>CM064888.1:2471732-12471732 GCA_030347415.2 Decapterus maruadsi | reverse complement strand
AGCTGCACACTAACGTCCGCTGGTACCGCTTCTTTTTTTCCTTTTTTTTACGTTCATGGGAAGATGCGACTGTTTTGTATCTGTGCTGCAACATTTTGTCAGAACCGCGTTAGCGTTCGCATACCTGTTGTTGTTGTTAGCGAGGAGGAGAATTGTCGAGAATCCACAGAGAGAAGCAGGAACCGACTGTGAACTTCGTTCTGACGTCGACCAGCGGCCGGTGAGTGCTGCTTCCCTGTCGGCCCTCCTCCTCTCTCCTCCTCTCTCGACTGAACCACTACACAGCTCGGCTGGATGGAGCTCATGGTGCTTTCAGGGAGTGTGGGAAATCTTGGAATGATTCAAAGGCGCTGCGTTCTCTGATCCCTGAAGTGTTACGTTTAAGGTCTAGAAGGGAAATGAATACCTATGTAAAATAACTGGGAAAACTTTTTTTTTGTTGGCATGTCCTGTCTTTTTTCATGAAAAAAGGAAATTATAACCGTTCCTTGTTACACTTCTAACCTAATAGTTGATATTATGTAATTAAAACAACATAAAATATAGTAATAAAATTGAAATCTTCCACCCACTGACAAGATTTTTCTGGAGTTTCCAGCCATATCCGTGGTCTTCATCAATGGTTAGGGCTTCTGATGAGGATGAAATTATCCCATCTGCTGGACTGAAAATTGAATTTCTCAAAGAGCACCAGGGGATGTGCTTGAAAGGGAGACATTTTTCAACAAGTCAAGAATTACAGTAGCTTTCATGCTATATATTCAGAGCAATGTTTTCCAGCTCTGTCCTCTCTGAGCACATTTTATAGTTATAATAACCATATTATTTGAGGTTACAGCAAATAATACAAATAACTTTTGCATCCAGAATAAACAGTTTTATACAGTACCATAAGTGTCTCAGCATTAGTGCAGGGCAAAAAGAAACAGCCATGCAAAACACAATTTTAGCCCAGAAACTAAATACACACACACATGAATTTAGGGTTTATTATTGTAACCATAACAATAAGGTGGATCTCTCTTTATTTTGACCATCAATTCAATCATAATTGTTCTTTTTATCACAGGCAATAGTTATAATAGTGCACTTTTTATATTTAAATTATGATACAGACATTTCTTTTTTTAAACACCTTATTCTACTGACCCTTATGAATGGAGAATAGTTTACAATCTTAGCCAGAGTTGGGCCAATGAAAGTGAAGGTGATGTGGTGATGCGACAGATGAAACTGATGACGGTGAGCAATCATAAAGTGTGTGCGGACAGTGAGGCAGACAACTTCATACAGTTTCTCTTGTGACAATGGCTACACAACAGGAAAAGAGGCGGACAGACAGGTCGAAGGGACAAGGCATAAAAGCAAGAGAATGAAGCAAATTAGCAAGCATTCGATGCGTGAGAGGAAATAATGTGCCTGTTAGGGTTTGGCAATGTTAATTAATCTAATATTCTTGGGTCAGACGAAATCTCCGTACCTACTCAGCTCATAATGCATCAGCTCACTCTCAGTCAGCCATCAGCCTCTCGTCACACACATACACACAGACACACATAGACACACACACACACACACACCTTCCAGTTACCAGAGATAAAGCGTGACAAAAGAGATGTGAGCTATAAACAAAGATCACTGGAGAAGTGGCAATCGTCAGTACTGCTATCAAAGTCGTTCCTTTGCATGGACACAAGCAATGAGACACGAAAAGAAAAGAAAAAAAAGAATGATGATGACGCTCAACTCAAACAGAACAGGTTTCTTGAAACAGGCTCTTCATATATTTCTGTAAACAAAAACATGACATAAACAACCACATGACCAAATAAATAAATAAATACAAATAAATAAATAAATAATAGTAGATAAGCGGACACGTATAAAAAAAAAAGAAAAGAAGAAAAAACACAGTTAAAAGAATCAACTGTAGCACTGTGTATCTCTCTGAAAACATTCTGCACCTTTGTTGCATATTGTGCTGTATGGAAGACTGGTGATGAACATCGACTAGTCTGATAGAGTACTGGAGTAATACGCGACTGTCCGAGCTGCTACGTCTGTTTGCCGAATGGTGCGACTCTCGGTGATGAGCGTGAGTGCAGTGATGGACTACTTGGCTCATTGGTGATCACTGAAGTGAGGAACAATGGGGGGTAAGGAGGCTCTTTCGCTTGCTTCCCATTCTGAAGTCCCGTTCAACAAGGAAATGACATCGCAAGCCTTTAAAAGTCCGGCATTATGAAAATGTCCATTGATGAATATTTTTCCTTCGAGTGTGTGTGTGTTTTCCCATTTCTTTTCCTTTTGTTCCGAGTCAGTATGTGAATACTATGGCAATAGGAGACAAGCTCGACGAGAAAGGTGGCTTCTGTTTGACCCACGGGTCAGGAATGTTCTTCTCATTCAATCTGGGCACAAACAGCTGTGATGAGGTTCATGGAGCTATTCACGCATAGTTTTTTTTTTTGTCTTGTTTTGTTGTTTTTTTTCTTCATATAGTAATGTTCATATTTCTGTTCAAATCAAAAAATACTTTTCTTCAGAGCAACAGGGGTCCAATGCAAAAAAATCTTAGATGCATTGTTTCATATTGTCTCTGAGTAAAAACAAAATACAAAAGAATCAAAACATTGAACTTTGAAACAAATGCCTGCCAAAAAAAAAGCAACTGGTTCAGCTTCCACTTCCTAACACTGCAGAGTGTTTTCAGTTACTGTCTTTACTGCTATCACTGTGCTACTGACATCTTCAAAAGAAACATGTAAACATAAATTAAAAAGTAAATAAAAAAATATTTTTTTTCACATTCACTTACTTAGCTTACTTTGTTGGTTTTTTTTCGTTACCTCAGGAGAAGACACCGCTGGGAATCCACGATGTCGTTTCTCCTGAGAAAAGTCAGGACCTTTTGTTCGGCTCGCCAGCACTCACTGAAGTGGTAGCAGGTTGCAAACTCTAGGGTTCATCTTCTGAGATACATCTATGTCTTTCAGTATGGATCGGTAATTTGCGTGGTTGCTTGATAGTGATATGAGTGCACTGGTTAATTTTAAGAGTAATCTTGAGAACCATCACAAGACTATTATTTCTTTTTGGTGTCAGATACTGTATTACAATGATATGGTAGACTAGTCTATCTGATCATGTCAGCATCCTTTAGCAGGCTGATTTGCTAACTGGCATGCACATTAGCACTTCAAAATTCCTAGTTTGATCTGTGAAGCTGTATCTATGATGGATACCAAACTGCTCGTTCACATATTTTTTTTTCATTAAAGGGTGATTCCCTAATACTTCTTTCACGTTTAATGGTAGGAATCCTGGTGATCCAAAAGATCAAGAGTGTTGAGAGTTGGAAAAAAAAAAAAGCATGATGGGTGGGGGGGCTCAATCCTTGCTATGGTCAAGCACCTTCGATAACTTAGTCAAGGAGGAATAGGAGTGGCTCATGGCTTGCAGGGATACTTGGAGATGAAGTTATACTGTCTTCTTTCTGGTGTAGTTCAGGCATCCTGCTGCATGGTCTCACTTTCTATCCTACGGTTGGGACTGGGTTCCATTGGAGGACAGCAGTCGGGTTCTCTCTTTCGCCGAGCCTCTGCGCTGCAGAACTCCCCCGCTGCCTCCTATGCCTCCGCCATCTGTTCGGTCGCCCCACTCGCACCTGTCGCCCCCACCCTCGGAGCGCCTCGAGTTTTGGCGGGTGGGGGTCCCATGGGGCCGGCCGTTCTTCTCATCTGGGAAGGGATCAGGAGACAGGACAGGAAAGTCACTCTTAACGCACACATTCTTACAGCCGTCTCGGCGGCTGAGCCTGAAAAATGAGCACCGCCGTTTTCCTCTCTGTTTACAAGTCATTAGATTTGTAATTGAGGTGGCAGCTGCTGCTCTCCTTTGGCCGCTATCAGTGATGGGATTCAGGACAAAAAAAATATTGTTAGGACATAAAACAGCCTAGTCTTTTTGTATAAAATGGTATCAAGCACATAGCAATAGGAAATCAATTCTTATTCCACAGAAAGTGCCGCTTGAAATAAATCAAACATTGCTTGGATTGAACATTAAATACACATAGAGGCAGAGAGCTGAACACTCGTGTGGTTATAGATACTGTACATTGGTTTTGGACATTGGTAAACATTACCCGTCTGCAAATACGAAGAGAAGTTTCCAGCACCAGAAAAGAATAAAGGGCCAGGTGGTTATTTAACATTAAATGGAAGACAATTCAAAAGGCATTCATGTGCAAATATGCAGAGGAAACGCCAGTGTGTTCATAAGTGTGTTTAAGCAATCTCACCAGATAGGGCTTGCACCATGGGCTGATCATGGGAACTGAGAAGCTGAGCTTGAATCGTTTCCACCACTCGTCTGAACCTGCGACTTGGACCTGAAGTGTCAAAGCAAACACATCTTACAATGGTGAAGTATCATCCCCCCAAAAAAAGATATTTGTGGCAATCTAAACCAAAACTGTGATACTGTCAGATGATACTTGTTGCCTTTATTGGAAAACGACACCCAAACTTTTTTTTCTTTTTCTGAGAGGTTTTCTCCAGTTCCTGGTTGAAGGGACTCTGCGTCCACTGCACTTGCCTGATATGAGGGTGAACGTCACGCTGTAGATTCCCGTCTCCCTCCTGCTCTCCCTCTCGGGCCTCTCCCTGTCCCGGTCCCTCTCGCCTTCTGAGAAAGCAATGTCCACCTGGAACTTGACGGGCTTCTGGAAGACGGAAGGGCCGCCGGAGGACTTGTACTCGGCCCGGAAGCTGGTCTGGGAGAGGACGCTGTGACTGAGCGACGGGATCTGCGTGGTGGGGAGACAGAGAAGAAGCAGAGAGACCGACAGACTTACGAGGCGGGAGAGGTGCGGGGGGCCAACGTGAGTATAGGGAGACAAAGGGCGAGGGTGAGGAGAAGAGAGACAGAGTGAGCCATTGGTGAAAGCAAAGTGAGCCATCAACGTGCCACGAGTGAGCAAGATTGAAATAAAGAGAAAAGTGAAATAATGAGAGCAATGAGAGCAGTATGACAGTGCGTGTGATTGTGAATACCTTATGCTTGCCAGTGAGAGCCATGCGTTCTACAGACGTGCTGTGATAGTGAGAGGTGTGAAAGACAGACCACATCAGATACTCACAGACAGGAAGGCGTGCACGATGTCGGCTTTGACAGAACTCAGAGGTTTGTCTCTGATGACCACAAAGATCTGCTCCTCTTTCTCCAAGCCGATGAAGTTTCCAAACCACGACTTCTTAGCCAGCCTGGGAGCCAGACAAAATAATACAGAGTGAGCAGCATATACACACAACCAAGGAATGCACTGAACAGACACAGCTTCATTCAGAGAAAACAAGGACTGTTACTTACTCAGGGCTGGATTCTGGTGTGAGACTGGACATGTCTTCTGATGTAGGAACTAAATAGACAAATAAGTTTAGTAATTAATTAACAGAGCTTTAACTTGAGG
This sequence comes from Decapterus maruadsi, assembly GCA_030347415.2. Classification (NCBI taxonomy): domain Eukaryota; kingdom Metazoa; phylum Chordata; class Actinopteri; order Carangiformes; family Carangidae; genus Decapterus; species Decapterus maruadsi. The sequence goes on along the minus strand of CM064888.1, from coordinate 12,466,259 downwards.
CTGGGGGGAAATATTGGGATATAATCAATTATTGCAGGGCTGCAGACTGCCCCTAGATGGGGACATTTTGCCTCTTAAAACAGTCAGGTGCGCAAGTACATTTTTAATCTACTTGCAGTTGGGAGTATGGGTGGTATAAAATAACTGATCATAGGTGACCTGATATCTGAGGTAAACATTGATTATGACTGGAAATGCCCTTTAACAGTGGTGAATCATGGAAGCGGCGACTCAAAGAATCTGGAATCCGTCACTACAGGTGGCAGACCAATGTGTTATGATGATCATGAATGAAAAGGAAATTGGAATATTTGTGTGCATTTCAAAAACTTTAAGTTATGGGCCACTGTGTTCCTTGTACAAAAGTGAGTCTGGAGCCCTGGACCTAGAACACACACAGCGCTCACCTTGCAGCTTACGACGATGGAATCGCGGTGAGCCCAGCAGGTTGTTCTTGAATGAATTGAGGCGAGTCCTCCAGTGGGCGGAGCTGCTGGCCGCCATGCCGCTTCCCCCTCCGGGGCTGGAGGGCGGGGTCAGCGACAGCGAGCCCACCCCTCCCCCTCCCTCCGCCCGAGAAGAGGACGAGGACGAGGAAGAGGAGGGCGGGGTGGAGGAAGGGTGGTGAGGGTGGTGGACAGGGGTGCCCAAGGGTGTGGGCAACGGAGAACCCTGGGGAGTAACCTGCGGCACAGAGTGGGCAGAGTTTGGGTAGAAGCTCTTAGTCACTGACTTTAGGACAGAGGACGAAGGGAAGAAGAAACGGGGGATGGGTGACAGGAGCGGAGAAGGGGAGGGTGAGCGGGAGGATGGGTTGTGCAGAGGCAGGGATTTGATGGGCTGCAGATGGGGTCGGTCGGCGGGTCCCTTGGTGGGCAGGGTCTGGGTCTTTGGGTTGGGGGGAGCTTTGGGCTTGTCATGAGCCCGTGCTGAGCGAGGAGTACTGGCGCTTCCCTGTTTGGGCTCCTTTGTGAGGGGGGTAGCGGTGGCAGAGGTGACGTCTGATTGGCTGAAAGTGAAGACGGGGCTTTGATAGGACTGGGGAGTGGGTTTGTGGGGGGGGTGGGAGAGATGGAAAACAAGAAAGAGAAGAGATGGAACATGGAGAAAGGATGGAAATGAATATCATGCTTCATGACTAAAGAGTGCAACTTGTGAGTAGTGAAAGTGTCTAGTGCAATTATACTAAGGCTGACAACAAAAGCTACGATCCCAGGCCTTTCGTCTTTTATATGTGCCATTTTTATCTCAGGTGAGTGAGGGTTTAGTGACAGTTGTGGTTAAAAATGTAGTGACAGAGGACAGTGGCAGTGAAGGAGTTACTGTATCTTTATAATAATCATAAACAGCATTAAAAAATGTAATTTAAAGTCTCTGTGTTTGTACTAGTCCATGCATGGTGAGGAAGAGAAGTGATATGAAGACAGAAGACCGATGCCACGCAGACCTCCCGTCAGGCGAGTGATTTATTCTGAGGGACTGTTACTGTGATGATGTGCAAAAATGACGGAGGAGCTTGGTTAATGGAGATCTCAGAGGGCTGTGAAGTGCGGTTAGAGTTTTCCTAAAGCAGGGCCAGCTGATATTGGCAAAAAATGATGCGATAATTAGCACAGCACACTGATATAAGTAGGTTACAATAGAATTATATTTGTAAAACATTCGGAATTACATGTAAAAAGTGAGACAGGTTTTTATGGCTTTAATTTTCAAAAAAAGAAAACAGTTATCTTAAAAGGATAGTTCAACATTTTGACAATTTGGCCCATTGCCATAATCCCTATACTGTAGTATAGCTATTTTCAGAACGGCGGAGCAGAGCCACGAGCTACTCAGAGCTACGCTCCGGAGGCTAATGTAGCTTTCACCAACAATTAAAGGTAACGAACCTACTCCTAAAATTATAGGGATTATGACAATGGGCCAATTTGCCAAAATGTTGAACTATGCCTTTAACATTATTCATTTTAAAGTGTTGTATAATTCATTTGAATGAGAATATTGTTTTCCTGAAGTGATAGTACTAAATTATTGGCCAGACCACGTGGTTTACAAAACTGTTGTCCCCCAACTGACTATATTGTCCAAACACTCTGGGTCACCATGGAAATGCTAGGAACATAGAAAACACTGTACAGCTGCTATCTCAGATGGAGAATTAAATAATACATATTTATGTTGGAAATCAAACATTTTATAATGCATGCTTGTGTTCAAGGACAGTGAAAATAATCAAAGCAGCAACAGTGTGTACAGTCTATGAAGAGTTGGCCAACAGGCCCTTACCCTGGGACTGCTGAGAGGGCTGGAGGACAGACCAGTGGAGGCTCCACTGACTGAGCGAGACCTGACCAAGAGACAAGGTCAACACATTGTCAAAAAAAAACAGTAGAACTATCACACTGGATGGATTTGTGGCGTGGGACCTTTAAGATTGTGTGTTCTTCACGTGTGCAAACATGGGCTAGTGTACCTCTGACTGTGTGCAGCTGTGTCCAGGGCCCTGCGAGGCGGAGTGGGAGACCCCTGTTCAGTAACACTCAGCACCTCCAGGCTTTTCCTCTCGGGGCGGCAGCGTCCATGGCGCGTCAGCATCGGAGAGTCCACACGCTTTCGTGGAGGGTCTGCTGAGGAGCGCCAACGTAAAAGTTGTCAGCAGGATTTAACGACACCAATCAAGCAGTTTGAAGCTCGAGACGCATTTCCTATCACCTATGATATGTTATGGAACTGTAATAAAGAAATAAAACCACACTCAAAGAGACGGCTTGTTTCAGTTTGTAAGAGATGACACTGCATCTTTATCATCCCTCTCCCCAGCGTCACTCCGTCACTATGTATTTATTTTCTCTTCTAAAGAGTATGATCGTGCCGAAAGTGATTTTTTTTTCCACAGGCCTTTTCGCTCACTGCGCCATCTGTGACTGTGATAAACTTAGCTTCTTTTGCACAGGCAGAATGGCTGCCCCTCTCCCTGTTTCGTCCCATAGAGAAATTCTGCAGCTGTCCAGCAACGTCTGGTAGGAGCATCGCAAACAACAAAAGACTCACTCATGGTAAATTATTGCACAAACTTCCATTCAATATTATTTTCCAAAACAAACAGGGCACAGTCTTCTGTTTGTCTTCCATATTCTTCCATTTTTCACTGCTACTGGTTGAGATCACAGACTAATGACTGGCTTCGCAGTGCAAATTATTTTATCGAAAGGTGTAATAACATTCAAAATCTCAAATAACCTAAAATTAATTGGCAGAGGTAATGAGTACCTGTGTATGACACCAGACCCACTGACACACATTATTTGCGTCTCTGAATGTGAAGGCTGAGTAAAAGCAGCTTCCTCCTGCCCCCTAATGACTGACCTACGTCATTGCGCGGAGGCAAGTCCTCGTCCTCGTAGCTGGGGTAGCGCTCTTTCCTGTCCAGCAGTAGGTAATAGATCATCTTCTCCTGGTTCTCTCTGAGGGAGACAAACAAGCAAAGAAAGTTATCACCTGCCACATGCATGGACTTTTTCACTCTATGTGTTTATAGCCAGGTACAGACTCAATATATCATAACACAATGACAAACAGACTTTTTCTGCGCACAAATTCACCTTTATCCGTGATAAACCCTTCTGTTTTTGTACTTTAAAAGCTGACAAGGAGCACCTGACTTCACGATTAGCTTGATATTTGCGAGGCTAGATGATATTTTTTGGGCAGGACGCTGTCACAGGTCCTATCCTCGGGAGGATATAGTCCCTAAATTTGGATACAACCTCAAGTTCCTTCACCATTTTGCAAGCTTGTAAGTAAAAAGTGAAGCTGGCTTCATGATGGAGAGGAAAACGTACCCCTTCTCTGCTTTTACACAGCACTTGAAATGTCTGTCCACAATACACAGGGGTCAATAAAAATCAAGATGCCGCTGACACTCATTCAGTGCATTACTGGGCAGCCAGAATAAAAGTGACTCCTGTGCACAATCCAGTACAACAGTCCTAAAATAGATGTTGCATTTGTATTATTGACACCGTGAGATTTCTTTTTAATTTCTGTTATTCCTAAAATGTAAACTAGGTTGACAAACACTTTAGAAAACACTGATATAATAAATTTTTTGATCATAATATACCATAATCTCAATAAGTGAGGGAGTTGTGTGTTTATTGTGCCATGTAACGCACATGTTTTTTCCCAGTCAGTCAGGCTCTTTGGTGGTTAGGGGAAAAAAAAACAAAAAACGCTTACTCTTCACATTGCAAATCACGTGTGAGCTTGACTCGGTCCCGGAAACAACCCAGCGAGTGCATGCTGTCCAACACATCTGGGTCCAGCTCAGTCAGGGACAAGATTCGCCTCACACACACTCGCCTGGGAGGAGGCTGCTCGGGACACGGCTCATTGCGGCCACCCCTGGGAGCCGGAGGCACACGGAGCACATAACGAAGCACACATGAATGAAAGCACTGTAACGCATGTAAATAAATATGACGCAACATCACTTGAAACCAAAAATCGCTCATTCAACAGCCACGAACGTATACTCACTGATACCAGGCGTGTTTCTGGATGGCCTCTAGCTGTAAGGGGTGACAGGGCAGATGGGGCCATTAGCTACTACAGTCTGTTAACAGCCAGATGGCCACAAAGCTATGCTGTGTAAACACTTCGCTCCAGATCTCTTCACAGGCATATAAGACACCTCACCAGTTCTTGAGATTGCGTATTAAAAATGAGAAATCACAATTTTGCTGTGTTAGTTGTTTTGAAGAATGTAATAGAAAATCATGCAACGCTAAGAAGAATCGTTAATTTGTTTCCAAAATCTTCCTTGACACCTGAGATTCATATACACATATATAAATACATAATATAAAAATAAATAAATTATCATATTATAAAAATATAAATACATAGACTTAAAATATAAAATCCTGGCATAACATGATGTAAACTACGATATTTAAATACTATAGTTGAAATCGAGCAGCATGTACAGAAGCAGACCCCATGTGTGTGAGCACAGTCTCGTACCGTGAGCCTCTTCTCGGGGTTGACCTCAATCATGCCCTTGAGCAGCGACTGGCAGTCCGGGGGGATGAAGTGGGGCATGTGGAACACCCCGCTCTTTACCTTCTCCAGGAGCTGGCGTAAATTGTCATGGTCAAAAGGCAGGGCACCCTGCAGGACCAGAGGAGAGAGGGGAAGGACAGAAAAACAGATGTGAGAAAATAAGCTTGAGTAAGAGTGAACACTCATCATGGGGGTATTTAAAAAGGAAACCAAACTGTATTGTAAAAACAAGAGTTTAAAGACTCACCACCAAGAGAGCAAACAGGATGACCCCACAGCTCCACACATCTGCTCTCCGTCCATCATATTTCTCCCCCTGCAAAATACAGAATGCCCATTCATTCATTGTGGAAACACAAATGAGCATTAACGGATTAAATTCTCTGAGATAATTTCAGGCGCATCAAAGTCTATACAATCTTTCATCTCTACAAGGAATTCTGTGCTAAAGGAAACATTGTAATCCAGCATTTAAGTCAGTCAATCTCAGTCCAAAACACAGTGAAACCATCTTTTCAATGATAGAACTGGGTAATCTCCTCGTATACTGAGTGTCCTCAAGATCCACTTACCAACGATAAGAGTTATTGATTTTATGGATTTAATAATCTTTGAACCTAATAGTCCAAATGTTTAAAACTGAAATGCCTTTGTATTAGCTCATGTAGCTTTGTGTCTGCTCCTAAATTAAAAACTCATTAATGACATTTATTAATTTTGATTCTCACCCGAATAACTTCAGGGCACGCATAATGTGGTGATCTGGAATGAAAAAAAGGAAAAGGCAACATTACTATGCTTACAAATCTAGATAGTAATCCTGGTGAGATTAATGCAATATAACAATGTAACATGTGAGTGGTACTCTGTATATAGGCACAGTAACTATTTCACTTTTTTATTTTGTTACATCCCAGGTCCTACAAGAGGCACAGCGCTGGTACTCACCCACAGCTGGTCTCTAACAGACTGTCTCCCACCTGTAGGGAGGCCATGCCGAAGTCAGCAATGCGGATGTTGTTTTTCTCATCCAGGAGCAAGTTCTCCGGCTTCAGGTCTCTGTGACTGCACAAACACAACAGAAACAATAAGAATATAGACATAAATATTGGCTGATGCTCAGTGATTTCTTGATATAAAAACAAAATGATAGAATTTGAAGGGTCTACAAAGATCAAGACAGTGAGGAAAGAGAAATGGTCTATTGAAGATTTATTTTTGAAACAAGTGACTAAGGAAGCAGGAACTTCTGACTTGTTCTGCTACAACCTTTGCATCAATTCTCAGATGTCTGAGGAAGAGTGCTAAGAATCAAAGGCAGGAAGAGCAAAATAATTTCTTTTCTTTTCAGACCGGAGGCATGCGAACGCAATAACCAACCAGATTGAATGACTGTGGCAGAAATCCAAAGCAGAGATGATCTGCCTGAAGAACTTCCTGGCCTCTTTCGGAGTCAGTCGGCCCTTCTTCACCAGGTAGTCAAACAGCTCTCCTCCTGACACATGCTCCAGTACCAGGTACCTGCAAACAGAGAGAACAGTATGAGCTTTCCAGGGGACAAATGGGAAAATTAAGAAAAAACCCAAACCTCAAACACTCTTCCACTGTTATACTACCGATTTATGATGAATTTATCTCCTACTGTTTACTCACTGTCAGCTACCTTGTCTATCTACTCAAGCAGCCGTTTCAAGTATTTTCCTCAAGATAGATCAAAACCTTTTTGGTATAATTGTATGAAATGCATGAAAAGTGAGAGTTACAGTGATGAAAGTAGACCAATATAGTTCTTAAAGAGTATTTTTTATACCCATCCCACTCACAGGGTTCAGTATTCATCAAGAGAAAGAAGGATGTAAACTGCAGTGAGCCCAATTAGGGGGCTCCTTTGAATGCAAAGGGGACTCACAGATATTTGTTATTCTCGTAAACATCATGCAGCTTCAACACATGCGGATGCTCAATCAGTTTCAGAATGGCAATCTCCCTCTCAACCTGGTTAGAGACAAGACATGGATACAAAGAAGAGGAAGGAGAAAAAGGTGAAGATGCTGAAGCAGAGCACAAGAGCTGGTCAGTGTTGTTTTTTGAAGCAAAAGAGCTGAAGTCAATACATTAATAGAGAAGTTAAATATAGCAAATACGGAGCAGCTTGTATACAGCAAAACACAGTTGTTGCCATAGACAAAATTAGCATTGTTATTGTCAGCATGAGCAACCAGCCTCAATAGCGTCATACTGTACCTTCATCAAGACTGACTCAGACAGCTTCTCTCTGTTGACTATTTTGATGGCTACCTTCTGACCCGTGATACAGTGGACCCCCAGCTTGACCAGCCCTGGAAGACAAGAGCGAGGCAAAAAAAACAAGAGACAGGAAGGCGTGAGAAACAGAAAGACACGGCTTCATCTGTCATATCCAATTCTACATCAAATAAATCATTCGAGTAATTTAGGAAAGCATCATCATTTCAAAACAAGAAGGAAATGTGTTGTACTCACCTGTCTGTCCCTTCCCCAGTGTTTTTTCCAGTCGATAGGGCCCAACATATTGAGCTGACTGACTTAAAGACAGTTCCTTACTCATACTGCTCTGACTGGAGGCTAATACACTACTACTACTATTACTACTACTACAACTACTACTACTACAACTGCACTGTGATTATTGCAATTACTTTGATATTATACTTGATACAAGATGGTGCACAACTGAAGACTAAAGACTAGTTTTTATGTCAGTGGTAGCACTGCTACTCTGAAGTCACTGGGTGAACATGGAAAGAAAAATAAAATACGAGCAGGTGCTGATTCACAACATCTGGATGATAAATGATCATTCTTCATCTATACCTGGTTAATAAACGTAGCTTAATAGTTGCCTGTCTGCTCTGAAGCACGGTTAAACATGTATAACATTTATATTTAACGAAGAAGAAAAAAACAGCTTGTAGTGATAGACTGAAGCAGAGAAACTGAGATGACAATAAGTTGCTAGGTTGTTTTAAAGCGTTAAATACAGACTACTACCATAAAGATAACCATGACAAGGTAGGAAAACTAACGACTTTTTTCCTCTGTACATTAGCTTATTCGTATAGTTTGCACCTTGCTATATGTATATCATGACGCTCACAATATTAAGGAAATTATCGCAGAGTAACGCTGACATTATTACACAGGTTTTTTTTTTCGCGTCTGGTGCTAAGGTTATTTGTCATTTGGTTGTTTTAGTTTTGCAACAAAACGTTAAAAATACGTCAAGTAGTGGTCGTTAACCCCCGGGGGAATTAATTAAATCAGTTTTATTCTCTCTGTCAGGCCTATTTTTTTTCTCACAGGTGCAACAACAACATGCTATCTTAGCCTCGCCGCCGCCGCTCTCCCACACAGCAGCGAGGCTAGCTCCAGTTAGCCTCAACTGAAGCTAACTGACCAACGGCCGTCTCTAGCTACCTGTCAAAAAAAACACCGACGACATCTCGTTAAGTTTCCGGGCATCGCCAAACGGTAAGATTCAACGGCCGGCCGCCACATCCTCACAATATGTCGCATTTCTAGCAAAACAACCATCTTTTTTTTTCTTTTCTTTTTTTTCTTTTTTTTAGCGTAGCGTAGTCCTCCCCCTCCCTGTCTCTCTCTCACTCTCCCCCCTCGTCTCTCCCTCTCTACATCACTGCAAGTAGCGGATCACAGCATCTTCTCGTCTCTCCTTTGGCGTGTCCTCCTCCTCCTCCTCCCTTTACCGGCGGATACACAGGTGCAAAAAAAAGAAGAAGAAGAAGAACACAGATCCGCAATATTATCGACTCCCTTATTTCCCCTCCTCACTTCTGATTATAGTTCATGCAGGGGTAAAGGCCCCCTTGTATTATACTCCCTTCGGTTTTCTTGCCGTAAATCGATATTTTCTCTCCCCTCTTCCTTCCTTCGTCTCACTCGCATCAGCATCCGGGTCCCACTCCCTCTCCATCCTCTCTCCTCTCGCCTGCCTCTCCTCCTCCTCCTCCTCCTCCCCCGCCCTCCTCCTCCTCCTCCTGATCATCTTCCATAAAATACGCTTATCTCTGCATTCACCTCAGCACCGGCCACACTGTGGGCCCCGGGAGCTGCTGCGGACACCTCCCCGGTACTTTTATCATTATGAGACATTTTGTAAACATCGCCAGAGGGCAACGGATGGATGGGACGCTGGGCGGCTCTGGCGCGGCTCTGGCCTCTCACAGTCACCAGTGTCCCATAGGTGGTGGTAGTTTTCAGTTTAATCTATGAGGCCTAACGTGTAATCATGCACAACGTATGTAGCACAGAGAAATTAATGCAGATTGCATCAGAAAGGCAACTTCCACTCTATTACTGTACCAGTGTTTGGGAGTAGGCTAACTATTACTTTACTTTAGCACAGTTTTTCTTCTGCACCATCACAGTTATTTGTTATTCTTCTGTAACAAAACATAAAAATCAACTGTTAATAATTCCGGATAATATATTATATTATAAAGATAGCCTATAACATGAATACATTTTTACTTTAGAGATTTCTAATAATGGGACAGTAATAGCCTACAATGTGAGACAGTTTGAGACAGATATTTTTCTGTGAGTAACCTATAGCCTACTTTTTAAAGTCTCTTTTGTAGTGTGTTTATGGTTTTACACAAGGATCCAGCCATGTAAGTTAAAGTCTTGTATTCATTAAAGAAGTAGATAATATTTTTCATGGGATATTATTATGGCTTTGCAGAAGAAATGTTGGTTTACCTCATTGTAATAAATTAATTTAGTTTGATCTATAAAAATGCTCATCCTGCAGGGATTAACATATCTTATATCACACATATTATAACCACATTTCAAATTTACGTTGTTGGGCAAAAAGTTATTTTTTGTAGGAAGGCAGTGGCATAAAATGTACGGTAATATTCAAACAGCTGACTAATACTCAGTTATCTTCTTGAAGAGTTTTATTATTGTGTGTTCATTTAATAGGCCTATGTAGAATTGCCCTTGACAACTTGTCACAGTAGCAAAAGCACAGCTGTAAATGATAAAAATTAACAATGGCTGAATTCCATTTCGCTGCACCCTTTAAAAAGTCAGATGAGATTTACTCCTCACCTCATGTTGTCATTTGGAGAGGAATGGGAAAGTGAAGTGTCGGGTACGGTGCCAAACAGACTAGACAGAGTGGATGGTTAATGAGTACATACACAAACAAAACCAAATATAAGTAGAACATTTAGAAGTATCATCTGTAAAGTAGCTACCTTGAAAAATCTCTGAAATCTCAATTTGAAATGTTGTGTGTGGGTGGATAATTCCCCAAAGCCCATCTTCATCTGTGCCGAGCTGGTTGATTTGCACACAGCCAGAAGGATTTGTCTCCAAACATGGAGCAGAAATAGATTGGAAAAGATACTCATACTATTCTACTCTCTGGTTTGTCCTCTGAGATCAAAATGACTCCAGTGCAGTGGAAATGAGTGGGCCTGCGTCAGTGCTGTGAGTGACACACCTTACAGTTGGAAATGTTCCTTTTTCCTCCCCCTTTTTTTTTTTTTTTTTTTTACTGAAATAAACATTTAAGACGATGCACTGTAAAGAACAATCTGCGTTTGGTTTCACAAATAGTATTTGGAAAAAATGATTGAAAGCAACAAGGGAGTTTTTTCTTTCACAATGTGTGATCTCTCCTTCCTACTGTGAGGATCAGTCACCGCTTTAGAAATATGCAGTTCATTTAATAACACACATCTTGTGAATACCATTACCTTCTCTCTTCCAGGTCCTTTTTAATCTAATTTTTGCACATTCCCACACTCACAGCAGAGCTCAGACTGGAAAACTGACATCAAACAGCACGGTGCAGGTACTAATGTGAGGATTAAGCAGAGATTACTTAACTCCTCTTAATTCCATTAAGAGCAACTACTCCTTAAGAGGCCTATGCTTGGCCCCGTTGAGAGGATCCAACAGCCAGTACATCTAATAAATCAAGCACGATAAAAAAAATGCTGAATAATAACTAAAAAATCTATGTAATGCATGTAGCAATATTTATTGTATTGAGCATTTTGTGTGTAGTAAAAATTTACAGTGCATGGATAAACAAAGTAACAGTAGCCTATAGTCCACAATGTAGTTATAACTTATATAAAAGAAAGATTCACAGATGTATAAAGTATCCGAAGTTGAGTATCATCACCCCCTCTTCAGTTTTTGAGATGGTTCAGTCCAGTGCAATAGGAAAGGAAGGGGTATGCTGGGAAAGTGAAGGACTATGATAAAGTGAGGCTGTGATTTAAAAAAAAAACAGAGACAGAAAAAGTTATGAGGCAGAAAAGACACAATATGTGACAAAGTGATGTGATTCAAATCATGCAAACACAATATGATACAATATACAGTACAATGTGGCATCAAAGGTTCATTACATCGCAACAAACAATCCATAGTTATAGCATTAAATAGCCAACCTAGGGATCGTGTATTTACTACAATTTGGGATGAGTGCATCATGTATTTTTCACTAATGTTGATTGCCATGCGTTGTCCCTATAAAAATACAAATGAATGAATTGAAAGACCTGTGTTGGATTTGAAGAGAAGCTGCATGCAATGAAGACCACAGATGCTCAAAAACTTGTTGTTGCACAGTTGCAGATTTTTTTCAGTTTCTCCTTTAATTTTTCTATCTCCCCTTTTATTTTCAATCTAATTCGAGTTCAAATTCTCCTCCATAAGCCTCAGCTTTTATCTCCTAATGAAGTCACTGATGGCTTTCTTGTTTATCTGCCAGTGAAATTAGTAAAGTGATGTAACAAAAGGTCAAGAAGAGAAAAAAAAACAGAAGCAGCGCAGTCCAAAAATAATCAAATCAACGTATCATGTGTGTATAGACTCATAATTTCAAATCAGATTGATAGAGTTTTGACAGATTGATATTCTGCTTACTCAGCAGAAACAAACAATGCTTGCAGTTTGTTGTCATTTGTGTGAACTTACATTTTATTAAGATGTATCAGGATCCTTCAGACAGGGTCTTGACACAGGCCTGGAAGGCATCAAACAGATCTTTACAGTTTTCCACTCCTTTCTCTCTGACACTGAAACACAAAGCCAGACTGATAAAACACTTTCACTCTCCACACGTCCAGATGTGTTATCGGCTTTGCTTTATAGCCGGGTTCCTGTTCAGAATGTGGAAATGACATGATTTAAATGTGAAGACACTGGAAGTTACATCACTTAGTCCGCATAAGGAATATCTCTAAATTTAGTCCACATGTGCATCAAAGGGATTATTACAGCACAGGCTGGTAGTAATGTACGTATTTAAACTCAAACACTCCACAGCTGCTTTTATCTGCGCTCGGTGAAGTATGAGAACGCGAGTGAGTAATCTGTACGGCAGCTCACACAAACACTAATCACCGCTGCACGTGGACAAACACACACCAAATGTCCGTGTCTTCTTGAGTGCACGTAACATGAACCAACAGCCTGGAATGCGCCGGTCCTCTGCAATAGGTCATACATGTAAGGGTCTATTTTAAACCTTAGGTCTATTTATGCTCCTCAAGACATTCATGTTAGTGCGAGGGCCCTCAGCACATGCCTTCCAACGCAAAGTTGTGAACAAATATTCTACATTAGAGTTAATGATCTGCCCACAGTCGCTCTTACAACTTGCACAGATGAGCTGATATGAATACATTGGAAGTCATGCATTGAACTGAATAAGTGATGACTGAGAATGACAAAGGGGTGTAATGGAAAGCGACTGACACCCAAACATTGTTAATGAATAGCCCTTGAGGGCACAAAGTTTTGCAAAGACACTCTGTTCAGCCAAGCACACTCACTCAAGACTGCCGTGTAGGCTAGAGAAAAATGTAATTAATCATTTCACAAGTTTGAACGTACGTGTATTTGTGATTGCCAGTTTCAGCATCTACAATGATATATCATTATTGTCAGAACTCACCATTTGTCAGCGTCCTCTCTGATAACTTGGCATGATGCTGGCACAGCGTCATTGAGATCTGGCATTTTGACAAAGGAGAGCTGGAGTTTGTGGAATCGTGCTGCTGCAAGAGCTGCAGTCAAGTATACTTACAGATTGGTTACAGAGATGGAGAGAAAGACAGAGCAGGGAGGGAGGGAGGAAGCATGACACTGACGGTGATAAGCTGTAGAAAGGAGGAAGTCATGGAATCTGGAAATAAGACGTTTATTTAGTGTGTTTAAGTGAGTTTAGTGTTGTTGTCCATTTCCCTCAGTGTTCGTACATGTTCATTAACCTATATATTGGTGTATTCTTAAAATGCCTTCATTCCTGTCTTTTGTTTTGCTGTCCTTCTAATGAATATGCAGATGACTGACCTTTTGAGTCAAGCATTATGCATTACAAGGACCTCATAATGAATCTAAAATACTCACTACAGGGGAGCTGGCACAGGGCTTTTTCCTGAAAAGAGACCGGGGAGCCTGATTTTGTTTTATGCTGTTGTTGGCTTAAGAGGTTGAGCTGAGAGCTGTGGCATTTGTTTAACCAATAAAACACTGAATTAGCATCAAGCACGCCGTCAGAAAAGATGCAACTAATATTCTGGAAATAATCTAGAATTTCATTGCTTTTAAAGATAAAAGTAAAAGCAGATGGGGGCAGCATTAGTGACGTTAATCCCTGCAGGAACTCACATTTGTTTCTTATTTTGAACTCACCCTGACTAGATTGTGTAGTTTCATCCATGCATATCCGAGAAACATAATGTTTTTATATTTAAAAAAAACAAAAACTGAAGGGTTTACTCAACAGTGAGTCACTTTTTTTCCCATGGTCACACATTCTCTGCATTGCATCTTTGCAGAACAGGCCTGCGTGTTCATTTAAATGCACGGTTTCACAGCAAATAAATGAATCATCATCATCGATTTAAAAACCAAACCAAACAAAAAATCATCAAATAAAATAAAGATTTGATATCTGCATGCATCACACAAAAGTGAGAGAGTTTTGAATATTTAAAAAGTGCATCAGTCAAACCAGGTTAGTGAAGTGTAGTTGTAGTTGCAGAATTTAAATCAACCACAAGAGGGCCACAAACACTCCTATACACACACAAACACACGCATACACACACACAGATAAAAACGGGACGAATAGAGTGTGCGCGCGCCTATTAACTGTAAACAAAAGGAAAAAGGAAAGCGAGTGTAAATCATCTTCACGTCTGTTAACACCATTAGTGTCTTATCTCAGTTGATGTGAACGATTGAAGATAATGAGTGACAGGATTATAATTTTTCACCAGTGACAGTGTCCAAAAGAGCCCTGATCAGATCTAGTGTTGCACACCAAATATGTGAAATATGAACAAGAGCAAACCATCTCTCTGCTTCAGCTCTGTGATCCCTCCTCCTTCATCATGACCATAGAAACCAGAGCGCCATCTGCTGGCGCTCAAATGAAGTGCACATAGGCTCTGGCATACAGGTTCTCCAAATAATAAAATAAGCAATAAAAAAGGGCCTTAGACAGGCCTTGGTGTCTTCCATTTTGGTTCACTTTTAGGAGGAAGTACATAATATTGGCAGGTTATACACAAACTGCACAGTATATAATTAATGAAGCATCTGATTGGAGGCAGGAAATACCACTGTCTCAATCTCAGGCTGCACAATTTGGATGTGAATTTGCAAAGTGGCTGTGTAAACCAGGTTATTACTGGAAATACATTTATATAGATTTTTTTTTTTAAATCTTTTGCACCTGAATGCGTCTCAGCATAACGACGTTCAGGATAAACCGCTTTCTATTTTTTTTTATTTTTTATGTTTTGTTCATGTAAAATGCCGGTCTGGAGTAACAATTAGCCTAACAATACGGTGAAAATCTGGAAAAGCATGCGGGACTGGCTGGCAGACTGAGGGCCGGTGAATGGAGGTCACCGCAGACACTGAATGAGTCTCAGCGGTGAGACAGAGAGGGGGAGAGGGAGGACGGACAGCGGCCAGCCGCCTTCAAAAATGGCGTCTCCGGAGGAAAATGAGTAAAAAATATTAAAACGCGGCCTGCTTTTCTTTACACTTCCTCGTTCGGTTTTTGTTGTTTTCTTTCCCTCGTACGCTTGGATGCATTTGTTTCCGGCGCGGGCAAAAACTCGTCGTCGCTTTTCTTTTTTTTACTTGAAAGGCCAAAGAGAGCAGAAATACGGGGAGCGAGAATTTGGGGAAATAAAAAGCAGCCCTGTTTTATTTTGATGCGTCGTTACTGACAGCTAGCATCTGCTGCTAGCCCCACAAGCCCAGTGCTGCTCCGGAGGGGGGTGGGAACGATTTGCATGCGAAGAAGAAAAAAAAAGAAAGAAAAGATTTTGAAATTGGGGATTTCTTTGCTCTGTCTGTGGGGAATGGTTGCTACCAACGTGGCCCTGTCGATTGCAATCCTTTATAGCGCTAGCAGCATAGCAGAAACTAGCCTGAAGAAAGGGGAGGAGAGACGGTGAAAAAGGACGCATTCAAATCAAATGTTTATCAGCGTTTCGTCCATCACCGGCCAAATCCGCCGCATCTTCATCATGACCGTGACTGATTTTGGACTAAATCTCCAATCGTGGAAATGATAAACGTGAAAAGCGAAGGAAAAGGAGAAAGACTGGCTTTTTTGGAGGTGGTTGGATTATAACCCCGTAGACCCCCCTCTTTTTTCATCCAGCTTTCTCCTCCTCCCCTCCATTTCTCTTTCAATATGCTGTTTTCCACTCTTGAGGACTTGCTTATGAAACCGGGAAAAATAGCCTGAAACGGAGAAAAGGGAAAGACTGGATTTTTTGTTCTTTTCCCGAAATCTGCGCTGCGACTTTGTCGTTGCTTTCGACCTCATCGCACACATCGTAACAGCAACATAAATGGATAGAAATTACCCGGGAACAGGATTTGGTGATTTGGGCGCAGGAGCAGGATGGAGTTACGAGAGATCGGCAAAAGCAAGGTATGCATTGGATCCAGACAATGTGCATGCATCAGTGGTACTTTTTTTTGCAGGGCACGGTGTGTGACCCATGTAAACAAATTATCGCCACTGGCTTCATAAATAGTGCCATGCCCTGCCATGATGTGTAGTGCATTGTCATCTAAACAGTTGCATAGTAATAATATTATAAACAGGAATGGAGCAGCGAGCGTGTCGTGGGGGTGGGCGGGGTGGAGAAAGGAAAGGTTGGTGGATATGAATTGAGGGTGATTGACAGACGTGGGTTTTAGGTAGACCTGGCGGGGTGGAGGTAGGGGGTTGGTGGGTTGAGTGGAGGGAGAGGAGGGGGGTATGTCTGGAGCATCCATAGGAATTATTGTTCCCTGTGTGCAGGCCTGGACACAGAGCCTGATAGATAAATCCACTGGATTGATAGGGGAAACTGCGAGGAGTGCAGACGCAGCAAACCCCCTTCACAGCAGCAGCAAAACCCCCCTGACAGACATCAACAAGAAGAACTGATACATATTAAACCGGGAACATGCATTTCATCAAACAACGATACACTGCACAGAAAAAAAGAGGGAATATAAATAACTATACCATCAAAATAGTGGTGGTGGTGTTGGTGGGTAGAAACCATAGTCCCAGAGCTGAGATTCAAAATGCCTTATCGTGATCTAAATAATTGGTGGTGGGTTTTTCTATGGTTTATGTCAATTTGCATAATGAAATTGTGTCACATTCACCCTGCATCACACGTGTAATTGTCCCCTTTGACTAAAAATAACAATAAAACACACGCATATGCGCTTAATAACAATGCCAGGGTGAAATCAGAAGATGATGATGGTGAAAATTGTCTGAGGCTGTGCAACATAGCCTCTGTCTCTTTAGCTTTATGTTAGCCTGCAATGCTAGCGTTGTGTTGCATGGAAGTCACTCGCGGCCTGTATGTGCACGCAAAGCAAGCATCACTGCTTCTCGTCGAGCTGCACATTTGTGATGTTTTGACCCGGAGTCGGCCGCCTGCTCCTATTTGAAAGCCACCGTGCCACTATGGGAAGCGATATTTGGCTAAACAAACCTAGCCACTTGGCTGGTGTTTGCATGCAACTTAGCATGCATTTGCGTCGACCTGCACACATCCAGCTGTTAGCCAGATCAACATAATCAGTTGTTGCTGACAAATAGGAGCCGTTTGTCTTGTCTTATCGATTCAGCAAACGGTATTTTTTCCCCCACTTCTGCCCCAATCTGCACATCACTCACTCCTGGTCTATTTACTCCGGAAAAAAACACTTGGCCTTGCATTTTGGGCCTAGTCTCTGCATTTCTCCCCATAGCTGCTGCTAGGCGGTGCTACCAGCAGCTCAAATGCTAACATGTTACCTTGCCAGCCATCAACGCATTTCATCTGTCTTTTGTAAAAGCACAGTTCTGTAAACTGGCTAATCTTAAACGTGGAAACAAGAAGCTTATTCAGCTTGTAAATTTTCACATTATATAATGATTGAGTCGTGAGACCTCATTATAATTACAAATGAACTATCCCATTATTTTTGCATGACACTTTTATTGCTGCTTTGACAGATTTGCAATCTCTGTAATACACTTTCGTATAATAACCAAGTTTGTAATTCTGTTACTGATTTTTTTTGAGTATTTATCAGAAAAAAGACTCTTTCTTTTGACTGCAACTGTAATAAATCAAGTGGATCAGAAATTTTGGTTTTCACATGTTGTTAAGAAGTTTAATATTTGAGACCAAACAAATAAATGGATTTTCAATTCATGAACAATTTACTCAAACTTTATGAAAAATTATCTTAAAATGACTCTTCTCAAGGGTCTCATTTTGGGAATAGATTAGGTTTATGCTAATGAACTCTGAAATTAATGACACTTCACAATCCCTCACTCCCCTTCTTCCCCAGTCTTGTATATGGGAGTTCCAGATCATCCCACCCTGAGTCTGAGCTCCTCCACCGACAAGCCTACGCCACCCCACACCCTCTGCAGGGCTATGCCACCAATCACCACCCAGGGAGCTCTGGCCAAGGCGGAGCTTGGGGAGCAGCTGGACGGAGTTTGGGTGAGATAAATGTCATACCTTCCATGTAACCACCATAAGGGGCCCCGGCAATGAATTATAGTGTCTCTCCATGTAGGCCCTGGAAGATTATTGTCATTGAAAAATGTGCACATTATACCAAAATTGAGCTGGAGCCCTTGATGTCAAAAAAAGAGAAAAGAAACAGCAGTCACAGCATTCATTCTCATGCAGTTTTGCCAGCGTCTCGAAGGTTATATTGAGCAGCTTAGGTTGATGTACTTAAAGATTAATTAGATACTACTGACATGTTGATTCGGATTTCATTGTATATATATTCTAGACTAGGCATAAATTTATACTCAAGACTCAAGACAACTTTATTAATCCCTTAAAGCTGTTTTTATTTGCATTACTAATACAGTCTTTTTTTCCCCATAGGTCTGTCGGGGCTCTTTGACACCGGCCTGCACCACGCCAGCCCCTCTGCTCCCGACGCCTCCGTCATGAATCTGATTTCAGCCCTGGAGTCCCGGGGTCCCCAGCCTCCGCCCTCTGCCTCCTCCCTCCTCTCCCAGTTCCGCACACCATCCTGGCAGACAGGTGGGGTTGTGTTAGATCTTCCCTCTCGTGTTGACATTCAAACAGGCCCCACAGTCAACATGACATTTAAAGAACCTCCCAATGTTTGGCTGCATTATTATTATTCTGACGGTGTTGCCATGTGAGCATGTTCAAGATTTAAACAGTTTTTCTGGTCTTACTCCTGCGTACTTCATGATTTCTTAATTTGAAGATTTAGCTGGATGGATGCTGAGTGATTTTTCAATATATGTCTTTCTTCTCCTAACAGCGATGCACACGCCTGCTCCTCCTGAACTGTTCATCTCCGGAGCCCTTCCTGGCTCTGGCTCCTTCCCCTCCTCCTCAGCTCTCTCCGCCTATCAGCATCCAGCATCCTTCTCCAGCCGTTCTTTCCCCGCCGCCTCCCTCTCTCTCCAGGACACACCCACGTTTAGCCCCACATCCAATGGCTTGCTCTCCCCACATGACCCCCTACTACACATCAAGGCCCCTTCCCAGTCCAGCCTGGGTTTTGATAGACTCCTGTCCTCGCAGGGTGCTGCTGCAGCTGCCTACAGAGGCAGCCAGGATCCAACCGGAGCCTCATCTGCCCAGGCGTCGTCTGCCAGGCACCTGCAGTCCCACCAGTTCAACCTGCTGTCATCACAGCTCCAGGACCAGTCCTCCCAGCTGTATAACGCGTCAGTGTTTTCCTCAGCCCAGCCCCAGCCTCAATCCCAGTCTCAGTCCAACTCGGCTCAGGAACGGGCCGTGCCCCGGCAGGACAGTGTGATCAAGCACTACCAGCGACCCACGCCAGCTCAGTCCCAGCTCTCGTCCTCTGCTGCCCACTCCCTCCAGCACTACCTCAGCTGTGGAGGGGCGGGGTACCAGCAAATAGCCACCCACCACAGACACGCCGGCCTTTCTTGCAGCCCGCTGGGCGACCAGAGCCCCTCGTCTGACCATAAACCCGCTTCTCGCACCGAGCAGTATCGGCCAATCATCCAACCCCCCTACTCCTCCTCCTCCTCCTCCTCGTCTTCGTCCTCAGCTGGGAAAGGTACCAAAAGCAGCTCTAGCAGCGGCTACTCCTCTGCCAGTTCGGCTTCATCCTCAAGAACTCCTCACACTCCCCCCTCCGCTTCCTCTACCTCCTCGTCCTCGTCCTCTTCTTCTGCCACTTCTGGCGCTCATCCTTCCAACTCCATCCCCACCTCCAGCTCCAGCGCAGCGCCATCCAGGCAACAGCCGCCCCCTCAGCCAGCTCCGCCGCCCCCGGCCCCTCAGCAGCAGCAGCAGCAGCCGCCTGCCACCTCCACCTCAGCGCCCCAGTCTCTCCCCAAATCTTGCCTCTCAGGCTATGGCTCTCCTGTGCCACCAGTGAAGACCCCCACCTCAGCTCTTACTGGCCAGACCCCACCCCAACAACAGACACAGTCGTATTCCCCCAATCAACCACCAACCTCCCACCTGGCTCAGTCCTACGGAGGCTTCAGTTCACCACAAGCCCAAGACCTGAGCTCAGGTACTGCTGGGAAAGGCTACGGGAGTTTAGGAGGGCGAAGCCAGTCGTACTCCACTGATATATATGGAGCCGACTCCGCTTATGGGTCACTTCCATCTTCTCTGGGTGGAGCTGGGAGCCCGTCACTGGGCTACGGAGCCCCCGGTCACTCTCCTGCCCTCTTACGATCCAGCGGCTCATCAGGTAGTGGGGCGTCTGGAGGAGGAAGCAGCAGCGGCACAGGTAGCGGGAACTCAGGCTCAGGAGGCGGAGCAGGAAACAGTATGGCCAGCGAGAGGGGTGGAGGAGGCAGTGGCGGAGGGTCCTATCATATTCCAGACTCCAGCCCCTCACCATCAGGCAACTCAGGCATTATCCGTCCAGGGTTGCACTCTCCGGTGCCCACCTGCCCCACACAATCCCCAGGGGGCGCAGGCTCGAATAAATACATCTCCTCAGTTCTCTCCCCCACTTTCCTGGCCTCCCCACAGGGCTACCCCGACACCAGGGGCCCCAGCTCCCAGGCTCAGTCCTATCACTCCACCTCGGCCAAAACAAAGGCGGACGCTTCCATGCTCGGAGTGGGCTCTCAGAGAAGCCAGGAGGAGGTGGACGACGACGACGAGTTCCTGATTCAGCACTTGCTGCAAGCCCAAGCGAGTCCCGCCCCCCAGGCTTCTCATCACCACCCTCAACAAGCGCCACCGCAGGCATCTCAGCAAACCCAGCCTCAGCCGCAGTCGGTGGCCCCGACCTCTGACTCAGGCAAAGGGCTGAGCTACGACATGGGTAAGACCTCCGAGGAGAGGTACCACCCCCAGAGTGTCATACGTACCCACAGCGCCACATCCACTGGAAACGCGGGGTCCGGAGGGTCCATCTCAGGGCTGGACAACCAGCTGGAGATGTCGCTGAAGAAGCAGCAGCAGCATCAGCAACACCACCACTCGCAGCAGCAGCAGCAGCAGCAGCAGCAGCAGAGGAACGAGAGGTCCGTTGGAAGCAGCAGAAGCAGCGGAGGGAGAGGCAGCGCGGAGCAAGTGCACTCGCATCTCCATCACCACGACAACCTGGGCTCGGTCGTCCACTACGGTCGCGGCGACCCGTACAGCCAACACTCCCTCGCCCCGCAGCACTCCTCGCACAGTCAGCACGTGTCCTCCCACTCGCAGATCCCATCCCACTCCCAGATGGAGCTCCAGAAGAAGTCGCAGGAGCGCACAGAGATCCCCTACCCTCGGAAAACGCCGGAAGTGCAGCAGCAGCAGCAGCAGCATTCCCAGTCTCAAGCCGCCGCCGCCTCCCTGATGGACTCTCCCACCGATCAGTCGCGCCAGCCACCGCACCTGCTCCAGTCAGTGCTGTCCCACACCACCCGCAACAAGCTGGAGCCGCATCAGCAGCACCACAAGATGGACTCTCACCGGCAGCACCCGCAGCACCACAAGATGGACTCCCACCAACCGCATCAGCAGCACCCGAAGATGGACCCCCACCCTCAGCACCAACAACACCAGAAGATGGACTCGCATCAGCATCAGCAGCACCATAAAATCGATTCCCACTCGCAACACCAACAGCACCATAAAATGGACTCTCACTCCCAACAGCAGCAGCACTCGATCAGCCAACAGCAAGCCGTGATGGAAAGCAGCAGCGGCCGACTGGGCTCGAGCAAACACCAGGCGCAGGCGCAGGCGCAGACCACCCAGCTGCAGCTGCAGCTCCAGTCGCAGGCGTTGGAGGTGGCGGCGGCTCACTACAACCACGGGCCGCCTCCGCATCAGCACGAGCAGAACCAGGTCAAACAGAGCTCGGTGGTGTCTTCCCTGGACATGCTGGAGCGCTCTCTCTCTCAGACCTCCAGCACGGACGTGGCCGTCGCCGAGGACAGACGCGGCGGGGCGGGTAGCGGCGGGAGGAGCGGAGGCAGCAGCGAGCGCCACAGGCAGCAGCAGCAGCAGGAGCAGCAGCAGCAGCAGCAGCTCCCGTCCCACCACCACTCGGCCTCCGAGCTCCACTCGTTCCTCTCGGAGCCCGACATCAGCCTTTCCACCCCGCCTCACATGCACCACCTGTCGCAGCACCATCCGCAGCAGCAACAGCAGCAGCAGCAGCAGCAGCAGCACCAACAAACCCACTCCCACCACCCTCACTCCCAGCCCCCTCTCCCTCACCACATACCTCCGCCCTCCGCGTCGGCCCACTCCCAGTCTCAGCCCGACCCGCAGCAGCCGCTCTCGTCCCAGCTGACGCCTCAGCAGAGCCAGCTGGACCAGCAGCGCTCGGAGCAGCACCAGTTCGACACGGTCAGCCCGGTGGAGAAAGCAGACCAGAGTCAACAAAGCAACCGCTTCGTACCGCTGACTTCCATCTGCTTCCCGGATTCCCTGCTTCAGGACGAAGACCGCTCCTTCTTCCCAGGTATGGAAGACATGTTCTGTGCAGAGGACTACAAGTCGAGCTGCGCTGGAGGAGCAGGACCAGGCCAGGGGGAGATGAACGAAAGCCACGCTGGACAGGAGGGAATGGATTCAATGAAAGCGGGACAGAGCGCAGGCGGAGGCGGGGGAAGCGCCGGAGCCAGCTACGACATGATGGGTCACCACGGTGGAGATCAGGGCTATGAGCCATACTGTCATGGCCTGGAGGAACCCAGCAACAACACCATGACTCTGGATCTAGACTCTCTCAAAACCCACGAGCTCCCTTCCACAGTCAACACTGAACAGCTGGGATTGATCCAGTCCCAGGCACCAGCCATGGGTATGGGCGCCAATCCCGCCGGTCCCAACAACTCTGGAGCCAAAATGTCGTCCGGGCCTGGAGGAACCAGCGCAGGGGCTGGTTCTGGAGGCCTCCAGTCCCCCATCTTCTGCTCATCTCGTCCCAAGAAGCTCCTCAAGTCCAGCTCTTTCCACCTGCTGAAGGAGCGCCGGGACCCCAACACACTGCCGAAGAAAAGCTACGCTCAAGAGTACGAGTTCGAAGATGACGAGGACAAAGCCGACCAGCCAGCCGATATCCGGTTGAACAGCCGGAGGCTCCCGGACCTGTTGCCCGACTTGGTTTCCAGCTGCAGGAAAGGAGGAGGAAGCGGGTCTCTCAGCCCTTTAATGGGCGACATCGATTTCTACCACTCCTCCGGCTACTCCTCCATGGGCTCCCACGCTCTCATGCCTCAGGACGGACCCAAGAAAAGGGGCAGGAAGCCCACCAGACCCAAGAGGGAGGGGCCCCCGAGGCCGAGAGGCAGACCTCGCATCCGCCCAATGCCCGAGCCATACACTCCAAGAGGGATGATGGGGGAGATGGGTGGGACACCAGTCGGAGGAGGATTCAACGTGGAGGGACGAGGGAGAGGCAGGGGTCGCGGAAGCCGAGGCAGAGGAGGAAGGAGGGAGGACATGTACATGGAAATGAGCGGGAAGGAGCAGGATCAGATGCACCATCACCATCTACAGCAGCAGCAGCAGCAGCAGCTCCATCACCAGCCACAGCAGCAGCAACACGAGCCCATTCCACCTCTGAAGGTCAGTGGCGTTCTGCCTGGAAGAGGCGTAGGGCTTCTGTCGTTTTTTCTGTTGCAGCCGTGGCTTCATCACTCTCTTTCTTAGTTTTAATTGTAGACCTGTCAGATTTAAGGTTAGGCTCAGTCACCCTGTTTAAATTGCCTTATGTAAATGCCAAAATTACTCAATACAATTTCCATCCTGCCCGCCTTCTGCCTTGCAGTTTGTCCAAGCAACGTTGCTTTAAATCTTTCTGCTTTCTTTTCCTCCGTTTTCAGATTAAATTACCCATTGGTACCCTGTCCTCCTCCGACGCCTTGCTGAGGACAGACTCTTTGTCTGGAACAGACCCCGCTTTGTCGGACGGCTCAGTGGGCTCGGCTCCTTCACTCGGTTTAAGCCCCGGACCCCCCTGCAGCACCGAAAGCACCAGAAGTCAGGACAAGAACAAGCAGAAAAGCCAGATGATGGGCGAAGGTGTGGATGACGATGGTCTGGAGGAAAGGGTAAACACAGGATTTTATCCCAGCTTCATTGAGCAGTGGCATAAATATAAAAATTAAATTGATTTCATTCAGATAAGTGAGTGAAAGTCTCTTTTTATTTTTCTTCTAGGGGGATGAGAAGGACTCCGAGTCCAAGGCCGGCTTTGTTGCGTCATTCTTGGACTTCCTCAAGACGGGGAAGAGACCTCCAGGCTTGGACATCTCACCAGGAATGGAACATGATAATGGTGAAACCTCACCCTGTAAATCAGGGGGTCTGCGCCCGCTGTCTCCGGCTCCTCCTCCTCCTCCACCGCCTCCTCCGTTTGGGGATGGTGAAGGGAACGGGGGTCTGGCTCTGGGCAACTGCCCCAGCCCCAAGCGCTTGGAGGACGAGCTGAAGAGGAACCTGGAGACGCTGCCGTCGTTCTCCTCCGACGAGGAGGACTCGGTGGGAAAGAACCAGGACCTGCAGAAGAGCATCTCCTCGGCCATTTCCGCTCTGTATGACACTCCTCAGCTGACCTCTAACATCCAAACCCCGCTACCTCCTCCGCCTCCCCAGCCCCAGCCCCAGCCTCAGCCCACCCAGGCCCCTCTGACTCCCACCCTGCAGCCCCCCACGCTCAGCCCCCAGCCCACCATGCACACCCCCC
Source organism: Decapterus maruadsi (assembly GCA_030347415.2). Taxonomy (NCBI): domain Eukaryota; kingdom Metazoa; phylum Chordata; class Actinopteri; order Carangiformes; family Carangidae; genus Decapterus; species Decapterus maruadsi. Next base: position 12,441,440 of record CM064888.1, on the reverse strand, counting down.
ACGCCCAGCCCCAGTCCAACGAGCCCGACATCCTCCAGCCGGAAGATGGAGATATGGAAGAGAGCAAGGAGGAGGAGGAGAACGAGGAGGAGAGAAGCACAGGAGAGGATGAAGAGAGCAATATGACGGAGGACAGAGAACCACAGCTGGAAACCCTGGGTGCCCCCAAACTTGAGGGTGAGGCTGGAAATTAGCTTTTTTACTCATTTTAATTTTTCTGCAGCACAGCTTAGGAAAATTAATTTTTTCTCCCCACAGACGAGGCTATTTTTAGCCCAAAGAAAGCTCCCATTAAGTATTTCTTCAATTAATAATTCAGTTATTGTGGCTGTTTGGACATTGTGATGAATTGATCTGCAGAACTGACCTTGCTCCTCTTTCTTTCTTTCTTTCTTTCCAGCGTCCCTCCCTGAGATCCCTGCGGCGCCCGCAACTCCTGAACCTCCCTCCATCCCTCCATCTCCCTCCACATCCTCCTCTCCATCCCACTCCCCTCTGCCCCCCCTCTCGCTCCCCTCACCCCTGCCTCCACCAGAAGAGCAACAGGAGAACTCCCAGCCCCCCAGCCCCGTCGCTCCCACATCCCCGTCTCCGCCGTCTCCACCCGCGTCCGCTCCTCTCCCCCAGCCCGCCACTACTCCTCCCCCTCCTCCGGCTTCTCCTCCGCCCCCGCCGCCGTCGACTCAGAAGGAGTCTCCCATGCCGTCTCCCGAGTCGCCCGCCTCTCCCGAAGAGCCCCCGGCTCCGAAAATCACCTCCCTGCACCTCGCGCAGAAGCAAGAAGACGCCGCCATCGTCGGAGAAAGCGAGGAGGATGAGAGCGAGAGCGGAGGGGAGGGCATCTTCAGAGAAAGGGACGAGTTTGTGGTGCGGGTGGAGGACATTCGAACTCTGAAGGTATGTGCGCCAGAATGTGTTTCAATGCATGTCCTTGTTCGTACGAGTGTTTTTGACGGTTAAAAAAAAGTTGTCGCCTCTGTGGTGAGGTGGCAACAAACTGAACAAACATCGGTTTCATGTGTGTCATGTTGTTTTGCCACAGCTGGCCCTGCAGACGGGGCGTGAGCCTCCACCCATCTGGCGGGTGCAGAAAGCTCTGCTGCAAAAGTTCAGCCCAGAGATCAAAGACGGGCAGAGACAGTTCTGCGCCACAAGCAACGTGAGTTCACCCCAAGCCCTCTGTAATCTGACCACACCTGCAAAACAGTGCTTTCCACAACCGCTTGTGTTGTGTATGTTCAAATATACATTGTGTGTACCATGGTTGAAATGAGGCCATCTGAAGGTTATTGTTGTTTTATATTAAAAACATGCTTTATGTGCCTTCCTCAGTATCTTGGCTACTTCGGAGATGCCAAGAGGAGATACCAGCGAATCTATGTCAAGTTCCTGGAGAATGTCAATAAGAAGGACTATGTCAGAGTCTGCTCTCGGAGACCTTGGCGCCGAGCCACGCCTGCTCTCAGGTACGGATATTTGCCACATGGAAAAATCCTTCTCATATTGAACTAAGCCATGGCAGATTTAGTTTGGATAAAAATCACCTTGCCCTGATAAGAGAAAACCAGTAGCTCAGTGTAGAGTAAAGCCTGGGAGAGGAGCTCCCAGCTGAGTGCACGGAGGCCAAAGAGCCATCCGGAAAAAATCAGGTTACAGAAATAGAATCTCAGTACATGAAATATTATGATTTCAGGGACTAATTATAGGTAAATAAACAGGTGGACTGTTGTAGTAGTTCTCAGCATGCACTCTGTTGTGCCGAGTGAATTACTTTGCCAATACACGTGGCTAAAAGGAGTTTCCCTCTGTGTCCTTTCCACAGTCTTGCACCTTTTTTCCATTATTGATTTGACTATAAATAGAAGGAGAGATTCTGTGAAGCTCTATAACAATATATTTGTGTCACAGACGCCAGTCCCTCCCCAGAATGGCATCCCCTCCCACCACCCAGGCAGCACCCAGAGCGGTGGAGAAAGAGGAGAGAGTGGCTCCACCACCGGTCCAGCGCGAACAGAGGGAGAAGACGAGAACTGCAACGACGACAACGACGGCGAAAGAACAACGGGAGAAGAAGGAGGCTCCGGCCGCGGTGCCCAAAGCCAGGGAGAGGGAGAAGGAGAGGGAGCACGAGAAGGAGAAGGAGAGGGAGAGGGAGAGGGAGAAGCGAGTCCAGCCGCAGCAGGAAAAGTTAGAGAAACGTGCTGCAGAACGAGGGAGAGCGAAGGAGGAGAAGAAAGTGGTGGAGAGGAAGGAGAAGGAAAAGGCCGAACGCCCACCCAAGTCCAAGCCGGCCAAAGTGAAGGCAGAGCCGCCACCCAAGAAGAGGAAGAAGTGGCTGAAGGAAGTTCCTTCATCATCAGACTCTGACTCATCGGACGAGGCAGCCAGTGAGAATGAAAGTAAGAAAAGTGGTTGTTCTCCACCTTTAGACGTCAATGAGGCCAAGATAACAAAGCAGACGTTATTTGTCATGATGTTTTTTTTTAACACATACCTTTATTGATGATTTTTGAACTTGGTACATCATTCGTCCAAATTAATCAGTTACATCTTTCCAGTCTTTAAACAACTTCCCTCCCTCCTCCTAACCCTGAACTTGGAGCCATCAGTTTAAAAAAACAATGATTTGATCCTTTGGAAACTGGGGGGGTGAAACACAATATATACAGCAATATATATGCCTGCATGTCATCTGGTAAAGGCTAATATATATAATCAACTGAAATAAATAGGAGAGGAAAAGAAAAAGAGAGAAACATACATATACACAGAAGCAAATAAATAATGATATAATGTTTCTCTCCTACTCAGTGCCAGTGAAAGGGGGAGTCAACAACCGTGCCATGAGGGAGATGTTCAGGAGCTACGTGGAGATGCTGGTCAGCACGGCCCTGGACCCCGACATGATCCAGGCTCTGGAGGACACAGACGGTGAGACGACACATCACTAGCTGCACTAAAGCTTTACTGAACGATCAAAAGAGGGAGCTGGGAATGGATCGTGACGCTTAGCCACAGCTCATAATGTGTGAGAACAAATCTCAGACCTGGGTGTGTGGCAGCTTGTTGTCTGCAGCTTCAACATCTGCATTAAAGGAGCCGTTTTGATGGTGTTTTCAAACACGGTTTCACGTAGCAGCGTTCTCTTTGGCCAGGTTAAATAAACATCACGACCACTGACGGGCAGCAGCTGCCAGGTTTCAGGTCAAACTTTGCAGCTGGACAACTGCCCCGTTACGACAGCGGGGGGATTTTTTTTTCTAGAGTTATGTAGCATGCGTCTCTAGATCCATCTTTTAATGGGAATCTAAATAAATAAGAAGTGACAGGCTGAAGGGGAAAGCCCCGGGAATGCTGCGAAATACAGCAGCCAAGAAAGAGCGGCTTTGAATCTGCCCTTGGTATTGAAGTGATTGGCAGGTGCATGACTGATTACTAATGAATCTTCCCTGACATTGATTGGGCCACCAGATGAGCTGTACCTCCCACCTATGAGGAAGATTGACAGCATCCTCAGCGAACAGAAGAGGAGGTTGCTGAGGAGAGTCAGCATGAGCTCTCAGCACCAGGTAATCTGTCCTGAATCAATCTGTTCTGCTCCTCTTCCTCTCTCTCCCTGTCCCTCACGGCTGAAACCACATCTCTGATTTTTTTTTTTTATATTAAAATTTTAACTTTTCTTCCTCTCCTTCATTTAATTCTGCTGCTTTTTCCCCTCGACAGTGCAGGAAATAAACCTAGACCCATATTACATGGCCCAGTAGTTTCACTTAGCGATAGTGTTGATTCACGGGAGTGTAGTGCAGACACCAAATGGTGATAAATGGATTCAAAACAGGAAATGAATTGATAATTATCAAATAAACATTAAAGTCACTTATCAAGCAAAAACATTAGCTGTTCACAGATTTTCAGGCGTTAGGATTAGCTGCGGTTTTGTCATAAAGTGACATCACCTCAGGCTGAAACATTTTATACACTTATGGTAATTAGTCGAAAAGCAGATTTATTGCTAATGAAAATAATAATTCTTCTCTTTTTTTTTCCTTTTTTAAAAAACTTTTATCTCATGATATCTTGTCTTCCTCCTTTTTTATTAAACTCTTATCCCGGCTCGTCCTCAACAGGAGGTCCTGCATGCGTACCCCCAGATCATCGTAGACCCCTTGGACACAGGAGTGGTGAGGGTTCGGCTAAGCGGGGACGCTTACAACCGCAAGACCCTCAACAGAGTCAAGAAGACCCTGCCTAAACCACAGGTATGCTTCTGTCTGAGTGACGAGTTGTTGTGGGGCTTTTATGTATTTAACTGATAAAACGTTAATGGCCGTGTTTTGCATCATAACATCCTCACAGTTCAATACTGTGAAATGTATAAACAAGATCTCCGAGGACGTTTTTAGCCTCTGACTAGATGACTCTGGGTTCTCGATGAGATAAATGAAACCCCAGAGAAATAAATCGGAGCTGTTGGCATCATGTAGCAGGAGGAGAAAATATAGACACTGAAACTACTGCCATGGCTAAATTAACCGTTAGCATTAAAAGCACTCACAGCACCAGGGTGAGTGACAGATGGATGGTTCAACACAGGCCTGTGAGGTTAATAAAGTCTTCAGTTTTGGCATTGATTTTAATTATTGACCCTTTTATAATTAGACGGCTGATAATCTTTTATTTTTTCTTCGTAGGACCTTAAGCTGTCGGCCGACTCGTATCGGATCTACAGTCTCTACCACTCCCTGCATCACTATAAATACCACACATTCTTACAGTGCAAGAAAGAGGTAAGCTGTCATCTGCGTACGCATCGAGTTTTATGACGAGATTTGACCAGTTTTGAGCTTGTCGCCTGTAGCTATTTGTTAGACTCTTCCCTCACTATACTGTGGTACACAAGTGCAAATCTCATTAAATAGACCAGCGCTTTCTTTTTCGCTGAAGTCCCTGGTTTGTGCATCACAGTTGTCTCACAGTGTCTCTGTGCCACTTCTTTTTTTTTTCTTTTTTTTCTCCTCCAGACCAACACCATTGAGCAAGCAGCCGAGGACCCCGGCCAAGAGGAAGTGGTGCAGCAGTGCATGGCCAACCAGAGCTGGCTGGACACTCTCTTCGGCTCCTTCATCGAGCTGCTCACGCTCAGCACCAAAGCCTGAGCCAACGACTGCAGAAAGAGAGAGAGAATTAATTAAAGCAAGAGGATTAAAAAAAAAAAAAAGAAGAAACCAAGAGGAGAATACAAAAATGGAAAGAGATGGATCCTACTGTACAGCCCCCCACCCCCGACCCCCTTCAAATCTCTACTATTTGAGGATGAATTTTCAAGGCCCTTGTCGAACAAAAGGGGCTCTGTTCATGTGACCTCGGACACTGGCCTCTGTTCTTTTTCTTGTTGTTGATCAATGACTTAAGAAATGTCTTACTTTGTGAGGAGGGGGGGACCCCACCGGATCAGGGGGTCACTGGTGGGTCACGAGGGAAATGACCATTGGTGAAAAGGGAGAGAAGACGAGAGGTGGAAGGACAAAGAGGAGGAGCCGTAACGCCAAGTCAACAGAGAAGCCACTGACATCTTGTTATAACCGTGTGTCATAAAAAGACAATAGTTCAAAGAGAAACTATTACCGCTTAGTTTTTACATAAATTATTTTTTGAAAAGACTAACATCAGCTGTTGGCTTTTGAAAAGAGTGGAAGAGGGTGAGAATGCTTTTTAAAACTTGCGTGTAGAGTGTGCCGTGAGCAGCGTGAACATGGACTCATCCACAGATAGAAACATGAAATGTGTTAAACGCTCTCCCTCTCATCCTGTGCTATGTGAAGGGCAGCACCCGTCAGCTGTGTGATAATATATAAACACATTTTTATTATTTATATGAGGAGGTTTTTAACTTAAACTCTCACAAGCGCTGGGTTGCTGCCCTAACATTTTAAATACCTTTTTATTTTCCACAGGTTCAGTATACAATCGTAACCCACATATCCAAGTCGTCTTCCCCTCTATACAAAAGAACAGACGTTGAGACAGAAATATTGTATCAAATACAGTGGGTGTAAAATAACAAAACAAAAAAAAGGAAGAAAAGAAAAAAAAAGAAGAGAATGGGAAAATCTATTTGAAACTTACATTGTTGTGCTTCAGTTCAATCATCAGTCATGCAGGTGCAAAGAAAAAGAAGTAAACTATCCATTTCCCATGAGGGAAGGAGTATAAATAAGTAATATTTAAAGAGGAAATAGTCATTTCATTTTTATCATTTTGATGTTTGTGCATACTATGACTTATTTTGAAAACAATCTAATTTTCCATAAAAAAAGGAAAAAAAAGGCGTGTAAATATTGTACAGTTCTTGATGAAATTCTTTGTCCTTCTGTACATTAACTCTCCTGTATTTGAAAAACAAATAAAATCTGCAAAGAACAAATGGGCTTTAATTTCCCTAATGTGTGCTCAGCGCGTTGCTGCATCCATCTTTGTGAGGTTTGGGTTTTCCAGACGTCAGGAGACCTGTGTTGGCCTGCCCTTACCTAAAACCTCTTTTTTTAAAGGGAATTTCCAACATGATTTAGATTTAAATGTCCTCACTTTACATGTTACTGCACAACTTTTACATACAGTGACGTATGAAAACTGATTTCACATTTATTTGTTCTGATACTAGGGATAATAATACATACTAATAAACTCCAGTACAATAGATTTGAAACATATCATAAAATATTGACTTGACGAATTTGTATTTTTATTTTTGTTAGTTTGTTACATTGTTATTCTTACTAATAAGCTGAATGGACAAATTCGCCAAAGAGGACTATATCTGTTTGAAATGTAAACAGGATGGATTACAGCAGACATAAAACACAAATTGGACAATATATTTTGCTAAATGCTGAGTAAAGGATGAAATCACGGATCTAGTCCGAGATGTGTCAAGTCCCATCCCTATATTGATTTATCCAGACTGATAGCCCAGCGGATCTTTACTGATTTTCTGAGCTTTAGGACGTGCAGGCTTGAGCGTGATTTGTTTGTCTGGGATACAACTTGACAAATGAAGTGCAGAAATGTCAGATCTGTATGGAAATTAGCATGAAATGAATTTCTAATTAGTTTTAAATCATGTTGTATTGTGAGAACATGTCAGGCACAGACTGCAGAATGTAGAGCAGTGTTGTTTAATGTGAGGGAATCAGGGGGCTGAGCAGTGAGGGTCCTCGCAAGTGTAGAGGTCCAAGAGTGTGTGTGTGCGCGTGACCCCACCTAGCGGACCAGCTGGTATAACGCCAGCTGACGTCACATTTGGAAAACGAAACTGACGAGCCGGAGTTTCCCGAGAAGCAGTCTCCGAGCAGCAGAGCTGGTATTTAAGGATTTTATCAGCTGGACGCTGGACGACACTTTTGTTTCCCAGCTTCACAATCCTACTGCAGTCGCTGTCCTGCTGCGTCACATGCTACTGCTGATCTGTGACCCCGAAATACGAGCGGACTTGAACTCAGCACTGACCTGCACCAACTGAACGCCTCGTAAGTTTGACTACAGGTAGGTTACATCAGACTTTTACTGGAGCTGTCATTGTATTTAAATAATTATAGCTGAATTTAAACCTGTGGTGATTCAGTGTGAACAAATATTTAACTTAGCCCATCTAACTCCTCAGCTCTTATTTCTTCATGTCTTGTTTACAAACATGCAGCTCACACAGCCAGAGTATTTCACTGTACAACTGTATATAAACAACAACTCTGCTGCTGACTACTTGTAGCTGTTGAGTTTCCATTCTGAAATGCATGTGATCATTTCCTCTGTGTGTAACTCTATAGCCTTTTAAACTCTCACTTCACTTGCAACAGCAACATGGAACAGAGTAAACAACTACTTTACACTAATATTTATTTCATAATGCAAATAAAGTTAATGCCACAAACATGTGCATGTGGGATATGTAAATGTACATGTTAGTCATATTAGGGTAATTTTGGTATTGAGTACTGGACTTGTGACCTCATTCTCCTGCTTCCTTTTTCCTGCCATTTAGAAATTGAAAATGCTGAGATTGGCTTCTGAGGTACTGCATGTTGCTGAGTAGCTAATATAATATAACATAACATAACATTATATTATAGTATAATGAAGTGGGAAAATAGATTATTATTCTAATAATTTTGGCTCTTTATGTTTATTTTTACACCTTCTAAATACTCTTTATTGAAAATTGAAAAGTTAAAGTATCCGCCTCCTTTTATTTATTAATTCCTATGGGTTACTTTAAAAAATAAAAAAATAAAAGAGTCAGGTTGTAAATTAGTAAACAGCACCCTCTACAGGTAGAATATCTTATTAGATGGACCTTGAATCCTAGTAAATATAAATATACAATCCAGATCAAATAAAAAATTCAGATGCATAACCAAGGTGATTAAATAGCCAGCCATAGCTAAACATTTTTAATTAACAGAAGTCATAAAAATAATCCATCCAACAATATTATGGTACAGATAAGAAATGTATTACATTTATTTTTATCGCACATTCATGGAGGATCATGAAGGTGTTGACGACTGTTGACATGACAGTTTTTCTTGCTCCTGTAGAAATGTCTCACTCCAAGCCACTGCTCATCCCGTGGCTGCGAGAACAGATTAACAGTGGCAGATATCCTGGCGTCAACTGGACAAACCCACAGCGAACACAGTTCTCCGTCCCGTGGAAACACGCCTTAAGACAAGACTCCTGCCAGGATGACAGTCTTATCTTTAAGGTAGTGCTCATTCAGAGTAGTTCAATATCAATATCAATATCATCATCAATATCATAGCATTAAAAAAAAAGAGATCAATAGCAGAGTGAGAGAAAGTAATCGTCATCCTCTGTCTTCCCTGCAGGCCTGGGCAGAGGCAAGTGGTAATGGCCGGGCTCAGGGGGATGCCTCGGTCTGGAAGAGGAACTTCCGGAGCGCCCTCCGAGCCAAAGGCTTCAAAATGGTCAGCGACAACAAGAACGATGCTGCTAACCCACACAAAGTGTTTGTCTGGCCAGAAGAGTCGGCATCAGAAGGTGAGGATCCACCACGACGTCTATATCAGTGACCATTTCATTCTTTATTATTATAGTGGACTTTGGACGAAAAGTTTGAAAAAGGACCTTTTCCTCTGTATAAAAATAATATATGACTAATTAAATCTTTATGTTTATTTACTCATTGGCACTTGGTTTATTAAAGTTGCACATAATTTGTACAGAAATATTGCTGTCTTTTTTGTAAAATCCAAGCACACCTTTCCTTTTGTCTTAATGGTTTATTCATGCAAAGTTATTCAGCGTGTGTTACTCTAATCCCAGGGAGGCCGTTTGTGCTGCTTAATGCATGTTTTTATTACCGTACATAATCGAATCAAAAAGGCATCAGTTAATTCCTCCTATTACTGCACCGCTGTGGATTTGCAAATTAGATAAATACAGAAATGTGGTAAAACAGTGAGTAACACTGCTCTCGTGTGGGTTTATGTTTGAACATGACACGCACCTGATCACCCCCTTTACCTTGTTTGGATGAGATCCATCCTTCACAGCCGACACACGTTCATGTTTCTGTGGTTGGGATTAGTCGAGGGAGGCCTCAAATGCAGAAGTGAATGTGATTTGCAAAATGGGAGCGTTAAAAGCTTCAAGAGCTGTTTCTGAGCACAATGAATGATGAAAAGATAGTAAGCAGCGTTCTTTGCTTCCACTCTCAAAGCAAACTCTTCCGCTGGATCCCAGGACAGAGATGACTGTGATTTGTTTGAGGAATATGGCCTTCCTACACAAGAAGTAAGCCACTGTGTTTGTGGGGTTGACCTGTAGGAGCACAGGAAGTGATATATTCTGTGTACTTATGTGACTGTGTATGAACTTAATCCTGACAGATGTATATGTGTGATGTCTTAGACCAGCCAGGTGTTTTCGTGCCTTGACAATGTCGACCTCTACCTTGCAGAAGATGCTATATTTTCAGGTAAATATAGCTTTTGCATGGAATTAATGCAAATAATTTTACTGTAAGAGGTTTGAGAGTGTATAATGTCTGGACATTTGTCAATCACTCCACAGAGCCCACCGCCCACCAGGATATCCTCCAGGAGTGTCTGAGGACACTGCAGATTGGCCCTGAAGCAGGTAGACTCATCATTTCCTCCTCGCTGCTGCAGTACGAGCAGAAAACAAAGAGAAAAACCAAGGTACTTTCCAAGAAACTGGGTTTTATTTTCTCCAACTTTTCCACAGAGGGCAGCGCAGCCTTCGAGCTTCCTCCCGAGCAACAGCAGCTGCTGAATCAGGCTGCGATTGGTGGACCCGCGTTGCCTGGGCAACACCAGTATCCAGTAGCAGTCGAGGGTGCAGGTGGTGAAGCTGGGTTGCCCGAGCAACCGGCGCCTCCAATGGGGGGAGCTGTGGGAGGGGCCTATGACGTGCAGCTGGTGCAGGACTTCATCTATAACATGGACAAGGCCAGAGAGGGAGATAGTTTAAGTAAGTTGATGGATGTTCATGCGAGAATGAGATGTGGAAATTGAACTGTCTGTTATACTTAAAAATGTGCATATGTTGCAACGCTTTCTCACACTGTTGTATTTCTGTATTTCTATACCTTAGAGACTGCATTCAGGATAACAGTGTACTACAGAGGAGTGAAGGTGTCTGAGCAGCTGGTTAACAATGAAACTGGCGTCCGCTTAGTCTACAGGTAACTTCAGAATAAAAGCTTGTCTGACAAATGTTTATTATCACCTAGGGATGTCATGATTATAGATTTTCTTGGTACAATTATTGTAAGAGAAATAATCACGATTATTATATTCGATAATTTTCAACACTATGAATGTGTAAAATGAAATATAGTCAAAATATAATTGCATTACTAATTATATAAACAAATGAGTTTAAGTATCTATTAATATAGGACCAATTATTAACCCTTCAGAGGAAATGTTTGAAGTATTCAAATGTTTTAAGTTTTTTCAAATCTTTTTTTTCTTACAAATGAGGCGCTAACATTTAAATTCCTACCAGTTCAGTGTTACGATAGGTAACTTGACATAATTTAACCCTTTGCCTTTAGTTATCCCATAGGTGATGATTCATATCGTTCATAATATTGCGTAACTTTGTTTTCATTCTGTGCGATTTGTGCTGATCTGCCGACATGGTTCTGACATAATCTTTTTTGGAAAGTGACGGTATTTAGGAACCTTTACAATTAAATAATCGTGGCATTTAATACCGCGATTAATTGTGAAAACAAGTAATCGTGACATCCCTATCGCCAGTTCATCTCCCTAACCCTAACATCATAAGAGCGGTTACGAGTTGAATTTAACGCTCTCAGGACTCTGTCAGTCACATAACCTGCTCGTCTATCTCAGCAATCAAATGAATGAACGTTGTCTTCTCATCAGCCCTGAATCCAGTGGGAGTGTTGTGGACTACGCGTCAGGCCTGACCTTGGTCTCCCTGCCAAGTCCTGGCGACATGCTGGATAAAACTCAAGCCAACCTGACCCAACGCCTCCTGGACAAGCTGGGCGACGGCGTGGACATAGGGGTGTCGGGTTGCGTGGTCTACGGCCAGCGACGGGGTGAGGTCAAAGCCTATTGGAGCTTCTCAAAGTTTGACCATAGCAAGCAGCCCCAAGAGATTTCTAAGATGGAGCCTCAGCCGCTTTACATGTTGAAGGACTTTCTGCAAGGTGGGTGACAGGAAAGAAAAGACACAAATGTTTTTGTTTTTTTAGTAGTGGACCTGGAGTAAATGTGAAGTATTTTCCATGATGGGGTGACATAGTGACTGGATGTCCTGTGCCTTTAGGAATGCTGGACTTCATTGGGGGTAAAGAATGCCCTCCCTGCTCCCTGTTCCTCTGTCTGGGGGAGAAGTGGCCGGACCCAGGCAACAAGCCCTGGGACAAGAAGCTCATCACAGTGGAGGTGAGAGAACCTTGAATAAGTAAAATGCTCAGACACTGTTGTGCTCTCGCGTTTTCTTTTTTTTTGTTGCAAATACTGTACCTCTCTCAAATTTCATGAATGATCAAACCCCCCCTCCCAAGAAAAATTGCCACCTCCAGGGAGCTGTAGTCAGCAGCACTTTTCAAGAGGCAATTTTGTTTCAGTATTGATTAATAGCGCTGAGAGTACAAAGCCTGTATAGCAGCGCTGACAGCTGATCCCTCAGGTGTTAAAAAGCCTTTTCAGTTCCTGAGCCGCTACGCAGGGATGCATGCTGGGAAATGAGACGCTTATACACAAAGTTACTGTCAAAAAATCAGCTTGACACATCTCATTGTTCAAACCCTTTCCGACTTTTAAGGCTCATGTGGAGCTCAAATTTGCTACCTCCGCCTTGTCAGTTTTGTCATGACATCTGATTTCTGCTTCCTATGTTTTTTTTTTTCTCTACTTGTTTTCCATCTCAGGTGGTGATGACCTCACTGGAGGCACTGAAGATGATAGCTGTTGACGGTGGCGCCTCCTCCCTGCAGTCTGTAGAGCTGCAGATATCACTGGAGGAGATGATGGAGCTGTGCTGACGCAGTTTAGTGAGCCTGAGGAAAAGTCAATGTTTACCCCCCGAAATAATCATAGTTACATGTTTTATGCAAATTTTGACATCTTGTTCATGTTTTTTTTTTTTTAATGTATAATAATGATTAGGACAGATAGGAATTACATCAGTGATATTTTTGTTGCTACTGTTCAAAAGACCACAGATGAAAAGAGGACCAAACTGAAGATGCTGGAACAAAAACTAACTTTCAACTTTTAGAAAAACAGTCTTAGAACGGTTCAGTCGCAGTTAAGGTGACACGCTGAGGTATAAAATTAATTCAAGGAATTAACTTTAAATTTGGGATGACAACAGATCTGGAATCAGTCTGAATGTTTGTTTGTTTTCTCACATTTTTATACTGTGTTGCATGAGATCTATGGCACGATATGCTTGAGATACAGTACATCTAAGTTTGAGGCAGTCTTGTGCCATAAACTCATCAGAAACTGTGCAGAGAGAAGTAATTATGCTGCACTGATGTTTATTTCATCATGCTTTATTTTTTGGGTTGCTGTGTACCAGATGTGGCCTATTTGCACTTAACTCTGCAATAAAATTATAGACACAGCTAGATGAAACTATCCTTTGAATCATGTGACACAACATCACAACAAACACTGAGATCTCAAGGTTTTATTCAAATATTTTAGCATATTATCATGTTATTACCATGAAATCACTTCTTAATAGCTCTACTGTCAATTCAAATATTCCTTTATATCTCAAACCAGTTTTGCTGCTCTATGTTCAAACCACAAATAGAAAGTAGAAGACATTAAAAAAAATGTGGGCTGGGTGTGGATAAGAACTACATCATCTTACATTCATGTTGTGCAAACATTTACAGCAAATGTTTACGATGTCAAACTGAAGAAACTGAAAGTTTACAAAAAATGAATGAATAAATGAGTGGATTGACATGTTTCAGTTCTCCTCCTCATCCTCTGCTTCTCCGTCATTCTCTGACTCAGACCTCCCTTCCCCTGTGCCTGACATTGGGATCAGCTTCCCCTCTGCGTCCACTCCCACCGGCTGAATGATGCTGTCTCTGCAAAAACACATAGAGCGAGGCAGAAGTTATGATCATCAGTAATAACATTGTTCTTCGTGTCCGCATTAGTGAGGAAATAAACTTGAGTCAGTGATCACAGTATAAAGAAACCTCTCGCCTCCCCCTCATCTCTATCGTGAAGCTTCCTCTCTGCAAACATTGAGAGGAAACACTAACTTCTTGATATTCATGTAAAACTTCAGGTAGGGAAGTGAATTATGATATCTAATATATGTGCCATAGAGAATATAATCTTTAGGTCTTAAAAATGTTATAGTTGGAGTTAAATTTCTTACCTTAGCTTATTCAAATTTAGATGTAAAAAGTTTTTGGAGTTAAAACTCTACTTGTAATTTTAGAGCATTTTAAAAAGGAGTTGAGACCAATTCATTTTCAGTGCAGTTATAAATCTTCCTCCCATAGCACTCTTCTCCATCTTTAAAACTAATAATCTTTATTATCTTTAATAAAAGTTTATTATAATCATAATACATTTTTGATTGTCGAATGTGTCTTTTTGGTGCTTCTCTGACCTGGACAGCTTGTTGAAGAGCATGATCAGCCTCTTGGCCTCCTCCTCCTTCTCCTCCTCCGTCATGCCCTCCATGGGGTTTGACTCCTCGGCCTCCACCCGCCCGGTCACCGGGTTGATGCGATCTTTGGCCTGGCGGTACTCCTCGGTGTCAGAGTCGGAGTCGCTGGAGTAGTGGGTGTCAGAGCTGGTCCTGGAGCCCTGGCCGCCGAGCAGGCCCCTGGTGGCCAGCAGGCCGGCTGCGTTACCGTAACCTGTGTACTTGACAAAACGCCTCACTGGGAGAAGTGAGGGTGATAGGAGATGATGGTAGTTTTAAACACACAAAATAGAGCTACAGAGAAAGCAACAAAAACACTCACACATGGGGATGATTGCCTACAAATGCATGTTGTGCACACGAACATCTTTCAAAACCCAAAGAGGCCAAAGTTTCAGGTCATAGTAGGGTAAGTTTCAAAAAGAAAAACTTTTCTATTCCACATAGCATAGCAGCCATCTAGATCTGAATATTCTTCAGATACAGCTGAAGACAGTAGATATAAAATATGTGATGTGTTTAACAAGAAGCAAAGCTTTTAAGTGATGACCAGGCACATTTTTGGGAGGTGATGAGGCTTTTAAAGAGTTGGCTGTACTACTGCTGGAATCATAAAACTGTCAGATCTCAACAAAAGCGAAGTACATGTACTGTCCTAATCTCCTTAGATAATGTTAAGGTGAAGTGTTTTATTTTCATGACTAGACTTTGTCATTGAATTTCCCCTTTAATCAAGAGAAAGTGATGCTCTTACCATTTTCCTTGCAGAGGACAAAGATGAGGTCAGCGGCACAGTGTTTGAGATCTGTATCCAGATGAGTCATGAGACGGATCAGACGACTCTTCACTGTGGAGCCCTCCTCCGGCCTGTGGGATACGTCTGTCAGTGGAGGCAGGATCTAATGATAGGGATAAATTATCATTTCAATTGCCTATGGTATTTGATAAAATAATAATAATTAAAAAAAACACTGGGAGAATAAAAATGTGACACGGGTCATTTTTTGACAGTGGTTATTACATGTTGTTTGATGTAATGACGTGTCTCTTTGTGGGCCCTGCAGCTCTCTGTCAGAAGATTGAGTATCGGTGTGAGCTTCTCTTTCATCTTATCACCCTGAGATTTTAACGGACAAAACAAAAATGATTCACGTTATTGAACATTTACATTTTTTCTTTTAGAAACAACTCTTCAAAAACCACAAATTCTTCTAATAAGTGCTGCTCTAAACATCTCAACCCTTCTCTCCAAAATACTTCGGTCCTCACCGAGTCCAGACGCCTCTCCATAAACATGAGCAGCATGTGCACACAGTCCATGTTGACACCCTGGCACTGCTCTGAGTGGGGCTCTGGAGGCACCATGAGCAGCACGTCGAGACACTGGAGAGGCAGAGCTGTCAACAGGTTGACTGTGTGACTGTGGCATCGAGAGAGAAGGTCACAGGAGCAGAGAATGAGATGATATAATAGAGCAAAGAGTGAAAAAATACACCAGCATCATTGTTATTGCCAATTTTCTTTCTGTCCATGTTCACTTTGGGTCACCCTCACCCCTGCAGTTCTTCAGTGTCGTTGGACAGTAAGCACTTCCTCATCATGCAGAGACGCAGGATCGCCACCAGGTGTCGGTAAAGAGCTGCATCGTCCTGAAAGGAGAACAGTTGTAGATAATGTGGATAAATGAGGCATATAACACAGTTGAGATACAGAAGTCAGGATGGTTAAGAGTGTAGTATTTATAATTCATACATTTTCTGAAAGAGAGACGGAGTTGACGGTGCATTTAGCAGATGTGAACAGTAACAGTCATCTTATGTTGCTGTACTGTTTTGGCCATATAGTTTAAGATGAATTATGATAATCAATATAGTTAAAAAGTAAACTACTTCTGTAGTACACTCTGGCAGGTTTATCATGTTCACTGACCTCACTCGGCTCCTGCCTGTGAGTGCTGTAGGTGATATTAAAGAGGATTTTCAGTAGCTCTATGATGCACTGAGAAGCTTCTGGAGAGATCGGCGGTGCTGCCGGCTTCACCACACACTCGTACTGTTCCTTCCACTGGATCTCCAGGCAGCTCTCCATGGCTGCTGTGAGGATGGACACCCCACCCTCCTGGAGAAGTGAAAAACAAAGCGTGATCTAGCACATACCATGACAACAATAGCACACATTGCACTGTAGTAAGCAACTTTGCAGGAAGTGTGGCTGTGTCACCTGTTGAAGCTGAGTGCTGAGCTCTGGCCGCAGTGCGGTGACGAGGAACAAGAGGCGTAGTTCATAGAACTGAACACTGGAGGGACAAGAGTAGCTGACACTGGAGGACAGACGCTCCGTGAGACCACACATGAGGCTGATGGGAAAGAAAGAAGGATGCCAACTCTTAGGGTTATGGCGATCAAACCCATTGGCTCTAGTCTAACGTCAGGTTATATGTGTAAACAAACGACTGAATAGATTTCTACAGATAATAACAGGGATTGATTTAAATTATATTTTGACACACTTTGTTGTAGCTGCAAGAAACAACAAGTGATATTGTCTGCTGCAATGTGAAATGGCAGAATGGGCCAAGAACAGCTGTGTTTAAAAGTGAGTGTGCAGCCTATGAGTAAACCCACCTGAGACCACTGAAGCGCTCCTGTGCCCAGGTGCTGTTGTACACTACATTACACAACACCTTCATGGCCTCTTTTCTCTGAGCCTCCTCTCCTGACTCTGTTTCCTCCTCCTCCTCTTCCTCCGCCTCCATCTTGCTCTCTCTGCGGTCCCTCCTTCCTCGCTCCAGCTCCTTGTGATGGACGCCGCCTCTGTGCAGCTCGTTGATGCTGGTCCTGTGGCTCCCGAACCAGCTGATGCTGTCTGGGTCGCTGTTGGCGACGCTGGCATTGTCCTCGTCGAAGTCGGGGCCCCCCTCGGGTCGGTCGAAGTCGTTGGCGTCGTCCTCGTCGGTGCGGTTCTGCAAAACCTTGGCCTCGGCTAGAGAAGCAATGATGGTGTCATAGAAATCGGAGTCAGGGTCGGTGGGCTCGTCGCCGGCGTCGCTGGTGGTCAGCCCAGCTAGTTTGGCCAGAGTCAGGAGGGCGCCGTCGGTCACCAGCGGGGTCAGGACCTTTTTGTCCCTGGACAGGATCCTCAGGCTGCGCAGAGCAACTCTCAAGAGACGAGGTTTAACCGCTGTTCTTATAAACCTCACCAGGACAACAGCTAAATTCTGAGGACAGGAACGGAGACATTTAGTCACTGACAATATCTCTGGGTATGCAGAGAGCGACGGTGTCAGTTACCTGTCTGAGGATAAGTCCCCGATCCTCCTCCTCGTACTCGTCACAGTCAGAGTCCGAGTCAGCGTACTCCCTCACTTTATTCTTCCTGAACTGTACAGCAGGACATAGGACAAATAGGATGAAGTTCTTCACAGTGTATTATGGGTTAATCAGGGCGTTCATCTGTGCATCCAAAAGCAACACACTTAATAAACTGGCAGCACTGTACCTCGTCTAGTTTCCTTTGCTTTAGATGGTGAACAGTCCAGGTTCAGTGAGCAGCGCAGCGGAAAAGAGAGAAAATCTTGAGCACATATTTGTGAGAAATAAATGTGAAATCTATTCAAATTAATGAAATATATGTTATAGATTAAATTCACTTTTTTTTTATTATCAAATAGGTTGTTATATTTATGTAAATTCTAATCATGTACAAAAATTAAAATAGAAAAACCACAAAGTTCAAAACTTAATTGTTTTCGCATGCACTACCTAGTGATGTGCTTCCTTTGGCCTGATATAACCTCTTGCCTCGTTTTAGCTGTAACATGTTTTGTGAGTTACTTTTAGACTGAAAACTTCCCTTCTGGTCTGAAAGTTAGGAGTGTCTCTAAACTCAGCTAATTAGAGGATGTTTTTTTGAATACAGCCTCAGATCTGCTGTGAAAGACAGAGCTGAAAGTGTGGAATAGATTAACATGGGGGGGTACTGTATGCTGGTTATTCAATCACTCTGCCTGGGCTCAATCTGCCTGAGCGGGCAGGGAGAGAGGATCAGGGATACCACTGATACAGCAGAATTACTAATCACAGTCAGACTGCGGAGTGGGGGGAGGGCTGGAAGACAAGGAGGAGTGGGGAGAGGATAACAAAAGGTGAGGTTACGAGAACGCTGGGAGAACAAGG
The DNA here is from genome assembly GCA_030347415.2 of Decapterus maruadsi. Classification (NCBI taxonomy): domain Eukaryota; kingdom Metazoa; phylum Chordata; class Actinopteri; order Carangiformes; family Carangidae; genus Decapterus; species Decapterus maruadsi. The sequence continues at coordinate 12,423,054 of CM064888.1, read as the reverse complement.
GTATGACTTTGAACTTTGTTTGCGTTAATGAGCGCAGCAGCGGCAACACAAACTGGCTTACTTTCCTTCGGTCCCTCTCCTCCGCATCAAAGAAGAAGCACTGCGCGTACTGTGGGGAGAGAAATGATGTGCAGATGTAATAAGCAGCAGTGTGTTGTGTGGATGTCAAAACTGTGTGCACTTCTGTGTGACTGTACCTCTTTGTTGAAGTCCTGTAGCTGTATCTGGACACCGTTCTCATCCCCCTGCTTGATGCACTGGATAATCCCCTCCACATCCACATCCATGCTTGCTGTGCACACACACACACAAGAAAGACATAGAGTAATAATCATTCAGGCCATAACAAAATTAAAGTTACACAACAACAATGAGGATGACAGTGACAGGTTATGCATTACAGTGATAAAAACACATTGTCTGCCTTATATGTTTCCTATAAGATCAAAACAAAATGAATAAAACACAATTAAAGAGCAGAAAAGATTATGTTTAGTAAAATATACATCATCATACCATCAAATCATCACAATAGCCTCATCAGTTTGATCACTGATTGATGTTTTTTTGGCTGATGAAAGGCTAACTTTTGTCTTTAACATGACATGTATCCATATAGGAATGCTTTCCAATTCAGTTTTTACCTAAAACAAAAGTGGAGATACACAGACATGACAAGAGTTCACTTTCACAACGTGTCCACACTCACCTTGGACAATTTACTTGATCAGCCAGGCTAAAACCACTTAAACCCTGTCGGCCCGAGGCGCTCCAACTTCGCCGCAGCTCGTTTTCCAGCGTTTTCTCGGTCCACGTACACGCAGCGTGCTGTGCTCTGCCTTTGAATTTGCTCAGTTCACTTGCCTCCCAGTCACACTCATTCACTCAGCCTAACTCTCTCTCTGTCTCTCGCTTTTAATCCACAAGAGATGCAGTAGCCATGGAGTGGTTATGGTTATAATCCACTAATGGACTCTAAGCTTATATCTCTCAGTGTTGACCCTCCAGCCTCTCATAGGTTCTCTAGACTTGTGCTTCACAGCTCCCTCTCTCTCCCTCTGTGTCCAGTTTTAACACACTATTTCACTCAAATCTGTTAATAGCTCAGGAGACACTGAAATAACCATTAAGATTTTATTCTTATCACGCTTCTCTAGCTGTTGCATAACCACTCTGGAGTAACTGATGGCTTCAAAAGCACTGTAGCAACATCAGTATTAGCTCACATCTTTACAACATCTGAACATTTGTTTAGAAAAAAACATTCATATATGATAATACACAGAGAATGTGCACGTTTTAATTATAAAGCCTGTGTCTGCTCCCACAAGATGGAGCTATTTTTCTGGTCTAATCTTTATCTCTTACATAATACAGCATGTGTAACTGTATTGTACAATGTTTGTGTGCAAACTTCAAAGTGTACTCGAACCACAAGGTGCTAATTCACACCAACAAAAATCAGTCTGCGCTACAGGGGTGAAGGCAAATACTGGAATAAAATATTCTGGCAGTCGGTGTTCGATGGTCTCAAAGTAGGTTAACTGATAAAGATGTTTACACACTTATGGCGGAGTATCTGGAGCGACCTTTTATAGACTGTAAACTGTGAGAAGATGATATGTGAGTGAAAGACAGGCTTTCCTGACAGGATGCTCACTCTTGTGCCCAGTGGGTAGAGGAAGCAGGGCAGAAAGGCTGAAGTGGCCGGCTGGTAGCGGCCGGCTTACAACAACAGGATGCGCACTACGTCAGCGATAGCGGGAGAAAAGTCAGAGGAGGGCTGACAAAGTGCTCCTCCTGGAAGTGGACGTGTATTCCCTCAAGATGAATGAGACACTTGAGGTATCAACAGGTCAGAACGAGAAGAGGCTGATGAACTTCAGTGACCTTTACAGTTGGAGAAAACAACCATTGTCGCTGACGCATGCAAAGTCATGACTCTACTTTATTCATCCTGACACAGGCTAACATCATAACTAGCTGACACAACGCCTGGGAAACAAAATACTGGCAGAAGCTGAAATCATGACCCTGTAATTTCCCAAGGGTCAGCCTCTGAAATGTGTATTTGTTTGATATTTCTCATAAGATGAGACCCTGCCTAGCCTTTCTATTCTCTGCTATGGTAAATTATGGTAAGGTGTGGAGTCCTGTAAATGAGTCAGCTATTGACACTGTATGCTGTGTAAAGTGAGGACAGATTTTTCAATGAATGCGTGGGGACAATTTATTTGTTTTAACCTTGTAGACTAAATATTCAAAAGCACTATAAACATTTAACAAATGGCGTATAACACGCTATAATCTAGTGTAAATTAAGTATTTGTCAAAAATGATAAATTCACCTGTGGAGACATACTGAAAGCCTTATGATTTGAGACTGGAGTGAAAATCCTATTGGAATTGTTCTGTTTATCATTATCATCATCATTATTATTATTAAGCCAAAGGATTTTTTTTTTTAGGGCCGACACATCATCAAAAGACGGTTTATGGGTTTGTAAAACATGTTTTTTTGATTTTGCACCAGCTGTTTTACCTATATACACTGCCAGTCCCCCCCAAAAAGGTCACAATATTGTGTTGGACTTGAGCTTTGTTCACGGCACACATTCGCTGTGGCATCATTTCGATAAGTTTCTGCAATGTCACAACATTTATATCCATCCAGAGTTGCATTAATTTTTCAAAGATTCTCAATAGGGTTAAGGTCTGGACTCTGTGTTCACATTGGATCACATTTCTTCCTTGAAGATGATGGTCCCCCACTGTCATACCAGTTTGTAATAACACATTGAACAGTTCTTAACCCAATTTTAGTAGTCTCAGCAATGTCCTTAGATGTTTTATTTGCTTGATGCCAATAATTTGACCCTTCTGAAACCGATCTTCTCCACGACCACAGGATGTCTTCTGGTTGTTTAAGAAATGAGACTGCATCAGTTTAGGGTAAAATAAGTTGTTGCCAGCTGAAACATAATCATCCACGCAGTAATTATCCAGTGGGAAGCTCTTACCTATTATCTTTGTATATCATATATAACCTTTTTTTTTTTTAACGGTTTTGTTCATCTCAGCAAATTTCAGTTTTTTGAGTGTTTTTACAAGCTCTTGCTGTTGTATTGACGTCAAACTTTGTTTTTGATGTGCAATATATTTTCTTTGGGTAAAAACATGCCCCTGCTTCTATTTTGTCAAAAAATGATCAATGAGTCAGGCAGCAGCAGGTGTTCAGGAACTGCTCAGCAATGAGGATACACTTTTGGGCACGTAATCTTTCTCAACATACAACATTTACAGAGGAAATCTCATAAAATAACAAGTGTTGTAATTAGTTCTTAATCATGGGAAATCATAAGACTGGTTGACTGCTAATGCTCTAGTGTGAACCTGCGCCAGTGATGACTCAGTGCACAGCACAGATGGCAGTTGCAGGAAAGGTACACAATAGACTCAAGAGGGGAAGTTGTGACTTAGAGAGAGAGAGGGAGAGAGAGGCTGGGAGAAACAGAGTGTGGAGGTAGGACAAACGTGAGGCTCCTCATGGATTTGTAATATAAAAAGATTACGAATTATGGGATCATTTCCTAGAGAGAGATTAGAATGTGGCAAAGTGCCAAAACTGAAGAGTTCATAATTTCTTATTTCTGTGACCATTTTAGGTGGGCTAATAAAGCTATAATCCTAAATGCTACAATTAAGTTTAAAAAACGTTATCATTGAAGAAAGGGGAAAAATAAAACCCTTGTTTTCTCAAACATTGTATGGGAGGGGGTAGAGGGGGGTGCGTGAAGGACATTTCAGGAATAAACACATTGACGGCAAAAGTGACTCAAGGGAAAAAGGCACAGGAAAAAAGGGTCCGATAAAGAAAAGCCTGGAGGAGAATTGGGGTTATTTTGGGCTCTGCGGTCTTCCTGCAGGTGATGGAACTGAAAGAATGATTTCTGGAACAATTGCTCAGCAGCAAGTGGAACGAGAGAGCGAGGGATGGAGGAGGATGTGGAGGGGAGGGGGTCGGTGGAGCAAAGAGTGAACATAATAATCAGTGTAAACATCACACGACGTACAAGGTCACCGCAAACTATAAGTACAATGTTGTGTTTGGACACTGTTGTTCAAAATGTTGTTTACGTTAGCGTGTGTAAATAAGAGGATAAAACTGCCACCGTAACTGATTAATTACGAGTGTGGGAGTTGGTCTGTGTTGTCTAATGACTCTTGCAGACACACCCACGCACCCAGCTATCACACTATAAAGGGCCAGAGGTGGAGAGGGACCGCAGACTTGGGCATCCAACGATCAGGAAGAAACCACAACTGAGCATCTGGATTGATGGTCGACTCCAAAAGCCACAGCAGGTTTTTACATTTCCTTGGTGGTAAGTGTCATCATTCTTTGAAGAAGGCTCTAACGAATAAAAGATGTGTTTAATGATTTTTTAAATTTATTTAAAGATATTTCTGTCATTGCTAATATTAAGTTTTATTTACCATTTGTTTGGTATGCATTCAATTAGGACAATTGGTTTAACTCAGCATCACTGATTATTTTTCTGCCACAGGCCAGACCGGTATGGAGATAACTGTTCTGCTGCTGCTGACTGTGCCTTTGACTGTTGCCTCGCCACTTAGACCAACTGACAGGTATGTGAAATCAATAGATAATGCCAAACACCACAAAAGAGGAAATGAAAGCTTCCCCACATGTTGTTTATGTGTATCTTTCATCTGTAAGACTTGTTATTAATAAAATGCTTATTAATCAATACCTCATTTTTGGACGTGCAGGTCAGACGTAAACTCTGTCCTCTCAGGGGACAGTGTTCAGGCTTCTGAGGTGAAGAGGTCAGAGGTCACACAGGAATATGCTCCAGTGCTGAAGATCATCCCATTTATTTCGGAGGACAGACATCTAGACCTGGACGCACTGAAACACAAGTACGCATACGAGTATATGAATTCAAAACCTACTGTGAGTGGCTGTGAATACGTAAGCGCGACAATGGGCTGGTTGTAAACAATTCTCCTCTTTATCATTGACAGAATGGCACTGAAATTACGCCTACGACGTGCACCTCAGCGTGGTTGCCAGCTCGGGACCTGCCAGGTGCACAACTTGGCCAACACCTTATTTGTCCTCAAAAAGAACAGTAGAAAAGATGATTCGAGAATGGCCAACGATCCTCAGGGCTATGGCAGATGAAGGCAAAGTGGAAAAAGGCAACAAAATGGACTGAGAAGATGGAGCTAGTCTCCATTGATTTACAACCAAATATCTCTATATTATGTCCTGAATGACTGGTACTTGTTCTGAATTTTTATGCTCATTAAGCACGTAGATTGTATATGTTGAATGCTGTGTGTAATGTCTAACCATATTACTTTCTAAAATATGATTTTTTTCAATATTTATATGTATTTTACAATAAATATTTAATATAAACAAGTATGTGGCGTTATAGCATATGTGGATAAAGCTGATCGAGGGGTCTTGAGTAAAATGAATACATGTGGGCATCATAATTAGCTTTTAAAGGTAATGAATGGCCCAACACAATAATTTCACAGCAGAACAGATAGGTGATCACATATTGTGATCCCCTTTGTGGCCTGCACACTAGCCTATGTTAAAGACCTTTCTTGCTTCTTGCTGTCTGAATAAGATGAGCAAATATTCAGGTTGAAATTTAATTATGTGGAGCATATCCAGGCCTGTGACTTTGTGATATTTTTAGACAACCATGACAGTATCAAATTGCACTTGCATGTCACTTCAGTTGGCTGTCTGCAACAATTCTGTGAAAGCCTGACCCCAGTCCAACTTAACACACATCTGTTATCACTCTTAAGGAGAGAGACACACAGACACACTGTAATTAGATTATAATCAACAACACAACTCTGGCAAACACTTTAGATAGGAAACCACTGGAGGTTTTGAGTGGCCCCACCTAGTTTTAAAAGTTTGGAGGATGGCATTCACAAACTATGTGCCTCTTGCACAAACCACACCCTCACCTGTGTGGTGGTGTGTGCCGCTCCTGCAACCCCCGCTTCTTCTGTCTGGCTGCTGAGAGACACCTGGAAATGCAGTTTCAATAGTCATGTTGGCCTGAAGCAGCTCGGTGCATGTACCTATTCACTAGAAAATGGTATGAGATAAACCCTGAAGTCCTTGCCCCTCTGTCTCCCCACTGAGTCGAGCAACAAGCGAGGAAAACCATGAGAGACACAGCAGAAGAAGGAGGAGGAGGAAGCGGCGGAGATAAAATCCGTAAATCTGAGAAGGACCAGGTGGGTAGGCTTTCCGTTAAATCACCGGGTGACTCTTGGGGTGGCATGGCGACGTGCCAAAGGCAACAATCGCGAAGTGATTAGTAAGAGGAGGGAGTTTTTTATGCTGGAAGTTGTAATGAAGGCTGTGACTGGCAGTAACTCCCCGAGGCTCTGAGTCACGGTGACGATGGACAAACAGCTAACTTATAGACAGCACGTCTCAAATGGTCGTGAAGGAGTGTGATAACTCACGTAAGGTCTGGTTTTGATGAACTAATGGCTCTGCGTGCGGCCGTGCGCGCTTGTGTGTATGTGCGCACCCATTGTCATGTCGTTACGAGGGCTAGCCACTTTCTGCCCCGTGTTTGTGGTTTGTTTATACTGTGTGTAGCTAGTTACGGTAGTTGTCCAACCGGCGGAAGTGAAGCGAACGTTGTATGAATTGTCCGTTCTTTAACTGCCATGTTCGTTTCTTCGCAACAGCGCCAGTAACTATTTTTAATTCGCCGGTTAACGTTTCCCAGAGTTGACAGTTTGCGTCAACGAACGTCCACTCTTCTGTAAAACAAAGACGACCCGCCCATAACAAGCTGTTGATGTATCGCTCCCCATTTCAACAGCGTACTGAGTGAGGTTACATAATACTATTGACTACTACTTTTAAGTTAAAGCTTATCACAGTTATTATCGCGATGCTAGCTCCCCAACCTTACGATAGCTACACGAGGCACAGGTGTTACTAATAACATTAATAGTGACAGCATTCCGTTTAGTTGTGCCAGTTCCAGAACTCAAGTTGTTGTGCCCAGTGGCTCAGGGACAGGGTGAGGGGTACAGCTAAACGGAATGGAGCCATCCTATTACTCACCAACATGGATTGTACAAAAAGGTAAATAAAAAAATAAGGGCTCTCCTTATGTTTGCCTACCAAATTGACCTGTGAGAATTATATTCTTAAATTTCTTTAAACGAAAAGAATCTCTTTATTAGTTAGGGTAAATGTAGTGCCTGAAACATAAGCTAGCTAGGCTATATATTTTTATAGACCTGAGAGAGTGTCCAAGCTAGTTTCTACATGTAAAAAGTGTGCAGTGGGGCCCCTTTGTTTGATGGGTAAGTTTACAGATGTCCTGCAAAGAGCCAAGGATACCCACGTGCCTACCACACACATGCACACACACACACGCGCACACTCCCACACTGAAACTGCAGCAACACGTCAGAAGTCACAGCCAGGTGTAGGTGCAGCATATCTCACCTGCCTATCATCAGGTATTTCACAAAGCCAAAGTCAACATTTCTCACTTAAACAGACTTTCCTACACCCTACAGCCATGTGATTTTCAGGTACGCAACGCCTGGGTCAGAGTTGTGTTTCCTAAATCTGAAACATTCTTCTAACTTGTTGCATATCATTTCAGAGTTGGATCCCCAAAATCATTAAGAAAAGGGTGTGCACCACCTTTGTAGAAGATTCTTTCAGGTACCGTGAACGCTGGAACACATTTCATATGTGATAAAAATGTCTCTCTAATGACCCAGTTGATGCATCATCAGGTGATACTGTTTTACACTGATTTGTTATCCTCTCATCTTGCTCAGTAATGGTGCCCTTTGCCAGTGTGGGGGTGCGAGAGATGCCCATGCCTCAGTGGCTCTCGGTGACTATTTCAGCACAGCCATCGTCAACCACTGGGACAGCGCCCAGCACTCCTCTGAGTACCCGACCGACGCCTTTGGAGAGCTTCAGTTTGCAGGAGCCAGCAAAAGGCACAGCCATGTTAGTGCTCCACTGTCAAGCTTATTAGTTCATTAAATGCTATATAGTGTTAGACCAAATCCGTGGTGTTATTCTAGTGTTTTAAAGACAAACTGTCTTTGTGTTTCAAATGCACTAAGAGCTGTTTAGTCAGTGTGATTGTGTTTCCTAACCTTCAACCTGCAGCTGCCTTTAGTAAACAAACCTGTTCTGAGAGAGAGCTCTCATACCTGTACTGAGAAGCTAATTTGGATTATCACAACCAATAGGAGACGATGTGATTTAATAACATTTCAAGGATGAGTTATCAAACTAAAATTATCCCAAATATTTAATTTTGAAGTGTTTGTAATCATGTCCGTTTTGTTTTTCTTGGACATCTCAGTTCCTGCGTCTATCATGGGACACATCTCCGTCCATGGCTTACACCCTGATGACAGCCCATTGGGGCCTGCCTGCACCCAATCTAGTGGTTTCTGTTGTGGGTGGAGAGGGAAGGACAAAGGTGAAGACCTGGGTGCGGGAGGTGCTCAGACAGGGACTTGTCAAAGCCTCACAAAGCACAGGTAATCATGTCATTAAGGCAAATGGTGACTCTACCACTTTAAACCCTGCCACAAAGGTGAGTCAAAGGTTGGAAGCCAGTATTATACACTTTTAACAGTCTCTTGATAACATCATGATTTTACAGACTGTCCCTGAAGATGTGACTGATGTGAATACCCTTTAATGTGGGATACATGACGCTTTTATTGCAATATTTGTGAGTGTGATGATATTTACACTGGTTTAGGTCTTTTCTTGCAAAAGCTTCCCCATGTTTTGAGATGAAAAATGTCTTCAGACACCAAGAAAGCAGAAATAACAAGATACAATACCATATTTGTTTTACCTAAAGACTGACACCTCTGCTTTTTTATGTTGCCTAAGGAGGCTACAGCCACAACAAATCAATCTAGGATGTATAAACATTACTAAGGAACTGACTAATAATGCACAATAATGAGTCTACTCTTTCTTGGAACGCATAGAACAGGCTTCACAGTTGTTTCAACAGGAAAAATACAGCTGTTGCAAAATGCACTGCCGTTATACTACATCACTCTCTGGGGCCCTATCTTAATTTGGTACTACAATGGCCATTTCCTTCAGACTACTGTGCCAAGTGCAGGTGGCACACGGTGATACTGATCTCCAGTCATCTGAGGTCACTTTAACTTGCTGTTCTCTCTGAGGCTCTAGATCAAAGCAAACACAATAAGACACACGCAGAAACACTCAGATGTACACAAATAAACCGCAAACATAGGCTCAGCGTGCTACACGGAATAAGTATAAACATGTTGGATAACACATCTGCTGCTTTTGAACTAGGGCCCCACAATACAAAATGTATTCAAAGTCCAATATAGCCAAGTGCAATATCCAGATCATAGAAGCTGCATTTTTATTGTTTATAAAAGTAAAATGTGTCAAAACATTATTGTATCTTGTTGGCACCATGAATGTTGTGTAAATCATATTCTCAAAACAAAAAGGAAAATGTTTGTTTGATATAGGGCTGCAGCTATCGAATATTTTAGTAATCGAGTATTCTACTGAAAATTCCATCGATTAATCGAGTAATCGGATAAAACGTATTTTTGCTTGGTTAAAGAGTAATTATGAATACACAAGAGAAAATAACATATTTCACGTGATTATTAACATCGTATGTGTAATTCAATTTTTAGGTGTGATAACGTTGCAAAGCTTTAATGGAACTGCGAAGGAGGCTCAACATAGCAGGGTTTGTCTTAATGTTCTAAGTGATCCTCACATTTTTTTCAAACCGATTGGCAGTGCAAAATCTTTTCTGGATATCCCACAAAAAAGCAAACAACGCAGCCCAATACATTTTCATTTAGACCAGGAGTCTTCAACGTTTTCCCCCCAAACTTGATGAAATGGACCCCCTATTCTTTCAGGGAATTCCTAGCAACGGCCTGGTGCCACCGGAGTTGATTCTGGGAACATTTACACCGGGCCCCAGTGTCATGTCTCGGTACGGAGCGCTTCAGTGATGGCCTGATGCGCTATGAGCAGATTTGGCCGCCGCTATTGTCAGTTTGAGTGTGTGCTGTTAACGAGTGTGTATGGAGAATAAAAACTTTTGTGTAGCTGACAGAGGCCGAGTTTGACAAAACCTCTAGCCCCGCGGTCTGAGTTAACACGGCAGGCTACAACAAAGTTTATCAACTTGTCTTTTCAACAGCTGATCAACATGTGCAAAGATAGAAACTTCACAGTAGACTTCCCTCCGTCTCCCCGTAGTTTGCTTTCACGCTCATAAATCTCCAGCAGATAAAAGCTGTCCGCCTCCTCCTCCTCCTCCTTTCTTCTCCGCTCTTCCCTTAAGGTGACGTAGAGTCCGTTGTTGTGCCACATTGAAAGTTGTGACATTCCTCGCAGAAAAAAATCCTCGCCATTTTTTGTAATCAAATATGTCGTTTCAGTAAATAAGACCAAAACAAACAGTTTGCATCACTACTGGATTGACAGATCAGTATATGGAATCTGCTTGGCTGTGACTCCTGAACCATCCATTTAGGATCCACAAAATTTTCCATTTGGTTTCAGTTACTTTCCGCTATTGTCAGTTTTGTTTTGTGCAGTTTGACTCAGACGATGACTCTTGTCTTTTCAAAGATGGAATATCACTTGTGATAAATCCCCAACAGATAAAAATGAAAGGCAAAGTTGTGACAGCAGAGCACAAATATGTATTGTAAACATAATAACTTGCAAATATAGATGTGAGAATGTATTTAGTTTTCTCAAGAGGTCTCAAAAGGTAGTCATTGTCCAAGTAAAACTCCACCATGTCTCATCTCTCCTCCCATCCTCTGATTACTTTTCCACCCAGGAGCCTGGATCCTGACAGCAGGCTTGCGTGAAGGTGTGGGGAGATGTGTTGGAGAGGCTGTGAGGGATCATGCCACCGCAGCCTCATCACTCTCCCTTAACAAGGTGGTGGCGTTGGGCATCGCTCCATGGGGCCTGGTGCACAACCGACAGCAGCTGGTCAACCCTCAGGTTGGACATACTTACATATTTCTTCACTACAAATACACTGTCCATAAAAAAAAGTCATCACTTGGATTTAACTAAGCTAATAGGTAAGAGCTTCCCATTGGACAATTCCTGCATGGATGGTTATGTTTCAGCTGGTAACAACGTATCTAACCCTAACTGATGCAGTCTCATTTTTTTAAACAACCATCTTGAAAGTCACAACCTGTACGGTAGTTGTGGAGAAGATGATAATCTGTTTCAGAGGGGTCAAATTATTGGCATCAAGCAAATAAAACATCTAGGGAGATTGTTGAAACTATAATTTGGGTTAAGAACTGTCCAACGCAATATTAAAGAATGAAAGGATCATCTCATCAAGAAATGTGGTCCAGAGAGTCCAGACCCTAGCCCCAATGAGAATCTTTGAAAAATAAATAAATGTTGTTGTGACATGATGCCACATTAAATATGCATGCCGTAATCAAAGCTAAAGGCAATCCAACAAAACATTATAGGGACTTTTTTTAAGCTCAGCAACTGCGAGTAAACTCATCGCGTTGCACTGCAGCTTTTTTCCTTTAAAAGAATCTTTGCAGTCAATTATAATCTTGTTATTCTGCCTCATTTTCAGGGCAGCTTTCCTGCCAAGTATTACGTCCAGAATACAACCCGGGACTCCTGTTGCCTGGACAACAACTACCAGGCCTTCCTGCTTGTGGACGACGGCAGTGTGGGACGCAGAGGAGGGGATACAGGGTTCAGGGCCAAACTGGAAGACTACATCTCCCATCAGCGCACAGGCATCTGGGGTGAGAGATGGCATAGTTTTTCTTCTATTGTGTTGTTGTTTATTCGTTGGAGGAGCTGGTAGAACCGGATATTGTGAACCAGAATGCATGCATGTCAAGTGATAATGCATGCATGTCAAGTGTATTCGACCACTGAAAACTGAATCAAACAACCAACTCCGATCATGCTCTTTGTTGAGCCCTCTTGTGGTGATTCCTCACTGATGCACCTGATGATAAGATGATTCTGTGGTATCCACTGGATGAATGCAGTTGCATGCAGTTGCATGCCACTGCATGAATTTGAGACATGGCTCAACATGTAAAATCAAGCAGAAATGGTTTAGTTATTCAGGATGCTCTTAGCATTCTCTATCATCTGGTAAATATGCAGTCTGGTTATTCTAAATTTGCGTTAAAGTCAATATGAGTAAATTTACAAATTCACTGAATGAAATATCATTTGTATTTCTGTAGGCAGTGGCAGCATTGATATTCCCGTCCTTTGTATGCTGGTATCTGGGGAGGCAAACATGCTGGAGGTACAGTGTTGTGTGTGATCAAAGAAATGATTAGGTTACATTTCATAATCATAAATACTTTTTTATTGATTTCAGTCAAATACATGAGTAAAAGATCCTTTCCTTTTGTTTCCCTAACAGAGAGTGGATCTTTCTCTGAAGAACAACATGCCCTGGCTGGTGCTAGCTGGCTCAGGAGGCATGGCCGACTTCTTGAGTGATGTCTTGGAGAACCTGGCGTCGGCCCCGACGGCGGTCCAGTCGTCCAGCGAGGGCGACGGCGAGGCGGGTCCCAGCGTGGATATGAAAGACAGAGTGGCAGAGCGGGTTAAGAAGTATTTCCCCTCTGAAGCGGAGATGGACAAACTTGTTGAACGAGTAAGAGCCGTGTGCTATCGTTGGTGTGGTTATTGACATGAGAGAAGAAGGCCTGAGGGATTTCCTCATCTTTTATATTCAAAAGCCGGTGTGTCTAGACAAGGACCACTACTGTACTGACAATGACTTCCATGGTCTCAGGTTTTACTGATGTTCTCAGTGACTCTTTGATCAAGAGTCCAAATTTAGTCACATAAGGTATTTTATAATGTAACAGGCAGATAGCCAATACATTCGCTGAGCACATTTCTGTTTCTGCTTCCAAGTGGGTGAAGCCTTTTGAATTTTTATATCGCTCCAGAGACTCTCTTTCATTACAACCCTCAGGGCAAGCTCCCACTGCTGCTAATACTCTAACAACAGTGCCCTCCCTGTAGACTCTGGGCTCTCTCACAAAACTACTTCTGGCCTCAGTTTGTCCCAGATCGATGAGACTGTTGGCTCCTCTTTATTTGCTCTTGCTTCACCACAGTAAACTCGACCACAAGCTGTGGTTCTGAGGTCAGTTTCACTTTTAATGTGGCAAAAGTCTGAAAAAGGATTGACTCTTTTTGACCTCCTGAGAATACGTAGTCAAACTCTTCAAATACTCTGACTGCAGAAAATTTCAAGTCTTGCCTTAAATAGCTTAAATAGATCCAATGGATCTACTATCCATCTATCTGATTCTTATCTGTATTAGCCGTTGAGCATGCTGTGACGTCTCTGTCATGAGAGGGTCTATTGAAAATAGGAGCTTATACAAGGATGTGTTGTTGATGTAACAGAGTATCACATGCTCCCTCAGAGTTGTAACGCAATCAGGGCTTACAATGAAAGTGTGTCACCTGCTGTCTGTCGTGCCAGAAACTGATTGGAGTCACACTCTCACATTAATCTTACTCATTTCCACTCGTTATTGTTGTTACTTAGGTTCAGATGTGGTGATGAAATCTTCTCTGTCTGATAAGCAGCTCCTTTAGCATGGGAAGGCCCGGCACTTAATGATGTCACGGGGTTGGCATTTCCCTTTGTGATCAAATCTTTTTTCCTCACTATCTTTTCCTTGAATGTCTTTCTAAGTAATAGTAAATATTGTGCTAACTTCTTCCTCTGTGTCCAGGCTCTGAGTATCTATCAGAACAGGGATTTGATTACAATCTACCATGGAGAGCAAGAGGGCCCAGACGACTTTGATACAGTCCTGCTCAAAGCCTTAGTGGGAGGTACAGACTAACACTAATCCTTTCTGTTCAAGTTCTTTTTATTGGTTTTAAAGCAAAAAATTACATATGTACAGGAGGATGGTCTTTAAAGGTGGTCACAATATTTTAATAGTTACATATTCCAACCCCCCCTCCAAGCCTAAAGGAAGGGGGGGGGGCACATTACTATTATGTAATACCACTGTTATTTAAAAAACAAACAAAAAGTAATGATTTAAAAAAACACAACATTACAATATCACAGCAATAAAACTTCTGTAAGGTACCATAGTTCAGACTGATTAATATCATGTAGAGTTCAAATGAAGAGTTCATTTGCAAAAGCAGATAAAACAATCCAGAATCTTTATTTTTTATTTTTTATTTACATAAGGTGATATCAGTCGAACCAAAGTTGAGTGACTTTGAGATGTATAGTAACAAAACAGACATTATTAAATTAAGTTTTATTGAAAACAACACTATGCAAAGAATAATTACAAAGCCTCAGCTCATTTTTTTCCAAAATGGCACTTATCTTCTTTTGCAAATTAGCTCTTCAAATGTTAAATGACTTTTTTTGTGTTGTGTTTCACTGTTTTTCAGCGAGTAAACACCGCGCGTCAGTCGATGCTAGCCCTTACAATGAAGAGCTGAAGTTGGCGGTCACATGGAACAGAGTCGACATTGCCAAGAGTGAACTCTTCAATGGAGACATCCACTGGAGGGTGAGCGCAGGAGGGACAACATGTCACGTTACATTACATGTGCTGTGTCACTTGGATCAAACAAAAATACCTCAATGGCACTGGCATGACATAAGTGAAAATACAAAATGTAGTTTTAAACTTGGTTAATGATCATTTACATCTGCTCAAAACAGTATGAAGACTTGGAAGACTCCATGACAGACGCCCTGATCAACGACAAGCCGGAGTTCGTGCGTCTCTTCACTGAGAATGGCCTCAACATCCTGGACTACCTGACATACGGCCGGCTGGAAAGCCTCTACCGCTCGGTGCCTGACGGGACACTTCTTTACCATCTGCTGCAGCGCCATCTCGTGGAGAGGCTTGGTATTGCAGCACCGGTTTCGACACCATCGAACCAGCAGGGCTCACCTAAAGCTGAAGCAGAGAAGACTCAGGCGGCCCCAGTGCGGGAGATCAGTCTCTTTGAGGTGCTTTTTTTTAATGACTTTTTAGCTTTGCTTAAACAAATGAAAAATAATGTGTAGAAAATTGTATTTATTCTCGTTCTTGTATCACTTGACTCCTTGTTTCTTCAGGTGTCAAGGGTCTTGGAGCTGTTAATGGGTGATGTCTGCAAGCCGTTCTACTACGATGCTTTGGGCTTGGAACAGAGCACGTCCAAGAGGAGGGCTCTACGGGTACTCGAAGCTATGACACACTCAGTAGCCACTTTATTAGTCACATCTATAAAGTGTAATACAGTTCAAAATATACATATATATAAATGTGGGACAAATATTAGTCATTGTATGGGTATTGATTATATGTTTTTGGACGTTCACCTAAGAAAATATCCAGTGAGTAAAGCTTGATATGTTAAAAGTTATGACTGTTTTCTCACTTTTGCCCTAAATTAACTTGTGTCATTCATGCCAGCGTGCCAGTAAGCTGCTGCGTGGAGACTGCTTGTATCGGGAGAGGCGCTGCCTCTTCCCCTGGGCCTCACTCTTCATCTGGGCCGTCCTGCAGAACCGCAGCAACATGGCCTTGTTCTTCTGGGAGATGGTAAATCTCTTGATACTTTCAGGCTCAAGACTTTTCTGCAGTTACAGTACAGTAAAACAACTGAGATGACTGACAAATTTTGATGGTCATCACTACTGAGTTTCCGACTGAGTTTCTCTGACATCCCCCTTTGTTTCCTCCAGGCGGGGGAGTCGGTACTGAGCGCCCTGAGCAGCTGTAAGATCCTCAGAGAACTGTCCAAGCTGGAGATCGAAACTGAGACCAAACTGTCCATGAAGGAGCTGGCCCAGAGGTTCGAGAACCTGGCACATGGTAAGACCGTGAATGCATCACCCACTAAAGTCAAAGTGATTTAAAAGATGTGCAGATATAGATCAGACATTTAGATCAGATCATAGTTGTGCTCAGTGGGAGTTGGCCCTTCCTTATTAACGTTTACGTTGCTAGTATGCTTTTCAAGAGTTTGAATTCTGCAGCAAATGAAGCGACACATTTATGACCATTTGTATGTTGACTAACCAACTAGTGTCTACGTTTGTCAGACATCTTCAGCTCTTGCTATCGGAGCAATGAGAGTCGCTCGTTCACCCTGCTGATCAGGCAGTC
The DNA here is from genome assembly GCA_030347415.2 of Decapterus maruadsi. Lineage (NCBI taxonomy): Eukaryota > Metazoa > Chordata > Actinopteri > Carangiformes > Carangidae > Decapterus > Decapterus maruadsi. The sequence goes on along the minus strand of CM064888.1, from coordinate 12,406,764 downwards.
TCCAGTCTGGGGTGGCACCACCTGCCTCCAGATGGGCATGAGTGCTGACGCGCGGCTCTTCTTCAGCCATGACGGTGTTCAGGTGTGTCACTGTTTTACACGTGGTCCACTGACGTATGAAAGACATCAGTGGAACCAAGACGCTGATTTATTTCAACCACTTCGATTTGTGCTCAGTTTGTGGATGTGATTTCAATTTAATTCTACTTCTTAAACAATTGTACCCTCTGTTCTTCCTCATATTAGAACCTGCTGTAACTTGTATACTTGTAATAACATACATGGCGTCCCCTCCTCTTCCAGTCTCTGCTGTCCCAGATCTGGTGGGGGGACATGAAGAGGAACACGGATGTGTGGAAGCTCCTGCTCACCTTCTTCTGTCCCATCCTCTGCTACACCAACCTCATTTCCTTCAGGTGAAGTCCACATTCGATTAACATTTCCAACTCAAAGGCAAACTTTTTATTCCTCAATATGTATGCTGAACATTTTCACACCATACTCAACCTGGCAGGAAACAGGACGACCAGCAGCAAGAAGAGGAGAAGCCGAATGAGGACGGGCTGGGCCGGGACGACAGCCTCTATGGCACGACTGTCTTCTCTTTCTCTGACATCAAGCACATGTAATTATCACAGACATCACTCGGTGCTATTCTGTAGACTACCAGGCTTTGGCTTTTTACTGCATGTTTCTCCTCGTGTTGAAGCAGATGGTATTCCTGAAAGTGTGCTAATTAATTCAATGTGTTGTTGTTGTACTAGTGAAGCTGATGCACAAGACGCAGTCACTCCCAGGACAGCAACCATAAGGGGTGGGTCTTCTTTATACTCAGCTCCTCTTCCTCAGCTCTTCCTCATCACTCTGACCTGTATCTAATCATCTTCCTTTCAGGCATACCTCGCACTCGCAGACCACCACAGCGTCCGTTCATAGTGTCAAGATGGCGCCAGTTCTGGTTTGCACCCGTCACATCATTTCTGGGCAACGTTCTCATGTACTTCCTCTTCCTCCTGCTTTTTGCCTACGTGCTGCTGGTGGACTTCAAACCCCCTCCCCCCGCTGGTCCGGCCATCACCGAGTATGTGCTGTACTTCTGGGTGTTCACCATCGTGTGTGAGGAGATCAGAGAGGTGAGTGCAGAGACGTTATTGTCATCCTCTGTGTTTAACGCATCCACTTTACATTTAGAAATTGTGGGTAACAGTGAAGGAAGGAACCAAAGAACAATATTTGATTTAATTAAGTAACTGAAAGTTTTTTATTATGCATTTGGACACACCACATATTAAAAATCAATTATTTTTGTAAAGTGTTGTCCTACAAGAACTTCATCTCATCTTTGAAGAAATGACACATGACACTGCTCAGTATTCTGTTTCTAAATATGAAGAAGGCTTGTCTATAGTTTACATAGGAAACGTTACAGTGCTAAGATAAACTTATTCATGAAGTTGGTGTTTTCTTTTCCTAGACCTTCTTTTTGGGGTCGATGACTCTTCGTCAGAGGCTCAGAGTGTACATTCAGGATGTGTGGAACAAGTGTGACCTCACTGCCATCATTTTGTTCATCGTAGGACTAATCTGCAGGTTTGGTTGCACAAATAACATCTTTATTTGTATTATTATTATTATTAATATTGTCGTAATTATGACTGGGTTGTGTGTTTTGTGGGCCTTGTTCTCATTAGGTTCGACTTGTGGCATCTTATAAAGTTTATTCCCAGTTACTAGTTGACAACTGTGATTATCAGAACATGAAGATGCTTAAAAATCCTCCTCAGTTTTCCATTTTCCCCTGTCCTTTAGCTGATCTCAGAGATTCCCATCCTGTAAAGTCAAATTGTGCACCAACCCCTCACACTTTTGACTGTGTAGCGAATGTTTGTGTTACCATAGTTGGTTGACTTCGCTCCGTGTTGCAGGATGTTCCACTGGTCATACGGATTCGGCCGGGACGTCCTTTGTGTGGACTACATGGTCTTCACTCTGCGCCTCATTCACATCTTTGCAATTCACAAACAGCTGGGACCAAAAATTATCATTGTCGGCAAGATGGTGAGAAATACAAAAAAATGCATTCACCAATATTGTAACATGTGCCATGTACATTATAATGAGAAGAGGAGCATTGATTTCTCCTGTTCAGATGAAGGACGTTTTCTTCTTCCTCTTCTTCCTGGGGGTGTGGCTCATGGCGTACGGAGTAGCCAACCAGGCTTTGCTTTATTCCTATGACCCGCGCCTCGATCGCATCTTCCGCCGGGTTTTCTACAGGCCGTATCTGCACATCTTTGGACAGATCCCTGTGGAAGAGATAGATGGTATGGGTGCAGATGGTGTGACTGCATCTTTGCAGTTCTCCACAATAGTAAGAATTCACTAAACTGATCCATGTTTTTATATCCATCCCAGTGGGGAAGCAGTGGGACATGCCCTGCACAGACAACGTGACACTGATTCAGGACGGTGCAGAGCCGTGCAGGACTCTGTACAGTAACTGGCTGGTGGTAATCCTGCTGGTCGTTTATCTGCTGGTCACCAACATCCTGCTCATCAACCTGCTTATCGCCATGTTCAGGTAACTGGAAATGAGAATATTGTCTATCATTTTGCTAATATGCCAATGTCAATATATAACAATACAATACCATGCTCTGTTTGTGCGTTTACACAGCTACACCTTCAATGAAGTGCAAGCAAACAGCGACATCTACTGGAAGTTTCAGCGCTACAACCTGGTTGTTCAGTACCACTCCCGTCCTTCGCTGGCTCCTCCTTTCATCATCCTCTCTCACATTAACCTCTTCATCAAGAGGGCCATCCGCAAAGTGCCCTCGATCAAGATCCACCACTTTGGTCAGTATTTGTGTTTGTGTTATAGTTTGTCTGATCAATGTAATGAAGTTTTTTAAATGCTGTTTGAAAGCAAAACTCTAGTGTCCCCCATTTGGTCAGTGTGATGTTTTGATTTGTAGCTGCTGACTGATTAAAACCTCTGTCTTTCCTATCAGTCCTTCAGTTAAGAGGGAAAGCAGCTAACAAGCTAATGACATGGGAAACCATCCAGAAGGAGGACTTCCTGACCGCACAGACCAAGATCCAGAAAAGCAGCGACTCTGAGAGGCTCAAACGGATGTCCACCAAGTAAGTACGGCCTCCTGCACCTTCATACAATTCCTATCCTTACACTCCATCATGCTGAGGGTGCATGTCTGTTTTCCCAGAGTGGACGGTGTGCTTAAACATCTGACTGAAAGCAGGGACTTTGACCACAGACTGCGGGCTCTGGAGAATGAGGTGAGATTTTATCAGAGTAATTATGATGACACTGTTCTGATATTAATACAGTAAATAGCTTGAGATGAAGAATTTACTACGTACTTCTATGATATAATATCACTGTAGCCTGAACTTTTCTTCCATACAGTAAATTTCACTCAAAAGACAAATATCCCTAACTTTTTGTGAGTCGTGTATGTGTCAAGGTAATGAAACTCACATAGGTTTATTAAAATAATATTTCAACATCTTTGGATCTCGGTGAGAGTTTGATTAGATTGATAACAGTCTACTAGGATATTGTGTGTGTGTGAGATATTTTCATTTTCCCTTCAGAAAATGTTCCTATAACTTCCAATTGCAAAATCGCCCCCATGTTTTGACATCGCTGTAGTCACTGTAACTATAATCCATTGGTCTACTGTGTAGCTGAACTTAAATCATAATTTTTTTGCCTCTGGCATATTAATACATAGTTGTCAAATCATAGTTTTCTACTAGAGTCATTTTTGCTGTTATCATCTTTCAGATGGAGTACTGCTCAAACGCTCTCAGCTGGATTGTGGATACTTTGGCACAAGGAGGCACATTCAAACCTCCTCGGCCTCCACCTACATTAAGAGGTACTCGCAAAGAAAATACATGCATCATCACACAAATGAAAAAACAGTCGGCATGTTGGAATACCAAACCCCGACTCACCTCTCTCTCTCCTTCTTATACACAGATGCGTTCCCTTCTTCTTCTGGTTCCACTTGATGCAGCCTCTGTGATGCCTTCACTTTCTCAGGGTCAGTAAAAGACAAGACAAGGTTGTTTTTACTCGGGTTGCTCTCATGACAAACACACACAACAGTCTCACTGTTTTCCAGCTATGTCATGCACTGGATTAATGCATGAGAGATTTGCAAAGAGTCTTAATTATAACATAGAGAAATACATATGTCATCACTTCAGTTACAATACTGAGGAAATATCAAAGAAGATATCTTATGTGTGCAATCTATCGTACTCTAATGCCAAAGACAAGTTCATGTATTTATAATGTGATATAATATATTGTATGTATTATATTTTGTCTATGCTATTTTGTTTTTACAGCTGGAATTCTTTTTTGCAAGGTTTTTTCTGTTTTTTTTATTGAACAATATAATGATATGATATTGTTAACAGGGTTTATATTAGTTGCAGAGAGTGTAACTGTATTGACTGTCTCGCTAAAGGGTTGCTTTTATTAATCTGAAATGTTGTATGTCTTTATGATGCTACATTGTTTTATTCTGTTCAATAAATTGTGCATATGACAAAGTTCTTACTGTTACCGTGACTCAATCATAGATTAATGCCACTTTAATAACAGTTGATGTAGCTTAGCATAAAGATTGAAAACAGGGTAACAGTGAGGTGAATAGCTGTTCTTCTTGTTTATATGCTAAGATAAGCTAAGCTGACTCCAGGTACAGTAAGTGTATTCATCAAAAAGGTGAACAAATCCTTCAGATGTATGAGCTGTAATGAGCTGCACAAAGGAACCATGACGTGATCAAATGATGTAAATGTCATAAGAAAATATGCCAGGAGGAGTGGGACTGAAACTTGGAAGCTGGTAGCTGGATATACTGTAAAGAGAAGAGGCTATGGATAGTGTGAAAACTGCACCACGGTGCTTATTTTCAGTATGCCAGAGCTCTACTGAAGGTCACATAGTGGAGCTGTTTAGTTGAAGGAGCCTTTACTGTAAATAGCCGGCTGGGCCACCTGTCAATCGCACCAACGGCTTGCACTGAGAGAGGCGCTGTCATCACTCTCTGCCTTCCTGCCCTCTCCCTGCATGCGGAAACGTGTACCTTTGCAAGTGATTATGTGTCTCGCTCACTCCCCATGTCTGTGTGTCTCAGTTATTTTAATCTATAGGCTCCTCCGTTCACGCAACCTGAAACATCAAAGCATTGATTTGAAACCTCCCTCTTTTGTCTCTTAATTAACCCCCTGGAGTAAAAATGCACATATGTAGGTTAAACAATTTCTTTGGAATGTCAGCTGTGCACGTCTGCGTCTAGCTCACTGCACATGTGCAGACCGCTCTCACCTCCATTTCCTTCTATTTACGTCCATTCCATACATCATGCTGACATGCTGTGCTCTGCTTTGGGAACGGCAAGCAACTATCACTGTCAAGACTGTGTCTGAGGGGTGTTGGTTTAACCCTATGGTAACTTCATAATCTGTAACAGAGCGTTGATTTCCCTCATATTGCATTTTTTTTTTTATTACAATGAGCTTCAGTGAGGCTTTTATTTTAGATGGGCCAACCCTTTGATGTTCACATGCAGTCCTGAGTGTCAACCATGTGTTAATAAGTTCAGGAGAGTGGAGTGTATTGGTGCACTTCTTTGCACAGCCAACAGCTTGAGAATATAAAGCAAAATTCAAAGTTTAGGGTTGTGAATGTGCTTTTCTTTATGTGTTTCAAACAGACACCCCAGTTTAATTTAAATCTTTTAATTCATTTGCTTATAAGGGTTTTGTGTCTTTAATTTTATCTGAATTTGCATTAGATTTGGTTTTGTGGTAGGATTTATTGACATGGGAAAGTTTAAGAATAATGATCAGATAAATAAAATAGATTATTAGCAAGCAATATAAGTATCTCTCTCACTCTCTCTCTTATATAATATATAAAGTATGTGTATATATATACACACACCCTATTTAAATATGTACTGTGTGTGTATATAGTACATGTATATACTGTATCTAAGTGTTGAGTCAAGCTGTACTGTAAGTACAATAGTTATTAAAAGTTCATCTTCAGTTTCAATTATGTAGAATGTCAGCAATTAAACTCCCTCCTCCCTCTCATTTCCATATGTTCTTTGACCTCTCTTTTCCCCACCCCTGCTGCTTTCCCAAACCCCCCCTGACTTCCATATGCACACGCCCACCTCTCTAATACTCTGTGTTAAGGGCATCAGGAGCATTCTTCCTGGACATGTGCCTCTGTCACTCACACACACAGAGTCACACAACTACACCACACAGTCCTGTTGTGCTTCCACTGTGTCCTCTGTGTTCCCGGCACAAGGCTGGCACACTGCTCTGTCAGTCTAGTGGACACGGCCCTCCTCTCCCCTTCTCTCTGCGGCCTGGAGCAAAGACTTGAATAATATTTGTGTTTCCTGTGGATTTTACTGTTTTTAAGTGTCGAAACTCCTACCATTGTTTCAGTTTTTGGTGGGGGAACCAGGGTACGGCTGGCCTTCTGGTGTGGATTTGTAGCTTAGAGGACTTGTGCACAGTTTCCAAGATGGCACCTCTGAAAGGCTGGGTAGTGGGACTCCTGCTGGTTCTACTGTGCCCGTCCCAGGTACCACTTTCTGGGGTAGTGAGCGCCCAGGACGTGGCTGAAGCAGAGGCAGACGCCAGAAACGATGGCGCTGTGGCAGAAGAGGAGGAAACAACTGTGGGCGACGATGGTGCAGGTGAGGAAGAGGAACAGGTAGCGGAAGAGGAAGGTGAAGAAGAATCTGATGATGAGGAAGAGACTGATGAACAAGGAGCAGAAGAGGAAGAGGGGGAGGAGGAGGAGGAAGAGGAGGCAGGGGAAGTAGAGGAGGAGGAAGCTGCTGAGGAAGAAGAGGCTGACGAAGAGGAGGAGGAAGCTTCTGAGGAGGAGGACGCTGCAGAGGAGGAGGAAGCCGAAGAAGAGGAGGAGGAGGAAGCTTCGGAGGAAGACGCTGCTGAGGAGGAGGAAGCCGAAGAAGAGGAGGAGGAGGAAGCTTCGGAGGAAGATGCTGCTGAGGAGGAGGAAGCCGAAGAAGAGGAGGAGGAGGAGGAGGAGGAGGCTGAAGAAGAGGAGGAAGAAGCATCTGAGGAGGAAGCTTCGGAGGAGGAGGCTGAAGAAGAGGAGGAGGAAGCTTCAGAGGAGGAGGAGGCAGAAGAAGAGGAAGACGAAGAGGAAGCTGAGGACGCTGCTGAGGAGGAAGAGGAGGCTGATGAGGCAACTGCAGACGAAGAGGAGGAGGAGGAGGATTCTGAGGAAGAGGATTCTGAAGGAGAGGAGGGAGCTGCTGAGGAGGAGGCTGATGATGCTGAGGAAGAAGATGACACCGCTGAGGATGAATCTGAGGAAGAGGATGCAGCCGGGGCAGAGGAGGAAGATGACGGTATGTTTACTTTTTGACACAGTGAATTCAAACGTAATCAATCACTAATTTAGCGTAAAGATAAATGACAAATGTTTATTTTCTTTGGCCTTTAGTGAATCTTAATCCTTGTGTGACTTTGTTTATTGAAGCTGCGGCTCCTGCAGGATCGCTGTCACACATATCAGTCCTAAAATAGACCGGCTTATCTCTGTGGTAACTGGCACCCAGTACTATTTAACCATTCATTGTTGAGCCAATGTGTCTATTTTGGGGCAATACAGGTCGCGTGAAACCGTGAGTTTAGAAATACAATCACTGATCACCTGCTGTGATAGTGAGAGTTCAGTGACGCAGTTCTCATAAATTTTATCTGAGTGACTCACTCTCAGCGTTTCGATTTCGCATTAATCATTTGACATTTTGATTTGCATATAATACGAGGCGATAATTGAGCTGCACAACCTGATACTAATGATCTCATGTAAAAGGAAGGTTTAAATAGAAGACACAGCCTCGCTGATACTGATACTGATATTGATATTCAGGAGTTTAAACATAAACAATTAGAAATATTGATATAGAACTAGAGAAAGTTTGTTTTTTTTAAAGTTTCCTTTTACTTATCAGTGTGTCTATTGGCTGATATCTATCATCTCAAATAAGCTATACTTATAATTTGTTGCTGTATCCACTGACGTCTTATAGATGAGCCTGAAGCTGATGACGCAGCAGAAAACCAGGAAGACACAAGTGAAGAAGAGGTCGCCACTGCCACCGCGCAATTTCACTCCGGCTCTTTGTGCAGCATTTGCTCCATCTGTGAGGTACAATAAGAGCTCAGTGCACTGCAACTTCAGAAAACACATGCAAATAGAGAATCGAACACTCCTCAAGTTCAGAAAACCACTTTGAATAAATTGACAAAACATGCAAATACAGTACACACGCAATGCCTGTCCAACACAACACTAACAAGTATTTCCAAGGGTTTCCAGGATGTAATCCTAACCCAACCCCCCAAGATGTTTTCTATGTCTGCATTCTTGAATAACTTTCAGTTGACCCTGCCCTGTGTCACTCAATGACAATGTCAGTACATCAGGTAATAAACACAACTACCCATTGTGTGTCTCTCTCCCATTAGCACTGCGCTAATAACTGTGACAAGTGCCCTTGTGAAGAGGGAGATGAGTCAGATCATTGTGAGAGCTGCCAAGTGAGTGTCTTCTCTCTTCTGTAAATAATACACTTGAACATTGAAGACACCACCCAACTCCATTAATCCTTTTTTTGTAAATCTTCCAGGGCTGCTCATCCTGCTACCTTTGCCCCATACTGTGTGACACAATATGCACTCCAGGTAAATAGTGCAAATCATTTGTCATGCCGTGCACGAACCATTCAGTGTTTGAGTGCCTCTTAACATTTGTACGTGTTGCTTTTCTTCAGGTGGCCTTGTTGATGAGCTGACTGGGTCCCTCTTTGAGTAAGACTTCTAACGGCGTGTTTATCTGTTTAATGACACATTAGCTAGTTGACACATCCCAGCAGTGCTCTGTTTTCTCATGACCTGCCCTCTGTTTTGCAGAACTTTTGCCTCTCTACTTTGAGCATCCTGGAGACTTTGCCCCTTTGGCGCCCTCATGTGGTCACTTGCCGCACTGCGCTCAGGACTGGGAGCTGTCGGACTGCTCAGGATGCCACAAATTTGAAAAATCAAAACAAAATCCTGTTTGTGTTAACTCATTTTTGAAACTTTATTTACCCTTGTACTACAATTTGAAACAATTGCATTACTTTTCTTTTATCTAATGAGCTACATAGTGTATATTTTCAATGCATACTGGTAATTATTTGTCCATATTTTATTTTATTTATAGGAGCTTTATAGCTGAGCAAAATGTTTTTAAGTTTATCTTTGTGGCAGGAGTCTGTATTAAAACAGGACAATGAAGTCTATTTGTGGCATGTACTGTATATAACATTTCTCAGGATACATCCTTTGAGTTTGTAACATGTTACAATACAGTTTTACAAAAGCTGCTGCTGCGCAAGATGCTGATTCTCACCTGACAATAATTTTCTTCCTATCTATAAATCTTAACATTATGTTGCCAATTTGAACATATAGCCTACTACAAAGGTTTAATCACAAATATCCTTCCAATTAGCTGTTTAAACCACACTTGCTGTTTTTTCTACTCTATTTTCACATTGTTTAATTTACTTTTGTGCGTGTACTCACATCTGTGGCCTAAAACTGCAGCTTATGTTACATCACAAAATCAAATTCATTTGGGTAAAAGGGCCTTTTAAATAAAATACAGTATTATATTTATCTTCTAAACTTTAAATAAATAATATTTAAGGTCACACACAGATCAGCACTTTCATTTCTTTAAAGGATGGTGACTATCACATCCTTGATTGAAAATATTGGCTGTTCAGCTGTGCAGCCAATCAGGCGCTGATTACCAAACGAGGTGCAGCTGCTGCTCAGGTGAGGAGAGGTGATTTGTGGGAGCTCTCTGTGAGTTCAACCTACAGGTCACTGGCCCTGCTGCTGGGAGTCTTTCGGGTGAGTTTCTCTCATGTGTCAAGTAAAAACAAAGTCCTCAGTGACTCTGCAAAAACAACCAGAGAAAGAAAACCCAGAGTGTGCATAGAATCAACACAGAAAGAGCCAGAGCCAGTGTAGTATTGACTTTTGATATGAAGGATTGTTACACTCTGACAACAAGGGTTACTCTTTTATTTTCCCCCGACAAAGAGGTGATGCATCTTAAAGTTGACCTTATGAACTTATGAGAGAATGAGAGAATTTACATGCGTTTCTTCACCGACTGGAAGAGCAAGTTGAATCACAATCTGGGCCCTAATGAACTGTGGCTGCAACCGGTAGCTTTGGAATTCATTTAGCTAGTTATGTAACGTTCCAACATCCAGCGCCAAAACAAAACAAATCTCCTCATTTTGGTGTTTTTATGTTTTTGTTATACTAGCAGACTGAAAAACCAAGGTATTTCTTCCCCTTTTGAATTGATTCATTCACTCCTGGTTATTTTTGTCAAACAAACGGTCATTTTCTTGAGTCAGCTCATCTAATATTCAACCTTGTTCACTTTGAAGTAAAAAGTGTTTGCTGTTGCTTTGGAAAAGAGGAGCAGGAGCTACTTCATAGGTTTGGGCCTAAACACAGCCAAGGACTTGTGTAATGAGCTGTGTCATTGGGAGAACATGATGAAGTGTGGGTGTGTGAAACTGTAAATGGACAAGACCAAGCCAGTTGGCTGTCTGTCAGGAAAAGGTGATGTCCCTCCCTTCAGTGTTTATATTATAAACTTGCATTATACAAAATCTTAGTAGAACCAACCTTGGGCAGTGGTGGTCAGTAGTTTGTTTATTTTTGATTATACAAGTGCCACAACACCAGATATGTATAAATGAATAGGTTTTGAAGGTGGTGCACCTGTGGGTCAAGTTGAGCCACCCCTTGTTGCTAGCAAACCATAAGGAAATGGTATATCTAAGAGCAAGGCATGATTTGGAGTCTGTAAAGGTAAGAACCACATGAGCAAGTTAGACATTAATCATTATGTCCCCCAAAAAACATTTTTCACTTTAGAAAATGAAGTCATAAGTTAAATGAGAATTGTGTAGACCAAAAGATAGGCTATAATTATAATTTTTTAAAAGTTTTATTTACGGAAGTTGTTGGTAGGCCAAAGTACCTAAACCTAACATGAAAGTGCAGCATTTTACTTGTGACTAATAAAGTCAATATGGCAGCTCTGGGGTAAGTTGAGTAAGTATGTTCCTGTTTATGGTGAGCCAAGCTTTACTTTGAAGGAGAACAGCTCAACCAGGACAAAACAGAGGTTTTAGTGATTGGTCCTGAAGGCCAGAGAGAGAAACTTTTACCAAAGTTACAGAATCTTAAACCCTCAAATTCAGTAAAAAATCTGGGCGTGATTTTTGACTCTGAGCTCACTTTTATTCCACACATCAAAAACATAACTAAGATAGGTTTTTACCATCTTAAGAACATAGCCAGAGTCCGCCCGTCTTCCCAGTACGGAGGTGCTGATGCATGCTTTTATCTCTTGTCGTTTAGATTATTGTAATGCCCTGCTCTCTGGTCTTCCCAAAAAGAGCATGCATAACCTACAATTATTACAAAACTCAGCCGCATCTCAGTGCTGACGTTACACCAGTTTTAAAAACGCTGCATTGGCTCCCCGTGCGTTTCAGGATTGATTTTAGGTCCTTTTACTAGTTTTTAAGTGTCTTAATGGTCTTGGGCCCTCTTATCTATCAGCAGTACTTTTAATATCAGCCCTGGACCCTGAGGTCCTCCGGTGCCGGCCTTTTAACAATACCACAAGTTAGAACCAAAACACACGGGGAGGCGGCTTTCAGTTATTATGATGGGAACAGCCTCCCAGAGAACCTCAGGGCCGCAAGAATGTTGATGTTTTTAAAAAGGGCTTAAGACCCATCTTTTTAATCAGGCTTTTAACTGATTTTAAGATGACCTCTATCCTTACATTTTTATTATCCCATTTTATATTAATTTTTAGCTTAGTTCATCCTGTTTTATTTATATAGTTTTATAGTTATTTTATTGTTTCATTTATTTCAATGTTTTATACTTAAGTCATTATTTATGGTCTATTTTGCACATTCTATTGTTTTATTCATTCAGTTTTAGCTTCCATACTTTTACTGTTTTTAGCCCCTCGATTTTCCAGTGTTTCCTCCTGGGGGCCCACAACACAACTGATTCTGGTCCACCGTTGGCCCTGGTCCGGGTGGCTAGAGCGCATTCTTGGTTGTCCTTGGGCCGGGGTAGTCTCTGTGTCAGTGCCCATGCAGTCATGGACCGTGATTCCTCTCAGTGTGTGTGGCCCCCAAGATCTTCCTCACCTCAGATTTCGGTGCCCAGCCATGTCTCCTCAGTGACAGATATGTAGCTCTGTAGGCGTGTGTGTATGTGGGCATGTGTATGCGTGTGTGTATGTGGGTATGTATGTGTGTGTGTATATGTAACTGTGTCTCTGTATGTATATTTGTGTGGGGTGGGAGGTTTGGGTTTCTCTTGGGTTTGTATTATTTTGTCTTTGTTTTGTTTTTATCCCCTGTAAGGCACTTTGTGTTACTGCAATGTAGGAAAAGTGCCATATAAATAAAGTTGATTTGATTTGATTTGAGAAAGATGAGGGATTCTACCCAGGATGCAATGTAATCGCAAAAACTCCCAGATCTCAGTTGGTGACTCAGCAGGAGCAGGTCCCAGCAGTTTGTAGTACCTGCAACCTGGACAGGTAAAGGGGGAGGCGGGAGATGGATGGAGGGGAAGGAGGGGGCAGGCTCAATCGACCTCACTCCTATGCTCAATTTAAGTTGTGCCGCGAGTCCACTTTTTTTTTGGACATCAACACATTATGTTGAAACTCATTCTGTTTGTTTGTAGGGATGCACAAGATCCTGAAATATATGAAGATATATTGGTCAGTAACAAAACTATAATTGTCTTGATTTGGTGATCCTGAACATGAAAAGGCTTATTTTACTGTCAAACAGAACCAGGCCTGTTAGTCTCCCCTCGCTTCCTGTCTTCATGCTAAGCTAACTTGCTACATGTATTCACCAGACATGAAAGCAGAAGCACCCTTTAACTTTCCACCTAAAAGCTAATGAGTATAATTCCCAAATGTCGTAGAGTTCCTTTTAAATTTCCAGCTCCATCCTTGACCTCCTATAATATTTTTAACTTGTTTGTTGGATTTTTTTTTTTTTTTTGCTAAATCAGATAATCCAGTTCTGAGTCAACTGTCTCAGTGTGCCCTCCCATCTCGCAGAGCTGATCATATGTATAGAGATACAATTGTCACTGCCCCAACACAAAGGATACTATCTCACATTACTGTGTTTATAGTCCACATCCCCACAATAGCTTGTATAAGCATGCAGCGCCACATAATCCAATGGGTAAAGCTTCTCGGGTATCGGTTCACAGAACCACCCCTAAATAAGATTATTCAGGCTGTGTCCTATGTTTAAATGGGCTGTAATACCACTGGGGCAAATTGCCCAGGCTTTTTCTTTTTTAAAATCCTTTTATCTGGACTGTGCTTTTGTGCATTTGAGGACCAAAAGTGTCAAATGACACTTCCTCTCTGTGGGTTAAATGACACGGCTGTTTTGGAGTTGGACTAATCTGCATGTTTCCTCAAAGTGAATATATTGGTAACACTGTTAATGTTTCCGCATGGTTTAGCAAAATGTGGTTTAACAGGATAACATAGAAGTAATTAAATTCAGATGCTAATGTCAACAACACAAGTGGGACTGTGATGGCAAATAAGATGGTGACAATGGAGCCATTATAGAAAGATGCACTTGGAGAGGTTCATTTTAATAATAGATACCGACACTGAGCTGGCACTGTGTGGAAACCTGCAAGTTGGTTGTATGAAGCATCTTAACGAACCCTTAGATTTTACCAAATCATCACCTTGTCCCAAACGCCCATATTTTGATTCCAATGTCCAGGAAAAGAAGAGGCCTGTGGTCACGTTACATTTATCCACCATACCGGTTTAGTGTTGTATACACAGCGGGGCCCCTCCATCCCCCGTCCCTTACACGTCCCTCCTACTCTATATTAACTACTTGGAAAAGCTTCTGGGACATTGTCACCTTCTCACTGATCAACACCTTGTTCTAACGTCCCCTTATTTTTTTTTTACTTTATTTTTCAAGCCTTAGGGACTCCAGACTTGAACCACAAGGTAGGATGACCTGTCAAATTTAACACGATTTTGAACCACAGTTAAAGACGTCTCACTGTGATTAATAACTCTTTTTCCTTTTTACCACCCCAAGATGCGTCATTCCTTCCTGCTGTTGTGCTTGAGTTTGGGAACTCTGGTAAAATGTGGTGAGTAAAATTTCTGTTTATTCTTATAATAAATGTTTCCATATCAGAGTAGGATACAGATTATTTGAGGTTAATTTTAATGTAAAGGTGATTTTAAGGTAAAAAAGGAGCAGAGGTCATCGGTCTTGTCGTACTGCGTGGTCCCTGCCACACCTATTAGATAATGATGGACAAAGTTCTTCAGTACATCATTTTCTAGATGCGATGTCCCCTTGAAGCTTGGCCATGTTTTGTTTCTTTATAGTTTTAATGACGAGTTTTTATTTTTATTTTTTTTTATTGTTCGGTTGTTCCCAGAGGTCAGACACCCTCTGAAAGGTCACAAAGTAAACCGAGCAGTCATGAGATGGACAATATCAAGGTTTTTCCTGAAAGCGAAAACTGTTATTGCAGCCATTCTTTTTGACTTGTGAAATTGGATATTTTACCTCTATTGACTCAACTATACTGGCTTGACTAACTATATTAATGTAGGTATTGTGTCCCATATTTTATTTAATAACCCAGTTTTTATCTGTTTCAGCTGCTGCGAGTGACTGGTGCTATACTGGGTGTGGTAAGTAAGAACAGATTTTTTTTAACTTTTGTTCCGATTTGAATGAAAAATGGATCTTAAGCATTAAAAACTCATAATATTCACAGAACACTCACCATCCCACTGGTCATCACTCCCTGATTCTTACTGTGGAGGAAACAGACAGTCTCCTATTAACATTATCACCAGAAATGTCTGGATGGACAAAACGCTGCAAAACTTCACCTTTACCAACTTCTCCGCCAAGCATGTCATCGAGTCCATTGAAAACAACGGTCACACAGGTACATCAACGGTGGCCTACTAGTTTCAGATGTCTTTTAGTCATTGCCTTTTGAGTTGAATAAGACTATTGGTACATAAACTAATTTCTCTCTTTCCCACAGCGAAATGTAACTTGGAGGCTGATCAGGTTGAAGTGAGTGGGGGTGGACTTAATGGAACATATTCTACACTCCAGTTTCACTTTCACTGGGGTGATACAGGACATCATCCAGGCTCAGAGCACCTGATTGATGGCCACAGATATCCAATGGAGGTACTTTAGTATTTGGTATTGATTTTAGATGGCATGCTTCTGTTTAGTTTTTTTTTTCTTTAACATGCTTCATTTTCACTGTAATCTCTTGTAGATGCACATTGTCAGTCTGAAGAAAGGTTTTGATGCGACACAGGCCAAGGCGGACCCGGAGGGAATTGCTGTTCTTGGGTTCTTCATAAATGTATGTGAACGCACTTTATTTTTCCACAGACAAGTTTGCACAGGCCAGTTAATATTACTAAACCCCCATTTACACACACATCACTCAGTTTGTTAATTGGCAATGGGTTACACCTATAAAGCTGGTTTAGTGCATCCACCCAGTTTTCGACACCAGCAGAATATACAATGACAACAAAGGGATGCATGCTATGAATTCATATCATTCATTAATTTTATCTCTCCCTGAAGGCAACAGATGATGGACTGAAGTCAGAGTCATGGGAGAATCTGACATCTCACCTGATGAAGAAAGCGGGTAGCTACCGAACTTGTTCAGTTTGTTTTGCCGTGACTGAGGCCTGAAGCAGGACACATTGTCAGGTGGTAGTTAAATCTGCACGATGATTGAATCTAATTCCTTGTTTGGCATCTTTCCACAGACAGTCCCAGTTCTCCATCGTTAAACATCTCTATTGATGACTTGATTGGCGATGTTGACCTCACAATGTTCTACCGGTACATGGGCTCACTGACCACCCCCACCTGCAACGAAGCAGTCGTGTGGACCCTCTTCCATGAGCCCATCAACATTCACAAAGACCTGGTGAGTCATGGCTGCCTGGAAACTGTGCGTTTGAGGAATAAGAGGCCAGATTTAATCATCACACGAGCCTTAGCATAAGGAAGTATGAGGCCCATACGAGCTTTAGGTACAATAGCAGCCAAACGGTTTTGGGTTCCGTGACGTTGCGTTATACATACATGTTTCACGTGTGGAGCAAAGTACAGTATGTTCCACCTGTCACTCAAGTCACAGGACAGGTGGTTAAGAACTTTAAGACAAGTTGGCCTTAGATGACTCTCATCCAAACCTACAATTGTCGTGATGTAGGATAGTGTCTCTGCAGCAGAAATTGACACATTTACAGCCAGACACAAAAAGCTGTGTAGTGTTTTTGGGGGGACATTTGTCTATCGGGACTGACTCAACTTTTGAAACGAGTCTTCGCTTCAGTTTTTGCAACTTGCTACAGCAGTTTAATAACACGTGTGATGTCCATTCAAGTACCTAAACAGCCTGAATTGCATAAGTATTCAAATCTCCTTTCTGCCCCCCACTTTCACATCTGTTAAAAAAAAGTGTTTTGTCATACTGTCCAGCTGAGCAGGTACAATTTGTGACAACCTATGATGTCAAGTGGAATTGCAAAGTGTTACACAAGCAGCCAATGATGCATACAGGCAAGGATCACCAGATGACACAGACGGGTGCCACACCATATACTGGTATATGCCGGTGTCTGCTTTGATAATCATCATGATAATCAAGCTTGTTTTATTCTTTGTTTACTGACAACAATAGTGGATGCTGGACAAACTGCATGTGACTGAGCATCTGCGTTAAAAAAACAAGAGGAATTTGAGCCATTACTTTGCAGAGAGAGGCGCGCAATCTTTCATCTTATCTATTTGACAGATGCATGCGTCTCTACGTGTGTCCTGTTCCTGGCTTGTCAGGTGAATAAGCGGGTGCCTGACTCTTTGACCTCTCATACTGAGCATGCCAATCTGAAATGCATAAAACAGTAAGGGCTGTAAATTAACCATTTTCAGTTGCACTGTACTCAAGAAGATGTTGACAACACAGCAAATCAAATGCTCAAAAAACCAAACATTTGCAGTGTGTTGGGGTTAGATGGAATGGAATAATTCTGATCTTTATCTCGCAAAACTATAAATCATAAAGGTTAAACGTATTGCTCCAGAGGAACTCTGATAAATTCATGACTTAACTCATACTTTAGTTTAGTCTGGTGAGATGAATGAGCGACAGAGGACTCATAAGGACGCTTCAAAGGAGGAACTCTGAAGTCATCCCCTTAAGTTTCATGTAACCGCTCCAAAATGCCTGCAGGATGTGAAGCATAGTTTTATGATGGCACTTGAGCTACAGGTTTTATTGTCTAGTTTTTTCAAATGTGCGTCTACTGTAGGTGCTGACACCCTGGAGTAAGAATCTATGAATGGTCATAAGCGCCTTTTGAATGCTGCAAACTTTGTCCTGTGTTGGATCTGTTGGAGTCAACGTCTGCTCTCTTCTTTTAGATTGAGCGGTTTCCCATGCAGACAGAATTGACAAATGTGTATCGCCCTGAGCAAAAGCTCAACATGCGTGATGTGTATGCTTCCCCTGCAACTCCTCTTCCTCCTGGTGAGTTGGAACATCATGACTCATATAACTGAGTTGACACATCAAATACAGCATGACTGCATCCTTTTTTTTTCTTTCCAGCTCATCCCTGGTGCTATGATGGTCACTGTGGTAAGTACTACCTGCCATGTGTCGTTACTGTACATGACGGCATGGTGCTGCTGGAGTAGGATTTCAACTAGTTTACACTTTTTCTCAGGAAACTCTGAGTTCAAACCGTCTCTGTGGCCCATGCTGTCTCACTCTTACTGTGGTGGCGAACGCCAGTCACCCATCAACATTGTGACAAAGAACGCTGTGGTAGATGAGCACCTGGATGCCTTCATCTTTACAAAGTTTGATGATAAACATGTCATCAAGTCCATCGTTAACACAGGACACACAGGTTTGACAGCCACTCCTTTCGTTTTTTTATGGCTTTTTTTATGGCTAATTTAAGACTATTGAAAGAGGCTTAGCTAAATAACGTCCAACTATATTGTTTGCTCCATGTCTGCATAAATCATAATTTAAAAGTGATATTTGGGAAGAAAAGATGACACCCCACATTGAAATGCATAGAATCCATGAGTTTAATTTCATTGTTCTCATTCTCAACTCCCAGTCAAGTGCATCTTGGCGGATGACACTGTGGAGGTGTCAGGAGGAGGTCTGGGCCACGTCTACTCCACCTTGCAGTTCCACTTCCACTGGGGGGGCACCACATCCCATGATTCTCCAGGCTCAGAGCACACGATGGATTCAAAAAGATACCCGATGGAGGTAAAACTCTGAACCATGGCCCAGCTTAACACGTGCAAAATATTTAGCTTTCACTATTTTGTGAGTAATTGTGTCTCTGTCTAGATGCACATTGTGAACAAGAGGAAGGATTTAACTTTGGCCCAGGCATTAAAGACTCCCGATGGCCTGGCAGTTCTGGGGTTCTTCATTGAGGTAATGTTCAGTGTGGCAATAGTAGCAGATTCACATCTGTAACACACTGCATGACCTAAATTCAGACATACACAATCATGGTTCAGAAAGTTCATCTCAACACTGTTACAGAACTTCTGAAAAAAGTAGTGTGGTGGACTTTATTGACATACACAGCAGTTTGACAAGATAATTGATGTTAAGTCATTTGTTTATTTTTTTTATGGTCACTCATCCGTCCCTTGTTTCCTGTTGTGGGTTCATTCGACCGAGAGATAGCTGGTCAATCTCAACAGTCTTTTTTGCGTCCTATGAGTTTAATGTACCAACTTTTTTGTGTAAAGGTTTTTGTCATTTATTCTCCAGGCTGAGGGAACCAAAAACAGCGGGAGAAGCTCAGGACATGACAGCAGTTCAGGACACGGCGATGTGAGTGATGCAGCTTATGTCACTTAACTTTTAAGTCCTGGTGTACGTAACTCATCCAATATGAATTGGACTTTTGCAGACGAATCCCGCACCAAGTCCATCTGATAAGGGACCCTGGAATAAACTGACCAAATATCTCTCGTCTATGAAAGACACCAGTGAGTCTACATTTATTTTAAGAGTTCAGGATGTTCTTTATTATCCTTAATGAGGGCAAATAGTGCTGCACAGCATTTAATGCATATAACAAAACAAAAACTTGTGGTGCAGATATAAATGTAAAGATTTTTTTCTTTTGTCCTGTTACCTAGATGAAACTTTCACCTTCAAAGAGGAGGTTTCCATCGATGACTTGCTTGGCAGTGTGAACAGAGAGAGTTACTACCGTTACAATGGCTCCTTAACCACCCCTTCATGTAACGAAGCAGTGGTCTGGACTATCTTCAAAGAGTCTGTCAAGGTGGACCAAAGCCTGGTATGTACAGTACTCGTCTCCGTGATGAAGAGATGTCAAACAATGTTCTTTCTTAAATCCATAGCATCATAAAATATCTGCTTCATATTTGTAATATCTTTACCTATAATTATGTTGGCCCTGAAGTGAAAATCAAAACAGCAAATCGGCAAACACATAAACGACAACAGTAACCAAAACAGAAAAGGTAGGTACCCTCGGGCAACACCAATCATCGCTGATTGGATGAAGGAACAGTTGATGTTTCACATGTTTTCAAAACATGAGCACTGGCGTTATGGCCCAACTTTTTTCTGCGTTAACTCGTTCTTTATTCAACAGCTGCAGCTGGGGGAAGGGAAGTCTTTTCACAAATTCAGTCATGCATGACATCAGCAATTTTAAGTCACAGTAGTCGCATCTACTGCAGCGAATAGGCTTCTGTGAGCTCTACATACCAGGCAGCTACATAAACAAAGTGTTGTGTTTTTGCATTTGTTGTTGTGTTTGGTAATTTTTTTGCTTTCTGATTTGCTGTTGTGTTTTCTGATATCTGGTGGGGTTTTACACTTTAGGGCCACCATAATGACCTGAATAGGATAATGAGCACTAACAACTGACAATGGTTACACTGGGTTTTTAAACGGAGGCATCTGTATAGTGGCCGTCCATTCTCCTGTGATGAGGTCATTTGTTCTGTGATACTGTGAACAAATGACTGAAGGGATCTTGGATCTCGGCAGATTATCCTGAGATACGATGTTTTAAGCTGACATGAAGATTGTCTGATATGTTAAGCACGTGGATACACATTAGTGACTGATGGATTTAGAATTAGGCAACGGTTGAAATGAAATGAAACAATTTGTTGTTGCCATCTCATCCACAACAATGTCAGAAGTGTGAAAAGTAACTTGAAAGTCTGCAAGGTTTGGTTTGTGTTGGTGTTTGCTTCAAATCAAGTTCAGTCGACAACCTGCACTTGTTATAGTTTTAGCAGTGAATGCCAAAGCAAACCAAGTTATCAGGGAACCCTGTGCTGTCTCAAATCAGGTATTTCACTGCATGCTTTCTCCTTGGCTGCAATAGTTGTCAGCGACATGATCTGCAGTCGACTCTCAGTGCGATCTTTATCAGTGTAGAGCAGAAAGAGATAGACATGTGACTTGAGTGCCTTTTTTCTTCCCCCCTCATTACAGTTCGAACTAAAGACTGTGGGTTTGTGCACCTGCCTACCTCAATGAATTCTGATAATACACAGCAGTATAGATATGTTCTCCGTTTTGTTTAAAAAAAATGAAAAATAAAACCGGATTAGTCATTATTAAATTAGAAGGTATCAAATGGAAAAACGGTGGTGGTCTATATACTGAATGATTTGTAGACCAATTCATAGGACCCCAACTCATACTACTTTGGACGAACGCTAACCCTTTTTACGTAGCTTTTTACTATAACAACCATGAGACTAAAAGATAACATTTCAAGTGGCTCAAGTACTTTCCAAAAGACCTGAACATACGGCTTAACATTTTGGTTATGGTTACTTTCCATCTTGTTGATAGATGACTTCTCAAGAGATGTACATAGATTCAACAATGTAAGCTAACATTTGAAACCTTTCTACTCTACTACAGATGAAGCTGTTCCCGGAGCAGATGGGATATCATGATGTGTTTCGGCCCGCGCAGCGTCTTCACACCCGGACCGTCCTCAGCACCAGCACCAAAGCAGCAGCAAGTGCCCCAGGGCCCATCCTGCTACTTCTGCTGCTGGCATGCATCTGTGCCTTGGCTTTTAATTTTCATCAGTGAAATGTTAGCTAACTGGAATTACTGTTAAGAATAATCAGATATTGCACTAATGCGTTTTGCACAACTCGGACATTTAAAAATGTGTTAGGATAAGACAGTGTGGTGATTTTGGCATTTTAATTGCACAGTTATATACCTGCAAATATTGTAACCATTAGCTAACAAATGAAGACATTTTTAAACCTTTATCATGGTTCTTCTGTGTCTGTGTGTATATGAGCATTGACATTTTGGGTAATTTAAGACTAACAAAATGGATTATAGCGTGTTCTTGTGAATGTTGTCGTCTGATATTTCTGCAAACATTAAAAAGTCATATACATGTCACTGTGTACTTGGTTTTTGCATCCGTATGATGTATGCTGTAGATTCATTCTAAATGGGTCACCTTATATAACAAACAGGCATGTTGGTGGTTCAACAGGATCTAATGCATTACTGTGTAGTAAGTGGCTGAAGAACCACAAACCTACATACTATAGAATGTCAACGTTACCTGTCATTCATACACCTACAAGATTGTTCTTTGAGGAACTTGGGGTAAAATACATGTGATATTTTATGTTGTGTTTCCTTATTGGAAAACTTTTTACCTTGTAGGCTACACAATGGTGTGTATTTCACAACTGGAATCTGATCCAGTGGTTATTTTTATAGGCAGTGTTGTTTCCGACATTGCATGAAACCAGACGATGCAAGTCTAGACAGCTACACAAGTGAAGTGATGCTGTGTGTCAAATCAGTGACTTTGTTGGAAACTTTTAAATGCAAATAGACAAGTTGTTGTTCGCTGGTTGAGTTGTGTGTGATTAACTGATAATCTCACACCCAGTTGTATAAACAAGAGTACCAATGTACTTCCTGGAGCCGGGGACATGTGCATCAGCTTGATCTAACAATGTGAGCTACTCTTTTAGGAACAGGGGACGGCCTCTGCCACCTGACACTTCTGCTGAAATGGATGACGAATAGTCATTCTCTACATAGGAAATTCCTTAATGACGCAGCCTAAACCCAACAAAATAAAAGTACAGTGTCTTCCTGCCAGCGACATACTGCTATACCATAAAAATTAATCTGAAGAAGCTTTGTCCTGCCATGGCCTTTACCGTATCTACCTGGCTTGGTGAGACGTCATAAAAATCTTTTAGACTTAATCATTAAACGGGCCCTCAAGATGGACACAAGTCTCACACACGCACACCAGTTAACCTTCATGTGACTCACAAAAATCACCATGGCAACCTGTGAGGCTGGCTGACACACAGGTGTTTTTGACAGGAGGGCACAATCAGTCAGCAGTCTGGCAACAACGTTGTAATTAATAGTTATTTTAATACTTTGCTGCTGTGCTGGGCTTCCCAGAAAAAGCTGCCATGCACCACAGAAAGATTGCCCTGCTCGCACACACCCATATTACCCACAGTGGGCCCATACTGAAGGGCCACTGCAGGACACAAATTCAGTTAAAAAATATTAAGGCCTCAGGTATAAAAAAAACTGGGGATTCAGATAGGACAGTCAAAGAGGAACGGGAGATCAATCAGTTTCCACACATGGCTCTGACCCTAACCGTTGTAAAAAGTAAGTTGTTTCCTCACCACTACTGCTGTGTGTACTTGCGTTTGGTGGGATCTGCAAATGATCTATTCGTCAAGTAAGAACTAGATAAATAAAATTGAATATTATTAAATTTAATAGTATTAAATTCATGCATTCATGCATACTGTTGGATGTCTATTTCTGTCACATCAGGCACACCCAGAAATGCCCCACCTCCTGTCAGCCTCTTGCTCTATCACATTCACTGTATAATAGCCAACAATTACCCACAGGGAGCTGAAAACGCAAACCTGACATCCAGTTATTGACGTCTTTAAGATGAGAAGCCTATTTTCTAAATTCATTGTTGGACTAATCAGTATTTCAACTTAAGTGACACAATGAAACCAGAGTTGCGTTTCTAATGTTGTAGCTCCACAGGCTTCAGAAAGCATTCTTAAAATGCCTCTCCCATTTTTTCTACTACGCACAAGACAAAGTGGGGCTGCAAAGAAAAAAAAATCCATGCATTATTTAAACTTTACAATTAGATCAAACTAACCCTTCTACTGTAAGCAGGATCTGGATACAATACGAAAGGACTAAAAATATAGAATAAAATAAAAAACATGAGCATGCTGTACAGTGGCCATGAGAGCTCACCACACTGCAAACTCAGGCAAAGACACAAATGTGCAAAACATTCAGAAAACTGTTTTGTGACTTTGACACCATGCTTTGCAAAACACCTGCAAATACATGAATGTGCTGCAAGAAAATGAATGACAGACAGAAACAACCCAAACCATGGACAACGTCTCTGCTAATACTCAAGATTATTTGTCTTTGGGTGTCAAAATGAGCTTGGATCCCCTCCGATTTTTTTTCAAGTATATTTTTGGGGCTTTTAATGCCTTTAATTGATAATACAGTCAAGATAGAGTCAAGCAACGGGGAGGCAGAGAGTGGGGGAATGACGCGCAGGAAAGGGCCGTCCAACGCGGGACTTGAACCGGAGCCGCCTGCACCGAGGACTGAGCCTCAACATGGGGCGGCTGCTCTACCCAGTGAGCTAAACACCACCCAGGATCTCCTCCCATTTTAATTAAGGAAATAAGTTGAAAGGATAATAAAACAACTGGCAATCACACCAGGTTTGTGGTCAGATCTGGCGTGTTGGCGTCATTTCAAAGCCCAAAACCTGTTGCAGCATAAAACACAAACAACACCAAACACACCTCACTAGAAGGTGAAACTGAAGTGTAATGCCAAATGTGCCTATTTTCCTTATTTGTTTTTATTTTTTTTATTTAATATTGTTGTTAAAACATCAAGCAGAGTCGTGACAGATGGAAGGGGTTAGCACAACTGGCACAACCTCATGACCCCAGGGTTTTCTTTCTCGCTATCTCTTTCAAAGTCTGCAGGCTATCTACTGTATCTCTCTGTATGTACAGTATGTACATGCATAATCGTCAGGAAAAATCATACACTTTGTACAGCTTTTCTAATCTAACCTCCTTTTTTCATAACAATGAATGCACTCTTGCCTCCATTACTAACAGTAAACTGTCATTTGATGAGTATTACCTGAGTCAGACCGCCTCTGTCTCTGTCAGGATATCGTCTATTCAGCAGCTTGTGTTTTAACATTAAACAGAGAGAAGACACCTCTCCAGTTTTCAAATCTAACACTGGTTATTAGTCTTTCACATAATTCATTTTAAAACGATTGTAGCCTACTTGTGTTTTAAATCACTCACAGGCTGTGTGTAGTCTTATTCCCTGAGCTCGAGACCAAAGTGCATGAGTAGGCAGCCTGAAGAGTCTGCCTGAAGGCTGGAGGAGAGGAGCGCCGTATCCACTTAACAAATTAAATCTAAAGACAATTCTTTTAACTGTTGCATTTTTAAAAACTTTTTCTCTCCAAATGCTGTTTTATTTTATCCTAACCTGCTGTTTAAATTCTATTTAATTCTCCAAGTCGCTGTCTTCTGAGATGTTTTTACCTGACGGCTGTTTTATCTTGTTTGACTGGTTTTATTTTTCTTCTTTTCCACTCTTCTGTTCCTTTGTCTTTAAAAAAGTACTTTGTGTCACAGTTTATGTGTGAATTTTGGTATACAAAATATACTATTAATATTATTATTTTAATGGATGCTGTTTGAGTCTTTGCAGTTGAGGGACCTTTGGTGCCACCTGACCAGAGTTTTCTTCACCGCTGGCTCTTCTCTGTGGTTTTTGTTCTGATGTGTCAATGGATAATAGATTAAAAAAAAGAAAGCTAAAACTCCAGTCAACAACATGTGTCCAGTGTTGCGGGCCATTAAGCTCTACTGGGGCACAACTCATTCTGAACTGACTTTACTTATGCTTTAAACATTCAAGTGTAGCGCCTATTATGAACTTATCCTGGGGCTCGTGTCCTGGTAAAAGGGGCCAGGTGACGCCTCTGCTGACTGTTGATAATGAACTGAATGATCTAACTGTATAAGCGGAGAGGTTAGTTAGTCAGGCCTCCACGTTGGTTTCGCTAAAAAGTAACATTAACACCTCAAATCATATTTAAATCACTGAGGCTCATTCTCGTAAAAGCAGATGATCCAGTCACAGCAGGATATTCTGCTGACATTTTTTACCAAGGTGTGGGATTCCAGTGTAGATGTCGCATGACAGCTGACATCTCCATACAGAAGCTGCCCAACAGCAATTTTCTTGCCTAGAGGTGGGGTGGAGGTATGAGGACAGGCTTCGGTGTAGAAATGTGAAATTCAAAATGTGTTACCATAACAGGACCGGCCTGTCTGTCACAGTATCCTCTGGGTCCGGGGGCAGACCACAAACTTCTCAGACCCATCAACACTCTCACACAAAGAACGCAAATCACTTCCACAAGTGACAGAAGTGCCTTTTAAGAAGAGATGAAGCTCTTTGGAGATGAGGAGGTAGTGGTGTGATGTGATTTAGTTCAATCAGCATTTAACTTAATTTATAAATGCATGTCCTAACAACATCACTCCCTAACACTGTAATATTACAGATAAAAACAGATACTTTAGCATCATTAATCCAATATTCAGACACACTGCTGATTGTGCAGAGAACTGATGCAACTGTAGAGTTTATTTTAGTGTGTGCCGTCTTTTGGTTTGATGCAGTGAAGATGGCGCTGGTAGCGACACACTAAGAAGAATGTGGTGAGCATCGAGTTACTATCACTTTAATCCACATAATGTTTCCCTGACATGTATTGGTTATTTGAAAAATAAAATAAAATAAAATCTGTGTAAAAAAAGAAAGAAAAGAAAAGAAAAAAAAGTGTGACTCAATTCTCATTTGACCCTCCTTAGCCAATAAAAGTTCTTTTTATCTGAACGGGAAAATTTTAAACTTTTAATTTTTTTTTTTTTAATTTTGCTTTTTTCTTGGGTGGATTAATCATCATTATCATCATCATCATCAGAGGGAGTGTAACTCTTCTCTTTTCTGTCAAAGACATGTGAATCAGCACCTGAGAGTCTTGCAGGGAGGAGCTGCTGGGTGGGCTGAGGGCATAAAAAGAGGGAGGTTGAGGCTCCACAGATTCACAGGTACAGGAGCACGAGACCAAGAGGAGGTGCCGCTGCGTCCAAGGTGAGACACTCAGCTCAACTGGCTTCAGCTGCTGCAGGTGGTGGTGGTGGTGGTTTGTTCCTCCTCCGGTTGTCTGAAACTAGCATTTTACTGGAGGTTCATTATCTTGTTCTTTTCAAACGACACATTTGAAATGTTTTCATTGGTTTGTGATCTTTTGTCGTAATGAAGTTAATGTCTTTGTAAATAACTGTTTTTTTTTAATTTAATTTGTTTAGTTCATTTATTCAGCATTTTCTCACAGAGGATTTCAAGAGGATGGTCTTACGTTTTAATGGAAACTATGAAAGCTATATTTTAGTTTAATTAATAATTTTATTTATTTATTTATTTATTTGACCTTTTTTTTCATTGAAGATCATTGAAGATGAAGAGCCTTGTAGTTGCCGTGCTTGCTGTGTGCGCCCTGGTGCCAAGTGTCCGATGTGCCTCAGACGCAGTTGGTGAGTATTATACAGTGGCGTCTTGAATAAACGTTGCGTGTCTACGGTCACCGTCTTCCCTAAGTGATGACTGTGTCTTCTTTTTCCTCCAGCCTGGTGTTATCACCTGCCATCCTGCAGTAAGTAGCCTAATCTCATTACACAACCCCAGCATCACTTTAACACCATAACCGCTCATCCTCAGCAACTCACTGTCGTGTTCCTTGTGTGTTTAAATAGATGACACCACGTGGCCGGTCATTGCTGCCAATTTTTGCAATCGCAGCCGCCAGTCGCCCATTGACATCGTTTCAGCATCCGCCACAGGCGACGCCGCTCTGACCGCCTTCACCTTCACAAACTACGACAGCACCAGCGCCCTCAGCAAGATCGAGAACACCGGCAAGACAAGTAAGGAGTGGCTTGGGACTGAAACTCTGTGATGTGGCGCCAAACTCTATGCTTGTGTTTCCTTATTAATAAGGAAATGTTGTTTTGTTTTTTTCCCCTCAAATTTGGACTTGCACTGGGCCATTTATCAGCTTCCTCCTTCTTCTCAACAGTTTTTATTTCATTTGTCGGAACTGTGTTTTTATTCATCTTTATTTATGGACTTTTACTTATTTTATTTATTTTCATTTTTAAAGTCAAAGTCGGCATTGCAAGTGGCGTTCAGGTTACAGGAGGAGCTCTGTCCGAGGCCTACGACAGCCTGCAGTTCCACTTGCACTGGGGTAATGGCACCTCTGTCCCCGGCTCTGAGCACACTGTGGATGGCAAGCGCTACCCCATGGAGGTAGGGCCTCTTGCACGCTAAGCTATAGATTAAAGCCAGAGCAATGAATTTCTATTAATCTTATTTTCCTTCACTTCACTCGGAACAGCTGCATATTGTAAACAGCAAATCATCTCTGAATGGAAACACAACTCTGGCTGTTGCTGACTCTGAAGGACTTGCTGCTCTTGGTTTCTTCATTGAGGTGAGAAAAAGATGCATTCAGTCTTTTATGAACTGTCCTGACCTCAGACAGTCAAATCCTACTTGTTTTCTTGCAATTTTACATGTGTCTGTTCCAAAAACCCTCAAACTCACCTCACCTGAAAAAAAAACAATGTACAATGTATTCACTTTTTTTTTCAGGAAATGTCAGGAACTGAAACTGGTCAACCAGCAGCCTGGAATACACTGACCTCTTATCTGGCCAACATCACCAACGGTGGTAAGGAGGGGTTTTTGTTCTCTTGTGGAAAACTCGATCCACAGGTCTGTCATGAAATGAGTTGACAGCAGCCCCCCCCTCAGATCATATCTCTATCCTCAGGTGACTCTGCGACAATCGCACCTGGAATCTCTCTGGATGATCTGCTGGCTGGGGTGGACCGCACCATGTATTACCGCTACCTTGGCTCCCTGACCACACCCAATTGCAATGAGGCCGTGGTGTGGACAGTCTTCAAGCAGCCGATCCGAGTCAGCAGAGACTTGGTGAGTTTTTTTTTGTTTGTTTTTTTGTGCCCGTGTGTCTTTGTTTTTCTAAGCATGGTCGACTCGTCACAGATGCTCTACCACGGCTAACTATCTCGATGTCTCGTCTCCAGATTGACCTGTTCAGCACAACTGTGCGTATCGGCAACAGCTCGACACCCCTTATGGTCAATGTCTACAGAAACGTCCAGCCAGCTCAGCCAGTCACGACGCAGCGTGAGACCAGCACCAGCTCTGCCTCCACAACCTGCTATTCTCTGGGGTTGATGGCCCTGAGCTATCTCATGGGGAGAAATTAATGCCAAATCCTCCTCCACAAGATATTTAGTATGACTTAATTTCTTCTTAATACAGAAATGTATGCACTGAACTACCTATAGTGAAGTCAATTTAACATGTAAATTCAGAACGTGCCCACATCTAAGCAAAGCTGAGCCCTAACGCAACACAAACTAACCTTATTAAATGATAATAATAATAACAATAATGACAATAATGATGGCTGCCTCTGCTCTAGTGTGCTTGTCCATCTACTGTAGATTCCATAGTAATGAGCTGTAAATAACTATTTATCATTATTTTTTAATATCGGTGCTTGCACATCATGCATCCACTATAATCAACACAGTCTGCACAAGAATTTACTGTAGTTGTGTAACACAGATGCTTCAGGCACAGCTCTGCTGCCAAAGCTTTGTTAATGTGTCTGAGAATGTACTTGCACTATGTTTACTGAGTGGCTGTAGTTTAGAAATAATCAAATGAACTAATGTAATGCCGACCTTATACAAGTTTCTGTCTTGAGTTTAAAAACAGTCTCCCTACCAATAGGCTAGTTCTATTTAATTGTTTTAGTTATGCCATCTTATTTTGAAACCGTGCTGTTGTCTTGTTGTGGCGCAGCTGCCGTAAGTGATGGAAGGTAGCCAAAATACCAAGAGCACTCGTAATGAAACCTTTACTGCCGCTTTTATTCGGTGTAATGAAGGACTGATGTGTCAGTGCAATGAACACCGTTATTATTTATCCCAATTGTATACACTACCTTTGTACCTCTTGACCCTGAGTAACTGTACTTGCACATGTAACAGAACTGTGACCTCTTGTTAACTATGTCTAAATTAAATATGATCTGCTGTTACTGGGGCAGTTTTTTTTTTTTGGTCATGGTATGAAATATAATGCCTATTGTTGCACTGAACTTGAACCAGACAATAGAGACATTGGCTTTTCCAAGCTAACATTATAGTTCACAGAGTATCTGATTACACAAAGCCTTCTATACAGCACTTGTCAAAGTGGGTGTGTTTTCATTTAAAAGATCACTCTCTAATTCAAAGTTACAGTCGGCTGAAATTATACTTTTAACCTTATCAGATGACCTGTGCCATTTTCAGCTCATAAACATGTCTCACCTAAGGAGCTGAATAAATACTCATGTGCAAACACAAAACCTTTAAAACACTTGGAACAAAAGATTCAAAGGTCCCTGGACAGATTATTAATAAATACTCCAAGTTAAGAGGACAAGAGGACAGCCTTTGAAGTAAATGTGACACATCTTTCATGTCAGAGTAGAAAGAAACTTTAATAACAATCATATAAAAACAGTTAACAGTATTATTTCTACCTGAATACAGCCTGAGGAACAATGGATACTCGTTTGTCTAGTTAGACTGAATGGCAGTGAAACCTTCTCCGCTGCGCTCTTCCTCCTCTAGCTATGACCTGCTCTGGCTGCATGTAAGCCACGGCCCATTGAAGTACATAATCAGTGGTCCAAGGCAGCCACTGTCACTGGAGAATAACTAGCATGCAGAGACTGTAAAGATTGTAACATCTCAATCTATTGTAAAGATCCATCATATGTGACCCATGAATGTGCAACATGATAAGAACATGTCAGAAATGTTTACAGCATCACATCAACAGGGCTTAGGCCTACAGTGACAGATCCTTAGACATACTGCCCCAAGCCAAGAATTAAGGAGTTGGAAAAAAAAAAGTTGCACAATAGTCATTAATTAAGTGTAAGAAGAACAAAAAAGATGGAAAATTAAGGTGCAAATGTATCTAAATTAAAGTATACCATGTTTGTAATGATCCTTGTTTTCAGTGGCAGTTATTTCATGTGCAAACTCAAAATGTAATGTAATGAAATCTGACCAAACCAATCTGTATATTTTTTACCCGCACTCACAACTCAACTATGAATTATTAGAAAAATTAGCTTTGTTCAACGAACTGAGTATTGCACACTGTTGCCTGTTTACTGTCCAAACACAAGGCTGGTTGTGTTGGACCTTGTTGTGGGGGGAGTAGCCTGCTTGCTGGATTTCGGTGTTGAATTTCCATACATTCTCCTATACAGGCGCCGTGTAATCCAATACAGTGCATCTAGAAAAAGGAGGAGGTGAAACTCTATAGCAGGATGGAGCGAGGACACTAAATCGACTATTTTCCACCGATCAGGAATATGTTTTAATGAGGCAAAGTATTAACGCAGCATAGGCCTCGTTTAAGTAAAGGCAGGTTTTAACATGGGCTTGTTATGATGATTGT
This sequence comes from Decapterus maruadsi, assembly GCA_030347415.2. NCBI lineage: Eukaryota > Metazoa > Chordata > Actinopteri > Carangiformes > Carangidae > Decapterus > Decapterus maruadsi. The sequence goes on along the minus strand of CM064888.1, from coordinate 12,375,684 downwards.
AATTTGAAACCAGCTTGTGGGTTTTATTATTCTGTGAGTATGATGATGTAATGAGCCCCTGATACACCTCAGTGTAATGAGGTGTGGTGAAAAACTAGCCCGTGGCATCCCTCGACACACATCAAATTACAAACAAAGTTTCAGGATTTGGTTTCTATTTTCTAATGAAGTCATAAATTACTGAAAAAAGAGAGATCACAAGGATCCAGCTGCTCCTTAGCGACGAAGATGATCCCTTCATGTCACAGTGGCATCGAGGATTGTATGGAGCGGTGGTGGTTGGAGGTGGAGCAGGACATCGGAGCCAGTCTACGGCGATGGATCGAGAGGTGACGACTTCTTGGTTCAGTCCTCCGTTCTTTAATACCCAGTAGAGGTTGTCCTTGAAGAAGTAGGCATCCCCTAAAGAACACCGCCATATTAGCCAATCATAAACCAGAATACAAAGAGGTAAAACATTAACTAATCTTAATAGTTTCCTGCCAGCTCCAAGGAAGACTGTCGCACTCGATTGTTGAACTTCATTTAATCTTTTCTTTCGCTTTTGATTCAAAACATGTGCAGTTTTAAATGAGGGTGGACTTCCAGGAATCTTTGTACAGACAAAAATGGCGTCACGAGGTCGGTGGTGGCCTGGTTTTCCCCCAAATGTCAATGTTACCCTCAAAATAACTTTTGCATGTTACTACGGTTACTAAGCATGTGAACACTGTGAATACTACACTTGACGAATATCAACACATTTGCATTGTCGTCAATTTTAGCTCAGAGTAGAGCTGCTGGGAAACATCACCTTGTGGAGCCCCGCCCACTTCACCCATACAGTATGCAGCTTGTACAGTGTGCGATTTTATTACGACATCTACTAATAACAAATCAACACAATCTCAAGTGATACCTAGGGTTCCCATGAAGCGTGTAGTGAATAAAGTTTTCCTACTGTGATAAATCACGTTAGACCAACCGTATCAGCTATGACAATCACAACAAAGTCAGGAATGTAAACAAAAAACAAAAAACAAAAGCATACTGCACAGGCACTTGAAATGAATGAATCAAAATACTTCAAATTGTGAAATATTTGCTATATTTTTTGGCGTGTTAGAGCCATGAATTGTGAGTCAGCTTCCTGCCAGGCTTGTTTCTGTCTGATGTCACTTTTACCCCTGGCCTTTGTGGGGGTTTTCCTGCCATTTTTGCCCACCAGCTGTGTTTTGTTGTCTAACTAGTCCTCAGTAATTACAGCCTTGTGATAGCTACCCCACTTTCAGTCGACAGAGCATTATGTTTAGTTGTGTAGAAGAATGCTCTGCAACTTGAGTGACTCCATGTTTGTGCTTACCTGTCTTACCTGTATGATGACTCTTTTTGTCTTTAGGTTTGTTATTATATTTTATATAACAATAATGATGACCCCTTTTGCCTTTAGGTTTGTTGTTATATTTTATATAACAATAATGATGACCCTTTTTGCGATTTAGGTTTATTGTTATATTTCATAGAACAATAATTATGACCTTTTTTGACTTTAGGTTTGTTGTTATATTTTATATAACAATAAACCTAAAGGCAAATAGGGTCATCGTACAGGTAAGACTCCTCCCTGGTTTTTGGACTCTCGTCTGTCTTGGAATGAAGTAAAGTAAGTTCCTCTTTAGTGTTTGCATTCAGGTCATCGTGTTTCGCTGCTGTACACTGCTCGCATCAGTTGTGACGGGATTGAGATGAAACCAACAAAAGGATGTGACTCACGCTACCTGTGTATTTTTTTGCAACTCGTTGCACTAGTTAAATTACGTCTTCCGGTGCTGCACGAAATGGAACAGAATTATTATACAACTGCATTGGTAGTTTGAGATTAATACAATGTGTGTTTCCTTGAGCACAGCCCTGCCAATGACATTTATTGGATGACCCATAGTGCGTGGCAGCCACTCCTGGCGACATCCTTGTTATCGTTGCTTCCTTTGCATCATTAATTTTCCATTCAACCTGTCCTGTTTTGGTCTAGTTCGCTTGCTCTTCCTTTGTTTGAGCTTTAGTCAAAGTTTAAAATCTAACTTTCTGTATCTGACTGCGGTTAGCTGTCACTGAAGTCAGACAGTTGATTTATGATGTTTATTGCCCGTTATCATGACTCGGATCAAATGTCTGTCATTATGTAGACAGGACTTCTTATCTGTCCGCAGTGTACATACCTCTTGGAAAAATGTCACCACCCTAGAATCGTGTCGTCAATGTTTTTTTTCTTTTTTTTTTCTTTTGTTTATCCACATGTGGTTAATTAATCAAATTATAAATACAATGTTACCTTCTCCCCAGCTGATGACGTCATCCATGTTGGGAGGCACTCCTGCCCAGAGGCTGTTGTCCCGTGGATAGCCCGCCTCTGGCTCCTTGGTCACATTGGTGCCTTTTTGGGTCTCGTCAAACCTCCAGAACTTGCCTCCGCTGAACAGGTAGGTCTTGCCATTATGAGCCCAGATGAAGGCTGCATCCACCTTGTCCACGAAAGCCTGGTTGTCTGTCCTCATACCCCAATCAGAGAGGGGCCTGGGGTAACCGCTCATGGCCCTGGTGTCCTTGAAGACCCAGTATTGAGATCCTAGACAGAAATCGAGACAAGATGAGTCATCCATGTTCTCTCATCCTACTCTGATTCACTGAAGACTCACATAACCTAAGGATTTTGTTTCTTACCGATAAAGAAGATGATTCTGCTATCGCTTTTCCTCTCGTACACGGCGTCAATCCGGTTTGTTTCTGGTGGGAGCCCAATCCAGAAGTTTTTGATTTGTGCCGGATTGAGAGACACCAAAGATCCATCTCGCGTAGTTCTCCAGAACTGAGCACCTGTCAGAGAAAAGAGAGTAATCATGACACCCACAAGAACCAGTGTGTTGCTGTATATTCAAGCTCAGTATAAATGTATAAATCAAGCAAGGAAGGTGGTTTGGTTTCATTTTCACAGATGTTTTTTTTTTGTCTGATGGTCAAAACAATAGGCAGACTGATGCTGCATTCCTTTCATTATGCACACATTCAAATGAATGTGAAACCATCACTCTGCAGAAAACATTCAAGATGCAAAGCTTCTTTGAGGGGGGTAAAACATTTGCACACAGGAGGAGGGGCATGTCCATCCCATGCATGCACAATTTTGGAGACTTTGGAGACACTCACCTTTAAAAAAGAAGACTTCCCCCCTGATGTTTGCCACTGCATCGAAGCCTCCCTGACAGCGCTCATTGACTGGGGGGTCAGGCCTGGATGGAAACATAAATATTCAATCCAAATGGTATTTTCTAGATGTAGTTGGCCGAAAAAAATCACTAGAGGGTGCAACAGCTCCAAACACCGTCACGGTCAGGATCAATCAGAAGGCTTTTATCTGCTGTACAAGTCTAAAATTACACATCTGCATTTATTTGTCAAGTAAACAGAGTGCATGGATAGGATATACTCTATAGTTTGTTAATGGCAAATAATGAGTACTCGTCTGCAAGGATGTGCAGCAGGATTTATTGGCTCTACTCACAGCAGTGTTGGTCTTGGCTGTGGTGCAGTGGGCAGGCGTGGGAGATCAGGATCAACACCCCCCGATGGCCCGCCGCCGCCGTCCCTAACACCTACAACAGAATGGTGACAGGAGACAACAGTGAGTAGGTGATGAAAGAGGATGACAGCACTAGAATAGCTAACTGTGCATGCAACTCACAGTCAGCCACAGTTTGACTTACAGGATGCAGGATGTCTAATTTCAGATCTACACCGAGGGAAAACAAGCTCAGTGAAACCCCCTGTGCACACATGTGCACCTTTGCACACATCAGCACCAGTTTGAAAAATGACTTCATCAGCGAGATCTGGCTCTTGATCAGGTTTTATGAGCACTTGCAAGTGAATACTGTATTTGCAATGACCATTGAAAAACAAACATTTAAAGAGGAACTCTGCAGGATTTGTACCTTAATTAAACAGCTTCAGAGTGCTGGTTACATAAATGGCTTATAACTTCTTGGCTGAAAACCAACCTTGTTAGGTCAGAGCCTCAGACCCAGTGTCCAAGCTCTCGTCTCTGCGGCACCGTGACACAAAAATGCCCCGTAACCCATAATTTCTTCTTTATGACACATAGGACTACACAAATATACACGTCGTAACATAATATAGCCTATGATATATAACGTTATCTCCCGCTCCATAGATTGATTTCTCACCGGCTTCATTGAAAAACAAATGCACATGGCCGAGAGGAGGGCTAGCAACACAGAGAAGAGACTTGCATAGTTCCCCTTTAAAACAGTTCTTAATGTTATCATTATGTAACCTACAATATGTAAGCATAAACAAACTTTCCTTCTGGTGCACTAACCATAACCCCAACTGTAACCGCCCCCCCAAACACAAATTGCAAAATCATAACCTAACCAACCAAGCCGTAACCACCTGTGGTTACGTGTGCAGTACGAAAGGAGGCCAAAGGACAACTAAGTCTGCCTGATGGGAAGTTGGTCAACCACTTCAGACATTTTGGTCTGAAGTGGTTGACTGGATGGATAACTACTGCACGTAACCTACTGGTGAGATATTCAACGTCCCTGGAAGATTAAATGTACCTACACATCAGTATCTTATTGCAACTGAGCCCATGTTAGCATAATGACCTTTGACATTTAGCTTTTCCAGCATAACCATGCACAGTTTACTTTCCTGGTGAATTAAACTCCATAAACCCACATAAGGATTTATGTTTATCCCAGTGTTTCCTTGGATAATTTAGTTGATGTTTTAAAATTAAATGTACTCTAGTTTGATTGCTCACTGACCGTAAAGCTGCTGGATTGCCAGTTTGTCGTCTAGGTCCAGCCTGTAGTTGGGAATATTGTCCACAGGACCCTGATAGTATGGCCTCATGATGGATGGATCACTGGAGGAGTGGGACAGACCCAGCGCGTGGCCAAACTCATGCACTGCAACTGTGAACAAGTCTATGCTTCTGCCGCTGTCACCTGCGGACGTGTGAAGCAAAAGTGTTAGTGGATCACATAAACAAGCATAAATTGGGGATATGATGTCAGTGAATATACAGATTTTTTTTCTATGTTTATTGATTTTGACATAACGATCTCAGTAAATACTGTAGGTGGGACACGCCCTCCAGCCGTTATCTGTCCATCATGATGTCAATTAGTAAATACCTCCATAGCTCCATCTCTCGTCACTGTCAAAGTGCGTGTCACCCGCCACTTCATCCCTGCCAGGGAAGAAGGCGTGGGCAAGGGTGCCACCCTCTCCATCAAAAGGGTAGCCGTCGTCATGCAGCAAACGGGAAAAAGACACTCTGATGTCCCCTCCAGGTGCAGCCCCCGTGTTGTCATTGGGCAGGCGACGGAAACTCAAGGGGGCCGCGTCACTCCAGGCTTTGAAGGCGTGAGTCAGGAGGCTGTCCACCAACTCGGGTTTCAGGCGGGGCGAGAGACTGGGCGATGGGTAACTGTGGACACTGCGGACAAGAATAGACTTTGTGTTGAGACAAAAACGTAGACTGTGTATAGATGTATAGATTTTTGTACCACTCATTTCTGGCTTAGTGTTTTGTTTATCACCAACCACTCAATGTAATTTCAATACAGGCCACATGATCACAAGGTCGCTGAGAGTGAGTCATGGCAACTGAATCATTTTGCAAGAATAATCCAGGGATATTCTGAAACTACTGTATATTGCCCGTTGAACAAAAGCCTAATGCGTCTTATTCCTCTGTGCCAGAACACTGAACCACACCGTTGCTCTGGATAACATGTCACTTCATGGTCTTTAGCATCCTGCATACTTCATAAAGCTCCATGCAGTGTATCAATCCACGGCTGAATATAAAGTATAATTCCCTCAAAATCTACTGCTCAGTCCTGTTTGAGCAATATTTTAGGAAATGAATGAGCCCACTCGTAAATATGAAACTACACCGGTGGGCCACAAAGTCACAGGAAGTTGCATTTGTTTCATTTAGAAACAAGAAACATCAGTTTAATGTAATTTCATTCTAAATGTTTCTTTTTCAGTGACCTTTTCTTTTTTGTTTTGTTTTACACCCGTCCCGTCACCTGACAGAACGGCGAACGGTGACCTGAGGAGGTGGTGACAGTGGATGACAGCTCTAGAAAAACTGTACATGCAGCTCAAATTCTTTTCAGTGGCCCGAGAAGGAGTTTGACATACAGGATACAGTAGCTACAAACACTATCTTTGTTTATGTTAAGAAACAGCACAGTGAGGTCGCCTGTGGCATTTCAGATCTCTTGATCAAGGCTTCATGGATATTTAAGCTTTTGTAGTTTTACTTACTAACATTTTGCTGAGCAATGTTTGTCCTGTCAGACAACCAGCCTATGTATACACTTTGATCGAGACTCAAATTTTTAACAATTATTGAGTGTATTGCTATGAATTTTGTTACAGTACATCCATTGTTCTATCACAATAAAAGACCTGACTTCGGTGACCCGCAAACTTTTTGTTGAGCACCATGAACATCCAAAAAATTATCCAGAGGCAACCCCAAGACGAATTGGTGTGAAATTGATTGCATCTTTCAATATTACTTTGTGTTTCTTCTATACGTTATGTAAAATAATTTAAATTACCTGGTGCTTTACAAATAAACTAGGCTCGACTTATTCTAATCTACAGTACGGTGGCCCTATCAGCTCAATACATTGCAGCTTTGCAGAGAACACATACAAATAAACAGGAAATTCAGAAAACATCTTCAACAATTTCACCTTTGTGTTACAGGGTTAGGTTAAATTTTGTAACACATTTTGTATATTTGTTTTGTGTATTGTTTTTTTAAAAACATTTTTCTATCAAAGTGCATTGAGCTCCCATGGGGCCACCAAACTCATCTCTCCAAATATGGATACATATTGCATAGTACAAGATTCATGATTTGCACAGTAATGAGGAATATCAAATTAACAGCATTAACACAAGGATCCATTCACTCTAAACCTAAATATCATAATAATAGTCATTCTGACATGCCAGCTGTTCAAAGCAAAGTCATTCACAGAGGGAAGTGATTAAACCACAGTGCAACATGACGGGAAACACACCTCCATGTGAGGTCTGTCTTATGCCACTTAAGGCCTGACAGGGCGTATCGCTTCCTCCTCCTCCTCTTTTTCAGCATGTCCTCACTTCCAACAATATCAGGTAGAGAGCATCGTGGTGTCGACATGAGTTTGACGGTTGCACTGTCTGGAAGAAAAGTTGGTCATACATTAGATGTTGCAACGGAAGCAGGGAAGAGGAAGTTTGAAATCCTTATGAAATGTAATATACACGTATGTCGTCATGGCAGGAGTTAAGACTCGTTACCAAGCACTCCAGTCTCCTGGATCCCTCCGTATCTCTGCATGACACGAATGGCTTTCTCAATCCCATCTTTGGTCTGCATCTTGCTTGTGCGCGGGTCAGGACGAGGCAGGTATCCATATTTGCTCAACCAATCCTGAAGACAGAGAACAGAGAAAGAACAAACACACATTCATTATCCTCAGCACCAGCTCCGCCACAGCGGACTGAAAAGCATCCTCTTACATGAGTACATGACTTCAAGATTACCGGCAGATGCTGATGTCATAGGGACTATTTGACACAAAAGCTCCTACTGTTATGACTCTTGACCATCAGTTGATGGTCTGACCCAGCATCACGTCCCTAAGGGGCCGTTGTATCAGCCTGTTTTTTTTTTCTATCATTAATATTAAATGATCTCATCCCTGTTGAGTGAGCTGCTTGATGGGGTAATAGCACTGTGACAAATTGCACACCACAGAAAACTGAACATAGTGAACAAAGGTGTGCAACTTTTGCACACCTCTCCTGTTCTCAGAACGAACCATTTCTTAAAAGTGTTTTGAAACTCATGACAGGAAAAGGTGTTGTCTCCTGCACTAACTGTCTTTTTGTGAGATGCAGACCACTTCAAAAACTGTGCAGAAATGACAAAATGTTTTCTGTTATATGCTCTTTACTTCTAACAAACAGCACTTTTTTTTAAAAATTTTAGCTTATTATTATTACAAAACCATTATGTTATGTTAGCTTGATAAATTTGCAATTTGCAAATATGGTCCACCTGAGCGACTGCTCTCAGTCTCATTGATCCATGCAGTCCCAGACACAAACAGCATCATGCAGACTAAACACGATGACTTATTGACAGAAGTGAAACTAGAGTCATCACTAAAATGCAGAGATTAACAAAATTGAGCAGGGTTTCTGAGAAAGTGCGTGACTTATGAAGTCGTGGGACGTGATATTTCGCAACCGCATTCTGTTTGCAAGAGCGATCAATTGAGGCTGATTGATTGTAATTTTTCCCATACAGTGTTGATAAGGTCTAAATCCCCTAATTCCTCAGTGTTTTAAATTTTTGGGTGTCTGAATGTGTGTGTGTATGTGAATGTGTGTCCTCTCTGTTTATTATGTAAAGCACTTTCAGCTGCTTCCTGTATGAAAAGTGCTCTTCAAATAAAGTTTGATTGATAATCCTGATACAGTACTGACTGCACAAATCAAATTCTTCCCACAAAAGGTCTGTGAGAAACACAGATAATGCCTCATCCTTTTTTATGAACCTTCTGGCTCATCTGTTGGTGCTTTATGTGCATCAGTCATCCTCTCTGCCATATGTCAACTCCCTCATATGACACTCATCTCATATGAGAACAGTGTGACTTAAGGCAAATCAACAAATATTCACATTTGCAACGTGAAAGCACACTTTTCCAGAGGGCAATTTCAAAAATCGAATATAAAGATACTGCTTATAACACATTATAATGTGCTTATAACACATTTGTGATTCAAAAAACAAACAAACACTAATTTCCCTGGCTCACAATGTAATTGAAACTCCTCATCAGCAGCAGCCATGCATCATACCATTGAGTATTATACATTTATTATGCTGGTAAATTTGAAAATTAACATAAATATTACACTGAATCAAAAAGGAAGCTACCAACAGCCACTCTCACACATTTAAAACTTTTGATGAAAGTACTTATTGACTTTATAGGTTATTTTATATATCTATTGATGTAATAAACCCCTCTCTACTCACCACTGCTCTGCTGTACTGCTCGGCCTCCGCTGATATACTGTCCGTCAGGGTCAGAACCACCCACAGCAGAAGACCCAGCCTCATTGCGACCACTGCAAAGACAAAACCGCTCCATTGTAAAAACAATACTTAGACTCTGAAAACGAATATTTCCCTATTGTTTGAAGCTTCCTGCAAAGGAAACGAAACAAAGCTCACCGTTGTTTCAGCTCTGATGTTTCAAGCTGCTCTCTGGGGGCTAGGCTGGGCTGATCGATCAGTTAACTCTCTCTGGCTCTGCCTTCTCTCATGGAGGAGCGTCAATTTTTTTTCTTCTTACCCCATACGCGATCACGGGGCTTTTTTTTCTTCTTTTTTTTCAGAATTATAAAAATAAATCACGATTAAAAAAAAGCTGTGTAGGCAGAAACCAAGTCTATTGTTATACACTGTGGTTTTACAATAATTAATTCAGTTTGTGGTTTGTGTTGGAGAAATACATCCGCTAGATTTAATGTAGCCTATAATTTTATTATAATTTATGATATGTGGTTTTTAATAGAAGCACAAAAAGAAGGTTTTCATCTATTGTATTGCTTTGAACTGAACAAATTGGAAATAAACCTAGACCATAGCCTACTGTAGTGTGGTATTTTATGGAAGCGATAAGTATACGGAAGACTGTCTGAGTGTTAATGTTTGTATATTTCTTATGCATACAGGTGACTGTGGAGTGACTTCCTGCCCTTCCTGCCTCCACACACATTGCATATTGGGTCTTTGTTCAGTGTCCACAGAGATGTTAGGAGGTGATCTTGTGAAGAGAAGAAAAGAAAATATGTGGGTGAATCTGAACGCCACTTACTATAAATGTGTGGGAAGTGCATGCACTCAATGGTTGCACAATTTTCATTTGAACATTGAATAGACCGGTCATATAGAGACAAAATACTCTGAACCAACCACAAACTGTCGTAAGTGTGACTGCCCACAGTCACATCATGCATCACCAGCAGCGTCATATCTTTCACTACTATTTTTAATAGGCAAGCATTTGTCTGTGAAAACGTTGGTCATATAAGGTCAAGACAATATAGCTTTGTTATTGAACTTCCGCTGTGGCCTGTTAAAGTGGACAGTTGTGATCATGAATTCTTCTGAAGTTTTGTGCCATTTTGTGTTTGACATATTTTCTTAGCGTTAATCTATGGAAGACCAAGTCGGACAACACTGAAATGAAACTGTAAAGTGTTTAAATTCAAAATCAAATCAAATCAGAAAAAGAGATTCAACAATATCCCCAATAGAGGCTATAATGCTCATTAAACTGCACATCAACTGGGGGCGGTGCGTGGCGCAGTGGTTAAGACAGCCGCCCCATGTATATGCAGACGCAGGCGTCCCCGGTTCGAGTCCCGCATCGGGCAGACCTTTCCTGCATGTCATTCCCCTCTCTCTGCCTCCCCCTTTCCTGTCTATCTCTACTACTCTATCAAATAAAGGCATAAAACGCCAAAAAATATACTTTAAAAAAAAAAAAAAAAAAAAAAAAACTGCACATCAACTGGACATTGCCTATACTCCCTATATGCCTATACTGCTTGAATTTTTAGTATGAAGTAGGCTAAGCAAGCAATTTTCAACAGAAAGTACTGATAACACAAGGAAGGAAAGTTGATGACGCTGCATTAAGCTGGAGTGCACTGGCATCTCACATAGCATCTTAGAGCCCCATTACCGTGTGTCCATGAGTCTGGATGGTCATTTTCTCTGCAAAGCCTCCCTGGTGTTATCTTTCCCTCTCTCTTCCTCTTGCTGCTCTCCCCTCTTTAATTTCTGTCCATCCTCCAGGCCCCTAGTGAGTCATGCCATTAGCACAGAATACCGCCCCGCTAATGGTTGTCCAGTTTCCGTCATGTCCACTTCATGTCGCTGCACTAGTGGAAAACATGAAAGTGTTTCATGTGCTATGTTGTCGGGGTTATTACAGATGACTCCTCTGCACTGATGCACATGCACAGTAGCGCCTGTCTCATAAACTCAGCCTCTAAAATTGATAGTACTGTCAGGTTTGTAGTTGTTAGCTGGCCTCCATAATCTTTACCTAGTGGTATCATTAGGTAGTAATAATAGTATTACACTTGAGAATTCAAGTAGCCTATGTTAAACCTACAAGAACTGATTTTATGGCCACTTGGGGGCAGTGGAAACAAGCCATAAAGACATTTAAATTAAAGGTGTGCAACAGCTGACAAAATATACATTCTTCAAAATGTAGCTTTTCTCCAGATCTAGTTTTAGATATGAATATTTTAAGTTTCATCACTAGCTATTTTCACTGGACTGGGTGGGAATTGGTTCTGAACATCAAAGAAAACCCTATTGCTGCATTGGCTCAACATTTCAAACACTTGTGGTCTAATTTCCAATATTACAAACCAGCATTAGACAACAGAAAAAGAGCAAAACAAATTTGTTTCACACATGAAACAAAATGTTTTGGCAGATTATTTCAAAACAGGTTGCAACATAGAGTGTGATCATACTTTATTTCATAATTAATTGGTTTAATGTGAGTGTAAGATCATGGAGCCCTGCTAATACGTCCACAGTGGTGAAGCAGCCTGCACTCAAGGTGAAGTTGTTGGAGTCAGTAATGTCTGAATATTAGTTCAGATATAGATTTTAAATTGTACTTTTGGCTACGTGTCGATTTAACCAAGGAACTAAGATTAAGAGTTTGCACAAAAAGTTGCAAGAAAATTACAACATAGGATGCAATAAACTAAACTGTAACTTCCTAAAGATTTCACAAGACCAATGAAAAACATACTTGAACATGGTATCAACCACTGAATGAGATATTACAGTCAGCACAAAAATTGGCTGTTTTCCAAAAAGATATTTAATGTATCAATATGATATAGCTAGTTAAAGTTCATATGACATTTTCATTAATGTCCGCAATGAATATTGGAAATTAGAATTAAATATTCCTTGAGAAAATACTTTATCTACAGTATTTACTACTTTATTTATTTTTTATTTGAGCAAAATCTTTGCACCAAGTGGCAATCTTGTATTCAGTGCCATATGACATCCTACAGTAGTTGGGTAGGACTATGTTCATAGAGATTTTTTAATGTATTTTATTTGGATATTGATAATGGTATTGCAAAAGTCACATTTGTCAAACATCACCATAATTTCTAAATATAATAGTCAAACTGTATTGACTTCAATCTTGTTTTTCCTGGTGGATAGCAAATAAAATGCAACGACATCACAAATAAAGACCTTTGGACAATTTCTCTTCATTACACACAGTTTTATTTTCATTAAAGGGATCCAAGGCCTTCACAAAAGGGTTGACTCTTGGTAGCTATACAGTACTAACACAACACACAACAACAACAGAAACAACACAGAGGACTTATGTGAACAAGTGAAAAGACAAATAAATAAGAGCTGAAAGACAATTTTCATATGAGATCGAACTGAGATGCATCGGTAAAACCAATAGTCAGAGGAAAGTGAGCAGAGGTTAAAACCCTGCAAAGTACAGAAATCAGTTTTGGTACAATACTTGATTCACTTCTGCAAGTAGCTGATTGTCTATAGCGGCTTATTTTTGGTCATGCACAGTTGATAAAGTCATTGCTATTGTATCCACAGTGTTGCAATAATTTCACAGTTTTATTTATTTATTTATTCTTAATCTCCACCTTCGTCTTAGATTGTCAGTCTCACAAGTCTCTTTGTTTGGTGTGTTCTGCTTGATTGTCACCGGCTCATGGATAATGTTTCATTAGCAATGTACGAAATCACTGCTAGTGCAGCCCGATGATGAGCGCTGGGCCAAAATGTCTCTAATTTGCTTGTTTTTGTCTTTTGATACGTCCGATATAAAAAGACATCTTTACAAAAGAATGAAATTGCTCTCCTGTACTTTTTTTTTTTTGGCAACAATCTGTAATACCTGTACAATATCTGTTATATTTGTATGTTCAGCCTGGTGTCAGACTGATCTGATACCAGTAGTGATGTGGTGCATCCCTTTTCATTTATTATGACAAATGAAACTTGTGCTTTGAGGGTGATTTGAGTCCACAACGTGCTACATTCTTCCCTCCAATAACATCTGACAATATTCCACAGTTATCTTCATCATACACAGATGTCTGTACAAAAATATGCAGTTTCAGTCTCAGTGTAATTTTGCTGGCAGGAGTAGGCAGGATTTACACTTTTTTTTTATGGTTCGTTTTTAAGTTTTAGTAAAAGTGATTGCCATAAGCAAGTCTAAAGTTCGCAGTAGCCTCACACAGCTTATGCTCAGGGAACAAGCTAGCTATCACAATATCATTGAGCTGCTCAAGTAACAAGAAACTGTGGTTACACCTCACAATACTGACATCTGCTGGCATTTACTTAGTACCACTGAATCATTTTAGATTGGTGGAATGACATTAATAAAAGATCTCTTACCATTTACCACATTGAGACTTGAAAATTTCATGCCTTAAACTTCAGGAAGCTGTTTTTTAACGTATTTTTTTAGAATAAAGTTTGAGTTTATCTTTAAGTTTAAGCATCTAAACCATTTACAGTACATACTGTATAAGTCAAACGTCAAAGCAGTCCCTTCACTGACTTTGTAGTTTTCATCCACAGCCAGTCTTTTACTCTGTCTTTGTTGCAATAAAAACATGGTACAATTTTATGCCAGTTCTCAAATACAACAGTGTCATTTGTTGCACTTCTACAGACAGTGTTACCTAAATCACAGATTGAGCCTGATCCTAATCCTGACTCTATTCTCTTAAATTCTGCCTAAAATTGATCCTATTTCTAATCCCGACCTCAGCCCCAATGATTTACACGCTATTAAAAAAGATATAGGTGCAACCTGATAATACTAAGCAAATACCAGTACGACCAGAGTATCGTCAGGTGCAACCAAAGCTGCTCTCGGCTGAATTTGTAAACATTTAATGCATTTCAGGGTCTGCAACTCATCGAGGCTCCTCTACAGCTCAGACCAGTGCTCCTTTAAAACCTGTATCCCCCGTATTGTTTTCTCGACCCTTCTTTAGTATTTTTTATTTTTACATGCCCTTTTTTTCCCTTCTTCTTCTTTAGTTCTGCCTGTTGGAGGTGACTGTCTGTTGCTCACTGTAATCTGGCCCAGTACTGACCCAGGTTCTGACTCATGCTCTGCTGCTCAGTTCCTGGGACCTGGACCGGCACTGAAACTCCAGGCGATATGAGCCCTGATTGAGACGGAGAGACAGGAAACAGAGTCGGTTTGTGGTTGTGTCAACGCCATGCACAATCAAATTCAATGTAGTGACATTAAACAAGAGTCTGCCATAACCCACATCTACCACAGACACTCACCAGTGTTGGAGTTGGCTGAGGGAGGACTCTGCAGATGAGGGGAGGAGTACGCCGATGAGTCAAAGCTGCGCGGTGCAGAGGGGGATGGAGGTAACATGCAGGAGTAAGAGGAGGCTGACTGGGGAGAAATAGACTGAGGGTGGACACAGGAGTGGAGGGTGGAGGCAGAGCAAATAATTTGGTTAGATTTACATCAATGCCAATAAAAAATAAATGTATCATTTACAATATACAGTATAGCAGCAGCTGCAGACCACACATACTGTCCATGAGCCCTACAGGCAGCTGGATGTAAAGACAGCATGGTTGGACTTTAACCACAGGGAGGTGCTAGAGCAGTGTTGTGGTGGGAGTAAAATGCAACCACAGCTGTATTCATATTAATAACTTATTCTCTGATCTTTATGATAAGATAATTCCACCATGTTTTCCTTCCATTGACATTGTGTAATTTCAAAATGTAGTCTTTTTTGTGTCATAACAAAACATCCATCCATTAATATTTTCTGCATATGTCATAGTGGGCAGTGCTGTATACCCATACTGCACAACCAAGAGACAATAAATGGATAAATGTATTCTCAAGATATTGGTTATTTCAGTTGTTCCATTCTTGAGAAATCATGGTTTTATGCATTTAAACTGATCGAGGGGCTTTCTACTGTAACTGCTGCCTCTCGGAAAGCGTCGACTTTTTAAATGGTTTGCATTCATTTCAGTATAGTTTTTTAACAGTGCACAGTCTCTTTGATCACACAGATTGAGAAATCCGCTGAATAAACTCT
Source organism: Decapterus maruadsi (assembly GCA_030347415.2). Classification (NCBI taxonomy): domain Eukaryota; kingdom Metazoa; phylum Chordata; class Actinopteri; order Carangiformes; family Carangidae; genus Decapterus; species Decapterus maruadsi. Next base: position 12,360,384 of record CM064888.1, on the reverse strand, counting down.
GATTCATAAAGATGCCGCTTAAAGTATTGCTGCTCCAGTTTCTGGTGGAGTCTCTACAAATTTTCTGACAGAACCAGAGAGGAGTCGATTATCACATCTTCATTACAACAAGCTGATTGGTTTCCAGAGCCAACAAGAATAGAGTTATGGAGTAATTGGACAATTGAGCCTTACTATAGCAAAGATTACAAACACTGATAGACTGCCATTTTATGCCACCGCAAAAGTCAATATCATTCTTAAAATCACTGTATAATTTATATGACTGTGAAATGGTGAAAAACAGCAGTCACATCATCCATCATTGATGCATTTGTCCAACCACCACACAAAGACTCAAAGGCAGCTTCACATTCAAGAAATATATTTTTGTTTATCGTGTTCAGATTTGTGTTTTATATTCAAATTTTATCTTTTTTTTAAATTTTTTTTAATTTTTTTTATTACTTATTGTATATGTATTATTAGTAATAGTAATTTGACTAGTATTGAAAAGCAATAGTAAGAGTTATGATAAAAGGAAGGATTTGCTGTTAGGCCGACTTGTTTTGTTATTATTAGATCAGCCATGATAGTAGTAATAATATCTACAGTAGTGTTTATCTATTTCTTATTCATGTTCATTACGCTATGGTTGACATAAAGAGGCCAATAGAGTGGTTCTGCTGTGTGGCGATATCCTGCGTTGGTTAAGTTTAGGAGGTGCTGATGAATGATGAATGATGAAAGTCCAACCTGGACTCCAGATGAGAAAACTGACAGGGAGCTGTAGCTCGGCAGGGACGACTCAGCCTGACTCAACATGGACCCTGGAGAGAGAGAGAGAGAGAGGCAGAGTGAGATGGTGAGCACACAGAGACACACACACAGACGCACGCACACATACACACAGACGCACACACACATGGTGGGAACATCTCACTGTGGAAATGTTGTAATATAGATGCGCTCTAATGGAGAAACTCTAATGGTTTTCCTGCCTTCAAATGTCAAGCACAGGAGCTCTGAGGTTTGTAATTATAAGCTTGTAAAATATTTCTTTCCCCGAATATTTAAATTATACACGCCGAAGGTTAAGACCTGGTTTCATCTTTCCTCATGCCACCGAACACTGTAACAAGCTGTTACCGTGATCAGGGACGTGAATTAAAGGCTCGTCCTGCAGTGCGGCGTCCAGATGTTTACCTGAACTGCTGCCATGCTGCTGATGATAGACAGATGTGTTGAAGGAGGTGGTCAGAGGGGCTTGGCTCTGGGAACAGGACGTCACACCCCCTGACCTCCTTTGGTTGCGCAGCTTCTCCTCTCTCCTCCACTTGGCTCTTCGATTGGAGAACCACACCTGTCCGTCAAAGAATTCTCTGATTATTGCATATTGTCACAAGCTGAAAATCAGGTCAATAAAAAAATATATGTATATATATTTAAATGTGATAGAAAGGGTTGACTGAGACGTTCCCTACCTGTATCCTCGCCTCCGGCAAATCAATCTTGTTTGCCAATCTCTCCCTCGCAAAGACATCTGGGTAATGTGTCCTTTCAAACTCTGTGGAAGATATTAACTGTATGTCAAACACACAGTGCGAGTCTTAATCGAGGATGACAGGACTACTGGAGAGCAGCTCGCCTGATAACCATTCCTGCATCCATCGTGTTAATGTAGTTCACATTCATCTGCACATCTTTATATTTAATTGAGATGATTTAAAGTATTTGCCTATATTCAAATGAAAATGACAAATCATTACATTGTGATTCTCAATCTCATCATTGCAACCAGTAAAACCTGCTTATCGTGCTGTGCTTACTGCTTATTATCAGCAACACTAATTATCTTTTCTTGGAATATACAAATCCAGGGAGCTGAGATGTATCCTTACAACCATATTTGAAATATTTATCTGTTGCACTTTGTATAAATTATTTATCATTGTAGAACATGCAGAAAGTTAAAACGAAAGGATTCAAGTTGAGCAGCTGTGTAAGCACTTCATATCAAAGAAGGCTGACGAAAACTAAACTAAAGAAACATCTATCTAACATACATCTGTTTAAATTCAGATGAATTATATTGTGTCTCATGAGCATGAAGAGTTTGTTAATATCAACATTAGCTGTTCCAGTGACTGTCTGTGGACTGTTTGGCAGACACACACACAGAGAGACTTGAGTTAATTCCTCATTGTGCAGTTGCTTGAACAACAGCGTGTTCACATCAAAGACACTAATGTATCAGGGAATCATATCTCACTGTGGCAGTTAATTCGTAGTTGACAAACGGCTGACATTTGTGCCGTTGACAAGTCGAAACAAGAAAAAGCCTCTCCTTCTAACAGACAGTCTGAGTCATCCTGAAGTTTCAAGTTCAGTAACGGAGACACCTTTTATGCATCAAACTGTCTGCACCCGTCACACTTCGGTGCTTAGCATTTGTTAAACGTGTTAAATAAAAATGTGTCAATAACTCACTTGATTTGCCTAAAACAGATGCAACTGCGTGACAAACGGCAGCAGGATGGATAATCACGGCATATCATTAACAGATGAACGCTGCTCTAAATACCGCCATTGATACTGGTTACACGTGGTTAATAATAAATCCATATTGCACAGAGACAACAACAGTGACACCATAGATTAAGCCGTTTCACAAATTGTTATAATTGGCTTGGTTATAATTGGCGTCTGTGTCAACACATGATTGTTATTGTGCCTTGGCCGTGCACTGAGGTCAGTGTACCTCATTAATGTCATTTGCACAGAGTGACCACAGTGATACATTTCCACTCGGCTGCACAGTGGACATTGCGTCCTTATTTAGCTCAAGGGCCTGCTGCAGCCATATCCAGTCAAGGGTGGCTTTCTGATCCCTCTCAGTGGATATCAGGCTACGAGGGCCAGATCTCGCTGCATAATACACAACCACAGTAATAAGATGCATCATCAAAACTCTGCTCCCAGAGGCTTTAAGATTCTGGATAATTTGCATCTGGAAGTGATCATGGATGTGGCTGCTCTTGAGTAAAATCTTGTCCTGCTTTAAAAGAAGGCGCAATAGCGGATACAAGCCTGTGTCATTTCTCTTATTTATCTTCCCCCGCTATACTTTCCCCAAAACCTGTAAACAAGGTAGACTACAATCCAATAAACACAGATGCTGGCAGGGGGAAAAAAAGCAGCAGGGCAAGCTGCGTCATGACACACTCTGGAGGGTTGCGATTGGCTGAAAAGCACAGGGAGCGCTGTGCGTGCCTGCATGGCCTGACCTTTCTCCAGAGCCTCGATCTGCTCCTGTGTGAAGCTGGTCCTGTTCCTCTGCAGCTTCCTCTTGAGCTGCAGCCTCAGCTGAGACTCCTCGCCCTCGTCCCGCTCCACGGGGACTCCTCCCCCTCTGGCCGCACCTCCTCCCCCTGCCTCTCCCCCCATGCTGCCCTCCGTGTCCAGTAGACAGCCCTCAGACACTGCCAGGAGAGGAAAAGGTGACAAAAGAGATGTGTGAGCACCAGGAAAAAAAGAAAAAAAAATTTCCTCCAACGCTGCGTCACAGATGCTCTGAAGTAACAGGAAGTTGTCGAAGACAGCCACAAGTGCCATGCTATCTTTTAATTTCCATGCAGTTTGAATTAGATGAGACTTACTCACTAATCAGTGAGCTCATCCCCCCTCACCTGTGCTGTGTTGTGTCTGGACTCCAGTGGGGTCATGGTACCAGTTGTTAGGCCCGCTCCAGTTTGAGCCGCTCTGCAGGTTCAGCATGGTTAACTTCTCATACATACTACGATTGTCCAGAACACCATGAAGAGAAATGAAGGAGTCCTGCTGTCTCGCGTGTATCTCCCCTTGTTTACTGTCACCTTTCGCTCCTCTCTCCCTCCTTGGATCCTCAACTCTTCCTTCTTGAAAGAGAGAGTGGATGGGTGGGTGGGCGGGTGGGGGAGGAAGATGAAGAAGGAGGGGTTCATATCGCATGAGTTCACACATGGTCGGCATTGTGGTGAATTAGCCTCATGATGACAGACAGAAATGGAGTTAGTTACATGTGCGCTGTCGTAACGTGTGTGTGTTATACATTGGTATGCTAGTATACCATAGGGAGCCAAGGTACATTAGAAGCCACTCTGAAAGCCGTGACATTTATCATGCTACTTGCTTTTAGCTCTATTTTTTTTTTTTGCTGGTAAGCCGCAGCATGCATGCACACACACACACGTATGCACGAAAAGACTCTGCATTTTTATGTAGTCAGACTGGCATCACAGCTGTTTTATAAACAAGACCCCCCACAAAACATCTGAACCAAGCCCATGTTTAACTTTCAATATAAGACATAAAGTGCTGAACTTTGTCCATAAACATCATCACCTGCCTCAGTGAGTCTCAGTGCGAGATGAAGCAAACCTGTGTCTCATCCTGCATCTCCATTTTCTTTTGGAAACCGGCTCTTTGCAGAGTCAGAGAGGAGCACGACGGTTGCAAATATCAACTATTGCAGCAGCACAATGTCAAAGGTCAAACTTCGTTCATTTGGATGAAGCGGCGTCTTAACAATTACATCTGTTTGTCTTCTTTTCAATCAATTCCAGAAAATATCTCTGCCCACTGTTGGCGGCGCAGTCGACCCCAAAGCCTCCATTAAAAGTCAGTTTTAAAGAAGTGACATCAGCACAGAACCAAAACACACAAAAAAATTTTTTTTGCAAACTTACCAATTGTCCAGGTGAAAAGATGCAGGGATCCTGTGTGTTACTCTCCTCTTCCGTGGACCTTTATTCCCCTGTTCCCCCCTCGTCCCTTGTTCTCCAGCTTTGTTGACAATAATGTGTGTGTGTAAAGGAGAGAGTAGGAGAGAGATGGAGAGAGTTAGACAGGGTGAGAGAGAGTGAAAGAGGGAGAGGGGGGGCTCTGGAGAGAAATGCGTCTGCGGGCACTCTTGTCCTCCAAGCGATGGAGGATGGAGAGAGAGAGAGGAAAGAGAGAGAGAGAGAGAGAGAGCCACAGAGGGGTGACAAAGTGAGTCAACATCAGTGTCAAGTTTGAACTTAATGCCAGCGAGAGGAGGAGGGGAGGCCGAGAGAGTGGAGCATAAAGCACAGATAATGGAGAGATAGTGGATGATAAATAGATGATGGAATTCAATTTTAGCCAAAATTCCGCTCAAGAATTGAGTACAACTGTCGGTCAACTGTCTCAGGTTGATTTTTTTTTTTTTTAAACACTAAAACATGTGCAACCACAACTGGTATGATCACATTAAACTTAAGCTTCACAGTTGTAAAGACTCATTTCCACTGATCCTCATTTAGACACTTAAAAGAGTTCATATCTAAAAGATTGATAAAGCTGTGACGTGCATCAGCTGTTAAATTGTATTTATTCATTTATTTATATTCAGTAAAATTCTGCTGCCACACTCAGAGGTGAAGTTTTGTTTTTTGGGCAATGAATAAAGATTATGAGGAAATGCAATTACTGATGAATGAATATTAGGCCCAACACAGTGTTTATATTGATTATTATGATTATTATTATATGTTGGAAATAACAAATATTTATTATGCATCATAGTAAAAACAGATGTATAAGATTAAAACTAATTTCTCTGTCATGTTAAGTCACAGTATTAATTAACCTACATATTATTTTGTTGATTTTTAAGTCACTGAGGTCAAACATGTTATGCACAAAGATGTATGACATAATAGAGATAGTTTACAATTTATGTGAATCACAATAAATAATTTAAAATACCGTAAAAGTAAGTATCATTAATTATGAACTGTTATAGCCATTTATTTGTTTGGTTAAGATTCTGATCTAATCAATAACTTATTGAATTATTACATCCAATTTAAAATGTTATTGTTTTAAACATTACCATCAAATGGTACAATTACTAAAAAAAAAGATGACTAATAACAATACATTTTGTTTACATTTTAACAATTTTCGCTGCAAGTTTGTGGATGATGTTTACTATTAAAACCAAAATAATATAATGTGTATAACTTGATGAAATCTTATCTTAAGTGGAATGTGTGCTAACTGTATCAGTTGATAGTCGCTGCTTTAGAAAAGCATATTGCATATGTCAGTATACATTACTGATTATAGCCTTTCAGTTATTTGATTGATTTATCAATTAATGTCTTTGGCATAAAACAATAGAAATCTCCGTTGCTGCTCAGACTGACTTTTTTAATTGTTAACGTGCAGGTCTGGTCTTTGCCTGCATTCCTGCCCATTGTCACATCTTCAGTTTCATTGGTAGGGTTTGTCAAATAAACATATCCCAGGAGCTGCAAAAGAAAGAAGAAGAAATCTCCGTTATAGTGTCAGTTTAGACAATTGTCTTTTTGCACAATTAGTCAAGTTATTTACTTTGTAGCATTGATTTTCTGTCGATCATCTCATTGATAATTTGAGCACTTGCTTCAGTTCCAGTCTTGAGCTCAGCTTCTTTCCTTAATCACTGTGTTTCAGGCCTACACTCATGCAGCTACAGATGTTGTATCTGGTAAAGTGACCACAGTTCATTTTTTAATGCTGAAACACCTGCTCAGTGTTTTGAGTCCAAGCTTCTCCCCCAGCACCTGGCTATTGTTCCCTGACTCCAGCAGGTATTGTTCTCCTTCTTATATCACACTGAGCTTCAAGCTATGGGACAATAAACAAAGGCATTGTCTGGCCCCAAAGAGGGTTAAAGGAGCACCATACAGAAACCCTCGACAATAAACACACTGGGTTTGATGTCAGGCGTTAGTAATGACGCAGGTATGACGGTATGTATGGTAGTCGAAGAGCAAGAGCGGTGTAGGGCCAGGGTTTAAATATATCTCTTTGCAGCGGAAGGGAGAGGAGAGAAGAAGAGAGAGATGGAAGATGGAAGCAGGGAGGCAGAGGGGAGAGATAGAGAGAGTGAAGAGGAAGTATGTGACTTTGGGGTGGGTGTAGGGGCTTGGGGATGGGGAGGGTGCCAGCTTGTTTTATTTCCGGTTGACAAGACTTTGCGCTCCCTTTCTCTCTGTCGCTCCCTCTCTCTTTCATACTCTGCTATTCTTTCTCAGCTGCCCCCATTGCTCTGTCTCTCTGCCCCCCCTCTTTCTCTGTTACTTTCCTTCGAGACGTGCCTTGGAGAAAGGAAAGGACTTGACAAGTTCAAAGGTAAAAAAGCAGTAAAAGATCCTTTAAGGAAAACTGCCAGAATCACATTAATAAAATACTTCGATACAAATACAAGGTCAGCAATCAACAATTCACTGAAATAAAAGTATACAAGAAAATTTGTGCCATTTGCACAGATATCTCATCACGTACATTGTATTATTATTGCTGTTGCATATAAGCAGCATTTCAGTATTAATAGCTGGTTAATGTGGAGCTCAATTCAGCTGCTTTCTGTACTGTTGAGTAGTTTATTCCTTTATAATGCTTCATGTTTTGTGTCATAAAACCATATGTCACCATATGCTCTGTGTAAAATCTAAATCTACAAAGTTAAAAACAAAAACAAATAAATGTGTTAAAGTGGAAAGTGAAATATTTCCCTCTGAAATGTAGTGAAATAGACGCATAAAGAAGATGAAAAACGAAATATAAGAAGAAATTTGTGCCATTTTTTTAAACTTAAATTAATGAGAAACAGAAACAGGAGACAAGAAAAGTAAACGAGGGAAAGCCTGAGTAAGAAAACTGCTTGGCTAATTAAAAGCTAAGCCGGGAAACACTGGAATTAACCCTGCAAACACATTTCCATCCCCACTGCCTGTATATAGCTGGTCATCCTTTTGTTTTTCCTTTATTCAGAAATTGTAGTTGCTTCTTATTGTGTTCCAGTTGTTGGAATGTGGCTTAACCTATGTGATCCCTATGTGCTGAGTGCAATAATGTGTGTGTGTGAGCGTGTGAGCGTGTTGTGTGTGTGTGTGACGGCGCGTGCTTCGCTGCAAAGATTCATGTAGCTCCAGGACATGCATTTTTTTTTTAGTGCATCTTGTTAGTTCATTCCTGTCACCTCTCTCTCTCCCTCTCTCTCTCGCCATCCCTTGCTTTTTCAGCGCTGAAGGGGGGATGGGGAAGGGGTGGTGGACAGGGGCCGGGAGGGAGGGGGGGGGACGGCGGCGATGGAGGCAGTCACCATGGTTACAATGCCACGACAAATATTCATCAAGTCGTTAAAATAAAAACAAACGGGAGTGCATTATAATTGCTCTTACTGACTGGGTCCTGTAATGCGTTCATATATTATGAGTGAGAGGAGCAGAGTGGAGGAGGCTCACACACACACACTCACACACACACACACACACACAAATATGCCGCTAGTGACATAAAAGTAAATATCAGCCGACCTGGAGGCAAATTGTGGCGCACACTCGCTCACACGCACATATTAGCTGTTTTAGTGTAACTTTATTTCCCCATTACCTGTTTATGGAATTCCCTGTGAGTACTTTAGTTAGTCTCTCCTCTCTTTTCTCTTTGTCCCTCCATCTCTCGCTCTTCCTCTACTGTTGTGTAGCCCCAGGCGATACCGTGATGTGTCCTCCCTCTGTCCCTCCCTCCCTCTCCCTCTCTCTCTGTCCCTGTCACCTTCAATTGCTCTGTGAAACTAGACACACTGCCTGGGGCAGGGAGGCAGGGTGGGAGGGAGGGAGAGATAGAGGGAGGGAAGGAGGGAGGGAAGAGAGGGAGGGAAGAGAGGGAAAGAGAAAGAGAGAGAGAGACAAACAGCTTTATAGACAGACAGAAGGAATAAATATTTGGTGTCATATTGAAATAAAAACACATACTGGATAACCACAGCCCAGATGTGTGACACATTTAAATGTTAACGTTCAAAATCCAGCCAAAAACAAAACAACGCTCAAATCATGGAGCACAACAGAAACACATACTTAATGTGCTCAAATACACACATTGACCCAATATAGGACAGTGTTTAACCTTTGACCTGGGCCCTTTGTCTGATAACAGGAGGCTGTGTGTGTTGTGGGTGCTATCCACGCTGCTTCTCCTCTAATTCAGACCTGTTCAACTGGTCTGAATTTTCCAACATTGCAAAGATATGCCTTATGCCATAACAAAAACATTGCACTTCCCAACTCCACAATGAATCAGACCTATTTTAGCAGAAGAAATCAAATCAATACAAATTTTGATTTTTCAAAATGTATATGATGTAGGCTAACACAGGAAATAGAAAAAACTCCAGACAGAAAACTCAGTTTAACTGTGACTCTGATCCACTGTTGTGGAATAACCTATGTGTGAACTAGATGGTTTGCTCGTGCCCTGTTTCTGAAGCCTGATACAATATCAAAATCCCTGATTGCCCGTAGACGAGGCATGCAGCCATAGTCCGGGAGCCGAGGGGCTGAACCTTGTTTCGTCTGATAAAGTTTTTTTCTTTGCTGTTTCTTGTAGCTGAGTGGTACCTCTTCAAAATCCAAGAGGGTGCCCGATGATATCCAAAAATATTAACCCTGAAAGCGCCAAAATTGATGTAAGCCCCAATTTGGTGACAACAAATAGTCATGAGTGTACAATATTTGGCAGGGAGTATCATGAAACATAGGGGAAGGTAAAAAAATAAGATTCTGGGACGTGCTGCCATCCTATTTAAAAATATCACCGTCAATATCCCACAACAACTAGATGAGATTGAGCATGTTCCAGGTCAAGGACTCCTGTAACCTGCTCCTGTCAGACTATAAGAGCCTGAACTTCTATCTTCTGGATGTTCCCCAGTTGTTGGGTGTTTGTCAGTCAGCTGTGTTTTGCGGTTAGACCCCTGGGCCACTGTAGCATATATTACCTTCTTGCTGCCGTCTTCTGTGTCAGAACTAGGAGTTCTTCGTTCACCGTTACGTTTCTTTAATTTGATTGGCTCAGGTGGTTTAAGGGGGCGGGACAAGAGTTCTGATTGGTTGACCGTGAGGACACAGGTAACCAGCTGATAGGTATCGACACAGTACTTGAGCCCAGGTTAAACGGAACCCGGGTCCGCCGAGGAGTCCTGTGTCGACGGTAAAATACACAAACGCATGGATCTGGGATTTTAACGAGTGAGCTTAGTAGGCCTATTGTTTTATGTGTCTGTTTTCGTAGTTTAATTGTAGTTTTTCGGTTACAAGACGCCAGAAAAAAGCGGGAAGACACGGGAAACGTTATAAGGGAAAACCTTAAAACATTAGTAATCGTTGTATTTCAGTTGCAGACACGTTTTTTTGTGCCACGAAACTTCCCAAAATGTCGCTGAAACCCCAGTTTTCAACCATTTTTTGGTTCGTGACAGGTGAGTGAGTATCGACGTTACGTCCCCCTCCCATCTCCCCCTTTGTTGCTTTCCCTTTTTCTTCTTTCAAAACACGTTTGTTCTTTTTAGCCGAGTCTATAAACAAAAGTTACATTTGATGTATGCAAAAATGTTTGATGTGCCCCGTTGTTTAGCTTGTCAGAGATTGAATTTATGTTTACATTTAGGATTTTTGGCCTCCTCCGCCCAAGAATGTGGCCGACCCCCGTTAATGGAGGACAGGATAGTGGGAGGGATGAACGCATTAGATGGAGCCTGGCCGTGGCAGGTGGACATACAGGTGGGTTTCCTGTGAAATGTACACTACACATCCACAGCCACAGCATCTCTAAAGGCCTCTGCTGTATCAGCCGTGCCCGTGGCCGAGCTGCATGTGCGGTGTATTGTGGGTTTAGTTGAACAAAGTGACCTGCTGAGAGAGGGATTTGCCTGTGATGCAGAGGTGACTCACTCCTTTTCCTCCCCCTCGGCTTCCAGAGAGACAAAGACGGTCATATCTGTGGAGGCTCCATCATCACGGAGAACTGGGTCCTATCAGCCGCTCACTGTTTCCCCAAGTAAGGAAAACTCAACCCAGACTGAAAACCAGCAGGTGAACTGAGGGATGGGCATCAGCCCACAGGCTCTGTGCGTCTGTACTGAGATGTCTAAACCATTTCACTGGCAAAGGCCACTCCCAAGTTTCCTTCAGATAGGCTACAGTATTTATTCAAGGATCAAGTGTTTTAGATATCCTTCTTTGGGCAATGAGGAAGTATAATTTGACTTCTAACTGATTCCATTTGGTTACTTCCACATGGTTTTTACCTGTGGGAAGTCGCTTAATGCATCTGATAAAAAAAAAAAAAACACGTCTTCCAGTCTAGACTAATTTAATTCGTTGTATTTAACATGATAAAGGTCATTGGACCAAAATATTGTAATAAATCTTTTTTCTTTTTGTCTTTTGGAAAATGGGACAAAGTCCACTTTAAAGGGCACCTGCCTGCCATAAGCCTGGTTAATACCCTCTGACTGAGGCTGCACAAGTGGTCGCGATGTAATCAAATCGCAATGGGGCCAAGTCCAATATTTAAATTGTAAGAGCTGCAAAAAAAAAATTGGGTTTTTTTTTTTTTGATGAAGGTAAAATGTGTCACAACATTTGTTGCAAAGACACCCTGGCCAACAAATTCACAAGATGTTAAGGAATGTGTTAGTGTGTGGTACAAGAGAAAAAAATGTTAATATCATCACTCATCACTATTATGCAGGTGAGAATGAAAAGCAAAAATGACTATTTGAACTGATATCACAACAGCAACATCCACCCATATCATCTCAATAGGGAGTTTTTGCACATCGTGACAATATGAGATCAAAAGATTTTTGCATATCAATCTTTCTCTTCTTCTCTCAGTCCATCCGATACGGGCTCTTACATCATCTACGCCGGCCGGTACCAGCAGAACGGCTTAAACCAGCACCAGTCGGCGCACCGAGTGAGACAGGTGGTGATCCCGTCCGGTTACAGCGAGCCTCACAGTGGGAAGGATCTGGCGTTGGTGCAGCTGTCCACCCCTGTAACCTGGTCAGATCACGTCCGTCCCGTCTGCTTGCCCGCATCTGGCACTCTGTTCCCAAGTGGCATGTTGTGCTCTGTCACCGGCTGGGGGAACATCCGGGATGATGGTAGGGGCTCGTTGAATTCTTTATCATTTTTCGTATTTGTGAGGACAATTTCATTTAGCATTTTTATGTTTCATGAGTTACCAAATTGCTTTTTTATTTTATTTTTTACAAATTGTGGCAGCTGAGGCCGTAAGTATTTGGACAGTTAAACCTGATTTATTCATCAGGCCATTTGCTTCAGCACATTCCTGTTGAAATGAAGTAATGGATGCTACCTTGACGTGCTGAGTTTCAGCTTTAGTGGTGTAAAATTGTAAAACATATTTAATGTTTTGCATCTTATGCTTCAGTTGTAGTCGAGACCGACTCGGCCCAGTCACTTCTCACAGTGTTTAGTATCACTGTTGTCCGATTGGTTTTGATGCCTTTGTCTGAAACTGAAAGCACAGACTGCTCCTGCAAGCGCTTTATTCAGCCTGTTGCTTCTGTTGGTACTGAAATCAGTAAATGCCAGTTCCACCAGAGCCATAAAAGAAGCACCAGGTGTGGCGGTGGCTTCGGTTCATGAGCTTTTCTTTAGATAAAGGTTAATTTGAACCTCCTGATTTCCTTTTGCATGTTTTTGTGAACTGTATACTGTTCTTTCTGTTTATGAGAATTATAAGCGGTTTGTCTTCATATGCATTTAAACCAAAACTAGGAATTGCCGGGCGAGTCAAACGCTATAAACTATAAAGACAAAACGTTATCAAAAATTAACCCAAAAGGAAAATCCACATGCACATCTGTGCCTCAAAAATAGACCAATTGATAAGTGTGGGTAATGTAGATTCATCCACATTAATATGAGACTCTTTTATAACCAAAAGCAAACTCCTCGGGGTCTCTTTAAGATGGGCAACAGGTGAAAAGTGTCAGAAATAATAATGCACTAAGCTGAACTTTAAATGACCCTCCTCTCCCTTATCTAGAGGTATTAATTTACATATCTGATCAGGAACCAGTCTCTCTTCAGGAACTAATATCACTATGTTTGGAATATGATAATTTCAGTGGAGTCGTTACGTGACACTATTATGACTGTTATTGAATATTGCTTTGTAAATGCTGCCAACAGGTTTTGAGTAATTAACTGAGTAGTTGAGCTAAATGTAAGTTCTACACATGGGGACCTTTGTCTGTTGTATTGTGTGACAGTTGAGCATAAATAAACTTTAATCCTATCATACATTTTTCCATCATGTTATCATAGCTACTGTAATAGTTATATTTAATTCAGTCTGAAATATGTTTGTAATGCTGAGACCATTGTCTTATTGTGCGGCTCCACAGGTCTGCTGTACCAGCAGGTCCTTGAAAGTAATGACAGCTTATTTACACAGATTAGAACAAGCAAACAATAGAGAGAAAAAAATACAGTTTTCAGTTCCAGTTACTGTTATTCAAAGAACTGAGCTGCAGGAAAACAAGTTGGTCTACACGCAAAGACAAAATACAAAGACATTTAAACAATAGAAAAGGACGAAAAGTATCATGAAACTGTCGTGATGTACAGTATGTCGTAGTGTTTCATAATTGATGATTTACACTGGATAAAGATACTTGGGTAACACGTCCACCATGTCATAGAGAGTTTACTGACCACCTGTTCTGCCTTAGAAATTCAAGTCCCTCTCTCCTTTTGTTCTTCATCCTCCATCTGTTCTCGTGTCCCACTCAGTCCCTCTGCAAGGAGTCGGGACTCTGCAGGAAGTGCAGGTGCCAATCATCTCTCAGACTTCTTGTCAGGAGATGTACCAGACGCGCCCGACGGATACGGTGGACATCCTCTATGACATGATCTGTGCTGGATACCAGGAGGGCGGAAAGGACTCCTGCCAGGTACTGTTGCATCATCTGTGCGCGCTGCTTTGTTGACTGTCACAATTACATGCAAAACAAGAAGCTGCATCGAAAATGACTTGGATTACTTGTTTTCTGCACTTGGATACCTCCCAGTGGTGAAAGCTGAGTGAGTCTGTGTGTTTTTCTGTTGTTTTTTTCCCAGGGTGATTCAGGAGGGCCTCTTGTCTGCAAGATGGTGAACGGGACCTGGGTGCAGGCTGGGGTGGTGAGTTTTGGACTGGGCTGTGCTCATGCGAACCGGCCAGGTGTCTACACCAGGATGACTAGCTACTCGAGCTTCATCCAGAACACAATACCAGAGGTCAGGCTGTACGGCCGCGCTGAGCCAAACTGGTGCAGAAGTGTTGCTGTGCTGGTCAGCTGTCTGTCCACTCTGCTGGTCCTGCTTCAGAGATAAACCACTGTGAAAACTGGAGGTAGATATAGACCAGGCCAAATGAAGGAGGAGATAACGTTGAAAGTGATTTCCAAATAATCAAACTAGAGAACTGTATCTGACACGCACACGAAGCCATACTGAACACAAAATGTACAATAGATTTGATTTTTAGAGCTGGAACTACATTATGATTTTTGAGTTAAAGTAGCTTTGATATGTTTTTTTTATTTTGAATCAGAATTATGAACTTAATAAATTATGTCCTCTGTATTTGAAATAAACTGTTGAATTGATTCTTAATATGATCTCTAATATGATCTGTTCATATGTAACATGATAGAAACTCAATTATCAGGGTTTGAACTGAATTGCAAAAACAAATGAATGATAATTTCAAATCCTCTCTTTAAATGACATAAATCACTTTGAAATGTACTTCATTGAATATCCAGAGACAGAGACGGTCAATGACATGGTTTTCTTTATTATAAAGAAAGCACAGTATGTCATAATGGTAAAAAAACAACTGACTGGTAGTGCCTATTAAAAAAAAGCTAGCTTTTAAATTAATTTGATAAGTCTTCATTCAAGGCTTTCATGCTCAGAAAATGTACACAAATCCAAGTGTTATCTTTTCAAATTCCAGGAAGGGGAAAATCAGGCATCAGGGGGAATGGTATCAGAGAGGATCATGGGAGAGCCGAGCTGCAACTCCTGCTGCAGTGACTCCAGATCAGCCGGAGTCATGCGGTGGACCTCGCTCCAATCAGATAACAGGGAGGCCGAGAGGGGGGCCGAGTCGAAACTGATGGAGGAGAAAAGTACAGACAGCATGATGAGAGGCCGTTCTTTTACTCATAAAAAAATTATATATTTATCTTGAAGTGAACTGAAGATCGCATTCAGTGATTAAAGTTAAAGTTGCACGTCGCTGCAGCCACGTTCACATTTCAGATGATTTTCAGTGTTTGGTCACAACTCATACAATTCACTTCACACACTGCTGCACTGACGCTATTAAAAGTTGTGACTCATCGAGCCAGTCACTAAATCATCTACTAAAAGTAAATCATCAAATAGAAAACATGAAACCCTGCTCCTAACAAAGGGGAGGAAGATACTGACTGGCCCACTTGGTATCAACAATAAGCGTCCATTATGACTGCAGATGATTGTAACCCTACAAGTTGATCAGTTATTAGTTCATTACAGTGCTGCAGTAAATCCTGGTGGTTGGTATGTTTGGTTTTGTTGAAACCATTTTAAAGAGGTGTTGACTCAATGCTTACTCATTTATGGGGCCGTTAAACGTGTTGTACTTTATTATTTAGTTTATGCATTTTGACAGTTCTCAGTATAACTGGTATTATCCACCATTTACATATTTACTTTCTTATTATAAAATGTCTCGAGTCATCTACTATATTATAATTATGGTATGCTGGTATGTGCCTGTCTGGGTGAATTTGTCCTTTGACTTCACTAACCCTTTAAATCATCATAATTAAGACGGTAATATAAATCACACACAGCTACACATGGTGTTGGTAAATTCTTTGAAGGAGGTGGAACGACGCTGCAGCTGCTGGTGGTAAAACTCAGATGCTGGTTTTGGTTGCAAAATGAGTATCAGAAAAGAAGCCTGTGCTGTGGACCTCACCTGTCCCGGTCACAGTGTTGCAGGTCTGTGAGAGACTGGTTGAGAAGGTCGTCCAGGTCAAAGCCCACGCCATAACCAGCTCCGCTGCCTTTAGGGGTGACTGAGAACACCGGTGGTAAAATGTCCTCCACCTGACAGGAGACAAGGGGGACGCATTAGGTCAGCTGCACTTTGTGTCCTTCACATCAGTTCGAGCCAAAGCAGGAGATTCTGACATTTAAAACTGTGACGTATAGAAAAGAGTAGTCTTTTTGGAGATGTCTATAATGAAAGCAACAGCCGTGCTCTGTTGATACATATTCTGTTACTTCTCTTTAGCAAAAAGCTACTTCAGAAAAACACTAGAATGTATCACAGCATAGCGGAGGAAACCAGACACAAACCTGTGACTTTGACAGCTGCAGCGTTACTGTGTGGATGTCGGGGGCGATGGAGGGCACTTGCTGTCCTGTATCTGTGAATCCTAAACTGGGGTGAGGCTGTGAGGGAACTCCTAAAGCCCCACAGAGAGGGTTTGTGGTCTGTGGCCCCGACTTCTCCCCTGCGGTGGGACACAGCTTCTCCATCGGGCCAGAGGTTGCAGTCGAGTGGGAGTTGAGGTTATTTTGGCCGCTGATATTCACATTCCCATTTGTCTCTCTGGAAAGCGTCTGCGCTTTAGTCAGAAAACTCTCCAGCGGAAGCAGCTGCGACTGAGGTTGAGGCTCGGGTTGGGTCTGACTTTGAGATTGGAGCTGTGGCTGAAGAAAGCCCGACTGCAGCGGCTGCTGCTTCCTGTTTTGCTGCGGTTGTTGAGGTGGCCTTGTCTCTAATTGCTGGCCACTCCAATTCCCCAAACAGTTGAAACCACTTTGTCCGTTGCTCTCGTTGTGAGGTTTGAGCGTGTTGTTTTTAACAAAGCCACCAGTGACCGCCATTATATCTATCCCTCCACTTACAGCAACAACTAAATCCGCTGGAGGTTTCCTCTGGCTCATTGAGAAAAGTAAGGATGGCTGCTGCGTGCTGGGAGGCGGGAACAAGCTCGGCTGGTTCGGTTTAACTTGAGAGATTAACTGTTCGTGAGGCTGAATCCTCACCTCCTTGTCTGTGTTGTTGTTCAGAGCTGCTGGAGAGTTATCACCGATATTTACACCCCGGTGTGAGGTCGTGCTACATTCCTTATTCTTCACTCCATCATTACTGGAAATCTGAGATTTGTCACTGCGTCTGTCCATCATCTTTGTCCAACGCTGCAAAAGGCTTTTGTCGTTGTCACTCAGCAGAACGCCGCCCAGCGAGTCCCCCTGCTTTCCCTCTCTTCTCTCTTTTTCCTTCATTTTCCTCTCCCTCTCCCTTGCTCGTTCCTGCCTCTTCCTTCTCTTCTCCTCTCGTTCTCGTTGACGCTCCTGGGCTGTGACAGGCCGACGCGACTCTGGGACAGACGACAGCGAGGACAACATACCTCCTGCTCCACTGGCATCCATACCTAGTGCAGATGTACATCCATCTGCAAAGAGGACGTAAAAATTAACCTCAGTGATGATGACATGTCAGTGGTGTGCAATGTTAGAAAAAAACTACAGTAGATATAGAGGACATATATAAACTTACCGCCCCTGGATTTATTTCTGAGAGCTGATTTCAACAAAGCTGCTTTAAGTGCGGCTTTGGTATCCTCTGAAATTGCTCCTTCTTTCCGTGTTCCTTCTCCCGCACCTGGAGGAGGCCTGGCATTCTTCGACAGTGACTGTGAGAGGGACTGAGACAAGGACTGGGCTTGTGCCGCAGAGAGGGAGAGGGAAGGCACGGAGGTGGGTAAGGGTGTCAGGGTTTGTGCTGGCGTTACGGGAATACTGGTGGGAGCCTGGGTCATGGACTGGCTTTGGGTGGACTGAGTCAGAGGAGCCTGGCTGCTGGATAGCTGCTCCTGCGTCTCACTGTCTCTCATTGTTTCTGAGGGGCCGTCCTGGCTCGACACTGGCGTTGTTAGATCTATAGTCTCTGGCTGACCGCTGTCTGAGCTGGCGCTGGGCATGTCCACATCAACCGGGTCACTTTCAGTTTTAGACAACAGAGACAAGTTGTGGGCCACACGAGGTGGGGCGCCTTCTATTAGAGATGTGGGCTTATTGAAGTTTTGCATCTGATTTGTAAATGTACAGCTCGTTTTTGCTGCCTTGCCGTCTGGTTGCTGTTGAGATTTCGCTTCACTCATTTGCTGCTGTATCTGTGCTGCTTGCGATTGTGGTGTCATGGTAACCAGTGTAGGTTTGCTCAGGTTGACGTCCGGGGCCTGAGCGTTGGCTTGGGCACTGCTTTGCGCGGTAGCTCTGCCGTTGACCCTCGGCAAAGGCCTGAACTGCAGCCTCTGCCGACAGATCTGTTTGTTCCTATGAAAGTCCTGGATCTCCATCAGAATCGCCTCTTTAATTTGTTCCCTGTTCATCGGCAGCTTGTCGAACTCAAAGTCGAAAGCTGGCACACAGATGGGCTCATCGTCCGGGTCGTGGTACTTGGACAGGTAAGGATGCTCCAGTGCTTGCGTCACACTGATTCTCTCACGAGGGTCGAAGCGCAGCATGGCCGCCAGCAGGTCCAAAGCCTCCGCTTCGGCTTGAGGGTAAAGTTTGGCCAAAGGCACGGCCAACTGTGACGGAAGACTCTGAACATATGCGCGCACTCTGTCGGCTCTGATAGCACCAATTAAACCCTCAGGAGGAGTGCCCAACACGGACAAAATGAGCTGGAGCTGGTGGACGTAGTGCTTCCCAGGAAAAAGCTGCTTGCGCCCCAACATTTCAGCAAAGATGCAGCCAACGGACCACAAGTCAATGGCCAAAGTGTAGTGATTCAGAGACAGCAGGAGTTCAGGAGCACGGTACCATCGAGTCGCCACATACTCAGTCATGAAGGAATGCGACTCCTCCGGGTGCGAACTGAGACCCCTCGCCATGCCGAAGTCTCCGATTTTTAGCTCGCAGTTCTCGTTCACCAACAGGTTGGAGGGTTTGAGGTCACGGTGGATGACGTTGGCAGAGTGCACATATTTAAGGCCGCGGAGGAGCTGGTATAAAAAGTAGCGCGTGTGCTCCGGAGTGAGCGTCTGGGCAGAGTGAATGATCTGGTGCAAGTCGCTCTCCATGAGGTCCAGCACCACATACCTGCAGACATGGGAAATGTGAAACGGGGGATCAGCTTTATATTGTCAGGACGAAATCGTCTCACTTGACCAGAATTTATGTCATATCATGTTATTTTGAAAAGCAGATCAGTTACATGTTTCATCAGGAACTTGTGTCCAGACAGATAAAAATGAGCTGTGTTGTTTATTTAGATTACAGTACTATGTCTTCACCTATAATAACAATTGAAATCTGAGATTTGATATTTTTCAGTAACAAACCCTGTTAAGTACAACAAAGAAATAATGGTGTTAAATATCAACTTTTGTTTATGTGTTGGCTTTAACCTTTGCTGGAATTTAGTTGGAGTCATTTAATGTTTACTTTCTTTTCAAATTATTTTTCTTTTTTTTGTTAAACAATTATGGAAACATATGATTTTGTTTATGGATCAGTCTTAGTGAGTCCTCTACATGAGAGGATAACTGAACCATTTAAATCACTGTAAAATGCTCCTGGGATTATATCTTGATGGAAAGTTAATTGTTTCCTGCCAATTTAATCTACTTTATACCTCATGAATGCACCAACAGAGTTTTATAGACTTTTCTGGCCTGAACTGGAACTCAGTGTATGAGTCATAAAAATGAACGATTTAAGAAAAAAAAGATACATACACAGATTTGAAGGCAGAGTGGGGAAGGTTTGGCTGCAGGATGTCTTTGATGGCGATAATGTTGTCGTGTTTGAAGTGCTTGAGGATCTTGAGCTCTCTCAGTGTGCGTTTGGCATTTGTCACCACCTCAAAAGCATTGGAGATCTTCTTTATCGCCACCTGCTGGCCTACAGTTCATGGAGTAAAAAAACAGAAGGGGATGGACAACTGAGCTCGACTGACAGCGTCAAGGTGATTCATTTCCACATTTAAAACTGAGCATTATTGTACATACAGAATGTTTTATGCATGTTTTTCTTTATTTAATCAGTCCTACCATTATCCCGTCTCCTGGCAGATGACACGACTCCATAGGCTCCTGTGCCGATGGTTTCTATGACGTCATACTCCTCTCCAACGTCGAACTTCACATCCAGAGAGTGGGCTTTAAGCAGAGCCAGGTTTTTTGCTGCTGTGCTGGTGTCAGTGGTGCCTGCTGCTGCTTCGCCCTCTCGCTGGCTCTGGGCTTCTCTGCTTTTGTCAGTGGCCATTCTTTCAGGTGACATGGCCACAGGTTGATTATTTTTACCCTCTTTGCCCTCCTTAGTTGCCATTTTCTCTGTGAACAGCAAAATATGAGAAATTTGTCAACTCATGCGTAACAGTTTGTTATTCTGTAATCCTTTTTTGTCTTGGTAGTTTAATACAATTTGGGCTGGGCAGTTTGGACCAATTGCATTGCCTATTAAATGTGTTGGTCCTTCATTGTTATTCACTTATTTATTAACAACAAACAGAAAATGAATGTAATTTGTACTATGATTTGAAAGGATTGCTCACACCACAGTTGCAACCTAAAGAGTTGAGCAGTTTTAAAATACATATTGGGCAAAAACTGCAGTGTCCAGATTACAAGAGCGATAATTATTAGTAATCAAGAATTCATAAAGTTTGTTCCTGCTTCCTTGAAAGGTCAGACAAAGTATGTGATTTACATTTGTTATTTGATACATTATTACCCTTAAATAAAAGCAGATCAGTCACTAATCAAAATTGTTAGTTGCGCCACAAACACAAGTGTCACATTCTTTGGAAGAACAGGACAGTGGCCTTTGTTTCGGATGTGAAATCACGTGACGTTCATAAATCTGTCACATTGCTGACTGCTGGCCCACCCTCAGCATCTACCTGTGTCCCTGCAACATTCAATCACTGCTTTTTTAGCAACTGTGAAAACCGCTGATCTCGGTGTGAACTTCCCAGGCAGGCAGACAGGCAGGCAGGAAGGCAGCAGTCTCTGTTTCTTTATAGGTCAAGCTCCTCACACCTGGGCTCAAACCCTCTCCTGCTGGGGCCCTCAGGAGCCACTTCAGGACTCAACTTATCAGTGGCTCCCTCAGGCATAACCACAGATAATAAAACTTCACAGTGGGCAACATGAAGTCACACTGTTGAATAGACACGCTATGTCACTGTTGACTCCTAATAAACTGACTGTGGGCATTAAAACGAGCTGAGAGGGCAGAAAACAGGCGTGACTTCACCCCCTTTAGGCCCGGTAGTCAAGTGGATAAAACCTGTAGCTCCCTGTCCGGACACCGGTCCCTATTGAAGCTGCTTGCTACCAGACAGAGGACAAACCCACGGTGAGCTCGTCCGTCGGGCGCTACTACTTTCTCTACACCCAAGAAATGAAATAAACTAACTCCACGACAAAGACCTTACCCACTTCTTTGACGCAGGGGCGTAGGCTAGTAGTTACCTGGAGCTCAGGCTTTCTAGGTACGGTGAACCATGTCTTCCTCGGTTATGAAACCAGCATACGGCATCACAGAGACGTCCTTATTAGTAACGCAGGTCGCTTCCACCACGTGGGGCCACCACAACATCTGAAATTGTGTTTTTAATCCCGTAGTAACGCGGCTATGTCTTGTTTTTGTCTGCCGCCTCCTCGTTACATTTCCGCGTTGCGTCTGAGCGACACGGAGAGGACCAATGAGGTGAGGCGGAGTCCGAGAGACTGTCCAATAGGAGCAGAGAACGTAGTGGGAGGAGGGACACGAGTGTGTGTGTGTATAGGGGCTCTGTTTTCTGGATGGTGGTGACGCTGTTTTCCAGAAGTTAACTACTTGAGGAGGAGCCACATTGGACACTGTTACTTTAGTCTTGTACACTATTTCAATGCAATTCTTAATTGAGTAAAATATCTATCTATTGAGTAAAATATCTATCTATCTATCTGCATAACTTAATTTTTACTGGCCTACATAACTCTGACTTGATGGGCAGTTCCGTTCAGACTTAGTTAATGGCATAGATGGGCAGTGTAGCCCACTGATGTTATGTGAAGGCAGTTTCCCCCAGAGGATAGAGAGACTGAAGTCCACACAGCCCTGCCCCCCCCCCCCCCCCCCCCCCCCCCCCGGCTGATCCAACATCTGCATGGGACTGTCCAATGAAAAGCAGAGGTAAAAGTCGAGCAGACCAATAAAAAGCTAGAATCTGGCTTTTAACACGTCGCCTTCACTCTGAGGGCAGTTTGCTGAAGTTTGAAAGGAAACCTTAAAGCCTACTGAAACGCTGTGATTTACCCCATCTTTCTGGTGTCATCAATTTAAAAAACGTATTGTAGTAAGATGGCAGCGTCTGGTGTGCAGGGGATACCAACATGGGAGAGAAAAGTCCGCATATTTTTGTGCGTTTTCGGTATGATCCTGTCTGTTTATGCGCTTCACGTCGAGCTGTCCCGAGAGAGAAACCCAGATTACAGGGCGATGTGTGACCTGGGGGAGTCTGTGAGTTGCTCCAAAGTTTTTGTCTCCAGGTAAGTTTTTTTTTGTCTTCCCCCTAATTCCTGATTTTGCTTTATTAGCTCAGGCCTATTGGCTTTCATGCAGAACGGGCAGACACCGACCTCTTGCAATGCTTTTCACTCTTGACTGTGAAATCTGTGTTTTTCCGTACATTTTCTTACAACCACGTTCATTTCATTGCCACGTGTTAAAATCCTCTGGAAATGCTTCACATTCCTATACCTAGCTAAGTGAGGGTTTTACAGTGAAAGATAAGATTGAATTATCTTGTCAATCCATCACTAACTATTTCTCATTTCTCTTCTTGCCAGATGGGGACGTGGCTTTGGTTTGGTCCAGTTCTTTGTGGACAAAGATAGTCTTCTGAACCAGCCCAACAGCCTGCTTGGCATCATATTTTACACTCTGCAGATGGGCCTTGGTCAGTCTGTTATTGTCTTCTGTAAATTATAGTGCAGAGTTGAGCATTGAACATGCTTGTATTTCATTTCTGTGAACTATACCTGACCCTTATAATTTAGTATCCCACGCTCAGTAATTTGTATCATATTTGATTGTTACACAAAATTACAAGTTGTTAAATCAATTGTAGTTTTAAAGAATTCAACAAAAATTGCATGTGGTGTCTTTTATTGTTGGTTTTAAATGCTCCTTTTTGGTTTTTTTGCAGGACTTTCACTGTCCAAGAAAGCAGCATGGTTCTTGGTCTTCGCCTCCTGGTTATCGGTGGCTGGCTCATTTTATCTTGCATACATTCTTGCATTTGTTTTGGGAGATTTCTGCATGGTCTGCGTGTCAACGTATATCGTCAACTTTGCATTGCTCTTCACCAACCTCAAACGAAGAAGGGCAATCGAAGGAACGAAGCAAAAGGCAGGATAGACCGAATTGTGAAATTCAACACCCTCTTTTTACTGCTCAGTTGAAACCACACTGGATTTGAAAAGAAAATTCTCTCCCTCAGTACGTTTCTTCTTAGAAATACAGGACTGGATGTGCATCTCAAAGTATTTATAAGATAATTTTCAAAACAGACACTTGATACAGCAGCATTGATGTTTGTGTGTGAATGTGCATTTTGATGCTAATTACACATGTTTGAACACTACCGCTTGTCTTATGTGGTTAAGTTCTTGAAGTACAGTATTCCCAAAAGCTGGAAACACAAGTGTAAAGTACAGTAGTTACTAGTTGGCAAAATAATACTGTGTCCTGTAACAACTCAGCCTTACCAGTAGATGGCGCCAGAGACCTCCTATTAGTTCAATTCTTATTAAATAGCAACAGAGCTACGCCTGCTTTCTCTTGGGTTGTTAAGGAAGTTTATACTTTGTGTGGAAAACCTCTAATTTTAAAATATGGACTCAGTCATAAAATTAATTATTACCGCATAATTCAAAATGAAGAAGGGACAAATGTTAACTTCACTATTTGTCATGTATGACTAAGAATAATCAGGACAGTCAGTTCTATGCCTCAAGCCTGGACTTGGCCACGAGATAGAAGACATATCATGGTTCTGGCTTGTAACTGAAGTCACAAGCCCACTTGTTCACTTGTAGCAAGTTGCACTGTTGAATGCAGCTTCACACTACACATTTTGTAGAGACACATGCACAGACATCACAGGAACACCTTCTATCCTCTAAAAGTATACAGCATACATCTGAGTTGCTCAAAGTGACAACTCACACATTGAAGGCGTAAACAGTTAATATAGAACCTCCAAAGCTGATGTAGTATATAGAGGAGTGTGGGGGCTTTCTAACACTTATACAGTAGCTTGTATGTAGCTCAAGGGTCAGATTTGCAGAAGCTGCTGCTGGAGGTGGTGCATGTTGGTTGTGCACTGTGCGCATCTGCAGATCTAAACTACTGCTGGCATTTATCAGCTTTTTGTAGCAATATTATTGGTATTCAAAAACCAAAAAAAAGTGTTTTGTCCATTTAATGAGAGTTTCAGATAAACTGAGCTGAATATGAAGTGGAGGATAGCAGATGCATCTACTCTAAAAGGAGACTTAAAGGCAGAAATGTTTAATTTCCTCTTACAGCTTTTTGCAACATTATTGGACAAATGAGCTTTAGATCAGACCAAGGAAATCAAAAGTGTTCACAGTTGTCATAAAAATGTTTCTAAAATATTCCAGAAATTGATACCTAATTATCATGCCTTTTCCTTTTCATTGTCCCTTTAAATCTATAATTTAGTCTATATGGATAAATTGAAATACAGAACATTTTTCTATCGTGGGACTTATAGAGGAATATCTTATATTACTAAAAAATGTCCATTAATGGAATGCTTTATTAACTATTTCCATAGTGGTATTGTTTGTTACTGGGGGAAGCATGGTGGTGCAGTGACTATCACTGTGGTTCTGGGTCCGATCCCAAGGCCTGCAGCCTTTCAGAGTGGAGTTTCTCTTTTCCTGCGTTGGGTCTCTCTGGGTTCTCCACCCTCCTCCCACAGTCCAAATACATTCACAATAAGATTTATTTAGATTGTCCAAAGGTCTGAATGAGAGAATGAGTGTTGTTTGTCTTTATATGTTGGCCCTGTAATAGACTGGTGACCTGTGAAGGGTGTACCTCACCCTCCTTTGATGTCAGCTGGGATTGACACATTCCTTCAACCCTACACTGTTAAGTGGTTGGATAGATGAATAGATATTATTTCTTGCTTTATTTTTGCTCACTCACTCTTCTATGAATCCGTAACTATTGGGAAATGCAAATCATTTCTGGTTCTTAGAATCTTGTTGCCCTAATGCCCTTTCATCCTACTTATCACAAAAGTAGTTTCAAATGTCAACCAAACTGCATTACTTCACCTCTGCTACCACAGATCACTGTGACGGTCACCAGAGCATCAGATGAGTAATATTGTCACATTGTCCATTGTCCACAATGGTGTTTTATCTGAATTTACAGAATGGAGTCCAACAGTGCACAAACACATGACTGATAAACCCAGTTTGTTAAATAAATAAAGAAAGCACATACAACCAGCCTACACAAGCATGTTACCTATCTGGACAATATGACGTCATCTATGTGACTCTTTCCACACAAAATATTCTGTGACCGTGACATTACCAAGTTGACAATAAACACTGCAGATGAACATGGACAGTGTAACAAATCTAAATAACTTTTCATTCAAAGAGCATTGCAGAAAAAAGGATGATAGATGTGAAGCCCTTTTTGAAAGGTCATGTTTCATTATGTTAATGCACTGATGTAAAAAAAAAAAAAAAAAAAAAGAACATTTCTTTGATACATGAAGTTTGACCTATAATACTATAGGCTAGTTAGTTCATTAGATAAAATCATGTAGAAAATGACAATGGATCTATCACTTATTTAGCAAGAAAAAAAAGCTGATTTGGACCAGAATATCATCGCATAGCAGCCTAGAAATCTAGACGCACCCTAGCGGCAGCAAAAATAGTCTGGCTTGTCAGGCTAATCGCATAGTGAAAAGTGAAAAAAGACATCACTTCAACCCTGAACTGAAATACATTTTAATTTTATTGTATGATAAAATGCCAGTTCACCAGACTTCAGACAAACAGAGCATTAACATTAATGTTCATGTTTAGCTCTTGAAGTTCTTATGATCAGAAATCCTCACATGATTATTTACTCTTTCATTTAACCCCCTCCGTTTCCTTTGGCTTGAGCAGTTTTCCAAGAAAAATTAATCAGTGCAGTGGACTTTACGGGTGACTCAGTTATTTGTCAGACTTTACATCACCATGACATGCTGTTTCTCTATAATTCAAATGATGATGAGAGACAATGGATGAGTGCTTTTGCACCAGGAAAGACAGCTGGTCTGGTTTAAAATCCTGGCACCAAGATTTGCTTTTTCTCGATTAAGATTGGACTTCTGAACTTCCTTTATAGATGAGTAACTTAACTGAAGGAGGCATTAGATTTTCAGTGACAACATTCACATTTGTAACATATAGGCCTATAATATATATAATAAAGTTTGGGGTTTTTTAAAAGTTTATCCTCCATATCGGCGATGGTAACTGCTATCCCTATTTTCTCCATTTCTCCATGCAGTGTTTTGAGAATTCATATAGTTTTTAGTGAGAGTCAGATAAATAAGGGAATCCCACAGAAGTTATAAAAACATGGCTAAGCAGTCATTACAGGAAGTAGGAAAAAGTAGAAAAAAGTTAGGAGACTTTTTTATTTAACTTACTGACCAGCCGCTGCCAGTTTAATGATTTGTTAATACACTATTTATTATCTATTATATATTAATGCCGTTAGCCATCTACTTCTCCTCAGGACAGCCAACAGTTGTATTTTAATAGAAATTATATTTAAATTGTACCTTGTGCATTTTTCACAAAGCGAACCTAAGTTTCAATCTAACAGTATATTATGTAAGCTGTACAATTGCATTTGTAAAGGTCTTTTTTCTCAAGTGTCGAAACACATATTTGCACCTAAAGAAAACATAGAAAATGATGGATGAGGTGTGAGGGTTGCAGCCATAATATGAACCTTTAAAAAAAATGGATTTTCTTTGTTAAGTGTGTGAGACGTCATCAATATGTCAGCAAGTTGAATTCTTTACCTTTGTGGAGTTTCTTTTTTTACACTGTAGTGAAAGACAGGCACAATAGTTGTTGTCGGTATGTTGTAGTGTAAAGGTGCAGGTATGTCTGAGTATATCTGTGGATGATCACGTTCGATGCACATGGTTGTGGGCTGAGATGACAGCACTGCACCTGATTAACCCTCTTTGATCCAACAAACCCCATTACTCCTTGCAAATGGTTTGTGTCATGAGTTGAATAGACCATTTTGTATCAGCTGACATCACTGTTGATTCCTTTAAATCTGATTAGCAATATTAGTGTGTTTTCTAAATAATAAGCTAAAATTATCTAGAGGAAACTAAATATTACTTCCTGCTGCAGTAGCATTACAACTAGTGAACATGTTACCAGTGACATAACCATGGCGTGTTATGTCAGTGAAATACCATTTTAACTTGACGTACTAAGCCAAGGTGCTAAAAAAACACCATTGTCCAACAAAGAGTGACAGCAGACACATTTGTCACGTCTTGTGAAAATGTTCCACTACCCGGTCTACACAAATGTCTGACATGTCAGGTATTTATGCATCACGTTGAGTGCACAAAAGCCTCAGATTTAACTGGTTTTTCTGCTCAATTGGTGACGGCCAGCCTTAGTGTTTATGCAACAAAAACTGTTGAGCTGTGTGATTGGGAAAAGGGTAGAAATCACTACTTAAAACTATGTTTAATTCTTGCTATCAAATTCCACAAAAATGGGGAAAAACCCCCCAAAACAAATAAAAACAGTCATGTATGTGTGTTTTATATCACTGTATCACCTGTTTTGGTCTTCTTTCTTTCTTTCTTTCTTTCTTTCTTTCTTTCTTTCTTTCTTTCTTTCTTTCTTTCTTTCTTTCTTTCTTTCTTTCTTTCTTTCTTTCTTTCTTTCTTTCTTTCTGTCTTTCTTTCTGTCTTTCTTTCTTTCTTTCTTTCGTTGTTTTTATCTAAAAATAAAACATGAGGAATGAGGAAAGAATTGCTCTTATTGGATATAGTGTTCATAATGGGAGGGACACACCTAAAGGCAGGTGACCACCAAGTATATAAAGAGTGACAAACAAGAGCTGTTCAGTCACACTATGGCTTTGAAGAAATGGTTCTGTATCCTGACCCTGGCGAGTCTTTTGCCTGCAGGTAGGTCATAACTCGAGATAGTTCAGCATCTTTGATTCAGCAGATGTTGAAAAAATAACTTAATAAACAAGGGTAATGATTTACAATATGTTGTCATGCCATGTTGTCCTTGCTAACACTGCAGCCACAGCTTTGACTTATTAATGTGAATTTAACATTGTAAAATGAAAAAAAGTAAATTAATTTGTACATATTATACAATTAATTGATATTTAAATTTAATGCAAATTAACACATTTTATAGCAGAAAAAATGTTTTGCCTTATTCTGTCACATCTCAAAATTATTCTAAAATTTTCATTGAATATACATATAAATATTATGCATCCAAAATCTTTCATTCATTATTGTATTGTTTTACTATCATTTTCTATGTATTCTGTAATGCTGAAATAACACATTTGAAAGGATATTTCAGGAGATTTTAAGGAGGCTCTTACTGTACATATAGTCTATTTATAACGCATCTTACAAGAAAAGTCTGGCCCTATGGTCAAATTTTGGCATAGTAATTATTTACTGATTTATTCACTGCAGCAACTGGGAAATTATATCAATGTCAGTCTTTTTAGCTGTTTGCCTGAAAAAAGCTCAATAGAGGAATAGGTCTAACCCTTTTATCTTGTCTCATTCCCAGAAGCAAATGCTCAGCTTGATGGTAAGATCATTCTCTTCAATGTCTTACTGTACATGTTGTCACAATTTAGTAGTAAATTAGTAATTTTTTTTAATGCAACATATAAATAATGCACATGTACTTATGTCATACTAATTTGTGTGATGATCTCTTTAGTTTGTGGTACAGTTCCCCTGAACCCCAGGATTGTTGGAGGTGAGGATGCTCCAGCAGGAAGTTGGCCCTGGCAGGTCAGTCTGCAGAGGTTTGGCAGCCATGTTTGTGGTGGTTCCCTCATCAACAAAGAGTGGGTGATGTCTGCTGCTCACTGCTTCTCCAGGTGGGTCACTGATAGATAATAGAGGACATATCTCTACCAATCTTTGGTTTGTTGGTTGATGATTTTTCCCTAAAAATTGAAGCAAATCTCTCATTTTGACTTTAGTTCAAGTCCGTCTGGATGGCAGGTTTCTCTGGGTCGTCAGAGCCTGCAGGGATCAAACCCAAACGAAGTGTCCAGGACTGTTGCCAGGATCATTTTACATCCAAGCTATGACAGCATCACCAGCGACAACGACATTGCTCTGCTCAGACTCTCTTCACCAGTCACGTTCACAGACTACATCAGACCTGTGTGTCTGGCAGCCGGTGACAGCATGTTCAACAACGGCACTGACAGCTGGGTCACTGGCTGGGGTGCAGTCCAGGAGGGAGGTGAGTCTGCTTGTTCCTGTCAAATACTATGATTAGGGTGTATGATCAAGTGAAGGTGGATGTATTCATTGTTTGTCTTCTTGTTGGTCTCTCAGTGTCTTTACCGTTCCCTGAAACTCTCCAAGAGGTGGAGGTGCCAGTTCTGGGAAACAGACAGTGTAACTGCCTGAATGGAGTCGGTACAGTCACAGACAACATGATCTGTGCTGGTGTTCTGGCAGGAGGCAAAGACTCGTGTCAGGTCAGCTGCTTTTCCTCAAACGTCTCCCCTTTGTAAGCGTGTTCAAGGCTTCCTGAAGATCTCACACATGTCCTCTCCATCTCCTCAGGGGGACTCAGGAGGTCCAATGGTGAACAAACAGGGCTCCGTCTGGGTCCAGTCTGGAATTGTTAGTTTTGGTTTTGGCTGTGCTCGTCCCAATCTGCCAGGAGTCTACGCCAGAGTGTCCCGTTACCAGTCCTGGATCAACTCCTTCATCAGCTCTGATCAGCCAGGCTTTGTCAACTTCACTTCCAGTGGTGTGGATCCTGACAGCAGCTACACCTGTCCTGGTCTCCCACCTCCTGTCATTAGTACCACTACTAGGCCTACTACTACTGTACGGCCACCTGCCACCACAGACTCACCATCCACTGTATCCAGTGCTGACTGTAAGTATCCTCATACCACAGGGCATAGAAAAAAACAACACAGGTCTTAGTGTCTTTTATTTACACCAAACTGGTTCAAACCTCATTAACTCTCAACATTTTATATCCAATTAATATATTTGAACTGTCACTGAATCAACAAAATGATTTTAATGGAGTATGGTTAACTTTTAATCTACTTTCTATGTCCTGGTGTAGTTTGTGGTACAGTTCCCCTGAACCCCAGGATTGTTGGAGGTGAGGATGCTCCAGCAGGAAGTTGGCCCTGGCAGGTCAGTCTGCAGAGGTTTGGCAGCCATGTTTGTGGTGGTTCCCTCATCAACAAAGAGTGGGTGATGTCTGCTGCTCACTGCTTCTCCAGGTGGGTCACTGATAGATAATAGAGGACATATCTCTATCAATCTTTGGTTTGTTGGTTGATGATTTTCCTCTCAAAACTGAAGCAAACCTCTCATTTTGACTTTAGTTCAAGGCCGTCTGGATGGCAGGTTTCTCTGGGTCGTCAGAGCCTGCAGGGATCAAACCCAAACGAAGTGTCCAGGACTGTTGCCAGGATCATTTTACATCCAAGCTATGACAGCATCACCAGCGACAACGACATTGCTCTGCTCAGACTCTCTTCACCAGTCACGTTCACAGACTACATCAGACCTGTGTGTCTGGCAGCCGGTGACAGCATGTTCAACAACGGCACTGACAGCTGGGTCACTGGCTGGGGTGCAGTCCAGGAGGGAGGTGAGTCTGCTTGTTGCTGTCAAATACTTTGATCTGAGTGTGTGATCAAGTGAAGGTGGATGTATTCATTGTTTGTCTTCTTGTTGGTCTCTCAGTGTCTTTACCATTCCCTGAAACTCTCCAAGAGGTGGAGGTGCCAGTTCTGGGAAACAGACAGTGTAACTGCCTGAATGGAGTCGGTACAGTCACAGACAACATGATCTGTGCTGGTGTTCTGGCAGGAGGCAAAGACTCGTGTCAGGTCAGCTGCTTCTCCTCAACCGTCCCCCCTTTTTAAGCGTGTTCAGGGCTTCCTGAAGATCTCACACATGTCCTCTCCATCTCCTCAGGGGGACTCAGGAGGTCCAATGGTGAACAAACAGGGCTCCGTCTGGGTCCAGTCTGGAATTGTTAGTTTTGGTTTTGGCTGTGCTCGTCCCAATCTGCCAGGAGTCTACGCCAGAGTGTCCCGTTACCAGTCCTGGATCAACTCCTTCATCAGCTCTGATCAGCCAGGCTTTGTCCACTTCACTTCCAGTGGTGTGGATCCTGACAGCAGCTACACCTGTCCTGGTCTCCCACCTCCTGTCATTAGTACCACTACTAGGCCTACTACTACTGTACAGCCACCTGCCACCACAGACTCACCATCCACTGTATCCAGTGCTGACTGTAAGTATCCTCATACCACAGGGCATAGAAAAAAACAACACAGGTCTTAGTGTCTTTTATTCACACCAAACTGGTTCAAATCTCATTAACTCTCAAAATGTTATACCCAATTAATATATTTGAACTGTCACTGAATTAAGCAAACTGATTTTAAGGGAGTATGGTTAAATTTTAATCTACTTTCTATGTCCTGTTGTAGTTTGTGGTACAGTTCCCCTGAACCCCAGGATTGTTGGAGGTGAGGATGCTCCAGCAGGAAGTTGGCCCTGGCAGGTCAGTCTGCAGAGGTTTGGCAGCCATGTTTGTGGTGGTTCCCTCATCAACAAAGAGTGGGTGATGTCTGCTGCTCACTGCTTCTCCAGGTGGGTCACTGATAGATAATAGAGGACATATCTCTATCAATCTTTGGTTTGTTGGTTGATGATTTTCCTCTCAAAAGTGAAGCAAACCTCTCATTTTGACTTTAGTTCAAGGCCGTCTGGATGGCAGGTTTCTCTGGGTCGTCAGAGCCTGCAGGGATCAAACCCAAACGAAGTGTCCAGGACTGTTGCCAAGATCATTTTACATCCAAGCTATGACAGCATCACCAGCGACAACGACATTGCTCTGCTCAGACTCTCTTCACCAGTCACGTTCACAGACTACATCAGACCTGTGTGTCTGGCAGCCGGTGACAGCATGTTCAACAACGGCACTGACAGCTGGGTCACTGGCTGGGGTGCAGTCCAGGAGGGAGGTGAGTCTGCTTGTTCCTGTCAAATACTTTGATCTGAGTGTGTTATCAAGTGAAGGTGGATGTATTCATTGTTTGTCTTCTTGTTGGTCTCTCAGTGTTTTTACCGTTCCCTGAAACTCTCCAAGAGGTGGAGGTGCCAGTTCTGGGAAACAGACAGTGTAACTGCCTGAATGGAGTCGGTACAGTCACAGACAACATGATCTGTGCTGGTGTTCTGGCAGGAGGCAAAGACTCGTGTCAGGTTAGATGCTTCTCCTCAACCGTCCCCCCTTTGTAAGCGTGTTCAAGGCTTCCTGAAGATCTCACACATGTCCTCTCCATCTCCTCAGGGGGACTCAGGAGGTCCAATGGTGAACAAACAGGGCTCCGTCTGGGTCCAGTCTGGAATTGTTAGTTTTGGTTTTGGCTGTGCTCGTCCCAATCTGCCAGGAGTCTACGCCAGAGTGTCCCGTTACCAGTCCTGGATCAACTCCTTCATCAGCTCTGATCAGCCAGGCTTTGTCCACTTCACTTCCAGTGGTGTGGATCCTGACAGCAGCTACACCTGTCCTGGTCTCCCACCTCCTGTCATTAGTACCACTACTAGGCCTACTACTACTGTACAGCCACCTGCCACCACAGACTCACCATCCACTGTATCCAGTGCTGACTGTAAGTATCCTCATACCACAGGGCATAGAAAAAAACAACACAGGTCTTAGTGTCTTTTATTCACACCAAACTGGTTCAAACCTCATTAACTCTCAAAATGTTATACCCAATTAATATATTTGAACTGTCACTGAATTAAGCAAACTGATTTTAAGGGAGTATGGTTAAATTTTAATCTACTTTCTATGTCCTGTTGTAGTTTGTGGTACAGTTCCCCTGAACCCCAGGATTGTTGGAGGTGAGGATGCTCCAGCAGGAAGTTGGCCCTGGCAGGTCAGTCTGCAGAGGTTTGGCAGCCATGTTTGTGGTGGTTCCCTCATCAACAAAGAGTGGGTGATGTCTGCTGCTCACTGCTTCTCCAGGTGGGTCACTGATAGATAATAGAGGACATATCTCTATCAATCTTTGGTTTGTTGGTTGATGATTTTCCTCTCAAAAGTGAAGCAAACCTCTCATTTTGACTTTAGTTCGAGGCCGTCTGGATGGCAGGTTTCTCTGGGTCGTCAGAGCCTGCAGGGATCAAACCCAAACGAAGTGTCCAGGACTGTTGCCAAGATCATTTTACATCCAAGCTATGACAGCATCACCAGCGACAACGACATTGCTCTGCTCAGACTCTCTTCACCAGTCACGTTCACAGACTACATCAGACCTGTGTGTCTGGCAGCCGGTGACAGCATGTTCAACAACGGCACTGACAGCTGGGTCACTGGCTGGGGTGCAGTCCAGGAGGGAGGTGAGTCTGCTTGTTGCTGTCAAATACTTTGATCTGAGTGTGTGATCAAGTG
Source organism: Decapterus maruadsi (assembly GCA_030347415.2). Classification (NCBI taxonomy): domain Eukaryota; kingdom Metazoa; phylum Chordata; class Actinopteri; order Carangiformes; family Carangidae; genus Decapterus; species Decapterus maruadsi. Next base: position 12,326,657 of record CM064888.1, on the reverse strand, counting down.
AAGGTGGATGTATTCATTGTTTGTCTTCTTGTTGGTCTCTCAGTGTTTTTACCGTTCCCTGAAACTCTCCAAGAGGTGGAGGTGCCAGTTCTGGGAAACAGACAGTGTAACTGCCTGAATGGAGTCGGTACAGTCACAGACAACATGATCTGTGCTGGTGTTCTGGCAGGAGGCAAAGACTCGTGTCAGGTCAGCTGCTTCTCCTCAACCGTCCCCCTTTTTAAGCGTGTTCAGGGCTTCCTGAAGATCTCACACATGTCCTCTCCATCTCCTCAGGGGGACTCAGGAGGTCCAATGGTGAACAAACAGGGCTCCGTCTGGGTCCAGTCTGGAATTGTTAGTTTTGGTTTTGGCTGTGCTCGTCCCAATCTGCCAGGAGTCTACGCCAGAGTGTCCCGTTACCAGTCCTGGATCAACTCCTTCATCAGCTCTGATCAGCCAGGCTTTGTCCACTTCACTTCCAGTGGTGTGGATCCTGACAGCAGCTACACCTGTCCTGGTCTCCCACCTCCTGTCATTAGTACCACTACTAGGCCTACTACTACTGTACGGCCACCTGCCACCACAGACTCACCATCCACTGTATCCAGTGCTGACTGTAAGTATCCTCATACCACAGGACATAGAAAAAAAACAACACAGGTCTTAGTGTCTTTTATTCACACCGATCTGTTTCAAACCTCATTAACTCTCAAAATTTTATACCCAATTAATATATTTGAACTGTCACTGAATTAAGCAAACTGATTTGAAGGGAGTATGGTTAACTTTTAATCTACTTTCTATGTCCTGTTGTAGTTTGTGGTACAGTTCCCCTGAACCCCAGGATTGTTGGAGGTGAGGATGCTCCAGCAGGAAGTTGGCCCTGGCAGGTCAGTCTGCAGAGGTTTGGCAGCCATGTTTGTGGTGGTTCCCTCATCAACAAAGAGTGGGTGATGTCTGCTGCTCACTGCTTCTCCAGGTGGGTCACTGATAGATAATAGAGGACATATCTCTATCAATCTTTGGTTTGTTGGTTGATGATTTTCCTCTCAAAACTGAAGCAAACCTCTCATTTTGACTTTAGTTCAAGGCCGTCTGGATGGCAGGTTTCTCTGGGTCGTCAGAGCCTGCAGGGATCAAACCCAAACGAAGTGTCCAGGACTGTTGCCAAGATCATTTTACATCCAAGCTATGACAGCATCACCAGCGACAACGACATTGCTCTGCTCAGACTCTCTTCACCAGTCACGTTCACAGACTACATCAGACCTGTGTGTCTGGCAGCCGGTGACAGCATGTTCAACAACGGCACTGACAGCTGGGTCACTGGCTGGGGTGCAGTCCAGGAGGGAGGTGAGTCTGCTTGTTGCTGTCAAATACTATGATTTCACTGTCGTATCAAGTGAAGGTGGATGTATTCATTGTTTGTCTTCTTGTTGGTCTCTCAGTGTCTTTACCGTTCCCTGAAACTCTCCAAGAGGTGGAGGTGCCAGTTCTGGGAAACAGACAGTGTAACTGCCTGAATGGAGTCGGTACAGTCACAGACAACATGATCTGTGCTGGTGTTCTGGCAGGAGGCAAAGACTCGTGTCAGGTCAGCTGCTTCTCCTCAAACGTCTCCCCTTTGTAAGCATGTTCAAGACTTCCTGAAGATCTCACACATGTCCTCTCCATTTCCTCAGGGGGACTCAGGAGGTCCAATGGTGAACAAACAGGGCTCTGTCTGGGTCCAGTCTGGAATTGTTAGTTTTGGTTTTGGCTGTGCTCGTCCCAATCTGCCAGGAGTCTACGCCAGAGTGTCCCGTTACCAGTCCTGGATCAACTCCTTCATCAGCTCTGATCAGCCAGGCTTTGTCAACTTCACTTCCAGTGGTGTGGATCCTGACAGTAGCTACACCTGTCCTGGTCTCCCACCTCCTGTCATTAGTACCACTAATAGGCCTACTACTACTGTACAGCCACCTGCCACCACAGACTCACCATCCACTGTATCCAGTGCTGACTGTAAGTATCCTCATACCACAGGGCATAGAAAAAAACAACACAGGTCTTAGTGTCTTTTATTCACACCAAACTGGTTCAAACCTCATTAACTCTCAAAATGTTATACCCAATTAATATATTTGAACTGTCACTGAATTAAGCAAACTGATTTTAAGGGAGTATGGTTAAATTTTAATCTACTTTCTATGTCCTGTTGTAGTTTGTGGTACAGTTCCCCTGAACCCCAGGATTGTTGGAGGTGAGGATGCTCCAGCAGGAAGTTGGCCCTGGCAGGTCAGTCTGCAGAGGTTTGGCAGCCATGTTTGTGGTGGTTCCCTCATCAACAAAGAGTGGGTGATGTCTGCTGCTCACTGCTTCTCCAGGTGGGTCACTGATAGATAATAGAGGACATATCTCTATCAATCTTTGGTTTGTTGGTTGATGATTTTCCTCTCAAAAGTGAAGCAAACCTCTCATTTTGACTTTAGTTCAAGGCCGTCTGGATGGCAGGTTTCTCTGGGTCGTCAGAGCCTGCAGGGATCAAACCCAAACGAAGTGTCCAGGACTGTTGCCAAGATCATTTTACATCCAAGCTATGACAGCATCACCAGCGACAACGACATTGCTCTGCTCAGACTCTCTTCACCAGTCACGTTCACAGACTACATCAGACCTGTGTGTCTGGCAGCCGGTGACAGCATGTTCAACAACGGCACTGACAGCTGGGTCACTGGCTGGGGTGCAGTCCAGGAGGGAGGTGAGTCTGCTTGTTGCTGTCAAATACTTTGATCTGAGTGTGTGATCAAGTGAAGGTGGATGTATTCATTGTTTGTCTTCTTGTTGGTCTCTCAGTGTCTTTACCGTTCCCTGAAACTCTCCAAGAGGTGGAGGTGCCAGTTCTGGGAAACAGACAGTGTAACTGCCTGAATGGAGTCGGTACAGTCACAGACAACATGATCTGTGCTGGTGTTCTGGCAGGAGGCAAAGACTCGTGTCAGGTCAGCTGCTTCTCCTCAACCGTCCCCCCTTTTTAAGCGTGTTCAGGGCTTCCTGAAGATCTCACACATGTCCTCTCCATCTCCTCAGGGGGACTCAGGAGGTCCAATGGTGAACAAACAGGGCTCCGTCTGGGTCCAGTCTGGAATTGTTAGTTTTGGTTTTGGCTGTGCTCGTCCCAATCTGCCAGGAGTCTACGCCAGAGTGTCCCGTTACCAGTCCTGGATCAACTCCTTCATCAGCTCTGATCAGCCAGGCTTTGTCAACTTCACTTCCAGTGGTGTGGATCCTGACAGCAGCTACACCTGTCCTGGTCTCCCACCTCCTGTCATTAGTACCACTACTAGGCCTACTACTACTGTACAGCCACCTGCCACCACAGACTCACCATCCACTGTATCCAGTGCTGACTGTAAGTATCCTCATACCACAGGGCATAGAAAAAAACAACACAGGTCTTAGTGTCTTTTATTCACACCAAACTGGTTCAAACCTCATTAACTCTCAAAATGTTATACCCAATTAATATATTTGAACTGTCACTGAATTAAGCAAACTGATTTTAAGGGAGTATGGTTAAATTTTAATCTACTTTCTATGTCCTGTTGTAGTTTGTGGTACAGTTCCCCTGAACCCCAGGATTGTTGGAGGTGAGGATGCTCCAGCAGGAAGTTGGCCCTGGCAGGTCAGTCTGCAGAGGTTTGGCAGCCATGTTTGTGGTGGTTCCCTCATCAACAAAGAGTGGGTGATGTCTGCTGCTCACTGCTTCTCCAGGTGGGTCACTGATAGATAATAGAGGACATATCTCTATCAATCTTTGGTTTGTTGGTTGATGATTTTCCTCTCAAAAGTGAAGCAAACCTCTCATTTTGACTTTAGTTCAAGGCCGTCTGGATGGCAGGTTTCTCTGGGTCGTCAGAGCCTGCAGGGATCAAACCCAAACGAAGTGTCCAGGACTGTTGCCAAGATCATTTTACATCCAAGCTATGACAGCATCACCAGCGACAACGACATTGCTCTGCTCAGACTCTCTTCACCAGTCACGTTCACAGACTACATCAGACCTGTGTGTCTGGCAGCCGGTGACAGCATGTTCAACAACGGCACTGACAGCTGGGTCACTGGCTGGGGTGCAGTCCAGGAGGGAGGTGAGTCTGCTTGTTGCTGTCAAATACTTTGATCTGAGTGTGTGATCAAGTGAAGGTGGATGTATTCATTGTTTGTCTTCTTGTTGGTCTCTCAGTGTCTTTACCGTTCCCTGAAACTCTCCAAGAGGTGGAGGTGCCAGTTCTGGGAAACAGACAGTGTAACTGCCTGAATGGAGTCGGTACAGTCACAGACAACATGATCTGTGCTGGTGTTCTGGCAGGAGGCAAAGACTCGTGTCAGGTCAGCTGCTTCTCCTCAACCGTCCCCCCTTTTTAAGCGTGTTCAGGGCTTCCTGAAGATCTCACACATGTCCTCTCCATCTCCTCAGGGGGACTCAGGAGGTCCAATGGTGAACAAACAGGGCTCCGTCTGGGTCCAGTCTGGAATTGTTAGTTTTGGTTTTGGCTGTGCTCGTCCCAATCTGCCAGGAGTCTACGCCAGAGTGTCCCGTTACCAGTCCTGGATCAACTCCTTCATCAGCTCTGATCAGCCAGGCTTTGTCAACTTCACTTCCAGTGGTGTGGATCCTGACAGCAGCTACACCTGTCCTGGTCTCCCACCTCCTGTCATTAGTACCACTACTAGGCCTACTACTACTGTACAGCCACCTGCCACCACAGACTCACCATCCACTGTATCCAGTGCTGACTGTAAGTATCCTCATACCACAGGGCATAGAAAAAAACAACACAGGTCTTAGTGTCTTTTATTCACACCAAACTGGTTCAAACCTCATTAACTCTCAAAATGTTATACCCAATTAATATATTTGAACTGTCACTGAATTAAGCAAACTGATTTTAAGGGAGTATGGTTAAATTTTAATCTACTTTCTATGTCCTGTTGTAGTTTGTGGTACAGTTCCCCTGAACCCCAGGATTGTTGGAGGTGAGGATGCTCCAGCAGGAAGTTGGCCCTGGCAGGTCAGTCTGCAGAGGTTTGGCAGCCATGTTTGTGGTGGTTCCCTCATCAACAAAGAGTGGGTGATGTCTGCTGCTCACTGCTTCTCCAGGTGGGTCACTGATAGATAATAGAGGACATATCTCTATCAATCTTTGGTTTGTTGGTTGATGATTTTCCTCTCAAAAGTGAAGCAAACCTCTCATTTTGACTTTAGTTCAAGGCCGTCTGGATGGCAGGTTTCTCTGGGTCGTCAGAGCCTGCAGGGATCAAACCCAAACGAAGTGTCCAGGACTGTTGCCAAGATCATTTTACATCCAAGCTATGACAGCATCACCAGCGACAACGACATTGCTCTGCTCAGACTCTCTTCACCAGTCACGTTCACAGACTACATCAGACCTGTGTGTCTGGCAGCCGGTGACAGCATGTTCAACAACGGCACTGACAGCTGGGTCACTGGCTGGGGTGCAGTCCAGGAGGGAGGTGAGTCTGCTTGTTGCTGTCAAATACTTTGATCTGAGTGTGTTATCAAGTGAAGGTGGATGTATTCATTGTTTGTCTTCTTGTTGGTCTCTCAGTGTTTTTACCGTTCCCTGAAACTCTCCAAGAGGTGGAGGTGCCAGTTCTGGGAAACAGACAGTGTAACTGCCTGAATGGAGTCGGTACAGTCACAGACAACATGATCTGTGCTGGTGTTCTGGCAGGAGGCAAAGACTCGTGTCAGGTCAGCTGCTTCTCCTCAACCGTCCCCCCTTTTTAAGCGTGTTCAGGGCTTCCTGAAGATCTCACACATGTCCTCTCCATCTCCTCAGGGGGACTCAGGAGGTCCAATGGTGAACAAACAGGGCTCCGTCTGGGTCCAGTCTGGAATTGTTAGTTTTGGTTTTGGCTGTGCTCGTCCCAATCTGCCAGGAGTCTACGCCAGAGTGTCCCGTTACCAGTCCTGGATCAACTCCTTCATCAGCTCTGATCAGCCAGGCTTTGTCCACTTCACTTCCAGTGGTGTGGATCCTGACAGCAGCTACACCTGTCCTGGTCTCCCACCTCCTGTCATTAGTACCACTACTAGGCCTACTACTACTGTACAGCCACCTGCCACCACAGACTCACCATCCACTGTATCCAGTGCTGACTGTAAGTATCCTCATACCACAGGGCATAGAAAAAAACAACACAGGTCTTAGTGTCTTTTATTCACACCAAACTGGTTCAAACCTCATTAACTCTCAAAATGTTATACCCAATTAATATATTTGAACTGTCACTGAATTAAGCAAACTGATTTTAAGGGAGTATGGTTAAATTTTAATCTACTTTCTATGTCCTGTTGTAGTTTGTGGTACAGTTCCCCTGAACCCCAGGATTGTTGGAGGTGAGGATGCTCCAGCAGGAAGTTGGCCCTGGCAGGTCAGTCTGCAGAGGTTTGGCAGCCATGTTTGTGGTGGTTCCCTCATCAACAAAGAGTGGGTGATGTCTGCTGCTCACTGCTTCTCCAGTGGGTCACTGATAGATAATAGAGGACATATCTCTATCAATCTTTGGTTTGTTGGTTGATGATTTTCCTCTCAAAAGTGAAGCAAACCTCTCATTTTGACTTTAGTTCAAGGCCGTCTGGATGGCAGGTTTCTCTGGGTCGTCAGAGCCTGCAGGGATCAAACCCAAACGAAGTGTCCAGGACTGTTGCCAAGATCATTTTACATCCAAGCTATGACAGCATCACCAGCGACAACGACATTGCTCTGCTCAGACTCTCTTCACCAGTCACGTTCACAGACTACATCAGACCTGTGTGTCTGGCAGCCGGTGACAGCATGTTCAACAACGGCACTGACAGCTGGGTCACTGGCTGGGGTGCAGTCCAGGAGGGAGGTGAGTCTGCTTGTTGCTGTCAAGTACTATGATTTCACTGTCGTATCAAGTGAAGGTGGATGTATTCATTGTTTGTCTTCTTGTTGGTCTCTCAGTGTCTTTACCGTTCCCTGAAACTCTCCAAGAGGTGGAGGTGCCAGTTCTGGGAAACAGACAGTGTAACTGCCTGAATGGAGTTTCCAGTCACAGACAACATGATCTGTGCTGGTGTTCTGGCAGGAGGCAAAGACTCGTGTCAGGTCAGCTGCTTCTCCTCAAACGTCTGATTTTTAAGCGTGTTCAGGGCTTCCTGAAGATCTCAACATGTCCTCTCCATCTCCTCAGGGGGACTCAGGAGGTCCAATGGTGAACAAACAGGGCTCCAGTCTGGGTCCAGTCTGGAATTGTTAGTTTTGGTTTTGGCTGTGCTCGTCCCAATCTGCCAGGAGTCCTTGCCCTTGCCAGAGTGTCCCGTTACCAGTCCTGGATCAACTCCTTCATCAGCTCTGATCAGCCAGGCTTTGTCATCTTCACTTCCAGTGGTGTGGATCCTGACAGCAGCTACACCTGTCCTGGTCTCCCACCTCCTGTCATTAGTACCACTACTAGGCCTACTACTACTGTACAGCCACCTGCCACCACAGACTCACCATCCACTGTATCCAGTGCTGACTGTAATATCCTCATACCACAGGGCATAGAAAAAAACAACACAGGTCTTAGTGTCTTTTTCATTCACACCAAACTGGTTCAAACCTCATTAACTCTCAAAATGTTATACCCAATTAATATATTTGAACTGTCACTGAATTAAGCAAACTGATTTTAAGGGAGTATGGTTAAATTTTTGAATCTACTTTCTATGTCCTGTTGTAGTTTGTGGTACAGTTCCCCTGAACCCCAGGATTGTTGGAGGTGAGGATGCTCCAGCAGGAAGTTGGCCCTGGCAGGTCAGTCTGCAGAGGTTTGGCAGCCATGTTTGTGGTGGTTCCCTCATCAACAAAGAGTGGGTGATGTCTGCTGCTCACTGCTTCTCCAGGTGGGTCACTGATAGATAATAGAGGACATATCTCTATCAATCTTTGGTTTGTTGGTTGATGATTTTCCTCTCAAAAGTGAAGCAAACCTCTCATTTTGACTTTAGTTCAGGCCGTCTGGATGGCAGGTTTCTCTGGGTCGTCAGAGCCTGCAGGGATCAAACCCAAACGAAGTGTCCAGGACTGTTGCCAAGATCATTTTACATCCAAGCTATGACAGCATCACCAGCGACAACGACATTGCTCTGCTCAGACTCTCTTCACCAGTCACGTTCACAGACTACATCAGACCTGTGTGTCTGGCAGCCGGTGACAGCATGTTCAACAACGGCACTGACAGCTGGGTCACTGGCTGGGGTGCAGTCCAGGAGGGAGGTGAGTCTGCTTGTTGCTGTCAAGTACTATGATTTCACTGTCGTATCAAGTGAAGGTGGATGTATTCATTGTTTGTCTTCTTGTTGGTCTCTCAGTGTTTTGCTGTTCCCTGAAACTCTCCAAGAGGTGGAGGTGCCAGTTCTGGGAAACAGACAGTGTAACTGCCTGAATGGAGTCGAACTACAGTCACAGACAACATGATCTGTGCTGGTGTTCTGGCAGGAGGCAAAGACTCGTGTCAGGTCAGCTGCTTCTCCTCAAACGTCTCCCCTTTGTAAGCATGTTCAAGACTTCCTGAAGATCTCACACATGTCCTCTCCATTTCCTCAGGGGGACTCAGGAGGTCCAATGGTGAACAAACAGGGCTCTGTCTGGGTCCAGTCTGGAATTGTTAGTTTTGGTTTTGGCTGTGCTGAAAGTCCCAATCTGCCAGGAGTCTACGCCAGAGTGTCCCGTTACCAGTCCTGGATCAACTCCTTCATCAGCTCTGATCAGCCAGGCTTTGTCCACTTCACTTCCAGTGGTGTGGATCCTGACAGCAGCTACACCTGTCCTGGTCTCCCACCTCCTGTCATTAGTACCACTACTAGGCCTACTACTACTGTACAGCCACCTGCCACCACAGACTCACCATCCACTGTATCCAGTGCTGACTGTAAGTATCCTCATACCACAGGGCATAGAAAAAAACAACACAGGTCTTAGTGTCTTTTATTCACACCAAACTGGTTCAAACCTCATTAACTCTCAAAATGTTATACCCAATTAATATATTTGAACTGTCACTGAATTAAGCAAACTGATTTTAAGGGAGTATGGTTAAATTTTAATCTACTTTCTATGTCCTGTTGTAGTTTGTGGTACAGTTCCCCTGAACCCCAGGATTGTTGGAGGTGAGGATGCTCCAGCAGGAAGTTGGCCCTGGCAGGTCAGTCTGCAGAGGTTTGGCAGCCATGTTTGTGGTGGTTCCCTCATCAACAAAGAGTGGGTGATGTCTGCTGCTCACTGCTTCTCCAGGTGGGTCACTGATAGATAATAGAGGACATATCTCTATCAATCTTTGGTTTGTTGGTTGATGATTTTCCTCTCAAAAGTGAAGCAAACCTCTCATTTTGACTTTAGTTCAAGGCCGTCTGGATGGCAGGTTTCTCTGGGTCGTCAGAGCCTGCAGGGATCAAACCCAAACAAGTGTCCAGGACTGTTGCCAAGATCATTTTACATCCAAGCTATGACAGCATTTCACCAGCGACAACGACATTGCTCTGCTCAGACTCTCTTCACCAGTCACGTTCACAGACTACATCAGACCTGTGTGTCTGGCAGCCGGTGACAGCATGTTCAACAACGGCACTGACAGCTGGGTCACTGGCTGGGGTGCAGTCCAGGAGGGAGGTGAGTCTGCTTGTTGCTGTCAAACTATTTGATTTCACTGTGATCAAGTGAAGGTGGATGTATTCATTGTTTGTCTTCTTGTTGGTCTCTCAGTGTAATAAATGTTCCCTGAAACTCTCCAAGAGGTGGAGGTGCCAGTTCTGGGAAACAGACAGTGTAACTGCCTGAATGGAGTCGGTACAGTCACAGACAACATGATCTGTGCTGGTGTTCTGGCAGGAGGCAAAGACTCGTGTCAGGTCAAAGCATCTGCTTCTCCTCAAACGTCTCCCCTTTGTAAGCATGTTCAAGACTTCCTGAAGATCTCACACATGTCCTCTCCATTTCCTCAGGGGGACTCAGGAGGTCCAATGGTGAACAAACAGGGCTCTGTCTGGGTCCAGTCTGGAATTGTTAGTTTTGGTTTTGGCTGTGCTCGTCCCAATCTGCCAGGAGTCTACGCCAGAGTGTCCCGTTACCAGTCCTGGATCAACTCCTTCATCAGCTCTGATCAGCCAGGCTTTGTCAACTTCACTTCCAGTGGTGTGGATCCTGACAGCAGCTACACCTGTCCTGGTCTCCCACCTCCTGTCATTAGTACCACTAATAGGCCTACTACTACTGTACAGCCACCTGCCACCACAGACTCACCATCCACTGTATCCAGTGCTGACTGTAAGTATCCTCATACCACAGGGCATAGAAAAAAACAACACAGGTCTTAGTGTCTTTTATTCACACCAAACTGGTTCAAACCTCATTAACTCTCAAAATGTTATACCCAATTAATATATTTGAACTGTCACTGAATTAAGCAAACTGATTTTAAGGGAGTATGGTTAAATTTTAATCTACTTTCTATGTCCTGTTGTAGTTTGTGGTACAGTTCCCCTGAACCCCAGGATTGTTGGAGGTGAGGATGCTCCAGCAGGAAGTTGGCCCTGGCAGGTCAGTCTGCAGAGGTTTGGCAGCCATGTTTGTGGTGGTTCCCTCATCAACAAAGAGTGGGTGATGTCTGCTGCTCACTGCTTCTCCAGGTGGGTCACTGATAGATAATAGAGGACATATCTCTATCAATCTTTGGTTTGTTGGTTGATGATTTTCCTCTCAAAAGTGAAGCAAACCTCTCATTTTGACTTTAGTTCAAGGCCGTCTGGATGGCAGGTTTCTCTGGGTCGTCAGAGCCTGCAGGGATCAAACCCAAACGAAGTGTCCAGGACTGTTGCCAAGATCATTTTACATCCAAGCTATGACAGCATCACCAGCGACAACGACATTGCTCTGCTCAGACTCTCTTCACCAGTCACGTTCACAGACTACATCAGACCTGTGTGTCTGGCAGCCGGTGACAGCATGTTCAACAACGGCACTGACAGCTGGGTCACTGGCTGGGGTGCAGTCCAGGAGGGAGGTGAGTCTGCTTGTTCCTGTCAAATACTTTGATCTGAGTGTGTTATCAAGTGAAGGTGGATGTATTCATTGTTTGTCTTCTTGTTGGTCTCTCAGTGTTTTTACCGTTCCCTGAAACTCTCCAAGAGGTGGAGGTGCCAGTTCTGGGAAACAGACAGTGTAACTGCCTGAATGGAGTCGGTACAGTCACAGACAACATGATCTGTGCTGGTGTTCTGGCAGGAGGCAAAGACTCGTGTCAGGTCAGCTGCTTCTCCTCAACCGTCCCCCCTTTGTAAGCGTGTTCAAGGCTTCCTGAAGATCTCACACATGTCCTCTCCATCTCCTCAGGGGGACTCAGGAGGTCCAATGGTGAACAAACAGGGCTCCGTCTGGGTCCAGTCTGGAATTGTTAGTTTTGGTTTTGGCTGTGCTCGTCCCAATCTGCCAGGAGTCTACGCCAGAGTGTCCCGTTACCAGTCCTGGATCAACTCCTTCATCAGCTCTGATCAGCCAGGCTTTGTCAACTTCACTTCCAGTGGTGTGGATCCTGACAGCAGCTACACCTGTCCTGGTCTCCCACCTCCTGTCATTAGTACCACTACTAGGCCTACTACTACTGTACAGCCACCTGCCACCACAGACTCACCATCCACTGTATCCAGTGCTGACTGTAAGTATCCTCATACCACAGGGCATAGAAAAAAACAACACAGGTCTTAGTGTCTTTTATTCACACCAAACTGGTTCAAACCTCATTAACTCTCAAAATGTTATACCCAATTAATATATTTGAACTGTCACTGAATTAAGCAAACTGATTTTAAGGGAGTATGGTTAAATTTTAATCTACTTTCTATGTCCTGTTGTAGTTTGTGGTACAGTTCCCCTGAACCCCAGGATTGTTGGAGGTGAGGATGCTCCAGCAGGAAGTTGGCCCTGGCAGGTCAGTCTGCAGAGGTTTGGCAGCCATGTTTGTGGTGGTTCCCTCATCAACAAAGAGTGGGTGATGTCTGCTGCTCACTGCTTCTCCAGGTGGGTCACTGATAGATAATAGAGGACATATCTCTATCAATCTTTGGTTTGTTGGTTGATGATTTTCCTCTCAAAAGTGAAGCAAACCTCTCATTTTGACTTTAGTTCAAGGCCGTCTGGATGGCAGGTTTCTCTGGGTCGTCAGAGCCTGCAGGGATCAAACCCAAACGAAGTGTCCAGGACTGTTGCCAAGATCATTTTACATCCAAGCTATGACAGCATCACCAGCGACAACGACATTGCTCTGCTCAGACTCTCTTCACCAGTCACGTTCACAGACTACATCAGACCTGTGTGTCTGGCAGCCGGTGACAGCATGTTCAACAACGGCACTGACAGCTGGGTCACTGGCTGGGGTGCAGTCCAGGAGGGAGGTGAGTCTGCTTGTTGCTGTCAAATACTTTGATCTGAGTGTGTGATCAAGTGAAGGTGGATGTATTCATTGTTTGTCTTCTTGTTGGTCTCTCAGTGTCTTTACCGTTCCCTGAAACTCTCCAAGAGGTGGAGGTGCCAGTTCTGGGAAACAGACAGTGTAACTGCCTGAATGGAGTCGGTACAGTCACAGACAACATGATCTGTGCTGGTGTTCTGGCAGGAGGCAAAGACTCGTGTCAGGTCAGCTGCTTCTCCTCAACCGTCCCCCCTTTTTAAGCGTGTTCAGGGCTTCCTGAAGATCTCACACATGTCCTCTCCATCTCCTCAGGGGGACTCAGGAGGTCCAATGGTGAACAAACAGGGCTCCGTCTGGGTCCAGTCTGGAATTGTTAGTTTTGGTTTTGGCTGTGCTCGTCCCAATCTGCCAGGAGTCTACGCCAGAGTGTCCCGTTACCAGTCCTGGATCAACTCCTTCATCAGCTCTGATCAGCCAGGCTTTGTCAACTTCACTTCCAGTGGTGTGGATCCTGACAGCAGCTACACCTGTCCTGGTCTCCCACCTCCTGTCATTAGTACCACTACTAGGCCTACTACTACTGTACGGCCACCTGCCACCACAGACTCACCATCCACTGTATCCAGTGCTGACTGTAAGTATCCTCATACCACAGGACATAGAAAAAAACAACACAGGTCTTAGTGTCTTTTATTCACACCGATCTGTTTCAAACCTCATTAACTCTCAAAATTTTATACCCAATTAATATATTTGAACTGTCACTGAATTAAGCAAACTGATTTTAAGGGAGTATGGTTAACTTTTAATCTACTTTCTATGTCCTGTTGTAGTTTGTGGTACAGTTCCCCTGAACCCCAGGATTGTTGGAGGTGAGGATGCTCCAGCAGGAAGTTGGCCCTGGCAGGTCAGTCTGCAGAGGTTTGGCAGCCATGTTTGTGGTGGTTCCCTCATCAACAAAGAGTGGGTGATGTCTGCTGCTCACTGTTTCTCCAGGTGGGTCACTGATAGATAATAGAGGACATATCTCTATCAATCTTTGGTTTGTTGGTTGATGATTTTCCTCTCAAAAGTGAAGCAAACCTCTCATTTTGACTTTAGTTCAAGGCCGTCTGGATGGCAGGTTTCTCTGGGTCGTCAGAGCCTGCAGGGATCAAACCCAAACGAAGTGTCCAGGACTGTTGCCAAGATCATTTTACATCCAAGCTATGACAGCATCACCAGCGACAACGACATTGCTCTGCTCAGACTCTCTTCACCAGTCACGTTCACAGACTACATCAGACCTGTGTGTCTGGCAGCCGGTGACAGCATGTTCAACAACGGCACTGACAGCTGGGTCACTGGCTGGGGTGCAGTCCAGGAGGGAGGTGAGTCTGCTTGTTGCTGTCAAATACTTTGATCTGAGTGTGTGATCAAGTGAAGGTGGATGTATTCATTGTTTGTCTTCTTGTTGGTCTCTCAGTGTCTTTACCGTTCCCTGAAACTCTCCAAGAGGTGGAGGTGCCAGTTCTGGGAAACAGACAGTGTAACTGCCTGAATGGAGTCGGTACAGTCACAGACAACATGATCTGTGCTGGTGTTCTGGCAGGAGGCAAAGACTCGTGTCAGGTCAGCTGCTTCTCCTCAACCGTCCCCCCTTTTTAAGCGTGTTCAGGGCTTCCTGAAGATCTCACACATGTCCTCTCCATCTCCTCAGGGGGACTCAGGAGGTCCAATGGTGAACAAACAGGGCTCCGTCTGGGTCCAGTCTGGAATTGTTAGTTTTGGTTTTGGCTGTGCTCGTCCCAATCTGCCAGGAGTCTACGCCAGAGTGTCCCGTTACCAGTCCTGGATCAACTCCTTCATCAGCTCTGATCAGCCAGGCTTTGTCAACTTCACTTCCAGTGGTGTGGATCCTGACAGCAGCTACACCTGTCCTGGTCTCCCACCTCCTGTCATTAGTACCACTACTAGGCCTACTACTACTGTACAGCCACCTGCCACCACAGACTCACCATCCACTGTATCCAGTGCTGACTGTAAGTATCCTCATACCACAGGACATAGAAAAAAACAACACAGGTCTTAGTGTCTTTTATTCACACCGATCTGTTTCAAACCTCATTAACTCTCAAAATTTTATACCCAATTAATATATTTGAACTGTCACTGAATTAAGCAAACTGATTTTAAGGGAGTATGGTTAAATTTTAATGTACTTTCTATGTCCTGTTGTAGTTTGTGGTACAGTTCCCCTGAACCCCAGGATTGTTGGAGGTGAGGATGCTCCAGCAGGAAGTTGGCCCTGGCAGGTCAGTCTGCAGAGGTTTGGCAGCCATGTTTGTGGTGGTTCCCTCATCAACAAAGAGTGGGTGATGTCTGCTGCTCACTGCTTCTCCAGGTGGGTCACTGATAGATAATAGAGGACATATCTCTACCAATCTTTGGTTTGTTGGTTGATGATTTTCCTCTCAAAAGTGAAGCAAACCTCTCATTTTGACTTTAGTTCAAGGCCGTCTGGATGGCAGGTTTCTCTGGGTCGTCAGAGCCTGCAGGGATCAAACCCAAACGAAGTGTCCAGGACTGTTGCCAAGATCATTTTACATCCAAGCTATGACAGCATCACCAGCGACAACGACATTGCTCTGCTCAGACTCTCTTCACCAGTCACGTTCACAGACTACATCAGACCTGTGTGTCTGGCAGCCGGTGACAGCATGTTCAACAACGGCACTGACAGCTGGGTCACTGGCTGGGGTGCAGTCCAGGAGGGAGGTGAGTCTGCTTGTTGCTGTCAAATACTTTGATCTGAGTGTGTGATCAAGTGAAGGTGGATGTATTCATTGTTTGTCTTCTTGTTGGTCTCTCAGTGTTTTTACCGTTCCCTGAAACTCTCCAAGAGGTGGAGGTGCCAGTTCTGGGAAACAGACAGTGTAACTGCCTGAATGGAGTCGGTACAGTCACAGACAACATGATCTGTGCTGGTGTTCTGGCAGGAGGCAAAGACTCGTGTCAGGTCAGCTGCTTCTCCTCAACCGTCCCCCCTTTTTAAGCGTGTTCAGGGCTTCCTGAAGATCTCACACATGTCCTCTCCATCTCCTCAGGGGGACTCAGGAGGTCCAATGGTGAACAAACAGGGCTCCGTCTGGGTCCAGTCTGGAATTGTTAGTTTTGGTTTTGGCTGTGCTCGTCCCAATCTGCCAGGAGTCTACGCCAGAGTGTCCCGTTACCAGTCCTGGATCAACTCCTTCATCAGCTCTGATCAGCCAGGCTTTGTCAACTTCACTTCCAGTGGTGTGGATCCTGACAGCAGCTACACCTGTCCTGGTCTCCCACCTCCTGTCATTAGTACCACTACTAGGCCTACTACTACTGTACGGCCACCTGCCACCACAGACTCACCATCCACTGTATCCAGTGCTGACTGTAAGTATCCTCATACCACAGGACATAGAAAAAAACAACACAGGTCTTAGTGTCTTTTATTCACACCAAACTGGATCAAACCTCGTTAACTCTCAAAATTTTATACCCAATTAATATATTTGAACTGTCACTGAATTAAGCAAACTGATTTTAAGGGAGTATGGTTAACTTTTAATCTACTTTCTATGTCCTGTTGTAGTTTGTGGTACAGTTCCCCTGAACCCCAGGATTGTTGGAGGTGAGGATGCTCCAGCAGGAAGTTGGCCCTGGCAGGTCAGTCTGCAGAGGTTTGGCAGCCATGTTTGTGGTGGTTCCCTCATCAACAAAGAGTGGGTGATGTCTGCTGCTCACTGCTTCTCCAGGTGGGTCACTGATACAGTAGATAATAGAGGATATATCTCTACCAATCTTTGGTTTTTTGGTTGATGGTTTTTCCCTAAAAAATGAAGCAAATCTCTCATTTTGACTTTAGTTCAAGGCCGTCTGGATGGCAGGTTTCTCTGGGTCGTCAGAGCCTGCAGGGATCAAACCCAAACGAAGTGTCCAGGACTGTTGCCAAGATCATTTTACATCCAAGTTATGACAGCATCACCAGCGACAACGACATTGCTCTGCTCAGACTCTCTTCACCAGTCACGTTCACAGACTACATCAGACCTGTGTGTCTGGCAGCCGGTGACAGCATGTTCAACAACGGCACTGACAGCTGGGTAACTGGCTGGGGTGCAGTCCAGGAGGGAGGTGAGTCTGCTTGTTGCTGTCAAATACTTTGATCTGGGTGTGTGATCAAGTGAAGGTGGATGTATTCATTGTTTGTCTTCTTGTTGGTCTCTCAGTGTTTTTACCGTTCCCTGAAACTCTCCAAGAGGTGGAGGTGCCAGTTCTGGGAAACAGACAGTGTAACTGCCTGAATGGAGTCGGTACAGTCACAGACAACATGATCTGTGCTGGTGTTCTGGCAGGAGGCAAAGACTCTGTCAGGTCAGCTGCTTCTCCTCAACCGTCCCCCTTTTTAAGCGTGTTCAGGGCTTCCTGAAGATCTCACACATGTCCTCTCCATCTCCTCAGGGGGACTCAGGAGGTCCAATGGTGAACAAACAGGGCTCCGTCTGGGTCCAGTCTGGAATTGTTAGTTTTGGTTTTGGCTGTGCTCGTCCCAATCTGCCAGGAGTCTACGCCAGAGTGTCCCGTTACCAGTCCTGGATCAACTCCTTCATCAGCTCTGATCAGCCAGGCTTTGTCAACTTCACTTCCAGTGGTGTGGATCCTGACAGCAGCTACACCTGTCCTGGTCTCCCACCTCCTGTCATTAGTACCACTACTAGGCCTACTACTACTGTACGGCCACCTGCCACCACAGACTCACCATCCACTGTATCCAGTGCTGACTGTAAGTATCCTCATACCACAGGACATAGAAAAAAACAACACAGGTCTTAGTGTCTTTTATTCACACCGATCTGTTTCAAACCTCATTAACTCTCAAAATTTTATACCCAATTAATATATTTGAACTGTCACTGAATTAAGCAAACTGATTTGAAGGGAGTATGGTTAACTTTTAATCTACTTTCTATGTCCTGTTGTAGTTTGTGGTACAGTTCCCCTGAACCCCAGGATTGTTGGAGGTGAGGATGCTCCAGCAGGAAGTTGGCCCTGGCAGGTCAGTCTGCAGAGGTTTGGCAGCCATGTTTGTGGTGGTTCCCTCATCAACAAAGAGTGGGTGATGTCTGCTGCTCACTGCTTCTCCAGGTGGGTCACTGATAGATAATAGAGGACATATCTCTATCAATCTTTGGTTTGTTGGTTGATGATTTTCCTCTCAAAAGTGAAGCAAATCTCTCATTTTGACTTTAGTTCAAGTCCGTCTGGATGGCAGGTTTCTCTGGGTCGTCAGAGCCTGCAGGGATCAAATCCAAACGAAGTGTCCAGGACTGTTGCTAAGATCATTTTACATCCAAGCTATGACAGCATCACCAGCGACAACGACATTGCTCTGCTCAGACTCTCTTCACCAGTCACGTTCACAGACTACATCAGACCTGTGTGTCTGGCAGCCAGTGACAGCATGTTCAACAACGGCACTGACAGCTGGGTCACTGGCTGGGGTGCAGTCCAGGAGGGAGGTGAGTCTGCTTGTTGCTGTCAAATACTATGATCCGAGTGTGTGATCAAGTGAAGGTGGATGTATTCATTGTTTGTCTTCTTGTTGGTCTCTCAGTGTCTTTACCGTTCCCTGAAACTCTCCAAGAGGTGGAGGTGCCAGTTCTGGGAAACAGACAGTGTAATTGCCTGAATGGAGTCGGTACAGTCACAGAAAACATGATCTGTGCTGGTGTTCTGGCAGGAGGCAAAGACTCGTGTCAGGTCAGCTGCTTCTCTTCAACCGTCCCCTCTTTGTAAGCGTGTTCAAGGCTTCCTGAAGATCTCACACATGTCCCCTCCATCTCCTCAGGGGGACTCAGGAGGTCCAATGGTGAACAAACAGGGCTCCGTCTGGGTCCAGTCTGGAATTGTTAGTTTTGGTTTTGGCTGTGCTCGTCCCAATCTGCCAGGAGTCTACGCCAGAGTGTCCCGTTACCAGTCCTGGATCAACTCCTTCATCAGCTCTGATCAGCCAGGCTTTGTCAACTTCACCTCCAGTGGTGTGGATCCTGACAGCAGCTACACCTGTCCTAGTCTCCCACCTCCTGTCATTAGTACCACTACTAGGCCTACTACTACTGTACGACCACCTGCCACCACAGACTCACCATCCACTGTATCCAGTGCTGACTGTAAGTATCCTCATACCACAGGAGATAGAAAAAAAACACAGGTCTTTGTGTCTCTGTTACACACACTGGTATGGGGAAAAATTTGGGGGAGGCATGGCACTTCAACACACATTCATGCACATGCACACCTACATTACACACAAACACACACCACTTGCCTTACACACAGCTCTGGCTCACACACTCCTTACACTCACTCACAAATACAATCGCCCCCAAATAGGTACATGACCTGTTGTTTACAGTTTTCATAATGAGTAGAAGAAGAAGCATTAATTCACAAACTCCTTCAAAATTCAGAGACGTTTCAAGTTTGATGTTCACATTAAAAGTATTATTCCGTTAATCCAATACATGACAAACCCTGATGTATTTGCTTTACAATGTTTATATGTCAAAAGAAGCTATAGGCTAAAAAATTCCAACTATTCAGGTAACCTCTGTCCCTTTAGGTGCTGCCCATGGTGCTTTCTATATGTAACAGTCCACAACAACAACTCCTCCAGTGGACTGACTACAGCTAAATCCAGCCAGTAGGGCACAATAAGCAATAGGACCACATCAAAAATGAACTCAATAGCTTCCTGGGTTGTTGAGCCAAAGTCACAAGAAGAGAGAGGAGTTGTGGATTTCACTCACCCGATTTGAAGATGAAGGCCATGCAGTCACCTGTCTGTTGGCCAGCTAAATAGCCACTGAAGGTTAGAGCAGCTAGCCAGTGGGTGGACATATTTCCTCATTTGTCCAAATCCCATTTTTCCTCTCCATACACAGCTGTACATCGGGTTAAATTCTATGGTAGGCCTAGCTACTACTGCTGTGGCAGCGGGAGTTTAGCCAAAATAAAAAATTAGGCTACTAAAAAACTCCAAATCCCTCCATCACTGCGCTTGCTAAAGTTGGGTCGACGATCCTGTTCAAAAGCACGCTCTGTTTATTTCCACTATGTTCAAAAGCATTTCAGTGTTTCCACTACCATGGAACCGTACTGGTCCCATACCGTTACCATTTTCGTAACCCTTCTGCTTGGGTACCTAGCACACAGGACCAGTTCCCTTGGGGAGGAGCCGAAGCACTGCGAGCTGGTGATTGGTCGAACATATGGCGTCATCGCGCAGTGCGACGGACATCTGAAGCACAACAACACAACCGACCGCGAGCCAGCAGCTAGTGTAGTTTCAATACAGGAGTAGTTTCATCAAAGCTGTTCAATCAAACCCACATAGTTTGAAACGTTCAAAACACACAGCCAGTGTCACTGCTAAGAATATAATGTCCGCTAGCTTAATGCTAACGTATTATGTAAAACACCATAGACGGGCTAACATAAACTAGCCATTTCGAGGCAACCGAGCCATAGCAGTAAAGTTGCTGAACTGTTTTAATTCTGGCTTTAGCGCTGTTAACACGTCACCGTTTAACTTGGAGTCTGTGGTCAGTTTATAACGCTTGCTAGGAAATGTGCTCCGATGTTTTGGGAGAAGTGCTGAGTCTGTGGAAGCCGCTGTCACAGCGGCAGCAGCCTGGCTTACTGAGCTGATCTGCCGGGGGAGAGCAGCGTCTGCTCCCTGAGGAGAAAACGAGCCAAGTAACGTATCCGCACGCTTTTAGAGGTTTACCGCTGGCTGGTTAAATTCTTTTTATGAGATTAGTGTTAGTCTCATTGATGAAATTTAACAACTGTGGTAGTCGCATTATTAGTTTGTTTGAATGAAAAGTGAGCAGTAGGGCACTACGTACTGAAATCACCACAGTTGGTCGGCAGTCGGAGGGGCGGTGCGTGGGGGGCCTTTGGTAATGACGCTTCGACCCGCACCCCGAGGTCCCCTTTCACAGTGGAAACGCAAAGCCGACCATATCCGACCCGAACCGTACCCGTAGCGTTCCGTACCGACCCGTACCGTACTGCCAGTGGAAACGAGGCTTTAGAGTGAAACGGTCACTCTGTTGCCAGAGGAATTAATACGTCATGACTTAATGAAAAAGAACGAAAAAAAATCCGTGCTATCTGGCAACTACAGTGTTGAGAAAACTTCCACCAATCACGTTGCCCAGACCCGAGAGGGAGAAAACCAATCCAAATCCTTCTGCACACAAACCCCCCTCTGTCCCTGCCCACTCGCTTGCGTTCGCTCTCCTCCTCTCCTCCTCTCCTCCTCTCCGCCTGCTGCTTCTTGTTTGTGCTCGTGCCAGTTTGTGGGGGCGTGCCTCAGACCGAGACACTGATAGGAGGGGGAGCAGGGGGGTTGGGATGTAGAGGAGGCAGGAGGAGGTGCTATTTTCACATCTTGCTAGCTCTCTCACGTTTTCAGGATCGCCTACCCCAACTTGAAAGGCTTGGTAGGCAGTTTTTTTTTTTTTTTTTGACAGCATTAGGCAAAAACTTACACACTAAACTTGGGGATAATGTAAATTAAGTGTGAAGAAAGATCAGACGTCTGCGCCTCCCCTAGACTCTGTTTTCAGCCTGCAAAGAATCTACCCGTGACGGATTGACCAATCACAGAGCAGCAGCTCTTATTTGTATTATAAGAACGTTTTAAAACGCAAGAAAGTGACGTTATTTCTCTACTCGCTCATAGACGGACTAGCTGAGGGGATGAGAAACGTGTGGACTCAACTCAAAGCTTTTTTCTAGGTTTCTGCCTATACCTAGCCTTTTATACTGCTATTATGTTTATCTTGTTTAATAACTCTCTTTTTTCCACCAAGGGATCAGACATGACAGTCAATAGCGTGCAATATCATGTTTCACCACACATTCATTTAGGGGGGTGCTGTTTCACTCATAAAATAGCCTACTCACTGAGATGGGTAAGAATCGGTCCCGACACGCCATGCAAGAATTACCGAAACTAGACAAACCGTTTTCATTAAAATATAGGTTAGTCTGAAGAAACAGGGAAAGCCTGGCTTCCCTCCCTCTTCCCGCCTCCCCATTTCCTGTCGTTTTCAACTTTCCTATCAATTAAAGGCAACAAGCCCAAATAAATAAAATAAAAGATGCAAATTGACTTGAGTGGTTAACTTCAAATTAACTTTCTATGTCCTGGTGTAGTTTGTGGTACAGTTCCCCTGAACCCCAGGATTGTTGGAGGTGAGGATGCTCCAGCAGGAAGTTGGCCCTGGCAGGTCAGTCTGCAGAGGTTTGGCAGCCATGTTTGTGGTGGTTCCCTCATCAACAAAGAGTGGGTGATGTCTGCTGCTCACTGCTTCTCCAGGTGGGTCACTGATAGATAATAGAGGACATATCTCTACCAATCTTTGGTTTGTTGGTTGATGATTTTTCCCCTCAAAACTGAAGCAAATTCATCATTTTGACTTTAGTTCAAGTCCGTCTGGATGGCAGGTTTCTCTGGGTTGTCAGAGCCTGCAGGGATCAAACCCAAACGAAGTGTCCAGGACTGTTGCCAGGATCATTTTACATCCAAGCTATGACAGCATCACCAGCGACAACGACATTGCTCTGCTCAGACTCTCTTCACCAGTCACGTTCACAGACTACATCAGACCTGTGTGTCTGGCAGCCGGTGACAGCATGTTCAACAACGGCACTGACAGCTGGGTCACTGGCTGGGGTGCAGTCCAGGAGGGAGGTGAGTCTGCTTGTTGCTGTCAAATACTTTGATCTGAGTGTGTGATCAAGAGAAGGTGGATGTATTCATTGTTTGTCTTCTTGTTTGTCTCTCAGTGTCTTTACCGTTCCCTGAAACTCTCCAAGAGGTGGAGGTGCCAGTTCTGGGAAACAGACAGTGTAACTGCCTGAATGGAGTCGGTACAGTCACAGACAACATGATCTGTGCTGGTGTTCTGGCAGGAGGCAAAGACTCGTGTCAGGTCAGCTGCTTCTCCTAAACTGTCCCCCCTTTGTAAGCATGTTCAAGACTTCCTGAAGATCTCACACATGTCCTCTCCATCTCCTCAGGGGGACTCAGGAGGTCCAATGGTGAACAAACAGGGCTCCGTCTGGGTCCAGTCTGGAATTGTTAGTTTTGGTTTTGGCTGTGCTCGTCCCAATCTGCCAGGAGTCTACGCCAGAGTGTCCCGTTACCAGCCCTGGATCAACTCCTTCATCAGCTCTGATCAGCCAGGCTTTGTCAACTTCACTTCCAGTGGTGTGGATCCTGACAGCAGCTACACCTGTCCTAGTCTCCCACCTCCTGTCATTAGTACCACTACTAGGCCCACTACTACTGTACGGCCACCTTCCCCAACAACTTCAGCATCAACAAAGCCAAGTACTACAACACAAACTGTAACCAATCCTGCAAGTAAGTGAACATTTCAAATGATCAATTATAGATAGATACTTTTATTACGGACTCAAGGTCCAGTTAAGACCTTGAACATGAACCCATAGAACATGAATTATTTTGTTTCCCCTGATTCTAATTTATTTTGACCTCTTAATTTTCTTTTACCATTCTCATTAAGGATCAGAGTGTGGTAAAGCTCCCATGAACAGTCGTGCTGTTGGTGACAGTGGTCTTGTGCCTGGAGGAATGTGGCCCTGGATGGTGAGTCTCCACAAAAATGGGGTCTACACTTGTGGAGGAACCCTCATCGCTGATAAATTTGTCCTCACCAGTGGCCAGTGCTTCTCCACGTAAGAATAAAAGTAATTCGAATTCAACATCATTGAAGATTTTATCCAGTGGATGTGGATTTTTGATCCTGCATTTTATCCACTCCACAGCTCCAATCCAAATGTGCAGGAGTGGAGGGTGTATCTGGGCCAGAATCGTGTGAATGGTCTGGAGGAGTTTGTCATGTCTGTGGGTGTTGTGAATGTTACGCTGAGCAAAATGCCGGGATCCAATGTTGCTCTGCTGCAGCTGGATAAACCAGTCAGATACAGTGATTATATCCAGCCTGCGTGTGTGGACATCAGCAATGACAGATCATTCCCAGTTGGTAGCCCATGTTGGGTGGCAGGCTGGGAGAAGGGCAACAGCACAGGTAAGGGTTTGTTAAAAGTCTTACTTATATACAGTGATGATGTGTAGTTGCTTTATCGTCAAAGGCAAAGATTGATTATCTACCATGTGGTATTTCTCTAGGCGCTGATAAAGATGGCTCGGGTCTTCGAGACCTTGAAACTCAAGTGGCGAGTTGTGGAAGTAGCCCTGATGTGGAGAACATTTGCACTTATGCCATGGACCTTCAACAGGTAACAAAAGGCATTCCAATCCAGGAGTGTCTCCAAAATGTGTTTAACTTTGCATCGAAGTTCTGTTCAGTTTAGTTTAGATCTCACTGACTCACTCCTTTCTGTTCCCAGGGGGATATGGGCAGCCCTCTCCTGTGCAAGTCTGGCTCATCTTGGTTTCAAGTTGCTGTTGTAACAATTAGCGGGAGTAGATCGGTCCGTGCAGACATTCAGGTCTTCGCAAAGACTTCAAGATTTGGGTCTTTCTTAAAGGAGACAGTTGGCGATATGCCCACACCTGCAGCAGCAACAGGAAATGCACCAGGTTTCACAACTTCCCTATTCTTCGCTTTCGCTGCCCCCATTACCTACATGTTCCTATTGTCATGACACTAAGTATGTACCCGGGAATGGCAGGAGTACTATTTTTGCACTCAAAAGTCAAGCTGGCAAATAGCATTAACCACTGTGACTTAACTTTTGTACACTCTTCTTAAACTATGATACTTCAATACAAAATACATAATGAGATTTATATTTATGGACCAACAAAAGATATTTTACTGTCATACCATTTTTGACAATTGCTCAGGGAAATATGTCTTTCAAAAGTTCTTTATTTAATTCAGGTTAAAGAGTATTTAAAATAATTGTCCTCTATCATCATACCATGCTTGTTTTCAAGTCAAGTTAAGTATAAAGACAAATAAAATGTAAGACAGTACAAAATAAATATTGATGAAGCATAAAACAAATGTCTTGTTCATAAATCTTGCCTACTTACTACATACTATCTTACATATCATATCATCTATTCCTTTACAAAGTAACTCACATTCAACAAAAGGTGCATCCAATACCTTAGCAGTCAAGCTTTTAAGCGTAACATTTTTTATTTTTTTTTTGCAGCCTAACAGTACCTTATGCAATGAAAACCAGAATATACATAGCTGATCATTACTGTATGGATTTTTTACATGACAAATATGACCCGTACAAAAAACAAACAAACATTGCACATATTTTAAGGCAAAAAAAAAAACTCCACCAACAATCAGCCCTTTAATTCATAATATCATTTCAGAAGGCCTCTCTAAAGCACTTCCTTGGTCATATGTAATATATAAGGCATCACATTTACCCTTTTCCGTATTTTTTAAATCCCACACTCTGCATTATCTTGGTTTTACTTGTTAATGACTAAATCATCTTTTGAGTCCCTCAGTTAATTTTGTGACACCTTGCTGTGGTCCTGACCTCTGTGTTTGGAACCTTGAATAAATTGTGAAAGGCTGAGTGAGCGAGTGATTTCAGACACAACTCTCTAGTTTGAAAACTGAGATGTTGAAGTATGGTTAAAGTGAACAGTGGTAACAGTGCAGAGATTTTTTTTTGTTGCTTTATGATCAGCAGGCTAGTATTGGAAATGTATTGGATCTGCAAATAACCAAAAGAGATTTTATGCTTGGTCTGTTGGGGCGTCACCTCCTTCACCCCCTGGACCTGCTTCTGCTCCGTCTTCATCGATCATATTCTTATATTGACTCTTGAAAAATCCAGCCTAAGAGAACAAAAAAGAAGTTGTGTTAGCCCAATGTCTTGCAATAGCTTTATGGTCTCCATGAAGCAGTTTAGTAAACTACATTGTATGAATGTATATAGAGTATTTCACCTTATAAAGGCCAGCGCTGAGTAAAGCCAGAAAAACCAAGCCTCCCAAAGATCCTCCGATGATCGCTGTGGTAAAATCTGGTTCTGGATACGATTCTACCTCTGCTTCAATCTGAGAGGTGAAGTGACACAATAAGCATCAAATTCAAGCTCAATTAAAACCCAGCAAAGATCATTTTAATGTGTTATCACCTTGTGAACAGGGGGGTTGTTATTAGACGCTGCTGAGAAGAAGATGTACTGGTTTTTGTCGTAGTCCAGACTGGCTGTGCTGATCAAGCGGAATTTGGCAGACTCAAGTCCAATCTGTTTTGAGAAATAATGGATGAGGTTGTGCTGTTCAGTTTCATCAAAACATTTTAAAAATATGATATTCATACAAAGTAGCTGTAATATTTGGAACCAGCTGTCATGAAAATACTTCAAAATTCACTGAAAAAAAGAATAAAATATAAACTCATCATCAGTTACCTGCTGGATCCATCGTGAACTCAGGTTGGCAGAGATTTGGTACGTCTTACTCTCCAGTCTCCCCATGAAACTGGTGCACCTGAACACTGCGCACCTGGCTAGAGTGCAGTTCTGTGAGAGCAGAGATGGTTGTAATGCAGTGTGGCACACATCTCTAAATATATGTATACATGCCATACTGAAGATGGTAAAGGGCCATACTTACCACTACTTTAGTTTTCTGTATTTCAGCAACAAAATCTGTAACACTAGCTTCTTCATGTGTGTGTCTTTGGCAGCCTGGTATCTGAAATAGGGACAATTTTGTGTCAGTTTAAGAAGTCTTCATAAAACCATGTCCATCCATTTTACCTGCAGATGCTTACCTGCAAACTGCTCGAATCCTCCCAGATGTCTTTTGTGCCGAGCTGTATTGGCACCCTGACAACCACAGTGAAATTCAATGCTCTGATGTCATTTGAAACCTAAAAGAAGGTAAACAGGTGAATCTTGAACGGAAGTCAAGACATAATCAAAGGAATGTACTTTAGGATTTCTGATACTATTATATGATGAGATATTTTACCACAATTGATTGTTGGACTGGTTTCATTAAATCATTCTTTCCAAAAGAGAAGTTGGTGTAGGTGAGGGAACTAAATAGATTAAACACAGACACATTAAAACATTTTTAATATACATTACTTCAATGTAATTTAATGAATTTGTTTAGTCTCACACAAGAGCAACACAAACCTTTCAACTGTGATGAAAATGCTGTATTTAACATCAATATCACGTATTTTGTAAAGCTCACTGGAAGCGGCGTGTTCCTGGTTCCCACTGCAAGGGAGAATTCATAATGTTACTAGTGGACACATGCAGATTTGAGGAATAGTGCTCTGCTGTCTCACAAGCAGCTGGACAGTACCTGGTGGCATTTGCAGTGATATAAATGCTGTTCTGAAGTTGGCTGTTGGTTTCAATGCCATAGGAGACGATGAACAAAGCCTAAGATGAAAGGAGTGAGAGAGA
The DNA here is from genome assembly GCA_030347415.2 of Decapterus maruadsi. Taxonomy (NCBI): domain Eukaryota; kingdom Metazoa; phylum Chordata; class Actinopteri; order Carangiformes; family Carangidae; genus Decapterus; species Decapterus maruadsi. The sequence continues at coordinate 12,299,708 of CM064888.1, read as the reverse complement.
TCAGGCTTGATCCACTGTCCACGCAATAATGACAAATCTCTTGTGAGATACAAAAGATCACACACCTTACTGTTGGTCTTGAAAATCGGCTTGTCCACACTGCAGCTTGTCCTTCCACGTGACGCTCCGTCTTCACTGTCCAACGAGTTGCACTCAATTCTTCCCTTTAATGAAACACAAATACACACATCAGCCACAATTGCAGCATGACTTACGTAATCAGAATAGCTGAAATGAACTGAAACAGACTACATCCTCATGTCTTACCAACAGACTTGTGAACTTCCTGAAAGAGAGTCCGGCTGGGTATGTCAGAATAACACGGCTGTTGTAGGAGTTTTCACCTCTGTTCTCCACCGAGACCATGACATTCAACAGTTCATCGATGCCCACTTTAATCGCAGAGGAACTAGCAGATAATAAAAAAAAAGAGAAAAGTGAAGGTGGAGGAAGCACCTATAGGCTCTCTGAGGCCACATGTAGGCACAGCACAGTAACTCAGCTGCATGGGAACATGCCTCCCATGACAATAGTGACTAACATACAGATACTAAGAAGGTGTTACATTTACTATTTTAGTAGCTAGCATTTGATAATTAGAACAACGATGGCTGATGAAAATGCCATTAGTTTTTAATGTATTAGATCAGGGGTTCAAACTCATTTTAGTTCAGGGGCCACATACAGAAAAATTCTCAAGAAAAATGCATGCAATTCACATAAAGACCATGAACCAAACACTGGGCTGATAAAAACAAAATGAAGATCCCTTGATGGTTCAAGATAAAAAGTTGAAGAATCAATTGTGCACATAAACTGTATATTCATTCATTAGGTAAAAGAGCAAACTATAACTGTAGGTGGTGACAATGAGAACAAATCTATGCAATCTGGAATCCATTGTCTGGGAATCACAAATATGTGCAATTTCATGGCAATCCATCAAACTGTTGCTGAGATATTTAAGTCTGCATCATCAGACTGACTGACATATTGTCTTCCCTAGAGTCATGCCACTAGTATGCCGTAGTAGTATGTGAAAACATAATACAAATAACTATAGTCCTGCAAGAATTAGAAGAGCAAACCTACCACACACTTTGCATTCCAGTGTACAACACTACACACTGAAAAAGGCATTTAATAATTGATTTTTTCTACCGCATCTGCAACCGCAGAACTGAAATGTGTGAACCGTTTGTGCTCGCAGAGGAAGAACAAAGGAAATGCGCTCATACCCTCAGCTTAGGAGTCATTTCAGTATCTCACCTTGTGAAGTTGAAATCCACCTTCAGGTCATCAACACATTTTTCATCACTGCCACAGTTGATCTCAAACCATAACTGTGGATGAGAATATTTATGTATTTGTTCAGCATTACAACAAAGACGTGTTGAAAAGAGACACATTTGTATTCTCTCTCTCAAAAAAAATCACAACAATGATTCTTGCATATTTCATACTGCTTAAGAGTAAAAGTAGCAGCCAACTGGAAGTTTTCTCAACCTAACAAAGACAAGCTAAAACTAAACAGTAGACAGGGGGTAGGTAGTCTTTACAGGTCACTTACAGGATGAATGGTTGTCGTTTGAACTTGCGGGGCGAGACTTGGTTTGAGATTTGTACTAGAGGGCAGACCCTCGAAGGTGAACTTGAGCTCATTGGAGAGTTCATTGAGAGCATCTTCTGGACAAGCCTGCAGGAAGAGGGCACAGTTGTGAAGCACTCTTTGTCAAGGTTGTTAAGGTTGCGTTAGATTCAGTGTCTTTGAAAAGAGTTGTGGCAAATCTTATTGTTGACCAACTCACTTCAACAAAGAAGTCCACGGTGGAGCAGTGTGGTCTTGTCAAGTCAATAGTAATCTCTCCATTCTTCTCTTGTTCGTCTTTAGTGACGAAAGCTCGGTTGTTCGGGGCTTTGCGGGTGGCATCCAGTGTTAAAGTATAATTAATCTTTGCTCGAACTGGAATAAACAAAAATAAAATCCATGTGTTCACACATACAGGGATTTAAACAGATACACAGCGGCTCTTTGGTTTAGAAAAATTGAGGCGAGTGAGGAACCTGTGTCTCCTGCAGGCAGACGGGTCATGGTGAAGCAGATGGTAGCCGTGTTCTTCAGTGGCGTAGTACAGTCTTGGTTTTGACTAGGGATTATATTGGGGCTAAATGACACTTGCGTTTCAACCGTTACCACAGGCTTTGACCTGGAAAGAGACACGGCAGAAAAATACATGAGCGATGCAAAATGCCTTTGGCTTTGTGATCGATACAGAAACAGATGTAATAACTGATAACAAACGTATCTCCATACTATTACTGATGAACAACGTCCTTAATTAGTACAAAGAGCGTGAATGACGTACACTTTATGGGTATACCCTAACCATAACGGTAAAATGACAATATACAGTGATAACAGGACAGGAGCATCTTGTACTAACCTGAGTAGGACAACCCTGCCCTTTGAACCCACTGCTAAATCAGGCAGACTATCCTGACTGTGGTCAAAAGAGTTCTGGCTGATCGACATCCCGAAGAACTTCAGTCCTTGCCCGACTTCAGAGGCAGGAATTCTCTATGTAAATGTAAACGTTTTAGTTAATGGAATTAATTCATTGTTTAGATCAGCAGCTTTCAAAGTGGGAGGCGCAGTGTGAGAAAAATACATGAGAGAAAGTCACTGTAAACATCTGGTTTGCTAATCTCATCTACGGCTACAGAGTATGGGGTGAGCAGACAGTGGGGGAAGTAAAATCTCTCTCTGCATCAACTGCCTTTGCACATCAAAGATGCAAATCAGCGAAATGTGCATGTTTATTAGTCTAAGACCAGCGCAGTCAAACCCCTCACAGTGGTAATACATTTGCACTCTGGGTTAGGGTTAGGGTCGCTGTTGTAGGCTAGGGTACTTCACTGTTGTATCAATGATTCTTCAGATGTTTGTATGAGTCAGAACAGCCTCAAAATATCAATGCTTTTGTTGAGGCATTCTTGGTGAATGTGTTCAGTCCTCATTTACTGGGAAAATGTAAAAACTAGATCAGTTAAATTTCTTTGCTGGAGTTCGCTCACCTGTGAGTAAGTATCACTGATTCCTCCTCGTTCGCCAAGGAATATGTAGATACTGCCTTGTCCATTGTTCTCTAGAGGTGCTCCAACCACCAAATCACCGAGTCTATCTTTGTTGAGATCGTGCTGTGCAGCTAGAGATGAGCCAAACCGTCCTTTTTCAGCCGCAGCCCCTCTCAGTATCAACGGAGAATCTAAGCGACACTCGACTTTCTGGTGAAAATATAACAATGGCAGTCAGTGCTTGCATGAGCTTTAAAAATATATATAAATGGATTCATTTAATCACAATTGATAAAAGTGCTATTTACCGAACCAGTTAATGTGCAAATGTATACTCTCCCCTCTCTGTCAGCTTCCTTGTACATGGGCGCAGATATGAGGATTCGATCAGTGTAGCCGTCACGATCCACGTCCATGGCACAAACCTCTGCACCAAAATATTCACCAGTCTGAAACTGATGTTGGAAGTGACAAATTATCACAACTATTTACATACTGTAAAGGAAGAAAACAACACTTTTTTTATTAAAGATAATTTGTTTCAGTCCTCTACACATATTTATCTTACAACTCACCTGCCAACGAGAGGGGTCAATCGGTTGTTGGTTTTGCCTTTTGTCAACTGCCATCACAATCCCTATGTGGTTATACCTTGGAGCACCAAGTACTGTCAGTGCGCCTTGCCGGGTTTTAGCAACTGCCATGGAGTAACCTACAATTTGAAGGTCAAAGCTGTCACTGAAAACACCCGCAGATTTATCCAATGTAGGCAAATTGAGTCCAGAAAAACTGACATAGTATCGACATAGTTTTTTCCAGCTTATAGGCCCTTATGTCACAAGGATTTGTAACATTTGTAAAACCAGCACATTTCTTCATTGGCTGCACTTCCTGAAATTGTTGAAATCTTACTGGTTTTTACATAACTCTGATGGTGGTTGTGGCGTTTAACTTGAACAATATAATAATATAATTTGATAAGGGGGATATCACATGTGACATTAATATTAAAGCAGAAAAATGCTTGACTGACATCTAAGATACTCGCATGTGTTAACATGTACATGTGCATTGTTTGTTGTTACTGTAATATTCCTACCCAGGTAACCGTCAGCCTCAATGGACTTTGGTTGATAAGACATCGGGCCTGTGCTTGTATAGCGCGTATAGCCTCCTCTCCACTGGTTGGCACCAACAATACTCATCTGAATTTCCTGCAACAGAGACAGAAATGTAAGGAAATGTCTCATAAAAAACTAGTGCAGAAAAACCTAAATAAATTTAGAATATGTTTTCTGTTAACCGTGTTGCTGTAGCCGTTTGCGTTTGGTACAAGAGCAGCACTGAATCCCCTTTGAGCCATCTCCATTTCCAATGTCTCACCACCGGACTGAGATCCTGTGATAGCAAAATAAACATTACTGTTTCTTCTTCTCAGTTAATAGTATTATATCATTCAATTCAATAAACCTTACTCTAATACGCATTCGTAGTCTTTTTAATTGAAAATTTATTATTACTGTAAGTGACAGCAAGTTCACATCTGTACCTTCAATGGAAAAGATCTTGTCCTGCAAAGTCTGCTTTATCTTTTCAAGTGCTTCAAAGCTCTCCACTTGAAACATGTGGTCTGTTGTGGGTTTAGAGGCAATAGTTTCAAGTTCTCTTCTTGCAGATGGTTTTGAAAATGCATTCCCAACCTAGAAATTTGGGAAAAAAATAAGAATAATACTTGTTATTGTTATATCTTTATTTACTATTAGACTGTTGACAGTAAGTTTTAATAATAAAAGACCTTCAACTTTTGCAAATTGACTGACAGCTCTTTGATAGATGATTCCATCTCTTAATAGGAACAACACACCCTTTTTTGCCCAAAAGCCTATGTTTGGAAATTAATTACGCACATTTGCCTTAAAGGTACAACTTACCCCAATTGCAAATCGAACAATCTCTTCCTGATCAGCTAAGGCTATTGCATCATTCAAATTACGCCCGTCCTGAGACTCTCCATCAGTAATGACAATCAAGTTCCTCTTTGCATCTGATCTGGAACCTCTGCTTGGAATGAAAATGTTCCTCCTGTCAAAACAAGAAATATAGCCTATCATTTCAAGACTATTTTTTGACAACATTTTGTCAGCAATCCACTGTTCACTGCTGGTTGTTCAGAACTGTAAACTAAACTATTGTAAATAGCACATCTGCTTTATTTGCATGGCACTACTCAAGGGGTTTTGACAAGGTAATGATTATACTGTATCATGCTTTAGTATCACATTACAACCTACACCACATGATCGATGGCCTTCGCTGTGTAAGTTCCTCCCTGTAGCTGATATATTCCATTAATCTGAGACTCCCAACGTTGAGATGAGAATGTATTGAAATAATAGTGGACCTGGGGTGACCTAGAGAACTGGGCGATAGCAAACTGCGAAAAGAGGAGAAAATGCGTGTGATGAAGTAAATATTAAATGGTTTTAAAAACCATTACAAACTATGGAATTATATATTTTAACTGCAACACAAGTGAATTCTTTATGTATTCACAGTAGATTATGTGACAGTAGCAACACAGTTATATTTTACCTGTACACTATTACTGCTTCCCAGAAATGAGCGGACCAGACTTTTCACAAAATCCTTCATTTTTCGAAAATCCTGAGTAGATACGCTGCCTGAACCATCCAACAGAAATGCTATGTCTGCTTTCTGGCAATCTGTCAAATACATAAGTCAGAAGTGAGAATAATCAGGTTCAGATTCTGGGCTTCTCATGGGCTAGAAGTGAATGGAAGGAAGGTTTCTCAACATCACGCAAAGTTATTCTGTGTATTCATCTTTTTTATCTGCAGTCAAAGTGCTCCTCCCTGCAGTGCATGCACAGTGTCAGTTGGTGCCTCCAACAAATTAAAACACAGGTCTGATCAGTCCATCCAGTGCTCTGTAAGACCAGCTATGGTTATACTGTACAATTAACATTTCTACTGTCAACCCCCTTCTTTCTTGCTTTACTGTGCTCAAGAGATCCAAAAACCAGACTAAACTCTCTCTAGCCTCACTAGCCTCTCTAAGGCTATGGATTTGACTTTATAGTTACAATTTTGATCAGGCTTATGATGGTTAAGAAAAGAGTAGGGAATGCATTGTCAATGATGGTCCCCCACAGATATAGGCCTAATGTAGGTCTGTGTGGTGACATGGAAATATTTAAAACATGTTCACTTCTTCCTTTATTGTGGATGTGTTTTCACAAAAATCTATGTAAAGTATTACCTTCAATAGTCGACGGTACAGCAGATCCAGATCTAAGGGATGAGTATATTCTAAAGCACACACCATTGTACATGGTGATACCACTGCACTCCTTTGGGATGGTTGGGCCACATGCCTGAAAAAACACAATATCAAATTAATGTAGCCCTGTGGCTATTATTTTCATTCATTATATCAATATGGTTGTGTTGATAATACATAATTGTTCATGAAGTATAAATATGTTCAAATGTTGAATTATAAAATGTTAAAAACAGTCATTTCCAGTCAGAGATAAAAAGAGTGGTGTTACTTTAAAAATTCATTCAAAGGTAATGTCAGCACAAGGAGACCTTGATTGTTTGGTGCAGTGAAGCATCTTTCTTTTATTCTCCCATCTTTGTATGTCGTAGAGCCAATCCTGTACTTACCTCGCTCAGGTAGGAGGGACTTAGCGTCACCTACACGCAGCAGAAAGTTAGCGGAATCAGAGCCTGCTTTATCGGCGTCCAAGTCGGACAGCCTAGCTGTAAACGCTAAAGTAAAAACACTCCTTACTCCCAAGACTGACGGAGAGTCGTCGTGTGGTCGATGTGTATGAACTCTGTGAAGCTGCCAGAGGTAAATTCATGTGTTTTAATGTGCTCTGTGCTGTTGTTTATTTTTTAACATGTTGTAAACGAGCTCAGTCGCTAATCGCCATTAGCCTTTAGCTTAGCCTCCTTTGAGGCCTTCACACTGCTATTTTGCATTGTCGTTAGCAATTGCTAATTAGTGTGATACATGTGGGGTTTTCGCCATGAATAGGCCTGTAGCTCAGTGCTAAGAGGTATTGTGTAATTCAGGACCGGACATTCGCCATAAGAGGGAGAGAGTGAGGACCGGGAGAGCCCTGGACCGTGGGAGAGAGACTGTAGCTGCTGTACTTGAGCGTGGGTTTCCCTGCATCGTGCTGCTGCACGCTCCGTCCCCTTGCCGCTGAAACTGCACCTTGCCTTTGCCCCTTCCCCCCATCTCCATCTCTGACTCTGACTGAGGATTCGTGAGTACACTAACACATTGCACGTGCATTTTTTGTTTGTGCTGGTTGAAACCCAGTGAAGCGGCCATTCGTTTCCGGCCTCCACGCTCACAAGCATCGAACGGGCCTGCAACGTTTATTATTTTATTTTATTTTATAGCCCGGTGTGAATGTGTGTGTGAGTGTGGGCTTCGGACACTTTAATTGACCCAGTCACTTTGATTTTGCATTCTCTCAGTGGGTCTAACAGTGATCATTTTTGCATAAGTGCATTCTGTGAGAGTTTGAATACTGTTATAAAAGCATACTTAAAGGTCAACAGTGAACAAGTTAAATAATTTCTAAAATCCATTTCATTACTGTGTAATAAACATTTTTGTATTTCATCTAAATCCTGTGTTGTATTTAAAAAGGTATTATTATTTGCATTCAGCTAAAACAGGTAAAGTGAACTTATTCAAGTTTTTTATTTCACTATCACAGTTATCACAGGTAAGCGCCATATCTAGACGAACTCAGGCCCCGTCCCACTGTACTACAACACCCCAATTAGTCAGTATTTCCTAGCTACATGGGACTGGGGTTACATTAACATACGAAGAATGCATTGCTATTAACCGTGTTCTGGGAATCTATAGTTTACAAACTCACCAAAGCCTCTTGTCCATCAGGAACACTTGTCATTGTCAAACCAAGGGACATGTTGACTGCAAACTCTGGCACTGAAGTTTAAAGATTAGGAGAAAACATATATAATAATCAAGTACCAATAATGTTTATTGGTATATTCCTTCACAGTGTACAGTATGTAGACTTTCTTTTGAGAGATTTAAAAATCAATAGTTTCATACCTGGAAAGGACAGTTTTTGACATGATGATCCAATCTGGCACCTGTATATTTCCCCCCTTCTATTTGTTTCGTATTGTGCAAGTGGAGCACTGACTAGCACACTGAGGAAGTAAAAACCAGACAAACATGTGAGAGAGCCAGTCTGATTAAGACAAATTAAGCCTATATTTTTGCTATTATGAAAGGCTGTCTGTGTAAGACTTACTCTGACTGTCTTTGCACAACTTGGTAGCCAAAACCGGATGCTCCATTACTCCAGGACTTCCAAGCCAGAGGTTCGATATTAAAACAAAGTGCAGCTTTGAAAACTGAGAAATGAAAAGAAAAGCTTGGAATATGTTTTCAAGTCATGTGATTATAGCCCACATTACCACTAGAGAGCACTGTAGTTAGAAACATGTCAAAAACCCTAAATGACATATTCATTTTTAAAAAAACATCATCAAAATTACATTCGTGAGACTGTGTATTTCAAGCATAAAATACTGTCTTTCATGTAAAGATAACATTGGAACATGAAGGACTTCCTGAGCAATATGGGATTTGCTGACAATAGCTGTTTAGATGCAGAAGTAAAGCCTTCCACTTTTTCCCTTATTTGGTCAAAGCATTCAGCCAGGCAAAATGACTGAGAAAACGTCATTGTAGGCAATAACCTATTAATAGAAAAAAAACTCTTGTACATATTTTTGTTACAGTCCTCATCTTTACAAGTGTCGGTGTGAATGGACAACAGTGGTTTCACAGAGTCTTATACTGAGTACTGACATTGGTCCAAAATGATAATATCTGATAGATATCAATGAACTTTGGCATTTTTGAAATCACAGGGATTCATGTGTGAGTTTTGTTGTCAAAACTCCACAAGAATATAAAATCCATAAATAGAATGATTTCAACACTATGAAGCAATACACATGAGGCCTGGTTTTCCCTCCTCTGTTAAGTCACTGTTAGTTAAGTTACTGTAACCGTAAAGAGTACAAACAGTGCAACAGTAAAACTATATCCATCACCTCTTTTGGTGGTTTGGCACAGTTTTTGTTGGCCATAAGTCCCTATACAGACTGAACTTGTTTAAATCTACCAGTAGTAGTAGATCCCCTGCAGCAAATTGTCACCACCTCCTGAGTGGGACTGATGAGTAGACTTAGTATGTGATGGGTCGGTTGAGATATTTTAGTCATTGTGTCACAAGTTGTGTAGACTGAGCAAGTAAACGTTCAAGAGCTTACTGATCACTGCTTTAGCTTATTAAAGGTCCAATTGAATTAAAACACAATAAAAAAAGGCATGTCTGTTTCTCAACATCGTCAGCTTGTCAAGAGACAGGTTAATCGTCTCTCATAATGTGTTCATATTCCTGCTGGTGTCATAACCAGACATAATTCTTAATGAGATATCGTATTTACAACTGAATTTAGACGACATATGGAAACTCAATTTTGCTGGCATTTCTATGATATTCGCTGTGTTTTAAATTGTGTTGTATTCTTCCTATTGTCATAGTAGTTTTCAACTTAACTATCTGTGACAAAATGAAACATAATACCAACAAATTAAATTGCTGGTACAAATACTGATAAAGACACAGTGACAGACAAAATCTAAACTTAAACTAAATCTAAATCTAAATTTAAACTTGTCTTACCTGACAATATTAATGCAGTAGTAATTATGCAGTCCATACTCCTCCCATGGAAAATGGTAACAGTGTGATACAGTCTCTGAGCTCAGTGAATTTATGTAGCCTACTGCCCAAGAGGGAGATGTTGAAAGCAAACTGCAGAAATCCTGAGATGACTGTTATTACCCATGAACAAGTTAGAGGAACTTATGTGTAAGGAGGAGTTACAATAGCCTATCTAGATGTGAGAACATATGCTGTCATTTGATTGCACAAGGCAGATATTTTTCTAATTAATGTATTAAAACATTATTTGATTGAGTCCTTTAATATTGCATTCCCTATCACCTCTGAGTAGGAGCAATTAATTTTATACCAAGTTAAGAGCAAGCAGCATCATGACACCAAAGGGTCATCAAAGGTCCACCCAGAACTGAAACAAACCCTTATTACCCTACTTATACGCTGGGACCAGGACCAATGCAGGCGTGAGCAATACCACACACTAAACCCGAATTTATCATTTGTAGGAGATCTTTTCCCCCCAATCCAAGATTAAAACGACGCTCATTTCCATGTAGTCAGGAGGCAAAGACTCATGTCAGGTCAGATGCTTCTCCTCAACCGTCCCCTCTTTGTAAGCGCGTTCAAGGCTTCCTGAAGATCTCACACGTGTCCTCTCCATCTCCTCAGGGGGACTCAGGAGGTCCAATGGTGAACAAACAGGGCTCCGTCTGGGTCCAGTCTGGAATTGTTAGTTTTGGTTTTGGCTGTGCTCGTCCCAATCTGCCAGGAGTCTACGCCAGAGTGTCCCGTTACCAGTCCTGGATCAACTCCTTCATCAGCTCTGATCAGCCAGGCTTTGTCAACTTCATTTCCAGTGGTGTGGATCCTGACAGCAGCTACACCTGTCCTGGTCTCCCACCTCCTGTCATTAGTACCACTACTAGGCCTACTACTACTGTACGGCCACCTACCCCAACAACTTCAGCAGCAACAAAGCCAAGTACTACAACACAAGCTCTAACCAATCCTGCAAGTAAGTGAACATTTCAAATGATCAATTACTATTTTGTTTCCCCTGATTCTCTTTTTTTTTTTTGACCTCTTAATTATTTTATCAGAGTGTGGTAAAGCTCCCATGAACAGTCGTGCTGTTGGTGGAGGTCTTGTGCCTGGAGGAATGTGGCCCTGGATGGTGAGTCTCCACAAAAATGGGGTCTACACTTGTGGAGGAACCCTCATCGCTGATAAATTTGTCCTCACCAGTGGCCAGTGCTTCTCCACGTAAGAATAAAAGTCATTCGAATTCAACATCATTGAAGATTTTATCCAATGGATGTGTATTTTTGATCCCGCATTTTATCCACTCCACAGCTCCAATCCAAATGTGCAGGAGTGGAGGGTGTATCTGGGCCAGAATCGTGTGAATGGTCTGGAGGAGTTTGACATGTCTGTGGGTGTTGTGAATGTTACGCTGAGCAAAATGCCAGGATCCAATGTTGCTCTGCTGCAGCTGGATAAACCAGTCAGATACAGTGATTATATCCAGCCTGCGTGTGTGGACATCAGCAATGACAGATCATTCCCAGTTGGTAGCCCATGTTGGGTGGCAAGCTGGGAGAAGGGCAACAGCACAGGTGAGGGTTTGTTAAGTCTTACTTATATACAGTGATGTGTAGTTGCTTTATCGTCAAAGGCAAAGATTGATTATCTACCATGTGGTATTTCTCTAGGCGCTGATAAAGATGGCTCGGGTCTTCGAGTCCTTGAAACTCAAGTGGCGAGTTGTGGAAGTAGCCCTGATGCGGAGAACATTTGCACTTACGCCATGGACCTTCAACAGGTAACAAAACACATCCAATCCAGGAGTGTCTCCAAAATGTGTTTAACTTTGCATCGAAGTTCTGTTCATTTTAGTTTAGATCTCACTGATTTCTTTATGTTCCCAGGGGGATATGGGCAGCCCTCTCCTGTGCAAGTCTGGCTAATCTTGGTTTCAAGTTGCTGTTGTAACAATTAGCGGGAGTAGATCGGTCCGTGCAGACATTCAGGTCTTCGCAAAGACTTGGGTCTTTCTTAAAGGAGACAGTTGGCGATATGCCCACACCTGCAGCAGCAACAGGAAATGCACCAGGTTTCACAACTTCCCTATTCTTCACTTTCACTGCCCCCATTACCTACATGTTCCTATTGTCAAGACACTAAGTATGTACCTGGGAATGGCAGGAGTACTATTTTTGCACTCAAAAGTCAAGCTGGCAAATAGCATTAACCGCTGTGACTTCTACTACTATGATACTACTATGATACTTAAATACAAAATAGATAATGAGATTTATATTTATTATAGGGGCCCTGGTCACTATATTGACGCACGCTGACGGTTTTCAGGGCTTGACGCGTGCCACTGTACGCCACAGGAGGTGTAAGTGCATGCAGATGGTGTAAGTATAAGATAGACTGTCCAGGCAGGCAATAATCCGTTTTTGTTGCAGATTTATTCATACAATCATCTCAAATACTCACTGGCACACATTCTCTAACCTGTGGCATAACAGACACGGTCAAAACCGTTTGAGTTCCTCAGCGTGCACACCTGCACTGATTACCCACCCACATTTATGGATTCAGACCAATTACCTGAACAGCAATCGCCACCTACTGGCACAAATATGTACAACATCCCAAAACAAAGAAAATGACCAATTTGGCTCCAACATTTATGGACCAACAAAAGATATTTTACTGTCACCATTTTTGACAATTGCTCAGGGAAATATGTCTTTCAAAAGTTCTTTATTTAATTCAGGTTAAAGAGTATTTAAAATATGTGTCCTCTATCATCATACCATGCTTGTTTTCAAGTCAAGTTAAGTATAAAGACAAATAAAATATAAGACAGTACAAAATAAATATTGATTAAGCATAAAACAAATGTCTTGCTCATAAATCTTGCCTACTACATACTATCTTACATGTCATATCATCTATTCCTTTACAAAGTAACTCACATTCAACAAAAGGTGCATCCAATACCTTAGCAGTCAAGCTTTTAAGCGTAACATTGTTTTTTTTGCAGCCTAACAGTACCTTATGCAATGAAAACCAGAATATACATAGCTGATCATTACTGTATGGATTTTTTACATGACAAATATGACCCGTACAAAAAACAAACAAACATTGCACATATTTTAAGGCAAAAAAACCCCTCCACCAACAGTCAGCCCTTTAATTCATAATATCATTTCAGAAGGCCTCTCTAAAGCACTTCCTTGGTCATATATATATATATAAAGCATCACATTTTCCCTTTTCCGTATTTTTTAAATCCCACACCCTGTTGTGTAATACAACTTCTTAATGACTAAATCGCCTTTTGAGTCCCTCAGTTAATTTTGTGACACCTTGCTGTGGTCCTGACCTCTGTGTTTGGAACCTTGAATAAATTGTGAAAAGCTGAGTGAGCGAGTGATTTCAGACAGAACCCTCTAGTTTGAAAACTGAGATGTTGAAGTATGGTTAAAGTGAACAGTGGTAACAGTGCAGAGATTTTTTTTTGTTGCTTTATGATCAGCAGGCTAGTATTGGAAATGTATTGGATCTGCAAATAACCAAAAGAGATTTTATGGGTCTGTTGCCCAAACCCCTGGACCTCTTCTGTGAGGCGTTTCATAATCATATGCTTATATTGACTCTTGAAAAATCCACCTAAGCAAAATCATTGAAGCCCAATGTCTTACAATGGCTTTATGGTCATGTAGCATATAGTAAACATCACATTCACCCTCTTTTTTCACACCAATTATGACTTGTTTTAATTGTTCAGATCCGAAAATTTTCTTTTTGAGTCCCTCAGTTAAGCTTGTGACACCTTGTTTTTCTGTGGTCTGACCTCAGGTGAAACTTTGGAACGAATAAATTGTGAAAAGCTTGTCTCTGATTAATGATAACAGCCTACTTTGGAAATGTATTGACTGCAACCAAAAGGATTTTATGGTAAACCCTCTGTATTTTGTGATGGTGACTTTTCCATCTGCATGTACCACCTGTTTACAGCCATACATCACATTCACTGTTCAGGCACACAGTGTCTCCCACTGATGGCCCCGTTTCAGCTTTGAAGGAAGGTCTAACCATCGACCCATCAGGAGTATAATGTGTCTTTAATTCACAAGTGAAACTAATTATGTCCATTACACACTGAATGAAACATCACATCTTTTATTGACTAATAGTAATAATCACCTGAAAAATACCAGCCTGAAATATTGCAAAGGATTTTTGTCCATGTGTGCATATATTATATATAGAAATGTTTGTCTTCTGAAAACTATGTCCATCTTAAGATATATCCTGGAAATGGACTCTTGATAAAATGTAGCTTTAGAGAACTTTTTTCGGTCCTGACCAGTTTGCATCCCTTAGTAAACTACATTGTATGAATGTATATAGAGTATTTCACCTTATAAAGGCCAGCGCTGAGTAATGCTAGAAAAACCAAGCCTCCCAAAGATCCTCCGATGATCGCTGTGGTAAAATCTGGTTCTGGATACGATTCTACCTCTGCTTCAATCTGAGAGGTGAAGTGACACAATAAGCATCAAATTCAAGCTCAATTAAAACCCAGCAAAGATCATTTTAATGTGTTATCACCTTGTGAACAGGGGGGTTGTTATTAGACGCTGCTGAGAAGAAGATGTACTGGTTTTTGTCGTAGTCCAGACTGGCTGTGCTGATCAAGCGGAATTTGGCAGACTCAAGTCCAATCTGTTTTGAGAAATAATGGATGAGGTTGTGCTGTTCAGTTTCATCATAACATTTTAAAAATATGATATTCATACAAAATAGCTGTAATATTTGGAACCAGCAATCATCAAAATACTTCAAAATTCACTGAAAACAAGAATAAAATGTAAACTCATCATCAGTTACCTGCTGGATCCATCGTGAACTCAGGTTGGCAGAGATTTGGTACGTCTTACTCTCCAGTCTCCCCATGAAACTGGTGCACCTGAACACTGCGCACCTGGCTAGAGTGCAGTTCTGTGAGAGCAGAGATGGTTGTAATGCAGTGTGGCACACATCTCTAAATATATGTACACATGCCATACTGAAGATGGTAAAGGGCCATACTTACCACTACTTTAGTTTTCTGTATCTCAGCAACAAAATCCGTAACACTAGCTTCTTCATGTGTGTGTCTTTGGCAGCCTGGTATCTGAAATAGGGACAATTTTGTGTCAGTTTAAGAGGTCTTCATAAAACCATGTCCATCCATTTTACCTGCCGATGCTTACCTGCAAACTGCTCGAATCCTCCCAGATGTCTTTTGTGCCGAGCTGTATTGGCACCCTGACAACCACAGTGAAATTCAATGCTCTGATGTCATTTGAAACCTAAAAGAAGGTAAACAGGTGAATCTTGAACGGGTAAACAAGCACTGAAGTCAAGACATAATCAAAGGAATGTACTTTAGGATTTCTGATACTATTATATGATGAGATATTTTACCACAATCGATTGTTGGACTGGTTTCATTAAATCATTCTTTCCAAAAGAGAAGTTGGTGTAGGTGAGGGAACTAAATAGATTAAACACAGACACATTAAAACATTTTTAATACACATTACTTAAATGTAATTTAATGAATTTGTTTAGTCTCACACAAGAACAACACAAACCTTTCAACTGTGATGAAAATGCTGTATTTAACATCAATATCACGTATTTTGTAAAGCTCACTGGAAGCGAAGTGTTCCTGGTTCCCACTGCAAGGGAGAATTCAAATTTAATAATGTTACTAGTGGACACATGCAGATTCGAGGAATAGTGCTCTGTTGTCTCACAAGCAGCTGGACAGTACCTGGTGGCATTTGCAGTGATATAAATGCTGTTCTGAAGTTGGCTGTTGGTTTCAATGCCATAGGAGACGATGAACAAAGCCTAAGATGAAAGGAGTCAGAGAGATCAGGCTTGATCCACTGTCCACGCAATAACGACAAATCTCTTGTGAGATACAAAAGATCACACACCTTACTGTTGGTCTTGAAAATCGGCTTGTCCACACTGCAGCTTGTCCTTCCTCGTGACGCTCCGTCTTCACTGTCCAACGAGTTGCACTCAATTCTTCCCTTTAATGAAACACAAATACACACATCAGCCACAATTGCAGCATGACTTACGTAATCAGTGTAGCTGAAATGAACTGAAACAGACTACATCCTCATGTCTTACCAGCAGACTTGTGAACTTCCTGAAAGAGAGTCCGGCTGGGTATGTCAGAATAACACGGCTGTTGTAGGAGTTTTCACCTCTGTTCTCCACCGAGACCATGACATTCAACAGTTCATCGATGCCCACTTTAATCGCAGAGGAACTAGCAGATAATAAAAAAAAAGAGAAAAGTGAAGGTGGAGGAAGCACCTATAGGCTCTCTGAGGCCACATGTAGGCACAGCACAGTAACTCAGCTGCATGGGAACATGCCTCCCATGACAATAGTGACTAACATACAGATACTAAGAAGGTGTTACATTTACCATTTTAGTAGCTAGCATTTGCTAATTAGAACAAAGATGGCTATGGCTGATGAAAATGCCATTAGTTTTTAATGTATTAGATCAGGGGTTCAAACTCATTTTAGTTCAGGGGCCACATACAGAAAAATTCTCAAGAAAAATGCATGCAATTCACACGAAGACCATGAACACTGGGTTGTTAAAACCAAAATGAAGATCCCTTGATGGTGCAAGATAAAAAGTTGAAGAATCAATTGTGCACATAAACTGTATGTTCATTCATTAGGTAAAAGAGCAAACTATAACTGTAGGTGGTGACAATGAGAACAAATCTATGCAATCTGGAATCCATTGTCTGGGAATCACAAATATCTGTATCAAATTTCATGGCAATCCATCAAACTGTTGCTGAGATATTTAAGTCTGCATCATCAGACTGACTGACATATTGTCTTCCCTAGAGTCATGCCACTAGTATGCCGTAGTAGTATGTGAAAACATAATACAAATAACTTTGTAACTAACTAATAGTCCTGCAAGAGTTAGAAGAGCAAACCTTTCACGCACTTTGCATTCCAGTGTACAATACTACACACTGAAAAAAGCATTTAATAATTGATAAAGGCAAGTAATTTTTTTTCTACCGCATCTGCAACCGCAGAACTGAAATGTGTGAACCGTTTGTGCTCGCAGAGGAAGAACAAAGGAAATGCGCTCATACCCTCAGCTTAGGAGTCATTTCAGTATCTCACCTTGTGAAGTTGAAATCCACCTTCAGGTCATCAACACATTTTTCATCACTGCCACAGTTGATCTCAAACCCTAACTGTGGATGAGAATATAAATGTATTTGTTCAGCATTACAACAAAGACATGTTGGAGAGAGACACATTTGTATTCTCTCTCTCAAAAAAATCACAACAGTGATTCCTGCATATTTCATACTGCTTAAGAGTAAAAGTAGCAGCCAACTGGAAGTTTTCTCAACCTAACAAAGACAAGCTAAAACTAAACAGTAGGGGGTAGGTAGTCTTTACAGGTCACTTACAGGATGAATGGTTGTCGTTTGAACTTGCGGGGCGAGACTTGGTTTGAGATTTGTACTAGAGGGCAGACCCTCGAAGGTGAACTTGAGCTCATTGGAGAGTTCATTGAGAGCATCTTCTGGACAAGCCTGCAGGAAGAGGGCACAGTTGTGAAGCACTCTTTGTCAAGGTTGTTAAGGTTGTGTTGGAGTCAGTGTCTTATTAAAAGACTCTTTGAAAAGAGTTGTGGCAAATCTTATTGTTGACCAACTCACTTCAACAAAGAAGTCCACGGTGAAGCAGTGTGGTCTTGTCAAGTCAATAGTAATTTCTCCATTCTTCTCTTGTTCGTCTTTAGTGACGAAAGCTCTGTTGTTCGGGGCTTTGCGGGTGGCATCCAGTGTTAAAGTATAATTAATCTTTGCTCGAACTGGAATAAACAAAAATAAAACCCACGTGTTCACACATACAGGGATTTAAACAGATACACAGCGGCTCTTTGGTTTAGAAAAATTGAGGCGAGTGAGGAACCTGTGTCTCCTGCAGGCAGACGGGTCATGGTGAAGCAGATGGTAGCCGTGTTCTTCAGTGGCGTAGTACAGTCTTGGTTTTGACTAGCGATTATATTGGGGCTAAATGACACTCGCGCTTCAACTGTTACTACAGGCTTCGACCTGGAAAGAGACACGGCAGAAAAATACATGAGCGATGCAAAATGCCTTTGGCTTTGTGATCGATACAGAAACAGATGCAATAACTGATAACAAATGTATCTCCATACTATTACTGATGAACAATGTTGTCCTTAATTAGTACAAAGAGCGTGAATGACGTACACTTTATGGGTATACCCTAACCATAACGGTAAATGACAATAAACAGTGATATCGAGTGACAGGAGCATCTTGTACTAACCTGAGTAGGACAACCGTGCCCTTTGAACCCACTGCTAAATCAGGCAGACTATCCTGACTGTGGTCAAAAGAGTTCTGGCTGATCGACATCCCGAAGAACTTCAGTCCTTGCCCGACTTCAGAGGCAGCAATTCTCTATGTAAATGTAAACGTTTTAGTTAATGGAATTAATTCATTGTTTAGATCAGCAGCTTTCAAAGTGGGAGGCGCAGTGTGAGAAAAATACATGAGAAAAGGTCACTGTAAACATCTGGTGTGCTAATCTCATCTACTGTATGCATGTGGCTACAGACTCTGAGGTGAGCAGACAGTGGGGGAAGTAAAACCTTAGTACCTCTTTTACAGACTCTCTGCATCAACTGCCTTTGCACATCAAAGATGCAAAGCAGCGAAATGTGCATGACTATTACAGTAGTCTAAGACCAGCGAAGTCAAACCCCTCACAGTGTTAATACATTTGCACTCTGGGTTAGAGTTAGGGTCGCTGTTGTAGAGTAGGGTACTTCACTGTTGTATCAATGATTCTTCAGATGTTAATATGAGTCAGCTTTTGTTGAGGCATTCTTGGTGAATGTGTTCACTCATTTACTGGGACAATGTAATAACTAGATCAGTTAAATTTCTTTGCTGGCTTTGCTGGAGTTCGCTCACCTGTGAGTAAGTATCACTGATTCCTCCTCGTTCGCCAAGGAATATGTAGATACTGCCTTGTCCATTGTTCTCTAGAGGTGCTCCAACCACCAAATCTCTGAGTCTATCTTTGTTGAGATCGTGCTGTGCAGCAAGAGATGAGCCAAACCTTCCTTTTTCAGCCGCAGCCCCTCTCAGTATCAACGGAGAATCTAAGCGACACTCGACTTTCTGGTGAAAATATAACAATGGCAGTCAGTGCTTGAGCTTTAAAAATATATATGAATGGATTCATTTAATCACAATTGATAAAAGTGCTATTTACCGAACCAGTTAATGTGCAAATGTATACTCTCCCCTCTCTGTCAGCTTCCTTGTACATGGGCGCAGATATGAGGATTCGGTCAGTGTAGCCGTCACGATCCACGTCCATGGCACAAACCTCTGCACCAAAATATTCACCAGTCTGAAACTGATGTTGGAATTGACAAATTATCACAACTATTTACATAAAGGAAGAAAACAACACTTTTTATTAATATATTTTTTTTCAGTCCTCTACACTTATCTATCTTACAACTCACCTGCCAACGAGAGGGGTCAATCTGTTGTTCGTTTTGCCTTTTGTCAACTGCCATCACAATCCCTATGTGGTTATACCTCGGAGCACCAAGTACTGTCAGTGCGCCTTGCCGGGTTTGAGCAACTGCCATGGAGTAACCTACAATTTGAAGGTCAAAGCTGTCACTGAAAATACCCAAAGATTTATCCAATGTACAGTAGGCAAATTGTGTCCAGTACAATCAGAAAAACTTTGTACACATTAATCAAAAACACATAATAAGGGGGGGATAAGAATTACACATCATATATAGACAGTTTTTTCCAGCTTATAGGCCCTTATGTCACAAGGATTTGTAACATTTGTAAAACCATCTACATTTCTTCATTGGCTGCACTTCCTGAAATTGTTGAAATCTTACTGGTTTTTGCATAACTCTTCATTTTAACAATATGATATAAATGAATAAGGGGGATATCACACTACGACATTAAATATATTAAAGCAGAAAAAACGCTTGACTGATATGAAAGATACTCGCACATGTTAACATGTACAGTACATGTGCATTGTTTGTTGTTACTGCAATACAATATAATATTCCTACCCAGGTAACCGTCAGCCTCAATGGACTTTGGTTGATAAGGAGACATCTGGCCTGTGCTTGTATAGCGCATGTAGCCTCCTCTCCACTGGTTGGCACCAACAATACCCATCTGAATTTCCTGCAACAGAGACAGAAATGTAAGGAAAATGTCTCATAAAAAACCAGTACATAAAAACCTAAATAAATTTAGAATATGTTTTTTTGTTAACCTTGTTGCTGTAGCCGTTTGGTACAAGAGCAGCACTGAATCCCCTTTGAGCCATCTCCATTTCCAATGTGTCACCACTGGACTGAGATCCTGTGATAGCAAAATAATTTCTTCGTCTCAATTAAACAGTATTTTATCATTCAATTCAATAAACCTTACTCTAATACGCATTTCTTCATTGAAACTTTAATATGACTGTAAGTGACAGCAAGTTCACATCTGTACCTTCAATGGAAAAGATCTTGTCCTGCAAAGTCTGCTTTATCTTTTTAAGTGCTTCAAAGCTCTCCACTTGAAACATGTGGTCTGTTGTGGGTTTAGATGCAATAGTTACAAGTTCATTTCTTGCAGATGGACTTGAAAATGCATTCCCAACCTAGACATTTTTTTTAAAAAGAGGAGAAAAATAAGAGTAATTCTTATACTGTGTGACAGAGTTGATTTATTTATTTACTAATAGACTGTTGACAAGAAGATCAGAATAGGTAATGAGTTTAAGTAAGATAAGATGACATGTTTTAATAATAAACTACCTTTTAGTTTTGCAAATTGACAGACAGGTAGCCTACAACTTACCCCAATTGCAAATCGAACAATCTCTTCACGATCAGCTAAGGCTATAGCAGCATCCAAGTTAACTCTATCATGCGACTCTCCATCAGTAATGACAATCAAGTTCCTCTTTGCATATGATCTGGAACCTCTGCCTGGAATGAAAATGTTCCTCCTGTCAAAACAAGAAATATAGCCTATCATTTCAAGACTATTTTTTGACAACATTTTGTTCACTGCTGGTTGTTCAGAATTGTAAACTAAACTATTGTAAATAGCACATCTGCTTTAATTTAATGGCACTACTTAAAGTGTTCCTCCTTTGACGAGGGAATGGTTATATCATGCTTTAGTATCACATTACAACCTACACCACATGATCGATGGCCTTCGCTGTGTAAGTTGTTCCCCCTTGCTGATATATTCCATTAATCTGAGACTCCCAACGTACAGATGAGAATGTATTGAAGTAATAGTGGACATCGGGTGAGCTAGAGAACTGGGCGATAGCAAACTGCAAAAAGAGGAGAAAATGTGTGTGATGAAGTAAATATTAAATAGTTTTGAAAAAATTACAAACTGTGGAATTATATATTTTAACTGCTCCATAACTGCTCCACAAGCGAATTCTTTATGTCTTCACAGTAGATTATGTGACAGTAGCAACAGTTATATTTACCTGTACACTTTTCCCCTTTTTACTTCTTCCCAGAAATGAGCGGACCAGACTTTTCACAAAATCCTTCATTTTTCGAAAATCCTGAGTAGATACGCTGCCTGAACCATCCAACAGAAATGCTATGTCTGCATCCTGGCAATCTGTCAAATACATAAGTCAGAAGTGAGAATAATCAGGTTTAGATTCTGGGCTTCTCATGGGCTAGAAGTAGGAGTAGAAGTGAATGGAAGGAAGGTTTCTCAACATCACGCAAAGTTATTCTGTGTATTCATCTTTTTTATCTGCAGTCAAAGTGCTCCTCCCTGCAGTACATTCACAGTGTCAGTTGATCATGTGCCCCTGGCCACTTGGCCAAGGGGACAAATTAAAACACAGGTCTGATCAGTGCACAGTGTCAGTTGGTGCCAGTGCTCTGAAAGAGCAGCTATGGCCCAAGATACAATTAACATTTCTACTGTCAACCCCCTTCTTTCTTGCTTTACTGTGCTCAAGAGATCCAAAAACCAGACTAAACTCTCTCTAGCCTCACTAGCCTCTCTAAGGCTATGGATTTGATTTTAGGGTTACAATTTTGATCAGGCTTATGATGGTTAAGAAAAGAGTAGGGAATGCATTGTCAATGATGGTCCCCCACAGATATAGGCCTAATGTAGGTCTGTGTGGTGATATGAAAATATTGAAAACATGTTCACTTCTTCCTTTATTGTGGATGTGTTTTCACAAGTATTACCTTCAATAGACGACGGTACAGCAGGTCCAGATCTAAGGAATTGGTCTATTCTAAAGCACACACCATTGTACATGGTGATACCACTGCACTCCTTTGGGATGGTTGGGCCACATGCCTGAAAAAACACAATATCAAATTAACATACGAATAATGCATTGCTATTAACCGTGTTCTGGGAATCTATAGTTTACAAACTCACCAAAGCCTCTTGTCCAGCAGGATCACTTGTCATTGTTAAACCAAGGGACATGTTGACTGCAAACTCTGGCACTGAAGTTTAAATATTACACAGTTTTGTTTGGAGAAAATATATATAATAATCAAGTACCAATAATGTTTATTGGTATATTCCTTCACAGTGTATGTAGACTTTCTTTTGAGAGATTTAAAAATCAATAGTTGCATACCTGCAAAGGGTAGTTTTTCACATGATTGACTCTGGCACCTGTATATTTCCCCCCTTCTATTTGTTTCGTATTGTTCAAGTGGAGCACTGACTAGCACACTGAGGAAGTAAAAACCAGACAAACATGTGAGAAAACCAGTCTGGTGAAGACAAATAAAGCCTATATTTTTGCTATTATGAAAGGCTGTCTGTGTAAGACTTACTCTGACTGTCTTTGCACAACTTGGTAGCCAAAACCGGATGCTCCATTACTCCAGGACTTCCAAGCCAGAGGTTCGATATTAAAACAAAGTGCAGCTTTGAAAACTGAGAAATTAAAAGAAAAGATTAGTATGTTATGTTTTTAAAATGTGATTATAGCCCACATTACCACTAGAGAGCACTGTAGTCAGAAACATGTCAAAAACCCTTAATGACATATTCATTAAAAAAAAAACATAATCAAAATTACATTTGTGAGACTGTGTCTTTCAAGCATAAAATACTGTTTCTACGTTTACCTTTCATGTAAAGATAACATTGGAACATGAAGGACTTCCTGATCAATATGGGATTTTCTGACAATAGCTGTTTAGTTGCAGAAGTAAAGTCTTCCTCTTTTTTCCCTTATTTGGTCAAAGCATTCAGCCAGGCAAAATGACTGAGAAAATGTCATTGTAGGCAATAACCTGTTATAATAGGCCAAAAAAAACTCTTGTACATACAACAACTTTACAAGTGCTGGTGTGAATAGACAACAGTGGTTTTACAGAGGCTTATACTGAATACTGACATTGGTCCAAAATATCTGATACTTTGGCATTTTTAAAATCACAGGGATTCATGGGTGAGTTTTCTTGTAAATATATATAAATATGTAATATATAAAATTTGTGAATAGAATGATTTCAACACTATGAAGTAATACACATGAGGCCTGGTTTTCCCCTCCTCTGTTAAGTCACTGTAAGTTAAGTTAAGTTACTGTAACTGTAAAGAGTACAAACAGTGCAACAGTAAAATTATATCCATCACCTCTTTTGGTGGTTTGGCACAGTTTTTGTTGGCCATAAGTCCCTATACATACTGAACTTGTTTAAATCTACCAGTAGTAGTAGATCCCCTGCAGCAAATTGTCACCACCTCCTGAGTGGGACTGATGAGTAGACCTAGTATGTGATGGGTCGGTTGAGATATTTTAGTCATTGTGTCACAAGTTGTGTAGACTGAGCAAGTAAACGTTCAAGAGCTTACTGATCACTGCTTTAGTTTATTATACTGTAGGTCCAATTGAATTAAAACACAATAAAAAGGCATGTCTGTCTCTTAACATCATCAGCTTGTCAAGAGACAGGTTAATCGTCTCTCATAATGTGTTCAGATTCCTGCTGGTGTCATAACCAGACATAATTCTTAATGAGATATCGTATTTACAACTGAATTTAGACGACATATGGAGACTAAATTTTGCTGGCATTTCTATGATATTTGCTGTGTTTTACATTGTGTTGGATTCTTCATAGTAGTTTTCAACTTAACTATCTGTGACAAAATGAAACATTATGCCAACAAATTAAAAATTGCTGGTACAAATACTGATAAAGACAGACAAAATCTGGATGTTCAAACTTGTCTTACCTGACAATATTAATGCAGTAGTAATTATGCAGTCCATACTCCTCCCATGGAAAATGGTAACAGTGTGATACAGTCTCTGAGCTCAGTGAATTTATGTAGCCTACTGCCCAAGCAGGGAGATGAAAGCAAACTGCAGAAATCCTGAGATGACTGTTATTACCCATGAACAAGTTAGAGGAACTTATGTGTAGGAGGAGTTACAATATCTACCTTGTGCTAGATGAACATGCTGTCATTTGATTGCACAAGGCAGATATTTTTCTAATTAATTAATTCAAACATGATTTGATTGAGCCCTTTAATATTGTATTCCCTATCACCTCTGAGTAGGAGGAATTAATTTTATACCAAGTTAAGAGCAAGCAGCATCATGACACCAAAGGGTCATCAAAGGTCCACCCAGAACTGAAACAAACCCTTATCACCCTGCTTGCACGCTGGGACCAGGACCGATGCAGGCGTGAGCAATGCCTCACACTAAACCCGAATTTATCATTTGTGGAAGATCTTTTCCTCCCAATCCAAGATTAAAACGACGCTCATTTCCGTGTTCGTACGGGTGGGTCGTCTGTGGTTCTGTCTGGTTCTGTCGAGACCTCGTCAATACGGAAGTGGGCGTCGTTTCATCTTGCGTCAACGTGTTCGGAACACGAACGCTCCAGGAACACGTCGCCTATTTGGACCGATGCGGAACTGACGTCCTCGGACACGGGCCAGGAGATACAGACCCACTGGGCACCGACGGTTTCCCAGACGATTGGAAAAGTTAGTGTTGTTGACTGGCCGGGATGCGTGTCATCCATCCTCCATGCCAAGATACTTGCCCCCCCCGGATCTCTGCGGTTCATCCCCGCTGACTGACAGAGATAGAGCTCAGCCGACCCGCTCATTGTTTAGTCCTAAATATCCGCTACCTCTCACCGCTATTTATTTACTATTTATTTATTTTTTCATACATGCATAGTTTCCCGACCACATAAGTTTCGCCTGTCCTCCTGAGTCATGAGTCACTCAGTGTAGGGCTAAGGAACATTTAAATTACCGTAATCAAAATAACAAAAGACGGAGATCTATGAGATTATAAGGCTTAAATTCTTATCTCGGGAAAGAAAGAGATTAGTAGCCTATGCACAAACAAAACATTTGAAAATTACTTAAAATAAGAAATTTTAATTGAAAGTTTACTTGCAGGATGCAAATAAATCTATTTGCTACTCTTCTCTCTGTTGTGCTCGTGGCATTTTTTGAGAGTAGCCAGGGAGAGATGTGACATTTCATCAGCTGATCCGAATATATTAGTTCTACTTTACCAGAGAGACATCAGACATAAGCCAAACAACTGTTCCAACAAACCATGCAATACTTCTAAAAATAAAAAGGTTCATTTCTCCTTTTGCTTGACTTCCTCTGTATATCTCATGCTATTTGAACACCAACAATATGAGTTGGTTGAATGACTTGATATCTGATAGCTTTATAGATTAATCATTATGTTTTGTGGGTGTAGCTGCTGTGACCACAAAACCTGCAAGTTTACAGCCAGTGAAATAAATACTGATGCAGTGTGAATTTCAAAATTTACAGAAAGAGGAAGAAAAGAAATTGGCTGACCGACACAGTTTGTTGAATTTCAATAGCAAAAGCCCACGCTGAAGTCATGATTACTGTAAATCCTGATCATAAAAAAGGGAATAACTTGTGAAAGCTCACTGCTGCGTAAATTGTGTATCTGTCACTATCTGCATGTTGAAATATTAACCCTACAACCTTAGTTGAGGAAGTCAACTTCGTTTCCTGCTACACCTCGTGGTGATAAAATGCTCTTTTGTCGCTCAAAGACAAACTCTGAAACCAACTTTGTGCAGGTGCAAAGTTTCACATCACAACATTTCGAGACTTTTTGGTTTCACGTGACCTGTCTGGGTGAGAACGTGAGAGTGATAGCCTATAAAGTGCAGTGTACATTAACTATGGCCATGTGCAACCTTTGCCAGGCTCACCGCTTGACCCCTTCCTGCCAAGCAAAGACGATCGAGAAAGGTCAAGAAAAGGTCAAGGATCAGAGCACTGTGTTGCTGCGTCTGGATTAGATTTCTAAGGGCAGGTTAGCCATGTTGTCACATGCTGTCCAAGTCTCTGTGAGAGTGTGACTGTGAGTGTTATTAGTACATAACTGCATGTACCCCAGTTATCTTCCTCCAGATGCCCTTTCAAATGACCTCTGGATACCGTGATGCTCCTCTCTGTTTAGGCAGCAAATTCTTATCTCCCTGCATTTTCATTAATGGCATCTTAATTCAACTCAAACTACACTGTTTACAAAGATGCCTCTAACTAGGATGCACAGAATGTGCATGCATTATGTATAACGAGGCCTTAAGAAGCTTTGTTCTTTATAAAATATATCCTATATAATATCCTACTTCTTTCTGCCCTCCTATTTATACCATAACATTTCAACTTGTATTTCCTCCATACTACAGCAATTATCCCCCCTCTCTGTTGCTTTCTCTGCCATTCACTGATATACTCTTTGCCCTTTCACTGGCTGCTCTCTACCACGTTACTCCAGCCCCAGTCTCTCTGAATGTCACGAGCCGTCTCTGGTTGCGTCCTGATCTTTTTATAGCTGGGCAGCTGAAATGTGAGGGGTCACAATGGGAGGATAAATACAAGGGCCAGCGGGCCAGAGGGTTGTCGCAGACGAAGGCTCGGATCTTCTCCCTCCCTCTCACTTCTCTCAGCTCTCCTCCCAAACTCAAAGGTAAAAAGGACAGAGAACTACAACACACACACACGCTTCGCTTTCATTGGCTTTCTGTGAAACATCTTGAACATTTTGTTCTTCCGAGGCGAGACACACTTTCACATCTGCTACTGATAATTTGTCTCTACAAACAGATTTGTGGTTAGTGTCACAGCGACACATTTAAGCTTGGTCAACTATCTGCAACTCACTTACCAAAGAGAAAGTATCAGCAACACTTTCACTGCAGTCCACACTTTTTATCACACACATTTATCCCTTAGTATTTTGACTGCTATACTACGCTAAAGCTATGTACTCATTTCTGTGATCCATCCAAAGTTTCCACTGCATTGATGCAATTCATTACTCACCAGGTTGACTGAGCCTTTATTTTTAAACATGTCAGTCTATATTTATGCAATTACTAATCTTCCTGTTGCCTACAGGACTTCTGACTAGTGAGGGGTGTGTAGTTGCACAATGCTCTTTATTGTAATGTCTTCATGCAGAGCTGTAGTGCTCCACTTGCCTCACAGCAGCACACTGTGTATATTTAGTCCAACCTATTGATAGTGGAGGCACAGACGGGGGCGAAAGAGAGGGTGGGCGTGTGGCGAGAAGGTGTGGGTCAGAGGAGGAATGAGGAGGGAAGGGGAACAGAAAGGTCAGGGATAAGAGGCTAGGAAATGGAATAGGTCATCCACATGCTTGTCGTGATTTTTCAAGGGTGGTCAGATATATGGAGGAGGGTGGAGGGCTCTTTGACACTGGATCCCTTGTGCTGCTGCATATTGTGCCTGGGGAATAGTGAGCAACCACAGTATAATGTTACTTGAGCAGTTACCAATGCAACAACTGCAGGAGCATGGTTGGATTAGACTCTCATTTGACGTTTTCAGCAGCATACGGCAGACGGAAAATGACAAAACCATACAGCGAGACTATTTCACCACTTCCGTCTCAGTGAACCTCCTGTAGCACTCATCAAGCAGTTTCGCATGGCCTCTCAAGAACCACAACCATTTCAATGCAGTCTGAACCCATGTTGAACCTCTGCCCTCCATGTATCTTCCTTTGTAGCACTGGAAAGTTTTTCTCATCATCTCACCTCTCTTCTCTCCTCTAGAGTCAGGATGCCTCACGCATACCCCTTCCTCACTCCTGAGCAGAAGAAGGAGCTCAGTGATATTGCTCACAAGATTGTCGCTCCCGGCAAGGGAATCCTCGCCGCCGATGAGTCCACCGGTAAGGGATTTTATGAAAATGAATTCACTTTTCACAACTTAAAAACAACCACTCATTTAGTATATGTTGTTTTTCTTGACAAGCAGCCATATTGTCTATTAATCACACAATAGAGCTCACGACTAGGCCTACATGTGATGAGGAAGTTATTCAAAAACTGAACTTCACAACATCTCCAAAAAGTAAATTGCCTGCAAACACCTCAGAGCATTTCTCAACCCAGTCTACATCTGTGTTTGCAACCTCCAGGCAGCGTGGCCAAGCGCTTCCAGAGCATCAATGCTGAGAACACTGAGGAGAACAGGAGGCTGTACCGCCAGCTCCTCTTCACCGCTGATGACCGCGTCGCCCCATGCATTGGTGGCGTAATCCTCTTCCACGAGACCATGTACCAGAAGGCCGACAGTGGCAAGACCTTCCCCCAGCACCTCAAGGAGAGGCACATGGTGGTTGGCATCAAGGTCGACAAAGGTGTTGTCCCCCTGGCCGGAACCAACGGCGAGACAACCACCCAGGGTGAGCGAAGATCAGATTTAGACACACGACACGACACAGAAATGTAATATCTTGCAGCATCTCGGTCAACAAACTCATCGTGTGTGGCTTCTCCTTCTCCTTGTCACAGGTCTCGATGGTCTGTATGAGCGTTGCGCCCAGTACAAGAAGGACGGCGCTGACTTCGCCAAGTGGCGCTGTGTGCTGAAGATCACCCCCACCACTCCTTCAAGACTGGCCATCATTGAGAACGCCAACGTCCTGGCCCGTTATGCCAGCATCTGCCAGATGGTAAGACATAAGAGATAGCTGCTAGCCATCATAATTTCACAAGCTTAATATCAAAGAGAGGAGTAGCTACTAGTAGAAATTGGCGGAAAAAGATGCCCATTAGTTTCAGCTTCTATTCAAAACAGAAGCATCTCTACATCTAGGATTTACCAGATTTACATCATGATAAAAGCGGGATTGATGCCATTTTATCTCATTGTGGCAACTTTATCTCAGCTGTCTAACAAAGTCCTTCTGACTTTTGTCCCTGCCTCCTTCAGCACGGCATCGTGCCCATCGTTGAGCCTGAGATTCTCCCCGATGGTGACCATGACCTGAAGCGCTGCCAGTACGTTACTGAGAAGGTTCTGGCTGCTGTCTACAAGGCTCTGTCCGACCACCATGTCTACCTGGAGGGCACTCTGCTGAAGCCCAACATGGTTACCGCCGGACACTCCTGCTCACACAAGTACAGCAACCAGGAGATTGCCATGGCAACTGTGACTGCCCTGCGCCGCACCGTGCCCCCCGCAGTCCCTGGTAAGCTAGATGTGCAAAACATTCTCCTGTTGCATGCACATTCACTCTAATGTCTTTGGCAGCTCGGTTGCTCAACTCTCATCATTCCCCCATACAGGCATCACCTTCCTGTCTGGTGGCCAGAGTGAGGAGGAAGCCTCCGTCAACCTGAACGCCATGAACATGTGCCCTCTGCACAGGCCCTGGGCTCTGACCTTCTCCTACGGTCGTGCCCTGCAGGCCTCTGCCCTGAAGGCCTGGGCTGGCAAGAAGGAGAATGGAAAGGCATGCCAGGAGGAGTTCATCAAGAGAGCTCTGGTATGTGAATACAAATGTTAATACAATATGAAAAAAGTCATTGTAAAATAAGTTCTGCAGTTACTTCAGTAGATGTTTGTGAAGAGAGCCTTTGCATTTAATCATTTCTTTATTTTGTGTCTTACAGGCTAACAGCCAGGCTTGCCAGGGCAAGTATGCCAGCAGCGGAAGCAGCGCTGCTGGTGGAGAGTCTCTGTTTGTGGCCAACCATGCTTATTAAACATGGACACTCACAGTTCTCTTTCCACTCTCTTCCCACCATTATTATGACACCATGAAAAAGCCACATCCTCTTAGACTTTGCCTTTTAAACTGTCTCTCCACTATTGACAATAACACTTTTACATCTTAGTTGAAAGCAAAAGTCGGAAAGAAAAACTTTTGTTTGAGTTGTTGCCATAGCCAGGAGATTCTGGAGAAAAAAAGTTCCATTACCTCCATTCCCTCACGTTTTATTTACCTGTTTTTTCAGGTGAAGATTACCATACTGTTTTTACACAACTTATGCTATCCATACCTTGGTCTGATTCCACCAAGTCCAGTATAACATCTGCTGCCATGGAATAAAGCATTTACCCCAACATCTTGCTCTACTTCCTTCTTTTTTGAGCTTCTGCTTTTACTTCCTTTGACTTCCTTCCTGAGTAAATGATATGCCTTACTTATTATTTAAGAAGTTGTAGCCTAATATAATAAACAATATATAATATAGTAAATGGAAGGTGAAGCTACTTTACCCTCATGACAAATATTACACACATGCACACACAAAACAGGAAAAACATTATTTATTTTCTGTGAAATCTGCAGCTGTACAAGTTAAATACCTGGCCAGGCAACCCTGCAGCCAGTGGAGACACTAGTCCAAGTCGAAGGAGCTACAGTAACAAGCTCAGCTAATGGAGCTAGGTTAGACACTATGCAATGAATTAATTTGTGCCTCCAAAACCGAACAAGTTAGATTTATCCATTCAATATAATAGTACATAAAAATCACCTAAACTCTGCAGTGCAAAGACAGAGAAGGAGTGGGTTTAACATTGATTTACACACGACAAACATAGATTATCTTCACATAGATGATTTTGTATCAAACACAATAGGCCCTATCTGTTATTTAGCATATCTGGCCTGCACAGTGCGATGGTGAATTTGTGAATAACCCATTGTGGCTGTGACAAAAACACGCCTTCATTATTTGATATAAGTGCAGTGCAAGTCATAACACCATTGTCATTATACATTGTATATACTATAGGAGAGAATTAAATAAAATATACAAACAAACAAAACATTTTCAGTGTTTTGCAAAACTTTGCTATAGAGCAAAAATGTGCTGCAGGAGCACAAAAAGGCCAACAAATGCAAATTCAGACACAGGGATTGATGCGGTGGAGGTCGTTGGGGCTGCCGTCGTATTTGCACGGCACTGGAAGCTGCTGTCAGGGTCGACGCCTGTGGAGCTGAATGTCACGAAGCCCACGCTGGACCCTGCCACCTGATCTGTGACCCAAGACTGAAACTCAGACACTCGTGCGTAGACCTCGGGGAAGCCATCCAGAGCACAGGGTACTCCAAAACTGGTAATGCCCGCCTGAATCCACACTGAGCCTTGTTTGCATTGCAAAGGTCCACCAGAGTCGCCCTGAATGAGGCAAAACATAACAGTCAAGTGACACTCCTAGCATCATGTAGGCCTGTGTGTAGAATAAGTCTTGTTTAGGTTATCGGACCACATTACACATTAAAGCTTTTGGTTCTCCTTTAAATGAGCTGTAGGTGTGACAACATTAACGTACTGTATCTAATGTGCCATCACCTGTGTTCTATGAATTGGTGTGTATGTGTATGTGTTGACTGCAGATCAGTGGTTAATTTGCCTACAGTAGATTAAATCACATAAAGCAACAACAGTGTCCTATCATTTTCACCTGACATGCTCCCCTGTTCGCTTGCCCGGCACAAATCATTTCACCAGTGATGTTTGCCTCTTCTACTGCAACATAATTGCAGCTGCACTCGTTGTTTCCAATAACAGGTATCTGAACCTCCTGAAGTCTGTCTGGCAAGGGCTCTGCAGGAGAGATGATGATCTTATTGTCAGTATCCCACAAAGTAGTGACAAGAATTACATTGGTTTGCCTATCAGCTTATTGATTCCCTTATCAATTCCTTGTTTTATGGTTTTATGATCAAAGCAATGATGTTACACTCTCAGAAACAGTCAGCGTAAATGACAAGAAAGACACTGAGGAAGTGATGATAGCGATAGGAGACAGAGGCAACCAAACTGTGACCTAGTTTCACACAAACTGAAGTTCAGGTTCTTAGCTGAACATGTAGCATAAAGTGTGGAAACATTAGCTGCAGGGCAGTCCACAACCCCATTCCTTAGGTTTTACAGTCACTTTTCTGCCCCTCATCTGCTTCTCAATGCCCTGTAGGCCTACACTAAAGCAGAATGAGCAGGTTGGGAAGGATTTCATTGCTTGTGACTTAAAACCATCTGTCGTGAAAGCAGTTTCTGTGTCGATCTTGATCCTGTATAGGCCTTTTTACTCTACACCGAAAATCCACAGGAATTCGTGAAGGTATTGATAAAGGAACACATCGATAACAAAATTGATAATGGAATTTAGAGCATTTGGAGAAAATTTGCAAAGAAAAACTTGGTATTGGTAAAACTAAGACTGGAACAAAAATCAAGTTTCACGTGTCACAGAAATGTGGTCTGTACGTTTCAGCTGCCTCCCACTACATGATGGATTAAGGGATACTCACCCCCTTTTCCAAGTCTGCCCCAGCCAGTGGCCCAACAGAGGGTGGCGTTGTAGAACTGGCTCGAGTTACTCGCCAGACAGATGGGTCTGATGAAGTCGGTGAAACTGACTGGGGTGCTGAGCTTCATTAGGGCTATGTCATTGTTAAATAACGTGCCGTTGTAGTCAGGATGGATGATGATTTCAGACACAGTGCGGTTCACCTCGTTAACATTAGATCCACTCTGAGTCTCTCTTCCAAGGTAGAGAATAAATCCGTTAGCTGACCTCCTGTATTTGAAACAAGAGTCAGTGTCAATCTGTGTAGGCAGAAAACAGTCTCATACTGCAAAATATAAAATATATCTGACCTCATCTTCTTTTATACTCATTCATTCAACATTAATTATGCAGTGGTTCATTTATTAGATCCATTAGTGAAAACACTCTTGTGAGACAAATTACATATTAGATGATACAGCTGCTTACTGTCTACCCTGCTGAAAAATCCAGTAGAATACCATTAGAAAAAACCATTAGGAACCATTAGGATCCTAACGGTCTAATGGGAATTGGAACCTCCATTAGGAACCATTAGGAAAACCATTAGGAACCATTAGGATATGAAACCATTAGGAAATAAACCATTAGGAACCATTAGGATATAAAACCATTAGAAACCATTAGGATATAAAACCATTAGAGACCTAATGGTCCCATTAGGATGTTGAACCATTAGAAACATACTGGTTCCATTAGGAGCTAAAACCATTAGAAAACCTGTCCCATTAGGATCTGAAACTATTAGAAAAACATTGAGAAACCTACTGCTGCAACAGAAATTATACAGAGTCCTAACACTGGGCACCAGAGACATGCCTATATGTGTAACTGTGTATGTATTCGGATATTTTCCCCTCCGAATTGGGAACAGGACATACGGGGCTTGACAACTCCTTGTAGTTTGTGATTTTAATTACATTTTTTCAGATAACATGAACCATCAAACCATCACGAAGCAAGTGAAATCCTTAAAACATATTGAACAAATATAAAAAGACAAACATAGGAGGGAGACAGGGACATGGGAAGTGTGGTGTAGACAGCACGGCCCATCATCCTGGAGGAAGATGAAGTCGAGGGTCTGCAGGGATAGCAGTTTACTCCAAATGCTGAGAGTCTTGGTTTTCCCTGGAGAGGAGTAGAAAAAGAGACAAAAATATTCACATTTTAGTCAAAGTCCGACTTTTAAGAAAAAGGAATTTCAAGAACATCTCAAGACCGGAAGGGGGAGTTTTTTTTTTTTTTTAGCACCCTGGACCCTATTTTTCCATCTACTTTTATCTAATTGAGTGGTGGGATTTTCAATATTTGCAATTGCTCCAGTACAGAGCGAGGGACTCTTGTTGAATATAATTGAAGTTGCAAAACAGGGTTATGTTGTATTTTTAAGTGCCATAACAAGTATTCTATACTGCATCCCAACTATCACTTTAAGATACATTCTCACCTACCACGGTTGGTGTCCTTAGTGTCTGGGTGCATCTTCTAGTATTGGCTATGCCGGACCTTCACATTAGGACGGGTCCTCGAACGAACGAGTCATGCCTTATGAGACTTTTGAGAGAGAGGGGCGGGGGGGGGGGGGGGGGGGGGGGGGGGGGGTTAGAAATACACATATGACTTGTCTGATGTGCACCACTGACTTTCTCTGTCTGGTTCTTGCATATTCTAATTACAACATAACTCAAAAAAGCTCTGAAAGCATCAAACACACACTCACCTTGATGCGACTGGGTCCTTGAGATTGTTGATGAACTAACTGAATTTGGTCTGGTGTCTGCGAGGTCTCACTCAACTGTTAAATCATCCACATTATCTGAAAAAAGTAAACAGGGGGAGATGAAATAGCTGCTCACTTGACAGGAGAGTAGTCAAGATAAAGTCATAAATACAGGACCAGATACTAGCTTGTCCCTAACCCAAAGCATGTCTTAACTGTGCTAAATTAAATTCAGTAACATTCAGTGTTACCTCCATAATAGATCAACAGTATGAGAACCCAAAGCCCATGTCAAAAATAATGACACAGTTCAACATTAGACGATCTAACTGTTAACCTCCAGCTGAGACAGGGCACACTAGATCTGACGCTGATCAGCCGTTGTAGCGCAGATGTGTTTTAGAACAGCAAAAACAACAAAAAGAAAAAAAAACTGCCAATGTTTTTAACAGTTGATGTGCGTTGGTTAATGGCCATTTAAAAAGTGCATCTACTTCTCTCTCTCACACACACAACATCCACAAAGCTGTCTCGAGCGCAGCTACTGTAACAGTAGTTAACGGCCTCTTTTTTTTTTTTTTTGGCCGTTTTTACATTAGCTGAGCTGACCATGGCTAGACGTAGCACAAATTTACAAACTGAGAGGTAGAAAAACTTTAGCAGGCGAGCTACATACACTGCCTCACTTTGTAACCAAGTTATATTGGTTAAAGTTTAATATTAGCAACGTTAGCGAGTGAGCTACAGGCCCGTTTGGTGTTGCCAATCATGCTAACGTTAATGCTAATGCTAACGCTAACGTTTTGTCAACGGACATGACACTTCATTTAAATTTAGGTTTAGTACCGGTACCTCTGAATCTCTGGGCTTCCTCTCCTCTTCCTCTCCGGCCACATCCACGCATCCACGCCTGTGTCACACGTCCTTTTTCATAGTTCCTCCGTGAAAAGGACAGGGAGCCGTAGCTCCGGTTCCTTCTCCTCCAGCCGTTGACGAAGTGCGAACTGTGAAAATCTCCGGAGATCGTTGGGTTTTCAACTGCCAAATCCAACAGCCAATCACAGTGACGCTGCACATTAGATGAACCAATCAGAAGTCGAGCTGGCTAAAGTACCCCAGCAACAGGCTAGCAACAGGCAGAGCAGCAGCACCCCCTCCCCTCCCAACATTTACCTGCGTTTTGGTTAACTCGCAGATAGTTGATCTTACTGCAAATTATTTTACATGTGTTGATTTTAATTTTCATATAGTCAGTATCAAATCAAAATTACAAAATTGACTGGAACTTCACTTAATATAAATTTGCTCCAAAAAATATATTTCTTTTATTTATTTATTTATTTATTTATAAGGTTTCAACTAGCTCAGAAGTTACACTCTCTTGAATAAATAAAGATAGCAGTAAAAGCTTCAAATTAAAAGGAATCAATCATTTAAAAGACCGACATTTGAAATAAGTTGGGAGTGCTTTTAAAGGCCGTTTCACACTGGGGACATAACGAATAGGCACGAAATTACGAAATAGTTAGCACCTCCATTAGGTTGTGTTCTTTTCCATCCTGGATGGATGAGTCATGACATCTGTGTTCCTCCATCACAGAGACCACTGCACCCTGTAGTGATCACTAGACCACTAGTGACCATTAGATTGGTATAGAAACGCCTGTAGGAACTTCCGTTGAAACCATTAGACTCCTGTAGGAACCATAGACTCCTGTAGGAAACCATCAGACTCCTATAGGAACCATTAGACTCCTGTAGGAAACCATTAGACTCCTGTAGAAAACCATTAGACTCTGTAAGAACCACTAGTAGGGACCAGTAGGAGATAATAGAATCCCATTAGAAAAACAAACCAAACCATTAGGAAAACACAAGTAACCATTACAAACCATTACAAACCATCAGGAACCATTACAAACCCATAGAGAATTCCTAATGGTTTCTCTGATTTTTTTCAGCAGGGTAGTGTGCTGGGGGTGTGAGAATAAGAGACAGCATTCACAGTTTAGTAAGACATTTTTGAACAACAGCTGTGACAAGTCACTATTAAAATGCAGAAGTGCTGCATCATGTGAAGTGTGATAAGGTTTTTGTGATGAGATTGGAATGAAGTGTGGTCAGGGTGCTGAAGGCTAGAAAAAAAAAGACGCTCTTTTATCGGGGAAATTTAGAAACTCTTGTTCACAAGTTATAGCAGAATCATATGGGTGGGTTATCAGTAAATTTCAGTTCCTTAAAGGGACAGTATGGGACTTTACTGGCTTTTTATTGACAAAAATCAAATATGTCTTTCATAAATACGTATTTCAATGAAGTGGAATCGCGCCCGCATACAAACGAGCGCTTACTCGTAACTTAGAATGAGATGTTACAAGTCGTTACAAACATACAGGGGGGGGTTCACCGAACCTTCTCTGCCATGTTGAATCGCCATGTTTTACGTTCAGTGTCACCGTCGCTGTAGTTAACCACAAACTCGGGCCGCCGGACCTTCTCGTCTCGGGGAGAAAGTTTTCTAGACGGCGCCTGTTAAAACTGTCACCACCGTGTAGCTGGTGTGAGGAAGGACGGAGGCACTGGTGTTGCCTTCAGGTGCAGTCAGACACCTGAATGACGCCGTGAGTGACGCCGTCGGCAAACCAACTGGATGTTATTTTACTCGACGAGAGAAAGACGGTAAAACGTGGGTCAGGTAAACAATACGACGTTACCATGACAACATATTGTCACGCCGGTATTGTTTTGCCTGGTGCTGGCGGACCGTTTGTTTACATAGAGGCTTGTTTATCCTGTTACATGCAGCGTCTGTTGTTTTTCTGACTTCTGCCCGAGTTTACGTAAACGCAACAGCAAGAATACGTGCCGACATGCAACCGCACCGCTAGATGGGGGTAAATCTCACATACTGGGGCTTTAATGAGGTAAAAGCAGGAGTGTAAAATACGAAGATGTTCCTTATTTGACTCTATTACCAACCACCAGAATCAGTTGGTTCCTCCGCTGTCGCCCTCTCACTCTGCACAAAGTCCTTTTTAGGAATTTTGGTTTGTGAGAGGAAGTAAAGTTTGTCTGATTTTCATTTCTGTCTTTTTCATTGTATTTCTTTTGTATTTCTGTACAACATACAGTAACATATGCTTCCGCAGCCGAGTGATGTGATTGGCAGAAATGATAAGCCTGTCCCCTCATGTGGATGTCATGCACCACGCGTTTGACCTTTTTGATGCACATTTTGTTCACAGTGACCTGTTTTGCTAGCAACTGGTGTATTATTAGACAGATGTAGTGTTCAAGGCACTGCGACAAAACCAGACATTTGTTTCATTTTCAAACCCCCCTCCCCTTCGAGCCCTGACAGCTCATATTATTTGATATTTTTAAACCTTGGGTGTAAGGTTTTTAATAGCTCAGTATGACCATCAGCACTGCTGTGGTGGACTGTTCATCACGCAAGTTGATTGTCTATAATGGTTCAGAAAGGTTAGTTTCGTTGCAGGGCCTGAAACAAGAACTAGGGAGAGATGCAACAAGTGCTTTTATTGTGAAGGTTATGTGAAAGTGTTCTTACCCTTGGACGCAGTGCGCTGCTGTGAGTATCCACTCATTATTGATGATGGTCCCTCCACATGTGTGACCCCCAGAAATACTATGCATGCTGACCTGCCAGGGCCATGACCCGGCTGTGGCGTTGTCACCACCCACTATCCTTGTGTTCAGAGGTGCCGTGCCACAGTCTGACAGAGAACACACAACTGTGTCAGTATACAGATGCTGAGCCAGGCTGATTCAAGCTAAAATGTCTCTTCTCTGTATTCATCATGATCGGTGCTCTCTCACAGTAATTGGTTACCTGAGCATTTACATAGCTGTGTGTAATATATGAAATGGGACTCACCCTGAGCCTCTGATGCTGTGAAAGAGAAAGATGAAAAGGTCAATCTGTCTGTTTGTTCCTCAAAGTGTGTGTGTTAAATTCTAGGTAAATTGTTGTTTGTCATGTACTGGAGTGTTGAAAGTGTAGTAGTAATGTTTAACCACAGCCACAGGGGGGCAGGAGAGTCAACAGCTGCTTCCTTAAAACTTTTCTGGGGTGTTGGGTGAACTATTGTATACATACAGTTCTGTGAATGCACTTAACCACTTTGTTTAAGTTTGGTGAACAAAACAAATTTAGCATTTGACATCTCCACCATGAGAATCAAATGTTGACAAAGCAAGTTTGTAAGTCAGCCCCTAAGAAATTATACACACTTCCTGCATTTACCGAAGCTCAACAAATTCAGTTGTAGGCCTATCTTCTGCGATTCTATTCTATTCTATTTTACAAGTTTACTGTGTAAGGTGGAGGTGTATTATGTCTCTTGGGGCCGGGTCGAGAGTGGAAATTAAGATCTTGTTACATGCAAACTGAAACTAAATGTTTCAAATTGTCATGGTAAATTGTTATTTGTAAGTTAAATTTCAGTCATGTCTGCCATTTAGGCAGATCATATGTTTCGTTGCATGAATTTGAATTTGAATTTGAATTTGAATTTGAATTTGAATTTGAATTTGAATTTGAATTTATGTAAGTGTCATGCACCAGTTAAGGCGCCCAGCCTATAAGGGCTTACAAGACACATTCCAACTTTACCTCATCATCAACCCAAAACAACTCAGGTTTCACATATTGCATTCTCTGAAACAGCTGCTTGCAGCTGTTATACTGTATGTGTCTGTGTCCTTTTTAATGTTCAGATCTACTATACAAACAATGATGTGTCCCCTTTGCCCTCGATAGCACCCAAACTGAAAGTTGCTTGACAAGTGTGGGTGGTGAGGCTTTAGGTACTGACGTGCCAACCAACAAATGCTGTCAGGCTTGTTCCATTGACTATATATGGCCCCATAAGTCCTTTCGTTACTCAGCTAAATCATTTTGTCAAGTCATTGTCAGTATTTTCTACAGAGTGATGAGGAAATGACGAAGCAATTCAAAGGTTATGACCTGACCATCCTTTTACAAATGTTATAGTTGTTTTTCAAATGTAATAGATAACAGTATATTTACATTTGCCTCCAAAATAGGACTCTCAGAAGAAGAAGAAATGTAAGTTTTAATATTTAAGAAAACTGACAGAGAAGTCCCTAAAATCTCAGTTTAAAATTTATATGGCTTTATTACACACGCACACACACACAGAATAGGATGTTGCTCTTCCTCTTGGATGCATGTTAAAAATGACACATTCTTGACCGCTGCATCGAAGACAATAAAATCTTCATATTCTTAGTGTGCTTTGAATAATGGAAGAGTCTCTCTAAAAGAGCCTCTTTAAAAACAGGTGATGTTGTTTCTGGGTAACCACTTGACAACAGCCCTCTTTGTGGTTTACAAGAATTAACATAAATGTAAAGAGAGTAGAACCCATTAATTCTGTAAATTCTGTAAAACTGTATTATAGCACTAAAAGAAAAAAAGAAATAGCAAAGCCACAAAAGGTACAAAGTTAAACAAAAGTCTTTGAATGGACAACTCACCTCGCCCCGTGAGGACCGTCCATGCACAGAGGATCACTATAGTCTTGGCTGTCATACTTTCAGTTTGTTTCCAGTAAACACAGACGTCTGTCCTGCATCAGCTGCTCTCTGTCTCTCTCCAGATATCCACAGTATTTATAATCACAACCACACCTACTCAAACCTGTTACAGTAGGTTGAGAGGTAGGTATCTATGAAGAGGTTTGGTCGGTGCCTATAGTCAGTATTTCTGTTGTCGTTCTGTGTTTTGTTTCCAAAAAATAGATGTCAATGTACAGCATGTCTTTTATTCTTATTTATTACTATTTTTGTTTACGGCTTCAAATTGAATGTTTGATTAGAAAAAACATTTTTGCATTTGGTTATTTTTCATTTCAAATTTATTAGCACCATATCATGCAGAAGCAGAGTGCTTTAGATATTAAAAAAGTAAGAAGTTCATACACACAGCGGTTATACTTTACATAACTGTGAAACTGCAAATGGTTAGTTGTAGCATGATGTCATAGTCGGCTAGGCTGTGTGTAATTTGACCCGCAACATTTTCTTTTGATCTCAGTGCCACGATGCACAGCCAGTGTTGTTTTATTGAATTAATAACTAAAATATTTGTAATTACACTTTTAAGCTAACATTGTATCTACTGACATATTAAAGTATTGAGGCACATTTGAAACTACTGCTTTTCTTCAAGGACTCAGCTTTGTATACAGTAACTGCTTACATACTGTAAGGCCATGGTGATTCTGGGAGATTAGGAGGGTTTGTGCAGGGTGATGTCTCTGTGTTGACTTTATCCATTTCTGTTGGCTTCTGCACATACACCACACAAAGGTTAAGGATGTGTGTGAACTTCCTGCCTGATGCATGTGGTTGGGTTTTCACAGTATTTCAGTAGAGAAGCATTGCTGAGATAAAGCTTCCCTTTTGGGCCCCCCTAGAGGGATGCGAGCACATTGCAGGGGGTGCGTGGAAATATTTATTAATTTATTTTCAAGATTATGAGGCCATCACTAAAAATGGTATGTGCACTACAACTAGTTTCCCCCGGGGAGACAATAACCTGTGGCACAGCTCCGTGAAGACTTGTGCCAATACAACACCAAACACCAAAACAGCTGCAAGCAGACCTTTATTCTCCAGAGAATAGTCTGGTGAGCGAGAGTTTCTGTTACTTCAGACTTCAGACTCAGGAGAGTTTTCAGGGGTGCCCGGCCCACCAACTTGAACACAGGCAGCTCAGGGAAAACTATTCAAATGAACACAACACAAACACAACACAAAAATGGCAAAGAGTAAATAAACAAATTGAATCGCTATGCAAATATGACTGTAGCTGAACTCCCACAAGGCTACTAAAAAATGTTGTTAAGCTGCTATCAGAGACACAGCATGTGAATATATAGGCAACGTGGCAGACAGCGTTAATCAGTCTGTCTAAAGGGGCCCTTTGTCACTTATGGATGGTTTCTTGTGGCATTTCAGAAGCAGCGTTGCCAGCTATTTTCACTTCACATAGCGTACATCTTTGAAACGGTCTTAATTTGTATCTTGACTAGTTTAAATCCCCGTGTCTAGCTACATACCAAGGACAGGATGACAAATGTGTCACCCGCCAACCGCCCACATGCCTGGTTTTATAACTTATCAGCAACACAATCTAAAGAAAGTCGAGCTTCCTTCCTGATGTCTCTTGGTGGCCATGTAGTAAAAGTAAAACACTGGCATTAATGAGGAACTTCTTTACTCAATGTTGTTGCCACCACCAGGTCTGTTGTGGAGAGGGGGAGAGTGCAAACCAGGAGAAGGGGAAAAGCAATGAGAGTGAAGACAACAATCCCCATGTTCCCGACCTCTTGCATGACATTGTCCTATTATTGAGAGACCCCTGACAAAAGAGGATATACTGGATATACTGCACATAGGCCTACTGTACTGTATACAGTATGTATGGGGTATATGGCCTTTAAAGGGGCCGTACAGTACAGTACAGTACAGTACATGTGTCAATGAGCACTTGGCTTATAGTGTGAGTTAATTATTGCGCACTAACATAGAAGTCTGTTAATTATTTTTTTGTTTTGTTTTTAGCCTTTATTGTTTTGATAAATGCTGATTGTACTGTTGAAATTGCCACTGCTTGTCTGTTGTAGTTCACTATTCCCAAACACTAGATATACTGTATATCAGATTTTTACTTGTGATATGAAACATAAAGCATAAAGGATATAATGACTGAGCCACTAGTGGAAATCT
Organism: Decapterus maruadsi; assembly: GCA_030347415.2. NCBI lineage: Eukaryota > Metazoa > Chordata > Actinopteri > Carangiformes > Carangidae > Decapterus > Decapterus maruadsi. The sequence continues at coordinate 12,257,506 of CM064888.1, read as the reverse complement.
AATTTTCGTGGAACTGAAGAGACTGATAATATTCACCTTTTAGTCATTCTCTTCTCTCTTTTGAAAGCCGAACACACGTCACATACAATTAAAATGTCATGTTAACAGCTTAGTTTGCGGCAATGGAATCCTTAACTGACTGTTAATGTTTGTTCATAAAGTTTACAATCAATTGCCCTGCTTGCTTCCCTGGAGCAAAATGGATACAGGTTGACAAGTGGCAGGACGCAGCACTGACCGACTTGATGTTTGTCCATAAAAGCCATTATTCCAAGGGGTGTAACTTCAATTTTTGACTTCTAATCTCGTTTCTGTCAAATACAATTTTGTCATATTTCAAACTGTCATTGACAATCATGTTGACATGCACTAATGTCATGGATGATGTCAGAATTATCTTTCCATCTGCTCTTGTTCCCTCCATCAAACCCTCATGTCCCTCCTCCCCTTAACCCACATAAAGAGCGCTCAATCTTCCTTTCATGTGAAAGAAAGGTGAGTAAACAAGAATGATGAGTCGGTAAGAGTTGCATCTGACTGCTGAGCACCAAACACAAACAAGGAAATGAAACGCATTTATCACTTCTTTTTTTTTTTTTGGCACTCTAAGGTCGCACCATTGTTGCCATGTTAAGCAAAGTGCAAACCCGGAACATGAGAAGTGAGAAGTGTCAGAGAAAACACTTCACCTTAGTGACACAGAGGTCCTGTGTGGTCTTCAAATAAGAAATGAACCCATGTTCACTGACTGATGTGTGTGTTAAGATCAATTAAAGTGCAAAGTCAAACAATTTAAACAGATAATCAGGTTAATGAATATTCAGAGGGGGATGAAACACGTAACACCTCTTACTTCAAACATCAAACACTTGATCTGGTTAAAAATTAACCCCCCCCAGTGGGATGGATCGTAGCAGCAGCTGACTGAAAACATAGAGGCCTTATACAGACGGAACAAAAAAACAGCCTTTCTCCTGTTTTTATCCTCTTTTTTTCTCTTAAATGCAACACCACACTAACTTTTCCCCGGATAGAAAAGAGTTGTAGTCTCGCTTCAGTGTTTGCCCACATAAGCTCAGTGGGATTACCCTCTCTGTTTGTTCATGGCAACACTGCACCAATGTAAAGTAGCCCCAAAACCTTGGCTAGAGGCCTGCCTGAATTTTAAGTGGCCAGTTCTCTCACTTGTGTGTCCCTTGCACATCAAACTGCCTTTTCCCTCCCTCTCCTGCTCGCTCCATCGGTCCTCTAGGGTTCGCTTATTTGGGAGGACACATATCAAGGGCCTCCTTTCACACTCCTGTGAGGCCCAGGGACAATATTTCTTATTATCCATCTGGCAGGACAAGCCCGCCCTCTGTCATCACATAGCTCTATATAAGACAGCAAAAGGGGCCGATGATAAGACATTGGTCTCAAGACAAGCTGGCCATGCGGTGTAAAGTCCTCGTCCGTGTCGTCCTCTTGACTCTCATAAAGCATGGTGAGTATTGAGTCATTGCGCTCACAGGCTAATCACAAAGGCCACATTGCTGTTTCTTTACCTATAACAGGTCTGACCAGGTTAAATTAAATAGGCCTATTGATGCAGAACAATCGCAGATGTAGAACTAATGGCTTGGAACAGGAATGTTGCACGGTATCAAATCTGATTGTAAATCATTAGTTTTGTTGTGATCTTGTGGTGGTGAAGGAGGTGGAACTCAAAGTAATATAAATGGAAATGGAAAAATGCAGATGGTGAATGTTGGTTATATTCAGACATGAGAGCGACAGCGTCAACATGCACCTGACCATTACTTGGTGCTGATGCATGGTAAATCTATTGCAATGCATAAGATCAGTATAGATCAAGTGAAAACTCAAAGGTGTTGAGGTATTTGCTATTTTCCTGTATAATGATGTTGTTATTTCTTGTGTTAGGCCAGTGTGAGTGATGCTGCACATCAGCGAATAAGACTTTTTTATGGAAATATTTTACTTTTCTTTATAACTTTTTGGATCAGTGTTATAGTCCGTTTGTTGTTGTTGTTGTTGTTGTTGTTGTTGTTGTTGTTTTCAAGGCATTTTAATTCAATCAAATATCCCAAATTATACACTCTAATATGGCTATAATGCAACAATGTTTCTATAAGCATGAATGCACAATGTTAAATTATGTTATCCGTTTACTCACAGTCTAACAATGAAGTGAAACATGAACTGAGAATTAAGGCATTCCTTATACACCTTGTATAGGATTGTATATATTGTATTGTATTATAGTATTATAGTATATAGGATTAGATGATAAGAACAAGCAAGTATTTTCCAATCAGTCAGACATTATTAATGCTTCTAGGCTTTGATTTACCCTTCATAAACAACATTAATCAGTCCCAATCTATTAAGATTACATTTGAATCAGATCAGTGTTTGGATCAGTGTTGTACTTTTGTCTGTCTTTATTTTCCTTGTCAACCTACTATGGTCAGACCATCTATCACACTTGACAAGAGTTTCAACATAAACACAGGTTTTCTATTGCTCGACTCCATAGCTGCCAACAAGTATTTATTGTACTAGTTACTAATTAATCTGATTGGGTTGCGGGGCCTGACTGAAAGGCGTTTTATTTACACCGATTCAATGGGGTATACTGAGATTACTTATTCACAATGAGGGATGAAAAGAAAGAATGTGAAACGGAAAATTTCAAGAAACTCAAGCCATTGACTGAAAACCAATGGTCACTGTATTTAAATAAACAAACTTGACAAACACTCTTTGCACTTTGTTTGTACAGTGCTCCAATGGCAGTTTTTGTCACTTGAGTGGAAAACTTTGATGATCAGAATGAGAAAAGGAAGATTTTGTATTATTGCTGTGAACTTTACAATGCAGATTGACAGCGTCTTAATGTATTTGCTTGAATAGTCATTAGTGTGTGTAACTGAATGAGAATGAATTCAATTGTTTATGGGCTCAAACTTTAATTTCTACATCTACTGTATAGGGATTATTTACCAAAATGTTCAACTATCCCTAAGATAAGGAGGACACTGTCCCCAGATATGGGCCCGCAGACATCTAAATGGAAATACAATATATAGATTAATGTTTGGAAACCATACTAGCAATTCTAAAAAGCAATTCATTACAAAAATGTGACATCCTGTGATGGAACAAAGCGCATCAGGCTCTTTATTTTAACTTCAAAACGATCTTTCTCTGGTTTCAGTGTGTCACGGTGAAATTCAGGCGAGACCAAACACAACTTCAATCCTCCCCTGCAATGTGACGTTTCCTGGCTCTGTAAAAAGTGACAAACTGGACCAGTCTCCGCTCAACGTCAGCTGGATAAGTGACGGCTCTGAGGAAGGCTTCAGCTGGGACGTCAATCAGCTGGCCAGCGGAGACTTTTCGCTGACCGTCCTCAGATCCAGTCTGGAGTGCACAGTCCACTACAACTCCATTACGCCACATTCCAGTAATGCTACATTTGGTATGTCATTGTTAAGATGTTGAGATCTGTAGCGTCACTTGCTTGTGTCACAAACTTCAAACTAATTTATCTACGTCTTCCCTCTTAAGCTTCACCTACTGTCTCGGTCCCTGAGCAGCGGGGGGTGTTAGAGACAGAGAGCCAGCTTTACTGCCATGCAGACGGTTTCTACCCTCCTCCTGTGTCTTTCTCCTGGACCAGAGACGGGCAAGTGATCCAGCCTCCCACCCAGGTTGAAGGTGAACAGACTCCTGATGGTTACTACTCGGCTGTGGGTAACCTGACCCTCTTCCCTTCCCGTGAGGACCAGAATGTCACGTTTGGCTGCAAAGTGTTACACAATGGCACCTATCACGAGCTGGACTTCCAGCTCAACATCACCTGTGAGTGGCACAAAGATATTCATCGATTATGATAGAATCCATGACAACAACATCAACAAATGTTTTCAATACTTTCTTTGTCAGATCTCCCCTCTGTGAGGCTTTCTGCCGTGCCACCACTCTCCAGCGACACTCCTCTCACTCTTTACTGTGACCTGGAGGGTTTCTACCCAGAGGAGGTGTCCGTGTCCTGGGCTCAGAATGGCACCACTCTCCCTGAACCCCCCGCCACTGAACTAAACCCAGATGGGACCTACAGAACCAGACGCTATTACACTTTGAGCCCCGAGCAGAGGGGGCAAGGTGGGCCAGTGGAGTGTGTAGTGAACCAACCTGGGGTAGTGCACCGTGTCGGCGGCTCAGCCCAGCTGGAGTCGCTGGATCCACAGGGTAAAACATACCACGACATTTGATGAGATTACATGCCTCTTTGACAATCCATTACTCCACTATACTGTTGTGCTGCTTTCCCACATTGTTTGATAATTGTTTGCAACTTGTACAACTTGTTCTTGGTGTGTGAACAATGACTGCCAAGCACAGGTTTGTGACTTTGGAGGAATCCTGCTCACGTGTCTTTTCTGTCATTGTTTCCTGTTAGACGAGGCTCCAGTGTTGACTAAATCAGCCAAAGCATCTGTGGCTATGATGTGTATTTCAATAGTGCTGGTTTTCCTGCTCTGCTTCGGCTTCTCATGGAGGAGAAGGGATGGTGAGTGAACCTGTGCTGCAGTCTTGAAAATCTTGAAAACTTTCAGCCTTATGAAGGATTTAAACATAGATTTGTGCAACAGAATCGACCTTTGACCCCTCTGATTCATTTTTGGACCCCATTTGGTGGTTGTAACCTCTACTTTAAAATACCACAGTCACAGATATTCAAATATGTTTAAAAAAAATCCAAACTACATTGTTGGCATTGTTTTGGTTTCATTTTAAAACAATTCTTTTCCCTGTATTCAAGTATATTTACGCTTACCAGCAGTATCCTGTTTCACTGAGTCATCATGCTGAATGAACTATATATATATATATATATATATAATATACAATACAAAATCCCATAGGGTTCCAGGAAGGAAGATTAAATTAGAGCTTGTTACACAATAGCTGCCGCCTCATCATCTGTTTTTACGTTGTAATGTCGCACCCACACAGAAAAGCAGAAGTCCCTCAGTGTGTCCGGAATCATCCTCCCTCCGCATGTGGTCGTAGGCCAAAAGGGCAGAGTGACGGTGAGCATTGAAGGCAGGAGGGTGGACCGAGTCCAGACTGTATGGTTCCTCAATGACACCCCTATCTCTGACACATCGTTCACAGGTACGAGTGCTCGTATACACACAGTGCCAACCAGCAGCCACTGATGAATACTGTACTTCTAAACCCCACTGGCCTTGATCAGTATAGTCACAAACTCATTCACAAAGTCACAGATATTTACTTTACTGACCTACTTCTTTGATTTTAGTATGTAGTGATGTCGCCCTACAAAACATATCTTGGTTTGCATATTTCATCCAGAGGTTAACAGCATAATTGTGGTTTTTCTCATGACTGAGCAAAATGACTGGTCGGTGAGGTTGCAAAATAACTAGTAGAGAGATATATTTCACACATTTTAAGTGCAGCCAGGTGTCATGTTATTGAGCTGGATCCTATAGCTTTTTCCACCTATATCTAGTCCATATGGTAAACTATGCTAAAAATGTGTTGTGAATGATGGCTGATGAAATATCTTTTATGCCACTCCTAAAACAAACCATGTTTTCTCTTTTACACTTTAATTCTGCTAACATTTTAAAACCTCGCACACATAGGGACCTCCAAAGCTAGTTTTAACTGCCTTTATAACCCTCTAACCACCATCCATCTGCCCTACGGCCTAACTCTCACCTCCCCAGTATCAGAGAAGGGTCCTCTGCTGTCCTCTAGAGGCGAGACGGGTTACTACAAGCTGCACACCGAGGGGCCACTGCACTCAACTGGAAGTGGCACTCAACAGCTGATCTCCGCGCTCACCTTCATCCCCCAGATTTCAATCCACAAGGGGGCCGTGTTTAAGTGTCAGGTGTCCTACATAGGCAAGGACAGGATTATGGTGGAGAAAGTGTCTGAGAAGTTTACTATTTTGTGTAAGAAAATATTTTTCTTTCATTCACTTTCCCTCTACTTTTCTATAATGGTCATTTCTGCAGTACAATGTTTTGTATATTTCCTGCCCCAGCTCCTCCTGAGGTGTCAGAGGTCCAGCTCGCAGAGACAGCGAATGACCCAGGTAAGGCTGTGTTTCCTATGTTGAAGTTTAAAATAATTTTTAAAAATGCTGGTTGTAAAAGGTTGCGTCCGTGAAATTTCTGTCTTCCAGATGTCATCAGTATGACAGTGCGAGCATCACATTTCCATCCCGACGTTATTACCTTCCGCTGGTTCTGTGAGGGGGGTGAGCTGAGCCCTGTGGCCTCCCAGGCCTCGTCCTCCCCACGGCCCAACTCAGAGGGCTTCTTTTCAGCCTACAGCCAGTGTAAATTGCCCCGGAGTGAACTTGAAAAGGGAGGCACTAAAGTCTGGGTCAGTGTCCACCACATTGCCCTGAAGCAGCCAGTCACCCGCGAAACCAGAGGTGAGAGCAGAAGAAAATGACAAGATGGTAAATGTAACATTTTTAGAGATTAAATGTCTGTTTTATTCCAATTAGGTTTCATCAAGAGGCCGTGTGTGTCCGAGATCCTCGACTCCACGTGTTCCCCAGATCAGGTCCTGGGGTGTGAAATCACAGATTTCTACCCTCCAAACATATCAGTCACATGGCTGAAGCTCAGAGATGGAGAGCAAGATGACAGAGAGGAGGAGGTGATTGAAGGAGGAGAGATGTGGGGGCCCGTAGAGACCCAACTCAGGGTCTACAGGGCCACAGCCACTCTGAGGAGAACCCAGACAAATCAGGAGAAGAAGGACAAAAGAGGGGGGTTCATCTGTAGAGTGGAGCACTGCTCCCTCCAAGAGCCCATTGAGAGGCGCTGGAGAAATGCTGACATTGGTATAAATAATAATAGATATTTTTTTTACTGTCAGCAACTTTCTCTTTGTGGCTTATTTCTGTAAAATAAGGAAGAAGCTTTCCATGAACTCACACTTTCCGTGGTTTGTGTTCCCTCAGTTGCTCCCTCCATTCCTCCATCCATCTCCATCTCCTGGAGCAGTTTAGGGGTTGGTGTCTTCTCTCTCCTGTTGAAGGGAGGTCACCCAAAGGTCAAATTACTGTGGGCGGCTGGAGGACAGACTCTCTCACCGCTGGTGTCCAGTGAAACAGAGGAGATAGGAGACGACGGTCAGAGGGAGCTGAGGAGTGTGTGCGCCCTGGAGAGGTCTACGAGCCTGCCAAGCCACACAAAGAAACAGCCGGAGAGACACAAGAATGGGCGTGCAATAAGTATGTGTCATTTATTTATTGCTTATACATATTTCCTTTTTTCATAAGCATCTTTAATGATACAAAATAACTTGCTGATGGTGAATTGCTAGGAAAGTTTTTAGAATGGGCATTAAGGCAATTTTGGCTTAGGTTCAATGTCTTACCTTCTCAACCTGGTGGTACAGCCCCCTGGTGGTCAGAGATGGGATTGCAAGTGGTCAAATAATTTTCAAAACTGTAGGCCTGTGTTTTTTTGGCTCAGCTCCTATAACTTGCAGATTGTTCAGCCTCTTCCCCTCATGTGTCTACTACAATTAGCAATGCTTTAAACTTCTCAGTGACTATGGGTCTTCTTACATGCTTCCCCTGCCTTCAGTTCAGTTCTGTCTTTATCATTAAAATAACAACTTAACTTAACTCTCTGCTGGTGTCACTTCACAGAAACAAAAGCTGCTGTTACAGATCCTGACATCGAGGGAATAGAATACATTGATGAAATAGTGGATGGAGAGAATAACAACATTGACAGAGATGAGGATACTATATCTGAGGAGTACGAGGACAGTGACAAGGAAAGAGAGGACGACCCGGGTGCGCTGCACATCAACAGGGTCAACCCGACGATGGGTCCCCGAGAAAATGAGAGAGCGCGACTGAGGGTCTGTGTGGAGATCACACACCCTGCACTCAAGCTTCCTGTTTATCGCAGCTGGACAGGTAAGAAAGCAATGAAACCATGTAGGTGTAGAGAGTAAGATAGGAACTAGTATGACAAAACAGCAAGAGAATCAGAGATAGAGACCGATTAGCAGTGGGGTAACGGTTGTTTTGTTGCACAAGAAAAAGCTTAATGTCCCTCTCAACAGGAAGTTTGTTCATGTCTAGTTCTTCAATTTGATCTTGTAAACTTTCTTTCAGAGCCCAATGAGGAAATTTCATCTTCATCATGAAGACTGACACTCCATCTCATATAGCTCATATTATATCTAATATATCTAATATACTGTATGTCTCTATAGTAAAACATATATTAGTTCTGCTTTAGCAATATCAAAGTGCCTTTGATGTGATCAATAAGTGTGGTTTTGCTTCTTTTTAGTGTTTATTTATTATGATCTGTCATCTATTACATTTTATTCTTCCAACTCCATGATTTTTTTTTTTTATAAATGCTCATATTTTTGTACAGAACATTTTACAATAATAATTAATCTCTGTGGATATTTTTTCCACTGGAAAATGAAATGAATAAATAATCTTTTTTTCAACAATCAACATGCGATGGTTACTGTGCTTTTGTTCCATTCAGTGCTCTGTGAGAAGCTGATAGGCTACCTGTTACTGTTCAACCACTGCTTCTGAAATAACTTCTCAATTTCAAAATATACTTCTGTTTTTTTGTGTGTGTTTTTTCTACTCACTGCCCACAGGAGCGTCACTTCACTTTGCTGCAGAGGAGGTGCTGCATGATGGAACTAATAATTCAAGATGTTTACTGTGGAACTTCCTCCCCAGATTAAAAAAAACACAAATACCACAGAACTTTCATATACACACTGCATACATTAAACACCTCAACTCAAGGTCACACAACAAATAAAAACCATCTGTACGTCAGTCAAAAGTTTAGTTTGTATCATATAGCACAAGATAAACATTTATTAGATGAATATAATAATGATAGATGGATGTGGAATAATGACAACAAGCCTTTGCAATAACAGTTGGCGTTGACCCAGCAGTGGACTTATCAAAACCAAAGCAGAATCACATCCTAATGTTTACTTCATCATGCACTCCTCTTCCTGGTTAATGCCTACATTTCCCACAATCATCTTGGCACAGTTACCATGACTCTGCAGTGTTATGCCACTAGCTATAGCCTAATGTAATGTTTTGTGGGGGGAAAAAACTTCTTTCAGGATTTTGTTATTATTATTTAATTCATTGTTTTCTCTGAGGTCCTGTAAACACAATTTGATGAGGCAATGTTCAAGTCAGCTGACTGTCAGACAGGATTCAAAGCAATGACAATAACTAGGACTTATTAGGCTATTTAGCTATAAATTGAACAATATATTATTTTTTATTGTAAACTATAGCCTACAACAGTTTGGCTTTAAGCACATCATTTAGCCCAGTCTGGCTGAAATATGATAGCCTATTCAGTTTACGAAACCTTTTAAAACAAGTTGCAGTTTCACTACGTTCACTGTTTTATTTATTTATAAATGTATTTCTAGCGTGACAATGCACACAGCAGTGTAGTATAGGTTAGACCTGTGTGAAGCTTATTGTCACACGTTTTTGTGGCTCAGCTGCTCACATCCGCAAACAGCAACACGTAGGCTTGATGCTGCTGGTGATTCAGCTGTGTTAATCACCCTCTTCCTCTTAATGATACGCCGGACATTTGTCAGGAAGAGGAACCAGAGCCGTGACGAGCGGCTCGACCTGGTCCCGTCCGGGTGCTGCGTGTTGTCAAGTTTTTATGCGCATGTTGCAAGCTGAAAAGACGGATTTCAGGTGTTTGTCCAATCCATCACGGTGACAGTCGGGTCAGCTGGTCGGAGAGTGCACGAGGAGGAAGTTGGAAGATGGACAATCCCGACGGTCCCGTTGCCAGGGTGGGGAGGACTTTCTGGACGGTCTGGGTGAGTGTCTGCGTTAAAAACCACGTTGCTTTTGTATTTTTCATAAGTGGTGAAATGTGGATGCAAAGTTACCTGTCGCTGCCTGTGTGCCTATCATCACCCCTCTTTCCCCCCTCGCCCCCTCACACTCAGACTGACTTAAAGGTCTCTCTCTCTCTCTCTCTCTCTCTCTCTCTCTCTCTCTCTCTCTCTCTCTCTCTCTCTCTCTCTCCATCGCTCTGTTCCTCCCCTCTCTCTTTTGTTTGTGTGTTTGTCTACTTTCTGCACGCACACACACGCACGGGAGTTGTGGTTAATGATTTACTTTCGCAAGTCTATTATTTCCTTCTCAAAACTACCATACAAGCTCCAACTCAAGTTAAATGTAATAATTTGTGCTGAATCTAATACCAGCTGTTTACTATTATATGAATTTCAGTTGAACACATCATGAAAACATTTTCTTGTGTAGAGGACAAAGTGAGCTGCTTACCTGTTGTGTACTTTCTGAAATGTCTACAGATTTCAATATTTCACAGCATGCATTTTAGTGGGTTTACCAATAGAACAGCATCAGGCATTTTTCGTACAACTAGTGTCATTTTTGTACAGTCATGAGGAAAACCTTATAGGTGATTTGTTGGTGTTAGACGGTATAAGGTCTGGATGGTGAACAGTGTTTCAGAGTAGGTATTTGCATTTCAACAGAAAAAACGAGTATAACTCAGAATATAAGTGCAATACTGCATGTATGTGACTCTAAGAAGCTTATTTCACTCTTAAGAGAATGATTACTGTAGTTTTTAATAGAATCATATTCAATGCTTGTGGAGGAAGTGGTCGTTGAGGTCAGCTGTTTGACGAGAGGCCAAGACAACACAGCGCAAGCTTAGAAAACCATTTATGGACCTCACGTCACGTATGAGGGCATTGTCATGCTGCAACAGGAAATGGCTTTCCCTAAACTGTTTTTGCAAACCCGGAAGTTTCAAGGCTAATATGTATAGCACTTTACCATATGATGCAGCCTGTATTTTCTATGATCGGCAAGCCATGTAGTACAGTAAAGTAAAAAATAATTTAGAACAAAGATCAGGAAAAAATGCAAAAATATAAAAATGGAAACATGCATAGATCAACTTTAATTCATTATGTAACAAAAAGTGAGTCACCTCTTCCTTTCTGTGTCTTTTTATAGACCTTTATATCTGAAGCTGTGAACAGATTCCTCAGGCCGGAGCCCACTAACGCCCAGAGCAGTGACCCGATCACCCCTCAGCAATCTGCAGACAACAATGAGCCTGCTGACATTGGGCACCCAGTGGGTGACACTTGTGGTGGTGGTGTCGATGAGGAACAGTCTTTTGCGAAAGCCTCTCTGCTTAGTTCATCACGGCCAGTTGTTGCCTGGGAAATGTGCACCACAGAGGTAGATTTAGGGCCTGCTGAAGAAAGCACAGAGTACAAAAGTCAGCTGAGTAAAGATGGTGAAAGCAAAGCATCTGAGGAGGGTGAGGGTTTGAGAGAGGAACAGTTTGACAAAACAAGAAATGATGATGTAGACCTACTTATTGCTAAAGATGCAAGCATAAAAGAGGACCAAGAAGACGACAGCGTCTGGAAACTGTACTCTCATGGACAAAGCGAGACACCAGAGAATCATGAACATGAAGAACATGTAAAGGTGGGTCGACTAAACCTTGCAGAAGATACAATGAGTGACGACATCGAGGGAGGTGGAAGCGAGGCTCAGGAGGCCCTGGATGATGATCAAAAAATGGATGAAACCACGAGAGAGATACAAATAAAGGAAGAAGACAATAAAATGGACCATGAAGATAAGCAAGATTTGGACACTGAGGTAACACTGTACCCAACAACAGATTTTAGTTTAGAAGACGAGCAGAGCATGCACACAGAGGAGTCAAGGCAACGGAGGGATGAGGCGGATACAGCAGTGATGCATAACGAAGCAGAAAACAGTGGTTGTGTTTCGCAGGTGGTCCCAGACAATGAAAGCAAGTACGCCAAAGAGGCAAAACAAGACGAGAATGTGTTTTCAATCAATGAGGAGCTGTCAGAAAGTGATGGAAATGTGTCAGAGGATGATGGACAAAAGGAGGTGATGGCTCAAAGTTATGAATGTGATAAAGCTGAAGATGAAAGAGAAAAGGAGGTTGAGAGCACACTGGACATGAAGGAGCAAAGTGAGGAAGAAAATACAAATGAGGTTGCAGACAATCAGGAAGTAGATGAAGAGCCAGAGCAGAAAGAAGACATCAGAATGATTTCAGAGACCAATCAAAGCATTTTTGCTGAAGATGTGGATCAGTTTGACAAAACAAGGAATGATGATGTAGAACTACTTGTTGCTGAAGATGCAAGCACAAAAGAGGACAAAGAAGACGACAGCGCCTGGAAACTGTACACTCATGGACAAAGCGAGACACCAGAGAATCATGAACATGAAGAACATGCAAAGGAGGGACCATTGAACCCTGCAGAAGATACAATGAGTGACGACATCGAGGGAGGTGGAAGCGAGACTCAGGAGGCCCTGGATGATGATCAAGAAATGGATGAAACCATGAGAAAGATACAAATAAAGGAAGAAGACAATAAAATGGACCAAGAAGATAAGCAAGATTTGGATACAGAGGACACTGAGGTAACACTGTACCCAACAACAGGTTTTAGTTTAGAAGACGAGCAGAGCATGCACACAGAGGAGTCAAGGCAACGGAGGGATGAGGCAGATACAGCAGTGATGAATAACGAAGCAGAAAACAGTGGTGGTGTTTCGCAGGTGGTCCTGGAAAATGGAAGCAAGGCAAAACAAGACGAGAATGTGTTTTCAGTCAATGAGGAGCTATCAGAAAGTGAAGGAGACGTGTCAGAGGATGATGGACAAAAGGAGGTGATGGCTCGAAGTTATGAACATGATAAAGCTGGAGATGAAAGAGAAAAGGAGGTCGAGAGCACACTGGACATGAAGGAGCAAAGTGAGGAAGAAAATACAAATGAGGTTGCAGACAATCAGGAAGTAGATGAAGAGCCAGAGCAGATTTCAGAGACCAATCAAAGCATGTTTGCTGAAGATCTGTATCAGTTTGACAAAACAAGGAATGATGATGTAGAACTACTTGTTGCTGAAGATGCAAACACAAAAGAGGACAAAGAAGAAGAAGGAGACAGCAACTGGAAATTGTACACTCATGGACAGGGGGAGACAGAGAATCATGAACATGAAGAACATGCAAAGATGGGACCACTAAATCCTGCACAAGATGCAATGAGTGAAGATATAGAGGAAGACATAAGAAAAGCTGGCGCTGAAGACGACACTCAGGAGGCCCTGGATGCTCAAGGAATGGACAGAGGACAGAGTGGAGAAGAAATTAACAAGATTGCAGACAGCCAGGAAATAGGTGAAGAGGAAGGAATCAAAACAGTTTCAGAGGATAGTCACGGCATTTTTACTGAAGAAACCTTGCAGAATGATGAAGCAAAGCTACACATGGAAATTGCAGATGATGAAAAAGAGGATGTGGCTGAAGTTGGAACCAAAACAAGAGAAACAGATGCTGTTGATGGGGCAGAAATTGTAGAAATATCAGTAGACGACAGATTATGTAATGAAGATCAAGTAGGGGAGGCGAGGCTTTCCTGTGAAAAACAAGACGTCAGAGAAAGTTACATGGAAATAGCTTTCACAGCCACTTCAGTTACAGTAAAACCCATAGGTGAGACTGGACAGGAAACAGGTGGAGAGTTGAAAAATACTCCTCAGAGAATATGCGAAGGCCCAGTTGTTGTGTCCCAGGGGCTGACTTCTCCGACATCTGAGGAAGCACAAGAGGGAGTTCCTGGATACAACAATGAGCCTGAGCCTGATGAAAATACAACACAAAGGCTCCTGGAAGTAGGGGATGGAAATGGCAAGGAAACCCACGCCACCCAATTACCAGAAGAGGAGGAGAGCAAAGAACCAGAGAGCACTCAAAACAGTGGCACGAGAGGAGACTATTTAACGCTCGAGGAGCATATGGAAGAGGAACGAGAAAACACAGAGGATATTAATAAGGAGCAAATTGGAGTCCTGCACCTCACTGATACTGGATTGCCACAAATAACGGACAGGCTGCTTGTTGAACCAGCAAGTGAAGAACTGGGAGATTTACTTGAGGGAGAAGAAGCAAAATTATTGGAAATCTCAATGAAAATGGGAATTGAACACTTAGAAAAAGACTTTGAGACTCATGCTGGTGTAACAGATGAGACGGAGAAGAAAACAGAAGAGCTGCGAGGTGCGGCTGAAGAGCTGTTGGTTGAATGTGAAACAGATGAAGGGTTAAGTGACTCAAGAGACTCTGCCGAAGGTAACTGTGAGACGACAGGAGATGAAGCTGCAGAGGTTTCGGTGGTCGGATTTACCGATGAAATTAAAGAACAGACGACGAACCAGACAAACTTCTTTCAAGAGTCAACAGATACCATGAACTTTGAACAAAACAGCAACACAACTCACAGTTTGCTCAAAGACATCACAGAATCTGGATTCATGAAAGAGTCAGTTGAGACTGAGCCTAAATTACTTGAAGATAGTACTGTAGAAATGCAAGACACAGAGATAGATATGGAAGATCCAGGTTATGGAGCTGAGGAGGAAGAAGTAGAAGTTGAAATGCAGAACAGCAACAAGCAGATGGAGTTTTTTAATCCAGGAATGGCAGCTGATTTAACCACAGAAAACAATGCAACTGTTTTATTTGGAGAATCTGAATTATCAAGACCGGATGAGCCGCTGGAGACAAAAAATCTACCATCAGCTGAAGCATATGAGGTGAGCAAAGATGAGATTTTAACAGATACCGAAGCAGCAGATACATTACTCACAATTGAGTCCAGACCAAAAGATTTGACTTTGATATCAGTGGTGGAATCAGAGGGGAGTTACGCTGAAGAAACACAAAGCTCGGTCAGTGGAGGTCAAGATGTGATTGAGGAAGAAATCCTAGACTTGTGGATAGAGACGGCATTGTCAAAGGACAACAATGACATGGAGCAACAAGAGGAGTCAGAGCCTGGTCAACAAATAGACACCAAAATGGAGCAATCACATGAGGAACAAACTGAGTTACTATTGGTGCAAGCAGAGAGGGAGAAAGAGCAGTTTGTGGAGTCCAATTCAGGAGAATCTGGATTATTTACTGACACAGAAATATCTTCATCAACAACAGAGTCTGGATTTCTGGACCAGCCTGTCAGTGAGTGGGGGACAAACCACAGTGACACTGCATTGTTTCAAGGCAGCTTTGACAAGTTGCCTAGCTTTTCAGAATCAGCAGACATCGCTGAATCGTCTGAACAACAACCCAAACTTGAATCTGTGGAGCCAGGACAGTCAGATGTGAAAGAGGATGATGAATCAATCGCTGAGGCAGGATTTCACCATGATTCAGGAGCTGGATCATCGGAAACTGAACATCAAATTCAGGAATTGGAAAAATCTCAAGAAAGAACAGATGAAGAACAGGTTGAGTCAGCAGCGACTAAAACTGAGTCACAGGAAGAGGTTGATGCTGATGTAATGGACCTAGCAAAGAGAACTGACTGGGAAGACATTGAAGCAAAAGTAGAGTCTTCCCCCAAAGACGAGGAAACTGGAGTTGAAGATTCACCTCTTGAGGTAACTGTGCCGGACTCTGAGGATGAAATCGAAGATGCCGAATCAGAACAATCTGGAAGTGGCTCAGAGGCTTCTCTGCAGGACGAAGTCGTGCTGATGGCATCGCAAGAATATGTTCGTACTGATTCCATGACGTTACTGAAAGCGCCCTCACCGGACAAACCACAGCCCAGATGGTCAGAAGATTACACTGAGTCATCACCTGAGCTAAACATTGCTGAGGGGGCAGAGCAGCTAGCAACTGAATATGAAAATCAGATGGAGGTAATGTTTCCAAAATAACATTTAACCATAAAATGTCCGGTGAAATCAGTATTCATATAACCCACTGAGATCATGTGAATTCAGATTATATTTGGCATTGCAGGTGGATGCATCTACGCTGGACTTCACACCACAAAAATCAAGAATCGCTGTCAAGAATCCCCGTGTAAGACCACCTAAAGATCCCCGTTCCCTGCTGCACATGCCCTCAGTGGATCCCACACCCTCTTCACGTCCGCCAGTCAAGGTCCCAGTAGGTGTGCCACTGGGAGGCATGGGGATGGGAATAAAACTGCCTGGTAGGTCACTTACTGTAGGAGGCATGAAAAGGCATTACCCTGAGTTTTTTTAATGTCTTGTAATGTTCCATAATCTCTAAATAATGCCCTACATTTTGTTTTTTGTTTTTTCAGGGCTTGGTGGAGGTTTTCCTGTTTTAAAAAAGACGCAACGTGGGGTGAGAGAGGAAAAGAGCTCAGACACCCTCTCACAGGTAGGCCACTAATACTGTCCCTGGAAAATAACTTCTAGTGTTGAGGTTTATACATCATTGAAATGTTGTTACATCAACAGGAACCTGAGACTAAATCGGAGGAGAAGAGAGACACTCCTAAACAAGATGAGGCACCACGCAGACCTAAATGGATGCCACCAAAACAACCAGGGTAAAAGCCAAGGATTGTTGACATTACTGCTGTATATAAGGCACTGAAGAGCCATATTGGTTTTCTAATTTGTGATTTACAAATGTCTTCACAGATTTGGAAATCCACTCATGTCTGAACTGAAGAGCAAACTGAAGAAAACCTCAGAAGAGTGAAGAAAAAAAACTAGTTGTAATACATTGTGTAAATATCTGAATTTAATATACATATTGCTTTATTTTTGATGTATTAAATACCGTACAGCAATGAGATGTTTATCATGATAAAGTTCTGTAATAAATTTGAGTAAAAAACAAAAACAAATGTTTCTTATCTTGTGCATGGTGCAAACATAGTCTCAAAATGTCAACCAGGTAAACATTACATAGGAACAACTCATTGAACTTTGAAGGATAACCAGTTTGAAACTAAATATCCATTTAGATTTACTTTATGCGAGAGAGTAAATGAACTCATCAGAGGCTTCAGTACTCATTCATACAGATCTGTGAAACAAAGGCTACTGGAATTAGTAAGTTTGACCTGATTTTCTTTCCTTCAATAAATCTTTATTGACAAAAATATTTTCAGTACAAACATATCCTATATATACGTACACAAACAAATGAACTACAGCCAGGGGGATTATTCAAATAAATAAAAATGCAAAAATTATCCTATGTTTTGATAGCTTTCTTGAGTCACAGATGCTTTTGATGCAGCTACTGTTCAGTTTCCCTTTGGAATGCCAAAAACAGAGGTTTGAGTGACTAAATTCAGCTTTGTGTATGGCATTTCCCTATATTATTATTGGATGACATACAGTTCTTTCTGTTTTTTTTTAAACTTTTGACAAAGTTTGACTTGGCATTTTTTTATGAAAGGTGTGGAATTTGGAAACATTTTCTCCTGTTGTTTATGTATTTTTACTCTGCAGAGACTCTTTTGAAAAGACTTTATTGAAAGACAGCATTTATTTTTAAGATAGCCTATTTCCTATCCAGACGGTAGATGTCAGTGTTGTTCCACCGCCTGGACGCCACTCGCTCTTAAACACACGAAGAAGAAGCCCGAGCTGTGATTGGTTGGATTCATCCAATAAGACTGAAGAAACCTAATATTTAAAACTAGAGCGGCGGACAGCTGTTTTCTTGAACTTTTTTAGTAGTTACGTCTTTGATTTAACAAGAAGAGAGTCTCCGGCGGATTACTTCAAATACTTTCACAGCGTAAGCAGTCATTAAGAAGGGCCTGTTGACACGGGTAAGTCGAAAACGGTTTCCAATGTACGTTAACGTCAGTAAGTTAGCATTAGCTTAGCTTCCTGACATTAACATTGACGCCAATGTGTTTTCGAAACATTTATCTTTAGACTGACATGTGTTTGTTATTTAACGTTACATCAACTGTGAGCCCCCTCTTTTGACTGCAGTCGTTGTTTTCAGCTATCGTTACGTTTCGACCGAGTTAAACCGGTAGTAAATGGTAATGTCTACTCACCAGCAGCTCCAGTGGTACATAACGTCCTGCCAACGGTTGGTCGTCATGTTGTCATAGATTAATAACGTGATGGCAAATCGCCACAAAATCGATACAAAATGACAAATACTAACTAGTCAGATACTGTATTTGTTTACAGATGTGCTAATAATGTGTCTGCAATGCTATGTTTATAGACAGACTGTGTCTCAGTGCATCAAGTGGTAGGCTAATGCCTGCTCAATCTCAGCTTTCGCAATAACTTTGGTTGCCATAGTGTAAATTTACATGAATTTAGTGTGACAGTACAGATGTGTTGTATTCACTGAGTCTTTCAATTCACAGGCTGTCGACAGAGAGATTCCGAGAGGACACCTGAAAAATGTGGCAAGACATCTAGCCTAAGTACTTGTCTCCAAAAAAAGACACACACAAAAAATCACAATTTCTCTTTCTGTTTAAAAGAAAAAGAGGTCGACCAGTATGGCCAGTGAGACGGCAGTACAACCCTCATGTACTGAGGAAAATCCAGATGTTGATGAATGTCAAGAAAATATTCCACCAGGAGTCACTGCTGCAGCTGAGACGTCAAAACTCCAGGTCCAAGTGGGAGATGTGATTGGATGTTCCTCTGCACAGCCAAGTGGAGAAAATAAGCATCTCTCTGACCCCTGCATTGCTTCAACCCCAGCTCCAGCAAGCATCGATGGTGCGCCTAAGACAAGATCGCGGCTCTCTGGTCTCCAATCTGCTTTAACACCAATTTTGAAGTACTTAAACATTGGCAACAAAGGCTCATCTCCAGAGCCTTTAAAACGGGGAAATGGCACTCGTCTCAGTGCTCCCTCTTTCTCCCTTAGTGTTCCCACAGGCCAGCACAAGGAAACGCCTGTGTGCTGGCTGCAAGATGAGTACTTGCCTGAAATTACTCTCCTGAATGATACATGTGATTCCACAATGCAGATGACAAGAAATGATTCAGCGCTTCCTGACAGCATGCCTGCAACACCTGTGACCGCTAAGACTGTGAAGAGCTTTTCCCCTCTTCAGCCTTCCGCTCCGAGTGCCACCACTGATAACAACGTTAACGATCAGAAGCCCTGTCCTCAGAATGAGACCCTCAGTCCTCTCCACCCTAATGTTAAAGGTAACAGCTCTGAAATCCACCCCCCTGGAGTACCAAAACAAAACTGGACAACAACTAGCACAGACTTCGATGCCAAGATGGATGACATCCCTGCGAGCATGTATGCTCCTGAGCGTTGGTTGGATGACCGTTATTTTCCAGAAATAACCCTCCTTGACGTCTCACGTGATTCAGAACTATCACCAGGAGTACAAACGCCCTCTGTGGCTGTCAAACAGGATAATCCACTGATGGATAATTTGGAAAACAGTAAGCCTTCATTTGAGCCAAGTGGACACACCGTGGCAGAGCCTGAAAAACTGGACATGGCCCAAAGTGAGGAACTGTCAAGTACTCTTACTCTTACTGACAATGTCACTCACACCATAAATTCCTTTAGTGAGCAATCTGACAAGTGTGTAGAGGAAGATGTCACCAAAGCTTCCTTGGAAGTAACTCGGGACATTTCTATGGGAAGTGTTTTGGAAAACAGTAGATCTCCATCTGAGACCAGTGGAGAGAACATGGTAAAGAGCCAAACTTCAGCTGAAGGCTCACTTTTAACTCATCCTGTTAATGTTACTCACGACATAAGCAGCTCCAGCACCGTGTCAGTACAGTGTGCATCCGCCGCCGATGTGCAGGGTAACAGTAGTTTACAAAATGTCACCTCTGATCTTTATATTAATCCTGTGGAGACTTCTAATACTGCAGACGCTAACAATGAAGAGCTACATAAGACCCATGATGAGTTGACAGGTGAAGAGCCACAGTCTAGCCCAGAATCTGCCAAGTCCGCCAACAGGACCTTTACCACTGACCAGTCCTCCTCTCACAATAAGACTCTGGACCTCCCTCCATCTAATGGAAACAGTCCCAAAGCGGAGGACGAGGCAACTTATCAGGTTAGCGCAGCTCCTGATGAAGTTATTATGGCAACTGATCAGGCTAGCACGGCTACTGATCAGGTTAGCACAGATTTTAAGAACGCTACTGAAACTTCTCTTGTTATGAATCATAGTACTTCAGCTGATAAAGCTATTGGTCCATGCGAGGTGAACAATGCGACTTTTGATAGGCATTCTCTTCAAAAATCAAGGGGCAGTATGCATTTGGGAGAAGTCAGCAGTACAAGCTTTTCCATCCAGAACACTTTCGATCAACAAACACCTAAGCAAAATGGCACCATAACTTTGTCAGAAACAAGTGACACTCATCAGAATACTTTTGACAAGCCCTCGCCCTCTAAAGTCTGTAATGCAACCACTACCCTCAACAGTTCTGAAGGTCATCCTCCTGACCTGCCAAAGCAAACTGGGACAACTGGCACCGCTGAGGCCACGTTTGAGGCTAATTCATCTGTAGAGGTTGTGTCTGGAGCTGATAAACACGAGACTGAGGCTTGTTCACGCTCAGGTCTGCCTGTGAAAGACAGTCTTTCTGAGTCTCTGGGCCATCAGAGCATGGTTATGGAGAACAACAAAGCAAACGTATTCAACTTGGATGACAGCTTGGATTTAAGGCTTGATGCTTTGGTTACGTCCACACCAATGCCGACCTCGAAATTGCTCCAACCCATCATCGAATGTGCGGAGGGCAAAACCATGGTGGCACAGAGGAAACTGTACAGAGGTGGACCCAGCAATCCACTTGATCAGGTACCGTCAAACATAGTGTCTGACCGAAAAACGTTTCTGACACAACCTGCCACCAAGTCCTTTTTGCCTCCTGCAAAAGTTGCATCACAGCTGTTGAGATATAAGCCAGGTTCCACGTTTCTTGGAAAGTGTGAGCCGTCAGCCTCAGGCCTGCCGATGACGAGACAGAGAGCCCAAGCCGAGGCTGTGAAAGCCACTGCAGCGCCTGATGCACCGCAAGGGGTAGGCTTTGAATTTTCAATGTCTCTGTAATCTGATTAATGTTAACAGTGCTTTCTGTTTGAAGAAACAGACATCAAATATCAAATTCACTCCGTTGCCCTCGTCAGTTATATCGGTTAAACCCCCTTTTTTTATAACTGAGGCCAGAATGTATGCATGACGATTCTCCAATATTCTTTTCTTTAAGACCACAGGAATATCAAGCTCCTACAATTTGCGTGCTACAACAACAGGTAAGCTGTATGTAACACTGATTTTTTTTTTTTTTTTAAATCAGCCTGGTCATGCAAAATAAATGTGGGTATTATTATTGAAAATATTGGATAAGAACTGCAAGCAATAGTGCTGCTATTGTAATATATGCTATGTAGTGTTTTAACTTTAGTTTTATACTGAACTGCAGTTTAATGTTTTCTGAAAGACGTAGGTTTAAAACTATCTTTCCTCTGTTGACATTAGGATCCAAGCTGCCCAATTCTGGCATGCTGAGACCACCGGTGAGTGGGATATCATCAGGCATCCAAAGACCTGGAGCTGGTCTCAAGCCTCCATCAGGAAAAACCAACGCACTGGCTTCCTCAAGCACTAACAAACTCAGTGCACCTGCAGGTACTCTTTTAGTACAGTTGTATTTCTAAGCTCCAAAAATGAAAAAACACACTCACTTTCAGTATGAGCCACAATGAGAAATTTGTATGCATGTAAATAAATTTGACTAAGATTGTAAAGTGCATGTGTGTGGTGACTAATTTGCCTTTTTTTTCCTTTCTTTTTATTTTGCACAAAACAGTAACTAAACCTGCGACAAAGGTTTCACAAGCAAAGAAGCACCCCTTAACAAAGGTTGAAGCTTTGCCAACAGCCAAGAGGAAGAAAATGGGTAAATGCTCACCTGCTGCAAAGGAATACTGTGATCATACAGCTGCTTTTAGTTGATTTTTCTTAGTCTCTGTACAAAGATAGCAAGAAAAAAAAAACAAGACTCAAAATTAAACAATTATTGTGATGGTGTTTTTAAAAAGCTAGACTTTTCTGAACTCAGAATTAATTCTCTTTCCTCCTTCTTTCAGATGTTCCCCCACACTCCAGTGGCCCTGTTCCCGCCCTGAAACGGCCGACAGCTGGTCAGAGACTTCTGCCAGCCGCAAAAAGTCAAAGAGTTGGTTAGTTGGGATTGTATTGTACTTTCTGTTGTATAGACAATGTAAGCCAGGCCAGACAGTGGCTCTTTGTGACTTGCCGTACTTAACTGTTTTGGCACATGCTTTCAGATGCTGCAGTGCCAACCAGCACTGCTGAAACAACCTGTGATGCAGCCAGCAGAGCCAGAGGTCTTTTAGCCAAACCCCAAGGCCATGGTGAGTTGAGATTGCTCCACAATAAGGGGTAGTTGTCATACAAATCCAAGATGGACGAGTGAACAAAAAATCTGTGTATGTGTTATGAACCAATTCTATGGATCAAATGTGTTGCAGGGTGTGCCAAATGTGCGGCAATGGAAGAGAAAATCAAAATACAATCAGAAGAAATAAGTAGACTGAAAGCAGGTATGACTTGTCTTATATCTTATATTACCCCAAATTATTGTTTTTTGTCTTTAATTCTAAACTATGTTTTTAATATCCTTTTTTCCAGAGCTGCTAAAGTATACAGAAACACATGGAGGAGAAAACTCACTGCCCTGATGTGAATACTTGCTGAATAATGCATACCTTCTTGTTTTGAATAAATCGATTTTAATACCTTTCAAATGCTAACATGTTACACTGCTTTAAATTGTGACGACAGTTTGTTAACATGACTTACTGAATGTTGTGAAGCCCTTCAGTGTAGAGTGGTAGTTTATTTAATATTAACATAATTATAAATCACACAATTGTTTATGAATGCTGCAACAACATTTGCTTCTTGTAAGGCTGAAGCTACTTTTTCCACTACCAAAATAAAAATATTAAAGCCTGACAAACAATGTTGAATATGTTGAATATACTGTGCATGTGTGTGTAATGTTGGACTGTTCACCATATAATACTGAGTGGATAATGACACTGAATACTAAATACTGACCACATTTGGACCAACTTACTCTTGAATGCCTGGCAGGGTCTTTTGGAGTTATTTTGTTTGTATACTACTCACAAAAACAAAAAGTTAGGGATATTTGATATATTTTTGGGGGGTTAAATTTATGGAAAATGCAAAAAGTTAATGCTATAATGAAAGCAGTAGAAGTACGGAGTGGCAATTTCCTCATCTGCAACAATTTATTGAATCAAAAGTTAACAACAGTGGTGGGTGTACTGAAACAAAAAATTCCAGTCTATTTCTCTGTTCAACCAGCTGATGACAGTCAGTGGACACTTGCTTAGTGGTTGGTGGTGGATGTTTGTGGTTAATCCTACTGTTAGAGAACAGCATATTATGTCATAAGTACTGAAAGATTAAACAGTTGGACATGTGCATTCAAAAACGTACAAATTAAGTTGACTTGCATTTTAGGTGTAATGCGAAATTTCAACCTAAAAGCTGATTATCCCTAACTTTTTGTGAGTCTTATGTGAGATCTTTGAAATGAATGTGCAGAAGATTTATTTGTGCCATGTATTTTATTAATATCCTGTGAATAAAATGCTTATTTATCACGGGCCCCAAAATCAAAATGAGTGTTGCATCCATTAGCCTCCAGGTGGCAGCATGACCTCCAGGTCTGTTTGCATGGTGAGTGTAGATCTGCTGCGGTCCATCCCTTTGCCTTGTTGATCTACACCACACTTCCTTTTCCTGACGCAAGTGCCCGGCAAGGCTGTCGCACGCCTTTATTTTGTGGCCGCTGCACAGCAAAACTGGATTTTATAACGATTCAAATCGGACAGACACACCACGGGATTACTTTCACAAGGACGTAGGTGAGTCTGCCTCGATGTTAGACAAAAATGCGCGGTGTTTGATCCGCTTTAGAGAGGCGATTTCACCGGTTACGCATGCGGGAAGGCCCGGTGCTAGCGTTAGCATAGCAACGACGCCGCGCCACGTTAGTCTTACCATTTAACTAATAATCGGATATAATGCGGCGGTGGCATGTTAACTATTAAATACTTTTTATCGCGTGTACTATAAGTAAGACGCACAGTCGGAAATGTATCTTTAAACTGGCTTAGGTGTTGTATTGTCTGCTTGTACCCGATCCATCTGTCAAGGCTAGGTACCGTTAGCTAACTAAAGGTTGTGGCTGCTGAGCATGTAGCCTCCAGGCGCAGGATGCTAACAAACTCGACCTGTATTCACATGTATTACTGTCGAAAGAACTGCATCATTCACAGATAACATGTCAAACTACGCTCTAATAACATTTTTAATATGTTGATTATGCCGCTTGCGGATCCCAGTGACACATCTCAAGCAAACAGCTGTTTCTTTTTGGTTAGAGTAGACGAACAGATCCTGATATTATCGCAGTAAACGCTGTTTCCCTCCCGTTATACACTACTATTCACAGGATAATGGTGAAATACAAGGCACAATATATCTTTTGTGCATTTATTTCAAATATCTCATAGACTACTCAGAAAAAGTTAGGCATGTTCGGCTTTAACATGATATGTCAGATTACACCTATAATGCACCTTTACAGGTGAACTTAATTTGATCTTCTCTGAACATTTGAATGCACATGTCCAGCTGTTTAATGTTTTAATACTTGTAACGTAACATTCCGTTCTCTAACAACCACAAAATCACAACAATAAGAAGTTTCTGATCCATGAATCAACCACTAAATGTTACATTTACAGTGTGTATTGAAACAGTCCTCTTCATCATTGTGTTCACATTGTCATGAGACGAAGGAGACATTTAACAATAGATCAACAGTACCAGGACATATCAAGGCTTCAGACGGGATGTTGAGTATCACAGAGTATCATCAGTGGGTCGTACAGAGAGGCTGTCCTATTTTGTTTAATTACCACTCCAAACTTTTACTTATTTTCCCTGTGGTTTGATGATTTACATTTCCATAAATTTCACATTTAAGTCTGATATCCCTAACTTTTTGTGAGTACTGTGTGTTGAAACAGCTACATACAGTACTATTTTAGGCCTAGCGTACAGTCTTTGCTCTCTGTACTTCATTAATCAATAGATTTGTATTTTTTTCCAGTTCACACCATTCAAACCAGAAGTAGTTATTTAAATGATAAGGTGTAATCAACTGGAAGCTGGAGCTGGTTTTAGCAAAGGGACACCATGGCATGAGCATAATGGTTTTTATCCATCTTTAATCATGTGTTTTCTTTTGCATTTAGTTAATGTTTTTCATCTCCAACATGTGATTTTATCTTTACAGATTGACAGCTCTCTTCAGCAATGTCTCGTTTCTTTGCCACCGGCTCCGACAGTGAGTCAGAGGAGTCCTCATCTGGAAGTGAGATCACCCCCAAAGCACCGGGGACAAACTTCAAGCAGTCAGTATCATTTCCATTTGTTTTCATGATCAGAATTCAAGTTGTACTTTTTACAGCAATCTCACACATCTGTATTGTTTTCACAGGTCATTGCTTCTTAGTGATGATGAGGAGGACACTAAAAGAGTGGTGCGCAGCGCCAAAGACAAAAGGTTGGTGTTGTATCTTTTAGTCACCTTACCTTTAAAAACTGTATACGTTGACAACTTTTTTTCTGAATGTATTTATTCTTAAATGTCAGATTTGAAGAGTTGACCAACCTCATCAAGACCATCCGCAATGCGATGAAGATTCGAGACATGGCCAAATGTTTGGAGGAGTTTGAACAGTTATGTCGAGCGTTCCTCAAAAGCAAAAATATAGTAGACAAAGAGGGTGTCCCTCCTTTCTACATCCGTCTTCTGGCCGACCTGGAGGATTATCTGAACCAGGTTTGTTATCTCAACGCATTTGTAAATTGGTAAATTTAGACGTGCATGTTCAATGTCCCAATTCTGAATTACTCATGAAATATGTATCATTATTATATTCCAGCTTTGGGAGGACAAAGAAGGCAAGAAGAAGATGAACAAGAACAATGCCAAGGCCCTTAGCACGCTTCGTCAGAAGATCCGCAAGTACAACAGAGATTATGAAACAGAAATCGCTTCATACAAGGAGGTAATTTGGGAAATGTTTCCTCTATGGTTTAATACTTTAGACATAAAATGCAAGTTCTGTACTGTATGTTAGCTTCTTAAGTACTCAGCAGACCAGACTGTGGTTATACTGAACAGCATCCAAATATAACAGTTGGGAACAACCTATCAAATATAATAAAACATTATAAATGTCCTCTCTTGTTTCTGTTAGAACCCACAGGAGTCTGCAGATGAAGAGGAGGAGAAGGAAGCAGAGGATTCTGGTACGTTTACTGTCAAATTATATTAAGTATCAAGAACTAAACAGTTGTGAAACAGTAAAATGATTTATACTTGACTTTAACATTTTTTGGCCTTAAAATTGATAAATGAAAATCCTGACTTTGGCTCCTCAAGGCTCCTCCTCCGACAGCGACGGCGATGATGAAGGCGTGTCAGCCAAGGCCTTTTTGAAGAAAAAGCCCGAAGCCGCCCCAGAGGCCAGCAAGTTCCTCAAGAAAGCATCTGGGGTAAGAGAACATGATGCCATAATAAACTGTACTACACACACTGAATGACAAGAGAGAACTCATTCTTGTGCTCATGAACCTCCGTGTGAGAAGACACCTGAGCTAATGAGTGTTTCCTCTGACAGGATGAGTCCTCCTCTAGCGATGATGACGATGATGATGAAGACTGGGGCTCGGACACAGTGGACAGTGGCAGCGAGAGCTCAGATGAAGGCGAGGGAAAGAGCGCTTCACTGGCTATGGTCTTCCTCAAGAAGTGAGTTTCCCTCCGCACACGCCTTTCAACTTTACATGGATGGAATTTGCAGTGCTGCATCCTCGACAGTCATTTTTACACCATCTCTGACGTTTTAAGGACTAAACAGTTAGACTTAATGGAAATGAAACATATTGTCTATTCACGGAAGTTCCTCTCCTGTCCCAAATGTAAATTTTAAAATACCTTACTCCCACACTTTGCGTCCTCAGGACCCAGGAGTCTGAGAAGTCCGCCGAAAAGAAGATTTCGAAGAAGAAGAAGCCCAAGAAGAAGGAGCGGCTGGAGGAGGAGGCTGAGGAGGAGGGAGGAGAGGAAGTAGAGGGAGGCTGGGAGAAGGTGAAGGGAGGCGTCCCTCTGGTCAAGGTAAAGAAGCTTTGTTAGATTTACTGCTGCTTGATTCTATTTTTTCACACACGCACACATCATGAGAAGAGATCTTAGAAACATATTAACATTACTACAATGAATGGGGGTGTAATAAAAGTGTCACCCAAAGGATTTGATATAAATATTGAATGATGCTAAGATAGGATCACAATAAACCATCATGAACTGTTGTAGGTGACTAAAAAAGACTACATGATATGACTCCACGTTGCTGTATTTATATTATGCGGTGTGTGTTCATTCTAACAGGAAAAGCCCAAGATGTTTGCCAAGGGCACAGAGATCAACACAACAGTGGTGGTGAAGAAGCTGAATGAGATCCTGCAAGCAAGAGGCAAAAAGGGCACAGACAGGTAACACTGCCTCCTTCACTAAAGCTCCTAGTGTCCATGCTGTCTAACTAATCTCCATGAGCTCAGGGACAATTGAGGTCATTGTGAGTTTTAACTAACCGGTGGAGAACAACCATATTCCTCCTCAGTCCACTTACCTGTGTCGTTGCATAATTAATCGCATTTCATAGATAAACTTGTTGTAGATATTTTATCGTGGTTTCAGTCCTCACTCCGTCTATGTTCTTGCAGAGCCGCCCAGATTGAGCTGCTCCATGCTCTGGCAGCCATCTCTAATGAGAACAACTTGGGCCAAGGTATCTCGGTCAAGATTAAATTCAACATCATCGCCTCCCTGTATGACTACAACCCTAACCTGGCCGCTTTCATGAAGGTAGGAAACCGTTTTTTCTCACTGTTGCGGGAATGTATTATAATCTTTAATGTCATAAATGATCGAATTCTGAACCACCATTAGTGTAGCCTAATCCTGCTGTTTTTCAACTGAATCACTTTGACTTTGCTTCCTTTTAGGCTGACATGTGGAAGAAGTGCTTGGACTGTATCGACGAGCTGCTGGACATCCTCTTTGAGCACAACAACATCTTCATCGGCGAGAACATTGCAGAGGACAGTGAACATCTGGCTGTCTCTGAAACGGTAATTCATCCTTTATCTGTTTTGTTTTTTCATTCCTACTATTTTTTAGATTGCAGTTTGTTGTGTTTGGTGAGCAAACCATCCCAAAACCCCTGCCCCACCAGTGTATGAATATGCTACTTCATATATTATTACCGAAATAACCGTTCCACGGGAAATCCTTGTTTGTGTGTGTAGCAGCCATTCAGGGTGCGTGGATGTGTCTTAACGCTGGTGGAGAGGATGGATGAAGAGTTCACCAAGATCATGCAGAACACCGATCCCCACTCGCAAGGTGAGCTCCGCCAGGAAACAGTTTGAAGGCAACAACTCTCAACAGCTCTTTTTCAGCAGCTCATCCTTGTGCTTTTTCCCGCTCTTTTCTCCAGAATACGTGGACAACCTGAAGGACGAGGGACGAGTCTGCGGCATCATCGACCGGCTGCTGAACTACTTGGAGACCAAGGGCAGCACAGAGGAGATCTGCCGCATCTACCTCCGCAGGATCATGCACACCTATTACAAGTTCGACTACAAGGCTCACCGGCGCAGCCTGGGCATCCAGGGAGAGACCAAGGTGAGAAATAAAGGAGTCATCCAACCGCCTAATGTATAGTGTAATATAATTGTGCAATACTGTCCACAAAATGCTCCTTTTTATGTTTTTTTTAATGTTTTATTTATATACTATGATTTGAATGATAGTCAGTCAATAAATGAATGAATAAACAAATAAAGTTCATACAGGACTATGTGATGTGTAGAGTCATGCCTCCGTGTTGCTTTTGTCAGTCCGAGCAGGACCAGGAGGAGAGCGAGGGGGAGGACAGCGCCGTGATCATGGACCGTCTCTGCAAGTTCATTTACGCCAAGGATCGCACCGACCGTATCCGTACCTGCGCCATCCTCTGCCACATTTACCACCACGCTCTGCATTCACGCTGGTACCAGGCCCGCGACCTGATGCTGATGAGCCACCTGCAGGACAACATCCAGCACGCCGACCCGCCCGTACAGGTAGGCAGAGAGAGAGACAGAGAGAGAGGACTTGTTTAGTTGCAAGAATAAACCCAGACATTAGGAAACTTACCACCTGTTTTTGTTTTTCCCCAGATCCTGTACAACAGAACCATGGTCCAACTCGGCATCTGCGCTTTTAGGCAGGGTATGATCAAAGATGCCCACAACGCACTGCTGGATATCCAGTCCTCCGGTCGCGCCAAGGAGCTCCTGGGTCAGGGTCTGCTCATGAGGAACATGCAGGAGAGGAACGCTGAGCAGGAGAAAATTGAAAAGAGAAGACAAGTGAGTCCTGCACAAAAGAAGCATCATCATGTTTAGATAAAATAGAGCCTGTTATCAAAACTATTGTGCTGAATTAATCAGAACAATAATTTGACAATCCAGTCAGTTTTATCAGGTACATATTATCACAATAGAGCAAATGTATGTGTGATGGAGATCTAAACATCGCTGTGACCCCAACAGGTGCCCTTCCACATGCACATCAACCTGGAGCTGCTGGAGTGTGTTTACCTGGTGTCGGCCATGCTGCTGGAGATTCCCTACATGGCCGCCCACGAGTTTGACGCCCGCCGCAGGATGATCAGCAAGCAGTTCCACCACCAGCTCAGGGTGGGAGAGAGACAGCCACTGCTTGGTGAGGACCTTGTTGCTGAATAATAACCCTCTAATGTTGAACGCACACAGAAAACAGAGAATAACTGTAGCCGTCTCTGTCCTCCAGGACCCCCAGAGAGCATGAGGGAGCACGTGGTGGCCGCTAGCAAGGCCATGAAGATGGGAGACTGGCGTACCTGCCACTCATTCATCATCAATGAGAAGATGAACAGCAAAGTCTGGGACCTGTTCCCCGAGACTCAGCGAGTACGAGAGATGCTCGTCAGGTGAGGAAAGATTTTAACTGGTCAACCCGAAACCCCTGTTTTTATCTTAAATCATGAATTTCTATTCATTGAGTCTTATGTAGAATGGTTTCACAGTCTGAGTCACTTCTGGTAGCTGTCATGCTTTTTATTGTGTTATAGGAAATGTCTTAATGAATGAAGAACTCAGTACTATGTCATTAACAACCATGTTAAGTCCCTTTTAGCTGACCTTTTGCCCGATAAACTTGAGTCATTCTCCAGCACACCTATGTCTGTTAATGTCCTTACAGATAACCTCAACACTATACTGTCAGAATCACTTGACGCACTTGCTCCTCTTAGGACTAGCAGAGGCACTCGCTCCAAATCTGTCCCCTGGTTCTCTGACCACACTCGTTCATTAAAAAGGGTCTGTCGTAGACTTGAAGACAGATGGCGCACCAGTAAATCTGAGTCTGACCGCCACGCTTGGATCCTTTCTTTCAAGCGATATAAACGTGCACTTTCTGCTGCTAGGTCTTCTTACTTTTCTAACCTGAACTCGAAACCAATCAGAATAATCATCGGGTCCTATTTAACACTGTGGCAAGACTTACCCAGTCCTCACCTATTATGAGCCCTTCTGTTACAGCTAATGACTTTCTAGAATTTTTTACTGATAAAATCTCCTTAATTAGAAGCAACATCATTAGTCAGCAGTCCGCTAGCACCATGATTGATCAGTGCTCTACAACCACAAGTTCACTCTCGCAGTTTGAACCTGTATCGGCTGTAGGCTTGGCCTCTCTGGTTGCCGCCTCTAAGTCCACAACCTGCTCACTCGATCCCATCCCCTCTGACCTCTGTAAGGAACTCTTTCCATGTCTTAGTGGCCCCCTACTTTCCATCTTGAACGCCTCCTTTGCTGAGGGGTGTGTCCCCCTATCCTATAAATCTGCTATCATTAAACCCCTTCTCAAGAAACCCAATAGCGACCCACTGGTCCTTGCCAATTATCGACCTGTATCCACTCTTCCCTTTTTTTCTAAAATACTTGAGAGAATCGTTGCTGATCAACTGACTGCCCACCTCTCTGCCAACAATCTCTTTGACAACTTTCAATCTGGTTTTCGATCCTGTCACTCCACTGAGACCGCCCTAACTAGAGTAGTTAACGACCTACTTGTAACTGCTGACTCTGGATCAGCCTCTCTATTATTACTCCTCGATTTAAGCTCAGCCTTTGATACAGTGGATCACTCTGTCCTTCTTCACCGACTGGAGCACTGTGTGGGCATTCGGGGACTGGCGCTCTCATGGTTCCAGTCCTACTTGTCAAGTAGAACCCAATGTGTCAGTTTTAACAATTCTCTGTCTGAATGTTCTGCAGTTGTGTCTGGTGTGCCCCAGGGTTCTGTCCTGGGCCCTCTGCTATTTTGTATTTACATGCTCCCTCTGGGTAGGATAATTGCCGAATACGACATTCAGTTCCATTTCTATGCAGACGACACACAACTATACATTCCACTTCAGCCAAATGACCCCTCTCAAATTCAAAATCTGGAAACTTGTGTAGACCGAATCAAGAGCTGGATGACTCACAATTTCCTCATGCTTAATACGGATAAGACCGATCTGCTAGTGATTAAGCCTAACAGCTACAAACATTTATCCGGGGGTCTTGGTCTGAATATTGACGGTTGTTTTATTCCTGAAAGTGCTTTTATCAGAAACCTTGGTGTTACTTTCGACCCGGCCCTCACTTTTAAGTCCCACATTAAAGATATCACTAAAACAGCT
Organism: Decapterus maruadsi; assembly: GCA_030347415.2. Lineage (NCBI taxonomy): Eukaryota > Metazoa > Chordata > Actinopteri > Carangiformes > Carangidae > Decapterus > Decapterus maruadsi. The sequence goes on along the minus strand of CM064888.1, from coordinate 12,225,614 downwards.
TTTTTCCACCTACGTAACATCGCCAGAATCCGCCCCTCTTTGTCCAGACGTAGCGCTGAGATTGTTCTTCATGCCCTTGTGTCCTCCCGCCTCGATTACTGTAACGTCCTTTTTTCCGGCCTTCCTACCTCTACAACCAGGAGTCTCCAGCTTGTACAGAATTCTGCTGCTAGAGTTTTAACAAAAACAAGTAGATTTTATCATATAACACCAGTCCTAGCATCACTTCATTGGCTGCCCATTAAAGCTAGAGCAGATTTTAAAGTACTGCTTTTAACGTATAAATCACTGAATGGCCTGGCACCTCCGTATCTATCTCAACTTCTCACTCCCTACACTCCGTCACGTCCTCTTCGTTCCCTTAGCTCAAATCTCCTCGTCATTCCACACATCAATAAAAAATCAGCCGGAGGCAGGGCTTTTTCCTTCCGTGCTCCGTTTTTATGGAACAGCCTCCCTCATAACATCAGAAACGCCACATCCACCACAATTTTTAAATCCCGTCTTAAAACTCACCTTTTTACCCAATACTTTGATTAGTTTTACCACTTTCTTCTGGTCTTTTTATTGTTTTATTGTCTTTCACTATTGTAAATTAACCTTTAACTGTTTTAGTCTATCCTCTTCTTCTGATGTCTTTTCTGAATATTGTTATTTTATTGTAATTATTTTATTTGGGAAGTGTATTGAGACCATGCACCATGGTGATTTTGCACTTTAAATAATAAATTGATTGATTGATTGATATTTGTTTAAATGGCAATGTATTCATTCTGCTGCACTATGTAACTTCATTATAATGAATTTCACAGGAAAATCCAAGAGGAGTCACTGAGGACTTACCTGTTCACGTACAGCAGCGTGTACGACTCCATCAGGTAAGTGCAATTAACAACACGGCCCGAACTTTATTTCAACGTGAGCTTTTTAATTGAATGAAAAGAGTGTTGATGTCCTATCTGTCTGTCCTCCAGCATGCAGACCCTCTCTGAGATGTTTGAGCTGGAGATACCGACAGTTCACAGCATCATCAGCAAGATGATCATCAATGAGGAGCTCATGGTGAGTGTCTCTGACGTCTCTGACTTTTTCTTTAAGAGTTGATGCAACAGAATATCTTGATGTATTTTTGTCTCTTTCTCCAACAGGCATCTCTCGACCAGCCCACACAGACCGTAGTGATGCACCGCACAGAGCCCACCTCCCTGCAGAACATGGCTCTGCAGCTCGCTGAGAAACTGGGCACCTTGGTGGAGAACAACGAGCGCGTCTTCGACCTCAAGCAGGGCGTCTACGGAGGCTACTTCAACAGAGGTGAGATTAGACGGCACACTTGACTGTGTATCACATTTGTATGTGTAATGCACTAGTCCTAAAACAGATGACACTGGGCTTTTTGTCTGTAATGGATGGGTCATGATTCATAGTTTACAGGCAGTGGAAAGGGGTCAGTCAGATTTTCCTTATGGTTTACCTGCATTTAAAATAAATGTTTTATATTGTTATTTGGTGGAAAAGTGGGTATGCTTTAGACCCACCCTGTTTTGTATAAATCACTACCCAATGGTTTTATTAACACACCTTAAAAGATTCCTGCAACATCTTTTCTGCTCTGTTTGCTCTTACTGGTTCAATAGTACTTGCTTTCAACAAATGTTAACTGGTTGTTCTTTGCTTTACAGACCAAAAAGGTGGCTACCAACAGAACAAGTCCTACAACAGAGGTATGTTAATCCAAACTAAGGTTGCACAACATGCCCATGACACTATTATATATCATAACCACTGTTAAACATGTTGCTGACAGTTTGTTTGCATGTCAGGTTAATGACATTGTCCATTTGAAACTGTGTAAAAGACTATTCGGTCCTTTTTAAGGCTTTCTGTCGACTGTTAAAATGCTGCCATCTGTTCTCCAATAGATAACCACGTTGTTTTTCCTCTCCACAGATCAGAAAGGCGGCTACAACCAGAACAAGGGGGGCTACCAGCGCGGTGGCTACAGAAATCAAAATCAAAGGGACTACTGAGCTGGAAACGTGTGGATTTCAGCGTTCAAGTAGTTTTCATTCCATAACAACCACCACCACCACCACCACCTGGGTTTCTATACTTGGCACTTGGCTGTGTGTTGTTCTCCCTCATTTGACGCTAAACTGATCCTGAAACAGCTGAAGGTCATTACAGCACAAGCCGCACTGCACCTGCATAGGGCGATGTTCTTTTACATGAAGGGTTTTAAGGTTATTGATATTAGAAAATTGTACACAAAGGGCAGTGCAGTGTGGTCAGCTTGTGGCAGTGCAGTCAGACAATAAGACATGTCAAGTATTTTTGAATTATAATTAACAAATAAACAATGATAAACAGTGTGTTTTGAGTTTTTTTTTATTATTGGCATCTACTAAAATAACTAAAACTAAAACTTGATTTCAGAATAAAAGGTTATCCACCCCCGACCTTTCTGCAAAAAACTTGTTGCTAAAGTTCCAGTTATTATATGGACAACAAATCATGTCCAGCTAAATTAAATTACAAATATTCCACACATCTAAGTACTTTATTACTTTAAAACATATTGACAGTTTTAACAGCACAACATAAGTATCACATGTATTTGAAATGCATTTCTTATACAACTTGTCTATCAAAACACGGCTGAAACTTCATACATATTTAAACATTTCTTCAAGTGTTTCCATGCAACTGCCTTGTTTCCTCATTGGGAACATGTTCAGCCTCTGTGCTCGTGGCCTTTCAGCTCAGGCGGAGTCTCCGACGGAGCTCTTGCCTCAGTAGGTCCCTCTCTTTGCGGATTCCCTGCAACACAGTGCGATTCTCCTGAGCCCGACGCACTAGGTAGGGGAGTGTGTCGTCCACTGAGCCGTACGGTACTGACTTGTACACAGCGTAACCTTCCTTAGCTGGAGAGAAGAGAGGGAAAAAACATATCAGTCGCTGAAGATAAATATAATTTTCCCCAAAGACAAAGATGATTAAAACATTTGAATTCACCCAGTGTGAGGGAGACGTGATCGCACATGCCCAGCAGCTGGCCGAAACACACTGAGCCTCCATCTCTTTCTATCCCCAGCTCTGCCATCCTGAAGATGATGTACACACAAGCAGCATTACACATGGCGGTGGTGTCCAACCTGAGGCTGGAGACCCCTGCTCAGGGCCACAAGATAAGTTAAGAGGGGTCACAAGCTATAAAAGCTGAGATCATATCAGGGTAGTGCAGAGTTTTCATTTTCACACAGATAAAGAAAAGTGAAATACTGCAGGCTTGATATTTAATCGTGTGTGTGATTTTCTCTTCCGTGGTCTGACCGTGTGGCAGCTCGTCTCACTGACTCCTCGTTGTGGGTGGCAACTATGATCCTGTAGCGCTCGGGTTTCTGGGATATTTCTTCCAGCATCACATTCATTGAGCCATTATAACTGTACAAAGACAAGAATTAGATTAATTTTGCCGTGTATCTCAAAAGCTTTGTATCTGAGTTGGCCTCAGTCAAAGTTTCTGATCCATTTGCCTGGTTGTAACTAATGGCCCCTGCCTCCTCTCCACCTGTCATTGGTGTCCTCCCAGCACTGGTGGACGGGGCTCAGACGACCCTCTGTCTCTGCCAGCTTCCTCTCTTTGTCCATGTAGGCTCCACGCACCAGCTTGACTCCCAGACAGAAACCCTCCTGCTTGGACAGACTCAGAGCGTCCAGCACCAGGGACCTGGACTCCTGACGGACACATAGGAGGGAGAACGGGTAATTTAACTGTCAGTGGAATTTTAAAGAAATTATTATATTCTATCAAACAAATGAATTGTTATATTTGCCTTCAGGTAACACTGATACGTGTTCCAAACCCAGGCGCCATCCTTGTTAAACTTCTTCATCATTGCCATGGTCACAAGAGAGAGGGCAGGATTCATGTAGGTGTACTCCGCATCAACCAGGATTCGGACTTTGTTTACACTCGCCTGAGACAGACAAATAACAAATGTCACAGAGCTGTGAAAGAAAATGAAATTCAGGAATAAAGAATAATTTAATTTGTAGTTCCCATGAGCCTTCAGATCTGTACCTCTGCTATTTTATTGAGTCTCTGCAGACCACAGTGGAAGTGGGCAGCTTCACTCTCGTCTAACCCAGGGAAGCTGACTGTCTGGAAGAGGCAAAGATTAGAGATCCAAGGATTATTTAACATCAGAACTATAAACATATTGTTTAGTTTTTGTTTTTAAAATGGTGGTAGACTGTAGTGTAGACGTACCTCTCCATCCATTGCTCTCACAACCAGATTCAGGTCATAAGGTTGTTGTGCGATGAGGGTCGTGAGTTTTACCTTGACACAAGCAGTACAGACTTATCACAACATATAGGCTACCGTAGCGCCTGCAATGTAAAAACGAGAGGAGCCAAATGCTGGGAAACACTGGGGGAGGTTCACAGCTGTGAACACTCTGATGTGTCGGTTTATCTGCCCCCCACCCTTCATGTATTTGAACTACATTCAGCTACTTTTTGGCTCAGGTCCATCACACAGTGTGTCAGGGTTCTCACATGGCCACAGGAAACTGGAAATTTCACAACTGGCTTTCATTATAACAAGCGCATAATTTAAATATCAAAGCCCGTCTCTATTAAACAATGGACAAACAAACAACAGAAATGATGTAGGCCTAATCTTTCACATAAAACATGTTGATAGGATTAAACTAATTCCTCTAAAAAACATTATGAATGGTCTCCGCACTGCAGACGTTGCCTTACACACAGCTCTGGGCTGAGCAGGGCTGTGATCTTCAGCTGCATCATGGGGTCTCTGCTCCAGGCGTTGCTGTGGGACATTCGCACACATTCCAGCATGGCCTCCATGTTGTCATCGTACCTCTTCTCTCTGGAGGAGTAGAATGATGGACATGTGTGAGTTTGGAGATGCTTGGGGATGTTTGTAAAGTCATGGTGAAGAGAAGGTGAAATACCCGGTGCTTTCTCCAAGATCCTCTTCAATAGGCACCGCCAGCATGGGCCTCATTCCCAACAAGCTCATCTTCCCCATGGACTGAGAGATCTCTTTCTCGTTCTCTCCGGCCACAAACTGAGCATACACGGTGGGCCGCAGCAGCAAGGAGAACCCCCTCCTTCCCAGGAGGGTGCGTGCTATGGACATTAGCTGAGAAATTAAGAAGAGGAATAAGATACAGACTCACCTACAGTCCTTGCTGAATTCAGATGGACAGCTGTCAAAATAGGACTCAGTTGTAATGAAACAACAAGATAAACCAAGAAAAGTGAGTTATTTTTCCATTTACTGATCAAAATGAATCCACCTTTCATTCTCTTCCATATAGTGACCATGCTTTATGTCTCACCTTCCCACAGTGGTTAACCAGCACAGGAAAAGAGCAGAGGCGGAAGATTCCCAGAGCACGGAGCAGCTCGCCCAGACTCTTCACCCTGAAGGCGCTGGGATCCTCGAAGGCCAGAGTCCCCGAGAGGAGGTCGGGTTGACTGGCAGCCGCCGTCCTGGGGGCCGCAGTGCCCAGCAGCCTCAGAGACCTGAGGCGAGCGAGTGAGGGGCGCAAGCGAGAGCACATCATCGTCCCTGGAGAGGTGTGTATGTGTTTCTTGGTTTATGTCACACACTCGGCTTGCAGTTCGGACGATTTGAAGTGTTTGTATAAATCTTCCTCTTTTTGAAGCGTCTCCTCTTCTCAGAAGTAGTTGTATCTGACATGTGCATAACATGGAAATACAATAATCCAGAGGGTTAGATCATTATGAGAATGGGAGCAGTCGGCTCAGGAGGAAAGTGATGATCCCCTCAAGTTACAACCTGTTGGAAGAGGAGAAGCAAAGGACAGCAGCAGTGTTTACACCGTCACCAGTCTGAATAGTGACCACCTGACTTGGAGTTGTAGAAAAAAATAGTTCAGTGTCAAATATAAAAATGATAATCAACAGAAATAAGTCAGCTTACCCTCCTTCTGTCCGAAAAGCAGTTCTCAGACGACCTAAATGATGAAAAGCTGAGCAGGTGCAATTTGAGGGGTGAGCCAGTAAGATTCATAATCTTTTGCCTTACTCGCTGGTTAATGAGTGACTACCTGAAAAAAATGAGTAAACATTAAGTCGACCCTTAGCATCAACGCACATGTCTGCTCCAAAATCCCCAAAACATTTGACCACTGTTGGATCTGTGCTTTTTCCGCCTCGTTTGTTGATAGTAGAGTTTCTATGTAAGTTATAGACGGAGATTCATATGGGCGTCCCTTTAATAAATGGTTAAAATGCAATCCTCAGCTTTCACCTTGTTGCATTCATGATTACAATTAAGAGGTTAATTAATTTATCATGTGAAACAGAGCTAAAGTTTGACTTATAGTGAATGATATTAACATTTTTCCACAACCTTTTTGTCAATTCAAATACAAAATCCCAACAAGTTAAGGACTATATAATTTAAAGAATGCCTCTGTGACCCAGAGAGAAACGAGGACAACTAACATACAAAACGAATTACTCCACAGAGCTCAGTAGAGTTTGAGGGGGGGGTGTCAAAGCAGCAAAGAAGAGGAAATGATTAACTGCCCACTGCCATCCTCGTCATGAAGCCTATCTCTGACCCGACCGACAGAGTCCTTTAACACCACCTAAATCTTTGCTGTGCCGACACTATTGCTGACAAACCAGGCATGAAAATACTCATCACAAAATGATGGTTGACCCATTTCTCAGTTTCATAACTGAAGGATTGAGGACACTTTGATCCTCAAGTTATCAAGAATTACTGTAATTTAAGTGTGATGCATTTAAAACAATCTGATAAAAAAAAAAAAAAAACAGTGTTGTATCTGCCCTATAGAAATGGATGATCTTAAGTCTTAACTTCAAAATTATTTATAATAGTTTTAGGGCCAGAGAAGGTTTGAGAGGGGGTTGATACAATTTATTTATAGTGAATTTAATGTTTTCAGCAGAAAAAACACTGAACGACCAAGGCCTTGAAAAGATATGGTTTTATTCTTCACACTGGAATGGATATTTGAAAAGAAAATCTTCAACAGATATTTACAAACCTGGATTAATCTCATTTATCAGTTTATCAGCTCAGTTCATAGGAAGTCCCTCACACACACACACAGTACTCTAGGCTACTTGAACTAACACTACAAATTGCTAAAACCCCCCAAAAAGCGCTATCAGGCCCAAACATTTTTGTCAACGTTAGCAATGCTGCACTTTAAAACATAGGTCTTGTGCTCATGTCCAGGTAGGACCCCTGGGGGTGGGCGTGGCCATGTTGGTGCTGTCTGTACAGATGCCTGAAAGGGATGGAGAGAGACGGGTGGGGGTCCTGACACAGGCGGAGGGGGTAGGATGGAAAGGCCGGGTAGAGGGATGGAGGAGGCGTGGAGGAGGGAAGAGATGGATCCAGCTGAGGGAGAAGAGACGGGTGGTGCAGTACCATTTCTGGTCGATAGGGGGCGGGTGGGTTGAACTGAGGGATGCCGCCCAGTTCCATCGGAGGGTACGAGGAGGAGGAGGTGGAGGAGGACGCAGAAGGATTTGGAAAGTTTTGAGGATGCGCTGTTGGTGGGAGCGGGGGAGCGGAGGAGACGGACTGCTGGAAGCAAGAGGAGGCCTGGAAAGGGGGGTGTGGAAGGGAGGATGGTGGGTGAGTGAAGGAGGAGGGAGGGAAGGGAGATGGGGCTTGGTGGCTCAGATTCTGGAGGTGCAAGGCGGGATGGGCGGGGCCGGGAGATACATTTGGAAAATGGAAATTCTGCATATGTGGAGGCACAGAGGGCAAGGCGAACGACGTGGGAGCACCAGGGGTGGGAAGGGAGCATGGACCGTTGGGAGCTGGTGGTTGGTTTTGGTTGGGGTGCGGTTGAGCAACAACTGGAGCAGGGTCAGGATTCACAGACAGGATGTTTGGATAGATGAACGATGCTGAGCTTTGATCGCTGGGTGAATTATTCCCACTGCCGATGGGTTCGTCCTGCAGGGGCTGAGAGGGCTGGCCGAGCAGAGGATGAGCCGACATTTGGCCCTGCAGACCGGACTGGCAGGCAGACGGCGGGGCGGGGAAGGAGGCGTCCCCAGTCGCATGGGGGCTGATTGTCTCCGGGATGGCGTGGTAGGTGTTGCCTGAGGGAGAGGAGGAGGAGGAGGTGGAGGAGGAGGAGAGGAGGGGCTGCGGTGAGGAGGAGTTGGACGGAGGCGGAGTGGGGAAGGTGAAGGAGGTCTGCTGCAGAGAGGGAGTGGTGGTGGGGGAAGAGGAGAGCGTGGGCGAGGAGGAGAGGATGGAGGGGTAGTCGATAGGAGGGATGGAGGGCTGAGGATTGGATGTGTTTGAGGGGTCTGGGACGGGGAGGGAGGGGAAGGAGGAAGCATAAGCTGGATCACCCAGAGTGTCTGATCTGTGGAGGAGAAAATGAAATAACGATACATCAGATTCAACCTAATGTTAAACTCTTCCTCTCATGTATAATAACAATCCATCCTCATGCATCACACACCCACCTTTCAATTATACCATTCCCCACTTCGCTCCCTGATGTGTTCTGCATCCCATTGGCCATGGAGATGCTGATGTCAGACATCTGGGAGGCCATGAACGCCTGACCGAGGTCTAGCGGCGGCTCCGGTACCAGCGTGTCTTGATAGGAGGCCTCCTCTGGTCTGTACCCGCAGGAGGGATTAGGCAGCTGGGGCAGAGAGGCCAGAGCGAGGGCCTGCAGGTCGGTGCTGGAGGTGGTGGAGCCGGTGGTGACGTCGGGCTGCGGCAGAAGCTCAGTAGAGTCGCATGGGTCGCAGTTGACTGAGAAAGACAGATGGAGAGGTGGAGATGTTTCAGTAGCAGCCATGGAGCAGATATACCAACAACAAGAAGAGATCCAGATGAATGATCTCAGGTGATGTGACTGGTTGTCACACTTACCGATATCCAGGGTTTCTGTCAGGACTGCTATTTTGCGCTTCTGTCTAGCATCTCTTTGTCTGCAGAGGAAAATAAGGAGTTAGGATTACCAACAATATGCAACAATGTGAGGGGTGCATGTGAGTTTCTGTGTAGGTATTTTACTTTTTGCTGTTCATGCCGTCCTCGCGGAAGCCTTTGGCGAAAGGGTTGGCGTTGATCTTCAGCTCTGTGATCTGAAAACAGTAAAAACAAAAGGGTCTATTATGAGAATGCGATATGGTCATGGATCCTTGAGATATTGGTAGGAAAAAATCCTGAGCTGTGACAAAACTCAAAGAATCTGGAGACGTCGTTTAAGCTCTTCTGGATCATATCTGAAGATTTCTTGATGATTTCTTCTTATAGTGCCGTAATTGGATCATGTCCAGTCCAGATTGCACCATATGGGGTCATAGTTTTAAATATACATACTACATCTCCAGATTCTTGAGTTGTGTACATTTATAATAAGTCCTTTGTTTTTGAGGAAGGTACCTTGTTGTTCTGGTAGGCGGTTACTGTGATAAACTGGGTCTCTGGGAAAACAAAGGAGTGTTGCCCTCCTCCCCACCTCAGCACGTCTCTGGCTTCAATCACATGAATCCTGGGCTGGTAGCGATGCAGCGAGTGGAGGATGATCTAGAAGTAAAAGAGTGAAAAAGTTGGCACTGAATGCAACACAGACTCTGCAATGAAGACCTCGTCCTGTCCGTCAGTCTGCGGTGCTTACATGTCCCTGGGAGTCCAGTGTGTTGTTGGTGAGCTTTGCAAAGTGGAACGAGATGGTGCGGCTCTGCCAGTGAGCGCCTGTGGCCGGGGAGTCCGGGTGGATGAACACCCGGTCGGGTAGCCGTGCTTCTGCACTGCCCACAGCCTGCCAGCCGCCGCCTTGGAAACGATAGCGGGAATTGTCCACGGGGATGATGTCCAGGAGGAGGATGTAACGGAGAGATGGATTCAGGCCCGACAGCTTCAGCCTCAGCCCGGGAAACATTCGTCTGGGAGAGTGAGGAGAGTGGAGAAAGTTATAAAACACATATTTGTGGTCAGCAGCTCATCTGGGTCAAAACGAAGAACCAAAAGGAAGTTAAAGGTCAAGGGTCAGATGCTGCACACTCTGCACGCATAAACTACATTTTACTTTCTTCCCTCACCTGCCCTTCTTCGTGATGATCATCTCCGTGCCCACCGAGCTGAACTGTTTCCATAGTGATGCGTTCTCCAGGTCCATCTTCACCTCATCCTTTTGGGTTTTGCCCGCGGGTTCATTGGGGGCAGGGGGAGGGGCCAGCAGCCTCGGGGGCAGGGCTTTGGCTGCAGCGTCACAGGCCGGAGGGAACAACGGTATGTGGGCAGGGGCCTCTCGCTCTGAGATAAAAGTAAAAAGTAAACATTTAAAGACGAATGTGCATATTCAGAGAAAAGAAAGTTTTATCTGTTATAGGCTTTACCAGAAGTGTTTAATGTTTGATTTCTAAATTATAAATACTGAATTTCTGAGTAATAACTTTGTTTCTTCAACTCCGGCCTCCAGCTCCTCTTATAGACACAGTGGTCGTTCTTTTAAAGAGACCTTAATGGGTAAGAATAGGTTTAGGTGCACTTTTATTTTAAATCTTTGAATATAATTATTCATACTTTTTTTACGGATGTTTTTTGGGCTTTATGTATTGTCAGGCCTTTGAATGATAGGACAAGCAAAAGGCCGGTGGAATCAAGCGCGGCCGCTGTGGACTATAATCTCTGTATATGGGGCGTCTGCTCTACCTACCCTCTGAGCTATATGATTATTCATTTTGACACAAACTATTTAAAAGAATTAAATCTCAGGAACTCTTTCTCTTTCTCTCTTACCTCTGTAGAAGCAGTCTCCGATCCTCTGTGGCCCCAGAGCCAGGCTGGGGTACATCTCCACACTCAGCATTGTCCTTCCTTGTCAGAGTTTGTCCTTTCACTTGTCCTCTTCCTCACCTGCTGCAAAGGAGCATTTCACCCTTTGACTCTCTCTTCCTTCCTTGTGTCTCTTCCACAGTTTCACTTCAGCTGTCTGCAGCTAACAAAGTGTCCGTCGTCCCTCTGTTGAGTCCTCTTCTTTAAAACTTTCAGTTCTTTTCCTTGTCTTTGTTTCTGCTCCTATCCTTCGGTCGTCCTATGCTACAAATGCTCACACTGGTGGCTCGCTCGGTTAAATAGGTGTGTGAGGCTTCACACTTTTGTGGCCAAATGGCCCCATTTTCACATAGCTCCTCATTTGCCCCTGAGTTTCTCCCCCCGTCCCCTCATCTTCCCTTATGTCCCCACTCAGCTACACAAACACTGATCACAACGTGAGTAGAAAAGTAGAGCTCAGTTTGCTTCACTAATGTGATTAATTTTATTTCGGTAGAGCTAGACTGAGCACCTTGACTCATTTGTACTGTAATATTTTCATTTCATGTTTTTGTAATTCTTTTCCCCTCCATGTGAGGGCAAACTACTTCATAACAATTATTCTACCATTTTGATTCTAACAATAAATTAAGTGCTTTTTTCTATTTTAGAACCAGAAAAGGAAAGAAAAAACATACTGACCCTTACTGAATAAACTGTTGTTAATTTAGACTCTGCAGGTTAGCATTTTACAAGCAAAATATTGAAACATTATGTATTACTACTTGTTTAATTATTAAATAATAGTTAACATTTGCTCCATTCTGAGCTTTAACATCACACATCAAACATTGAAGAATTAATTAATCTACTAATTATAGTGCCATTTTGTTTGTTTCAGGACTTGTATTTTTACTTTGTGGAGTTGATACCTTCCTAAGAATGTGATCATTCTTGTAAATGTTTCTCAGGTTTCAAATGACTCTCATACACCCACATAAATCTGGTGGTTTACTGGCAGCTCCCCTGTGGCTGTTTGATGACTTGATGACATGTCTCTTCCTCTCAGCAGTCTGCCTGTTAGTGCCTCTCTGCAGGGAGTCGCCCTCTGAATGAAGCTGGAGGAGGAGAGAGACGCAGCAATTTGGCCACAACACAAACACAAGTGTCTAGAAGTTTGTAGGTTTGGATTAAGGCATGAGCTGAGTATTGCAGATAAATCGGGACGAGAATGACCCAAATCACTTCAGCGCTGCTAGAGCCCCGGAGTGACTCGGTTCTTCTGTCCCAAGAGAGGGCAGAGTTTTTATCCCTATTCCCACAGTAAAACACAACACTGTAGACCACACGAACAAACGACTGTTGATAGTAGCAGACAAGTTGAGCAGGTGAAACGTCAATGAAAGTATCGGTACTAGTGATAAAACTTCCCTACATGTAGAAGTCCTGCAGGAAAAAAAATCACTGAATTAAAACGACACAAATGTTACAGGAAAAATTAATTCAAAGTTCTCTTGTTGTTGGATTATTATTAATTACATGAGTGTTCCCAACCTTTTTGAACTCTCATCAATTATATTCTGTTTTTTTGTTTTGTTCTTTTACATCTTTTCACCACAATTTTCATGAAGTGATTTGTTGGCCCACAGGTTGGGAACCATATGCACAAACATCAGATCAGAAATATATAACAAATATAATTTAATACAAATGCTTGTCCTGGCATGGATGCAAACAGCTGTAAGACAGTTTAAGATCCAACATGACTGATCTTCTTCCTTTGTGACTTTTTGGCAGCTTCTTTGTCGGGAGGATTTCAATCTTGATTTTGTTGCTTTAGCTCAAATTCCTTGAAGTCACTTGACGGCCAGCACAGATCAACATTAAACTGTAATATGGAACTGGCAGCAGTAATCTGAGAGCTGTGGGAGGATGTGTCATCAGACCATAGAGGCCGTTTCGCAGAGGATTACCATTACATCAAGATTAGAGGCTTCTCAACTACTGAGCTGTGTGGCTTCATCTCCGCGTGGATAAACGGAGTCTGCCTGTAGATCAATACTTAGAAAAGAGCTACAAAAAAGAAAACTCTCAAATTGATTGTAAAACAAACTAACACTCCCCTAAATCTACCTGCTCAGACATTCCTGCCCATATAACAGTGACAGCTGGGGTCTCTTTACAGGGAGCCAAGTATAAATGTTGTTCTAGTTGTTGTTTTCCTTCTCCATTTGTGTACGTGTGTGTGCTGGGGACAGGATAAAAGCCGGAGGGGACTGAGGGGAAGTAGAGGTGTGAACGCCACACTGAGAGAAAGGTCATTACCTAGATGGGGGCGGCGAGGTGTGTGCGACGTCTCTTAATGTTTTTACGAGCTGACAGGTGTGTCGCACCGGGTTCAGTTACAGCCGATAATGAGGATTGTTACTTGTTTTGTTCTTTTGCAGTGTGTGGTGTTGACAGTGGATTAAGCATTAGCACAGGCCTGCTCTTTGACATCTACGTGCTAAGTGGTTTGATGTCCACCTTTATTTGCTCACCGAGGTCTAAAGGTCATGTCACGCAAAACACTTGTTCTTCCTTAATTCAAAATTTAGAAGATACAATGAAAAGAAAAGAAGAAGAAAAAAAAGATTGTCTGCTTGGATTGGGGCACAGATGTTTGAATCAGCTCAAAACAGCATCTTGTCTGTTTTTTTCTCAAGCAGGTTAGTGATGAAATCACAAGGCTTTTAATCTGATGAGGATTACTTTTTTGTTTTCCTGAGCGCGTGATGCAAAATCGGTTTCATTTAGGGAAAATGCGTGGATGTTTAAATTCCCTCTCCTCACCGGTGAAGGGCACACTTGATGTCACTGATTATCGGGATTGTGCTGTCGATAAATAAATCTGATGCACACATGAAGTCAGATTACAGATTACATGCTTCAGTCCATTTTTTTGATCAACCAGGGTCCAATTTTATTAAGATCCTTCCAGAAATGCATTATAAATAGTACAACATGTACCAAGGAAGCACTTTCAATCATTAAATGAGGCAGTTTAATGTCGATGCTTTACATAAAAAGCTTGAATAGAAGACAATTTTACACAAATTACAGAGTGCGCATTGCTATTTTTGCAATTTGTCCCGATTCACCCGACAAAGCTTAATGTTTCAGGTCAGACCACCTCCAGAGGGTCTCTGTCGGCCTTCGACACCACCACAGTGACGCTGTCAGGAAGACGCACAGCCAGCCTCTCCCTGAACACAGCCAGGAAGCCTCGCTCGCTGTTGCTGTGATCGCTGAGGAGGACGCTGGTCCCCTTCGCCACGGCGTCCAGCACTTCATGGTGGGACATCTCACCTGGGAAACGGGACGCATTGTAACATCAGGTAATAAAGTTGCAGGCAAATACCCCTCATGTACAACCACTATTTATGTCAACTAACACCGTTTTAGTGAACAGCTCTACCTGTGATGTAGAGGTCTGCCTTGACCCCCGACAGGACTGAAGCTCCTGATCCAGCACAAACAGCCACAGTTCTCACAGAGGACTCTGAAAAACACACAGAATAATTAAATCTACTCACACGTTAATGGGTTTATTATCACATTCAAAGCTTGCTCCATATGTGAGCTAGTAATCTGACATCTGTGTGGACAATTACACTTCTGCTGTGTTTGTTTATGGCCTTAATTACTGTTCATCTCAACTTGAACTAATCCTGGCCGTGACTTCTGCAGGTGTTCATGTCAACCAAACTCCACTTTCTAAATCTGACCAAACATTTTATTCCTCTCTTTTTTTTAAACAAGTGCTAGTTTGATAAAGCGGCTGATTTGTTGTTTGTACCGAGTGTCTGCCCCCATCCTAGAGCCAAACGGAGGTGACTCAGACCCAGATGAGACTTCATCTTCTCAATGGCTGTTGCCACGGTTACCGGCTCATCCAAAGCACTGATCCGTCCTTGGCCGTGGCCTGGGAGCGCGGGCTGCAGGAAGAGACGGGTGGAGGGCTCAGTTTAAAAATAGAAAACAATTTGAATTTGAAAAGAGCTTTTTGTCTAATATCTCTGAATGGAATTGGTCTCCATCCATCTCTTTGTAAAACAAACATGGACGTTGTCGTCATTCTCGGTTGTATGTGATAACAGTGAAGTGTTGCTGCTGCTGCACCTTCTCTAACTTCAGGATGCTGAGGGACTGGCTGGGAGTGGCGTGTCGTAACAGTGCGTGGACACTGGGAGTCAGCGCTGAGTCACTGCAGGTAACACTGACATGGATCCCACTGTTGTCTGGCCTGTTGAAAGAAGAGTAAATACAGCATCAAAACAAAGGACCTCTGTAGAGTCTGTTACCATGTTTCAACTTATACATTAAAAAACCATGCATAATTTTCGACCACACTCTGCTTAATATGGATGGTTATCTTCTGCTCTTTTCAGTTTGTGTCAGTTTTTGTTTCCTGGAAAGGCGCAATGCAGAAGCCGAATTTTGATTTAATTTAATTGTAAAGCAAATTTTGGCCAAATCAAAATTCGGCTTCTGCATTGTTCCTTCCCAGGTCAGAGAACAAATGCCTCAGAGTCCCTCACACAGACGTCTATGGTCAACTTACTTGCAACCACAGAATAATTTTAAAATTAGTCCGGAGCCCATTAAAGAACATTGAAAAAACAATAGAGTCTTGAACAAAAACTATTATAAACGCTATAAACGCTGCTGTTGGGAGTATGGATAGTATGAAATGAACTGATCGTAGGTGACCTGATATCTGAGGTAAACATTGATTACAACTGGAAATGCCCTTTAAAGTCAAACCCAGAATAATAAACAAACCCAGGGTTGTTCTTCAAAATGTAGGTGTGTTGGATTAACTAGAGGTTCCTGGTGTTTTAAAGTTGATGTCATACTGTGTGAAATGGGAGACAACTGAGTGAGGGGAAATCAATCAAAGCTCTTACACAACCTGCTCACTGAATACTGTGGTGTCGTTCCACCATCACAAGCCTTCAGTTCCTCTGTGACAGCGTTCAGTTCTTCTGAGCTCCGGACTGTAAACTCCAGTTTGTGACTGTGGGAGGCGCTGCCGAGGGCCTGGCTCAGCACGGACACTTGGCCTCTACCTGGGGATCAAAGACAGACACCAGAGATAGGAAGAAAAAAAAAAGAGCTCTCGATGGACAAGACATTGACACTTGGACAGAACAGGAGACCAGAGGGTCAGCGTCGAGTGTCACAACATTTTAGCTTGAGCCTTCATTAAATATGCAAATACCATAAGCCGTGTGTATGTGGCACAGTTTCCAACCAGAATGACCTCTTACCGAGTCCCCCCACCAGCCAGTCGTTTACCCCTCCTTTAACACTATCCCAAGAAGTGTGAGGGGAGAAGATCGCGATCCCAGCCTCCACCGCCTTGACGGCCAATCGCTGCTTCCAATCTTTCTGGACCAGACGCTTGATTGGCCGAAATAACGGAGGGTGATATGAGATAATGAGGTTGCAGCTCATGTTGTACGCTTCCTCCATGACAGCATCGGTCAGGTCGTTTGTCAGCAGGACGGTTTTAACCGGCCGAGATTTGCTCGGCTCGACCAACAGGCCAACATTGTCCCATGACTCGGCCAGTGACAGAGGAGCGAGCTGCTCCAGCACCTGCAGAACCTCCTTCAGCTCCATCGGGCCTGAGGAGCGAGCAGAACCAGAGAGGCACCGGTTGGAGGAGAAGTGAACAGATGGGTGCAGAGGAATTGAGGTTTGCCGGCTCGTCAGGACGCTGTGAGCAGCTGAAGGCAGATGTGGATGGAGGGATGATAGAGTTAAGGCAGAAGAGCGGAGAGCAGAGGATGAGATCAAGCTCCCTCTGCTGAAAAGGCCTCTGGATGTGAATGGTAAAATAGTCCGAGAGAGGTTCATACATCCAGTCAACATCAGTGGAGACCTGTGTAACAAGAAAAAGAAACAACATAATTAATACACCACCAAGAGAACATCACTCTGCAGAACAAACATCAGTTTCAGACTGAATGTTCATCCTCCCCAAAAAGCAGATGTTAATCAACGAGCTAGCAGACAATTGGTTAAATCATTTATCAATCACCCAGAGTGAGCACTACACAGTCAACACATTGATAAATTGAAGATTAGTTCAATATCAAAAGCGGCAGATTTCTTTCTTTTTGAGGGACAAATTGATTTCTAATTAGCTGTTTTCCCCCTGTTTTGTTTCACT
Source organism: Decapterus maruadsi (assembly GCA_030347415.2). Classification (NCBI taxonomy): domain Eukaryota; kingdom Metazoa; phylum Chordata; class Actinopteri; order Carangiformes; family Carangidae; genus Decapterus; species Decapterus maruadsi. Next base: position 12,208,554 of record CM064888.1, on the reverse strand, counting down.
GCTGAATGAACACCTGTTTAGGATCTTTTGGTTGCACAAAACAAACTGAACATCTCACATTAGGCTCTTGAGATTATGTTCACCTTTATTCACTGTTTCATAACAATTTAAAAACTAATCATCTAACTTACGTTATATCAATATATGATCAGAAACTGTTACAAATAGTAAAGTAGATTTTGTTCAGTCATTTAACTAGACACACATTTAGACTTTGAATAACTCTCCCTGTTTTATCTTTACGTGTCTTATCTAACGAGACAGACAGTAAGGATTTCTGCGTCTTGCTCATATTCACTCTTGTGTTGAGTAAATGAAGTGCTGTGCTGTCTCAAACCTTCCAACACCTACAACCAGAGCTGCAGAGCTACAGAGCAGCTAACAGCACAGCTAACCAGTTAGCCAACATTAGCTGCCACGAGATAGGCCTACTGAAATAACGCTGCATTAATCACAAACACAGTATTTACACATCTATATGCGCACCAGTGAGTTCAACATACTTTCGTTGGCGTTGCACATGAGAGGCAAACACGCTGCCGGGGCGCTGGACACATTCGTCCCGGAGTGACAGCGACAGCGAAGTGCACTTACTGAGGAGTTATGTCCCTTTCCGGCTTCCGTGGCTCGAAGCGGTGTTTTGATTGGCCAGTCAAAATCTCCGTCGGGAATATAAAAAAAAAACTTTTTCAGTGAATGTCTGTGGTTTTATCTCATTATGTTGGAGAGATTACAGTACAGTCAGCAGTATTTCGCCTTAAAGTTGATTAATGACGTAAATAAGTCAATTTACTAAATAAAATAAACAAGAACCGAGGCCATATCATTAAAATATTGTCAAATTACACAAGTAGGTACCTACTTAGTGATTTATTTACATTTCTACTGAAAACAGTACAAATCTTATCCATTATTTATGATTTTCTGCTCATTTTGACAACTCTGCACTTCATAAAAGATCATTTCAGGCAGATTTTGAAGGAAGTATTGGGCCTTTGAAGGTGCAATACTCTGTCCTAAGATCTATGCAAAACCATTGGCTAGGCTACTGACTGTTGTCAAAAATAAAATTAAAACTACACAGATTATGTACACATGGATGTAAAATGAATCCCTTGGACCACTAACACTGAGGGGTGCTGTTTTGTGATCTGTTATAATATTGAATGCAATTTCTCATTGGCTACAAGGTGTAGCCTATAATGAAGTAGCCTAAAGTTTATAGAAGACTTTTCAAAGCAAAAGTAGCATGTGGTAAAATAAAAAGCATCAGAATATGCAAAACGTGAGTAAAGTGTTTTAAGTTTTAAAATAGGCTATTGGCTTTAAAGGACAAAATCATATTTACATTTTTGATAGGCCTATACTTTATTCCTCACACTGTAAAAAAAAACCAAAAAAAAACGACTGTGACAAAACAGCCAGAGTGTTACAACTATAAGGACAACAGTAAGATTTTGAAAATAGTGAAATATATCAGATAAAAAATTAAACAATCTACTGAGATTTTGCAAATACAAAGTCAAACACCCACAGCAGACGTGTCCTCAGTCCTCACTAATAAACATTAGTTTAATGCATTAAAAAAAAAGCAACAACCTAGGAATCTCATTACACAAGTTATTTGGATTCAGCTCAATTAGTTCTTTTAAACCAAAAGCAAACACAGTATAGCTGTATTACATAATACAGTTTATAAGCCTGTGTAATGGTAGGCCTATAAAATCAAATACAAAGAATGATGTGAACAGGAAAAGGCTAGATGACTTTGATAAGCTGTATTAAGTCCTATAGGGCAGGTGGTCCAGCAGAGGAAACCCTGGGAGCTTCCACCACTTCTCAGAAGGATTACCAGTATTTTTGGAATAAACAAATTAAAATACAGACAAAAAAACCCAAAACAGCGAGGAGGGTTAACGATGTTGGGAGATGATTGCAGAAGGTTAAAACTGCCACTCTCATGATGTGTCCGACAACAAGCTGCTGGACAGACCGGCTACCTCGGAATTGAGTCAAAGAGCGACAGAGAGAGAGAGGGAGAGAGAGAGAGATTATCGTGGATTAATGCAATAAAGGTTGATGTTGGATGTTAGAGGGATCAGGGAAGGATCAGGCCAAAGGCAGGACTGCATGCATTACATCATCTGCTTCTTCCCCCGGCCTCATCAACCTCCCTGTGAACTACACCCCTCAATTTAGATAGGACCCCACCCCCTCCCCTCCCACCTCCCTTTCCAGACACCCATTACATTGCATGTAGGTACATAATAATCCACAAATAAAAGCAATAAATCCGTCCAAAATTACAGCTTCTCCCACATCCTCATGCTGGCTGCCTGCCCACACAAGAGAGCAGTTATTTACAACAGAGGAAAAAACAAAATTTGTCGCTTATCCATATTGGCACAGCTATCACCCCTTGTATCCAATCTGTGGAGTGCCATTGACAGATGTGACTTTAGTTATTAGGTACTCGTGCACGGAGGCAGAACAGCTTCACTTTTGTTAATTGGTCCTATAAGCCCTCATTCCTCCATCTGTCCATCCGTTTGAGGCTCTGCCCAGTTTGTCATGCAATAACATCTGTTTGTGAGGGCGCAGTGTGTCCCCATCCACATCCGTAAAGTCCCTCAGCCCAGGTGTTTAATCTGCTGCTGCCTTTGGATTGGCTGGTGTTGGGGATAAGACACAAGACGTCCTTCGTATCAGGGTAGGAAGTGGAATCAATGGAATGGATCATTTTTGTGTTTTCATTGCTGCGTTGACTTGTAAAATTTGCACAGGCTCATTTTCCTATAGGAAATAAGCTAATGAAACTAACTATGACTTAATTCCTTATGTATATAGTCAGTGTTTTTTGTTTTTTTTTAATAAACTGCCCAGAAACTTCCCCACAGTCTGGCTCCAAATTTCCACAAACATTAACAACTTTTTACTGAGAATGGCCAAAGCCCAGACTGTGCCCTCTGAAAGACTTAATGCTCAGACAAGTACTTATTTTTTTGCCATCTCATAATGCTTAGAAATCTGTTATGCATGTGTTATGATGTCAGATTTTTCAGATGATGTCTCATGGATGGTGCTTTAACCAAATCAGTAGCCTCGTCTATTTTTGGTCACACAATCTCTTTATCCTGACGTCCTTCCAAAGCCAAAGCAGAGAAGTTACTCAACCCTCAACATTTCTACCCACAGCGCAGCGGCATCACTGATGTTTTCGCTTTCTAAATCCCCTCTGCATGAAATCCATAGATCAATTCATTACACAACCCGCACATTGCAAATTATTATGCAATTTGATTTCTCATAGAGGTCGTGCTGTGAATATGTCCCACATTTACTTTGCTTTTTCAGCTCTGAAGCGACACAGCAGACATTTTCACTTGTCACCAAGAAACTAAATGGAATTCAGCCGTGACTCATTTTATTAGTTTTACTCAAGTTTCACCCCGTGTGACACGTCAGAAAGTTTTCCTTTGGTTTAAATTACTATGTGCCATAATAGACAGATGTTTTAATAACAAGTTAAGTGCAAAGTCTCTTTATTTTCTGATTACTTTGCCAAAGCCAGAAGTGAAATCCCAGTGTCGTCAGTGGAGGAGGCACACAAAACTCATGTGTAGTGTTGACGTATATATTTAGATATTTTTATTTTTGTTCTTTGACATCTGAAAATACCAGGATTCAACTTGTTGGATTTGATCCACAAATAAATGATGCAAACAGAAACAGAGTAGCTGTGATTTTGCTTCATGAGATAATTTCAATGAAAAGAGTAATGTAGCAATAATTCAATACACGCTTTTCAAAAAAAAAAAAAAATCAATCAGAGCAATGAAACAATCCAAAATGGCTTTGTGTATATACAATATATATAATCAAACAAAATAATATAGCTCTTTTCAATAGTCTTACAAAAATGCGTCAGTACATGATTGTGAGTCTTTGCATAGCTGTATATATTCTCTCTGAGAACAATTTGATATTGCTTGACTTTTCTTTGCAGCACTAAATTTGAGTTTGAATATTATTATTATTATTACGTTTGTTCTCAATATGCACAGGTTAATCTGTAAAGGAGCTTTAGACAAAGACAGCGTCATTATTACTGCATGACTGCAGATGTGCAAAGGTACACTCTTGATTGACCTTCTCCTCGGCCGACGGTCGTCATTGATGGGACATCATTCTGACGAACTCTGCAGAGGACAAGGAAAAGTTTGATCAGTTTCCTGTGAGGTGGTAAAGTTGCATTTATTCCAAACCTGACTTCATAACATATCAATATTAAAACACTGAGTCTATACCTTCAAAGTCTACAGTGCCGTCTCCGTTGTCATCCACTTCTTTCACTATAGCATCTATCTCCCGCTGACTCATGTGCTCTCCCATCAGCTTTGTCATGGCTAAGCGCAGCTCCTCTGTTGAGATCTCTCCGTCTCCGTCCACGTCAAACTAACAACAAACAAAAGAAGATTTAAGAGGCAACGTCAGTGTGTTGTTCATCGTTATGAGACTGTGCTGCGTGCGTAGTAACGGAGCACGGTCTGACACTGGATCTTCTGGAGAGTCTTTTCATTTCCTTGTGAAACATCAGAGCTTCTGGAAAGTTTCTGGAAAGTGTTTCATTGTCACCTCTTTAAAGGCGTCTTTGAGCTCCTTCACGCCAATCATCCCCGCCGTTTCTGCCAGAAGCTTCGGAGTCATCAGTTCCACAAAGTCCTCAAAGTCGACTCTGCCACCAACTGTGGAAAATAAGAGCACATAATAAGGGTGAGAAACATACATCACTCTTCCTCTGTGCTGACACTGTGGCATCACTTGCATTTCTGGCAGCTGTGCATCTCAAAGGTTTTGATCAAGCCCAATGTCTCATAGGACGTCAAAGAGATTGTGTCACATTTGGGTTCAATCAGAGAAAATCTTTTTCTTTAAAAAAAAAAAAAAAATTGTTCACTTACGGTTCATGTTGATGTTCTGGCTCAGCTCAATCAGCTCCATCTCAGTGGGCATGTAACCCATCGTCCTCATCAGGTTCCCCAGGTCCTTGCAGCTGATCAGCCCATCCTTGTCTTTATCAAACTCATTGAATGCTTCCCGCAGCTCTGCAAAAATCCAGCAACACATACAAAATTACATATTTTAATATAATATATAATATATAATCTTGAGTTTAACCCGCATATTATGATGAAAACAGGACAATGTCATTTGTAAGAATTTAACCCACCTTCGATCTCATCATCAGCCAGCTCTCTGGTCTGCACAAAGAGAAGAATATCTGGTTTAGTCCAGCGTGGCATGGACATTTATAATAAATGTCATATCCTGTGATACATTAAACACTATCCTAAAATACATTCCACCAAACGACCAACCACACAATTAGCGAAATGGATGTTTCATCTATCTTTAGAGCTGCCCCTACTCAATCAAAAGCCGTGGCACCAAAGAGAAGTTGGATTTTATTATGGCCTGGATTCAAGTGTAGATTATGGCCACATTGGCAGGAGGGCTTCATATGAGCTGGTGTCATCATGCCACAGTAAACAGCAGGCACAGATTCTCTCCCTGTGTGAGAGAGTCTAAATCACTTATCATTTTATCCTGTCACCTTTCAGGTCATAATCCTGTCAGCCATTCAACAGCAGTTTGCAAACATCAACCCCCCCAAAAAAGTGAAAAAGGCTCTTACAATGTTTTTCCCTCCACGCAGGAAAATGCACGCTGCCCCCAAACTCATTTCTGCAAATACAAATACAGACAGTGATGGAGAAATGTGTAAGTAATTTAACATTTCCTGACATGACACAAAGCTGGTGGTGTTTGCTAGAGCCAGAAAATCAGGATTAAGACAGATTGAGGAGTCTGTGTTCCCTCTTGGGGATTGGACAACATGCCCCATGGGCTCTGTGTGTATGTGTCTGTCTGTCTGTCTGTCTGTGTTAATTTTCTGACATCATGAAAACATTTACTAAAATTACACTGATTCATGAATATTAAATTTACATTTTCACTCCACTAAGGCTCATAAACACTGTAAAAAAAAAAAGAAAAAAAGAAAGACTAACAGACTAACAGATGCAAATGTAATTTTTCAAGAGCGACAATAATTCAAAGTGGTGAAACATTTGACAAATGCAGAGACAACTGTGACTCTATGACATTTGATAAAAATTTAATTTTCATCAAATGTCATAGACTCTTTTTTTTAATCATGAGTTGAATAATTAAATTAGGATTAAGTGAAGTTATTTGCTCTCACCTTTTTATGGTGATTTCTGTTCTGCAGCCAAGAGCATCCCACACGACCCCTGAAGCGGAGACTCAGCAGCTGACCAGTGCAGTGCAAACAAGCCCCTCTGTTTCCGTCTGTTTCTTAATCTTCTTCTCAGTGTCAGTCTGGTCCCTCTAAAGCCTGGGCAGCCCTTCCTCTCAGCGTGTGGTGACCCTGTCTGCCCGGTCTACTGGGATGCTCGGGAGGTTGTATTAGGGGAGGTGGGGTTGTGGGCTCTGTGGGGAGGAGTCAGGTTCACGAGCTAAGATGAGATGCAGCCCTGGTTTCCAGCCGAATGTTGACATCATTGTGAACACTGGAGTAGAATAGCAGAGGAAATTGGATACTATCAGTTTACAGGTTAGGGGGGTACAGTTGCTTGTTTACAGTTTCAGTTCTCAAGAGGATTCACCCATAAATCATACAGCAGCTTCCACGGTAGCTGCAACTGCCTTATTTTCATTATTTGATTTATCTGTCAGTTATTTTGCAATTTTGCAAACATGACTACAAATGCCAGTAGCCGACACAAGTGCAACAGGACTGGATGGCCACGCTTGACAATGCAGAGAACACAAAAAACACACACATACAAAGAATAACTAACCATTAAATAGTGAAATATACATCTTACTAGATCAAAAGAAAAACAATAAAAGAGGTGCAAAACTATTCATTACAAGAGGAGGTTGTTGTAATCAGATATGGCCATATAAGTGCATAGCTGCTCTAGTTTTGTAGAGCAGCTATGCACTACAAAACATTAGTTGTAATAAAACATGATTTTAAAAATGCCACTGACTGATGAATGAATGAAAAAAAAATCCATAATTTTGCATGAAATTGCTCATTTTCAGATTTTTTAAAATTCAAATTCCAACATGTTTATTCCTCTCTTAATGAGGGAAATACCTCAAAGTTGTCAGGTAATTTCAATTATATTCTTGTAATTCTGTTTTACTCTAATTTCCACTTAAGAAATTACATTTCCTAATAATACGATAACTTTAATCAAGTAAAGTTATTACAGTTAATTTTAATGACTTTTTTATAGCCTACTTTGTAACTCCTCCTAACTTTTAACAGTGTATTTTAACAAATAAGATAACATTTTTAATGAGTTATGCTAATTATTTTAACTTAACTTTTTTTTCTCACTGAAAAATATGCAACACCATAAAAGAAAAGACCTTACATGACATATTATATCCTCTGTCCATTCTTTTTAAGAGGCTGTAGGATGAGGCAGGCCGACCTACAGCTAATATCCTACTGTGTGATAATCTAAGAGTATTGGTTACATTTGCGTGCAAAAAAGGGATTATTTCCTCCATAAAGACCCTGATGACAATGTGTAGGATTAATGTCTCTGGGTCAGCAGCAAGGATGCAAATGTTGAATCTGAATTAACTGGATGAACTGAAACCCTTCAGATCCGGATCTTACTGTGTGTGTGTGTGTGTGTGTGTGTGTGTGTGTGTGTGTGTGTGTGTGTGTCCTTTGCTCTGACCTTTTCCCCTCTGCCTGACTCCCCGCTTATGTAAATTCATCAAAAATCTGTTTGCATAAGAAGCATAATCTGTTGGACTATGCAACAGGAACTAGTAATGATTTTATTCTCTTTTTCTCTTTTTCATTTCAGTGAGACAGCTGAGAGGTTACACAGCTGGGTACATCCACGGCTGTGAAAAGATACTCGTGGAGAAAGCGAGTATGAATGAAAACTAAGAGGAGGAGGAGGGGACGAGGTGTACGTGTTTTCTTTTTGGGAATGACATGAATTATAAAGGATAAGGATTTAGAGGATGAATGGAAACCTGTCCTGTTTGACCCTCAACACTCAGCCAATATAACTTAAACGTGGCGTTACTGTGTGTACCAGCAGCAGCTTCCCATTTCTGACGTATCCGAGTCTGGTGTCTGGTGATAGTTTGACTGTAACAAGCACAGGGAAGAGGGGAAAATGTTGTTTTTGTTTTGTGTTTTGAGTATGTTTCACGTTGGCTAAAAATACACAACAGAGATTATAGTGAGTGGATTATAAATGCAGAGTCTGGTCAGATGTGGGATTGCGATGTTGCGTGTCTGTGTGGCCCTAAAAGAAATGGCACATAAGGCAAACTTCCAAAATCTTTTTAGATGAAAGGCCATTAACAAAAAAAATCAGTAAGCAGTGTAAGAAAGATTACATCATACATTTATGTGGACATCTTATCAGAAATAATATATCATCTTCTTTGGTAATGGCGGCTTAAATAATAAACAATGTTGGTTCTTATCATTTAATCTGCAATTCACAACAAGCATTTTCAAAGCAAAAAAGGCAAATCCCTATATTAGGAGACTTTAAAATTGCAATTGGAGAATAGGGCTGGCAGATCTTAGGCCCAATGATTTAAAATTGCAACATATTTGCAGGGATAAAGAATAATTATCTGTCATCCCAAAAATCTGTCACTTAAAATGGATAGGTGTTGTATGACAACAATCTGTTGACTTGTTGTTACCTAGGCCTACTACTAGTAGTACAAGTACAAGTAGTAGGTCTATCTTTGTTGTACCTGTACTGTAGTATTTGTATTAACGATAGGCTAATATTAATCATTGAAGTGTTAGGCCTAGCTATTGTTTTATTTGTTGTTAGCAGTACATGCAGCCTATGTTACCACGTTTTTTCTGTTTTATTGAAAACAACACATACAACATTAGTACACAAACATACAATCATAAACACGCCAGACAACAAGACAAAGAGAAACAACAACAACAACAACAACAACAACAACAACAAAACTTATTCAATTAATATTGTGTAAAGCTGCAACATTATTTTCACAATCACATAGATTATATTGTTTAAAATATTTAGAACATTTCGGCTTCTTACTTGACAATTTTAGATTTGTGTAGGCTATGTAAAAGTTGTAAAATATGTAACAAATAAATCAAGTAAAACTGTGAATTTACTGTTGCCATGTTAACGAGCCTCCTCCTCGGCCACACCGTGACAACGTTCCGGCTCACGTGCCCGATTCAGAAGCGTCGAAGAAGAAGAAGCTTCCGTTTTCCTTTCGGCTCCCGCCCCGCTCCGCCATCATGAAGTCTTGAACAAAAACGGATGAGACTCGAGCAAAATGGGGATAACACGGACCGGAGATGAAATCCGCCGACGGCTGTAGCGTTATGACAGTGCGAAGTGGAGCGCGGAGCGGACCCGTGGAAATTAATGAACCAGTCTCACGTTGAAAACGTCGCAGGCGGCTCCTGGCGTTACGTTATTTAGTTAGCGGCGTTGCTAACAGCAGCTAGAGCTACAAGCCTGTGGTTTTCTCCTGGAGACAGCTCAGCTGCTGCTGCTGCTGCTGCAGGCAGGCAGGCGTCAGTCAGTCAGCAGATAGCTGTCACTTTCACTGACTGGCACTCCACTCATGTCAGGTCGTGTCTGTTTGACTGGGAGCATCAGGATGGAGGGGTCTTCGAGTAAAAGCATCGATAGACAGGATGTGGTTTGTTCGTGTTGAATAGACACCAGGCGCCGAGGAAAAGGGGAGTGAGACCAATATTTTCCAGCCAGGCCGGTTAGCTAGCTCCAGGGCTAGCTACAGTGGATCCCAAAAGCCACGGTAAGACATGTTATAAATCATTCAGTGTGCCAAAGTAGCCCCCATTGCGCCTCTCCACCTTCTTGTTGGCAGGGAAAAAAGCCCAGCTAGCAGCATTAGCTCACTGTGGTTTCAGAGCACGGAGAGGTTGACATTGACATGATGCAGGCTTGTTGTTGGCCTGCACCCTCAACACCCATCCAGGCTGGAGTTGTTGTTGTCTACTGTTGAATACATGTCATACATTTCTCCGGTGAACAACAGCAGCAAAAGCTAGCCCTAATTGACCAGCCAAGTGCGAGCAAAGGCGATGCAACTTGCTCAGCTGAGATGCACACAGTACATGATACTGATGGCAAGCAAATATCTGAATAATCACTTCTCTGTCTCACACCACAGCCAGGGACAATATGCGTTTTGTTTCCCAAAAAAATATGCCCAGGGTGATTGAAGGTTTTAAAATTGCATGTAGGTTAGAGAGATAATCTTGGATAAAACCACATAATTGAAACATTCGTTGCCTCCTCCTCAGTGTCTGGAGTGACTATGACATGAATGGTATTTTTTTTTCTTCTAAGAAAGATAGATTGAGAGCATGCTTGAGGCTTGATTACATGATGTAAAGCACTTCTCTCTCTCCTTTTTTGAAAGGGAACAACATGCTTCCTCTTTGACAGATGCAAAATGGCCATGAAAGAAGTGCCTCATCCCGTACATGTTCATTTTCAAGTGGCTGGAAATGCTTGCCATGAAAGCTCAGTTGTTAAGTTGCTGTCCACCCCCCCCCAAAAAAATAGATACTGCATGTGTTGCATCTCTACATCAAACCTTTGGCTCAATCATGATAACCTATACAGTGTGTCAGACAGATGAGCAGTTAGGCCTATACTGTCTGTGCTACAATTTTGATTTATAGACATTCACTATGCCCAATTAATGTGTATATAATTCAGGCTAGTCAGAGTTTCAGCTTCCTCCCCTCTTAAAATTGGAGACTGCTTGCGTCACATGCAGCCTAACTCTCACAGATTTGTTTGCACAAAGATCTTTATAGCAACTGTACTCCCCAATAATAACTACATTTGACTCAGAATGCCTGTGATTGTCATTAAATTGTGTGTTTTTTGCCGGCCGTCAATAGTAGTTCCTATATTATACAGTTATCACAGTGCTGTATGTTCATCATACCTAATCATTCTGATCCTGTTGGTAACTGTGATACTAATGCAAAAAGACATAAGAGTTGACACATTTTAGAAACCAAAATACCACAAATAAACTCCTATATATAGGAAGGAGTTGTGTCAGCATTTAAAAAGAAAGACAGTATATAATGTAGCCTTTTGATTTTAGAAGTTGACTTGCTCCATGCATGACAAATCTCCATTGTCTCACCATGTATATAACCACATCACATGACACAGTAGGGCACAATACAAAAGTGATAATAGCACTGGTCACTTCCAGTTTTGAATAACCTAACCCTGATTTCCAATACCCATTCATTTCTGCAAAGCTTAATCCATTCATGTGTACCTTCCTTTCTATAATTGATCAGGAAACCTTTTTATCAGGTTTTCAGAAGCTTTGATGTTGTGATGCTTCAAAGAGGTAAAATTTGTTTGTGGTTAGTTACACTGTTCCTACACAGGAGGTGAATCATTTGCCTGCTAAACTGGTTGGCAGCATTCCTCCTTCTTGTGAATTTGGCCTACTGTTGTCTGCCGCTTCTCAGAGAGATGGCTCTCTTCACTGTTGGCCAGGCCGCCATACTGTAAAAATGTCCTGCTTCACTCACAGCAAATCTAAGGGATGTGTGTGTGTTATGGTTATTGATGATGTGCTTTGAGAAAAAAATGATGATCTGAGATAATCTGCTTTAAACAAATTCCTGTCAGTGTCAGCATCAGAAATCCACTATTGATCTGTTTCTATTCTGTACTGTATCGTTTAATGCAGGATTTTCCTCATGAACGTGATCCCAGCTTTACTGTCCACATCTCTCAACGTGTGTTGTACCAGCATCAACATTACATAGCCCAATCAGACCAGCCATGGTACGCATAATACATGACACACAACCCTTTTACTGCTTAATTGAAACAACAGTCAGTGTTGGCCTTTTCATGATGTCAACAACAAACTGTCTAGTCTAGTCCTCCTGGTTATTTACCATGATTTTAATTTAGTGTCATTCACTGGTTTCACACTCATGCTCGTCGTCTAACAGGGACGGTCGTGCCACTGAGTGTGCGGGGCTGTGAAGAACCAGTTAATGATTAGTCAGACTCTCTGAGGGGATTGTTTTGTTCTGCAAACAATGAAAATATGAAGTGTTTTGTGTCGATTTTTTTGTATTTTGAATTCCCATAGGGAAAAAAAATGAGATGTGTTGTTCTCAAAAAAAGAAAACGATGACGTAATTTAAAAACCGGTATTAATTTCTGCCTCACTCCCAGTTGGATCAACAACCAACAAGAAAAGCTCCCTTCACTACATTTGAGTAAATTAGTAATAATTGACCAATGTGTGGTTTGCTGTAAAAAAAATAAAAATACATCAATGTTAGGTTTGTTATGTAAATGAATATAATGCAGAGCAGAGCTATATTTCTGGTAGAGAGGCAGATGGAGGATGATAGAAGAATGGGTGGGTGGACGGATGGATGGTCATATGAAGCTGATGGTCACTTTGATATTTTCCTTCCATATGAGTCAACACAAATTAGCATTTTTTAACCGTCAGACAGTTGAAGTGCAGGTGTAGAGCAGAATAAGCTATTTACACAGGAACAACGTGACTTTTCTATGTGGAGTGGAAGTAGAGAGTAATGTAGTGTTAATGTGAAAACCACAGATAGAAATAACACAGAAAGGGACTTATCAGCAGTACATTCAAAATAATGATTAGGAAACCACTGCAGGATATTGTAAAACAAAACGAAAAAAAAAACCTTAAGCCACCAACATGTCAATTAGATGTGACAGACTGGACCATATTTCCTCAGTGGCTCATGTGTCCAACACAAATGCTGGTAATCCTTCCAAATAACAGACGCTCACCCAGTGTGTCTCTTCCACGCTCGCCAGGCGCTGGCCATGCCGTCGAGTGTGCGGGCCGGGAGCCTGAAGGACCCGGAGGTGGCTGAGCTGTTCTCCAGGGACGATCCCGAGAAGCTCTTCACGGACCTGAGGGAGATCGGCCATGGGAGCTTCGGAGCAGTCTACTTCGTAAGTTCCTTTTTCTGGTGTTTAGTTGGAGGAGTGGGTTATTAGTTCCTTTGAGTCGTCATACTGGTCAAAACATTATCTTTAACTTCTGAGCTGTTAACTAAAGTTTGTGTGTAGGAAATTTAGTGACAGAAAAATAATTACAAATCGTTATTTTTAGTTAAAAATCATACACTCTGCTGATACAAATGCATCTCCATGGGCATCTAATTATCTAATTAACTGATTATCTATCAAGCTTGAAAAGTCTTTGAACTCTGGACAAAGAATTTATGTTTCTCAGTCATGCTGACATTTCAGACTTTTGTAGTGTCGATTTCTGTTCATATTCTACACCACACATGTTTATTACAAATTTTGCTCAGTTGCTTAGATCAAGGCAGTGACATTTCTGTTATTTTATCAATATATAATGTAAGAAATGTGTTCAAATGTGCTGATTGGCTTCTTGTTGTCTATCATCCTGGACTCTAATAGCTTGAGATGGATGTGAGTTTATTTTCCACATCAAACGGACATTGCAGTTCATTTTCATTACAGTTAGTTGTGAAAAAATAAAACAGCACAGATGAAATAAACTGCCTCTCTGTAACATCAGGTCATATAGTCAGAGTCAGGGTGGTTGTTGGTCGAAGGTGAGCACAGCAAAGTCCTGAGACAATGGGACGGATGGGTGTGATGTTGTGGGTCAGAGGTGGTGTCTGTCCAACGAGAGGGAAGCTAATGCTGCAGATAGGATCACCAGGTAGATCAACCTGTCGGCCTGTGAGTAAAGACAGGGCTGGGGAGATAAAAGTGAAAAAAAACATTGTGATGGTTGAGGGGAACTCGTAAGTGATGGATGAAAAGCTCTGGTAAATGAAGGGTGAAGAGGAGCGAGTCATGGATGAAGGGATCGCTGGGAGCAGAAGAGAAGAAGGAGGGAGGCTCAGTAGAAATCCTATTTTTTCTTTGTTTGCTGTGAAGTTGAAAATGGATGATTAATCCCAATGATTACTATTGTACTAAAAAAAAGACTTTAGAAGAAGTAATCTAACGTTGCTTGTCTCTAACTTTTCCACATTAGGCCCATGACATCCGCACAAATGAGGTGGTGGCCATCAAGAAGATGTCCTACAGTGGCAAACAGTCCAACGAGGTAAGACCGACCCTGCTTCTGTGGTAGATGATGGATCAGTTTTATCAGTGAAGTTCCCTCATCCGTGATTGTTGCTCTGGACTTGTTCCAGAAATGGCAGGATATCATCAAGGAAGTGAAGTTCCTCCAGAAACTGCGCCACCCCAACACCGTTGAGTACCGTGGCTGCTACCTGAGAGAGCACACAGCATGGGTAAGTGTGTGTGCGCAGGGCATTGTCTTTAAGTGTAATTTCATCAACATGACTTTCATGAAAAAGGCGTCTCCCAGTGTTGATGATGCTCGTACCTCACACCTGGTATCAAATAAAACAAAGATGAGACATTTTTGTCTGGGAGGGTGAAAAACATAAATCAGCAAGTTCAACAAAGACTTAAACCGACTTCAACTTATCAAGTCTCTTTTCTGCTGTTGTGTAGCTTTCACTCGTTGGTATTGATGAGGTGGCCAAAATAACAGAAACAGTGTTGAAACCAAGGAAACTGAACTCTGGAGTTAGAAACTTTACACTTAAAGTCCAGTTTTGCACACTCCAACTTTTGAAGAAATTCACTGACAGATTGAAAAGCAGAATCGTCCAGGTTCAGAGTTTTCCCATGAGAAAACTTTGTATTTACTTCTGATTGTTGGAGTTGTATCAAAAGGACAGCTGTCTTCACATCGCACAATGCAGTTGAGTGTTTCACGGTCATTCATTCCTGTTTTAAGTCATTAACTGCCACGAGGCCACTATTAAATCAAGTTTTATTTATATCCCTTTACCCACATCTCTCTCAGCAGTCCCACTTTCTTTGTCTGCAACAAAGCCTAGATTTGTTTTTTAACAATAATAAACAATAGGAAATGTCAACGCCTCATCTTAATATCAGTCAGAGTGGTGCCCAGTACTTCCTTGTTTTGGCTGTGATATCGTGCTGGAGTGGTCGTTCCCATAGGATCCAATCGCTGCAAGTCAGCCATGCAGACCCTGCCCAAAATGTCCTGAACCAAAACAACCAGGAGCCTAAATGTAATCCAGGAGAAAATAAATGTCTAGTGTCAAACTTCCTCAAATCGTTCTTGATGCCCTCACATAACCCCTACAGTAAAACCATCCTAAAAGTCACATTTGTTGCAACTGTTTCCTATGGTTTTCATAATTTAAAAAAAATATTATTTGTGCTTTTCAAGCCTTAGAGAGGAACTATGCAGGATTTGTAGCTCATCTATGCTAGTTGAGCTACAATTAAACAGCTTTGAAGTAATTGTGATGGTTTAATAAATGGACAATGGAGGCTCTATTCCTTCCACCTGCGCCCCATAACCCATAATCTCTTGTTTATGACAGATTAAACTACACAAATATACACGTCGTAAAATCGTGTAGGATATATGTAACGATATCTACCACTGTTTTGATTGATTTTTTCATCAGCTTCGTTGTAAACAAGTGCACATGGCCAAGAGGAGGGTTAGCAAAACAGCAGAAAAGCGACCGGGCTTACATAGTTCCTCTTGAATGGATAGGACAGTAGAGAGACTATAGCCTCTGTATGTGGGGCGCCTGCTCTACCCACTGAGCTAAACAATGCCCACTTGTGTGTGTTTTAATGATGTTCACTGCTATATTCTTATTGCACATAATGACAGATCAGCCTACTATGATTAATTTAGCTGGCCTGGTGCCGCTCCTGTTCTCTGCAAGTGAACCTCGGACCTCCATTTTGAAGAGGCCATGTGAGCACTTTCCTGTGCTGTGCCTTAGCTCAACAACAGCCTCTTACACTTAAATAAATGTGCTGAACTGATCTTTCATTCGGGTCAAGTGTGAAAAAGCCCTAAAAGTTGAGTGTGCTCCCTAAAATAGCATGCAGTTAAACACCCCCTCTGTCTCTCTCCTAGCTGGTGATGGAGTACTGCCTGGGCTCAGCGTCCGACCTCCTAGAAGGTGAGCATGAAGGAACAGAGATGAATGAGTAATTAAATAGTAGAGTTAATTATACATGGTCCCTGATATCCTCCAATATTTTTCTTCACCCAGTCCACAAGAAACCCCTCCAGGAAGTCGAAATAGCTGCCATAACCCATGGTGCATTGCAGGGATTGGTGTATCTTCATTCTCACAACATGATTCACAGGTAACCCCCCCCTTTCTCCTCCTCCTTTTCTCACTATCTGTATCTGCTCTGCTCTCCTCCCCCACACTTTGACAGGAGACAAAACAAATACAGTGGAGAAAGCACAAACTGTGCTGCCCAAGATAAGCTTATGCAATAGTGTTTGTGCGCACATCACAGTGCAGCTACACATTTAGAGCATCTCCCAATACATCTTCTCTCTCGTGTCTCTATTTGTTTTGACTTCCTCGCAGTTTTTTTCCTGACTTGTCATCTTCTCTTATCTGATCACGTCTCTCTCAGGGACGTGAAGGCAGGAAACATCTTGTTAACGGAGCCCGGTCAGGTCAAACTGGGAGACTTTGGCTCCGCCTCCATTGTTGCTCCGGCCAACTCCTTTGTGGGAACACCTTACTGGTAAGACAAAAGTGTCATCCTCATCACTTAACTGATGGTTTTACAGCAATTCCTCATGAGAATAACACCACATCATGATCAATTAAAGCCTGTGCTCTCATTCATTCATTAAGAATCAACTTTTCCAAACATATTTTTACAAAGAATATTCATTATTGTCAAAGTGAAAGTGCTTCAATAAGATAAGACCACTGGGAAGTCAGATTCAAATGTATTCAAAGCGGGCAGCAGAGTAAGAACATTTGATCTGCGGAGTAAGTGAACCATTAATATCAAGAGATCAAGAGCTGTGATATACCTTCATTAAAGGACAATTCCAGGCAAATTCAACTTGGGGGTGTATGTTACTATCACTTCAGGTCTAAAAGAAGGAATGTGATGATTTTCAAAGAATATTCATTGTCTGTCAATGAATGGAGTGGAAAGTTTCAATCCTTCAAGATTTTTTCCAAGATGGCCTCAAACATGTACCGAGCAGTTTATTTACTTCAAGAAGTCTAAATTCAAAGTCTCCCGGAAATGTATTCAGGGGCAGTCAGAAAGCTAGCAGAGTAAAACATTTCGACTCTTGACTTGCTTCAAGTAAAAAAAAAAACTTGTTGGCACATGTTTGAACCTGACGCTGTCTGTTGAAAAAAATGTACACTTGAAGCAAGTAAAGAGTTGATATTCCTGTGTTTATGACACAAACGGTAGCTCCAACTGCACCTGAATGCACCGAGCACGCAGCAGGGTCTTGCGCGAGACTTTGAATTAGATCTAGTTTTACAAGCATGTCCGCTTGCTTGAAGTAAATAAACTTATCGGTACATGTTTGAGTAGCCATCCGACGCTATCTGTGGAAAAAAATTGCCGATTTGAGGGATGTAAACAGCCAAACTAGCGGAACTTGCATCCACTCCCATTCATAGCTGCCGTAGCGATGCAGGGACAGACGCAGCTACCGCAAAACAGGACGATTAAACTGAAAATCTTCACATTCCTTCTTTTAGACCTAAAATGATAGTAACACACACCCCCAAGTTGAATTTGCCTGGAATTGTCCTTTAACTCACCGACATACATTATTTATATATTTTTGCTATGTATCTAGGTAATTGCTGTTTCACTGTCAGTCAACCAAACGTCTCAGTCTTACCTGAATATTTCTCACAAGGGCGTCAGACTCCATTAACCAGCAGCGACAGGTTACTGTTACTGTCATTCGTGTACATGAAGCTTGTAACCCTCGTGATGTCCATGTCTGCCCGTGTGGCGTGGACTCTGGAAACGACGGCAGCCCCCGAGGCTCTGTTCTCTGTTAGTCAAGGTTCAACGGAAATGAGCTGAAAGTGGCTGAATCACTCGGTTGTTTCCTCCATGCAGGATGGCCCCTGAGGTGATCCTGGCCATGGACGAGGGTCAGTACGACGGGAAGGTGGATGTGTGGTCACTTGGCATTACCTGCATAGAGTTGGGTAAGACGAGGCTATAAAATGGTTCACGTCTGTGTGTTTTTCATTCATCTTTGTGAACCTCTATCTTTACCTTTTTTCTCTCCTCTTTTTTTCTCCATTCTTGTTCTTTATCTGCCGCTCTCCGTCACGCTACGTTGTGCTTTGTCACTTTTCTAGCGGAAAGGAAGCCTCCTCTGTTCAACATGAATGCTATGAGTGCCTTATACCACATCGCCCAGAACGAGAGCCCTGTGTTGCAGTCTAATCACTGGTGAGAGATGGTCACGTTTCCTAACTGGTCCTTAGAGGCGAATATAACTTTTACTGGATATAATGTGCAACGAAGAGCATTTTCATATGTTGTTTCAAATTACCTTATGAATGTGGGTTTTTATATAAGATTTTATTGAGGCTCCTTTAACATGATATTTTGTTGTGAGCTACCATGAAGTCTACAAATCTTTGAATTTGACATATTACTAAGATCATGTTTGACAAAGTGCTGAGTTACAGTTGTAGTTTATTGCAGTTAGTTTGTGTTGCATTGTGCTTTCAGATGTCAGTGAGGTTACAATGCTGGTTTTGTCATCTATTTTCGCTTTAAATAAAACCGTCAGCACTTCCTCTGCTGCACTACTACTCTTGCACCAGTGCACTGCTAACTTGGTAACTCCAAGATCCTTCAGATAAATGCTTTGTGAGATTCTGCCATACAACACCACTGGCAAGAAATTAAAACAGCATATTTCTTTTGAAAAAGCTCAAGAATAAATTTAGTTATACTTGGTTTATGTATAAGTTGAATAACACTTCCATGATGTAGTCATTTTTCATAACATCATTTACGGTATGACCATTGAAATTGTGGCTCTTATTGAACATATTTATAATTTTTTTTCAGGTCGGATTATTTCCGCAATTTTGTGGACTCCTGTTTGCAGAAGATCGCTCAGGACAGACCTACCTCTGATGTGCTGCTGAAGGTACAAGGCCTCACAAACATTGTTCACTGTCACACATAAAGGCCAACAGAGACTTGTCATTATCATATCGAGAAAGATAGTATTTATTGATTGAGCGAAGAGGAAATTTAATTTAGATATTCTTTTGGCCAGGGGACACTATATTTTGAAAGGAAGGAATAAGAACAATTTGTATGGTCTCAAAAGAATTAAATATCCATTAAGTTTAGGCAGCAGCAGCCACACTTGGTGCTCTCAGGGAAGGATGTATTATTATACAGCACCAGTATTTATTAGTGGTAACATTATGCATAATATGTGTCCTCCAAATAAAAAATCTTAAAATTCAAACATGAGCTGCAGCCGTTGAGTGTTAAATGTACGCTGTAGTGGTCTCTGTTTACATCTGTCTGGCTAAAGCCTGTGTTGTCATCACACGCTGGTTGCTGCTGGGTGAACAAAAAATTTGGCCAGCGCTTTAACTTTAAAGCAGATTTTTCCGGCCTTGACAAAGGACAATAATAAGTGGAAGTTGAATGTTCAAGCATCAATGAGAGTAATAAACAGTCGTCACCAACAAGGAGCTTTTCTGTTTACAGCAGGAGTGACTAATTTAGTTGATATGATGACCTGTATCCTTCATGTAGTGGACCAGAATTTCCTGATTAGTGTAAACACAGAAAAAGACAAGTGGCTGCATCAGATTGATTTTTTTAATACCCACTCTTTAACGCATATGCATTTTTGTAATTTAACATGTTCTGCTTTGTATAGCCAGCTACTGTTTGTTACTTACTGTGGTACTGACCTGACCTCCACCCCGTCCCCTGTCAACTATAGAAATATGTGAGATGTATCCACAAGTGTGTCTAATGAGAACTATTGGAAACACGTTACCTGCTCATTAGTCAAATCATATAAAATGCTGCACAATCCATAACGGTGGGCATTGAAGTATCAATTAACTTAAATGGTTGCAGGAGTCTGTTTTACGTCCTTGTGTTTTACTACATGTTGTAGTTGATGATCACCATGCAGGTTTCAGATGAGTTAATCCTAATGCACAAGGACTTTATTGTCGGACTCATGCTCCTATTGAATTGTTGACCTGTTTTCCTGTCTCATTCTCTCCGTCCACGCAGCACCACTTCCTATGCAGAGAGCGTCCCATGACAGTCGTGATGGATTTGATCGCACGCACCAAGGATGCTGTCCGCGAGCTGGACAACCTTCAGTACCGGAAGATGAAGAAAATCCTCTTCCATGAGGCGCACAATGGTCCCGCACCAGAGGGAGGTGACGAAGAGGAGGTAAGAGCGGGAAGACAAGAGGTCAACAGAGCACTGAGGAGAACATGAGCTTTACTGCTCGGTTTCAGATCTTACTTTATGTTCCCTTTAAACATACTTTAGATCCGGCTGATTTTGTGAAGTTGAAACCGTTTGCATCGCCTCAAAGTTGTGCAATGTGTGTTGCATTTCCTGCTCGCCACAGGCAAAAGAAACAAGACTCAGAATCAAGGCTGTTCATTACTTCACATTGTCTCATGAATGTGAAATACAGAAAATAAAGAAGTGCAGCTTTTCTCTTTGAAGTGGAGAAGCGTGTATCAGGGGGCAATGAGGGAAAACAGCTGGTTTTAGCATCCATCCTGCCTTTGTATTGTACCTCGCAATATATGCTGTGACTTTAGAAGCTCTTCCTCTCCATACAAAGGCTTTTGTTTCCATCAGCTTTTAATTCCAGTTGGCTATTCCCCCCGAAAGGAAATGGTGGAATTCAGGGAATGTGGGGCTGCACTTCTCCAGGGTGTAGGCCTGCGTCTCTCTGCCAGTGTGTGCTAGAAAGTTTTAACTGTATACCTGCTCAGAGAGGTTTTAGTATGAGCCAGTTTATGTAGTATAAGAGCTGGTCAGTACAGCGCTACTACTGCTAGCACTCCATGAAGCACAGCAACTCCTGTCACCATCCTAAAAGTGTCATTTCCCCCCCGATCCATTGACTAATCTTCTGCTTTGCCCTGACCACCAGGATGTGGAGCAGTATATGCTGCGCACCGGCACAGTCAACAGCATGGAGAGCTCCCACTCTCTGCCCTCCATGTCGATCAGTGCCAGCTCCCAGAGCAGCTCGGTCAACAGCCTGGCGGACGGCTCCGACGACAGCGGGGAGATGGCCATGATGCAGGAGGGGGAGCACACCGTCACCTCCAACAGCTCCGTCCTGCACAAGCCCCTGGTCAGTGCTAAAGACTGTAGTCCTGTCCCAGCCAAACCCCTCTCCTACACATTCAGCCCTTTGGTTTTACATATATCTTAAAAAAGAGAGGCAGCACCTTTTTACTTAATTTGAACCACTCTGCCAAAATCATATTCCTGAATGTGACAATTATTTTTACCAAATCAGCTGCAGATGGTTCACAGAAGCTCTTTAATTGTCAGACCAGTTCCACACGTGTAAACCTGCACCACCTACAGAAAAAGGGAAGTAACAGCAGCACCAATTTAGACCTGCAGATGCACAACGTGTGTCAGTGTTGCCACCTAAAGATTAAAGCAGAGAATCATCTCGCAGCCTCACCAGAACAAATGCCAAACCCTTAGGTCAACCTGGAGTTCAAATAGGGTCGCCTGAAATTAAATGTCTAGTAATTAATTTAAAAAAATGTTTTTAACTAATTATTGTTACTGATTAACACACAATCTTAAACAATTGTATTCTATACTTTCTTAAACCGAGTCCAAATAAAATGCAGCATATAAAAATATGTTAATTGACGGCCGTGATCACAATCATTGCAGGGTCGCCATAAATTTGTGATGTCAAATGGTGTCACAAGCTGTGTTTTTTTTGCACCAGGATGACATTTATTTTGTTAAAATTTCTTACCCTTGATTTTATTTCTCCACGGTGTAGAGCCACGACAACATTTACGATGATCCCTATCAGCCAGAAGTGGACTCACAACGAGAAGCTTCGTCTGCTGGCGGCGGCGGCGGAGGAGGAGGAGGGGGAGGCCGGCGTCGTCGAGGCAGAGACCATTTTGCCACCATCAGGACGGCCTCGCTCGTCACTCGTCAGATCCAGGAACACGAACAGGGGTCGGCCCTGAGAGAGCAGATGTCTGGGTAAGACTACGGTCATGGAACGAGTATTCATGCCACATCTGTGTCTCTCGGAGCTCACCTCTCCCCTCTCGCTAACTCATCGCCCTGCACCTCCTCACAGGTACAAGCGAATGCGGCGGCAGCACCAGAAGCAGCTGATGGGCCTGGAGAACAAGCTGAAGGCAGAGATGGACGAACACCAGCTACGACTGGACAAAGAGCTGGAGAATCAGAGGAACAGCTTCTCAATGGAGGGTGAAAAACTGTCCAAGAAGCACCAGGCCATTCTGGAGAAGGAGGTGAGGAAGGAGCAGCGCACAGGCAGCCAAAAGTCTTCTACAGTTCACACTACAGACTAACTTCTTGTAACATGCAGTAAATGTTGCTGTATTCTGCAGATTCACCCTTTATTTGGTTCTACTGAAGTTGTTAATATGCTTATTTGTTGTTTTTTCCCCCAGACAAAGGGTACTATGACTGAGGAGAAGAAGTTCCAGCAGCACATACTGGGCCAGCAGAAGAAGGAGCTGACCAGTCTGCTGGAGAACCAGAAGCGGCAGTATCGACAACGCAAGGAGCAGCTCAAAGAGGTGCTGACACCACACCGATCTGAAACCACCTGGATAGAAACACCATTGTCCATCGTAACTCTTGTATTGTAGCAACAGCACAACCATCAGCTTGATGTGATTTACTCCCCCTCTTTCTACTCCAGGAACTGAATGAAAACCAGTCGACACCAAAGCGAGAGAAACAGGAGTGGTTGGTGCATCAGAAGGAGTGTCTACAGCAGCTGCAGGCGGAGGAGGAAGCGGGCCTGTTGCGACGGCAGAGGCAGTATTATGAGCTCCAGTGTCGCCAGTATAAGAGGAAGATGCTGCTGTCACGCCACAACCTGGAACAAGACTTGCTGCGAGAGGTACCCGTTTCCTTCTTTCGCTGGCAAATCAATAACGAACGAACAAAATAATTCTCCTAAAAACATTTTAAATCAATAAAAACATCATCTGCATCATTGAAATACATTATACAGTATTGGTACGAGTTGGCAGATCTGTGAGGTCACCACAGATATTTTACCACCGCTCCTGTCAGGTTTACATTTTTATTATAGAATTCACTGAGGAAATGATTTAGAAAGTTAGTTGATGCTCAAGTCTTGTTTTCCTTGAGCAGTGTGGAGATGGATACTGAATAAATTACATCAATTATAATCAATATTGGTAATTTTTATTTTTTAAAAACAAAACGTATGTCCAGATCTCACTGGTCTATATTCTTATTTGACTTTTAAATAATAGATCAAGAGAGTGGATTCCCGCTGTTAGACATAAACTCTGCTCACTTGATTTGCATTCTGGTAATTAACAAAACATTAGAGTCCAGCACAACCCGAGTCAGAGATATGAGCGAGGTCAGTTCAGCAGTTGAAACAAATAAGAGCTTCTATTCGAGATTTTTTTTTCCGGACAGTATTTCCATATGTATACTCTAATATATAGTAGGTTATAGTCTCAGTATTTCACCGTCCGTCCTGTGTCATCCTCATCGTCTCCTCTTCTCTAGGATCTGAACAAGAAGCAGACTCTGAAGGACCTGGAGTGCGCGATGCTGCTGCGCCACCACGAGTCGACCCAGGAGCTGGAGTTCCGCCAGCTGAGCCTGGTGCAGCGCACGCGGGCCGAGCTCATCCGCACGCAGCACCAGACGGAGCTCACCAACCAGATGGAGTACAACAAGAGGCGCGAGCAGGAGCTGCGTCAGAAACACGCCGTGGAGGTCCGCCAGCAGCCCAAGAGCCTCAAAGTGAGTGAGAGCACCCAGAGCCCGGGGTCGCCCGAGGAGGGAGAGACCCGGACGCCAGAGGGGCCGGGCGGCAGCCGGGACGGGGAGGGAGGGGGGGTGGAGGAGGGAGAGATGGGGAAAGAGAGGGATGCGGTAGCTAAGGAGATGTATGATGTTGAGGATGAGCTTGATGGAGCAGCTTTTAGAGAGGGAGGGGGGATGAACGGCAGCAGCGCGTCTGAAGGGAAAGACGAGGTCGACGACGAGGGTAAACAGAAGGGAAGTGACGACAGAGATGAGGATGATGAGGGCGAGAAGGAGGAGTGGAAGATTGATGATGAAGGGACAGAGACCAGGGAGATAGAAGGGGTGCAGTGGGAGTACGAGGAGGACCACGGTAAAACGGCTCTCATAGACACTGATGATGATGATGAGGATGAGGATGATGATGAAGAAGAGGAGGGCAGGGGTGTGGCGGACGGCTGCCCCTCCGAGCTCATCTCATTCCCCTCGCCGGAAAAGCGGCGACTCCGCGAGCGAGACATCGACGAGCTCTCCGAGTTTTACTTCCCCGAAGCTCCAGACGAGCTGGAGCCCGTCCCCGGCTCCGCCCCCTCGCCCTCTCCCCCGCCGCCCCCCGCCCCGACGTCTTTCCCCTCGCTCTTCTCTCACGCGATCTGCCTCCTCCTCTCCCTCTCCGCCGCCGCCCAGCCCTCCAACCTCACCCTGCTGCTCCTCTCCATCTTCCTCCTCTCCCTGCGTCGCTCCCCGCCCCTCCCGTCCGTGGCGTCCGTGGTCCTCTCCGCCGAGCTCGCCATGCTGGCGCTCTTCTTCTCGTACCTCTTCCTCCGCTCCTGCTGCTCCCTGTCTCTCTCCACCTACCTGTCGCTCAGCCTCTGGGCCAGCGGCCTCTTTAGTTTAGGCCTCTCCCTCAGTCTGGGGATCTATTACATCCCCATGATACTGATCTCCGCCTCCTTCCTCAGCTCCCCCTCCCTCTTCTTGTCCCTCTACCTGGTGGTGGTGCTGATCGTCAGGCCGGCCCGCGACTTCCTCCAGCGCGCACCCCGCAAAGTCAACCGCCTCTGCATGCGAGTCCTGTTCCGCCTCCCCAAGCCCCTGTTCGCCATGTGCCAGTCGGTCCTGGGCGGCATGGCTGAGCGTAACCTCTATGAGATGTTCCCCAAAGCGGGGCGCAACTGGGGCGTGCGCCAGTCCAAAATCCCAGTCCCCCTGAAGAGCTTGCCTTTAGAGCAGCAGGCTCGCTGCTGCAGCGCCTCTCCCTTGGCCCGGGTGCTGCTCTGGATGAGGCGCTTCAGCAGACGGCCCCTCGGGGTCCTGGCAGACTTAGCCAACTCTGTGGTGCTAAAACTGGCCGGACAGGCGCTCAAAAAGCTGCCGCTCGGCGTCCGCGTGAAACTCCAGACTCTGGGCCTGCTGAAGAAGCAGGTCCCGAGCAAGCTGCCCCGACTGCTGCCCAGGGAGGTGAGGGAGAGGAGACAGAGGGAGAGGAGGAGGAGGGAGAGGGAGAGGCAGAGGAGGGAGGAGAGGGACAGGATGTATCGGGAGGAAGGCAGGTGGGAGTGCGGGTTGAGGCGAACGTCATCCGGGAGGTTTGTCAGGGGGAAGATTCGGCCATGGAGATAGTGAGAGTGTGAGAGAAAATCGAAGGAAAGAGTGGGAACATGTGCTGCTGGTTGTGTGTGTGTGTGTGTGTGTGTGAGCGTGTGCTCTATGTTCCATTGTTCGACCATCGTGTGTGTGTGAGATCTTGGGTCCACATGTCTCTCTCATTACATAATTCCCAGACCAGTTTTTGGTCACATTTCTTAAAGATGAGGTATATCTTCCCCCCGCCCCTTAAACATGCACACACACACATCTTTGAACCCGTGTGCGCTGGCTGAAAGTGATTTTGGCTGTCGAAGCACATCCACAAACAAGCCGTACTGTTGAACCCACCCGTGGGCTCTGCAAACGTTAAAACCTGCAGTCGAACCCACGTCGATGGTTACTGTACCAAACCCAGTGAAGTTTTATCATTTCATTATTGTGCTTTTTGTAAAAGTTCTTTAAAGTTTCTTTAATTTTATTATTTTGCTCTTATTTTGTAAGACAATTGTTTTTATGGTTATTTTTAAGACCGTTTTTGTGCAATGGTTTCTTTTCTTTTATAGTGGTCTTACTTCATAGGGTCTCATTTGTGCGCTGTTATCGCAGTGCTTAGAACAAATAGAACAGTGTTACGTAGAAATCCACTCCCCCAAAGCTTGAATACTGTGAAACAAAGAAAACAACAGATGCTTAATAATTTCACTAACATCACCCTGAACACTAGCTCTCAGTTAGTATGGAAGTGCAATAAAGAGCTGAGCAGCAATATCCAGGAGGACCACTCTAAGACATTCAACATTATTTGAAACATGTTTTCTATGTTTAGTGGAAGTGGAAGGAGGCGGAGGCTAGAAGAAGGTCTTACTTTATTGGACTTAAAATAATAAAGATCGGGGCCATTTAGCTGGAACATAACGCCCTCCCAGTTCATTGTTCACTAGTGGATGATATTAATAGCTTTCATAGCTTTCAATAGCTTTTTTTTTTTATTGCACTTTTTGCAATAATCTTGTCTTGATTTACCGTGTAAACATTTAGTTATTTTCCCCTTAATACGCGTATGAATCAGCAGTTGAGTGCCTAGTTTAAACTGTTTACACAAATCTACGTAGTCTGCTGTGAAGTGACGGATCCTGAGCTGATGACGGACACATAAGAAAGCAGATCTACTAGGAGAAGTAGTAAAAGTATAATATAATAAAAACCTATTTAATATTTCAATAAAGTTTTAACTTATATGAAGCCATAGACAATCTTTTGAGACACACAATCATAAAACAAGTCCAAAGATTGAAGAAACTACTGAATGTGAAAGAAGATATCCGGTTTATTGCAGACATATGTTTGATTTTGCACTGTCTCGAAGACGATTCAAAAATGAAACCAAACGTGGGAGAACATTTCACAAGAGATGCGTTACTTTCACGACTGATTAATCAGCTGATTTCATTTAGGAGCCAGAGAATGGTTGACACATTTTTTATTTTTTTGCTTTAAAAAGAAAAAACTAAAAGGGTTAATTGTTAATTAACGATAATTCTCTGTCAATCAACCAATCAGTTAACTATTTCAGCTTCACTCGGACCAATCAGAGTCGACGTTGTGCTGTTTTTATCTTGTACGTTTGCTGCAGATTTTATGACTAAACATAAGTTAAAATGAAGCAAAATTGGTGAAAATGTGCAGTTATCATATCATCAATGACCTGTGAATATAGAGAATATAAAATTTGCAGTTGTGCAAATGAAGTCTGGTTAAACAGTAAAATGCTGACTATACACATGCAGGAATATTACTGAGTAGGAAAAACTCAAACTTAACTGTACTTTGACCCAGGGGAACAAAAAGTAGGGCACTTTGTTTTGAGTGACCTGCGTTTGGGAATATCTAGCTTTAAAAAAAAAGAAAAAGACATTTTATAAACATTGTTTTATTTGAATGTAACATGTTTTTTTTTGCCATTGATTTTACATTTGTGTTCCAGTATCAGTTATTTCCTGTTCCTCTGTGTATGTTTACATGTTTGTATTCTGTTTTGTTGTGACACCGTCTGAGTGTTTGAGTTTCCACAGAGTTATATCACCTTGAGTTGTTTTTTTTTGTGTTTTTTTTAATATTTAATTTATGCAGTATTTATAAGACTAGTACTGCATTCTGTTTGGCAGCCATTTTGTTGTCCTCTTTATTCTCATTTTAGCTGCATGAGTGTTTGTCGGCTGCGTGCTCGCAAGCATAGAAAAATATTTTGTCATACTTTCAGTTTTTTTTTTCTTTACACAAAAAAATAAATTCTTTTGTGTGTAAAATCATTGTCTTGTTTGTTTTTATGATTTTGTTTCCATTATTACCATGTCTTCATTTGTTTCCTTTTTCCCCCGATCTTTCAACACAACATATTGTAAAATAATCTCCTTTTTTCTATTTCGCTCATCATCATTCCTCCTGTATCATCACTCATTTTATCCCTGTTGTGTTCCTCCCTTTGTGTAAACGTCACCTTAAACCACACCAGCAGCTCCGATTTTGCTTGGGAACATTTTTAATCCATGTATTAGGTTGAAATATGCACCTACGTTGTCCATGTTTTTTTGAACGTTGATCAGAATTGATTTATTTTTCACTTTATGTTAAATTCTCAACGCTTGGTTCATATTTGGAGATTCATTTTAATACTTTGACCAGCAGTTTTGTCTGTGCATGAGTTTATGACAAAATTAAGTCTTTTTTTTTTTACTGTGAAAATCCACCACAATCACAATCACTCACACTCTCATTTGAAGTAGATTAAGTTTTTTTATAGACTTGATCCTTTAGATGTGAAAGCAGGTTTAATTTTTACAGTTTAGTTGAAGTTGCTGCTGAATGCCTGAGACTTTTTTTTTTTTACAAAATTCCTTGATTTTCTGTGAATTTATAAGCAGGATATAAGAAAAACATGTCAGTATTAGGAGTGTAAAATGCCAAATTTTGAGCCGATCCCTCACCAGGTTGGTTTGAGTGTGGTATGAGATCACCTCCATTTTTTTTCATGGACAAAAAAATGAATGAAATGAAAACATGTAACATTTAATGTGTCACACCTTCATGAAACACATTCAACTTACTGAACATTTGACAGGTATGTATTCTTCCATTGCAAGTCAAGTGTAAAAGCTCACGTTTCCCCTCATCATGATGTTGTGCATTTAACCCTCCCACCTCATGTTCATGTCTAAAACCACAGGAGCTCTTTAGCCCAGCTGCTTCCGTCTCTCTTCTCTCCCCTCCAGTCCAAAGAGCTTCAGATTAAGCGTCAGTTCCAGGACACCTGTAAGATCCAAACCCGTCAGTACAAGGCGCTGCGCAACCACCTGCTGGAGAACACGCCCAAGTCGGACCACAAGGCCGTGCTGAAGCGGCTGAAGGATGAGCAGACTCGTAAGCTGGCCATCCTGGCCGAGCAGTATGACCACTCCATCAATGATATGCTGTCCACACAGGCTGTGAGTAAGGCAAGGAGACGTCGTTCACTTCACACTCGCACCACACCAACCACTGCTGTGCCTGGCCTGGGGGCCTTCCTGCCCGCCACCCGCCTGCCTGCCTGTCTGCCTGTCTGCCCGCCCGCCCGCCAACCAGCCTCCTCCCAGTCCCCCCAGTGTCAGTCTCCACCTACCTGTGCACCCACAGATCCCAGTCTGAACCACAGCAAACTCTCAACACTGCTCTGTTTTTCCTACTTTGAAACAGTCCTGTGAGAGTCCTTTTCCAAAACATCCCCTCAACCCTGAGTCTTTTGGAGAGGCAGCAACTCTGTGATCTGACGCTACAGACCGACAGACGCTAAGCACAGACGACAGCTTTGGTTCGACCACATCGCAAAACACTGATTTCAGCCTTACATTTAAACTACAGTCAAACAGTATCTTCAACAGACGATCAGTTTAGTAATTTGCGCTCCTATAACATCCTGAGACTCACAATACCTTCTGCCTACATTACCAACAATGCATTGCAAGTCTACCTCTGACTGTTCTCAGTAATTTCATTAGTGAATTCACACCGATAATTCAACCTCGCTGAACAGAAATCAGATTATTTTTCCAAGTTCCTCCCAACATGGTTCATGACCAACAACACATACGAGCAAATGACGCTAACACACAACCCCACTTTGTCACATCAGTGACACACAACTAGAGACACAACCCGTTCCTTTTAATTTCACAGACTGCACACAAATTATAGTTTTGTTTTTGAAGAGCAGACAAGAGTCTTTTGTTTTGTCTTGCCTCAGACTTGTATTTAATTTCATAATGTTATGTAAATAGCAGTTAACATCAAAATAATAATGCTTAGGATAGTAAGGACAACAAATGCCACTTTACACCTCACAATTACTAGTGGAACTCTAATGTCAGTAGTAGGATATAGTATTCACACCCCTTACTTATGTTGTAGTACTAATACCACACTGTGAAAATAGAAAGTTTTTATATTGAAAAAGTAAATAAAGTAAAATAAATTCTGCATAATTGGTAAAATTTACTTCATGTTTCGGAAGAAAAAGTTTCCAGTAACTGTAAGATAATTATTAACATGAATGATGAATGGCATTTTACTGTTTTGTGTAAAAAGGCTGTTAAAACTCTAGGTAAATAATAATGTAAAGTACTTGCATACTTCAAATGTATTCATACTACTAGATCCTCTGTAAATGTACTTTGTTGGATTCCTCCACTGCTGCAGAGGATCTTTTAAATATGAAAATACATGTTTCAGTTTCACTCGCCACTCAGTCGCCTCCGATGAAACTCGTAACTGCCCAAATCCCCAAATTTTAAATGTATGACACACGTAGGAAGAAGATGGGACGTAATAAAATGTTATGCTCCCTTCAGTGACATAACATCCTGTGCATTTTTAATTACCTCACATGGCAGCGTGCCACGTAAGCCCAGTAAGCCAAATCCCTGCTGCCCTTGTTTGTCCGCACATCTACTCCTGCAGTGGTTCAAGTCTTTGTGGAAAGGTTAGGTACACACTGATTAAACCAAGTCCCGAGGTCAGAGGATTCATTTCTCTGTATTTTTACATGAAGAAATGACTTTTAATTTGTTTTCCAGAAGCAGGCTTTAAGACAGGCAACACACACAGATCACAGTGGTTCAACTGTTCAACATTTAGAAACAATTATTTAACTTTTCTCTATATCCTCACATTTTGAAACGATACCTTCAGTTTAGTCAAACATTGAATTCACACTGAAGCTTTAAGGTAAATCTACTGATTACTCTAAAACATTTCCCCAAACTTCATCCTGAAAGAGATGAGTCCAAGACAAAACACTGATTGAAGGAAACCATCTGCAGCTCACACTCCTGTTCCTCTCCTCCTCTTCTCTCCTGTGCATCTCCCTCGCTCTCTCTTTTCTTTGTTTGTCAAACTTTTCTAAGCTTCTCCCCCTTTCCCCTCGCCAACACTAAAAGCAAAAAAAAATCTTCCCGCTCATACAATCCTGTTAAATGCATTTTCATCACGTTCTCCCTCCTGTTTCGTTGCCCTCTTAGCTGCGATTGGATGAGACCCAGGAAGCGGAGTACAAGGTGCTGCGGATGCAGCTGCAGCAGGAGCTGGAGCTGCTCAACGCCTACCAGAGCAAGATCAAGATCCACACCGACACGCAGCACGAGAGGGAGGTCAAGGACCTGGAGCAGAGGGTGTCCATCCGCCGCGCCCTGCTGGAGCAGAGGGTTAGACTCACAACATCTTAAAATGTAGCTCAGGAGTTTGGTGAGGTTTACAGATTCATTTATTCAAGGAGAGAAGACTGCAACCTGGAGATCAGTTAAGGTGGCAGCTCTGTTAGCTTAACTACTCTTAGCTTTTGTATATGCTTTCCTATATTGAGCCTTACACTAGTTATATTAAGGTTTTTAAAATTGCAACACATTTAATGATCATAATTTTCCTCTCAGGGGTTGTTCTGGAGCTTTTGGACATAGTGTGCGATCTTTTTCACCTTAAACGACATCTCGGCCTCGTTAGCTTAGAAAGTAAGACTGAAAGTTCATTCAGTCTTAGAGGTAGTTAAAGGTCCAGTCAGTAAAAGTGCTGGACTTTTCACTTTTATCACTTTATATCTACATTAATGGTCTACATTTACATGACAATTGAGCGGCTTCGTCTGCTGATGAGGATCAGGCCACAGCGTTGACCACGTGATCAGATCGTGAATTTTCTCAGTGATTAAAATGAGTTCATTTCTTTTTAATCTGTTTAATTCTGCTCTTTAAAAAAAATAATGACCCTGTGTCTCTCCCGCTCTTCTCTCAGATCG
This sequence comes from Decapterus maruadsi, assembly GCA_030347415.2. Lineage (NCBI taxonomy): Eukaryota > Metazoa > Chordata > Actinopteri > Carangiformes > Carangidae > Decapterus > Decapterus maruadsi. The sequence goes on along the minus strand of CM064888.1, from coordinate 12,176,571 downwards.
AGGAGGAGATGCTGTCCCTGCAGAACGAGCGCTCCGAACGCATCCGCACCCTGCTGGAGCGGCAGGCCAGCGAGATCGAGTCCTTCGACTCGGAGAGCCTGCGTCTGGGCTTCAGCAACATGGCGCTGACGGGCATCCCCAGCGAGGCCTACCCCAAGCAGGGCTACTCCAACGCCCCGCCCTCCAGCTCCCGCGCCGCCGGCCACTGGAGCCACGGCATGCACCCGCAGAACATGATGCCGCCGCCGCCGCAGCAGCACTCGCGCCGCAGCCACAACAGCAGCAGCAGCGGCATCGGGAGCGGCAGCGGCGGGGACCGCAGGAGCGAGTCCTCCTCGTCCTCCCACGGCCTGGCGATGGCGCTGGGGCTCGGGCGGGACGGGAGGGAGGCGCACCACTCGTCCCGCTCCTCGGCCTCCTCTTCCTCCTCCTCCTCCTCGTCTTCCTCCCACCACCAGCGCCACCACCTGCCCCAGCACTACCACCACCAGAGCACGCCGCAGCTGTACCGCGAGCGGGAGCGGGATCGAGATAGGGAGCGGGAGAAGGAGAGGGAGCGGGAGTGGGCCGGAGTGCGAGGCTCCGGCGGTGACCTGGCCCACCCACACCCCCTGCCCTTCTCCCATCACCTGCCCTCGCGCTCCTCCTCCCAGTCCTTGGCCATGCTACCTCCCCCGCCGCCCGCCCCTCCCTCCATCTCCGGGCCGTCCTCCTCTTCCTCTTCCTCCTCCTCCTCACAGGGGGGCATATACGGCGGGGGCGGCGGTGGGCTGGGGGTGCGCGGCGCCCCGAGCCTGATGGCCCTGAGGAATAGCCCCCAGCCTCTGAGGAGGACGGCGTCCGGCGGGGGGCCGGGAGGCGCCGGGGGCAGCGACGGCGTCCTGAGCCGAAGCACCTCAGTCACATCTCACATCTCTAACGGTTCCCACCTCTCCTACTCCTAGACGGCAGGAGGAAGAGAGTGCACAGGGTGGTAGCAAGAACGGAGAGGGAGGGGAGGGGGATTTAGGAAGGTAGCTATCACAGGTCGCACCTCAATACTCTCAGTTTGCCTCCTCGCCGTTTTATTGGACTGATCTCAACCCCTAGACTCGATGATGGGGCGGGGGGGGCGAGACCAGCGAGGACGGGCTGACATTATTGAGCTGCTTCCTGCTTCTTTAGACTCAGGGTGGGTCGAGAGGTTTTCTCCCATTCCCACAGGTGTAAAAGAGGGAGGGAGGAATGTAACCACCTGTAAAACCATTGGATTTAAAAACAAAAAACAAAAAAAGGAGGAAGTTTGTGTTTAATGTTTTTATCTTTGTTACCGCCTGTGAGATAGGACGAGTGAACGAGGGACATTTAGCCTTTTTTTTCTCCCTGAGCTGCAGAGAGGGAGAGAGGGGGGACGGCAGCCGTGTCTTCTTCTATGATGTTCTACGCTGGAATGGAGAAAGAGAGAGGACAGGGGGAAGAAATAAGGAAAATGATATTTTTGGGGTTGTTTTTTTTGCATTGTGTATGTGCTTGTATGTAGTCTGTAGTGTCCAGATATTATCTCGCAAGCACTCGCAACCTGGGCTCCAGAACAGGAAAAAAAACAAAACAGGGGATGGGGAGAATTACTAAAGGAGGGGTGAACTCAGTCTCCAGCCTGGTGGAGACTGGACAACACTTTTTTTATTGGTTTACAACAGTTTACGTTTTGTTGATTTTATTTTTCTCTTTCTTTTTTGTATTAAGTGTATTAAAAAAAACACAAAAACAAGTTGCTTGGAACGTCACCAATGCCTTTAAGGGGTTCTTAAAGGGATGTCGTGCCATCAAAATTTTTATTTGATGACTGCAAGATGATTTAAAGACGAATACGAAAATCCACAGAATGTTTGTAAAGGCAAAGAGACTCTGATCTAAAAAAACAAAACAAAAAACGAATAAACACACAAACACGTACACACACAAACAGCTGGGACGAGGAGAAGCATTTGTGAGGACTTGTACAAATACATAAGACAAAAAAAAAAGCTTTCTGGCATCCATGACATATTGAGTATCTAAACAACATAGGTGTCTATGGGAGTCACTCCGATGCATGAAATAGATGTACAAAAAAACTAAAAAACAAAACAAAAAAAGACATTTGTAAAACATGACCAAACACATTTGAAATGTACCGTACTTGTCCAAGTTTCACTGGCATTTAAAAATCACTTGTCCCACATTTTTGATCTTTACTGTACATATTTATGGGAATATTACAAACAAAAACAAGTCATTTGGTTTTATAGAGTAACAAGATAATGATAGTAATTTTGATATATTCAAATGAGTATTGAATTCAAGATTTAGAGCGACAACTCCGACATGCATTTTCTATAGGTGTCAATATTACCATAACTAATCCTGATGTAATTGTTGTTGTAATCATGTTCACATTTTTTCTTGCAAGAAGAAAAGGGCCCACTTTTGACTGTACAAAAAAAAATACATGATAAAAAAAACTTGCATTGTCAGGTATGGTGTGTGTTCAAGGTATTAATGATTATTAATAAGGGGTTATTAATAATTGTTAATGATTTATGTATGTGTGTCGAGCGGTAAAGTCTAGTTATATTGCCATTTTTTTTAGACAACAAGATGATTGAATTTTAAAAGACACTCTGACAACGGCGACACCCCCACTACTCACGTGAACTCTGACCTCCTCCTCTGGACTCTTAGAGAAAAGACGAAAAAAAACAACAACAAAAAACAGATTTTACAATTGGCCACTGGAATGTAAATGCTGGATTTTTTTCCCCTTGTGTTTTTATTTTGTTTTTCAGTTCAGGAGTAAGTTTCAGTGATGATCTGAGTGCTGGAAGGGTGCAGCACACAACCAGTGCAACAAGCTGGGAGCGTGTGAAGAAGAAGAAGAAGAAGTAGAAGAAGAAGAAGAAGTGAGGGAGGACGGGCGTCGACTGAGCTGCTGTGAACTTGCACCCTCTTGTGCCGGCGCAGCAGCAGTGACCGGAGCGGCCCGTCCTCACAGATAACACACACACAAACACACACAGACAGACAGACACACAAACACACTTATACACACAGACACCAATCAGTGTTTCATGAGCAGGAAGCACATGATGCTTCTGAGGCCAAAAGGTTCCCGTGGGCTGTCGTTTACCTGAAGCGAAGGAGCTCACAAACAACTGGACTTTTATTTTGTTTTTTAAATTATTTTAATTGAGAAAATTTAGAGAAAAGATAATCACCCTGCTGTTTGTATGACTCAAAAACACCAGCTGAAGACAATTCCCTGTATAACCTACTACTCTATGCTTGGTTGGAATCTCAGTGCATGCATAAACTCCTTATATAAACTAAGACTGGTGGGGTCGGGACGGCCTTGGTGTTTTTTTTTTGGTGGGGGGGGTTGGGATAAGTGGTGGTGTCTGTAGGCTGGTTGTTGTCTGTGGCTACGGCAGGGACGCTCAGCTCCCACGTCAGGCCTATAGATGTGAGGATGAAGAAGAAGAAGAAGCAACAACACAGGCTCTTCTGTGTCTGCAGAGGTTTTTGTTTCCTTTTTTAATTATTATTGTTATTATTTTATTTGGAGGGGCGTGGGGTGGGGGGTGGGGGTTGAAATCCTTATGAAATACTCAAATCAAGCAAAATCAAGCTTGAGGAGGAGAAGGGAGAAGGGTCTTAACACATGTATTGGAAAAGAAATGGGGTGCTTTAAAAAGTAATTAAAAAAAGATAATAAATTGATATTAACACATTAATTTGTCTGGATTTGATGTACTTTATCGTATTTATTCCACAGCTGCAGTGAAATTGAAGAGTTGAAACAAACAATAATTCTTTATTTAAACCATTTTGAAAGATTAAAAAAATGACATAGGAAAAGAAAAGAAAGAAATGGGTGTTCCAGTGTCTTTAAATGTGTTTATTCGCTGTTTTTATGTCAACCTGGGTTTTTTAGACACTGTGAAGAACAGTCTTCTTTTTTGTTGTTTTTAAATCTCAAGACATTATACCAAACCAAATAATCAATATTAAAAATAATAATTTGCATATCTAATCATCAGTCATGCCACGTATTTTATGAATGGGGTATTTTATGAAATCTAGTGGAAAAATAGAGCAAATGTTTGGTCTGAAGGTGATGATCATTAATCACAGCACCAGCTAATTATTATTTTTCATTATCTATCAAATACAGGGTTTTTCTCAATGAGTCGTTTGGTCCATTACATGTCAGATAGTACTAGTAGTAGGCTAATAAAAAAAATGTTTTCCACAGCTTGAATGAACACATTTAAATAAATAAATAAATTAGGTTAATATGAAACAATCAGTTTTTGATCAAATAAGAAACTGGAACCAGGAGATTTGGTGGATTTCAACTTAAAATTGTCTCAACTTTTAAAAATATGAATGTTTTTATCGTTAAACATCACATTTGAGAAAGCTGGAACCAGTAAATTTGATGGATTTTGACCTTAAAATCGGCATAATTTAAATATTCATATGTATTTATTGTAACTCTGTGTTCTTCCGGTGTATTAACAGTGTAGCTATAAACACGCTGTCATTCCTACATTTTTATCCTTCTTATGTGTGTTTGTGCTATGATGCAGACAATTCTCCTGATCCATTTCTCATCCATTGTGTGTGTATCCTGAGCTGCTATTCGTCCTGTGTACTATATCTGACTCTGACATCATTATTATGGGCTGACTGGGAGGATCTGTGCGCACTGCCCTTTAAGATGCGTCTGTCATCTCTCCCTTAATGGAAAGTCATTCTGGCTGTTTTCTGCGCTGCGGGGAGATCTGCTCCAGCTGGCCCGAGGAGGAACGACAGGAGAGAGCTGGATATAGGGAGAGGGAAAAAAAAGAAAAAGAAAAAAACCCTGTGGTTCATTTTGTGTCGGCCGAAAATCCCAGGAAGGAAGGGGAGAGGACAGGCTCCGCCGAGGGAGACGGAAATGAGAGGGGGGTGTCCAAAGAGGAAACCCTATCCCTTTAAGAGCAAGTGGGACATAGCGGTGCGAGGAAAGGAGAGGAGGGGGAGAAGAAAGAGGAATTAAAAAAGAAAAGGAAGAAAGAGACAGGGAGGGAGGAGGGAGAGCGGGCGATAAAAAAAGAAAGATGACATCCTCGCAGCTGAACGGCCGAGGTGGAGCGATAGGCTGCGGCCCGGCGAGAGCGCCGCTCGCCGGGGTCAGGGCTTGAATCCAACAGCGAGGCTTCGACAAACACCCGATTGGCCTATTGGGGGAAATCGGAAAAATAGATCCATAAATTAAAAACAAAGCATGACCTGCTGTGCTGCCAGATGCGTGTGTTATAACCCATATTTGTTCTCTTATGCGTAAAATCCATTTATTTCACCGTAGGATTGTTTACGTTTTTTGTTTTTTTTGCTAAAGTGTGACAGTGTGATATGCGATTTTTTTTTTTTTAATATTATTATTATTATTTGGAGGGAAAAAAATTCCAAGTAGTTTTTTGTTGTGTGCTGTTGCGTTTTTTTTTTGTGAGATTGGTGTTTGATGAATTAAAGTTAGAAACCAAAGTCAAAGAGAAACGGGCCATTATCTGGAGCTGGCCTGCTGCTCCACTCCTGCCTGTGTGTGTACGGCAGCCCGCGTTAGTCAACAGCTGCGTGCATTTTAATTGACAGCATTAGGCTACCTCAATGAGAAAAGCAGATTTTCGCAGGCGAGTTAATTCACGTTTTTCGAGAGGATCCAGGAGGCCGCGGTTTTGCGCTGCGCGACCGGGGGCGGTCGTCCGCGCCGAGACCACCACCTCCACCACCACCCGTGGGCCCCGTCAACACCATGCGAAGGCTGCTGTCCTCGATCTCAATCACGAGCTGACTTTATAATCTCCATCGCTGTGGCGCAAAATGGATGCTGCTTGGAGCAATTTTCTCTTCCAGGTAGGCTCATCGAGCACAGGCCCCCTGTGTTGTTGCTGCTGCTGCTGCTGTTGTTGTTGTTGTTGGTTTCTGTATCTCATTTTTACAGCCCGAGCCTTTTCTTTCTAAACCGCTCAATGAGTTGTCCTGCAAGTCTTCTGCATCTTGCATGACAAAACGTTGCACCTCAAGATAAATGCTGTGACTTGTGTTTACTTTTGGTGATGATGGCCTTTTTCTACTTTTGCTTCTCCAGAATACTCCCACCCAAAACCAAGTGGAGGGGAGCCTCCAATCAGAGCTCATGCCAGTGCATACGAGTTCTCCCCAAACCCCACCCACAGAGCACATAGCACAGCCTCCTTCAACTGTGGACACTGCTGCTCTCAGTGAGGAACCCCTGCCTGGTGAGGGACACTGCACTCTCCACCTGTGGAGCTCACAACACTGGGGAAACATCTTATTGTCATAGTCCAGTCGCTGTGTGTAGCGAGGTCAGCCAGGACACGAGAGCCCAGCGTAGACAGATGGAAACCCACGAAGGCAACGGCCGTTACACATGTGGTAATACCACCATGTGAAATGCAATCACTCTTTAATGCTTTAAAAACTCTTAAATCTCGGACCGTAGGTGACCTGAATCCCCCCTCGGCGGTCAGGGGTTTAAGTGTGGGATGATCAGAAACAATCCAACAAGCTTCAACCCTACAAAATCAGTTTGGATCTAGAAATTCACATTAAGGCAAAAAAACTCAGTTTGTATTTCTCACATTCAGATGCCAAAATTCAACATTCAGGGAAATCCTAGAAAAGCATAAAAGAAAACAAACCCTGATACTTTTATTTTTTGTGAACAAGCAATATTTAAAAAGTTCGACATGACCTTATGTATCGACATCTAAGATAAGAAGTTTGATTAAAACTAAACTCTCAGTGATCGAGAGAGAAGCTGACGCATTACTTCTTGATACATAACTTAAATTATTAATCATTACTTTATAGATCAGCTCCTCTAATTTCAGTATTAATGTTCAGTGGAGCTTTCACCTGCTGATAACCAGCACTAGGAGTTAGACACAGGATGCAATCAGATTTTTCCCAGTTGCTGTGTCTCGTATCAACTTTATCCTGTAAAACTCACTCCTAGTTTTGTTTTCATTGGTGTTTTTGTTATAAAATGTCTATAAAACCATCTCCGTCTCGTTTCCCCCCCCTGTCGCTGCAGTGAAGCCAGTGTCTCGGCCGGCCCGCGTGCCCCACATCTGTGCCATCTGCAACAAGCAGTTCAAGAACAACTACAACCTGCGGCGGCACCAGTCGGTCCACACTGGGGTACGCATGAAGGACAGGGCCAGAGAGCAGGCGGAGGGGGCAAAGGAGGGAGCAGCCGGCCAGGTGGCGGTGGCGGCCCCGTCGGTGATGGCGGTGGGCGCTGGTGGTGGGAGGGCGGAGAGGCCCACTGTTCCCCTCTCCCTGCTCCACCTCTCCGCGCCTCCCCCTCTCGCCCCTCCCGGCGTGCTGGTGGGTGCGCCGCAGCCTCCCCTGGGTAGTCAGGATGGTGAAGGGGTGGCCATGCCAAACGTAATGGCTAGTGTTAACCCCCATGCTCCGCCTCCTGCTGCTGTCGTCATGGCCACAGGGGCGACAGTACAGGTGGGTCAGGGCCTTGTGGAGATGGCTGTCGACAACCCCCCGAAACCTTCAAGCATGTTGTTTCTTAAGCTGCTCGGCCATGACGGTGGTTCATCCGTCTTCTTTTTACACTTTGTTCGTCACCTACGTGGTAAAAGTAAATTTCTCCCGTGTGTTGAATTGGACTGTACTGATGTAAAGTCACTGGTTCAGGGACCAGTAAATACCAGTGATTGGTGCTGGTCCCCAGTTTGAGAAACACTGTGCTAGAAGCCCCCCCCACACCCCACCCCACGCTCCCCTGCATGTTCTCTTTAACACAACAAACAGCAGATGAAGGCTTAACATCAGTGAGAAGTATCAACACGCATCTTTGGTGCAAAATCCAAAACAAATCTCAGTGTGCATTCTGCATGGTTTCAACAAAAAGACACAAACATATCGACGCCGAGTGTGTTTTGTTTTTTGCGTATGTGCAGAAACTGCGTCGCGTCTACACTCTGGAGTGCGTTTTTTTTTTTATCCATTTCGTCTTGTTTCTCCCGCAGCGTCCCGCCAACCCCAACCCCAACCCGGTGAGGAAGAACCACGCCTGCGAGACGTGCGGGAAGGCCTTCCGCGACGTCTACCACCTCAACCGCCATCGCCTGTCCCACTCGGACGAGAAGCCGTTCTCCTGTCCCATCTGCCAGCAGCGCTTCAAGAGGAAGGACCGCATGAGCCACCACGTGCGCTCCCACCAGGGCGGCGTGGAAAAACCCTACGTCTGCCCCCACTGTGGAAAAGCGTTCTCCAGGTGATTCTGCAGTAACGGTTTAAGCTCCCAAAATGTGGGAGGAGTTAAATATTTACTGAATCTTTCATATTGTTTTGCTCTTTTTTTTTTCCCAAGGCCTGACCACCTCAACAGTCACGTCAGACAGGTTCACTCCTCAGAGCGACCTTTCAAATGTCCGGTAGGTTTGATATCAAGTATCATCTAATGTGATATTTATGTCAACAGTGAAAAGTCAAGGTCATTGGCCTCTACATTACGTCTGGGTCTTAATCTGATTTATAAAGACATTTCTTGACCTTAGTAAATGATCTATGATACTTCATCACACTTTCTGTGTGTGTCTAAAAACATAAGACTTTTTTATTGATCCCACAAGTTCACTTGTTACAGCAGCAGAGAAGTTCAGAACAAGCAAAAGTGAGGAATAAAAATATAAAAAGGCACTCTATACAGTTAATGTAAAAAGATAATTAAGAATAATTATTTATGAAGAAAAAAAATATATAGTGTTGCTTGTTCAGTTAGGCATGAACAGGAATACATGTTGCTTGTTCAGTAGTTTCTATACACAAGTAAATAAATACAGGCAAATTGTATAAATACAACATATAAGTATATATGTTTCTACATTTATTTCCATAAAGGAGTCTTAAATTAGGTCACTTGAACAACAAAAGATGTAAAACTGAAAATGATATAACTCTCACACATACTAATCCGAGTTGTTGGTTTTAAGCTTTTCAGACTTTAAAAATTGAGTTAATTGTTGAACACAGCATTTTGTATGATTCTCTGTCATCTTCATCCGTCGCCTCGTCCCTTCTGTCAGACCTGTGAGTCCAGCTTTGCCACGAAGGATCGTTTACGTGCGCACATGATTCGCCACGAGGAGAAGGTGCCCTGTCACATCTGTGGGAAGCTCCTGTCCGCCGCTTACATCACAGATCACATGAGGGTGCACAACCAGTCGCAGCACCACGCCTGCCACCTCTGTAACCGCAGTGAGTACAGAAGCCTTGGTGTGCTGTATACGGGTGCATCTTAATAAATTAGACTATCATGGAAAAGTTTATTTATGTCAGTGATTCAATTCAAAAAAGTTAAACTAATACATTAGGGAAAATAAGTATTGAACGTGTCAACATTTTCTTCAACAGATGTTGGCAGCTGCATATACGGAGAAAGCCAAACATTTACAGTATGTCCATAAATGAAGTAATGGGTAATAAGAAAGCAGATGGATTCTGTCAGTATTTAGAAAGTAATCCTGTCGCCTGTCAGTGCAATATCAGCTGGTTTAGTCCAAACTGATGCCTTTGAAAAGGTTTCTCACCCCACAAGAGGCATCTCATGATGGGTAAACACAAAAGGCTCTCTCAAGACCTTCAGAAACTTATGTTGCAGAACGTCCTGATGACATCGTTTTATCCGTTAGTGCCGTCATTCAGAAAAAAGAACATTTTACCATAAACTGGCCACGACCAGGTGCTCCTCACAAGAGAACAATGCCTGAGTCAAAAGAAAACAAAGAAGAGTTGTCCAAGAGCCAAGGAGCCAAGGACAGAGAGCTTTACATATAGAAGCATCAATAGAAATGAAATGTCACAGATAAAAGAGCGAACCTGTTGTATATATTACTGTAATTGTTCAAGATAGACCTGGAATCAGCAGATACAGTTGTAAAGTTGTAAGTTGGCAAGTTGGTTAGCACGTCCTTTACGTGTGGAGGGAGTGCACCGCTGACCGTCAGTTACACATGCTCACTATGCAAGTCTATTTACGAGTTCAATACTCGTTTTCCCTGCTGTAGATCCATACATACATTGATTGTAATTAATTAATTGTAACATTTAAAGGATGATGAGGCAAGATTTATGAAAAAATGCACATACGTTTTAAGTTTTCTACTAATAATGGGACATGAAGCGTTCCAAACCAAAAAGAATGAGTCCTCTTGCTTATCTCTCTGTTGCCTTGAACAGGCTGTGTGCTGCAAAATGCGCTGCAATTCAGGATCCGAATTTCCCGCGCTGCTTATCCTGCTCTGCGGATGTGACGTCAAATGACGCTGCTTGCGCGTCCTCGGCGCCTTGGCTTTCACCGCTTGCTACGCTACCACCATCAGCGGTGAGCGGATGTCAGCCATTACTACCTGAGCAGCGAGTAGGGATATCACGTCACTTTCTTACATTTTTAATATGTTTTCATGCGAGAAAGTGGCGGTTTAGACTCCCAATCTGTCGTCAGTTTATCCACATATCGCCTGTAAGTAGATGCGCCGACATTTTTCGTAGGAATGTCGCGGCACACACGAGCGACAGCAGCGGCTCGTCACAGAGGCTGCAGCCGGAGAGCTGAGCTCACCGCCGGGTAGCCTCTCTCTGTCCTCCTCCCTCTCTGTGCTGCTCTCTCTCTCTGTCCTCGCAGCGAAAACCAGCCGAGTAACTCACCACAGGTTTTTATGTCGGCTGGTTGAATTATTATTTAGATAAATGCTGGTCTCGTTGATGAAATCTAACTTTGTGGCAGTTGTATTTATGTACGGTAGTTGAAAAGTGAAGCGCGCGTGTGTGTGTGTACTGAGAGAGAGAGAGAGCAGCGCAGCCGTGGGGCTCTGTACGTACATAATCACCGTATTTACTTCAATAAATAAATAAATTGTTTTACAATGAGCCGATGGATTCATCCGTGGTCAGTTTATCCAAACAACGCATGTAAGGAAATTCGCCGACGTGTTCGGAGGAATGCAGAGCCACTAGGGCAGCCGAGCAGCAGCAGCTCATAGCGGCGGCAGCGGCGGCCGGTGTGCAGACCTTGATGCCTAGGCGGTCAACCTTCGGCTGTCGCGGTAAATTGGGCACTGTACAATGAGCGCGGTGTGACGCGTTTACAGTTTATTAACAGCCAAGTGCAACGTATGTATGTGTGTGTGTCACGAGAGAGACAGCACGTAGCATCAGCTGCTGCTGTGGAGAGTTGACGCGCGCTCCCGCTGCAGCTTGACTGGCTGCTGCAGTAACCCTGGCGGCCGCTATGTATCGCTAGTGAGTTTTATTTCTGAATCCTGCCTCATCATCCTTTAATGAAGACTTCAGTATCTCAAAAAAAGTATGAAAAGTATGTCCATCGACATGCACTCAATACTTGGTCGGTGCTGTTTGACTTGAAGTGCTGGGAATTGACTTTTCCATGATATTCTAATTTATTGAGATGCAGCTGTAAATGAAGAATATATTGAAAGAAACATCCAGGTCCCCGCTCCAAGTTTGACCGGGAACTTTTGTTTCCTCGTTTTCTCCCTCGATACATAAAAATGTAATAATGATGAAATGAGAGCAGCTCAGACACGACTCCGTATCCACTCGGATCTTTGTCTGGCTCAGCGCTCTCGCCGGAATAACTCTCGTCTCCTCCGTCAGGCTTCACCACGCTGACGTACCTCCGCGTCCACGCCCAGAAGCACCACGGCCAGGAGTGGAAGGACAGCCCGGGGGGCTTCGGCGGCTCGGCCTCCGGCGGCGTCCTGGTCTGCCACTTGTGCGGCGTCCACTGCAAGACGCCCACCCAGCTCCAGGGGCACATGGGCACCCACGGCAACAACCAGGGCGCGCCGAGCCCCGTCACCTCCAACGTGGCCGCCAGCAGCTCCGTCTCCCTCAGCAACATGGTGACGGCGCCCACCGTGTACGTCACCGGCAACACGGTGGTGGACCTGCTGGTCACGGACTGCTCTAGCATCGCAGCGCCGCAGCCCCACAGTTAGCGATAGAGAGCAGCAGCAATAAACGACCTCAGTCCCTTAACTGGAGGGCAAGGTTAGAGAAGGTTGAAGTTACTCGTAGATGCTGATCCGGTTTCAGTTTTGTCATGTCCCCACTTATAGGTAAGGTTAGGATTAAAGGGTTGGGGGGGGGGGATTAACAGCAGTCGGCGCTCAAGGGCAGTCTCACCTCGGAGCTGCAGAGCTGGAGCATCAGAGGAGTGGAGGAAAAAAGGAAGAGCTGTATTAATAGAGCGGTGAAGTCATGGAAGGATGGACCTGTGTGGCTTCGGGCGGGTTCACTGACACTAACGACAAACATGGATGTGTCGTCCGAATTTTTTCCTGAATGCTCTTGTGCATTTTCGACTCTAATGAAACTGTGGTATTGTGAGCATCTACTGTATTACTCTCCCCTCTCTGCCCTCTCTCTCTCTCTCTCTGTCTTTTTCTCTCTCCTCCTTCCCTCAACCCTGGCATTGGCTGCTCTCTGCAAGTGCACCAAGTACTGTATATCTCACACCAGCTCTGATCTTACCTCCATTTTGCAGCTCACTTACTGAGAATCCAAATGGCTTGCGTTTAAAAAAACAAACAAACAAACAAATAAAAAACAAAGTAGTGAGGCGAGAGGTAGCTCTAGGGAAAAAAAAACATAACTAAGAGACACATTTAGAAGGGAAGTCGTGTGTTTTGAGTGTGTGTGTGTGTGCGTGTGTGTAAGTCAGGGCTCCTCTAGCATGCTAGCGTGTTTGTCTACAAAACTAAAAATCAACATTTGATTTGAAGCTAGTTTATTAGGTTTCTAGAGGGCTGTTTCTAGATCAGGAAAGAAGACCGTGCGCGTTGGTCGGGCGTGTTAACTGTATCGTGGGATGTACTTGTTTATTTGTTTCATAAAAGTACACAGGTAAGAATAAGAGTTGCGTTCAGGAGTGTCAAGCACCTTAAACATTATTGTTTGATTCAGCGAGGATCAAAATGGGTTTGAGATTTCTTGAATTTTCTTGCTCTTGAGTCTTCCTCTCTGGGTCTGGCCATTAAAAAAAAAAAAACACTCACACACAAAAAAAAACAGCTAATCAACAACACTTCGGCTTCTGACATGGCGATTCTTGCACCTGAGAACTACCTTTTTGCATGAAAACAAGCTAGCTCAGTCATGCTTATCGTTAGGGAGCTGTCGTAACAAAAAGAAACTTCTAGCGGTTCCACTAAGTTAGTTGGCTGTAAACAATGATATTTATAAAAAAAAAAAAATGTTGATTTTATTCAGAAAACTTTTAACATCGTCGGCCATTCATTTGATTGTATCGGTCATTGCCATAGTCCTTTTGTTTTCTCTATGTACCAGTCCGATGAGTGACACTTATGCATTAGATTTAGTCATTTTAACTCTCTGTATAGCACATAATGTTCTGAACGCAAGTCATTATCGTTCCACATTATCATGTGAAGAATGGTCACTTGTCCATTGGATATTCTTTTGGTTGCTTTTGAGTTGTATTGTGAGTGATGTGTGGTGTCAAGAAAGGGCTTATAAAGTCACGAGTCAGTCAAGTCCGAAGTGCAGTGGCAGTTCGACAACACCACTTGGTATGCTGTAAACAAATCCTGGTTTTGTACTGGAGTGCTTTTTTCAGTTTTGTGTTAATGTGTTACCTTGAAATTTGTAGACTTGTTTCTTTCTTCCTTTTCTTTTCTTTCTTTAGAAAATGTGTTCTTCCTGTTGAGAAAAAGTAGTGATTTATTAAACGGTTAATTTTTAGGTTTTTCTCCATTACACTAAGAAAAAAAATAATACCTCTACTCTAGGATTCTGTACAGCTCTTGTGATACATCTTAATGCCTTATCGTACTCAACTGCATTTTACTTCTTTTATGATGAAATATTTCAAATCTTAGTCATGGATTAATTAAGAATATTAATGGGATGTATTTATATTTATATTTTTATATTTCTCAACAGTATGCATGTCTAAAAGGTTGTTAGAGCAAAAAAAAAAAAATCAATGATGCTTACTACAGTCATAAATATTATGTTATTTTGTAGATGAAGTAGAGATCATGTTATTATTTTGTAATTTGGACAATTTAAAGTAAAAGGGGTAAACAGGCCTTGTTCTGTGGACTGATCTTTTCACCCGAAGAGTCGCTTTTCACTGACATGACTCACAGGACAGTGCTTTGGTGTTATCCTGTCAGAAGTTTGACCTGCAGGTTGTAAGTCCTCCATTTGTCCATCTTTAACACAGGCTTTAGTAATGCGTAGCTAATGTGTAACTAATGCATGGCACATAGTGATTTCATCCAGGATGTATCATGAATTCCTAATGCTCCAAGTGATGGAGTTGATGTGATTACTTAAGAATAGGTTAATATTTCATGTGCCTTAACTCAGAGTTACTTTGTTCATTAATTTATATGCCACCAAATTAGCTGGAGTCCAGTTTGATCAAAAAAGAGAAGGCAAAGATTCCCAGAATAGTAGTAGTGACAGGTAACCTGACACACCGTTAATACTCACTTTCCCTCTGTCACTTCAGTACACTGTCAACGTTTACTTACACTTATATGCCTTGTCCATTTAACCCCAACTGGTAGTGACACCTGCAAGACTGTTTGCTTCTCGTCAATGATTCTACTTTCCTGACCTCCACAAGACCCAACATCAAACAACATACACCAAGTTTAACAAATTAAAACAGCTTGGCATGTCTATAAGAATCTGAAATGATCTTTTGTTGTGAGACTGGATCCAAAGGTGGTGGGAATGGCAAAAGTCAAAAATGTACGGCATGATGTAACTGGCAGTACATTAATTACGATTGATTTGTTGTCATTAACAAACAATGACTTGATAATTTCAGGAATTCATGACACGCCCCACATGTCATTGGCACAGATAACCAGTGCACATGTTCTCCTGTTATCTCCCTCAGTGGGACACAGTGTACCATCAGGACCAACAGGACAATACATGCAAAACAAAAAATCTATGTCACACAGGTAAACAGTAAAGTGAGACCACATCCCCTGTATGGCTTGTTATTAAATAGCCTAGAGCTTTTTGCTCCAGTGTTTAAAAATGAATTGAAGTGAAGAAGACTGCAGAGGAATCCAGCTCTCACTAAGTCTCGACTTGACAAACTTGATATCTTGCCCCACAGTGATATCACAGTCAGCATCACTGTAAAGCTGAAAAGAACATGTTCAGATTCAAGCACCATAGATCATTGAACACACTATTTTAAGTCCATGACACAATTTTAAGCAGATGCACCAAAAAATATAACCTCATCACAAACGCACAAATTAACACAAGATGCATTCAGTAATTACATATGCTGTGAATGTTACACGGACATTATTATGTTATTATTATTACATTAACATTATGTTCTTACTAATCTTTGAGCAGACAAGGATGTATTGTTTTTGATGCAAACAAAAAGCAGATATTCTACTGACCAATGTTGCATTTTATATTATAGGCTAAGTCATATTGGGGGAAAAAATCTCCAAGAGGTAACTTTTGTTGTCTTTACTGTTCTTCCATGATGAAGAACCAATCCAAGACACTATTATTTCACTATGTCCTTTTCACCCTAAGCACAGAACTGGGTTATCACTGCAAAATTGCATGGGGTTTATTCTGCAAACCTCCAAACATGTCATGGTTTACATGCCTGCAAAACCACAAATCTATCAACAGACCAAACATTTCTGATAATGTGCATCTAAAAACTGATCACCGATCAGTTTTTTGCAAATGCTGTTCAATGCTGTTCAATCCAAAGGCCAAATGATTGATAAACACTTCCCAAAGTCCTCACGAAAACCAATGATATAACTGGCTTCAGCAGAAAAGCATTGATAGATATTGTACAACTATGAATGTATCTGGAATAGGGGGGGTATCCTTATTGTGAATTCATTCAGCATTTCCCTGCACGGAAAGCAGCTAAATTTACAAAATGCAGTGCAGTGAGTGGTGGTGCAAATTTCTCGTCATGACATGAGCTGCTGTCTGGACCTGTAGGAACTAGCTGGCGCAGCAGTATACGGTGTTGAGTCAACGTTGCATCTGCGAGGCTCTGGCAGGAGGCAGAGGCAGAGGCAGCTCAGCTCTGCTGGCGCGACACAGATGCGATGACATAGCGGCTGGAGCGGCTAACGTTACCTTGACACTTGGACCCGGATCGTGTCGTTGTGACTCCTTGTGTCTTCAGTTATTACCTATTTTTACTTAAAGCTTGTCTTAAGATCACGAGCTAGTAGTCACCGATGCCCTCGGTGAGCTGCCCTCGCGTAGATTTCGATCCAAGTTGCTGCAAGCTGGCGTTAGCTCGCTGCTGCTCCCCTTCAGACATTTGAAGCGGCCACATAAACATGCGGATCATCGAGGCGGAGAGCCCCGGGACATCTCTAACCTTAAGCGCTTTCTGCAGGACACGAGTTTCCACCGGCCGCTGACCGGATCCCCGAAGAGTCTCTGAGTAAATACTGTTTAATACGATTTTTCCTCCTTTCTCCCATCTTAACATGTGCACACTCCATATCTGTTAGCTTGTTAGCCACCAGTTAGCTACTGCTGCTGCTAACTGCTACAAACAAATGACAAGCTAACAAACACAAAAAAACAAAAAACAGTTGCACGTTAATGTAATGTAACATGTTTGTGAACCAGGAGGGAACTGTGGATGATGGCATATCCATGTGTAAGCTGTCGTTTGTGGATGCCATCATTCGGCTAACTGTGTTTTTTCCCCCAATGTGAGCCCAACGAAACGGCTGTTGCTAACGTTAGCTAACGGTGCTAGCGTCATTGTTAGCACTGATTCAGCGGCGCACAGTTCATCATGTTCACTGACTGTGGATATGTTATTGCAGTATTGTCTCTCTTTAGTAAAACCCCCATATGCCGGCTGACCCAGTTTTCTTTTTATTTTATTTTCTTTTTCTTTTGCTAACAAGTTGACAACCTAACTGTTAACTGCAAAGCCAAGATCGTTAAATTGCGTTATTACCTGTGGCTGTCTAGTGTTATTGTTTGCGTAACTAGCTGATGTACAACGTTATATATTAAAGGCAAGCGTACAGTGTAGTGCTGAGGTTGTATTAGTGCAGTTCAAATACATTTGACATGTGTGCTCTTGAAGTTAACAAACCGTCATGCAGCCAAAGTTGCTTCAGCTAACGTTAACGTTAACATGAATGATTTGGTAGGTCGGCGGCTATAACACAATAGTTAAGCCGATCTCTTGTTTGCTTATTTTGTAAGCTAGCTGTCAAAACGGTAGGGTGATTTTGTATTACATGTTGTTGTTGTTTTGTAACATTAGCTAACGACGTTAACAGGGATCTATAAGCACCAGCTGCTCATACCTATGTCGATATTTTCGACGTCCAGGACTTTAAAGTAGCGCAATGCGTATTTTGCTAATGGACTTCAACTTTTTAATGAGTCAGCTGGTCTAGTGTAAGCAAAACTGCATAACCACATGGAGCTACACACACATGGTTGTCCCAGGAATAACTGGGAATAGGGCTTACAATGTCATCAGATGGTCGGGGCAGCATGGTGCACAAAAGGACCTTCTCTCTGATTTTCTGCCCCTGACTGTACTCAGCAATTATAAAGTTTCCCTGCTTTCTATCACCTGAAATGTCCCCTTTCACCTATATGAAGCCGTTTTCCACATTGTGCCTGCACTGTCTTCAATGTCCCACTTGATTTCATTGTACACATAGGAAGAAGAAAAACTAGATTAACATTGCCACATACATTGGACTTTGACAGTACGCTTTGTTATCACAGTCTAGTAAATGCATCCAAAATGTATCCACGTGGGAGGCTTCTCGACTTCTATTGGTGATCAATATGAACTGTTGGATGTTCTGTGTTTTTCAGAGAGGGGAAAGATCGACGGATCTCAAGGACCAGATTGCCTGCTGAACTTTTTGCCTCTCAGACAGATCGACAGGGACCATGCTGACTATCCTAGCTGCTGGGTCTGTGTTCTTTCCAGGCCTTTTCCTGCTGTCCAAACAATGCCTGAAGTCCATCCCAGCGCTGAGATGGAGCGAAGGAGATGCAGTCATCGTGTCTGCAAGGTGAGACCGTCTTCTGCTAAGTTTTTGTTTTCTGCACCCAAATTTGTGCCTGCTAAAATTCTTGCAGTAAAATGGTACTTTGACTGCAGTGTCATCAAGTTGTTGAGGCTTGTGTAGAGATAGAGTATGACAGGTTGTTGTGGCTGTTGTATAAGCTTAAAAGTCTAAGGGCACTACTTTCTTTCCATTTGTCAATTTCAATTCTAGATAGTCTAGAACATTTTATCACACTGAATAACAAAATATACATTATTTTTTACTTGCAATTTTCTGCTCCTGCTCTTAGGTTGGTGTCATCAGTTCAGGCAGTCATGGCTTCTTCAGCTGGCTACATCATTGCTTCTTCCTGCGAGGACATCATCGAAGACCAGTAAGTTGAATAATGCTTAACAGAAGATCCTCCCATCACAATCGACCACTCTGTCCTGTAACAAGTCAGATGACCCAGGTTTTTAAGATGCATCGTGCAAAGGCACTTTGGGATGTGGGTTTCTATTCATACAGCAGCAGGAAATGAGAATGTACAAGCAGTTTTTAGTTCAGTAATCATTACATTTTTTTCTACTTATAACTGCCCCTGCCGTTTCTCACTTTTTTAGAGGGTTATATATTCAGGTGAGATGGGTTCCATTGAGATTTTTTTAGATTGCAAAAGGGAGAGACTGTTCTGGTTTGAGAGTAATTACTGCACTGGTTATTACCGTAACGTAACAGGATAACGTTGTATCAGGAAGGACGTTGTATATTCAGCTGGTACTCTTTATTATGTCTTTTCTTTTTTTTTTAATGCATCCTCTCTTCTCATCCATTCAGGCACTGGCTGACTAGCACTTACATCATGTTCGCTGTTCCCTACTTTGTGTATGACATCTATGCGATGTTCATGTGCTACTGGTACAAGCTACGGGTCAAGGGACACGAGGAAGCCTCGGCAGCACCGCAGCACATGAGCTCAGCGCTGACCAGCTACCTGCGCCGCGAGTTCCTCATGGTGCTGCACCACGTTGTCATGGTCACCGTCTGCTTCCCCGTCTCTGTGGTAACTGTCAGATATTGCTTTTTTTTTCCTGTTGGGCTGAGAGTAGAGAAAAATAAGGGCAAATATAGCAAGAAAGAACAATATGGTGATGAGAAAATCTTACCAGTTTTGTCTGGTTTCCTAAAGTCAGACTAATTAATCACTATTAATCAATTAATCACATTATAAAGGTGTGTTGAGTGGTTCAGTTGACCTTCTATATGGTTTACAATTAACTGTAGGGTATAGCAAAGTCTTTAAGTATGTTATAGCCAGAATTTCCTTTCCCTCAATCACAGTATTGAATTCACAGTTAGCAAATATTTGTTTAATTGCTGATCTGCAAATCTACCAGAAATGAAAGGAATCAAACTGTAACCAACAAATAATCAATCTCATTTTCTCTCTCTAGTTTTGGCGGCAGGGAAAGGGAGATTATTTCCAGGGTATAATGTTCATGGCTGAGCTCAGCACTCCGTCTGTCTGCTTAGGCAAAATCCTTATCCAGGTAGGTGTCCTTGTTCATCCTCAAAGAAGTTTTGAAGTGCTGGTGCATGTGCATGTGTCACACTAAAGTTCTTCTTAAAGCACTCTCTCACTTCTTTCTTCACCTTTTCATTCCATGGAGATTATATTTCATTCCCAGCATGCCGCTTGTTCATACCCCCATCGGCTCCTGTTGACCGTGTCTCACATGAGCAACACTGTCAGAAACATCAGTCACTAATCGGTAACACCGTTATTGTGAATGCCACATCAGTAGGCGCTGCATCCACCCGTGTGTGTGTTTTAGGTTTGTGTAGGAGTGTGTACAACGCTTCAGTGTCTGGGTGAACGTTGCCCCTCCATTCCTTTCCACTTGTCCCTCATCTGAAGCTCCTACAGCTGTTACCCTCTGAATATAGCCTCTAGTATTTAGGCTGGATATTCAGTAGATACAATATCAGCTTGTCCCTCTATCCTCTATCACACAGCACCCTGCCCCTCCCGTCCCTGACAACAGCACATGTGGTCGTTTGATAACAACAACAGCTGTGTCCCCCCCTTGTTACCTATAGAATAAAAACAATGGACAACAAAAAAAACAATAAGTCACTTGTTGATTGGATGCCATGTAATTCTAGGATATGAGACAAGTGAATGGGCCTTTTTTTTTAGCGGGAATGCATGTGAGCTTGTTCTTAGTGTTATCTCACTGAAGCAGGTTGAAGATAAAAGTTCACTCATCTGCTGTAAACAAATGAGAATGTAAAAAAAAAAAAGTCCACATCGCACTGGCACACGCACTCTCCTGCTGCGTCCTGTAGAAGTCGACCAGTGTCCACCCAGCAGCATGGCATACTGTGCTCCCCGTCGCCACCTGTTCAATCCATGCAGATTAGTCTTAACAAATATAACAATGTTGGTATTAACAATATAACGATGGCAAATGGGATTAACATCGTCAGCTTTTTACCAAACTGTACTGCTTGCTTTTCTTTCTCCCTCTCTCTCTACCTCTCCCTCTGTTTTTTTTTATTTTTTTTGCTCTCAGTACAAACAGCAGCACACTCTCCTGCACAAAGTGAATGGGGCTCTTATGCTGATCACTTTTTTCATCTGTCGAGTCCTCCTCTTCCCTTACCTCTACTACGTCTATGGAAGGTATGTCTTTCTTTCCATCTGTTTTCTCATGTTCTGCTGTCTTGCCGGGCTGGGGTTTGGTAACTGCACAGCCACGTGACCTCCATCTTTATGTATTATGGAAATTCAACTCGGGACATTTGTTTACAGTCCCACAATGTTTTATGTCTCCTCTCTTTACAACCAGGTACGCGTCCATCCCCTTCCACATGGTTCCCTTCTCGGTGCCATGGCACTGTAACCTCGGCGCTGCACTGCTCATGGCCCCCCAGCTCTATTGGTTCTCCCTTATTTGCAGGGGCGCCCTGCGACTATTCATGGGTTCCTCCCGCTCTCAGAGACCACGCCCACCCGCGGCCGCACCAAAGGAGCGCCAGACGGATGGCAGCGCACTGCCCCAGCCGGCCAACGGCTACAGCACGCGCTCCACAGAGCCTGAGCTGGCCACTCACTGAGAAGAGTGGAGGGGAGGGTGGGGAGGGAAGGGAGGCGAATGTACCAATGAGTATGTAAAGGAAAGAAAGCTGAAGGGAAAGTAAGACTTTAAACAAGTAGCAATATGGAGAAAGCTACAGACGATGGCCTCAAATGGCGCTGAAGTCTTTGTGGCGAGAAGTCAAACAGCTAAATAATTTGGCTGCTGGCCTACAAGCACTTCAGCTTCTCAGTTTGTAGGAAACAAATGGAGTGTTAATACACTCAAGTATTTAAAGATGTCATCAGGCACTGTGACAGACAGGAACATGCACTGACCTGAGAGGAATTTGCCTGGATGTATAGCAAGCATAGGTGGCCATTTCCCTCATGTAGATCAAATTCAGTCCTCTCTGCCTCACGGTACGGGAAGAGCAGGAAAATAGGAATGTATTATATTGTATGTTAGTACATTTGCTGTAGATGGAAGGCCTAATTCAGTTTAGTAATGAAGAAGACCTTCAAAAAAGAAAAAAAATCCCGGCTAAGCAGTATTTTGACTTGTTAGTGTTTATTATCTGTATCCTCTATGTAGTCACTGTCACTCTTAACAAAATGTAACCAACCTGCAGACTGACTCATCTTTAGAAGGGAGATAATCTCGCAAGCCTGTATTCTGCTGCCTTATCCCTTTTCCCCATTCTTTGCAGTTTCTTTACATTTTTAATTTATTTTTATCCTGGGAGGAGAAGGAAGAGGTCTTTCCTCGGGCACAAAAATGTGACGGGTGTACATAGCTGATGTAAAATTGTCCTTATTTCCATGTCAGTATTAGGTCAATGTTGACTTTTTTTGTCTCCCCCCCCTCCTTCCCTCATTTTTTTTTTTAGGTTTTGTCTCACTTCTGCATCCAATGTTTCTACAGACATTGTTTTAACAGTTACATTTCAGCATTAAAACGAAACATTTCACAGTTTTACAGCTTAGTGTCTGCAGACCACCCCCTGATGTTACACCAGTGCTTCTCGTTTCAATGTAGATATGACTTAATTCCATTTACTGGTATCACAAAGTGTTTTTTGGATTCAAGGAAGTGATGCACAGTAGCAATCACTTTAAGCTGAATTTACGTGTTGTTTTTCTTTTCTTTTAGTTTGGTGCTGTTGTAAATCTCAACACATCCACTCGATTGACTGGAATATTTCACAAAGGGATCCATGAGGTTTGAGTATTTTTAGCTTTGTTCGGGGACTTGTAATGCTAGAGTGTGAAGGGAAACAAAAGCGATCTTCTGGGGAAGCATTCCTTTGTGATTGACATGCAGCACATTTGTCCATGGCAACTTATTTTGATGTTGCTCATTTATATTTTTAACCATCATTAAGTCGTATGAATTCTTTTAACATTGTATGAATTGCTCTGATCATTGAGCCGTGTATTTGAGCCACTGGTTCTATGAACCTTCTATGAGCATACTGGCTTGTTTTATCATTTTATGTTTGTTTAAAAGCAGCAACACTGTCCTGGAAATGGGTCAAGAAAAAAAACAAAACAAAAAAAAATTCAAAGAGTAAAACAAAGCTCAGAAATCATCAAGACAGGGCAGCGTGTGCCAAAACACCTGGACAACTGTGGGCATGTTGAACACAGAATATCCATTCCCCTGTTCCATGAATTCATAAGGTACTGCTTCTTGACAATACTAAAACATTTCAACTGATGTACTGTATATTCCACAAAATGCTCGTTATTTATTTGTAAGTATTTATTTATTTATTTATTTGGTTTGTGGTTTTTGAATGCATATTTATGCATACATATTATACTCTATGCTTCTGAGCCTTATGTGAAGGCTGTATTGTTACTCAAACTTAGCTAAAATATACTTCTCTGTCCTGAGCCTGCCTCGAGTCTTTCTTTATTTACTCATCAATTTTATTTTTTTTTATTCCCAGATAGATTGAAGATATCTCTTCTCTAGCCATTGGTAAAAGCAAACCAGTAGAGGGTGCTGGAATTCAACTGTAAGGTTTTCTTCCTCTTACTGCAACAAGAAAAGGCTTTTAATGAGTTTCACCTATTCATTTTAAAATCAGTTCCAGCAAACATCAACACCATGCCCGTCTCACTTAGGGTTTGGGTGTAAGACCATATATCCCATGTCCCACATCTTTGCATTTACCAGCCACTGTAGAGAATCAACATCAAAATGCTTTGTTGCATTCTTTTGCATAAATTTCATGACACACCATTGTTCTCCTGCTATTTGCCCTGTTCTTTAAATCAAGTTTTACAAAAATTAGTATATAGATCAATATAATGGTTCTGTGCCATTATTTTTTTTTTATCGGGATCAATCACCCTCACTTAGTACAACAAGGTTACTCCAGGGTTAAAATGTTTATTGCCATCATACAAAACACACATAGAAAACATACAAAACTCGTTACATAAAAAATTCAAGTTTTGAGAAGGCCTTGAAAAGCTCCTGTCCTTGTTTGCCTTTAAGCAAGTCCTCATCTCTCTTAATACTTCAGTATCTCCTCTGCCTCGGGGAGAAGATGGTGTTGGGGTTG
The DNA here is from genome assembly GCA_030347415.2 of Decapterus maruadsi. Lineage (NCBI taxonomy): Eukaryota > Metazoa > Chordata > Actinopteri > Carangiformes > Carangidae > Decapterus > Decapterus maruadsi. The sequence goes on along the minus strand of CM064888.1, from coordinate 12,152,755 downwards.
CTGTCTCGTTCCCTCTCTTTCTCCCGTTCTTTCTGGCTGTTGGGAGACAGGGCCTCCTCCCGCTTTTTCTCAGTCTTGAAGAGGTCTCGGCCTGTGCGCAAGATATGCTCCTCAATTTTGCGGTGACGCTTCATGTCTGACAGCACTTTGTCAAGCCGGGCTTCCCTTTTCACAGAGGAGCGAGCAGAGGATCCTGGGGGAGAAGGAAGAATGTTAAACAGTGATATATTAAAATAACAATTTCACAGAAACGCTGCAGCCTGTTGTCCGTCTCCTGTCGATCATACCTGGTGTTCTGCGTCTGTCTATGAAGGAGTTTTTCGGAGTGGCTTGCATTTCCTTCTCATCGAAATCAAACTCAGTTGGAGTTGGAGGCCTGGATGAAAAAAAAGGGAAAGGAAGTGATGAGCCTTCTCCAAAACCATTACACAAACCAAGACATTTAAAAGCAAAATTATGAACAAAAACAGCAATACTGACTTGCGCTCTCTCTCCTCCCTCTCTCTTTCCTTTGCATCCTCTTCCTCGTCGTCTCTTTCAGGAGACGGGGTGCGTTCAGGTGTAGGGGGCTTTCTGGGAAGCGGCACAAAGTTCAGTTCCAGCATCTCTCCTTTAGCAAGGATCTCATAGAGTCTTTTGATCTCAGGAGGAGGGGGCATCCAGTTTTTCGGGTCCTCCATTTCCTCATCGCTGTATGCAAGCTCCCATTCAGCTTCCACGTCCGCAGCCTGCTTTCCCTCTTCGCCATCCACTGCTGTGTCTGCTGCATGGGCCTCATCCTTCTGTGCCTCTCCATCCGCTGCCTCTGTATCTCCATCTGAGAAGTCAGCAAAAATGCATGATAATTATTACTAGTAAAAGGAAAACCAATGGTAAGACATAAGTAAAACCTTTATTATGCATTGTACAAAATCATAGGTGCTTCTCTTTTACATTAGTTATATGATACTTAAAGATAAATGATCATGTCATACTGTATGTGTTACACATGTACTGGTTGAAATTCATTCACTGATTCACATTCAAAGCTATTAGATCTTTTGAGCTTCATTCCTCATACTGTCTATTGCAAAAATGGCATTAGGGAGTGCATCTTCATAGGTCACTAGCCCTCCCTTAAAGTTTTTTTCCCTGCTAAACTTACTACTCTCTGCTGTATTTATGCCTGCAGGATGTGTAACTGCATTTGCCACTTTCTCTTACCGGTTTCATCCTTGGTTGTAGTGTCCTCCTCCTCTGTGGCAGTAGTCATTTCAGCGTCCTGTTGATCTGTGTTGCCTTCCTCCTCCTCTTTCTCTGCTGCAGGTTTTTCTGTGTCCTTCACGCCCAGAGCCTCTATGCCCTCTCTCAGTGAGGAGTCTGTGGCCTCAGTCTGCATCCTTCCTACTGCTGATAGTGAACTTTATATTCACAGCTCTGCTTGATGGAAAACAAAAACATATTTAGTGAGAAAGTATAGGTATGTGACACTAAGAGGTAAGAAAGCTAGGCAAGAGTCCAACTTTAAATAAATAACGGGTACCCTAAAGATATCGGGTACCTTTACTGAACAAAAAGTCAAGACAGTCAACATAACCATACTTGAAACGTAATTTTGATTAAAAACACTATTTAATTTCCCAGCTTGCTAACATCAGGCCTAACCGCCGGCTATTTCTGAAGAGCATTTTACAATTAGCCAACCTGTGTGCATTGCATTGTCATTACCTGTTTGTCGTGGTTCTCCGTTGCTGTTAATTGTTTGTGTTAAATGATCTTTTCCGGGGAGTAAAGTCACCAAAGCTCTCCATGAGACTTGCTAGGGATAAAAAGCGATTATGCATAGACGTAAACATAGCGCCATTTTGGACTCCAAGAACTGTATGACGATCTGCTCAGTTCCGCGACGCTGCGTATCTCCGCTGATTAAACGTCACCTGGATGGTCCGACTGTCCGCCTAGGGGACCGCCGTTAGTTCGTGCGTGTGTTGTACAGATCTACGGCGACACAACGTCCGGCCTAGTGCGCAATCGCAAACAAGGTTGAATGCACATCGAACAGAATTGTTATACTCACATTTCCTCCACTGCCCCACGCTAATAACTTATTTCGAAATGTAAAACACTTCGTATCTATTTAGCGTAAAGTTGAAAATAACATTTAAAGACCGAGTAATCCTGTAAATGAGGACGCTCGACGTCATATAGGCGCCAGTGGTTTCGTGACTTCTGATTGGTTCGCGCTCGCTTCCGGTTATAGCGCTCATCATTTGAAAAATCTTCCGTTAGATGCGAGGGGGGGTCAATCGCCATTGTTAAAAAACTGCGTCTGCAATGTTTTCAAAGTTGGGACTTTGAAAACAAGACGATTTTTCAGTGGGAGTCCGCGAAAACATCGGTAAGCATAAACAAAAAACTTAATCAACAATTAATTAATGAAGCTTTATAGCACTGTTCCGAGGCGAGGAAACGTTTTTAAGCCAAAGTAAAGTTAACGTAGCCTAACTAACGTTAGACGCTAGCAAAGTTAGCATCTTATCAGCCTAGTGATACGATTGTAAATAACATACATTTTAACGCTGCTTCTTAAAGTAAATTGGCGAATAATAAAAATCCTGGCAACTTTTAAGAACTGTATGATAACTAAAACTTTTTAGACACTCTAGTGCCAGCGGAAGTTAATACGTGGCTCACTTGGCTTGTTATTGTGCAGGCCTTGTGTTTTTTAAGAGCTCGGACATGGCTCAGCGTGTGGCGGTATCAGATGGAGGAAACAAGAGGATTTCCAGGGTTCGGGTAGCGGTTCGTCTGCGGCCGTACATGGACAAGCAAGATGATAAAGGCGAGGGACCGTGTGTGAGAGGCCTGGACTCCCAGAACCTGGAGATCATCAACTGGAGAAATGCGACAGAAACGGTCAAATACCAGTCAGTGTCCACATCTAAGATCAAGTTTTTGTTTCTGAACACATTTCAATGTTTCTAACAATTATCCATCAGTGCATTTCTAGTGCTGTACACGTTTGTTTATTTGTTTTTGTTTTTTTTTCAGTTTTGACGCTTTCCATGGTGAGCAAACGACACAGCAAGAGGTTTTCCTTTCGTCAGTGAAACCTACTCTACCGCACATACTAAATGGACAAAATGCCAGTGTGTTTGCCTATGGGCCGACAGGAGCAGGTATGAAAAAACACTACTGTATATGTTGCTTTTGTTCACTATTTTCTTGTTTGCGTCATCCATCCTTGAGATTTCCTGAGACATTTCTCTGAATGGCATTAAATGTAAACCACATGGTGTTTTAAATCCACTTAAGGGGTATTACCATTAAGTGATGCCAATCTTGTTTTTAAAGTACACTTATCTGTGTCTAAAATGTGTTCTTTCTGCCAACTCTTTCACAGGTAAGACCCACACCATGCTGGGCAGTTCAGAGCAGCCAGGTGTGATTCCCAGAGCGGTTCGTGAGGTCTTCAAGCTGGTTAAAGAAAAGGATGGCGACAGTGAGGATGGATGGGACTACAGCATTGGCATGTCTTACCTGGAAATTTACAATGAGAAGGTATGGGGATTCAGCTGTATGCTCAGTATAGTTTTAAAAAAACATAACTACCGGTATCTAAAAAAAGATATTGTAAATTACCTTTCTTTTTCTTGTTAAAAAACCAAACACATTCTTGTGTACATGAAACAAGTAAATCCTGTCTCTACCCAGCTCTCTTTTCAGTTGATAAACCACTGAAGTCATTAAAAAAAAGCTGTAGCATGCAGAGTTTAATTGATGTCCTTGCACCTTTGTGCTTATGTGATAAAAGTGTTGTTTCTGGTTATATCTATTTTATTGGTATGTAATATTGTTTTTAACAGACATTTTTCAGTCCATCATTGCATTCACCTTTAATCTTCTCAGGTGCTAGATCTTCTATCACCGGGTTCCCAGGATCTTCCCATCAGAGAGGACAAGGACAAGAACATCCTGATCCCCGGCCTCACACACACAACGATCTCCTCCTTCTCAGATTTCGACAAACACTTTGTCCCTGCCAGCCTCAATCGTACCACAGCTTCTACCAAACTAAACCAGCGCTCAAGCCGCAGCCATGCTATTCTCCTCATCAAGGTTTGATATTTACTCCATTCAACACTGAGAAGATAATTAGTTATTCTCTTTTGAGAGAACTTGTTTTGCTAGTTTAGGCGGTCTGTGCATGGGTGTGTCCAGTGGACAGTCAAATAGCATCTTAAACAGGTCGTGGCCTCTGAGCAGTAGGCCAGGATTTGGTAGCTGGTGCTTATATCAATTCTCTCTTGCAACACTCCCACTAGCAAGTTTTGGGCTTTCTGGGACTACTAAGAGAGATACACACTGGTGTCTGCTGTCCTTTTACTAACTTCCTTTTTTTTTTACATTCTTATTTACTTCCTGTGTTTTAGCACATAGTATATAATGTCTCAAAAATAGTGTTTCCCACATTGATTTATTTGTGAAATCGCCACAATATCAGCACTGACTGCCTCACACTGATTTTGTTTTACTCACTCTGGAGCTTTTTGCATCAGCAGAGCAGAATACTGACGGACACGCATGTAGTGAAGTTAACCTGTGTCATCAACTATCCAATTAATTTGTTACTTATACCCAGGGGGTCGTGTTTTTGGCCCTGGCAGGCGTATGTCCTCTGAGGGCCGTTCTAGTTTTGAATATTTAGAGGCTCCAAGCGCTGCTGCTGCGTCAGCTGAAGCAGCAACAGAGGGTCAGTAGGTGATGGGTGCAGCTAATGAGGAGAGGGATGTAGGAGAAGGACCGTAGTGTTATTTAATAGTTAATTTAAGAAAGGCCCCCACACCTTCTGAGTCCGCTACCGCCACAAATAGAATCTAATTACGTGGGAAACACTGTTTTACCTCATCTAACCCTGTCTTTCTATCTGCACCTCCCTCCTCTGTGTCTTTGTCATGTCTGGCCTTCATGTCGGTGCCTTTTTCTAAAACCTTAATCTCCTTGGTTCAGGTTGTACGGACTCAGCGTGCCTTACCCCACAGACAGCAGACGGGCAAGCTGTATCTGGTCGACCTGGCTGGGTCCGAGGACAACCGCCGCACCGGCAACCAGGGCATCCGCCTGAAGGAGAGCGGCGCCATCAACCTGTCCCTCTTCACTCTGAGCAAAGTTGTAGACTCTCTGAACTCAGGCACCGCCGTGCGCGTGCCGTACAGAGACAGTAAACTCACACGGCTGCTACAGGACTCTCTGGGCGGCTCCGCACACTCGGTCATGATCACCAACATCGCACCGGAGTACAAATACTACTTTGATACCTTTAGTGCACTCAACTTTGCTGCCAAATCCAAGCTCATCGTGAACAAGCCCTTCACCAGAGAAACCGTGGCTGTACCTGTGCTGCCAGGTGAGTGAGGGAAGCACAAACTGCTTTTCATTCAGATGACTTGGTGGTGTAAAGAGAAAAGGAAGCTCAGACTGAATTTGATCCACCAACAGGGGGACCCGTGTCACATCCCAGAGGATGAAGATCCAGCTCAGTCTCTGGGCTAGATGGAATATGATTTATTTAGTTATTTATTATACTTGCCCATCTGGTATCTGCAGTTTTAATACATTGTTTTTCCTTGACAGTTATAGTCTGCTGCTCTTCCCTTCAGCTTTTAACAGAGGCACTGCAATGCAGCCCTGACTGATGCTGTGCCATCGTCATCTGAAATGCTTTACACTCAAGAGATCCCCACAAACACTGTTGCTCGAGTGCACTGAATACTAAACTCTTAATTTCCCCTCTGCCTCCATCTCCAGTGAAGCGGGCCAGAGAGGACCACGACGCGGGGGGGTCTGGCGCTGAGCCGCACAAGAAAAGGCAGAAAGACGAAAAGAAAACAGAACAGGATGCCTCGTCACCTTCCGCACATTTTAACAGGTTGAAAAGACGACACCCACAGACAGTTATTGATTGTTTGTCTGGCTAATCAGACTTGGATACTGTGATGTTTCCTCATGCATTTGCATCTGCCCCAAAGCCAAAACACCAAGTCCAATTTCCGCTGCTTTTTCCATATAACAGCAGCTCAAGCGAAACAGGGGAATGAGCCAAGATTTTATAGCTTGCACTGAAATGTAGTGTCTCTGCAGTGCTCCCATTGGCTGCAGCTGCTGCGCCTACTGGGATCTCTCTAGGACACAGACGAGCTCTGCTTTTCTTGCCATATGTTAACAGGCCTTCAATTCTGTCTGGGCTAGGAGGACACTCGTCAACCTGTATTTTTTCAGCCTGGTTGACCTTTTGGCTTTTGAGTGTATCTCCTCCAAACCCCCTTACCGCAGGCTCACCCCCCCTCGTTGGAGACCTTTTCTTGATTCCTTGTGTGTCTCTTTCAGTCTGTCAGAGCCGTCGGTGATGGACAGACTCATAGCTCTGGAGAAGCTGATGATGAGCTGCCAAGATAAAGACAGAAGCAGCATGCTTAAAGATGTGGCCCAGTCCCGTAAGGAGATCCAGGTGAAAAATCATAAAAACACATACTCCTGCATAATATAGGATTTGATCGATCTACACCTGCTTTATGCTTTGTCTCTCACATTTATTGGTAAATGACTTCCTAAATGATGGAACGGTCTGATCTCCTCCCCTGATCAGACCTTCATGGATATTTAATGGCCAACCCCGCCTCTCATCATTCACTTTTCTTGACAGGAGCTTAAAGAGAAGCAGAAGGAGTTCGAGAGCAAAGCTCGTCTGTTCAGTCGGTTGGCTGAAGAAAAGTCCGGCACCAAACAGGAGCCCGTCTTCAAAAACAACACGGCTCCACTGCAAAGAAAACCATCAAATGCTCTGAAACCCAGTAAGCAGCAGGCGGTGGTCCAGCCTCTACAAGGTCAGTAAGGATGAACAGCGATGGGTAAAATGGATTGAACTTGATGAAATTGCACAAATGTGTTTCTTTTCTCACCCACCCATGAAAACACACTCTTTACAAAAAAAGAAAAAGAAAACTCAAGTTGTAGGATTTCAGCTGACGCACCACTGTGAGACAATGATCATATCAGAAACTGCCCTTGTACCATTTGCAGTGAAAAAACGACCTTGGAAAACCTCTTTTCTACTGTGTAATCCTCTATTGTTGATGCTTCCCGAAAGAGTAGCCACTCTCTAATTCTTTCACATTGAATAAGTGGAGCTAATGAGGTGATACAATGTGCAATGTGAGACAAGAAGCCCAGTCTACAGAGTAGCTGCCAGGAAATGTATCAAATGACAATGAGGAGGACAGATTTTTACATCCCTCAGCAGCTCAGTGTGTGAGCCAGGTTACTTCTCTCAGTGCGTGTGTCATGTATTTGTCTTGAAACAACCTACATATGAAAATTATTGCAAGTTCTTGTTTAAACCTCAGTATTTTTTTCCCCCTTCTGTGAGAACATTTGCCTCATTAACAGATTGTGTTTCATGTGAGGCATTAATTTAATTTAATATAAACTATTTATGCGTTTTCCTCCCCAACAGTGTCCCAGCTTCAACCTCTTCAGCAGCTTGCAGTCGGCAAAAAACAGTCTGTCTGCGTCAAGAAGAAAGAGAAGAAGCTTTCCAACCAGCTTGAGGTCAGCATCGAGCCTCCACTGTGCTGAGCTTGACTCATCTGCAGAATTGCAAGCAATCAGATATAAGCTGACACAGTGCATTACCTTCAGTTTGCTACTTGACTCGACAGACGCTGCAAAATTAACCACCTTTCCAGTCTAATAGAAACAAATAAAAGTTGACAGTCTAAAAATAGATTTTCTATGCTGTGTATTTTCTGTAATGTAATTATGTTTTGGGGTTATTTTGTTGTTGTTTTTTTAGAGAAATAAACAACGACCTCATCTGTATTTATCGTTTCTCTCTTTCAGCCTCCGGAAGGCAAAGAAAACATGGTGGAGAACGACTGGGAGTCGCAGCTGGAGACGTCCGTGCTGGACGTGTCCAGGCAGAAAATCCTGCAGGTTCTCAACACGGGCTCGCTCAAAGAGCTGAAGGGTCTGCAGCAGATTGGAGACAAGAAGGCCAAGCTCATCTTGGGCTGGAGAGAGATCCACGGCCACTTTACAAAGGTAGAGGGAAAGAGAAGATGTTTCCTCCGTGTTAACATAAGCATCACCTCATCACGGGGTGAATATTGATTTACCTGTGGTGATTGTTGTGTTTGATTTGTTTTGCAGCTGGATGATCTGGTGAAGGTTGAGGGCATGACGGAAAAGAGGTTTTCTTCTTTCATGAAGGTGAATTTATCTCAGCGTGAAACATTTGAATCTTTACCATGAGGTGGTGATCCTCACTTTCTCATGCTACCATTTGTGCAGACCACAGAATGAATTATAATATATTTAGAGATGGCCTCAATTTTCCATTAAATAAAAAATTGCGGTGGATGACCAAATACCTGCAAGTTATTAAATATTAATTAGCTGTAGCTGCACTGTTTGTATGTGTACGTAACACCCAAAAATGCTGAACACCGTTATTAATATTTCAGCCTTTTTACATTTTATTTATTTTTTTCTAAAAAATCTTCCTTTTTGCTCTGATATCTTGCCTTTTCTCTGTACTAATGTTTATTTCTTCTATTTCAGGCAAACATCCTGAGTGCCATGGGAAAGTGACCTCATTATTTTTATTTTCAAAATTTCTTGTATATATTTTTTTATTTTATACTCTTTTTTTTCTCCCCCAGAAGCTTTTATTTGTCTGTAATGCTTTGGTTTTGTGATGTTTTTGTAGTTACCACTGTGTTCCAGCTGATGGCGCACTGATTCTTTTTAATAAACGTCAAATAACATCAAATGTTGGGGAGTGTTTTTACTTTATGATGATAAACAAATCTGATCGTCACCTTCGCGGTGGAGGCCAAATGTCCTCTGCTCCTGAACTTGTCAGTCAAGGATCAACGTCACGAGGACTGTTTTATTTGCGGTTTAAAGGAATTATAATAAAATATAAACTAATAAGGCTAATTTGTGAACTCGTGTCCTCTGCACATCAGAGGCACGAGGACATCCTTCATCACCGACTCTGATGCTGCATCACTGGATGAATATTCAATGTTTGTGGGGAAAGCGGTGGATGCCATTATCCGGCCGCCCCTCCACCACTTCCTCCTCTTCATCCACTCTCTCCCTCCTCCTCCCCCCTCCTCCTCTTCCCACATCACGCAGTCTGGTTGATTTCACTTTTCATTTCACACACACCCCTCCTCTCTGATCCACCCTGCCATCCAGGAGACTCCCATCCATCCATCCCAGCAGCACACACACACACACACTGCGCTGGAGGGAGACGCTAACAGCAGCTCTGCCGCACTCACACACAGAGACACTCTCATAATAACATTTAAAAAAAATAATAGAAAAAAAAACATAAAGATCCCCTCGGTGCATGTTTGCAGGCGCGCCGTGGACGTGGAGGAGATGATCGGTCGCGACTGATGCTGTTATTTTTCACCTGAGATTACAACATAACCACGATGCCACAGCCAGGCACGCTCCTCCGACTGTGACTGTGAGGCTGGCGCTGGATTAAAGGAGGAAGAAAAGGTGAGTTTCATTTATCCTTCATCATTTCCTCTGCATTTTTAATGAGGGACCTAGAAATGTCTAGAAATCGCACTTCCTCGTTTGCTTTAAATGCAAAAAAAGACAAGAAAATCCAACACAAGCCGCGCGCGTGTGTCTTTTTTTTTTTTTTGCTTATTGCAATTCAGCAGCAGCTTCTTAATGAGCAGACACCCTACTCTTCCTCATCATCCTCATCCTCATTTTCGTCCCTATTTTCAATCCGACTGTTTCTGCCTTTGTCTCCCATCATTTCACTGCTTTTACCCATTGTCTTTTGTTTGCCGTGGGCAACAGCAGGACACCACAGGGCAGTGCGGTGCAGGCCTGTGTGTGTACACATGATGAAATAATGGTATGTACACACCTGCACGGAGAATATAGCTCCTACTACTGTCTCAAAGCAACCTGCCTCCATCTGCCATGCCTTTGTACTCCTCCTCATGTCATTGTGACCTGCTTTTATCTCCCTGTGTTACCTGAGATGGAGAGTCTGCTAATTAAATACTAGGCCTTACTTAAAGTGAACCAGAGTGTGTTATTATCTGTTTACAGCTCATTTAGTTACAACCTACCCAAGTGATAAAAAACCAGGATCTGTCATCATGAGTCAAAGTGGATTAAAACAGAGGCTTATAGTGACACTGATCCCAGGTCCAAACAACAGCAGAGTGTAGGCAGAATTTATTAAGGGACTGTATGAAAATGACAGTGTAGAGGCTGAAAGTTATAGAGGACACATCGTGGAAACATTAATATTTTCTTTAATGCAGACAAAATACAACATCCTAAATGTGTGTCTTGTATATAAACACCAACAAAAAGCTAAATAAACAACAACTCCGCCCACATCTCTCTCAGAATAAGGGATAAGATCTGATCCACAAATTGCTTCTAGAAAAATAATGATTATGTTCCTATGTGTGCTAATGTGCATAATCTTATATGAATCTGTTCAAATGGTGATTTATTTATTTTTTTAATGAGATGTTTTTGTTGTTCTCACTACTTCCTCATGGCTGCCAGGAAGTGTTGCTGTTACATGAGTCAGCCGGGATACATACAAACAATATTGTTTAATATTTATTTAAATAGTAGGACAGTACAACTCATTTTAAGGGCTATGATGCCACTTAATATGACTTTCTTTTTTTCTTTTTTTTACATTTAGGCATATTTAACTTGGTAAATATAGAAAATATATTTTTTTATATCATACCTATGTTCCATAACTAAATAATTAATTTCAATGAGGAAATGAAGCCAAACAGATTTGTTCTTAAAGATGTGGTTTGGCCATATTCTCCATCTTTTTGATATGAAAAATGATTTTCGTTAGAAAGTAAACATAATGTAACTCTTTGATAAACAAAGAGGTAACATTTCTTCCTTTGTCCTCCCAAAACTCCTTCACAAGAAAAAGACAACATGCACCTGGCTCTCCGTTCTGGCTCCCCTCCCCACCCCGGACATTTGTGTACGATCCCTAAGCGGAGGTGGAGAGTTTAGACTCTGTTTATTAATGTGGTTGACCCCACTCTCTTGTTCCCAGGTGTCCCACACAGGCAGCACTCACAGGACTGGACCACAAACAGGAGCTTCATTTCTGTGGTCGGCATGGCTGTGAACATGATGCCAACTCCCAACATCTGGCCCGGGGAGGACCAACCGTCGCTGCTGGACCAGGAGCACTCCCTGGCAGGCGAATCCTCCGTCTCGGTGGCGTGTCCACCAGTGAGCATCGGCGAACACCTCATCCACAGCTGCGGCAGCCCGGGCAGCACGCAGCCCCCTCGCAGCAAATCCAAAGGAGAGCTGGTCATAGTCATCAACGAGAAACTGAAGAACAGTAAGTGACTGTGTCTGACCTCGTGTAAAGGCAGCGGGTGGGTCACGCAGCTGCTTAGTCAGCTCCCTCAGAGCAAGTCAGATTCCAGAGCATGAAAGAGCTCATGGTAGATTAGACACACACACATTTACCCTCATCCAGTGTTTCATGCACCTGCCCGTCCTCTCCGTCCCTCATGTGTAGGTAATGGGATACACTCGGCGCCAGAGAGCACCTCTCCGGTCATCTCCTCTCCTCCCAGAAGACAACACTCCATCTCCTACCCGCATCACGGCAAGACCAGGAAGGGCAGCAGGGCCAGCTCCATCGGCTACACCGCCTTCTCGCCCAGGCCGTCGCTTTCTCGCCACTCCAGCATCGCCACCAACCCGCCCTTGGATCGCACCAAGGTCAAAGACTACCTCCTGTTGTCCGTGCTGGCCTGCTTCTGCCCGGTGTGGCCCATAAACATAGTGGGATTTGTCTACTCCATCATGGTAAGAGCAGCAAAGGAGGATCTTTTGTTTTCACTGACAACACTGTGTGTCTGTGTTAAACCCGAGTTAACAGATGGTTGTGTCTTCTCCCTCAGTCCAAGAACAGTCTCGAGCAGGGAAACCTGGATGGAGCTGTGCGTCTGGGACGTGTGGCCAAGATGCTCTCCATGGTATCACTAGTAGGAGGGACGGTCATTATCATCGCCTGCATTGTCAACCTGGCCAGTGAGTGTCCCAAATCTGACCTTTAAACCTTAACCCTTCACCTCTTTTACCCTCTGTGTGGTTGTGCACAGCTGACTCACCCCACCTCCCTGAACTCCTCCCTCTTTTTCTTTTCGCGTGTGAATATTAGGCCTTAAATCGACAGTTAAGGATTCGTAGCAATAGCCCTGCTAACCGCTGACCTTCCTGGCCTAAAAACCCGCTACTGTCACTGTTTATCCCATCACAGCGCCATATTTAGCACTGTTAGCACAATCCGACTTGTAATCACTGACATTGTTACCATCCATGTTTGCACAATATTTGCACTGGTTGGCAAAGTCTTTATACGCTGCGACGTTTTGGCCTTTGAGAACTGTGTCGATGCAACACAAAGATCAGAACGTATTAATCACTCAAGACTCAAAATCCACATTTTTATTACATATTCGCGCAGATTTGCACGGGTGGCCCCCTAGCCGGAACTGACTGCATGCTGTGTGTGGATCTGTAGAACGACATGTGTAGTCTGTTGTCTGTTGTACGCCTTTACCCTGTTTGCTTGTACGAAATGTGAAGTCCTGTTGTCCCCCTGTTGTACCGTATGTACACCTATACCATGTATGTCAGTGTGTGAGTTGTTGACTTGCTCGCAAGACGAATAAATGTACATTTATTTATTGTACCTGGCAAAAATAAAGAGATTCTGATAACAGATCAGTGATTATTACTTGTTAGTGATTTATAAGAGAAGAAATAGCATTTGTCAGTATTGTATATTTAGATATATTCATGAAGGGTCAGGCAGCTAAGCGATTCTTTGCCTTCTTGCTTTAGATACTTAACCGTAGTCATGTTCTTGAGTGCACGCAGTCGCAGCCTGTTGGATCTCATTAAGCCAAGAGATGTCCTAATTATCTTAATGACTGCAAGAGCAAGTTTACGCACAACTTGATTTTAAGGTCTCTGGGACTCGGCAGCCCTTGTTTTTCTCATTACATAAATGTCCTCTGTGGTCTGTGAAAGTGTATACATCCATATGCAGTTGCAGAATATACAGCAACCTCTACTAATACGCTTCCTTTTCCTTTTTTTAGTAAATGTGAAAACCTGAGTTTCATCCCAGGATGAAACTGGATAAGACAACTGACCGTCCGGCCCCCCCCTCCCCCCTCAGCACCTGCACCACCGTCTTTACCGCCTAGTCATTACCTGGATGTGTGACAAATATGCACCCGATATACAGTGCTTACTTATATTTCTGTATCCTATATAAATCCCCCCCTTTTTTTGCTAATGGAAGAAAAATAACATATGCAAATACTGCTGCTCTGAGTCAGGGTTTGGGAGGTGGAGGTGGAGGGGGAGGGTGGGGGTGGGGGGTGATGTTAGATAGAGAAAGGAGTCAGACAGTCAGACTAATCAGTCCCTTCGTATTCTGGTCAACACATTCAGAATGATTTTTGAGAAAAGACACAAACTCTTCAAGAATCCAACATGGTGGACTGGAGCAGAGACCAGTGAGGTGCTTAACTGAAGGAATTGCCTCCCAGCTTCAGCGCCACAAACGCAACCCCCCCCCTACTGCCCCCCAACAAAATGTCCGCCAAGTCCACCCTTCACTGCACCAACGACAGGATGCTTCAGACTTTCAGCTTGGCGTTAAATCTCCTCGGATACGTGGAAGAGGCTGCGGGATTTGTGCTGCACTGGAATGGCAGAGCTTCAGAAATTCATCCGTTTGGCCCACAGAGAAGAAACACTCTCAATCACAGCGTGTCCTCTTGTTTCAGACTCTCCTCTGTGTGGTTATCGTAAGTCCCCCCCCTCCACCACCACCACCCTCCACCCACCCCCTCTCCCCGCCATACATCTTGTGTCTGAGAAGCGAGCGTATGGGTGGCAAAAGAGGATGAAAAAGAGGCTTACCAAGGACAAGCTATGGGTGCTAAAATGGAGGGGATTATGGAAAGTCTCGCACAGACGGCACAGTCATCACTGCAAGGAAAAATATGTGCCAAAAAAAAAAAAAATTAGTGGGAAAGTTTCTTGCTTTGCAAAAACCCAACTCTTCATCACAGGATTGTTGTTGTAGAGAGAAACATAGAAAGTGTTTTTACTCTGCTGTGACCTTACTGTACATCCACTCAACACCACTGAGCACTGTGAGCAGGGGGGAGAGGGGACATGTTCACAAAAAAAGAAAGAAGAAAGAAAACCCACTGTAGCAAGATACCTAAAACCTTCATTTTACAGGGAAGCTAATTATGCTGTGTCATCTATAATCTATCTTTTGATAATATTTGTAAAAGCTCATTTTGAAACAGACCAAGATTTGTAACGTGATGCTCTTCAAGTGCTGTGCCGCAGCTGAAAGATGGTGGTAGTATTGTATGCATATGAGGCGTCACGATTTGGTTAACAAAGTAAATAGCTCATGATTGCAGCCAGAGTCGGCGTAGCCTCAGTCTGCATCCACAGGTTGTCTGGGTTTATTTATTTATTTATTCTTAGGGCCCTTGAAAAAGTCTTAAAACAGCTGATTTTTACTTGGATTTGACACTAATTAAAAACCTTAATATATCCTATGTATAAGATCTTTTGAGAGATTATTTGTAAAACACTGGACCAAACGTTTTTTTGTTTTGGATGTGAGACATGAGTAGCAATGTGATAGCAGTACAACGGATTAGTAATTTTAACATTATTATTAATATTATTATTATAGCTTCTGTATATCTTTACCTAACCTCTGATCTTTATCTACCTGTGATTCTCACTGTGATCTAAAAACAACCAGGTTTCATCGAGAACGGATCAAACTCTCCTTACTTCCTGTATCCTGGGTTTTGAATCATGTACAGAAACGCTACGATGTCAGAGTCTCATGAGTTCAGACCTGCGCATAATATTCTGTAGTGATCGATATGGCTTTTTCTTTTCCTGTCAGTACTTAATATGTACATTTAATTGTAATCAACATTTGATGTATCTTGCAGATATAAATCTCAATATTGTGAAAATTCTCTAGTTGATATGAGTTAGCGTTAAGTAGTCATGACTAACGTAGGCACAGACACTGTCGGCTAGCCTCCTGACAGTCATTGTATTACCACCGGGCTTCTATAATCTTTGTGGTTATTGGCATGTTGTGGATTTTTATTCATGTACGATGATAGAAGTTGAAATATTACATCGATGAGCTGGCACTTGGAATATTATACTTCTGCAGCACATTCATAATAAAGACACATTGCATGTAACATGTTTTCAGTGTTGTTCTGAGCAGCAGCAGTGGAGATTAAAGTGTGAGAAAGTGACATCCAGAGAGCTAAACCACTGAGGAGAGATTGTGTTTCTGCAATTTACCAGATGAGAGAGAGAGAGAAAAAAACACAGGGAAGTATTAATGTTGTTCTCCATACTGTGATAGTGTGTAAGCTGCAGGGAGAGGAAGCGCCTGCTGTTGTCAGGCAGCGGAGCGGAGGCAGCAGGAAGAGCAAAGTGCTGAGGGGAGAGGCCCTGGACTGAGGAAACACACGGCATGATTGACTGTAATGACAACAAAGGCCTCAGAGGACGTCAACTAAATCCAAACAAATCATCCCTCGTTATATTCTGAGGTTTCACTTTGTCTTTATGTGTTTTCCTTGAGAAGATGCTGATATTGGCTGCTTGAGCTCTTAGTATATGTGAATATAAGATTCAAAGGTTTTTATTGTTAATTATGTTTTCGGGACATACAGAGAATCTAAAAGCTGTTTCTCTCTCACCTTAAAATAAACAGAATATAAACTAAACTAGAAAAATAGAATTTAAAAAATATGATATAATAAACAAAAACAAAAAAAAACAGAAGTGAATGAGAATTTCATTGATTTTGCTATACAGTATGTCCAATCAATCATCTTCATAATCAATAACAGCACATTCACTGATGAAAACAATCAAGAGTCTGCAGCCATGCCAGCAGTACTATGTATTTATACAGCCATGTTTAAGCGAAATGCAAACAAACTCATAATGACAATGTTAAAATGTAAGTGTGATGTCGTCTGCCATGTTGCATGCTAACAACTGCAGATCAGTGCTCAGCTCAAAGTAGTTGTGGCTGCAACATCATGAGCTTTGCAGGTGTGAATCTGACTTTCATCAGTTATAACAATTCCCTTTGAGGATGTTTTTATTTTAAATTTAATGGCTGTCTATCGAATCATTGATGAGATATTTCACTAAAAAATATGAACTTCAAAGTTGTAAAGATCCATCCTCCTGTCACAACAAAGGAGAACTGTTCTTTGGAAACATCACCTTTGTCCTCTGGAAACAGTGACAGTTTTCAGACTCGTTATAAGTAAAACAATTGATTATTAGATTAGGAAAATGAATTGCGGATTAAACAGAAAAGAAAATAATAGCCTACTGATAATAAAAGTGAAATAGGCTTAAAGCCTATATGAAGAAATGGATGACTCACAGTGAAGCTCTGTTAAAATGATAAACAAAGAAAAAATAAATGTTGTTCTTACAATATAAATATGATTATATTCAGTGTATATGTGATAATTCACAAAAAAGTTTGTATGTGAACCTCCTGAACTCACAGAGGTGAAAAAACAACCAAATGAGCAGAAAACGACAACATCTGACAGCAGCAAATTCTCCGTCACAACTGTTAACATTTTTGACAGCGGTATATTTTTTTTCTTTGTGCTCAGCTAATTTAACAGTAGGTATGAAATACAGTTCGACTCGGGGAGGGGGGATCACTGTACCAGACACAGTCCCATCCAGATGCAGTAAGTGGGTCAGGGATTATCCAG
The DNA here is from genome assembly GCA_030347415.2 of Decapterus maruadsi. Lineage (NCBI taxonomy): Eukaryota > Metazoa > Chordata > Actinopteri > Carangiformes > Carangidae > Decapterus > Decapterus maruadsi. The sequence goes on along the minus strand of CM064888.1, from coordinate 12,135,827 downwards.
CTGGGTCACGTAAACACTGAGGCTGTGAGTCAACTTGGCAGTGTACGGATACATCATGATCATCCTGTCAGTCTGCATAGGAAATAACAGCATAATGAGATACACTGACCTGTGGCAATACTGTTCGAATTGTCAACACAAGTAGGCTAGGTCTGGAAAAAATAATATCATGAGAGTGAATTAAACATGAGATGGATCATTGTGGAAAGAGGAATTATGACAGGAGTTATCAGGGATTACTGTGAATTATGTATTTCTAAACACACTCATCTGCTGGTGGAAGTTTTCAGTTTCCACACGACTTTTCCCAGCAGCTGTCAACAACAGATTTTCAGCTCTAGTTCTCACTGTTAGTTTTGACTGACGAGTTTTTGTGAGGTTTTGTTGTAAAAAAAAAAAAAAAAGCAGCATTTTCACAGCAGATGTTCTGACATGTGTTTGCAGCGAAAACACAGGTGTAAAACTAATTCCTTTAACTGTGACGGCGCTCTGTGTTCGGCTCTTTCATCTTTGCATGTTGCCTCAGATCAGCACAACTTCCCTGATCAAACGAAATGTGACGAGTTTGACTCATCATCAGTGAAGCTAAAATCATCAAACACCTTAAGGCAGCTGAATGGAATCGGGCCAACATGCATTTAATTATTTACACTCAAGCATAATGAATAACTAACCAAAGAATATTATTGCTTATCATTAATCATTATCGTTTCTACTGCTGACCTGCAGTCGGCCTATCTTTATGTAGCAAATGAAACCAAGCTCACAGAAAGATTTCATATTAATAATCATGTGACAATAAGGCCAAGTAGGGAATTCACTTAAAATATAATCATGAACCGGGTTATAATTGAGAGCTGTTACAGTATCCACACAAATGTGGCTTAATTAAAATGTGTTGGGAGCTTCAGGCTGTTATTTGACCCGTTATCACTGAACAGCTTTAACAGCTCCGTCCTAGCTATAGGTGGCAGTAATGCGCTAGTTATTGTTACTAGGATGAAAACTACTCATCATCATCATCATCATCATCATCATCATCATCTCTGTGGTGAAATATAAGTGTGATATTTCCACCAGAGCTCTGGGTTTGAGGGGGATCTCGTCCTGTCATTGTTTGTTTATGGCAGCGTTGATGCAGATTCACCTGTTTATGCAGCTTCCAGTTGTATTCTTATTGAGATGACGATGCCAAGATGAATGACTTGTGGGTTAAACACCAGCAGCAGCTCAGTGACATGGAACAACAAACACTGTTTTGTTGCGTGACAAGCTTCTCTCATTATTACTCATGTGTTTGTGCTTTCAGAGAAATCTGCTGAACCACTGGATTTTATTAATCCCTCCCTGAGCAGAAATACCTATTTGTGTAATTCTATAATGGTTATACATATTAAAGCCTGTCAGCAGCAGTGTTTTTGTACTCTTCATTGTGGCATTGTGTTTATGTTCCGAGGTGCATTTAAAGGCCATCACATTGTCAGTGCGATTATATCCTGATGAGTTCTTTTGGATGTTATTGCATCCTCTGACACTGATGATCATTGGATTTTAATTAAACATCTTTATCACCAGGAGGCCAAGTCTGGTGCTGTTTAAGAAGCAGAGCTCCTTCAAAGGCTCAAAGGCACAGAGTTTATTCTTCCTTGTCGTCTCATTCCTCAGTCTAGATCATAAAATCAGCAGACCAGGCCTCAGAAAACACACAAGATTAGATTTAAAAATAAAAAAATCTATCTGTTAACGGTTTTATTACATCTGGACCTTGTCACAATGTTGTGACCTCTTTCACAAAAGCACAGACTCAAACTAACTCAACTCACTCAACCACCTGTGGAATGAACAGAAAGTCGATTTTAAGATTTATCTCAAGGCTTTATGTGGTTTTACACTTAATTCTGAATCAGAGTGCAACTTCTCAGTTTGTCATTCTTAGTTATCAAAAACACTTTTTGTTGTTTTTCTTCTTCTTGCTTTAACCTCTTCCACTGCAGAAGTCAGTAAAGTCAGTCTGTGCAGCCAAACACTGTTCAAACCTGCAGAAGCTTTTCTTTAACTCTTACCTAAGACACCAAAAAAGTGATGGATAATACAACATATTTACATTTGACTGAGCAGTTTCTTTTTGTCTTTCTTCCCTTTTTAGTTGATGCTGTTGTTGTAGATGTTTTTGTTGGTATTGTTTTGATTCCATAATGGTTAAATTGTCAATTTGGACTACACGTTTTTTATTTACAGTATATACAGCAGTGACAGCGGTACCATAGAGAAAGCGTCTGTCCTCTGCTGAGAAAGGACACACATCCAGTGGTGCAGTTGATGTTTGAGTGCAGAGAGGAACAAACAGTGACTAAGATGAAACAGGAGAGGCCCTCTTCTGTTTCACAAAGATTTTCTTTCCCGCTCAGGATACAGGAGAAAATGCACCATAATCAGAAAGTGCCCAGCTGCTTTGAGCTGCAGGTGTTTTTCTCATTTCTATTTAAATTCTGTCCTGACGTCCATGACTCTGCCTCTGAGTCAGACACTCAGTCTGCTCATGGGGAGCCTCACAGCATGTCGATCTATCCATGCATATACTCTGGGAGTGTGTTTACCAAAAACAACCCGATGTCCTGGCCCTGACCTCTGACCTCCCCGTCAATGAGAAGTTCAATAGTCCTTGTTGAAATCAATAATGCAGGATGGTGATAAGAAAGAAATAAACAAGTCCAGATCTTATTAATGAATTGACTTAAAATTAACTTAAATCTAGGTGATTTGTTAAATCAATGATATGAACATCAGCACAAAATTAAATTAGGTTACTCATTACACAAGTATCTGAGCCTCTGATGATATCAGCTGAGTTTGACTGGAATCAATAAGACCCCTGTCCAATCAAATCATGCTCTGTTAATCATGATGTGATCAAAGTGTCTAACTGGCCTGAATTACAAAGTATCCTCCGTCACAAAGTTGTTCTAATCTGTTTAATCTTCCTGTTCGGTGTCTGAATTAAACAATACAATTTGGATGCGGGCTAATTTGATTTTTAACTTGATTTACACGTTTTGATCAGGATTTAACCAATTAAATTTAAGCAGCTTGAATAAAGTTTTTGTATTTTGGATATTTTTCTGTTTTTAAATAACTTTTCATTTCATCTTTCATGCAAGATAAATCAACATTAGTTCAGCAAGATTATAAAAAAGATATTTAGATGCTATAATTCAGATTAAATTACTGAATATTAGGTAGTCACTAAATTTCACCATTAGCGATAAAAAAGGGAAGTCTGAAATGTTTCGTACTGTATGTCTGTATGCATGTGAAGTGTTAAACTAACACTGACACCTTCAGTGACTTTCCTCCATGATCAACTTCTGCCCTCGCTGCCGTCAGAGACGAGGCCGCAGTAGCAGACTCTGAGGAGCAGGTGGCAGTGTTGGATTTATTGAACTGCCTCTGATCTGACACCTTAAGCCCATTGAGAGGATATAATAGAAATTCAGAGACACACACGATAAATCAATATGAATGTTTTATGAAAAAAAAGAAAGAGAGAAAAAAGAAAAAAAAAAGAAAAGAAAAGAAACAACCATGCACAGTTTATGCTCCAAAGGACAAACATCCAAAGCAAGTGAAACACAATATATATTTACATATAAACACCACTGGTATGTTCAGCATGCCTCTTTTACCACAAGACCGAGTACAGATAAAACCTGCAAGCAGCAGCGATGGAGAGTTACCAGACAACACTGTGCTCTTCACACCATTCATAATTGCTATTCAGATATTAAACAAGGGCTGATGATTTTATTTACTGTCCTTCAGAGTACGACCATGCACGACTCTCAGCTGCTCTGAAAGCTCTCCGTTAATTACACCGCCATCCTCTTTTCCTTCTTACAAATCAAGGATCGTGAAGCAAAAGTAGTAGTTCACATCAACGTGTCATCGACGAAGAAACTGATACAGTGTTATTTGAGCTGACACATCAAACAGTTGTGAACAACATAAAAAAAAAAAAAGTCACCCTTGAGTGAAATAAAACTTGTCTTTAGTAAATTCAGAGCAACACACCTCAGGAGGATTGGGAACAACACAATGAAGAAAATTTCATCCTGCCGCAGAGCCTGGCACATATTTGTCATTTTAGTTCGTTCCATCAACACCAAACATGCAAATAACTGACACGCACCATCAACATGGAAGAACCAATTACGTTATTAGGTTGTGCTGTCTGCAGGCAATCAAATGACAATCTGATCAATAGATGTACAAAAACGTCTGGCTGTATTAAGACCACTTGGAAATCTTTCGGAAGCATTAGGCAAAAACATTATTGCAAGGGAGAGGTATGTGTGCACTGTGAGACAGATGGCCATAACGGTGGCGTTTAATGTCAGCAGTTAATGAAAAATAACAGGCCAAATTTAATAAGAGCGAGGAAACCTGGCACGAGAGCGGAGCCACAGAATAATTCAACTTCCTCCCTCCTTTTTACTTTTCTTGAACGATTTCAATTTTTCTTATTGACTGAGATCTGACCGATTTGGAGCGGTGCATTTAGATTAACACGCAATCCACAAAAGAGACATGGATCCCTATGAATATGATTATGGAAATTCTCACAATCATAGCCGTGTGGTAGGAATGGTCTCCCAGATTTGCATCAGGCCTATTTAGATCCAAGATTAAAGTATTGATCTCTGAATTTGACCCCTTTTGGGTACGTTGTTATGAATTATTAACTCATTTATGACACAAAGTAAGTAGGATATGAATCCATCATTAACATGCAGAAATCCTCAGAGCATGCGACAAAACGTCTCTCGTCCCGAGTCCTCAGGCGGCCCACTCCAGTGTCGGCGCAGTGGAAGAGGCTCAGTTCATTCCTGCAGCGTGGATCCAGGCAGCTCGTTGGTCAGCGTGTGCCAGCGCTCCACCTTCTTGCCCTTGTTCTTCAGACAGTCTATCCAGTGCTGCAGAGAGTCTCCCTGCGAGTGACACCCTAAGGACACACCCCCTGGCAAGTGCAGAGACAATAGGTAAAGTTAATATACCCTGAGAGGAAAGAAGTTTAATGAACTTCCTCCACCAGTCTGTCATGTTGGCATTGGTGTTTTTGTTCTATATTACTTTAGATCCTCCATATGTTGTGTGTTGTTAGTGAAGTAGCTAATTAGCTGCTATCCAACACCTTTTGGATCCATATAAATTCCTCTGAATGGTGTTTGTGCATTATGTTATTTTCAACTGTGCTGTTAATATTGGCAGTAATTGCATATTTTGTTGTCTTTGGTGCCTTATTGTCCGTGTGGTTATTAATAGACAGGAATACATTTCCATTTCTATTTCCATGAAGACATGAAAAACTGAGACCCAAGCGCCTAATGATTACAAAAATGTCCAGATCAGATGTTCAGATCAGATGTTGGCAGTTGCTTCTTTAAGATTTGTCCATAATAAAAGCGACAGTGATATCTCTTGTCTTTTGAGAGTGGATCATCATTGTTTGTGATCTCCAAACAGCTGTTAAAGTTCAAAGTTGATCAGTTTAAGAGGTAAAAAGTGGAAATGGTAAAACGAAATGAGCAAAGTCAAGGAAGGTCAGCCTCCTCCTCAGCACCTGACATGACTACATAGTGAATACCCATCGAGACTCAACCGTCCAGTTTCAGACGCTCACAGACAGGTCAATAGCAATGAAAAATTCCCTGTCAAGTCTGATGATTTTCTTTATTCTTATAATTGTCAAGAAACCCAGAAAAATAACAAAAAACCCTAAAAAACAAAACATTGCTAACAATGGGAGACAGGTTCCTTCATCTCTATGCATCCTGCTACATGAGACACTCAGCAGAATACAAATATTATTTTAATCACGAGATGAAAATAGTCCCCAACAAAGTGTCACAAAAAATGACTGGGCCCTTTTATTTTGAAATAAAACTATTTTAAAGATATACATCTCTAGAAGAGATGGTATGGCAAATCTGTAGGTACGCTACTAATCGAGAGAATAAAACATTACCAGTCTTAGTTTTTCTTTTAAGATTTTTGGGGAGTATAATAAATCATGAAAAACCCCTATAGACCTAAACTTTTAACAACTTTGAGAAAGAAAAAATGTCAAAAAGTACAAGTATAGGGAACAGTTATTCATATTGTGAAATGACTTACTCCCACTCATAGCGCTAGCACTCTGCGGTGCTCATTTTCAGCCAAAATGTCACTGACACCCTTTTGGCGACCAAATCCTGCAAATTACACACAGTGCTGCACTCGGATGATAGCAATAGAGAACATCTTAAAATATCTTTGGTAGCATCTGCCACGGGTACAATGTTATTATTAAATCAAATCACCAGCAGGAAGTGATTAATTACCATGGTGCCATCTCACCTATGAAGTCATTGGATTTCCCTAGGTCGTAGTCCCACACCGTGACCTCCAGCGTCTTGGTGGCTAACTCTGAGAAGGAGATTTCATAGAAGAACTCCTGGGAGGAAACAAAGAGGGTAAAACAGATGAGTGGGCAAGAACAAAGGTCAGATGGTAACACCTACACACATGTTGCGAAAAATCTAAAATACTCACTAATTAAGCAGCAGATACTAATGTGCAAACGGTAATTGGCTGTCTTACTGAAACTTTGTATGCCGCACTGTGTCTCAGAGGACTATATAAGCTTGCCTCTTTACATTCAGCTGCTGCAAACCTGCCCCTATCTAGCACCGACATTTATTCACAGATAGCTACCTCATTAAACTCTGGGTTGAGAGTCTTTTTTATCACCGCTGTTTTGTGCTTGGATTTCTTGTGAACATCTGGCTTGAGATACCTGAGAAAGAGGAATGTGATACCATCATATACAAGTCATTATCATTCAAAACACACAGTAATGTGAAAAGGAATAGTACAACACTGAGGGCGACTGCAAATACCAGATAAGGTTAGAATAAGTTCAGACACATGATGTAACTCAGCAGTAATGGGCATTAGATATATTTTCCTGTCATGTAATGTCATGTTTTAATACATTCTTAAAAAAGTAATTTCATATGAGTATAAAACTTGGCATAAAAGTGCAAGTTTTCAAAATGCCTTTATTTCAGATGGCAGTCAATTAAATAAGAAAAAACAACCAATGTGTTGTATTAAAAAAAAGACTGCCATGTAGTTTTTTTGTTTTTTGTATGAATGAAATAAATAAAATATAATGTGTTGATTTGGTTTTTATGTGCTGAGTTTGGCAGACTTTGTTACTTCTTGACAGCCGGGCTCGCTGTTTCCCCATTGTCAGTATTTAAACTAAGCTAACTTCACTTCTGGGAAAGAAAATAACAATTAAAATCTCACATTACTTGTTAAATGTTCCTCCGTATTACTTGTGAAACTAGCACCTAGTGTGAGCCTGAGGACAGATTGAAAACGCTCACCATTCCTTTGCGAGCTGTCATTAAATTCTTGGGATATTTTTAAGCCAGCTGGAAGGAGCGTGGCAAAATCTCTATTCACATTTGCAATCCACCCACCACCCACAGCTCGGAGAGCGTATGTTCCCACACACTCTCAGACACAACAAAGCATCTGAGAAAAAGCTCCTGCCAAAGGGCAAAGATGCGAGCACGCATCCAAAATGAAACAAGGTGCGTGATGTATCGCTGTGGGTGCGTGAGGGACGTATAAGAGGGAGCAGGAGGGTAAACTTGAGGCAGGCGGTGAGGTTGTGTTGAAGTGAGATGAGCTCATCTCTATGCGTGCGCGTGTTTGAATGAATGTTTGATGGGAGGTTGTTTAGTGGTTTTCTCATCCCAATAACAGGAGGAGGATGTTAAAGCTCGTTTGTCCAGGTTCTGTCAGGGCACATCACTCAGGTCAGGAACCGTCCTGCCCTTCGTAGCCCACACACACACACACACAAACACACACAGTATTGCTTTTCTTTCATTAGTGAGTAATGAAACTCCAAAACAGGAGCTCTATAACACAAACAACAGCACCCGACCCGACTTTCCTTAATCTCCTATACAGTGGAGACGCTCTACAGCTGTAACATTAGATCATGTCACTGCCTCTCAGTCCACTTTGAAGGCTGTCAACACACACACACACACACACTGTTATGATCACATTGATGAATGCGTGACATATTTCATAACTGTTACCGTTTGCGTGGAAGCTGCTCTCATCTGTCACCACTACCTTATGTGGGGTTAACTCAAGTCATATATCATTCATGAGGGACAATAAAAGGTGATTCATTGGGTCAATATGAGCCAGCGACACGTATTAAGGTGGAAATGGAGACTGATGCTGGATAGGCCACGTGAAAATTGTTCTGAGATGAGTTGACAGTCTGTCAGTCTAAACTGTGTGTTAATATGTCCAATCAGGGGCTAGAAATTATAGTTGCAACATATTCATAATCATCTTTTTTCTTTCATTACTGTACAAACACTCTTTCCATTTCATTTAATCAAATACAAAATTGCATATTTAAAGCAGAAGTCAGCGAGTCTCTCCGTCACTCTGCTCTGCTGTAAACCGAGGAGAAAATTTTCCTTGTGGGATACAAGTGTTATCCAATGAGGAGAGAGAACGGCATGAAGGGCTGTGTGTGCAGCCAAGGGATGCGCGTGAATGTGGTGACGTAGCACGAGGACCAATAGATGCATGACGAGGGCGGGGGCTTGTGAAGTCATACCAGTTCGATCTGGTACGAGTTCACGGGTTGGAAGTTACGAGAGGCCGTTATAGTGCAGTTTCACAGGCAACAGGTTGGAAAAACACGAGTTACTGGTTACCTGGAACGCTACAAAGCCGTAATTTACGGTTTCAAAAGCCTGCCTGGAACGCAGCATTAGCCAAAACGACCGGATCGCTGACTTCTGCTTTAAATCCCACAGAGTATCAGTCAGTGCTTTGACATCACCATCCTTACGTTTTAACGTAGGGGTCTGAGTAGCCGTTGACGTCCATGGCTGCCAGGTGGGCACAGCGCTTCACGCCCACACACAGCCCGCCACGAGCCCTCTCCTTGGCCTCGCCCTTCACGTCGCCATCCCCGGCCGGAGGGAGGTACTGCAGACAGAGCAGCAGACGGCCTCGTTCCTCTAGACTTCTCTGCTGCTCTGTCTCCCACTGAAGGAGAGAGGAAATATAACAGATAGTAAAAAAAACAAAAAACTATCATGAGCTGCATGTTGGTAAATGATTGAGTTATGGTTCGGAGTTACAATCATGCATTACTGAAAACGATGCATTCAAGCGCCGTGCCATGACCTGCTGATGAAATAAGCGATAATATTCATGCTGAGATCAATACCTTTTGCTGTTTTATTAGTGGATTAAATGAGTGTATAAATGGGGGTCTCTCATCCAAATAGATTTTGGATTTCAACCATGACTGCAAATGGATCCCAGTGTTGTGTTACTCTTCGTTCGATGTGCACAAGCCTGAGCCGTCTGTTAACACGCTCCACATATCAACCTGATGAGGTGATTATATGTCAAGGTTGTTTTTACAGAGACCAAAAATCTATCGAGGCAGCTTTAAAGCTGCAGTGAAAATAAACTATTGACGACAATCGACAACACAGCACACATTTGAACGCAGAAACGCAATGAGTATCTAAACAAACGGAAGCTAATGGGCTACTGTTGCCTCAGGTCGACAGTGTGAGGACTACAGCACTGTGTAAAAGTATCGACGTCTGTCTGGACCAAAGATCCTAAACACCTCCCAGCTTATGGATCTATTGTATTTTATGTGTTGACTATTTATCAGGCTATTGCAATACGTTCTTTTACTCATCCCGCTTACCATTGCATGTGTGCTTTCAACACAAAATGCCCAAGAGGAAAGAGGAAACTCTCATTAAACCTGACCCTGGTTCAATTTGGTACGATCAATGCCACAAACTGGCACAAACACAACCCAAAACCTGAAGCTTAATCTGGACCCATTGATTCTGGCGAGGCAGCATGCGCGTAAACAGCGATACAAGTGAAGAAGAATCATCACGTCAGCAAAATGACTCAGTAGCGTTCAATATAAAGCAATATATATCATTTATAGGTGGCAAACATCATCCAGCATGTGCTGCTTTTTCCTCAGAGTGCGCTGCATCGACCCAGAATGAAATCTACTGTCGACGAATTTAACTTTTTATTCCCAATGATAAATCTGTAGATTCTTCTTTGGCAGTTTGTACAGTCTTTCCTTAAGATGTATTTTGTGTTTCTTCCCTATTTCTCTCTCTCAGACTGATCTGAAGAACACTGTGACTTTCATCTAACATTTGAGCTCATCTGCCACAGCTCAGAGACACATCCAGCTATCACTGTCACTGAGAACAAAACAGGAGTGCACTCGGTCCCATGGCAAAGAAAAAAAAAAAAAGAAGAAGAAGAAACTGAAGCAGCAGCCTTTAAGTCATATAAATGCACTTTGTCGCTCCTGGCCTGGAGTATTTTCCATGGTCAACACCAAATAGTCACCAAAGCGTTTGACAACAAGCAGAACAAGAGTAGATTCGTAGTGACAGATGAAAGAAAGCAAGGAAGCAGCAACACAGGGTGAAGACGGGGTAGACGATGTTCTCACAAGGCCGTGACTCACCCTCATGCCCAACAGCACCAATGTATGTTATTTATAGGAAAGATACATGTTTGCTATTTGAGGATTTTCATCACTGCAGGTGCAGGATTTTCAACACATAATCTTTGTTGTTTCGCCACGGAGAAATGAGGGAAGGCTTTGCTCTGCTGCCTTTAATGTAATTTTAATATGAGTTCCATCACTGCTGCGCTGTATTCTTCCTCTAAATGTCTCTCCTTTAGATCTCTCCATCTCTCATTAAGTCTTACCCTCAAGCGAAAGGTGGACGATCAATATGCCACGCACCCCTCGATCCTGCAGGCTCCTCCCTCCCCGTTTCTAATTGTCTCAACAGCTTGAACCCTCTCTACCCTAATTCTTTCTTCCCTGTCTTTTTTTTTTTTTTTTTCCCCCTGTTCCTTGCGTCTGTTTTTCTTTGGGAATTATCGTCACTGCCAACAACCAATTCACCATCTGTCGCCAATGAGTGGGAGACTTTAAAAACTCGCACTTAGTGAGGATCATTTGTACCAGGTATCTGGAAATAAAACAGCTCAGACCTTCACAGATCGATAGAGAGCAACTCATTAGGGAAGTGGAAATAAACAGGCATTAGTGTGGAGACAGTGACACACACGCACACACCCACGTGCGCACATAGTCGCACATACACATACATACAGTCACAGTGACAGATCAATGGGAACAAGATGAATTTGTGGGTGGGTTTGCAAGGCGAGAGAACACGATGATGATCAGACACATTTAACAACCTTAAGTATGGAGAGAAGCACAGAGGCAGCTGTTTAAACTCCAATGACGTTAGAGCAAAGTTAAAGGGCCACACCGCTCTTTTGGATTGATCACCAGTGGCAGCTAATGTTACTGTAACTGGTGGTTGTAATGTTTTTGGTTGGAATATTAAAGAATAAATTAATAAATATGTTCATTTAGGACCGTGTATACACAGTAGAGAGCAGCAGTTAGGCAAAAGTGGCATCATACAGACATTATTATATTATATATTAGGGATTTTTGGCTGATTAAGCTGCCTGGCTGGCACCACCTGATGAGGCCACTTGGATATTAAAACCTTGGACAGCCATTATTTTTAATTCATTTCTCTCTGATGCATAAATCAAACTCAATTATCCAGTCTTACAACAAGGTGATTTGAAATATATTGGACTTAATTACCTCACAATAATAAATTAATGGTGCCTTAATGGATTACATCACTCTAGTGAGACGACTTAATTGATTTTTGTGTCTCACAGAAATAAATGGAAACTTACAGTTTCCCTGAAGAGTAGAAAATGTGTCTTAAAATGGTCAGCGGTGATGTGAGGTACACACAGTTTGGATTTTAATGGGACATATCTTAAGTGGCAAGGCTGGGTAAGAAATAGGTACAAATTGCTTGAGCTATTATTTAAATGATACATAAAGCACCTTGATTGTTTGAAAAATAAATAGCTTAGCCAAATTATTGCATTAATTTACCACTTGTTCTGTCACTGGTTGGATATAAACAGTAAAACCTGTTGTGTAGGCGGTTCAAGTGGTGCAGGTGGAGGAATAATGAAGGAAGACATTTGGTTTTCAGAAGAATATACAGTCCATAGACTGCAAATGAATGGTAACTTTTGATTTCTAAAAGACACAGAAAAAGGTTTTTTTTTTGGCGTCATTTAGGGTTTAGTTTAGTGACCAAACTGGGTGTAGTCCTTCAGGACCGGCTGAAAGCTGCAGGACGGACAATCAGACATACGGACGGACGGACAGGAGGAGGGTCATGTCGACCGTAACAGACAGAGTAGTGGTGCGTTCACCTCTCTCAGGTAGCAGGAGATTCCCCTCAGAGCCGTGCTCATCGCAGTCGGTGACGGCAGCTGGAGGCGGAGAGAGCAAAGAGAGGAGAAAGAGATAAACAATATGAGGTATGAGTGACAGAAGAGGGGTACAAGCAGCTTAGAGGAGGAAGGATTGAAGAGGAAGAGATAGACGTGTCAAGGGTGAGGCCACTTTGAAAATTACAGGTCTGACACAGTGTCTGGTTTGCAGGATGACAGAGGGGGGTTTAGCGTTTGATCTCAGAGTGGCCACCGGCCTCCGAGGGCCAATTTAATACCGACAGCTCTTTCCAACTCATAAAGAACAAAACCCCAGCACCCTCCTGCCTCTTTTCACACTCATGCCCCCTGCTTTCCACTTTTATTTTTTAATCCATTTGTTTCTCATCTCTCTCACTCGCTCTCTCTTTCTATTGACGCTCTCCGGGCCCCCCCCCCCTCTCCTCTCGCTCTTTCTCTTCACCTTTTATTCCTCCACTCTCTGTGTAGCCTTTTCCCACGTGTGACCCAGCTGACATTTAGCCTGCACAAAAAAGCTATTTGTGGCCTGTAAGAATAGAGGTGATACTCTGTTCTCTGTTTAGGTCATATTCCTAATTCTGGGGGGGGGGGGCAATAATCATCTCAATTATATCAGCAGACCAATATCAACAGTGGGTATTGGTTTAATCCATATAGTGCATGCAGACACCCCTGGTCTCAGTGCGCTCCAGGTCTGAGACTGTTTTTCTCACTGAGCGAAATCTCACAATGACATTTCAGACAAAAGCCATGTTTAAAAACCTTGTGGCAACAGATTGATTTCTCTTTTGGTTTTTGGATTTTTCGATGAATTTTAACAGCGGCTGGGAGCCGGGCTTCATTGCACATCAACAATCACAAGTGCCCTTGAGGCTGAATGAGAGAAAATCCCTGTAGCTAGGCCCCAAAATCTCGCGGAAAGCCCTCCCCAAAGACCGGAGGCTGTAAAAGCAGCAGATTACTGCTCACGGCTTTGGGAGTCTTATGTGGGTGTAATAGTTTGGTGTTCGCATACTTTACTGAATGTCCACACACTGTAGGTCAAGTAATGTGTCTGTGAATAGGCTGCATTTTTACCCATGTTAACTGGGGACGTTTCTTAAAGGGATAGTTCACCCAAAATTCAAATTTCACTCATTATCTACTCACCCTCATGTCGACTAAGAGCTGTGAGAATTTTCAGAGTCCTCCGTCCCTTCTCTGAGTTACGGGGGGGTCCGCGCAGCAGTATTTGTCCATATAATGATTGTCAATGGACACTTCAATACAAGAGGGACATTACAGATGAGCAGTATGGAGGTATTTGGATGTTTTTTAGTGTGTCTTTTTGGACGAAGAAACCTGGTGTCCATTGACAACCATTATATGGACAAATACTGCTGCGTGGATCCCCCCGTAACTCAGAGAAGGGACGGAGGACTCTGAAAATTCTCACAGCTCTTAGTCGACATGAGGGTGAGTAGATAATGAGTGAAATTTGAATTTTGGGTGAACTATCCCTTTAATTCAGCTACACAGCTGTCTAACAAGACAGAGACAAGTTATTACTAATGTAATGATCTATGGAGCATTAGCTGCTCTGGTTTGATGGTTGACCTTATTGTCCCAGACTCTCCAGAAAAGTTCTGCAGAGGATCTGGATCAGAATCTATATAAGGTCTTACTACACATTTATTAATGATTATTAACATTTAATACTGAATTATTACCCAATCAAAATCTTAGATCCAAAATATTGTTCCTATGAAGTTTATGAGTCTATCAAGAATATTAACCATTACAAGAAGAATGTTGATTATTTGTGTGCTAACAGCTGATGTTTACAATAGTATCATTCATAAGAATATAATGTGTGTAATTTAACTTCAGTGATGAGTGATTTAAAGGAAGTAGCCTTTTGTCCTGGACTAATGAAACATAACTGTTTGTTATTAACTGTTAGTTGGAAAAGCGCAGGCGTTACTAATAACATCAACAGTGGCTCTGTTCTTGTCCCATGACAATGTGACAATGAGCCTGAACTCACAACACCAGGACCCTGAACCTGAAGCAGTTTTAAATGTGGTTCAATCAGCAGATATTTAATTATTCACACTCACTCAAATGAACTCTGATGGGTTCAGGGTGTAATTTCCCTCACATTTCAATGGCTCGGGCACTTTCAAGCATAACTTGCCTCTACAAACATAATTCATATTCATTTGTAATTATTGATTTAATTAACATTTAATAATTAACCAAAGGCAGTGCATCATGCCTTCAACTATTATTATTAGTATTAGTTGTGGACATGTTGTCCACCAGCCTTTTTTTGAAGCCTTTGTTCGGTTTGTTTTCTATTGCTGTGTCAGGGTTTTGTACAGATTGGTGGTTTGTTATGAGACCCATGAGTGTGGTCATTAAAGTGGATTGGTACAGTATATTGACATTTCAACGCCTCCCTATTGGTGCATTTCCTGTGCTGTTTTTGTTTTTTTCTCCATTAAAGGATGAGAATATGAGTCAGACAGGAACTCTTAACATGAATATTACTGTACCCTCCGTTGATTTATCTCTCTCATCATACACATTTATTTTCCTCTTTCCTTCCTTTTAGTTACTCTTCCCTATCCCTCTTTTCCCCCTCTCTTCGTCTCTTCTTCTCACAGGGGGTGGATGCTCCAGACAGATGTTGAAGTGTTTGGTCTGGTCAGGCTTCACACGACGCAGGGCCACCCGCGACTCCCCAATGAACTCATTATGTGTTAGCTTGTCTTCGTCGCACACGGACACCCTGGGAGTGAGAGACAGAGGTGGGGGGGGTTGGGGTGGGGCGTTGGTTAATGAGAGGCAGCGAGAGACAAAGGATGAGGAGAAAGGGAAACATGTTGTGCTTTTTGTCAGAGAGCGTGGTCGTACAAACAACACAGTTTCATGAGTCATTTAATTATTTCTAATGTTGTGACAACATTATAACGAGGGAAGGAAATTGTTGACAGGAACCTTAGCCAAATTAAAGAGCACGCAGTCACCTACGTACAAAAAGCCGGAGCATCCGTACACACAGTAATTACCACTTTCCTTCCTGTGGGAATTCAGAGTGTGAAAGTGCATGTGCTGGGTTAATCCAATCCATATTTATGGGCCCGGTAAACTTTTACACCTGCCATTATGTCACTCGAAATGCGTAAGTGGGTGGGAGCAGCAGAGAGGAGTGAAGGCGGTGGAGGGAGGCGGCATATGTGAAATCAAAAGCTGCCGAGCGAAGGATAGACTGACGTGGGTGAGAGGCAGAGATAAAAACGGAAGAATTCATTTAAATGTGAGTGTGTGTGTGTGTGAGGGGATGTTAATGCGTCCAAATGTGCATGTCCAAAGGCAGATGTGAAGAATCAGTATGCAACAAGCTAACTGGAATCCAGAGTGATTGCATTTCTCTGTCCTTTATGTAAATGGGAATGAAAGACATGCAAGCAGGAGGGAAAAATTGGGAATGCAATCTGGCAGAGGAGGAATACAGATATGAACATGGCTCCTCTTCATCTACTGTTTTATAGACTTCAAACTGAATTCCCATCCAGAATGAAACCTGACTGTCACCTGCTGGCTTCGGTTTCTGGTAATAAAACATGGCATTGCGGAAATGTGAAAGGTGCATGGGGCCAGCTGCCTGGGGACACCAGATATGGGTTGACATCCCTAGACGTAATTTCTAGTCGAGTAGCTTATTAGCCAAAAAGAGACCTGAACTCTGCAGAATCGAATAGAATAGAAAAAAAAAGGACGAAAGCCCACATGAATAAAGAGAGAAGTCAGTCAGCGCGGAGAAGAGAAGGATGGTGAAATGTCCGAGCAGAGCACCTCTGTGATCAAAGAGGCTGGAGTGTGGTGGAGTGGTGAACAAGGGTGTGATGGGTCAACAAGTGCAGTTACGCTGTTTGAAGTAAAGCACGCGTTTCCTGCTTCAAACAGATTTCATAGCATCAGTAAATAAAAGGAGAGTGATGAATCTCATGCTCGCCCGTTGTAAATGTGAATTTCAGCCATGCAGATGTCAACACCGCGTCAACTCAAACAATAACTTTCTTTTTTCATGTTCTGGAGGATATTTCTGCCTCACTGTGGTAGCTGTATTACCAGAGAGACAACAGTGTATTAAATCAAAAGTAATCAGATTACTTTTGATTATGTTGGCTCCATATCAGGAACAATCTGAGTCCTCAAGAGAGAATACAAAGGCTCCTGGAGGTCAAGTGCATGAGGCCTCACAGTCACTGTGACACTTTTTCTAGTGATTATTATGGAAATCTATGTCCACTAAGAAGAGAAAAAGATGAATGGTTAGATATGATTGAAAAAAAAACAAAAAAAACAAACGCTTGGAACCACTCAAAAATTACGAGATGATGAGGCAAAGTCTTAAGCTCATAATTTTTAACTCAGTAGCTCATTTGACACCTTAATCACACTGACACACTGAATATTTCCTCACAAAAGTCAAAATTGTGAGATGTTTCTTGCAATTTTGAGTTGTCAATATTGAGTATACTGTATCTATTTGAACATATCTCACATCTCCTTAACATGTATTTTACCAAAAATCTAATTGACCAGTAGCATATAATCAGTTGCGCATAAGAGGACATAATGAACAGATCACAGTGACACCTCAAAATATAGAAAATGTTTTAAATAACGATTCTGTTATCCTATAAATATGCAAGTGCAGCTTTTCTTTAACATTTCCTTTTATCAGCCCTCAGAGAACAGTCTGCAGTTTGTCGCCGGCTGCTGCTGGTTTGGAGCCGGGGAAGAACAAACAATATGCAGCTTCAGTTTTCCATGTTAGAAAAAAAATACAACTTCAGCTTTTTTTTTCTTTCTTTTTTTCAAAAACGTGAGCGTATCATGTGGTTGCATTGAGTTCTGGTTCAATGAAGCTGCTGTCGGTGGAGAAATTGGAAAACCTCCCTTCCCCATGTGATGGATTTCTTTCTAAAGCAGAAGTGTTGGAAGTGGCAAGTCTAGAAAAGAAACGCTTCTACTTACTTTCTGAGAGACAAAATAATTATTACTTATTTTGGGTGACTGACATATTAAACTGCTTTGGTATGGACTGGAGTGATCCAAATAAAGCTTTACCTTATATGTGAAAAGTCTCCTGTTAAAAATAGTGTGGCTGACACCTTATAAGATGCATGGCGGGGGGACAATTTCAACATGTTTACATGTCTCAATAGGTCAAACTTTTTGTCTCCTGATCTTCTGTTGAATTAACACGGTGTCGTAGGCCAGCGGTGGGGCCAGTTTCTCTAATTTCCCCCAGGACGCCAACCGTCGATCCTATTTAAATCCCACGTGTGCCATGGTAAAGTTTTAGTCACAGGCAGAGACAATTCGCAGCTTTTGCCACCTCTGGAGGGGGTCAATGAAATTAAAACACCCCGCAGTGCTTAGTCTGACCTCAATCTGTCACTGCAACTTGGAAAGAGAGAAAGGCAGAGAGAGAGAGAGGGGGGTGGGATGGCAAGATAAAGGGAATCTGGGTGGTTTAGAAGAAGTCAGGGGAGATCTTCACTGATCCTTGTGGACAGGAGAGATGTGAGGACAAGGAGGAGCGAAGGTGAGGTGACAGAGGAGGATCAAAGATTGAGTGCAGATAGAAGAGGAGAGGAAACATATAGTGGAAAAAGAGAGAGGATAAAGGCCTAGATAGTGGGAGCAAAAGACTCAGAGGCTGAGATTTATGATAAGGGATCCTTTGTAGCACCAGTCGGCTTTTCTGATGGGAAACAGCGAACTGAGAAGCAGGAAATGAGGCTGACAAAAACAGTGAGAAAGCCTTGACAGTAAACATTTACCGGAGTGTTTTGCGGTACATGTCCTCCTCCGTGATTCCGCAGTAGGTGAGCGTCTCATTCCACACTGGGTTCAGCGTGTTGCGAACCGTCTTGGTTTTCAGTTTATTGGCCTGTAAATCACAGCGGAGAGACGAGGGAGGGAAAACAAAAATGTAACTCAAAGCAAACGACATCACAGGAAGGCAATTTTTTTGTCTTAATGCAAATTTCCTGGTTTGTGCAAATCTAAAATTACGCCGTGAATTAAGTGTGAGCTGGTGTTTTTTTTTCTTTCTTTTTTAACCATAATGTTCTGATGATTAAAGCAGACCTTGCAGGCTCCTGGCAGAAGATGCAGCTTGACATAAGGATCAGCCAAACCGTTGAAATCCATCGGTTTCAGACCCTTATGGACACAAACGGAGAAAATATAAGATGTCGGCAGCACAGATATCGAGGAGGCGGGGGCGTGGGGGGGCAGGGAGGGGGGTTGGGGGGTAGCTGAGTGACATGATGCACAGACCAAACAGCCTTTTTCAAAACAATGTAGAAAATGAAGTAGAAAGCTGACATCTGCTGCAACACATTAATTGGGTGATGGAATACATTTCACAACAGTCTCTGTACCTGAAGATCTGTCATTTCCTTCTCTTAAATGAGTGAAACAAAACAGCCACTCAGTTGTTTTTTTTCTCTTGTAATAACTGTTGAGTTAGTGACTGAATGCCGAGCCTCCACAGCGGGGGAAAAGCTTTTATGTGAAGTCTACCCAATATATCAACAGGTGCACGACAGGAATAATTCCCTTTTTGTTTTTCTGTTTCAACTAGATGTGCAGGTTTCTCTCCACCATGAGCAAAACATGCTTTTTATTTTTGATTTGATTATTTATTATTACCTATTTTGAAGTTTTATTATTTCTGTTCTTCTATTCTAGTCAGCGATTGAAAGAAACATGAGTCTACAGCCGCGCTCCGGGCTCGGGAAAGCTCTGCAGAGACACAGGGCTGCACAGAGACAGATTTATGTTGATGTCAGCTTGCTAACATGTTTACAGTGAAATTGCTTTGACTTTGATATTTTGCACATAAAATGGATGTCCAGCTTCGTATTTCAGGTTAGTGTATTGCCTTGTTAAATCCTCTTTTTTTTTACAGCATTAAAGTCATTCATTTATTGAACAGACGACTTTGTGTCAGTTCTTTTGTCACTGACTTTTTATTGCTACAAGACAAACTACCTGCAGTGGCTCTGAGGGGATTTTCAGTGGACGGTATTTACCTTTGCTCTCAGGACTGTGCAGTGTAAGGAGCTGGTGGCTCTCTCATACAGTAGGTCGAACTCTAATGTCCCCAGGGAGGCTGGAAAGCAGTTAATAAAAAGTCACACACACAGGCACACACATATACAAAAAGTGTGCCACATTGTCACATTATTAATTGCTTTTATCCCGACGACTTCATTTCCAGTGATAATGATGGAGAACAATGGCAACAGGCAGCTCAGAGACCAGCGTGAATTATCTCTGTGTCTCAGAGCAGACACTGTACAACACAAAGAGACAGTTCAACAACATGGGCAGCATGCTTACTCACTTTCTGGCTGCGGGCGTGAGAATTATGAAATTTGTAAACACATTCACAGCAGGGAGACATGCTATCTTAGATGAGCACTTTAGAAACAGGATAGAGGTATAGGCTAAAGTATCCGTAAATTATTCTCAAAATTTAATTTTTCAGAAAAGACAACTTTTACAGGGCATTATTTCAAAAGAAAAAGAGTGCCAGGACAATAAATATAATAAATGACTTAGCATTAGCAATAATACATATACCTCTAGGAAGCCTATTATTTGAGTTGAACCTAGAAATGAAAAACCTGATTGACTTTTTGAGTTGTTGGGTTGTGTATTTGGCAGGGGTGGAAAGTAACTAGTTACTTTTACTCAAGTTACTGTAACTAAGTAGCTTTTTTGTGTATTTGTACTTTTTTGAGTAGGTTTTAAAGTCAGTACTTTTACTTTTACTTGAGTACATATTGTTGAAAGAAATTTACTTAGTTACATTTTAAAGAGCTTTAGTTACAAAGTAAAAAATATATAGGGTATGAGCTTGCACTGCGTCTGTGTGGGTTGTCAAAAGTACTACGCTGCTGTGCTGCCGCTTCTCTCTTTTGGCGCGTTTCCACTAGCACGGTACGGCACGGCACGGCACGGTTCGGCTCGGTTTGGTTGTGTTTCCATTACAGCTGAGTTCTCTAGTAACTCCTCAGCGGGGGCGGGGTCGGCACGGGGGTGAACGCGGAGATCGCATTGTCCGTCTCTCTTTTTTCGATCCGCTCGTCAGCTCCAAACTCACTGGTCTGCACCTCGTTAACAGACACAGTGTGGATTTACACACAGCAACAGTTTCCTCAGGTGAAGGAATAATAACAGACTCGATACAGATCAGTTGCCGCAATGTTTTTGAAATTTCCGGGTTTGATTCTCATGTCCGACGTCGCGCTCGCGCTGACTCTCTGCCCAATCCGCGGAGGCAGTCGGATGACGTCACGTTATAGTAACGCTTCGGCTCGCTTGGAACCAGGGCCGAGGAGGTACGAAAAATGGGACCTGGTACCAGTACTAGGGCTAGTGGAAACACGCAAATAGCGCGCCGAGCCGTGCCGTGCCGTGCCGTACCGTACCGTGCTAGTGGAAACGCGCCATTTGTCCCTTCAGACGCACACAGCAGCAGCAGGTAGCCACACCTCTCTCCTCCTCACCGCTACGTCAGTTGGTTAATAATGCTCATCACCATTAGCCACAGCTAGTGGTTAAAAGTGACGTTAATGATTAAAGACAACGTTATCAGGCATGTCGGGGCTTCAATAGAAGAGGGACATTACAGACGAGCAGTATGGAGGTATTTGGATGTGTTTTGGTGTGTCTTTTTGGACAAAGAAAAGTGAGCACCATTGACACCATTGAACTATCCCTTTAATATCGATATTGAGTTG
Source organism: Decapterus maruadsi (assembly GCA_030347415.2). Classification (NCBI taxonomy): domain Eukaryota; kingdom Metazoa; phylum Chordata; class Actinopteri; order Carangiformes; family Carangidae; genus Decapterus; species Decapterus maruadsi. The sequence continues at coordinate 12,114,543 of CM064888.1, read as the reverse complement.
AAAATTTTAGTATCATGATCATGATAGTGACAACCTTAGTGCCAGTAACTGTCAATCTGATTGGCTCTGGACAGACGCAGTGTCTGAAGGTCAGAATCAAGTTGGTTCCACAGGAGCTAAAAGATGATGGAGACCAGTGTCTCGATGGAGAAGGGACAAGTTTGGAACACAGAGACATGCATGGAGAATGTTAGGCCGATCTCTGGCCATTATACCCCCCCACCCCCCCTCAAAAAAACAAAAAAAAAATAAAAAAGTAACGCTAAATTTTAAGAGAGCTACTTTTTACTTTTACTTGAGTAGATTTTTACACCAGTACTTTTACTTTTACTTGAGTACATTTTCATCAAGGTAACTGTACTTTTACTTGAGTAGATTTTTTTGGTACTCTTTCCACCCCTGGTATTTGGTGAGTTTGATGAGGGAAACCAAGAAATTCCCTTAGCCGCATAGTGTAGCGCTGAGCAGCTCACGGCTCTGCTCCGCCGTTCTAAAAATAGCTTGCACCGACAATTAAAGGTAACGAATCTACTGCTATGACTATAGCGATTATGGCAATGGGCCAATTTGCCAAAATGTTGAACTATCCCTTTACATGATAGGATAGCTGAAGGAAGAAGAATGACATGCAGCAAAGGGCCACCAGATTCAGGATTCAAACTGGGGCCGGCTGCAGCGAGGACTGTAGCCTCTGCAAATCGGATGCATGCTTAACTCACTGATCAAATTCTTTACAAAAAACTTTACAAATTCGGCGGTAAATCTGTCACCAAAATGATTGATAACTGCTCTGGGCCGTTTTCTCCCCAATTCACAGCGTTGTGCGTTGAACTAATTTCTGTTTTCTCAAGCAGCTCCAGTGAAACCGGATCATTACTGACTCACTGTTATCATCGCTGTCACAGCTGTCGATCTCGATGGAGGTGTCCATGCTGCTCATGGCCGACAGCGAGCCCCCTCCGCCCGCCGCCCCTGGTAACAACAGGCCGCTGCTCCCTTTGGCTCCTCCCCCTTCACCTTGACCCGCGCCCCCGGGGCTGAGGGCGGTGGGAGCCGCCACCTGATTGGGCGAGAGCGGCTCGGAGAAGGAAGATGTGGGCGAGAGGCGAGGGAAGTAGGCAGAGATTTGACGGATGGGGCGGATGGGGCCCGGGCAGACGTCGATGGCCATGTGCTCCTGGATGGAGATGCCTAAACGTTTTCCTTTCCGCACAGTCATAGGGCTTGAGGGGAAAAGATGACAAAGTTAATCACATTTCTTTTCAGCAATTCAACGGCTGAAATTTTTGGGATGCATCCAGCCAGGCGAAGGAGTGCAAAGACAACGATCCGCATATGCTGTGGTGACACAAGGTGAGCGTAATGAAATGAAATGTGACGAACAGGATCTTTTCCAGTATCTGTTCCATCTCGTCACAATTAATGGGTGTTTCTCATTCTCATTGCTCACATAGTCGAGAAGAAGAAGTTGCTTTTATCTCCAACTGCTGTCATGTTAAGAACTCCTTCGACATAATTAGAAGTCTTTTAAAAAGAGATGTTACTCATAAGATGGCAAAATACAGCAGAGGGTGTGCACACATTTGCATTTCAATTGAATATAGCTGAATAAACTCAAGCCTCTCAGCGAGGATAAAGGATAACGGACAATGGGGGTCTTCTCAAATCCTAATCATCTTTAGTGAAACTGCGGCGCGTGTGAGCTGCTGAGGCACGCACGTTATCTAAAGTGCTCAACAATCCTCCACAGACAGACAGGTAATTATGGGATGGAGTCTGCACAGGGTGGATCGCTCTTCACCGACGGAGAGAAGAGTCCATGACGATTATATAAAGTTGTGGAAGCGGGGAGTGCAGTTGACCACAAGGCTGATGTGTCTGCTCTCCTCCCAAAATAAATAAGAGGGGGGTGGATTACAAATATCTCACAGCTTTTGTTGTCTAAAGACAGCAGGCCTTGAGGGGGCGTTCTGTCCTCAGCGCCCCTCCAACTCCCCCCACCCCTGCTCTGGACTGCATTCTGCTTTTTCTGCAACTGAGGAGCGAATATCGGCGCTTTCTCTGTGGTTCAATTGAATCATCTGAGAGTAAACTCAATAAATAAAATAAACAAGCAGGTGGAAGATCAAGGTGTTTTACCGATGCTCCTTAGAGATGTGGATCTTTTCAACCCTGAAAGGCATCGTTCAACATCCGCTGGTCTCTGTCTGCAGGTTCTTGATGAGTGTTGACCAGCACCACGCTCAGCATGATGGTAAATATGAAGCTATAGCTTATAGCATAAAGACTGGAAACAGAGAGAAACTAGTAGCCTTAATTATAACACACCCTTTGGTTATTTTGAGCTTGCTAATTAATTCATTGTAATTGATTTATATTATATAATTAAGATTATAATATAATCCCATTATCAATAGCAATACCCACCTAATTCCCACCAAAATATACTTTGCAAGTGGTTGGTTACTTACTACCACTTCAGTGTCGAGCACTTTTGGTTCCCACCTATTGTTTGAAAGGGACTGGGGTAAATGTGACAATGCATGGATTTGTCTAAAAGGTACGCATGTGCTTTTAACAGAGCAAAATAAATCGGAGTCGGTCCCAGCCGACCTCACCCTAACCCCAGTGGGTGAAGCCGGTAACACCTTGTACACCCGGGTCAGCAGTCTGTCACCAGGCTGATATAAAAAGACAAACATCTGTTCGCAGTTGACAGCAGATGTAACCGGCTCATCTTCGGATTGGCAGAGGAAGCTGAAGTATCTGGAGGTAACCCATTAGGAGAACTCCTCGCAGGTTCGACCCCAGAGCCGCCCTGCTTCCGTCTTCTCCTTGAGGTGACAGTGCGATAACCACTTCACCGCCATGCTGCCTAGGTCGGCCACAGCTCTAAAATGACTGTCTTGTCCTTTTTCTGCTGACTCCTCTTCAGGGGGTCAAACCCAGTAAACAGATTAATTTCAGACCCTTCAGTCATCATGAGATGAAGACAACATGACCGATGGTTCAGAGGCTTAAGGCGTCTGTGAAACCGTCGCCTCTGACTGCTGACCTTCAGCAGAATTACAAGCATTGCGGGTCATTCGTCATGTATGTGCTGATCTCTGCTGTGACCACGACAGCGGGCGATGGCGCATCGCTGCTCTGCTTTGGCTGCAGATGAAACAAACTTCTGAAAACACACCGCGGCGTGCCAGCGTGCAAACTTCCTGAACCGGCTTGATTGAAAGGACTTTGACAGAGCGCTGGCTCTGGAGTGGACAAATGATGGACATCTTGCCTTTCGGAAGCAGCAGCAGCAGCCATTTTGGTGCTACGGCGAACCAGAATAGAACAATTAATGACTTCTAAGGCAAACGAAGCACCCGGTCAGAGGTCAACACTGTTCAATTTAGCAGCGGTGGAGATGACCTCAGACTGCTGCACTCCGGCGTGTGATGCCACTGTTTTTCATATAAGATAAATCACCGCCACCGTTTATCACTTCAGCCAACAACAAAACAACACTGCAGCCACCCACGGTATCCTTAAGAGGAAAATTGCAAGGTGAAAACAAGTTAATGAAACTCCCTGTGATGATGATGGTTGTGACCAGAATTGATTGAAAGATTAATTAACTCGGATGAGTAGATATAATGATTGTGCTTATGAGGAATGTATAATCCCTCCGAGCTCACACAAATATAGCAACACGCAGACATACATAGACGCACACATCCGTCAGATCATTAATTCATCTCACCACACACACACATACACAGTGCAGCTGTTGCAGACGTGTGTGTCTGTTGATATAATGTGCGCAGTCAGTCGCCTCCCAGTCCTGGCAGATGTGGCCGTAAGCCAGAGCAGCCTGAGCCACCACCACCACCACCACCACTACAACCAGCATCACCAGCAGCAGCAGCAGCAGCAGCAGCAGCAGCACACGTAGCCTCCAGCCAACAGGCCTGGTGGCTCGCAGCTCACGAGGGAAGCAGAAGCTCACGGTGAGCTCGTGATTGATCGTCCTGATGCTGCCAGCTGGGATGTTTCTCTCATCTTCCTCTTTCATCATCGTCTCGTTGCTGAGAACAAGTGGCAGCCAGCGCACACTCGAAATAACAAGGTCCTCGTTTCTCCCCGTTTTTCACACTTTACTGTTTTTTTTAATGTAATTCACATTGAGGAGTCTCAGCCTTGGAGCACATGGCTGAGCTACTTTTATATAATTCCTATGAGCTACAAGACAATGGTCCAACTTGTCCTCATCAGCATCTACATACAGTACAGCAGCCCTGTGGCACTCAGTTATGCAACCGCAGCACAGTACAGTATAGCACGGTGTCCAATGCACAGCGCCCTTGTATGTGTATTCGTTAGGATAGGTTACCAGCTTCAACGGGGGAGGAATGAAGCTGCCAGGAGGCAACAGTCAGGAATGTCTCTGTGCCCCCCCTCCTCCTGCTTTAGCTCCTGACATTACAGTCACATCTCCCTGCACCTCCTCTCCTCCATCACCATCTCTCCATCTCTCTTTCAGACACCTGTAGGTATGTGAGGATCTTTCTCTCCGCTCTCGCTCGCCTGGTTTTCCTGCTTCTTCTCTTGTGTCCTACATACAATGGGGCCCCTGCAGCGGACTCGGTTCACCTTTAAATAACAAGCTGCCGGCTGACAGGCAGATGGTATAGTACAGTGCCGCAAACTGTAGCCACTCATTAGAGCTTCGATAGTCAGCACATCACGTCGAGCTAACCACAGTGACTGTGAGCACTTGTCAATTAGAGCCAAGTTATTTTCAAGCTGGCAGAGATGAGTAAACTTCAATGTGTGTGTGTGTGTGAAAGAGAGACAGAGAGTGTGTGACTCATATGTCTCTGTGTTGGAAGGTGTGAAAAAAGTGAAAGAGCAGGTAAAATGACACCAAAAAACAGACGGAGCCACATGTTGCACTTGTCTGTTGTGAGTGAGGATGCTGCAGAGTAAAGGTGTCCGTCTGCCAGACAGAAGAAAGCAGCAGGATTTCACTCTGTTAGTTTCTATTTTTTCCATGCAAAAGAACACAACACACAAATCAAATAGACAAGAACGAAACAGTGAATAAAAGTGTATTCTATGCAGGGAAATAGAAATATGAAATACATATGAATGACAACGTCTCCAGCCTTGGCAGCTCGTTCAGCTCCGATGTATTTCAGGATATAAAAGAATAAAAATCTCGACTTACCCCAGTGATAGTGCGAGTGTGAAACTCCTCATAAAAAAAGAGGGGATTCCAGTGCGGAGAGGAGAGGGAGACTAACAGGTGGCAAAGACAGGAGCAGAGAGTAGAGAGAGAGGGAGAGGGAGGGAGGGAGGGAGGAAGAGAGAGAGAGAGAGAGAGAGGAAGACAGAGAGAGAGCGGGACTGAGCCGGCTCTACACGTATCATTAAAAATTAAATGCACGAATAGTTCAAGTTGAGATGAAAACAGGGAGCAGAGGGGAGAGAGGAGAGCGGCATACTGGAGGAGGAAGAGGAGGAGGATGGAGGGAGTGAAGAGGAAGAGAGAGAGAGAGAGAGAGGCAGCAGGGAGTTATTCCTTGACAGTCTGTTGTGCATGTGACTGTTTTGCCTCCCACCCCCCATCAACCCCCCCACCCCCCAGCATCAGCACCACACACACATCCCTGTCAGACCATGTTTGTGAGGACCTATTAGTGACATAATACGTTCTTCAGCTCCATCACCTCAACAGCAGCACCTCAAACTAAACCTTGTCCTCACTCCACTCAAACACAGTCCTCTAAATATGTGTGTGAGTCCAACAGTTTGGTTCACACAAAAACACACGCACATACACACAAACACTGGGACAGATCTTCCCTTGTAAACTCCCATAATAACCAACAATGAATTTACCCGACAAACAATTACTGCCTGATGGACTAAACTCAAATCCAATATTTACACTAATGGAACCATTTCAGCCTTTTGCAGCAAATTTACAAAGAATTAGGCAACAAACTGATTATTTTGTACACGGCTTCAAAGGCTAATGAACAACAGATGGTTTATCTTCCTCTGGCATGTTTCCAAATGACAAATGTCCCCCGTAATCTATAGATTAAAAAATAATAATAAACATGAAATTTCCTCCAATTTTAGGGGGAGAAAATAAGATGGTCTCTCCAAGGTTTTGATGTCACTGCAAAATTGGACCAAGACCGTAACAATATCTTGCATGTGCTCAGCTGTAAGTAGTGCATGCAAAACGCCAAAGTCAGCTTTATTGTCATTCCTGCTATAGGCTACATACAGGACGAAGAGAGAATGGAGAATTCTGCTTTTAAAGTGTAGAGAAAAAAAGGATGAAAACCTGCAGTGTTTATAAATATTAAATAAGGTCTTTGGTTCAGTAGAAATAATCAGATATAGAAAAGGTAAAGAAAGAATATAAGGTTCACATGGTGGCACCACTGACAGTGACATCTTGTCTGTGCCCCCTATAGGTAACAAGGTGCTCGTGCTAAGCTATGCTAATTATTTCCTCCTTTACAAATATATTCTCTAATCATGTTACATGCTCACGTACAACCTAAACCCTTAAGACGAATCCCAACATGTGAGTCTGTGTCCCCAAGTGACTGATGAGTCCCTGTAAAGAGAGAGCTGTTAATGTCCCCATAATGGCACACACACACACACACGCACACACGAACACACACATCTCTTATCATTGTAAATAGCAGGATCTGTGTTAGAAATACAACATCTAATTAAATCTCTCCATCTTTGTGCGTATGTTAATTCCAAACTAATACGCCGTGTCTCCATCTCGCTGTCTTTTTCTCTTTCTTGCTCTCATATGCGCACACACACACAGACACACACACGCACACATACATGCACACACACACACATATGCACACACATACACGTACAGAGACTCTTCAGTCTCAGTTCTTCCATATAATTAAGCTAATGGTTGTTGAGTCAGTGATAGACAAGGGGAAACATGCTATTTCCCCCTTGTGTCTATTGAGGGGACAAAATTGGTGTTCTCTCAGTCTCCCTGTCTCTTTTTATCTGACTTGTCCCTCTCTCTTCTTTTTGGGTTTCTTTCTTCCCAGAGTCCACACTCTCAGACTCTCTGTCTATCAAAAAAAAAAGCAGAGGAAGACTGTCACACTGGCTTCTGAATAGACTTACTGGTGCTCTTCTTTTTTTTTTTGGCGTTATCTTCAAAAAGTGCTTGATGTCTTTGTTCAGTGGTGTTCTTCATGTCTCTCCTCTTTCTTATCTCATGCACCCTCTTCAGCTCTCTCTCTCCTCTCTCTCTCTCTCTCACACACACACTTGAACATACACAAACGCACACGTGCACATCTTCATGCATGTTCTGGTTCCATTAAATTGATGCCATGGCAGAGACAGGCATGAATGCATTAACACGGTAATATAGTGCACACAAGCCTCCAGAGAAGGATGGCTCCCATTCCATCATGCAAACAGCTCATGACACACACATTTACACACTTACCCACCCACACACACACACAAACATACACACACGCACACATACACAGAGAAATTTAGAGCCTCTACTCTGCCAACTCCGTCAAAAGACCTCTCAATCCTCATATCACCTTTTCAGGGTTTATTCCACTTCTCTCCTCCCTCTCATATCTCCACTCTCCTGCCTCCTGTTTTGTGAGGACAGAAAATCTCCTCATTATATATGCATAGTTGCTACATGCTCTCTCCACGGCAATTATGTCGGGGATGGGCGCTAGTGCTTCAGTTAAAACAGCTGACCACAATGTCCACCACGGCTCCGAGAAGAACAAATGACATCAGCAAACAAGTTGGCCTCGTTACAGACAGATGACTAACACTGAGGGGAAACAGTTTCTCAGACCAATTGTATAAATAGACAATTTATGCAAACAACAAATATGCATCATACATCACAGTCGATTCACTCTCTGGTGTACCTGGACTGTTTCATTTACATGATGCATTTTCACTCTGTGCACCATAATCAATATTTCTTGCGGCTGTGCCAGTGGAAACCAGCAGGTTGGTTTTTTCAGTCCCAGTCCTTTGGCAAAATGTTTCACAATGGAATTAGCCTGATGCAAGAGCATGAGCGCTGCGGCGCAACAGGAAGCAGCAAAACATTGATGCAATAATAAGAACGATAACATCTGTATTTGTAGTCACACAAAGCTGCGTGAGGCAATGGAACCAAACTCAGAGAGCTGTATAATAATTTAGTAAATATTGATGAGATTCAAATTAAGCGTGTCGGAAAATTACAAACAAAAACCAAGAAACACAGGTGAAAATCAGAATGCAGTGACTGTAATCTTGCTAGCTGAGGCTAACCAGTGAGGTATACCTCCAGAAATCAATTTAAATGCTTCAGTAATTGAGTTGTAACCTCATGAATAAGACTGTGCACCACACTGAATCATAAAACTAAATCCAGTCCTAAAAGCTCTTGACTCAAGATTTTGCACACATTTATTTCTCTATATTTTCTCTATATCAAACCAGTTCATTAGCCCAAACTGATGAATGTAAATACAGCTTACGGCTTAGAATGAAACATAGTTGGCAGCGTTTATATTGTCCAAGCAGAGAATACAGTGTTGTAGGTTTTATGTAATGTCTATGACAATAATAGATATGCGTTCGGATGAAAACCTTCACACTTTAAAACATGTTTTCTCAACTTCAATTTCTTGAGTTGCTAATTGCATTTTTTTCCCCCCGTGTGTGAAGGTGTTTCTTTCTTTCTTCTCTAAGCTGGCCAAGGTGCACTCCACATGCACATAATATAAGCTCAATAAAGAGTCAAGGTGTCATCCTCATGTAAGATAATTAAAAAAAAATCTACAGAACACACACAATGTGCACTCTCAACATGTTTGTATGGAGGGAGATAAACTGGAAATTACAGCTGCTCTGATAATGAAAGTATAAGAGAAACAACAAGGTCCTCTTTTCTCCGACTCTCAGCCGCGCGGCTGCGAGGTCACTGTGTACCAACTGGAAAGAAGAGGACTGGAGCTTCTCACAGCGCTGTAGTACACTGACTCTTCCATAGTATCACTCATTGAGATGAGCACTGGCCGACAGATGTGTGAGATGGACGTGCTTTCGCAAGAACATGTGATGAAAGTGAAAAGGGGGAGGTGGTGGAGGGGGGGTTGACAGCAAAGTTGAAATAGTTCCTTTGTAGGAGAGGATGCTGCCAATTATAGTTAATATTAAAGTTGTAGAAAAGGGAAGAATATTTCAATAAGTGCTAAGGACGCACTGTAAAAAAACATATTCATTAAATGATAATAAAGCTCTAGACGTGCTGCGTTTATTCATTTAATTTCTGAGTCAGTAACTGCGGAAGTGATTATTAAGCCTCACAAGAGTAGCGTAGTGACATTTTTCTGATAGCCTGTCTTAATTAAGGCACGTAATACCACTCAACCAAACAGCACGCACGGGTTTTATGACAGTTATTTTAACAACCTGGTTAGTCTGTAGTAATAGGAAGAATAAACACCAAGAGAATTCACAATTTGCAAGTTTCGCTCCTTTCATCTAATGACAAGATCATCTGTAAAGAGCCAGGGGAGGCAAAACGCCCAAGGCAAAAAGCATACACACGTTTTTTGGTGTTTTTTTTTATATTACTTCATAAGTCAAGTCAAGCAAGTGTGAAACAATAAATGGAAACGGCACCAAGTTTTAGCCTCAAGCGTGTGCTCTCCTGAACGAAACATCTAAATGGGCTTCATACTGTACTACTGCATATAGGATGTCCCTCTTCTCTACAAATCATCCTGGGTGCTGCCCCAGTTACCTTTTCTATTTTTCCAACTCATCCCCTATGGAGCTTTACGTCGAGAGACGAGATAGTCTCTGACTAAGGGAGACATTATTAGATGTCCACTCATGCAGGTGCAGATTGGTCTGATGGAGGCTAAAGGGACAAACATGTAACGTCGTTCTCTCAGAGGAGAGAGCTTTTCTCTTAAGGAAAGACAATCTGAATGCTGCAGACACAGGCACTGAAGAGATGTTTTGTTGGCGGAGGCATTCAGCGAGCGGCCTTGGTTTTCCATATGGAGGCAAGTCGCTGGAACAGTCACAGAGGGTGAAAAACAAGTTTACACGAGTGCATGTGTCGACGGTGACGTGTGCAGATGAGTGTGCAACAGCTTATGAAGCCTGCAGCTTAATGTGCAGATCCACACTACAGGCGTGGTTGTGTGCGATGAAGGGACATGAATGTGTGTTCTATGTTTATGTATGAAGTGTGCAAGTGTATGTGTGTGTCCTCTGGCTGTTGATATAATCATGTAGCCAAATCTATGCATGGAATGGAACAGACATGTACAGTAATATCTTGTCTGCCAGAAAAGTACACCCCCACTATTTGAAGACTTATTAGATAAAACGTGATATTGCAAAAAATCAATATGAGGTGGATGTGTAATATACATAAGCCTGCAGGCAGTGACATAACATTAACTTGTATGGGAAGCAGGAATGAACATAACTTCATAGGTTCAGCTCACTGAGGTTTTTTTTTATTGAACTTAATGAGGAAATAACAGAGGAGTGGCAGCTACTTAAAATAAGTGCCCAGCCGTAGTGGACACTAATGGTTTCTCACCTCCACCTAATGACTGGAGTTCACCTTTTACTTTTACTGTAAATTCTCTATCAATAGTGGAAAAAAGCAATTTTTGATATCAGGACCCTGAAAGTGTCACAAGAGACTGTTACATTTTTTCTGTTAGGAGACATAAACCATAATCGACCTGCGTGTGTTGTGCATGATTTCCCAAATTTGGAGGCAACAGCAGCCTCAAATTCTGCCAAGAGAAGAAAAGGCTTCCTTTCCCCCAGCATGTTTTTAAAAATTGAAGACATGTTTGCCTATTCAGTCAAGGTTAGAGAGTGGTGCTGCTGGGTGAATTTAGCTGAACTGAAGTTTCAGTTCGTGTTGAAAGGATAAAGGCTAAATTTGTGTTGAGATGCTCTTTAAAATATAATAAAGCCTCTCATGTGCTGGATGTCGGAGGGTCAGTGTGCAGGGTTTTTTCCACTAGTCAGGATGCTATAGTTTATGAACAATACTGATTATTATTCAATATAAATTCTCCGCCCATCCTGCTGCAAGAAAGGCTGAAAGATCAATTTCTTCTCCAGAAAATTGTGTCTTTCCCCTGTGCATTACTGGAGAGCTTCTGTCTTCCAGACCTTTAAAACATCCAAATGAAGCGATCTGAGAGGTGAAAACCATAACTCACAATATTTAACCTGTCAGAATTGGGGTCAGACACATTTTAAGGTGACACCAATGACTTGTATGCTTTTTAAAAACAGATTTTAGCTCATCTTCAGCCACTGAATTGTGTACAAACTCTTCTCTGAATGTGTTTAAAGCAAATATTAATGATGAAAATCAAAAATAATTGGTAAAAAAATGACTGCTCCAGTCGTTCTGTTGGCATCGGTTTCTTTGTTTTGATCACAGATGGCTTCAATCTGTGGTTGTGGAGGTGTCAGTGCCACGCTCTGTTTAAATTCAATTATTAAATGAATACATGAATATTTACAGTATTATTATTTACAGTATTTTGCACATTAGTCATAACATTCATATCCATTTTGAGGTTTTTTCCCAGAGTCCTGAGTCATTTTCATCTTACACGGCTTTGCATACATTCACTGACAAAATGCAAACTGACAGGCCATTATGTCACCAACGTCTGAGTCTGAGCTAAAGTGCAAAAATGTTGCTTTAAAATGGGAGTATGGCACTGACTTGCTTTCTTTTCTTTTTTTCCCTCCTAGAGTACATACTGTATATACAGCCCCAGGTGACGCGCAGCCGGCCACATTCAACCAAATTCTATTAAAAGTTGATATGCAGGGCTTTGAAAGAGCATTAGAAAATGACGATTTTTTTTTGGTCTGATGTTGGTTTTCAATCTTCATCGAAAGAAAAATAAATAAGAACTCACTGTTTCATGGATTTTTTTTTTCTTTTCATTTTTGCCACGGTCAAGCGCTTTTCAAACTGTAGGCAGTGTGTACTTGAAGCTTTCACAGGAAGCTCAAGTGAAAATTGATTCAAAACATGAAATGAAGTGTTCAAGGCCAAACGCAACTTTTCACCACAAATCACATGCACTATGCTAATGACAGCACTGTATCTCATTGAATGGTGTTCACGTCAGGTTTCAAGGCTGCAGTAGTGTGAACGTTAATGAAGAAGTTTGCTTTAACTAAGTGGCTGAGCAACTTTATCTCTCTACACTGAAAAACATCAAATCCACAGTTATGGTATTTGAAACAACAGGCTCTTGGTGACGTGTAATTCCATGAATTTCCTATGGAAATATCAGACATGCTAATTTTAGACTGAGGCGGTGACAGACAGGCTGTGTAACAGGCATGAAACAAGGCTCTAATTATGTAAAACTCAATTAATAAACATTAACAAAATGCTGTTGTGACATGAAATGTTCTGTTTTTCATCATTATTCCGAGGCTTTATTACATGACATAAGCTCCGGGGCTGTGAGCAGCAAGTTGGAGCGTCTGAAAGTGTGGTGTTAATGAATTATAAATTTGAGCAAGATGGGGAGAGAGGGAGGAAAAAAACATGTGAGGGAGGACGGGGGAAACATGTAGGGATGGAGAGAAGAGGAAGAGGGAGGAGAAGAACAGACGAGCTGACGGATAAGACGTTTCCGAAGCCGAGTTGTTGCGATTATCCCGGAGAATTTCAATCTGCATTTTTTTTTAATCTCCCCAAAATATCTGAATGTGTGGATAAAAGAATAATATAAAGGCCCTCACCAGGAAACATTAAAATAATCAAATCCTGTAGAAAAGGCATTGCAGAGGAGATTGGAGTTATTCCCGCTCTGCTGAGATATTGACTGTATACATCAGGGACACCTCCCTCACGCTCATAACGCTTTTGAGATTCCTCAGGGATTCAGGATTTATTGGAAAAAATATCAGCGTGCTGTGCCAGGTTAGAGAGAGAGAGATGCAGGTCTGATAATGTGTTAGGTGCTGTCCTCGGAGACATTTGACTTCATGACAACAAAGAAATAAATAAATAAAAGCACACACATTAATATTCCTAACAGCCATCCGAAAAAAGATACTTCTCACACGCAACAATTGGCAAACCCGACCATCCACAGTTTACCTTTTCAACAAATTATACAATCAGCATTCCTTCCCATTTACACCTCTCCCTCATCTATTATTAACCAACTGCTAAATGTTAAACAGCAATTTCAGTGGCTAATTTAAGGGTGAGAAAACAAGACAAATGAGACGGGAATAAAGAGGAGGAGGAGGAGGATTATCCAGTCAAGACAAGCTCTCCCATCTGAACGATCAAGTCCGAGTGATAGTGGCTCTTCAAAACAACTGAATTAGGTCTGCGAGATGACAACCAAGTTGCAAGAGGCCTGGAGCATTAACTTCAAGAGTGACCTTTCATTATCCAGTAGAGCACTTGAGCTTTCATGGCAAAGCTCAGAAGACAGATCTCGAAGACAGACCACTGGTATAAAGGGCCGTACTCTAATAAATGAAGATTTACACTCTGCTGGCAGTGTATTAGATGCTCTTAGCTAAAACTAATGCAGTGCAATATGACAGCCCTGCAATAAACCTTCACTTCACGAAGGTTCGCTTGTTATTGAAATTGTCTCACAGAGGTGTGTGATCACTTAGGAGAGTGTATGGTAGTCCATATACTAGTGCTGTATTGCATCCTGCTGACAGGTCTCTCTACTGGTTTGTCCATCCCAGTGAGGGACGGCGAGGCTAAAAAACTGACACCGCCTCTCTGTTCAATACGGTCAGTGATCTGTTTTGTTGTGATCACCACTGTGTGGCTGAGTTTACAGTTTATTGCCTGGAAGCTGTGGGGGAAACATGACACTGGTGACACATCCACACACACTCGTGTCAGTCATTAGGGATTCACACACACACACCAGTTCCCTCTGTCTCCATACACACACACACACATGCTGACACCCCCATAAACAGTGCTAAATCTCCACCATGCACGGCGCCAATTGTTATCTGCCAGCCAGTTGCTAGGCAACACTGGAACTTGTAATAGCACTCGGGTATCATGGCCCGCCGCCACGGCTGGGGTGGGGTGGGATGGGGGGGTTGAGGGTGTGGATGTGGATGTGGATGGGGGGAGTGAGGGGTGAGGATGTTGAGCGGGGTTTCTTGAGCAGGAGCCCCCTGGGGGTCGGGGATGACGACGGTCACTCCAACTGGTGCTCAGAGGGAGGCTTATTAGTTCGTCCTTCGACCACCCAACCATCACTTTATCCGTCATGGGACCCAACAGCCAACACTAATGCTATTTCTGTAAAAGAGCAGTTCTACATGAGGGGGTATAGATGTACGCAGCAGGGAGGGATGATCATTTCTTCCTACAGTGACAGTAGAGGAGAATGATTTATCACAGCAGTTTCAACCAATGGGCCGCAACAAACGCTGCTTCCTTTTTTTTTCGGTTAATGATATTTTATTATCTATTCAAATGTAGCCTATCAAGGTAACACGACATGGCAGTATCAATATGAAAACAGGACTGCAAAACAAAACGCAATGAATGAGAAGAGAAAAAAATGGCAGCCAACAAACAGCTGTTGTGACATCACAATCACAGTCAAAAGAACGGGGAAAAAAACAAGCTGTGGCTATTTTGGTCATTGATTAATCATCCTAATCATATTTCAAAGTAGAATGCCAAATGTTCTCTAGCTCCTGTTGCCAAATATAATTCACTGACCATTTGTTTGGTTTTATTAATTCATCAATCAAAGCCCAACTCTTGGTTATGTCTTTAATGTCGTGTTCGTTTTCTGACAAACAATTGAAAAATGTCAAATAGTCAGCTTATCATTATGACAAACCAAAAAACAAATGAACTACACCTGCAGTCACACACATGCAAAACACTGTGGCCAAGATTCCCGTTCACTTCTAGGCTTTTTCTTTGTTGTTACAATCCACTTCTGAACCGTGTCTTGGGTTGTCAGCTTTGTTTCTACCTTTCGCTAGAAGACTCAGTGCTCCCCTCACCCTCCCACCCCCTGCAGTCAAAGTCATGAGGGAAACGTGCAAATTCCTGTGCATAATGTGTGGGAATGTCGCTGTTCGACACAAAATTCAAAAGTGAAAAATACCACAAGAGATTTGTGGAGCTGCTGAGTTTAATTGTTGCGCTCAGATCTCATCTGGTAATGGCTTACATGAAAAACTTACACACTATGCATGGTTATCAAAACACTTGCGTTCACTTAGTTAATCAATAGGTGTCTTATCCAACCAGGGAAGAGGATTTGCTTCTGCTGCATTGCACGGTCTGCTTTCAGGCTGTCGAGGCTGCCAACACATCACCCCAGCACCCATGTGATTCTCATCCACTCCATCCCTCATCCCTAAGAGGCAACCTGGGAGCGAGTTTGTCAAGCTTAGTCAAGCTTACTGTACCTTCTGCCTGTCGCCAAGCAGAACTAAACGAACCAGTCCAGTGGAGAAGTAGCGCTGCTTACTGGAGCTCAACCGTGCCAAAGGGGGCAATTTAAATAAAAAAACATTATAATCACATGAGGAGAAATGTCTTTGGCTTCATAATTAGCAGTGGCGAGTGGGGGATATATATGATGCTGTTTGGTTTGGCTGCAGCGCTGCAACATGACAGGCTTGTTCATTATCCCTTTCTCAACTGTCTGCAAAGCACTTTCAAAGGTAAGGAGACACATAAGTCATGCAGATTTTATGCTCCTAGTCTTTCGTCAAGGTGTGAACATTAACTGTCTGTATGCGACCCCCTCCATACCCATTAACGGACACACAATTAAAGGGACCATAGTCTTGCATGGAAACAGTTAAGCTAACCTGCTGCTAGCCTCATTGCCAAGCAGCAACCAGACAAAGTGAGTATAACGCTGCGTTCGATTGCACTCGCAACTCGGAAAGATCCAGGTCGGAAATTCCGACTTCTGAGGTAAATGAGCTTCATTGCGCAAACTCGCGAAAACAAGGATGTTTGTTTGGATGTCCTTTGAGCATCAAAAAGTAGGCTACTGCTGAGGAAGTACGCATCAGCTACATAAGGGAGAGAGACAACTACACGCTTGCACAGACCTTTTTAAATCACAAATCAACAGAATGGGAATGGAAATGCCACTGCAAAGTAATTCTACACTTTTAGTCACACAAATGGTAAATTAGACAACACATAAGTAGCTAAAAGTTAAGGAGAAACTGCGACGCCATTTTGCTTTGACATAATTCCGACCGACTCGGGCTGCTGGATCCTACCTGAATTCCCGAGCCGGAGTCCCGAGTTCAAGGGCCGTTCTATTGCACTTTTCTAACATCTTTCCGAGTTCCAAGGGCAATCCAACGCTACATATAGCTAAACAATTACAGCCTGCATGCTGACTGTGTAGTCCTAGGGTTAGATTTACTCTTCTCTTTAACTCCAGACAAGAAGCCTATATTTCAACAAATGTCAGACTATAGCATTAAATTAGAACTGTGTACAGTTTATTCATTCAGCTTTTCAGAGCATACAGTGTAATACAACAGGTCCCTCAGCTACAGCGATGTTGACAAACTCTGAAACAGTAGGTTCCCCCACAGCCCGCTCAGGCAAATCTGAACATGGACCATTTATTTTATCTCACTGTGCCTCTCATCAGCTCTGCTCACTATTGGCCTTTATGGACCCTGACAACTCATGTGACAAATAGCCTACAGCCTGCTTCTCTCCTGATACCTCATCTCCCTCTGCAATCTGCACTTCCCCTTTGATGATAATCGTCTGGTAGCAAAGACTGACCATGTGCATCAGCCATGGGGAATCAGTGTCTGGCATCGGGATCCACCAGCTGCCAGAGTCATTCATTAAGTGTGTTTCAAAGCAAGAGTTTGTGTGTTGTAGTGAAACCATGCCACCCTGTGGAGGGAAGTGCTCCAGAGTGCTTCAGATTGATGAGCACATCAGAGGATTTGGATGCTTCGTCTGATCTGAAGATGGATTTAGGAGCTAAACAACTTGAATTTTAACGATCCCTGAGGGAGAATTCTGGTATCACTAATCTCACTCAACTTTTGGGTCAGAGCACTAGGTCAGATAGAAAACTGCCATGTCTTGCCTGAGGACATGAGGCAGGATGGATGCTTACTGACAGTGCAGTGTGGAGTTTAGTCCTCTGGCAGAGCAATGGTGGCCATACTCACATTGCCACCGCCGATCACTGACCCAATGCTATTGCAGGCTATGTCAATGTGGACAATTGGACAGTTTTCAGTTGAATGAGTCTCTGATTCTACTCTTTTATAAGGGTTTATGCTAAAATTCACACCAGAGAGAGTCTATCTGAATTTTCATGTCAACTTTAAAATTCAGCTTAACCGTCGAAGCGCCAGTTAACCAGGCCAACTTCCTTCTGCACCCTACTTATGCAAATGTAGTTCTGGCCTGATCTGTGGAAGGCTGGCAATGGGACAATGGGTATTGGACTCTGGGATCATTGGTTAATTGATAATCCCTTCTACCCTGCTTACATGCCAGTGGGTCAATCAGCAGGCCAATATAGTTTTCTGCAGCTAAAAGTTTATAAAGTTGTAGTGCAGGTTTATCCTTATTATTTACTCATGTAAATAGGTTCTTTGAATTGATTGAACACCCCAATTTTCTTCAGTTTTTATTGAAAGGTGTATGGAGTAAGAAATAAGTTAAAGCTTTAGTGCATAGCTTTAGCAATTAGATGAGACAACACTGACACGGTTCGTTGTACTACAAAGAAAAAGCCTGTAAAAGTAAACAGGAATATTGTGCTATACAGAAAACATGGTGGATAAGCTAACAGTGCCTATACTCATGGTAGCAAATGTTCACTCCCTCATCTGGATTACAAATGGAAATGAGGAGAGCTTCTCAAAATAGCTTGAGGACCTACTGTGTTTTTATTTTTAAACAGATGGATAGAGTAATATGAAATTCACACATTAAAGGGAAGGTTTGGTTTTTATTTGTTTTTTTTATTTTATTATATTAAATTACATTTCCTGCAGGAGATGCTGATCAGGGTGCTTCCAGTTATAGCCAAGGGGCAGAAGATACTGACTATTTCACACAGTTGTGTGAGATAGTCATATGTTCGGTACATTACTGTAACTGCAGTAGAAGGACGGCTGACAATAGCAGTTCGTTAGGGCTGTAAGGCTACATAAAGATTTCTATTGGGTACGTGTCTTGGTTTTAAAGATAGATAGATAGATAGATAGATAGATAGATAGATAGATAGATAGATAGATAGATAGATAGATAGATAGATAGATAGATAGATAGATAGATAGATAGAGCTGGTTTAGAAACCATGCCCCATGACGCGTCAGCTTCTTGTATCTATATCACATGGATTTCTCTATGACCCATTTAGGAGACTAGACAACTCTGAGTTGAGTTGCCAAAGTAAATATTGTAGTCATTTTTCACTGGCCACTACTCTCCTGAACATCTTTTTAAATCTTCTGTATCTCCAGTATCACTTACCTCACTAGAATCCAGGGAGCTGGAGATCACGGAGTTCACAGATACAGACAACCATTTCCATCTATGGGCAATTCGGAGTTGCCAGTTATCATAACTTTCATGTCTTTGGTGTGTGGGAGAAGCCAGAGCACCTGGAGAGAACCCACACATGCACGGGAGAGAACATACAAACAGCAGATCTCGCTTGCTGTGAGGCGACAGTGCTAACCACTGCACCACCGTGCTGCCTGAATGTTTTGACACCAAAATGGCAAATTTCAGACGGACAGATCAGGAGAAAATGAACTTTGTTCAAGACCTGTTTCTGCCTCAACAACACACTTTCATTAGATTTGGCACAGATGTCCTCGGTAACGTCAACTAACGTTCGCAAAAGCCTGCACTAATTTACCAAATATAAACAGCTCACTTTCTTCCACCGACAACTTTTATAAATCGTGACCGCGCCCAGTTGATGCAGCCACTTATGAGCCATCATGATAGCAATAGCACTATCAACACTGCAAAAACTCAAAATCAAGCAAAGAATATTTGTCTTATTTCTTGTCAAAATGTCTCATTTCTAGTCAAGACTAATCTCATCACCTAAAAATTAACTTGTTTTCAGATTAATTTCACTTGTTTCAAACAAATTTTCACTTGAAATAAGTAGAAAAATCTGCCAATGGGGCATGTTTTTTGTGCTTGTAATAAGAAAGAAAAACTTGCCCCATTGGCAGATTTTTCTACTGATTTCATTTTTCATCTGAATTCATCTGAAAACAAGTTAATTTTTTTGATGAGATTAGTTTTGACTAGAAATGAGACATTTTGACAAGAAGTAAGACAAATATTCTTTGCTTGATTTTGAGTTTTTGCAGTGAAGATACCCCATGACAAGCTGTGCCAATGATATACCTGGGAGATCTATGCTATATCTCGCGAGAGTATGTTGTTGTGTCCGTCTGAAATTTGCCATTTTTGTGTCAAAATGTTTAAAATGAGATGTGACCTGTAAAAAAAAAAGACTAGCCTACAATATTTACTTTGGTGACTATGGGCCGAAAGAATCAACCATAATCTGTGTTCAAGTTCACTTTTCATAGGCCCATTACCACTGAATGAACTTCGGTGTAATTTCACAGGGCCCTGAGCAGTTAGTGCGTGTCTCCACTGCAGGAGCCACCCCTGAAGGATGATCTCCAGGAACTTTTACTTGGCCAAAGAGTCTCTACTTTGACTCATCATGGAGTGTCTTGGTTTCTAAGCCGTCTTTGGTTCGGTCAATATGCGATCCGTGTGCAGTAATTTGATGTGTCTTACGGAACTCGCAACCCTAAAGGCCCCCACATACTCGGGCGTACATGTGTCCGCGGACGTCCGCGCGTACTCTAGGCGTACTGGAGGCGTACTGGAGGCATACTCAATGCGTACCCAAAGCGGACGTCCACCCGACCCGTCCGCACAAAGCTCAATATTTACGACCGCGCGTACTCCGCTTACGCGTACTCGGTGTCACACAATAGACTGCTCGGCGGGATTTCTTCATATCGACCTGTTTTTATTGTTACGCCGTACGCCCAACTATGAAAGCTCAAATGTCCGCGGACAGTGCGCACTGAGTCCGCGCTGCTCACAGTACGCGCACAGTACGCTTGAGTATGTGGGGGCCTTAACCATAGATAGAAGGTGAAAGAGAAAGAGAAAGAGAGAGAAAGAATGAGTCCTCTCCTCTCTGTAGGAGAGAGAGGGTGAGAGAAGTTGTCTCCTGTGTGGCCCGTACCCAATTTACTGTAGCCTGAACCTATACCCAGGTCAAAAGGGTCAGGGTTAGGGACAACACTTGAAACACAAACCAAAATGTTAAATTCAGTCTGAGTCATTGTCAGTGTTCTTCATTGGCATCTCAGCTAGAGATTTGAAGATTTTTGCCTCTGGCCTGTCCCTATCTTCATCATCTTCCCGTGACCTCTTCCTTGATGGTCCTGGTTGGCTGCATATTTCTGCCACCTCCAAGCACTCATCTTCACCGTTCTCCCTTGACCTCTTCTTTGGTGGATCATTGTCTTCATCATCCTCCCTTGACCTCTTCCTTGGTGGGTCGTCATCCTCATCATCTTCCTTTGGGCTCTTCTTTGAGCTCTTCCTTAACCTCTTCCTTGGTGGACCTGGCTGGCTGAATATTTCTGCTGATTCTGTGTGCTTGTCCTCTTCATCTTTCCTGGACCTCTTGCACGGTGGTAATGGCTGACAGGATAATTTTGCTGACGTCAAGTCCTCGTCTTCACTGATATCCCTTAACCTCTTCCTTGATGGTCCTGGTTGGCTGAAAATTTCAGTGACTCCCAGGTCCTGATCTTCATTGTCCTGTCCTGACCTCTTCCCTGGTGGGTCGTTGTCTTCATCATCCTTCCTTGACCTCTTCCTTGGTGGGTTGTTGTCTTCATCGGCTGCCTTTGGCCTCTTCTTTGAGCTCTTCCGTAACCTCTTCCTTGGTGGACCTGGCTGGCAGAATAACTTTGCTGCCCCTTCCCCGGATTTCTTTCTTGACGGTCCAGGCTGTGTGATTTTATCCCTGGTCTCCGCTGCAGCTCCTGCATTCGCAGCCAGATCAAAGCTGCCAACACTGTGAGTGAGATCCTGTTCATACTTAGATGATGTACCAAGCAGAGGGTCTTCTTTCAAAGGTTCAGCATCAGCATATTCAATGAGGCTATTTCCAGTACTCTCATTGTCACTGTCAGAGCTGCAGTCGGCAAACTCGTCCCACCACTCAAATTTACTGGAGTTTGACCTTTTTGTAGCAGGCAGGGGATCTTCGTTAACTTGAGCACCAACACTAGCATCTCTAGCAATTTCATCATTGCCACTGTTGTCGTGGTTGTCATTGTTGAAGTTTTTATTGCTGGAGTTGTTGCCATGGTTTTCATCTATGTCATTGTTGTCTACGTTTTCATCAATGGCGCCATTGCCTACATTTTCATTGTTGGCATCGTTGTCTTCATTTTCAATGATGAGGTCATTGTCAAGGTTTTCATCAATGGCGTCGACATGGTCTCCATCGTTGGCGTCGTTGCTGCTGTTGTCAACGTCGTTTTCAACATTGTTGTCAACGTCGTTTTCAACATTGTTGTCAACGCCGTTTTCAATGTCGTATTCATGTTCTACATTGTTGGCCTCATTGCCAGGGTCTTCCTGGTTCACATTGCCTCCGCCAACATTTCCATCAAAAAGTTCATCATCAAAATAATGATGAATCAAAAGGAAGTCCACCCAGGCAACAACATTAGCATTAAGCTGATCAGCTACAGGCCGGTCAGGTATATACACAATGATAGGCATTACCATCCCTGCAAAAGAAAACAGAGATTTAGTATGTCATAATAATTATTTTTGATAAAATTGTAAAGCAGATAGTCTTATGGCGCTTTTCAACTGGCACGGTACGGCACGGCATGGCACGGTTCGGCGTGGTTGTGTTTCCATTACAGCTGAGTTCTCTAGTACCTCCTCAGCGGGGGCGGGGTCGGCACGGGGGTGTTCGCGGGGCCACATTGTCTGTCGTTCTTTTCATGTTGCCGCTCTGTTTTTGAAATTTCCAGGTTTGATTCTCATGTCCGATGTCGCGCTCGCGCTGACTCTCTGCCCAATCAGCGGAAGGCAGTCGGATGACGTTACGTTATAGTATCGCTTCGACTCGCTTGGAATCAGGGCCAAGGAGGTCCCACAAATGGCACCTGGTACCAGGTACTAGGGCTAGTGGAAACACGCAAATAGCGCGCCGAGCCATGCCGTGCCGTGCTAGTGGAAACGCGCCCATTAGATATAAGATAAATCAGATAAATTAAACTAAACTAGTATGAATAGATTAAAAAAATAATAATTATATTTTATTTAAAGATAAAGGTATAGAATTAGAATCTTTCCACTACCAAATTAACAATAACCAATATGTATTTCTGTATCTATCTAAACTTACATAAATTTGAATATCATAATATCATGTCAAACCAAATACATACTATTTCTTCCGTTGTGTTGTCCATCTCCTCTGCCGTCCATTTTTAGTATGATCAGAAAAAGGACAAGTGAAAAACTCCTGCGTGTCTCAGTCAGACTTCTTGCGTTCTACAATGTCTACAAAATGGCATAAGTGTGATGTAATAAAAGAACAGCGGTTCGTGACGTCATCCACTTATCGAGGCGTGCGTGACGTCAGGTTTGTGAAGTGACGTTGTGACATCAGGGCAGGGGTGTGCCTTACGGGACTTGATTTTCTTTTTTTTCTTTTTTTAATAATAAAACATTCATGAACGAGTGAAAGAGTGGGGCCCGCGGACGCTGAGATGACTCCGCCCGCTGTTAGCTTGTACAGCTGAAGCATGGTGCTAAAAAAAAACTGGGGGCCGGGGGCAATAAATACAAATAAGATAGGCTAAATAACGTGCATTGCTAACAGCTAGCCAAGGTCACTTGCCTGCTGCTGTCGGGTTGCTCCGATCCTTTTTTTTTTTTCCTCCAGTGAACGCCTCGTGAAAAGGATTATTTCGTAAAGAAACAACTGAATTATCTTTTGCTTCCGCCATTGTCTGCCCGTCTGTCGCTGTTTGAGTGACAGGCGTCTCCGTTGCCACTGGAGTGGCTTGACAGGTATGAATCAATCCGACTGGATGAAAAATAACCCAAACGCGCAAGTAACCAATGAGAGACCAGCATGAAGTCACATGAAAGCCAAAAGTACACACCCCAAAACAACCCCGAATGAACCCAATAAATACGCTCATAAATTTAAAAGTTAAATCCATTGTAGGAGTTAACACTGAACAGATGTGGTAATAACTTTTTATTATGAAATTGTGTTTACTGTACATCATACATTTCCTGCAGTCTGCAGACATATGCTCCTCGAAATTTTGATGGGGCGGCCGAGTAAATTAGAAAATTTGCCAAAATGTTGAAATAGCTAACTAACTGATAACTTTTCCAGGCTGTGGCTTTCTGGATTATTCAGACACAGATTAACCTTTATATTTATTTAAAATTGATGAAAGCGTGGGCACATTTCTGCAGTCTTGTAAAGTTGCACTTGATGATTCAGTCATTACATTTCAGCAACATCAACAAAAACTGTGGTTTGTCCAATAAGTCACAGATTAAACACAAATCTGTGCGGTGCAGCTGTGAGTGGGATCTCGTCAATGATTATCCCGCTGTTACTCAGAACTTTTGCCATTTCTACCATCTTGCTAGTTGGAGAGCTAAACTTGGTTTGCTGCTGCGTCTTTTTATAGCCCGCACGTTTGCAGGGAGTCGAGCCCACTGGCTTTTGAAAGGCGAGCGTGCAATAACTCTGACTGGATGAACGCAGCTGTTTGCAGGCCTTTCTTTTACAGGACCGAGTCAAAACCTCCGACTAACGCGTAGCTCAGAAGAAGCATTGGGGAACGATCCACCTCAGTCTGCAGCCCCGGTGTCAGCTGAAGTTTGTGACCGCCTCCTGAAGCCTGATTTCTAGGGACGACTCGCAGCAATGAGCCGGTGAGAGTGCCACAGCATGGAGGAGGGATTTGCCACAGCATGTGCAACACTTGAAATAATCCTCAAATCAAACCAGAGTAGCTTTTTACAATAGTCAACTCTTTGTTTTTTTTAAACGCTTGATCAATTTTGTCTGAAATACTTTGACAGTTTTCAGCTGAAATAATGAACATGTCAAATATAAAAACCCACTTGGAATTACTGCAAGCAAATAATATAATGATTTTATCAAGTCAACATCAAAATAGTTTTATTTCTGTTTGATCCCAAGGACAATAATTTGCTTATTCCTCAAGTTACTTTGTGTGGTCTAGACTCTAAAGTGTATTATTTATTTATTTATTTTGTATACAGATCCGCAACAGTGGAGCACTATAAGGCAGGCATGTTGCTGAGTGGTGTTGGTGATGCTATTGGGTATAGAAACCAGCTGTGGGAGTACAATGAGTCTGGACCAGCTATTCATCAGGTCAGTGTGGTAAAAGAAGCCAGTGTGGTAAGAGAAGTCGTAGGCCTATATCATCTTTTTGTACCACCTGTCTCTGCTCTGTCTCATTCAGGAGCTGAAGGAGCTCGGTGGTCTGAAGAACATCAAGGCTGAGCTCCCTGATTGGCCAGTGAGTGACGACACGGTTCTGCATCTGGCAACGGCTGAAGGACTGACGAGCGGTGAGGGTCAAAAGCACATTGAATTTGCTGTCTGTGTTTTCCGCCTCCCCTCCTCCCATTTAGTTTCAAACGAGGAGTTGATTGGATTGATCCGATGGTTCGGCGTTGTTCTGATGAGGCCTCATCAGGACACACACCACACCTCGCTCCTCCACAAGAGCCACAACTAAAGGTTAAATCTAATTCCCGGTCTTGCCTTGATTTGCTGCTCTATTATGTCGCCACACAAGTGGAAGGAGGACGGCAGAAATTCCACTTGACCTTTAACTGAGATAAGGCAAACAACGGCCAGCCTTGTTGACAGATGTTACTTCTTTAAAAAAATGTTAATATGGACACGATGTGCGGTTTTAACGAGTTAGGACTGCTGTGTCTCCTCGCAGGGAAGAGAGGGGAGGAGCTTCTGCATGAGGTGGCGGCTCGATATGTGGAGGGGATGAAAGACATGGAAGGGAGGAAACCAGGGCCTTCGAGCATCCTGGGTGAGACGGAGCCTTCATTTATCAGTCATATCACATTCATAAGTCACTACAGTAGACAGATGACTTCTATTTTTTCTTTTAGGAGTGTCCCAGCTGAGGCCTGGGGAAGAGGGGGGTTACAGAGTGCCCTATAACCCCGAGGGGACGGGCTGTGGAGCGGCCATGAGGTCCATGTGCATCGGTCTGATGTAAGACCCAAGTAACAATTCAGTCTAGTCTTAATGCGGTCCAGCAGATTGGATACTCTGTGTATCTGCTTATTATTTGTTAATTATCAGTGACCTTGCAGCACAGAGAGTGACTAACTGAGTCGTATTAAAGCCTCCCTGGTGCAGTGTGAGTGCAGTAAGTGAAGTAGTGGGACTAGAGAAGGTCAGAGAAATTCAGGGTTCATGCAGCTTTTCAAAGGATAAATTAAAGCACGTTCAAAGTTCATTTTAAAGCTTTTCCAGCACCTTACAGTTGCGGTAAGTTATATGTTTAATACATATACAAATCTTTCAACTTTTAGTATGTATTTTTTTTAGGGGATTAAAAGTTGCCCTCCTTATGTAACCAGCATGACCTTCAAAGTGAAGGTCAGAGTCCAAAATAACTCTGAGGTTCCTCACTCACCCGCTGTATATTACAGAGACGAGTGTGAATATGTTTCCATGGAACCACATTCAATTTTCAACAATTTTAGAATGGGGGAAAAAAAAAACATCCAGCTAATCTTTAAATTAGAGAAGGTTAGAGACTTAGTGGTTGCAGTTAATGTGGACTAATCAATTGATGCGCTAATTGCTTTAGACCTGAACTCAACACCGTTGTTCAGTGACAGGAATGTGATGAGGAAAAAATTCAAAGGACTGACCTGAGTTTCAGTTGTAGACAGAAGAAGAAAAGTTGGTTCCCCTGTGAGAGAAGAAATGTTATTATAATAATTGGGCTCCAAGGGACACATGGAAAACTGGCATCATACATTAGCCTACTTATTGAAGTTTACAGTAGCTCCTTTTGTTCCAAGCGGTTTATCGTAAATCTACAGTGTGGCACATGTGCTGTCTTTGATAAAAAAGCAGACAAAAACAAGTAATAGAGATTCTGGGTTGAAACATCAAGGGCGTCATATTGACTCAGTTAAAGCATGAAAAGAAGAAATCATTTTGAATATAATGTCACCCTCAAATGCTTGTGCACATTTTCCAGCTACATATAAACTTAACTACTCTGTCCTTACCAGGTATCCAAAGCCTGACCAGCTGTTGTCGCTGGTGGCTGTTGCCGTGGAGACGGGGAGGATGACCCATCCCCACCCCACCGGTTTCCTGGGAGCCGTAGCGTCGGCCCTTTTCACCGCGTACGCCGCCCAGCGCAGGCCAATCACGACTTGGGGTCTCGGCCTGGTCAACGAGGCCTGTCCAATAGCGAAGAACTTTGTTCAGGCTCGAGGTTTCGCGGTGGAGGAGGCGGAGAGAGACTGGGGCTACTTCTGTGACAAGTGGCAGTGGTATGAGCCTGTCATGTTGTATTCAACTCCAGGTTTCCACCATCAGCAACTTCTATTAGCCTATTTCAGTCTCAAGGTTAATAGAGAATGGCAGGAGACTTGCACTGAAATGTCAGTGGATGTTTTGAGTACAGCCGTGTGACCTCATTTCTCTTCTAGGCTTGTGCCCCCCTAATATCAATAACACAAAACACACACATTGATTTGTTACTCACCCTCACTTGTGATATTTCATATTTTCTCTTCTGTAAACACCAGCCATCAATGATCCTGCTGACCCAAGCCTGATGTAGCTCATTCCTGACACAGTGGCAGAGCTCCACTGTTGTACAGAGGCGATTAATTACACATCAGTGAGCCGAACTGTTGCACTGGGCAGCACATTCCCTCATTACGACAAACACAGGCACACTAGTTTACTTTTTCTGCTGCTGTAAACACAGTACACCAAAGGAGTTTAACTCTCCAACTGAAAATAGTCCACAACAAATACTCTATTAACTCATGTTTGAGTTCTTACAGCATCCAGATACTGTTTTATGATATTACTGTGACTTTTTTAAAGAAATGAAACTAGTTTTGTTATAGAAATATGTCTGTATTGGACATAGGGGAGTTAATCTGCTTGTATATGACTAGATGACATTATATGCTTAAATTGATAACATGAATGGTAACACTTTATAAGTACACACTATTAAGCATTAAATACTGAATTGATCATGAATACTCGTTAGTATGTAGTTTGTAAACACTGTTAAAAATGTTTTACTCATCATTGATAAGCACCAACTGTATTTATAAACTACATACTAATGAGTATTCATGTGTTATAAAGAAAGAATTCAGTATGTAATGCTTAGCTAATAATTAATAGGGTGTACTTATTATAAAGTGTTACCACATGAACTGGATATCATGATCAAATGTACACAATGGAAATGGTGCATCAGTTTGTCAATGAACCTTGCATCACACGAGTGCTCTTCAGTCTCTACCTGTCTCTTACCACAGGTACCTGGACTCGAGGGGCATCTCTACCGGGAAGGGCCCTGTAACCTGGCCCGAGTCCTACGGCCCGGCAGAGAGAGATGAAGCCTACAAGAGCTTCAGCCTGTCGGGCTGGGCGGGACGCAGCGGCCACGATGCTCCTATGATCGCCTACGATGCCCTGCTGGGGGCGGGGGCAGACTGGGAGGAGCTGATGGGCAGAGCAGGCTTCCATGGAGGTCAGATACTCAAGTCAAGAAATATATCTCTTTGGAGACTTTTCTTACATAACTGTACTCAAAAATACCACCACAGCATATCTGCAGCGAACTCCAGTTAATTCCTGAACTGTACCTTTTAGTATTGAACCCTTTTGCGGGCATCCAGCCTGATCATCTCCTCCTACTCACAACCTGGCCAACATATCCTCTTCCTCTTGTTTTAGAGTGATGTTTTTCCCATCGTCTGTCTCATCTACAGTCAGGGCACTTTTTTGCTCAGACGGGACCATATGGACTGACGGTCTGCACTCTAATTGGTCCTCATCTGTCATTGTCTTGAGGACAGAGGCAGCTTTGTAGAGCCTGCGCAAATGAAGCGGAAAGGGAACTTGTTTTATGCAGTAGCTCCTTGACTTTTAGGTGTATGAAGGCTCCCGTGTGAACATTTAAATGGGGATTCAAACCATTGTTAACAGATGTTGCAGTCAGTGTTTCTGCCTAGTCTGGAGTTCATATCATTTTGAAAAGAAGTAAAGATTATCTCCCTACATGTGGTAGTTTTAATTCTGGGAAACTGAACTCACTAAATAAATCCATCAAGTGATAAATACTGTAATCTTACCTAACAGTAAATAACTAAAGTTCCTATTTGACCTCCCAGTGGTAGATAATTAATTGTAAACATAAATTTGAGATAAACAGTCTAATAATCCATTTAATTAAAATGGAAACGCTATGAATCTACCACTGGCCTCATCCTCATGCTGTTCTGTCTTTTCTTTCCTCTTGTCGGTCAGGTGACAGCGACAGCACAGCTGTGATCGCCTGCTGCTGCTGGGGTCTCCTCTACGGCACACAGGGGGTCCCTGAAGGTAACTACTCCAACCTGGAGTACAGGGATCGACTGGAGCGCAGCGCCGAGCAGCTGTACGCCCTGTCGCATTGAGGCCATCGCACGTCTGTGTCCTAACATGTTGCTCCGTGAGGAAAGTAGGCCACACACTCTGACACATTGACGAACTTGAGTGCCGTCACCGAGCCACAAAGTGTGGTGTCATACTTTGCCTGAAGGGGAAGCAGAGTGTCCCACTAACCTTAAGCCGTTTCCTATCTGCTACAACGAGGACTGTGTGACTGACGATGTGGGCGCCGATGTTGGTGCATACAGAGGGGTCCCCCTAGTGACTGTTTTGAATTTACATACAGAGTTGTAGCACTGAGCGGAACGAATCCAAGCTAATGAGAATGTGAGGAGAATACAATAAGTCCCTTAGGAGGTAATTACTTCGTTTTGTCAGCCTGACATAATAGCAAATGCTTAGTGAGCTTCAAATTAAAAGTCTTCATGTTATTGTTCAATGAAAAAAAACAAAAAACATTTCAGTGCCTCGTTACGGCTGTTAACTGTGACTTCACAACTGTAACTACGACACCCTAGACTTGCACAATTAAATCCTACAATAAATTAAACAAACAAACCTTTGTAGTTGAGTTGAAAACTTTATTTTTTGGTCATTGTTGTTTTAATATTTTTTTTGTCCATCTTGTCCATTTTTTTTTATTAATTATATTTTCCTACAGGAGAGAAGAGGGGCAAAGGGGTGGGTTTGAACTACTGGATCAAGTTTTAAAAAAAAAGAAAAGAAAAAAAACAGGGAAAAAAAAAGTGATTTGCTAAAAATTTTCTCTCCTCTACAAAATCCCTCCTTTCATGCCGTATTCATGAGAATCCCGCGACAGTCTGTGTTTTTGGATCATGGTACTTACAAAAACCCCACAAAGCTGAAAACACATTGCTGGAAGTGTCTGCTGCACCCCCCCCTCCCCTAACTCCGACTGGTCCGCCCAGCGAGGTGCACCGTGTCTGAAAAGGGAAGAAGTTGGAAAGAAGAGCAGGATGGCAGCAGGGGTCGGATGCTGCTGCTGCTGTAGTCTGCCATCTTCATCATTAGTAGTAAAAAAAAAAGAAAAGAAAAAGTCCTCCTTGTCTGGAGCCGACTCCAAGTTTTACACTGATGAAGAACAATACAGCAGAAGAATAAGGTGCTGTGAGACGTCTGTCCTCTTCTCTCCTCTGTGCGATCCTGTCTACCTTCTTTCTTTTGTTGTTTTTTTTCTTGAGTCACGTTCAGTCTGGGCCTCACATCCAGAAAGGAAGTGGGGATGCTAGGGCTCGTTCCACGGGGCAGTTTAGGAGGGTGGTGCAAGGTTGTTTTTGGGGGGGATGGGGGGTAGGTTTAGTTTCCAGACGGATGGAAGGAAGCAGGATGCGTCTGTACCTGCATCGCTGTGGTGGGAAAACAAAAAAAAGAAACTGTAAATCCTATTCTTTAAAGTAATACAAAATCAGCTTTATTTGATCTGCTGGGGTGGGGGATGTTTCACGCCTCACCTTGTGGGTGTCCGATGTAGAAATGCTGATGTGCTCCTTGCTGAGGTCCATGCTGGGGGTGCTGGGGCACTGAGCCGGGGCCCTGCTGAGGCGGGGGCTGCAACATCACTAACTGCGGCTGACCGTGGCTTCCCGAGTGGTGGGGGCCCGACATGGCTCCTTGTACGTGGGCCTGAAAGCAACAAGTTTGCGTTTTGTTTCACACATATATTCAACAGCTGCGATAATATGTGAAGGAACAGTAACCGTGGCAGCAGCGTGGAGCCGTACCTGTGCTATCTGTCCCAGTGGGTACGTCTGTGGGATTCCCTGGTGGCTGTGGATGCTGTAGCCTTGAATGGGGTAAGAGCCCTGTGGAGACGTGTGGCCCGGCGGCATGTTGGGGGGGGTGGGTGCTGACAGGGGACCTGAGTGGTACAAGGACTGTGGCTGTGGGCCCGACTGGGCGTTCTGACGGAGAGAGAGCACAGCGTCAAAAAAAAAAACACACGAAGGCACTGGGAATAAATCACAACAGATGCATCATCAGAGCTCGATCCTACAAAAACACAAAAACAACCCCCCTGAGGACACGAGGGTCGGGCTGAACTCATGTCCAGATGTGGTTGTGTTTTAGCACCTGACAGGTTTTTATAAAACTGTGAACCAAGTGCAACATTGCAGACATTGTCACCAGTGGCAAACTAGACAAAGTTAGAAGACAACATGCAACTTCTCATGAAGCACAGCTGATGATTATAAAATGTGCCCAGCTCTGTTTCGATGCATATTGTCTGAATATACAGATCCTGTCCCTGAAATGGGATGTAAGTAGTGTAGAAACACCCCACGTCCTGATGGGGGACCCTCACCCTCACCTGTCCTGGGCTCGGTGCAGCATGCTGGGGAGGGGGCTGGTTCCCTGTCGGGGTGCTGGAGGGCTGAGGCTGATGCACTGCGCCCGAGTGGTGGGAGAAGGACTGTGGAGCTGCAGGGGAAACAGACGAGACGGTGACTCTAATGTTTTTGAACAAAATGTACACGGCTGAATATTTTTGAACTTTGCGACTGTAAGCCTTACCATAGATGCCTTGCTGTGGACCTTGGGGTCCATCTCCCTGATTAGGGAACTGGGGGCCTCCTGGGGGTCCTAGGGCTTGTGGATGGGGACCACCGCCTTGGCCAATCATCCTGGCCCCACTCTGCAGCATGGAGTACATTGGCTGGAAGGGAGAGAAGAGAGGAACATATCAGATGTAATATGTTTTACAAATTATCTAATGCTAATGCAAACTTTTCAAACATAAAAAAAAAGTAGTTAGAGGTCCTACCTGCCCGGGGTAGGGGGTCATAGCCTGGATGACCTGCTGCTGGCCGTACTGCTGTGGGTTGTACTGAAGGTAGGACTGAGGGTAGGACGCCACCAGTGGGGCTCCAGCTGCTGAGGCTGCAGTTGGCAGCATGGGGGGCGCTGACGTGCCGTGGTCGGAGCGCGGCGCCACTACTGAGCCTGGTAAAGGCAAAGAAGAAGCAAGAGTGAAAACATGATTGAAGATTTCACTACACTGAGAAAGCTATATAGCAGTTAGTCAGCTGACACTGCAGAGATGACAAAATAAAACCTATATAATAAGGAGTGGTGAGGGGGAAACACTGCATTTACCTTTGGTCCTGGGGTATTTTCCCTGGTTGACTGTAGACATGGTGTACTGGTACATCGGTGGCGCCTGAAAACCAGAAATGATCAAGCGGTCAACATGACAAAAATTTTGTTCTAGTTAGAAAAAGAAGGAAATAAAATATTTGACGCAAAGAAAATTCATGGAAGTAATTCTAATAATCACATCATCATTTCTGTCAAAACAAAGCCAAAAATAAAACCCTTTAAATTAGAGATATTTTTTCAGTATTCAGTGGGACTCTGTTAACGACTTAAAATGTCAAAAGAAAAGCCACACGAGTCACAAAAGTCATTTACAAATGGCATGAAGGTTTTTGCCCAGGTTGAAGTGTTCATGTTCACATACCTGCACAGGATGAATCTGCGAGACGTAGGAGAGGTAGGGAGTAGTGTAGAGCGGCCCCTGTCCACCTGGGTGAAGGACCACCGGGCTGGGAGGAGTCGGCCGAGGTGGAGTGGGAGCAGTGTTGGGCTTCGCCTGCACAATAACAGAGTCAGAGTATTGGAGACTGCAATTTTATACTGCAAGACCAGGATTTTTTAAAATACACTTTTGATTGAAGATTGCAAGGTGAGAATGTGACTGAATGAGCGTTGTTGAAATGCACCGTCTCATGGGGACAGAAAGACATTGTTTCAATCTGTACTATGGACTAAATGCCCTTCCATGCAAAAAAGGTTGTAGAACTTTTTAATTTGCAGTAACTTATTTTTAGGTTTGTGCACAAATGTGGGTTTCAAACCAACTTCAACACCACCTCATTTAAGTACTATCCATAATACACTGGATTTAGGCAAATTAGCAATGTTTCAACAGGAACTGGTTGGCTTACCATAGGAATTGGCGCCTTATTAGGGTTGAACTCTTTAGCGTTGGGGTTCAAGGTTGATTTCTTTACTTGTCTAGAAGATAAGAGGGAAAAATATATAAACATTCACAAATAACAATAATGGTGACACATATAAGCAAAATAATCAATGTACAATGTGGAATTCCATCTTGAAACTCACTCTGGCACACCCTCCGTCCGCTCCATCGTCTCAGACCTGGCGTCCTCGCTTCCCGGTGTCCTGGCCGGCTGCGGGGTGGCTGGCGACTGCCTGTCTGAAATGGGCACTGTGGTGGCAGTTGTTGCGGCGCCAGGTGTAGCCGTGGTGTCCTTGGCGGAGTCCACGGCAGGAGCTGGTGACGGCTGAGGTTGTGGCTGAGAGGGGCTGGGAGCTGGAGGCTGAGGTTTGGATTCTGAGGCAGGGTGAGCTTCGGATGGCGAGGCGTTCGCCGCACCGGGCTGGGCGACCTCGCTGACGGCAGGAGGGGTTGCTGCTGCTGGAGAGCTGGGAGAGCTGGAGTTGCCTCCACTTGGCTGGAGCTGGAAGATGGAGAAAGGTTGACAGAGTGGTCAAGTGGGATGATGGTGACCACAAAACATAAGGAAAGTCTCCAAAACTCTCACTCAATACAAACAGAAAATAAAAAGAAAGTATTGAAAAGCTAGAACATGTCCATTCAGTTAAAGATCAGAGAAAAGAATGAGATCAAGATCAACGCAATATTACGTACAGTAGTTCATGTTTTAATATGGTGATATTTTATTATTTTTTGACACCTTGCGCTAAATATGTTTGTTTTTAACTTTTAAATGTTCTTTGCTGCTACAGGAGAGAGACTGCCAAATGAAATTTAGCTGTTTGTCTCTTCAATGACAATAAACATAAACTTAAAACTTTAATATCAGAGAACGTCAAGTGTTTTATCATGAATATGTCCAGATTTCACCTTTTCAACCAAGGACTGACCACAGTACTACAATAAATAGTCAAAAACTACAATATATAGGGTACAACCACGTTTTAGATGCATAAAGTGATTATTTATAGGAGCCCAATGTACTAACCAAACTTGCAGCATCCAGTCAAGGTGGTGTACACCAACCTGAACTCAAAATATCACATGATGGCAATCACAACCAAATGGACAATTTGCAAGTAATCTTTTTTTTGGGGGGAAGGAGGAAGTCAGGCAATAAGGATGTCTCAGGATGTGGCCTCTTGATTGGTCACAGATTTTCTAATTTCACGCTTCACTGAAAGGAAACTGAACTCTTACCCTGAACTCTTTGCCAAATTTCCGCAGCTCCTCAATCTGTGACCTTTGCTGCACTGATGGAGCTGGTGAGGAGACGGGAGACAAAGGTTAATGTAAATGTGCACCTACAAACTCACTGGACATGCAACTAGGCACATGTGAAAGTTTCCTATAATTAACAAGTATGTGAAATGTACCTTTACTGCTCTTGCTTTCCTCCGTGTTGCTCGGGCTCTCGGCTGAACGCTCTTTTGCAGCTGCACCGAGGATCTCATTCACTGTAATGATGAGACAAACGGCAAGCTAATTAGTTGCAGCGCTTCATTAGATTCCACCTTCAGTACTGGTCGCTCAATGTTACGAGGTGACCGTCTCATTGAAGCTCATGTCATCATGGGATACAAATGATTTTGACTTTGCTGTTGTTTTAAAGTTGAGAGTTTGAAATCAGACGGTGAGACAGTACCATCGACAGTGAAGAGAGGGGCGGGGCAAGACGTCTTCCCGGGAGGCAGGGAGACAGATGTGTCTAGATAAGGCGGGTCCTGGGAAGAGCCTGATTTAGGAGAGCGAGTGGCTGGAAGGACATGATGCAGAAAAGATCAAGGTTAAGTTTTGGGCACGTTTCATCAATGACAGGAGATTCTGTCACAGAGGCCGACTGCAGTTACCTGTGGACTGAGTGTGAGAGTTTTGAGGACGGGCTGTCCTGCTCGACTGTGGAGGTCTTTGGGCTTTAGGAGATGTTCTGGCAGCGACTGAAAAACGCACACAAATAAATCTCATTACACTTTCTTGGCGTGTAAACTACCAGGGAAGCTTGCACGGTAACTTTGCACGCACCTCCGTTCACAGGCCTTCCGGCGTCAGACAGCGAGTGCGGGAGTGAGTGGGAATGAGGGACCGTGTGTCCGTGTGGGGCAGTGGGGCTGGCGGGGGAGGGGGCGGCGGAGGCGGAGGTTTGTGTGGGTGCGGGTCCACCTGGAGAGGCGGGTGTGTACGGGCTCGCTGGGCCCGACCCCGGGCCCGGGCTGGGGCTGCCCTGGGGGTGGTGGGGAGCGTAGGCCCCGCCTCGGCCCGACAGAGGACTGCTCCTCTCTGAGGGGGAGACGCCGGGCTGCGGCCCAGCGGCGGAGGGCAGCGACGGTCTGGGGGACGAGGAGGATGGAGGGGTGGAGCGGTAACCTCCGCTGAGACGGTTATGGGGTGGAGGGCCACCGGGACCCCTCTCGGCTCGCTCTCGCTCCCGGTTCAACTCTCTCTGGCGCTGAGGTAATGGAATGTATTTGCCCTCTCTGGAAGAAAGAGACAGCAACACACAGCTGGTGTGAGAAAAACCTGCACCATTCAAACCGAGAAACTTCAGAGGCTCATTCTTGATCTTGAGAAACAGTCGTTGACAAAACAATCGCCCCTCAAAGTCCATTTAGCAGCTCTTCTGATAGAGAGCTTTTTATCACATCACATGATCTTCCTCAGTTTGTCCGAATGAACTGTGCTGCACTAAGCTGCAGTTCCAGTCTGGTCAGGACTGTGTCAACATCACCTGTTGACACAGTTTTGAACCCAGCAGCCCATAAAATGTAGTCTTATATTTAACACACGGCAGACATTCACATTTCTCTGTTCCTTCGTGCATTTCACAAAAAACTCTTGAGTTGTGTTCAGGGTTGGTGCAAGAGTTGTTGTTTACTTCTTCTTACTCTTTGACAGGTCTGATATTTGCTTTTCACAGAGCTTGTGAACGCATTGATGTTCAGAAACAAGCTCCCACAACTCAAATGTCAGAACTATCCACTTCTACATGAACACATAAAGGCCAGATTTTTCAATCCAGTCAGTTTTTGTGCAAACGCTGAAGCAACTTCCAAGTCTCTTTGAGGAAAGTGGAGGGTGGAAAAAAGAAACAAACACCTTACACATTGTGATCAGTGCTGCCAGTTTGCAAAAAAAGAAAAGTGAAAACCACAATCTATGGCAAATTGAAAAACACTATGTCACTATACAAGAGTCCTCTCTCACCTGTTATTGGCTCCGGGGCTGTCTCGGCCCCTTTCACGGTCTCTGTCACGGGGACTTTCGCGACCCCTCTCCCGATCGTTACCGTCTCGCACCACGGCGCTGAACTTGTCTTCCTCGCTTTTGCCCTCGTCGTTTTCCAGGTTGACGCGATGGCGATACTGTGGGCTCGACTCAATCTCGCTGGCCAGGCGGGCGGCGCGTGCCTCCCTCTGTCGGAACATCTCGGAGTTGCCTCTTTCCAGCGGCACACTGGGTGGAAAAAGTGGGACAAAGGAACAAAATATGAGGAAGGGACAGAAACCTTTAAAACCGAGGCCATAAACTTGTCAAATGCGATGGTCTAATTGACTCAAACATTGTTCCCGTTCCCCTCCACAAAGAGGGAACTGATGATGTTTAAAGTGTTGCCCAGAGAAGCCTCTACGTTAATTAACCGAGGAACAGAGCGCTGGAAATGAAATGGGGGCCAGGCCTGCAGATTTCCACTGCAAGTGATACATCATCTGATTAAGTAAATGTCCCTCCTCTTTGGTTACCTCTGCCAAGGAGGTTATGTAATCACCCGTGTCTGTTGGCTTGTTTGTTTGTCAGCAGGATTACACACAAAAAGTACTGAACCGATTTGCACTAAACGTGATGAGGGATGAGGAATGACCCTGGGAAGAGCCCAGTGTGGTGTGTGCTGTTTGACATTGGCCTTGGAGGTGGCCGGCTCTCTCTACTGGACACATTTGTCCAGTCTGAGCTGTAGTGAAATCAGCAGGAGTGGCGCAACATTTGGTTATGCTGAAAACCTGTAAAATCCCAGTCACCAGTGACACAACTGGATGACATCATTTACGGAGAATAACAGCGAAAAACATAGTTTCATTTTCGATTCGTGCTTACACAAGGCATCTTTATCTTGATGTAATATGAAAGCTGTGCAAAAACAGTAGCTGCTCGTACTTATATCTATGACAATCTATGAGCACTAACCTGTATTCAAAAGCAATAAGTAGTATTTATACAATCTACAAAAGGCAACTCACGTGTACATGGAGAGGCTGGCATCATATGTTGATGTGACTCCATATTTTACTTCATTGAATCTGAACATCTCGTTGGCGTCCCAGCCGTTGGACTAAGGAGAAAAAAAGGGTAGATGGAGTTGTACAATAATGGGAGTTTTAAAACAAAGTTTATTAATAGAACTGTGTTTTTAAAAGATAGATTTCTAATAGCATATCAGATTAATCAATAGACTTGTTTCAGATAAATCAATAGACTTGTTTCAAAATGTTTAGTTGGGATTTAGCTAAACAAGAGGCTGTTAGTGTTGAAGGTAAACAACTCAGCTTTTATGTTATTGAACCATCTCTAATGGGTCTTTATCATCAGTGACTTGTTAACTGGCGTTTATGTGTAGAAGAGACAGAACAACTCACTGCATCGTTTTCCAGATCGTAACTTTCTCCATTGCTGTCACCTCCTTCCCATCTCTGCAGGACCTTCTCCTTGTGTTCTCCGTTGACGCGGGTGGAGCTGATGGCTGTGTCTGTGAAGGTGTCTGGAAAGTCAAAGACACAATATTAGACAGGAGAAGATGAAACACTCTAAAAATGTCTCCTTGGACAAAATAAGTCTGCAGTCTGCATTTGATTTTGATTCCAGTCCAAGTGTTCGTTCATACTTTCTACACTGAAATCAAGATACAACTTCATACTAGTACTAGTAGTATTGCCAAACTGATCAACCTAGATTTCAGGCCCGTGTCTGAGTCTTGCACCTCGACTAAAACTGCAAGCACGTGTGTGGTTTGTACCTCTGGTGGCATAGTTGAGGTCGACATCTCTGCAGATCATTGTGACCAAGTCTGAGGGGCTGAAAATCATCGTGTCTGTGATGTCCTCTCTCCTGGGCGGAGCCGATGACGTTCCCTCCTCCTCGGTGCGTTTGTGTACTGCGTCCACAGCCAATTCACACTAAGAACCAAACATCAAGGAAGGCAGAGGGAATTTGAGGACTGTGTGAACTTACAGAGCAGGAATTAAGCAACCGAGGGACAGACGATATATCTATCTTGAGGAGTTAAATACTGACGGGATTATTTGCAGTACTTCCTTAAATTGGTAGAATGAAGCCTGTAAGTTTGCTTAGGTCAGGATGAGCCTCTTACCCGAGAACTTAG
The DNA here is from genome assembly GCA_030347415.2 of Decapterus maruadsi. Lineage (NCBI taxonomy): Eukaryota > Metazoa > Chordata > Actinopteri > Carangiformes > Carangidae > Decapterus > Decapterus maruadsi. The sequence continues at coordinate 12,076,232 of CM064888.1, read as the reverse complement.
AGTCTTGAATATGCCTTCAAATACGCTGCCGTTCTTCACTCTTATGTCACAGGTAGATCCCTGAAAGAGGTGAAACATCCACAGTTTTACATATACTGTATCATATACACACACACACCGCATATCACACAGGAGGTACCATTCACAAAATAATTTAGTCTGTGAGTTCTCAATGAAAGTAATAAATATATAAACACACCATTTTCCCCCAGCCTAAAAGTCAAAACATTTTAACCAGCAACCCTCTGTGTTGTCCTGAGACCGATGCACAGAAATTATGACAGAAAAGATAACTTTGCAGTAGGTCAGTTACATTTTATCTCTTGACTATTGAAGAATGGGGTTGATGTATGTCGTTAACCTTTCAAGAATCGTCATCATGGTCTAAACAGACATTAATAAGACGTCAAATGACTCACCACAACAGCTGTGAGGAAATGAAGCATTCTGGCATTGTTGTACACACCCTCGAAAACCTGCAGATGGAAACACCAAAAAGCATCCATCATGACAGAGTTTTATGACATAAAATGCGTAATTATTTGGAAAGAAGATGGTTTGGTGATGAATAGTAAATGTCATGATGACATGTTAGCTACAAATTAAATCAGCCAATCCGTCACGAGGATAAGGGAACTCTAACGTAAGGAGGCGAATCACAGAAACTTCCTGAAGCCTGGTTTGTACAGAAGACCTACTTCTTTTGCACTGAACATAAGTTTAACCTACATTTACTCTCTGTTCATAGAGGTATGATTTGATAGTTCATCTACACACTATTTACAATTTCTGTGATAATATGTGACCCAGGTTAACCTAAATACCTATTGATACCTGTAGAATTACAATCATCAAAGGAGCATGCAAATATTCAACTTATTAACTATTTATCTTATCATTATTTAAACAATATAGCCTGACAGGTGATGGACAAATGTGGGTCAGGATACTCACAGGAGATGACTGGAATGATGGCTTTGCAGAAGTTCGATTCCTGTGTGAAACAGCACAGTTAAAACACGTTCGTCAGCTTAAAATCGAAAGGGACACAACTTGTTTTCAAAGCTTGTCAAGGCAGTGTCACATTCCACATCTAACATGTATAAATGTGGCTAAACAGACAGAAAGTGACAAGCTTAGTTAGAGGCCTGATTTGTTTCCAAATCAATCTTTATCCAGTTAAGAAAATCTGCATCTACAGTCCATGCTAGATCCTCTGTTATCATGAATTGTCACTTTACACACACTGTCAGGCTGTCATTTATTAGTACAAGGCTTCCACCTGCAATTTTGAAAAAGAAAGGAGGAAGCTACACCATAACTAAGCCTTTCAGAAGGGAAACCAAAACAAAGGTTTGAAATAATATGTGAAAGAAAATATTCATCTTCACACACACACCTTGGAAATGGATCCAAATCAATCTGAATATTAAATTCAACCCCTAATGCACACATGGGATGGTATCACTGCTGGCCAGATTCACGGTTATTAAACAAAGAGACGAAGCTTGGAGGAGTTCAGTAAACACACACTCATCATCCCAGAGATTTAGACCACATATGACCTTGTGCTGGCCGCTAATACTTTCGATGTTGACTACAAGTTTTCAATGTCAGGCTTTTCTTTGCTACAAAGACTTGTTTGGTGTGTTTCGTTTTTTCTCAATCGTCAATCTGGCACTGACACGCCAGATGAAGTTTGTATCGCTTTTGTGCTGATTTGCTGCCCATTGCTTTCACCGAACTTGGACCCACCTCATTAATTCACCGTAGGTCCAAATTGAGCAATCCGATTGGTTAAGAGTCGGTGTCAATCAAACAAACCCTAATCTGATTGGTCTAGGGAGACTCTCCATTTATTGGGACACACCCACTGACACACAGCGCTTTAACCGGTAGGCCTCTCAGTCACAGGACAATCCCCGGACTGTCCTGGAAATCCCTCCCGCCCCCCAGCTCGCTTACCTCCCGGCCGGTGTCCTGTTGCCGCTGTTGATGCCGCTGACTGGGGAGGACATACCGGCGGGGCCCGAGGTTCCGTTAGATGCTTTTCTCCCGCCTGAGCCGGGTTGCTGCTGTTGTTTCAGCATTGCGAAGCACAAGGCTTTAGAGAGTACCAAGTGTGGGCTAACTTATAAAACACTTATACCTCCGGATTGTAAAGTTGCTTTAGCAGTGAACTATCGTTAACAGTATCACCTGTCCTGAGGAGCGCGGAGCCGGTGTAACCTCAATAACACCGGCTATTGTAGCTAATCTCGCCAAGTGTATATCAGTCGCTTGTGGCCTAAAATGTAAAGGCAAAACACCTCGCTATTTAAAAATAAATGTAGCAAATAACTTAACAGATTTACCCCCAGACTACCTACTTTACAACCACAATGCGAATGGCAAAGCAAGCGTCTAATAAAAATGACACTGGAGTTTCCGTGTGATTATTTAGCAACGGCTTGGCTAAGTTAGCATGTAGCTTTGATCCTCCAGCTCACTTCGGGCGCTTTCCCTCCGGGATTTACTTTCTTCTCTCTGTCGCGTCGCCTTTACTCCTCGGCACCGCTGACCCCTTCTGTTAAAAATTAAGGTCTTCGCTGTTGCTGTCAGTTGCCTTAGAAAGTTATATTTTTTCAGGTTTCTTACTGAAAACCTGCTGCGGTCGGTCAACACCACCTCTCGGTAGGTTCACTTGACTCAATCCGCGCCGCGGCTGAGTGGGAACCGGTCGGAAGGGGGAGGGGGAGGGGGGGCGTTGACGTGCGCGTAACCCACGAGTGAGCGCGCGTACGTGGAATTATGAGTACATTGATGAATCGATATTTGATTAATGCTTATTTATTATGTCCGAGAGATTTAAAATAAGAGAATGGTATCTATTGTACACGTGGCACCAACCACACTAAAACACCACATGTTGTTTTGTTTACTATTATCGCCTTGATGTGTATTTATTCCACCTTTTCATAGCCTACTTTTATTGCTTGCTTCATTTTTGCGGTTCATTTATGCGTTCATCAACAACCTAGGGGTAAAACAAACAAACAAACAAAACTGCCTGAGACTAGGCGCCACTACAAGCTTTGTTGGTGAGCATGTACTGCAGTGAATACGGCTGTAAGCTGCAAACAGCATGGCCGCCTCCGTAAGGAGCATTTGTGTAACATAGCAGGAGATTAGTAACTTTCTCAAATCTAACATCCTCCAGAGAGTTTCCTGGAAATCAGACAGAAGACCCCACTCGTCACCTGGCTGCCAAACAAACGGTATGTACCTTTAATTCTTGAGGGGATTGCAGTTAGTAGAATGCTTGCGTAAATGCAGTAGCATACTGTACTGGTGTATGGACTGATATCACATGCCAGTGATTGTTCTAATCCTGTTTAACAATAGTTAACAATAAATCAAGGAAGCTCAATTCAAGATGCAACTAGACAGTGGTTTTTATTTTGTATATTTTAGAGGTTAGGTTTAGGTAGATCAATATATCTATGTTCATTTGTGTCAATCTAAACTGTTCATTCACACAACTTTATAAAAATGTAGGCACTGGTATTTTCTAAACTGAGAAAATACTCAGCTCAAGCCAGGCTAAGAAATCATCACTTCTAATCAATGAGATCCTCCATGCTCAAGCCTATAGCATCTGGCTGCACTGCATGTTTATTTGGACCCCATGATCTTCCTCCCCGCACAGTTTAAAATGCATGCTTTCTGCAGCATATCAGTCAGTTATCAATACAAAAACGTCTTAAGGAACTGATTGAGTATGATTCACCTCTATATTTATAATTACACAATGGACCTTTTCATACTTTTCCATTGTGGTGTTATATTAAAGCAGTTTATTTAACCCTCTACCAAAGAAGTAACTGTATTCAAAAACTTGGCTTCAGCAGGTGTTAAGCTCACATGTTGACAAAGAAGCGTCACCACCTGCGGAGCCTTCTGTCCCTGGTTTCCAGACGTGCCAGTCACCTTACCAGACAGCAGTATGACGTCATCGTGGTGGGTGGGGGTCATGCAGGGACAGAGGCGGCGGCAGCAGCAGCCAGGGTGGGAGCTGAGACACTTCTGGTCACACAGAAAATAAATACCATCGGTGAGAGAGAAGTCTTTGTATAATGGAGATAAAATTGTTCCTTTCTCTTTTGTGCAAGACAGTTTTATTGGATGAAATTAAAACTGTTCACCATCCACACATTCCCCTAGGTGCTCTGTCCTGTAATCCCTCTCTGGGCGGAGTAGGGAAGGGCCAGCTGGTGAAGGAGGTAGATGCCCTGGATGGGCTTTGTGGTCGAGCAGGAGACTGGGCCGGGATCCATTTCTCCATCCTTAATCGCAGTAAAGGCCCCGCTGTGTGGGGCCCGAGGGCCCAGCTGGACCGGCAGCGCTACCGCGAATTCATTCAGGTATCATGTACACAATTGTAATAAAAGTCTGTGAAGTTCTCTGTGTTTTTGTGTAACATAACCTTTGACTGTGAATGAATTAGATGTGATTAACTGTCTGCATGTCCCATCTTCTGGTTATGGTTCAGGCTGAGCTGCTGTCCACTCCCAGGCTGACGGTGTTGGAGGGCTCAGTCGAGGAGCTGCTGCTATCTGAACCGAAGACAGAACAGTCCGGAAACCACAGAGTCACGGGGATACGTTTGGGTATGTACTATTCTACCATTACATTCAGGGTTGAACTATGTACATGATGTGTACTGAATGTACTGTCAATGTTGCCAACCAGAGTGAACAATGTTTCAACAAGTTTGTTTAGAAAGTATGGACCTTTTTTTAACATTTGATATAAATCTCTAACATTTGTGCTGAACAGTAGAGTAAAGGAATAGTTCACCATAAAATTAAATTTTCACCCTCATGCTGATGATTCCATAGTTTTATATTCATCGGGAGACCCGGGAGGGGGGTTCGTAGTCCAACAAAATCCTGAGAGTCAATAGTGCCTGACAAAGTCAATAAAACTACACAAAAACCTTGTAATATTCCTCCATACTGCTCATCCACTGCAATCCAAGTGTCCTGGAGGGATATTAGTCCAGAGTTTATTTGAAAACATGCCCTTTAGGACATTTTTACAGCCTAGACAGTGAATGAATTAAATTTTTTGGTGAACCATTCCTTTAAATGCTTACCATATTGTCCATCATTAGCTGGTTTTTACAGTTTTATCATCCTCCTTTCAACATCTACTCAGCAAATGGAGGCCACTTGATCTCAGCCAGCTCTGTGGTTCTGACCACTGGTACTTTCTTATCCGGCTCTCTCTTCGTGGGCCAAACCACATCCCCCGGCGGTCGGATCGGAGATGCTCCATCAAGTGCCGGACTGTCCCACACACTGAGGGAGAGGCTGGGGCTGAGAGTGGGCAGGCTGAGGACTGGCACCCCTCCCAGGATCGTGAAGGATTCAGTCGACCTTGACCAGGCCGAGATTCGCCCCCCCGACAGTCACCCAACTCCATTCAGCTTCCTTAATACACACACACGCTGCAAGGTAATCTGAGTAATTAATTCATAAAATGTTGTTAAACAAGTGAATAGAGTGAGAACATTTAATTAATTAAAAAGTGATTTATTTTTAAATGAAACACCCTGAAGCCTGAAGAGCAGCTGCCCTGCTACTTGACCAATACCACACCCGGTGTAGAGAGAGTGGTGAGAGAAAGCCTCCATCTCAACTGCCACATACAGCAAGACGCAAAGGGTCCCAGGTACACACACACACACACACATACATACATGCACCTTAAATGTTACGACATCTACTTAGCGTGAGGCTGAAAAGGAACATCTCCTGGGTTTGGTCTCTCTCAGATACTGCCCCTCCATCGAATCTCGCGTGCTGCGCTTCCCCGGCCGGAGGCACCAGGTGTGGCTGGAGCCTGAGGGCCTGACCTCTGACCTCCTGTACCCACAGGGTCTGTCCATGACCATGCCCCCCGACATACAGCTCCGTCTCATCAGAGAAATCCCTGCCATGCACAGAGCTGAGATCCACACACCCGGTACAAAGACTGAATCATGCTTATAGAAGACACAGAAGCTACTATGACGGATCTGATGGTCAAACGTCTCATTGGATGTTTTTTGTGTGTTTTTGCAGGTTATGGTGTACAGTATGACTTTGTGTGTCCCACTCAGCTGAGCCCTGCCCTGCAGGTAAAAAGCACTCACGGTCTCTTCCTGGCTGGTCAGATCAATGGAACAACAGGCTACGAGGAGGCTGCTGCTCAGGTAGCTGCATTTTTTGGAGACTTAAGAATAAACATAAACCAGCTCAACATATAATCATACAGTCCTACAAGAGTTACAGTAGATTCCAAACCTGCTCTCTAGGTGGACATATTTCTGTAATAGCAGGAACTATTAAACCCTGAGGAGGATGGGCTTTTTTTGTGTCTTTGCAGGGGCTGTGGGCGGGAGTGAACGCTGCCCGCTGGGCTCTTGACATGCCGCCAGTAGCGTTGTCTCGAACAGAGAGTTATATTGGAGTTCTCATCGATGATCTGGTGAGTCGAGGCGTCACGGAGCCGTACCGCATGTTCACCAGCCGGGCTGAGTATCGAACCTCTCTGAGGCCGGACAACGCCGACCTCCGCCTCACTCTGAAAGGTAGGTACGGCATTAATGAAGCAGCATGACAGCACCGATAAACTAAAAATAACCTATGTTCTCTTGCTATTGGATGAAAAATCTGACCTAATTATAATATTTTTCTTACATTTAATAAATTACACCTTAGATGTAATATTACGCTTGCAGAGGACACAGGAAACCCCTTTAGTTGTTTGAGTTTCACCCGTTCAGACTGTTTGTAAAGTTGTTTTTCTCCTTTCTGTCTGAATTTTTCTCCTCTCATAAACGTTCCTGTCCATCAGGCTTCGAGGAGGTGGGCTGTGTGTCGTCCTTGCGTTACCAGGAAGCTGTGAGAGTGCGGGACAGTCTGCAGGACGCGCTGGCAGCCCTCCAGTCTCTCGCTCTGTCCACTCACAGGTGGAGGAAGGAGCTGCCCGACGTCCGTATGAGTGAGAACAAGAAAACAGTTCTGACGTGAGTGCTGATACGTGGAGCCACCGGTGTGATGTATCATGTCTGTTGAGTCCTGCTCTGTAGTCGTCTGGAAGAGTCTGATCGGTACTGCACGGCTTCTTTTGCAGTGGTGTGGATGTGCTGCAGTACAGTGATGTGTCCTTTGAAATGTTGGAGTCTGCCTTCCCAGAGTGCCTTTCACCGTACAAGGAGTTCTCACAAAGGCTGAAGATAGAGGGTAAAGTCTGATTTTTGTATTTTGCAGCATCAAGGAAAGGAAATCTGGCTTTTATGAGGAGTAAATTCATCATAACCAATACCTGTTATAACTCACAGTGCAGTTATTACACTTGTATTAAGGCATTTTAAGTGACCAAAGTATAGTTTAGACTGTCTCATTAAAACATTTCTCCTTTCTGTCATGTAGCTGTGTACAAGCCTCACTGTGACCTCCAGAAGAAAGAGTTTGAGAGAATCCGGAGGGAGGAGAACATGTCTCTGCCACAGGACATAGACTATTTCTCTCTGCCAGTGTCAATGTCTCAGGAAGTCAGAGAGATTCTTGACAGAGTTCGACCCAGCACTGTGAGTATATATTGTTTTTAATGTAAGGGTAAAATATAGTTTGGTCTTTTGCCACAGATGAACCTCTATTTCAGTCGACTCCTAGCTCAATTAAATTATGCTGTCACAGAGAACTGAAGTGATGTACATTTTGTAATGTGCTTCATCCTCCAGCTGGGTGCTGCTACACGTTTGCAGGGTGTAACTCCTGCTGCAGTCGTCCATCTCCTCCGATACGTCCGGCACATGGGTCAGAGGGAAAGAGGAGCTCACCGAAGCCAACGTGAGCAAAAGCAGGAGAGAGAAGAGGAGCTTTGTGCAAGAAATGCATCTTTACCGCAGTGAACTGTTTCTAAAAAATTATTTATTCCTGAAATTGTACAAAATGTATAAATTAAGAATTTTAGGGTGACAAAATATACAATTTTTTCTTGTTTTACCAAAGGACTCTTTATATTATATAAAAAAAAGCTCAGCAAAATAAAAAAAATCCTAACATTCATTTCAGTTCATTCATATAAAGTAACTCTGCACACTTATCTAACTGCTCCACTGTTACCTTCAGTATCCAGCTACATAGTGAAGAATTCTAATCCTGTTAGCAACATCACGGTGAACAGCATTAAACTCCATGTGACCCTCTCAGTGTCACTGGAGTTTACAACAATGTGCCCGTCCAGCTCGGCAGCTCCTCTGGAGAAGAAACCAAACGGAAACTTCCAGTCAGGCTGAGGCAAACTCCTGGGAGGTGTTGGGTAAACCGTGATGTCGGCAAATGTCACTTGGGTGGTTAGAGCGAGAGGGGATGACATGGGACACTGAGGAGGAAAGAGGAGGAGGGAAAGATGTGAAACAACATGTGTTGCATAGAGATTTTTTTTTTTTTTTTTGACTTGTTGCTGCCTACCTTCACATTTTGACATTTGAAAAGGTATTTTGCTCCCAAGATGTAGCTCTGAGGAAGATCTACGAGACCCTGACGAGCCCACAGCACTTGGATAGAGAGGGAGGTGGGGAGGAGACAGCCTGGTTCACATGCTCCCTAAGAGGAGAAACAAAATAAATGATTGTGACTATGGAAGCATTAAACTTAAACTCTTCCCTGTAGATTCCTGTTTCAGCTGTACCTCCTCGCTCTCGGGACACTTCTGTGTGATGACTCTTGTCCAGTTCAGCTGAGAGCCAGAGTCCATGGCGACTTCATCGGGAGTACCAAATCCCTGCAGGATCGCATAGATCTGTGACTGCAGCTGAGAACAGTCTCTGGACGGGGATCTAGACAACACAGAATGACATGAAAATGACTCATGAACAAAAATAAAACTTCACTACTTCATGCAAAAACATCAAATCATAAAAGCAAGCCTAAGTAGTGTGGCTTCACCTGAACATGCAGCCAGTGATGCTGTTGTGTGTGAAGAGGATGGGAGCTTGGCTGCTCGACTCAGAAGAACATGCCCCACTCTTTGATACCCTCATTGTCGTAAGCTAACTCACTGTCAAGGAATAATGATGCATGATTAACATTAAAACAAGCTGCAGTAATTAAGATATTACTTAAAGGAATAGTTCACCAAAAACATTTTTTAAAAACTATTCCTTTAAATAGATTGTGATGTAAATGGTGAGGATACAGTCGCCACATATCCTTCAAAGCGACCAATGACGGGAGATCCGACTTTGAGTCCAACGGCAGGGGTCGGTCTTCCAGGAGTGGAACTGGGTGTGGTCAGCTGCAAGAGACAAATGGCAATGATGTCAGTGTTTTAATTCACATTTCATTTTCTGTGTTTTTGGCTTGAATGGGCTACCTGGAACTGCACAGTGTGTGTCTGCATCAGCAACTGATTTGGAGCCACGTCAGCCAAGACTATGTCCACAGATGCATATGTGAGTTCTCCTCTGCCTGTGTATCCTATGATATACTCCACCTAAAGGGAAGCCAGAGAAAGCAGAGTTGGGTTTCATGTTTCATTTTTAACTTAAATTCCTGTGATCTCATATGACAGGTTGTGTGGCTACTCACGTTTTTCACCACATTGACACAGGAGCCGTTTTGTAGGTCAGGTGCAGGCCACTCGGACAGTGGTGTAACCGGGATCTGAAAGAGTTCATGATGAAGTGTCTTGTTTTCTCTGACAAAAGGTTTATTTTCAAATGCATATTCGATACACGGCACTTTGGAAATCAACAAAAATTAAAAGTTTATTGTTAATGTTTCAGATATAGTATAAATGCAGCATAATTATACAGTGTAAGAAATATTGTTTAATTCCCAGACCTGTGCTTAATTTTTTTTATGTTATGATTTATGAACTGCAAATGCCAGAATCGTGTAAAGTGCAAAATGTCTAAAGTCAGTGACTTACCAGAAAGTCTGACGCTTGTGCCATCTCATCTATTGGAAACTATAATTAAGAAAACAAAAACAAATTCATATTAGCCTTTCTGCTGTGAAGTTACCACCAGAAATGATCTACATAAAGTCATAACGTGCAGGAAGACTTGCTGACCCTGATCAGACTTAAATTAGAGAAGTAAGAGCCAGCGTTGAGATTTGCGTCTGCGCTGCAGGACTGAGGAGTCAACATGCGAGTACAAGACTGAGACACAGATCTCAAGAACTCTACAAGCAAAGAAAAACAGATGGTTATTAGATAAAAAGCCATAGTGATTCATTTATTTGTGATATATGAGAATAACACACTGTATTCTGACACAAACTTTGTTTTGCTGTGATAGTCAGTAATAGTGTTAGAAACTTACTTGCAGGGTTACGGTTGACACAGCAAGCAGAAGCAGCCGCTGGAGATGGCTGGTGGAGGAGACCCCGCACAGATGAGCTGGAGTAATATGTCTGGATGACATCATCAACCTACAAAAAAATATAGTCTTTGAATTTTATTATTATCATTGCACGTTTAATATTTGAGATTTTACATAAAAGATTCTGTGTTACCCTGTAGAAAGCTCTGCTGTGGCTGATGCTTGCTGGTGCTGGTGGTAAGAAGTGATATGAATCCCCTAAACCTGGATACTTAGGTAGAGCTTGGAAAGACTGTGGTGCCTTATCTGTTGGAACAAGTAGTGAAGAAGTTTTTCTTTTATTTGTTTACAACAATCACAGCAGATGCTTATGCTGATTACCGGTGTGCTTTTGTGAAATTAGTTCCAACTTCACTGATCACTGATTCCTCTGGTGATTGTAAAATATTTAAATGCCTAATTATGCCACATTAATGAATTGATCTGGCCATATAATTGACGATTTACCTTCAGACTGGACACAAAACAAGGTGTCAGTGACAGTAACAAGAGATGAATTCACATTAGCCCGGAACATCAGCCATTTCTCAATGCAAACTCCTGATCTGTAAAAAGAGAAAAAAAATAATTTTTATGTTTAATGTTGAAAATATGCATCATATGTGTTATAATTTTCTTGCAAAGAAAAAAAACCCTTACATGGCTTTCTGTGGACATCCAGTGAAAACTGTACTCAAGTTAGCAACACCACAGTCAGTTGTGTCACAGCAGCAGCCAATGTCACAGAAATCAGGGGTTAAATCACAGAGACAACCTGGAAAACACCAGGAAAGACTCATATTAGTAAGTCTGTACAAACAGAGAACAGGATATGATACTGTACAATTGTGTTTGCTAATATTATGATGTAAAAGTTCACCTGAAGTATTTTATAGCGCTATTCACAGATAAAATCACACAGTGCTCAATTGCCAATTCAAATAACATACAAGTCATATTGTGACAAGACAGTAACGTTAGTTAGTTATTTACCCTCTGGAGTGAGCACAGGCTGCGCGGTGGTTGTAGACGGAGGTCCGGTGGTCACAGTAGGAGCCTCGGTCACCTCCTCAGTAGGGCTGCTGACACCAGTGGAGTCCACGGTCTCCGTACCGTCCAGAGCAGGGGTCACGGAGGAGCCCACGGTCTCCGTACTGCCCGGAGCAGGGGTCACGGAGGAGCCCACGGTCTCCGTACCGCCCGGCGCAGGGGTCACGGAGGAGCCCAAAGGCCCCGGACTTGTTGGGGTAACATTACTGGTGGAGGAGTCCCCTGCTTCTGTGGCTGCGTTTGCCAAATGGAGACACAAGGCGATAAAGACGTGAAGTGACCGACACCAGCAGCGGCGGGATTTCATCTCCTCTCACAGAAACATGGTGCACTGTGCGAAAACTAGCTTAGCTCATTGACTAAATAGATAAACGTAGAAAAACGTATTTCTTATACGTCGTACTACGTAATAGCTTCAAACCCATTAATGTTTCAAATAAGATACGACAACGATAAAATTGGGGAAGCAACTCGCAGAAAGTTTTCCAGTAGTGTTTTTAGCTGAATATTATGCTGTAACGTTACACTAGCTGTAAAGTGGAAAAGAAGCTTCTGGTTGCTAAGGAAGTTGTCATGGAGACTTCCGGTCTGTATGTTACCGTAAAACCAGGAAAAGAGACGAAAACACATTTTAAGCCTCTTGAATTAGTCCCAACTGATGCAGGTTATTCGGAATAACGTAATGAGAAATAATGAGGAGAATAATTAAACAGATTTGTTTTTAAGGAAAATGTGAACGAAATAAGCTATTGCAACGGATTTGTTGCACTAAAGTACACTTTGCCTGATGACATAATATTCACAGGACCTCTGTTTAATGTCCTGCGTTGTCCTTGTTTTATGCAGTATGGTGGTCCAAGTCAAGATCTTGTAAGTAAAAATAATAACTTATATTAAAATGTAAAACAACTCATGATGCAAAGTGACCCATTTCAGAATAATGTGTAGGCCACATCATTGCAGACCATTAAGGTGGAGCTTCACCCCCATGATTGGTTAATTCTGTTACCCTATAATAATAATACATCATGATTTATTTGCTGATTATGTTTGTTTCATTGATCTTAATCTGATATGTGACATGATTAAATTAGCTATATAACCTATTGTTAAACAAGTCATCGGATGAATGGAGTGACCGCCTACATACAGTATGTGGTGTGTTTACAGACAAGAGAGTTAGTTACTGTTAAATTACTGATTCTGATCAATAAATATTGCCAATTTGATACAAAAAGGGCAATACAGCTATTTACTATTTACTGTCCTGATTATAGGCCTACTGTAAATTGAAAGATCTGGTGTGATGTTTCTAGATTTTTCAGAGGCATTTTAATCATGTTGTAGTGGCAGCAGGGAGAAATGCAAATTACTGTGTGTATTTTACAATTATGACGTGCAGCATCCAATGTTTGAACAGAAGTACTTGGATCCAAGATAATCTGACTGAAGTTTATTTCTTGGATTTTCTGTTTTCCCTCATGAAATGCTTTATACGCCTCAGTGGCCATGACAAGATTAGCTGCACCCTGCGTGGCTGCAAGAGTGAAGATAAACAAAATGTTCCTTCATATCTGGGTTGTGTTCTTGGGTTTTTAAAATGCTCATTTATGAAGTTAATCCTATTTCAATCAATATGCTGTCACCTTTTTCTATTTAGACAACTTGGCCCAAATCTATTAGACTGTGTATATCCTGCTTGTTTTTACCTGTTTGTGAAATTAAGACTGAATTTCTAACAACTTTAAATTCAAGGGTGTCCCACACATCTCATGTTAGATTTTTTTTTTAGAAGAATTGTATATTGTATGGTGTTATAATACAAGTTCTCGCAAAGTTATCTGAAGGTTGGAGGTTGACTCAGGACTTCCTCAGCCTTGACTCTGTGTCACTAGTACCGGCCAAAAAGAAAGAAAAAAAAAACAACTAGTACCGGCCATGACAGAAAACTGACCTTGATGTGTAAAATAAGAGGCATGGACACATCATTAGAAAATACCATTACTACCAGCCCTCCTAATTTTCACACAGAGATAATTAATATTAACTGTGAAACACTGTGGAGACAGTGTGGAGATGACACAGCCCTGATCTCTGCTTCAGTCACTATAACTCTCTGTCTTAATCTTTAATGCTTCCATGCTGTTGTTTTATTAATGGGTCTTATTTGACTGCCATTCTCTTTCCATAAATACTTGCCGTCACTGTTGGAGCTGCAAAAGAGAGCCCACATGAGAGAAAAACCTTTTGTGCTTAGACCCTTGAACTGTTGATGTCAAAGGGTTTTAGTGTGAATAGCCTTCAGATTCACTGCAACATCTCCCTGACACTTGTAAGAGGCTGAGTATATGAATAATTTACAAATAATTCCAATTTCTTTCTTCTTTTTTTAATACAAAGATTGGAAACTAGAGACAATATTTCAAATTAAGGACTTTCGACTTAAACTGAGGTCAAGTAGGCTATACATCCTGCAAACTAATAGAAAACTAAAATACAAAAACATTTGTGTAAAAATGAGTATGGAACTATAAATTAAGATTATTATAGCTTTCCATTAATGTTGATACACAATTCATTCATGGTACAGTGTGTGAGGAATTTACAAAAATATGAAGGCAAGAGCTTTATATCAGTGAAGAAAACCTTCCTTCCTTTTCATGATTTCATTATTCTCCCTCTACATGTACAAACATCACTGTGTGTGTTTTCATTTCGTCCCTCCTCGTCTCCCAGACTGAATATTTCCTCTCCTCTCACAGCTCTGTGTGGACTGATTGTCTCTGCAGCCCCCACATGGAGACTCTCTGGAGCCTTTATCTAATCCAAAGGAAATGTTGCGTGTTGGGAAATTATGCTTTTGTTCCTTACGCTCCCCTAAAGAGAGTGTTTTTGTGTGTGTTTTTTCACTCTTTTCGTCCCCCAAAATCCCCAGAAACGAACAAAAGCTGGTTTAGTAAAAATGATTCATGAAGACCATGAATCATTTTACTAAAGTTTCCTGTAAGTTTTGCATTTAGTGTCTGTGAGAGTCTGTACTCTGTGTCCTTTGTGGTATGTCTCAGGCAACTACTGAGGTGGGTTTGTTTTCACTAAAAACAGTGGGCCAGGAAATTAAGTGTGGAAATCCTGGAATGTAAAAGTTTAAACAAGTCCTTCTGGCTAAAACTGAACTGAACAGCACCCATACTTACATACAAAGAGGAGATGACAATGACAACAGAGCTTCGTCAAGCAAATCTTTTACAGTTTTAACGTTATCATGTGATTGATCTTAAAAGTTTGGGTCCAAAGGTGCATTTTCAGCTGAGGAGAGTGTGACTACTCTGGCTGCATTGATTTTTTACCAGAGAGAGTATTGACACAATTCAAAGCGCTCACTGTGACGACTATTACTTTTCTCTCTTGCTTTGGTGAAAGAACATGAAATTGCAAGTGCTGCGAGTGAAATAACACTGAGGGGAACATAGTAATTTGTTGAACTGTCAGATAAAACTGTGCAATTCGTCTCCTTTGTACTCTCACTGTGTGTGATCATAGTTGTGGAGTCTGTGGTGTGGGGAGGCTTTTCAAAGACCGCCCTTCCTCAAATTACAGGGGGAAGCGGTTAAGATAGTATTGTGAACAGGGTGGAATTCATACGTAACTGGGAATGTTACATAAGGGCACTTTAGTGTAGGTCTGCCTTTGCAAGTTTCAGTGATCACAGGTACCAGCACTCAGACAGTCAGTTACAAAGATAGAAAGAGGAGGGAAGCTAGAAACACATTTTAAAGTGACTGCAGGCACTTAGCTGCAGGGAGCCGAGTACAGACTGTTGTTGTTGTTGTTGTTGTTTTTGGAGAGAGCCCTACTGACAGATCCGTGCCTTTGGATTCAGATTCAGATGTTTGGAGGGGATCTTGGCTGAAAACCAGAGGAAATCAAGAGGAGACGAAACCCAAACATCTCTGACCAGCAGCAGGACACGGAGTAAAAGAGAATGAAAGAGTAATTCATACAGAGCGATTGTGAAGCCTCACAATCAGATAGGGGGACGTTTGCAGACAGCTGGAATTTTTATGGTGCACGAAAGCAAGTCAGCCGTGAGTGTCTGACAAAGGACCAAAAGCCAGCTGAGAGAGGATCTCACAGAGGAAGCCACGGCACCGACCTCGCTCCAGGAACTCTTAACAGTTGCATTTCAGCTGCTGCTTTTTGATTTTCCTTGGAAAAAAAAACTTTTGACAGTGCCTGACATGGCAGAGGAGGAGGACATTTCCTACAGCGAAGCCATCCAAAAGGCCGGCGCTTCCCTCACTCGCTTCCCTCTCATCCCGATCAGAGGAGTTCCTCTCATGAGCTACATCGCCAACAGCTGGGACTCCATCTGGGCTTTCCGTCCAGACCCCTCAGACATCCTCATCGCCACCTACCCCAAAGCAGGTACTCAGACAGCTGCTGACAGATGTTGCTTAGACAGTCAATCTCTGAAGTGAGCAGACAGACAATGTTTTTGTTTTGGCCATGTCTGGTGACAAAGCACATATACTCAAGTACTTTTTACATTACACAGCTTTACTTTTCACTTTAAGTGTCTGTGTGAAAATCTAATAACATACAATGTTTTGTTTTGGCCATGAGGTCAAATTAACTCTTCCTTGATCAATGATGTGTTTGTTTTCATATTATTCAGCTGTAACAATAATCCAATAGTAGGCTATATTGTACCTATTATAGTTCCACAATCCTCCTCAGGCACTGAAATAAAGCTTTTATAACACAACAGAGAATAAGATAAACCTGTTAAGCTATTTAGTAAAGAAATGACAGAGAGGACCAAATGCAGACACCAAGACAAGCAGTAAAATAGCCTACGTGTGTTGGATTGTAACAAAAAAAAACCTGTCTGATGAGAAATAACTACTTATTTTTCTATACAAAGAAAGAAATACCCTCAGCATGGTCTGCAGTTTGTTGTGGCTGTGTCATAGTTTTTTATTTTAAACGGTGAGATGAGACATCCTTTAAGCTATGTGATTTTTGATTTATTTATTTATTTTTATAATTTTGGACATAAGGGACCACGTGGACCCAGGAGATAATAGACCTGCTTCTTCACAATGGAGATGCTGAGGCTTGCAAACGAGCCCCAACGCCTGTACGCAGTCCTTTCCTGGAGATCTGCTCGCCGCCACCCATCCCCTCAGGTGTGTCTTTATGTGCTCACGGCTGCATTTGTGTGATTGTATTTACACATTGTAATTATGCAAAACCTCCTTCATTTTGGTAATGACTGTGGTTTTATGTGATTGAGATTGGAAGTTGGACTGTTTCCCTTTGCACCCTCTGTCCAAAATAACTCAAGTAGCTCCACTTTGTGTCTAGCTTCAGCTTAATTCAAATGAGTTTTCCAACTTGGTCTGTCGGTGCTGTGTCAGAACTCACAAATCCAAGTCCTAGAGGAATGTTTTCATAACCGCTTGTTGCTTCCGTTTTAATCAGGGTCAATGAGCTATTAACCCATAAACATTTCCATCAGTGCCTAGACTCCCCCACTGGCAAACTTAGACTGAAGACTGCAGGATTTTTTGTTTTGTTTTGTTGTTTTTTTTGCAAAGAAAGAAAGAAAGAAGGGAACAAAGAAACAAAGAAACAAAAGCAATTAAATCGATAAAGTTGTCCAAAGGCTTTTTCTGGAACTTAACTTTCTCCATCAGTGTTCCCAGCTCACGTTTAAAGCATTAGGCCGACAATGTTGCACTAAATTATGTCATTATTCTAAAGGTCTTTTTGGCAACAAAGAGGCAAAAAATATCAGCATGTCTTAAACATTTGCTATTGCTAATTAGTATTCACAGTTATACCATTTTCCTGCATGAGGTTTACCTTGCTACTGGGTGAGCTAGTCACTAGTCTTTCCTAGAAATTTTGTTTAGAAGTTGAACATTTTACAAAACATGACTAAGCCAAGCTAACGTCCTGCAGTAGCCTACTATTGCTTACAAAGAAAACAATCATGAAGCAAAACAATGAGTTAAAAGAGGCACAAAAAAAGCTGCAGCTGACTTCTGAAGATCTTTTGTATTTTGTTTTTCAAACTGCTCAATAATAAATAAAAGTAACTAAAACTAAACTAAAACTAAACCGAACCACTGAAACCGCAGAATACTGCCCTGTTTGGCTCGTTCTTGATTTTCACTCTCATTTAAAACATAACTGAAAGTCGGCTCGAAAATTGTGTGTTTAAACTCTTTCACATGTTCTGTATCCATTTCCTGAAATTCATGTCTCAGGTCTTGATCTTCTGGGGAAAATGGACCCGCCAAGACTTATCAAAACACATCTTCCTTTTCAGTTGGTGCCTCTGGGGTTTTGGGAAAACAAGTGCAAAGTAAGACTTGATATCAGACACATCCTGCAGTGATTTTTTTTATTGTTTTGGGTTGGGCAGCCACAGGTGCATGTTGATGGGGTGAAAAGTTCCTGAAACAATGCGCATAAATGGGACAAGAGGTTAACAATACACTGCTGTTGAACAAACTTATCAAACATCTGTTATCAGTGTCATAAATCCCTTTTTATCTATCCCTGCTCTTCTTGTTTGAAGGCTATCTACGTGGCTCGCAATGCCAAAGATAACCTGGTGAGCTACTACTACTTCGACTGCATGAATCTGACCCAGCCTGAACCGGGGCCCTGGGAGGGCTACATCAACAAGTTCATGCAGGGGGAGTGTAAGTAGATTAATTCACATTCCTCAGTGTCATTTTACCTTGAATCAAACCAGTTATTTCTGTTTGCACAAAGCCTGTAACTGGCCAAGAATGTGTGATTGGTTTATATCCACTCCCTGTTGAGACACTGATATGACCTGTTCATTAACCACTTAATAAGCTATCATTATAATATAATGATCTTACAGGAGCAGATAAAGAACCACACATTTTCCTTATGAGCCCGTATTTATCTGTCGACTCACAAGATCTAACTGACTGAAAAGAAAAAAACACTTGTCACTCATTGAAGTTCTAACCATTAAGTCTAATCTATTAATTCATAAAGATTTCCTGGAAGTGATTGATAGGTTTAAATCGAATATTGAATCCTGGAGAATATTACCATTACAGTATATAGGTCGCAATGCAATTAAAATGGTAACTCTTCCCAGATTCCTTTACCTGTCCCAGAACACCTGTTTTTTTTGCCCAAATCACTTTTTTAATTAATAGATTCATTCATGTTACCCTTGGTTTCAAAGCGCATTGTATCTCACCAACCTTGGGGACCTTTATCTCAATAAGACTTTTGCTACCTTTACTCAGATGTCAGATACGCATTTCCTCCGTTATCTGCAGGCTAGAGATTTTATCAGTAAAAACATTCCTTTCAGTCATTGCCAGCTCCCATTGTTGAACTATAGACTATACTCTTCTGAACGGTTCCCCCGACTCTAAGAGACTTACTTCACGATTTGTTGACCTTTTTAATCTGACTTCATCCAAACACTTAAAAGAAGCTTGGGGAAAAGAGTTAGCTCTGGCAAGTGAGTGACAATGATATGGGAAACTTATCTTGGTGATATTCACAGCTGCTCAATAAATTCAAGACACCAACTTATTCAGTATAAAGTTATCCACAGGTTATACTCTTGTCCTAAACTTCACACTTTCTACCCTTCTATATCCCCAATCTGCTCAAAATGCAAATCAGCTGAGGGAACTCTGGGCCACCTATTTAGGTTTTGTCCCAAATTAAATCAGTTTTGGTCTGATATTTTCAAATGCTTTTCTGAGGTATAATATTTCTCCAGATTCACTCACTGCAATTCTCGGTGGCTCTCGACGCCTTTTTATGCTCACCAATTTGCACAGTAAAACTATACAATATGGAATAGTCATTGCAAAAAGGAGCATCTTAAACTCATTGGAAAAGTAATGAAGCGCCTTCCTTTATATTATTATTATATTATATTTTAGGCTTGACTTTTCATCACCAGCCTGCTACATATGGAAAGGATCAGACACAATGTCTCTCTCAGCGCTGCAACCTTTGATAGGATGTGGCAACCATTTCTTCTATATCTGTCAAGAATGACCTAAAAGTAATACGTCACTGACATTCATCTCTAACATAACTTCATGTTTTTGATTTTTATGTAATAGGCTACCTGGTATGTTCTGTATGTCAATGTATATACTGTTTCTGAGCAGGGTTTTTTTTTTTTCTCTTTTTTTCTCTTCTGTCTTGTCAATGTGTATTTGTGCTCTGCTTTTTTTTAATATGTCACAGTTCGTCTATTGTCCCGTTTAATTAGCATATTGAAAATTCATAAATAAAGTATTTTTAAAAACAAGTAAATGCTATGCTGGGGAGTGGGGAGGATAAACATCAGTGAAGGGACTTTTCACAATCTGGCAACCGGAACATAAATGACTTATAACTAATCTACAAACCCAGATACAATATTCATTGACATTCACTTTAAACAACTTTAACATCAATGTCAGAATGTATCTACTGTAGCCCATATAACTGGGCTAATTGTCATTGTTGTGATTCTAAATTGAAGTGAGGAAAGCATTTTCATGATTTCTGTGGTTTGTGCAGTGTCATGGGGCTCCTGGTATGACCATGTGAAAGGATACTGGGCAGAGAGAGAGAAGAGAAACATCCTTTACCTCTTCTATGAGGACATGAAAGAGGTAATTATGGACCGAGTATTACCAAAGCATGCTATATTTATACACCTCCTTCATGCTATATACAGTATATACAGTATATGTGGTGCTACCACCTCCAAAACAAAGAAATTACATAGTTCGCTCATTGTGTTTCTCCCCCAGAATCCTCGGCGTGAAGTGGAGCGCATCATGAGGTACCTGGACTTGTCGGTCTCTGATGAGGTCATCGGTCAGATTGTGGAGCTCACCTCCTTCAAGAACATGAAGGAGAACCCGATGGCCAATTACTCCTGCATCCCAGCGCCTGTATTTGATCATACCATCTCTCCCTTCATGAGAAAAGGTACAGCAATCTGCTCTCAGTCTCATCCTGAAACAAGAGATGGTTTAAAGATAATTAAAAGCAGGAGAGGCAAACTGAATAAAATAAAATTACATTAACCAACCTCCCTGTCAACATAAACAAACACCAAAGGCTTCTTGGATTCATTACTCAGTCAATCTAATGGTGCCCTCTAGTGGTCTATATATGCTTTGCCTTTGCTTGTTTAGTTTTTTTCTTTACTTTATAAGCAATATATTTCAGACAAAATAGTTAATTTAATTGAGTCATATAAAACTCATCTTAAATTGCTGTGGTAATCAGTTCATTGTGTGGGGTTTCATGCAAAAATGCCCCAAATTTGCTGCTTTCACGTTCTGATCTGTTGTGTCCTATAAATAAGGTGCTAATATGACCATTTGAAATACTTCATCATCAACTCTGGTTATTTGGAAAATGTCAGGTTTTCTGACATTCTATAAACAGTGATGGGGTAATTAATGGATCAGGAAAATAATCTTTAGTCAAAGCTGATGATTTATAGTAGATGGTTTTAGGCTTAGAGATGTGCAATTTTTTTTACTGACTATACAGTTTATTCATATCATCCATTCTTTGTTTCTTCTTTCAGGCGAAGTGGGTGATTGGGCGAACCATTTCACAGCCGAGCAATCAAAGGTGTTTGATGAAGATTATGAACAGCAGATGAAGGACGTCAACATACCATTTAGGACCCTCATCTAAAGGATTTTACAAGTGGACGCAGCTCTGCAGACCAAAGACCGATGGCGGTAGCATTGTGCAGCTCTCAGCAGGCCGAAAAACCAAAACAAGCGACTAAGAAGCAAAATGTTTGACTCACTTCTCGAGTCTCCATGTTAAACACCATAATCACTGAACCTCATAATGTGCAGATACAGGAGAAAGTCTTTTGAATCTATGTGGCAAGGATCAATAAAGATGTGCTCCACAATACATGTGCATGAGTTCGTAATCATCACTTTATTGCAACTTATCACGTAAACAATATATAAGACCAAAAGTGTTGTGACTGACTGGACATGCCCATTTTATGTCATGAGACCTCCGAGAGTCCCCCGACTGCATGAAGCCTATGGAGGGTGCTGGCAGCTGGAGGCATGTGTTTCTTTCTGCCCATATGAAGTCATTTTGCAACCGTACACCACACTGTACAGAGCCCAGCCAAAGCAGGGAGGCTGCACGAGACACGAGCGACAAAGACTAGAATAAAAGTAATGAGCTGGAAAGTCAATCATATGAAAATGGACAGAGGACACAAAAACGCGACAATTGAGAAAATCCAAGTTTAACAAAAAATCATTTTAATACATACTTTATTTCTTAGAATAAAATCTTAAATATTTTAATACTTTATCAGCAGGGTTATCTGCCTTCATTTTAATTCAGTATCCTTCCATATGTAGAGGCTATTTTTATGTAGATTTTTTTTGACAAGTTTTATTGTATTTTTTTTTGTGTACATTTTCCTGTGTTTTCTCCTCTCTCTTCTATTGGTTGGCTCACTATGGCTCCTCTCTTTGGTTGAGATCTTCCTCTATCTCTTCTTCGCCTCTTCATCTCCAACCCTTAAGATTCTCCTCTTCTACATCTCTATTTATGCACCTCGACACCTGCTGTGGAGTGAAAATAGACAAATCAGAGGGAAAGCAAGGGATGTGTGGACACATGACAATCAAACAGAATAACACATAAATTAACTATTGGACAAACATGAACATCATCAAGACAAAGTGCAATAAAAATCCCTGAGAAGAGAACTAATCCCAATGGGAACCTTTGGTTTTCTTTTCCTTTATTTCTAAATGAGGATCTTACACATGGAGGTTGGTAACAATTTATTTTAATATATACTTGAAACATTTTAATTATAATATATAAGTATTTATTGACTAATGTTAAGTATTGTTTCTTCTCAAATTAAGACATACTCTATATTCTAATAAAAGATTCTCATTTGAAATTGAGTTTTTAGCAGCTAATACCTACATTATAATGTCTCATAAACCATTTATTACATTTTTATATGTGATTCAAAGTTGGAGGATTAAAATGAATTGTTACCAAAGAGTTTTGTGACACATGGACTCGATTCAATCTACCAGAACGCAGACAGAAACACAATAACAGAAAAAACACTATGATGCTGATGCTGACAGCAGCAACTCAGAGGTTGCTGAGGCACCTAGTGAGCCAGTACGACAGGAGAGGTGACAATGAACAGAGAGCTGAGAGGAGGACATCAGGTACAGAAAGCATCACAGGGATCTCCCCAAAAGAGCACGTGATTCCTTGACTTTCCAGTAAAGTCGCAGCATCGTAAGGGAGACCCCCAGAGTTCGACAACAACAACACAGATCTGATCATATGTAGACACCACTAAGCACCAGTGTTCGGCACGTTACTTTTAAAAAGTAATTAGGCCTAGTTATAGTTACTGTTACTTTCCCCAAAAAGTAATTGCGTTAGTTACGGCGTTACTGCATGATAAAAGTAATTAATTACCAGGAAAAGTAACGATTGCATTACTTTTTTTTGGTAAATTACTTAGACTTCTCTCCCTAACCCCCGTTTATCTGGAATACCCAACTTGCTCAGTATTCCTACACAGAGACAGGCTCCGCGGCGTGCTGTATCACTGTTTGGAGCTGATGAACTGTGTGTTACGTAGCCTACACGTTTGAAGAGAGCAACTAAGTAGGATTATTCCTGTGGCCATGCTACATTTTTACCTTAATTAAATAGGCTAGCTCAGGAATAATTGTGATAGTTAACTACCAGTACATGACTTGTTGTCAACAAATGCACGTGGCCAGGCGGAGCGTTGGCAACATGTGCAACACAGATAAGAGACCAGACTTGCATAGTTCCTCTCTAAACGGGTGTATTATTACTACTTCTTGAGTCTTCTTGCATCTGTAACGGGGGTAACAGTAACGTTTTTGATTACTTATTACTGGAAAAAAAAAGTAGTGCCGTTAGTAACGCTGTTTATTTTAACGCCATTATTTCCATCATTGCTGAGCACAGATCTGTATGAGAGCAGCACTAACATATGCGACGGAGCAACAACCTACACAGTGACAGCTGAAAGCAATGCAAACTGTGGGAATACCTGGTTTAGTTACAGGCTAATGATGGTGGGTTGACTGAATTTACTCTGGAAATCAGAAAAAGGGTTAAGTGAGTTAATGAGGAATGGAAAGAAGATGATGAGAAAGATCAGGCAGAAGAAAACAGGCATTAATTAAATATATGATGGGGTGGTAGACAGATGGTGGGATGAGGTAGTAAAATAGAATTATAGTAAAATGAAGGATTACAGTTTGTTAAAAATCAATAAATGATGATAGGTATTAATCAATTAATCATGAAGGAGAAGTAAAATGAGGATGTACATATGTGTTAGAGTGAATGTACGTAATTGTGAGATACTTACTCTCAACGTAGTTACGGGCGAAGAACTTCAGCACCTCATCAATGAGGATGACGGGGAAGGAAAGCTTCAGCACCATCATCCACTGCTCAACGCTCAGATGGGTCAACTTGAAGATCATCTGTGGGGCAAGAAGGGAGTGAGTGTTTACTCCAACAATACTTCAGTATAATACTTAAAAGTGTGAGATTTCCCCACACAGCTTTTCAATCAAAAAAAAGAGTCTGACTTACGGGCAGTGGGTCAACATAGATGATCATGAAGTGGAGGGACATGGAGAGGGTCATGGCGGCAGCCAGCCAGAAGTTGCTCCATGGGGGCATGCGGACCAGAGACTGGTTCTCAGACAAGCTGGAAAAAGAGACAGAAATTGTTGAGATGAATTAATATCTGTGGTGTGCAGCACTGTCCTGTGTATTGTCGTTACAGGACATACATAAAGTATTCATATACATCTGTGTATACTGTCTGTACCAGCTGTAAACACACTGTATTACCTGTTGAGAGCGTTGCACATCTCAATGGTGACCAGCACAGACAGGGCCATGGTCATGGGAGGAGAAGCCTCAAAGATCTCGCACTCGATGCCGGTGAAGTCCTCGTTGGCATCGTGGCACTGCATGAAGTGGGACTGCACAGAGGAAAGATGTAAACGTTTTAATATCAGGTTATCAAGCTTTATCTGAAGATGAGCGTTTGTAGAAGGCAACATAAAGGAGAGGGGAGTTACTCACCAGCTGGTGGTAGGTGACACCGGGGCCGGTGGGATCGTACAGGAACCACCAGGCAGCACCACCAACGGTAGCGGCACCGACGTATCCTGTTTGGGAAAGGCAACAGCGTCAATGCAGGTAAACGCTCTGATGCGTTTCAACTCACACAACACAATGTCCACAGTCCTGCTTACCGCCAATAGCCATGTATCTGAAGAACAGCCAGCCAGAGATCAGGGGCTCCTTGGGGGAACGTGGGGGCTTGCCCATGATGTCCAGATCAGGGGGGTTGAAGCCCAGAGCGGTGGCGGGCAGACCATCAGTGACCAGGTTGACCCACAGCAGCTGGACGGGGATCAGAGCCTCGGGCAGACCCAGGGCAGCGGTCAGGAAGATACTGAGAGAGTGAGAAGGGGAGGGCGAGGTTGGTGAGAGATGCAAACACAAGACAAAAAACAATAACATAGATAGTCATAATAACAGTAAAACAAAAAACGAGAGAGATCGTTCAGGCCACTCACCAGACGACCTCACCGACGTTGGAGGAGATGAGGTAGCGGATGAACTGCTTCATGTTGTTGTAGATAGCTCTGCCCTCCTCAACAGCAGCCACAATGGAAGAGAAGTTGTCGTCAGCCAGGACCATCTCAGAGGCAGACTTGGCAACGGCAGTGCCAGAGCCCATGGCGATGCCGATCTCGGCCTTCTTCAGGGCAGGGGCATCGTTCACACCATCACCGGTCTGAGTTGGGGAGGAGGAGAGGAAAAGCACAAGTTATCACTGTTGCTTCCACGAGCTGCACGTCCCCGACACAAAACAATAACAGAACAGATGTGATAAAAGTATTCAGGATCTCGTCCTGGTGCGCTCTCACCATGGCAGTAATGTCATCATGACCCTGCAGGAACTCAACGATCTTGGACTTGTGGGATGGCTCCACACGGGCGAAGCAGCAAGCTCTGACAACAGCCTCGGGCTGCTCGTGGGAGGGGAGGTCGTCAAACTCACGTCCGGTGTAGGCCTTGCCGGAAACATCCTCATCCTCAGAGAAGATGCCAATACGACGGCAGATAGCGATGGCGGTTCCCTTGTTGTCACCTGAAGAGCAGACAGAGAGAACGGAGTCAATACAACGTTTATGAGGTGTAAAACAAAACACCCATGCTTTGATATTGGTACTATTGTAATTATAACATTCTACTATTGGTAATTTATCCAACTGTTGTTACTAACCGGTGATCATAATAACACGGATTCCAGCCTCTCTGCACAGCACAATGGAGCCAGTGACCTCCTTACGGGGGGGATCCAGCATACCCACGCAGCCAACGAAGGTCAGGTCAGTCTGAGGAGGAAGAAGATTCCCACATGTAGTCGCAGTCGTATCCACGCGGCCTGTTCTCTAAGTCCGTACAACATGCTGCCTTCTCACCTCGTAATCGGCGAACTTGGTGGAATCCTCCAGGTTCATCTCCTCGGGTCTCAGGGGGCTGTCGCGGGTGGCCAGGGCCAGGCAACGGAGGGTGTCACGGCCGGTACCCCAGTCCCTGATGACGGCCATGATCTTCTCCTTGATGGCGCCGGTCAGGGGAACGCGGGTGGTGCCAACACGCACGTATGCGCACCTCTCAATCACACCCTCGGGGGCGCCCTGCGGAGGAAACAAGAGCCGATCATTTAGCGCGAAAAGCAGCGCGATCCAAGAGCGCAAGGTGTCCGAGAGGGAAGAGAGCCGAGACCCACCTTCACGAACATCTTGGCGCCACCGTCGCCCTTGCCGGGAGTGCAGTACACGGACATGGACTTCCTGTCACGGGAGAACTCCAGGGTGAAGTTCTTCTTCATGAGCTGCTTGATCACCTGTTGAAAGATACAGAAAAAAGAAGGTTTTTGTGAAATGCTTAGTCACCTCGCGACGGTCTGAACTTCACGAAACGCGAAGGAAACTTACGGCACAGCAGGCGTTGGCTCTCTCAATTCTGGACAGGTTCTTCACGTTGCTGTTGAACACGTTCATCTTCTCAACCAGGCAGCACAGGGCGGTCTCAGTGGCCTCACCGACCTTCTCATAGATCTTCTTGGACTGTGGGGAAAGGAGGGCGACGTACATGAGTCGGTTAATCCACACAGGGTCATCGTGGGCTGTCGCTGCGGCAAAACGCAGAACAGAAACGTCTTTGTGACTTTACCTCGTTGTAGTCGAGAGAGGAGTCGTTGCACAGGGCGCAGATGGTGGACAGCTCAACAAGGCCATCGTATGCGCTGCAGTTGGTCTTGGAACCACCCTGGGAACTGAAGGAGAGAAGATGGACATTAGAAATACGTGAGGTCAGCCGATCAGCTTTTCCTCGTCTTAGACTGAAAACAAGAGGATGGAGCGTAATCTGTGGCGGCTAACTCCTAAACTGTGAAATGAGCCACCATTAGAAATAAAAATGATCCCTGTCTTTTTATTCTCATTTTATTGTATTATTAATCTGTCTGTTGTTTTATGTCTTTTTCTTATTTTTTATTTATTTAATCCTTTTATTCTTCTTTAAATTGTTTCTTTTATCTTTATTTTCCATTGTCATTGTGTTTTTCTTAACCATTTTGCGCTCTATGTCTTGTATGTAAATCACTGTGCAGCAGATTGGACTGAAAAACCAACTTACACCTCGCCCTCGGGGGTGTACTTGGATCCGGAGATGTCGAAGGCATCAAGGTCAACATGGTCGCCATCAACATTCTTGATGATGAACATCTGCGGAGGAGGAAAGACAGTTTTTAATTGTGCCTAAAGCAGTGCATCTTTGTCTGCAAAGTGTGCTTTTTTTCTTTTTGATTCAACAACCCACCTTGGTCACACACATCTGGTTGGTGGTGAGGGTGCCGGTTTTGTCGGAGCAGATGACAGAGGTGCAGCCAAGGGTCTCCACAGAGGGCAGGCTTCTGACAATGGCGTTCTTCTTGGCCATACGGCGGGTACCCAGGGCCAGACAGGTGGTGATGACAGCGGGCAGACCTGAGAGACATTGATGCAAACTGTGAGCGGAGGAGAAGCACATGTCATTCTTTCATGATGCTGTCTTTTTTTTTTTCCTTCCCCTCACCCTCGGGGATGGCAGCCACAGCCAGAGCGACGGCGATCTTGAAGTAGTAGACAGCACCACGGATCCAGGAGCCACCGTGGACGGGGTCGTTGAAGTGGCCGATGTTGATGGCCCAGACGGCGATACAGATCAGGGTGATGACCTTGGACAGCTGCTCGCCGAACTCGTCCAGCTTGGCCTGCAGAGGGGTCTTCTCCTGCTCGGTGGCAGCCATCTGGTCACGGATCTTACCAATCTCAGTGGACACTCCGGTGGCCACAGCCACACCGATGGCCTTGCCGGCAGCGATGTTGGTACCCTTTTGGAGAAAGCAAAGAGGAGGGAGGTTAAAAAAATTTAAAAAATCAGGCAGGAATAACAGGAAAAAAAGCTTGAAACAGCTGCAACAGTGAAAATGTTTGACTCTTACAGAGAAAAGCATGTTCTTCTTGTCCTGGTTGACGGCTCTGGGGTCGGGGACAGCCTCAGTGTGCTTGATCACACTGACGGACTCACCTGAGAGAGGACACAGAGAATTAGACTCAAAACCAAAAACCAAAAAACCAAAAACATGAAATGACAGATTTAAGGTTTCATGAGAGCTTACCAGTAAGGATGGACTGGTCGACACGCAGGGTGGTGGACTTGATGGAAACAATCCTGATGTCAGCGGGGACTTTGTCACCAACTGTGGGAATCACAGAGAAAAGACGATTAAAATACATTCTTGTTGTTTATTTCTAAATAAATAAATACTTTTCTGCATTCTTCTGTCTGTCTGTGAACTTGTGAACTCTAGTGTGAGGTCAAGCTCTGTAATCATTTCACAATATAGGATTACATCCACATGACTGTGATAGTTGTTCAAATGGCACAATTCTTGTCACGAAAAATAATACTACTAATAATACTGTCAGTGATTCCCAGAATAAGAGCCAAGTGCTCAGACAGCGCGCTAAATTTCTACACTAATCCATGGATTTCTTAATGGGGCAAAACTTAACGTGACACATACGTGGCCTAATGAAACATACATGAGGGTGGTGGGGGTCGGGGGGTGGGAGCTAGGCAGAAACTAGGCAACAGGTGTATGCTGACAAATGAACGGGGAAGGGAGAAGAGGTGCGGCAGGTGCTTGCGAGGGTATTTATATTCATGATTTTGTTTTCCTTCAGTCAGCATGTTTTCACAGTCCTGCCTCGCTCTCCTCGCCTTAAAAAGACACAGGGCTCGGCCGTCCATCGGCCTCCAACACACACATCTATCCTGAAGTCATGTCTTTCCTTTAACACTGTGGCCGGCTGTGTGTTGCGCTGTCTCATTTCACACCTACGTTGTGATTGGACGTAACAGACTGTGACTAACAGGGATATTGTTTCCCTGCAGCCTGACGACCGACTCACCAGACACCTCCACAATGTCTCCGGGGACGATTTCTCTGGCCTTGATCCTCTGCACACTCTTTCTGTCAGAACGGTAGACCTTGCCCATCTCAGGCTCGTACTCCTTAAGAGCCTCGATGGCGTCTTCAGCGTTACGCTCCTGTGGCGCACACAGACAGAAGAGCATGAATACAACTCATTAAATCTATATTTCCACTTCTCTCTCTCACTTTGTGAATAAATAAAACGCACAGGCCCAATGCATGACTGGCTGTCACTACACACTGATGTCAACATGTCTGTTTATGTTTGCCTGAATGTAAACTATACTCCGTTTGTCCTTGGTCTACTCCCGGCGATGCCCTCTAACAGGCTTTGAGTCATTACACACACCAATTACACAGTGATACACAATCTACTGATGACATACGAGTAGGTCAAATGTACTATTCCAATCTAGGCTACTGTGTGACACTTTGCATCCCCAGACTGAACACACTCAGAGATGATACAGTTGTGTTTCTGCCTCATAGCAGTACCAGTTAATTAATGGTATGTAAAAGGGCCTTAAGTGCATCTTGTATATTGTCCACTTCCTGGCACCATATCTGGAGATAATAATCAAATATTCTTCCAATAACCATACAACATACTGTAAGTTTTGGATATATTTGTATTCTGAACCAAAAATATTTGTTATCTATGTTTTGCTCCATGTGGTTTGCAGTCACACTATTTTGACCTTCAAAGCTGTGAAAGTGATATTATTCCCTATTGAGCAATCAAGTGTGTGTGGACATCGCAGCGGTAAGCGGAGCCTGTGCACTTGCAATGGATACGTCTTATTGCTCAACGTGCGAAGGGGGGGGTGTGGGGGGCCTTGCCAACTGACCTGCCACACTCCGACGACGGCATTGGCGATGAGGATAAGAAGGATGACAAAGGGTTCCACGAAGGCGGTGACGGTCTCCTCACCTTCCTCGAACCAGGCGAGAACCTGAGGTCAAAGCGGGAAAGAGTACGTCAGTGTGGTGACGGCGGCTCACACTGTTCCTGAGACACAGTGCGCACACATCTGTTTGTTCAATGGACATTTTCAGTGTTATAACCTTTTATTTGATGTGTAATAGATGAATACTAATAGGATACATTCTATAGGGGTTTGGTATTTATATCCTATTATAGTTTAGTTGTATGTAATTAGCATGGTTTCAGGTGCATTTGAATAATGTACTAACATTTTATGAGTTCAGTTATATAGGCAGATAATAGTTGTTATTTTGATAATATTTCTTTATATGATTATGCAATTGTTATTAATTTGATCTCAATGTCCCATAACTCATTGCTCCTTCTGAGTTCCACCCTCTTTCTGTGGAGGCCCTTCGTTTCTTCCCTCAGGCCTGACCTTTCTTGAAGGATTCAGTTTCTCTCCTCAGCTTGGGCCTTTCTTAAAATAAACCCTTGCCCCTCAGCCCCCCTATACTTTCCTGACCCCCGTCTCTTACTGGCTTCTCAATATTCGCCTTCTAAGGCCATCATGACAGCTGCCCGAAGGGGTGAAAGCTTGGGTGTAGGAATTAATACACCTCCGACAAGCCTTTGCAATCCGTCTCCCTCCTCTCAAGTTGTTGTACTCAAAAATACACGGAAGGGTGGAGGGATTTGGAGGGGGTTTAAGAAGTTGTCTCGACAAACTTGGCCGGAGAGAAGTGATCTCCACCATGGCTGTTTACTGGATTAGTTTGTGCGAGAGTGTCCCCTCCTTGTGGGTTTTAAAGTTAGAAGCAATTAAATAATCGTTTCCAGATGATACACTCAACTGTAAGAGGGACCAGAGTTTATTCTTGATGATAAGTATTTTAATTAAGTGTCATTACAACCACTTGAGAGGCTGGAAAACTGGTCCCACGTGATGAGGGAGGCTTGTGACTATTACATACTCTGATGTTACTTGAGTTTTAAAATGAACATGACAGGGTTAATCTGTTTAAAACTAATGATGTAATTAGCTCTTGTTCACTTACAAAAGAGATGCAGGCAGCCAGCAGCAGGATCCTGACAAGCAGGTCCTCAAACTGCTCAACGATCAGCTCCCAGATGCTCTTACCTGAGAGAGACAAGGAAATCAAAGCAAATTATTAATAATCATAATAATAACAATTACAAACATGAATGTTATTGCAGAAAATGTGCAAGTGAGAGTGTGTTTGTGTCAAAATGGGATGTTTCAACTCTGTGGCATGTGGGTGATAATAATGATGGTGCAAATATAATAACAAGTTACAAGCGACAGACTGATGACGTCCAGTGGCAAGTGGTATTTCATTAGAGCGCGGGGCAGCACACAGTCAAATTGCAGCCTGCGTGTTTTTATTAACCCCTTCTGTGGAGGGAGGCCAACTGGGTGTAGTGGTGTTGGTCGGGCCATCTGGATCGTACAAGGTGTCTGGAAGATTTACACATTTTGTGACTGGGGCAGAAAGATCACTTACCCTCCTCAGCGGGCAGCTCTGGAGATGGACACAAGGGCGAAGGAGGCAGAAGAGTGCGGAGACAGAAAGACAGGACAGAAGATGGTTAGTTAAGTGACAGTGATTCATGTTCATCAGGAAACATAATAAAAAGTTATTACTTCTTGGTAGAAAATAATATATGTGATTCTTTTTTATAAAAAGTATAATATTGATAAATGTAAAAGTAATTCACAGTTGATTGCTGGAAATGAATGGCTGAATGTAAATGGCTATATATTGACACAGTTTTCTTTGACTCGCAGTCAAGGCCTGATGAAAACCTGCCTGAACGGTAAACTTCAAAACTCAACTTCTAAAACAAAGTGAGACATTAGGTTTAATAACAGCAGAGCAGAAACGTCAGTGTTTACAAAGTATTTACTGTCTATGATTGCTTATCAATAACCAAACCACTGGTTATTGATTAGCCATCATGTTCAGGATCAGTTAGCCATAAGCCATCTAAGGCCCTCCCCTTTTTGCCTGGCCTAAAATTATCCACCTCTCCTGTTAACGCCCGCCCCATATATCACCCAGGAAGCTTCTTGAGCCATCACCTGTCTCTCTCGCTCTCCAGCCATCTTCTTTGGCTGTCTTTAAATAGCCCTTCAAAGCCCTCAAAGTCTCTGCTTCTCAATGTCTCTGCATTTCTACCAGCTGTTGCAACTCCTCTCTAAAAAAGCATCACATGCAAGATCTCAACCCGGCCCGGCTCAACGGGTATCTGCTGAAAACTCCACCACTGGTGTCGTGTCAGGAAAACACCTCCAGAGGCAGATCTCAGCAGAGGTTGTTGTACATTGAGGAATAATTATGAATGCAAACAATCACATTTTCCTTTAAATATGACTTAAGAAGTTTCTCGTTGTCCCACCCCGTCCCCATTGCCCAGTCTCTCACCATTGTAGCCGAACTTGTCCAGGTTCTTCTTGAACTGGTCGGGGGAAAGACCGGTGTGCTCATTCACCCCGAAGTAGGTCAGGCATTCTGCCGGAACCTTTGTGTGTGCGTTCTCCATCCTTTCTGGATAGACAAGGGATTGGCGGTCTAACCGTCTATCCTCGCTCTTTTACTTCTTAGTTGTTCACTGCAGGATTCTCCCTTGATCTACCACCCTCACCTTAAAGTGTGGCACCCTCCTATTCAGGAGTGCTGGACTGACAGAAAGAGCGAATAAGTGCAAACATGCACAGGGTTTTATACCCCCAAAGGGCTCAGGATTGGTGGACACCCCGCCGACACACGCCTCCAAATTCCAGCATGGGAGACCATGGTGGGGGTGGGAGTAAGGGGGGGGTGAGGGTGGGGTTCGAGGTGGAGCAATGGGGAGGTGAGATGTTGGACTTGGACAGGAACTGGGGGACGAGGCTTGGATTTGGAAAGGAGGTAGTGCAGAAGAGTGGTGGTGCAATGGGCCGGGGTGGGGGATGGGGATGGGGAGGGATTGGGGGGGGTGGTGGTGGTGGGGTCGTACCGTGGATGAAAATGAGATCTGTTTTTGGAACATGCATGGTCAGTGGAATAAGACGAAGGTGAGAGAGTGAGACAGAAGATCATCCAGGGAAGGAGGGGGAGCATTGACTGACGGCTCAACTGGTTTCTGCTGAGCCAGAGACAGGAGCGAGTGAGCTCCACACACAAGTGAGACACAAAAGAAGAGAAACGATAGGCGAATAATTTAGTATTACATGAAGAGTCGGACACGTCGGCGCACTGATATGTGAAGTTCTCGGCTGGACGCAAAGTTTAAAACCAGAAACCAGCGCTGACCTGCAGAGCTACCTTCACCAGAGTTTGCACGTGTATCTCAAACCTGACCCAGCCAATGGCCAGACCTGATAATACACCAGATAATAAACATAGTTAAGCAAGACATGGGAATGAAAATGAAAAAAAAAAAAGAAGAAAGTGAGTTTGTAGTAGACGAATGATCACTGGCAGCGAGGGGCGGGGGAAGGAATGCCATGAGGACAGCCAGCATGTCATACTATCGCACCACGGAGGAGAAGCCCCGGCTGCAGATACAGGAGGATCAAATTTTATTTCTCTTTTTTTATGAGGGAGGGAAGGCAGCGAGGAGAAATGGCACGGCCTAAGTGGATGCACGACACGATCGGGCCACAAACTGCCATTCAGCGAGGCACAATGGCCTCTTGTGGCGGAGTCAGAGCACTGAAATAGTTACACTGCTCGAGCAAGTTCTTACATGATTTACCATGGGAATGGACTGATTTATTTTTATTTGTGTTCATGGGCTCAAAACCACAATTAAGTCTTTATCAAATTTTTACACTAAAATCTATTTTGATCACTTGTTGTTTTCGCTTTTTAAACCCCGTTCTGACAATATATCAAAAACTCCTCATGTGGTTGAAACTAGGGCAGCTTGTATATCCTGTATAAAGTTGAAAGGTGTAATGCTGAGCTCTGATGATTTACTATTTGTTTTAACAGCAGTAAACAGGCTGCTGGCTGCTGCTGAGTCCTCTGCAGACAGGGATTCAAGTTGCTGTTGCTAATCAATAAACTGACAGGTGCTCCTGTGAGAACAGCAGTGGTCTCTGCTCAGCACCTTCGACAGCTACAGGACACATTTTTGTTGCAATCTATTTATTACAGGATTGTGTTGTTGTGCTGTGTAAAGGCCTACAGCAAAGATCAGTCTGTTTTCTATTATTTGCATTTGTTGTGCAGCTTTTCTTTGAGTCCATGTTGCATTTTTCAAAGTTTATTTTTGGTTGTACTGTATATATATATATATATGAACTGTATATAAAACTATCGTAAGAGTTTAACTGCTTTCAATGTCAGTCATTAGTGTTATACTATATGTTGATATTTGGTTTTTACTGCGTCATATTTCTCTCGAGTGCCTCTGTCACTCAGAGTGTGACCGTCATAAAGTGGACGGTCATGATGACGGTTGATGAATTCAAACAAATCGGGTCAAACAGAAACAGAGAAACAGCTGCTCTTGTCTTTTGAACGCCACCTGTGTCTTACAGTCAGTAAAAGTTATGTAAGGTTCAGTTTATACTGAGACCAAATTGTGTACATTTCTTTAGCAAATTATTCAGATATGCCACAAATTTAACTTAGGGGAAAAAAGAATTGGTGCAGAAATAATAAAGTAAAAAAAAACTCAAACATATTAAATTTGTTTTATAATAAAGTTTTTCTCTTATGCTGACGAATGTAGAAAAACATTAGTTTTCTTCTGCCTTTGTCAAAGAATGTTGCTTCTACTGATTTGTTTTGTACAATATTGATGAATAGAAATAGTGGCACACCTGAAATAGATTCCCCAACTTGTTCAAGGACACTCCAGCAGGGTGGATGTTTCTAGTAATGGAGGTCGTAACTCAGGTTGTCCCCGCTCAAGGACGGTCAGTAGTTTGTCTGGAAATAAAGCAAAAGAAAAATGTAAAAAAAAACAACACACACACACGTATATATAAATATAACCTTTATGACTCAGCAGTATTCAATTCTCTTTTGTTATTAACGATTGGTATTTACATTTTTACATTTAACGGCTCTTGTGCATGTGTAGTTGTTCGCTCTAACTGCATATTTCGGACATTTACAGTAGGTAGGGTTAGGGTTAGGGCCTGCTGGTAACACAACAAACACACACTTCTGCTCCTGGGAATACACACTCCTGCACTGTGAAGTTGTTTTTGTGGCAGCTTTCAGGTTTTTCAAACAGCAGCTGGTGACCAACCGACTCAGCCCCTCTGGCCTTCTGGTGAGGGGCAACTTCCTTCCCAGAAAGTTCAGTAAATTATCCATGATGGAGGAGAGAGTGGCAAACAAGCAGAGAAAGCTCTTAGTTTAATGCATATTTTAAAGTGGTGGGAGAATTTCACTCTTACTGAGACATAGCATGAGATCAGATGTAAGCTGTGTGTTCGTGTACATCATTATAGTAGCATTTTAGTAAATAATGAACATTATTTAGTGTTTATAATAATTTTTATTCCTACATGTCATCAACATATGAGTATGAATAAAAAGAACCTACAATACACACTCAGCTGAGCAAAAATATCTGCTCCCCAGCCAAATGTGAATCTGAGATTAACAGGAGCTGTGTCTTCTTTTTGTTACTGGACAGGACGATTAAATATTTTACACTCATTCTGTTCTGCCCGTGTCCCCATCTCTGTTTCACGCAGCCACTCTCCAGGCCTCAGCTGTCGTCCAGCCGTTCTGACCTCTGAGATTTGGGGGGGCTGTGATAGGGGTCGGCCTGTCAGTGTCTCCCTCAGGGCAGAGCAATGACATTTAACTCAATATCCCAGAAGGATAAGGTTTCTCCCTCGCTCCCCTCCATCTTCCGCCTCAGTCTATCCCTGAAGTGTCAGGAGCCCATGTGTGCAGGGACTACTACGGCGTAAACCCTCTCGCGAGCTGGGACACCCATCACCTCTAACTCCCACCGTGTCGCTAACATGCCACGCCTTCGTGCCAGGCTGAGGGATCACCATGTGCAGCCTTAGCCCGCCGAGCCCTCCCTCCTCCGCTTGTGAACTCTATACATGTTCCCAGTTCTGTACAAGTGTTAAGTACTGTGCTAGTGCAGCTGTACGCGCACAAGCTATCTTATGCAACTAAGTCTGTCTCTGCTGACTTGCACGGTACGAGCAAAGTGAGAGGGACAAGGCGACATTTGTCACTTATAGACATGGAGCCAGGAAAGACTGACATATTTCCCAAAGAAGGTTATTGTCATTAACAGCATGTTTGGTGGGTTGCACGCTACTGTATCCTACCCAGCTGATCAATATGGATATTATTATTATCTGGATAGGCTCAAACAACTTGGACTTGGTGGTATGACTCATATGTACAAATATATCACATAAACATAGCATAACATAAATTTAAAAAAGGTCTCACGTTCCCAGCAACAAGTTAGACCTCCAGCAGCATCTCCTTAGTCTAACTTGCATCCAAAATAAATCATGGTGCCAAAACATTCACTAAGCACCAACACTGAATCCAATAACATGGGACACGTGTGGTATTGAGAGTAAGGACATAATTAGTAGGCCTACTGGGCAATAAGGCAATGGATGAAGCAGCCACAGCGTCAGAGTTAGCTGGGTACTTGTTACAGCATTAGCTAATAGTAATAATAGAAGTGGCAGCTGAGTCTCTGAATCCAGAATTCCTGGTGAGTTATAAATAGTGCAGGTGACACTGGGCTGCTGGGCATGGCACCACGACAGCTTTGCAGCTTTTTTAAAATGCAGAATGCTTTGGTCCGGACCGTACAACTTTTCAACTTTCAGCTCCAGGCAGAATGTAAGAGAAGGATGCTAGAGGACGCATTTGACTCCACAGTGTCATCAATATCGGCGCCGTGCGTTACACTGGGGCCGAGGAGTCCCTGGTTGTTCACACCATTCCTCACACTTAAGGCTGTACTATATAAGCCACAGGGGAGTTGACAGGAAAGCGAGCCTGTTGATCAAAAGTAGCTTTCATTTTAATGATGGAGTGTCGTTTACTTCGCTGGGTCTGCATTTTTTTAAAGGACGATGCTGTCAATTTACAAGCACGAGAGTTTTAATTGGGAAACTCAGCAATCAGCATCTGCAGCGTCAAGCACAGCATCACACTCACTTCCCTGGACCGCATAAACTCAGATTTTACTCAGCTGCCCCACAGGCACTTCTATGTTAAGATTGCAGTGAGGTTATTTCTACACAAGTGGGTATCAATGAGTTAAATTTACTCCGTTACACCTGCTGCTGAACATTTGGAGTAAATTGTATGTGGTTAAAAATATTTTTCAGTCTTACTCAAACACATTATTGGAGAAAACATGTAAGTGTTTTACTCCTATTTTATTATTATTTCTACATGGATTTTTGTGTTGTTACTGATTACATGTGGGTATGTGTATACTGTATGTTGCATGTTGAGGATGTTTGTTTGCACAGGTTGGTGAAAGCAAGTCTCCTGCAAAGGACAAATAAAGCTGAATCTGAATCAAAACAATAATAATGTTCAGCATTTACTCACTTCTGAAGCCTCTTTGCAACAGATACTTTAATACACATTCTCTGTTGACCAATCTTATCTCCACTTAATACAAATAGTTTCTTATAATAGATAGATAGATAGATAATAGATAGATAGATAATAGATAGATAGATAGATAGATAGATAGATAGATAGATAGATAGATAGATAGATAGATAGATAGATAGATAGATAGATAGATAGATAGATAGATAGATAGATAGATAGATAGATAGATAGATAGATAGATAGATAGATAGATAGATAGATAGATAGATAGATAGATAGATAGATAGATAGAGGCACAGCTCCATCTTACTGTTGCACGGGATCAGTTTATTTCCAAAGCAACATGTTGGACTGTTTTGACTAGATTGTCTTTTTGTTTTTTCTCTCAGATGTCTGCACATGAACAAAATCAGTCTGGGCTTCATAATAGCCAGTCATAAATTCAACAGTTAATGTTTCAGGCCAGCATAGCTGTATGAACGAGTATGTACAGTATTTGGTATCATCTGAAAGATGAGCTCTTGGAAATATACTACATCTTCAATGTCTTGTCTATTTCGAGTGAGCTTATCTAACCAAGACACTATTTTCGAGTTGATTACTGTGACTCAAGTGCAATCACTGCCAGTCACAAAACTGGACCGGTTCCTATAATCTATTACTTTTTTTTTTTTTGGTTACGCTCTTGTAAAAGTATTGAATAGAGCAAACCTGTTTACATGAGCAACTGGGTCACATCTGAGTCTCCAAGACTCACCGAGCAGCACAAGATTTAGCAACATAATCCTGCAGAAGTGCCGCAGTGAGAATTTGAGACCACATGGCCACTGACAAATTCTGACGACCACGGGTGACCTTAAGTCTCCATCGACCTGCTATAAATGTACAGAGGATTGTACTCCTGAAGTAGAATGAGTCTCGACACCCACCCCCCGACCCAATGGCGGACACATATCGGAGGCGGTTTTGCAATGATGGTGTGGTTTCTGTGCGATAACATATTTCAGCCTTGTAAACATCTTTCAGCTCTAACCACATTGTTTTGTTTGCAGAGGTTTGAAAAGGTAACAATGGTTTCAGCACGAGGATGTTATGAAACTACTGGGTCAACACTTTTGCAGTGAATTTCCTTTTTTGTGTCTTGACAAAATGTCGATCCGGGATCACACAGTCAAACTTTGGCTTTTTAAATATGGAAAAAAGTAATTATTCACATCAATCAAAATGGAGCATTACAGAAATTTGATTTCCAGTTTAAAAAAGAAGTTTAAATGTGTTTTTTTAAGTCCTCCCCCACCCCTACTCCCCCCTCAGCTGCACCCTTCACCTCTCACCTCATTGGTCCTGTAAAAGGAAGGCGAGGTGATGGACAGAGTGTCTTGGAGAAGGGTGTTGATGACAGGAAGATGAATGAATGCAAAACGAGCCTGAGAAATGCCTAAGAATGAAACCGGATCCCTTTTTGATAATTATAGAATGAAGAACATAAAACAGACTTGTTTCAGTTCAGTACAGTACAGTTTTCAACAGAGGCCATGTGCAGGAAAAAGGAGGTGAATGTTTTATACGTCTTATAAAAACATTATTTTTAAACTGGTGACAACTTTGAAATGGGAATGGGATTCGATTCAAACTATCGCAACAACAGCAGCAGTCGATCAGCGTTACATTATAATTATAGATTTTATGTGAGTTCTTATGAAACATTCATTCCCTCCTTTGGGGGTGAAATGTAAAGCAACAGCTCTCTTATCTGTCTGTGCCTCGATATTATGTGGATCTTTTGACTGGTGCAGCCAAAGGAGCTCAACACTGCCTCCTTGTGGACGACAGCTGAACATCACAGAGACTGACAGCAGCAGTTACTGTAGACACGTTAGTTGACATTGTTCTCAGAAGCATGTTGTCAAACACAAGTGTCCGTGTATTCAAATGAAATGAACTCTTGCGCAAGACGGTGTAATGACTTGTACTAAATTCTTTAGGTAGGAGTGTCAATTTACAGCAAAAAATACTTTACATTTAGTTTATGGTAATCACAATAGTTTACAATGGGTCTTGTCCCTGCCACATTTATGGTGATATGGTTATAATATGGTTATAAACGTGTTTCGTTTGTGTAAATGTGTCCAATG
This sequence comes from Decapterus maruadsi, assembly GCA_030347415.2. Taxonomy (NCBI): domain Eukaryota; kingdom Metazoa; phylum Chordata; class Actinopteri; order Carangiformes; family Carangidae; genus Decapterus; species Decapterus maruadsi. The sequence continues at coordinate 12,036,460 of CM064888.1, read as the reverse complement.
TAAAGAAGAGACTAAAACTGATATGGACAGATGAGGACATGAGTCAAACCAATAGACAGGTAACACCCTAGTGACTCACCTGGTGCAGCACAGATCACTTCTCGGACCCAGTCCTCGTCACAGGAGCGTGGACTCAAATCCAACTCTTTGCTGCCTGTCATCCTGTCTCTCCCTCTTTCTCTCTCTGTCCCTGTTTTAAAATCAAGAAATGGCTGAAAATTACACTGATAGCAATAAACTGTCATTGTGAGAAAAGATCATTACACTACAAAACTGGTATCCAAATATATTTTAGCATAATGCTCTATGATAAGTGACAGTTTGCAACAAAAAAACGACAAGTAGACAGTGTAGCTCAGATTCTCGCTTTATTGGTCAACTTGATGAAAGACTACAAAACGAATTCACAAAAAATCTCTTTCAAGTAATCAAATCTGTACAAACCTAAACTGTATGGGGTTTTTACAGCTCTGGCTCATATGAATCTGAAGAGTCATATGCATGTGTGTGTGTGTGTGTGAGTAAGCACGTGCTTGCTCTTGCGAGACAAGGTGAGGTTCTCCTTCCTGTTTCAAGGATACCGAGACGTCACACTCAGATAGGGGCAAGACACTGCATGCACGCACACGCTCACATGCACATACCTGTGTTTGAGATTTTACAGTACAGAGGACAGGGAAAACAAAATACTCCCCCCCTCCACAAGTACACACACACAACCTGCAGGCAGGGCTTGCTGCCAAAATTCATCATGTCAGCAATTCTCCCACTGTTTCCCCAACCCTGCTTTTTCAGTCAAAATTACTGTACAGACAGACACTGTGGTTTCAACCTTTCCACGGGAAGAGTGGTAAGAGAGGGGAAAGTATAAATCTCTAATACTCTCACACAAAATGTACACGTGCACACATGATTTTAATGCTCACCGGCAGACGAGATGCGTTTTTTTTTGTCATCTGCGCACGCACACACTCACTCAGACAAATTCATAACATTAAATGTTTTAAGAAGTACAGATAAAAAAGGAAAAAAGCCCTGGGTATAGGTTTGATTTCTGGCTGTTTGGTGAAAGAAAGGAGAAGAGAGGTAGAGAGGGCAGGAGGGATGGGTTGGAGGTCGAGGGCAAACTACTGGTGTCATTTCTTAGCTTTCCTGGGGGGAGTGACGGGGCGGCCGGAGCCCATGCCCCCGCCGCCGCCGTAGAACAGCTTCTTGTCTGCGGGTTTGAGAATCTGTGAGAAGGAAAAAACATTGACAAAAGTGAGCAATGTGTACTGTTTTTTTTTTTTTATTATAGTTTGGTGGGAAATATTTGTCAAAATCGGATTTTTCAGGTCGGTCTCTTTCGTACCTGGAATGAGCACATGAGGGTCTCGTCTACGCTCATCATGGCTCCGGCGTTGTCGAACTCCCCGCAGTAGTTTGGGGCTGAGAACAGCGTCACCAGCTGCCTCTTTGCAAAGAACTCATATCCGTCCTCAACCACCTGAAGACAGAGAGAAATAAATCCATAAATCAGAGGAAACGGAGCCGGAGGCTTGTAATTCATTTACCATGAATTTAAGAAAACACGTCTCTATTACTCACACTGCTGCCTGTCGTCAGGAAAAGCAAACTGACTCCCACTGCGCTGACACTGTTAACAGGTTTCCAGCTGGTCCCACTGTGCTACAGATGCTATTTAAGTACTTCTGCAGTTTCACCTGACAGTTCAAATATTCACTAACATCTGGACAAGGGTTTGTTTGGTTTAAGTGCTACCCCTCGTTTTACCGTCGACAGGTTTGTGGATAAAAAGGGCTCACAGCAGGAAGAAGACTATAGGAAAACTATAACCATATTGAAGAGATCTAGTAACCATCCGCAGTTTGTTCACGTAACTAGTTATAATCGTGGCCCGAGTCAAACCTGAATTACACACCAAACGTTGCCTATTTAACAAGATATAAAAAAAGAAGGCTCATCACCACTTCAAAACAGTCTAACTAAAGAAGCAGGGCTTTGTTCTGACCTGATGGGCCCGACAAATGAGGTCCATGTCATGTTTGTGGAGGAACTTTGTGACCACGTCAGCACCAAAAGTGAAGGAGACGCCACGGTCGTTCTCGCCCCAGCCCAGCACATCCTTGTCTGGGTCGGCCCACAGCAGGTCGCACAGGAGGCCCTGGTCAGGCACATCAGTGGGGCGCATGACCCTTCGCACCTGCTCCATCGACTGGAGGTCTGGGGATAGGCCTGCACAGCAAAACAGTTTAATGTTAGAAAGCAGGAAAACTTTATAGTAAGATTTTACACATCTAATATGTTGCTTGCTGCTCTCAGGCCTGACTGTGGACCAACAATTTTAATCTTAGGATTTACTGTAAAACATCTAAACATGAGCAAATAGAGTCTGAGTTAATATGACATGTGACAACAAGAAGCAGTCGTCATGGAACAATTTGTTTGGTTGAGACAAATGTCAACCATGAGACCAACTTCTCCTCACGTCAAGGGGACATGACTGAAACCAACATCGATTAACAGGAATATTTTCAGGTCTTTTAAAACTGAGAAAAACTGGTTGTAAAATGATTTATGACATGCATGCATGTGTAACATTAATGTTAAACACGTATGCAAAAGATGGACTGGGGCTTTAACTTCAATATGTTGAACAAATACGTTGAACAAACATACAAGATCCTCTGTGTTCTCTGTCTTATGTAACTTTATGTTCCCGGAGGCAGGTGGTGTCTACCCTCATGATTATGAGTGCATGTTTACATATTTTGTGTAGCGTCTCAGACAGGAGATAACTGTGACTGACTGTCGGTGTCACTTTGCCTGAACCTTTAGGCCCTAATCACCAAGTTATGTTCTGTATCGAAAAGGCTGCAAAAGACTTTAAATTATAGCAAATATAAAGAACATCTGCACATTGATCCTTTAGTTTTGAGCTCAGCACACTTTGAAATCTTTAGAGGTAAGACACGTGAACTGTTTGAAGCCTTATTATGCATCATTAAAAAAACACTAAATGCGTCAGATAGAGAGCACCATGGTTACCTGGTACACACAATGTCAGAGTCAGAGGAACTATCTATTGTAACTGTATAATAAAATTTTACTATTTTGTACCTGTTGTCGGGAGATGTGATTAGAAAAAACAGACTGGCTCTAAAGCCAAGTCTGCTGATACAGGGATAGGAAATATAAATAGACTCCAACAACAAATTAAGATCCCACACTCCTGCAGGCCTTTGGCCAGTATGTTGATAGTAACGACAGTGCAGAGGCGAGTTTGTGTGTGCGCTCTGGATATAAGCCAAATGAACTGTTTGATGAGGATACCTCCATGGCAACAGAAGATCTTCTCGTCAACAATGGCAGCAACAGGCAAACAGTTGAAGCAGTCGGTGAAGGTCTTCCACAGCTTTATGTTGTATCGCCTCTTACCTGTGGGAAGAAAACACACTTGGTCACAATCTAATCTTGTGCCCTATAAAATCTTAACAGCTGCCGCACCTATTGCATCACGTTAGAAACACAACATTTTACATAATCCTGGCTGTGAATAGCTGAGAACGGCATGTGATTAACCACTGCCCATTCTGCCTGATCATGCTCCTTAGCCCAAAGCCTAGTGAATTCAGAGGTTATGTGTTGTTGCATTGGTTTTTCTAACAACTAAAAAGCTATCGACTTTTAAAAGAGAAATGTGATTTTAAAATTAACCAATTAAAATTAATTCTTCAAGTTTACAAAATAGTGGTTTGCAGAACAAAAAACTGTTTGCAGATGACATACAAGAATTTTTACTGCTGATATATTTTCACTAATCAATAATTGTCCCGAGATGTCGATGGCAGGATAAATGGTCAGTGAAAATGCCGAGAATTTTTGTTTCAGCCAGTGTTACAATTTGGAAACCATAATCAAAATGGTCAACGTGAGACCAGATCACCCACAATTAAAAGACAATACAATTCTCATACAATATCTAGAATGACCAAATTAAATTTACTGTGCTCTTGCAGATTATTGAGTTTTAGAAGTCTGAAAAAGTATGTGTGGAAAAAAAAACTGTTACCGTTTCGTGCTTTACTTTTTTTTCATTGGACAAACATAAATGAACATCAAAATGAGTGTCACTGCGTGAAATAGCTCAGCAGCAACCTATTTGCTCACATTTTTATCATAATTCATGTCAGCAATACGTGCCGTGGAGAGAATGGTAAGATGTCTGTATCTGTGTGGATGTTACACAACTTACACTCATCATAGAAGCCATATATTCTGTTAATGGACGCGCACTCATGGTTTCCTCTCAGCAGAAAGAAGTTTTCGGGGTATTTGATCTTGTACGCCAGCAACAGGCAGATGGTCTCCAGGGACTGCTTGCCTCTGTCTACATAGTCCCCCAGGAACAGGTAGTTGCTCTCCGGAGGAAAGCCCCCATATTCAAACAGCCTGAGCAGATCATAGTACTGCCCATGGACATCACCTGGTGAGACAAACAGTGTTCAGAGCGGAGATAGAGGTGTGTATGTGTGTGTCAAAGTTGTGATTATCATGCTGGGTGTGTATAAGCACAACAAGAAGTAACCTGGATACGGGTACAACAACAGTTGGCACCTTGCAAATGAACCAACTCTGCCTATGATGACCGGCCATGCATTATTTTAAATGAACGCTGTGACTCTTGTTGCTCAACTTGTTTGTTGTGATGATGAAACAGCTTGTTGAACCAGCAGGTTGGCATTTAATGTGAGGGTACTGGTGATTTTCACTGCAGTGCAAACTTTCTGAAATTTGCAGGCTGTTCCTTTAAACTACACTTCTTCATCAACTGGCACCAGCAGTATAACACAGGAGGGCAACTCCCAGGAGACTAGAAGTGCAAAACAGCACAGGATATGCAGGCCTTTATTATCTGTTTATCCCTTCAGTTCTGTAATTATGGGGCAAGGTCACAGCCATGCGCTGTACACTGCTGGGTGAATCAAAACACTTTATTTTGAAATTACATCTTAAACTATCATTTGAAAACTATACAGTGTCAGGTAATAAGAATACACAACTTAATGTGAATGTAAGCTCTCTGCTAATACTCCAGCTCTCTAAGCTCCAGCAGCAATCCAAGAGGGTTCGTAAATACTGTGTGACCACATTTGAGAATTCCCTTGACTCTAAGGAACACAACTAAGCCTCACCACAAATCTTGAGGGGCGCCTCAAGTTCAAGCAGGATTGGCTGGCTGAGGAAGATCTCCCGGGATTTGAGGCAGAGACCACGGATTTCATTCTCTGTCAGTTGAACATTTTTGCCGGGTCGAGAGCCTTTCACTGTGGGGGGAAAACAGAACAGGAGTGAGAAGTTGTGCATCAAGAACAACAATGTTTATTATTTTTTCCTCATTTCTATAGAGAAAGAAAAGATAGACGATGGAACAATGCTGTGATAAACTTTGCTTATAAAATACAAGTATTTTCAGAGTTGGTGAGATACTGCTTTTTAAATCTAAATCAGACCGACACCGTCTGTGCAAAGTATGGCAGACTGCCATGGCCAAATGGCACATTCATTTACAGTTTGCATGCTGACAAGTATTCATAAACTTTCTTCCATCATCTGAGCCAACATAAATATGTAAAATATGAAGGGCTGCAGGCTGCAACTAAGGATCATTCCTACAAAATGTAGAGACAAAAGTACAATATAAAAGGCAATCACCAATCCCAAGTTATAACCCCTAAATGTTTGTTGTGATCAAACAAACAAACAAAATCGCTCAGTTTATTGTCACAAAACAAAGAAAAGCAGTCAACTGTTACGATGAGAGGCTGGATCCAGCTAGCCCATTTGTGGGAAAAACAACTAAAATAAATGATTCTCAAAATAACTTATTATAATTCGCAATATATTAATCAATTTAGCCAGCTACTGCAGCTATAAAATGTATGTAAGTTAAATGTAACGATTTTGACGAAATGACGATTTAATAATATGTGCAATCAAATGTTGCAAACAAAATTCAGCCAGAGAAGGAAACTAAGGAGAAAATATCGACTGCTCTAAAAATAGTGAATGTTGGAACAACGCATGACTTTTTTGATAGCACCCACGGTGCTTTTAGAGGAATATGGGTAATTTTTTAAAAATGCATCTCGGAGCCCGCCTTTAAATGCAAGTCGGTTGGATGTAAATACGAGCGAAAAGGAGCACAACGGGATCACCGAGTGCAACTCAAACAAAACCACCCTCACTGATGTACACTTTTATGCATAGCCCTTAATGTTCACATTTCTAGTTTACTGGAGTTTTTAGATGCATTCTGCTTCACCTTCATAAATGATATTTCAGGGTTATCGACACCACTGCTTTTATTGTTACGTATGGATAATAATCGAGCAGGGTACAAATGTACAAATAGACATCCATCACGAACCAGCTGGAAAAAATGATTTTCTTCTTTTACTTCTTGTAAACAACAAAATGTTACGCCCTGTCTTTCGCTAAAAAGCTACAGTGGATGAACTTAACTCGGTAACGTAACCTAAAGTGGCCACCGTTGTCTAGCCCCCACTGTTAGCTAAAATGGCTACCTCGGTGAATAAATATCGACCGAAATAACTCTTACCTTCCAGCAGACGCTGTATAATGGAGTCGATGTTCAACTTGTCGGCTTCTGCCATGCTATTTCCTCGATTTTCGTCGATCTCTATCAACTTCTGCGAATTAAAAACGTCGTGAACTGTTAACTAGCTGCCGAGGAACCGTTAGCTCAACTAGTTTAGCGTTAATCGGCTATCGTTAGCCCGCTAGCTGGCTAACCTTGGGACAAAATTGGCAACCTCAAAATTTGAGGCTGGGTGTTGAATTGTTGAAGATGTGGTGGCTGGCATGTACTACCGCAATTAGCATTAATCGGCTATTTTCCCTTACATGTCCAATTTAACTTTAAGTGGTCGTATTTTCCCGTGTGAACGCTGTTTCTGCCGTAGCTAGTAGCACCATGCCATCGACAAAAAAAGGGCTAGAAGAGCGTTAGCTCAAAGCGAGGATGAACGGAAGTGGCTTCGTGACAGTTGCCGCGTTCTCATTGGTCAGTTTTGCCAGTGGGTGGTACTTCGGGGACTTATTCTCTTCCCTTATTGGCTGTTTCGAAAGTCTGTTAGCATTTACTTATCTCAAACCACAATGTAAAAAAGGACAATAATTCTTGGATATAACTGATGTTTTGCTCGACTTTCATGGAGAAATGTATCAAAACATGCAAGTGAACACCACAGTTGCCCCTTTTAAGTCAAATACGAGTGTTTCCACGGCTCTGTATTTGTTGCGCAGTAGAGCGACACCCACGGAAGTGACCAAGATGGGAAGAATTGACGACATGACGCAATGTCCTAGCGCCTGGCAACACACACCGAGTGATTCATCCTGAAGCACAGAGATGGCTTAGCTAGTCTGCTAGTTTACTGTAATATAAACATGACTCCAACTCGGATTATTGTGAACCTATATATCTTACGCTCTTAATACTTTCTTAAATATATATACATATCATCCAACCATCCAACCATGAAGCTGATCCATAAAGACATTGAGAAAGATAATGCCGGGTGAGTGACTGGCGACAGCTAATGTTAGCAAGCTAACCAGCATGCCACTTTACAGCTGACTGTACATGTGTCATTTTAATAGTAATAAGTAGCCATGTGTGACTTACATTCAATTATATCAATAGATGTTGTGTCAATAACTGAGGGCACGAAACGTCACATAGACCATACCATTCACATCCTCTGGATATAAGTTAAGACTCAATAACAACTGAGCAAACCTCTACCTGTGTTATGGTTGATGTAACTGTTACACTCCATAAACTGTGGCAATATGGATGCTCCTGCAATGTGTCACCATCTATGTCGCACTTCTTCAGTCAGGTGACCCTGATGCCGGAGGAGGCAGAGGATATGTGGCATACCTACAACTTGCTACAAGTGGGAGACAGCTTGAGAGCCTCCACTATCAGGTATAAAGTAACAACGCCCAACTATCAGACAACATTTTAGGCTAGCGCATAAGGATTTTGTTGTTGTTGTTGTGATCTTGAATCAGTGTATATCTATCTGGCAACACTGCATTTCTTTGGGGCCCATTCATGTATCATCTAGTAGTGCTTTGTTCCACCTAACTTTGTTATATGCAGTGTTTATACACACTTTATTTGAACGTCTCACTATGTACCAGAGAGCCACAGACACAATATGTTTTCAGAAAACTAGCAATTGAAAACACACACACACAGCTTGTCATAAAGGTCACAGTTTCAAGTTCCTTTCCTGTTGTTCCCACAGGAAGGTCCAGACAGAGTCCACCACTGGAAGCGTCGGCAGCTCCAGAGTTCGCACAACTCTTACTTTATGTGTGGAGACGATCGACTTTGACTCCCAGGCCTGCCAGCTGAGAGTAAAGGGCACCAACTTAGAGGAGAACCAGTATGTCAAGGTCTGAGACACTTGAACAACCTGACATGTAGCCTTGGCACATTTGTAGAAGCTTTAAAGTGGAGAAGATACTACAGTAATAATATTAGTGAAAAATTGTGTCAGATAAGTTGTAGCTGTGACACAGAGTTATGAACAGTCTTGTGCTTGTTTATTATTATTATTATTATTATTATATTATTATAACATAAGCAAAACTGTTAAATAATTTACTCTCTGTTAGAATACTCTGTGTCCTCTGATGCAGGATTATATTTTATTTTTTACACGTTCTTTTTAATTCTACCTCCTTAAAATGAACAATACTTGTGACTCTGTTTTGTTTCTCACCCTTCAGATGGGAGCTTACCACACTATTGAGCTTGAGCTCAACAGGAAGTTCACACTAGCTAAAAAGAGCTGGGACAGCGTTGTACTGGATAGAATCGGTAAGCAGGTGCTACTGTTTTATTAGTCTAATTAGCTCGACCTGTTGATTTGTCTCAGTCTTGTGTTTTGTTAGTTTAAGCTGACTCTTCTCACTTGCATATCAACCCGGACCTGTAAACAGTACACACATGGATTCACAAGTAGTTTGTTTTCTATACAGACTTTCACAGGATTTAAGCAACTACACACTCAGCTGTTTAAATCTCACTTGCACCCACAAAGCTGCATGTTAGCAAAAACATACTTTCTGATTGTCCACATGGACGGTTTTAGAGAGTGCATTTGGTTTTAATGGCAATAATAAGTAATAATCACAAGTGAACTAAATACATCAAAGCCAGTTCTGTCTGCAGATCCTGACTGACAGGGTGACTTTTACAGAACATGCACAGTCCTCTTGTTAATATATTTACATAACCAACAAAGGCAGCGTGTTGCCTTGGAAACAGACTGTAGAGAACCAGGAGGGAGGTTCACAGCAGACAGATGGGGATCATGTATTTAAAGAAGTGGTGGTCCGTTGACTCATCGCTGCTTTGATTTTCACCACATTAATTTGAATTCATTGCAAGAGTGTCTTGGAAGTTACACAATTTTACTTACAGCAATAACACAACATTATGCAGTAAATACTAATTCCTCCGCCAGTGGAAGAGACAAATTCACAGTGAAATAATGACAATGCATTTGTTGATACTTCAGGAGGTACCCACCACCTTAAGGTGATCTGTGTATCATTGGTTTGTCCTCCCTTTAGAGCAGGCATGTGATCCATCCCAGAAGGCAGATGTGGCAGCTGTGGTAATGCAGGAGGGTCTGGCCAACCTGGTGCTGGTGACCCCCGCCATGACCCTGCTCCGTGCAAAAGTTGAGGTCACCATTCCTCGCAAGAGAAGAGGAAGCTGCACTCAGCATGAGAAGGTACCTCACTGCACAGACGATTAAAATATAGATAGAGAGAATTCACTCTAGAATTCTAAAAAAAATATATAATACTACATAATTATTATACTTTTGCATGTAACTCACTGTATATTAAATGTGTGTGTTTGCAGGCACTGGAGAGGTTCTATGAGGCTGTGATGCAGGCAATTCTTCGCCATATCAATTTTGATGGTAGGGCTGCTACTGTATGTGGATGTAAACATGCACACAGAGTGCAGACCATGTTCCTGTTTTGTGTTCGACTCTTCTCCTTTTCTTTAGTTTGTTCCCATCGCATTTACTGTTGTGTGTCTTTATGGCACCACAGTGGTTTATCATTGTTACCACACGATCTTTGCCTTGTTTACTGTTTCAAGAAATTCAAGCTGACCCAAGTTTAGAGTTTGATTTGTTTTTCTCTGTTTACCGTCAGTGGTGAAGTGCATCCTGATAGCCAGTCCAGGGTTTGTGAGGGACCAGTTCATCACCTACCTCTTTAAAGAGGCAGTGCGTCAGGACAACAAGCTCCTGCTGGAGAATCGGCCCAAATTCATGCTGGTCCACTCGTCATCAGGTCATAAATACTCACTCAAAGGTAGGAGCTGAGTGGAATCTGAGAGTAAACAAATCAAACCTCATGAAAGTGAAAGTTTTGTCAAGTTCTCGTGTCGTTTTGTTGTGCAGAAATTCTCTCTGATCCCACTGTGACAAGTCGGCTTTCTGATACAAAGGTAAATGATGGATCATCTGATATTTCAATATGTGTGATCATATCATAAGGAAATGCTCTAAAGTTGGGACAAAAGCGACCATTTCGGAAATATTGTTCATGTTTTGTTTATGTGCAACACACAGGCAGCAGGAGAGGTGAAAGCCCTGGAAGATTTCTACAAGATGCTCCAGCATGAGCCTGACAGAGCTTTCTATGGGTGAGCCATGACGTAAACAGTCCTTGACCCACAGAGGCTTCTTCTTTCATTAACCCTGATAATGCTTCAACCTTTGTATCTTTGCATCCTCAGACTGGCTCATGTGGAAAAAGCCTCTGAAGCCCTCGCCGTCGACACTTTGCTGATAAGTGATAACCTGTTCAGGTATGTATTGAGATGAGACTGAGATATTCCCGACAGATATTTTTAGGTTATCTATGTGTAGACTTGCTGTTGGCAGACAGAAACTGCTGGATAATCTGGTTGCAGCTGGAATTGACTGTTAAGCATTTGTTTTTTTTTCTGAGTTTTTATCATTTTTATCTAAAACAAACTTCAGAATAAGGTTAACAGACAAAAATCACATTTGAAATCCACATCCAGTGACTTTCATTCACATATTCCAGCAAATCTATTGGCTTTAAGGGGTTTCTCGTGATGTTGACACACACTCACATGTTTTTTTTTTTTTGTCCCCAGACATCAGGACATCGCCACGAGGAGCCGTTACGTTCGGTTGGTGGACAGTGTGAGAGACAATGGCGGCACTGTCAGGTACCAGTTATCTACATTAACATTTTTACCATATTTGGCAGAATATCCTTTACTCAGGACAAAGCTTATTCATGTTTTCTCTGTCATCTGTTTTGTGCAGGATATTCTCAAGCCTTCATGTGTCTGGTGAACGTAAGTTATAAAACCTTTCAGATTTGTATTAAAGTATTTGTATGGTAAAATCCTAATCATCTGATTTATATATAATGATATGAGCTATCTCAGCATCATACTGTGATTCCTGCACAGTTAATGTTTACAGACCGTGGCCCTGTGAGAGATTTACTGTTGTCATCACCGTGAAAACCCTGACTTTCTCTTTAGACGTCCTCGCTTTAGGAAGTGAGGAACAAACAGAACAGAAACAATTGCTAAACAACACCTACGCTCTTTGCACTTCCCCACTCAGACATGAAATCAGCCTGTTTACCACCTGTGTTGTCACCTATTGATTCATCCTCACCCCTCCGTCTCCTCAGAACTGACTCAGCTGAGCGGAGTGGCCGCCATCTTGAGGTTTCCCATCGCCGACCTATCGGAGGACGAGGAGGAGGACAGCAGCTCGGATGAAGACTGATCCGCAGACACGGGGCCACAGAGAGAAATGATTTGGAGGAAGACATGAGAAGGTGGACGTCCATTGTTACAGACAACACAAGAATGCGATGACTCAGTGTGTTATGAAACAATAAAGCTGCTGTGTTATGATCAACATATATATTCCACCTCGGCAACATCCACACCTCTCCCAGATCTATTTAACACACCTGCTTTTCCAAAGTGGCCGTGATATCTCATATAACCTGATGCAGTTTTTGGTTTGAGGTGACAGTGTCTTTGAGAAGGGGAGCTCTACTTCATGAGAATGCCAATAAAAAGAATGTAATTTGTTGCCAAGTTTCAAATGAGGACTGTTTAAGTTTAACAAATAGCAATAGAAAAAAAACATAATTTTTCTTTCCAAGTGTATATACAGTTTATCTTTCTTTCAATTAAACAGAAGCATTCAACCTCTCGTTCTTATTTCTCTTTGTCCACTCATCATGCATATTTATAAAAAAAAAAAAGAAACAAGTTGGAGCAGGATATAAAAATATATAATTTATTACATATAATAATTACATTCTTTATTTAAAAACTATTTTGGTTATGGGTATTACAACCCAAAACTACTGCATTTCAGCAAACTAGAAATCAAGTATACTCAGGATTTTTAATAAGATATGGTGAGTTCGCGGTTCACAGTTACAACACTGTGAATTCCTCTTATTCTTCTCTGGTAAAATGTTACATTTTTAACTTCCCTTGTGAAGAATTTCAGCAGCTAGTACTAAAGTGCATTTTAAACAGCTTGCCTTCTTTTCATACTTCCTCTTGCCTCAACGATTCCTAAAGCTCATCTCTACCAGCATAGCCTTAAGTGCATGCGTGTGTACCGTGATGCACTTGGCATCACTCCGTAGGACACTGGTACGTCTTAATCCAGGCTAAATCCTCCAGTGTGCCCCAGTGCAGGTAGATAATGGAACAAATAACCATCACATGCATTATCTGGTGGCTGTTGCCCCAGTTGTCGAACAGGCCCGGGCTGAAGCGCTCAGGGATCTGGATGATGTTCACCAGCCCTCCCACCACAGCCAGGGAGTCCATGATGCAAAAGAGGCGCAGGGAGTTGGGGCTGCCCACCCCGCTGCCGTACACCCTGAAGAGGAAGAGGCTGAAGCGGAACAAGGCCTGCCAGACGAAGGCTCGCAGGCGCAGGACGTTAGTGCGGGCTGTGGTGGCACAGTAGATCCCGTAGGCTGACAGGAGGATGTAGGCCAGCAAGGCAAGCTGTTGCATGATCGGGTAGCAGAGAAGGGTGATGTAAATGATGGGAAGTGCTCCTACAGAGAAAAGGGGAAGATGAACCAATGAATAAACCAAAGTGTCACTGAAACTGAAATCAGATATTATATTGAATTCTGATTCATTTTACTTAATGAGAAAGTCTGAAAATAGATATGACTTGACTTTTGAGACTTTAAGGCAAAAAAAAGAAAGAAAGAGACCTACAGGCCACATGCTTTGACTTTAATTCCAAAACAACTTAGTGGCCGGTACCATCATGAGACTCTGCTGCTCTGCTCTGACACACTTTTCCACATTAGCAGGTGCTGCATCCAATAAATTATATAACTTTCTGAAACCAGCAATCCATCTGACAATGGGTGGTAAATATGAGGCTACAGCTCACAGCCAGTTGAATGGTGACCAATGCAGGACTAAGATAACTATTCCAGGCTATAATTTTATATTTTGTTTACAGGCCCAAGAATAGTCAATCTTGTCCTCTTACTAATAACATTTCAGAAATTGTTGAATAACTCAGATATGAAAGTGAAATTATATCTAGAAGTGGGAGTTTCTTTTGCTTATTTGTGCCAGTAGGAAGTGATACAGTTCAACAGCAGAAATGTAATGGACAGATGCGAAAGTGGAAAAAAGATTTCCCAAAATGCTGAACTACTGTTGAATCTAAGCATTCGACCACCTACCCAGGGTGTTCACCAGACAGACCCCGAACATGTCGAGAGAGAGCAGGGTGTCGTACACATGTTCTCCTCCGATATGGTTCATGAACACGTGATAGACCACTGAGCCCACGGTGGGGCAGAGGCAGGCCAGGTAGTGGACCACACAGATCCAAATGCTCTCCACCTCCATCCAGGGAATGCTGAAAGGCAGTAGCACCAAGAAGAGGAAAAAGGGGACGCCTGTGGTGATAGGAGGAGTTGGTATGGGACAGAAGATAAAGAAGTAAAGAGAAGGTTAATATATGTACTACATCGTTATAGAGGACATTTACACAGAATCAGATTATTGTCTTTATGCAAAAATAATTTCATTTCTATGGTATAAAGTATAATCAAGAGTTGTAGAGCGGATGCGGATACATCCTCTTTTGCACATCAATGTGGGGAATTTGGTGAGAGTAGTTCTTGTTTATTTCTGTCAGGAACAATGTGAAACATACGGCTGCTGACTACATGTATGGAGGAAACTAATACCCTTCATTTGCCTTTAGTAAGAGCGTTAGTGTTAATGATCTTAGGGGATAGGCCGGGTGAAGATGGAGCGTCAAGGAGAGGCCTTCGGAAGTTCAAGGCTGCGCAAGTTTTGGCTCCTGCACAGTTAAGTTTTCATCTTTGTGTGTGTTTTTCACAACAGAGGTCAGGTTTGAATTCAGTGTTTTACACTAAAGGTGCAAAATTGGGGGAAATAAATAAATACGCACATAATGTAATTCTACCACTGTTAATCATCCAAGGAAACTCGTGCACGTAACCAAGATGGTTTCTGAAAACAGTTAGCCTAGAGGTACTGTTTGTGCAGCTGAAAAGTGTCAGTCAGTTACACACCTTTAAAGACCTAGTTAACTGTAGGTTATTTCCAGGCCAGAGATTCCCAGGGCAGATTACCACTAATACCCCATATCCTCATTACTCAGCCCTGTCAAGTGTTCTTAACTGGTTACAAGTGAGAGTAGTGGACATTTGTGACCCGTTTTGTTGCTTCATGTCCTGAATGGTTTGATTGTGTGCAAGGACGGAAAACCTTGCTTCAAATATTTAATTTATTTTTAAAGCTACTTCAGATGCACTTCATTTTTTTTTTTTTTTTTTTTACCTTTAATGTATCTGACACTAAATGGTATGCATTCCTACAGAAAGACAAGCACAGTCAATGATTTCTGGACTTACCATGAGTGTAAATATTCCCCAGCTCATTGTGCATGTAGAAGAGGCTCCTGACGCACTCTTGAGCTGTGGACACTGGCCGGTAACCCGTCAGGACATATTTGTTGAACTGAAGGTGTGGAGGGGTCTTTGCAAACTCCAGCAGCCGCGGTCCTTTGTAAAGCCCCATCACTACTTCCTGCGGCCAATTTCCTTACATTTAGTTGACAGCAGAGGTTCCCCGCTACATCTACATACTAAAAGTAGCCACACTCATGACTCTGCAGCAGTCATGACCCACAACCAGCTGAAAAACTCTGGTCCTTGAAAGCCATTATTCGGACAGGTGTAATTCCAAGCAAGCAACCTGTTTAGCTGGCCAAGTGGCATGCTTTCAGTAGGACCAATCAGCAAACGGCTCTTACTCCTAAGCTGGAGTAATCCTTGCAAAAAGCCACGTGCAATGCCACAGCTGCTCCTTGTCACAGCTCATAACTCTCACACACACGCACACGCACACACACCTCAACTTCATCCTGGATAGATATTTTGTGTATTTCCCTTGTTGTTCTCTGCACACATTCTCCTCTTACCGACACGCCATTCACCACAGTGTGCTACAGTCAGGATGATGTGGGGATTACAACACTTGAGGAGGTTGTTAGTTTTCTTATTGCAACTGATATATACCTGCTTTTCTATAATATAATGAATGCATATAACCACACACGTAATAGTTTCACTGTTATAATTCTTTGGTGGTTTTATTTTAATCAAATACTGTACAATAATAAACAGATGCTTGCCACAAGTAGTAAAAACCCCTTTCCTGTGCAAAATAAATTAGACTGAATTAGGTTTTATAGAAATATTTTGAGTTGAGAAAATCCAGGCAAAACTGACAGATTCAATGAAATCACTGAAAACATGCAGAAGCCTCCAACAACCACGTCTTTGTATGTACAGTGAAGAGTAAGTGCAGGACAAAAAGGTAAATATATAAAGAGTAACAGTAAAACCTAACAACTCAAAGTCTGAAAATGTCATAGACTTACAAGCGAACACAAACACATGACTACCAGAGCTATTTGACAAATAGGGGAAATAAAAATAATACAATCACACAATTAAACTATCAAAAACAAAATATACAATGACAGAAAAAGAAGTTAAACTTGTCGTTGTCATCATGGTTAACCTGTGTGGAGAAAAGAGTAGAGAGCAAAGATGAGTCGGACGGTTGAGTAAAAACACTCAGCTATGTTTCAGCTTGAGTCTCTTCTCACCTTGATAGCCACTGTTCCCAAAGAAGCCGTTCAAATCATATTTCCCATTCTTTGCGCCTGGAGACAAAGACAGAGGAGAAACAAAGTGTTACACAGAAGTATTATTACAAAGCAAGTTCACAGCCTCTCCCTGGATTCAAATATTTATAAAAGGAAATCTGGTTAAATTAGAACTTTTTCACACATTTTTAGCAGGATTTACCTTGTGGGTGAAAATGAAGTTTGAGATGCTGTTGAATGTGTATCTGACGTGGCAGCTGCTGTTGTGTCGTGTCGTCGGGCTGCTCGGGCCCCTGAACCACACCCTGCGTCTCTGTGGCGGCTGCAGCGTCGAGGCCGAGGCTGGCGGTGCCCGCGGGATCAGGCAGGTCTTCGACACCTGCTCCTGGCACCACATCATGGGTGAAGGACTCTACAGGCAGGTAGGATGGGACTAAGGGGTAGGCCAAGGCCGGGCTGGGAGTGGCTGCTGCAGGAAAAGCTACAACTATGGAGGAGAGGCAAAAAGGGAGGAAAGTTCATTGCTGTTATTGTTGTTAATTCATTATCTATGAGATAAATGATGAATAATGTGTTTCTGCTCTTACCTTCAGGTTGCACTTGTCCATTTAGGTAGCCCACATTTTCTGAAAATACACAGATAACAGCTAAACATACCTGAAATCAATGGAGCCACATGAGGGAACAATCTGGAAACACATACTATACTTTACCATATCTATCAACAGACATCCTCTCGCCTTCCACGGCAACAGCTGGAGTGGGTAGCTCCCCCTTAACTAAGAGATCAAAGATATAACAGATGAGACGAGACTACAGTATATTTGTGCTGAAAAAGAAACATCTTCACCTGACGCACCGTAAGATTTCCCAGCTGACTCTGGCTCAACAGGCAGGGACTCATACGGTAAACCGGCTGTGTCTGTTTAAGGCAAGAGAAGAGATGAATGTACAATGTGTTTGCACATTTCTAACGTCACTTCACTCATCAGGCAGTTAGCACCACAAATGGACAAATACCGTATTGTCCAATAGATCTGCCCTGAGAGGCAGATTCAGCTGGCTGAGACTGGTACACTCCCTGGTTACCTGCAAAGCAGTTGACGTGAAATCATTTAGTAAACATGCCCATGAAAAAAAGACTGATGAAAAAAAAAAACTAATACAAGGATGTACCATATTTCCCAGACGATTTAGCTCCACCCCCAAAACCAAGAGCTTGTGGTGCGTAGGGAACTTCACCACCACCTTAGCAGGAAAGTTAAGTTAAATACAATAAAAAGATAAATAAATGACATGTAGAAAGTAGATGTGTTTATTGGATCTCACCATATTTGCTTGTTAATTTTCCATTAAGTCCCAGAGCTTCAGGTTGATATTGTGTCCCAGCCAGACCTTGGGAAAAAAATGTATGATTTATGAAATAAATTAGGGCTAAACTAAAAAACACAATAACAATCACAAAAGCTGCATGCAAAGCTTTGAGTATGTCTGTCTACAAACCCAGCTGTCCCTATTGTTTCATGGCCAAGACAGAAAAAAAAAGTGTGCAGTGCAATTTACTGCACTGTTGTTAACTGTTGGTGCAGTACGACGGGACAGACACCATTCAGTATCTCGAAACTCACTGATGTTTTGTCTCTTGTTTGTTTAATCTGTACAAAAACTAAGGGAGTTAAGCAGCTTCTTCCATTAGCTTTATCATACTGGAAAGCTAATGAGTGTAATTTCCAAAACTTTAAAGGTTTCTACCGTATTTTCCAGTAGATTTGGCTTCAGGGCTCAGTCCTGCTGGTTGGGCTTCATAAGGCATTCTTCCATAACCTGCAGTGGAGGAGAAAGATGGACACAGAGGAGAAATGAGAAAAGGTTAATGGGAGGAACTTTTAGTGTGAGACGAGGTAAACAACAACAGAGGTATTCAATACACTCACCATATTTACCGGGTGTATTTCCATTACTGCCAAGACCAACAAGTTGCCCACCATTGGGAAGACCTCCATATCCTGAGCAGAGATGAAGCAAAAACAGTAGACGATCACATGACCTCTGATCGCTCAAGACAGGAGGAATCAGGGCAAAGAGTTTAGACACAAGCTGCATATGACTGTATTTATTCTAAATGGGCTGGACAGTCACATTTGTGGAAAGTCAACATTTTGGTGCATCTAACGAACACAATTCAAATCGAACCGGGCAACAGTAACATGGACGTACCATACTTTCCAGCAGTTCCTGCGCTGAGGGGCTGTCCACCAAACTGTAAACCACCAATGCCTGCATCAGAGTGAGGAAAGCAGTGAGTCGGTTGGCAAATGAGCAATGAGAAAAGGAACTTGGTTTAAGGATTTTACATTTCTGTCCATCACGGTGGGGTAGAGTTTTATTAAAGAGAAACTCGTCAAGCCATAAACACAGCTCCCTTCTCCTTTTAAAGCTTCACTATGTTGTTGTAGTGATTTGTGTAATGAGTGTGACCATGGAGGACTCACCGTACTTGGCGCTTGATTTCTTTGCATCCATTCCCATTGTCTGACCACCAAAAGGCGAACCACCCATTCCTGTAACATTAGAAGGAGTTTTGCTTCTGGTGCGTTGCTTTAAAAATGTTCAATATACTGTAATGTTGTATGTATGCTCATCATTTCTAAAAAGACAGTATTTTTCATTTATTGTCTTAGTAATGATTTGAATGTGTTAAATTATATACATACCACCATACATGCTGCTGAATTTTCCGTTGGGACCAAGGCCGGCAGACTGAGGCTCAAACTGACTAATTCCTGCAAAAACAAGAACAGTTGGTGCATCACATCTGTTCATTTTTACACCTCAAAATGCCTTTACTCATACTTTATTCTGATCTGTGTGAAATAAATAAAATGGAAATGTAGATGAATAGGCTAACATGCATTTTAAGATCACGTTTTTTTTAAGTATGGAAGCATCGACAGTCATTTATTTTCCGCCAGGATCATTTTTCTGAGCTGAGCTGCCTGAACAGTTTCACTTTAGTTTCATCCTACAGGTCACAAATGATTTTAAGTGTTGGCATGTTCTCACCATCTAGTCCAGCAGGAACTACTGGAGCTCCATTGTAAGGACTCTGTTTGGCGCCGCCTGTAAAATCAGCAGCAAATCACAGATTTGATCTGTTTCACCATGCACAAATATTTGGTCTAATTTCTTGCACTCCTGTCTTTGACTTCTCTTCAATTAATCGTCACTGTTAAACTATGTCATACCTGATTTGGCATTAGTGGGTGCACCCTGGCCAAGACCTGGGGAAAGAAGACGCAGTGACTTTTACTCTGATTCTATGAAATATACTATTGTCAAGTTAAAATGTATATAATTCTTCTTACTTGCGTAGTCAGGCTGTACACCGGCACTGTAGCCATTTCCGTTCCCATACCCTGCAAAGAAAAGACATCATGAACTACCTCAGTGCACAGAACCGAGGGTGAGCTCAGTAACGTAGCTATATGAATAAATAATCTCATTATAGATTTATTATATGTTATGTTATCCATGGATTTTGTACCCGATTTGGATTTGCCTGCTTCAACCACACCTGGATGTCCTACGATGAAAATGGCAGAACAGTTTTTAGGCATCCAACACCTCAATTCACAACACAGCAGACCTGCCTGACTGATTCACTTTAAAGCCAACTTCTGGTATATATTTTTAAAGCGCACCTCCATATGAGTTTCCATTTCCAAATCCAGCACCAAGATACGCTCCTTGTCCGTAACCTGAAAGCAAACAAATTATGAGAATAAATCCCACATGTTACATACACATATTTCTGTGCCTTTTTTTGGGGATGAATTTCTCACAATGGGGAAAAATCCACTCACCAGGCAGCTTAGGGTTCCCTGCATAAGGATATCTACCTGAACATGTAAAACAAAAAGGAACATTTAAATATCCTCGGAAGTTAAAGACAAAGGAAATGTCAAAGCACATGCTTCACTGTATGTTTATATTTGTAGTAAATATTACCTGCTCCATATCCATTGCTGAGGCTGGGGCCAGCGTAGCCTCCTACTCCATGACCTTTGGATAAACAGATAAATACGGTCTTCACCTCCACATTTACACCATGGAAAAGGTGAAAAGTCTATATACGGTTAAATAAATTCACAGTTACTAGGTCAAAATAAATCTTAGTTACATTATGCTTTATATTTTTTCTGTTTTTCTATGTCAACTCTTAGATCAGTTAAATTTTTTTAATTAAAGCCGGTGCATCTCATGGCGTAGCAGTCTGATGAGGCCAAAGGGAAGATATTATCTGCTGTTAATTATGTGTTGGACAAGTTTTCTAAATGAGCCTCTAACAAAGCCAAATACTGTTTTGTCTGAGGCAGAGTGTAAAAAGTACACAAGAACTTATTTAAATGTCTCAGCAGCACAATGTGACAATGTTTGGTGAAGCAACATAAGGCACACATAACAATATAACAATCATAACCATGAATATTTGTTGTTTTCCCAGGTACCTGGTTTGTTTGATTTAGCTCCGCCATTTGGATATCCTCCTCCTGCACTGGCACCGTATCCTAAACAATGACATAATATCTGTTAAACTGTTGTCAGGTCTTGCATCATGCATATCAATGGTGAGAATGAAAGAAACAACAGATTTACCATTGGGTTTAGCACCATATCTAGTAGGACCACCAGCTCCAGCACCAGCACCAGTTCCTGCTCCTGCTCCAGCTCCATAACCTCAAAACAAATGAAACAATTGTATACTGTTGTGCATTTAACCAAGTTTGTTTTTGTGCCAGTGGATGCTCTAGCACCTGCAATATCACATTAGAAGAAAAAACCACCAAGTTTTCATCATCTGTCTGACTCAAATGCGAGGCGGAGACCAAACAAATACAATAGGTGTTAGTTTAAAATCTGCTTTCTGCCTTTAGTGTCTCAGTGACGCACTCCAAGTCTTGACAAAACACATTTTAGCAAGTAATTAAAACCACTGTATGGTAGTTAGTGAGGTGCATACATTAAATGTAATAGTCTCAGTTTACCTGGTCTTGGTATTTTCATCCATTGTCCATTTGGTACTCCGGATGGTCCACAGTCTAGAATAAACATGCATGTAAATATGTATTATAAACACACTTCAGGTATTCAGGGTGAAACACACAGATCCCTGGAAGTGGGGCATCATGTCAGATTTCTCTGTGGCATATTGTTCCTCAACAGCACAAAGATATTTACCGGGTTTGGTTGATTTAGCCCCCTGTCCCTTGGACACTGAAGCTCCCCCTCCGTTCACTAAAAGGCAGAAGAATAGAGCAAAAAAAAAAAAAAAAAATCAGGGCTTGGTTGGAAATGACCCATCTATTACATCGCCTTAAAATAGTTTACACATGCAACATCATTTAATAAGGAATTAAAGGTGAACAAAACACACAGTATAGCACATGCACCAAAGGCACCAACTGGAATGTATAAGGATTATTAGAAACAATAATTAGACATTATTAACAAAGTAGAAATATCACAAGAAACACAACTTAACATTCATATTAGTTAATTCTCAACCGGCTACAAACATTATTAGAATAGTTTGACATTTGGGAAATTCCCTCAATCACTTTCTTGCTTCAAATGTATCCAGTTATCTTACTTTAGTGTAGCATAAAGACTTCAAGCAGGAGGGAAACAGCTAACCTTGGTTCTGCCTAAAAGTAACAAAATACACCTGCAGACAGCTCTAAAGTTCACTTTTTAACATGTTATATGTTTAGTCTGTTTCCACTTGTTGTCAGTCTTTATGCAAAGCTAGGTAAACAGCTAACCACAGCTTTTCAGTATATTATATACATTTTTTAAATATAATCTTAAATACTTTTCAACAAGAAAGCAAATAAGCACATTTCCCAAAAACATTACTTTCAAAGTGACATGTTGAACATAACAATGTTGGGTGAGAGTTTCAACAAGAAAACACCAAGAGATGAGCACATATCAACACAAGTTATTGGTCATCTGCTGACACAGCAGAGAAGAGCATGCAACACAAAAACATACACAAACATAAAAACTGTACAACTAAACGGTAAAATCCATGGGAACTGGCTAGTCACTCTCAAGTCGGGATTTCTCCATCTCTACTCATATTAACCTTATAGTATTTTAAATAGTATGGTATTTAAAATAGGCTACACTATAATGGGTTCACATAGTATTTGATGTAAATACATAGTATACAATTTTGGATGTCATTAAGATTGTCGAAGCATTACTAAGTAAGTTCAAGTGATTTCTAGCCATAAACACAACATAATCTTTCAGTCTGATGAATCCTGTCAGACATTCGAGTGATCATAAAGCCCATAATTCACCAACAGACTGGAGTTAGGACAAACACAGATTTCAGTCGACATTTACACATGCAGTCCAACACATTTCAAGACTTAGTTTACCAGCTGCCCCAGTTTCCCCTGTAGGGAGACCTTTGACCCCGAGGCTGACAGGTCCTGCCTCAGACTGACTCTTGATGTTTGCTTCCTCAGGTACAACCTCAGGTGATCCCACAGCGAGCGCCTCTTCAGGGATGACGCTCCCTGCACCGTTAGCCGCCACTGTTTCAGGAACAGCTTTGGTTTTCACGGCTGTGGTGCTTTCAGGGACAGCATCTCCCTCACTGGTGCTGTCTACCCCAAACACAGCGTCTGCCTCTGCACCTTTTTGCTCAGGCACAGCACTTCCAGTCACATAACCTAGAGGCCATATATTGCAACAACATTTATATCCACATAGCATTTTAAATTTACTGTACCCATACATTCATTCCTGAAACCAGAATGTAAACAAATGAAATGTCCTTTCAACTTGCTGCTTTGGTCCAGGTGCATTTGCAGTAAAACTACAAATTCAAAATTCAAAAACTCCGTGTTATACAGCATTAATCTGAAAGATAATTGAAATGCTACTCTCTTCTCACACAATTGAGTAGACAGAGAACTGAAGTGGCTGAAAGTTGACAGTCTACAGTCATAATATCATCTCATGTATTTTTCCATTAATTAATTATAAAAAATGTAATTTGTGTAATTCTCCCACAT
This sequence comes from Decapterus maruadsi, assembly GCA_030347415.2. Classification (NCBI taxonomy): domain Eukaryota; kingdom Metazoa; phylum Chordata; class Actinopteri; order Carangiformes; family Carangidae; genus Decapterus; species Decapterus maruadsi. The sequence continues at coordinate 12,013,035 of CM064888.1, read as the reverse complement.
TAATTTTTAGATGAAAAATAAACTAGTAAATCACTTGACATCATTCAGTATTGTTATAACTGCAAAGCATTTTGAGAAAGTTAAAACACACATACTTAAACTCCATAAGTACATATCAAAAGGTGCATATACCCATGTATCATTTCAGCATTAGTTTCCACAGGTTTTGAGGGTGGGGGTACAGCAGTGAGAGAACTGGGGAACTTGCCTTGAGGAAACACCGCTTCAGGCTCTGGAGCTGCGTTACTCTGGGGAACCACTTGTGCAGGTCCAGATGTGGCTGTCTTTGCACCCTTGCCCTGTGGACCCAGGGGTGCAGGCTCAGGTGTGGGCTCAAGTGCAAGCTTTGGGTCGATGCCCTGAGCAAACGCTGGTGCTGGTGCCGGTGTAGCCAGAGGGATCAGAGGCATCTGTTTGTAGCTTTTTCCTTGTGGCACCGGCAAAGGCAGCTTCTGAAATTTCTCCTGTGTTACCATAACAAGGATACCACTGGTTGGGTCAGGGACAGCAGGCGCGGCACCTTGAGTTATTGCTTGTTGAGGTGCTGCACTTGACTGCTCAGGTGAGAGATCGCCACCTTTTAGGCCCATGCCATTGGAAGCACCTGCGCCTTTTGTACCTATCCCGTTTGGCATCATGCCGTAACCTGAGAACCAGACGAAGATGCAGATGTGAAACTGTAAACTATTTTAATTTGGAAACCACCATAGGCATAATTTACAACAGCCTACCATTGCCCAGCGACTTAGTTCCTTCACTTGGGGACACTGCTCCGACTCCTTTGGTAGCTTGTGGGTTTGCGCCTCTGCTTGGCCCTCCGTATCCTGCAATTCGTGTGTCACAAAGTGATTATAACGACACCTTCTCAGGCAGAGATAAACTGACCATCATAGAATTAACTCTGACGAATAAGAATCAGAAACTCTGACTTCAAATAAATTCAGATAGCTGGAGCTCACCATTCACTTTACCTCCATATCCGCCGAGTGCAGCACCATTTCTAACTCCCTGACCTGGAGAGAAAATATGAAAAAATTCAGAAAGCAAAGTGAAGAGATCTATATTGCACTTCTGTATCAATACTAAATGCAAGCTACAGGGCCACTTTTTAATAATTAACAGCTAAATGACAAGTATAATAATATAATAATTATAATATATATTTTGACATTGATAAACACATTATTCATATTCCTGAAAAGAGATAGATACAACAATGTGCACTGTATTTCACTTGTAGTGAAGTTATAGTTTTAAGTGTTGACAGTTCCAATATAATGATAGTAAACCAATTATTACTTTATGTAAGGTGCATATTAGTAACAGGATGTACCGTTGGGTTTGGGTGCATATCCATTGGGAACACCAGCTCCAGCTGCAGCTCCATAACCTCAGGTCAAAGCACAATATTACATAAATACCATGACACTAAACCACAGTTTTCATTCAACAAAATCAAAGATCTATTACCATTGGGTTTATTATTGGGTTTATTTCCATATCCATTGGGGACAGCTCCATTGGGTTTATTTCCATATCCATTGGGGACAGCTCCATTTCCATAACCTAGAGAGAAAATTACTCATCAAAGAAAGATCTACACCTCACTTCCTATTTACAATTTAAGCATGTGTGGTATTTTTGAAATAAAAAGTAGTACCTGGTTGGGGTCTCATTCCAGCTCCTCTGTTGGCTCCATAACCTGTAGGACATTCATAGATTTATCATTTGATTCAGATACAGTTTAAGTTTGAATCAAAAAATGAAAAAAGAAGAGTGGGTCTTACCATTGACTTTGGCACCATGCCCATTTGGGAGGTTGCCATACCCTAAAAAACAACAAAGTTAAAATCATCTTACAAGAAAAGTAACATGTTCCGACAAATTAAGTATATCTATATCTATATATAATTATGTGATTGTGACATTGCTCTTACCTGGTTTTGCTGGCTTGCTAGCTCCACCACTTGGTTGTCCATAACCTTAACAGTTACATACGGTAGATAGATAAAATAATATTAAACTTGTACTATAAAATGTAATAGTAAACAACAACAATTCCTCCATGTTGACCCACCATTTGGCCTGGCTCCATTTCCATTAGGGGCTCTGGCTCCTGCATAACCTGTACATTTAACAACAACATGATTTCAGAAGATGCTTCTAATAGTTTCCCTTTCCTGCATGCAATTTTATTGTGTTTTGTGTTATATAATATTTATGAATTTACCATTGGCTTTTGCACCTTGTCCATTGGGCACACCAGCTGCACCACTGTAGCCTGAAATGATCAAATCAGTCCAGGGAATTGTACAGAGGGCTATGTCATCTCAAAATATGAAAACAAACAGAATCGTATATTTTCAATAAACAGTGGAGATATTCCTACCTTGCTTCGGTCCCTTCATTCCTCCATTTCCATACCGATGTCCAAGACCCAAACCTGCATGGCCATAGCCGCCATTGTACCCTGTGAACAGAGTGTACACATAATAATATAAAGCATTTATGATTTATTCACCACAGTATCCCCTAAGTGAAATCAATGCTGCATGACTCACCTCCCATGGGCTGAGCTCCATAACCATTAAAACCGTTACCGCCATATGCTGGAGGAACAGATAAAGACCGTTATTAATGGTGTTTTAGGAGGTGACCTCAGTTCTGTGCCATAACGTTCACTCACCTTTCCCTTGGTTCCTGGCAAGCTGAGGTACTCCAAGACCTCTAGAGGGTCCCATTCCTGCCCCTGGACCTTAAATCATCGGAGGACAGATATATCAATCGTGTGTCAAAATTAATGTTTGACGAGAATGACAAGAAAGCAGCAGAGGATGAATTACCTGCCCCATAAATTGGTTGTCCATATCCCTTCATGGGTTTATTTCCAGCTCCTCCCTGTCCTTTTGAATACACAGACATGATCATGTTTCATATAGTAAAACAAAAGAACATGATTTATACCTCAGAAACCCAGAAAACATCAGGCTGCCCATTGCTATATCTCACCATTTGGTCTTGCCCCATTACCATTGGATGGGCCACCTGCAACACCTTGACCTGGAGGTAAATTAGGAAGGATGTGATACAACTGCTCACACTTGTTTATTAAAATGTGCTTTTTTAAGTTTGGTTTTTACATATATTACCATTTGTTTTAGCCACATTTACATTAGGTACTCCGGCTCCAGCTGCAGCACCATAACCTACAGACACAGGTTTTAATTAATCCACATACAGCAGCACTGCAGGAACTCACTACAGCATGGTAATTTCAATATTAATCTGAATCAATAAACACAAAATGGAGGAGCTACCGTTGCCTTTTGTTGCAAGTCCATTATGTGCAGCAGCTGCAGCACCATTGCCTGCAGAGACAACAGACAAAATGTTTTTTTATTCTGCTCATCAAATTTAATAGTGAAAAACAAAACTTCCTGTAAATGCCTCAGCTGGTATTGACAATTACTTTTGTAAATATTCAAAAAATGAATTCTCTAAGACTTATTTGTGCTGCTTGGTATTTTGAGATTAAATGGTATTGCTTTCTATATATAATACATTGAACAGAGAATAATTATCAGTTGGCTATTCACTCACCACTAGGTTTACGTCCATTGCCACCAAGAACACCAGCTGCAGGACCATAACCTAAAATGGATAAAACCAAGACATTCAATTATCTCATTAGATCTAGTTTTTGGGAGTCCTAGAAAAAGGCTGAAACTGTGGACTTACCGTTCAGATGGCCTGTGTTTCCATTTGGTGCAACAGCAGAAGGGACTCCATAACCTGAAGATTAAAGAGACTGTGTGAGTTTAAATTCAACAGATAACAGCAAGTCTATTTCTGTGAATGTGACGCTAACTTAAAATAAATCATATCGCATAGAAAGCATGATATTCTAACTAAACTAAAATATAATTTAGTACATCATCACATTACCGTTGCCTTTTGTTCCTTGTGCACCATATCCACCAGCTTGAGCACCGTAGCCTGTAACATAAAGAATATTTAAACTGAACAGTGTTGTTTCTCAGTGTTAGAGAGTACGGATGTGTTCAAAGCGTCATACCGTTGCCTTTCAGTTGTTGTCCACCGGCTGGGCCGCCCTGAACACCATATCCATTGGATTTAGCTCCATTTCCACTGGGTAAAACCGCTGGATTTCCTCCTGGATTAGATCAACACAATGCATGAAGAGATAAAGGTTAGTGGGGAAAAAGTGACACATTTTGAAACTGTAAGAGATTCTGCAACCAACTTTTATCATCCACTTTTTAAGCCTTTTATTTGAGAAACACATGCAGGAAAATGTTGCTGTTGTGGACATCTGTTGTTAAAATCCCCCTTTCTGGACTCATCAATGTGTTTTTTTGTCTGAGCTAAGGTTTTATGAGGATTTATGTCTTGTCTACCTACCCTGTGGTTTCCCACCTTGTCCATTCGTCACACCAGCTGCTGCTCCATAGCCTTGGAAAACAAAATGCAAAATCATTATATCCACCATATGATCTGATGATTTGCTTTAAAGTGATTACAGGTACACAGTAAACATACCTTTCATCGCTCCTCCATTGGTCGCACCAGCTGCTGCTCCATATCCTTATTGAGATCAGACATGTGATAAGGAGAAGTTGAATGCAATGATAATGTGCTGAATTTGTACGATAGTTATGTGAAAACAGATTTACCATTAGATTTTGCTCCATTTGCACTTGAAACTCCAACTCCTGGCCCATAACCTGAGTGCAAGATTATGAAAATTACTCAAATAAGATCAAACTGTACGCATTTTTATGTCATATTCACCCTCTGTAATCACTGACCTACTCCTTTTGTTGGGTATCTACCATATCCATTTTGTACACCCATTCCGTGACCCACACCTAAAAGAAAGAAATGAGAAAATCTCAAAATCATAGCAATAGTTGAGTTCAGGGTTGTTAAGAATAAGATATGCTGTGAACTTACCTTTTGAAGGCATCAGCATTCTTCCTACACCTCCACCATTTTGGGGTATCCTTCCTAAAACATAAAAAACATGACACTAAAGTTTTGGTGTGTCAGCCTTCCACAACTGCAATAATATATAATAATAATAATAATTCATATTTCATATAGACAGAAAGTGCATAAGAGTTAGGAATATGACGGATTCACCATGAGGTTGTGGCCCTTGTCCGTTGGATACTCCAGAAGCAGGACCGTAACCTTCAACACAACATACGTGATGTAAAACTACTGCCAGGTCACTATGGTACAAATTCAATTCAATAAATGTGAGGAGATCAAACATGTTGCTGTTAAAAATATGATCTGTTCTTCAGCTTTTTTAACTCACACATCTCATCACTCATCTATGAATAACTGGGTCAGGGTCTTGCTTTTAAAGAAATTAATCATAAAGTTCAATCATAAATCTTCATCGTCATCAGGACATTATACAAGATAGAAGTGGAAAAAAGGCGTATGTGTAAGTACATAACTCCAGACTTGGGGTATGGTTATATATTTTTGATTTTTTTTTTTTTTAATTTATCATCATTATTCTTATAATTTGGAAATCTGTTTTATTCAGTATGAGTAGTGTCAGTTCACCTTGACACTTTGAATTCAAAACTGAGCTAGCAGTAATATTGAACTTTGGATTGTTTTTCCAATTTTCGTTAGTATATTTACATTGCTTGCTTTAGTTAAATTTATTCTTTTCACATATTGAGGTTTAAATTGGAATATACCATCTTAAAATGATCTCTGCCTTGCTCTATTTAAATTTTGTTTGTGTATTTTTTAAGCCAAGTTCAGCCCTGTCTGCTAACACGAGTAATTCCTTGAATTAGAATGACACATTAACCTTTATTGAGTTTGGTGATGAGTCGGGAGTGTGACGAACATTTTCAGGAGGACTGTCAGTGGAGTGACTGTATTCCAGCAGTAAAACCATTCTCTTCCCATCTCACAGAGGGATGTTAAATTTAGATGGCTGCTGCCACTGAAGCCAAGCTGCCTTTGATTTCACAAACCGAGACCGTCGGTTAAAGAGAAAACAGAATATACGGCTGCTTCGCATCATCATAAGAAAAGCTGGGCGAAGGCCAACCACACGGAAGAGCTACACAGCTCGCGTTGCTAAGATTTTGGTTTAACATGATCGTTTGAAATTTGACAGGCAAACCCGACCATCAGAAAGACATTTGTCTCATCTCTCCTTCATCTCATCAGCAGGTTGTACTCTGACTCCACAAGACTGGAGCCTGAAGTGTCACAGCATTTAAACACAGTTTCATAATGCAGAAGATGTGAGCGCCGTTTTAGGGCGGAGATAAATCACTTGTCTCAATGGTTTCTGTCCAATTAATAAAACGGTATCCTCAACACAGGACTAGTTTTGCATACTTCAGCTCCAGTATTAGAGTAGATGGTGTTGCATTCAACTGACCACATATATTTGGAATAGGTAAAAGCCATGTATTGAGTCTTACATAACTGAGTTGAATGCTGCAATTACACAGTATCACAGTGGATAAAAGAAAAGTGAGCACATACAGCAGACTTCAGAAAACATTACTGTGAGTGGGATACTGTAAAGAAACCAACAGATTTGAGAGAGAGAGAAAAAAAACATGCACATAGACACATTTTCAGTCTTATATGGTTTGTTTTCTGACATAATTTCCTTTGAGAGAAGCTTTTCATCAAACACAGCAAGAAGGGAAATAATGTGAACCACTGGGGCTGAGACTGAGACGTTTAAAATTATGACTGATGTACAGAGACATAGATGGTCCCAGAAACAATAAACTACACCGCTGAATTTATTATGGAAGAATTTAACTGTTTGATTTACACTACTTCTGGATTAACTGTTTTTATCAGCTTTGTGTTTGCATTGACTCTAACAATGTAATTTCCTTTACATTTGGCTGTTTTTACATTAACTGACATTACTAATTCATGGCCGGAGTCATTAAAACATTTCATATTTTACAAAATACACCCCTATACAAAATAATTTTTAATCTACACAACCGTCACAGTTTCACACAGGAGGGGCCTTGATCTCTGCACCTCAGACACTCACCACCTGTGTATGCCGTCTGCACCAGCCAAAGGATCGCCGCACCCTGGAGTAGGAGTCGCCCCAACATGGTGGACCTGGAGCACACAAACACAAACACAAAAAAAGCCCAAAATGTGTTTAGACCCAGCAGGAGAATGAGGAGGCTTGAAGCTGATGTTCCAGATTGGGCAACGTACCCTGAACGTGAGGGTCTAATATACACTCTGGTCTGAGGGGCCCCTCCTCTCACCACCTCGTCCTGTAGATGCTCCTGGTCTCCACATCCTCGCCCCCTCCTCCTCCTCTTGTTGGGAGAGACACCCGAGGTGTACACACACGCTAACTGAATAATTGGGCACTTAAAGCACATTAACACTGAAGAGAGAGACAGAGAAGCAAAGAGAGGGAGTTCACCAGATTGGACAGTGAGTGATGAACTGGTGCATCACAGCAGCCCCATAAAGGACGACGGTTGTTCTGCACTGATTTTTACAGACTAAGAACTCACCAGTCCCTGACCGTAAATATCCCCAACAGAGAATTCATCTATGTAGTATCATTATTCTGCTTCAAGCTGTGAGCCCTCATGATATTTGCCAGTGCCTCCTTATGTCATGCAAGGCTGCAAAGCATTTATTAACATGTCCCCCTGGAGAGTGTGCGTACCTTAAACTATTTAAATAAGCTTTAAAAAAATCAACTTAAATGGTTAATATAGCAGTCAGCCATGGAAAAACATATAGTGCAGACTGGTTAACAAACAGAAACTGGGCCAAACCAGGCTAATAAATCACCCCAATGGCTCCACCGGTGACAGAACAACACAAATACATACATGCAATGTCTAGGCAGCAGTTCATTCCAATATTGACTTAAAGGAGAGTTTTTATAGGAAGTTTTATGTATTCAAGTGTACTGAAATATTTAGCAAACTCATTACATGTGTGACTATGTGATGTACAGTGAGCTCCGTGTACAACCTGTCTGGCCTACGCAGTCTGATTTGTGAATGGGTTTTATGACAATGATGACGTTGGGTACCATTTTAAAGGGTAACATGATGGAAACTGTGAGTGAGCTTCGTCCTCTATTCACGCCTCTTTGAGCCCATAATGTCTCCATGGTCCCAGCCCATACACACACACACTGTTGGTGGATGAGAGTGGCCCCTTGTATATTTAAAGAAAAAAGCAGGTAAAAAAGAAAAGATATCTCACCTTTCACATAGATTCCTCACCTAAAGTCCAAATCCTCTTCTTATGGGGTCAAGGAGGGGTTAACGTCCCGCTCCCCGGCCCACCCAGACCTCTCACATACTTGGCTTCTCAACAAACTCACTCAGCACGTCTGATGCCACTGACAAACCATCTGTCTAACTTTTAGCCACATGGCAACAAATGCAGCTTTTGATTCATTACTGCTCCTCTGGATTCTCATGCATGAAAAAAAAAATCTAAACACAATTAATATTTTAATAATCTAACAAAATCTAATAGGACGAAAACTAATTTTTGACTTGATCTGCACACAGTGAGGTCAGGAGGTCACTTGACGCCTCCAATATGCGTTAAGTTCCTTTAACTGTAAACTAGACGGACAACTTGTAAATCAAATGACTCATCCAAAGATTACTTCCCGTTTAGTTGGTGACACTATGACAAGGACATGAATATAGGATGCAGATGTAACACTTGGTTTTAAAGCATGCATACACAACATGTATTATAAAAGTGCAAAAATATCACATTGAGGCAACTTTCTCTATAACTAGAGTGTTTGATTTTGACATTTGTGGCATTGGGCACCTGCACAATCTGTGTACTAAAACTATTTTAAACACACAGCTGTCATGATTTGATACAACGCCAACCTGTGTCCATTCGTGTAATGAGACAGTTGTTACTGTTGAAGCTGCTTCTCACCGCTCCAGTGCTGTGGTTTGGCTTGAGCTGGTGGTCAGGATGTTAGTGTGTCGCTCTGTGTAACATTGAAAAAAAAATAAAAAATAAAGAAAGAAAATGTGGGGGCTCAAGACCACAGAGCAGCAACTGTTCAACAAGGATTCCCTGACTCCAAACAACCATGTCCGCAATGCAATGTGTACCCCTGCCCAGATGTGTGCAGCTGCTCTACAAAGGCCGGCCAACGAGGCTCTGACTCAGTTGTTTGGTTTTCAGCCAGTGGAATCTGCCAACTGTTGAGTGTCCAAAGCTGGCTGGCAACTCCGCTTGACGACAATGTTGCTTTAAACCTGCTGCAGACAAACAGACTGACAGCTGCAGACACAGTGAGAGTCAATATATATGATGATGGGGAGATGACAAGTTAAATATCAAAGCATTACCCGATGATTTACCCTCCACTGTGAGCAGCACTCGAGTGGAAATGAAACAACTTTGTGCTCTTAAAAACAACAAAATGTCTACGCAACACTTCCAAAATGTTGATTCTAGAGAAACTTCTCTGTCTTAAAGGTTTTATATAAACACTGTCTGATTTCACTCTTGAACAGGGGAACAACATCCCCCGTTGCTGTTTAGTTTGGAGCCAGGCATCCAGGGACAGAGGGTTTGATAAACACAGACATGCAGATTCAAGACAGAGCCATAATTTAGAGACCTCAAACACCATGCTGTGCTCTAAGGGTGTGCCATCATACTGTATTACTGGTGACACAAAGCCAGTAATACAGTATCCACTGTATAAAACCTGCAAAATAATCAGAAAAGTAATGTTCACAATGTAGATGTCACCCTTAACCTCTGCCAATGTAGATTGCTATATTTGTCTAGGAATCTACAGGACAACTTATTTTAAACATTTAAACACATGCAGAGACGAGTCTGTTTATCCACTGTGGTGGCACATTCCTGCAGACTTGGAGGCCACATACGTCTGCCAATGCTAAGATTTTATATCACTTTTAACAGTCTTATACAGTCTGGTCAGTGACAAACCAAAACACATTAAAATGTGAAAGACATTACATTAGAGCAGTCTAGAGTTTAGGGTCTCATATATGAGCACATTAATCAGTCAAGTGTGTATTTGAACCCGTCACCCATCACATAAATGAGTGTGTGCGAATGATGATTTCACCTGTTCCTACCTGCCTCACAGTTACTGTGCAACTTCCTTTTTCTGCAGCATCTCCTGTTCTAGTTTCTCATTAGTGTACAGTACCACCAGACATAACTTGCCCTGTGGATCAAATATTCATCTTTATTTTGCCCTGCTCTTCACAGTGTTAGGAAAATAAAAAATTTGCATTCTGCAGCTTTAGGCAGTTACAGTGTGCAGAGTCGCGTCCCGTTTTGCTGCCACCGCCAGTTTCTCCCTTCAGGAATGTCACACACTGGCGTTTCAGCACAAAACAGGACAAATAGTTTAGTTCCTCAGTGACTGCAGCACAGATTTGTAAGAGGTTCGATCTAATCTTGCTTTCACAGTCAAAGTCCTTCACTTGCTCTAATGAATGTCTTGAAAACCAAAGCAAACTGATGAGTATTTTTAAAGATTTTTTTTTATTTATATTGCAAGTGCTCTACAAGGGTGCAGTTTAAATTATTCCTGTTTCCAAATTAATAGGCTACAATAAATAAAACTCTTTTTACAACTGAAACAACATGGAAAATTACAAATACACAATTATCACTACACATGTATACACAATGCATGCTTTTTTTCTTTTTACAAAAACCCAAAATTGCATGGTTTTATGTTGATGGCCCATGCCACGATAACTTCTTTAAATGGTTATTATAATGAACATATAGGTTCAGCTGTACAATCATAAATTAGTATACAATCCTCAACCTGGTCACCACATTTGATTTGTTTCAGATCGTATTTGTCAGATGCCAGGTAAGTAAATCAGTGCCAGCTGCCCGTTCATGTAATCTTACAAGTTACATCACGTGGCAATTTTCATGAAATGACTTCAACACTTGGCAACAAAAAGAAATGAAAGAGAAAAAGTTTGTAGTTTCTGAGTAATGTGCACTGATGTAACCTACTGGAGACCAAAGGGAGGAAAGTAAAAGTATCAGATAAAGGAAATAAAAAAGGGAAACAGTTTGAGAGTGCAAAAATGTGAGGGGATGAGGGAAAAGAATAAGAATCAAGGCATTTTAACACATTTCAGATTATATTACATAGTTTGTTGTAATGAACACCGAGTAGTTTTTGTCAGGGCTTCACTTCCGCTCCTTTCACTCTAGTGTTCACTACAACCTTGCCATTAAGCTGAACAACTCATTAGCTTCTGTCCACCTTAAGATGGAAGAGCCAAGAATCCAGTCGCAGACCTACATAAAAGATATTTGAATCAGGCAGGGTCCTACACATTTAGCGACAGTATGAAATATCTTGTTTAAAAAAAAAAAATTAAAAAAAATAGAACAGCAACTTACTCCATGTTGCTTTTCAGCTGATGCACAGTTCGCTTGTCCAGGTAGCGGCAGAAGAGCGTGAGCAGGTTTGAAGGCAGAAGGAGCGGCTCCACTAGTGAACACTGAGACAGCTGTCCTGCCACCTGGAATATTGTGTCAGTCCTGCAGGACGACAAGGACACAAATGTCAAAATCCAAGAATATTGAAACTTACACTATCTTTTTTTTTATTCAACCAGGTAGGACCCGTTGAGATCGAGATCTCATTTGCAAAGGCAACCTTGCAGAAGAATATTTGACCCCCCCCCCCCCTCAAAAAAAAAAGACCCACCAGGTCTCAAAGTCACCGATACTGGGCTCTAAAGGAACACCTGAAGAGAGCAGCTTCTCTCCATGGGACAAGAGGGCATACAGTAAGGACAGTCCGAACTGAAAGGAAGAGCAATAAGTGAGCAAACCCCTTCTCAAACTTCCAATAATATCACAGCAAATAAAAGTCAAACAGGAAGCACACACATACCTTGTTCTGACATGTCAGTGTCAGAGACTCGTATGTCGATAGAGACTCTGATGATGTTAGATCTCTTAGGACCTTAATGAGCTGGCTGAATGCCAGGCCTCCAATCACATCTCGAAGGGGCAGGTAGAGAACTGGAAGTGCCTGTGAAGTGGATGTCGTAAGATTCATTCCAATAGCTTTACCAAGTAAAAACAAGAGACGACAAGCATCGAAGACTCATTCTTGACCTTTAAACCGGCTATGTAAATGTATATGGGAACACAAATCATAAACCTTCACTATACTTTATAGAGTTTAGATTATTCAACTGCCAGATTGTGGATTTAGGTGCTGTTGGTCAAACACAAATTCCTTTGGCTCGTTAACATTATAAATTATGCAGTTCATAATTTTCTGACATTTTAAAGACTAAACAATTAATCAGTGAAACTACTAAACAGAAAAGCTTTAAATAAGAATTTTCATCTTATGGGTTTTATAAGAATAAAAAGAAAATCACATTTTAACTTTCACATAAATACAGTAACAAGCCCCCTTACCTCTTCAGCATCTCTACTCATCAGCGTAGGAAGATTAGAAGTCACAATATGCAAGATTTTCACTGCAGCATCCTGTTTCAGGAACGGGAGCAGGCGTGCAAGTAGCTTTTTGCCTTTTGAGACGACCAGGAAAGGAAGAAACTCCCCTCCTGAATCTCTACATCAGAAAGTTAATTGCTGAGTTTCAGTGTCCATCACAATAGCTGGTGCAGTTTCAGTAGTGGACCGAAAACTGTGCATGAACACAATATGCATCACTTCTTTCAAGGGGCAGGGAGGATTTGACTCACAGAGGGTTGTAGTGTTGCATCTGGGAGTAGATGTACTCCACCTTCCTCTGGGTCTTCTCCATCAGCCTCCTTCCTTCTGGTTCAGATAAGACTGTGGCCTTCATCCTCTCCTTTTCTTCCACCTCCAACAGAGTCATGAACAACTGCAGAGCACAACAAGTGTGACCAAGTGTAAGGAAAAAGTAATGGAAAAACAAGACACGACACTGCATCAAAACAAATGACCAGCAGCTACCGTTTCTATTTTGCTGAGGACCTCTAACCGCTGCTGTTTGGTGTCTTTTTGTTCCTGTAATGTGAAAACAACAGTCTCAGTATAAGGACAGATTGACTGACTTCCACAATGTTATGATTTGCCTGAAACACACAACTCACCTCATGTGGACCCTGAGCTTGAACTGCGTGAACTGCACCAATTGCGCGGCGAGGCGAGTAACACGTGGACACAGCAACTTGACCTAAAGAGCCTTCGATGTGCACCACTGGAAGACCAAGAGGCTTGTCATTAGACAAACAGTGCAGTCAAGGTGTTTCACAAGTTTGAAGATCTTGCATTATGCTTTTGCGTAAAAGCATAGTTTTAGTTTCTGATGCGATTGGGGTGAAATAAAATTGTCTTTACAAATAGGAAAAGAGTTGCACAACCTGTGGGTCACGGAACTCCCCCCAAAATGACAAGGCCACATCAGATGGTAAATAGGAGAGGCAGTAAGACAATGTAGGTGATGACAGAAGAACCTGGTGTGTAGGAGTCGGTCTTTGTGATGTACGGTGTGGTCAGCTTGGGCGGCTCCCTCTTCGTCCTGATGCCCAGCTCCTCCTCAGCCATCTTGGCCTCTATCCGCCGATAGTACTCCTACAATAAAGTTTCAATACATGAAGTGTGAAAATTCATGATCTTTCTCCTAAAAGAGGAGCAAAAGTGTAGTTATTTGCTCAACATTTACAATGAATGCTGACACTGGAGTGGCTGCCGTCGTCCCACCTGGTAATAGTAGTCCTCCAGGTAGGGATTCTCACTCTGCAGCTGAATCATCTGCAGTCTGGTGATCCACTCCTTTTCTTTGGCCGTCATGAGGTTACGATAAGGATCCCAGCCCTCTGATTTTCTACATGCAGATCAAACCTTAGGTAAATAAACCCATTCCTTTTCCTCAACATACTGAATATGAGAAGTTCAAAGTTTTTACTCCTTATTAGGAACAAACCTTTGGAATATACGTTGTTTTTGACTTAGTAATCGTTTGTGTTGGGGGTGGAGCTGGGTCACAGGGCCAGGATAACTGTAGGGCAGATTACAAAGAGTGGTGCATTTCCTCCAAACAGCAGAGGTCGACAAAGTGCACAGTGTAAATCCTCCTAAATGACTCTACAATATGACTTTACTAAAAGCAACAACCCATTTGTACAAAAAACAAAATGAACCAAGAAGAGTACAACCAGTTACTACAAATTGTCAGTTTGGCCTTGTGAAGAAACCTCAGAGCTCTCTTTAGGACGCTGCCGATGCAAACTGAGCTGTTCAGAAATGACTGAAAGTGAAGGAGTTGGCTCCTTTCTCAGAGCCTATAGCCCAGATTTACTATAAAATTTCAACAACAAAAGAAAAAGCTGTTTCAAAGTAATGAGTATGTCATACCAACAATTCTAAAAGTAATGCTTAAAAGTACTCAAAAGTTTTATATACTGAATTCACAGTACTGACAATACACTTGATACTTTGCTGAAAAATATTTTAGACCATAAATCAAACAGTCTAGTGAGATACACAAGATCACACACCTGAAATGTTGCACTGGATTAGACGAGGGGCTGTCAAAGGAGGACGGTCTTGGTGAGTTGGCACCAAAGCGAAGTTGCATCATTTTAGGAGTCAGAGACTGAGGAGTGGAGGGGCAGCGGCGGTTCGAAGGAAACATGCATCGCCCCGTCTGATTCAGCACAAAAATCATCATCATGAGTCAGGACAAATTTAAAAACGGCCATTTGCATTGATGTATCAGTGCAGGTCTACTTTATTGCAGAATCAACCTGATTGTAATGCTGCCGTGGGGTCAAAGGCTGACGTGAGAAGATGGGCGATCCTGGCATTATCGGTGCCTGCATCTGTGAGACAAGACAAACACAGAAAACCATCACTGTGAGCACAAATAAACAGTCAGTGAGTGACGTCAGGAGGCTATTTTCATCTTTATTTACAGTCTATCCTTTCGGACCGAAGACAGACAGCCCCACCTTCTGGTCTTTATGCTAAGCTAAGCTACTTGCTACTGTCAAATATGAACAAATATGCACTTGATAGATGTTCTCACACAACTCAGCACGACTGGTTATGCACCTGAGGGGGAACTCTTTGGCCGAACTGTCTCCTGTAGTAGGGTCCTCTGATGTCCCCTCTCCTGCCCCTGAAGGGAGAGGCAGGATATGGCAAATCCAGGAAGTTGGAGGTCTGGTGCTGACCTCTGCCTCTGTGGCCGTCAATCACACAAACTATAGCACTGTCCTAAGAAACAGAACAGGACAGGACAAACATTTGTATAATTAAAACCACTGTCATTTAGATGATATCATAATCATCTTGAGTGATCTTAACCTGAAGTAGTGATCCTGAGACTCGTCTGGTTTTTCTGTAAGAAGGCGCCATCCACTAAAGAGGATGAAAACAAAGTAAACTGTGAAACATTTTGAGCTCAAACAGAAAAAAGGTAAAATGTCTCTTAAAAAAGTTGCCACTTACATCATCCTCAAAGGTTTTATGGAACATGGCGTTCCCACAGTCAACTATGGCACTGTCGAGACTCTTCAAAGTAAAAACAAACCACAATGAAAACAGCCTGCTGTGAGACGATGAATGTTTTTTTAGATAATGAATACATTCATCTGCATCACCTTGAGGCTCGGTCGCCCCTCAACTATCCTCATCACAGCTGGGTCTTCAAACATTTGTCCTCGGCCCAGTCCTCCTCTGTGTCCTCGACCTCTGCCGCGCTGCCCAGCGGGAGCCCGCGGCATGTACTGTTGCCTCTGTCGGGGAGGGGAGGGGGAGCTGTGGGGAGGAGGCACGGGTTTGGGGTCCGGCGGTGGAGGCGTTGCAGGTGGAGGTGGCGGCTCTCCAAACTGAAGGAGGCCACCACTGGGGTCCACTGTGGGCCCATTAGCATCAAGATCTACAACACAGATGCATGTGGAAGAAGGCCCAGCATTTCAGAAAATTGGTTTTAGACTCACCAACTCAAAACTGTATTTACGTCAGAACGATTTGACATTTTGAGAAATGTGTTTTAGTTACATCTGTATAGTATACACACTGTGCATTCCCCAGCTTGTTAGTTCAACTTAACATAAAAACTGGCAGTAGGGCAAACAGCTCGTCTGACCCTGTCTAAGATCTGGAGCAGTTGCTTGGCAACTAGCCTTGGCTAATATCACACACCTGCTGTCAGACTACATGTGATAATTTTATATCATCAGTTCTGCTGTAGACTTGAACATACATGTATAAGAGTACTAAATAAAAAATAATCTAAAGAGATCCCTTCCCAACAGGTTTGATGTGTCACTTATGAAGGTTAAATCGGTTTAAAAATAATACTGTGATAAAAAAAAGAAGAAGAAAAAAAAACATAAACAAACCCATTCCAAACGTCTCATCGTTGAAGATATTTATGTCCTCATCTTCCTCGGCCATGGCCTGCAGGAGCCCACAGTCCATGCTAGTCTCTTCCTCCTCCCCATCACTCCACTCACCTCCATTCTCGGGCCACTGAGGCTCAGACACTTTTTCAGCTTCCTGGTGCAAGAACAAAAGTCAGGGGTGAAAATAATGTCTGTAAAGACTCCAGGTGACACCGAGCATTGTTTTTCGCTGCTATTTGAAGCAATCGACATCTATAACAAATGCAGATTCCCATGCAATAGTAGTCCAACTTTACTAGCACGCACGCACCACTTCTAGGCCCTGTAGTGACCCTGCCGCGCGCTCCACACAACAATAATCACACAGTAAAAAGCAGGTAACTTCTCGTGACTTACTTGTTGCTGTTCTGAATCACTCATTGTGAATTTTTTTTTTCCACGCTTCAGCCGACAGGTGACGGTGACTTTCTTCCACAGTAACCTGCTGTCTCTTGTCAGGGAATGAGGCTCGTTAACTGTTAATTGGACTCACCTGTGTTGCACGCGCGTCAACATGAAACAACACGTGGCTCGCATTTCGTCTTTCTTTTGTATTTTATATGCAGTTCATGTATTATTATTTCTAAAACAGGATTTGGATTCGTTCAATTATTTAGTGTTGGGCCATCCTGCAGGCATTAATTTTGTAATTGTCAGGCTCTGGTCCCCTGGGAATAATCAGTGGATGAACACTGACATCTAGTGGACCGTATATTAATGAACCAAGTCAAGGAAGCTATATAATTGAGATGCAAAATTATTTAAAATAAGTATAAAAAATAATATAGTAGGTCTGTTCTTATTCATTTAAAAGCACCATTTCAAACCATACAACATGGACAAGTTCATTTCTGTTGAATGTTTATGTAAGATTAAAGCTCTGAAATAGCCAGTTTGACCAGAAGAAATACTAAGAAAAATCTTACCTACGGTAATTTATTTCTGAGATATCAAAAGCTTTTTTGTTTTAACCATTGGCTATAAATCCAGTTAAATAAACTCAATATTCAATATCATGATTGATGTATAATCTGTATCTCCCTCTCCATTTACATACACGTATTCATGTGATATTTTTGTTGTATATTCTTACTAAACTTTGTTCAGATGTTAATGCTTCTTGTGTTTCCTTCAGTCTTATCTGTAGGCTATTTATCAATAAAAAAAATGTTTTTTCTTACATTTGATTACAGTTGATCTTTTGGTTTATTCATTCACAAAACAACAAATCAAGTTGTGTTTTCCTTTATTTTATTCTTTGGAATTATTTCTTTGGCAACTTGCATAGAGCAATAGTAAAAGAATAATGCAAAATATCTACCTTTAAACATATGATAGCTTAGTTTGTTACACAAAAACATAGCAGTCAGCATACAATGTATAAAAGCAATTGCAGTGACACTTATAACTTTGCAATATAAAGCAAATATATTAAAGGGGATTTCGTTGCACAACAGTACAAGTCCTTCACTGAAACATTAAAACTTCACTCACTTCTTCTCACTTCTACCTTTGGCAAAATAATTCAATTTTCAATATTCAATTTGAATCAATACAGTATGCAAAAGATTTACATACATGACAAAATTATTTGGCATCATTTTGAGTCTGTCAAATCAATAGTAGAGTTACATTTCATACTGCCCATCTAAATGCAGTCCACTGTTTATCAGATATACAGAAATGAGTACGGTTGAATGTTTCTATTTTTTCCCATCCCCCCCGTTGACTCAAATATCCTTAAAACCAAGAAAGAGACCAGCTCCACCCTCATTCCCACAGTAAAAAACACACATTGAGAACTCAGAGTCATACAGCTTCTCTGACCAAGAGGATGGGGGGTTTTGGAGGAGGGGGGGGGTCCTGCTGAGTCCTCAACCAAAGAGTTTGATGAAGCAGGGGTGGCAGTATGGCTTGTTCTCCTGCTCCTTGAAGCAGCCTTTGCTCAGCGGCTTCAGGCAGAAGTGACACACGAGATGGTGGGGGTGGAATTTGGCCCCCATGGCGGTGACGCAGCGGCCCAGGATGGGCTGTTGGCAGGCCTGACACACGCTGCCACGGGACTGGTGGTAGTGGGCCTCGCACAGCGGCTTGCCCTCGTGTTCGAAGAAGCTGCCGTTAACAAAGGGGCTGTAGCACTCCTGGAAAGAGAGGCAGCGACATTCAGTCACGGGCAGAGAGAGAGAAAACTGACTCATGGGACTGTAATTAGAAACTTTCTCATGACATCATCCCGACTTATTTTTAGATTTGGGGCTTTTTTAAACCTTTTTCATATGGTGCTTTTACTGCCTTTTTTCAGTAACGCCCTACTCACACACACACACACACACACACACACACACACACACACAACTACACACATGCACACATCACGACCACAGAGTGATCCGCTTGTTATTAAGCAGCTCCCCTGAAGCAGCTGTGGGTCAAGTGTGTGTGTATTAAACAAATATGAGTCTGTTGGTCTCATGACTCATTTCTAGTGTAGCAGAGAGTTCAGAAATTAACCACCTAAAAAGTTCATGCACTAAAGTCTGTTTATTGTATTTCATTGTATTTATTTACAGTAATATCTTGTGATTAAGATCACTATGTAATCACATGTAATTTGTATTATTTCTTCACAAAACATTCAAATGTATCCGTCTTTAAAACACTAGTATGTAAATTCCTCTTGATGTCATTATAACCCCCCACAAATGTTATAGAAATATCACCTAGTCCTTTCCTCAGCATAGACTTGATAACTGAGCAATCAAATGCTTAGTCACTTTACCAGTGTGCCAACGGTGCCACACATGCACCGAGCAAATGTTTGGCAAACACAGCGGACATTATTTATGGACACGGTGAAACACTCACCCTACATACGAAGCACTGGGGGTGCCAGAGGGAGTTGAGAGCTGAGATGTAGTTTTCCAGGATGGGCTGGCTGCAGCCTTGACAGCGGGAAGCAAACAGAGTCAAGAAGCACTGCTGGCAGTACTGCTGGCCATCACGGTCATGGAAACCTGCAGGAGACACACTCACAGCTTTAATCCTCCATTGATAAATGTCTAATTTACCGGATAATGCCAAACAATGTCTGAGGCTGCTCCGAGCAATTCTGCCTCGTGGTACATTAAACTTGAATCTGGCTGTAATGCTCTGAGGGGTTTCCTCATTTGAACTGTTAGTGGCTGACAGCATTTCTTTTTTTCTGCCTGTAATGTTTTCCCACGAAAATACAATTCAGAGTTTCTCTTCTTCTTCTAAGTGTTTCTCTTTAATGCAGTGCAAAATACTTAACCGAGACATTCAACTTGTCTTTGTAATGAACACAATCTAAAACCTTTTAGGGGTTCATATGGTAGAAAGAAAACAATTTTATGAGCATTATGTCATTTTAAAACAATGATTAAACACTAAGTGTTACCATTACCTTCATCTCCAAATGCCCGGCTGCATTTAACACAGCAAAAACACTCTGGGTGCCAGTTCTTGTCCAGAGCGGTGACCATTTTCTAAACAACCGGGGGAATAAAAGAAGATATTGATTCGAGCTGCTCGTGTCAAAAATTAACTAAAATTGAGACGCTGTGTGTGCACGCTCAAGTGTCTCACATTTAGTATGGGCTTGTTGCATTGTGCACAGTGAGGAGAGAAGAGGGTGAAGTAGTCCGACTCGCAGTACGGTCGTCCGTCCTTCTCAAAGAAATTGCGGCTGCCCAACTCCGTCTCACACTCGGTGCAGACAAAGTGCTCCGGGTGCCACACCTTTCCCAGAGCTGTCACCACCTGTGGGAGAAAAAAATGTCGTCGAGTTGAGAAGAATTTCATAATTTCATAAGAAAAAACATAATTTTTTTTTATATGCAGACATGTGCTGATAACTCGCCTGTCCTACTACTGGCTTCTGGCAGGCTGAACAGTTTCCCTTGGAGGATGTTTGAACTCCTTGTCGGCTCAGGTCCGACTGAAGCAGCCCCAGCATGCTGTCCAATGAGCCGCCGGATGAGGCCTGTGGGGGGGCGATGGGCTGCTGCTGCTGCTGCTGCTGCTGCTGTGGCGCTGGCTGAGGTTGAGGCTGAGGCTGTGGTTGAGGCTGCTGCTGTGGTGCCGTCACCACTGGAGTGATGGGCACAGCTGGCTGCGGGGGGGCAGTGGAGAAAAAAAGGAAAATGATGCATGCTGCATCTGTCTTTGGGATTTCAATTCTCCAAAAGTTAATCATTGTTCTGCAGTTGGTCTGAAATTTAGTGCCATGAAAAAGAGTGCCTGTCAAGACTGATAAATGAAAATGACTCAAACACTGATTCACAACGGTGGTATTTTGTGTGTCATTCGGGCTCATGTGTTCAAAAACAGTAAATTACAGATTATAAATTATAATTTTTCCATTTTAATTTTTCCACAAACTAACTCTGAGGACCGCTGTTAAGTGTTTTCTATGAGCCTGCACTGCTGCTCTGCTGGCTTTCTGTGGTAACCCTGGGAAATGGAGGAAATCGCTTGCCTGAGAAAAATCAGACAAGAGTGTTTTAATGAAAGTAGGTATCAACACTTAAATCAGTCAGAAGTTAATGGCGGCGGTATCCAATCATGTGTTTTCTTCTGTTTCCATAACACTGTGCTCATGTTTGTTCATAAGGCACAGCTGGGGTGCGCGCTGGAACCACGCAGCCTTATAATGACTCGACCACTTCCTTTGCTGACTCACTGAAAAGGAGAATAACCATACAGTATTATATCCCACACCAAATGTAGATCTATAACTCTGACTTCCAACTATCTGAAGCTATTTTTTGATGCAGGAAAATATCTCCACCAAGACTAATTTCCATCCTCAGACCATATCTGGTGACTGATTTATACCGGGAGGCATGAGCTGTGGCCAGCCCACACAGCGAGAGGGGAGTCATCGTGAGAGTCAAGTGAACGTCGACGAGAATCAGAGTCACAGTGAATCAGTAAATGAGTTGTGCTAAAGATCAGAGCAGCTGGGAATGAACGGCACACAGTGAGGCCGTGGACACGTTTATCCTCTCTGCGACTCTTTGATGCTGCTGTGTGTGGACTCTTACTGTGCTCTGGACTCTGAAGTCGGACAGAGAGGCCATCAGCTTGTCCAGTTCCAGTGTGGCTGATGTTGCTGAAGGCTTTGCAGAGCTAAGACACACAAAAGACAAATCTTGTTTTAACAAATGTGCAAAATTCCATAATATAGAATAGAACCCAGCCGGTGACTTGTTTTATTGAATGTTTATTGAGTTTATAGACGACTGCTAATTCAACAAGACACTACAACAAAGCTTTGGTATGCGTCAAAAAATGTTTTGAGAGAATCACATGATCCATCTATGAATGTTGCAAACATTTGTCATGATGCATTATGCATAATATTTAACATTTAATGAATTAGGATGCACACCAACGATGAGATAAATAAACATTTTTTGTGTGTGTGAGCAAGTAGATGTCAACTTTCTAATTAATTTGCAGTTCACCTGCCTGTAGAGACTCTACTGTAGTTTCTTAAATGTGCTACCTGGGGGAGGAGGTTGTGCCTTTATCCTTAATCTTCTCATCTTTCTTAGAAGAAGGGAACTGGGCCAGGATCTCATCTGAAGATGAAAACAAAGTCAAAAAGATTCACTTCAGAGTTAAACAAAGGGATGTAGACAACACATTAAAGCACATTAACTAACCTGTGATGTTGAACTGGGTGGCGTTGAGCTCCTGTAACAGATGGTCCAGTTCACTCAGACCTCCTCCCAGCAGCGAGGAGGAGGAGAAGGCTGGAGGAGGATCTGCCGTGCGGGGAGAGCGCGGTTTACACACTGTGCTGTAAGAAAGATTAGACCCGTTATAAACCACTCTGTCACTAATGTGGGTGGATTTCATCGTGGTCACTTTGTCATGAATCATAGGTGACTCTTTGAACCACGTCTATTCATTAAGGAGTCAGAGGGCAGCTGAGGGCGCTCATTTGGCCACGATGGGCGGTTTCAGATCTAAAAACGGTCATTAACGAAAATTGGCCTAAGGATGACGAATGCATGATTCCTTACTATGTTTGGGCAAATATTTTTCTCACTCTGTTTGATAAAAAATGTGAATCTCGATTCATATTCACAGAAACGTAGACTCTGATAATCATGAAAATCAACTGAACTGGGAAAATAGATGAAAAAGCATCCGTTACCTGTATAATTTGTCAGGGTTGGAGTTCTGGGAGGACTTCATTGCAGCAGAAACAGTCTGAGAGGCAAAACACATCATCCATCTGTATGGGTAATATCAATTCAAAGAAAATATCTGTTCAAGCCCTGTCGATAGCCTACCTGCTGTGGGGTGTAGGCGGGCGGTGGCGGCCGGCTCTGGGCCGGGTCCTGGGCGGCGGCATCTGCATTTTGAGGCGGCTCGGAGGTGAGGAGCACCGGACATCGAGCCAGAGGAGAGCCGGTGTTCTCCAGATCAGCAAGGAGAGCGTCTGGAGGTGAAAGAGCGGGAAAGACACTGAGTAACAGAGAAATAACGATGTAATGCACGACAGCATGGATGTGATGGAAGGTTGGATGGATTAAATACTCAGTTTAGCTTCAGGTTGATTTGTAACGGGAATAAAAACAACAACATTTACAACTTCCCATAATGTAAGTGCGTATTTAGTAGGGGTTTAAATTTTTTTATAGGTGAGGTTAAAGACATTACAATTAAGGAATGGATGCTGGAACATGCAGCGACACACTGGATGACAGACAGACAAACACATGGGGTTAAAACACGTACAAACACATGCACAGACAGTTACGTACCAAACACAACAATACGAGGACTGAGAGGGTAGTTAGGTGGCTCAGGCACTCCTAAAGGAGAGACAGACAGCCCGTGTGTGACCGGTACATGACACGAGGAGGACAAGCCCTCCCCCGACACACTAATCAGTCAGAGGACAGAGACAGTCAGAGAGCTGCATAACCACAAAGATAATCCATGGACACAGTGCAGTTATGAAGAAACACACACAAAACAATTCTGCATTCATATCCCGAGACATGCCAGTATGAAGAGGAAGCAGAGGAGGAAGTGTTTTGGCAACTGATATCTAATCCCCCCCCAACCCCTCCAGTCCTAAACACAGTCGCTCCACACCGAAGTGGAAGCTGCGCAGAAACTAAACTCTCTCAAGCTTTTCCACCGAGCAGCTGTATGACATCATTCAGCGCTGACAATGTCCATGAACATGCCACTAAAAGGCCAAAGCAGAGTGTGTGAGAGGTGGACTGAACATGAGCCTTTACAAACTCAGCGTTGGAGCAGAGAGACAGAGAGACAGAGAGGGAGGGAGGAGGCAGTTTTAATGGGTTCTCATTGTTTCTCCTGGGGAAACGCTCACTTTTCCCAGAGCTGATAACACATTAACTAACGACCCGCTGGTTTTCCCTGTAGATGAAATAATCAACCACACTTCTTAATGAAGATCTCAATCAGGCCTTCTGTCGGATGAGCTCAAAAAACACATTTTTGAATTAAAAAGCCGATTTTAAATGGGATGTGTAACACAATTAAAGGGGCAATCAAGCAATTTTTTTAAAAAACATCAGTTTTTCAGCCATATACAGTCAGTTTGTTCAGCTTAAAGCTTTTCAGAAACATCAAACATTTCTAGTTTCTAGTCTCACAATTATGACTTAACTGCACATGTAATCACAGTCACTCCAACGTGATGTGAATTCATTACACTACTGTTGCGCAGACAGAAACAATACTCCTCATGACTTTATAAACTGATTTTATGGAGTCAAATTGGTGTCATGACCGTTTAAATACACTACTAGATAACAGTGGACATTGTTGGAGTTTTAATGAAGAGGTAAAAAAAAATCTGTCACGCTCCGTGTCGTTTCTTCACACGGGACACAGTAACTTAGGATTGTTGATGTTAAGGTTTTGTCTCTTTATCTGTTTTTGTCATCAGATTCGATCATGTGTTTTTGCGATCTGTTTCGACCTCTCCTGACTGGTTTTCAGGAACGGTCTCATGTTCTTTCAAGCTGATACAGCTGACTGATGTCCTGTGCAGTGGGGGTTGTTGTTTATCACTTATTGTCACAATAAATAGATCTCCTAGCAACACGCTGAAGACACCTCTGGAAGCTCAAGTGCCTCCGGTTGGGTATCACCGATCTAGATCCTGGCGTGAAACCCGCTCAGGACGGAGGAATAACTACACGTCAGCAGGACAACAGATCTAGGACCTGAAGCGATAAAGGGTCTGGAGCCCACGATGTGTCGTCTAACTGTTGTTTTCACGCTCAACAATCACATTGACATTCTTGTTTCCTCCACAAACTGATATCATGGTTGTCTGGTGAGTTGTTTGAACCAGTTGTTCCCTCCACTCTGGTGCAGTTGTGTTCCAAACATCTGTGTGGCCACCACGGTCGGTGGTAGACGTGTTCAACATAAACACAACCGGACGCCTCACAGAAAGGCCTGAGCTCATCCCGGCGGTCACTTCTGTCCCAGATGATTCACACGTCTGGTACGAGCATGTGGTGAGAACCTTGTGCATATACTACTGGCCCTCCTCCTCCTTGCTGTGTCTCTGTCTCTTACACACACAATATACACACACAGACACACACACACACATACTTGTAGAGACTGAACTGCTCATATAAGGAGTTGAACCTCTCTCAATGGGAATTATGACCATATTTAGAGTTGCCTGCCGAGTTGTTTGTCTTGGCCAAAGACCTCTCTAACAAGTGGTCTCTCTCACCGAAAGCCTCGCCAGATCCGATGCATAAACTTACAACAGTGTCGGGGGCAGCAGCATTAAACTGAGCGTCCTGAAACATGGCCACTGCCTCGCTATAACGCTCACAGCCCAGTCGCTCGGTCTCGGTGTGTGCAATCCAATCCAGATGTGCCTTGGCAACATCAGGCCTTTCCTTATAGAATTGCTCGAAAGGCATAAATTCCTGAGTTTCTGAAATGGACTTTGAGTTCCTGAGCGAGCAAATTGGGCAGTTGAAGCAAAAGGGCCCTTTCTATTTTCATTGAACTCTTGTGGCTTTTTTTGAAATAGCAATGTTGCCCTGGGCTATTTCTGGGCCTTTCCAACACTGCTATTCCCCAAACACACACGAAGCATCTCATAATGTTGATCTGAGAAAGAGAGGAAAAGAAAGAAAAAAAAAGCAAAAACTTCCCTCTCCACATCTGTATCAGAAAGACAGACTCCTCCTGGATGCTGGACACTGTCCTCTTTCATGTTTCCTACCCTTCAAAATGGAAGGCACTCTGTTTAACATTATGCGGATGCCTCTCCATCCCTGATTTGTTGATATTAATGGATGGAGGCGACCTGCTGTGGACCCCCTTTAAATCTAATTTGCAAAGAATTTATTGAATTTGCCGCCCATGCATGCATGAAACGCTCCATGGCGGTCGGGCAGATATAGACCCTTATTGTATTACAGTGTATTCTTGTGTTACCTGTGTGTGCATGTGTAGCCTGACAAAAACACACATCTTCAAAATAAAGCATTCAACATGTCTACAGAATGAAAACACTGTGGAGAGGAGAAGAAGGGCATTATAACAAGGAGGATTAGTCTTAATAGATATGATACACTGTCATCTGAAGATAAAAACCTTCAATGAGAAGTTGGAAGTCAGCTTTTTCTCTGCCTTAAAATGTTAACACCAATAAAACTCTCATTACATTACAGCCTCATACATGTCCTTGTGAAGAAAAAGAAAAGGGTAAAGCCTGTGGTGGTCTGTACTAAAAAGCTTCCAGAATCAACAGGGACCTTTTACTTCCTCTGTTTGGGCACACCACCCCTTCCCAAAGATCCCCTGAAGATATCCCAACATGCAGTTAAAAGCAGGCTAGACAAAACGGAGAAATACTCACCCAAATCCTCCATGGTGCGATTTCAGCCGAGCGTTTCCCTCTTTTATGTGACAGGACGCGGACGCGGGCAGCATGAAGCAGTAGTGATGGGCGAGTTATCAAAGGCCAGATAGACAGACGAGCCTCGGTACTATTGTCTGCGTCGGTCCTCGGTAACTTCTCGGACACCGTTATCCGCCGAGAGAGGAGGGGGAGGAGGAGGAGGAGGAGGAGGAGGAAAAGGAGGAGGGCGTCCCGTTTCTTTTTCCTACACGACTGTCTTCCTGTGTAATGCCTACCAGGACCTCAGACCGGAGAAGGCGTAGTTAAATAAATGTGGTTACAAACCCCGCATACCCCGGACACAAGACGTCATCCTGGACATTCCTAGTCCTTATTTGGGAGACAAATTTAAGGAACTACAACTGGACGAGCTGCTGCTGCTGCTGCTGCTGCAACGATATCTACTTATGAACTTGTGTCAGAATAAAATATTGGAAAAAAGGTCTTTACAGGAAATAACCCGGGAGGCAACACCCTTTTAAAAAATGAGCTTGTTTGGTTTCACGGTGCAGGCTATGAAACTTTTTTTTATCATAATGGCATGGTCGACAGACAGGAATCTTTTTTTTGTATAATTTAGAAAATATTATTTTATTTTTATTAATTTATTTAAATATTAGGCTATCTCATTTGTTGATTCATTCAACTGTTGTTAACTTTTTATTTTATTTATCATAATATTAATAATATATATCATTTTATATTTATTATACATTCTATTCATTTTCAAGTATTTATTTATTTTATTTAAAATCAAGCGATTTCCCAGCATTAATGTCAGAAATCAAGACCTTTCTCCTCCCTGTGGAAGAATAAATTCACAATTTTATAAGTGTATGTTATCTACTCACATTCCCTGATTGTGTTTGTTGTAATTGCTCCTCCTCTTCCTTCCTAAAGTAATTTAATGTAAACTTTAGTTCTTTTGATGAATGTGGATTTTCTCCCCATGAAAAACAGCTACAAGGAGCCAAAACTCCTTCAGTCTACATGAAGGGACTTGCCTCAGGTTTTCTGTGAGTAAGTTTGTTGGACAATCTTTTGGAACACAAGTTTATTTAGGAAAATGCACTGTTTGAGAAACTACACTAAAATATTGTAGGATTTTGGCAGTGGAAAGGGCCCTAAGGCTTAGATTACGCAGCAGATATTTTAAGTTGTTCTAGCACAAAAAGCTATAAATGTCAAATTAACAACTAAAACTGGACTAATAGCACTACTGGTAATAGAGGCATGCATTGTATCCCCATATTTTTTAACATTATTAGTGTTATCAATTTTGTTGTAATTTTTAAACATCGTATTTTGAATGTCTGTTGTGGGGTGGGTGGGATGAGTTTCATTAACGCCGAGTCAGCGTTAACAAAATTCATTTCACTTTTGCTTCTTTTGTGATGACTGTTAAATTAAAAAAAAAAAACTTATCTGGGGATTTTGGGGCCTGAGCGAAGTTGTCTTGTTTAAAATAACAAGCAGTAATCGCCTATCAAAATCCCAATGTTCCCCATATTGCTAGCAAAAAGTATCAAATACATTATCTCTGTGTGTTCGACCCATTTCAACAACATGTTACAGTAGGAAAAGCGCAGGTGTACATGATGAAAAATTAACGATGACTTAATTTAATTCAGCTGCCCCAGTGTCAGCGTCCCTGTAATGAGCGTGCTGGCTCACTGTCACCACTCACTGAGACAGAGCTATTATTGCGTGCCTTCTTCCTTTGATGACAAGTCAAGATGTCTGCTCTGAGGAAGACCTATGGTAGATACAGTTTAAAAGCACTTACTCTCCTGACATGTTGACATAAATCTCTGTCTACAATAAAAATCAGCCAGCAGCGTAAAAAACAAAACAGGAAAAACTTTTAATTAAGCAAGTGTACAGTTACAGGCTATGTTTATGTGAATAGGGGAAGGAGCCATGTGGTGTTGGTGACAGGTGATGTATGCATTTTCAAATCAAAGTTAAACACAAAGGAAATGCTCCTCCTGTGTTTACTGTATGTCACAGACAGATTGTCCTCTGACCAGAAAATCCCTCTGCTGTCGAAGAGGAACCTGCCTTTGGTCTCAGTGCATGAAACGTACGACATAGAACGGACGAGTAAAACATACTGAAGAAACAAAATGACGACATCAACAACAAATAAAAGTAACATATTTATCATAAAGATGTTTTCTCCTGGTATGAAATCAAATCTTAAATGTACAACAAAACTGGCAGAACTAGACCAAGGAAACTTATCAGCTGAAGGTTCATCTGTTTCTGTGAAAATAAAGCCATTGTTTTCAGTTTGTTCATGCAGTTTGCAGATTCAGACACTGGACTCCTTATCCATGCATGTTACTTCTAGAGCACTGTGACACAACTAGGCCTTCACCTTTTTTTTCCGAAATATTAATGATAATAATTAACTCACGCACACGCACGCACACACACATACACACGCACACACAATCATACTTTCCAAACCAACCGCCTTACTCAAAAAGTTTGAGCCGGTTGGTGCTGAGGAGCAAGATCAAGGAGCAGAACTGCATGTGATGTGGAAATCATAAGGAGTTAAAAAATATTTTTTTGTTTTTTAAGCAAACTGTGGGGGATGCTGGGATGATAGCATGAAGGTAACATGGATAGGCTTGGTTACCTACAATGTTCCCATCCATCAATGAAATTATATTACATATCCTTCACCCCGCTACTTCTCCACTGCAGTTAATCCACACACACCCATTTCCATCCTTCACTCCCGTCGCCCCTTTTCCTATGCCCGCTATCACTGCACCGCCTGTTCGTTGGCAGTGCTACCGGAGTCCTGGGGCTTCATCACATCGGGGAGTTCTGGGGGGCTGGAGAAGGCCTCGACGTGCAGCTGCTCAAACATCTCATCTGGTGGGCAGAGGAGACAAGGAAACATTAGCTGTGTCATGACGAGAGAACGGCACATGGCTTAATCAGTCATGTCACAACACCACTGCTGTGAGCATTTATTGTAGCAGGTGTTTCTAGATGAATATGTAAAAAAAAATGTACGTTAAGTTCAATCAGTCTTCATGTGTACAAGTTAGACTGAGATAAAGTCAGTATATTACCTCTCATGAGTATCATCAACATAATATTTAACCCATTTACTGATGAAATGACACTGACTTGCCACAAAGCCAAGAGCATGTCCAATGTCCATCCATCATACAAATCATCAGTGACATCAAATTATTTAGCCAAACAAATATGACAAAAAGACTTGTAGAATCATTACCAGAACAGCAAGGAATAGATGGAAAGAAACATAAAGACACAAGGTGGGGAAAATGAAAACACCACCAAGTTGTCCAAGCACATAAACAACATAAACTTGTCATACCGTTTATGCGGAAAGCCAGACCAACTGTAGCTGGGGCCTGAGGTCTGGCAGTCTGGTTGGTGAATCCACAGTCACCCAGAGTTTTGCTGTCCTCTAGCAACTGGTCATCCTGTACAACAACAAGCTGAAAATGTCACATGATCCCCTCATGGACTAAACAAATAATATGAATCCATTTGAATGAATATGGCCAGAAAACATTTTAGTTACAGTAACATGGTTCACTGCAGTTGGTACATTAACAAATCTGTATAAATAACCCATATGATGCTGTAATGCTGCCACTTATGTGACATGAGGGAGTTTGTCTTTGATTAACTCACTTTGTAGAGCCGCTGGTCCTCTGGTGGTCTTTTAAGGATTCCTTCGACAATACGCTTCAGCTCATAGACAGTGGTGGACTCCTTGGCATCTGTGAAGATTGTAGTCTTGTGACGCCGGATCATTAAGAACACGTCCTGCAAAAAGCAATGGGCATGAAATTCAGTCAACATGTCAAAGACAAACTGATTTGTTATCCAATTGAGGATGAGAACTTGGCAGTGGCATTTTCACAAAATGTTACAGTTACTTTAAACGGGGAGGCTAACTCTGTGGCTTTCTAACTCTCTAGCTTGTAAACAAGTTATGAGGCATTCATACTTATAAATCAGACAAAAGATCTCAGTAGGCCATAAAGTCTTAACACCTACTACTGTTTATAACACCTTCCTAACCTGCACGATCACTGTCCCTGTTTAGTTACCAATATAAGGAAGTGTTTTGTCTTTAGTAGGCCGTGTGCGTCCAAATACAGAGGAATTAACGCTACTAACATTTCATTGAATCATGAGCTAGCTATAAAACTGTGAGCAATAGCAGGGGAAACGAAGCCCCAAGCTTAGCTAACGCGAAATTAGCCAACACGAAGCAGCCCTGGAGACTTTTGACAGACAAAAACAGGCCTGACAGGTGAGCCAACATTAACCACACGGTGTGGGTCTGACAACAGCCGTACATGTTCATTTGATATAACTAGGCTTAACCGGGTTATTTGGCTGCTGTTACATCACTTCCAAGGTGAGCCAAGCTGAGATAAATTGCCTCGCTACAACCTCTCCTTAGAGATAGGAAGGCGAAGCTAACACAGCAAACTTAGCGCTAGCTGCTTAGCACACACAAACTGAAATAAACACTCCTGTAAAAGACAATGTACTGTGTTACCGACACGGATATCATCTAAACAAAAACACTTAACGTTAACTCAATATTTTATACTAGAGTACAACACTAGAATTGTTGATAATTAAAAAAGAAAGGTACCATTTCAAGTGGTCAGCTAGCTAGCCAGTTGCGCCAGCCCTGTGTGTTGGTTGAACCCCAGACTGCACCGCTTGCGGATATTTCGCAATTCAGATAAGCAGTCCGTATTCACAGAGGGCCGTTACGCTCTTTACTTTGCGGCTGCGCGTCACTTTCAGAATTTGGCGCCAGGTACGTTCATGCCTGGAGGAGGAGGATGTACTGTACGAGCAGTTTGATTTGGATACAGCCGCGACTATCTAGGTCATGAAGAGTGTCTCTGTCCGAAACACTGGATTATTATCATGGTCTGTGTGGTAATGTTGTTCAACGCTACTTCGCCTTACGCTAAAGTGTCAGTTAAAGGACGTTAGTTAAGTTAGCTAGTAGCTAATGTTGTTGTGTTGTATGTTGTTGATGGTGGCAGGGTCCGCCCTCGGTTAACGTTAGCTAACTAACATGCTTATCGTAAGGTGTCATTTGTCAGTGAAACAAACTAATAACTGGGCGGAATGATATTAATTAGACAAAGCTAATTCAGTAACATCACCGTAATTTAGATTATAGTTAAAGGTCGACGTTGTCAGACTTGTCAGGCGAGCAGTGGGTCTCAACGCCCCTCTGTGTCTGCAGGCAGGAGAGACCTGTTGGTCTTCACGTGAGCTTGCCCATCAAGAACAGCAGGACGACAGAGACAACCGGCTGAAAACCTGTCAGGCAGCCTGCTTAGTATCAGATTGTATCAATGGGCGTGAAGCTGGTAGTGTTGTGGTCAAGACCACCTACACACCAACCCATTTGCAGGACCACTACTGTGTTCAGTGACGGGACTGATAATAATAATCATGTGGCCCGATGTTTACATTATTCCACATCTAAAAAGAGAAGGTGATTTTATATAAAAGTCTATACCATATTTAATTGAAACAAAATTTGGATTCAACAGATTAACACAGCAGCACAGAGTCTGCTCAAGTCTCCTCCCACCTCTGACACTTGTGCAACCAAGCTTTTCAGATGGTTACACAAGCATATGCTTTTGTAGAATAATATAATTATCTTAAAGTTATTGATTTACATTACATAAACCAAAGTGAGCGACTGACAGAGAGACATTTGCAGTTTAAAAAAAAGATGTCACTGCAGCTGGTCTTGAGTTAAAATGCTATATAAATACTGAGACCAAGACAAGACCGAGTAAACTGGATTTCAAGACAAAATCAAGACCTTGAAAGTGTGGTCTCAGGATCAGTCTTGAGACCAAGATCTGTCTTGAGTACTACAACACTAAAAGCTGGACTGAATCGGCTTTTTTAATACAACACATTTGTGTTTTACTTCATAGCACAAGTCTCAGTGTTGGTATGTTTTAGTTGAACATTTTTAAGTTGTAAGTCTTGGTTGATGCAAATGAGTATGAAAGACTAACTTGACAAAAATAAATAGCACTGGTACATCCATTGCCGTCTATTAACCACGGATGCTCTTCTTTTGACTTTCGCAGAGCACTGTCGTTAAGGAAAGGACCTGAAAACGTTGAAAACGACGATGTCGGTGGCGGTGGAGACCACGGTGTCCAGGGTGTCTCTCCCTCTTCCCACCCACTTTTCCCATGCAGAGCAGTCCTTCTCCCTCAAGAAACGGCATGTCCCCTTTTCCCTGTCGTCCGTGTCCACCTCGTCCTACTCCTCCCCGAGCCGACTCTCACATTCTCTGCCCCCGCTGCCGCCCTCCAAGGGATGTCCCCCTCTGAGCAGGATGTTCCCCCAGCACCCGTCCCCCTGGACACCCCTGTCTTGTTCCCTCAGAGAGTCCCCTCCTCCAAATTCTGTATATGATCCCAGCAAACAGCAATCCTATTTCAATCAGTGCTTTACTAATTTGGGCCTACTGGGAAGAGGATCATTCGGAGAGGTCTTTAAGGTGAGTAAAATATGTTAATGTCATTTAAACAGTTCTTCAATTCAATTTAATAAATTTAAACAGTTCTTCAATTCAATTTTGTGATAAATCTACCCTAGATTTAAGACATATGGAGACAAATTTAAAAGCCAAATTTAAAAACCGCAGTTTTTTTTTTTCTTTGACCCTTTACAGTAAAAGCATCCCTGAAATTTGATTAGATTGAAAATGTATGTCACACATCAGCATTTATGTAACATTTTGACAGTTTTAACATATGAGCTGTACACAATACAAATTTAGATATCCCTGTAAATGTTTATTTTTCTCTGTGACTAAGGTTATCATGTCTACACATGATAATCTAGAAATAGAAGAGAAAACCAAAGTGTTTTCTGTGTGTTTCTAGGTGCAAAGCAACGAGGATGGTCGCCAGTATGCGGTGAAGCGCTCAGCTCACCGCTTCAGGGGCAACAGTGAGAGGAACCGGAGTGTGAGGGAAGCCAGAAACCACGAGCGCCTGTGTCCTCACCCTCACATCCTGGATTTTGTGGCAGCCTGGGAGGAGTGTGGCCGACTGTTCATCCAGACAGAGCTGTGTAGCACCAGCTTGCTGCTCCACGCTGAGAACCAGCCTCCTGGCCCGGGTCAGTCTTACAGTAAAAGGACAATAATGCAGATGCTGACATTGGTTTTTGATTCACATAATGTGCTGTGCTGTGCATCTTGATTGACGTTCCTTTCTTTTAAAAACCTCCAATCCAGATGAGCCTTCGGCATGGGCCTACCTCTGTGATCTCCTCTCAGCGCTACAACACTTGCACTCCCTTGGTTTCGTTCATCTAGACCTCAAGCCAGCCAATGTCCTCATCACCGACTCTGGTCGCCTGAAGCTTGCAGACTTCGGACTGCTGCTCGAGCTCAAAAAGAAGAGTGCAGACCTTGTAGATGGGAAAGTGAAAGAGGATGTTCAGGAGGGAGATCCCAGGTACATGGCTCCTGAGCTTCTCCGAGGGGAATACGGACCTGCAGCAGATGTTTTCAGGTACTGTCAGATTGAATGATATCCTTTAATGTGTAACTCATTGATGTGATTTAATTCAGTAACTTACTATTCTCATTTTTTATTCAGTCTTGGTGTTTCTATTCTGGAGCTGGCCTGTAATATTGAAGTTCCAAATGGCGGAGAGGGCTGGCAACAGCTCAGACAAGGCTGCCTCCCCTCAGAGTTTACCAGCAGTGAGACCCACTTTCTTTAAGACCTCATAAACTTTTTCTTCTCTCTTTTTCTTTATTGAAATGACATGACTCATGTTTTTTACTGTTTCCATCTGTACTCGCAGGCCTGTCCGCCGAGCTGCAGACAGTCCTGCAGATGATGCTGGCCCCAGAGCCCTCAGAGAGACCCACAGTCTCTGAGCTCCTCGCCCTACCCTCTGTCAGGAAACACAGGTGGAAGAGACGCATGTATCTGATGGTCACTGAGGCTGTGCTGACACTCAGCTCTCTCTGCCAGGTAAGGTGTCTCACAAACTTTTCAAACAGTAACTTGTGAAGTTTGGCTTTGCAAAGTGTGACTTCATATGTTTTCATCTGGCAAGCTTCTTTTTTTTTTTACCAAGACAGAGGAGCAAACTGAATATCACAATGAAGTAATTACCAAACTGTGATGACGCAAAAAGAACAAGCTCACAAGATTTAAAGGGAGATAGTTCAACATTTTGGCAAATTTGCCCATTGCCATAATCCCTATAGTCTTAGCAGTAGGTTTGTTACCTTTAATTGTCGGTGTAAGCTATTTTTAGAACGGCAGAGCAGAGCCGCGAGCTGCTCAGAGCTACACTATGCAGGCTAATGGGATTTCTTGGTTTCCCTCATCAAACTCATCAAATACACCATCCAACCAGTGTGCAAATACGGGGGGGTTGGGGGGGCCAACCCCTCGACCCCCCTGAAAGACTCAAAAGCAAAATCTGGGGGGGGTCTCAATTTTGTCAAAAAACAGGGTTTTATTCTGCACAAGTTTAGAGGCGGCCGCCGCTGAAATTGTCTGCTGCTGCGCTGGAGTCTTGGTTGAAACTCAATGTATGGTTTGGAAGCTCAGTGTCACTGTTTTCAACTCGACCGCAGCAGGAGGAGTGCATTTGATTTCTACTTCGGGCCAGACCGCAAGATGACGTTGATGCGCGGCTTGTCCCATGTTGCTCGTGTGCCCGCGGGGGCGGGGCTCATTGGAAGCTCCGCTCCGGTCAAACCTGGTGCTGAATGTAAACGAACCCCACCGGCGCAGAGCGTGAGGAAAGAGAGAAGCAGAGCGCAGTGTTGCCAACTTAGCGACTTTCCAAACAGTCTTGGCGACTTTTTTTTTTAGTAAAAAGCGAGTAGCGACAAATCTAGCGACCTTTTCCAGAGAAATTACAAACGTTTCAGGACCCGAAAGCACGTTATTACAGCTGTTTCCAACGAGCAGCGGCGCTGCCACCGAGCACTCATTGGTTGTCAGCCTACACAGTAGTGTCACAGAGCTTCTCCGCTGCATTCAGATACGCACTGCTCCACAAAAAGCAGTCTTCGGGACCCCCGAATGTTGATGGGTATTTCGCACACTGCATCCAACAACTCCAAAACACTCTGGTGGACAAGTTGTGACCTGCACATTCACCACGCTATGAGATAATAACGGAACGATACGAGACAGAGTTGTTTTCGAGGCAAATGCAGAGACTGCTTGCTGCATGAATTTACCTCAAAAACAACTCTGTCTTCTAAAAATAGCTTACACCAACAATTTAAGGTAACAAACCTACTCCTAAAACTAATAGGGAATATGGCAATGGGCCAATTTGCCAATTTTTTGCATGTTTAACTATCCCTTTACATGCCTCTCTGAAATGAAATGTTCCTGTTCTTCCTCCACAGTTGGTGGTGTGCTACGGGTACAGACTCCTATCCTCCCTGCACTTGTCTTTCCTCCCTGGTCGAGACAAGCCGGTGCCCTGTACTCCTCCTAAGGACAGTTGGAACAAGGATTTAACTCTGCCCCTCGGTGCCATGCATGCTGACTCAGGAAGCCCAGAGGACGACGCAGTGTTTCTGTTGGATCGCACAGACCCAGAGCTTTCCCCAACCTTCTCACACAGGTAGAGAACCATCTTGTCAACACAGTCATTTTCATTCCAAGCTTGTGGCACTTCCTGGTTAATTCGATGTAACTCAAATTCATTTCACACTTTTTGGTAAATTGAGGATTTTTAAATGTTAGAGATGTCCTGAGGTTATTAACAAACTCGTACAGTAACTTTGCTTCGCCTAGATTTGTTATTTCTTGCATAATTTCTTGCATATTCTCCTTTTCACAGGGTCAAATCTCGACTGTCTATGGAAAGCACATCCACTCCTCTCCCCGGCTCGCCGATGCGCCATCGCCGCAGTCCTGCCCACACACCCACACACCTAAACCTGGGCAACTGGTCCCCCTGTAACTTGGCTCTGACGCCCTCCAGCATCCACACTAATGGTTCCTACCACACACTGACCCCCAGCGCCAGCCCCATACGGGCAGACCCTCACACAGAAAGCATCAATGAAAAGTCAGCGCAGAGCCGACATTCAGCGTCCACCATGTCCTCACAGAGACGCTGCGGCAACTGGGTCCAAGCGGAGGAGGCTTTACCTCGACCCAACTTTGAACCAAAGAACCTGCTCAGTCTGTTTGAGGAGACGACTGAGCCAGAGGGACAGCCATGAGTACAACACTGCCTGTTTACCTTCAGGGACACTGTTTTCACTTCAATATTATAGGTGAAAAACAATCTATGAGTGCACAGAGTTCACTACATAGTCGGTCTGAACTGTGTGTGTGATTTCTCTCTTTTTTTGCTATTTTGTTAAAGTCCTGCAACTGCTTCTTTTATGTATTTTGAAGAAAGAAAGAAAGAAAGAAAAAGAATTTAGGGAAAAGGGTTTGATATGTAACAAGACCGTAAAGCACTTTTTTTTATGTTTGTGTAAATGCAATCTGTTGCTGAAATGACAAGTCATGGTTTATTGTTATATAAGCTGCCATTAGCTTGATGTGCTCTGAGTTGTGTACCTCAAGAGTTACTAAAAAAAAATAAAACGAGGAGGAACGCAGAATCTCAAATAGTGTTTGTGTGTGTGTTTTTTTAAGCATCTTCTTGTCAAGATTGTTAGTCCTGCTCAGTTGCGGATCAACCAGTAGATGGCAGCAACACACCTCCGACTGAATGACAGCCGCGGTTAAGACCCACGAAGCGGACATTGTCTCGTGTACAAAACAATCCACCGGATTATGTATTTTACAACCCGTTTTTAGTCTCCGACTGCGTTGACTGAATGCAATCGATACATCCATCGATCGTAAATCGACACCCGATCTGTCCTGAGTTGACTTGATTATTTTTACTTGAATACGAGTATCTGCGTCAATGTGAATATTGTAAACAATGAACGTTTCCGTCCGGATCACCATTAGATAATCTGTGGGACCCACCGAAGACAGCAGTAGTGTTTCATGGGCATAACATCGGGATTAAGGTATGATTCTTCCTCCTTTGTTAATAAAGCAAACGTGAAATTCCTGTAATACTGCTGTCATATAGCATCTATTGATTTAGTGATCTGGCTTCCCAGTTATATATTGTATAAAATCTGTCTTTTTCTATGATTTCAGTAGGTTGAATGGTGAAATGTGAATAAAATGTAAATGATCAGTGAATATCTACTAGGAAAAAATAAAGTCTTGCCTGCATGCATCCACTTTACTCATTTCCCCTTTTTTCTTTTCAGTTCACAAAGATGGCCAAAATTGAGCGTCTTAACACCCGAGTGGAGAGGCTGCTGTCTAAAGCGGTGCAGGAGGTTCTGGAGGTGGTGAAGGAGACGGTGTCAGAGTACCAGGAGAAAACAGCCAGGACCCAGAGGGAGAACCAGAGTCTGAAGAGGAGGCTGCAGGAGCTCCAGGAGAAGATGACCGTGGTGGAGCGCAGTGGTAAGAGTTCAGAGTAGACAACACACCAGGAGTAACCTGCGCCCAGAAATGTCAAATGCGTGACACTGATTGACTGAATATTTTGTTGTCTTGCAGGAACTGTGTCACAGATTTCCACTGCAACCCATCAGACCAAGGATGAACAGATGGAGAGAGAGGAGCTGGAGGAGGACACAGAACTCCTCCCTGCCATTGCAGATTCATCTGAAGACCCCGAGCGTGAAGCAGCCGTACCATCATCAGCCACCACCCGTCTCTCTCCTAAAGCTCCACTCGGACCGCAGTTAGGTGGAGACACCTTGAGCAAACCAAGAACTCTTAAGAGTGAGACCGACAATGGGCTGTCGACAACAAACACAAAACATGAACACCCCATTATTGCGATTGATATTGATGAAAATGACTCTGGTTTGATTTTTACATCAAATAAATTGAAAGTAGAGCCCACATCTGATGAGGACATCACGCACAAAGAGACTAATTATTTTTATGAAGATGCTGCAACGAGTTCAGCATCCTTGAGCAGACTAAACCTAGAGCCAAGTTTAAACAATTCAGGGCTCTACAGTGCCTCGGGGGCCATCTTCAGTCTGGGTCACAAGAGCATAGAAGAACCGCTGCGTCAGAGATACACAGCTACAAACTGTATCAGCGCAGAAAAACAACAACAACAAACAAACAATAAAGCAGCTGTAGCAGACTCAGGAACTCCGCAGAGGAGCATCCGAAAGAACTACTGCTGCTCGCTGTGCGGTCGCACCTTCAGGCACGCAGGCGACTACAAGAAACACAACAGGGTGCACACAGGGGAGAAGCCGTACTGCTGCTCGGTGTGCGGGAAGCGCTTCAGCCAGTCGGGATACCTGACGGTGCACCTGCGCTACCACACAGGAGAAAAACCTTTTGGCTGTAGCCACTGTGGGAAAAGCTTCAGCCACTCTAGTAACATGAAGAAACATCTCCAAACACATCTGTGAGGCTGCTGTGTTTATGCAAAGCAGCCAAACCAACACTGTCACAATCACATTTAAGTGGTATTTAGGACACTGAAGTTGCAAAGTGATGGATTCTCAATGAGTAATTTTTTGAAGGTCAGCTGGTCAGCCTTTTTAGAAGATTATGTCGCTTTGTTTGTTATTTATTACATGATTAAATGTGCCTTCTATTTATTTTCTTTAAAAACAAAATATTGCCTATTGTAGAGCATGTGTCAAATTCAGAACAATCAAATAATTCCTGCTCCTTCTGCCTTACTGTTGTTGTCAGATGTTCATAGGTTTGTTTACTGTGTTATTTACTGTGTCCTGGAGTTTCTAGTATGAACCTCCACATTCATTTTTAAAATCAAATAAAAGTATTTGGACCTTCTTTATTGTAAATTGTGCTATATTGCCCACATCACGGTAAATGTATGACATGAATTCAGAAAAACAAGTTGGCAAACCCTTGCTGCACCATCTTTTAACAGTAAATTGCACACATCCTTGTCGGGTAAGGTGAATGTTGCTGCAACATTATATCTCCTTACAAACACACGACACAATGTGTTTCCCAACACTATGAGAGCATTTCGTTACAGTCTGAATGATTACTTCCTTTTCCTTCATGAGTGGATGTGCAATAAAAAAAATGGCTTGTGCAAAAATTAAATCCATTTGTGAGTTAGTCTTGGGGAAAACATCTGCCAAACCCAAACCCAAACAACTAGGATGGATTAGATAAAGTATTTGATGTTTCTTATTTATCACCAGGAAACCCTGCGTAGTCTGGTTATTTAAGATTGCAACATTTTTTTTATTTTGATGTAAACTATGGATTAAGTTAATCTATGAATGTGTCTTTCAGCTTGAGTAAGATATACGTGCATGGGAATATGATGTATGCACTTGAGGCTGTCATAGCAGTTTATTGATAGCCACTCAGACTTTTATTTTGAAATCCAACCAGGCAACATACGTATATCCGCTTTTGTTTCCGGAAGTTGTGAATCGTCACCACGCGTCTGCATTCGTGCTTTGTAATGTTGTTTACAGTATTTAAAACTAGTTTTTAATTTGTTTAGTTGGCTGGACATTTATTAGAAGTTAAAATACCGCTAATGATGTGACTGCCTGACCGAGTTTTCGGACCTCTGGGATGTTTAAAGGGAAAATTATTACATATACGGTGTTAGCTAACGTGTACTATATTATAACCTAGCTGCTAACTTGGACTAGCCTGCAGGTAGTACAGCTCTATATCTTTGCTTTATTTATGCCTAGATAGGGAAGTGACACTTATTTAAGTGTAAGAATTAGATACCTATTCTTTTGTCTGTTATTATCAAATAAACCGTATAAGATTAAGTGATAAAGATGACATTACATGGAAGATTTCATTGTTGTTGTTCAGCCACACTGTATATAAACTGATAAAATGACTGTAAAGGTACATAGGATGGACCTGACATGATAGTAGATGAATTTTTGGACAGAAAGCATTTGTAAAAGTTCAAGTTTTTAAAGCCCAGACCAAGATGGGACTGACAGGTTTAACAAAACAGTGTGAAATCTGGGAAATGATCAAACAGATCCTCCAGTTGTTGTTTTTTTAAAGTTAATTCTTTTAAAATGTAAATCAAATATTTCTTATTGATTATTGCACATTTTCCTGAAGGTTATGTGTGACTGATCTTCAGTACATTACCCTGCTGTTTTGTTTCAGGATGTCTAAACTTGAACGTTTGAACGCCCGTGTGGCCAAGCTGCTGACGGACGCGGTGCAGGAGGTTCTGGAGGTGGTGAAGGAGACGGTGTCCGAGTACCAGGAGAAAACCGCCCGAACACAGAGAGAGAACGAGAGTCTGAGGAGGCGACTGCAGGAGCTCCAGGACAAAATAGCAAATGACAGCACATGTGGGTACAATTGTAATCATGTTGAGATGTTTATCAGGACAGATAATGCAACAGTGGTTTGCTTTATTTAGATGTTTTGATGAGTTACTAAAAGTAAACACTTTGTTCTCAGCTGTTCCACCTGGAAGTAGACCGCTGATGGAAGAAAACCAAGACACTAAGGATCATGGGCAGGATTTAAGTCCCGCTCAGAGGTACAACCCAGGCGTCGCTCTCACGGAGCGAAATTCGGCGAGCAGCCAGAAACCTGACTACGGAGTGAAGCAGGAATGCAACGAACAGGAAAGCCACAGTAGCTCTGAATCACAAGAGGAGTGTAACTTAATACAAGCGCCAACAGAACATTGCAAAGCACCAGCTGAGGAGGGGGCACACATTACTGAGGAGCTATTGACCGTTCAAACATCACACAGAGTAAACAGTGATCCAGCTGCCGCCTCATCGAATAACCTGTGCAAAGCTCACTCCACTAGTCCAGCTGAGGTAAACCTGGCTGCCGTCAAACAAGAACCAGAATCAACAGACTGCACAACATCAGACCCACCGCCTCCCCAAGGACAATACACCGGATGTATGGACTTGAGCTGTAACTCTTCTCGTAACAGCTCAAGTGAGACCGCCAGGCCGCAGGGCAGCGCTGAGCCTTACGGACTTGTCTTTGTCCACTCGGGTCATAGCTTACCTAGGAGGCACGGATTCGCTAAAAACAACAGGGTCACCTTTGATGTGAGAAAAATACGGAGGGAACACTTGAGGGAGAATGACTCGCACTTGTGCGTCATCTGCGGAAAGACGTTCAGCAGGATCGGGAATTTAAGAATCCACCAGCGCTGTCACACGGGAGAGAAGCCGTACGGCTGCGTGCAGTGTGGGAGGCGTTTCAGTCAGGCAGGAGACCTGAAGAAACACAAGAGGGTCCACACGGGGGAAAAACCGTACTACTGCCACCAG
This sequence comes from Decapterus maruadsi, assembly GCA_030347415.2. NCBI lineage: Eukaryota > Metazoa > Chordata > Actinopteri > Carangiformes > Carangidae > Decapterus > Decapterus maruadsi. The sequence goes on along the minus strand of CM064888.1, from coordinate 11,971,199 downwards.
TGTGGAAAGAGCTTCAGCCGAGGGGAGAATCTGAAAAGACACCAGAAGATTCACATCGGAGAAACACTACAGTTACAGCAAGAATGGAGAGAGCAACAGTTGTGATTTTTAACACTACTAGACCACTTAAATAAGCAGAATCTGTGAATTTGGGGTGGGTTTCCTTAAAAATATTTAAATAATAAGCTGAAGACTACGTAAAACCTCTACTCTCCTTGAACTCATAGGGAATTATTACAAGGAATGAACTGTTTGCTAAATACTCACGTCTGTCCTTCTAAAAGACCTTTTCTCTTTCTCACGACAGACACTTTAGTGTGTCCTATCCTAACATTAAAGAGGACTATATCCAGTTTTGTTAAGCTACTTCTCAGTGCTATGACAAGTGAAAATGCCTGCTGTGTTGTGATAAAACAGGACTGTGGGACGTCATCACTTTACCAAAGAGGCTGATGCTTTACAGATGGAGATGCAATGATGTGAACTCACACATGACAGTATCTGAATGGATTTATAACGTATATTATTTATTTTTAAAAGGTTGTGTGGTTTTACCTTATGTAACTGCATTGGAACTAGCAAGCAGAGATGTCACAGAGAATGTAATGTTATTAATCTTGATTTATTCACAACAGCAAGCATTGTTTGTCCACTGAGCCTTAGGTACAGAACAGGCTGCTGTGTTATATAGTGTAACACCTGTTGTGTATAAAATGTTTTGTCTCATGTTAAAAAAATGACTGATAACAAGTACATTGATTGACACTTGAATGGCAACAAAGGGAAAAGATTCATGTGTTTTCTGGAAACATATTCCCATGGCTTAAATCATTAAAAAAAAGAATAACAAGCATCACCTCTCACCCTCCCCCGGGTGGATGTTGTGTGTCCTTTTTCACTGTGAGCTATTTTAGTCGAGTAATACTATAAGGCTTGAATGTGTAAATAATTATCACGTGTATCAACTTGACTTTACACAACAGATGTTAGGGATTTTCACAGAGGAACTTCCACACAACACTGACTTCAATGGACTTAACACACACACAGCAAAAACTCTATGTCATCACCAGAGTCACATGGTAGCAGTTCAGAAACCACAGGTCCCAGGTTACATTTCAAACACCAACACATACAATACAAACACATGTACATAGCCTGTAATCCATCAACAATCAGTCTAAGACAAACCCACATTACATCAAATATGAACAATGTGTACATAATGTTCATCACTGCAATAACAAAGAATACTGCAATAGTGATTACATAATGCTTTTACATCCATGCTACTTCTACATTCAAATCTTTGAGAGGATGGATAAAGTCATGAAGTAACAACATTTACATTAGAATCACTGAATTATTTCTTCTTCTTTTTTTCTTTAATCAGAAGCACAGAAGAAACAGAAACCAACGCTGACCACATGCATTGGTTGCTTTCTGTTGCAGCTGAGCTTGTGTTGCCCAGACTGTAGTAAGTTAGTGCTGTTGACGTGGAGCTGCCCTCACCTTTAGACTACACCAGGAAGTGATTGACACACACCCTCGGAGGAAACTGAAACACACACATATTACACCCTTCAGAAAAGGTGAGTAACCATGAGACACGAGGATGTGGGAAAGTGTCTGCTTCTCGCTTCTTTATTTTAGTCGACAATAAACAGGCAAGTTACGGAGAGAGACCGAAATGAAGGAAAACTATGGCGCAGACAGATGTTTAGACGTAACCGCCTTAAAAACGAACGGGTTATTTTAATGGCGGTCAGGTTGGCACGACTCCAGCAAAATGTCAAACGAAATTAAGTCAAACGTGACGTTAAGTTTGTGCGAAAAGTGTTTAAAAAATATGGACAAAGCTGTGCAGCGTTTCCTTGTCGAAACGCGGAAAAAAGGAGCTTATCTGGCGCCCAGACACGAGCGGTGACCCCCGCTAATATCAGTAACATAAACACACCATCATTGTGATAAATGTGGAAGTGAGGGTTGTGTTATATTTCCTTTTTGTTGTGTTTGATGTGTGTCAGGTTCTGCCCTGAGCAGCCTGTGATGTTGAGATGAAGATTGATGAGAAAGTTGTCACCTATTTTGAATCTTGCAACTCACCTGTGGACAAGGAGGGTTTCCTCTACAAGAAGGTAATTCAAATCTAACAGGAAGTACGTAGTAAATGTATGGGGATTAGGTCATACTCATACTTTACAATGTTCTCCTTTATTTTACTTTGTCTTACTTATGTTTTATATGAGTTTATCATATTTTATTATCCCTTTAACTAATTTTATTCTTGCTTTTTACATTGTAAAATGTTTTATGGACTGTCTTATTCACCTTAATCACCTATAAAAGCACTTGGATTGCACAGCCCTGTAAAAACGGCCATGCAAATAAAATGTGGCTGTATTTATCTTTTTGTGTAATAAAAAAACATGAATCTGAAAATAAAAGGAAATTGTTTTTTTCTTAATGATTAAAAATGTTACGTTAAACAAAACTCCAAAGTGCTTTGTAACACTAGACAAAGCTACAATTAGGTAAAATCAGGCCAATTCAAGAGCATAGAATAATCAAATACGATACTTAGATTAATGTTTTGATTGCTTTCCTTTTGAGTTTTGTGTGTGACCTTTGACCTCCCACTAGCACGGTTATTTCATCAACGCCGTTGGGTAATGAATTGAGCAAATGAGCCATTTGTAAATGAGTCAGTAACACAGGATTGTCCCACAGGGTGAGATAAAGACCTCCTATCAGAAGCGCTGGTTTGTGCTGAAGGGGAACCTCCTCTTCTACAAGGACAGGCCGACTGACCGGGACCTGATAGGGGTAATTGTTCTGGAGGGCTGCACCGTCCAGCTGTGCGAGTCCGAGGAGCAGTTCGCCTTCTCGCTGCTGTGGAGCGAGCCGGGGCTGAGAACGTACAAGTTTGCTGCCGAGGACCAGGCCAGTCAGGAGAGCTGGATCAAGGCCCTGCTGTCGGCCAACCACGGCTACCTGGCCCTGCTGGTGATGGACATGGAGAAGAAGTACAAAGGTGAGAGACGAAGGAGAGGCTGGATGTCTTTATCTGTGTCGGGGTGAAAGAGAGCGGCCTTTGTTCCAGAGAGCAGCTGTGAGAGAGGTTGCATCACTGTTCACTGCTGCACATCAGATGCCATGTACATCGTGGTACAGTGGGATAAACAGTTTTTTAACCATCTAAGGCTTGATCAGTTCACTTCAAGTCTGTGGTAGTTTTTGAAGGCGTGGTTTGTGGTCTTCCTGTATTTAATTCACACATCATCTCAAAAGAGGCTGGTTTTAATGCAGGGTTGTATATAGATTGACATTTATACACTGCACAGTACAACCAGTTTTTATCTTCTTGTTTTGCTGCTTTTCTTGAAAATGAAAGTGTACAATTAGGTAATTCTTTTCTTTCAGTTAAAATGCATAAAAATGTAAATTGTTCATTTGTGGCCTGGATTTAGAGGTAAATTCAAATTATGTGGCTTTATGAAATAGTCTCATGGACTAGATGTGTCCTGCAGACGGATACTTTTTCACTGTGTAAGAGGGATTAACACGGATTTGTGATTTCACAACACAAGCAGCGGATTTTCATCAAATCTTTTAGAGCTTGAAGTGTGTTGTTTGTGTGTGAGATGTTCTCTTACACCTCCAGAGTGGCTGCAGCTCAGGTGGCAGAGAGGATCAGGATAATTGATTGTAGGAGTGATGATTTGGTCCATGGCTCCTCGTGTCATTGTGTCACTGCCAAACACTCAACCAAGAAACCTCATCTGCCAAACGAATGAGTGCAGTGTCATATAACTTGGTTATTTCTCTGTCTGTCTTTGCTTCTTCCTCAGATGCGTTAGCTGCATCACCCAGTGAACCAACCAACACTTTCACCACAACGCCGGCAGGATATCCTGCACCTGCACTGAGAAGACAAACGTCGACGCTGCCCGTGGGAGCAGGATCTGGTCTGAGCTCCGGTCCGACGCTTCAAACTCTGGCCATTTCATCCAAAACAGCCAGTAAGAAGTCACCCAAACTGTGGCCCAAGAGGAGTGCAAACGTGATGCCTATCAACACTCCTGCTCCACCCATGGGGGAGTGGTCAGGGGGCTGCCCAGACACCAAGGAGGATTTTAGTAAACTACATGAAGATTATGGAAAAGAAGTCAAGGAACTGATTGCTAATTGGTCAAAAAGAGGTCAAGGAGGTGAAGCTGCCGCAGAGGAAAATCTGATAGATTTTGGATAAAAAGATGTGAAGCATCTCAACCCACATTTCAGTGACCATGGTTACATTGCAAAGTTGTTGATGTAAATAAGAATGATATTTAAGACATGTACATATTTATAGCTGTGGTTTCTTTTCTTTTTTTTTTACACTCATGTCATTAAATGATTCGTTATCTCATCCTCCAGTGAGCTTTGTTCCTTAATACAGTGGAGTGATTTCCTTTTAAAATTTTCTGATGTATTTGTGCCAAAGAGATACCTTAGGATAAAATTTTCTGATAACTTTTGAGAAACTAAAGATAAGCTTTATTGTCATGATTCATTCATCTATTTTATTTCTCCAATTAACAGATTATTCATTTGGCAATTACGATATCAACAAATAAGGATGAACCCAAGCCCATCACATTCTCCCAGAACTCAGAGTAAAATCCTCAAATGTCTTTTTTTGTCCAACCAACACTCCCAACCTCAACATACATTATATCCACTTTATACTGACACCAAATGCTTGTATCACTTTTTATGTTTGATTGAAAGATAATATGTAATTCCAGCATTCTTGACTGGACAGGTGTTTATTTTTAATACAAAAATGGGCGTATTAATTTGATATCAAGCTCCTACTTATTCATATGCTGTTGAATTAAACTTCCAAAACAGTCCAGCAGTGACTGTGGGTAAAAAAAGGACAGCATTTGTGTGGTGGGGGCACAGCAGGCCAAGAAGGGTGAAGTCTGTTGAATTTTAGAAGAGAGTCAGAATGGCTGAGAAAGAGAATGACGGGGGCTGACAGAGCTATTTCAGTCTACAGCTGTCTTGTTTTTATGGTCTTTGACAGAGCTTGGGACCCTTTCTCCCTCTGTGTCTTGCTCTCTCTCCCCCTCTCTTTTCACCTTCAAGCCCATACTTGAAGTGGCTGCTTCTCCGCTCGCGACCTTCTTCACGTTGGATTCAGTTTCGAACCTCTGCAAATATCTCTCTCTGATTTCACATCAGCAGTGGCCGAGATGTTTGATCAGATAGTAAATATTGCTTGTTATGAAACAATTACGCTGTAAGACAGTCGTAAACATTTTTCCCCTTTGGAAGAAATTGGGTCATATTATGTGTGCTGAAATACAAGATCAGTTCGCGCTGCTGCTGCTGCTTCCAATACATAGCTAAGCTGTGCTTTGACATGATTGATGGCAGCCTATGTAGCTCATATATGGAGCTTGGTGGGTGGGTCACTGTCTCCCTATTCCAAAGCAACTATACTGGGAACCTCCGGGAGCATCCCAAATTAGTGCGTCCGTAGTGGGAAAGCTGCTCATTTAGCCCAATCATCATTTGTGTTTGACTAATTACCACGGAATCAGATTTTAAAAAATCAAAAACCATTTGACACACTGCCTGTTGGAGTTTGAATCTGTATAATAAATTATCATTTTAACAGCTCTGTCCTTGTTTCTGTAGTTTTACTTCCTCAAAACTAAATGTAAAAGTTGTTCAAACTAATTTTACTGTGGCCTGGATCAGTATCAAAGAAGTGTTTTCATTTCTCATTGATGGACAGTCCATGTTTCTAGAGGACCACTCGCTGAGTGCCATTACTGGACCTGGACCAATGTCCAGCGGCCAAAGGTTTTCAAGTTTCATGACTGTTTATAAACCCTAACGGCTACTACTACTATCTGATGGCCCAAACCTCTGACCAAACCTATCATTTAGACAGATGATGATTTAATGTTATGTTAACCACAAATAAATGTTGGCACTCAGAGTGCCCTGCTCACTTAATTACTAGAAAGCGTTGGTCAGGCTGACTACAGGACAACGGCCCAAGGCTGCGAATGTGTATCGAGAGGGTAAAGCAGCGATGGCTCGTCTTCATACAGTTCGCTGGGTTTTGTTCTGTCACAGTGAATGGAAAAGAAACAAAAATAGCCACAACAAAGACTCTCAGTCTGTCAGGTGGAGGAAGAACAAGAACAAGAAGGAGGGTACGGGGACAGTCCAGTTGTCTGTCAGCATGTCCAGTTTATCTGTTTGGCCATATTAGTCCAGATGACACCAAAGTCAGGCCTGTATGTTGGCATTGAATTCACCTCATTCCAAGACTCCTGTGGCTTATTTTGGAGCATCGGTAAGTCGATATGACCCACCTCCTTCTTGCTCCTCCCTCTTTCTCTTACTTTCCCTCGGCTCTATTTTCCTGCCAAACCTGATGTGTGGCTAAAGTTAGCCCCTTGTGGGCTAGTATATAAGGCCCCAAGGGTCCAATACTTACATGTCAGTCACATCGGCTTGGCGTAGGCTTCTCTTCTTGACCACCAACAACAACCCCAAAAACTTGAGAGATGGTGAGTGTGGCCACGTTCCTCGGAAGAACAGTCTCTAGGGATCTAGGATCTTCTCAACACTAAATCTGATGAGATCAAAGCATCACTGATGCATTTGCTATCTGGATTACCAACATCCCATCAAGTGAAATTGTAGGAGACTCTTAAACTGAGTTTCCCAAACTGTGGATGTGGACCCAGTCTCACTTTTATCTGCTGGCTTGCGCTGGAGTTTGGCTAAAATCTCAATCCTCAACCAGGATAAAATATTGACATACAATGTGATTGGGGATCAATACCTTAAGATTGTAGTCCCCTAAAGCCATTATAAACAACTTTACTAAACAAAGTAACGGAAATTAAATAATCTGATTTGTTTTATGAGAAAAACAATCATCTCTTCATAAGAATGTGAGATTGTGATGTGAGTTTGTCAAAACCCACAAAAATTAGAAATTGAATGTTTATTTTAGAGATTTTGTTTTTGTTTATTCCAGCAATTCGAAATTGTGTGTAGAAGTAACTAAAACCTGCAATTAAGACGTTCTTTATGTCTTCTTGAGGGCACAGTTTACAGTCTTTGCATTTCTTAGCTTGGATCTATTTGTTTGATCCATATTTTGTTTGTTTGATATCTATTTTACCCTTTGTCCTTTCCCAGGCACCCAAGAAGGCCAAGAGGAGACAGCAGCAGGGTGAGGGTGGATCCTCCAATGTGTTCTCCATGTTTGAGCAGAGCCAGATCCAGGAGTACAAGGAGGTAAGATTTTTTTCACCTCTTATTGCACACTTCAGACCATTCTAGTTGTAATTGTTGAGTCCGTCAAGGCCATGAGAGAAAAAGTAGCTATGTAAAGTAGCGCTCATATAACCGATGCTTCCTTGTATCATTTGACCTCAGAGGTAATGTGAGGAAGCTTCCGAACGATATAGACCTGCATGACAGGAAAAATGTCCTCATCAGCATGACAGGGAGGTAAATCTTAGCTTTTCTGATGACAGCAGCCCCCTCTCCCCTGCAGTAGCTCAGCAATGCTCCTCAGAGTCTCCAGATCCTCGCTCTGTGACTCCACTGGAATGCTGCCCAGCAGCTGGGGAGCAGGGAGAAGGTCGGAGGTAGAAAGAACCAGCAAACATTTCGAATCGAAGGTTAATTACACTTCGAAACATCTCAACAGGAAAATTAACCGGGCCGTTCTTACAAGATCCACGTAGAAGTGGCAGACAATACAGACGCTACAGTAGCTTGGCTGACCCTTCAAAGGCGCCAAAATGTAGGAGAACATGTGTGACTGAAGATTTAGTCATAAGGCAAAAAAGGAGGGGGCCAGTGGGTGTGTGGGAGGCAGGTGACAGCTGTAATCAATACCTTCTCCTTAAATGTCGCAAGGGGCTTGTCTGGCATTCCGAGACCATTTTAACACCTTAGAAAGACAAGTGGCCGACCAGCTGCCAAGTCCCAAAAGGTTTCCAATGCCATCTTTGGTTTCATAGGGTGGTACGCCCAGCTATGTAAGAGAGGTGGAGAACAGCTCAACATTTACTTGTTTATGTTGGCAGACTACCTCACACAAATAATTGCCATAAGCAAGTCTTATGATGAAGACTTGTGAGACACGTGAGAACCTAAATTTTCACTTTTTAATTGGCTTGATTTCAGTCGGTAGCCGTCAAGCTCATGATTGACATCTGAGGAGGTGGCAGGCCTCTGGTATGGCAACAACCAGCGGAACAAATCAGCTGCAACTGAATGTATTTAACATATTGTCTCACTGTTCCCTGGCAGGCTTTCACAATCATCGACCAGAACAGAGATGGCATCATCAGCAAGGACGACCTCAGGGACGTGCTGGCCACCATGGGCCAACTGAATGTGAAGAATGAGGAGCTGGAGGCCATGGTGAAGGAGGCCAGCGGCCCCATCAACTTCACCGTCTTCCTGACCATGTTCGGCGAGAAGCTGAAGGGTGCGCTGACACTCAAACTTAACTCAATGTTCCCTTTCATCTTTTGAGTTTTTAATCTTTAATCTTCTATACTTGAAAGTAATTGGCTTGATTTTGCTTCCAGGTGCTGATCCCGAGGACGTCATCGTGAGCGCTTTCAAGGTCCTGGACCCCGAGGCCACTGGCTTCATCAAGAAGGAATTGTGAGGGTTTTGACTTTTTATTCAGCTCTTTGTGGCATGACCTTGATTCAGAGCAAGGATGATACTTATAACTTTTTTAAAAACAATTTTCCTCTCCAGCATTGAGGAGCTCCTGACCACCCAGTGCGACAGGTTCACTCCTGAGGAGGTGAGCTCATCCGCCCTTTGTCTCTCTCAGTTTTCACATTTTGTCGTTTCCCCCTCAGCCGTTCGGGATTGTAAGTCATTTCTTTAATCTCCCCCCTCTACAGATGACCAACCTGTGGGCTGCTTTCCCCCCTGATGTGGCTGGCAATGTGGACTACAAGAACATCTGCTACGTCATCACACACGGAGAGGAAAAGGAGGAGTAAATATCCTTCTCTCAAGATCTCCACCTCCGTTCAAACCCGTACGCACTCCACCAACTTCCCACTCCCTCGTCTCCAACACCATGGCCTCCTTGCATACGCTCGCGCCCCAGTCACTCTTTCCGCTTGCCAGCTCACTACGAAAAAGACTTGTCTCCTTTATTGAGATACTCAGTGAGAGGACTGAAGGCTGTGGGGGTGTTTGTGTGTGAGTACCAACAGGGGAACATGGGATTATTTTCAATAAAAATAATCTTGTGATACCGAAACACTCTCTCTATCTCTGTCCCTGCCTCTTGTTCCTCCTCCTTTTCCTCCCATCACTCGTTCTGTCCTTCTGTGCTGAGACCAACAGTGCATGCATCATACCTACATGCAGCTATGCAGTCCAGTGTATACAGCGGTCAGTCAAACAACAAGTCTCTTGGGTGCTATGGTGCATGCACAGTAACTTGCTTGAAACAAGTAAGCAGCCTGACCCATGTGGTATGTTAGTCTTAACCGGACACAGAGTGTTTAATGGATTTGTTCCTTGGTTTGTTTTAGAGAGGAGCACACAGTAAAAGAGTGGGGGTACTGTGCTATAATAGTTTCCCTACCCCTCTTTTTTAAAATCTGTCTCTCCTTCTCTAATGCACAGGTACGAAAGGAGAAGTAGTAGAGAAAAGAGGAAAGCATGGTTTTCTAAAACTTTAAATCTTGTAAATAGAGAAAGAGATGGTGAAAGAAGGTGGGTGGGAGGCAGGAAAGAAAGAAACAAAAGTAAAACATCTTTGTTTTGGACTCTCCTTCCTCCCCTTCATTGCTGTTTCACTCCTGTTGTTGTGACTGTGTCTGTGTCTCCACTGTAACAAAATAAAGAAGCACAAATAAAATCCACTATCTTTCGTACGACACTGTCTCTGTTGGTTTAAGTGGTGGGTATGGGTGAGAGACCAGTAGAGCACTGACTGCACACTGACTGTAAAATGGATATGATGAAGCACTGCCAAGGTTAGAAAAGGTACCTTCAAATGATGATTAATAATTATAATGGTTGAAACTTTAGAGAACTGTAAGGTCATCAAAAGGAAAATCCAATACTGTAGGTTTGGCATTATTGCAAAACAAATTTTCTCTCATTTTCATGGCCAAACATGTAGCTACAGAACTGAAGGGACAAAATAACGGAAACATCGAGAAACACCTCTTAAGGAAAAGGATGACACTGCTGTCAGACAAATCTCAGCCAATGAATCATTACCACCTAACTCCTGAGCCTTTAACTGTGCCAACAGTTTCACACCATGGAAACTATGATAAAATTTAATTAGCTGATTAATATTGGTGTAATGATGTGTGCTAATGGGAAGATTAAGATACACAACATCAAACATCTTTTTTTTTGTGCATTTACACATCCGAAAAATTTGGAGCCACACCAAGACAGTGAAATGAAGGATTATATGACAAATTCTGCAGGCCACTAATTTGATTTAACTAATTTTCATGTAGTCACACCGGGGGTGTGTAACCATACTTAATGTGTAACACCCTAATATCACTATTTATTGTCTATAATATAAATTATATATGAATATGTTATACATATATACTTTTTTCCCCCTCAAAGTAACTGAGATTTATGTCCATTTTATTTCATTATCGACTATGTATGTATTCTAGCCTATCACTTTAGTCCAATTTTCCAGTAAACTCTGGTTGGAACGTCATGACACTTTGTGAAGATATTCATTGGTCAGAAAGAATAAAGTTTGCTCTGACGACCTCAGATTTTTCTGTGGTGCCAAATTTAGGTATGACATTTCTGGCTTTTGATTATTTGTCTCAACAACAAAGGATTTTGTACTTTTGGATCACTATTGTGGCAAATCCCACATACATCTGCATGCTTTTTTTCCCCAATCCTGCAAGATATTAACTCTTGCAAGGATATGAATGAGTTAAATTATCATAGCTATTTGCAATTATTTGTATTATTACAAAGGCATGTGGTTTTACAAACAAATAATAATATCTTGACTGGGCTTAATACAGTTCATTCCCAAGGTGCAAAAGATCAATGAATCACGTGATCTAGTGACGTTCCACCCTAAACAGGATGTGACACTGCCCAGAACAACCAAACATTCTACCTTCAAAATAAAAGCGGAAAATATATCTCATACATACCTGCGCTGCTACTTACCCTGCCGAATACCTCACTAACAAAACAGGAGTCCTCTCTCGTGGCGGTTAAATGTCGAGATCAGACTTAATGTAAACTCGCACTGCATTTTTGCCACCCCGACTCACCGAAAGCTTTGACCAGGCGTTTTATTTTGAAAATGGCGGCCGGAAACGTGGTGCGAGTTTGGTAAACTTGTCCCTGATCAGAGGGCAGGAGAGCAGTGGACGTACAGTAGTGTTACAGTGAAACATTTCAGGCCCCACTTTGTCACCACAAGCTCGGGATGTCCCCATGGTAACGGGCCCCGGCGGCTGTGGAAGCCATCGATATCGCTGTGGTGCTGCCGTGCCTTCCTGAGTCCTGACGGGCCGAGACCGACCACCACCACCACCACCACCACCATGGCCTCATCAGCGTTTCCCCGCTGCACATCTGTCAGACTCCCCGCTCTGGCCACTGTCCTCCTGCTCCTGCTATCGGCGGCCACCCCCGTAGAGTCCTCACAAGGCGACAAGGAGCCGGTTTACCGAGACTGTGTGAAGCAATGCGTCCGGACCAACTGCACCGGAGCGCGGCTGCGGGGCTTCCAGTCCACCCAGCCGCAGTATATGGCGCTGACAGGTCAGTTGTTGTTGTTGTTGTTGTTGTCGTTGGCAGGTAACGGAAGGTAACTTAGCTGCTTAGCACTCTGTAGCACATGTTTCTTTACAAACAGCCTGTAATTAGCAGTGTTGGGCACGTCACTTTAAAAAGGTAACGTTAGAGCTACTAGTTACCTTCTCCCAAAAGTTACTGAGTTAGTACATCATAAAAGTAACTAATTACCAGGAAAAGTAAATATTGCTTTACTTTGTTTTAAATAAAAGGCTTAAATACGTCAAAAGTACTTGGACCACCCCCCCCAACCCAGTGTTTCTCAACCTTGGGGTCGGGACCCCACGTGAGGTCGCCTGTAATTCAAATGAGGTCGCCTTAAATATCCAGTAGCCTAAATGCTAAAAAAAAATACTGATCATTTAGAAAAAACAACAATTATTACTCTTTTTAAAATTATAATTAAAAACACCACATACAATCTTAAACAACTGTATTCTATATTTTCACTTTATCGAATATAAATTTAGTTCAAATAAAATGCAGCATATAAAAATATCTGAGCTGGCCCATCTTGATAGATAGGGTTGCCCGAAATTTGTGATGTCACAATGAGGTCACAAGCTGAAAAAGGTTGTTAGTTAGTTAGTTCCAGATGAACGGCTTTTACTGACGAGTAGATGGACTGAAAAAGATATATCATACACTTAAAAGGGTCTAGCCTATTATTTTGTGATGGGACTACTTGAGACTAATGGCGTTATAATGGAGGAAACAGTATTTTATAAAGGCGTTATTGTCCCATCAATTGTAATTAGTGATAAATGTGACCCTGGACTGTCTGCGGTGACAGTTTGTGTTCACTTTGTGTTTACTTGCTCCAAGGAGCTGCTGTCCGCTGCTGGAGCCGTTTTGTATGACATGGCCCTATTCATTTTTCTCATCTTTGACGTTTCATGAAGCATGTCCTGTAGCCTGCCGGTACAGTAAAGTGTAGGCCTACAGCTTTGAAAAGTTGACAGGCTGGTGTTTCAGGAATGACCAGGTGCGACAATAGGTCCATTGTAACTCCACCCTAGTTTCATCATTGACAATTGAGCGGTAGGTGTGTGTGCTGGGCGGCTCCAAACACTGTGATAATACTCACCTGCCTCAGCCTCCATGACTAGATGCAGATTCAAATTAATGCTGTAGTGAGTGACTTAACAATATAATAGACTGGGACACCATGCCCTTAGTTTCTGTATGTATAAGATAAACCAGATGATTGATCTGAAACCAACCACTGGGCAGGAGTGTCCCTTTTTCTGTTGCCACAGATAAAAAAAGAGCATATTTTGTCCCTAATAATGAATCTGCATTGGAATATTTATAACTTCATAACAATTGCAAATGGAGCTGAGTTGTTGAGAAATTGTGTAAGTCAGTCACTTGGAAAATAACGGGCAACTTTTCTGATATTCAATTAGTTCTACAGTGAGTTTTCTGCTGGTTCTAGTTTATCATTGAAGATTATATTTGTCCTGCATAGACAGAGCAACCAATGTGGGCTCTGGAAATCTATGATATTTTTTTTTTTACACTATTTCTTGAATAACAATTTCCAGAATAGGAGACTGATTATTTGTAATCAGATGTCTTGTTGTTTCCCTTCAGTCTCACTCCTCTGTGTTGCAGGTTGGACATGTCGCGATGACTGTCGCTATCAGTGCATGTGGACCACAGTGGGCCTTTACCAGGCCGAGGGCTACAGGGTCCCACAGTTCCATGGCAAGGTTTGTTTTCATCTCAAAATTACACGAAACATGAATAAAGTGCTGAATTCTCTCCACCTGCTCCGTCTACTGGTTTCATCTTGTATTTTCGTTTCTCCTAGTGGCCGTTTGCGCGCTTCCTTTGTTTCGAGGAGCCGGCGTCTGCCCTGGCCTCTCTGCTCAACGGCTTGGCTTGCCTTCTCATGCTGCTGCGCTATCGGAGCACGGTGCCACGCCAGAGCCCCATGTACCACACCATCAACGCCTTCTCTCTGGTGAGTCCAGTTCACACAGAAATGCATCGGTGTGACTCTGTATACTATTTACATGAACAGACATGTAACAGGAACCTGTGTCTGTGTGTTTTATTTGTAGGTATCTCTTAATGCCTGGTTGTGGTCCACAGTGTTTCACACCCGAGACACTTATCTCACTGAGGTAATGATTGAAGTTAAGTGGAGTCTCTGTCAACTTGAGGCTGCATTAAATGACCAACCTGTTCTAATGTAATAATATCCCATCTTTACCATCCCAGCTTGATCTAATTACTTGTGAGAATAAAATCTGTCCAGTAAACTCAAAATTAAACTAAAAACAAAATTTCATGATAGCTGCACGGACCAAAACTAAAACAATGATTTGAGAGCAGCATAAAGCAAGTCTCTTTTTTCCTACATCACAGGGAGTCGGTTGATTCATTATTTATTTAAAAGAAAAAACACTGGATGCTGTTTCATTGTCAACCAAGTGTCATACCACTGAAGTATCTGTCCAACTGCTCAGACCACCTGCTGAGATCAGTGCTTTGTTGTTTTATTGGCTAAAGAGCTCAGACAATCCGTAGCATCCTAATGCCATTACTGACGAGCAGCCATGTGCGCTGCGTGTAACATGCTGCACAACAGACGCGTCCTCTTTCCATGAGCTCTGATGCTGATGTCAGTAAACGTCTCATCTGTTTTTTCCTCTTTCAGAAAATGGACTATTTCTGTGCGACAGCCGTCATTCTTTACTCAATATACCTATGCTGTGTGAGGTAAGCTCTGATACAGTGCAGGTGTTCCACGTATGACCCACTTCATCAATTAAATGATTAAATGATTTCTCTTCATGTTGTCTGAACTCCTCTCTTTGCCAGAACACTGGGTCTGAGGCGACCTGGGGTGTCCAGCATGGTGGGAGTCCTGCTCATCTTGGCCTTTACCTCCCATGTGTCCTATTTGACCTTTGTCAGCTTTGACTACGGCTACAATATGGCTGCTAACGCCACCATCGGTACAGAGAAATGCCTCAAAGTCTCATTAAACAAGCTCCCTGTCTACTCTGCAGCCATTTCCCAGCAAACACTGCTGAACCTCCCCTGACCCCTAACTATCTGGATGTTTCCAGGTATGGTGAACCTCCTGTGGTGGCTGTGTTGGTGCTGGCAGAACCGGAGGACCCTGCCGTACTGGTGGAAGTGCGGCCTGGTGGTGCTGCTGCTGCATGGTCTGGCCCTGCTGGAGCTGCTGGACTTCCCCCCACTGCTCTGGGTGTTGGATGCTCACGCTGTGTGGCACCTCAGCACTGTCCCAGTGCACTTCCTTTTCTACAGGTTCGTCGCTTTTTTTTTGTAGCTTTACTGAAGAGAAACATTTATGGCTGTTTCTAAAGAAGAGGGAAAATATGTATTTAAAAATGTGAGCAAGAAAAAAGGTTGCTTTAATCTGTGTTTGTGTGGAAGAGAAAGACTAATACCTGATCGATGATCCTTACTTTGTTCTCTCTCCAGTTTCCTGATAGACGACAGCCTCTACTTATTAAACACAGAGAAGATGGGCGTCAAAGTCGAGTAGGAGGTGCTCATCGCCTCTTCACCACGCCTATACCCTTGCACCCCTCCAATCAGGGCAGCTGGACACCCAAACACGGAAGTAGCTCAGCCTCCCAGATGACATGCATGACACCACTATGACTTCCATCAAAGCAGCCTTTGTTTACATTCTTTTTTGTTTTAGATTTCTAATATTTCTTCTACTTTTTTTTTTTAAGAAAAAAGAGAATTATCACCATTGATGCTTGTTCTACATAACTTTGCCTTGTGCTCACATGTGTGCTACCAGTCTTTTACCATCTGTCACAAACACAAAAGGAGCAAGTTTTCAGCGCTTCCGACCGCGATTTTTCGGGCGCACATCCTGCTTCCTTCGTCCGTCGGCTCTTCCTGAACTCGCCCTCTCGCCCTTACCTGTCGCCGGACGTCCAACACACTTAGCTCTGCACTAAACGGCAGTTTGCCGCGGCTGACAATAGATGGCACCAAATCATTTTGCGAGGCCGGGCCATCATTAACCTACTGCGTGTGGTACAGCATGTGTTCAGGGTTCATCTGTGCCAAAAGTGGACTGGCGGACACAGAGAGGTGCCCCCTTGTGAAAAGGGGAGGGGGGGCTGCCAGCAGATTGATCTAGAGAGAGGGGGAAGGGGTTTATGTTTGGAGGCTATTCTAGCTGACTGTGTTTTTTTTTCTCTTTTCTCACCATCACACCTTTTATTTTTGTGCCTCTGTTGTTTCCATTGCTGCTTTTCTTATGTACTGTATTATCATTTTAAACTTTTATTTTTTATTTTTCATCTGCTGCCTTAGTTTAAGTTTTAATTCCATTGTTGTCGACCAGTCCGTGCTTTATTCTGTTGACACTTTTACTTTTACTGTATTTTTTCTTTTTTTTGAAGGGGGGGGGGGTTATTCTTGACGCTCATGAAATGGAAATTTTATTTTTATTCACCTGGATTGCCTTTTAGAGTGAGGGAAAGAAAAGGGAGAATGATTGAGGTAGGAATTGAAAACTTTAAGAGTTTCTAATAAATTCTGGGGGGGAGAGGGTGTTTGTGTGGGAATGAATGTCGGGGTGTTTGTTCAACACCGAGGGTTTCGACCTGGTTGCATTTCTTTGCTGCAAAGTTCCCCAGAATGACACACACACACAGCCAGCTGCTTTACAGACACCTGCCCCATCATGTTAAATACTCAACTTCCCTCCATGTCTGCCTTACATACTGTAACAAAACCTACAAGCATGTTTCTTCTTTTTTTTTCGTAGCAAATCAGTGTTGTTTTTCTTCTCCTCTGAACCAAACTCTTGAATTCATACCGTGTATGTCTTCACCCCTCGACGTCCCTTCCCTATGTGCACTTTACGGGCGCGTGTGTGTACATTTATGTGCGTTTTTTTTGTCGTTTTGTTTGAAATTCTGCCCATGCCTTTGTATTTCTGTGTGAGAATGTGAACAATGGCCAGTATGTGTGTACAGTACACGTTGCCTTGACTCGACATTGTGTTGTTTTTGCCATCATGAACGGGATCACTGTGTGCGTGTGGGGATGTGGATGCATGAGTGTGCGTGATCCTTTTGTAAAAATACTGATGTGCGAGTGTGTTTGTGTGTGTGTATGTATATGTTGAAGGTTTGCTGCCTAAATGCGTGTGAGACGACGGGTAAATTTAGCTTTGCTGACAGCCTGTGATGGGGGTGGGGGAAAACAGAGGACAAAACTCATGGAGAGGTTGTCACTGGTCTGGGTGGCAAAGATTAATAAATCACGAGAGGGATGTGAAAAAATCAACAGTACATATTTTATGATGTTGACCAAAAGTGTTGATATTGGTTAATACTTAATATCGGTTAATACTTATTAACCATTGGGATTCATGAAATGGTGATTCAGGCCCGGTTATAATATAAGCAAATAAAAAAAGCAAACAGAAAGAAACGGCTATTTGAGTACAATCTCATCTTAATAAATCACAATCACAACTTTTTCAAAACTGCACATGCATTAACCACTGTGAAGAAAATAACTTGCTGAATCATTACAACATTAGTCTCTGTGTTCTGAGGAATTAGCATAAAACAAACTCTGGGGTTTTGCTCTGTAAATTATTTTCGTTGTTCATTTCCTTCTTCCTTGGTAGTGACCACATCTCTCTTCCTCTCCCAATCATCTGCTGCCCCCTGCCTGCTGCCCTGTGCACCATCACCTCTCCAGCTCAGTGCACTTTCCTCCACCTCACATCTGATATTTGACCAAAAATGAAAAGAAAAAAAAATTCAAGAAATGGAACAAATAAAAGTGTTCTTTGTTGATAAGGATTGAGGCTCTCCTGTGTGTCCTTCCCTACACCACACTTGTTCCTTTTTGTCCTGTGATTGTGATGATTCTCTTCCTCAGTTATCTGCTTGACTGAATCTTAGTCCTCCAAATACACACCAGAGGCAGAGGAGGAGAAGAGCTGCTACATTATCTCATATGATCTCATTATCATGGTGCAAGCTGCAACAACTATGACATGAATTTTATCCAAGCACTTGTAATATTTCATCATTTATTCAAATGTTATGATTTAAAAAGTATATGACTATATCACCGGTGCAACCAAACAATTTTTAAATTACAAGTTTTAAAACTGCTAGTTAAAATAAGAAGTTTAGGCGGAAATACTGATATGTCTGTTACTGTACAGTGGGTCTCATTTTAATCACAGTATAGTGAGTGGTGTCCGGTGAAGGGATCCAGATGTGGGTGGCTGTGAGATGCATAATGGGGGAGGAGAGAAGAACACAAATCTGATTTGAGTCTTAGGTGACTGATAACATCTGAAAAAATAACATGGAGCCTCATCTAAATTTCGGTAAGTAGTCTTAGATCCAAAAGTTGAGAAACCAGTAGTGATGCATGCTGTAAAAAAAAACAAAAACAAAACTTTTCTTTATACATTAAGTTCCTAAAACAGAATTTTATGCAAATGCAACTTCCTTATGATTTACAGTAGCTGAGCAATATATCTGCAATCTTCCAGACTGCATACGTAATCAAGGTGCAAACAAAGCATTGCACCTCTGGGACAATAAAAGAGACTCCAGTGAAAGTGAAATGTATCGTCTGTGGCTCGTCCCGCCCCTGTTCCACTGCAGCCTGAAGGTCCTGCTGACCTTGTACCATTTGTGCCAGTATTAAATGCACAGCCTTTGATTATGTCTCTAATATCACCAAAGCACATTCCTCTGGGCCTGTGTTTGTTATGCCTGTTGATCTAAGTAAGCAAGTCGAACTGGGTGATGATACCGAGTGCCCAAAACAAGCCCCGCTCAGACTTGCAGGAACTTTATTTTATTTTTATTTTTTTGCAGCCTGTGCACCAGTTGTCCTTGGACTCTCTCACTTCTACACAGTATCTCTCATTTGCCAGCCTCCTCACTTTTCAATCTACAAAGCCACAAATGAAAATTTTAAAGCTTCATAAATCTCTGACCATTATAGCCATTGTTTTATTAAAACACTCCTTTGTATGATTTGGTTTAAGTTCAATAGAAAAAACTGACTTCTGTTATTTACTCAGCTGAGCTCATGCTTTTACCATGTTTCTACAGAACCAACAAATTTAACCCGAGATCCGATGCTTGAGACCTCCTCATAAAATGTGGTCTTATTCGTTTAACAGGAGTTTACGGCTGAGAAAATCGCACAACCATGAACACTGAATTGGCTCCATCCCTTGAATACCTCAGTGAACGCTGAACTGCGGAGGACTGGACTTATTTTTGTGGGAACTAAACATTTAAACAGGACCAGGACCACTCACCGCTGAGTCTGGGACTTGTGTTGTCTGGCTCAGTGAGTAGCTTTTTGTTGTTTCCTGAGCTCTGGGCAGCACGTTGGACTCTGACCCTGGCTGCTGTGGGTGGGGAAGAGTGGATAGATTTGGATGAATAGAGTTTATTCTTCCTCCTTCAACTCCTGATTTATGACCGTGACGCTGAGGGCATGAGAAAAGTGAAAGAAATATGAAGATGCTCAAAGCTGGTGCAAGACAAATCACTCCTCTTTTAAGTATTCGACGGCTGTCAGGAAGTCACCGGTAAAGAAAGCTGAATTGAAAATATCCATAATGATGTCAGTGTGTGACCATATCAGTGTAAAACGTAGTAAGAAATACTGACAGGAGGCCTCAGAACTTACTGATACTTCTTTAACACAGTTTTAAAGTATCTGTGATCATACAAGTTCTTTATTGTATTTTTTTTTCCTCCAGTGGATTTGACAGCTATAATTATTAGTTCTGATCACTTTACATAAAATTGAGGAAACTACACTTGTGAAACTAGAAAATTAAAAATGCTACTGTTACATCATGGGAAGTGTGAGATCCAGGTGAATCATGCAAGTCAGCATGTCTTATTAAAATCAGTCTCTCACAAGTGTCCTGGCTTCATTAGTGGAGTGGCCCTTTAAGAGCACTGTGGTGATAATCTTTCTTCTAGAGTTGCTTCACTTTTTTAAATATAGTTATTGCTACTGTTACTTAAGTAAAGGAGGTGAATACTTGGTGTTTGATTCATCATATCTGATACCTTGATCACTTGACTTCTGAAGGTTGTAAGGATGATTGAACTGTCATGCTTGGGGCTGCCGGGCAGCCTATTTAAAGATCCCCCATGACATGTTTTAAGACATATAAAAATACTCTTCTTTGACTGACAGTTCACGTATATGACAAGTTTTTATTTTCACAGAAAAAGTTCCTGGTGAAACATTTTTTTCTTATCACATGTTGCTGTTAAAGAAAAATAAATCTGTGCAAGCATTGAGCTTTTTTTTTCATCTCAAAAGTTTAACTACTGGACATGAAACGTCTCCTACTGTCTCACTACATATATGTGCACTGCAGGTTTCAGGTTTCCATCACACTTGTGTAAGTTGCATACTGGAGCACAAACTGGTTTTCAAACGATGTCACAAAATCGTGCTGGTATGTACAAGTCTGAGCGTCTAGTCTAAACCTCCTCTAGTGTCATGAAGTGGGCGTCTGTGCAGAAGTTTTATAGGCACTTTAGAGATTTAGATTCTTATTCATCACGCAAAAAGGCATCTGATTGGTCTCACATTCATCCTGTAGCGTGAGACATCCAGCCAAAACATACAGCCAGAGCCATAAAGCACTATCCTCGGTGACAAGGGAGAAAAAGGAGTCCTGCAACAGATGGCGCGGCCCCAGCAGAGATCTCAACATCACAGTGTCAGTCTGAGATTACAAGACACTGAGACAGTTTAAACCCACAGAGGGACCATGGCAAGTTCTCCAACAGCATACATGCCAAGTCCTACTATTGCAACAGAAAGGCAATACATAATGTTTTTCTCACTGTTTATTGCACGTTGTGTTCACACAAAACTTTTTGCACAGTGAAGGTCAAACAACCAAGTTAAGTAATAAAAAAAACAAGACTTTAAAGTTATGAAATCACAGAAACTTAATAGTTCTCAGTGGAGGAGAAATATTTTGTAGGCTATTAGGATGAAATCAAAGTGTGAAATGTCTTCGGCAGCCATAGGCAGTCAGGGCAGCACTGCTGGCTTGCAGATAAGGCAGTTTGAAGTGAGGGCGGGCTGACTCAACCTGCCACTCCCCGCTCAGGCCTTCACGGGAGCGCGCCTCCGCTCCGCCGCTGTCACGCTTTACTACCAACAGGCACGGAATTCCAGGGAGGAAGTCACTGAGATTGGGAAAAGGGAACAACAACTTCAACGGCTGCCAAAAAACAACAACAACTATACATCAGTAAGCTGTAGAAGAAAAAAGAAAAAGGAGGGAAAACACTTTGCGGCAATAGTAAAAGAAACACCCAGCTTTGGAAGTATGGACTAGAAGCGGCTGCGGCGGCGGCGGCGCGGCAGCAGCAGCGGCGGCGGCTCGGAGCAGATGGAGGCGGCCAGAAGTTTGGTCTTTGTCGGGGTCGTGCTGCTCGGACTGACGGGCGCTCTGGGCAGAGAAGGTGGGTAACTTAGGAGCCTTTTCAGAAAACACGCACACAGAAGGGGTACCAGCAGCGTTGTGACTATAATATGCAGTGCTACTACACACAGTCGAGTGAGTGTTTGAGGCCGAAACGGGCTGATATTTCTGGCTGGGACCACATTCCTCCGTTCAGTCCTCCGCTGTCGTCCTACGTCCTCCTCGTCAGTGCGGAGGCTCAGGAGGAGAAAAATCACACCTGTCACTCTGTAGCGACTAATACAAGTATAGGCCGACTGAAACAGTTTTGTAACGACCACAAAGTCGTTTTATAGCCCCAGCACACTCGCACACCGTTCGCTACAACACGGTGAAACAGGTAAAGAAACACGAGAACCTGCTTTGCAGCTTGGGGACAAGATAGAGATACTTTACGCAAGTGCAGCAGGCGGACGTTAGGCCAGGGCTGTTTTTTCTTTTTTTTTTGCTCTGCGCGTAAACAAAAACAGCAACAATAACAAGCGGTGCATTGTGTGCCAAGGATCATGACGATGTCAATTATTCACTTCTAGCTGTAAAGAGGACATTGTCTCATAGAGGAGCCACTTGTCACACTTGGAGCTGGAGTGCATGCCAGTAAAACAAGAGCTAACTGAGCAGGACAAACAAGTGCATATTTGCAAGGTAGTCCTGCAAAAGTCATGATTAGGCCTAGAAAATAAAATAAAAAACCCTATAAACTTTGATTACACATGATCTAATCTCATCAGTGCTGCATCTTCAACCTGCTGTTATTAACACATGTGAACAAACCATTTCATTTCATAGTAGAGCGGCAAACAGGTTGTTGACCTGCAGACACAATTATTGAACCACAGAGTCAGTGTTAAAGTCATTTTCAAATGTGGGACATTTTATGGTCCCAGCCACACAAATAAAAACGATCAGCTCTTACTTCACAGGAGATAGGAAAACTCATGACAGTTTCAAACCATAAGCGTCACAACAATTACTTATTTATAATCTATAAATCACAGCATTTAATAGCAGCGGGTGCATTTATGTCTGAATTGATAGGAATCTAAACCCCGTTTTATGGAGGAACTAGATCAATAAGCTCAGTCAGCTGGGTTTTAAAAGCCTCTTTATGGCACAAGCTAATGGCAAAAATATTGACATCAATACAGAACAGTCTTTATTGACGTTGCACTTGGCAATTTTTTGTTGAGATGCACTTGTTAACAATCAAAAAAACCTGCTGTTAAAAAAAGACCACAGAGTAACAATAAGTCTGTATGTTAGAATAATTCATTCACAGTCTTGCTACTGCAATGATGGCAAAAATATTATAATGAAGCTCCTGTGGTTGTTTTTAGCTGCTATACTATAACACACACAGAGAGACAAAAAGACAAACAAAGCCAGTAGTCACAGGTGAAGTGATTTTCAAATACATAGGCCTATGCATTGTCTGGGGGGAACAGGTTGGTGCACTTCGCTCCACAGTGTTGATCTCTGAAGCATCAGTTCAGTGAGCGCTCTGATTGGCCGTTAATCCCCGAGTTCAGCAACACGGAGGATAAATTTGAGCAGTCCTAATTTACGGTTATTGAGCGCTATTAAGCCATTGTTTTTGTCCACACAAACCACACACACGCACACACCCTGTGGCTAATAAGTAAGTGTTTGACTCTAAAGGTCAGCATTTGTGTTGCTGTTCTTCCTTTAGTCGAATAAATTATTTCATTAAACTGCTCCTGTGTGTGTGTTTGTGTGTGTGGCTGTGAGTTCACGTCCTTGTCACACTCCAGTGAACCCATTGAGGGAAACTCACTGTGAAGTGATTAAGTCGCGCTGGACCGGCCTCAGTAGCAGGTTAACTCATTCAGCTGTGACTCACCAGTCTAGACTACGTGTTACTGATCTAACTCCCTGAGCTGAGGAGGGGGCCACGGCCACCCACCCACAGTGGGCTTCATGACCAGCCTGTGAGAAAACTCTCACTACCCACTTTGTCTGAGGGTCCTGACACAACTCTGCAGAATTGAATCACCGCAACATTGTTAGAAATAAACTAGTTTCTTCTTCTCAACTGCTTTTTTGAGGTAAAAGTTTCTGGTAATGAGAGCGGTTTCTATCAGTGCGGTACTTTCTGCTGCTTAAACAGCAATAATACGAAAATAGAAATCTAAATTCTCACTTGTGTGTCCCCTTTGAGACTGTATTGTATGTCTAAATTAATCTATTTGTTTATTTGGAAGGATGCCCATTAGCTACAGTGCTCTAGAGCAGTGGTTCTCAAAGTGAGGTTCAAGGGGGTCCCCAACATTTTACCAAAATTTCACCACATTTTTTTTCCAGAAATTTCTTGAAATTTTTCCAAAAATCCATGCCTTTGACAGTAATTTGAACATACATTGACTCAAAAAAGCAACGTTATTCAGTCTCAGAACAAATATTTGGAGCCAATATTGTGTTTGTTTTAAAATTTTTGTCCAATGGGGGGTCTGTGGTCTAATTTGTGTCAGTTTAGGGGTCCTTAATGTAAAACAGTTCAGAAGCACTGCTCTAGAGCACCGCTCATACTTACAATCATGACATGAATAAGACAAGATAAGTCAGGTACAAATCATCATCCTAAATCAGAGCACATACTAAGACACTCCAATTCACAGTGGTTCTAAAATAAAGAGGCAAAACAAATCAAAGTGACAACAACAACAACAACATAAAACCTCTAAATGCAGCTGCAGGTGCTTTCAGATTGTAATGAGCAAGAAAGTATGCAGAGGAGCTTCTGATGTAACAGTGCAGTGTATGTTTGTGTGTGTGTGATTGCAGTCTGTGCATGACAGGGAGAATGAGTGAAGAGCTCACGTCTGTGGCTCCAGAACAGTACAGATCCTGTTCTGCTTGTCTGTTGAGCAATACCTGTTTGTTCTTACTCGGCCTTACAGTGGAGGAGAAGAAAGAATGTGTTCAGGGAGGTTAAGGAGAAATTTGAAGTTTGTGCAAGAGACATGCTGGCATTGTGTGAGAGAGTCAGGACGGACATGTTAAATCTGAGTGCTAATAGACGGTCCGAGAGCGTCCTGTTGGATCAGCTTGTTCTGTTTGTGTTGAGCTTTGAAGGGATCTAATCCATTAGAGCAGAGCTGCAGGCCAGAGAGTCGCTCGCTGTCGGCTGCTTCTGGGGGTGTCGCGCTCACCGCAGGCGTTTTTCCACCGCCGAGCTTCATCCGAAATTCTGCAGAAGCATCAATGCCATCGTGTTTGTTTGTGTCACTCACTCGCTGCACGGGTAAACACACACACATACACACTCCCTAACTGGCACGCTGCCACACACAGGTGTGGCTTCAAGGTGGCTTTTAGTTTTCAGTTCACAGCAGCGCACGGTTACAGGACGGAGTCGGCCAACAGTCCCCACGTCCACTGTTGTAGAAAGACAGATTGAAATCAAAGCAGTCTCTGCAGATTCTTAGAAGATAAAGTCTACAATAACAAAACCAAGTCACGTCCCCAGCACACAGAGAAAGGGTTAAGGCTTATAAAACAAGTAAACAAAAAAATAGATCCAAAACATTCAGATAAGTGGAAGGAAAAATATTGATTGATTGATTAATAATTCACTCTACTAAAAGGTTATTGATTAATCTTTGACGTCATTCAAGCCAAATATTCACTGATTCTTTGAGGATTTACTGATCTTCTCTGCTTTGTGTTGTGATTTATTGAATGTTTGTCAAACAGCTTAATAGTTTCTTTTTTGGCTCTGCATTTGACACTTTATAGAATAACCAGTGATTCAGAGAAAGAAAATTACTGTAAACATCTGTAACAATAATAATAATGGTTTTGTAATAATTATTTGAATTTTCTGTTAATCGTACAGGGCCATTAGTGCGTTTTAAATCACTCATTTAGTTGCCACTGGCGCTCCTTTCTGGAGCGAGGTAGGAGTTCCTGTAACTGATATAATAATGTTGAAACAGCCACTGAACAATCAGCCCTCTATTCGCTGTCTTTTCACGAGCAGGTATTTAGCAAGTGAATCGCTCGGTACAAACTTGCTGGTTGTATCACCAAAGGGGGAAAACAGAGTGTTGCAATTGAATGTTTAACTACTGGTATTGGCAGGAGTAAATGCAGGGGGTGTACAGTAGGGATACTGATGCACCAACTTTCACATTGTACTGTGTTGCATGCAGTGAAAAGTGACAGAAATGGTGTTAGTGACAACGAAGCAGACTCAACGGTTCTATTTCCTTCTGATTTCATATCACACACACAAATGGATGTAAAAGAGGAAATAAAAGACAAAGCAGGTAATTAATAGTTCCCTTGTTTCAGATGAGCAAAGGGGGGAGTCAATGTCAGACAGAAAACGCCACAATCAGCGTTGAATCTGCTGCTTTACGCCACAACAGTGACTGCGGTCACAATGAATGCAGGATTGTTCCTCTGTAATCAGGCCAATGATCAGAATGTGCACGACATATACTCTCGTTCTCGCTGTTGTTTACCACAGACACATCTGACCAGTGCTGGTTTGCAGAGCCAGGCTGCCAATATACACACTGTTCAGGAGCCAGTTATCACACCGAGCAGCTATGTGTGGTTTTGGGTGTCAGTCATTAGTTGTGTGAGTGACCTGTCGGGACAGAGAGATCGCCTCGTGGCCTGGAAAGGGTCACAGAGGCCACTGATGTGAACTAGACACTGTCTGAACTAGAACCTGGTTTCTCTGCACCTCCACCCCACGCACAGATGGAAACCATCCAAGTGTGTCATCATCGGGAAATGCAAAGACACACATTCCTGCGAAATGACACTTTCCACAGACCGTAAAGAGTTGTGTAAAAAGCTCATGGGATGAGAGCGCCGGACAGAGGGAATGAATGAGAGGGGATCAGAGGGGAAATCTTGACATAACTCGCAGGGAGCGAGGCAGGGATAGGGATAGTGACATGACAGCAGGCAGACAGAGCAGAGTAAGTGATAGAAGAGAGTGTATTTTAGGCGGTGGGGATGGAGGGATGGAGGGGCGGTGGGTGGTGGGTGGTGGGTGGTGGGCAGCTCCTCACAAGGCCACGCATACACTCACACGGCCGTTGCTGAGAGACTTTTGGAGAGCAAACAATGAGGGGAATAAAAGGAGAGGAAGCCGAGAACTGGCTTAACACACACACTTTTAAGAAATGGAAAATCTGCTCTGTTACGCCACATTTACCTAATCCCCGGAGCTGGAGCTGTCTGCGTTGCTTGCTGGTGCGCGCGTGCTTGTGTGTAGGCTACGTGCGCGCGAGTTTGAGGGAGTCGATTTCTGTTTGTGTTTAGATCCTGTCTTATTAAAAATGATTTGAATGCTTGAGGATAAACTCCCGACTCCCCACTTGGCTTCACATGTCAAAGTATTTTCCATGATGACATCACCGAAGGAGCCAGTGATTAGTCATTTGATTCGATATTTGACACAAGCTGCAGCGACTGGGTGTGTATTTTTGGCACTCGCGGTGTTAATCACGGACCCGTTTGCCGCAGTAGCTCGCTGTCAGATTTTGATACAGACTTTTATTTGCGCCGAATGATCCAGCAACTCGCAGCAGGAGACGTAATATAGGTCACGCAGTCACCAGGAAGCTGCACACACACGGCACGCGCATGTATACGTGATAGGAACATGCCTGGAGCGCATATCTCCTCAGGTCTGCTGAACCTCAGTATATCATGACAATCCCTCTCCTCCTGCCTGCCAGGACTTCCTCCTCCTCCTCTCATGATATATGTGTCTATAGAGCCGTCTTTTCCAGAAGGAGTGACAGAGATAGGAGAGAGGGAAAGAGGGAGTGAACAGGGGGTCGTTGGAAGGAAGCCAGAGGAAGTCATTTATAACTTCAGCAGTGGAGGGACTGTCCACTGTGTGACTGTCTGCTAAAGCATGGGAGCTATGCGTCTGTGAGCGCCCCCATGAATTGTAATGCTACATGACCCTGAATGTAAAAGGCTGTGTGTGACCCACTGTGGGGGATCTGTGCTCTCTGCTGCCAATGGAAAAAATGTATCATGTACACTAAAGAGACGGACACAGGGCACCGCACGCGGTTTTGTATTTCAAAGTGGCCATTCAAGGCCACTTGTAAACAGTTAAGGAGTCAAATTTATGTGGAGTCCAGATTTTAACCGTCACCGTCATTTGTCTTCCAAGTTCAGGGTGACACGGAGAAAAGCGACATTCATTTAGGGGTTGAAACTGTTGTGTTGTGTTTGGTAGTTTTATTTAGAAGTTAATCAGCAATTTCAAGATTCATTGTCTCATAATTCCAGGGTTAAACACAATAATCAGCATGGTGTGTTCAGAAATGTACATGGAATATAGATTGTTCTCAATATGAATTCATGATGTCATGGTCATGTGTTCAGTGATTATCATACATCTGACAATGCAGTGCATGAAAAGATTATTTTCTAGATGTCAGTTTTGGACCCTTAACTGCACGTGCCTTGAGCCTGTTGCATTACCCCAGAAATAAATGCAGCACTTATTTTAGATAATTGTTTTATGCTAACAGATATAAGTATATCAATAACTTAACACATGTTTGCCCATGTTTGCTTTGTTTGTTTGAGAGTAAATAACATTGAAGCATTTTTACCTGAAATTTGTGTTTTTCCATTTACGGCATACAGCAATGTTGTTCTTTTTTAGATTGCCAATAGAAAAAACCAAATGTCACTGATGTTGGCTGTTCTATTCTACTTACATTAAATTGGGATCCTGTTTTGTCTGCATTGTGTGTTGCAGTGTGCCTGGGTACGGACATGAAACTGGCCCTGCCCTCCAGCCTGGAAAACCACTATGAAACGCTGAGGCTGCTCTACACAGGCTGCCAGGTCGTCCACGGCAACCTGGAGATTACACACCTTCATGGAAACCCTGACCTCTCCTTCCTGCAGGTAAATTGCTGTTCTTCCAAGCAGTGACTGGAAACTCAGTTTAACCTTGCCACAGCATGAGTTGCAAAGCCAAGACAGTTGGAGCAAATAAAATCGGTGCATGTATTTAGTTGGTTAGTGGGGTTAGCTGTAAATATTTTTAGTTTAATCCTCCTCCCTCTCTTGGCATTTGTCACTTCATCCTTTTTTTCTCTGCCACTTCTTCTCTAGGGGATTGTGGAGGTGCAGGGTTATGTACTTGTAGCCCATGTGTCGGTGGATCTGGTGCCTCTGGACAACCTTCGGATTATCCGTGGCAGCCAGCTGTACAACTCCAGCTACGCCCTGGCTGTGCTGGATAACACTCAGGATGGACAGGGGCTCAGGACACTCCGGCTTCGTAGCCTCACAGGTCAGAGGATAGTGTGGTACAGTCGAGAGTCGATACCCAGAAACACCACTACCGTAATAATAATTGCTGAGCTCCTCTTATCCTGCCTGCAGAGATCCTGCTGGGTGGCGTGTACATTTGGGGGAACCCGCAACTGTGCTTCCCAGACCCTGAGAACATCGTTTGGAGGGACACGTTGGACGAGAAGAACCTCCACGCCAAGCAGCACCGACTGCAGCCCCGGGCCCCCACATGTGAGCAGTTGATTGACAATTTAGTGTTTCACAGACAGTTGGGGGTGTGTGGTAGGTGTCAGACAGACAGCGAAACACCTACTAGATCACACAAGCAAGTTATGTCTTTAAACACACTACTGCTGTGTTATCTGGGTACTCTGCCTCTTCAGTCTGGACTTCAATATCTCAACTCAGTGTTTGCAGGATGAATCCTGCTGAGTTTGCGACCACTTTACTTTTCCTCCATCACATCTATTTTAGGTTTTGTGGTTAAATTTCCCTCAACTACTCAAAGTGCCCTTGGAGACATTCAATGATTGGCAATCCTGACAAATAGCTTGCTTTATGGCTAAATACTTTGCTTGTATGGGTGAATTGGCCAATGCTACCCTGCTAACGGGCTAAACTGAGACGGTGAACCTGATGAATTTGAACCGGTAAATCTCAGCATGTTACTGTAAACACATGGTCTTGCGTCAGCATTTAGCTCAATGAGTTGTTAGCATTGCTGGAGACACTTGGTTTTGTATTTCTAAATGGCGGGGATAAGTGCTGAGCTCGTCTTTTCTTGTGGCACAGGTCCAAATTGTTCCTCTGCATGCGGGAAAAGCTGCTGGGGAGAAACTGCACAGGACTGCCAAATCTGTGAGTTCACGTAACACAGACAACATGACTGTGACATTTATGGCTTCGATTGGTCCAGAGCAGGTGAAGTGCAACTAAGACTTTCTCATTTCTGTTCAAAGTGACCGGTATTAATTGTGCGTCTGGCTGTCAGCGGTGCAAAGGTCGGCTGCCCAACGACTGCTGTCACATACAGTGTGCTGCAGGATGCACGGGACCCAAAGACTCAGACTGCCTGGTAGATGACACCCACACACATACTTACTCTTTCTTTCATCTTCATTGTCCTTCTTATTGTTTTGTTCAAACGTCCGTTGCCATTTCTGGACTAACTTCCTCCTTCCTCTTTTCTCCAGGCGTGCCGTCACTTCAACGACAGCGGCGTGTGCAAGGAGAACTGCCCTCCACCCACAATCTACGACCCCGTCACCTTCCAGACCAAACCCAACCCAAACAAGAAGTTCAGCTTTGGAGCCACCTGTGTCAAGACGTGTCCCTGTGAGAACGCTACAATACTCTGGCCACTGAGTTTTACTGTAGGACTCTTTGATGATAGTAAATTCTGAGGAAGGAGGAGATAACGTGTGTTTCCCCTGCTAAGATTTCCACAATGAGTTCAACACATTCCTGCTTCTGCAAACCTTAAGGCTACCAGCTTTATCATTTCATCATTTCATTTTCATTTTCTTTCTGCAAGCCAACTCACCTTTGAGGACTTTGTCCCCCTGTCTCTAGATAACTATCTGGCTATGGAAGTAGCCTGTACTTTGGTTTGTCCCAAAGCCAACCAGGAAGTCATCGTCACCCAGCCCAATGGAAGCGAGATGCAGAAATGTGACAAGTGCGAAGGAGACTGTCCCAAAGGTCTGTGTCTTTTTTTTTGTTGGACGTTTGTAAATGGGTATCTTTTCATTTTGGACACAAAACACAATTTACAGATAACAGTGACCCATGCAGAGGAAAAATTATTTCACACCATGGAGCTCAAATAATTTTCATGGATGACGTTTTGGCTTCTTTACTTGCATGACACGGTTCGTCAGAACAGGTGATAATGTTTTGTACTGCGTGTACCGATGTCCTGACACCTCACATGCTGACAAGGAACCATAAAGTGATCCAACCTGTTTCTTCACTACTTTGTTGTTGTTGTTACTCAGGTTTATGCCACCAGTAAGGATCAGATTCAGTACATTAGAATAAATAATAAAAAATGGAACTCATCGTTTTACCTCAGTTATAAACTTGTATGTTTTTTTTTCTATTGAACTTTGTAGTACTATTTATTTATTAAGTGCCTTTTTAACACAGAATGCTATTCTCCTATGAACATTGTGGGACGAACCAGAAACAACTGCGTCATTGCTCCATGTTATTTAGCTCGTGTACCACAAGCTCAGTTTGTCAAATACTGTTGATGTTTACTGCTGTATATTACTTTGTATCACATACTATGCTGATGATGCCATGGTTTATATGAGTGGATGTGGATGTGTGACAAATAATTTATTATTCTGTCCTTTTTCTTTCTGATTTTTATTGCAGTGTGTTATGGTCTCGGTATGGACAACCTTGGTGTCATGGACAACCATGGCATCACCATGGTAACGTCTTCCAATGTGGACCAGTTCAACACATGTAAGAAGATATTTGGCAGCCTGGCCTTCCTTCCACAGAGCTTTGCAAGGTAAGAGAACCAAAGGCCTGATATAATATGATATAATATAGTGAACAGTTAAGAAATAAGAAAAAAAAAGTCTTTAACATCTCCAATATTGAATTTGCAGATGTTTCTTTGTAAAAGTTGTTAGAAAAGATACTGCCTAAATATATATTATTAGAGCAGACAACTCAATCTTCTGGTGTCATTGTTCAGGGACGCTGTGACCAACACATCAGGCCTGACTCTGGAGCAGCTGACCGCCTTCAATACACTGGAAGAGATCACAGGTACTGAACACAGTGAGGAAATATTTGACCCAACCCTTTTTATTTCAGCCTTTTAAAAGAAAGGGATACCCATTTTTTTCTGTTAGATTCAGAACTGATGTGTGTTGTTTTCTGATGCAGGTTATTTGTACATTGATGCTTGGCCTGAGGAGTGGACTGACCTGAGAGTATTTGAGAACCTGAAGGTGATCCGAGGCCGGATGCTCTACAAGTAAGACTTTTTGTTATGTATTATTATTACCGTAATTAAAAAAACTCATTGTTCAGGACTGGATTTGTTTTCATTTTATTTTAGCTGCTGGTAGAATTTGTCAGGTTAAGATATTGAATCCAAAGAGATTGTTTTTCCTGTATGGAATTATATTATTGTCATAAATCAAGTCAATGTACAGTATCAGTTTCAGCCTGAGTGGAGCATCACCACATAGTGTTGATGTCTATCCACCTACATGACTCAGTGAGTCTGTTGAGGCAGTTTGTTCAGCTCCAGGGTTATAAAGGCTAATATTTAGCCAGCAGCGGCTGTAACCTGCAGCAGATGCCAAACTGGATAACAGTAGAGTCTACAAGACACTATCTATTGTAACATGCTCAAATGAGGTCGTAGTGACAAGTGTGAGATCTGCTTGTCTGACATGGTTTTATTGCAAGGGCTCACATTATGAGCACTTGTTGGTAATTAGAGCAGACTCATTGTGCCATGTTAGCGTCTGCCTTGCTGTTGTTTCTTGTATTTTATGGTCAGATCATCTCATGTGAATTGTTAGATCTTCTTTTATGACTTTTCCCCAGTTGCAGTGGGTTAGCGTTCTTTGTGCAAGATCTTGTGCAATCCATAAATCTGTTTGTGTTCATCTACGATCCTGTTTAGTTTCATCTTTTGAAAATATAAACATGTGGTGAATCATTTTCACCGAGCTTTGTTTTGATGAGCTGCTCCTCCTCTGTTTTTAGGGGTGTGTTTTCACTCGCCATCCAGAATCTACACATCCAGTCGCTCGGCCTACGTTCACTACGCAGCGTCAGTGGAGGCTTGGTCCTTATGCACAACAACTCCCAGCTGTGCTACACTGACTCGCTGCCCTGGGGTACTCTCCTGCATCCCACCCAGGGGCCCCACCGCATCGTCAACCAAAACCAGGACCCCAAAGTCTGTGGTAGGTGAAAAGCTGTGCAACGTCCAATCAAATCAAACTTATTTGAAGGGATAGTTGAACATTTTGGCAAATTGGCCCATTGCCATAACCCTATAGTTTTAGGAGTAGGTTCATTACCTTTAATTGTCGGTGCAAGCTATTTTTAGAACGGTGGAGCAGAACCGCGAGCTGCTCAGAGCTACGCTACGGAGGCTAATGGAATTTCTTGGGTTCCCTCATCAAACTCATCAAATACACAATCCAACAACTCCAAAACGCTCTGGTGGACATGTTGTGACCTGCACAATCACAAGACAGAGTTGGGTCGAGGCAAATGCAGAGACTGCTTGCTGAAAAACTGCCCCTGACGGGAACGTGCATCAGCTGTTTTGCATGAATTTACCTCTAAACAACTCCGTCTTGTAACATAAAAGGTAAAAGGTCCCTGTAAAGGTAACAAACCTACTGCTATATAGGGATTATATCAAAACGTTGAACTGTCCCTTTAAGGTCTACGGACTTGTTGCTGTCAAGTTTAATACTTGGTGAGATCCCGCTGGAAGGACGGTTGGGAAAATACTGTTCTGTCTATTCTAATTTCATTTCTTTTGTACTTGATACCATATTGTAATTTTATTTCTTTAACTTTGCTCAAGTGGAAAATTGCTCTCACAAAGAACCCACTCAGAACACAGTAGCTCCTTTTCAACTATTGTTGCTGAGATGAGTTCACCAAATGCCCCGCTGACTCAGTCTCTCAACGGGTTTACAGAGGCAGAGGGGAGCGTTTGTCACCCACTCTGCAGCGGGGGCTGTTGGGGACCCGGACCCAGTCAGTGTGTGTCCTGCAAAGCTTTCCAACGCGGCACTGAGTGTGTGGAGCAGTGCGACATCTATCAGGGGTAAGAAAGCTTGTCTGTCTGGGCGTGTTTGCACTAAATCAATAAACCCAATTGATAATGTTCTAAGGAACTCTATACTGTATGCGATAACCCCTGAACAAGTTCTCCAGCAAATGAAGTAATAGCTTTCACGCAGTCACCTGAAGTAACAACGTGCACAGATGGTTGCATATGAGGTTGACGGGTTCGGCAGCCAGTGCCAGATGTCAAAGTTGTCACAATAAATCAGTCAGAAAGCTTTTACATCAGTGAATGAGCAAATACACACAATAACACCAGGAACTCAGAGGCTTATTCTTTGCACAGTAACTAGGCGGAATTCGATTTGATCTTTACTACGTGTGACAGATTTAGAAAACAACACAGAAATGAAATAAGGTTGTATTCACAATGTCCCAGTGGTGAGGTAATGCTACACACAAACGCATAAGCATGACTCAGCATTTCACAAGTGTTTGGCCTTTTGAATTATGATTGAATAATGGTACTTTGATGATGAAATAAGAGACCTGTATTCTCTTTGATGCAGACTTTGCATTTAACTCTCGTCAAGCACATTCCCCAAAAAATGTTCCAAAAATGAAGCGGCACCTGTTAGATAAATAGTTTCAGAAGTAAAGCTGTGTGCCCCTTCCACTTTTTCTAAAAATGTATTTCCTCATGAAGCGGTCAGGTACTTCAGATCGCTGCATCCAAGTGAGCGAGTGAACTATGCAATGAGAAGTTGTGTCATTTCCCTTCTGCACTTGTGTTTTTAGAGATGTACGTGAATACACAGATGGATCTTTGTGCGTCGCCTGCCACCCAGAGTGTCGACCGCTCAACGGCTCTGCTTCCTGTCATGGCCCGGTAAGATAAGTCCCGGTGTTTATGCGCACTGGGCTGAGTGGGATCATTCATTCTTAAATAAGATCTGAAATTACTCATCCAAACAGCTGGTGATGACTCTGTGATCTGGCTGTCTTTTTGGTATTTACCATGTAACGGCACTGGGGGATTTTACTGCACGTCACGCTGCACTATTTTGTCACATTTCTCAACCAGCATCAGAAAATAATCTGACCTAATTCACCTATTTGTGGTCAAAACCTTGTTAACAAGTGAATTTTCTCGCTCTCTATTTGTCTTCAGGGAGCAGAACATTGCACAGAGTGTCGAAACTTTCAGGACGGCGAGTCCTGTGTGGACCACTGTCCCAGCGGGGTGAAGGAGGATCAGCTGACTGTGTGGAAATTCGCCAATGCTTCAGGGTTCTGTCTTCCCTGCAGCACCAACTGCACGCTGTCGTGAGTGAACGCACATCAAAACCCCCAAAACCCAAAACAGACTCGACAAGAAGAGTCTTACACCCATGTGTCTCTGTTTCAGATGCACTGTGATGGATGAAAGAGGCTGCCCCGTTGATACCAGGGCAGGGTGAGAAACGTTAACTGTTAAAACATTTGTGTTATTTCGTTCTCTAATAGTTTTCATCCAGTTTCTACGTAGATTTCCTCAGCAGTGATGTTGAACTGTTTGTCTCTGTTCAGACCGGGTACGACCATCGCAGCTGCAGTGGGCGGCGTGGTGCTTTTCTTCATCCTGCTGGCTCTGCTGGTCTTCTACCTGAGGAGACAGAAGAAGCTGAAGAGGAAGGAGACCATGAGGAGGATCCTGCAGGAACACGAGGTGGGCACTGAGCTTTTTAATTGTGTGGAAAAATGTGCTTAACTGTGCTTCAGTCGCCCTCGGGTGTTGCAGCGTGTAATGAAGGAACCTGCTCTCTGCTTCCTTCATGTGTGCAGCTTGTTGAGCCTCTGACCCCCAGCGGCGCGTCGCCCAATCAGGCTCAGATGCGCATCCTAAAGGAAACCGAGCTGAAGAAACTCAGGGTGTTGGGTGCAGGAGCCTTTGGTACCGTGTACAAGGTATGGAGGCAGTTTTCTAGCAGACTTTACTGACTGACTGTAATATTCATATTGGTAATTGATCGGTGATGACTTTTTCAGGGAGTGTGGGCTCCTGATGGGGAAAATGTGAAAATACCAGTGGCCATCAAGGTTTTACGAGAGAACACATCACCAAAAGCCAATAAAGAAATCCTTGATGTGAGTACAAGCCACACACACACGTTTGCAGTTCACATAAATACAGTTCACAACCACTCACATCTTTATTTTGTCCTCTTCCCAGGAGGCTTATGTGATGGCAGGGGTCGCCAGCCCTTACGTGTGTCGCCTTCTGGGAATCTGTCTGACCTCCACGGTGCAGCTGGTCACTCAGCTGATGCCCTACGGCTGCCTCCTCGACTACGTCAGGGAGAACAAGGACCACATCGGCTCCCAGTTCCTCCTCAACTGGTGTGTCCAGATCGCCAAGGTACGTGAGCAAGACATCATCAACTGGTCCTAGTAGAAGAATTAGTAAAGGTGCACATTTTTCTGATCGAGCAGCAGTGTCTCAGCGTTGCTAATTTTGTGTGTCATCTTATTTTTCCTTTCAAATTTGATGTGGTATTAGTTTGTATATTTGTGGACACATGGATCTGTGGGTGATGGATCTGTATGTGTGTGTGTATGTGTCGGTGTAGGGAATGAGTTACCTGGAGGAGGTCCGGCTGGTGCACAGAGATTTGGCCGCCCGCAACGTTCTCGTGAAAAACCCAAATCACGTGAAGATCACCGACTTTGGCCTCGCACGCCTGCTGGACATAGACGAGACCGAGTATCACGCTGACGGAGGAAAAGTAAGATGGGACCGTGGAGGTTGCAGCATCAGCACCATGAACGATTTAAATTACTTTTAAAAAAAATCTTGTTTTATCTGTCTCCCTAGGTGCCGATTAAATGGATGGCTCTGGAGTCCATCTTACACAGGAGGTTCACTCATCAGAGTGACGTCTGGAGCTACGGTCAGTATCACTTAGAAAAAACATTTGAAGCCTCTGTGTTGTCGCACGAGAGGGGCGCAAAGTTTCCACTGTAGCAGGAACAACAATCGGTTTTTCATCTGTGTTTTTAGGGATGAAATTGAAATACTAAACACTTGATTTTGAAGAGTTGTAGTTTAAAATAAATAAATGAATAAATAAATAAATAAATAAATAAATAAATAGTCTCTATTCAGTCTGTAGTTGCAGATGCAATTAATGAGTTTCCAAACAGCTGTAAATTCTCAGTGTAAAAGTAAATGTCATCCATTGTTTGCAGGTAAATTGAATGGTAATAATGCCAATTGTCCTTAAAGTGATACATGTTCAAATGTTAACTAACACTTTGGTTGCTGTTTTGCTGTAATTGTTCGTACCAGGCGTGACAGTCTGGGAGCTGATGACATTCGGTGCTAAACCGTACGACATGATCCCAGCGAGGGAAATCCCAGATGTCCTAGAGGGAGGAGAGCGGCTTCCCCAGCCGCTCATCTGCACCATCGACGTCTACATGATCATGGTCAAATGTCAGTGTTTGCTGTGTTTTAATGTTTAAGAAAGGAGTTAATGTGTCTGAGGTGTTGAGTTGACCATTTTCGACTGAATATTTAGAGTCGTGCTTTTTGAGACAACTCAGACGCTTCTCACTCCTGCTGATCCTACATTTAACAGATTAGCATAGTAAAAATTTGATTTGTTGACATTGTGATTTTATGTTTGAATGTTAGGTTGGATGATTGACCCAGAGAGCAGACCGAAGTTCAAAAATCTGGTGAATGATTTTAGCGTAATGGCCAGAGATCCTCCTCGCTATGTAGTCATTCAGGTATGTGTACGCATTTCCTGTTGCCAATGTTTTACTGTGTGCGTTTTCTTCCCTTTATCCATCTCAATGCTGCTGTCTTAGCAAAATGTGAATACATATTCAGCATATGAACAGCCTTTTCAACCTCTGTCTTGTAGAACGACGAGCAGATGAGCATGTCCAGCCCGGTGGACAGCCAGTTTTTCCGGACGCTCATGGAGGAGGAAGGGAACAATATGAGGGAACTGCTGGATGCTGAGGAGTATCTGGTACCGCAGCCAAACCTCTTCCCCAGGACCCACGGAGACGGGGTTCAATCTAATGGGCCCTCCAGACACCAGTCATACAGGGTAAGTTCAGGTTAGGTTAGGTTAAGTTAGGTTATTCTTTATTTATGCCAGAGGGGAAATTCATTTGTCACAGCAGCACAAAAGAAAAACAGGGCATTTGAGTACAATATAATAAGCTACTGTATATAAAATTGTACAAAAAATAAAATACACAATACATAGAAATACTTTAAAAACTACTGTGTTCTCTGCTTGCTGGATAGAATAACAGATTAAAAGTGATCAAAATGCTACAGCTGGCAATGACCGACAACACCACACTACAGACTATGTACTGTATCTAGAACTGTTAAAAAGTCGAACTGCCTTTGGGATAAAAGACCTTCGGAAACGCTCTGTTTTACATTGAAGGTGTCATTTTTTTGTGATCTTCTCGTTCCTCATGCGTCTCCTCTCGTCCCTCTCTCTCCAACAGAGCAGAGATCAGGGCTTAGACGTAGAGCCCTCCGTCATGGGCGGCCCGCGGAGTATGTACTCCTCTCTGAGCACTCTTGGCCGCAGCCAGTACCCCACCCTGCCGCTAGGAGCCAGCGCCGCCAACGGCCTGTGGACCCCTCAGTACCCGACACTGGCCCGCAGCCCCTCGGCTGGAGGCCAGTCGGACTCCGTCTTCCTGGACGGACCTCCAGACGACTTCCTGCTGCCCCCCGCCAGTCCTGGACGCTACTGCAAAGACCCCACCTATCCTAACGACAGCCAGGGTGACCTGGAGACAGATGGGCCAAACGGCTTCCATCATCCTCATCACCTTCATCACTCACTACCCAGACGTAGCCATGGGTATATTCACAACCATGTCTTGCCAGGTGAGCGCCACTCTAATTAATATACAGGCTTCCCAAAACCTGGAAAATAGTTGACCAATTTTCCAGTCATGGTCAACACATGGAAAATTAGAAAAAAAGTCAAATGTCTTGGAAAAGCTTGAGTTGTCCTGAAAAGTGATTTATTATCACATCATGACATCAGCTACCAGAGCTCTATTTGACTTTTTCAGACCCTGCTAAGGATTTTGTTTCCAAAAAAACAAACAAACATGTTTGTGTTGTCCTATGATAAATTTGTTATAATTTCTAAGCATTTAAGAGATTATTTCATTAGTTAGAGCCGTAGACTGCACATCTTTTAATCAGATTTCTGTGAGTGAGAATGAGGAATATACAAAACAATGTACCCTTGTTGAAAAGAAGACTTCTTCTAAAGCATGAATGGGACAGGAGATGAATCAGTGAATGGCTTAAAAACTAAATGTCTGTCAGAGGCTGTAGTAGCTGGAAAAGTCCTGGAAAATGATTTCAAGAAAAGAGTGGGAACCCTGCTATAGCATGGTAGCGACTGTTGACACCAACTCACATCTCTATCTTCTTGTCTTTCTTCATGCGCCTCTCCAGAGTACGTCAACCAGGAGGTCCAGGAGTTCAGACCGATCCCTGAGCGGCCCAGCACGCTGCCTCGGAAAGGCTCCAGGATAGACCGACGCCTCCCCAACGGCCTGGGCTCTGGGCACAGCGTGGAAAACCCGGGATACTTGGTTCCTGTGAGCTCCGGGTCATCCACCTCCCCAGCTTTCGACAACCCGTACTATCTGGACCTTGTAGCCAAAGCCAAGGCGGTAGCCGGAGCAGGGGACGGGCCAACAGAGAGAGACGGAGGAGCGCCCAGGCATGTGAACGGGTTTGTGACTCCGACGGCGGAGAACCCAGAGTATCTTGGACTAGCAGACACTTGGAGTGGACACACTTGAGGGGAGGGGACAGGGGTCATGTGATGAACTCACCAGGAGTCACAGATTGTGCTCTCCAGAGGTAAAAGAGGAGCGAGAGAAAGGGAAGACGGATGTTCGTGTGACAGAATTGACCCGGGTGTGTGTTTGACACTGGTAATCGAGCACGTGGAAACCGAAGCTTCTCTCAATACCAAGTAAAAGCACCCAAAACCCAAACCAGCCGAAGAGGCCGGGCTAAAGTCACCAAAACCGTCCAGTCGTGGCAGACGATGACTCAACACTGTGTAGCATTCATCTGGTGTCCGTGGCATCATTTGTATTCCTGTCTTCCTCTCGGCAATCTGCGACTGTTAAGTGCCAAAAAGGAGTTTACTCAGCCTCTGTAAATAACTCAGAACTTGATAAGCAAAGGCGTTCACGT
Source organism: Decapterus maruadsi (assembly GCA_030347415.2). Taxonomy (NCBI): domain Eukaryota; kingdom Metazoa; phylum Chordata; class Actinopteri; order Carangiformes; family Carangidae; genus Decapterus; species Decapterus maruadsi. Next base: position 11,931,465 of record CM064888.1, on the reverse strand, counting down.
GTGTGGAAACTCAACATGGTATGAGAAGGGCCTGATCACAGAATCCATCGCAGGACTGGGTTCTAGAATGCTGATTTTTTTTTTAACACATGGTTTTCTTCCACTTGTTAAAAAACAGTTGTTTCTACATGTGAAGCAATTTCTTTTTTTCCACAAATTCCCTCACGCTTCTTGATTTCCCACTCAGCCTGAGGAAAAACATATAGAGCACACGGACAGTGAGCCATAGTATGCGTTGAGGATTGTGTTTAGTATTCTGGTCACTTTCTCCCAGACCTGATGGGGGTCTTCAGTACACTCAAAGCCATTTTGTTTTTGCCAGAGAAGGCCCTGCAGCCCATCTGGCCAGTAGACATGCTCCCAGAAAGAAAGGCATCCTGTATGGAGAAGACAGAGGCATTGTGCCGCACTGATGTATGTGGTTGTTAGTGTCTGTGGCTGCAGCTTCTTTGTGGTACGGCAGACGAGATGGGAGATACAGGCAGCTGCATTAATCTCAAAATATACAGTACAAATACAAAAGAATATGTGACAAAGGTGGAGAAACCTTCCAGGTATTCACAGTTTTGCAGAGGATTTTGCAGAAATATTTGCCCTTTAATGATGCGCGATACAATACATGTAAAGAAATACTGTATATGCCCCACAAGCTTGTGTTATCACAATTTCTGTGACCGTTCACTGTGCAAGAAAGTATACCCGCTGTTGGTAAATATATTCCAAAAGAAGTGAAGAATAAGCATTTATATATGTAGATATACATGTGTGTGAGCCTTTATACAGAGAAAAGCAGTTTGTGTTTTTGTGTAAAAGTGAGCAACACACTGGACACTGGAGCCGAATGTGAATCCGAGGAGGCGAAAAACGTGGCTCTGCTCGGTTTGGATAATCAATGCATGGCTCAAATTCCACTTAGCGAGAACACACTGGCATCCCAGTTAATAATCAACAGCATTTTTTTGAAGCTTTTCATGTTAACTAGCGTCGAGCTGGGGGAGGTCACACCGAGTCAATGGAGCCATTGTCGGAGCCCCATGTCCTCGTCGGAAAGTCGGCTCTCTCCCAGCTCGCACGTCCCAGCTACCCATGTTGTCACAGCTCCGAAAAGACACAAGTGCAGTTTTTTTTTCTTTTCTTTATTCTGCAGAGGTTTTGGGCTCTGCAGCAGAATGCGGTTCAGTGTAATCCCTGAAATAAGTGAGGGGGTGACGTGACCTCCCCGCCTCTTGTTGTGTACGAAACTAAACTGCAGCTTCTCATCGCGGCTGCAGCCAGCTACTACTGAGTTCCTACTCCTTTTTTTTTAGAGAATGAACTGAGATGTAAATTTTTCTCAGAGATTGTCCACACAATGAACAGAGTGTGTCTAGTCACGAGTGGGAGGACTGAGACGTTTGTTGAAATGCTCCCCCCGCTGTCCTCCACCGTCACATCACTTTTACTCTTAAAGTCTTTTATCTTGATGTTCTCATACGGGTTTTGAAGAGTTTTGTTCCAGAATAAGATCTCAAAAAAAATATACCTAATTTTAAATAACAATTTCTTACATAGAAATAACTTTTCTGCTTTATATATAAACATGGTAAGAGTTTATTTCAGTACCTTTTTATTATCATATACTAATGTTGTATAGAACAGAGTTATTTTTGAGTGGTATGATTGATATTACAGTTTTTAGTGTTTATATTATAATGGATACACAATATTGTGTTTTGGAATGAAACCCTTCATTATGTATAGTTGCTGTCAGGTTAAGACCTCACAACCTCACAACAACATTAATAAAAGTTGCTCCTCCATTAGAACGTATGTATCCGTAAGATTTCCAAAAGCTTTAAAACATCAACCACGCGTGTGTGTGAGGAACTTGAATCATATATTGGATGTTTTAAAAGAAAACAGTGTGTAAACGTGAGGTTTTCACAGGATCGTTGTAGCACAGCTCACACATGGTGAAGAATGTGATATTTTTCTTGGATGTAATGAGACCATGACAAACGCCTTTACACTGTTTTTTTTGTTTGTTTGTTTTTTTTGTATGAATTGTTCATTTTCGCACATTACCAAGTAATCTCACAAATAATGTTAAACAGCAGATAAGGGGGAAGCCTGTCTGCCCTCTAATTTAAAACCTAAAATCTGTGTTCCTCTTGTTTTTGTTCTTTTTACAGTCATTTCAATATAAAACTTTTCCTTTGTACTAAATCTGGTACGGAGCCCGAGGACTGGCACTTGTTATTATCTGGTGGCTATGGTAACATTTTCAGTCTCCTCCCACTGTCCCTGTTGAAGTCTTGAACACTTGAACTGCTCAGCTTTCTGTTGGGAAATGTCAAAAAAAAAGTAAACGGTTGTTTGGTCCTGTTAAATTGTGTTGAAGTGATACTTTGCAGAGAAAACAAAATGAATAGAAATACATTTTAAGGTCTAAATGTGGCCAAAGTGAGCCAGAGAGTAAAGAAGGAACGGTGTACTAATGGGAGAGCGCTGAAGGTTTTATAAAGATTAAATATCTGTAATTTACATTTTGAAGAAAAATATATCTTTTGTACTTCATGTGAATATTTTTTATCTTCCACAGTTTGTGTGTGTGTGTGTGCGTGATCGTGACAGGACATAAATAATAACCATTTTGTTGGGAGTTTAATCCTTTCCCACCTGTTCGGTTGGAAAAGATGCACTATTGTGTAAATGTGTATTATATAAAAATATATATGAATAAAAACAATCATTTTGGTAGCTAATTTCATTGAACGCATTGAGGGGTTGGGGGCATATTTATGACAAACTGAGCATTTTGATATGAAATTGTTTGCATATTATGAGAAAAGATAAGGAAATAGAAAAAACACTCCAACGTGTTCTGGTTCTTCAGAGGGAAAACTGCAGGATCATCCACTGTCAAACAGTCCTGTCTCCACTCGGAGGGTAAAATAACCACTGAAATGTTCGAGTCCTGTGCTCTGCAACCTGCTCCTGTCACCTAGTGGCGATAATGTGAACTACAACTGAGAGATCCATTATTGAAATAGCAGGACACTCAGAAAATCCACTTACTTTAACCCACGTCTTCTTTTCTGTTGGTTGAATATTAACACTGCAAATGTGTTGGTTTACTTATTAGAATATATGAATAATGAAGTTACACTCAGCAAGCATGTTTGAATTCCTAGCCCTAACACTCATCATCCAGTTTTCCTGTTTTACATCACCTCAAGTAGCTTGAAAGTTGCATATTACTGTAGCAACAGACAGCGATCAGGATGTGACATGTTTTCTTCTGTGTCACAGTCCGTAATACTAACCCTCTAACCTTTATTTCTAGCCTTAATCGTCATTTGATCCTGACCTTAACTGCCAGCCATGACCTAGCTGCTGAATCTTGCCGTAACCTTGGCATTTAGCTTCAACTGTATTGTTAGCTACTTCTAATCATACACATATTTTCACTTTTTTTGGACTGGGCTGAGCCTTTTGGTTTTAGATGTTGGGCTTTGTGCTTTTTGGCAGCAGAGTCCTAATGTTACATGTGCTGGCACATGCATTCACTTTGGCCTCCATTCAAACTTTGATGTCATGGGGAAAGTCACAGAACATAATTAATTTATCTAAACCTGCTTCAACCATCTACCTCAACGCTTCCCTATAATTCTCTTAAACCCGCAAATTAAGTGCTTCATTTAGTTGAAGAAATATAATCTCAGTGATTGAATTTTCTATAATGAAAAAACGGGTCCCATAAAAATATTTTCTGTAAGACTTGACTTAAGTTGAAATAACAGCAGCATGGTTCTTCTGTCAGAGGGAGTTGACCTCTGACCCCTAACTGCACCACAAAGCTTATCACTATCAAACCAGTTTCACTTGAATGAATCAAGTTTGCAATACTTGGAAACAGCTTCACTCTTTGTTTATCAAAACATCTGTCCAGATCATAAATGGGACATGATCTTTACTGTATCTTGCATAATTAGTATTTTCACAAGAAACAGAATCAAATGAGTTGTTAGTAAATCTCTCTCTGGTTGGATGTCCTGCATGAGTCGCAAAGCAGGAACACAAAGCAGGAACGCCCCTCACCCCTTGGACATTTGATTATCAGTGATGACAAGGAGTATGAATGCTTTTTAGGAATAACCGACTGCAGAGAGTACCATCATGACTCTGCTCTATTTGGGCAACATGGTGAGTTTGAAGAGCTTCTGCAGACAATGTACTGAAGATCATATTTGAGCATTTAAGGCAAGTGAATAGCTGCAAAGTTAGTTCTCAGTTTTAGGCATCTTTACGACCAAAAGGCTATATTTGTACCTATATACAATGCATATAATGGGAGGCTACTGATGTGATTTTGTGTTCTCAACATTCACGTTCAGTAGCACAACATGTAAATGTTCATTTGTACCTGTCCACCTGTGTGAGTACAACTGTCATGACAGATGATCTGCTGGACCTCATTATTTACATTTGTTTATTTATGGTCATTGTACATGAAGACGAAGCCCATGTTAAGCTGTCATAACAAGACCTCTTTTTTTCCTGTTTATTGGACTTTTTACAACACTTTTTCTGTATCCAAAAGCCAACATGATTAAAAAGTTATTTATCCTGATTATTTAAGTCATGACTCCATATACAACGCTTATTTGGAACCAATGTTATTTTTGTTCACTCTTTCTTTTGATTTACCCTCAGTGATCAAAAGTGAAACAAAAATTAATTATTAACTATTAACATTAACATCAAACACACAGGTCCCAAAGCACAAACAACAAGAGTGCAAAACCCCCCAAAACAAAACATATAATATTTATAGAATGAAGGAGAACTCAGGCTGCTTTATGTCATCAATGCAAATACAAATCTGTGCCTACAAGAACAACATACTTTAACAGTTATCATTGGGTTAAAGCAGATATCAGCGGTTCGGCCGTTTCGGCTAATGCTGCGTTCATGGCAGGCTTTTGAAACCGTAAGTTACAGCTTCAAGTCACAACTACGACTCTGTAGCGTTCCAGGTAACTCGTAGCTCGTGTTTTTACCGTCCTGTTGTCTGTGAAAGTCACTATAACGGCCACTCGTAACTTCCGACCCGTGAACTCGTACCAGATCAAACTGGTATGACTTCACAGGAAGGAAAAACACAAGTTACGAGTTTCCCTGAACGCACCATGAGTTAGCAGCCCCCGCCCTCGTCAGGCATCTATTGGTCCTCGTGCTCCGTCACCACATTCACGCGCAACACACAGCCCTTCATGCCGTTCTCTCTCCTCATTGGATAACACTTGTATCCTACAAGGAAAGTTTTCTCCTTGGTTTACAGCAGAGCAGAGTGACGGAGAGACTCGTGTTACGGCTGAAACACTCCATGTAAGTGATTGCTGACGGAAAATAGGACTATTTAGGACTTATATTAACAAAAACATTCCACTGATATCTGCTTTAATGAAAGTTTGGAAATGCTGCATGTTTTTTGTGTGTCTGATTTGGCAAGAGGAAGACTCAGAAACCTGAAGAGGAGGAATACACTATGACTTCCTGCAGCATATAACCCTGAAACGATCCAGTTTCCCAAGATTATTTAGGTGGAGCACAGGCATGACAGCAGATCCCATAGTGGAAGTCACAGTGAGTGGGATTCCAATGGTACACGTGAAAATAACGGGGTCATTGATCAGAGGTAACCCGACTGAATAAAGAAGTACAGGAGGAAGGTAGGAGATGCCTGCCACAATCAGACTATTGATGATGGTCTGAATGGCTCTTTGCTTCTGTGGGTGAACGCTCTTCCTGCCAGGGTCAGACTTAAGTAATGTATGGACAATGAAAGAATCACACACAGCAATTACTACAATGGATATTATAAATGGCACAACATAATACATGGTTACAAACAATCTATAATTAAAAGAGAATGCAATCCCATTGACAATCGTCACAATCCAAACAATCGCTGCAGTTATGACTCTGGAAGTCAGACTTTTTGTTTTACGGTAGGTGATTGGATAAACCACAGCCATGTAACAGTCCAGACAGACACAAGCCATCAGGAGGGGTCTTCCGCACGTGTTCAAGGAATAAAGACCGTTCCAAAATGCTTCAAACCCGACATTCTTCAACTTGAATTGATTATATAACCCCGGTGGTATGAAGAGGAAGAAGACAACATCCATGGTGGAGAGATTCAACATGAAAAAATCACTGGGCGAGAAGGGGGTTCCTGTCCGGTACATCTTGAACATCTCCCAGAGGATGGCAATGGAAGCGGGGAAACCAATAGCAAAGAACAGAGTTGTAAATAAAGCCCAGATATACCTGCCCCAGTTGATACTGTTACACGAATCAAAGTCAAATACATGAAAGATACTTCCAGATGTAGATGCAGAGCTGTTGGACACATGTTTGGAATAAAGAGAAACCTCAAGCAGCATTGTTGAGCAGAGGAGTGGATACAATATCTGAAAAACACAGGCAGACATGAAAAAATAAACTCTGCACAACATGCAACAACCTTGCAGATTAATTCTTTAAGAGACAGTACCTTCAGATGAGGTTGCGTTGGTGTGTAGAGATGTGCAGCAGATCCTATTGCCTTGTTGATGAAGTGTGCACTAAACGTCCAAAGAATCTATGGTGTCCGTGGCAGTTTTGCAAAGCATATAAAGTAAGCTATTTATGGAAATGAGCAGACCCACAGAGAACAGGGGATTCGTAATGAAGGAGATGACATGTGTTGTGAATTTAACCTGCATTTGACCTTTCCTGACCTGACAGCAGCGAAATTAGCAAAAGTTCACATCAGATCCAGTGTGTTTTTACTTTGTCCACTATCTGGCTGAGTAATACATGTAATTAACTTGTGCTTTGAAAAAAAAAACAACAACATTGATCTCTTCTCATCAAAAGTCATGCAAATATTTGCAAACAACGTGTTGTGTGAACTCATGCAAACCCCCGTGATTACTGGACACACAGTACAGATACCATGTTGTTAGCAGGTGTAAAGAATACAAAGTGTGTGGTTAAAATCCATCATATTGGCAAATTAGGTGTCAGAGCTCAGCTTTATTCTAAAAACAGGTTGTCACAGCAGATGAATGAGGTCAAGTGTGCTCTGATGTCCAAACAGGAGGGTGCAGGCCAGAGAAGAGCAGAGTGAAACATCAAACAAAAAATATTTTTCTGGATTCATAGCCTATGCCAAAATCAAAGAAAATAAAACAAAACATTAGGCCACTAAACTAAAATTATCTTTCAAGAATTAAATGAAATATCAATCATCCATTTCCCAACAAAACAAAAGTGTTATTATTATATTTAATAATACATTTAATGTATCCCATATTTTTTGGTAATTAGTAGGCTACAATATTCTTGTCGCCTCTTGAAGGCAGCACCAAACAGCCTGCATGACGCTCATCATCTCCGGACTATTTTTGTCTCCGCCATCGCTGCCATGTTGTGAACATCTCTGAGCAGCCGTGAGCAGCCAATTTCACATCTTAAAGACATTTCTTGTATGTGACGTGTGAGTTTGACCGTCGGGAAGCGGTGTCAGCTTCACGGACTCAACACTTCGCTCACTTTTATAGAAATTAGGCTACACCACGTTACTGCAGGCAATAAGTTACAAGAAATCGGCGGCTGCTGCGACGCGTTCAGAGTTCTTCATCCCCTACTGGTGGTAATTGTCATTCGGAGCAGGTTGTGAGTAAAGTAGCCTATTTCTAAAAATGTCGCTACATGGTAAACGTAAAGAAATCTACAAATACGAGGCGCCGTGGACAGTTTACGCCATGAGCTGGACCGTCCGGTCGGACAAACGCTTCCGCCTGGCGCTCGGCAGCTTTGTGGAGGAGTACAACAACAAGGTAACTTCAAGGTACACATGCTGCTAACTGGCACTAATGGTGATATTGTTACAGGAGGAATTTCACTTAATTAATGATAGGTAGAATAGTGATCATTATTGAATAATGTTCAGTTTTGTTTTGTCCCTCTGCAAGTGTCAAATCCAGCGGGACATCACAGACAGGCAGCTGAGCAGTAGGACATGCACCTGCATTTTGATGAATATCTGATGATTGATACAGATATAATGTCAAAAAGTAAACAGTCCACACATTGATTAACAGTCTAACATCATTGGTTTTGATCTGTTTCCTTGTATAGATGCAGCTGATGAACTTGATGCAACTTGATGACTAGATTTTTAGAGTATTACATGTTTACATGTTTGATCAGCTAAAGCAGGGTTCCCCAATTCCGGTCCTCCAGGGCCACTGCCTTGCATGTTTTAGAAGTTTCCTGCTACAACACACCTGATTCAAATGAGTGGCTCGTTATCAGGCCACTGCAGAGCTTGATGATGAGCTGATCATTTGAACCAGGTGTGTTGAAGCAGGAATTGGGGAACCCAGAGCTAAAGTGATCAGGTTCAACACTGGGATTAACCTTAGCTGTGTATCACACCACTGACTGTCTGTACTGTTCCCCGATCAGATGAGTAACACTACACTGGCTCACTCAAGGTGAGTTGTCACTGTGTCTCTTCAGGTTCAGATCGTTGGCCTGGAGGAGGACAGCTCAGAGTTTGTGTGCCGAAACACTTTTGACCATCCCTACCCCACCACCAAGATCATGTGGATTCCTGACACCAAGGGGGCGTACCCTGACCTGCTGGCCACCAGCGGAGACTACCTGAGAGTCTGGAGGGTAAGAGGACACGTCCAGTTTGCCGTTGCATAACTGAAGAAGCACTGTTTAAAAACTGTAGCATTTATTCTGGTTGATAAAATGTATTTAGTGATAATTTTTCCTCTTGTCTAAAGTTCAGTGATGCAGAGACCCGTCTGGAGTGCCTGCTCAACAATAACAAAAACTCGGACTTCTGTGCTCCACTCACATCCTTCGACTGGAACGAAGTGGATCCAAACCTGTTGGGTAAGAGCTCAGCATAGCTTTTTACCTCAGGGTAACTTTTTAAAAACAATCAGCTTCATTTTGAGACTTTGAGAATAATTTGTACGTTTGTCATTGGTCTTTTTTTTCTGTGCAGGTACCTCCAGTATTGACACCACCTGTACGATCTGGGGTCTGGAGACTGGACAGGTGCTGGGAAGGGTCAACTTAGTGTATAGAGGTAAATGTTACAACATGATGGATCAAACCCCTAAGAAATAAACCGCTGTAGACTTTGTGATGAGAACTCACAGTCCGTCTTTGCTGCAGGTGTATGACATCTCTTTCAGCCGAGCAGGTGGCGGCAGGGATCTGTTTGCTTCGGTGGGAGCTGACGGCTCAGTCCGCATGTTTGACCTGCGGCATCTCGAACACAGCACCATCATCTATGAAGACCCCCAGCACCACCCGCTGCTCCGGCTCTGCTGGAACAAACAGGACCCCAACTACCTGGCCACCGTGGCGATGGACAGCATGGAGGTGATGTAACTCAACCCTAACTAGAGACACTGGCCCTATCACATGACCTAACCCTAACCCTTATTAAACATTTAACTTAGTTTCATTTGCTGCCAGTTGATGCTGGTACGTTTCTGTTTCATACCCTCAGGTTGTGATCTTAGATGTACGTGTGCCCTGCACCCCAGTAGCCAGACTCAACAACCACAGGGCCTGTGTCAATGGCATAGCCTGGGCGCCACACTCCTCCTGTCACATCTGTACAGCAGGTAACACAGGTTTTTACCAAAAACACAAGTCAGCAATATTCATACAGAAGTTTGTTTGCAGTATGGAGGTTGAAAACTATCCCTAGGAGTTTTTACATAATTGCAGCAACAGACATTAAACACAAGAGGGAGCCCTTCCTACGCCACTGCATATGAAAACTTTCGAACATTGTGTCATTAAACACAGGTTTGTTACTGTTGGAGTTGGAAAACCATACTGGGGCTTTAAAATGACAAAATATGTCAAATTCAAGGTTTCCTGTAGAGCATTATAGCACCTTAAATGAAAACCGCCGCTGCTGACAATGTTGGAGAATTATTAAGCTTTACAAAACCAGCTTTGCCGAAGTTGAGGACAGATGTTTCAGAACAGAGACACATGCTGGTCATGAGCTGTATCTGATTGAGCTCATTCCAGTAACTGATCATGATCAATCATGTTTGATGTTGAGTTAATTAATCATTTTCAACACCTGTCACCCACATTCCCATTCATTTTAATATTACACAAAGAGATAATTTGGGTCAAAACAACTTTACAACACAGTGACAAGCATAAAACACTGTAGTAAGCATTACTTCTGTGTTTTGATGTATTGCTCATTGTGTGTATTTAGTCACTTCACGTTTCATGTTTCCTCTGATCTTGATGTTTTAATGTCCTGCTAAATAAGAAAACCTGGTGAAAAGCAGTCGTTAACCAGATCCAGGCCAAAAACATGTGGTGTTTGGAAACATTATTTTCTTCCTGTCTAAACAAGATAAATCTATTCAAATCAAAGTTCCTCCCCGCATCTCTGTCTAGCGGATGACCACCAGGCTGTAATCTGGGACATCCAGCAGATGCCGCGGGCCATTGAGGACCCTATACTGGCCTACACAGCTGAGGGAGAGATCAATAACGTACAGTGGGCCTCCAACCAGCCCGACTGGATCGCTATCTGCTACAACAACTGCCTGGAAATCCTCAGAGTCTGAGCTGCAGACACGACGCAGCGAGGCATGGAACAACTCAAAAACATTCTCAATGGAATTCACAAGCTCATTGGAGTTTGTTGGAGGAAATTATTTGTTTACTTGAAGACAAAATGCTGGTGTTGGCTTCATGTTGATACAGATGTCGTGTGTAAAGCCTTTATCAGCCAAGTAAAAACTACAGTATACTACATGGTGCAGTGTCACCAGTATCAGAAAACTTGAACAAGCACCAAACCAGGCCTCACGTAACTAAAAGACTGTTAATCTGTTGTCATGTACAGACACGAATCAAGGTCCGGCACTCTTTGAGCTTTCAGCATGTTGTTGAATCGACCAATAGGATGGTCAATAACATGTTTCTCTATGCTGCAGTCTGCATTTTGTTTTTGTAGTTAAAGCCATTACATCATCCCTCGATATTCACTCTTTGATGCAACAAAATGCAGTTTAGCCATGTTTAAAAGTGACTGAATATGGTTATTGTGAATTGAGGTGTTTCATGTACTCAATTGTTTTTTTAAACTTATATAAATATATATTTTATTCAACCAAATATCATTTGTGATATGAAAAAGGTCTAAGTTGTGATATATAAATATCTACGACCATTTACTAGGAACTATTACTTAATATTAATTGACCATCAAACATATTTTGTTGTAATTTCTGCAACAGTAAGTTTATTCATAGCAATATTATTTCATTTTATACAGAAATAAACAGTCCCCCACAGTTTAAAACATTATACAGTAGTTTATATTTAGACAATTATTTTACTGTGAGGCAACTCATTAACTCATTGATAAGAATCTACAGATTTACAGTTAGAAATGATTTATTGAAAAAGTGAATTGTATGCTATTCTTACAAAAGTTGGAGCCAGATAACTACAGGGAGGGAGGTCCAGTGAAGTGACACAAACTGAACGCTGGCCTGTGATTAACCAGGTATTGTTGTACAGAAATACCAGAGATATGTTTGTGGTAATGTTGGAAAAAAAACCATTCCATAGCTGTGCATCAGACAGATTTGTTTTAAGAGTCTCACTCTGCACACATCATGGTTATAATTATTTACAAACCAAATTCAGTGGATCCTTATCAAAAATATTTCTCTGATGCTTTTATTTTGAAAGAAAAAAAATTAACCAAGAGGACATTTTGGGTTTTTGTTTTTTGTTTGGTGAAAAGATCGACACAACTCTCAAGTCCGACTGGTGAATGTGAAGCTACAGCCAGAACTTGTCGCTTTTACACTTTGACAAATCCAGACAAGCTGTTTCCCTACAGTCTTTCCAGCTAAGCTAAGATAACAGGCAGCTGGCTGTAGCTTCATATTTATGAGTGAGGTGATCTCAGTTCAATCTCTTTCCAACTCTTGGCAAAGAAAAAGGAATTGGGCACATTACACAAAATGTGGAATTATTCCTCTACTTCCAATAACTCTTACAGTATCTCTATGGCCTCCCAAAGTCTTATCAGTGTAGTGGGGAGATTAGAAGCTTTGCACTGATCAGCAAGAGAAACAGTTGCTCAAGACTTAAACAGGTTCAGGGTTACAAGAGAGCTGGAATGGAACAGAACTGGTTCTCTCAAAACTGAACAGGGATCAGAAAAGAAGATGTAAAATATGATTATGAGATGTGCACTCCCTGTAAATTAACAGTTGTCCTCTGTTGATCTGTTGTTGTCATCACTGAGAGTAATCCAATGCTGAGACTGAGACAGAAATCCTTGCAGGTCACCACAAACTGGTTTTGATAATCTACTGTACTTGCTGTCCAGTTGTGTTGTGATGGCTGATTGTTGGACTAATCATATGGCTCCGTCCACAAGTCTGCAGGTAGTTGTGTATCACTACTTTCTTTCAATGTCACTCTCATCTTCAGGACAGGTGACTGGCAGCACAGGGTCTGACACGTGTTTCTGGATCTCAGCCAGTTCTGAGGTGATGTCCAGGTTCCCCGGCAGCGAGGGGTAGCGGAGGCTGCCGCCCAACCTTTGGTTCTCCATGAGGGAGGATTTGACTGATGGCTGGGGCAGCTGTGGAGTTAACTCTTTCTGGGTCTCAGTTTCTGGGGTGACGGTCATGAACATGGTGTCGTCCGATGCCACAGTCACATGAATACCGCTGGACAGGGACTCCTGGGACTTCTTGGTGGATTTAAGGTCCGGCTGGGTCAAGCTCTAGAGGAAAGACATCACATACTCTTATTCCTGAAGGAACAGGTAAGAAATCTCTGATCTACTGAACAGAATCATTGTTATCATTCCACACCTGTGCGGGGGCTCTGCTCTCCATCTGCAAGGGAGTGATGGGGTACATGCTGTGCAGCACTGGCGTCCCACTCCCATACAGGCCAGGTGGGTCAGAAGGGAGTGTACTGGATGATACAGTGCTGTAGGCCGGAGGAACAGGAGCGATCTGCCTCTGCAGAAGCTGGAGAATAACATTGATGTCGGCTGTCATGCGTGTCTCCAGTCTGGGGAATTAAGAAACAAAAACATGGCAGAATATTTTTTTTAATGTGGAAGGTAACAAAAATATTTTGATAACACTTAACATTGATCCTTGAATTTATCTTGAAGAACCACTTCTAAAATTTCCCTGGCACCTGTCTGCATTTGCACTGTTTTACCCTGTTGACCTGCTGCTTCTCACCATTTCCCAAAAGCCATAAGAAGAAAATGCACAACAAACTTCACCTGTTGAGCTGTGAATGTAAAATCTCAAGCCGAGTCTCCAGCTCGCTGGGTCTTTCTTCTGTGAACGGTGGTGGGTGGTATGAGTTACGGACTGAGGACGATCTCCACGAGCGACTGGAAAACTGTTGCGACTGTCTGTCTGGCCAGTACCGATACATTCCCGGCACATTCAAAGAGGAAGCTGAGGTAAAGTAAAAAGACAAGAAGTAAGTACCCATTTTGTTTGATTAAAGTGAAGGCAATGGTCCAATACATACAAAAAAACCCACTCCAGAAATGGGTAAGAAATGGACTCTTTTTGCACCTCTTTTGAACTTTTGAGCACCAGTGGCATTGTTGGGCAAAGTTTATAGGTAAGGAATAGGATACATCCGAAACACCCACAACTGTGTTTTTCCAAGAAACTCCGAAGTTTCTCTAACATTCAAGGTCAATTACCTTGGTGGCCCCTGTCCAGCACAGAGTCCCTTCCCACTGACGTGCCACTTGGGGGTAGCAGCTGCACCACAGAGGGGGAGTAGTCCTTGGTGGCATCCTCAGGAGGATAAGGCTCTACTTTGGCACCATCAGTAAGAGACTTAGCCAGGTCCTCACTGGACTGGGAGCATGGCGACTCACAGCTGCAGTTGTCATCCCAGTGGGCCTGGGGAGATGAGTGACGTTGACGGAAAGACTGAAGGGGGTACGAGTCTTCATGATCGATTCCATCTGTTTACAGAAGAGGATGTCAAGAAGGGTTTATCAGCTACTTAATACCACAGAAAATACTGATCACCAGTTTTCAAAGGGCAAATAGTATTGCCTCTTTGCAGCACATCCTATGCCATTATTTAGCAAAAAGCGAATTAAATTAGCAAAAATCTTTTGTTAATCTCACCTGGCCTAATTCGGCAGTCCAGAGAGTGGATCCTATGCCTTGGTTTGTGGTGATAGCCGCAGTCATCACCGGAGTCGTCAGTCGTTATTATTGGTGGGACTTGATCAGCCTGGTTTGCACAGGAAAGAAAAGATAGATACCCCTTGTGAAAAATCACAAAATATTGCCCAGTACAATTCAACATTTTCAGCTCTGCCAACATACATCTCTCAGGTCAAAGGTTATCTCCAGGTTCCTCCAGAAGTTGTCCGCAAAGTTGGGGTAGATATCCAGGACCTCCAGCAGATCGTCCCTCAGGATGCGGTGCAGGTCACAGTAGGTGATGGTATACACATCTGAATTGGACTTACCTGGCTCATCATATAGGTGGATAGCCTCTCCAAAAATATCATTCTTTTCTGCAAGAGTATACATCCATTTTATTGGAGAAGATGCTGCTTTTTATGGTATGGTTTTGGAGCATTTTTGAGGCATTACATTGCTATTACATACGTTACCTAATATGGCTACTACGACATCATCCCTGTTGACCTGGATGGAACCACGAGAAATGAAGAAGAGAGAGTCCAGGAGGTCTCCATAATGGATTAGAGTATCTCCTGGAGGAGCATGGACTGTCTTGAACCTCATTGACAAGGCCCGCAGACAGGCTTGACTGCCTCCACGGAAAGCCTTACAGTTCTGTAGCAGAGATCTGTTCAAGTGCAAGCAGATGTCAGCCTGCAAAGACCCTGGAAACCCCTTCAGGACCTGGATAGGGAAATATCAATGATTAGATGTACAACATGGATGCTTAATGACCAGGAACTGTTACAGGAGCTGTCACTGTTGTTCTTACAGCATTCATGTCAATGCCATTTGTGTAGGACCAGGCATGCTGAAAGTACTCCTCCAGCCTTTGGCGCAGGCTGCCTGGGATTTGATGGAATCGAATGAACTCTTTGACTCGCAGCATCTGGGTGTGGTAACGAGTTGTTCCTGAGTACAGCCGTTGGATGATGGCAGACACATTCCCAAATATGCTTGCGTACATAAGAGCTGAGACGGAATAAGAACAAACAGATGACAATACAATGGGTGATTATCTTACTAATTGAAGAAGTTGTTACGGAGATGTATTTTATATGAAGGGGCTCTTTATAACTTGTTGACCTGGCACAGGGATAGGGAAAGGGTAGACATTGTGCACAGTAATTTACATGCAGTCCCTATCAATGTTATTTAACTTACAGCCAATGACCATGACGCAGATGGAGAAGATCTTCTCAGAGTTTGTGTTTGGAGAAACGTTACCGAACCCCACACTCGTCAAGCTGCTCAACGTGAAGTACAGAGCAGTGACATACTTGTCTTTGACTGATGGACCGGAGGAGGTGTCGCTGTCATTATATGACTTGCCCAGTTGTTCGGCCAGGTTGTCCAGCCAACCGTTGTCTGTGTACGGCCTCTCCACAAAGCCAATGGCGTACCAAATGCAGGCTAGCCAATGGGCGATGAGTACAAAGGTGCACATGAGTAAGAAGAGGACTGCAGCGCCGTACTCAGAATATCGGTCCAGCTTTCTTGCCACACGGACCAGTCGCAGCAGGCGAGCTGTTTTCAGCAGGCTTGTTAAGGTGGCCATCTTTGGTGTTCATTAACAACAGGAAAGAAGATTTTAGATTTTAGGGAAATGGCTGATCAACTTACAACTGCCTTAGAGAACTTCATTAAAAATACATTTTAGAAACTCTGTAGATACTTGAGAACAGCAGTTATACCTAATGTTAATTTAAGATACAAATAATGTGAACTTGAGAGATGAAGTTCTTACCTCATCAGAACCTGATCTGATAATGAGAAGGTCAAAAGGGATTGCTGCAAACAGATCAATAGGGAACCAGCCTTTGATGTAGTGCTTTGCTATCCGGCCTGGCTGTGTGACCACGTCGTCATTGTGGTCCACATATGTTGTGCGAAAGTTGATGACTATATCCACAATGAACAACACATCCACCATGAGGTCCGCCACATTCAGAGGGTTACATGTGTAGCCACAACTTCTTTTCCGAAAATCCCTGTGTTCATCCAAGAGGAAGGCAGCGGAGTAAGGGGTGAAAACAGCTGTGTAGAGGACCAGGAGCAGAATTATCCAGTCCCAAAATGCCTTGAAGGGGCTGTAGTGAAGCAAGATCCACCATGTTGTGTCTGGCACCTGTAGTTTGTACTCAGGCAGTACGTCGGACTCCAAAGAAAGCACCTAAGCAGAGAGAATGCCAATTACTCTCACATAGGAACATATACTTTCAAATTATTTAGTGTTATAAAACAATTTGAGTTTAAAATCTGTTCCCTTTTGGGGCAAAACTACACACACAAAAAACAACAGCAAACAATGTTAAAAGTATCTTTCCTTCTGACCTAATACTAATCCACAGACCTTTCTAGTGGACGTACTGTTTTGACCAAGTTCTTGGTGAAGGCTGCATGCTCTGGTTTTGCGACCCTGTAGATCCAACAAATCCTTGACCATCCTGTCATTGGTGATTCTCAATAGAGGCAAGACTTGTTTGCATCCAAGTGGTGGTTTTTTCCAGGTAGTTTTGAAAAAAATACCCCAAAAATCACTGATGCAAGGCAACACCAGCACCAGTGTGCTGTGATCAACCACGCAATAGCTGACTGAGCACTGGCTGCCGTTGCGCTGGGAGGTTGTAATGATGAATTGGGCGTCACAATCACACAGCTGAGTTCATGTGCTTTCACCATCTCCTTGTTCTCCTCAGCAGAGTTTCAAAATAAGAGTTGCTACCCTGAAGAATCTCACAGATATTTCAGACGAAAAGGGTCGATTTGATCCATGCATAGATATTTATAGATCTATAGATACACTATTAAATGAACAACACCACTCAGCATCCCACAGAGGCAGTGATGCAGAATGCTGAGCCTCGGGGCGGCCACAGGAACGGCAGCAGGCCTGAATTGAACTGTGGCTCAATGTAACTTTGCTTTTCACACCCAGGAGGAAAACAGTCAGCCACCAAACCACCTACTGATTTTTCCACTAGCAGGTTATTTAACGTCAGTCCTCCATCATGCCAACTATTTGGAAGCCTCTTTATTCTTAGAAATTTACACATAAGCTCTTAAATGACAGACTGCACAACTTGAATGCACTTTAAATTTTGGTAGTGAGTAAATGTGGACTTCCTTGCTCTCAGTCAGACCAGCTGCATGCTTCGAGTGTATTAACTGACACACACACACACAGCCAGAGACTGAGCCCATGTTAGGTTCTCGGCCCCCGTACCTGCGTGACCTTCTCTGTGACGTGTTGAGAGCGATCCTTCACCTTGGAGGGGCTGAGCAGCTCCATCCTGGGAGTTGGAGGCGAGCGGCATTCGGGGCCCTTGTTGCCCGGCCCCCCACTCTTCTTAAGGTCTGTGTCAGACATGGAGCTCTGCTGGCCGACAGGTGCAGGAAAAACACAATTTAATTTTAATGGAGGCCAAAGAGATCCTAAACAATCGTTGTCTTTACAGCTTATTTTTGACTATTTTTCTTTAACCTCCAGGAAAATATTTGACTTACTCCAACTTTTACTACAGATTCTAGTACTAATCAAGACAGTTAGCGACATAACTGTACTCAGAATTTGGCCAAATGTTTTTTAATCTGTAACATATCAATGTGAATGTAAAAAAAAGGGAACTATTCAGTGACGTTTAATACCCTGCACCACCCCCTTATCAAAAATTCCTCTCTGCTCTGATTTCCCAGAATGCCCATCTAGCTGTGCCCCTCCCAAAAATACTCTGCCCTCAAATACTGAATAGTCTACACTTGACTCACAGCATAACTGTGTAGAGAAGGCAGCAGGTCCCTCTGCTCTCTTTAGATTTAAATTTAGTAACAAACACAACTTACCTGATTTGAAACCAGGGAAACAGATCCTCCTTGGCCTTGACCACTACACGACAGCCATGACTCAAATCTCCAGAGCTTCTGAACCCTTTTTTCTTTTGGACAAGAATGTTCAAAAATGCTCACTCTCCTGTTTCATGGTTCATATTTAGGCAAAAACAAATGGACTTCTGGTTTTCAGTGTGTGGACGCACACGTCGATGATGAACCCTCCACTCTGGCACAGGGCAGAGGACTGGCCTGCAGCTCGCATGTTGCTGCGCGACATTCGCCAACACTGGAAAACAATCGATGCTATGCTATAGCAGAGAGGAACTGACAGGAAAATCGATGATGAGCATTGATAAACAGAACAAATGGCTCAGAGCCATTACACTAGACTTCCCCATTAACATCAAATTACCTTTTCGGTGTTCTTGCATACAGGTCAAGTTGGTGGTGTGCATTCAAAATATCATCGAGGCTGTGATGTATGTGGCCCTGTGATGCATAAAACTAAACCAGCTGGCTGAAGGTATAGCATCCGCTCAATATGTTGCATGCATACTGTTAATGTGGGAGCTTATTGACTGCAGTGTTGACACTACAGTATTATGAAGGGGTAATGACCTGTGACAACACTGGTTCAAAATGTCCTTCAGCTGTAACCTTCAGCCAACTGTATGCCTTTTTTGTTCTGGGTTTGATTGAAAAAGTATACGGACAGTAATATTTATCAATGTGGACAGAACTGTACAAGTAATCATGGTACTTTTCAGCTCACTAAACAAACTTTTTTGTGGACAAACCACACCAGGCATACATGTACATTAATTTTGAGGTTTTTTTTCATCTGTGGTGGGAAACTGGAAGATTAATCCATTGTCTTGCGCCTCATCTTGTGAAAGTGAAATATCATCATAATTTTTACTTAGGACTTCATGAATTCTACAAGCAGTTTTTGAACTTCTATAGAAAAGTTATGAATCATTTTCACCCTAATGACCACAGTTTAATTTTCCATATAGACCGCATCAAAACAACCAAAACGTACAGATTCTCATACTGGAAATGTCTGACACGACACAACATGACAAGCTGTAGTATCTGTACAAGGTTGTCAAAATCTGTCCCTGTGAAATAAGATATCCCACATGCTTTTAATCTTCCTCCAAGAGTCCAGAGATCGACCTCAGCTCTCAGCTGCAGCCTTGATATTGTCCCAAACTCTGACTACGTCTGGACAGTCATTAAGAGCCTCTATTAGCACTGAAGCAGCATTCAGCTGCTCCTGGTCCAGAGGTGAGAGGATGTTGGGGGCAAACTCCACCCCAGAGGAGGCAATCGACAGTCCCAGCTTCTCCAGCGAGGCCCGCACCTTTTGTACGTCCGTCATGTTGCAAATAAACTAAAGAGAGATCAGATCAAAAAGTAGGTTAAACTGTGACAGGCTGCAATACCACCAATAATATAATATCTTCTATAAACTCCAATAAAATACTGACAAATGTCCATCACTGTACATCAAATTCCAGGTGAAATTTAAGATTACTAAAAAAATATGCAGTAAAGGAAACTTAAACACAGGATTGGATGTGTTTCTATTTTAAAGAGATCACCCTGGTGCAGAGCAGACACTCATTTCAGAGCCTACCAAGATGGCTACATAAACACCCTATCCAGTAGTGACATGACTTGTCAAACTGCTCCACTGCTCTCCGCCATGCCCCACCTGCAGGAGAGGCTGCTCCTCTTCATCCTCACTCTCTTCCACATCTTCGGCTCCCGCCTCGATGGCCAGCTCCAGAGCTCTCTCCGACGAGATGGTGTTGCCCGCCATGGCCACCACCCCCCTCCTGGTGAAGTTGTGGCGGACTCCATCAGAAAAGCTGCCGCTGTGGACGAGCGAAGAATTACCATCATCAGCACAGCATAACCCCGTATGATAATATTACTTCCATTTAAATGTATTAATGTTGTACATGCATACAACAAACAAACACCTGCAGCTGCTTGCTATTTATCTACAGCACTGCATCATCTCATTGTAACATCTGATACAATCTAATCACATGGGTAAACTGTTCAGATCCTGCACAAACGAGCAGCACATCATCTATGATGCACCCTGGGGAGATAAGGCAATGATTATATTGCATGATATTGATGCATTAATGCATTTTATTCAATGCTGTATCTCCACTTATTACAGTGCCAACAGCTTCTTTTCTAATGCAAATGGTCTTGCAGGATCAACAGAGCCGACAGTGCAATTCAGCTATCTATAGGGACATCTAGTGGCTACTGTCATTTTGCACATTATGTTGCCATGGTCCATACAGTATATATAACATACCATACATTCTTGTACTGTATTTCTGACCTGTGCACAACATTGCTCTAATTAATTTACAATATTATAAGCATTAATAATGTAGTTTTCTGCCTGATGTTTAGGATGCTACAGAGAGGCAAGACTCTGCAGCCATCAGTGAACTATCTGTGAAGGAGTTTTTCAATGATGGAGCCATAGTATGATGTCATGCAATTGGTCCTGACCCGTTCTTGTTGAGTAGACGTTTAATTTCATGTTGGCTGCGGCTGTTGTTGTCAGTGAGGACCTCAATGAGCAGCTGACATCCACCGGGACCCCGAGCTTCAAACATGTGCTGGGATGCAGGTTTAGATTTTTCCTGTGGAGCCGGAGAAGAACAACCTTATTATTATTTATAGTGCAGTATAAAAGTGAAGATCTTTGTGAAGTTGGGGACAATGGGGTTCAGTGTGATGGAGTAACACTTCAGAGGACAATGTCTCTTGACAGTGACAGAGTTGTCCACCTACCGCACTCTTGATTGCTGTCTCTATAGATGCTTTGGGCATGTTCTTGCTCCTGCACTGCTCCAGTATGTGAGCTAAGTTTACATTCAGCTCTGGGTTAGCTCCACCCTCTGCAGATGAAACCAAAAAAAAGTGAAATTAGCTAAACAAACAGAAACATATGATTTTAAAAAAACGACATGTAGCCTAAACATTCCAGCCTCACCTTTCACCGCTATTTTTATCATCATGCCAAACTTCATGAACATCCTCCCTCTGGCTTCATCTTTGGGCCCTTTAATGTGTTTCACCTTTGACCACTTGTTGTGACCGGCACATAACGAGGAGCAGAGATGCAGCGTCCGGGCAGAGGAGGAGATCCACGGGAGAGACATCACACCTGGAGCCGGTGGAAGGACGGACTTCACAGGGGCCGAGCTCCTGCCTGACGCCGCCGCCGCCAGTGTCCGAGGGAGCAGGGTCCGGAGAGCCCCCAACACCGCCGCCCCGGCCATGTCCTTCTCACACACAAACACACACACACAGTAACAATTGATTATATTGATGTACTTTCTATTTCAGTCTCCGTCTGCGCACTAGGCTTTAATTACTCAAACCGATCATATTAAAATTGACACATGAATGAAACCGGCTTAAGTTTTCTAACTTACAGCTTTGACAGGTCTAGCGAACATGCAGCTGCCACTGTCCTTGTTGTGCACCCGGCAGTTCCGGGTTGCCGTGACGTCACATATAGACCTTTCAAAATAAAAGTTCAATGACGCCTCACTCCGTTGAGCGTAAAATAAAAGAATAATACCTACTCAAAATCAATAAACAAACAATATGCTAATAATAATAATGAAAACAATAACTATTATATTCAAAAGCTTATGTGATTTTCACCCACATTTTCTCCTTTTTTTTCTTTTTCTTTTGACTGAACCTACATTTTCAGCTTCAGTATTGTTTTATGAATCAACTGTGTGATAAATCCTGAACCGTGGGAACTTGAGAAGTCTTTTGGGACGCATGGTGTTTCTGGAGTGCTACTGCGGGGGATCAGCACAGCTGACACAGTTTAACAGCTGCTTTCAAGAATAACAGCAACATCAGCCAACAAAATATTGCACCTATTATCTGTGTATTTGTGTTTGCTAGTGTCAAGGAGGTTCACACCATGGATGACGGAGCTATCTAATTGGTACAGATGGTAGTTAGTGTAAATGTTGTCTGCATCTAGGGTTTCTCTGAAATGTCCCACCGTGGGAACTAGGGGTGAAATGTTGGTCTCTTCCCATGGGACAAAAATTATTATTATTATTAAATCATACTGCTTCTATTTTTGTAGATGGCATCCAGAAGCTCCAAATCAAGTGCCAGGAACATGCTGTATCTGCAAGATCACACTGTGGGATCAATATGCATAATAATTTCCGACTGCTCTGGACAAAAAAAAAGCAAGACAAGAAAGAGACAGATGATCACACCAGAGGAGCGCAAAGGGTTAAGATGGAGGCAACAGCCAATCAAGGCCAACCCATCTCCAATAGACAACAGTCCAAAAAACTGCAAAAGGAGGAGGTTTCTGCCGTTGTCTCTCTCTCTCTCTCTCTCTCTCCTCACATCACACTCTGGCTACAACATGGTCACTCAAACCTGAGTAGTGATGTCCACAGAGCTTCAAGGAGGAGACTGGAAAAAGGAGACATATAAAAAAAACATCCTTTATGGCTGCCAAGAAACTCCAAAGAAGATCCTGTAAAGCAGCTCATATTGACTGATGAGAGGAAAAACAACCACACAAAGACTGATGGGGCACCAGAGAAGAAGAAAACTCTTTAACTTTGGGATACATCCTTCAACACAACTTGAGGACGATAAAATGATCTGAATTTGTGGAAAGTTACACTCAAGTCTGTTAAAGTCAACAGCTTTGTCGTTATGTTGTGGGCACAGGGAATTTGTGCCTTGGCTCTTCTTCACTGTGTAGTAACAGTGACTGCACTGGTAAGTGTTGTTTAGTTATTATAGCATTTGAGTGACTGAGCTATTGATTGACTTGGTTAAATAACAATTATTTTGCTTTGTAGATATTGATTTGTTTCAAATACATTTTGCTACTCTGAAGTGGTAAAATGTTTTCCTTCTGCTTGCCTTTTCTTTTTGTCTCTATAACCACAAATTGAGCATGAATGTTAGTTTCATAATTTGTCCAAACATCATTTTTCAATTTCAATTAAGTGGACCTTTCCACAATGAATCTGAAACAATAATAATTTCTTATATTTACGCCAAAAGCTTGTTTAGCATGTGACTTTTCTCTAGGATAACTCGTACATAGCAGCAAGTAAATTCTCAGTATCTTTGTCTGGTTTTATGAAAGGATGGTTTTTATGCTCTAAATTTAAACTATTCGCACAGTATCCTCATATCTTACACTTTATTATGACAGTGAGTCAGAAATAACACTCCCTCCACTGCTGCACTTTGGGCCAAATATAGAAAATTTCATGTAACTGTGATTTTCTTTGAGTGCCTGAATTTTGGACATAGATTTATTTCATGCTGCGGGAAACTTGCCAGCTATTCACCAGCAAGACAGACCATAGATGGGATGGTGTAACTTTCTACTTGTTGAAAAAATCTGATGTGCCATAACTTTTCTTTAGTAGTAGGCTACTACGGAGGGTTTTTTCTTTACATTTACATAGCACAGTTCATTTTCTACTGTAAAAACATCATCAAATAGTTACGTCAATGCAATATCCGAAGTAAATAAGAGATTGGATTGTTGACAACAGTGAACAGGCAGTAAAGTCATTAAGCTGGAAGTTGCAGGTTCTTTGCAGCACAGACTAAAAATAACCAACTAGTACCAAATAATTAACAAAGCTGTAAATGAATTGTATTACAGTTTTGCATTTGTCAGTAAAATAGAAATTTTAGGGGGCCAAGTGGTGCAGGAGGTTAAGCAGGTCCCATGAGTAGAGGCTAAAGTCCTCGCTGCAGGCGGCGTCTGCTGTCTCTCTCAACTGCACTATCTAATAAAAAGCCATGAAAAGCCAGAACAATTGTACTCTGGAAAAATTGGCACACACAAAGTCTGAAAATATTAGAATATTTTGATTAATTTGAGACAAAAACCTGTAAGAAAACTTTCAAACACATTGAGACTAAAACATCACGGCTGGATCTCCACCATCACCTGGTCTGCTTTACCTCACAAAACCTCCAGCCGTTCAGATCCTTCTAACCTTTCACCCACTGAGCCACCCGTCTTCCTCGGGTCGATCCTGAGTGTCGACAACAGGCAGACTTACAACCTCCTGCTCAGTCAGCCAGAAAATCACTTCACATGAAGCAGAGGCCTGAGAGAGCAAATTCAATCATGAGGCAAAGGTGAGGGGATGTCAGAGACTAATTGTTTTGTGAACACTTTTTGTCCGTCAGCAGAAATCAGTCCTGCTCTGATTTGACCTTCATATATTGAATCAAGCTGCTTGTCGGTGCATCGTGGTTTCTGATGTCGTGGAGGTGAAGAACTTTGGTATCACCAATAATCATCATTTAGTTCACTTTTATTGGATTATACAAATAATCTGCATACACACTATAGGTATTGCTAACAGAGCCATAGTCTACAACACAACAAGTGGATTTAGTTGATCAACAGCTGTCTGTGTTGACTTTGGCTGAAAATCTCGTCCTAAAACAAATCTCTGTTGAAATAATAGCTGTTCGGCACTCTCAGCGCCTAAATACTAGAAACACTGTACACCCACTGACAGTTTATTTTAAAGGCCTGTGCCAAGAATGTTGGTTATCACATATCCATCAATATAAATTGTTCCACTTTGGGCTTAAGTCTGTTTGACAGGAGTGAAAGGTTTTGTTAAGAAAGACGGCCTGAGGGTGTTGACCTGAGATCCTTGTTTCAAATCAAAGTATAGGAAAATCCACAATTCGAAATTTAAAATGTGCTTCAATACTGTACAAAAAAGACAAAACTTGAAAGTAGGTCAGAAAAATTTAGCCAGAAAAGTGCTTGGTCTGCGAAAAGTTGGACCTTGTGACAGACATTACCATAATATCTGTTTTATGCTACCAACATGAAATGCTGTAAAATTGGTCAAATACAGTAAAAAAAAAAAAAAAAAAAGAAGTAAATGTTAACCTTGCGTCATTGTTATTTTGAACATGTTAGCATCCAGATGTTGGTAATTAGCTCAAAGCGAAGCTGTGTCAGAACATCACAAAAGTCTCAGCGAGATAAACAGAGTGCAGGGTGCTGATTCAGCAGCCAAATCATGATGTAGCCTAAAAATAAAATAGCCTAAACTTAGTCCAGATGTCCAGGGCAGTCTCATCCTAAGGTCATAAAATTAATCTGATGATGAGTCAGAAAACCATGCTCCGCAAACTTAGTGAAATATTGATTATAGACGTCTGTTTTTTTTGGTAGCCAACAATATTTCCCTCTGTGATATAGCAGAATTTTAAAACACACTTAGACTTGAATTTAAGTTTTGCTTTAATGATAAAGTTAAAGTCACTGATTCTAATTTCTAACTAATGTCTCTGGACCTTTAACGTTCTGTCTCTTCCTTTGTCTGTAACCTCTCTGTCATCACTGCTCTCTCGCTGCCCTCCCGTGTCTGGCAAAGCGTTCTCATGTGAGTTCTCTAGTTGACTCACTGCTAGTTTTGCTACGCTGTTGTGAAATGTACCCAGGAACACAACGTTTCTTGTGTAGGCTAGCTCTCACCAACACAACCAAGGTCCTGAGGACAAGGACCCCATGTGGCCAAAGGCAGAAAAAGGGGTTGGCGGGGGATCATCACATACCGCACCCTCACACAACTATTTCACAACACCTGGAGGCAGCACATCGGATCCTGGGGAGTGTTTGCGGTTGACAGATTGCTCTGGTTGGACAGAGACAACAGAGAGATTTTTATGGGGCACCTTTTTAATGGAAATTTGAGGATTGAGGCTGCACAGATGTGCTAAAATTGCTCTTTAGAAGCCCAGAAGATGCATCATAGCCAGTTTGTGCAATGAGATCTCTCTTAAAAGGCTCATACTGCTTTGTCGTTGTCTACAAATTAAGTCATTAGCAACTTTGATAGATACTGTACAGGTAATAGGTGAGAAGTGTGGGTGGTAACACTTTATACTTGATGCCTATAGCGCATTATAACCATACTTGTAAAATTATCATACTTGACTTTATAAGCCATCATAAAATGATCTATGATAATGATTAGAGTGTTTATAATGATAGTTACCGTATACATGTTTATAAGCCAATTATAACACTATATAATGCATTATCGATGTGAGCATTTTACACAACAGTTATAATGTATTATAATACCTGACCTTATAAGTCATGATCAAATTCTGTTATGATTATTGTTATAAAGCATTACAGTATGATCATTTATGAGTATATAATAAACAGTGCTGTAACTGCATTATAACTCATCATAAATATGGTTATAATGCGTTATAGATTATAGATAGACATGAATATTTGGGTCAAAAGGGTTAAAAGCGACATAGATTTTTTAAAAATGTATGTTTTTATTTTACAGATGTATTCATTTTGACTAGTTTGTTTGCATGGTAGGGAATTCAAATGTAATGAAGTATCAGTTGTGATCTATACCTAGTCATCTATCTGCTGTGTACCATCTGACTAGTAAAAACGCATCCACACACACTGCTTCAGGCAGCTGGAAAGTGCATCTCTATCTCCTGCTAGCAATAAATAAAACACCTGTCTGCTTGTATGTTACAGATGCAGTGTTGCATTTCTCTGGACAATCTGACACCTCTCTGTCTTTACAGATAGACTCTGATGATGTCATCACACGAGACGAGCAGATCTACGTTCTGATTGGTGCTCACGCCAGGTGTGAAAGGGACATCAAGGCACAAATGGCCCTGGTCAAAGGTTTGTGTGCTGTCGCTGATATGTAGCTGATCATTTTATCCTTCAGAGACAAGGACGGTTCAGTCAGCAGCAAAACACTGAACCTGTTGATGATACTTCAGGTTAACACTGGGAATATATTCAGTTTTTATTTATTTAAAAATATTCAAAAGGACTAAGGAGCTGTACTGTGTACCGGTCAGTGGGTGCATGTCTAATTTCTGATTTATTTAGAATCAGATATAAAAACCAATGCAATATCCTGCTGACTAGTATCACTGTGATTACAGAGTTGAATGTAGGTGCAGACAAAAGCAGGACATATTTCACTGAGACTGTGACGTAGACGCTGATGACTGTTTCCAGATCTGGTGATTCAGTTTGATGAGATGGAGCCACAGTCAGAAGATTAAACAGAGTGAGCAGCCATGGTCAAGTTTTAAAGGAATAATTCAACAATTTGTGAAATGTGCTTTATTTTTCTCCACCTATACACAATTAGTTGAGAGCATTTGATGAGTTCACTGTTCACGCCAGTTTCCAAGCATTCATGCAAAGCTAGGCTGACTAGCTGCTGCCTTCAGTTTAGTGGACAGACATGATAGTGGCATCAATCATCTTCTCTCAAGCCTCTGCATTTAAAACGTATTTGGTCTCACCAGATCCTCAGAACAATGTGACGAGGAGTAGGCTACTCTGATTGATTCAGATTAAGCTTTATTTGTCATTGTGCATTTACAAAACCTCCAGATGCCTAAAAGAAAAAAAAATCTTTAAAATCTTTATTTGTAAAGATGGTGACTGCATCCCAGAGTGGGATGGGATCATCTGCTGGCCACGGAGCAGAGCGGGTCAGCTGATCTCTGTGCTGTGTCCGGAGTACATCTACGACTTCAACCACAGAGGTATGAGAGCTCAGTGTGTGTGTGTGTGTGTGTGTGTGTCAGTCTGCTCACTTACAAGAGGAAGACAATGTGTCTTTTGTGTCACAGACTGTTGTTTTAATGTGTCCGCTCCCCTGTGGCCCAGGACGAGCCTACCGCCAGTGTGATGCATCAGGAAACTGGGAGCAGGTGTCCAGCATCAACCGCACTTGGGCTAATTACACAGAGTGCACCGCTTATTTGACCTCCAACCACAGGAGCCAAGAGGAGGTGCGCACATGTGCAGATGTGTGTGTGTGTGATCTGATCTGGTGCTTGGCTGAATCTGTTTACACTTGTGAAAGCATAAAAGACATTTCAACCTTTTCCACAGCTGTATTTTCTCAGAGGGGGGATAAAATGAACAGGCTGTACTTCACATACAATTATGAAGAGTTGCCGTGCACCCTCAGATTGTTGTACTGATGTCGTTTTACATATAATACATTGATCAGGCATAACATTATGACCACTGACAGGTCAAGTGAGTAACATTGAATAACACTTCATCATGGGATGACATGGGGCCAAAGCTCATTGGTACACGTTGCTCAAACTGCTGAAAAAGAAAAGTTCATGCTGGTTCTAATAGAAAGGTGTCAGTTTGCTGTGTATTTGGGACCAACGCGGTATTAGACAGGTGGTCATAATGCTATGCCTGATTGGCTGATGCTTGCACAGTCTAACTATGGTTTGTTTTGTTCCAGAAGGTGTTTCAGAGACTCCACCTCATGTACACCATCGGCTATTCCATTTCTCTAGCATCGCTGTTGGTGGCCGTCTCCATCCTCTGCTACTTTAAGTAAGAAAAAGAAAACTTGTGATCCTCCATAATTCAAAACTGAAAGTATCTCTCCATAAAAGTGTCAGGAGATGAAAGATAGTAAATGTTGTCATTCAACTTCCTGTCCAGGCGCCTCCACTGCACACGCAACTACATCCACATCCACCTCTTCACCTCCTTCATATGCCGAGCAGTCAGCATTTTCGTGAAGGACGCTGTCCTCTACTCTGTATCTGTTGACAGTAAGGCCGAGCCTGAGTTCACTGCACAGAAGCCCCACATGGTGAGCCATATGCTTTTTTACATTCATTACCACGTACCCCGAGTTTTATGGCTTGTTTTTAAAGGCGCCGTTGAGCCGCTGCTTTGTGTCCTCAGGCGGGTTGTAAAGTCGCCGTTACTCTCTTCCTGTACTTCCTGGCGACCAATCACTACTGGATCCTGGTGGAGGGGTTGTACCTGCACAGCCTCATCTTCATGGCCTTCCTCTCTGACAAGAACTATCTGTGGGCCCTCACCATCATCGGGTGGGGTAAGCAGCACAGGAGCAGGCTAATCTGCAGTCCCACATAGAGATGAAGGTGAATTATCACACCGTCTCTTTGTCTGTTCATTTTAGGTGTTCCAGCCGTGTTTGTGTCCATTTGGGTCAGTGCACGAGCATCGCTGGCAGACACACAGTGAGTCACATGATGCATTTATGTATCTTGTATTTACATGACACCTGAATCCCAAAATGCTCATTGAATTTATCTGTCTCTGTTTCCAGATGTTGGGACATCAGCGCTGGAAACTTGAAATGGATCTATCAAGTCCCCATTCTGGCGGCCATTGTTGTAAGAAAACTGAATTCACATTTAAGTAACGTTAAGACATGTTTGACTCTAAGGTTGACATCTCTCCCCCTGCAGGTGAATTTCCTCCTCTTTGTCAACATAATCCGAGTGCTGGCCTCCAAACTGTGGGAGACCAACACTGGTAAATTGGATCCTCGACAGCAGTATCGGTAACTCTCCCTACATTTTTCTCCCTTTAGAATAACATTACTTTATAGGGATAGTTCAACATTTTTGGCAAATTGGCCCATTGCCATAATCCCTATATTTTTAGGAGTAGGTTCGTTACCTTTAATTTTCGGTGCAAGCTATTTTTAGAACGGCGGAGCAGAGCTGCTAGCTGCTCAGAGCTACACTACTGAAAAACTGCCCTCGACAGGAACGCCCATCAGCGGTCCGTCTCGTAACCGTTATTATCTCATAGCGTGGTGAATGCGCTGGAGTTGTTGGATAGTGTATTTGATGAGTTTGATGAGGGAAGTCCCATTAGCCTCTGTAGCGTAGCTTTGAGCAGCTCCTGGCTCTGCTCCGCCGTTCTAAAAATAGCTTGCACCGACAATTAACTTCTCCTAAAACTATTGGGATTAGATCACCATCTGCAAATGTTTCTGCTTTTTATCCACAGGAAGCTGCTCAAGTCCACATTGGTTCTCATGCCCTTGTTTGGAGTTCACTACATGGTGTTCATGGCTCTGCCCTACACTGAGGTCACTGGGCTGCTGTGGCAGGTGCAGATGCATTATGAGATGTTCTTCAACTCTTCCCAGGTCAGAAAACACATAATTTGTTTAGGTATCCAGTCATTTTTCAGCATTAGATACACAACACTGGTAATAAACAATAATCTATTACCTCTCCTCAGGGTTTTTTTGTGGCATTTATCTACTGTTTCTGCAATGGAGAGGTAATGTAGCTATAATTTAGATTTCAGCAGTACAGTCTTTACAGAGGTAAAAACCTAAGGTTTTGTCTCTGTCCTCTTGCTGTTCCCAGGTTCAGGCAGAGGTGAAGAAGGCGTGGTTAAGACGCAGCCTCACTCTGGACCTCAAACAAAAAGCGCGGATGACCAGCAGCGGAGGCAGCTGCTACTATGGCGGCATGATGTCGCACACCACTACGCACAGTGTCAGCTTATCCGCTGCACATCCCAGAGCGCTTTCTTTCACTGGAGGTGTGGGCGTGGGGTCGGGCGGAGCTGCTGGTGGAAGCTCAGGGGTCAGGCCGCCACGCCATGCCTCGCTCCACCCTCAAAGCAGCATACCTGGATATTGTGTCCCTGGTGATGAGACTTCAGGAGTGTTCGCCAGACATGTGAGGGCCAGCAAGGGGAATCAAGACTCCAAAGGTCATGGAGCACCTCTAACCCCAACCCCCGGAGCAGAGGATCCAGACAGCTCCTCGTCTCTGAAAGAGCTGGAGACTGCCCTGTGATTATCTTGACATTGTGTGTATTGTGTCAAATGAGCGTAACAGAAACGCTGGGCTTGTGCAGACCAGTAGTTAGTTATTTTTCTGGCTTCATCTAACTGGTGCGGTCATCTCTATAAAACCCTCTACGTTGGTTAACCTTTACAAACAATGCTTTGTGTTTACATCTCAAGGATTTACTTGCACTGAGATTGTTTTGTTGAGACCAAGAATGAACAATACATCACCATTCAACAAGGTGGTTAAAAAACTGAATATTTACAACACTGTGACAGATGCCGAGGAGGATTGAATCGAAAGCTGCAGAAGATCTCGCCGTTTTGTCAACAACCGATATTTTTCTTCTTTTTTTAACAGTACAAACACCTTTCAACACTAGGCTTGTATGCACCGTCATACTGTACATAACATGTGGACTATGATGCTATATGTTGTACTATAACCTCAGATCTTTAAGTTATACACACAGTTCTCTAGGGGATTTAAAATATGTCTATTTAATTTCTGTCTGTGTGAGTCTTTGTCTTTGTTTCTATGTGAGTTTTCTTTTTTTAATGCTGTTGAAAGAAATGTGAAATTCATGAATGACACTCAGTAATCGGTGAGGATGAGATGCTGCAGAGAATTCAGGAAAGTCCTGGATGTTTAGCCGATTTTTCATCTTTCCTGTGTTGGATTTTCCAGGCAAGGCTGGCTGACCTAGTTCAAACTGCACTTTATGTGTGTATGAGAGTGAGTGTGTGTGTGAGAAGCCACTGTCTCTGAATCTGCTGTAGTGATCCTCCTTTTTCCAAATATTGACCTTTAGGATACTTGCCGCATATTTATGATGGAGGAAACCCTGTGAATGTTACTCCATGCCATTACCCTGATGAGTTAAGTGTCCACATTATAATATTTTTAACGTTGAGCCATGCCCAGACAGGTAGAGAGCCTCTCTGCACCTACATTTCTGTCTACTCAGCTCCGTCAGACCGGACCCTGAGGGCTGATACACAAACCTTTTGCCCGTCGCAGGCCAAACCCAAACTCCTTTCACCGTGTAACCTCTGCCCCGAATGCCTTCACAACACCATCCAGAATTTCACACGCTCCCCTCGGGCCTCGGACTCAGGGCAAGAGGCACCTGAGCTGTTTGTGGACTTTGAGCGTGAGTGACAAACCTGCAGCACAAGCCACCAGTATTCACAGGATTAACAGACAGGAAACTGTGCTTGTAAATATTTTAAGACTGTCTCGGTGTTCGGATCGCTGTTTTGTGTTTACATGACGTGTACAGTGTAAGATAGGTATAATAATTTAATAAACGTCTTGGGAGTAATTTGCTGGGAGTTTGTTGTCTTGGGGGGAAAAGTCCATGCAAACATTCATGACATGGCCATGTAATAACCTACAATACATATGGTTTATTAATACTGACGATAGAAGATAATAAAAGATGCATTTTCCTTCATTCTCACTCAAATACAAACTGCAAGTACATTTTCAGGTGCACCTTGCCAATTCTTTTTCTAAAAATTCAGCAGACTGACACTAACAGTTACGGTTAACTAATGTACGCAGTAATGAATTAGCTATACTATATTTACTTCTTAGTATGCATAAAGCTCATTACGGTGACACTGGAGATGACGTTGGTTGGACATATTTGACAATTTCATAGCTCTGACCTTGTCATGAGGCATCAACACATATGGGACACCAGACACACATATGCATGAGTGATTACCCCTCCACCAAAAAAAAACAAAAAAACTCAACCCCCAGCCCCCACCCTATACAACGTATGGCATCAACCAGCTGTCAGCTCATTAGAGAGGAAGAGATTTGGGGGGCCAAAGTGTCCTGATTTGCTTTGTATGACACCTCTCAGTTGACTCGCCTCGGCTCGGTCCGGGCTCCAGATGCACAACAAACAATGTCTGCTGGTAGACGGAGGAGTAGGAAAGAGAAGAGAGGGAGGAGAACGGAGAGGAGGAGGCTGATCGGAAATTACAGAGGGAGGAAATGATCCAGCACGATGACTGCAGGAGCGGTGTTGATGATATCACTTCCATTGTACTGTAAACTCATCATCAGAGGCTGTGATTGAACAAGAAATGAAACCACATGAGTTTCTGTCATCTTAACATACAGTAGAACCACAATGTTTACTGGTACAGAAAGATACACATGCAGTGTCCTATCTGTAATGTCTGTGGGGCAGTATTGTATTGTATTGCAGCACATCTTTAAAAAAAAGGGTGAATATGATACACTTTTTTAAGACAGCCAGCATTTATCAGTAAAAATCATCATATTTTACACAGTGTAATGTTTATGTTAAATGTTTTTATGGTCACTCTATTTCATTAAATTGAAATATGATTGTGGTTTATGTCTTTTTAGGGGAATTATCACAAAAATTCAGCCTCCATGGAAACTTAAGGATGCTCAGCTCTTTTTAGTATGTTGTATATGACATATATAACACAAGTGTATAAGTCTTGTGTCAGTATATTGGATATTCATCTCTTTTGCAGACACATCACATCCCATGCCTAGAGCTATAGGGGTGCAGCCTACATATCACAGAAGCTGCTGAGGTGATGCGTCATGCAGTCTGCATGATGCGAGATGATCCAATAACGTCATGATGAGGTCAAAAAAGAGGCGGAGAAAGAGAGAGGGAGAGAGAGAGCACAGATGCATTTGGCTCCTCTGTGCATCAGAGTAATAATAAAAACAGAACAACACACTCCAAGTTCCGGCCCATCTGATGAGCCGAGCTGCTGATGCGGGCGGGCTGCATCTTCTGTTTCACCCAGAAGTGAATGAGGAGGGCCGGTGACCGACAGGGAGGGGTCCTTTGATAGCAGGGCGGCCTCCTCCTCCTCCCCCTCCGCCTCCTCCTCCTCCTCCTCCTGGATGGAGCCCGGCTGTGTTCAGGCAGCGATGGCCATGGGAGATGTCTCGAAAAAAGCGTCGGCTAGGAACGTGGCGGTGGAGAGAAAAAACCTCATCACCGTCTGCAGGTCAGTTTATTGCCAAGGAGAGACTGCGCCTGTGTGTCAGTGCGTGTGCGTGTGCGTGTTATATTTAGCTTCTCCTATGATACTAGTCTGATTGAGGCTGTAACAACATATTGGTGCCGGTGTTTTTATTCTCACCACAACCATACATCTGTGTCTACGTCATCCTTATAATAAATCATTTGAATTAACTCTGTACCATCAGTGGGGGCGCGCGGACAAAAAGCCGGTTACGTCCAATCAACGACCTTCGATGACAAGCAGTGACTGATTTAATGTAAAATCCAACTGCACACACACTGGCCTCTCAGTGTGAGTTTAGCGTTGTCATCTTTGTCATTGCAATTTATTTTCTATCCGCTGATGGCGTGGTTGCTATGACGACAACCTTCCTGGGGCAAGGACTAGCTGGCACCCCAGGGACTCCGGGCAGGGAGGCAGTAGGCTATTAGACATCAACCCCTGATTGGACTTTGTGAAGATGTTGGGAGGAGGATTGGCATTGGCTATGTGGATGGCAAGTGTGGTGACACCTGCAAACTCATCCTTACACACTCACCGATGAGTTGACATGCATTTGTCCATGTATGGGCTGAACCTTATGGAGGAGACCAGGAGAAAAGACTGATCCAGACATAGATGCTCTGTAGCTCTGTTTCAAAATGTAAACACATAGCTGCAGTTATAGCAGCAAATTTAAAGCTGCAGTTGATCTAGCCTAACTAATGACCATATGTTATGTAGGCCTACAAGGGGTTGTTGTCACAAGACTCTGTCAGTAGCCTCAGCTTAAGTGAGCATTTTATCACCTTTCAATTTAATGTTTTCCTTTTTTTGTCAGAAACTTAAATGTTTTGGTTCTCACTGCTCTCATAGCACTGCAGCTGTTTTCAGCTAAAGCACTCGATCAGAGTTGGCTACCTGTCCATAGACCTGAGATCAGGCCCTTCCCAACTGTCTTTATGGATTTAAACCAAACATTTTTCATAAGATGTTGGCTGAAATGATTTAAATGTCAGACTTTGAGTTGGGCATGTAAACCAAACCTTAAACCACATCCTAGGCCTACCACAGCAACCTGGCCCAACCCGACTCCGGATGGTCTCAAGCTCAGGGCAGAGAATCAGATCTCTTCCTCTCTATCACTAAATCACAGATATAACATGGTTTGCAGCAGAATATCTCTAATGGAGCCTTAGTGCCCATAAAATTTCCCATGAAGAGGCAGTGAAGACCACAAGTGTGTAATGTGGACGTGTAAACAGGCAACAATCAGCTAGCCAACACTAGCCTACATGATCTTAAAAGGTGATAATGTTGTTCAATCAGACAG
Organism: Decapterus maruadsi; assembly: GCA_030347415.2. Taxonomy (NCBI): domain Eukaryota; kingdom Metazoa; phylum Chordata; class Actinopteri; order Carangiformes; family Carangidae; genus Decapterus; species Decapterus maruadsi. Next base: position 11,896,255 of record CM064888.1, on the reverse strand, counting down.
TTTTCACTGCCCCCAAGTGAGCAAAATGCTGACATTGCAGATTTCAATGATCACACTTTTCTCAAAATAAAACTAAAAATACAGAAAAATATGCAGATCTGCCATTGATCTGCTGTTCATGTCAAAATTTAAGTCTCTGAGTTTTTTTTTAACTAAATGTAATTGCAAAATGCAACTGAAGTCATAAAGCAGTTTAAGTCTGTGGTCTTCATAGGTCTGTTTTATGTCCATATCATGTGACTGCAGTGCACAGGATGGACATGTGGACTCCAGTCACATGTCGAGTCCGCTCTACAGTATGTCCCCGTCATTTTAGACTTGAAGGGCAGTAACACCCTCAAATATCACACACTCACATTCTGACATTTGCTCAAGTCTGCACCTCGGCCGAGCGTCTGTCAGGTGGATCTGGGTCATGTCACGGCCCTGCTGTCTGTAATACAGTGAATACACGGGGGATTGTGCTCGTTTTGAGGATCGTCAACCAATTATTGTCCAGTATCTGCCCACTGTCAGAGAAGCTGAATGAGACATTGTTGCAGTCAGAACAATGGGGAGTGAAATCACTTGCCTCATGGCCTGAGTTAGGATAGGCATTGTGTTATGCACGGACACACAAACTGACTGGGCAATGGGCATGTACTAGAAAGTGCTCTGATGTTTACAGTCAAGAAAATATATGTGGAGCTACTTCTTGCTCAGTCTAGTATTGAATAAACTGTGTGACTTGTCAGCTAGGAGTTATTTAGTCCATATGGCCCCTTTCATTACACTGCATATCTCTCTGTCACTGGACAAATAACATTTGGCAGGTGTTCTTGGAGCAAATAGCCCCTCTGAATTATTTAGTCTGCAGGAAGATATTTAGGAACGGTCATTTCATGAGAAGGATGACATTGCCCAAAAATAAACTTAAGAGTTTTACCTCTCACAGCACAGGGGGTTGTGGTCGATGGTGAATAGATTATGGCAGGAGGTCACACCAGCAGACTTTGGACCTTTAATTATGCAGGTGCATTGTTACGTAGTGTATATATTAGCTCAGATATTTAGCCGCTCTGGGGATGGAAATGTCAGCTGCATGGCCACTCCATCATTTTGGCCCAAAATGAAATACCCCATCTACTACCAGATTAACATGAAAGACATTCTGGTGATTTTCTGCTTTTTCCAAATTGTGAAAATTAAAGCAACCCGCCCCAAAAAATTAGGTATTCAGCTATAATTGTCTACTAAAAATACACACAAATGTTCTTCCTGTGTCTCTCAGGATAGCATCCTTACAACCATGAATATATTACATCAGAATTGAGTCGTAACTTTAAGCTGTCCAGTAAAACTAGATGGTTAAATTGAGTTGTTGGAGCTTCCTGAGAGCTTTCCCCAACGTCCCCCTCGCATTAAATGAGCGACATCCGGCCTGTGGACTCTGGAAATGAGAGTCAGCAGGAAAATGGAGAGCGCAGTGTGAGCATCAACAGTTCACAGAGAATCATTCGCTTCTGAATTTACAGGTTTTGTTATCGACGACTTTGTCTTGATGAATTCATTTTATTAAAGTAGCCTACATATAAAATGCTAAAGTCAAAGTGGAGGAGAGAGAGCAGTAATCAATTGATCTACTTATCCCGACTAATATTCCCATGATGATTTTATTGATGACATTTAAACTCTTTAAACTCTTTCTCTCTAACTCACAGGTTTTCAGTGAAGACGCTGTTGGAGAAATACACAGCCGAGCCCATCGATGATTCGTCTGAGGAGTTCATCAATTTCGCAGCCATCCTTGAACACATCCTCAGCCACCGTTTTAAAGGTGCCAGTAGGAATATTTAGATTCAGTTATAGGGATTGACTACATGTTAGAGGGATGACGTTATAGAACTTTATTAAAACAAGCAATGAATATATTATTTATACACATAAACATGAAGTGAAATCAATTGAATTCAAACCTCAGTACATAAATTCTTACAGATTTGTAGCAATTTTACTGCATGAATATTTGTTCTGAGGTTTGAAACAAAAAGAGTGGGAAGCAAAACCTGTGGACGTTTTCCATTAGCAGCAGCTGTTTTTGGTCTCGTTCCTGTCGAATCACCCACACTCGAGCTGCACCACTTGGCTCAGGACGCCACCGTTCACTGAGAGAAACACACTTTTTTACATAATATATAATATTCATTTTACTTTCTTATTTATTTTTAGGCTCCGGCAGCTGGTTCGATGGTCAGAGGTGTTATTGGGACTACATCCGCCTTGCCTGTGCTAAAGTCCCCAACAGCTGCATCAGTAGCATCGAGAGCATGGAAAACATCAGCACCTCCCGAGCCAAGGCAAGTCCTACATCTGTGATAATACCATAACTGATTATATTAATAAAGCGAGAAAGAAAATTTTGGAAGAAAGTCTTTCACTGCATTCCCCACTAATGCTCAAAGCTCATTAAAGATTCACAAGGCAATGGGCTGCTGCAGCTTGTACTGTAATGACCCTTTTCTGAGAGTTACAGCATTTTTGTGTAACGCAGCACTTTCATAATTATAGCCTATGTATTCAACTTATAATAAAGACATCACTATCTTACACTCTGGTGCCGTCTGCAGGGCCGAGCGTGGATCAGAGTAGCGCTGATGGAGAAGAGGCTCTCTGAATACATCGCTACTGCTCTGAGGGACAGCAGGACAACCAGGTAAGACCGAGCAGGTACAGCTGCCTCGCTGTCCCCACTGGATGGAAACCTTGTTCCCATGGTGCTTGTCTCCATCTGTGTGATGATTTCAGGAGGTTCTATGCAGAAGGCGCCATCTTGTTAAGAGAAGAAGCCACAGTCCTCACAGGGATGCTCATAGGTCTCGGAGCCATAGACTTCAGGTGACCTTTGACCTTTAACTAAACCTTTACATAGAGACATATGGGTATACTGTATGTAGTTTTTTTTTGTCTTATTTCTATGTGTTATTCCTTCCATAGCTTCTGTCTGAAAGGGGAAGCCTTGGATGGAAAGTCGTCCGCAGTGATTGATTACACACCGTACTTGAAATTCACACAAAGGTATATTCACTGACAGTGAAGAGAAAAAAGCTTTGTCACAACCAATATAATATTCCTACTGTTTCAGACTCACTTTACGTAGCCAACAATGACTGTTTCACCCTGAACTCATCCAATCGACCGCCCCTGTCGTAGCTATGACTACCTGAGTGACGATGACGATCAGAGGAGCGTTGACAGCAGCACAAGTGACGACAGCGTCCCCGAACACCCTTACATCCCCCTGGTCACCGATGAGGAGAGCTGGAGCACCAAGTGTCGCAAGATGGAGCAGAGGTTCAAGATTGTCAACGCTCAGAAGGTGGGCAGCAAAGTAGTATTTACAATACTGCCTAAAGGAACCGTTCCCACATTTTTCAAATAATTAGTTATCGTAAGTCATATCTTGTTTGTTTTATCCGTTAAACCAAATTGAGTGCGAATGGGTCAGCTGAGGGTGGATGCTTCCTGTCGCTCAGTGTAGATGTGTGTTGTCAGGGTTACCTGGAGGAGCTTGTGCGCCTACGTGAGTCCCAGCTGAAGAACACGGAGACAGACAACAAGAGGCTAAAGGCTCGACTGGAGGAGCTACAGGGCCAGAGCCAACAGGAGAAGAAGGAACTTGAGGCCATAGTCCTGGAGCTTCAGGAGCAACTGTGAGTGCTGCTCCCGTATAGTAGTGTTCGGGTTTCACCTCATTATTCAGAACATGAAAAAAAGAAATGAGAGGAGGAATAACTTTTTTCTTTGTGCACAAAATGTTGAAAAAGATGTCAAAATACAATGTCGAAAATTAAGTCGAAATGTTGAGAAAAAAATTTATGAGTCCCTGTCAGACGTTATCAGGCATCGATGTGGAGAGTGGATTTTACTAAAATCACCAACACGTCTAAACTCTTCTCTCATGTTGTGCCCTCGTGTTCGTCAGGACAAGCTTGATTCCATGTGACACAAATCACCTGGACAAAAACCTGTCGATCCCACTGGTCAACCAGTGGCCGACGCTCCAGCCATACAGCAGCCAAGAGGATGTCAAGTTGTTCCGCAGGTCTGACTGAGATCAACTCCTTTGTGTTATGTTGTGATTTTTGTCTCTTCTCTTGTCTCTGAAAGAGGAAACTCACACAAATACAGTTTTCATTTTATATACATACACAGGCGCATAGGTGGCCTACGAGTACCATACACCACATTCCCTGTATGGATTATTCTTATTCATACATCTAATGCAATAATTAGACACACAACCAGGAGCCATGATTGGATAATTATTAATGATAGATTTTTTTTATTCCGTATTTCTTAAAATAATTGGCGCAGACAAGTCTCCACACATATTTTCTCTTCTTCTAAACGTTCACCTGTTCACCCGTTGACCTGTAGGAGGAGTTTCCCCAGCACAGAGCTGCTGTCGGTGGAGATCAGCCTGGATTCAGACTCTCAGAGGACATCGGGGAAACAGAACGGAAGAGCTTGGTGCACAGGTGAAAATTTTAAACTCTGTTTTCTCTAGGAATCAACACACAGACACTCTTTAATTCACTCCCCTGTTACATATTTGTCCCCACCCATGTAGAAAAGGACTACACTCCCTCCATGATGGGCCTGTGTGGATCCTTGGCCTCGCTCCCGAGCTGCAAGTCTCTGGCGAGCCTCAAGTCCAGTGAGTGCCTGGTCAACATCAGCACAGAGAACAGTCCTGCCCTTTCTCCCAGCTAGGGGGCGCCAAAGAATGACTGCCAACCACTTCACAGACTGAGACAATTCAACATGAGAAGAAAAAAAAAAAAGACTTCTTTTGGTGGGCGGACAAATGTGCTCTCTTTTGTGGCCCTTGTGTGAGTCCCTTTATCTTTGCACTCTCTCAACTTACACCTTTTAAAAGCGTATGAGAAAGAGTAGCCTCCCTGTGTGGGACAGTCCAACAAAGACGCAGGAATAGCTGCTGTACTGCCTGATGGCCTCCTTCACTTTCACCGTCTTTTATCGTCTTGACATGATTAAGCCTCCTGGAATGCAAACAACTGGTTCAAGTTTGACCTGTCTTACATCATGACACTTGATTACAGTAACGTATCTGTCCTGGTCACATTCATCAAAACTCACTGTAGGGTTGTTCCGTGTGTACCTGTCCATTTTGTCGGTGTCTTATCGGTCTGTCGCTGTATCTTCTGCCTGATGCATAATACTGGCAGGATGGGTGAGCTGTTATAACCTTTTAGGAAACAGAAAGAATGTTTTGCCATATTATATTTCACTATTATAAGAGGATGGAAAGAGAAAAAAAAAAGAAAGAAAGAAAGAAAGAGAGGCCTTTAATGTGAGTCAAAAATGTGGCCAGAGGGTTTTATGATGAAGATTATTTTAAAAATTAACAGACGCAGCTTTATGATATTAGGATGAATGATGGTCTTGGCCTTATTCAATCATACAGTAGGTTAGATGTGGATTGTAGGATGTGACACGCGTGACCCGTCAGGCTACCAAGGTTTGCAGAGGTACTACAATGTGAACATGATCAAAAACAGACATTAATCTATTGCATATACGTAAATGCAGAGTGCATTGTGACTATGCAGAGTGAATGTTTTCATTGTCTTTTTCTACAAACCTGGCTTGATAGAGTAGTTTGAGCAGCAGAGAAGTAGTGAATGTGCGATGAGTATGTGTCATTTGTTATTGTTTTTTTCTTGTCTTAATTTCTGTTGATTCCTGTGATCTTTTCTTTTTTTTATATTATAATTAATTTCATGACATGACTTACTTGTATCATTACCATCATGTAAATTGCAATCTCATGCAGTGTTGAGAGTTGGGATATGTTGTGTTAAAACTGCAATAAAACTGCCTTTTTTTGAAACATTAAAAGCTGGTGTTCCCTGGATGTGAATTGTTTAGCCACACTCTTTGGCATTCAACCCGTGGTCCTAACCCCGTATTGACACTGGGAAATTGACTTGTGTGGTTTTCCTCTTTACTAACTACTACCACAAAGTTCCTTATTAGTATTTTTTTTATTAGCTTTTCATCTGCACAGTGTTTACATTCTCCAGATTCTTTTGTTTTTATCCAGTTTGACAAACTAATGACATTCCTGTCAGCATCAGCTTTACTGTTAGTGCTATTAGCATGATAATATGCTAAATTTGATGCAAAAATGCAATAGACATTGCAGCCTACCTGCTAAACAACAGCATGTAAGCATGTTAACACGATGGTACACCTGTCAAGCTTAAAGTGGTAATGTACCTCACACAGTCCGATGAGAGGTTTCAGACTTTTTCGGCTACATAATGTTCATGAATTGCCTTCACTTACATCCCAAACCATCTTGTTACTCCTGCATTCAATTACTGTTATGTCACTTTAAGTCTGACAGAAAGAAAACTGACACAAAAACAACCGACCAGGAAATAGAATGAAATTTGCGCTTAATGTATGGCCGGTATCACAGCAATATAATTAACTGTAGATCAAAAAACAAAAAAAACAAAACAACACATGCCCCTTGCCCCTGTGACTTTTTGGTCTTCCTTCCCATTGTTGTTTGACTTTGTGAGCATGACATCGTCTCTCTTCAGATGGGTTTGAAATGGCCTGCGTGAGGTCATAGGTTAGGATCATTAATTCATTAGCCCAGACAAATACACAGAGCTAAACAAACAGGAGCTGGAGGTCCTTTGGTAAACGTTAGAAATGCATTATGCTGGGGATGCATTCCTGATCGACATACTGTCCAATTAGCTGCTTGGCAGTAAATGCATGGATGCCAAAGGGTTGTGAAAAGTTGGGTTTAGTTTTCTGGTTTTGTCTTTGGCTGTTTTGTGAAAGTGACATCAATTGTTGGGCGCAGTTGCACGAGATAGATGAGCTGGCTGTTGGACACATGTTTCAACACTTCACCCTCCTGTGATAAAGCACTTTCACTCCCATTCTGCTGTGCCAGACACATGAGCGTGTTATCTAAGAATGGGCTGAGGTCCCATGTGTATGAGCGCACGTTTTGGGCCAGATTGGTCAGACCGGAGGGACACTGGGAGCCTTCGCACACGTTTAGGACCGGTCTGTGAAAGTGCATATCGTGTTATCTTTGCCCCCTTCTCTTGTCCCACCATTGGCACTCCCTTTTACACAGAGTCAGGACATTTATCTCCCACAATGCACGCTGTCTTACACACCACCCAAAACCACTTCACAGTCCGTCCACCCAGATGGTGCACACACACCCAGCTGGGGTGATTTAATAGGTCTAAGGATAGTATGATGAAATAATCAGCCTGTAGATGAATGAATGAATGAATGAATGAATGAATGAATGAATGAATATAACCATTACAGAACATGGATGGATGTGTATGTTGTACCCTGTTTACCACAGATCACCTGTGCTCTACATTAGGCTACATCTGTTCTGCAAGTCATACTACAGTGTTGTATATTCTTTTTCCTATCCAGGCCTATTCATTTTGTAGGGTGAAACCTCTATTACAGATTCTTGAAATGTGCATTAAGTACAATCCTTCACAGACAACAAGTCTGCATTAATTGTTCTCAGATCCCCTTCTGCAGTACTTCACAATTAATCTGCTATTATATTATGCCACCATACAAATAGGCTACTGACAAAAATGAATGTGGACATGAGGGGTGAGAAAATACATAAAAAACAAAAACAATAAACACAAAGGCTACATGGTTTACAGTAGTGAAATATCACCAATTACATTTAGCCTACTCAAGTATTGCACTAAAACACAACTTTGCAGTAGTTGTAAATTTACTTTAATTTCTCCATTTGATGTCCTACCTCCACACATTTCAGAGGGAGATACTACAGTTTTTACTCCACTATGTTTTCTGTAGTTACTGCAGATTGAGATTATTAATGCAAAACAAAATGATCTGACAAATGTGTAATGTTATGGTACCACCAGTAGTTAGAATTAACCCCTACCTTCACCAGCTGCAACAATATTTATAACCTACATTAATGCATGAATGCATGAAAATTATGATACAATGGTACAGTATTTTTGCACTTAAAACTTCTGAATCTACAAGTGTCTGTATGAGATTCTAAGTTGCAAGATAGGCAATCATAGTTATGCAAAAATACAACAATTTAACATTAACAGACCATCAACAGTGGTCTACTGATGTTTAGTTTCATCATAAGTTGTAAGTTAAAAGTTTTAAAACGGGCCTTCAACAATTTATTTGGTGGCTAAATACGGTTAATACGAGATATGAATTGGGGGGTGGTGACAGCAATTTTCATTGTCCGAGGTTTGACGGATTGACGGCGGATTGTCCAATAGGATCGAAGTTGGCAACTCCAGCAGCCAATGAGAAGTGAGAGTCGGAGCTGGCACCGCCCCCTACATAATTAAATCCACACCAGCGTGGTGGTGGAAGTGTTTGGAGTTTACGCTGAAGCAGGAGCACGGAGGGCCAAAGAAAAACTGAGAGACCACCTCGCAGCCCTTTTGTAGGCCACCAAAACACGCTCCGGGCCGAAGAAGTACAATGAAATATACTTCGAGGTTTGCTCAGAAGGCGTAGGAGTTGACGTCAAAGTGACTTTTTTTGGAAAGTGGAGCTGCTTCCTTGTTCGAAAACGGGGGTGAAATATCTCAACATCCTCACAAAGAAACTTTGCTTGCTAGGCTGCTAACTCGCACACAAGCCAGTTAAAAAAAAAAAAAGTATGATCACCGGCGAAGATTTGACCACAAGCTGTTAGTCACGTCTCATCTGTCGAGCTACGTTGTAGTTTTTTTACTCGGAAATGAGTGTTTATATGAGTCGAGCCCGACTTTTGTAACGGTTTTGAGTAGTCATCATCATCATCATCATCATCATCAGCCAGAGGAGGAAGAGCCGCTGCAGCTGGTAACTTGGCCAGCCATTAGCGGTGTGTCTGTCCACAGAGCGCCCCCACTGCTCCCCCAGGCAGGACGTCCACTGCTGCTTCATTTTATAGGCTTGAGTCGGTCCCAAAGGTTTTGTTTTTGTTTTGTTTGGTTGTTACAACAACAACATCATCATCACCACAAACAACCATGTCTGGTCGAAGTGGAGTTGGACAGACCCGGGGAGCTGCTCTGGGTCCACAGCCCCTCAAGGCCACCATCCCCTATCAGCTGGCCAGCAAGCCCCGATCAAACCGGAGAGATGGAAAGTCAGGTATGAACCTAACACCTGCAACACTTGATGGATCATCACACTGTTATTTGACCTGGATGAATGTGCATAGGCCAAAATGTGAAAAATAAAACCTGAAAATGTACAGTGGACTACCTCAAATACACTCCTGTATTGTTTTACACCAGCTTTATAAGCTAAAGTGTTGTGTAGTTAAAGATATTCAAATCTTTTTATTAAGTTGATTTAAGTTGATCTGCTTCACAAATATCAATTTGATTTGTTTTTCTTCCATACTGTCATTTAAAGAATAAGGAGGTTTAGTAATGCAGGTGATACAACTGAGCAGATGTGCAAAAAAACATTTCCATTATGAACAAATCTGGCAAATACCATGTCAGTTTATCTGTGAATCATTAGGACACGAAGTTTGAGGAAATAATGAAAAATGCTTGTTAGAAGAGCCACAGAGGCCATGGTGATAGCTTCAGGTTTCTGGCTCTGAACCCAGAGTTATTCACTTAACAATCATACTTACCGGTAGGCAAATAGAACAGGAAATCCCCGTAAGTGAGAGTCTGGTACCAGCAAATGTTCTTGTAGTGTTCCTTATAAATAAACAAATAAATAAATAAAACTAAACAGCCTAACTAATAACCTATTACCAGAATAGTTCCTGGTGTAATTCCTACAAATTTATCTCAGAATGAATCATCAAACCATTTTAAGCTATAAAGTGGCTTATAACTTGCTCTATAAAGTTTACATGAGTTCTTCTACCAACTAATGAAAGCCAGAAGGGGGAAAAAATTACAAATAAATTTAACTTGTTGCTGCATGTAAAAAAAAGAAAAAAGAAAAGAATTAAAGGTTATCTCATCATCCAACAGCTGGAAGGTCCAAATCGCACCAGCTGAGCTCGGGCATGAGGCGGACGATGTCTCTGGACGCCATCATCGGGCCGTACCTGCAGGGACACTGGCCCAAAGAACCAGAGGGCCAGAGCAGCCTCTCTCGCAAGGACAAATCCACTCAGGTCAGCACCAGATGAAAACTGTACCTGGGTGAACATAACGATGCTGGCAAGTTTGATCAAACCTGTTTTTGTTTTAAATTTACTATTGTGTTTTTTTTTTCATATAAACACAACTTATTTTCAGTAGGTAATATGTCTGCTGGGTGATTAGTTTGCAAATTTTTGCACAGAAGGAAGTTGCTACTAGATGGTGGGAGGGAGGTGTCCGGCACTTGCAAAGCTATTACAGAGTCGAGAACCACAGCCATGAGAACGGTCCCTGAAGTCAGCTGACGAGGTCGTTTTGGCTGCACCCATCCTCTCTGCTCTGTGTGCAGGCCCTCGCCACTGATCTTTGGTTGCCCACATCCTCCCCCCCCCTTTTTTTTGTTTTTCAGTTTCTCCTGCTGTTTCGCTCTTCTACAAGTGTGAACTGAGCGTCTGTCTGTGGGTGTGGATGATGTGATGATGTGATGTGGCTGCAGATCAGCCTTTGAGCACGAAATGCTTGATGCGTTCTTAGTGTGAAACTGTTGTTTAAAAAAAAAAAAATGTTTGAAGACTTGTCACAATATGCGACTTCAATGCAACGGCCTCCATGCTCAGATTTCGACATGGTTGCAATGCAGATTTAGGAGAAAAAAATATAATGCATGCAGTTATTTTTAGTCACCTGAAATGTTATTTTGAGGGGAATTGGCTTATGTGGAAGCTGACCATACTGTGGTTTCTTCCCTCCCCAGACCCCAGACTCGTGGTCAGATAACTCCCAGAGCAGGAGAGGAAGCAGCAGCCACAAACGTTCAGCTTCATGGGGCAGCGCCGAGCATCTGCGAGAGGTCAGTATCTGCCTTTATTGCTCAACACATGTGTTTGTAACACTCAGGTTTGCTACACTTGGCATTTTTTGTATCAAAGACGGCAAGCTGTCGGAGGAAAAAAGGCCTTACTCAATTATTTGGATAGCATTGAGAAACAGGAGATGAGATCTAATGACCTCATCTCTGTAAAGAAACTTCCCCTTTTCAGTTTTCACTTGGGCTTTACTCCTCATCGCGTCTATTATATTGACACCACAAAATCATATTGTCAGTAGTAAGAGAAATAGCCACAATGAGCCTCTGAAGCAGCTTTGCAAATTGTGTGTGACCTGTTAAAAATGACTTTGTGCATTTGTGTTTGCGTGTACAATCTAATCGACTGATAATAACCCTCCGTTCATTGCAGATTGCCAAACTAAAACAACAGCTCCAGCAGCGCAACAAACCTGCAGCCTCAGGGGGACATGACAAGGACCGCCAGCGAGGCTATCCTCAGAGGAGCTGTAACCTAGGAACCACACAGGTACCGTGCCATCACCAGCACACACAAACAAAAACCACGCCGGCTGCTTTTTTGTGTGTAGACATTTCCAGACACGTTATCACTGATTTACAGTCATCAGCGTGTACATAAGGTAAACAGTGCAGCTCGTTGCAGGAAGTGAACAAAGTAAAAACAGTGAAGCAACAGGAAGACCACTACATCACGCTGCTTCTGCTTTTCACTGCAAAATACGCACTTCTTCTTTTTAGCACAGCTGGCCTGCACCGTCTTGTGTGTCTTCTCCACTTTGACTGGGTTGATGAGGCTTCAGACAAAAGTGTAGTGACTTGTCAAACCACGAAAATTGGTTATATGACCTGATTTGCACCTGGAAATGTTTATATTAGTTTAATAAGGACATGCATGAGCTGCCAGTTTTGATTATCATTGTGGAATTTGGTGAATTTCAGTGATATCCAGCACATGTTGCTTTCATTATTTTTATTCACCACATGGAAAGTCTTCAGGATTAGATTTAGTACTAACAATAATAACCAGTTTTTTTTATTTTATTTATACAGCACTCCTCAAACAAATAATGTGTCTCACGGTGCTTCACAATGAGAGGGAGCAAGAAAAACTGATAGAGAGCTGTGTGAAAACAGCGAGTGTTAGATCTGCTGCTCCTCAGGACTAATGCAGCCTAAATTCCATTTCACTTGTTTGTGTGTCCTCAGACTCAGCCAATTCCCATCCCCCTCGCTCCCCTGTCTACACTGGTCCCTCGACTGCGATGCAGCGTGGAGGGCCTCAACCAGGAGCTGGAAGGCATGTTCATCTGCCAGGCACCACATCCTCAGCACAGGGTAACTGCCACTCGCTCAGCCACTTCTGGACAAACCCCACAGCTTGTTTTTACTGACAAACAAAGAAGGATTCTCTCCTTGTTGTTGTTGTTGTTGTTGTTGTTATTAATAATAATAATAATAATAATAACAACACTGTTGTTTCCTGCGTCATCAGCTCCTTGAGGTTCCAGACGGTCACCGGGCCCCGGTCCCTCCGCTGAGCTGCAGCAGCGGTTCTCAGAGCGACGCCGCCACCACACCCTTGTCCTCATCCTCCACCTCCCCGTCACCCTGCTCCTCCCCCAGCTTCATCTCAACTTCCCCACACAACACTGAAGACGCTCCTCTGGACACGCACCAAGGTCAGTTTGTCAGCACAGTGTCATTCGGCCTCGTCACAAAGAGGACGCTGCATTTTTTTTCGTGCATAAAATCAGTTAAATGAGTTGAAAGTTTGGTAAGGAAGGACGAAAACAGTTTATCTTGTGTTACTTGTGTGAATTAGGTTGAAATGTTTTTTGCTTCTCTTTTTTTTTTTAATCCAGCACAAAAACTAGTGGATTAATTAGTGTTTGGCTTGACTCCATTAATACTTAAATCAATAGATGAAGTTTCCATCCTGTACCTTCTTAATATATGTTACCTTTTTACACACATCAGATCAGAAACTGTATGGTGTTTGTTATCCACTCACCTAAAAAAAAAGGGAATCTGGACAACAAAGAAAATCACTTGCCTGTAAATTCATAATTAAGCAACCAAGACGTCAGTATGTTGTCTGTATTAAGACGCAGAAATGTCTTATATAACAAAAAGGAAAGTCGACTGCTGTGTTTTCACACCTGCTGCAGCCACTCAATGTAGCCTAAAATCAGAAAACCACTCAGACACAACCTAAAATCAGAAAACCACTCTCTGCGCATATGTTTGACAGGGGATGCACACCAAAGGTTCGTTCCAGAAAGACGTTTGAAAGGCCACGGCCACATATTTACAGTTTGTAAATATTTATTATGAAAAACTGTATGTATTCCTCAGAAACATAACCAGGAAGAATGAGCCACATTTTCTGATCATATAGGTGTTTTCTTTAGATGCAAATGACAGTTATATTCTCCACATTGATATTGCCTTCCATCTATTTGGGGTTAAGTTGCTGTAGTGTGTTCACTTGCACAGTTCAGTCTCGTCCAGGCACGCTATGTTTTCCACAAGTAGCAGCAAATCTATCGAACTTGCATTTGTGCATGTTGTGAAACTCAACATTTAACCACAGTCAACATGTGGCTGGTGTTTGGTTGTTTAAGTAGAAATATTGTAACTAACCTTAACCCTAACTAGTAAGATTATATTTGATCTTTCTTATTTACCTTTAGCTTCAAATTGAGCAAATTGTCAGTTTAATTCTGGTGCCATATTTCATGATTGAGTTTTTCCACACCTACAGAGTCAACACAATTAATTTTGTTAATATTTTGAAAGCAGTTATTGCCTCAGGTCTTGTAAACTTTGTTCTGACTTGTCCCCCTTCCTTGTTTTCAGGTGTAACAGACAGTGCAGATGTGTGCGTCCTCTCTCCCTTACCCTCCCAGAGCGAGGCCGACCTCTCCCTGCCTCTGCTCATCTCGTCTTCTCCGGGTCCCAACAAAAGCTGCTGCTTCCAGAGGGAGCCTCCAGAGGGCTGCGAAAAGGTCCGAGTCTGGGACGAGACCAGGTATGAGCTCAGGTTTTTCTTGTTTCTGCGTCTCAACGTAGAGTGGGTGTCAGTAGGTGTGTGGACGCCCTCTGGTGGTGGCAACCTAGAAGTAATGTAACCCCTGATTCATGCAAAATATGGAGCAGTCCGTTGAAGCGAGTTCAGTTGAGGTAATTTGACTTAAAGAGTTTTTTTAATCTATATTTTTTAGGGGCTTTTTTGCCCTTAATGTACAGGACAGTTGAGAGAGACAGGAAATGGGAGGCAGTGAGGGGGGGAACGACACGCAGCACAGGGCCGTCCACCGCGGGACCCGAACCGGGGCCGCCTGCAGAGGACTACAGCCTCAACACATGGGGCGGGTGCTCTACCAACGGAGCCAAACACCGCCCCAAGAGTTTTGCAGAAGTTTAACTGAACTTCGTACGTGGCTATGAACACAATTAGCAACATTTATCAGAGTGATTGGTGCGTTTCCAATAATCCTGCCTCCACCCTCACGGTCATGTCGTCACTACTTCTGTGTTTTTAGTCCTTCTCCTTTTTTATTCTAACACATCTTGTTTACACTTGTGTGAAATTTTGTTGCGAGTCTGTTTGCTATAGTTGCAGTATAATACTGCTCTTAATTCCAGTTGCGTGTCTGTAGCGTATAGTGTCTCCTGAGTGGATGGTTGTAGGTGTGATGTTGAACTTGTTTTGATGGGTATTGGTTTGACCTTACGTTGCTGCCCCTCTCATTCTGCAGCACTCCACGCCAATCGAAGCCGGCCCTCATCTCCTCCTGCCCGGACCCCAACAAGGTAAACTTTACCCCCCATGGGGGCTCAGCCTTCTGCCCCGTCAGCCTCCTGAAGCCCCTGCTGCCCTCCATGGACCTGTTGTTCCGCAGCCTCGCCGTCTCTCCAGGAGGCAGCTGCTTGAGCCAGGGATCCAGCTCCTGCCAGGCAACCTCCTCTGGCAACCGGGCTGCCGCTGCTGCTCCGGAGCCTCCTGCCAACGCCAACGCCGCAGCCGTGGGAGAAAACTCTGGGGAGGGCCTCGCTTTCTGATTGCAGCTCCAGGTCTCTGCTGTGGGGATGAATGTGCATAATGCAAATCTTACAGTGTTCTGGGGTGGATTTGCTTTGTTGCTTTATCTTTTTTTTAGGAAAGCCTCCTTCCTTTTTTACAGAGGTATGAAACAACCTTATTTTAAAGAAAAACAAAAAACATGAAAAGAAAGTAGCTGACGTGTGATCCAAAGGATGTACTTTATACGTTTTGGTTGTTTTGGGTTTTCAGGCATTGCAATGTCTCTAAATTAAGACCTTTTACATTGAATCATCCAAAGATTTATTTCTGGCCAAACCTGAATGAGACACGGCGGTCTGCTGACACGACTGCTCACTTTACTCTTAGCTCCATCTGAGATGTGATTTGTTGGATGACTTGACCCGCCACTGCTGCACAGATCGCTCTGTTTTCCCCAAAGAAGCTGCGTCACAGACTTTATTATTTGATGCTGGTTTTTTAAACTGCGGCGTGTCATGACTGTCTAAAACATTAGGAGGACAAAACCCTGGATCAGTTTTTTTTTTTTTTTTTTTTAAGTATTCAAAGATATTTATCTACTAATTCTCAACTGGACCCTGCAGCTGTAGCTGGTGTACAAAGCATGACAAATCAGTGGGGTACTTTTTTTTTATTTTTTATTTTTTTTTACCTGACTTAGAAAATTAATAAGTACAATGAAATTGCATTTTGATTAATGTAGACTGAAGGGAATATTCTAGTTGTTGGACTTGGGTAGCATCAATACCTAAAAGGCTTCAGCTCACGCATTCCTGCTTTAAAAGTTGTACAGATATAATTTTTGTCATTCTCTTGTTTACTTGCAACAAAAGTAAGTTGCGTACGACGTGTTGATGGATAAAAACCTGCTCCTTGATGTTATAAATGTGTGCTTGATGGGTTTTGTTTATAGTTTTAAGGTTTCGCAGCCTAGTTGACTACCTAACCAGTTTTAGTGGTGTAGATTTGTCATCCTAAATGTTTCTCTGAAGATGTTTTCCCTCTTCTGCCAAGCTGACAAGTTGATGTTCAAATAGTTTTTATTTCTGGTAGACATGTTTGCACAAATTGAACTGCTACTTTCAAGTCGCAATTCTTATTTTTATATTCACTTTTTGTACTTCATTGTAAATTTAAGAGTAGTAATGTGTATTTTCTACGTCTTTTTTTTTTCAATTACCTGCAACATAAGCTAAAAAAACAGTTACTTTTAGTTTTGTTTTTCTGTCGGTATAATTGAGGCAGGTGTTACATGAGATATTGTATCAGGTGGAATTTTTTTTTGTTCTTGTTGTTATGCACTTCCAGGAGAGGGTGTTGCGTGGAGGAACGTATGTTAGTCCTGGGTTCAATGTTTGACAGGAGTTTTGTTTGTGTGTGCGTGTGTGTATGTTGATGGATGTCTGTTTGTTTGACTAACTTCTACTAGTGTTTAGTATCCTGGTGAAATACTGATGCATTTAAACAATGTCTGTTTCCAAAAGAAGCCTCAACGTCAATGTTTAATGAGTCAGTGTGGACGCCGGGGACGTGTTGTTATCTCAGGTTCTGTGTTCTGTTCACATAAACATATGATTGATAACATGCTCTCTTTGTGATTATTAAATTAGTCTCAAGTCATGACTCCTGATGCTCTTGTCTGAATATTAAAATGGGGAAAAAAACAAAACAAAAAAACAGCATGCACCTGATTTGTAGGGTGTGCAGTTTTTGCAGCCTTGCTCCCTTGCATTGTTTCATCAACAGAGTGGGTGTGAAAGTTTGTCGTTAACTCATGACATTTAAGACTGGGTGAGGGGTTCAGCTCAATAACTGACTCTAACCTAACTGTGACGGTTTGAAGCACTTTTTGAGTTGTCACTTCCCCCCTGGCAAATCCCTATATCTTTGTCTTCTTTTAAATATTAGAACGGTGTTCAATTTATTTCTATACCCTAGGAAAAAGTAGAGAATTGAATCTTATGAATTGGTGCTGACACATGAGATAAAGCATGAAGAGCAATCAATGTTGATTCACTGACAGGAGGTTTACGTACTACACCTAAATTGTCAATTTCATATTTTTAGATACATAGTATTTTTAATCACTGCTTAATTTATGGTGTTTGTGATAAATTAAGACATTTTAAGTTGAGATTTCCTCCACAGCTGCACCTGCTGTCCCAGCAGCACATGCTATGGGCTGCAGTCCAGCAGGGGACAGATGTGCAGCTGTTGTCGTTTCATTGTGGGATTGGCTGACAGCAGAGGAGGTGGTGTGTGCACTTCAGTGTACAGTAGCCTAGGGCCTGTAGGAAACGGTGAGATCCTCCATAGAAGCACAGCAGAGTTTGACCCTCACGTTCGCATTTTTCTTTACGGACTCGCTGCCAGCGGGAGGATTGTTCGACATCATGCCGGGTATGTTGGGAACGATCGGGAAGCAGCTCAAGAGCCACCCAGCTGTAAGTAGTGTTTATTATCTGTCAACGACCCGGTGACATTGAAATGTGTCTGTGAAGCGCCGGGAGGACGCTGTATAGGCGCGCTTCCTTACCCCACCAGCTCTTCTTAATTAGCCTTATTGAGGTGCTATTACCTATGAACCTATTGGCATTATCTGTAGCCTTTTTTTTTTTTTTTTTTTAAATCATGCGACATTTGGAAAGACACAAAAACGAAAATATGCGGCAGAGCTTTTTATTTAGGCGATCTAATGCCAAATTCCTCGACAGCTGGACGCAGAGATTTTGGAATTGGATGATAAAGGACAATTTGGTACAATACGACTAATTTAAATTCATTAACACCTCTGAATACAGTCATCTTTTTTTTCCTGATCTGTATTGGTCTACTCTATAATTCTCTCGGTATATAGCCTACTAACAGTAGCCTTGAATTTCCTCTGCCGCCCTCAGCCTCATTGCAGCTTCATTTGGCAGCAAAACGAAACCGTTTTCAGTGATGAGAAGGGAAACGCTCACACACGAGATTACAAGAAAAAAACATAAAATACGCTATTATAATAGAAATAACGTGCGGAGGAAATAGACTACGCGTGCCCCCCCTCCCTTGAATGGACTGTATGTAGGGTACACAGCCATGCGTGCTGGTCGCTGCAGCACGTATACAGCACTGTATGGTTGGTCTCCATACTGGAGCGAGTCCAAGCCAATGCATGTGGAGTCTAGTGTTCATCAGAGGGCGACTGGGTGAAACAGTTATTAATAGACCTGTGGGTAGACATGTTTTTGTCCCCTGCCACACAAGTTGGAACCTTCACATGCTATTGTGATATGAAGAAACAACACAGATAGATGTGGAAATGCTAGTCTATGGTATAGGCTATATGATATCCCTCATATCAGCCTGTATGGCCTAGTTTCCAGTTGAAGTGAGTTGGAAAGATGTTTGGACTCTACTCTATGAATAAATATGACCTAATGTGAACAGCAGCAGATATTTGCCTGTGTTTTTACAATGGTTTTATTCTTTGCCCATCAGCTGATCCCCCTCTTCATCTTCATCGGTGGCGGGGTAACCATGAGTGGTACCTACTTGGCTCGGCTGGCTCTGAAAAACCCTGATGTCTCGTGAGTACCAGTGACACAGCACAAATTCACATTTGCTATTACTAGTAAGTGATTGTTAAACCTGAGCATATTTTGTCTTATCAAATCATTTTCTTCTTCTCTTCTCTAAACCAGATGGGACCGCAAGAACAACCCCGAGCCCTGGAACAAGATGGAGCCCACTCAGCAGTACAAAGTAAGAGCTCTCTGAACATAAGCTTTAAATTTTTCACACTGGTTTTAACAGATACTGATGGTTTTGTTTTTTATTCAGATTTTTTTTTGCATGGCTGCTTGTTTAGATTTCAAGCACAACCTTGTTGCTATAAAAGGGCAACCCCATATCTTTTCTGTTATCTTGCATCAAAGTCCATATTGCCTTCCGCATACTGATTGTGTACGTTTGTGTGTGTGCTTCTAGCTTTTCACAGTTAACATGGACTACTCCAAGCTGAAGAAGGACAGGCCTGATTTCTAAATCCTGTGTCTCCGATGCTGTGAAGAGCCTTTGCACTTTCTGCCAAATATGAAATAAATCCAAGACATTGAATGAAGGTTATACCACACTGCTTGCTACACTCATTCAGTCGAGTTCATTTCCAGTGTGAAGGGCTGAAGGGATCATTCACCTTATCAATGACTGTATGAATAAAGCAGGCAACCACCTGTTTTACTAATTTATGATTTATTTTTGACTACGTTGTAACATTAAAACCATTACAATCACACTTGTTCTATCTGTATTGTATTTTGAGACTGTTGTCATGAGATCAAGTGGCATGAAAGGTGCCACTTGATGGTCCTGTCATGAAATTCAATACTGTGTTCAACACAGTGTTTGAATATCTGCTTGTCCACTACTATCAACTAGATTTGAAATGAAAGGTCACTATCTGTACCTGACTTTTGGAAGAAACCTACTCCACATACTGTGACACGTATGTCCACAAGGCCTGATAGATGGTTGATGATTAATTATTATATTTTATGTTTGGTAAAATCATTTAAAAAAAGGAACCTATACTGGCAGAAATCACCACAGAAAAAGTTTCAGCATAACAGGCAGTGAAAGCCAGTGAATCAGTAACTGGGGGTTGAGAAAGAACACACTGTACGTTTAACCAGACAATGAAGAGCAACCACTTAGTGCAGGAGAAATTCTGTTGGGGAGACTGGAGGTGGGATAAGTTATGTGATCAATATAATTTGTACCCACTCACTCCTTGCATGGCTGTGTCAGTAAGTGTGTATGGTTTTACAGCCAAAAAACATTTTTTAGGTGAGAAACTTTATAGGACCAAGCCTAAATTCTGACTACTGCTGAAGTTTGACTAAACTAAGATGAAAGAGCAGGTTCTTTGGTAAAATATGAGCCATTTCATCAATGTTTATTTCAAACCACCATGCTGTTCCAGCTGGTCAAATAATGGCTGACAGTGGTGGGGATGGTTGTAACACCCTTTATCTTTGTTGTTTTATTAAGTGTCATTAAGTGTCACCATCTCTCCTGGAATTTTACTTGGACTATGAGCTGCCTCTGACCTCCTGCTGAAGGTTTCCATTCATACATGTACCTGTGCACAAAAAGTGTTACAACAAATATAAATTGGTGGTGGAGAGAAGCAGCAGCACCTGAGTGAAAACTTTTCTCTCTTCCAAAACCGATCCACTCTTTCTTACAAATTGTAACATCCAGATAAGACGCTAAAATCAAGTGATTAACAAGGTGTTGTTAGGAAAAATTTGTTTGCAATTTATATATTTCACAAACACATGGAAAACTCAAATTGAGCAGTTATCTTGATGGAAAGATAATCTTGACTTATCTCTCCCCCTTGGTTAGTACACTGGTAAGTAAGAAAATACATTTTCCTGGTAGGCTGATGTTTGTTATTGAACCCTAGGCTCAATACTTCCAATAACTTTGAATTTTTTTTCAGCAGCTGTTCTCATTGTCTCCAGCAGAGTGTACTGTTACTCTAACTTAATCTAATTTTCTTCCTGTTTAATTTTATTACTGTAATATAGCTTTACAAATATCAATAGGCTAGAATAAATCTCAACCTAACTCATCAACAGCCAATTATTGCAAAACCTAAAAAACTGAGAACTATCATTTTTTGGTTGACTATAAAAGTGGATGAAGATTTCTGTGTTCTTTTTCTATTTTATTTGTAGTATAGCCTAAATATTAAAAGTATGAATTAAAAAAGAAAGAAAGAAAGATGGGAAGAACATGAGAACTCCTTCTTATCCCTTGATTCACCAGATGGTGGCAGCAAGGAGAGGGGAGGACAAAATATCTTCTCGCGAGATTTCACTTCAAAATGACGCGCGGGACGGCATGAAGTATGAATCCGTTGGGTTGGACCTATGGGTTGGACAGTATTTGACACAAAATAGAGGCAGAAATATTGTTTAATGAGATCAAACCTGTATAAACAAAACCGACATTGGTTCCACTTCGTTTGAGGCTCTCAGTCCGATTCGGGGGAGGGATTTTTCCAGGTTCATCGGCAGTTCAACCCGGGTAACGCTGCTGTTTCACCGTTTGTAAACGTTTGTTTAGCTTGTGTTTGCTAACATCAGCTAACCAGCTGACCGACCTGTCTCTAAATGGATCACACGGAGGACCTGTCTGCTCGGGTCCTGCTGAAACAGATCCTCAGCACCGAGGAGCCCAGAACCCCCATCACCCGCAGGTAACGTTACCACTTCTGTCCTTACTCGGTTTTTCTGCTAAAGTCAAAATGATTGATGTTTCAAGTCTCTGCCTGCCTTGTAACGTTAAGCAGTGTGTTATTTACGTGTAGTGAAGTGTAAACACGAATAAAGCAGAAAAAACTACGGCAGCTATCTAAAACAGAGGTTTTTAGTTTAGTTTATTAAGATCCCTATTAGACACTTAATACAACGAAGTTAATGCATACAAAATGAAAGGACCCCCAAACTGATGGACAGATGGAGCAGGGACCCTGCCCCATTGTATAAAATTGTGTTTTTACATTTAACACTAAGCTATTCAAATAATACACAGCATCATATTCATGTTTTTATTTTAAATATATGCAGGCACAGTGAGAAGAGCGGCCGTGCCACTGCCATTTATAGACAGACCTTGTAAACTGATAGAAATGCCAATCAACAATGTCTGTCACTTGAATTATAATCATGAAGACAGACTTGTTGCCACAGAAAATCTTAAATGACTCTCAGCCACTTTATTGTTTTGTCTTCAGTGCCTCACGATCCCAGAGCAGCAGCAGCACCAGGTGCAGCAATAGACTGAGCAAGAAAGATGCTGGAGGCCAAACCCCACAAGCCATCCTGAGGCGCAGCCTGAAGCATAAAATGCGTGAGGTGAGTAGGAAGACCAGAGTGTTTGGTGGTAATGGACATTAAGAGTCTGGTGAAGCTGATCTATCTCCCTTTATTTTTTTTAGAGCATAACCAGGAAATCCCTGCCCGCCACTACAAGGAAAACTAGATCCTCTGTGTCCAGAAAGGCCAACACTCCTGGTCCGGCCTCGATGCTGTTCGATGACGCTGACACACCAAGACACATACTGAGGAACATCGTGTTGACAGGTATGTGCTTGATGTACCAGACTTTTCTACACACATCATGGTACAGCTGTTTTTGTTGTCATTTAAGTGTGTTCTTTATTGTGTGATCCAGAACCTGTGAGGTCTCCAGTGGTTCATAAGAGACCTGCGTCTGAGGGGCCACAGCTGCTTTCAGCCAACTCCAGTATTGCCAGCAAGCGTCCAAGGTCCGCTGTTTGGTATTTCACAGTTTGAATCCCTGCATTAGTAGTTAGTTGTGAGGAATGTACCTTTTCTACCAATCTGTAGCTTGAACAAAATAGGGTTGATTGTGTGTAAATAGATAAATTATGATCAGTGTATATAACAAGTTTTCTATTTTCTTGACTTTCAGTATTGAGATCTCAGTGCTGGATCTGCCTGATTTAACTATCGCCGCTGGACCCAGCACTGTGAAGGGATTAAGCAGGAAGAGACCCCGTCGGAGCCTTAATGTGACAGCTTTTGAAAAACGTCTTAAAGATGGGAATGGTAAGGTCAAAGCTACTGCTGACGGGCTCCAACAATTGAAGAATATTGAAAAAGATTCTTTCATTGTTCCTATAAAGTTATACATTTGCTATTTGACAGCATGCACTCTTACTGCTGCTATTGCAATAATGAGATTGTGTTAACAGTTACCATACTTGTTTTACTGATTTACTAACAGATGTCTCTGCTGTAGATGTCGAAGAGGAAAATGAGGCATCGATAAGTGACCACTCATCACTTTCTTTGTCAAGGTAAGTGGCATAAAAACTACAGCACTGTGTAGTATTTTAAACATGAAAGGTTGACTCTGATTAGGCATAGTTGATTTGACTGTGTTTTGTAAATCTATATAACAATCAATTAGTGAATCTCACTGTCTTATCTGTTTTGCAGCTCCGCTTCTTTAAGTCTAAAAACACCCTTTATGGATGTTCGGACTGAGAAAAAGGGCCTCCAGAGAAAAGTTGGCAACCGTCGCAAAATCACAGAGGAAGAATTTGGCGCTGCTGTAGATGGATGGCAGACTGGAACTGATCATGGTGATTAATAATTATACTTTCCCTACCAAACCCTTTTTCTTTTTTTTTTTTTTACATTTGTGAGCATATTTATAATAAGAGCATCGCTGTGTCAAAAATGGATCAAATATACCCATATATTGAGGATAACCTGCAGTGATTCAACAAGTGTATACCACCAACACTCACAAAAGAAATGTATTATTATACAGATAATATATTTTACATATTGATTACTGCTGTTTTATTGGTTTATTGATGAACAGTTTTCTTGTTAATACTCTTATTTCTTTCATGCTTATCTCCCGTTCCATTACGTAGGATTGAGCAGCTGTGCACCAGTGGAGAAAGGTCTCAATGAGACCACCTGTCCTGAGGGATTCACCCTGGGCCTGAGCGAACTCAGTGAACCTGATATCACAGCTGACATTGTCAACTGTAACACGGCCCTCTACAGCCTTCCCGATGCCACAGCCAGCACCTTTTTAAATGTTGCAACGCAGGACAAACCCACAGTGATGTCCTCTCAGCTTCAGAGACTGTTAGAAGCGGAGCAGAGCAAGCTGAGGATGGATACCTCGGGGTATGCATTTCCAACTGAGGAGGCAGATATGGCAGAACCTCAGAGTGAAGAATGTGATCCTAAGTTGCATTTGGAGAAAGATGAGGAAGCTCAAATAGCTGAGGAAGGTCCAGCTCATCCTGGAGATGTTGCCAGTAGGTGTCAGTCTGAGGAAAATGATGTTGTACCCGACTCCCAAACTGAGGGAGAAGAAGAAGCTGGAGATGATTCCCAGCCGGAGGAGGATGCTGCAGCCAGGTCTCAGTCTGAGGAAGAGGAAGGTCTACCAGACTCTCAAACTGAAGAGGAAGAAGAAGAAAAGGAGGAGGAGGAAGTGGCTGCTGAAACTCAAACTGAAGAAGAAGAAGAAAAGGAGGAGGAAGTGGCTGCTGACTCTCAAACTGAAGAAGAAGAAGAGGAGGAGGAGGAGGAGGAAGTAGCTGCTGAAACTCAGAACACAGAAGTAGAGGATGGTGCTGTTGACTCTCAATCTGAAGAGGATGGTGACGCCAAGTCTCAGCCTGAGGAAGACAGGGATTTGACTGAGTCTCAGGCTGAAGACGACCACGATGGGAACCAGGAGGAAGGAGAGGTCGAGCAGGCATCAGAGCAGCTGGAACATGACTTAGAGCACATCAGTCGCAGGGCTCAACGTTCAGAGGGTCGACTCGTTGTTCCTGTTACAGAAGCAGGTAGGGTGAATAAGCTATCTCAAGGCAATAAAGATGCTACTAAGTTTGTGTTTTTTCACTTTCCATTATTATCATCATACTTATCAATAACCGATTAAAGTGAATTTTCACATTAAGATTTCATTGTTTGTCTGTAGGATGGTCTGGGGACAAGTCTGAAGGGCTCGGTGCTACTGATCTACGCAGCAGCTTGGAAACAGGAGGCCGCAAGAGCAGCCAGACTCAGGCTGGGATGTCTGACCTGGTTGTGTCTTCAACGCATGGACAGGAAGATGCTTCCTGTACCGAGGAGGCCCAGCCTGATGCTGATAAGGAGAACTCGTCGTCGCATGATATTGAAGACGGCGACGACCTGCACGGTGCTTCAGCTGAAGAAGCCGCTGCCGAAGCCCCCGCTGAACAGGAGGAGGAGTGGGAGGATGAGAACGATGACGAAGAGACTGAGGGTCAGTCTCTTTTGTTTTTGTGTACGTGTGCAAGTTTATGTGTGTCTGTTATTTTGAATAAATGTTTTGTTCTCTCAACTCTTCAGAGTTGCCTCTGAAGACTCCAGCATTTGTCAGAGCGAAAAGGAACTTTTTTCAACAGGATCCTCAGGCATCTCCTGTTCTTAAGACTATTCAAGTCAGGCAAGTTGCACTTCACGCTACAACAACCACAGTCATTCCTTCATCAGAACAACTTGCAACATTTTACATTACAACAACACATAAATGGCTGATAAAACAATTGTGCATAAATGTCAAATGCAGTTTCAATAAAGGTAGATATGAACTTTTATGTTTCAGTACCTTAGTTTTTTATGGCACTGACACGTTCTTCTAATGTCTGTTGTTCCACCAGTCACACAAGTAAAACGTCACCCACAGCTAAACCTAAGCAGGTGCAGAGGAAGAGACGGACGGCTAAGAAAGACGGAGGCCTTCCTAAGAACTACCTCATGGGTGTGTTCAAACACTTTGCCAAAACAAAGGTGTCTGCGGATGTTTACCCTGTCCTTACAGAAATGTAAGTAACTATTACTAATATAGATATAATAATATACATTTAAGTTAAATGGAGTTGAGCAAATTAGGCAACAAAAAGATTGCAAGATTGGAGGCTGGTTGGTGTTTTTGATATTTTTATCATTGCGTGTGGTGAGTATGTTGCCGTGGAGATAACAGATGCTTGTCATTGTTTTAACAGAATGGATAAATTCTTTGACCGGCTGGCGAATGACTTGGAAACGTACGCAGCACATGCTAAGAGAAGAACCATAGATGTTGAGGATGCTGTACTCCTGCTGAAAAGGTTGGTGTGTTGCGTGCTCAACTGAGCTTGTGTATGTGTTTTTGTTGTTGTTTGTGACTTCCTTTTTTTCTATAATGTGACAAACTCATCCTTGACCCATAAAGTTAGTTCAGTTTTGATATAAAATCTTGATTAGAGCAGCAAAAATATAATGCTTTGAGTGCAGGAGTCACTACAGTTTAGATCATATTCATCCACAATGTTATGACATAGGATATATGGTATGAAATGAATGTTGCAATAGGACAGGCAAAAAAAACAGTGCACTGAGATTATACCAACCTCTAGATGGCAGGCTTGAGCTCCATAATTAATCTAATAACTTAACTGATGTGTTTTTGTGCTCTGCAGGCAGGGTTATGTGAACGACAAGGTGCCTGTGGAAGTGCTTATCGAAAAACATCTTCGCATGGAGCAGCGCAAGCTCCTCATTCCCATCGCAACCAGTGGAAACGTTGTTATTCCAAAAAAGCGAAGGTGAATGTTTTAGATCCAGCAAAACTCTTTGACTGCTACTTGTTTTTTTCACACTGCATTTGATTTGTCTCCATTTGTCAGTATATTAAGATTTCTGTAAATTTGTAAATATTTGGTTTGATGTTTGTCTACCTTTCTTTTTATTCTTATCTAATTTACTGTGTAACTGTGTTTTGGTCATCTGTGCAAACTTAATTTAGGCTTACAGCTATGTCAACTTTCATTTATATTTTATATACTACGTGTTCTGACAGCGTGAAATAAACATTTGGTGCACAGATTAGGAAAATGAATAAATGTTGAAATAAAGTCTCCCAGTTCATACGAATTTCTGTTTGATTAGTACCAATTTGTGCTTTCCCTGTGTCCACTAGATGGAGCAAATTCATTGTAACTCACAAATGGGTTTATCACAGTTGGTACAACTGAGGTAAACAACAGTAGTTGTGTCGTGGGAAACTTAAACACAATGGTTGACATTTGAAGTTTGTTCGCACAGTTCATTACAATAGAAACACAGTCGCTGCAAAGACCTTGGTTCTTGAACATCAGAGGATACAGATGTATTAAAGACACATTCAAGGTGAGCTGATGGATCCAGAGATTAATTCCATTCACATCTTAATTAAATTCAACCTTTGAGGGTCGATATCTGTTAATCTTGGCACGCTGTGTTAATAATCTTGGCATTAGGCAATAGCTCATCTACTCTGCTGATTAAATTAAGATAAATAGGTTTTCAGTGGTGGTAAAATTAAACCGAGGCAATGCATCCACGTGAATGACTTATTGACATAACGGGGCAATAACTTTTAATTTGCACCTCTTACACACAGGCAAGGTGGAGATATTTCAGTTTAGTTGGTGGTGATGTCCAATTGTCCATACAAGATGAATTATAGATATATGTATAGGTGGGTCTACAGTTTAGAGAAGTGCACGGTTTGCAACAACATAAATGTTTAAGTCTGCATCAAAACTGGCAAAGAAATGAAATTCAATCCATTAATGCAACACATTAAGTTTTCTTCATCCTGCTCCTTTCCATGCATAGAATGTGTGAATTATTATCTATCATCATTTTGTCAATGTATGAATTGAACATGTCCTATCCATGTGCGGAACATATAAAAATAAAATGAAACATCTAACTATATGTAAAAGTATTAGTGTTTTACCAAGTGTTATATTTACCAAGAGGTTTTCACTATGTTGATTCAACTCCATTGTTCTCTTTAATTAGAAAAGAGTGGCATTTGGCAATGACTGGCTATCTCTCATCAGCTGTAAAAGTGAAAGCAATGAAACAAAAACATGTTATAGTAATTAATGTTTATCTATAGCAGTGATTTGATTTCTCCCATATAAACCAAAAAATATGACCTGGCATCATAATAATAACCATTAGATAGTTTACAGCTCAAACACAAACCGGCGGCAATCATTCTTTGAATTTATTTATTTATTTGAATATTGCTAAGTTGAAGCTGTGTCAGCGCTTATATTAACCCAATACATTACATCCTCGTTGAATTTCTGGAGAGACAAAAAAGCATGGCCGTGATCAGCACATGGCATATTATACTGTAATTTGGCATAGTGTATTTATTTATTACAATGTTTTTCCATTATTTACAAAGGGGACATGGACACACTCCAATACACTGGGGGGCGCTGTTGGCGACACAACGCTTCATGTCTGCCACTTCTTCAGACAGCTAGCCTGCTAACTAATAACAACAGAAGATCCCGGACAACTAAGCGTTACAATTTAACCCAACACTAAGGTGAGTCCGTCGATAAATTAAAGATAAAGACGCAATATCAGATCAAAAGACTTAAACTAACACGACACTGGCCGTCGTGTTGTATACTGATACGCAGTTTTTGCGGCATTTCCCCCGACCTTTTTGTTTGGCTCAGGTTAGCAGCCACAGGAGTGAGGCTAACTGGCTAGCTAGCTCGCTCGAGTTAGCTGGCGTGCTATCGCTGGATTGTCTGGATTATTTGACTGGAGTATTGATACATTTTTTTGTGATATCAGAGCCTGATATCAACGAATGACACTACCTCTGGTGGTGCTTTTGTCGTTTACGCGTGAATTAAAGTCAAATGTCGATCAAAAAAGTGAGATTGGCGATCATCTGTATTGTTAGCAGGTTAACTACCTGCTACTGTCACCGCCTACATCCACTGTAAAGTCTTGAGTTCATTTTCCCATCAACTATCTATCACAATTAAAAAGTTAGAGGGTTAAACAAAAAGACAGACTTGTATGGTTACGTGTAATCTTTGCATTAAAGTGTAATGTTAATGAATAGGTATCAGGAAGAAGACAGTGTACGTCCTCGGCCCTGATTTTATTCTCTCATTAGAGTAACTCGATGGATAATTAAATGTAAGCAAGTTTAGCCCATGTATGTTCATGTTGTTACTATCTGCTGTAGCAAGTAATGGTGAATCAAACAGCTCAGGAACCGGTTGTTTGGCAGCTGTCATGTATGATAGTCTGGCTGGAGAAGGATGGGTGAAGAGTGACCCTGAGGGAGTGAGTAGTAAATGAGTCAGATTCACTGGAACCAGACCAAACACCAGCTGTGCAATCTCCTGTAATGTCTTATTGGTAGGAGGCGTCCAGGTTTTTGACCACACCACATGTATCTAACACATGTCAAAACAATATTTTAGCCAGAAATACTTTCATTATGTGTCATATCATATTCACCGATATTTTGTCATTCAGAGATATAGAGATAGAGAGCACACGTCTCTGATTAGTCCTTCTTACAGGAAATGCCATTTTTGAAAGGTTCACTTGACTTCATCGTCTGCCTTTCTACACATACAGTATGACTCACTGAGTTCATTTTTAGTGTGATGATGGCCCAAAGGAAAAAAAATAGATATCTTTTAGCTTGTTACTTCTCACTTTAAGAAAACAAATGCAATTTGGGAGAAGATGGTCTGTAATTCAAGTCTCCAATGAGATTTTAATGCTGCAGTTTGATTTAATTTGTTTGATTTACTACAGACCTTTGCTCTGCCTCTTGTCTCATGTAGAGACAAAAAGATAAGCTAATGGATGTTTTCTTAGGTTCAGGTGTGGTTGCTGTGGTTTAATATCAGATTATCTTTTTGAGATTTTGAGAAGCCAAAGTAAAAACATTTCCATACAGTACACACCTTCATGACAATGAACGGTGATCCACTGTCTCAGTTAGAATGAGCAGTGGTGACTAAATGACTTTCAATAAGTTCAAACATTTTGTAGATGCTTGTCGGTCTGATGAGTGAGAAAGAAGGAAACAGGAAGTTAGTAGGAGTTTCTTGAGGTTAGATGTGAGTACATCAATCTGCATATTTCTTTTTCAGCACTGATAAGACTTTATCCTGTTATCTGTTACAATGGTATGAGCAACATTTAAGAAAAGTCTGATAATCGCATGTGAACATTCCTGTGGTTTGATCGTTTGTAAGAGGGTTGAACATTGATAAATAATTTTGATAAAGATAATGACCAAAAAAAAGCTTTCTCTGTATGTCGGTAATGTTTATATAACTTGAGCTGAAGTCCATACATTATTGATTTCTGCTGATTTCCAGTCAAATCCGGATTCCAAACATCTACCAAGAGGTTTTCACTATGTGTGGGAGCTTTGAGGGTGATTCAACTCCATTGTTCTCTTTAATTACAAAAGGGTGCCATCGGCAAAGACTATCTCTCATCAGCTGTATTATTTTAATTAGCTTACAGACAGCCTGTCTGTGCTTCACAGCAGCAAACGGGCTTGAATGCCTGGAAAGTTTAGGCAAAACTAGATTACCATCAAAAATTGCAATACTTTCTTTCGTCTCGTAAAGATTGTAAGAATGTCTATATTGCACTTTCCAAGAAAAGTGAAAGCAATGATGCTGATAAAAGAAACAAAAACGTATGTCACAGTAATTATGTTTATCTATAGCAGTGGCTCGATTGCTCCCATAAAAACCCTCTTGAAACTTTAGTGACTGGACCACTTTGAGTGTTGTGCAGCGCTTACAGGTCAACGTCAACAAGAGTGTCTGCCCTTACGGGTCAACGTGTCAAGCGCTGGTGTTTGTAATGGTATGAACCAGGTGACTGGAGAGACATTAGATATGCATTGAGTTCCCTCCTCCCTTTAACCTCCCCTGCCTGTCGGAGTGAGGAGGGGTTTAGTGAGGAAGTACAGGCAGGTGGTGAAGCCTGGCTGATAATGCCTTTTTTTTTGGTCCTGTCAAATCCCCTTCAGTGTAATTGTGGGTCTGCACAAAGTCAGGGATGAGAGTGAGGAAAGGGTGATCGCTGTGGCAAAATCAATAGTTCATACCTCTCTGAGATTGAGTTTTTAGGAAAGGAAGAGCAGCATGACCAAGGGCAGAATATGAAATCGCTCCCACAGAGGCCCAACATGCGCTGTGCAATCGATCCCCAGTCCCTGTACCAATTATAGTTTTAAGGTTTGTCTGTAGCTTACTGCAGTCCTCAAAGACCAAAGCTTTGGAAATAGACATTGTGTTCACTGACACTTTGACAAGGGCTGCAATTTTTTCATCCCCCTTGGAAATTGCCATCTGAAATGCCTCCATACCTCCAGTCTTTAATTTAGAGCAGAGATCGATTTCTCCTTTTTTTTTGGTTCGTAGAAGAGAAATAGCAGAGAAAAAGGCACAGTCGTCATAAATACCACCTTATCTACCAAATCTACACAAATATGTATTTAGACATTTAAATTGTGTTCCGAGAGATGTTCCTAATAGGTTTGCCCAGATAAAATGTGCAATGGCACAGTTCAATATTGCGATGACAACTGGACTGATAAACAAGCAGATATTAACTGTAACCAAACAGTTTGTGTGTCTTTCTACTTATTGGTATCCTCAGACACTGAACAGCCTATACCAATTGAATGAAAATATGAAGAAAAAAAAAAATTGATCATAAAAGAAGGTTAATTTAACCCTCTCCTGCCTCCACCTTCCATGCGGCTCTTCTTGCTACTAAATAAACTTGCTGCTCGTATTCACTTACACATGTTTTAACGGGTTGCACAATGTTGTTGTTGTGTATTTTTTGTGTATGATGCATGTGTGTGGTCTTGTTGTTTTCCTGCAAAGGATCTTCAACTTGAACTGAAACACCAATTCACCTGTGGAAGGTGAGGGGAGCTGGGGCTCATCTGATTGGCTAAACGGAGTCGTGTGCATGCAGCATGACCCCGTGTGCCCAGCGCTGCCCTCTGCTCGGCCAAATGTCAGCATGCTGCTGAGTGCGAACGCTCGGCGGCTGTAAATGAAACTTGCTCATCACATTTCAGTCAACCTTTTGCGATGTGGTTATCACACACGTTCATATCGCTGTGACGATGAAAGCAAGATTAATCGGTCGGCCCCTAGTTCCCATGTTCTTAATTCTTTGCATTTCCTGCGTCTCGTTCTGTTGCTGCACGATCTTGCTCTGCAGAAAATTTAGTTCATGTGAGTCATATTAGTGTGAATTCTCTGGGCTTCAGGAGTTTCAGTATCACATCCTAATATGTCAGTGTTGGATTTTGATTGTAATCCTTACAGTTTGCCCGATATTAGTCTTTGCTCAGATTAATGGACACAGATAATCAATGTATATCAGTGATAAGTGTGTCGATTGTCTGGTTAAAGTTCAGCTGACAACCATTAGTATTTCTCAGATCCCTGCTTGCATTCTAGTGTTGTGCAGAGAGAAACTCGTAAATTGTAGTTTTTATTTCCACCAAGTGCAGTTTAAGAAAAACTCCTAGAGTAGGCCAGAAAAACCAAAGAGCAACTGGTGTATTTGTTTACAGGTTGTAGATGCGGACACAGTCACGTTGGTGTCTGTGCTGAGACGTAGGCGGCGTGCAGCTTGTCGTCAGCTGCAAGCGCTTCATCTGACAGCTCGCTGCGGCTGCTGCTTCGCTGTTTCTTGTTAAAAATAAAACCGATCAGCTGCTAGAAAGAAAAAAAGGAAATGGCCTTGTATTTCTTTTGAAATGCATTTTTGTTGAATGGTTGCAGTCAACGCTGGGTCTTTAAATGCGTAGCAGCAAAAATAGGAAGTGTTCAGTCTCACTAGCTCGGTACAGCTTTGACAGTGTGAAGAACTCACTGACAGCGGCTCTGATATCAGGGTGATAAAATTGCCCTTGATGACATGCAGCCAACCACGTGTGTTCAGTTCACATCTCAGTTCATAGGTTGAGAAGGAGGAACCTGGAGTTGATGACCTGCTAGTTTGGTGCATGGTAGGTTTCTTCACACTTTCTGCTTGAACCAGTAACAACAATTTAAAAAAACAAACTGTTTATTAAACAGCTAAAATATCCTGTTACATCAGGATGATCTGATGACAACCTGTCTCCTACACAGAGGTCCGAGGTCATCCTGGCCTGTTTTTAATTTGAGGTCTGGTAAATGTGATTGGAAGTTTTTGTTTTGTTTACTTGCCGGCTCTTTCTATTAATCAGAGGAGGTTTTAGTTACAGTGGCCAGGATTGGAGGAGTCAATTTATGTATTTAATTTGTTGGTTTGTGTATAGATTAGGAAGTCTGGCTACTTTTTTCAGTTATTTGAATTTGTTGTAATATTTGTCTACAGCGAGAGGCTATGGCTGTTATGTGTTTGGTTTCAGACACACTTTTCTGTCCCATGTTGTACAGTTTACTCCTGTTGTTTAACGAGCACCAGCTTCTAGTTGGAAAAGCTCGAAAGAGTAAAAATGAGCATGGCTGGCGCGAGGCTTTACGCATCAATGCGGCGTGCCGCGTCTTCATCAGAGTCCTGTCCAAGAATCTGGATTTGATTTCTCTCTCATACCTCTGTTTGATTTTTTCTTTTGTCTCCATCTAACCTCTTTTTGTGGCAATTTATCTCTTCGAATGGACCCGTAAACGGCGGCCCCATCTTTCACTGGCCGCCCTGTTTCTCCATTTGGCTTCTCTATCACTTTACTTTTCATTTTCTTTCCCCGCACCACCTTCCTCTATCTTCATCGTCTCGCTCCATCTTACCAGTCGCCACTGTTAAAGGATCACGAAGATTGGTTGGTTCTTCATTCATTGGATTCTGTAAAGACGCCGGTCTTGGTCTTGAAACTGGGCAGAACCAAAGTGTCTGATATGGATTGTTTTGTGTGCGGGTTAGACTGAGTAATGAAATTGGAGAGGTAAATAACTTTGTTGTGACAACAAGGTCACGTTTGTGAGGTTGCATTTGAATAGATATCTGCACTTTAATCAGGACATGTTCTTATTCTCTGTTGTTGTTTCTTTAAGATCAGGTTATACAATATCTCACTCAGTTTTTATCTTCACCCAAAGAACATCCTGTCTTATCCAAACGGTCTTTTGTATAAACATCTGGGGACAGTGGAGGTGAGAAGGTTAGCGTTGTTGAAGACGCATCATAATCATTGTTATTCCAATACTAAACTTTATTGATTTGACAGGAAATTGTTGAAGTTGTGTTTTGATAAAAGAAAGGAGGACAAAGTCAGACTTCTCAGCACCATTCTATTGAATTATTTTGTATTTTGTCTTAATTTCCTAGTTTGCATATAGTCAAACCGCAGGTAGCATCACTGTATTCTAGATGCTGAGGATGCAGTGTCACTCTCCATGAACCATCTGTGCTGCTGTACTTTGTTGGTTTTACGGCATTGGTCTAATGAGCAGGAAAAAATGACAACATCTTTATCGGTCCAAATCCACAGCAACAAAACAACATTACTTCACATTTTTAGAGCACTGCTAATCTCTTTCAGTTTTTGCTGTCACGCACACTCAGCTTTCAGTCTGTTCTCATCCTCCTCTCAGCAGCATCGTCGCTGTCGTTGTCAGTGTCTCCGATCGTCTATTAACATAACCATCAGGAGCAGAAAACTCAGTTTCCAGCCGGCACAATTTGTTTATGGATAAAAAGACGTTAAAGGCTCTGGGTGTGACTAAAAGGCCGTAATGTGTGGCAGGATCGAAGGCTGGTGAAGGAAAGGAGGAGATATTTAAAACGGTGGCAACATTTGACGCAGGTTAACAACAACATCAGGCCTGAGAAAGAAAGCGAGGAGCAGCAGGGAGAAAAGTGGCGTGTTCACTGTTCAGCCTCTGACCTTGTAGAAAGATGATGAAGGTTTATGAGTCTGGCTTTGTGTCAAGATGGTTTCCAGTGCAGGGTAATTCACTGTCAGAGTGTAGACATGTGGGCATTACAGTACCTGTGCACTTTTGATCAAGCAGAGATACTGACGAGCAGCAGCAGCCGTCTAGATTTAGTTCTTGACCATGTTGTGAACTCGTCGGCATTTTTCCACTGAATTGTGGAATTTTTTTTCCTCATATGAGTCAGAGAAAAGGATTTTTGTTCATGCTGCTAATGTGGGGTTACTAATGTATTTTTTACAGCAAACTATAAGCTCTGTTTTCATGGAGGGATGCGTTCATGCTCCACTGTGTGGTCATTTGAAATGTCTCCTTTAAGCTTCTTGTAAATCAGTGCAGTTTATTGTTGCAGTCCTTGATCAGCTCGGTATAGAGTTGAGCTTTTCATGGTTTTGTTGTGGGTTGAAAATACTTTGGTTCTTGCAATCCAGACTCTCAGAACGACCATGAACGATAATTTGTTTGTTCAGTACTTTTATATTTCAGTAATTTCTTTTGAAGAAGAAAGAAGAAGAAAAGGGGGAGATATTTTTGTGATTTGCAATTATGAATTGAGTTTCTAGTTCTGTAACTTAGCCTTCAACTGACTGTTATGTTTGTGCCAATACCTCCATGAAATGCAATGTATAATTTAATTTTTATGTGTATTTTCAAGTCTAATCCAATTAACACTAATTAACACACTTTCTAAAAATGTTATATGCACGTCCTGACAGAGTTTTGCTTTTTCATGGTTTTGTTGTACAACTGATTGACAACGTCTCACTGCATGAACAGCATCCCTCTTAATTGTCATCCAAACCGAGACGGAGACAATAGTCAGTGTTTTGTTAAGAGCTTCAGATCATTTGCGAGTGTCAGACAGTGACTGCTGGACTCAGGCTCACGCTGCAGTAGCCTATGTATTGTACTTGAACCCGTTGCAGATCTGCACGGTCTTGGTGACTTGGAGGTAATTTGGAAACCTTGGCCCATGGCAGCACAGCCCCCCCCCTCCCCCGCCCGCCCGCCACACACGCAGTCCTGGGAGACAGCTTGTTTATTTACAGTTCATTTTTGAGACTTAATTGCAATTGCAGCGGCTATTGATCTTAGAACAGGCATGGGCCATCGATCTCCTGCTGTCCCCCAATGGGTCAGGGACAATTCATCTTGCCCCAACACAACAAACCTCTGCAGCATGCGGCGTGGCCACATGAATTAAAAGATACTGAGTCTTAACTGGATTAATGAAAGATGGAGTGGCCTGCGTTTTGCATCACAATGAGCTCTGCTGTGTTGAAGCATGATTTTCTGCACAGTACGTGACGAATCGCATCGGCGTTCCATAGACGTGTTTCAGACTAGACGTGATTTTCAAGGAACTTCAAAGAGAAGGGATTTTTTTTTCTGATCCATTCTGTCTGATCACTCCACTTTGTGTCTAGGGGGCGAACCGCTTCCATCTGGTGTGGACTGATGTAGATGGACGTCAGGACCGAACGCTGACGACTGGAAGTGAAAGATTCCTCCCCCGTCACCCTCTTGCCCCCGACACCCACTGTCACGCTGGCAATGTCAAGAGTCCCAAGTCCCCCTCCCCCTGCGGAAATGTCCAGCGGGCCTGTGGCCGAGAGCTGGTGCTACACACAGGTAATTCACACCTATTTAACCTTGTTGTCTCACCTTAAATCAAAGTGCTGCGTGTCTGCGTGCGTGCTTTTGTTGACCTTTTTTTTGTTTGTTTGCGTGCACTCGCCCCTCAGATCAAAGTGGTGAAGTTCTCGTACATGTGGACCATCAACAACTTCAGCTTCTGTCGTGAGGAAATGGGCGAGGTCATCAAGAGCTCCACCTTCTCTTCTGGAGCCAACGATAAGCTGAAATGGTGTGTGGGCACGAGAGCAGCTCTGCATCATTATCTAATCTCCGGTGTCTGTCGTCTTACTGTGCTGCACAGGATGTGGTTTGACACTTTGTGTGATTAGTGTTACATACCAGAATATTATTACTGTACAAAAGTCTTTCTAGGTCATTCAACTTAAGTTTATCAAGAGAATTTTATTAGAATTGCACACACGCAAATAGAATAAATCAATAAAACTACTCAACCTGCACTCTAATGGACTCACCCTCAACCTTTGTTCCTTCTGCTCTCGTCAGGTGTTTGCGAGTGAATCCTAAAGGTCTGGATGAGGAGAGCAAAGACTACCTGTCTCTCTACCTGCTGCTGGTCAGCTGTCCAAAGGCCGAGGTGCGCGCCAAGTTCAAGTTCTCCATCCTCAATGCCAAGGGAGAGGAGACCAAAGCCATGGGTGAGTCAGTTGGTTAAAAAACTTTGTAAGTGGGAGTTCTGTAAAACCATGTTTCACATCTTCAACTTGGACTTCACCTCTCTGTGTCACTGGTCCCTGCAGAAAGCCAGAGAGCATATCGCTTTGTCCAAGGGAAAGACTGGGGCTTTAAAAAGTTCATCCGGAGAGACTTCCTCCTAGATGAAGCGAACGGTCTTCTACCTGACGACAAGCTCACGCTCTTCTGTGAGGTAGCTGCCATTTTCCTCCTTAACCCTAACTCATTCTGGTTTTTTGTTGTTGTTTTTTTTTACCATTTTTCATTAAAAAGCAGTTTTTTGAGGCGCACTGGACATTGTAGGGTCTTGCATCACATTCAATTTCTCTTTATCAGGTAAGCGTGGTGCAGGACTCAGTCAACATATCTGGGCAGAACACCATGAACATGGTGAAGGTGCCTGATTGCCGGCTAGCAGACGAGCTGGGAGGCCTGTGGGAGAACTCGCGCTTCACAGACTGTTCCCTGTGTGTGGCTGGACAGGAGTTTCAGGCCCACAAAGCCATTCTGGCAGGTACAGACATGAGTCGGACACACCCCTGTCTATTTTCTTAACCCTGTCTTTTTTGTTCTAAATGCTTTAAATGCTTGTCTGTGTGGGTGTGAGCATTTTTAAATACTATGTTCAATTTCCAAATGAAGCATTCACATACTGTGGGTTTATTTGTTTAGTGCGTGTCGAAGGATAATGAGGGATAATTAATGAGTAACTGAGCGTAATTGTGATCTCATCGAGTAACTGAGGATTAAATGAAGATGAGTTATTGTAGGATCGAGCCACAGTCAGACTGACGTGGTCCCACAGATACTACATATTAACATGTTTCCCTGCTCTTTCTCCACATCCCTGCCTTCAGCGCGGTCTCCTGTATTCAGCGCCATGTTTGAGCACGAGATGGAGGAGAGCAAAAAGGTGAGCCCAAGGTCCAAAAGCTTTTTTTATTTTCAGAAAAAAAAAAAGATTTTGTTCCTGTGGCTCAACAGCTCAGATTTTCTCTGCTGTGTTGAGGGGTTAAAGTGAGTGAAGGATTGTGCGCTGTCAAACGGCTGCAGCACGGAGCTGTTTGGTTAAACTGAATGATAGCGCACCTGAAATGAAATTGTCCTGCCGTACTTGAGGGTCAGGATTCATCCTTCACTGACAAAGCTGCAGAGGCAGAGAATTGCTTTTTCCCCCATTTGTGCACAGGTGATGGTAAGAAATGAAATTGCAGGAGAAGATGCCCATATGTTTTATTTTTTTTAAACAAGGCCAACATTTGCATGGGTGTGATTGAAAATCGTCACAAATTGTACACTATTGTTCCTAATAAATTACTTTTGAAAAAGATTAATTAATAAGAAAATTCTACCAAACTGGACTTCATATGATTTTATTGTTACTCAATGTCGATCTCACACACACACCTCGAAGTCCTAAACCAGAAACAATCATCAGTTTCAGTTGTAAAGCTCGTTCATGTTTTGTCAAGTAATAGTCTTATTGTTACAAACACCTCAAAGGAAAAGTATCTGCCTAACCAGATGAATGGGCAAGCTCAAAAGATAAAACTAATAATAGCTTATCATACTTAAATAAACAGCATGAATTGACTTGAAAAGCTGTGCAGTGATTTACAGCCCCATGAATAATGAAATGTAATTTGCTCCATGCTGTGAAATCTCTAGCTGACACACACTATAGTCTCATTTCTAAATATCAGATCTACAGCCATAAAAAAAAAGTACATAGTGCAGTTCAAGTGAAATGTTTTAATGTAACCATGTTATTCCTTCTGTGTGCTGGCAGAACCGCGTGGAGATCAACGATGTGGAGCCTGAGGTCTTCAAAGAGATGATGTGCTTCATTTACACAGACAAGGCTCCCAACCTGGACAAGATGGCTGACGACTTGCTGGCAGCAGCTGACAAGGTAACAGAGCTGTATAATAATAATACTACACCAGGATACCCTGGGCGTACTGCAGACAGCTCGGGGAGCACTGCAATAATTTGAATCTTTTGAGTTTTCATCACAGTCCACAGAGAGCTGGAAGGAAAACATTTCAAAGTAGCTGCAGTTAATTTAGATGTTTGTTTAGCCTGGTGACTCGGGGCAGAGAGAGAGACTTTCTGCATTTCAGATTTTCTCCCAAGAGTCCTTTTATCCATGGAGTCCAAGGTTGTCCATTGTGGCTTTAAAGATGTGGCCCGGCCACTGTCTGAATTTGAATTAGTTTTTTCAGATTGTGTCACACTGAAGGCACCATACTTTACTACTTGTTGTAGTAATAATAATAATCATAATAATAATAATACATTTTATTTATAACACATTTTTACAAGTGCTCAAAGACACTTACATAAAAATATCAATACAATTAAAATACAGAAACAATGTGGAAGGTTCAAAAAGAGATATGAAATGAGATAAAAGAACATGTAATATTGCAGTTGGTGCATTGAATGTGATGAGAGTTGCCTATTATTTTGTTAGCAGCGCACACCACACTGGTAATAAGACGGATGGCGCAAGAGCACAGTCTCCACCAAACCTCAGCTCAGTGAGCCACCGGGATTTCTCACTGATCCCACTGACTTCACGTTTCACTCCGACGTCGAGCACTGACATATTTATTTCAACAGTGTTGTGTTCATATCTTAAGAGGTGGATACAGTTGATTTGAATCTTTATTAAAGGTGTGACTGGACAGACAGGAGGGTCTGATTGACGTTTTGAACCGACTTTGAACTCAAAAGATTATATTTTGTAGATATCACCTGGACTGTCAAAGCAAATACCACATGAATACCAATGAAGAAGAGAGCAATGTTAATGTTCCCGCGCCCCGCTCTCTTTTCAGTACGCTCTGGAGAGACTGAAGGTCATGTGCGAGGACGCTCTGTGCACCAGTCTGTCTGTGGAAAACGCCGCCGAGATCCTCATCCTGGCCGACCTGCACAGCGCCGACCAGCTGAAAACGCAGGCGGTCGACTTCATCAACTAGTGAGTCCACACGTATAATTGGTTTTTTCAGTACATTTTACAAACTCACGGCTCCACCGAGTCTCGCTGCTCATTTTGTCCCTCTGTCAGTTTGTTACATCTCTTTTCTTGTTCTCCATCTCTGCATCGTCACCCTCACACCTCGTATCTCGGTGTGTCACCCTCGATAATTTTATTTCACATGTCCGCTCCTCAAGCAGCGTGCCTGATATTATTAAAGCCTGTTGAGTCTTTCTGCGGGATCAGGGCAGCCTGACTCCTCACTAAATCTGCTCTCATCTCCTCTGTTGACTCAGATGAATGTGTGATAACACATAACTCTGAGCATGTATCTATATAGGTGTTCAGCTCACACATATTTCTTCAGTTTCTCTCCCCCAACTACACAGGATTCATTATATTTACAGACCTGCAACAGTTAGTTATATTAAAGGCATAGTTCACTCGAAAATGAAATTTCACCCAGTGTTTACTCACCCTCATGTCGACTGAGTGCTGGGAGAAGTTTCAGAGTTATCCGTGGCTTCTCTGAGTTACAGGGGGTCTCGGCGTAGCAGTGCATGGCCATGTAATGGTTGCAAATGGACACCGGTGGTCTTCGTCACCAAAAAACATCCAAATACCTCCATGCTGCTCGTATGTAATGTCCGTCTTATATTGAAGCCCCGAAATGCGAAATTGTCCCCCCAAAAATTAAATAAGTCCATATTTCAAGTTTGTTTGCAGCAGAAGCTCCTCTTCCTGAGGGGTATTCTTCGAAGCCAGTTTAGTGCGTTAGCCAGCTGTGTTGAGTCTAAAGCAAGGCTTGCCTGTACTGGAAAGGTGGCTCTCTTTTAGCGCGGCTAGATCTCCATGGTAACTTATGCTTAACTCATAACCTGGTCCCGACCAGGTTATGTTCAGAGTTTAATCATAAAACCGGCGATAAAAGCGCCGCTGTTTCACTATTTAACTCATTTTCAGCTGGTGTCACCTTTACTTTGAAAGTCCAGTGGATCTGGATCAAAACTGAGCGTTTGTACGGAGGAGAAATCAGCTGATCAGCGGCTGTTTACTTCTCCCGGAGCGTCTCTGCTGAGCTGTCTCCGCCTACAGATGTTCTCCTCAACCGTAGCCTAGACTATAGCGTATATACTTTATTGTAGGCTGTACAGTCAGTCACTGAAATAAGTTGTCCGCTGGCGGCAGGACAGACAAACAGATGATACCGGCAAAGTTAATAATTTCACTTAATGTGGCCATGAATAAATTAATTCAATGTGATCGCCTGTTATATCAGTGTTGCCCAAACGCAAATCTTAAATAAGTCTCCGCTGTTTTCACATTTAAAAAGGTCTTTGTTGTCTTTGTACAGAGAAGATATGAAATTTGCTGCAGCACCTAAAAAAACCCACTGAGACTCGCTTCTAATAAAAACCCACTCGCGTTATAATTGCGATCATTGAAATAGGCCTATATATAAAACACAATTTTAAATGACAGTTGATGTTGCTCTACTTTATTTAGTTGAAATGGACAAGCTTCATATTTAGTTATATTCATATTTAGCAATTTATACATATAATTTATAAGTAGCGCAAGAGCTGTCAGAAAAATGAAAAGCTCCTCTCTTGTCGTAGTCTAGTCGACCGTATTTGCAGCAACACTGTTGCTTCAGGCTGCGATGGTGCTTTTTTTAAATATCACTCATACTCTCTCCAATAAAACACTGCCCTCCTCTTGGCTGAAATCAGCCCGTTGTGGATCAATTTTGTGCGGAAGTAGAATCATATGACGCCGAACGCCCCCTTTGATGTGAACGCGCACAGAACATAAAGCTGAGAGCCGGACTTGACAAACTAAGTTGATAACCAGCTT
Source organism: Decapterus maruadsi (assembly GCA_030347415.2). Classification (NCBI taxonomy): domain Eukaryota; kingdom Metazoa; phylum Chordata; class Actinopteri; order Carangiformes; family Carangidae; genus Decapterus; species Decapterus maruadsi. The sequence continues at coordinate 11,854,627 of CM064888.1, read as the reverse complement.
CGCATTACGGTGTTAACCCGGGCCGGGACTTGAGGCTTTGTTGAGCTGGAAGGTGAACACAAAGCCCGGGCATGTTGAGCCACCTTCGCAGAATACCCCTCTGGTCCGTCCAAATCTCGCAAGATTTGTGTCAGCGTCATTGCGATTAACTGACACCGACGCAAATCTCGCGAGACTCGTGAGAAACTTCTCCCAGCCCTTAGTCGACATGAGGGTGAATAAATAATGAGTGAAATTTCACTCTGGGGTGAACTATTCCTTTAATAGGTCGACAGAAAAATAATCAACCACGAATAATTGTCTTTCTTCATATTGTTTTGTGTTGTTTTCTGAAAACCACACAAGACGTTTAATCATGTTTAATGGCAACAATTAATAAAGGGAGGAAAACACTTTGCACTAAACATATTTAAATTCCTGTCTTTAATCTTTGGTTTCTCTTTGAAATATTGGAGTTTTACCTGAGTGGGAATTGGAAAATATATTAAAACAAGACAATATGAAAACTTGTGACATCTGCAGCTATCTGTCACAAACAGACTACGAGCTTTGTTGTAAATCTCCCGGGATCTAATGAATTTGGACCGTCAGTTCAGACAAAACAAAAGATTGGATCAAATCATGGTGGGCTCATCTTCCTGAGCTCGGCATCATCTGTGGCCGTGGTAATATTTGGCAGCTTGACACATGATTCAATCCACTGTCTGTTTCTGCAATAAAGACGTTGCAAGACTCTTTTTGTCGCTTGACAATAATTTATTTCCCCCACGGCAGCAAAACGTGCTGCATAAAGAACTCCTGTTGGTTAAACTGCTCTAAAAACACCTCATTGACTCACTCTGAAAGACTCAGTTCGATCAGTAATTGGATTTTATGAGACTCCAGAGTTAAACTACAACTAGCCATGATGTAGCACACTGTATCAAAAAGAATACCTCCTCACTTCACTTCACAAGAATATCACTTCTTTTTACAAATGTAATTTCAAGAAATGATAAAAAATAATTCTAAGTAACTAATATTTGTTTTTGTTTCTCTGTCTGTCTCTCTCACTCCGTCCTCTAGCCACGCAGCAGAGGTGATGGAGACGGCGGGGTGGAAGTCCATGGTGGGGTCTCACCCTCACCTGGTGGCTGAAGCGTACCGCTCCCTGGCTTCAGCTCAGTGCCCTTTCCTCGGACCCCCACGCAAACGCCTCAAACAGTCTTAACAGCCTCAAAGCAAGGCGTCAACACACTCATACACACACATATGCATACAAACAAAAAAACACACAGACCCCCCTCCCCCTCTTAAACACAGGGACAACCTTTCCCCTCGCCGTTACCTTCTACACTACCTACAGCCTCCCTCGAATCCCCCCTTCTGCCCTATCCAAACCTGCTGTATTTAGTCTTTTCTAAAGATGGAGGGAAGAAGGAGGAGGAGGAGGAGGACGAGGAGGAGATGGAGGAGAGGGGGACAGGTGGGCTCGTGAAGTGGATGTTTGTCGTTTACAAAAGAACCACAACAACCCTCCTTTTTTCTTCTCGGCTCTGGCGTAGTGAGATCCGACATTGTGCTCTTTTTCCGTGTGCAAAAAAACTAAATCCTTCGACATCCTGCTTGTTCCTACTATGGAATCCGTTCAGAAGGAAGAACCGGACACGAGACCCAGATGAGAGCCAAGCATTCAGAAATTTCGGAGGCTTAAAGGAAAAGTGCAGATAAATATAGTCTTCAACTGTCTATTTTATCATAAGGCTTCTTTTTGCTCTGTTCTTGGTGTTTGGGGTGGAGCGGCCAGAGGAGCCCCCACTCTTAAGGACACAAGGGCCTGTGAGGGGACTGAGGAAGAAGAAGCGGGCCTGTTAGTTACAAACTAGACAAAGACCCCCTAAGAAAGACAACCAAGGGCTAGTCAAACAAAGCGGATATGGGACAAAATCATGAAAATAATTTTCCCAAAGAAAGTTGGGAAAAGATTGCACTAAAGTCACAGGTCACTCCTTTGCAACCCTTACCAGCAGTGAAGTAGAAATACTGTAGGCAAGCACACGTTGAAGCAAGCTTCATGGACTAAAGACCCAGCTGGACCACCAACAACAAGTTCCCTTTAACAAGATTTATCAGCAAGTGACAGAAACAACACGTACATGTACTCCCTTCTCGAACTCTTCAAGCTTCATCTAAGTCCGTTCCCATTTTTTAAATAGGTGGAGAAAAAAACAGTGTAGAGAGGATACAGAAAATAGCAACGCACAACTGGATGTCATTCATGGGAAATAGTATTTTGTGTGTGGATCTGTCTTTGTTACCCTTGAGAGAGAATCCAAGGTGTCACCGGATGAAACCAACCAGGAGACGACAAACGGAGGACAATTTTTTTCAAGAAATGGTTACGAAATGACATTAAGATTCAATCAGGCATGTTAATGTTCTTTTATGACGGATTTCCTATTTGTTTTGTTTTTTTTCCTCAGAACTGTCATTTCTATTTTTTTCATAGGAATTTGTACAGGCACTAGTGTTTTTGAAGCTGTGTAAAACAAAAAGCATTTTCAACCGTGAAATTGAAAAAAAACAAAAACAAAAAAAAAAGAAGTGGAGAGATGTTTTCTTTGCAGGCATGAAGACTGAGGGGAAATGAAATTGAAATGAACACGTTTTAATGTTCAGAACAGATAGAATGTGAAAAAGATGCACATCAAGGCAAACCACATTAAATACATTTGAAGTCATCATTTGAACCTGGTGGAAAATGGTAATTGATGGAATGAACCATTGTTGTTTCTTTCCTGTAGATATTGCTGGTTATGAGAAGTGACACTTAGTTGTTGCCATTTTTTGTTCCCAAAAGAATAAACCACAACTATTTTGTATTGAATGCAATGCAAACTTTGTCGGGGTATTTTTGTATATTATTATGTGATTGCATTTCATTTTTTATTTTCAGCTTTATTTGGAATTGATTCCAGGATTTCTTCAACATATATCCGACATAGTGTTTTCTTTTTTTTATTATTTTATTATGAAGAAATCTGGGGTCATCAGCCTCAATAATTCATCTTTACATACTGAGGATGACTGAACTCTAAGTTAATATTTATCATCACGTGTGTTTTTACATGTTATCACCTGCTTTCCTACAGCGCCGGAGGAGGAGTGTCTGGTCCGACCCCTGCTCTGTGTTTTGCAAGTATTAGCATATAATGAGGTCACAGAGGAAATCTGCAATTTCTCTAAGATAATTAACCGGCAATGTTTGAAAAAGCCAGAAGGTCGTCTGAAAACGCTTACTTTTGTTCTGATGGGTTTTTCAGAATCCTCGAGGAGTCTTGCCAAGTTTCCCAAACTGAGCCTGTGTTTCCCCCGGAGGTAAGTGTTTTCAGCCCCCCTTTTTGAATTAATTATGTCTTGGAGAAACCTATGTTTACCTCAACAAAAGCTGCCTCCAGTGTCCTTGTGTTAACATTGAAGAGGTTCTCCTGCTTCCTCCTTGTTCTGTATAAAGAGGAGCTGTGCATTAAATAGGACACTGAGCTTCATTAGAGTTTCTTGGGATTCTTACCTGGTTTTTGGTAAAAAAAACAGTTAAGCTAATGATAAAAACATTTTTTCAACATGTGAAAACAGGCCTGAAGACAAAAGACGTCAAGCAGTGAAACACAATGAATCACTACCACACTATTTTCCTGTAGGAAATACTTTTTGTTGCACTACATCTATGTAAAATCTTTATTCATGAGTGAGTGTGTACTACATTACTAGTGCAAGTCTTAAGCAGAGGATTGGTTGTTGTGAAAATACTAGAAGAGTCTCACCGGAAATACAACCAATCAGATCATTAGCTGAAACCACTGACTGGAGCTTTCAGTCTGTAGTTTCTAACCCCAACTGTAGTGCAGAGGGAGTAAATACTGTATGTGACCTTACACTGAGGTGTCATCAGCCGTGTGGTCAGAGTATCACCTCTGTCACTGACATAATCCACTTGGCGACATATAGATACGATAGACAGATAATGTTACAACTCCCAGCATGTTACCTGGCCCATCTGCTAAATTCTGGGCTTCCTGAAACAATTAACTATAACCTATAACCCAACTCTTACCCACGTGCCAGCAGCGGCCTGGTTAAGACATCCACATCTATTTTTCTGTTCAACAAGACAAAGCTTATAATGAACGGCTTATCTCCCATTAAGAAATTCAAAATGCCACAGGTTAACTGTGTAATCATCATGTCATCATGTATCTTGCAGGCCAACAAGTGCTTACACACAAAATATGCACTCAAGATGAAAACAGCCGACACAACAACATGTAGGCAGAAGTAACAACATTAAATAGACCATCGAGGAGCACACGTGTATCAGTACTCAATCACTTTGATGAGTCAGTGAAATAAACAGTATACTTTCTCTGCCAGCTGAAATAATGAATTCCTAATGGGGTTCATTTATATTATCAAAAACCTGATCAGGCTGATACTTAGGTGAGAACATTTTATTTGAATCCTACACAAGAACTAACCTTAGTAGATGAGTTTGAACCAATGGTCATGAACTAAGATCCTCCTGTAGCTTTGCTCCAAATAGTGATCACAATAAATGGATTATGAAGGAAATGCTCTTGAAATTAAATTGAAAGATTTCTTCTTTTTTTTTTAATGTAGCCCTTTTGGAGCTTCAGTGGGCCCATTTGGTTTAGAGGACCTTCATTTTATTTTTCATTGCATTCAGTTTTATTTGGGAAAGTGCATTCAGCATGAGAAAATAGATGAAAGACTGTGAAGGATGAAAGTAATTGCAAAATAAATGTTAGTGAGGTTAAAGGGACTGGGTAAAGTTTAACACTGAACATGTTCGAGTAAAAAAAAACAAAACAACTATCACAGTGGCTGGGAGTTCAAGGTAAGGTTTTCAAACGGGGTCAGAAGTCCAAATTATCCCATTGGAGAAGCTATAGAACAGCTTTTGCCTAGGAAATAATGGAATTATCAAATGATGTTTTTACTCTGTCTGGAGACGAATCAGTTATTTGACAAATTGTTTAATTCACAATTTTATCAGAAATGATCTCTAGTTGCAGCATCAATTACATTCATTGAACAAAAACAGGCTAATACAACTCCTGTACAACAAACAATAATTCCACTAAAAACATACTTTACACTATTTGGTAAATTTTAAGACATAACATTTAACATATACTGAAATGCAAACACTTTAAAAACATCCTAATCAGTCTGTCAGACTAATTCGTAGCTGCTCAAACCAGATTTCGCTTTTATTAAAACACAGTTCCCCAGTGTCTTTGGCTTGATCTCTGTTTAACCCGTGGGCAGGTAGGCACCTGGACTCTGGTAGCTGTAGTCTGGACAGACTTTCTGAACCAGCCTGTAGTCTGTGCTATAGAAAGACACGTAGATGCAGATGACCTGGAAAGGTTTGGAGCACATCCAGGTGACGTGGCTCTGAGTCTGCTCCTGAGCGCACGTCTTCGATGGATCGTAGTTACACAGAATCACCTTCTTGTTGCGTTCGGTTTTCTCGTAGTCCACCCTGCAGTTGAATGTCTTTGAGTCCTTTGGGTTGATGACACTCTGGCGCTCCAAGTCGAATTCCACCTCTTTCCCTGGTGGGACGAGGCTGACGGAGACGTTGCCCACACCAGTGGAGTTGTGGCGGAAATATACTCCAAGAGAGCCGTTCCCATGGTCCACAATCTTCCCCATTATCAGCAAATTCAGTTTGACTGTCTTGATGTTTGAGTAAAAGTCTCCCCAACTGAACGTCCTGGACAGTTTTGAAGCTCCGTGAACTTTCATGATCGGCCGAAGCCTGATCTTCAAGGACGGGTTGGAGGGGGATTGCGAGTTCCCCCCGAGTATTTCCCTAAGTCCCTGTTTTGAATGAGGGCTGATGGGTAGTTTGCTGTTCTGAATCAGACTCCTGGTTTGAAATGCCCAGTTCTTCTGTGAAGACGGTTGTTGATCGTTGTTGACTTCAGACGATGCCCTCGTAGCAAAGACTATGTCACCGTGACAATTTTGCCCAAGAACCAACTAGACAGAAAACCATAGGAGAAATTAGACATTGGGTGTAAGTGGGGGTATACTAACAAGAGAAACAGAGCAGAAATGCTAAACACATCCCTAAAAACAAACACTAAATCACACATATATTAAATAATTTCCAAAATTATACATAACAAAGAAGAGATGAAACAAGTTAGAAGTACAAAAATGGAAAATTTTAATCTAAAATTTTGTTTGATTGTAGAAATGTGGCAAAAAAAAAAAGTTCTTCAGAATCAAAGAATTGTTGTGAGTAATATTGGCCTTTAATATATTTTCTGTACATTAACTGTACATATACTATCATGGATTTACCTCTAAAAATGCACCATATTTGATTCGTGTAAAATTAACTTTGGCATGTAATGCTTTTCTCTCCTCCTTCAAGCATCAAATTAGAATTCAGTGGCTCCATTTTTTTTTTTACTTACCAAACAAATGGTTCCTTTCAGAAGTATCCAGACAAAGCAATGACTGGTGAGCATCTCCATGTTTCATGAAATCCTATCAGAAGATTGGGATCCATTCACTCCAATGTTAAGTTCATTCAGGTAGAGTTAAGAGATCCATGCTGCACGGCTGCACCCTCATTAAACACAGTAAAACCTGCGCTGCAGCCTCAACTCCCAGCACACACACTGGGAGGCTTTCTCACATCTGAAGACTTTTAACACTCAGTTTTGCTGTGTCTACACTCTCTCTCAGCCCCCCACCCCCTCTCTCTCTCTTTAATGCAGCCTCCTGCCCATCCACACACTGTGTGATCTCATGCTAGTAATCCTCCTTTTGTTTTCTGTCACTAAAAATGATTTTGCAGAGTTGTCTGTGTGATGAGAACATCGATTATCACTTGATTAAATGAGAATATTTTTCTTTAATTGGGTTTTAGAGGCAAACAAGACAGTATAATACTGCCATCTAGTGGTTAGATTATGAGGTTCAGCCAACTTAGAAATGATCAATGTAAATTGATAGTCATCCTTTCAGCTCTGTCTGTGGATCAGCTGTGTGTGGAAGAGGTGGAGTGATGCAGTGCGTAGCGGAGCCTGTCTGTGTGGAGGAGTGCTGAGAGAGTTGGTTAGTTCCAGATGAACAAACTTTTTTCCGACTGATGCATTGTCAATTTTTACTTTATGTCGTACTCTTGAATTGGTGTATTATTTTGAGACAGGACTTGTCGTAGGTGGTGAAAATACGCTAATTAATTGTCCCCTCATTCACAACCATGTACTGCCTGTGTCTCTGTGCAGCACTGGTGTCTGTGTGTGTGTGTAGTGGCCGCACTTCAAAAAAGATGAGCTATCCCTTTAAGTTGAGGTCTTCGCTGCTGCTGTCTGATTATACTGGTACGCTCATTTAAAGCAGCATGCACCTTCATTACAACAAGTTAAAGCATAAGTCAGTGGAATGTTTTTGTTAATATAAGTCCTAAATAGACCTATTTTCCGTCAGCAATCACTTACATAGAGTGTTTGGGCCGAAACACGAGTCTCTCAGTCAGTCTGCTCTGCTGCAACCCGAGGAAAAAAATTTTTTGTAGGATACAAGTGTTATCCAATGAGGAGAGAGAACGGCATGAAGGGCTGTGTGTGCAGCCAAGGGATGCGCGTGAATGTGGTGACGTAGGGGCGAGGACCAATAGATGCATGACGAGGGCGGGGGCTGCTAACTCATGGTGTGTTCAAGGCAACCTGTAACTCATGTTTTTCCGACCTGTGAAGTCGTACCAGTTCGATCTGGTACAAGTTCACGGGTCGGAAGTTACGAGTGGCCATTATAGTGCACTTTCACAGGAAACAGGACGGTAAAAACACGAGTTACGGGTTCCCTGGAACGCTACAAAGTCGTAAGTCGTGACTTGAAGCCGTAACTTATGGTTTCAAAAGCCTGCCTGGAACGCAGCATTAACCAAAACGACCGGATCGCTGACTTCTGCTTTAATGCACATATTCCAACCAATTCAGTGACTGTAATGTAATTCATTGATAATTATTTTACTTAACTTTTGACTTTTATTGTCGCCAAGGGAAAATTCTTTTCCACAGCATCAAACTCGTTTGACAGAAAGAACAACAGCAACAGAACCCAAACAACCCAACAACAGTACAAAACAATACACAGAAACATCCAACCTCTACACATAAACAGATATCATTGCACTGCAGGGTCTGTTGCTTAGGGATGTGATTACTGAGGGGATCGGGGTTCTCCTGAAACCGGCCCTCCTGCACCTCGGAGCCCTGCACCTTATTGAGTAATTTTGTATCAATCTGACTGAGACACCGAGGAGTTTGCTTTTGGTTATGAAAGAGTCTCATGTTAATGTGGTTGAATCTACGTTACCCACACTTATTAATGGGTCCATTTTCAAATATAGTTGTCTTTATAGTTATTTTTGTTATTATTATTTAGTGGTCGACTCGCCCAGCATTTACTTTCGGTTTCCCGGATGCTGCCCGGCGGGTCATGGGAATAACACCGCCGAATCACCGGTTATGGTATCTGATCGTCTTCGAACGTCTTACTTTAATCTGATGTTAATGAAAACATTCTTGAGCCGGTCAAAGAATTTCACCGTGCGTGCGAAGGCTCATTGGGAAATGTAGTGTGAAGACTGGCGTGCACGGGGGGGTAGGGGGCGATCGCCCTGTGTTCTGGCTGGTTGCTCATTTATCCTCGTGGCCCAATTGTTGAAAAAACGCGCGCTAAAGTGCCCTTTTGGAAGCCAAAACGTGTGCTAAAGTGCCCTCTAGGAGCCGAAACGCGTGCTTAAGTGCCCTCTAGGAGCCAAAACGCATGCTAAAGTGCCCTCTAGGAGCCAAAACGCATGCTAAAGTGCCCTTTTGGAAGCCAAAACGTGCGCTAAAGTGCCCTCTTGGAAGCCAAAATGTGTGCTAAAGTGCCCTCTAGGAGCCAAAACGCATGCTAAAGTGCCCTCATGGACGCCAAAACGCATGCTTAAGTGCCCTCATGGACGCCAAAATGCGTGCTTAAGTGCCCTCTTGGAGCCAAAACGTGTGCTTCAGTGCCCTCTAGGAGCCAAAATGTGTGCTAAAGTGCCCTCTTGCGAGCCAAAATGTGTATTAAAGTGCCCTCTAGGAGCCAAAATGTGTGCTAAAGTGCCCTCTTGGGAGCCAAAACATGTGTTAAAACAGGCCAAATCGATATTAAAAAGGGCCAAATTTTTTTCGCCAACCAAATGCACCACATCACTCAGTGAAAGTGCCCTCTAGGAGCCACATATAGGAGCCATAATGTGTGCTGAAGTGCCCTCTTTGGAGTCAAAACACATGCTAAAGTGCTCTCTAGGAGCCAAAATGCGTGCTAAAGTGCCCTCTTGGGGGCCAAAACACATGTTAAAACCAAATCGATGGTTTTATAGTCTTAAGGAATCGATAACAGGCCAAATCGACATTAAAAAAGGCCAATTTTTGCACCATGTCACTACAGTCTCACTCTCCTCATTTTCTGAAACTGAGCAGCCCTGAAAGTGCCCTCTAGGAGCTGAAAACATGTGCTAAAGTGCCCTCTTCAGTGGCGAGGATGCACTATTAGGTGCCCTTTTTTTCCTTTCCGCCCCTGCCCTTCAAAAAGTCTGTGCACGCCACTGAGTGTGAAAACACTTTGTTTTCCAAACACTTTCTGTGTTCTGGCTGATTGCTCATTCACAGGACATACAGTGCTACTCCCTGACTCTAGTCTTCTGTGCTTTAGCAGGTCAAAAGTGGAGTTCAACAACAGGAACAAGGAAATCACAGGGATTTATCACCTTTGTGCATGATCTGTACAAACATAGCATTGTTTTACAAATTCGTAGCTCAGTGTGCATTTATGCGTGATGGCATATCTCCCCTGTGCTTCCAGCTAAATTTCTGACTCAGCCAATTAAACAACACTGCGGCTGGAGAATACAGTATTCTGAAATTATTCAAAGAAGTGGTTTGTTCATATTTTTCCACCATACTACACAATTTATATGTTAACTGCCATTTTAGAAGAATAATCCTTAAATATGTTTAGTAAACAGTTGAATTGTGGATGGGGACGAGGTATCAACTCACTGTAAAAGTCATAACGTGATAACTGAGGGTGAAATCCACATTTTTGTGCCACACCCTTGGCAACCACTGATACTTTGTCATGATCTAAATTCTTTTCAGGTTTGTTTTGATGTTAACATATTTTCATATGCCATTTAATAGGGGTGTGACGAGAAACTTGACGATATTTCTCCGATCTGTCCGAGTATCGGAGTAGTGAAATGGCACTTTGTGGAAGAAGTTTATTAAAAGCTCATGCTTACATTATGCATGTAATAAACATTTCAAAATGCAAGTGCAACTCTGTTAAATAAAAGTCTGTTGGTCCAGTCATATATTTTGTCATTGTATAGTTTTCTTAAAATCTCGTCTCGTCTCAATCTCGTGAACCCAATCTCGTGTCTCATCTCGTCCCGTGAGAAGAGTGTGTTTACCACTTAACCAAGAGTAAGACTGTAAGTGAGTGGGCACGTTACATAACTGCTAATCTCGAAAGAGACTGGTAAATCCACATTTGCAAGATCTTATATAACAAACTCACAGACAGATAGGGGTATTTCAATTACACCTGCGGTTGTCAAATTTTGACAATAAGCATGCCAATCACTTCCAGTAACAGGGATTAAAACCCCTGTATCTCAAATAACAGACAAACACAAACAAAAACCTTTGGTAAACTTTATCAACAGTCATGTTAGGTTAGTGTTAGTGTTATGTTAAGTTTGCCTGAAGTTGAGGATGAAGAAACATGATTCCAGTGGAGGTGATTTAATTATGTGCTCTGGGTTTTTTTTTTATTATAGATTGTAGGATTACAGGGCACCTGGAAAGTCCTCCCATAGTCTGCTTTTGCTCAGGTCACACTGCAGGTTTGATTCTTTATTTGATTCAGTTCTAGTCAAATTTCTTTTCTTTCAATTTCTTTTTGTTTTATACCTGGGCTCTCTCTACATCGTGTGTCATCAAGGCCAGGCAGAGATGCAAGCTGCTCAGCTAACACCACGGAAGCTCATGGTATTTCCGGGCTTTCCCTCAAAGCTCATCAAATACACAATCCAACAACTCCAAAATGCGCTTGTGGACAAGTTATGACCTGCACGTTCACCACTCTATGAGATAATAATGGAACATTATGGGACAGAGTTGTTTTCGAGGTACATGTAAATGCATGCGTAAATGTAAAGCCGCTGATGCGCGTTCCTATCGGATGCCGTTTTTTGGCAAAGAGTCTCTTTTCAGCACATCACCGGTTTCGCATTTACCTCGAAAGCAACTCTGTCTTGTAAAGTTCCATTATTATCTCGTGAATGTGCAGGTCACAACTTGTCCACGAGAATGTTTTGGAGTTGTTGGATTGTGTATTTGATGAGTTTTGAGGGAAAGCCCGGAAATACCATGAGCCTCCGTGGTGTTAGCTGAGCAGCTTGCATCTCTGCCCGGCCAATCTAAAAACAGCTTGCACTGACAATTATAAGTTATGGAACCTACCCCTAAAACTGCAGGGATTATGGCAATGGGCGAATTTGCCAAAATGTTGGACTGTCCCTTTCATACATCGGCATCTATTTCAATAGTGATTTTAGATCCTTATTTTCTATCAATGCTCAGTCAAAAGGAAACCTGGCACTATTATGGGAAACTAGTGGGGTTAATTAAGTCATAGTCAGTCAATAAGACACGTTATTGAAGACATGTAGCCTGTTACTGGCTGAAATTAAAGATAAAGAAAAGCCTTCGTGTTGATTCTCCATCAATGAAATACCAGTGATAAGATCAACTTTAGATATCCCTCTTACACAAGATAAGAGCAACACACCTTTCTGCTCTTCTCAACCAGATTAGATCATTAATTTTCTAATTTTGTCTTTTTTTTGCACATTAATTCAAGTTGTTGCTCATCAGGGTCTACAGATAAAATGTGTTGTTTGCCACATCACATCTTTTAAAGTCTTTTAAGGCAGCCATTTCTAATGTTGGAGATCAACATGAGACAAGGTGCAGTCAACTTTGCGTGTTACGTGAAATAAAAATGAAACTAACCATTGTTCTCATGCATAGTTGGTACATGACGCATTAGAACCTGAACAATGCACTCCCAGTTAGGTCATAAACAATTCAATCTGAAGTAAATGTGGAGTAAGACAATAATATTACATTATTAAAGCAAGAAAAATAAATGGTCTGATGGTTTCAGACAGTGTTGTCTCACCTTGGATATCACTTTATGAAGATATTCACATTAAGATATAACAGATTTTTGGGGCGGTGCGTGGCGCAGTGGTTAAGGCAGCCGCCCCATGTATATGCAGACGCAGGCGTCCCCGGTTCGCGTCCCGCATTGGGCAGACCTTTCCTGCATGTCATTCCCCTCTCTCTGCCTCCCCCTTTCCTGTCTATCTCTACTGATCTATCAAATAAAGGCATAAAACGCCAAAAAAATATACTTTAAAAAAAAAAAAGATATAACAGATTTTTTTTCCCCCTCGCAGCATAATGCACCAGTCCCAGTATTAATTGCGCAAATAGTGCGTGCTGTGCATATTTCCACAAGAATCTACCACACCTTCGTCTGTCAACCTACAATAGATTTTAATGTCATAAATTTCCACCTTTGTCCGCCTTTGTGTTCCAAAACAAAGGTTCTTCTGTGGTATTTCAAGTTCTATTTAATTTGATAAGCATTTCTCCAGAGCAATTAAGATTGCTGTCTCATACTGATGCATGTCTATATCAAATATTTAAATAAATCATCAACACTTTTCAGCAGCAATCATTTGCTTTTATTATTTCAGTGTGATTGTAACCCCATAAGAATATAATTAAATCAAAACTGAGATCCTGATAACACAAACATGTGGGACTGAAAGTGATAACTTACAAAAAAAAGAGCAAGACATGTCCCAAAAAAGAGACAAAAAGTACAGTGTTGAAAATCCAGTTTTATGTTCTTCTTTCAGGAACTTGGGAGAATATTATATGTTTGCTTTGTCTCTGTTTCCTGAAGTGTTAATGTTTCTTTTTTCTGTGAACACTGATGTTTGGCTCGGCTGTCACGCGGAAGTGATGAGATTTTAGTCATCAATGCCAATCAACCTGTAACTGGTCAAACAATAGATTTATGGGACTGTGCCAGCTCCGAGAGCCTTGATAAAGCCTTGTTGCAGCCCTGCTCTCTCACTTGGATCAATAACAAGAGATCAAAAGCATCATGTAGGTAATTCATTAATTTAATGTATGTTTTATGTGTATATTTTATGTAAAAATATGTGTAATAACTTCAAAATTCTTACATTTTAGAAATTCAATGTATTAGAGAATAAGGGCTGACAATTGATTTAAACTAAATAGTAAATTTGTTGACGTCTTCATCTAACATGAAAAAAATCTTGATTAATTTATTCTTATCACATAATTAAAATCCTGTTTGAAATGCGACAAAAAAAAAAAGACTTTTAAAATGACTTTTTAATGTTGCAATACAAACATTGTTTTTACATGAATAAGGTTGTTGCACATGTGTTGCCAATATCTTATGGACATTTGGTATCTTGATCATGCATTTTACTCTTTTGCCATTTAAAACCCCTTCCCAGATTGACAGGACGCTGCATCCTTACTGGGGCATGTGCTCTCTGTGAGCTTTTGTATTTGACCAGACAATCTGAAGTTTGAGCCTCAGAAAATGGAGCGTGAAGTCATACTGTCTGTGCTGCTTCTGGGGCTGCTAGGTAAGTATTTCAAGATGAGAATCCAGCCGAATTCCCCTCTATTACATTGATAGATTTACACAAATTCACAAAAAGACCTTTGCTTATTGATATTCTGATTTTGTTACAGGTACGGTGCCGTCTCAAACTGGTAAGTTCTTGCTTTGATTACCTCTTAGCTGGTCTGTGCACAAATACAGTATTTGATACAAAACTAAAGTAGCTTTATCTCTGATTTAGACCGGTTTGTTTTGTTGAAATAACTTGTGGGCCTTTAATCAGTTTTTAGTTTAATGAACTGAATGAAACTTCGAAAATGCCTTCCATTTAGGTGATTTTACCTACAAAATAAAAGTAGCCCTAAATCCATTTGCATATGTTTTTGTTTCTCCTTTTTTCAGTTTCAGCTATTGAAAGCTTTACCTTATTTAGCTTATCTAGCCAGAGGCCAAAGAACCAGGTGCTTGACCACCACCTCCACCTGTGTCCAAACTGAGCATGTACTTGCTTCTTGGTTCTATTCTGAGTATAACTGCGATAAACAGACAGCACAATTGAATATAAAAGTAACTGACACTTTTCAATAATGTTACATACATTACTGAACACTGTCCATTACTTTTATACTCTTCCTTCAGTGTGAAATGACATTTAACATTAATGTAACACAGCAAATATTGAATGTGGATTTGGTTGAAGTACCACTTGTTGACACTAGGGGCAGCAGAGGCCTCTGCAACAAAAAGTTGGCTCCTGATGCTATACTGCCCCCCTGTGGTTCCAGCTGGGGCCTGTTCTGTGATGTTATCTGCTGCACCTGTCACCACCTAACTGTGCTGTAATAGCATACTAAGACACCTTAAGGTCCTACTCAGTCAAAACAAGATCATGCCTTAGAAAGCTTCTATTACTTTTCCCACATTGAGACTTACACATTTGTTTTTGGCCATAACTTAAATATTCATATGATGCTGTTTGACTGAAAGGAAGGAAGCATGTAACCATAAGGTCACAAAAAGCTTTATGTTCTGATTTTGTTCAAATAACACAGGTTTCCCTGATCCAAATGCTAAGTTGTTGCTTTGATTACCTCTTAGCAGGGCTGTGCACAAACATTTTGAGGTGGAAAAAAGGGCACATCCTCACAATAAATTACTGTAGATAAAAAAAATAGAAGTTACTTTATCTCTCGCTCTCTCTCTCTCTTTTTTTTTTTAATAATACTTTAGTCTCAGCTGTTGAAAGCTTTTACTTTGAAAACGTCTGGCTGAAAGTTCTCCTTTTTGTTTCAGTTCACCATTCACATGTTTTTCTTGGCTACAGTATTTTACACCAGACAAGGCTCCTGCCAGATCCAAGCAGGCTGTGTGGAGATGTTTAGACAGTAGTTTAATTTCACAACCATGACAAACAATGCAGAAATTTAGATCTATCATGTGTTGTCACTAACTACAGTATTGAGCTCGGGAAAGTGATATCCCAGTAATGCCTGAAGGGAATTTTATCACTTTTCCGACATTGTGACTCACAAATTTGTTTTTGCCTAATATGATGCAGTTTGACTGATAGGAAGGAAGCATATAACCACAAAGTTCACAAAAAGATTTATTGATGTTAAAAGTCTGATTTTGTCCAAATAACACAGGTGCGGTGACCTTTCCGACAATTGGTGAGTTGTTTTGAATATCTGCAGGACTGTTCACAAACATTTTGAGGTGAAGTGTTAAATGTAAGGGAGGATTCTTTTATGCACTTTTAGCTGAGTGTGTGGTGTTTTTTCCCCCATCTTGCAGAAATACAACAGAATATCTGTTATATACTGACAGTACAATGTACTGTAAATGTAATACAGTGTTAAATGATGTACATAAACTCTACCATAATAGTTCAAAATTAACTTCTCCCCCCAGTGTTAAATGACACATTAAACATTAGGCTAATTAATTAGTGTGGATTTGGTTGAAATACCACGTTTTGAAACTAGGGGCAGTAGAGGCCCTTGCTAGAAATTAGCCCCTGATTCTACAGTGTTTACACTGGTTTCAGTTGGGCCCAGGGACCTGTTCATTTTTTATTTAAGGGGGACAATGCATGTTAATGAACATAGTAAAATGTAAAAGTGCCAGTACAGTATTAGCCATCGGCTAGTTTCAGATTGTAGTCCTCCTCCTCCTTCAGAGATGTATTCTGCTGCATCTTTTACCATCCAACTGTATTCATCCAACTTAAAGCCCCAGTATGTGAGATTTACCCCCATCTAGCGGTGCGGTTGCATGTCGGCACGTATTCTTGCTGTTGCGTTTACGTAAACTCGGGCAGAAGTCAGAAAAACAACCGACGCTGCATGTAACAGGATAAACAAGCCTCTATGTAAACAAACGGTCCGCCAGCACGAGGCAAAACAATACCGGCGTGACAATATGTTGTCATGGTAACGTTGTATTGTTTACCTGGCCCACGTTTTACCGTTTTTCTCTCGTCAAGTAAAATAACATCCAGTTGGTTTGCCGACGGCGTCACTCAGGTGTCATTCAGGTGTCTGACTGCACCTGAAGGCAACACCAGTGCCTCCGTCCTTCCTCACACTAGCCTACACAGTGGTGACAGTTTTAACAGGCGCCGTCTGGAAAACTTTCTCCCCGAGCCGAGAAGCTGCGGCGGCCCGAGTTTGTGGTTACCTACGGCGACGGTGACACTGAACGTAAAACATGGCGATTCAACATGGCAGAGAAGGTTCGGTGAACCCCCCCCTGTATGTTTGTAACGACTTGTAACAACTCATTCTAAGTTACGAGAAAGCGCTCGTTTGTATGCGGGCGCGATTCCACTTCATTGAAATACGTATTTATGAAAGCGATATTTGATTTTTGTCAATAAAAAGCCAGTAAAGTCCCATACTGTCCCTTTAAGTGTCAGAAACACAATCTTCAGGGGGTACAGTATTAAGCTGCTCTTTGACAAAGACACGTTTCATGGCAGTCATTTTGATATGTGATAAAAGAAAAAGCTGAGGTCAAACAAATATTATTACCTATATCTTAGTTTCCTTGATGTGCCCCATTAATCAGTGAAGGTGAGTCAGGAGGCACAGTTTCAGGACCTCAGAACTGGTCACTGTAAACTGTCTGCAATCGTTAAGGATTAAGTGATTTGATTTTCGTAGTCAAAGTTTAAAGGGCAACGCCATAATGAACTTTTGAAAGATGATTGGGCTTGGGAAAGTGATATCCCAGGGAATTTTTTCGATTACATTTATATGATGCAATTTGACTAAAAGGAAGCAGCTAGAATATAAGCACAAGGTTGAAATGCTAATTTCACTTTGTCTTTTCCTCCATGTTTTAATGTAAATCCTTTGTTATTTCTAGAACCCTTCTACCGAATTTCTGGAACAACAAGCTCTCGAGCACTTGATGGAAGTTCTCCTCAGATCACGCTGCAGAGGCCTTTTGTTTACTTCGGACACTCATATAATCAGATTTATGTATGTAAAATAATTTTAGAAAACTACAACATCCATGTATCTTGAAGGTTTTGTCTGGCATGTTTTGCGGAAGAATAATTTCATCCACTGGTGGTTAGCAGATCCATCCATTTTTTTGTGCGTTTTTAATGAGTTTTAAATAAGTAAATGGAATGTATTAATAAAAAGAATCAGAGAAGTTAATACTTTGTCATAAAATAAAACATAACAACATAAAACACTTAAAGGTAGAGTCTGTTGGTTTGGTCGTAGCAGTTTGTAAACACAAAATTCAATTTGAGCCCCTCCTCTTGGGCTAAACTGTGCATGCCCCATGCCCCTGATAGCAGTTGTCAGGACTGACCCATGCTGTCAGTCACCACCACACAGGAGTAGAAGCCCAGGGGATTATTAAGCAGGCTTTATTTTGTATTGTGTATGTGTGTGTGTATTAGGAAAATCCTACAGACTCTACCGTTCATATCAAACTAATTATTTAAAATTATAGCAATAGATATCGTAATATTTTATTACATGCAATTGTACTGGACTATGTACTGTTT
Source organism: Decapterus maruadsi (assembly GCA_030347415.2). NCBI lineage: Eukaryota > Metazoa > Chordata > Actinopteri > Carangiformes > Carangidae > Decapterus > Decapterus maruadsi. The sequence continues at coordinate 11,836,794 of CM064888.1, read as the reverse complement.
TCTATTCTTCTTCTAAGAACTTTTTATGTGTTTCCAGGTGAATCACAATGGACATCTGACTTTCAATGCTCCATGGTCTAGGTACATAGCTGAACCATTTCCAATGCATGGGATTAGAGACATCATTGCTCCATTCTGGACAGATATGGACAACAGAGTAAATGGTCATGTCATCTACAAGCAATACACCCATGGCAGTGTCCTCCAACAAGCTACACAGGACGTCAATGCCTATTTTCCTGGGCTGCAGTTTAGTGCTGACTGGGTGTTTGTTGCAACATGGTATCAGGTGCCCTACTGGGAAGTCACTGGCTCAGTAAGTCTGTTTTTTTTAGTGAGGAAATGACAAAAACAAGTGCATGTTTAGCTGCTTGCTACATCTATGTCAATTCTCTTCAGCAAGCAACATTCCAAGCAGTCTTGATCTCTGGTGGCCAGTATTCATTTGTGCTGATGAATTATGGAATAATATCTGACACACGGTGGAATGTACAGGTGAGAAGTGTTTTTATGTTGTCACAGTGTATTTCAGTGTAATTACTGCAATGCTAATAATAATGAAAAAACACAGATAATAAAAAATAAATTAAACATTAATTAATAACAATTTAAAATATTCTCATTTGATATGTGTTTCCAGGCTGGATATGACACAGTGAATTCTCCTCACCACTTCTCCATCCCTGGATCTTTTATACATAATACAGCATACGACATCTACGACAGTGCTCACTTACAAATTCATAACCCAGGTTTCCGCCTGAGCAGCAATGTCAATGTACCCGGTCGCTGGGCCTTCCGCATTGACCATGGATCAAGAGGCTGTAATTTCAGTGGTAAGAGTAGAACCAGATACTGATAAATACTAATATTATGGAAGGTTCCTTCTAATAGAATGTGTGATTAACATGTCCCCAATGGCTTTTAAAGCCTAAATGGCTGGAAATAATAATCATGTTCATGTATTGATGTCAAAGTCATTCAAAAGACATCTCTATTAATTTTCCTCAAAGGTAATCCTCTGCAGGTGGGAGACTCATTCTGGAGTGACAGTACCTGTGCAGAGAAGTGCACCTGCACATCAGCAGGTCTGCAGTGTCTCAGCCAACCCTGCTCCTTCTCCCAAATCTGCCGGCCAACTTCCTTTCAGTTCTCCTGTCAGACGGTGCAGAGACGCACTTGCACCATAAGCGGTGATCCACATTACTATACCTTCGATGGCACAGTGTTTCACTTTCAGGGCACTTGCACATATGTTCTCTCTGAGCAATGCGCTCATGGGCTGCCCTACTATCGAGTAGAGGGCAAGAATGAACACCGGGGTAACACTCATGTTTCGTGGACAAGATTGGTCAAAGTCTATGTCTACAATGAAACTATTGAGCTTGTGAAAGGACATCCTGGTGCAGCAAAGGTTAGCAGTAACTCCACCTACTTAAAATAAGTTTCCAACCTGTACTGTTATTATGTTATGTTTTTTGCATCAACGTCTTTACTTCCTTCTGTGTTGACAGGTCAATGGAACCTTTGTAGCCACTCCGTTTTTCCTGAGCAATGGAGCCATCCAAGTTTATGAGTCCGGTTTTTCTGTGGTTATCAGTACTGCCTTTGGCTTGATGGTTTCCTACGACACAAATCATTACGTCAGGATCAGTGTGCCATTCACCTACCAAAATGCAACATGTGGCCTGTGTGGAAACTTCAACAACCACCCAGCAGATGACTTTCGAACTGTGCAAGGCGAGGTTGTGAGTTCTGATGTGGTTTTTGCCAACAGCTGGAAAGCAGCAGGGGATGATGAGCCTGGATGTGAGGTTCAGTGTGGAGGTTTGGAGTGTGCTGCTTGCACTACCCATGCAAGAGTATTATATGGCAATGCTGACCACTGTGGTATCCTCCAGAGCACTTCTGGACCTTTTGCTGCTTGCCATCAACAACTCCCCCCTCAGAACTTTCTGGAGAGTTGCGTGTATGATCTTTGTGTAGGAGGAGGTCACCAGCCAATTCTGTGTCAAGCCCTTAATGTTTATGCAAGTCAGTGTCAACAGCATGGGATCCAGCTGCCAAACTGGAGGAGTCCAGGCTTCTGTGGTATGTCTCTCTCTCAGTCCATCAAAAATATTTCATGATATGACTTCAAACTGTCCTTCATGTCAGTACCAATGTTGTTTGTTTTTGTGTAGAAATCCCTTGCCCAGCCAACAGCCACTTTGAAACCCAAGGCTCAGGATGCCCAGCAACTTGTGTCAATCCCAATTCCACCCAAAACTGTCCTCTCCCTGCTCAGGAGAGCTGCATCTGCAACACAGGCTACATCCTCAGTGCCGGGGTCTGTGTCCCTCATGCTCAGTGTGGCTGCAGCTTTGAGGGCCGTTACTACCATTCTGGAGAAACTGTGATACTTGATGAGGACTGTGGGAGACGCTGTAGCTGCAGTCTTGGCTCCATGACCTGTCAGTCACATGGCTGTGGTCCACTGGAATCATGCAGAGTTGAGGAGGGGGAAAGAGGATGCAGACCGAACAGCTATGAAACATGCTGGATAAAGGGCCCCGGGTCATATCAGACGTTTGATGGACTGACATACCAGTACCCTGGGGCCTGTCAACTGACTCTGGCCAAAGTGATGGGATTGTCTGAACACCCTCACTTTATGGTGACAGCAGAGAAAGTGCCCAGAGGCCAAAATGGATTTGCCAGGTTCATAAGGTTTGAGGCAGAGGGAACACACATCTCCATTGAGATGGCAGAGAGCAGCACAGTTCAGGTAAGAGACTAAACTAAACTTGATGAAGACAAATGTGATGACACCACAGAGCGGGTTTACTAAAAACTTATTTCTCCCTTGAGTGTAACATAAATAAAATACCCTTTTTTCCCCAAAATCTAATGATTCTCACATGTTTATGGAAAGTTGTGTTATTCTAAAAATCTGACATCAGCTGTTTAAATGGCCCTTAGGTTAATAGTCAACAGACCAGGCTTCCATTCAGCTCAGCATCCAACCGAATCCAAGTCTTCCACAGCAGCATCCACAGTATCATCCTTCGTACCGCCTTTGGTGTCACTGTGCAGACAGTTTGGCCTCACTTTATACGTATCACTGCGCCTGGTATCTACAATGCTTCACTGGGTGGACTCTGCGGTAACTACAACGGTCACTCTCATGACGACTTCCGCACACCCAATGGCGTCCTGGTCAACAGCTCACAGGCCTTTGGGGACAGCTGGCGAGATGGTTCCCTCAATGCACACTGTGTGGAAAGTGTCAGTCAAAATCCTGCAACAAATGACAATTCTAGTCAGCAATGCAGCATTATTGCCTCTCCACATGGGCCATTTAACCAGTGTTTGGCCATGGTGGACCCACAGCAGCATGTGAGTGCCTGCATGGAGATTGTTACAACCTCTACAGATCCAGCATCAGCACTATGTGAGGTCCTACGAGACTATGCACTAATGTGTCAACTGAAAGGTGTAGCTCTTGGAGACTGGAGGAATATAACTGGCTGCGGTAAGAACTTTCCCTCCTTTTGATTGAGATTGGATGCTATCAAATGCTATGAAATGACCTTTTTGTTTCAACCTTGTTCGCCCTTCTTTAGAGCACACCTGCCCACCAAACAGCCATTACAAACTCTGTGGAACCACTTGTCCATCCACCTGCCCCAGCCTTTCCTTTCCCTTCTCCTGTGACAGTTCATGTCATGATGGGTGCCAGTGTAATGATGGGTTTGTCCTCAATGGCAACCAGTGTGTACCGCCAACATCTTGTGGGTGCCATCATGGAGGACGCTATCGGCAAAGTGGCGAACAGTTCTGGGATGGTGAGGAATGTCAGAGCTTCTGTACCTGTAATGGCACAACTGCAGCCGTCCACTGTAATCCCAGCTCCTGTGGTCCCCAAGAGTCCTGCCGGGTGGTGGGGGGTGAATTTGGATGCCATCCGAACCCTCATGGCACCTGCTCTGCCTCTGGAGACCCCCACTACCTCACCTTTGACCAAAAGGCCTATGACTTCCAGGGAACATGCCGGTATGTTCTGGCGACCCTTTGTAATGACACAAATGGACTTACCCTGTTTTCAGTGGAAGCTAAGAACGAGCCGTGGTTTGGGTTGCCAGTTTCAATCACGGCTGAAGTTTTTGTGAGTGTGTCAGGGTACAGATTGCGTCTGTCCAGAGACAACAGGGGTATGGCTGAGGTGAGTCAAAGCATTTCTTAACCATCACTACCATTACATTGCCAAGACAGGCTTAACGCATGTCTGAGATAGTTAAGAAACAGTGTTTCCATTATAGAACTGGTAAGTAAATTAGACTTTGGATACAGTATATTTTAGATCTTTTCATGTGTGACTGTGGCATTTGTTAAAATGTGCCTATGTTATTAGTCAATACATTTTCAACTGAATTAAAGGATAACTTTCGTTTTTTACAACCTGGACCTTATTTCTAGCATCAAATACGATCAATTACTCACCCTGACAAGTTTGGTGTCATTTGGAGTCGTTTTGACGAAATTAGCCCCAATCGAGCGGCGCGTATATCCGTATAATGCGAGAACACAGGGCACCCAATGCAGCCTCTAAATAACACATTATCCGCCGCAAAATTTGTTCATTTCGCCAATATTTTGTGATGATACACTAGTATTATTCCCCTCCGAGCCCGTGGTGGCATGTTATCAACATCCGGCTCCTCCAGGTTGACCTACTAACCTGTGATCTGGATGATGTCATGTCCGACCGGTGCCCCGGCTCGTTCTGATAATAATCATTCCACTTCGGCATTTGGGTCCTTTTTAGCTCAACTAGCCAGAGCTGTAGTGAGGATCCAGGCTGTGGAGAGGAAGCCTATGGAAGTTGAACTTCATCCAGCTGCTCATTTTGTTCTGACAAGTCAGAAACACGCAGAAACCGGCAGAAACGGACCATAGCATTAGCGATAGCAAGTTAGCCGCGCCGCGCCGCCGTCGGAGATGACATCATCCAGGTCAGCGGTTAGTAGGTCAACCTAGAGGAGCAGGATGTTGCTAACATGCCACCACGGGCTCGGAGGGGAATAACACTAGTGTATCATCACAAAATATTGGCGAAATGAACGAGTTTTGCGGCGGATAATGTGTTATTTAGAGGCTGCATTGGGTGCCCCGTGTTCTCGCATTATACGGATATACGCGCCGCTCGATTGGGGCTAATTTCGTTAAAACGACTCCAAATGACACCAAAGTTGTCAGGTTGAGTAAATGATCGTATTTGATGCTAGAAATAAGGTCCAGGTTGTAAAAAACTAAAGTTATCCTTTAAGTTCCCACATATCACATATCAATGTTGCAAAAAATAGTGAATCATTCTGTACAAATAAAATGTTCTTGTTCCTCCAATTTTGTCTTTCCAATCATGTAGGTGGACGGAATAACTACAAATTTACCAGTTGTCTTGAATGGAAATGTGTCCATCTTTGCAAGTGGACCTCAGACATTTATCACTGCTGACTTTGGCCTGAGAGTCACGTATGATGGATCAAGTACAGTGTCCATCCTTGTGCCATCAAATTACAGGTATTTTCTTGTAACCTTTTACTCTAATTTTGTATTTAACCTTTATTTTGACAGGGTAGGTCCATTGAGAGCTAGCTCTCTTTTTCATGGACGCCCTGTAGCATACAGAAATGACAATAAGACATCAATACAACACAATAAAAATACAATTATAAAGACAATACAGTTATAAAGACAGGAGTAGTAAAATTACTAACTAGAAAATTTCCTCTCGGGAAATTTTGAAAGGGCACCGGAGCTACTGCCGTTCTAACCATCTCTGTCAACATGGGAATCAAACCCACGATCTTAAGGTCAAGACAGAGCTGATCAGACACATGATCATCTTTCTATAAGCACTGATATGGAGGAGCTGTAATCACATGAAGTTACCTGTGTTAGAGTGAGAGAGATGATGTGTTTGTGTGTCTTTAACTGTAATCACAGGAAGTTACCTGTGTGTGTTAGAGTGTGGGAGAGGAATGCGCGCTGACGCGCGCATTTGTATGTTACCTGTGTGTTTTTAATGTGTATGTGTGTGTGTGTGTGTGTGTGTGTGTGTGTGTGTGTGTGTGTGTGTGTGTGTGTGTGTGTGTGTAACTGTAATGACATGAAGCTGGTTCTAGAGTCTGTGTGTGTGACTGAGCTGCATCCTGTATCAGTCTGATTTAGCTGTGTGTCTGTGTTTACAAACATCTTAACGAGCTCCAGGTGGATTGTTTATGGAGTTAACGACCCTGGCCTGAGGATCAGAGGTTACCATGACAACTTGAGCTGGTTGCCCATGACGATAGGGGCCACCAGGCTGAGGCAGACAGAAACGTCGAGAAAAAGACAGATTTTCTGCCTCTGCACTGGTCACGCATTTAGGCTTATTCTGACAAAACGGTAGCTCCTATCAGAACAAGACACGGATCAACGGTGCCCTAAGGCCTTCCTGAAAATTTTGGTACGATTTGGTGTTTCTACAGTAAATATTTTGGCGACACGGGCAGTTTTAAAACATCGGTCCGTTCTGCTCCTCTCAGAAAGTTTTTGTATTGGAGTCAATGAGGCGAAGAGACAGACATGGCCGCACTCAGAGGCTGCTAATTCAAATTCTGTAAGTCTCTCTGATATTTTGAACACATTGTGGGAGACAGAACAAGTTTGTCTACAAAACTGTGAAAAATTATGTGTGTACAGTGTAAATTGTGTCCAAGAGGAGTGTGGAAAGAGAAAGAATCAGGAGTTTTTCTGGGCTCTCCCCCACTCTAGCTGATGACATCACGCACTCTAGCACGAACATTCCGTGCAATACACACCCATTATAATCTCATAATTTCTCCAAAAATGATCATGGTCATTGATCAGGGATTGATCAAAAACTATACAACCTATCAAAACGTGGAGTAATACACCAATACACAAGACTTGTGTCTACTATTTAAAGTTTAAATGGAGTCTCTAGGTGAAAGTATGCCTGAGCAGTAGACGTTTGTTAAACTCCAATGTTTGTTTGTTTTTTGCTCCTTTTTTTTCGCTCGTGCCATAGACTTCAATGCAAAATTTTTCGCAGTTTTTCGCGACTTACGTCGCGAAAAATTCGTAGACTGTTGAGAAAAGTAATAGCAGCTCGATCCCAATCAAGACGCACGTTTTGATATATAATATGTCCTGCAACTCTTCGAGTTGCAGGACTAGTAGCGAACCGAAAATCGTCCGGAAGAGGAAAACGGAATAATAAGAAGAAAAAATCCACACAATAACAATAGTGCCCTGGCGATGGCCGGTGCCCTAATTAAAGCAGGTGCACAACTGAGTCTGAGCCCCCAATGTGGTGCAGAGTAGATTCTTGAAAGCCTCCAGTGAGATAAGTTTATCGATTTTCAGTGAGTTTTGTAATTTGTTCCATCGGTGCGGGGCATAGAAAGAGAAGGCAGTTTTTCCTAGTTCTGAGTTTGTGTAAGGGAGGTGGAGTCTGATGTGGGACTGGGAGCGGGTAGGGAGACCTGTGGCACCAGAGTTTAAAAGTGAAGTTAAGTATGGGGGAAGCATCCCGAGTAGTGCTTTGTAAATGAATAGTAGACAGTGCTGTTCTCTGCGGGTGGTGAGTGAAGGCCAGCCCACCTTGCTATATAAGGTGCAGTGGTGTGTTGAATATGGGTCCCCGGTAATAAAGCGTAGAGCACTGTGAAAGATAGCGTCAAGAGGTTTCAAGGTTGCGGCTGAAGCATGCATATATATATCACATCATTGAAATGAAGAATAGACATTACAGAGGCATGAACAATAATCTCCTTACTCTGTAATGAGAAGCAGGACTTATTTCTATATAGAAAACCAATTCTGGACCTAAGTTTGTTTGTCAGGTGATCCACATGGTTACGGAAAGAAAGCTTTGAGTCCAGCCAGATGCCCAAGTATTTGTAAGTGTTGACCATTTCAATAAGTTGGCCGTCTAATGTGTGGATACTGAGAGGGGAGATGTTATTGTGGGACCTTGTGAACCACATACATTTAGTTTTGCTGGAGTTCAATACAAGTTTATGAGCTAAAAGAGACGACTGAAAATGGTTAAAAGAAGACTGTAAATTATCAACAGCTGAGTTGAGAGTAGGAGCAATGCAGTATAAGATAGTATCATCTGCGTAGTAATGGACGTTGCAGGCTGGGGAGGGGGTAACAATGTTGTTAACATAAAGAGAGAATAGAAGAGGGCCAAGAATGGACCCTTGTGGAACGCCCTTGTGCAGTAAAAGCGAGCTGGATCTAAATCCGTCTACAGCAACTGCTTACGTTCTCCCGGTGAGATAGTTGGAGAACCAGTTGAGAGAGCTGCTATCAAGGCCGATGGACGTGAGTTTATGTAATAGGATGTTATGGTCTACCGTGTCAAAGGCTTTTGACAAATCAATGAAAAGAGCTGTGCAGTGCTGGTGAGAGTCTAACCCATTAATGATGTTATTAATAACAAGTGCTGTGGCTGTGGTAGTACTGTGACCCGGTCTGAAACCTGACTGTTCCGCGTGAAGGATGTTATTTGAGTCCAAAAAGGTCCGCAGTTGGGAATTCACAAGGGATTCTAGGATTTTGGCTAAGCAACAGAGCTTTGAGATAATTGTCTAAAGCATTAGCAGTACCACCCTTGAATAAAGGGACAACCTGTGCAGCCTTCCACACAGCCGGGATTTTACCGGATGAAAATGTCAAGTTAAAGATGTGTGTGAGTGGCGCGGCAATTAAGCGGGCACTCAGATGCAGGAGATATGGGTCAAGATCATCTTCACCTTTGGATTTCTTGGGGTCAATGAGAATGAGTGCTTTCAATACCTCGGCATGGCTTACCGGTCTCATTGTAAAGACTGCTGGTGGATTGGATGCAGTCAAGAGTACTGGGTCAGGAGGAGCTGGGACACTATTGTTATCAAACAAGTAACTCGAGGCTATGAAATGGTGATTAAAGGCATCACACATGTCTGATTTGTTAGAAATGCAGGAATTACCACAAATTATTTGTGAGGGGAGAGAAGAGTTACGCGTAGAATTGAGAGATTTTATGGTTTTCCAAAATTTGGTAGCATCCCCTTGGTTGGCAGCAAGAGAGGATAAATAAAAAGTGGATTTAGCCCTCCTGATGGAACTGATGCACTTGTTGCGCAACTTTCTGAAGTGCAACCAGTCAGATGGGCTGTTAGAGAGTCTGGCCTTAGCCCAGGCCAGATCCCTGACACGGATAGCATCAGATAGGTCAGCAGAGAACCAGAGATTGGAAAGATTTTTTATACAGAATTTTAATTTAATGAGGTCTCAAAACTATAAGCCAAGACTGTATAATTGATCTTTAATACATTACAGAGGACAGACGTGTGGACTTTGTGGAAACTTCAATGGGAACCAAAATGACGACTTCCGCACCCCATCTGGAGCAATAGTCACCTCTCCAGATCAGTTTGGAGCAGCTTGGAAGGTAGAGGGCAACTACACCTGCAGTGATGGCTGTGGTTCCTCCTGCCCACAGTGTGCTGATGAGCAACCTGCCAGAGCTCAATGTGAGGTTATTAGAGCAGCTGACGGCCCCTTCAGTTTCTGCCATGAGCAGGTGGACCCAACACCATACTTCAATGATTGCGTGTTTGATGTTTGTCTGTCTGGAAATGGGGGCCAAGATCTTCTGTGCAGGGCCATTCAGGCCTATGTCAGTGCCTGTCAATCTGCCAATGTTCAAATCTACCCCTGGAGACAGAACACCACCTGCAGTAAGTCAGCCGTTCAATGCGGTGTTGATCAGTTACAAACAGGTTTATTGACTGAAACTCTTGGCATTAACCATTTTATCTCCTCATTCATTTAGCACTGGACTGTCCAGCCAACAGCCATTACGAACTGTGTGGTACTGACTGTGGCCACACTTGTGCCAGCAGCATTGATGCCACCTGTGAGCAAGTTTGCTCTGAGGGATGTTTCTGTGATGAGGGATTCCTCAGGAGTGGGACAACATGTGTCCCTGTGGAAAGCTGTGGCTGCCTGTATGATGGCTTCTACTATAATGTAAGTCAAATAATGAGCATTTAGTAGGACACCACATGTATGCTTGAAAATTCATCTCACTATTTCTAATGGAAGAATTTCAGTCTTGGCAAATATTTACCTTTGGTCAAAAACTAGATGTAAATCTTCTGCCTGCATCTGTCACCCATGACCATCATTATAGACTTTCCAAACCTAAAATAAGACAACCAAAGCAATACTATAATAGTGGTTTGGCATATCAGACTACTTAAACCTGTGAAAGGTGGTTCAGCACCTGAACCAGAACAATCAATATTGTAATCTTTCATGCATCCATCTTTCACGTGCTCCAGGCTGGAGAGTCCTTCTGGACAGACGGCTGCTCCCAGCGATGTGACTGTCACGCCCCCAATGACCTGCGCTGCGTTGACGTATCTTGCACTTCTACCCAAGAGTGCACCATCAGAGATGGCCAACTGGGCTGTTTTGATGCACTGTCTACTTGCACCGTGTGGGGGGACCCACACTACATCACCTTTGATGGGGCGCTGGCTCATTTCCAGGGCACGTGCTCTTACATCATCACTGAGAGTGTGAGCCATGCTGCCAGTGAGACCCAGTTTCAAGTAGTAGCCACCAATAATCACCGTGGCAACAACCGTGTGTCGTTTGTATCAGCAGTGGATGTATACCTCTCAAATCAAACAGAGAGTGTGCACATAAGGATCGGACCAAACAAAAGAGTAACGGTAAAGACAATGACTGTCTGCTGTAACAATAAGTAACAAGTGCCCTCTCACTCTTTGTAACTCTATCCTATAATATCTCACCCCATCAGGTAAATGGGAGCATGGTATCTCTTCCTACCACGACACACAGCTTAGCTCAGGTGGAACGGCAGGGAAGCTACATAGTGGTGGATGCTGTTAACCTGATTGTCCAGTTTGATGGCCGCAGTACCTTACTGGTCAGACTCGCCCAACACTGTCAGAACAGAGTTACTGGGATGTGTGGGAACTTCAACAGTGACCCTGCAGATGACAAAGTGCTACCTAATGGTACACTGGCACAAAATGACAATGAGTTTGGACACAGCTGGAAGGCACCCACAAGCCAACCAGGGTGAGTTGAGTGTTCTCAAAATACTGAAAACCTTTCAATACATACAGCAAAGTTTCTGTAGGCTCCAAAGATTCAAAGGTCCTTTGAGAACAATTAGAAAACAATGTGGCAATGTAAACACAGTCAAAGTCGCCCCAAGTGTTAAATGTTTAATGTCTTTTCCAGATGTGGTTCCACAGATGAGGATAGTGGCGGATTGGACAGCTGCACCTTTATTGAAGAATACTCTGGGCTCTGCAGTGTGATCACCAACACCAGTGGCCCATTCAGTGACTGCCACTTGCACTCAGATCCACAGCCATTTTTCACTTCCTGTGTCTATGATCTCTGCCTCTACACACCAGCCAATGGCATGCTGTGTTCTGCTATCTCAGCCTATGAGAGATCCTGCTCAGTTCTGGGGTTGAACATCTCTGACTGGCGCTCAGCTTTACATTGTGGTATTTGTGCACCGCATTAATTGATGGTCAAAATAATAAATCAGGAAAAGGTTAATAAAGCTAGCTATTTATCGTATGTTTACTCCTTTTATTTTCATTACTCCCCCACTCTCTACAGCTGAGACTGACCCCTGTGAAGAACTGAACTGCACAGAGAATGAGTGGTGTGGGGAGAAGGACGGTGTGTACGGCTGCTTCTGTGACGAACGCCACCATCGGCCCAACAACGAGAGCTATGGTGAGGACTTGATTTCTTGGTTTAGGGTATCACTGAAGTGACAATGCTGATGTAAAATGCTGATTTATGGGTTTTTAAAAAGTAATTTCTATCTTTCTCTTATAGACTCATCCATCACTTGTGCCAGTAGTTTGGGCACCATGTCTGTTTCACGCTGCCAGCTGTTTGAAGCTGGCTTCCACTCTCGTGCCCTCCATCTCCAAGAAGAGTCCTGTAAAGGCACGCTCCAGGACGGACGACTGCTGTTCCACTTTAACAACGATGACCAGATCTGTGGGACACTTCTCAGAGTACAGTCCATTAAATCATAATATCATCAGAACTTTCAGAATGAGATTTAAGATGATGAAGTGATGACCATCTTTGTCTGTTCAATTTTCAGAGCAATGGAACCCATTTCATCTATGAGAACGTGATCCAGGGTGACGTGGACCCTCATGACGGTCTAATCAGCCGCCAAAGGAACATCCACCTGCGTTTCAGCTGTGAATACCCTCTGACTCAAGCTGTGTCCATGTCTGTGGGCATCAACCCTGTGGAGAGGTGACTAAACCATCTCATTCACGTGCTTTATTTGACCTTTATTTGCTAACCATACTAGATATAAATTCTCACGTTCCATCTCAAGTGAAGTCTCATTACTCATGTGGTTTGGCAACTACTTGTGCGGCAGAACACAACGTGTTCAGGTTGATGTGTATCCTCCAAACCTTTGTTGACTCAAAATGGTGTCCCCCAGGGGTCCATATTGGGCCCCATTTTATTTACTATTTATAAAAATGTTTTGTGTCAAAATGTAACTGATACCAAATTTCACTTTTATGCAGATGACACTATTTTGTACTGTTCTGCTTCATCATTAACAGGTGCCATACAAAAGCTACAGTCTGCTTTTAATGTCATTCAGAGTAATCTTAATCAATTAAGACTTGTGCTCAATTCTGACAAAACTAAATTGATGTGCTTTTCAAAATCAGGGAAGACAAATGATGCTTGTCAGATTGTTACACAAAATGAAAAAGTGATTGGACGAGTTTCAGTATACAAATACCTGGGATTTTATTTGGATGAAAATCTGTCTTTTAAATACCATATTGAGTGTCTTACAAAGAAACACAGGGTTAAACTTGGTTTCCACTATAGAAACAAAAGTTGTTTTTCCTTTAATGTTAGAAAAAGACTGATTCAGGCAACTTTTGTATCAATACTTGACTACGGTGACATCTTATACATGCATGCAAATCTTTCCTCCCTGAAAATGCTGGATTCGGTGTATCATGCAGCATTAATATTTGTAACAGGTTTTCGTACTCATCACTGTAGTCTTTATGAGAGTGTTGGCTGGCCTTCTTTGTACAATCGTAGATGGGAACACTGGTATTGTTTTCTTTATAAGGCCATCTTGTGTGACTTGCACCCTTATTTGTGTTCTCTCTTGGTTCCTAAAATCAACACCAAAAGCTGTAGTCTCAGGCATGATAGATTGATAATGTATACTATTCCTCGTACACGGACTGTTTTTGGGGAAAGTGCCTTCAAAGCATTTGCACCCTCGTCCTGGTGTAAATTACAGAGTCATCTTAAATTGGATTATCTCCCAAGTTTGAAAGATTTTAAAGATAGGATCAAGGTCTATTTGACTACTGCATTCACGTGTTCTTTTACCGAACGCAGTTGGTGATTATACTGTAATGATGTGATTTTCCAAACTGTTTTAGCTGTTTTTATGTTTGTTTTGTTGATGTTGTTCAAATGTGTAATTGATATAGACCTATTGTGCTGCCTTCTTGGCCAGGACCCACTTACAAAAGAGATTCTTAATCTCAATTGGTTTAATCCTGGTTAAATAAAGGTTAAATAAAAAAATAAAAAAATTTACTGTATGTGTTGTATTTTCTCAGCATTGTGAGGAAGAAGCTTCCATCTGGCCGTGGACAGTATCATGTAAGAATGATCCCCTACCAGGATGCTGGCTTCAACTTCCCACTGAGCAGTGACAGCAACATAGAAATGGAAATAGACCAGAGGTTGTATGTGGAGCTGCGGACAGAAGGAATCGATGGACGACAGATCGCCACCGTTCTGGACTCTTGTTGGGCTACGCCAGTCAACAATGTGAACTACCCTGTCCGCTGGGATCTAATTACTGCAGAGTAAATGAGCTGCTGCAACTTCACTTTGTCTTCATACTGTTTTCTCACCCAAAGTCTGAAAAAGATCGTGCATTACAATGTATCTTCCACCACCTGCCCTGTCCTCTAGGTGTCCTAATCCAGCAGATGGTACAGTAGAACTGGTTCAGAATGGCGTCTCCACTGTGGCCAGATTTTCCTTCAGGATGTTCACCTTCACCAACTTCTCCTCCATCTACCTGCACTGCCAGGTCCACCTGTGTCTTCTGAGAAACAACAACTGCACAGCTGTATGTAACCACTTTTTGTGTGTGTTTTAGTTTTATGAAAAAACCAACAATAGGTTATCAACAGATTCATCAACATAAGTCCATCATGTTGTTTTCCTGCAGCACTGCTTCCCGGGTCACCACAGACGAGTTGAGAGGGATGTATCCTATCATGACACCTCCTACATCTCACTAGGACCACTAGTGCTCAACCCAAACAGTGGTAATATGCTATCAAAGTCTAATCTAAACTAATGATGTGTAATTTTGTAATGACATACAGCTTGTTCAGTCCATCTTTTGTAAACCTTACTTCTCGTCTTGCAGGTCAAATGATGCGACAAAGCAGTGCTGCTGGTCAGTCTGCTATTCAGTCTGCTGACCGCCATAACTCTGGTGTAAGGAGAACAAAGATAATTCAGACTTATGTCTGAAGTCAACATGTTACATATGCTTTTAGATTGTATTCTGTGTGAGAGGTACTGTCCCTGGTGATTTGCATTAGTAGTAAGTAATTTTGCTTTACAGCAGCAGGGGGCATCAGTGTCCACCTTGCTAAGTTTGAAATCTCTGCTTCTTCTGAATTACTGTTTGATATAAGAGATCAAATCATTAGTTTATTTGTGGCAGTTATCTGCTATACGTCATCATGTAGCCTACAATGTTTTTAGCTTGAAAATAATTAGTTTCCTACTAATTTTTGTGCATAGAACTTTTAAAATAATCAATAATCAATAATAGTTAGGTATCTTTTTTAAATTGTCTATCTGTAATCATTATGTGTGTTTGGGCAAATTCCATGTGTTGAGAGATTCCTCTTGGAAATGATAATGCGTTAAGAACCTTATTTGAAAATAAATACATATTTTTTTATTCAACAAATACAGAGAGAAAGAATCTCACATTTTTAATCTCCAACCTTGTTTTATTCAGGAATAGTAATGGCGCATATGAGAGAGTTATACATAATAGACTTTTGACAAGTCTTGTGGTGTTTTGTCTCTCCAACATTAGAGGGCAACATTAGATCAGATGCTGAACACATAATGATGATGACCTCTGCTCACCTTCTTGTATTCACTATGATATTTATTAGCTGGATCATCAGGGCTTTTTGCAGTGATGTTAACTATCAGGGTGGCATGGTGGTGCAGTGGTTATACTCTTGTTAAAGTTTTGGATTCCTTGAAATAGCATAGAAGCATTTAGAAAGTAGGCTGATGGAAAAACGCTCTATCACAGTATGTTCTGGACAGGAAACATACTGTAACAGAAAATGTTACAATAACCACAATCCAAGGCATGAATACAAGATGGTTCTCATTTGACATGAAAGAACCTGTCAGTGATACAACAGGTCAGGGGCCGTATTCACAAAGCCTTTTATCTTACCACTAGGAGTGCTCCTAACTCGCTTTTTTTTACGTAGGCGTTTTTTCTTAAAAGCTATTCACAAAGCCACTGACCTACTCTTACTGCCCTGTTGACACCCCGTTGCTATGGATTACGTCAATTCTCGTGCACGAATTAGAGGCACTTAACACGGTGGTTTCTTCCTTTTGTCCTGAACCTCCATTGTGGGTCAGAGTGTGGAGACCGACAGTCGATATTTCCTGTGTAAACACCTCACTATTTTCCTGCAGGAAATACTTTTTGTTGCACTACATTTATGTAAAATCTTTATTTATGAGTGAGTGTGTACTACATTACTAGTGCAAGTCTTAAGCAGAGGATTGGTCCCTGCCAAAGGGTCGTTGTGAAAATACTAGGAGAGTCTCTCCGGAAATACAACCAATCAGGGGCCGTATTCATTCATTTGCATTTTATTTAAAGCAGCATGCACCTTCATTACAACAAATTAAAGCGGAATAAGTCAGCGGAATGTTTTTGTTAATATAAGTCTTAAATAGTCCTATTTTCCGTCAGCAATCACTTACATAGAGTGTCTCGGCTGAAACACGAGTCTCTCCGTCACTCTGCTCTGCTGCAACCCGAGGAAAAAAATTTTCTTGTAGGATACAAGTGTTATCCAATGAGGAGAGAGAACGGCATGAAGGGCTGTGTGTGCAGCCAAGGGGTGCGCGTGAATGTGGTGACGTAGCACGAGGACCAATAGACCCATGACGAGGGCGGGGGCTGCTAACTCATGGTGCGTTCAAGGCAACCTGTAACTCGTGTTTTTCCGACCTGTGAAGTCGTACCAGTTCGATCTGGTACGAGTTCACGGGTCGGAAGTTACGAGAGGCCGTTATAGAGCACTTTCGCAGGCAACAGGACGGTAAAAACACAAGTTACAGGTTCCCTGGAACGCTACAAAGTCATAAGTCGTGACTTGAAGCCGTAATTTATGGTTTCAAAAGCCTGCCTGGAACGCAGCATTAACCAAAACGACCGGATCGCTGATTTGTGCTTTAATGCACATATTCCAACCAATTCAGTGACTGTAATGTAATTCATGGATAATTAGGCTATTTTACTTTACTTTTGACTTTTATTGTCGCCAAGGGAAAATTCTTTTCCACAGCATCAAACTCGTTTGACAGAAAGAACAACAGCAACAGAAACCAAACAACCCAACAACAGTACAAAACAATACACAGAAACATTCCACCCCTACACATAAACAGTTATCATTGCACTCAGCAGGGTCTGTTGCTTAGGTATGTGATTACTGAGGGGATCAGGGTTCTCCTGCACCTCGGAGCCCAGTATCTTATTGAGTAATTTTGTATCAATCTCACTTTAAACAGACAGTTTGCTTTTGGTTATGAAAGAGTCTCATGTTCATGTGGATGAATCTACGTTACCCACACTTATTAATGGGTCCATTTTCAAATATAGTTTTGTCTTTTGTTATTATTATTTAGTGATCGACTTGCCCAGCATTTACTTTCGGTTTCCCGGATGCTGCCCGACGGGTCATGGGAATAACACCGCCGAATCACCGGTTATGGGCGGAACTACCATGGTATCTGATCGTCTTCGAACGTCTTACTTTAATCTGATGTTAATGAAAACATTCTTGGCAAATGTTTTTGCTTTCATCTGTCTTGAGCCGGTCAAAGAACTTCACCGTGCGTGCGAAGGCTCATTGGGAAAAGTAGCGTGAAAACACTTTGTTTTCCAAAACTCTTCGTAGTCCCTTTAAGTAATAAGAAGTTGTAGCGATGTCCTTGTATGTTAAAATTGCTGTTTTTCTAACACTTTCTGTGTTCTGGCTGGTTGCTCATTTACAGGACATACAGTGCTACTCCCTGACTCTAGTCTTCTGTCCTTTAGCAGGTCAAAAGTGGAGTTCAACAACAGAGTTCAATTACAGTTAATACGTTCAATGAACACACACACTGTAGTTAGTTACATATTATGATCCACATAAGTTTGTTGCCTTTTAACCTCCTGAGACCCGAGCTTTTTTCTAGTGTGCATTTTTAATTTCTCCTTGCTTTCTGGGATGAGTAGGACCTAATAAATACAATATCTAAATTTCGTCTTTGTACAGTAAGTAGTTTTTGCAAAAAACGATGTCCTCATATGAGGACACTGGGACTATCTTAACAAAATCAGTGTCCTCATATGAGGACATTGGGTCAAAAAACAATGAGTCCTGCTGTATATAGAATACAGTGACATATGGAACTTCAAAGGGGTTTTATTCTAAAATACCACATCAGATTGGCCTAATTTTTTCTGAGTGTCATCCCGAGGTCAAGTACTATTAGTCTGAAGTGGAACGGTCAAATAATAAAGAGTAGTTTTTAAGAAATATGAATCCTCCTGAGACCCTGCATCCTCATATTAGGACATTATTTTTGCCTTTTAGCACCATGATACTCCATTTTGTAAAACTTTGACATATTAGCCACATTTAGGGACACTGCCTGCATCATCTTGTGGTGATATAACAAATTATACCAATTTCTTTGAAAACAACATGGTACTTTAATGACATAACATAGTCCCAATGTCCTCAAACGAGGACGTGACATTTATTGATGTCCTAGTCTGCTACTATTACTAAAATGTGTCAAATTTTGATGCCATTTGAAGACAGAGACTTTGTTGTACATGAATACACTGATTCCACTCATAAAATTTGGATTTAATTCTTACCTTTGTCTCTTATCTTCTGGGAACTGCCATAGAAGGCTCTGGCTGAAATTCCCGCCATTTTTTTTCCCACAAAGAAATTTGTGTAATTTGTGATATCACCATAAGTTGGTGCAGGCAGTGTCCCTAAATGTGGCTAATAGGTCAAAGTTTTTAAAAATGGAGTATCATGGTGCTAAGAGGCAAAAATGTAATGTCCTCGTATGAGGACGCAGGGTCTCAGGAGGTTAATATAGAAGTTGTTATACACACATAACTTTACACTACAGTAACCCATAAACAAGGAAATCACAGGGATTTATCACCTTTGTGCATGATCTGTACAAACATCTCGCATTGTTTTACAAATTAGTAGCTCAGTACGTAGTTTATGCGTGATGGCATATCTCCCCTGTGCTTCCAGCTAAATTTCTGACTCTCAGCCAATTAAACAACACTGCGGCTAGAGAATACAGTATTCTGAAATTATTCAAAGAAGTGGTTTGTTGATATTTTTCCACCATACTACACAATTGGTATGTTTACTGCCATTTAAGAAGAATAATCCTTAAATATGTTTAGTAAACAGTTTAATGTGGATGGGGACGAGGTATCAACTCACTGTAAAAGTCATAACGTGGTAACTGAGGGTGAAATCCACATTTTTGCGCCACACCCCTGGCAACCACTGATACTTTGTCATCATAAATTCTTTTCAGGGTTTTTGTTTTGATGTTAACATATTTTCATATACCATTTAATAGGGGTGTGACGAGAAACTCAACGATATTTCTCCGATCTGTCCGAGTATCGAGTAGTGAAATGGCACAGGGGAGGGGAGAGCGGGGAACTACTTAAAAAAATCCTAGAGGAAACACTGCACATAAAATAGTTTGCACTTGAAACAAAGAAAGGAATATTTAATTATTTAAAGCATAAGTCAGCGGATTGTTTTCGTTAATATAAGTCCTAAATAGTCCTATTTTCCGTCAGCAATCACTTACATGGAGTGTTTCAGCTGAAACACGAGTCTCTCCATCACTCTGCTCTGCTGTAAACCAGGAGAAAACTTTCCTTGTGGGATACAAGTGTTATCCAATGAGGAGAGAGAACGGCATGAAGGGCTGTGTGTGCAGCCAAGGGATGCGCGTGAATGTGGTGACGTAGGGACGAGGACCAATAGATCCATGACGAGGGCGGGGGCTGCTAACTCATGGTGCGTTCAAGGCAACCCATAACTTGTGTATTTCCGACCTGTGAAGTCGTACCAGTTCGATCTGGTACGAGTTCACGGGTCGGAAGTTACGAGAGGCCGTTATAGAGCACTTTCGCAGGCAACATGACGGTAAAAACACAAGTTACAGGTTCCCTGGAACGCTACAAAGTCATAAGTCGTGACTTGAAGCCGTAACTTTCGGTTTCAAAAGCCTGCCTGGAACGCAGCATTAGCCAAAAGACTGGATCGCTGACTTCTGCTTTAATTTGAACTTTTATAAATTTTAGTTTTAGTTTCAATTCGTGGAAGAAGTTTATTAAAAGCTCATGCTTACATTATGCATGTAATAAAACATTTCAAAATGCAGCTCTGTTAAATAAAAGTCTGTTGGTCCAGTCATATATTTTGTCATTGTATAGTTTTCTAAAAAATCTCGTCTTATCTCATCTCGTTCTCGTGAACCCAATCTCGTGTCTCATCTCGTCTCGTGAGAAGAGTGTGTTTACCACTTAACCAACAGTAAGACCGTCAATACAGCTGCACCAATGAGTGAGTGGGCATGTTACATAACTGCTAATCCTGAAAGAGACTGGTAAATCCACATTTGCAAGATCTTATATAACAAACTCACAGCCAGATAGGGGTATTGCTATTACGGCAGTTCTCAATTTTTAAACATGCCAATCACTTCCAGTAACAGAGATTAAAACCCGTATCTCAAATAACAGACAAACAAAAACCTTTGGTGAACTTTATCAACAGTCATGTTAGGTTAAAGTGTTATTTTAAGTTTGCCTGAAGTTGAGGATTAAGAAACATGATTCCTGTGGAGGTGATTTAATCATGTGCTCTGGTTTTGTTTGATTATAGATTGTAGGATTACAGGGCACCTGGAAAGTCCTCCCACAGTCTGCTTTTGCTCAGATCACACTAGATTCTTTATTTGATTCAGTTCTTTTTGTTTATACCTGGGCTCTCTCTACATGGTGTGTCATCAGGGCCGGGCAGAGATGCAAGCTGCTCAGCTAACACCACGGAGGCTCATGGTATTTCCGGGCTTTCCCTCAAAGATCAACGTGAAACAAGGTGCAGTCAACTTTGCGTTTTTTAAGTGAAATGAAAGTGAAACTAACCATTGTTCTCGTGCATAGTTGGTACGTGATGCATTAGAACCTGAACAATGCACTCCCAGTTACATGTAGGTCATAAACAATTCAACGTGAAGTAAATGTAAGACAATAATATTACATTATTACAGCAAGAAAAATAAATGGTCTGATGGTTTTCATAAGGTTGACCTTTGATGGTCAAATTTCTGGCCTTTTTTTATGGCCCACCCCAGCCTGCCTCCACAGTACAGTCAGTAAATTAAAAAACTAAACTAAACAAACACTGCCTTTGACAGTGTTATCTCACCTTGGATATCACTTTATGAACATATTCACATTAAGATATAACAGATTTTTTTTTCCCTCGCAGCATAATGCACCAGTCCCAGTATTGCACAAATAGTGCGTGCTATGCATATTTCCACAAGAATCTACCACACCTTCGTCTGTCAACCTACAATAAATTTCAATGTCATGAATTACCACACCTTCATCTGTCAAACTATAATACATTTTAATGTCATAGAATACCACATTTGTCTGTCAAACCAAAGCAAAGGTTCTGCTGTGGTATTTCAAGTTCTGTATTTGAAGTAACAATTTGATAAGCATTTCTCCAGAGCATCCACAATTGGAATTTCTGTCTCATACTGATGCTTGTCTATATCAAATAAATTAATCATCAACACTTTTCAGCAGCAATCATTTGCTTTTATTACTTAAGTGTGGTTATAACCCAATAAAAAATATAATTAAATCAAAACTGATAGTTAAACTAACAAGTCACTTGGAGAACAACTGCATTCACCACCAGGCTAAAGAGAAGAGGAATCATGTTGAATGATTTAAATCTGTCAGTGCAAGAAAGTTGAAAGCATATTGGATGAATATCTCAAAACATGCGGAAATGAAACTACACAATTATGTCCCTTAACATGATTGACAGAACCAACCTTGTACAAAAAGATCCTGATAACACAAACATGTGGGACTGAAAGTGATAACTTACAAAAAAGGAGCAAGACATGTCCCAAAAAAGAGACTAAAAAGAACAGTGTTGCAAAAATCCAGTTTTATGTTCTTCTTTCAGGAACTTGAGAGAATATTATATGTTTGCTTTGTCTCTGTTTCCTGAACACAGTGTTTTAATGTTTCTTTTTTATTTTAACACTGGAATGTTTGGCTCAGCTGTCACGCGGAAGTGATGAGATTTTAGCCATCAATGCCAATCAACCTGTAACTGGTCAAACAACAGATTTTTGGGACTGTGCCAGCTCCGAGAGCCTTGATAAAGCCTTGTTGCAGCTCTGCTCCCTCACTTGGATCAATAACAAGAGATCAAAAGCATCACATAAGAGCAGGTAATTAATTCATTTATCATTAAGTGAAAATATGTGTAATAACTTTTTAAAAAATCATTTCAAAATTCATTTTTTTAGAGAACAAGAGCTCACAATTGATTTAATCTAAATAGTATTTTTGTCAACACATATTTTCATCTGACATGACAGTATCTTGATTCATTTATTCATTTGTTTTTATTATCATATACTTAAAATCCAGTTTGAAATGTGACAAAAAAGCATAATTTGAATTTAAAAGGACTTTTTTTTAATGTTGCAAACTTTGTATAAACTTGTACTTAATTGTTCTTACACGAATAAGGATGTCTCATCTATGCAAATATTATTTTGCCATTAAAAACCCCTTCCCAGATTTACAGGACACTGCGTATGTGGCCTCTGAGCTTATCAGCGAGTCTGAATTTTGATACTCAGAAAATGGGGTGTCAAATCATACTGCCGGTGCTGCTTCTGGGAATGCTAGGTAAGTATTTCAATAAATCAAATCCAGTTGAATTCCATTTTTTGTCTTGACAGATCTACACAAATTCCCCAAAAAACCTTTGCTCATTGATGTTAAAAGTCTGATTTTGTCTTAATAACACAGGTATGGTGATGTCTCAGCCTGGTAAGTTGTTGTTTTGATTACCTCTTATCAGGGCCGTGCACAATATTGTATACACAATCTGGGCACAATCTGAGACCAGATTGTGTTGTTAAAATAACTTGTGGGCCTTTAATCAATTCAAGTTAATGCAATGAACTGTTTTCCTCCATTTAAATTTGCATATTGTTTTGGGTTGAAAAAGAAAAAGAAGAAAAAAAGCTTTGTGTTTCTGTCCTGGCTAAGTGCTCTTATTTTTTGCTTCAGTTGTCTGACAAATAGTTCCCGCATTCTCCTCGACTACATATTCACACCAGACAATCTTGTTCAGTATAAGGGAGGAATCTTTCCAGATCCATCAGGCTGTGTGGAGATGTTTGGATTGTGGTTTAATTTCACACTGGTGACAAATAATGCCATGGTCTAGGTCTATCATTTATTGTCACCAATGAAGGCAGGTCAGTGAGAAGAGCTCTGGGTTATACTACTATAAAATAGTACCAGGTACTAGGGCTAGTGGAAAAGCAAAAAAAACAAAACAGGTAGAGCCGTGCCGTGCCACATGGCTTCCACAAGCGCACAGGCAGTAGCATCTGCTGGAAATAAAAAGTTGGTACCTGATTCTACAATGTTTTACTGCCCCCCTCTGGTTTCAGCTGGGGCCTGTTCTGAGGTGTATTTTGATACACTTGTCACCACCCAACTGTGTGCTTTTTTTTTTTTGGAGAACTTTATTTCCCAACTGTGCTATAATGACATACTAAGACACCTTATGGTCACACTCAGCCAAGCATATCAACAAGGTTTTAATGCTTATTTCAGTTTATCTTTTCTTCCATTTTTGAATATAAATCTTTTGTTGTTTCTAGGAACGCTCTACCCAATTTCTGGAACAGCAAGCTCTCGATCAGATGATGGAAGTTCCCCTCGGATTACACTGCTGAGGCCTTTTGTTTACTTCGGACACACATATAATCAGATTTATGTATGTAAAGATGAAGCTTTTTTTTTTCATCCACTGAGTAGCAAATTTCTTCCAACACAGGAATTATGCACAGTTTGGAATAAGTGAATTAAATTAATCAATAAAAAGAATCAGAAAATTGTCAAATATTTTAACTTAATGTTTCAAATTAGTTTTTTTTTTAGCAATAGCAATAAATATCTCAATATTTCATTACATGCAATTGTATCGATGTATTCTTTTATTTTTTTAAGAACTGGTTTATGTGTTTTCAGGTGAATCACAATGGACATCTGACTTTCAATGCTTCATGGTATAGGTACACACCTGAGCCTTTTCCAATGCATGGGTACAGAGATGTCATTGCTCCATTCTGGACAGATCTGGACAACAGAGCAAATGGCCAGGTTTTGTACAACCAATACACCAGTGGCAGTGTCCTCCAACAAGCTACACAGGACATTAATGCCTATTTTCCTGGGCTGCACTTTAGTGCTGACTGGGTGTTTGTTGCAACATGGTATCAGGTGGCCTACTATCCAACCACTGGCACAGTAAGTCTGTTTTTTTTAGTGGAGAAATACATAAAATTTATTGTGTGTGTCTGCTTGCTATATCAAAGTCTTTTTTCCAGCAAACAACAGCCCAAGCAGTTTTGATCTCTGGTGGCCAGTATTCATTCGTGTTAATGAACTATGGAATAATAGCCGCAACAAATCGCAATGTACAGGTGAGAAGTGTTTTTATGATGTCACAATATGTTTAAATTTAGTTACTTCAATGCTAATATCATCGAAAACAGACATACATTTTTTTTTACGTTTGCATGTGGCATGTGTTTCCAGGCTGGATATGACACAGTGAATTCTTCTCACCACTTCTCCGTCCCTGGATCATTCTCTAGTAGTGCAACAGGTACTAACTCAGCTTTCCGCCTGAACAGCAACGTCAATGTACCCGGTCGCTGGGCCTTCCGCCTTGACCATGGATCAAGAGGCTGCAATTTCGGTGGTAGGTGCAGAACCAGATTACAATCACTTTTATTTAGATACTGATTTTATTGAAAGTTCCTCGTAATAGAGTGTGAATGTAATTAACATATCCCCAGTGGCTGCAATCCAGCAAAGCCCTTTTGCTGAAAATAGCATTCATGTTTATGTATTAATGTCAAAGTCTTTCAAACAACCTTTCTGTTAATGTTCTTCCCAGGTGAATCTTTGCAGATGGGAGACTCATTCTGGAGTGACAGCACCTGTGCAGAGAAGTGCACCTGCACATCAGCAGGTCTGTGGTGTCGCAGCCAACCCTGCTCCTTCTCCCAAATCTGCCGGCCAACTTCCTTTCAGTTCTCCTGTCAGACGGTGCAGAGAAGCACTTGCACTATAAGTGGTGATCCACATTACTATACCTTCGATGGCACAGTGTTTCACTTTCAGGGCACTTGCACATATGTTCTCTCTGAACAATGCGCTCGTGGGCTGCCCTACTATCGAGTAGAGGGCAAGAATGAGCACCGGGGTAACACTCGTGTTTCGTGGACAAGACTGGTCAAAGTCTATGTCTACAATGAAACTATTGAGCTTGTGAAAGGACGTCGTGGTGCAGCAAAGGTTAGCAGTAACTCCACAGATAAGTTTCCAACCTGTACTGTTATTATGTTGTTATGTTTTTTGCATCAACGTCTTTACTTCCTTCTGTGTTGACAGGTCGATGGAACCTTTGTAGCCACTCCGTTTTCCCTCAGCAATGGAGCCATCCAAGTTTATGAGTCCGGTTTTTCTGTGGTTATCAGTACTGCCTTTGGCTTGATGGTTTCCTACGACACAAATCATTATGTCAGGATCAGTGTGCCATTCACCTACCAAAATGCAACATGTGGCCTGTGTGGAAACTTCAACCACCGCAGAGCAGATGACTTTCGAACTGTGCAAGGCGAGGTTGTGAGTTCTGATGTGGTTTTTGCCAACAGCTGGAAAGCAGCAGGGGATGATGAGCCTGGATGTGAGGTTCAGTGTGGAGGTTTGGAGTGTGCTGCTTGCACTACCCATGCAAGAGTATTATATGGCAATGCTGACCACTGTGGTATCCTCCAGAGCACTTCTGGACCTTTTGCTGCTTGCCATCAACAACTCCCCCCCCAGAACTTTCTGGAGAGTTGTGTGTATGATCTTTGTGTAGGAGGAGGTCACCAGCCAATTCTGTGTCAAGCCCTTAATGTTTATGCAAGTCAGTGTCAACAGCATGGGATCCAGCTGCCAAACTGGAGGAGTCCAGGCTTCTGTGGTATGTCTCTCTCTCAGTCATTCAACAATATTTCATGATATGACTTCAAACTGTCCTTCATGTCAGCGTCAATGTTGTTGTTGTTGTTTTTTTTTGTGTAGAAATCCCTTGCCCAGCCAACAGCCACTTTGAAACCCAAGGCTCAGGATGCCCAGCAACTTGTGTCAATCCCAATTCCACCCAAAACTGTCCTCTCCCTGCTCAGGAGAGCTGCATCTGCAACACAGGCTACATCCTCAGTGCTGGGGTCTGTGTCCCTCATGCTCAGTGTGGCTGCAGCTTTGAGGGCCGTTACTACCATTCTGGAGAAACTGTGATACTTGATGAGGACTGTGGGAGACGCTGTAGCTGCAGTTTTGGCTCCATGACCTGTCACTCACATGGCTGTGGTCCACTGGAATCATGCAGAGTTGAGGAGGGAGAAAGAGGATGCAGACCTAACAGCTATGAAACATGCTGGATAAAGGGCCCCGGGTCATATCAGACGTTTGATGGACTGACATACCAGTACCCTGGGGCCTGTCAACTGACTCTGGCCAAAGTGATGGGATTGTCTGAACACCCTCACTTTATGGTGACAGCAGAGAAAGTGCCCAGAGGCCAAAATGGATTTGCCAGGTTCATAAGGTTTGAGGCAGAGGGAACACACATCTCCATTGAGATGGCAGAGAGCAGCACCGTTCAGGTAAGAGACTAAACTAAACTTGATGAAGACAAATGTGATGACACCACAGAGCGGGTTTACTAAAAACTCATTTCTCCCTTGAGTGTAACATAAATAAAATACCCTTTTTTCCCCAAAATCTAATGATTCTCACATGTTTATGGAAAGTTGTGTTATTCTAAAAATCTGACATCAGCTGTTTAAATGGCCCTTAGGTTAATAGTCAACAGACCAGGCTTCCATTCAGCTCAGCATCCAACCGAATCCAAGTCTTCCACAGCAGCATCCACAGTATCATCCTTCGTACCACCTTCGGTGTCACTGTGCAGACAGTTTGGCCTCACTTTGTTCGTATCACTGCGCCTGGTATCTACAATGCTTCACTGGGTGGACTCTGCGGTAACTACAACGGTCACTCTCATGACGACTTCCGCACACCCAATGGCGTCCTGGTCAACAGCTCACAGGCCTTTGGGGACAGTTGGCGAGATGGTTCCCTCAATGCACACTGTGTGGAAAGTGTCAGTCAAAATCCTGCAACAAGTGACAATTCTAGTCAGCAATGCAGCATCATTGCCTCTCCACATGGGCCATTTAACCAGTGTTTGGCCATGGTGGACCCACAGCAGCATGTGAGTGCCTGCGTGGAGATTGTTACAACCTCTACAGATCCAGCATCAGCACTATGTGAGGTCCTACGAGACTATGCACTAATGTGTCAACTGAAAGGTGTAGCTCTTGGAGACTGGAGGAATATAACTGGCTGTGGTAAGAACTTCCTCCTTTTGATTGAGGTTGGATGCTATCAAATGCTATGAAATGACCTTTTTGTTTCAACCTTGTTCGCCCTTCTTTAGAGCACACCTGCCCACCAAACAGCCATTACGAACGCTGTGGAACCACTTGTCCATCCACCTGCCCCAGCCTTTCCTTTCCCTTCTCCTGTGACAGTTCGTGCCATGATGGGTGCCAGTGTAATGATGGGTTTGTCCTCAATGGCAACCAGTGTGTACCGCCAACATCTTGTGGGTGCCATCATGAAGGACGCTATCGGCAAAGTGGCGAACAGTTCTGGGATGGTGAGGAATGTCAGAGCTTCTGTACCTGTAATGGCACAACTGCAGCCGTCCACTGTAATCCCAGCTCCTGTGGTCCCCAAGAGTCCTGCCGGGTGGTGGGGGGTGAATTTGGATGCCATCCGAACCCTCATGGCACCTGCTCTGCCTCTGGAGACCCCCACTACCTCACCTTTGACCAAAAGGCCTATGACTTCCAGGGAACATGCCGGTATGTTCTGGCGACCCTTTGTAATGACACAAATGGACTTCCCCTGTTTTCAGTGGAAGCTAAGAACGAGCCGTGGTTTGGGTTGCCAGTTTCAATCACGGCTGAAGTTTTTGTGAGTGTGTCAGGATACGGACTGCGTCTGTCCAGAGACAACAGGGGTATGGCTGAGGTGAGTCAAAGCATTTCTTAACCAACACTACCATTACATTACCAAGACAAGCTTAACACGTGTCTGAGATAGTTAAGGAACAGTGTTTCCATTATAGAACTGGTAAGTAAATTAGACTTTGGATATAGTATAGCAATAAAAATTTCTTGTTCCTCCAATTTTGTCTTTCCAATCATGTAGGTGAACGGAATAAGTACAAATTTACCAGTTGTCTTGAATGGAAATGTGTCCATCTTTGCAAGTGGACCTCAGACATTTATCACTGCTGACTTTGGCCTGAGAGTCACGTATGATGGATCAAGTACAGTGTCCATCCTTGTGCCATCAAATTACAGGTATTTTCTTGTAACCTTTTACTCCAATGAAGTTTCAAAGTATAAACCAGGACTATGAAATTGATCTTTAATACATTACAGAGGACAGACGTGTGGACTTTGTGGAAACTTCAATGGGAACCAAAATGACGACTTCCATACCCCATCTGGAGCAATAGTCACCTCTCCAGATCAGTTTGGAGCAGCTTGGAAGGTAGAGGGCAACTACACCTGCAGTGATGGCTGTGGTTCCTCCTGCCCACAGTGTGCTGATGAGCAACCTGCCAGAGCTCAATGTGAGGTGATTAGAGCAGCTGACGGCCCCTTCAGTTTCTGCCATGAGCAGGTGGACCCAACACCATACTTCAATGATTGCGTGTTTGATGTTTGTCTGTCTGGAAACGGGGGCCAAGATCTTCTGTGCAGGGCCATTCAGGCGTATGTCAGTGCCTGTCAATCTGCCAATGTTCAAATCTACCCCTGGAGACAGAACACCACCTGCAGTAAGTCAGCCGCTCAATGCGGTGTTGATCAGTTACAGGTTTATTGACTGAAACTCTTGGCATTAACCATTTTATCTTCTCATTCATTTAGCACTGGACTGTCCAGCCAACAGCCATTACGAACTGTGTGGTACTGACTGTGGCCACACTTGTGCCAGCAGCATTGATGCCACCTGTGAGCAAGTTTGCTCTGAGGGATGTTTCTGTGATGAGGGATTCCTCAGGAGTGGGACAACATGTGTCCCTGTGGAAAGCTGTGGCTGCCTGTATGATGGCTTCTACTATAATGTAAGTCAAATAACGAGCATTTAGTAGGACATCACATGTTTGAAAATTCATCTCACTGTTTCTAATGCAACAATTTCAGTCTAGGCAAACATTTACCTTTGGTCAAAAACTAGATGTAAATCTTCTGCCTGCATCTGTCACTTATGACCATCATTATAGACTTTCCAAACCTAAAATAAGACAACCAAAGCAATACTATAATAGTGGTTTGGCATATCAGACTACTTAAACCTGTGAAAGGTGGTTCAGCACCTGAACCAGAACAATCAATATTGTAATCTTTCATGCATCCATCTTTCACGTGCTCCAGGCTGGAGAGTCCTTCTGGACAGACAGCTGCTCCCAGCGATGTGACTGTCACGCCCCCAATGACCTGCGCTGCGTTGACGTATCTTGCACTTCTACCCAAGAGTGCACCATCAGAGATGGCCAACTGGGCTGTTTTGATGCACTGTCTACTTGCACTGTGTGGGGGGACCCACACTACATCACCTTTGATGGGGCGCTGGCTCATTTCCAGGGCACATGCTCTTACATCATCACTGAGAGTGTGAGCCATGCTGCCAGTGAGATCCAGTTTCGAGTAGTAGCCACCAATAACCACCGTGGCAACAACCGTGTGTCATTTGTATCAGCAGTGGATGTATACCTCTCAAATCAAACAGAGAGTGTGCACATAAGGATTGGACCAAACAAAAGAATAACGGTAAAGACAATGACCGTCTGCTGTAACAAGTAACAAGTGCCTTCTCACTCTTTTTAACTCTATCCTATAATATCTCACCCCATCAGGTAAATGGGAGCATGGTGTCTCTTCCTACCACGACACGCAGCTTAGCTCAGGTGGAACGGCAGGGAAGCTACATAGTGGTGGATGCTGTTAACCTGATTGTCCAGTTTGATGGCCGCAGTACCTTACTGGTCAGACTCGCCCAACACTGTCAGAACAGAGTTACTGGGATGTGTGGGAACTTCAACAGTGACCCTGCAGATGACAAAGTGCTACCTAATGGCACACTGGCACAAAATGACAATGAGTTTGGACACAGCTGGAAGGCACCCACAAGCCAACCAGGGTGAGTTGAGTGTTCTCAAAATACTGAAAACCTTTCAATATATACAGCAAAGTTTCCGTAAGCTCCAAAGATCCATTGAGAACAATTAGAAAACAATGTGGCAATGTAAACACAGTCAAAGTCACCCCAAGTGTTAAATGTTTAATGTCTTTTCCAGATGTGGTTCCACAGATGAGGATAGTGGTGGATTGGACAGCTGCACCTTTATTGAAGAATACTCTGGGCTCTGCAGTGTGATCACCAACACCAGTGGCCCATTCAGTGACTGCCACTTGCACTCGGATCCACAGCCATTTTTCACTTCCTGTGTCTATGATCTCTGCCTCTACACACCAGCCAATGGCATGCTGTGTTCTGCTATCTCAGCCTATGAGAGATCCTGCTCAGTTCTGGGGTTGAACATCTCTGACTGGCGCTCAGCTTTACATTGTGGTATTTGTGCACCGCACTAATTGATGGTCAAAATAATAAATCAGGAAAAGGTTAATAAAGCTAGCTATTTATCGTATGTTTACTCATTTTATTTTCATTACTTCCCCACTCTCTACAGCTGAGACTGATCCCTGTGAAGAACTGAACTGCACAGAGAATGAGTGGTGTGGGGAGAAGGACGGTGTGTACGGCTGCTTCTGTGACGAACGCCACCATCGGCCCAACAATGAGAGCTATGGTGAGGAACTTGATTTCTTGGTTGGACAATGCTGATGTAAAATGCTGATTTATGGGTTTTTAAAAAATAATTTCTATCTTTCTCTTATAGACTCATCCATCACTTGTGCCAGTAGTTTGGGCACCATGTCTGTTTCACGCTGCCAGCTGTTTGAAGCTGGCTTCCACTCTCGTGCCCTCCATCTCCGAGAAGAGTCCTGCAAAGGCACGCTCCAGGACGGACGACTGCTGTTCCACTTTAACAACGATGACCAGATCTGTGGAACTCTTCTCAGAGTACAGTCCATTAAATCATAATATCATCAGAACTTTCAGAATGAGATTTAAGATGATGAAGTGATGACCATCTTTGTCTTTTCAATTTTCAGAGCAATGGAACCCATTTCATCTATGAGAACGTGATCCAGGGTGACGTGGACCCTCATGACGGTCTAATCAGCCGCCAAAGGAACATCCACCTGCGTTTCTGCTGTGAATACCCTCTGACTCAAGCTGTGTCCATGTCTGTGGGCATCAACCCTGTGGAGAGGTGACTAAACCATCTCATTCACATGCTTTATTTGACCTTTATTTGCTAACCATACTAGATATAAATTCTCACGTTCCATCTCAAGTGAAGTCTCATTACTCATGTGGTTTGGCAACTACTTGTGCGGCAGAACACAACGTGTTCAGGTTGATGTGTATCCTCCAAACCTTTGTTGACTCAAAATGGTGTCCCCCAGGGGTCCATATTGGGCCCCATTTTATTTACTATTTATATAAATGTTTTGTTTTGTCAAAATGTAACTGATGCCAAATTTCACTTTTATGCAGATGACACTATTTTGTACTGTTCTGCTTCATCATTAACAGGTGCCATACAAAAGCTACAGTCTGCTTTTAATGTCATTCAGAGTAATCTTAATCAATTAAGACTTGTGCTCAATTCTGACAAAACTAAATTGATGTGCTTTTCAAAATCAGGGAAGACAAATGATGCTTGTCAGATTGTTACACAAAATGTTAGATGTTAATGTTAATGTTAGAAAAAGACTGATTCGGGCAACTTTTGTATCAATACTTGACTACGGTGACATCTTATACATGCATGCAAATCTTTCCTTCCTGAAAATGCTGGATTCGGTGTATCATGCAGCATTAATATTTGTAACAGGTTTTCGTACTCATCCCTGTAGTCTTTATGAGAGTGTTGGCTGGCCTTCTTTGTACAATCGTAGATGGGAACACTGGTATTGTTTTCTTTATAAGGCCATCTTGTGTGACTTGCCCCCTTATTTGTGTTCTCACTTGGTTCCTAAAGTGAACACCAAAAGCTGCAGTCTCAGGCATGCTAGATTGATAATGTATACTATTCCTCGTACACGGACTGTTTTTGGGGAAAGTGCCTTCAAAGCATTTGCACCCTTGTCCTGGTGTAAATTACAGAGTCATCTTAAATTGGATTATCTCCCAAATTTGGAAGATTTTAAAAATAGGATCAAGGTCTATTTGACTACTGCATTCACATGTTCTTTTACCGAACGCAGTTGGTGATTATACTGTAATGATATGATTTTCCAAACTGTTTTAGCTGTTTTTATGTTTGTTTTGTTGATATTGTTCAAATGTGTAATTGATATGGACCAATTGTGCTGCCTTCTTGGCCAGGACCCCCTTGCAAAAGAGATTCTTAATCTCAATTGGTTTAATCCTGGTTAAAGGAGTCATCACCTGGTTTTTTACGTATCCAGCCCCCCTTGGATCGCTTTGGATCAATTCGTAAAACTTATTAGAAAAAAAAAAAAAAATTTAATCAAACATTGAGCTTGTTCTGACCCTTTTTCCTACCACGACTTTATCACGCGAGATTACGCGCGAGGTTTTGACTGGTCCGGATGTGCACTGTATGAGGCACGCGTTGATTCGCCGCAGGAAGGACAGAGCCGGGGGGGGCTTGCCTGCATGCAGACTCCAAAACATAAACAGCCCCCTGGTACCGCTTCGGCGATTTCAGGTAGCAGACGGGCCGGGTTGGGTGGTGAAAGAGGCAAGTAGCCTCCGCCGGTGAGGTCACCGTCGGAGCAGAATCAAAATCTCGTGCTTTAGGAAGGCACACCATTGTGTGCTATTCCTGTTCGGAAAAAGAGCCGAAGCGAAAAAACGGCGCCGCTTTCAAAGTCCAGCTTTTCAGGCAAGTTTCAACTGAGGTCAAACACCAATATGCATGTTTTAACAAGAGAAATTGCGATTTCCGGGTGATGACTCCTTTAAATAAAGGCTAAATAAAAAAATTAAAAAAATTACTGTATGTGTATGTATATTGTCTGTATTTTCTCAGCATTGTGAGGAAGAAGCTTCCATCTGGCCGTGGACAGTATCATGTAAGAATGATCCCCTACCAGGATGCTGGCTTCAACTTCCCACTGAGCAGTGACAGCAACATAGAAATGGAAATAGACCAGAGGTTGTATGTGGAGCTGCGGACAGAAGGAATCGATGGACGACAGATCGCCACCGTTCTGGACTCTTGTTGGGCTACGCCAGTCAACAATGTCAACTACCCCGTCCGCTGGGATCTAATTACTGCAGAGTAAATGAGCTGCTGCAACTTCACTTTGTCTTCATACTGTTTTCTGACCCAAAGTCTGAAAAAGATCATTACAATGTATCTTCCACCACCTGCCTGTCCTCTAGGTGTCCTAATCCAGCAGATGGTACAGTAGAACTGGTTCAGAATGGCGTCTCTACTGTGGCCAGATTTTCCTTCAGGATGTTCACCTTCACCAACTTCTCCTCCATCTACCTGCACTGCCAGGTCCACCTGTGTCTTCTGAGAAACAACAACTGCACGGCTGTATGTAACCACTTTTTGTGTGTGTTTTAGTTTTATGAAAAAACCAACAACAATAGGTTATCAACACATTTCATCAACATAAGTCCATCATGTTGTTTTCCCGCAGCACTGCTTCCCGGGTCACCACAGACGAGTTGAGAGGGATGTATCCTATCATGACACCTCCTACATCTCACTAGGACCACTAGTGCTCAACCCAGACAATGGTAATACGTCTATCTAATTTTAATCTAAACTAATGATGTGTAATTTTGTAATGACATACAGCTTGTTCAGTCCATCTTTTATAAACCTTACTTCTCATCTTGCAGGTCAAATGATGCGACAAAGCAGTGCCGCAGGCCAGATCACCTCCCAGGTGACCCCCCTGCTGGTCAGTCTGCTATTCAGTCTGCTGATCGCCATAACTCTGGTCTAAGGAAAACATAGATAATTCAGACATATGTCTGAAGTTAACATGTTACATATGCTTTTAGATTGTATTCTGTGTGAGAGGTACTGTCCCTGGTGTTTTGTATTAGTAGTAAGTAATTTTGCTTTACAGCAGCAGGGGGCATCAGTGTCCACCTTGCTAAGTTTGAAATCTCTGCTTCTTCTGTATTACTGTTTGATATAAGAGATCAAATCATTAGTTTATTTGTGGCAATTATCTACTATACGTCATCATGTAGCTTACAATGTTTTTAGCTTGAAAATAATTAGTTTCCTACTAATTTTTGTGCATAGAACTTTTAAAATAATCAGTAATCAATAATAGTTAGGTATCTTTTTTAAACTGTCTATCTGTAATCAATATGTGTGTTTGGGCAAATTCCATGTGTTGAGAGATTCCTCTTGGAAATGATAATGTGTTAAGAACCTTATTTGAAAATAAATACATATTTTTTTATTCAACAAATACAGAGAGAAAGAATCTCACATTTTTAATCTCCAACCTTGTTTTATTCAGGAATAGTAATGGCGCATATGAGAGAGTTATACATAATAGACTTTTGACAAGTCTTGTGGTGTTTTGTCTCTCCAACATTAGAGGGCAACATTAGATCAGATGCTGAACACATAATGATGCTGACCTCTGCTCACCTTCTTGTATTCACTATGATATTTATTAGCTGGATCATCAGGGCTTTTTGCAGTGATGTTAACTATCAGGGTGGCATGGTGGTGCAGTGGTTATACTCTTGTTAAAGTTTTGGGTTCCTTGAAATAGCATAGAAGCATTTAGAAAGTAGGCTGATGGAAAAACGCTCTATCACAGTATGTTCTGGACAGGAACCTCCATTGTGGGTCAGAGTGTGGAGACCGACAGTCGATATTTCCTGTGTAAACACAATGAATCAGTGAGGTACCTCACTATTTTCCTGCAGGAAATACTTTTTGTTGCACTACATTTATGTAAAATCTTTATTTATGAGTGAGTGTGTACTACATTACTAGTGCAAGTCTTAAGCAGAGGATTGGTCTCTGCCAAAGGGTTGTTGTGAAAATACTAGGAGAGTCTCACCGGAAATACAACCAATCAGGGGCCGTATTCATTCATCCGTATGCATTTTATTTAAAGCAGCTTGCACCTTCATTACAACAAATTAAAGCATAAGTCAGTGGAATGTTTTTGTAAATATAAGTCCTAAATAGTCCTATTTTCCGTCAGCAATCACTTACATGGAGTGTTTGAGCCGTAACACGAGTCTCTCCGTCACTCTGCTCTGCTGTAAACCAGGAGAAAACTTTCCTTGTGGGATACAAGTGTTATCCAATGAGGAGAGAGAACGGCATGAAGGGCTGTGTGTGCAGCCAAGGGATGCGCGTGAATGTGGTGACGTAGGGACGAGGACCAATAGATCCATGACGAGGGCGGGGGCTGCTGGTGCGTTCAAGGAAACTTGTAACTTGTGTTTTTCCGACCTGTGAAGTCAGACCAGTTCGATCTGGTACGAGTTCACGGGTCAGAAATTACAAGTGGCCATTATAGTGAACTTTCACAGGCAACAGGACGGTAAAAACACGAGTTATGAGTTACCTGCAACGCTACAAAGTCGTAAGTCGTGACTTGAAGCCGTAATCTACGGTTTCAAAAGCCTGCCTGGAATGCAGCATTAGCCAAAACGACCGAATCGCTAACTTCTGCTTTAATGCACATATTCCAACCAATTCAGTGACTGTAATGTAATTCATTGATAATTATTTTACTTTTGACTTTTATTGTCACCAAGGGAAAATTATTTTCCGCAGCATCAAACTCACATATACTGTGTAGGTTCATTATGTCCGTATATATTAATTAGATTCTCTTTTTCCTTTTCAAGACAAAGTGATTTAATACCTTGTTGACAGTTTCTGCGTTATTCTTCCGCCTTCCTCAGAACTGTCACCGTGATGCCATGACGAGTGACCTTCCTGTCAGGTCTAACAGGTCGGTCACGCCTCCTGCTGTCGGGTTGCGTCTGCAGAATGGCACTCCAGGTGTGTGACAGTGTGAAGGCCCCCTTGTCCCTGTTCATGGTCCTGTGGGCCCATTTTCTAATTTCATTTCATTTTCAAATATAGTTTTGTCTTTATACTTATTTTGTTATTTTCATTTAGTGGTCGACTCGCCCAGCATTGACCGTCAGTTTCCCATGCTTCCCGGCGGTGTTATTCCCATGACCTGCCGGGCAGCATCCGGGAAACCGACGGTTATGGGCGGAACTACGACGGTATCTGATCGTCTTCGAACCTCCTGCTTTCATTCTTGATTAATGGAAACATTCTTGGCAGATGTTTTTGCTTTCATCTGTCTTTTACCGGAATTTCATAGTGCGTGCGAAGGCTCATTGGGAAATGTAGCGTGAAAACACTTTGTTTTCCAAAACTCTTTGTAGTCCCTTTAAGTAATAAGAAGTTGTAGCGACGTCCTTGTATGTTAAAATTAGGGATGCACGATATATCGTATCTTATATTGGTATCGACCGATATTTGTCATTTTTTAACATATCAGTATCAGTCTGATGAGTAAACTTGGGCCAGAGTAAAATTGGGCCAATGTGCACAACCGATATGCAAAACCTGCAATGTTGAGGTAATGTGAGGTGGATGGTAGCCA
Source organism: Decapterus maruadsi (assembly GCA_030347415.2). NCBI lineage: Eukaryota > Metazoa > Chordata > Actinopteri > Carangiformes > Carangidae > Decapterus > Decapterus maruadsi. The sequence continues at coordinate 11,800,068 of CM064888.1, read as the reverse complement.
GTAACCTTGTTATTTAGAAGTAAAATACATTCTGAAAATATAAAGGAAGACATTCAAAAATTCAGTTTGCATGATTTTCAGTCTGTACAAAAATTTATCATCTCAGAAACTTTGTGTGTGTCCTGGCTACTTGGCCACGGGGATGTCCCTTTGGCCGACTGGTTAGCACGCATGACTCTTACTTGGGAGTCTGGGGTTCGAAGCCCGCCCGGGCCCTCTTCACCTTGCCACATCAGTAAATATCGAATCTCGGCCATTACAGAGAAATTCATATCGGATATTGGTATCGGCCAAAATTGTCATATCAGTGCATCCCTAGTTAAAATTGCTGTTTTTCTGACATTTTCTGTGTTCTGGCTGATTGCTCATTTACAGGACATTCAGTTCTACTCCCTGACTCTAGTCTTTTGTCCTTTAGCAAGTCAAGAGTGAGTTCAACAACAGGGAGTGCTTTTTTGTTTTGATAAGAAAGTTCCATATGTCACTTAAACAAACAGTAAGACTGCCAATACAGCTGCACCAATAGTGAGTGGGCATGTTGCAGAACTGCCGATCCTGAAAGAAACGGGTAAATCCACATTTTTACAGCATTAACAGTTACAGTACAGAATTACAGCAGTTGCCAATTGCTTCCAGTAACAGAGATTTAAAAAAAACCCTATAGGGGAGAGTGAGGTATGACCCACTTTTTGTATTCAGGATCACTGCATAAAGACAATTATAGTTTTGTTGCTAACTAACTAACAAATCTGCATATATTTCAGGATGTTTTGCATCCCTACAAATTAACAGAATGAGTGTAAACATAACTGTTTTTAATAGCATGTTCAAAAAAAGTGGGGTAAATTGATCACCCCCCTTGTTTTCCCCCTTGTTTCCTTCCATCCATCTCCTACCTCGCCCTTTACTTAATATTTTATGTGTCCAGGTTACAGCTGAACACAACCTGCAGGGACTTCCTGCTGAGCCACCAACTCACTGAGATTTGGGGAGTTCTGCAATTACGTCACATCTTGGGAAGAATCCCTGATATTTTTTTTTTAAAGTAAAGTTTGGCCTCACTATAAACAACTTTTCCTGTTTATAGGAACATACTTATTGTAATCACAAACATATAGAATCTTGATTTAATCATTTAGACATATACAGACAAAATACATTAATTAAGTGTATAGAATAGGTGGCTCAACTTACCCCTGGCCAAATGGATCAACTTACCCCACAGCTACCTTGGCTTGGGTTTATTACCCCCACAGCTAAAAAGGTGCATTTCATGCTGGTTTACTACCTCATGTTGTAGCTCATAGATACCACAACCCATGTATAAAACAAACTTGCAACAATCTCTTTTGGTCTAAACCCAATTCTCATTAAACTTATGATCGACGAAATTCACAACAAAATTATTTTTTTGGTCATAAATGTTAAACCACTTTACTCACGTGCTCCTAACCTTCACAGACTCCATGAAATGATGCCTGCCTCCCAAATGTTTGGTCACATGCTAATTCTTTCCTGTAGTTTCCTAGAAACAAGGGGTGGGTCAACTTACCCAGTGGCTCATCTTACCCCACTCTCCCTATCTCAAATAACAGACATAAAAAAACCTTTGGTGAACTTTATCATCAGTCATGTTATGAAGTTGAGGATTAAGAAACATGATTCCAGTGGAGGTGATTTAATTATGTGCTCTGGTTTTGTTTGATTATAGATTGTAGAACTACAGGGCACGTGGAAAGTCCTCCCACAGTCCGCTCTTGCTCAGGTCACACTGCAGGTTTGATTCTTTATTTGATTCAGTTCTTTTTGTTTTATACCTGGGCTCCTTGAAAACAACTCTGTCTCATAACGTTCCATCATTATCTCATAGCATGGTGAATGTGCAGGTCACAACTTGTCCACGAGAACGTTTTGGAGTTGTTGGATTGTGTGTTTGATGAGTTTTGAGGGAAAGCCCGGAAATACCATGAGCCTCCATGGTGTCAGCTGAGCAGCTTGCATCTCTGCCCGGCCAATCTAAAAACAGCTTGCACTGACAATTATAAGTTACGGAACCAACCCCTAAAACTACAGGGATTATGGCAATGGGCGATTTGCCAAAATGTTGAACTGTCCCTTTCATACATCGGCATCTATTTCAACAGTGAGTTTAGATACTTATTTTCTATTAATGCTCAGTCAAAAGGAAACCTGGCTGGGGTTAATTCAATAAGACACGTTGTTGAACACATGTAGCCTATTACTGGCTGAAATTAAAGATAAAGAAAAGCCTACGTGTTGATTCTCCATCAACGCCCTGAAATACCAGCGATAAGATCAACTTTAGATATCCCTCTTACACAAGATAAAAGCAACATACAACAAGATTAGATCATTCATTTTTCAATTTTCTCTTTTCTTTTTGCACATTAATTCAAGTTGTTGCTCATCAGAATTGAGGGTCTACAGATAAAAGCTGTTGTTTGCCACGTCACACCTTTTAAAGTCTCTTAAGGCATGCAGACATTTCTAATGTTAGAGATCAACATGAAACAAGGTGCAGTCAACTTTGCGTGTTACATGAAATAAAAGTGAAACTAACCCTTGTTCTCATGCATAGTTGGTACATGATGCATTAGAACCTGAACAATGCACTCCTAGTTAGGACATAAACAATTCAATCTGAAGTAAATGTGGAGTAAGACAATAATATTACATTATTACAGCAAGAAAAAATGGTCTGATGGTTTTCATAAGGTTGACCTTTGATGGTAAAAAAAATTTTATGGTCCACCCCAGCCTGCCTCCACAGTACAGTCAAGTTCAAGTTCACTTTTATTTATATAGCACGGTTAAAACATCTGCGACAGTCGTCCAAAGTGCTTCACAGAGTAGCAACAGAACATGCATGTGCAAGAAACGACATGCATACCATCACACATCCTCACTCTCATTCTCAAACAATTGTATAAATGTACATATATGAACACATGTGCATACACACACATACACAAAACATGCACACCTACAGTGGTAATAAAGAACAGTGAAAATAGACATTTAAACAAAAAATTAGCCAGGATTAGAGGTCCTGGATCCGAAGGCCAAGGAGAAGAGGTGCATTTTTAAAGCGCACTTAAACCTCTCCATGGATCCCGTATGTCTAATACTGTATGTAATGGTAAACTGTTCCATAGTCTGGGAGCCGCCACAGAGAAGGTGGAATTTTGATCTTGGTACTTCCAGTAATAGCTCACTGGATGACCGTAGATAATGCACCAGTCCCAGTATAGTGCGTGCTGTGCATATTTCCATAAGAATACCACACCTTCATCTGTCAGCCTGTGATAAATTTTAATGTCATAAATTTCCACCTTTGTCTGCCAAACCATCTGTCAGTACAACTTATATAGTTTCTCAACAATATGCGGAAATAAAACTACACACTGATGTCCCTTAACATGGGTGTTAGAACCAACCTTGTACAAAAAGATCCTGACAAGACAAACATGTGGGACTGAAAGTGATGACTAACAAAAAAAGAGCAAGACAAAAAAGAGACAAAAAGAACAGTGTTGCAAAAAATCCAGTTTTACATTTTTCTGTGAACACTGGAATGTTTGGCTCGGCTGTCACGCGGAAGTGATGAGATTTTAGTCATCTATGCCAGTCAACCTATAACTGGTCAAACAACAGATTTTTGGGACTGTGCCAGCTCCGAGACCCTTGATAAAGCCTTGTTGCAGCCCTGCTCCCTCACTTGGATCAATAACAAGAGATCAAAAGCATCACGTAGGTAATTCATTAATTTAATGTATGTTTTATGTGTATATTTTATGTGAAAATATGTGTAATAACTTCAAAATTCTTAAATTTTAGAAATTCAATTTATTAGAAAATAAGGGCTGACAATTGATTTAAACTAAATAGTAAATTTGTTGACATCTTCATCTAACATGAAAAAAATCTTGATTAATTTATTCTTATCACATAATTAAAATCCTGTTTGAAATGTGACAAAAAAAAAAACGGTATAATTTTTAAAATGACTTTTTAATGTTGCAATACAAACATTGTTTTTACATGAATAAGGTTGTTGCACATGTGTTGCCAATATCTTATGGACATTTGGTATCTTGATCATGCATTTTACTCTTTTGCCATTTAAAACCCCTTCCCAGATTGACAGGACGCTGCATCCTTACTGGGGCATGTGCTCTCTGTGAGCTTTTGTATTTGACCAGACAATCTGAAGTTCAAGCCTTAGAAAATGGGGCACAAAGTCATACTGTCTGTGCTGCTTCTGGGGCTGCTGGGTAAGTATTTCAAGATGAGAATCCAGCCGAATTCCCCTCTATTACATTGATAGATTTACACAAATTCACAAAAAGACCTTTGCTTATTGATATTCTGATTTTGTTACAGGTACAGTATCATCTCAGACTACTGGTAAGTTCTTGCTTTGATTACCTCTTAGCTGGTCTGTGCATAAATAGTATTTGATACAAAACTGAAGTTGCTTTATCTCTGATTTAGACCGCTTTGTTTTGTTGAAATAACTTGTGAGCTTTTAATCAGTTTTTAGTTTAATGAACTGTTAAACTTTGAAAATGGCTTCTTTTTAGGTGATTTTACCTACAAAATAATAGCCCTAAATCCATTTGCATATGTTTTTGTTTCTCCTTTTTTCAGTTTCAGCTATTGAAAGCTTTACTTTGGAAATTTATGAACTCTTCTTGTCTGACAAAAGGAAAGAGTTAAACATTCACCCATTTCCCTTGACTAGGGAAGGCTCCTGTCAGTGTGGAGATGTTTAGATATTATTTTAATTTCACGATGGTGACAAACAATGCTAAGGTTTAGGTCTCGCATTTGTTGTTAAAGTATTGGGCTTGGGAAAGTAATGTCCCAGTTATACCTTGAGGGAATTTTATTACTTTTGCCACATTGTGACTCACAAATTTGTTTTTGACCATAACTCATAAATAAATATTACTAAATAAATAATTATTATTATTAAAGATGGAGTTTGACTGAGAAGGAAGCATAAGACCACAAGGTTTACAAAATATTTATTGAATGTCTGATTTTCTCCAAATAACACAGGTATGGTTGCCTTTTCAACAGCTGATAAGTTGTTTCTTCGATTACCTCTTAGATAATTCTATTCAAAAAGTAAAATATTAAAGAAAGGAATGTCAGAGAAATCTTGCAAAATGAGGCCTTATTTAGCCAGAGGCCAAAGAATCAGGTGCTTGAGCACCACCTCCACCTGTGTCCAAACTGAGCATGTACTTGCTTCTTAGTTCTGTTCTGAGTATAACTATGATAGACAGACAGCACAATTGAATATAAAAGTAACACTTTTCAATAATGTTATTGAACACTGTCCATTACTTTTAGATAGATAGATAGATAGATAGATAGATAGATAGATAGATAGATAGATAGATAGATAGATAGATAGATAGATAGATAGATAGATAGATAGATAGATAGATAGATAGATAGATAGATAGATAGATAGATAGATAGATAAATACTTTATTTATCCCAAAGGAAATTCAATTTCTCAGCTGCACAATAAAAACAAACAATCATTCAATAGAAAAACAGAGATAATAAAAGTGCATGAGAGTAAAATAAATAAAAGCAATAAATAGCCTATGATAAAAATAAAAGATGCAGGATTGCAGTGGAAAGTGCAAGTGCATACTGTACATTGTATGTGGGACATCATTCCCCTCGTTCCACAGCTACTCTCCCGCCCCTGATGGCTCTTGGCAGGAAAGACCTTCTTAGTCTGTCTGTCGAGCAGTTCAGTGAGAGCAGCCTCCTACTGAACAGGCTCCTCTGTCCCTCCACCAGTTCATGCAGTGGGTGGTTGCTGTTGTCTGTGATGGAGAGCAGTTTAGAGAGGGTTCTCCTGTCCGCCACCAATGCCACCGAGTCCTGATCTGCAACGATGACAGACAGTAAACTCTAGTACACAATTTACTTGCTTCAGTGTGAAATGACATTTAACATTAATGTAACACAGCAAATAGTCAATGTGGATTTGGTTGAAGTACCACACTTGCAGAGGCCTCTGCAACAAAAAGTTGGCTCCTGATGCTACAGTGTTTTACTGCCCCCCTGTGGTTTCAGCTGGGGCCTGTTCTGTGATGTTATCTGCTGCACCTGTCACCGCCTAACTGTGCTGTAATAGCATACTAAGACACCTTAAGGTCCTACTCAGTCAAAACAAGATCATGCCTTAGAAAGCTTCTATTACTTTTCCCACATTGAGACTTACACATTTGTTTTTGGCCATAACTTAAATATTCATAAGATGCTGTTTGACTGAAAGGAAGGAAGCATGTAACCATAAGGTCACAAAAAGACCCTTTGCTTATTTACATGTATGTTCTGATTTTGTCCAAATAACACAGGTTTCCCTGATCCAAATGGTAAGTTGTTGCTTTGATTACCTCTTAGCAGGGCTGTGCACAAACATTTTGAGGTGGAAAAAAGATCAATCAATTACTGTAGATATAAACAGAAGTTGCTTTATCTCTCTCTCTCTCTTTTAAGTAACACTTTAGTCTCAGCTATTGAAAGCTTTAACTTTTCTGGCTGGAAGTTCTCCTTTTTGTTTTCAGTTCACCATTTCAGATAGGAAGGGAGCATATAACCACAAAGTTCACAAAAAGATGTTAAAAGTCACAAAAAGTGAAATTTGCTTATTGATATTCTGATTTTGTTACAGGTACAGTATCATCTCAGACTACTGGTAAGTTCTTGCTTTGATTACCTCTTAGCTGGTCTGTGCACAAATAGTATTTCATACAAAACTGAAGTTGCTTTATCTCTGATTTAGACCGCTTTGTTTTGTTGAAATAACTTGTGAGCTTTTAATCAGTTTTTAGTTTAATGAACTGTTAAACTTTGAAAATGCCTTCCATTTAGGTGATTTTACCTACAAAAAAAGCCCTAAAACTATTTGCATATGTTTTTGTTTCTTCTTTTTTCAGTTTCAGCTATTGAAAGCTTTACTTTGGAAATGTATGAACTCTTCTTGTCTGACAAAAGGAAAGAGTTAAACATTCACCCATTTCCCTTGACTAGGGAAGGCTCCTGTCAGTGTGGAGATGTTTAGATATTATTTTAATTTCACGATGGTGACAAACAATGCTATGGTTTAGGTCTCGCATTTGTTGTTAAAGTATTGGGCTTGGGAAAGTAATGTCCCAGTTATACCTTGAGGGACTTTATTACTTTTGCCACATTGTGACTCACAAATTTGTTTTTGACCATAACTCATAAATAAATATTACTAAATAAATAATTATTTTTGGCCATAACTTAAATATTCATATGATGCTGTTTGACTGAAAGGGAGGAAGCATGTAACCATAAGGTCACAAAAAGACCCGTTGCTTATGTATGTTCTGATTTTGTCCAAATAACACAGGTTTCCCTGATCCAAATGGTAAGTTGTTGCTTTGATTACCTCTTAGCAGGGCTGTGCACAAACATTTTGAGGTGGAAAAAAGATCAATCAATTACTGTAGATAAAAACAGAAGTTGCTTTATCTCTCTCTCTCTCTTTTAAGTAACACTTTAGTCTCAGCTGTTGAAAGCTTTAACTTTTCTGGCTGGAAGTTCTCCTTTTTGTTTTCAGTTCACCATTTCAGATAGGAAGGGAGCATATAACCACAAAGTTCACAAAAAGATGTTAAAAGTCACAAAAAGTGAAATTTGCTTATTGATATTCTGATTTTGTTACAGGTACAGTATCATCTCAGACTACTGGTAAGTTCTTGCTTTGATTACCTCTTAGCTGGTCTGTGCACAAATAGTATTTCATACAAAACTGAAGTTGCTTTATCTCTGATTTAGACCGCTTTGTTTTGTTGAAATAACTTGTGAGCTTTTAATCAGTTTTTAGTTTAATGAACTGTTAAACTTTGAAAATGCCTTCCATTTAGGTGATTTTACCTACAAAAAAAGCCCTAAAACTATTTGCATATGTTTTTGTTTCTTCTTTTTTCAGTTTCAGCTATTGAAAGCTTTACTTTGGAAATGTATGAACTCTTCTTGTCTGACAAAAGGAAAGAGTTAAACATTCACCCATTTCCCTTGACTAGGGAAGGCTCCTGTCAGTGTGGAGATGTTTAGATATTATTTTAATTTCACGATGGTGACAAACAATGCTATGGTTTAGGTCTCGCATTTGTTGTTAAAGTATTGGGCTTGGGAAAGTAATGTCCCAGTTATACCTTGAGGGACTTTATTACTTTTGCCACATTGTGACTCACAAATTTGTTTTTGACCATAACTCATAAATAAATATTACTAAATAAATAATTATTTTTGGCCATAACTTAAATATTCATATGATGCTGTTTGACTGAAAGGGAGGAAGCATGTAACCATAAGGTCACAAAAAGACCCTTTGCTTATTTACATGTATGTTCTGATTTTGTCCAAATAACACAGGTTTCCCTGATCCAAATGGTAAGTTGTTGCTTTGATTACCTCTTAGCAGGGCTGTGCACAAACATTTTGAGGTGGAAAAAAGATCAATCAATTACTGTAGATAAAAACAGAAGTTGCTTTATCTCTCTCTCTCTCTCTCTTTTAAGTAACACTTTAGTCTCAGCTATTGAAAGCTTTAACTTTTCTGGCTGGAAGCTCTCCTTTTTGTTTTCAGTTCACCATTTCAGATAGGAAGGGAGCATATAACCACAAAGTTCACAAAAAGATGTTAAAAGTCTGATTTTGTCCAAATAACACAGGTACCTTTCCGACATTTCCGACCTTTACGACATTTGGTAAGTTGTTTTGAATATCTGCAGGGCTGTTCACAAACATTTTGAGGTGAAGTGTTAAGTGTAGAGGATTCTTTAATGCACTTGGAGCTGAGTGTGTGGTGCCCCCCCCCCCCCCCCCATCTTGCAGAAATACAACAGAATATTAGGGATGCACTGATATGAAAATTTTGGCCGATACCGATATCCGATATGAATTTTTCTATTATGGCCGATAACCGATATTTACCGATATCGATATGTGTGGGGGGTTTTTAAGTTTCTGAGACGATAAATTTTTACAGACTGAAAATCATGCAAACTGAATTTTTGAATGTCTTCCTTTATTTTCAGAATGTATTTTACTTCCAAATAACAAGGTTACAGGCTACCATCCTCCTCGCATTACCTCAACTTTGCAGGTTTTGCATACGGATGTAAGTGGGCCGATATATATCGGCCCAATTTTACTCATTGGACCGATACCGATATGTTAAAAAAATGACCAACATCGGCAGATTAGATAGATACCAATATTAATGCCGATATATCGTGCATCCCTACAGAATATCTATATATTCTTGGCTACAGTATTTTACACCAGACAAGGCTCCTGCCAGATCCAAGCAGGCTGTGTGGAGATGTTTAGACAGTAGTTTAATTTCACAACCGTGACAAACAATGCAGAAATTTAGATCTATCATGTGTTGTCATTAACTACAGTATTGAGCTCGGGAAAGTGATATCTCAGTAATGCGTTGAGGGAATTTTATCACTTTTCTGACATTAATTTGTGACTCACAACAATTTGTTTTTGCCTAACTAAAAAATAATATGATGCCGTTTGACTGATTGGAAGGAAGCATATACAGTACAGTAACCACAAAGTTCACAAAAAGATTTATTGATGTTAAAAGTCTTATTTTGTCCACAGGTACGGTGACCTTTCCGACAATTGGTAAGTTGTTTTGAATATCTGCAGGGCTGCTCACAAACATTTTGAGGTGAAGTGTTAAATGTAAGGGAGGATTCTTTTATGCACTTTTAGCTGAGTGTGTGGTGTTTTTTATCTGTTATATACTGACAGTACAATGTACTGTAAATGTAATACAGTGTTAAATGATGTACATAAACTCTACCATAATAGTTAGACATAGATTTAGTTGAAATAATAATATTCATCCAACTTAAGTGTCAGAAACACAATCTTCAGGGGGTACAGTATTAAGCTGCTCTTTGACAAAGACACGTTTCATGACAGACATTTTGATATGTGATAAAAGAAAAAGCTGAGGTCAAACAAATATTATTACCTATATCTTATTTTCCTTGATGTGCCCCATAAATCAGTGAAGGTGAGTCAAGATGCACAGTTTCAGAACTGGTCACTGTAAACTGTCTGCAATCGTTAAGGATTAAGTGCTTTGATTTTCATAGTCAAAGTTTAAAGGGCAACGCCATAATGAACTTTTGAAAGATGATTGGGCTTGGGAAAGTGATATCCCAGGGAATTTTTTCGATTACATTTATATGATGCAATTTGACTAAAAGGAAGCAGCTAGAATATAAGCACAAGGTTGAAATGCTTATTTCACTTTGTCTTTTCTTCCATGTTTTAATGTAAATCCTTTGTTATTTCTAGAACCCCTCTACCCAATTTCTGGAACAACAAGCTCTCGAGCACTTGATGGAAGTTCTCCTCAGATCACACTGCAGAGGCCTTTTGTTTACTTCGGACACTCATATAATCAGACTTATGTATGTAAAATAATTTTAGAAAACTACAACATCCATGTATCTTGAAGGTTTTGTCTGGCATGTTTTGTGGAAGAATAATTTCATCCACTGGTGGTTAGCAGATCCATCACCAAACACAATATTTTTGGTGCGTTTTTAATGAGTTTTAAATAAGTAAATGAAATATATTAATAAAAAGAATCAGAGAAGTTAATACTTTGTCATAAAATAAAACATAACAACATAAAACACTTAAAGGTAGAGTCTGTTGGTTTGGTCGTAGCAGTTTGTAAACACAAAATTCAAATTGAGCCCCTCCTCTTGGGCTAAACTGTGCATGCCCCATGCCCCTGATAGCAGTTGTCAGGACTGACCCATGCTGTTCATATTGAACCTTTCTCCACATCAACCTGCAGACACAGTCACCACCACGCACGAGTAGAAGACTCTACCTTTCATATCAAACTTCACTATTAACTGAATGTTTTGTTTCATAATGATCAACCCACAACATAGTAATTATTTAAAATAATAGCAATAGATATCGTAATATTTTATTACATGCAATTGTACTGGACTGTGTACTGTTTTCTATTCTTCTTCTAAGAACTGATTTATGTGTTTCCAGGTGAATCACAATGGACATCTGACTTTCAATGCTCCATGGTCTAGGTACATAGCTGGAGCATTTCCACTGCATGGGATTAGAGACATCATTGCTCCATTCTGGACAGATATGGACAACACAGTAAATGGTTATGTCATCCACAAGCAATACACCAATGGCAGTGTCCTCCAACAAGCTACACAGGACGTCAATACCTATTTTCCTGGGCTGCAGTTTAGTGCTGACTGGGTGTTTGTTGCAACATGGTATCAGGTGCCCTACTGGCTAGTCACTGGCTCAGTAAGTCTGTTTTTTTTAGTGAGAAAATGACAAAAAAAAAATGTTTAGCTGCTTGCTACATCTAAGTCAATTCTTTTCAGCAAACAACATACCAAGCAGTCTTGATCTCTGGTGGCCAGTATTCATTTGTGCTGATGAATTATGGAATAATAGCCGACACACCATGGAATGTACAGGTGAGAAGTTTTATGTTGTCACGATGTATTTCAGTGTAATTACTGCAATGCTAGAAAACACAGATAATAAAAAATAAATAAAACATTAATTAATAACAATTTGAAATATTCTTATGTGATATGTGTTTACAGGCTGGATATGACACAGTGAATTCTCCTCACCACTTCTCCATCCCTGGATCTTTAATACATAATACGTACACAGGCTACAACAATACTGAACAATTTCATAACCCAGGTTTCCGCCTGAGCAGCAATGTCAATGTACCCGGTCGCTGGGCCTTCCGCATTGACAATGGATCAAGAGGCTGCAATTTCAGTGGTAAGAGTAGAACCAGATTAGCCTCGTAAACCAGCCTCCCCCGGAAATGCATTTCATTTCATTTCACAGGGGGAGACTGGCCTCATCCCCGTTGAAACCGTTTCGCCAGAAATCGGCCGTCTACCGAGCCAATCAGCGTCGCCGCTGTGATTGACACAGCACGTTGGCCAATCAGGGCCTGAAAACATCACTACATGGACTGGACTCACCTACAACAAACATGGCGGAGCGTCAAACAGCGGCGTAAAAACAGCAGTAAGGGAAGTTCTAAATGAAATACCATCAATTACAGAACTTAAACAAGAGCAAGAGTCGGCGCTTGTTGAGTTTCTTGGAGGAAAAGACGTTATCTATTGGCCAACATGCTGTGTCAATCACAGCACGTTGGCCAATCAGGGACTTTGGCTGGAAGAGTGTTTCCTTCAATGGAGATAGAACTCCCCTGTGAAATGATTAACATGTCCCCAATATTATGGAAAGTTCCTTCTAATAGATTAACATGTCCCCAATGGCTTTTAAAGCCTAAATGGCTGGAAATAATAATCATGTTCATGTATTGATGTCAAAGTCATCCAAAAGACATCTCTATTAATTTTCCTCAAAGGTAATCCTCTGCAAGTGGGAGACTCATTCTGGAGTGACAGCACCTGTGCAGAGAAGTGCACCTGCACATCAGCAGGTCTGCAGTGTCTCAGCCAACCCTGCTCCTTCTCCCAAATCTGCCGGCCAACTTCCTTTCAGTTCTCCTGTCAGACGGTGCAGAGACGGACTTGCACCATAAGCGGTGATCCACATTACTATACCTTTGATGGCACAGTGTTTCACTTTCAGGGCACTTGCACATATGTTCTCTCTGAACAATGCGCTCATTGGCTGCCCTACTATCGAGTAGAGGGCAAGAATGAGCACCGGGGTAGCACTCATGTTTCGTGGACAAGACTGGTCAAAGTGTACGTCTACAATGAAACTATTGAGCTTGTGAAAGGACATCCTGGTGCAGCAAAGGTTAGCAGTAACTCCACCTACTTAAAATAAGTTTCCAACCTGTACTGTTATTATGTTGTTATGTATTTTGCATCAACGTCTTTACTTCCTTCTGTGTTGACAGGTCAATGGAACCTTTGTAGCCACTCCGTTTTCCCTCAGCAATGGAACCATCCAAGTTTATGAGTCAGGTTTTTCTGTAGTTATCAGTACTACCTTTGGCTTGATGGTTTCCTACGACACAAATCATTACGTCAGGATCAGTGTGCCATTCACCTACCAAAATGCAACATGTGGCCTGTGTGGAAACTTCAACAACCACCCAGCAGATGACTTTCGAACTGTGCAAGGCGAGGTTGTGAGTTCTGATGTGGTTTTTGCCAACAGCTGGAAAGCAGCAGGGGAAGATGAGCCTGGATGTGAGGTTCAGTGTGGAGGTTTGGAGTGTGCTGCTTGCACTACCCATGCAAGAGTATTATATGGCAATGCTGACCACTGTGGTATCCTCCAGAGCACTTCTGGACCTTTTGCTGCTTGCCATCAACGACTCCCCCCCCAGAACTTTCTGGAGAGTTGTGTATATGATCTTTGTGTAGGAGGAGGTCACCAGCCAATTCTGTGTCAAGCCCTTAATGTTTATGCAAGTCAGTGTCAACAGAATGGGATCCAGCTGCCAAACTGGAGGAGTCCAGGCTTCTGTGGTATGTCTCTCTCTCAGTCATTCAACAATATTTCATGATATGACTTCAAACTGTCCTTCATGTCAGTGTCAATGTTGTTGTTTTTTTGTGTAGAAATCCCTTGCCCAGCCAACAGCCACTTTGAAACCCAAGGCTCAGGATGCCCAGCAACTTGTGTCAATCCCAATTCCACCCAAAACTGTCCTCTCCCTGCTCAGGAGAGCTGCATCTGCAACACAGGCTACATCCTCAGTGCTGGGGTCTGTGTCCCTCATGCTCAGTGTGGCTGCAGCTTTGAGGGCCGTTACTACCATTCTGGAGAAACTGTGATACTTGATGAGGACTGTGGGAGACGCTGTAGCTGCAGTTTTGGCTCCATGACCTGTCAGTCACATGGCTGTGGTCCACTGGAATCATGCAGAGTTGAGGAGGGGGAAAGAGGATGCAGACCTAACAGCTATGAAACATGCTGGATAAAGGGCCCCAGGTCATATCAGACGTTTGATGGACTGACATACCAGTACCCTGGGGCCTGTCAACTGACTCTGGCCAAAGTGATGGGAATGCCTGGACACCCTCACTTTATGGTGACAGCAGAGAAAGTGCCCAGAGGCCAAAATGGATTTGCCAGGTTCATAAGGTTTGAGGCAGAGGGAACACACATCTTCATTGAGATGGCAGAGAGCAGCACAGTTCAGGTAAGAGACTAAACTTAACTTGATGAAGACTAACCCACACCACAGAGGGGGTTTACTAAAAACGTATTTCTCCCTTGAGTGTAACATAAATAAAATACAATTTTTCCCCCAAAATCTAATGATTCTCACATGTTTATGGAAAGTTGTGTTATTCTAAAAATCTGACATCAGCTGTTTAAATGGCCCTTAGGTTAATGGTCAAGAGACCAGGCTTCCATTCAGCTCAGCATCCAACCGAATCCAAGTCTTCCACAGCAGCATCCACAGTATTATCCTTCGTACTGCCTTTGGTGTCACTGTGCAGACAGTTTGGCCTCACTTTGTTCGTATCACTGCGCCTGGTATCTACAATGCTTCACTGGGTGGACTCTGCGGTAACTACAACGGTCACTCTCATGACGACTTCCGCACACCCAATGGCGTCGTGGTCAACAGCTCACAGGCCTTTGGGGACAGCTGGCGAGATGGCTCCCTCAATGCACACTGTGTGGGAAGTGTCAGTCAAAATCCTGCAACAAATGACAATTCTAGTCAGCAATGCAGCATCATTGCCTCTCCACATGGGCCATTTAACCAGTGTTTGGCCATGGTGGACCCACAGCAGCATGTGAGTGCCTGCGTGGAGATTGTTACAACCTCTACAGATCCAGCATCAGCACTATGTGAGGTCCTACGAGACTATGCACTAATGTGTCAACTGAAAGGTGTAGCTCTTGGAGACTGGAGGAATATAACTGGCTGTGGTAAGAACTTTCCCTCCTTTTGATTGAGGTTGGATGCTATCAAATGCTATGAAATGACCTTTTTGTTTCAACCTTGTTCGCCCTTCTTTAGAGCATACCTGCCCACCAAACAGCCATTACGAACGCTGTGGAACCACTTGTCCATCCACCTGCCCCAGCCTTTCCTTTCCCTTCTCCTGTGACAGTTCATGTCATGATGGGTGCCAATGTAATGATGGGTTTGTCCTCAATGGCAACCAGTGTGTACCGCCAACATCTTGTGGGTGCCATCATGGAGGACGCTATCGGCAAAGTGGCGAACAGTTCTGGGATGGTGAGGAATGTCAGAGCTTCTGTACCTGTAATGGCACAACTGCAGCCGTCCACTGTAATCGCAGCTCCTGTGGTCCCCAAGAGTCCTGCCGTGTGGTGGGGGGTGAGTTTGGATGCCATCCGAACCCTCATGGGACCTGCTCTGCCTCTGGAGACCCCCACTACCTCACCTTTGACCAAAAGGCCTATGACTTCCAGGGAACATGCCGGTATGTTCTGGCGACCCTTTGTAATGACACAAATGGACTTCCCCTGTTTTCAGTGGAAGCTAAGAACGAGCCGTGGTTTGGGTTGCCAATTTCAATCACGGCTGAAGTTTTTGTGAGTGTGTCAGGATACAGATTGCGTCTGTCCAGAGACAACAGGGGTATGGCTGAGGTGAGTCAAAGCATTTCTTAACCAACACTACCATTACATTACCAAGACAAGCTTGACACGTGTCTGAGATAGTTAAGAAACAGTGTTTCCATTATAGAACTGGTAAGTAAATTAGACTTTGGATATAGTATAGTAATACAATTTTCTTGTTCCTCCAATTTTGTCTTTCCAATCATGTAGGTGAACGGAATAAGTACAAATTTACCAGTTGTCTTGAATGGAAATGTGTCCATCTTTGCAAGTGGACCTCAGACATTTATCACTGCTGACTTTGGCCTGAGAGTCACATATGATGGATCAAGTACAGTGTCCATCTTTGTGCCATCAAATTACAGGTATTTTCTTGTAACCTTTTACTCCAATGAAGTTTCAAAGTATAAACCAAGACTGTATAATTGATCTTTAATACATTACAGAGGACAGACGTGTGGACTTTGTGGAAACTTCAATGGGAACCAAACTGACGACTTCCGCACCCCATCTGGAGCAATAGTCACCTCTCCAGATCAGTTTGGAGCAGCTTGGAAGGTAGAGGGCAACTACACCTGCAGTGATGGCTGTGGTTCCTCCTGCCCACAGTGTGTTGATGAGCAACCTGCCAGAGCTCAATGTGAGGTGATTAGAGCAGATGACGGCCCCTTCAGTTTCTGCCATGAGCAGGTGGACCCAACACCATACTTCAATGATTGCGTGTTTGATGTTTGTCTGTCTGGAGACGGGGGCCAAGATCTTCTGTGCAGGGCCATTCAGGCCTATGTCAGTGCCTGTCAATCTGCCAATGTTCAAATCTACCCCTGGAGACAGAACACCACCTGCAGTAAGTCAGCCGCTCAATGCGGTGTTGATCAGATACAGTTTCATTGACTGAAACTCTTGGCATTAACCATTTTATCTCCTCATTCATTTAGCACTGGACTGTCCAGCCAACAGCCATTACGAACTGTGTGGTACTGACTGTGGCCACACTTGTGCCAGCAGCATTGATGCCACCTGTGAGCAAGTTTGCTCTGAGGGATGTTTCTGTGATGAGGGATTCCTCAGGAGTGGGACAACATGTGTCCCTGTGGAAAGCTGTGGCTGCCTGTATGATGGCTTCTACTATAATGTAAGTCATACAATGAGCATTTACTGTAGTAGGACACCACATGTATGCTTGAAAATTCATCTCACCGTTTCTAATGCAAGAATTTCAGTCTTGGCAAATATTTACCTTTGGTCATATGTAAATCTTCTGCCTGCATCTGTCACCCATGATCATCATTATAGACTTTCCAAACCTGAAATAAGACAACCAAAGCAATACTGTAATAGTAGTTTGGCATATCAGACTCCTTAAACCTGTGAAAGGTGGTTCAGCACCTGAACCAGAACAATCAATATTGTAATCTTTCATGCATCCATCTTTCACGTGCTCCAGGCTGGAGAGTCCTTCTGGACAGATGGCTGTTCCCAGCGATGTGACTGTCACGCCCCCAATGACCTGCGCTGCGTTGACGTATCTTGCACTTCTACCCAAGAGTGCACCATCAGAGACGGCCAACTGGGCTGTTTTGATGCACTGGCTACTTGCACTGTGTGGGGGGACCCACACTACATCACCTTTGATGGGGCGCTGGCTCATTTCCAGGGCACATGCTCTTACATCATCACTGAGAGTGTGAGCCATGCTGCCAGTGAGATCCAGTTTCAAGTAGTAGCCACCAATAATCACCGTGGCAACAACCGTGTGTCGTTTGTATCAGCCGTGGATGTATACCTCTCAAATCAAACAGAGAGTGTGCACATAAGAATTGGACCAAACAAAAGAGTAACGGTAAAGACAATGACTGTCTGCTGTAACAACAAGTAACAAGTGCCTTCTCACTCTTTGTAACTCTATCCTATAATATCTCACCTCGTCAGGTAAATGGGAGCATGGTGTCTCTTCCTACCACGGCACACAGCTTAGCTCAGGTGGAACGGCAGGGAAGCTACATAGTGGTGGATGCTGTTAACCTGATTGTCCAGTTTGATGGCCGCAGTACCTTACTGGTCAGACTCGCCCAACACTGTCAGGACAGAGTTACTGGGATGTGTGGGAACTTCAACAGTGACCCTGCAGATGACAAAGTGCTACCTAATGGCACACTGGCACAAAATGACAATGAGTTTGGACACAGCTGGAAGGCACCCACAAGCCAACCAGGGTGAGTTGAGTGTTCTCAAAATACTGAAAACCTTTCAATACATACAGCAAAGTTTCCCTAGGCTCCAAAGATCCTTTGAGAACAATTAGAAAACAATGTGGCAATGTAAACACAGTCAAAGTCGCCCCAAGTGTTAAATGTTTAATGTCTTTTCCAGATGTGGTTCCACAGATGAGGATAGTGGTGGATTGGACAACTGCACCTTTATTAAACAATACTCTAGGCTCTGCAGTGTGATCTCTAACACCAGTGGCCCATTCAGTGACTGCCACTTGCACTCGGATCCACAGCCATTTTTCACTTCCTGTGTCTATGATCTCTGCCTCTACACACCAGCCAATGGCATGCTGTGTTCTGCTATCTCAGCCTATGAGAGATCCTGCTCAGTTCTGGGGTTGAACATCTCTGACTGGCGCTCAGCTTTACATTGTGGTATTTGTGCACCGCACTAATTGATGGTCAAAATAATAAATCAGGAAAAGGTTAATAGAGTTAGCTATTCATCGTATGTTTACTCATTTTATTTTCATTACTCCCCCACCCTCTACAGCTGAGACTGACCCCTGTGAAGAACTGAACTGCACAGAGAATGAGTGGTGTGGGGAGAAGGACGGTGTGTACGGCTGCTTCTGTGACGAACGCCACCATCGGCCCAACAATGAGAGCTATGGTGAGGAACTTGATTTCTTGGTTGGACAATGCTGATGTAAAATGCTGATTTATGGGTTGTTAAAAAATAATTTCTATCTTTCTCTTATAGACTCATCCATCACTTGTGCCAGTAGTTTGGGCACCATGTCTGTTTCACGCTGCCAGCTGTTTGAAGCTGGCTTCCACTCTCGTGCCCTCCATCTCCAAGAAGAGTCCTGCAAAGGCACGCTCCAGGACGGACGACTGCTGTTCCACTTTAACAATGATGACCAGATCTGTGGGACACTTCTCAGAGTACAGTCCATTAAATCATAATATCATCAGAACTTTCAGAATAAGATTTAAGATGATGAAGTGATGACCATCTTTGTCTTTTCAATTTTCAGAGCAATGGAACCCATTTCATCTATGAGAACGTGATCCAGGGTGACGTGGACCCTCATGACGGTCTAATCAGCCGCCAAAGGAACATCCACCTGCGTTTCTGCTGTGAATACCCTCTGACTCAAGCTGTGTCTATGTCTGTGGGCATCAACCCTGTTGAGAGGTGACTAAACCATCTTCTTTATATGCTTTATGAAGAATTCCATTACTCAATACTATCCATGCTAGATCTAAATTCTCACATTCCATCTCAAGTGAAGTCCCATTACTGTACGTGTTGTATTTTCTCAGCATTGTGAGGAAGAAGCTTCCATCTGGCCGTGGACAGTATCATGTAAGAATGATCCCCTACCAGGATGCTGGCTTCAACTTCCCACTGAGCAGTGACAGCAACATAGAAATGGAAATAGACCAGAGGTTGTATGTGGAGCTGCGGACAGAAGGAATCGATGGACGACAGATCGCCACCGTTCTGGACTCTTGTTGGGCTACGCCAGTCAACAATGTCAACTACCCCGTCCGCTGGGATCTAATTACTGCAGAGTAAATGAGCTGCTGCAACATCACTTTGTCTTCATACAGTACTGTTTTGTGTTTTCTCACCCAAAGTCTGAAAAAGATCGTGCATTACAATGTATCTTCCACCACCTGCCTGTCCTCTAGGTGTCCTAATCCAGCAGATGGTACAGTAGAACTGGTTCAGAATGGCGTCTCTACTGTGGCCAGATTTTCCTTCAGGATGTTCACCTTCACCAACTTCTCCTCCATCCACCTGCACTGCCAGGTCCACCTGTGTCTTCTGAGACACAACAACTGCACAACTGTATGTAACCACTTTTTGTGTGTGTTTTAGTTTTATGAAAACAACAACAATAGGTTATCAACAGATTCATCAATATAAGTCCATCATGTTGTTTTCCTGCAGCACTGCTTCCCGGGTCACCACAGACGAGTTGAGAGGGATGTATCCTATCATGACACCTCCTACATCTCACTAGGACCACTAGTGCTCAACCCAAACAGTGGTAATATGCTATCAAAGTCTAATCTAAACTAATGATGTGTAATTTTGTAATGACATACAGCTTGTTCAGTCCATCTTTTATAAACCTTACTTCTCGTCTTGCAGGTCAAATGATGCGACAAAGCAGTGCTGCAGGCCAGATCACCTCCCAGGTGACCCCCCTGCTGGTCAGTCTGCTATTCAGTCTGCTGACCGCCATAACTCTGGTCTAAGGAGAACAAAGATAATTCAGACATATGTCTGAAGTCAACATGTTACATATGCTTTTAGATTGTATTCTGTGTGAGAGGTACTGTCCCTGGTGTTTTGCATTAGTAGTAAGTAATTTTGCTTTACAGCAGCAGGGGGCATCAGTGTCCACCTTGCTAAGTTTGAAATCTCTGCTTCTTCTGTATTACTGTTTGATATAAGAGATCAAATCATTAGTTTATTTGTGGCAATTATCTGCTATACATCATCATGTAGCCTATGGTGACAGGAAAACTATAGATTCACATAATTCACACAATGTTTTTAGCTTGAAAATGATTAGTTTCCTACTAAGTTTTGTACATAGAACTTTTAAAATAATCAGTAATCAATAATAGTTAGGTATCTTTTTTAAATTGTCTATCTGTAATCATTATGTGTGTTTGGGCAAATTCCATGTGTTGAGAGATTCCTCTGGAAATGATAATGTGTTAAGAACCTTATTTGAAAATAAATAAACATTTTTTTATTCAACAAATACAGAGAGAAAGAATCTCACATTTTAAATCTCCAACCTTGTTTTATTCAGTAATAGTATATGAGAGAGTTATACATAATAGACTTTTGACAAGTCTTGTGGTGTTTTGTCTCTCCAACATTAGAGGGCAACATTAGATCAGATGCTGAACACATAATGATGATGACCTCTGCTCACTTTCTTGTATTCACTATGATATTTATTAGCTGGATGTTCAGGGCTTTTTGCAGTGATGTTAACTATCAGGGTGGCATGGTGGTGCAGTGGTTATTACTCTTGTTAACGTTTTGGATTCCTTGAAATAGCATAGAAGCATTTAGAAAGTACATGAGTGAAAAACGCTCTGCTATCACAGTATGTTCTGGACAGGAAACATACTGTAAAAGTAAATGTTACAATAACCACAATCCAAAGCATGAATACAAGATGGTTCTCATTTGACATGAAAGAACCTGTCAGTGATACAACAGATCAGGTTTCTTCCTTTTGTCCTGAACCTCCTTTGTGGGTCCGAGTGTGGAGACCGACAGAGTCGATATTTCCCGTGTTCTCTTTAGGGTGAAATTCATCATTGTCAGTTAGTATGTCCTCAGCAGTATGGGATCAAATCTTCAGTAGACATAACACCACTTACCACACACCCACAACATGTAATTTGTCATTGGTGCAATAGTACAGTACAGACACTTCAAAGTAGAAAGTCCAATACCACATGAGAAATTACACCAGGTCTCCACTACTGACACAATCAGGTGTGTTATGTGGAGATTAAGTTACAGATCATATTTCACAACCTGCATAATCTTATTAATTAGCAGATGTCGGCAGAAAGCATTGCAATTATACAAATGCAATCCCCTGAATGTGCCTATAATGTTCTTGTGCTTGTGGGAGAGTTCAGTTTTGAATCAACTCTGGTTAGCTCAGATATTTTGGTGCAGGTACAGTAAGTATGTTTTTATAACCCTTCTCAGACTGGGGTTTGGTGTTGGTAGGTTGTAGTTCTGTTGTGCTCCTGGGAGGGAGCCATGATCTGAAACTGTCCTGTCCATTACCCCATTACCAGGTGTGACTGGTAATGGTGGACAAGTACTGTAGACTGATTCTGGTCAATTTGGGATGGAAAATATTCAGTCTAATCAGTTGCAGTCTAAACTTTAGTGATTCAGATTTTCCAACTTTGTGTCTTTTCTGGCTGTTTCCAACTGACTTTGAGCCTCTCTGATGATCTGCTTCTCTAGCAGCCTTTAATTGCCAACCTCTAGCTAGCATACGATGCTCTTACCTTAGCAGCTTCCACTTCAACTTTGGTGCGAGCTGCATTCAAAGTCACCTTAGTGTATCTTAGCGCTTGACACAGTTTGTTGCTTGTTGCCATCTTGAAAACTTCAAACCACTGAGTGCTGCCTTTTCACTGTTGTGTTGTACAGTGTGAGGTAACTGACTAAACAACGAGCCAAACCTTGGTCAGTGAAGGCGGCCGTGGCAAGTTTGACCATTTACAGTCACACATTCTCATTGACATGCCGAAAACTGTAACAAAACAGAATATTCAATGTAAATAGTCTACTCTAAGGTTACACCATGAAGAAGGGTGTTTGCCGCTATACACGTGGGTTGTATCCCGGTCTCTATTTTTAATGACGGACTGATCTATGGTATTTTAACCATTTTGTCATCAAATAGCCATCCTAAATAAAGGCCTTTTAGTTTGAGATACAGGAGTGCCTTGACTTTTTTCTTCAGTTCTGTAACTTCATGTCCCTAACCAAAGTGTGCCCTCGCCAGATACTGGTATAGGCTATGTTTCCTGTTAAAGTGGATGTGACCTTTAAATCCATTTCTAATTGCTCTCTCTTTTTTTTTTAACCTCTGTACTTTTTGTTGACTCAATCCTCTTTAGTCAAAAATCAAATCAAGTAAATGCAGTTCCTGAAGCTCGTCTCACCTTTATGTATCCAGCCTCGAATGACAGATCTATAAGAGCATCCATATGTGGCGAGTCATACCTTATCTTTCATTCATAAACTGCTGACATGCAATCGCTTTATCATTCTCTTCTTGATGTGGAGAGTTACTGAGTGAACCTCCTTAAGTGAAGGCTTAAAGAAAACAAAGTGGTAGGCTACATGTCATTGAATGGAGGCTCCACTCAGAGTTTTCTTTTGTTTTGGTTTAAATCACGTTATCTGCATCATCCTTGCCAGTATCCAATTTCCTGGCAATGATTCTCCACCAAGCAGTTTCCAGCCATCTTGAATACTCATCCCAGTGCCACAACAGGGGAGTTTTTAGCCTCAGGAAGGAAGTAAGGAGGGGGACAGAATGAATGGAGACAAGGAAACGGTGGTGGTTGGGAAGAAGAGGGAAATATGAGTGACAGCTTGTTGACTTTTACAAGATGTTGCAGGCTTAGTTGGCTAAATTGGATTCCCTCATAAAGTCCCCAGTGTGGTGTGCTGCAGGGGTCAGAGACGGTCCCATCTGATGTTTGACCTCTCCACACACTGGCCCTAGCTCATGTCAGCAGCAGTGACCACTACACACTGCAGCTCACAGTATAATTACATCTGAACTTAGTCCATTTGTGCAAGACTCCAGCCTCTGGGATTCTTCACGAAGATTATATTGATATGAAACAAGTTTTTAATGAATAGAAGTTTCACTTTGTGGTTTGAAAAAAAAAAGAGGTTGTATTAACCACTATTCAGCAAATCTTATTTCCCATTAGGAATTCGCTCAACATCCCAACAAAACACTGAGCGTATTTGCTGCAAAGACATGATGATGTTATAAGGATGGATATTGACTTGTGTTTGTAGGGCACTGTCACTAAAAACTAAGGATACAGGGCCGTAAACAAATAGAAATACATTATTTAAAAAATAAGATAAACATTTTTAATCTTTAGTTACGTACTTGATAGTATATCAACACATATTGTATGGATTAAAGGCAGTTTCCACAGTACTTGAACCCAGCAAAAACTCCACATTGCCTCAGGGTTTCTTCCACTGCCTTAATCTGAGTACATTTCCTTATTGTTGTTGACGTTCCCTGTGTGTTTCTCTGCTGGCTTACTGTAAGAGCGCAATGGACAAATACACTGTGAAAACTTCAAAACAATGTCTTTATTTGAGTTATAAGGAAAACAGGTCCTAGTTTAACAGTTTATTGAGTTCCTGTGGGCACACCTGTTGTCTCTGTCCTTTCTGAGGAGACACAATGGGAAAGTGTTTTTTTTTTCTTGTTGTTCATCCTTTTGTTTTGACAGAACTGCACTTGATAGAGTCAAATCCAGCCATCTAGAGTTTCTGTCAAGAGTAATTAGATTTCCCTGGTGAATTTTATACTCCTGAGAAGGCCGGACAGTCAGGGGACTGTAGCTGCAACCCAAGAAGTCATGAAATTGACTCAGCAAACCATGTGTGAAAAATCAGCACTTCGTAAAGTGAAATTTACATGATGTACTATGACTTAAGCCATGCTGTGTTCTTCATGGGTTCTATGTGACACCTTTACTGTCCTGAGATTTACACCCGAGAAGCATGAAATTCATGTTTTCTAAACAGTATAAAAGTGTATTTCTGCATTTTTACACTAATGTGATCCAGACAAAGTTAAAAAAAAAAAAATCAAATCATCATTTAGCCTCTTGTACTGTAGTTATAGTAACTATTACGTTATATGTGGTCATTCTTATACTGTACATTAATCCATTTCATAAAAATCCATTACAATATAACTGTGATAATTGTGAATTATGTTGTCTGTGACACGCTGTTTCCATCAGCCGTCCATTTGAAATATTAGATAAGAGGTTTACCAGAGGGCTTCCTCTCGCCATCTGGTTCTGCTGTCAACCCAGGACCGCTTCCTTTAGTCCTCAGATCTACTGTACATCTTTTTGACTCCTCAAAGATTTGTAACATCTTTTTTTTTTTTTAAAGCATCCGGGCCTAGTACTGCTTTAGTGTGTGTGTGTGTGTGTGTTTGTTTCCCCTTCAAAATAATCTCATCTGATAGTTCCAAGTGTTATAACCCTAACCCTAACTAACATCCAGGAACGCTTTGCTTGACTCTCTCACATGTTGCACTGTTTTTGTTTCATGCTAATCCAGGTTTTACATCTTCATCAGTATAAAATTCATACCTCAGTTCGTATCACCCCAGGCTGCAGGAACTGCATGTGCACAAAATATTGATGAGTTGTATGTTTTTACCTTTTTGGATTTCTTTTATATTTTATACTCCACAATAATATAATTTATATTATAGACATGAAGGTTAATGTATATGTAGTGAGAAAAATAACAACTCATTTCCAGCTTTCAAGTCACACAGTCAGACATTTAGTTTTTCAATTTACTTAAAATGCTTTTAGCTAATTTGCCTACATACACTAATTACATTTATCCCGGGAATTAGAAGGGCAGAGGTTGATGGAGTGAGTGATGGACTGGATGACGGATAATGACAACCCCTCTGCTTTCCTTTTCCACTGTGTCACCATATTCTCTTTCCTTCACCCCACCCCGCCCCACATCACTATCACCACCACCACTTCACTCCCTCCAACAGTGACCATGGGCTGTTTATCGACTGGCTTCTTCTTCCTGTTTGTGGTACTAAGAGGATGAAATTAGATCTGCATCGGCGAGGATTTGAGATAAATTGGGCAGCAGATCGGTCCTAACTTGATTTCCTCTTGGCTTCTGAAGGGGTAAGAGGCTGATAGTTCCTCATGATGCAGCAGAGAGGAACAACACCGGATTGACACGGATGAGCATGGGGTGACTGTGGGTCTGGTGGGTGCTGCAGTTGACCCTAACCCTCACCTGAATGCTTCAAATTATAAGACATAATGGGATGAGACCAGATTTTGTGTGGGTAAAAAGTAAGTTTGCATTTGACACTGTTTATAGTCAAACACAATGTCCTAACACGACTGGGGAAGGACATTGCTACCTCTGCCAGCGTTAGATATTATCTACATTTTGTCCATGCAACTGTATACAAGCCCTCTTCACTGACTGCATGCTATCCTCCACTGTAGCCCCTGTGCCTCGGCCCAAATGGCAGTAGCACACTGGGGTAATCGGCCGCTCCCATTACAACTCCCAGGGGAGGGGGAGGTTTGCTCCTTAGCTTCTTTGTCCGGTTGGAGTCGGGGTGTGGATCTCGCTCTTTTCACTGTCCCACTTTGATCTGACTCCAATCCCTGACAGTTGATACTGTGGCTGAACCTGACACTCGGCCCTGCCTCTGTAGAAATCTGGAATAGGACGAGGAGTATGGGATTGAGAAGAGCAGGAGTGAATGCCAGAGTATCTGCTGTTTTGTGTGCCAGACAGACGTGGTGACCCCTCTTGGTTAAACTCAGCCAAAGAGGTCACGGGCCGTAGTGAGGAGGAGGACGGCCCTGAGGGTAAACAAGTGTCTCTTAATGTCCTGCATTATCTGCACTATCAAAGCCAGGCCTGCTGTTGCCAAGCTCGGGAAATTCAAAAAATCCAGATGAAAAAAATAACAAATGCTGCTCCCTGGAGATTTTTCAAAAATCCATGGGTGGGTTGTAGTATCACTAATTGCTTGTAAATTTCAGCCCAAAGTCTCGGCTGAAAGGGATCTTTAGTTTGTCTGTAATCAAAGCTCACTTTGAAAGGACAAGTCTACAGTTACTACTGTACATTTACTCTCCTCAATTTTATTTATTCAAATTCTGTGTGAATTCATTATTCATGGAGTTAAAGTGGATTGAGTTCTGTCAATGCCTTGTCCTCTACTTTGTGCTAAATCGTGAAATTGATCATAGAATAAAAGATTAGAAAGCCTTTATTGTCACTAATAAAATTCAGACAACTTCTGCTGATCAGAACAAACAAACAAAAGATATGAACTTATCGTTATACATCTATGCAGCAGACGTAATGATGATTATGCGTCTGAATTTTCAATTTACTGCTCACAACTGATTATAGGGGAAAATAACAGGGGAAAGTGAATGGCCCAAGTTTTCATAAGATCTAAGAAGAAATTTAACTGACGTGTTTTGAGCTTTCTAAACACTTGTTCCAGATCTTATTTCTCCATCTCTGCTGTCCGTATTTTTCCTGAAGGGACATTTCAGAATGAATCCATAGACTGTAGGATGAGCCTTGCACAGGTGCTACAGGTGGGCCCCACCAGTATTGGCAGAAAAGCTCTCTTATTGCCTAAGAAGGAAAACCTTTTAAACAGAGATCCCTTGGGATTCACAGAGGCGTTCATGGCCATTTGTTCCCTGTATTTTTGTGTTAAATCTGCTGTCTTTCTGTCATTCATCCAATCAGGTGCGCATTTATGTCTCTGTGTCAGTGCTTAACCAAGCTTAACAAGGACTGGAGAGGTGACTGGGGATGGCTTTGCTCTTTGCTCATGTTTTCTCAGAAATACTTAAATGCAGGCCTCCCACTCTCAATTCACAAAATCCTCAGCTCAGTTCTCATACGTGACAAACAGACAAGCTGCAACACATTCAGCCTCAGGTCAACTCAGAGCTGATGTTGACCGATGGGCCCCAGTCTGCCATCAGTTTGAAGTTGAGTTGAAAGAACCTGAATAGTGGGATTCTTCACTCACTGTAAAGTCATATTCAGGACTTTCATGTGCTGTCCAGTATTGTATTTGAAATATTGTTAAACTGAATAACTGCCGTATCACTATTGCATCACTTTTTCAGTTTTTTTTTTTTATCATGAGAAATGTTGGCATCTCTAGGACAGTGGTTTCATTTTTCATGCTATTAGAAAAAACATTCTCTTATCATGATATCAGTGTCTTCATTGGATGAAAAAAATACAGGGTACAAGTACTAAACCCACAGGCTCTTTCTCTGTCTTGGTTGCCTAGATAGATGTGGGAAAGCTTCATGTCACACTAGAGAGCCGTATTATCTTTTGGAGTACAATAATCTGCTCCTCTGTCTTCTTCCACATCCACGGTGCAACATTACATCACTCCTTTATTTAGAGGAGATATCAATGTGACATCATGACCATCATTCTATACCTGCATTCACTGCAGAGCCGGGTGGCTCGGATTGAAACTCAAACCTGTGCATGATATGAGATGCAGAAGGCCACTGCTCGTCTTTGGCTATTGGCTGAAGGCTAATCAGATTTCATGAGGAAGAATATGCAGACAGAGTTCAAGTTTCCTGTGTGTTCAGTTCAGAAAAACACAGTCCAGATACCAAACATGGTGGAGATATCTCTTTAAAAGGCTAGCTTGTTGGCTTAGTGTGGTAAAGCCAAGGTCAGAACTAGTGGGCACTGGCAGACTTGGTATGAAGGAAGTGACAGTTCATTATGCCTTGGACATCTTAGTTACAGTAATATTGCTGTACTCAGGACAGTTTTTTTTTTTAAAGAAAGGATGTGCATCCAGTCAGACAGATGTTGAGAACTCTTTTCTTGGCACCCGTGACCCCATTGCTGTCATTTACTGGCTAATGTTTGCTCTACGAAGTTGGCTGAAAATCCCTTTCGTCATTTGATTTTTCATATTTTCATGTGACTTTCTTAAAAACAAACCCTGTTGAAGTGATCTGTCCATCGATATGATATCTGGCAAAAACCCTTTTGCTCTGTCAGAATAGTAATTTTCAGTGTTTATTCCTCAGGAGGTTTTCTCTTTTGAGGGGGGGGGTTGACTTTGGCAAACACGACGCTGTCAGATCATGACTTCACTGCGCAACATTAGCCAAAACTCCAACACAGTTTCATTCAGGATTGGCTCTGGGTTGTGAATGGGTTGAATGTCTTGATAAAATCCCTTTGACCTTTAGCGTAATGCAGGGCTACTAGTGAGCTAGCATCATTGGCAAACCTTAATACCAATATAATACCAGACCATGTGGAGCTTTAACAGCATGTCTAAGAGCAGAATGTGTTTATCATACATGTCATTATCAGAGTTACAGATACATAATGATGTCATTGTAAGTTGGAACTGATTTACACTTTGTTCTTGGGGATTTGGACAATTTATTTTCGACACAGCCTGTTCTCCCTTGTTGACACCTGACAGACATGATTCCTGCAGCTGCTTTTATTCTCAGCATGTGCTTAAAGTTATCCCCCCATGGTATGATTTTCTAATACAAGACCTGAAACACGAACAAGGCTAAATATAAAACATTTCATGTTAAGTGGTTACAGGGTTTCAAAGCACAGTCTACTTTGACACTTGTTTGAAACCTACAGCTGGCTCGGGGTATCAGTGTCATTCAAGCAGTATGTTTGTACCTCTAGGTGCAGATCAGGCTTTGGAGGTATCTCGGTTGTCTTGGTGCAATTGTTACAGTGCTGTAGATCTTTTTTCTGTTATGACACGGAGGCTCTGTTGGCTCAGTGACTCACTTGTCAGGACAGGCTAACAAAGGAATCAAAGGGAGGAGGCACAGTATGTACAAACTATTCACATGAGCATGTGATGAAGGAAGCCGACATTTTGAACAGCATGCTCTGCCTATGGTTGACGTTTGTTGTTGTCGTGACAAATAGACAGATTTCCTTACTTCCCGTTGTGCAGCTGAATGTGTAATGCAGCACCTGGTATGCAGACAGGCGACATAAATAGAAGCAGGGAATATATATGGCGTAATAAAATGCAATTAAACCAATAAAGTCATAATGGCATTTCCCCCCCGAACCAGCCCATGACAAACAAATAAATCCTTCTCTGTTCACCACAAAGCCACTGGGTGGAATTTCTCAGCAATTACGAGCTTCTGAAAGACGCCGTGTGAATTGTGTCAATGTTCTCTGTTTTGTCACTTCCTGTTAAACGCGTTAAAGCTTCATAATCTCTGAAAGGGAAATGAATGCAGACCCGAAACAGCTCTGACTCTCCAGAACATGTTCTTGTCATTAAGTATTAATCAGCCGGATTCAGGCCACAGATGTTTTATAGCCTTCGTCCAATTAAGATATAGCTTATAAAAAAATGCTTTACCTACTTTAAACAGTTTGAATAAATTAAAAACATTTGAATGAGGTTTTACATTTCGTGACTTCTGATCAGTTTTGAGGCCAGAGACTGATTTCCAGAAAAGTACCTGATAAAAAAAAACCCAATATAAATGGAAAAGCAGCTGCAGACTCTAAATAATGTTGCACGGTCTTTAAAGAGGAGAGACAAGGTAGGAAAGAACAGGAGGAGGAATAGTATAATAGACTGATGTAGAAGGAGGTGAAAAATGGCTCTATTATAAGCCTAATAGAATTTCCCTCGGCCCCAGAGGGAAACAGAATGGACTCTCCCTCTATCCCACTTTGCCTCCCCATCCTCCCATCCCTCCATTTGCCCGGACCAGAGATATAATTTCATCACTCTTCACTTAATTGTGTGCGATGCAGGCAGAGGCTCACTCTCTGTTCCAGCAAACAGTGTGGCAGGTGGGAGAGGAGGAAGAGGAGCAGAATAATAGAACAGAGTGGGAAACCACATCACTTCATTTTTATAGATGGACAGCTTGTAAAAGCGATGGGTTACGTGGTCCCCCCTGAGCAGCAAAGTGTAAACACAGCAGAACATTGAGTGGGATCTCTGGGAAACACTGTCACACAGGATAGACTGTAGATTCATAGTGGATATTTGTGTTTTTCCTAAAAGACAAAACTATTAAAACGATCAGTTCAAATGAATATGTTTCCTATAGATAATACAGCAAAAAACATTGTGAATGAATCCATAGACTGTAGGGTGATTAAAATGAAATGTGGTCAAAGGGATATTGATGTTTCATATCCATGTTTTAGTTCAGATCTGACATTTTCCAGATGATGGATTGTTGATTTGTTTGTTTACTGATGCTACTATGTCTTAGTAATCATTAGAATAATAACATAGATAAAATTGTCATTATATGATAAGTCGTTATTATGATAAATGACAATAACTGCAAAGGGGAACCCTCCGTGTCCATGCATTTGTATGAAGGATAGAACTGTGCAAATAATCAGTATCAGTGAATAGATTTTTAGGTGACGGAAAGGTGGATGCATATGGAAGACATTCTGCCATGTCACATTGTTTTTAGTGAGATGGAGTACACCCTTGTCAGTGAAGCTGAAGACGTTGCATGAAACCAGATTTCAAAAGTCGTGGTCAAAATCAAGAGCTTTTTTAAGAAGAGCAGTTTCCACCAAGAAATCCATAAAGTATAAATGTGCTAATGAATGGTTTCTCAATTACCTGTACTTACCTCCATGAAACAGTTTTTCTCCCCTGCACTCACTGGAGCCATGTCTTTCCCAGCTATGTTTTATCCTCATCATAAATTGTTTCTGAATCTATTTGCAGCATTAGGAAGATTGCATTTCAATCCCATATGGTACATTCTCTCATGTGTTGTTTACAAAACAGGATACAAATTGAAACTGACCCAGAAATTCATGCTTATTTGAAGCTATAGGAGAAAGACAAGATACCTGCTCCTCCTCTGGTTCCTAGTCAGATGCTGACCTTTGACTTGACAGATCGGTCACGTCGTCCGTATACTCTCCCGTGCAGCAACACCTTTTTGCTGTGTTGCGTTTGATCTCCTGTCACAGTGAGACACCGCGACCGAAGAGAACACGTGTGCTGTCGTCTGAATGACCTGCAGACTTGCTACAGTCGGTCGTCCATCATGCTAAGTGTCTACTGTGCTCCTCAGAGAGATTTTTCTCCCCTGGTCGCCGTGGTCGTAAAGATGAAGATGCTCCTGACCTTTGACCTCCTCCTAGGGATTACCTTTTTAAGAGCACTGTACTAACTTGTATGGTATGAGAGGTTAAAGACATGGAGGCTTGAAGTTGAGGGACATTTTTTAGGCTTAGGGTTAGAGTTAATCTTTATGGTTAGGGTGTGGTTAAAATTTAGGTTTGGGGTTATGGTAACATTTATTAGTCAGTTTTAGTTCATTATTATAAGCTGTATTCATATTAAAATGAGTTTGGAACATTTTGATATTTTTTTATTATTATTGTGAGCGACTGAGAGCTGTTTCCCACCCTTTCCAGTATCAAAATTACCCGACATGGACATACAGTGGTATCAAGGTATTTCACTTTGGTTTCTCCATCCTAATTAAACCAGGGCTTCACTTCCTCTGAGACGTGAAGTGTGGTTATATGTGTCACTGTGTTATTCTGCCTTAGACCTGAGGAAGTGTCTTTTTATGGTAACGGTTTCACAACCTTGCATTTCTGGACAGTCCTTGGGGAGTCCTGTTTCCTTGTTCTCACCTTGTCCCAGTGGTGATTTGTCAAGTGGGTAAACATGTTACTCTGAGACCACACTGTCCGTGAGTCATAAACTTGACCATAACTTGTTGTAAATTAGCTAAATTAACTGAACAGTAGACACAAATCATCACCGATTATTTTTCCGCTCCTATAATCAAGTTGGATATTTGGCGGTATTTGATTTATGAATTCTGCATAATTATTTTCTTTTTTGTTTTTAATAATGTGTTATAAAATACCTTTACCTTTCAGATTTTGCCTTTATAATTAAATTGATTTATTTAAAAATCATCAATTTAGCTTTCTGCTAATAATTTAATTACTTAAACCTGTATTGTGGTTGAGTTAACATCTACATCCAAGTTCTCACTCCGAACCACACGAGGAGGCAGATTTCATCAAGTGTTAGAAATACTGTAAATTTTCTAATCACACATAAACACTGATTTTAAGTGATGTCGACAACTGGAGTCACTTAGTGAGCACAACTTATTTTTTCTCTCACTTTCTTAAACATGCAGCCAAAACTGGTCACCCAAACCCAACATGGCCTATCCTCTTTCACGACCACATGTCACTCTTGCACACATGGTTCCCTTCACACATCAAACATTCCTCACTAATGACTCACTGGAGGTTAGCAGCAGTTAGCAGGGGAATGTGTTTTCCATTTGGACCTCGGTTCACTTAGAAACTGATCCGATGCACCCGGACTGGGTCAGAACCTGTTGATGCCATTTCTGATCTGAATAAGCAAAAACAGATCCAGTCAGGAGCTGGTAGCAGGTTTAGGCCTGGTTGATTAATTATATCAAGTTTAATTATAGACTGTGAGCACAGGTCTCAGCACTGAGTTCTTTAATAACATAATTCTTGACAATTTAATGTGTGTAATTTGTTAAGTGCCACATTGTACTTTTGCAAATAACATTAACATTATTTGACAGATGTTTTATCCAAAACAGGGACAACACTGAAGCCCTGGTGCAGTAGGAGACCTTGGTGTAAGTAAGTACTGTATAAATCCATTCAATAAACATGGCCAATTTGTGCTGTCTTAGCTTATCTGCTGTAGAATCTATAGATGTCCTTCACAATTTCTCAAGCATGTGTATAATTTCCACAGGGAAAACCCTAATTTACCCTTCAACCATAATTTATGTGATAATAATCTATCATAATATTTTCACACTTTTAACACTGCCACCGTGTTAAGCCCACAGTGACATAAAAATATGAGACCAGTGGGAACCTATGTGATAACATGTCATTTCACGCACGATTACTTTGCCATATCACTCACCACACTAAGTCTAATTTTGTTGACAGGTTGTTGGTATCTGCAGTATTATGATAGTGTTGTGTTGCCTTTGCTGCACTGACCACACACACTGCCATAATTCATGCAGTCAGTTTGATGAAACCAATGATGCACTAAGACATCCTACACTGCCCCATTTTCACTGCCCCCTTCCCTCTTCCAGGGCTCCTTATGCTGCAACTGTTGAAGCCTCCAGTAATCAGTCTGTCTCATTTGGCTTGGATTACACGTCAGAAGGACTTTACGATGGCGCTTGAGGAAAATGCGCAGGCCTCCTCCTTCCTGAGGGCAGAATACAAAAGAATCCAGGCTTTGCTCCAAGACCAAACTGGGACCATGCCAGAGCATGAAAGTATGTAGATCACTAAATAGGAATAATTAATCAATGAAAAACTTGCAACATAGGTTAAGAAATGATCAAAACTACTGTGAAATGTTTCACCATTCATTTCGTTCACACATATTTGAGTTCATTTTAATCAAATTATTGAATATTTTTTGCAAAATACTTCCTAGTGTCACATTTTAGCAACACAATGAACTGAATAAATAGCATGTCATAATGAAAAGCGTTAAGAGATTATGTATATTTATGATCCTATTCCTAATATTGCAACCAAAGTGCATTCTTGTTTGTTTAGGTTAGGTTACTGTGGAAGCAAGTGCATGCTCTTGTTAGGTTTGTGTGTGCGTTGCTGGATCAATACAGGGCATAAGTGCATTTAAGAGCTTTATTAGTGGTTTTACTGCTTGTCTGCTGTAGGAATTTTGCAAATTCACATTAAGTATAGTACAGTAAATGTATTAGTATACAAGAAACATTCAGTATTTCTCTGTACAATTCAGTCCTGGTGCACAGTCAGTCTTGGCCAATATGAGCTACATTACCAGGGCTTTTTTTCCTAAACTCATCCTGCGATGTCTCGTAGCTCCTCCTCTCCAAGCTCCCACCACCATACACCATCACAGTGTTACATGGCTGTTCAAGCAATTCAATTTCTGATCAGTTTAAATCTGGAAGATTGTTCTGTGGAGATGTATCAAATTGAACACAAGCATCAAACCAAAAATAGCGTATAGGTGTAAAAGTGGAAAATGTTTCCCACTTGCTAATAAACAAACTTATCAATGAATCAAAGCAAAGTCATTTCAAGACAGTTTTGTGCAACCTTTTGATAATTTGTTCTGATTTGGTCCTTTAGTTTAAACATTAATAGCTGTGACCCAGGAAGCTGTACTGTAATTCACAGATTAGAACTTAAAACCTTTGCTGGTGCAAATATTTTCAGCCAACTTCAGGCAAACATTCTTTTAGCTTCTTACTCGACACGCAAAATGTTCCTCGAGTCAAAACTTCTTGGAGGAAACACACGTCATTAAATCGGTTGTATACTGCAGAGCTGTCTACGGTGCAGTGTTTATTTCAAACTAACTGTTGCAATGCTTTTACATTTCCGCTCAGATGGGGTGTTTTTGATGTAGATAGAAGGTGTAGTCATGACATTTTGAGAAACTGCTGATTGATAGCAAAGACCGGAAACAGATAGCAATCAAAGGTAACCGCATAAATAGTCTAGTTCATAAGTACCAGCTTTTTATTTATTTTATTTTTATTCAATTTAAAGGTGCTATTAGACAGATTTTTATATCTTAATACCGTTTGACAGAGTCAAGCACACAGCTTCCTCCTGTTTTCAGTCATGCTGAGCTAAGCAGCTGGATGGAGCTTCATTTATCAGACCAATCTTCTTATGGGCAGACATCGAACAGAAAAAGAGTCAGTGAGTGTTTCTTATCTATACCTATGTGTTATTCACTTCTGATTGGGTATTTAAATCTTTTTCTTTCTTTTTTAACTTTCCCTATTTATGTCCAGCCTTATTGACACAATACCATAATACGCATGATGGTAAATAATCTGCTAATTGCACCAAACACCTCACAAAGGTCCTTTCCCTTTGCCCTTTACTAGGACATATTGTAACAAAGTCCCATTCACATATTGAACAGCAGCGCCGTCCAAGCATTGACTAAGATAAAAACAGGAAAATTACTTTTTTTTTTACAATATAAAAAAAACCGTAAGAAGATATACTTACAAAAACAAACCAAAATATACAACATCAGCAGACACCTGAAATAGTTCCCAGGCACTTGTGATGCAAATTGGACGAACATAATGACACTTGTAAGTGCTACAATCTAGGACAACATAATACAAGGGTTGATTGGGAATTAAAATACAACAACCCATAGAGAGTAGAGGGAGAATACCTTCATTTAAAGTAATACTACAGCATGATGCTCAGTATGCTAATGGTTAGTAACATTGTACAATCTGTACCCGAGAGTAACAGATGAAGTTGGTGATATAGGTTTAACACAGTAAACTATTTGCTCCTTCACATTTTCCCCCGCAAACAGACAGTAAACAAACAAAAAAATACTACTTCCTATATCGTTCACCAGTTGGCAGCACAATAATCATGCCATAATTACAATGTTGAAGCATTTTGACAAATTAACAAGTAAAAAAACAAAAACAAAAGAAAACATAATGCCAGAGGAATGCCTTCCTATGCATAAACAAGCTGATTAATACAAATGCAGATTCCTGGGTTTCGCCTTTACATTGAAGTAATCCAAAACGACTCTGCTTTTATTTGGCCTGAATTCATCCTACATCCCTTGACTTATGTCTCCACTGACTTGCCTTTTATCCAGCAGCCATTGTTGCAAACAATGAGGAAACAAGACACCCTATGTCTTTTTTTCTCTGTCCTGTTTCCCCTGTCTTGTTCATCTGTTTGAAGGATTGTCAGTCGCAAGAATCACTGCTTTGGATGAATACAATGAACTATTCTTGGTTGCTCACTTATGGTGTGTGAAATATTACGTGTTATATTGATGTAATGTAACACAATCATTCAAGATACCCTGAGAAATGAAGCAAAAAAAGATAGAAAACCCCTGGGTTTTTGCTTTGCATCCTGGTCATTTTGTACTATCTATACATTTGTTTTGTCTTGGAAGTTGTGCACTGGCTTGACAATGAGTTGCTAGTTTCTGCATGCTGTTTACTGTTAATGTAGCATTTCACCACCTATAGTGCACATTGCAAATTATACAATTATTAGACATATTTGAAAGACACAGTGTTACCTTATGTTTTCTACTAACAGTGAGATTAAACAGTATGTGGTCCCCCTCATAAGACTGCTCCATACAGTATATGGCAGGATCTGACATTTGTCTGTGTCTTCTACGTTAATCAAGAATGAAATACATACATGTTGTGTGTGTGTGTGTGTGTGTAGTACATGCATGCATGGCTACATACTGCAGGTCTATGTGTGCTTTGTATGTATGTATGTATGGTATGTGCATGTCTCTATGTGTGTACTTGTCTTCTTCTGTACATAAGGAATACATGGTTGTTACTGGGTGACTGGGTGAGTTTTGGGTCAGTATGAAGGAGTCTGTGTAGGAGCTCCTGTGGTACCCAGACAGACTGTGAGCACATCGACTGGAGTCTCATGCTACCTCAGTCAGTGATCTGCCCCAAGACCGGCCAACAGT
The DNA here is from genome assembly GCA_030347415.2 of Decapterus maruadsi. NCBI lineage: Eukaryota > Metazoa > Chordata > Actinopteri > Carangiformes > Carangidae > Decapterus > Decapterus maruadsi. Next base: position 11,763,215 of record CM064888.1, on the reverse strand, counting down.
TCATCGAAAACCTGAACCACTTCAAAGACAAAGCCAACATCGAGATTAAGTCCACATGTGCTGGAGCTCCATGTCTTGAATGTAACACAAAGGTAACAGCTCGACTTTGCTTTATAGTTTTTTGTTTTGTTTTGTTGCTGAATGTGAACAGGTTCATTTGAAATGCATCCAAGCATCTTTCCTCAGATTGTCACATTTGCAAAGATCCAGATACTCTGTGGTATGCAGGCCTCATCCGGTAGCAGTAACGCACACAAACGCAAGCCAGTTGTCAACTTAAATTCAAAAAGTCTAACATGGCATGTAAATAATGTGGCTTGTCAGGTATGGTCTGGAGATGTTTACTCCTCTTTGGTAGAATAGATTTGAAAAGTAACATATAGAGGTACAACACTGGCTTATGAAGGCTATACTGTAAGTAAAGGCCACACTGACGGACTGACTTGTGTAAGAGGGAAGAATAAAGATGCAGAGGATCAAGATCAAGAGCCATTTATGCACTTTAACTTCAGTTCAAAGCCCACTGCTGCTCCGTGGTTATTAAAGTCAAATAAAACGGTCAGCTCGATGTCGAATCAAGTGGAAAATGACTAATTGATTTGATTCAGGAAGTTGATATTCATTCAGTTTGTGTTTCTGGCATCTTCCCGTCTAAATCATTGATTAACATGGACATATTTCATGGCATTGAATCATTGCTGTGACTGCTGGCTTCATGAGGGGATAGCTTGAAGCGATTATAGCATGAATTATGTGGGTCGTGTGTGTGGCCGTGGATCTAATTTTAAGATTAAGGTCCAGGTGGTTTGCTCTCTGTTCAGTAGGTCACACGACAGAGGTCGCGGTCGGCTTCGCAGCGCTTGGGCTGAGCACAAGACTCTGGGCGATGTCGTCACGGTTGATCTTGCGCAGCGCCGTGCACAGTGTGTCGATGCTGGCGCAGTCCTTGCTGGCCCAGTCGGACAGGAGCGCACGGACGGGATGCTCTTCCTGCCGGAAGGTCGCGATCCGCTCCTCCTCGTACCCCAGGAGGCCCGCCAGGTTGCACCAGTCGCTGTCGTCCATGTGGTCGCAGTCGTCTCCTTCGTTGCCCCTGAACAGCAGCTTCTCCACCCTCTCCCTGGTGTGAAGAGGAAGGAGCAAGCAGGGCTCTTCATCCATGGTCACGACTGCAGAGGGAAAGGAACAAGTTCGTTATTTGAGCTGTAACGTTGCGGTCCCAGTCCCAGCCTGGTCAGATGCGTACTGTACATGAACTGATGAAGCCTCTTGGATGAGAGGTGAAACGTCATCCTAGACAAATAACCAAGTCCAGTTGCTTTTGATTTAAATTTCTTTGGGGTTGAAATTTTAGCATTTTAGAAAATTTTTCTTTGGCCCCACTATCAGAGTATCAGGTCGAAAACGAATTTAGCTCCAAAATATCACATATACCACAGATTTCCACTTTAAGATACTGTTCAGACAGGACATAGCTAATTGAATACTTCTTTCTGGAGCCGCCACAGCCGTTAACCCTAAACCTTACCCTATATTTATGTATTATACAGCTTTAAAAGTGCTAAATTCTCTCAAACTGGTTTGTCGGGCCAGGATTGGAAATTCCCAGAAGCAAGTGCTGCCAAAGAACGAACTCTGTTGCTCTGTCAGTGTTGCAACTTGCAATCCTTGTTTGCTTATCAGATACTGTAACGTCTTTTCTACTGACTGACATGGTGGGACAGTTTAGGTTGCAGCCAACAGTAGAGCTCAAATTCACAGAAAACCCAATATTCAGGTTTGCTATCAATCAGACTGAAAGCGTGAAGAGGAGAGAAAACAACTCATTACCAGGGAAATTCAGTGCTGGACAAACACTGACTTTTGTGCTCAAAAGCACTGACACCCACTTAAAGTACATTAGTTTGATAAATGAGGGCTGCGTGTTGGTGTTAAGGGAGTGTCTTGTGTGATGTTGCAGGTGTTAATGTGTTACCTGTCTGTGCCTGAGTCTGGCCCTGCTGCTCCTGCAGACTTTGGCTGTCCACAGAAATGCCGCTGTCGCTGTGCAGCTTCTCCCCCTCAGGTGAGGGCGTCTGGTTCTGGTTAACTGTGCAGTTGTTGGCTCCTTGCTTGTTTTGCTTACAGCTGTTCCACCTGAATAAAGATGAGTGAGAAGAGAAAAACACAGTTCAGGAAAAAAAAACTGCCTGATCAAAAACAACGGGTGATCAGACTGTATTAGTTCTTATTATTCAAGTAGCTAATTTGTATTTTAAGGCACAATGACTGACTTTTAGCAGAAACGAGCTGTGAACACAATGCTGGCATCAGCTTATGTGATATGGTAAACTTGTAAACAACAAGTTGGCAATCTTTTGCATGATCTGGCATCAGCAGGTGTGTCTTTTTATGATGGATTGTGGTTAACGAAGATGGCGTAATTACACTATCATTAAAACTACGGAAGTTACAACACATTTTAATGAGACAAGCTCCTCAGACTTTGATGTGGATATTGGAATTCAAACGAGAGTGGGGCGTTAAATTCCTTCCTCCTCACACTTCACTGCACATCGTAAGTTAGTTTAGAGATATTCAGAGAGACATTCACAGCCAATTGGTGAAATACTTCCAGTGTTTGCCCAACAGTTATCTTCTGGTCTATCACACAAGGCTTCTGTGTTTAAATGTTTAGACATGTAACACTTTCCATGCCAGACAACACAGTCAGATAAACATATTGTATGTTCAATATTTAAGCAGTAAACAGCAGGGTGTCTGTGTAGACATAAAGAGAGGAGCCACTTAGAAGAAGAGAGTAATGAGGCCATACTGTGGCCCACAGGACAGTGTGCTCTCATCCAGAAAAGCAGCAGATGATTTCATTAAATATGAAACTATGGAAATTCTAAATCTGATTGAGTTTTGTTGTTCGTATGCATTTGTAATAAGCATCAGATGCCTTTTCTCTTACCCTCGCTTCCCTGAGGGGTCAACAGACGAAAGAAAAAGTGAATACACACTGAGGTCCAAAAATAAATGTTATGGGTCTCAGACTTTTAAATCCCACTGTGTATTCATGACTTTACTCTAATTTCAGTCTAGGACAGGCCACGTAGACGCCACTGTTGATATTTCCAACACCACCTTTTCTTCCTCTCGGTGTAGGTTGCCAAAGAAAACTGAATTTTCATCCGCTCCGAGATTACTAAGGAGAGACTGTTTCTAAATGGATTTGAACTATCCCCCAGATCTGAAGACCCTATTTTCTGACTGAAAACATAGGTCAGTTACAGACATTTGTGATTATAAGGCTGTGCTGAAGCATTTTTTAAGAATTAATTTCCATCTACAACTTGGGGTCAAGAATCAAAATGCATAATTTTCAAATTTTGTTTCTTTTGTGTCCTTACTTCTTGAAGATAATGAACGCCACGAGGCCAACCACGACGGCTGCCAGGATGGAGCAGTAGATGGGGATGAGTTTGTCGTTCAGACCCTGATAGAGCGGTTCCTTGGAATCCCCATTGGTGGTGGTGCTGCTGCTGTCTGTGGGGCCCTCGGACAGAGGGTCTTCATAGGTAGGTGAAAAATCGATGAATGGTGTAGTGATGTCTGTGGGTACTGTGAAGGAGAAAAATTCATACAGAGAAAATCGTGATTAGCACCGTAAGCACTGGCATTCAATGTACATTAAGTAAATCAATCAATCAATAAAACCCTTATTTACATTTTTTAAGGAGAGTTGAAACTAGTTAATAATGGTGAACTTGTTAAAAAATAGTTTCTGATTATGTATCCAATTGATAAGATTTGAAAAATAATCAGAAATTTCACCAACATTCATATGAGGTCATGTTTCTAGCCACCTTGAGTTATTTGTCGTGTAACACAGTTTTGGTCTCCACCAACTTCTCACCAGCAACAAACAAACATCCTACACTGTCGTTACTAAATCATTAGGTCTTTTGTAATAATACAAATAATAATAATAGCTTTTTGCTGTGGCTAGAAATGAAGTAATGCTGTACACCAAAAAAACTAAACCAGCAGTTTGTATTTGCTCACTACTGTACATGAAGGACATTTCTATCTTGGACGTACAATCAGACATAAAGTCCTCTAGAGGTTTCCCCGTGCTATCCAGAGCAACAGATGGAGAGGCGTGTAATAGATTATTTGATACCCTTCGGATCAAGATGCTGCAAATGTGACACTGAGACAGACCCTGTCTACCTCAAGCTCCTGTCACTGTTTTTTTTTTTTCATCCTATCCACCACAGCCATCGTGAACATAAATGACTCTAATGCTGCCCACACACACAACCAGTACTCCCACACGCACATCACAGGACACATCACTCGGTCACTTCCCCTACTCCCCAGGCAGCCATTAACGAGGATAAAAGCAAGTTTGTCCATCCAGTCTTGCCCGCCTCCTTCCAGCCATTAACGCTGAACAGACCTGTTCGCTCCTCAACCGCGGATGTGGAAACGTATCCTCGCTTGTCACGTGCTTACAGTTACTCACATCAACAACAGGAAATCATCCCGTTGATTTCCGAGGCCTCTAAATAGCCCAGGAGAGTTGCTGAGTGCAAGGTGGCTATTTTTCACTAATGAGACAAAAACAATTTTAATGAATGTTTATTTTGACGGATACAGTAGCTACTTTGGGCCATTTAGCTAAAGGAGGATGTGATAAGTATTTAAAGGCAGCACTAATATACTGAACATCCTGTCAAGTTATTATGCTGTATGTCTATTATTGTTAATCATTAACCCTTAACGCCATTGATTTTTTTTTTTCCTCACTGAAACGCTAATGTTGGTGTCAAATGACACTGAGGTCTATCAGGAAACGTGTTGCCAAACAGGGTTATCCACCATGCTGTGCCAATTTTCTTTGATGGGGAAACTTGGCAGGTGAATTTGATGTGTGTTGTTTTCGAACACTTAACTATTACAAATTGCTGATTTGTGTTGCTGCTTGTTTGTTAACTTTGGATGTTATCCATCTTTGTACTTATGTATTGTTATTAAGTGACCTTTAATCTCACTCAGCACCGCACAGTTACAACTGGCCAGCTAAATCCCACCACACCCTCCTTCCTCCACATGAAACAATCATAAACCTTCTTCCATCACATTATTCTTCCTCGTTTGACTGGTAATATTTTTTCACTATGTTATCTTGTTGCAGCCAGACGATCAAGTGTCACTAAATCTTTACTTTGGCAAACCTAGTTCAACCTCAATGATTTTGCACATCAAATTTGGTGTAATTTCAAACGTGAACCTTGCTGTATAGCCTTTTGTGAAAGAAGAAGGTGTTCGTAAGATCTGAGAAATCAGCTGAAGTGATGTCACTGGGGTTGAAAACAAGGTTAAACATTATGAATAAAAAAAAAAACAGGAGTTTACCAGACCTTTGCAGACTGCTCCTCGTCTCTGTTTTTAGGCTAGCCGCCCAAGGCTACTCGGCTAACGCAATATGCGCACTGTTAGATGGGTGAAGAAGCTTTAATAAAAAATACCAATGCACTGTATGTCTGTGAACAAAATCCCCATGAACACAGAAAGGATGCTATTGACACACTGGAACATATCAAATTCCTTTCCATCCTCTTCCCTATCCTCCCATAGACAAACACAAACACATGCATACACAGCACCGTCACTACCACAGCTTGTCCGACTGCCTCTCCTTGGCTGCCTTGACCCCCGCATCAACACAAACATACTCGAAATCAGACACCATTCATTGACAGAGATCCTCTTTGTCCAGCACAAATGCCCCCTCCCCATCTCTTTATCCGTCAATCCTCACTCCGTCCATTGTGCCTCAAGCTATCAGGCTTTTCTTTCTTCGTCAATCAGTCTCTACGTCAGGTGGACAGCACTTTTTTTTCCTTACTCACCTAACCACCTTTCTCTATCATTTTCTCTAAAATTTTTGTCAAACATTTTTGTCATTAACCATCCATCCCTTTTCTCCCCACATCTCTGTATCATTGCTGTACTCTCCCTCTGTAATTAACAGCTAAATCAGGGCCCTAAGTGCCTTCACTGAACCACTTGCTCAACCTCTTACATCAGGTGGTCTGGCCTCAGTGCAGGGTGACCTCCCCCTGCTTAGCTCAGCTTGTTTCCAGAGCTCAGTGGCTACAACTACACCGATGCTCTCAGAGAGTCATCATGTCAAGACATTTTAATGATCGGCTCAGCAATGAATGATCCTCTCATAGTACAGACTCGGACCATGGCCCAGTTCAAGAATGCTAAAGAGAACACAACAAGTGATGTTATCCATGTAGCTTATCAAAATGTCAAATGCACAAATGTTTAGAAAATGTCAAATAGCAGGTGATTCAAATAGGGAGAAATTACTATGCTTAAGGTAAATAGTGGATGATTTGGAGAGCATATTAAAGGAAAGTATCAATTCATGATAAGTCAAAAATAAGACACTGAGATATTTTATAGAAAGCCTCAGTATAATGGAAATGTCATGTTCAACACATGACCATTTAGAAAATCAAACATAAGACGCTTAAAATATAGCTTCAGTATCTGGAAATGTCATTTTCAATAAGAAGAAACACAGTTGCCATCATTTTCTTGTGTCCACATCTGTATTTTCTTCTAAATTATTATTTTATTATTCATTAAAGTCATTACTTTGGTCTCTAAGAAAGCATGATAGTCATTTTTCTATCATAAAAATAAAATAAGATCAATACTCCTTACTCCCAGACTGTAGCATACCATGTGATTCTCAGTCTGTAATAGTGCAGACTTTAGGACATGTTCTTACCTCCCTGGTCAAAATGTGGTAATAGCTTGTCATTAAATTCATAAAAATTCAAAGGCATAGAGATGTCAAAATTATAGGGTCAGTCAGCTCCTCTGAACAAACCATTTATTGCATTTATTGTTCAGCATTGTTTGGCTGTTAGTGAAATTACCGGAACCCTCCTTCCTGGGTGGTTTGTCTGTAAATAATTAACTTGCGACTGGAAATCTGGCTGCATGTGCACTTGCCAGCATCAAATGAGTAATTATATAGAAAGAACGCTGCTGTCGCTCCGTTCCCTCGCACAAGTGTTTATGTACAGTATACAGTGTGTGTTATCTGTGTTCAAAGTGTGTACGTGTGGGCTTCTCTGCAGCAGCCACACCTGAATTAAACTCGTTATTCCAACCTCTGGCAAACAGGTGTTGCTGCTGCTTCCACACACCATACACTTTGAACGCTTCAAACCAAAAGTGAAGGAGGAGCTACCGACGCCAGTAAGTTGTGTTTTCTTTATTATATGTCATTACACCTGAGACCGCTGCCAAGACCTGCCCAACGAAAACTCAAGCGTCTTCACCGGTGATGAATGTTTTTATAGCCTTCACGTTGCTACAACAAGCACAAGTGAGCGCTGAAGAATGCTGCTGCCCCTGTTCTGCTGATCAGCATTCGAACCATCTCATTTTTCTGTCCACGTGCTCCGGACTGAACACACCCCTGAATTTGTACACATGTTGGTGAATCTGTGCAGGGTGCATGCATGTGTGTTCACTTGTGCGTCTCTGTGCATGTGTGTGTGTGCTGCGGCAGAATATGATCAGCACTCGTAGAGGTCAACTAGAGAAACACGAGAGTGCAGAGGAGTAACTCCATCGCTTTTATCGACCAGGCCGCGTTCTCAGCATCTGTTCTCTCTCTCTCTCCTGTGCTTCCTCCATCACTCTCCTCGCTGCTGCTCTGTGTTCCCCTTCCTTCCTTCCCTCTTGTTCTACTTCATGGTCTGAATTTTTAGCTCCACTTTCTAGTAACGCACCCCTTATTAATAACATATTATAGACAATCCCAGTGTCAGCCATGATCAAATAATACAATCTTAATTTATGGACTTATTATCAGTTGAAAGACGTGAATTTCATAAAAGTACAAAAGCAGCTTTCACTGCGGCAGAAACACAACAAATAAACCAGTAACACATAAGTCCATGAAATTCCCGATTTTAAGGCCACAGAGTAGTAATTCAGCTATGATAGATAAGAAGATAAATATCTGAGAGAGAGAAAAAGCCTTGGCTCAGCGAGGTCACAATTCCCCCAATGCATGTCCTCATGAGGACAAAACCTTGACTTACTACGGAAAAGTTCTGGCAATGAATGAACGGCACGAGCGAAAGCGTAAGTGTTGTGGTCACCCTTGGACCCCACTCATGCCAAATCAGCTCCGAAAATTTCCCCCTGGAACCTCGCAGGGCAAATTCTTGGGGGATAGCGGGCAACTTCAGGAGACTGAGTCATGGCCACAAGAGGTCGATTCATGTTTGGCAGCACAGTAAGAGACACAGTCGACTTTAAAACTTCCTTCATCACGACAATGCTCAGTCTGTGTGGGGCAGGGAGCATGAGGGTTAAAGAGAGAAGGTCAACTGTGGCCCTACAGTCCAAGTCAGTAGCGATATAAGTCAGTAGATGTGTGGAAACCAAGCTATAGTGGCACAATGAGTGACTGTGCAATACAAAGACGGTGAATTGTTGAGTCAGTCTGGGGTTGAGGATTCTTCACAACTATTGATGTGGTGACGCTTCGGACGCAGGAAATCAGGAATGTCCATGGCATTTTGCCCTTTATCGTTTTCCTCATTTGCCTCCCGCTTGAGAGACAGGATGGAATTGACCATTTACTAAGCCCCACCCACACAAAGTGATTGTCCAGTCACAGCAGAGCAACCACAGACAGCCTGTCATATGCCAGAAAGCCTCTCATGAGCATGGGGCTCTTCCAAAAGCAATACCTGACATTTAAAGAGCTTATAGATGCAAGAGCAGTGTTGTAAAGATGATTAATCTTTTAACTACATTCATGTCTAAAGCTAAAATATAATGCTAACTATCAAGTAACCTCACACGCAGCATTAGAGTTAACATTAGCTAAATTGGCTAACTAGCTATCACTGATGAAATCTGGCAATTTAAAAATTCTAATAAATGTGTCGCTCTTGTCATTTCATACTGTAGTTTCTATTATGGTTGAAGAGAAAGCCTACCAGGCTTAGCAAATTGTAACTAAGAGGACAGGGTTTAGTGATTGTCAATTCCCCATGCACAAATCTCTTCATGTGAACTAAGAACAGAAAACCTCAAACATCCCCATCTCCCCTCTCTCCCGTTCTCTTCCCTGTTTTCCCCTCCCTCACTGCCTCTCTTCTGTCTGGATTGACTTGGCCCCCTGAGTGCTATGCATGGGGCTAGTTAGCAGATTAGGCTTTCTGATTTCTGGAGGGCAGCCTGTCAATCGTTAAGGTCAACCAGACTCAGGAAGGAAACAGCTCCCTCCTCCTACTCACCTATCAATTCAATAACCAAATGCACTTGGCCCAGTCACCATGCCCTCCCTTCTTGTTTCCTCTCCACCCCTCCCATTCAGCCTTCATCCTCCGATATGCTGTCCTCAGATCTGTGATATTCAATAAGTCATCCTGTTGATTTCATCATGTGCTTGCATATCAGGGCCTGTGCGCATACGCGGTTTTGTGTGTGCGCTTCGTGACTCATACTCGAATGTTCCTGTGAAGCACCTTTTTGTGTGCGTGTATGTGCATGAATAACACAATTGCATGTTTCCTGCAAGACACAACCTATTTAATTGCCCCTCCTGCCAGAGAACCAGAAACCACAGGCTTTGGGCAGTAGGTCACCCCGCATATGTGCAGTTGATCTTGGGTGCAATCTTATGGAGATACAGGATCATGGAGTGAAAGCCCCAACTTCCCAACAGCCTTAAGGGCTCATAGCCAAATACAAACAGGCAATAACCCTATCAGTTGAAATCAAGCATTGCTCATTCAACTCTAACTATGACTACCCATGACAGCTCAATCTTACAAACGGCTTACGAAAGGCATTCACAAACAATCTCTCAGGAATTACTTTCAAAACCAAACTCCCTCCATCTCTGATAGGGATTAATTATGGCTAACCTAAGGTAACCCCAACCCTAACCTTAACCCACCACTGTGTCATTGGTTCGTCTTAAAGGATACACGATATACGATAACACTTGATACCGCTTTGAAGGGTAGTTAATGACAGCACTATTTTCGGCCAACTTCACTTGCCCCCCTCTTGATGTGACCCATGACAGGATTGAGAGGATTATGCCATGTTGTTCAGTACACCTCCCTGGGGGAAACCCTAACTTTCCACAAAGACCCTCTCCACATACAAGCCCGCCGTGACCTTCAACCTCTGACCTTGCTTGGCGGCCTGCATAAGAGTGGAAGTCATATCACACTTCTTAAGATAAGCATCTTGCCTTGGGTCCTTCAACTCTGTGGGTCTAGCCTAACAAAGTCTGGTCAGTATTAACATGTTTTATCATTAGAGAAAGATGGAGAGAGAGTTTTTCATCTGGTAAGACTCATAACAAACTACAAATCCCTTTGGACAAGTGAGGGAAATTGGATTTTCACCCCACATATCAGCTAGGCTTGTGTCCACATATGCAGTAGGGGGTTAAACTGTCACAAAGTACATTTCACCTCTGGCCTAAACTCAAATATAATCCAAAGAGAAACAGTAAATCCAGGTTTCCCTCCAAAAATAACCAACAGTATAGTCAAAGTGATGTCCTGGTCCTTCTGTCTTCAGCTCAACTATGTCTCCAATGTCTCAAGTTACGACTTGTCTTTTCACAAGCAGTGGCCTTCTGTGTGTTCCTCTCTCTCTCTCCCTCCACCCTCCTGACTGTGTTTAGCCTTTGGGCCTGTGTCGTCTGACTCCACAACACTAATGGATACGTACGTCTGGCAGCACTACAGATTTGTAAGTGCTGATAACGCTTGTGCTTCGTTAGATTACATTAGAAATAAAGAGCACATGATTGGGTTAGAGCGAGGAACAACATACGATGATGAAGCCCATACACAATGGACTGTGAGCCACCATGCCTGGAAACGCAGCTAATTCACATTAATCATGAAATATACCGTGTTAGTTATCTAAATGAGGTTTTAGTATTGGAGTTCTGGTTCCTTATATCTTGATTTCGGGGTGAATCATCTTCCACCACACTTCTCTCTCAGACCACAAGTTGAATCAAGCTGCATTAAAGTATCATCCTCAATGGAAGATGTTGTTTTTTCAGAGGGGCGCTCTCTGTAACATCAATATGTTGTGTCCACTTCTGGTTATCAAATAACCATCTTTGTCTGTGGTATTTTCCCTGGTTCTCTCAGAGATGAACAGACGCCGGGCAATTTATTAATATAGTCTGTTGCATTAGCTCACACTACAAGTTTTAATCACTCTGCCAGGCTGACGTCTTCAATTTCCACTTTTTTTAAATGTCACATATAATAGCACAGGTAATTAGTCAGATTGCAAATGTACCCTCAGGGACAGTGATATTAAAAATACATTTTCCTCTTTTGTAGTCCTTATCGCATCTTGTGGTTTTGCTCTGCTGTATTTGCTAAGTGACGTTTAACAATCCAGTCATATCAGAAGGATCTGATTCAAACTAAACCTCTTCCACATATTCCCTTTCACTGTTTCACTATCATTCAAAAACATCTCCAAATACACCACACCTACATTTAATTTTCTGTTTTTAACAAAGCCCTCAGTCCTTCATTTACCTCATAGTAAGATGACAAACAGTTACAAGTAATGTAACTCACTAATGCGTTTAAATTGAGCCCTCACATGACCTTTTACAGAACTAGAATCAACATTGTATTGGAAAAGGGATGTACACACACATTGTTCATATCATGAAAATACCTAAACCAAAATTTCTGACGGATCATTGATCACAACCTCAACATCAAACCACAGCTAATATGGTGGATTTTTGTGTAATTCCAAAAAATAGTCAAAGAACAGCTCAAATCATCCAACGTAATTTAAATCTGCAACCCAACGTAATCAAGTAATCACAAAAAATACTCAGCACAAATCTACATAAGTTTTACTATCTGTTGCACTCATTACTTGTTCCGTCAAGTAGCCCCATGGGCTAAACAGAATTCCCTCACAGGCCAAACAGGATCGTGGGAGAGGCACAAAAGACTCCCTTTAGCCTGAGACTCTTTCTGTCTTCACCACTGTGATAACAACATCCTTCAAACCGCCGGCCCAACAGACGGCATGGCTGATCAACAGACTCCTTTTATTGTCATCTCACAAAAGCGTTGATTTAATCTGTGCGGCATCAGGTCATTGGAATGAGCAGTGACTGAAGTCATATGGAATTTGTGATTTGAAGTGTGATACCCACAGGGTGCGATGATATAAAAGAAATTCAGAGCCCCGTCTCCGAGATATGACCTCTTTGTAAACCCTCAGCGTAGAAAGAGTGTGGTCTTTGTGTCTTTGGACGGGATGAGTCGGTGAAGACAATGAGTCAACCTTTGGCGTGGCATTTAGGTCGACGGGTTAACAATGTCTAGAGTGTCGCGCTGAGATGATGCGATTATGTGACGGACAATGTGGATGTCCAGTGGGTCTCACTCACTGTCCGCACAGTCCTGGACAGCGAATCTGTGCTCACATTGACTCTATTCAGTCCACAGTGACCCTGGGTAATGCACCCCATCATTCAACTTTACTGCCTCTGCATAGAAGTTCATGATAAACTTGCCCAGTGTTTAGATAGGGTCATCCCACAGCCATTTGCTAAATAGCTGAAAAATAAATCTCCCCAAAACAAGCAGATTAATTGTCTTGTTAAACGAATGGATGAGTTTCTCAGAATTCTTTTTTTTCTTACTAACCATGGATAAAACAATCTCATGAATGTATTATTTATGTCTCATTTTCAGCTTTAAACATTCTGAATGCTGAGAGTTCGCCAAAGGGAGCAGAGCGATATCCATCTCTGAGATTTCTGCTGTCAACTCACACAATGAAGGAGAACACTGTTTCATTCAGGGTGCTCAGTTCATTAAAGATGACATCTGTAAAACTCATCAACAATGTGATTCATCAGAACTAATATCCCTGTTGCTCTATACCCACAGTGAGTGCTAGGCTATTTGTCAGCCGTAATCAGACATATATATATTACACAGTGGGCTACTTGGCAGCTAAATGCTTGTGGGTGGATTTGGTTTACATTTTCAGGAAATAATGGTTATTTGATTTCTCGTTATATGAAAACATCGATACCATTCTCATTAATATGAAATTACAACCAGGAGCTTCCCTCAGCTGTCCAAAGCAGCACATCCATGTGCACACAACTTGATATTTGTCTTTGCATAATACAGCCTAATCATTAGGGGTGTGTATTGGCAAGAATCTGCCGATACGATACGTATCACGATACGGGGGCAGCGATACGATATATTGCGATATATTGCAATACTGTAGGAACAACGATATATTGAGTTTCTTTGAAAGAATTTATTCGTAAGAAAATTGTAGCACATAGCACACACATGCTGTTACATGCTTAACATCGTTACTGAAGAAATACAAGCATTGGCAGGATTTTTGCATGAAGAAATTAAAAAAATAAGACTAAGTAGTGCTTATCTCCCCCTTGTGTTTTTGTATTTCTGTACATGTTTTATTGATTGGAAAAAAATTAAGTTAAAAAAATCGCGATACGGAATATCGGATATCGATACCGTATCGCGAAAATAAATATCGCGATATTTAGGTGTATCGATTTTTTCTTACACCCCTACTAATCATCTTACCTTGACAAACGGTGTCACTGATAGATGTGCACGGCTGCAGCTCATCCCCTTCATCGCAGATGGCGCAGGGGATGCAGGGCTCCCGAGAACTTTCCTGGTCCGAGTACGTGTCCCCGTTGCACTCCTCGCACACGGTGTCGTGGTCGAGCTCACAGCTGAGCAGCATGCCCTCGCCTTCGGGACATTTGGTGCAGGGTTCGCACATCTGAGAGAGTCCATTCAGGTAGTAGCCGTAGTCGCACACGCAGATGGCATCGTTGGAGTCCGTGCAAGGCGTCTCCATGCGGAAGAGACCTGTGCATCTTGTGCAGGGCTGACACGTCTCTGTGTGGCTGGGGTTTTCGGAGAAAGTTTCACCTGAAAGAGAAGGAATGAATCTGTAAAACAACGTCTGTCTTGACAAAAGCACAAATCAACTCCATTTTCGTTTTCTGACAGAAAACTTTTCTTCTTTTTGATGCTATTACACATCAAGAGTAAATCATTTTAAGTGTCCCTTGAAACCCATTCATCTTGGAGTTCTCAGGTCGGATCCACATGAAGTGGCTGCATGCGCTTGGAACATTACATTTTCCAATTTTACACAAAATGGTTTTACAGTTTCTCCCCTATATTTATAGTTCTCAAGACAATTTTACAAGCTCTTATCACGTCCTCATGAGTTTTGTAAGTCACTTCCTTTTCTTAGAGGTCAGTCAGTTCTGTCTCTTGAGGGGAATAGATATCATGTTCTGGTCTCTGTTCACTGGCTACTTGTCAAATACAGAATTAACTTTAAAGCTTTTTTTATTTACTTTCAAAGCCGACTTTGATTTGATGCCACACTATATATATTTGACTACCACTGTTCATTCCACCTCCAGGCTGCTGCAAACTTCTGCCAAAATACCACAGCTACAATCAAAGGTCAGGAGTTTGTTTTGAAATGTATCTCTTTGTTATGTAATGGAAACATGTCCCTTGTGCTGTATTGACACTTTGCTAGATTTACTTTTTACTTTTAAATGTATATAAAATAAAAGTTGTAAGAGTAAGATTGGACATAAAACAAGATGTGTAACTGCAGAAATGTTACTTTGGACCAAAAACCACCTGAGAAATATATGGAAACTCTATTTTCAGGTTATATTTTTTACATGCACATATTCTATGTGTTGCATAAATAGTTTGTATACCTGCAAGATTTCCTAGGACAGATATGTCTGCAGAGCACACAATCAATATTGCATGTTTTATGGAATTGTATTTCAGCTGGATAGAGAACTGGGAAACACAATAAATTATGCAACAGGCCCATTTGTAAGAGCAGTGTGTGTGTGTGTGTGTGTGTGTGTGTGTGTGTGTGTGTGTGTGTGTGTGTGTGTGTGTGTGTGTGTGTGTGTGTGTCAGAGAGAGAGAGATAGGGAGGTGGGAGAGTACGACCTCAAAATCTCTGCCATCTAAATTGTTGACAAGCAAATTCTTTCCAACACACCTTTTATTTATTTTTGCGTTAAGCCAGTGTGAGTACTGTTGAAACACTTTAATCGATCAATCAATTACACAACTGACGGAAAGAGTTCAAGCTTCTCACTTGTGAGGATTTGTTGCTTTTCTGTGTAGTATGTGATGACATTTTTCATTTTTATTTTGAAGTCTATAACAATTAATCAATTAATAATAATAATAAAATAATGTAATGCAGTTCTATTGTAAAACTGTTGCAGCACCTTATTCAGATCTCTTACTACAACAGATGTCTCGTCCTTGGAGTTTCCTTCACTGATACTTAACTTAACATAACTTAACACTTAACTGCTACAACCAAAGGAAAGTTAAGCCTACAGTGATGTCCCCCTTGTCCTCATGTCCAACAAACTTTACAAACCTAAAGATATTCAACCTGTTAGAAGACAAATCTTAGGAAATCAGTAAATAGTTCATGTTTAAGGAAATGTTGGGGGTTTAAATAATGAATCAGTGATCAGAAATGAATGCATCACTGTTATTTTAGCTCTTAACTGAACTAAATTGAACAAATCTTTAAGTTGGGGTTGGGTTTTAAAAAACTATCAATCAATCAAAATTAATTGTAAGTTAACTGTAAATTGCTTAATTCTTGAATCAAACAAAGCTCATCCAAACTGTGTGTGGTATTAGAGTGGGATCCCTTGGCATGCAGTCTTCATGAAGCCCTTTCATTGCTCAGTATCTCACAGCATATCAAGTTTTCAGTCTGCGTCACGAGCCCACCAACCACGGCGAACGCTCCGATGATGCTGAGATTCAAACAGATAAGGAAAGATAGACACTGACAGCGAGACGGAGACGGATGAACGGATGAAAAGTATAAGCAGGGACCGAGTCACTTGAGAAGACGAATCAATTCTGTGTTAAACTGGGAAGTGTCAAATGTGGGAACGTCACATTTTTCTAAAAATCATGTCGTCAGAATTGGACACTGAGGCCATTATCCCCATTAACCTCCTGGGAAATGCAAAATCAAAATAAGAAATCCAAGAAATCACAAACAATATCGCTTGGACGTCCTTCACTCTTACGTGGACCTGTTAGTGTCCAGTCACACTGCCCCCCCCCCACCCCCTCACCCCATTATCTCCTCGATCCCTTGAAACAGACGCACACACACTTCGACTGCCCTCACCCCCACTCCCCATGAGTGCTCCCAGAGCCATTATCATAATGCCATGCATCAATAATGCAGGTCAATACATTAATAACGCTAGCCTGCAGCATGGAGAGGGAGGGCGGAGGGGGGGGGGGGGTTGTAGGTGATGGAGGCGGAGGGAGGTGGAGGGAGGGAGGAGAGGGGTACAGACAGTCTTTTCCTAACTCAGCGTGTCATATCACAACAGTACTTTTGCCTCTGGTATAACATTCAGTCCTTTGCTTTGTTTTCAACAGCCATAAAAGGACTCCTGAGTTTATCCGCTCTGGCTACTCTGCAGCGCTGTGTGTGTGTGTGTGTGTGTGTATCTCTGTGTGTGCACATGTGGTGTGTGGGTGCCTAATGCGAGTTTTCCTGTACATGTTTGTATGTGTGTGTGCGTGTGTGTAAGAATGAACCATTAGCTGCTGGCTGACAGATTCTTCGCCTTGTCTCCATTCCAGCTGTGCAGCTGTACTTGCTCTGTTTCATCTCCACTCATCTGTTCATTCATCCAGACCCACTCTTAGCACATCAGCCTGGTCTCTGTTAACTATCTGTGCAAAGCCTGTTCTTTATAAATGGATAATCTTGCACATTAGGCACAATAAACAGTGGGTGATTCACTTGAAACAATACATGCAAGATGAGTGTGGGAGTTGATTTAAGAGGAGGGATAGTCAGGAATATAACGCTGTAACTGTTTCTGTTCAATGAGTTGTTAACACCTCAAGAAAAAAAAACTGCAAAAGCCACAGGTGCAAAGAAATACTAAAACAATATTCTTAAGGTCAAAAGGCAGGAAATGCAATCCTTCAAAATCCCCAGTGCACTTGTCAGAGTTTAGGTTCTCACACAGGACTTTTTTTCTTCAATTAAATCAACAAAAATATCTTCTCATCTCAAAGTAATTCTCTGCGGATGTTGTCAGCTGAGACAACAACCGTGTTTAGCCGATTCTATGAGCTAATGCTAACACATGTCTCTAGCTGACTTAATGTTCCCAGACTGATTCTGTGAAAAGGGTATTATATTAACCAATGACAGCTGCATACTGTACAGTAGGTGATGGATGAAGCTAAATGTCCTGAGTAAAACACATGAGCATCTTCATGAAATTTGAACCGTATCGCTTTTTCCCCCATTTCTTCATGTTGTTTATTTTAGCATGAGAGCTTTGACAGGTAACAATGTACAGCTTCATTGTGAAACCCACTGTCTGACAGACTTGCCGTGACCTATAGGTGCGGTTGCTCAGGTGTGACAGGAGGACCACGGCAATTTCTGGGCGGGGTTTTGCGGTTGGTTAACTCCATAGACTGTAAAAGGTTGGCTCACAGGTAGCAGGCTGAAACCGCAAACCTGACGCTGGCTGAGACTTCAAAAACATGTTGTTGTTAAAACACTTCAGTTCAGCTCTATCAGCCTGCATTACAGATCTAATCAATATTTGATGTGTTCTTAAAATATCGTTGCGATGTTATCTGATGAACAGCTATCTGCCTTGTACATTACCGTTTTTTCCATGAGTCACTACAGAGCCTGTCTGGCCTCTTGACAGTTTTGAGAGCCTGTCACTGTCTGTGTTTGTTCACGTCTGAGAGGAACAAGCAGCGTGAGCGTGGAAATTATCCCCCTGAAAACCTACATGTTGTGCAACAGAAAGCACACAACTAATTAAAGTCATTTTGAGCCATAAAATATAAAGTTCTTGTGCAAATAGGGCAATTTATGATGAGTGGTCCAGGGTGTAGTGTTTTTATTGTCTACAATGAAAGAACTAATGAAGTTGTAACTCTTGATCTTAGACACACTTTAAAAACCATATATAATTCCAAAGAAGAAACTTAAAAAATACAAATAAATCATTTTCTTTAACATCTTCAACATTCTCCATGACTTCTCTCATGACCTGTGAAGTCTGAATCATTTACTGAGTGTGGGCCTCCTTACCATCCTTCACTGACCCAAAGAGTTTTACAACTACTTCCTGGCCTGAGCACAGGATAGTCGGGGAATTCATATGGACAGCAAGTAAAACTCTGGGAACTGTGACAGAACTGGCTCAGGCCCAACCTTGGCCTCCGCAGGCTGACCTTTGACCTCACATGATAGACTTACAACAGACCTTATATGTTAGTTTGTCTTCCCTACACTTAAGCAGAGATGAACCTCATGCACAAAACCTTAAGAATCCTTTTGAGCCCGCAGTCATTAGTCTTGTTTACCAGATTAAAATCCCAATTACTGTGACATAACAACTTGTCTGATGCTCTAAATATCTCCCAATACAGCAACAACACTTGGAACTGGTCCCGCTCCTGTATCTTCCCAACATCACTGTCCTAGTCTTTCTCTCCGACACAGCTCCTCTCCCTACATGGTAAGGGCCAAGAGGAGGGCAGGAACGCTGGAGCACAGTTAAGTCTGGCATCTAGTTTACTTCCTCACATGCAGCTGAATCAGCCGTATGCTTTACATGTGTATTTTTGCACTGGTTTATCATTCACACATGTTGCACAGTTCTTTGATAATAATAATAATGATAATGACGCTGGGTTTAAAAGCTTCACATGCCAAAAATGTGTACCCATAGTTATTCTTTAACCTGTCCGCTGATCCACACTGATGTCTGAGGGCTATTCTGTTATGTTATCCAAAAAAAACAGCAGACTGCTAAACTATCTGGACAGAAATGACATAAACTGCAGTGACTTGTGCTGCTGATATCTCTGGCCTCCAGAGGATGAATCCTAATGACTTTGCTAATCTCCTGAGATTTCAATGATCAGTTACACTTCATCTTGATAATCCATCTACAGAGAGATTAAAGCGCATATCTAACATTTCACTTAAACTTTCTAATCCTCAGCTAATGTACAACAATAGTGACAGTCCTAGTTGACCTTCTTATGTTTAGAATCGGGGTGTTTTGAGATGTTAAAATATGGCAAACATAGGCTTTAGGCTTAAGGACCACCACTCTATTTTCACACAGAGAAGGAAAGAAAGGGAAAAAACTGCATGAATAACTATAATAACCTGTAGAAATCGCATTTTTCATTCATGTAGTTACTAACTAATTATTCATTCATACTTCTGTCATTGTGTGTCCTTCATAGGACAGAAATAAGTAAAAGTCAGATTAATGAAGTTTTATTTAACACCATTACCACTGGTCAAAATCCAAAGCAGTCTCTTGAGACTGATGTCATACTAATATAAATGTCATACAGAGACTGTGTGGAGAAAAACCACACAATTCATAGCTGTCATGTCTAGATTTACTGGACATTTACTGGACATTTACCGGACATGCTGGATTTACTGTGCAATTTTGGGTCTTAATTCAAATGATGCTGTAATTCACGCCCCTGCACACTGACTGTGTCTCGCATAGTCAGAACCATGTGTCTCCTGCAGGGACAGTAAGTACAGTAGTGGATTTGTATGAGGCGGTCATAACTTAGAGGGACAACATCACAGTGGCGGCAATACAACATATCATCGTGTCAGATGAAACGATAAATCACTATCACAGGTCATTGGAGTCATGTGTGGACATCATATTCATACAGCTGTATTTTCATGTTACTCACTGTCAAGGCAAGGGGAGCAGACAGTCTGCGAGGTTCCACATGGCGTGACGACCCCCTCCCCGGGCTGACACTGCTTGCAGCATTCCCCACTGGTTGTATACTGGCCCGACAAACAATCCTCTTTATTGGCCAGAGCCCCAACCTGCCAATCATCGAGAGAGATCAGTCAGAGTGGAACAAGCCAAAGAAAAGAAAAGAAAAAAGAAAAGCAAAACATCCACATTCAGATTCTCAGTGCTTAAACACAACAAAATGACCATTGTCTACAAAGAGCTTAACTTAATTTATTGTGTTAATCAAAGCAAGATTTAGCATTTTACAGTCAAAGCAGTCCATGCACAGATTGTTGTTTCTTCAATTAAATCATTTCTGGAGGCCTGACAGAAGTAAAAACATCAAGTATTTCACCAGAATGACAGACAAAATAAACAGCGCTCTGTAAAGCTGATCCCCCCCCCCCCCCCCCATTCCTTCATTATCCTAAGCCCACTTAGATTTTTTGTGGGAACAGTTGTCAGCCTCAGGTCTGAACCCTACAAGGGGCCTGTGAGATGACTAATTTGGTTACATTTTTCGTAAGGAGTAAAATTGTGAAATTTTCCAGTTTATTTCTCTATTTCCTGTGCTCTTGTAAATTGCAGATGGTGATTTGTTATCAGGCTTCAAATCAAACAATCTGAGGAGGAAAAGTCACTCCTTGGCTGAAGTCCTCACAGCCCACAGACACATGGGATCTGTGAGAAAGGTCTCAAAGAAACATTGCTTTATTTTAAGAAACACAACCCAAAGAGTCTTTAAACCACAGCTCTAAACTTTAACCCAAACCCCGCATATATGTAAGATTTTCCTAACCAGTAATTATAAAATATCAGATAAACAACAGCAACTTTCAAAGAAGCTACATCTTAAGTCACAGATATGTTAATTAAAGTAAACAAAATAACACACCCTGACCAGGAACAGCTGGATTATGTTACCTCTGCATTCTTGAAACAGTAACCTGTTGAGTGCTTTATCTTAGCCGATGACAGGTTCAGATGTTTGTGCATGCCTCTACCTATGCAAGTGCAAATGTGGGGACAGTACATACGCACTCGCGCACTGGAGCCCTAAGTTTACGAGGCCTTCTGCCTTGTAACCCTGTAGCTCCAAGCTTTCTCACATCTTTATCTTCCTCATCAAAGAAAACCTTGATAACAGCAGGAATTGCCAGCGGTGTCTTTCCCTCCACATTAACAAGGTGTGATTTCTTGGCCACTGTTTTTAGAATAGGATGTTCCTCTGGGGTCGTACTGTACTGTATACTGCTCACTGGCTGACAGACAACCTGCAGATCACAGAATCACAAAACCCTCTTTGACTTGTTTTGATCTTCATAAAAAACTAGAAGAAAGGGGAACTGTAAGTTTCCTCAAACACACTCATGAGCAACACGTGAGTCACTTTTCTCTCACCTAAATTGAATATTGCTGGAGGCACATTTTTAGCTACTGAAGAATCAGCCATACACTTCTTAACTCATTTAAAGGGTGCATAATGTGTGTGTGTGTGTGTGTGGGTCTACATATTG
The DNA here is from genome assembly GCA_030347415.2 of Decapterus maruadsi. Lineage (NCBI taxonomy): Eukaryota > Metazoa > Chordata > Actinopteri > Carangiformes > Carangidae > Decapterus > Decapterus maruadsi. The sequence goes on along the minus strand of CM064888.1, from coordinate 11,741,702 downwards.
TGGACTGTGTTAGTGTAAGGGTGGTGCTGCTCCGCGTAAATCGTCAGGGTTCAGGTGTGTGTGGAATGCAGCTGACTGACAGAAGAGAGGAGGAGGTCTACAAAAACGACAAGTGTCCCCTCCGGCACCTCTGAGTCAGCTGGGCCATCATCATTCGTGTGTGTGTCAATGTGTGTATGCATGCTTGCACAAGAGTGTGTATACATAAACACACGCACACACACGCATGTTCGTCCCCCTTTTGCTCTTGCTCTTGATGGTGTCACGGCCCATTCACCTTCAAGTTTCTGGTATTCATTATCAATGCTGTCTATGTTCAAGAATGTAATATTTTTGACTCTGTGTGGAAACTTCTGGGTTGCAATTGTTCCACGCAAAGTGCCTGATAATATCTGAACATTTTTGCATTTTCCCTGAAATCAGGAAGACTTTTGGCAAACAAAGCAACCTCACATTACTCAACTCAAGGTGATTATATACTAGGGGGAAAAAAACGTTCTGCTTTCTGTGAAAACGTTGCAAAGCCAGTTTTTGTGCATCCTTAAAGGGATAGTTCACCCAAAATTCAAATTTCACTCATTATCTACTCACCCTCATGTCGACAAAGAGCTGTGAGAATTTTCAGAGTCCTCCGTTCCTTCCCTGAGTTATGGGGGGGTCCACGCAGCAGTATTTGTCCATATAATGGTTCTTTGTCCAAAAAGACACACCAAAAAACATTCAAATACCTCCATACTGACTCGTCTGTAATGTTCCTCTTGTAAGAGGAGAGTTCCACTGACACAGGAAGAGCAGTAAACTGAGACACTGGGAGCTTCTGCTACAAACAAGCTTAAAATATAGACTTATTTAATTTTTTTCGGAACAATTTCTCATGTCGGGGCTTCAATACAAGAGGGACATTACAGACGAGCAGTATGGAGGTATTTGGATGTTTTTTGGTGTGTCTTTTTGAAGAAAAGTGGTGTCCATTGACAACCATTATATGGACAATACTGCTGCACAGAACCCCCCCCCCCCCTAACTCAGAGAAGGAACGGAGGACTCTGTAACTGTTTAGTCGACATGAGGGTGAGGAGATAATGAGTGAAATTTGAATTTTGGGTGAACTATCCCTTTAAGTATTGTTACAGTCAGCATCTCTCTGGATTTACCTAACACCCCCCCCCTCCTGCCCCCCACCCACACACACACTGAATATTCACATTTCAAAAAGTCAAGAGTCAACATGTGACATTGTGCATGTTCAACATATTTTCACTATCTGTCCCTCTCAGAGCTTATTCTCACACTCACTACCTCACACACACACACCGTGCAGCAAAACTTTCATTGACTTAAATCTGTCAGCGCAGACGCTTTATCTCTCCCCTGCCTCCCCTGAAGTGCACCTTTTATATTACACGAACACACCTACTGTATCAGCACACATACATTCACATAAACAGCCTCGCATGTGAACAAACCTGTTTAAAGGAGACTGACTGACGCTTTTGAGATTCTCCAACTTTCAGTATTTGGCTTCGGCTTCTTTTCTCTTTAACCCTGCACTCTAGCTCCAGGTGTGGGTGCAACACCGAAAATGTCCCAAAGCAGAGAAATACGCCACTAATGACTGCTAAGTTGCGCATACGGGGAATTAGGGGTTGTCGAGATTTGAGCTAATCGCTTATGGTCTGACAGTAAAGGATGTGCACTGTGCGGCACTTGGCAAGTTGCAGCTCGACGTGCACATTTCCTGTAATTGGCTTTCAGATTGGACGTTGGGGGTGTTGCACTTTTCAACTTCTGTCAGCTGATCTCCCTGAAGCTACGGCAAGCAACAAGGATGCATGGACGCATGTGCAGAAGGATCATTCTGGACTCATAACTTCAGAGCTCCAGCCAATCTTACTAATGCGTCGGTCAATTTTCAGTTGGGGAGGCACTTAACCTCTGGACCTCAGCTGTCAGCGCTTGTTAAGCCATTAAGAGTTCCTCCATACAAACCGTCCAGTAAACTGGGACTAATATAAACCCCAACCATGCAGAGCTACTGTGGGAAACAATGGTTGTGGTGACAGGTTGGGCTAATGCTTCATCATCACCATCGTCATCTCTTATGAGCTGAGAGGATGAGAGGCACAGACACAGAGGGACAGAGTGATGCGATGATGTTGCGAGGTGACAGGAGAGGAAGAGTGAGGGTAGCTGATGGAGCGGAGGGAGGGAGGGAGGGCGGTGGGAGGTGGTGGTGGTGGTGGTTCAGGCTGTATCAATATTGCATGCGCTGAGCCAGCAGAGGATGCATACCCATCAGTGGGAGCAGCTGTCATGTATCAGTGATGCAGCCTGTTCCTAAACTAGGACCTTGACAAGCCTGCAGCCCCGACTTGACCATGTCCTGTCAGATAGAAGACACTGGCTAATATACTGTATGTCCTCCCTGGGTCTGCGCTGCATGGCCTGAAGGGAATCAGAGATATATCAGGGAGATTGTTTCCTGTAACTCTTCCTAGATTTATGCTGCTGATTTTTCTTCCCACTTGGCTACATCTTCATTTTCTACAGTCTTACAGTCTTTTATTTTTTAAAGAAAAAGAAAAAAAATCAGTTCATTCAGTTAAACTTCTCATCAGAGCTGCTCCACTGGGGCAACTGTGACATTGTTATTGTCCTGCAGAGCCACATGTAAGTGAGAAGGGTGGAACTACAGACTGGAGCTATAGAGTAACAAGCTGAATGGCTGCTGCATACATCCACACGGGACAGGTGCAAGGACAGAGACTCTTTACTTTGAAAGATCACAGAGAGATAACGAACAGGGCACTCACCAAAACCACATTTAACACATGACATGTAAACCGTAATGGAGTAAGATAAGAGATTTTCTTTTTCTCGAAGTTTCCTTTCTAATTGGCATCTGTTAAAGATCAAATCTGCCCCTGTGACTTGTGTCTGTGGCTAACTGCACACGTGTGACATGGGAGGTTTGAAGTTGATTGCAAACATTTAAGCACACTTTAATTATGTAAGATGCCACTCACCACTCCGAGTAACACTGCTACGAAAGCGGATTTCATCCTGTAACTCCTTTGCATCTTCCCACACGGTTGAACGACTGGATGCAGCGCAGGAGGATGCGGTTCTCAGAGATTTCGAAGTGGAATAAGCTCGACTCTCATCGCTGCGTCTTCCTCTCCTTTACGCTTTTTTTTCTAGGTTTATCGTGATTTTTTTTTTTTTTTTTAAAGAAAGAAAAGAAAAGAAACCTCCGAGTAACTACTTCCGACTGTCAAGTGTGTGTCACAGCAGGGAAACCACTCAGTCCGTGAGTCAGAATCCAGTCAGTGAGGAAACAAGCTGAAATTGGCCGATTGGACGTTGAGGCTCTGTGCGCCTTTCTCCTACTGGGCTCATATGACAGGAGCGCTCAGCTCAACGGCTTCAGGGAAGGAGCCATCTCCCTCTCCACGCCCACTGCGCGCGCGCGCACACACATACACACACACACGAACCTGCACTCTTAACAGCTCAAGTCATGGTCTGGGATGTTCTTGCTGAGTCTGACAAAACCAACCATCTTAAATTTTAATCATCAGACAGATTAAATCTTGTGTAATTTGTGGTTTACAGGCAGAACTGTTACTGTTACCAAAAGACAGCTGATTATAAATTAATTCCTGCAGCTCTAACAACTTCATCTGCCTGATTGTTGTCTGTTTTTACCAGTCGTAGATTGTCTCCCTGAAGCATTCAACTGAGGAAATTCTGTCACTGCACCTTTAACCCAGAAACCTGAACCTGAGGTCCCTGCAGGTAAACAAACACTGATAGTTGCTCTAACAAACAACTGAAATTTGAATCATATACTATAACCTGAATTCAACCATGATGTTATTTCTACCACTGAAATCCTTATTCTTTGTCTGAAGTCCAAGTTTGATACATAAAAAGTTTATTTATGCTCCAGAAAAAATGTTCTAAATATTGTTCCTCTGTTAAGTGGAATCACGGGCTGCTCTTATCAGAGACACTGCCGCCTTTATGCAAAAGAAGAGGAAACCTACTGTTGGAGAAGGCCTGACACCTGAGGCGATATGTTGGCCTGATGTAAACCGGGCAGCACGGATCATGACTATACACGTTCCTCTTGTTCAATGTGAGAACAGGATGATTTAAAACTGTGACAGACTTCTGTTTTGAGAGGTTTATAAGTGGATGTGTTGCAACATTGTCATGTTTGTGCCTTTTCTCCCTTCATTTCCCTGTATTATCTTGCATATTTCTATCTCTGTTCCTTCACTGCAGATGTTGTGGCACAGCAAAAAAACACTCTGTCACACTTTATAATAAGTACACACTATTAAGCAGTTAAGTAAAGTAATAATAAATATGGAATTATTCATTTATAAAGCATGAATACTCATACTCAAGTATGTAGTTTATAAATACAGTGAGTGCTTAACCCTAAAACATTTTTAACTGTGTTTATAAACTAAGTCTTTGTGTGCTACAAATATTTTCCCACAGCTGAAGTCCTCATATTTTTTGCATGCTTTTATTCTGAAGGTTTCTCACACCACCATCCTCTCTGGTAAAGTCTTTAGTCCTCTTTGATGTTTATTGATTTATCTGTGTTTTTACGATTTCAGATTGACCTCTCTACCTTCCATGCATCATCTTCATGGGTAAGTGATTTACTGTACATACACCATATAAAATGACCGGCAGCAGCGAGGGACATGGGGGCAGCAGATGAAGACAGAGAGGAAGCAGGGTTGATACGGGTGGATAAATAATGCATGAAGGCAGAGAGAGAGAGGGGGGGAAAAAATCCATTTCAGAGTCACTAATATGGGGCAAAATAAACAAATGTGAATTTCAGTATGGCCAGTGTAATTTATCAAAATGATTCACTACCAGTCCTACCTAAAATCTTCTTTTGGGACCAGTTATACAGCACATCTGGATAAGAAAATCACTTTGACAAATACAGATTGGTTTCATCTGTTGGTCAAAACAGATGTGTAAAAACACATTCAACACTGCAGACTGCAGTAATGTCGCAAATGATTACATGATTTCTGCGTGTTTTTTGTTTTTTTAAATCCAGTTAGAGTAACTAAATTTAATTTCTGAGCACTGTTGCATCATTAAACTCTTCTGTAAAGATTTACATTTAAATCAGTACTGTATGCTGGGAAGTTGTAAGGAAATGAAACAGTGAACCAAGCATGTTCTTCAATTTATTTTGGGGTAAGAAGAAAACTGAGAAAAACCACATCCACTGCCACACGCACACAGATGTAAGTACCCAGACACACACACACGCACACACACAATGACCATCTGTCACCAGTGAGTGGACAGAGGATGGGTGGTCCGCGGGACGTTCACTGTCCCATCTCAGGTTCCGAGAAACGGATCCAGTTCCAGGTGGTCGGTCCTGTGGAAAAAAGTGTATGTGTGTGTGTCTGTGTGCGTGTGTGTGTGTGTGAGAGAGATACAGAGAGCCTGAGTATCAGCAGACCTTCCACATTTTCTATTGCCTGCTTCCGTTTTATGATCATACAGTATCTCTTCTTGTTGATGTTTCAAAGGACACCACCTGTCACCCGTGCACGGCAGCGACAGAGGAAGAGCAACAGCCCTGGCAACGTGATCCACAGTCTTTATGCGAGCTTCTCCTCTAATGTACTGTAATAGATGAAGAAGCATCACATGATGAGCCGAGGAAGCCCTTAAATTACTCTGAGAGAGCACTCACTCCAATAACAGCTATGAGAGTGATATCATGTGTTTAGAGAAAACCTTTAGAGCACTGCAGTGCGGGGCGGTGCGTTCAAGTGCTGTAGTATATTTGGTAAACAACTTAAGAAAAATTACCATGATAAACTGCCATCATTAAGTGCTGCAAAGCTGGTGAGTCGGTGAAATGTCTGTAATTTCAGTGTGTGCCTGCTGCAGGGATGAAATGACTGAACTCAGGGTTTTTTTTTTGTTTTGTTTTTTTAACCTCCGACGGGCCAGATGGCAACACACCCCACTACTTCCCGTGGGACTCCCTCATCTGCCCGGTATTGATCTGATCTATCTGATCTCCCTCCCTCTCCCTTTACGGTACATCCTCTGCTCACTGGCTCTGCTCAGTATCAGACATATTTGACCACTAATGGCTTGATTTTATCATTTTATGGAGAAGTATTTGAAACTGATTTAAAAATGACAAAAAAAAATGAACTGAGGAGGCCACACACATACACACGCACACAGAATGAGTGAGTGAGTGGATGAATAAGTGAAGGAATGAATATGTCGCCTGTGTTTGAGAACTTGTGACATGACCTTTCAACTGTGACCTGACCTGACCCCTAGGACGCCGCCGCACAGTCACCATAAAGGCGTGTGTGCATGCATGTGCATTCGCCAATATTGTCCACACAACTACATTTGTGTTAAACATGTTTTATCCGCCCTGAATTACTGATAAAAGCACTAAAGATAGCAGATGAGAGGAGAAGAGACACTGAGAGGATTTCTTTTTTCCTCGGGGGCGAACAGGCCTTTGTATTGATCAGATTTGGACAGATAACGTTCAGGTTTTAACGCACTGGGGTAAAAAAAAAAAAAAAAGGCTTCCCCCAGGCTGTTTGACTGTCAGTGCAGGGCTTTATGCATTCACAGTCACAGAGATGTGAGTGATATCAAACAAATACATCCACTCACAGACACAACAGTAACCCACTGAATTCAGACCCGGTCACAGAGGTTTGTTGCTCTGTTAATGCTGACGCAGTGAAACTACTGCTCTGTTCAGTCAGTTTCATTCCACGGTGGAAATCACACACCAAAGTCATCTGACTCTAAAAGATGTTTCAGTAACAAACTGAACCCATGATCTTAACTTTGCTTTCACAGTTCAGTCTGTTTGAGACACTTGCATTTCATGTTTTACACCTATAAAAACGTCCTGGGTGATGAGGGTGGATGTATCGTGTGGTAAGTAGACAGTTTAGTGTCACTTCAGGTACACATGGAGGTTCACTTCTGTTTCTGCGATTTAAAAAAAACAACAGTTTCTTGTTTCAGGATGACGATGATGAACAGACTGACTGTGAAACTGAAATGGAAGAAACACAGAGGAGCGCATACGTCCTTATGAAGATATGTCATCATGATGCCACAGGTAATACAGGTTCAACACTTCATTTGTAATGTTGTTGACAGTTTAAAAAATAATCTGCATTATACTATTTATTATTCACTGTGTTTATGAAAGTTGCAAACTCACTTCTGGCTGTAAATGAAACTGAGGATACAACATCTTGCACATTGATCTCACCCAGTGTCTGACACAATGCCGCCCTCTGCTGATCTGAAGACCACCATGCTGTTCACATTTACACACCGCTACAACAGGACATGAAATGCAGCTGTCACAGACATGTAGTGTAGACCGGCAAACATGTGGCTTTCCAGTAAGAAATATTCTGTTTATTACAGGATTTATTTGCTCTATATAGGTAGCCTGTAAAACAACAAGTCACTTACTTGATTTAGTTTAATAAATAATCTGGTATGTGTTTGACATGTTTGATAAAGGCTCTTGAGTTTCTCGCTGTATAACAACACGTGTGATCATTTATAACTTGATTAAACAATAGTCATTTATTTATTGATTTACTAAAATAATAATAATAATTTATTTTTCATGGGTCAGCTACATGTAAACAATTTATACTTCCTCATAAACTGATTGACATGATAATCTATAATAAAATCACCTCTAGACCAATCAACTTCAAGCATGGCATTTGAGTCTGTACCAGTTTTTATTTTATGAGACTGGATGTTCACGTATAAGGTTTAAGGGTTATGTTTTGAATAAAGGGATATGCAGTATGATCCAGTCACAGGGTTTAACAGGTTTCTCACATCAGGATTTTTTTTGATGCATCTCATAATCTGAATGTGTCCAGTCTAGATTTCAAAACACATCTACATCTACAGTACTACAGACTCCAGACCCACTGGTGTTCAGCTCAGTCTACTGTCTAGACTGGATGATCTTTACAAGTTTTCTGCCTGGTTGACAGCCACTCCTGCTTCCTGCCTCTTCCTCTGCTCTGACCTACAGTTGCTCTACTGGTCCTGACATAGTAAACTTTATTTCAACCTTTAATGCCCTGCCAGTTGTCTGCACTTGGCTCTGTGTGTGTGTGTGTATAACATTGTTTATTGGCTGTTAGGCTACAATGAAATGAGGTGTTTTCAATACTTTTTTTCAACATTTTTAAAGCATTTAAAACATTTTCTAGTGTATAAATATATTTCGAGGATTACTATAATTCATAAACTGTATTCAATAGGAATTTTTACAGGGGAGTTTTTTTTTAATCAACAGTCAGGTAATGTCACACACATTCATTATATAATACAACGCTATTGATGCATAGAGTATTTTACATAAAAGCAAGTAGGCGTCCCCTATAATAGTTCACAGAATAGAAGTCTGACTTGTACAATAGAGAATTTTCTGGTTCAGCATTTGTTTTGTAAATTAGGAATAACATGTTACAAGTTCATCAGCAAATGATAGCAGACGCACTGGTACACTCTGAGAAGATTAATCTTCTCAAGTGCTGTTCTGTTGACAGTGTGAGTCGCCAGCATCATGCACACAGAGCAGCTGTAACTGTGCCAATTATATTTCAAATCTCAGTGTCAAATCTCTTCCACTGGACTGTGAATTGTTTTATATTTGAAATTGACAGCTTTCCCGACATGATTTTTCGAACATTTTTAATGAAATCAAAAATTGTTAGTATTATGTTTTGCAGGACTGTGAGCAACCTGAGAAAGGTCGATCAGTAAAAATAAAAAACCATGGTCCCTTCTAATGTACAGTATCTCTCACACACTAATTTCATGCGTAGTTGTATCTGTAAGGCATTCAACATCTGGAGACGTGTCACCATCACACGTCACATCTAACTGTCACATCCCTATTTTTGACAGCGTCTACCTGTGGCCCCTGGGTGTGGTGGTGATGGACAGGGAGGGGGTCATCTTCAGCAGGATAGCCCCTTGTTCGAACCAGATGTGGATGGATGATAGCATCCCCTGAGCCCCTCAACAGCTGTTATCTCCCTCTTGTCCGAGTGAGGGAGCGGTGTGTTGGCCTCTTGAAACTCTCTTGTGAGGTCAGTTCTGTTCAGGGGGCCCCGCCCCCCCTAACCCCAGGTCTGACGAAACGCATCTTAGGACGCTATGTGTTTTTAACCTTGAGCACCTGCTAACTGTGTCAGTGTCATTTGGAAAAACTCTCCACAGGTAAGAATGATTTATTGATTTCTTTGATTGATTTGTCAGATATGACATTTATTGTTATGAGTGACTGGTTATTGTAATTGAACACTGCGGGGGTTTTTTTATATCACATCACACTCTGACAGTTTTAGAACCACAGCACCACTGTCAACTATTATATACTGTAAATCTTGCCTTTGTATTTCATATTGTATGGGGGTGAAACATTTCATGTTGCCAAAAAAGATGAAGGAGATCAGCTCAACAAATATTGTCAGTGACATGCCAAAGTAAAAGAAACAAAGTCACAACATTTGTCTGCATTGAGTCATCTCGCTTTTAATCACTCAATCAAACTTTAGTGAAGCACTATGTAGCAGATTAGTGGAGTTCACTGCCTTAAGAGTGATAAACTGAAAAATTCCCTTGAAAAATTATACTTTCAATACAGTACTATTAACTGTAATTCAGTGGGTGTTGTTGCAGTAGATTGTAGTATATTTTTTATTACTTATAATTGAGCAGTGGACATGAATACTTCTTCGCAAACCCATTAGGAGAAAAATAACTCCTCAAAATAAAAACAGTGTTCAACATGGGTTTCATGATATCCCACAACAATGATCAATAAACTCTTATCTGGAGGATTTTTTTTTTTTTGCTTATACAAACAGGTATCCACACAGTACACACACAGTACACTCGTATGTTTCAGATAAAATCTCCAACACAGGCAGAGTTAAGGTTACTGCACTAACCTATGGGTGCACAAACAGCATGTTGAAATGGTGTCAGACACTTTGACTCTATGTGACTATGACTTCACCTTTTGTTGACTGACTTTAAGGATGGATGGCATGTTGCTATGTCTAACAGGTAGCTGCCTTTACTGCTGACCTATCAACCAGAGATATGGCATCTGACCTGGTGCACAGGGCTGTAAGTGAAAACACATGCAAACATTACAAGGGATTACGTTTTACATATAATTTAACTATTTTTCGCAGACAGAAGTGCATTTTCAATCTGTGACCATAGTTGCATATTTTTGTGTCCAGCTGAGTTTTTGAAACATATCAAGTCTGTGGATTTTGTAAGCAGCAGATAATAAGACAAGTCAAGCTGCATGGGTCGTTAAATATGACATAGCCAGGACCCATAATGTATTTTAGACATTCATGATGCTAATAATAGTAATGCCAATAATAATAGTAATATGGTAGCCAAATACAGGCATCCGGGAATAAACTTGACAATTGAAGAAAAGTAGGACTTTCCCCATGTGATGGAGGAAGAGTGTTTGATCAGTGTTGGGAATAAGGGCAAAGCAGGATCCAGCATGCGGAATTATTGGAACTAATCCTGAGGAAATACTTGTGTAGTTCAGAGTGTTTAAATATATAATAATAATATAACAATGGTCGGTCTTTTCTGACAGAGCAACGATGGAGAGGAGCGCTCTTTTTACATCCCTTTCACAGGGTGAGTCACTGTAACTCTCTGTCTGCGCATACAAGTGATTAATAATGCAAAATAATAATAATGCTAATAGTAAAAACAAACACGTCTCTGTCTATCTTGTCACCTCTTAGGCCTCACTTTCAGGTGAAGATGTTGACCACCATGACGGGAGAGGATAGAGAGAAAGCCAACTTCAAACAAACTTTCACTCTCCACCCGGATGATGTTGAAGGTGAGCAGACAGGTCCCGGCACTGCAGCCCAAGCCTTTGTTGTCCTCCAAACACAGACATTAAATATGATAAGATGCTGGTTGGATAATGACACAGTGTGACTGGTTTCCTGCACATACCATGTCCCTGTATTTACTGTCAATATTATGGGTGAGACCAGAACGCATCGCTCTGGTGCTTGTGTGTTTTAGGGAGAATTATTGTGAATGTGTGTGTGTGTCTGTGCGTGTGTCAGTCCCACCCATCATAAGGCAGCACACACCTACAGCGACGGGCAACTTTAAAAGAGCCGGTGTTTATAAAGTCATGCTTTTTTGCCATTCCGGGGGTCAGTCACTTGTCACTGCTCTGTGTACCTGCAGGAGGTAAGTGTCACCTTTTGTGGGGCAATTATGCAATAACTACAAGTAAAGCTATAACTCTGTAGCATGAAAAATATGGAAGCAAAACTGCACACTTCATAGTCTGGCTGCAGTGCTATAATCTTCATAGCTTAATTGCATTGCTTTAATGATGTTACTTCAGGAAAATTAAAAGTAGGACTGATGTGTTTGAGTGATGAGCCTCTGCAGCCACTTCTCAAGTTGGACATGCTGTAACATTTTTATATAGTTCAGTGATTTAAAAAACAAACAAACAAACAAAAAAACACTGATCCTAAACTGCTATATTTTGCTTTAATTAAGCATAAACTCAACATCATTTATCTTAGAGAAGTAAGAATGCCCTTGAGTTATTTAGTCTTTTTATTTTTGATTTGCACTTATATTTTCAGAGGTAGAGAGATTTCTGAGGACATTTTATCAACATTTCAGGCCATGATTTCTGTGTTCAGAAGCTTGCAATCAATGCTAAATTTAGAATTGATGCCATTTTGATGAATGAAAGTTGTAATCTTATTTAATTATTGGAATAATACAAAATTTGAGCAACATCTGGCACAAGAATTTCCTTTGTGTCTTTATGCAGTGATTTTCAGTCTTGATGAGGATATTAAGATAGACATGACTTGTTTTGCACTTTTGCGCTCCTCAATGCATCCTGCAATGTGCACAGATCTTGCCTCCAGCTGTACAGTAGAGTTTATCTTGCAACCACTGGCAAGCTCAGCCCCAGGAACTGTTGCATGGACACCGCAGACTGTCTTTGAAGAAGTCGTTTGTGCGTTCTGAGTCAATCATCAAACTCAAAGCAAAAACCCCAGCTTGCAGGGCAATTGTCCTTTAAAGTTTTTATATGAAAGTCCACAGTGCACAGACAACTTGAAACCCCATTTCTCAGCTGGTTTGTCCCTCTTGCCCTATGTCCTTTACAAGGCACCATACTGTACATTCACCTACAGCAAGCAAGAATGATCGCGTCATGAAGCAGTGTTTCATTCCTCTCTCTGACCTCATCTGGGTCACTAATGTGTACAGTGCACACACTGCGTGCATGTACCGTTCTGTATGGTCCACGTGGACCATGTAAATTATCAGCCCAGTGTGGCTTAAAAAGAGATCCAGAGGAGTGTGGCTGTCCCCTGTGCTCAGCAGTGCAGTATAGTCTCCCCTGCAGGAAGAAACCACAGTGGTGATGAGATATCATTAATTGCTGACTAGGATGACGCTACTCACCCCCCCCTGCAGATACAATGTTCTCCACATTTCTGTAAATCAATAAATGAGATACAATAGTTGCGCCCTCATACGTATATGCTGCTCATAACCCAAGCTGCTAAAAATATGTTTTGATTACAGAAAAGACACACATTTTATACTTTTATGTACCATATACAAATGTATTTTTGTGCATTCATTCTGTATTGACATATACAATACAATCAGCAGCACTAATGGGGCTGACTGTCACTACCCGTATGATATGATTTAGATGGCCTGTGATCATTACAGTCTTATTTGGTATACAGTACGTGACACACTGACCATGTCATTACTGAGAGGGCTGCACTGAATATTGCAAATAACAGATGGGTCTCCTCTGCCCCCATCTTGAATATGTGCGTAATATCTTTATTGTGCAAAGTGTAACACAAAGGTAAAATTATGCAGCTGTGTTTCCTCAATGACTGAGAATGTATCATTTTCTTCTCACATGTGCATTTATTTTTATTTTTATTTTTATTTTTATTTTTTTTTTCTTTCTTTTTTCTCGTGCTTATTGTTATAAAGACTTGTGATAGTTTAAGGGTGTTTATAATAGTAGTTATACACGTTTATAAGCCAATTATAACACATTATAACTATTTTTTTTTCACATGTGCATTTATTAAAACATTTTTTTTCTAGAGTGCATTAGATCTATACATAATATATAACATGCAAAAACTGTTATTACACCTGTGCATGCATACAGTACATACACCTGCCACTCATGACATAACGTGCACATTTTTACGCGATGGTTTTAGATATGCACATACTGTACACGTGGACCCTGCATGCATATACAGTGCACACCCCAAACCCACGTGCACACACACACACAGGCTATAGACAGTGTCTAGTCAGTCTAATCCGAATCTTCCACCCTTGTGCTCAGCTGTGTTTTGTAAATAAATCAATCTGTTGTGACAGAAAACTTCAGCGCTCTGGTCCAATCTGAGATAAAATGGACACACAAGGCTGAAGTCAGTCGCCAACTACAACCTGAGTCCATGTTTCCCAAACAACAGATGTGTGTACTGAAAATTCAAAAATCCATTCACTCATTCATTCCATTCATTCTTTGTAGCAAAACCCATGAAGAAGCAAAGTTAAGACGAATCTCATTATCCACCCAAACAGAAAACAATTATTCACATTGAATATCTGCATGTGTAGCTAGAAACTGAATTACTGTAGTCTAGTTCAGATGAATTACTGCATGATTGTAAATGTTTTTTTTTAACTGAGTCCATTGTGCCTGTTCTCCAGCTGCCTGGAACACCAACATCAACGCCAACCCCAGTGCAGAGTGTGAGGTGAGGGACACACACACACACACCCGAATCTCGGGATGGTAGTCCCCACCTCCGTATCTGTCTGTCTAACACACAAACACATAAATAAATGCACACTCCAGGCACACGACACATATTGACAGTCCAAACACGTCCATGACAAACAATCAGTCATGTCCGAGCCGGAAACTAGCAGCGACCCAGAGCCTGGAGCCCGCTGGTTGTTGAACCAGGACAACCTCCATGTTTAACTATAGACAAAGTGTCACCAAGACGTCTCCAATATCATATTGTTCCATGCGCACATCGATGCTGCTGAAAATATTCTATGAATGACAGCGGCTTAGCGTAAAAGCCGATACTTCTGTGGAAAACAACACCCAAAATATCAGTGTTGTTTGTGTTATGGATTTTTATCTGATCTGATCTGAGAGAGCGAGAGGCACTCTGTCAACCTTTGTTTCTTCCTTCACCTAAAAGTGACCCTTGTAGCTACATGACACAAGCTCAGGATGTTCAGTGTGGTTAGTTTAAAAGCAAAGCAGTCAATCAACAACTAGAATACCATACTGATATTTTGTTGGACGGATCATAATTTCCCAAAATCCCCTCTTTGGTTTTTTTTTCCCTTTGTACCATCTGTAGTCACTGTGTCAGCTGGGTTTGGCTTAAAGTGACTTTATTTATAGACGACTTCTAATACTGGTGGAAAGCAACACTCTCAAGGCAGCAATAACACTCAAACAGTTCAAACTGATCTTTAAGGTTGAGCTAAAGATGATATCAGGCGTTAACAGCCCCAGTTAGTTCAATCTACGAAAATTAAGACTTTTTAGATTCTCTCTAAATTAGTCTGGATAGTGGATCTTTATTGAACTGCAGTGGTGGAACAATGACAAAAGACAAAAATGGCACTAAAGAAACTAATTTTTTTGGTGTGACAGGAAGAGCAATTACATCAACCAAAAAAAACATTACAAATGTGGTAAATCTACAAACTATTTGTACTTAGGATTTACATTTTCCCCCAGGTCAGAGGGCGACACAACCAAATATTTGCTTGTATGTTTCCCTCACAGTGACAAGTAGGAAGTGGCCAGTGAAACCACAGTATGTGTTCACCGCATACAGAAGCTGTAGTTGTGGGAGGTGCAACTTTAATATACACACCTGTCCTGTGCAGAACTATCGCACTCAGTCTCACTGACACAAGCATGCTGGTGCCTGTGTCCCACGGTTATGTCCACATCAGCTACTCTTTACCTCTTTGTCTGACTGTGCCCTCAGAGGTACGTGCAACTGCAGGAGCTAATGAATGACCAGAAGCAGGAGACGTACTGGCAGGAGACGGGGCGATGGGCAGGCTACGAGGAGAGCTACGACCCTCAGTCCGGGGTGTGGGCGTCCACGCACATCTCCTACCTCACCTTCAAGAGCCTCATCCAGCTGCGACGCACCATGGCCACAGGTCAGTGTGGAGGATCAACCAAAACAAGGGCATGAGTTTTATCCGAGAGCATCAGATTTTCATTTTCCCCAGGTAGTGGTAGGGAGTAGGTGTTGTCAAGGTAACCACTGAGGTAATGGCTGTTTCCATAAGTTTCCTCTGGCAGTATGTCAACATGGGAGAGCCGTGATTAAACCCTTAAAAAGCAGCAGGTTGTTGCACCCTCAGCACTTCTCTCGAGCTCTCGCTATTTCCGAAACTACCCTAAAAACACACAAACGCCGTTCTCCTCTGTGTTATCATCCCTGATCCGCTTCCAACATGTTACTTTGTTAAGGTGTGACCATTTTTGACTGTGAGGAGCGGAGTCTTCCCACCATCGCTGAGAAAATGGTCGGCGAGATGGTGAACAAGAAGGAGATCAGGCCTGCAGACCAGGAAGGCGTGCTGAAGGCTCTGCTTCAGAACCGCAGGTATCCCCCAAGACAATCACACAACAATGACTCAAACACAAATGACCTACATTTAGGCATTTAGCTGATGCTGTTGTGCACAGATCCCATGTGAGCTGGGAACAATTCAGCATAATGCACAGAGAAAGTTGAACAGAGCACTTAGCTGTTGTGGAGATCAAACCTGTTATTATGGTCTGTAACCACCCTGACTGCTCCAGGCTTTATTAAAGGTGAGCTGTGTTTACTTCAGTTAAGCTCAGGGCCACTGGAAAATGCCCCAAGACACACATGTAAAGCTGAGAAGGCATTCACTACTTTAATAAGTTTTTTTTGTTTGTAATGTGACATGTAAATATAGTGTTTTATATTGTTTTTCATGCCTTTGAACATATTCTACCCTAAGAAAAAAAGAATTTCCCCACATTATGGTTAGAATTAAACATTTAGACCAGGTTTGCCTTGGCCATTCATTCTTTAGCCAGACACAAACACAGTCACTCTGGTTATCTCTCTGCAGCCAGTCAGATGACCCAGAGAGCCAGGCTCTGGTTGGTGGGATGGACCTGCAGAGGTTCTCAGTCAAAGAAAGGGTAAGTTCACTGATGGGATCATCCAACTGAATGTACTTATTAACATAAGATGATAATGACAAAGGTGAGCCTTTAAAATGAGAGGGGCTCCTGGCAGTTGACCATTTACAAACTCATTCAGAGGAGTAAGGGATTTAGAGGCTCCTGTTTTTATGTATAGCCTTTTTTTTTCCTTTTTCTTTTCTTTTCTCATTTTTATCAATTAAATAAGATATTTGGATTGACTGACATACATTTCTGGAGTCGATGGTATTCTATTTTGAGGTCAGTGACATAATTCTTATCATGTTTGCAGATATTATGCGTAACTAAATATTTGCACACAAGTGCAAATGCTCAGAAAGTAGGTTTCTTTGAGGGGAAAGCACCAAAATACAAACTCACACATTTCAGGATTAATACAATTCACTTTTAAAAGTTCCATTTTAAAATATAGCGATACTTAAGGGCAAAGTCTGATGCTTCTTCACTTCCTCTGTTCATTGCAGAGGGATGAATCTGACCGTGTTGAGGCCTCCATGGTGCTAGTAGGTGAGCCACATTGTTTTCATTTAGTATTAAGTATGTGCTTGGATGCACATTTGACCTATTTCTTATGCACTGATGTATCTTTAACAAAAATGTCTCTGTTTGTCTTTGAATCAGGAGCCTTGGAGTTTCTGGAGAAGCCTACAGTTGTGTTTGTGCGTCTGAAGGAGGCAGTGGTGCTGGACTCTGCCTTGGAGTCTCCAGTGCCTGTACGCTTCATCTTTGTTCTTGTTGGCCCCACTAAGACGGACATGGACTACCATGAGACTGGCCGCTCTATGGCAGCACTAATGGCTGACAAAGTGAGTAAACTGATGTTTTTGCTTGACTGTGATGCAAGAGTACAGATTAGCAAAACCCATAACTACTGAACTAATGACTTTTAGTTGCAGGACAAATAGCATTTGAAAAGGGCAATCACCTGCAAATAGCAACAGTCATGTCTCACACTAGTGACCTTTAGGGCCTCTTGACTACAACATTGCAGCCCTAAAAACATAAGAGTGAGTGACAGAGTTGAGTCACACCATTAGTTGGCTCAACATGAATTCAAAATTAATTTGTTAAAAAAAACTGCATAAATAAATCACACTATGTTGTTGTAAATGCAGATGTTGTCAGATAACGTCCACTGCTGTAAAATCAGGATTTTCTTAGGAAAAATAGAAAAACAATAACGTGGAAATGTATTGTCGCTCTGCACCATAGTAATTGACAGTATAAGATAGGTATGATCCCCTTGTGATTTGCTTCTTTTATCCAAAGAGCATGAACTGGTTGAGAACGCTGCTGCTCTCCTATAGTTTTTCTTAGATATGACCTCCATTTGAAAAATGTCTTTAACCCTACGACAACATGAAGTCCTCACATCCAACTACCTTCTCTCCACTACAGGTGTTCAATCAGTCAGCGTTGAAGGCAAAGAGTGCCCGAGAGCTGACGGACAATATGGCTGACTTCATGGACTGCAGCATCGTCATCCCGCCTACGGAGATCCAGAGCGAAGCTATGCTTGGCTCCATCATCAACTTTCAGAAGAAACTACTGCAAGACAGGTTCCAGTCCGCTGATCCTGCTCGTCTCCTGGAATCTAAACCTCGTAGGGGTGGGTCCCGTCAGCACACAGCAACAGTATAAGACATGGAAACAAAGCAAGTCATTTTCTGTTATCAATGTATGTTTTTCACATAAGATTTGAACTCTTTTGCCCCTAGTTTCCATTTCTGGGCCTCCTCCTGAAGACCCCCTGGCCCGTACGGGTCGACCATTTGGCGGGATGATTTGTGACTTCAGGAGACGCTTTCAGCACTACAAGAGTGACTTCACAGATGCTCTCAATGCCCAGGTCCTTGCTGCCGTCATCTTCATCTACTTTGCCGCCCTGTCTCCTGCCATCACCTTTGGAGGACTGCTGGGTGCGTGTTGATATTTGTATGTGACATAATAGAGAAGAGATTGCACAGCTCAGATAAAACTCCACATTGGTGCAGGTGGTATCAGGAACAAAAACATGTTTGTATGTGCCATGTTATTGCTGTTGCATGAAGTAGACTCTTATGTATTTGTTTGCCACCTCAGCTGATAAGGTGGAGAATATGATGGGTGTCCCAGAGCTCCTCATCTCCACCAGCATCCAGGGAATCATCTTCTGCTTCATTGCTGCTCAGCCCGTCCTGGTCATTGGTTTCTCTGGTCCTCTGTTAGTGTTTGAGGAGGCCTTCTTTGCTGTAAGTTGTAATGCTGACTTAAAGGAGATCGTTTTAATAGTTTTAATGTTCATCCAAATCGTGCTGATGTTATGTTATATGGTAGCTTTGAGGTGCTTACTAAATTTGTAAAATGTCATTCCCCACTTTGCTGCATCCCAGTTCTGCAAGTCCCAGGACATTGAGTACATTGTTGGGAGAGTGTGGGTCGGAGTGTGGCTTGTCATCATTGTGGTGGTCATCGTGGCCTTTGAGGGCAGCTTCCTGGTCCGCTTCATTTCACGTTTTACCCAGGAAATCTTCTCCATACTCATCTCACTCATCTTCATCTATGAAACCTTTGCCAAGTTGGGGAGGGTAAACCATAATTATCAATTTCTCACATTTCATTTGACATTATTAGAATTTGTGTAGTTTGACCAAATTATAATCTTCTTTGATCTGTTTTTTCTTTCATAGACCTTTCAGTCACATCCTCTGATTCTGAATTATGATCATCTGAATGAAACTGTGGAAAATCCCTGGAACCCAAGGGTGGTTGAGGACGTCATCTATGACAATGCTACCGGCAATACAACTGTTCTTGTCAACATTATTAAGCCACCTTACCCCAACACCGCGCTGCTCTCCATGTGCCTCATGCTCGGCTGTTTCTTCATTGCCTATTTCCTGCGCCAGTTCAAGAACGGGACATTTCTTCCTGGAAAGGTGAGTTGGCTGGAATTGTGTAGCTTACTTCAAAGGTAATGTATTGTCTGTTCTCCTGTAGATTTTTTTGCCAGCAGATCAAGATTTTCAATTGTAACATCCCTGATTTGTGCTCGCTAGGTGCGACGTTTACTTGGTGACTTTGGTGTCCCTATCGCCATCTTTCTCATGATTGTCGTGGACTACAGCATTGAGGATACCTACACTCAGGTTGGACCATGTTTTTAAGCTTCCCACCATAGGCTGAATACATAGACATCAGTAACTCATAACTTTTTTTCCACACAGAAACTAGTGGTTCCAAAAGGTCTGATGGTTTCCAACCCAGCCAAAAGAGGCTGGCTTATCAACCCCTTTGGAGAGTACAAGCCTTTCCCCGTGTGGCTGATGTTTGCATGCTGTGTCCCAGCATTGCTCGTCTTCATTCTCATCTTCCTGGAGTCTCAGATCACAACGTGAGTCATAACTTCTCAACTTCATAATCCCTCAATGAATTCAACCTCAGAAATATGACATTTGCATGCGCGTTACCAACGTTTGGCCCAAATGTGTCTGTTGACAGGTTGATTGTGAGTAAACCAGAGAGGAAGATGGTCAAAGGTTCTGGTTTCCACTATGACTTGCTGGTTTTGGTTGGCATGGGAGGGATCGGTGCTATATTTGGTGTGCCATGGCTTAGCGCTGCCACGGTGCGGTCCGTCACCCACGCCAATGCCCTAACTGTCATGAGCAAAGGACCCAAACCTGTGATAGAGAAAGTGCTTGAGCAGCGGGTCAGTGGCATTCTGGTGGCTTTGCTAGTCGGTAGGTGCTGTCTTATCTAATCTTTGTGTCTGTCCCACAAGTGTTTGTCTAGACGGGTTTATCATTTACAATGTATAGGCCTAGATCTTGCTATACTCTCAGAAAAGCCTCTAACGGAGCTTATCAGATTTTCAGCACTCTTGATTAAAAGACAGTAGCCTATCTTTTATCTGAATATCTATTTGTTTTCAGGTCTGTCTATTCTGATGGAGCCGATCCTGAAGCTGATCCCCATGTCAGCCTTGTTTGGGATCTTCCTCTACATGGGAGTCACATCGCTTAATGGCATCCAGTTGTGGGATCGTATGCTGCTTCTGCTCATCCCGAAAAAATACCACCCCGATGAACCCTACGCCACCCGAGTAAGAGCCACCCATAGTTGCAAGACACTAGAGTCCCTACGTTTCATTAGTGGGCAAACAAATCTACAGACTTGTGGCCAGCTCAGTGTGATACTGTGCTGTTTTCAGTTAAATGCAAATGTTGCCATGCTAATATGCTCATTATAACAAAGCTATAGGCCTATATTGTGTTAGGTAAATGTAGTTTTGTGCTTTAGCATGCTGACAGTTAAGCACAATACTAAATGTAGGGCTGAGGCTGATGGGAAAACCATCAGTAGAGTTCAAAAACCTCAGGGAAATAGTTATCTCATATTGTGTCATCTTGTGCATTCAGTATTTGTCTAACCCTTATGTTTATGTATCTTGGTCACAGGTCAGCACAGGGCGAATGCACTTGTTCACAGCCATCCAGATAGTGTGTCTTGCACTTCTCTGGATTGTGAAGTCTAGCCCAGTGTCCCTTGCTCTGCCCTTCATCCTCATCCTCACCATCCCTCTACGCATGATAATGACCGGGCGTCTCTTCACTGAGCTGGAAATGAAATGTGTAAGTGATATAATATCAATCGAATGTCCTCAATACGGTAATATTACATTATGCAATATGCTTAGTAATGTGTGTGTCTGTGTGTGTGTGATACTGTACTGTGCTGTATCCTAATGCTCCACTTTATTCTCCTGTGCCTGTTTTAGTTGGATGCAGACGATGCCAAAGTGACATTTGAAGAGGAGCCAGGACAGGATGTATACTGTGAATCTCAAATGCCATTGTAGATAGATATCTTCCATGACTGCTGCCATAAATGTTTTATTTTAACAAAATTATATTTATTTTATAATATATATTGCTCAAATTAATGTTTCATCTTTGAGCACAAACATGTTTTGTTTTATTCTTATAAATAAAGAAAATGCAGCTGTAGATTCAGTCTTTGTAACATCAATATGGATAGCATTAATATCTTGTTTAAAAAAAAGTGTCTTGGTCAAACATTCCTGAAGCGTTTCCAACATTCAGTCATTCAGGATGATTCATTTCTTTTTATTGTGTTGTTTTTAATTGATTGTGCCTTATATAGCTACAACTAAAGCTGGAAATATTATGTATACATGGACATGTTTTACCAGAAAATGAATACAAAATGCATTGGACAATGCACTTACACATGAAATCTTTAGTCTTGCCAGCGCTCATACCAGAAAATTGACAGACTGAATGCTGGGTCTAAGGCATTTACACTAAGTGTTAATAGCCAAAACAGTATGTTTTTCCAGGCAATCACACACTGAATGTGTCATAACATCATGTGACTACTGACTCATTGTATTCAATTGCTTGAGGTGAGTAAAATCCAAATGAACGAATGAATGAATGAATGAATAGGGGATGATTTAGCCTATGTATTTAGCAGGTAACACTGGTGATCTAAAGGGCAACAACGCTGTGTGAAAATACGCTGAGAGAGAGAAAATGTTGAATTCTGTGTGTTGATGAAATTTATATTGAGTGTGACGTGGTGTGACGTTGCTGTTTTCTGTCATCTCTCTCTACATAATAAAAACTACCTCCCAGAAGACCCATCAAACTGCTTTCACTGACATGTGGCCATCTTTTATAGGCTACTTTTTGCTTTCTGGTCAACTTATTGTTGTTGTTGACATTGACCCACTGAACTTAATGACACAGGTTGATTGATTAAACTTGACCAAAGTAAACCTTTATTGTCTTTCTTTATGAATGTCTGCCTCTTTTATTAATTGGTTGTGACACTTTTGTAAACACATAGTTCCTGTCATGTTGTTTATTTATTTTATTATATTTGATCACTGTTCTGTGAATGACACAATGTTTAACCACCTGATAAAATACATTTTGATACAAGTTTTCTTGTCTTGAAAACTTGTCTGAACCACTAAGCCCCTATAAATCAGCAATGCAACTATTCATTCAAAAATAATGTAGCCTCACTATTCGTTCAAAAAAGGCCTAGGACTACTTTTATTTTTTTTGAAAATGTGTAATAGGCCTATTTGTTAAGGTACCATCTTATAATCAATAGATACAAGAGGGGTTAAAAGGGCAGAAGGAGTGAATTTATTGTTTCATATTTGTATTTTTATAGGCTAATCAGTATGCAGATTTAGTAAGATCCTACACACTCCGGATCGATAGGTGGCGCTCTGTATCCAGGTTTGTGAAAAGAAGCGTGAATCCCATTGGCTGTTTGACGTGACGTTTCTCTTTCCTTGTCTCTGATTGGCTCCTCTATGAACGAGGGCTTTCCTCCGAGGAACGTCGCCACCTGAAGAGATACACAAACCAGCCAGAGCCACAAGTTCCCAACCACGTTGTGAGACTGTGTAGTGTTTTTATCCTCTACAGAAAAGTGACAGTAACAAGGGCAGTTTGTGAATATAACTTTTCTTATACTCGTTTTTAGTCGTTGCTAATTTGTCACGTCGGTGAGGTTACTAAAGCTGTATCTTAGCTAACTTCCTAATGTTGTATCAGGAGTTAGGTCGGTTGACTTGAGCATGTTCTGAATTTGTGTCCAGCTGATTCTGTAAACCAAGAAACACATTATACTGGAGAAATGAGTAGACGTGGATCAAAGGCTGTAAACTCTGGTGGGTGTAATTCAAACATAATTTCTGCTATCAGATCACACTCTCATAACAACGACAGTTTGATCAATTGCACTTACTTAGCTGACTTTTCTGTCCTTGTGCTCTGATGACAGACTGGAGCCAAGAAAACCTCCGGAAGCTTTTCGCCGCAATGAAAGAAACCATCCCTACACGTTACAGTACGTGCTCTTACAACAAGACCCAGAGTGTTATGGACTGGACCAAGGTTGCTTTCCCTCCTTTCTCTCCTGAGGCATGCAAAGAAAAGTGGAAAGAGATCTTGCTGAAGGTGAACCCCATAGTTGCAGGAATGAATTCCCCTTTTCATCATAAATGTGCATTGGTCTTTGTTTATTTAAAAAAAAAGCTCTTTTGGGGCTCCTGTATCAATAAATTTAAGTTGTAATCTGGGTTATCCCAATCAATGACTTTTATAAGATCACTATACTAATACTGGGCAAAATGTTCCTAGAAACTATGAAGACAATGAATTTAGTTAAGTGTAATATCCTGTGTGTTTTTGGCTCTCAGATGCGCAAGTATCGGTACCTCACAGAGCTCATTGATGAAGCTGAAAATGACCTTCAGTGCGAGGTAAGCAGATCTTAAACGAGAATGATTTCAAACGACAAAAGAACATAGTAAGAAGTACAATTATTACCCCAAATAAGAAGGAGGATGTCCCCTCAGACACACACACATAATCTGCTTGATATAGACTGTTTCATACTATTATGGGTTATGGTAAAAAATCAGTTTAAGCAGTACTCTATCAAGCTGAATGAATATCTAAATGTGGGTCATTTAGAAGATCACAGTTACTGTCAGTTGTAAGGAGATGGGGCATAAAAGAATATAAGGTTTCTGCATAGCCGTCAAGTCCAAGGAACACATTTTCAGTGTGTTAGTTGAGCTGTTGCTTCATAGTAGAAAATGTAAGCCCTGGGTAAGAAATTCAAGAACATTTTGATGTTTCTTATATTATCATTATTGTCTTAAATTCACAGTATACCTTTCTTTGCAGAAACTTTCGCACCTCAATGCTAAAGAAATGGGAACTGGTGTCAGTGAGAAACTACCCTTGCCATCGGTAATGTGAACACACTCTTCTCAATAACGTCTTCTTGATATGATATATGTCAATACCCCACTGATAATATGGCCTATCTTACAGTGATGGTTAAAGCAGTAGATGCTCATTAGTAGTCATAATTCACCATATTAGTCATGAACAAGAGCATATAATTAATGGAATAGAAATATATTCTACACGGTGTACTCAGGCTTTACGAACTCTCCTCTCTGTCCACATGTCACGCAGGATTCAGAAGATGACGACATAGAGTACAGCAGCAGTGAGGAGGAAGAGGTCAGTCAGGAGTTGCAAGAGGTTAGAAAACTTCAATCTATTTCATGTACTTTTGTATTAACGTAAAAAAAAACTGTTCATCCATCCATACTGTATGATTTAAACCAAAAAAAGAAATCAACTGTTGATCCACAGGGCGAGGCGGAGGAAGAGGACGGGGACATCATGTTTGACATATATTAGATGGTGGATAAGCCGGACTGCATAGGTCTCAAACACACGTCATGTCCAGAGCTGGATGGACATTTGCCTCAGTGGGTGATTCTGATGTCATAATAATGACAACTGACATTGCTCAGATAGCTAATAGAGAAACAGATTGTAATAGATTACACTCAATGATGCCTGTGAAACTACAGTTTGAAGACCGTTATTTCATCTGCTGTGTTTAAATGGTGTGTATTCCCATATCAATTTTGTGTTATGTTGATGAACCAAGTCCACCCTTGTGATAAAAATGAGACAACACTCTATTTTATTAGTAGCCTGCAGGTATTCCACTTATAAATGATTATATGCAATGCATACATTATTTCTGAGAAAAAGTTATGTGGCTTGTAGCCACTTGTATTGTTTTTTTTAATCAGTTGATGAAAAATAATATGTAAGAGGTTGCCTATTGTCGTTTTAAATGGTTGGAATAATAAAAGAATTTCCCTTTTTAAAGGAAACTTTTCTTATTGTTTTCATTTGCTTTTGTGTAAAACCCACAGAGAACGTTCATAATAATAAACTTGTACTAAATAAAGATGCCAAATATCTGGGATGGTGACAATGAATGAAAAACAAGCCAAAGTGTGCAGGGCAGGGTGTCGTGCAGTCACATGCTGGCCAGCCTGGGATGATAAACGCACGGAGTCGGGAGCTGAGCGTGTGTGGAGCCCCGGTCAGTACAGCAGCAGCAGCAGCAGCAGCAGCAGCAGAGGAAGCTCTGGGTGGAAAAGTCGTCGTATAGCGATCGATTGCTACTGTCTGATCTCTGACGTAAAGATGGATGCCAGCCGAAATAGGTAAATAAACACAATTAGTGATTTGCGCGGCCGTGATTGAGCTATTCCCCGGTAGTTAGGCTCGATATTTGGACCCAAGTGTCGTTTTCTTCCTCTTCATTCACGGTTTGTTCGGGGAGTTGAGAGGCGGACAGCCGCAGTGCAGCAGCAGTAGCAGTGCCGGGTTCGTGGACGAGCCTCACTGTAGTCAAAATGTATTTCTTCAACAGCAGAAACAATTGAATCGCCTACAAACGCGCTACATTGTTTCAACGTCCACAGCCCGGTGTGATAGGCTACATTTGGCACGTTTCTGTCGGAGCGGTAGCCGCTGTTGACCTGCAGGTTTTGTGAGCAGGATACCGCCTTCTCCCTTGAACCTCTTGGCATTTTCAATTCCTCCAGCCTATTCATAGCCACGCTCTTTGTTTTCTTCACCAAGCTTTAGCCCTAAGCTGCCCTTCGTTAGACACCCAAATTGCTCGGGGGGAACCTGTGTTTAAAACGTCTGTGGTACCGTCTGTGTGTCGTTGTGTTTTAGTGCCACAACACCAACGCTTTAAGTTATTGTGTGTGTTTTTTTGTGTGTTAATTCGTAGGTTATAAACGTGGGAAGCAACTCCCCTGGCAGTGTTCAACGTGCAGTTGTAAGTAGCTGCATCACATCCAAGGACGTCAAATGTTGATCACACACTGATTTTTATTTAATTTAATTTTTTTTCATTTTTGTACACAATCAAAACAGGGTTTACTTGACACCGTGTGGACTAACTGTACCGTGTATGTGTATGTGTGTGGTTTCCCTCCTGCTGCAGCCCCTTGTTTTGGCCAATGCTTGCTGCGCTACAGCATGACCACAGCAGTGTCGGCTCATCTGGTAATTCTGGCAAATGAAAATGGAGGAGGTTTCAATGTCCAGCCTGGACAACAGCAAGCTGGAGGTACAGTGGAGGAAAGTCACAGACTGAAGTAGCAGATACACATTCAACGTACAGATGCACTGCAGAGCAGAGCTGCTGGATACAAACCAGCAGTAGTGATAATGATATAGCTACTCATATCCTTGTATGTGTCTCTTGGTCTGACTTGTATCTGTTTCCTGATCCTGCCCTGCCAGGGCTTAGCTCAGGACATCCTGTCTGACCTGGTGGAGGATGCATGCCTGGGTCTTTGCTTCGAGGTCCACCGGGCCGTCAAGCAGGGCTATTTTTTCCTGGATGACACGGACCAAGAAAGCATGAGGGACTTTGGTGAGAACAAACTCATTGTCATTCCTCCAGGAGAGGAAAAAGCGTATTGTTTGCTTCAGGACATCAGTCAGTTGTGTGAATTCTAGGTGCTATCCATACTGTGGCAGTAGATGGTTACAAAAAAGGCCAAAGACATAGAAACAAATGTTCTTTTGAGATCCATTGCCATATTTTGCTATTGAATTGTATCAAACGTTTACTGAATGCTGTGAAAAATAAATCAATCTTGTTTTCAATTTGTAGAAATTGTGGACCAGCCTGGATTGGACGTGTTTGGCCAGGTGTACAACCAGTGGAAAAACAAAGAATGCGTGTGTCCCAACTGTAGCCGGAGCATCGCTGCCTCACGCTTTGCACCACACCTGGAGAAATGTCTCGGGATGGGACGCAACAGCAGCCGCATAGCCAACCGCAGGTATGAGACCAAAACATCCAAACAGCTTCTCTGCTTGCTCGAGTGAAAACAAGATTCACCTCGTCACTAAACCACCTAAACGCCCCCCTCCCCCTCCTGGCTAAAATGTATTAAAAAAACATCAACACAAAATGTTAATTATAGATGAAACATCAAGTAGTTTCAGTACATTTTGTATGTGTTTTATAATCAAAGTGTTATTTGCAGAGAGCACTGCTGAGTCACTGTGTGCGTCATGTTGTCGTCTTCTCTGTTTTACAGGATAGTCACTGGTAACAACACAAACAACAAATCAGAGAGTGACCAAGAGGATAATGATGACGTCAATGATAACGACTGGTCTTATGGGGCAGAAAAGAAAGGTAATGCACCAGATCTCTTTTCAGTGATACGTTGAATGACGCTTTGACTCATAGCATTACATCTAAAACTGAATATCTTTCTTTTACAGCCAAGAAAAGGAAATCTGATAAGGTACTTTTAATTTTCAATGTTATACATAAAAAAAAAAACCACATTGTTTTCTTTGAAATATTTCTTGTCGTTCCTGGTCAACTCAAAGTATTTTTTCTTTTCACCCCAGAATCCAAACTCACCCAGAAGATCCAAATCATTCAAGCATAAGAGCAGTAAGTGGAAATAATACAACTTCTTTGTGATGGCAAGGCCACAGTTTGTTTGCTCAGATAATCCAGCACCAACCACAACAACTGCAAATACTCATCATACCAGCAACAGGAGGCACTAAAAGACTCAACACGCAGCTGACGCTATAGTGTTTGAACAACACAGGATAATATTTGTGTGGTTATTTACCAAGAGCGTCTCCGTTATTACCACGGGAATTTTTGGAAACAGGTTACATGATCTGCAAGTTAAAACTATTTTCAGGCTGCGTTTGACCCTTTCGCATGTTGGTGGTAGCAAATTACAGGGAACGGCTTGGAAGCATTTTGTGACGGTTGTTTGTTGTTTGTTTTAATCTGAATTTGAATAGCCAGAAAAAATCTTAAACAAAGTCTTGCTTTTATCAATGACCAGCATGAAATGTAAGACATTTTTACATTGCAGCATATGTCACTTTTAGCTCAGAGGTTTTATAACATTCAAGGCGACTCAAAAATCACCAGACTGAGGATCACTTAAATAACCCGCTCTAAGATTTCTAGTCTCATGGTTGCGTCTTAAAGCTAAAAACTGACTGCTAACACACATATACAGCTCTGGAAAAATAGGAGATCACTTCAAAATGACCAGTTTCTCTGATTTTACTATTTATGTGTTTGAGTAAAATGAACTGTTTTGTTTTATTCTAAAAACTAATGACAACGTTTCTCCCCCAAAAATGGAAGTATTGTTATTTAGAGCTTTTATTTTTAGAAAATGACAACCAGTCAATATAATAAAAAATGCAGTGGTTTCAGACCTTGAATAATACAAAGAAAACAAGTTATTCAATCACAACAGTAGTTTTTATACCGTTCCTCGTAAATATGATTGGGTTCAGATGACGACCTAATCAGTAAACTGAGCTGTGCTTCTGTTGCAATTCAATTGACACTGGAATGAAATGGCTGCCGTACATGAAGAGATGCTGATTCATTCAGAAGAAATTGGAGTGGTCTATTAATTTTCTCTAGAGCTGTATGTTATAAGTTTTCATTATCTATATGGGAGGAGGGATTGGATGGTGAACATGCAGCACAAATTTGTCTCAGTGCACAGTAATCACCACAGAAATGACAGTGGACACAAATGTCAACCAATGCTAACAAATACGGACAAAAACATCTTTTATGTCGGACATGAATTCACACTGTGACTTTGAAAAGGTGACACCAGTTAAAATTGATAGTCATAAAACATCCTAAAAGTTAGTAGGCCTACTTGTTTTTTTTTTCAAGCTGTTTTTGACGACCACCCACACATGATTTTAAGTTTTGAATAGAGTGAATAACTGCTCCCCATGCTGTTCATTTCCACAGGCATGATGGGTCCTAGACGTCGCATGGACAACCAGGAGAGCCCACGCATGCTGATGAAAGATGAGGCATTCCCTCAATAACACACTCAGACAAAAACACTCTCATTGTGTGTGTGTGTGTGTGTGTGTGTGTGTGTGTGTGTGTGTGTGTGTACGTACACGAGCGGGCACACACAGGAAGACCAACAACACTTCACCTTTGGTTCTTTATGATGCAATATCAATGTATGTTGATATTATAGGTGACAATTATGGTGTTTGCTGCACTGCAGAAGCAGTCCAGACCTCCCACTGTATACTTGACAGATTTTTTCCCCCCACAAAATCATTGTACCAATCCCTTTTTTTTTTTTTTTGTTCAGTTACTTTTGTTTGTTGCTGGAGTCCAAAATAATGAATATCACCATATACGATTTCACTGCACAGAGATAGATTCTGGTGTAATTCATTCAGTGGCCAAGCAGGGGCAGCTGTGTGCACATACAATACTGTATGCTGTTTCTTAAAATACAGAAATGATTAGGCATTAGGTTGACTTATACTTACTCACCTGTTGGAAATCTCACCATTTTCTTGAACAATAATGTTAAAGACAATCTTTACTAACGGTTTGTCTTTTTTCACATTCACTGTCGGGCTCATAGTTCTCCAGTTGAATTACAACGCATTGAACATGTGAGAGACGGAAACTCTCGGTTTGTCATTCACCTGTGAAAACTTGTTTTAAAAAACGTTCAGTAAATGAACCCCTAATTGTACAAGCAGGTATTTACTGCAGAAAGCAGGTTTCTTTTTGTTTCATTTTTGGTGGATAGATCGGCTTGTTTTCTAGCATTCAAATACGTCTTTGTATCATGTGTTTACATTGTAAAGGGTTACATATATTCTTTGTGTGATGTGATAGTGTAAATATTCCAATAGTTGAATTGCTGCTATCATGGCTCAGTTTGTTTCATCTGTCTAGCATAATAAATGATTTGTTACCTGTCCTTTGGTCTTGTATTAACTTGAACTCTTGAACGGGCTTTGAATAGGGTTTTGATGGATGTGAACCAACAAGAACAACCTCAGTAACCCCAGTTTAAGCACTTATGAAACACAGCAACCAACAGGGGATGCTGTTGATCAAACGATGATCCGAGTAGAATTAAACATCTGTTAGACAGTAAACGCTGCTTATTAAAAGCTTTAAGCAACAAAATGTGGTAGATATTATCCGTGAGTAACTGACAGGTGGTAAATACAACACATATCACACGGTTTGACCTTTGCCTTCGAAGTGAAGTTGAATTCCCTGGAACTGAAAACTGCCGGAGGGATTCAGTTATGCTGCCTTCAAGTGCTCTCCATAAAGTCTTCTTACTGATGTCTCATACGTCTAGGTGAAGAAAAAAATATAGAAAAGGGGCCTTTGTGTTGGGGTTTTTGTGCATGCAGGATGCTACAACAGTGTTGGGCCACATGCACTGCAAATAGGCATAACGAAAAATGATACATTTAATAGGAATCATATGATACTGACAGTATTAACTGAGGAATGTGAGATATGTACAACAACGATCTTTCTGTTAAGACACAGGGGTCTATCCTCACCATGTCTTCACTAGGACTTGTATCATTGTAAATGTCCAAATGCAATGAGGGAGTAATGAAGTCACTGGTTTGTGCTTTACCTGAACCTGATCTTAACTCAAACCGGCGCTCGGAGCAACACTACAGAAAACATCAGTCAAAGAAAAAGGAAGGAAAACAGCAACGGCTACTCTGGTTTTGGCATAATGGGCAAACTGGATAGTGAAGTTGACCTTAAAGCTGTACAGGGTTAAGCGGTCGTCCCTGGTGGCTGCAAACCCCCTGTGCACCCCTGCTGTGAAACAGGGCTAGATTACCAAAGTAAGCAACCGTAACGAGCCCAAAAGTCTCAGATTTACAGCATTACAAATTTCACCCCAAATTTATAAGGCAAAATTAAAAATCCTGCAAAAATTATTGAATGTTATTTTTATTTGTCTTTTGGACTGATCCAAACTCTAAAGATTCCTTTAATTTTCCCACTGAGCATGTTCCTAAATAGTGTTTAATCGAATTATACAGACTAACAAGCCAAATAGCATTATTTCTCCATGTGGGGTTGGTTTCTAGCAACATGGAGTGATAGGGTTCATGCTCAATGCAAAGTGTGTGATAGATTGATTCTGGTTGATTAGTGTAACAGCATTTTTTTCTCTCTACAGGTTAAACCAGACCATGGTATCAAGTTAGTTGTCACACACTGGCTATTTTGGTAATGAGAGTGATAAGTGCACATTGATCTATGTACAGTTTGATTGCACCACTAGAATGATAAAAAGGGGAAATGGCATGCACCAGTTCCTGCAATGTTACCTCATAAATTCACAGGAACAGTGTGGTTGTGTTTTGATAAAATAACGACACACAACTGAAAATATAAAACCAGACAAACCTCTTTTTTTGTATTTGTTCGTTCACGCCCTGAGGAGAAATCTTTGATTACGCGGGAGTTAAGGAGCAATCAAAATTTCCGACGTCACTGAAGGCAGCATTCAGCATTGTGTGTGTGCGTGAGTGCGTGTGTGTAGGCAGTTAGAAGGAGAAACTACTTGGCTTGTTTTAGTCGCCCAGTTTAGTGGTTTGTCAGGCGTTATCATGTTTTTCACTTGCCTCACTGATACTTAGCGGTGTGCAGACCTAAGGACGAGCGGGGGGGAGATGACAACAAGCAGCAGACAAAACTTAACTCAGTGTCTAGAAACCAAGCAGCAGTTGTAGGTAGAAGCAAATCCCGGAACTTGAAACGGTAGGAGACGAGCTAACATTAGCTAGCTTTTTGTTGACAGTGCGCCTGCTGTCAAACCAGAACAGGTCTTCCTCCTCCTCTAAACTTACTCTTGTAGTTTGATACCCGGCTACTTTAAGAGACTTTTTCATTTACCAGCCCGCTATAGACTGGTATTTGGGACCGAAATCCGCGAGAAGTTTGCGTCACTTTTTTTAACCACTTGTAGATCCAGAAGATGGCATCAAGAGGAGGCTTCACGGGCTCCCCGATGAATCCGAACGTGAATCCGATGAATGTGGGGCATTCGGCGGGCATGAGGATGCAGGGAATGCCGCAACCTCCAGCCGGATACCCCCGTAACATGAACAGCGCTCCCCAATACCTCCAGGTTGGTTTTCTCACTTTATTTCTGTGAAGTTTTGTTTAAAAAAAAAATGCTGTTGAACCAAAGGCTATTTGAGGGTGTGTGTGTTTTTTAGCTGGTGCTTCTTAAAGTTTAATATTTCATTGACTGACTGTAAATTCAGAGAGTTCAGGTTTGAAACAAACTTAATAAATAAAATGAAACCTCTGGAAAATATACTAAATTAACCCACCGACCATGAGTTTTTGAAATATCAAGCTGTGGTGGCAACTACTTCCGCATTTGAAAACGATGTGTTATTCTGCTTACAATATTGAATATTATATATCGATTATGACATCATCATAGTAATTAGGCTTTGTGTGACTGATTAAAAAATGATTATTATAGAACAATGTTGTGTGCATGTGTGAAAGCGGAAAAAAAAATCACGTGGCAGCCCCTAGCCTCCTGTCAGTTAGCTTGAAAACAAAAGTAAGTTTATCATCACCACCATCTGTCAGAGCCGAGCCTGCATACATTATCCCAGTTTTGCCACCATCTGTAGCTTCATGTGGCGTTCACTTGACACGCATTATCATAGCTTCTTGTCAGAGCCATATGGGTACAGATATGTGTTTTCCAGTTGAAAGACAGATCACACAAAGAGTGCCACAGGGTTGAGATGGCATTTCATTTCAATTAACTGTTGATTAATGAATACAACAATTATTATATAACCTTGGTAGGGTTTTCTAGTGTTAAAATCGCTGTTGTCTACATTGTCAGGTCTGTACACACAGTTACCCTAATTTACAACACATTTTTTGGTTATTTATGCTACAATTTCATGGTTCCTGCTGACTACTGCTCTTTTATAGCTGCAGATTACTACTGTATTTGAACACACAGTACGCTCCCATCAGCTCCACCTTGTTAAACATACAAAGTGAAATTTGGCATTGTAAGCGCATAATTACTGAATGTAGTGAATTTCTGTATCCATGTAGTTTCAAGGACTCAGCAGAGCTCAGGAAATGTTCATTTTTATCCTCCATCTAATCATCCTTTTATACTAATTTTGGCTTCATCAGAATCTCATCACACTGGGAACATATACTGCATGAAGAAAGCAGACTTATTTTTTAAAGGAAAAAATATAATGACTTGAAAGAAAGAACAAGGATCTGTTAATAGAAAGTTGTTTAGTATCAATGCGTTTTCAGTATTTGAAACTTCCTGAACCTGAAATTATAGCTTCAACTTCCTCCTTTTCTCCAGCGCCCAGGGATGCCACCCAGTAGGGTTGGGGGCCCCATGGGGTCAATGGGGGGTCAGCTGCCTGGTCCCTCTTATGGTGGTGGGAACATGTCTATGCGCCCAGGCATGGGGCCCCCAAGCATGGACGCCTCAAGGAAACGGTTCCTGCAGCAGCATCAACAGCAGCAGCAAGAGGCGCTGGGAGGAGGCCTCAGACGAGGGTAAACTGTGGAGAAGTGAGAGTGTTTGTGCAAGAGAAGGAGAAGAGAGGGAGAGGAACAATGCCAAGGTTGATTGACCAAGACGGCCTGGAGCCAAATCTGAAAAAAAAAAAAAAAAATCTGGCAGATTCGTCTTGACTCTCATTCAAATAGCGCTCCAACAACGGTTATTTTGATTATTGATAAATGTGTTACTTATTACTTCCAGCATTTATTCACTTCACTCCCAGAGCTCAAGGTGACATTTCATATAGCTTTTTAACACATCTAATTTGAAATGACAGAAAACAAGGAGTGAGGAATTTAACAATCTTCAGCATGAAAACCTCTGTAATTTTCAATTAATTAATTATTTAAATCAAGAGTCAAGCCATATCAAAAATTAGGATTGAACAGGATTAGGATTTGTCAATAATTTGTCAACAATGACAACAACGAATAAACAGAAAATTTCACTTTCAAATATGGCAAATTCAATCTGTTTTTTTCAAGTAATGTTATTTTGTCGCTTTGTCATTTTTCAGGATCATGAACTTATGAAACAAATAAACTTTCATCACAGTTTATAGCAAGCAGGATCATTCTGTTTACCTCACTCTTGATAACTAACATCCTTAGGCAGGATAAAAACTACTGCTGGAAGAGTTAAGAATATCATTTTACATTTTTGTTTAGGTCGTCCATGGTGAAAATGCTAAATTGACATAAAGATGTCTAGGGGCAAAACGGCTGTCCATGAATTGTGAATGCATCCTTTTATGCATCAAACCACAGTAATAACATTGTCACACAGCCATAGAGATGTAGTTTCTAATTTTGCCTGTTGGGCCTCATTAACATTACAACAACATGGCTCTTGATCTATTAATGTTTTTTTCCCTCTCTACATTCCATCTGTGAAGTTGCAGTACTGTTAAAAGCACAGCTCAGTTCACTTAGACACGCAGATAGGAGTATCTCATGACTGGCCTTTGCTTTCAGAGCAACAAACACAAGTGGGTATTTTTGACTTCAAACTGCTCGGCGACGCCACAGTCATAAATGAAGCAGGCCGTGATGTGAGGCCGTATTTACACTTTCATCCACAATGAACCTCTTGTCTTTTTAAAGGTTTAACCCATAACAAAATTCTCCGTACAGTGGGATTAGTGATCTACGAGGCTAGAAGCAACATCCTAAATTCTCATTAAAGAGCTTCAGAATTAGATTTGGTCATAATGAGGGGGAACTGTGTAATTCAATTAAAGAAACAAAACAGCTTTTATGAAGTCAACAGCAATGATAAGTGGGAGCCTAAGGTGCTCAGTCGTGGGAGTTAATGAAGAGATAGCAGAGGCAAAGATTTTGTTATCGCACTATGAAGTTTTCACAAATACTTTGTAATCAAATGAAGTGAATGAGATCTTTCTGTTAGTCTTGTATTGTGTGTACCAGTGCTCGATCAGTTCCCTGTAAATTGGTTAATGAAGGGCAAATGCTAAATGATGAGACAACATTGGCAAGATAGTACAGGAAGTCCTCATCCGATTAAGTGATATTTTTAGCAACTGGGTCCTCCTCCTATATTTTAGAGAAAGAATACACTAAATGTGTAAATTTACTTTTTTTTTTTTTTTTTAGATATTAATCATGGTTTATATCATGTTTTCTGTGTAATTTAGGGCAAAAAGACGCAAGATGGCCGACAAGGTTCTCCCACAGAGGGTGAGAGCATTTTCATCCACTGAATCATGTGTTAGATGGAACTAATTATCCTTTAGTTCCCGTACTCCATTAACACTCAAGTCTTGTTTAACTGTTGGCTCTTTAGATCAGAGACCTGGTCCCAGAGTCCCAGGCCTACATGGACCTCTTGGCCTTTGAAAGGAAACTGGATCAGACCATTGCCCGGAAGCGCATGGAGATTCAGGAAGCCATCAAGAAGCCCATTATGGTATCTCTTCACAATAGCACATCAACAGATTTAAAGGAAATTTAATAAAAGAAAATAGAAGTTGGGCTTTGTGAAGTGATGCTTAATAATGTTAAAGTCCTTGTGATTTCAGCCGTGGTTCATTTGATTGGTCTGGTTGATGCCACGATGCAGCCAAACTAATATTATTTTAATGGAGATGTCAGTTGTAGATGGATGTGGTGTCTTTATAAGAAAAGCAAATGTATGTTGATGCTTTTAGTGTGAAGCAGCAGCGGTAGGAGGTTTACATTAGCAATGATTTAATTAAAGCGCTGGCACTGCGTTAGGAGAGTGAAACGGAGGCTGATGTGAAATTATAACAGTAATACTGGATCACATGGATGCTGTGAATCCAAATGAATTCACTCTTTAGGATTTTAACTTGAAATTGACCAATTTGTGACCACCATGTTCTGTAGAAAAGCCTCCTTCACTAATGACAAAGTGCAGCCTTTAAAAAATTTTTTAAAAAGGAGGAATCTGATTAAACTATCCCGTGGTTCATTTTTAAATTGAGCAAGAGTTTTCACAGGAATCCCTAATGCATCTGCTTGTTCATCTCTGTGACAGCAAAAACGCAAACTCAGGATCTACATTTCCAACACATACACACCCAGCAAGCCTGAGGGCGAGGAGGCAGAGAAGGTGTCCTCCTGGGAGCTGAGAGTGGAGGGCAAACTTCTGGAGGAAGTACGTGAATAACACAAGCCGTTTGCATTCGAAGCTCGAGTCTCCCTCGGTTTCACAATTGTCTCAACTGTGGTCTGACTCCAAATATTTCAGTCTCTGTTATTGTGTTTCTGAAAACTTCACAGTCACTCAGCTCTGGTTGGCCTGTGTCCTTGGCTCAGACCATGCAACCAGATGTGTGTTTACAGCTCTCCCCACTCCACCCCGCAACTCCTAACATACACACATGCACTCATGCACACAAGCTCACGTCGTCTTTTGAAACATGGAATTGAAACCACTGGCTTTTACATACCAGCAGCTGAAATGTCCCCCCTCCTCCTCCTCCTCCTCCTCCTCCCTCCTTCCATCAGTTCCAGCTCAACTCATGGTGTTATCTGGGACCACATGAAGGGGGATTTTTTCTTGTCTCTTAATATTTCTCCCTTGGCTCATTGGGTTAGGCATGCGTGGGAGTTTTTGCATGGAGTAACAGAAAAAGAAAGGGGATGTGAGGGAAGGAGTGAAAGGGGTCATGTTGTGCAAACGCTTTGACAGCGCTGGGGAGAGGGTGGGGGTGTAACAGCTTTTTCTACTTGTCTACAGTTTTGTTCTTCATCCACCCCCCAATGTGGTCAGAGCTAAACAATGCAGCTGCACAGCCTGACACAGCACAATAAGAAGACATTGATACCAATCTTTTTTTTTTTTGGTTCTGCGTTTTCACACTCTTTCATGCTCTTTTTATCCCCAGCCTGGAAAGCAAAAGAGGAAGTTCTCGTCTTTCTTCAAGAGCCTGGTGATTGAGCTCGATAAGGAGCTCTATGGACCTGACAACCACTTAGTAGAGGTATGACATAATGACACAAGCATTTGATGCAACACACATTTTAACATTTAAAGCACTTGGGCACTGAAATGGTGTGAGATTAGTGTTCACCAGCTGCAGTCCATTTTCAGCTCTGGTCAAAAGTTTAGCTGGAATGAGAATGAAAACTTCGGAGCCAGGCCTTTCAGAGTCTGTTTGACAGTTTATTACAGAGGTTTTAATTAACATTGAATGGAGCTGAATGTGGAAGACATCCCGCAATGTTTATCCCAGCAACCTTGAATGACTCCGTGCATAAACTCATTCACAGACAAGGTGAAACCTGCTCTTTATGCAAATTGTTTTCGTTTTATAACTGCAGTAATTAGAGATCAGACTCAAACCTCTTTTAACATGGTCAAAAGGCTAATTCACATAAATGCATCTCGCACAGAAACAAAAGCAGAGATTTATATTGAGATAGACACTCAGTGTCTGCAGCGTTTAATTAGACAGACATGTAAGTCTGGGCATAAACAGGGAGTAAAGAGTGGGCTGTGAAGCACATGCAAAATTTGTATCAGTTCAAGCTTCAAGAGGATAACATTTAAATCTAGATTTATCTTTGTCTTGCAGTGGCACAGAATGCCCACCACTCAGGAGACAGATGGTTTCCAGGTTAAAAGACCCGGCGATGTGAATGTTAAATGCACCCTACTGCTCATGCTGGACCACCAGGTTTGTGTGCGTACACCCACACACTTGATTGGGTGAAACAACTGTTTTCTATGAACTTTATCTTTACCCCCCCCCCCAAAAAATCTTCTTTTTTATTTATTTT
Source organism: Decapterus maruadsi (assembly GCA_030347415.2). Classification (NCBI taxonomy): domain Eukaryota; kingdom Metazoa; phylum Chordata; class Actinopteri; order Carangiformes; family Carangidae; genus Decapterus; species Decapterus maruadsi. The sequence goes on along the minus strand of CM064888.1, from coordinate 11,703,664 downwards.
CCAGCCCCCTCAGTACAAACTGGACCCACGGCTTGCTCGCCTTCTGGGTGTGCACACGCAGACACGGGCGAGCATCATGCAAGCTCTCTGGCTCTACATCAAGAACAACAAGCTGCAGGACGGCCACGAGAAGGAATACATCAACTGCAACCGCTATTTCAGACAAGTAATGAAAGTTTTAAGAGTAATGCAAGCAACAGAGTGCTATGTTTGAATCCCCCAGTTACTTTGAGATACCTTCAACATTACTGCGTCAAACATCTGTGAAAGCAAATGAGCAGATGCTGAGCAATATATGTTATGAAATAAATGACTAAGGAGTAAATGTATGTGCACTATTTTCTAATTCGTCCCTTAACTTTGCTTTAGTTTCAGCGTTTCTGACGTTTCCTCTGACCAAATGCTTTACAGATCTTTGGCTGTCCTCGCATGAGGTTCTCTGAGATTCCCATGAAACTGGCGGGCCTGCTGCAACACCCTGACCCCATCATTATCAATCACGTCATTAGGTAAGGGAATGTGAATCATTATCCCTCACACATGCACAACGTGCGTTCTCCCCAAATTGCTGGTGTTGGCAGCCGCAGCGCATTTATATGAGGTGTTTCATTCTAGAAAAGAGTTCAGCTTTGTGTTTTGGGATGTGTGTGTGTGTGTGTGTGTATGTGTGTGGTGGGATGGGGGGGGTGGTTGCTGAAATGTGCAGTCTCCTTGTCTTATTAGAATCCAAATTGAATTCTGTCCTGCTGTCTTTATGTCATCCCTGTCCAGCGTGGACCCCACAGATCAAAAGAAGACAGCCTGTTATGACATTGATGTAGAGGTGGACGACCCACTGAAAGGACAAATGAACAGTTTTTTGTCCTCTACAACCAACCAGCAGGAAATTGCTGCCCTGGAGATGAAGGTAAGGCCAGTTATTCAGTTAAATGGGCACCTCACAAGCATTTTTAAAGGATAACTTTCGTTTTTTACAACCTGGACCTTATTTCTAGCATCAAATACGATCATTTAATCACCCTGACAAGTTTGGTGTCATTTGGAGTCGTTTGAATCGTTTTATCCGTATAAAAAAACACGAAAGAAAATAACAGAAAAATGTTTTTCGTTAATATTTAGTGATGATACACTAGTTTATTCCCCTCCGTTAATCAACATCCTGCACCTCAACCTGATCTGGATGATGTCATCTCCACAGAATCCATGAGAACAAAATGAGCAGCTGGATGATGTTCACATCAATCCAGCTGAAGACAGCTAAAAAGGACCCAAATGGGACTTTATTATCAGAACTGAGATGACATCATCCAGATCAGAGGTCAATCAGCCTGGAGGAGCCGGATGTTGATAACATGCCACCACGGGCTCGGAGGGGAATAACACTAGTGTATCATCACAAAATATTGGCTCAAAGAACAAATTTTGCGATCTGGATAATGTGTTATTTAGAGGCTGCATTGGGTGCCATATACGCTACACAAACTTGTCAGGGTGATTAAATGATCGTATTTGATGCTAGAAATAAGGTCCAGGTTGTAAAAAAACGAAAGTTATCCTTTAAGGGAATCGTTTAAAAAAAAAAAAAGAAAGAAAGAAAAACGTTTGTTAAAATACCGTTTTCTGTTAATGCACTCATGTTTGCTACAGATCCATGAGACGATTGAGTACATCAACCAGCTGAAGACAGAGAGAGACTTCATGCTGAGCTTCAGCAACAATCCACAGGACTTCATCCAGGACTGGCTCAAGTCTCAGAGCAGAGATCTGAAGGTAAACATCAGCTACCAACACCACCATCACCTGTTTTTAAACCAGTTGGACTTTAGTGCCTTTAAAACTACCTTTTATAGATATCGCAATATTATGGATCCTGTTTGATGATATCTTCTGTTTCATCAGTTGATGACAGATGTGACAGGAAACCCAGAGGAGGAAAGAAGGACCGAGTTCTACCAGGCGCCCTGGGTACCAGAGGCAGTGGGCAGATATGTTTACTCCAAGGTAAGAAATTACAACACCTAATGCACCATTAAACAATGATATACTTGATAAACATGGGTGATAAATGTTTACTTACAAAGGGGTCAGTAGATCATTAGCTTTAATGACATTAGTTTTGAACTGACGCTATCCTCTCTTTGTTTCAGGTGCAGCAGAGAAGACAAGAGTTGGAGCAGGTGTTGGGTATCCGACTCACCTAATGACACGTTCCAGAGGAGTCACAGCCAACTTCGGTTTACACTTCAGGTGTTAATGTCCTCTCAATTAACATTGTAATTAGCTTGGAAAGAGAAAAGCTAATGTCGCAGCTTAAATGTTCACAAAGCCATCCTCACTGTTACGGTATATGATACCAGTTTCTAAGTGGGATGCATCTCTTTGTTGTTCCCATACAGTATGTAATAATTTGTAAATCAACAGAGGTTATGGGACCAAAGGGGTTTATTTACATTACATGTCCTTAATGATCTGTTTGCCTTGCATTATCTCTCATTTTGAGCCTGTTCAAATAATCTTTGCATTTTTTCTTGTTTTGCAGTATGTTTTGTTTATGGTACAGTATGCTTACAACAACATGAGTATTGGTGCTGCTGAAGGGTTTTTCAGCATCACTTAATGTGATACTTTGAAATGGGTCTTTTTTATCTTTACATTTAAAGTCATAATCTTTTGTTTGAAACAGTACCTGATGTCTGGTAACATCTCAATGAATAAGAACTGGGAGCTTTTCCTTTCAAAATGAATCAAAGCATGAAACTTTGATTTTATCCTCAAAAAAAACAAAACAAAAAGGACTTCTTAAGACGCCTTGTGGCTTAAGAAGATAAGGAGCTTTTGATGCCAATAAAACTATACAGGTTTTGGTGCTTTTTTTTCTCCTTATATTGGTGGATGTACCATTTGAATTGAAGTTTTCTTTTTCTTTTTTTTGTTAAGAAAGATACCAGGATTTCCAAGAAGCTCTACTCTGGGTGGGGGGGTCGGGGGTGTGCACTCTGTCCAACTGTAATTTAGCAGTTCTTTTTTTAATACTTCTTGAATGTTTACATGCTGTTTTCATTTGCTATTGTGGTTTTTCATTGTTGTAAATGCCAGGTAGGGAAACTGCAGCAGGCTTTTTGGGTTGAAGGGGTTCTTCCTGTTAGAGGCAGAGAGTTAAGTGGTGTTTATAAAATAGGAATGCAATTGTAGTGTCAATTAAAAAATGCACCGAATTGTTGAAATGCTGTTTTGTAAAGGTTTTGTATGAGAGGATCTCCAGAATTTCTTGAAACATTCCATGTTAACATATAATGTTGTGCCAAAATTTGTTGTGTGAAGACGGCACGTTTGAGAAACGTTGTGTGTACAAATGTTTTTGTTTTTTTGTACAGCTTCTTTGTAAAATGTTTGCATGTTGTGTATCAATCAAAGCCTTTATCTTTTATACTTTTTTTTTGTTTTTTACAATAAATATACTTACAAATTTTTGGCATATTGTCCCTTTAGTCTGTATCCTTTCACACAAAGTGGTACATCATTTTAAAAATAATCAATTACATGTTTTCCTGTTTCCAGAACATTACCATCTCCTTCTAATGTGTTGTATTACTTTATTTTGGCACCGGTCTTCTCGTGTGTACAAAGGATTGAGGTTGTAACTTGTGCCTTCAGTGTGCATGTTGGTGCTGGTCAAAGAGCTCAGGTGCTCCTGAGCGCAGCAGTTTCAACTGGTAAGACTGGTTTATCCATCACAAAGAGCTGAGACATGTTTACCACGCCTCAAATAACGGCGAACACATCCAGCACTTAACAGACCCTCATGTCGTTGTATGTAAATACAATGCAAAGACAATACTGGATAATAGTGATGAGTGGTGCAGTCCATATGAGTAAACTAAGAAAGACTTGACAGCTTCAGAATTACTTTATTGATCCCCGGAGAAATAGTAAGAAAATCAATAAACAAAAAAATGTGATAGGAAAAAGTAACAACATATAGATATTAGTACCGACTAAAATAAAAGCATATACATTATGTTAGCTGAGGAACAACACGATTGTTGTTTCGAGAGCCAATATGGTAATCCGTCTCACAACTGGGACAACAACAAAACAAGGTACTTTGTGAAACAGGCCTGTAGGCGGCGATGTGCGCTTTTATTTTGTAAAAAGCTCTCCGCCGGAAACGCCTGTTCTCTCAAGCGGATGCAGAAATTTCAAGATGGAGGTGGACGGGATCGATCATGTAGGTGGTTTTTCTCTGTGCTGTTGTGTGTGATTTATTTGGGATATTATCAAGGAAACTGTTCAATTGGGCCTTGAGTCGAATAGTTTCTTTGAAGCAGCCTTGAGATTGAATGGTCGAGTCGCTGCGCTGTGAAATGGTAAAATGTCTGTTGATTTAAAAGAGTGAATGAGGAGTATGAATGCAGCCGGTTTGCTGTCTCATTGTAGCTAACCGGCTACACAGCTAGCATCGGCTCACTGTCAACTTTATGCATCGTTAGCATTGAGTTAGCTTGTCTGGATGCTACACATCGTTTCTCCTGTTTTCTTTTAAAGCATTAAACATCAGCTGTTCAATACAACTTTTGATCATCACCAAACGGGATCTTTTATGTCAGTGTGAGTCAGCTAATGCTAGCTGACGCTAGCCAATTTCGATAGTCAAATGTATCTATGAATTGCTTTGATCGTGTCCACAGATAGTTGGTTACATTTGTGTGGTTTCCGTCATCTGTTAACGAAATGTTACTGTTATAAGTAATGAATTTTGCTCGAATACTCGACCGATTTGTAAATTAAACAGTAGCAATTGAGCTAATTGTTTACATTTTCATCTTTTTCTCTGCATTCAGTTTTCACGTTTCAACATTTGATATCCTATTTTCCATATGAAATAAATGTGTTGAAAGTCTAATCTTAACACTGAGAATTAATAATGGCATCGTTTTACAGTTGTATGAACCAAATATTTCACAGAAAATAACATTTACTTTGTTAACCACAGATGAATGGAGGCCTTTTCTGCGGTGGAGCTCTTGTTTTGCAGTGTTTAAATTTTGATTTTATCTTTTGACAGATGGAGATGGGGGAGAGTAAAGGTGGCACGGGTCTCCGGCAGTACTACTTGTCTAAGATAGAGGAGTTACAGGTAAGAAAATGATATATCTCTTGAAATACGACCTAGATTGCACACCTGTCTGGTGACTATCGATCTCAAACTTCTGTTTTCTCAACAGCTGACAGTGAATGAGAAGAGTCAGAATCTCAGACGTCTGCAGGCACAGAGGAATGAGCTCAATGCCAAAGGTAAACCATGGTTCATTTTTCTGACATCTGTGTATCTCTGAATGTAATTTAATTTTGTTAAATGAAGCTGTACTGAACTTGTTCTTATTCAATTCTCTTTAATACTTTAATACTCTTTTTATAGTGCGTCTTCTTCGTGAGGAGCTGCAGTTGCTGCAGGAGCAGGGATCCTACGTAGGTGAAGTGGTTAGGGTCATGGACAAAAAGAAAGTGCTGGTCAAGGTATGCTGAGCGTATGTTTTTTTTATAGTGTCTACATGGAGCACACTGTAATCTGAGCAACAGTTGACATTTAAAACTAAAATGTCTCCTCGTCATTTTCAGGTGCACCCAGAAGGAAAATTCGTTGTGGATGTGGACAAGAATATTGACATCAATGATGTAAGTACTATATTTATTGTCGTCTTAATAATGATCATATGTCTTAGTACGCACATTTCTAAATTGTTGTCTTTACAAGAATTTGAAGAATAGAACATCAAAAAAGAAACACTGTGTGAAATAAACCTTTACACTGTAACAACCATAGACTGAATGCCAAATCAAGTTAACTTCATTTGTTACTTTTTACAGCTGGTTGCTTAGATAGAGAGAAATGAAACCTAAAACATTCTCTCCTCCTTTGTCGCTTCTGCACCAGGTGACTCCAAACTGTCGTGTGGCACTGCGTAACGACAGCTACACCCTGCACAAGATCCTGCCCAACAAGGTGGACCCGCTGGTGTCTCTCATGATGGTGGAGAAGGTGCCGGACTCCACCTATGAAATGATTGGTGGCCTGGATAAGCAGATCAAGGAAATTAAGGAAGTCATTGAGCTGCCTGTGAAACACCCAGAGCTGTTTGAGGCTTTAGGCATCGCACAGCCCAAGGTGGGTCAATTTTGAATGATATATTAGAAGGAAGAATCATTTAGAGCTGGATATAATTCAAACCAAATGATACCCTGTTTATATATTTAAATACATGGAAAACAACAGTATAATGCATCGGAAAAACATCTGAAACAGCTTGAATAGTAACTGGAACGATTTATCAGCACTAGTCATGTAGTGTCTCTGTCAGTATACAGATGAATCTGATTTGTGTTTGCAGGGCGTGCTTTTGTACGGCCCCCCTGGCACAGGGAAGACCCTGCTGGCCCGAGCTGTGGCCCACCACACCGACTGTACCTTCATCAGGGTGTCTGGCTCCGAGCTGGTCCAGAAGTTCATCGGAGAGGGTGAGCTTCTGCTGAACACTTACATTTCACTATCATCCTCCATGAGATTTAATCAAAACTAAGCATCGATTGCTCCCATATTTTTGCACCAGGTGCTCGTATGGTGCGCGAGCTGTTCGTCATGGCTAGAGAGCACGCTCCCTCCATCATCTTCATGGATGAGATTGACTCCATCGGCTCATCTCGCCTGGAGGGCGGCTCGGGTGGTGACAGCGAGGTGCAGAGGACAATGTTGGAGCTGCTCAATCAGCTGGACGGCTTCGAGGCAACTAAGAACATCAAGGTATCACACACACACACAGTCTACCTTCTTTTTGTTCAATATCAGGAACTTTTCGCATATTGACTGATGTAAAGTCACTATGTAGTTTTTTATGTATAGACATTTAATATTTCATGATAACAATGAGTCATTGTGCTTACTCATGCTTCATAGGAGCCTAAGTGCATCAATATCCACTTGTCTGCTGTAAAACCTTTACTTAATGTTGATGTATTACTTTTAAGTGAAGTTGGGCAAGTTAAAATATTGTGTCACTCTTTCCAAATGTTGTTTTAATGTGACTAAAATGCACCTTCTGTCCCTTCAGGTCATCATGGCCACGAACCGTATTGACATCCTGGACTCGGCACTGCTCAGACCAGGCAGGATTGACAGGAAGATCGAGTTTCCTCCTCCGAATGAAGAGGTAAATACTTGGCACAGTGTATTCACATACTTAGACGTGCCGTGGGGAGATGTGGTGTGTGAGTTATGTTCTTATTTGTGCACCTCAAGGCCCGTTTGGACATCCTGAAAATCCACTCCAGGAAGATGAACCTGACCCGTGGCATTAACCTGAGGAAGATCGCCGAGCTGATGCCTGGAGCCTCTGGTGCTGAGGTTAAGGTGAGAACTGGCAGACTGAACAGCAGCAGTCTGGTGTTGAATGAAGTAGAGCACAATTTAATTTCCTTATCACATGTGTGTGTTTTTAGGGTGTTTGCACAGAGGCTGGCATGTATGCTTTGAGAGAGAGGAGAGTTCACGTCACCCAGGAGGACTTTGAGATGGCCGTGGCAAAGGTCAGTAGAATAATCCCCTCTTTTGAATGAAAATAATCCCTCATTTAATGTTCATAATGTTTCCTACAGTACCTTCCTATTGAGACCTTCCTCTGCTCTTTTCCAGGTGATGCAGAAAGACAGCGAGAAGAACATGTCCATCAAGAAGCTGTGGAAGTAAAAGGCCTCGTGTATTCTTGCACACGATTTAAACACATGTATATTTTTCCTCTTTTGTTTATGGGTTGGTTTGTAATTGTTACATACGTCATTCTAAAGTAAATGGTTTCCCCAAATAACACTGGATGGCTCTTGAATTTTATTATTCACCCACACACGCTGCTCCACTTGAATTCAGACAAATCAAGTAACATTAACAGTTTGTAGCATTTAAATATACAGAGGTCCAAAGAGCTTTTCTTTAATTTTACAATTATATTTATTTGTTTGACATGTTCGATATGGCACTTCAGTAGTGTACGAGACATCTTTCAGAACTGATAACACAAGTGCTGATGCTCTCTTGAGGAAGTTTGTCCTGCATGCATGTACTTCATGCCCATCACAGCTGTTATACTGCCACTGTACTATTAAGATACACAGTATATACACCAGCACTGGACCTGTGGGACCGCCCTGCTTATGTTACAGTGACACAGAATCAGAAACGCTTGCTTGATGTTCAGACTGATGAGGAAGCAGCTTCCAGTCATTGCAGATACAGTGACTACACTTGACTCACAAACCTGTATCTGTGGGATGGTTATATGGCAGTAAACACTGATCACTCCGACATTCAGAACCTCCAGAGGCTCCACGCGGTTTCGTCTGCTCTCAAATAGCGGTCCACTTTTCCCAATGTGAAGCCTTCGAGCTTGGTTGAGTGGACTAGCTCCTCACCCAGGACACAGGCACCCACTGGGGATCTGTCAGCACCCTCTCCAGCACGACCTGGAGCTCTGCTAAGGCACTGACTGGATCCTCCTTCACCAGCACGTAGTCCACCCAGTGGCCGTAGCACTCTTCCATCCGATCCGCCGACTGCTTCATTTCCTGTAGGTCCTCCTCCTTGTCAGGGAAAAATAGGGAAAGATGGAGTAGGTTTCAAAGCATGAAGACAGCTGAAGAAAACCTCCAAAGTATTAAAGGGATACTTCACCCAAAATCGATAATTCACCAATTTTCTACTCACCGTCATACCAATGAAGACTTTCAGTCATAAAATGCTTTTGGAGTTCCAGGGGGGTTTGGCTGGCAACAGATTTTCATATAATAGTGGCGGATAGAGCTCACTTTTGAATCGTCTATAACACACTATGAAACATCCAAATGCGTCCATACTGCTCGTCTGTACTGACCCAAGTGTCCTGAAGCTGCAACATGAAAAAGTTGTTTTTAGCCTTGTTTTAGCTCCCAGTGGCTCTGTTGATGTTTGTGCACATGCACAAGATTTATTTTTTCATGTCGCAGCTTCAGGACACTTGGGTCAGTACGGACGAGCAGTATGGAAGTATTTGGATGTTTCATAGTATGTGTTTAGGACGAAAAGTGAGCACTATCTGTCGCCATTATATAAAAGTCCGTTGGCAGCCCGACCCCCCCTGGAACTCCAAAAGCGTTTTGATAACTCCAAATTTCTCCGAACTCTTCCTTGGTGAGTAGAAAATTGTGAATTATCGATTTTGGGTGAAGTATCCCTTTAATTGTTCCATGGTTTTATGTAACTCACAGTGATCCCTAAGCTGAGTGAGGAAGAGGAGCCGAGCTGTTTTCTTTGATTAATATAGATGCGAGGCCGTGCAAAGATGATGAATGGCTTGAAGTCACGGGTACGTAGAGTCTTGAGCGCCTGAGTGTTGAGGGAAAAACAGCAATTTACAGATTGAACAGTAGAGATTAAAACTTCACAGACAGAGTTATCAATGGTAATCGTTTTTATCCCGGTCTCTACATGTCAACAAAATCTGAAAATGAACTAGAAGCTCAGTGTTGCGGGCTGAATCCAGACAGTCCACATGACAGGCAGAATCCTAACATCTCCTAATTGAACTGTCTGAGTAGTGATGCTAAAATGTGGCAGCGCACAGCTTCTGTTCTTCGCTAATTAAAATACCTTCTGCTGCATTATGTATGAACTGTCAGAGACTTTTAATTAAGGCATATAAAATGGGCCGCAATAATCTCAATGTGATAAGATAAAGTGTAGCTGACAATCTGTTGATCCTGATCTGAGGTCGGCAGATGCATCAAAGAAATGAGGGGAGGGGTCATGTGGATTTATTTTAATGTAAAGAGAAAAAACAATCCTCTACATCAAATGTCTTATACTTTATCACCCTGTTTGTACACATGCTCCAGGCCTTGCCACGTGTGAAGTGACTGCATTTGGTTTTAGCACATTCAGTACTGACCTCTGGCTGCACATCCACTAGACAGACTTTGTTCTGATTCAAAACCCTATGGATGGACTCCAAACTGGTGCCGTACAGATTATCTTTGTACTCCCCATATTCAATAAACCTGCAAAAGAAAAATGCAATTGTGATCTTTTAAGAAGAGTACATGCAAAAGAATATGCACAGGCTGACAATAATTTGTTTTGATGTCAGCGCTTGGTTTACAAGATACTCAGTTCAGTGTTCGGTGTCAACACTTACTTGCCGTTCTGGATGTCGGCCTCGAAATTTGCTTTAGTGATGAAGTGGTACTCCACTCCTTCTCTCTCGTGACACTTCCTGATTCGAGTGGTATCTTCAGGCCGACACCGCCAGCAAGAGGACGGGGTTGGAGAAAAAGATAGATTGCTGAATGCTTGTACTTCCTGAGAGCCAACACTTAAACTAAAGCTAAACTTAACTAAAGCTAAAAAATAAAAACGTGCATCGAGACTCTCTGAGAGGAGAGGAGTTGAATTTGTGTGCTTGTCGTACTGCAAAGCTAATGCCAATACTGTCCACTCCAAAACAGCCAATTATCACATTTGTATTGAAATAAAGCTCAGAGGGAATAAGGATTTAAATAACAGATTTATGTTAATTGAATCCTAGACCGCAGGCATTGCAGAAACGACTCAGGTGAAAGTCGCTGCTTCTTCAACACAGAGAAATAAAGATAAACCTGCAATAAAAAAATTAAAAGGGGAATAAAATCAATTTCAAAACACTCACGAGGCACAGCCAGACTGAAGCATCGCGGATTTTCTGCGATCACCTTCTGTTTGAGCTCAGTGACCCGAGCTCCCAGGGAACCTGTGACCGCACAAATAAAAAAAAGAGACTGTTATACAAGAATGATGCAAAGCTGCACAAATGCAGAGCATCAATTACAAGTTACAAATAAAGTTTCTTGAAGTGTCTTTTAAAACCCACGTCAGACCTACCTATCAGCACTATAAGGCGGGGCCTCTCACCAGGGTGGGGCAGGTATTGTGTTACTTCTTCATAAATCATAAAGTCGGCGTGATTGGCATCTGGTGTTTGAGCTTCTCCCGGCGAAGCATGACGATCTTTCCTGAGGCGGAAACTTCTGCGCAGGCTGGCTGTGGTTCAACACATGCAAGCAAGCAAAGATGTGAGATGGACAGAGATCTGTCCCACTAAAGCCTCCTGAAAGTTTCCTTGCAAGATACTTGATATTGAAAAATAAAAAATAAATGAAGAATGAACTAAAACTTCCAGTCACGTCAAATCAGTGAATCCCACACTATCCCTGAAAATTAAAATCCTGTGTGTATAGTACATCACACGACACAGACACACTGAACACCACCAGAAGAAATCAGTAAGAGTACCTGAGTAAAAATCCCATGAGAAAGCATGGCCACAGAAGGCAGGGGCTGCCTTACTCTTGGGAGAAACTACAGCTCATATTAGACCATTTATTCAACCAGCTGACTTGTATAGAATAGAAGCTGTGAAGCCATGCAAGCTACGGCTGCCTCGTCACCACACACAGACAAAGCACCTTTAAGCATGTGGCGTGAAGGAAGAGAGGCCGTTTTTTGCGAAGCACAATGAGATAAATGAGCTGCCATGAGGTGCCACAGAGACACGGGGAGAAGCTCGGTGGCTGCAGCAGACTGCACATGGGCTACTGCATGAACCAGCCTGCCAGAGTAAAGCACACACACGGATAAAGTGCTGGGCTTTTTACACAATAAAGTGAGGGCCGTGTAGGGTGCACCCACAACAAACAGGCTCCTGACACATTATTACATAAAAGCCATTTCAAGCCTCTACAGTGTTCACATTATTGTCCTGTCACACAAATCAAATTAAACCAAAAATCATCACTGTTACTTCACAGTAGAGCTGCATCCTCCTATATATATTGTGAGTGTGTCCATCATAAAGGAGATTGCAATACGCTCTCGAAGCAGTGGTAGCTACATCCACACAGCAGATTGGAGGCTACTGTGGGAAAATGATGGGATGGGCTAACTGAGAAAACACATTTGACAGAGATCAGTTACTGTAACACTGGTGTTGCTTTCCACTTCTGGGGAAACCTCTTTGCTATTCATGCTAATGTTGTGTATGTAGAAATAGCAGAACTTATAATAGCTCCTTTGTGGCTAATAATAATGATAAAAAATGTTATAACACCAAAAATAACTGTATTGCAATAAACATACAAAATAAATATACAAAAATCTACTGTCAGTCAAATCTGTGAAGCAGCGATGAAGCTTACTTGTTATGCCCAATGCATATTCTGATATTTGAGATAGATTAATATTCTGAAAGACATGGATGGATGTGAGATGAAGCTGTGAGTGAGATTTTTGTTCACAATCGATCAGTATGATTGACAAATAATGTGAAGATGAGGGCCGTCCGAGCCAAAATGGCGGTGGTAATGCCATAGAAGCACAGTCACACTAAGTCGATAAGAGCGGCCAGAAAGTGTGATGATGAACAAACTGGTAAAGATTACTAACTAAGTGTTTTTTTGTTTGTTTTTTTTAAAGATAAAAAGGTGTTACATCAGCTGTTACTAACCCTGACCCTCATATCGAGACCAAAGCAGCACAAAGCGATCCTTGAAAATACCTTGACAATAGCTTGCAGTTTCTAAAAGAAGGGATGGATTAGCGCACAGATACAGCAGAAATGTGATGTTGCAGTGATTTGTATGCACTCGTTTGATGGTGCCTGCTCACCTATTTCCTTTCCATTCAGAGCACCCTCACTGTCACAGTCCTCTGTAGGGGGGCAAGCAGGAAGAGAAGACGGGGGCAAGAGGAGGGAGGAGAGGTTGATGATGAGGGTACTTTAATGTGCAGGACAAAGCAGGTTAAGTGCAGTAACTATGACAGAAAATTGGTGGGTTTAAAGAAATAGTAAAACCTAAAAACAAGGGAAAATTATGTGAATGGGGAGAGGACGGGGTGGGTTCACGGGGGATCTATGATTTTTTTTTTTTTTTCAACCATGAGAACATGTAGTCAAGTCCATGGATGAGAGACGTGCTCCGACATGAGGGATTGTCTACGTACCTTTCTCAGCTCGATCATCTGAGGACAGCGATGCAAGGAATAACACACAAGCATTACTGTAGGGTGTTCACATAAATAACAAAACCACTGCTCTAGTCTGCACCATCTGAGGTGGACTTCACCCATTTATCTGCGTTTCTCAGTGAGAGTTGGGGAACTCAGCTTTTATGTAAGAGGGGAACTGTACTGTTACTGTCTAAATTGGATTAGAGACTGAAATGATGGATTACGTTTTTGTAGCTCAACCCCAGATCCCCTTGTTCTTTTTACATGATCTCCTTTTCTATTTTACCTTGGTTGGATTAAATATGACCTACAATAAAATAAAAAATCTGAATCTATAGATCTAAGCTTCTTGTGCATTTTTGGGTGTAAGGTCATAGAAGTTGAAATGGGGACTTACATGTAGGAGTTTTTGGAGACAGAGGAGCAGGAAAGGAACCCATTTTCATTCTGTATCTTAGGCGCCTGAGCAAAAAAAATTACATTACATAAAAAAAAAAAAGAATCATAAAAAAGTAGAAAGCTTTTCTGTTTCTTTTATTTCACAGCTGATCTGATGCACACTACCTTTCCTGAAACTGTGTTGAGGGGATGAGGGCAGCACGCAGGTTGCAGTCGCCCACCTTCTTGGCCTGCCACCAGGTGTTGTCCTCCTGGCTCACCACCTGGAGGATGTCCCCCTTCCTAAAAGGAAGTCCAGCTTCTTGGCACGGCGTGGCCTTGTCCTCAAAGGGCGTGTAGTCGAACAAAGCCCGCAGGTAGACCTGAGAGGAGCAGGCACGTTACATCTGTCAGTGGCGGTAACTTTATAGAAGTAGTTTGACATTTTGTTTATTCACTTTCTCTTTATAGAGTTAGATGAGAAGATTTATAATGATGTACAGAGCTAGACTAACTGTTTCCCCCCATTTCCAAGGTTTATGTTAAGCTCAGCCTACCAACTGCTGGCTGTAGCCTTTTAATAATTAAATCTCCCAAAATGTTAATTTGCAAATGCATTTAACTAAAGACTCACCAAAAGTGAAAGTAATTGATAAAATCAACGAAAAAAATTAATTGTGAAATTCCTTCCCCAGTTTTAGGGGCAGGAGTAAATGTTGCAGTGAAGCAAACTGGTTGTAGACAGGAAGGCCTCACCCTGCTTTCCTTCAGCTTGTCTTCCTCTGCGACAGCCGGGATGATCTTGAGTGTGATGGATCCCTGTGACTGGGACTGGTCAAAAACATCAGAGAAGCTCTGTCAGTATCTGAAGCAGCGTGATGCTTCATGGAAAAACTCGGCTTTCCACTTTACCAGAATCTGACTGATCTCATCTGGCCTTTTGTGGGTTATCAGGTTTCCGTTGACCTCTCGAAGCTCATCCCCTACGTGGACCAGACCTGGAAACACAAACACACACACACACACAAGTCAAATGAAAACAAGTTCACTAGCCAAAAAAAAAAAGAGAGCAAATCTTAGTATGTGTAACATCGCTTAGAGTATTTTACAGGGATAAGGCTTGGATATGAACAAAAAGATAAACAATTTTCTTTTGGCAAAAAGTCAATAACATCTCCATGGCAACAGTCGGGGGCGACCCTTGTTTGTAATCTCAAAATATGCAATCACATGGCACTAATCTCAAGGATTTGACCTCTGTTGATAGTTCATGTGGTTACACAACATAATCTCCTCACTTCCCTGTCAGTGTATAAGTAGTGATAAGAAAGTTACAACATATAGGAGTCTGATTAATTTTCTATGGCGCTCGAACAATTGTATTTACATCTTTTTTCTAATACATAATAAAAAGAACACAGCTGACGTTTGTGTCGCCACATCTAAAGTGTGAACAACAGGTCGCCTCACCGCTGCGGTCGGCCGCCCCTCCCCTCATGATTCTGGCCACGATTACAGCTCCCGTCGCCTCGTCTCTCCGGATGGTCGCTCCCTGGTAGAAAAGACGCCAGAATTAATCAGATTTCCAAACACAGATCTCATCTCCAGTCCGCTGAGCTGATACAATCCTCTGATAGGACTGGTAAGAGCTGCTCCCTTTGTGCAGGTTGGTGGCTTTTGTTGGGAAAAAGAGAATCAATAACCTGTTAAGAGTACATGACAAAACCCTGTGTGACCAGAGATTCTGATGTCTGATCATCGAGATTACCTGGTTGTTGGTACAGGTACGCAGACCTGCTCCCAACCATGGGGCAAAGATTTGTCTTTACGAGTTTACAGGAATATTTTTGACAATTTGGGCAATTCACACTCTTTTTTTTTAGCTGAGAGTTATAAGGTCGGACTGTATGTAAAGCTACAGAAAGGAAACGGGGGAAATGGCTAGCTTAGCTCATACAGATATCATGTTTTAATTGTGAGCTATAGGTGCTAATATGTCCAATAAGTACACAATAGTACATGGGTTGGATTATATTGGATAACTAATTTACTTTACACTACTTTTACAACTGTACTTACATTGGATAATAAAATAACTTTTGGATCGATGCATCTATTTGTTATATGTGGTGTTGATAAGGTGCCTTGCATTGAGTGTGAGGAACCGTGAAGGGAAAGTACTACTACAAAACACAGGCATTATATTACAGTTTGCATCCTGTTGCCTCTCAGTCTAACTGAGCTGTGGTAGATTTAGCTTTCTGATCTGAGCCAGTTGCTGCCAAACTGGTGGCTCTTCAGCAGATGCTTCTGGCAAGTTAACACCAAATCTATTTTTTGTCCTCTGCTTGAAGGATTTCCTTTAGCATGGGGGTTTTTATAGCATCCCACAGTGACACATTCACACCCCGGAGCTCTGGAGCCTCAAAGCTGCTCCATTAAAGGAAATCCACTTCTAAAGCCTCACATGAAGGCGTAAGGAAAGTAGCTGCTGACTGATGGAGGAGCTCTAATATTTGTCGTGTGTTGACCCTCACCAGGGGCTCCTTGTTCTTCACCAGGCGGACGATCTTCACAGACTCTTCCTCCAGGTCGTCGTCCAGATCGTCCGGCAACGGCGGCAGCACCGGGTCAAAGTTCTTCTGGGCCACCGTGTCGTGCGCGGACAACACTGCCTTCATGAGGAATTTATAGATAGAAACACAGATAAATACACAATATAGGCTAGATAAGATTTAATACACAATATAGATAAGATTTAAAAGCCTAAACAACAATGTACATAAAGAAAACTAAGGATGTTCAGATTTCACAAGCATCATCACTTCCTGCTCCCCAGGAAGCCAATAACTTCAGTATAATCACTTGATAAGAATAATTAAGGGTTCAGCCAGCTCTGACACAGCTGTTATGAAATAGACAGGAAATCAGAGCATGTCAGACTGAAACTACAGAGAAGCAATGGCATTTAAGATATTAAACCACACAAGGGTGTCTGGGTTGGAGACTCTGTTGAGCACTTATCAGCTGCTTGAGGTGTGATGAAAGACACAATATGCGTGTGAGAGTGTACCTTGAGGTGAGGAGTGCTCAGCAGGAGGAGCAGCTCTCTCTCGTCGTCCTCCAGCAGGCCGTTCTGAAGCTCCTCTGCCAGCTGAAGACGTGAAGCAGAACATCACTTCAGATATTTCAAAAATGTTGTCTCTCATCCCCCCCGATTCATTAAATCTACTCCAGAAACCACTTAATATCTAATTCAAGTATCACTCCATATTCAGATTTAGTTTGGAGTCGATGCTCCAGGGAAAGGTTGCACCTACATCCTCTGCCAGACAGGAGGCGCTGTGCAGGACCGGAGTCGGGCTCTGTTTCTCATACTGCTTCAGTTTCTCATGGATCTGTGATGTAGAATGAAATGTTGTAAAAAATTAGGTCACATTTCTATCAATAATACCATGTCATTCTGTTTTTACAGTAAATGCTGATAGTCTCCTCTCTCTGATACAGAACTCTAAAAAATGTACACAAAAATGCATTGATTTCTTATTTTACACCCATTTAAACTGGAACAACATCTAATCATCTACTTTCTTTGCTGTCACTAATGTTTGTCGGCCAAAACTGGCTCCAGACATCATTACTATGACGATCGCTCTTGCTCAGATGTGTCTGCTCTACCTTCATGAGGTAACCGAGGCTTTTCTCACTGAAGACATCTTTGAGGAAGACCAGGTCCTCTTTGTGGTTGGCATCTGGGTGGAGCTGAGAGGTGAGCAGGGCCAGAGTCTCATGCAGCCCTGTGAGTCATATAAAATGGATGTCACGACGTATTTGATTGCCCACACTCATCATCACCATGGCCACCACTCAACATCAACAGAAGGTTCTCCATCACATGAAAGGCTCTCTGCCATTAACAAAATAAAAGTCGTAGTGCCACTGCAGTTATCTTTTCAAGGTCTATTCAGGGATCACCACAGGCTAATCAGGAACATCTCCTCTGATACTGTTTTTTTTTAACCGTGACATCAAACAAAGAAACAGTATCTACCCTTGTAAACCTGTACCCACCTCCCCCCTGCACTGATTTCAACAAATCTATCGTTTATTGTGTCTTTTCATGTCAATTTGCTGTATGATGTCAATTTGCCTCACCCAAATACCTCTATACCCAAGTTAAATCTGAGATTATACCTTTTGTCATGTAAACAGTCGTGGTAATCTTGCAGAGAGCTTCGTTAAGCTCCTTTAATGCTCCCTGTTTAAGCTCTGATAATGTATGCTTGATATTATAGCGTGTGCATTATTTATAAGTGTATATAAAGCATCAGAGAGAATGAGCAAGTAGCTTGAGCATATGTTTGGCCGTACCTGTGCTTGCAGACACGATGGGCATGGCTTCAATCATTCAGAGGAGGGTGCAGAGGAGGGGGCAGCAGGGAGGGAGGGAAAACAAAGCTGGGGTATTCTCTTAAATTCTCCCCTCTTCTTGACGGCCACCGTGAAAAATCACAGACACAACTCTGGGAAGGGAGACAAAAACAAAAAACAAAACATGTTTTGACCAAGTTTTATGCAGGAGGAGGGCATTTCCTCAAAGTTATTATGATTTTAGTCGCATGGATTTGAAGTGTATGATTACATTTGGGCGACATTTCAAATATATGTTAAATCATTTCCACTATGGTGCAACAAGACTATAAGAGCAAATAACAGATCTCTTGTGACGCCAAAAGGGAGAAGGGGTGAGCTTGGACCAAAGTGGTTTCAGTACCTTGGTTGCCACCGACTGTAGTATATAATTCCTCATTAAAAACAATGTCAATATGTAAATACATTTTCAAAGGCCAACCGACCAGCCATGGTCTGACAGTGATGAATCAACCCATTACTGTGCTGCAGTTTCAGTCTGATAACAGCCACTCTCATTAAAGCATGCATTTTATTTCACACTGTGCCATCATCAAGAGGAAAGTGAGGTCAGATAATACAGACCCTGTTAGGATCCATTTGTGCACAGAAACTCAGGATTTGTGCAGGTAATTTTTATTTTCTCACTCAAGTCTATTAAATCATCGCAGAACCTGACAAGTGCCATTTTTTTTACAACAAAATATTGGTGAATGAACAAGTTTCGCAGCAGATAATGTGTTATTTAGAGGCTGCATTTCAGTGCCTCAATCACTCCCTCTATATGAATATACACGGCTCTCGAATTAATCTGTATCTCCTAATGACTCCGAAGTTATATGAGTGAGTAAACAACTGTATTTTATGCCAGAAATAAGGTCCTGGTTGTAAAAAAAAAAAAGGCACTTCTCCTTTAATCCGGACTCATTTGAGAACTTGGTTCATTGATGATGGAACAGGTTTATAGACGCTCTTGACAACTACATGTCCAGGGCTACTATGTGCAAACCTCGGGCCTAACAACACCTCGGCTCTATGTATATGTGCCAACCAGTATCTAATATTATAACCATCCCTTTGCAAGAAGGAATCACACTTTTTCACTGTGTACTGGGTAGATCATCAGTCTAAGCCAGATTTTTAATGAGGAGTTCCTGCAGAAGAACATCAGGTGCACAGCCCGCCTGCTGTATACCTGCTCTAACCTTACAACTGCTCCTGGAACTAAAGGCTGTGTAGGTGGGAGGCCCAAACACCGGGTTTGAGCACCGACACACACACACACACACACATCTGTGGGAGGGTCGCAGTAATAAGATGCCAGGTGAATATAACAGTGTGACTGTGTGTATGTGAGTGTATGTGCTCAGGCTACATCCTACACACCAGCTGCAGGATGAAGGGCATTCATGTGAGCAGTTATCCATTACATCCCATCTTTAACAGCAATATAGCATGAACTCTATCTAGGTACACAGAGCAGCCATGTGCCCTGACTGGAGGTAAGACTGTATAAAATCCAATCAAAAGTCCAACCCCCATGCTGGCATCGGTAAAACAGAACAGCAGCAACAGGCAGTACACCTTGTTTTTTGAGGTACAATTTTTTCATTAGGATACATAAATATAAAATCCATTGATATGATTTTTTCTTGGATCAAAAAAAAAAAATCATGTTCTTTTATGTTTTCAGAATGATTTTTTGGCCGGCCCGTCTCTATAGCAACACAACAATTATGGTGCACAACAATGTTGTGACACATTTTACCTCAATAGAACAAAGAATTTGCAGCCACTGCAATTTGGGTATTGCACTTGGCCGTATTGCAATTTCAGTTGCATCACATCTGCACAACTTCACGTGACTGTCCTGGGGTAAGAAACACATTTTTGTTGTTTACAGATTTGTATTCAGACAATTATAATCATGCGATGAATGGTAGGTGGTAAACTGAACAACTAAGCATGACAAAATAGTAACTGGAACAACTGGAGAACATGTTTGTATAAATGTTAAAGGTTCAAATACTGATTAAAAAGAATGTGAAGTGTGAAGAAGCTGGAGACACAAATTATTCGCCTGTGTCAGAAATCTGCATGGTGTTGGCATGGTGGTTTAAAAAACAAATTATAATGTACAAGTCTGTGTTTTCCGCTGTGAAAGGAACATTTCCTCTTGAGTTGGAAATTACAAACAAACCCCACAGCAGCGTTTGCTGGCAAATCCAAAGCAGACAAATCAGTCTGGCTCATTGTGAGACATCCTCAGCTCCCTCAAATGCACATTCATAAACACGAGCCAGAAACACCTGATCAGTATGTTTGTAATGTTTCAAGCTTTCAAGCTCTTGTCAAATGTATTCACTGTTAGGACAGATGAATAGAGACATCCATCAGCCTCATTAAATTTCTATGTTATTGCTTTTTATTTATAGCAATGTTGCCACAGTTGTTGTGTTTTTTGTTTTTTTGGGCTTCTCAAAGTTGTTCAAAAGCAATCGCAGCATTTTGTTGTTGCTACATACTGTGTTTTGCCATTTAAAAAAAATCTAAAACAGCAATTTACAATTGTCTTATTTTGATTATTTATCATTTTCTGTCACTTGATTGTCACATTTCCCCCAGTGGGCTGGTGAAAACATACCAGCTGCCAAGAAAATTTCTAGTTTGGAAAAACACTGATTGAAGACCGGATGGCAACACGCCAAAGTGGCAATTAGAATAAGCAGCCAGAGCACAAATAGACCTTTAGCTGTAGAGAAGTGTTTATGAAATACAGGTTGGAGCCATGTGTAAAATGTAAAAAAAAGAAAAGAAAAGAAAAGTGTAATGCATTTAATTGTGGTAAGTGGCGATGAAAAACAACCTCTTTAAGCTGCACTGTAAGAGCTGTTACATGTGGTAATTGGCTGTTTTGTCTGCTTCATGTTGCTGTTGTGGTCCATCAGCAACACATAGATGCTGATGGTATCATTATAGATATGTGAGAATTAAATGATCTTCCATACAACTGACTGGGAGGAGAATCATTTAGTTGTCATTCAAATGAATAGTTTAACATTTAGCGACACTTATCTTTGTCTTTTGAAACTTTTGAGTTAGGAGATGACTCCCCTTTATCAATATTATAGTTACGGAAACCAGTTAGCTGAGCACAAAGGCTGGAAACAGTGGGGAAGAGCTAGCCTGGACGTCCTCTATACTTACAGTAACATAAATCTCTCATTTAACTCATCATGGCACAAACGTATGTAGTTCCCAAAACGTCTAACTACTACTTCATTGTACTGCATTTCAACCTCAGCAAATACACCCTCGTTCACAGAGAGACAAGCCTCACCAGTTGTAATTATACATCTCGTCTACTTAGGATCACCGCCGGAACGAGACACGACCTCTGACCTCTCCCTGCGAGTGACCCTCAATCGGGCATTGATAATAATACCCTCAGATTGATTCAGTCTAATGCTGCACCACCATCGGCTCGGCCGTCCCCTCGCTCACTCACTGTGCTCAGCGGGGCGCAGACACCACAGCACTTTTAAAAAATCCATTCAAATCACATTATCGGCCGAGAAATCCACACTCATTGCCGACCCTCCTGATTTACACAGCTTCAGCTAACTAAATGAGCCAGAGTGGTAATATTTATGCATGTGTGTCTGTCTATTCATCTCGTCTCTGCATCAGCAGGATGTCCATGGACAGACAGATCCAGAGTAAACGAATAGCAGATTAGTTTGTGAATCTGTGACCAGACTCTGGGACTGCTGCCACTGGATCTAGTATTGAAACCAAGCAATTTCTTGAGAGGAATTCTTTTAGGAATGAAGGCTGGAGAGTCACGTGACCATCGCGAGGGATGTAGACGCTTCGCTTCGTCGCTCCGCAGAACCCCCCAGTATTTAAGTATTATTTTCATATCCAAAGCTACTTTTTTCGCTCTCGGTTAATTTTTTCTGTTTTGTGGAAGTTTTGTGCATATTGAGATGTCAAACCCGAGGGGACAGACAAACAGACAGCCACCAACAACTCGTTCAGCCGTCAACATGGCAGCTAACTCGAAACCAACGCCAAACAAACAGCCAGCAACACCTTCTTCAGCCGTCAGCGTGGCGACAACAGTAAGTCCGAATAAAACAACAAATACACAGCAGACAACATTTCGGCCGTCTTCTACCGGCAATGCGGCGATGACAGCACGTTTGGAAAAAACGACAACCTCTTCAGCCGACAACGAGGAGCTCGCCGTGCTAGTTAAGCTAGCAGTTGCAGAGGCTATCAAAGAGGCTATTCCCATACTAGTGGAAGACGTGGTGTCTCAGCTGACTGATAAGACACAGGCTCTGGTGGATGCACAGGTCGCGGTATTCCGTGGCGAGATGGTTGCCATGCAGACTGAGATTTCTAAGTGTGTGGACTATATGGAGAAGGACGAGAACCGTGTGGCGGAGGTGGACAGTCGGCTCTCTTCATCGGTGAGCAAATTGGCAGATAAACATGCCCAGCTGGAGGACAAAATTGCCGACATGGAAGACAGATCGCGCCGAGACAACGTACGTGTGCACGGAGTCCCTGAAAACGCAGAGACACTGAATGTTCTTGCTTTCCTGTCGGATGCCATACCACGGTGGTTTCCTAACCTGGGATCTGTTGAAATTATGCGCGCGCACCGCCTAGGTGCTCCGAAGGAAGACGCAAATGGCAGACCTGTGTCTCGCACCATCATCTTCAAGCTACTGCGCTTCACTGACAGAGATAAGATCCTGAAAGCAGCGCGCGGCGCGGCCGTGGAGTTGGAGGGAAGAACCATCCGCTTCACCCCGGACTACAGCCCGCACACGTTCAAACGCAGGCTGGCTTTCTCCGAGGCAATGGACGCTCTGCAGAAACTGAACTTTCGCACTTTTCTCCTCTATCCTGCAAAACTCAAGGTGATGCGAGGAGGAGTGAGCCACTTTTTCAACACCCCAAGGGAGGTAGAAGGTTTCATCAACTCCCTCGGTGAATAGTTTCACTAAACAGGTAATCCAACCAGCTGGTTAGTTTAACTAATTGCTTTGTAAACTCACTCTGATTCATTGGACTTAAACACTTCATATTATGAATGAGTCCAGCTGGCCTATATCAGGCTCCGTTCCTGTTCTTTTGCTCAGCCAGTAATAAGAAATATTGATTCCACAAATCTACATAATACCAGGGATTTATATGTTATAGTTGTTACTAGATCTCTATTTGATTTTTGTTTGAGACCAAGCTCTGTTTTCTAAAAGGAAGGCTGTTGATATAGTCTTGGCATGCTGCCAACTACTGTCATAATTTTTACCAGCCATGTTCTATTTGTATCCACTACTAAGATGCACTAATAACTCAGGTTACTAGGGTTGTACATTCTGCGTAGCTCAGTTACAATAGTTATGATCACTACTGTGATATGATATGATGCAACAGTAATTGTTATTGGATGGGGGGACCTGTGCGCGAGTTGTGAAGAAACACGCCTCTCGAAGATCACAGGTCCAACATGGAGGGGAATTCAGGCTCCCTAGGAGGAGTCAAATTTTGCTTTTGTTTTTTCTATATTTTCACATTTTTGTGGGTGTTTGTGTTTTTGCCCTCTCTTGTTCTTTTGAGAGTGGCGGGTTCTTGGCGACAGGGATTTTGGGGTGGGATGGATCTCTCTCAACACTTTAATCTTACATTTTGGTCGGTCAGCTGCAATAAAGGTTGTTTCTACTTTGCATCTTGTATCACGATACTAGTCTCCATTGGTTACTATGAGTAGTATGCATGTAATCAGCTGGAATGTAAATGGGCTGAATGGTCAAATTAAGCGCACAGCCTGCTTAGACCTGTTACGTAGACAACATGTGGATGTTGCCTTTATACAGGAGTCCCACTTAAGAACAATAGATGTCCGCAGATTTTCAAATAAGCACTATCATGTGGCTGCCTCAGCATCATTAGACACCAAAACTAGGGGGTCTCTGGTGGTACTGAAACGTAACCTCTCAATAACTATACTTGGACAATTTGGCAGTGAGGATGGTAGGATCTCTTACATTAAGACTATTATTTCTGGACGTAAATTTGCTTTTATATCAGTTTATGCTCCATCCCAATATGAACCAGAATTTTTTCCCAGATTAACAGAAGTCTTAGTGCACTTACAAGACTTCTCGCTTATTCTCGGTGCTGACATGAACTGCTATGCAAATGTGATATTGGACAAATCTACTCAACGCTCCACGGCCACACAGTTGCAAGCATCAAAAGACCTTCAGAACTTTCTGTCAGCACTTAGCTTAACAGACTTGTACCGCTCTATCAACCCCACATCTAAACAGTACACTTTTTATTCAGCTAGACATCAAAGCTTCTCCAGAATTGATTATATATTAACCTCAGCTACTTCCCTTTCTGAAATACATGATGTTGTTATTAAGCCTTGTTCTTTATCAGATCATAGCATTGTTGCAGCGCGCTTCACACTCCTAGGTACACCACCTAGAGCTCCACGATGGCGGTTCAACATCTCACTTCTCAAAAATGATGATTTTTGTACTTTTCTGAAGGAGAAGCTGAATATTTTTATAGATGTTAATACAGGTTCAGTAGATGATCCTAGATTTTTATGGGACGCTATAAAGGGCTGTATTAGGGACTCCTCGATCTCATTTTCTTCCCACCTTAATAAGAGCAGACTGAACAAGATAACTGAATTGGAGAATGCTCTCACCGAGCTAGAGTTGCAACAACAAGCCACATATTCTGATGCAGTACAAGGCAGAATAGCTGTGACAAAAACTGAACTGAATTCTTTGTTAAGGCGCAGGGCAGAGTTCTTGATGCACAGAACCAGAAGAACATACTATTTCAATGATGCCAGACCAAGCCACCTTTTAGCTTTAAGACTGAAAACCCAAGAAAAATATTCAAATATTACAGCCATTGAAACACCTGGTCGCACCCTGAGCAATCCACTTGACATCAATTCTGAGTTTAAATCTTTCTATTCATCTCTTTATAAATCTGAAATTTCCCTTGATATGCAGGCATGTGCAGACTTTTTTCAGGATCTCGAGCTACCTTCCCTGACCGATGACGAATCAGGATCACTCAATACCCCCATTTCGCTAGAAGAGTTGAGGAAGGCTCTCGTTAATATGAAAAAAGGCAAATCCCCAGGGTGGGATGGAATTCCACCGGAGCTGTACCTTACTTTCTGGGATATCTTGGGCAAGCCACTATTGGATATGATTAATACGGCCATTGATAAGGGTGCGTTTAATTTTAGCACTAATACTGCTATAATTACAGTCCTGCCCAAACCGAACAAAGATTTAACTAAATGTGGTAATTACAGACCTCTTTCCCTCCTGAATGGAGATGTTAAACTATATGCTAAAGTACTTGCAACCCGGTTGGAATTGCATCTCACAAAGCTCATACACAATGACCAAACTGGTTTTATTAGAACTCGCCTGGCATCTGATAATGTCCGTCGCTTGTTACACATCATTCATGCATCTAGTAGTATTGATTCTTCTTGCTCTGTCCTATCGTTGGACGCTGAAAAAGCGTTCGACCGGTTAGAATGGGAATATCTTTGGACAACATTGGACAGATTTGGGCTGGGTTTGGATTTCATCAATATGGTTAAGATTTTATACGCAAATCCCTCAGCAATGGTCTGCACGGGTCATGTCTGCTCTGCTCAGTTCCCAATATTGAGAGGCACTCGCCAGGGCTACCCCCTTTCACCCCTACTTTTTGCTCTTTCCCTCGAGCCGCTGGCGCAGAAAATAAGACAGCACCCATCAGTACAGTCCATCACTTTTTGTAACACAGAGCATCGTATTTCCTTATACGCTGATGACATTCTTCTTTATGTTGGCAGTGCTGGTTCCTCAATTCCGCATTTGCTTTCTTCTTTTGATATGTTTAGCTCACTCTCTGGATACAAAATTAACTGGAATAAATCAGCACTGATGCACTTAAATTCAGCTGCACATCAAGCTCCCCTGCCCTCCCATATACCAGTAGTCAAAAGTTTTAAATATCTTGGAATTCAAATCTTTCCTTCCACTTCGTCCATAGCAATAAAAAATTTTCAAGGTATATATAGTCAGATCGAGAGGGACTTTGAGCGCTGGTCAAATCTTCCAAATTCTCTTCAAGCCCGAATAGCAATAGTCAAAATGGATATACTTCCTCGTGTTAATTTTTACTCCTCCATGATCCCTCTTGCTCCCCCTTTGGGTTACTGGGATAAACTCCAGTCATTAGTCTCTAAGTTTATATGGAAAGGAAAAAGGCCTCGCATAAAACTCACGACTCTTCAGCGAGACAAGAATCAAGGGGGGCTAGCTCTGCCAGATTTTAAAATCTACTTCTGGTCCTATGTGCTACGCCCCCTATCTACATGGTTTAACCCGAGTTCCACTGTTTCTTGGAGACCAATTGAAGAGAATATTGCTCTACCCCACAGGTTGCAAGACTTGGTGTATGCTAACATACCACTGAAAAAAGCCAAATTACGTTTAGGCCCTGTTATTTCATTTTTACTTGCATCTTACCGCACTGTAATGAGGCATGTTGGTGCTGATTATAAATGGCATAATCACACACCGATTTTCAATAATTTCTCACTTCTTACTGGTAATATGCCCTTTTCATTTCCGCAGTGGAAAAATAGAGGAGTGAACATACTAAAGGATCTATATAACGTCCATGGTTTACGAGCTTTTAACGATCTAAAAGCAGAATTTGATCTTCCGGGTTCATCCTTTTTCTTTTATATGCAATTAAGATCAGCTATGCGGGCATATGGTGTCCCGTGGGGAGTAGCTCTCCCCACACACCCTCTACGTAAGTTGCTTGCCTCTGTAGGACCTACACGGGGTATGGTTTCTAAACTTTACAAATTCCTATCTGGACCCTATAAATCCTTAACAGTAGAGAGCATTTGGAATAGAGATTTAAATGAAGTTAATGATAGAGAGATTTGCTGGGATACAGTGTGGAAAAACCTTAGTGACACTTCTAAAAACCCCAACCACCAGTTAATACATTATAAATATGTTCACAGGATGTATCTCACCCCCAGAAGACGTTATGCTATGAAGATTGCCACATCTCCGAATTGTGATCTTTGTTCACTTAATGTCCAGGGGTCGTTTTTGCATGTTTATTGGGAGTGCCCCGGTGTGGTTGGGTTCTGGAAAGAAATATCTCTCACTTTAAGTGATATTATCAAGATCAAGATCCCAGTCTCCCCAGCCTTACTTTTGCTTAATGATGACTCTTCTTTAAATCTGTCCCTGCAACATAGACGCATTATATGGGCCGGTCTCACAGCCGCCAAGAAAATGCTGGCCCTTAGGTGGCAACCGCCACATTCCTTGGCCTGGCAGCAATGGGCCAACTCATTTCTTGATATTGTCTTGATGGAATGGTCTGTTGCCCGTATGCACGGTGCCAGCCATAAGACTTTGCAGGGCTGGGAGTCAGCACACAAGTTAGTTAAAGAAAGGGTGCAGCACAGCCGATCTTGAATTTTATTTTGAAACTATTTATTTATATTGTATATTTTATTTTATTCCAATTATTTATTCATTTCGGGAGAGATCCTGGGTGGGAGGTTCACATGGAGTCGCCTGGGGGAGGGAGGGTGGTGTGTTGTATGGGGGGGTGGGGGGGATATATGTTGTATAAATGTACAAGATTGTTCTATAATATTACTGCCCTGAATATATATATATGTACATATGTGTCTCTGTTCTGTTGAATGTATGTATATGATGTAAACGCATATATATTGTGCATTTTCAATAAAAAAAAAGTTGATCACAAAAAAAAAAGGAATGAAGGCTGGAATAACATTGGATGTATCTTTTTCATCCGAAAACACACTTTTATTTGTTTGTTTGTTGAATCATTATTAAAATATTCATTTCCATGTGTTTTTCTTGGTGCTCATGTGAACTTCTGTTGGCCCCGTCCAGTTGGGAAAACTTTCTGCAAATTGCAAAGCGAGCAGCTCTCGGGTGGAACGTGGTCTCACTCCTCCTCTGCTTTGATTCAGCTCCTCCCTGCACACTTGGCCCACGTTCCTGACCTTCTTTCTCGCCATCTCTACAACCCTCCACGCTCTCTCTCTCTAATCACAAGAGGCTGAGAGGAGATTAAATCCAACATCCTTCTGCATTTTTCCTCTCTCACTCACTCTCTCACTCACTCCCTGAGTCTATCGTCTAAATACTCAAGGTTCCCACCAGCCATATGGCGGCATTATCTAGCCTCCTTAATTTAACGGCAGTGCTTGCGGCTGTGTGCATCACAGAGGATTTCAGTGAATACAATGAGAAAGGACCAGTAGATTAGAAGAGAAACTAAATAGCAGTAAATGTGGCAGAATAATAATATTAAAAAAAATAAAAATAGAACTTTACCAACTTCAGCAAATGAAGCCTAAACGAATCATCTATTATCTGCTTTATGGAAAATTCAATGACAACATTTTTGATAACCAATCCCTCAAAGGAAAAACCTTATTTTCTCTGTGATTAACGAACAAAAACACCAACCAATCTCTCATGTTAAGTCTTTCAGCCAGTAAAAAGGGACAAATGTGTTCAGACCACAGCATGTGAAGAATTTTCTCCATCTCATAAAGCTACAAACCAGATATATGTGAGGTTTTTAGAAAATGTGTCCTTGGTTGCTGTGAGGATCGGATCAGCTTTGTCCTTGTTTTTGGAAACTTTTATAGTTACATTGACAAAGTGAATCACTCTCCCTGACTTTAGAATAAAACACCTGCCTCTCAAATCATGATTTCAGGACACGAGCAAATTATTCCTTTGTCAGGATTCAGGTATTGATATTGTTAGACTAAGTACAATATTAGCCTTTCAAAGTCAAATACATAACTCATTTTATGCTGAGCATATCATCCAATATGAATTTACACCCAAACCCTGTTATCGCAGTGCAAACAGTGAGAAACCGCAAACCTGCTGTGTCCAAACATGACAAAACCCACCTCAAGGCACAAACTAAATCTCTTCTTTAATTTAAAAATAAAGGAGAAAAAAAGTCATATCGCCTTTTATTTAATCTGTACACAAACCATAAGTGTAAAAACTACATTTTCAGTTCTGTGCCTGATTATTTTTGGCTGGAAGCAGTTGCCATGCCGTTAACACAGACTTGATGTCACTGCCTCAAAAAAGAAAAAGAAAAAAAAAGCTAAATGTTGGTGTCTGTACATTTTACACAGACAAATATAATGTCTTCATTCATTGGCTTTACAAGTGCTACAAGGCAGACTGTATTATTTTTAAACAGAGGAGAGCCATTTAAAAGTTTCCATTCCCAATGTTTCCAGACATAATGCTAAGCTAAACCTTCTCATCACATCTACAGTACAAGGTCTGTAGTCGATCTAATTACTTTTAACTGCATGATCTTAACTCGGGGTTATTAATTAATGGCTTATAGTTGGCCCCTGTTACATCGTTTGCATACAAATTTATTTCTAAATTAATTATTCATAATTTGTTGACTCCAGTTGGCAAGCTTTCTTTTAAATCACCTTGCCGCCTCCCATGAACGGAGGGACTAAGGGAGCTGCTCAAGGACACACCACCAGGCTTTAATAACCAACACTTAAATATTATCCAGAGAGCTGCTTATCATTTAGAGGTTTGACCTTGTGCTGATCACTTGATCATCGGGGTCTCCATGGCAGCACGGTAAGTAAAACTGTCAGGTGTGTGTTCTTTATTGTGTCGTTATTGGTTTTTCTAATCATGGTTTTCCCCCGACTGCTGGCGCTCGGTTGTAACCACAGCATCAGATACAACGTATCGGTGAGCACTGAGGTTTGTGACTGACTGACAGCACTGAGAATAGAAATCCTCCATGATTGTCCCCTCGTGTGTTTTGACTAATTGGTTGACATCGTCCCCGCGGAGTCTCTCTGTCTCTGTCTCTTTGTCATTTATCTTCACTAAACTTGAGGACTGGGACAAGAGCATCATCACGCGTTACTACGCCGACACTGTGTACAGAGAGTTAAACGTCACTGTCCTCCCTCCTCATACACACACAAACATGCACATACGTACGCCACCTGTTTGCCAGACTCATTTGCTGTTGGACGGGTCCCGGGAGGGAGATGGAGAGGGGCGAGGTCGCCAACACACTACTGATGCCATCTGCCCGCCACTCTGCACGAGCATGTGTGTGTGTGTGCGTGAGTCCATCCACTACCTATGATGCCACCCACATGGATGATCTGACATGACAGATTTGATTCCAATACTGTATCCGGGGAAAAAAAGAGCAGTTGCGTCGGTTACTGTACATTTTCCCAGAAGGATTACAATCTAATCTATAGCCTACTGTACTGTGTATCTCTCTTTTCACAAATGTACACTTTCTATTCTCAATACGAGAGAAAAAATATAGCATAAGTATTATATGGTATGTCTGGAACAGGAACAATCTGTCTATGAAAAGTAAAAAGAAAGAAAAACCCATCACAATTTCTCACAGCCCAAGGTGATGACTTTTTCTCACTCAAATATCTAAAACTTAGAAATATTCATTTTAAAATGATCTATGATGAAGAAAAGCAGCAAATTCTCTCGTTTAAGG
Organism: Decapterus maruadsi; assembly: GCA_030347415.2. Taxonomy (NCBI): domain Eukaryota; kingdom Metazoa; phylum Chordata; class Actinopteri; order Carangiformes; family Carangidae; genus Decapterus; species Decapterus maruadsi. Next base: position 11,673,147 of record CM064888.1, on the reverse strand, counting down.
AGCTGGAGCTCAGAATATGAGGATTTAGTCTTAGCTGTTTTCACTACTGAATACTAATCAAAACAATCCCAAATGACTTTTTGCTAATCAGCTAATCATTACTTTGCTAATCCCAATTTCTGTTTGATCTCAACATGAAACGGCCTTATGGGTTGCTCTTTATTATTATCATGCGGTGACCCTGAGAGAATAGCCCCTGGATAAATGCTAGAAATAACGCACAATGTGGTGCAGAGGAGGTCAGGAGGAGCCAGACGGCTTTTAAGAGGCTTATGAGAAGAAAACACCTTCAAATCACCCACTCTCAGACACAGCAGGATAAGGGATCACTTCTAGGGTTGAGAGACTGAGTTTGGCTCCATGTGTGTATTTGTATGTGCACACGGGGTTGTGTGTGTTTTGTTTTTTTTATAAACAAGGCTAACAAGAATTTCAACAGCCACAAGTTTGGCTTTAACGCGGTCGTGTTGGTGCCAGTCAGGCTGATCGGGGGCCAAAGCTTTGAGGCTTCAGGCTGGTGGCTCATGTTAAAACTCCCTCTGAGCTCATAATGATACGAGTAAATGCACAGAAACGCAGGCTGTGAGAGGACACATGGATGGACAATGAGAGCTCATGTCCACTACACAGCAGCAGGAAACACCAGAGTTTTGTGTCTCTTAGAGGCTGTTTTCATGTTTGCTCCTGGTTTTTTGTCTCTTATTTATGAGGCCATGTAGTTGTTTTGCATTTGTTGTCATCCTCTCTTTCAATCTCTTTGCAATCGCTTTGTTTTTTGTCTTTTTTTTCCTCTTTCATTGTCGTTTTCTGCCTCTTTTAACTAATTTTGTTTGACTTTTTCACCCAGACATTGCTAACGGCCACTTCAGATAAAAAAAATAAAAAAAAACTCCTGGCCCAGGGCGTTCAACATCACCGACCACCCAATGTCCGCCTACAAACAAACGCTGTCATCTTACTAATCAATTCATCTGTTGCACTTAAATAACAAGTTCATTTTCACTTACAACCCCAGGAGCATCGTCGTAAAAATAAGCAGGGTGTCTAGACACGGCACATCCCTACAGTATGTCCCCCTGTCTGGGTTTGAAGACACTGGGTGCACATTTTCCCTCGTGACTTTGTTTACTGAAAACCCACAGTGCGTGACCCTGACCTTCAACTGAATGTCTCTGACTCTCCTGCTTCTTCTGACAGCCAATAAAGCCATAAAACCAGAGGCTGTCCTGCCCTGCAGCAAAGCATGTCCAAGTCACAGCTAAAGGCCTGTCCTCCTGTCACTGGGGGTCACCAAGCACATGGATGTGTTCATATTGATCAGACCCCCTCCCCCCTTTTTTTATTCCTGAAGAAATGCTCATTTAGAAGACGGTGTAGCCTATACCTATGTCTATCTCAGGTGATACCTCATTAACATGCAGCTGTGAGCTCCCACATGGTCTGCACAGACACAAAAACTGGAAGCTCAATTCATTAAAAAAAAAAGGGAAAAAAAGCCTCACACATAAATTTTACAAAGATAAAGATAAGGCACAGACAGAATAATATTGTTCATTGTTTTGTTTTTTTCATTCACTCCAAGACAGACACATATAAGCATAACCATAAAGGAATAACGTAGAGTTAAGTGAGTACACATGAGAAAACATCCTTACCTGGTTGAAGCTCCCCTCAGCCTCAGCGTGCGTGTTTCTCTCTGTTGTCTGTCCCTCTCTTTCTCTCTCTAAAATCCAGACGCCGCTTCAGCTCCAGCTCCTCTCAGCCTCCCTTTGTGTTCCTCCTCCTCTCCTCTCCGTGCTCCTCTCTCTCTATCTCTCTCCAGCTGACTGCCACACACCGGGCTTTTCGTTTTTCCGCCGCGTCCGATCTATCGCTCAGTGAACCGCCCCTTCCCCCCTCCTCCGTCAGTCAGTCCGCTCCCGGCCCCTCTCTCTCGCTCTGTCCGTGCTGCCTTCAAGTGCTCCTCGTAAAACTCCAGTGTCCGAGATTCGCACGCCACAGTAGGTAGCCTCAGGAGACCATATAACCTATTATATCAAATAGGTATGAGTGGTTTCCTACAGCCAAGCAGGACATGGTCTCTGATGGGATTTTGTTCTCGTTTATGAGCCATTATGGACACTGTTGAGTATTAGTGTAGGTAGTTTAGAGCTGTACAGTATTTCTAAGCCAATGCATGAATTAGCCTAATACATGAATGCAGTAACAGAGCTGTTTGCGGGGACACAAACAAAGATAAAAGCTAGGCTGATATTGCAATGATAAACCAAACAAACTCACCTTTCTCAACACCAAGGTGTAACCATCGGCAAGGAGCACTGAACAAAAGGAAAAATTATAGGCTAACAGAACCTATTATTTCATGACTTAGTGTCAATAATGTGGAAATAACAACAGCAGGCGTAAATGACATAAGTAGCCCATAGGAAATGTCTTTCTTTAAAAAAAAAAACTTTTATCTCATAGGATTTGTTGTTGGATAATTTGCTTGAACTGAGTTGTACAATTTCCTTACTGTCCTTGAATGCAGCACTGTGAGCACACACGCTGCAGGCTGCATGCATGGGGGTCCACCCCTCTCAAATCCACCCACTGTCGTCCATCCCCTCCTTCCATGCCTGTGCCTGTCAGTGATGGTCAATGACGTGTGGTGGGGCATTTTAAGTGTCATCAATATCAACTGTGACTCAACCACCACAACACAGACACACACTGGTCACAGTGCTTTAAACCCCTCCCTCCCTATTGTTTACTTTTTCACCTCTTCCACTCTCCTGGTTTCCCCTTGCTGCTCGGCCTGGATGTTTCAAGCTGAGGCCGAGCGGGAGACCCTGATGAGTTCAGACAGTGTGAGAGGATGAGCAGCATCATTGTTGCTGCCCTGCGATCACAGTCTCAATTTGAGTCTCCCTGTGCGATTAGATGGATGATGACAAAGCATTTCATCTTAGCTCAGTGGGTCAGATCCGGTCAGATCCAGTATCTGGGGATCTAAGTCCTCTCTGTGATGAAAGAGTGGATTACACCCATGGGAGCTTCAGTCTTGTGATGACAGATCCTCCTGTGAGATTTGCACCATCGCACCCATGTCACTAATGATAGATAGGCTGGATCTTTGTTTAATCACATGAAACGTTCAGTATCAAGGAGTTCATCTAATCTAATAGGAATACTAGACGTTTAGAAGTTTAATGTGAAAACTCATTTCTCAAAATTAAGAATCTAATCATTACATTTTTACTAAACAAAAACACAGATGCACAATGAGGACAAAAGCAGATTTAATATTTAACTTTCTTGCAACAAAAATTTACAAAAAGATACAAAACAAACATTTATTAATAATCATATACACAGCAACTACAACTTTCCATTAATGTATTCAATCAATTAAGGCGTTTTATCATGACTAAGATTTTTTTTTTTTAACTTAAATAGTTACATTGAAATTTAAGTTTGTATGTGACACAAAATATATTTTTCTTTTACAAACTATCTTGATTGATTCGATCACAGTCTGTCAATGTTTGGTTTTTGACCCGTGCAGTTATTTCATCTATGAGGTTTGAGGCTTGAAATGTGGTCCAGTCTAATCGCTGGTGTAGAGGGGACATCAAATGTCAGAGTCAGCAGCCTGTGTGTTTTCCTGCTGAGAAATCACCGTGATTAGATCAATTAAAAATATTTACTGTTCACAAGACTTTCAGTAAAAACCTTGGCTACATTAAACATCATGTCTTCCATGTTGTATAGAAATCTTTACAGCTCAGCCTGTCACGGTGAGATCCATCCAGTCTCATTAAATCCAGAACAAGAAACAATGTTTTGAGACTTAAAGCCGCCTGTTCATCTCATAAATCTCTCTGCTTATTGTCATTCTGGACTCACCGTGTAGGTGGGATTTTTGAAAAACACAGAACTGTCATCACCGATAGGTTCGAACTGCTGGGAAAAGAAGAAATAAAGCAAATCAGACACTAAACCCAACACATACAAAAATAAAACAAGCTCACGCACTCAAAGATTTCTCTGCCTTGACCTTTACTGTCCATTTAGATGCTTCACTTCAACATTCAGGTTATATTATTATTCACGTCATCAGATTTTGAGCATTAACATTGTGTAACATTTCAACATGTGTCTCCATGGCTACCTGTGTGCTCGGAACAGCCGGTTGTGCAAGAGTGACGTCAACGTCTTCTGTCTCTGAGCCATATGCTGGGTTCTCAAACGCTTCCTGAAACGGCCAAAGATAGAAAAAACTCTAACACCAATAAATCCCAATTATTTTCATTCTCAACGTTTTCTTCCAGCTGCTTTGATAGTTTAGTATTAAAAAAAACCTGAGGTTTAATATAAGATGACAGTGGATGTGAAGCCAACCTTGGCAGGAGTGGCAGGTTTGTCTGCAGCTCTTACAGACTCTTCCACGACCTGAACTTCGTCCGTATACAAGGGATTATCAACGTTCTCCTGAGGAGGGAAACACAGGATACAAAACTTATAAAAACAGCAGGTGCAGTAATTAGACTGAATTTGTATAAAAATTATCAACATCAGTTTCTACGTTGCAGTAAGAGAATAGTACGTTGGTTCAGTCTTGCGCCCTGCAGCCTGTCACATATATGCAGACGCTAAGCAGAAACAGGGAACAGTGTCAGCAGGATCAATGGCGTCTACAGGCAACAGCTTGTTTATTGTTTATTGACCTTGTTTGTTCTAGCAGGAGCAGCGGTGGTCGTCACCGTGCTGCTGGAGGCCGGCTGGTCAGCGGGGACGTACGCCGGGTTCTCAAAACTCTTCCCATCAGCGTCCACCATGGACACAGACATGCAGGGGACCTGGCAACAGACAACAGGTACGCAGAGCCAGTAAATATGATTATGAGATTTTAATGGTTGCAAAGGAAAGGGTGGACTTGAACGTTGTGGTTGTACTGACCGCTTCTGAATTCACTCTTGTTTCGCTGGCGTCTGATTCCGGTGCATTGCGACTGAAGCCATTTCTGTAAATCATCAACACACAGATATACATAACACACTACACAGAAACATATCTGAGATCTGTTAAAATCAATATTTCAGACAGTGACAGCAGTCTGCATCTATTGTAGGTTGTCTTACCTTAAGCTTGCCATGGTGGGCATTGATGGCATGCTGGGCCTACTGGGCATACTGGGCATGGAAGGCATGCTGTTCCGCACCGTCTCCAGCAGGTTGGACTTCTTCCTGGCAGCGTAGACCAGAGCGGCTAGCAGAGCCACAATCAGCACTGTCACACCGATGGCTATTCCAACTGAGACGGAGAGAGACAGAAACAAGGACAGAAGAGGGGGGGGAAACGGCAGCTTATAAGTAATTACGTCAAGTTTATATGATATAATGTCTTTGTATATCACTGGCTATAAAATCAAATATACTTGAGGATGCCACCACGTTGAATATGTTTGTCTCGCAGTAGTCTCCCTGCCACTCCGGAGAACATCTGAGAATCACAAAACAAACATTAGTTGTTACACTGCAAACTGTTCTTGTTTACTTTTTTTAACCATAAATTTGTCATGAATTCTGAGGAGGTTTTGTCTTTGTAGTTTTTATTTTTCTTTCTTTTGATGCATTTTCAACATCTGCTTGTAAAGACTGAGGAAACACTTACTTGCAGAGAGCCTTGTTGTCATCAAAGTAGCAGGTGCCTCCATTTTGGCACTGACACGGTGGTGGCATGGTGGGCGGGGGATCAAACCCTGAAATATTCAATGTGAATAACAAACATCATAATGAGTGAAAACATTGATAGAAGTATGAATTTGGCTCTTTTTTTGAATGATTAATGCAATTTCATTATTGTTGTGGTATTTTGCATTGGATTTATAGTGTGTACCCTCTATACTAGACATTTTTGGATTGTGCTGGAGATCTGTATTAGGGTATTTAGATTTGCAGGACACAAGAGAAAGTAATCTGGAGATTTGTTTCTGTCTTACCTGCATCACATTCAGTGTTGCTGCCAGAGATGAAGCTGGTGCCCTCGGGGCAGGCGCAGCTGTAACCTCCCGGTCGCAGCAGACAGAGGTGGCTGCAGATTCCCTTGCATGGATTTTTCACTACAGAGACAAGAAAAGTTGTTATGTGTAAAGAGCATGATGTAACCTATGTCACCTGATACTGTAAATACAGGTGACAAACAACTCCCGATATATATTTTTCCACAAGATGAATACAGTGTGTGTGCATCTTACTGCCTATGGAGTTGTATCTCTGCTGCTGGTAAACAGAGACCTGCGTCAGCCAGGGCCCAGCAGTGAGCAGCTTGGTCTTTTCCCCACGGCCGAACTTGTCCTGCTTGAACACCTCGCCTTTCTCCTGAGTGCTCCAGTAAACATGGTCCTCGAACACACTGACACTGAAGGGGTTTCTCACATCTACAACAAAAGCATCCAGTGAAGAAACCAAACTGACGGGAATATGTGTTCACACCAGAAATCGCGGTGAGCCTGAAGATGTTACATCATTCTTCCTGTTCCTCACCTATGTAGACGGCAGTTCTGCGATCCTCTCCCGTTGGCAGTACGGACTCGATGCGGCTCTCCTTGGAGTCGGACCAGTAGATCCTGTCGCCGTTGGTGAAGTCGATTGACAGGCCAGTGGGCCAACCCAGGCCGTCCGCCACCAGGACTTTCCTATTCTGACCGTCCAGCCAAGAGCACTCAATTTTGGCTGCGCTCCCGCGGTCAGCCCAGTACAACATCCTGCAGAAACACAGCACAGATAAAATAAAATAAAATACTGGTCAAGGTATAACATTGCACATTGCATATTAAAATGTCTGCTATATGTTACCTTATTTTCAATCATAAGACATTATAAATGATACTAAATGATTTCAAACAAAACCAGGTATGTAATTTGGAGAATTAGCTGCCTCAAAGGCAATTAGCTACTAAAATTACAATCTGTAAAACAACTCCTTGGTGTGGTATCGCTGTCTGTCTCACCCTAGTCGTGGGTTGACGGCCACAGCAGATGGGTGACCTAGGTCGGTCTTCACTAGGTGCTTCCTGTAGCGTCCATCCAACATGGCCACCTCCAACCTCTTCACTCTGGAGTCTGCCCAGTAAAGGTTTCTAAAATGAGAGAGAGTGTTTAAGATCTGACATTATATGCTTCTATCTACACAAACTCTCAGGTGAAAGGTGAAGGTGCTTTTATACATCTGATTACAGGTTTGATCAAATGTGTGAGTGAGGTCAGAGCAGACGCACCTGCCCACCCAGTCGACAGCGATGCCGTCTGGTCTGGTGATGTATTTGATGTCAAGGCTAACAGCAGCACCGATGTTGTTACTGCCGTCATCCACTGAGGGTATGTACGCTCTCTTGATGGCGCCTGGCAGAGAATCCTTACCGGCCACGGTGAAGTACACCATACCTAAAGAAGCACAAAAGATTTAACATTTGTTACCATTGTTTCACAGTCAGTTGTGTTTCTCTGCAGTATCTAGTATTAATCTGTGTGTCTTACTAAGTCCAGTATTGTTGTGATCCCAGTCGTAATCCAGAGCCATGATATGCTCCTCCTCTTGGAGGAAGTCGTGGTAGGCCTCTGTCTGCAGGTTGAACCTCCGGATGCGAATGTTCTCAGGCAGAAGCAGCATGGGAATCGGTCCTGAGGGAGACACACATTTACACATCACCTGTCAAGTACAGCAGCTAATAAACCAACAACAGTTCAGACACATTTAATTTTTTATGTAACATCCATTCCATCCACTGCACTTTGTAAATGCAAAGTAAACAAGAGACATTAGAGACTTCAACGTCCTTAGTTGAGATTGTTCTCACCCTCAGCCTCACACAGGCTTCCGTCGCCCACTTTCCTGTATCCAGGGGCGCACTCGCAGTCGTAGCCTCCCTTGGTGTTTTTACAGACCTGAGGACAGGTGCCGAACACCTCACACTCATTGATGTCTGGAAGAGAAACGCAAACCTCTGGTCACATTTTCCCTCCAATTGGTACGGTTTCATGGTTTTTGTTTTTGTATGTTGATGACGTGATTATCAATGTGTGGTTGTGTTTGTGTATATGAGTGACAGAAAAAAACTACGTGAATGTGTGTGTGCATGTGTACCTAGGCAGGTGTAGGTGCTGTCTGGATCCACTGTGTATCCAGGTCTGCAGGAGCAGATGAAGCCGGTGCCGTTCAGGTTGGTGCACTCGTGCTGGCACAGCTTCTCCTCACAGTTGCGATCGTGGCCAAAATCTGTAGCCAGACGACACAGAGCACGTTCTCTCACACATTTCTAACAGGTTCTGCCAAATTTACAACTGATTCACAACATCGTTAGATGGCTAGAACAAATCACTTATTGATCATAATCCAGTTATCTGTTCAATAAATAAACCAGCCAACAAGATATTTCTGTCCACTCCAGGTAGAACATGTTAGGACATAAGAGGAAGTGGAATTAAATTCATAATGTAAGATGGTATGAAATCCTTGTTATAAGATCCTACAATTATGACATCCATATCCATCCATCATCATTATGAGAAACAATCTCAAAATGAAAGGTTTTTCATAATTGTGAGATCCATACCTCATAATTACAAGATCTTGACTCATAATTATAACACCCCAAGTCATAATTAGGCCCCAGATGAGCAGCAGGAAATGAAAAGATGGATGATCATTACACTACGTGAATGTCAATATAAACGCTCTTCAATTTCTCAAGAGTTCACAGTATTGAGCCCTTGCAGTGTGTATAATATGTCATATCATATATGAAATCCTGTTTTGGTCTCAGTCACTATCCTCTATAACACGTATACATGTTGCAATACTGAATAAGAAAAACATTCAAAACGTCTTTAATCTCCACTTGAATTTGTCAAAGATGCAGTGGTATGTAATTTTAATAAGAGAATAACTCTTGAAGAGGGGATTCATGTTGTGTTGGGTTGTGCTACTCACTGCAGCCTAACTCGTCAGTGAAGTCCCCACAGTTGTCATTGTGATCGCACACGTATGGCAGAGCCACACAGTGTCCGTTGGTGCACTTAAACTCCTCCAGCGTGCAGGGGGGCAGCGTGGGCTCGCGGCCTGTGGACGACACAATCAGAGGGAGTCGTCAGCACCAGTACAACATGGAGGGTTGACTCCGTGGAAACATGTCCGCCTCCGCTCATCTGAGACTGATTTAAGAGCATCGTTCTTCACGATGCAACTGTCAAACTACAAAACACGCAAATAAAAGACAGCCTACTACATTAAACACCCACAAGTACACACATACACACGTGCACATGTAATAGTGATTGTTTTTTTTACTAATTCAGCTGAAGACTTCTCCACATCTTCCCCTGTATCTTTACTGCCTCCTCTGTGACAACAAATGGGATTGGATGAGCAGGCTAATGCCCACCTCTGCTCTGGGCCCTAACTGTTTAATCTCCTCTCCAAATAATTTTCTCTGATTGATGTTTAAGCTGATTGTGTAACAATGCCATAAAACCGACTGCCTCCTTATCCCTTGTATGTTTCAGGCTGTCGTGTCCTGTGCGGGCACCGATCTCATTTGGGAATTTCCTATTTCAGCAGCCTGAGGGAGGAGAGTTCAGGAGGCATTAATGTTGTTGGGACTAATCCGTAGTGAACCCAGAAACTGATGATTAGTGGTGCATTTACTAAACCTGAACTTATTATAAATCTGATTACGGCTTCATAAAAAGGGAGGAAAAGCATTTTTATTATTAAAATCACAACAATAGTATTATCTTGTAAACTGAGCCTAATGTTTTGCATTATAAAAGAACAATCCTTCTGTACCATATATAGCGATTATATACGTATAGCGACTATAAGTCATCTGATTGTATTTCTTCTTGTCGTTATGTTTGCATTTGTCCTCTGCAGATTGTGACGAGTGTGTGAGTGCAGGACGTACAGAGCTCTTCTGCCTCGTCACTGCCGTCTCCACAGTCGTCCTTCTTGTTGCATATCCGGCCAGAGTAGATGCAGTAGCCGTTCGCACAGCGGAACCTGAACGGCATCTCACAGGTGATGTTCACTGGTCAAACAAACACAAAATCTTAGTTGGTGTAATAATAAAGAAAATTTGGTATTTCAACACAGTTTTGCAGTGTGTTATAAATAAAACAAATATCTCACAGCATAAACTGAGCTGTTCGTCAGAGCGGTCGCCACAGTCGTCAATGCCATCGCACACCCAGCCCTGGTTCACACACAGACGGTTCGCACACTGGAACTGGCTCTGAGGGCACCATCGGCCTCCTGGGAAACGAGTCGCTGTCGGGGTGGAGAACATTATGTGAATTATTGAAGTTAACCGTTCTCTTCGTTTCTGGCATTTTTTCACAACAAATTGAATTTTTCCAACAGGTACAAGCTCAGAGGTGCATAGCCTGAAAGCTGGGAACGGCCAGTAAAACCAGTCTGATTCTAACTGGACAAGATCCACTGGACAACCTGCAGCTCCGGTCATTATTCCTCTTGGTTAGGGCAACTTTTATTTTTGTGCAAAACTATTTTGATGTGATTTAGACTGAGTGCAAAAGGCATAAAGCCACCAAACAAATTTGAAATTGTTAAATCGTATTATGCTGTATATGCTGAGAGACCAGACTTTATATTTTAAGGACAATTGGAATGGATATTTTTGATGATAATCAATTTCCGGTCGACCTCTAAATGAGATAAATGTGTTAAATTGTTTCTCCTGTTGCATTTTTTAAACAAGTTCATTATGAAGTTACTTTGTCCTTTCACGGTTAAAAAACTAAGGACATGCAGACACACACTGGTGTGGACTGGAAGTGAAGTAAAACACTGCAGGCGCAGGGCAGTTTGCCATTTGTTTTCATGTTGCGCACTTACGACAGCTGGTCTCGTCCGACAGGTCCTGACAATCAGCTCGGCCGTCACACTCCAGGGCAGCGGGGATACAGTGACCCGAGTCACACTGGAACGAACCTGGACGACAGGTCTGCAACTCTGGAAGAGAGCCAGGACGTTCACGTGTGAGCGTGTTGTTTGTGACAGAGAACATTTCAAGGGGGCAGCTTTGAGTGCAGCGCCACGCTCACCACAGTCTCGTTCGTCTGAGTTGTCCCCGCAGTCGTTGTCATGGTCACACACCCAGTTTCCGGGGATGCACTGCGCGTTGTCACATCGATACTCACTTTCAGAGCAAGGCCTCGGCTCTACAGACCATAATGACAGTCACAGAGACAGATTCGGTATGAGATCAGAGATGTAGGGAAGTTTTTAAACCTGCACTGTAGGGACAATTCTCAAATCCAAATAATCCAAACATACAAACTACAAAAATAATCTTTGTTACTGGTTCGCTCGCTTCGTTCTGCAATGACGTTGGACAATGTAACACTCACGGCAGTTTCTCTCGTCTGAGCCGTCACCGCAGTCGTTGTTGCCGTCGCACTGCCAGCGGATGGGAACACAGCGGTGGTTGTCACATCGGAAATCTCCCAGAGGGTCGCAGGTGACCGCCTCTGTTTGACGAACAAAGTCAGAAAGCGACGGATTGAAAGGTTAATTTAACAGGTGGTCGATGAGCAAGCGTGCTGCGACCGCACGCTGGTATTTAACATTTAAAACACGCTGAAAAAGAACGAGCTGAATCACTGTCTGACTTACTGAGCTTTTTTTATAGTCTCTAAATATTATCTGTATTTGCACAATCAGTTCCATCAGTCCCGACTAATGAATTATGAAAATAAAAACACATTTCCATTTGAAAAATTGCGTCTCACAGTGCCACATTCTTATCTGTTTGCTTAGATGCAGTGCTGTAGTGCAGGATAACATCACTTTTTCATACTGTGCTTGTCAATATCATATACCCATCTGGCTTTAACTTTAAAGGCACAACAAATCGAGAACACAAATGGTAAAAATGTATTTATCCTCTCAGTGTATTTCCAGATTCCTGTTTCCCTATCTTAAGCTGCAAAACTGTGCCAAGAGCTGTTGGTCCCTGGTCTTGACTAGATCTGACATGGACTAAATTTGCACCGCTGACACACTAGCACTGACCGCAGCCTTGCTCATCACTGTTGTCGATGCAGTCGTTGGTGCCGTCGCAGCGGGCCCACTGAGGAATACAGCGGTAGTTTGTCTTGCAGGAGAATTCAGTGTCCGGGTCGCACTTGTACTCTGGACCCACTGGATGAAGGAAGAGACAAAAAGACACAATGAAAGACACGGGGAAAGAGGTGAGGATGGGGATTTAAATATGCAAAAATCCAACAGTGTGTGGTGAATCATGAATTCACTCAGGTTGCTTTTGGAGCATGGCTGAGTCTACACTGATTGAAAAACAGATCAATCTGTGTTTGATTAAAATCTGCTCTGTCACAGTTAACTGCCTTCATCAATTACAGCAGCGTCTCACTTCTTTGTCCTCATTATGAACAAGAAACCTTGTTTTGTGATTTTCCCTGTCACAGGTCTGAGCTCACGTGGAATCGTCAGGTTAAATAATAAACTGCAGGATGTTCACAAACAGCCATCTGCACTCACTGCAGGTCTCAAACGGTTCATCAGATCCGTCTCCACAGTCGTCCTGGGCGTCGCACACGTAGCTCTGGGGCAGGCAGCGTCCGTTGGTGCAGTGGAACTGTCCCGGCCGGCACGTCCTCTGAGCGCAGGTGTTGGGGTCCTCGTCGCTGCCGTCTGAACAGTCGTCTACTCCGTCGCAGTGCCACGACACAGGGATGCACTTCTTGTTTTTGCACTGGAACTGGTTCTCCTGGCATCGGTGGTCACCTACAAGGACAGAGAGCAGGTTTGAGAACTGACACTTCACCTCAAGTGTGAAGGCTGCTGCTGTGAATAAACCAACACAGACAAAAAAAATCTGGCCAAAAATAGCCGCTACAAATGTTTCAAGTGTCGAGCAACTTATTATAAAGTTTGCCAGTGAATCTTGAGTGAAAAGTTGCGTACTGCAGAGGGCTGCGTCCTCATCCGAGTTGTCGGGGCAGTCCGGGTGGCCGTCACAGATGAAGCCGGGGTAGGTGCAGTTACCGTCCTGACACTGGAACTGGCCGGCGGGGCAGTAACGGGGAGGACAGGTCTGAGGTTCATCTGAGCCATCGCCGCAATCTGATTGGCCGTCACACTTCCACCATATGGGAACGCACCTAAAAACAGATTGTCAGCAAAGTTAGCTTCAAAATTAATCAGAAATCTTAAATTAAATCTTAAAGTGAGGCCCAACTTAAACTTAACAACACCATTGAAAATTGGAAAGATAGTAAAAACTAGGGAGCATGAATGATTTCATATCAGACTGACTTCTCATTGTCTCCACAGCGGAACTGGGTGCTGGAGCAGTCGGCCACACACTGGACCTTGAAGCCCACAGAGAGGCCGATGAAGTGATCTGGACACTCGCAGGCAGCTTGTTGGCCACCGGGCCTGATCAGACACAGGTGACTGCAGGTCAGGTGATGGGAGGAGCAGGGGTTATCACCTGGGAGATAAAGAGATTAAAAATAACATAGTGGTGAATTTTGAGCTGGTGTATAGTGATAGTTGGAATATAAACAGATACAGTTTTAATGAACATACTTCGAGGCTGCCTGTAGGGGTGGTAGACGTGAATGTCATAGGGTCGATGTGTGTTGTTGCCCATGACTGTGCGCTCCTCTCCGGTGTACTTGTGGGCCTTCTCCACTGTGTGTGTGTTCCAGTCGGTCCAGTACACCCAGTCCTCAAACAGGGAGACGGCGAAGACATGAGGAAGAGTCCCAGCGATGGCCCGGTGTCGGTTCTGGCCGTCCATGTCTGCAAAGCTGCAGGATGATACAGCGACGGTAAAGTCAGTAAATATTGTCGCCTTAATATTCATCACAAACTCATGTCTGAATTTCTGAACTCACTCCAAGAAGTTCAGGTGGGAATCAGCGAAGAAGATCTTGTTGGTGGTGTAATCTATGGTCAGAGCGTTGGGCCACTCCAGTTTCTTTGTGATAATGGCGCTGACGTTGGTTCCGTCCATGCCAACTCGACCGATATATGCCGTGTCACCCCAGTCGGTCCAGTACAGCCATCTGGGAAAAAGGAGGACAACAGAAGGTATAGGAAAAATTACATTGGATATGAACTTTTTGGTGCATATTCAGATTACAAAGGCATTTCAGTTGCAAAAATAAAGTCTGACTGGAAATAGCATTTTTGTGATTCTGTGTGTGTTTGTGTCTGTGTGAGTGTTCGCACCCAAATTTCGGGTTGACAGCTACAGCACGAGGTCGACTGATGTAATAAGTGCTGTTTCTATCTGTGAACTCTCCTGTCACCAGCTTCTTCTGGTAGCGCCCATCCAGCTCCATCACGTGAACTGAGCCGTAGTAGCTGTCTACCCAGTACAACTTCCTGCAGCGGATACAAAGTGTTTGCATTAACACCTCTGCAGCATTGTTCTGGTCATCAATACAAGATTGGATATTACTTTAATATAAAATTTGTATTTCACACACCTGCCCACCCAGTCCAGTGCCAGGCCTTCAGCTCCTGCTATGTTACTATCCACCAGCGTCTCCCTGTCTGTCCCATCGAAGCGCATCCTCTCCATCTTCCCTACTCCTGCATCCAGCCAATAAATCCTCTTCTCATAGTGATCGAAGTCTAACGCCACCACATTGGAGAGGCCCTGCAGGACTATACTCAACTGTGACCCGTCAGTGGTCAGGTTGCGGATGTAGTAGCGGTTACTGTACAGCAGGTACGGGGCGATGCCGCTGTTCTGACGACAGGTGCGTCCATCTGCCTCGCGGATGTACCCCGGGGCGCATTTGCAGTGATAGGAGCCGACAGAGTTCTCGCAGATCTGGCTGCAGACGGCGGGCGTGCTCACACACTCGTTGAGGTCCTCGCAGGCTTTGCCATCTGGCATGAGGCGGTAGCCCGGGTTGCAGGAGCAGTAGTAACCGGTGAGGGTGTCGGTGCAGATCTGGGCACACTTGTGGACGGAGGGGTTGCGGCATTCATTGACTCCTACGCAGGAGGAAGGAGGAAGAAACAGTGAGGGAAAAAAAACAAGCAGCACAGATATATGACTTCAGACATTTAATATAAGTAAAGACGGTTTTCACAAATTAGAATCAGCATCTAAAATTCCTTAGACATTCAGTCAATGACCTGGAGGTTAGGATTAGAGTTGAGGTTGCTCGACGGACAGAAAATTCATCTATATCAGAGCAAACTCCTGAAGTAAAATAATGGATGCATTACTGTGGCCCAAGAAAGGGTTTTCCTCCATTAGTGTGAATATCAATGTGCATATATTCTTAGACTTGATAGAAATGTGATATTTGTGCTATTCCAGACATGTATCCAGCATTAATGTGATGCAAAAGTGTAACTTTTCCGTTAATATGGCATTAAAAAAAGATAATTTTTTGCTTCACAGGTTTCCCAAATTACATAAATTTAAGGATAGAGAATAATCACTTAATCTCTGCTGGTTTATAAAAAAAACCCTGAATTAAAACAATAAAACATGTGAAACAGTGATATAGATCTGTGTGTGTGTCTCTCACCACAGCCTTTTTCGTCACTGTTGTCTGGGCAGTCCTTCTGTCCGTTGCACACCTTGTTGATGTCGATGCACTGGCCTGACTTGCACATGTACTGCTGGGGAGAGCAGGTGGGCTGGGGCGAGGTGCACAGGCTGTCCACCTCGTCTGAGCCGTCCATGCAGTCACTCTCGCCGTCGCAGGTGAACGAGGAGGGGATGCAGGCTCCGTTACCGCAGGTGAACTGATGTGTGCCGCATGTGTCGTAGGTGCAGCCCAATTCATCACTGCCGTCCCCGCAGTCGTTCACACGATCACAGCTGTAGAGGGCGGAGTGATTCATTAATCAGTGACAACAAAATTAATTTCCGCACCGGGGAAGAAAAGTGTTGTTTTTTTAAATAACTTTACTCACTCAGACGTAATTCCTACTTACTGGAAGGGGATAAGGATGCAAAGTCCATTAGAACAGGCAAACTCGTTCATGTGGCAGGTCCGGTTGGGGCAGTTCTGGAGCTCATCAGCAGCATTGACGCAGTCTTTCTCCCCATCACACACAAAGCTGAAGGGTATACAGCGTGGATGACCAGGATGCCAGATCGGACAGGTGAACTGGTTGGAACTGCAGGTACGCTCTCCTGCAGGGGACAGAGAGGGAGAAGGGTCAGTGGGGCCTATATGTATACTGTATATATACACAGTACTGTGCAAAAGTTTTAGGCACTATAAATAAAGTAAAGTGAGGATGCTTTAAAAATAATGTCACGAATAGTCTTTTTTAAATCAATTTGCTTAATACAAAGTTCAGTCAAAAGAAGAAATCTAAATCAAATCATAATTAAGCAGCAAGCACCAATTCTCCTCAAGCCATAGTTTTGAAACTGGCTGTAATTTTTGAGTCACTGCCACGCTGCAGAGTAAATCCAGGACCTTTACACATTATATACAGTATATACAATAAACTTAAAAAAAAAATACACATGAAACTTCTAGTTATGCTTTTCAAGTGCTTTCTCACCACACTGTAGTTCAGGAGCTTCGTCGCTGCTGTCCCAACAGTCATTGTTGCCATCACACACCAATGACTGGGGGATGCAGTTCCCGTTGGTGCATGTGAACTGGCTGGGGCTGCATGTCTCGATCTGATCCTCTGCACAAGAACGGATGAAGAGAATTATAATTTTTAAGACCCACTGACTGAATCATAAACCATTGATGTTAAGAAACAGACATCACAATCATCATGATCCCAATTGGTACATTAAAGGCAGTTAACATACAGAAAACAGGCAAGTAATTATCACATGCTCATGAATACTGAGACAAGCAAACATCATAGTAGATATAAATACATAGCTGTTGTTA
Source organism: Decapterus maruadsi (assembly GCA_030347415.2). Classification (NCBI taxonomy): domain Eukaryota; kingdom Metazoa; phylum Chordata; class Actinopteri; order Carangiformes; family Carangidae; genus Decapterus; species Decapterus maruadsi. The sequence goes on along the minus strand of CM064888.1, from coordinate 11,656,222 downwards.
AATATGCAGCACTAGTTACTACTTTCGGTTACTTTCCAGTTTCCTTGATCCAGAAAATAACAGAATCAGAGAAACTAGCATTAATATATCCCCTTTTTGGTTGGACATTATGAATAATGACAAATGAGTCAAAATCTTCTTCCATCAGCAAATCAGTCCACAAACAAATGTTCTTTCTGAATTTCACCTGTACACCTGTATATGTGTGACTAATAAAGTAATAAAGTAAAAAGTAAAAGTAAAGTTACTTCTCAGATAAAAACCTGAAATATCAGGGCGCCATGTGACGCAGCAGGCACTCCATATGCTGCAACCCCCTCTCTGTCTCTCTGTTTCCTGTCTCTCTCAACTGCACTATCAAATAACAGAAAAAACAAACTGAAACACCAAAGGCACTATGAAGAACTCACCACAGGAGGGAGGCTCATCTGTCCCATCACTGCAGTCTCTAAAGCCGTCACACACCCAGGAGTTAGGGATACACTTCGATCCATCGCAGCGGAACTGGCTCGGAGAGCAGGTGCGATCCGCTGCAGCAGAGTAACACAACGATTGAATTTCACAGTTTTTGTTTTAGCTTAGGCTATATCACGTGAACACCTCAGCAGAAAGTCCTTTGCTCGACTTACCGCAGAAGAGAGGATTCTCATCGCTGTTGTCTCCACAGTTGTTGTAGCCGTCACACAGACTCTCTGGGTAGATGCAGATGTTGGTGGTGTCACACTTCACCTGGCCATTAGGACACGTCCTGTCAGCTGGAGGGGGGCAAAGATCAAAGACACAGGGTCAGTGGCAGCTCTCTCACTCTAGATACGTCCCTCTTATTCAACAACACAAGGGCTGGAACAACCATAATAATAAACTATCGAAAAAGGAGATGGCTATTCATGCAGAGGAACTGTAATCTGGCAATAAAGCAAAGTCTTAACGAGTCTCATCATCACTCACGGCAGTTGATTTCGTCAGAGGTGGCGTTGTCCCTGCAGTCGTTGTGGCCGTCGCAGACAAAGGCAGCGCTGATGCAGCGTCCGTTGGCGCAGCTGAACTCGGTGGCGGGGTTACAGGTGGGGAAGGGGCAGCCGCGCTCGTCACTGTTGTCGCCGCAGTCGTCTGTGTAGTCACAGGTGTAGCTGAGCGGCACGCAGCGCCCGTTGTCACAGGTGAAGTCTATAGCTGCGCAGGTGTGGAAGGCTGCACAGGAGGAAACGACAGATTTCATAAAAATATCTCCAAAGTTGCCACTATACAGTATATCCATTTGTATTAAATTACTTTTAAGTCGACTTAAATGTCAATCATATATTGTTCAGAATCAGATTAAATTACATCTCTTACCACACACTCTCTCCAGTTCATCCGAGTTGTCATTGCAGTCGTTTTCGCCGTCGCACTTCCAGCGTGCTGAGATACAGTTACCATTGAGACAGGTGAACTGCTCCGGCGCACAACGTTTCCCTGTGTCTCTGATACAGTCTTTGCCGTTGTTGGCCAGATACCAGTTCCCCTGATGAGGACACTGACACTCTGGGCCCGCTGGACCTGCAGGGAAGATTAAGAGGCGGTGAAGTCGGTCACTGTGTGTCTGTGTCTCTCTGTGACTGGTTCACTGCCACCCACGTTTTGACTTACCAGGTACACAGACGTGACTGCAGCCTCCGTTGAACTGCTGACAGGAGCTGGAGCAGCTCTCCTGCTTAGATGCGGCGTAAACGTGGATGTCGTTTGGACGGTACTGCAGGTCCTGAGCCAGCACTGCAAAACCAGAGCCGTCGTCCTTTCCGGCCCTGAACACGCCTCTCTCGGTCCAGTCGGTCCAGAAAATGTCCTGCTTGAAGACGGTCATGGCGAACGGGTACTGGACACCCTGCACGATCACTTGTCGGTTCTGACCAGTCAGAGTAGCTCGCTCTATCCTGTCACTATGGGAGGAAGGAAGTTGTCAGCATAGGCTGATCAGTATTGCATCTCCTTTAATACAGTCTATGGAGAGAGAAAAAACAGGACATACTATGAGGCATCAGCCCAGTAGAGCATCCTCTCCTCGTAATCCAGAGACAGGCCGTTGGGTGTTGTCAGGCTGCTGTTGATGATGGCCGTCCGGAAGTTCCCACCCAGTGTGGCCCTCTCAATCTTAGCTGGGCTGCCCCAGTCAGTCCAGTACACGTAACTGGGCAGAAAGAGCATAGAGACCAAAGTGAGGGAACAGAGCTCCAAAATCATCTGTAAATACTGACGGTGGACAGTGACAAGATCTGCACTGACTTTTTATTTAATTTTAATAATATGAATGAATTAATACCTTTATTGTCATTTATATGAAGGTACAAATTCAAATTGCCTCAAACACTTTAAATACTTGTATATTTATACTTTCTAGTTTACTTTTATACTTTATAGTTTTCCTGTATTGCTGCTATTTATTATATCTATGTAGTGAAATAAAGGTCAGTCGCTTTTACCCATAGCAGGGGTCGACAATTATGCCTCTGGGGCGATTTGCCTGTGCAATGATGGAGCGATTCATCCCGTCCACCCCAATGGACTGGACATTACGTCTATAGTAGTCAGTGAAGTAGAGGCGCTTGTTGACCCAGTCATATGCTACTCCCTCTGGATCATCCAAATCTGTGCAGTGTCACAAAGGGAAGAGGATGTGGAAATCAATGACAAGATCATGGAGGAAATGAAACAGACTGGTTGAGCGAGAAGAGTTGGAAGAAACAATAAAGACTAGAAGAGAAAAGCTAAACTGACTTGCTGCTATGATGACAGGCGGGCTGGTGATGGATGTTGTAACGACGTAGCCAATCCTGCTTCGACCGATCCCCATATACTGGCAGAAGAAAATCCGCTTCTCCTTGAAGTCGTAATCCAACGCCATCAGGTTGTAGCCCAGGTTCACCGTTGGGTAGGGAGCGCTGTGGTCCGCAGGGTCTAACCTCATGCTATTCAACGTGTAGTCCGTAGTGAAAACCAGGAACTCGTCTTGACCGTAACCACATGTTACTCCGTTACTGAGCAGCGACCCGTGTGCACAACCGCATTTTGGTTGCTCTTGGCCTGGGATGGCGAAACAGAGCTGCTGGCAGCGTCCGTTATTTTCTTGACAAGGGTTGAAGCCCACCTGGTTGGCAGATGTGGGCTGGACGTGAGGGTCAAACACGGTGACGTCCATCACTCCGCTGAGATTGTCTCGAATGACCTGGAAACATTGCAGATGATGAATTTGTTATGAGTGGCACAATGACAATGATTAACTGCTGTCAAAAGACGCAATTAGTCTGTCTGTTGCTTTTGTTGGATCCAAATTATTATTATTATTTTTTTAGATACTGTTAATGATGCTATTATATGACAGATGCTCACTGTTATTCATTGGTCAATGGTTGGTCAATGGTTTATACACTCCAAACATTCATTACGTTATTTTTTCTGCATGTTAAACCAGTTATTTGTCATTGTTAACTGAGCTGCACAACAATATGCTAATTGCTAACCTTGGTTGAACATTTTTCTTTACTCTTTCATTTTATCCAGAGCACAGGAATATAACCTTCTGACTGGACAGGAAACTAGCTGCTTTGAAATGGGCCATTATCTCAAGTGAGGTTAAATTAGATTAGGTAGAGTAGAGCTGAAATATCAATGGATCACTGGTCAGAAAAAACAACTGAGGCCAAACCATTAAAAAAATTAAGAGAGCACTGTAATGAGATTAATTGATGCAAAAAATCACAAGTTGCAGCTTTGGTGCAGACAAACTATGACAACATTATTTCTGACTAGATTAGTACTGGTGTGGGCAGAGTTGTGTTTTATTTTGTTTTTTTTTTCATGTGCAAGCGCCGACAGCAAGAAGAAATGTGAAAGAGATCCAATATGATATTTTATGTGATCCAATATTTAGTAATTTCAAAGAAATGCAGGAAATTATTTTTTGAAACTAATTAAAGTCTTACCTCTGGCTGGTTGGTATTGGCTGGGTCTTTACTGGCCTGGAAGAGCTTCCCAAGCTTTTTGTCCACCCACAGCATGGAGTTTCCAAATATAGCCAATCCCGTCGGTGATGGATATCGGCTGCCGTACCTGACGATCTGCCTCTGTGTGCCATCTGCGGCCATACGGGAGATCATATCAAGACCATCGTCTGTCCAGTAAAGGAAGTCATTAGTGTAATCAACGGTCAGGCCACGAGGAGACGCCAGGCTCTCTGACGCCAACACGGTGCGGTTGGTGCCGTCCAGCAGAGCTCGCTCGATCTTGGGTGTTTGGCCGCCGTCGGTCCAGAAGAGGTAGCGTAGCTTGGGGCTGACCGCCAGATCGCGGGGCTGGTCCTGGGTGGACTTGAGGAGAATCATGCGGTAGCTGGTGTTGATGGCCAGCACCTCCAGAAAGGTCTCGCTCTCAAAGGCATTGGTGAAGTATAGGTTACCTGTGGAGGTGAAAGGCATGATGGGAAAGAGGAGCTGTAGTATATTGAGAGATGGGGAAATAGGGGTTGATTTCTGAATGGAATGAGTACAACCCTGAATACTTAATTTTAAAGATATGGAAAAATAAAGGGATTGTTTGATGGGTGAGTGGTTTCATACCTGCAATCCAGTCTACAGCGAGGCCCTGAATGCCTCTTCGTCCAACACCTGTGTTCAGGACAGTCCTGTAGCCCCCTCCATCTGTTTTGGCCCGGAAGATGCCTCTGTATGAGGAGGAGGTGGCGTTGTCTGCCCAGTATATGAAGCCAGATTCAATATGGGAGTCCAGCAATCCCTTAATAGAGTAGGAAGCTGCAAAAAAGAGAAACAAATGCTTCTTAAGGATGTGATCGTTTGATATTTACAGCCAGTAAATAATTAAAACGGCTAAAACAAAGATACGCACTTCCACCGACAGGCACCATGGCCTCAGAGTGGTCGGAGCTGTTTATGTGGAATCCACGGATGTGCTTTTGGGTGGACACGACGGCAAAGGATTCATACTGTTCACAGCGAGAGCCGTCCTGAGAGGGGAAAAATCCTGTGGTACATCCACAGGTCTTTTGATTGTTTGGTTTGGGCAGACAGATGTGTGGGCAGCCCCCATTGTTGGAGCTACAGGCATTACTGGTCCCTGCAGAGTCTGAGGTGGAGAGAGACAGAGGGAGCGGTGGAGGTGAGATGAGATCTTATTACTTTAATAGAAGTGGACAACTGAACAGCCTATTATTTATTCATGTATTCAGCATCTGCATGGGTAAAAACATGTGTAATTTGTTATATGCATTCGAGGTCGAAGAGGATTGAATTTCTCTATTTACGATTATCTTATCAACATGTAAGTAAATAAATTATAAATAATAGAATAAGGGTTCATTATCACAGGCTACACTCTATAGATGAAACACAAGTGGTGCTTGATCCTGCTGTGTGCTGTCCTTGCAGAGGACATTGAGCTCCTACTCACTCGCTCACAGGCAATAATTACCTGTTGCATAATGAACTGTCTGGGTGAAAATACCAAAAAGCTACAGTGCAGAGACCTTTGAAATAAATACATTTTAAAAAAGTCCACGTACTGTCTCTGGCGTGCACTTTGAGAGCACGCAGGCCAGACATGCCGCTCCTCATCACCACCATATTGGCACCGGTGTTCTTGTCCACCCTCTCAATGACCTCGTAGTCCAGGTCGGTGTAGTAGAGGTGGTTCTGGTAGATCGTCAACCCCCACGGATGGGACAGACCACTGACCACCGTCACCCGGGATACACCGTCCATGGTGCCGCTTTCAATCTGGGTTAGAAAAAAAAAAAGAGAAGCAGGGCAACTGAGAGTTACACAAAAGATTTCAGAGGCAACACAACAAGTAGAAAAGAACGTTACCTAAAGTTTCTACCATCTGTGTGATACGTACCACCCCTGAGCCCGACACACCCCAGTACAGTTTCCTGGCAGTGATGTCAGCAGTGATGAATCCTATGTTCCCTATGTTATTGCCCGTGTAGAGGTTCCTGAGGTTTCCTCCGTCCATGTCAGCGCTGCCCACCTTAGGAGGAACGCCATTGTCTGACCCCTTGTCCGTCCAAAACAATTTCCTGTGAAACAAGAGTGTAAAAGTGAGAAAAAACTTTAATTAATTTGACACTTTTAACCACATTACCTTTCACTATTTCTATGATTTATATTAATATTAATGTTTAATCACCACCAGAAACACACAAGTAAGGATGAGTTTGTGAGTATAGTGATGAAGATTCAGGATTTTCTCCTTTCATTTCCCCCATTGTGTTGAATTCAAATACGACAAATGAGTTTCTTTCTACAGCTTTACCCTCGAGCTGGATCCAGAACGATTCCAATGGGTTCTCCTACGCCCTCTGGTTTACCATTGGAGGTGACGACCGTCTTCCTGTATTTTTGGTTTCCATCCACACGGATGACCTATGTGAATTGTTAATTATTAGGTTTTTTTGGTTTAAAAAAAAAAAAATCTAAAATAAGACATGCATGTTAAAAAGCTAGATAAATAGATACCACTGTGTGTCTGTCTTTACCTCTATAGTTTTGGCAGTGGGGTTGGTGTAAAACATTGTTCGTCCTATCCAGTCAAAAGCCAGTCCAGATGGTGCGCCCATGAAAGCAGCTGGAGCAAACTCAGATCTGTTGGTACCGCTGGTTTTCACTCGCCATATAGAACCCTGATGTTAGAGCAAAGTCAACCACCATGCATCAAAACGTCAAGTCAATCAGTAACTAACCATATATTTCCAATCTGTGTAGTTAAACATTTCATAACAAAACATTATAACTACTTACACTGCCCTGCACCCAATAGACAAACTGCTCCTGGTCATCGAAGTCGATGTCCCGTCCCTGGCTGATGCCGGACACAGGAGCCATAGCGTTGTTGGAGGGGTCAGCAGGGTCCAAGGGGATGCCGAAAATCACAGACTCTCTCACCACCATTAAGAAGGGGGTTTCATCTACAGCAGAACAAGAGAGCACATGATGAGAAAACAATACTCATTGAATCCTGTTAACAGTGGTGCAGAGAGTAAAGTAAAAAACAACAACATGAAAGCTGATGTTCAACACCTACCTCTGAGACAGGTGCGTTTATCAGCGTCCAGCTTCCAGCCGGACTGACAGTGACAGGTGTAGTACCTGGGTCTCAGGCCTGACAGCAGGCACAGCTGAGTGCACAGGTGTTCTCTGCACGGGTTGATGGCTGAACAACAAACCACAATGTCACCTTACTTTCATTTGACATATAAAACAGATTCTGCCAGCACCGCACCAGCACACAACAATTTTAATATACTTTTAAAAAAACTATGAGTATTCAATCTGAAATCACCTCTGGGTTGTTTGATGGGATGGTCCATAACGATGCCCATCGGTTGGTAGATGTTGGTCATCAGAATGGAGACGTTGCCGCCGTGAAACTTGTTGGTGCTCATCACCTTGCTGGTGTAGCGCTCCGACCAGTAGATGGTGTCCTCGAAGACGGTCATACCATGAGGGTGCTGGAGAACCTGGAGCGAGGTGGGCAAGCTTTATTCTAAGGTCATGGGTTTTATTTTCTGTACTTTAATGACTTAGAGTATATTAAAGGGCTAATTGGCTACGGTTAACTAAACCTACCATGTCACTTGCCATGACCTGGTGGCGGTTGTTGCCATCATAGTCACAGTAGTCGATATATTTGAGGTAGGCGTCAGCGAAGTAGACCCTGCGTGTGGTGTAGTCCAGGGCCAGGCCGTTGGGCCAGTAGAGCTTGGTGCTGACGATGACTCGTCTCATGTTTCCATCCATGTCTGCTCGCTCGATCCTGGGGTTCTGGCCCCAGTCTGACCAGAACATCAGGTTGGTGCTGGGAGAAATGAGAGTCTAAGTAAAACATCTGCGTTGTCATTTCATAAATAATATCTCTTACTAGCTGAAGGGTTGTATTTATTGTACGATATATTTTTTTTCTGTCTGTAGTCGTTTTTTTGCGGGGGGGTTGTTTTGTTTTTCTTTCTCCTTCTTTTATTTTTATTCTATGAAAATCATATTGGTAATTATGACTAACTTCATAGGCCTGTATTATCTTTTACTCTCTGGCTGCCAATAAAAAAAAAAAGTTTAGGAGTTTATGTTAAACACCTTCCATTATTTCATAAACAATATGTAGGAGCCATTTTTTATGTTGTGTAGGTATTTACTTTTCCACAAGGGTGCAGTATTGTTTCAGTTGCTTTCTTTTACCCCAGCAGTTGCCCCAGCTCCTTGAGATCAGGAGAGCTGATTAGTTTGAGTTGAGTGGTGGTGGGAGACACAGTTTTTACATGACAGCCAGAGAAGTAATAGAAACCTTTTTGTTCTGTCAACTTACCTTATCTTTTTTGTTCAAATAAACGGGAACCTCACCCAAAGACATCACCTTCGCAACCTTTCTTTTTTATTCACTCTGGAAACAAGTTAAGGACCCTCCCAAACCACCGTACCAGCAGGTGACAAGTTTTGTTTTTTACTGAATAGTCACCACACAATATCTTACTAGTTGCGGGGATCCAGAACCAGTCCACGAGGGCTGGTAACGTTCTTGGTGAGCAGGACTTTGCGGAAACGACCGTCTAGAGTGGACACCTCGATGTTCTCCATGACAGAGTCGGTCCAATAAAGGTTGCGACCCACCCAGTCCACAGCGATGCTCTCCGGTACCATCAGACCGGTTGAGAACACCTACAATGACAGAGAGATTACAAACATGTTATTTTGAAAACATCACTCTCCTTCAGTTTGATGCCTCTGTATGATCGTTCCTCTCACTTCTCGTCTGTCGGTGCCGTTCTGGTAGGCGCTCCATATCTTCTTCTGTGAGGCGTCGGCCCAGTAGATTCTGGATGTTTGACGATCAAAGTCTACAGTCACGATGCTTGAACCGCTGACCACTGGTCGCAGCTGGGGCGGTCTAGCCTTGATCCGGTTGGCGATGATCTGGCTACGCTTGGCTACAAGAAGTATGGCTGCACCTGGGTCTTAGAGCAGAGGAGTATCTTGTTTCAGTTTGGTATCACAAAGCAACACCTATAATATCACTGAAAACACTATTTCTTAACACTTTAACAATTCAGAATTGTTCAACTGCAGCTTTATTTCTCAGGCGATCTTGTTGCTTACTTGTAGCTTTGCAGGTGCGTCCGTCGGGCTCCAGGAAGTAGCCCTCTGAGCAGTAGCACCTGAAGCTCCCTCTCTCGTTGAAACACTGCTGGCTGCAGAAACCTGGGATCTGACACTCGTCAATGTCCTCACAGGTCTTTGAGCCGTTGAGCTGAAGACCTGGTGGACACGTGCACTGAGCCCCAAAAGGTCCTTGGATGCAGCCATGACTGCAACCGCCGTTGTTCAGAGCACAGTCCTCTTGGTCTGAGAAATTACATCATGGTGCGCTGATGATTTGATTTGATGATTTGTTCACCCCATATAAGTCACTTCAGGACAAACTAAATATCAGATACACCACTTTGCATTTTGCAAGAAATTGTGTTTCTAAAACTCACTGCATATCGGCGACTCATCCGCTCCATTGGGGCAATCCCTCTGGCCGTTGCACACCTTGTCCAGGTTGATGCACACCTGGTCAGTGGGACACAGCCACTGTCCAGACGGACAAGTGAACGGAGGGGTGGGGCAGTTCTGCTCATCACTCATGTCCCGACAGTCGTTGTCGCCGTCGCACAGCCAGCTATTTGGGATGCAGATCTTGTTGGCGCACTGGAAATAGTTGGATCTGCATGTGGTAGGAGGACAGGAGTTGTGTTCATCTGATCCATCCTCACAGTCTGGGTGGCCGTCGCACTCCCACTCATCTGGTACGCAGAAACCATCCGTCTGGCACTGGAATTCATCATCGTGGCAGAGGCCTGGACCTCGCGTGGCTGTAGGGACAACGCACTTTTAAAAAATGACGGATAACACAGCAACACAAAGCTGAGACAGCATCAAGAGAGAGGCATCACATGTATTAATTAATCATAATTATAATCGATTCACTTCATTGACATTTTTGCGACAAGCCCAACAATTAAATGAAAATAAAAAGTATCATTATTAATAAACCTGACGGACAAAAGTGGGATTATCAATCTAATTAAAATTCTAATCTAATCTAATTGCTAATGAACACAATTGGCATGATCAATTTTATAATATATATGTTATGTCGGTGTTGCCAGCTTACGACAGTCTCGTTCATCAGAGTGGTCCCTGCAGTCGAACACGCCGTCGCACTGATACCTGGAACTGACACACTGGTCTCCACTGGCGCAGGCAAACTCATAGGAGTTACATGAAAACTCTTAAAGTGACAGAAAAATAAACATAAACATAAAATGAATCTATTTGGCTCCATAAGGAGATGTTTTACACTCTACAGTGAAGTTACAGTCGCTCCTACCGCAGTTCTTCTCATCAGATCCGTCCAGACAGTCCTGGTCTCCATCACATACGTAAGAGTTGTGAATACAGCGGTGGTCGGGACACAGGAAGTAGGAAGGAGGACACGTGGTGATGGTCGAATCTGCCAGTCATAGACAGGGTAGTTTTTTATAGTATATGCGCCATTACATGCAGTATAATCTGATAATGGGCCGACAGCTTCACACTTACTGCAGTTGTGTTCATCTGAGCCGTCGCCACAGTCGTTGTCACCATCACACAACCACGTCGTAGAGATACACCTGTTGTTGTCGCAGGTGAAGTAGCCGGCCGCACAGGAGGTGGGGACACGAGTGGGGCAGTTCACTTCATCTGACCCGTCGCCGCAGTCATCCAGGCCATCGCAGCGCCAGCTGTTCAGGATGCAGTGCTTGTTGTTGCAGGTGAACGCATATGGAGAACAGGTTGCTCCTGGTGTGAGGTCGACACTTGGATTAATGCAATTGAACAATTTCTTTCCACTATTTCAGAAATACACACATCTATATATAAATATGTAGGTATATATCCAGTATTTCACCTGTGTCTGTGCAGTTGGCCTCGTCTGTCTTATCTATGCAATCAACAATCCCATCACAGCGGTAGGAGTTGGGCCTACAGCGTCCTTCGTCGCACTCAAAGGCGTTGTCACCACAGATGTTGTCAGGTGGGATAACAGAGTCATCCTTGATGCAGTCCCTCTGATTGGCCTGAAGTTTCATGCCATACGGACAGCCACACACACGAGTGAAGGAGGGGGTCGGGAAACAGAAGTGGCTGCAGTGCCCGTTGGGGATCATATTGCAGCGGCTGGTGAAGGCTGTGGAGGATGAGCAGTCAGTGGGTTTACAGATTATCATATCTGGCTGAGTCACTGCTCAACTATCGCCCTGTCACTGCAGACAGTGTTTGTTTTGGTTTGAGAATAAAAAATTGATTTCATTCTCTTCTAGCTACTACTAGACACATTAATTATTGTTGGACTTAAGTATTAAATATCTCACAGACTCCTTGAACACAGACTGTGTGTGGACTTACTGGTGTGAAGGTCAGCTGTGTAGGCTTTTACATTCATGATGCCATGGACTCCTTGTCTGATCATAATGTTTCCTCCTCCATCCCTCTTCCTCATCTCGAATATCCCTCTGGTCCGTGTATCAGACACATACAGGTAGTCTGCACAACAAAATTAACCCAGTTAAGGATTTTATAAAACACTGGTAAATGTACTAAAAACAAATCCACATTCAAAAAGAATACTATGAATGAGCATGTATAAAGTATAGTAAAAGTATATAAAGCATGTAAAAAGGGAAAATGTCAACTACATACACATTACATAATGAATTGTTGGACTCTATGATAATGATGTAACTTTCATTAGCCAGAATAGGAACAAAGGTATTACACACATCATTCACATAATATGGCAGAGAGGAAATGTTCTAGATGGGATACAGGGATATTATGGCATGGCATTAACTTCAGTAACCCTCAGTTCACCACTGTATCAGATATTCTCAGAAATGTGTTTTAGGTTTTTTTTAAATCAAGTTTGTCCTTGCTGCGTCAAAGCTGCAGTTGAACCAGAATAATGTAACATACACGATTTGAATATTGTGCATGTGTAATATGCACAGGACAGATTAATGTAGCCACCTGAATAAATGGTCAAGGAGTAGGGCTGAGTAATCTGTCCAATGTTGGTAAATGTCTGTCTGTCCAGGCCTTCGATGCCAATGGATCCAATCTGGTCCAAGAGGGAATCCACCCAGTACAGCCTGTCCAGCCTGTCAAAGGTCCATCACAAGCAATTAATCAGAGGGTATGAAAGGGATATTACATTCTGACATTTTATCCCTTGAATTGTTTGCATAAATCCATTAATAATGCTGCAGGCCATCACTGTGCTTACATGTAGTCCACAGAGAGCCCATATGGCCATCCCAGTGTTGTGTTGACCAGAGGGATGGCGTTGCTGCCATCAGTGAAGCCTCTCATGATGACCGCTGGACGGTACCAGTCAGACCAGAACAAGTAGCTGTCACAGGAAGACATATCTGTTCAGTGTCAGGACTTTTGAGATTTTTATACTAATCCTAAATTACAAATGATAGATTATTAAATTTATATACAAAGGTTGTAAAACAGGGACTACACTGTGAATGTAATTCCCTCTGTGTCTCAGTCTCACAGTATACACACCCCTGACACCTGCCTGAGGACTCACCCAGCACTAGGATCCACTGCTATTCCCTTTGGGTTTCTCAATCCAGTCACGATGTCTCGTCTGGATTTGTCTGTGACTTTGAAGGCCGCCACCACCCTGTAGGTGCTTGTAGTCCAAAACAAAACCTTGGAGGTCCAGTCATAAGCCATGGCATCTATTGTTCCCACTCTGTAGCCTGTCATAATCTGCTGGACTGAGAACGCACGAAGAAAATCAATACACTGAGATGTAGCACAAAAGGATTCTGAGCAGACCTGCAAAATGTAATGCTATTGTTCTGTTTTATGTGCAACAAATTCACTCAACTCCTCCACCATGATGCCTCATTACACAATGTCAATAAACACTAACCAGTGCCATTGAGGTTGGACTTGTAGATAAGGCCTCTGGACCTGTCGTTGAAAAAAATGGTCTCATCTTTGCCGTCAAACTCAACAGCGGAGCCAGAGAAGGACGTGCCGAGCCCTGAGAGCGGCAGGGTGATGTCCTCCTGGAGGGACAAGTTCAGTGGGATTCCCCGCACCCCAAGAGAGGTGGCCACCAACAAGTAGTCCTTCACCTCTGTCCAAAGAAACAGTGGCAGTGGTTACTCACAGGTAATCACACTCTCTAAACAACTCAGTCATAAATCCCTACATGCCTGTTATATCAATGAGGATGAAATACACATTATAAAAACATATATTAGATTTAATTATGATGCAAACTTACAGTTCATATCAAATTTAAGCAAATTTATTATTTTAGGCCAAACTCTACACAAAAGACATCAAAGCCTCACTTTGTTTAAAAAAGTGTTAAAATACCTATGCTTTATGAAATTACAGTTTGTTGATATTGTAAATGTCCTTGAGTATCTAAGAGCAGAACATGTACAATGTTATTTTAGTAACATCCCAACTCCTTTTTTCCCCTCAATCAAAGGTAAACTCACTAAAGCAGGTACGACGGTCTGGCTGCAGATCGTAACCATGGCGACACTTGCAGCGGTAGCCCAGACCCTCATTGTCGGTGCGATGACTCAGGACACAGATCTGCTGACAGCCGCCGTTGTGTCTGCCGCACGGGTTCATCACTGTGTCACAAAGAAAAGCTCTGTCAGCATTCAGCCTGGTGCACCATCACTTTGGAAACATTATAAATAAGAAGCGGACATCTTGAAGTGTTAAGCAAATAAGTTTCAAATCTCCTCACCAACAGGCTGCAGGACAGGGTGTGAGACTACAACATGGCCCGGTCTCTTCGCGGTACGATAGAGCAGCGCCGGGTTGCTTCCGTTGAACCGGTTGGCTCTCACCAAACCCATCTTGGTCCAGTCAGTGAAGAAAACGTGGTTCTCAAACACAGCAAGTCCAAACGGATGAGGAGCCTGAGTTCCACCATTGAGTACTATTTTCCTGGGAGAGAGCGACACCACAGAATGACCATGGATAAAAAAAAAACAAACACAACATGGATGCATCGCTGTTTTCCTTCAACATTTTGAGTGCAACCTTTTTACCTGTCCAAACCCTCGTAGGTGACCGTCTCCACGGTGTCAAAGTGGCTGTCGGACCAGTAGACCCTCCGAGTGACGATGTCAAGGGTGATTCCTGTTGGAGTGCCCAGTCTGATCTTCACCAGCTCAAAGCGATTGCTGCCATCCATAAAGGCTCGCTCCAGCTTCATTTGCTCACTGGAGAGGCCCATGTCTGTGAAGAACATGTACCTGCAGGCAAACAAATCAATATAGACTTGAATGGACACTGTGCAGTATAAGCTACATTAACCTAAGACTTCATATTGACTTCATGAATAGGAATGATCTGAAGTCTTGTAAATTTACCTCTGATTTATTTTGTATTTAATCATAAACTGTCTTTACTTGACTTAGCTGAGCTTAAATAATAATGGAAACATTTAAACATCAAGCAAAAATATCAGAGCAGAAAAGACTGAAAGTGCTAATCTTGATGAATCTTGAAAAATAGCCAAATTCAGATGTTATTAATGTGCCGTCCATGTAATGACGACTGATGAGATCTGTAACATGTGTGTCATTCTCAGCAGCTTCCAGGATTTGTAGCATTTAAACGCACCCCACTGTCGGGTCCAGGGCGAGGCCGTGAGGCGTCTGCAGGTTCTCAGCCACCAGCGTGACCCGATTCCCTCCATCGAAGTCGCACATATCGATGCGCTCCACCATCGCCTCAAGGACGTAGAGTTTGAAGTTGACCCAGTCCACGGCGAGGTTCTGGACATTATGGACTGCAGCGGTCAGAACTTCTTTAATGTTATTCCCATTGTAGTCGGCAGAATATACCTGGCAAAAGAAAGAAAGGGTTGGAGACAAATGTTTTTTAAGCTTATTGCAAAATGTGTCTTTCAATAAGCTATGACAAAAGTAGAGGAGGAAGAAATCCAGACTGACTTTTTTGGTATGCGTGTCACTCCAGAAGATCATGTCACTGTGCCAGTTGTAGGCCACGCCAACAGCGGCACCTCTGCCCTGGGCTGGAATCAGAGTCCTGACAAAACGTCCGTGAATATCGGCCATCATCACCTCACCCCCGTTTGTGAAGATGAGCTGAGGCAGTCCAGCTGGAAAACAGAAATACCAGACCCCAGCCGTGAGATACAGTTTGTCATTACACACATGTACTGTGTAAAAGCTCCTTGTGACTCACTGTACCTGAGACATTGGCTTTGCACACATGACCCTGCTCCAAGAAGTACCCATTAGCGCAGCTACAGCGGTGTGTCCCAGGACGGTCTTCACAAAGCTGGTCACAGATCCCCCAGATCTGACAGTCGTTATAGTCTAGACAATAAAACAAACAGCCACTTTATATGTATTAGGCATTAGAATGAAGATAACTACTTGTAATTTGCAACCAGAGTACCGTGAAATTAAATCAGTAATTTTAGCCATTAAGGACGACTTATGGTGCAAGCTAAAACAACAAAAAAATAGAGACCATTTGACCAAGAGTTCTTCTCCTTTCATCACTTCCACTGAGAGTTAAACTTCAAATAATGAAGATTATATGATGTACTTACCCACACAGGTGCGGCTGTCATTGGCTACAATGAAACCATCGGGGCAGTAGCAGGCTCCTCCTTCAGGAGACGGGTGGCAGAGGTACTCACAGCTCAAGGTGGAGCACTGATCCAGGCCTGTGGGTAAAAAATAAGCAAATAAATGAACAACATAGTCAAAGCTCTGTCAGGTTATACACTGTAACCTTTCTAATTGTGATTATTGCCTTCAGTTAGCTTGATCAATATTGGACGATAAATTTGGTGCTTTCGTCTCCAGTGTCAGCACAGTGATAAGGAGGGGAAAAGATAGCTGATTTCTGAGAAATGTTTATGAGCATGGTACGCTATAATGTCCCAAACCTTTGTACTGTGATTTATAGCCTTGTGAAAGTGGTGCGAGTGTGAATTTGACCTCATCTCTCACTTAGGCAACTTTTAATTAGTGTGGAACTCGTGTCGATTTCTCAAACCCATGTGGAAAAACTGGCATCAGCGTGACTTACTGCAGGTTTTCTGTGCGGTCGAGTTGGTCTCATCTGTTCCTCCAGGACAGTCGGGTTTGCCGTCACACACTTTGCCCACTGCTATACACACTGGCGAGCCCGGGCACCCCCACTCGCCAGGGTAACAGTTTCGAGAGTTGCTATCTAAAAACCCAAGAGGAAGGTGTTTTTTTTGTTGAATGAAATAGAAATATATCGACATGCTACCTTCTGAATGATGCAAATAAATAAAATGTAAAAAAAAAAATGAAGAACAGGTTTCTCACCACATCCTCTCTCATCACTGTAGTCACCACAGTCATTGAACTTGTCGCACACCCAGTGCTGAGGAATACACCGGCCGCTGGAACATGTGAACTGATTGCCGCTACAGCTCTCGTACTCTGATGAATAAAGAGATACAGGAGAACTCACATTTATACAGGTTCAGATCTGACCCATCTAACATGAACGTCACTGTAATGATTCATTTGTTGAGCTGAACCTGTGTTAAAACTTTTGCGTGTTGAGTGAGTGTCGTCCTTACCACAGCCTTGTTCATCACTGTTGTCTCCACAGTCGTCCCAGTGGTCGCATAGGAACGAGTGTGGAATACAGTAGCCGTTTGCGCACTGATACTGGTGGATGGGACAGTGCTGAGAGGCTGCAAATAAAACAGAGACTACATTTTACAAGAGGTCAAACACTGTTAACTACTGTGACCCCGCTGAAAAGCTTCTAACGAGGTAAACTGAAGCAACCTCATCAGCAGAATAAGCTTCTACTGCTGCACCAACAAAATCACCAAGAGACAGTATCACATTATCACAGTGGGCAAGTATAAAGAAAATATGAAATCATACAATATTTATTGTAAAATAATTAATTTTGGGAATGCATGGAAAAGCAATATACACCGAATAGGATGGAGTGTACCTATACAGTATATACTGCCTTCTGGCACACTCCTTTCATGGAGGTTATAAAGTAAATTTCAGCTTCTGTTTAGATTATTGAATTATACAGACTGTGCTGGGTCAAACTTGGGAAATGTAGCTTTAAAATATTAAGTAAGATATTTCATGGTCTGGTTAGAAAATCCGGAGATGTGTAAATCAGTTTGGTAGACATGCCATCTTGCATTCTAACGCATACTATACAAATATTGTTGCTCTCATATTTACATTTAGAGGGAAAACTAATGCAGTACAGATTGTTTTTCCCCCTACAGTTTATCTGATGGGAAATGTTGTTTACAGTTTCTGCTGGTGACAAACTGAGGTTTGCTCCGAGTCTCATCTACTCACTGCAGTTGAATTCATCAGAGCCGTCTCTGCAGTCCTGCAGCCCATTGCAGCGCTGTGAGTTGTTGTAACAGGCCCCGTTAGCACACGTCTTCTCTGTGCACGGTGGATAGTCTGCAAACAAAAAGAAAAGCAAATAAAAAACACAACACAGTTTTGCTATAATGCCACTAAAATTGTTTCAATTAGACAACTTGAGAATTGAACTGTCAGTAAACACCAGACTGTAAAGTACAACATGCTCAGTTTCCAGTAGATGTAAAAGTCTTACTGCAGTTGTTCTCATCAGAGTTGTCCACGCAGTCCTTCACACGGTCACACCTGTATTTGCTGGGGATACACTGGCCTTCCTGGCATGTGAACTGGTCTGAGCTGCAGGTCCGATCACCTGAATCAATAAGAAGATGTGAGTAGGCATTTTATCTCCCAATGCTTTGTTGCAGGAGACAAAATTCTCAACTTCAGTCATAGGAACACAAGGCATTTTATATGTTACAGTAGCTGATATATCAATGGAGATGTATGTGTTTTCTGTAAAGTGTGTTTGAGGCAGCTGTTTATTTCACTGGTGTCCTGGTAAATTACAAGCCAGATGTTTATGCGCAGTGGCATTTGATCTGCATGCATATTGACAGGCTAAAGCTTTATTGTGAAATGATGTAGCCACCTAGTGGTTAGTTCATTGATTCTCAGGTCATGTGATGTGAGTTTTTGAAAGAAATCACAGCACCAAATGGGTCAGTGGTCAACGACATCCCAGTCAGTAAGGAAACAATCAGTGCATTACCACAGGTTCTCTGTTCGTCTGAGCCATCGGTGCAGTCTTCCTCCCCATCGCACACGAATCCCAGTGAGATGCATTCACCACTTGTCACGCACTTAAATTCCTGCGAGCTGCATGTTGGAGGTGCTGCAACAGAGAAGAGAACACATGTAGAGTTTATACATGAAGAATAGTGCTGATTGATTTTATCTGCGTATGCTTAGGGTTAGAGTTCAGTTTTGGAAACGTCGGGTTTCTTCATCGGGTTCATGTTGTATCATTTTCTGTGACAGGTTGTAATACTTACGACAGTTCAGCTCATCTGAATCATCTGTGCAATCTTTAGTTCCATCACACCTCCAGGCTATGTCAATGCATTGTCCACTGTTGCATTGAAACTCACCGCCGCCGCAGCTTCCTACACAGAACACACCGAGGCAGAAACAAGCAATCATCACCATTCATCGTTTTATGGGCATAATGTGTCTACGTCCTGTAAAAGCCTTTGTAGAGGAAGTTTAATATGGTTTAAAGTGCTTTCAGTGACGGTTACATCGCAGTTGTCATTAAGTGATTCACATCATTTAAGCAAAAGGAAATGGGTTTTACTGTTGTCTTGACAAATGAGTTACCATGTTTATGATGGCCGCAGCACCTCAAAACATGTGATTTGGCTTTTAAAGGATAGTTAATTCTTCACTATGAATGAATTATCTATCCTTTGACCTTGGAATATGCCACCAATCATATGAAACAGACAGTTAATGTCTGAATCATCTTTGTGTCGTATTGTATCGTATGTGCAACCATAACTTTTCAGTAGAATGCAACATCATTTACTTGTGGAGTAAAGATCCCATGCAAAAATTTGCAAAAACTATTTAAAATTTGTAATTGGCTACAAAATGGTATTTGATGATTTCCTTCCACATGTTTTATGCCTACGTTATTGTCACTGTACAACATTTTTCCATCACATTAGTGAATTGTTTCAATGTCTAAAAATCGTGATTTCTTTTTAGTCATGTGATACTTTTTTCACACAGTGCTTGTTCCATGTGCGTCTCAGAAATATTCAGCAATGATCAAAGATTAAATTTGGTCAAAACTGCATGACGATGATGCAAAATAAAATTCCACAAATTATTACTAATCATCTCCTAGTGCACTTAACTCTTTTGCCATCTGTGCATTTCCATTAACTTTTTTGCAAAGCACTGCTTTGAAATCAAGAGCATACACATACCTTGTACAAGATGAATTCCTTGAGACAGCAGAAGAAAAGACAGAAGATGAAGACCTCTAAAACCCATAATTCTCAGCCCTCCTCCCCAGTTTTCTTGTGCTCGGGTGTTAATCTGACAAAGCCTGTATACTCATGCTAAATCTGCACCCCTGGACCACGCTAAACCAAATGAGCCGGAGGAAGACTGAGTCTCTGGAGCTGAGATGTATGACCAGGAGCAACCAGAGGACCAATAATGTGACAAGGGGGTAATATAGCCTTTTATGGCTCACTACTTTACATAAACTTCATCTAAGATTAACTTTTACCTGTTGGTATGTTGTCGGCATCAGCAAGAAAAAGTAACTACTCATTTTTGTGTAACAGTGTAACAGGAAGAGATCTCTGTAGTTGAAAGCTGAGGCGATAAAGACAGTATTTTTTTTTAATTTGGCAGGTATTCAAGAACAAATAACTTACGGTAGGCTATTTAAAGAATGTAGTGTGGTTGATTTTTCCTTTCAGGGCCCTTTATCAGGTCTTCAGCTTTTTTAAAGCACAATGAAAGTTAAGTTGTATGTACAGAAAATAGAATTAGTATTGGGTGGAGTATAATACACTTTTAATGAATTACAATCCCATACAAAATGTCTGGATGATAATTTGGGGAGGGGGTGCATAGCAGTACTTTAGTATTGAGTTGTATTGAGTAGTTAATTTATTGTGCAATGATTATATTTTTTTGTTTGTTTTTTTCCATTTGATTCACAAATGGTTAGGTTTCATTATACGTATGCTTTTTAAGTCGAATGATAAAAAGATTACAGGGGGTTTATTATCAAATTAGTGCCACATTACTGAGACTTCATCAGTTTTACAATCATCACTTGAACTGATGACTGGTGCCTTCTACCAGGTTCTTTATTGCATTTTACAGTGTGTGTGCCCTTGCAGAACCAATATTGCTTAATGTGTTTATTGCACAGAATATTGCTTTTCGGTAAAAAACCAAACTGTGTCCGTTGTTTTTTCAGCACAAATGAAACTAAAGCTTCAGGAACACCTGTGAAAAGTCACATTTACAAAACTATAGAGAAGCTGTAGCTAATATGTGAACAATCTGCTCTGGCAAGGAGCATGTGAGCAACAAATCATATTCACTCCCTGCAACATTATACATCTCCTCTCCATTTCTGGTCACACAGTTAAAATCATGTTCTCGTGCTGACACAACTGACAGTCCATATCAGAGAACCTGTCTTGCAATGAATAGAGTAGAAATCACTTTATTGTGTTATCATGGACGAAATTGTATTGTAGTGGAAAAGTAGCTACTCGTATAATATTCTTGAAAAATGGCCACGATGGATTGTCAGCATGGTTTCCACAGCTGGTGACAGGTTTTATCCAGAAAAAAAAAAGTTTGATGCTGAACTACTAAAGATGTTTATTCCCGACTGGTAAGTAAACAGCAAAGTCCCCCTAGGCTTTGCATGCTAATAGTGACCATGTAGCTGTAGCACAGGCAAGGTACGTTTCTAAGTAAGCAGTTGATGCCCAGCTAAAAAAAAAAAGGGGGGGGTTATGGTTAGGATTGGAAGCAAAAAATAGACATAAACACTTACATCTGATATCACAACAGCATGACTGTCTCCCATTTAGTCTCTGTATCCGGTTTGCAGTCGTAGTGTTTTCCTGCCCACCTGTGGTAGCGGGTATAGCCCATGGATGTAGGTATAGCCTCTGACAGTAGCTTAGCTTCTAGCTGTTGGAGTTTAAATTACACGGTATCGCTGTAAGGCTTGTATTGGGTTTGTGTCAGACTACTGTCAGAAAATTAGTTCGGCACCATTCATGAATAGCTCTGTACGTATAGGCTGTGTGCGTCGAGAGAGAGACAGAGCAGTGATGCTGGAGACTAGAGTAGAGTTAGCTAGTTGATTAGCAGTTAGCAGTCAGGCCCCGTAGCAGGCAGGCTAATGAAGTACTCTGCATTGTTACTCAAGAGTGTCAGTTAATATTAATATTAAATATTCAAAATATAAATGTTTTTATTATTATTATTATTGGTCTTAAACAGGGGTCAACTGGTGCTGCAGGGAGGGTTGTGTAATGTTTTGTTGATTAGACAATGTTTTATTTTTTTAGTTTCCATATGACCTCTGTGTAAACAACTGCATGGCACACTGGGGTTTCCGCTCCACTCTCACCTCTGTCTATGTAGTCACCTCGCACCTCTGCTATACAACAAGCAAATTAAGACATCCTAAATGTGTATTTCTTTGTTTCCCCTCTTTAAATAATCATAAATTTTATTTCCACAGCATGTTTAAAAAAACACAAAAAATACAAAGTGCTTCACAGATATAAAACAAAGAAGAAAGAAAAATGTGCAATCAAATGGAGCACAAGTCATTAAAAGATAAATTCTACAAACCATAATAAAGTGTTAATGATTATCTTAACTCTGGCCCCCTCTAGTGGTAATACAAAAAATAACATCATAGATGTGTACCTTCATAAGTGCCGTGCTATAGGCCTATAGCCTCACAGATTGTTTTGATCATAAATAACTGCCCGTTCAACATTTAATGCATAAAAGTGAACAAAGCAATGCCTTTCTTAGTATTTATTTTATTCAGTGAATGAAAATTATAATTAGTGGAATGTTCTTTATTTGAAAATATGGTTCAGTGTATTACATGGTTAAATATTTCTAAATACCGCTATTTAATTCATGCTGAATGATAGCTTGTTCTCAATCAGTCATTAAAGAAGGTAAACAAAATATAATCTCCGTCACACAAAATAAAAACATCAAACAATCTCATTGTACAAAACATTTTACACAAAGGGACTTGACAGGCCCTGATTGGGACAAAGGACTCATAAAGTTTTATTAGAGTAAAATAAATTTGTCTCATTCACAAAGACATGTTAAACACAGGTGTTTTTTCAGACTAGATAAACTAGACCCGTCACAATCCCCAAATATTTTATGTGCAAAACAAATGCTTGTAAATTCATGGATGGGAGAGACAATAGCATTGGCATCAAGCAATTGCTCATTAAGCAAGCTTTTAACTGACTGATAATGAAAATATCGAGAAGTCTTTGAAAAGACCTACAGCATAGCTATCTCATGTCCTAAACCTTTGGTTCCTCAATAGCGTCTTCCATCGTCGTGCACGTAGTAAGGGTTGCTGTGGCCCTGGTTTTGAGCGTAGGGGTTGTTGGCCTGAGCTCGATTCTGGGCGTACGGGTTACCCTGGGGTCGCCCCTGACCGTACAAGCTGCTCTGTCGAGACTGAGCGTATGGGTTCATGTTGCCTTGGTCTTCATAGCCCTGAAATAAAAAGAAAAAAACAACAATCATATACTGCACATCCCTGATAACCTCTGCTGAGTTCCTGAAGTTCCTCCTCCGTGAGATAAAAACTCAATGAAGATCTTTCTTTTACATTTAATCTAATACGTCTTCAGTTTGCTCCCCTACTGCATTCCCTCATAGCTCCATTTTATACCATCAAACACACAAACACAGGCATGCTCACCTGGTTCCTGCCCACAGGTGTGGGGGTTTGCCGGGTGTTGCTTTGAGTCATCTCCAGGTTGGTCCTGCTCTCCCAGCCGCCGTTGGGTGTGGCTCGTGGGATTCTAGGCACCCCGGCATTGCCGAAGGCCGACCCAGCAACTGCGGGGGCCTGGGCGTTGCTCACCAAAGGCGCCTTGATAGGAGCGGGGCCAGCATATTCCCCGCTGTCTGCATTTTTGCTCTTCTTAGACTTCTTCTTGGAGGGTCTAACGAAAAAAATATATATATATTATAATAATGTCATGTTTGTTCATGCCATGTGTTTGTATCTAAAATAAAGTCACAAACACAGTAAAAAAAAAGCCTCATAGTTATTAATGTATTGGGTTCCATAAAAGTTAATTTGTAACTGAGAAAGCAACATGGCACAGATACGGCAGAAGCAATGATTAATTGAAGGTGGGTGAATGAACAGATAAAAATCTCACTTTAGTGCCACGACAATCACGACAATGATCATCATGAGCAGCAGTGCCCCAAGCACAGAGCCAACGATCACCAGCGTCAGTTTCCAGTCTAAGACACAACACAATAAGAGAGACGTTAATAATAGTGCCACACTCGCATAAATAAATAACAACAACTTACATAAATTCTCCAAAGACAAACCCAATGCTGTTTTAAATCAAATGTGTACTCACCTTCAGTGCAGTTGAAACCAGAACGACCAAATGAACAGCTGGAAGACAAGAGGAATGGTTCATTGCTCACTTTCATTTGAAACAACACCCTTTACACACACTGGAGTGATAGGGTCGGTGGGAAAAATCAAAATGGTTAAATCTTAAAACATGTTGTTAACACGTACTCAACACATGTGCCATTCTTCGCTTGCTGCCCACTGGGACAAGCTGCAAAAGAAGACAACATTTAGTAGTCTGTGGGATTGAGATTATCAACACAATTACACACATGCTACTCATGCTTCAGCTCTCTCCTACTCACTAAATGTACTTACCAATGCACATGCTGTCACTGAACTCAGTCTTAACGTAGTTTTCTTTACATTTACATTCCGTAAAAGTTCCGTCTTTTGACTCGCATGTTGTAGTGGTGTTGTCACACTGCTTTGGTTTGCACACTTCTTCGTCTTTAAAGGAAGGAAACACAAAAAGATAACATCATTAAATCTCAGTCAAGTACATGCAGTAGCATAAAAGATGCACATAAGTGAAAAAATAATGCAGACTGAGTAGACTAATAGCAAGGTGAATAAAGTGAATGAATTGTAGTTTTGAAAGCATATCAGATAGTTCTGCATTAATGAGCTATATATTATTATAAACTTACCCACAAATGTTCCTGTCAAGGGACAGTCTTTACATGTAACTTCTCCTTTCATTGTCTCTGTAAATTTCTCAGTTGTGATGGGGGAATCTGCATTGAAAAGGACCTCCACAGATGCTATGGCTGCTCCTGATCTTGTCCAAAATTTGCTCTCAGTTGGAGATTTCCTATATGGAGACAAATCACACTTACTCTGCAATCATTAAGTGCATTATGCTGAAAACACACTTTGGAAGTATGGTCCTAGGTGAATGAACCAAAAGGTGATAAACAGCTTTGTCATTGTTGGACTTACTGGAATTTCAGCACAATAGAACCAGCGTAACCAGTATCAGGGCCACTGTAGGACTTATCCAGCTGTGTTGTGGAGAGAAAATACAATTTTGTTGAGGTAATCATTGAGCTGGGGATGAACATCCTTTTCACATCAGTTTAATTTCTGAGATCATTCTTATCTGATAGGTATTATGTACTAACACTCAAGGGTTTTTATGCCTTTATAAAAGTGTAATACCTTTATAACACACAGTTTTCAGATGAAAAGATGAAAAGAGGGATTAAAATCACTACAGTTTTTTCAACCTGGACTTTTCATTTTGAGGTGCCACATGTCTTCAATGGACAAAATAAGATGTATTTTTTTATCATGCCACACATCCCATCTTTGCTGTTGCAGCAGATAAATCCTCAATCAACCACAGCCAGCTGTTGGTTTGTCTTCTAGATAATAATGATATATGTGTAGCAAAAATTTGTTCATTTCGCCAATAGGTTGATGATAATACACTAGTGTTATTCCCCTCCGTATTCAAAGTGGTGGCATGTTATCAACATCCGGCTCCTCTAGGTTGACCTACTAACCTCTGATCTGGATGATGTCATCTCAATTGCTTACCTGTCAGTGATTGATAATAATCATTTAAATTGAGGCATTCGGGTCCTTTTTAGCTCAACAAGAGCTGGTAGTGAGGATCCAGGCTGAGGAGTCCAGGAAAACTTTGGCTGAAATAGTGAAACATCCAGCTGCTCATTTTGTTCTTATTTTCAAAACATGCAGAAACGGACCATTGCATTAGCCTTAGAGTTAGCTGAGAGCATTGATGACATCATCCAAATCAGCTGTTAAATAGGTTAACCTAGAGGAGCAGGATGTTGATAACATGCCACCACAAGGCTCCCCTAGGTCCTGGAATAACACCCATTACAATTGTTCATCACAAAATATTACATAAATAACATTTTGCACAAACATACATGTCAATTTGTTACTTTAGGGAGGCTGGTTAGCAGCATGCAACCAAATACTTACACTTCTCACAGATCTCGTTGGTATAATTATAGTTAGTGACACCAAACTTGTCAGGGTTTTGATCAGCTTTTGATTCTCACAAGATAAGGTCCAGGTTTGTCAAAAAGGACCTTTAAGTTATCCTTTAAAAAATGTGAGTTGTTATTGTCAGTGACCTTTTTTGACTCTTTTTGAAATTCAAGTGATGTCTTATCTTCCAAAGCATCAACAAAAGTTATTGAATCCACAGTTAGTTGTCCAGGGAAAACCTTAGCTGGAATAGTGAAACAAATCATTAAAAAGACGTATTTTTCTGTTATAACCATCTATTAAAAAGAGCAGTTAAATGTGCACATTGCTTTCTTGCTAACAGTTGGCTGAGAGCTATCCAGGGTACACCCTATGCTGCCTTGTGCACAGTTTTTTTTCGCTCAATCTACATTGAGATGAGGTTAGCCAGGCTAGCTGAGAGCATTGATCCTTTCCAAATATGTCTACGTAAATAAGGAGCTACAGCAGGGAGACAGTTACAGTAGCTTAGTGTTACTTCAGAAGTCACTGCTCAAGATGCACCCCCAGTCAAAGGTGTCCTGGACACAACACCCATAAATACAACTGTTTTCTATAATTGGTTACTTTAGGGAGGCTAGTTAGCAGCATGCAACCAAACCAAAGACTTACCCTTCTCACAGCTCTCGGTCTCTTCATTATACTTGGTACCCCTCGGGCACAAGCATACATAGCCTTCGCCGGCAAGATTCTGACAGGTGCTCCCTTCCCCACATGGGGTTTTATCACAAGGAGCTTTATGTTGAAGGAAAACAAATGTAAGTGTCTACTGCATACTGTGATACATCAAAAGCAATGTAGGATTGGATACAGAGGAAATTATGGCTGGTATTACCTGGCTTTGGAGTTGTTGTTGAACCACCTGTAGTTGCGCTTCCTGATGTGACAGTGGCTGTTGAATCACCTGTAGCGGCGCTTTCTGTTGTGACATTGGCTGTTGAATCACCTGTAGCGGCGCTTTCTGTTGTGACACTGGCTGTTGAATCACCTGTAGCGGCGCTTTCTGTTGTGACACTGGCTGTTGAATCACCTGTAGCAGCGCTTTCTGTTGTGACACTGGCTGTTGAACCGCCTGTAGTTGTAGTTGCGTCCGTTGTGGTAGGGTCTGTTGTCGTTGGGGCATCAGTTGTTGTAGGTACCTCTGTTGTCGTTGGGGAGCTTTCTTCAACTGCTCCTTCTCCTACCTCAGGTGCCGCTGTTGCAGTTGTGGTAGTAGATTGGTTGTTGATGAAACAGACAAAATCAAATTAGACAGGAAAAGAAAGCAAAACATCTCCTCTGAAACATCTATTTGATCTAGGCTATTTTACATGCCCAGGTTTGACAAGATACAGTATGAGAATTACTCATTGCTCCTAAAAATGTGAATTGCTTCATCAAATTCACCTTGCTTGAAGATGACAACTTATCTCTATCATATTATTAACAAAAGTCAGTATCAGTCATATCATGGTCAAATGACATGTCGTGATTTACATGACGTGAATTACATAGCTTTATGATACAACAGCAGGATTTATAGATTTATGAGCAATGATTCTCCTTTACCTCAAGATAAAAATGACTTCTCAGGGCAAAGGTGGCTGGTGAATGGGGCATTGCACAGCCATATTTTATAATGGCAAACTGAAAAACAGTTGTGTAAATGAATTTATGTTCAGTTTTCTAACAGCTTGTAACAAATGGCTAATCAATCCACTAGTTACATTGTTTATCTCTATTAGATTAATTTAACTGACTTCTGTTTGTAAACAATAACCTATAAAGGCTCTCAATTAATGATTGAGTGCCAAAATGAGTATGGATCACAAGTAGCCTGCAAAAGTTTCCTTGATTGTTAGACACTTCCATAAAAATAAGAATTAAGTACATATTGTCATTTATAGTTTTTTTCATGAAGGCAAATTTTGTCAAGATAAAAAAAAGGACCAAGTAAGGTCTTTTACTATAAGCACCTCAGTTTGAACCCCCAAAACTAGAAATAACCGGTTCTGTGTACCCTGTTATAGTTTACTTCAGACTCATTTAGGTTTCATTCCTTTTAAGCATTAATCAGACCAGAGGTTCCAGTTTTAATCTGGATACTTCCTTGACTGGAAAAGCTTTCTAATGGAAGGGAGGGTAACAACAGGGTCATAAAGTAAGATCAGATTGTCTGCATCACCACACTAGTCAAATATTTACATTTGTTTGCATGTAGAACCAAACCAATCCAGATGTTAAAATAAAAATGGCTGTATGGCTGAGCCTGAGAACATTTGGAAAATGTAAAACCATTATTCTGTAAAACCATTAACAAAAGGAAAAAAATGAAAATAACAAACTTGAAAGAGTAGATACACTTTCAGTGGGCAAAAAGTCCAATTACTGTGAATGTGAGAATGAAAAAATAACCATACAGTACAGTTGTTTACCATTGGTGGATTTGTTTCTAATTGTTATCTTTATTACCATTGGTTCAGGGTTGAATAAGCCATTCTATGAAATCCTCTTTTAATCTACTACTTATCAAAAACTTTCCAAAACATAAGCAGTGTGTGGAAAATATCTTTACTTTGGTTAGAAACACTGGAGCCTAACATGTCCAAAAAAGCTTTTGACTTGAATTTAATTTAATTTCCAATAAAACCCTCAAATACATTTGAAATGAACTTCTTCCTTCTATCAAAGTTTAGCAAATTACCAAGTGGATATTTGAAAGGTAATATTAAAATAATAACCTACCATGACAGGCAATAACCAGCCAGAGGAAGGCCAGAAGTCTGAGTTTTCCAGCCATTGAAAATGAACTTCAAGATAAAACTTTACTCCAAGAAACAAAGAGAGAAAGTCAGTGAGGATTGTAAATGGAAGAGGCTTTAGTGCCTTAAAAACCTGGAATGATGAGGGCTCAGGTGTCCTGCGCTGGTAGTTTTAATGATTAGCCACACCTCTGGGGGCAGGGCTGTCTGATAAAGTCTGTTTCCTGCTCAAATTGATCAACGATTGATGACATCCCCGTTTCTGTCAGTTTGTTTTTGTTAAAGGATGGAATGTGTGTCACAGAATAAGGAACTGTAGAAAATCTGGTCAAGTCATAGACACACAGTGATTTATAGAAAAGAGTGATCTCATTTGACAAACACATGACTGAATCAACAACCATAAGGAACTATTATGAAAAGTTTAACAATTTCAAACTGTACAGTGTTCGCAGTCTGGTGGCTGCTGAAGACAGGCTTTGGATTGATGTTCTGTAACATGAATAATACTGACAAATGAATAATTCTATAAACCATTTTTATTCTAAGGTTGATCCTAAAGTAAGATTATTATTAGATTATTAGTTGGCTATTTAATTGCTTTGACCCAAGATCACATCTTCAAATTTTGTTTTCTCTGAGTGCAGTGTGAAATTTATACAATTATAACATATGCCAAAGAAATGGCTCTTCACAACCGAGAAGCTGCAAGTAACACCGTACTAAATATTTCGCGTCTTGACAAATTCCAAAAAAAGAAAAGAGATAGTTCTCCCAAAATTCAAATGAAGTACTAAATGTTGACTAAGAGCTGTGAGAAAAGTCCTCCGTTCCTTCTCTGAGTTACGGGGGTAGGATTTGTCCATAAATGGCTCATCACCGGTTATCAAATTAGCTGCAGATTAATATTCTGTTGATTGAATCACAGATGAAATGTTCAGGCTTCAGCCATAACTTCCTCATAACTCCCTATAATCATCTGAACGGTTGCAAACAAAAACCTGGAGCTGAAATATAATCAATAAATTAGACGTCTGTTCATGACAGATTAAAACCTGCACACATTTGTTCACCATATTTTTCTGCTTCCTCATGCCTCCCAAACTAAACTGAAAATTATTTGTGGATTACTGTACTGAATGGAGTTCTATTGGATGTTGGATTTATTTTTCATTTCTTAACATTGAGAGCTGCATCTTTACATCATTTTCATTTGAAGCCTGTAAAATGGTCAATGAAACCCTGTTCAGAAACCAATATTGTGGAAATATAAAATAAGGATGTAATAGTACAGTAAGAAGTCCCTGATAAATAAATATATGTTCTGGACTATACAGTATGTGCTCATGGGTCAAACTAACAGGCCATTAGACATCTTGAATCAAGACTTTGATTTCTTTCTATAAGAGATACCAGTGTTTTAAATTAGGACAGAGCTTTATAGCAGACGACACAGTTCACTGACAGATGTTATTGTGCTGTATAAAAGCACAGCTCATCACATTGTCACATATAAATTCTTCCCAAAACATAACAGGGAAATTGTAAAATTGGATACATTATAAATTTTGCACAAACAAGAAAACAAAAAAAAACATAAAAACAATGATGTTCAGTTTTATTTCAGGGTACGTAGCAAAGTTTCCTTTGGGCGTTTCAGCATAAACTTTTATATGTTACTGATAGGGCCAGTGATTAAAAAGAGGAACAAAGGCTACATTCCTCAACAGTGTTCTTTATCAATTTACAGCAGTTCCACCTGCCATCATTTAATCCCAGAGACATGCTCTAAAAATATGATTTCTCCACAGACACGTGGCTGTGTCCACAGAACATAGCAAACATGTTTTTGCAAAGCCTAATGCTAGCAAGTCTAACAACTTTTTTTTTTCCAGAAAGTGGCTTGGTTCACTTAAAACAGTGTTATCTGAAACTAGGAGGACAATAAAACAGGGTAGGACAAGGGAAAAGGTGACCTTTGATTTAAAACGTCATAAGATGTAAGATATAACAACTGTGGTGTAAACTGTCAAATAAAATAAGACATAATAAAGTCTGAACATTTGTAATATCAAAGTGTTCAAAACTGTCACTTTCGGAATAAAGAATCATCAATGAAAACTATGAGATTTTGCGCCACCACTACCATGCACTACCCAAAAATTAGTCCACCTCTCAACATGACCTTACGCCTAGTTTCATATTTGACGTCACAGACGAACAAAGTCTTTTACCACTTTGGCGTCATGATGGGTGTTTATGGAAAAATTATACAACCTAAAGATAAAATATATTTTAGATGTCTATGATGTCCATGTTGGTAGCAACAGCAAAAAAAACAACGAACTTCAATCTGTAAAACAGATGAATATCTTATCTGATAACTCAATTTTGGGCATCAATGCAAAAAATAGAAACAAATATATTTTTAGTACATGTAGAATAACATACTGTGTTTATATCAGCACTTCTGGCATATCTGAATGTGTTCAGATGAATGAACTCTAGTTGGAACCTTCTCTCCCATACTCCCATAAAGTATTAATGAGCGCCGGCTAGTCTAGTTTTTATTTTATTATTCTCATTTTCCCCCTGTACTTTCCTTTGTGCTTTTTTCTTGCTTTTAATTGTATGCTTAATGTTTCCAATTTTAACTATTTGGAGTTTATTTTAATTTTTAAAAATTGTGTGTTTTTATGTTTATTTTTTTCAATTTTTGAGTTGCCCAGTTTATGAAGGCAGGCCATGTGGAAAATGTTGGTTGGTTAGAGTGCTTTGTTTAGGTGTGTTAAAGAAAAAGCTGCCTTGGACCACTGGAAAACAAATGAAGTTACACAGATAAAGGAATGGTTCGACGAGATGGCCAAGACGGCTTCCTACGAACGATGACAGGTTGCAAGACGAGGAAGAAAGAAAATATGGGGCCCTTATCTTGATACAATGGTGGAGATTGAGAGGGACAGGAATGATCATAATCTGACAGATATAATCACTGCATTTGCCAGGAATATTCAAATCACACCAGTTGTGTCCAATACAATTAAGTTCCCACAATTCCTTTTACTTTCCCAAAAGGATGTGACTCACAATGCTAACGTCACTGGGGACATTTCAATGTCACAAACTGTTGTCAGCAACAGTGATGTCCAATAGTCCAAAGGCCCGCCCGCTATCTAGAAATAAATTAATTGAATTAGTACTATCAAACTGCTGACTGCTCACTCAGCAATTTGTTCCTAAGAACTACAGATACATCGATTATTTCCCAGCTGCATTCTTCACTCTCAGGTTTTATGAACGCGAGTGTCAACAGAGGTGTGATCGTGCGTTCGAGCCATAACTGCCTCGGTGTCTTCTCACTTACTGCCAAAAGTCCAAAGTCACATGCATCTTATTGCCCTCATTAAACCTGCTGTTCCTGGCAATGACAGGTGTAACTAGGACTTGATGTTCATAAAGAGGTGGGGTCAAGAGGGGAGCAGATACTTCGTCCGACATGTGGCTCCAAAACCTACCGCTATGTTGAGTTCTAATGACTCTTAAGGCCTTTTTAGACTTTCCATCATACTCATTATGGTCTGGTCTGTCTGGAAGTATCCGCATGTGTTATGTTCTCTAATTTCTGGACAAGCGCAGACTTCAGTTTCTACAGTGTGGGAACTACAATATGGTTAAGGTTAGGGAAAGGTGTGTGGTGATTGTGGTAGCAAAGAAACTATGATTCAGCTCATGATCATGATCATGGTTATGGGCTGATTATAACATATCTGATACTGATGTTTGGGTCAAGAGACACCTTGATATTGAGATACATGTATGGACAATGTACAGCTGTGTTAAAGCTGTTTTTTGGCCATGAAAACAGTGCAACACTCCAGCATTGCTTAAATACTCAGTGTGAAAACAAAACTGTTATTGAGACTTTTTACTAGTATTCTTTATAAAGTGTGCCGCTATTCCTACTTGGGACTCTAATTATCTCCATGTGTAGCTGAGCACCTTTTCAAGACCGGAAGACGCGCACCTGCTTCACATCTTGTTATTGAGACTGTGTTTGAGGTTTATCTTCGATATCGGTACTTGTACAGAACAACATATGGAGCTGTCAGTGTTCCTTAAGGAAAACAGCTCCATCCTCTGGCAACAGGCTCTCATGTCTACAGGACATGTGATTAACCTCACACGACACGTTAAACTGAGTTCACTCACAGCAGGAACAAGGTGCATCACGTGCACGGTCACCTGCATAAAACTCAGTTATAAACGTCTCATTTGGCACAATGATTATTTTACGGCTGCCCTTGCTCATCTGAATCTGGTACATGATGATGAACCACCTGACTGTTAACTCCTGTATTCCCAACAGGTAGCTTGACAGGTACAACAAACAGTTTGACTTTTTTCAGGCTAGTTGAATGTGCACTATGCAACAGTATCATTCTATTGCAGTCAAAACAATGCACAAATAATGAATTACCTGTACATGGACCGTGCTTTAGTGCATTTTTGTTCATTTCAAATTTGTAGCATCGTTACGCTACTGGCTGACACTCAGATCTGGGTCATGTCAATCAAAGCAGCAGGAGTACTGTACATGTCTGCACCTGGGCATTTTTCAGTCTTTACTGACAGGACAAAGCTCAAGGTTGCCTTTATAGTACTTTTGAAAGGACAAAAATAAATGCACCATGTGCTTCTTTTTTGTAACAAAAAGTTTTTATTGGCTTCTCTAATCCGTTCATCATCTCAATAACAGGTACAGCCTGGGAAATCATATCACAAGGGGTCTAGAACAAATAAGACAAAGGAATGGGGAGGCTTCTGCTACAAAATTTGGTATTGAGGTGACAGAAAAAAAGCCATACAAAAATGTCTTTATCATGCATACTGGAGAAGAACTCGAAAAAAAAAAAAAAAAAATTGAGAACACACATTTTTAGTGTTTTTGTACATTTTTGTAAACAATATCCTTCTAGAGATCATATCAAAACACATTATGGCAAGTAACAAAAATAAGGGATATAACATGAGAAAAATGAATGTTCTATGAGGCATCTAGAATGCAACACTGCTTGGCGTGGATGTTTTTTTTGTACAGAAAAAAAATAATACATTTGCATTTTGAGTCATTCGCTCTATAATTGTAAACACAGGCAGTGTTAAATGATTATACAATATGTCGAACCTATACTACAAATATTTCCACTACATACATGAAACGCGTGTCCCTGCTTTCTTACGCTTTAGTGATATGAGGTATATTTAGGTCAATCTTATTGTCTTTTTTTTTCTCTCCTTTAAAAGCATAGTGTGTGTTTGGAGTGAAGTGGCTGGTCAGTCAGTCTTTGTTCCCTGTGATCTGAGCAGCTTCAAAGTCTCTTGGCTGTGCAGCTCACAGACATAGGAAAAGGAAAGAAGAGGGGAGGTGGTCTCACAGGAAATCAACTAAATTAAATATCAACCCTGGCTGCCGGGATAGAATGGCTTTAGCCATGGAAGACAAAGAAGGCCATTGTTTATTCTTGTGAGTGCAGGGCTGCATTTTGGGGAGGGAAGGTAGGTATAACTTAACTTTTCAGGTGTGTTTAGTTGTTTTTAAGCAGTTTCTTGCAGTGACTAGAACAGTGGGGTTTTGAAAAAAGAATCATTAAAAATAACAACAGGAAATACGGGGGGGTGGGGGGGGTGTAGGGGGTGTAGGTCCGGTGATTACATGCCAAAAAATATCTGCTACTGAGTTCTGTTGTGGCTAGTGGAGAATAAATAAAAGGGTTTGGGTATGCATCGGACATACCTGTGGGGGGGGGGTTAAAGATATAAGGGTTCCAGCATGTCAGCCCGTCTCTCAAAACACTTAAATACAAAGAGGTACTCTCAAAATATTGTATAACAAAATTATGGCAAATCATCTTTTTACAACATCACCCGACAAACCGTAAGAAAACAAAAAAATCCCCCACCCCAAGCCCACCCCCCCTCTCTCTCTTCTACCCTTGAGAAAAAGCAACAAAATACATTTAAATGCCCATGGTCATGCCTAGTCAACCCCTATCAAACCCCAATAAACAATAATCCAGCCCTCCCATTCCTCCCTCCCAATCGCCCACCCACCCACCCACCCACAGTCCATGCCTCCCTCCCTCCCTCCCCCCTTCCCTCCCGCTCCCCATTCACAGTTTTCTCCTCTTAAAATAATATGAATAAGCATTAGCATAATACTCACGTATCACATATGCAAATTGAATGGGTTGTTGTTGTTTCCAATGATGATTTGTTTAAAAAAGTGCTTGTTTGATTTCATTGACACAAAAAGGAACAGCAAGGAGTGGAGCAGAAAAGTAGTGACTGTTTTTTTTTTCTTTTGATTAAAAAAAAAGAAAAGGAAATCACTTCAGCAACAGCATGTTAAAAGATTGCAGATGGGTGTTCATTGCATTTCTGAGACAGCCATAACGGTGATGCGTAGAAGTTTAGTCTATGCTGTCTTTTCTACTGGCCACAGGCGGGCACAGACGGGAGCTGACTGACACTCGCGTGCCGATAAAACAACAGTCAGTTATGTTCAAGCATCGCCTTCACCTCAGAACATGCTTCGTGTGCACTCCACTACAATTTGCACTACCTCGTGTACACATGTGGCTCTCAAAAGAAATGTGGATGTCTTCACATTGACACAACAGTACCATAATCTCGACAAAGCTACACGCAGTGGAAACCAAACATGATCGTGTATTGTAATTTGTTGTTCTGACGAGTTTTAAAAAAAAACACAAAAACAAAATCAAAGCTTTGTAGTCTCAAAGTACACCTGTAAAAACTGTGCTAATTGCATCTCATAATACAAAGTCTTATTACACAATTTTGCCTATTTTCCTGAGTTAAAACGTTTCTTGTAACAGACAATATATACTTTTTTGCCATTTGAATTCTGGGCCTTTCCCTGCCACAAATGTTATTATTATTGAAGTTATCAACATTATTCATTATTACTTTACAATGAATGGTATGATGATTGGTAAAACACAAGGGTTCAGGAAAGAAGTAGAAGAAAAAAAATCAAGCAAGTTTATAGCTACCCTCTAAATGTTTTAAATTACATTTAAATCTACGGTACGTTCATATCAAAATCACTACTCTTAAACAAAAATTAAGCGACTAAATACATAATAAAAATGAGAATATTTTAAAAAATTGCATTTGAGGCCATGGAAGACCCTCCCTGGTCATTTTTGTATTAACATTTAATGGCAGTGTTTAAAAAACAAAACTTTGCTACAAGAACAAAATTAGGATGGGTATAGGGACTGTATGGACAGTAACAGAACAGCCCCTGCTGGATTCACCTTGTTTGACCCTTATCTGAAACTTTGGCTTGTCGGGGTTTTTGATCCTGTACTCACTGGCTCACTGACGTCAGCTAACAAACTGGTATACCCTGAGAATTCTGACACTGGAGTCCGTATTCTGTGGTCGACCTCTGCCCCAGGATCACTGCCATAGCTCAGAGGGGTCCGCCGCCCTGACTTGAACTGGGAGCCAAAGGCCTGGGCGAAGTTTTCAATCTGGTACGTGGTTTCTTTAGGGGGGTTCAGTGGGGACAGGTCTGGATAGCTGGAGCCGTTGGTGGGTGCAGCGCTCCCTCCAGCCTTGGGCTGCTGCCCCTTGGAACCGTCTGCTTGGGCAGTCAGGTCCTGGGGAGGTAGGTTGAAGGCGCTGGGGGAGTGCTGCTTCTCCAACTGCTCAGTCAGCTCCTGAGATGGAGTCAGCTGCTGGTGGCTGGCCGTTTCCAAGCTGAGGTGGTAGCTTGCCTGGGAGGGGGAGCCGACGAGCATGCCGTAGTGGGACTTTGAAGAGGACGAGGAGGAGGTGGACGAAGGGGCGACGATGGGCATCGGGGAGGAGACGGATGGCGGGTAGCCGCAATCCAGAGGGGATGTGGTGTACACGTGCTTGTCAGAGAACAGGGGTCCTGTGGGGCTGGAGCTGCTGGACAGGAGTGGAAAAGGCCCCGTCGGGCCAAGGCTGGGGAAGGGTCCACTATGGCTGGTGCGCTCCAGGGCCTGCAGAAGGAATTTCGAATATTCGCTCATCACTGCTGTCTTATCGCCACCATTGGGTGAGTCGTCCTCCAACTCTGGGGTAACGGGGGCTGCTGGTTGGAGGTCGACATGATGTGGGTGGTCTGACAGGTCGAAAGTCACGTCATGGTGGTGTGTCCCCTCTGGCTTATGGCTATAATGATCCAGCAGGCTTTGCAGTACCTCATCTGGAATGCCCGACTTGTCGTGTTTGAGTTCCAAAGGCGACGAGTCCAGCATGGCCAGCGTGGGCTCGGGCCCCAGGGAGCCCTGGATTACGCTATTGCCCTGGGTCGCCATGTGCAGTGAGCCGGCTCCATAGTCATTGTTAACTGCGTGGAGGTAGCGCCGCTTTTTCACAAACTGCATTGCATCATCGTAGTTGCTGCTGGTGGTGGGCCCCTGCTTATTGCCCCCGGTTCCCTGGAGTAGACCCATGTTGTCAAGGCCCGAGCTCTCCACGTGATCCATGGAGCCGGGCTTCTGGCCCAACAGTTTTTGTCCATCAGCGCCGTCTTCCAGAGAGAGGAGGCCCTTGTCAAGACCCTTGCGGCCAGCTTTTTTAAAGACCAACTTGGGAGTGCGTCCCTGCATGGTGGGGCCAGAGCCCGAGGGGTGCTCCATGTTGAAGTCCTGCAGGCCCAAGTCGCGGGCCATGCCCCCCGAGGATGAGGCTGCTGCCAATGATGCCGAGGCATTCTTCTTCCTCTTGCGCTCACCACCCTCACCGTTTTTGGACTTGGCCCTCTTGCGTCCGGAGGTGGTAGAGTTTCCCTGAGTGAGTGAATAGCTGCCCTGGCCCAGCTCCGCTTCACTGAGCTCCAGCATGCTCGGGTCCAGGCCCTTCTTTATGGCTTCTCCGCAAGTCCGTTTGTGCTTCAGTAACCGGTCTGTTCTAGAGAAAAACTACGAGAAGGGATGACAGAAAAAAGAGAGAAGTATTAGCTTAGTTTCCACTGGACACACACAAATAGTTTTAAAAACAGCAAAGCTACTGCAGAGAACAGTTTGTTTATACGACTCCTTACATGCTATAAATTATAATTACTCATACACTATAAATACATTTTTATAAATAAATGGCAATTTAAAATGCATTAAAATTAAAAAGTGTAAACATGAATAACATTTAATAGATACAGGCAAAGCTGTAGAAAGCTACTTAGCAAACAAACTGGATGTTGCCTACTTGTTGGCAGGTATCGCAGCGATATGGCTTCTCGCCACTGTGTGTCCTTTTGTGCCGCTCCATATGGTACTTCTGGATAAAGCGCATGTTACACTGGTCACAGCTAAAAGGCTTCTCTCCTGCAACAAACAAACAGGGGCAGTGTTAGTGTAAATAAA
This sequence comes from Decapterus maruadsi, assembly GCA_030347415.2. Classification (NCBI taxonomy): domain Eukaryota; kingdom Metazoa; phylum Chordata; class Actinopteri; order Carangiformes; family Carangidae; genus Decapterus; species Decapterus maruadsi. Next base: position 11,618,359 of record CM064888.1, on the reverse strand, counting down.
GTACCAACAGACTGAAAAAATGCTGGATAATGAAGGTGACTATTCCAAAAAAAAACATTTAGTTTAACAACAAATCAAAGTGCAGAAACTCACCGCTGTGGATCTTCTCATGCCGCTGGAGCAGGTACTTCTGTATGAAGCTCATGTTACACTGACTGCACCGGAAAGGCCTCTCACCTGTGCGATCAAGAGTACAACCATCCGCTCACCACATTAATATACAACCAGCCCGTCACGAAACTCTGCTCGCTGAATGGTCACAACAATAAGGAACCTCTGGCATTCTGTCAAATACCTGGTGCATGACCAAAAATACTTACAGTCTACACACCACCAACAGATGTTGGAGAGGATTCACTGCATTGCTAATTTTGGATAGCATAGAGCTCCTTTACGGTATTTTAAAAAAAATTTCACTTGTTAAAGTTGTACTACATACTAAAAGAAATACAGTAAAATGGATGGATTCTCATTAAAATATTTATGGGTTCAAAATTCAAAGAACCACGTGACAAGTTCCCAGCAAAGAGAATGACTAAGGCATCCAGAAACACATGAGTAATCACTGAGTCACCCTGGGCTTTAGCGACTGTCTGGTTTTAAATTAAGTCACAAGTACTAAAGAGGAGATCAGTAAGACTGAAGGATTCCTCAGGGAGCAATTTATTTGTTTCTTGAAACTGTTTCTGTTTTGAGAGCGTTATGTTTATTCATAACAAATCTCATTTCACATTTCATTTATCAAACTTTGGCAATTGACATGGGACTTACTATTTTTTATCAGAATTTGTTCCCTGCATTACAGACATTTTATGTTATACACCAAAGAAAACACTGTGCCTGACATAACTTGTAATGTTGGCATCTCAAATCACTACATTTTTGCCAACATAGTTGGTAAGTAAAAACATACTGTAACTGTAGAAAGCCTGAGGGAAGAGATAAGGCACAAACAAGCAGCGAAAGTCTCTTACCTGTGTGTATGAGCACATGTCTGCGCAAGTGGTAGGAGCTGCGGAAGGCCGCATTACAGTGCTCACAGATATGTGGTTTTGAGTTGGGGGACAGGCAGGCTCCATCTGCATCCAACATCATGGCCTACAGAGAGAAAATCATGAGTACAAGGGGCACTAATAACGTTTCGATGACCTTCACAGCAGGTGAGCATAGTTTAAACTCATCCAAAGCATTAAAGGTGTAATACCATTCTCATCATGTACCAATAACTCTCAGGAAAACAAAATACTTTTTAGGTGTAGCGAATGAGACCAGGAAAACAAAGAGATTAACCTTTGCAGCATCGTTACGTTTCCGTCGGGCTTTGCCTCCCTGCCCGTCCCCGTTGCTCCTCCGCCCTCTTCGACCTGTGGACTCTTTTGGATCTTTACCTGGTCTTCCAGGCATCTAAGAACAAATGACAAAACATAACAATCAGTATTGTAAGAGATGAAAAAGTCTGTATAAGCAGAGAAAGTAAAATGTACAAAATATCACTTGAAACAATAGTATTTCTCACCGGTTCGCCAAGGGAACGGACATTGCTGAGGCTGAGGTCATGCAGGAGCATGTTCTGGTGATTTTGGTGGTGGTTGCCGAAAGACATGTCCGGCATGTCAGTGCCACTCTTCCCCGCGCCCCCTCCACAGTTCACCCCTACTCCTCCGCCCCCGCTATAGAGGGGCATACGGTAATCCAGCTCATTCAGCCGCTCCTGCTTAATGCCCATGCTGTGGAGGAAGCCCCCCGTATTCCCAACAGCGGCGCCCTGGTGTTCTGGGGGCGAGTCGCGTTCTTTCTTCAAGATCATCTCCTGAGGAAGCTCCCCCATGACCGACTGGGAGGCCAGCCGTGTAAAGCTGGTGACAGGTGGCAGGTGGCTGAACATAAGCATACCTGGTGCAAAATTGGGGTCCATGCCACCGTTGCGCAAAAACTCATTGCCTAATTTGTCCTGGATGATACTCATGGTGGTGCTTCTGCTTTGTGCAGGGGAGAAGGAGGGCAATAAATCTAAAGAGGAATGCAGGAGGAGAATATCCTGAAATAGAGAGAAGATTTTAAAAAATAAATAAATATTCAGGTTATTACAGACATGAATGAGTAGATAAAATCCAAAGTTATCATTACTACATGGCACTGTACACAGCACTCATACTCAATTATTAAATGCTTTATTGGATTTACTGGACTTTATCCAACAGAAGCACTGGGTAAAGTTACTGGAAGACTTGGTGAATATTTTCAATACACAGATTCAACGTCTAAACTAAAATAAATACCTCACGGTGTACAAGTTTGCTTAGATGTGACAGGGTTTATTTTAAAAATAAATAAATGTAACTAAGCATGAATTACAAATCAGCATGGGAAAGCTAACAGAAACATGTGTTCCACTAGACACAATATTAACCAAATCAATGCAATTACAATTCAATTGAGTGAGTTTATGGTTTAAAAAAAGGGAATCTCTGCCCCTAATCACAGAAGTAAAGTTTTGGCAGTGAAATATTTTAGTCCCCTTTGTTCTATAAGAAAATTGAGCCCCCCCGAAATATTCAACCTACACATTGTATTGTTTTTACTTGCGACATTTTGCACCACATGTGACTTGGATCACAGCCAAAATTTAATCTCTGCTAAATATCCCTATTGTTTCGACAATTTTGATGCATGCTGGATGACACCGCTTACCATGCCTGGCTAATAACCCAACATTGAACGCAAAAGCTGGCGTCATTGGGTCCAATATTGGCAAATTAATCGGTTCACTACACTTGCCTAAAACAAACAATATTTAGGTCAAATCCAACGCTACATTTCAGTGATTTTTAGACGCAGGGCGCATGGATGATTAAGCGGGACAAGCATCGAACCGAGCTGAGTGGAGTGGGAATTTATTGTTTAGTCTAGACCAGCCGACCATTTGGCTGCGCGACACTGAATCCAACAGAAAGCGGATGAGCTTTTGTGATGCATAATAGTTAGCATCGTTAGCTAGCCGGCTAACCACAATGAGACACAATCAACGTTATCTTCAAGTCCTCAATCAAAACAATCGTCCAAAACGTCCAGCGAACTACAATGGTGCATCCAACTACAATTGGGTCTACGATGAAAGTTATTTGAGCTGAAATTAGCTGTATTTGTAATCAATAAATTTCTAATTTGATCCGTTATGGCCAATGTAACGTAACGTTTAGCCCGTTACCCTGCGTTGCTATCAAGCTAGCCGACGCTAAAACAAGGACCCATGATTTGATGATTATTAACGCAATCAGTTGAGATTTTAATGACGATACTATGAGGTAGAAACACACTAAAAACCCAAATAGCGTGAAAAGGTCAATAAGTATCTACAATAGTCGTCGATAATGTTAAATTAAACAGCCAGTTTTTTGGCTTTGAAGTCAGGTCAGCGGCATGAATTGCTCATTCTCCAGTTCCCAGGCTTTGATGACGCTCATGAAATCAAATCTGTCTGGCTGCGACCAACGCTGGCGCTCTATTTATTGATAGCTAACTTTAGCTGTAATTACAACGGGTTAATGCTCACCAGCACGCCGAGCTAAAGAAACATCCCTCGTCGTTTACGGTGCATGTTGACCGAGCTTAATGTGAAAAAACAAAACTGTGGGCTTCGAGGCGACTGTGTTTATAACAATCAAAGCTGCCACGAGCTGACTGGGCTAGCTAGTTAGCTGCTAGCTACCCCCGACCGAAAACCCGCATTACGGCCCATGCAACAGAAACAATGATGCTGGCTCTCACTGCATCTCCCCGTTTGCGCCGAGCCAGACGTCTCTCCGTCGCCTAAATCTCGACAAAGGCCGAGCGCTCACCAAGAATAAAAAGTCCATTTGGTTTCCCACTCACCTACACATGACCGCAGTTGGTTCCAAACGTGCCTGTATTGTCTCCGTATTCGCCGCTTTTGGGGTTTTATTGCCAAAACATTGTTCTCCGGCGGTCGCTGCTTTCTTCCATCTTGTCCTGGCGCGGGGAATTATGGGTGTAGAGGACGGGTCGTGAGAGGAGACAGGCGAAGGCTGCCGAGGTTTCACAGTGTGGCAATGGACAGTGATGGAAACACGTAAAGGAGGTGGACCTGAGGTAGACGCATTAACATGGTCACATAACGTAGTAGCCCAATACAATCGACTTGCCACAGATTTGACCTTTTTAATAAAATGTTTTGATATGGGCTACAAAGAACACTCACTGCTGTGGCTTTAGACTTAATTTCCTAAATAGGATTAGGCTACTTTTTTTTTCTCCATGTTTAGTGACTAACCTATTGCCCAAGGAGGTCAAACTGCAAAAAAAAAAAGTATATAAAAAAAATAATCTCTTAAACATAAATTGAACTGTGTACAAGTTATCTTCAGTGCACGATCTAGCTATTAAAAACATTAAAACTTAAAAATGTGTACTTTTGTCTTGATAAATGTCTCAAAAAATTTAAGAAATGTATATTAGGCTATCAGTATTGAATATTTTTCTTGTTGTGATGATAGGCATAATTGACTGAAGGTAACTATGGATGGTGAGTAGCTGCCCCTAAAATGTGGGTATTTTGCCCCTATAAAATTTGAGACAGTGCAAGTAAATTTTTCATCTACTTGCACATGTGCAACCAGAAAATTTGCTGTTTTTTGTTTAACAGTGGTGAAACATGGAAGAGGTGACTCAAACAATCTGGAATCTGTTATTACAGACAGGCCATGTGTGTGAGGATCATGAATGTCAAGAAAATGTGAATAAGTCGATTTACGCCCATAAAATTTCCGCTTGTGCTCCAAAATTTTTAAGTTAGGGGTCACTGTAGGCTCAAAAAAGTTAGTCTGGAGCCCTGATATGTAGGCAAATCCGTACATGAAGGAATGGCCTCTAATACGCTCTGATTTTTATTGCAGTTGTAAGCACTGAGTCTTGTTATTTCTTAGATTGACTAGAAAACTTCTCTTGGTATTAGACAGATTCAAGTAATAAGAATGTCCTTTCCCTTTGAAAATTTTGGCACTACATTGTGGTTGAGTAAAACTGGTTATTTGTATTGCTTGTAGCCTATAACAAATCTTGAAAGCTTTTCTTTTCCCATTGATGCATTTTTCATTTGATAGCCTATTTAACATCAAGTATCAGAAAAATGTAAGAGTGTTTTGCTGCACTTTGAGCTTGTTTAACATTGTTTGCTGAGCACAGAGTCAAGAACTATCAGTAAAAAAAAACACAACACACCTTTATTCTTTGCAGAAATAAAACATGGTTTATCATCATCTTAATTTCAAGGGATCTGGTTAATAATGGAAAGTAATTTCCCGGCATGTGGGTTATAATATTGCCTTGGGGGAACTTAAAGCAATAATGTGGTAATTTAACATTTCAGTGTGACGATTTGTTACCTTATATTCTTACTCAATTTCATTGGATTGACTAATTACACTTATGTGTTTTTGGTGAATCATAGCATTTCTGATGATTAAAATGAGAAATCGTATCACTAGCCTATTTTGTCTCCCATAGTCATGCTCAACACAGAACAATAAAAACTTGAAATGATGTTGAACAGTTGAGTCACATAAGCACACCATGTTTATATAAGATTTAGCAACTATGGTGACGTCATGCCATGAATTGTACCTTTGTGACCATAGTTCAATACCAATAACCTTCCTCTGCTCATTATGAAAAATCACTGCTTATATTCTCTTGTTGACTGTGACTGTGAATCAGGGCTTTCTTGAAAAAAGAGATCTTTACCTCGGAGAGATTAGGTAACGACTAAACAAATAATGTACAAATACAAAAAAACTCCAACCAGTAAAACTACTTAACCATGTTGTTTTCAGTCTATTTTATGTTGTATACACAGCTGTTGAACCGAATGCTGAACGACTCATTTTGTTGGAACATCTCATTTCCTGCTGGCTTTGGACCAACTCTCCAACTGGATGTTTCCTTCTTTCTGTGCTCCTCGTCAGCCTCTCAGCCCTTTGTACTCACTCATTTATAATAGTGAGGTAAACAGGCTGCACAAATGTGAGATGACATAGTCGCTTTAACAGAGATATCATACAAACTTACCACTGAAAAAACAACAACACACCACAGATAAGTGTTGATGACATCACTGCCCTTATTAGAGATGTACACAGCCACAGTAAATCACAGTCATTAATCCATGCTCCAATTGACAACAAACAGCCATATTAATATGTTAATACATTGCCCGTCCAAAAAAAAAAAGTCACCATTTGGATTTAACGAAGCTAATAGGTCACATCCTCCAATTGGATAATTACTGCATGGATGATTATGTTTCAACTTATTTAACCCTAACTGATGCAGTCTCATTTCTTAAACAACCATGTCAGAAGACGCATCCTGTGGTAGAGGAGAAGATGTTATTCTGTTTCACAAGGGTCAAATTATTGACATTCATCAAGCAAATAAAACATCTAAAGAGATTGCTGAGACGAAAATTGCTTTAATAACTGTCCAACACATTATTAAAAACTGGAAGGATAGTGGGGAACCATCATCTTCAAGGAAGAAATGTGATCCAATGTGACCACAGAGTCCAGACCTTCACCCCATTGAGAACCTTTGAAAAATGAACGCAACTCTGGACGGAAATGAATGTTGTGACATTGCAGAAGCTTATCGACATGATGCCACAGAAAATGCATGCTGTAATCAAAGTTAAAGACGGTCCAACGAAATATTATATAATATAATATAGAGTGTGTGACACTTTTTTTTGGACGGGCAGTGTATAAGGACAGCTGTGAAGCATGCATGCTTATAGGCCATGGTAACCTATAACATCCCTGAGTGATCCTATAATACTCCAGTATATCGTTTTGTTGGTATACATCTCACTATAACTAATATCTCTATACAGTACATAGGCCTAGTGCTGATCAACTACAGTTATTGGCAAAGCTCAGGGTCATTTCCACTGCAGTAACACTAGGGGGAACCAAATATCTGCCAAGCGCCACACATACTTTGAAATAAAATACAATTTTGTATTACAGCGTTTTAGGGAAGATAGGGCGACAGAAAACATGTTTAACAAATGTGGGGAAAATAAAAGGATATAAAAAATAAAATTGCTCACAGTTGATTTCAACGTTACATTATTTGTTCGCTCTGATTGCTTCTACCTGATTGGATACAAGCCACAGGAAAAAAAAGAAAAGAAAAAAGATTTCCCTATCTATAACCCCACATCAGATCCCCCACCCCTCTGTGAAAGAGAAATTTGCCACCCGTGCTGCAGCTCCTCCACTGTCTTTAATTTGAAGTCACTCCTACCAGTGCGTGTTCCCTCAGGCAGGAGTGCGCATTGTAGCCTGGCCATTCACATTCAAAGGCTCATTGAATAGCAGCAACTCAGCGGATCGACCAAGGACAGACCGGCCGAGCCAGCTTTTGTTTAAGATGTGATTTTGAATGTGTTTCTCTTGTTTTTCTTTCATGCATGGATGAGACCTGAACAAAAAAAAAGTTGGCACCTGCAGGAGACTCCTTTGCGTAAAAGGACCGAGTCTGAATCATGTATTGCGCAGAATCTCTGCTCACTTAGAATCAATTTACAGGAGAGAAGCGCATCTCCATCTCACAGGATGGGAGTCGCACGCTGACTGTTATTGCTTGGTTTTGGCCAACGGGATACCAAACTTGCGTAAAGAGCCTTTAATTCTGCACAAGTACCATTGATCGCCTGGCACAAGTAAACGGGGATTGATAAGATGTCAGCCATAAGGAGGAAATTTGGAGAGGACTACCAGGTGGTGAACACCAACCGGAGCATGACTTTTTCCGCCCCGGTGAAGAAAAAGCGGCAGCGATTTGTGGACAAGAACGGTCGCTGCAACGTCCAGCACGGTAACCTTGGCGGAGAGACCAGCCGGTACATCTCCGACCTTTTCACCACGCTGGTGGATCTCAAGTGGCGCTGGAACCTCCTCATCTTCATCCTCACTTACACAGTTGCGTGGCTCGTCATGGCATCAATGTGGTGGGTGATCGCCTACATCCGCGGCGACCTGAGCCACGGCGGCCACGACTCGTCCTACACCCCGTGCGTCGCCAACGTCTACAACTTTCCCTCCGCGTTCCTGTTTTTCATCGAGACGGAGGCGACCATCGGCTACGGCTACCGCTACATCACGGAGAAGTGTCCGGAGGGGATCATCCTTTTCCTCTTCCAGTCGCTGCTGGGCTCCATCGTGGACGCGTTCCTCATCGGCTGCATGTTCATCAAGATGTCGCAGCCGAAAAAGCGCGCGGAGACGCTCATGTTCAGCCAGGACGCGGTGATTTCGCAGCGGGACGGGAAGTTGTGTCTCATGTTCCGCGTGGGGAACCTGCGGAACAGCCACATGGTGTCCGCGCAGATCAGGTGCAAACTCATCAAGGTAGGCTACAGGTGACACAGGTGACATGCTGGGAAGCGCAAACCCATTAAACAAAAAGGCGCTCCTGCTCTTGCTCCATCTCAACTAAATACCATTATCAAGGCTGCAACTAACTGACAGTCTCTTTATTTGTTCTGCAATTGCTCATTATGTTTTATGGGTGCTTTCCAAGCCATGCATTGAATTCCCATTCATCTCCAGAATTGATTACGTTCCCCGAGGGTCCCCTATGTGATTTGCAGGGGAGCTATATGGTTTTGAACACGATGCTCCAACATAATATCACCAGTTCTGTTTCTTCATCTTAAGCTGCTGAGTGTGTTTCCTGGTACACTCAGGGTCATCACAAACTGCCCCCCCCCTCCACAGTCAGCAGAATTGCTGTCAATGGGCTGTATATCTAAGTTCAGCCTCTACTTCAACTGCCCACAGATGAGATGAATAGGCCCCCAGGGGACAGTAGGTGGAAACTACGCTTATTGACTAAAAGATGTATTGAACCAATTCTTATACTTAGTGGACCAAAATAAGGTAAAGACTGTGTTCCCCAAGGCTACTCCAACCATAATGGCAGAAATGTCACTATTTCAAAGCACTGGGAGCTCCATAATACAGCGTCCTGTACATTCATAAAACCTCTGCAAGCCATGCATTCATGTCCTCCTGTAGCAGGCGTGATACATACAATTGTTGTAGATATCTGAAAGACAGTGGTGCTGTGTTGTGACAAGGAGAGTTAGTTGTACTTGTGTCATCTCTGCAGAATAGTCTGATGATTTCAAGTGACACTTTCCTTTGCCAGGATCTTTCTCTCTGGCGGCTCTCCCTTCAGAGGAAGCTCCCAGTAGGCCTCTTCACATCACCACGAGTGCATTAATACGGTCGTACTTAATGCTTTGTGCTGCACTCTGGTTTTATCCAGGCATATAATTTAATTTTAAGTATCACTTTCTGTCATTTCTCTTTAGATTAGGGTTAAAAATGTGAAATGGTACCCAGCAGGGAAATAAATGTGACTCAGTTAACACATTAAAAGCCATGATTAAATAACGTATTATCACTAATGTTTTAGCGCTCTCTAGGATGATTTCCATTTCTTTTCATTATCATTTGCTTTTTAATTAATAGCCCAGAAAGGCAAAGAAGAAAAAAAATATGTTCGGCTGCGTTAATTGCAAAGCAGAAATGCAATATCATCAACTTTTGTCGTGCCACAGAGAACTGTACTTTCATACAGGCAATTTAATATTCAGTTGTAGTTTTCTCTAACTTCTACTGCTTTCATCCCATTAATTCAAAATGAATGAAACCGGTTGGATGTCCCCCCCATGGGGCAAACTGTCATGTTTGAACTTGGTCAGATTTGTCTGCACATGATGTTGCCTCAGTAGAATTACCTCTCCTTTAAGGCACATGGGATGACTTCAGATTTATTATTCAAAAGGATGGAGATTGTTGGGATGGTTTAAATTAGGCTCTGTGGCCGATACCTGAACAGAATACAACTACTTGGAGCTGAATTTTGATTTGCACCCAATCAGTTCTTATTCGTGACATTCAAAGCAGAACACGCTGCAACAACTGCTGCACTACTGATGCGTATTAGTCACATTATGGAGAACCAGCTGTGGACATTACTCATTCTTGTCTTTACCTCTGGGTCTTCTTTAATGAATCGTCTGTATAGCATGATAACAGCAAACCTAAGTACAGTATAGGGCCATTTCCAGTTTGAAATGCTTTCACTCATCTGTTTTTCTGATTTTCAAATACAGTTTTTGGCTTTCTGTCAGAGATCAATTGATTAGATTTAGGTGATGATCGGGATCTGGGATTTCTGCCAGTAAATGATGATCTTTTAAATGAGCATTAAATTATCTTTTAAGACAGAGCTATTTACGTGTTGGTGGAAGGTCAGACATGCAGGACTTTTCTAATCGGCTGCTAAGGAGCATCACATTCAGTGGCATCAGTCATACCCAGGGGAAAAACAGGAACCAATCGAAATGCGCTCCCCAAATTTGTTTTAGTCCAGTGCGGTTTCTGATATTTGCTGTAGGATAATATTACAAAACAGATGTTGTGTTTTGTGTGTTTCTGTAGCATTGCCATGTGTTTTTGAATGTATATTAAAATTGACACCGCAGAGCCATAAAACTGTGCCCCGCTTGTGTCGGACAGTACAGTGTACACTGAGGCACTGTAGAGTAAATTGACTCCACATCACCTCGTAGTGCTAATACCTGCACTGAGGAAACAATGCCGTGGCTCCTGTTCAGGTAACACGCAGCTCAAGGTCACTGTCAGATGGGTTGCCCATAAAGCTGACTGGAGAAATGAGGCATGCTGCTGTAAATCCTAATGATGGAGCTGTGTAAACGCACCGTGGCATGGCACCTGCTATCAATTGTCAGGGATACTCTGGGTAGGTGTGGGCTGTAAATTCCTATGCGACCTGGATACTCTGGATTCTGGTGCATATGAACTCTTTACAACTTTTTTCTTCACAGTTGTATGGAATAATAGACACAGGCGACCGTTATGCATTATTTTTCCATCCATCATTCCATCAATAGTATAAACTTAATTACCCGTTTGTTTCATGAAATATATTATTAAAGCACTAAATAATCCAGTGCATTGTCAGTGACTTGTAATTTATCACGTTCAAGAATCCAGTAGGCTGTGGTAGAGTAGGGTTTGCTGGTCCTTGTGCTTAAGTGGGAGTTTTTCTCCACCTGTTGAAGGTCTGAGAGTAGATAGTTTCTTATTTTTTCTCATTATGGGAATATTAACTAATCAAGTTTATATGGCCTCCAACAGTAACTGAATATTTGAACTTTGTTTTGACAAATTGTCTTTTGTCCTTCAGTTTGGCCGCGTCTGGATGCTCCAATACACATGAGTCGCTGTTGCTATGGAGAAAGTCAGGCTCACGAAATTGAGTGGTAGCAATCTCAGAGATGCTTTGTTGTAGAATTTGTGAAGAAAAAATGCAGCCGAACTCACTGAATTTAATAATATTTGACCCCGAATCTAAAATAATTGAATTGAATTGATTCAATCTACAGTTTAGATATTTTCTCAATAGTGTTTTCTTCAGCTTTTCAGACACGTCTTGCAAAATTGCCCCTGGTGAGTTGTAGGGTTAGTTTTGTCCTACCCCGAAACTTTTATCCACCCAAGATTGAACCCTGAACAATTCTCTCTTTTTTTATTACAGAACCAAACATTCAATATCCAACACCATCACAATCATCAACGTGGAGAGTGACAGAGACTTAAACATCAAGAAAACGCTGCTCCCTTAAATAACGCCTCACAGCTCAATCACTAAAACAAGTACAAATGACGGACAGTGTGGGAGTTTTTGATTTCCCACACACACGTCAAGAGGCCATCCTGGAATGTAAGATCGTTGTAGTAAATCATATAAAGAGAGGTGTCTTGGAAAAAATGAAAAAGCAAAAGCATTTTAACTGATGCCGTAGTAAAAAAGATTTGAGTTTCAGTTACATTAGATATTATTTTCAATGGTGCTGGATGCAAATGTGTCAGTGCCCACTGTATTGTGACTGAAATATAATTTTATTTTGAAACATTATCCATAAGCAGGCCTGTGCATTTCTCTATATCCATAATGCATATTAACTTAAAAAGATAACCTTGAATTCCCATTAATATTAATGCACCTTTCATTAATAAACCAATAGAATGCAGTGCTGCACTGACCCCTGCAGTATGACCAGCATACCATTTTCACAGAGAAACATGCTAGCATCTCTTTTGATTGGGAGGGGGCAAGGGGGGGGGGGGGGGGGCTAGTACTAGTGTGCAGAGGAAAACCCACCCACACTCTAGCAAGACAAACAAAAAGTGCTCAGACGAGATGGAAACTAAACTGCGGCAAAGTGGCAAACAGCAGCCCAACAATGAGACGGAGAGGGAGAGAGTGACAGCTGGGCAGCGCTCGTCAGTGTCAGCAGAAGCTCGTCACGGTGGGACGGACCACAGCGGGAGACAAGTGATAAGCACTAGTAGTAAGAAGATAGACAGGCAGGGATGCGGGCGTTTAGCTAGACAGGCAGAGCAGACAGACATGTCAGCGTGACTCGGCCGCTGTCTGACGCTGAAGGACGAGAGGAAGGAGAGGGGACAGATGAATTAGCTCTAATGGCGCTGTCCAAAGACGGGGAATGGTGGCTCATGTGTGACGTCTGTGTGAGTTTTACCTTTAATGTCCATCTGCCTTCAGCTGGGCACGCACACGAGTGCATAATTGCATCAGAGACACACAGACTATAGGGCAAATGCACACATGTACACACTGGTGCAACTTTTCCTGTCACTGTTTGTTTCTCTGCATCGCTCTCGCACATGCACACACCTGCTCTCGCTCACACACACGCTGTCAACTGAGGAGGAAGTGAGTCACCGGGGATCGGGGCCTGCTTTCACTCAACCAGAATCTCAGGTGGCTTGGTAAATTAAGCTCTCCCTCTATATCAGGTCCTCTTACAAAGGCCATTAACTTCCCCCTTGTGGCGGTGACTGGTTAGCGGCGGCAGGAGAACACACAAGGCTTTCACCTTGTTAAAACCTTTCAGCGTCGAGCAGATCTCTCTCTCCTTTCTTGGAAAAGTTATAATTCTGCAGCGACACCTATAGCTATAGCTGACGGAGCCGTGAACAAATGGCCAAAACATGAAAGTGGTTTCCAATCTCATTGACTTGTATAGGAGCATTGCTGACAAATGGGACACCTGCCTGCAGCATCTCAGTGACAATTTACATTTTTAAATGATTGGGTGACAGAAATTAATTCATATATGGACATGGGAGGCTTTCAAAGCATGATTTAATGTGCTCCTCTCGCTTAAAGCGGAGGGAGGGAGATTTTTCCAGAAGCAGATTTCATGGTTATGGAGATTTGTATGTCACTTATACAAGGTGGCAAGACGAGGGTAAGAAAAGAAGGATTAATTAAAATTCAAGTTGTAGATGAAAATATGCAAAGGAAATATGAACCAGAAGCAGATTTCATGGTTATGTGGAAAAATCAATTGCAAAAGTATTACGCTTTTATTTCAATTTTGATTTAGTTATGTCACTTATACAAGGTGAGACATGGCAAGATGAGGGTAAGAAAAGAAGGATTAATTAAAATTCAAGTTGTAGATGAAAATATGCAAAGGAAATATGGACTGCCTGAGGGAACATCAGCTGGAAATCTAGATGGCAGAGCAATGACAACACAAAGACTAGATACTCTACCTGAAGACGAAGTATTAAAGCACAGGTAGCGTTTACTCCTGTGGTGTTCAGTGTTCTGTGATTTAAAGACAACTGTTTTATTTCATTTTTTACCTTTTAGAGATTTACCCTGATTTAACTTGAGTAGACATGAGACATAGGCTCCCTGTCTGCGTATTTCAGGGGCACCCATCGCTGATACTGCGTGATGGGTGACACTTTTCCCTCACCAAGGCGAGCCAGAGATCTGTGGGCACAGACGTCTTCCTGTGAAATGTCACATCCCTCTGTCCTCAACATCACTCTGAATACAAATGGCAGTCTGTTTGCCATCTGTGGACCGAGGGGCTCCTCACTCAAAGGGCCAGAGAAACTACTCTGCATTCGAGTTAACGTGAGGCGACAGAAACTCAGGAACTATTTCAATTGAGCCGTTGAGGAAAATAACTTGGTTTAGGTCATAAATGTTATCTACTTGGACATGGGATTTCATTTTCTTTCATTCGTTTATCTCGTGGATAAGTCATATGGTTTTCTAGGTGTTTTTATTTTATTTTTATCTTTGGCCTTTTGGGTGAAACAAACAAACTCTTTTCTTTGTAAATCATTCTTCACATGATTAACTGGATAAAGAGGTTTTCATTTGATTGGACAGGATGTTTTATAGGCCCTGGGTTTCCTTTTTTACACTTCCTTGAGCTCCCATCCTAATTCCATGTTTTAATTTAACAGCCACTTCATTTGATTGAGCTTGGTTTCTGAAGACAAACACCAGTGTCTTCTCCATCTAATGATACCTGCCTTTGAGGACAGGCCTCTAGACAGAGTTTTAAGTACTCTAATGCTCTGGCAATGAGGGGGCTTATACAGAATAAACGATGAGGTCAAAGTGCCTGCAAATATAAATCATACCTACGTTGTCTGACAGAGAGGGAAGCTGGAGACCACAGGTTTTCTCTCCCTTATTCTCACCTTTATCCATGCAGCATGCTCAACAGTCAGTGCACAGAGGACAGCATCAAGGTCCTGTGGAGTGTTGTTCTTCCCCTGGGTGTATTGTTGCACTCTCTATCACTAAATGCCAAAAACATGTCCAAATGTTCCTTTTCAAATCAAAATGTGCCCCTTCCTCTGCCAAATGAAAAAGAAGACAACAAACAAAAAACAATACTGTTGACTCATCCTCCGATGAAAGAAAAATAAATATTCAACCTGATAAAATGTCATGATAGATTTTCAGGGAGAGTCAGCCACCCTTCTCATTTTACCAATCATGCAGGTTTATGGTAAACATAGGAACCCATCGGTCAACAATGTCTGTATTTGGATGCATCACACAGGCAAAATTAAAATATGCAAATTTCCATCCCTTTCATCTCAAACCCTTGATTTGATTGATTTATTAGGATCCCCATTACCCAACGCAGTAGGCTACATATCAGCTATTCTTCCTAGCTTTCTTGTTCAGGAGACACTCAGAGTTGCTGTGGCTCCATAGTCTGTGTTAGCATTAGCTCTGTTTACTTACCAGGCTTCCCAAGAGCTTCATCTGGTGTTGACTAAGGTTATATAGCGCTACTTCTCCAGGGCAGCCTGGTGAACATGGAACGTGGTGATGTTCATGTCCGAATGGGTCTGGCTGAGGAAAAGAGGAGATAGAAGTGAACACAGGGCGAGTAAATGTTTCTCAGGTCTGTTTTCTCCTCACTAGCAAGCAATCAGATGTAGATAATGCTAATGCTATGTAGCAATGGCTAAACTTGAAAATAGCCCCCACCCTTATATCCCATTTCACGTGGAACTAGGCAGAATCACAGAAGGAAATTACCTTCTCAACATCATTTTCATGGGGCCCTTAACGCTGCTTCAGTTACGGTCCTATTACGGTTACATCTGCAAAAACCACATACGTATACAGTATCTGTAATGGATACTGGATGAAAAATATCTATCAAAGTGGCACAAATTATACAACAGAGATGCATAAAATCTTTCCCTGCTGGTGAAGTGGGCCTTACAGACTGCTCACCAGCAAAATCCTCTGGGTCATAAAAACCCTGCAAGATAGAGAGAAAAAAAAAAAAAAAAAAAAACAAGGCCTTGAATTTTTGGAGGGATTCCATTCACAGGCTTTGTTGATAATATCCATCCCTGCTGTCTGTCGGGAACACTTGGGTTTTTCACTACTTCTGTCAGACACCAGTGGTTGTGCTTTATACAGCCAAACAGACTGATCCATAAAAAAGGGACAAAGATGATTGCGACTTTAACAGCTGGTCAGAGGTTGGAAATGGGAATGAGTTACATCTGTTATAAATTTTCTGTACATTTAAGTCAAAAGAATCATTTCTTAGAAAAGGTTCAACTTATGAAACACAAAATATTTAAAAAGAAAAATTCCTGATAACTTCAATTGTTTTGATTTCAGAACTTGATTTTTGTTTTCATGTATAGGCTATGCATCTATTTATCTAGGCTATCCTATTAGGAAATGCATAGGGGAATTTAAACCACAAAACTAAAGAAGTATGGTTTCCAAATATTTCAGTGCTATAAATAAAACAGTATTAAATTTCACATTATGCATTCACCAGTGGCTAAATGTCACAACTAGCCATTCACTTGTTAGATAATCTGTTCACAGCCTTGTACTCTGACCCCACTGTGGAGGAGAAAATTCAAAGAATAATGCTGAATCGTATGTAAAAATGTAAATGTACCATGTCCTGTCTGTTTGTGTCTCCAGTCCCGACAGACCCCCGAGGGTGAGTTCCTGCCTCTGGATCAGTGTGAACTGGATGTGGGATTTGGGACGGGAGCGGACCAGCTCTTCTTGGTGTCCCCTCTAACCATCTGCCATGAAATCAACACCAAGAGCCCGTTCTTCGATCTGTCACAGCGTTCTCTCATGAATGAGCAGTTTGAGATTGTTGTCATCCTAGAGGGCATTGTGGAAACCACTGGTTAGAGCTTACTATATTTTCTCCTAGTGTGTGTACTCTCTATCTACGAATCTATGAATGAGCATTTATCATCATTTAGCCTGCGGCACAGTCCATTTTGCGGTAATAAAATGAAATATTTAACGGAATATTTAATTTCATGGTCTTTAAATATTCAATAGGACAAGCACTTCTCCATCTCTGTCATTTTTTTTCTCATATTTCTGTCTCTTTTCTCGCTGAAAGACATTTACCACTTTTCCTTTCAATTCTCCGTCTGGCTTTCTGTCCATTTCTTTTCAGCAGCCTACTTTCAACACTTTTCCTCAAAATAGGGTTCTGCTGATGGACTGTGATCATTTTAACGATCGGAGATTGCTCGTCTTTGCAAATGTGAGGATATCTGTCCTGTTTACCCATTAATGTAGAAGCGTATATTATCATAACATCTAATTAAGATTTGCATCGTCACCACTTCATGTATACAGCACATTGTGATATCGTAGCTCAGCCGCCACCTAAGATCACGCAGCCCTGCATCATAATTTTTCCTTCACTGCAGCCTCTCGATTTAAATTATTCTTCGGCACTAACGTCTCTTCTTTCATCCACAGGTATGACATGTCAGGCGAGGACGTCTTACACTGAAGATGAAGTCTTGTGGGGTCATCGTTTCCTCCCGGTCATGTCACTGGAAGAGGGCTTCTTCAGAGTCGACTACTCCCAGTTCCACAACACCTTTGAGGTACCTACGCCTCCTTACAGCGTCAAAGAGCAGGAGGAGAAGTCCTCGCTGACGTCACCCAACCCTCTGCCTGTCGCTCCCACCCCCTCCTCTCCTCTGCTGGGCAACGGCGGCCGCGGAGGGCGCAGGGAAAGGCTCCTGTCGGCCGACTACGCAGATCACGCGGAGGACCAACCCTACAGACTGCCCAGAAAACTCCAACGCATGAGCTCCACCAAGGAGGAGCACCTTTGGGGGGGGCTGAAGACAGGGCCAGCATTGCCAGGGGGGAAAGCCTCCAGCACAGGAGATCTGCCACTTAGTATTCAAAGGCTGAGGTCCAGCTCCATCCCGGCTGCACGGCTGGGACAGCCAGAGGAACAGGTCCAGCTGTTGTCCTTGGACGGAGAAGCCGAGGAGGGCGAGGTGGAGAGACACAGACTGCCAGCAGCCATCAGCACGGCCTCTGCTCCAACCCCAGCACCAGTCCAGATCCCTATGGTAGGGAGTCGGCCAGAGGATAACCTGCCCCCGAAACTGCGCAGAATGAATGCAGACCGCTGACTTCTGCAACTTTTAAGACTAAAAATATATTTTAAAATTGAATCAGGCTTGATGGGCATTGTACATACATAAAGACTACTGTGATACAAGTTTTATTTTTTCGGCAGACTTTATCCAGTATTTTACATTTACCTACTTAGGCTCTCGACTAGGTTGTCCATTGCCACAAACAGAGGGACAACACCAATAAGCCATCCATCCGCTCATACTGTGAGTCGTTTTTGATATCACCATCTGTGCCCCCCTACTGACTTTTAACACTTCTATCCTTGTGCTTGTTTCTTTCACTTCTGTTCATGGAGTTGCATCAAAGACTTTTATTATTATCTCAAACAACACAGTTTTTCAATTATTCAAGCACCAAAGAGGCGGTCATGAACACGACTGGCCTGAATTGACTATTCACTAAACCTCCACCAAATTCACCCTCCACCACAATGATTGTCCAATCAAAGTTTTGTGACCAGAGGCCCACCAAGCACTGGATTTTTCCTCACAAGGCCGTAGAAAAAGTGACATTTAAAGAGTTTGGACGTTGGCATGTTTCTTTTAACCTTCAAAAAGTAAAACAGGGGCCAGAAATGTCAGGAATTGATTAAAAAGTCTGTTTTTGTGGTGCGAACATTAGCGAGGCCTGCTAACAAGTAGCGCTAACCAAGCATTGTCAAGGCCAAGGAGCTGGTAATTAACTGGCTTGATGAAAAAGGTTATATTTTCTAAAAACCAATTTCATGATAAACACTGTGTGAGCACAGATCCTGAAAGCTAATGGAGTTTAGGCCAACTATTTGATTTGGGAAACGTTACATACCATTAACGCCAGGCAATGCTACCTGAGATAGTGTTTTGTCTGCCAAGCACATTAGTATTCATTCTAAGTTGTTTCTCTTAAAATCTTAAAACAAATGAGTTATTAGGTTAGCAGCCAAACAGGGTTATGTAAGAATAGAATAAAGCAGCCTTATCTCACATCTTTGCTCTTCACACTGAGTGGCTGCTCACTGCAACATAAGAACAAAACTATTTCTATTCTTTCATCACAAAAACCACGTGTGTTATATAGCTAGCCATCAAGTGCACAGTTTTAAAAAGAAGTAGACAGAGTTTTCACGGAGCTAAAGTTTAGTATCTAAATGTAGAAAATCGAAGGGTTACTGGC
Source organism: Decapterus maruadsi (assembly GCA_030347415.2). Lineage (NCBI taxonomy): Eukaryota > Metazoa > Chordata > Actinopteri > Carangiformes > Carangidae > Decapterus > Decapterus maruadsi. Next base: position 11,599,291 of record CM064888.1, on the reverse strand, counting down.
TAGAAATGAGAAAGCTGCTTTTGTCTACCTCTGTCTATCTGAAATCACCAACCTAATGTTTCTCAACTTCATGACAAATGTAAGTGATAAATTACCGTTATTACTGTAAACTGCAGATATGCCATGCAAAAAAGAGAGCTAGGTAGGCATGGGGCTTAGCGAACCGTCAATCAACATGAACTGAGTGGGAAAAAAGGATCCTAAAAGTCAGTTTGATACACTATATTTACTCTTCACTTGTACTGAATATTTCTTTATTTGAATGCACATTTGAGTTGTATGTTTACTACTGTACACTTTTAACAATTTTTACCCTATGGTGCAGTGTTTGCATTGGCCTGCTATACGCATGGGTGACCAAATGTAATCACATGTCAATTTTGGACGACAGACTTTCTTTCATCATGATTTATTAAAATACCTGGGAATGCAGGGATGCTGACATCAGGGGACACACATTATTGCCAATATAAAGGTAAGATGAAACTTCATATTGCAACTGCTAAATAATAAATTATTTGAAATCACAACTGTGTCTGAGTACAGTTTTTTTTTTTTTTATTGTGAGATTCCAGTTGTATATGAGCTGACAATATTTCAACACCCGGAGGTATTTTAGCCGTCATTATACATCAGCAGCAGTTTATGTGACGCCTGCTGTGATGGTTAAACCAACATTCATTAATTATTAAAACCTTAAAAGTGAGTGTGAGTGGCTTCTATTTTAATGCAATTTTCAAGAGGGCAGGAGTTCAGCGTAAAATAAACTTTCAGCCCAAACCATAAAAATGTTAATCTACTGGGTTAACGTAGGGGCTCCACATTCCACTTCACATCAAAGCCTTTAGCGTTCTCCTCTGAGCTATGAGTTTGTTATTCTGAAGCCCGCAGCCAAGCTGTTTACCAGGCTGCTCAGTGGCGCTTGGTTCATTTTGTCTTGATTGCGCTTATCGAGATGGAAATGCTCTAGAAAAGGGCAATTATCCAGACATTACACATCTGAGGATGTCCAGAGCTAATTAGTCATAGTGCAAAGAACAGCAGAAAATTTGATTATGTAACGCATCGACAGTACAAAATGACCTCCGTCCAGCTTTAGATAAAATTAACTCAGATAAATGATGGGAAGAGGAATAAATCACAGACCATTCTTCACACAGACATAATACTGTATAATGATGGATTCATCTATAAAGAAAATTCTGTTTTGCTTGTTACTCTGTCATTAAATTATGCTTGGGAAATGGATTAGTCTAATTTTCATTTCAATGCCACTTCCTTGGTGGAATGAAGGTCATTACGTCTATAAATAAGGGATAAAATGTGCTACAATTGTAAGACTGAGCCACTGTTAAGAAATGGATGAGAGCCAACCAAACATAAAAACTACATTTGAGCTGATGAAGAACAGAGGGTTGAAACAGGAAGAAGTTGACCACAACACAACAGTAAATCTGTTCCAGACGGTCATGGACTTCGTCAAGGTTAATAGTTGTACTTCTCAAGTTATAGCCCACAAATGATTAGTTTGTAAATATGATATATTATTCATCCAAAAGGTTTGTAAAGGACTCATGGGAAAAAGCGTCACTCACACCATTTACAGATTAAAGATAACATGATACAGTTGCAACCAATAATGATAAAATAATATTTCAATTTTTATGATGCGTTTAAACTGGTAGCAGTAAAATCTGGTAGCTCTGAGTTTTTACTCAACCTTTTCTTTATTTTTGTTGTTTTTGTCATATTTTGTATTTTGCCAACTGGTTGATATTTCTGTGGAGAGAGGAGCTTGTTCAGGAGAGAAGTGTTTCGCTGAAAATGGAGTAAGTCTGGAGGACGCCACCCTGTTCCAGCTGAGATGAAGAAGTGTTTTCAAGGTTGCTATATGCTGGTGCAAAAGTGAAGGCTTGGAAGCGGAGATGTACTTGGTGCTTGGAAGTGGTCCTCTTTGCTGTCAGTCATCATGGGGAATGTCAACTCTCTGCTCAACAAGCGGAGTGAGCTTGAGATATTGGTGAAGACTCAGAAAGTAGACCTTTTTTTCCTATCATTGGCAACACCTGAAGTTCCATGTGAAGTTCTCCATCAAGTTGTTGATAGAAGACTAAACATCCTGAGGCACTTTCAATAATAAACTTCAATGATGTTTCCCTGATGGATTTCACAGTGAAGATGGTAGAGGCCAATCTGAACAACTGGGATCATCCACTTCATAATATGGACCAAAAATGGTGGTGGTGGTGGTGGACGGCTCCTCTGTCTTCACTGCAGGACGAAGAGTTGATCCTTTGTCAGGCTTTTGAATTCTTCTGCAAATGGATTAATAAATTAATTCATATTGTATCGTATCATATTCTCACACATATCATGCCATCATCGTTAACTATCATGTTGTTCCATACATAGGCCGGGCTTATGCTTATTTGCATTCACATGTACAATTTATATGCTATTATTCTATTTCAAACATAATAGTATTACCTCCTACACAGAGCTGTTTTCACACAGTAAACTACATTTATAAATAATACCATGCTTTCAATCATATACAGTACCATTACCCTTTTCCGGACATTATTATGCAAACATAAAATGCGTAAGTGTGTAGGAATAGCCTGTGGACAGTGTTGTGTGCATGAGTCTGAGAGATTACAGATGTAATAGGGCATGTGTGTGAGAGAAAAAAAAAAATCTGTGTATAAGCATACAATAAAATGTGACTGTGCATTGTGTGCAAGAGTACAGTAGTGTTTGTGTAAGTGTATGTGTGAGATTGTGATGTCAAGTGTGAAAATCTCTGAAGCGGCCTTTTATTAAGGAGTTACAGTTGATTTTAGCAAACAATTTCATGATACTCATTAGTTGTTAGCTAATGTGTCAAGTTTTGTATATACATTTAACAGCTCCTTGGGGATGCATAACATTTTTGTGATAGAACTGAACTGAAATCATAATCTGCAAAGTAATTACATAGCTGTAATAAGGATAGTGCTGCATAAGAACAACAACTCAGGTACCTCAACATCAATGCATTTTCACCATTTATGCATTTTATAGACTCAATGCACATCTAAACATGCATGGAAATTTGCAAACAGCTGCATCCCATTAAATCATCTTGGTTGATAATCACATGCCTAAATCTATCAGATAAATCAACATCCACAGCAGTGGGGCGGTGTGTGGCGCAGTGGTTAAGGCATATGCAGACGCAGCCCGGGCAGACCTTTCCTGCATGTCATTCCCCTCTCTGCCTCCCCCTATATCAGATAAATCAACATTCACAGCAGTGATGTTTTTTTTTATGCTTAATGGTTCGTTCTCCACATTCTAAAAGTATCAATATAATGCCTCCTCACAAGTCTATCTTCCAGTTCATTTTCTCCTTTATGTTTACAAGAGCTCCTATCACAGTCTTGTAATCTCAAGTTTATGCTTCCACGTTGGTGCAGAGTGTGACTCTGTACGTGTGCATCTGTATAGGGAAAAAAGTGCAACACTCTCAGAGGAGGCACAGTGATCAGCTCACACATCCACATTGACCAGATGCTCATCCATAGTCAATGAGCAGAAAAATCGTTGCTTCTCTGAAACAGTACCATTAGCTATGTGAGCACCATGAGCTTGTAGATGAAGAGATCATCATCATACAGTGTGAGGATAGAGCTCTGCTGCTGTTTGACCCCTTGACAGTCATGCAGGGTACCAGAATAAATCTGTATCACTGAGCTAGGATCCTGTTTCAGGTGAGGTTGCTCTCGGGGGTTGAGGAGACCATCAAACAACTGAACAGGATGGAGTGGGAGTCTCCCTCCTCTCACCGGGCCATGCACACTTTCTCTTACTGTAAATGTGCTCCACTGTTTTGTTTTTTTTGTCACAGACATTTCTATTCTTTCTTGCAAATATTTTAGTTCGATGGAATAAAATGTCAGAGAGAGGAGCAGCGCCTGCACAGAAATTGTCCATGCACTTTTTTAAATTTCCTGTTGATCGCCACTAGAGACCGCAGTGGGAGTGGGCATCGCTGGCTGGTGGCGTCGGCTGTGTTGTGCCCACAGGCTCGCTCAGGGCAGCCTAGGTAAATATTGTTTAGCTCTCCTCTGCAGAATCTCAATTGCTTTTCTTTCTTTGCTTTCTCCACGAGTCACTGTAGATCAGTTCAATTGGTCTTTATTGGAGTGGTGTCCTTTCAGGACTGAGAAGTGTAAAAATTAGTTTTGGTGACTCCATGAAACATTCTCCCCTTGAAAAATGCTCGTTTCAAGATCAATATTACACCACTTTTTCACATCCAATGGAAAAACTGCACACTGTAAGAGAAAAGCAATCTCGAGAGGTCTTTTTCAACCACATACCTGCAATGTCAGCAGGATTGTAAACAAACATTATTTGCAAAAATAAAACATTCTTAAAGCGGTTCCTGAGATAAACCTGGAGAATATAAGAAAGTGCTTTCTCTCTGGAAGATTCATTTGATGGAGCTGAATTACTTCCAGCTGCTGCATCACAGTACATCTAAATCCACTTCAGACTCATAGCCAACCACATGGAGCTAGATAATAACTTTTTGCTAATAAACTTAACAGCAGGATAGGAAAGTTTTGGCTGAAAACATTTTCTTCATGCAAATTATTGATATCATGGAAACAACTTTTATCACCTTAAAACTACTGCAAACTTCAGTCAGCTATAATATTAATTTGTATCAAAAATGGATAGCATGCGGTGTCGTTTAGCTCAGCTGGTAGAGCAGGTGGCCCGTATGTAGAGGCTATAGTCCTCACTGCGGCGCCTTGTATTGAATCCCGGCTCAGGTGGGCCCTCGCTGCCTCCCATTTCCTGTCTCTGTCTCTCTACTGTGCTGTTGATTAAAGGCGAAAAACAAACAAAATAAAAGGATGGCATGAAAGAAGTAACGAACCAAAGGACAATTATAACATGACTCGCAACTATAGGAATTCGATGCACTGCAAATTAAGATAACATGCAAACAGACGGAAAACAAATTCTTCATCAATTCGACACCACGTGCTGTAAATACAACACAACAGAAGTTTCCAGGGGAAATGAAATAGTGATGAACCAGGCTTGCACGCACTTGTACCAACTCTCTTAAGGAGCTGAAGCAAATAAATATTTAGATATACATTTTTTAAACCATAAATGGGTTGTCATAATAGTCGTAATCCATTTATTTATGTAATTGTTTATTTAGTTTAGGTTTGTCATAGAGCATTAAAGTAGACGGATACTAGTCGACTGTGGATATTACAGCCTTTTTAAGCTGATTTTCTTAGTGAAAAAAACTGCACAATGAATTATACGTCTGAAAAAGGTATAATGTGTTCTTATCACAATTACCAAACCAGCAGGTGAGGTGTTGTAGCCTATTTTCTAGGAAATTCATGCTTCCCATGATGACCCTGATTGAAATCTGCTCAGAGTGAGAGCTCAACATGTGCCCGCCTCATTACCGGGCCCATCACTCCATTACAGAGTGACAGAATCTTATTACATGCCCCTTCATGGCATCTTAATTGGGTTTTACCGCTAAGACTTTTTCTGAATTACAATCCTACCACTGTGAATACGAAATCACTCAGCGCACATTAGCGGATGATGCACCTCAGGAGCGAGTGCTGCTGCTGCTGCTGCTTTGAATGAGTTACCGCCTTCATCACTGTGGCATTCTCACACGAGCCTTTGACACTTTGCGTTTAAAGATTTTTTATAATGGCCTCGCACCCCCACCCTGAGTCAGTTTCTTGAGCGCAGGGCCGGAACTTGCCAGCCTCCATAAGAGACTGTTCAACCTTCCTCGTTTTCAAAAAACAGCTAAAAAACTGGCTCAAATCCAACCAGACCTGCAACCTTTGCTTTAAATGGAAAGGATCCTGAATTGTTTAAGACTTTAGTGAAGTTAGTGAAGCAGACAGAATCATTTATGGGCCGCGCCAAACTCCTACATGGCTGGAAATTTATGAGCATGTTCGTCTCCCGTGAAAAGCGCGCTTGTCTAATAAATATTTGATTGATCTTTTAATAAGTGAAAAGCACTGCTTGGGGAAGACATCCCTGCTTAAATGTGTGACATCATCCGTCTACGCAGAACACCAGACAGAAAAGATTACCTAAATATTTTAGGTGAGACGCCATGCCTGAGACATTACGGAACGAGTAATCATTTCAAATTACTTTTTCCGTGACAAACTTGGTGATCTGGTTACAGAGAAGAGAGCTGTGTCTGCATTTGATTATTTAAAAAGCTGTTAAATTCATACATTTCAAAGTGTCTAGGCTATTTCCCATCTTTCATTCACATAAAACAACTCTTTTCTGCCTGTCTCCCACACGTCGGCTCGAGCCTTGATTCAGGTGAAACCTTCAGTCCTTCAGTTAATGACAAAGTAAGTATTTTCCTTGTCTTTCATGTAGGAAAATAAATGCATCTCCAGCACCTGAAGACCTTGTCCAACTAAAACTAACAGCTTTGATCTCCCAAATGGCCTTGCACTGCTCACTTAGTTTGGAAGTCTTCATCCCCCCACCCCCTCCCTATTACCTAAGTAACTCATTCAGTAAATACCATGTGGGATAATTTAGTAATCTTCAAAGAGAGGCTCCAGAATAAAGACTTGTTCATGTCCCAGAAAATTTACATATTTTCAGAGCATTTACATATCTTCAGAAAATTTACATATTTTCTAGGACACAAAGATGTCTTAGCTCCTCTTCTTGATTTCCATCATCCGCACAACTCTTAGATACAAGGGCTTTTGTCTGAATGGTAACACATCAGATGCCAGATAATCATTGCCTGTGTCATTTGGAAGGATAAAAGTCTAATAGCACACAAGTACAAGAGGAGGAAAACTCTAAAGCATGCACACGATCATCTGAAGATGAGGAGCGTCCAAAGTTTTTTGACTCCAACTTTCAGTCTACCTCAGATTTGTATCATCCCTCTCTGTTGGTACCAATTTCTCTAGGCTTTAATGTTCGCTCGGTCAGTTTTTCTTGGCTTTGCTCAGGTGCATCTTATTAAATCAAAGCCCCTTTTGCACACACACTAAATCTGATTAACTGAGCACACACACTTATTCAGCGCAGTGCTGTGACAGTTGACTCTGTGGTGGATGTTTTGCCGCACACTAACTTTGATAAATAATTCAAACTTTTATTAAAGCCAGATGCCGGGAAGCAATTCCTTGAAGAGCTGAGAGGAGACAATGGTGGTGGCTGGAGAAGCTGTAATAAGTGCTTCTTCAAAGAAGTTCAAGTGCAACGAATGACATAATTTTGTCCTCGTGGCCCTGTTCGGGTTGAAGTCAGAAAAAACTCAAAATTCATATATAATAGTTTCATGGAGTCCTGTTCGATTAATCGGTTTTAAATCGTAATTACGATTATTTAGTTGGGACGATGTTAAAAACGTGAAATCGTAAAATTGATTTTTGTACTCTAGGGGAATTACGGTACAGCCCCCATTCATGTATCTGGGCTGTGCTGGGTTACTGTAGGGACATCCGCCTCCTTCCTCCCATCACGCTCTCCCCCTACACTGTAAACAAACATGTCTGTGTTTGCCAAGGCCAGTGAGGATTTTGTTGCCAAAAAGACCAATGGGCTTTTCCACTATACAGTTACAGCTCTGCTCGGCTCGACTTGACTCGGTTAAGGTCTTTTTCCATTACAGCTGAGTCCTTCAGCAGTTGTCATATCACGGCAGCTACGGCCACGTCGTCCTGCTCTCTTTTTTCCAATCCTCACTCGTCTGCACCTTGATTACGGACCACAGCGTGGTTTTCCACAAAGCAGCCCTTTAACTCATGTGACAGAATAACAACAGTCTCAGAAAAGTCAGTGGTCACTGCTGTCGGTGTGTTTTTACTGTCGGGTTCAGGAAATCGGTTGTAGAGAAAAGAAAATTGGGATTTTACTTTTGGGAAAAATCAAACAGCCCTAGTTTCATGGTTATATAACAATTTAGTGGCGGCTGCCAGACTCTTTTTTCTTCTCTTATGTACACACTGCTTCATCAACACCATGTATGTCAGCGTCAATAGGTTGATTTTACACCAGGTTATTCAACTATTAATGATAAGATAATGGGTTTACGGTGTTTTTGTAATGCTCTAAATATTCAGTTGCACTCATAGTATAGGCTATACAAAGCTGATGTTCCAACCTTCAGTCGACCTATTTCAACATTTCAGCCATTATTTCTAGCCAAGTTTTTACTCTTTGTGAGCTACTTTCTTTTATCTGTTGTGTGAAGCTAACGTATTTAAGTTCATATATTTAGTTGTGACCATAAACCCATTATGTGTGGCTAATTCCAGTTGGCCTCATATTCGATATTTCAATAATTTATGCAAAACCCCTCGCTGTTTATTCATTTTTAACAATAGATTCGCATTATTCATCTATACTTTCTTCAAAGATTCTAACTTGCCATTTAACCATGACGTCTCTTTTGGCTAACTCTTTGACTTGTGGATTACTTCAAACACGCTGACTGCTGAATGTGCATATTCTTATATCCCTGACTGGGAACTGGAACCAATAAGCCCACATTTGTACTTTGTATTTGAAGACATATGAATACAAGAAACAACCAACAAAGTTATATTTGGGTCAAATACTTGGATATCTCTGACAGTTTTTGGACGCGATACTTGTCACGACTAAGCATTTGATGCCAGCCTGGGGAAGCCTGGGAACAGATTTGCTATCAGTGCAGCAGAGTAATGACCAATAAAACGCTGCTTCACACATTCGCCAGTTTCAAGAAAAAAAACAGCAGCTGAGCAAACAGGCCCTTCAATCTGGCAAACACACAAATGTTGAGCGCACATGTCCCAGACTGGCCACAGTACCAGTCTGTCTTCTGGGAAAATGATGCAGTGCTAGCCAGCATGGAAGTTGTGCAGGAGCTGCATATGTGCCCCTGAACCTCAGTTCTTATCCTGCTCCTGCCAAGCTGATTTACAGCCTCTGGGTGAGGTTAATCACTGCATGGTTTGAGGACAAATTGGTAAGGCAGGGAAGTGAGTCATTTGTACTATGGATACTGACCTCTCCTTCCAAGTCTTACCTGACAAAGCAGATTATTCATTCACACAGTATTAGTTTCTAATACAGCAACATCTCAAAGTCAGCCAGTTCTGTAGCGCAGCCAAATAAGTAAAAAATAAATAAAATGACATTAAAAGAGGGAATGCATGTGAGCCTTTACCTGACGTCTCTCTTACACATGCCAATGGCAGTGACTTCTCTAGTTTATTACACTGTCTCCAGTATCCCAATCAATTGGGAGTAGTCTCAATCAATTAGCTCTGCATTATTTACCCAACAAGTCCCACTGGGATCTCCTCAGACAACAGCAATTACTGTATCCCTCGTCCACTCCCCTGGCGCTCCGGCAGGAAAACTGATTGCCAGTTTATACTATGACATGATTCCTGCTTGGTGCGGATGATTTATTATTCATCACTCATTCTTTCCACTTGACGACTTTCATCTTGAAAATTGAGAAAACGTCTTCTTTTCTACTGAAGATTATGAGTCGATAAGATTTTATGAAATTGTCACACACGCACGCACACGGGACAATCGACAACAACATCCAGTGAGAGCCGATGTCACTCTCGAGTTTAGTTTCGACTTAAATGAGTAATTCTTCGCCTGCTCTCTGCTTTGTGTTGTCCACATTATCCTCCTGGGCACTTGTGTTGACCATCTGTGACAACACTGTGAGCAGCAGTGGGGGGGGGGCTACATGCTAACAGCAAATGTGGTGAGACGACTTTCACTTGAGGGAATACCATTAGTCTTCAGGTAGTGAGGGGGATGGCCATCTGTGGTTACAAAGCAAATTTTAGTGTGTTTTGTCCTGCAGCGTTTTGTGTTGAAATTACTTACGGGCGCAATATTTTGGCATCAGCGTAAGTTTGCTTTTCACATTTAATTTTTTATTAAAAGCAAAGCAGAGCAGCGCGACTCTTCACCTCGTTTAAAAGAGGAGACAAATGGCGTTTTTGGTAAATATATTTAAAACAAGCAGCATATTAATGATGGCGCTGCACAGCACCATGTCAAATGAAAGCTTTGAAGCTCAGAAAATGGGCGGGGCAGCTATAAAGCGTGCCCTTGCATTCACCCTATGTCTGCTGCTGAGACCAAGCCAAGTCTATTATGGGAGACTTAATAAAACTTAAAAGAGAATTAAAAGTATGTCCTAAGGGAGGTTGGGTGACCTTCAGTGACCTGTGATGTCTGATATCTTTTGGCAGCAAAGTGGGTCAAGTGATCTGCTCACACCAGCATTTAATGAAAGTCTTTTCCCTTCCCGAGTCTCGTGTTAATGTTACTGCAGCGCGGCCTGTCATGGTAATTATCAGCTAAGGAGGAGAGTGGCTTATATGTTGTGATGCCCTTGAGAAAAAAAAAAAGAGGAGCTGCATGCACATTATGTTCTCATGTGAGTTTATAATAAGACAATATGGCAGCTGAGATGTCGGGCTGAAAAACAAACAAACACATCTTTGTCATGCTAAATGCTTTGCCGGCAGTTCTTTGCCATCTGTGTCTTCTGAACTCGGAGGTAATTGTTTGGAGGAGGCAGGTTTGCTTAATTAGGATCAGCAGAAAATTGTTTTGCATGATTGAACAGTGCAACCATGACCTACAGCACAGTCAAGGTAGATCTTAGGAGACACGGTGTAATTCGACTAAATGAATCGTTAGCCTTTCATTCACACATCCTTCATCTCCGAGGTTTGAAATGTACTATTTTTGAGTTTTTTGTTAAAAAAAACAACCCTTTAATTACTTTAGTCAAACAGGTTTTGTGTATCACACAGACTAGGACGACTAATTGATTAGAATGAGCTCTTCCTCGTTGCTCACTGATCAATTCACAGATGTTTGCAGCTCTGATTTGAACTTGTGCAGCCGAAAAAGAAAGAGCAGAGAATAGACTGGAAATAAGGTGCCATCATCAACTCCTAGCGAAGTCAAAAACAGCCAAAAATAAAGAGGCTGTGGACGCATGAGGCTTCAGTGTATCCCCGGCTTGTGGCAAGGATGCACTCACCTGTCACTCAAAGCGCCGTGCCCTCAATTATACAGCTTTAATGAAATTTAAACGAGAAAGTTATATAAAAATCCAGCCCTTGTACAGTTGTCCTCAAGGAGGAAATTAGCTGTGGACCTTGTATCGGGCTGTAATCATGTTAATCTCTGCTCTGATGTTGGTCATTGTAATAAGGGAGTCTACAGGGATTGACTCGCTGCTGAACTTCATTTTTCAGCCTGAGGTGTGTGTGTGTATGTGTGTGTGCTTGGAGCATACTGTAGGCATTGTGTGCAAAGATACATCACTGGCTATTGAAAACAATATATTTACAGTAGACCTATGAAAAAAGCATGTGGAACACGCCACATACATGTGCAAAATAGGATTCATAAATACTGTGATATACTGTACATAGAAATATATGCACATGGGCAACAGATAGGACAAATGCTGACTATTTCATTAGAAACAATATTGTAGATTTACCCTTTAACTGCAGCTCCAGTTTCAGGGCGGAGACGTCACACCTCCCTCTCTCTCATCAGTATGCACAGTTAAGCCTCATGTCCTGAAATGCACTTGATAAGACTTGCCACGCTCTGATTTACCATAGAGGGGAAACAGGCAAATGAAATTGCTCCTCAGAATATCATTCCCATGACGAATCAATATTCCACTAAAAACTTTGCTGTTTGATTTTATTTTTCCCCAAAGATGACCTTTTGAACTGCTATAAAAACAAAAAGCAGAGATGTTAAGTCGGCTACTACGCCGGTAACAGGAGGATGAGGTGGATGCTCACTACATATTGAACACTACATATTAATCACAAATGCTACAGAAGCATCGATCCAGTTTACATGATCCTTAGTAAGTGCTGGATTCAGGTATGTAACATTATCCACAGAGGAAGACTGGGGTTCTTGTGTTTTATGTGTTGTTTTATGGTTCCACACTATCTGCAGCTGGTGGCTTTGCAAGTTCAAAACATGAGCAAACACCTTGCATTGTGGTTATTTAGTGTCCACACTGGTAGTGAATGCTTTAATAATAAAAAAAATAATCACTCCCTATAGTTTCTGCACTATACTGGATTCATTGCATTGTTTGCAAACGCGCTACAGAATCACGTCACGTGTATGCAATACATAAAAAAAACCTGCAGCTCAGCAAGTAAATGAAAATGTTGTTTCACGGGGAGCGCGAGCTGTATAAAGAGCTGCACAGTGAGAGGAGGGGAAAACAGTTTGTTCTCCTCTCACTGTGAATATAAAATGAACATTAAGTTCCTCATCGGCCCGTGTTCTCACCTTCTGTATGAGGGCAGCGTTCACGACTCAGGGATGTAATTCCTCACATCAAGGGGTCTGTCAGGGCTCAGCAGAGAGTCGGTAATATCTGTGACAGTCGAGACCCAGGATGTTCGCTGACTGACTTCTTCCTGTGGTGCCATTACCTACGATTGGCAAGTGTGTCATCAACATGATGACAAGTAGACACACACACACACACATCCATACACACTCGCAAGTCTTGTCTCCCCTGACGCCAGCAAATATACGAGTGCATTTCACCTCTTAGGATGAACCTCATCAGAGCTGCTGACACATTGATGCCCCCGGTGACAGACCTGTTACTGTCGGGTTCAGCTGTCAAAGTCATTTTTTGCGCTGGATAACTCGTGGCCAATGCATCATCCTGCAACTAAAGTGTAGCTTTTTATATCCCAACAACTTCCGGTGCCACCTTGTTTATTCTGGCTTGAGATTTTGCAAGCTGCTCAAGAGAAGAGCTCAGAGTGTCAAGGAGAAAAACGAAGACGAGGTAGCGCTGTCACTTAAACGCTGCACCGACAGCGGGGACATGTGTTTACATTAAGGTAAATGTGAGTCGACTAACTATGCTCGGCTCGGTAGCCTCACTAGACTATTGTTGAAACCGTGTGTGGAGGCAGGTAACATTCATTTTCATTAACAGTGGACAAATTGCGTTTCGAAAGAACTTAATCAGATTGCATGTTCTGTGGAGCTCTGTGGTTTCTTATACAACCATGGTGCTCTATCAGTTGGGGAAATTTTTAAATCTTATTACTTGATTGATTTGATTAGTCTCTGATTCAATCAACAGAGTAACTACTAAGATACTGGAACACTTACCCAGTCCTTTGGGCACCTACTACTAACAAATGGATGGATATGAAAAATTCATGAACTTCTGTCCCACAATTGGCCCCAATGACACACTTTAATGACATGTGTAAGTTACTGTGTTGTTACCATAACATAATTCTTATTGATTTTAAATACACATTTGCTACTGTATATCTGAAGGACTTTAATAAGATGCTCTGACAATAAAAAGTCCATGAACACTGAGAGGCAGCAGCAATGCTTTGAGGATGTTTTTATGAGCTGGATAATTGGATTTCTGTTGATTTTCTTTCTTTTTTTTTTGTCCTCAGGAGACTTTACGTTGGGTCTCTTCTTACTCTTTCATGAATGGGACTCGCACATATTCCTGCGCTTGTGAGGATGTGCAGTTGTTTTTCTGCCAGATCTAAATCAGGCTAAATGGGACAATTCAATTTATTTATTTTGACCTAATGATTGTTGATATGTTTGGAGACGTACAACAGTGACGTGATCGCACGGCACACGTACAACTTGCTCTTAAGACTTCAGTTCTGCTATGTGAAAACAAAGAACAGGAAAAGATTAAAGACACAATCAGATAATGTTTCTATCTTTGGATAACAAGTTGTCCGATAGTTGGTTTCACGACCTCTGTCCTACTAAAGTTTGTTGCTTTATGGTAACAGCAAACAAACAACATATATATCCACTTTATTTAATCAAGTTGTCTCATCGAGATTAAGATCTGCTCAGAGAGGGACCTGAGTACAGCAAGAGAAACGTGTTCAGACTGAAGACGATACAACACACCACACACTTCAGTCCCACTTCCAGTTAAGCGCAAACAGCATTAAAAACAAATCACAAATATCTCCCCCTATCTCAGCCAAGTTAAAATGAGATGAGTTGTTCAAGTTTTAAAATATATAGTAATTTATTCTATTTATCAAGTGAAAGGCACCCGCGCCTTTGTGAGTTCAGTATTTACTCATGGGTTATCTAAAGTCAGATGGTTTGTAGGGAAGAACATTTTGTTTGCAAATCTTCACGTAGATATAATCAACTGGGAAAAAAACTAGAAATTTTGAAAATCGCCTGTGTGGTTTTTGGGTCATTTCCTTCAAAGCCACTGGCCCGATTTCAACCAAACCTTGTGCGTTGGACTCCCCTCGGCCCCCAGATGATATATTTAAGTTTAGAGGATTTTGAATTTTGGTCCAAATTTTTTTGACAACCTCGGGGTTGGACATTTTGAAAATCTCCTGTGTGGTTTTTGGCTATTTTCTCCAAAACCATTGGCTCGATTTCAACCAAACCTTCTGTGTTGGACTCCCCGCGGCCCCCCAGATGATATATTTGAGTTTGGAGAAATTTTTGGTCCAAAATGCCAATTTTTTTCGACACCACAGGGGGTGAACTCACTTTAACTCACTCACAACTTTAACTAATTGTGGCACAGATACAACAGGGCCACGTTAAACAGACTGAGTTAAGCCCTGGAAAAATGTGAGTATTTTCACCACTGAGTGCATACAATGACATCAGACTGCCTCTACATACTGTATCCTCAAGGTCACAAGAATGCCTTTAACAAAATGCTTTTGTACTTTTTCTACAGGAGGAATGTATTAATTTTCTTGTGTACAAAACTAAGCCTGCATCCATTTTTCTTTTATCACCATCATATCTTTTCTTGTTGTTTCTGATGAAGTCCACCACATATATTTGGTAACATAACATTCATTAACTCCTGTAATATCCTTTAGTTTTTCCATTATGCACAAGCACTGACTCATCGCATCTGTATCTTCATTTCATGTTGCCTGAATTCCCGAGGTGTCTCATTGAGAAAACAGTCCTCTCTAGATAAAACCACAGTGTGCTGATGGAGATTTTTTTTTTCTTTTTAAATTTGCCTGCTGCAAATTTGCACTGACCTTGCAAAGGTGCTCACACTCTGCTATTGTTTCAAGGTAAAACCACAATTCAGCTGAACCAGTGAAAGGTCATGATTTTTCCCCCGAGGCCTGAAGACAGTTGGTGTGATTTCTGTCTAGTATTCATTTCCCGATCCTTATCCCATAATGCTGCAGCATGCTAATGTCCTAATCGCTGTAGCAGGGAGCATGCAGATCTCATGACATCCCTGAGAAAAGCTGCTCGGACAGGATGAGGCAAGATTAGATATGAAGAATTTAAAAGAGGAAGACAGGGTCATCTTGAAAAAAAAGTGACTATATTTAATCCAGAGGAGCAAACCTTATATGTGATTAAAAGATCAGTACAAAAGCTAAATTCTGTGTTGTGTCTGTGGAGATTAAAATGTCATGAAAGTGTGACTAACAATCCATCCAATAGATATTTCACACTAAACTACTTATGTGAGCCGGTGTTCCCTGAGGAAAAGTCAGGGGTTCACCGATGTCAGTTGGGTTTATCATCTGGAAACCATGAATGTCAGTGGAATTTAAATAGGAATTCATCCAGAAGATATTTCTATTGTTTCATAGGTGGACCTGCAGACTAGAGTCAAGTGTAGCTAAAGAAAGGCTAATAGGTTTATTAACGACTAGATACTGGACTAACTGTCTGCGCTAATTGATTGTTAGAGGTGCCGTGCAGTGCAGTGATTTACTGATGATCCTGAATGTTAAAGCAGACACAGCAAGAGACGCTAAGAGGAGGAAGAAGAAGAAAGACATGACTGATATGATAAAAGAACGCAACACCAGCCCAAGCGCATTCATATTGCATGTGAATATATAAATGTTCAAACACATGCAGGCTCCTTACACGACGCTTGGTGTGTGGTGTAAACATCGGACAGAAGGTTTCTCCGCTCCTTCTCCCTCCCCTTCATGTCTGAGATTGCTGAACTGGACTGTAGGACACAGATGAGGCTCCAGATATGAAAAAAACAAATACATTTGGAGACTCCTGCACTCAGTACAAGAGATGTTGTTTAAAAATGCATTAGCCATTAAAGTAAAACACGTTCCTTTGTACCTCCAGCTCTGAGAAGGCAGACGTATTTTTGCTGTGAGGTTACAGCCCTCAGTGCCGCTCTGGCGCTGCAGGAGATAACAGAAGATTGCTCGAGCGAATCAACGGCTACAGCAGAAATTCAGCTGACACCGGTTTTGTCTCATTCTGTCAAGAAAATCTATCTGTAAGCCCATATTTCGGCTTTCTGCAAGGTGGTAAAGTAAAACACAGGCTAGAGTGGTCAAAGCCACTGCCAATGAGAGGGGACCGGGCTTGTGATTGATAATATAAGCAACGTGAACTGAAGGGATACCGAGGATTGATTGGTTGAATACTGAAACTGACTCACAACTGTGTCAACCGTCGCAGGGCCATTTAGATATGGGAAAAAAGTGGATGTTCACTTTTGTTCCTATATCTCAATAAAAAATAGCAGTTTGTTTTTTTCACCAAATGGCCTGTGTCTGCATTGTTTGTTTTGTTTTTATGTCGTGTCTGACTGCAAAAGTTGCACCGTCATAAACTAAACTACATGTTTGTGTCAATACCAAATCGGCTATCAATTAGCCTTGTTTGAAAATAGTCTTTATCAAGTATTCAGGTTTACATACAATTTCTAAAAGATGTACTTCCACTGAGCTGAACTAAGTTAGATCACCTAACCACCTACATACCTGCCTGGTATGTATAACCCAGTCCAACTCCCTGTAGGTACAAACATATACAGCACTTAAATACAGCAAAACCCACTATGAAGCTGTTCTCATTTATGTTTTTTCAATTATGAAACACTGCCTGAAATGTGGCCAGCAGTTGTTTCCACATTTTTCACCTTTAGGTACAGCTGTAGCCTAAACAGTAAAATATGAACAACCAGAAACTCCCCAGAAAAACAACTCCACTCTGGTGTAGTTTCAGAAATCTCAGCAACACATCTCAAGCTGAAACAACTGTACTAGTTATCTACCACTTGGGGTTGTGAAGAAAAAAATGTGTTTTTAATTTGGGGTGAACAGACAGACCCTTTGAGCTTAATTACCTGCTTCATTGGGTAGTATGAAATATAATTACCAAAGATGAGAGGAGATGATAATACAGTAGATTCTAGTTCTCAGCTCAGCATGTCTGACACTGTCACGCTGCAGGTTTGAAATTCACCATCTCAGTTGCTTAAGTAGACAAATAAACTAAATCACCCCAAAACAGGAGGTTTCATGATGAAATGAAGGCTGACATCTGATGCTCTGCAGCTGCTCGTACAGCTCAGATGAAAATGAAGAGCAATGAGCGGACTCGGCTGATGCGAACATCCTGCCTTTTCCTCATCTGATAATAACTTGCGCGAGCACCGACGGGGTAAGTCATAGAAGACTACAGTCCAGTCTTATGAACTGAAATCGGATATGATTTGTTTTGATATCACCAGCTTTAAAATGCTCTTAACTGCAGGGAAAATACACAAATTTGGAGTATTAGATGCCCAAGGAGGAGTTGGGTTATCATTCGTATTCTGATATACAGCAGTTTTCGTTCAGCAGATGTTTTGAGGCACTGACAGTTGCAGATTTGTCCTAGATGCATCCTTCAGTGGTTAATTAAAGAAAGAAATGGAGGCCAATGTCTTCCATAAAATGAACGGGGCTTCGGCAGTGCTATATTCACACACCACGAGCCTGAAGACAACAAACATGCATGTTACAGCTAAGCAAACACACCGAGTTGCCTCTGCGCATATGTATGAAGCGAGTGTGAATCTCCACACAGAAATGCGCACTCATGCAAAACACATACATGCACACACAAGCGTTTCCCCTCGAGGGGTTCGCTCCCGTCGACCGCCGTTCAATCAGGCAGACATAAAATGCAGTTTTCTCAGAGGCGCAACGCACATGCATCAACTTTAAGTCCAAACACACACACCCAGATGCACACCTGATCTCCTGCCATTCCTGTTCGCCCCCTGGTAGCGGTGATGAATGAAACATGAAATGTGCCGGTATCCCAGCATGTTTGTTAATTTTTCTGGCTGAAACATCCACAGTTCCTTCTGTAACCAGCTCCTTCTGTATCTCACCTTACTGGCAGAAAGGTCAAGCTCAAGCTGACCTTTGTACCTGAATGTCTCATTACTGAACATTAGATAACAGAGATTGAGGAGGTAGAGGTGAGAGTAAAACTGGAGGGGACATGTGTCTGCATCTCCTTCATCCTCTTCATGTGTGTGCACATCCCCATACTGCTCCTTAATAATGCAGCAGGTGCACAGTCAACCATACATACTGATCACAGTGGGGGTTACGATATATAGGCTACAGCATGGCTCATACAGATGAACCCCATCCAACACACACTTGCACATTTCTGCACTTGTGAGGACTGTCATTGACCATAAACCCAAACCTACCCCCTTACTGGGACCGGGCTTAGTCCTATAGGTCTAAAGAGCCAGAAACCATCACTCCTCATTAATGTCCCCACAAAGACAGGTATACAAGAACACATGTACACACTGAATGCACATACACACACATGCACACACATGCATCACAATTTTCTTTGACCTGTCAGTCAACACTCGCTACATCTGCCTGTCACAGCTGTTTAGCATTAATCTTCAGGAATATTAAAGTCCCAATTCACAATGCTGCATGTTCTTAGCCGTGATGGCTGGGATAACCATTTTATACTGCTGGATGCAGGAAAACACACAATTATATACGAAAAAATATCTTATCCTACAATGTTATGACAATGGCTCTGCAAATAATGGCTCGATACAACGCTGAATGATGCTGCTGCTCTAAAAGCATGCAGAGAACATAGTACTAAGCAAAGGCATTAGCATCCTTTTAGACTGTATACACAAACTGTGTCTAACAATAAGGCTCTTTCATGAATCAACAGCCCCTATAAGATCTTGAATATAATAAATATTTATCAACCTAAAAAAATCATTTTTAACTCTTTTTACTTTGATGCTGCATTTCAGCATATTGAACCGCAAAATGAAAAATTCAACAACCTCCGTCAAGAAAGTCAAAGTCCAAAATCCCACAGAAAATGCAGCTTTAATCTATTTCATTCATGTACGATTCAGTTCAGCTTATATTTATTTATATACAGCTTTTACACTTTTAGGCTATATATTTTTTTTCAGACCAGTTCTTATTCAACCTGGGAACCTCAATTGTTTGTTAAGTACAACAGCGGTGTAGTGTATTGTGTTTTACAGGCATTACTCACACAATATGGAACAAAAGAAAAACCTAAGGCAGGTTTTTTTTTCCTCCTGTCAGCATTACGCTTTAAAAATAACATCTTAAGTCTTGTTCCATTGATGAAATCAGGCGGTGCTAAGGCAGAGAACGGCCTTGGCATCAACGTCAGTGCTAAGTAACAGAACATGTAAACCTGCATGAATATTATTGTATACTGCTCAGCTGTAACTGATGATGAGGGAGCCACTGATTATGAAGCATTGATAAACCAGCTGATGCCTATCAGCTAATTGAGGGGTGATTTGAATATTGTGTCTGAACCAATGCTATACTCCATTACTTTTATTATCAACCTCAACCAAATAGTTTTTATGCCTAAGTGTAATAAAATCATAACCACAGAGGTAGAAACAATTATGTTACAATTATTAGTTTGAGTAATTGAAAGCAGTCTTTCCAAGAATTTAAAAACTGCCAGAAATGAACTTAAAGTTTTTAAATTATTATTTTGGAGGAGTTCTCAATCTCCGTCATTGAAATGCATGCTGTGAAAACAGGGATTTTATGTTTAGAGATTATCCAAACTTCATCTTCTGCAAAGTGGATGCTACTTCCTTCTATAAGAAACTAAATAATAAAACACAGATAAGCATAATGGAATTTACCGGAGCAGCAGGTGATGTAGCTGTAGCAGCTGAACTGTCTGTCTCTGGCACTGAAAGAGCAAAGTACAGTCTCAGTGATACTGTACAGACCTGGGATCCTGCGCTATAGAGCTGCAGTGTTGAATCCCCCACAGTAATTATCCAGACCTCATAATCTGAATCACTGCAGTTATGAGAGGAGGGAGAGGAAGCGCTCTCTCCACACGACGATACAGTATAAGCTGAAGCAAACACACACCGACTGGTACAGTAACTACATGAATAAATCACCTAATTACAGTATGTCCTCAAAAAGCAAGTGGCAACAAATGCATGAGCTGGCGCAGGAAACCACAAAACACACAGGCAATAATATGGATTTCATATGATGAGATTACAATAGGCATGAGATGAATGAACACACACACACATATCAATGCACACAGCTAATTTTCTCTTACCCCCACCCCCAATCCCCTCCCCACCCTACTTGTCGACATGCAATTAGATAAGCGACTGTTCGACGAGGCACTTGGCACCCACACGCTTCCATTTCAGAGCTGCTTTCGTAACTGCAAAGCTCAACTCTATCAGCCCACTTTGACCAAACTCTATCAAACGGAGCCCCTCGTCCCTCTCCAACACGGGGGGTCACATCCCACCCGCCCACTCCAAACCATCTCTCATTTCCCCTCTGCCACCACACAACGCCTAACCCTAATGGAAACATCCCTCCCCTCCCCACAGCGGTGCTATTAAATATGATTTGCTCACATTCAGCTCAACCACGGTCTGTTTTGGAGGAGATGAAAATTGCTTTGAAAATCCATTTCCCTGTATTTTCTGTAATGGGTGGAAAAAAAAGATCAGTCTGAGTTGGAGAATTGAGCAGTTTGATGTCTTTGATTTGATTCTCATTCCCAAATGTCACTGAAAACTGATGAAAGTGATTTAGATAGCCCAGTGATCATGGAGAAGTGACTAATCACTGGATATGAGAACATGTCGTTCTAATGTGAGTAATTTCCCAAGGAAAACAAGGCGAGGCTGCGACTTTCACTGCGTGTTTGCTTCATTTCTTGCAACTTCGACACTGACAAGTGCTCAGCCTTCGGGGCAGATGTGCAGCAGTGAGAAATTACAAAGATCTGAATCCTTCTGTCAAGCTGCTTCCTGTCCTTCTTCATACGTCTGTCACTTCTTCTGTGTTTAAACAAGAGCAACAACGTGAACATCTCGGAGGAGAGAACGCCTCAAAGTGTTTGTTGCTGTCCCTGATGTTTGTATTATTCATCTTGCCTCTGTCACAGCGACCTCTCTCCCACCGTCAAGAAGTGAGAGTTATGAACAGCGACCAAATCTTAACCTTCAGATTTTGTCTGGCTGTCATCTCATAGAAATTATCTGATTTTGTGACATGATATATGAACAGTGTCTAAAATCTGGGGTCATGAAACTATTTATTTTGTAAAACTTGTATAATATCCACCAGTTACGCATGCTGTTCCGCCGACGGTACGGCACCAGAAGGTGGCGCTAGCATCAATTACTCCCGAACATTTTTAACAGCAGCCCTTGAGCATATATATTCATGTTATACATTGTTAGAAAGCTTAGATCGCCCCGATCAATTCAAGACCACCCACGATTTTTTTGGTTACTCACAGCCCTAACAGGATTAGCAGTTAGGTCGGCTAGCCGCTAAGCTAACGTATGATGCGTACATACCTTTCAAGTCTTCCCTTTATCCACAGCCGCCATCTGATGACACAAGACCGTTTGTACAGCTCCCCAAGTATCCATGCTTGTGAAATGTGAAATCCGTTTCCTTCTAACCGAAGTATTTTCCTCAGTGCGTTTAGTCCAATGCGTAACGTAATACAGGCGGATCAAAACAAAAACAGTTACTGCATGTTTACATCCGTGAGGTCTTCCTGCTTCAAACAACACCACTCAGTAGCCAATCAGTGGCGAGGACGGAACGGGACATGTCTCGAAAGCCAATGAGGGCACGCGACGATAAGACATGACAACGTGACTTTGATTGACAGCTGCATGAGCCAATAGGAATTCTCTGTGAAATAAGGTCGATAATCTTTTAGCCAATTAGGCTGAGGTTTTCAACAGTGCATGACACTGCTTTTAGGTGTGCAGCTGTGCGCACTCTACTGCGCGCCAGGAGTTTAGCGGTTGTATTTTTTTTTTGTTTCTTTTGGTCTTTTGACTTGAAATTTGGTCTGCAGGAAGTCAAGACCTGTGGCTGTGGCCTAATTCTGAATAGCCTACTGAGAGCTCCCTGAATGTACCCATGTCATTATATAGGCAAACCTATGGGCGGGGGAAACAATTTTGTCATTCTAACCTTTGCCATTTTTTGTCAGTAAGTCACAGAATCACAAAAACACTAACAGTAATGCTGAGAGTGTTACCTTTACAGTGATACACATCTCTGAATCTTAAACTATGTGGGATCTGTGCTGCTCACAACTTGGGCATGGCTTTATGGCAAAAAACACTCAGCTTAACCTTCTTGGAGGAGAAAGAGCCAGCTGACGAAGGGTGAGGGTGGGGTAACAGCCCGGGCAGGTCGCCAGAGATGGACAACTTCACACACATTCACACCTCGGGTCAGTTAGAGTCACCAACCAACTGTGCATATCTGTGGGAGGAAGAACATGCAGACTCCACCCAGAAAAGCCTGGGAATCAGTGAACACAATAATATTTTCATTTTTCTGCCCCCTGTTGGGATTTGAATCATCAACCAATCAGCTGGCTTGATAAACGGGTCTGCAAATTGGTGGTCACATAATCCCTGCAACAATATGACTCTAAGCATCCTCTGTCAACTCTCTGCTTTGTTTTAAAAATGAATCCCATGAAAACCTCCTGCTGAATGTTGATACACTGTACAAGGGTGGGGGGGTCGCACAATGAAAAAATGTGTTAACTGTTCTCCCCGGAGACGCCTGCTATACACATTTGCTCATGAAGTTCATTGCACTTGTGATTTGGATCCTCACAGTCGCAGCTGAATGTGCGGAAGGGCACCTTGAGGGTCGATGGAGGGCCGCTGCCCTTCGAGAGGCTGACACAGTCATTTGTCAAACGGGAAAGGCCTCGAATTTACTGCACCCGCTGTCTTATCCGCATGTTTAACCCTCTGCACTCCCCAACGCAGATACACACACACACACACACACCACCTGCCCCCTCAGTGTACGCAAGGGGATCCAGATCTGATGGAATTAGAGTGGTGATAGAATGAGAGACAGGGAGAGAGAGTTTATTAAATTAAGGGGAGACAGGAAGAGAGGACTGAGTGACATCATTTCAATGTCGCCTCTCACACCGCACCCCCACGCCGGCACAGTTCACTGTCAAGAGCTCCATCTGGTAGACACAGCACACACACAGGCACACACACACACACACACACTGCCATTCAGTAGCCTTACAGATCGACACACCGCATGCTCCCTCACAGTCAGCAGTTCAGTTCAGACCCAAAAAAAGAGAAAAACACCCCTCCATTTCACACATCCACCCTATTAATCAGCTCCAACGCCACCATGCGGCTCTGACAGTCTGTCCATGTCACTGGTCATGCACTGATCCTGTCACACCACACACATATGTGAGATAATGTACCACATTTATGGGGTTTGGGATTTTTTTCTTTGTCTATAGTGCTGAAAATAAATGTGCTTTTGATGCAGTTTAATGAAGTCAACATTTCACTATAGATAAACAGAGTCTCACAGGAGTTCCTCACTTGACAGCACATACAAAGCTTATAGGATGTGTTCAATCAGCCAGTAGCAATCTGCTGATCTAAAGCAGCTGTGACAGAGTCACCACATCTCTCAGCTATCACCGGTGCACATCAAAGAGCTGTTTTACACACTCCATGACGAAGAAGACATGACAGATAAAACCTTTTCTTTTTTACACAAAGCAGCTTTAGAATATCTAAACCCCAAAGGTCTGTTGAACACATCTGGAGAATGACCTTCAGTGAAATATCTACAAGACTGTCCTAGGTGATAATGAATGAAAGTGAATTCAGTAGCTCCCACTTTTATCAACAGATTGAACATTTTCAATTACAAACACCACTGAAGCAAAAATTTGAGATTTTTGGAACTAGGCTATAATAGGCTCATTTGCTTGCTGAGGTTTCGTTAAGAGCTTATGTCTGCAGGGAAAATATAAGAAGAAAAATGTGAAGATAAGCCTTTCCAAAATCAAAGATTTTCTAAGAAGTCACATTTCTTACACATTATGTTGTTTAATTTGAACAAAAACTTACAGTAATGGTGGCTTCACACCATACCTCACAGGATGTGATGTTTTATTATCATCATGACCTTAGGATTTTGTAATAATGACTTTATTTAGATCATTCTGTTCGATTGAAAGGTCAGCATCTACAAAATATGTGTAAATCCCCCATGTTTCCCCAGAAGACTGTTTCCCAGTTTCCTTCAAAGCTGCTTCAAAACATCAAAAAAGAAAAATTCTGACAAATCTAGAACAAGATGCTAGATCACAGTGGGGATGAGAGTGATGAAACAAATAAATAACTAACAAAGGAAGCGGGAGATGTTGTGAACTGCGCAACAGTCTGGCTGATGCCAGTTGCATGGAGCGCAGCGATTCTCTGTCACCTGAGCACTAACAAGCCGGCATTAGCCACCTGTTGGCCCATATGGGGCTCTGTGGTACTGAGGATTTATGAGACAAGTGTAACACTGGAGGTATTTAATAAAAAACAAGCAGCTCTGCTAAAATATCCGCTGTGACAATATTAACATGTTGTTCACAGTTCTGGTTTAGCATGTTAACTCACATTTACTAATTGGCACACTGCATGCTGCTGAGACTGATGGGAAATAGCACTAAATGTGCAGATATTTGGTCATGAAGTAGAAATATTTAAATTGAATTGGTGCCATAGGCAAGAGTTGGGGTTAGTTCAGTGTCTGTATGGTTTATCCTCTGAGCACCATGAATATCCCATGGTCATCCATTCAATCAACTGACTGTCTGATAGACGGGAAGCGACCTCCCCAGAGCCATGAAAAGCAGCATGGCTAAAAAGACAGGTGAGCTCCAGCAGGTGTAATGGGGCAGACGTGTGTGACATTTTAAACAGTGACCTATACAGCACATGTATGAATGAGGGAATCTCTATATTCAGCTGCAGTGAATGCATGTTTTGTGTGAGTGTGTCTGGCTGCGAGTGTAGCTACGTATGCTTCAGATACAGCATGTGTCGCCCTGCTTGAATGAATCAGTGCGTGTGTGTGTTCATCTCAGCATGGAGGAGATTGAAGGAGCCTCGGCAGAGAGGCACACAGAAGGTGAAGTGTTCTCTGAAGTGTGTATCTCAGTATGTGTGTGTGTGTGTGTGTGTGTGTAAAAGAGAGAGAGAGAGGACTCAACCTCCAGTGGCTGGATCAGTGGCTAACCACAGGGGAGGAGGTGTCCATGAGGGCTGTCAGTGAAATCCAGCATGACCGCATTTTACGCATGAGCAGGTGACATTTAATGTATCGGTTTTGTTTACAAAGATGGGAATTATGACGTAGAGACCCAGTTACTGTGTATGAACTGAAACTCCCAGGTGCAGCTGATAGAGAACATAAAATACTTGAAACTTGCACTTACATGAAAGTCAAAGTAAAAAATATCTTTGTCCTTGAAGTTGAGTCTAAAGCACAAAAAAAGAAAAAGACAGGCAGTAAAAAGTCATTTGTCAACAACCAGCGAAGATCCCAAAGACGTCACCGATGTTGGCTGAGAAACGGTCCAGTACATGAACCCCATGAAACAGCTAATCATCATTTTTATGCTTCGAGTTTGCTCCCCGTCCAACTGCTGGCAAGAAAGCCAAGAAGTGTAGCGTCCAAAGCAACTAATTATGATGCATGACGGGGTTTACAGTAGGGCTATAATGTGGTGTCTCACTAAGAAATATGTGTATAATGGAGTGCTTTGACTTTAACATTGAAAGTCCCATATGCATTTGCTTATAGGCACTTTAATAGCTGTGTGAAGCACTTCTCTGGATGAATGTTCTCATTGTTTTTTTCATAACTGATGTTTTTGAAATCAAGGTTTTATAGAAAATCAAATTTCCAGGGTCAAACTGAGAAACAGACTTTGACCCTAGGTGTAAAGCTTGAGAGGTTTATATATAGTATATAAGATAAGAAACCATAGGAACCAGATCAGGAGCAATATCTGCTGTAGGCAATAAGCTCACCTCATTATTTTCTTTAAATATTGAATATTGCAGAACTAGCAGGCAGATATATAATCAACTATATCTATCCACATGCGTGCGAGTGTACATTGATGATGGATTACATAAATGTATTTTTTGCACTTTATGACACCAACAGTTTATTGAACACATACATCCCATCCATCAAAGTAACCCTATGTGGTGACAACAAAACACACAGATTACACCTCTTTTCAGTGCATGAAAACGCTGAGCGTGGTGTTACGGGAGCACCCCAGGGTCACGCTGAGACGGATCGAGGGCACACAACAAATGCGGCGAGCCAACAGCGGCAGGAGTCATCAGGGAGGCGGTGAAACAGCAGGAAATGGTTTTGTTCATAACCCCTTGCGAGGAGGGGTCACAGCGCAGATTATTTTACAAAACATGTCATAGGAAACACATGCTAGGTGGTGGAAATAGAGAGATCATGGTGTGTTTTTTTTTGTTTGTTTTGTTTTTGCTTTTCTGCCAGTAATAAACTCCCTTGATAGCAAATGGTTGTAATGGACTGCACTGAGGTGAGACCGACGTGGAGGGAGAAAAAAAAAATTGCTGCTATAGCAAACACCACAGAGAATCCCTTCTGCTGCGGGTGAAATTGAGTTTCTTGTGGGAAAAATTGCTGATGTTGTGTCACATTTATTACATCACCGCGATGCATAAAACAACAGAGGGGTTCTGCTATAACAAATTACATTGAAGATTTGTGGATATTAAGGCAAAAGCCAAAGAATGAAACATCTAAATCAATTCGTGCAGGTTTTCACCTTTACGTTTTCTGCCTAAACGCACAAACACTGGCTGCTGCAACCAACATTAACACAGACATGAAAGGCGAGAAATCATCAAATTACACTTGAGGGGCAAATTGAAGTTCAATGGAGGAAATAAACAGAAGGCTTGGGGGCTGAGAGAAAGAGACGGCTCTTTGATGTTGTGAAATTAAACTTCATGTTGAAGAAACACTTGACTCTCTTTCCAGTTTCCACTCTGTAGATGTGCAAACAATTTTTACAGTAAAACCACAAGTGGGTCTATTCCTGTGCATGTCAGGGCAATCTGCGCGAGTGTAGCTGTACACGATGCCAGGCAACATAACCGCGTGTCATCATGTGAGTAAAGCACAATATAGAAATCCTTTGTGACAGCGCACGCTGTAAGGGCGCTAGGCGCTAACTGAATCAGCTGCTTGAGTCCTTTGAGGGTTAGCTGGTCAGAGGTTTCCATCAGCAACACACTCTGACACACAACATTCATCACAATTACACAGTTGCCATCATTTTATAAAGCGCTGTGATCCTGTCATCTGGACTGCAGCACACCTGCTATTAAACAGGGATATTTTTCAGCTTGTGATACTCCAAGTGCATTTCACAAATAGGGAAAGCCTGTTAAGGGAAACCATTTGAGGATAATTAGAGAGCACTTTTTCAACTCCAAATCAGATTATTCAAGTTTGGCAACAACAAAGAACGCACGCATGCCCCCCTTGACGAAAACCATCATCTCAAAGGCTCAAGAGGGAAGGCTGCGTGTAAACCACAAAATCGGTCCCCATCTTTCAAGTAGATGAAACTATAGCCTTTCAAAGGGAAACCTGTTAGTCGC
Source organism: Decapterus maruadsi (assembly GCA_030347415.2). Taxonomy (NCBI): domain Eukaryota; kingdom Metazoa; phylum Chordata; class Actinopteri; order Carangiformes; family Carangidae; genus Decapterus; species Decapterus maruadsi. The sequence continues at coordinate 11,571,321 of CM064888.1, read as the reverse complement.
CGTGGAAACCCATCCCGACCATGTTACAGACATTTCCTTTGTCTCACTGGCACTTTGAGGTGTCTACAACAGCACCTCTGCCCCAAAATTGCAGATACCAGTGTTGGCACACAGCTGGAAAGTAGCCTTCCCACTGTTAACGACTGTTGCAAATTTTAACAGAGATGGAGAAGAGGGAGCAGGTTGGAGTGGAGTGGGAAGGAAGAATAGAGGCTGACAGACTGAAAGAGGGAGAGAGGATGAAAGAAAGGCAGACATGGAGGGAGCAAATGGATGAGAGGAAATGAGAGTGAGAAAAAGAAAACATACATAAAATGAAACATAAACTCTGATAAACACCTGCAGTGAAACTGAAACCCAACTGTGAATATGAATATAGATACATAAAAATGTTAAATATTCTGAGGTTCGGTGAATTCGTGCAGCACGGACACATATAGGTGTGTGTGTGTGTGTGCATGCAAGCATGCAGTAACCATTACAGGCAAAGGTAAACACAAGTATGAAAGCAATTTCACAGCATCTGTGTAGGAGAATGAGTTCATATGAAACCACAGTAGACATGTATATACTGTTGGAATAAATTATTTTCCACACACCAGTGATAAAAACATCAGAAACATCTCATCTGGGGGAAAATATCAAAGCTTCATAGTAAAAAGCAGATGACTCACACCCCGAACCCCCTGTCTGACTCTAACGAACACATACACACACACACACAGCAACAGTTTTATCACACACACCTCTTAACATCTCATCCTCTCTCTTCTTTCACTGCTAGACTGTAAGAATCGACCTTACAGCGTCCTTGATGAAATGTAGGCACAGTATCAACCCAGCAATAAACCCTTAGCTACTGTCCAAATTAGATCCAGTAGAGAGTGTGCTGTCCAGTCATTAGTTGGCACTCAGCGCTGGAGACTGTTACAGGATGCTACTGTCTTTGTCCCAAGGATCTGTGAAGAGCTGATGGCTTTTAAGAGAGGTTCAGAGAAATTGAATTTGAAGGGTTTAGTTTTAGTTGAGATGCACTTTTTTTCCCCATTAAAACAGTACTTAAAGGTTTCGTATATGATCGCCACTGCCACTGTAAACAAGCATGCACACAAGCACACTAGCATGTTATCCTCTGCAGCAATTCAGTCAGCTACCGAACACATAGACCTTTATTAATGTGAACAGACAATATTAACGTGGTTCATTTGTCATTTGTGCCAAACATGAATGGTTTCCACTGAAGACTGGGATCTTATCCACAAGGCCAGAAATGTGTTTTGAGGGGTCACCATAACCATGACCTTTGACCTTTAACCACCAATCTAATCAGTTCATAGTTAAACTCATGTGAATCTTCGTGCCAAATTATCTGTACTGAGATATCACCTCCACAAGAACTGGGTGGACAAGCCAAAAACAATTCACCTCTTTGTGCATGGAAAATGCTGGAAGAAAGTGCATGAAATGTGGAACATAATCCCCTACTTGACCAGTGAAAAGGGAGAAATTCACAGATAAAGATGGATTTGGATTTAAGAGGTGGAATGAGAATGAAATGGACATAAAGGACAAAATACTGTAGGCAGGAGGAGACTGTGGAAATGAATTCTGTTAAAACGCTCTACAATAATAAATTTAAGCTATAGAAAAGTGTGACCATTTTGGCACCTCTGTCTGGACATTTAATGTTCTCTTCACAGGTTGTTCAGGGTCACTCATCAGGAAGTAAAAGAAAGGACGACACTTGTCTGACAATGATGAGAATGTCAGTTTGGAGCAAATCAATTCATATATACAGTAAAAAGCAGCTCTGGATGTACAGTATTATTCAGGGACCAAATACAAAACGAAATAAAGAACAAAGGTGGTAGAGACATGGACATGAACAACTAATTCAGCTTCTTCTGCCACATAAAAGGTCACTCCATATCAGACAGTGGACAACCCCATTAAGCTTTGCCAAAGACCCCGATGGGCTTAGCAAGGATTAGATGATAAGAACAAAAAAGCTCACTGGGCGTAATAAATGTAGACAGTACAGGAAAGCTGAGACCCATCATCACACAGAAATTATGGTTCAGTTACAAAGCCGTCTCCTCCTGCTAAAATCCCTAAAACGCATATTGGCTTTAAACTTTTTTTTTTTTAAAGCACAGTGTCAGTCTGCTTTCAGAGATTAAGAAAGTGCACTGACAGCAACTATGACTGTAATGTTGCCAGAGGTATTCAGCAGACATAGACTGAGGTTCCTGTGTGTGATCACTGTGAGATTATTTTGCCAGAAATACATCAATATATTTCACTAACAACCAAAAACTAAGAAAGAAAACCCTCAATGTGTACATGCATAATTTTGTGCCACTTCATCAAGCAGACGTCTATGTGATTGAAGATGATGTGAAAACTTTGCTTGACTGGTGCCACTGAAGGAAAAGTCACAAGGTCACCCATGTCATCAGTATTCATCCTCCAGGGACCTGGAGTGTAAACAGTGAACTGCATGACTGTTATTTCATTGATTTCACTCCACAACAAATGTCAAGCCAACCTGCAGGTGGTAGCTACCTTGCAATGCAGAAAAGGATTTACCTTTACTTTCTTTTTTGTCTTTCTGAATCAATCTCCGTCTCCACCTGTGCTCTTTTCCTCTCTCTACGTTCTCTATTTATTGCAATCCCAAATTTGCCTTCTTTTGTTTTTTAAAAGTGTCATCCTCATACTTCTTTCCTCTCTTTGTTTCAAAGTATAAAACATGTTGTTACAGACATATTTCCCTAGTGATCCTCTCTTTCCACAATATACACTTTATAGTGCAAGCTTCCACACTGACATAGATTACCACTGTGTGTTTAATAAAGTATTTTTATTTTGTACTGAGAGCTGCTGCGCTCCTTCATCATGTGTTTTTCATGACTGTTTTGAGAGGATACAGGAGTGTTTGTGTCTGGTGGCAGTCGACTCTACAGCTTTGAACCCAGCGTTCTTTTCTAATGGGTGTCTGACCTAGACGTTTATTGTAGGCTACTGTTGTGTTGGGTGCTTGTTTCTCTGGATGAGTACATTTTCAGCCCTTAAAATGCTCATCTCACAGCAGACATCCAAAGCTTATGGTCTTATCTATTTGAAACCCCTCTGAGCACCCAGGTGATCGCACCAGGTCAGATCATTATGACTGCACTCAGCCCACAAAATGTTTGTTATAAAAAAGATCATAAAGAAAATTGGCAGTAGAATAGAAATTCTAGATTATCATGTTTTGCTATTAACAGTCATTTTATCTAATCACATTAAGTTATTTATTTCAACTGCTTAGGTTAATGGTGATTTTAGCTAATTAATTCAACAGTATTTTTTTCACAAATCATTTTCATCTTATTCATTTAACTGTTTATATATACAATTTGCCTAACTGTTTAAATTATTTATTAGTTAAGTTAAATTACTATTATCCAACTATATCAAAAAGTGCAATGAGCAGGATTTGGCCAGAGTTTTATGTATTTTATGTTTAAAGCAATGTCTGTTGTTGGTGCAGAACTGGTTGTGTCATGATGGGGTAGACTGTTCCCAACGTGAAATAATAACCACTGCATTGAGCTTTAAAATTTTAGCGGCTCACTCTTGTTTGTTTGCCCACAAGGAATCTGTGTGGGTGTTTAATACCCATCAATCTCAAAAAGCCCATCTGTGTGTTGATCTGGGCAATTGTTTATTAGGCTGTCATGGTTAGCGCACAATACAACAGATTGATAGACACAATAAAAGAGACAAATCAGCCAGGATATTAATGTGAGTTTTACATCTAAACCTAACATAAGTTTGCCTCACACACACATGTGTTGCTGTTCTACCTACGTTTCAGTTTTATTCCACCATTTATCTCACTCTTGTAATTGCAAAACATATTGGCAAAGATGAATAGATTCAAAATCCAACTTTCGCACAGCATCAGCGGAGACATACCTCAGAGGAGCTTAGACAAATCCCCCCATGTCTCCAGATTAAATTTTGTGCCTCTCACTCAGGTAAAGAACTTTTGGCATTAGATTATGTAGCAGCTCCAACCGCCACAGGGCTGACGACATCCAGTCTACACCACCACCAGGAGTTGGCCTGTTACCTTTACATCCAGAAAGCCAAGGTCAAGTAAATGGCACTTTGTATTAATCCAAGCCAAACCTCTGGTCCTCTGGCTTTCTGTAAGAGTAGAGCCCCAGCTGTGTGTTGCCTATACAACCCCTCTGGGTGACTTGATGGTCAGGGCTGCCCTAAATGGTTTTCTCTCTCTGTGTTTGTGGCCAATGGATTGAACAGGCTGAAATGATGGATGAGAGGGGGAGGAAGATCTTTCAATCAATCTGTCATCCGCAGTTCTCCTCTCATCCGCGGGAAACAGGACTGATGTCATGGTCGATACAGTCAGGCTTTCGTCACTGGTGGATGTGAAGAAGTATTTATGCATGCAAGTGGTGTAGAGTACCTGTTTTTGCCAGAGGATGGTGGATATGAATTTGTTTGTTTTCTCTCCATGTGGAGGCTTTGTGTGGTTAAACTGTGTGAGCATGTACATGTGTATAGGAGAATGAGGGAGTGTTGTGTGAGAGAGAGTGTGCTGAAGTTAAGTAGGCAAACTGTCACCATCTGCTGCCTGGAAATACCCGCTGACATTACACATCAGGCAATACAAATGCTCACTTCAGCATTTGGCTCGGTGGGAGCAGCACTCCTAATGCTAAACATGTGTGCTAATACGTGTTTGCTTGTTTGATTTTTATTTCATTCTTCATTTACACCCCCTTACAAGAAGATTACCTCTTAAAAAAAGACCCTCAAGACTCCACTCAAGGGACTCTGGATGTTATTTACTTAATAGGTCCTTGTCATGGTTGACATTTTGGCATGTCGGAGCAGGGGAAAGCGCAAGTGTAAATAAATGGTTTAATTCCATTTGGTTGCTTCGGTTTCCAGGTCCCCGACATTGTGTGCACTGGCTCACTGTCACATTGTCATGGCTTACTGGGACATTGCAACAGAACAGAGCCATGTTGGCCCGCGGTATTCCCTGGTTGGGTAATTTGGGAGGAAATAAAGTGAATGAACTCAAAATAATGAGTGTGTCAGTCCCTGCAAATCCTGCAGTCTCTCTCCGTCCTACTTTAGTTAATTCTAAATACTCAGTTATGAGATATTAAAGGGTCATCAAAGTCCTATCTATCTATCTATCTATCTATCTATCTATCTATCTATCTATCTATCTATCTATCTATCTATCTATCTATCTATCTATCTATCTATCTATCTATCTATCTATCTATCTATCTATCTATCTATCTATCTATCTATCTATCTATCTATCTTCACATTTGCCAGTAATAAAGCGTGTTTGCTCATCTCCAAAGGACAGTCCATAAAAGACTCCACTCCACCCCATAATGGAGTCCATTCTTTCACAAGATATATTGATGCCAAAGACGAGAAAAAAAAGAAAAAAAGATTTCAATTTGATGAGGACTGCCTTGGATGCATCATTAGTTTTGATAAATCCTCAGAGGGTCATTTCATTTGTGGAGGAGGTGCCTCAAGGATATACACTACATCTGAAGCCCACTGAATAGTGAGCGCATTGCTGAGGACCAGTAGAGGTCTTCTGTCCTCCAATGGAGCTGCTCTCGGTTGTTTTGTTGAAGAATAAAGAAGTTGAAATCTTGACCCTGGGAACAGTATGCGCTACATAATAATCCCCAAAGGTCCATGCACTGGCTTTGTCTGCAGCTTTCAACCAAGTTATTTGGCATCGTGACACAGACGTTTAACATTTGGGCCCTGACACCAGCTCTGTCTGCAGGAAACACTACTATATCAGTATTGGAATTACTTTGAAACACAAAAGTATTACCGTAAGATGCTTTACCACCACTGTGTACATACACAGAAGGAAAAGTCCTCCATGTAAAACACAAGTGGAGAAAAAAATGTTTTTTAAATACCAAAAACAGAAAACAGAGTTAATCCCACTGTAGCTGTTAAGGAGTGTGTGAGAGCTTGGTGTGTTGATCCGGCCCCAAAGCTGCTGGGAGGGAAGCCAGAGAGAAACATTGATTAGCAACATTATCACTTTTATTCTCACTGATTCTCCTCAATGCGTGTAAACACACTGCTGATTTTCCTCAGTTCAACCCCAGCCCCTGCACTCAGAGCGAACAATTAATTTCTCAAGGTCTTGGATTTCTCACATAAAAACAAGCGTTTTACAGTACTTTGTTTTTCTTTCCAGCCAACTCGGCGCTATTGCGTTGTGAGTTATGAGAATATGAAGGACTCACTTGGCCTCCCCCATCCTGAGTTCATCTCCGCTACTCACTTTATCTCACAATGGAGGATGGCCTTTTCGCACAGGCACACAGGTATATTGCTGATTTGGCATTGTTTGGATCTTTCTGAGAAAATCACTTCTCCACAAATGTATCCTGGGAACATTTGAAGGTAGCATTTATTATAGCAAATGCACACACACACAAATCAAATAACTCTTGTACTACTCTACACACAGAGAGCTCTGAATCACTGATGAAAAGAGGTGGGCAAGGACAGTTTTGACGAACTGCATGCTGGGGTAAAATGCAAGAGAGTGTAAAGGTCCAGACCATGTTTCTGGGATGAACAGTGGTAAAAACACTAAATGTTTCATGCTGTAATTTGCAGACGTCTCTACTTAGATTGGATGAGCAGATTAATACCATTCCAAAGCCATTCAGGGGTTTGGCTAATTAACACAATATGTTTTAATTTGTCGAATTCATAATTATAAAAATGACATGTCATGCTTTTATGCTCAGTTATGTACAGGGCTATTTCTTGGCTGGGAGCAGTGATTCTGCCTGCCAGGAAACCATCAGGATGTTAGTTATACTGTGAACAGCCAAGAAATATTAGGGCAAATAACCTCTAATGTTTCATTTCTGCCCTTTAAAGCTTTAAATACACAGTGTTAAGTATAAGATTTAGGATATCAGACTTGGTTACTTCTTTTGTTATCAGGCTGTTTTCCTTGTTTGAAGTCTTTATGCTAGGTTAAGTTAAAATCAGTTAAACACAGTTAATTAAGATAAACTGAGCTAAACTAAGTTGAGTTACAACAATACAAAGCCAAACAAAGCTGAAATAAGTTAAGTTAAGAAAAGTTAAGATACAACAAGTTAAGCAACACAAAGCCAAAATAAGCGCTATGCTTAATATTTAATTTACAGACTTGATGTTATCATCTCAACTCCAGAATCTATCCCAGAAATATTCCTCTGATGTGTTTGCTTCGAGCGGTGGTCTTCTTCGTGGCTTCGTGGCTCGAAGCACACAAATCAGGGACGGTGGTCTTCTTCGTGGCTTCGTGGCTTGAAGCAAACAAATCACACACTGTGGTCATCTTTGGTGGGGAGGTCAAAGCTCTGCAGCGTGGCTTATCAGCAGCTTTTTCTGCAAAAAAACTTTTGGTTTTGCCTGGCCGAGAAGTTTCACGCAGAGGATTAGCTTCTTCCTCCTTCCTGGCCTTCCTGAAGTACCTGGACCACTTGAAAACCTGTTTATGGTCAGCAACCTTAAAAACAGGAATTGTCGGTGGAAGTGTCCACTCCATCATTAAACAGGCTACTTTGTCAATTCTCTTGAACTTTCTCTTCAATCAAGATCTCAAACGTGTAGTGTCGTTGACTGTCTAGTAAACCAATTCACTGCACATTATTGTGTCTTCAAAGCCCAAGTTATGAGGTCATCTAGATAGAATGAAGTTGCCAAAGAAACCGTCTTTGATGTTGCTTCTATTATCTTACACACGCACAATCACAATCTGTGCATGCGCGTTCATGTCCCTGTACAAGAAGTGTTCGACTTTAAAACAAATTTAAAAAACAAGCAAACACTAACCTTTCATAGACATTAATGTATTCTAGAAGGGTGTGTTGCTTTGTCTTTGATGTGCCAAAGTATTCAGACATATTACTAGCTAAAGCCTGCATTGTTTTGTTTTTTCATTTTTCATTTTTTTTTTGTCTAGGATCAGAAAAACTATCACGGAAGTCGTTGGAGTTCCAATGTGACGAAGTTTATGATTCGTACATACTATTAGAGCTGATCAGTGTGTTAGAAAAACACATAACAATAAGTGTTTTTTTCCTACAGATCCCAGGTTAGCCTAAAGTCGTTTTATGGCGAAAAACTAACTTAAAACATGTACAAAAGGTATGCTACAGTAAACAGCCCTGAACCTCTTGATTAAGAATTTGTTTTTGGTTTGAATTACACAACTTTTTTGATAGACAACTAAGTGAAAAATGCCATCAAGGACAGAATTTAAACCATCCAGGAGTAGACAAAACATAGAAGAAGGTGAATGAATGATTGCATTTCACACCCATTCTGCCTTTTATCCTTTAATTAGGACAGACAAGGCACACAGTCTAAATCTGAAGCCAGTTTCTGAAAGTTTAATTTAATTCTATCAATGACATATTGTAGGCTATAACTTAGTTTATAGTGATACCACAGAGATCTTACAGTAGCCTATCTTTTTTTCTTCTTTTTGTCATTTACACCAATAAGGTAGCTGTGAATAGCCTAGTGATATAAGAGAACTGATTAAATGATGCCTAGTGAGTTCAGAAATGCTCTAGTCTTGTGCTCAGTCAGAATTTGTGGCTTGATCAAAGCTCCAGACAGTTTTGTCCAACGAAGCTCCTCGTCCAGCTCCATCATCTCACATCCAGGATGTTATTACTCAAGCTAATCTAGCTCGTATCTGCAGCTTCATTGTTGCATGTCAGACGCATTGTGGGCCGCTGTGGCACCTGAGCCAGAAGGCAGAGCAGTGCAGGTGATTAATGCTCGCAGGACAGAGTTGATAATAAATAGACAAAGCAGCCGCCCAGTTGCTGTTGGAGGAAGCAGTGGATACCTCCTGCCATCTGTTGTGGAAATAACTTTAGGGTTGTTTGTTGGCATCGATGTGATGTGTGGCTCTGCAGAGAAGGGATGCAGAGCTCGTTTATGTTGGAATAAATGTTTCCTTTATGTGATACACGCCTATCTCTGAGTGTTTACGTATATATCATTGTGTCACTGACCCTGGTTGTGTTTGCATCCCATCCCCAAGCAGGTGTTGTTTAAAACAGCTATTGAAATGCATGAGTCAGGTGGAACTTAATGGATATTTATGAATGTTCGTGACACAGCGTTCGAGATGTAGCCCGCCACCCTGACCTCCACCCACAAACGTAAACATCATTCTGCCTCCTAAGTTAGTTTTGAATGTTTTATTCTCTTCTCAACCCTTTTTTGTTAATGCCGGAATCCAAAAGGCTGCACAGAGGAAGGGAAAGGCTGGACAGACAACACCCCCTGGTGGCTAAACATGAACATGGCACCCAGGATCACCTTGCACCTAATGCAGTAGTTTGCAAAGGTGCAAACATAAGCAGACTTCAAGAGCTACACAGTAGCACAGTCCTGGATCCAGCTATTGCAGATGTAGATACTAAAGGCACTGAGGTCACAAACACAGAGCTGTTGAGGGGCCACAGCTGAGTGTGAACATTTGTCTTATATCAGTCAGTGGACAAACACAACCCCAGCTGAAAACAAAAGTGTGTTGCCAAAAGCTGAATTATGTCAGTATGTGTACAGATGGCTTTTATTGCCTTGAAGTGGACAAATAAATCTGTAGTTTTATCTTAAAAACATGTGTCTTCACATTTTCTCAGTAAAAGGAGACATAAGCTTCTGATCCAAGTATTCCCAAAATGATATGCACCACGCTGTGATGGACAATGAGCTCACTATATACATGAGTCTCTGCTGCAGTTCTAAACCAGCCAAAGCTAACAAGGTCCGTCTTGTCAAATGTGGCTCTTTGACATATTTAAATAAAATGCCCATTTGTGGTCTGATGGCTTTGATGTATTTTACAGCATCTAATCCAACAAAGCTGTGTGGAGGCCTTTTCTCTCAGACCACGCTGTGGACAGTTTGACTTGTCCAACACAGGTGTTACTAATAACATTAATGCTGGCTTGATTCAATTTAGGTGGAGCAGTTCCAGCTCTGGCTTTGTGCTCGCTGGCTCACTTCACAGAGCTCTATGAAAGCCCTAAATGAAATGGAGCCGAGGTAAATGTGATTAGTTTCACCTGTGCTTCCCCTGATATGACAAGTCCAAATCCCTGCTGCTGTGGAAAAAAAAGATCTATTAAGATGTTTAGAGAAACAGTCGCAGTTTAATGTTTCAGTGCAAGAGGTTACAGCCTCTCTGCAGGATCTTGGTGTTTGGATGCTTTGACTGGAATCGTGACAAACTACTGTGAGGAAGTTGAGTCTTCAGGCCACTTTTTCTTTTTTACATTGAACACCCACACAATAAGCACAGCAATAAAATAAATGACTGTGATTAGTTATTCTAAAGAAATAATGTGCTGTGTTTATAATGCAGTGACTGCTGGAACGTTGATCTCAACAGGCTTTTTCACAGCAGAGATTTTGACTCCTAGGTTAAGCACTAATAACATACCTCTTTTCTACTCAAACATCCCACTGAGTCATTATTAATTTTCATCATGTTTCTCTCTGATGTGACCTCTGATTTGTGAGAGAAAAATATCAGAACAGACTTTTTTTTAATATATTTATATTTTATTTAAAAAGGGAGTATTGAGCATCAGCATCTCACTTCCCAACCACCCATGTTTGTTTTTATGTGCCAAGAAATAAAAGCTGGTCTCCACATATAATGCAGATCTTAAGTATCACAAAAAAGGATGCATATTGCAATAAATTCATATAGGATTGTTAAGCAATACAAGTTTGTGATCATGCAGAGAATTTCCTAATTCGCACATCACAGTTTACATGGAGCACAGATGTTGCTACAAAAGGCAGTCTGTACTGCACAGTTACTCTCAGTCTCTCTCATACACACACATAATACTTTTAGTTGTGGATTCACATACACACACGCACATTATCTTCACACGCACATGCATGCACACATTCACAAAACATTTAGAATAAGAAAAAAAAAACATTGGATTTGGTCCCAAGCAACCAGTTTATCAGAGGGCCGCCATCGCCGGCAAACAGGAAGTTACTCATGAGATCCAGGAAATATTCAGTACCAAGCTTGGAAAAACTGAGTATGGGCCAGTTTAAATCACCTGATACAGTGTAATGATTAGAAAGTCATTTTAAGTTTGTTGCATTTCAAACGGGACCAGTTTCTGCTCATCACAAGGTCACAATCTGACTTGACAAAAATGATATGTCATCACACAAATACATGTGGAAAACTTTGGGATTTTTTTTCAATTTAAGCAGAAGATGTCTGTCACACAGTCTTAGTTTGACACCAGCATATTTCTTTGAAACAACCACAAATGATGAGGATTGCTCTCTGAACTGTCATTTGTTTTCTCTCCTCTTTGTCAGCCTCACAGCGTGAACATTGTTCCTGCTCCACAGGGGCTGATATTTTCCATGAAATGTAAAAATCGATCAATAATTCCCTCAGTTTTTAAATCACTGGCTTTTTTCATACAAAGTCATTCTCACCCAAAAATCGACACGTCTGGACTAAACATAAAAACACATTCATCTGTAGTATATTACATATTTATACTGCGAGGGTAACTATTCTTACCATACAAAGAAACCATACTATGAAAAAAGATTAACAATTGCACATAATTGTTGGCTAAAATATTTCAATGACACAGAGAAACATAAAAAATGGCACTATTATTAAAAATAGATCAACTTTTGAACGAAATTGTACATGTGTGTTTTTTTTCTATCCTTTACAAAAGAAGGACATTATCGCTTTTTTTCTTTCTTAGAATAAAAAAAAAGTAAGAAAAGCTGCTGTGAACATAAAGAAAAGAAAAGTCTGTCAGAAAAATGATTTTTAAAACAGACCCTTGTTTTTCTTCAGGTTCTTTTGCTTCCAGTTTGGCAGGGCGTTGAACTCTACTCGACTCATCTCAAGAAGTGTCTGTAAAACATTAAAGTTGGACAATATTTTAGTGCGGTAGTAACATCTTCAGGTCCTTGATGATTATTTGTTATGGCTGGATTTATCTATGAACCAGCTACTTTACGAAAGCAAAGTTTTTGTTCTTATTAACCATTCAAGCTTCATTTTTTGGTTTTTGTATAGGTATGTATCATTCGTATCATTTTGAATATTGTTGTATAAGATTGCTCCTGTTGTCTAACAGTGGGTGCACCAACTGTGTCTCACCTTGAAGTCCTCATCAGACAGGTAATCCTCCAGGCGCAGAGGGTCCACCCCCTCTGGCAGTGGTTTGCGAGTCAGCTCTTCGATGGAGTACTGCTGCTTACTGAGCTTGGACAGAGCCTCCTTCACCATGATCACTTTGTTCTTGGAGCTCTCACCCTGCACGGATAAACAAACGCCAGAGCACATGAGTTTCCACTGCTTTATTTCTGTTCGCTAAAATGACACACAACAGATTTAAATAGATATTATGAAAATATGTGCAAATGAATTCACATCATCAGCCAATACGCTACATTGTTCGTGAGTTTAATGAGGCTGATTGGAAACTAAAAGGTCACTGGCTTCAAGTCAAAGCAACATTTTAACTTTACATAAATCATTTTTTATTTTTTAAAATCATTTTTCATTTGACATCTGCTCTGTTGCACTGTTGTCTGTGAGATTTCTGTCCTTTTCCCCCAGCGAAACTTTACACTGAATGTGACGCATCTGAGCGGTAACACTAATAGATGAGTCTTTGTAGTGTCAACTACATGGCTCCCACCTTTGGAGTGATGCTGGAGTCTTTCTCCCAGTATGGGAAGATGTTGGTGAAGGTGAGGGGCTCACAGCCTGCAAGGACCAGATAAGCCTGGGGGGGTCGCCGCTGGTTCTTCTCTGTAACCCAAAATTCAAAGGTGGTGATGCATTTGAACTCAGACATTAGTAAACATAAAACAGCACTTGCAGTCATTTAGAAGAAGTATTTATAAGTATGTAGTATAAAAAGATCAATAAAAACACAGTCGCAAAAAAAAATTCAACTAAATAAGTAGTTTCTGTTTGTGAAGTCGGACCTTTGCAGTACTGCAGCACCGTCTCCATGGCACATTTCCTTTCGTTGTCCCAGCGCATCTTTGCAGAGCCGGTGCACTGTGTGTCTTCAGGCTGCCAGCCCTGCCACAGATACACCTCCATACGGTTATCCAGCATGAACAGAGCTGCAGAGGGAACGACAGGAGAATTAGACCGGAGGGTAGAGCTCGTACATCCAAAAGGGGGGTAATATATTCAGCTGTAGGCGTTTCAAAGGTGAGAAGGTTGTGCATGGAAGTCTGAACAATGAAACATATCCATCTACAGAGAGACACGTCAAAGAGTATTTAAAACACTCGCGCCTTATTGTTATGTTTTCATCAGTACAAGGTTCAAACAGAACAATGTGATAGCGAGCGTCCTTGTATTTTCTGTCTGCTGCTTCTTTGTTGTGTCGTGGATGTGACACTGGTTGAAGCTCAGACATCTCTGACTCAGATCAAGCTCTAAAAAGGCACAAATTATTTTCATTTTTGACTCACAAGGTTAAATAAATTCAATTTCCTCCCTTTTCAGGAAAAGTTAAAATATTCTGTGGATTATTTCAATGTGTATTAACTCTGACTGTCTTTAAACTTATTCTAACACTTGTTTACAAAAATGTGCATTCCAGAAACAAAGCAGGATGTCTAGTTGTGTAGAAAACGTCAGACAATTAATAAGCATCATGCAATTCACCGAAATATAACAATACTTGTGGTGTGTGGTACCTGGCTGTTGAGCGGCGTACAGGTTCTCCTGCAGGAAAGGCATCGCCATGACTCCCTCTGTCACCCGGGCAGGATACAGCTGCTCCTCCCCTTCAAACAACCCAGAGCTGGCACTGAGCCGGAACAGCCGGGGCGTGTAGTTGTACTTCCCTGGATCTGGAGATGACACACTTACTGTAAATCAGTCACGATCTGTATTGCGGATAATTTGTGAAGTTGCTGAGGAACATGTGAAACGCGAGGACGCACCTTGCAGCATACAGTCGTAGGCCTTTTTGTCCTGCGAGCCCAGAGCCTTGACGAACTCTGAGGGTTCCGCTCCTTCCTCCACCTCCTCAACCGTGACACTGCCGCTGCTGCTCAGGCCCAGCTCTGAAGGACAGCTCTGGGTCACTTTGTCCGTGGCTCTTTTAGCCACCTGCCTGGCGCTGGGGTGTGATTTACAGCCGTGCCACACGTACAGCTGAGCTTTCTGAGCGTTAAGAAGTACCAGGCTGGCGCGTGACCTCAGACTGGCACGCTGGCAGTCCACCTCCACCAGAGAGGCCTCCACCTCTGCCTCGCCACGGACGCAGAACAACCTCCAGCCACCTGAATGCAGACAAGATTTTGCAATGAATTAAATGAACACAAACACAGACCATCATTGACAACAACAAACTTCTTGCTTTTTTTTTCATACCTGTGTCTTTTGCACTGTCTTCTCTGCTGCCCTTGTGGATGATCAAACCTCCCTGGAAGAGCTGGAGGAAGCACGGTGGCTCTTTCCCCTGACTCACCAACACCTTGAGCCATGCAAATCACATACAGTCAGATGAACAAAGCCTCATTCATATCAGCTACCACCTGAACATCCGGCCATTCATGTGTCTTTCTGTTACAGTATAAAGCAAATTGTTTTCCCTTGCTAAAGAGGAACTATGGCTCAGATAAAAACATTTTACTGATAGCGTCTGACAGTGATGAGCCAGTGCTCACCTGTGACCCCCGGTGGCTGCCCAGCTCCACTGTCATCAGGGCCGAGGTTCCTTTCTCGCTGATGCTGGAGCGCTGGCCCTGCCAGAAAAAACAAGCAGTCCTCTCTCTTCCAGGAGCTCCGGCGCTCAGTTCCCCGGGCTTCTGCCGCTTCCCCACTGACAGAGAAACAAAAGGACCAGAGTAAACCCAGCAGCTGAAACAGGTCTTCTGTTTCCACCTCTGGACAGTTGGAAGACTTGAATGCAACATGCGGCTTTGTCACAGGTACATTTGCTCTCCAAACAGATGCATTAAAGTATTTTCAGTTTCCATTACAGTTTTTCGGAAAATAAAAAGCAATATTTCTGAAATTTCGACCAAGTACTACTGTACTTGCCAATGTGTGTTTTTCAAATGAGCAGTAGCCTAATCCTCATAAAGTCTAGTCTCGCAATATCCCATAAGTATCGTAAATTCTCGTCCCGTGAGATTTCACTTTGAGGAAGAGGGATGAAAGCATCTTGCGTTTCCATGGTTTTGGGACAGTGATCTCGACCGCTGCTACAGCTGTTGCTGTGATTATTTTTAAAAGAAGACGAAAGCAGGGCATGACTGTTGTCACGTCATGTTTGGTGATGCGTAAATGCGAAAAACAAAAGTCTCTGTTACACTTTAATACCCTCAAGATGTTTTAAGGTTTTTTTAAATGTAGGTGTTTCCATACCAGTTTTTTTGCACATGGCCTCTTGGCCTCTGCTGGATAAAAAAACATGACTCACCAAGTGTAGTGACTGAGTACTTCCAGCGGATGATGTAGGCGTCGCCCTCGTGGAGTTGGCCCAGACTCTCTTGAGGCAGCTCCTCCTCACCGTGCTCTTTGATGTGCCAGGCCTCTACAGCTACTGTGGCCAGCTCTGCTTGTCTACCGTCCTCTGTCCTCACCAGGCCGTGACCCCGCTGGACGTTGACCCCCTCCAGAACACTCTTGACCGGATCGGGCTCATTGTCCAGCAGGACTCGGGCGTCACACGGCTGCAGCTCCAGTTCGAGTGGGGAGCGGACAGTGGAGTGAACTGGGCTCTGAGCAGAAAAAACAATGTTTTGAAGTCAGTTTTTTTTTTACATTTGTTTTCTCACTCAGTATGTTCTGTAATTAAATGACCCACAGCACAGCAGTGTTTATCTTAACTCCCTGATAACAGATTGTCAGATAGCCACTGCTATTAATGTGTTTATTGTGAGTCTAATCTCATCTACCTTGATTTCCTCAGATTGAGCTGCTTCCTCTTTCTTCCTCTCAGCCCAGTCCAGGAACTTCTCTCTGAACAACGCCGTCTCATTGTGTTCTGACAGCCTGCCAAACAGCGTCCAACTGGGGCGACTCTCCCCCTGCCTGGAAATCACACACACATAATTACACAACCACACACACAAACACATGCAAATTATCAGTGAAAAAAAAAAAAAGCTTCCCCGTGCAGATGTGCTGGCAAAATAAAACCACTAGGGGCTACAATAACACAATGAATAGTCGAAACAAAGTCTCAAAGCTGTTACGGTCATGTGGGATTTCTGTCCCGTCTCACTCACTGAGGCACGTCCTTATTTGTGCAGGAGGCATCTAATGGATTGACTCTGCAGTTGCTGTAGTCGTAGCTGCCGCTGTAGAGCTGCTTTCCCAGTTTGACAGCCACTTTTCTATCGCCCAAGGGCACATCTTTCCCGTGCCACACGTACACCTCGCCGCCGAAGTCAAACACCAAAACCTGGGGTGGGATGTTTTGCGGCAGCAGGACGGTGGAGAGAGAACAGAGAAACGTCAGGATGTTACTGCAACTTTCACATCAGCCTTTTTGTTTTTGCTACTCAGTCTTTCTATGAGGTCATTACTCTCATTACATTACCTCCTTAGAGTTGAGCAAGGAAACACTCGGGATTGAGGCCCAGGCATCTTCATGAGGCACCAGTTTGTCTCCCTGGAGTCTGTACACCCCATTAGAGTCCAGCACCCCGCTCTCATACAGTTCATCTTCCTCTGGCTCCCCCGCTCCTGTAACACATACACACACTCATCACAAAGAGCAGTGTAAGCATATCTGCATGACAGCAGGAGAGGGGGGTTAGACAGATAACCCTTCACATGGTAAACTGAGCTTCAAGCCTTTGAGTCAGAAAGACTGTCAGAAACACAACTGAAGTATCTCTAGGGAAATAAAGTTGATACCTACAACTTCAGAGCATTAAGTATAAAAAAATGACTGCTATAATATCAGCTGTTAGGTGTATCCAGCAGAGGCACAGACACAGAGAGAAAGCAGATGGTGATCATGAGAATATGAGCTCTTGTGTAAGTGTGTGATCAGCTGTTATCACCTGGCATTCGCCCTTCAGCGTAGATAATACATGTGTGTGTTCTGTACCTCTGTATTTGGTCTTTCCTCCCAGCAGGCTCCAGAACTCTTTGGCCCATCTGTTATCAGTGTTGATGCCCTCCTCCAGCACCGTCACCTGGGGGGCCTTACAGCCCAGGTCCCTCTTGGCCTGGACAAATGATGCCATCTCCGACGCCTGGTCGTACAAAGGATTATATCAGATTACAACTGTATGGGGGTCGACCATTTATCTCTTAGGCAGAGAGAGGAAAGTCTTGTTTTAGTCAGGGCATGTTAATTGAAACAACGACTTGATTTTACCCGAGGCCGGAAATTTTCTTCTGCAGAATTTTTGTGGATTTCAACATTATCAAGATGTAGCAGCAGCACCTGTCTAAACATGACGCTGCTGGCCCTGAAACCTGCCTTTGCAGTACACAAGTATGTGTGAGATTCCCTACCTTAGCTTTCTCAATCACGTTGGCAAACTCTCCGCTCCACATGAAGCACTGCTTCGGTGTTATGAGAAGAAAGCAGTCGCCACTGTTCAGAGAGTTGGCTGTGGGCTCCACCAAGCGCACCTGGACGTGCCTCCGACCTACAGGCAGGGGCAAATAGTGTTTAGTGTTTATCCAATATGTAATTCAATAACAATAATATATTTTAATTTGGGAGGAGGGGCTTCAACCTCCTATTCCTTAGAAATAATACACACATTTGAGGGTTGCTTATGAGCAGCAGTGTTATGTGAAAGTGTTCTGTCACTGTCTATAATAAATGCTTACGGATGAATCAGTGTACAGAGCAACATTCAACAAACACGCAGCATGTTCTCTTGTGTTTCTGACCTTTGATGCGAATAAGCATGAGCTTGTTGAAAGGCAGAGCGCTGTTGTTGGTGACGACGTCGGTGGACTTGACACTACGCAGGCTGACCTTGCGGAAGTTCTCCTTGCTGGCGAGCCCTGCCAAGGCCACGTCGGCCAAGTTGGAGTGTTTTGCCACTGGTTGGGAGAGCAAAAAGTGACACAATTATCATCTACTAGTTGGTAAAGGTTGAACAAATGCAGTGTCATGGTTTAATCTACCATCAGAAAAAGCACAGACCGTCAGCATAGATTATAAAAGACAGGATATCTTTTCTTATTTCTTCTTCTATGCGAGTTGCGCTTGACAGCACATGTATTGCTTTGTTGCTTCCTCTTGCGTAAAGTGTGAAAAGGTCTCTGAGGTCAGTCCAGTCGAAAGAATATTTATAGAGAGGAAGTGAATATGGAGAATAAATAAGCAGCAGACAAATAGGGAATATGATTAAGAGGGAGGAAATTGTTTGTGTTTACTGTGTTCACCAGGTTACTTTCTACAGCAATCTGATTTCTTAAACATTGCGTCGATGAGAAACTCTCTTTCTGTAATCAGGTCGCTGGTTTGAGAAATGCAATTTCCCAAACCTGATTTCTACAGGAGAAAAGTGATTTGTTTGGCCACATATTCATGTGACAACTTCAACCTGCGTTCACTGGCTGCTGTTGCCAAGGAAGAAGGACATTTGAATTCTTGTATTCAGAACAATTATACAGGTCCAACCAAATCTCTAGTTGTTCTTTCGTAGATTTAACTTTTGTTGATCCTTTCAAGCTGTTGAGCCCTCTAAGACTCTTAAGTTTAACTAGGGTAAGAACCTTAGCAGCGGCACAGTAGGTAGGTTTGAGCAGACTTACTCCTCTCCACTTGGATCCTCTTGGTCTCCACTGTGGCTACGTTAAGCCTCTGTTCGGTGTAGACCTGCCGGACGTCGTTACGGGCAGCCAGAGCCCGCAGAGGGTTCCTGGAGCCCTGATTTCTCCGGGCTGGTCGCACTGCACGCTTGTGTTCTGCTACGGCTGAGGTGAGCCTAAAGATTCATACACAAAACAGTGAAAATTAAGAGAGGCACTTTTTGTAGCAACACTTTTAAAGACGACAAGACAGGACTGATGGCAAATCATTAGGTAAACTGAACCTTTTTAGTTGAGAAGGTACAGAAAATGTTCATAAGAGTAGGGATAGATACCACTAAGTAATTATGAACTAACTTTGGTGTATTGGCCTCAATCTGGCTGAGGTCCTCCTCAGTGAGGATCACACTGGAGTCCAGCAGAGCTGAGGGCGAGACCGGTTTGTAAAAGCTGCCGAAAGTCTCCTCATCATCTAGGGTCATCACTTCTTTCTCCGTCTCTGCCGTCACCTCGATGGTGGAAGTCTTGCTTTTACTCACACCTGACCCGCCCATCACATCACAAGGAGACAGAGGAGACAGAACAGGAGGTGTTAAAATAAAACTTTCGCAAAAAAGTATTATTATTATCATTTTTTATTTGGCAGAGTTGTGCTTTCAGTGAATAGTGTCAGGACAATGACTGAGATCTGTGGCGACACTGTGGTAATAAAAGACGCATGCACAATAGATGCTTGACAACACAATGTGTAATTAACAATAACAAACAGGGGGGGCTGTACCTTTATTGTGGAGCTTGTCTAAGAAAGACTCCAGCTTGTCGAGCCTTTTATCTCCTTCCACTTTGACAGCAGTTCTACTGGAGATTTCTGTCCATCACAAACAAACAGAGGTCTGATAAACTGTGGCTCAGTTATTCATCCATACATTCATTTTTGTCACTATCGTTGTTAAAAAGTCAAAAAAAAAGATCTAATGCACCGTACCTTCATGTGGCTTCACAGGTGTGGCATTAGATTTCTTCAGGGAGCGTGGAAGTGGTAACTCCTCCTTTCCTGTCTTTGACACAAGACCTGGACGAATACAAGAGGAGAATAAGAGCTGCAACTTATGATCATTATGTCGACAAATCAAGAGCATTATTATCTTTTTTGTGACAATATTTTAGTGATAATATTAACAAACCCTATTTTGAAAATGTGCATAATTCAAGTGTAATGTCTTGTTTTAACAGTCAGAGTGCAGATATTCAGTTTAGGATGAAGAGTGACAAAGAAAAGCAGCAGATTTTCACATAAGAGGAAATCAATGGGTGACTGAAAACAAAATGAATGTCACTGTTTAATAAATAACTGAAATTATCAGCAAATAATTCTCAATTGATCAGCTAATCAATAAGGTTGAGTACTCATTGCCGCTCAAGAAGGAATCATAGTCATGTGTCAGTATCCAACCGCCTGGACGGTCTCGTAAACGACTGGGCTTTATCTAAAACCACTGTGAGCGGACGCACCTCTCTTGGCCATTCGTCCAGCCACAGTGAACTGGATGGAGTCGTTGGCTGCTCCTTTGCCTCTGCTCTTCCACTGCTCCTCCTTCTCCTTGAGGATCTTCATCCTCTCTACCAGCGACATCTTGGGTTCCACGTCTACGTTGGATTTCTGTTGGAAATATAAAGCAGTTTCAGACACAGCACTGTCTACTGTGAACAAGAACAGACAGCGATGTAGACCTACTGTAACTGCACAGGTGAAAGGAGACACACACACACACACAGAAGCAAAGATGAATGTATATGAACATAACAGTGAGATGACTTTTAATTCTTCCTAGAGGAGGGTGTCTTCTTCCAAAAACAACTTCTTCCACAGAGGTTTTTACCATGTCATTCAAACTTTATTTCTAAAGCAAAAAAGTCCTTCCAATAAAATACCAGAACCCCCGTTTCTATAACAGCGCCATCCATCACCCACTACTCAGCAGAGCTTTCCTGACGTGATTTACTCCTGCTGCCATTTTTGCACCTGAACTCCACCATTAAAAATGAATTAGCAGGGGTTTACTGGGCCTCCTGGTCCCACTGGACCCCAGGAGCTGTGTTACAGTAATTAATGATATTCCACTCCTAAATATTTGAAGCGTTTTATGGCCCTTCCTGGGTTTTTACTGGCTGCCAAGCCTTATTCCTTCACTAATAATGAGCAATTCACTACGTGTAATGTAGCATGAGAGGCGACTTCCTTTCTGCAGTGGCTTATACGCAGCTTAGTCTCGCAAAAGGACGATCCCAGCTCTGCGGGATGATTACACAGGAGAAACACAGTAAATGAATTCCAAGCTGACAAACAGTATGATGCACAGGACAATTGTTGAACAGCTGCAGGCAGAAGCTACATAAACCAATTTTTGTTCTTGTGCTGTGTGACATCCAACATTTACTCATGAGAGGGCAACAGCAGGACAGTTTGCGCTGGATGAAATTAAAGTAAATGGCAAACAAATGATTGGGATTCCTGAAACCGAATAGCTTGTTACGGTCACAGAGGAATGTGTTTTGTGGATGAGAGATGGCCTGTGAGTGATCTGCTGACTGTCATACTATAACATCATCTCTGCTGTATGCTCTGAAGAGTCAACTTAAATATTCACAGATGTCAGCAGCTTTAAAGAGAAAAAGATGTTGGGCTAAAGTGGTGAACTGCTGCCAGACTGATGTCAGCGTGGCATTAGAGCAGGAAGTGTCTCCTTGCTAAATAAGTAGTCTATCCTCTCATTTGGAAATAAAACATATCAATGATATAGACTGAATAATTTGACAAGTAAATGTACAATTACATGGCGTAAACTGTTTCTTTTTAGACTTAACCCAAGGCCTTTATTGATGCTTGCATGGTAATAAACAAGATTACCTGCAGAGTTCTTCCTTATTGAGTCTTAATAGCACAGACACTGGCACAGAAAGACCACATCAACCAGACAACAGGTAGGAGTCTTAATATCCAAGATTTGCCAAGTTGCAGAATTAGCCTTAATCAGCTACAGATGACTCAAGTTCTTTGGCTGCAGTTGTTTTTAGAGCAAGCAAATAAATGAGTGGTGTTGTACTTTTATTAAACATTCTGCAGCTTGTTAAAAATATACTCTGACATCAAAGTTTTGAGACGACTTGTTTAACAGCAGCGACAAACTAATAAAACGCAATACTGTAATGTTGACGTGTGAATATCTAATGAGCATCATGACTACAGCTCTGCTATTAGTCACCTGACCTGTGCAGGTCTTGCTCTGCCTCCCACCCACAGTGACTCATACAAATTACCCATGATGCAAGCTTTGAGGAGACCATGCTTTAGAATTAATAGTAATCTCTTTACTGATAAAGCCGTCTCCTTTTCCCCATTAAATTCTTATAAAACGCCAGAGTTGAAAAATGAGGGTGACATTTCCAATCTGTGTGTTTTATTTGGCCAACAGCTCAAATCCCAAAGCTATTCATGTTTATCAAGTATTTATCACAGAAAAACACCAGAGTTTTACATTTGTAATGATACAGTAATATACTAATTGATTTATTTTCTGACCATAGACAAATCCATTATTTAACCTGTTATAGTTGATCCACAGAATTCCATGCTTGTAACCACCTCCTTCTTATTCATATTGAATAAAACAAACAGTAATCCTGTGGATCAACTATAATGCTCACCACAGCACCAACAATGACTCAGAATCAGTTTCCAAAGAAAACTTCCCTCTCAAAGAGAACTCATGCAGATCTGCATCAGGTCAGAGCAACAGTGAGATAACCCTGAGGTTGCAGAGACTCAGGGACTAGAGGGTCAAAAGTTTAATGCGCATTACAGTCCTTCTTCACACCGATATATTGGAGGGACTGAGCAAGACACTCTATCCCTGCTTAGTCACTTACAGTTTGAACCCTCACAGCCATAAAACCACCTTCCTGTGGAGAGTCAAATTTAAACAACAGGTCTGAGGAGTCCTTTCTGTTTGTCCTGAATTAACAAGCTTAAATAAACAAACAGCTGCGCCGTGAATGAATGGAAAAACACCAGTTTCTTTCAAACTATTTCCACTCAAACACACCAAAGTCCTTTTCTCTCTCTCTCTTTCTCTCCTCATCCGTCTCTCCCTCGCTCATACAATGGCAAACGCACAAGTGGTAACAGACTCTTTTTTTTTTCTGTCTCTCGCTCTAATGTCAAACATGTTGCCTGATGTGGTCAAATATTAGCCTGACATGTAAAGAAAGTTCAAAGACGTGCATTTAATCACACTGGCATGCACACAGAGACAACACACTGTAGCTAAACAACATCAAAGTGAGCTCTTGCTGATTTCAAAACATGAGAGAATGTGACACATGTGACGTACAGAGACGTTTCTGCACATGCGAGTCTCGAATGTAACATGAGTGCATGGTATACGCAAGGTTTTTAATGTTATTCGCATTGACAGACAATTTGATCCACACACATTAGCACTGAGGAAATCCTGCTCTTGTAACTTTTGAACTAATAATATTCAAAAACAGCACTTCATATTGCTTGTAGACTAAAATCGCTTAGTGCAATAATACTCAGAGTCATGCTCCAACACAAACCACAATATCTGTCATCTAACGGAGACCTGAAGAATTCTCACACACTGACACAGCCCCTCCAGCAAGCAGCCCATCTCTGGAGTCAATCAGAGAAGGGAAATACCTTGGCCTGACAGGACCCCAGAGAGAGGGGAGGAGAGGAAAGGGCCTGGGCCTCAAGCCCCCACAGGAAACTATTTTTCTCAGCCCTGCCTTACTGTATGGTGCAGACAGCACCCCAGCCAAACCGCTGACACAGATATCGAGCAACTGAGGGTCAGCAAACCGCATTCATGTAGCAGCATAAAGTGTGTCGACAGCTTTGATTTTTCTGTGGTAATCCTCAGAGGGTGAGAGATTGTCCAGAGCACAGGTAGAGAGAGAGAGGGGGGCAAGATATTAACCCATTAAGTCCATGCAGAGTGCGGCTTACCTGAAGGGACAGAGAAAGGCTGACAGGCAGGTGTCAAAGTCAAGAAAAGGGATTCCAGAGGTGAGGACAGAGGAAACTGGAAAGAGGGGTAAAAAAAAAAAAAAGGGAGGAGGAACGGTAGGAAGAGAAGAGGAAAGGTAAATTATCAGCGGAGAACGGAGGAGGAGAAGCATGGCAGGGCAACAGCAGCTGGAGTGAGCAGGTTTCAGCACGGACCGAAGAGCAGACATGGGTCATTTAAAGTCTGGCATAATGTTTGGGAGAATGGGGGTGAAAGGAAACAGACTGTTTATAAGAACGCATGAGGAGAAATCAAATGGCATAAACTGAGATGATGTGGATCGTTCTGGTTTATGATGGTATGAAAACGTCTCACCCCATAGGTGGAATTAATGGCAAACACTTTGTTCCCACGAGTGTATTAGCCTTCCATGGATCATGCCTATTTAGAAAGCCAATTTCAACAAACTCTTTGTGTATTCGAGCTAATCGGCTCATCTTTAGTTGATTATCTCTAACCCATTTTCTGGGAATCAACACTCCAGGGACAATATTTCCAACTGGGTCTTTATGGAGAGAAGTTTGTGTGGGGGTAGCTGCAGTGTCAGTGTTTTTGACTTGTGGAGAGACGTCAGACTGGTCTTAAGTGAGTCATTGCTGGAAAACAAAACCTAGACTTTCAGCAAATCCTGGAGGATTTAAAAGAAAAATAGCAACATTCAAATATTTTATCAATGCCTGTATGGATTTAAGTAAGAGTAAAGGGCAGGTTAAAAAACTGCAACCGAATTGGTGCCAAAGTTGAATTTATATTGACAAGGTTTGATGCTCTTCATCATTAACTGGTTAAATGCTACACAGAGTCAATGTAACTTATGATGAATGATCATTATCCACAACACGACAGACCCTCTTTAAATTAAATTTACAACAAGGCCTCATTTTACAACACAAGCATGGCGAACAGAACAGCTTAGCTGGCCTAACAGGAAACATCTGGAGCTGGTTGGAGATGACCATGGTGTGTACCATGCATGTTACATTCCCTGGTCTCCCACATATCAACCAAAAGAGCAACAACATCTGCTCCAGCTTGGCAGCGCCTGAGATAAATTGACATGCCTCAACATGAAAACCAATGGCCTTTTTCGTCAAGGGGGAAATGTTACAAGAACAGTACCTCTGCGAGTAAATGCCCTTAAGCTAATGCAGACGTGGCATCGGTGCCAATTATTTAGCCAAACCATGCATCATCTACATCTCTGATGTGAGTCAGTTGCGCGGAGCTCTACAGTAGCAGCCACAGTAAACAGCAGGTTCCAGATCAGTTCACGACCAATAACCTCAGGTTGAATTAAAGGGAGAAATCCGCAGACTTTTTGGACCTCAGTATGGTTCCCATTCACGCTGGAGTGTTGAGGATGCAGTTTTGGTGCCATTAATGGAATTACACTCAATTTTACGGAGCTTGTGTTGATTTATCGCAAAGAAGACGGACCAAATGTAAAATGACATCACTTTTAAGTATTTAGTTGACTGGGGATTTGTCCACATTTTTGGCTGTCTGTACTTACTCATAAAAAGGCTTTTTCCAGACTAAGAGTGAATTTATTCTAAGGTTAGGTCATCTTTGGATGAAGGATGAGCCCAAACCAGAAATCCCCCAAGAGGATCGCTGGTCTTTACAAACATCAGGCCAAGAGATGCTTCACACAAATAAACATGACATCACTTCAACCTTAGTGTCAAACTGACTGTGGCTCACGCAGGGTTTTTCCTCTGTAGCACCGTTCTTCAGTTGCACAGCATCCATGGGCTGGTTACCATGTTGTGTAATGTTCTCTGTGCACTTAGGTACAGAGAAGGTGGTCGTTTTGTATAGAAGAGCATGTAGAAACCTGCAAGCACTTTAAAATGCCAGCTGCCTTTGTCTGTACTGTACTGAACCCTCCGTGCTGAGCTTTGCAAAACTGTATTACCTGTACATTCAACAGACAGTTAAAGTCCAGAAAGCTTTCTGATGGAGGGAATTGTTTTTGTAACTTTGAGGAGAGAAAAGAGAAGTGTGAAGCCCAGCTAAGGAAGCAGGCATTAGCTTGGAAGGTTTGCAGGTGTTTGTCATGGTGTAGGGTTTTATTTTTACAAGGGGAAGGGGGCGTGTCTCTCTTTCTCTCTGGGAGGCTAGCTAAGCCCTGGATCTCTGGCTTTGGCATCACCACTCCCAAATCTGCTGCACCCACCTCCCAAAGCCCTCCTAACCTCACACCCTCTTGGCAGCCACCACGGGGGAAATAAGCTGATTCAGCAGAGGAAGAAATGTGTTCACGGCCAAATCTTTCTTTCCCTGCACACAAAGCTGAGGGGAAGCCTCGACATATGGCAGGATTTGCTCATTACATAGTTGACGTTGCCGTAATGATGTTGCAGCAAAAATTGCTTTTTACTTTTTTACTTGTAGAGTTGTTATTCATCCCAACTGGCCAATATGTTAACCCTCCTGCACAGAGAGAAATATTCAGTAAGAACTCACTCACCTTTTTCTTCCAAGCATTTTCAGCACCTTGGAGCTGACTGAAGCGATCAACCAGCGAAGTCTGGATCAGTTCAGATGGCTTGGACTTCTTCAGTCTGTCCTTCTTCTCTTCGTCTTTACTAGAGAAATCTGCCAGTCTGAAAAAAAGGAAAAAGATACTTCAGTTATTTCCCTATATATTTAAGGCAGAATTACAATGTACTAACTAATCTACCTTAACTGAGTCTGAATATCAAATCGTGTGTAGAAATTGTATGATTCATCCATTCATAAGTTTGTGGTAAATTGTACCTTGAGGAAAACAGTAATTGCCTGCTAATGCACTGAGCTTATTCAAAGGAAATACATAAGGTTTATGTAATCATAATAAATTATAATATAGCTAGGATCCATGATTCATAATTACATGTAAAAACCTGTTACACACTTTCACTTTTCTGAAATATTTGAGATTTATGTCTTTTATTAACTTTTCTTTGGACAGACAAACTTCATTTTAACAGTGCCTGCTGTCTTTGTGTTCATCTAATGACCTCTGTTTGAGTGATGATCCAACGCTTCCTTCCAAACTGCTCTCCAGCTCCTCAACGTCCTCCGACACGCTGGAGTTCTGCTCCAGACTGTCATCAGGCGAGGGGCTTCGCATCTCCTCATAGCTCCCTCTGCTGCCATCGCTGCTGCCCCCGCTCTGCTGTCTGTTGATGCTGTAGCACCCTCCGTCTGTGATGTCATCGGTCAGTGGCTCATCCTCTCTGCTGTTTTCCTCGGAGACCTCTTCCTCTACTTCTTCCTCCCCCTCCTCCAACTCCTCCTCCTCCTCCTCCTCTTCTTCCTTCTGCTCCTCTCCATCTGCCTCCTCCGTCTCTTGTTCGCTCTCGGGGTGGCTGAGGGTGACGCTGCTTTGTCGGGCTGGCGTGCACTCAGGCGTCGAGCCCTCGCTGTGGTCGGACTCCACACTCGTGGAGCGGCTTTTCTTTAGGATTCCCCTGATGCCCTGGGGCCCCGAGTCTTGGCGCTGCAGTGAAGCAGGCTGGCAGGGAGGAGAGGGAGGGGGAGAGGGGTCTCTGTTTTTGGTGTCAGAGGGAAGACTGGAAGGCTGATGGAGAATGAGAGAGAGAAATGTTTTTTCAGCAAGGATTATATTTGCACTCTATGGTTCTTACAGCATGTAACTTTAACTGACCAGAACCAACATTTCACAATAGCAGCTCTTCTGTGGTTTCCCCATAAACAGTAAAAAACCCTTCTCTTATTGCTTGTCTAAAACTCTCAAACACTATAATATACAAGCATGTATACAAGTACATGCTCTTCAAATTCATACTGTTTGTGCTTTCTGAACTGACACCGTTATCAAGAGGTTGAGGGTTAGTGGGTGAAATAGCAGAGTGAGTATGGTTGAAAGTGACACAAAGTTGGAGATAAGCTGAATACATGAGGAGGATCGAGGGAGTGAGAATCAAAGAAAAACAAACGGCGAGTCAAGAATGTGAGGGATTTGTCCATTGTTTGGGACGTTGCATTTGCTTTTCAAAGGAAACAAAACAAAATACACACATGCACACAATCATATAAAACATATGCCAAGTAAAGTTGCAGTTGTGAGAGACAAAGGCTTTTGTAGTCCCAGCTACCATAAATTAACTGTTTTACGTGTTTCAAAATACAGTAAATTGTTTCCAAGAACAAGAATATAAACAGCCCCTTTCTTTTGTGTGCGCAATCTGATATTGGTTAGATGGCACAACTGCAGCTGGAGCAACAGCAGACATCCCACAGACAGGTCAAAGGTCGTGAGGGGCTGCTGATTTAAGAGGAGATGAAGGAATAAGAATACGCTGAAGCCGGCTGGGTGTTAAAAGTGCAATGCTAACCAGGTGGTGAGCTTCAATAAAAACACCATGTGCATAGAGCACGGGGGCGAGTGTGAGGGTCAGTTTAAGACTTTGATGATGACATCATTGTCATGTGTTTGTTTGTTTTGCGACTGTATGTAAGTGACGTAGATTACAATCACATAACACATCCAGCCCAGAAACACAAAAGTGAAATAAACCAGATCTGAGCAAAACAGTCAAATCTAAGGTGAGTAAGAGCTGTGGAATTAGTTTACATACAGTGGTCTGGTTAAAAATATGATCTTTCCAAATACAATCCACAGAGATGACTTTTTTTTGTATTTCAGTCGACCGAGTTATGAAAACCATGTGACTTTTTTTCAAGCTACCTTTACAAGAAGCACTGACCTTTTTTTCTTCCTCAGCAGCAGCAGCAGCACATTCACGTCGCTCCTTCCATGAAGGCTCATCTGTGGGCTCTCTCTCTTCCATTGTCTTGCCTACTTCATATTTGTGAAGCCTGGGATATCAGTGAAATACACAAACATGGCAGAAACAACTGTTAAATGAAATGTTTAATTGAAAATTGTGAAAAATTAATATCATTATATCATTAAATGAAATGTTTAATTGAAAACTGTGAAAAGCGTCTATTTGTATTCATCATGTTTCCATTCAAAATGAAATAAAATTTCATCAATAGCTTTATACCACTGAATCAATCAGTGTGAAGTTTGTATAGAAGCCCGTTTTATGAATGTCTTGCACCAAATGACAAAGGCTGTTGCCAAAACCAATAAACACTCACTGACGTGGTGCTTTGTAATCAATCTAGGCACTTGGCCAGTATAAATTAATAAATTGCACCCTCGGACCAATTTAGTTTTTTGTGGTAGTTTTGTTTTTGTAGTGTATTTTTCAATATTGACTTTGATTTTTAAAAAACATTTGTCAGTGTTTGTACTTGTGCTGCAGTTGAGCATTGGTGAAAAGATCAAATACACTGATATCACTTCTGAATTGGAAGGAAACTGAGATTATTTCAAACTCCATGTGGACAAAAAGGCACAAGAACAACTTAATTATATCTTAACTTATCTACACAGTGCTTGCACACATACACACACACACACATACACACACATATACACACACACACACACACACAGGCAGAGTCCAGACTTTTTACTCCAGTGGTTACAGTGCTAAGTACAGTCTGGCTCTCGCTCCTTCAGCTATTAACTTCAATCTGGTTTGCATCTCCATGGCTACCACATAGCCTTGACTGTTTGAGTGTGTGTGTGTATGTGTGTGTTATTCAAGGCAAGTCCTGCAGGTTTATCTGGTTTATCTCTGCAGCCATTTACATCAGTGGACAGCCTTTCAATTGCTCTGTAATTACCCCTGTGCTCCTGCAGCCTGTCTGCTCTGTTTATTTGTCTCAGCCAGTTTCGAGGCGATATATCTGCCTATGTCGTAGCATATATTATGTATTACGGTCAATCTTACACAACTGTTAAAGAAATAGCGGACTCCAAAAATCTAAATTTAGTTGATGTAATGAAAAAAAAAGGTCTGACCACAGTGGAATGAGTCATTTTGATTCTGCTGACCTGGTAGACACTTCCTCTCTGTCACTGCTCATTAGATGACGCTTTAGTCCATCATCAGCGCGACGATCGCTGCCTCCGTCCTCCGACTTCTCCTCATCCTACAGACAGAGAGAGAGTTGACACTTAAGAGCTGGACTTACACAGAGGACACGGACATACTGCTGACGTTCTCCAACAGCTATAAGAAACAAATCTGGATGAGGAAGTGCATGAATGAGTAATGCTGCTCCACCTCTCCACCCGCTCAGAGGTCAGTGCTGGGGTGTGACTGTGAAGGAGGGTTATACTGTACTGGAGTATGACTAACCTACTGTACTCACCTGAGTAAAAAACAGTGCAAACAAACAGCAGGACTGCTGGTTCTGCACTTGTGACATCAAAGCAAAAGTCTCACCAGAGCAAACATTTTGGTTTGTTTTATCACTTTTTTTTATCTTTATGGTTCAACATTGCTTCACTGAGTCGACTGTCTGCCTCACTGTCCATATTAAGATCAGAGGTTTAGATACAATTTAAAATGTAGGGTTATTAGCCTCTGATAGGTCCTTTACAAGATATTAGATATTAATGTGGCTTGGGCCTACTGTGAATAGATTTGTGGTTGGGTTGCTGCAATAGTCTGTATTGCACAGTATTATTTTCTCCTTTATTAACTAAACACTTACTTGTAAAATACTAGTTATCAATATGGACACTGTGATTATTAACTAGGAGTTTATAAAGACACATTTTAGATCTAACAGCCTGCAATCAGATACAAAACACTTGATACGGTGAAAATGGAACATTTGAGACTTTATTTTTAAAACATTAAAAGTTTTTGTGGGGATACTCTGCATCCATTTGAAATAGACAGTCTTCTTTGATACCGTCTGAATAGAAGATGAATAAAGACGGAGTCACAAAATAGTGTTCAGTTTGATTCATTACAAAATAGTGAATTTGAATGTCTCACTTTATTTCTACCCATTCTTTTTAGGTCTACTTGTAGTCACAGACCCTCTAAAACCTGGATACAGTCTGAGCCATGCAGTTGCATGAGATCTTTGTCAGTAAACACTGTGCTGGCGCCCTGGGGTGACCTGGTGAAGATAAGTGGATCTCCTGCTGTGAGGAAAGCAACGGAAATCAAATGCTAGTTTTTTCACAAAATTACACACCAAAGCCTTCACAATTAGAGGCCTTTTAGAAAATAACCGATGCTTACAGATTTTAAAGAAAGAACCCATTTTCCACCCAGCATGAATGTATTGCATTATGCAAAGCATGTTTTTATATACTCTGGAAATTCAGTCAAGAAATCCAAAATATAAATGAGGCGAGCTGTATCTCTCTCCAGAAGTCGGCATGTGCGTATTTATTGCCTCCATCCATGCTGGAAAGCAGACACAGACACTATAACCTCACTGCTACTTGGTCTCTCCTGCTGGAGACACTGTCTCACTGGCTTTCATCAAGGACTGTGGAGGAGAAATGAGTGATAAGGCTAAAGTGAAGACAGCAATCGAGTGTCTGTCACCGCTGATGGCCTTTCAGTGAAAGGCCTTATGATAACAGAGCTGTATATATAGTAGCACAGAACAGAAGATAGAGAGAAGACAAAAAATACAGTGTGATTGTGAGATAGCCTCTTTGTGGGAGTCTGTTTTCCCAGCAGGTTTCTGGTCAGGGTGACTTGCTGCCATCTGTGTTCACTTGGCCAACCTTGGCACTGCTCCTGGTCTGTGAAGGCCAAGTTAGAACAGCTATTTACATCCAATATCATGAAACTCAACCACTTCTGAAACCTAACCAGCCTGGGAAAGCTCGATCCCCTGCTCATTTTTAAGCGCACATGTAGCTCTCCCTGAAGGATTTGGGGACATTATCCAGTTTTTGTTTCCAAGTGCATCTCCTGGCTCTCTGGACTTTTTTTTTTTCCCCCCCACCACCGCTTTAAGACCTCCATGGACTGTGTGTGTGCGGAAGTCATGACTTTGGCCAAGCCTACATCCAGGTGCAGGACAGCTCAGAGCTGCATGGAACAGCTCAATTTGTTATTAATGGAGCAAACTTCCAGAGGGGGGTTGAAGCATACACCAGCTGCATTGGAAAGGGTTTTTAGTGAAGCAACAAGGGATAAGAAAAGAATTAACCATAGACTGGTGATAGAATGTGAATATAGCATCTGTGACATCACTCATAAGTTTAGACATTGATGATTTCAAGTTTGGATGAAGTTTGGATTGTGTGCTGTCATCCTGGATGACATCTAAATTTAAAAAAACATGAGGCTTTCCACTGCTGAGACTGCAAAAGCAAGCAGCTGAGACAGGTGTAAATCAGTCAAATGTGCTTCTGTGACAATTTATGTTAATGCACTTTGGCCCTTTTATGATTTAAACTTTATTCTCCATCAAAAATAAGTTATGATTCAATGTTCAGTTAGTACATACTTTGCCTTATTAAGAGCCTTGACACAAAAACAAAATGTTTCACATAATTAAATGCAATAAATCATACAATACAAAACATTTGGATAAAGACAGATATCCCTTTAAATAAACCTGAAATACCGTACCTTAAAAAGAGACATTTTGGACGTAGCAGACCTCTTGGATGAATGCTCAGGCGTCTCATCAACTGGAAAGAGCACATAGACAGAAAGAGACAAGGGTGACTATGAAGGCAGCAGCAAGAAGGTGCTTGTTTAACCAGGACAGAGGATTTCGTCCTTACAGTGGAGCCATATATGATCGCTGAAATGATGGTTAAGATAGACTGTGTGTGTGTGTGGTATCCACAACATAATGCATTGTCTGGTCTGGCACTAACGTTTTGTAAACAGAGAGCACAATCGAGCAGAAATTGAACACAAAGGTAAATTTAACAATGTGTGTACTTCAGCAGGACATTTTCCTCACAGCTTGAAAATTCAAAAGAGGAAAACTGACGGGATATACTGTAATCTTATTGGCTTCACTCGTTCGTCTAAGGTGTCCTTGGATCAGAAAAGGAAATTAAAGTGCGATATGTGAACCGGCCTCAGGTCCAGACTGAGAAGCCACCAGCGGATTCAGTGAGTCTATCAGTGTGGCATTCAAATACTGACAGTGTGATACATACATTTACATTTACTTAGTGCGTCTGTGCTTGTGTGTGTGTGCGAGAAAAGACAATAATTCCTCATGCCGTGTCGTCTAATCAAAACCAGCCATGAGAATATAATAATCTTCTAATCCGAACAAAAGGAAACAATTAAATTTAATGGTATTCCAAAACAACGCAAATTTCTTAAGTCAGCACACTCGACCCCACTCTCCCACTCTAAATCTGTTTTTATTGCCTCGACAATGTAACGTTTCAAGCCAAAGTGGCCCCCTCTCCAAAGAAAACAAA
Organism: Decapterus maruadsi; assembly: GCA_030347415.2. Classification (NCBI taxonomy): domain Eukaryota; kingdom Metazoa; phylum Chordata; class Actinopteri; order Carangiformes; family Carangidae; genus Decapterus; species Decapterus maruadsi. The sequence continues at coordinate 11,538,038 of CM064888.1, read as the reverse complement.
AGGAACAAACAAATCCAAATAATGGCATGTCTCTGACAAACCCCTCAACCCTCCGCTCCACTGGAAAAAACTGCTCAGTTAAGACCTAATACTCTCGTTGTGATTTATGTTTCCATGCTCCCCTGCTGTCCAGAACTTAGCATGATTTAGTTCGGATGATGAAACATTAAGCATTGCAGACTGCTGATTCCACTCAGACTGTACTCCTTCAGTTTTGACTCCGGTCCAATCTATTTTACATCATCGTCCATCCAACATCCAAGTAAGAGAGAAAAGAGAAACTCAAGAGATGGAAAAACCCCCTCCACTTAGGTTCACCGACTCCTCAGTAAGTGTTTTCATCCACATCATAAGACTGCTAAGCTTTAGCTGCTGACAACTTACTGAATGGGTGTTTGACCTCTTAATGGCCAATAGAGTCTGCACATTTGCAACTACATGCTGAGAAAAGTCAAGTTCAAACTGTACAATCTACAGAAGCAACTCTAACCCTCTAGAAGAGAAATCAAAAAGAGCATTCACTTGACTCAGATGAAGAACTTGCACCTGTCTGGTCACCTACTGAGTACAGCCATCATGGAGGAGAATCTTTCTTTGTACTATCTTCCTTGTGAGGTCACGAGCAGCTGAAATCACTCTGAATGCACTCTGTTTTAATGAATACTTCTGTGACAAAGTGCACTTGTAAGCGAGCAGACACAGTGTGAAACAGTCAGATCGCTAATAGCAGGAGGGTCGGGGGAAACCCTCAACGCGACCATGAGAGGCGTTCTGGCTCAGAGCGCCGTCTCCTCTGCCAGCTTGGACAGGAAGCTCCGTCAGTCCTGTGAATGCGGCCGCCAATGCTCCAACTCTCTCTCTCTCGCTCTGTCACGCACATATTTCTTTTACAGATGAACATTAGCTGTCCTTTGTTTCTCTTTCCGCACCTTTCTGTGTCTGTTTCACTGCCAAACTGAATAAAATACACCGTGCAAGTGTTGTTTTTGTTCTCTTTTAGTCAGTTATTGCACAAACCATGTTTGATGGATAATGACAGGAGCAAAGGAAATCCCCTGTATTTAGTACTGTTTTATAATCTGTTCCCAAATATCCCAAGTTCTTGTATCAAGAGACTGGGAACCTGTGATACACCAGGTCTGTCATTAAAAAGTCAATGACAATGTGAGATTAGAGAGATTAGAGAACTGGTTTACACCCAACACAATGGCTTCTACAGTATATGACAGTCCTATGACTCAAGTTTTAGTTCCTTTGCTTGTTTTGATAAGGTTGATTATGACTGACTTAAAAGGGGATAAACGTTCGTTTGCATAGTTGTGCAAGTAAAAAATGTTACACAATGCTGCGTCTTACGTCCTGAAATACTGACATACCTGTTGTTTGCTGCTATTTGCTAAAGGTTCCTTCCTATCACCACCATGTATTCCTATCACTGCTCTGTCGCTATCTTTTCTTCTTCTTGTGCAATCCAACAGACAGACAGATAGACAGATAGACAGTCAGACTCTCAGGCTGTGGGCTCAGGTGCCTGAATGAATCAGAAAAGCAGCCAGCGGCCCATGTGTGAACTTAACCATTTTCTTCTCTCTATAGCAGCAGGCTCCAAAATTAGCTCATAATGCTAGCTGGCTGAAACACGCTCCCAGCGTAATTGCATATGGTCAAACATTTGCACAGAAAGACACACGAGTGTGAGCACACGCCTCCTACAACCTGATCTTTGAACAAAAACTCTGCAGACACGTGCCAAACATTATCTCCCTCATTTTTTCTGGAGAGAAAACCATCGCCTGGGGCGCAACATTAATTTTAAATTAGACAATAAAACACAGCCAAACACATCAGTGGATCTGTTTTTCTTTCACTCCTTCTCAGTGGCAGAGTATTACAAAGAAAACATGCATAAACCAGGTAGGTGATCTGACATCAGCAATGAGCTCAGCTGTAACACTGAGTAACGGAGATGGCTTGAATGAGTTAAGGGACGGAGCAAGACTGTGGAACGCTATAGGATGTGAGTGCGGTGAAAGTGGAGGGTTCATCTTACCCTTTGGCTCCTCGGTGTCATCGGTTTCCAGCAGCCTACGGGAGAGAGGGAGAGAGACAGAGATAAATGAGGTCACTCTAACATACTGAGGTGATGACAGGATTACGCAGCCGTTACAATCGATGATTACAAGCTTGACAGAAAAATTAGTATATGAAGTATCGTGCATAATCCAAAAATGCACTTAAGCCACATTTGAAAATAAACAAAACAAATGCAACACTGGCTAGACCGACGGAGAGACACTCACTCTCCCTTGTATGATATTCACCCCACAACATTTACTCTCCCAGTCCCCTGTCCTCAGATAGAACAGCGTTGCCTGTGTCGCATCTGAAGATGGCCATTCATCTCTAAGTAATGGGCGTTAAATATGGATGGGGACAGCAGCTGCCTGTGGGCCAGTAGTGATGATGTAACAGGAGAGGAGGGGAGAGGACTGCCTTAAACACAAAAGAGGCTCGTGGTGGACATCTGGAAGAGGTCAAAGGTCGCTAAAGACGCTGAATAGCCCCAAGCTCATCTGCCCAAATGAGACTGAGACCAATTTAGTGACTGGTACTGGCTAAATAAAGAAGATTCCTTTTTTTTAATGTTTTGTTTCTACTTCAAGTGCAAAACATTGAGTATGTTTCTTAATGCAAGTTTATATTTAGCTGTCAAAGATATCTTATAAATGCCTTAACTATTTAAAAGTAAGTATGGCAATAAGCATGGCATAATAAGTCTTATGCCATGTAGGAAAAACAAAACTATAACTAAATATCGACTCCAACTCAAGTGTCATTCCAAAACACAGTTGAAAAGTAATTTTTACTGTAATTTGTGGCTCTGGGTTTGGCTACCGCAGAACTGTTGTGTCAGTTTTTGGCTGGTCTGCCTCGGTGCAGCTTTTTGATACTGTGGGAAGTCAGAATATGCCAGACCAAGGTACTTATGATGTGTGAATATGCTGGAGTGGGAACTGCGATGGAAGACAAATTGCTGTAGGTGCAACAATAATGTCAGTGAATGTGATACATGCCAATCTGTGGCTGTGTAATATGCACATGAACTTTAAAATTAACTTATTAGAGTGTCACATTATTTACATAACTTCAGCCACATGGGGAAAAACTCTAGAGAATGCGATATGACCCACTTCAAGCCACTAGGAAGTCTGTTTGTAGACCTCCGCAGACTGCAGTCTTGGTGCCTAAATGCTCGAGGGCTCAGCGACACTCCATCAACCCCACCCACTCTCTGACTGCTGGCTGACAGAGAGGGGCCACACATGGCGGTGCTACACTCCCATAAAAACTAAGCAGATAAGAAGAGTGGAGTGCAGAGGCCGGACGGGAGGAAAAACAGCAACGCGGTATTGGGGGAAGTCTGAGTTTAAGTTAAACTCTTCAGTATGTAAAATCCATCAGTCTCATTCTCACCCTCCATTAGATTATGACTTACACACAAAGCATGAAGTGACAGTGACACTACAGAATAAGCAAGTAGAGTGGAGAGGATCACGACTTCACATGGTTAAAAGATTTCAATCTCCTTCTCGCTAATTTGTGTTCTTTACTGTTGGAAAGCTTGGCCCCTCATACTAATGGTACTGTAAATTTGTAACAATTCAGCCTTATAAACAATAATTAGCCCAACTCCCATCCAGTTTTGTTTATTACCCATGGTGTTTGACTAACATCCATGTGCCAGTAGCACAGTTACTGGAATTTACTACACAATGAGACACAGAGCATCTAACCCCAAAACTCATAAATAAATAAATCTACAAATCAACTCCATTCTTTATTGGATATCTAACATGAATAAATACTAAAACAGTTCCATGAACAGTGTTGTGTACAGCTGACTTTAATTTTTCCCAATTCCCTTTATCTTACTTTTGTAAATTAGACTTTTTACTTGTTGCTGCTATATGTAAAGCAGCAATATACAGTTTTCCTGCCACGTACTTTTTACAGCAACACCCCCTCCCCCCGCGCAAATTTATTGCAGCTGTTGTTATTGCAGAATCTTATGAAATGTGATGAAGTCACAAATACCTGACTTTACAGAGGTGCAGTCTTGGTGTGTGACCTAGTGGCTGTGTTCAGAACTGGCCAGACAACCCTGCTTGGTTCAATCACCGTTCTGATACTTTGCAGCCAGGGATATTTTGGCAAGTGACAGTGGAATAATGACTGGGCTGCAGCGATGACCGACTGAGGACACTGAGACTAGAAAGACACAGGTTCATTAAGCTCCAATGTTAATAATCATTAGCAAAATACTGTAGGAGACAATGAGACATCCAGCTTCTCGTTTCAGTTGGTGCTGAGCGTTGCTTTCTGTGGTTAAAGTGACAAAGTGGCACGCTGCATCAGCTGCCGCTAATTAATGTTAATTCTATCAGTGACTTGATGTCAGGGCTGAATTAAACTCGGCTGCTGGAGGTTTGTGTGCTCACTACATGCTGCTCTTGCATTATTCAACGATAATTTGTGAGGCAAGAAGCTGCACTCTGTAACAACAGTGCAACCATAATGAATTTAGTGTTTCTTTAGTTTCTAAAAACAGTGAGACATCTGCTTTTTCATAACATCACTGTCAGGGTGGCCTCCTCCCATCTGAACTGTCTTTCATACTGTAGCCTCATCATATTCTAGGCAGTGGCACAGCACAGACTCTATAGATGAATATTAAGTTATAGTTGTAAATGAAGTAAGTGAAGTGTTTTTGGAATGTCACTCTTCAACTGCGGCTTTATGCGGGGAGGATTCCTGTCTGTGTCAGATAAACCTGTTGATGGACAGCTTTCATTATCGCTGGGACAGCTGAGTTCCAGTTTCCTTCATGCTATTTCTGTAACAGACCCACACAAACATGCTGCCTAACAAGGCTCGGTGAAAATCTGCAAAGCTCTAATCATGTAGTACGTGCACGTTTGCCAAGAATCAGGGGATGCACTGTCCTGACTCAGAATGATCTGTAAGGATACTGTAGATAACACGTATTACCTCTATAGCTTCTATACATTTTCTCTAAAAATACTACTTGTGTCTGTACAGAAGACTGTCTGCACAGCTGGAATGTGACATCCACAAAACCTCATAACAGAACTGTCAAGATTAGTAGCTAACGTGACAGACATAGGAGACAAACACATCAACACGTCAGCCCGTCTTTGTGCTCTCTGTAATTAAAAGTGTCTTCCATATCTTTGTGTGGGACTTCACTCTGTATTTTGCAGCAATATTCTTTTCTCTGTGGTGTAAACTGATGCTGTAAGAAACAGCTCCCTTCCCATTGCACAATTTTATTTAAACTTCCCCTAAATAAGCACAAACTTGGTGTTTGAGAAGATTTACGATCTGGATTCATTTCACCGCAACATTATAACAGTTAAACGCATCCTGACACAGACATGACTATATGCAACAACAACAAAAAACCGCTCTTTATTAAACTAACGCAGCTTTGCCATGAGAGATGATCGGCCAAGATCTGATGAAGCTTGCCATTCGGCACGTACTGCATTTCTTCTGAAAATCTATCAGAACACAAGACATGTCTTATAAAGTAATTGGTTCTAACAAGCCATCAATCACAGTGATTTAGATATCTTGCTTCATTAAGCACGGGGCATGATAACTTGGCAAAGCTCAACTTCCCCAGCCCCCGCAAGTCCAAACTCTGAAATTATCTTCAAACTCTGTCCACCTCGGTTCTTCTCTCCCTATTGTCGTTCCCTCAGGCTGTTTTCCAAGAGGAGACAAGAGCAGACAAGTCCGACTATGCGCAAACAGCAGAATCTCCAGCTTGATTACAGCTCAAACATCCCCTGACCCACGACTGTACAGTTCTCAGAGAAGCAGCGCTGGCAACAACTGAGAAAGCTCTTAAGTCTTCTGAGTCATCCTGACAATACCAGTTTGTTATTCCCAAATGTGCTAAACAAGTGAGATCCCCCAGATGACTGTAAAGTGAACCAAAACAAGCACCGTGCATGTCAACGCTGCAAAGCATACCATGGCAGAATAAATGTGGCAGTTCCCTGCCGTGCACGCATGGCCAATTTTGGAAATGTTAGGAGCCATGTTTACCTCAAACAGCAGATCGCACTAAGAGGTCTCCAAACGACAGACTTATTGCCTCCTCTTCACTCATTAGGAGGCAGCAGACTATTTCACAATAATCCAATAGACATCTTTGAGAGCCGCAAATCTTCTCTAAATCAAGGAAGAACCTGAGAAAGAGCTACTGTAAGTTTCTGCAGATTTACCTATAAATTGTGCATATCGTCTGCACAGCTATTCAACACTGTCCATACTTATTAAATGGGTATTATCCAATAAGCATGCAGCATACTAGAGCTAAGATCTTGAAACAAAACTAAAACTTTACTGTTAAAAGGGTTTTCTATGGAGTTTTTCCTCAGTCGATGTGAGGGTCTAAGGACAGAGGATGTTGTTATGATACCATGTAAAGCCCTTTGAGACAAACTGTAAAAAACGGGCTATACAAATAAAATTGCCTTGCCATAACATCTGCTGTATACTGTGTCTGCTGAAATGTCAGCCTGGACACTAGCATTAAGTGTCTCTATGCCCGGTCAGCTTAGTGTTTAATTTCTGTGGCCAAGTTTATATCACGCTGAGAACAACAGTGTTACTGGTCTTGACCAACGGGTAGGAGGAGTTTGCTTTTGTTTAAACTCATGACAATGTGATTGAACTCACCTGGAATGAGAGGTTGCCTTTGTGGAGGAGACTGCTTCTGTTTTGGAAGATAAAATTGCATCTGTTTTGAGGTTTTGACTGGTCGTCTCTTTTTCACCATCGGTTTGCTCTGCAGGTTCAAAGGTTTTATTTCGGACTCCCCTCCTGCTATATGTTGGCTCTGCTCCGTTATCGTCATGCTTTTCCTTCTCCTTGGTCGCTGAAGAGACTGTTTCGGATGTGTCAGCAATTTTCCTGTCTCTGCGGACGTATTTGGAGGTGAATTCTTCTGTGTTGCCATAGCGCTCGGCGAGCTCCCTCCTCCTTTCTGCTTTGTAGCGGGCGATTCGCTCGGCCTTGGTCTCCAAGCTCGAACTCTGCAAGGTGTCTATTCCATCCATGATTCAGTTCACTGCAGATAAAGTGATGAGATTCAACTTTTCGTCTTCAACTTGTGGTGTCCAACTTTCTTGTAGATCTTCCTGGAGGGTGATGTCTCACTCCATCAAGAGCTGCAAACAAGAAAGAAAGAAATACACCATTAGTGTGTTATGATTCTGAAGAACAATTTCAGAAGACTGGCTCTGTAAAACTGTGTAAAACCAGATGTACTGAGACATTTACTTCTCCAGCTTTCAGAGGAAACTGCCTTAAATGTAGAGCTCTGAGCCAAGCTCTGCCCTGCCCCAGCTAACCAGAACCCCAAACCCCCCCCTGCGAGGATGATGTCAGCCAGCTCTGCACAAAGACAGCCGACCACCACAGTGAGACTCTCATATAACCTCTGTTCCATTGACTCACATGAGGCCGGCTTGGAAAGAGGGAGGAGGAAGTGAGAGAAAGTGAGAAACACACATCAAATAACATCTTCATCCCATTTTATTCCCCACTTAGTCGAGGCTTTGTGCCTGGGCTAATCACCTCTCCAACATTATCCCACCCCATAATGACTCTCTGTTTACTACAAACACGCTGCATGAGAAACTCTAAATTGCCTGAGTGTGAATGTTCTTCTTTATCTGCGTGTCTTCTCCAGTGTGTGTGTGTGCAGACTCTGGTGTAGGCCTCACAGCTCTTTGTCGCTGCAAAGGAAAATCCAGTAAACATCTTTCCACCGCTCGCACAATAAAACTCTCTGTTTAATAACTTTTCACTTTTCAATACCAAGTGTGTTAAATTTAGGAGGTAAAAATTAGGAGGCTGAGTTGAGCTCATTTTGTTCCATTAAGTATCCACAAAGCAGAAAACCACACATGGCTCAAATGCATTGCTTTGAAAAGTGCACTTATGTAAATGCATCAGCAGCTGACAGCAGCCATGAAAATTGTGTGTGCGCACGTTCCGACCGCTCCACGCCGAGCACAGAGGCTTTTCCTCCAACATTTTTCACAGCACAAGTATGCTTACGATGCTTCGGGGCCTCTGTGTGAAGAAAGCCAAACTGAAGAGAAAGGAGGTGAATAAAAATGAGGTATATTTATGTTAGAGAGGGTGCGGGGGTTAATGTAGCCCCCTGTTTTCCATTACATGACAGGGCATAAGTTAATTCAGCACCCTGTTACTCACATTTATAGACAGGGAACGGAGGGAAAATATACAAGAGGGTGCTTTGTCTGCTAAGTGCTGGCAATAAAGAGTCAAGAACAAAGAAGGAAAATGAGGAATGGGTCAAGAGGCAAGAAGGACACCAGAGGTGAGAATGCCCTTTTTCATAAGAGTCTTTTCTGTAATTATAACAAGCCTGAAAAAAAATCTCAAAAGGCATCTCTGTGACCCTCGACCACCTGCTGGGCTGTAAAAACCAGCCCAGAATTAGGACTCTTGGTCCACTTAAAAATTACTGCTTCGAAATATTACACAGTGTATGTCAGGGGATGTGTGAGTGTGTTAAGTGGGTGTGTGTGTTTAAGTCTTCACCTTGACCTTCTCCTGTGCCTATTTCACCTTACATAACAGCGCTTGGCTAAACAGTTAAGAGACCATAGTGCCTCCCTTGTGTATATTTAAATGCAGTTTAACAATAAACTGCTGAACAATTACATGTTGTCTGGTCCTTGTTATAAACCTGGAGATGTCTACCACACCTCCACTGTGGGAAAATGTATGCTCTAAACAGCGTAGGGAAAAGAAAATCGCCATCTGTTGGTTAAATTAACAAATCAGCACACTTCATTTCCATTCCTGTCAGTCCACAGACTGAGTATCCAGCCAATGAAACAGCCAGAACAAAACCTAGAACCGATTCTAGGAAAGTAACCAGGATCAGATGAGGCTAAAGCTTTATAAAACGGAGTTTACTGGATAATACAGGAACCAAATGGCCTATTAAACAGGCAAGCCAAATCAACTGGTAGTGGTAAATCAAATGGTACCCAGCCTCGAGCCTTCAGGAGCTCCATGGCTTGATAAGAAAAGGATGTTACAGGAGACATATTACATATCTGCTCCAGGGTTAGGGCTGGTTAAACATTTCACTGAGGCTTGTTTTGGTTTTGAAGTCCATGAAATATTATGTTAAAATGTACATATTTAAAAATGAGGCTGCAGTAAATTGTGATGCTCCCTGGCCTATCTTTGGCAAAGAGCCATTTTCTTCATCAAATGCATTTCAAAAACTGAGTGCCACTCCGATGCCTGTGTAAATTGCCTTATGAAGGCAAAACGGTCCTCAGTTTGGATGTTGATTTCAGGACTGTGCACAAGCTTACATAATTCACCTTGGTCAGTACCTATAAAAGGAGTGCTAAACAGTATGCTAAAGCTGGTCCATCGAGACCCAGAACAACTGGGCTGCTTTGTTTGGAAGCTGCCTCTGTTATTTCAACAAGGGGGACTGAAAACACAGTTGTGAGTCATACTTTAAAAATCATCATCCCTATCAGCAAATATGAACTCACCCAAGTGTATTTGTTTTGGTGGGCGATTTCCAAAGCCACAATAGCCAGAGGTGTCATTACCTATTTATGGTTATTTCTGCAGATATACAGACAAGTGGAGGCAGGGAGAAAAATGCAGGACCAAAAAACAAAGACCGATCTGAAGAAGATTAAATGTGCAAGTACAGACCCAGTATATGATAATAAAGGTGGTTTGAAGGAGAAAATGTAGTTATTTCCATTCGTATTAGACTGAAGTGGATAAGCGAGCTTGTTTGGTCTCAGAGTCACATTTACCACAACTGAGAGTTTGTTGATGAGCAGAATTTGAGAAAAAATCTGAGCAACACACATTTGCTCTCATTTCATTGACGACAGTGCATCATTCTTGCTCAGTATGCAGTTATACCCGTCTGACTTGTCAATTCATGTGGCCGATATTATTACATTACACCTCCAGGGCATGTAAACAAACTGAGTCCTTCGTTTCCAATCTCTGGAGTGCTGTCCGACCTTTTGTTGCCCGTTGGGAGTCCATACTGGCTACGAGAGGAAGATCTGTCTCAACAAAGGCCAAATGTGTCGCTTCCTGACCGTGCCCCATATCCTTCTTCATAAAACTCCATTAATCAGGAAATGTTACTCATAAACCTGGCAAGTGTCCAAGAGTCTCTTGAGAGAGGGGATGGGTAAGGGCAGCGAGAAAAAAAACAAAAAAACTTTGAATGGGTCCATAAGCCACGCATCCCCTCTGCACGCACAAGAGTATCAGATTTACTATCATCATTTCCTCTTATAAGGCTAAGTGCTCCGTGGCAGTCACATCCTTAAATATTTATTTCTCTACAAGGAGCGCCAGTGATTATAAGCAGTTACTTTAGATTACATAATATCTGTTGTAGGGCCTACTAACGGTTGCGATATACCACAAATGCAGAAGTTTCAACACCCACATCAGTTCAAACATTATTTGAAATGTAAGAGGAGTTTTCGAGTTTATCCATGTCCATCAATCCAGCAGTTCAAGGATTTCCAACTTTTCTGGTGTCCTCACAGCATTTCAATACTTTTAGTTAAGTATTTCAGCCATGCATGTGCTTGTTTCCCAGTTCCTACACCGTGTGAAGATACAGCAGAGTCAACATGTAGGCTTTACTTAACAAAACTTTCCATTTACCACTTGACAACTGCACCATGGGTGGGAAAAACCATCTGTAGTTAAACAGCATTGATAGTGTTCTTACACTGCAGAGAGGTGAGAACTTGAAGAAGAGAGACATAGGAAGCCCAGTGGGGAAAGAAGGCTCTCTAAATACACCATCTGATAAGTCTTGTTATGCCAACACAAAGTTCTATCAACATCCTTCTGCAACTGGCACGAAGCAGCTCTAAAAGCCAAGTGCAAAGTGTTGTTGCTCAATAGGAAATGCTGAAGCACCTGAAAAAAGAAATCTAATGATTTCATTCTTACTCACAACCTACTGATCTCATTACAATGGGAACCGTATGGGAAAAGAATACCTGTCACACAACCCCATATGGGAGCACATGCATACACTTTGAGTCACTGATTCGTTCCGAGACAAGAGCCTGCCAGAAAGCTGCCTCAGAGGCAAAGGCTGACCTGTGGCCCACCAGTGTGTATTTTTTCAGAAATCACATGTCCACACAAGAGGACAGAGCAGGAATGCAGGCTACACCCAACTCATAAACACTGGATTTGCATGGGAAAGGTAGGGAATCTTGACAGTATCAAAAAAACAGGACACCAGGGGCTTCCTCATAAAGTGAGACAAACTGAAGCTTGAAGAGTCAAGGTGATACCATGGTGACTTCATTGCCCAAGGACCAAGCAATGTGCACTGACGCTCTGTTTAGCAAACATTTGAAAAGGACAGACAGTCTGCCTTCTAGTTTAACCACCAAACCCACAACTCTCTGTAAGTCATCAGTTTAATGACTGGGGTCACAGTGCTAATGGAAGATCTCGAGTTGGAAACCAACAAACCAGTGTGCAAATGTGCCGGCATTTTTATTTCTGTTCAGCTGCATTGCGTCAGGCTGCGTCGTTTCAACTCGGGAGCGTTACACCTGAAGCTGCTGGCGTTCTGACATTTCTCAATAAAGCTGTAGTCACAATTGGAAAGGACACTACACGAGATATCTGTTCAGCTGCAACTATTATGACAACATTTTGCCACTGGAAACCTTTAGGAATCCACATAAAGAAACCACAAGCATCAGAGAGACTTTAAAGACATCCATTTTCCTTTGCTGTACCAGAAAAACAGAGGAGGCAGTTAAAGATATAGCCAACTGCTGACACACATTCTTCCTGAGGGAAGAAGGTGGAGAGTGGAAACTTTGCTCCACAGAGAAAACCAGGTGCCAGTGTAAAAACAGTTCTTCAGCTGGTGCAGCTCGGAGAAATGTCCAGCCAAGGTCAGGAAGCATAAAGGATCAAAACAAAAGATGGAAGTATCAAGTGCTTTCCAGTGAAGAGGTAACAATTTCACTGCACAGGATATCTGAGCGACTTCCTTGCTTTGAGGTTTAGTCACATAATGACTATCCCAAATCTCTGTGCTCAGGGGGCCATGATAAAAAATCGTATTTATGTAACCAGGAAATCAAATCTTACCTTTATTCTGTTCACTAAGTATCCCAGTAAAGGCGACCCACCATCAGAATCCTGTCAGGACGCCATAGGCTTGTGTCCTGTCATCTGCACGGCATACAGCATGTTTATCTGCACGGGTGTGTATTACTACAACTAGGTCATGTGATCATCCATTGAAATCAGACAGGCCCGAGCACGGGTCACCAGTGCCTAATCCAATAACTCCATACTGGACATTGCGAGTCAGCTTCTCACCAATCTATACAACCAAACACAAAACAGCTGGGGAAAGGGGGGGGGTCGCACTTTTAACTGAGCCACCCTCACACAACGATTAACCACATAATGAGCGGTCGATGTGTTTCTCATTAAAAAGCAATCTTTCAGCATTTAAGGCTTCAGCATCACGTTTTAATAGCATTTGTAGAGGCCCACGACACTTCATCCTGTTGATTCGGCCCCCCCACTTCCAGAGGGCTTCAAAGGGCGATTCTGACAGGAGGGGTGTGTTGGTCTAGTATGGCTTTTTTCACATGACTCAAATCTTCCCCCAGCTTTCTGCTGTAAGGACAGGAGGAAAAAGGGGGGGGTGACCGAGGAAGGAAAAGTAGAGGAAAGAGGAAAAGCATTATAGAGGGTGGTGGATACAAAAAAGAAACGGCAAGGATGAAAAGAGTCCAGAAGCAAAGAGGAGTGAGCACAACAAGAGAATTGAGAGAGCTGCAGAGGTCAGAGTAAAAGGGGGTGGGAGGGGGGTGGAAAGGAGATGGGAAGGAGGCTGGAGAGAATGGGCTTTTGTGGGGGGTGGATGTGATGGCTTTGTGGGGCATGTGTCTCCACGGTGCCAAGGGGCCCCAGTCTGGTGGTACGGGGGCGGAGGCAGGACAAGATCTGCTGCTGGAGGAGGACGAGGAGGACGAGGAGGAGGAGGGTGGGCCAAAAAACAGGGTCGAACGAAGACTAATCCATCTCTCCCTCTCCCTCCCTCCCTGTCTCCCCTCTCTTTCTCACATAGACACAAAGTCCCTCAAATCCCTTTTACCAGAAGTCCTGCTGACTGTAGCCAGTCACCCGAGAGGCAGTTGACATAACACCCCCCTGGGTACTCATGCCTGCACTCTGCTTTGCCTTAGTAACTGACACTGTAAAAACTGTACTGACCTGCTCGAGGGGCAGAGCTATGATTGCCACCAGGCAAAGGAAAGAAAGAGAATTCCCCTCCTTGAAATCTTGGACAAGGGGGACAGCTTGTCGTTCAGTCTCAACAAAGCTGTGAGATTAAAGACAGACGAGCATGTCTGTATTTCCTTCTGTTTATTTTTTTCATTCACAAGCTCACTCTTTGTCCCAGACTTCCGGCTTTCTGTTTGCCATATTCAAAAGGACCCATTAATGTGACGTTTGGGAAAGCAAACAAGCAAACTCACACACAGAAACATGCACACATACACACTGCAGCCTGATGTGACTCACAACTGAAGAATTGTGAAAACAGGGCAACAGGAATATACACACTGGCTCTCCAGCCGGGCTGCAATCATGGAAGCATGAGTGGTGGGTAGGAAGGGTGGGGTTTATGAGGCTTTATGTGGATCTGTGGGGAGGGGGGGTAGCAATCATCGACCCTCACAATGTGCTAAACTGGATTCTTTTCAAAGAGCTAATGTGAGCCAGAAACAAACACGCACACAGGTTGTTTTTATGAGACAGATATACTGTAGTAGCTGCAGTTAAAGCACCTACCTTCATACCGGTCGCTACTCTTTGTTGTGCGCTAACATACGGAAAGAATTGCCTCGCTGCAGCAACACAAGCGTGCAGAATTTGCCAGATTTTGGTCGAAAAGACGCATGTGCATTCATCAGAATACACAAGGTGTAAAGTTGAAAATGGACAGTCATTTTGAAGAACACCGATGTTTGGTTTAATTGCTTCTTCCTCTTCCATTTTTACTTCCAGCATTTATGGTACAAGTTCAGATGCATCGGATTTGCATGCACATGGAACACGCATGACATAAAGGTACGTTTAGAAGTTTCCAGGAAGGAGGAAATCACCATAGATACTGTACAGTATAAAAATATACACTATGATACATAGTGTAAGCATGGTCTGTGAATATACTGTATATCTTTAGTGGTGTCTACTCTACTGTCGCTCTTGCTCACAGAGGAACTGTGTCGCCCTACAAACCCTCTAATGCGATTTTTCTGCCTGTCAACAACTTATCAACATGGTCCTCGTCACCGTCTCCATACAGACAAGACCGAACAGAGAGAGGGCGACATGAGGAGGAGGAGGAGGGGTGGGATCAGCGGGGTGGAAGAATGTCTCATCCAGAGAATCCTGCTCGCAGGGGTTTCTCTCCTCCCGGCTCTGTGGTGTCCACTGTGCGGAGCAGACACCATCTGGCCAGCTGGAATGCTACCGAGCAGGGGGTGGACGGGTTGAGGGGTCTCCCGTCTTGGATGTGTGGGGGGGGATGGGTTATGGCTGAGAGATGGAGTATTAACAGTAGTGGTGCTTACCACTAAGCCAGACGAACGAAAATGTTTTAAGTGGAAAAAGGCAAACAACAAACGGCAACGACAACACAAGGCCACTGGGAATGTTGGCCTTTCTATGTCCTTTAAACATATGAAAATCTATGTTATGATTATTTAACAACAATCTAACCTGTTGCTTATTTACATGTGCAGGTGTGCACTATTATGGCAACAGAAAAACACAGGATTTGTATATGTGAGCTTTGGAGGTGTGGTGAGCAAGTGTTCTTACCTTCCAGTCTTTCCACTAAGCTTAATGCTAAACCAACCTCAGCTGACTGGTTGCTGCTGGTTGACAACTGATATAACAAACATTAGGGTGCCATCAATCTTCTGGTCTAATTTTGAAAGAAAGCAAAATAAGCATACATGTCAAAATGTCTATTGCCTTGTGATCAGTTTGAATGTTTATTATGTGAAGTGTGCAGAGAATGATGACGGGCGGCTGTTTTGCAGCTGATGTTGCAGGTGACTGGTTTAAGTTTCCCAATATTCACATGGACTCTCATATTAAATAGAACTACTTCTTTAAATTCAGTGAAACCAATGTTTTATGACACTATAGCTGCCTGACAGACTGCACATATAATCTAATGGTAATAAATAAAGCTGAGACTAAGATGGAAAAAGGGAAGCATTATTTGGATTTGCAGCAACCCTAAATCCCCCTCCTCCAATTTACATTAACATTTCAAACACAATGTCTGCATATGGTTTACCAGATACATTTGTGTTGCATGTTTTATTAATGGACGTTTCATGGCAACATCTGTCACTCACATGGATACAGAAACAATAAAACCCTGGTTGACATGCACACAGAGGATTTCACATAAACCCACGTTCTTTTCTGAACAAAGGTTCACAACACCCTCACTTATTTTAGTCAGGCTTTGTTTTTAGTTGCTGGTGGTGTCAGATGAAATTGAGCTCTGGCACTGAACTAAAACAAAGTCAAATGTAGTATGGAGAGAGGCCTTGCGCCGCCCCTACGCATGGAAACTATTATGCATGCACAAATCAAATGAAAGTCTGAAGTATAACCATATGTTTATGTGCCATTCAAATATTACACTGGTGAAAGACGTCACTGACATGGGCCTTCGCCGCGCAGCCAGTTACTGACCAAATACAGTTAGCATCCTGGTGTCGAAGCTGGAAGCGGTCCACCCTAACTGCTAGCCGAGTTTATAAATATGTCTTAGTGGAGATTAGCCTGAGGGTAACCCCGAGCACTCCTCCCTGTGGACTTCCTATTGCTCACATTGTCACATCCCTTCTGCTTTATATAAATATTTGTACTGCAGAGCTTCTCTGCTGTGCAGTCCACATTAAACCCAAGTGAGAGCTGAGGAGAGAGGATGGGTCAGACCTAAAGTGGGGATGGGGATATGGGGGTGGATCTTGTGTCTGTCTTTTTTTGCAGCCAAGTTTTTTCTGCCTGTTACTCAACTGTTAAGTAACACACTTATACTGTCTGTTACTCTCTGTGTAGCTCAAGAATTGCTCATAATACATCAATCTCACTCAACATTTAAAACACCATACCAGTATACTCTATTAAAATAATATGCTGTCTTCATTTGTACTCAAGCGTCTGAATAGCTTAGTATTTCAATGTAGAAAACCCTTACACAAGAGCCTACACTTTCAAGTGGTTTTTAAGCCTCCTTCATATTATTAATACAGTGAGGTCACACATACAAGTATGAAAAAAGAGCCCTTAGAGGCTTCTGTGGCAATTTTTCTTATTCTCATTAAGTGCAGAGGAACATAATACCAGAAGCTCAAATAAAGTCCATTCACTTCAAAGGTATATCTAGGTATCTTTCAGCCATCAAAACAGACATAAAAAGTAGTTAGCTGCTAATTTCAGACTAAACTGAGACAATCCAGGTGCACAAGTGTACTTAGTTTGGCCCTCTCTCTTTTAAAGGCTTGTTAAAAGCCTTAATTACCCATATAAATCCAAGCACCAATCCTAATTTAACAAGAGTGTGTGTTTTTTTAACATCCTTTCAATTACTTTTCAGCTAAACAACACCCTGTGGGAGGTACATTCACTCAGTGCACAAAACATCTTTCACCTTTCTGGCAGCATGCTGGCAAAGCAGCAGCACAATACACAAAATAAAGGCCTAATGGGAAACCATTAACTGCTCTAAAGCTTTATAATGAGAGAAAGTCCCCTGACAGCTCCCCAAAATGAGCTATAAGCCACCAAACAACAAGACAGCAAGAAAAGCTTTGGTCACATTTTTGAGGGTCAAGTCAATCAGAACTTCAATTTTCTCAATTGAGATCAAAGACATTCTTTATGATAAAAGTGCATGCTTCCACCTCTAAACTTTCAGATACTCTGAAATGCTGCATATTCTAGGGAGAGGTCCAGGAGTGGTTAGTTATCCAGGAATTGAAACTTGATCCACAGTTGCATTGCAAAGAAAATGTAAAAAAAGAAACAACTTTATGTTCCAGTACAGAAGAAGACAAGTCCCTGCAACAGGAGCCCTCTACAACAGCACGCTCCTCCACTCAACAAAAGCACTGAGTAACAAGATCTCTGCAGGGACAACGCAGATCCACCTCCAGACTGACTGACACACACAGAAGAGTTCAGGTGAATGATAACACTTACCACAAGCATACAACTCTCACTTCTGCTTTACAACAATGGATTTGTCTGTGTCTTTGTTTGGGTGGTGGGGAGGGGTGGGGGGTGAGGGAAGGGAGGGGAAGGGAGGGGGGGTCCTTTAACGTGGTCCAAGGAAAAGGCAGGTAAAGAGCAGCAGGACTGCGTAGGTGGGGGAGAAAATGAAACATGACAAGAGCCACTCCCTGCTCCAGCTCCAGCTGCTTAGCACAGGCTTGAAACAGCTCAGCGGCGACTGCACTTTGTCCATCAGCTTTCTGTCACTGCCCCCCCCCCTCACAACTCCCAACTCCACTACAGTGACACAAAGCAGCATGCTCTGTTATTAATGAGCTGCAGAGTAACACAAACATGTGCTCTGCTAAAAAGACACTAAACATATCTCATCACAGCATACAGCAAAGCATGCAATGCATTTTTTTTTGTCTTGCTCAACACCAGCTGGCTGGAAGGTCTTGGGAAGCCTGTTGTGACATAGGCCACTACAGTAGGAAAATTACAGTCTGGCAAACCCTAAAAAAGAAACATAGCCTTCAGATATGAAGCTTTCATTATATTCAGCAATTGAGAGAAAAGCAGCAAAAAACTACCTCCATAATGCTTGCCAGTGCAAACTAAGCCAAAATCAAATTAAGTATGTTTTGAGTGGAACAGGTAGGTATGGCCAAAGTGGAACGCATTTAGAAACGGCACATTTTACAGATAATGAACCAAAGATGACATAATTCTTCAGGATTTTTGCAAAGAAGGACTGGAATTCACCGGCTGGTGGCAGGTGCTGAGAGCCATGGCCAATGGAAAACATAAGAGAATGACTGCTGAAAGACATGCACACTGTACAAACACAGGCTACACCTCACAAAGAGCACAGTCACCATACTCTGAAAAGAAATCAAACAAGTCTCATCCACCTCAGTGTACACAGCATGCAGGCAGTGCGTGAGTATTTGCATAGCCATATTAGTTTGACACAGATAAACACGACTTTGATTCCAAACTACTTTCAGCCAAGTGTAATAACACAGTTCTGTAGCAACTTTAATGTCAGCTGAACAAGACAATGTATCATGCACTTAGTAATAGTTAAGCTTCAGCCTTCTCAGACCATTTTATCACTTTGTTTTCACAGGTGGTTTTTGCACAACACAGCCCTGAATACTCACTCCTCTCTTGACAGCTGTTTGCTGAGGCTTTAGCCTTTGGTTGTAGAAGGAGTGCAGTCTGCGAAAGCAAGACAGTGGGGTAAATGGAAAAAAACAGCTGACTGTGGAACTATTTCAACACAAAAACAAATGCATTAAATAATAAAATAGGAGTGTTGAGTTTTGCATGGCATATCCTTAGCAAAACACGCATGAATAGCAAGGAGGTGCTTTCAAGTGCAATAGTAAACAGCAGAAAACTGAGTAACTTAGCGTTGAATGAAAAGTTACTTCCAGTGCCAGTTGTGTGCCAACTGTGAGAACCAGACTAATGGTTAAGGAAGGAAACCACGCTGACTAATGTAATGACAGTAGCTGTGAGTGTGAGTGTGTATGTGACTGAGAGATGCGTTTCAACACAAAACTGCGCACGTAACGTTTAGTAAGCGATAAACCCACAGTGACTGATGAGCATTTCCTCATTCACCTCCATCAAAATATTTTAAATGGGTCACAGGAAGCTTTCAGTCTGTGCTAATCAACGTGAGTTAGACCGTATCAACACAGTTACCACATCAAGATAAAACATTGTGTAAGATAACATACCTGCAGGTACTAATAGAGGTCTGCTCGTTAGGAGTCCGCTGAGGTGCTGTGATGAGTTTCGCAGTTTGTAAAAACAGCTGTTATCAACTTTAACTGCTGTGTTTTGGTTAGACGTTGAGCAAGCTAACGTCAACCTGAGCACGTCGCGGTTAGTGTCGGCTGTTCAATTTACGAGTCCTCCTCGACGAAAATGAAAGAGAAATGTAAATAAACACACTATTGTCCTCTATACAAAAACAGTCGGGCCGTCTTTAAGCACCCTCCACCGAAACTGAGGGGGAGACAGCCAGGGCTCCGTCCTGCCCGGCCAGGGTACACAAGTTGGAAGAGACGAGCCGCTGCTGCCGCTGCTGCAGCTCTGGAGAAACTTCAAACTTAAAATGTTCCCTCGCTTCTGATTGGTCCAAACCCACTGCTGCGTTCACGTGCTTCTAGTAAACGCCCCCCTCGCATTGTGGGGTCGTGTATTTTTGTGATGGACTACTATATATTTATAGGCCCAAATACAAAAAAAAGTCACTTTCCCTCATGAAACTGTTACTTACTCCTTTTTTATTTGGAAAAATAACATGAGACTGGTGCATGAGACAAAAATGTACTTCCTATTTTCAGAAGAACTATTACCCAAACTCACCCCACCCAAGCAGACACAACCAAGCCAGTAATTTAAATATATTTATTGGTGGATGAACGGATTAAATTTTATTATGAAGGATGGCACATTGGCCCTTGGTAACTTTGGAATTACCCCAAGGATTACTGTAATAGCCTATGTCTTTTCACCCATTAATATAATTTATTTATTGAATCAGCAGAGTGAAGTAATCAAATAAGCTTAGTTAAACATTACAATAGCTACTTGCCTCTGAACACAGCCTGACACTGAAACTAAAATAGTCAAGTAAAAGTACTTTTTAGTTTTACTTAGAAAATGTTTTTTTGTGATCTGCTGCTGTTTACTGCTATTGCACCTCAACTGAGAAGAGAACACATATTGTAATGCTGCATCATTTTTCATGCATTAATGCAGCATACCACTGCTACTACTGCAGGTGATGTCTGCACCTACATCGCCTCTGTAGCTGCTCACAATGAAAAGGTCCAGGATAATGTTGCAGCGCCTCCTGCTGCTCACATTTTGACAATGTATGTTCCTCATGGTTTGCATAGTCAAAAGCAAAGAAAATAGCTGATTTAAATGCTGCAGCTTGACTTTCCCCTAAAACACAACAAGGTGGGTTCAGTTTAGGCCTATAATGAGCAAATGGCTGTGAGATGACTGCAAACAGTTTGTTTTTCTTTTTTTTCCTTGTGGTAGCCATGGATTCTGGCTTTACGACGGCATAAATGACTAAATAGCAGTTTCCTTGGTTCATACTGTGGCTTTGTTCATGAATTGCCTGTGAGGGGTTAAACTCAATTGAGCTGTCATAGCAATCTTAAATCAATTTTATGTCATGATGAGATTTATCTTAATTGCATTTCCGACATGATCTGTCTGCTGTGTGTAGGCCTACACTGACACCAGTATTCTCTGGGGATTCAATCACACTGTCACGAGTTACATAACAAGTATTGTAATATGAGAAGGACCAATTTAAAAATTAGATGAGGACAGTCATTAATCATTCCTACACTCACACGTAAGAACGAACATGCACATGGACACACACAAGAGCAATTTCTGAACTGTATGAATTTGTTTACTCAGTTTTTTCATAATATTTTCCTATTCCCAAAGAGTTTAACCCAGTGAGTAACTGACAGCTAAATGACAAACGAATTGGCAAGTGGAATTTCATTTTTATTTCTTTATTTCTTTCATAGATTTGTGAGTGTATGTTTTGGAAATGTTAAACCCCAGTTCATGCTGTTGATGCAGTTTGAAGTCCACTGCCCTGCCAATCACTCTGGTCCTTTCATCTGGCTCCACTCTCCTCGGTCTTTCAGTGGCAGGTCAGTTGGGTAACACTAAGCCCACCTGTAAAACACATCCATCAGCAGCATGAACACCAAAACTGACATCCATCACAAACAATAACCACCCTCCCCAATGAGTGCAAAATGCAGGTTGAAACTTGTACTCCATGATTGTTTTGTGCTGCTGCTGCTGCACTTTGTATTCCAGCATTTTACCTCTGTTGTTTGGGCTTTACAGTTTTAGCAAAGGTCACAATTTGCTGCGGGTGCCAGTGATTTTTCAGCAGTAATGAGATCATTTTCCCCAGACTTATTGGGTGGCAATAACAGAAAGCACACAACATCATAAATCACTGCATTTCAGCAGCTCTTCTTCATATATCACCATCCTCTTTCCTGAACTTGGGGCATCATAAAATCTTAATAAAAGCATTTTCAAGAAGGTCTTGTTCTAATTTTATGCGTATTTAGACCTTTTTTGTTGAGTTATTCATCAAAAGGCATCACACCGAGCAGGACTTTGAATGTGCTTTGAATACACAGCATGCCTTTGACTTGACAGATGGTGATGCTGCAGGAATCTTTACCTTGTCTGAGCTCATATTAGGACACGCCCAGTTGTACAGGTAGTAATGAAGGCACTTGTCACTGACGGTGAACTTTAGCTTCTCCAGGAAACTCTTGTTATCCATCACATCGAGAGCAGAGAAGATGTCATAACCTTTCTGTCAGCGAGAGAAAAGAGCATTTATTTTCTCCATCACCCGCAAAATCAAATGGGCTCAGCTTAGAAAAATGTTTATGTCAGTCGGCTAAATCATGGAGGATAGCTGAAATAGATGGATAGCTCACAGATTTAGCGAGGATCACTGTGTCCTCCATGAGGTCGGCCAGGTCTGTGGCAGATGAGGCGATGTAAAGGAGATGAGCTGCTCTCAGATCAGTGTGGACTGGGTGATTCAGCACCTTGTAAGAGACGCTATAGAAACTCACCACATCCGTCAGAGTGCCGTCATCACCCTGTGTTTGAAGAGCAGAGGGTAAATCTTATGGTGACCACTGCAGTGTCATGTGTGATGTTTGGTGAGGAAACATTAAAACTGTGAAGTCAGACCTCCACCACGTAGGTGTCAATCACATTCTCCCGTGGCAACAGCCAGTGCTCTACTTCCTGTAGAGACAAGACGGGGCTGAGGTGATACTTGCTGCTGCTTTTCTGCAGTAGTGACTGTATCCCTTCAAAGTCGTTTTTGGTCATCAGCCGAAAACCTTTGGTCTTTGTCACCTTGGAGGCAGAAAACAGAAACAGCAGAACAGAAAAAAATCAAGTGGTGAGGATTTATGATGCTTGAAATCTGTTTTTTCTTTCCCCGTCCAACATTGTTTTTCTGCCAGTCATACAGTAGTAGCAGTAACAGGTTCCTGTCTCTAGGTGGCAGCACAAACTAACCTCAGGCAGGCGGTTGAATTTGAGAGCTCTCTGCAGGTTCATGTTCTGTCTCAGACCCGGGTAGCTGACCTCCATCACCTTCCGGGGATTCAAAGGTCGATGCCAGTAACTAAAACAATTAGTTGTGTTTAATTGACAGTGACAGTGAAGGTAGGTACAAATATCAGAGGTAGCTATACATATACATCTAATTAAAGAAAATTTTCAGTGCCCATTGTAATATATAGTATGTTTGTTGTTTAATATAATATCCTGAGATATGAATAAAGAAACAATTACTTAGCTAAGAAAAAAAATAGAAATCTGTCATGTTGAAAAAAATCTAACTTTTTTGAGAGTTGAAAGCTGGTGGCTTGTAATGGCATGCTGATTATTATGGCTTCAGTTCCCTCATTTTAAATGAAATGTCAATCAACCCTATGTAGCAGCAGCTATTACCTGCAGGAGCTGAGGGGAGTGGGCAGCACTATGTCTGCGGTGTAGACAGCCTGGCGGAGGCCCTGCTGGTTGACCCGTCTGGTGAGCTCCCGGATCAGAACTGGAGTCATCCGCTTGAGGCGCAGCTTCTTGTGAACGCACAGGAATTTGACCTGCACCATCCGCTTCTGCCTGCAGACCACGTTTAAAGCATTTGCTTTGAGACATTTGCAGAAAAATTGCTACAGATTTGCCAGCCAGTGCCCTGAATATTAATATTACTCATTGGTGTTCACATAAAGTCATAACTATGCATATATTTATGAGCTATACTCACGTCTCGTATACACGCACATCAGCAGGAACAGCAGCGATGAAGCCGATTAACTTCTTATTGGTGTCGACTCTCACGGCACAGTGCCACTGGGGCAGCCAGTTAGGAGGCTGCAAAGCCCTGAAAAAGAAAAGAACTTAAATGTAGGAGTATTCAATAAACACTGATTAATCACAATTTGCAATTAAAGAATTTCAGCACAAGTCGACTAAGCTGAAAGAATAACGCGGCTCCTGTGAACACCCGGGGCCAAAAACCTGTGCCAGTTCCTGGAATGTTAATTACTGGTTTCAAAGTACATTTTATTATGTTTTTATGTAAGTGTTGCCTAAAGGTGGAGATACAGTTTATGCAGATCACAGAGTAGTAAAGAGATTAGAGTAGCAAGCTTGTACTGATTCAATATTTCGGAGAGTCAGACTGGAAAATTACTCAACGTTTTAATTCCTGTAGAGGAGTTCAGTAGCTCCATCTGCACTACATGGGTTAAAATGGTTCATAAAAGGTTAAAAGAAGAGACACGAATATCAAAGACCTAGGGATCATAATAGGCAAAGTGCACCTGTTTGCTTACCATTGCAGGTACTCCTGAGAGAAGTTGAATCTGATGGTGTTGTCATCATCTTCAAGGTAGTTCTCATTCAGCAGAGTGCAGAGTTCCTTCAGCTGGAATGACAGATGCAAAAAAAAGAAAGAAAGAAAGCTTTGAATTCTGCAGAAATTTTGAGTAGATTTTTTTCTGAACTTCACACAGACAAAAGTTTGGCTGCTGCAACTTGAGTCAGTGAGGTTGTAACTCTAACTCACCACTGCGCTGCTGCTCAGGTCCAAAGTGTCCCAGGAAAAACCTTGAGGCAGAGAGTAGGGCTCCTTACGGACACTGTTCTCATCCTCTACTATTGGACCATGAGTTGTAATGTCTTCACCTGAGGATGTTAGATTTTCATATCAAAATTGCACATGGATACTTGTTTCTCATTTTTTAATCACATTTTTTAACTAGCTACTGTTTACAGGGCCTCTTTAGGATTATATAGAAAAGCATAACTTATGGGCAAATCAATCATAAAAGCCTGTAAATAATTATTATATCTTAAAGTGAACACCGACTTGGCTGCCATCCCCATATAACACAGGGTAATATGGATCCAATTTATAGCTGAGAGTTGTGTTAAAAGTAGGAATGTGCTGGCAGAAGTAGCCCCCAAATGGACATGGATATATCTACAATTCCCAAAAGTTTTGACTTTCATTATTTCTGCAAAGTGAAAAACACATATTTCAGTAATAAATTGAGAAGTTTATATTTTAGGGGGAAATGCCTGGTCATGGTCTGGCAGAGAATCAGATGAGAAGATTGATACCACAGTTACAGCTCGGCCTGTAGCAGCCTGTTAGCTTAGCTTACCCTACCTTAGCATAAAGCACTTGGGGGAAAACAACTGGCATGGCTCTGACCAAAGGTTTGCAAAATTCACATGCAAGCTTCTGCTCATGTATTGCCATGTTTTGTATTGACTGTCTACATGTTTCAGTCTGATCTTAAAATATTTCTGCATTAGGAATTACTGCTCACCCAGTTTGGGGACAGGCTGAGTCTCCCAGAAGCGGTAGGTATGTCTCTGGGCCTGCTGCAGGGTCTTGGGCAGACTTGGGCCCAGGGAGAAGAGGTGGAGGGCCCTCTGGATCTCCTGCTGCTTCTTCTCTGGCAGAGCGTCCAGCTGGGACAGAGGAGGACAGGGTAAGACATGTAAGACAGACTGAAGAGATTGACATTTGATAACAGATATGCAGTTAAAAGCGCTTCTTCCTGTTTCTTATGCAACTGCCATAAAAATAAAAATAAATCTAGTTTCTGAGTGCGCACACAAATCAAAATAAGCACACATCACTCAGTAGCCTATATACACTCATAAATAGACGCAAACCATGGCAAATGGGTCTCTGGGTCCCTCTGGTTTCCAGGCATCTTCCTTCTTTTGCTTCTTTTTGCTCTTCTTCACACTCCCACCATCATCCTCTGTCAGCTTCTTTTCACTGAAAGACATATTCATGCTCTGACATTCCTGTATGTGTACATATATTCAGTCTCTAGATATTCAGATATCAAGTCACTTGTAGAGAAGAGTGGTGTACTTACGGCGAGTTTGAATCAGTCATTGTAAATAAGTGCCAGTCCTTGAGGCTGAGGGAGAATGAGGGTGTTTTCTGTCACATTTGTGGTTTTTCAGCTCTTATCTCAACCAGCAGCAAGGGGAGGGGAGTCGCCACCTCAGTTACCAAACCCAACTCACGCCCAGCAGATAGACAACTGAGAACAATACTAACAATTAAATATAAATTCTCATGGTCTTCATATGTCAAACAGCTGCTGGGTTGAGCTCAGGGGCAGATTAATGCTTAAGGGCTTGATTTAGGGAGCAGAGATTTAATTGGTTGAGGTTGTCCACTTGCAAAACAGAACTTTTCCTTAGAGAATGTTTTGGGGAGAGCTAATCCGAGTTTTAATTCTTCCTTTTATTCTAAATAAAAAGATGGACACATCAAAATGTTTTATATAGGGAGTTGCTATAAAATTGAAAGCTTTTAAGTTTGAAGGAGGTTTTTTTGATGAGCACCTAAACATTATTATAGAACAAAATTGATAATGCTGTTCTGTGGAACCACCCCAGTATTTTAGTAACAGTTCCTTAGGGAAAACAAAACAGCTTAACAAGTGCAAAAACATGGGTCTTTATTACCAAATCTGCATACCTTGCTGACATGTTGTGCACTTCTTTCTTTAGCTCAAACAACCTCAATAAACTTCAACTATCAGCCGATCACTGTTTGGCAACCCGTGCGATTGCCACTAGTGAATTCAAACGATCCACCAGCTCACAGCTTCTGCCTGCTGATCGTTCATAGCACTGCTGCTAATAATAATTGTGACATCTCTTGCATTGTGCATTCTCAGTACACCCCAGGGGAGGTTTACTGGAGTCCCCGCAGAGTCTGGTACATGCTGTTTGTATTCATTCGGGGAACATCCTCAAGAGCACTGAGACGGGGGTTTTTTAATGCCAAATGCATCAGTTTAACCATTAGTGCTATAAGTGGTTCAATATCCTTTAATCCCTTTTTAGCTGGAGTATAGTTTGTGTAAAATAGATGTGGCCTTCATTTTTCAAGCACAGACTCGAGATGTTTTTAATCTACTTTGTGGTTCTATGCAGGAAAAGATGCTACCAACACATCCCACAATTAAGAAACTAGAGCAGGCCTACAATCGGTATATCAGCTCACAAACTGTTGATTTGACAGTAAAGAGGCCAAGGGCAGGAGACGGGGCAGAGGAGCACGTCTCTCTTGAGGCTCAGGTGTTTCAACACAATGCAACGCACAACATGTTCCACCTATTACTCATGGTCAGTGCACTTCTCTTTTCCAGCGCCGCGTCTTGAGATGCAGCCGGGATGATGGAACTGGTGACACAGCTGGCTCAGCTGCACGCCCCGGGGGGGCAAGCAGCGGCGAGGCAAGAGGATAAAGACTAAATGAAATTTCCAATTGAACAACACACAGAGACGCACATCTCTGGTGAGCTAATGCAGTTTCTCGTAACGCTGTGCTTGTATCCAGCGTTCAGATATGTTTTTGTTGTAGTTGGATCCAATTTCTGCTGTGAATCCTAAAAAGACTTTATGTCTCCCACAGGTGATTAAAATTTAATCTTGTAACTGTTCTGGGGCTCTCATAGCCAGCTGAAGAGGTTTGCTGTCATGTGGAAAATACTTCACCCATTTAGCTGAAATGGTAAAGGTAAAGTTGAATGTGTGTGTGCATGTATTTTTGCATGATTACAGTCATACCTCACTTACTGTATGGCATTTAATAATCCACCAAAAAACTAAAAAAAAAACGAAGTGATGTGCTGTGGAAGTGAATTTTATTAATTACAAAGAAAGTAAATAGAGCAAGTCTAATGACAATGCTCTACGATATTCTCTATTATATTATGAAGGAAAGAGGGGAACAGGATGATGGGAGGTGGCAGTAGCACAGAATTGGTCTCTGTTGCACAGCCAGGGGACGATGTGTCTCAGCAGCTCAGTCACATGCTTGAGAGACACATAAGCGAGGATTTGTTCATGGAAGTGCGCCACGGAGACGCCTCCCGGAAGCAGAATCGGTTGGATGAGCTCAGCGAGACTCAGCCAAACTCCAGGCGAAGAGAAAGAGATGTTCTCTGCCATCTCCAGGACCTCCTCGAGACCTTCAATGAATTGTTCTGTTGATAGGAGTCCTAAGTTGTGTATTCGCCACAGCAGCAAACCCACAAACAACCTGATTTCGCTGCTGGAGGCCAAACTCAAGTCCGCTGCGGACCTGACGAACATGTGCATCAGCGAGGGGTTTAGCTGTCTGACATGCTGCACAGCTTTGCGGAGGTTACCTGTCTCCATGGATCTGTAGATGATTTCTTTAGAAGTCATCTTCATGTTGTACATTGCCTGTGTCCGTTTTGTGAGAGAGTCATTCTGCTTGTTGCGTCTGTATTTCTTTGGCTTTTCAGCGATCACACCCGTGTCAGACAACCAGTTTGTCTCCGTCAACCTTGCCGTGTTCCTCAGCAGGGGACGAGGCCTAGATGCCCTCTTCTTCTGCTTTCTGCTTCTCTTTGTTCCTTTAACGTCTGAGTCCTGCATATGCTTCGCTGCTCTCAATTTCAGATCCGTCTCAATGGTCTTGAGGAGCTCACAAGCGCACTCCATGGATTCATCGTCCCTATTGTCTAACAAGGTTGTGATGCAGAGGTGTATCACAGCTACACTCAAAATCCTTGCCTTGTAAAGCTCACAGAGGAATCTAATGTTGTTGAGCTGAAGCTCTTCTTCCTGTCAACATGATACCACAAACAGATGTTAAACTGTGCACTTCAAGATCCACATAAATGATCTTATATCTTTCTTATCTCTTCATGTTAGAAACCATGTCTTTAGGAAAAAGCAATATAATTCTCACATCCTTAACAGTCTCCGGACGTCTCCGCCTCTGCTCCAAGCCGTAATCTTTTGTGTGATAAACCTGAAACTGGTTCTTGCAGTGTCTGACAAACAGCTTTCGGAAGCTGACGGAGGTGGTTGGGTCAGCATTCCTAGGGACTTGGATCTAAAGAGGAGGAAACCACAGAGAAACATCAATCAGACAAGATCAACTCCCATTCTTTGGAAAAAACATATGCTGTGTCTGAAATCACTTTGTCATTCACTACTCCCTACTGACTATACAGTACAGGGAATTCTATGTGTGACTATGTAGAGCCCATTTGACAAAACATTTTTGAACACTATGCTGCTGTGCAGTTCATTACATTTTTAACTGTCACATAATTAAAACACTGTTGATCAATGCCATCCACAATGCATTATAGTATTGCTTGCTCATAGTGACCATCTGTTGTATACTACTTTTCACGCTGAATATGAGATGTTATGAGTCCACTAGGGTATAATAATTCTGACTAAAAGGTTTGGACAGCCATAGAGATATTTATTTGGAAATGAGCGCTAAATTAACTCAAAATCTGGAGAACATTAAGGTCAGAAAGTGCCAAAAAAAAAGTGGCAGAAAAGTGCGACTTACCTTTAAAAGGGATTGGCATATGGTGGCGTAGAGGCCCGATGAGCTGGGCCTTAGCAAGGCCCTCTCATATACGATGCTGATGACAGATTTGGCGTTCTCCTCTGACTCAAAGTTCAGCTGCTTCAGTTGTCTGACTGACGCCTGCAGGGTTTCAGGAGTCAATCCATTGATGACGCTCGTGAAACAGCTGATGAGGACTCTCGGCTTCTCCTGCTGCTTCTTGGGTTTCTCAGTGGGAGCTTTGTCTTTGTGCTTCATCTGTGCAGGTGCATCCTTTATCTTATCGTCGATGGTGGGACATGCAGGTGTCTCTTTTTTGGAGACGCCAGCTGTGTTCTCTCTGAGACCAGTCTTCTGTTTCCTCTGGTTGGAGGAAGATCCAGAGGTGACATTAATGTTCTGTCTTGACCGCTGCTTAGAGAAGGCAGAGTTGTCGAAGACGATGGGTTTGGTCTCTGTGAACTCATTCGCTTTGCTCTTCATATTTCCTGAATCTGTCTTCTCCTCGGCTGTCACAGGATCCGACATGAATGAGAGAGTCTTGCGTTTCTTTGCTCTTCCGGACATGGTTCTCGTTCTCTTGGAGTTCTTGGTAGGCTCCTTGTCGTTGCACTTTTCACTAATGAAAGTTGTGTCCATGTTGATGTTCAGCAAACAGAGAGTGACTGAAACTGACCCAGAAACCTGTAAACCCTGGTGATGCCACAGTGGTGTAGAACACTGTTGTCACAGTGACAGGGTTCCACAAAGAACTGACAGAAATTGAGTTCTCAGCAACGGAACGGAATCAGATGATGAATGATGAAAACCAAACTGTACAAAGTAAAATATTTAAATGATATTTAAACAATAAATGTCAAAGCTTAAAGCTATAATGGGAGAAAACAACAACCTAAGACAAAATTATGAGCTGAAATAAACAGAGTAAAACTAGTGTACCCCAGTGCACCATTAAAAAAAAAAAGAAAAGAAAGAAACCTCTGAGAAAACTCAAGTTTTTGGTGCAAATACTCTCTTGCTGACAAACAGAAACCTGGCAACTGTTGCTTTTTGGATTAGAAACACTGATTATCCACTTTTTAAAGGTAATTTAATGAGGATCAGATCCATTCTTTTCAGCATTTCATAGCTGCATAAAAGTTGTAGAAATTACCCTGGGAGTAGCTGTTGTTAAGTTGAGACTTTCACTCTATTCTTCCCACGTTTTATAATACAATAATTAATTTGTAAATTATTCAGCTTTCAGTCCTTATTTTGGGACAACAGGGAGAGTGTCAGTGAGATTCTTTTGTTCGCCTGCTAAATATCAGTGTAATAGATTCAACACAACTGCTTTGTTCAGTTTCCCACATGTTGTGGCTCAGTGGGCTGCTGAGGGGAACAGCTGTCATCCCAGGAGCAAACATCTGGATTTATAGCTTGGTAAGACTACCTGCCTGCCCTGCAACATCAATGACATTACCGTAATGTCAGGGTAATTTAGATTAACCTGACTGAACTGCCACTGCCTCCAAATTAAACAGGAAGAAATTCATTATATTAAAATATTATTTACTGCACTGTATCAATTACTGTGTGAACTCCAGGCTTTTTTCATTCCTGGTAACATGTCACTTATCTTGTCTTTTGAGGAATGCAGTTCATTTTTTGGATGACTCTACAAATACTTAACGTCATACACAGTATGTATGGCTTAATCCTTAAAAAATGAATGTCATATTTTCAAATCCAGGCCTGTAGATGGCGCAAAAACACCTACTGTAATAAAGTGCAACACTACTTCAGCCAAACAGGGCAATTTGTTGCTCTCGGCTCAGGCGATCAGGAGGAAAAGGTAGCCTGTGTTTGCTGTGTGTGTGTGTGTGTGTATAATCGTGTGTGCCTATGCAGGATTGTGCTGCACTGGTACCTCTCTCTCTCTGTCACACTCACACTCACTCACACACACACACACACACACACATCAGAACAGTTTCTAATCTGTAAATAGATCTGTATTGCTGTGATCTCTCCGGCGAACAAGATCCTCCTCGCTTTGCCTCGCTTTCTCTTCTTCTTCCCCATCTCCCTTGTCTGTCTGTAACTCCGTTGTTTGCGAGCCTGGATGAATGAGCGACAATCTCTGCATCTCTCTTTCCCTCTGCTGACTCTTGTCTTTCAGTTTCTCTGACTCACTGTCTTTCAGATTCTTCTTTCAGCTCATTGTTCTGTCCTTGTTTCGTTCTCTGTCGCTTATGCATTTCTTCATCCAAACTCAACTCAATTCTTCTTGACAGGCACAGCTGTCAAATAAGTCATCATGGTCTCCAAATATAGAATAAATATTTCTAAAAAAAAAAAAGTGCAGGTGTCTGTCTATCTTGTGCACTCAGCCTCAATAATCAGTGGATTTGGTGATAACTGAAAGAGAGTAAGTAGTTTTCTTTGCTTTTTTGTGTCCCTGTTTGTTTTTCTCTTTCAATTTTATCCCTTAGGTTTGTTTCAGATTATTAATTTCATTATTGATTTTTCTGACCCCACCACTAGGAGGCACCAAAGTCGATTTGTCTACATTTTCTCAAAGTGGCTTTAAAGCCCCAGTATGTGACATTTACCCCCATCTAGCGGTGCGGTTGCATGTCGGCACGTATTCTTGCTGTTGCGTTTACGTAAACTCGGGCAGAAGTTAGAAAAACAACAGACACTGCATGTAACAGGATAAACAAGCCTCCATGTAAAGAAACGGTCCGCCAGCACGAGGCAAAACAATACCGGCGTGACAATATGTTGTCATGGTAACGCCGTGTTGTTTACCTGACCCACGTTTTACCGTATTTCTCTCGTCGAGTAAATTAACATCCAGTTGGTTTGCCGACGGCGTCACTCACGGCGTCATTCAGGTGTCTGACTGCACCTGAAGGCAACACCAGTGCCTCCGTCCTTCCTCACACTAGCCGACACGGCGGTGACAGTTTTAACAGGCGCTACCTGGAAAACTTTCTCCCCGAGCCGAGAAGGTCCGGCGGCGGAGTTGTGGTTAACTACAGTCACGATGACACTGAACGTAAAACATGGCGATTCAACATGGCAGAGAAGGTTCGGTCGCCCCCCCCTGTACGTTTGTAACGACTTTTAACAACTCAATTGTAAGGTACGAGAAAGCGCTCGTTTGTATGCGGGCGCGATTCCACTTCATTGAAACGCGTATTAATGAAAGCGAAATTTGATTTTTGTCAATAAAAAGCCAATAAAGTCCCATACTGTCCCTTTAATGATCGAATGTGTTCAGTGCACATTAAAAGTATCCTCAAGTAACTGAATTCACTGAAATTTGCAGGATTATTTTCTTTCTACCATGAATGTTGCAGAAACCGTCAAATAATCCTGTCTTATGGCAGGAGGAGGGCTTTGTATCTATCCCATGCACTTGTCAGTCATCTTGATGGACTGTCTTCCTTGTAAAGACGTGTAGCCTGCGGCTGAGCTAACTGGCTCCCCACAAGGGTGATGATGAAACAAACAAACTGGGGATTTCCTCATGAACACATGACTTAGATAGATAAATGATACATCCTTTGTTTTTCTTTGTTTTCGCATTGGAGAAAAAAATTCATGTTGTGATCATCACAGGTAAGCTTGCCTGTGGGATCCGCTCGTGGAAGGTTGAAACTTTTTGAAAATTGCCCTTAAAACCAAAACTTTCTGGTTTTACAGGAGAAGGCAGTCGCAGCCTCCTCCCTACTTCTGGAATTACTGCAGGACTGGCTTTCTGGGTCCTAATCAAAATCCTTTCATCCAAGTATTCAGGATGCTACTTTGATGTTGCCAACAAGTCAGAAAATGAAATGGTTGGTTTTGTCCTGATTGAAGGATCCTCCCTCTTAAATCATGCAATCGTGGGGCCTTGTTTGTTGATAATATTTGGCCATGTTGCCAGCCATGAGGAGCACAGCGGACAACAGTATTTGCATCCACCTTGCACTAATTACTGTTATCTTCCTCTCTGCCAGATTTTGTCATCGAGCTTTTGGTATTGAAACTGGATAATTGTTAGGCCTATTTCTGTCCGCCTTTCTGTAAGGTGTGGGCACTGTGGTTGGAAGTGAAAAAATTAAGGTGAGTGTCTAATTCAAGGACATGGTAGAAAAAGGATGTCGTGGGAGATCGAAACATTGACTTGACAATAATGACCATTACATCTGTAACCGCTGACAACCTCCATCTCACCTTTTCTTCCTGTCTGCCTTTTCCCCTCTCGTTCTTTTGACTTCCTCACTTTTGCAAAGAGAGAAAGAACAAGGAACTGGCACGCTGTACTTGTCTAGATGTGTACCTTTCTGAAATGTCATTGAGCCTTGACAGAAAATCAAAAAAAAAAGAAAAAGAAAGACAACTCTTAAGGATAAGACACCTGTCAAAAACCTCACCTTAACCACTGTCATAGATCCCATATTTACACTTCAACAATGTTTTTCTATTAACTTTTGATATCCAAAAGAAGATGTGCACCAGAAACTATCTTAATTCAGTTTGACATATTTGTTCTTGTGCTTCTCTCTGGAGCTCCGGCAAGAATGAGGCATTTTGTCTCTCATGAGGCTGTCATCTGATTGGCTGAGTGGCACATAGCCAGGCCAACTAGAGGCAAATGATTTTAATTAAATTAGCGAGTCCAGTATGTTTGATTTTATCACTGCTTGATTTATTTTCTACCGGACAATGTAAAGGTGTACCGTAAATACAATTTTATTTGTCATTATGTGTGTGGTTGTGTACTGTTTCTCTTGTGTTGAGGGCCCCATTTCAGTGCTTACACTATGAGGACTCACCTAATAGTTGATCCTTCCTAAATTGGATGTGTTGATGAGGATTTCAGTCTAAATATGGACAGTTAAAATGGCTCAGGTGATTTAAACAATGAATCAGAGCTTTGTCATGTGAGCTTGGTGTTAATAATCTCCTACAGGAGTCATAGCCTATTTCTTAAAGCCCCCTGGCATAGCATTCCAGATTACAAAACAGCAAAACAACCTTATTCTGAATATCATTGGCAAGAATGAGGCCACAATAAACTAAACCGCAAGTCAATGGAAGAGCATCGTTGTGTTTGTTCAGTAAATTAATGTGTGTCTTATTTATTTTTTTTCAGAACCAAACTTGTCAAGTAGAAAATAATAAGACACTCGGATGAGCTTTGTGTGAATATTAACTGTGATTCATTTGTGCTTAGAAGCAGTAACATCCCAAATACAGAATTCATCATTAAGTACAGTACACATAAGCTGTTATTTGGCTGTAACTCAAAGTGCACATTTCACTTTGAACACATAAAAAATTACACTGTTTAAAATGTCTTCTCAGCTGTTACATCCTGTTAATCCTTATATCAGCTCAACCAGTCAGTTTTAGACCTCAAGAGTAATTTCAGTTCAGTAAATAAAAGCAAACAGTGCACAATTCAGGACCTGGTTTGAAAATTAAAGAGGTGAATGAATTTTTAGCTTCATTGGCTTAACATGAAGTTGTTTTGTCTCCTCATTGCAAAGACACTTAGCCTATAATGTATTTCAACATAATTGCAGACAGAGAAGACAGAAAAACAATAGAGAATCCACCCAGTATTTGTCATTAATCATCTAGAAGATAAATGCTGCCATGTGTTTGTCCAACAAAATTTGATGTGTTATTGAATAAGCTTTGGGGCTGCATGTATTTTTTTTCCTCGCCAGAACCAGGCTCCCAGTTTCTTGTTCATATGCTAAGATAAGATAACCAGTTGCTTAGCTTAAAGGGATAGTTCAACATTTTGGCCAATTGGCCCATTGTCATAATCCCTATAGTTTCAGGGGTAGGTTCGTTACCTTTATTTTTATTATAGACAAGTTGTGACCTGCACATTTACGCTATGAGATAATAATGGAACGTTACAAGACGAGGTTTTCGAGGTAAATTCATGCAAAGCCGCTGATGTGCGTTGCCTTCAGGGGCAGTTTTTCAGCAAGCAGTTTCTGCATTTGCCTCGAAAACAACGTCTCCTAACGTTCCCTTATTATCTCATTAAGAAATCCCATTAGCCTCCGTATAGCGTAGCTCTGAGCAGCTTGTGGCTCTGCTCCGCCGTTCTAAAAATAACTTGCATGACAATTAAAAGTAATGAACCTACTGCTATGACTATAGGGATTATGGCAGTGGGTCAATTTGCCAAAGTGTTGCACTATGAGCACATTTCAATGAAGCAACTGAGCATTATTTCCAAAAATGACTCAACTTTTTTTCCTCTCCCTCAACTCAACAACCAACAACTTAACTTTTTAATCATGGAATGGCTGTCTCTCTGAATATTTTCATTTTGAACCCATTCGTCATTTACTCTAGAGACTATTGGACCGGCATGTATGTGCTACTGTAAATCTATACACCCTATTCTACCCATTGTATTCTGAGTGGGAAAACACACATTCTTTTGGATTTTAGCCATGGTGGTTTGTACATTCATCAGTCACTTCCATTATTCTAGCATCCAAACTAATCTCATGCTCTAAGTGAACCTCCATATGGTGGTTTGGGGTCCTGCCAAAGTGGCTGGTACAAGTAGACAAAGCTTAACAACTGCCCTCAAAATTTACTAGCATTTATTGGCTGTTGGCTCATAATAGATTTCCAAACACATTGTGTTCGATTTACCTCATGCTGGTTGTAACTGGAAAGAAATCAGAAACAGGTTGCTATACGTCACACAGCATCAATATGCAAACTAGAACCTGCCAAACAATATCCTGCCATCTCCTTTTGTCTGTATTTTGTTGCCATGATTTGTTTTGTCCCTTTCTCGCTCTCGCATTTATAATCTTTTGAAATATGTGTTCAAGAAAAAGATTTCATAAATACATATAAATATAATAAATATAATTTGTCTAGCACCAATATCTGCTGAAAATTTTACTACTGTAATCAGCTAGTGACCTAACTTTGGATGCTGCACCAGTTTTTGAAGAGTGCCAAAGCAGTAAATCTCAAGCTTGGAGGAAAACAATTCTCTCTCTGACTGAAGCCGACGCAGCCTTAGGGTCAGACAGATAACTCTGCTCAAGTTCAGGAAACAGTTTTGCTCCATTTGGGACACTATTTCCTCCCAGTTTCATCACAAATCATCACAACAAAAAGTGCGACACTTAGACACACTTCTTATGCCCGGTTATTACAATGTCTGCTCTTCCTTTTAAAAAAAACATTGGACCATTCCTCAGAACACAACAATCAGTCTTTTTTCTTCAAAAGTTTACTGTAATCTCATCAATCTGTTACTTGATAAAATCTGTTCTTACATCAGTTTTGAAATTTGAGTTAAAAAAAAAAAAAAACTGAGCATGAGTGCGCTCTTTGGAAAGTTCTGGTTCAGACGTACGAATCTGTTTAAACCGACTGTTGTGTCTGAGTTTGATTTAGTTTAGATAGATTAGCTCCAGTCTTCCATCTGAGTTTCACCACAAATCAACATGACTGAAGGCAGAAGAGGCAGATAAACTGAATAAATAAAAGGAGGAGAGTGTAGAGGAGAGAAAGGGTTGGAATTAATAAAAGAGGAGCTGTTTTGTCTCCGGCTGCATGTGACTCAGCAAATCACTTTGCATGAAAAATTATGGAACTGTTCATCTACTCATCTGGGATTTGTTTATGTTTATGTTTAGTTTAGTTTAGTTTATTTAGATCCCCATTAGCTTTTGACATGCAGCCGCTATTCTTCCTGGGGTCTTTTCAGCATAATGACATTTACAAAGCATTCACACACAACACATTAATACATAAAAAACAAAGATACATACAAAAACACATACAAGACAAAACGTCCAGAACAAACTCTTAACATATATTACCTGCTCTTACATTGAATCATTATAACATATGAATATCAGGACCCAATTTACAAATGTAGGCTACTGATGGTTGAAATTACAATCAAAATAATAACCTCTTAGTCTCATTTTAAAATTAACCATATTTCTTTGCTGTATAACATAATTCGGAAGGGCATTCCACTCCTTCATGGCTCTATATAATACTGTACCTTGAGAGAGCGCACTAGGTAAAATAAAATAACCTCCAGTAGCATGTCTAGTGGAATAATTATGTATGTTTGAACTAAAAGATAATTTTCTATACAAAATGTATGGCATTTTAGTTGTTATAATATTTCTGAGAAAAACCATCAACAAATATGACATTCTATGTTTAACCTCCAGCCAACCCAGACTGACATGCATACGACAAACATTCGACCTTGTTCCACACATAAGTGCAACACGTGCCGCTTTATTTTGTATCCGTTGCAGTTTTCTGATGTTAGTTAGTGAGGTATTGGACCAAACAACTGCACAATAATCCATTTGAGACAGAACTAGTGCTTGAATGACTTGTTTAGTAATTTGTATTGTTAGATATTTAGAACATCTCCTAATCATTGAAAGAATGCTTCCAATTTTAGTTATTATCCTCCTAATATGCGTATCCCATGATAGTGTACAATCTATAACAATTCCTAATAATTTTACCTCTTTAACTTGTTTAACTAATTGATTATTAATCATGACATTAAGCTCTGGATTTGAACGCAGTGAATAGTTTGATCCAATAACCATGGTAGTTGTCTTTGACACATTCAAGATTAATCTATTACAGTTGACCCACTCAGAAACTAACATCATTTCTTCACTTAAATTTCTATTTAATCCATCAATATTTCTTTCAGCTAAATAAATTGTTGTATCATCAGCATACATTGTCATGTGAGCTGTTTTCAATGCCAAAGGAAAATCATTGGTAAAAATCGAGTACAAAAGAGGTCCAAGGCAACTTCCTTGGGGTACTCCATGTCTAACTTGTTTTAAGTCTGACTCACTTCCATTGAAATAAACCATTTGCCATCTCTCACTCAAATAACTTTTAATAATTGACAAAGCTGATGATAAAAACCCATAATGTTTCAATTTTGCCAATAATAATTCATGATCCAGAATATCGAACGCTGCAGAAAAATCCAGGAATACAGCTCCTATCATTTTCCTTTGCGTGATTTCATTCCACCAGTCATCTAACATTTGTGTCATAGCTGTTGTTGTGGAATGTTTTTCCCTATAAGCATGCTGAAAATCCGTAAATAAACAATTATTAGAAAAATATGACTGAATTTGCTCATACACAATTTTTTCCATGATTTTACTCAAAATTGGCAATAAACTGATAGGTCGACTATTTGACTCAGAAAACTGCAACTTTTTATTTTTTGGAATTGGTATTATTTTTGCAATTTTCCATTCTTGTAGCCATACATTTTTAGTCAAACATAAATTAATTATATGTGTTACCACTGGGGCCACAATACCAACAATAGGCTTCAATAACCTTCCATCAAGAAAATCAACCCCAGGTGACTTATTCTTGCAATTCATTAATAATAACTCAACCTTCGAAACTGTAACCATCTTGAAATCAAATCTACATTCTTTACCTTCCATTATTTGGTTAATTAGTTTATGTGTGAGGTCTGTGTCACTATACTGTACAGTACTTTTTAACTTGTCAATTTTATTAATGAAATAATTATTCAAATGATTAGCAATGTCCTTGGGTTTGGTCAAAAACTCTCCTCCTGTTTCTAAGTAAGATGGTGAAGACTTGGTGTGGCCCTTAACTAAAACATTCAGTGTGCTCCATAATCTTTTACTATCATGCTTCATTTCCTGAACTATATTACCATAATATTCTTTTTTCTTTCTTCTGTTTAACTTTGTAACAAAATTTCTTAATTTGCAATAAATTTGCCAGTCTGATTTAATACCAGATGATAAAGCAATCTGTTTTGCTTGATCTCTTTCAATCATGTGTTCTTTAGTTTCTCTGTCCAACCATGGTGAGTTAACAGTTCTCACTGTGGCTTTTCTTACAGGTGCATGTTTATCTATAACACCAGTCAATGTATCATCAAAAACTTTAAAGGCAGTTTCAGGATCTTCAAGCAATAGAATATTTGATATCTTAGCATTTGAAACATCTCTTGCATATTTTTCTTCATCAAATGCTTTAAATGACCTCCTCTTGATTATTCTTGTCCCTTCTTTGGGCACCTTTGTTTTCCTGACTATTGCAATAAGATTGTGATCGCTACATCCTATGGGCATAGATATAGCTCTGGAGCAGATCTCAGGTGTATTTAAATAGAGATGATCAATACAAGTGGCCACTCTCCTGCCCTCATTATTAAAGCTAATTCTTGTTGGTTTATTCATTGCTTGGGTCAGTCCTGAAGCTGCACATGTATCAACCAATTTCCTTCTCATTGGATAGGATAATAACTCCCAGTTTATGTTCATATCTGCCATGAAATATACTTCAGAATTAGTACAACAGGCAGAGTCAAGCATTTCACACATTATATCTAAGTATTCACAATTAGCACTGGGGGGTCTGTAACCACATCCTATAAGTATAGGCTTGAGATGCTTTAAGTGTACTTGCAACCAAAGAACTTCAATATCAGTTTGCATTAAATCATGTCTTATTCTTACAGGTAGGTGGCGTTGCACATAGATGCAGATCCCACCTCCATAAGCATTTCTGTCTTTCCTATAAATATTAAACCCCTCTATCATCAGTGATGTGTCCTCAAATGTAGCATCTAAATGCGTTTCAGACACAGCTAAAATATGAAAATTATTTGACAAGATTATGTTCTCCACTTCAACTAATTTATTTCTAATACTACATACATTTATATGGGCCATTTTTAGGCCTTTCCTTGGTAATTTATGTGACATTAAACAGTGTGTACATTCTTATCAGTCTTGATTCATTTTCAGAGCAGCAAAAAATATAAAATTTAACATTGTAACAAATACCCACACACATTAAAAAAACGAATAAGTTCATGCTTTGTATTGTCATTGAAATTGTACCACTCGTCTATCCGTGAGAAACAGCCAGCCTCCTATGTTAACGTTTAAATAAACTTAGTTCTGATTAATCCTCCTTAAATCATACAATCATATCACTGAGTCATCATACTTTCTTTATTGATCACTCATAATTTATCCAATCTTAAATTTAAACCATCCAAGTTTAGGCAATCATTATATAACAAATGTGTATTCTGTTTGGTCTGTGTTCTGCATGCTTACCGCACAAGTTAACTGTCTTTTCTTTTTCAGGGTAGATCATATCGAGTCCGTCTCCACATTACGCACCAGCTGCACTCGCGCTGTTCACCACACTCCGTCTCCATATTACGCACAGTCTGGGCTCGCGTTGTACACCATTCTTCCACACCTCAGCGACCCCGCATCCTCTTGTGATTGTTCTCGTATTCCTATATTATTCCATAAATTTGACCCAAGGTCCCAACCATAGATCCAGTTCCTGTGCATTGCTCAAACACACACTGCTTCATGAGCTTCCTCAGCATCAGTCCACCTCGGCCTTTTACTGCAACTGCAGCGATGGTTTAATCTTTTCCTCGAAGAATTTCTCCGCATCGTTAACTTTCTGGAAGATCTTTTTCTCTCCGTTGAAAGTTAGAATAAGAGTGGCCGGGTGAATTAAACCACTTTGTATGCCCGCCCGATACAACTTTCCTCTGACGTTATTGAACAAGGCTCTCCTCCTTGCCATTTCCGTTGTCAGATCAGGGAATATCTTCAACTTCATGTTTTTATATTCCAACACCTTCTCTGATTTTGCCATTTTCAGGATAGCTTCCTTTACCATGAACCGCTGCAATCTCACGATCATGGGTCTTGGACCAGGGCCTTTGCCGGCGACTCTGTGCGCAATCTCCACATCGGGAGGACCAGGAAGATTCTTTTGCCCGGTGAAAACGTCTCTCAGAAGCGTGGACATGTATTCAGTGGCATTATCACCTTCGACACCCCTATCCAGTCCAAAGACCCTTATGTTAAATCTTCGACTGTAACCTTCCAGTCTGTCGGTTTTGTCTTTCAGCTCTTGGTTTTCCTGTTGGAGTGCGTTACATGTTTTCCGAAGCGCACCACATTCTCTCTCCAGTTCATTTATTTGGTCAGACTGACCCGATAACACCGTCTCTATGCCCGTCACTTTTTCTGCACATGACTTCACATCACGTTTAATGGAATTAAGCTGCGGTTGCAGTTCATCCATGTGTGCTTTTAATTCCTCTCGTATTATCGAGCGGATTAATTCAGACATTTCTTTTTTATCCATCTCTTTTACTTGTACCTGCACCGCGTTTGAGACAGGTGAATCAGGTAAATCAGTGGCAGGTGGAGATGAGATTGGCGTCTGCTTCTCTCCTCGCTTTCTTCTAGTCATTTAAACTTCCAGACCACTTTACCTCGGTTCAGGTCAAAGAAATCCACTTTTCCGTCAGGGATCAGGCGTTTTCCAAAGAATATGCATCAGCAAACTTGGAGTTCTTGTTGGAGTGCATGTGTTATGCGTGGATGATTGTGTGTATATGCAATACCACGCGCTTGTTTTCACACATTTTATCATGCGTGTGCATGCATGCGCCGGATGCCTGGCCGTGAATACCGGTACATAAATTGTGTTTGTGTGTGTGAAATAGATAACGAAGATGTTTCTAACAGGTAAACAGAAACTTCTGAGAGGAACGAAGTGTTCTGTTAGAATTAACACTTTCCTTCACTCAACGCTCTTCACTCCTCTTGTGACCTAGAGTGAACTCCTGAAGACCTGAAGTGAATGTGTTTGCACATAAGCACTTCCCCTTTCAAAATAAAAGTCATTATTCTCCATGAAAGCCTGCTTAAGTTAATCAGGTTTTGTTATAAGTTTGTGTGTACTGCAATTGGGAGAGAATATTTTTCACAGAATGTGTGCATGTGCATGTGGTCATGTGTGTATGTGTTTGCATTTCCGTGTTTATGTGTGCCATACAGATTAGCTTTTGATCCCTTCTTAAACCAGAAATCAATAGGTCTCAGTCTGTATTCAGATGGTTAGACAGACAGTTCTGCTTCAAAAACAGCCAAACATCACCTCTACTCCACATTCAGAGCACACAAATTTCTTTCTGACATCCATGAAAGACAGAGAGGAAGAGAGCGGCGAGAGGGGGCAAAAAAGAGGAAGAAAAAAAACAAGTAGGAGTGAACAGGTCTATTTTTGACACCGGTAAAAGATGTGGAGCAACACACAAAGACACATACACACACACACACACACACACACGGACAGAGAGTGATGGTGCAACAGAGCATCAGCTCTTTTTTCCTCATTGGATAATAGAACCCAAGAGAATGAGAAAGAGAGGGAGAAAGAGAGAGAAAGAGAAGGGAGGGTAGAAAAGAAAAAACACAAATTCATAGTGTAGAGCAGTTTTTGACATTACAAAGACAAAGACAGCCTTTTCAAGCTGTAACCTCTGTTGACAGAGACAAAGAGAGGAAGAGACAGAGGGGTCAGGGTAAAGACAAGTGAACAATGGCACAAAGCAGTAAACAATTTGTAGTTTGTTGTTGCAAGTTCAGGCTAAAATGCACAACATGTTACATAAATGGAGAAATACAATTAACATTTGTATGCACCGGCGGGTGCACTGCCACCTATGTTATTTGTAAACAACTTATTCTGAGCTATGAGACAGCTTTCATTTGTATGCGGTTGTGATTAGACTTACTTATGAAAGCAATATTTGACTTTTGCTCATAAAAAGCCAAACAAGCATGCTGTCCCTTTCACTGTAAAACCAGTAAAGTTTTTGTTTTATTTTAAATATTTCTAAGCTCAAAATGCAGACAATGCCATGATGTGACACCTATGTTGCGATTAAAAAAAACAAAAAAAACTGTACCTTTATGTGAATACCTCCCATTCTTCAAATGTTACTGTAATCTGGCTTTCCATCCACCTGTGCACACTGCATATTGGCACATTTTGTTATTTTTCTTAACTTCGTCTTACTTACCTTTATCTAAGGTGAGAATAAAGATGAAGTAAAAACAGTGGATTACAGTTACTTTGCCTGAATGTCAAATAAACATACTCCTTATAATCTTCTTGCTTAATGTAGCAATGTGGCCAGCATCAAGAGGCCGTGAGGGTCTCAAGCTTCTACTTCAGATATTATTGGTTAATAGAGGACACACCTTCCCCCTCTTATTAAATCAAATTGATAGTGCTGACTGTGTATGACTAATGTGTGACCAGGTAAAGTGTCAGTATTGATACAAATGTAGTATTGCAATACATTGCTGTATTGATTTTGTATCTCTACTTCCATCTTGTATTGTATATGTATATGATAACTTAAGTGTGGTGCCACTGGGAAGGTCAGGAGGTTATCAATATTAAAACAGCCCTTTCCAGAGAAGGCATAAATTTGCTCAGCAAATGACATGACCATCTGCCCTTTAGACTTTTAGATGTAATGTGTAACAAGCACACAGATTGCCCAGCAGTTGGTGCTAGAGGAGAGGTCACTGGGTCATTAAGATCCAAGGAATGCATTATCTGAGGAGTGTGGATGCGTTCAGAGAATGTGATGGTAATCCACTTTACATATTTTTGAAATGTGGCGTGTTACAGCGGGGGATTTCATCTTAAAGGTCATGGGTTTTACCCAAATGAATTAGATTCACCTTCTTTGTGTTGGGAATAGCCTGCAAACCCGATGGGAACATGATTGTTAGTGTTTCAGGTGTCTTGTTATACTCTGGTGAGTTAGTCAAGAGACAATTCAGTTGATGAAATATTTCACTGGGCTGACTGCCTGAGGTATCCAGTCAGGCATAATATCATACTTACATACATCCTGTCACTTGCTTGTGTATGCATAATATACATGCAAACAGGACATTCACCTGCACACAAGCACACTCACATTGGTTGTATACAGTACATCCCGGGATATTGTATGCTGAGCCAGCACTGGCACACAGGGACTGGCAATGCTTGGTTGACTGGCTGGAGACAGAGGGATTGGCGTGAGGTGACTGAATGAATCCATCGAGGTAACAGCAAGAGCAATTCTCAGTGGTTTTTCGAGGTTCAACTGTTTCAACTACAGCAGAGCTTTCCTGTAGAAGTGCGTAGATTCCTCTGCAAGACAGCCAATGGCGGCCACATGGAGACCACATGCTGTGACTTATTATCTCAAAGCTACATCTGCTTGACAGAACATTAAGCTGCCAGCCCTTTGCCAATTCATTTTCATTTCAAGACTGATGCACGGCCTTCTATATTGTAATTGCTCTCCATTCACTTCCAAAAGTGCCTCAGATATTAATCAATCAATGGACGTTTTGTCACCTTGATGACTTATTCACTCAAAGCTACAATGTGAGTACAATTGCCAGCCATTTGGGAGAGGTCAGTTTGAGATTTGAGTGACAGCAATAGTCAGAAAAAGTTAACTTGGCTGTGGCTCAGGGAGTAGAGAGGGTGTTATTTGCATAACTGGAAGATCAGTGGTTTGATTCCTGCCTGCTTCCTCAGTCTGCATATTTGACTGTCCCCAGGCAAGATACTGAACCCCAAATTTCACCCAATGTATTAGGACAAAGAAAGTTTTTTCTCATGAATAAGCACTAACTTGTGAAACCAAAAACAAATTCACCTTGAAACAGTCAACAGCATGTACTAGACAGGGTGTGGGAGTTTCAACCTCAGTCATTCCAGGGTCTCTGATGCACCTGTTGATTCACAGGTGTGCAAAGTTCTGTCTTACTAAGAAGTGGTA
Organism: Decapterus maruadsi; assembly: GCA_030347415.2. Lineage (NCBI taxonomy): Eukaryota > Metazoa > Chordata > Actinopteri > Carangiformes > Carangidae > Decapterus > Decapterus maruadsi. Next base: position 11,493,390 of record CM064888.1, on the reverse strand, counting down.
ATGGGGGCACAAAAAAAAAGAACAAAGTATATAGCCAGAATAGGCCACAAAAGGTTTTGTGATAACACATAACCTGTAAACTTATTCAATAACTAATCAAGGGTGCTATCAATTAAACTGAATTTATTGTTATCAGACAATCTCAACATCAGTTATTCACTCCATCACCAGTGAGATATCAAGAACAAGCAAATATCAAAAATTAAATGCTTTGCCTCAGTCTTTTGTGGATAGAAGTTGAACTGAGTTAGTGCTGATTTTAGAGTCACTGCATCAAAATTTGAAAACAACAAAAACCCCACTGTGGATGAAGAGCACAGCAAGTGTATCCTCTGTGATCTTGTCCAGTGCCACCTGTTGATAAGAATCCATTAGTCTGTGTCGCTGTCTCAAAATTTCTTGTTGGTATATGAACTTTGCAAATGAATAGTTGTTTAGGTGAAACAAGTAAGATAAGGCCTACAAAGGGACAGGTTGTCCTGTGAGACTGTGAAGGTGTATGCTACAATAGGATTTGAATTGGTTTTATGGTTCCTAAAGGCATGGATCATGTGGACCTTGAACTGAAGTAACACTAACACAAAAAACTGGAGCTTCAGAGAGTTTTGTGGAGACAGCATGGATATTCTGCTGTAATAAAAGCCTCTTCTTACTGTGGGGAGAGGGGATCCTTGAGTTTCTAGAAGATTTGCTCCTTCTCTGGCTCCCAGCTGATTTATTCAGCACAAACATTATAAGAAGGAGAAAGACAACAGGATGAGACAGCATGCAACTGGGTAAGCCGCGCACACAAACACAGACATGCAGAAACATCCAGGACAGCACGCAAAGAATACACAAAATATAGGATCATACACAAAAATGTCTATATACTGTAAGTCCACATACACATGTTTTGATTGTCCTCTGCACAGTTATGTTTCTTTGTGAACACAGTTAAATGATTCACACCAGAGTCTGGAGGTGACTGTGCAGTCAAAACACGACAGTCCAACCAGCACATGCAGGGACACACACACACACAAACTAAATACATACCGAATGCTAACTAACACATTTACAAGACACATCCCGATACGGAGTTTACTGAGTCACAGAGTGGCAACACAAACAGGACAAAAGAGTGAGAGAAATGTGTTTCCAGCATGTATATTATTTTAAGAGTACCGTCTCTTGAGACAACAGTAGAGGGAATTCAAACCAAGAATTCTCTCTTCAAACGTCATGAATCGTCCTTGCAGTGAAAGGTGTCGTTCATAGGGAATGCGAGGTGAAAGTGCCTCACACGCTCCAAGCAATAAGCAGCAGAGATACAGAAATAAGAATCAAAACGGACAAAATACAAAAAAAAAACAACGGTCACAAAGTGATTTACAGAGGATATTGTATATTGTACTGGTTCTTTCTTCACATTTGAATTCTGAGACAATTAAAAATGAGACATTTACTGCAGTCACTGACAGTTTTTATATTGTCGAAATGTCAGCAGTTCACAAGCCCATGATCCTTTTCTGTCACTCAGCAGTTGACAGCACCCAGAAGAGTGGATAATACCTGACATTTCTTGAGTGAAAAATGTATACTTGGCACACAACTGTGTAGTGAAAACTAAAATTGCCCTGTTGTAGCCAGAGTATGTACATACAGTATGTACATAGCTTTACATTTCAACAGATGCAACATAGTGCATCAGGCTGTGCACAGACAAATGACAAATGAACTAAAATATGTTATTGAGATTTATCTTTTCTTCCAAATATGCCCAAACCATTCAGGGACAGTTGGAGCCAATGAAAATTTACAACCTTAACCATATTTACTTATTATCATGAGTCATGATGGTTGCCCTTTATACAGGTCTTTAGAAGTGATGAAGCTCTCCACAAGTTGACCAAACAGAACTGTCCCATTTACTGTCACAAAGAGCTGCTCAGAGGATGTTTAATTGTTATATTGTCAATATAATAATTGCTGAAGTGCTTAAAACTGGTAAGTAAACATGTCTTAATGCTAACGCTGCTATGTACCAATTGCTAAACGAACAATAGGTCCTTTTTTAAAATAAGAGTGAGGAGACTTTGGACAAATAAGTGCGAGAGAGGACACTAAAAATGTGAGGAAAAGGAAAAGATCCTTTGGCCCTGATACAGCACAGTGATGCCAGCCATTGATGATGGATTGAGTTTATTTTGAAACACCCTCATTGGAGTCAGCTAGATTTGCAGGGGGGGGGGGGGTAGGTGATGAGGTGACTCCAGCAGATGGCGAACATAAGAGGCAAACAGGGCAATTGGCAAAGGGCAAGTTTGACAATTGAATAGTTGTTGGATATGATTGGTTTTCCCACTATGGGGTAAAATAGGTTTGTTGAGATGTGTGTTAAAGCGTGCACTGCTCTGGGGAAAGTATCAGAAAAATATGTGACTCATTTTTCACAAACTTTTCGTCATGAATTCCAAATGTGTTACATGCTGTGTGTGTGTGTTGTTGTTGTTAATGCAGAAAAAGGGGTCAGGCCGAGCTCATGTTTTCCTTCCATTCCCTTGACGCGCTTCCCTCCCATCGTCTGTCTTCTTTCTCCTGAGATCTTACTCATGGATCCACTCAAACTCAAAAACATATAAACAAAAAACTAAATACTTGTACATTTTCAGTGCTTCAAATGCACATTATGCCTCTAATGCTATTTTGTACACTACATTCACACATTACATCCACTCTCCCACCTCATCCATCAAAAATGCTCCAAAAGGGGCCGAGACTTAATTTATGCCAAATCCTGTTGGCAGGGGATTGTGAACCCATCACTGGTGCACCCTCTGATCTGGCAGTTTTGACATTGAACCAACATGTAGAGCAGGGGTCATCAACTATATTTGTCGAAGGGCCAGAATCTTTCTCAACAGACACCTTGGGGGCCGACATTCAAATAGGCCAAGATTGAAATTAAAGTCACCTTTTTGCCAAATCATTTAGTTGCTAATATTTTATTTTACCTGCAAGCTCATAGTTTTCATTTACATATCTTTGGGGTTTTGATATCAAATGAAAAATCTTGACAGCTGACTTTCAGATACTCCCATGCTGGAGCTTTACACTGCTGACCTGGCCTGTGATTTTCAGCCTACATATGAAAGGAGGCTGACAATCGGTTCTGATTTATACAAGTCAGTAGTTCTGAAATGCTTGTTTCTCTTCTATAATGCACATTTTACATCTTGGAGGTGACATTTTTCCACACACGACAGAGCTCAGTGGGAAACGGTAGGAGAGACACAGGCCGAGGGGGGACCGGGACACAACACCAGAGGAGGTCCGTACGAAAAAACAACGACTGAGTGGCATCAAACACGCATCGCTACCAAATCGCTTCTGTTTTGAGAGCGTGCATAGCGCGCATCTACACTGAATGGGTTTAAGTGCGCAAAAGACTCTACATCTGATCGCATGCACAACCAACCACGGCGTTTAACCGAGGCGGCCGCGGCGGCCAAAATCACCCAGCTGGCCTCTGCAGACAGGATTGCAGTCCAGCAGCTCCCTAAACGTTCATGCATGGTGCTTTGGGTATGCGGTGTTTCCTAATCCCAGCGCAGGGGCTCATAGGCACACACAAACACTTTGAGCGTGTCTCCATTTCCCAGCACATTGACTTACAGGCGCACAGAGCTCGATAAATACAATGCTTGTAAACTATAAGAACTCAGTTTGGAAGGTTCATTGATGATCACTGATGTAGAGACTACATTGTAGACGATTTAGTGGGAAGAAAACTATTTGCAGGATGATAATGCAATTGTAGTGCGGCAGATGATGGCTGCAAAACACCATGTGTTAGATTTTCATTCATTGTGGGGTTACTGACAATGAAAGGTTTAATCAAATGGTTTGAAACAAGTCCAACGAAATCAAATATGAACCTGACTCACAAGCATTGAGCTGGACTGGAAAAGTCATGTCTGAGCCACAAAACGTGGCTGAAGATGTTTTTTTGCCACTGGGTTAAAAAGGGGATCATGTAGGGACACATCTAGAATAAAACATGTTTTCTTTATTCTTTTTTTGCATCAATATTTTGCACTGACGTTGAAAAGAAAGTGGTGATGAGGCCCATATGGAATATCATCATAAATGAGGAGAGAATACTTTTGAAAAATGTAAATGTAGCCGTCGGTTTACTTGGTGCAACCACCTCATACATAACACCCAGGTCCAACTAATCACCGGGCTGCTAATGCGCACTCTGTACTTTTAAGGCCGAATGAACAAATGGACAAGGCTGAAGCCCAGTGCTTTTGTTATTGCCAACAAATCCCATGAAAAGGCCAACACCAACTTTTAAGACTTTTTTAGCCTGTGTGTGTGGCTCAACAAGGCAAGGCCAGTCATTGCAAATTAAGATGGAAATCTTTTTTTTATCCTTTTGTTAAGTCTCTGTCCTCAAAGAACTCAATGGGGCAAAAATCTTTAAAACAGATCACAAATAGGTTGTTTTACTTTGTAAAAAAAAAAAAAAAAAGGTTATTATTTCGGTAGATCAACTTTTGGCAATCAAGACTATTTTTTAGGATATTGTGTAGAAGGATTTATAGGGTTAGAACATGTTTAGGCCTACATTTGAGAAATTATTGAGCAGTAGGCTACTGTGCTTTGTTTTTTCAGTGATCAAATATTAACACTTGTTAACTCATAGTAATAATTATAAAATATAATATTATTCAGCAAAAACTCATGTGTCAAAGTGCTTTGCAGAAGATGGACATTTAAAGTTGAAAAAAGGAAGCACTGCGACCAAGGAGCAAGGAGAGCTTTTATTTTGTTAAAGTGTCAGCAGCTCATCATGTGCCCAGAATCCTTTGCAGTCACTCATCTGTCAACGGGAGCTGGAGGGAAGATGCCGCCATGCCGCTAACAGAGAGGAAGTTCAGGTATAAAACGTCAAGAAAAAACAACAACAACAACAAAAAACTTTAGCAAAACTGCCACGAGAGAAAGAGGGAAGAGAGAGAAGAAGCGTTTAAGGTCTCCGTTTTCAGCGACAGGCCACGTGTTATTTTATGCATTATGGCGCTAAGCTAACGTTAGCCCTACATGCGTGTTAGCCAGCATTGATTAGCCTATCAGTACCACCTGTGGAGGAAGCCGCTCCTCCACGCACCTGAATTGATTGACTCTTTGATTATCGGAAATGTCATCAGTGAAGACACCAAAGGTAAGAACTTTAAGCTTGTTTATGTCGAGTTTTGCGAGAGTTTGTGCTGTTGTTTCCTAGATGACAGTAGGCTATACAACACTGACTTTGTTACAGTGCGTGTCAGGCTGTTGCAGCCGTCTTGTCGAGTCTTTTGTTGTCTTAATTTCAAATGGTCCGATGAATTGTTTTGTAAACATTTGAGTTGTGTTGGCTGTATCTTGTAGTGTGTTGCAAACAAAGTTACTTTGACCTTTATCTGGTGAAACATTGTGTTCTTTGTAGTATTTTCCCCTTCATATTGGTCCTTGTAATATTTCATGAATATTAGAAAGTACAATAGCCTAGCCTAATTTAGGGGGGAAGCAGCACTTGGGAACCCTGATCATGCACTGGTTTGTACGGGCGCGTGGCGTCTGTCCGACTACCCATCTCTCCGACCACACGTCTGTCCGACTACCCATTTGTCCGACCATACATTTCTTTATTTTTGCGTCCATTAGTCCGACCTCCCATTTCTCCGACTTAAGTAGCCCTAACCCTTTTCCTTACCCTAAACCTAACCTTAATGCTGTAGAATGAGTAGTCGGAGAAATGAGCTGTCGGACTTTGGGGCAGTCGGACTGACGTATGCTCCCCGGTTTGTACTGCCATGATTTTCTTCTAAACCCACCAATTATTTTTCTGACTTTTGAATTTCAAATAAGAAATTTAAAAAGGCAAATTCTCTCTAGCAATTATTTTCATCATCCTTTTTAATCGGCCCTTGTTTGGAAAAGAAATTGTCACTAAACAGTGGGAATTGTGATTGCAATTTCTGATTACGCTGTTTTGTTAAGAGTTAGTATTTTTCTGTGGAAGACAATAGCCTATGTGTCTGGAGAATTAATTTAAATAGGCCTGTAGCCTAATTTAAATATATCCCCTATACTGAAATAGAAGAAGAAGAAAAGGAATAGGCTTTAAGCCCTGACAGTTATTCACAACAGTATATTATTACACTCTACTTCTAGGCTATATCAATGATAAATCAGTGTAAACTCTCTCTATCTCTATCTAACATATATTATATTGTTGGTAATAATGACATGAGAAGTCATTGATATACAGATTGACTTGTTATTGAAGCAGGTATGAAAATCAACATCGATTGAAAGAACTGAAAAAACAAATCTAAATAAACAAATCATTTTCACCTCTATTATATAAACATTGAGTTGTTACTCTGTTGCACAAATTAAACATGGTTATTTGGCAGAATTATGTGCATTAAGTTATTTGAGAGGTGTCATGTCAAATTGTGTTACGAAGGAGAAGTGGCCAGACCATTTTCCCCAAGAAGTTTCTTATTGGTCAGAGTGTCCTGAGCTCACAAGAGATGGCAGCCATCAATCAGTTTTTAAATGCTGATGGACAAGCAGCGGACACTTCTCAGGACATCCAGCCAAAAGTGAAGCTGGTAATCCTGGGTACCATTTTTAAGTTTTGGCAAAGTGGACTGGAGGCAGCAGTGAGGAAATAAGAACCATCCATTAAGTATGCTAGCAGAGGTTCCCTGCTGTGGTGGCGTAACTAATACATCTATCCTGGACTTGCATTGCACGTATCACCTCCCATGACTTTTCCAACACCATGGACTTCAAGTGTGATTCACTGCCAGAATTATTCATGCTTTCACTCAAGCTTCAGAACAGAGAATGTACCATTATTGGGACACACAAAGCTTTCTCTGGGGAAATTAGGGTGTTCATTGCCATGTTGCAGTTCAGTCACACACTGATCTCAGTAAGCAGGGAATTGAGGAAAATACCAGAGTGAAGCAGTGATCAGCGGAAAAGCCAAAATTAAATACTTAGTTCAGAAAGTGCTTTAGCATGTAGAAACTAAGAGGATCACGTATTTAAGCCAGAAAGCCATTGCAGAGGCAGTAAGGCAGTGTGGATTTATCTTAAATGAATCAGATTTACACCTTAATCCATGTCCCCATGCACATTACTACCATATCATTACTTATCTTTCTGCAAATCTCAAAATTCACACTTATTTAATCTTGTCTCTAGGTGGTGATAACACACACTCTTGTTAAAACAATGAAAGAAAGAACAAAATGGAAAAAAAATGTGTAAGCTGGCATTTTTGTTTGAAAGGCAATCAGCTGTTGAGCTATTAGACTTGTAATGTAGGCCAGTAAACATCCAGATTTAATTTAAAATGCAGCCGTTGTATGTTGGGTATTGTAATGTAAATCTGTAAATAGCAAATCTTTCCTTCCGGGGGAGCACAGAGGCATAGCAAGCATTCTTCGACAAAAAGTCAAGCGCATTAAGCATCCCCTCAACCTTCTATAGGAACACAGTGAGGACACTTCAATATATTAAATTTTAGATCTTTTTCTTTGCTGCAGCAGTTTTTCCTGAGGATCAATACAGTTCATCTGATCTTATCACCATGGTTTAGGGATGTTTAAGGGAACAAAATTAAATGAATGAAAAACCGAATGGAACTGCACAGGCAGAACACATTTTCACCAGTTGTGGCCTAAAACATGCACAAACACACACACACCCAGACATAGACAGAGACACACACTCTTACACACTAAAATGGCAGCTTTGAGAATGGTTTATTGATTTGTGATCATGCCTGCAGTGGCATTTCAATTCTTTTTAACCAGCAGAGGAAACTCCACCAAGCCATTTATTACAAATGTCACAAAAAGATCTCTCTGTGTGTGTTTTTGTGTGCATGCATATAGGTGATTTCTGAAAGTATGTGTATACAGTATAAGTCTTCGAGTGTCTGTGCCGATTCCTTATTTTCTGAGTAGTAGCTTTTTGGACACATGAAACATAGGTGGAAATGTGCGTGCCTCTCAGCTGGGTGTGTGCATGTGTGCGCCCACTACCCATCCTGTAGAGAGTCTCAGAGAAGGTTCACACGAGTGCAGAAACAATCGCGGGAGAAGTAGGAAGTAGGAGAGTCTCAGTGGAGGCAAAGATGGGGAGAAAGAATGAAAGAAAGAAAGAAAGAAAGGCAGAGTAGAAAACCAAAGCAAAATAAAAATCAAGTAGGTTGGACAAGTGAGAAAAAGGCTGGAGAGAGATGGAGATAAAAGGAGGCATGGTGCAGCTGTGAGTGGAGACATCTACCTTTTTTCATGTAATTGTCAAACCATATTATCTTATCAAATGTGATTGTTGACATGCCAGCAGAGTACAGGTAGATATGATCTGAGTAATCGTGGCTGAATTTTGTCTAGCTATTTCAGTCTTTAAGTGCTGTATATGCTCTCACCATCATGACCTTCTGGAGCACTTGAGTAGAATTGTATAACATTAATGTTATGAGCAGCATCACTTGTGCTTCAGCGGTTATGATGCTTGTCAAAAACATGGACAAAATATTGATAGAGGAATATATTGTGTTACTACTTCTTGCAGCGCGTTATTGACAAACTTTAAATATCTGTTTTTATTAAAACACTGTATGCGTTCTATACTGACACTGTCCTACTGACACATACGCATTTAGACTACAAAGAGCTGCGTGAAGACACACAAACACCTACACATTTTTCTGTCATCTTGCATTAATATCTGGAGAGTGACTGAGACAGAGGAGAGGCTGCAGTTTGCAACTTGTGTAAATTTAAAAGAAATTGATAGTGTTTGTCAGGCACAGTGTATTTTTTGTTCTAAGGTGGAAATGTGCATTTTTGGCATTCGTTTATTTGAAACACTTTTGAAACTCTTTGTGGCAGTTCAGCCTTTTGCCACTTTATAGCTATTTTACATTGAAACTATGGTACAACATGGACATGAACAAGACAGTCATTGTCTCTGTGTATGTGTGAGATGGTGGCACTAAGACTCTATGTTGTAAAGTGTTTCATTTCACATGAAATTGGCAATGCATAGAATAATTACATGGTCGCTGCTTTTTCCCTTTTTTTGGGGATATTTTTCCTCCTCACCACACACAGAGATTATGATGATTGTTTTACAATGTATCACAGAATCACTGTTGATACCGCATCATGCGATGTATTGTGAGTCACCAAGGTCTTACTCTGTACCAGTGTATCTATCTGCTAATCGTAGTGAAAATCCAGCATCTGATCTGCTTCATGTTGTCTTGTTAAATTTCTCTGAATATCTCTGAAACATGACACACAGAAGCAGTTTCTTTGGGGTTTGGTTGTTTCATGGCACAACAACAGCTTGGACAGATCATGGTTTTGGTCAAATTAAGTGCTTTGAGGACAGTGCTTTATTAATATATTCAGCCACCCACAAGCTCCCTGCCACACCGACCTGTCACTCTAACATTAGTCTGGTCCTATCATAATTAGTATAGCTGCAGGGGTCTTTGTCATTTGACTGTGAACTTTTGGGCCTTTTTGTAGAGACTATTGATTCTGTCTGTTGATTCTGACCTCGACCTCTACTTTCATGCAGCCCACATACTGCTCTTCCACATATGGTACATCATGGCCAAGGTAAAAATGAATAATGGTTTATTTCATTCAGTGAACCTGTAAGCATGTGACTATAATCCTTGGGTCTGGAGCTATGGCACATTAAACTTACACCTCATCTCCCCCTTCCCACAGGGAGCAAAAAAAAAAAGAAAAAAAAAAAAGAATAGTTCAGGTTCACTTTTAGTCACTGTAATGACGTTGTGCTTCCCACAGGTTGAGAACGTTCCCGTAACATTGGATTAAGCATTGTATGACTGAAGATGTATGTCTAAGCAGAAAGTTTGCTTTGAAGTGAAAGATTGGGTCAGGTTGAATCTGACTGACCTTGGCTGCGTCAGAGTCTTTGTATGGGAAATGTTCATGTTGTATATGAACAATATAAAATGCATTGTCTCCTGCCTGCGCCCATGGCATGACTTACTGTAAGTATTGTAATCATTGTAAAGTCTGATGCAACAGCCAAAGATATTGTGTAGACCTTGGCTAATTTGAGTGACACCGCATGGCACTTGAGAGTTTAACTTTTTAGAGCATGATTATGTGAAGAATCCAAAAAAATGAATTTCAGATGTTGCAATAGAAGTCTTTTACATGCTTGAGCTGCGAGAACACATCTAAGAAAGTCGTCATGTACACCATGTTGCAACAGACAACATCTGAGGCACAGAGAAAAAAAATAAGTATGCTCTCTGGTGAACTTGGTGCTGAATTACATACAAACCTGTTCATGGACTTAGGGCAAGAAAAAGCAGAGAGACAGAAAGAAAGTGAAATTGGAGGTACTGACACCAAAGCACTCATCTGGTTCTGTACATATTTATTTGACTGTTCATGTTTGTTCACTCAAGCATCATTTGCGTAACTGCAACATAATTGATGTTGTGCACACTCAACCCCACTAGTTGAAACACTTTTTGACGAACGCTCCTCAAGTGAGGGTAAACATAAAACACTTCAGCATCGGCTGGCAAACATAATGTCTACGGTTCAGGTCAGGCCAAGTAACACAAGAGAATTTTAAATAACAGCGCTCCTTTATAAATGGTCTCTTGGCTTCTTTGTAGAATTTTTACTAAAGGAAAGGGGCTGTTCATGTTTGTTGCTCCTCCGTCTGCTTCTCTCACTCACACTCTCTCTCTCTTTGTCTTTACTAACATAAATCATCACTGACAGTCAATAAGCTTCCTGTCTAAAAGTTTTAAGTGGCCATTAGAAGGTCAAAGCATCTCAAATACCTCAGAGAGAGGTGCTATAGAGTCTAGATACAGATCTTCTGTCTAAGGAGCCAGAACAACGACAGTGATCCAGCTCTCCATAGACTATAGTTTGATTCTTGTCTTTATAGTAAGTTACAGTATGTGTCTGGATCAAAAGCTCAGCCGATAAAGGACAGTCAGAAAACATGTTTCACTCCAATAAATCTCTGAATGATAACCCAGCCTGAGCCGGAACATCACTTTGTATGGGTGGCGTGATTCATGCTGTTCGACCTCAAATATACTGTATATGCTATATGAATCAATTCAATTATTTAATATTTCACAAAAGCTTCTTCTCAGTCTAAAATAATCTATAACACCGCATCAAATGCTATCATTTTTTGACTAATTTTTCTTTTGATGGTTTGGTCTGTAAAAAAAAGAAAAGAAAAGAAAAGACACAGTTCAAGGATATGTATTCAAATTGCTTGTTTCATTCACAGTGGCAAAGCCCAAATATAATCGGTTCATTGTAGTGTTTTATAATTAAAGGCAACAAATCCTCACATCTGAGGAACTGCATCCAGTAGATGTCTGGCATTGTAGCATGAAAAATTCTTAAGATGATAAATTGATGCCCAAGTATGTAGTTGCAGATGAATGCTGACGCTCTTATCTACGTAGCATGAGAGGAATGACCTCCAGCATATTTTCAAACTTTTTACAAGTGTTGACTCAGGAAAGTGGCCATGTCGTCAGTGGTGATGTCAGCACAGTTTTTAAACCAAAAAATAAAATATTCATGTTTAAGTCAAGTGAACAAGGCAGCTGGCAGATATTTTGTCGTGGTGGTCAAATGTTCCAATTGTCTTTTCAGGCGAGTACACGCTGACCTGTGTGGGACATGGGATCCTGTTGAACTTCATGTACCGCACCAGTGAGTGCACCGACTGAAAAGTGCATCTGAGACGCAGGGCATGAAGTCGCTTGATGAGATGTTGGTGAGTCCTATCGTATTGTTCAGCTCTAATTGTTATCTTTATGGGCTTTTTTCTTTAGTTATAAGCACTTTGTAAATTGTGTGCGTGTATTTATGTATTTTGTGTGTGGGTAGGCATGTTTGCACACATGCTTCTTATATCTTTGAGACAGATGGTGCTGTGGGGGAAAAAAAAATCTATAAATTCATCTTCTTTTAACTTCAAGGCAAACCGACTGGTTTCATATGTTCTGTTTTGATTTTGTTGCCGCTAGAAATGTGCAGCCATATCCACACACGGACACACGCTCACACACTCCACACATTATGCTCACGGTCTCCTAATGTGTGTGTCTGCTTGTGTTTTTATCTTTCATACCCACACGCAATCTGTCTGTCTGCCTCCAACACCAAAACTTCACTTTATTTTATCAGGACTTTTCAGTCGACCTCTACCCGGCCGCCTTTATATTTTTTCATAATCTCGGTGGAACTGACTGATTATGTCTTATACTTGAATGATGTTATGTGAATGAATGTGTTTTGGATGAATGATTATGAAGGCTATTAATGGTTGAAATATTGTGTGATTGGCCAAAGATGTGACAAAAAGTGCTGAGAGCAGCTTTGTCTGTGTGTGCTGCATGGTCCATACTGTATTGCACATGTGCATCTTAAATTTGCAAATGAAGCATGAAATGGCAACCTGTATGATGAGGATTGTTGGATTGTTGATGGTGATAAAAATAGGAAATGAAGGATGTGGTAAAGGGGCAGTGGTTATTGGCGTAGGTTTTCAACTGCTCAGAAGAAACAGGAGTGGCCACTGTGCCATTGTTGTTAGCAGTGACGGACTAGCCATAGGGCAAAATGGAGAATCGATGCAAAACCGTTTATGCGCATTCCTGCCGGGGACTGTTTTTCAGCAAGCAGACTCTGCATTTGCCTCGAAAACATCTCTGTCTCGTAACATTGTAGGTCACAACTTGTCCACAAGAACGTTTTGGAGTTGTTGGATTGTGTATTTGAGGTGTTTGTTGAGGGAAACCAAGAAATCCCATTAGCGATGTTTACTTTTTCTGTAGTTCATAGAGAGAAAAACTTAGGTGGCGCATATTTTGATCAACAAAATATTGAAACTTAATGTCACATGAGCACCTTAATGTCATTTTTTTGGGCCAGTGTTTTGCTGCCTGCTGTGGCTGAAAATGAGACTGAGATTGGAAAGGGTGAAATGATAAATGCCACAAGCTACAAAATGAAAACATGAAGGTGAAAGACATGAAACTGCTCCATATGCTTGGTCTTGGATGATAATTATGTAATTAGTTGTCATGAACTCGTAAGAAGTTCAGTGTTTAATTTTTGATGTTTATTACAGAGATGCTTTTAAAGCAATAAATATTTCATGTGGTAAAAACATATTTTATCTTATTCTTCAATTTGCTCAAAATGCAGGTGAAAGGGGTGTCATTTGTGGTGCTTAAGCACATTCCTTTCCACTGTTAATGGCTGTGTTGGATTTATTTCATGCAGATAAAAAAGTTTCATTTTTGAATCTGAAACAAAATAAATGTTGTGGCCTGGTCAGCTGATCCTGAATGAATGAATGAATGGACTCCAGGTAGAATAGCTTTGGCATTGCAACAGCTAATGGGGATCCGAATAAATCAAATCAAATCAAAAAATGAATGTGTTTAATGATCAGATCATATCATGTCAAACAAACACAGCTGATGGAGGCTGTGTGACTACAAGGTAACTGCTGCTCAGGTGAACTTGAGTGAGCCATTACCAGAGCAACTGAAACTATAAGATTTATTTGTGCATAGTACCTTTTTATCATTTTAGTGTTCACAGCTATTGGATATAAGTTGTTTTTTTCCCCCTACATTGCCTGCCAAAACCTTCTTAGCCCTGGCTCAAGCCCTCAAAGCACTCTCCGTCAATCTACCAGTGGTGAATAAAGGTGATGATGTTGAATGATGTGCCCTTACTGAGGGAATATTTTTTATTTAACCATTTTAGAGTAGCAGCATCAGTGTAAGAGCTGGCTGTCAACTTCAGAGAAACCACATCTTTGGGCTGATGCCATGTTTTCATACGGGAACTGACCGCACACATCCACACACACCTAAAAACATATTCAGTGTATCCTTAAGAACTCTCTCTCTCTCCCCTTTTTTTTGACTTTTCTCCATTCACACACATATAACACACATCACAACCAGATGTACAGGAACTCGGCATGTGATGAATTTTTGTATGTAACATCTGGAGTTGGACACTCCCTGTGAATACTTAGCAGACTGACCTTGTTGGAAACGGTGCAGTGAGATGGAAAAATGTCAGAAACTTTAAAAATCAGACTGGATACACACAGAAACACATCATTGTTTATTAAAAACCCTGTGTATCAGACATAAATTCTGCACTGTGGGTATAAGATGGCTCTATCTTGTAGTTGGTACAGAAATCTGAGAGAAAAGTGGAAATAAAATATTACCAAAAACATCTTTTAGAGCAACTCTGACTTCTCAGTCGGTAGCGTATGAATATGCTGTTTTGAAGTTTTTTTTGTAGTCAATGGAGGGTTTGTTTTTGTCTGTCTCTTGTAGTTTATATCTGTAGTGTGCAGTCATTTCATTTTGAGGGTCTCTCTCGACTCTTAAACCTACCAACAGACACCCTCAGGCCCCATTACAATGCATTTCTCCTCCCCTTGCTCCTCTCACACACACATGCCCTCAGTGAGGCTGTTGGAGCCTATTTAGACCTATTCGTTTTGATGGTTTTTGAATGATTATAGTAGAAAATTATTATTTACACTATTTATTTCTAAATGTTTTCTATAGCTACACAGTCAGGCCCTCCTCCTTGTCACAAGAACACATGAGTGCATGAATGATTTGCAACTTTGCAACTTGAACACAAGAGTAGTCACAACAGAGGCCTTTCTCCCAGTTCAGCCTTGTCCAGTGCACTTCCTGATCTCCTGCCCTGGTTGACGTCGCCACGAGCAGACCTCTTGGTTCAAGTGGCCCTGTCGGTCTGACTAGTCCAAAACAGTTGCAGCCTTCCACCCGAAGCGCCCAGTAAGAAGCTGCTGACGGGTCGACCAAACAGCCCTTTTGTTCCTCTGCCATCTGATTTTTAAATACCAGTGCTCACCCCCATATGGATGAAAAACCGATCACATGAATGCAGTGAAAGTGTAGAAAATGGGGAAAGCTTGTTTTCCCCCCGTTATATGCATGTATAGAAGTTAGTTTGGAGCCTAAATCGAAATTGAAATCACTCCCCCGCACTCCCCACCCTGGAACCGAACTCATCCAACAACCCTCCACCCCCAGACAAAAAACCTAGGGGAACCACTGTTACACATACACATTTTGATTGCTTGGCATCAACACTAAGTCAATTGGAGAAACGCACATCTAAAGGCTTAGAAGTGAAACAGTTTCAGATCTTTTCAGCTGCAGGACCATTTTTCCCCTTTGTGTCTGTGATGTTTTAATGCTGCAGGAAACTATAAAGCATTCATTTTAATCTGTAATACAAAGTGTGAGTTGCACAGCAGACAGTTCACGTCAAGTTCCATGTTCTTGTTTTGACTCTAGAGCACAAATTTGGAACATGTGAATTTGTTTTGTCATAACTGACAAAAACTCACATTTTTAGGATGCCAGCACATCACAGATGAATCCTGGAGTTCACTGCACTGGGCAGGTAGCAGGTGGTAGAGCCCTCGGTGGGACTGTTTTCTTCATCCCACTCCTGCCCGCTCCTGCTGAATTTCTTCCCCTTACCGCCCGCAACAGCAATGCATGTCCGTCCCGCAAGCGAATACACGTCATTTTATAGGCTATTAATAAAAAGATTCATGGGGTTATTTGTTTCCTTTCCCTGGCCTGCATGTCTTTTGACGGACTGTTCAGGAAAAGCGCTCCTATTTATTTTGTTTTCATTTAGTTTTTAATGAAATAAAGGCTGTTTCATACAGTATTATATTCTCCTCTGTATTTTATTTATTTTTCTGTATATAATCACCCAATGATTAAAGGTTGAATATGTAGAATTTTATTTGCTTTTATTTGCTAAAAAACATCTACTGTTTTTTTTAGGTGAACAGAATCCGTATTGCTTCTCCAGCAAAAAAAATTCAAAGTCTGAAATTATATTTTTAACATTTTTGTTGGGTCCTGACAATGACTTTTTCCAATGTTCAGTTTACATTCCTAGTGCCTGTAACCGGCAATGTGGATCAAATCAGCTTTTTCCTGAATAACCCGGTACCAATGTGTGGTTAAATAAGCAAAGCTTTTCAATAACCAATTTTCAGTGAGGATCAATTTATTATCATTTACATGTTAGGAAACCTAATGAGATCCTGTGGCCAATCACTGTTCAGTCCCTCTGCTGCCTTCATGTCATGTTGCAGGCAGCATGATAATGCATTGCCCCATGTTGGGAGTGATGGTTTGGTTTCAAGCTGAAAATATCCTACACTTTCATCCTGTAACAACTCACAAGTCATTTATTATGCTGTTAATGACTGTATCTGTCCCAATTCCTGTCAATATCCATCAATTGCACAAAGCCCTTGGAGCGGAAAGGTCCAATATGGCACAGGCCACAATCAACAAATGATCAACTGAGGTCAACGTGTTTCACTGCAGGAAAAATGCACATGTGTAGCCCCAACTCATTTGAAAAACATGATTCAGTGCCAAAATAAAATTTTCAAAATCTTATCAATTTTCATCTGTGGAATAAGCATGAAGATAAAAAATCTGTCATTGAATTGTTTTGTGCTCACTTACAAAGATTTTGGTGTGCTGCGTTTCCAAACAAACAAATTACACATGACGCTTTTTGAATCTTCACCCCCGGTCAGAAAACTGAAAGGATCAGAAACAAATAATATTCCTCTGGAAAAATGAGTTTATTTGTATGTTTTTAATTGCTTTGGTAAGTTGACACACAATGTTATTCTTAGTATTATAGTTAACCTCTTATGGAACGCTGGCGCTGTCACATGACGCGCTGTGGAGGCAGCACGTTTAAACATCTAGGTTGCTATTGTTGTTAGCCACTGTACATTTTTAACAGCAGCCCTTTTGCTCTATATATCATGAAATCTCATTGTTAGAATGTCTGTAGAACCTCATTTCAAGACTGCACCCACGTGTGGTTTGTTGTGTTGCTCACAGCCCTAACAGGATTAGCAGTTAGCTCGCTGAGCAGAGCTTGCTAACATGGTCTATGCGTGTGAGCAGGCGCATACCTTTCAAGTCTTCCCATCCACTGCCGCTCTTCCACACACAAGATGACTTTGTACAAAACTTGCCAAGTATCCATGTTTGTGAAATATTGAACATGTTTAATTCTAACCTAAGTATTTTCCTTAATGTATGTCCATGTGTTTATAAGATAATCTTAAGACCTTAAGATAATCGGCCGACTTTTGTCTTTGGTCGGAAGGGGGAAAATCGGGGCAAAATCAGCCCGATTATCTTTATGTGTGTGGCAGGCTTAAGGTTAAGGTCTTGTCAGACTTGCCTTGCTTTGCTTTTGTGTTGCTAGGCTACATCTCTGTTTTTTTTTAGGTCTTCCTGGTTCAAACAACACCACTCAAACCGCCAATCAGAGTGAGATTTGTCCGGACATGTCTTGAAATCCCAATGCAGCCCTCTTGTAGTGTGTATGGCGGCAATGTGGACAAAGGGTTTCCTAGAGTCATGAATAACCATACCAATGTGGTGGTTAAATAAGCATAAGCTATGTAGGCAATCAGTCTGACTTTTCAGTGAGGACACTAAATGCCATCACGTTGAGATCCTGATCCAATCACTGTTCAGTCCCTCTGCTGCCTTCATGTCATGTTGCAGGCAGCATGATAATGCATTGCCCCATGTTGGGAGGATGTGTACACAATTCAAGCTGAAAATATCTCTTTCTTTCATGGCCTGCATACTCACTAGTTTTGCCACCCACTTAGCATGCTTGTATTTTTATCTGTCCCAATTCCTTTATCTTTCAATTGAAATTTGGACTTGGAGCGGAAAGGTCCAATATGGCACAGGCCACAATCAACAAATGATCAACTGAGGTCAACGTGTTTCACTGCAGGAAAAATGCACATGTGTAGCCCCAACTCATTTGAAAAACATGATTCAGTGCCAAAATAAAATATGGGCGTACAAAATCAATTTAATAAGCATTCTAACCTTCAGCCATTTTATTCAGTAAGTCTCAGAATCACAAAAACATTTTAACAGTAATTGGGAAGGAAATTAGAATGATACCAGGCTTCTCTGAATCTTAAACTATGTGGGAAACTGTATTCCAAAATGAGTTTATTTGTATGTTTTTAATTGCTTTGGTAACTTGACGCACAATGTTATTCTTAGTATTATAGTTAATTACAAAATGGTCATACTTCGTTCATAAATACTGTATAACTGCACGTGCTTAGACCTGATTTATCTAAAAACCGCTCAACATCCGTCCCCTCATTGTTGATTAAACTAGGTTCAAAAAGACATTAGCTCCTTTTCTAACTCACTGATTCTCTTGTTCAGGCCAACTGGTGGTCTATTTTGTTCTGGCTCTCTTCTTTCAGTAGTTTGTTTGTCTAGTTTTCCTCAAGTCTTCCTTCCAATCCGTCGACTTTTCAGTCTGTCTTTTTTTATATCCCTCCCTGTGTTCTTTCATTTCCTTCCCGTCCCCTCGATCTACATTCACCCACTGAATGAAATGCTAGTTTTATAGGAGGGAATCAGCAGTGTTATTATCAGGAGCAGCACTGACTAATGGCCCCCAACACAAGCATTGTAATGCCACAATCAATCTGAGGCTTTAATTATTAAGTGGGTATTGGTGTGCAGTTTGCATTAGCAGTGCTGAAGACTCATAAATGATTAAACATATTTAGTCTGACCCAGCACAGTCTGTTTGTGTCTGTAAGAGGGAATGAGACAGAACGTGCTATATAGAAATACTTTGCTTTTTGACTTGGAGCAGTGTTTCCCACAGATTTTCAGGAAACTGTGGCGCCAGAGGAGGCGGTGGGGGTGCAATTTGAACACATTAGCCCAATATAGCGCATCAGTTTATTACCATTACAGCGCGATCTGTCCATGTGCACGTGTTTGTATGTGCACCACTCGCTGTCAGCTTTGTTGTTGTTGTGGCTACACGGCACAGCAGGTCTCTCTCTCTCTTTTTTTTTCAAAAGCGACTTTTTCCGACGTTGTTACAGACATTTCTGGTTTGGAGACTCCGGCGTGAAAGAACGTGTCATTGCTGTTTTCGGGTTATTAGCGATTAGCGGGTGCTGCCGTGTCCCAGTCCTGTCCCAAAGCGTTCCCGCCCGGTGGCCAGTCTCACAGTGTCACAGAGCATGATCCATAGTCTCCGCTGTCTCCCGAACCCGTCTGAGCTCAGTCACCACCCTCTTCATCTACTGTGTTTATTGGTGATAAACGGGCATACTGACGGTAATAACGGTATAACCAGAACAGCGTGTTGATTGAATCTCGGACCCAACACGGCCGGACTCACAAGCATTAGGCTAATTAATAAATTGACAACCCTACCGCAGGGGGAAAAAAAGGAAAAAGAAAGCCAGAGGTCATCAGCAGAATTTGCTGATTTGCCTCTGCAAATACAGATCTGTCAATATACTGTAGCTGACTCAGTTGTCAAAGATTTACTTTTCTGATCAAAAGATTCTCCTTTTTGCAGATGATGGGCTGTTTTAAAGACAACAGAGCAACAATGTTATCTTAAAGTCAGATTCAATTAAAGGCTAGTTCTCATCCAATGCATCATGCCACCTGCTGTGCATGCTCTGCTATATGCCTTGGTAAACTCCTATTATTTCAGAGAAAAACATTAACAAACTCCTTTTATAAAGCAACACTGAGTCATAGTCTCATTGTAGTGCTGTAGCTGCTGCAGGTGTCTCTGAAATATTTGGAGGCATCAGTTTCCTGGCTTGCACCTGGTTCAGTTCAGCATGTGACAAGCTTTGGTACAAGAGAAATGATGTTACAATAATTGGTTTTAGCTGCATTTGAAATCATCTTTCTTCTTTGATGAAAACAGTGGATGCTGCTGTTTGGGGTTGCCTCTGTGTGTGTATTTGACATGCAAATATATGAGCATGTATGTTGTGTTTGGGCACGTGCACTAGCTTGTTTTCCATCTGCCTGGGCATGCATGTGTGTTGTCGACACACAAGGTGTGTGTGGCTTAATTGCAGTTGTAGGTGGAGTGTATTTTATTTTATTTTTTTCATTTTGAGCCTTTGAAATCCAACAACGTGAACCTTGTCACTTCTTGCCTACGGTCTTGGAAAATCAAGTTAAAATGTGTGAACAGCATGGGTTGTTCAGGTGTAAGGCTTTGTAGTCATAAGGTCTTTGATATTTGGAAACCTTTAAAGCCAAGTGAGACGGGTTGTGCAAGTAGGAGGCAGGGCAATTAACTGACTCATAGCTGAACTTAGACTGGAACATAAAAAAAAATCAATATAAGCCATGGAATCTGTTCGGTTTTATATTCACAAAACATGTGTTGCTTTTTTCTTATTTTTAATTTTAGCTAATGAAGACCGAAGGACTCCCTGGTTTAGGGTGGCAAATTTCAAATGTATAGTTCAATAGTTAATCAAAATTTAGTTTAATTGTGTGAAAGTGTGTGCTGAGTGGTTCTGCAGGTTAGTGATGCGTAAGCATGTGTATGACTGCGCCTGGATGAAGCCACTTGTGTGAGCATGGACACGTGTGTTTAACTGCCCATTATAATCCAGTGTGAGTGCTGTCAGCATTTTCAAAGATCTTTATCATAATAATCAATAGGTACATTAACCATTGGGATTAAAGAGGAGCAGTATGTGAATAGATTCCTATATCTTACAATTCTTTACGAAGGTGGAAATGGATCAGGGGCCTGACAACAAAAATGTCTTCCAGTTAAGTATGAAAACACATTCTCAGTAGGGATCTACCAATATTGGACTTTTTTCCCTGACAACATTGTTGGTAAGACATCAAATTGCTATAAAATAAAAAAAATATTCAAAAATTTAAAATGGACAAAGACCATATTTGGTGTTTAACAGTTGGATAGCGCAGATACCAGCATATAACCGCAAAGAGCTGTCATAATAAATCTGATTACCAATTCCACCTCCCCTATATCTTTCCTGTACCCAGTTTACCTGAATGCTGAATGGCAGCTTGTGTGACCCTCCATCTCTCACAAACCAATAAGAATCCAACCATGTCACACTTTACCTGCTCATTTGCCTTTTATTTACTTTGATGATTTTTTCCCAGGAGGCAAAGTCAAGTTAGGTTGTCCACTGCTAAAGAGACAAAATGCAGCAATAAAAAGAATCTGTTTGGGTGTTATTAGCCTATTTACTGCTCCATTTGTGGTTTTATGGCTGATGTGATGCTCTCAGGAAATTAGTTTGAAAATGCTTTGTTGGCGGGCAGAGGATTATGAGATTGGGGTCCCAGAAATAGTTTGGCTGCACAGTGGGGCACTGGAACACAGTAATTACTAAATCTTTCTTTCCTCTCTCATTACTGTCACCTTTTTACTTCTGACTGGCAGCCTTTGCGTCTGTTTCTACCCTTAGCCTCTGCTCTTTCCCTCTTTATTGCATGTTTCCATCTGAAGACAGCGTGTAACCTCCTCTGTTTCCTTCTCTCAATATCAGTATTGCATGTATGATTATTATTCATGCAACTAACTGTCAAGTGGACTTTCCATAAGTTATCATCGTGTTTTCAAGATGGGTCATATTTGCATGGAAAGTGTAGATTTTAATCATTTCAGTGCCATTATTCACTGAGTGTTTAGTCTTCACTTTGGTCATATTTAAATGGATTGTTAGCAGTAAAATGTGGAACTGACAGGCAAAGAGAGTGAAATCAAATACAAACAAGAGTCGGGGTAATTCAGACAGTTAAAGAGAGAGGATTACGTCTTGTATAAATCATGCTGAATTAGAACTTACGATATTGCCTCAGTGCATTTTATGCAAATTAATATCCAATCATTTGTATTTACAACATTTAAACTAGTGTTTTAAGCCAAAAAATACATTAGTGTGTTGCAAAAAAGCCAATTATGTTTGGCACAGTTTGAAATGATTACCAAAACAGTTCATGTTACGAGTCACTATACTAATTTTCATATTTTATGTGGTGACTTTGCTGACAACACAGGATCTTTTGTTCTGGACTTCTGCAAATTAAAAGTTGGCGTTCTGGACAAAACCTGGATTTGTTTGCTTCAAAGTAAAGGGGGGGGGGGTAAAGAGGGAAACCTGCAGGATGAAGGAAATAAATAACATCTCTCTACAAGAGACTGTAGTGCATGAAAAAATGATGAAAATGAATTATTTATCATTTTGCTGGCAGGCTTCTCAAACCCCCTCCCGGACCCTTAGTGGACCCCAATTTGGAAATTGCTGCACTTAGCCACCCTGCAAAACCAACATGATGTATTTGCTATCAATAATAAAGGGGGATAAATGAAACAGAATCATAGTTTACAATAACCTTTTCAGCTGTACTCCCAGTTCCTGCTGTAATCAATATAGTTCATGGGTCATTGTTCTCTACTTTGGTCATTCCCTCTTTTTTATTAATTTATTTTTTACAAGCAGCAATGTAATAACACAATACAATTTTCTCATCTTATTCTGAGCTGAGTATACTCAACTCTCCTATCTGCTATCTCTCTTATGGGAAAATATCTTGTGAAAAAATATCCTGACAAGTCTGTATGTATGTTTTACACAGCACAGACACTTACATGAAACTGTGCGCACTTGTGCGTCCCCAGAGTTCAAAGGTGTTTGACACAAATTGAGATTACAAACCTGACCTTCATTACATTCAGATCACACTCGACGTTAAATCTGTGTATAATTTAACAGTAAAGCCATGATGTGAGTTTAAAAAGGAAACTGCTGAACCATTTTATGCTGATTTCAACCTGCATGAAGCATTTCAATCTACATAATATCCTTATCACATAGTGCCACAGGGGCAGCTTGTCTCTGTCTCCTTTTTCGTTCGCTGTCCCTCTCTCTCGACTCACTCGTCCTGCTCCCTCTTAGCATTTTGCACAGTCTGTGTTTCTTTTCTATCGCCAAGTTTCTCTCATTCCTCTTTTTGTGTCTCTCTCTGCCCTAATGAAATATGGATTTAACCAGTGGATTATAAGAAAAGTTCATTTTTTATGAGAAATTAAAGTCACCAAAATCCTCATTGACAAGAAGTAGCATATGGTCAGATTGATAAGAAAATCATTGTAAAGATACTTTTGTCTACATTGTATGGAAACACATACAAGGCTTTATCTTCATTATTTACTCAACATATCCAGTGGTCTTTATTTCATTTACTAACTTAACAACAATGAATTTCCTGTTGGTATATGTGGTCATGCCAAGTAGATGTGTGCACAAAGTCGTCCCTGCCTCTCCTGGTGTGGCAGGATTTAATTGAGTTGCTGTCAGAAATATCAATTGTTCAATTTCTCATCTGTCACAGGGTTGGGGAGAGAAAAGTGCGAGACAGGAGGATATTTACTCCCATTGTGTAAACACACTGTCAGATGGAGAAAACAAATCGAAACAAGCAGAAATGAAGAGAACAGGAAGTGAAAGTAGAAGTCGTATAGGAAGAGATGACTAAAACATCTCCCTTTTCCTTTGATAACCTCTCACTGACTTACACCGCCCTTGTAGGTACTGTAATTAATAACCAATAACCTTTTTCTGCATCCCTACAGACTTCCACACAGAAATATAATTTATATTTTGATTAAGAATTGTTTCATAGGCAGTCCACTTGATTTCTGCTTAGGTCATGAAAATCTCTCTGCCTAAAACCAAACTGGAATTACTTTTTGTCCCCCCTTATAAAAGTGTGAATCTATAAAGCGCTGTCAGTATACTCTCCCTCTGTTAGTCCTGTGTGTCTCATCAGGATCATGTGTTATATCAATGCTTTCTATGTCTTTGTCTTTCTTGGACAATAGGTCTTGCTCTTGCTTTCCTGTAGCTCTGAATTGATCTCTGACAGATGGACTCATCTTTGGCTGCATGCAAAGGTTGAGACAATCTAATGTTTTTTCCCCCCAGTAACACTGAGAAATGTTAATCTTCAATCTAGTCCTCATTAAAAAAATTACACAAACATGAAATGGCTTCAATGGAAACCTTTGGTTTGGTGTGTAAAAAAAAATGTAGAAATGTTGATGTTGTGACGCTGATGGATTAGAGTGACACGGTATAATACAGCACTTGTTATCAAAGTTTTAATATGGCTTACAATGCTGGAGCTGCAGTTTCTTTTTCTTTTTTTTTGACAAAAAGCTGTGATAATTCTTGGCTCCTTTTCACTTTTAGTCTTTGGAAAACATAAGTTGTTACCACCTTCTGGTGCCCCTCTGACAGGCTTATGTCTCTGCTGATAATTCTGCTGTGAGGAGTTGTTTCGAGGCCGTTTCAACGCATTTCAATTTGAAGAGGTCACTGCTTCTCACTAGAAGTCTTCTACCTGTCATGTCAATTTTTGTGAAAGACGAATGAGATTTAGTAAATGCAGGAGTGGGGTCATACCGCTGATCAAGGTTTCAGCATCCTCATGAGCCACTTTTAGAGGTGTTCTTATCTTTTCTTCTACTAACTAAAAAAAGGGCAAACGAAGCTGCCCATAGACTCATTCTAAAAGTGCAGCAACTCTGTTTTGCTTTCATAACAAAATTAGAAGATTTAACCTAGCCCAATTTTCCCAAGTCACCTGCTGGGTCAGTAAGTGTGGTTTAATTAGGATCTTGGCGTCTGCACTTGTGCAAACAGCAGTTGCTTTGAGCACAAAGCTTTCATTGTGTATAAACATGATTTGGGAGTTTTGTTTGCTTGATCTTTCAATAGGACATTGTTCATATCGTTAGTCTTTATTTTGTAGATGCTGATCCAAGCAAGTGCAGAGGCCTTGGTTCGTTTCGTTCTGGTCAATTGAAAGTAAACCTGCTTTGATTCATATTTACCTGTTTATGTTTCATCCAAACACTGACCTGTGCCTTTGGTTGCTTCACTGAGCCGCTCGGTTAGAAGAGATGGGACTGTTATTATCCGAGCCAAAGGGATTTCCTTTGATGTTTCTGTCACAATATGAGCATGGTAATGATAAGCTACAGTCAAATTTCCACATTGAAAGTTTTCCTTTGATTTTAATGGTGGACAGTAGGCCAGTAGTGAGTGTGTCTAATTGACTGTGAGAAATATTAACAGAAATGCACAGACGCATAAGAATAAGTATTCATGCCTTTAGAACCACACACAGCTGCATGCGAATAGCGTGTTTATGTGCTAATAAAGGAGACGCGCATGTAGGCTTTCAAGTTCAACCTAAATAGATATCACATGGAGCTGCTTTATACCTTATTATTCTATTTCTTTGACACACTCTCACTCCAATTGGAAATTAGTCTCCTCATAAATATTCTTTATGGACAGCGTGGGTTTTCTTGGGATAAAGTACAGTGAATTACTCGAGCAGAAAAAATTCAGGAGATTTAGCAGTAGCTTAAATCTAAACGAGAAGTCAGCAGAGAATATATGAAATATCCACACACATTCCCATCCCCAAACCCTCTGTATTTGTGGTCTGGAGGTGCACACATACTTTGCATGTTTACTCAAAGAACTGGTCTCTGTGTGCATCTCATTTCTTCTTAGGTTAATAACACAAGCCGGCAAATACATGCATAAATATGTGACACTGTGTCAATATACAAAACAATGGTCTCACGCATCTCCCTCATTTTGTCATCTCATACTCATGAAGAGTTGCGAGATGTGCACTGATACACAGATTTATGAGCTATTTCTACTTTTCCATAACGTCAAGAAGAACTTTATTTGTCAAGGTCTAAAACACACAATAATAATAGGGGTGTGTGTGTGTGGGTGGGTGTAAAGAGAGAAAGAGAGAGTTCAGCAGTGAACAGGATGAGTGTATGAAGAACTATTTGGATCTGGTTTTGGCTTATGGGCATTTGAAGCATGCTATATCTGAAACTCTCAGTGCAGGGGGCGGGTGCTGTCAGACAGAATAGATTCTGCTTTCTTTAACAACAGTGTGTTATACAACTCAAACAGGCTGTTCTGTCGAGCACCTGTAATACTGCTACAGAACGCAATCATGTTTGTTCTTTTTTTTTTTTAAATTGAAACATACCAAGGGCTAAAAGAACAAGTGAAAATCGACTCAATAAAAGATGAATAAAACAGTCATCAGGAATCGGCCAGCCTTTCAACATCAAACTCCGCCAGCTTCCTCAGACAAAGAAGGCACAGCTGCTTATCTTTTATTTTTTATATACAACATGCTGGTGTTGCAATCAAATCTCAGACTATTTTTCACTTATGATACTCAAGTACTTGCCCTCTTTGATAGTGTATGTCCGAGCCATACTTTTTTGGTTGTGACAAGATAACATTTTTGACACTTAAAATCAATAGACATGTTTGGTCTTTGTCACATTGAATTCCAAAAGGGAAGCTTGACAATGTCTTGAAAAATAATCTATAACATGATCTTGTGGCATTTCCCCTTTCCTCAAATCTCAGTTGACTCTGACATGTATTGGAGACACATTATGCCCTCTTTTCATGAATTAAACTAGTTCCCAGGTGTCTTAAAGACACATCTGTGACGAGAAATGGTGCTCACAACACAAAAACAGGATACTTAAAAACGCTGATTAAAATCAGGGTACTGATTGGCGGTAAACACAGTCAATGATAACAAATGTTACACAAGTCTCAATTTAATCAAAAAACGAAACATTTATTAACAGAACTAACATATTAACAGTTACTGTAGCAAACAATGTAGAACATACAACAATAGAAACACACAATTTTAATACTGAAATGTTGTTACACTCATGAGGCTCTTCTTGTGCAAATTACTTTCCTGAGAACATTTGTAAACAGCAATACAAACAAAAAAAAAGAATGAAAATTTAACAAGAAATATAAATAAGCTGAACCTGAGTATTTTTCACCCCACCAACCCCTCATTAAAGGTTCTTACTTGGTTGTCCCAGTTTAAGTGCTGCAGGTTGAAGTGCATGAGTTTGTTCCTCTAGATTTGTCCACTCTCACTGAACACTCTCTCACTGGGAACAGAGGAGGGAGGTGGAGAGAGGTATTTTCTTTCCAGTGGTGCCAGAATGTGCAGGCGGGATGCGTTTTGTTTCCACCATTGCAGTAGCTGACCACTCTGTCTGTTGATCAATGGTTCCCGTACTGATCCAGCTGCTGAGAGATTTGCTGCTGCTCGTCATCAATCTCTTCAGAGGTTGCTCCATGACCATGAGCCCCCAAAAGGTTTGCATACATTTGTTCAAGCAGATTGGATGAACCAGGTTCTTCCTCCACCCTTATCCGTTTTGGATCTGGGCCTTGATCCTCTTCTTTTATCCATTCTTTTGCATAGCTCAGTGTGCCCAATGCTAAGGCATGACCCTTATACCGAGGTTCCATGAGTGTAACCAGCACCAAACATTTGGTCTTCACCTTTTAAAACTTTGAGAGATAGAGGATGGTTGCTCTGTCCCTGGCCAAAAATCAAGTTTCTATACAGTCCATGGTTTAAACGCACCTCCTGGCGGCAGTGGGATCTGCATCGCGACTCGTAAGGCGCTTTGCTCGCACTCAATCAATCAACGTGTCATAGCAAGAAAAGAGAGCTTCTCATGTTCCGTGGGGAAGAAAGGACAAAAACACTGACCACCTCTGCAGTGTATGGACTATATTTTATGCTGTATAAATACATAGTGATAGGTAATTGTTTTCATGAGCATACTGATACATGTGCTGTATTCTGTATCTGGAGATCAGATGTGTTTTTTTTTGCCAGTGGGAAAGGAACTCTTATGACGATTGTAAGTGGCTCGACCAGAGGTTAAAAACCTGTGTCGACCGGCTAATTTCATTGGCAGAGAGAAAGTGAAAGAAACACACACCGCTGTGATGGCTGCTTCGCCCCGCTCTCTGTCAGAGTGAGACAGAGACACACACACCGCTGTGATAGCTGCTCACTCCCGCTCAGAGTGAGACAGAGACAGACAGACTTTCAAAGTATAAGGTAACAATAAAGTTAGTCACACCAACTCTAGCTGTCATGGGAGATTTGGGCTAGGAATCCAATGAGGTATGGTGGAGTACATACGGTACGTTTATGGAACAGGGTACTGGGATTAAACTGTAACCGGATTGCAAGAAAAATCTTTGAGTGGGACACTCTGAATAATGGGGCATGGGATAGGGACATATATGACATCTTACTGAGAGCTGGATATGAAGACCATTATTATAACAAAGAGAAAGTGGAGATTAATGTATTAAATTATTTTTCAACAAAGTAAAGATATATGAGCACTAGATATCTGGGGTAAACCAAAGCTGCGTACTTACTGTGAAATAAAGCAGGTATTTGGCCCAGAAAACTGTTTTGTATAATTTGTCAAAAAAGAAAAGATCCCAGTGTGCTCAATTTAGAGCTGGTGTCCTTGGTCTTCATATTGAGACAGACAGATATGTTGGCACAGCAGAAGACGGTAGAATGTGTATTTTGTGTGACATCTAAGAGGTGGAGAATGAAATGCATGGCAATGCAAATAAACAGTAGATCGGTGAATGCTGACGCCGATACACCGTAAATATCGGCCCAATATATCGACCAGCCGATGTATCGGTTGATCCTGAATTCAGTGAACTCCTCTCTCGCTTTGCTGTCCAGGTAGCCTTGCAATGAAACCATTGTCTCCTCTGAGTTTCACCTTTCAGATGAACGTTAACCCCCTCTGTAAGCAGGGACAGTATTCTGGAAACAGACAATGCCCAATCATGGTCGGCTGAACTTAAGGGTCTTGGGTGGAGATGGA
Source organism: Decapterus maruadsi (assembly GCA_030347415.2). NCBI lineage: Eukaryota > Metazoa > Chordata > Actinopteri > Carangiformes > Carangidae > Decapterus > Decapterus maruadsi. The sequence continues at coordinate 11,464,546 of CM064888.1, read as the reverse complement.
TTTGCTCCGATTGGGCAGGATGCATATTTGTAAAAGCTCCTAAAAGTTTTGTCTGTCTTATAGGTCTGCTGCAGGAGAATAAACAAAGATTTTTAGCGTTGATAGGACAAAAACAAATTGATTAGAATTCCTCTGGTATTCTCTTTGAAGCCTTGCTCGGTGAAATCTCCTGCAGTGAAGGTCATGTTGCACCTAAAGTTGTTTAAAACTGTTGGAATGACCTGTAATAGCCATTCATGCTTTTCCATTACCTTTACCTTACACACTGACTACAAAGTAGAAGGGCTAACATAACGCTGACTGCCTCTCACCTTCCTTTTACTTTGTTCAGCTCATATCTTCTCACCCTTTCTCCTTTGTTCTATTTGGTTTTAGTGTTTCTGTCCATTTATCTTTATCTGTGGACTATTTTGTCAACCTCTTGTTTGTTCCTTCTCTTTTCTTTCTTTCCCTCACTTTCCCCCTATCCCCTTTCTTGTGCTCTCTCTGTACTGTTTGTCACTTCAAGCGTTTTAGACTTTTCATGTTCAGCTTTGTTGTCGGGTTAAGACTGGACTTTGAAGTTAATCTGTGACCATGTTAACTACATAAGGAGCTGGAAATGTAGATGCCCAATGCTTGTTGTCATTATCATCCACATTGCTCTTCTACGTTCACTGATTGGTTCTCCTTCCAGCTGCCCAACTTAATTGATTTTCAGTGAATCTTTTTCCAGCCAAATGCCTCATGAAAATTGAACTCACAGGATTCACTTAAGACTTCTATGAGGATAATATTTTTTAAGCTGTCAAAGCAGTTATCCTGGAAAGTTTGGTTAAGGGATGAGTCGTGCATTTTCATAGTGGGACCGTGTCCAGATTTGCTGTAAGAGGAAGCCTTTTTTTTCCTAGGATCAAGTGGTGGTGGTGCACCCTGAGTCTCTGCAGTGTATGTGGTGTCTTTTTCACAGTTCACAGCAGGCCTCACTGGTGACAGACGGGGAATAGCTTTTGAGTAATAGGTCTTCTGCAAGGTACAGTGTGTCTTAAGCAATTGGAATGAGGCTGCTGAAAGGTTAGCGTCTACTATCACATCTCATATACAGGGGCAGGGCACTGATTTGAAAAAAATACTTGGCAGCTGTCTGCTGTGACATCATGCTTAATGCTCCTTGTAGCTTCTTTGCAGTGACTCAGTAGAAGTCAGTGGATGCCTTTTGGTCTGGGCCTCTTTGGCTATGAACTGCTGTCCTGTCCAGGCGGGTCATACTTATCATCGATATAAACTGTGGCATACTGGCACTGTTTGAGCCTAATGAAAGCAGCCGTAGCGCCACAGAATCATCGCTTTCCAACTGGGTGAACGAAAACTTTTCTGAAAACAGATAGGTGTAAACACTGTTTTTTTTAAACGGAGAAGGTGAAATGTCCATTTTTGGAAATACCCGGCAACGTGTAAAGATCAATGGGATGCAATGCAGCTCTTATTAATTTTGCTCACCTGCTCTATTTTTTCTCTTAGGCGTATAATGGCAGGGAAAACCCTGAGTTCATCCAGGAGCTGCTATGGGTTCTGGTAGGTACAGATAAGTGCAATGAAGTGGATTTGTAGGTTGGATATACTGTAGACTGTAGGTAGAGTTCCTTGCACTGAGGGTATTGGCAGAACCTGGAAGCAGCTGAAATATCTTCTTCTTTGACCCTGAGGCAATTAAATTGTGCATGTAGAATAAATGAAAAGGCTGTTTATTAATTTGACAGTAATGTGTAAAGGGTTTTATGCTTGCAGCACTGCTTTATGAATTGCAATGCAAGTCATTTAGTCTTTGGTCCAGCCAGTTGGTCCAGACTAAATCACAGTGGGTAGAGAGTATTGGAGAATATTTAGACTTCTGCACTTTTCACACATCATAAGGTTGTTGATTTCCTTTAAAATAATAAACAAATTTCCCCATTGATTTACACCCTGTAACTCATGAAGACTAAAACATTTCTTGCAAATTGACCAAAAATCATAAACTGAAATCTCTCATTTATAGCTACATCCTATTTGCTTTGATTATACTTAAGATGTGTCTGGGAGTAAATTGTGTAGACATAGTTTATAAATGCACATGTGCCCGTTAGGTCCCACCGTTTTCATTGCATGTCAGGACAAAAACCAAACTTTGAAGTCCATGAGAACCTTTGTAGACCCCCCAATAAAAATGTGAGTGAGTGCTGAGTGAGTGAGTGGCCTAGTCACAGGACATTTTGAGGAAGGAATCCCAAAGAGATTCACTTCAAAAATGCTTTACATCTATTCTTATTTAGCGTCATATGATCTTTCTGGAGGAATTAGATGAACTTGTTAAATTCAGGAATATATTATTCCACAACTTTTCTTCAAGTTCCCATAGACCTTTCTTGAACCTGTCTAAACTTGCCAACCATGGTAAACACGATCATTTCCAAACATGAGCTTGTTAACATTGCTATTGTGAACATATTGCTGATGTTGCTGTTACACTCTGTGAAAGCACTGCAGTCTGCATTACAGCCTAACAGAGGTTCTGGCGAGGCACACATACAGTACTCTACACCTAAGGGAAGTCATTGTTTTATGCCCAACAGAGCTGTACTGTACACAAGCATAAGTAAATCTGAAGGTAGGAACAAGATATAACCTAAATAAAAGTTACTGCACTGCATCAATGGTATAGTTCCTAAATGTATACTTAAGATCATATCATGATTATTTAATTTTTGAATTTGGAAAGGTTTGGCCTTAAAGCAGAAGTAAGCGATCCGGTCGTTTTCGCTAATGCTGCGTTCCAGGCAGGCTTTTGAAATCGTAAATTACAGCTTCAAGTCACAACTTACGACTTTGTAGCGTTCCAGGCAACCCACTCGTGTTTCTCCGACCTGTTTTACTGGTGAAAGTCACTATAACAGCCACTCGTAACTTCCGACCGGTGAACTCGTACCAGATCGAACTGGTACCACTTCACGGTCGGAAAAATACGAGTTTCCTTGAACGCACCATAACAGTCCTCGTCCCTACGTCGCCACATTCACGGCGTTCCTTGGCTGCACACACAGCCCTGCATGCCGTTCTCTCTCCTCATTGGATAAAAACTGTAGGATACGATAAATGTTTTCTCCTCGGCTCAGAGCAGAGCAGAGTGACTGACAGACCCGTGTTTTGGTCCAAACACTCTATGTAAGTGATTGCTGTCGGAAGATATAACTATTTAAGACTTATATTAACACAAATATATCACTTACTTCTGCTTTAAAGAAACTTTGTGTAGGAACTGTTGGAAAGTTCTACAAGTCAACAACCTTCTTTTAATCTTTTTTTTGAGCACATAGCTTCAGCTATGCAGAGGCAAAATATTTGATGTTGGCAGGAATACCGCATGGCTTGTTCAAGTTCCAATCCAAAGAGAGTGGGCCACTTGATGATAATGTTGGTGTGCATATAAAAGTGGACACACAGCCAGTGATGAAGACTAAATGATGAAATATCTTGTTTTTTTAGGTTAACTTTATCACTTTGACAGTCAGTTCAAACCTTTTAAACCTTTTAGATGACTTGCTCCCATCCATAGCAATTTGAGGTAAAAGGGTGAAATAGTAAAGCCTTTGAGAAAATCAATGTAAACATAGATTGTATCAGTGAACAACAGAAAATATCAGAGGTTTAACAACTGCAATACAAGAATCCACCATCTCATATAATGATACAAGACTTTTTAATTCACAGAACATTACAACAGTACATACAAACGTTTTTATTACATTTAAAGATGATGCCATTTATATTACATACCACAGCTTTTATTGACTGTCTCTCAACTACTACAATCTACATGACATGAATAGCCCAGTCATCACTGAGTGATCATGTCTACTGTAAAACTTAGGTCTGCTTAATTAGCTCAAGATGGGAAGCTAGTAACCCTGAGATAAGAAAGCCCCTGGACACACTCAGTATGAGAATGTAGTTAGGTTAACGGGCTCATGCTGAATTATAGGAAATGGAAAGGTTGGAAAGTCTGTTTTAGCAAATATTTACTGTGTAATAAAACTTACTGCAAAGACAAACTTTGGGTAAAAGTACCACAGAAAGTAAAAAACAGTCTCCAGATTCTATGAGCCTAGGTTGTAAATCCAGGTTTGATGTCAGCTGTTGTCCTTGGGGACGTTCAGTGGTTCAAGAGACTAGGGTAAGGTCTCGGTTCAAAGAAATTCAGTTTTTATTTTTGTTTCATTTTCTGAAAACAGTGTCATCATCATGACATCACGACTTTGACATGTCTCCGGTTTCCTCTTGTTGAGGACAAAACCTCACCCTTCATTTTCATTCTGTGGACAGGCGTGTACACATGGATATACACAAGAAAAAGACCCGTTTCCTCCTCCCCATGCAGGCCCACGCACACATCCACACAAACAGGAAATGGAAACAATGATGAAACCTCAGTGTAATGTTTGAGCGTCAGACATCCAAGGACTGACAAATGTCAATCAGCCCTTTTAAAACAGATGAACACTCTTGTCTTGGTACAGAGATCGTAATAGAGACACAAAGGGATATCTGAAATTAGATTACATAATTAAAAGATCAGAGTACTCCGCTTACAACAAACATTGTGTTAAAATAGAAATCTAGTAGTGTCTAAGGTAGGGTAAAAAAACAAACAACCCCCCCCCCCCACACTGATTTGGGTGTTCATACACATGGTTTGGTAAACAGATTCCTTCTGTGCATGATTGTGAACCTCTTGAGAAGTGGAGTCCAATTCAGGGACCTCAGAACCGCATCAAGGCTTTTTGCTGATGAGGTAGATTCACTTGTTTCACTGGACTGTGACCTAAAGCGCATACTGTAGTTAGGGGCTTTGCAGCTGAGTGTGAAGCAGCTGGGATGGGGGTCAGTAACCTCCAAGTGTGAGACCATACTCTATTGGGAAACAATGGATTCTTGCTTCTGGGTTCGTAGCGAGTCGCTGTACTCTAAGTCAGAGCAGCAATGGTGATTATGCCTGAATATCCTTAGGATGAATATCTTAGTTGATCACAGGAATGCAGAGCTGATGCTGCTTAGAACTGGAAGGAGCCATTTAAGTCCCCCGTGGAGGTTATATGAGTATGTCCAGCTGTGAAGAGATCCCAGGACAGAGCATGACAATACAGGAGGGATTACATACTGTATCACATTGTCTGGGAAAAGCTCAGGATCCCCTGTGAAGAGATGGATGTATGAGCAACCTTATTTGGCTCGTTGCCATTTCCTTTGTCCCAGCATAACCCTTTTCTAGGTATATTATGCAGTAGAACCTAAATTAAAGAAAGAACACCATTTTTTCCAGTGCATTTTTGGTACAGGTCAAAAGGTTAATCACACTGTCACAGAAAAGACAAGCAGACCGAATGGGAGTCATTTCTTCAAGAACCCTGTCATGTCTTCCATTAGAAACTTTGTCAAGGGGAAACAAGACATGTTTTAAAATGTACTGGGGGTCATTTATTAACAATCTGAATGATACTGATGATCACGAAAAGAAATGCCTTCAAACCATGCATGAAATTGAATTTGGCGTGCTCAAACTAGTTTTTAATCTATGCCATTAAAAGTGGCCACAATCACATAAAAAATGTGTTTTGTTTATAAACAGTTTCAGGTAATAAATGTATAATGTTAGTTCATTTGATGTTAACTCATAAGGTTGGACAAAGACTGCATTCCATGCATGACTTGTAACTTCAAATGGGTACAGTATCGCAGCAGTAAGCAGATTAAGCCAAACATCAGAGACATCATCAACTTCAAGAGGTGCAGACAGAAAAAGACGCTGGGTGGTTCCCTCAGGTTCATATTGGCCTTATGCAACCCACCCTTTTTGTTCTTTGCTCCATTATTTGATCATTATCAACATAATTTGCTAAATATTAAGATATTTTTATGTTGGGAGCATATCCAGTCCTTATGTTTACTTCAAAATGAATTTTCTGTGACAAATTAGTTTACTTCTTTGTAACATAATTTCTCAATTACAAGGTTTGGATTGGGCTCAAACACATACACAGATATGTTGATGAGAAAAGTTGATAACTGGCTCATCTTATTTACTTGTGTTGCAGCAATAATTTGATGTTTGATGATGGCAAAGTCATCACAGATGGCCCAACCATGGGATATATGACATAAGTAAGGGATAATGTACTGTAGAGTGCAGAGGTTGTTATGGAGAACCCAGACAGGATGTATGGAACGGAGGGGTTTCATACATCCTGAACTCTACATTATCCCGCTTATTACACGGCACAACTAATGAAACAACTAATTTAAGAAGAAATGTTGATCAAAATATGACTTATCGATTTATAAATTGCATAATTTAGCACATCTGCAAATCCGGTGACTTCTCCACTGTTTTGCTAACCCTCCTCCTGTTCGTGTGCATTTGCTTTCAACAAACCCTTTGATAATCAATTAGTGGATCGATGGATTATTATATACTGTACGTGTTAGGATGTGTGTATTTGTGTACGTGGTCTTATCTGTCATGAACAAGAGATTACAGTTTATGTAGCAGGTACTGTAGGATCCGGCCTTTCACAATAAGAGCCCCGAGCCCTGAGGCAAACTCTCCCGGTTCCGACCTGGTCCCGGAGTCACCTCTTGTGAATGGACCCAAGACCCGAGCCGGGTCGGGTCGGAACCTCGGGTTTTCGGGCCGTCAGGTTTTTCCTAAGACCTCTAACCTGGATTGAAAATGCTACATAAATAGATGAAAGACTGTCTTTCGTTTACAGCCCTTGATGCTGTTGGCTCACAAAACGAGACAAAGGAAAGAGTGTTGCTACGTCACATGACAATGCTGTGAACCTTTAGCATGGTTTTATAGAAATTGCAATGCTCAATCACTGAATGGAATAAAAAACACCTCTAAATAATATAAGAATTAGGGATACAGACTATAAAATGCAGAGCAGAAAGGTCAGACAGTTTAAATGACATTTTATTATACAGACACTGATGACACCATTTTCTCAAGCTGAATATTTTCAGGCAGGACAGTGAAAAAAATATGTGAAGTGGAATCGTCTGACCTTTGCATGCTGAATGATAATGTAAACTAAGGTCAAGTAATTGCAGAAATAAAAAAAAAAGGCTAACAATGCTGAATTTATCTGTAGACATTTACTGAGATATAATTTGAGGATGAGATCACCGGTGTTTTGAAGCTGCTGCAGTCCTGCGCTCCGATTAATTACATCCACAGACAGGTGGAAAGCATCCTTTTTAAATGGTTCAGATGAGCTCTGAAAGTGCAAGTTGCCCTTCTGTGTGGAGTTTGCATGTTCTCCCCGTGCATGCGTGGGTTCTCTCCGGGTACTCCGGCTTCCTCCCACAGTCCAAAGACATGCACGTTAGGTTAATTGGCGACTCTAAATTGCCCATAGGAGTGAATGAGAGTGTGAATGGTTGTCTGTCTATATATATGTCGGCCTTGCGATAGACTGGCGACTTGTTCAGGGTGTACCCCGCCTCTCACCCAAAGTCAGCTGAGATAGGCTCCAGCTCATGGAAGAAAAGAATGTATGATATTTGGGGGGGACATGCTCAAAGTGCATCAGTAGGTTACATTTAGACAATTAAACTAATACATTTACTCACCACAAAGCCACCGATTGTGCACTGTGCCAGCCTGAAGTCTGTGTTTCTGATGTACATCACGCTGAAGACTAATTGTTGTGTTTCCCAGCATCACCTCTAAGTGTCACCAAATGAACAATAGCTGTCGAAACATGCGTACACCAGCCATGAAGTTGGCACACTGCACATTTCCAGTCATTTCACTTGTAATACATCTAAATGTTAGAGTGGAAAAGGACGTACGCCATGTTTTTGTGAGTACGCAACCTTTGTACATGAGGATATCAGGGATAGGCTTTTTAAAACAATAAAGTTTTATTGTGTGACCATAATATCAAGTGACAAACTGTGTGTCTGAAGGAAAGTTGGTTTTTCAACAATGACTGTATGACAGGAAGTCCTAAATACACTCTTACAAGGCACAGTCTAGTATGTGCCTTCTCCCATCCCTGTTATATTTCATGGTATCTACTCACCTCCCTCTCTCTTCTTCCTCTTCCTCCTTTATCTTACTGATTTGATTCTTAAGTGTCCCACTAATGCTTGGCCTGGTTGGGCGGCTGCACTTGCTTGTGATGCAGTGAAATGTCAGGTACATTTGGGGAAGACAAGATTAGAGCTCTCAGAGTGATCCGTCTGTCTCCCCCTCCCAGGGCTGGAAATGAACTTTTTTGTCCACCTGCCACTGTGGCTGTTGGGTTCCAAAACCTACCAGGCACTCATTTTTTTCTTTTCTTACCCACTCACTTTCTGGTTTAAACCAGCAGTGTGTAACTGCATTTGCAAAATGATAAAATATCTACTGTCATTTTCTTAGTAAATTTGCTATTTTACTACACACCAACACATACACAAAGCATACCATCTAATTAAAAAACAAACAAATCCCAAACATAAGCACCCTCCTACATTCGTCCACTGGCCTGACGTAAGAGTTAGACCTTGACGGCAAGGTTGGGGTCGTGATCCATAGAGGGAGTGGAGAGCTGGTCGATTTTCAGGTCACACAGGCTTTGTGATGTAAGACGAGAACCCCAATAACTCTCCTCTACCTAAATAATGGTTTGAGTAAAGCCTCTTTTCACCATGTGCTGCAGAGGCTGGCAGGATGAGAATCATGCCCAGGTACTGGTGTTGCAAAAACTGGTAGATCTCTGGCCAGGTCTTGCCGAGACCAGAATATTTTGACCTGAAGATGCTCCACTAGTGACCCACAAGGATGTCAGGATAGTCTGGCTAAATTCTCTCTTGTGATCCACTAAATTCTGCAGAAAGCCAAGAAAATGGAAAGAAAAAACATTAAATTCTCTGCTTAAAGAATTTATAGATATACTGTAGAAAAATGATTGCAAGTGACTGGGTAAGTGTAACCTACAAACCGCTCAGACTCATACAGCCTTGTCCTTGCACACGTCAGTGGATCGACTTGAGATGCTAGCAGTTTCACTTGACCTTCATGACAAAGATGAGAATGTCGTCATCGTTCTTGTGTTGTTCCACACAGGCTTTGTGCTTTCTCACTCACTGTATATTGGTATTTTGTTAGTACTGTTCAGTGGTTGTCAGTCTGAGCCTGGACAAAAATTCAAACAAGATCATTGAATTCAATCACCACTGAAGAATGAATTCATTTCTTTTCAATATTTTTTAAATCTAATGTTAACAGTAAACTGACTACACCTTTTATTGTTCTAGTTTTCTATACTTTTTAGGCCTAGCCTCCCTGTTGATGAGTTGGTCCCATGACCTTCAGAGTGACGACCGGTCACTTCGACCTGTGCGGTATATGCTTCTTTAATCTGTAATTGTTCTGTTAGTTTATGGCTGGCAGGATGAGCACATGTTCTTGCCAGCACGCCAAAATGTGCTAATTTCCAGCCCTATTCCATCTCTAATGATTTGCTTGTCACTCCTCCTCTTTTCCCATTTGTTTTCTACTCCCTGTGCTCACTCTCCATCTGTCTCTCTGCCTGTCTCACTTTTTTTCCACTGTTTTCCTCTTCTCTCTCGTTCTTATTCCTTCCCTCTGCTCTCTGTCCCCTTAATCCGCTCAAGTGCCAGTTTTCATAAACCATATTAACACAGGGATCATCTTTGTCTTGTTGAATTAAAATGGGACTGAAAAGATGTGGGTAGCTGCTGTCAGGTTAAAACTTTGTATCAGCAGAGGGATTAAGGTGGCTTTTTAATATTTCTTATACAAATGACCCTTATCCCTGTGTTTGTAGTGACCAAGGGGTTGTGAACTTTGGATTGAAAATACATAATTAATGGGGAATAATTAAAGCACTTCTTTGAGCATAAAAACATACCAACAGGTATAACATACAGCTTCAGACTGGAGTTAATCACCGTAAAGACCGGCACAGGCATGTTTGAGAAAAGACATGACAGACGTAAATTGACAAATGATTAATGCTTGCTAGACCTGTATTGAAAACATCAACTCTTTTGATTAATTAATGGGTTCCACTGAACTTTTTTTTTTTTTTTTTTGGAAAGGTCTTTACCGATCAAATACTTGCTTGGGACGGTTAGTCCTTTAAACAAGTATTATTGATTTGTTTTTTGTCGTCATTGGCATCCGGTGCACTTCGTTGCTTGTTTGTAATAAGAAAATAAATTGACAGATGTACAGAGACTGAGGTAGCTTTCCCACCCAAATAAATAGAAATATTACAATGTGTGTCTGTGGGTGGGTATGAGTCCCTTTCTAGGCCTATCTTTCTAAGAGACAGACAGGAAAAGAGTGTGACAACCACACACGCATTGCACATAAATTGCTTTTGTCCTGTTTCTCAACAACTTAAAAAAATAAAAAATACTGAAAAATAGTTGTCAAAACAATGTCCTGTCGTGCAAAAATAGAAATGATTTAATAATAATAACAATATACCTCAAAACAAAGCCAACAAAAAAGACTTTAGGCAAAATAAATAAATAAATGTGTCACAACCTCATAGTAGTGAACTGACAAAAGAAAAACACTGCTTTACACTTTAACAAGAAAGGAGGAAAGGTTTGTCAGGGTCGCAGATTTGTTTGCAAATGAGGGAACAAGCAGAACAAAGATGGTTTGCTTCACATCAGCACTGGTGTGTACAAACACACCAAGCATCATAGAACAAAAAAAAAAAAAGACGAAATAGAACAGAAATCCACAAGGGAGAAAGCTTTTCCAGGTAAATTACACTAGTTCCTTCAATTCTAAGCTGTTTTTCCCTGTAGTACGATTATGAGGTCAGTGTCGCCATGAAAAAGAGGAAAAACACCACATGTTCAACATAAATATGCAATACTAACAATAAGTCTCTATAGCTATTTAAGGATCGACCTTTGTAAAATGTAATGTCAGTATATCACTGTCAATGCCCATCATTGAAATTAATGGTGCTTGTGTTCTTAAAAAAAAAAAGGACCACGTTTCCCATAAAATCTGCTCGTTCCTTTTTTCAGTGTAAGTTGCTCTCTCTCTCTCTCGATTTACTGAGAATAAATAAACACGTTGCAAGGAAATAATTTTACTTCAGCCTCTCGCTCATTCCACAATTTGTCTTTGTGAGAAACTGTGAAAGCTCCAGGTCTATTTGCACTCCAAGAACAGCAGCCTTGAACCATTTGGCGTTTCACATCAATCTCGTTTTGTGTTACTGTGGTCACAAAATGGCTAAAAATCAATAAGACAGAAGCCTGAAAGAGCCTATTGGCAATCAGCCATGGTGATGAACAGGCAACTAACTCAGTCTTTTATTCCATATTCACACGTAAAGGTTGAATCTGGAGTTTTTTGCCCCAAAATATAAAGAAATAATAAAAGAAAAGAAATGTATCTTAATCATCTACTGTATGGCCTTCGACTGTGTGGTGGTAGCTGTGTCTGCAGTGCCCCCTTCCCCTGCCTGGATTTTTGGTATTTTGCTTTGTTTTGTTGTGCATGGCGATGTTTCTGGATGAGGGTGAGAGAGTCTGTGTTTTCTCACCAGCCAATGACAGAGCTCAGTAGGAGGGCTCACGACCACTAGACCCTGGCTGGTACTTTAAGTGTGTTTTAGTATGTACTGTACCCTTCGTAGTCATGTACATTTATATAAAAACAACTAACTCAACAGTAGTTTGACAGTATATTTTCTGGTGAACCACTGCTAGTATTGATTCTTTTTACCTGCAATCAGTTGATACCAACAGCTGTAAAGCTTTAAATAAAAGGTTTTGAGAAATACATTCATTTGTGAGAGTTGTATGGAAAACTATCATAAATCAAGGCCAGCAGCTAGTTAGCGAAGTTTAGCATCAGCAAACCTCTGTCTGACAGCACCTCTAAAGCTCTCTAATGACCAATTGTCCTTGTTTAACCTATTAAACATAAAGCCTGGATTTAATTAAAGAAATTAACATGAGTGATATTATTTATCTTGTCTAACTCTCTGTTGGTGAGAAACTAAGCACATTTTCCAAAGGTGTTGAACTTTATCCTAAACTTTATTGTTTCACATCTGGGCGTTCCCAACCTGTGAGCCGCACAAGCTCCTCCAACTGATTTTCAACCAACAATATGCAAATGTATAGCCACAATACTTGGAAGCTGCCCAATGTCAAGCATATACTATACAGTGTATTAATGCTGCCAGGAATCCTGAAGATGACCTCAGTGTTAATGTTAATCATACTAATGGCTCACAATCAATGTGCGATGATTTATTAATGTCAACATGACATACAAAGCATACTTAATGAAACTGATGATAAACATTCCCAACAAACCCTGCAGCAGTGTCCTTCAACAAGCTACATCCCCTGTAGCTGACCATGACTTCTGACCCAGAGGCCATACAGGCATGGGTCTACTGTTTTTATTACAATATTATCATATTATTTTTCTCTCAAGAATTCCTCACGGCTCTCTCTCTCTCCCTCGCCCTATTCCCTGCAGTCATTATTTATTTTCTAAATGCTGCAAAAAATTACACTCCAAGTAAGTATTAGTAAGTCAAATTAAATCTAGGTTAAATAGAAGATGCAATGGATGTGGTCGCCACAATCCATGATCACAAATAAATGAATAAATATTGAAAGCACAGTCATAACATGTTTAATGTTTGCACGATTCGAGGAACATACCCACATATGCTGCTTGTGATAACTATCTTGAAATGGCATCAACTAATGGCCATTCACGATAGAAGTCACTTCTGGTCTAAAGAGACTGAACTTAAATTGGAAAAGGGCAATATTAAGTTTTATAATACAAAGCCCATCCAAAATTACTTTGGCCCACCTAGAATTGAAACCCTGGTGCTGTTCCTGCTCTGATTCCTCTACCCCATGGCGACTTAAAAATATTATTACACACACTCTCACAAAAATTCCCAGATGAAGAAATGGAAGTAGCAGGACCAGACTTGAAATATACCTAATGGATAAATAATACTGTACAGGAAGCCTGGGTGACTGACAACCATTGTAATTCTCTTCTTTTGTGTTCCTCATGCACAACAAATTGCTCTACTGTGGGGATTAAAGTTTTTTTCGTATAATATAATCTATCAAGCAATTCTAACAAAACACTGCAGGCTGCTCCCACTGTGCCTTTGACCAACCAGACAAATGCTATTTGCGTTTCAGATTTTACATAGTTTTATGAACAAATAATAACAGTGTGTGTGTGCACCTTAACCAAACTCGCAGCGGTGGTTCACATGTGTGTGTGTCTGTGTACAAGTACTGTATGTGAACGGTGTCCCCGCAGTTTGTTTTCATGAGTATTTGTGCTTGTTGAGAGAATGTGTTTATTTGTGATTGTGTGTTCATCACAGCATGATGTCGTACAGCAAGCAAACACACAGAGCTGGAGGAGGCAAATTAGGATACACACACTCACCCACACAGACACACACACGCACACACATGATTCACAGAAATCCTCCTGCTTGAAAGCCCTTAGATTTGTATCCAACCAGATTTGTGAGCAGGATAGTGGAACTGATAGGTTCAAACAGAATATTTTTTACCTTTAATGTTAAATATTAACATGTTTGAACTGAACCCACTATATGAGCTCCTGATGAGCTCATGAAAGTATTGAAATTATTATTATACATGTTTGCTGGTCAATAAATTGCAATTATTAGAAAGTTTGAAGTAATTGAGGCTAATAATTGACCTTCTTTTTTCTTTGTTCGAATCTGATGAAATACAAGAGCTCATTATCAAATACAATGAGAAACACGATTGCTGAGCGTAAATGAACATTCATTAAACAGTTTTTTTGAATAGTCTGCAAATAGATCTGTACACTGTGAATTTCTGTCAGTGAACTAATTATCTTCCATTGTGACAACCCCACAAAACTCTAAAATACCACAGCTTGTCTAGGGACAGTGCCTGTCTGTTTTTGTGTATATTTGTCTGTGTGTATGTGTGTGTGTGTATGTGTGTGTGTGTGTCAAATGGAAATTAATTTCACAGAGCAGCCAAGGACAAGGGGGAGGTTTGGTGTGTATATTTGGGAGGCAAAGGTTTTATTCTGCGTTTGTTTGTTTGTGGTCTCTCAATGCCATCTGTTAAATAATGAGTCACCTGTGAAGTCTGTAACACCAGTGCGCGTGTGTCTCTGCTGGGCAATCATAATCACTGTCAGAGAGAATCAAGGTTCACCTTATCAACAACACGCACTTTATATCCATACCAACACGTGTTGACTCCAGTTGAACAATTCCCAACAAAATCAACATTAAATTCACACCTTTTCTTCTTGGTCTCGGTAGAAAAAGGCCGTCAGATTCAGGTTGCCCGGCCTTCACCCACTACTGCATGTGACTCTGAAGTAGGGATGCACGATATATCGGCATTAATATCATTATCGGCCGATGTTTGTCATTTTTTAACATATCGGTATCGGTCCGATGTTTAAAATTGAGTGGTGTGAGATATATTCATATGCAAAACCTACAAAGTTAAGGTAATGCGAGGAGGATGGTAGCCTGTAACCTTGTTATTTGGAAGTAAAATACATTCTGAAAATAAAGGAAGACATTCAAAAATTCAGTTTGCATGATTTTCAGTCTGTTCAAAAATGTATCATCTCAGAAACTTAAAAAAAACCCAACACATATCGATATCGGTAAATATCGATTATCGGCCATAACAGAAAAATTCATATCTGATATCGGTATCGGCCAAAATTTTCATATCGGTGCATCCCTACTCTGAAGGCATCAACAACATGAGATGGAAAACTGGTGCCCGAGTGTTGGTGGTTATGTGAGCTTCTGCCAAGTGTTTTGTTGTTCTAGTATTGTCCATAATGAAGCACACAACTCTTAATATAAACCTGTTACACACATAATAACAACAATTTATTGAAGGTCCCTCTGTGTCTAGTTTTCGCCTGTCATGAGCTAATGGCGCATTCTCATTTAAAATCTGCTGTGTTAACCATCAATTTATGAGGGTGATGCTTTATTTTACTTTAGGGGGAACAAGGAATGGTAAGGCAGTCATGAGGTAATGGTTTCCAATTACTTGTAGGGACTCTATAATAGCAACTAATGTGTACATAACTGGGAAATAATGATCAGCTGTGTGGCATTAAGTCATTTGTCGGCTTGCAGTGGAGCCTCAGAGTTTAAACAGGGCAACTGTGTGAGACGAGAGCAGTTTATTTATCCATATTTTGTGAAGTGAGAGAATAATGTGACATGGGGTGAGGTAGATGATGCTGAAGGGGTGGTGTGAGAGGTTATAAGAAGTGTTTTTAGCCATCTTCTGTCATGAACAATATTCATACTCAAAAGGTTGATTTTCTCTGAAGTGTCTCTGTCATGCACAGTTTACTTGTGGCTGTAAGAAGCTGAAGCAGGTCCACGTCATCTGATTTGGGTTCTGACTGCCTAAACATTTGAACATTATCTTGAACGATGAGACGCGCGTTAGTGGAGATGTTAAATTAGTACATGTTATATTAATAATTACCTCCTAAATAGCATCTGTTGTTTTCATCATGAGGTCGCAGCAGAAGTCACAAGTTAATAATGTAATCCGCTGCCCGTCCTCCTGCCCACACCTCTTCTGTGTTTGTGGGCATGATAGACACACATACAAGCACACAAACCTAGACAAGACCATTCAGACACATAAACACACGCACGCAGCAGTGATATGTGGTGGTGGAGCTGCTGAAGCAGAAATTATGTCTATTAATCAAAGTAATTGTGTAGGTATGTGTGCAGACTTGAGTGGTGTGTGTTATTGGTGCTCGGGAGTGTGCATGTGTCACAGTTTGCAATTTCATTGTGTGTGTGTGTGTGTGTGTGTGTGTCTGCGGTTCATGGCGAGGTCAGCAGTTCTCTCTGACACCAGACTTTTTCAAAACCCATTTAAATGCAACTCTCATCACGCTGATAATTACACACATGCAAACGCAGAGGAGGCTGTGGATTTGGGCATGTGTGCACGTGATTGCGCATATTTGTGTCTGTGCTGAAGGTGAACTCGGCACATAATGAGATGAGGAGGAAGAGAGACACAGTGATGCATCATGGGACGACTCGGATGGGATGCATGTTTAATGATTGGCTGCATGTTGACAAAGATGCATTCAAGGGTCTGATTCAACACAGCAACAGTCCAACAAAAGTTAACATCAGTGAATGAATTTCAGTCTCTTTGTTTGAATAATGGTAATAATAATCACAATAATTGATAATGATCAATAGTAACATTTAATTATTGAATACGCTAATAGAGAATGTTATCAGTTTACACCATGGGAGAAAAAAAAAAGTCTTAATACAATGCTCACATGCGCTACTTTTATTTTCAGAGTTACCAGTCATTGTAATTATCCATAAAGGCCGTGAAGAAATATTTGCCAGAGCAGCTTAAACACACCAAGATAATACAATTTGAAACATTTGTCGTCATTTTGAAGTGAATAAAGTTCATCTCTGGGGCAGAACAATGGAATAAATGTCAAATATTGATCTTTTTTAGTGTTTGGATAACTTTTACACACCAGTGTCATTTAATTGAAGCACGTCAGCCGCAGTAGGAGGTCGAGAGAACAGAGCAGAGCAGAGGGAGGATGAGACTGGCACGAGACCAGCTCCCCAGCGTCCACTGGTATGTCCTGGTAGACAGGCTGCCCTGAAAGAAGAGACAGCAGCTGTGGGTCGCAGCTCGCTCTGTACTCCTGCTGTCAAACCAGCTGGCTGCTTGACTGGCTGTGTTGACAGAGTCAGTAGAGAGGGAGCTGCTGCTGAAGTAACTATAACAAGAGGAAATAAAATGTCGTTTTAGAGTGCTTGGCTGGGATGTGCCGCTGCCTGCTATAAGACACAATACATGACTTTGAAAATATACATAACCGCAACATTACTATGGCACTAACAGTAAAGTTTACATGGATTTGTGGGTATCAGCCTCTATGTTCAAACTGTCTTTCTTGCAGTGCTTAGCTAAAGAAAAGTCCCCGTATTAACTGCACTGTGTGGCGCAAACAAAGTGCTGTATCCCCCCCCTCCAGGGAGAGCCAGGTTGTCTCTGGAGGATTTACCTGCTGAATAAGTTTGGTTCAGATTATTTCGCCCAAAGCTGGTGGGGAGCAGTTGATATGGCCTCAAATCAATATCACAATATATTGAGCAGTTCACCTCGATAACGATAAATGGACGATAACTCAGATTGTCACATGATCGCAGGACATGCATTGTCAAGTCGGATAAATAAACTCAGACACACCCTGCTGTGCTTGATAGAAAAGAAACAGAGGGAAAGCTGACAGTTAATATGATACAAGAGAAGTCAGTCTTTATTTGAAGATCCTTGAAAATATCCAAATGTAGGCTATTCCTCATACAGTGCAGTCTCATAATTTGCTTTTCATATCATATTCATCATCTCTGCTATGGTTTCTATCTCCCTGTCAATCCACAGGTCTGTTGTTTTTTTCTCTAAGTTTAACCCTACTCTCTCCATCTCTCTCCTTCTCTCTCTGTGTACTCTTTTCCTCTGAAGTTGCTCGACTTCAACAAGTTTCCCTTTGCTCGCAGCAATATTTAATTGGCATTTCCTCTTGGCAAGCCAATCAAAGCGACCATGAACATGAAATCGTCCCGTTTCCCCTGGTTACTGAATGAAATAGTTCCTGTGGTGTCGGGATGAGTGTGTTCCCATGGCGACCATATGAGTTTTTGTTCCCGTGGTGATATGAAACTTATTCAAGTTCTTTGATTTCCCAGCGGACCAGAACACCAGAGACAGAGAAGGGAGCAAAAAAAGGAGGGAAAAGGAGGTGAGGCAGAGAAAAAGGTAACTATAGAGTCAGAGAAGAGAGTGATAAAGGCAGACGGATCAAGAAAAATAGATTTTGAGGGGTAGATTAAAAAAAAATTAAAAAGAGCTAGCGAGGGAGGGGGACTGCTGCCACGGATGGAGGATAAAATCACTTTGTTTTTTGTTTTAGGCATCATTGAATTGAGCGCAATTTTAAGTTTATTGCCAAGTTTTATTGCATTTCCATCCATCCATCCATCCGTTTTCCCTCCATGCTTCCTTTTTGCTTTCTGCCTTGTGTTTCCTCTCGTCTTCCAAACCAAGGGCCGAGGGAGTTATTTGAAGTTTTCAGGCTCAGTGAATTGAACAGGCCTTGAGCAATCTGCTGTTTATCACCAAGTTTCTCTGCAACCTCCACTCAGAGGATTTATCTTTAAACCTTGTTTGTTTGACCTTTCCTTCTTTGTTTTGGAGAAATAACCATAAAATTAGGAAAAATAAATATGTAAGTTTGTACACCAAAACTGGCAGAAGAAATGCAAATAATGGTTAATTATTCGATTCTTCAAAGAGACAAAAGCTAAATCAGTACAAAATAGTATTTGACATGAATAACAATCACTGGCTTAGGCTTGTAATTCTGGCCGGATTTGAACTCCAACCAGGTTTCATGCATTGTCGGCTAACATACAGCTTGTTTGCTTGTATCTGCAAACACTGGCTTACTAGGGCAAATATATGTTGATGAGGACCAAGAGTCGGTGACAAAGAGTGTAGAAAGTAAAGAGGAATGAAAGACAAAAGAGACAAAGGAGATTGAACATTTATGTCAGAGAAATCTCAGTAGGATATTTTATATGTTGAGTGTTAATCCATAGCAGGAGGTGCAGACAAATTGATGGCATAATTTCTGTAGTAGTTCGAAGACCTTGTCCCCACAGCAGTTTTTAATGATTCAGATTGATTAGACCTGGGGAGTCTGGGGTCTGATCAGGTGATGTGCACTGTTTTGGTCCACCTTGTTCTTTTTGTCATGCAGTGAAAATGTCATCAGATAACATGCCAAATTCTCCTTGAATTAACTTTTTTTTTTTTGTCACAGGCAGGGTTGAAAAAAATCCCTGTTGGTGTGATGTGTTTACACAGATTATACAGATTTTGAGTGACCTGTGTTGCCATTTTCCCACTAAGTTGGTCTCAAACAGACTGTTTGTCTATGGTGATAGCCCTCAGTTTAACTTCAGGATCGTGCTGTCTGTACTTCTACCTGTGCCTTTGCTTGTTTACCTCAAACAGATCCATTCACAAAAACAAACAAGCCAAATGTACATTTATGTCAGCGGTAAAGCAGCAAGTTGCTGTCGCCAGCTTTTCATTGTCAATAGCTTAGCTGCTTCTCCAATGTTTTGCCTGATGTTTTAACACTGAAACATGAACGCTGATCCAGGATCTCATATAGATTTTTTTTTTTTTGGTAATACTGTATATAAAGACACAACCAAGAGCCTCCAATAGCAAGTACATGTATTGATTGATAACACGATGTGAGGTGGAAGATAATCAGGGAGAGGGAAACTTGTTTGTTTCTGCTTTAGTTGAATCTGAAGTTGATTCTAACCATTTAGGTATAAATATAAGTTTGACAATTCATTCTTCAGGTACTTCATTGTTTATGTAGCTATGGTTTGTTAGAAAAAAGAAAAAAAGTGGCCTAAATTGGATTGATTTCCACCCAAACGCATCTTGGTGCCAATCCTGGTTAAACAGTCCAGAAGCTATTTGGAGTTTGTTATTCAGATTCCCTCTTCACGTTTCTCATTTGCACAAACAGATTCTAAATTAGGCTTAAAGCAAACTAAACATCCGCCGAAGGCCTCCTTTTGCCAGGTAATCTCTAGTGCATGTGCGTATGTGTGTATCCTGTCTGTCAAATATCGAGTACATAAATTCGGCGCTTTCATCTGGCATCGCACAAACACTGATAATTAGGCTGGTGCACACACGCACGGTCACATGCACACCTAATGCAGGCTGATTGGAAATGTGCTCTTGTATACACCCAGAGGCTCTTGTGCACCTGCTACTGCATGAAATGAGAACACACACACATACTGGAGGCTACCTGGCTCCAAGATGTTACTGGCAGTTGTTTTTATTTACAGCATCATCTTCAATTTTTTATTTTTATAAACTGGGAAAATACAGTCAGAATTTTTAAAAGACTCACTCATTTCCATTTTGACTCTATATTTTTTTTCTCTGGATTATCTGAATGGGGGTGTTTTTACACAGGTGTACTGTATGTAATGCAAGTTGAGTGGTCCCTTATGGGTTCTTTCCTTCATACAGTATATTTGTGGTAAAAACAACATTTCAACATTTCATAACCCTATAGGCAATCTTTTTTTCAAAGCGAGTGAAGTTTAAAGTTGAAAAAGGCAACTGACTCTGTTCGGAGTGATGTCACATGACCACAGAGCTCATACTCATGTGAAGTGGAAGGGAAACAGCAGCCAACTAAACATACAGTAATTCATTAAATGGATTTCTAGTGTACTTAAAAATGGTCAAACTAACACAAAGTCTGAACATATAAAAAAAAGGGGGTTGGTTGCCTCGGGGTCTATGCTAAGTTTCATTATATCATCTCCCTAGTTGGTATCACTGTCAAAAAGATCAGATCAGATGTAACAGAATGTGTTTCTTATAGATTTTAGGTCACTGCTGAAAAACATATTCTTTGGTTAGATTGTCAAATGAACAATGAGTCATAGCTGGCTGTGCCACAACGTCACATCAGCCATTTTTGAAAACCTCTTTTTTCGACAGTGTTATGTTGAGTTGTGTGTGTGCATGTGTGGTGCGTTTAAGTGTTTATGTGGTGAAGATGGCATGCGATTGTTTACTTGCACTTGCACTCTGTGATTACTCATGGAAGTGGCCGATGTTTATCTGATGCCCGCATATTGTGCTGACTCCGAACCATGGTGCCACCACCGCCTCATTGTAATTGGGACTCGGCTGAGATGCAACAGGGCGCAGCACGTCTAATTAGTTAATGTCAAGTGGTGTGGGAATAATGAAGATTCTTGGTTTCCTTTACACAAAAGAGGAATAAATAAAAGGGAAGTAACATCTGTAACAGTATAGGCCATCGTCCTAAACATCCATATTGGCCCAGAATTTATACAATCGGTGCATCC
This sequence comes from Decapterus maruadsi, assembly GCA_030347415.2. Lineage (NCBI taxonomy): Eukaryota > Metazoa > Chordata > Actinopteri > Carangiformes > Carangidae > Decapterus > Decapterus maruadsi. Next base: position 11,443,445 of record CM064888.1, on the reverse strand, counting down.
CCAGCAACCACCATCAGCCTGGCTACTGGCTGCAACAAGTATAACAATCCCAATTTACTAGGTTGTATTAATAAGCAGGCAGGTCTAGTATTTAATTCTTTTTTTCTCTTTTCCCCACAATCACTTTGACTTGTTTCACCAATTAACAACAATACTTTTTTGATTTTAGGAATTTAGTTACCATTGTCTCTTCAATTCAATTCCAAAAATCAAATCACCTAGTGATAGAAAATCCTCTTCAGTTCGGGGCTCAACACATACAAACATAAAAACCCTGCACACATGCAGCTTGTTCTAAAAATGATATCTACTTTTGTTTGTTTTAAAATGCAGACTGCAGTGGGAATAAAAGAGTTTTTGTAGTCCTGTTTTGGCCAGCACAGCTCTTTATAGTTTTTAAAAAGTTTAGCACCAGTGAGCTCTCCTGGAAGCAGGAGGTCAGGGAATCCACATACTGTACCGCCTGTATGTGGACAGAGAGTGTTCATCTGTGGGACAAGGCCAAGGCCTCTTACTCTGATGATGGCCTATAGCTGAAACAAGTTTACCCTGTTATAAAACAGTTCACTGAGTACCAGGCATTTTCTCCACCTCGCAATCAAAAAAGGAGAGCCTTTGCCAACACGAATCTCAACTTTCAGTTTGGCTGAAAGTTTTCCTTGTAATTTTAGTTTCATTTGAGACAATCTATCTTGAGGACTTCAGTAAAAGTAGACTTTTGACAACTTTCTCTTTTTCATTTGTATATTTTCTGTCATTTTTAAAATGTGATCTTTCACGAAACATCTTTTTTTGAAAACATGCAGTATCTGACATGTTTGGTTTTGCTGTCATGTCAGGATGACCAGCAGACAATAGTTAATTCTTGATTTGCTTGTCTGTTCATAATTTGTATTTTTTGTAAAGTGATGACAAAGGCTTTTTGAAACGCCAAGAACAGTCAAACAGAGGTAGAGGAATCAATATTCGGTTTTGCAAAGATGCACCAAAACACTCTAGAGTCAGACAGAAATCATCATCACATTCAAGGACTTCCAGTAAAATTTCCACAAACAGTTTCTGCAGTGAAAGGCTCCTCTAATCAAGTCAATCATTTAAACCTCTTGAATAAAAAACACAATGGTGAACAACACTAGGGTACAAAAATGCTCATTAATTTCATTCAAATTTGTAAGTAGATAGTCTTTTAAATAACTTGTGTCACCTCGCAATTTGTACACTTCCTTCTTTTCTACAAGCTGATGTAGGTCATACAGTAACCCCTGATCTAGAGACAGGACGTTGATAAGCTTGAAATATTGATAGAACATGCATCTACATGTCCCTGACATGTTGTAAGAAAAAGTTGAAATAAGCATAGCCTATTTAAAAAAAACAAAAAAAAATGGTCTATATTATACGGTAATATGTATTTTGTTATATTCATTTTAAAAAAGTGAAACCATCTCCTATTTTTTGGCAGGTCATGGCCTGTTACTGGTGCCAAGGATGTAGCAAGATGTACAGGTTGGTGGGTTTTGTTTTCTTTGAATTGAATGAGTCTGATTGGTTCCCCCTGTTTTATAGTCTTTATGCTAAGCTAAGCTAAGATAACTTGGCTGCTGGCTCTATACTTTGAGATATGAAAGTGATTATTGTGTTATCTCATCATATTCTTGGAAAAGAATTTACAAATACTATGAAAGCAAAAAAGATGCAGGTCTCTATGTTGACTTTTGAACTACTGCTTTTTTTTTAATCATCGCAAGGAAACAAGCTTACAAAACCACCAACTACAAATCATTTTTGTACTTGTGTATTAGTTACTCTTGTAAGGTACAGTAAGAGGTTGCCACCATGTACTTCAGTCATGTTGTGCTTACAGAGATGTTAAGAGACCAGGTGCAAAAAGTCTGCTCTTTTTTTCCCTCCTCTCTCTCACACACATCTCCATTTACCATTTCTCGTATTCACTGTCTCATTCATGCATCATTATACACTCTCGGCAGATGATGATTATGAGTAAAAAGATGAGTGACAAGCTATTTATACTCATGGCACATTCAGAGACACACAAACGTACACGCACATGCACAGTCTGTGGTTAAATAATTATGAAGAGACATTGGAGCATAAAGTTGGCACAGATCAGTGAGCGATCACAGTTTGACCTTCACACCCACACATGCACACACTTATAAAGCTGGACCTGCTTCACAGCAGTATTCCCATCACAAGAATGGCAACTTGAGAATTGTGATACTCCAAACCCCATGCTGTGACCACCACATGGATTAATGCTCTTTTCCCCTGTCCTCCACACCCACTCCACGACTCACTGTACCTGCTGCTACCATCCATTACCTACCCCAGAGGTGCTATGTGAGGCATTTAGAAATCAATATATTCTCACCATATTCATTATGAGTAATTAGTCGTAGTGAACGAGCACATCAGTCAGAAGAGACTGGCAGCTCTTCAAGGTTTTTCCATTGCGTATGTTGGAGTTAAGAGCTTAGTGCAGTACTGCTTCACCATAAAACAAAGTGCCGCTTTAAAGAACATTTCTTTTACTTTTTCACAGGTTTCTTAGGTTAAATTAACAGGGATAGAAAGGAAAATTACTTTGCAGTGTTTAATAGCATGATTTACAATCCTGGATTTATTTTGCAAGCATGCACTAAAGAAATTTAAACATTTTCTCTCTGTGTTGTCTCCAGCTAACTCCTGTGCTAGGTTACAAAGCTTGAGGCGATTAATAAAGTTTATTTTCTGTACAATTTGAACAAAAGTTTACAATATGAAGTAAAACCCTTTGACAAAGCTCCGACATGCAGCTATGAGTCTTGCTGAGGCGTTTAGTGCATTCAACCTTTAAACTCTGCAAAGAAGCTGAGAATAATGAATACATGGAATAAAGATGACTTGTTGTTCTAAACAATAATTAAACTTCAGTTAAAACAATAATTATCATTTCATTTAAGAAAAGTAGAAATGTCAGTTGTAAGTTTGCTGCTTTTACAGGAATCATTGTTTCTGAAATCACTGCCAGAAATGTATGTGCAAGTATTTACTTTGATTGCATCATTCATGTGTTTGACTTTTATTAAAATATTTCCAACATCACTTGAAGGCATCCTAATAGCTGAAATAGCAAGCGACATCATTATGCTGCCGCACACTGATTTCAGCAGAACTGACACTTGTTGCCCTCGTGTCACATTGAATGCTCCAAAATAACTGAACTGATTTTTGACATTTGGTCACATCTGTCTTCGGGTGCATTTTTAATTAATTAATTAATTCATTGAATCTATTTTCATAGCATGATTTGTTCCACCGCTTTCCTGTGTTCATTTATTAGTTTGACTCGGCTATAATTAACGCCAAACACAAGCAGCCTGTCATGATCACCCTGGGTTCACGCACGACAGGGTGTGCCAAAGTAAAGTTGACAAGGTGAGGAAGATGGATCAGTGTCAACGTATTTTCTATTTCTAACTTTCTAGAGAGACAAAGAGCACAAAGACATGTGCACACACTCTTGTTTATCAAGGAGGATCTTGTGCATCAAGGAGACAGAGGAAGAACAAAACACAAATGAAATTGGCCTCAGAGGCACTTAACACTAATATTACATAAGCTGACAACTAAAAGAACAGAGTCCATTGTCTATCTGCTGAAGTGACAGTGGCAGATAGTGCGTTTAGAGTAATTAACGTCCACAGTATACGAAATGTGAGACAAATACAAAGGTTAGCAGTTAGAGTAATTAACGTCCACACAGTATAAGAAATGTGAGACAAATACAAAGGTTACATTTTCCATAGGCACTAATTTGCAGTAAAAGAGACACATTAATGACTAATGTTTAAATTAATCCAGTCACCGGTTAGAAAGCACTGGCGCTTTAGAGTAATGAGTGAAATGTGTCCATGTCCACGGCCGTGATGTTGGGGTGATTTTTCCCATTAAAGTCTTTTCCCCTGCTGCACCACCGCATGCCACAGATCTCAAACACTATGATCCCATGTGTGTAGATTTAGTGGCAAACCAGTCACCGGCTTCTCACACATTACTTACGCGTTGTTTGTTTACACCAGTGGCGACACAGTCGGCATCCAGGCCCTGTTCGTGTTTGCATCTGATTGAGAGGGGGAAGTGAGAACCGCAGAGGAAGGTTCGCGGGTCTGTCTCTCTATATTAAAAGTTTCCCGCAGAAAAGGGACTGTTTTTAATTGTGTCTTGAGGGTGTGTTTGTTTTGTGTTTGCTGACCTCCCTGAGTGCATGCAGATGGTGCCTGGAAAAACAGTGGCTGACAGGGCTCATATCAGCCTCTTTTGGCTGCATTTCTGTCTGTCTTTACGGTGTTTCAGCTCGTATATCCACCTGTAGTATCATATGCTGTTGTGGCTCCATCCAGGTTGTAGCACGTTTGTGGCCGTAGTTCTGTTTTTTTTTTGTTTTTTTTTTTACATTAATAACATTAAATCCTTGAGTGGAAACTCAAAGCTTAAGTGCACATGCAGTATTAGACTTTTCAGTGTAGTAGGAAATATCTGCTGTCCAGAAGTTCAGCTTATTAAACGAGTGGTATTTGCATATTCATAAACTGATTGGAAATTGCTAGACTAGAAAAGCCACATCAGACATAAATAATGAATTATTATTTCAAGCAAAATGGTTTTTTTTTCTGAAACTGTGATGGCCATTTTTTGCCCTTAAAATGGCGTGATAGAATTCATTTTGCAGCGCACAGTTGGATATGTAGGACTGTGTTTCTCATGTACACACACACGCGTTCTTCTTTTCATGAATTTTATTTGAAACGCTCATCAAAACACCCTTTTCCATTCCAATAAGTTTTCTCATACCAAATATTACTTGTGTATGGGCTCTCTCATTCTGCCTCTGTCTGACTCTTGGTGTGACTATGAAAGTGTATTAAAGTGTGTGTGTGTGTGTGTGTGTGTGTGTGCATGTGCATGCGCGCGCAGGAAACTGTATGTGGTGGTATGCGTTTAATAATTGAAAAATGTCCTCAGGGCTTGGTAAAGCAATGTGAGCTACCGTGTCCCTTAGAGGACAGTACATAAATGTAAAACAGCATTGAAAGAGACAGCATGGAAATGGCCAATATGAACAAATACAAGTGTACAAGATGAGACTGTTTTCATGACACTGAACTGGACAGTGCTCACCTCTATCACTTCCTCTTATTCATATGCATTTCAATTTCAACTTATTTATTATTATTATAGAAGCTTGATACAATATCCAGGAAATATAGAAATGTATAATGTTTTTGTATCCTCTATTTTTGTATAACTCCTCAAACTCAGTGGCATGGCATGGGGAAAATGATGAAGGAAGCAATGAGTCAGTAGAGACGTGGGTTTATTGGAGCATTGCTTATCATTTCATATAAACTTGGGTTTACTTCACATGCTCTCTCTCATTGCCTCCCTCTCTCAGACACACACACACACACCAACCTAAACATCTTATACTTGATGCTACCTACAGTAAAGGACGGTTCAGATTCACAAAGTCAACCAGGAGACATTAACTTTTTATGTTAACTATAAAACACTAGGGTCCTTTCACAGGCACATAACTTACAAGTTCTGTTTTATGTGCATATAAAATACTTTGCATACATCCTTATTCGGTCTGTGCTTATCGTGTCATTTCAATATACAAAACATACTATTATTTGGTGAATATGAAGTCACAGGGTGGCTGACTTCCTTTGGTATTGTCTTGACTAATTACTTTGGCATCGGCATGAAGGCAGCTTCATCTGATTGGTTAATCATTCACTCACTGTAGTGGATATTGCACAAAAGTATCACTGGAAAAAATGGTGCCATTTTGGACCTTTATTGACAGCAGAAGTGAAGGTAGGCAGGAACTTTCGAACGGGCTATCCACTGCTTTTTGGCTCATTGTGCCTGTATGGGATTTAACCACTCAACCACCCAAGCACTCTAAGTATTACTTTCTAAAGTCTTCTTTAAGTCTCCTATGCCTGTGGTTCAGTTCACTGGGAAAGGAAGAGAAGGAAAAGGAAAATATCTACAAAAAGAAAACATACGCAGAAGCCTTTTTTAGTTGTGATCTGGTCTATTACAAATTAACCAAGAGCTGCATGAAGTCATTTGATTGACAGGTGACTGACTGGGCATTTTCGGCAACTATCATCCTGCATTATCAGCTCATCATCATTTTAGATGGAGCCACATGAGGAAATCAGTTCAGTGACATTGACAATTGTATTGTAGGTCCTAAACTCTGAGAGCATATGAATGGCAGACCGTTGGACCCCGTGGACAAAACAAAAAATATACATGGATTAGCCCATACTAAAAATATTAACTTGCCCTTACACTACTGCATATAACAGTCACAGATACAGTATTACACTGAACCTATACATATATACTGCTAGTCGGCTTTTGAGTTTAAAATCTCAAGCTGTGATGTGTGATCGATCTCTTCTGTGGTTGGTATGGCACCACTCGGTAGTGGACTGAGACTTGGATCACGAGCTTGATGCATGACTTTCAAACCAAACCTGACCAATCAAATAAAATGGACAAACGCACCAGACCACGGAGATGAGTGGTGAACACGCGCTTTGCTTTCCTGCTTTCGTTAGACTTTGACTGCTAAACAGCCCAGGATGGCACATGGGAACTAATTACCTACTCTGGTCACACTGCTGATTTCTGAATGTGTCCTATCACATGACAGTTGATCAGTTTCCCAAAATTGGTAGTTCAGTATTTCTTAATTTTTTCCTTTCACCCAACATTTCCTTGGGTCTCGGGTGGAGATTGCATATCAGCGGTCTTCACATGCGCTCGGCTTTGACAGGTGTGATGTGTCCTTGATGGCAGCAGTCACAAATTGCAAACACATCCGAACAAAAAGTGGGTCTTGTGGCTGATACGTCAAATAAATGCTCAGGAGGATTTTTTGACGCCACCAAATGTGTTGCCTGGAGCAAACTGTCACGAAAAAAAATGAAATGTGTCAGACTTAAAAAGCTGCTCAATAACAAATCAAATTGCTGTCACAAACAAGTAAGTTGAGAAGTAATGAACTGAGTGATTGTGTAACCTACAATCCATTTTTTTTTTACAACAAAGATATTGACAAAAGTATTTTTTCTGAACTTTTTGTTGTAAGCCATGCTGTAGAACTATACATCATGTAGGAATAATGCACCATTGCAGCATGTGTCAGTCTTGTCTCTGACCACTATCCAGCACTGAGAGAAAACAAAGTTTGTCTTCATGCAGCAGCTCTAGAACTTCCTATTCTTAAGCTGTCTTAACTCTGTGTTATGTTATTCTAAGTTTGTCGCTTTAACACCCACTGCTTCCGTCACCATGTTTTGACAGCTAAATGACATTTTCATGCAGGTTTAGAGTCACAGATGATGGCATCAGTGACTTGGCAGGCCGTGCGCTGCACAATCATGACATTGCCGGTTTAATTCATCTTATGGACTTTATCACACCATACACATTGCTTATTTGCCCATTTGCCTGTGCACAGAGATAAAGCGATGATGCAAAATGAGTAAATAAATGCAGATTACAAACAAAAGAATCCTTTTTATTTGCAAAAGACAAGACGGGGGAGGAAAAAAAGACGAGAGGGAATTAATGTCCCTTGTCTCTTCTTCTACAAACCCACCTATGCTTAGATGATGACCTGCTGGAGCTTGAAGGGAAAGGTTTCCTCCTCTGCATTTAAATTAATCATACTTACCGCAAGATCCCCTGACAAATCCCTTTAATCACCATTGAGTCAAAGTATTGTCAAGGCCATGCACCCCTGCACAGTACTGTATGTGTCAGAAATCTCCAGCTAATAACATGGGGCGTGTACAGTAACTACCTTGTACTGTAGCAGTAACAAGAAAAAAATCAGGGAGACACTCGAGATGTTGTGTGATTTTTGTGCTTCTGACTGTTCGTCTGTACTGCAGTAACTCACAAAAAGGGAAATTGCCCGTGTATGCAAATGGACCATGCAGTTAATATGATGTAAATGCACCTTGGAGTCACATTTCCGTATGCGTGTGTGTAAAAGCCCATAGATAAACACCACTTCCCTGGCTGATTTTTTCCCCCCTGTTTTTTATACTGGTTTTGCGCTCTTCCTCTTCACACTGAGGCATGATGCAGTAAAATGCAAAATAACTTAAGACAGTGAAATGGCTAAAACCACAAAATATAAAGCTTATATTGCAGTTTTGCCCCTAGGCTGTTCCATGCATAATTGCTTTGAAAAATGGCTGCATTATCCCTTTAACTGGAAAACTATTTTATGCCCTCGTCACTGGTTAAGTGTATGTGGATATATGCATGGTCACGAGCGTGTGTCCATGTAACTATAGTACAGAACGCGCATGCTAATAAGTAAATGTGCTTTTGTGCCTGTTTGTGTGACTGAGTGTATGAATTATTTACTAGTAATATCTCATAAGAAGCATATTACACAGACTGCACAAGACAAAGCCCTCCTGAACCCCATCACCGACTATAATCATAGCCCTCAGCCGCACAGAGGGAGAGGGAGGGGGAGCGCGAGCCAGTGAGAGGAAAATAAGTGTCAAAAAGAGAGTGAAAAAGGGAGGAAAGAAATCATGTCTCCTCACTCTGAGAGTCGTTTTGTCTGTTTTCTGTTTACCCACTTGTTTGTCTGCTTATCTCCCCGTAATCTTCAACTTCTTTTTGTATCACCATCAATTTTAATGCGAGTGCGTACGTTAAAATAATTGATTCAATCTTTTCGTCCCACCACTACCAAACTGGACGGTTGCCAGTTTGAATCAGCTTTTTTCATGTTGTCAGATAAAGGAAATGTCTGTCTGCGTCCACGTGTCTCTCTCTCTCTGTCATCTGTCTTCATCTCACATGGCATGTGACTATCTGGTTGACAGCTGAATAATGAGCATTTCACAGGTCACATCATCACTTCTCATACGTAGATAATGACAAACTGGCCTCATACTAACAACCAATCTGCCTGACCGCCCCCCTTACTCAAGCAATCAATCAATTAGGGGAGTTCCCATTGATCTGATCAGTGTTCTGGTCCACTTGTCAGATAATGATGTGAGGTTGAGTGTATAAGCTGATTTTTTTGTTTCCATCAGAGTAATGCTTTAAAGTGGCTTTTTTTCTTCTTCTTTGATACAATAAAATATGTGTAACAACCTGATTGCAGCAGCCCCCACAGTTGCCCCTTTGGCCTCCTTCACCTTCTGTCCCCGTCTTCATTGCCATTTTTCTTCATGCTCCTTCTATATGATGAATAATGTCAGGTGGTACAGGGGTCCAGCCATCGCTCACTGTCTGCCTGTACCCCTTACAAAACTTACTATCCCTACATCTATGATTGATATCTTGTCTATGGCCACTCCTTCATTCCAGCCATCGATCAACCATAAGGCCTGCTTTCATCAGTCTGATCAACAGTGATCGACTGCTTTAGGATGGAGGCCAACTCCAAACGTTGATGTTTAGGTGATCGTTACGAGGCCTGTCATAGTTTTTGATGCAACATTATGCGGTCTACGGTGATAATAGTGGCAGATTTTCCAGTTGAGATTGTTGGCAATTTTTCAAACCATTGGTTTTTTGATTTGAAGTAAACAAAAGTGCAACTTTTCACATCGAACAAATGGAGAAAAGGTTTTTGTTGGCTTGAAAAATGATCACAATCTGATTTTACAAGCTGTAGCAAACTACCTAATAAAGCACAAAATGACTGAGAACTCAAAGCCACATGTCTCAAGAAATCAATGTCCAATCCAATGTTTTAACTAAGTTTATTTGTTCTAGCTTAGCAAATAAATAAGTACGTTGACAAGCAACACTGGGGCCAGATTTTCTTTTTATTATTATTATTATAATTTTTTAGCATAAAAAGAGACTAACAACTGAGTTTTAGAAACACAGTTCTTTCTTGACTAATATATTTGGCCACAATTGCTGAAATGTAAATACCCCTAATTTAAATAAAAGGTGAATCATGTTCAAAGGCTCTTTCAAAAAGTAAAGGCAAAAGTTTTAATAGCTTGAATTGCAGTGTGACAACTTCTCCCATAAGCCCCAGGGGTAATACATTTTTGAATCTATATGTGTGACTTAACCCTCTATCTAATAATAAATGAACCAGGACTGTTTTTAATATTAAACCAAACTGACTTAATCTCTTGTCTGATAATGAGAGAAGGGAAACAGCACATCAATCATGCTGTAGAATTTTAATTCTTTATTCTCAGCAAATACATCCCTCAATCATCAGCACAACCAGTACATCCTCCCATGTGACTGTTAACCCTCCATCCGTCTCTCCGAAAGGAAAGATGGATGTTTATCAAAGGGACAGTATGGGACTTTATTGGCTTTTTATTGACAAAAATCAAATATCGCTAATAAATACATATTTCTGGTGTTGCCTTCAGGTGCAGTCAGACACCTTAGAATGAGTTGTTAAACCAACTGGATGTTATTTTAAACGGGTGAGAAACAATACGACATTACCATGACAGCATATTGTCATGCCTGTATTGTTTTGCCTTGTGCTGGCGGACCATTTCTTTACAAAGAGGCTTGTTTACAGCGTCTGTTGTCTTTCTGACTTCTGCCCGAGTTTACGTAAACGCAACATCAAGAATGCGTGCCAACATGCAACTGCACCGCTGGGGGTACATCTCACATACTGGGGCTTTAAGCCATGTGGGTTACAGTGCTTTTGAGGGACAGAAATCCTCACTATGGATAATGTTTAGCTATTTTTTTTCTCTCCTTATCGTTTAAATCTGCTTAAGTCTGCCTAATTGAGTGTTAATTTCATTCTTTTGAACGTTTTCCGGGAATGATCAGATGTTGAACTGTGTGTTCTTTGACAAAAGTATTTACTTCTCTACTATAGAACATCACTGGAGAGAAATAAAAACCCTTTCTTTTATTGTTAGATGGTAAAATATAACAAAAGCCCAATGAAAATGTTGAAAGAAGACACAGTGAAATTACAACACATGCAGATTGGATCTGGTAAATGAAATTATTGTTGATGTTTGTAAATCATAATAACAAAGGCTGTGTCAGTTAAAGTTGAGCTTAAAAATAAACTAGATAATCAGCAAAAAGTATTTCTGCCCCAGCAGCAGACTGTCAATATGTAACATCAGTCATCACCGGCTACAAGGCAGCATTGCTTTTGTTTGTAGAAATTGCTTCCTTTTTTCCTTTGAGGCAATAGCTTTGATAACTAGGAGCAGGTCCTGGAGCAAGTAGTGGTCAAATTGGTGCTGTCAGCAGAAACCTCATAGTGTCTGTTGGAAGTGATGCTTTACTTAAAAACACTTCACTGTTCCACCGCAATACCACACAGTGTGCACTCCACATTTGTCTGTCTGCCTGTCTGTCTGTCTGTCTGTCTGTCTGTCTGTCTGTCTGTGTACTATGTGTCTGTCATGCAGCACAGCTCAGGTTTGAACGGGAGGATTAGAACCTGCAACCATTTTGTCCTCCGTAATAGGATTTGACAGAGAGGGGCCAGTTTCACTCTCAAGTGTGTGTGTGTGTGTTTTGTGTGTATGTTCACTAGAGACTCAGCAGTCTCATGGTCACACCGCAGTAACACGCACACACACAATGTCAAGTCTGAGGCCGTCAATGTCCTAATCCCTCCATTGTGTGTGTTTGTTTTTGTGTTCCCCTACATTGCTGTGTCTGTGTGTCATGTCCTGAAATTCCCATGTCATAATCCCCATGGGATCAACTCTTCCTGTGTGTGTTGGGGCTCATGTGTGCTGAGTGTTGTAGAGGAGAGCAGAGGGTCTGAGACGGTCTCAAGCTCAATCCTCATAAGATATCCTCTAAGAGCATCAAGTGGTAAAGACTAGACATGTGTGTGTGTGTGTGTGTGTCCTCTCACTAGATTAAGAATGTGTCTCGTTTGAGAACCCTTCATTTTGAACTATGATTGGAGTTTGTTCATGCTGAACGTCACTGTCGCTGTCCAAGGTGCTGAATACATTTGCCTGGTGTTAACAGAGGAAACACATTTTATACTATTACCCAGTCTACTTACCTCTAAGTATATTTACTTTAGCATTTAAACACGTGAATTTTAGGGTCACAAATGACTTGATAAATTAGGATTATTCACAAAAAAGGAAGAAAGACAGAAAGTAAAACCAAAAAGACGTTTCAAAATGTAAAAAAGTTTGAAACGTCAGACTTGTAAACCAGAGTTCCCTCTCAAATCTCAATGCTTTCACTTTATTAACAGTTTGAGGCCCAGAATAACCAACATTTTACCAAAAGCAAAGATCATTACTTCATTACACACTTCAGTCAGTCCTAACCACTGACTGAAAGTAAGACTCTGCATTTTGAGCAGCAAACATAGATGCAATCTAATAATTTGTTTTACTTAGTAGTTTATATGCAGTGTAATACTTTAAAGGTGTTGTGTTGGTATTTTTTAAGAAAATAATCATATTTACACTATCACTTCTTTCACTGTTATTATCATCTGTTTCTCTATCCTGCTCATTTCTGACCAAAAAGCAATTTTTCTTGTATTTAAACATATTTGAAAGTCTTATCAATTTTCTAAAATATGGAGGACATGCTCTGGTCTAATTTGGGGTAGAATAGTGGAGGACTGACACCTCTGGCTGTCGGTAACTAATTGGAGGGCTTAGTCTGATGGCATGCTTGCTTTTTGCAGCAATTCCATGTGCCACATTACAGCTACTCAATGCATTCTGCATTCCTCGACAGTGTTGGTTGTGTATGTCCTTAGGAATTACCGCTATGTGTACACAAGATGCCATTTAACGCATGAATGGTGAGGGTTTTCTAACAGGATGTGAAATGAGGATAGCAGCAGACGCCGGCTTTTAAAAAAAACTAACCGATCTTGTCCCAGCTGCTGCATTTTCTGTGTGGTTCTTTACATGAACAATGTAACTCCTCAAACACTTTCACTCACTGCTGTTCAAAGTTGAAATTGGGGAAAGATCAAGGACAAACAAACCCCTTTCTCTGCTGAAATGTTGATTTGTTGATCTTTCTGTCCTTTGAGATGCCGTCCTCCAGTGCTACCACTCTATTAAGTGAAGTAATGCACAGTGAGCTGGTTGATCCAGCACAAGAAAGGATAAATCGAGCACCAAGTGCTGCTATCTAACTTCAAAGCGACGTCAGAGGTCAGGGTCAGTAACAGAGCAGCACCAGTGGACATGCTGAGGACAGATAGTTGAAACACAGGAGTTTTCTTGTCTTTAGCTTCAGACAGATTCCTGCATGTGAGGATTTTGCAGGGGTTCAACATGATCTGAGCGCAATGGTCAAGCCTCCACCTGCGTGTTTCATCAGTGCCTTGCCCATGCAAGGTGAAACCGTCCACTGACAGGATTACATCGCCCTCTTTCACTCTCAAATCACTTTCATAGTAGAAAAAGGGAGCCGCTGACATGATTTCACAACTCGTCTCTGTTGACTGGTGCCCTGTCTGAGCCGTTCTACGCCACATCATTATCCAGGCCACCTGCTAGTGGGGCGACAGATGGGAGAGGCTTACCTTGTGCACCCCCGACTGACAGCTAGAGTCATGCAAGCAGACGTTAGTCAATGACAACCACAACAAACTCTGCATGACACTTGTACACTCAAACATATCCCATATGTGGCTCTCTAATGTGCAAACACATATGGGCCCCTGTTGGTTGAGAGTGAGCAAGAGAGAAGTTGTACTGGAAAACAAATGAAATGTAGATGAGGATCTAGAAAGACTGTAGACTGTATGCAAAGTGATGTATTCAGCCGGGACCAGTGTGTTGACTATACTGTAGAAGTAGTCATGTTTAAAGGTTCAATTTGACTTCTCATACAAAGAGGAGAGGTAACTGTCATTCAGACTGATTGTGCAGTCTACAAAAGCATGCTAAAAGTGTTAGTGAAAGATCACAAGATGTCAGGTATGAACGTTTATACAGAACAGGTGTAGAATTGGGAATGTAGATGTCTTGGATATCCTCCTGTCTTGTGAATGCAATAATGCACAAAGTTGTTCACAAGTAAACAGTTGTAAATGGCAACCTTGGCTATGTAGCAATAGCAAAAACTTACATAGGACCTTTACGAGAGGATTTAAGACACAGATAGATTATGTCTTAAGTTTGTGCAGTAAATACCAAGATAGTCCACTTTTAGTAACAGATTGACTTTGACTTTGATCATCACTCAGTTTTATCTCAGAACCAGCGTTGATCTCAACATTATCTCGATATAAATGATGGGCTCCATTAGCAGCAGTTAGCACTTAGCAGTCATCTGTTTTTCCGAAGTTGCTCTACTCAAACAGGAACATTACGAAAGCTGCGGCAGTTGTTTGGAAATTGGGGCCTATAGTCAATGGGGCAACAATGCAAAATACGTAAGCCACGGTAACAACATCATGTGGGATTTATCAAAGGTATAGTTCAACATTTTGGCAAATTGCCCCATTGTCATAATCCCTATAGTCTTGGGAGTAGGTTCGTTACCTTTAATTGTCAATGCAAGCTATTTTTAGAACAGCGGAGCAGGGCTGTGAGCTGCTCAGAGCTACGCTACGGAGGCTCCTGGAATTTCTTGGTTTCCCTCATCAAACTCATCAAATACACAATCCAATAACTCCAAAATGCTCTTGTGGACAAGTTATGACCTGCACCTTCAACACACTATAGAGATAATAATGGAATGTTATAAGACTGAGTTGTTGTTTGTGTGAGTTGGTAAATCTTTGTGCTCCTTGCTGTAATACTTATTGCTCCACCTGCAGCTTCCTTTTCCTGCTTTGATTTGTGAAATTCAACTTTAAATTTTTCTGTAACTTTGCAGTCTCAAGAGGAATAACAAATCAGAAATTCAGACTCACTCAAACTGTATATAGATGCTTTCCACCATGGCCGTTTTCCACCCTGTCACAAATACACAGAGTAGACTTTCACATTTAATTCTCAATTTGCACCGAGCGGAGAGCATTTCTAAGTTTTATAAATATCACTCACTTCCCTCTCTCCTTCGGGAGAATTGTTTTTGCTTCATGCCTAAATGTGTTGGATATAACACTGCATCATTTTGGGCGTATGTATGTACCGACCTCTCATGGGTATTTAGTAATGGATAAAAGTTAGACATTCAATTTCTAAATATTTGATGATGTTCTATCACTGATGTTTTGTTTTTGTTGATGCTTCCTCATACCTCATTTCATCATCTTCCGAGGGCAGAGCCGTCGTCAAATGTTGGAATTATTCTGTAGAAATGCGGTTGAAATGAGTCAGAGTTTTTCACGCTCAATTTCTGTCTCTGTCTCCCTTTTTATTACACTGTCAGTGGAGCTGAATGATATTGGCAGTCAGCACCTTTTTAATGAACAATGTGAAACATATGGACCCAGCTCAATCTCTGTAATTATATCCATATAGGATTTATTTAAGCAGCACACTCAGATCCATCTGGCCTCATTCAAGAACATTTGTTTTGTGTTTTATAGTATAATAACTCCTTCCTTTCAAACACTTGCAAGGGAATGTGGTTGACAGTGCAGATTGATTAAACCTCTGCTCTGTGCATTTGTAAAACACCCACCGCTTCCACCAACAGCAATTGTCCAGTGACTGCTTACCAACTAAACACAGCTGGCCTTGAAACTTTCTCCACATGCTGAAGCAGTGGGCACAGTGCTGTAACATTGTCAGATTGTTCAGACAGTAATGCAGGATTGACGTAGCCTCCTAATAGTTCTGAGAGTGCTCATGAATGCAAAGACACCATCACTGGAAATAATCAAATAAGGATCTAATACTGTATGAATTTGCATCTGGTTTCAACTGACATGTTCAGAACACATGCATAAAACAACAGTTAATAAAGAATAAAGAGCATATTTTTCTGCATGGTCAGCTAACTATCTTATTAACCACAATGTATATTAAATTCCTGTGGAAAAGAACCCATTCACAAAAATAAATCTATTGTTTTAATAAGTGATTTACACTGTATTACAAACAGGAGAACAGGAAAGAGCCAGCAGTGAAACATTGTTAGAAAACACAACCTAGCTTAAAAATAGCTTAAAAATAAAAATTAGAGTCTGATTTATGTCATGGCATGTCATACTTACAGGAAGTAATGCAGCTCCATAGAAATCCATGAATAAAGCTGTTTCTTTATTTCAGTGTCTTCTCCATGGATCATTGACTGGTGAAGATGCCGACTTTTTTCCTGGGGCTTGTAGATTTAGCTTCAGTGGCGTAACACAGTTGGTGGCCATCAAATGCATATTGAAACTCCTTAAAGGACAATTCTGGGCAAATTCAACCTAGTTTCCTAATATTTTAAAATAAGGATTCTGAAGATTTTCTTTTTAATTGCTCTTGTTTCGCAGTAGTTATGTCTGTCCCCGCATCGCAGCAGCAGCATATAATGGGAGCAGACCATTCTTTTCTATTTAGGCTGTTTACATCCCTCAAAACCGCATTTTTTCCCCACAGACACTGTAAGATGGCTATTCAAACAAACACTGAGGGGTTTGTTTACTTCAAGCAAGCAGACATGTTTGTAAACAGAGATGTAATACAAAGTCTCGCAAAGTCGCCCGGAATTGTCCTTTAAGCTGGGTTTTTGTTTTTAAACGACTCAGCTGGAAACCAATGTTTAAAGCATCGAGCAAGTTGCAAAACTGCAGCTGTTATTAGTGCAAGCTTCATACAGACTTAATACAGGACGATGGTTTACCACCATTCTCTGATTCTTGCTGGGAAATAGTTATCGTATTTTCCGGACTATGTCGCACCAGAGTTTTAGTTGCATCACTCAAAAAATATGTTGCGAAGAGGGAAAAAAAAAAAACACATATAAGTTGCATCTGTCTCTAAGTTGCAATTGTATTTGAAACATTTATTTCATTAAGTATCCAAAAACTATTATTACTAACTATTCAGTTAGTCTACACAATAGCCTGGAACAATTCAGCTTGGCACAATGGCAGAGCAGTCGAAAAATGTAAAATTGCTGGTGCCACCGCAGACAACGACCGTTTACACAGTGAAAACAAGTAAGAAGAAGACTGTTGTTGTCACTGTTAGCTAACTGTGCCTGTGTGTTTCATGCTGAGAGAGACATGAGATCGTGCTATGGCTACTTCGTCTGTGTGAGTGTGGAGGTGTAGTCGGGGGGTGCTTTGAAGAGGTTCATAGAGGTACCTGATGGTGTATCGTTTTGAAATATCTGACCAAGTCGCAGACTTTATTTTCACTTTCGTCAATTTACCAAATGTAGTGTGGTATGTTTTCTTTTCGGTGGTGCACGGTGCCCTCTTGAGGTCATGGATGACATGGCGTATATTTTTGATATGCAAGTCAGGTCGCATGACCAGCCAAACTACTTAAAAAAAAACATGACTTACAGTCCAGAAAATACAACATAGAATATGAGTTCCTGACAGTAGAAAGGACTAGAACAACAAGAACCACCTCATCATTTTTATTTGACATGATGTTTCTTTAACACAAGCTGCAAGCAACATTGGGTTTTGTTTTCCAGTAATGTTCTGATGTCAAATTAAGATAGCAGTCTTAATTAACCCTTCTGGTCTGTGGCACTGTACCGCCTTACTTGTATCAGCTTTCCACGTCGACACCTTTCAGATGGCCTCAGCTGTTGATTTGTTTGTGTGATGCGTCCTTGTTGAAATGCAATGTCTGAAATCTTATCCACGCACTGATTACATGATTACTAAACCTAAGAAGCTCATTAATTTCTCTGAGACATTTTAATGAAGGTTCTAATTGAAAAGCATCCAGCGCTAATAGAGAAAGGAGACCCTGGAGGACTTCAGTGCCAGATAGAGACAATTCTGGCAGCACAAGTATTTTATTATTTTTTCTCATATCAATTAATTAGTTTTCAATTAAAGTGTTTGGTGAACAAACTTGGTCAGAAACGGAAATGACCAGAGATGGGAATACATAGTTTATCATAGGGAGCATTTGAGGCTCTCAGGGTTGTGCAGCGGTAGACTGTGTTTCTTCATGCTGTTGTTTCTCACACCACAATATCAGCCCTAACAATTTCTGTAGCGTGTATATGTTTGTGTGTGAAAAGTATTGAGCCCCTTATCAAGGCTTCCTACTGGACCAGCTTAACCAGCACCGTTTAAGGGTCCGTTCTCAAGTTCCAACAGGGTAGAAATTCTAGAATGTTTAAGCTGGTGACACGGAAACTCGCCTAGCGTGGATACAAAACTAGATTAACCATTAAGAACCTTAAAAATGTTGTACACACCAATGCTTGTGACAGTGCAGTGACAACTGAACTCAATCTCGACTCAAAGATGAGGATAACAGTTCTCTTGTCTTTTAAGTTTAATTTTTATTGCAGGAATTTAGCAATGACAAAGCAGCATCAGAGCGTGAAACACAAACATATCATATCAATATTAGGCCTCTCAATTCAACCCTGTCTCTGATGTATTATAGAGAATGTGAAGCTGACCATTTTTGTGGGACCATTTTTGGAGGAGGAAACAGAGTGGGAAAAACGGAGGAAAACGGCAAAAAGTAAAAGAGAAAGAAAAAGAGATGAGGAAGACAGACAAAAAAAGAAAACAAAAAAGAAACGGAGAAGAGGAAGGGAAAGGAAGGAAGAACGTCACGATAAACTCAAATTTAATGAGAAACAAAGGTAAACAGAAACACTACAACTTATTAAGACCCAGATTTACTCCCTCCACTGACTTATCCAGACATTGTGAACTATCTCGTTTTTCGATGTGCATATACTGCTGTGGCATTTTTTATGCAGCAGTACTGTCCCACCATCATTACTTTTAAGCGACTTTGGGAACTTTTTTCAGGGGGGGCGAGCAAGTGTTTACATCCGCGATCCTCCAAAGATGGCGGCCAACGTCCAACGGCGTGACGTAACTTCACATTCTCTATTACAATTTTTACCATTTTTGGGTAGGATACAGGCTTGGGCTGGCCAGTCACAAATTTCCTGAGATCCTTCTGCCGGGGGTGATGGTTCTGGCTGAGGGACTGATGCCTTTCGGCAGAGGAAAATCAATCCTTACCTGGGCTGAAAATACCCAAAGAGACATATTGATTATTTCATCAAAGCTAACACAAAGTTCAAAACAGGAAATATCACTTTCACTATCTCACCCTACGCTATAAATCACATATCTTTCCCTATCCTCACCATTGGTTACATGTTGATATCTTAACCTAATTTTTAACTAATACATGACTTTACAGAGTGCTAGGTACATTTCCATTGCACACCTCCTACATGTATTTCCTAACTGCACTTCCACTTTTATAGGCCGTACATTTCTCAATTTAGTTTTGTTACTGTTATTACTATCGTTGGTTTTAACAATCATTATTTCTAAAGCAAGCAAACACGTATTTCATATAACAAACCTCTGCATTTTTAGAATGAAATTCAGTCCAGTTTATGCTGTTATAAGAGAGCAAGTCCTGGAATCTCAGTATTATTGGTTTATCAAAGTTTGGAACTTCAATTACTGAATTTAAAGTTTCCCTTGTCTCCTCTTGTCTTTGTAATTTGTCACACTTAGTTTCTGTTTTCTCCCATGACTTTGCTGAATGTCAAAGAAAAATATTGGCTTGATTTTTTTTTTTTTAAATTAACTTGTGCATTCATTTGTGTGTTTTTTTCTTTTCTTCTTATCTACCTCTTATCTTTGTCTGCCAGCTCCTCACGATCATGCTCTGCTTTCTTCCTCTTCCTCTTTTCTTCCCTCCTTCATACCACTACTTGAACTATCCATCTATAATCAAGATTATGATCATAGCTACCATGCTGTAATGACCTCGACAACAGATGAATGGTAAATCAATAAGCACTGACCTTGCAGTGTAATTGGACTGGGCCTCTCTCACTCATAGAACAATAACTTCATTATAGAGGGAGACAACCAAAGTAATGGAGGCGTTATTTTATGAAATTATATACATAAAAAAGATCCACTTGAGCAAGACACTGCAATTGCCACGAGTGGAAACCACAGACTGTCATTTAAAATGATATAGACAATCTCGGTCAACGCTCCTGAAAACCCATACAAACAGGAAGCCGTCTGCTATGGTTGTTGAATTTATCAATATCATCAATTTATAATAACAATAATGATTAGGGCTGGGACGATATGCTTTTCTCCCGATTCGATTCTTCTACGATTTTTTGGATGTTGAAAATTTTCTACGATCATTCTCTCGATTTTTAATCTGCATTTTTAACATTTATCTGCACACAAATACTGTAGGAGCCTATAAATTAATATACTCCATTATAAAGTGAACTTAAACCCTTTTCAAAACCTGTACTCTCTGTATGTAAAAAAAAGGCGAACAAATGCACATTGCACAGTATAAAAAAAAAAAATTAAAAAAAAAAATTAAAAAAAAATCGATTTTTGAAAAAAAAATCGATTTAAAAATCGTCAAAAAAGATATCGCGATATATATGTGAATCGATTTTTTCTCCCACCCCTAATAATGATAGTAAAAAAAAACATTTGTGACACTTTTTATGTACAAAGTGCAGCTCAAAATGCTTTACCTTTGAAGTGCTGAAAGGATCCAAAGACTGAACTAACCTTGTCTTCTTCGTTCAATGTCTATTCATCTGTCGAAAGAGAGAGAGAGAGAGAACGAACACAGTGGCACTGTTTTCCAGCAATAACATAATTTGAGCATTGGAACACCTGAGCCGAGATAATGAAGTGAACTAATAGAGATAATTGAATTTTGAATCAGCCTCAGTTACGATTTCACCTTCACTACCTTCATTTACCAACTGTCTCACAGCCAGGGCATGAATTTAAGATTTGCCTTTCTTTCTCACCTCCTTAATCTTTTTCTCTCCCTCCCTCTGGTATCACTTCCTCCTCCCTTTGTCCTTCTCTTTCTGTCTCCGTCTTGTAATCTCTACCACCACACACCCCTCTTGCCCGTAAATTTCCCTCCCTTTTTTTTTTCTCTTGTGCTAGGTTCCTTGATGCTTTTAAAACCACAGTTCTGTTCACACATGCACACAAACTGATGTTCTCAGCTTTATAGGCACACACACTAACGCAAACATTACGCATGGCTTTAACAGCAAATGATGGGTGTTATGGGATTTAGGGGTGTAGCTACTCCATGTCTGGCTGGTTGATTGATCTTGTGAATGGGGAGGTGGTGCTGCTCTTTTCGTGTGCGGGTTGAGTTTGCGTGTGAAATATTGTAAATGTTGGTACTCAGCACTAAACACTGATGAAGAGTGAGTGTTGTGCGACATACATGGTACACACATTTACATACCGAAGGCTTGATTTGTTTCTGAAGTGGCACTTCAAGGCTAGAAGCTGTTTAATGCCACATTTCTTATATGCACTTAAAAACACGACTCCATTACAGTATTACTCTGACTTTAAGAAACTGCTATCACCGAGCAAAATGTGTTTCTCATATGTTAACATAATAATGTCCGCTGCAATAGCACTATCATTAAACTATTATACAGGAATGTGGTGAGTTTCTACAGTAAGAGCTGGCACTGTGCAGCGATAATGCTGAGCTAAAAATATACCGTATTGAATGTATTCCCTGCTTGGTCTACTGTATGGCTAGCACTTAAAAGCTATAACCTATAGCTGCAAAGATTAGTGTCGCTGAGAAGCTAGCTGCTGCTGTTCCGCTAGATTCTGGAGCTCGGTGCAGTCTGTCATTGAGAGTATCTTGCATCCATCTTTCTGAAAAAGTGAACCGTGTTCCTTGGTTTTCTATTCATATTCTAAGATAAATGAGCATCTACAATGGCAACTTGCTATCAGAAGCTAAAACTTCGTTAACCATTCATTTTCTAATGAAAATCACCAGCTCAGCAGCAAATACAGTACATATGTCATTGTAACTTGGTTTCCTCCAAATCCATCCAAAGTAATTTTTTCCAACACTGCTGTAATCTCTGCACTTGCATAGGTGTCCCACTGCTATCATATGTGAACTAGCCAGCAGGACTCTTGACTTGTCCAAAATTTGTCTCATTCTCCTTAAACCCCTCATGGTTCAGGGATTACTGTTTGGGAGCTACATGCTATGCACAAAATGCCATCCATCTTATGTTTCTAACTGTTGTTTGTTATAACCAATAAATATGATTTTGAAGAAGGTAAAATATGAACTCAACCGGAATGGATAAGCTTCTGCAAGCTCTCATTGCTATGTGAGTGCACGCACACCTTGCTTGGGGTATGTAATGGACCCAAGTGACATCTTGTACATAATGGAGCATAGAAATACTTGAGCGGAGGGAACAGACACACACACGCACACATAGACAAAAAAAAATGAAACCATGTGGCTTTCAAAACTGTTGGATCATTGTTTGAACTTGAAAAATGTGTTTCATCATTTATTGAACTCATCACCTGAACTAAAACAAAAAGAGGTAGAGAGATGGAGGGTGGGCATAAGAGGTAGAGGGCAAGAGTGAAGAGTAAAGATAAAAGGGCATAAAAGTGCAGGATGGCTGCGAGCGAGAAAGGAGGCAAACAGAGCAAGATGAGTGGACCAGGATTTGAGAACAGAGATCCAGTAGATTGAGAGAGGCAGTGAGATACATGTGATTGACAAGAAAAGAGAAAAATATATTATTCTATTCGGTCTCTACGAGGAATATACAGTGTAACCTGAGGGAGCTGCTCTGGTTTGCTAATTACTTCACTGAGGTTTAGAAGTTTTCTCTTGGTAGATTCATCAGTCGCTCACATACAGTGGTACATGAAGACAGCACACAAACAGTAGTCACTCTTCCTACCACTTTTCCTACATTCCCAATGCAAACTCTCTGCCATCCTCTCAAAGTTATCTCCTCTCCGCTCTCACTTTATCGCCGACCTCAACTGTCACATTATCACAGAAATAGAAGAGAAATTGCGTGTGTGTGTGGGTATGTGTGTCAGAGTAGAAACAATACCTTGTCATTAAAAAAGTCCAAGGGGGCTCTTTAACGTTTCAGACCTTTTTAGGCCCAGATCCAGCTGAGTGATATTAACCTAGATCCCATGCATAAGCATAAGATTTTTAACCATGCCGTAGTCATTTGTAAATACTGTACAATGTAATTTTTTTTCTCTAAACCGACTCATGGAACATTTTTGGATGCTCTGCCTATAGTTCCTCATTTATCAATTAGGACTTGTTGAACCTGTGTGCACCATTTGCGTTGGAAATACTTGCCATGGTTCTCATCAGGAGATGAAGTGCTCAGTTCAGCGGATTTTCCTGGTTGTGTGCTTGATTAAGTGGTACTTCAAAAAATGTATCACAGAATTAGCATTTTATACAAATTTTCTGAATTTCTGAACCTAAGCATTTTAATGGGACTTGCAAGAACCTTAGAATAAGATACAGCAATGGATGAATTTATTCACCTTCACATCTCAGTCTACTCTACTATCCTTTCTCTCCTTTCTTCTTTCCCCTCCTGTAGATCACATTTGAATTATTTTATGGACCACTACACTGATTTAGACTTACAATGGACAGTTAAAAGAAAAAAGGATCGCAATCAATGTAGTTGAACCAGAGACTTCTCTTTTATTCCACCTATTCTTTAAGGCAAAATCTGGCCCCTACAGTATGTTTGTAAAGTGTTCAGATGTCGAGAATGAGATCATGTTTTTCACATTTTTATTATGTCTGAGCTACATACAAACATTGTTTTCCCACCCACTTCAGTGTACGTTATAGGCTATATCCTGTTAGGACAAAATGAAAAGATAACTTAAGAAGATGCCTTTGGCTCCGTCAGTGACAAAATCTAATATGGACGTACAGTATGGACGAGCAACATGAAAACAAAGATCATGGGTGGAATCACTTTAAAAAAGTACAGTTTTACCCTTTTGACTGGTTTAGAAGTGAAGGAGCTTCTTGGTAGAAATGTCCATTTGCATACAAGAATCAACTGATTACTGACATTGGTGGTCACTGGTCAGTCAGAGGTCAAGGTCACTGTGAATATTCACCTGGACTCAAAGACTGATTAGAATTTCATGGTCAAAGAAAAAACAACTTTACTCAAGAGTTAATAAAAAAATATGGACAAAATTTCACACAAATGGTGAACATTTTATGACTGTAGATGTACCCTGAACCTAGTCTGAGCGGCACAGGCAGAAGTGAGGTGGTAACTCCAGTTTGGGTTAATGATTCATAGGAAAAACTGAAATTTCACATTGACCACAGTACTCAACAGGTTCATTATCTTTGAGATGTTTCTACAACTTGATACTGTACAAACAAATTCAGTTGATTGGATGTTTTGGCATTGAACATGCCTGTATAGGCTCAGCATCTGTCAAAACATATTGAACCATGAGTGGGAAGTAAGTACTGTATGTCGAGGCATGGATCTGGGCAAGGTGACAAAAAAAAAGGTTTCCCATGAGTGCAGTGGCCTCCATTATTCTTTGATGGAGGAAGTTTGGAACAACCAGAACTTCCACCCAGTCAAAATGAATAACTGGGGGAAATTTGCCTCGGTTAGAGAGGTGATTAACAACCTCGTTGTCACTGGGAGAGCAAGATGGATGGATAAACTTCCAGAAACTACTCACAGTGTAACCCACTAGCCTCAAGCAGAGATCAGGGGCAGGCTACAGAGGTCCAAATTTACTGTTACTGTATTAATTTTCATCTTATTGTGAGTAGTGGTGCTTGGTTGCCTATAGACTCATCCTGCAGGTCTTTAACCGTGAAACTCCGGGAGAGGGATCTCATCTGGCACTTCCAAATCCAATCTGTTTCCCGATTCCCTTCCACTGATGGACAGTATTGTGGCTACAGTATGTGGTGGTAGAGGAGTCCTCCAGATGGATTGGCAGGTGTTTACAGTCACGATTTTCAATGTGGGGCACCATAATCTGCACAGATGCACAATCCATACTGTTTGAACTCAGTCTAGCCACTGTGTAAGCAGTCAGTGCTGTGATGCTTTTGGAACCCCTGCCAGTTTGAAATAGGGCGATATAAAACTTAATTCTAGCAGTCCTCTGTGAGTACACAATGTAAACTGTAGGTGATGTTTGCTCACATGTTTCAAATTAAGCCTTTTGCTCCAAGTGGTGATCCTTGTTTTTTATGATACAATAAAACTTGTAAAACAGAGAGATGACTGGAGAGTTTATCTAAATTAAAAACATTTGATTGTTGTCAAATAATACACAAGAGGGGAAGCCCTCTTGTATATTATGTGACAACAATCAAAAGTTAATAATGTAAGTGGGAGGTGTGTTCATTGTGCCTGTCTGTTTGCTTTGGCTTTAGTCTGAGAATGAAAACAGGAAGGATTTAGAAGATGACTTAGTCAAGAAAACCTCATGTTTATTCAGCCACGCCAGCTGCATGGCTCTAGGGATGACAGTGTTGATCTGTCTGTCAATCACTCTGGTCCTGACTGACAGATCTCAACAACTACTACTGGATAAATTCTAGAAATGGGTGATTTGACCATGAGATCAAGTTACTGTGTGAGAGAGAGTGCTTTAACTGTTGTAATCACATTAATTGTTTTGTATATGATTGCATGGACATACAGTGTGGGAGCCGGTCACAACATGAGGCCCAAGGCTGCAACCCATGAATCTTTGTATCCTGTTTATGCTCTGATTTCATTCTGAAAGGCATGACTGGAAGTTGGGATAAGTATCTCTCCGTGGCTTTGACACTTCTTTGAAACAATGGTTGGCTCTGCATTTCTGTTCACCCAGTATTTCTGTCCTCTGTTTACAGATTCTGTCTCAGCCAGTCACTTTTTTTTCTCTTAGTTCATATACAGAAT
This sequence comes from Decapterus maruadsi, assembly GCA_030347415.2. Classification (NCBI taxonomy): domain Eukaryota; kingdom Metazoa; phylum Chordata; class Actinopteri; order Carangiformes; family Carangidae; genus Decapterus; species Decapterus maruadsi. The sequence goes on along the minus strand of CM064888.1, from coordinate 11,417,519 downwards.
TCACTTGGACAGCCCTGTTTATTTATTTATGAGGTTTGATATGTAGGCCCTTTAATTTGAAAGTTCAGTATCTCCTGCGGCTTGTCAGTGTGTGCAACTTTGTGTTTCCCTGTCCTCAGGCACGGGCTGCAACTCCACTGTGTTGAACTGCAGCTGGTGACAGTGGTTCTTGTTCTGCTCAGTTGGAGAACTCATGCTGAACCTGTGCTGCTACATCCAGCTCACTGAGTAGGGACTTTTCAGCTGCAGCCTTTTAAACCCTAACAATACTGGTTAGCATTGATTGAACTTTTAAAATTAAATATCTTAATAACATTTTAATGATGCAATCTTGTAGTGTAGTGGGTGTAGGGCAGAGTATACTGTATAACAATGTTAGATTGTTCATGATACAAGGTCATCTGATTGCACAACCCCAATGGATTCACATGCAATTTGGTATTGGCACACACACAGAGACACACACACGCCCATGCATGCACAGGTGAAGACATCCATTAACTGGGACAGTCAATACACACATCATCTGTCATACAAACATTTAAACTCTGTTACTCCCTCTTCAATACACACCTTGTCCCACATTCACCCACTCATGCATCATTTCACTCGGTTATCCCATTCTCATTCAGGCACACACATTCCCTGCATTCCTCTCCGTTTCCATTTCTCTGTCTCTACCGCACACACACACTTATACAGACATACACAGACACACACACAGCTGCCACAGTGACTAATGAGAATATGTGGCAGTAAGTGAGACAGAGAGGCAGTGGAATGGAAGGACACTCAAATTTGTCATTGAGGAAACAAAGGGTTACAGGGATCAGCACTTACCACTTCCTCTGGCCTGACCAATGGCTGATGAGTATTTAGCAAAGACCTCTAGACAGTGGAGACCAAACAGGAGAGACTTTGTTGTGAATGTGACCTCTGTTTGTTTATTTTTTTTTTAGATCCATTTATCTTTATCCAGCTTGCTTTTCTAACCATTTCTCTCTTTCTTAATTCTGCCTGTTTCAATAGCTGGCTCTCTGTCATCTCAGTCACTCCCTGTCTACAACTTCAGTATCCATTTACTGACTCTTAACCATCGCTCACGCTTTGTTTGTCTTTCTACCATCTCTGTCTCTGCCCCTGCTCGATTATCATCCTCTCCCCTGTCCATCTATTTTCCGTCTTATCTCCGCCTTTTCGTCTTCCTCCATGCTCTCATATTTCTCTGTGCATCCATGCCTCTGTCTCTTTTTCTCAGGTGGCATAGCGTATTAGTGGTTAGTGAGACCATCCCATTATTGTGAGGTTACAGATTCAATCTCCGAAGCCAGACAGCGTGCACATCAACAGCCATGGGTTCTGTCAAAATGTCCTTGAGCAGGACGCTGAATATACGTCTGCTCAGTCATTTCAAGTCACCCTGAATACGAGCTGACTGCCAAAAATAGAAAATTTGGCTTTTCCCCTATATAATCTAGTATAACTGTCCTTGAGGTTATCCTCACTGCATTCATCGCACTCTGACCTTCAGTCATCACAAGTGTTATTATACTGAATCAGTGTTTCTTTAAGTAAGGCTTGGTATGCATACGTCCAGACTTGCTTCTGCAGACTCTACATTTTAATGAGAGGAATCTGCCTTTTATGGCTTCAACTACAGATGATTTTTTCCCCTATGATTTTGAGATGAAATGTTTTTTAAATGACCACCTCATTACAAAATGGTAATAATTATCATAAATAGTATAATCATTTGTGTAGACCTTTTTTAACTTGTGAAGGGATCATGCTCCACAATTTACAAATGGTTCTCTAGAGACACATTCATAATTTTGTGCCCTATCGTTATTATTCTCTTTCATGTAACTTCCTTTATTCCATCGTAATTCATTTCTGGGATGCCACAATCACATTGTTTTGCCACTGATAACAATACTGATCATCAATGAGTGATTGGACAATTCATGCCCAATACTGATCAATTCTGGCTTCATTCCTGCTGTCCAGATCAGTCTCACACACAATGACAAAGTTTCACACAACTGAAAAGTTGTTCTGTTGCGGTAAACATCAGCGCACTCTAATTTTATTATTTTTTATGGACACATAGTTCTGATATCAAACAGGTGATTTAGCATGTGGAATTTCAGACTCTGGGGAATGATATTAGCTTTGTGTCTGTGCAGCAAGTTTGGAAATGACTTACGATATTCACAACACTCCATACATGACCTTTTACGTCTGGCAAAAACAATACTACATGCAAAGATGTGTATATAGCCATGTAGGCTATATATAGAGCTAGCAAATGTACTCCTGCACAGGATTATCAGGTCAGGTGATCAGCAGCTGTCCCCTGTGTGCAGACACCTACTTGTTTAGAAGAAAAATACTTATTATCTCATCTTACTTAACAAATGAACAAGTGATTCCACAAAACCGGCAAACTGTGGTTTTGTTTTCTTGCTGCCAAGCATTCTAGACGACCATTCATCACATTGTCCTTATCTGACTTTCCAAAGATTTATCTTTAGGAGAGGAACTATCTATTTTTTGGGGGAGGGACGAAAAGGATGAAAGGTAGTGATTTTAAAAAAGAGGGCTTTGATTGTATGAAGGCTTTCTGGAAGCATCTGTCAAGTACTTATGGTCTGAAGAAACATCTTTGAAGAGGAGTGTTACTTATTTTCTTGATAATTACAAGTGGACAGTTGTGAGTGGTCTGCAGCTTCGCTTTAGGCAACATTTCGCTGGAGATGTGCGTGTTTGTGTGTGTGTGTGTGCTCATGCAAAATATGTATGCATCAGGCCGAGTGTGTGCATGTGTTCCCAGGCCACCGCTTTCATTAAAAAGGCTTTCAGCTGGCTTTGATAACGGTTAATGATTACGCAACATGCAAAATAGTGCAGAGGAAACACACAAACTGACTCCAGCAGAGAGAGCTATGTACTGTAGCTCCTCTGATCATGGATAATTTAATGAGTTTCTCTGAATGTGAACTCCTCTGTCAAACAGTCCCCCACAACCTGGAAACTATAGCTCTATCATTCACTGTCAAATCTGCGTCTTTTTTTTTTTTTTTTTTGCTTCAAGTAGAGATCTTTTCTTGTCACAAATCAAAGCTCTGCTGCCCAGGATTGCTGGAGCAGCATTTTTCCTTTGAAGTGCGTCACAAATGCAAGTTTTCTCAGTTTGTCACCGTATGCACTAAACACCAGGTCACACAGAACAGAGTCACTTGTTATGTAACTGAATATTACAGTTTTATAGACAAACAGCTGCCCAAACGATTCATGCTGGTTCATGTTAAATATTCCTCTGGATGTGTGGTACAATATAAACATGTAAAACAGTGAACTCAGTAAATGATGATGTTTGGAATACCTACTTGATTTGATAATGACTCATTGTGAACAGATGTGAATTTCTTTGTATGCTAAGCACATTCATTTCTGTTTGTCAAACCCTGTTTTTTTTGTGCATGTGAGTGTGTGTGCATGTTTGTGTGCTGCCCTTCTGAGTCGGTGATTGGGGCCCTATCTTGGCTTAACCTCTAACTCGCACCAGTCAATATTACAACAATTACCACTAAAGCATAAAATGTCAATATGTGACATTTTCAGAGGTCAAACTAGAATATTGTTGTGAGCAGACCCGACGCCGCTCTGAGCCAGCTGACGAGGTTCGATCTGTTAAACTGTTAACTCAGACATTAATAGTCATTGATTGATTTTAGGTAATAATTTCGAAGGGGCTTAAGGCCTCAAGAACTTATTTCCACTATCAGCTTCTTCCTATAAACCAGTTTTCTCTCAGTATTTGATCAGTCAGTTACTTTACATGATGGAGTTTTTCTATTTCTATTTTTTCATATTCGCCAAGGTATTAAAACACAAGTACATAATGTCTGTGTGCAATTATTGTAAAAATTATGGTTTGTGTTAAAAGCACTAGTGTTCAGGTCTCAGCTGTTGTACTAAAAAGGCTCACTACCGTAAAAAGAATATGTTTTTGTCCAACTCTCCCCTCAAAGTCTAAATCGCTTAATACTGAATAACTGTGAATCATCTCCACAAACATATATTCATCATGCTGTTTTTCACTTCTCTGTGAAGGATGGCTTTGTAGTCTCTCCATGGTTCAGAATTGTCTTTTGTCCTTGTCTATTTCTCTCAATAAGACCAGATCAAATACTACGCATCAGGCGGCCCACCATCATTTTAGTCGTCCACAGAGAGGAGCAGAGTGAAAGACCGTTTAAATCTCAGTGTGTCGGCATTATCTGCTTACACAGAGAGACATGAACATATAAGTATTCTCACCAACCAACACAGTAGGAAAGGACACAATGGTTATCACAAACAGGGCGCTTTGTGCATGTGTCATGTCAGTAGTGTGTGTGTGTGTGTGAGACCTGCGTAAATGATGCAAAATTACTGCTGTGGAATGAAGGTCACTGTTTTAGCATATCTTATTGCGGTCTTTGAAACAGCCAAGGAATACTGACGCATGAATAATGTATCCAGAGAAAAAGTTACCATGTTTGATGCCGTTGAGCCAAAGTGCAATTTATTATTTCAAGAGGTGATTGACAGATGATAATGACACGTTGTATCGTGAATCTGCTGTTTGATGTCATGTACCGCTTTGAAGTTCAGCTAAAAAAAGAGGCAGAGGCAGCATAAACAAACATGGATGCGCCAAAACCTAACTGGAATAATGAAAGTTTGTGCTAACTTTAAGTTGGCTTGAAAGAACAGTTTGCTGTTGATATTATACAGTAGATTACAATCTAACTTTTTTACTGTATACATCATTCACACACTTTTACACCATGATATCCTGAGTTAAATGATCCCAGACAGCAAAAGTCAGGTACTTCCCATCAACAAGAAAACTGAACACAACACCTGCAGCTATTTAAGATCGCTAACACGACAAAATGTGCAATCACAACATTGAACGTTACAACTGTGACACACAACAAGAAATCACACAAGGTCATCATTTTATGTAAATTGGACAGCATACACTTAGATTCACTTTTCATATTGAACGCTATCTGTTTCTGGCACTATCAAAACTTCAGGTTAAAGAGACAGTTTTTTCCATTCCATGACCTTTAGAATAAATCAACACCTCTCTCAAACAGATTCATTAGAAACTCAAAAATATAATTCTCATTAAGGGAGGGTTTGTTGCAGGCAGGCCTGTTGTATTATACTGCATTCATTTTGTCTGGGTGTAGCCAGTTAATTGGAAATCAGCAATTCAATCATTTCACTGAATAACTTGTGTGTATGACATGGATTTATTTCATCACAGGAGCAATATGCAGTTGGCAAATTCACTCACAGATCTAATTTTGTACCAGTATTTCAAACGATTTACTGAACAGTAGCAACAGTCTGTAACTTTATTATTATTTATTTGGTTATTTATTTATTTATTTATTTATTTATCTTGATCCCAATAAGCCACTACCAAGGTAGCAACTGCTCTTCCTGGGGTAGCACAAGCCAATCTCTTTCTTATAAATAGCTGTTGAGGGAAGCTGAAAATCCACAATGGCTTAATGACAATGTTAGATGATGCTTGGTGTAACCATAACAGCAGCACTGCACATATTTCCTGCTCTGCTTGTTAATGATCCTTCTATGTTATGCTTGGGTGAGGATAAAGAGTAAACACAATGTTGGTGTTTTGCTGTCACTACGTCTGAAACAGAGCTCTGTGGGATGCTTTTGCTACGGGTGAGCATGCACAGTTTTACACCTCTGTGATTAGCTATTTCCAGTTTGCAAAGCTTAGGTCTTTGCCTATGATATTAGTTCGTCCTAGTCCTATACTTAGACAGTTTGATGAATGTTGACATGGCATCATTGTTAAAAAACCACACTGATCTCTATGTCAGAAGAATACGTAAATTAAAAAAGTACACTGACCTGACTATTGTGAGTGTTTTCTCTGGCATATTTTGTTTGACAGGATCATTCCACTCTCAGTCAAGTCTATGAATGTTTAACATGTTTTTCGTCAGCGTATTTGTCTTGTTCATCTGTAACTTTATCTTAAAAGGTTGAGTGATAAAATGACTCAGACATCTCTTTGCCTTTGTTCTTTTTGTTTCTCAGTCTCTCCCAGTGACTCTTTTTTAACTCTCCCAAATAGTGCTTAACCCCCCACAGTTGCCTTCTTCCTTGTTTTTCTTGCTCCCCCAACCTCTAAAAGGAGAGATGTATTGTGGGCTTGTCAACATGACTTCTTATTATGGGGCTAAGTAAGTGTAAAATTGACTTTCGGCCAGAGTGTAACAACTCACTGAAAGCAATTGTGGTGTGAGGCTGCAGGGTTGCGTCTCATTGTGTGTCCACGTGTATGTGAGAGAGACAATGTCCTTGCATAATTTCTCAGGCCTCAGCATGTCAGCCATTGTGCATGGCGGAAAGAGCAAATTTGAAAACCAGTGATAAATTTGTCTTTTCTCATCAGAAATCCAGAAGGTGAGGGAGGATACGCTGGTGAGCCAAGCCACTGTGGACACCACTTCCTATATGCATCCATTGTGTGTCACCACATACTGGAAAATGCTACTACTACTGCACTAGTAAGTTTTCACTCTTCCAACTCAATTAAACATAATTCAGTCAGCATACAAATATAAAGACCAATATGGCATATCTGACGTCAGCCAGTGAAGTCTCTCTGCATCCATTTCTCTTGTAAACAGAGTGTTGTGTGCCACACAGGCGTGTAGCTGGAGTTCAGCCAATTTGAACTTTGACCCCTTTTGCTGCGTGCCTTTCAAAGTTCAGCTTATGAGCTCACATGAGTTGACAGAAGGGGATAGTGAAGGTGGAGGAAAAATATAATGCCTCTATTGCCCCAGTGGGAAAACCAATTTTCTGTGCATGCAAGTCCCCTTGTACGTTGATAAACAAATGCGTGAGACATGCTGCTGTATTAGTGTTGAAAAGTTCGATTCCTATTAAAGAAAGCATGTATATCAGGTGCTTTGGCTTCAGAACAGTGTGCCTTACAGTTTATCTGTGCATGCACATGGTTTATTATTCTGAGCACATGCTTTAGCAATCTGTGCACAGGAATTTCAACACCAAAACTACATTTTCCATTTAATCTCCTGGGATCTCTGGAGTATTGAATTTAGCCTCTATAATAGTGTGTTTTTCTGCAATAATTACTGCAGTTTCTTATGTATGTATTCGAATTAAACCTTGAAGATTGGTCACCCTGATCCACTTTAGTTGGGTAAGTTATTAGCACCAGTGTTTATAACACTTTATTAGTGGCTATACTTGTTTGTCTTGCCTATGACATATGATGTCAGCTCCTCCTAATGTTTGAACATTCTCTATTTGTCTTGGTATAACAGGAAACTGCCATCGGCCATCTTCCAAAAAATTTTTTTGTCATGATTGGCCAACTGATAAAAACAAAAATTGATGTCATGGGTGCTTTTCTGAAAAAGGTCAGCTGTTTCTAACTTTTGAAAGCTCTCTACTCAGCCAAAAAAAAGAAAAGCAGCTTGGTACAGAGCTTTTTAAAGGGCAGCCACATTCTGGGTATCTCATTGTTCTCTTTATGAAGATGCACAAACACAGCCTCTCTCTCTCTCTCTCTCTCACTCACACACACTCTCTCTCTCTCTCTCTCACTCACACACACACACACACACACACACACACAAGACACGCTGTTCTGTTATAGGACACACACGCAAGATGGATGTCTATTAAAACAGCAAGAATGGAGAGGATTGAAAGAGGATAACAGAAAGGAAATGTGATAGAGATAAGGGGAGATAGAGGATTGATAGATTCAAAGCAGGAGATAGAGAGCCAGAAGAAAAGTGTGTGAGAGCTAAAGTAGAAGAAGTAAGAGATGGAGAAATAGGTTTTGAGCCCGAAGTAGTGTAACCATGTGAATGAGAGTGATGCAGATAGGGACGGACAGAGAGGAGGAGAGATTGCAGATGTCAAGTTGACGGATGGGCTGACATTTCGCCTGCCCTCACTAATGCTGTCTCACTGCTGACACTGCTACTGTACACACACACACACACACACTTTTTAAATTTTTATCTTTATTGAATCTTTCTTTCACTTAAACATAAATTCTCCGCCACACACTTCAGTGCTTACACAGTTTTCTTTCTTCGATGTGATTGCAGTGCTTCTCTTTGTCACACACTCACATGGAATGGATGTGTTGCCTTCATTTTCAGATATCGGCGTTTAAAATCTCAGCTGAAACAAGTAGAGACTTGTTATAAAACTTAGATGGAGGAGGTTCAGATTGTCTCTGTGCTAAAACGAAGCTCAATCTGCATCAATGACTCCTCTAACAATCTGGCTGCTAAATATGGATTACCCTTTTACTGGACCTACGGTAAATGAGCAATCCATCTGAGGCACCAAAAGTAGGACTGTATCCCAATCTGGGACAAAATTCATGAAACCAGTGAAGGCTATTTATTTTCCACTGGCATAGGTGGACTTATGGGTCATAGTTTGCAGTCAAATCCTTCTTTGTCTGTCTTTTCTCTCTTGGGGAATAAGTTGTGACTCATTTTTCATTGCAGGTCTACCTATAGTGCAATTGTAATGTTTGATGAATTGTTGCTGCCTCCTGTCAGTTGCTGTGGGTCACACAGTTTTTATCATAATCAAAATAATTTGACTCCTTTTTTTAAAAAGAAGGCACTTGGATTGCAGTGGACGAGCAGTGTTGAGGAATATTAAATGGTTTTTGTGTAGTTTTATGGACGTTTTTGTGTCGGGCCAGGTTATTCGCATATGTTTGCATATGTTACTCCATTTCATTTTTTGGTGAACTATTCCTTTAATGTATGAAAAGTGCCATACGAATAAAGGTTGATTTGATTTGAATATTAGTCAGGGCCTGCAGCCTTCCGGAATACTTCTGCAAGTCCAAGCAAGGAGCATCCTGGAGGGCAAGCTTCCATTACAAAAATGCCCAGCAAACGCAAAATAAAATGGGTAAAACTGGACCTCAGTGACTGCCAGGGCCAACAACATCAGGCCAGAGCAGGTGTTCAAGGTCAGCTAAACAAGCCCATTCACCACCTTGAGAAATCTGCAAAACAGCACGTGCAGATCCCAGAAAAGGTGGTGGAATTGAAAGACATGGTGAAACAGCAGACTCAAACCCAGCAACTCACTCAGGAGCAAAAGGACCTCTGCTGCAAGGTCAGTAAGACCGAAAGAGGTGAAATCTCACAAGAGGAGACTATCAAGAACCTCAAAGCAGAGTTTGCCAATAGAACAGTCTCATGGATGGTGGTGATACAGTAGAAGCCTGCGTGGCTAAGAGGGAAGAACTAGAGACAAGGAACAAGCAACTGGAAATGCAGGCAGAGGAGTCCCAAGAAAAGTTAAAGGAGATGATGGAGAATGTCAAACAGAAGGACATTCAGATCCAGGAGCTCAAGGACACTAATGAGACTCTGTCACACACGCTCACTAAGACCTCAGATCAGTTGAGGAGCCTCGAGCATGAGAGTGGCCTTGAAGAAGAGTTGCTGTCCGAGCTTGTGGGTATAAAAGACTCCTGGATAAAGAAAGTTGAAGAGTTGGAGAAGGTGAAAAAAGACCTGCAGAAGGAGACACAGGCCCTGAAAGACCAGAACAAGAAACTCCTGGTAGAAAACCAACTCCGTAAGGACGTGCAGAAAGAACTTCAGGGAGACAATAACGTCCTCAATAAGGAGAAGCTAATACTACTGGCAGAAAACCATGTCCTAAAAGAGGATGAGAAGAAGCTTCAGGCAGAGAACAAAAGCCTGGCGGAAATGGAGAAGAACCTGCAGGCAGAGAAACAGGTCTTTGGGGAGGAGGAGAAAAAACTGCAGTCAGAAAACTGTCTCCTGAAGAAGGAAATTAAAAAGCTTCAAACAGAGAAGCTAATCCTGAAGCAAGTGACTGAAAAACAGCAGGAAAGAAACCAACTTCTTCAGGATGAGAAGAAACAACTGCATGCAAAGACCCAAGTCCTGAAGAAGGAAAAAAGAACCCTCCAGGCAGAAAACGATGTTCTCCAAGTAGAGAACAAAACCCTGCAGGCCACCAACAACATGTTGCAGGTGGAACAGCAAAACCTGCAAACACAGAATAATGTGTTACATGTGGAAAACAACAAGTTGCAGGCCACCAACAGTGTAATCCAGACAGAGAAGGAGAACCTGCAGGTAGAAAACAATGTTCTGCAACTAGAAAACAAAACCCTGCAGGCCACCAACAACATGTTGCAGGTGGAACAGCAAAACCTGCAAACAGAGAACAACGTGTTGCATCTGGACAACACCAAGCTGCAGGCTGCCAATAGCATGCTTCAGGCAGAGAGGGAAAACCTTCAGGTGGAAAACAACACTCTGAAAGTAGAGAACAAAAACCTGAAGGGCAACAACAACATGTTGCAGGTAGAGCAGCAAAACCTGCAAACAGAAAACAACATTTTGCATGTGGACAACCATAAGCTGCAGGCAACCAACAGCGTGCTCCAGGCAGAGAAGGAAAACCTTCAGGTGGAAAACAACACTCTGCAAGTCGAAAACAAAACCCTGAAGGGCAACAACAACATGTTGCAGGTGCAGCAGCAGAACATGCAAACAGAGAACAACATGTTGCATGTGAACAACAACAAGCTGCACTCTGCCAACAACGTGGTTCAGGCAGAGAAGGAAAACCTTCAGGTGGAAAACAAGATTCTGAAAGTAGAGAACAAAAACCTGAAGGGCACAAACAACATGTTGCAGGTGGAACAGCAAAACCTGCAGACAAAGAACAACGTGCTGCATGTGGACAACAACAAGCTGCAGGCTGCCAACAGCGTGCTCCAGGCAGAGAAGGAAAACCTTCAGGTGGAAAACAACACTCTGAAAGTAGAGAACAAAAACCTGAAGGGCAACAACAACATGTTGCAGGTAGAGCAGCAAAACCTGCAAACAGAAAACAACATTTTGCATGTGGACAACCATAAGCTGCAGGCAACCAATAGCGTGCTCCAGGCAGAGAAGGAAAACCTTCAGGTGGAAAACAGTACTCTGCAAGTAGAAAACAAAACCCTGAAGGGCAATAACAACATGTTGCAGGTGCAGCAGCAGAACATGCAAACAGAGAACAACATGTTGCATGTGAACAACAACAACCTCCTAGAAGACAACAACAAGCTTCAGGCAGAGAAGAATAATCTCCAACACAATATCAATGTGCTGCAATTGGAGAAAAAGCACCTGCAACAAGACAAAAACATGCTGGAGGTGGAGAAGAAAAACCTCCAAGAAAAAAGCAACATTCTACAGAAAGAAAACCAAGAACTCCAGACAGAAAAGCAAGAACTGGATGAGCTCCTGTTGAAAAAGCAGAAGAAGAAGAGACGCTTCCGTTTTTGGAAAAGGACCAACACGGAGCAGGAAAGGAGAAAAGAAGAGGAGAATGGGTGTGATGAGAATCAGGTGGTAGAGGGAGCTGAATGTTGTGAGACTCAGGTCGGACAACAGTAGCTCCACCCATCTCCTCTCTTCACCCCACTCCACTTTCCTCTTCTTTATGTCTCTCTCTCTCTCTCTCTCTCTCTCTCTCTCTCTCTCTCTCTCTTTCTTCATCAAAAAATAAAAAATAAAAATGAAAAAATCAAAACTCTGCACGTATGAACCTCTGAATAACGATATACAGAATAACTGTTACATTCTGTTACAGAAGAAATGAAGTTGTATTTCATATTGGTATTAAGGGTAATTACCTCGCTGTAATGGGATTATAAACTGACAAGGAATGTTTCTTTTTTTTACAGAAAGTTGCACAATAAACTTTTTTTAATCTACTACGTGTTGCTGGAGTTTTTAAACTTTATAAAATCTAAGTCAATAAATTAGAAAAGCAAGTGGTTCTTTGGATTTTGCTTAATCTCACACATCTGACAAGCTCCGCTGCTCTTAAAATAATGACAAGGAACTATTGCTGTCTGTCTGACACTGTGCTGACAAACCCCATAGCATTAGCACAGTTGCAAAAAAATGGATGTTCCCTCTGTTTTCACTCTGACATCACTGTATGATTTTGTTAAAGCTATAGACCGACGTCATCTGATCAGCAACCACACACCTGTCATACGGATTCTGTCCCAGTATCAGCCATGACGAAAACATAGCGATGAAATTGAGCTTGTTTTTTACTGACCCACATAACAACAACTCAATGCTCATTTATATCCTTGCCAGATGTGCCGTCTCCTCCGGTCTGAGTACCGTAAATTGTTTGGTCCGGTGGACCGACCACTGCCTCCCAAAGGTAGAGAGTTATACTATGTAGAAATAGGTTATTTTCCCATGGTCTCATTTGTTGTTGTAAGCTATACAGTAGGTCATACAGAGACATCAGCAGAAATGAGAGCCTTTTGCATGAAGTTCTTTGTAATTAATTTAACTTAGTAAAAAGTTAAATAACTGAACTGTAACAGGACAGAGATAGTGCACTGCATACTGCATACGCAATGTCAAACTGTAGCTAATATCCAGAGTAATCCTTGTTGAAGTTTAGTATATTAGAAATTCTCTCTTTTATCCCAAGCCACAGATGTCAATGCAGAAATACAACTCTGTTATAAAGGAAATAAAAATGCAAGGTTTTTTGTATGGAACATTTTCAAATACCCAAGACAATTCAAAGCATTCCATCAAAATACCATGAAAAAACAAGATGAAATAAATTAATATATAAAATGCCTAAGTCCAATATGAATTAAATATAAATGGAAACAAAGAAACAAATAGAGTGCAGTCACAGCAGCCAAGAAATCTTATAAAACTCTTTGAAGTGAAAATGAATTAGTCAAAGAAAAAGAAAAATTGGAGGTGAAAATTGCCAGATTTGGACTCAAGGCATCTTTTGGATGTTGGTTCTGTTGCTAACTGGATTTGTGGCATACTGCTGACTTCAGCCAGTAATTGTTGACTACTATAGGTTTATCCTTTTTAAACCTCATACTGTAATAAAACACACACTAAATTATTTATACAGTAGCTGAGGCACAGGTAAATTGAATGTATGATCAACGAACCAGGCATTAGTTCACTCTGTCGGACATAACCCTATACTAATAACATACTAACAACATAATTTTTTCAAAAAAGTACATTACATATTAACACATCATTATATAGATTTCACCTACATAATGATATTTGAGATGAAAGGCACAGTTTTTCTATCAGTGAGGCTGTTATCCGAATCTTATTCCCAAATAGAATTGTATGTCTTGTCTCAGTGCGCAAAGACCTTTACCGAATTTGGAATTTGTCTGAGTAACATAGAGTGTGAGGTAATCGCGTGAACAGGTTGGTTTTTTTTTTTGAGTGGCCAGTTTAATAAAAACTACTGAGGTATGGTGGCATGGCATGTTTCCTGTTAAAACTTTGCAAATAAAAAGGTAATAGTGATTGTCTCTCCTGATAGATAATAGTGCCCATCCCACTTTCTCGTACAGTGTGAGTGATGAGTATGAGTGCAATGTGGTACTGTATATTGAGCCCACTGGAGCAAGAATAGAAGCAGATGCCTGTTTGTATTGTAGATAATGTCACCAAACTCCAGAAGAGGCATGAATACAGCGTCAATGATACTTTTCCTTTAGAGCAGCAGAAAGTTTGATTTATTCTTGTATATTTGAAAAAAGTGGGAGAAGCAAGCACTCACCAAAAAAGGATAAAACTTTAGGAGGAGCATGGCTACAGCACAAACAGAAAAGGGGAGGAAAGCCAGCACACTCATGATCCCTTTGACGACTTTTATCTCAAGACAGTCTTTTTCAATGTCACATGGAAATTGATTGAACAAGAGATTAGCGTTGTACATCAGTCATAAAAAATAACAACAGTTGGGGCATGTGTCCAATTTGGATACCACAGAGTGGCCTTGCTATACTTTTTGCAGATGATGTGGTTCTATTAACTGACTGTACCCTATTAGGATGGTTTGCAGATGAGTTTGAAGGGGATAAGTTAGCCTCTTGAAGTCTGAGGCCACGATCTCTGCTGGTAAATGTTGGGTTGCTAACCTCAGGTTGGGGGTTAGTTACTGCCTCCTGGGAAGCAGTTGAAGTGTCTTGGGGTGTAAGATACGAGGGACAGAAAGATTGGTCGGCCATCAAGAGTAGTGCTGATGTTGTACCAGACTTTTGACTTACCAGATGATTCATTCAATACATTCAAGCCCTCACCTTGTTGTCATGACCTTTGGCTAGCGACCAAAGAATATGTGTTATGTGAGCAAGCAGAAGTAATGTGTTACTTCATAAGGCGGCTGGACTCAAGACTATAGATAAGGTTAAGTAGGGGATCATCTACAAAGTGCTCGACAAAGATCATTTTGACGCTTTTGCGTTGAAATGAGCCAGTTGATGTAGTCAACTGGTCTGATCAGGATGCATCCCAGGCCCCATCCATTGGATATTTTTTGTCCCAATGGAAAGTTTACACACTGTAATTTGGAGAGATTACCTATCTCATTGAGCATCCTCGACCAGGTGGAACTGAAAAGTGTGGACCCAACCCTGGATAACTAGAAGAAAATGGACAGATGTTTTTCTGTCTTAGTTTTCAGAGAGAGGTAATGCAAGGTGACTACAGGTAGGACTTGTACACTCCCCCTAAAAATGTTGCATTAAATGTTAAATTTAATTATTTTTTTGTCTTTGAAGTTGTGTAGGCTATGATCAAAGACAGGGCTGTGAGCCGTATTCTTGCCATTATGAAGTATCCTCTTGACTCCAAGAAGAATAGTATGGTCTTCATGTCCCAAGGGCCAGAAGAATGTATGAGTTGAGCTTTTATGTAAGTTAGAGAAATGCACAGCTGTCAATCTAGACATATTTAAACTTTACTGAGGAAATAAACATAACTAAGTTTTCACCTGATCATGAAGCTGTTCTGTACCTAGTCCCATAATAATACAGCACATGTGGTATTTAATGTCCCAGTTTGCTGAAAATATAATCAATAGGATATGCCCAGTTTGTTTTAATCCCAAAACTGAACAGTATTGGACCATTTTATTTTGTTTGAGAGCTGCAGGAGCAAATGAGGAAGAATTAGTCCCCAGGGTGATGTCATTGGAGGACGCTAAATCCTTGTTGTCTTAATTAAAGCTCAGTGAAAAGAAGAAAATTAGCATGGCCCAAAGCCTTTGTGCACAGCACCATCGGGAAAAAGTTTTCAAGCTAATAATTATGTTGATTGGGCTTGCTAGTCTGAACAAGGCTTCCTGAGAATACAAAGCAAAACAAACCATTACAACCATCATCCAGGGAAAAGTAAATAGAAACTCTTCATGGAGCCATCAACCATGCATAAGTTGGGGACAATGCTCATCCTAGATATAGTCTGTTCAAAAGAATCAAATGTAAGTAACACGCTCCTGACTGGTACTTTTCATTCATTTCTGACTGAAATTACCAACTCTACCATCACATGACCCTGAAATGAAGAATACACAATAACTTTACAATGAGGGATTCTGTAAACGCCATTCATACTTTGTATCTATTAACATCATCTGAACAAGTTTGTTGACAATCCCAGTGGTAGAATCAAGTAATTAGATATCTTTAAGATTTAGAGCCGCTCTGTCATACAGAGCAAAATTCATTGAGTCCAAACCACTGCAGCAAGTCCTGGTGAGAACTAAAAGGACATAGCGCACCTTACTTCAGTTTTTGCTCAACTTCAGTGGCTCCCACTTGCAGTTTAGGATTGATTTTAAAATGTTATTGATCACATCTAAGGAACACTTTGGACTCGCGCCCAGCCAAAGATCCCCAGGCAAAACTCTTTCAGTCATTTTACATTTGAAGCTGAAGAGTAATGCTGACCTTACAGTGAATGACATTTGAGGCAATTTCAGGGTCTTGGACTATTTAGCAAAGTCAGGGCAGATATTGTTGGATTCCTGTCATGAGAGCTGGGAGGTGTGAGTACTTCTAAATCGATTTCAGTCTTTTCTGGCCTTCACCTGGGTGTCTATTTCATGGAGGAGAGCAGGCGATCATGGCAACAGTGGAGGTTCCCTGATTAGTCTGTTTCTTGAAAATGAGTGCATGCTCCTGTAAATGTGAATACTATTAACCTGGTTAATCCTTAAAACCAATTTGCATTGGACAACGTGCAGTTGTTGAATATATTTACTGGTACGGTGGATATTGTGACCAGGTTAGGATTCAGTTTGGTAGTTTGGTTCAATGATATTGATCTGTCTGTGACAGTCCACTGCTCCATTGAGCCGTCATTTATCCCAACAACCTCCTGGCAACTCCTGTGGAGTTGATAAATATAGCACTTTATTCATTCATTAAAAAATGACTCTGAACATAATCCAGCCAGTGATTACATTAGCACATAATGGGGAAAACAATACATCTAGTGTTACTGTAGAGTCAAGGGTATAGAACAGCTAAATATAGAGGTAGGCTACATAATGGGACAAGGTCCAGATGACCAAATAAATCAAATGAAGTTAATCTAAATTGTCCCTGGAAAAAGTTAAGAGTGATATTGACAAAAATCTGAGAAGCACTCTTTGCCTTTGAACATGATCTGGAGTTTTTAGCATTAGCCTTTGAGCAGTTTCAGAATCTCACTGTATTTGATGCTTTGCTTGTTTGTTTTGCTTGTTAAAAGAATGCTCCTGTAATTTCACTGATGAATACAGATTCACAAATGCACACAAGTGGTGGTATATACGTATATAAGGGTTAGGGCAGAAACACACAAGAAGTGCACATGTGAATATTGTGTTTCATTTAATGCAGCGATGGTGTGATAGCTAATTAAACCCTCACTAACATCCTCTGCCATGACTGATAGACATTACTCACTCTTATCTTAACACTTTGCACACACACATACACACACCATATACACCAAACCAGCTGCGCACTACTTCTTTCTGTGGTGTGAAACGACCGCTGTCTATCCTCACAACACATGTCACCTTATATTCTCACTGGCAGCAAAGGCACACATCATTTATTTTTCCACGCATGTGCACACGCAAGCAAACACACACATGCAAGGACACACACACACATGCACACACACACACACACTCATGCGCACACACAATTTCGCTAAAGCTAAGGGGTCACTGTCTGTGCGTGGAAGATAATAGTGAGTTATGTTTTTTTCTTTTGTGTATGGACACACACTATACTACAGTCAAAGGGTTAAAGCACATTGTATTTAAAAGCTTTATTTAAATGTGTTGGTGTGTGTGGTGTGTGTGTTGACTGTGACAATCTCGAGTGGGTGTAAAGATAAATATCCTCCCACTGCCCTCTTAATCACATGACCTCTACAAAGTCAATCAACGTGGATTTATATCGTCTGTGAGCTTTGAGATTGTGATGATGCCACAAGGAGTTTTACGGTGGCCCTGAAGTGCAAATCACAACGGCAAATCAGAAAAAACGCAACAAATCAAAAAACACAACAGCAAATCAGAAAACACAACAAAACAGAAAACACAATGACAAAAGAGAAAACACAACGGCAAGGGAGAAACAACAACAACATTTACCAAAACAGAAAAGGTAGACCCTCGGGTGACATGAATTGTCACAACAATGTGTTTTCTGATTTGCCGTTGTGATTTGCACTTCAGGGCCACTGTAGAGTTTGCTTGAAGACATGAAATTCCATCACTCAATTATATCTTGTACTGTACATCAACAGCAGAGTTTTTTTTAAGTTGATTGCCATTGTTTGAACTCAAAGCATACATTCAGATTCTTCTGTAGCAGCTTGAAATTGGTTCATGCATTTTAAAATGGTGGGATATGATGTTTAAATGTGAATGCCACACAAGCCTTTGAACACTAGAGTGACGCTGGAATAGGGTGAAACTGAAGAGAAAGGTCAATTTCACTCATTTGGAGACAAACACAAAACTCTGTCACAGAACTGTGACCCAGGCATTGTAAACGAGTCACTGTATTTGATTTAATTTTTAAAAAATTCTATCCTCATTTTCCATTATGACCGAGAAACAAATCCTACGAATGTACGTATTTGTGTTTTCCCATCTGTGAACCATCCTCTTAAGATCTTCATTTTATATGTGGTGTGATCACACAATGTGTTTTTGTTTGAATTATTTTCTGTCCCAGATGTTTAAACCTCCTAGCCAGGTTTTGTTTTTTACTTTAGGGAACATGCAACCAGTTTTTAATTCATTTTTCATGATACCTCTTTTGCAGATGCTTCTGTCTTAATGAAGATATATTTAGGCAGGTACTGTAGTTAAACAGAGCCTCAGTTCTGTCATTCGACACGCTTACAGTATATCTTAATTTGTATTCTGCTGCACAGAGTTTTACTTTTACTCCTGGGAATTAGGTTTTCTTTTCCCTTGTTAGGTTGTGTTTTTGCAATTAAGATTTCATTTTTTAAATGTCATGTCTGTTGCTTTTATGTAACCACAGCCAGAGAATCTTTTGAGATGCACTCTTTAACTCTTTAGTCAGTCAAATTTTATTCATGATCTTTTTCAGTTATTGAAGTCAGTCTGAATCCTGTCCATAATAATGATTTGAAATGTCAGCATACTTTTTCAAATCTTTTTTTTTTTTTATTCATCTCAAAAATATGAATAAAGTAAAAGCTCATAAAGCCTGAAATTCTATTGGATTCTTAAGAGTAAAGCTTCTGATAATGTCTCAGATGTGTTTAAGGGAACCTCACATATGAGGTCATTGATTTTTGCTTCTCATGTCACTTATAGATAGCCTACAGTATGCTCAAATGTGAGACGATCCAATCTAAAGTAGAGACTCCAGTGAAAATATTTCATCATACTTGCCCTCAGTATTCTGTTACAAAAAAGACTCAACTTCTTAAACTAAATCTCAGGTTATATACAGTAGGGGTGTGCATTGGCACTGCCCTCCCGATTCGATTCGATTACGATTCAGCAGGTAACGATTCGATTCGATTCGATTCTCCGATGCATTGCGATGCATTGCGATGCATTGCAATGCATCAAAATTCTACTGCACACAACACGGCAAATTTTTCATCAGTCATGAGATATTGGACAACAGATTTTATCGACTGCTATGTTAGTATGATCACTCTATTGTATATTTGACATAAATGTCATTAAATAAAATAAAATTGAATGGTATAGGGTATTGGATATGGCATTTTCAAACCTGAAAAAGAAAACATAAATCACTTCTAGGGCTGCCCCCAAAAAATCATTAGTTGATTGGTTGCAGGAAAAAACAAACAAACTTTGGAGCCCTGTCTTGTCAAAAACTCGAAATCAATGTGACTGAAAGTCTATGGGGCTTTTATTTTGAAGGGCCAGATACAGGAATTAGTGACACTTTTTTGTTTTGTTTACACGGCACGGCAAGTCTCTCTCTCTCTATTTTTTATTTTTTGTCAAAAGCGCTGTAGCGGGTGCTGCTCCTGCCGTGTCCACAGCGCGTGTCACGGAGCAGATCCATGATCGCATCGCTGCATCAGTGACCCCCCAGCTACGGTGTACATTTTAGGACATCCTCAGGATCAGGCTTCAGTGTCAGACCTCAGATGAAAAGGTATATGTTCTCAGGAAAACCTCTGTCATACTCTGGGAGTTAGACAACGGCATCACACGTAACACTGTCATCTATAAGCTCTCAGAATCAGCCTGAACTACGTCGCATTTTAAGGCGTCATCTATTAAGCTCTCAGAATCAGCCTGAACTACGTCGAATTTTAAGGCGTCATCTATTAAGCTCTCAGAATCAGCCTGAACTATGTCGCATTTTAAGGCGTCATCTATTAAGCTCTCAGAATCAGCCTGAACTACGTTTTTAAGGCTCATTATTAAGCTCTCAGAATCAGCCTGAACTACGTCTCATTTTAAGGCGTCATCTATTAAGAGAATCAGCCTGAACTACGTTTTTAAGGCGTCATCTATTAAGCTCTCAGAATCAGCCTGAACTACGTCGAATTTAAAGGCGTCATCTATTAAGCTCTAGAATCAGCCTGAACTACGTCGCATTTTAAGGCGTCATCTATTAAGCTCTCAGAATCAGCCTGAACTACGTCGCATTTTAAGGCGTCATCTATTAAGCTCTTCAGCCTGAACGGCATCATGAAAAAATATGTCACAGTGGACGGTATCAAGACAACAACTGATTCGTCAGCAACGACGCTGAAGTTCGCTTCCAACACACACACACACACACATGGGCGCCGATTTAAATATGTCGGGGGAGGGGGGCACCATGGCACCCCCCACCCCCCACTCACCCCGACATGTGCACACCTAAACGGGCTCGCACTGGTGCTCATATCATGCCGCGTAATGGGACTTATCACTCATTTTTAATAAATAATAGCCTACTGCACAACTGAAAATATTGTAGCAATCCCACAGTAATGTTCTTGTTATGATTAAGTTGTGTGATTTCTGACTAACTGTGAATGTGTAGGCTATGGTATGGGCAGGTGGGGTGGTTGGATGAGAAACTGAGGGGCCAGAGTGAGGAAGACAGCTGTGTGTGTCTGTGTGTAGGTGAGTGAGGGAGGAGGAGCAGACGAGGAAGGGACAGC
Organism: Decapterus maruadsi; assembly: GCA_030347415.2. Taxonomy (NCBI): domain Eukaryota; kingdom Metazoa; phylum Chordata; class Actinopteri; order Carangiformes; family Carangidae; genus Decapterus; species Decapterus maruadsi. The sequence continues at coordinate 11,396,880 of CM064888.1, read as the reverse complement.
TGTCATAAGTTAGTGTTATGTTGTTGTAGACAGTTACGTCGGTTTGGACGCTACAATATCAATAAAAACATGAGTTTAACATAAGCGTCAGACGTGAAATAGCCGCAGAGCGAAGCCAGTTTCCTTTCGGCCCCGTTAACCGATTGTTGCCAGATGCGCCAGAGCGCGCACCTCTGTGCCAGGCATGAGCTCTGCGGCGATTTGTGTTTTTTACCTTCTCAGTTGATGTAGGCTACTAACTAATTTCCACTAATTTATCCATAAATGGACGAAGTGTTTCACCGGCTTACTGACCATTACGCACAGCTTAATAGAAATTTGCAGCAGTGACAGAACTGTGAGGCCGCATCAAATGCAAAATAAATCCAGTGATCAGAATCCAGCACTCATAACAGTACTACTGTTACAGTAGCCTACTATTGTAATGAGTGATCAGAATCCAGCACTCATAACAGTAGTACTGTTATGATTTATTTTGCAAAATAAATCATAACAGTACTACTGTTATGAGTGCTGGATTCAGAATCAGCCTGACACACAGACACACACAGCTGTCTTCCTCACTCTGGCCCCTCAGTTTCTCATCCAACCACCCCACCTGCCCATACCATAGCCTACACATTCACAGTTAGTCAGAAATCACACAACTTAATCATAACAAGAACATTACTGTGGGATTGCTACAATATTTTCAGTTGTGCAGTAGGCTATTATTTATTAAAAATGAGTGATAAGTCCCATTACGCGGCATGATATGAGCACCAGTGCGAGCCCGTTTAGGTGTGCACATGTCGGGGTGAGTGGGGGGTGGGGGGTGCCATGGTGCCCCCCTCCCCCGACACGCGTGCGTACCCACGGGCAAAAACATAAATCGGCGCCCATGTGTGTGTGTGTGTGTGTGTGTTGGAAGCGAACTTGAGCGTCGTTGCTGACGAATCAGTTGTTGTCTTGATACCGTCCACTGTGACATATTTTTTCATGATGCCGTTCAGGCTGATTCTGAGAGCTTAATAGATGACGCCTTAAAATGCGACGTAGTTCAGGCTGATTCTGAGAGCTTAATAGATGACGCCTTAAAATGCGACGTAGTTCAGGCTGATTCTGAGAGCTTAATAGATGACGCCTTAAAATGCGACGTAGTTCAGGCTGATTCTGAGAGCTTAATAGATGACGCCTTAAAATGCGACGTAGTTCAGGCTGATTCTGAGAGCTTAATAGATGACGCCTTAAAATGCGACGTAGTTCAGGCTGATTCTGAGAGCTTAATAGATGACGCCTTAAAATGCGACGTAGTTCAGGCTGATTCTGAGAGCTTAATAGATGACGCCTTAAAATGCGACGTAGTTCAGGCTGATTCTGAGAGCTTAATAGATGACGCCTTAAAATGCGACGTAGTTCAGGCTGATTCTGAGAGCTTAATAGATGACGCCTTAAAATGCGACGTAGTTCAGGCTGATTCTGAGAGCTTAATAGATGACGCCTTAAAATGAGACGTAGTTCAGGCTGATTCTGAGAGCTTAATAGATGACGCCTTAAAATGCAACATAGTTCAGGCTGATTCTGAGAGCTTAATAGATGACGCCTTAAAATGCGACGTAGTTCAGGCTGATTCTGAGAGCTTAATAGATGACGCCTTAAAATGCGACGTAGTTCAGGCTGATTCTGAGAGCTTATAGATGACAGTGTTACGTGTGATGCCGTTCCGTCTAACTCCAAAGGCTTAGTGATGGAGACTTGATGAAGTTTGGTGCGAGTATGACAGAGGTTTTCCTGAGAACATATACCTTTTCATCTGAGGTCTGACACTGAAGCCTGATCCTGAGGATGTCCTAAAATGTACACCGTACCCAGCCTGAGCTCAGTCACTCACCCTCCTCCTCTAGCCTGGGCCACTGTGTTTATAAGTGATAAACGGGCGTACTGCCTGTAGTAACGGTAAAACCAGACCGGCTTGTTGAATCTCGGACCCAACACGGCCGGACTCATGAGTGTTAATTAATTAATTCTCAACCCGACCGCGGGTAAAAAAAGAAAAGAAAAAGAAAACCAGCAGCAACACTGCTAATGCTGGTGCTGCCACTTAGCATGTAGCTACAGACTGCGCATGTCGTTGCTCCGGAAATGCCCTCGGAGGTAATTGAAACTTCATAACTTTATTTGAGGCCAGAAAATAACGAGGGACATAATCGATTATGGCACGTCGCCGCATCGATGCTGAATCGCGCATGTCCCGCATTGCAATGCATCGCCGAATCGATTATTGTTGACACCCCTAATATACAGTATATTCATTTGAGGCTGACTTTAATGCATGTGGCAGAAACTTTTGTACATAGAAGGGGGTGAAACACAGGGCTCAGAGTGAACCCATGCAGAGTGAGGACTGATAAGGAGAAAAGCTCTATTGGTGGCTGGCATTAGCGTGGAGGGAATGGAAAAGCGTGGCAAGCAGTGACTGACATGACAGCAAGAGAAAAGGTGCACAGGAGGTTTGGAGAACAGGTGAAGAGAGAGTTTTGCAATGCAATGGGAGAAATGCATCACTAGAAGCAGGACGAGCCAGTATGGAACAATCACAGGTGGTTGACACAACAATCATACCAAGTAGATTTGATAGACTGGGAAAACAGACAGATGGAGGTGGAGTGGGGTTAAAGCTGTACACACATTGATGCTGCAAAAATGATTTCTATAGACAAACCACAGTCTGCTTTCAAAGAGCTGATTTCACTGTCTTGATTTTAAGGTCTGTTATGCAGTATAGTTTTTCATAATGTCAGAAAAGGAGGAAGAAATATCTGATAACTGCTACTAGAAATCTAGCAATTTTCATATTGGAGAATGTGAGGATCAGCTCTTCAGTTCATATTCAAGTGTTATTTTCAACTACACTGGCAGTTTGTTCAGGTTTGAACTTTTAGTTGTTTAGTTTTCTGTTGAGTGTTTTCCCATGTGTTTACATGGACATTTTGTGAAACAGTGGAGGACCCACAGTGTAATTTGACCATATCTACTTTCAATGCTATTGTACTTGTACTTGTATCTTATTAAGGAATAAGGACACTATCAATCAGAGTGAGATGAATTAAGTCGACCTGAGACCAGGCAGAGTGATGGATACATTGTCATAGGGAAGGAACAAGGTCATATATAAACCTACTTTATAAATCTAGAGTAATCTCTCTCTCTCCCTCTCTCTCTCTCTCTCTTAACAAAGAACCCGGCTGGGACGCACTTTTTATTCAATGCTTCAACTTCAAAAGTCACAGTTGGCCATTGAGTCACAGCCAGGTTCATTATTTGTCGGCGTCCCTTGGAATCAAACAAGCATTGGTGTATTTGTTTAGTATTTTAGTATTTTCTTAAGTTGCAGTGCATTAAGCTCTCAGGGCAACTGAGCAATCTGGTGTTCAATTATGTCAGAAGTTGTTGACAAATTTGACAGTCTTGAATTAATTACATCTGAGAATGCATGGTGGCCTTTTTACAGTTAGAGATGATCAGAAATGAAAAGAAAAAATGTCTGTTGGTTTTAGTTAATCAATAATTATTAAGAGCCACTCTGAGGTGTGGCACGATGCTCAGTGTTGGCTGCTCAGCACTATTCAAATATAATTGGCATTCAAATATTTAAGAAGGGAAAAGAACTGAACTGAAACTAATGACCTTTATATTTGAAACTGCATTTTGTACCCGATCAGATAAAAAATGGAAGATTCCCCAAATATTTCTTTTGGTGTTAAAGTAAAAAGTAATGCCGCTGCTGCCTTGAGGTAGATGATGAACAGCTTGGCTAATTATCTGCTTCTTTGGGATTCATGTTACAAATTAAAAAGGGCATTTTGTTTCAAATATAGCACTCTCTGATCTCGCTTGGCAACATGTGAATTTATCAACTGAACTTTTACAGATTTATCAACCAAGGTTACTTAAAACATCAAAAGAAGAACCAAAATGGAGCTGTGTAATTTGCCCATGCAATTGCACCAGGATTTTATAGATATACATTTTAATCCTTAAAATTAGTTTATTATAGTTTCATGGTTTAAAGTGTGAAGATGGTGGTTTGTAACTGGAATTGCCCTTCACTACTCTGAGTCATCGGAAGTGAGTAACTCCTCTCCAACAAACCTCTCTGGTGGTGCCCTTGACAAAAGCACTTAACCCCACCTGCTCCAGCTGAGCTGACTGTAGCTGTATTGAACAACTCCCTGGAGTTACTTTGTGTAATTGAATAAGGGTGAAAATGGGTGGTATTGGAGAAAAAAAGTATCCCCAGTGGTAACCGGCTAAATAAAGGTTTGAAAAGAAGCCTTGGCAGTGACATTATGAACAGTTTTGAGCACCACACTCTTTTTACTACATTAATAATTCTGAATAAATACCATCGACATACTCTGCGTTGCTTTTCTTAGTTGTGATCATATCTATATTTGTATCTGTATTCAGATTCAAATCAGAATGGTTTGGATGTGAGTAAAAAAAAATCTTCTGTTTTGTATTGCCACTTACAGTATATCTTAAACCTCATTATGTTTAACAAAGTACCTTTATTTATCAAACAATAAAGCATGATTTATGTTGCAAGGCCACCATGAAAAAAACACAGCAGCATTGCAGATTGTAGGAGGCCTTTGGTAACTTGATGGACACATGTATTGACCTCATGGCGGCATACTTACTTTACCAAGTAGTTGTAGTATTTCCATTGTGTTCCCTACCCTCCCATGAGTGGGTTTATAAATTGATTTTTTCAGTTACTTTCAACAAAAGCAGAAACTCAAGTGCTTATATCTGAATAATCAATTGGCATTCACATCCACATTCAATATCTGTGTTATTGTAATTTCTTCAAATTACATTACAATGACTTTTTTCCCTTCTTAATGCAGTGCTTATCCATTTTAATGACAGGTTTTATAGTTAAACACAATACTGCCAGCACTTTCGCTACAATGCTCTATGAAACAGAGTGAGACAGCTGTAAAGATGACATTTCCTGTCATGCACGCTTTTGTCTTCGATGTGAGAGCTGCGCACCTGAGTGAGCAGCTAATTAGCAGTATCATTGTATAGCATCAGCTGTCTAACTGCCTCGCTAATGGACTGAAACACTGCTTTACCCACGCCGACTGTCACACGGACTGACATGAGCGATACTTTGTGTGACTGGCTGAATGACCGTCTAACAGAGGAGCTGACTGACTGACTAAACACCCGAGGATCAGAGGGAGCCGCTGTGGCTGTGGGGGCAGCTGATGGACTGTCCATGGACTCTAAATACAAGGAAAGCAGCCATGCGTGCCCATACCATGAGCAGCTCGAGTGACCAGGGGGCTAATAGCATGACCCCCTGCGTAATACTAAAAGGAGTGGCGGTGGGGTGACAGAGTGAGGGATGGTGGCAGGGGGAGGTTGGGGATGTGCAGAGCGAGCAGAGGGAATGTAGACAGAAATCAGGGAAAACTGTGGTGAGGAAGAGCTTGAAATTTCTATTTTCTTCTTCTATTTTTTTTTTTTGAGTGCTGTCACAGCCTATTGTAACTGGAGGCATTCAGGTAGAAGACCTGACAGACATCGCCACACATGTATATTAGAGGACAAAGAGTGAGGACTGGTGAGGAAGAGATGAAGAAGGAGTGAAAAGAGCTAAAACGGAGAAGGCTGATACTTGTCAGCACAGGAGAGCAAAAGAAAAGAAAGATCCAGAAGAAGACAGAGAGATGTTTTAGAGAATTCAGTAGTTGTAATATCAAAAAAAAAGATCCCCACCACGTTGCTCATGGCTGTGGTCTCGTTTTGGTGTGTTTCACGAATGCAAATTTGTGTTAATGTCTTTATACTCTGACAGAAAGTATGCACGATTCATTTTTGTGAATTTTGCCTCATTTGTGTGCATGAGTGTCTGTTTCTGCGCCCCCCAGGGCAACACCGAGTTTCCTAGAGGGCATAAGCAATGATGACAACTACTCAATCCTCTGGTGGCGTTACAGTAAGAATGATAACACCGGTGGCACTTTTGCTAAAGGAATTGCCTGAAACTACAAATTCAGATGGATGGATGGAGGGAAGCACTACTAAGGGGTTTTTTGCATCACGTCATCATCATCATCATAGCTGCTTCGTTGCCGTGGGAATGCATTTTCTGTCACATTTTGTGGAAGAAACTGATGAATTGAAGCTATGGCGGGGAGATCTAGCTCTCGTTTAGCATTTCCCCTTATTTGTTAGCTGAGCTGACAGTATAATGCAGCCCCATCCGGATACATGTGTGTCCATCAAATTCCCCATCCTGTTTATGCATGTATGTACACAGCTTTCTATACTATCATACAATTTTAATGATGATAACATCTTTCCTACAGTTCCTGCACTGTGAGTCAGATGGTAAACCAACCCTGCAGAACACACTAATTACATTAATATGGAGCTATTTGGCAAAACAAATAAGTTCATTTACAACTATTTTTAATGTCCAGAGTCAGTGTTGATGAAACTACTTCCTTTTGTGTAGGAAGATTATCAGATATCAGATTTAATAGGGCAAGCACATGCTCGTATGTGTTGCCTCCTTTGCTGCATAAAGGACGTCCTACTTTCAGCACATACACTAGGAAAATGGGTCTAGATGTAAATCATGCACATTAATCCTGTATGAATGTAATTCCTCACAATCCCAGGCTGCTAAAACTGCACGCACACGAGGCATTGTGGCTAATTCTTAGCTTTTCTGTGCAGCGGTTGGTAATACTTGTATATCCTTGAACTTTTGACAGGCACTACAAAGACAGTGATATAACAAGTGGGACCTGTGTGTGAGACGTCCACTGAGAGAGAAATCCACTATAAAACACTTCAAACGCAATTAGTTTTAATACACAATACCTGGATTAATGTTGTTTTTGTGCCAGTTGTATAAAAACCAAGTAAGGGAATATGAAAAGGTTTTATTTATCTAAATGGAAGATTTCAGTGTCAGGTCACCTGCATGAAAGAGAGTACTTAATTTACCAACTCACCTATTCAGCAAACAAACAAAAATGAAACAGGAAGTATATTGTACTGAGTTACACATCTGATTGAACGACTCTCAAATGGAAAATGCATTTTGGTTTTACTGGTTTGTGCAGGCGAATCAAGTCTTCAGTGAAAAAAGAAGAAATCATAAAATAAGACCAAGTACCATTTTGAGACACAATCACAGGCTGATGACCATACAGTACAACAGTGTTGAAACTTTACCATTTGATATGAATCAGTGTTACTGTAGTGAACTTGATACAAGCGAGAACGTCAAGGTTAAACATCATGTTCATGCTGAGGACTACAGCTCCTCCTGAATTCCTGCTGGCTGCAGCTCCTCTTTGAACCTGCTTAGCTGTACATTGTGAGTGTCAAATGTGCAGAAAGGAAAAAAAAACACTTTTGTATTCTTGTGCTTATATGGAGACAGTCATTCCGCTGCTGGTCCATTTCCTGTGCTTCTGTCTGTTTTCTGACATAGTGGATGCAAACAAATGCCTGTGCACCAGTGTGGATGGTGTGACCCAGCTGGGGTTGTGTTTATGCAGATCATGTGAGGCTGAATTTGTGTCTCTATGGCTCTTGGTTTTTTGTTTTTGCTGAAAACCAGACATTTTGGCATATGCAACTGCAAACAAACACATCTACAGATTCAAGTTCTCTGACGAGCAAAATAAACTTTGTCCTATTTCACAACTTTTTGCTCCAAAACTTGATAATCTTGTAATTTAACATCCTCTAGTGCTCATCTATTTTTTATTTTCATTTTTATAATAAAACACTATGTAATCCCTTCAAATTAAGAGTTTCCTTCCTCCCCGTGTTGCAGTTTAAAGACAACTACGGTCACCTTAGAACTGCACATGAACTTCATACTGTTTGCTGCTGAACAGAGTCTCTGTAGTAAATAGGGATTAAGTGCATCACTCAAGGGCAAGTAGATGGCGGTTGCAGTGGGGGAAGCAGTGCTGCTGTTCAGTTCAGTCCAAGATCTTTCCATCTGGTCTGGATTTATAACCCTGAATTTTGAAGGGTACTTGGGACTCTTTTTGATATTTTATTCAACTAAAATGACCCTGTTTACTCATCTGTGCTGTTAAGAGATTTAGCAAAGAGGGAGTCGGACACATACGCACTGATGACGACACTCTCCAACCTGCTGTCCTGAGTTACCCTGTGCCAATACGCAGCTTCTAGTTCTAGTTTTGTGCAGTGTGCCTTTTAAGTTGAAAATCCGCTTTGTGGAATTCTTTAAAAAAAAAAACACACACACACACACACACACACACACACGCTTTATAAAACCTTCTCACACTTATACTTCACACAGTCTGACATTCTAAATATCTGGTCACAAACACTGTGATATAGCCAGCATCTCTGTCTATGTCCTTGACTTTGCTTCATTGTGCATATACATGTATCGGTCTGTTTTCAGCATCTCAACAAAGGACTGCCCTTACTCCTTCTGAGATGGTGTTGTGCCATTAGTGAGGCTGCACAAACACACATGCTGGCACACATACACACACACACACGCTCGCACTGACATCTTGATTGCGTGACAAGGTGAGGAAAAACTCAGGCTGATAGATGCAATTTTCCATCATCACCTTTTCCCTCTTTCAGCTCTTCTTTTTAAACTCGTCCTCTATTTGCCCTCTCCGCCTCATTCTGTTGCATTTTTGGCACTCTTTTATTTATTTTCAATCTGCTTGTCCGATTCAGGGGTGCTGGCAGACTTTCCCATAAGCGCCGGCTGTCGTGGCGAACAGCCGGACATTAAAACATTTCCAGCCAACTACTTTCTTACTGTTTCAAATCACGTTTCTGTCACTTTTAAGGACCTTATAACCTTGTAAGCCTGATAAAAGATTTTAGTCAACAGTTGTCTGGATCATTAGTTCATCAGAGAAACAAGCTGAGCAGACGTCCTCTCTCATAGTCCATCCAAGAGGGCTGAAAAAACACAAGCATTTAATCTGCTGTCTTCTTTATTCTTTATTTTAATAACCTGATGTGTTTGTTTTGGTGCAGAGGAGACCTCTGCAAATAATTCCTTGGGTTCGCAGACCTTATGATGTTTGTTTGTTTTGAAGAAGTGGAGCCGTCAGTTTAAAAAAAACAAATCCCTGGACAGTGAACAATGAAGGAATGCCAACCCAGAAATAAAGTTGTTAACAATGAAAACAACAACTCCCATAATCCCACACTAATTCAGGATGTCTCTAAATCCATATGTTGTTGTTTTGTTTGTTCCAGCTGCAGAATGTGCAGTAAACTGAAGGTCATGTTGTAAAAAGACTGAAGTTTGTTGCTATCTTTACATTGTCTTCATTTTACATTTGTGCAAATGTAAAACTGGAAGTCCATTGGGCAGTGTTTCATTTCAGCACTGTGCTGTTGCTAAAGATGCATAGAGACATGGACGATCCTTAAGATCTCTGAAGGCATATGAGATCACCTAAAATTTGGTTCAATCTTTCACTACCTGTGTGAGTTTTCTTACTTCTGTAGTTTTTTGTTTACATTTTATTTTCTAGTGCCCGTAATATTTCGCTAACTCTCTGCTGGAGTCAGCTTTGCTGTGATCACTGTTAAGTATGCTACCATTTATCATAGGATTACAGCACTGTGGAAGGGTTTTATTTTTACCTGGCAGTATTTCTAACTCATAAATAACCTTTAGCTGCGAGCTTTTCCTAGACACATCTGATTTCAAGTGCTATGATAAGAGTATTGATATATACTTGATTGATCAGGTACTGCTGTCACAAACTAGACACTGAATATGACACTAAAAAGGAGACTATATGGTTAAAAACTCTGGTAGAAAGTATATTGAAGTCTCCTCATTTCTATGCCGAAGACCATAAAGCCTCAAAATTAAAATGTACCAACTGCAGTGACTCCCCTAAAATGAGCTGATTGATGTCTTTTAGCTCCAGAAATATGAATGCAAATGTTCAAGAAAAGCTTGCCAGTACTTCATACTCACTGCAATGACTTTGTGGTTCAGATGCGCTTGCAGCAAAATTCCAAAATCTACAGTGGTCTGCAAAGTCAAACCTGAAGTGTTGCTCTGTGGTTGTTAATAACAACAAACATTTTTCTTTGACACAAATACAAATCCTTTCAGTTTAATACAGTTGTGTTTGGTTTTTCCAAAGTCGAATCAGCCAATTAATTTGAAAAGTACAAATGTTTGACTAATTCAACTCTATTGGAAGCTCCACTACCTGCAGCATAAGTAGGTACACCCCTCTTTAGAGAAACCCTTAATATTTTTGGACAGATTCAATCGGCCGTGATGATGCCACTCTTGATGTTCAACCATTCTTCACATGTGATCTTTTTATCTGCTCTTTGCTGGAGGGGTTTTGTTGCTTTACCTTCAACTTTGAAATACTTTACATGTCCATCATTTTCCAGGTCATACTTTTCCACTTGTCTAGATTCTTGGCAGCATTTTCCAGGACAACTACTGCATCTTCTGTTATTGGTAGTTTGGCTCTTCCTACTTCACCGCCTTGTATTTCAGTTTACAACCAAGCTGTTTATGAGACGGCCACAGCATCGTCAAGATGGCAGAGGTAGCATCTGTGCACCATTGTATGCGTCACTTATAACCAAGAAGAAAACAGGTGGAGACTTGATTTTACTTCATCTGCACATCTCACTTACACGCACATTTTGCTTAGGTGTTAGATCTTTCTACAGTACATGAGGCCCTTGTACACATAGATGGTGTTTGACGCTGCAGTTCTGCACTCAGTGATTCTTGAAGGTTACAACAGATTGTGCTGTATAAGTCTGCAGGTACAGTATCTCTAGGTCCGCATCTCTAATGTTGTTGCAAATAGGCTGATAAAATGGCTTAAATGGAATTCTTTATAACTCAGATCCACTTCCAATTTGTATAACAACAATAGACACATAAAGAAAGAAGGTTGTCCTTGATTTGATAGATTTCTTATGCATTCAGCTTCTTGATTAAATTTTCATCAAATGTTATTCTACTGTATCATCTAGTTAAATAGCAGGGAAGTATAGACAAGGTCTTCTTTGAATAGATCTAAAGGTTTCTGCTTTTTAAGATTTCTTTTGTTGGAGATGTGGTTTCTAACTTGATGGATATTTGGCATCGCAGCAGGACCCAGAGTTGAGTTGTCAGGGACTATTACAAGTTCGGAAACCTTTCAATATAGGGTTAAAGACAAGTACTGTAAGTACTGTTCAGTAAATGTACTTGAAATTGCTCTTGGTTTACATTTGTTAACATGAATATACTTTTTTGTGTATTCATGCGTATTATATAATTTGCAAATAATTTAGTAGTTCATAAGGTAACGAAAGCACTGAAAATGCCCATTCCTACTGTCAATCCAATGAACAATCCTTAGTTTATTCTAAAATAACACATCCAAAATATAATACTGTATCTAGTATAATGATGCTGCTAATCTCCACTAAGAAGAAATCAGAGTCTGGAGGCTCCCTCAAGTGCCAGCTGCTAATCTACTCTCACCTCTGGCTGCCTGCATGGCTCTTTCTTTTGGAGTTAGTTTGGATAAATGACAAAGGCCATTGAGTCACCATAATTATGAAACAACTATGATGCTCAGTTAATATTATTTGACAACAGAAAGTATTTTGTTCAACTGGTTGTAAAGTTATGGTGTTATCACCCTGTAAACCACTCTGCACCTTTGATTCAATTTAATTTACTTTTCGCTCCACTCAGTGTGCAACCCCTACGTTTTGCTGATGTGCGTGAACTTTAGTTCCAATTATGTGGCAATGAGAGTACAAATAATGATCACCTCGACTGAATCTGAAGTACAAATCTGTGTATGTGTGTGAGATACCATCTGTATATGCAACGGGAAGATGGACTTGGCATCAATGTAAGGCAATCAGAATCCAATTTCCACACACACACGCACACGCAGTATCAATGTAATACGTTCAGTTTACTTTGTAAAGAGCTTTGGGTCTCTGCTATTGCCGTTTGGTCTTGTTAGTGAAGAAATGTGGACCATAAATCAGCCCTGAGGCTGATTTAACTGGCTGTCCTCCAGGCTCTATTTGGTGCAGAATCGTGTATCAGTGTTTTCCCCTGCAAAATCTTTAATTGGCAGGATGGAAATCCTCCTGAATCAGCATATGAGCCACGTGACACACAAAAGCTGTGCACTGAAACCAATACTAATGAAATAGTTTGTAACTAAATGTAGACCCTGTGGGACTAAACGCTGAAATGGATTCTTGTGTAAAGTACTTCTGTATGACAGGCTTCAGACTTCAGTTTCCTTTGAAATGTGTACGAACACGGCTCCTTTGAACCAGCATTTAGATTGTGTCTTTCAATCTGTGCAGTCAAGCCAATATCAATGAATATCGTTCAGTCAGGTTGCCAGCTGCTCTCAGCAGGACGGCCCGCTTTGAGTGTATGGTGGATGAGGAAACACTTACATGCATGTTACAGATTTAGACTGCTGATGGGGCTGTAGCCAAGTGAATTACATTACAGTATGTTTTGGACTGTAATTTAGTAACGGTGTGAACCAATTTACATTTCTTTTAAACACGTGCAGCTATAATTCAGTTCATCGTTATTATATGTCATACAACCAGTTTTCCATGCAGGCAGGGAGGCTGGAGCCAATCCCAGCTGACATAGGGGGGAGGGCGGGGGTACACTCAGGTCACCAGTCTATCACAGGGACACCACCTGCATTCACATTTATAGTCACCAATCAACCTACTGCACATGTCTTTGGATTGTAGGAGGAAGCTTGAATTATTAGGCAGTGACAAAGTTATATCAATAATATAAGGATTGATTTTCTGTTTTAGTCACTCATGTACCTCCAGTGATTTGGAAGTTGGCAAAGCAGAGGTAAGAAGTTTGAAATGTTGATCAGTTTATGGAATTTTTTTTTAAATACAACTACACCTTTTAATGAAGCTGTTTTAATGAAATCCACATTGGCTTCTTTAGAAACAGCCTTAACACAACAGCAATCAGGTTTTCTGTCGGCATGAACAGACTTTTTTTCTGCAGCCAGTGGATATATGAAAGAAAGATGCCAGGTCTCTGATTATAAGGCAAAACAGTAAATAAAGCTGTGGAGCAACTGAGCTTAAAAACAGTGTTAAACCTAAGGTACCCCAAGCTTAAAACTTGTAAATCCTGGATCACTCTATTGTAGATTTGCCCATAGTAGTTTTTTACCTGACATAATTACCCTCATATAGTCTATAACTTTTGATAATCAGCTGCTCCAAGTCATGCATGAGGAACATCACCCTCAAGGATCGGCTTATAAAATAATATTGTTATCCTGAAGGTGCAGACTGGCAGGTACAAAATATACTGCTCCACGGAGATGCAGCCAAAGGCAGATAATGTGCTTTTATTTTATTGTGAGCAGTCAAGTTGTGATGTTGTGCATGATTAATAAACCCTTTTAAAAAAATAAAATACAATGGTAAAATTGTAAATTAAAATTGTAACAGTAAAAATGATTTATAAGCTGCCAGTTGAACGCACAAAGAAGAAGTGACTATGTGCATTACATTAACTGAGGAACAAGGCTTTTATTTAATCTATGAGCAGCACACACAAGTCAGAAACAGCCATTGTTCTTGATAACGCTGCCAGGGAAAAAATGCTCATTTCTTATTGGCTGGCAGGTGTCGTAAAATTGCATTAAGGCACCAGAGAGTCAACGGTTTACCCAAGTGTCACATGATGCAGTTCACATTCAAAGGATGAATGGTGTGGAGTGCACAGGTTTTGGTGAGTGATTGCCAGATCTCATGGTGTAACTGCACCACTGAGGGTAGAAACAGACTCTCAGTAGGTGCGTGGCAGCTGGCATAAACCACAGATAATCAAGTTACCTGCTTCCCTTCCCTTTCAAAACGGCACAGTGTGTGCCACAGCTATATGTCAATTTTATGGTAAGAAAGATCAGAGACCAGAACTGATGCTCTTGTGCTGGAGGTGCCGAAGTAGCTGCAGACAAATTCACAGCATCTTCTCCTGCATTATCGTCCTGGCTAAGTGGTCATTCTCCACCACAGCCGCATATACAGTACATATTGTTGCAGAAAAAAATATGATGTCTTTACTCCAATATGAGGGAAATATCAAAGTGGAGGCTGTCATCCACAGAAGGACGGTGTGGAACTGCACCTAGCTCCATGTGGCTTTGATGTGGTCTGAGCAGGCGGGCGACACGCGCAAATCCCAGTAATCCTCAACTCTAAAACTGTACCGCCGCACCGCTTGATCGTCGCTGACACACACCCCCCTATCGTTCCTCTCCTCCCACTAGGTGCACTTCTTCTCCCGCTCCCTTCAGGAGATGTGACATCACTACAGGACGCAGACAGCGTTCATTCTGCTCTGGATTCTGCTTGTCAAAACCAGGGCTGCACCAGGCAGTTGCTGCATGCTTGCAGGTTTGGGAGGGGATCCAGCCTGGGTGTCGTAAAGGACAGAGTCCAGAGAGCATTATTTTATGGGCCCAGATGTGTTGAATAAATCATTTTCCCCAGACCTAATTAAACACTTACTGCCTAGCCCTGTTAAGCTATTAACATCTGCTCTAGCAAATGAACTAGGAAGGGCTCCAGCACTAGATGGATTCAACAATGGCAGGCTGAATAAATATAGTGTTCTCTTTCATGTTGTTCTTGCCTTTTTCCATTTTCCCTCATCTATTCTCCTCTGTTTATCTGGTGCTCTCTGTCTTTGTAATTGTCTTAGTGTCTGCTGCTCTCGCTCTTAACATTTTCTTTTTGTTTGCCTTAGTAGGATAACTGCGTCGACCACTGCCTCTGTTATCAAACAGGATACAAATTATAGAAGCCATGGTGGATTTCACTCCATCAGTATTTCTTACAGATCTTTATATAAAAAAAAGGAAATAGCTGACATTCAGTCACTGACATAAAGACCATGCACACACTGTCATAAGACAGTTTTTCAAAGCCTTTTAGGGTGTAATTACATTAGAAACTTTAAAAGAAAAATAGCCACAAGCGACAATTTGCAGGTTCTAACCTTTCTGCACCCAACAGAGGGAAACAGCTCAGTTACCCCAAATTAAAGCCAAGAGCAACACCGAGCGGATTTCAGGCTTGACAAAGCTCAGCAAAGGTGCTGAAGCTAGTTTCACTCTCCGCACACTTGTTTCATCATCATAATGTATGCAGGGAAAAAGAAAAAAATCAAAAACCCAACAGTGTCCATGTTGGAACTAAAATGTTACCTTGTCTACCATATAGTAACCGCATAGCAAGCGAGTGTGCGCGCGTGCACTGGTCTGTGATGCAAGTGTCAATGTCAGAGAAATGTTGGGATGAATAGAATATTACATAACTACTACTACTGATAATAAGAACAGAAAGATACATGAATGGAAAATTAACCTCGGCAAAGTTCAAATATCCTCCGTCACTGTCGACACATTGCTACAGTATCATGTTATATTTTTAATTCCAGTTGTTTGGTGTATCCTCTTTTTTTGTAGTTGGTTAATTATTGTGTGGTTCAATTGACTTAGTTTTAAATCCATGTTCAGTTACGTAAGAGAAACATTTAACAAAGTTATCTTTAAAATATCATATTCTTATGCTCTGTTATTTAATACATTTGTCTCCTGGTTGGCTGTTCTTATTGTATTTTCATTTGTACAACTTTGACTCTTTCTGCTGCTGTTCACTCCCAGATTTCTCATCTGGAGATCAATGAAGTATTATTATCTTATCTTATCTTAGACTGCTGCGTGCAACAGCGCTACCACGCTGGTATCACCTGATAAGGGGATGAAGGGAAGCTGTCTTCTCCTGCGGGTGGATGAAGTGCTGCTGTTGGTTTGCCACCTCCTCAACCAAGGAGAGAATCCAGAATCCGAGATCTGAGGTATCTTGAAGTCTTACATCATCTATCGCCACAGTAAATAAACACATCATTAACTCTCAACATCCCAGCAATTAAACTGGATGAGTTGTTTTAACTGCACACTATCTTCTTTTTGGAAAATAACTCCCTAAATTGCATTGCTGAGCCTCGATTATACAGCAGCACTATCTGGCCAACTGGGCTCATGTTTCTTGGGAAGCAATTTCACATCATTTCCAGTTATTGGGCCAAGTTTCATGTCACTAGCTTCATCTCATAGCAATTTAAGAATCTGCATAAAACAACAAATAACTGGCTCAAACATATACTTCTACCCCTCCAGGCTCAGGACACTGAAATATTGCTGTATTTTTTATTTTTATCTTGGGTGTTATTATGTTCTAAACAGGTTGTTTTATTTCTTTCATTTTTTCTGTAGATTTGCAAAAGAAACTGTTAAATGAATCATTTCAAACACTGAAATCCACCAAATGCAAACACAGAAATTATCATGCTGGATTATCTGGGTTTCTAAAGTACTTAGGAGTCCATCGCCAGGGCAACCAGCCAGGATTTGAAATGATTTATGTAAAGTTGAAGTCTATTTGGACAGCTCTGTGAGACTCTTGCTGCTTGCCCTGATATACATTGTCTTAGCGTAGTCATATTTCTTGACATTTTTCCGACTGGACACAACTATGAAGAATATGAGCCAAGTTGAAAAATAATAAAACGTTCTTTTTAGAGTCTGGTTCTACTACAAAAACCTTAAAGATGATCACGTGACTGAAGAAAGGTATTATTTACTTGATAGAGTAGAGTCAGAGTCACTCTCCACAACTGTGTTCAGGCTGTTGAAATCCATGTCATTTGCTGAGTCTCTTGATATTTTTAGTGATGCAATGTTTATATTGGGGTGTGCAAGCTTTTCCTTTTTGCTTTTCCACTCCCTTTGTCGGTATATTACTAGATTTCTCTCCGTGTTACCACCAACAACATCCGTAGATCAGCGTAATAGTTTGAAACTGGCAGCAGGAATTTATATTGTCACCCACATGATTGCACATGTCCATCCTCAGGTACATCCCGGTGAAACGAGGACAGCACTACATGTGGTGGAGAACTCCATAGGCTACCTTTAAATCAAGTCTGAGATGCTGATTGAAAGTGACCATTCAGTGTTCACAATTTTCCTTTAACTTTGTCTTGTTCTGCTGTAAGTGCAGAATAAAGCACAGCCACAGATTAAATTACCGTCACATCGCATTTATTTGAAGCAAAAGAACATGAATAAGTAAAATAAAAACCCCAAAAGACTGAATATAACGTAGGTTTGAATCAAAAGGGAAAAACGTTCTATAATTGAATCATTATAAGTTGTGTGACAGATTCTTTGCCGTGCAGTCTCTCATCCTCCTGTAGACTCATGCAAGTGGAAAGAGAATTTCACCTTTATCGATCAATAACATAAAATCAGCTTTAGCTGTGTTCCCTCACTTATGTCATAGTGTCTTCAGCCACCAGACTCTCAGGCTTCGTAGCTCTTGCTGCTCCTCTATTTCTATTAATTTTCACTATAATGTTATCAGATATTCAGTATGCCATCTACTTACTCTACTGACTGTGTGAATAACCAGTCAATGATAATTCCTTATCCATCTTTTGCTTTTCTGGAAAAAACACAACCCTCTCTTGTCCTGGTGGTTTGTCATGATTAGTTCAGGCCTACTGATCTTGGCTGCCATTCCCTGGGCTCAATAGGATTTGGTGTAATCCCACAGAGCAAAGCAGAGCAGATGGACACACAGGTAAGATCACAGTGGTCTAGGGGCTATAATTGGCCTGGCCCTCTGCCTGCAAACCCCTTTTACTGGTAGTCATTTCAATCCTTTGATTACGTAATCAGATTTCAAATTAGTGTAACTCTGCAACTCCGATCAGTTTGAGTCCGATGTGGACATTTCATTTCAAGCTTCTTCTGCTCAGTCTACAGGAGATGTAGCTGTTAGTACAGTGGTTATAGTTGGATTGTGTGTCAGACACAGTGGGCACAGGTACAGTAACTCTACACTGTAATCCCACAGAGCAGATGGGCAGACAGGTAGGTCCCCAGCCACACAGCAGCATGAACCAGTTTAACTCTCCGCCCCCCTCCTCCGTTATAGCCAAACTTTATCAAATTAAAAAATAAAGAAAGTAATTACTGTATGCAGTGTATCGTAGAGCAGATGGCTATCTTACAGCTATTACTCCTCCATCACATTTTATTAGGAAAAAACTAAAGCCCGCAGTGAGGACAACTGTGGTGAGCTGCGTTATTGTAGCTCCAGTATCCAGCTCTACAATATGACTGCTGAAAAGCACTTTGGGACTATGCATCACTCTGAAGTTGAAACGGTAGGAATTTCCCATGAGGTTTGCAGATAACATGTCTTAGTTAAAGAACGGCAGTGGCAGAGAATTTGTCTTTTTGCTGTAGCATGGTCAGTTCACACCTTACAGCACCACTTAGCACCACTTGCAGCCAATTTAAAATAACTCATGGGATCTAGGAATGTAACCTGCCATTACCCCCCAAAAAAAGAAATTGGTGCCCAGCCTGTTGAGGACTGCTAATAAACTTCCCAGAGAGTGGATATTTATATTCTTGGACGATGATAACAAAATTCGACTTTCATAGAAAGCAGGAGATGCAACATGAATTTCAGCCTGCTTGCCCACATTGCTCAGTGAATTAGGAATTAAGATCTTAGATATTTGCCTTAAAGCCCTTTGTTTGCAGAATTAACCAGTTTTAATTGATATAAGTTCCTTTCTGTGATCATAAATTGAGCTGCAGGGACTCGATTCTTCTTAAATGTCCCATACCTGCCAGTTTTGGAGTTTATTTGAATCACTGCATTCCAGTAAGGAAATCTATTGCTTTCCAAATACTTCAACCTTTTAAATGTAATAGCCAAATAGATGTGGACATAAGGCTGGATGACTCGACTTAAAGCAAATTGAGCAAAGGATTAATCAACTATAGATCCTCTTCCCTCGGAGTGGCCCCTTTAGGTACCAGTATGTAGTCTGGGGAGGTACAACAGCTCACAGAATAAATAACCCCTTTGCAACTGCCTGGAAAATAATCTCTTCTCAAAACAAACAGTGAACAGATCAGCAGGCTGAGTGGGGAAAAACAACAACTTTATAACACAAAGATTGTAAAAGCTGCAGAGAATGATTACACAAAAGTTCTTCCACAGAGACCTTAGAGATTCATTAACCCACGCTGACGATGTATAATCAAGTTTTCACAGAGCCCTAGCAGGAGTTCAGTTTTCCTCCTCAACCCAACATTTTTAAAGTAGTTATTTTAAAAGGCGTTGGCTGTGATACTTCTTAAGACAGCGTGTGTTCTGCTTCTCTGCAAAAAGACATTAATTGCAACCTTAAAATTACAGTATTTGTAGGAACAGTATTTTTCGTATGGCCCACTGTTTAAAAAGTGGTGTGAGACTTGAACCGACAATGATTCATCATAAAGTTTCGATGTGGGTGGTGCAGCTATACAGGAAGGAACTCCTGGGTTTTTGTGTAGATTTTTTCTTTCTTTTTAATAATGTGCAGAGACACATGGGGGTTCACTGAACTGGGGTCTTACAGTGCAAACAACTGTATATGTCATGAACAGCTGTAGAAGGCATGTATTAAACTAGAGCACCTTACTGTACTGTAGTGAACTCTACAGATTTCACACCTCTAAGTGTGTTTGTCTACAGGTCTTGTGCAAAACCTTTTAACACTGACCGGAGCTAAAGATGACACGTTTGAAAATGAAAAACTTGTGTTACTTTTTAGTACTTCTTCCTACTTTTTACACATCTACTCGACTACATTCAAGAGGGTACTTTAAAGTTGCAGGTTCAGATCAATATTACACATAGCACCTTGTGTAAAATGATCCAGTGCTTAACCCATCCACCGGAAAGTACACAAAATAGTTGAATTCAGCTCTACTGTTAAAATTCTGCTGTCAAAGTCTTTTTTTTTCTTGAAATATATTCGCACTTATGCTCGAGTACTGCTTTTTTCTTGTAGTAATATATGAGTACTGTACTGTAGATGCATGATTTTACATTCATGTGAGGTTTGGGCAGTGACTGTAGCCATGTTGTTAATAAGATATCTGTAGTGCCACAGTTGCATGTTCACATTTGGCACAGTGAGGGAATGTGAAGTCAGCAGGATGAAGAAAGTGACCAAGACATTTGTTGTGTTGCTGATAAGCGACTTCTCTGCACCTTGCAAGTAGTTGAACTGCGGAATAAGCATGTAGGAACAGTTAATCCTCAATAAATAGAGCTGCTTTGCAGCTTCAAAGAGGCATGAAATCCAAGTGTTAATTGCACTGTGTACATCTCTTTTTTTTTTCATAAATACACCTCAGGGCATCAGCAGCACACTGCCAGGTGCTACAATATACTGTGTGCTTTGCTTCACCGTGCACCTGTAGCAAGGTCTATGCCAACACATTCTTTTCCCCTTTTCCACGGCTGTGTATTGTGCATCTTAAGTTTTCCCTGCGTGGAATATCAGGTCAAACCCGTGTTGCTGTTGCTGCTGTGTTTTTACCGTGCGAGTGGATCAAATAACAACAGTAGCGTCTACGTTTCCCATCTCCGCCATGGGGCGCAAAGAGCAGGGCAGAGCAGCGACCAGCCGCTAATCCGTGCGCCTTTCGCCGTGGACATAATTAGATTACCGTGGTGCACCGATCACCGTCTCATCTGACGCCGCCGTCGCCGCCGCTGCTCCTGCCGCTCGTGCTCCTGCGGTAAACGCTCGGCTACCTTAAGACAAAACCTCTCTCTCTGACTCCGCATAGTGTCTCTCTCTCTCTCTCTTTCTCTCTCCTTCTCCCCCTCCCCATCCGTGTCTCTCTCTGGTTGAGAAAGCAAAGGGGCAGCACTGGAGGAGAGACACTGTGACTCTGTCTCTCTCCTCCACGGCTCGCACTTCCACCTTCCAAGTCCCACACTGCATGGAGACTTAAACTCAAAGAAGACAAGAGGAGAGGAAGACTATTCTCCACACAGTCTGATCTCTTTTTCTGACTAGTCGGTTTTTGTTTTTTGTTTTTTTTTGTTTTTTTTTGTAACACATATGTGCAGTCTTGAAAGCGCGGACGGCGGAATTTCTCCCCCTCCTCCCTAAAAAAAAAAGAAGAGAAGAGAAGAAAAGTGGGCTCAGTATCCAGGCGGGTGGATGAGTTGTGTGGATGTTATTTCCTGGATTTTCTCCTCGGGCTGTGTCTCACCGCGGCCCAGAGACGGCAACAGTGTGTGGAAAAGTAGATTTGAATGTTAAACATATGGATTCAACGAGAATAACACGGTAAGTCTCATCAGACATCTCACCCTTCTGAGCCTCTGATCTTTTTAGTAAACATGTATTCCGACTTATAGCTCGCTCGTGTTACCTCGGTGGTGAGTTTACTGACCTAAAGGCATCCTTTATAGTGCGTTTCTTTTATCCTCTTGCTTCCGCCTGCACTATTTCAACAATATTCCGTGCTCCACAGTTCATCCCTCAGTCCTCTGTGGGATCTTTCTTTCTTTTCTTTTCTTTTCGTTTTTGGTTGAATTGAAGCAGTTTGCAGGTGTGGAAAAGCCCACACACCGAATGACCACTGTCGCTGCTCATGCTTTAAAAAAACTCTTCTGCATCACAGTATCGATCCTCAGCGAGTTTGAATAGTTGGAGGTGTGTGTTTTTTTTGTTTTCTGTTTCGTTAAATGCAGAATTCGCTGTCCGTGGTGCTGATTCTGAAACCGGTGCTGAGGAGATTATAAGTGCCTGTTTAGTAAATTGTACGTCGATTTGAATTAATCCAACACAACTCAGCACATTTACATGCAACATGCAGCTGTCGTGTATTTCTCTGACTCCCCAGTTTTTTTCTTTTTTTCACTGATGCACTGTGTTCATTATGACACAGGTCCATCAAACATGAACTTCACTCGTGTCACCTGCACCTGGCTTATACTTGATATTGGATTTTTAACATAATTTATTGCAGTAGCCTCAATATAATAGGATTTAAAAAATCCATTGCAGTAAATAAATGTCATTTCTGTAATTGAGCAGCAGTTTCCCCACCACCACTCCTCTTGTCATGGATCATCCCATCTCATCTGAAAGCACTGTGGGGGGTTAGTTTATTTCTCAACAAGTAGACAGCTGCTACACCACAGTATAATGCTCTGTCTTAGAGTCATGCAGTGGTCCCGTCGAAAGCAGGTTACCTCACAAGCAGCCTGTGCGTCTCGGATTATAAAGGCAGAGAGAGAGAGAGAGAGAGAGAGTCATCCGATTACCCTAAATTACCACAAGCTGTTGCCTCCTCAAAACAGAGCAGATAGTGAGGGGAGAAAGTCAAAGGTGACAGGCGGTGGGGGTGGGATAAAGTGGGTGTAACAGCTTTTTCTGATGTTCCTACAATAGCCTGCCTCCGTCCTTCCCTGGGTGTCAAAATATGGATCCTTATGTAAAGTCGTAAGGACTCAGTCAGGTGTGAAAAAGTATCTTGTACACACAGGTAGAGCGTTTCAATGTGTGAAATGAGCAGCCATGACAAATGCATGAGTGTGCTGGACCTGGGTGTTCTAGTGACTCTGCCGATTGGATTATGTGTCACTGCTGTTTTACCTGTGTGTGGGCAGGCAGAGTTCGTGTGTGGGCTTGTTCATGTATGAAGCCTCCATGTGTGTTTGTGTTTGTGTGTGTGTGTAGGGCGGGTAGGAGGGAGAGAGGGAAAGAGTGAGAGAGGGGTCAGACAGACAGAATGTGTTTTGTGAACCTGGGACCCGTCCACTCGTCACCATGTCAAATCCTGTTAGTCACGCTGAATGACAGAAGCACCAGGACTTCGATGAAAATAACTGCTGCTAGGTCTTTGCCTTTTAAGTGGGAGACTGTTTGTGAACTGATATGACTCCAGTGGATCATTCACTTTGTTCTTTGTTTTATTAGCTATTATTGCAGAAGAAAATACACATTTACCACGCTTATATTCTAAAAGGAAAGCTACTTTCTTATTTTATCTCTTCACCTGATCTTGGCTTCTATCTCTTCTCGGCTTAATGTTAGTTTACAGTGATTGTATTTGACCTGCACAATGACTGTACAGTGCAATTGCATGGACAAAATCACCTAAGTAGCGCAACTAAGTTGTCTACTATTTTACTGACATCTGTGGCACCAGGTCCTACAGTAATCCCTGCAAATAATGTATTGATATTGTAATCTAAACACAGACTTCATTCCTGATCTACTTTTGTTAGTAGTGGTGTTGAAGTCATCTGGAGTACAAAATATTTTGTGGTTTACCTCAAATGAACCTTTGGAAGTCAAATGGAGAATTCTAAAGTAGTGCAGCACTGAGTCGTGAATTGTATTTCCAATAACAGTGAGACATTATTGTCTTCATTTCAGCTGGAATCATTTTGTACTTTTCAAACTAATTCCACTGGATCTCAGTCCTTTAGGCTCAGAGCCCTCCTGGCCTTCATTTCAGCCAACAGCTCATTGACTGATATACACAGGGGATGCTAAAATAACAACATGGCAGGATTAAACCCTGCTAATCTGGGTCCCAAGGTTCACAATTAGGATCCCCTACTTTAATCAGTGTAGAAAATGACTGTGAGACCAACTCAAGCTATTAAAAATGCATTAAAAAGTCAAAAGTTTGAATGTAGTGATTAGAAAATCGATGCAAAAATATTTCCCAAGATGCGTCTCACAGATGATACAATGGAAAACATTTTGTACCCTGGGCATGGAGAACATAAAAATACCAGAGTGCTCTCAGCTATAATCATTACTAAATTCAGATGCTGGTATTTTATTGATGAAATAAGATCATTCAGTCGTGCTTGAGTCTTTGGTGTTGAAGTAATGCGACGCCACATGTGGCAAAATGCCAGGACAACAGCAGTGGAATAGGCCATTAAGTGAACCCTGATCGTCTCAATATCATGACTTCACAATAGACGGAAACAGCTCATACAATACAAAAAAAATGTCATCAGTTCAAACATGTCCAGAATTGTCCTACGACAACACTGGTGAAGCAGGAGATGGTGTTGTTTCCTCACTGGGACCAAACAGAGCCATCGGCAGGGTTTACTGATTAGCCTGGTTTCCACACAGCTTGGCACGACTGCAGGAGCCTCTCTCAGATTTCATTACAATCACCTGGAGCTGCCCCAATGACAGTAGTGGAATATCTATAACAATGACCACATACACACGCACAAATCATTTTTTCCCCTGGCAGTCAATTGAAATTCGCAACTCAAACCAAAGCTGTGGACAAAATCTTCTCCGAGTGGCCTCAATATAGAGACAATTTGACCCTGCATGATGCATGCACACTCCAGTGGCCTGGAGTTAGACTGTTTGAACTGTCAAGTCCAGCTGGGGAAGGAGTGTTTTTCTGGCCAGTACTGGAGGAAAAAACTTTTCTGTGAGTGCAAAGAATGTTTTTGTCTTTGAAGACATTGTCAAGTTTGGATGTAAAATTTGGCAAGCCTCTTTAGGATAAAACGATTTGGCTGAATTGCCCGCTATTTTTATTTATCGCACTCCGTAATCACGACAGTTAGGTTTTTATATATGAGAACATTTTAAGCCTCAACATCCTGAGTTGATGACAGATGAACTGGCATTGATTCAATTTGTCTATCAGATTCACAGCTCCCCTCAACCTAGATGGTAATTAAAACATGAAAGCATCTTCAACCCCCTCCACCCCCCACTCCCCACCCCTACCCTCAGAATCAATCAATCAAGACTGTTATTGTAAGACAATCACTGTCCCTGCATCACTGCATTAATCTAGTGTTGGTGTAATAATAACAGATTGTTTCAGGGTGTTGTTTTTAGCCTAATTAGCAATGCTAGTGAATTGCTGAAGGTCAAGTCCAGAGGGCCTCTTCTTTTACTCCCTCTTTTAATTCTACCAACAGATCCCCCCTGTACTTGCTAAAAAATTCAAAGCCCTCTCTACAACTTTATTTACATTTGCTTTTTCCCCACCTGTACTATGTGCACTGTCTGTGAATGGTCCCATCCTCCCAGTAGTCAGACTACCTATTAGAAAGATGTCATATTGAATTAGCCACACTCATGTGAGCAAGGCTAACTATTCACATTCGTGACAGAAAGCCGCCTATGGCTGAGTTCTTCAATTTCTATCTAAGGGAAGCAGTGGACAGTGTAATCCTCACAGGTATTGGTGGATTCTCTGTGTAGGCTATATCAAAAGCATGTGTTCTCCACCTGGTTTCTTCCTGTAAGGGTGTCTACATTATTTCATTTTTTTTTGCCCCAAATGCACTGCCCAACTCCAGGGCATTTACGATGAGGCAGAATTCATTTTTCAATGTGTCTTTCTGAATACACACCCAACTGATCACAAAGGTTGGTAATTCACTTGTTTTTATTCAGCAACACCTATAATCAGAAAGAGTTCTTTCACACCTTTCCACACTGTTGTTGCATCTATGGGCCATATATATTTGGCATAATGCTCACAACAAGCTGTCATAGATTTGTCTTGCTGAATTAGTCAGGCCTCTGTGAACAGCACAAGCTGCTTTTGTAACTAAAGACATATTCTGTGGGTTTATGAA
The DNA here is from genome assembly GCA_030347415.2 of Decapterus maruadsi. Taxonomy (NCBI): domain Eukaryota; kingdom Metazoa; phylum Chordata; class Actinopteri; order Carangiformes; family Carangidae; genus Decapterus; species Decapterus maruadsi. Next base: position 11,371,257 of record CM064888.1, on the reverse strand, counting down.
CTTATATTAAGTGTTTCCTGTCAGATGAGAGAACGTGTGAACATTTATTTTTCTCTTTTTAGCATACTTTCCTCTGAAACACACCAGGAACAACTCATTTTTAGGGTGATTTAATATATTTGACACCCAGATGCAAGGGAGTAATTATTTGGTGCACGTTTTCGACATACATACCTGTTTCTGGTTTTAACTACTCCTCTAAAACGGTTAGAAGCATCAAGAGGTGTGTGTCATCACAGCAGAACAGAGACATTAATAAACATGATTAAACATTTATGGTCCCCATGGGATAAATCTTCCTGACCTTGGTGATATGCTGACTTACTCCTTTCCTTCTCCATTGATTTGTAGTTTTAGAGGGAAATACCTTGAGTATTGTATGATTGCCAAATTCCAGCCTGGTTCAGACATTTATGTTCATGCTCCCCTCAGGATGAATTGTGACAGTGTTGGTGACCCTACAGCTTTTTTTTTTTAATCTAGTGCTGACATCAGGTCGAATTATTTGTTGAGAACCGTGGTTCATTGTGTAACAGGCCGTTTATATAAACAGACTCAAGAGCAGGGACAGCAATAGGCTGCTGTTTATTGGAGAATTTATTCAACTTTATGCAAATGCACTCTGAAGCAATGTGAGTAACAACAAGACGAGAGCCAGCTGCACTTGTTTTAATGCCTGCAGAAATGGAGCCACTGACTTGTTTCCTACTCGGCACCCGGCACGGATAGAGGACCGCAGTGCCCATCAGTCCTGTCAGGTTGGGCATCATAGTGTTATGATTGGGGAGGGGTGTTAAAACAGTTGGTACAATATAATGTAGGCCTCAGCTGTAGTTAATTCTTAGTGATAATTAGCTACTGTAATTAAGTTGCCAACATTACTGCATCCATAATATTTCAAATGATAACCTGCTGGCATTTCAGTGCTGAATCTCTTATGCATTTATTCTGTTGCTTTTTTCTTCTTTTTAGCATATACCAATAAATAAGTCTAAAAAATACAGGAATCAGCCCTTAAGAGTTCTTTTTACTGCATAATGTCAAATACTCAAAACAAAAGTGGCAAAACTCTGGGAATCCCCTGGGAGAACAGACCTGAAACATGAGCTGCTTGTATCAGTCGTGGTTACAGCCCTGGGTTTAAGACGGCACCCTCGTTCTTTTCGAAGCCTTCCAGCAGGTTTACGAGGAATCAAACCCAGATGCCAACATTATGAATGTACATTGGAAGCCAATTTTCTCTTTTATTGTTTTATTTCATCACAGCAGTAATGACACAACAGAACTAACGTGATCCGTGGTGTTAAAGGAAGGGCTGGCTTTAGTGTATTTGCTTTGTAAACAGCGAAGTTTTCAATGACTTTGACTGTTATGTTCCAACATCAGTGCACAGAGTGTCAATCTTCATTGACATTTTGTTGAAATTTGGTCTTTGTGGTGCCAGGTGCTGTTTTGAATGCTTCTGTGTGAGGGATTTGGTTTACATTCAACAATACAACCAAGTTAATTGTTTCTAACAAGATTATCTGCTTGCTGGCCAAAACACTGCCTGAAATCTGCATATCTGGCAACCCAGGCAGCAGAAACAAAGAGGCAAATCAGCAAGAACTGCCTAACTTATTCCCTTTGTGACGAACATTTTTTGTTTTTAATTCCCATTATTACTTATGGACAGTTTTTATTGTGTGACTATCCACTTTGCATAACAGACTAAATTAGAACCAATAAAGACATTGAAAAAAGTAAACAAAGCAATTTAACTACACTTGTTATTAGGAAGTAAACATTCAACATGCAGTCAACAACATGCCAACTTTCCAATTTATATTCCCACACCCTTTCCTTTCCTGTAGATCTGCAGTTTCTAAAACTGGGTCGAAAATTAGTTGTTGGTTGTTTGTTGTGGGTCCCTGTGGGAGCAGTTTAGTATATTGTGCCTGAGTCCCAGGGTAGGATTAAATGAACTCACTTCTAATCCTGTGTGGTAAAAGTTCTGAGCATTCCCCTTTGCCCCATTTTAATACCTTAAGTAGTTTTCTATCTGATCAGGGGCCTGTAAAACCTCTTCAGTCCAGAAAGAAAGAATTAGTCATCAGCCCTTAGTACGTCTAGTGCAGTGTTCACCATTTAGATTAACCATCTCTGCTGTGGGTTTGACATATTGAAATAATGATACACGGCCAGCAACAGTTGGTGCATTTGCAATCTCTCTAGTGTGGCTGGGAATGTGAAATTGGGACACAATTTTTGTACCACTCAACAAAGCTGTGAAGGTTATTTAGGGTCAGAAAAGAGTTCTTATTTTACAATACTCCAGGTGTTAATGATGCGTACCATTCCAGGTGCATAGATAATAGTGCTTGTTTCATATAATGAAGTGCATGTCTGACTTGAGGGACGATCTTATTGTAACTAGGCCCGATATATGTAAAAATTAACTGCACTGTGGGCCAACGGGCATGCCAGAATTATTTCCAGTAAATGGTGACACTACACAAATGTTCTGCACACATACGTACAGTGTACATACAAGACCAGAACAATCGCAAACATGGCTGAGAAGAATTGAGACAATTAGCCAAACAAACACAAACCATGAACTCATTTGAATTACACAATACTATTTTCCATGTGACTAGTTCAGCTTGTTGCCTTGATAACACATTGTTACATCAGCAGCACCTTTTGACTTGAGATGTCACATCAAACAGTTACAAAGAAACATTCATGATGGAGTCATCTCTCTGTAATGAGATGAATGTTAGATTGATATTTGCTTTCTTTGAGCTCTGTTTTTGGTCTCCACCACTTTGCGCGGGGGAATATCTGCCTCGTAAGCTGTTGAAGGCTCCAAAGTGTTCGCCTTCTGTGTTCGTTTGACCTTCTTTTTGTGCCAGACGACTTTACTTTAACTGTTCTTTTGTTTGGCTGAAAGAAACTCTCTGCTGTGGTTGGAGTGGATCGAGATTAATCAGTATGAGAGACCCCTTTCACATTGTCACATTGTCATTTTAGATTTGTTATTGGAAATATAAATTATAGATAGTTTTACGAATTCAACAGCAGCATCTCTTTTTAGAGCAGCATTTGATATTTTCTCTAGATAAGCCACAGAACATGCAACTTTAATAGGAACTTTATTTTTCAGATTTTGTAATTTTGTTCGACTCACCCTTAAAAAATTGTCTGTGGGTATAAGCAATACTTTCTTTTATCTTTAAGAACAAGGTAAAGACAATTTCTGGATTTTGCCAAGCTTAATAGTGTAAGATATGTCAGTAGCCAACTTTGTGTCTGTGTGCATATATATGGTGCAAAATTATATGTTATATGTTATTATGTGTTTTTATAATAAAGCATCATTTATTGATAAGATACAGTATCTTATTCTCAAGGCTCTGCTGTTTGTCTCAAGTGGACACATTCACACAGACTGTATGTGAAGTCTGGCTCTTGCTTTGGAAGTTGGTGCGTTTGGAGAGTTGCAGACGATTGTGCCAGGAAGTCAGCGTGTCTGATTTAAGACCTGAAGATGCTCTGAGGCTGTAGTGATAGACTCCAGAGTGGTAGACACTTTTAGCAAAACCCCCACACACCCACCCACACACACATACTCACCAGCTCACACACAGACACACAGCGACATGTTACTGTTAGCAGGAATTTCCATTATAGGTGGCGTGAATAAAAACAAAAATTTGTATTATTGTTATGTGAGAATCTGTATTTTTCTCCATTTGTCGGGGAGAGAGTTTATTGTTTTATCACTATGTGTGGGAGCCAAGATGCAACTGTCTGTGACAGTGGTAGTATTTGTTTGTGTGCGTGTGTGTGCCTGTGTGTGTGTTAGTGGCCACATGCTAAGCCACAGAAGGTTGCCAGTGTTAAGTCTCGCCTCTGGCTGTGTGTGTGTGTGTGTGAGAGACAGTGGGAGAGAGGGAGGGAGATTACAGCGACTATTGCCAACTTCAAAGTGTCTACTGGTGTTGTGCCAGGTCAGCATGTTTACACAGGAGAATTGGTGTTGGGACACACACACACACACGTATACACTCATAGTTGTGCACGTTGCGCATTGCACATGTATAGACACACCTTATCTCCTGTTCTGGTTCCTGAATATCCACGCACGTCACATGCACACGCTGCCCAGAGTGTATTGGTCTTATCAGTGGTCCCAGTGAGTTAGGGGAGGCATTTAATCAGGGTCAGCTCACAGCTCTTGGCATCGCACTGATTCCACCATCTCTCTCCCCCCTCCCCTCCACTCCCCCACCATGTCTTCCTTTCACTCTCTCGCCCTCACACTGAGCTGTCCAGTGGGCTAAATGTTACTCAGCAATAAAATTTTGTTCCTGAAAACTTAAAAACTGGATCACTAGAGGCTTCAACTAGTTTCACTCTCATATATTTACTAACTTTTCTCAGATACTTTAGGAAAGATTGTACAATAAGTCAATATTATTTCTTACATAGCACTTTTTAAATTCACTGCTTTTCCCTGTGGTTTTACAGTAAACCAGGTGCTACTGTAGTTTCTCTACAATTAAACCAATACTTTAACATTTCTGGAAAAATACACTTTTCCTCTATTTGCTTTCTGATGAGAAGATTGAAAGCATTCAGAAATCTGTCTGTGCTGTAGCTGCCTGATGGAGCTGGACTAGCAGCTTCCCCTTGTGTCCAGTGTTAATGTTAAACTAACCTAACAGGCTGCTGGCTGCACCTTCACTCTTAAGATACACACACACAGATATACAGTATGATATGAAAGTGGTATCGATCTCCTCATGTACCGCTCTGCCAAAAGAAAAAAACAAATGTCAAATTATTCCCTTAACAATTGGTTCAAGCAGCAAAACCCCAAAGTTATTGATTTAGCACAAACATTACAGTACAGTGCACACTTTAATGGTTGTGGCCAGTTAAAATGAAAACCCACACAGAGCATACATGGCAACACACATGATAACACAAACCAGAGAGCTGTTAATGCTGAAAAGGGTATTTGTCTGATTTCATGAAGTTTTCCAACCATAAAACTTTAATTTATGGATGGCCCGATACCACTTTTTTTCACACCGATACGATACCGATACCTGGATCTGAGTACTTGCTGATACCGAGTACCGATGCCCATCCTTCTACAGTACCACAACAAAAAAACAAACGATGAGGCAAAATGCAATGAATTGGAAGACAAATTTTATTTTATTTTAATTTATGCTTGTTACAACAAAATTTGTTGTAACAAGCCTCTGATCTAAAAAAAAAATACAACAAAGATGCAAAGCCACCCTCTGATCGCGGTCTTCATGCAGAGCAATTGCATGCACTGGTATCGGTTCTTGTACTCGCTAAAGTTCACCGATACCGATACAAGTATATTACAACAGTATCGGACCGATACCTGATACCAGTATCGGTATCGGGGCATCCATACTTCACTTCAAATGTTAAGTCTAAAATATTCAACTTTGGTTAAACGGGAGATACAGAATTAAAATACAGATGCACCTTTGCCCAGTGAAGAGGTGTTACATAAACTTCCGAAATAAAATTAGCCAAACGTATTTATTATTAATAGCTCAGAGGTACAAGCTTTAAATATATAATGTGAGGTAACACATGGTAGAATTGATGTTTATAATAGAGACTTTTTTACTGTAACAATGACTCTTCATCAGTGACCTCATTTTGGTCAGGATCATCTGTGTCATAATGTGTTAAAAATCGTGTGAGAACATTTACTTTGTAATAGGAACATGGTCCTGGCCCAGTAAGTTTGGGACAGTTTGATGTGAAAACACTGAAATACTCTATTATAAAGATATCATAATAATATAGGTCAAGCATCCTAGTGCTTCAAACTAAAACTGGCATAAAAAAACCACAAGTGCTAAAACAGTAGTCAAAACAGTCCTGAGCATCAGTTATGCATGAAGCACATATCTCAGCATTGAAAGAAGCTCAGGTGGATTTCATGCTGGTGAGCCTGTTAGCATTCCAACAACAGCATTCATCATCAGCGCCTATGCAGCCTCAGAGCGCTGCTAGCATAGCTGTAGACTCCTCATCTTGTTATCCAGGGGCAAAACGTGTTTGCATCCTAGAAATGTACTTTATGATTTTAATTAGCTTTACATGCATTATTCAAATGTAGCATAATTTAGCATAATGTAACATCAAGCTAAATCCTCTATTTAGAGGGATCAGTACACAGTTATTTCAACAGCTGTGTCATATTGAAGTGTGGCAAGGTAAGAACATTAGAGCTTAATGCACGTATCAGTTCCTCCTTTCCATTTTTTTCTGACTCTTTGCTTTCCATCTTCATCTTTCTCCGGCCCCTTCCCCACAACGTAAAGCCATCGGCACTCAAAACAAGACGACTTTAGACTAGTTATTTTCACTCCGGCTCAATTATTCTCCCAGTATGTCCTCTCCCTCTCCTTCCATTCTTCATTCTCCCACCTGTCATTAATGTTTAACAAAGCTGTCAGTTGTGATGTGTTTTGAAGAGGGCAAGTGTTTTTCTCTTGCTGTTTCTTAGAAGGCCCATGAACCTGATGAGGCAGATCGAAATCAGAGAGGAGCTAAATCAGGCCACATCAAAATATGCCTTTAGTTCTTGCCTTGTTTGTGTTTTTTGTTTTGTTTTTTTGCACGAGAGTGATTTTTGAAAGACATTGATTCCCTGGGGAAAAGCAGCACCTTTGCATTATTGCTGGTGATGTATTTCTCTGAAGAAGAAATAATCCAAAATGTATCTGATTATTGAAACACTTTGTAGATACAGATGTATTCTCACATTTCTTTTACATTTTGGATATTAGAAGAAAAAATACTACGCCTCTGAATCTTCTCAAACATTTTATAATGTGCGTTATGATTCAACGATACAACAGGAGCTTCTCTCTCTGGCTGGTTTAAGCCGTGTTCAGCAAATCATTAATTCATGCATTTGATAATTTATTCATTCATTCCCTTATTGGCTAATCAAATAATAAAACAAAGTCTTTAAAGGGGAGCTTTGTGCACCAGTACTGTGCGTGCTAATCAGTCCCCCACAGATCATAGGATCAGCAGCTTTGCGGCCAAACTCAGGTAACAACAGTGAAGTGGTGTTGGCAGCCGCGTATTGCGTGCAGGCCCCGACGCCTGTTCCAGGGCAGTATGTCAGGCCTGGGAGAGTCAGGGTTAGAATAAGTTCACTAGGCTGACAATGGCAGATTTTATGATTCTGACATTTTACAGAGAGAGTTCAAACATTATGCTCTTAATAGCTTAAATACCTGCCTGTACCAAATTTGACAAAAGGGACCTCTCTGTCATTGCTTTGTATTTGCAAAGAATTATATGACACTATTTATTGTTACACAGAGTACTTCACAGCGGGGTATAGATGTGGGGAAAAAATAAAACAAAAATTATGAGTGTAATATGAGTTGTTTTGGGCTGAATACTAAGATTGACAAATAATTTTCAATGAAAGTAATGATGCATTTTTTTTCTTGTGGCATGCACCAAACAAGCAAGTTCCCTTATATATGAAAACCCAACTTTAATGAAGTTCGATGTTGCATGTCAAAAACACCTGGACCACCGTGAAATTAGCAACTTAAATAATGGCATTTAATTGTAACATGAACAGTTTAGTTCACAGTTTCCTACTCAATATGAACATTTCTTACACCAGACTGGATATTTGCTGGGTGTTTCCTACCAATTAAAATGCTAAGATAACGGTGGATGCTCTGGAAATGTCATTTCCATTAGAAGTCCTCACCAAAATCAGTGACAAATTCGAGACAATAACTATGACACACAGGTGCTGAATCATACTTTATGTAAAGTCTAGGTTCACACAGTACACAAGGCTCTGCAGCTTTGAGATGCTGAACAGTCTCCTCTCTTCACTGAATGAGTCAACACTTATCTCCTTGTTTCAATCACTTTTCAAGACATGATTTTTTCAGACTTGTTTCAGACTAATCCCCTGAGCCTGGTCTTGCAAAGTGAGAAAAAAACCCCACTTGTAATGAATGACTTGAAATTAACATAATCAATATGTTTTAAATGACCACACAAAATTCGACTCACAGTTCATAGATGCTGCTCTACTGTTTAATCCAAAAAATAACTCAAATTTACTCTCCATTAATTCACAAACTTAAAAAAAATGCAATTTTATAATTTTAGAAAGCAAAAACATTTGTAATTCATCTCTGTCATGTGATGTCATGCCACTTTAAATTTGGATTCTGCATTTCCTCACGCTATTAATACATGGTGTATTAGGATTTGGATCTAGATTTGTTCTTATGTAAGGATTAAAATTGTGCCATTGTGATGGCTTTTATATTTTCACCTTATATTATGCTGAATATCTCACATGTGGGTTGAGTTAACACTCACAACAGCATGAGTGCCCAAGCGCCCATGTGTGGGTCCTGTTCTGTGGGTTGAACCAGTGACAGCTGACAGCTACAATCTCACTCATTGTTAGCTGGAATTTTTCCAGGGAGAAAAAAGCATCAGACAAATTGAAGTTGGAACTGCCACGACATTAGAGGTGAAATCAAGTGCACAAAATGAGATGTGAGATTTATTGCCGTCCATACAATCATGTGACTGTGGAATAATTGAGGAGCAGGGAGGTGAAGGCTATCAGACTGATCAACCATGGTCACCAGTGGCAGCACAATCTGTCATAGTTAACACCCACTTACACCATGTTAACCGCGGGGCCATGCCTCATTATTCACTCCCTCACATATGAATAGTTACGCGTGAATATACCGCCATTGATGGGAGTGAGCACATTGTTCGCCCACCAGCTCATACATATATGCACTTTCACTCTTAAGCATATCACCTGGCAGCAGAGAGTCGATCAGGTGGAGAACAGGAAATGAGTCATCAGAGTTCAATGGAGGACAGGAAATAGATTGCCAAAACTTGACTGTGCCACTCTGGTCCATTAATTGCAGAATGAGTGAAATCAAATGTGTTTATCTGTGTGTTGGTTTGTGAACTGAGCACAAATTGATGTTTTGTGGAAAGTTTAACTGCGTAATTTGTTGCTTGTTTGTAAATCTGCCTGATTTGTGTGCTTAATCCCAAGATTATTATCTTTTTTTATTGTTATTATTGTTGTTGTTGTTACAAAACACAGATTGTACTGGACGTTGTTTTCAATCTGTCTTGTCTCACACAAAGCCATGAGTCATGCTGAGACTCAGCATGTAGCCCATTTGTAAAAACCACACATTACAATGAACAGCAATGTGTTTCTGTTAGGTAATCCTATAATGTCAATGCACTGCATCTACAGTATATGGAAGTTGGTTCATCACCTTTAACTGTCTGAGATCTGCGGGGCAAAGACTTGAGCTGCTCAGAAAACACAATTGTACTGCAAAACTCATCTCATTAACTCATCAAATATACAATCCAACAACTCAAAACACTGTTGTGGAGAAATTGTGACCTGCACATTCACCATGTTATGAAATAATCATGTATAATTATGTAACATTATGACACACAAAGCAAATACACATAACTACTTGAGCGTTTAAAATGACTCCGTCTAGCAGCCGTGTCTGCAGTGTTTCAGCTACGTAGCGCTGTGAACGTGCAGGTCACTCACAACATGTCCAAGAGAGTATTTCGTAGTTCTTGGACTGATATTTGATCAGTTGATCAGATAACCCTACTCCTATGACTATAGAGATTATGGCAATGGGATAATTTGCCAAAATGTTGAACTATCCCTTTAAGAAACAATTGTTTTCTTTTATACTGTATGACAACATTCAAAAACTACTCATCTGCCTGTAAGGTGTAAGTTTTCCTCCACATTTCTTTAGGTGTAACTGAAACACCAACATACGATTGCCCTTTAATGTGATACGCCTTGTTTCCAAAAGTTTTTAACACATCCAGATATCGCCACAATATCAGCATCCAAATGGGAGTCCAGTTAAATTCTAAAAGTCTGGTCTGGTACTTGTGCAGGCAGTGTGCAGCCAGTCTAGCTGAGTTATTTTCCTCTCAAGACAGCCGCCTTCTGCATGTTGAAAGGAGGTTGATGAAAGAAGAATGAAGACAAAATAGTGAAACCAAAACAATGAGCTGAAAGACGTTAAAATGTCCCAATAGAGCTGATGAAAACCACAGATCAAACATAATGTGGTCATTTTGTTTGAGCCTGTAACTTCAAAATACAAGATCAATTTGAGATAAAGTTATTTTATACTGCTGTATTTTAATATAAGTATTTTATCATTCTGCCACAATATAGTGTATTTAAAAAAAACACGATGGCCCCTACAGTATGCAAAGAAATAAACTGTCACAACTTCTTATACTTCATGCAATTGAATATATGAAATGCATTATATCCTACTCTAATGATCATCCTCATCACCCTCAGTTCCCACTGTGATGGCTGCACAAAAAGAAAGTAGTTTTCTGCAGAGAAAACCAGTAGATCCAGCACCTCAACCTTATTTTACATTTACTGTTCCTTCTATGAAACGTTAGTGCGGAGACCAAAGTCATCTTGACTGTAAGTTTTTCCTCAGAGCTACCAGGCAGTCAAGAACAAGTGGAGCCCTTCTCTCCACATCTCTAACTTGAACATTGGGCTGCAAAGGCTCCGTGTGATTAAAAGACCTTAAATGAGAGCAGACCTTCCAGGATTTGACAAAGCACACTCAGTGGATGAGACGCCAGTTCCTCCAAGTGAAACGAATACATTGGAAATGCTGCTAAATTGTCCTCAGCTGACCCGACTTCTCCACCCCTTCTTCCCTCTTTGTGCATCTCTGCTAATTTAAATCCCTCTTGTGTCTTCACTCTGTGTTGTGGCAGTTGTGAAAAATGGGCCAGTAAAACCAAAAGTTATACTGTATATTCATACCTCGATGCTCTTTAGTGCTTCATTGCATAATCACGTTGAGTAGTGTACGTAATGCGCAGTGATATTTACGTTCTCTCTTTCACCATAATTCTCCTTCTCTGTGATCCTCCAGCTGTTCTTCATTTCACTTTATATGTTCCCAATTTTACTTTTTCGTCACTCTGCTTTCCTTATTCCGCTTTGCTTTGATTCCTCATTCTCTTTTCATTTTCCTCTTCATCTCGTCGCCATCCCCGCCTCCCTTCTTGCTCTCTGGTTTAGGCAATTTGGTCTGTATTAACGAAATTTGTCCTGCATTCCTCATATCCTTCTTTGCGCTCCTGGGGTGGTAAAACTGATCAATACATCCATTTTCGCATCAAAATCTTGGTTTATTGTACTTTCCCTGTGCTACAGCAATAACGGACTGATTACATTTCGGAAAAGAAAAAAGAAAGTCCTTTGAGGGTGATGTGAACAAATCCCACAAATTGCTTCATTTATCTGGAAACACTTGAGGTAACGTATTTGCAACAAGTGTCCGATTTGTTGACACAAACGTGTTGCAGTCTAATGTCGCCACTAGAGTTTGAGCTTTATTGTGCTGTTCAAGTGCTACAGAAAAATATGCAAATTACAACTTGAGTGCGAATGGAGAACCTTGAAATCCAGCAAGAAAAATCAGAACAAAACAAGCGACAACAAGGAAGCTTGATGACGAGATGCTGAAAAAAACTATATTAAAAAAAAAAAAAAGGTCAGCATATTCCCTGTCTTGATGGTCCTCCTTGCTCGATGGTCAAACCGGTCGTCTCAGTGCGCACTCTCAACTCCCATTCCTGGTGTTAGGATCTTAGATGGAATAGGTGCACTTGAGGGCAGCATGGACGGCCTGTCAATCTGTAAACCTATAATATGCACAGTTTGGAGTTCATTACACATTTTGTCAGCATGGCCTCTGCATGTACTGTATAGCAAGTGTTGGTGTGAGAGGTTGCAGAGTGAGAGGTGGATATCAGATCAGCTGTGGCAACCTGAGCTGGCCTTAACTATACTCTCTTTATTTGGCTGAAAAATGTACTCCGATCCTCCTTCACTCGTTCTTGCTGAAGCGTTTGCAGTCTGTTAAAAATCCAGAACTTGAGCATTAAGACTTGAGGCTTCAAAAAACTCTTTTATAATTTATGCTCACTTCCAATCTTTCACTTAGCTACTGTCTCTCCGTCTCTCTCCGTCTCTCTGTCTTTTCTCTGTTCAGTGCTTGTGTGCAATCAGGGAAATTGTTGTGTTTTGGATGCAGCCGTTTCACACTCCCAGGTGCTGACTGTCTCTGGGACACTCAGTGAGATTGGCAGAACAAGACAAGCAAAGTGCCCCGCCATTAGCTTATTGGACAGCCTGGTCAACACAACAGTGTGTGTATAAGTGTGTGTGTGTGTGTTTGTGCATGTTTGTTTGTTTTATTTCTCTGTGATACTGCCAAGTCGGTTAGATTAAGGTCTAGGTTTAGATACAGTAGCATGTTGCAAAGCTGGTGTGTCGGCGTTTCATACAGAAAATTGAATTTAATCCAAACGTGTGGATGTGTGTATTTGCAAACATTGGTCGTTGTAACCTACATGCCTCATCTACTTCATTTTGACAGTGTTATGTGAGCTGTTTATCACATTAAAGCGCACAAAACTGATTTAAAATGTTCAACCTGACACTCTTGTCTGCTGTGACTTGACAAATTCCTGGCATCTGCTGCCTCATCCCACATTTTGAAACCTGCTCATCTTGTATTAAAACAAAAAAAAAGAGAAAGCGTGCATATACTGTAAGGGAGGAGGGAAATAAAGGTGATGGTAGTAGTGCTGAACTTTGCACACCAACACCGCTCCATTACTGTAACCGGAGAGTCACAGTTCACATGTCCCCTGTCCTGGTGAAACACCCTCGAGCAAGACAGTAAACCTCTCATAGCGAGTCGCTCTGCATAAGGCTGCCAGCCATCTACCTGAAATGTAAAAAAAAAAGAAAGAAAATAAATTCCTAGTCTTGTTTTGGCAGCGGAGGAGCTCTGAACGTCAGCCTCCTACGGAGCCGACAAACAGGCAGACTGACTGACAGAGAAAGAAACAGACAGATGTCGCCTGTGACAGTATAAGGAGAAGTATTGTTTTTTATTTGTTGTCTTTTCCTTCACACATGCGTCGCTCACTCTGTCGGAGTTACAGTAACAAGGTCTCATCAGTCGCACGCAATGACAGGAAGCTGATCACAAACACCAAGGAAGTGAACGACTTAAAACTGCATGTCAGCATCCCTCTCTCTCACTTACTCTTTTGGGTTAAGTCTCTATTTTGTTGTTTAGTTTCTTCTTTTCACTATTTTTAACACACAGAGACGCATATTCTCTATCAATATCTGCTTAGTTTTAAGGTCAAAAGTTCCTTCCTTTCTAGAGTTTTTTTTTTCTCTTTTGCTCCGCCCCTGTCTTTCTCTCTTTTCAACCTTTTTCTCTCTTAACCTCATTTCCTATCCCAGCTTTGGTATTTCCTCTTGTGATCACTGAACATCACTGAGAGGCTGTTGATATTCACTAAAGCCAACGACTTTCAAAGCTCAGGTCACAATCTGCATGTCGTTTCTATCTGTCTGCCATTAAGTCTCCATCTTTGGCTTCTCCAACCTAATCTCCTTTGCTTATTCTTTTTTTTTTTTACCTTCTCGTCTCTTGTTTCTCTGTTCTCTCCCTCCCTTTCTCTGTTTCCACTGCATCTCCACATTTCTCTTATTCTCTCCTCCTCATTTCCTTTGTCTGAGTCCCCCTCCCAACCCCCCACCCCTCTCTCCCTCACTCTCTGTCGGGCGCATCTCTCCTCCTCTCTGGAGGAATACAACTTTTTGAAGTTGTACCAGAGGAGAAGCGTCTTCAGTACTAATACACTTCATCCTGGTTACTGGCTCTTACAGCATGGCCTACTATTGTCTTCTACAGCGCTCTGTTAACTTTACCAGGGAATTTAACATAAAGCAAAGACTCTGTCCAACACACACAGTCTCTCACTTATATTATCGAAGTTCTGCCTTAGAACAGTTAGCAACCATGATGAAGAACCATCCCTTTAATAGGCTATACTATCCTGTATTTTCAGTACATCTACTTTTACTTGACATACTGTGACATATTTGATTGTAATTGTGCTTTCATAGTCATCAATAATCATTGTGTTACATTTAAATCTTCCATCATCTTGCACATCACTGGTGGCCCCTGACGACAGATGAAACTGTCTCCACTAGCAGCTCTTGGCGTTGTGGCATACAACATAACGTTCTATGATTCAATAAAAAAAATATTTTCATTCTTCTCTCCAGAAGAAGATTACCGTAGTGCCCCCTGAAGTGGGCCGGTCTGAGGCATGAAACTCCTGAAAATGAGTCCCGCTCCGGCCCTCGGTGTAGTGCTTACAATATGTCAGACTGTAGCACATATATAATGTTGCTAAGCTTTTTAATGGTAGTGGTGAAATGCAATTGTGATAAGACAATACTTCAGATAGCACTATCTAATGACGCTGACAAAAATGTTGTTTTTTTATCCCAAGAAGTTTCAGTACCTCAGAATTAGTTAATGCTACAGTAGCAATGCTAGCTCCACCAAATACAAGTATCTTTGTTGTCAGCAGCTGCAGAGATACAGTACCACTTAGTGTGAATGGTATTTACCCATTAAAATAGAGCAGCACTAATGATAAGACAGATAATACTGGAGGTCAGTATAACCAAATATGACAAGGTCGATAAAACAAACCATCATATTGTGTCCTGTGCTCCTGAATCACACATTTTGATTTCTGATAAGTGTATTTTCACTTATTGTTTTCCGACAAGAGAGTTTCTAACAGTGTGGGTCACTGAGTGCTAAATGGAAGGTGTAACTAGGTGATGTCTTTGCAGCAATTATAGCTAAGTGTGCACATCATTCTTTATAGATAGTTAGTCCAACACCCTGTGGTGTCATTCCTTCATCGCTAAACAAGGTTTTTATGAGCCTGTCCATGAAAATGAAAGCTAATAAAATTCAGATTATACCAAAAGGCATTTATCGTTTTGTAGTTTCATAAGGTTTGATTAAATGTAAGTAGGTTTTTGCACTTCAATGTAATTTGTTGGCAATGTTGGCAAACCAATAGAAGTACTCATGATGCAAGCTCACCTTCATGTGAGCATTAGTTCCTGGCTATTATTGCAACATGACCCTCGGGGACAGCCAGAGATTAGTCATTTGGGGACCTTATTAAAAAAAACTAGTATTATGTAACATGGATCAACAGCAGCAGCATCACACTGGGGAATAAGAGAAGCTTTGAATTCATACGCATCTATATCAATGGTGGTACCTAAAAATCAGTGCCAGAGAAGGGCATCTGTGACTCATAACATACTGTCGATCCCTGGCCCTCCATTTCACATGTGGAACAGCCTTTGGGCAAGATGCATCATCACTGGGTGACTTGTGATTGCGTGTGTGGTGGAAAAGTGGTAAACACATAGAAAAAAATGTAGGAGAACATGTGTGTGAGTGTGTCTTATAGTGTAAAGAGCTTTTAGTCGATGTCTAGAGCAGAGGATCATGATAAGTGCAGTCCATTCACCATTTAGAAGGAGGAAAAACACCATCTTCTTCTCCTTCTTGTCATCAGTTTCCTCTGCAGCCTTTCTCTGACACTGTTATATCTTCATAGTCCGCCACACCTGCACGCCGTTATGGATAGATTACGCATACAGTACATGGTTAACTTAATTAAGAGCATCACAATGGTATCGCAATCTCTAAAGTGCATCCTCCGGATGATGCTGCTCCTGGTTCCAGTCGCATTGACTGTTGGATTTTACCTCAGAGGTTCAGTACAATAATCACAGTTACATTTTTGTCATCGGCCAACTCCATTTTCATTCAGAGGGTAGGGCAACGGTAATCTGACTCTGTCACAGTAATCTGCGCCGTGGGAACTTCATAAATCAGTTCTAATTAAACAGGCGGAAGATTTTGCATGACGGGGAGCGTTTAATGTTGTTCTGCTGAGTTTAGTCTCAGTTAAAGGTCCTACTCAGGATAATCTCTCTCTGCACAGTGAAACAAACTCTCAATATCACCATGGAAATGAGCTACTGAACATTTAAACAAAACAAAACTGAAGCGGATAAGATGTTTGTAGACCATGTTGATTCATCTTGATTAATTCAGATACATTATGTGAATCCAACCATGGAAGAAAAAAAAAGGTTATTTTGAACAGGATGTTATTCTGGTTTACGTCAGGACATGTTTTTAACACTACTGTATTAGTCATAGAATAAGTTTTTATCATTATTGCCTGATTTGATCATCTTCTGTCAACATGCATCCCCTAAAACTCCCTCGGCACAATGTCATGCTATAAGATTGAAGCTAAGTTATGCTCCAAGCAGGAGGCTGCAACCTCACCAGTTAATGATCCATTTGAAGGACATGAGAATAAAGAACTCTCTCAAGTTAGTCCTGGTTTTAGGTTATTGGACAGTAGATAGCTTTGTTTTACAGACTCCAAGTCCAATAATAAGAATAAGTAGGTTATAATTATAATATTTTAAGCGTTTAAAGATGAAGAATGCAGCTTCGGAGTAATTGTGATGGTTAAATTGTTATGGGGAGAATGGAGGCCGTCTGCCGTCCACCTGTCTCTTGGCCTGAAAACCAACGTTACAAGATCCATGCCTCCCACACGGTGTCCCAGATCTCATCTTGCGAGAGACATGGACTGCTTTACGGCTGTACGACACACCTGGTAATCCGTAATCTCTTGATAACATTACCAACCTCGGTAGTCACCACTCCATGGATTGCCTTCTCGCCAGCTTCGTTGAAAACAAATGCACGTGGCCAGGGAGGAAGGGAGGAGGGTTAATGGTTAGTTTTTATGATGGTGAAAATATACACATCGAAACTGTAGGGGGAGCTCCGTAGAGGAAAAAAAGCGACCAAAACAGTGAAAAAGCCACCTAACCTGCATAGTTCCCCTTTAACTAATCATCTTCCCCCAGTCTATGGAAATAATGCCAGCAAGTTTAAACAGATACATGATTTAATCGACCTGCTTTTGTTCTGGTGTTTTTCAGAGTTTCAGAGATGGTGGTGTGAAGTTTTACACTCTCTAAAACTTGTGAAAATCAAAACATATTTCAGTCTTTCTTGATTCATTACACTCTTGTGTAATGAATCAAGAATCTATGAAAGTTTCGCTCATTATTATTTTAAAAAAACTTGTGAAGATCAGTTACATTTTCTAATCTATGACTGGACAGTTGCTGTTGAGAGCAGGATTTGAGAGATGAGTCAGTTGCTCCCACTAATGCGGCTGGATCAATACATCTATACGTCATTCTAATTATCTTAAGTATACATAGTGAGCAGTTTATACTCTCCTTCTTTGTGCTGTGGTGCCGTGTAAATAATGACTTTCTCACCCATGTGGAGAATGAATGTGACGCCGGGTACTCTGGGAAAAAAAAACAAAAAAACAGCCATCTTTAGTTTACCACGAAGCAATCAAGGAGCAATTTATAGATGCGTACACAGGCTCCGACAGCAAACCAATGTTGCTTCGGCTGAGACCTCTGAAGAAACCTTTTATTTCCCCTTCCAGCTGTACATGTTCTCACTATAAAATGTAATTCATTTTAATCTAAGCAGCTCGCATACACACACATCATCTTAATGCATTTCACCCCTCTTCATATAGCATCCTTCAAAGTGTCGAGTTTTGCTATGGCAAATGTTCCGCCGCGAGACCTGAGATGTTGTTTGGCACCACTGGCATTTTACATTGCACTAAAATATTTCCTCCTCTATCATCATCCACAGGTTTCTACAGTTTCCATTGTGGTGGCAATCCCTGTGAAACAATCATTTACTTTGATGCGCGGGGCACGGAGATTTGATCAAAGATTTCGGATTGAGACGTCGCAGCCGCGAAGAGCAACCACAAATGAATATTAAATGCCATCTGAGCGGTAGATTGCGAGGGCATCTCACCTTAGGGATGTTGCGGAGTGCACTGTCAATGTGGGATGCATATTTTGACTCAAAGCTTATTTCTGTGGGGACGGGGCACAAACGTTTCGCTCATCAAGCCCCCCCCCTTCATGACTGTTTCTGTCAGCGACACATCACTGTTCTCTGAATGCCAGAGCAGAGGTGGCCTAGATGGATAGTTAAGCACAGTAACTGAAATTTACTGTCCTTGATTTCTTTTTTTCTCGCCATGAATGGATGTTCTTGTGTTGCTGCTTTCAGTGCAGCGGAAAACGAGGTGTGTAATTGTGACTGACCTGTGTTTTTGTGCTCCCATCTCCTCCCCTCTCTCTGCAGCTGGATGCTTGGTGAAGCATTGTGGTGAAGATGCTTCGAACGCACTTAATGGGGCCACTGCCATGGAGTCGGGTCAAACGGCCACGTATAATGGGAGCTGGGGTCCTTTATCTGCTGCTGCTATCAACTTGTCTTGGCCAAGACACAGAAGGTACTGTAAGGGCAGTCCCTTCTTCTGTCTTCTTGTCTGTCTCCTTTTCAATCATTCATCCACTCTTTTTTGTAGATTTTTCTTTTTCAGCTTCACTGTTTGGTTTAGTTGTTTTTTTTCCCTATCTTATAATTCGGAGGTGAGTCAAGTTTGCTCAGCAGGGAGGTAACATCAGAATTGCACACATTACTTTTTTTTCTTCCTTGGCTTGTCGTAGGTAGTAAGCAAATCTCAGTCAGCTGCAGTGTCACAGGATTTTCCTCATTCATTATTGATCCTCTTTGATGTGCGATAACTACACAACACAATTTGTAAAAGGGAAGTCAGTTGTTTCTTCAGTTTTCCCTTTTATGAAACCTTCCACGCAGTCATTTCAAATTCAACATTAACTTTACGCTTGAGTCGCACTTAGTTAATAATTAACTTGAATTATTTTTACATGTTGCATGTAAGTATGAAATAATCATGTAAAGCTCACCTGGTCACAGATGTCTCAGACGTCTTGTGCGAATTGCTCTCTACTTTTGTGGAGCATAGGTTGCTGCAAGTTGCTGATGCAAAATGCATACAGTAGTGTCAGTGGAATATTTTTAGCCACATTAGCACCGTGGTTCTAGGAAACCCTGGTTCTAATTTGGCTGAACATCAGTCAGCTGGTCCACCACTTCGGCCCAGAGTGAAATCAGCCAACTGTTGGAGGATCCGTGGTGCGATTTAGCACAGAAATGAATTGTTACACTGTTCTGGCAAAGCTGATGCAAACCAACTTGACAGTGTGCCATCACAGTCCCGCTGCAGTCCCATTAGAGATTGAAGGCTTTTTATTGGGACTATTTTGTGAGACATGTAGTAAATTAACATGCTGGAGTTCTACACATTTGACACATGTTTATTTTAATAAATTGAATAACAAAATGCCATTGTGATGACAGTAAAGTATGGCCAGTAAAGTTACAAGTATAGTTTCATCCATGCTGATTTATGTCTAATGTAAAACAGAGTACTCTTGGCGCAAACTGAAGCAAGGTAAGACAGAAATTAAGTCATCACCGATGGGAGAGCTCAGCAAAATACTCTCTTGACTTTCTGCTCCATTTGTTGGAATATTAATATTCCATTTAACTCTTAGTCCTTGAGATTTATCTGGTTGGCATTTAGCTGACGGGGGCTGCAGCCAAAGGTGAATCTGTGCGAGTGTGCGTGCTTCTGTGCAGAAGTAGGAGAGGAGCATGTGCAGGAATCGAACATGGCTAGAGGTGCATGCGTGTGGGGTTTTTGGGGGAATATTCATCAGATAGAGGCATCCCTTCAATTCAGATCACGCTGGACCCATCTGTGTCTGTTCATCACACCTGTTCACTTTGCATTCAATTACACCTGTAAAGCTGTGTTTCCTAAACTGTTGGCAGGCTCTCAAAAAACAAACTGGATTGCAAGCGCTATTCTAGTGGATCTTCACATAACGAGAATAGTATGTTTTAATGAGCCTGGGTTTGCGGTTGACAGACAATGCTTTACTCGGTTTGAGTCCCCTCATGGCACAAGTGCTAGTGTGTTTTTAATGAGCTGCAGTCCCAGGATGAGCGGTTGATTTTTGCAGTTTGGACCTCGGCCTGACAGTAGCACTAGCATGTTTTAATTAGCCTGGTCCCAAGGTAAGAAACTATATTTACTCACTTTTTTGTTTCCCAAGTGACAAGAACTCCAGTGTATTTTTAATGAGGCTCGATCCCAGGGTGAGAGACCACACAACGTGTCAAATCAGGCTTTTGGCTGAAAGTTTAACTTGTGCGAAACCCTTGTGCTGCTGTTTATATTCTTCCCTAGAAACTTGTCAGAACTTCTGTAAAAGCTGATTAAGATCATAATACTTTAGTGCTCATTACCAAAATGGGCACACACACACACACACTCAACCTATTGCCATTGGATTCAAACTTGAAATTAGTGATTGCTACAAGCGCTTAAAGCAGACGGAAATGCGAACCCTGTGGCCTGGTGAATTCCTGCACTTGACAAGACTCAGATTATGAATTCATTTGAAGGCTGTCTCTGTGTAGGCAGTGCTTCAGTGGTTGTTTTAATTGAATGTGACTTATCTGTGAACGGTAACAAGTCGCAGCAGAAGTCATGAAAAGAGTTATAACTTGAGTTGTCGTACATTGAGAGTGATGTGTGTCTATCTCTGATTCATCGTTTCATGAGGCCCAAATTCTTGCGAGTGTCTTCCTGCACCTGTGTGACAGTCTGCAGGAGTTCCTGTGCGCTACGTTGTGTGTCACCACTATTTCTAGATATTACCTTCTCTATTCTTTTTTTTCTCTAAGTCGCTCCTCTCACAGTGTCTTTCTCAGGACAGCCAGCTCCCTGCAAGATGCACTAGAAAAAGAGTAGATGCCAGTCCATAGTGTGACTGTGGCCCTTTCCCAAACCAATTCTGAGGTGTCACTCTGAATGAAGTCACAGTCACAGCTCTGTGGAGCACTCTGCATCGAGAGGGAGAGTAACTTTACAGTGAGTAGAAAACATGCACTGATAGACAGCACACTCCCTCGGCTGTTGATGTAGCCTTTTGTTTAAAACTATGGCTGAAACAAATCATTTTACTGTAGAGGCTCTGTGTGGAGTTTATATTCATGAGGACTCATGAAACATTTGCAAAAGCACAACTGCACTTTCTGTGATTTGAGTCCCACTGTGAAAATGCAGTGTTGGAAAAGTGGAAAAGTTTTTAGACTGCAGTGTTTCCTCTATTATCTGCGTGACCCTGAGAGCTCAACACGCTGCAACTTACAATAATCAAATAGAAAAAAACACAAATAAAAGATCCATTTAACAATATATAGTACAGAGTACACAATGCACAAATGCACTCAGTTTTGTCCATTTGTATGTCTTTTCTTAAGCTGCACTATGTTGAGCTCTCAAGGCCGCCAATCACACCACTCATCAGGTTCAGCACATGTTGTGGATGTTGTCCACTTCCACTCTCTGCTAGCGGCCTGTCTGTTAATATGTTGAGCCTCCGTTAAGAGAGTGGGAAAACTGAGGAGGATAGCGCAAAAATCACGAGGCCACACTGGCATTGAGCCAGCGCTGCTTGCATCGATTGTCCATCAATAGCACTAGACCAAGTGATATTTCCATCCAAAAACGAGAGCCTGAATGACTCCAGACTTGTGAGTTGGTGCCAACCAGACAGTGAAACAGAAAACCTTCCAAAATAATTGCTCCAATTACAGTTTTATACACCACATGCTAATATTTAAATGTACTTTGAAGTGAATCCGCAGTTGTGGCATTGGTGTCAGTGGTTCTTCCAACTTCTGCAATTTCTGCCTTTATATATTAAAACACAACATGTACAATCTAATGCGTTCCAACACAGTGTAAATGCTGTAGTAACACCAGTGTGAGATCTACAGCGCTGTGTTCAACACAGATTCCAATTTTGTATTAGACTGGTAGATCGTGCAGATGTTCATGAGATGATGTCCATCCCAATGGGACGGTGCTAATGTCAGTTGTGGCAGTGTAGTGGGTGGGTGGGTACTGAAGATTATTTCTGCGTGTGTTTGTGTGTGTGAGAGAGGTTGTTAGTATGGACATGTGGATGTGGCTGGAGTTGGAGTTTTCAAGGTTATTTTAATATTTATTGCTACTGTGTTGTCAGATGTTTCCTCTGATGTGAATGTCTACCTCGTCTCACCTCACTTCAGTGTTACTCTCCTTTTCTCCCCCCACTGACTTTCTTTACACCCACCATTTCTCCTCATGAGCCATCATCATCATCATCATCATCATCATCATCTCCTCCCTCTCCCTCTCCCTCTCCCTCTCACCCTCTGGAACTTAACCCCTCTCATATTTATTGCATGTTTTCCACCATACTGCTGCCACTGCCTCCTGCTCTCTTAATACTATATTCCTTTCAAGAGACTTCAACTTAGATTCATTGTGTTGATTCAACTTTACTTTTCAGCACCCAGATACTCAGACATTAGGCCTGTAACGATACACCAAAGTCACGATTCGATTCGTATCTCGATTTCTGACCCACGGTTCGACACACGATTCGATTCTATTCGAATTTCAAAAAAAAAAAAAAAAATTTAATTAAAAAAAAAAAAAAAAAATTAAATTGATTTTGATAGCAAAAACTGAATTATTTATTATAACAACAATATATAACATTAACAATTATAACAAAGGCTGCCCCCAAAACACACTAGTCGACCAAAAAAATATTATTCAATTCAATTCAATCTTATTTATAAAGCACATTTCATGCACTGCAAACTCATTGTAATACAATGCAATTTAGCCGACCAAAATCTCATTGGCCGATTGGTCGCAGGAAAAAAAAAACATTTGGAGCCGTGTCTTTTCAAAATGAAGTAAAAATCAATATGACTGAACTGTAGGCTATGAAAGGCTATAGGGCTTTTAATTTGAAGGGCCAGATACAGGAAGTCGTGACACTCGCCGTCAGATTGTTGTTGTTGTGTTTGTTTTTTACGCGGCACGGCAGGTTTGGTCCCTACTTTTTTTTCTTTGTCAAGAGCGACTTTTTCCAATGTGTTTCTGGTTTGGAAGCACGTAGCACCGCTGTTGTCAACAAATAGCGGGCGCTGCTTTGAGTCCCGGCCCCGTCACACAGCGCTCACCGGCCGTCAGTCTCAGTGTCAAGGAGCAGCAGCAGCAGTGTCCCGCTGCAGTCCGAGTCCCGCACGGCTCCACGCCGCCGAGACCCCCCTCCCTCCCGGCGTTACACAGCCTCAGCTCAGTCACTCACCCGCCTCATAAACGGGAATAACGGTAAAATCCGACCGACTTGTTGAAACTAATCAAGTTCATAAACTGTGCTCAGAGCCATCTGGCTGTGTGATGTGTGTGAGTGGCGATGGCGGAACGTGTCCGATTTTGGAGCGCTGGAATGGGTGTGTCGCGGTTCTGCCATTTCATTGGCGACACAAGTTCGTGTCTCAGAGTGTCGCGGTTTCGGTTTCGATACGTGTATCGTTACAGGCCTATCAGACATGTACTATATGCACACCCTAACATAATGCATCACTGTAAAGTCTTTATTCTGGGCAACCTTTTGTGTTATTTGGTACTGTATTCACACCTGATCGGAGAAGGACAGGGTTGAGATTGAGAGGATAACTAAAGGTTAAACGTGAAGTATGCAGGCGTGGGAGACGAGAGCACATTCATGCTTGGTATGAATTGAGAAGCATTCAGCATTTGCATTAACCTTATTTATGAACGTTGGTTTGGTTCCTGGTTCGTCCTTGGGCAGGACACTGAATGCTTGCCTGATGTGAATGGTTAGACACCATGTGTAAAAAAAGTAAGCACAGTTTGAATGTGTGTGTGTGAGAATGGGTGAATCTGACCAAAAGCGTAAAGTGCTTTGAGTGGTCCCAGAGACCAGAAAGTGCAAGTCAATTGACCATTTACTATCCAACATATTTATCAAGATTTAGCTGCGTTCAGGTGGAAAGTGAACAAATATCCTCAACACCACAGTGTGCAGTGCCTGTACTTCAGTGCTATTGTACAACCACTGCTCTGTAGCCTCTTCCAGCTGTATTCAGTCAGGATCAGCCAGACAACAAGACTTGGCTCTACAAATAGTTATGTTGAATTATGTATGAATTTGTATATATGAACATGCAGATCTTTAAAGAGCGTTTCATGTGTCTAGCCAGTTTAGCACGAGAGGTGCTACACTAACCCATTGGAGACTAAGACATTGATATAGTTTTAAAAAAATCTTTTTATATTTCACTTTCTCTCAAAACATTATGTAATGCTTCTAGTGGTCAGATAAGCTGCAGGGCGCAACATCATCACTGATCTTGTCATCGCTTTTTGCAGAAATAAAACATCTGTAGTAACAGAATGTTGAACTGTTCCTTTAAATCCCGTCCAATCGTAAACACCTTTACATAATAATCAAATCCAGACTCCACCTCCAGGCAACGGCGTGCTCCAGTTTGCTGGCTATACCTTCAGGACACGCGGGTTATTCCAGGTGTGTTTATGTATTTCCACCATGTGTCCGCGGAACAACTACAGCCTGATTACCCACTACTGCTGTCAGCCGCGCTCAGCCCCACACTGGCCCAGAGCAGAGCTGACATACTGAGACAGAGACAGAGGGAGGGAGAGAGGGAGAGAGTCAGGATAATGGATAAGCCAGCGCAGTGACAAAGTGGTGATTCCTACAGCACTGAGCCTGAGTGTGTGTGTCTTTGTGTGTGTGTCTGTCTCTCTGTCTCTGCGTTTTTGTTTTTTTTGTGTGCAAGCAGGTCGACAATCCGTTTTCTCCAGAGATACATCAATCTAACACAAGGTCACACTGACTCTCTTCTATAATCTTCCCTTTTTTTTACTCCTCCCCTCTCCTCTTTTTTTTCTCCTCTCCTCTCCTCTTTTTTTCTCCTCTCCTCTCCTCTCCTCAAATCGCCTCCTCTCTCTCCTCTCCAATTTTGTCCCCACCGTTTTGTGTGTGAGTGAGGAAAGGGGGGGGTGGGGAAGCCTGATGAATGGGTGATGGATGAATGGCTGGATGGCTGGGTAGAGGAGAGAAGACGGAGAGGAATCGGACTCCAGGGAGAGGTGTAGATTGGTGTACCTGCTGATGGCAGCTTAAAAAGGACATGACATGAGAACTTTTAGAGGAAAAAAAAAAATCACTTTCCCGTATCTGTCTGCTCCTGTATTTCAACCTTTTACTACCACCTCTCTCTCTGTTGCCTCTTGTTTAAGAGACTGCTGTACATTTTTAGAAGTCCATCCTGTCAGCGGTAGCGAGTCATGTCCGCTCACAACTTTCTGTTTTTTTATTAAGTGTTGACAGAGAGCAAGGTTACAACACATGAAACAAATGACTGGTGTAGCTTTTTGTTGTAACATTTTAATTTCCACTGCTTTAATAATGTGCTTTTAATAAGTTACTTATCTGAAAACAGCTCTTTGCATACTAATTAAGTTGTATCAAAAAAGCTTAGTATGTAATTAACTTACAAACCCTGTGGAACTCTGTAAATGGATGCACGCCCACATATACTGTGGGAATGCTCGATGTTCAAACAAACACTTATGCGTAATATTAGGCCACTGTGATTCCAATAATGAATTAATTGATTTCATTGTATGCTTGTGAAAGAGACTAATGCATTTTACGCAGATTAAGCAGTCTTTTTAAAGTCTTACTCCAAAGATGAACGACATCAAAAGACATGCCACTCGATGCAATTGCATTTTTTTTAATTTTTTTTTTATTTCCAATTGATCTTAAATTATCCATTTCATTTCAGTCTAGCTCACAGGAGTGGGTAGTTTTGTCATCATATTCTCTACTTTGTGTTTTTTGTTTATTTTAGAGTGCTGAAATCGGATCAATGCCACTGCGTCTTGAAGTCACCTCCGTTTGCTGCAGCATGTTGAAATATTACTCCACCATATTTTGGACTTCACCATCACTGAGTTTTTCCCTTTCACAATCTAGACTCGAGGCAAGGTAGCCAAGCGAGTATTTAACAGATGGTAACAAGCAGAATTCAGTCGAGTACAACTTCAAACCAAATGAGCACAAATATTTCACAATATGGCACAGAGGAAAAAAAATGATTGAAAAGATTCAGAAACTATTTTAAACTCTTATTAGAGAGAATATTGTTGTCTGAATTTGCAAAGCGTGCAGTCTAATTCTGTCTAATTGGTTTTTCCTCCTGATTTGACACAGGTTTTTAGCATTGTTTTCTGATGAGATTGTGTCAATACATACAATATTCAGTGTCACAATACACAGAATCCTTATTGGTCTAATATACAATTAAACTGTTAATTTGTGTGTTGTATGAGAATTTTTTTACCTTTGTTCCATCTGTTTCTGCTAAGCTAGCTTCATATTTAGCAAACAGACACGAGTAACCCCCAGTGAGACAGCAAATAACATTTCCAAACATTTCCTTTAACGTTGTTTGTTTTACTTGAGCACATTTACAAAATTCATCTCCAAATCCATTTTCTATTGACTTAAAAAAAAGAAAGCAAACAAACAAGGAAACAGAGCATAATTATCTACAGAAGACTGCCTGCTGATTTTTTCTGTCCTGTGATATTGGGCTCACAGTGCATCAGTCACAGGCCCAATCTCAAACATCATCAGATGAAATGAGTCAATTATTTCAGTGGAGGCAGGCCAGTGCCATGGCTCACATGAATCAGGGACGCCTGTGATATTCTACACTGTCATTTGGGAAGAAACCATGCTCGGCTCAGCGGGCCAATACTTCATGGTAGTGTGTCACATCTGATACTGACACACACACAGATTTCTTACTGAATTATATACACTACTACAGCTGTAATTAGTATTCTGGGTTTATAATGCATCCTTCTGGTCCACCTCAGCTTTTATATAAACATGAACATTTATAAATGCTCTATAATGTATGTAAAACTATAGACAAGCATGTTGTATGTTCTGTACAAACAGTAAGGTGGAAAGAAAACAACTTGTGGTTTTAAAAAAGACCCAGATATTGATGAACTACTCCTTTAATCTTATGACAATAACGCAACATTAAACACTGATATTAATTCCTTTGTTGTTGGCAGTGTGACAGCGTTTCTCAGTGGAGTGACTCAGCCTACATAAGCAATGAATCCTGGCTCAGTAGGCTACCTCTACCCGCACACAACAACACACAACACTATGTTGCTATGTTGTGCGGGTGCGCTCATCGACACACAGTCTGTCCAACGTCCATGTATATTTCATGGTAACTCTAGCACGTGTGAGTGCAGACAGGCAGGCTCATGAGCTAAACCGCATGAAGCAGCTCGACTACGCCTGCGTTGCGTTGCGTCGTGTGAAGATGCATTTGTGTGTGTCATGGAGATAGTTGCTAAGGTGTGTTTGTGTTTGTTCTGATAGCTGTTTTCAAGAAGCCCAGGCTCTGTTTGGACTCTTGGGTGATTGCTATGGTCTTCAGGCTGCAGTCACACTCACTTATCTCCCTCTCTCCTTCCTTCTCAGTTGACTTTGTTTTCAAAGGGGAGTTTTTTTCTCTCCCCCTGCAACCCTTGGCAACCTGTACCTGCTTATTGTGCCTGCCAAATTTAGATGGAAAGAATTTGAATAGTAAATAAAGAGGATATTGATTGCAACAGAACGGGTTTAAATAAAGAGGCGGTGAAAGGATAATAAATCTGGAACAGGCTGAGCTTTTCTCATTGACTACCTGTAATATTGTCTGAACACAGAGATCTAATTCAGAGACCTCAGTCTCATGGTCCACACCTTGAACATATCACCCCTTCTCTGTTTGCACAGGAGCCTTTCATCATCTTTACAGAAACCTGGCTCTAGATGGATTTATTCACTTGTCCATGCATAAAAGCCATGCTTTTATAGAATTTTTAGAAAGAGGCGAGCAGAGGAGCACGCTTATCACACAATAAGTGAGTGCTTGCAGGAGGACAAGTGCACATCAACGAGGGAAGAGGTACACAGGTAAACTTTCAAGGGTGAGCATAAGGAGACACTTCAGGAGCACAAGAGAACAATAACACCCTTATTTGGTGTCTTATACAAACAAGTGCACCGTTGTGAGGAAATATACCTGTGACCTGTTTGAAAGAGAATTTGCATTTCATTGTTATACATATTTCATCCTGAATTTCTGTCACTGGTGGGTTCCGAGCAGCACCAGCTAAGTGTCACGCAGAGAGGCATAACAGTGTGTGGTTTAATATAGAATTATAGCAGTGTGTGGCAGCTTGATTGATTTAATGTCTTTGCTTAAACTTTTATGCAATTACGTGGACACATTCGTTTTAATCGAGATTATACTTTCAGGAAGTGCGTGTACATTTTCTTCAAATTCACCACAGACGCTGAGAGATTGGACTTTATATTAACGTTACCTGTATTCAGGGTTTTTCATTTTTAGCTCAATTCATTTTCCAGATCGTACATCGTGCTCATCCGTCACTTTGCATTTACAACCCAGGCTGTTTACTGTTTCATCCCATTTAATTTTTATTATTTGAGGAGGGGAGGGGGTGGTGGGGGGGTCATACTGACAGGTGGAGAGAGGGAGGCAGATGAAAAGAGACATGGGAGGGAAGAAACTATGGGGAGAGAAAGAGACAGAGGAAGAGACAAGAGATGCCCCATCAAGAACAAATGACTGGTTAGTAATAGATGAGGGGCATCAGCTTACACTGAAGGATAAAAAGGCAGTCAAGCAGGGGATACACATCTGTCATCTGCCGTTCACACACACACACACACACACACACACAGGCCAGCTGGTAGAGTGTGATGTAACTAGTGACTATTGTTCCACGGCTCATGCATCTTTCTAGACTGCTAACCTGAGATGCACCCTGAGAAGAAGAGGTCTGTTTTATGCCCTCACAGCGCTGCACTGCTGCTCCACCTGAGCCACATGAACACTTACTGTGTTGGTCCGGTCCAGTACAACGACTGGACACAACCTACTGACATTTTACGGCAGCACTCCACATAGAAAAGTGACACTTTACATGACGCTTTTAACGCTCATTACTCTGTTTGAAAGGTTGAGCTGCAAACAGGATAGAGCCACAGGCTGCGAACGCAGCTGCTGGCCTGTCTGGCTCTGGTGGGTGAAGCTGTCGCGCCACCCAGCTAAGTCAAGCAGCTCTGCTAATTATCTGTCGAGCTGCAATGACACAGACCTGTGCCTGAGTCAGCCACCAGTGAGGGTGCACCTACTCCCGCTGTGGCCACAAGCAGCACGATATATAGTAGAGATGCACCGATCCAATACCGGGATGGGATATTGGCTCCAATATCAGATTGGATCGGTGCATATCTGATATATCTACGTGTAGAATGCGTTGGAAAGGATCACTATGCAAAACTGAACCAAACTGGTATTAGTGATATCTTGCAGAGAAAATACTGCTCTGAACATCATAATTAGAAAATGTGTTGAATGTATTCACAGTACGCAGTCAAAACAGTTTCCTTTAAATACCGCTTCACATAAAGGATGATTATATTTTGACATCTCACATCGTTTGCATGGAGGGAGAGACCTTGAGTTGTGTCTTTTACAGCGCTGGCTGTAATGGACGAGTTTGACAGTTTGGGAAAAATACTTTGTGTTCTTTCTGAGAGTCAGATCAGCAGATCCACACCGCCCTCCTGACTGCGCATTAATCGTGGAGCTTAGCTTAGCATAAAGTCTGGCATCCACCATCTACTCCAGCCGCCATGTATTCGTCTAAACCGATAACAGCGATGTGTGAGACGCAGAAGACGACCCTCAGTCCTCCAGGTCAAAGTCCTTTGCTGTGTACCTCCAGCTGTCTACACCAGATTCCTCATATTTTACTTCCGCTGCATTGTAATGATTGTCACATTTCTTGGATTGAGAGAAAAATCAGAAGTGGAAGAAAAGCAGTGTTTAGTCTGAGCGGTCAGTTTAAAATCAGCACGTCCGTGAGCTAAGAAAACATTTTTTTCTCCTTTGCACCGTAACAAATTGGAAAACCAATCATTTTCAGCACGACGATAAGCTAATTCAGAGCCGTAGAGCGGTTTAATCTATATTTGGGAACATTCAATACCGTCTCCCCTCGCAAGAAACAAGAAACAATGAATCCCGAGATAATCTATAATGTCACACAGTTGTAAAGCTTAATCATGAAGGGGAAGGGAGAGATGGAAAGAGAGAGGGGGAAAGCCAGAGAAACGGTGTGATCATTGTTCCATGAAGTCTATTTTCTAGGTGAGCAGATATCCGTCTTTCAGCCTTCCCGTGGGATTCTTCCCAACTATCCTCGAGAGCTGAACAATAATGTTGCCCTGTCTGGTTGAATGTGGGTGTTCTTGTATTTCTTGTATCCTGGCAAGGACGCAGGGATAAAGGAGATCCTCCCTCTGAATGGGAGCATTTTAAGCCTCAAGCTCAGGTTAAGAATTATTTCTCCATATACTAAATACAGTAAGTGTAGGTGGTGGCTTTGAATGCAGGTGGAGGAGCTTATAGAGATAAACACATCAGCGTTTGTGTACTCGCATGCAGACGCACATGCACGTTCCTTATTCGCTTGTACACAGTTTTGTCTACTTATGTCTTTTCCTGCCTTCTGCTTTTCATGTTTGACCCCCTCTTTATTTCTCCGATGGTTAATTCTTATCTTTCATTATTCTTCCTTCCTCTGCTCTCTCCTCCTCCCTTGGCTGCCGCCCTCCTTTCTCCTCTTCCTTCTCTCCTGATGGGATGTGGCTGTTTCTTTTGGCAGATTGGCAATATGAGGGTAAGAACCATCTCCTATCTCTTCCTCTCCTCACCCTGTGTTCGTTGATTAACCCCTGCTAACCCTGCAGCGATGGTCGGAGGAGGTTACGCCCGTCGTAGATCCACCAAGCTTTTATTCTTCGCTACATGTGTGTTGTCCTCAGAGTGGTTCATTTTTACTTTTTCAATTTCTCGCTGTCTGTATCTGAGAAGATTCCTGCCCTGTCCATCATCATTTTCTTTTGTCTGGACTCTCCATTTTTCTCGTCTCATTTTTTCTTCCTCCTTCTAACCTCTTACACCTCACTCCTTTACTCCACCCCTCCCCTATTTTCACCTTCATTCTTTTCAGTTCTTTGTTGTTGCTTCTCTTAACCACTCTCTTCGTCTCAGATACACCCAGACACCCACATATATTTATATATATTGCACTGTGCGTGCTGTTCAAAGTTCACCTCAAATCCAAAAAGTGAAACTCTTACAGAGTGATTGCAGCAGGCACTTATCTTAAAAAAACTTTTTAAAAACATTTTCCTTAGAATTACTAACATTCATAAAGTTTCACAATCAAGTTTTAGATTTCAAGTTTTAAAAAATAAATGGAAGTCCCCAGACTGTATCAATGCTAACTGTTTTTTTTTTCACCTTCTCAGAATGTAAACTGTCTCGGTCGGGTCCTCCAGCTACCATCATTGCCATAGATGAAGAGAGCCCCAACGGTAAAGTGTTCATCTTTACTTATGTGTTCTTTACTTCATGATGAATGTGATAAGTCGTTCCAGCAACTCAGACACGACACAACACTTTGAATTTGAATTTTTGAGATAATCGTCACCTTTTTTAGCGTTAAATAAACATTGCTAGATGATCTTGACCTTTTCAGCAGCTGCTGATTGGCATGGCAGGTACCCTGCACTCATTCATATTCATTAGGTCTGTGCCAGCGGAGCCTGATCCCTGTTGCAAAGGATAAGACATTGGGTCATTCAATTTCAGCTACGTCACTGACTGAGTGTTAGCGTAAACAGCAAAAAGATATGAGTTACTCTGCATCCCTCTCATGCTTGTGTTGCCGTTCAGTCATTCAAAACTGCTTCTATTAAGCAATAGTTTGACATTTTGTGAAATTTTTTTATTTCTCTTTTGCTCTTGCAATCAGTAGCTACCACTCTTTGTGTCAATGTGAAGCTACAGACAGCTAAGCTTAACTTAGCATGAAGTCTGGACCAAACACTGTAACAACAAAACCCACCGTACTTCACCTCCAAAGCTCATCAGCTCAATCACTGTGGTACATCTCGTTTGTTTAATCCGCATCTTAAATCTGTACTTGTCTATACAGATTGAACAAACAAGATGTAACGTGTTAATTGGCAAGCTTAGGGCACTGGTGGTCAGACTTGTTACCTTTGGCCTACTGAGTACGTAGGCTAATGCTGGCTGGGTTCCCTCTATTTTGAATCAAGGCTAAGCTAAGTCCAAGTTTATGTGTTATTTATTTTCATTGTATTGGTTTATTTCAGCTCATAAATAATTATTTTGGTTTTCAAGACCTTGACAATTGTCAGGTGGTTGTTTTGCAGAGAAAACTTTGACTTAGAAAGACAGGATAATATTAACTATTTTCTCTTCTCTTCTCTTCTCTTCTCTTCTCTTCTCTTCTCTTCTCTTCTCTTCTCTTCTCTTCTCTTCTCTTCTCTTCCACCTGACAAAACAAAGATAAGGCTGCCAGACTTTTCAGACTTTTCACACACCTTTTATCTGAACACCAAAGGAAGTCTCCACGCCGTGTTTAGCTAGCTCAAACTGTATAAGCTAATTACCGGCTCCTGGTTTTGATGGTTGTGCCACTTCAAGTGTTTGTAGGAATATAACCAAAACACACCCACAATCCCACAGTCTGTTCAGATGAGTTTTAGTGGAGGGCTGTGTGTGTTTTTTAGCATGTTTCAGCACATGTTCAATATAGTAGACATCACATTTTAATAGATGGTTACTTTAATCAATCAAGTATATTAAATTGTATAGAGACTTGGGCTAAAGCCACCAAATCATATTAGCAGAACATTAAAAACACACAGACAAGTTGCTCTGTGTTTTTAAATCCCACTCTTTTCCTCAGCCTATATAAACTGCGACATATAGCATCATGTTTGCCATGTCTGCTTTTCAACAGGGATTTCAATAGTGAGACCTGATCAGAGTAATCCTAACTGACATAAAAAGAGATTAACATAGCAACAGCAGGCACAGAGGAGAGCAGTGTCTCCCATCTCCTCAGCTGGCACGTCTGTATCTGTTATTGATGGCTTCATCACTATTAAGCTATCCATCCTTTAATTCCTCCTCTGTTCTCCATTTTCACTCCTCTGTTCTTCTGTTCCCTCCCTTGGTATTCACACCAGTCTTGTACCAGTAATTATATGTAGGACTTTGTTTTGCATTTCCCACTTGCCACCCATGTTGGCCAAGCAAGACAATAAACAACATGATTTATTTGTTTTTTTATTTATTTATTTTTAATTCACCACCTTCTGTTTGATTTACATTTAGTTCTATTTGAGGATAATGTTTCAAGAAAGAAGATTAAATTGTTTAATCTATATTTTAATTCCTCTTTTTTTGCATAGGAGTGTACCTACAGTTTTTATTCTCTGCCTTCAGATACAGTACATCAGGGTTTCAGTTTGGCCTATAGCCTGACAGACCGAACCCAGGGTGATATAAGCTCACTAAATGACACATGGCTCCTGTTAAAGCTTATTCCTGTGTACACAGTACTGTAAGGTGACCCGGATGAGCATATCAACAGCTTTATCACCCCTTATTTGGGCTCATCTGGATTTCAACAGCTGGACAATATTGTTCAGAGAGATTTAAGTGGATTATCCAGCTGAAGCTGTGGAGGTGAGAAGACACGGAAAAATAGGATTTTGAAAAATAAGTGAGGCAGCCCCCCCCTCACCAATACCATCCAGCCCACATTGGAAATTACCCCCTTGCATTGACACATTGTCGTGCAGTTGCAAAACAGTTAATGTTTGCTTCAATTCAAGATAACACAATAGAAGTGTAGCCATACAGACTGAGCTATAATGTGTTATTTTGTCCTATTCTGCATGTGTGGTACTTAAATACAATTTTCTGTAAAAAAAAAAAAAAAAGTCACTTCGGCCATTTGGGTTCATAAAGAAATAGATTGGTTGCAAAATTGTATTATCTATTTAATAGACTCTTGTGCAATTGAAAGATTGGCATATTACATGGGGAAGCTAGGGCAACAGCCGTGTGTTGCATGATGTGACCATATATGCGCATACAGCAGTATACTAATGCGCTCATTTCACCATCACATTGTGTGCAACAACGTGTGTGTGCCTCTTGATTCGCCCGATTGTGCGTTCTTTCGTTTGAGCACTAATCCTCATAACAGGGTTGTCGAAGAATAATTTAGTATCGAAATGGTTTGTATGCATAATGCCACATACTGCTCTGTGGCTGTGAAATAGTGTTACGGATTTAATAGAAAATCTAGCTTTAGGGGTGGTGTTAGCAGAAGGGAGAGAGACTTGACGAATGAATGGGGGGAGTGGAGGGTGTGGGGGGCGGCGGGGGGTATACAAGTTAGCGGTTTTTTTTTTTTTCATTAGCCCAGGGAAATGTCATAAAAGAAGATAATACTGAAATTAGGAGTGTGATTTGATTTTAATAATATCTAGTAAAAGGGTGATTAGGCTGAGTGGGTATGTGGGAATGGGACACTGACACACACGCACACACAAGAAGACACACACCAAGAGACATCTACAGTTCATCCAGTTCAGCAGGAGGCTTCAAAGCATATAACCATATCATGTACACAATAACACCCCCCTGATGCATTAAATGTATCATTTAGCAGATGATGTGACTCAGTAGATGTGTCACCAGCACCACTGTGTGCAGACAAACATTTGCTTAATTTCTCTTGTATCCAATAAAAAGGAGAGGCTGCATTTCTAATTCACGCGAGTGGGCGTTGTAGGAGGACTATTGCAACTCAGATGCGCTGTCAATAGCGAGGGCTGAGACAGAATAAGCGGTTTATTTACTTTTTTTGTCCTTCAGTCGCACACTTTTCTCCTCACCATAGAAAGCGCTGACAAGAAATGCCTGTGAGCTTTTCCAAGTGAGTAGAGAGTGGTGACACAGGTGTCACACAGAGTAAAGGCAGCACGACAGAGGGGTGGTATCCAGACAGAGTGATGTAAATGAAACACAGATAAACACAGGTACAAGCTCAATTACAGAGGACTCTGGAGTTGAAGGTGCGAGCAAATAAGCTGTCATTGCTAATTTTAAAACCCGTGCAATGCGACCACAATATATAAAAAGACACAAAATACATTGAAGAGATGCTCTAGGTCCTGTAACCAGATCCACTGAAATACTATTTTTAGTGAAATCTGAATCTGAACGTCTTCTTACTGTGATCAGCTGCTTTCTACTTTGGAGAAAAAATCACAAGCCTCTGTTCCATCAAATGAACTTAATTCAGTCTCCATTACATCCTCGCATCCTGCATCCTGAGCAGGATGCCCACAACAAACCGACAAAGGGCCACTAAAGACCGCAGCTGATTTTTCCCAGCTGAGCTCATAGTTGCCAAGATTACAGTTTCATAATTTCATGGTTTCAGATTTTTATTAAACTGTGTATTGTTACAATGCATGAAATGAATGCGCTTTTTGATTTGTAATCACAAGTGATGCCAGTTGAAAGTTGAGTAAACTTGCTTCCTTTTTGTTATGATTCATTTTATTTCATTTTCCTTCAGCCAGTGTCATACCCAATTTCAAACTGATGTTTTGAGAGCGATTAACTTCCACATTAAGATACCTTAATTTGTTTGAGGGAGAGAACTGCCAACCGCGATTAACCCAAACATCTTTACACTCAAATGTCAGTGTAAATGTGCTCGGTTCCACTCAGTAATGGCAGTGGCTCTTGAGTGCACAACACACATCAGTAGGCAAATTTATCATAAGAAAAAAAGAAAAACATCAACATAAATATAAATGAATGAAAACAACTTTGATTCGGAGCTTCTTTTTTTCCATCTTCACCATATTCTAGATAACATTCATGTGTTTAAGCTTGTCCCTCAGGGTATACGCTCTGTCGCTGAATCATTTCAGGATAAATGGCACATAAAGCGTTTACTTCCACTTATTCCGTTGTCATATCTATCTATGAATGTTTGCCTTAAATCTGTCTTTCCTTCCCTTGCTAAAGGCAGAAGTAGCAGGTGGATGTAATGATTACTTTTAAAACCCACGGCTTGTACTTGCCTTACACCCCAGTGATGTCTCCACATTCACTTAAGCTAATGTCCTGTAAAAATTCTATTAATGTCCCACCACAATGCTCATTTTCTCTCTATTCTCTCCTAATATCCTCTTTATTCTTTATTTCTATCCCTCTCTCACTCAACCCACTCTTTCTTGCCTCACTTTCCTCTGCTATTTGTCTCATTTTTCTGACTTTCTAATTGCCCTTTTTGCCTCTTATTTGAGACACTGTCTTGCTGTTGCTGCACACACACACACTCTCTGGGCGTCATGCAGGTTCTGCATTTGCACCTTAACACACGGGTCAATTTAATCAGGTCCTGCCGAGTGTGGCGTTCAGTCACACATCCTATAAAGTGAGGTCACTGTGAAAAGAGCCAATTTATATCAGACCTTCTATGGAATTAAATTAGATACAGATCAGTTACACAAGGTGTAGGCACTTTCCATCTCCTCCGTCTTTACCTGCACTTCTGTTCTTTTACTCATTTTGCACGACAGCAGCAGAAAAAAATGCAGCTGAGAGATAGCATGAAATGAATTTCCCCTAATGAATTCTATTTTCTATCCCATTTTTCATAAAAAGAAACCAATTTCATTAAATTTCCCCATTTATTTAACATCAGCAAATCACAGCAACACATTTGACACGGTTTCCATGGTAGCACAGAAGGCCATGACCCAATTTTATGTCTGGCAGATCAGATATGAGATAGTTCTGTATGTGCGTGCGTGCCTGTGTGTGTGTGTGTGTTTTCATTGTTGAATGTGCGCAGATGTAGTGAAAATATGAATTTTCTAGCAAACACACATGTATGTACACACACACACACACACACACACACACACACACACAATCCTGCTTGCTGCCTCAACTTTCCTCTCTCTCCAAATCTCTGTCTTGATCTCTCATTTCTAATTTTCCCTCTTTCTGACTTTTCTCTCTCTCCCACTCAGTCTCTCTCTCTCTCTCTTTCGCACACACACACACACACAGAAGTTTGCTAGTGACTGTGACTCAGGACGAGCTTTTGGTTCGTTCTGCACTAATATGTTTTACACAAATAGACACAGCAAATTATGACTTGGGCTGAGAAGCTGCTATGCTTAATAATGTGCTGAAGGATGGTTTTGTGCTGTCTTAAACACACACACACGCACACACACACAATAGTTTTTTGATTAATAATTCAGTGTGCAGGGCCTGGTAATGGGTCTCCCATGATTTGAGCTGCACGGAGTTAAACTTTTTGCTTCTCTAGTGTTTTTTTCTTGTACCCCACCTGCTCTAATTGTTCCCAGTAAACTTAAACATGACAGGTAATAGCTGTGTGTGTCATGCACCGGTTTATAAAACTGATTAAACATATGAAAGCACAAGTGGATTTCATGAAGTACTGTATAGCCTACATAAAAAGCCTTAAAACGAACATCAGAGTTGCACTTCTGTAAAATGCAGCTATGGAGCTTTAATAAAACACTCAGGTCTCTGTGGTTTTCGTCGGCATTATCATCATCAATCGCTGATACATTCAAAAAATGTCTTTGAAACGTATATATCTATCTGATCCTCCAGCTGTTTTTTCTCTCCTCTATTGAAACTCCTCTGACTCCTCGTCCTTCTCTAGCACGGCTCCTGCTGGCTTTGTATTGATCGAGAGACGCAGCATGCATCACTTGAATATGTACAGCCGACAGTTGCCGTTCACATTACGTCCTGTCGGCCTCTTGGCATTCCTGTCTCTCTCTTTCTCTGTTTCTTTCAATACTCCTCTCATTCCATCGTTTCACCAGCCTCACTTGACTGTGTTGAATGATGCAGGTTTTCTTCAGTCTGTACTGTTGGTCCTATTTAAATATGTACTTTTATTTATTCCGTTTTATGTGAAAATCATGCAAAACAACCAGCATGTATCACTTGGCAGACCAGGTCTCTCTTTCTCTCTGTCAAATGTTGATTTTGTTTTCTATTTCATTTATTGTATTCCAGGTATTGATAGAGAGAAGGCAAACAGATTAGTCTCCATATCTGGTCTGCTTCTTACTTGATTTGATTTGACTGAAGGCCCTTTTGCTTTTAACTCTGTCTCTTATACTGATACTCTTACAGTATACTGTTGCTTTTCCATCTAATCGCCCTTGACCCGTCGCTACACCCTCAGTACAGTATAATTTACTCAAAGCAGAGAGTTCTCTATTTTCTGTTCTCTCTCTATCTAATACAGTATAGTTCAATTCAGGGTCAAACTATTTATCCGTCATAATCTATTTCCAGGAGCTCTTTGTGTTTTTGTCTCTAACTTGTTGTTTTTATTGTGTTTCCAGGAACGTTATTAGTGGAGAACATGCAGATAAACGGTGTGGCGGAGGGTGCAGATCGTACCATCTCTCTTTCTCTAAGGGACAACCACGACTACTGGGTGATTCTGGACCCCTCCAAGCAGGCCCTTTACCTCAACAGCACAGGGCGGGTTCTGGACAGAGATGTAAGGACATTTTAGTTTTGTCTTTTGCTTATGTACAATTCTTCTCATCCTTAATCCTCTGTTGCTGAGATCAATTTAGCTCCTTACTGTAGATGCAAAATGAAGTTCTAGCGAATGTGCTGCTGCTTCTGAAACCGAGAGCACGCTGACTGAACGTGATCTTGTTTCAACAGATGAAGACGTTACCTTTCTTAATTCTTTTGTTCTTGTTTATCTCTTCTTGTGATAAATGTGGTGGAAGCAGATTTCCTCCCTCTACTCTTTTTTACTTTATCCTGTATTTGCTGTTCTGAGAGAATCTGAATCCGAATCAACCTCCCGCTGTTTTTTCTCTGTCAAGAAATCCAGCTGATGTTTTTCAAAGTCCCATTTGGCACAAAAAGTAGAATACCAGAAACTGGCAGTCGTCTGTGTGACAGTTTTATTCATTTTGTTTTACTTTCTGGTAAATTATTTATTAACCTGTACCACTACTGTACCCTCAGCGATTTAATAATCTCTACCTTCCTCTGTGCTTCTCTCTGCCCCAGCCCCCCTCATATATTCAGTCCATCGTGGTTCAGGTTCAGTGCACCAACGAGCTCATCGGCACGGTGATCTTACACGAGGTCCGCATCGTTGTCCGAGACCGCAACGACAACGCACCACGTTTCCAGCAGCCGAGATACTATGTAGCCATCAGCGAGGTAAAACACACACACAGACACACACCATGTCACAGATACACACACATTTCTGCACTGCTGCTGTCTGTCATGACTGCAGGTGCAGAACATGTGTGAGACCGTACTGAGCTTTTCAGCCATGCTGCTCTTTGGGGGCCACTTGTACTAGTAGGTCTCTGGAAATACTGGACACTACACTCTGCTTTAAATAAAAACCTCCCCAAACAGTATTGTACATGGCATTTTGCTGTCAGTATGAAGGGAAAAGTTGGTAGAGCAGTAGGGAAAGGATCTAAATCTGTTATTTGAAGGCTTCCAGCACAGTCTTTACAGCCACAGGTACAGTACAGTTTGTGTGTCTTCCACAGTCGAGTAGAGGTCCAAACTTAAACTGGACAAGGGTACATGTAGCCCAGTGCCAGCGCAGGCAGACCCTGTAGAATACCTTATTATACACTCTTCCCCAGCCTGTCCAATTCAATCTGTCCTCTCAACCTCTCCCTTCCCCTTTCTCGGCCTCTCTTCTGTTTTCGCAGCTTCCCTCCCTCCACTCCCCTTCGCCCTT
Organism: Decapterus maruadsi; assembly: GCA_030347415.2. NCBI lineage: Eukaryota > Metazoa > Chordata > Actinopteri > Carangiformes > Carangidae > Decapterus > Decapterus maruadsi. Next base: position 11,331,438 of record CM064888.1, on the reverse strand, counting down.
AACTTCCAGTGCCCCTTCACAACTCCCTGCTCTTCATTATGCCACCTTTCCTCAACCTCCCCACCTTTCCTCTGCCACACTCTATATATTTCTGGGTTTCTTTCCTCCTCTTCCAATCCACCTCCTCTTTCAGCACTCCACTTTCCCGTTACTCCTACTAATACGATTCCTTCAGTTCACCTCAACGACTGCCTCACAATTTAGGAGATGCGTCTTTAAAATATGATCTCTGTGCCATGCCAAGGTAAATGTAGTCAGTTTGGTGGCAATAATTTTTTAAAAGTGAATACATTTATTCCGGCGTTGGCAATAATTTAAAAGCGAGAGCAGATTTATTCGGATATGAGTGCAAGTCTGCTCATTAGGCAGACAGCTATTGTCTGATTCACTTATGTTGCCCCCAGAACTCCCACCATCTAATGCAGTAAATTTAATATTGAGAGAGTGATTCAGGACTTCATCCAGCTCCATCTACATTAAACTTGCTTTTCCTTGTCTATAACTAAGCAGTTTTAAACCCAAGAAAGTTAGACACACAGATTATGACACACAGAGAGCCAATATGGTTATTTATGAGAATGTCTAGGACACAATTTATGAGCTCACTCTGGAAGTTTTCGGGTACAAGGTGATCCCTGTGGCTGATTTCATGAGCTGGCGCCAGTGCCTGAGTGTGGGGTTGTTTCATTAGAGCCGTATCAAAAAGTGACAGCGTAAGACGTTCTGAAGACCATTGTTAAAATCAGTGGGCGGCAGAGATAACCCTGTTGAGGGAAATGATGTAACAAATCACTGGTGCAGCAGCTAAATTAAACTTAATCTCAAATGTTTTCTCGTGCTGTCTGGAGATTAGACTTCTGTTTTGACACCTAATCACAGATCCTGAGGCACATGGCTGGAAAAAAAAAAGGAGAAAAGACAACAGAGCACAGCAATTTATGTTCAGCAAAAAGTTGTTCCTTTCATGTGCTGTGGAACATGTGTCATTCTAAGACTGAGAATTTCTCACGGAAAAACTTAAATCAAACTTTCTCAATATCTAGCCTCCTTTATTTTGTTGCACATGTGCAAATTAAATTGCAGAAATGAAGGTCACACTCAAAACTACTTGCACTGGCCCACACACCATGAGCTATGATAAACATACAGTGATGTACATTGTAAATCACTAAAATTTGTCATTCAGACCACAGGTATTTGAAGATTTATACAACTTTTCTTCTTCAGACAAGTTAAGCAAAACTGTGTAGAATATACAACAGAGCCCTTTAAATACTGCATGACCATGCTGCTAAATGTTTCTTGGGGAGCTATATGTTATTAATGCAAAAAGTGACTTTTGCCATTTAGATTAAGGTGGAATTGTCTGAGGAGAAAAGGAGTAAAGAGGTGCCTACAGGTGAGGAAGATTATAAGAAGGCTTAAAATAAAAAATAACAATAAGAAAGCATCTATCAAAGAGATGTCAAAGGTAACTGCTTTGCCACAATCCACATTCAGGGAAAGTAAAACAAGGGCAGGTGGCCTGGTCGACAGAGAAGCACAAGTCTTGTCGCGGATAAACAGAAATTCATTTGCATGGTGAGGAGAAACTCTGTCATGGCTGCACAGCAAGTCAGGAATACTCTGCAGGATGCGAGCAAACATGTTTCCTTGTCGGTGATCAAGAGAAGTCTTCATGATCAGAACCTCAAAGGTTTCACCACGAGATGCAACCCCTGGTAAACCTCAAAAACAGAAAGCCCAAGGCTGCAGTGCACAAAATCACACAAAACTGAATGGGGAGAGTTGTGGAAGAAAGTTCCATGGACTGACGAAACAAAAATCAACCGCTGCCTGAGGAAAAGCTTGTGAACCAAAGCCACCACCTCATCAGTCAGACATGGCGGTGGTTCTTTTATGGATTAGACATTTATGGCTGCCAGTGGAACAGGCACACTGGCATTTATTGATGATTTCACAGCTGACAGAAGCAACAGGATGAATGAACAGGTGTACTGGGGCAGTCTCTGCTCTCAGATTCAGACAAATCTGTCAAAAGTCATTGGACGGCATTTATCAACAATCCTTAGCATACAGCCATGGCAACCAAAGAACCTTTCAGGGTTGGAGGTGAAATGATCTTAAACCAGCTGAGTAAGTCGCCCATGCTTTTCCACCTGAAGATCAGACAAAGAGAGACCCCACAATGAGCAGCAGCAGGAAGTGGCTGCAGTGAAGCTCTAGAAATGGAGAAATGAAGCGTCTGTTGAGTTCAGACTTCAGAATGCAAAGGATTTTATTCAGTTTATTAAATTATGATTTGGTTTTTGTCAAGTTACTTTTAAACTTTTCAGCACTGGTCTGTCGCTCCCTCACAATTCTTTTTATATTGATTTAAACCTTCTCATAATGTTTATATTTTTATAACTTAGGCTTGTGTCCATCATTCTGTGTCAAAGTGAATGTGTGGAAGCAAGCATATGTATACGTACAGTATTAGTGTACTTGTACGTACAGTAGTGCTGGCAGTTTTCAAAAGTATATGCTTTTTGTCAGATTCTTGATTTTTGACTTTGTTTTTCTGCCAGAACACCAATGTAAATAACTTGTGGAAATTAGCATGGGTTAATTTTTACGCTAGATAATGCTAACACTAGTGTAACAATGGCAAGTTAAAAAACACCATGTCATATCTAAATCATTTCTAACTGAACTTAACAAAAAGTTTGTTTTTGTTGTTGTTGCTGCTGCTGTTGATGGATTAGCAATTGAAATGTCACATTTCACAAAATCGGGCGTGTGTAACATATGCTAATAGTTGCGTAGCTACTGTAGCGTAACATATGTTAGTTCAAACTGGCTGCCAGTAGCTCTGCTCTGGACATGTATAAATAAAAAAAGGGTTCATACAAGTTAAATTAATGAATTAGTGAAATTAAATGCACAAGAGCAAAAAGCAACTGGCGAAAAAGAATATTGTGATAATTATGTGATACCTCATTGTAATAAAAATACTCCTCAGCAACTTGAAGCTCAGTTCTACTATTGTTAAAAGCTCATTAATTTTAATTAATAATTAACTGTAAACTGTGAAAAGAGTAGGTGTGATAAACTACAGTAAGACTAATTTATTTTGACAGTGACTCATTATTTTATAACCGTGGGCATTGGGTCCGGTCTGTGCATTTAATTATAATTCTATTTCACTGAAATCAAAGAGAAAAGTAAAGATGTCGATGCTTTCTTTTGGCTTTTATGTGACGAGCATCTCTTAACATATGGTGCTTGTCTTTCATCCAATTTTCCACTTTTATCTGAAACTTTTATCAGATGGAGCAATGAGGTATGGCAAATATTCGCACTGACGAGACGGAGAAAGACTGACGCACAGAGCGTTGGACCAGGCTACGCTGCATGTGTTCCATTATACTTCCAGTACAAATGGAAACACACAAACAGCCGCACGCCAATTTTCCTCCTCAAGCTCCATTTGAGCACAGTAAACATAAAACTGAAAGTCGTATTCTGTTTGTTTTTGTCAAGACAGAGGGGTACGGAGATCCCTTACGGCCAATCTTTTGTGAACATACAGTACCAACAGTAGATGCAAGACACAACAGTGCAGGATAAGAGCTAATTAATGTCTTTGTGTTTGACAACATGGAGTGAGCTTATAAACAAAGATACTGAAATTTTCTGTGTCTGATGTGTTTTCAGCTGACGCCAGTAGGAACCACCATCTTCTCTGGTTTCTGGGGGAACAACGGAGCAGCAGACATTGATGACGGTCCCAACGGACAGATAGAGTATACAATCCAGTACAACCCTAAAGACCCGGTAGGTTGTCCCTCTGCCGACTCACCTCTTTCAAGTGTATAATATAAAGTTAGACTTCTAGTTTAGCACAAGAATCCTGAATTTCATTCGGTGCTGTGTGTCTGTGGGCTGATAAACCAACCCCTGTTTTGACCACATAATATCAATTTTATCGACGACTGGATTCAATGTCTAAATCCCTTCTCTCCGTCTCCAAGCAGTTATTTGACTGACAGATTTTGTATAAAATATAACTGAGCTCAGTAACAGACACTGGGGATTTGTTGTACAAAGACGAGTCAATTATTGCAGATGATTGTATCATTTACTTGCTTCATGAGATTAGATAAAACACGCTTTCTTTAAGCTCCTATTTCCTGTTTTACCAAGAAGCTTTATTGTCATGATAAGATCACTGATGTGTTTTTAAAAAAGAGGTTTAGCCCATCTGTACAAATATTATGTTTCCATCATGATCTCGCTACTTGTTTTATACCTCTTGGCTTTGCTTTTTTTATAGATTCCTCTTGACTCATGACTTTCTTGCTGTATCTATTCTGTGTTCCAGTATTGCCTGAGAAAATTCTTTCTTTTCAGCATAACAATAAAATCATACTCTAGGAATTTACTGCTTTAACTTCCACAGTCTTTCTTCTGTTATTACATATTGTCAATTTGTCGGTTACTTGTTTGTGTTTGCGTTTCAGACAGCCAACAGGACCTTTGACATCCCCCTGACTCTGTTTGGCTCCGTCGTTCTAAGAGAAAGACTTAACTATGAGGAGATAACGCGGTACCTAGTTATCATACAGGCTAACGTGAGTGGTCTTTTTTGTTGTTGTTGTTTGTCACTGTATTTTACGTACAATAGATGTGTATGGAAGTCTGAAGAAAATTAACTCTGTCCTGATTAAAAGGGAATTAAGTCTGTAGCCAATGTTGTGATATCATATGTAAATTTTTATTTATTATGGCAACATTACTGCTACACAGACTTCTCTGTTGACTCAGTCTCCAGGGAGCTATAAGCATAACCCTGATTATCACTTATGTCTATGTTAATGTAATTGTTTCCTTTAATTTCGCACCACTCACCGTATGTTTTATTCAGCTGGTCTACAATATAGTTAATTTCACTCAACATGCAAAAGAGACTGGTGGGGAGGGGCGGGGGGAACTTTGAAGGATCTAAAGTGCAACCGCAAAAATTACTTGAGTAGCTGATTGCGCCATTAAGGTTTTTGTTGTGACAGGAAAACCTTGCTTACAAATCCTTTGGTTTTCAGCAAAGCATTCTGGCAAATATTCGTTATGTCTCAAGGCCCATTTACCCTGAAAGCATTATTAAAAGTCAACAGTACACTGAAAGATTAATGTGTTTCTGACTACTTGAAAGCCTGACATATTCACTGTTCATCTGAATACAATATTAAGGGTGTTTTGAGTAGCTGTGGATTTGCTGAATATAAATTCTCAGAAAGGCTATGTAAGGAAAAGGCTGTATTAGAGACACGTGCCGGGAGGTAACAGAATGGCTTGGAATAACGTTGACCTTTTACTGAAATGCTGGGTGAGGAAAAAGAGGAAATAAATTAGGCACTGATTAACTGAACTACAGCTCTTATAACCTTATCACAACAGTTGTCTAAAATAACGGTGCGATCGCAGCTTTTGAATGGATATTTTTGTATTTTATCACATCTCACAGCTCAAAGAGGAGAGAAATTTCTATGCCTCTCTTGTGCTGTCAAATGATTGACAGTGAGAAGTGCGATATGTAACACAGTGACAGAGAAACACTCAATTCAGGTGTAATTAAATAACAGTAAAAGAGGAATTTCAGCAGTACTTTACAGAGGTTCATTGCTCCTTATCTTGTTGGGTTAATTTCCAAGCTTGTGAGGGGAAAACTGGTTAGTGGCAGAAAATTGCTTCTTCTAAAGGAGAGAAACAAGTGCTGATGAATCCAACTACCTGATATGCAGACACAACCAGGAATAATGTAAAGGACGGGGCGCAGGGATCTAAATAGCTTGCACAAACTTGAAATAGTCGAGTGTTTCTTGTATGGTGTATGGTGAGCATGTGCTTTTTCCATTGATTATTCACTTTGCGTTTCCTGTAGATTCCCTGATTTGGCTATTTTGTTCTGAGAGCTGTGTGGAATAATAAAAAATAACAAGGCTTTGTGTAGATTATCTTGAACTAAAAACTGAAAGCGAAGCAGTTATATTGACCATCCAGATGAATAGGGCTGTTAAGCGTTTTCTTCTTTTTTTCAGAATTTGCTGAGCAGCTTCCTTTGTAATTGAAGGGTGGATACTTTAGCAAAAGTTGACAATAGCACTTTATGAGGTGTACAAAAAGGGAAAGAGTGATTGCACATTCACACCGAAGTAGAAATTGAAGCTTTTGAACAACTTTACTTTTTGTGTTTGACAAGAAATAGTTGTGATATTTTACAGGGTCTCACAGAGGCCCTGCTATTTCAGCTTAAGGTCTTCTGAAGGTCTTCTCCTGAATGAAAACTTAATGGTGTCTACACACATCCATTTTTCATTTTCTCTTTCAAGGTCATAGTGTTTTTTTTGGTGTAGAATTTTTTTTTACAAAACCTATACAAATATTTTTACTGGGAACAACATGTGATAGGCCACCTGGTATAGTACGACAGAGTAGGGCCCATTGAGAAAAAAAATTACTTCGAGAATAAAGTCATATTTTTACGAGAAAGTCATACATTTATGATAATAAAGTCATAATTTTACGAGAATTAAGTGGCAATTATATGAGAAAAAAAGCAGTGACTTCCAAGTCCTTCTGCCGAATAGTGCAGTTTCTTGCATATTCTTTTCAAAGTCCTGATACTAATGACAATGTGGTGCTGACGTGTCAAGCTGTAGGATTTGTGGTATTGATGCTACAATGGTTGAGAACAGCAACTGTGATCCGACCCTTGCAGTTTCAGCCGACGCGACCCGGCACAGGCTGCAGCGGCATCACCATTCATCCTATTAACTATTTTTCTACCATTGCATTGAGTGTGGAAACATTATTTTAAGGCCGATAAACTCCGCAATGTTGCTTTAAGGTCGAAAAACTATATAGCCGGGCTCTCCTTGTTTGTGAAACCTATCCATGAGTTTCAAATGTGGTCCTACATCTGCAATGTTGGGGACCCACAGGTGTTTCAAACTAATTCATTAGTTCTAATCTACACCAATCAGAAACACAACTCAAATTGAAACACCTGTGTTGGTCCCCAACATGAAGTACAACTTCACGAAATGCTCCACGGACCACACTTTAACAATATATATAAAACAACAGGTTAAAATATTATGACTTTATTCTCGTAAATTTACGACTTTATTCTCGTAAAATTATGACTCTACTCGTGAATATTATGACTTGCATTTTTACGACTTTTTTTTCTCAATGTGGCCCTAATACTCATGCTTCATTCAGATGATTTTTATTTATTTTTGACCAGGAAATAAGTTCTTTTTTATTTATTTTCATCTTTTCATCTAAAAGCTTAATGAGCATTTTCATTTATTGGCTCATTCATCTCTGGGAACAAGACCAAAAATATTTTCGTGTTATACGAACAAATGTACTGCAAATGTCAATAATTAATCAATATGCAATTAAACCGCTACTAATTTGATCTGTTGTGACTACTTAATACTGACAAAGGGGAGGCGATTGACATGTGGTGGTGTGTAGTAGCACACTGTATCATCAACGTTTGTTGGAAAAACATCTATTAGTCCAGAGCAGGTGTCCAATTATAATTAACACACTGTGCATGTATCAAGCATCAGATAATCAAGGTTATTTTCTTGAATGACACCAGTGAGAGATGAGGCTCTTGGAGATTTTAATGTTGGATTTTATTTATAATTCATACTTTCATTCTGTCTGTTAATTTATTTCTCATACACGTCATCTGCTTTAGAAAAAATGTGCACATATCAGTCTTTATCTAATTAATGTCCTCTAATGAAGGCTTCCTTAATTCCCACAACAGATGGAGGTGAGTGGGAGCAGTTCAGTGTTCCTTTGTAGAACAAACTTTACACTTTCTCAAAGAAAAACTTTTTGTGTGGTAACAAACCACTGATTATTATGTAATTTACAAGGCTTATAACACTGTTATGGCATACATCACATACATGTTAATGTAACAAATAGCAGTTTCTACTTCACATGCTCTGTGAGGAGCTGAACCAGTTTAAAATGCATTAGATATGTGCTTAGTTGCTCTTGATGAGATATAAATAGACATGGAGATGGAGGGCTGAGTAGACATCAGTCTTTCTTGAAAATATTCAGCAGCACTCATGTTCACTTTTTATTCAAGACTTGAGGATGAAGAATCACAAATATCCAAATATGAAAGTGCAAATAAGAAAGTGGTTAAGATGAAACTGAAACTCTCTCTCTGCCTCTCCGTTTAGGATCGAGCCCCCTACCCGAGTGAGCGCCGGACAGCCACCACCACTCTCACCGTGGATGTACTGGATGGTGACGACCTGGGTCCGATGTTTCTGCCCTGCACGCTTGTGGGAAACACCCGTGATTGTAGTCCCATCACGTACAAGGCTAATGTGCTGGAGTTGACTGAGCCGGTACGTGTGTGCCCCATATGTAAATACTGTATACGCTGTCTGTTTTATATGTGCATGTGTGAGGGCGCCTTTTGATCTGTGTGCAATATGTGTACTGTTGCGGTACCAGTTTCCTTCAACAGACAATTATAGGAGTGTGTGTGTGTGTGTTTTAGTGATGTTGGCAGCGTTTACTATTTTAATCTTAGATTAAGGTTAATAGTAAGAGCTAATCTCTTCGGCCTTGTTTATACATGCTCATATTTAATGTATGTAAAATTGATGCTGCTGCAGTGTCTATTGGCTCTTGTCAATAGATAAATAAATATCACACATCATATGTCAGATAATTTGTTTGCCCCCTTGACATCCACTGAATCTTACCATGAGAACTACAACTTTACCCTGGCACCTCTTATACTCATAGACTGATACTGATAGACAGGGCCAAGGACGCTATATCTGCTTTATCATAAGCTTTCAAACAAGCTATAATGTGCCTGTATGCCACCAGCAGATAAAGTAAAAAATATGAAATATGTGTTTTTCTCAACTTTACAATTGCAAAAAAAAAAAAAAGCTTACCAATACCATCTACTACTGCAGGTAATGAGGACAAAAGGCTAAAATCAATCAAAAACGTGTACACCTGTTCAATATGATTTGAGATTCCTTTGTCAATTTTCATCATTTAGAACAAGAATAATGCTATTTTAATAAGCATACAGAGTTGTTAATCATGTAACCTTAACAACCTTGGAAAAAAATCCTATTATATGTCTATATTTTATTACATTACAGATGATTTCTTGTGTTTTATTACTTACTGAGACTGCTCTGCACAATATATTTCCCTGACGGATCATAATCTGAATCTCTTGTGTATGAACAAGTGTTACAAGAGTGATTGCGCAACAGTGTGGCACGGTTTTATGCTTACACAGCTGTACATATCATATTGTATTTGTATCTCGGGCATTTAGCTGATGCTGTTATCCAAAGAGACTTGCAATACCACTTTGTAAATGAGACAAAGTTGCTGCAGGCAAAATCCTCAACTCTGACAAGTCAGCAGAGCATTCATCCCCTACCACACACACACACACACACACACACACACATACACACATACCCCCTTGATAGTGACAAGCTAGCAGTGCATTCATGCCTTAACAACACCCCCATCCACCTACACACAGGCGCGTGCACGCCCGCGCGCACGGAAATCCGTACCAGCGTTGGGGCAGTAGAGCAGTCATGCTGAACTGGACATTGTCTACTTCATCTCTTTGTTTACTGAGATCTTTGTCACACATGCACAGACAATGACTTGAACACACACACATGAACACATATGCTCACTTTACTCCAGAGACACTAAGGCCCTCAAAGTACTGCTGACACCAGTGTCTTCAAACCCGCTCTCTCTTCCTTATCTCTCCTGACTCACACATACAGTACAGTCTTGAAGACACACACACACGGTACGAAAGCACAGGGAGCAACAACAGGAGTAAATCAACTTTACACCTCGTGGTTTTTGAGAAGGAGCAAGTCTAAGCAGACAAGGACAGGGTTTACGATAGAGAGGTGGTGGTGGTGGAAGCAGGTTGATACAGAGAGACACGCAGGAAAAGTTATGCAAAGAAAATACCTAAGGGGGTTTAAAATCCAAAGCGATGCATAAAACACATTGCATCTAAGACGGAGATTGGTTCTCAGATGTCAATTTGCTCCCAGTGCAGCTCTGCTGAAGACTCAAGATGCTTCACTTATATCAGTGTTTATGATCTGTTTATGATCTCACGCCATCGCCACAATAAGAAATGGAGTCACACAGGCAAACAACGGGCTGCTTGGCTTCTTCTTTATGTAAACCCTGCTTTCACCGCCTCCTGGTGATTTTCAAACAGTGATCTATGTTCACCTCAGGAGCAGGAATCTGTGCAGATACGAGACTATCAAGCTCATATATGAAACCTAATGGGTCTTTTATCACAGTAAACACAGTTTTCAATGCCCCTGCATTTTACATAAGGGCTCACCAAGCCCCTAAATGGCCATTGTTAAAATTACACCTGCACTTCTCCTGCTCAGAGAAGTAATCAAGTCCATTAATGATATTGTACTTGCCCTATGATCTACTCTGACGCAGGACTGTTCTTGAATTGAATTGTCATTTAACGATTTAATGTTATGCCGTGCTAGTATATTTAAATATGAACTTTGGCTTACTACTACTCTGTGTGATTGAGGACAAAAGAGAGTGTTAGGGGTGAACATCCACCTCAAATCATGACACAGTATTTTGTCTTTCTTTTATGTGTTGGGATGATTTTGTTGGACAGTGTATTGGCTGCACATAGGTTTTGACCGACAGTATCTTTCAGTTTTCAATTCTTTTGCGACGGTAGATTGACTGACGATGGCATCTTATTTATATTTATTTTTATTATCTGTACTGCTTATCTGTATAGAGTTGAGGCATGGCTGGAGCCAATTCTAGCTGACATTGTGCAAGGGCAGGGTACACCCTCCAACTAGGACAGGTCACCAGTCCATCCCAGGGCTGACATATAGAGATAAATGACCATTCACACTCTCATTCACACCTATGGGCAATTGAGAGTCACCGATTAACCTTAGTCTTTGGACTGTGAGAGGACAACTGAGTATCTGGTGTGAACCCACACAGTCACAGGGAGAACATGCAAACTCCACACGAAAAAGGCCTCAGTCGGTCAAGTTATTCTAGACATTATTTGCAATTTTTGTAGAAGAGCTCCGAAATAATTGGAGTGAAGAAATTAGATAGGAACCCACCTCCGGTATGAATAATGTATCTATTACAGTAACTTGAAGGCTTTTCAGACACCAAGACCGTGCAGAGTGGCTCTTGCGATGAAAGATTTTTACAACTCTCTCACCCAAAACTTCTCCCATAGCAGCAGTAATTATCAGCTCCATTCAGTAGATTGCAAGGTATTCACACATGCACAATATCTTGAATGTGCACGTCCATATACTGCAGCCTATTGACCAACACAAATCCCAAGTGACCCTGCGCTTCTTCCCGTTTCATCCATTTGTGATACATTTACTGCTAATTCATTACTGCTTAACACTTAGGTTTTTATTTTTAAACAGTCATAAGCTTTAAGCTGATTCATTCCGGGTCAGAGAAATAAATGCATGTTTATTTTACAGTAGCAGCATGGTGTCTCTTATTAGATTTGCCTGAATGCGCTCTCATTTATTCAAAGCAGCTGTCTCTAAGGGGCCATGTTTGATTGATTAAGACCAGACTTTGAAGCCATCCGGCATCGGTACCTTGATATGTTCTGCTTGAATGAGCTACAAATGTAGTAACTGAGGGATGGATGAGTACAGTATAGATAGATAGATAGATAGATAGATAGATAGATAGATAGATAGATAGATAGATAGATAGATAGATAGATAGATAGATAGATAGATAGATAGATAGATAGATAGATAGATAGATAGATAGATAGATAGATAGATAGAAACAAAGAAAGAAAGAAAGGAGTGAGGAGAAAGGAGGAATGAACAAGGAGGAGAGTCAGGCTGCTACAGTATAATAGTTTGAGTCCTAATCAGACTGATAAGATATGACAACCTCAGAGCCTCAGAGCCAACGCAGCTACGCTCTCTGGCTCTCTCTCTCTCTCTCACACACACACACACACACACACCAAGATGCTGGTCATTCATGCCGAGGAGTTGGCTGTCAGGCCATGTTCACACGTTGGCTTCAAAAACATGGCTGCCTTCTGAAAAATGGATCAGAGCAGCCCAGAGAGCAGCCCCCACCCCGGCGACACCTGACTAATCATTCCGTTTGTCGTAGCGGCGTTGACGGTGCATAATGGTGACACACACACACACACATCAAAGACGTCGGCACTTAAGCCGTTTTCCACACCTTGCAGGCACAGCACTGCGGTGCGCCGCATTGTGGAAATTCCAATATGTTATTTATTTTATGTGACGGCGGGGGGGCGGGGGGGAGTGCAGCGCTCCGGTGCACCACATCCAGCCATGCGCTCCCGTATACAGCTCTATGCTTGACACAAAGCCTCACCTGACCACTAGGCGCCCTCTGGGGGGAGTGTGAGGGGGGGTTCCTCCCTCCTCTGTTGATCTCCTGCCTGCTCTGGGGATCAGCCACCTGCCGGCACAGCTGCTGCTCATTAGTTCCCCACTATATATAAAATGGCAGTTTCCCCACACAAGCATTTGCCAGGTGGTGTTTAGTTGTTGCGGCGTCTGAGTCACTCATGCCTGCTTGATACCTGTTGCTGTTATTTTGCCTGCTGGCTCGGCAGACTTCGCTCGTCTGATTCTGCGTGTCTCTGACAGAAACCCTAGAGAGTAAAGAGCCTTTTAATATTACCTGCCCAGCTTGTTGTGGCCACATGTATTATTAGTCGAACTCATATTTTCAGGGATGGTTATTGTGGATAAGTGGTGTCACACTGTTTGTTTACTTGCTCTACTAGCCCCTGTTTTGTGAAGCAAACGATGTTCATTTATCAGATGTGAATATCGGCACTTCTCCTGTTTCATCTCATGTTTATCTATGCTTTTGAACTTGGACACTTTGGGTTATAACTCTCGGTTGGACAAAACAAACCACTTGATTACATAAACTTGGACCTGCGGAGACTGATGGGGTTTTTTTTAATAGCGCAGTGGCTCTGAGAGTTCAACACATGGTAACTCAAGAAAACACAGACAAATTCAGAAAACCTCTGCAACTGTGCTGCAACCAAATGCAAGATTGTGCTACAGATTTTCTAGTTACCAGTGGACACTAAAAAGCGATGAACCTGGTTAGGAGACACTTGCTGTTCAATGCAGGTACTGTATAATTCAAGAAAGCAACCAGCACCGGCACCATGATGTAGCTAAGTAGCTTCCACACATAATTAAATGTCAAGTTATATCACAGACAAAGGTACACGGCAGTAGTAATAGTAAATATTGAAACAATGATTTAAAAAGCCTACTGAGGAGGTGTGGTAGTTAAAGCCTTGCTTAAAAACTGGACAGGATTTTCTAAGTGGAAAGCTCTGTTCTGTCCTTTTAGTACTTTGTGAGAAAAGTGGAAGTATACTGTATGTGTTAGCGCCTTAAACCAGGTTCGAGTGTGAAGAATAGCTGTCTGTTGTCTCTGTAGTGGTGTGAAAGAGGGACAGCAGTCCTCTGAGGACTGATTGGTCAGGCCATTCAAGGATTTTTTTTTTCTTTGGCTAAATTCAAGTTAATGTATTAAAGCTGAGCTCGGTGCACATCTGTCACTTTTACTTTGCTTTTACCTTGCTTTTATATTTTCTTAATACCAACTGACATTTAAGAAATGCTTTTCCGTTCTTGGATTACTTTCTCTAGGACCTGGCTGTCTTTCTCTAATGTCCAACATTTTTGTTCACCTCTGTTTACCCCAAGTTTCCTGGCATATTCCCCTCCACACACCCACACACTCACCCTTTCATATATTAACACCCTCTTTTACGCCACTTCATTACTCACCATAACTTCTCCTCCTCTGCCTGGGCCTCCCTCCTCTCCCTGCTCAGTGACAGGCAACTGGAGATATAGCTCTGTGATGGCTAGTAGATTTTAAGTGCGGCATGACAGGTGCTCTGGTGACATATTGTATGAGTTGGTAGAATTGCCTACGGTGTGTGTGTGTGCGTGTACGAGTGTGTGTGTGTGTCCTCATTTGGGAATACGCAGTCTTGTTGGCCTGTTTGGCTTGACATTTTACAGCTCTTGTGATTGTAGATTTTATCCTATAGACATGTTTGTCCCTTTGGGGTCTTGGCATTACACACCTCAGCATATTGCACCATTATAAGTCAACATTATAGCCTAGCGACACTTGCATACAGATGCGGATCCACACCTATACAATTGCACAGTGGTATGTGTTTAAAACCTATTTATATGCTGCATCTATAGGAACAACAAGGAACAACAAAATAAAGACAGGTCCCACAGTAATTGTTATTGTGTTATAACTTTATTTTACAGCATGTGCTGTGTGTGCTGCACATACAGAGATTGTTATGCTGATTTTTGAAGTTCCATAAATAAAAACAGTAAATGGCAAAAGTAAAGCTTTTCTTCATGGTTGAAGATGTTCAGAAACGGCCGTTTGTCCTGTTTGTCGCGCCAAGTTTTCACGAGATCTTGCATGAGTTTACCCGAGTGAGGAAAATGAATTAGATTGGTCGACATCGAGCGGACGGGATATTCAGTGTTTGGGGCGAGACCAAACTCAATGTGTGTGTGTCTCAGATGTTTGATTGACAGATGACGGAAAATGAATTTGATTGACTAATGTTAAGACCCACAGTCGGCTCAAATTCAATTTTTTTTTCTGAGATTGCAGAAAGATCCCTGAAAACTGCACATGAAGGTGATGATATGAGATGAAGCTGGCGCTGTCAGCTGTCCAACTTCCAAGTTTACTTGTTTGTTTCTGTGGTTTCTTTCAAGCAGGCATTCACAGCCAGTATGATGGAAACCATCACACAACCCTTACATTTACATTACATTTTACATCTAATGCTTTTCATAACTGCTGTTAGTTTACGTGACATTGTTCAACTCTCAACTGATTTCATTGGTTCTGTCTCCAGAATAAGGTGAACCCCGTCAATGTGACTCCACCCATACAAGCTGTGGACCAAGACAGAAACATCCAACCTCCCTCTGACAGACCAGGAATCTTATACTCCATCCTCATTGGTAGGTTGCCATTTTTCGGGGGAGGTGACATTGTTCTGCTTCAAGGAGATGGGCTATAAAACAAATATATATAGTGAAATTAAATACACATCATGATGACACACCTTAATTTGTGTTGCATTTAATGACAAGGGATGCATACGTGGTGCTCCGATAGAGATAACAGTGTAATTCACGATGACAGCAGCGCATGTGTTCGAATGGGGCTAATTGTAATGAAAATGATCCTGGGGCTTTTTAAGGAACACGCTTACTGTACATGTTTAGGGGCTGGATTGACTCAGCAAATCATGTGAAGTAATTAACTGAGCGCTGAGAGCTGATTTGCAAAGGACGAGACATTTCCAAAACGACACAGATGGAATTGGCTGCCCGTTAATTGCTTCAAAGGTGATGCAACAGTATATCATCTCTTGAATGCATGTTGATTAATGTTAATTAGTTAACAAAAAAAACACAAAACACAATCACAAAGGACAAAAAAATGTATTGCAACTTTGCAGCTCCTGTGAGATCTATGTTCTGTTTTTAATTACTGAATGAATAAAGACACATGAAGGTTTAATGTTTAAAGATAGGGGTGCAGGATTCAGTGGAATTCATTAGACTCTATTAAAAGTTACAGTGGACAAGTAACGAAATGGTTGTAGTGTAGAGTCAAACACAGATTGTGTTCATTCAGGCTTGGAAACAAACGCCCGTAACCACAAACACAGGAGGAATCACGCTGACTTGGGATGCAGCCTCCCTCGGTTGAAGCCAATAAAATCAGTGGCAGCCATAAAGATGCAAGACATTTACACATTCACACACACACACATAGAAATACACACTCGAGAAATGTGATTGTGTACACGTGCTTGAGTTGCTGCTCCTCTCACTAGACCTTGATTTCCCAACTGAGCAATGTAGCATCCCAAAGTACCATATATGTATTGTGTGTGTGTATTGTGTGTATTGTGCGTGTGTGTTTGTGCAGCCCCTCATCTAGAGCTGAGATGAGAAAACTGGGAGCATTAGCCATGGCTTCTTCCCTCCATCTCTCCCCTCTCTCTTTCATACTCCCCTTAGACGACCACCAAACAAATATTGATTCTTTCACAACTTACTGATGTCTCCCCTCTTTCTCTTCCTCACACACACACACACACACACACACTGGTTTCATTTTTGTGTATTTTGTTTTTAGCTCTGTTCTCAATGCATATTTTCACAGGCAAACCGGATTCCTATGCAGAATACTTCTGCTTGAACAGAACGACGGCAGAGCTCCTGCTTCTGAAGCCCATCGATAGAGAGCTGTACCGCAGATTTGATCTGGTTATCAAGGTGAGAAACAGTAGAGCTGCAAATATAGGAGTTACTTATAGAAACAGCGGCATCCCTCTGGTGTGTCTTTTTCTTCCGCCTTTAAACCTCAAACATTCATCACTGCTGTATGTTTAAATAAAGACTAAATGTTTCTTCTCACTTAACCTATTTGGCGCCTCCTGGTTTATTTCAATTAATAGTGTTCCTCTCTGGCATTAATTGTTAAGCATTACAGCCAGGCTACGCTGTGTGAAGGTGTTTTTGGCCTAATTAGGTCAGTAATGAAATTACAGTAGCAAACATTCATCAGGTTCTGCTCCACTGGAATTGAAAATTGAATTTTTCCTCTTAAGGATGTTTTTACTCCAGTTAAAAGTGTGTTTTAACTGTGTATACACCAGTGTCAAAACCTGTGATATTTTGTTTGTTAAATGCTTCCACATTTCATTTCACCTTTGGGATAGAAAAGCTGTTTGGATCCTGCATGAAATGATAAGAGAGAGATGCAAAGAGAGAGGAGTGGGAAGCTACAGGAGTGAGATATAGACGAGAGTGGTGTAAAAACATAAGCTGCAAACAGAAAAGAAGAAGCACAGACGCACAAATGTGAAAACCACACAGGCAGTCAGACAGATTTCACTTCAGTGAACTTTAAAAGCTGGATTCTATCCATTTTCACTACACAAGATTATTTTCTCTATTTAATCACACTGATTTACAAAGAGTCAAAAAGCAAAGTAATACCACGTAAACAGAAATGTCCTAGATTTTGCAGATTTTTCCTGAATTTTTATCCTTGAGGGAAATATTTTCCTTTTCAAAAGCTGACAAATTGGGCAAAAAGTGTGTTGCTCTAAGATAAAGTCAGACTAACATCTAAACCCTATCAAAATCTGCACTCCATCAATCGATCTAAATCTAATTGCTCTACACTTTGTTGTAAAAAATAAACATAAACATGAGAAACCAGGCTGTTTGACTACTGCTTCCTGAGCTGAGAAGTCTACTGAGCCCTTGATGTTTAAACTCCACCTTAACAGCAGCATGAGGGACTAGCAGAGTGGAGAAGGTGAAGCATCACATCACAGCGTAAATGAACCATTATTTTACCTCCCCTCTTTAGGCAGAGCAGAACAATGGCCACCCCCTTCCAGCGTTCGCCAACCTTCAAATCGAAGTTCTGGATGAAAACAACCAGGCACCCTACTTCCTGGAGACCAGTTACCATGGCTACGTCAGCGAGGCATCGCCGGTGGGAACCACTGTAGGGACCAATGACAGCCTGTCTACACCGCTGGCCATCATAGCTCTGGATAACGATGTGGAGGAGGTGAGGATAAAAACCCACAGAGCTGTCACGGACGAAACCACGAGTTTAAAACACTCTGAATCAGAGGTCATGAAAATATGAATTAATGTGGTTTACAGATTCAGTACAGTAATAGACAACCGTTTTTTTTGCCTTAAATGAGTTTGTTTTTGGGCTCTTTTCACCAACGTGATTTGTTGCATCTACTTCCTTTGTAGCTCACAGCCAATCAGACGCCTGTATGTATAAGCTGAGTGCATTCATTCTTGTCTTTATCTCCTTCGGCTCAGTTCTCTGAGGTGTCAGCTGGTTGGTGTTGATGTTGTATTTTCTGTCGACCAAAATGACAATCCATTCATTATCAATTTTAAAGCTCATTGGACAGTGTTTAATGGTCATGTAACAACTCCCAGTACCAGGTGGTGATTAACCGTTTGTCAACACCCCTCCCCCTCCCCCCGACCCAGGCCTGTCAACCTGTCCCTTCTCCTACGGTACAGCTGCACCTCAGAGTGATGGCTGTGTGGGTCAGGACAGTATTCACCACTGTAATACTCCTGAATGCATCGCCTGGCGCCACTTTAACCACAATGCTGCTGCTGCTGCTGCTGCTTGTGTTAAAACGTTAGAGATTCAAATTGTGTTATTGTATTAAAACTGCTGCATCTTGTTGATATTTTCCTATGGTGTCAATATGAGACCAGCTGGTTGTTGTTCCAATCTGGACATTCAGAAACACACAGGTTTTCTTCCATCGTTCAGTTCAAGCAGTGGTGAGCAATGATGAGCTGCAGGTCATCACATGTCTTTGTACTGACTCATCCATTCTTTTTTCATTTAGTCTTATATTTTTGATCACTGAAAGCTAAATTAATGATGATAAATTAAATAGACAAGAAATGACTGAGCTCCATGACTTACAGTACTGTAGAAGCATGCACGCTGCTCCTGTGTTGAGAAGGGAGGTTTGACAGGTTTGCAATGCAACTGCTATTATTGCATAATAAGATTTTATTGAACCATCATTGTTTGGGGGGGAGGAGTTCAACCCTGAGTCATTTGGTTTGTATATTACGGTGTTGGTCCTGCATAACTTTATAGTCTGGATTAATAGAGAGGAAGCACCAAACCATCCAGTGCGATACAGAACTATTTCCTGCTTCCAAATACAAGTCACCTTGTAAACAGATCGCCAATGTGACCGAGGGCCTGGTGGGCTAAAGTGTCTGTTTCTGTTTCAGTCCTCCTTCTTCCTCTGAACCTCTCCTTTGTGCCTCGATTGCAGTGTGTGTGAAGTGTCCTATCTAATTTCCCTGTGAATCTGGATAGCAAAACCATTTCCCTCTTAAATTGCCTCTTAGTGATAATGTAGGAATTTACAGTGGTGGAGCACTGTTATCGCTGATGCTTCCCCAGAAGCTCAGTTTGTTTAAGATGTTGCATAGTCATTGTGACAAAAACAAGCTCTGGTTCATTGCTTTCTAAAAGACCCCCGCATCACGGCAGAGGCTTAGTGGGGATAATGTGTGTGTTTCCACGACTCTGTGTGTGTGGTGATTGATATGTGTTGACTTATTTTAAATATTGCTAACCGTGGTCTTTCCTCCAGTATTAAGTACCGACAATGATGATTAGTCCTAATTGCTTTTATGCGCAGTCCATCACTGTTATTTATGTGTGTGCATACGACTGTGAGTGTGTGTTTGCATGCATGTGTGCGCGCGCGTGTGCGTGTATGTGTGTTTGTGTTTATTTATGACTCAATATCCACACTGGCTACATCGGCAATATTATCAGCCCACTCCCTGCAGTTACCCTGCTGAGCCAGCCTTATCTGGAATGAGAGCTCACACACACACGCACACACACACCACAGAGCATAGACAGGGGAAGTGACTGTGTGGGTAATGTCAGTGGAGGACTTGGGTGAGGATTGCCTCTCCATCACACACGCACACCATCCTTAGAATAATCTTTATGTCAGGAAAATCTTGGAGCTGTTTTTCATTCACCTCCGTCTTTACTGATTTGCATATGCGTCTGTTTTCACCATATATACATTCATAGATTTATCTTGAATTATAATAATACTGTGTAATATTTCATTTCATTGCTGCCATATATTGTGCAGCACCCAGTTGTACAGTAAATGCACCTTTCTAAGATTATTAAGGGTTAAAAAACTGAATAGCTCACAGTCTCTTGTAACATCTGACTTCCTCTTCAACAGACCAGGGATCCTCAGCTCCAGTTCTCATTGGACAGCTACTCTGATGTCTTCACTGTGTCCACAAGTGGAATCAGAAGATACCTCACCCTGCTGCAGCCGCTGGACAGAGAGACGCAGGACTCCTATTCTTTCACGGTACTCCAGAGCCTCGGCATTTTTATGTATTGTACACAACACCTGTGTGTGTGGGGAGAGAGAAAGAGAAAGAGGAAGAGAGAGAGATGAGCTCCTCTATGCATTTGAATACTTGGCTTCAAAACAGATGGCCTTGATAAAACTGGAGCGAGACTTTTATCTAAAGAAGAGGTGAAAGCAGGAAACTCGATAAGAAGAGAGGTGAAAGAGGCAAGAGGCAGAGCAGACGACCGGAGCTGAGGGAGGTAGATACAGTAGATAGAAGAAAGGAGAAAGAAAAGAACAGAGTCAAGGATGGGTAGATCTGTGTGTCCCATGTCTGCCCTTTCATACAAAGGAAACATAACTCCAGTTACCTCCACTGTTCCTCTAATGGATCTCATTTTATGAGTGATTGCCTTGTTTTCAGCATTCAGGCCTGCACTTAGCTTTTCAATCTCTCTGTGCAGAAATAGATGTAGAGAATTGCAACTTATTACAATGGTCTCTTGTTATACTGTTTGTGTACCTCTCAACATCACTTTGTCTGCTCCCTGTGTGACTGCGTGTCTTGTCTCCTCCCAGTCCTCCGGTCCACCATTCCCTTTCATCCTACTTCCTTTTGTTGTTGTTGTTCCCCCTCTCAATGTGCCATTCTTCCTCTCTTATCTATTTTATTTCAGTGCAATCTAATTCAACCGTGCCTTTATTGGTAGAGAGAGACTACTCGTTGCCAAGCAGATTAAATGTGTGTGTTTGTGTGTGTGTGCACCTCACCATATGATGATACAGCACTTCATACAGCAGTCTGTTATCTGTCAAGTTCAGCCTGGTCACACAGTGCAGCGCGTTTGTGTGTGGGAGTGCGTCGCATTGTACGAGGTGACGCGCGTTCGCGTGCGTGTGCATGCCGCTGTTTGCAGGTTAAAGATGGGAAAAGCAGAGGGCCCGGTGTATTGATTGAGAGGCAGAGGTGTACAGTAATCATCATGAAAGCCTTGCAGGAGAAATTAAACTGGAGGAAGAGTGAGTGAGTCAGCTATGAGACATGAGAAGATGATTTCCATTTAAAGGAGTCAATCAACATGTTGGCAGATGAGCCTGTGGAGGAGATTGGTATCAGTGGAGACGCCGCTCCAGTAGTCTGTGATTTCTTAAACATGGGGAGATGTATGAGTGACTTCAGTTTGCTTGGGTGAGAGGTTGAAAAGACGCCAAACAAAATTACAGATCATTTGTTGAGTGTATAAAAGCATTGCATCCTGCTATTCCAACATTTTAAATGGAAGTATTTTCTATTTCTTTACCCTTTTTTTTTACATACTGTAAGAGCATGAACGTCATGAATGTAAAAGATCAAGGTCATGACTGAAGTCTTCCTGGGGATGAACGCCATCATAACATAAATATAACAAATTTAATTAGAAGCTTGAGTCAGAAAATGGTTAGCTTAGTTTAGCTCAGCCTAGCCAAGCCCAGCTCAATCCACACCCTATCTGCGCTAGATGTAACCATGGCGACTGCTGTCAGACGCATGCATGTCTGCTCACACCAGCTGTGTGTTTGCTGTGTTGTGCCACTGGTAGCTCTGTCTCTCTACAGATAGTTTGCAGACTCCTGGAATACTGGATTTTTGCTCATTATGAATTATTTTATGATTTATTTATGAATGAAAATGTCACTGAATCGCCGCCGTAATTTAACATGCAGCTACTAAAACGGTTGAAGATTCCAATTTAGTCCAGAAATGGGCAGAAATAAAAAACCAAAAGCTTCTACAGAAGCCATGCATACGCTAGGTGTTTACTTTGGACCTCATCTAGAGTTCTAGTACATAACATCCAATACACAACTTATTGTTGTCAGGTGTTAGTATTGTGAATTTGTAACATTTGGACAGAGCTAGATTAGATTGATGTGTTGTGTTGTAACTGCCACCACTGTTATGCTTTTTGCCCTGAAGATGTCTGTGTGTAGCCTAAGTGTTGTTTTTGTTGTTGTTGTTGATGTTGTTGTTGTGTTGTTTCTGCTTGTTGTTTTTGTGTGTTGTTTATGTGACCATATATCTATATTTCCATTCCCAGTCATAAAATAACATAAGCTATGATAACAATGAGCAACTAAGCTTATTACTTTCAGTAATTAGACAAACAAATTAAGGCATATGAGGACGAGTTGTTATTCTATCTATTTACCTGTACAGATGAAATTATAATTAATTGCATATATGCTTTATACATTTATATACATTTATAAACATATATGTCTTTTATATAATGTTTAATTAAAGGTAGTGGAGTCAACAGTCAATGTTAACACTATGTATGTGAAATTAAATGTAGAGGAGACAGCTGGGACAGATTAGTTCAAAGATTTTTAAGACTTCTAAGCTGCACCCACAGGAGCGTGTAAATAAACCCAGAGCAGGGATTTAGATTGAAAATGTACAGAGCAATTCCACCTCAAAAGAAACAGGGAAACAAACACGACACTATCAAGATGTCAGGGAGGTATTGAGCACACAGCCCGCCCACCTCATGATTCTCCAAAGGTAGCTTTTTGTAGCTCAGCTGAGTGCAACTTTTTCTGCAAGAGGGAACATTTTAGGTATGGCTCTTGTCAAGAAAAACAAAAACAAAAACGCTGTACTGTATATATTGTTTTTATTTCCCTCCCGATGTGTCTCTGGTTCTCCAGCTTGTGGCATCAGATGGCGTCCAGCAGAGCACGCCAAGTCCTGTCACAATAACAGTGTTGGACGCCAACGACAACACTCCAACCTTTGCCAACGTCTCCTATAATGTCAACCTCTTTACTGACATGGTTCCTGGAGAAACTGTATTGCAGGTAAACATCATCACAAACTACTAATTAATACAATCCAATAAAGTAAAGGATTACAAATGATGTGATGTGAATCTACAGTAAGAATAAAAACATGTCTGTCTTTTCAAAGCTGTCAGCAGTAGATTCTGATGCAGGTGTCAACGGTCAAGTCACTTACAGGATCTTAGCTGGCGCCCAAGGACACTTTCTTATTAAAAACAGGTAATTATATCATTTACAGTATAGCTAATAATGTTTATGCAAGTTACTTTCTCTGAAGTGATGTGTGCTTAGAGTTAGAGAACAAGGCACGTACTATCAGAACACGGGTGACCTACACTGAAACCTGTGCCTGAATGCACCTTGTGTGGGTAGGTAAGGTGGAAGGTGGTAGGTGGTAGGTGGAAGGCTCGCTTATTCACGTTATATTTTATCCTATTTGTGCGAAAATCTCAAATTGGTTTGATGTGTGTTGGACTATTTCTTGGCTGGCTGCAGTCGCTTCCTGGAGTCTTACTGACTGTCACTCATCCAGCGGGACCAAATCTCAGCAAGGGAGCGAATAAGCATATTTGCCAAAATGTCAAGCAATTCCTTAAACTAATAAAGATGATTTTTCAGTGTCAAAGCTGCTTTCTGTGGTATTATCAGTATTGAAGTTATTAATCAAAGATAACTTGTGTTCCACTAAAACAACCATTGCAAGAGAAATAAAACCATCGATGACAGAAGTACTACCACAATAAAACTAAGACACTAATGGTCCCTGTTGTTCATGTTTTCACAGCACTGGAGTCATTACTGTGGCACCGGGTGTCAAACTGACTGTGGGGCGCAGCTATGCTTTGACTGTAGAGGCCATGGACAATGGACCTGCTCCTCACAGAAGGTAAAGTTTTCTCCCTTCTGTTGTGCTTCATCAGTTTCTTCCTCTTTCTTTCTGAAGCTAAGGTGTGATAGGGTATCTGGTTTCCAGACCTTCTTTCACACACTCATCATCAGACACTCCACGGTACCCCTCCTTCGCTGCCTTCTTGTTCATCTTTCCCTGCTGTTCTCTCCATCTATTCACCATTTTCTGGCAGGGAAGGCGTTTTCATTTTTCAAAATGTGTCACGAATTCTAGTCTTATATTGGAAAATGGCATGGGAGGAACCTGAGAGGGGGAAATGAATCGTATGTGTGTGTGTGTGACGGAAAGGAGAAAAGGGAGAAGAGTATAGCTGAGTCAAAAGTAATGAACAGCCTCCTCACTGCTAGTTATTCTACTTGCAAATCTAAAGGAAATTATACTGTCTGCATGTCAGGGAGGGGACAGTTTCAGTAAATGCACAAGGACATAGCATCAAGGATAAACACCACAGACGGTAAGAGAAACAAAATATACTGCACTCTGGTCCCGTCACACACAGGGATAAGGACTGACTTGATAAGGTGACATTTCTTTGACTGTTGTTCTCCCCTGCATCATGTTTCTTGTCTCCTTCAGCTCTCCTTCATGGAGGAGATCAATAAGGTGCCATAACTTTCCCCAACTTCAGTTTATTCTTCAACTGGGGTTATTTCATTATTAAAAAAAAAAAAAAAGATTAAAAAAATATATATATTGTGTAAACTCAGTGTGTATTGATTTGGTAGCTAAAGTCTTGCACGGAGCACTTTTTAAATTGTAAAATTTTAGTTTTGCAGTAGCCTTGCAGTATATGAGAACAGAAGCAAATCCAGCCATCGAGCTGTTCACTCACTGGAACACGGTCAAACTACATCGCTCCACAGATTAATGCAGCAGCTGCACTGGCAGAGCGTTAGATTCCTTGAGTGTTTTTTTTTTTCTCTTTCTTTTTTTTTGCCTCCAAGTTCACTCAAGAAACATCACAGAGCAGGGACTCAGTGGGAACATGCCATGTGCTTTTTGCAGGTTGCAGAAAAGGGGGACAACGTGCATCAAAAGGTGTTAGCTCCTTCTGATGCGTGTTTCCCCCTTCTTTTCATTTCCCTCCCAGTTTTCGTATTCTCTTTTTTTCTCTTGTCTTTTTGCATATCATCAAATACAGCAACACCATAAGGAAACTCTAAAAAAAAACATGTGAGATATTGACATCAGTGAAAACAAAAGCTGTGCACACTGAGGTACAGCAGCTGCCAGAATAACAGCCTGTTGTTTGTTCATGCTCAAAGCACACCTGGGTGAAGTTCTTGGTGCTTTGCACTTGGGCACATCTTAACAAAATGATAAATTAACACTGCAGTGTCCTTTGCAGAGAGGAGGTCCTTTCTGTTAGAGAAACAAAAGAAACATTTGGCTAAATACACACGCATTCTTTAACTAACACATTGTTTGTGGGAAAAGACACAATGCCGCGACAATTTTTGATCTTAGGTTGCGCTGGCTTGGAAGGAATTCATTTTTTAGATTTATACGGGCTGAATTTCCCTTGTTAACTGTTTAAAACACACTATCTGATGTTAAAACGGCAGTGGTCAAATGTTTGATTATAAGAAAGCGGTATGTGTGTTCTGTGTATGTGTGTGTCCATCAGACGATACCACCCCATCTCCTGTGAGCGTTTCTGAACTCCACACTGAACCCCTCGCTGCTCCTTGAAGTGCTCGTCACTCCAGATTAGTGTCTATACCTGAATGTAAGGTCGGAGAGACCTGACGCACCAAGCCAAGCTGAAAGCTCAACCCAGTCTGCCATTTAAAGGAAAGACTCAATATTTTCTCTCGCTCACTGTCACCAGTCCTCGTGTTCACACTGTCAAATGACGAGTAAATACAGTATCTGTAATACATGTTGATATGATCAAATAGTAAAGTAATATGATTTAGGAACACATATTAAAGGGGAACTATGCAAGTCCGCCCACTCTTCCGCTGTTTGGGTCATGCTCCTCTCGCCCATGTGCATCTGTTTACAACAAAGCTGGCGAAAAATCAATAAATGGAGCGGTTACGCAGCATGTTGTAGTCTTAACCGTCATGAACAAAAGATTACGTGTTACGGAGCGCGTTTGTGTCACGGTGTGCAGAGACGAGAGCTCGGACACCGGCGGTACTACACTGATGTTGTAAGGTTGGTTTTCAGCCGTGAGATGCCAGGTGGAAGACAGAGAGCCTCCGTTCTCACTCGTACAAGTCACAAGTCATAAGTTAATGATCACAATTTTTCCAAGCTTTTTAATTAAGGTAAAAATGTGGCATAGCCACAGGAGAAATCCTGCTTAGTCCCTCCTTAACTTGAAAGTGATTAGAAGCTTCTTAGGAAGGAGGCCACACCCACAAAAACTAGGAAGGAAAGTCAAAGTCAAAAATCAAAATTTCATAAAACTAATTAAATTGTTTAAAAAAACTGCAGACCAAAAATAATTATGATGTCTTATGTTTTAAATTTATAAATCGTGTTTTTTCAAGATTGCAATAAATTGCTCGGTTCGGCAATATTTGTCAGGTGTCATGAAACCAGAATCGTCTCTCTTCTCTCTAAGGTCCAGGTATGTATCTGCCAAATCAATACAGACTGTGAGCCACTGCAGATTGAGTTGGTTCCAGTGATCGGCTCACAGATTGCCCCCAAATTTCCCCAGACCCCCAGTTTATCTCAGCTGAAAACATAACCCGCAAAACCAATCAATATCTCTGTCCGCTGCGTGATTTGTTAAAACTACGGGTCAGCAGCCACAGTGAGCAGCGTGTCCTCTTCCTGGTGGGCGCCAACAAGGCATCGGTGACAACATTTTTCAAAAAACAAACAAATAAAAACAGTGTCTGAATCCCATGCTACGAGGGGCCAGACCTGGTGAAGAACCCTGGATGTACTTACAGGCTTCATTCGGATTAGAAATGCTTTTGCGTGGCCTAGTTAGATGCTCCCCAGAATACTGAAAACAGCTCATGCTCAGGGGTCTCATTTATACTTTCATCAAACTGGAGGGCAAGAGAGAAAAGAGGGCGCCACTAGAGAGAAGAGATGAGCTCGGATAAGATGCTGGATAAATAGCTAGATAGAGAGAGATAAAGACAGAATTTTACACTGTACCTTACAAGGCATGCGGTAAATTATGGAGGTGGTAAGAAGTAAAGAGCAAGTTACTGTACGGTACTTAAAATGACAAAAAATGTATTACTCACTATGAATTACTCACTAGCAAAGTGAATACTTGCATTAATAGTCACTTCTTAAACATATCCACTAGGGTTGACCCAAAAAAATCGAACCTTCAAAGTGTCATTCGTTGCCATGGTAATCAATCATGTGACGCCTTTATGACACTGAAATCTTAAGTGATAAAGTTATAGCCCAAAATACACAATATGTGTCATTTACCAAATGTCCATCTTAATGAACATCTTAATGTCCATGTTTACATTATCATCAGTGGCATTAGGCTGCTGTTTGCCAACCAGGAAGTTGAAGCGACACCATGCAACTTTTTATTCCTATTATTTTTGTTTTAGTCATCATATCCTGTTGAGAGGTGCTGTCAAATCCTTCTGACTGGCCGAACGTCCTATACTAGCCACAGTGGAGAGATAGAGATAGGGAGATCGAGACACTTCCTTAAAAAAGTTTTTGAGGGAGCCTCGTCCTTCTAACCAATCAACAAAGGCCAAAGTCAGGGGTGGGAGCTCACAGCTGTCCATCAGTGCATTTCTGCTCTGCTACTCCTCTTCGCTATGGTTGACTGAGGCTAGCGAGCTCCCTGTTCTTATATTAACTGACACAGCAACAGCAAGGGTGTTGGTGAGTGAGGGAGCGCTGGGAAGGGAGTCCTAGTTTGATTTAAAGAACTCGCATATTGCAGCTCTAAATTATTCAAATTATGCATTTTAAAGAATTGTAATTTGAGACGTGTGACTCAAGTCTGCTCCTCTGGTTGTGTGACACACTTAAAATCCACTGAAATGAGCTTCGCTTCCGAGCCAGAAATTACATTTCATATCCAACAGATGAAGCAAATAAACATCTGGTCTACTCTACACGGCCCCGAACTGGAACGATTTCAGCATCAGCAGAGTCTTCTGTCGGTATCTGTGCAGGATCAGATCAGACACACTAGTGCTGATTGCTTAGAACAACTTTGACAGCGCTCACAGCCCAATAAACATCAAAGTAAATGCATCCATAGGTTGAAATAAAACAGACTCAAGGTGTCAAAGTACGGTTTTACACCTCAGCTAAAGAAATGCAGGATTTTGTGAGAAGAGCAGAGCAGTGACACTGAGTTCAGTTAGAGTGAAACAAGCAGGACGGTAAAGTGCACCAATGATGAAGCCATTCACCTAAACATCCCTCCTAACCTAATAATGATTTGCTGGACCAGTAAATTACTCTAAATGACAGGGGAGGAGGCGGTTATTTGTGCGCGCTGAGTGGTGACTCAACATTGAAGTGATCAGAAAATGCTCACTGATGTAAAACTATCTCAAGTCTGTCACTCTCCGGACTAAGCACCTTCAATCTCTCTTTGTCCCAACCAAAATGCAAATATAGTCACATGTATGTACACATCTGTGGGTTTGTGACTGTGTGCTAAGAGGGAGCAAGTAAATAACTATGGGAAATTGGAACTGAGGATGAATATTGAATAAGAAACACAGAAGAGTTTTAAAGCGGAAGGATTCTTTTTACTGCAAGACAAAAAGTTTCAGCAGGAACCTTCACTGAATAATCGGTTTTCATCAATAATGCCGTCTGAATTATTTTAATAAAACACCAGCTTTCACTCTCGCTGTGTGAATGTAAACAGATTTTGTGGGCTATTGTTTAGACCCAAGGTTCTTTGGCTTTTACAGTTGATGACCCAGTTTGAGTGGAGTTAATCTCTTTGCTCTTCCCCTGTGTCAAGTGGAGACAAAACTGGGAAACAATTGCTCCGTTCAGCTTGTTCATTAGTGGTACAGTATTTACCACTTTGGCAAAACTTACGATTGGACGTTACAGGACAGGAGTGGCACACTTTGTTTCACCTGTATGTGAGTGCTATTCTTTTCATGTAACTTGAATAATTCAATGTACTTTATGTAAACATCACTTAATTGACTGGTGGCCTGTCAATCAATCAAGTTGCGACATGATGATAGTGACAATGGAAGACAGAAATATTTGAGTTAAATGTTAATGTTTACATGAAAAACAGAGGGGGAAAAATACACAAAGCAGAGGACATTTTTGATTGACAGCATTGTTAAAATTTCATTTTCTTCACATGTCCTAAATATTGCTATCATATTTTCTTTGTAAAATGTATTCTGTTCATGACAATCTTATATGACAATCTGAAGGCCTGACAGTGCTTCTTTAAATAGTAATAGTAACCCCATATGGATTATTAATGTGTTTTTTTTTAGTTATGAGTTATGATGATATGAATATATAACTCATGTCAATTGTGACTCCACAATGGTGCGATACCCTTTTCTAAGGGTAAAAAGGTGGAGATTGAATTTAATTTATTTTTCTTGGGTCTCTGTGGAACAAGGAACTAGACGTTTACCATTAGGCAAGGCAAGGCATCTTTATTTATATAGCACATTTCATACCAAGGCAACTCAATGTGCTTTACATAAAGACAGAACATTTAAAAAATAAAATGCCACTAGGATCAGTGGTACATCTACACATTCAGGCTGGAAAGCAGATCGATGATATTACGCACTGAGCATTATTTTAGTGTGGTGATGTAACACACCATATATCCCAAAAGCTTTTGTTGCTGTCTTCATGAAGTCATGTTTCCCGCCAGTGGAGCATTTTACTTAGAGGTCATTATTGACCTCCGGCTACTCCCAACCGTCTTGCATCTTATTGTTCTTTTGGGACAGAGTTGTTCAGGATCACAAGTCCAGACTGAATCATCTCTGAATAATTGATATAGCAGATGTCAGCTCTGTTTACAGTTGGGTCCTACTTCAATTTGCAGTTTGAACACTGCTTTCTCCCAATTATGTTGCAGTCAAATGAGCCAGAGAGCTGAAACGTGATGACTGTGACCCAGGTGATTAAACATTTTCACAAAGAAAAACTGACACAAGGACACGAGCAGTTTATGGTGTCAGAAATAAACAAGCACTGTCAGTTGTAGGTCATTACAGTAGTACACCAGTGTTATGTTGATTAGAAAATGCCAGTGAGTACAGCTTATTGAGCAGCTGAGGCTGTTTATCAAAGGGGAAGTAAACACAATGTAATTAAGACTTTATTCAGCAAAGTAACACAATCTGCTGTTGGATACGACTCTAAATGAATTTTCTTATGTTGTCATTACCGGAAAAAAGAAACTCAACATGATTTATCCTTTTTTTTCCCTTAAATCTACTAGACTTTATTATGTAAAACGTCTGCTTATCTAATTCTGTCGTGAAACAACTTCATCAAGTTGCCTAACCTGAGAAATTTCCAGATCCAGTTTTACAATAACCAGTATATTATCACTCCATTTATTCCATGTGTACCAACCCTTTAGTGTTAATTCTAGTGTGATATCAAAGGTCAGGCTGTGAGTAGAGCTTAGTTACAGTACTGTAGATTCTGGAGGTCTACAAATGTGCCATCCTGCATAATGCAGTTCTTAACCCTGCTTAATAAGGTACATTATAGTGTATAATAAGGTTTAGATTGCTGCTCAGTAAGACTCGTAACACTGCATAATAAAGGTCACTGCAAAAGATGATGTAACACGGTCCTAACAAGACGGTGTCACTCTGTCCAGACAGACTTTCTTTTAAATAACCAAACAGAAAGTAGAGGTTTTCCTCTGAGTGAAACCGCACCGGAGTCGACATGAATGAATCATTGAAACAGTGGGATACGTTTGTCAAAACGCATAGTAGAAACATCGAGCCCCTGCACAGAAAAAAAAAGTTTTATAAGCCAAGCAGAAGAGAAAAAAAACAAAACAGTTTCATGCCTTTGCCACTGCTGTTGACTTCATGCTTTTATCGATTAGTTAAACACAGCATGAAGTGCAAAGAAACAAACACTGGCCAACCACTCCTAAATAATAGACCATCACCCTGCCTGACACTGTTTTTTTTTTCTTTAACCCGCTGTCCTCTTGTGCTGCCCTCCAGACCTCTTCCCTCTCTCTTCCCCTCGCATCTAACATTTCTCTACTACTGTTCCTCCTTCATCTGTTTATCTGTTTCTCTGGCTGCTTCTTGGTGTTCCCACAATCCATTCCTCTTACGTCTCTTTCACATCACTCTTTTGCTCTCTCCCGCCAGGTCATCCATTACTACTGTCTATATTGAAGTTTTACCCCCAAACAACCAGAGTCCTCCTCACTTCCCCCTGCAACAATACAGCCTGGAGATCAGTGAAGCTATGAGGACTGGAGCCACACTGCTCAATTTGCAGGTACACTCATTCACAAATATTTATCTGTCACTTTTAGTGAATATCAACAGTTATCCATTCAATAAATCCTACTATTCCAGCAATTAATCTTATTTTTGTCTATAACAACTACTTATGAATTGCCTCTATCTAATTATTTGAAGTGTTTACTCATTCCTTTAGCCAACAGCTTCCACTTCTCTGCTCCGTTGCTAACATTATTCGCATCAATTGCAAACATAGCACTCAAGAGTTACCGCTGACTCAACATGTGGAAATGTATTTTATGTAAATCAAACTGTAATTTCTATTTTTCAAATTAATGGAGCCACTCCACAATCTCTTCACGTAGCCCCTGGCAACTGCAGAGGCTACTTCCTGCAATACAAGAAGCCCTGGTTAGGGAACAGTGGTGTGCGGCGTGTAAAGAAAATAAGCGTGTCTGTGTGTATATGTCTCCGTTTACATCTTAAGGCAGTGGATCGGGAGAGGGACCCCATCGCTTACAAAATCCACAGTGGAGACCCCCATGGACATTTTGCACTGCAGCAGGAGTAAGTCCACACACTCTCAATTCTCACTTATAATTGGTTGATGAAATCCTCTGAGCTTGTGTTGACGTTAATATTTTCAGAAAATCCTATGATATCCTTCTCCTTATGTGCGCTGTGTAAGCGTACGCTTACCGTACAAGCATGGCAATATACCAGTATGTAGTTACAGTGTGTGTGTGTGTGTTTGTGTTTGTGTGTGTGGGGGCGCAGTTGAAAGCAGTCTAAATTATGTCGTTCAGGGCTCAAGCTCCGCCAAGGGCCTCACAGAAACACATCAATACTCTCTCCTGCATTCACACATGCTCACACATACACATATTATACACATACACATACACATACACATACACATACACATACACATACACATACACATACAGACTCTGAGGGCTTGTTTTATTTATTCATTTATTACTTGTTAGAAGGGGAAAGATCCTATCTGCATTTCTGGAGGGAGAAGGAGAGAGAGTAACAAAGGGAAGTATGGCGCAAGACTGCGAGAGAAGGGGGCGAATCTTGAGGAAGGGGGGAGAGAGAGAGAGAATAAAGGGTAGAGGAAGAGATAAGAGAGCAAGGCAGGGCAGAAGAGAAGATGAGAGACGAAATGTTAGACAGCTGGGAAGGAAACAATGAGAGAGACTGACAGATAAATGAGGATTTAAGGAGAAGTACTAACTAAAAGAGTTCAGCTGCGCAGAAATTCACAATGGAAAAGATTAAAATGAATTGAAGAGCTTTAATTTCTGCACTCCAGGAATGTCTGATGGATTCTGTCAGACATTGTGAAATCTTCCAATACATGTGCCAAAAATCCCTCAGTGCCTCAGCTGTGTTTTCTCCTTTTATGACACAATAAGTTCTTCCCTTTTTTTTTTCCCGTAGCACAAATGCAACACACCATGCAGCTCATATTGGGTACTGAATAGAGCGATCTCTCATTCCCCCTATCTCTAATAGAGGAAAAAAAAAAGATTCTGATTATTTTTATAGAGAAATAAAAGTGCCAGCATCAGTGCGGGATGCAATCGATGAGCTTTTTGAGCAGGTTTGTATCGGAGTTAGCGTTTGAAAAAGGTATCTCTGGGCGCGTTCTGAAACAATGGGATTTGCTGTAGGCTCACCCCACATGTCGCAGCAGATGTTTGCTTTGTGAGCACTAGGTGTGTGAAGAGGAAAAAAAAAAACATGTCTGGCGTAGCTGAGGAGATAAGACCGTGTATGTGTGCATGTGTTCACATTCATTGCTTTTCCCAACTCAGCCATAAATATACATGAACTGTTTTTTTTTCTTCATGGTTTGCTTAAAAAAAATAAAACAGATTCTCATCTCTTCCTCTGTAGACCAATTAACATATGCACATACACACTGCCTGCATATGCAGTCACAGCTGATATTTAGATAAAAATGTTCAATTCACATGGTTTCTAATTCATGAAGGGAGTTCAAATTAAAAACACTTCAATCATTATGTAAATCTTCACTTGAGAAACAAAAAGCGTAATCAATCAAGGCTAACATCAAAGATTTATTAAGGTTGTGATTGGTCAGGAGCCTCAGACAGGCTAGCCAGAGTCTCTTGATCTTCTGCAGAACACATTTAGTAGTGCTGTAATCATTTGCCCTTATATCTGACTTTTATCTCTTCCCTCTTTTGTTTTGGATGGCTTTTGATTATTGAACTGTATGCAATGAATAACTCACAAAAGTGGAGATATATCATTAGTGTACCATATTAACAATTCACCCCCTGTGATTTATGAGGCATTGATTCAATGAGGTGGTTACTGGTTCTGTATCCTTCAAACCATAATACCACAATTCTTTGTCTGCTACTGCCGCATTTTATCTCCCAGTGATATATTGATGTTGGCCACTGAAATAAAATCTACCTATTTAATTCATAATGAATCTGGATGTGATCAGTATTTGGATAAATACTCTTATTTTCCCCGTGTTGCACAGACATAGTGTTTTTTAATGGCACATTATGCTCTGGGCTGTTATAGCAAGAGCACATTCCTTTATCTCTTTGTGTTTGAGGTGCTGAGTATCAGATCTGCATCTCCAGAGTACCAATAAAACGACTGTGGGTGTTAAGGCTTCATGCATTGGTTATCAGCAGCTCCAAATTTGTCTGTAAATTGGTCCTCCCATCGCTTACCTCATTCTCAAGACATGGCTACTGTATTGGGAAATCAGATACAGTATGTGATCATAATCCTGTCTAAAAGTGTGCATCTTGTCCAATTGGTTAATTGTATGGGGTACCACTCTGTATTTTTATTTTTATTTCTTTTTTGTATATTGTATATATACATAAACGTATGTATCTCAATTCCATACAGTAGTGTGTACATAATACAGTACATTTATGTATACAAATTTAGTGAAATATTAGACGCATATCTGCATGTGCAATGGTGTGTCATGGGCATAGTGCAACCCTGCACTTTATCTGGGCATTGTGCAATCAGAAATCTTGCACTCAGTCAGTAATCTTGCACTCGACACTTTAGCGAATATCACTTTAGCACATAGCACTTGTTCTGTAATCTCTTGGTCCCCTGACTACTTTTTATACGTATGTTGTTCATGTCAAAAATGTTTGTGTAAGATGTCAAGGTGTATCATGATGCACTGTCGTAGTCATGCTTCTTGTGCCTTTATCATTGTTTTTATGTCTAACATCAACCTCCCAATGGGACTGAGGATGGAAATTAGCCACTTGGCCACACTACAATCCCACATATTTACACGGCAGTGTTCAATCCATATGTACTGTTCCCATTTAAAAAAACAAAAAACAAAACTGAAACTGATATCAAAAGGGAGACACAGGACACGAGCGTTTTACTTATCTTGTTCCCATACTACCAGAGTTGGCACAGGACTGTCTGACAAATGGCTGCAGGTATCAGTTTGAACATGATCTACATGGTTCACAATCATCCTCTTCGTGGATGGTGGCACCACTGTTGTTTGGTTTACTCCACTTTCTGTGCTCTGATCTATTTCCAAGCCCATGCCTTGAGGGTTAACTGTGTTTTTTCCCCTCCAGTTCAGGGTATTTGGTTCTGGACAAGCCTCTGGACAGGGAGTCTCTGGATTATTATACCCTGGTGGTCACAGCCTCAGACGGACAGCCAGAGGGGGTAAGAAACTCAGATGTACCACACAGATATATTAAGTGGTTGTCTTTACTTGACTTGCTTCACATTCCCAGTGGAATCAATCTGATTGGCTGCAGGGAGGGAATCGTAATCCCTCAGCTGTGGTATTAATGTAAAAAGACAGATGTGAGCATGAATCTTTAGAAACACTCATTATTCAGTGTTAGTTATTATCTTAATAACCTCAATCGATTTACAACACTGAACTTTAGACCAATATAAATACTTAAGTAATTAGATGGGTATGAAAAATAAAAGGGAGCTCCAGGCCTGGCAGGTTTAAAAATGGATGAGTGGAAAAAGAACAAGTTGCTACCTGGGAAAATAATATTTGGCACAAGCGAGGGTTTGCGTGGCCTTCAGGTTTGTGTTTAAAACTCTTAACAGTCAGATGTACGGGAGAAGACCTTGTAGCATGAAAGTGCACACAAACGAAACACAGTCATTAACTATACAGAATACATACTAAGTAGGACTGAGCATTTATCCACTGACTCCCTTTTTAACTGGCCGCTGATGCTATATTCTGTTACCGCGCTCCAGCATGTCGATGTTATTAGATCACACTGTGTCTCAGAGGACACAGCTGGGATTGCACTGACACTAAGATGGCTAAATCAGAAAATCTTTTTTTCTGTCAGTTCTGGCCACTTTTTGTCTGTGCTTATCTTGCAGATTTTTTTTTTTTTTACTTTCATAAATCAGATCTCCAGGCTGCTCTCCCAAGTGGATAAATCCCAAAAAAAAGAAAGTGGGGAAGGAAACTGAACTGTGTCTGTGTCAGCTTGCTCCTTTTCCAGATGTTGAGTGCTGATGTTGATAAGCACTGTTGTTGTTGTTGTTGTTGTTGTTGTTTTCCAGCTGTCGGAAGAACCAAAAATCTCACAAACCAGCGATGACTTGCACTGCTTTTATGTCTGATGTTTTGGTCCTTAGACCGTTTTTTAATATCAGGGAAAATTCTCCTTCAGCAGAGTTTATGAACCCACTCTCGAGTCTGAAAACTTTTGAAGAGTGAGTTTTTTTTTTTAAAGAAAAGATATAAACATTTTGGCATTTTTACTATGAATGAATCATTTGAATGACCTTAAAAATTGCTGCTATTAATGCTGGTCATTTTCATTTGTAAGAGAAAAATCTCATTTGGTTTGTGTTTACGGCTTTATAAAGGAGTGTGTGCCCTGATCACAGGTCACCGGAGTCATTTCTCTCTGACTCTCTGTTTGTGTTCTTCTCCTTTTTTAAAAGTCAAATCTTTAGTAGTGCTCACATGAAAGTCAAATGAAGATATACGATAGAGTGAATCCCCTCACACTCCTCTCTCTCCCCTCTTTCCTTCTTCTCCACTCCTCTGCCTTTCATCTCCCATCCCCTCTGTTCTCCTCTTCTCTGGCCCCCGTTGTCCGTCTGTTGGACTAACATTAAAAGGAGTTGGTCTTCTCTTCATCCTCCTCCTTGTCGCTGGCCCCCTCTTCCCTCCCATGTCAATTAAAACAAAAGTTAAAGTTTATGCACCCTCTGAGGACAGAACATGCTGATTTGAATGCTCTGACCTTCTCTCTCTCCCTCTCACACACATGCACACACGCATGCACACTCTTGCACACAGTGTGGAGGGAGAGAACAAGTGGGAGGAGGCTGGAGCGAGGAAGAGAGAGTCGGCTGAGATGCGAGAGCTATTCAGGAGGCTCTTATTACCTTAATAATTGTACTGTGTGTCCATAGATAGTCTTATAAAGCAGTCTTGACACATGCACTCTCGCACACATACAGTGTACTTAGTCAATTGCTCTCTGGACCTTGACAATTAGTGTATTATCTTTGTGCCCCAAAGGTCTTTAAGTCAGAAAATGGCTAAAAGTAGTTTGGACATTTGTCTGCTTGACACTCCATTATATTTTGAACGGGAAGAAAAAAAAAACGAGTGGAGGATTGCAGAGGGAGAGAGAGGGAGGGATTGCGTGAGCTGCACAGGGAGACAGAAGGGAAGACGAGGAAAGAAAGAAGTAGAATAAGGAGAGGAGAAGATTGGGGTGTAGTTTCCTTATACGGGCCCATTAATCAGCATCACTCGAAAGGCCTTGGGTTGTCTTCATATGCGTGCGCACACACGCACACACACACCCGTCTGTGTCCCCTATTATTGAATGTCCCGTTGTGAGAGTGTCAGACTACAAAGTGCCTAATTGGCTATTTGGCCAGTGAATCCATCATACTGCCACAGATTGAGGACCCTACAAGCTGGTGCAGTAAACCAGCTCCACTGTGAGGGCACTGTGCATCATAAGATGCAACTTAAACTTTTCTAACAGGGTATTGTGCTACTGTCATGGGAACGGTACAGTACTGTATCACAGTATGGGAAGTTAATAAAGTGTGAATCAGCACAGCTGTAGCTACACAAATGAATGAGACGTTTATTTATGTATAGCTATAAAACAATAAGGTTTGTATTTTGATGGACTATGTTGGAATCAGAGTAATAGTAAGAGGTGTAAGGTGGTAATGAGCGTGCTAGACATGTTACCAGTCATCAGGTGAGGAATGAGCAAGCGATTATGCATGAATGAAACAGCTGATGTCGTCGTTCAGCTGTGGCCTTATTTCAGTGCTCTCCCTCCACAAATGTTATGCTCCATCTTTGGACTGCTGCTAAGAAACTTACAGCGGCAGGATGATGTGTGGATTTGACTCAAATGAATCTACAGTGTTCAACATTCACCGTGATGAAGGGTCAAGACCAGGAACCAACCGTGTATAGCTCGCAGCAGAAGTCAGGAATCAGTCGCATCAAGTTCAGTGTCAGTATCAAGTTGTAACTGTGCAGGCGGAGGAAACACTACCTGAGTGTGTGAGTCTTTAAACAGCTGATGGTTTCCCTTCAACTGCAGGTGGTTGATATAAGTAACTGTCATGACAGATCTCAGTTACAGAGGGATTACCTCAAAAAAGACACTCAAATAATGCCAAAATCACATTTTATTGGCACTCACTACACTCTTAGAAATAAAAGTGCTAAGTAGAACCATATAAGGTTATTCAGCTTGTCCTCATAGGAGAACCCTTTTTGGCTCCTGGGAGAACCTTTTATAATATAATAATAATAATCCCTGGATCAAAATGGTTCTTACTGGAACCCTTAGTGTTGGAACCCTGGAACCCTTAGTGTTACCAAAATGGTTCCAGGTAGAACCTCGGCCCCTCTAGAACAACCCTTTTAGAACCCTTATTTCTAAGAGTGTACAGGATTATCATGAACTACATTGTATTACATTCTCACCTTTTCAGTCATAGTGATAATTTCCCAGAACACCCTGCTGTAAAAATGTGTCTCCAGCAGGTCGGGGGTTAAACTTTGGCAGCTGCCCGTGGCAACAGGAAGATAATAAACTTCACAGGTGTGCCGCTGTTTGAAAGTGATGTGCTCAGAGCCGCCTGATGCAAAATGCAACTTACTGTAGTGCATCTCTTTGGCTTTGTGTGCGTCTGAGTGTGTGTCTGCGTCAAAGTCTGCCTTATCGGAGCTCTCTCTGCTTTACATATATTGGCTTTCAGATAAACCATTTTGCCAACTGTGAGCTCTTAACCTCAAATTACTTGCATCACTGTGTGCCCTGCCAGCCTTCAATAGCCCGTTGTCCCCTCTATGATTGTAAATCTCTCACACAGCCACGCACATACGCGCTCTGCTTTTTCTCTTTTCATCCAGCTGTTGTGAATTTGTGAATCATGTAACCTCCTCTCCCTATTTTTTCCTCTTCCTCCCACTTCCCTTCTTTAAAAGTCAAATCCTCGATCACTCGCTCTCTTTCCTGCTCTCATGAAAGTCAAATTAAGAAATTGGTGACCACCTACCATTTCTCTCTCTACTCCTCCTCCTCCTCCTCTGCACTTGATAACATTTTTTCAGGGCCTTTTGCAGTCGGTTATGAAACAGCAAATCTCATGCACTTAAGTTTGATGTATTCACCATTTCTTCTGACACAGATATTTGAGTTTATAGTTACACATCCCCAATCTATAGAGCTATTAGAAAGGTTGTTGTTTTTTTAAACATACTGGCAAAAGTTAAAGATGTATTCATCCACTTTCAGTTTAAGATGCTCTATGATTGCAGAAGTAACACAAATCTGTGTTTCTGTGTGTGTTTTTGTGTGTGCGTGCAGACCTCCACCGCAGTGGTGAACATTGTGGTGACAGATGTTAATGACAATGACCCGGTGTTCGATCCCTCACTGCCTGTGAACCTCACTGTCATCGAAGAGCAGGATAACGCCTATGTTGGAAAAGTCAAGGTATGAAGATATGCACACACACAGACACACACGACCTCCGC
Source organism: Decapterus maruadsi (assembly GCA_030347415.2). Taxonomy (NCBI): domain Eukaryota; kingdom Metazoa; phylum Chordata; class Actinopteri; order Carangiformes; family Carangidae; genus Decapterus; species Decapterus maruadsi. The sequence continues at coordinate 11,292,058 of CM064888.1, read as the reverse complement.
TCACCTCCTCAGTCTTTACTACATGTTTAAGATAAATGATCACCTCAACACCGTGATGTATTGTTCATGTAGTCCGTGTGAACATGTATGAGTGCGGCAGCGTGTCTCCGTGAGGGTGTGGGTGTGCGTTTGTGTGCTAATGCTTTGATTTTCCACACATGACTGTGCATTTGTTTGTGAGCTTTTTGTGCTTTTGCTGAGAGTAATCCATTTTTATAATGATGAGTCATGGACGAAAAAGGCAAATTGAGATTACAATTTGTCTCACTGTATCATAATTCCCATCTGCACATCTGCACACAACACCCAACACAAGCGCCATGGAAGACAATGTAGGATGACAGAATACACTCTAGTGGTCCTCATCAACATGTTTGAAACTGGTTCTACAGCTGTTTCAGTGTCAGTCTCGTCTCTGCCGCCTAGACTAGTGGTCGGCAACCTTTAGCATTAAAAGAGCCGTTTGGGACCTTTCCCACCAAAACCAACTCGGAGCCAAAAAACCTATTTGACCACGCACGGAAAAACAACCATCTCGATGCTACAGCGTCGCACTGAATGCACGCCGCTACCGTGTTGCTTTGTCTTGTGACACGTGTCTGCAGTGGGAATGGTTCTGTACGGCACTAAGACGTCACTTTGATTTTCACCATTGCAAGCTCTCATCTGTGGGGATGCATTGTTTACTATTGATGTAGTTCATGTTGGAAAAAAGCTGACGTGACGCATTATTGATCAACAAAATATTAAAACAGGTTTTCTTTTAATGTCACAAGAGCTCCTCAATCTCCAAAGAAATAACTATTACAACGAAGAAAAAAAATTAAATGGCTATTGTTTATTCACTTTTTTTTCCCAAAATGAGCTCCCCCTCTCTAAACCACGAGAGCCACAGCAGAGGGATGAAGAGCTGCAGGTTGCTGACCTCTGGTCTAGACACATGATCCCTGCCAAAAGGACATTCACTCTCCTGCTCTCTGTTTTTCCTGCCACAGTCTAAAACTGTACCCCACAGACATACACAGACATACACATACACAAACACATACACACACTGCTACTTCCACAGAGGATCACGTAATTTTAGCTCTTATAATCTTTGGCAATGGGGACGAGAGATTTCCAACGTTAGTAATTAGGACTGTATGTTATTATACTCAGAGGACTGCGTTCAGGCAATTGTGCACATTTGTTTAATTATTTGAAATGTTGCATTTTAACTTTAATTTGCAGCACAGAACTGTAGGTTATCAATCATAAATATGACTAAAGCTCGTGTTTTGATGAGATTAAAAACTGTTTTTTTTGTTTGTTTGTTTTTTTTTGTTTATTTATACAATTATAAATAAAGTATACCATCTCAGAAACACACTAAACAACATGTCAGCAATGACCAAATCATTATTATATACTTTAAGATAACTTTTCTTTTTCCTGTGACTGAACTTTTAGCATTTTGAGTCAAATAATCGCCTTCTTCTCACAAATAGCACAGCACATGCATAAGTCACATGATCCTCTTCCAAGGACCATAGGGTACGTTTTCATCTGCATCAGCAGCTTCGTCTCCACTTATCCCAAAGAGTCCTGGACTTGTTCCAGACCTAATAACTGACTCATGTATTCCCCAGACAGGGGTCATGGGTAAATCTGACACTTTGATAGGCTCTGATCTTTAAAGATGCTCCCTCAGTTGCACGCTTGCTTGGATTTTCTCCAAGCTTAATTCATAGCCTTTATACACTGGTGTCAGGGGGTCTTTGATCAGCCTGACACCTTGCCAGCTTCTTAATGTTAATCATGCTTCTTTAGTCGAACACTAGAACTTCTCCTGAGATAAATATATGGCACTTGTACCTCCTTGTCTTGGATTTGAAAAAGTCGTTTTCTGCACTTAAAAGCTCCACACTATTTTTTTTATTTGAACCATCGGGCACAATTCCAGTCTTGTAAATCCAACTCTCTGAGACCCTTTGAGCATCTTTAAGTTTCCACACCCCAAAAACTCACCTTAATCTTTAGAGAGGGGCACTTGAAAATATTCCAATCCTGAACTTCCTCCCTTCAAGGCCCCTTGGATATTTTCCAAACCAAAACAGACGGCGTGATCCCTCAGCGGACTGTGCAACGCACGACTCCGGGCCTCATTCCAAACCAGGGCCCGTACCTGTAGGCAGTAAACGGATTTCTGGAAGAATGAATGGGCCTGACCTTGGTTTGCTGATGCTGGTAAGGTAGAAAAGAGAGGAGGAAAGAGGGGATGAAGTGAGCCATGCTTGGGTGGCAGAGAGAAATGAGAGACACCAGGGAGAGGGGAAAAGAGGTGAAAGAGAGAGGAGAAGAAGGGAAGGGGGGTGACGGAGCTAAAGGAGTTCGGCTGCATTTCTAATCTGACTTTCATGAGTTGAAGACGTGGTCCCTTTTTAAAGAGGAGCAATGACCAGGTGAATTCAGAGAGAGCCCATATGATCATCACATAATTATAGTCAGTCAAAAACAATTAATGTAACTGATGATGATTGTGAGTAAATTAAAACAGGAGTGGAAAGACAGCGTATTCTACTTATGACTCATGTCTATGAAGGTCTCCCTACTTTAAACAGTAGAATGAAGTTTCTTTGATTTTCTAAAATGCCATAGGCTGTAAACTGTGCTCATCACAGCTGCGTTCGATAAAGATGAGACAGAGGATTCTTCACCAGAGCACCCATGCTGCTGGCTTCAGCCCATGTTTGAAGTTTTAGAAATAGAATAAAAGATTCCTTTTGTTTTAAATTGCTGTGTTTACTGTTCGACCCAGCTTCATCACTGCATGACGTGTGCTGTTAGTCTGCTGTCTTATTTAAGAGAACATGTGCAGGTCCCCATTTTTATCCTAAGATTGGTCAAATGACTTTGGGCCATTTGAAGCACATCACAGTATACTGAGCTTTTTATTCCACCAGCCCAGTGCTCCATGCAGGTCTCAGTGATTTTAATTGTTTCAGAGCCACTGGATCTGTAATGTACTTTTGAACTAACACAACAGTACATTGATATGAAAATACATCTGAATACTTTTGAATAATACAAAAGTGATTCCGTGAAGCTTCTACTTGTACTGCAGAAATATTCGACCCAAGAGAAATGTAATGGAGCTGTGTACTTTGTCCAATGTAAATGAAGTTACTAACCCAGTCGTTGCTGGTGGCTCAGTAACTGATTTCTGTCTTACCGTCCATAACGGCAGATGTAGTGGAGGGTTGATGGATTATGTATTGAACTAAATATTATTTTCCATGTGATTTTGTTTGTGCCAAAGCTGAATAAACCCTGCATGAGACTGCAAAATAGGAGCTGCAAAAGTATTATAATTTTCCCTTGATGCCCATCTTTTGGCATTCCTGCTGAACCGACAGGGCGTGCCATGATTCGAAGCTCAAAAACCCAAACATTTCATATCGAGCCTGCTGCTGCCTCCCAGAGCTCGTCTCCATCATTTCATAGCAGGGTTAAGAAATTATGCGCTGCAGAGAATTGGAAGGCTTTTGTTCCTGTCCAACACCACACCAGATGATTCTGCTGATTTACACACTTCAACCACAGAGAGGGGATTGAATCAGTGAAATCACCTGCTGCAGTTGTTAGCTGGGACTCTGCTGTTCCCTCATGGCATGATTGTCGGTCACTCAAGCATGGTTGTTTACCCTTAACGTGTGCTGTCAGCTGCACAAAACCGGATTTACCTCTAAGCTTTTATGAATTGTTTTGAATTAATTCATAGGAAAAATATATTTCAAGGGGGAAAAAAAAAACTTAGAGGGTTAGATACTGTAGGTATTGATTCCTCTTCATACTGTTTTTATTCTCCTCATACTAATAGCAGGGCAAACCATGTTTTTAGTTCCCCCAACAGAATTTCACCAGAATTAAGAATCTATTCTGAGAGGGAACAACCAAGAAATGCCTTTGAGCACAATATCAATTCCTTTATTTCTATTAACACATCATCTTTCCTAATATTTTTTCCCCAATATTTTAGCCCTTTGACAGCTATAAATGAAGAGACCTATACAACTACAACCCCATCATTGTGTCTCATTCTGACTAGTTTACTCTTTTCCCTCCTTCTTTGAGTAAAAATGTATTTTTCCTCGAGACCCGACAAGGTAAAATGATCAAAGTTTACAAGTAGAAGGCATCAAAACATCAGTGGAGAGCCGTCCCTGTTTATCAAATCACAACCTCTCTCATTTAGCCTGTGATCTCATGCAGGGGGTCTGGCTCCAACAGGTTTACGGAACCACTGCTTAAAACCAACAAAAAAACAGTTTGTGTGTTGTTTTAATGTGTAAATGTATGTGTGAAGTTCCACCAGATACTAAGGTGAACTTCAGGCAGAGCACAAACATTAGAGAGTTTAAAAGAAATAATAACAGAGACCCAAATACACAAGCAATATCACACACACATGCGTATATACACAGTGAGGGATTGCTGTCCACGTAAGGAAAGACTCCCACACTGTTATAACACCTGACTCTATGGTTTATTGGTGCATCAAAAGAAATGTGCTCGGAGACAGTTGAAAAGAAATCTCAGTAATTTAGTTTCAGTTGCAGGCACTTCTCTCCTTGTATCTAGGAATACAATTAGAGGTGGAGGTAAGAGAGTGATAAAAAGAAAGACGGAAAAAAAGAGAGAAATTGGAAGAATAAAGGTATGAGCACCCGTACATGAAAAGCAGAGCTTGCAATTGTAGAGATCGAGTGTGTATTTCAGGCTTCAAGCTACTTTTTTTTTTTCCTTTTTTCTTTTTTTGTCAATCTGTGTGTGTTAAAAAAGCAGCAAACATAAGACAGGCGAGACATTAATCCTATTGTGTTTCTGGCTTTTAACTGTTTGGCATTGTAATTATGCTGAGAGAACTATGAGAAAGACAGCCAGGGAAGGATGGAGGCAGAGAGACACACTCATACAGACACACACACACACACACCTTCTATAAGACATAACTCCAGGAACTGCAGTCATCAATATGTTTGACATCAAGGCGATTAATTCAGCCCACTATCTAAAGGATTTAATCCAGGGTCTAAAATGCAGCGATATGACAACTTCACTGGAGGCAGCTTGAATGGAGGTTTTATGGACAAAAACGTCTCCCTGTCATTTATCAAACACACTCTTAATAATCCTCTTTTTTTTAATCAGTTGGCAAAAATAATACTTTTTTTATTTTAATGACAGCAGCACATGGTGAAAATGATCAACAGGCCTTAATAATCTAAGAATATATTGACTGTTGGTAATAGCTCAGAAATGTGTCACTTAAAATGGTTTGACATTTTGTAAGAAAAAAATAAAAACTAAAGGCTTATTCATTCTGTTGCAGCAAGATGAGAGGATTGGTACCACTCAGTCTGGCTCTGTCCAAAGGTAACAAAATTGTAGTGTAATTACAGTAAAGCTGTGAGAAAGGCAGAGATGGAAGGATAAGAAGCAAGAGGATGGGAGAATAGAGGGGACGGAATGGAGGCAGGGAGACAGTATGTCTAAGGAAAATGGAGGGGGCTACGACACACACACACACACACTGAAGGACCACAGAGGGATTACCTTAAAAAAAAAAGACACTCAAATAAAGCCAAAATCACATTTTACTGGCACTCAGTACATCAGGATTATCATGGACTACGTTGGATTACATTCTCACCTTTTCAGTCATAGTGATAATTTTCCAGAACATCCTCCTGTAAAAATGTGTCTCCAGCAGGTTGGGGGTTGTGGCAGGAGTCAGGACCAAAGGTTATATTTGTCTATCATGTGCTGACATGTGTTATAAACATAATGGCACGTTGTTACACGGTTTAGGTCCATGTACATGTATTTCGTCCCATCATATCAAGGCGCTCAACTAACATCAGTGTGATGACGCTGTTCTCCTTGTATACTGGATGTAGAGGCAACACATATTTCTAAGGCATAGCCTGTTACACTACTTTGACTGTCACAACTTTCATGACATACTACTGTATATCAAAATTATGAATTTTCGACAACATTAATATACAACATTCAGGTCGTATTTATGATTGGGAAACTCACAACAAAACAAATATCAAACCCTTAATTTTGCTGAAAATGTTCAACACTTAACCTCAAATTTAAGATTAGGTTAATTTCAAGTTGCTAAAGCTAAGACAAGGTGTTGCTATCAATTGAAAGACATGTGAGTGGTATCAGTCCTCTGATTGCTTTGAACCATCATTCATTTACAACACTGCTATATCTAAAATGTTTCTTTCCAACACCATTTATTTCTCTCTCTGTACCCCCCCCTCTCTTTTTCAATCTCCCCATCTCTTTCCTGTTCTCCCTCTCATTGTCCATGTTTCATTCTGTCTCTCTACCTTCTCCAAACAAGTCAAGATAATCACCTAAAAGCCGGATGCTCCATTAGATTTATAACACAGTTTTACACCCAGATAGCGATGAATCTCCCAACATAAATCATATCAAGAGGACTTCATTCTGCTCTTTTACAGTCTACATAACATTGGCAAGGCAGAGTCTGATTTCTATTAATCCTAATAGTCGCTGTGTGAGATGAGATTAAATTTTAATGATCCAAAAACAGAAAAAATGGGTCACAGTACAGCAAATAGAATGGAATATTAATATGAACTGAGTACGAGGGTTTAGACAAACATGTGACAGTTGTCACAGATATTAAAAATAACAATTTCTACTGTAATTTTTAAACTATGTAATTATTACATCATTAATATATACTGTACAGGCTACATAAAAAGATACAGCAAACTCCAAATATCTTTTCTTTCCTGCTGTTGCTTTGGCCAAATCGTTGCCAGAGGGATTTGATGCAAAGTTGAGTATGTTTTTCAGTGGAATTTTTTATTTTGCCCAAACTTGTCTTGGATTGAAGAAAACAACAACTTAAAGGGATATTTCAACATTTTGGTAAATTGACCTATTGCCAATCCCTTTAGTCTTAGGAGTACTGTAGGTTCATTACCTTTAATTGTCAGGTTTTTAGATCATTACCTTTAATTGTCCAACAACTGCAAAACACTGGTGGACAAGTTGTGACTGTTTTAAATAATAATGGGACATTATTAGCTACAGTTGGTAAGTTAATGAAAGTGATTGGATGCTACTCCTGTCCCCTATACCTGACTGGTGGAAAATCTCTGGGAGCGGTGGATTTGCCAAGGATTTCCCTCAACATAAAGTTTACAAACTAAATGGTAAATCTGAAAATAATAGCAATCAACATAAAACACCAATCTCAGTGTTAAACACTGCATTTGTAAGCATGTACAGATACAAAGTGATAAAGTAGTACAAAGGGTTAACTGTTCAAATAGATTTCATCTGGGTTCATCTGACCTAACCCCCCTAACCCTCTTCATCACATTGATTACTACAGTAGGTACATTATTAGTGTTAGGCAAAAGTAATTAATTATAAAGCTGTTGGTGCACTTGTTATGATTATCATTTCCACTTTGTTTTCAACTTTACTTTCTCTAGTGTGTGAGTTGCTTCCCTTGGTTTGTTTTGTTTTCCTTTGTGTAAGCTCTAAGCTGTTAGGCACTTTTGCATCATTTGGTCTTATTAATAATTGATAAAGCTGAGCTAAGACTTTATTGTCATGACTTTTGTTGACAATAGCACTGAAACAATACCATATGGAGAACTTTTCATTATAAGGTAGTTTTTATAAGGTAACTTTTCATTATAAGGTCATGTTTTTAAAACACTGGAACACTAACCGATTGTATTTAACACATTTTCTTATGATTAGCTCAGGGCACACACATTCACATATTAATATTTCCTCTGTGTCTCTCTCCTCATTTATTGTAATGGGGTCAGAACGCTGATCGGTCAGGATTTATGTTAATGACTAGGTGAAAGGAACACTGGCTAACAATTTGCCACCTTCTCACCACATGGTTTTATTTGCAGGGTTAGGGTTAGACTGGAAATAGACTGCCCAATGCACACAAGACATAAATGCACTAGTGTGTAGGTGGAAAAGGAGGTCGTCTGAAGTGACTAACTGAACCACCATCTCATTAACTTTGAATAAAGTCTACATGTTGAAACTAAGTTAAGTAGGAGGAGGAAAAAAGAGGGTTCTCTCACCATGGTGAATGTGAGAAGGACACAAGGTCTGTCTTTGTCACCTTGTCAAAGTAATAGCTAAAAGGTTTGAGTAAAACCTATTGTGGGGGCAATTACACACACACAAAAAAGTGGGAGAATAGCATCAAAGAAGGTACTCACGAACCCCATTGACTTTTTTGTACATGTAAGGCTTCTAGTTTCTGAAGTTTAACTTTTATGCTGAAGTAATAGGTCTGAGTTAATAGGAATGAACCATGTACGTATGTGCACAAGTTTGACAAAAACCGTAAAGGAAGACATTTTGCTTATTATTCTCCTCTGCTGTTTACCAGTAACTAACCATTCACACACACACTCAGCCACTAGCAAATATTTTTCTTTTATTCCAGAGGAGAAGCTTTCTGAATATGAACAAGATTAAAAGATTAAAAGTTACACAGAGATTCACAGATGTCACCTGCGCATTTTAATTTGATTTGAGAATAGAATAGTTGAAATTATTGAATTGAAAGAATGATTTGTCTGATGAAATACCTTCATTTCCAAACAGATGATGTAAACCTCTAGTCTTCCTTTTTCTTGATGCCGTGTGTGTGTCTGTGTGTTTAGGCGACAGACCCAGATCTGGGGGCAAGTGGTCAGGTCCATTATCGGCTCGTCAACCACCAGCAGCTGTTTTCCATCAACGCCACTGGAGCAGTCAGAACCACTGTGCCGCTCGACAAAGAGGTCAGAAAACATAATAGATTCAAAATGTTACATGAATGTTGCAGTTGGAGAGTGTAAAAGAGGGAAAAGGGACGGGATTATTGTTTTTTTTGTTGTTGTGGCTGTAGTGTTGTTGTTTGACAGCGAATCTCTGTCATCTTAAAGGTGAAAGGTCACTACTTTCTGATCGTTGAAGCCTGGGATGGTGCAGTAGACCCCCGGCGATCCAGATTAACACTGTCTGTCACTGTTCTGGATGTAGACGACAACAGCCCGATATTCACCCAACAAACCTACAATGTCAACCTCCCAGAGAACAGCCCCAAAGATACAGTCATATTACAATTAAAGGTGAGTGAGGTGATGATGGATTAGTGTCTATGCTGATGATGTAGTGCTTAATGTTGTAGTTATTATTTCAGCAGTTTATTATAAAGTAATTTGCTTCATGAGAAAATGCCAAATTCAATATCTTATAAACTTCTAAACACTTAAACACTACTGTCTGTCCAGTAATTTGGCCAGGTTGTGTATTGTATTGGCAGCTTTTAGCTTGGCTTAGCAACATCCAAATAAGTAATAAAAATGCAGTACAGAGATGCCAAAAATATTTTTTTGACAGTTTAACAGGGTACATTAAATAACTGAGAATACTGACAAGTCTATTTTTCAACTGGGAGACATCTAGTTCAGGGATGTTGGTCATAAGAAATGTTAGCTATTTTCGTTCTAGGCAGCATATGTATACTGTAAACTACTGAACTCATGCAGAATAAAAAAAACTGTTACAAGCATTTCTACGCTATTATTTAGAGGAAAACAAGTTCGAATTTTATAATCTTGTACCAAGGTGAAAGTGGAACAGCTGGAACAGAACATTACCACTGCTCTTCTATATTTTGCTTGAAAAGAGAATTTCCAAGGAAACCAGATATCGGCCAATTTATCGTTGTTTATTAATAAATGCAACATAAACTCAACATAGGTAGAGCTGCCACAATACAGTAGACAAGCCTGTGAATATTCTCATTTGTCCAGGTCATAGTTATCTCAAGGAAATTTCAATCAAAAGCAACTGGACTTGGTTGTTTGTAGGAAGACGTTTCACCTCTCGTCCAAGAGGCTTCATCAGTTCATGTACTGTACGCATCTGGTCCTAGCCTGGTTTTGACTTAAATTTCCTTGAGAATACAGTAGACAGGTTATCAACAGAAAGAGAGCTTGATAGCGGTATCAAGACTCACCTCACAGACATGAAAATGAAACAAGCAAAATTAAAGTTGACACCGTACAACCTCCCAACCACAGGAAGTAAGCGAAGCAACACAACTGGCACACCAATGGTGGCCTGGTCCACACACACACTTGAGAGCTGTCTGTTGGCCTGCTGGCTCCGCTGCACCTGATTGGTGCACTCAAAGATAGCACACACACACACAAGGTATTTAACAGGTTGTTTGTTGGAGATTCTGTGAAAGAGTCTGTCCCATGTCTCTTCCTGTAAATCAACATTGGCTCCATGATGTGGAGATCAGGACTTTGTACTGTAGGTGCCAGACTCTGCTCTTCTTCCTGCTGCAGATTCGTCCTTGATATAATTGCATTATGACTAAGAATCTAAACTGCTGAAGTGCCTTAAGCTTTATATGTACGAGGTTATTTAAAATAATTGCCATAAATGCACTGTAATAACCAGGGCAAAATGCATGATTACTGTAGATATATTATACAGGACTTGAAAGTGGTTCAGTTAAAGTATTTCAGGTCATACATTTTTGTTTCTAAATCCAGAGAAGGAGAGTCATTATTCAGAGTAATTTACCTACATTTTCAATATAGGTAAATTGTCTCTAAGTTTGAGTCCAGCCAGCACTGGCAACTTTTGAATAAGTCTCAAAAAGTGTTTCTTCTCTCTAGTGATGCAGGGAAGTAGTTACAGAAGGAAAAAGTAAGGTAGCTACCACCAACTGGACTGTAAAGGTTACTACACAGGCGTTTCAGACATGACACTGCCCTAATTTAAATGCTGCCGTCTGTTACGGGCTCCGTGTACATGCAGATACTTGTCCCTCTGGCAAATATGAAAAATTCAGCTCACCATAAAACTTACAAGGCAGGAATATTTCATTCTTCACATTCTCGATTCACTACTGTCTCTGTCTTTGTAGGCGATAGATGCAGACCTCAGTTCTAACCTCACATATCGGATACGAAGCGATGGCACCGACAAGAAGATTGTTGAGCTGTTCCACATCGACCCGGTGACGGGGGAGCTCTCGGTTCTTAAGGTCTTGGACTACGAGGCGCTGAGTGAATCAGAACCCTCATACACATTCACCGTAGAGGCCTTGGACATAGAGGGGACCATGCCTCCGGGACTCGCCTCTGTAACTGTCAGAATAATGGTGAGTGTGTGTGGGTGTGTGTGTGTGAGTTTTCACCTTAAGGCCAGAGGACAGTAGACAAAGTCCAGTAAACTCTGCATTATGGAAATGCGGGGCTGACCAGCTTTTTGAAAGAGAGGGAGATGCTGAAAGTTTAACTTCTTTATCTGGGTTACAAAGTTCAGGGAAACTTGTCCGTGGAGGAAATTAATGTTACCACAGTCTATCGAATATGTCCTTAACCCCACAGTGACAGAATCGATGCACACACAAAACAAAGGCTGGTCATCATAGTCATACTGTATATTGTTCTTTTGCATAGTTCTTAAGATATGACACCAGACAGACCAGCATTCGTTGCCAAAGAAATAAGGTGCCCTCTGCAGAAGCAAATACAGTGCTTTGTCTCCTTTACTGTGATACTACTGGAGAGGGAATCTTCACTATTAGTTATCCTATTTGAACCAGTGTACTGCCGTTCAGATGTCTTGTAGTGCAGTCTATACCTGTGGAGAAGTCCTTGTTGATCACATACAAGACTTCAAAGTTGTCGACTGACAATGTGACTAATTCTTCTCGCAGCATTTTTGTTTACTTATTGTTTTTCCTCTGAAAGTCAATCTGACAGCCATTTGGCAATTTTATGATCCATCAATCAGCCCTCTCTTTCAAACTCACTGTTGTTTTCCAGCTCTGCTGACACCTGTTGTGATAAAAAAAAAAAAAAAAAAGTTAAAACACAGATCCTCCTGCCCGCCCCATTTATTCAGCTCCCTACTGCATGTATTCCACTCACAAATAAATTGATGTTTTTACCGAATCAGAGCCAAAAATAAAACAACCTCTTCAGGAACTTTTAAGTCAGCATTAGCATAAAGCTCAAGGGCTGTGTTACCTGGTTTAGGTGTTTTTATCGTAAACAGCTGTTGCCTCCTCTCCCCCGTGGATGCCAGATGTTCCTCAACCTATGAAACCACTTTAGTGTGTCATTTTGGGGACACCAGAGAGAAAGTGAAATGTAGGAATCAGAGCAAAAGTAAGAAGCAGCACAAATCAGTTTACAACATTATTGCTGAAAATATGAGGCATTTACAGGAAAACAGGTACAGGAAGCAGCGAGGTCACTTACATACTGTATAGCTTTTCATGTGTGGTGTGTGTGTGTATGTATAATGTGTATGTGTGTGTGTCTTTATCTTCTCCAGGACATGAATGACTTTTCTCCGGTATTCAGCCAGTCAGTGTACCGAGGAATGGTTGCCCCTAATGCTATCAAGGGAACCATCGTAACTACAGTGATGGCCAATGACTCTGACCCTGCGGTGAGCATTTCCAGCTGCTGCTATTCAATCAAAATGTTTTTCACACTCTGTTCCGCAAACTGTCACAAATGTATGTCTCTAATATGTGTGTGTGCTTTCAATCTGCTTGCACTTTTTTCTTGATCGGAGCTCTTCTTTTTCTCTCCCAGATGTGCCACTTTGTGATCACTGAGCTAGGCTTTTAACTCTAAACATCTTTGTAATATAAGCTGGTTTATTCTGCTTGCCATAAAATGAAGGTTATCTCATTTTAAAGTGTTCCATTGCGAGCCATTAGATAGACTGGTGCAGTTAACCCTAGGTTTAAAAGGATGTAAACTGCTCAAACAGGGATCTGTGTAAGTGCAGGATGAACGTCTTAGAAAGATCTGCTGAGTCACACAGCCTTTTGTTACGATGCACATCTGAAATGCAGTAGCTCTGTGAAAAACAACTCCCATTTTCATTGGATATAAAATTAAAAAAACAACCATCTGGTAAATTAGTAATGTCACTATGAATACTATAAACAAAGACAAATATCAGTATCTTTAATTGCACTACTGCTCAAGAAGCCCTAGTATTTGTCACCCCGCCCCCCACCTCAGTATGAGATCCTCTCCACTGGTGATGTTGCCCCAGAAACCTCTTTAGAAGTCCCATGCTCCTTTGACTAAAGTGCTGGTTGTTTTCTTACATCAGCTACATTGATTCACAGTTGAGGTTTAAAGCATCAAGGAAACATTATACTGCCCACTCTTACATCGTGATATAACTCCCACAGCTCAAACTAGGCACAAATATTCATTTACCTTCCTATAATATACATACTGTATATGATGTCCATGTGGGTGTGTGTGTATAAATTTGTTTTGTCCACAAAATCTGACTTTTATACCAAAATAAATGACAGAACTCTAGAGAAAATGAATTAACTTCATTAAGTCTGTTTAAAGTTGTAATGTGATGCTGACGCTGCAGCACTGAATCCTTTAAGTGGTGTTGCAGTAAGTGAAGTCTCTAATAATGGAAATATGACCTGAGTGATCACCGTATTTACCTTGGATACCTCTCTGTTTACTGGAACTGTAGCTGAGCTGCACCTGTCTTGTAAACATGACACTGTGCTGGTGTAAGGGCAGTATAACTTGTGCAATTGTCAAACAGATCAGACTCACAGCCTCAATCAAGACAATGTAATCAGAGCCATTGTGACCAAGTCTGTAGAGAGATCTTCTCTCCTTATGAGAAGAGAGGGGAGGTTAAAGCCAACAGCTCAGTTTTATTAGCAGTAAGTGACTGGTTCAGGTTGTCGCTCAGACACTCTGATACTCTGCCAAGACTTTAGATGATATACGGCACATTTCCGGGGAACTGTGAGCTGGTGATCTGAACCGCTAGAAAATATTTACCAGACCTATCAAATAGAGTGTCACAATGCCAGGAACTGACCCATCCTCTCAGATATACTGCCCTATTCAGATGCAGATAAGAGTTCTCACAGAAACACTGTATGAAGGCGATGATGAGCTCCTTTTTTTCTTCCTGTGTTGCACTTTTGGTTTGAAAAAGTGCTGTAAAAGATAAAGTTCTCTTGGTTGCAGCCCAAACGTAAGACAAAGACAAGGGGCATGGAGTTATACGTATGATGATTATTACCAGAGGTGCACAGCACAGCACCACTATCTCGTGTTCAATGTATTGTTGCATGGTAACTATCCGGACAAGCAGAGCAAAGGAACTTTTTTCTATCTAGATATTGCCTGGGATCATACAATCTGATGCTTTAAAACAGGTCCCCTGTTATCTAACGGAAGTTCATTTACTTTCTCACCCTTTGAACATGTACTCATTAATTCAGAGTGAGGAATTTCACTAGAAGTGTTACGCTCTCTGCCAGACATTCTACAAAATAATGTAATTTTATGTATTTTCTGACATTTTCATCCAAATTAGTTGTACTAACTGATGGTTTCTCATTATCAATAACACATGAGAGGTTAATTTATGATCATTAGTCCCTAAAGTTGGAGCTCATTTATCCCAAGTGGTGTTGGTGTTGGTGTTGCATGTGCTTCATGAGGATTTGGAGTTGGTGCTCTGACATCTGGGTCCAAACTAATTGCTTTGGATATTAAATGCTGTACTAATTTAAGTCTGCTTTGGTAGAAAAAAATCCATAACAGTTTCAGTTTTGCAAAACCATGCAAGAGATGCTTCATCCCATAATGCAACATTCATCTAAATCTATCATCTTAATGTCTTCTCATCACTACTCTTTTCACAGGGAACCCCAGCAGGTCTAGTGCGCTATAAGTTGGACCAGGAAGCATATCCATACTCTGCCAGTATATTTGATGTGGATGAACACACAGGGCACGTGGTTACCAGAGTAAATCTTAATGAGGAGCCCAACCTTAAATTCAGTGTAAGTATGCATGAATGCAATTTAAGCCATGACACACTCTGTATTTATCATCTTTAATATTTGATTTTGTAGGCAAGGGTTACATTGTCTGTTATTATCTGCTGACAACTTTCCTGAGAGGGGATCACAGCTATTACTGTTCATTAAAGCCACACAATAAATATCGAGAACCCCTGTTGTGTGCTGCTGTCGCATTCAGTGAAAAGAAATAGCCTGTGTCTCAGCTGTATTCACATGAAACTGAACAGAACTGGAGTCATATTGCAGTCCCCTGTTTTGCAGACTTTTTGCATCAAGAATGCAGCAAATTTATTTTTCTCACAGTAAGTTTTCACTTCAATCATAGACGTTATAAAGCATGCTCATCTATGAAACAGCAGTAAAATATTCTCCCACTGGAAATTAACTTCCCATCAGGCTGTTATATAGTGAATGCATAAAATAAAGCCATGTGGCAGCGAGTCTACAATATATCATAATGTAATATATAAATATAACGATAATAAAGTACAGTATGCAGTATCTCTTAACGTAATCCCCAATCAATCAAAGTGATGTATTCAAACTGGAGATGCTGGCGCCAGGCTGTAGTTTGATGGAGACATCATTACAGGAGAAGATTTATCTGATGCATCCCCCTGTTCTGCTATGTATTTAGTGGGTGGAGCTTTGGGACGACATCACATGAATTGAATCATTAAAAATTTATTTGATCATTAATCTCAGATTTTACTTGTTTAACTGTAGCATTAGTGTACATAGCAGTGTCGTTTGTGTGGAGCAGCGTTGTAAATCCCCGTGCACTGTGCAAAGTATTCCGCAGTAAAGTATACCGCAGTAGCTTATTAGTTTGAAAACTGCCTTTTCCCAGCTGCGCTACTCAACGGAGCTCTGGGCCATGCTAATTTCATCTTTTCATTGGGCTTTAATTAACACAACAAGGATACAGCGTCCTCTGAAGATGTCACTCAGGGGACTCATTCTACCTCGTTTGCTCCCAATAACTCGAACAAAATGAATCAGTCCAACACTGCGCACAATTTTTGGATTATGACTGAGATAAACACTGAGTGTGGAATCATATTTTCAAGGGCAGACCTAATTGCAACGACGCCGAAAAGCTCCTACAGATACAGTATATAGGTGTTTTAAGCAATATATTTGGTTTAGAGGAGAAGCATGTACAAATAAAGAAGCCAGTGCATTTGAAAAAAATATATTGTGCTGTTGAGCAAGGTCCTTCACCACATGTTAATAGCTGATGAGTAATGTATGCATTTAGTGGTTTTGGTTTTCTGTTTCAAGTGCAAATTTCAGTATGAGTAATGTTGTATTGGTGATAATTTGCCAACTAAATATGAGCAAGAAAACAATATTTCAGGGTCTTGATGTTTAAGTTTAGCCCTTATTACGGCTCCTTTGGGTCCAGTTAACAGTGGTTACCCTCCAATTAAATGAAGAAGAAAGGCTAAGCAGGAACAAATAAGCACACCAGTGGGATACAGACTCATCCTGCTCTCCAATTCCCATGCAAATAATGTGCTTTTAGATAGCGCATGATAAAAATGATGGCATTTATTTTGGTTTATTATTGGCCTGTCATGCATTAGCAGCATCAATTTATTTGGCTGTTGTCACTGCAGGCAGGCTGTAAAGTGCTCTGAACCGATCTCTGCAATGTTAGAGGGCACAAACAGAACAGTTTCAGTGTGTGTCAAGTGTGTAGAATTTAGCAGATGCATTGACTCTCTTTCCCAATGTGTGTGTGTGTTTGACTGACAGCTGGTAGTGGTGGCCTATGATGATGGTGAGCCTGTAAAGGAGAACACGACTCTAGTAGAGATCACAGTCCTCCAGCCTTCTGTCATTCCTGTGTTCACCCAGGAGGAATACAGGTACACACACACACACACACACACACACACACACAGGATGCACATGCTAGTTTCAGTTGTTGTTGATGTAACACCTGTTTTTACTGTATGTAATATTAAGAGCGTCATGGTGATGACGTGGTTGAACTGAATGGATCATCAGGGGCAGGAAGGACAGTATTTACAGCAATTATCTCTAGATTGCTCTATTCATATGTGTACAGTCACAAAAATGTTTACATTTTAAAACGCCTGTAGATTATGCAACACCTGAAGTATGCACATGCACCTGCTACTGTGTACTGAATCCTTTGTGTGTGCAAATGCTATTTGAATCCAAAGCAGAAGTGGTCCTCTGACAATGCAAACTACCATATCAAGAGATAATGTGACCAACAATGGCAATACATTCAAATGCTGTATGAAAAAAAAAGTGAGTTTAAGAAGTGTGGGTTTGATCTGATGAAAATCTTAGGAGTTATTTAACCTAATTGAGATGGAAAGATGATCATGATTAAGATAATTCATGTTTAATTACCATAATTAGATTTTATCTTGATTTAAACAGATTGATCTCAGTATCTTTAAATGGTTACTTGTAGCTAACTGCACAAGGAAGAAGATCTAGCCATGAAGCTGTGTTTAATATAATGTGGAACATTTTAGCAATGCAAAGCCTATTTCCCGCTTTCAGTAAGAGCGTCATAGATCTCCAGTGTTTTCTGTTAGAAATTTAACATGAGCTATTTGACTAATTTGACTGCCTAAATTAAAAACGGTTTTGAATTAGCATTTTTTAATGTATTTATGCGGGGGGTTTATGCCCTTTATTACAGTAACAGTGAAATAGTGATGGGAAAACTAGGGAGAGAGTGAGGGCGGATGACATGCAGTTCAGAATCAAACCAGACTGCCACAGTTAGGAATAAGCCTTAATGGTGTGCTCCCTACAAAGGTTTTTGAGAGCAAGAAAATGTCCAGCTATGGAAAAATGAAGGTGGCCCACAAGCCCAAAGCACAGTCCGTTAGGAGAAAAAAGCAGAAATAAAAACACATAAACCTCAAAAACTAATTCAACAGAAAGAAAACAGTGCATTTCCAGATGGCGTGTAATGCTCCAGGCCTTAAGGGGGAGCTCTTAGTGGAGCTCATCTCCTCCTAATGGAGCTGTTTCAGGTGTTGTGCAGCTGATTTGCCCTCGTCAGCCACCATAGTAAATGACCTATAAAATAACAATGATCCTGGGGCAGACATCCCCCACTCCAACAGACACCAACACACACTGTGTATATTGTTGATTTAGTATGAGTGGCATAGTGGTCGCATGACGATGGAGAATCACTCAAGAACGAGAATCAAACAACCAAAAATATCAGTTGAAGCTTCTCACCAGCTGCTCATGCAGATCAGAGTAAGGTTTGTTTTTCATCTGTTACATTAATTAGAGGGGTTATTAATAAAATATTGAGCCCTATAATGCAAATAACAGATTGTATTTACTTTCCCTGCTGTGACTGATTAAAAACAAAGAGCACTTTCCACATTTTAGTTGCAACTATTAAAAAATATGGGGAAAATCACATTTCAGGTCAGTGGATGACTTTTTGATCACTCAGACAGAAGGTGTTACTGTAGGTCTGAACAGCATGGTTTATGTTTGCCTCTGTAATTCAGTTTTGATTACCATTCAAATGATGCGCCCTAGTGCAATGAGATTCCAGTAGGGAATAAAAAAACAAATTTATGAACTTGGGTTGATTTGTGTTTTCATGATACAAACCCCCTGAATTCCTTTTCTAAACAAAATTGAGTAGAATGGAGTAGCGTCAGACTTTAGGGGCAGCAAAACACTTTTCACCTTCTGCTGAAAATTCATCACCAGAAGCAGATTCTGCTCTGACCTACAACCTCCAAACAAATCACCACAGACACACAGCGCCTCAACCTGTGTTAATGTCGAAGATAAGAAAACCAGCAGGAGACATTGTGCAAGACGTGTTTTCCAGATTGAATCACTATGAAGCTGAATAGATATTTGATTCATGCAAAAATAAAAACCGTAAACCCCACCATTTACTCTCCCTTTAGTCACGACTGGTGTTTTTAGCATCATCCATAGCACATACCATCCTTTGACTTCTGCTGCATGCTTTTTGAATTTGAATTAGAATAGCAAAAGTAATGAAAAATATAAAGATAACTCTTTTAAAAACACAAATCCACTGAATGTCTGATGCTAGAAAAATAAAAGGTCACGAAGGAGTAGCATATTTCTAATCTGAAACAAAAGTACTTTCATTTCATTCCCCAGCTGCATAAATGTCTTTCTACAGAAGTGTAAAGGATTGATCTCACACACACACACACACACACACATAAACACAAACACACACTTTAATTCACTCTGTTTTGAAGTGCCCATAAACCCAGCGGTCGGTCATACACTACAAACTCAACCTACATCTATAAATTTTACTCTTATATATTACTCTCTCATTTGCACACGCACGCACACACACCTTTACTCTACTCCAGTCATCATTATAACTCTTCCAGCTGCTGCTTGTTTTATGAGGTCACTGGGTTGCCTCGGGTTTTCTCCTCTGTGATTGACAGGGTGAACGGAGGTCATATGTGAAATTTTCCAATAATCTGGAGCTATTATCTGTCTTTCACTGAATACATTTTTCTTTTTCTTTCTCTGTATTCTTCTCTGTCTTGATGAGGTTTGATTTTTTCCCCCCACTCCACAGTAGCCTCTAATTAGCACAGCGTTGACTGAGCAATTTTGAGAATGGGTCTGGAACCTCTCAATCTTTTTGTATTTTCAAGAAAAATTATCTATGGGTCCTCACTATGAATGAAATGATCAACATGTCTCACCAGTTCAGCCTCGGGTAAGGACTCTGTGGGCTTTACAATACAAATTGGCAAGATTCACTTCATGTCTCCCACATCATGAACTCTCTACTGCCAGGCAGCGATCCCCCATTCGGTCGCTTTCCTGTTCGACCATCAAAGAAAGAGCAGCCATTCCATTGTGTCCATGGTTTTGGTGAGCAGTTGGTAAATTAAAATTTCACCCAGCACCCAATAGTGGTTTCAATAGGCTTGTTTACTGTAGGTATTATAGGCTGTGTATCAAGCCAGCCCTGTTTTAGACAAATGGTTGCTATTGGCCCAGCCTGCCCTGAAGGGAGGGCAGACCAATGTGCTCACTGACAGCTCTGGTTTCCAGGCTAGGTTTCAGTTCCCTGTCAGATTTTTTTTTTATGGGCACCTCAGTATTTGTCACCAACAGTGACACTGAATTTGGCAAGATATTGAGGGAGAAGATGCTTTTAAATGCTTCAAAATGACTGGTTTGTTCAAGGTTGGATAGTTGCACTTTTAGTGACTGATGTTAGCATTAGTCATTAGTTCTTTTATTTTCTCTCTTTCATTTTTTGTCTTTTCAATTTTATTTTACGTTTGCCTTTTTTGTCTTCCTCTCCTTTGGACATTTGTTTTATATGCTGAGTATGAGTTCAGGCGTAATGCAACTCACTCTCACCTCAGCTGACATGCTAATCTGTCAAGCATCATGCCAGAATTGACTCGCTATGAGACAATTCAGCTGTCAGTACTTGTCAGTCAAAAAAACTCAGTTCCCGATTTCTGATCGTACTGTATAGAAAAAAATATTCACATGTATTTCCTTGAACACTGAACACCATCTGCTTTCAGCCAATGAGCTTGTTTGTGACTAATTGCGACTTCATTGTCAATATCGACATATTTTCCCACCATACAAAGTCTAAATCTCAAGATGTCAAGGTTTGTCTTTCAAACAGAGCAGAGTAAAGCTCCTGTCTATTTTTAGGAAAAGGGTTAGAGGCAAGAGAGAGATGTCAGCCAGCCATATAATACTGCATTTATGAATATGTAACATAGCTTCCAGCTAAGAGTACGTGTGAATCTGCCTGTCTATGTGACAGTGCACTATTAAGAGTCTGTGTTTTTTTGTATTTTTCATTCTGATGTCCCTTTCTGTGGATATTTTGCCATTTGTCTCTGTGTTTTCATGTCTCTTTGGGTGCATGTGTATGTGGATTTTTTTTTTTTTTTAGTGTGTGTATGTGTGTAAGAGAGAGTGTGTGTGTGCGCTTTTTGCTCTTCTCTTTCCATGCTGAATACACACAGGGTACAATGTACCAGCTTTGAATTAATTATCCCAGCTTTATTGAATAAAAGCCAACCATTGAACCAGTGTGGTTTTAAGAGCTTACTAATGCAGCTTAATCATTCTGTATGGTTTCAACTGAATTACTAATATTGGTTAATGTAATGCAAGAGAGACCTGGTGATGGTGACTCTGTTAAGTTGCTTTTTGCCAAGGTTTACATTTTCTCTTTTCACCACTAAACAGTACTATATTTGTATTTTTAAATATTTTAAAAACTTTTTGTACTCTCTCCCCAGTTGTTGTGTAATTAACGTCATTTCATTTGTAAATCAGCATGATGGGTTTATAAAGCCAGAATTTTGTTTGAAGATTTTACTGTAAATCAAATGTTTTGATTTTGTGTTTGTAAACTTGGGAGCTCATTTTTGCATCCAGGTTGCAAATCCCCAGTTGTTAACATTAAAAGTCCTCACTATGACTCTCAAAAATATATTGACAAAAGCAGAAACAGAAGAGGTTGCATATCGGGAACGTATTCTTGATGTTGCGTTCACGTGAAATCGGGCAGACGTCAGACAGACAACAGACGCTGCATGTAACAGGATAAACAAGCGTCTATGTAAACAAGTGGTCCGCTAGCACGAGGCAAAACAATACAGGCGTGACAATATGTTGTCATGGTGATGTCATATTGTTTACCTGACCCACGTTTTACCGTCTTTCTCTCATCGAGTGAAATGACATCTGGTTGGTTTGCCGACGGCCGTCTGCCTGACTGCACCTGAATGCAACATCAGTGCCTCCGTCCGTTCCTCTCACAGTGGTGACAGTTTTAACAGGTGCTGCAGTGACGACTGTAGCCTCAACACATGGGGGGCTGCTATTGAAAAACTTACTGAAGTACTATTGTGTCACTGGACAGAGATAGAGGGTAGAGAACTGCAGTAGTCTCAGATAGAAACATGGCTTCATAGGTGTGAGGTCATGAACGCAGTCTAGGCTTCAGAAGAGGACAGCCAGTAGACCGCAAAAACTCAAAATAACTTGGACTTTAGATAAAATCTATTGTTGACATCCCCAGTGACCCAACTCCTCCCTTTACTCCTCGTCCTAACACCCACAAACCAACAACACAGAGCTACTGAAGCATTGCGTTGCTTACTGACTTTTCATAAAAGAAGATTTGCCAGCCATTCTCTGATTAACACCTGTATTTCAATTTGTATTAAACCATGAAATCTCAAATCCTTATTTGAACTCTCTGCGAAGTCTTTGATCCTTTTCTGATGACTGACATTTTTGTTTTGTTTTGGCTCAGTACTCTGAGCTAACAACATTTCAAATGAAACAGATGACTTTCAAGTGTGTTTTGCATTGTTCACTTTCATACTGAGTTTGCAGTGTAGGACTCCCCTACACCCCTCCAGGGTCTGTCTAAAAAGGTCTACTATTTCCTGCACAGTTAACAGGAGCAGAACTTAAGCATTTTAACTTCATGGTCAATGTTTCATTTGAAATCCAAACAGAACAGACCCAAACAAATCAGTGTTTCTGCTTAGGGACTCTGCACAATGAATAGTTCATAATATTGCAAATTGCTAATACATAATACAGATTTTCAACTAACCTTGCCACCATTTCTATGAAAATCATAGTAGGTGTGTTTTTTTCATTATAAGTTTTTATTTCAACTCGTTTAATAATACAAGAAGGTATATCACACACCGAACAGAGGATTGTAATCACAGTAGTATTAGCATCAGAGTTCATGTTCTCAGGGTCAAACAAAGCTTTTGGATGTGCTTCAGTTAAATATATTAGTGTACAGACTCAAATACAAACGCACACACGCAGCTGCAGGTTTCTCACCTAGTAAAACAATTAACAAGCCGAGAGGAAGTTTGTTAAATCATTTTGGCATCTGTGTGTCGTCGGAGCAGAATCTCTTCCCTCCTTCTCTGGTCC
Organism: Decapterus maruadsi; assembly: GCA_030347415.2. Classification (NCBI taxonomy): domain Eukaryota; kingdom Metazoa; phylum Chordata; class Actinopteri; order Carangiformes; family Carangidae; genus Decapterus; species Decapterus maruadsi. The sequence goes on along the minus strand of CM064888.1, from coordinate 11,269,098 downwards.
GTTCACTGTAGGCCCAGCCCTGCACCTGCAGAATTAGTATGCAGACGGTATCACATACACATGAATAGTTATCAGCACCCGGTGGCAATTATCAGCGTGAGGTTAAGTGACAATATTGCCGTTTCAAAGATTATTGAAATCTACATACAACTCCCCTCACTTTACTTGCTTGTGGTGGGAGCAGGGTACGCACATTATTTGTATTGTCACTGTGTTGTGTGATTGCAGGCATGTGCTCCCACACCCAGCCCTCCACTCAGCCCCCCATGCCGCCAAAACACCCTCGTAGCCTGTCACTTTGTTAATGAATCAAATTGGAAGGTGGTGAGAGAGTTGTGAGCCAAACACATTTCTAAACATCAAAGCTTTGTTTTTAATCGAGACATTGTGCGATCAAAGATGAGAACATGTTGCTTTGTCTTGCGTCATTACAAAAATGGAGATAACTCACTACGCCACGGCAAGAGATTTAGATAAATGAGGTCGTATCTATCGGCTTCTCCGCACTGCTCCACAATACAGTGTGCGCTCTGTTCAGGAATCACAGGCAGCCAGGCAGGAGGTCACAGCTTTTATCACTGTCTCCCAGCTGGACAGCAGCGAAACCAGAGCTGTCAGTTTTCCCCTTTGAAAGACGACAGTCCCATTTGTGTGCCATCAAGTCAGCTGAAATGGAACGTACAGACTTACCTGCAATAATAGAAGCATGTGCAAACTCCTGGCAAATTGATCCAGCGTTAAAGCATCATGCAGAAACGAGCAAAGACTAAATTTTTAATCTTCTTCTTGGAACAGACAGAATAGTTTTGTCTGCTTCTCCAAGGCAACGGTTCTTCCCATAAAGCACGCAGCTGCGAGACATGCACAACCAGGCTGTTCGTTGCTTTACTTCACAGGCCAGATTATCTCAATTTTGAAAAAAAAGTGTTTAACATGCCTCGAGGTTCAAAGCTTTTGAAGTTTTTTTGTTTTTTAAATTCTCTTTATGGATTATTTAACGTATCGAAAATATGCACACAGGTGGAAATAACAAGGCCAAAAACGTCAAACCGTAGAATGCACTACTGTTGCAGGTTTACTAATGGTAGAAAATGATTGTTATATTACATTGAGCAGGGATTCAAACCTAGTTTTGGTATTAGTGAGAGGGACCTGCCATGTTTTGCCAATTTTCCTGGGGCTTAAAGCTCATATCTGAGCTTCTCCAATTTGTGGCGCAGCATCACTTCCTTCAACCGCAGGGTGTGAGTTGAGCTCGGGGCTGTGGGATTTTCCAATTCGGAAAATTAACCAAGGAGCAAGTCGTGATACAAAATCTATAACCTGTATATTTAGCTTCAATTAAGTAGTTTTTTTTTCCTCATTTGAAATTCCCTTTCTTTCTATTTCTCTCAGAGATTCACAATGTGACAAGATGAATGACAAATAAAATACTGCAGCTCATGTTACAGAAATACAGTCTGTAGCTTAAATCACTGATATGATATGAAAGAAAGTTCAGATGGATCATGGAAAGCCAGTTGAACCAAGCAGGTCATCAGGTCTGTTCAGACACCTCAGTGATTCTCAGTTATGTATTTCCAGCTTATTGACATTTCAATAAGACTGTGATTAAAGCTGTGGTAGCTTTAATATTGCGGCAGCGGGCCACCACCGCCGCAAAGTTCATCAAAACACTGTATGATAAACTTTTTTTATGAAAGAAAATCTATTAAAGCTCTGGGAAGCTGATAACATGATGTTCTTCTCATATACTGTATGTGTAGGTATACGGGTTACTAAGTTACAGGTTACTGGAAGAGTTGGGAGTTTTTCCCTATTGAATTGCACTCAGTTGCCTAACATTTAACTTTGACTGAAATGTTATGTATAATTTCTCAGTCAGTTAAATATTCTTTCATGAAAATGCTAGAATCCTCTTTTCACCTCAACCCTTTTTGTTACTTCCTACCTGTCTCGCTGTCAGTTTATACAGTAGTCAACACCCTGTTTCTTCCTCTGTAAACTATCGAATTGGCATCTTTCCTGCCTAGACGAATAAAATCCCAGAGGGCCTTAACCATTTTAACTAAGAGATAAATGCATCCTCACCTCAATATATGTCAAAACAAGCGCATCCGATCTGTGGCTCTATAAATCCAGCAAATGCCTATAACCGATTCAGTTGAAGGTTACCTTGTTTTGTTGATGCACACAAACAGCCAAGTGAGCCGAGCGCTCCTGGCAATGTTACAGCTGTGACAACAAATGGCAAATAACCATAGTGTTGTTATTTATAAGGCACTTGCAGCTGGGAGACAGCAAGAGAAAGAGGGTGAGGTTTTGAAGAGGATGAGGAGAGAGAATGGCAGGTAGTAGAGGTTGTTATTAGGGGATAGTGGAGGGATGCAGCTCAGAGATGTGGAGTGCCAGGTTCAGATGGAGACAGTAGAGGACTTAGGAGATGCTCCAGTAAAACTTTGAGTTGTGTGTATGTTTGTGTGTGTTTTTTTTTTAACAACTCAGTGACATTGATGGACAGACGGAGAGGCAGACACACATGCATGCAGACAGATCAACATACAGGCAGATATGGCTTTAAAGTGGCAGATGAGCTGACAGGCTGACAGATTGAAGCAAACTAGCAGACAAGCAGGTAAAGGCTCCAACACAAAAGCAGATGGACGAGAAGATACACAGACAGTCAAAGTGATAGACAGGCAGACTGACACTCTAAATATTCTGCAAGCTTGATAGATAGATAGACATGTTCAGAGTCGGCAGTCACTCAGGTGGACAGACGTCTGTACACTCATACATTGTAGATGTCTGTTGACGGGTCATTGACATAGCTGATGGCTGACAGATGGTGACAGACACCTTGAAGGCTGTAATTCAGCAGCTATTCAACAACATCCCGCCAGTTCAGACCGTTTCAAACATGAATAGCACCTCTAGCAACAACCATACAGTAGGTGTTAAAGATGCAACAGGTGGACAGCTCTGCTGCGCACAGAGCTGAAAACTACTGCATCTGCCAGCCTGTGTCTGGAAAGTCACAACACCAATCAGCGTGAACATTTGTATTTGAATTAATTCAATGTTTTTGCAGGTTTTCTTTACTTCCCTGCATATATTTATATACATATAAATACAAATGAGAAAATTATATTTAAAAAACTATTAGAAATGATTATATAGTATATCCAAACCTCATGTGTGGTATTATAATACTATAAACATATAGTATTCCTATAACATCATTTCCCAGTAGGACAATGAGATGAATAAGAAAAACGTGTTTATACAGTAATATACATGATCAGCATTGATGCTTGCAATGTGTTACAGAATATTAAACTCAGCACATATACTTTATTATATAGGAACATATACAAACTCAGTTTCATAAACCTAACTCTTCACATATCCAGAGAATGTATTTTTGTGATGCAAGCATAATCCTTTCTACGTGACATAGGTGGCAGACTTATTCTCTATGTAGGGACATGTAGAGTATGTAATATATTACATTTCTGTATTGGCCAGCCTGATGCAAGAAGGTGCTGAAAAGGAATGAGCCAGATTCATTCAGCCATCACCTCCCTCCGCTTTGAACAGGTTGATTTTGTTCCGCCGGATGCTGGTTATCTCGCTGCTCTCTTTAACAGCAGCAGAGTCAGTTCTCGTGGCTTTGACACCCAGCTCGCCCAGGCCCAACAGATCAAAGAGAAAAAGTTAAAGTGGACTCACTGTAAAGCCGCAAATTCAGACAGCTTCTTTAAACTGAAAAAAATCCATCGCTGACAGTGTTACACAGTGTATCTGTGTTACTCTGAAAGGTCAGCTACACTGTCAGGTCCTGTGCTGGAGCCTGAAATTACCTTGATGTCTTGTTACTGAAATATAGCAGCAGTGCAGCGTGAACATGAACACAGGAAGGGAAATCAGTATTGTTAAGGCAGCGCTGAGCAGAGCCTAAGTATAGCTATTATTTCCCAGATCCATCTATAAGATGTGTTGCTCTATCCCATGTGAGTGCACACTGGGTATTTTACTACTGTTGTTCATTTCCTTAGTGCCTGCAAAGACTTATATACTTTTTTTTACAAGTGACCATTACAAATAAAGTACTTTAATATTGGTCTCCATCCCTTGTATGGATGAATAATGTATGAGGTAGTTAACATGGGTTGACACTTTTTCACACAAGGAATTCTGTGCGACTCTTTTCTTGTGTAAGTGTTGGGAGTTAAAGTACATTCAGGAATTGATTACATAACACCACAGTCAGGATAGCCAAAAGATTAGAGCAGACAGCTTGTGAAAAAAGAAAAAAAAAACACTGGCAGCTTTTGAATTAGTCATTTTGTCTGCCTGCTTGGCTTTTTTTGGAGTTGTTACATGAAAGCGAACATACAGTGTCGGGTAGAAACTACCATGTCAAGTGTTTGTTCAGGAAAACGGCTGGTACTTCTCAGGCTGCAGAATAAACACTGACATTAATGGTGAGAGCAAATTTTCCTTTGCACTGATTTCTTTTTGACTTTCGACATTACAGTGTCACACTGTTTATTTTTGTCTGTTTTCCTTTTGTTAAACTGGAGTTGTTACATATTTCAAGTCTTACTTTGCCATTCTTTAATGGATGTTTTTACATCATTAGCTGAGGTCTGTTACTGTCAAATGTCTAGGAAGCAATGGGGACAAAGGAGAATGAATAGACTGAGGGGGGGAGAGATTGATGGGGCGGTTTCATGAGACAGAGACAAGGTAATCACAATAGAACTGGTTTTGATTAATGATAATTACAAGCAAAATCATTGCTATCTCCTGATGTCACCTCAATCGCTCACTCTCTCACTCCCTCACACAAACATTCAAAGAACAAACTATACAAATGTCTAATTAGATCTACTCTGAATGCAAAATGCCACACAAAGTGGATAAAGATGAAATATGTGATTCACTGCAGTCTTTTGTTGTTGTTTTTGTGTGTGTTTATATGTATAATTTCTATTTTATCTATCACAGCCTTCACAAGATGCAGATGAAAGAACTCTATTCCATGATATTTACAATATAAAACAACTTCCCTTGTGTATTCTATTCACAGTACCAACAAACATGAGTTTCAGAATTTACAATAAGCAACCAAAAATGTGTGACTTTGCTGTTGTTACATCGTTCCTCTTTGTTTTCTTACATCCACTGAGAGTGTTTGTCACCTAAAGTTAACAATCCTTAAAACATAACAAATAGCAGACCAAATAAACATTAACTATATAACTTATAACAAAATTATGAGACTTGAGAACTTCCATATTTAAAATGTTAAACCCCTTTACCACATATTTTATTTTTTCTGTGACATATCAGCATTGCTTGGTGCACAGCATCATGAGAAACTGTTGGATTCTATCCAGAGTCATTGCTGCTGCTTATAGCAGTAAGTGAGCACAAAAAAAAGATGAATTGAAAAAGCTAAAAAAAAAAAAAAAAAAGCTAAAACAGAAGCTCCACAGAGACACAAGCCTCATGTGCCCTTACACACACAACTGCATACACACTCACAGTTCAAGCAATACTCATTTTTATTCAGTTTGATAAAGGGTTCACCTGCAATACCTGGAGTCCATTATTTCATCCAACACGATACATTTGACTAAAAATCTCTCCCTGCTCTGTCTCACATATGTTTTATGTATTAACGCTTGAACGCTGTTCATTCAAGTTGAGACCGTTTGAAAGATACCAGACAGTTTGACTGTCGGCTGACAATTACAACAATCTTGTGAAGCAGTAGGTGAGAAGAGGGCAATGAAAAGGGAGAAGGGGGAAAAATGCTGCGACACTTGCTGACAGAACATAGAAAAGAGAATCTGCTTGAGAGTTTCAGAGCGAGCTGCAAAGACCAGAGAGAGTGATTGACAGAAAGACGGAATGACAAAAGTGGAGGGGTTGTGTGTGAACCAATATGGCAGAATGGAGAGAGGTAGGAGAGAGAGATGTGGGATTAGAGAGCGAAGGGAGAGTGCCAGCGGGTACAGAAAATGAATTTTGATTATTCAGACAGAGCTGAGCAGAAATAAGAAACAGAAAAAAATAATTACTTATATGCCCTGGAAACTGTAATAAAATCAGCAATATTGGCTCAATATTGCAACGTTTTAACTAAAGCCAACTGATCTAATGTTAAATCCTCAACGACTGTTTGAAAAACTTCATTTATCCAGGTTGCTGCTATAAAATGCCAGTACCTGCCTTATGTGAAAAACCTCTTGGATTTCAACCAGCATGCCTCCACAAGCTCTTGAAATTGTGAAGACATGTGAACTGAAAATTAAAGCCTTCCAGCTCTGGCCACAGCAGGACAAGAAGTAACTTAGAGAACTCCAGCCTGTAAAGGTTATTTCTCCAGGCGGTTTACACCCCTCGCTCAACAGCCTTCTAATGAAAATCCTTCAGTCAATTAGCAACCCTCTGGACAGGGACTGGAGGGGGAGGGGGGAGCAGGATCGTGCTGTTATCTTAAGTCTGTGTTCATGTAGCGGGCTAGAGGTGACCAGCAGTTGTTAAAAAGAGTCTAACTTTGGTTACAAGAGTTTGGTAGCGATATTGAATATCTGATTTGTTGTTGTTTGTTTAAACAGCACATGAAAGCTTCAACTTAGATGGCTTCAAAGCAGCTGGAAATAGAGGAGTATTTGGATGATCTATTCAAAGACTGACTCTAAATTGTTTTTATTTTGTCATTCTTTACGCAGCTGTTTCACTGTGGATTCATTCCAGGATGAACTGCATGGAAATATGCATCAATATCCCATTCTTTCAATGGTTATTGCAGATGATTGCATTATAGCTTCCCCTGTGTGGCGATTTGGAACCGCCTTAAATGGATGGCACATCATACTGTATGAAGTAGGTCCCTTTTTGAGCATATGTCTCCATAACACTGGGAAGACACTGTACAGATAAAGCATCCAATGAATGAATCACTTTCAACTAACGTAAGTTTTGCCAGATCAACTTTTGTTTTTACTTTATTTTAGTTTCGGAACATTTTGCAATGAGCAACAATCACAATAGTTTCTTTCTCTTCAGTTCCACAGTCCAATTCCCCTCATAGCAGAGACTCTTGGGGCAGTGTTGGGATGCTAATAAACTACATTTCTGTACCTACTGTGGACTGTGCTCATTCAGTTTACCTCAAGGTTTTACTTGAGTAATCTGTCAGTGGACAAAACACTGAGAAAGGTAGTTCTGTGGATGTTACGCCATACTATTGTGTGAGCCAGTGCAACATACAAGGTCAATAAACTTGCACAGCTCATGCCGAGCTTAAGTGATAATAAAAAAGAGAGGCCGATAATCTTCACTAATAATATTTGACTTATCTCGAGCTCGCTGCGCTGTCTTCAGGGCACAGCCTCCCACACCGACCACATATCATAGATCAAACATGGCTGTTGTGCAGAGAAAAAAAAAAAACCTTTATGAGAAGGCATTGCCAGAGCCCAATGAAACCAAAGCAAAAATCACTGCTGCAGATGAGGAGAGGAGACGCAGAGAAAGGAAGAGATTAAAAGCAGTGACGGAGGCAGAATTGCAGTAGAGAAAGAGAGAAATGAAAAAAGAGCAGCGTGAGGAAGGACAGCGAAAATAATGGCACATGGAGAAGATGATACATGATGAAAACACTGGAGCTGAACTAAACAGGCTAAAAAGGGGAGAAAACATAATGACTGAGACAAATGAATGACAGTGGCTATAAGAGAGAGACCCACAGAGTGGAGGGTGTCATTGGCCAACATCTATCATTACCCTCATTACTCTGTCTTTCCCTTCATGCTGCTGAAACTCTGTCTAATGTTTACGTCCTTTAGTCTACATTCAGTCTGCCATCCATCACTTTGTGCGCACAAAAGTCTGTTCACATTGTCCCAAATATTCGATGGCCACAGCAGGGTTCATCTTTAGGGTTAAACTTATGTCGACTAAGCATCTGGAGACTGAGCAAAAGTCAATGCAATGTAGAGCAGAGACCAGTTTGTGTGTTTGTGTATGTGCTTGTGTTGTTATCAGTATCAAGCCAGCTTGCTGTAGTTAGGACAGCAATGATTAGAGAGAGTATAAGGGGTGGGTGGGAGGTGGGGAGACGGTGATGCATTTGTGTGCAAGCGTTTGTGTGTGGGCATCCTCTCCATTGTGCTACTCTACCTCTGTCAAGTATAGCCGTTGTGCACGAGAGAGGGATGGAGGAATGGATGACAACTGTAGCTGAGGTCCGCTGGGATGTTGCCTGGAGGCAGTAGCCTGGGGGAGGGAGGGAGGGAGGGAGGGAGAGGAGGGGAAGATGGGTGGAAGAGGAGATGCAGGAGGATGAACGTAGATGGACATGAATAGAGTAGGCGTTAAGTGGAAAATTGAGATTCTTGTGTGGAACAAGTAGGAAATTCAAAGAGAGAGAAAGAGGGGAAAAGGAATGAAGTGGAGGGAGGAAGAGCAAAATACTAAAAGAGGAGAGCGGAGAAATGAAACAATCTCGTGTTTCCAAGTTGTCGTGCGTTGACTGACCGTGCTCTCACAGTGTATCAGCCGACTTTTCATTTCTCTTTGTGCGCGGGCATTTAGACAGTGAACGCCTGAAGAAATGTTGATATGTTGGGCGAGTTCATGAAGCTTCTTCCCTTGATCCTAGCCCACTGTTTGGCTCTCTGCTCATTACAAAGGAATACACAAAAATTTCATGAGCTACTGTAGCTGGAGGCCTTGGGCTTCAAGACACTAACCACACAAACACAAAGCTCCATGTTTGGATCCTGCCAAGGACTGCTCTTATCCCTTTTCTCCCCTCCCTCATTTCTCTTAACTCTACACTTCACATTTTATTTACACACAAAAAAAAAGATCATGAGTTTGGACAGGATGGAGCAGAACAGTAGACAAAAATGTCATGTCACAACAGACATTGTGGGTTGTCACAACAGGAGAAGCTCATGTGTGAATAAGAAAATGAATGATGGGCGTGTAGCATCTTCAGTTTCAGGACGCTGGTGCTGTACAGTATTATGCTGGCTGGCTCAGTGTCACTGTAACACAGACAGCAGAGCCATTCTTGATATTATGTATTACCTGTGCTTTTTCTACTCTGCTGAAAAAGAGGATCATATTCTTTTGCATATATATTATATATATAAATAAATAAAGAGGATTTACTTCAGCTTTAAAGTCATCACCCAACATTATTTTTTCAATTAAATCTTAAATTATTCTGCAAACTTCAGCTTTATTACATATTTTCTTGGAGGAGTCTTTGAGCTGAGCAGGTGGTTAGAAAAGCAATTGACTGGGCTGGAAGTTAACATCTACACCAACACACTCCCACCCCCTATCGCTCCCTAACAGTCCCATTTATCACCTTGTGATTACTTGATAGCTTAGCCAGTCGGTAGCCCATGTTATATTGTTTAGCCAGCTGTGACTGTTGGCCTAATGGCTGCGCCGGGTTTATTTAATGGAGCGAAAGCTGTTGGAAATTCGAGAGTTGCCAGATTTTCAAGAAAGTCTGTCAGGGTTTTAAGCAAGCGGCGGGGAAAACTGCCCACCACATGCAATGAGGTGCAGGTGGACAAAAACAACACCAAGACGGGGTTTTCTTTGAAAGCTATTGATGGTTTGGCTTCACTGTGCAGTTCAGGCCACTATTAGGTCGTGTCAGCAGCCCGGTCTCCTATAGATTTTGTTCAACCTGTTTAATGGATGGAGCACAACATTGGATGACTGTAAAAGTGTCACCAGAGACCAGTGCTCACATCCAGAGTCCTGTGTGTGGTTAGAAACAGATAACAAAAGCACTTAAGGTAACATTAGGAAGAGATCATGGATGTGGTCAAATGTGCATAATTACTGTACTTTGTGCCTTAGGAAATGTTTGCTGAGTTAAACCCAAGCTCTAAAATATTGAGTGTTTCAACAAAAACAAAAATATATATATAAATCCACTAATGCTGTCGCTGCAATGCAAGAGTGGATAGTTTGACAGGAAATCAATATGTTGTCACAATTACATTTTCTACAAAACACATTTTCTGTTGCAAGTTAGTTGTATATAAATGTAATGTCTGTCAAACACAAACACATTATGCACCATCATAGTAGTTTATTATTGCATGGGGTGAAACATTCCAGCAATCAGTCAACACAAAATTGAATCACAAAACTGTTTTTATAATCAATCAATCTTTGACATTTTCTGTGAGTTACAGATAGAGGAAGATATTCTACGCTCCCAGCATCACAAATGCACAGATTTCCTGCATTTCTCGAAGCCATAGAAATATGAATCTTTCTTCAAATGTTGAGACATCAGTCTCAAAGCTGTGGGAATTTTTTTGTTTTTTTTCTCTATAAGAATGAGTAATGAATTAAAATTAAGTCGCACAAGAATGAGTAATGAATTAACAAAATTATGTTGCACACTGTAAATTCTTAGTTGGGAATTTAGTGAAATCAACCAATTTTACTCATTAAGTTATTTTTAAAAACATGCACACTTACAGTACCAGTTACTGTAGCCTCGGCCGTCACTCTCCATTGGCAGCTGTTGCCTCCAGTTTACCTTGAAGATGTAGCGCTGCTCTGTGAGAGAAACCTCATGTCTGGCTGACGCTCCTGTCAATCACAAACACCCACTCCTGGCAAGATACCATGTTCTGCTGCAGAGAAAACAAATAGCCCCTTTTATACTTGAGCTTTACCTATTACCAGCACTTTTCCTGAGCATACCCACTGTTGATGAAATTATTCTGTAACTTTCAGCCAGCAGCTGGACTCGGCTCATTGCAGCTTGTTTTAAGAATCAACTCGCAGACAACCTGAGTGAACTACCCGCTGTCTTCTGTCCACCTATCAGCATGTGGTAGTTGTGAGCTGACTGCTATGAACTGCTTTGATCGCTTTGTTTTGATATCGTGCTTACATTCAGCGTGGAGATGGGCTGCATATGGATTATCCACTGTATGTTGTATGAAATTGAAATGTGAAAGAAAACAAACAAATGTTGTGTGTGCCAAAGATAAAGTGAATTTGTTCCTTACTGGCACTAAGGAGGTTGTTGTTCACCTGCCAACTTGTCATGTTTCTATCTGCAAGTGCAATAACCTCTAAGTAGCTCTGAAAGTGCAAAGACTGTTTACATCTATTTTATCATTTGGGGTAAAGTCGAGGTAGAAAAAGCTCTCGGCAAGAAAAAGTGAAGTAAAAAATTGGACATGCTTGACAGATTTAACTCGCAGTTGCATTTAACTTGCCAAATTGCAGTCAACCCTCCAGAGAGGTTGGGCCCACAGCCTACATATACATATTTAATTTTCTTATCGGTTGATATTGATTGACTCATCCATTCCCAGGTTTCCACCATTGAGTGAGGAAGCTGCCGTTGGGACCCTGGTGGGAGTCATCATGGCTGCTGCTGTCAATCAAACTATCGTGTACTCCATCGTGGAAGGCAACGAGGGAGGTGAGTATGCACAGAGCTGTTTATGCACAGAGCTGCGCTGTCGTGGATTTCACTTATGTGGACTTGGCTCGCCTCCCTGTTGGGGTGGGGGGCTGCTGAGAAAGTAGCTGGTGAGTTTGGGTGATTAAGTTATGAATCCTGTTAGTTATGGCCACCAACAGAGGCTGTACTCCTTGAAAGCGGCAGCTGCAATACACTGAAATTCACCATTTCTTCACTTTCTGATGAAAGCAGCATGCAGAAAGTGTTTCCAGCGACTTCAATACCAGTAATGGGTTCCAGGCTCAGTTCTGATTGTTTCCTTTGTCATTTTCCTTTTTTTTTCTGAAATAATAACGTTTCAAATACCACAAACTCCGTCTGTCAGGTCTAGGCACATTTCCTACTTTTCCCTCTGTATAAAATAGTTGTTAAACACTCATCCGCCTGCCAAATGCGAGAAGGTAAACGAAAAAAAAGTGTTCCATCACTTTGAATCCCTCTTTGACCTTACTCTCTTATCTTTTGCTCCGTGTTTCTTTTCATCTTCACTTCCTGGCTCCTGATGTCTTCCTTTATCTCTCTGTCTCTCGCTCTCTCCAGGGGCGTTCGCATTAAACGAAACAACGGGGGTGATTTCCACCGCCAGGCCTCTGGACTTTGAGGCCAACTCCAGCTACACTCTGAAGGTAGAGGCGGACTCCATGAGGGTGGTGTCCTCAAACCTCCGAGCTCCTTCAAAGAGTAAGTTATGAACTCAGAATTGCATCACCACAGATATCACCGATTCTTCTTCTCTCTCTAATTACAGTACACACACACACACACGCTCTTGAGGATTAATAAAACAACAGTGCATTGCCTGCTACATGACATTAAGATAATGTTGCCTCAGGCTTTAACTTTCTCTGCACACACTGTCACACACACTCTATGTGTTTTTAGCAGGCACCACTTCTCGCTAACCTTTCCCCTGCAGACAGTTATATGTCATCGACTTAGAGGATGGATTGTACTAGACCTTGGCTGTTGCTGTTACCTTTCAAACTGCTCTTCAACTGTCTATTAACCCTAGAGACTACAACAGGTTTTTTCCTTCACTACTGATGCCTTCAAATGCTTGTCTTGCTCATGGTAGATATGCGTAGTGCCTTACTGGAATATCACATGTCTCATCTATGTAACTGTCCAAAGTTTATTATATAGGCAAACAGAAAGTGTTATATAAGATGGCATATGTGACTGATGTATTATTAGATTTAATTGAACTGCAACTACTGTAAATGTGTTGGCTGCAATTTATTGTTGTAGCTGGCTGAGATAGGCCCATTTTTAACTCTTTGTTCAGTTTGGCAGTTTAGTTCATTAGTCTCCAATCAAGATTATTTTTTACTAAAATATTAATAAGTCTGCATCCATGTGCAATATCTCTGAGGTGGAACACTGTCTTTTGCAAGCGGCCACAAGCTGAAAATGACTGTTGCCACCGATTTAGTCTTGGGACGTTGGGTTTTTGTTTTTTTCGTTCTTTGTTTTTTGCTTATTTACTTATTTACTCATTCTATGTGTAATCCTCTAAGATTTTGATTTAATATATCCCACTAAAAGTTTGTGAAGTAATGTATTAAGCAGAATAAAAAGGAAATGAAGTTAAGTACCACAGAGTTGTGTTTACACTGTTGGAATAAATGAACTCCATCACCTTCCACCCCTGATGCTCTTTAGTGATCAGAGCATTAAGTGTTACCTTGAACTGAATCGACTTTAATTTAAGCACGATCTTTCATTTAATTTTGTGCCACTGCACCAGCAACAGTCTGGGCCACAGGCATCATGTTTTCAGATTCTCCATTTGTCTCATTCCCGTGAACTCGATATCTCAGTGAGGCCTTGAGGGAATTTCTTCCAAGCTGGCATCATCATTCACTGGGACTTGATGATGAACTGATTTCTATGGTCAAAGGTCAAGGTCATGGTGACTTCACAACACCATGGCCATTCTTAGCGGGGATAAAACAATGAAGTGATGATGTTTATATCCAAATGGTCATAGGTCAACTTCAGTGATGTCATAATGTTCTGTAAAAAGCTCCTCTGGTCATTATTAAACATGTGACCATATTTCCTGCCATTTGGCATGTTGGCAGAGGCATAAAACCATCAGGCTGTAATTCTAGTTAGATGTTTTTGGGTTTTTTTTTCGCCCTTCATCAAAATCAGCCTTCATTTTCTTTCTTTTATATCATCATTTCCATTCATCCAAAATGAATTCCCCTCAGCTTCACGTGGGAGAACCAACCAAAACAAGTTGTCAAGGTTTTAATTGAAATGATATCTGAAGTGAGAATGACTCTAATTAGTCTCTAACTCTTTTTCCCTCTGTCTTTCTTTTCTCCTGCCTGTTCTTTAAATGTCTATCTCTGCCGGTCTTTCTCTCCTTTTTCTTTCTTCCTTTCACAACGTATCTGCATTCTTCTTAATTGATGCTCAGCTCCCAGGGTTTCTTCTCTCTTCTTTAATTATAGTGTTTTACCACATGCTGTTCTCATTTCATCCACTCATTTGAATTTAAGCATTCTGCAGGGATTAAAACTGCAAATCATTGTTGTCATTAGCAAATCCCCTTCAATTCTTTTCGGTGCGCATTTTAATCAGGCAGAAAATCAATAGGATTCTAATAATGTGTTAATCCAGTTTCCTAACTCAAGTGAAGGTTGGAATTGTAAACACACATTTTGGTACGGTGTCTCTAGGATGGCTATGCTAGATAAGAAGATTAACATTTGCAGCTGCTTGTTTGTTTTTGTTTTTCTTCTTCTAAGTTTTAGGGTGATTTTTTTTCTTCCTCCATTTGTTTTTCTTGCAGTAAAACTCAAACAGCTGACAATGACGGGATTTGTTCTTCCTTTCAGACATCTGGTTCTTTTACAGAGATTGGTAGCTGTGCTATGTTGCAGTTTTATGTGGGTGTGATTAAGAATTCTGTTAATGGTGAGATAAAGAATGAATGCAAGTCATTCCAAGTTGCAATCATTGCATATGAATGTCAGAGGCTCATCGGAATTGGTCTTGCACTGAATAAACAGCGTGGTTTAATTACAGTAGGGGGCTGATATATTTTAAAAAGATTCATTTTTCCCCCCATACAGTTTGCGTGTGCAATCCAGAATGGGTCTTATACTATTACTGATGCAAAACTTTTGAAACTTGGCATAGTTTATAATTTGGAAAACAGAATTTGGAAAGACCACGGTGTTGACAGCAATTTTGTCAATATTCATGACCAGAGGGGTTTCATGATGCATATCTCAAGAATGTGATCAGATGGCTCGGATCAGGGTCACCTCTAATGCCCTTCCCTTAACGTTCACCAGCTCCTAATGTTTCCTCTCAGCTCAGCTCGTTTGCAGAGGGTTGCGAACATTTCCTCGCAGCTCTTGAAGTGAAGCTAACAAGTTCAGTCATTACTCGCTGTGCCACCCTCACCTTTTGATCATTACATAAACGTCACAGTTTTGTTTTTCAGCTCCTCACTTTGGAATCGCGAACTCAATATTTTTCTGCCAAGTTTGAATCAAAGTATCATGACAGCTGTGGGGCTGTTTGCGTGTGTTACAGAGCATATCTGATCAATCCACACCCACACGGTCCAGATAAAGCAGATAAGATTAGAAGGTTTTGAATTCATAATCAATAATATGAAGAAAAAGTCAGTTCACTACCGTTTGGAAAGAAACCATGTTCTCAGGCCTGCTCATTACCGTTTCTTCACAATGCTGCAGGTCACCTCATCAGGCTGTGTTGCAACTTTGGCTACAGATTGTTCACTGGCAGACATTGTTCAATCATTGTCTAACCACTTTTACACCTGCTATCCATCCAACGCACAGAAAAGGAAATCAACAACAGTTCTACTGTAATGGTTTCTCCCCATTGTTCCTAACAGGTTTTGCAGCTGTTTTATTGTCCTGTCACTAGTAAACAACGTGTAATACATAGCTGTGACTGCTGTGCGTGTCCTCGTTTATTCTTGCATTTCAACCATCTCTTCAAACAAGTACAACACAAATCCTTTGCCGATCATCACACAGGTCTGTCCTGGATATTTAGCTTTCCTTTCTCTCATGTGTGTGTCCTAGCTAACACAGCCAGGGTGGTGATTGACGTCCAGGATGAGAATGACCACCCACCAGTTTTCACCAGACCTCTTTACCTCGGAGGGGTTGCTGAAGATGCCAAAACCTTCACCTCGGTGCTGCAAGTACAGGTACAACACAGACACACAAATACACACAAACCATCCAGACTCTCTGGAATAAAGCGACTTATTTCTGAGTTGTGTCAGAAAAGTTGCATTCAACTATATTTCAGCAGTTTGTCATCTTGTCAGGCAGACGGTATATGATCTCTTCTTTTGCCGCCTCTTATTCATTGCTTAACATAATACTGCTTTGTTCATGTGAGATTCAAAATGTTAGTTGGTCATGAAAGAAGATGAAGTCCAGCAGAATTCAGCACAAATGATTCGAAGGTGTTCACAGTACATGGATGTTAAGCAGACAAGCCATTATTGTAATTCCCTCGTCAGCATCTCCATAAATTGATACATCTCTTACTTTGTGAAGAATTCCATATCACTGTAAACAACTTCCATGACTCATATTATTAAAATGCCTTCCAGGGCCTAAAATGGGTCACGCAAAGTTTCTTTTTCCACCCCTATCTGAGAAGTACAGTAGCAATAGGTTTTAATGAGCCTGGATGCCACAGGAGACTCGGGCAGGGTCTTGAGCAGAAAAAAGTATGCAGTTTAATATTTTATCACAGTTTTTAAGTACCCTGTATTCCTGCTTCATTAGGTCATACACAGTAAGAGTGACAGGAATGCTGAGAATGAGGGAGAGCATGCAACAAAGAGCTATAAGTCACGTTTTCGCAAGTATAGAAAATGTGGTTTTCTCACTCATAAATCTGCAGTCTCCAATTATTATTCCACTGCTGCAAGTACCTGAGGCTGTTCTTTTCATATGGATTGTGTGTTCATGTGTAAAGCTGGTTTACAGTCTACAGTCATTTGACCTCTTTAAATACTTAAACAGACTGACACGAAGAACTAATAGCCTGCTAGTAGGCTCAATGATCACAGGGAGAGCCAATAGATATGGTGCTTGCATCGAAGAGGGAGGATTGATGGTTGGATAAAGATAAGTGGCATCCTGCTGGGAGACAAACTGACTGGACAGAAGAAGGCAGGGAAGACATGCATGATTCATGTGTGGGGGGGTGAATAAAGGGAATGGCAGGGAGTGACTGCAAGGATAGACAGGGATGCTGACCGCATACTCGCCAACACCCAGACCAAAGAGTGAGTGAGGCAAAAGATGGAGAGAAAGTTTGAGGAATGTGCACTTTCAATCTCAGTGGTTTCACTCAAGTAAAACTAATTCCATCACATCTGCTGTGTTTGTATTGTGTGTATGTACCGAGCTATATATTTTCTCAGCTATGTGAATTCCTTCACACTGGGCTGCTGTCTTCATAGTGTATCTGGAGTTGTTGGTCCCTGAATTTTTCCCTCGGAGGACACCATAACACATATATTCAGTGTTCAGTTACAGATGACTCTCACATCAGCGAACATCCTTGTTTACAACAAATATTTCTTCATCTTTGTAATTTTATTTCTGTCACAGTTTGTTAAATTTCTTTCATTTTTCCCACCACAACCAATACAAATGCAGAGCAGATGTGTTGAATTTACTCATCTTCCTGTCTTCAGCCTTTCCATCCCCAATTTAATTACTAATTCCAGTCTTCCAGGCTTCCTTTTGGTGGCAGTTCAAACCAAAAATAGCCCTGCAGAAAAAAAAATCCAAAGGGCTGCATGGGTGTGGGTGTGTTGTTGGAAGAACTGGTGAAAAGATGATGTATATCAAGGAAGTCCAGTTTAAATAATACACTCATGAGCTTGATGATTTATCAAATGAAACAACATCTGACAGCATTAGAAAGGTTTGTGCATCAATCACAAAGTTATCAAAGAAACAGTCATTTTATTCATTATGACATCAGTTATGGCTGCCAATACTCCATCTGGAATGTGTGCCGGTTTGGATTGGTTATCACTGTCTTTGCATAGCAGCACAAGTCTGATCTTTTTTTTTTCCTTTTTGTCTTTTGTTCAGTCTCTGCTTTTGCACCCGCAGAGGTTTAACGCTATGCTATTAATGCTACTGTATGGCCATTAAAAAGTACATTTGAATGCAGCTCAGGTGCAGAGGTTTGAAGGGGTTGCTTTTATTTTTATCTTCCATATTGTTGATTTTTTTTTTACATCCGTCAAAAATGCTTAATGAAAAGTGGAAAATATTTAACATATTATAATGAAGAGGATAGTTGAAAAAAGTGGCAGGACAATAAAACGGTTTGAGTGCTGCAAAGAGCTATTTTCATCGCCAGATTTAGCATGAATGTACCAGTCCCAAGGAAAACATTATGAGCTCAGCCACCAATTTCATTAATTTTTACGCCAAGAGCTGCCTCCACTCTTTTTTTCTTCTTCTTTTTTTGGCATTTGTCATCATTTTCCAGTACCAAGTTATCATATCGTCCAGTCTGTCTTGAAGGAGTGGTGCAGCTCAGAGGACATACTGTGTTATGACTTACTGTAATGTATTGTACTGTGAACACAATGATGACTCAAGCTGTTGTTGACAAGACTCTCAAACTGCTGCCATAACAATGCTTATGCTACTTATTGTATGCAGCGATCGCAAAACTTTCAAATAACCAAATATTTTCCCAGTAGCTCAGTCTTGTCTTATTTCAACACCATCCAAGTGTTTTTGCCTTTTTTTATCCCTCCTAACTCAACTCAGACATCAATAGTTTTTGTGATTCCATACTGACTTATTGAGATATACCTAAACTTGACACCTTTTCAATGTGAGCACATCAAAACCTGCTCACAATTTACATCCACTCAGATGTTGAGCAGTTATACCCCTCGGTGTAACAAAGAATAATATATTCAGGTCTGTTCTCCACACCTGTTCTATTGCACTTTAAACAGGTGGTTGATATTACTGTAGATATTGATTTATTGCTGAGAACTTATCCTAACTGTGCTATGGACCTCTGCAAGTATGAACAAAAAAAAAACAGATCTGTGCATCTGTTCAAACATACATCCTCTCCTCCTCCTTATTCCCTTATCTTTCTATATATGACTCCTTGTTTCCTTCATTTCTTCTTTCCTTCCTCGCCTCTATCTCCTCATTCCCTTGCCACATGAAAAATACATTTTTTGTTTCTTGCTATCACAGTGTTACCATTATGATGTGGTGGGTGTCTCAGAGCTGAATCTGTAGTCTGTGCTCCCAGCCCCTCTTGTAAAGACCCAGTAATAAATCAATGTCTGTCTGGCTGTGAGTCTGGATGTGAATGTGAGGTTTGCATGTATTGTGTGAATGTGGGAGAGACTTGGTAGTTAGCCAGAATGACAGAATAGTCCTTCACATAGCTCAAAGCACCACTTTACCCCCTACTGCTTGTTCAGAGTACTACATCAAACCATCTAAATGTTTCAGAGCAGCACAAAACCAAAAAAATACAATAAAGTAAACAAAAGGATGTGGCTTTTAGTCCGTGGGAAGAACAACAATCAATATGTCATTTCTCTACAGTATGTCAAACATCATCAAGCAGTCAATTACAGTACAGTATGATGGTGATCAGGAAGTGAAGGGGTTACTATTATACAGTAACTATCATCATCACAAATCACAGAATTGGTCGTTATGATAATAACAACAGTGACTTGATCACAGTGTTTGTGCGCATGACAATGACATTTCATGATAATAATGATTATGAGTGTGACTATGATGATAATGATGACGATGCAACAAAGATGATTCTCTTCTTTCCCCAGGCTCTGGATAAAGACACCGGGAACTACAGCTCAATGATATACCGGCTCATCATTCCTCCTCAGGCTGGTCGAGACACAAAAGACAGCAAGGATGGATTTGTCATTGAGCCGTACAGCGGTGTAGTGAAAACGGCGATCATGTACCGGAACATGAGGAGGTCGTATTTTAAGTTTGAGGTGGTTGCTACGGACAACTACGGCCAAGGACACAGCAGCAAGGCAGAGATAGTGGTGTGTACATATACACATATATGTATATTGGCAATTTCTGGAATTTTATAATAATCTTAAAGAGTGTTTTATTGGATCTCATATAACATTTTCCTTAAAACAAATGAAGTCAAAATGACTTGACTCCATTGCAGTGGGATTTATTGTTGCTCCCAGATTGTCCTTGAAGTAGATAAATATGTGACTGTGAAAACAAATTTAAATTGGCAACAGCTTGAATCGTGGTCAGACTGAGAATGTCTTTTTTTTCTGATTCAATTTTTGTTTTCTAGTGGTTTAGGTACTAGCTGATGAAGTTGAACGAAGTAATTCACAGATGAGCATGTTGTTTTGTGATTCAGTTTAATTGAAATGAGATTTATTTGCACTTATTTTGTTGTTGTGTAGGTGTCGGTCGTAAACCAGTTGGACATGCAGGTGGTGGTATCAAATGTTCCTCCAACTTATGTGGAGAAAAACAAAGACAAGCTGCTCAGGTAAGGTGCTTGTTCTATTTGATTAGTTTTTTCCTTTCTTGTATATAGTCTACAGCCTAACTGATGAGAATTAAACTTATTTTGAAGAAATAAACTAATGCGGTTCATTTAAAGTTCATGCAACTTAGGTTCAATACACATCAACATCGCAAAAAACTGTTGATGAGCACCTTGTCTGTTAAATCAGCAACCCTCAGCTTATAAAATATTTATCATAAGATTTTGTTTGTAAACGGCTTCCCCCTCATTGCTTCACTTATAGAGTGTCTTAGAAGAGTGGAGCAATATACAGCATGTTAGAAATACATAAAACATGCATACAAAGGTATACACTGAAACTGCATTCATACAATATTGAAATGAAGTTCTAACTGTGATTTGATGTCACCTTTTCATTTTTATACAGCTGTAAAGTAAATACTGGTCCTCCATATTGATTTAGCCGTGCTATGTCTCCATAGGAAGAACAGGAGCTGTAATTGCCACCATGGGGAAATCAACAAGACTCGATAAAGAGCACAAACAGTACAAATAGTACTTTTATCATAATGAAGTGTCCCAGTAAATGTAATGTTTCAAGTGCTGTGTTGAACTAGAACTCACACTGGGCCTGTAACAAGGACAGGCAGTCAGACCCACCACAGTTACTGGACAGACAATGGCCCTGTTGGGGACCAAGAACCAAACTGTGCATATGGATATAGTTCATTAAACATTTAAGTATATTATAATGTTTCCTCTTAAGCTACATTGAAATTTAAAGGTACCTCTACAGTATGAGTATGACAACATATTTCCCCAGGAATGTTTTAGGCTAATGGTAATGAAATGGCTTCAATCACTCTCTCCTCACCTTCTGTCTTGAAGGCAACATACACTATGTAAGATATGGATTATTATGCTCAAAACAATTGTGGCTCAAGACCTGAAATAATAATCTCATCCATACAACAGTGCAGCAGGTTCATTGTGGGATAAACTTGTTCTGATGAGACTGACTGAAGTTATCTCCCTTTCCAGTCTAAGGCACAGACAATGTAAAATATTAAGCACAAAATGCATTATTCATTACATGATATGGTATTGTTGTGATGCACACAGTCGCCAGTGGGCTCTTCTCCAGCCGCACACAAACACGCTGTACAAGAGCTCAGTCAGGTTGCTGTTTTTCTTTTGCCTCACACATACAGTATAACATGATAATGATGTTTTAAAGCACTTACTGTCTGGTTTTTCTCTGTGCCTCACTTCCCCCCTCTCTCTCACACGCACACAAACATACGCACTCACCCTAGTGGGACCTGCTGTGAGCAGGTGTTTCTTGGGGGACAAAAATCAATATTGCACAGCACGAGTGTGCCAAGCTGACAGGCCGGGGAAAAAAAGCGTGTGTGTGGTTTGTGTGTCTGCGTGGCGTGATGTGTGACTGGAGTCTGAAGTCTTTGTGTCTAAGTACATCATTGAGGTGTATGACTGTGAACGTGTGCATATAATGCAACGCCCTGTGTGCGATCCTGTCAATCAAAATCATTTATTTGTAATCCTCAGCATTTTGGAGCGCTACGTCCAAGATCAGATTCCAGGAGCAAAGGTTGTCGTGGAAACCATCGGGCCCCATCGCCATGGTGATGGGATGGAGCAGGAGGACTACACCAAGTCGGACCTTATGATTTATGCTATCGACCCTTTGACAAATAGAGCCGTTTCTAGACAGGAGCTCTACAAGTAAGTACTTTGCCAACAAATCCATGAAAAGTAAAATGGCATCACTCCAAAAGCCTTTGATCATGAAACAAGACAGGTCCTATCTTAACGTACATCACCATTAATTAATTGCCTAAATTAATTGCCTTCAATTAATTCTTTGGAGGGCCGCCATTCAATCAATTTTTCAAGGTATTATGTTGAAGTCAGTCTTATACTCTCTGGCAGCTTATCCTTACAAAAAGAAAAGTTCTCTCTAAGATTTATCAGGCATTTTGACTGAGTCACTCAAGAGTAAAGAGTGTGGAAACACAAATAAATGAGTGGGCATTTGTTTGTGTGTTCTCAGTGTGAGAACAACACAGATATTGCTTGAAGCAAGGATCTGGCCTTCGACGCCACAGTGCCGTACGGTCTCAACTACATCTCTGTGTTTCCCATCCCAAGGTTTATTGACGGTAAACTCCTGGACATCAACAAAGAGTTCCAACCTTTCCTCCCTCCCGGTGGACGGATACTGGAGATCCGAACCCCTGAAGTGGTGACCAGCGTGAAGAAAGCGGTGCAGGCTGTTGGCTACACAGAGGGGGCGCTGTTGGCTCTGGCAGTTATTATCATCATCTGTTGTGTCCCTGCCATACTGATCGTGATTATCACCTACAGACAGTAAGTGGGAATTATGTTTTAAGAGTAGAGAATAAGGTGATGAAACTTACTGTACTGTTGTTTTAACTAAAGCTACTAGCAGTGTAGAGAAAACCTACCAGAGCTCCATTGTTTTCTACAGTAATTTGGATGAGCATGGATTGAATCAGTACTCCCTAGTGCACTGAATGCAATGCATTTATATTTTTGGGTATCATTTGTTAAAACCAACAATGCCCAGTCGTTTAGGTAAATGTTTAAAAAGTAGAACCAAATAATCTTATACTTTGACATGCTCAGTAGAAACAATTGGGGTTGTGGATGGGGAGGTTTTAAGAGTTTGACAAATGTGTCAGTCCTTACCAAATCTCAGCAGCTCATCAATGCGCAGCAGCTTCTCAATTTTTACTTCTCTTCTGCACCCAGTGAGGTGGATTATTGCAGCCACCTATTAAATCTCCTTCATTGCAATATAGCAGCGCAGCAATAGATCTTATGTGTTGAAGCCGATAATGTTCATTGTAATGTAATTCAGTGTGATTTGCAGGTTGCAGAGCGCACTCGCTGATGTAAATGTGCTTGAAGTTGAAATCATTATACTTCAATATCAAGTTGGTGTTACTGAATTTTGATGTTTGAGTTTAGATCATCAAAACATGCTGGGTTAAAGAATAAGCATTTCTCTTCAAATGGGAATTACAACAAAGATAGCGGCCATAAAATGAACGGGTTTCTTGTGAGAGAAAGCCGACAGCCGGACAAATTGACAGGGCTGACAGTCTCTTCCCACAGGACGTCCTTCAGTACCATTTATCATTTTATCACCTGGGCCAGTCACTTCCTGAGATGATTCAGCATGGCAGCCTGTCCCACAGTGCCAATCCTAATAGTTTGTTTAGCTAACCTCTGTGAAAAGCTATTCATTTCATCCATCTCCCAAACACACATAAACCAGCACGCGCACACATTTACACTGGATCAGTGCGTTTTGGAGAGAGCTTCTTCAGCCTGCTGAGAAAGAGAAACAAATGACACACTGAGTGAAGGAGAGGAGATTTGAGGGGGAAAAAGCTGTGTAGAAATCATCAGCATAATAATTACTAGTCAGTGTCGTTAAATGACTATAATGAAGACCAATTGTCTGACTTTGCTTACAATTTGCAATAAGTGAACTTGGCTAACAAGAAGTATGCTGTGATTTATGGTTCAAATAATCACTAATCTTTCTATGTCTCTCATCTGCTGCATCGATTGCCTACCACCAGATTCAAAGAGTGAGTACCACTTTCATATTCCCACGCCGTAATATTAATATCATGGATGTCTTAAACACCTTTCATTGTGATTAATCTGTTGGTTTCCATTGTATATTAAAGTGGATGAGATCAGAAAAGACAGGACAATCTATGAATCAATGAATCCTGAAGAACATGGAATTATTAAATACACACAACCAACGCATTTATTAGTGTGTGCGCATGTGTGTGTTTGTATATGGAGGGAAATTCAAGGTTGTTAATGTCACAAGGAGCCATAGTGGTCACTGTTCAACATTTATTGTTACATAGTCTTGATTTAATATT
Source organism: Decapterus maruadsi (assembly GCA_030347415.2). Classification (NCBI taxonomy): domain Eukaryota; kingdom Metazoa; phylum Chordata; class Actinopteri; order Carangiformes; family Carangidae; genus Decapterus; species Decapterus maruadsi. The sequence goes on along the minus strand of CM064888.1, from coordinate 11,245,047 downwards.
GATGAAGTTATGCAAAGAGGCAGATTTAACATATATTTTCAGGATGACCTTGCTGACTAAGTCTACAATCATGTTGCACAGGTTAGTGTTGTTTACAAATGGGTATTTATTGGCAACAAACACAGCTACAGTCAAAAGGGGAGTCACCTAAGTCAGAGAGATTCATCTGCTGGTTGTTATAAATATCTGTGCAAAAGAACATGGCTACTACTGATCTAGCAAAATGTGTACTGTTCAGTGTGAATATGAAATAAAATAGATTACATACAAAAATAAAAGAGGACTTACAGAGGGCATCAGGTTGAGATAGATGCACTGAGGGACTGATTAGAAATTTGAGACTTAAGAACAAAGTCTTCTTGTCCTCATAACGGCAGTTTGACTACTCTGTGAGGTCAAGATTTTACCTAAGCCTTAGGTATTTCACTCTGTGTCTCCTCTGTGCTGTGTCCAGACGCCAGGCAGAGTGTGCCAAAACAGCCCGCATCCAGATGGCCCTGCCAAAAGGCAAACCTGGAGGAGGCACTGCCAACAACCTGTATGAAGAGCTGGGTGACAACGCCATGTAAGTAAAGTGTGAAAGTGCCATTTATACTGATGTGCCAAAACAGAGGCATTCGCTCCCTGGTTGTTAAACTCCAGGCTTTGGCAGTGTGTCTTTACATGCAACATTACACCTCCTCATAAGTTATGCTATGGAAAATGCTAATGTACCTGCATCCTTGAGTCTCTAGAGACCAAAGCTATTTTTCACAAAGCTGAGGTCAAGCATGAATCCCATATATTCCCCAATTTATTACTTTCATGCATTAAAAATGAGAATGCAAGGATATAAATGTGAATATTTGAATACATTTTACTCTAATATGTAGATGCCTGTCAAGGTAAATAGTTGGATATACAGTGAGCAAATCCCCCTCCTTATGATGGGACCAAAGGGATTACAACGGTGCTGTCTCATGTCACACACTTTGAAAATGCAGTTCAGAAGATTTGTGCAAATCCAAAACTAAACAGTAAAAATTCTGACAAAATCAATACATCACAAAACACAAGCATTAATCCAATTCAAAGGCAATCAGGAAATGGAAAATAACAGCATAAATCCATATCATACATAGAAATAAAAAGAGGGGGAAATAATGCACACATCAGGGAAACTGTCATAAAGTGCCCCGCCCACACCCGTTAAACACATCCATAAACTCCATATAGCTTCTATTAAAACCCCTCTGAACAAATGAAAGTGATCCCCACACTGTTGCAGAAACTAGAACGCAGCAGTGCAAAAATTGCGATCGTAAATAAACACAGACCAATCAAAAAACAATGAGTCTTTCCGTCCCTTTAGCTGCATTGTGGTTGCAATTGATTTAATTAGATCAGAGAGTGCGTGCGGCTAGTGGGTAAACAAAACAACATTAATGAGGGGAAGTGGACCGCTGGTGTTCACTGGGTCACTGATCAACACACACGTCATCGACAGACTTGTTCAACAACCATATTTAAAGGCTTTGCCAACATAGATTTGCAATTAAACTAACTGGTCAAAGTCTTGAGCCAATTTCATGTCAGACAGATAAATGATAAGACTTATTTACTCAGGGCTTAGTTCCTGTTGATTCATCGCGCTTGACCTGCTTTGCTGATGTTCCTCAAATCACTCTTAAGCTCAGAGCCTTTACAAGGATTTATTAAGTTGTAATGCGTCTTAAAGTAGCACCAGACATTTGTGAATGTGTCCTTTTTTTCATTTTTTTTAGCAGTCCAAAGACATCTCCCTCATTTCGCATTTTGCAGCAGCTCGAGAAACTTGACATTACGCAGCGGCGACACAATCGTGATTAATCAAGCAGGGCCTTGTAACCCCACATCAGAAGAGCACCAAACAAAGCTCTGATTTTTGAATGCATTAACAGCTGTAGATAAACCTGGCAATTTTATCTTCACTGAGCTTTTTCCATGTCAGTTTTACCCGTTGTAATGAATACCAATGTGTTCGCTCCACAAAAGATAAGCGAAGGTCAGCAATCTGCCCACTGAACAATATTCACTTTGAGTGCAGCGTCTAGAGTGCACTTCAAGATTTACATTGATTGGTGGCTTTCAATAAGGCTGGAATCACTGTAATCTCAAGAACCTATATTTTGAAGGTTTAAAGAATTATTTCCTATAACTTTTTTTCTTTTGATCAGCCTTAACATGAGATTGTAGTACGCATTTTTGTGAGTATTTGCTTTGCATATTCATAAGGCCATGGACCATAGCGAGTAAATTGAGGCAATGAAAATAAGCTTTTTTTGCGATTATGGAGAAATTAATTTGACTTATTAATTCTGTTCCACATCTTCTTCTATCTATCAGTGCTGAAGGACACTGGTGCACATCTTGTCTACACAAACTTCAGAAAGTTGCGTATTATTGCGAGTTCTTCACATTCTCTTCACTCACCACAGCCTCCCTGTTTTTGTGTATCTGTTCGTCTTCCTGCCGGTCTCATGCATGATGCTTTGATCAAACAGGAGTTTAATAAAGGCACAAATGTAACTTTAAACTGCAGGTGTTCACAGCCAAACCCATACATCCACCCAAACTCACTCGCGGCAATGCAGCCTCCTTAGAGGAAGTTGCGAGAAACTCTTATCAGCATTACATGCATCACTAGTTCCCTGTCTGTCCTTGATATGCCTCCAAACTCCCATTAACATGAGAGCAATTCATATGCAAGATGTTAGAAACTATCTCCAAATGACAACGAGGGATTGTGTGTGTATAAGCGTGTGCGCGCCGGTGTGCATGCATGTGAAACTAAGCAGCCTGAGTGATTCTCTGAAAAATGTGTATGGAAATGAACTAGGATATGAGATAATTGAAATAAATGCAGCCAGTAATTTATAAAGACCACCCTGGGCGATAATTAATTTTATTGATAAGCTGCAAAGCATGTTGAATTGTGGTGGGTAAGGCCTTTTGTGTATTGGCGTGCGTGTGTGTGTTTAGCATGTCTCATGTAATACTTGATACGAATATGTATGTGTGTATGCTCTTTATCACTGCAGTGTTGTAGGAACTAAATAATCCCCCAAAGAGTATAAAACCTGGCAAAGTGCAAAAGTTTGCACATTCATAATTAAGGTCCATTATCAAACTGCTCAGTGGATTGATTTTCAAGGCACTTCTCCTCCTTTTAATTACCTTTGGCTGTTCTCATGACAGACTTGGGTTTTAATGTCTGTTTTCAATTACTTACAGAAGATTAATTCTTTAGCTTATTATTAGCAGCACATTAAATGAAGCATGTTTTTTAACAAGTCAAACTAAATAAGATTATTCAGACTTTTAGTTGATTATTGCCATCACTTGTGCTGTTTAATTGATAGAACATTATTGACATTTATAGTCATAATAATATGATATATAATAACTGGATTATAGTGCTAGTACTGTATGTGGAGATTGAAAAGCAGCCATATAGTCAAATTATAATGCTTTTAAGTAAGTTTTCCAACATTGATACACATTTTAATAACATCCTTTGGTTTCAAGTTTTTGGACATTTTAACATCATTCTTTTGTTGGAGTTTCATCACTCCACGTTTCCTGTTCTCATGTTGACTGATGTCCATCCTCTGTTGTTCTCCTCCATCCACCTTTATCCATGGCTGACAGACAAAAGTGAGTAGGATGCTGCAAACCGCTTCACATCTGTGGCTAGTTTGACACTGTGTCCGTGACAAGTCCTCTTTGCCTTTAGCTTAGTGGTTGTGTCCGTTGTTGTGCTAGTCATTGGTTATTGTTGTTCTTTGTGCAGGGTAAGTTCTTCCAAGGGTCGATTGTAGAGCAAAGTTGTCTGCAAGAGTGACAAGACCAAGAGTTTCATCAAACTCTGTAAGAGATTTCATTCATTTGCATACTTTCAATCAGAGACGAGGATATAATTAGTCTTTGGTTGAATAGAAACATGTTCTCAGGACTCCATGGTACACGGCTCTGCAGATCTGGCATTGTTTATAGTTGTTACTCTTTGGAGCATATACATAAAAACTATTTTCAGTCTTTTCCTTGTCCTGCTTCATGTTTTCCCCTCTAGAAAATCCAGCCTAGAAATAGAAAGAGATCTTTCAACTCATTTGAGATCCCTCATCTGTTTTCCCTCATCACCTTCCTTGTTCAACTGTCTGGAATCACTCTTGATTTAATTTATCAAACAACAACCCTGTTGTTGTATCTTCCTTTTTCTGCCACTTTTTATGTACCCCTCTGTTGTCACTTCCCTTATAAAACACTTCATTTACCACTCTGTGCATTGCTACCCTTTGATTTAAATTAAATTCAGTCTCCATATGCCCTCTTCCTTTGCATTTACCCTTGATTCAGATTACTGTATCTTACCAACTCACCACACGCTCTCCTACTGTACCTCACATTTTCTGTAATTCTTTCATTGTTTCTCCTTTCATTACATGTTTTCTTTTCTCATTTCTTTCCCTTCATCCATGCACCAGCCGGTCAAACCACAGTGGTGGTGGTGGTGGTGGTAGTGGTGGTGGTGCTGGGAGTGGCGTTGGTGGTGGCGGTGGGAGTGGCGGCAGTTTGGATGAAAGCGACCGTCAACGTCTCATCTCAGATTTTGCCACCCGTGCAATCGCCGCCCATCGACAGTGTGTTGCTAACGGAGGAGTGCTCAACAACCTGCCCAAATCTGAATCCAGCATCACCTTTTTCTCCGATGAAAACCCCCTGACTATCAAAAATCCCATCTACCACGAGGACGGGACTTTGAGCAGCCCAGAAACTCTCGGAAGAAGTCAGAGAAGAAGAGACCTTCTTGGGAATTTTTCCTCCTCCAGGAAAGGCATTCGAGACGCCTGGCTGAGGCTCAGCTCCCCTGCAGGCGATGTGGGGTTAGGTGGGTACAGCGGCAGTGATAGTGGATGGGGGTCTGGAGGTGGACACAGCTGGACCCTCCCATCAAGATTACATCGCAGAGAAATGTTTGACACTTTGAGACGCCAAGTGGTCATGGATCCTGTGCAATGGGAGCTGGAGCTTCTGAAGGCTGAATTCAAAGAGAGTAAAGATGCCGGTCTGGATTCAGGATTTGACCGTGGGTTGGATTCAGACCTGATGGGGAGCCCGAGTCTGGAACCCAAGCTGACGGTGAAGGAACAAGCCCGGCAGTTTGAACAACAGGCTCTGCAGGAAATGCGACAAAGGCAAAACAGAGATTCACGGGGATCTTTGTCGCCAGATCTTCTACTTGCTGTTTTCCCAGAGTCTCCTCAGCATCAAAAGCACACCCCCACCCACGGTGTCCCAGTTGCTCAGACTAAAGAAGGTCCTCCAAGTATCATTGTCACCCATAGTGATGGAACCCCTCCCCCAAGTCACAAGCCAACTCCTCCTGTGCTGCGGCGTTTCAGTGCAAATTTGTCAGGGAATCTGAATACAGAGGAAAGACTCCAGGTCAATTTAGACGCCATACCTGACCCTCCCTCAACTCCTCCACCTCCACCTCCCCCAACATCACCACCTCCCCCACCGACCACATCTGCTCCCCTCCCTCCTTCACCTCCCCCTCCCGGCCACTCCTCACCTCCTGCTTCGTCTCACACTAACCATACAGAAAAGCAGGTTCCCCCTCCTCCTCCTCCTCCCCCCCCTCCTCCCCCTCTCCCTCCGCCACCACCTCCGCCTCCGCCTCCACCGCTCCCTCCTCCCCTGTCGCCCTCCCTCTTGCGTCCATCCACCTTTGTCCTCCCGTCGCTCTCCGAGGCACCGGCTCTGCGGCCCGTGTCCCTCCGACCGCCGCCTCCGCCTCTTCCCGCGGAGCCCATAGTTCCCCGCAAAGAGCTGAAAGGAATCCTAAAGAATATCCAAAACATTGCGGATATTGAGAAGTCCGTGGCCAACATGTTCAGTCAGATAGATCAGAAACAGATCCCGCTCAAAAAGGTCATGAGGAGCCGGGCCTCCATTGATTCTCTCGATTCTCTCGACTCCTTGGATGCATTGGCAACTGGAGGAGGAGGAGGAGGAGGAGGAGAGGAGGGAGGAGAAGGAGGTCAAGAGGAGAGGAGGGGGTCAGAAGGAGGAGGAGGAGAAGGAGGAGGAGGAGGAGAGGAAGGAGAAGAAGGAGAATCGTCTCCTCCTCCACCTCCACAGATTCAGATCAACCCAAACATGAACTCCATTGTGGAGGAACTTGAGAAACGATTCCCCACTCAGTCGACAATGCTCTAGCCTTTGCCTTTCTGATATGGGAAGCACACCGAGGGGGATTACCTCACGTTTTTGAGTAGTTCCCACACTCCGTCAAAAGACTACCAGAATAGCCCAGTGATTTCATGACTCCTCATGACAGGACTTCTTTTTTCTTCATGTTTCTTCTCTCAAATGATGATAATGATGATTCTTACAAAGAGAAGGGGAGAGGGTCACATGGCTGTAATGAATTCAGTCATGTAATAGCTGGTAAGGACTTCCAATCTGTTTCTTCATTCTATTTCTCTCTGACTATTACAAGAAGAGAGATGGATTAGAGGAGTGGTGAAGGTTAATGAGTTGAGTCCATTTTTTTTTTTACAGATTTGTGTCCCCTATTTCTGTTAACCTGAGCCACTATGAGGAATTCAAAAAAGCCCAGCTCCAATTGCAACATCAACGCAGTTGTTCATTATCAGCATCGTCCATTATTTTTAGTTCCCCACCACCCACCCATCCAAACACTGTTTCCAGGACTTGTTCTTTAATTAACACTGGGGGGAAATTGGTTTAAATAACCACAGATGGGAGCCAGGGATTCGAATGATTAGAAGTGGTGAAACGTCATGGTTAAGTTTCAGTTTGACTAATGTCATTAGCATTTTGCATCCTTTCCAAGTAATTGACATTCTTGTCAACAACAAATTATCATCAATTAGCTGAGGCCAGTGTCATGGAGAAATTAGATGATGGGCTCGCTCGCAGGCTGTTTATAAGTTTGGGATGTGCTCTGAAACAGTTGATTAGGGTGTGAAACGGAAAATCGATCAGCGAAGTAAGAACATTTTTCTAACCTGCCAACATGGACTGAAGCGTGTTAAATAGGGATTTCTTATGTTTCCTTTGCCGGGATGTTTTGCTACAGTATTTCTCTTGCTACATGACAGTCACATGATCTGCGTCACAGGTGGATTATCTCCATTATCCACTGTTGCATAGTTACAGTATCTAGTGCTGGAACACTCAACAGGTCCTTTTCTGTGTAGTTAAATGTCACATCTGTGTGAGCATATGCAAATTAATTAAATGAGTATGAATCAGTGCTCGAAGACATCAAGGTGTTGAAGACTTACTCCAAATTCAAAACACAATTCACCAGGTAGATTGTATTTGTATTTTAATACTCATTTGTCTCTAGTTGCCCGTATTGATTTTTAGCTCTGGAAGTTTCGCACAAAAGTTTGTCTTTCTGTTGTTCTCAGTCTGTCTCCCATTAACCCCCGTTTTCATTAATGTCTGTAGTCGTATCTTTTCCCCTTGGAGCCACATTGTCCTTGCATTCCTGCTGGTCCTGCAATGTCTTTAAATGGCCCACAAGGTCATGTGAATGTTTTTTTTGTTGTTGTTGTTTTTTTTCAAATGTTAAAACGTAGGTGTGTATTGTAGGTATAGTGGAATTATTTCTACAACATTTACGTAGGGTGATATTTTTACTCACATGTGCTACATTTTTATGGACTTTTTATAGAGGTTCTGGTGTCATTGTGCAGGTATGTACTGGGAAATGATTGATGTTTTTCTCAATAAAATACGTGGTGCTGACTGAGCGTACAGGATTCATTCATCTTGCCTGCCTGCACCTGTTGCCTCTTCTGCCACTGCTGTACTGTAGCTTCTGCTTCAACAGAACAGGAAACAAGTCCTCCAACCTGAACTACCCACAGGCGTCTGTCTGTCTGTCTGTCTGTCTGTCTGTCTGTCTGTCTGTCTGTCTGTCTGTCTGTCTGTCTGTCTGTCTGTCTGTCTGTCTGTCTGTCTGTCTGTCTGTCTGTCTGTCTGTCTGTCTGTCTGTCTGTCTGTCTGTCTGTCTGTCTAATGATAAACCTCCACCACAGGCATACCCAACCTGGTCACTATACCAATAGGGGTACACCTGCCTCTGTTGCTATGGTTATTGTTTAATGGTCATGGCTTGGTTAGGTGTAGGTATCAAAACTACTTGGGTTAGGTTTGATCCTGACTTGGGTTAAAAGAAGTGCTCCCTCGAAATTAGACTATCTTCACAGTTACAGCATAAACAGCTGGTGTCACATGGTTATGGAACACCACTCTCTTTTGTTGTACTACTGTGTTTTTATATATATATATATATATATACTACAGTACAGTACATCATTATACTACAGTTTTCCATTTGGTTGCAAGATGTTGCCCACACCAAACAACTATGAGTCACATTAACTGCTGCACAAACAATTTATGGGCTTGTTTTCCAGGGCCATCTCATTAGAGGATGTTTGACTATAAATCTAAATTGTTTCTCTGTAGACCAAATTTCTTTCTTCTTATAAAATTACATATCACAGCTTACAGTAGGTTTATGTCCAATTTAAAGGCTCACTGGCTGGAGGTCAGTAAATACATCTCAGTGGTACTCAGCACCAGGGTGAACTCTTTGCTTTCAAGTGCTTCAACCTCATGCACAAGTCGCAAGTAATATAATTACACACCAGGCTGCAATGTTTAATCTTTCACTCAGACTGAGGAGTTTGGCCCCTTTTCTCTTTGATATCAGATGTTTTTTTATGATACACATTTCGGTGGCATAAAAAAAAGTTAAAAATCTTACTTTGACTTGTTGAGTTTTAGGTGATTCTACCACGAATCTCATTTGTAACAGCTTGAAAGATATGTCAGAACCTTCTCTTTTCTATAATGAAACACCCGTGGCTAAAGGAATGACACGTCCGTCTCATCTGCAATTTAACTTGACCACCACTCTTCACAGCTGCAGCAGCTCTAATGTACACAGGAGAACCCGCCTGGCGTTAACTTTAAAAACTTGTCAAATTTCTACTGAAGATAACTTGTGACGTGGAATAAAATCCTGTGATTGTTGCTGTCAGCAGCGGATTTCACTTCCATCCGCTAGCACTGCTTCAACAACCTGTCTCTAGACGCACAATTGTCATTATGAAGTGACAGGATTGCATCAGCCCCGCAAGACTAGCGTGTCACTGATGATCATGTCTGGGCAATTGGATCAAGTCATGATATAGAGCCAAATAAAACAAACCCTGATACTCACACGTCTCTGGCGGTGGGAGGGTTTCCTCCACACACCATCTTCACAGAATGGTGGTTTCACTAAACACAAATCATGATCAAGCCATGACCCATATTTTGTCAAGATGTGATTTTGTAAATCCATACACCCAAAGGGAAAGCACAACACAAATGAACATAAATAGTGTGAACAGCCACACAGCAGCATGAAAGAGGTTGCAGGCAGTGCTGCTGTTTCAGCCGACTGGGTTGGAAATGTCTTATGCTAGGACTTCATTTCAACCTGAACACACTGCATGTGATTGCACACACACACTTATATGTAGAGTATCATCATTGTCCCAAAGACAGATTCTGCTTTCAGTCTTTCACTTCTTATTGTGTGCTTATGCGAGAAAACAGGCATCCCTTGACATCTATGGGAATATGTATTGTTTCCAACACCCGGCAAAGCAGAGTGTGTTTAATTGAAACTGAAGTAGGAAACAGAGACTCCAGACGTAGTGAAAAAGAGTGCCTGTCATGCAATAGTAAAATTGCAGGTTTGATCCCCGCTACAGCAAAGATTATCACAGGCAAATGTGAGTCATTGAGGCAGCGAACAGCCATGAGCTGCTGTAAAGAACAACAACAATACTGTGCCCACTGACAGGCATTGTTGTTGGGTTGATGAAGCATTTCGCCAATTAGAGCTTTGTCTGCAGTTTTTTTGTAGAGATCCTCCCACATAGCTATCTAGCTACCTGTCAACATCCATTTAAAAAGGAACTATGCAAAAAAAAAATCCTTAATCATGCTACACCTTTACCTTATTTAAGAGCTTCTGAGTAATTGTGATGATTAAATGACTTGTAACTTGTTACAAAGGAGAATGGAGGCTCTGGCTTCCACCCTGCGTCTCTTGGCCGAAAACCAACCTTGCAAGATCAGTATCTCCGACCCAGTGTCCCAGCTCTCGTCTCAGTGGCACCGTGACACAATCACGGCCCGTAACCCATAATCTTCTTGTTTATGACAGATAAGGCTAAATACACATCGTAATGTGTATATCATAATTAACATCGTCCACCACTGCATGGATTGCTTTCTCATCGGCTTTGTTAAAAACAAATGCACATGGCCGGGTGGAGGGTTAGCAAAACAGAGGAAATGCAATCAGACTCGCATAGTTTCCCTATAAAGAAGCAAGTGGAAAATACAGCAGTAGTGCATCGTGTTGAGACTCTATAGTATTAATCCATATAAGAAGGTAGAGCCATTTGGATTGTGAGAGGAAGCCAGAGTTCATGCAAACTCAAGTTCAAACTCCAAACTCTTCTCGCTGTGCTGCGACGGCACCAGCCACTGCAAAACCACGATGTTCAATCAGACCTTTGAAATTCCAATTTAAGTCAACAAGGCTGTATAAATATGACGTAAAACTGAAAAGTGGCTATTTTGCCTGCATCGGTGGTTGCTTTTGACTACATTTGAATCACAAAGAAGAAGAATCTTCTTGAATGGTGCTTTACTTTCCCTCGCAGGTTTTCTTTTTCCCCCTCAGTCATTGTGAACAGATCTGAAGTTGTTTTCTGCGTAACATGCAGCTGCACTTTGAGGAAGCGTAGAGAGAAAAGGCTGAAATAGGCAGAGAAAGTGAAAACACGTTGGAGAGAAAAAAAGGGGAAAAAATGAGGAGTGACAGTGCAAAGGGCGAGGGAGCTACGGTGGCTCTGTGAGGGAGAGAGAAAATAGCAGAAGAAGAGAGAGTGTTGTTGGGTGTCACAGTAGAGTGTGTTCTTTAAGAGCTAATAATATTTCTCCTCTGTTTCTCATACACACGGCGAGACAAGGTGGAGAGGACACAAAGATCGGGAGTCAATCATGTCGTGTGTGTATGTGTGTGAGAGGGAGAGACGCTGATCAGATAGCAGTCTGTGTGTTTTTGTCTGAAGAGGACCTAGTAATGTGTCTGTCAGAACAACAAGGACAGAGCTAGACTTATGTACACACACACACACACACACACACACACACAGATTACAGTATTCAATGCTAGGCACATACAGCTTCCAGCTATAATCTGGAGCATATACACATTTATACTCCGTGACAGTGATAAGGGTTATTTCATTCTTGTTTGTAGATCACCCAGAAAGCAACCTTTTCATCTGTCTTCATCCACTTATCCCTCCATTCATTTATCCATTCAGCGCTATCTATTCATCCACTCATGTGTCCTTCAATGCATCTTCCCATTGCCCTTATTTAACCAGATAATCTCGTATTTTTTGAAGCACGTTCATTCATTCGAAACGTTTTTTTTTTTTTGGTGAATGAAAGGCCACAATTTCTCCTGAAATTGTGCGTCTGCTGGTGGTATTTAAGAGGCACAAAGACAATATTTTCATGTCTCTGTCTGGTTAATGAAAACTTCAAGAGGCTTAGAGATTTCGTATGCATGTGCCTATTTGTGTGTCGCGGGATAATAACAGAAAGGAGAATCTGATGCGTCTTCCAAAAAGTCGCCATTTGTTGTTCTGCAATACATCATCATTTTGCCAGCTCATTACCTTGGTTTCACATGACAATACAGTACAGCAGGTCCTGCTGGAAACATGGTTAAGACACATGGGGCTGTTTTTATTTATTCCATTGTATTTTTTCCCTTTTTTTTTTTTAACCAAAGCATTGTTTTTACGTAGTTTTTTGAAGCATCTCACTCATTCTCTTTGTCTGACTTGGTCTTACTGCTTTTGAAGTTTGCTTTCCAAGAACAGTGAGTCCCGATTTGACAGAACCATAACCAGTGTCAAGCATATTTTTTCAGTCTGTCATCATTGTCTCTGCTGCGTGTATCCTGTCTGATATGAAACAAAATGAAAAGCTTTATTAAGATTGGGATCTTTAGCAAGTACAAAGCTTCATAGAACCAGCATTCGATTAGATTAGCTTCACGTGTGTGGAAACAATGGAAGAAACAGCTAGCTGCAGTAACTAACCACTGGTTACCAGCTGCACATACAAGTACAACTTGTATCTACCAGCCCAGGGACTGCAGATGGAAATGACTCTATCTGGTTCAATACATCTCATTTAATTACTTTTTGCTACATAGCCCCAACCCAAGGCATGTAATGAAAAAAACATAACACATTCACTAAACCTTCTTTATGTTTCCGCTGTTACAGTTGCACAAATAAACTAAACTAGTTATAACGTGAGCGTTCCAAGCTTCCATATTATTGTCACTGATAAAACCAAGGCTTTACAGTAGAGATACTTTCATTGGTCTCTATAGTGTGATTTACACTTAATTGTTTGACAAAAAATGTTCCTTCATGTCACATAACGTGTGAGAATTAAAATGTGATAATCATATCAATAAGAAGAGTCACAATACACAGTCATGCAGTTCCCGTATCAAAGCTTCAGCCTCTCATAGGCTTGTAGACAACATGAGAACATCTTGTATAATTTCCCAAGAGTAATTACCCTCAGCCTTCACTGGCTTCATACTGATGAAGAATCAGTATGCACTAGTGATAACATTCTTTGCTTATGAAGCCGTCCTGTCACAATGGACACTCAATCAGCATTATCAACTGTGTGATTTTCAAAATACAAATTTATTGGCTAGGAAACGGTAATTTATTGTTGCAACTGACTGGCAAAATGATAACTCTCACATTATGACTTCTCTCCAGTCTTTTATTCTGAGTCATCATGAAATATCCCGTCAAGGCTTCAGAATTTAAGTGAAAATATTGATTTTTTTTTTTCTTAAATGTGTCGGACATCATAATGTCTGTTTGGAAAGTTAAAAGGTTTACCAGGAGGCCAAACAGTTTCAAGGTGGGTGGACAATTATTCCCAGTGGCCCTCGGTTAATTTGGTTCGAGACCCCTTGAAAAAAAAGTACAACCATTTGACAGGAGTGAGGCAGAGAGTTTTCACAGAAGCAAAGGTTCCTTCAATTTTTCTTGCTGGTCAACCTTGGCCACAGTTGTCACAGTTCCTTTGCAAACTGTGGCTAAACCTTGGCTAAAATACATTGTGGTGTATGCCCCACTGCAACCCTTGATTTATGAAAACACTATATTTACATGCACAGATTTCACATCATACATGATAATGAATAACTCTGCATTCATGAATAAAACATCCACATGTTTACAGTAAGTAGTCATAAATTATTATACTGTGCCATATATCAACATACCCTATCTATATATTCTCAATAATGGGATGAGCCCATTTTTGTTGTAAATGATATGTGAATATGATGAACCTGAGCCATAATCACAATATTTATCAAAATAAATCAGTAATTTTTTTTGTATTTTTTGGTTTATTACTTTATTTTTGTCTTTCCCTCTAATATAATATAATACTCTCTCAGTTCCTTTCAAAATACACACAATTCCCATACGTACACTTCTTTACAGCTCACACTCTCGCTTTCTTGTCAGAGGTTGTCTTAAATTAAAATTCAAAATGTGAAATCTTTCCACTGAGCCACATCTATTTGGATTTTGATTTAAACACTTCATTTCCTCAGCACGTTGAAGTGCTGATCAAGTGTGTTATGTGAATGTTTCCTCAGTATAGTGGGTTTATGGTCTCTCTGTCTCTGTCCTCCTCCAGGCGTGGATATGGACAACAAGAGGTAAGTGTCTCTCAGCTTGAACGCTACAGATGCATGCGCTGTCTACTTTTTCTTTTTGCTGTTTAGTTCCGTCATTCTTTGTTTTCTGCTCCACTTTCTGTTTTCCTCTGTTTGATGTAATCAGGATGGAGCAGAACGTAATCAGTGCTTTGTGTTTCCAGTTATTGTTGGTCTCCCATCTCTATTGATCTATAACTACACATTTTACAACATCGAGTAAAAGTTTGATGTAAAATGTAAAAACACAAAGATAATGAAAGTCAACCAATCTTTTTGAAATCCAAAAAAGTTGGCTTTGTTGGTGTTGCTGTTAAAATCTAATAAATTGCACAGTTATTGGTGTGCACATAATTGACTGTTTACTTGATGGAAAAAACAGCTCCCTGAAAATGCATTCATTCTGTTGATACTCTAAATTTTTCATTTAGAGATGAAACTGGGTTTTTTTCTCTGCTTTGAAAGAAAACAACTGTAAGACCTGCTCCAATAAAACTGACTGCCACCAAATGACTTAAATGCAATGTCAGATCCTCTGTATTCACGCAAAATTGAATGAGGAACATCAGCGATTGATTTTCAGGTTTCCAAAATAGATTTTCATTCTAAGATTGAACATTTTGGGGGAGAACTTCTTCCATTTGTCTTGTCATTCGCTGCTTCTCTTTTTTTCCTCTGGCAGACACAACAACTTCTGCGACCTTCTCTGCTCAGACCAGAGGTACTCTGTCTCTCTTTTCTTGACTCCACTTAATGTGTTTTTTTCTGCTTGAGGGTGTGGGTCATTGGACAAGTAGGGATGGGGGGGTACTGTACAGTTTACATCCACCTGGGGGGTGGGTGTTTCGTGTGGATGCATTCAGATGCTGATTCACCAGCCCAGCCATTGTAAACAGAGTGGAATAAATAGAATTGTACACGATAGATGTGTTTTAACGCCAGACTGAAAAAACACTTGAAAATCGTCAAAAATAAACCAGAAGCTTTAAAAACTCACTGAACCATTGGAGAAAATTGAACAAAATGTATGCCTAAATACACATACTGTACGAGTATGTAATATAATACGTGTGCCTAAGTACTAATTATGTTTTGTCTGTCTCACAGGAGTTATCAATGGAATCTGGCATCGACCCCGGCCAGGACTACTACACACAGGATTACTACAACTATGATCATGGGTCAGTACGTCTGTTTGTCTGTGTGGACACTTATCCTAACACATCAATACTCCTGCTCATATAATTTTATAAAAATGAAATACATATGCTTTTCTTTTGATGTAGAGGGATTACAAATGGGGATAAAAGGGCTAATTATGAATGGCATGAACATTTGTTTATTACTTAATTGCATATACTACTACTATATATCTGCCATGGTGTCATACTACTTTATATTCCTCTAGTGTCAGACTACAGGAAGCACATTTCTGCGCTGGCCTCGTGGCATTGAAGTGATCTTACAATATGATACATGTGTCATGTCAGTGGGGACACACAGTAGAAAGTCTAGAGTACAGTAAATACAGGCTTCATCTCTAACCTTTGACTTGTAGCCGTGACAGCAAGGCGTCCCTAATAACAGTGATAGATTATATTTCCTCCTACATGATCCTGGAGGTCAGCGTGTGCGCTTTATCGGTGTCAGCTGCTTCGATATCAAGCTGATCGCATCACTCACACAGTGTGTCGGCCACTGTGAAAGGTTGACACCGGCAACCTGACTCCCACCAGCCTTCGCACTCTCATATAGTTCATGTGTTTTTGAACTACAGGAAGTCAGACGGGTTGGAGGAAGATCTTACACTGCGTGCGTGCACTGTATGTGTGTCATTCCTTGGAAGCCTGATAGCAAGGAATATTGTATAGAAATGGAAATACATTAAACACACATACATACAGACACATAAAATGCGAATCATCGCATCCCTCCCAAGCGTATGTGTGTGCGTTGTATTCGGCACGCAGCCATCCATCCGTGCTGCATTGTGTAATTTTTATAATTTTAGCTGCAGTCTCCTGGGAACTTGATTTTATACACCCACCCACACTCACACATAAATACACACACACACACAGACATAAATTCTCTCATGGCAAACACATTCATCACTCACTCACTCCTAACGCTCAGTGAGAAATGCTGTCCTACTCATTCTTTCTTTCACACACACACTCACGCACACACATACACACAGTTAATTCTCTTCTTCTTCCTAGCATTGCATTACCGTAGCAGCTAATCAGGCAGCCAGCCGTGGAAGCAGACAATGGGCCAGATGCTGTTGGCTTAGAGCAACATTCACAAACTTATGTCTGACTCTGTACGTACACAGAGGCAGGAAATCAGACTTTGTGACCTCATGGGATTCAGGTGTAATCACATATGGTGCAGGTAGGCTATACTAAGTACTGCACCGCAGCTCAGGACACAGATAAAGTTATGTTTTGTAGGTGATGTGAAAAGATGTCACCCTCTGTGGTGTAGTAAGTTCATGACCTTTTGACCCTTTTTTTTTGTAAATGTGTCTACAAAAGAATAAGATCATAATGGGATTTTCTCTGCATGTGGGAATGCAGCCATCTTCCACTGGCTCAATTCTGATTGGATTTATACAGATGCAAAAAATAGCTTGAACCATTTGTTGCGCGGGGTCTGATGTTTTGATGGAAAAAAGAACAACAAACAACAAAATAAGCTATATTCATGTTGCCCTGTAGTCAAGAGTAAAATACTTGCAACCCATACACGCAGCAGTAAGGGATTAAATCTTGGTTTTCCAAAAAATCGTTCCTGGCGTGGGTGATGAGCACTGTGACTGCTGCTGTGTAGCTGATAGGTGTTGAGTTAGGGCACCCACATGAAAAAAAAGTAGGTTGATGAGACAAGAAATCTGGCATGATTGGCTGCGTTGTAATCACAGGATGAATGAGGATAAACACGAGAACAAAAAGAAAAGTCTGTGCCTCAAGGTCATTTGAGGCTCGGTGTTGCATGAGGTTATTTAGTCAGTTATCTTAGCCTAGCTTAAAGATTAGCAACTGGAGGAAACAGCATCTATCAAGTATGACTTGTTTCTGAAATTCATACAAAACCACTACACTGCTAGACTGTTGTTGGTCAACCAACTCCTGTGTTTATCTTCAAAGTTAGGCTTTTTTTTATCAGGCTTTTCTCATTTAATTCTTGGCAAGAGAGAAAACAAGTTTATGACCCAAAACTAATTTCTTATTAATGCTGTCATGCACCATGCACATAACATGCAGACTATATAGAGGGAGCTGTGATAAACAAATCAAGAAAAATAAACAGCCAAATTGGAGCATTGACTCCCTAGTTACTGGATTTACATTTCCCATAATGCAACTCTTTACCATTTATCTTTGTTTTCTCATTGTCTGACAGTTTGTCATTTTTGGTCCACAGTCCACTAAAAATACCTTAATTTTCTTCATATGTGAATACTGGATTCACACTATCAATTGTTAATGAGATAAATAATTATTTGTTTTGTTTGGGCATCAAAAATGTGTTTCATTACCTACCTTTAAAGTATATCAAAGCCACAGTACTGGCTCTCATAACTCAGTCCATAGACTGATTAAACAACCATTAGCATTTGGAGATTGACCAGAAACAGGCCAGTAACCCAGATTAATGCATTTTGCCCCCCCTCCCCCCCAACACACACACACCAAGAAAAAAAACACTTTAATCCTGGTGAATTTCAACAGCATGAACTGATTATCATATCATTACTGCTCCCTAGTGGTGACATGGAGAGGGGGAGGAGAAAGAAAGAAAAGCAGAAAAGAGTGAAGAAGAGAAATATAAGCAAAGCCTTTCTGTAACCTTTAAGTAATTAGATTGTGTGTGCACTTCAGTGATTTCACAGTAATAACAATGAAATCCCATAAGCAGGTTTTAGTGGAAGGTTAAGACTCATTACATGAGCTTGTAGAGGCCATACTATAAGGATTATGACTGTAACATTTAAGACTGTTCCGGTCTTTCTGTTTTGACCGATCCACTGGTCGCTTGTTGGTCTTTCTTCCTTTGCTGTCTCCCTCTATCTCCCTCCTTCTCATCCAAACACATCCTTCACCCATGTGTCCCTTCCATTTGTTTATTGCTTGGCTACTTACAGTAATGGGAGAGCAGCTTCTTCCACCAGTTGACTCTAAGCAGAGTGATTACACGAGGCAACTTTTCTGTACAACTCTGTTATGGAGGGAAGCCAAAGGACTACGAGCAGATTTGTTACTTTAATCACTCTGGGACATATCGTTTCCAGAAAAGCATTCGAAAAGATATGTTTTTTGACCCACTGGCTCTCCGAGTTGCTTGCTGCAGGGCACGGAGCCCAACTGGTGATACACAACACAGTCTCTTGGCCAGTTGAGCCAGGCAGCGCTCCCGGCAACAGGCAACAAAAAGAGACAAAGGGTAAGAAAATCGATTCCAGTGTTTTCCGCGAACAAAATGTCTCCTGGCAACAAAACGCTCCTTTTGTGATTAAAGCAGCTTTGCTTAGGAGTCGTTAGACGCTGCTCATCATTGGAGTGAACCCTGACGTGGTCCTGCGTGTTATGGCTTAAGCGGTGATGGAAACACATTAGCCAAGTGCAGCTGTGGGTTTGTTTGTCATGCAAGTTTCTCTAATGTCTTCACTTTTGTTTGGATAAAGTTATTGTCCAGTCTAACAGCTTGAGATTATTATAACACAAAATAATGACGAGTTCTGGTCTGCACAGCTTCATATTGGTTATTTCTCACCTGTGATGTTTCTCCGTACAGGTATGACCTTCCTCAGTACGGCAGTCGCAGGAAGCTGATCTCACCCTCAGGCCTCTACGATGAATATGGAGAAGTTGTTGTCGATGATGACGGCAGCTACTACTACAGCCCACAGGAGTCTGATGGAGAGGTAAACACACAAAGTTACCATAGAAACAGAGCACAAACCATCACTAACCATTTAACACCCATCCCTAATATCCTAATTTAATCTATGTATTAAATCCCATTATAAGGCATAAATGATCACACTGGTGGACTGTAAAACGGCTTAA
Organism: Decapterus maruadsi; assembly: GCA_030347415.2. Classification (NCBI taxonomy): domain Eukaryota; kingdom Metazoa; phylum Chordata; class Actinopteri; order Carangiformes; family Carangidae; genus Decapterus; species Decapterus maruadsi. Next base: position 11,226,057 of record CM064888.1, on the reverse strand, counting down.
AGGTTGGGACGAAACGTAATTTTAAAGGAACTGTTCCACATTTTTAGATGTGTGTTGATTCCAGTGATTACCAAAGAACTGCATTCAGCTACCATCAACTCCAAAGTTCACTAATTACACATGTTGTATCTAGTTTCTCATTTACAGGAAAGGTAAGGTTTAAGGTTTAAAGAAGACTTTTGCCTATAAATGAAAATGAGTTAAACAACTTGACATGCTGATTTAGCCTATCGATGACAGGTAGATCTCTCTGTTGTGTTGGTTTGCGAGAGTTTAAGTTAAAAAGCAGCCTTAGAATTTGTCCAAGCAAAATTTCTGGTCTTCCAGTTCAAAAAAGACCAAAACATTAATGTTGATTCTTTTTGTAGTTTTTTGTCAATTTGCTAAATGTTTTTCCTTTGATTTTGGACTAATATCAGGTGAAGAGACAGTTTCGAGGAGGTAGATTAGCCACACACACTGCTAACTTCCAGCCACGCCCTCCCCCAAGAAAGACTGCAGGAGACCCCAGAAGTGAGGGTGATAAAAAACAGCCACCTGAGGTTGGTCCAACCATAAACACAAAGACCAATGGCTCGAGTGTGGCCGCCAGGTTGAAAGCCATGGTGAAAGTCGACGCACTGCTGTCAACTGAGAGCAAAACATCTGGACAGCCTCCTTCCATCCACCCACCATGGAACAAGGCCAGAGTTGGACCACTGGAAGTGAGGGATGGAGGTAGAGAAAGGCTGGAAGAAAGAAAAGAGGAAGGTGTGCGGAAAGGGTCTGAGAGAGGGGAGGCAGGGAAAAGAGAAAACAAAGGAGGCGGAAGAGATGAATCAACAGAAAGAGGGAGAGCGAGAGGAGGTAGAGGAGAAACAGCAGTATGGGGAAGAAGCAATAGAGGTGTTGCGACAATGGTGAACAATGGAATGAGAAATGGTTTTGGAAGAGAGTACAGGGGAGAGCTCCCTGGCTCGTCGTCCTCTGGCCAGTCTTTCAGGCCGGACGGTGGCATGGTCATCAATGGGAGTTACTTCCAGACGTCTCTTGAAGCCAGAGAACCCCTGCCAGTAAAACAAAAGATGAGTGAGGCCCTCGGTCTTATCTCCCTCGCCAGAAGGCTCCAGGGACCCGCCAGGGTGGGAGACGAACTGTGGAGTGATGGAAAAAGCTTGGGTAGGCGGGAAGGGAACAGCAGGAAGATGTATAGCTCCATAGGAGATATGAGTATTTCTGCATCAGTGTCAGGGAGAGCCAGAGAAGGCAAGGCGAGGAGGAGGTGGGAGTCAGAAGAGGAAGATAGTTCCTCTGAGCGATGGTCGAGCCGAGGAAAAAGATTTTACGACAGCGATTCTGAAACAGGAAGTGGCAGCAAAGGGTCAGAATTTAGTCTCTCTGACACAAGTAGCCCGACGTCATCTGTCACAGCCTCCCGTGACAAGACCGAATCAGATACAGGGACAGAAAAAAATGAGTCTGACTCAGGAGCAGAGAAGGAAGAGGGAGCTCTGAGCTCAGATAGAGAAGGATGGAGTGAAAGCAGAGAGAGTGAGGGGTCAAAGGAGGATTCAGGGTTAGAGGGTGAGGGGGAAGAGTGTGGAGAAAACTCAAAGCATAGTGTTAGTAGTAGTGCTAGAAGCAGGGATAGCGGTGGTAGTAAAAGTAATGGTGCCAAATTAAAGAAAGAAAGAACTGGCTCTCGGAGAGGAAGGAGCAGTCACAATGGGTCAGGTAGACACAGAAGCAGGATCTCAAAAAGTTTGAGATACGCAGGTTCTGCAGTTTCTAAGTCCAGGCCGAGAACGGCTAGTAGGCCCCCGGCCTCACATGAAACTATAGAAGAAGAGAGTGACAGGGAGAGTGAGGAACACGAGGGATCAGGAGAGGAGGAGGAAGATGATGAGGAGGAGGGGGACGGTGCTGTATCACAGAACTCAAGTCGCCACAACCAATCGGCGATCAGCTCAGGCTTGATCAACGCCTCAGATGACTTGTCACCAATCATTGAGGATGCTGAGGAGGAGGAGGAGGAAGAAGAGAGGAGCAGCAGCGACCATGTGGGGGAAGGAAACCAGACGGAGGAAGTGGGGGATTTGGAAAATAAATCGGCTGATTGAAATGCAGATGAAGACCTTGCACCCCCACCCTTCGCACCATGATTAAATTCTTTGCCACTAAGTAAGATCTTGGTGAAAATGCCTGGATTGGGAGTGCAGTCATTACCTGAGTGGAATTTATTACTGTAATCTCTCTCTCTTTTTCTTGTTTGGTGTGATTTACGTTCACAGGAGTTTAAATTGCCTGCATGTCCTCCGCTGCCCTCGCACTGTAACTCTTTCTGTGTTTTTAGCCTCTGTCTTTAATCCCCTTTTTCCAATCAACCTATCTTCTCTCGCTCCTCTTCGTCTGTCTCGTCTCCTCTGATACTCCTGAATTTGGCTGTTTTATTCCGGTACTTTTTCTCCTGAGCTGACTGCTCTCATTTTCCTTTTGTGAAAACTCCACCTCCAGCTGCTTATTTCTCGGCTGATGCAGCTCACAGATTGTTTTTCACTGACCTCTCTCTGTTGCGCTCAAGGTTCAGCTTTTTTCAGTTATCATTTCTTTTTTCTGTGTCTATCACTCCCTGTGTCAGATCAGGTCCTCCAGTCCTTGGCATGCAGGAGGGAAAATATGTTTTCTTGTCTGTAATGATGTATTCTTTCCTCCTCATTATCAGGGTTAAATAGAAAATCGGAGGGTTGTGTAGTGCAATAGCAGCCCTTTCTTCTTCCAAAATGTTTGTACTGTAAATGTGCACACGACAGTGTTTGCTCTGACCTAACTGAGCAGAATTACATAGTATTTTATATTAATAAGAGTTACTACAGTACGACTAAAATCTGGATTTAACAATGGCTTTGCTGTGTATTGCAGTGTGTGACTGTGCAAATGCAAATAATACTAAGCTAAAATAAACTGGCGCTCATGGTAAATGTTCCACAGTAGCAAACTAATCAGTTAGCCTACCTGGTCGCTTTGAATGCTGAGTCACTGTAGCGTCCAGGCTGCACTGAAGAATTGGCTCTGCTCAGAGAACCCATTATAACACAACAAACAGCTAGCAATCTGACAAATTGCTATTTTAAATCCAAATTTATGTCAAGGAAATGTCAAACTGTCGCAGAGGACGAAAAACCTAGGAAACAAAGGAACATTTTCTTGTCGCCAGTGTATTTTTCTCTTCTCAAGTCAGTTGAAACACTTTGGGAATATTTTAAGAAAACAATTTAAACTGTCAAATTATTTGTGTGTTTCTTCCAGCATGGCAGTAGAAAACGTCGAGTAAAGTTGGTGGTTGACCGAGAGTACGAGACCAGTTCCACCGGCGAGGACAGCATGCCGGAGACGCAACGCACCCGCTTACCCGCCACCCTCAACAGCCACGCCAACGTTAACGGCAGCATCTACATGGCCCAGAACGGCTCCATCATCCGCACCCGGCGTTCGGGAAACGCCACCGGTCCCATGCACATGCACACACACACCACCACGAACAACAACCTCAAACTTACCTCCCCTATCTTCAGCTCACGGCTGGCAAAGCACTTTAAAAAACTAGACAAAATGGCCGCCACATTGGAGGAAAGAGTACCCCTGAACAACCCCAGAACGGCAGCAGCAGACGGCGGATGTAACATCCTGCGCACCTTCCAAGGCTCGGGGGTGGCCACGCCTGCGACGGCCGCTTCCTCTTTCTCCAACGCCGACAACAATAAAACGCTAAATGTGTTTAACACGCGACAATCCAGCGTTTCTTTAGGGTCGACCAGCACCAGCAACACGGGCCCCGAGAGCGAGGCCTCTAAATCGAACCTGCTGAAAGCGGCGCAGGGCAGCATGGAGCAGCAGCAGCAGCAGCCTCAGGGCACAGAGGAGAGGGAAGAGTTGAAAGAGGGCGAGAGAGAGTCAAAAGTGGACGACAGTAATGAAGACGACAACGATGGACTTATTATGAGGGAGCCGCTGGAGTGCCCGAGTGACAGGACGCAGTCAGATGAGGAGGAATTATGGATGGGCCCGTGGAACAGCCTTCACATACCCATGACCAAACTCTGACTGAAACTGTCTTCACTGTGCTCATTGCCAGGATCATTACATAGTTTCTGTTCATTAGTTGTGGATCTGATGGGGATGCTCCAGTCCAATTAAGAGAAAGCGACAGTAATTAAGCGATTTGTATGGTAATATTCTCCATTCTTCATTTATGTTTGTTTCAGGTGAGAGAGATGGAAGATAAACGTACACTAAAATTAGGAAGTAACCTAGCACCTGGTTATTTCTTCCTTTTTGCCAATTAAAATGTCTGTTTTGTAACTTCTCAATTGTCCAAACAGAGCATCCCCTCGACCCAACTGATCTCAGAGCTGCAAACACCTACACAAAACTTGACCTAGAATGAGAGGACTTGTTATATTTCTACTTTGCTAAGAGATAATGCCACAAACTTGAGGAAATAGTCAATGAATGAACTTTCCACGGCCCTTTAAGCGACAGATGTGTCTCTGTATGGAACTGCACTTTGTTTCATTCAGTATTAACAGCTACTGGTGCAACTCATCTTGAATTTGCCTGACACTTTTCATTGACACATGAAGTCTTGTATTGTTCAAACTTGCCTTTTTATCCTTTGTCAAGTTGCTTGGCAAACTTTATCCAAATAAAAAAAACTATTTCATCCATTGAATCAAGGAGTTTGGCTAAATTGGCTCCTGAGTTGATGTCTCCTCTTTCAAACTCAGATGACATTACAGTGGCAAGGTGTATGTTTTGGTTTTTTTTGAGAACACCAATGGTTTTTTTTTACTATTGCACCACATTTGAATCACTGCTTCATTCAGTGATAGCGGCTGCGGGGCCCTAAGCAGCTGCTTACAGTAGTTCGCTTATAGGGAGGGTCGGCTCTAATCATTACGATAAAGGTGGAGGAACTTTTTTTTTAAATTCTGAACCACATTACAGGGAATTGTTTTATTTGAAGTTTGAACAAAGACAGACCATTAAGCTGCGGAATTAACTAAGTTTTAAAACTCTCACATTTAATTTGATGACTGCATAATTTTGCATTAAAGAACTCAACAGAGGGTGCCATACCGGTGGTGGTGATATTTGAAACTGAGTGCTCCTTATTAACCGGAATTAGCAGACTGTACCGGAGAGGAGTGTTTTAAGCAGTTTCTGGAAGGAAGGGCACGTCCAAGCCGCTGCTATTGATTCAAGTAAATGAGCTGATTATGTCACTGATTCCCGAGTCCACTGTGCTTTATTAGAGGAGAAGACAGACTCAACTCGACTCATTAATCTATGACACAGGCGCAAAAGATTTGATTAGTGGCTGCAATGATATTAAAAGGAGCATTTCAGCCAAAAAATAAAGCTGGGTTTTTATGTGTGCTTCAACCTTAATGCAAAACCATATTAATTTGATTGGAGGTTCACTGACAGGCTGTATTACAAGTGAATGTACAGGCACAGTTGCACTCAGCAGGTAATCACATGGTATCATTCATGCAGCAGATAAAAGAATAAAAAGCTGCAAAATTTGCCCTCTAATCACCACTCACTGTCATTTGTATGAAACATCCCATTTTCACTGCACATATTTTGACTTCATAAAGCTCATGTTATATTTATTTATTTATTTTAATAATATTTTTTTTGCTTTTCAGTCCTTTTTATTAGATAGTGCAATTGAGAGAGACAGGAAATGGGGAGGCAGAGAGGGGGAATACTGTAACACGCAGGAAAGGGCTGCCCTATGCAGGGTTTGAACCGGGGACGCCTGCAGCGAGGACTTGGGCCTCTATACATGGGGCACCTGCTTAACCTCCTGTGCTTGGCGCCCCAGGATCTGCTCCATTAAAGACGTGACAGGGTGTCACTGTGCACGATAGCAGCTCCTGGAAACTGGAGAAGCCAAATGAATTCAGTCGTAAATTTATCATTAAGCCTTCAGCTTTCTGGCTATTGCTATTCAATTCTTTCTGTTATTCTTACAACTTCTTCTCTTTTTCGGCATCTATCTACTCTATACTATGCTTTTTATGAGGGGCCGTACAAGCCATAATTCATTCTTTCACTCTCACACACATACATTCTCCTTTTACATACATGTATTCTCATTCTCACATACATACATTTTCGTTTTACATACATATATTACTTCTAGTATGAAAATGTATAAATATGAGAGTGAAAATGTGAAAGGAGAATGTGTGTGAGAGAGTGAAAATATGTGTAAGGGAAATGTATGTGTGTGAGAATTATGGCTTGTATGGCCCCTCATAACTTTTCAACTACTTCAGCATAGACTTTATTCAACCTTTAAAACATTCATAAAATGTTCAGCTGTTATTCAGCGTACAGTTTTTGGTTCATGACTGTTTAAAACCCTTGATCATTTTTTGACAAATAATGGGTGTGTATTGTGTCTGAAGCAGAGGCTTTTTAACTTTAACCCTTTGACCTTCTATTACTGTAGCTTACTTCAGCATGTTTTCAGCTACAGGCTTCATTCAACCTTTCAGCTACAATTCATCTTACATCTCAACACAGTTAAGTATTTGTAGTTTTATTAGGATCTTGGTATGTAACAAATCCACCACTTAGCATCCATTGAAAAATTCAAGTAAATAGACAGATGTTCACTGGACAGCCACATCATTACATGGATTGTGGATGTTAAAGGGTATACTGCACATCGTATGGTAACAACAGAGTGCTAAAAAATAAAACATAGCCAACAGTCAGCAAACACGTGTCATATTCAGTGGATATAATGAATACACCAAAACCATCCAAATGAATGATTCAACAAAGTTTCAAATTGTCAGCTTTTGTCAACATTTGTGAAAACTCACCAAGTAAAAGGCATTAAAAGCTGTTGCTGTGTACTGCAGAATAACATGCCAGAACTACGAATACTATATTGAATATTTTACACATAAAGTAAAATATTTCTTTACATATCTAATTACGTTTGAGTAAAGTTAGGGCAGTTCAGAGATTATCCTCTTTTATATTGAAATAAATTAAAAAAAACACTTAAAACTACTTACAGGAAATTTTTACATAAACGACAACAACAGATAAATGCCAACCAGGGCTTCACATTGAAATAAATAACATCCAAACACACGTTACATTTGTCTCAGGTTCAACACGTTAAGAAATGTTACATTCAGAAATGAGGTCTACAAGTTAGAAAGAAAGAAAGAAAACAAACTGTGATGATGTGATGAAGCAGATGGACCGTAAATGTACAATTCAACAGAAAATGTCCCTTCCTGTTCATAGTCAGTGTGGATTTCACATAGTTACATCAGCTGATATGACTGTTATGCAGCATACTACTGTAGCTCTATAAAGACATTTTATGTTTCAATTACGGTAACAAAAGCCTGACAGGCATAACAATGATAACTGAACCTATTGTCACTAACAGAGTTGTGGTTTCTGGGATCTCTGATTAAGCTCAACTACAGTTTGCTTTAGGGATCATCCTGCTGCCTTATGACAAACAAAATATCATATTTGTGCGTGAATTATGTCAATTTTAAGAACAAGTCAAGATCAGGAAGGAGGAATTAGAGTAAAGAAAAACAAAAAAGGAGTAAAAAATGTCAGTAATTTGTAGATAGTAAAACCTAAAAAGATTTGACGTGAGAGAACTTCACTATTGCACTAAAATTCATACATCATTACTTGGCACAGAGCAATTTTTTTTTTTTTTTTTTTTTGAATAAATGAAAATAAAAAGGACACAAACTCAAATTCTTTTTGCGGAGCGTGGCCTAATTTGCCAATAATGCCTACAAAATAAAAATCCAACACTTTTAAATAAAATTATACTTTGTTTCCTGCATTTTAACAGGGATCATTTGCTGTCTGTGGGATGGAGGAAGCGTCTATGAATGCATAATTTTAGTCAGTCAGTGTTGGAATGTGGATTAAAAACAGGCAAATTGACTTCTTGATGGCTTAATATATTCATAACCCTACATTGTTTTAGCAGTGGGGTCAGAATCTTTAGTTACACAACTCACAGAGTAGAGTTTTTTTGTGTGTGTCTCTACAAGGTTTGAGAAGTGTAGTCACATTGATCAGTTGTCTTTTAACATTTTACTGTAGATCTTAAAGCAGTTTAACTACACTCTGTAGGGAAAAATAACATCTAATAAATCAAAAATAATATGTGGAAATGTTGGGTTAAGTAGCCCCAAATAGTCAGTTTTTACCACAAACTGAAAGAAAATGAAATGAACAGTGAGTGGAAATAAACTCTACAATCATAATGAATGACAATCAATCAATACTAGTATTCTATAAAGACAATGCAATCCAAATTAAGGCTAGTAAAATTTAGGCCAAAAGGAGTTAAATTCAATGCAAATCATTCTGTTTAACACTAATTTTGTGTTGGAATTTTAAGTCTGAGCTCAGACTACATACTTTGAAAAACATTTATCTTGTGCTTTTCTCACAACTCGCAACTGGCCTGAAATTAAGAATAATAAATATTATGATCATAGAAAAAGATAACTTTTCACCTTTCTGTTGTTAATCAGATAATAACACAAAAACATGGAAAATAACAGCAAAAGGAGAAGAAAATGTGCAAAATGCTGTTTGCAGAAGACTAGGCTGAGTCCGAATAAAGAAAATGGGTCCTAAAATAATCATTCTCCTGTTCAAATAAGGGATGAAGCTGAAAGGACATACTTCTTATTACCTTCATTCAACAGATTTGTTTTAAATTTAAATCCAGAATTAGATGGCACTGTGGTTGGCTTGTGTTTACAGTTTGAGGATTGTGCCTATTCGTGTAGAACATGCTTGTGTTATATTTCATGGAAATGTTATCACTGGATAACCTCCTGTGCTCGCTATCTTTTCAGAGAATTATTATTCATTCATCTTCAGTTAAAATACATATCATTTTTACTTTTTAACAATTAAAGAATTCAGTTGGTGAGAAAAGATGTTGAGATAATCATTTGTGGAGAATGATGATAGCACTAAAATCCCTTATGGAAACAGCCGAAGATCATTGTCAGAGATACAGCAACAAAATTTTAAAGTTAAAGGCAGTGTCACAGCATTTTACGGCAACACAGAAGGACAACATTACCAACAACACAACATCCCACATGTAGACTGCCTTAAAACGCTGCTGTGTATTGTCACTTTTAGGGCAGAGACAGTAGTGTCCAAGAAATCGCAGGACGTGCGCTGCTTCTATCACAGAATATCTGTTAAAATATATATATGTCGTCTCACTTTGACATTTCTCACAGAAACAGGCAACAATCTGCACTGCCCTTAAAATGTGCCCTTACAGTACTGTGAAAGTGGAACATTAAGAAAAGAATTGTACAAGCCAGCTTGTCAGTCTCCTTCACAATGCCCTCAGCCAAAACAGCCCATACCAAAGAAGGAGAGAAGAAAAAACGTTTTCACCCCCTCGGCCCTCGTATTATCCTTCATCTCTTGTTCCGCATCTCTTTGCAGATGCTATGTGCTTTCTTATAGTGACGCGGCGCCCCACCCCCCTCAAAAAGAAATAAAGTTGTTTATAAACTTACTTCAAACCACATATAGGTTATATTCCTCCAATTGTGAACCAGAGTCTGTGCTAGTGCACTGGCAATTTTATCTCTTCTGGAGCCATATTTAAATTTCCCCTGAATCAACTCTTTGAAAAAGTGTATTCACAGAACTCATTCAATCCAGAGCCCACCCCTTACTCTTGCTTCAACATTTTAGATTAAAAAAACTGGCACATCTGAAAGCAAACCCATTCCCCTTCATCCTTTTAACATGACTCTGGGAAGTTTTTTTTTTTGACAAATTCCTCCCATATATTGGTGAGAGAGGGAATACTTTTTTTTTGCCTGATCACGTACCAGATGATTTCAAATAACAGCTGCTGCCCCTGTGCTCTGGACTCTCTTTCGAGCCACACTACAACCAATAAACCAAGAACAGCTGGAGCGGCCCACATGACTGTCTGTCACTGCTCTAAAGTGACGCTGGGTGGGATTTCCAGTCGGTAACTCTCATCCATCATTCAACCTGTCACCTAACCTGTTAACAGGGCTTGGGTTGGGATGAATCCCGACCTCCGCTCGCTCAACTAACACAAAGCAGGATCGGACTCCTTCAGGACTTGGAGAGGAGCGTGTCCGCGGTGTGTCACAACCTTCACTCAAACACCTTGCCATCTTGCAAAGGGAAATCCTCCAAGTTTAAGAAGTAGTCAGCGTCAAAGTCTCTCTCTGGACTTCATTTGTGGATCTTCCAGTTCCTGAGGAGGTGAAGCTTCCAGGCAAGGGGGGTCAGAGAGGGGGTGGGCAGATGCACAGGTAGGAGGTGTCCCCTAAAGGAAGAGGAGGAGGAGGAAGTGGCCTGTAGGAACCTTCCTGCCCCCACCCTGCCCTCTGCCACCCATGCCTTCAGGCCTGCAGCTGCAGACTGACACCCTGCAGAAGACACGTCATTTATTCTCATGTTGTTCTTAGAAGAATAAAACACCAGTCCGTTTCTAGAGAGACTGACAGATGCATAAAAACAGAACACTGCACTTCTTGAAAACACAACCATGATGAACTGTAACCAAACTGAGACTGTTGTAGACAGGATGGAATGTTGCTGCTAAATATTAGGATGTAGAGTATGGACATTTCAATGAATTGTGAACAGACTTTGAAGTAAATTGAAAATATAAGTCATACTGTGGTTCCTATCCCACTGGAGTGTTTCCCTTTTACATGTAAATTATTTAATTAATAAAATTTGCATAATACGTTAAGTTGTTGATTGCAGAACTCTCTTACAGCTAAAAACCATTTAGCCTAATATGACCCTACTTTGTAGCATAGTCTGGTATATTAAGGATTTGTTTACTTCAAAGTCCTGTTTTCTTGGTGTGTTAACAGGAGCTGTTTTCCTTTTATAGGAATGTAACATCTATGTCTAGGAAACCTTTTTGGGTATTCACTGCTTCCCACCCTCCTCTATTGCAGTAGTCTGTTTGGGTCAAAGTATGAGCTGGCTCTAATTCTGGCCTTGTCCTTCCTGAAATATATTCCACATATAATTCTTAACTTAAGCATTGTAAATGTAAACAAAACCTACTGTGAAACCCAGATCTTTACACTACATTGTGACAAAAATGTGTGTTTCATGCTCTACCAACCGCTCAAACACACCTGCAACAAGACCACCTCTAAACTACTTGGAACTAGTCCAGGTCAAAGTTCATTCTTAACCTTAGAAATCATAATTAACAAAACAATCTCAACATGAGGGGTCCACTGAATGACTGCTCTGGCTCTTTCATTTACATCACAAAATAGGTGCTGAGGTTATTTTGTCAACATGGACATGAGAATGTTTTAGTGCTCAGAAAATTGGAAGATCTGTAAGTGGGAGGTGAACAGACATTTACTTGTGATGTGACTGTTGACAGTTATTTCCAATGTGCTCACATCTCAAATTAGCATGATTACTAAAAAGTGTTTTTTATTTAGCTGTTTTATTATTATACTTAATATCAAGCTTTTCCTGTTGCAGTGTTAGAGGTTAGAGACAACATACGGTACCTCTGTTGCCTTTCCATGCACAGACAGCAGGCAGAGTGTGAGCCTCACTCCTGGAGCTCTGTCAGAGCCACACAGCATGCAGCTCTATCATCCTTACTCTGGGCAGGACCGTCCACTCCGCTGCCAGTCGTCATGCTGCGACTGCGACTGGTCAGCTTCTTGAGCTCGCTGGCGAAGGAAATTACTTTCTTTTTGTCTTCACGCACCACCTGGGAGCAGAAATAGATCCATGTTATTGTACTGCTGCATAAAGAGCATATAGAAATGTGCCAGCCTTGCAATCATTTTCTTCTTTTAAAATTTAAAAAAGCTTGCTTTTTTTTGTTGGTATGAATGAAGAATGAATTTGCTTCAAAATGTTTCACTTTTATTCAACCAAGGTAGGTCACTGAAAAACATCTATTCATATTTACAAATGCGTCAGTAAATGGGTTATAAGTGTAAATGGATGATGAATAAATAAAAAAATAAATACTCACAGACATAAAACATATAAAAATAACCAGACAAAGCTTAACATCTACTGTAACTGTAAACCAAGCACAACGATCAGCAAGTACACACAACACAAAATTACAAAGGAAGCAAAAGCAGGTTAAAAGCACATACAATTCATCACACACCGATTACACACAACGACATGGATTTAGAGATGAGAGATGTGAATGAACACAAAGTTAGAAAGAATCAGTTTTCGCAAGCACACACAAGTTGAAACTGCAAGAGTTCATGACACACACAGAGCAGGCGAGGTGTTAGTGCTGCAGGTTTCAGGGATGTCGAATAAAAAAACCCGGGACAATAAAAACGTCTCTATCACTGTAAAGTGGTGACCACGTTTTGAGCTACCTGCTCTTTGAGCTTAAGAATGAACTTTCCGGCTCCCCGCCAGCGACTCTGTGCATGGTAGACACACTCTTGATCCAGAAGCACCCGCTGCAAAGGTTTGGTGGTGGAGGACTTCTTTGAGCCCACGTCCTTGGTCACTTCCTCCATCAAGACATAGTCGCAGGGGTTGGGGTTTGATAGGATACTGTAGGAATACTTGGCCTTTGACAGAGTCTGACAGAGAGCGGGAACAAAAGAGCAGACAGAAAAGGCCTTATTTTATGCACTTGAAACCTTGTCCGACTTGATTTGGTCTGCTTAGACCAAAATCTTTATCAAATAAAGAAAATGTATCCTTGACTGTCCCCACCTGCTGTATGATGTCCTGAGCCGTGCTGTAGCGCGGGGCCTTGATCACAGTGTGAGGCTGTTCTGGTGAAACTTCGTGGACTTGGACGAAGAACATGTCCTCCTCTCCTCCTCCCCCACCTCCTCCCACTCCTCCTCCTCCCGCTCCTTCTCTACTTCCTACAGGGACCTCCTCCTCTCCGTCTGGTACCATGTTCCTCTCATTTAAGTTCTACAAGAGCGACAGAACAACAGATGTAAAGCAGCACTTTAATGACTGCAAGGGATGACCACAAGGAGGAGCCATACTCTACGTTAAATATATTGTCTGTCATATTAAATTGATTTTATGTGAAATTCAATAACATTAAATGGGATTACTGCTAGATCGACATGAAGACAATTACATTAATCTGTTCTGCATCATTCAACAGATAAGAAACATTAAACTCCAATAAACCTATATATGTTTCTCTCAAACACATGCTGCTCTGAATGAATAATTGGACAAACACCTCCTCTCTTGTTTTGAGACAAATCCTCCCCACATATCCCTCCTCAGCGTTCCAGCCGTAGACCAGCCTGACCAACTCCTCTTCAGGTGCCAGAGGTCGATACTGAGCACAACGCTTCACTTCACTGCGCTCCTTCAACAGAGGAACCCTCTCCTCACAAAGGAAGTAGTCGGATGGGTTTCCTCCAGACGCTAAAACCTGTGGTAAGGTAAGATGAAAAACTTTAGACCATGATGATTGAGATGACAAAAAGAGAGTGGAGTGGGTTCTTCTTCCCCGGCTGCAGTGACAAAATCTTTATTTCGATGTCACTGACCGTGTCCAGCAGCTGTTTGGTAGTGGTCTGCTCAGTAACGGCGAACACGGTGAAGGGCTCGGGACCAGGGGCTCCGTGCACCGTCACCTGGTGCTGCAGTGAGGCACATTTCTCCTCTGAACTGAACAGCTGAACAGAAAGCAGAAGGGGAGAAGATACATACTGTCATGATCTTTCTGCTTTATAAGACGGCCTCTCTGGCTCTCTCCTCGGAGAGTATGGAAATGCAAAAACCACAGTGATTGACAGCAGTGACGCTGCTTACAGTGCCAGCAAGATCTCTTTGAACATTCTTGGATTGCAGACTACAATATTAAAAAATTTAACATGTCTGTGATGTTAAAAAGGTTTCGAAAGTGCATCTCAAGACCTGGCCTGAATAAGTCCTACCAAGGATGAGGGAGTAGCGCCCCCTGTGGGAACCTCCTCTGTTCTGCGGCTGTAGATGAATAAGCTGGACACTTCAAGTGGCTCGTTATGCTGTGTCCTCAACTGGATGTGTCTGTAACCTGAAACACACATAACAAGAACGTTTTGACTTCACAACGCAGCAGTTATGATTTTTTTGCATATTATACAGAGTTTTGGCTGCTGAACCTGGTCCACAGTGTCTTGAGACTCCTACCTGATTTGAGGGCTTTCAGAGGCAGAGTCCTCTGAGCAGTAGTCTGGGAACTGTTGTTCTCCACCACAGCAAAGCGCAGGAAGCACATCTCTTCAAAGTGCACGGTGAACTGAAAGTGCTCATTCCACATGGGGTTGAGGGTGTTGCGGTGGATGGGTTTGGTACGGAAGTGGCAGCTGTCCACGGGCATGCCCAGAACGTCCACCTCGATGCAGGGGCTTCCAGCGCTGTTAGCCGGGCAGACGTTCTGACCAGAGACGATCTAAGAGAAAAACAGAAGGGAGAAGGCGTCACATGATGAATGAGCACCAATAATAATGCCATGTATCAACAGCACTTGCAGTTAAGATTCTTTCAACATTATCCACTCTCTCTAAATCAGCCTTGTTTTCAGTGCTTTTGATGAAAACCTAAGCAGGCATGAAGCCAAACAACAGTCAGTGAAGTCACTCTGACCTGCCAGCAAAGACTCTACTTCATCTTCTCCCTGCCCTCCCCCCACACAAACACAGACAGTATGGAAGCAGATAATCTGAACCTGACAGATGATGATGGATGTCAGAGGGTAAACGGTGCAACTTGCTAAGAATGTTAACAATAATTGAAGGCAACAGAACGAGGATGTGTACGGTAACATATTTCCTTTCCTAATGTAATTCAATCGGGTTATTAGAGAGCTTCTCAAGAAATAAAAACCACTTCATACCTAGAGAAAACACTGTAACAAATAATGCTGTTCACTTATGCCAACAATTATTTTGTCATGAAATATAACTGATTTATACGCATTTTTAAAAAAAAACTATTTTACTTGTACTGTTAAATGTCACCTTCTCCTACTGTATCTTCTCTATCTTCTCCACAGTTCTCACATATGTACCATTATCTTATAGACTAAGAGCAGTAATGTTCAGTGCAGTGGGTGATGCAAAGTGGTGAAAAGCACAGGCCAGGAAAAGGGTGGGGGATGGCTGAGCTTTTATGAGGTCCTGTGTTCATTCACTGATATATGGAATTAACTGGGTGGCCTTCATGACTGTCAAATAATAAAAACATATAGAGCTCCGGACCCCACGTGACCTCCAGCGGTCGAGCGGCCATTTTGGCAGGAAAGTGTAGAGTGCAGAAGCATTGACTCTAAGCGCCGAAGCCGTGTGAGTTCACATTATCTAACTTTAATTCCAACACATTGGACTTAATATAAAAAAAAACTAAATTTCTTAAACATTACCGACCCTTATAATGCCCCCGGGGTGCTTTTCAAAAAATATTTTCGCCGAACAGGACGTCCTAGACCTGCAGGATCCAGACACAGCTACCTGATCAACTCCTCTACAAGCTACACAAGCCGGCTTTATGCTGTTTGTGCTCCACAAAATGACAAGCAGGAAAGAATAAAAGAAAAGAAAGAGGCAAACACATATAAGCTGTGAGTCTCCTTCGCCTCCAGCCTTTCCAAGCTGACCCAGAGCCGGTCTCGGCGCACCGCCGCATCCGCCGCGGGCTGATCAGCACCGGGGAGCGGGGAGAGCTCCGCAAGTACCGCGGACAGCTACTAGCTAACGTTAGCCATGCTACGCTGCATTAACTGGGATGATACGACACTCACCCTTCTAGTGAGGATAGAGCAGGTTTTTGCAGGTAGATTCCACAGCTGAACGTTCATCACAAAGCCAGACTGCGTCCATAACCCTCCAGGCTTCTGTATGCCTTTAGAGCAGGGCGATGTTGATCAGGTAGCCGAGCTGTGTCCGCATACTGCAGGTCTGGGACTGGGACGTCCGCCGGCGGCCGGAGATACTTTTGACAAGCACCCCGGGGGCATTATAAGGGTCGGTAATATTTAATATATTTAGTTTTTATGTGTTGGAATTAAAGTGAGATCATGTGAACTGCAGACGGCTTAAAATCTTCAATTTTACTGTCAAAATGTGATGCAGCTGTTCTCCTGGTCCTGATCCACGTCTGCCCCCCTCCCGCACCATCTACAGTCACATTGTTTACGTTACGTTTTGTGTTTTAATTAATCCTGCAACACACAGTGTGATCGGTAGCGGCAGAGTGACAAGCAGGCAGGTTAATGTGCAGAGGGATGAAATGACAGCTGTTAGTCCAGTGACCCCCGACCGTAAACCTAGTTGCTTCTTTACTGAAAAACTCATGCTAAGGGTGGGATGTTAGAGGACTAATATCTGTCTAACCATCATAACGATGACACCTGAAACGGTATACAGCTGATCGATCGAGAAAAAAATAAGCTGGAGTGCATTTTTCCTTCACTGAAAACAGCTGGTTCTTGAACGTAACTCAGTCAAACTAAGACGTATCCTCAATATGTTTTGCAGTTCTGTTAGGTCATACTACAAGCTGACAAAATAATACATGTAAAACGTATATGGGCTCGGTGAAAATCGCTTTGTTATTCTCGTTCTGCACTCGGCTTTCCCCTGTATCTACAATACGAACATCTGCAGTTTCCTGCCAAGATGGCGTCGCGGTCAGTTTCGGGGCGTGGTCGGGGCTGCGTGACGTCAGCTCCCGGAGCTCTATAGAGATCTTTTTACAATTAAACTGTCCAAACACATCTTAATGGAACTCACACGAGTCATAAAGTCTGTGCAGTTGTTGCAGGTATATGTACTGTAGGTGAAAGATGGAAAACATGGCAAGGAAGTTTAAAAGCTTGAAGACGTCATAAACCTGGACCATGTGTATGGAAGTATATACAACTCAATATTAAGTATTCTCAGCACTTAGCAAAAACGTTTTTTTCTGAAACTGAGAGTGTAAATATCAATTATTTACACATTTGCAAATGCAAGTAGCTGCATTGCGATTTAAGTTTCTTCTTCTGAGAAAATTCCTACGCAGCACTCCTGAAATCCAAACTGACAGTGTAAAATAGTGGTAAAACATCTGAATAGGCAGGAAGCTCAAGGTATGGATCAAAAGGAGTGAGGATGAAAATGCAAAGAGAGAAAATTCTCAGGGATGAAGTGGTCATTCTGACTGATCCTCCATGCTGCTCCATCCTTCATTTTAACTTACAGTGAGGGAATACACAGCAGGGCTCATTTTCTCCACATCTCTCTCCATCGGGCAGAACTGCTGATAAAGTGAGCAGCTACGGTCCCACAGCACTGCTGGCTTCAGCACATACCCACAGCCACCGTTGGACTCAAACAGTGCTGTGTTCAACTGCATGGGCAGGTCTGGGGAAAGAGGAAGACCCGTTAATTCATACAGCACTGCAACAAACAGCAATTACTAAAAACCTCAACTGCACTTTGCCAGTGTTAGAAAATGAGCCAATTACAGAGGTGGAGTACTGTCAACTGGAGTGAATTTCACTGCTCATTCAGGCCTACAGAAGGGCCTACATAGAAAACCTGCACATTTGAAAGGAGGAGAGTGTGTCCTTGTCCACAACTTGATATAAATTGGACAAAATTGACAATAAAATGTGAGTGGCAGAGAAAGGCAGAAAAACAAGAGACAGATGAGTGAACTAAAGAAGAGAAACAGGAAGGGAATACGACAAGGATCAAAAGTGAGTACGATTTTTGGAGGAAATAACTTCAACTCTCTGAGTTCAGACAGAAAACACATCCACACAACAGAAAACTTCTAGGTATGAAGAAAACAGTAGAAAACCAAAGGGAAGGAAACAGAAAGAAAAGGAAATAGATCAACAGAGGGAGACTGAGAGGGAATTGAAAAGCACTTTGGATGGAGCTTTCGATGGAGCATTTTGGGATGAACAATAAGAATATTTCATATGTCACTTCAAAGATATAACACAGTCACCAAATTCAATCTAAAGGTTTTTTGTCATTGAAAATGGGCTGAACTGCCTCAATTAGAATTAAAGTTATTCAGCCACTGCCACAAGATGTGAAGAGATGATCATTCAGAAGCAGACCTGTGCATTCTTCATTTCTCATTTCTCCTTTATCTTCCAATGGTTGTTACTATTTAGGGCAAAGTGATATTCTACTAAAACAAAAAACACTCTCTTGTGGAAAACACAAACTGCCAAACACCTAGAAAGGTCGGGTGAGGTGATATTTTCATACTTAATATTTCATTGTAAAACTTTTCTCTTTTATCTAAACTATCAGACTTGCAGCACTTGCATAGTTTTCCTTTTTACCATGTTTATTGTTATGCGCCAGAGCATCAAAGCAGATTCCTCAAATGTGAAAACCTACTGGGCAATAAACCTGATGCTGGTTCTGATGTTCATTCACATGAAAAGAGTTAAAAGCATCTCGCCGTGCCGTCCTCACCATCGGTCTGATAGTTGAGTGCCACCAGCTGAATACCATGCAGCCAGAACAGCAGAGGGTTGGGGTTGGTTGAGTCGATCCTGGTGGCTGCCGGGTACGTCCGGAGCAGCTGGCACGCCGTGTGCTGGATCAGCTTCTGAGAGTAGCGCCGGCACAGGCGCTTGGCGGCGTTCTCGTTGACGGAGGAGATGTGGTAGCACTTGGGCGTGCGGATGATGGCGCTGAGCGAGGTCGGGGGGTTGAGGACAGGAGATGTCTGTTGCTCCTCCCAGCTCAGCCGCTCAGCACCACCTGGAGGTAGAACAGAGAGAGGCCCTGAACACCTGTTCTCCTCAAACAGCAGATAATATTTTTCTGCCAAAGTAAAATCTAACGGCAAGTTTGAGAGTTTCCTTGAGAATTTCAGTAGGAAAACCAACATTGATTTTACATTCACATTTCCCTGACAACAAGAGGTAATAGTAAGTCAATATTCAATTTAACCCAAAGGCAAATTTTCTTGCAAAAGCAAGCTCAATCTAAAATGATCAATAGGTTTGAATCAATTTTTGGTTCACATAGACTGAACCAGTGGTTTAGCTGCTTATCCAGTCAAACTCCCAGTCCACATTTAGTTGTTTCCAGGTTAATCTACACTTCTTTGGGTCGATATCAGTGTTAAAGTGGGAGCCCTGCATTCTTTTGCTGTTTATTTTAATACATGTCCACCCACTCCTCCTCAGCAAGATTCAAGTTTTTTTTCAAAAAACATCACTGAAATACAAATAAAAATGGAACAAAAAACATGAAGTACTAAATTCGCCTCTTACTCACACATATACTCAAGCTAAGAATCAGCACCCCTCAAGCCTTTGCGTACCTTTCCCAGGGGCGCGGCTCTGGGTTGTGACCTCCCCTGTGGTGCTGCAGCGAGCGGGAGCTGTGCCAAATATGGACTTCCTGCTCTTTCCCCGGTCCTTGCCTCTGCCAGAGCCGACTGGAGACAGCGTGGACAGGCCTGGGTTCCCACAAAACAAGCAGACAAAATGAAAGGGTTGTCAATAACAAAATGCAGACAGACTGGAGACTCAACAAGACTGACGACGACAATGATGACGATAATGATGATGGGCATTTCTCCCTCTTCTTATTCTCAATTTGTCTATTTGAAAGCTGTCACTGCATCGCAATGAGAATACTGCTGCTCTGTCCTGCAGGCGTCACTTTAAGTATGTTTGACACCACAGTGAGCAGTCTGCTGTCTATCTGAACTGGGCACGTTGCCCTCCCTTCTACTGCTCAGATCTCAGGTCCCTGGAAACAGTAAACAAATAAAAACATTGGCGGGTTTATAAGGGCAAATGTCATGTAAAAGAAAAGAGGAGACGAGCAGAGAAGAGAACACTTGAGAGAGGAAAGTGGAGATAAGAGGTGGAAATTTAACGGATAAAAAGAAAGATAAATGGTAGCAAAGAATGAAGATAGATCCAAATAAAGACGAATTAACAGGCATTTTATGTGGGTACAGAGAATAAAGTCAAATATCCTGAACTGCTGAACAGAAAGCATTTTGAATCTTAAATTATAATGATCCAGTTTTTTACTATTTCAATTTTTGGCCGCTTAGAGCAAGACGGTTAAAACTAAGGGACAGCATAGGGTCACATGTGACAAAGGCCCCAAGTCAAATTTGAACCCAGGATATAGTGCTGGTGTGCAGTTTTGGGACTGACAACAAAAAAAAATGTAACCATATCTTTCCCATGGGGGAGAAGGGGATTCATCATCTTAGTGGGTGTCCTGTGTGGGAGAGGAATGGAGTGAAATACAGGGATATTAAATGTCATGCAATGAAAAAAATATCTGAAACATGGGGAAAGGTTTGACCTCTTAAATATAACATGGGAGTGGGGTAAGACAGAAAAGAGGAGATAATGAAAGTGATTGCATGTCAAGAGTAAGAGGAGAGGGTGGAAGAAAGACTCTGACGGAGAATAAATCACTTTGCACTGGGAAAAGAATCCATGAGGGGAACCAGGGAACACACAGTAACAATCAGAAATGACTGCCTGAAATGAGACGTGAAAGAAGAGAAAGAGCAGTGTTTGACAAAGAGACAGGATGATGAAATATTCTCTACCAGGGAATTTCACAGCCTGGCAGTAGATGATGAGGTCGGACAACTCCTGCGCAATCTGCCGGCTCTCCTTCTTGTTCTGAGGAAGGTAAAACTCCTCGCCCAGCTCCATGTCGAACACCTACAGGTGCAGGCAGACAAAGGACATGAAGAACACATTAACATTTTCTGTGGGGAGAAAATGATGTGCACTGGATCTGTATAGATGCACAGACAGAGGCAAGAGGAAGCAAGGCAGCAGGTGTATCTGACTTTTATATCAGTGTCAAATTCATCTTAAAATGTCCTATCTGACTTTTACCCGTCTATGTCGACTTCAGTATATTTGTCGATCTTTGATTTTTATGTAAATAAACCAAAATTAACCATGAATTAGCACAAGCCTGAATCCAAACAACAAAAGACTACTGGCACCACCAAGTGGTTATAAAATCTACAAATAATGCCATTCAGTGTCAAAAGAACTGCAGCAGTTAGGTCAATGTGATGTTGTAGTTTCTGACCTTTCCTTTGCTCTGTGTGGTGCTGTCAGTCTTCTTCATCCTCTTTGGTATTTCATCGACAGGTTGCTCCTCTTTGTCTGCTGAGTTCTTCCCCTCAGGCTTGTCATCGAGGATGTTATCTATTCAGACAAAACAACACATTATTTTTAAAAAAGAAAGAAAAAAGAGTAGGTTTATATTAGGGATTAAACACCAAGCAATGATTTATCAACTTGCTCAGTTGCCAAGGGCCAGGCAGTATTTTTTCTACCAAAAATACTTATGCTGAAACATACTGACATGTGTGCAACCACCATGCACCTGTTAATCAAGCAAGCAAACACCCAAATACACCTCGCTTCAACCCCTCAATTTTCCGTAAGAACACATTTCACTAAAAGATTTCATGAATCTATACCATAATAACTCTCTCCAATTTTAACAGCCCAAATTCTCATGTGTAGCATAAAAAGCAACATCTGATCCAACTAAGGCAAAAATGGACCTGACAAAAATCCATAAATAAAAACTTTCCATTGGTGTCTCAGTTGTGCTTGATATAGTATTAAGTCACCAGTAATGCATATATCAAAAGAAGTAAATTTAGCATCTGGGAAACTAGTTCTTATAAAAACAAATAGTGACTTTATTTCAGGAGAGGACGTGGGCTTTTCTTGTTACTTGAATAAAGGCAGAGTGTTGAGTTGAGGGGCCATCGTTATCTGCAGCGCTTTTGTTGTTTGTTTTTTGTTTTTTAATATTCTGAAAAAAATACATTGTGGTTCAGGTAACTTACATTAATAGGCCAGTGCAGACATATTCATTGTGTTTGTAGCGATCTGAATGTCACAGAAGAATAACTCTATAACTCTACAGTTGTTCTGCTTTTCATTCAGAGATGAACTAGGACTTTTAGAGGACTTTTATTTTGAAATTCTACATCGTCTAAAATCTCCTTTATCTCAAACTGGAGGAAAACTTTGAGCAGGTGGGAACAATTACAGAATAATTAAGACAGGAAAAGCAGTTATCTTGTATATCCATGACTACTTGTTGTGCTCATGAGCATGTTCCCAAGCAAACGCCCACATAGACCCCCCACCCCTTACTGATATTCAAGGCAATGTCTACAGTATCAACTGTAAACAGCAGTAACAGTAGGGAGTTTTTCCCTTTGCTCCCATTCCTCCTACGTGTTAATCGCAACCAAAACCACAAAAAGAAAGATAACGGTGTAAAATTACAGATGTTTTTTTTTTTTTTTTTATTTCAACATGTTTAAGTCATTACATTTGAAATCTCTTCCTTAGAACTAGGTTTTATTAGTGAGATGGCCCTGAACGCCATGCTATACTCAGTGGCAGGAGAAGTGAGTTGCACCAGACCGGGCCAGAAGGGAGCTACTGTTTGACAGGGGACAGTGGCAACTTGGCAGCTTAGTCCTCAAATGTTAGTGTTTGTTCATTCTGGGCCAACTGATGTTGATCTCTAACAGTGTGCGGTAAAAGGGATTCAGTCAGAGTCGGGGGTGGTTTATTTAGTCAGGATGACTTGATAGCTGACTAGTAGGGTTAATATTTGACAAAAAGATTTGTTTGCAAAACCGCATGATACCACGCTATGAGGTTTAGATTTAAGGAATGTTATTTGAAAGGTCCATGACCGGTAAGTTCTTCCGACAGGGACAAGCAGAGGGCAGGGACTAGGAGAGAGCAGAGCTGGGACTGGGATTGGGACAGGGTAGTTTCCCCTGGTCTGTTTTTTAGTGTGGGGGCAGCTCAGGGCCTGAGAAACCAGATGGCTTTGTTTTGTTTCCCTGATGAGTCTGCCCAGCCACTAGGAAGGTCACAGACAAATACAGTACAGAGGGGTGGAGGAAGGGAGGTGTGGTGTTTGTGGGAGAAAGAGAAAGCATCCAGACATCGTATTGTTAAAACGCTGGAGGAAATGAATAAAATGTTTGTTTGTGTTTCTTTCTCTACTAACACATACAATTTTGATGTCATTCATAATTCTATATCAGTGCTCAGGCTGTTGAGTGGGTCTTTCACTAGTCAGAAATTCTGTGGTTGGATTCCCAGCCCCTCAAGTCAGCATATCTAAGTGTGGACAAGATACTTAACCTGAAATTGCCCCTGATAGTGTACATACATATGAATATGTGTCAATATATGAATGTGGCCTGAAGTCTAAAGTGCTTTGAGTGGTTGTTAAGTGCTCTACAAGTGCAGGCCCTCAATCAATACAGAGGTACCTACTGTACAGTGGTTGCATCCTTCCCTGAGTAACCACTGTTTTTAAATACAGGGAGATTAAATATATCTAAGAGCCATCTACTACATTCTGTGTCAAAACAAAAGACCAAACACAGAGACATCCACAAGCACAACACAAACTTGCATCACAACTGTTATAAACACAGGTTACTCTAAATACAATGACTATAGTGGGGAAATTTAAGGTGGTAGTTAAGAGGTAATTTTGAATGATGAATTCACAGACCGCATATCAACAAAGTCACTAACAAAAAAAAAAGAAGCCGTGGCAAACTGGGAGGTTGGGATACTTGTCGCGCTAATCCAACTACATAATAGTGATAAAACAAGTGCACATCATAATAAACACTCTGGATGTCAATGACCATCCACTGTTAGCGGTCCAGTAGTGATAAATATGCTACCAGGCAGCCTAATGATATTCCAAAACCATTATAAATTAAAGTTATTACAAAGAACCTCTCTGCTGTTGTCAGAATGGCTGAAGAACACACATGGTTATCTTTATATCATCGGCTAGGGAGGGAAGGTGAATGTTTGCAACACAGTCATTAGTCAAACCCCTCAGTGTTAGCTCATAAATTATCTCTAAGTCTCATTTACCAACTCAACCTCCATAATATTTTTTAACCGTCAAACAGACCAAAGTGAATTATAAAAACACAACAGGGTACACAATATGTATGGACACATTTTGAACAGCTGGTTCCCAAGCAAGATGGCTACAGTAAAGGAGATCTCTTGACTTTGCCCCCTCAAAAAGCAGAAAGCGAGCAGCTCATACAGTGTACGAGCACAGACAAGAATCAGTGGCAGATTGCTAGTGAACATCCACACACCATCACACGTCCATGTTTCCTCTGTAGTTATTCTGCAGTGGTAGACGACCACTATTAAGAGATTAAGATAATTTTCCCTGAAAAATAGAACTGCAATCTTAAGTAGCATTTTTAACTAACTAAATCAGGGTACTAAAAAATATAATATTAAGTTGTTACTTTGCCATGGACAAGATAAATTACTAAAAAAAAAAAAAAACAGCAACGGCTACCACTGCAAAACAATATTAGAGAGAAACAATGGTACTGAGAGAGACGCATTGGAGCTGTGCATTTACCTTCCAGGCCATAGGAGGCAGTAGAGGCTGTGAGGACATCAGCTAAGTGGACAGCAGGCGAAATAAAGAAGAAAAGAAAGGAAGGGAGCGAAAACAGAGTGTCAACATAAAGAGAGACTTAAAGTGTTGAAAAGAATAGAGACAGGATCAAGATGAACAGAACCTGATTCCAGGCTTAAAACATAAAAATAAACATAATTTATGTGTGTTTTTAACCCAAGAATCTATAGGCAACTTGTAAGTCCTTGAGGTCAATTGAGTTCACTTGACTTTGTGCTGAAAGTATCTGTAACCACTTTCAGCCACAACAAACCCCAGTACCGTTATCCTTACCATCTGACAGAGACTCATAGTCATAGTCGTACTCGTCTTCTTCCTCTTCCTCTTCCTCATTGGTGTGGTTGCCAGGCGATGTAACCCCGGTTGATCCATTGCTAGCCTGTGCCTGCATGTGGGCCAGCTGGTGAGCCTGTGAGAAGGTTGAAACATTGTAAAAAAAAAAAAAAAAAAAAATTGTGAGCAAGAAGAACTCATTTACAAAGACAGAAGTGTACCTGAAGTTTGGTTTATATCTACCATCACCTACAAGTATACAAGCTTTTATCTGATAACAAACTAGCTGTGTAGGACTTTAGTAAACTATGCTTTCAAGTGAAAATGGTTTAAGCAGATGCACATTTGCGAACATCAGCAGGTATTATTGATGTGTGACAGGCAGCACTTAACAATTCTAAATATTCAATGAACTAATGCTACCAAAAAATGGGCAATTAAAGGATATAAATAACATCAGCTATAAATTATGCACATGGCCTTATGCCTTGTACTGTATGTAGGTGTGTATGTATCTGTGGACAGGATGGAGTTCTCTCCTCTTGACCTTCTGTTTAAGTATGTCCACCGGTGCCTGGTGGGCTTTGAGCTTCTTATTCTTGAGGAGGATTCTGCCCTGCAGCTGCAGCGGCGACGGCAAGTGAGGGTCATCACTGAAGTCGCTTTCAAAGAGGAAGCGTGTCACAAGGCGATCCCCAAACACCGTCTAGTGGGTAAAACATGATAGACAATAAATAATGTGAGGTACAATAAATAACGTGAGGTACAGATCAGATTGAAATGTCAAGTGAGAGGAGGAGAGGGTAACTCAGAGGTTGTATAAGAATCCTCAACAACCCAAAAATGAAAGTGGTTTTATCGACACAAAACTGCATTACAAATAAACAAGCTTGTGGTGAGCTGTCTGAACATGAAAGACTTCTCTTTATCAAGCCACTCAGAAGTCCGTCTCTGGGGAGGATGAAATGCTGGGAAGGTTTCTTAGATGAAAGCATGATGTTATTCTGTGATGTATCTGTCGTGCCCAGATATGTGTGGCCTTGTGTATACAACTTTAGAAAAAAAAAAAAAAAAGAGGAAAGGGACAGTTGTAGCCTGAAGATTAAAAAAGCAAGCCGGCTGTCTGGACGTCTGCCAGATTGAATGCCCAGAGCAGCTGAGAAAATCTGGTCAAGGAAAACAAATGAGTGTAGTTCTGCTCTTGCTCGAGAAGTGCAGTTAAAAGTGCCACAGAGGAAAATAATCCCACCTGGTTGTTAGGGGAATAGTAAGTCTGGGCTAGAAAATAGGTGTAGCATTATCTAATTCTCTCTGTAAAAAACACGGTATTACTGAAAATGGATAAAGAATGCTGGATAGAGAACTCTATCCATGATAAAACTTTTACCATTGCATTCTTTTCTACATGTTAGTAATGCTTCTCTATCAGTGAAACAGATGGAAGCAGTTTCATATTGACACTCTTCTTGCGTTGACTTTCAGTTTGGTTAAAATGCTCAAATTCTTTACATAATAAAATGACAAAAGATTCTCAGTGTCTCAGCTACAATTCACTGATCATGAAGTTCAATACCACAGACAGAAACAAATGAACCATACAGAGAAAACCTACCTTGAAGATCTCCGCCATCTTGCGTTGCTGTGGAAGGGAGCAGTGGTTCTCTATGGACAGGATGACGGGCATGTCAGAATTGACAAATGCAGCCCGGTTAATTGCTTCCACCACGTCCTGGAGGATGACAGGAAAGATTTAATTCTCAGAAAAATCACTTCCAGTCAAATATGAAACAATAAATCTCAGATAAAACCAATACTAATGAAGTTTAGTACAGTATGAGCTACAGCTTCAACTTAAACACAGATAAATAAGCCCTTGGTTTGATTACATAAATATCGCAGAGGCAACGAGCTGGTGAACTGATGCCAGTTGGTACGTGTCTGAAAGGTTTCACATTTGTTTGTTTTACCGACACAACAGAGTTGCTCTAACAACCTCTGTCAAACTGAATAAATCACACAGCAGTGCAACTGCTTTTGAAGATACATTATAGTTGTTACCATGTCCATCCAATGAAGCGTGACAGCAGAAAGCAGGGAGAACCAGTGATGGATACTTTTTGTTTTACTTTTCTAAATGAATGGACTTCCCCTCTTCCTCTCTGTTACGTTGAATCCATGAATAAATATGCAATCTCTAACCTTGAAGGGTATCTTAGTGGTGAGTGTGTGCCCATGGTAAATAACTGGCATGCCATCATCTCCATCCCAACAGTCCAACTCCACGCTCCTACAGCCTTGCAGTAGCACCTGAGTAATCAACACATTGACATTCAATAAAAAAAGCATTTGTGGTTAAAAAAAACAAACATTTTCAATCAGTGGGTAAATACACAGCAAGTCACTTTCTCACTGACCTGGCTGTAAAGCTCAACAGAGGACTCTCCTTTCAGCTGGTGTCCAGTCAGATATGTGTTATGAGAGGACTCGATGTAGTAATAGGACAGAGGGTAGTGCAGATCCTCTGGGTTAATTTGGGATTCCTCATTACAAGATGCAAAGTTCTCCTTGTCCATCAAGTATCTGGAATAAACAGAGAGATACACTTTAAATAATGATTTTGCAGTTATCACAATTTGCAAGCCACCTCTAAAACCTCAGAAAATACCTCAAGGAGCCAATTAAAAAAATATATTTTTTAAGAAAACTTGCAACTGTTTTGAAATAGTGGTAGTTTTTTAAATTGCAAATTGCAATTTGAATTCAATATATGCTTCAATTATTTTGTTGCTGAAATGAATATGCAATGCAATGCAAATTTAAAAACAGACACACAAAAAAATAACACTACCTTGCAAAACCTTCAAATGACATCCAGCCCATTTGTCTCATGCTTACTGAAGGTTCAAATTTCTGCAAAAGAAAAGCGAGGGGAAAAAAAATGGATCAGTGCGTTAATAAAATGTTTTTACTGTCACCCTTAAGTTCATCTATCCAGGGTCCAAATTGTACCTGTATAATACTGAGAATCTCATCGTAAGCCATGTGCTCTCTCTGACAGTTGACTAAAAAGTCATTGAGCTGGGGGATGGCCAATCCCAAGACACCCAGTGATGCGTTCTCCACTCCTGTGCCATTGGTCACGATGCTGGCTGCCGCAATGGCGTCTGAGATCTGCTTCTGGTTGTCTGACATCTGCTGCCTTGTCCGGATGAACAGGCCAAGATCCGAACCATTGCGGGTTAATAAATCTGGAGAGGTGAGGTACAGAAGAATAATATTAATGCTTTTGTTCATTCTCTTGCCTGCTAGCATTAATATGCGTATAAATGACTGTGTATTGTACCAAGATCTGGTTGTTGCCCTGTGTCTTTGTCGTCTATTCTGAGGTTGGTGTAGAGAGGAGCTGACTCTGGACTTGATCGACTGCAGGGAACAGCAAAGGTGTCAAACAGCTCCTTCAGGTCCTTCCTGCTTCGGATACTGTGGAGGAGATGATTCAGATTTTTAGCCATTGTCGTTTACATTCTCTTTCGATTCAGCTCCTGCAATACAGATACTGTATGCAGAAGTATTATCTAATGCTGTCTTTGATCTCTGCATCACACAATCTTTGAAATACCTCTTTGATTTTGGGAGCTGTAAATTTTAACTTATAAACTGGCATTCAACGTAAATCTTTAAGTCCTATTTTTCCTGTTAACAGACATACAGTAAGTTTAAAGAGTTTGAAATTTATGAGTTAGATTCATAAAAACACCTTCAAGTAGGTTGGATAAACCTCAGCTGGTGGTTTAATGTCTTTAGAAACTAAATCTAAATCAGGGGTGAAGTGGTTCCATATTCTCTGCAAGGCTGTGCAAGTGAGGCATTTCGAAGGAAACTGCTGGGCAACAGATGAGAGGTTACACTAGGACTAAGACATGCAGGAGGATTGGTATGAGAATAATCCAGTTCTTATCAAGGAAAAACATTGTTTCCTTTGATTTGACAGGGGAAAATATTATAGTAGCTAAATATTATACAGAGAAGATTCTTTGGAAAATATCTGCAGCATGATAACCGTGAAAAGCATTTGCTGAATTTGTTTGATCTCACTGTCTTTAGCTGCTATTGATAAAAAACACAATAATTACACAACAAGAGGGAGTGACATTGCCGAAATGATGAACAGACTATTGACAATATACATATATCAACGCTTCAGGCGATAACAGAACACTGGATGGTTACACATAACCTGAAAAATGTGTTTGATCTGGGTTTTAGTTTGTGCTAGATAAAACAGAAACATACTTATCAAACTTTAAATACTTTGAATTCAGTCTGCCATGTTGACATGTGAATCTGTGTTTTGTGAGGAGCATCCTACTCCGTGGGATCTACCAGGATATATGTATTTATTATTCACCTGAATGACTTGAAGAGCTCGACAAACTCAATAAAGCTCATCGTGCTGTCAGAGATCATGAGGTTCTGGAAGCCTTTGAAACAACCTTTCCCTCGACCGTGCCATGACCTGCTGCTCCAGGCCCTGCAACCGACAGAGAGGAGGAAACATTTCTTAACCTGACAAGAAAAAGGATGTCTCTGGGGTCAAAGATTCACACCTCTGGACTTCATTCATAGTACATACCCTGGCTGTGACTTGGCAGTTCCTGAAAGGATTGGAGAGGATTGAGGGCGGGACTGGTTAGACCCTGCCATGCTAGAGGAAGAAGAGGAGGAGGAAGAAGAAGCTAGTAATCCAGGGCTCCTGGTGGATGAGAGGGAGAATGGTCCAGGGAAGCAGTCCTCTATGGAGATAAAGACGACCGTGTCAATAATGATCATACAGACACAGTACTACAGCATACTTAAATACTTCCTAAAAATGTCACCTGGATCTTCTTGATCGATGCTGTCAGACTCTGGTCCATTTCGATACAGTCCCTCCTTACAGCTCCGGGTTTTCCTAGAGACCATCTCATCATCTGTGGCATCCCCACTGTCTCCCTGTGTTGAATGTATACAGGTAAACCACTTATAAACCAACCATCTGTACAAAAGTCAAATCTCTATGAATTTGTAGTTTCAATAAGATAAACTTACAGAGACAAACTTGCATGTCTCTTGGTGCTTTATTTGCATTTGTATTGAATGTATTGTGACTTGAACAATTAAACCTAACAATTTACTTTAATCCACTATAAATGTACAACTCTATGCACTGACCCTGACAAGGACTTTTTTCTTCTTCTTGGCCTTATCATTGATGCTCAGAGGGCTGTTTTTCTGGGCACCAGGTTTCTCCGCTCCACCTGTGCTCATGTTCCATCTGCGTCCACCAAACAGCTCAATGGCCTGAGCCAGTGTGGGGCCTTCGTACCTGCCATCCTCCTAACAGAATAAAGGCACAGTTCAGGAGGATTCAGGGAATTTGAGATTCAACTCACAAACTGAATGAATATGCACAAAACAGCAAAGCGGGAAACTATTAAAGTTTTAGGAAGAAGTAAAATATTTTTGATTTGAAAAGCAACAGAGAGAGAAAAAAATCCATGGCACAGTTTACTTAAAAAAACAACAATGCTGAAAAACTTTTCAAACAGACACTGTGATGGAAGTATTTCAAGGGAAACATCAGTCAGTTGAGAATATATCTACCTGATACAGACTGACATACTGCCTCCTCAGCCACTGCAGCCTTTGGTCAGGAAACTTCTTCAATTTCCTGGTTGCATTCACCAACTCTGACAGGCCCTTGTGAAGCATTCGTGCCGTGTGATTGGGAGCCACAAAGTGCAGGAGCCTGCAGTCAAGGGACCAGTTAAAACACTTGCTGAACTGGAAGTCAGCTTCTCATCTTCTTACCAAATACAGTATCACTGCAGCAGTGCTAAAAAACTGGATTTCAAAGTAAGACATCAGTGGTGACAAGGCCCTGACCTGTTGTCTGTGGTGCTGAGACCATAGAGGAGTGTGAGGCCATTCTCCTCAACCGTCATTTGAATCAGTTTGTTCTGCAAACACACAGCGTGGACGTCCACTCCCTGGTGACCCAGAAACACTGCCTGCATTCAAATAAAAAACATGAGTAAGAATACAGTCCAACCCATGACTGTCACTGTTTTCCCTCAAATTCACATCTGTGTGTCTCGTATATTCCATTTCAAATCCCTGCACCAGTTTCAAAGACATTGTTCAGTTTAGATACCGAAACAAATCAACAAACCTTCACTACTCCAAGGTCCAGCAGGCCTTCTGCCAGTCCTGCCACTACAGTCTGTCCTAATCCCAGTGGTTGCTCTGGAGAGGAAGCTCCTCCACTCTGAGGCTTACCTGCCGTAAATCAACACATTTATGATATGTTTGAAATGTAGTAAAAGGCACAATGCCCACATTTACAACCAGTTTAATTTGTATGTGTTAAAAAAGACATGAGGTTGACCTTGTCTGGATAAACACATTTACAACATGTTTAAAACACAATAAAGACACAGGAAATAGTTTTTTTTATATACATGTATAAATATATATATATCACAGATGCCTGTTTTCCATTTGTTTAAAGAGTAATGATGAGAGGGGAAACAGTGCTTGTCTTTCTGAGATATAAACATACTCATCGTGTTTAAAATATCTCTCAGAGAGACGCAAACTGATTACATAGCTCAGTAGAAAATTTAATTACAAAAATACAGCAAAGAAGATAAGCATGTCTCTAAATGATGTCAAGATGGCTGTGTTGGCTCTCTGGGATAATTTACCCCAGGTAAGTGTTGTGTTGTCAGGCTGTAGTCGCAGCAGACAGCGAGCTGTGAGGTGGCTGTCCTGGTCGTAGTGGATGACTGTAGCCCCCTGCAGCAGGAACTGGTGAACATCAGGTTGTAGTGACAACACGTACCTATGCAGAGAGAATACAAAGAGTGTGTAGTGTCTGTTGAGTTAGTGGCAAAGTTTTTTGGGTGAGTACGACTGTGTTTGTGCATTTCTTACCAGGGAATGAGTTCAGTGCCATGGCTGAAAGCTCTGTGTGTCTCCTCAGTGCCCTGGAACTCAACCTCCTTCACCACCGGCTCAGACGACAAGTCACCATCTGAATCCGACAAGTCCCCGACCATGAATCTGCAAATAGATACAAGTTCCAAGAGAAGACATGCAATGTGAGGTTGTGAAAAAAAGAAATAATAAAAAAGGAACATTGTCTGAACATCACAGTCTTAGTTTACAGATTTCCTCAAGAAATCTGCAGATGCATCAGTTTTTCAACAATTGCAGCAAGTCTGATCAAGCATTTGCAAGAAAATAAACTGAGGTTGATTCAAATATAAGAAAATGAGCTACATCTGCAGGACGACAAACAACTTTGTCCTGTAATGCATCGGTTGAACAAGCCAAAAAAAGCATCATGCATTTGTCATTGCACATTCCTTGACTACTAAACTAAGTTCTACCCAAACTTCTATCTTCATGAGGTTAGACAGCATATCTCAAACTCCTGAAACCCTTGCAGTCACTTACAAGACACGGTTTGATTCTGGCGGTGTCCTAAATGAATGGGAACTACAGGATGGAGAAGAGTGGGACAAGTAATGGTGAAAAAAATGAAGGTTAGACACATGCCCTAATAAGTGAAATGAAAATAATGGGCCATGCCGGAGGGAAAATGAGAAACACAGGAAAAGAACACCTAAACCTCTTTGAGTAAGAAAGATGATATTTATCTGCATCCGCGTACAAACGGATGAAAAGTTTCTCCCTAGCCAAAATGAAGCAGTGTTATCCTGACCTCCAACATGAAATAATAACTCAGAGTCACAGACAACTGTCTTGAAACAAAGAGAAGACAATCCAGATTTCCTTAGTGCAAATACCACAGCCTGAGCTTGAAATTAAATCAGTTTTCTAACAACATTTCATGTTGGTGTCCTAATTCCAGCGAACTACCTGTCACCACTGCTCTGAAAAGTGCCAGAGCTCTGCTCCTTCCTGCCCTGACAGGAAACTGACCTGTTATCTCTTTTCTGTGACACAGGGGTTTATGTGAACATCACCTCATCTCCATAACAATCTGTAAATAAGTTCCTCCACAAGCCCATTATCTTGTGCAGGTGTTTATGAAAACACAACGTTTCACTTTGTGTATAGAAGGTGACCCAGAATAAGACAGACTCAGAAACTGTGGGCTGTGGGCTGCGAATGCAAAATGCTTTTAATGTTCAGTATGTTCAGTGCAAATCATTATATAGCAATTGTCTGAGTTATTATGAGAGAGACTGCTGTGGAGGTTTTACTGAAATTGGCATCGGCCTAACTTTTACCGCATGGTAGTGTTGATAGTTTTCATGAGAAATTGGTACATAATAGACCATTTTCTTTTACTTTGTCTGCAAGTCACTGCTTATGAACAAACTAAACTTTGGACACAGAACTTTAGCAGGAAGGTCATAGTGCTAAAGAATAGATTATATCCAGTCTAGGAGTGATTCACCCATAAATTAAAAAATAGTTTATATGATTTATACTGTATTGATAAAAGACTGAGACAGATTTATGAGCTTGTTATACATATCACACTTAAAAAAAACATTCTTTAAAGAATAGACAAAGCCAGAATGAAGAAGAAAAGTCAAACAATGAAAAACAACTATGCAATCAACTGATACACTGTGTTCCAGTGTGCTGATGGACTGGGTCACATGCTAGGTGCCATTTGATACTGTGCTATTTGTATTAACAGCTAATATTGCACAAAATCACCTTGCACACAGAGTGGAAACACAGAGATCATCCATCGGCTAAATTATGTGATGTTCAACACCATGTGACAGAAAACAGTCACTGGTTTAATGTATCCTTAAACAGAACACCCATATTGTTAGGAGCTCTACAGTCACTGTTTAGAGCTTGATGAACTGGGCACTGAAAAGAGACGGTCACCGGGTTGAACAGAATGTACATTTTAAAAAAGGTGGAGGGAAAATTAAGGTACTGACTGATTTCGGCAGCGGTCCCTGAAAGAGTTGTTCCTTGATGTGGGAGATGGGCCAGTAGAAGAGGGACTGGTGGACGCCTCATCGGTATCTTCTGACTCCAAACTGCGATTACATGATCTGAGAAGACAGAGAGAAAAGTCAGAGAGGAGTCAAGCGAAAGAACATTTGGAAACGTGATATCAAAGCCAAAAGTGGAGTAAAGTGGAATAAATACTGAGAAGTGAAGCTGACAGATAATAAAGTCACGGAGAGAAGATCAGAGGAGACTGTCATTAGTCGGAAAGTAAAAGCAGACTTTACAAGCCAGGCAGACATTTTTACACAGATGCAATGTACCTTATTATCTGGAGGATGTTGCTGACAGTAGCTTCTTTTTCTGGGACGTGTAGGCCATTTGGACCAGACCGCAACATAAAGTTGTGCTGTCCGCTGTAGTCAGACACAAACTAGAGAGAAGAGGATGTCTTCTTATTGCTTAGATCAGTTATATGAGACATGTATATTTGTGTATGCCTGAAGCTGTTTGCTGTACCTCTATTGAGTCTTCTGTGTTGTCTGGAGGTGGTTTAAGGCTAATGATGCTCGCCGTCCCATCTAGTGCGTCGCTCAGTTCCTTCAGAAAAACCCCACAGAATGGCACAACCTGGGGTGCAGGGACAGGACAAAGGAAACACAGTATGTTATGGCTTTTACTCAACTGTAAAGTTCAGAGGAGGATGACATATGTGAAATGTTATAGTTGAATAAATGCAAACCCAACATGAGTGACTCACCTTGCATCCTGGGATGTTTAGAGCCCTGGTCACAACCTTCTTGTACTCTGAAGAAGACTCGTGCTGAGCCATGGCATCCTTCAAGCTTCTCATGGTGTCAATGTCCGACTGGTACATGA
The DNA here is from genome assembly GCA_030347415.2 of Decapterus maruadsi. Classification (NCBI taxonomy): domain Eukaryota; kingdom Metazoa; phylum Chordata; class Actinopteri; order Carangiformes; family Carangidae; genus Decapterus; species Decapterus maruadsi. The sequence goes on along the minus strand of CM064888.1, from coordinate 11,191,321 downwards.
ACTGCCACATCTTCAGCACCTTACGAGACCTGGAACACAAACAAATGTTGTAGTCAGCTGCGTATTCATGAGCCTCGGCACATTTGAGTGTGTCAGTGTGTGTGCGCTGCTTGAGACCTGAGTCCTGCCAGGAACTCCATGACACCGTTGTAGTTTCCCATGTTCCAACAGCATTTCGCCACGTGGACCAGGTAGGAGAAAACCTCTCTCTTCTCATCCAAGGTCCCAGCTGTCAGGACAAGCCATGTCACCCACGAACTCACCTATTGATACAGAAGTTGACATATTACTAATAGTGATTATCACATAAAACTGATGAACGAACAGTAAGATTTGTTATTTATTCATATAGCAAAACAAAGCCATTCCTCACAACATAAATGTTTGAAGACAGCCCTTTCTTCCAGGACTATTCATTTATTATTACAGTAAGTGTAGTGATAAAATATTCTGGTGCAACATGTTGCACGTAGCTGCAGGAACAGTGGCCATAATGTATGGATGTAGTAGTTGTGTATTTGACAAGTTTAATGGGGAAAAGGTGGAAATACCGCGTGCCATGCAGAGCTCACATCTCTGCCCCGCTGATCTAAAAGCAGCTTGCTCTGACAACTAAAGGGAATGAACCTACCCCTAAGACTATAGGGGTTATGGCAATGGGTGAAATTTTCCAAAATGTTGAAATATCCCTTTAAAACTCAGTGAACAGGAGACAAGGTCCACGGCCAAAAGAGAGTCAGCTGAAACTCTCCGTTGTGTGTATGTGTGTGGTCTTCTGTGCGCTCGCCTTGCTGCTTTTAAATTCTGGAATGGCAACCTGTGTCTAAAGTGGTATAGTGTATGTACAGAAGCACGCCAGCTGGCCACACACTGACACACACACACGCACGCACAAAAGAAAGAATGAGATCAGATATCTATGAGCTGCACTCTGTCTCTGCTCAGACTGCCCTCAAGCACACGCAAAAGATACAAACCAGATATTTATCACAGTCAGCTTCCTCTCACATTCTTTGTGATGGAGACGCACATACAAAACTCACATAATACAGGAAAAGACCAGCTTTCAATCGTACAGTTTCTTTCTCCATACCATGTGCCTCTATACATTTTAGTTTCGTAAAATTCACTCACACATACGCAAACACACACACTCACAAGCACACACACTAAACCTCCCCACCCCCTTTGCAGGCGGTAAAAACATCCCCCTGGCCCAGAGATCTATTACTGGGTTATGTAAGGATCTGTAAAGCCCACCATGGTCAGACTTCACAGGGACTAAATAAAGACACACACACACACTCACACAAAACATGCAACAAAGTACAACGAAGTATGTTGCGTCCATTTCACCTTTGACAAAATACTGCTAAAATGTGCTATTTTTTCCCATTTAAAACTCTGACCTTTGAGAAGGTTATGACACAAGCAGAAATCCTACATAACACATGCAACCGAACCCTTTGACCTTGTAAAAAAAATGCCAACCTTTTCACATACATTACGTACTGTATGAAACCATGGATACTCACATATCTAACCTCAGGCACTTACATATACAATTGAACACACAGTATATACAGACATCTCAGATATGAGCTTGCACATACACAGACCCTGCTTTATAAACATATCATCTACAGTCTTTGATAAAAAGCTGAATTTCATTTGTCAGACTTTAAAAAGGTTAGTTGTCATAATTTCAAACTCACTCATGTTAATAGCGTTATGGTTTGTTAAGTCTCTACCCAATACGAGTGAAACCATGCCAGTTTATGCATTCCTGCGTGATAGAAGCACAAGCAATCAGAGGGCTCTGGGCTGGGAAGGTTACTCAAAATGTAATCCATTTCATGCATTTAAAACTGTCTCCTTTAAACTGTTTTCCCTCATGTCGTGTCTTTATTTACTCAACCTGACAAACATCAAAAGCTAAAGTTGCAACACTTATCCTCCAAATCCTGTCAAATGGATTATGCAGTTGAGTGGAGTGACAGTTTCAAAATATTCTTTTTGATATAACAAGCAGCAGTTGAGAAAACAACCTCACCACCACAGGATCCATTTAGTGGCTGCTCTGGAGCTTTCTATCATATCACATGAGCCTCATCCAGAGGTGGAGATCAAGCCATTTCTCGTGGAAATGCAGATGTTTACATTTCTGAGCATGTCCAGTGCTCTGTCCACATCTGCTGGTGACAATCATGTGATATAATGGAAATGCAAACCCCCTCTGTTCAACTTTGTCTATCCATCACCACTGTCAAAAAAAAGATCCTTGGATATCGTCATCTATAACCAATTCACCATTTTTAATACATTAATATACTGTAAAAGACAATGGGCGGCAATTCTTCAAATGCACATTGAAGAAAAGATGCTGTCTCTAAATCTTTCTGAGTAGATTCTTTATTGATTGTGCGGTGTCTACACTGTCCACACTCTCCCAGAATCTACTGTATATGACTTTTTGATAAACAAACCCACTGCCCTACAGTATCTTATCTGTAACTCCCCTGCTCTGTGCGTGCCAGGATGTGCATGCTTTGCGTGAAAATCTGCTATCAGTCACTTCGAGCATTATGACATAATGTGAAACCATGTCAGCAGCTGGGTTGTATTACAATCGCCATTTCAACCATTCTGACCGTCTGCAAGAGACTATTTGAACCGTCGCCGATCGAGAGAGTTGGCATCCCCTCTGATATTCCAGATCGCAGAGGTGTGTGCTCAGTGTTGTGTGTGCGAGATAATAGACAGGATATGAAGATATACTATATATAGAGAGAGCATGAACATGTAATAGCAGAAGAGAGCGAACCAGAGATGAGAACAGACAAGTGGACAATACAACAGACTAAAACTGGTAAAGAGTTTCTTTAAACAACTCCCTCCCTTTTATACACAGGCATAGGTGTTATCAGTTGACAATAATCCAACCATGTACGCGCACACACACACACAAACACACACACATACACAGAAAGTGAGAACCAGAGCTGGGTACAAGCTGATCCCCATTTGATGTTTGTCTGTGTCCATCTGTCTATCCGTCTGTCTGTCTCCATCTGTGCGCATGTTATTAGTTGAACTATGAGGGTCAGTTTCTCCTTGATACACAAATTACATAACCAAGGTTGATGGAGAACTATTACAAACTCAGCGTATGAGCACATACTGGTCCTGTCAAAGCTAAACACTCCAGACAGACACAAAGGGGTCCCAACTGTTCACCCTTCCTTGACGCCAAATTCTCTCTTTCTGTGCTATCTGCTTTTTACAGCAGGATCTTTCACTCCCATACATGGCTTGAACATTCAGGATCAAAACCTTTATTTTTTCCCCCCAATTTACAGCATGTTAATTGTGAGGAAAGTTAAAACAAGAAAGTTATATTACAAACAGAGAAACCTATCAAGGAAAGAATGAGCAGCTTCAAACTAGAATGACTTCCATCAGAAATGGTCCAACTATATCCACAACTTTTTGAAAAAACCAAAAAAAAAAACATTCATACTATTTGTATTTCCATAAAACAAAAGCATTGAATCAGTCAACCAACCAACATTTCCAGTTTACTTTCCGAGAATCAGTGAAGCTGGACTGAAACATTTCTGGAGTTAAGATTGCCAATGTGACATTCATTTTTGTTGTTTGTATTCACTCATCATTCAGCAGTACCACTCATGGTTTACTGGAAATTTTAAAGAATAAAAGTGGAAAAAATTCCCAAAATGTTGAGATAGGTCTATGGGGAAATGCAAATCAAATCACTGAAAGATGAAGTAAATATTTTATGTAACACTGTCTGTCATCGCTGAGGAAAATTGCAGGCAAACTTATCCAAAGCATAGTGCACAGTCAGCTAAGATACCACATACTACATCATGTCGGTGTCTCCACACTGGGAATCACTGTTGTCATTTGACTGTTGATTCATTGTGCCCATATATGGTTATGATGCACATTTGGGAAACGATTTTTCATGTGCCTCTCCTCTCACTGACTTAAATGAAAACCAGCTGATGTGAAAGGCATGCAACTTAAAGATGACATCATCATTCCCGTTCAGTCCCTCTCTCTGCCTCACTTTCTCTTTCTCACCAGTACAGTGTTGTGATTGTTTATGCTCAAAGTCACTCACCATAAAGACACAAGGCCCAGGAGAGTAACTTCAGCCAACTTACATTGCGCAGTGTGCGCTTCAGTCATGGGCTGATAAGATGGTATGCCTCGACATAAATACGACATAGTTGCATAAGGGAAAACATGATTGCTGCTCTGCTATGCTTTTCAACCTTTCACATTCATGTCAAACCAGAGTGCAAGCATTTCCACTGTCTTTGATGATGTCATTAATGGCAGGGTATAAAGTTATCTGAACAGCAGAAACATTGTTTTTTAAATAATATTTCCCACTTGAGAGGTGCCCCCTCCTCTCAATACTAATAACTCTGCATCTTTATAAGGCAGAGTGTAAAAAGCCAAGGCATTCACAAGTCTCACCATCAAACTATCCGAGATTCTTAAGTGATCTCATCCAGACTTCAGACATGTGGTAAAAACTGAGCTTGTGAGATATACTGTCAACTGACTGGGAAACATTACTGTGGTGAGTCCCCGCAGGATATAAAGTTAAAAGAGGCCAACTTACTTCGAAAGATAAACTACCGTAACTAAATAATTGATTCAAAAAAATAACAAAAATCAGGATTAATCAATATCAAACAAACATTTAGTTCACTTGACATCCTGGTTTTTTGGTTTTTGGTTTTCCTTCTAAAACATTATTCTTTGACCTCAGGGAAATAAACTGACTATCAGCAGGATAATCCCAATCACACAGATTTACATCAGATGATTCCTCACCTCATTGAACCGTGTCACCAGGTCCTCCACAGCGTTGCTTCGCTGAGCACTCTGGGTAGGCATGGTGGGTGCCGACAGTGAAGCCTTGAGGTTTGGGTGGTGTTTCGTTTGGCACTCAGGACTGCCCAGGTCTCGAGTGAGGAAACAGAGGTAGTCCAAGGGAAAGACCTGAAGACAGACACACAGTGAAAAAGTGAATGACTGGACACAGACTGAGATCAACCTCCGTGTTACCAAAGATGTCAGTTGAGAATCATTATCTGTTGTTTCCCGTCATACAATACACAATACATGTTTTTTTCCTCCTACCCGTTGGTAGAGCTGCTGCTCTTGCTCGGTGAGGATACAGGCGATCTCCTCAGGGAACTGCACCAGGTGCCGCAGCTCTGCCAGCTCCTTACTGATCCCACTGACACTGGGGGGAAGAGAGCTGCTGCTGGTCATGCTGTTGGCCAGCTGACGCTCTGGACGGACAAGTAAGAGAAACAGGAGAGACGAGAAGAGGAATCAGAGGCTTTTTCCACACGTAAAATCAGCATCGAGCATTTCGGTGAAGAATGAGAGAAAGGCAGGTATGTGAAAACAGAGTGAGAGACGATCCGTGGATAGGTTAATACGGCGCGTGTGTGGGGGGGTTGAGAACGAGGTGAACTCTTTGCAAGTTGACAAAGAAAACAGAGACTGCTGCTCTTCATACCAGCGAGAAAAGAAGAGAAAGCAGGAATGAGAAGGAGAAGAGATTAAAGAGACATTATCTACTTTGATATTTCCCTTTCACCATGAAAGCTTTAAGCCTCAATGAAATGTGGATCACTTTTTCAGGATTAGACTGAATGTCACAAGTCTTCTGATAGACCGATCCCTGCATACCGTACTCTCTCTCTATCCCCCAAAACCGGCCAAAGGAAACCTGCACACTTCACCCTCTGGAAGTAAACAGCATTGATCACCTGCCAGTTCCTCTGTTTGGATTGCAGTCGGGTCCATTAGTCTGTCTGTTTACACACACACACACACAAACCTGTCTTCATCTCTGCTAACAAAGGACTAATGGACAGTTTCTACACTGGTGCGAGAGCTGCCAGGTAGACATACAGTACATTGTCGGGATCGATGCCACATAAACTAACAGCAGTTTTCCAGCGCAGGAACTTTGCCAGGAAACATTTGAGGGAGTCTTTGAGAAGTTTCACCTACATTCAACTGCAGTAATTTACAGAACCTATTTTAGTCGCTGGGATACAATTCCTGCCCTGAAAAACCCCTCTGCTTGTAAAGCACAGGCCGTCCAGGTTGGGTTTAAGGGGGTCAGACCCAATTCCTTACACAACGTTGACTCAGGCAGAAGCGAGAGGATGTCAGTGAATCAAGTGCATGTCATTAAGGTAAGATCGTGCAAAGGCAACAACTATGTACAAAGACACTGAGCAGCATAAATGAGAGAGATCCTCTCTGGCCCAGTGGCTATTTTCATACTCACAGAAATCGTCAACAATGACCCACATACACAATTGTGTATGCATATACACATACGCGGCCAGGCCATGCACACACTTAAAGGTTGTCCTTGATAATCCTTGAGATGTGCCACAGGTAGCCATGGCAACAGCAGTGACTGCTCTGCAGGGACAACACTTGCTTATTTACACAGTTTGATTTGTGGATCCGGTCTCACAGCTTCTGTAATGAACTCTGTGTGTGCGGTGTGTGTGCACATCTGTGTGCATGTGTGTGAAACAGTTGAGAGCACAGACAGGGGAGACAGGAGGGGGAAAAGAAGAAAGAAAAGAAAGCAGAATAAAAGAAAATAAACCTTAGTTAAAGGACGCAGCAGGAAAAGGTTGTTTGATCAGAGAAAAGACGGGTGAAAAATTATTCATACAAGCAAGCAGAAAAAAATACAAGACGGGGAAGCAGAGACACAAAAGTGAGAGCCGAGGAGAGACGGGAGGAGAGGACAGAGAAAAGACAGAGAGGAAGGAAGCGATAAGTAGAATAAGTGGAAATTTTGTAGTTTACACAGGTGTGAGCTATCGATCACAGTTAGAGCGACAGAATAATCCAGTAAATTCTTTAAATGTCCTGCACAGAGACAGGCTCAAGGTGGTGAGTTGCAGGTGGTGATACAGCGCAGACCTGGAACATATTTCTCAGTCATGTTTGCATTAAATGAAACAGGAGAATCAAAACAATCCGACTACTGACAAAATGAAAAGGTGCATCAGAGACTGCACGACGGCACACGACCTGTTAATAAAGACGTATACTGAACGACAGCATACGGAGCGCAAACGCCACTTCACATGGGTGCTTTGAAAGAAAACTGTAGCGTAGAAACAGCTGCAACTTATAAAACAATCAGACAATGAAGGAAAGTGTGGCCACCTACATTTCAGACAATGTAGTTCATCTGGTTCACAGCATTCATCATCTCTCGACTCCTCTCTCTCCCTTTTGCATGCTGCAGGTATGTAAAAAATGACCTATGACCTCTGGGTACTTATAGCAAAAAAACAAAAACTAACAGAACTAACAGTGGATTATGTTAAATTATTCACTTTTATTAAAGAAGATCAAACATAATTGTGAGTTCTTTGCTCCTTAGAGATGTTTTTATTTTAAATACCGTGTTTATAAAGTTGAAAACTATCAAGTGGTTTATCTATCAACAGTTTAAACAGTACCTTCTCATCTCTAGGCCTGAGCTGGTTTTACAAGCTCGTCTTTTGAAGTGGAAATGGAGACATCCTCAAATTAGTCAGATGAATTACATGACCATTCGGAGGAGACATGAATCATTCATTTATTCATCTTTCCCACAGGGAAGACACGGGCAGACAAAGCTGTCAGCCAAGGCAGTGACTGAAAGGTCTTAAAAGATTCTGAGGAATTAATTACAGGCAAATGAGAAGATGAGAAAGAAGTCCCGACCTTAAAACAGTGATACGCAAAAACAACCATACTACGGACACTGACAGAATATACTGTATGTATCCTTAAAAGTACTATTTAGATCATTTCATTGTTCTCAATTTTTTTTTTAAAGCACTGGGTTGAGAATTAGTTCATTTGTCAAAACAAAAAAAAAACATTTGAAAATATTATCAGCAATTCAATATCCTTTATCATGTGATAGTCATGATATCCTCAGGCATCACCATACACTATCAGCAGTGATAAGAGAAAACTCTAGGGCTGATAACCGGATGGAATGAGATGGTGGATTCCACTGATAGTGACAAGTGTATCTACAGTAATACAATCAGTTGTAGGGCCATGAGAAAAAAGGGCTCATGACCCTTTACACATCACATACGCTAGTCTGAGAAACACTGATGAGACACAACGGACGTGCAGCGCTCCTGCTGGGAGACTGAAAGAACATTGACCTGGACTAATTGACCATGATGTCCCTGTGATATTTATGCATGGATTTACTCATGTGTAATGCATGCTGCTGAATACAAATACTATGTGGGCGTGCATGCATGCATGTGTGTGTGTGTGTGTGTGTGTGTGTGTGTGTGTGTGTGTGTGTGTGTGTGTGTGTGTGTGTGTGTGTGTGTGTGTGTGTGTGTGTGTGTGTGTGTGTCACATTGGTACATTGGCTGAACATCCTTTTTACCCATCTCTGTGATATTTCTGTTTCAAAGGGCACGCCATTTATAGAGTCAGGATATTTGTCATATGTGACCAAACAAAGCAAAAGGAGGAACATGATGTTCAAGTCAAACAATAACCGACTCGATGCTCTGCACTGCTTTTCAGACTGGTTGAAATCATTCAACTCTGCATTCAAGCCGGTTCTATCTATCTGGCGAATCGCAGCTATTAATACCCGCCAAAAGGAGAGGAACCTTGAACATAGACCGCGCAGTCTTTCTTTGCCCACAAAGTCCACACATACGTACGCTGTTCTCATAAGCACGGTCAGAGATGATGACAACTTCCCCGCAGGAGTATGTAGGGCACTCAAACAGGTGCAGCACAAACACTTTAAGTCGGGGGACTGTTTACAAATGAGGTTTTTTTTTAAAACTATAAATACATCTCACATATAGATTTTATTAAAATCGCCAACAATCTTCTTCTGCTGTCTCTTGGTGGAACTCATAAATCAAACTATGCTACATCTCCACATCAACACCCGAATTTTGAACTACTGCAGTTTTGCATGTAAATAACACAAACTATGCATTCAGAGGCCAAACTGCATAATCAGGCTGTTTCCCCTTAGTTCAAGGACAATTTTTCAGTTTTACTCCATGGAATAAATAACTGAATAACATCTGATTCTGCCAAGTCCTTACTGGCATGCACATGAAAGTTAATACAAAAAAAAAAAAACCTTGAGCAAATTAAAAAATCAACAAGTAGTCACAAACAGCCTAACAGTGTGGCAAACATCAGCACGCAAGACTAAATAGCATAAGGACACAAAGTACGTAGACGCAGCCAAGTACACAGACACACAGCAGCAGCAGGAGCAATAAACATTGATCTGTCTGACTGCTGACAACACTGAGTTATCACAGGGAGTTTTCCCTCTTGGATCAGATATGTACACTATTGCACACACAGTCCCACGTGCAGACATAAATATAACATTTAGAGTCTTCTGACCTTTAGTTGTTAGCGGGAGGACTATGACTAAAGTCAGGGTAAAGACCAATTCGGGGTGATTTAGCAAAGGCCTCATTGTTATGAAAGCAAAGATCAAATTAGAGCATCAAATAGGTCACGTAATTAAATGAAGTCAAAGTACATTTAGAGATTTAGAGATTCTCAGAGAGCCATGCTGGTGCTTTACACTCTTATCTTCACATGAGAGGCATCAGGTGGAAGTTAACTGTGAATGAGGCCCATTCACTTTCTACTTGCAAACATACTTAGAGAAGAATAAACTCAGGCCTTTACCCAGTCACGTCACAGCGACTTGATACAAATCAGATGGAACACATGGGCAATTTCTGCGCCTTTGTGGAAACTGTAAGACTCAAAACATACTCACAGCCATGTGCGACATTCATTTTAAGGGTCGGATCAAAGTGATGTTACCCAGAGACCCTGAAATTCTTCACTGTCATGCTGTCGGCTTTCTGGTGTAAAGGGGGGCAGAGTGCACAGCGCTACATCACACACATTTCCAAACTGCTGCATCACTAATCGCATGTTTCAACAAACATTTTTCTAATTAAATCGCAATGTTTGCTATTTGCCCCCCTGCAGCTTTGATTGGTTACAGACAATCACAGAGAACTGTGAACCGTATGTGATTTGACTGCACAAAGAGTATGCTTTACAGGAAAGACAGGTGGAATTTTTCTGTTATAATAAAACCTCTTATTTCAGTCATGAAAAGCCTCTAAATGAGTAGATACAAATGAACCATTTAAGGTACAAGATAACGAGACAAAAACATCAATGTCTGGAAGTCCTGCCAACAGAGTTACAAAACCTGAAATTATGAATCATTATTTGGCAACAATTTGACAAAAAAAAAAAAAGCACCCCTCTGGGCAAACATGTAAACACATGCTTTAAGTCCAGGGCTACTATTTGATTTCTGACATGCATCATCAACACTGTGCTAACCACTACTCACAACATACACCAGTTCCTTTTAACATATACATAATACATTAGGACACTACATGAGCATGACTTATTTCAGATGTGTTCTACCAGCCACACTGCACTGACTCTCAGGTTTCCTCTACTCACTGATCAGCTTGAAGTCCGTTCTCTGAGCGTGCTTCATGGTTGCTAGATACAGCTGGCCACTCTGCCTCCCACACTGACAGCTCAGTGCCGGGGTGACCGACGAACACTTGTCCACATTTGAGCCGCCGGTCTCCTCTCTCCTGCAGCTGCTCTCTCTCTCTCTTGCTCTCTCTCTCTCTCTCTCTTGCTCTGTCTCTCTCTCTCTCACTCTGGCTGTTTGCTCTCTCTCTCTCTCTCTAACTCTGTTCCTAACTCGCACTCTCTCCAATTCACACTTGGTCTCAGACTCTCTGTGGCTCACCTGGCTACTCTCCCTTGCCTTACCAGCAAACAGCCTTCCCTTGGTCTCCGTCTCGACGACATTCACTATTCCTCTCTCTCCCTCTCTCTCTCTCCAGGTCTCTCTCTCCCGCCCACCTTTCACTGACACCATACATAGTTCACAGCTGTGCGCTAGAGTTGGACCAGTCGGACCATCCCACTGCACAGACACACACTAGTATAACTTATACACTTATATCAGCAGAGTTTGAACAGGGGACAACAAAGCAAAAAAGACTTTATAGAGAATCAGTAAGCATTTATTAATATCTGTATTTTTGGAAAACAAAATCTCCAATTATGTGTAATTTACGGTCCCAGATGCGGAGCTGCCGCTTGTTACTGAGGTTTACACGACGCTTCTAAATGTGTTTACCGACTTCATATCCATTGGTTGAAACAATTAGTCAATTGACTGATGAGTTCACTGACAAAAAGATCGTTTAGAACTATTCAACTAATCTTTTCATTCATTTATCAAAAAGACAAAAGACAGACTGACCTTTAGATATGTACAGTATTTCTCTGTAAATGAAAATAAGCTCTCACAGCTCTGGAAAGCTGTGATGAGCACAATTTTCTGACAAAGAATGACTTCATCTAAAATTATCAACAGAATCAACGCAGCAATAAACAGAGAAGTGTATTTTGAATAAAACTTGTTGCCTATGTTTGTTAGTTCATGCTGCATATACTACAGAAACAAAGGTATATTTGAGGATAAACATTTATCGTTCAATTAAAGTGTAACATTCTCTTCTATGTTACTTCATTGCTTAATGATGTTTTATCTATGATCAAGTGTCGGCAGGGTCATTCATCCTTTATCATGGTAAAAACAATATATTTGATTACATTAGAGCTAATACATAAAGGTGGAATACTTGTACGATTTATACTAGTACCCAGTTTATACTGCTGAGTATTTTTAGAAGTTTTGACCATGTAAACAGTGTGTTTCTGAAATCCTTGTGACTTCCTCTCTCCATGATTCCCCACCATTTCTGCTGTCAGTGGGTCTTAAATGCTGGAAGGCAACACAATGTACAATGACGACTGAAAGGAAGAGTGAAAAAGAAACGAAAGACCAATACCAAGCTGGAAGGATGGCTGCCTATAACCCAGCAGCCCACTCCCTTTTCAGCGGTACAGTAAATTGTGTTTTAAAGGAAATGAGCTCAAGGAAAATACTTAAACATTTATAGTTCACATGAATATGCCTGAATCCCTGTGGCCTTCAGTAGCTGTTCATTGTCCTCAAATGATATGGTTCGAAAGCAAAAGGAGTGAAATGTTTAATGCTGGGAATTATGCAGCCATCATTTGAAGACTGACACTTGCTCTAAAAGCCTACAGTATAGAAATGAAAATATAAATTATTTTTCCATTAAACATTTAATCTGTGAAATTTCATTAAATGGGGTAAAAAACGCCTAAATCGACAAACATACAGTATAGCCTATATTACAGTATAAGAGCACACAAATCATGAGCAGATGCGACACAAAGAACCTGTCCATATCTATACAAAACATGTGCATTTGCACACGTTTTGTGCTTGTGAGTGAAAATTACCCCTATCAAAGTCTCAGCCATCAGCAGGGCTGGAGCTGACATGGACCTCACTCGTTCCACATTGACAAGCTCCGTGAAACAAAAACAACTGCCCTTAATTACTGGTGCACTGCTCAGCAATGATTTATGGTCTCTCTATTTCACACCATGTCTCCACATGTGTTACAACAGCACAAACACACACATATCACCTTGACCTTACCCTTGTCTTAACCAGTTGTCATTTTTCCAGTACCAGTATTTACATTTATAGGTGTTTACTTTCACAACAAAAGCCTGTCACACTGACCAAGACAATATTATTTATCAAAACGTTCCTTCTGACCGAAAGCCAAGTGATTTCTGTGTTTACAGAACGACATGAGTCTTTGACAAATTGACATACATCTGATGAACCAGAAAAAAAAAAAAGCTTTTGGGATCATGACAGTGAATGTGGGATATGGAGAAGGTCTAGAAAAGCATTTCACCTCTCGCAGCACTCACACTAAAACTCTAAGAATACACTAAGGCTGTCCAAGCCATTACCCTGGTTAATCCCAGAAAGCATTTGGTGCAAGAACCACTGATCAGGTAGTTGCATTTCTAGCCCAAGTTTTTACGCCACTATCTAAAAATCAATTCCTCATGAGACTGAGGTAATAATAGGAATGATGTGCTCAAGTATAATGCATTCACGTGAAAAAAAAGAACATTTCATAATGATCTGTAACCCATAATTGTGAGGTAGTATGTCATAATTAAGGGATACATACCTAAGATCCTTGGCATGATATCCACATTCCATTAATGCAACATTTTTGATCTGCATCATTGAAAATATGCAGAACAAACAGAGTGACTGTTACTATAAATATAATCTATAAAATAAACTGTCAATATATAACACCTGTTCTTACAAATGACTGCTTTTAATGTTCATACTCCAATCAATACACAACATATTGATGTGGTATTACAGTATGAATGTTGAACAAGGAAAAGCGGTTACAGCTCTGAGATTGAAGATAAGATTCAGATAATCCCTGAATTAAGTAAGAACTAGTGCGGCAAAAATGCAGGTTGCACTCTTATTTTCTTTTCTTTTCCACAAAACAGCTCCATGTTCATAAAATGAAAGGATGAAGGCAAAAAAGGAGGTAGGAAAGGTAACCTATATAGAGAGGGGAAAGAGCACAAAAGCCTCCTCTATACAGATGACACAACGATGACCCCGCTCACCAGAGAGGATAGAAAAACCCTTTGATTTCCAGAAGAGCTGGACCACTTCAACAGACAGTGGTGGTACAATATGTCTCTAAAGCTGTGTCTCTTTCAACAGCAGTAAAGTTTTATGTGACAAACTCAAACCATCAGTAGCTTCCTCATGATAAATGTGACAGTTATGTTACCTTTGACAAAGGCTTATTTGGCAAGTACCAACACTACACGTCATGCTGTTTTGTCACTGTTTAACAATCACAAGGAACATCCTGGCTCCAAATAAAGGTGAATGCAAAGGGAGTTTAGTACTAAGCTCTGCCACTAAAAGCTTTTAGATTTGCAATTGATTTAAAGAGATTAGATTGAGAGCGGTTTGTTACACTGAAACACTGAACGGAGGAATGATGCCGTAAATGGTAAGAAGGCAAATAACTGCACTGACCTCGCACCTTCCCTGAGCATCAGGATAGGTAATCGTCTTTTATAAAATCTGAAATCTGATGTCTTTTGAGAACCTGAATCTGAACCTGAACCTTCCTCTTGTCAATTCCACTTGTATCAAAGCTTTTAAAAAGGCAGCATCATTTCTGCACTGTGCTTTCTTGGCACATTAAAAGTCAAATCACTGAAATGGCACAAGCCTGGCCTCGCCACAGGCAAACCATATGTGGTTTACCTGCGTGCATGAATAATATGGCTGTGAGTCTAAGTCTAGGACTCATGTTATGTGCAGTGTTGGTATCTGGATAGTTTTAGTGCTAGGTTAGAAAGACAGAGAGTGTTAAACTGGGAGTCTTTCATGCTGTCCCTTTGTGTGGATGTGTGTGTGTGAGTGCGTGCATGCAGGTCTATGAAATCCTAGCCCTGCCAAGACTTGTAAGCTGCTATGTGTGCGCGTGTCTGGCTCTATTTTGTTTCCTGTAACACCCATTAGAACAGAACACAGTGTCATGGTAAAGATATGCACTGTGTGTGCGTGTGTATTTTGTGTGTGTGTGTGTGTGTGTGAGTGAGTGAATGGTTTTTGCTGATGAACTTTTCTCGCGAAAATTAAAGTTTGATCATCAGAATTAAAAACAAGTGTAGAAATGAATGTTTTTTGTGTGCGTGCAAATGTGTGTCTGTGTGTTCCAGAGACAGTCGGTCCGCTGGCCCGCTGCCAGTGGAAATTGATGTCAGGATCGGCTTACATTTAAGTCATATGTAGCATCATAGTAGGGAAAGTGGACAGACATTTACCAGCTGAGCAACTGACCGACAACGCAACTGGTTGGACAATGAAGTCATGTGAAGAGACGGAGAGAGGAAGAGAGAGAGTATGAGAGACAGAAACTAGTGGAATACTCTGTGCATGATAAGAACTTGTTTATTTTCCAGGCCCATTTAGGAAAATACATTTTACAACTGACCTTTTAATGTCTTTCTCAGGGCATTTTGTGGACGTGGCTCGCTGCTGCCCTGCGGTATCTTATGGAAAATGAAAAGCAAACGTGCATGCGTGCGTTGATGTGTTTGTTTTTATCTGTTTGTTTGATGTGCATATAAGTTCTTTTCAGATGTTAAGAAATAACCAAGTGTGCGCTCACGAGTGTCGAGCGGATGCTGTGATGTCAGGGAGCTTTTTCTTCTTCCTAACGCCACTTGAGTGTCGTGTGTATGTGTGTGTGTGCGTGTGTCTGAACTGGAGCCAGTGAGAGCAGAGAGAAGAGGATGGTACAAAGAGGGAGGGAGGACAGCAGCAGAAATAAAGAGAAAAGACAAAGAGGAAAGGGCAACCACTGGGATCAACAACAGACGTGCTCCTGCCGACCCAGAACCCACTGTGGACGAGGAACCATGTGGGAAAAGAGCAGAGAGGAAGAGAAACGAGTGGAACAGTGGATCACAGGGGAATAGTGAGAACCTTTTCTTCTCATAATCAAACAGACCCAGGCCCTCTGCCCAAAGTCCTTACTTCACCATCGCAGCTTATGCTCCTCTGGCCTGATCTAGTACACAACTGTTGGTTTTGTGAAACTGTATACAATAATTGTAACAGAAAGTTTACATTAGAGGTAATAAAGTTGTAATATAAACAAAAGAGCTGCCCAAAGTTTAGTCATAGTCCTGAAAACAGCACTATGACTTTGACTCTGATTCATGATAAATCTAAATAACCACAGTATCTAGTTGGAAGAGATCTCATCAGATCAATACAGAGTCTATCAAACGTACAAATACACAAAACCTTAGTCCATATACACTCACCTTTCAGCACGCCGTGGCTGTTGAGAACTTGGGGCAAGGGGTAGGGCAGGGCAGAGCGTGCACCGAGAGCAGCTGTGGCCTCTAGCAGGGCTCCAGTCAGCAGAGAACAAACCGATGTCCTCTGGTCACAAGAACGATAAAACCTAGAAATGAATGAGGACAAGTGTCAAAGCCTGACCTTGTAGCAAGCACCCAGCTGGCTGCAACTGGCAAACTACAACTAGCATCTGCCAGCTGGAATCTATAAAATATATCGTACTGGAAGTCATCTACCTTCACTCAGTTTTCTACATGTTTAATTGTTAATAATAGTGAGTCAGAAATCAATCTTGGCACACAGGTACCAAAAGGCCCATTTGCTTTAATTGGAATTGCAAAAAAAAACTTATGGAGGCAAAAAAAAAAAAAGGTTACAAACCTAAGTGGCTGAGATGGATCACAACACGAGGGAATAGATAAGGAGTTTTGCTCAGGTCTGGCTGGACTGGCACGACAAGACTCCCTGAGACACACACATCCCGGAGCAGAGAGGAGGAGCTTTTTGGCAGGATGAAGCAGGCTGACTTCCTCTCTGTCCTGCAGATAGTTAGTAACCTGTAAAAGAAGAGATAAACATGTCTCTTAGAGGAGAAGAAAACACCAAAACAGAATCTCATCAGTCATCAGAGCTGTAATGGCAATGTTATAACTGTTAGACACTGAAAATTATTTTAACTAAATCTTTTGCAGAGAAAAACTGATTGCAATTACTACCAGACTTGTCCCATTTTGCTACAAACAAAGTTTTCAATCCGATTGAACTTCATCAACCTTCAACAGAGTGATTGAGATGAAAGAGTGACAGAAAAGCTTTATGGCGAAATCCACTTCATCTGGAGCTGTTTTTCACCTTTCAGACTGTTACATAACATTTGAATCAGAGGTCATTGTCATCGGCTCCTCTTCTCTGGTCATTCTCAGAAGCAATTTCCTCTCGAGAGAGAAGAAATCAAAGCAGTGAAAAGAAAGAATTAATAGAGAGAAGCACCACTGTGGCACATAACAGATAGGAAGAAAGGTAGGAAAACGGATCCAGACGGAAATCGTCGGAGCGAGACGCAGTGATAACGTAGGTATACAGAGGGGGAAAATAATAAAGGTAAAGAAAGAAAGAAGAGACGTCACCGAGGAGTTTTAACCGAGTGAACATTTTGACCTTAAAGAACCGCCTCCTCCTCTTTCCATTCACACTTTTCTTGGAACAAATTCTATTTGACAGAAAAGGAAACACTTATCCAAAATGACTGGGTTGTTCTTTGTCCTTGGGTGAACCTGCAGATGAGCTCCTCGGGTACAAATTTCAGAGAAAAGCCATTAAGGCAACATTTTGTGGCGATTTAAGTGGGCAGTAATGTCTTCAACGGAGATGGATATTACAAAATCAGACAAAATCAATACTGGTGACCGAGTGGGTGATGAATACAATACTGTAATGAGAAAATACAGCTTCAGTGGAACAGGCGGTCGACAGTTTTGATCAGTGCTGCCTCACAGGTAGGAGGTCGGTGAAGGCTAACACCCACAGGCTTATTCTCAAAAACAGCACATGCAAATCTATGAAAAGTCTGTTTGTACGAAGCTCACGCTGGCACTGCTGTGGCATTACATATACACACCCACAAACACGCATTGTGCGCAGCCGACTCTTTCTCCTAAAGGGATGGGTTTCCTGCATGGGGTGTAGGCCTCGCTGTTGTCAGATCTGAGCCATCTCCAGGGAGAGGAGACATACCAGTCTGCACGTTTATAAAGTGAGAGAGCCTGAGTGAGAGACAAAACGCATACGCACACACGCACACATGTACGCACACTGCTCTTTTCCCAGTAACGAGCCAATTATGGGAGACACTGTATATTGACCTGAATTCCAGCAACAAGTATTTGGAAATCAAACATTGTGATTAAACCCGCTTGGACTAATAGCTGCTCTGATTTTTATTTTCCTTCCTTATCCAGAACCTTCACTGACTCACATTTCTGGTAAAAGACCTCACTTTCTCTATCAGCATCCAGAGACCGAGCACGTCCATTGCTCAGACATGAAGTCTCCAACGTTTGCACTGTATTCTTCCACTATGAAAAAGGAGCGACAGACATGAACTTGATCTCAGTTGTTTAGTTAATCATTTCATGTTTTCACTTTACTGATAATCAAACAAAATCCATTAACCCTGAGCGGGGAAGTTTTTAATACATTGCTTGAGTATTTCTGCTCTGCGTGAGCAGAAACACCATCTGAATTTGTGTCTATAATAATTCTTTCACAATGACTGTGCAGCACACTTAGTCCATCTCTGCCTACAAGCCATCCTGCTAATGACTGCTGTTTTCTGTAGCACTTGTGAAATATGAAGGGAAACCTATTAACAAAAGTTGTTGGGGTTTGGGTTGGTGATATTTTTGCCTTGTATGGTTCCTATTCATATTATTCTATTCTATTAAACTTTTGGAAATATTTGGCAGTTAAAGAACACTTTATTAAGGCAACTAGATATAATCGCTATCTAAATTAGAGTTCAACAAAGCCAGTGCACATACTGTACATATTGAAGTGAAGTCAATGAAAGATGACATTTTGTGCTGTTTAAAGATAAAGTATGACTTGTATACCGGTGATGAATGACCATTACTGAATGTTTCCCTTGGGATTTTTCATACTGTCGTCTACAACAGCATGGAGACCATTATGAAATAATGAATCCTAAATGAACCATTAAGCCCATCTGTATGAAACCTCTGGGAAACAACTGTGGATTTTTTAGACAATGAAACGTATTAAATATATGATCTATGTTCTTACCGTACCACTTTAGAGGGGCTGTTCCTACATTTCCAACACCACCAAATGTGGTTTCGTGTTGGGAGCGGGTAGTGTTGATTATGGCTGGCCAAGAATTTTGCCATCATTTACAAGAGAAGCTATTATAATTTGAATTTATGAGCAGCACAACATTTCAGGGCAGGCTAGCTAGTGTGCTAACTTCAACTCTTTGACCACTCTTGATGAGTAAAGGAATGAAGTTTGCTGAGCTGGAAAAGTTTCTTCTAGACTTGTGAGGAAACAGCTGATGAACACTGCCTAGCAACAGCAGACCTTACCATCAGCTGCTTTGAAGTCACTGTCTTGTCCTCTTATACATTTTTCTCTCAAAATGATGACTTTTAAAAGGGATACTCTCTCCTCAGAGTGTGATGGTTAAACAATGTGACTTCTACTGTAACACACAAACTACAATGTAAAATCAGTGGTTAATCAAGTAACAAAAACCATGTGTGTGTATGTGTCAGAGAAATCCTGGCTACAAAGGGCAGTGTTGCATATGTGGTGCTGCTTTTGATGGACACAGAGCAGCTGCCTCTACAAACATGCACACATTGCACACACAAATAAACAAACTCATCTTCAAATCCCAAGAAAACACATGAACACACAGGTCAACTTTCACACTTATGTCAAAACCACACATGTAGAACATACAGCAGGACTCTATGTCTATATACAGTATACACACACATATATTTTTTAATCTATAACGAGAGATGTTGCCAAAGTTTGTATTTGATCTGAATCTCAGGTTTCACAAATGTCCCAAGACGACTAAATCCAACACAGAATTGAAATTTACAAGGGAAATAACCAGTGAGCAAACTATTAACATCTATTATAGGGAAGTAATTAAATAAATCAACACTATTGTTCATTCTGGTTATTGTCAATATCCATGTAAAATAAAAACAAAAAAAAACATTACAATAAAGGTAGGCAGAGGAACAGAATGTACTGCTTTGTAGCCACAGCATCATCAGGCATGCACTAATTGCATTTCATCTTAATTACATAAGTACGCGCGTCTACGTTCATCAAGCTCTATTACCTAGTAAGCTACAATGCCAGTGATCTCACCATTCAGCCAGTCAGGAGACTATGACTGTGTGACTCAACTGCCACTAATGCAGACTTGAATCTCATGTTACACTGTGTGTGCACAGGAAATGCAAATGGCTTAAGCTCAATGAAGGTAAATTATAACAGCTACAGGCAGCTGCACTGATTGAGCTCCAATTACAGTAAGTTAAAAAACTGAATCCCCATTCAAAATTAAGTGTTGGACAAGTCTGTTTAGCTTATCACTGTACAACAAACAATTCCAACAAAGTGCACAGTCTAGTCAAAATTAAATATCACGCGGCTCCTTTTTCCTTTATTTTGCATAATACATTTATTCCATGCAGACATTTTAATGACAAACTATAATATCACACACAAATGGCTATTTCCCCCCTGCTGGAGAGACTTACAAAACATTGTGGTAGCTGTTTGCCTCAGACTGAGTGTGCAATGCTTCTCTTACTAATGCCACGTGATTAACCAAACAAACCAACCATGAGAATGGTCTCAGCAGCAACTCTTCAAACTTGTCTTCCTCTTCGCAATTCTACCTTTTATCTTTGATAGTCTCGCCTTTTGAGTTCAAGCAGTTCACAGTGACATCAGCGATCTGACTGTGCCGCATGTGCATGTGTCTGAGACTTGGTGACACCTGAAGAGTTTATAGAGGACGCTGTCTTTCTCAAGGGCATGCTTCAAACACGTAGGGTGTCCACTGAGCTTATGAACATAGTTATAAAGTCACCCGACATCAATATAAAACACATTCATGGTATTACTTTCATGTCCATGTTGCCTAACACTTATGAATGAATTTGCCATCGAGGGCCATCAGCAGTCCATTGGGTAATTTCTCTGCCTGGCAACAGCCATTCTGGGAAAGGATTAGCAGGGGGCATTGTGGGCACCACGCAGATCTACTGAACTTTGAGCTGGAATGCACACACACAAAGACATAAACATGCACATGCTAAAATGCAGACATGCAAACACACACTGGCTCATTCCCGTGCCGTTATGTATCTTATACCAGACACATACAGTATCTATGGCTCGAGGGCCGTCTCCCTGAAATATAACCACCCTCATCTTGACCTCTTTACTTTGATGACTCCGACCCAACACCACACACATGTTTGAGACACTATCTCAGCACGCTATCACTCTGCTCTCACTCACACAGACGCACCCCTCCTCATTTATTCTGTAGTATTCCATGGCAGAGATCCCGCAATACAATATAGGCCAACTGTCTGTGAAATGCTGCGTATGTCCGTCCAGTGCAGTCTCTTCTACTATTGCCATGATTATGCACACACTAAAACTGGTATCATGAATTGAATGCAAGTGCTCAAATAGGATTATGCTGGTAACTGCTATGGAGCCCTGCTGGGCTGCCACTCCCCCGCTGTACTCTCCCACCGAGCTGACATTCAAGGAAAAGAAATGCATCATTTCGGCCGAAATCTACTTTTAGAGGCATCATGGAGGGTCGAGGTCAGCTGGGGTTAACTGGGGGAGGGAGGGGGTTAATGTTAAAAGAACTCTGTTATTCTGGTCTAGACTCAGCTGAGGTCACTGGGAGAGACGTCAGTCTTAACCCTTCCTTCACAGACTGAGCAGACATTCGGTTGAAAGACGTTTGCAAATGTGACTTTGGTCTTAAAGTTTTCCTTTTTCAAGTTTCATTTCGACCTGATTGGTTTCATTAAAAAAAAGACAAAACAAAACCATTTCATGATTTGTCAAACTAATCATTAAAATACCACACCATTACTGGCAAGCTGCAGGAAGTGGCACAATATCCTGTTTATGTCTTAATTCCTTGAGATGTCCTGCCAACTTACATTATACCTCTATAGAGCAAAGTCTAGCAGGGAAACATTAAAGGTCTAAGGGGTTGGGGGTCAGGTTTGCTCTTTTTAAAGTGAAAGTAATTTCAGCAACTCCTGAAAGTAAGGCCGCCATTGATCAGACCTGTGAACATAACCTCACCTCTACTCCACATTACTCTCAAATGTTTCTGCCTAGAGTGATTTTCGCAGAGCAATGAGAAGAACTCAGTGGAACTGAGCTGAATCTTTCCAACGCTTCATTCTCTAAGTACTGTAAATCACTAGAAGATTTACATCTGAGAACGCTCCATATTCCTAAAATCCTTCATACCGCTTGGACTGCGTGTTTGCTTTAATGCAATGAAAACGGAGCCGACAAAGCCCTGCGGTGGGAAATGAGGAAAATGTGCACCCTGCCCACCCAACGCGACAGACACGTTTAAATCAACTGCACCTAGTCTATTTGAAAACTCGGTGAGGCGCCAGGTATGTTCAGCAGCTCTGGTATCTCAGCTCATCCGGACACTCTTAACCCCACGGATCCTTGACAGCGTGAACCAAATCAAAAAGACAAAAACCAAACACACCCAAGCATCCCACGCAGAAGTCCAACCTCTGAGGTCGAACGTGAAAAGGTGCCTCCGCTGCAATCAATGGCTTCAATTTCTTGCATACATGTGTGCTTTGCTGTGTACTGCACACATACACACACAGACAGAGCACACATCACATCTCATCCCCAGCTACTTTTTAATCCTGGTTTGCATCTCCAAGAAACAGGCAACGTCTCCACACCATCCTGCTCTGCTCTGACCTTTTCTGCTGTTTCTGTCTCCACAAGGTAATGTTTGCCTTCCCGCAGCCTGAGCCTGGACTGTCTCACTGCTGGATGAGTGAGTGCTGTGCTCAGTTGTGTGTGTGCATGAGCTCACGGGCCAAGATTACACCGGTGTACACCGAAACAAATTCTATATGTATACAATTTTTTGTAATGTGTATTCATGACGGTTGGCTATCTGTTAATGTACTTTTAAGGATGCAAAGTTTTATCTGAGTGTACGAGAATTTATTGTACATGTGTGTAGGTGGTCTCCGTACTTTTGAAGAGTAAGTACTGCTTAGACTAGAGGAGCCCAGAGTCTGAGCATTTGCAATGTACAGCAGCGCGTTCACACAAACAATCAGGCATCTGCAGCACATTTAGACATCAACATTAACTACCTCCCGTAAGAGTCGCTCACACATAAACACGCATTTCTGAGCAAACCTCCCGTTCACACATGACGTCATTTTCAGTAAAGAAAAAAAAAGGCAATAAAACAACAAACAAACCATCCTGACCCTTGACTGATATATCTAAAGTGATCTTCATGAAGTGCTTTCAGAGTCTCGTCTCTCAGAGATCATGCATCGTCAACCACATGAAAAGGATGGAGGTAGAGACAGGAGGCGTTTACAGCGCATCAGCACAGCGACAACTGGACTGACGGCAACATCCGCTCCTGTGGACATGGAGGAAATGACATAAAATAAAGAGGGCAAAAAGAGATAGAGACAAAGCAGAAGAAACACCTTAAGTGAAGAGAAAACAGACACAAAGTGGAAAATGCCTTTGATTACCATGCAATTCCAGTGCAACGTGAAAGAAAATCCCTATGACTCACATCTCAGGCCCTCTGAGGCTCAGTGGGTGGATTATGATGCTAACATTTCTGGGTGTTTGACTCATGCAATATTGTAGTGTAAATGCAATGTGGGTGTTGAGAGGGTTTAGGCAATGGGAACCCCCAAAAGTTGTTTTGTGAGATCCTATTTTAGTTTGATTCCCAAAAACTGGAACACTTGCTGGCTTTTAAAACTGGAACACTTGCTGGCTTTTTTCGGTGGAAAAAAATTAACAAAAGCTCATGTACAAGACTATTTTTTTCATTTATTTTGAGCAGAAATTGACTGCAAAATATAAAACCATCTCCTGATATAAAAGTAATAAAAATAGAATAGAACATATAACAAATGCATTGTTCTCAGACAATTCTGTTCATACAGAGGAAAAGAATCCGTTTAAGTCCATATTTTTAAATATAATTTGCTTTAAATGTTTGCTTGTGTTATTTAGAATATAAAATATAAAAATTAAAATGAACAAATGTGTGTAAACTGGCTGCAGAAACAGCTGTTTGCCCGCCGGTCAATTTAGTGCTCTCTCCGCAACCTGAAATGTGGCTCCACAGGTCTGTCCCTAGCTCTGAATCAATGTGTCTCATGTGCAGCCGCAACTGACAAGTAGATGGACAGGCAACAGCTACATTAATCATCCGTTAATTACCGGTACTTTATTTTGAAAACTGACCGGATTCTCTCTCCTTTTCTGTGCCCGACTTCCCGTCTGGTACAACCTGGTCTGCTTGACAGACGGAGCTCGCGGCTCACGTAAAGACACCATCAGAACCTGCCTCTGCTCCAGCGCTGCGCTGCGGTTTCACAGGCAGTGCATCCGGGCCGTTTCACGAGCTAATGTGTGTTAGCATGTTGGATGTAACGACAGGCACCTCCAGTAAAACATCGCAGTCAGTCATCTTTCGCCGTTGCTGTTATGTTGCATCGGGAAACCAAAGTGTTCCCACACGGCTGACTTAAATGAAGCAATTCCAACTCCACACTCGCCATCACTCTTCTTTTGTTTGTTTTTGTTTCTAACTGTTTCTTCTTCTGTATGACAAGCTGTTATGCTCATTACCGCCCCTGGATTGGAGTGAGGACTCGATTTTTTTTTCTCACTCACTCAGACGTATCTTTGTGACTGGTTTACCGATGACCCCCGTAACGGACGGGAAGTTACACCCCTAATGTTTAATGGAAAACGCCCTTACTTATAAATAATATATGCAGTTAGACAATCTGAAGGGGTGCATTTACATATTTTAATATCTTTAAATCAAAGCTGGATTATTCAATTTAGCTAAGACCAACACCACATACAACTGCTGGTTTTGGGAACTAGATATGTAACCAGGTCACAGATATCCATGCAGTATCTGACTGGTTTTACAGTTGTATCAATACCATGGTGGCCTGTGCAAAGCCAAACAAGTAAATCTTTTAGGTTTAGGATGAAAATAGAAAGGAAGATGACGGGAATGAGGGGGAGGAAGAGGGAAATTAATGAGTGAATGACAGAAGAAGAAAAACTTGGAATGATGAGAAAGAACATAAGTACAGGGTTCAGGAAGGTTTGTCAAAACAGGAAAAGATGGTTCAATAGCGAGCAGATGAAAAATCAAGGAGAGAGGACAGAGGAGAAAAATAAAGGATGAGGGAGCGGAGGAGAAAGGACACGAAAAAGGATAGAGCAGCAACAGAGACAAACAAGAAGGTGAAGCGAGGAAAACACTGGGGAGCATAACAGAGGAAATGGAGAGGGAGGCCAAGGGTGACTAGAATCATAATCCTCTGTTGAATTTCACAAGGAGCTGTTTCACCAAAGATCCAAGAGCTGGGCCCACCTCCCAAGCACTGCCTCACACCTTTAACAAGCTTAGGGTATTACTGTGTGTACTTTGTGTGCACTATGCGTGTGTGTGTGTCACACAAAAGATGGTCAGGAGCAGTGGAAAACTCAAGAGTGAGGGGCAAAAAAATACATGGTATTCATAATAAACTCAAATAGTGAAGTGAACCATGCACTGGAATACTACAAACGACATGCTGCATGCTGTTGTAGGTGAGATTAGAAAAAACAAAACAAAAGAAAAAAAGCAAGCTCTTTGCTGGTTAGCGAGAAAAAACACAGCAGAGAACAAAAAGAAAGTGTAACAGACGAAACACATTACAGGAAGGAAATGAATAATTGAATTTGTCGAGAGTAAATAGAGAGGAGAAAAGAAAATGACAAGGGCACACGGGTAGAATCCTAGATCACAAAGTCAGCAGATATTGTTGTGGTACAAATTTACAGACGTTAGATATTAATATTAAAGAGCTATTATTTATTACTGTCAGTGACAATCCCTTTGATCAATATAACATGTTGCTGGCGAGCAGCACCACAATGATTTAGGAGATGAGGACGACAAACGTAGCTTGATGGAGGTTGGATAACTCAACTGGAGCCGCATTTGATTTCAGAGTCAGACTTAACAACGTGTAAGAATTATGCTTCAATCATCCAAAAATAAAACATGAAAAAGCGATAAATGGCGGATTCAGAAAAGTGTCACGCAGAGCATCTATTTAGGAGGATTATTTGGTGTTCTAGCCCCAACTGCAGTCTCTACGCAGCCAAGCCAACAATATCATGAGACATAAGAGAGACCATAAGTTCAAGTTTGTACAATCCCTCTCTTTATAATCCCTGCAATATAGATAAGATAAGTGGTAGCTTAAAGAGAAAAAAGGCATGAATAATATACAAGAAAAATGAAACAGAAAGATCGGGGAAGGCCGAGGAACTGTAGCAGAAAAACATGTCAGAGGAACTGCAGAGTGAGAGTCGGAGAACAACAAAATAGCCGGGTCATTGCAAAGGCCAAAACAACCTGGAACCCATTACCCAGAGCACCCAGTGGGACTCCTCCACACCACCAAACTCCCCCTTGCAGTTCTCATGATGTCATACTACAGTGAGCCGCTACACTCTCCGACATAACAGCACACAGCCCTGCTCGGACACCAGCAGATAAGCCTGATGGATGTTTCTCACTTAAGTAAAGACAAATATTCCTGGTGCTACATGCAGAGACATACAGGCGTAAAGACGTGGAAGTAAGTTTCGCATAAGCATATTTGCAGGTGAAGTTTCTTGAGAGCCACAAAAGGATGGAAGGAAGTCATGTTACCTCATACTGTTGTGTTATTGTTATGATACACGCTCTCAAACTTGCCCTTGATTTACTTTCTTACACTTTTGTTATATTTTCACACAAAAAAAACTACAAATGCAGTGCATTCCCATTGTTCAACTTTGTACAAGGCACTTAGCTTAATTAACAATTAACAATACAACAACACTGGAATATAAATCGCAAAGTGTATCATTACAGCCACAAAGCACAATGAATGAAAAAGATGTTTGAAGCTGAAAGTTTTTCTCCAAGTGCAAAAAGAAACTGATAGTAAACAGTAGTAAACAATTTACTTACTGTAGCACAGAAAAGACTGATATAGAGGAGAATGGAAGAAAAACCACCAAGCTCTAATCCCTCACAGTCTGTGTACACTTAGGGAAGTGAGAGAGGAGGCTTGTGCGAGAGAAAGCATGAGAGAGAGAGAGAGAGAGAGAGAGAGGGAGGAAGAGTGAGAAGTGCGAGAGAGAGATCGCCACAGCAGAAAAGGAGGAGGAAAAGAGAGAGAGAGAGAGAAAAGATTTGAGGGGAAGATACAGAAGTGGGAGAGACGACGGACGGGGGCTCAGAGGTGGTTGTCTAACGCAGAGGGTACCCCCATATTAGGTTAAGAGAGAACTGGCCCATCACGACACAGCGGCAAGAAAGGAGATTTTATCAGAGAGCACACTCTAAACACACGAAGCCCGAGGAGACGCTGGTATACAAGGTTTCAATCGATCCTCCTCCGGGAGCCTGTTCAATGTGTAAACAGTGTCTGACAACACTCAAATAACGTTTCTGTGTTTTGGTTGGGAACTAATACACAGGAGCTGAAAATCAAGCACTGAGGCCCCTTTGTCAAAGTCAACATCATGTTGGTCTAATCCCAAAGAAGTTCAGTCAGTCAATCAAAGTTAAGGAGAGGTACTCCTGCTGAAAGACAGAGCGATGTTTAGATCAAGAGATAGAGCTCTATTCGTTTTTGGATGCCTTGTGCTTCCTGGGTCAATAAATGGTGCAGACCCAGTGGCCTTATTAAACTGTGCAGTTGGAGATTGTGTCAATAAAAAGGTGAACAATGTAAATTAAGTACAAATAGCACAAATAAAAGTCTCCAAAAACACGTTTCCTGTGTTGGCAGACACAAAGAGTTTTAACTTGTGCGGTGGTGTGCTTCAATATAGGAAGTAGTAGACCACAAGACCCTTCCTTCCTACACTGTCAAATTCATTAAAAGAAAACTGATGAAAATAGGAGATGAAAGCCCAGGAAATGCTTAGTAAGTGAACCTTGATTTGGAATTGATTACTCAAACTGTTTCCAGTTCATTCACGCTTCATGCTTTGTGCCTTTCAGCCAAAACAGATGAGA
Organism: Decapterus maruadsi; assembly: GCA_030347415.2. NCBI lineage: Eukaryota > Metazoa > Chordata > Actinopteri > Carangiformes > Carangidae > Decapterus > Decapterus maruadsi. The sequence goes on along the minus strand of CM064888.1, from coordinate 11,163,422 downwards.
GGTCCTAAACACGAATAAGTCTGTTAACTACGTTCTTGTTATTCTTTTTATTCCCAAACATTCCTTTCGCTCTATGTAAAACACGAAAATATGACGGTTTGTGTGAGTAGAACAAGGCCCTGCATTCTGTCTACTAATGGCTGAAAACCTAATTAGTCTTACTGAGCCCAAATCACCTTGAAGGTGTCATAATGGCCAAACAACATCCACATACCAGCTTGGCTTTTCATAGGCACAGGTGATGCTGTGGGGCCATTAAACCATATTAGAGACTGAGATACGGCCACTTGATCCTTGTTATTTGCTTTGCTCTGGTGAACGTTTCTATGCCAACCCCTAATTAAAGACCAGCATTGCAGCTTTTCTGTTAAGCCAGATCACTTAATGGCAACCCGCAGCACTTGCAGTTTATCGCAGCAACTCTATAATTCATTCGAGCACTGTGACATTTTTCATTTTCATCTCCTTCTATTAAGCTGTGGTGAAGCAGACCCTGACTTATGGCTTCTGTGTTTAAGGTGAGGCGAGTGAAGCGACAAACGGCAGCAGTAAAGTGGATTTCAGCCCAAAAATTAATTTTCCTTGAAAACAAAAGGCAGAGGTCACGTCTTCTCTAATCAGTAATTGCAGAGTCTGCTCACACAGCAGACACACACATAATCACAACAGTCACAGGTCTAAGTGAATACAGTATGTCCTATTGAATCTGCCTAATCAAGTGGAAATATTAATCTGTTTCATGCCCAGTTGACATCAAAGCGGTCTCCAGAACAAAGCAAACAGCTGGCCTGCCCTCTTTGCATTTCTTTGGTCAACACTCAGCTAATGAGACTGGCCTCCTGAGCTGTTAATTAGGGGTCAGATTCATCTATTATACTACATTTGTTTCATTAATCCTCCAGAAAGCACAAAGTCCCCCCGTTCGATGAGAGTGAACAGTGAAGGCAGCGTTACAGTGTAATGCCGGTCCTTCATGTTCCGTGACTGTGCACACAATGCTACCAGTGCACATCAACATTAGCTTTCTCGCTCTTTCTCAGTATTTTCCTTGACATGTAAGAACAGCTTATTACAAACTTCTACTACTAGTTAATATTTGCAGGGATAATTCTATTAAACAGTAAATGCCCAATTTATTTGAGAAAGTATACTGCCCTCTTGTGGTTAATCATTTAACTTTAAATTTTCATTTTCCAAGCTTACACTGATAAAATACTGTAAAGGCTATTTTTGTAATTTATGAAGTAATTTCTTCAGGAAAATGTTCCCTGTACAATCATCGAAACTGAGAGAATCGTCTTGTTTTCAAATTCATCTTATTTTAAATGGGAAATTGGACTGCACACTCAAGCACAAGGAAAACCTTGATGGCCATAATTACCATTACAATTACCATTTTTTTAAAGTATATTTTTTTGGCGTTTTATGCCTTTATTTGATAGATTAGTAGAGATAGACAGGAAAGGGGGAGGCAGAGGAAATGACATGGGAAAGGTCTTGATGGGGACCATAATTACCATTACCATTATTAACATTACATAGAGCGGACAATCAAACAACTGAAAAGAAAATAATTGATGGATTAATTAATTTTTTACTTCATTCAATTAATATCACAGAGTCTGAGACGCAAGGGACTGAGGAGCAACCAGAGAGACACAGACTTCTACATCATACGCTGCTTCTAAACAGTGTCAGGAGATAATGTGTTTCCTAACCTTTGTTAATTTCTTGATCACTTTTTTAATTCAATCTAATGTCATATTCTCTATAATATAATAAAAATAATAGTTACATCTGCCACAGTTTTCAGCTGACAGTGCATCTTAGTAACATCTGATATCCTAAAGACATTAATTTCAAGTGCAAAAACGTAAATACTTAGTATTTACTATGTAATCTATACATTTTTTTGCTAACTTAATTGACTATCCTGATTAACTAGATGCATGACTGCTGCAGCACTTTGCACTAATAACACAAGGATTGCAAGAACGATTAGTCAGACACAAAGTATGACAAGAGTGTGATGATGAAACTTCTCTTACATACACACACACACGGCATAAACACACAGTACAGGGAGCACAGTATGCCAGGATCTTGTGATCTGTTACACTGATACATAAATCATGACTCAAGCTTCAGCAGTCGCTGCAACTCACATACCAAAAATATTTAACAGTCCAAATTCATCTGCAGCATGAAATACAAGTCTCTCCACTAGATGGCACTAAAGCCTGGTTTTCACACACTACTGCACCTCTCAGATTCACTCTCTCTTATTGTCAAATGTTTACACACACACACACATAACTATATAAACTACATACATATACATCTTTAAAGTTATGCTCATGAGGTTGAGAGATGACCTTTACCTCATTCAGAAATCCTGATGTGATGTTGGCATTGGAATTACATTTTAAAACTGCTACACAAAAAACATTAAGTCCTGTTAAAATTATGACCTCATAACATCCTGCAAGCTCCAATGTGTATTTTTGTCTAAACCACCCGTGGGTAACCTCTCATAATACAAGTCAAGGCATTAGGAAGGGGAGGTGCCGCGCTATTTTTACGTCAATTGTGTTAATCTTTGAGTGCAACAATAATAGCAGCAACTCCTAAACTCCTCCCCTCTCATTTTATGTGTTTTGAGGCAAATACAGGCGGTACATTTCCATGGATTTTACGCACAATGCTAAAATGTACCAACATCACTGGAGGAGTGCAGAGACGTGACGAATATAGCGAGCGGCCATGTAGTCAGACTGTGACATGACATGAGGGTGATGAAACTGGGAGAGGTCAAAAATGCAAAAAGTTTGAGAGTTAGTCACCATGACAGGAAGCTCAAATATATGTGTGCTTGTTTATATTTCTCATGGTGTTTAAGTCTATGCTGTGTATGTTGTTGTTAAATGTTGGTAAGTTCCTTCATCCCATCCCGTTTCTGAGACTATGGATTGATAAGACTGATCAGGAGTTCATGTTTAAACAGTCTGCATTCAATGCTTGGGGTCAAAATTCTCCACTGTCTCTGTGTGCGTTCCGGGTCCTGACCCGCAGGTTAACAACCTCGGATCTGGGTCCCTGTAGGGACGGTCTCCTCCGGTTTCTGGAGCAGGGCAGTTTTCCCACACCGTCACAGGGATGCGAGAGGCCTGAGGCAAAAACACACTCACATGCAGTTTTGACACCCTTCTGTCACCCCACAAAGGCAAACACACGGAATGTCTTTCAACAAATGCGCGGCGGCCACGCACATTCCTGTGGCGCAGATTCAAGTAAACTTATAAAAACCAACAGAGCTGAGAATGGACTCTTGTCACGTTGGAAGAGAGATGAGGTCACATCATCGATTCGCTATCACTCTGAACAGCACTCCTTTCCAAAGGCATGCAAGACATTTACCGTCCAGCCCCCTTTTCTGTGGAAGCAGCCATCTGACTAAACAAGTGTGTGTCTCAACACACACACACATGCACACACACAGTAATCTCTGCCTAAGCCCAAACACCCAGCTGAGTGAGAAAGTGGCCTGCTTGGCACATTCCTTTGTAGTGGCATAACACACACAGAGAGAACATAAGAATGGGAGACACAAGGTTAAATGAGTGTGACATACATGGAGGGCAAGCCGTGTGTGTGTGTGTTTATCTTCTTTGATGGTTAATTCTTTAAAAAAAAACGTTTCCCTTTTCTCATTCTACCAGGTTGTATTGGTTTCAGAGCTGCATGTTTACTATCTGGTTGTTTGGAAATTGCTCTTAGGTAATAAAAGCTGAGAGCGCATTGAGAGAAGAGATAGAAAATTTGATAAGAGGTTTATTAGATCCATATATTTTACCGCCGTGGAACACAATCACAGATGGAAGCGGTTATCTTAACACACTGCTTGCTTTAATAACCTGCCCATTTACCAGCCACAAGCTGGAAGATAATTAACCCTGCCACTCCTCTGAGTGGGTTACATGCAATGTTTGATATGTTCACTATGCACTGTGGAACATGCCAAGGCACTGAATTAAGTAGCAAATAATATCGAAACCTTTCTCTGTTACAATCTGTGCTGCCACACCGGCGCGAGTCGAGTTTGTCTAATTGATTCTTAATCTTAGAGCTAGGATGAATACAAAAGGGAATTCACTTTTTCAATTTGTGTGCCACCGCGCTGCTCAACTCGAGCTCACCTTGCAAAAATGTCTTTTTACCTTTGTCATCCAAAGTTTGTTTTTTCCTCAGGTCATTACAATGTATCCAATGTAGAGCTTTTCAGTAACATGCAGAATACAATAAGCACAGCAGACGCACTTACATAATTGAAAGATGTAAGAAAATACTCACTCTGTTTGGAGTCTCCTACAATCCTACATTTCTCTGTTTCCCAAGTTTACACCAACTTCCAACAGCAGCATCATTGGGGTATAAACTGTGTGGACTTTTAAATTGTTTTCCTGTTTTATGTTGAAATACGTACTTTGTTTGTCCACTGTTTGTTTTACTTCCCCTCTTTGATCAGTTTCCCACTATTGTGATAACTCTGATGGAGTTCACCTGTATGCTATGATCCTGGCCTCCCTCGCATATTAAGCTGTCTTTGTTTACCCACTGTCTCCTAGTGCTTTCTTTTTCTATTTTGCCTGCATCTTATACTCTGTTTCACTTCTGTTTTAAGTCTCTTCTTCATCTTTTCCCGTTTGTGTCTATTAACTTTCAATAGCTCAATACTGCATTTCATTTACCTCATTACCCTTTTAGTTGCTCAGCCATAATCAGTATACAGCTGCATTTATTCATGCACATGAATTCCAACCTCTCATTGTAGCCCATCTGGTTTCAGAGCAAATACACACTTGAAAACTGACTGATAGCCCTTTCAAAGAAGTAAACCAATGTATTTACTGAAGCAATTACCTGGAAACCTATCAATTCAACCTCACCTCATGGCAACGTCTAGCATGGAATGGACGGCGACCGGATCTTTGCTGGACATTTTATCGACCTAAGAAACAAGCACTAATTGGTAAGAAAGATGTGGCTATGTTTGCAAGACTTATTACCTGAGGTCATAAATAACTGGTCTTTAAAGATATTGACTAATTTTACAGGCATGGGAATTATAAAGGGCTAGAGGGAGCATACCATTCAGCAGAGCAAACAAGAGTTTAACAAGTTTCCTTACAGCACAAGCTGTAATTTAATCTTAGGGTTTGTTGGGACTAGCCCCAAAGATACACACAATCAATAACACCACAAGTCATATTGACACAAGCCACAGCTATAAGGATGGTTCTCAGATTTGTGCCAGAAAATGAAAATTGTTTTACATCATGTTTTGACGTAATCTTCACAGACTTGGTTTAGGACAAAATGAAATTTTGCCTACAGCTACGGTGAAAAAAAACTTGCTTACTTTGAAATTTTGGTGGCCGGTATTCGCCTGTAATGAGCTGCAGCAGCTGTCTGAGATTCATTTTCAGTCTGAACGAAGTTAAACACACCAATAACGTCAGTAGAAACTGTCTCCATCACTTCAGCATCAAGCAAGCACACAGCAAGCTGATAGTTGTGTTTTTTCAAGCTAAAAGGAAAAATGAAAAGAGGAAGAGAAATGTTCAGTGTTGGTGCTGTATGTGCATAGCAGAGCAACAACGCAGCGTGAACAGGGAACACAGTGAAGAGTGCATGTGTGTGTCTGAGTGTGAGAGAGAGCAGTGTTGTGACCAGGAACTGATAACCTATCTTTCCCTCTGTTAATCCACCGCAAAGGAAGTGATGTATGCAGTCAGGATTGATGTTTTTGTGAATCAAATCTGCACACTACTCATTTCTGGTAAACGGTGTTGTTGTACTGATCTCCACCTACTGTAAAGAAGAAAAAAACAACACAGTAGGAGGTCAGAGTCATTCAAAACTATGTCATCCGGTGCAGCAGAAATGATAACCTCCCATGTGATTAATAAGACATATGAAAATCCCTTTTCTATGAAAAAAATGACTAAGTGTGTTATTAATGAAGTTAGAGAAGAACTGCAAAAGGCATCAACATGCTTCACTGCTCAACAGAAATTCAGCGGCCCAAAGAGTAGGATGCAAGAGATTAAGTGATAATAACCATGTGGTCACTTACCCTTGAAAACTGAATGTTGGGAAACTACTACAACATGAAAACATTTTTCACTAAACAAAAATGGGAGAAAAATCTACTTTCCAGATCAACGTTGAAGCTACAATCAATAAACACAACATGAGGATAAGATATCATTAAATTCTCTGTTGAGCAGCACTGGGGATCATAAAAACACACTCAAATTGGATTTCTTTTCTGAGTGGTAAAAATACTTTTGGAACAAGTGGCTTTTCTGGGGTTGACAAATCTAATAATGTGGTGTTTATTTACAGCTAACGTCCTCTGTACCGCCACAGTCGGGTTGAAGGCGCTTTTGTCATTAATGCAGTGATAGCATAGCAGTGCCCCAGAGTCAGCAGGGGACATTTCTGTTTCACTTTCTCAGCTCAGTTATTCCTGGATTTCAACTCACAACATCCTGGACTATAAGTCCAAAAATGACAAGACACACTGAGGGAAATGTCAAAGCTCAGAGCCCCCCCTCCTCAAGGGAAGAATGTCTTCTATTCCCTGAGGAGCGGTTCTTCCTCACTAATACGAGGATGACATATTTACAAGCAAACATGTCTGAGTCCCACACCCACTCAGCTCTAACTACTCGTCTAAAAAGGTATTTAAGTGTGTGTGAGTGTGTATGTGTGTAACACACTGTGCATGGTCACTTACCACTTAAACCACTTTGAGTTAAATGAAAGGAACCAGCAGGTCTCTAATTGGTAGACTCCACAAAGGCGAGCAATAAAAAGCTTCTGGTTTCAGAGGCTATTGAACACCTATGCCCTCTGTGTTTGTGTGTGTGCATACTTGCGTGCATGCGTACGTGCATGTTTGTGTGTCATGCTTAAACCTGTTCAAAGTTACAGAACTTCCCCATACTATATTTGACTTCCTTGACACCACTATGATTCCAAAATGATGCATTGCTTTAACTGCAAAAGCCGGATCAGGATCCCTGTGACACATGGTTCGAGTCACCAATAGTATTAAGGTGGTGCAAGAAATGCAGAGAATAATGAGAACAGTATGGCACTGAGCTCAATTTGGTTTCAAGTATTGACTCATATGGTTACGTGTTTATAGTTGCCAAGCCAACTACATGCTCCCACTGCAGAGCCCAGATGTGCTGTCCTGGTAATCATAATAGTGTTCCTTTTCTGTTACATGTAAGACACAACTTGAGGGCTTTGTCTTGGTTTAAATGTTTCTTTTTGTTTCCCCTCTCCCTCTCGCTCTATTCTCTCTCAAACAGTCCATTCCTGATGCCCCCCCCCCCCCTCCATCCTTGTTTTCACTTTTCTTCCATGCTAGATTTTCTTCTTTTTCCGCTGTTAAAATCTCATTTTCTCCCTTTTTCTCTACTAGCATGTTAATGTTACCCCTCCCCTACTCTCTCTTTCTCTCTCTGCCACTGTTGCCCCTGCTCCAGTCCCTCCTTCATATAATCCTGTGTTTTTTGGCTCGCTTCATTAGTTGTAGCAATAAACACACAGGGCCACAGGATACCTCCAGAAAACTCCTCGACACGATTACTGCAGAGTCAGGCTCGCATGCCACATATAGGGGGCCCTGTGTACCGTAAAGTCTGACTGTGTGCACGTAAAACACAGAGGGGAGTAGAGACGGGGACGAAACAGTGTGGTCATGTGTGTGTCTTTGTGTGTGTAAAATTGCACAGCGGCCACAGTCCATAAAGAAACTAAAGCTTTGCTCATTTCACAGTAGGTATGAATGAACTCATTCACACAGACTTGTAAGTTTACTACAGTTGTTTACATGTTTACATTCACAACTGTGTATTGTGTGAAGAATTGTGCAATTCCTCAGAATGTTTGTTCACTTATTACATGATGTGTGTAAAACAAATGTATGACGACTATGACTGGCTCCCATTGTTTGGGATGCGTTCCTCTTTTTTTTTTATGATCCTGATGACAACCCTGCTGCATCTGCTTATTCACTGCAGCCCGGCGTGTTTTCAGAGTTTCTCCGGTGACCCCTTACAGGAGCAGTTCAGATGGTGTTTTGACAAGGGAAGTGCTGGCAACGCCCCCATTTTCAATAGGCTCATTATTAAAGCAGCTCTGCCTGGACTTAACTCAGCCTGTATTTCTACAACCACGAAGGAGTCGTAAAAAACATTTTGGCAAAGTCAGAAGCCACACTGCAGCATGCACATGGGTATACGTGTGTGTGTGGCGTGAGCGTAAACCCCCTCCCTCCTCCGCCGTACATACATGAGAAACACGAGACAGAACTTGGCTCTGTTGTGGCTGTGCATGAACCCACAAATCAACCCTCATACATATGCATGTTATTCACACACATGTCTGACTCCCGTCATAAAATACAATTCATAAAAAATGTAATGAGCACACACATGAGCCCACACAGTCATTCCCGTCTGTCAGTACCAGCAGGGACCTGAATTTGAATGACGGCACATTGGAGAGATGAATTTGGAGACATACTGTTGTGATAAATGTCAAATAGCTATTATTATTATTAATAACATTTTCTGATGCAATTCACCATTCTATGCAGCCAAAACTCAATATGTGGTTTACTCCAACACAATGGACTTGACAACAGGCTGCTGTCTGTGTACATAGCGACTGAAATGTACCATCGTTGCACAAAGCAGGGAAATAAAACTGAAATACAATATGCTGTGTGAGACTGAATCCAATCAAGATGGTCTTGTGTAATTCAGTGGTTGTTATGTGTCTTCGGGACATTAGGTTTCACTCTCCATGTGTTTTGAGTTTTTACAGGAAGAAGTGGGATAAGTGTGCATCCTGTGTGATGCTGCGGATTGCAGAGTTCTCACAGATTCTCAATGTTTGCACCTCAAGGACGGCAAAGCACAACTTAGGACAGACTGCTGGTGAACGGGAACGTGTTGAGACCAACGTCTACTGAAAGACAGACGTGTATTGTAGATATTCTCTGAAATGTGCCTGCCGCAGTTGCTCCAGCCAAACAGCTCCTGCGAGAGGGTTTTGGTGTTTGTAAATCACTCTCTTTCTTGCTTGGAAACTGGATAATAACACAGCAAAGAACTGGGTCTCTCTCCGTCTCTTTTCCTTCGTCCTCCATCTCTCTAAGTTTCTCACTCTGTCTTGCTCATTCAGTCTCGTTCCAGTTTCCATGGCTTTAACTTTAATGCAGATGCCAACTCTGCTTAGTCCATCTACAAATGCACGTGCACACACGCGCACACACGCACACACACACAAAGACACACAGAGGGCTCAGTCATTCAGTCTGTCAAGTAGTATTGAGAGCAGAACTAACAGAGAATAAATCATTTTTCCACAGCACGGTCCCTAACCTGAACAAAGAGCCAGTGTGTATGTGTTTTAGGATGGGATGTGTGTGTGTGCATGTGTGTGTGTGTGTGTGTGTGCATCCACCTATTAACATACCCCTTGAACAAATTATTCATCTGCCATGCATAACAGGCCTAACATTTCAATGCAAACAGTAGAAAGTGCAAACCAAGAACAACTTTTCTCGGCTGAAGCAAGAGTCAGACAAATTAGTAAATGTGACTTGTTCTCATGGCAGAGATTTTAGAAAATAAACTGAAGCACAAACCCACCGTGTGCTCATGTGGGGAAATTACACATCATTTTAAAGCACCAATAGAATATGAAGCGATGTTCATCAACTTGAAGAGAAGTTCCAGCTGCATCATTATTATCCCTCACTATAGGATTATTATGGAAAACAGATCTAATGGTGCTGATTATGAGTAGACATTTTTCCCATTATAGGATAGGTTACACCATTTCTACTCATTGTATGTTTTCAACGTCTTTCACAAGTCGGAAAAGCCTCTTTTATGCGCTTAAAACTTTGTCTTATGGACGCTTTGTGTTTTCACTCTCTTACCTGCTGTAGCTTAACACCAACGAAGCGTAGCATCCCCCTGCAGACTCTGGATTCTTCTCCTACACCATCCATTAAAGTTGGCCATATATCCTTCTTGCTGGGTTGCCATATCCTGTGGTTAACAACCACCTCCCACACGTCTTCTGAGATGCGTCCTGATGGCAGCGTCCTGACAATTGCTCTGGTTCCAGTACACACTGACTTGGTGACCTTATGGAAGGAAGGAAAGTATGAGCATGCCTCATTAGTTTGAGGAATATTATGAGTGAAGGAGTTTGCATGTTCTCACTGTAGCTATGTGGGTGCTCTCCAGATCCACCTTCCTCTCACAAGCCAGACACATGCATTTTTAAGATAATTGGCTCTAAAATGCTCGTAGGTGTCAATGTGAATGTCGCTGGTTATGTCACACCTGTAACAGACTAGTGACCTGTCCAAGGTGTAGCCTGCCCTCGCCCAATGTCAGCTGGGATCGTGGCCAGCCTCCCCCACGATATATTAAGGATAATTGGTGCAGCTAATGAATGGGTGGATGGATTACAAAAAATCCTGTCAAGATTGTTTCCATAGTGACACAGAGTGGGAAAAAAAACACTAAAAACAACATCTGGAACCAATTGAAATACCAAAGACCCAATTACCTTCTGATTATTTTTGAAGAAGCGCCTCACGAGGACAGTGGAACGTTCCTTGCGGTTCCTAACAAACTCCGAGTTATCCAAAGAGCCCTCTCCTTCTGCCTCGTCACTGCTGCTGGTGCCTCCGCTGTAGCTCCTGGTCACTCCTGAGAGTGACCTCCCACCATGCCCATAGGTTGTTGTCATGGTGTCGAGAGATGTCCGTCGCAGAAATAGTTTATCCAGGGAGCATTTGTTGACCCGGGGTCTTCTGTTGAGCCTTTCTAAACTTGAGTAGCCATCTCTGAGATGATGCTGATGGCGGATGTGTCCATTTTGGCGATGCTGATTGTGGTTGGTAAGAGGGGAACTACAGGGAGATGACACCGCAGAGCTGGGTTCACTGGACGGGCTGCTGTGTGATGAGTGGCAAAATGATGCCTAGAAGTAGAAAAGATGGCAAACTGAAACAGTCATATTGATGTTTTAAATTAACTGTGTAACAAGGCTTCAGAGTACTGACATTTTTTAATAGGAGCACAGTGGCCCTTTAGTTAAATACTTGGGGCAGACACTCTCAATCGATCGCAAAGCAAATATTCACATTTCCTTTTTTATACATGATGCTCACACACATTGGATGCCACATGTAATCACAGATTCTTTAAGTCATCCCATCCACGTTTCACCAGCAAATCTACTGGTTGCACATGCGCACATAAATAGGTACAGAATTTATAGAGTAAACATTGCATTTGTTTTGCACTTCTCACATAGCACATTCAGCTTTGATGTAGCAGCTGAAACTGCAGCTAACCTGGGTCAGCACCGTCTTCCTTTATTACCTTGTGGGAAGCCAACATAGACACAGGCAGGCTGCTGCGGCGGATGTGTCGCTGGATGCTCCTTGAGGGGCTGGAGCTGAGACAGGGACTGTGAGCAGGGCTGGAGTTAGGACTGGGGCTGGATCTGAGGCTGTGGCAAGAGGAGCTGTTTGGACTCATGTAAAGGCTAGACAGGGTGCAGGAACAGCAGGTGCTGCCAGTTCTGTTTCTGCCTGCATCCACACCTTCTCCAGGGGTGTCCAGCTGGCAATGAGATCCCTCTGAACTTTTCCCAGCTAGAGGAGCAACTGTTTTAGTTATTCCTTCAAGTCGCCTGCCAGCCGACATCTCTGGACAAAGTTTCTCTTCGTTTCTCAAGAGTTTCGAGCTGAAATCCAAACACCCATATTCCTCGTCCAAAATAGTCCCTTTCCCACTGTCACACGACAACTTCCTATACAGGAGGAGGGAAGGGCTGCTCTTCTGCTTTGACTGCAGCAATTGGTCAGAGTATCGCCGTATTTCCTGGCTGTTATTTGCATGTCTGGCTTCTCTGCTGGTTCTTTTCCCAGTGGACGGAGGAGAAGCACACTGAGCCAGGAGCACGGCCCCAACCTCTGTCTGATTTTCTTCAGTGGCCATCGTGTCTCCCCGGAGTCTCCTGTTTCGTTTTGCTGCAGCTTTGAAATAAGGGAACATTTTAATGTTGAGGACACGTGAAGCAGGAAAAATCTGACAGCATTTAGAAAAGTTTTTTACACTGAGAAGTAACTGGTTCTGTTTCAGTTTCAGTTAGTGTCTGTCTGTCTAGTGCATTTACTGTATGGGGGGGAAAGGGAAAAACATTGATGTATGTATATATATATAGTCCATTTTTCAATAAAAGTTGTCCTTTCCTGCATGTCATTCCCCCTCTCTCTGCCTCCCCTTTTCCTGTCTATCTCTACTGTGTGCTATCAAATAAAAAAAGGCAAAAAGCCAAAAAAATATACTTAGAAAAAGTTGTTTACAAAAAAGGAAAGACCTTAGACCTTTCATATTGTGTAAGGCACTTAAGACTAATGCTTTCTCTAAGTGAGTACGTACTCACTGCTCTTCCCATACAATCATAAAACTATATATTTTTAGCTCATCTGCCGTGGAGCAACCCCTTTCTTTTTAAGACAAATTAGTATGCATCATACTTATTCATCCTCTATTGTCACTCATCAGCAACTACTCATATCTGACAGTTCATATCACTTACTTATACAGTTGGAAGAATCCACGTCATGCTAGACAAGACTCCCAAGCTTCCTTTTCAGTTTCAGTGTGCCATCATCCAGGGAGCAAATAACAACTCGCAGTGACCTCTTGAGCGGCTGAGACAGCACGTCCATACAGAGTGTGCTCTGTCTGTGTGTGTGTGTTGTGGAAACAGAAGCTTGTGCAGCTGTACAAACCACCAGATAGAGAACCCACGGAGGTGACCCTGGAGAACTGAGGAATTTCCTTGATAGCACGGTCACAGCTTACATGGCCATGTGTGTGCCGCCTGTGTACAAGCTCTGATCGGTCCTGACTTGCATCCGTGGCATAGTTATCCACTTGTAGGCCCTGGGAGAGACAGACAGACAGACAGAACACAGACACACCAGTCATTATTTTCCTGGTTTTCATGACTAACTTCCGATTTTATTCACAGTAAACTAAACACTGAACTTTCATATCCCTAAGGCACATTCAAAGAGGACAGACCGAGACAGCTTGAAAGTTCAAGACTAAGTAAAGCAAATGCATTTTTCTGTGCTCCTCTTTCATCACAGTAGCTTTCTTATCTTTAACTATTCAACTGAATCACTTCACAGTGTATGAGCCATTGTGAGTGAAACAACTGAAACAACAAATTCTCAATTTGAGTGGGAAGGGAAGACAGAGGGAAGGAACAACATTAATTTCACAGCATTTTAAACCCATCATAACCTCAACATTTTCCATGGTAATAAGAATTAAAGTATATCAACCGCATTTACCGCCATTTCCTTAGATGATGAATGTGGCACAAGATATGTTATGTGCTTGGTATAGTTACATAAGAGTTTTCATCGACTTGGAGAAAAACTATGGACACATTTCATCACCTCACAGCCAAAGTACAGTCTTTCATGTGGTCTAGATACCACGCTGTTTCCACATTTATCTAACGTCATCACAGGCTTACATTTTCTGGATGATAAACAAAATTGTGTTGAATTGGTGTTACGCAACCGCTATTTTGAAATGGCAATCTCAAAACTGGAGCAGCCTTGTAGTTTAGGGGTTAAGGCGCTAACCATGGACTGAAGTGTCCTTGATTCACATTTGACCTGGGGACCTTAGATGGAAATCATTCCCCAACTCGTTCTCTCCCCTTGTTTCCTGTCGCGTCTTCACTGTGCTCTATCACTACGGGCTCAAAGCGCCTCCAAAATACTTGGAAAACAAACCTTTGATTAAAATAAGAAACATTATGGATTCCAGAGGGAGTGTTATTAGTGGTAAATGTAACAGCATGGTTCAAGTTTGCAATCCTTGTGAATACATACATTATTCAAAAATTTAAAAAAAGAAAAAAAAAACGTTGGGCCCCCTCAGCTTCCCTCCTGCTCCAACACAAACACTTGTTAAAGTATTTGATTACCATTATCACAAGCAGCTTTTTCTTTTTTTAATTTTGATGCTGTCCAGGAGCCATGAAACCCAAGATTCATCTTTAATGAGAGCACAGACTGTTTTAAAGAAGCCAGTTATGGGAGAATGCCAGTTGGAGAAGAGGGAAGCTAATGATGCCCTGAAACTGAACAGTCCATTTTCAGTAGCTGGTTTTCATCACACTCAGTCCACAATAAATAAGAGATGATGTCTCTTACCCAATATGTCAGAATAACCAGATTTAATTTGGAATATTCTGTCCGTATCAATCTAGTGCACCGGTAGGCAAAGAAATCAGAGCTAGGCAGAGATTAGTTATGCACCCCTGTTAGCATGAAATACATCCGTAACAGACACGCTCAGCCACAACATGCAGGGATGCTAATTGTGTGGTTCTGGTATAGTACAAGTGGCCAATGATGTATAAATCCAAATAACTAGTGCCCAAAACCTCATAATTAAGGTGACCACAGCCCTCAAGTCACCGCCAAAATACGTGAGCCACAGTCAGAATGTGGGACGACCCAGAGACGAAGACCAGCTACACAGCTACATTTACCCTACTAATTTTCTCTCTCATACACACATAGACACACACAATATACTGTAGGTATCAAGGTGTCAAGGCTGGATGTCTGCAGCCTAATATCAAGGCTATGTGCTACATTCACATTTAAATCAAAGGGATAAACAGACAAATGCTCCATTCATTAGCAACATCTAACCTTCAAACTTCCTCCACTCTGCAGATTGGCTGCCTGCAGCCTTATGATGCCACTGATTGGATAACTCAAATATGATACCTGCAGATGAGGGAACAGTACTTGATTTAGATCCATTTTGTTCAAACACTGATGTTCAACTGAATACAGCAGTCTGCTGACTTGATTTTTCAAAACAAAAACACCAGAAACATTCAAGACCACCCCGATTTACCATATTCAGCCGTTCCATTGTTCTTTACCAAAATAAATTCCAAACATGAAAGATGGCAGTATGTCAGCCAAAAGAAATACAACAAAGAAAGAACAATTTCCACCTTGGTAAATAATGGATTTGAACATATCAGTTGCACAATACACTTTATGAGTGATTTCAGAAAAATATTAGTCTATTACATTGAATTGAATGTTTTGGGAGGTCCAGAAGCTGAGCAGAAATCAACTTCATTTACAGAAGTGTGATCATGTGACTGTGGTGATCCATTTAAGAAAAAATCTCACTGGCATGTGTGAGAGTCAACTAACAGGTCTGACCGGAGAAAAGTTGGCTAACTACACATGCAAAACTTGTAACCACTAAAATGTGACAGTGTCATGTCTCATCAGTGTCTGTTACTGCCGTCAGTCCTGCTTGGACTGAAACCAAATTTACATCTAATATAAGGGTGAATGATTAACGAAATTAAACTCCACCTTCCTACAAACCTGCAGCACCTGAAATGACAAATGAAGTTTGGCATGTATAATCTATTATAGGCGCAATCTGCCGTTGAGGTTGGGTGCAGCAGTGAACACAAACACACACCGTAGTTGCAACAACAACTGGTTGGAGTACAGAAAAACAAACTGCAGCAAACGGGGTATAGTTGTAAACATGTAAAACACATGTACAGTATCACTTCTATTTGGAGATCATCTGTGTTTTTGTCTGTTGCATCAGTCAACATATGGCAGTACAGATGTTAGCTGTTACGTCGAGGCAGATGTCATTTGAGGACACAAACTGACACCACATATGTTAGGGCATGAACCTGTCACACGGGCAATACAAGCGTAACATTTTGGCTACTACGAAATAAGTTGTGCACTGCAGCTTTAAGTTGTCAAAGCCATGTGGCCAGAAGCATGGCAGACAGCTGTACTTGCCATCAAGCTAATTTAAAAACACTGAAATTAGCAATGGATAGCATTACCACGCTATGGTTACTTAAAATGGAAACATGGATTATTTGATATAGCTGTGCAACAGCTGCTCATTTAGTGTTTATCCTCATGTCTGCATCTTAGACAGAAATGGTAAACAAAATTGCAATGGTAAAGCCTTCTCAGCAGCACTACTAACACATAACTGGTAAACACATAAAGAACCACCAAAAGAATAAACAAGCACACATGCTAATGCTAACACAGTTCAGAGCAGGTCTTGTTATCAGCTGAACTGTGACCCTCTGGCCAGGAAAACAAACAGCTCTTCCAGGCTAAATCTCAGCCTTGGGCCACAAACGCAGACAGACAGACACACTTACACACACACACACACACACACACAGACTCAGACAGGAAACCAGGTCACACCAAGTGACAAGTGCACTGACCAAGAAAACGCTCAATCATTTCTACTTCACTTACTATATCATACACAACATTGACCAACACAGTGTTGCTCATCCTACCAGGCTTTCTGACAAAAAAAAAAAGATTTTCTGGCAATACTTACATTTAATCTGGTTACATGCCTCTTTAAAAAGTTTTGCAAATTTAATGCTCCAGCTTTTCAGAGTGATTCAGGATCTATGTGTCAGCACCAAAGAGACGGAGAAGACAGAGTCAAGTATAGCTGTCTCTATCTCTCTCTCTCTGCGAGACAAACGGAGGGAGAGAAAGAACGACATGAGGGATGGGACTTGTGCAGTAAGTCTGAACACTCAACAGCCAATCAGAGCGCGTTTTTGCTCTTTGTACATAATTTACCGACATAAATATTTAACCTTGACAGTCATCGCACTGGCAGTTACAACACAAAACAAAGGGATGCTGTGACACCCAGTTATTTAATTTCATAATGGATCCTGCCCTAAATAAGACACTGTTGTTTCTGTGATTCTCTGTGTGGTTTTTAGATGAGTGATAATCATTTCTCAATGTCAAAGCAAGAAAATATCCTGATTTACTTCCTTAGATGGAAACAGAGGGAAATAACTAGCCTCTGAAGCTAACAAATTTGTAACATAAAACAATAACAGTTTTAGCTTTTGGGAAAATTAGCTTTGTCTTGCCCCATCATGAGGTTGCCAGGCCACCAGCTGTTCTGCGTACTGTGTTAGAGTTATCTCGGGCAAGATAGATGTAAAATTTAGAGGAAAAAATGTAAGAAATGTTTCCCACTAAAATGGCAATGTCTGAATATGAGCCTGTACACATTTTAAAAAGTAAAACTGATCTCTATCTCGCACCGTGTGAAAAACATGGTAAAACCAGCACAGACAGTTATTTTGCTTTAAAAGAGGGTTGTTGGGTACTTTTGTCCGACAACATCCAAGATTTCCCGCGCTGCAATAAAGTGTAACACATGTTGATGAAAGCAAAAGGAGATGATCTCAGCACCTCTGACAGTGCTGAAGAAACTGGATATAATCGGAATCAGATGGCTAACAACAGCACTGTGTATAACAGTTTTGTATTAGTGGGTGTGTCAGTTGTTCCCTCGATGACCAAAGAAAAGTTTTTCCAAACTGCCATAAATCAAAACAAAAAAGAAGAAGTAAATGTTCATATCTCGAGCATCTCACACCCTTAAAGTGAAATTATCAAAAATAAATGAGAATTGAATAGTAGAGGGTAAGGGGCAAAGCTCAAAGTGGTCATATTGATGATAAAACTGACCCCTAACATCAGACACAGCTCAAGAGTGGGTCACGGTTTTGATGCTGCTTTTACTGCTCGCTGAAATTATACGGATTTAAAAAATTTAAGGACTGGACCAGATTTCAAATCCCTGTCCTAAATCAGTGTTTATGCCATCAGCAGGGGGCCTTCACTCTCACATAAAAGCCTTTTGCTAATGTTCATTCATGAGGGATTATTTCACAAGTCATCTGAACGATGACTCATGGTCTGGTATGTGATTAGGACTACCTTTACATGCAGTGCAGGAAAGAAAGGTTCACCAGTGAGGTTTTCTTAATCTCACTTCAATACTGCTGGACTCAAACTAAAGAAAACTGAAATGCCATTTATCCTCCCGAGCCTCCGAAACACCCCAGTAAATACTTCACACTCTGCTTCAGCATTGGATCTTTAGCATTCCTGCGGCACAATAAGCAGGTCAGGGAGGGAAGGAATCCCCCTTTTCTGTTGTGTAGGGGTCATGGAAAAGAAAAAGGCACGCTATGTGAGTACAATAGAGTGATGGCCCTAGTGGTGTCACACAATTGCAAAGAAACAGTCACACAGAAAAGCACAGATTTCAAGCAGATTATATGTTCAGTCACAAATACTTCAGTGATACCAGATATTACATTTGTCAACAAAGCAGCAAAAACCATAAGCTACAACACACGCAGATTTCACTCCATGGAAAATCGAACAGATCTCTTCTGGAAGGAAAAAGTAATAAGTAAGTAAAGTAATAAGAGGGGCAAAATAAGGAGAAAGAAAGCCAAAAGAAAGAATATTAGAAAACATAGTGTAACTAGGGATGCAGCGATCTGACACTCGGTATTGCCATTAGTTTTAATCTAGCCAAAACAACTGGACTGGCCATTGGAAAAAGTGAACTTACATTCATATATTAACTGTTGACAAGTATGCCCTGCCTGGAAAATTATGAAAAAATACTAGTATAGCAACAGTGAGCTGCCAACATCTCACATGAAAATAACAATAAGAATTGAGTATTGGAGAATTTTAACACATCATTTCTTTGATGACTATCCAAACCACAGTGCACGCTGTTGGCTTAGTAAAAGCCCTCAGTGTCGTCTCTAAGATCCAGTAACTGAATATCCTTCACAGTTTCCTTTAAATTTTCAGTAAAATAATGCACTCTCCACGCAAAGGAGCCCCTCAACCCCCCCCTCTCTTTAACCCAGGGTGGCAGTGAAGAAAAGACGCATCATATGACTACAATAGAAACACATTCCTTAAACTGGAAGCAACAGAAAAGAGTAATGTCACCATGCAGTGCAAATACCTTGAGATCAGTGTGGTTAAGAAGGTTAAAACAATGTGCTTTAAAGTTCAAGTGGGAGGTCAAATGAGCCTCTCTGATCACAAAAGATGAGGCATAACTTTATTTTGATTTTTACCGTAACAATGCATTGATGCAAGTAAGTTTGATCTGAACAAATGAGACTGAACAAACTGAACAGATGAGACCAAACCCTGACTGCAGGGAGGTGGAATCTTTTTCAACCTCAACCACTGCAGCGTTTGGCAAACCCCCATAGCCACAGTTAGCCTAATTCTTCTCAATCAAACATCACGCATCAACAACACATTTCAGATAAATCAAGTACAAATGCAATTTTCACAGAGCCCTGAATGTGAAAAAACTGTGACAACTCTCTGCATTATTCTGGGTTAAGCAAATTGGAAGAGCCCACACTAGCTCATCCTAACAGCTTTGGGCAGGGAATCACAGCTCAAATGAGTAGGAACTGATGGAAAACTGCTTTCCGTCTGCTGGCCTATAAATTTCAATGATGAAAACTTAGCTAAATGGAATCTGTACTTTATCCATCCAAACAGAATGACACCCCCCTTATTAAGGGAATTTAAGGCATGTATTACCAATTATTCTAAGGGAATATTATTCAAGGTTTGGGTTGGGGCCCAAAATGAGTCACATGCCAGCTTCTGGTGGGTCCCCACATACCGAGTGTTGGTTATGTTTATATTAGTCATGGTCAAATAATGAGGCCAAACTGGCATGGCTTATTAGATTAATAAGTTTAGGCAGCCTTATTTTGGCCTCCTGGACCACATGTTTTTCTAATTAACTAAGATAGACAGTTGATCCGTGTGAAGATGAAATGTAAACCTAGACACTGAAAATCTTCGACACTTTAGTCTGTCAGGAGTGATCAAAGCTGAGGGCTGAAGTAGATGACTCATGAAGATCTTTATCAAACCAGCCTCAAGGAGAGCTCATAAATGCTCAAACAACTGGAAGGTGGGAAGGATTTAAGTAAAAGAAAACTATCCACCTTTGCATAACCAACTTATATAGATGATCCCGATAGCACCAGTATCAAACAGATTATGAAAGCAGATTGAGAAATGAAGGTGCAGAAGGGGAGAGGGGGGGGTAAAGGGATGAAACACCAACCTGCAATCCTATGCAGGTTATATTTCATTTTCACAGAGTCCCTCTGTCAGTAAAAAAAAAGTGTGTGGCTGGTTACACTGGAAGCAGCGCTGCAAACAGAACAGACTTTTCATGCAAGGGACCTGGAGAACATATGGCTTTGATTAGAGGGCAGGGCAGAGAGAGAGACGCCAGTGGAAACTGTACAGAAAAAGAGGGAGAGAAAGTCTATGTGTGAGCGTGTGTGTGTGTGTCTGCTGAGTGTGTGTGAGTGTGTATCAGTGCAACAACAGGGGGAGAGGGCTGACTCAAGAAGGGGTGACTGTTTCATGGTGGATGAGTGTGTGAATGCAAGTGTGTGTATGTAGTCGAGAACAAAAGGGAGAATAAGGGATGACTCAACAGGGAGACTGCTGAACTTGGAGAATAGAATGAAATGAGTCCCTGTCTGTGTGTGTGTGTGTGTGTGTGTGTGCGCGCGTCCCTGTCTGTGTGAGAAAGAGAGAGAAAAAGAGAACAGAAGGAGAATTGAGGCTCAGTAAGGGTTGCCCTTGTAAAGCCTTATATGATGGAGAGCCATGGACATGTCAGACTTTGCATATGACCATCAGTTAAAGGTTGTTTTTTTCATTTATAACAACTTTACAGCTGTTGATAAACCTTGAAATAACCGGCCTGTGTTTGTCTGGTCTTCCTAATCAGCCACTTCTTCCCAGCGGGGAGGACACATTCAACTGTTGGGAACAGACTAAACATTATGTAAGCAATATGGCAAACGTGCAACAACATTATGTCTAAGAACAATCAAGAGTCCTATAAACTTGGTTAAAGCGCTTAATCAATCAAATTCCCAGATGTTGTTCATCATGACCAAGTCAAAATAAGTTCAAGTCCAAGCCAATGGAAATCACGGTTTCAGCCCAGATGCTTTGGTGCAAGAGATCTGGCTTATTTATCAGGAGGATGATTACAGTATAATAATTGCTTGGTTCAGTGTTTTTCCCTTTGCCTAAAATGTGTTCATGTCCACACATGCTGTCTTAACTACTGTGTGCAAGATGGTATGAAGAGCATGAGAAGATATTCTTTGGATTAGTTGGAGGGGAAAATCATTTGAATCTGATTACACTGTAAGTAATATTCCCAGAGAGGTTTCTATTTTGATGAGCAGACAAATGCAGTGATAACAAGGGTCTCTCCTGCCTCAAGATTATAAAAAATCTGGAAACATACTTAGTTGTAAGATTCAAATGCAGCTTTTGGCTCAATTAAAATGCTGGCAAGGAATTCTTTATATTAAAAAAGTCTCTAAATGCCAAATATGACGTATGACAGAAAGTCTGCTGAGAGATACTGTGGGCTAAAAGCAGAGGAAAGGTCAAAGTCCCCTATGCAGTTTTGACCATTAGTGGTATATGGAGAAAGTTACAAGTTGATTGTGGTTTTGTTTATGGTGCACACAATCAGGCATGCCAAGTGTTTGAAGGTGAGAAGGATGCATGAGCAGAGATGAACACAGACCCACCAAAGGGGTCTTGGGGTATGTTTTCATTCAGAGATTTTCTTGAGGAAATAAGCTACACTCAACACTGGTCTCTACACTTTTTGTAACAGAAGATTGAGCAATCACCCCAACCCCAACCCCAAAAATACACTTTCTCATCAGATCTGCAAGTAGGTGACCCATTTCGGTTTCAAAACGGCAAATATTGCTGAAGGGTCAGAATTTTTTCATTGCTTAAGTGTAAACAAATGTGGTAATGCACCAGGAAAAGGCAAGGGGAGAAGAAAAGAGCAAGCTCAGCATGGCTGTAAAACACTGCAGGATTAGAATAATTCATCCATATGCCATATTTGTGTTGACAAACTCTTCATATAAATCTAACTTGTTTTTGTGGAGGATCTTTCTACAGAGCACTTTCAACTGTGATGCACAGATATCAGTGTGCAGCGGCAGTTTAACTTGTGGTATAACCATGGAGGCAAAAGAATGAATTACTCCACAAATGCTACATGTTTAGCTCAAAGGGTCAAAGGTCAATTGTGGCTGCAATAGCTCCTCCAAAACCAGACACCAGACAAACTGCAGCATCATCAAAAATAAGTCCTGAGCTGCTCCAACAGATTGGAAACAAACAGCTGGAGTTTCTGGAAGAGAGGATGCACTAATACACGGACTATGTTTGAGGGAAAACAAGTCCAACCAGTCTCCCATCCCTATCTGCTCCAAATTTCTATCTCAAGACGCCACCACACCTTCACTGCAGCTGCTCTCCATGCATAATCACTGAGCAGTTTGCACAATGCAAAAATTCAGTCAATATTTTTCTATGGTAATGAACTACTGAATTCGTCAACCACTGAACTTTCGATGAATTTCAGTGTGCAAAAGCTGACTACATGCCTTCGCTTCAACGTGTGCCTATGTGTGCAATCTGGCCTGGATATTTCCACCATCATTTTTCATTTGCAGCTGACTTTCGGCAACATTCACTGACACTTCACACTGAAAAACACTGCAGGTCAGTAGCTATTCCCCAGGGGATGTCTGCCTGTGTAAACAATGACCTAACCTGTCAAATTAAAAGACTCACCACACGCACCTTTGGCGCTAATGAGGGTTGGCGAAGAAAGCTTCACTGAACCACGTTTTAAGCCACATAAAAACAACAACAACAGCAGCAGCAACTTTGCAGAGCAACACACCTCAATGCACGCGTAGCGACACACTAGCAGGTAGGCTACTCGAAAACAAACACGAGAAATAAGTAGACCCACGTTTTTTTGCGGCACTACCACTGTTAAAAGTTACACAATTACTCACGTCCTAGTTGAAACCAAGTCAAACCCACGACCATATTTAACGCACAAACCCGAATGAATGACAACATTCCTGTAAACCACCTTGTTTCGTTTGACTACGGGTTTCTTGGAGCAGTTTGGGAGAAGACGACTGACGCTACTTATCTAATGCGACCCCCCCAAAAAAGAAACTATGCCAAAGGGATGTGGTGGTTGCACACACTTACCAACTAATGTTGTCATTTTCCAGTTAGCAGCCATCAAAAAATCCACACACCGCTTCGTTCAACACACATGTCCCCGGCGGCGTAGCTTTCAGTTGACTGACTCGCTCTACAGTTGATGCTGCTCGTGCTGTGGTGGGAAACCACTCTGTCTTTCGCTGCTGACACCTTCAGGTGATCCTCGGAAAACTGCACTCCGCCAGTCAGCACTTTACAGTCTATGCACTTTGGTTGGGCGAGTTTTTTCTCTCTCTCTCTCTCTCTCTCTCTCTCTCTCTCTCTCTCTCTCTCTCACTTGTTGCTCAATGAGAGGATGAACTTTTCTTTGAATAGTGGTGAACACACACGAAGAACTGCTTGTGGGCTATTTCTTAAAAGCTAAGTAGTTTACCATATTGTTTTCATTTGTGTCTGATAATAGGCTAATGGCCTATCGAAAGATAACTCTACTTTATGTTAAAAAAAATTCTACTGGTAGGACTTCAGGTAAACACATCAGTCAGAACTCTGCAAAACATTTTCACAGGCTTTTAACTCCGTAACCACCTGTTTTCCCTGTCACTCCCCTTATGTTTCCTGTTTTTCATACCTTCAGTATGTTTAGTTTATGTTGTGCTCTGGTGGTGAATCTTTCCCTGTGGTTTAATAGCCTATGACTGTAGCCTAAGTCGCACAGACAAAGCGCTTGAGCCAGGGAGCATTATTCAGACAAAATGTATAGGTTTCTACAATTAAGTTTAGGTCACTGATTCACCACTGTGTGCATGGTATTGGTAGGGCTACATAATACCACTTGCCATAATATTGTTTTGGAAATGATCAAGTGTCAAGCCTAATACTTATATATCCCACAACAGCAAAGGCAGCATCTGGTTCTCTCAGTAGCCAACCGAGCTGTGGACAGGAGGACAATAACTGCGGCTCTGGGCTGCTTTGTGGTATCGTGTGTGTGTGTGTGTGTGTGTGTGTGTGTGTGTGTGTGTGTGTGTGTGTGTGTGTGTGTGTGTGTGTGTGTGTGTGTGTGTGTGTGTGTGTGTGTGTGTGTGTCACTACATTGGAATGTCTGGCAACAATTTCTCACCACAGCCAGTCGTCAACTTTATGAAGCTTCCCTGTACATTATTTCCTCCAAACCGAAGTGATAAAAGTAAAGCACCGAACTTCAGGGTAACTGCGTGCAATTTTAATCGTATCTAGTTTGATTCACTGGGATAACTTTAACTGATGCATGCTTTGGACCAATGGGAGAACTTTAACTGATGCATGCTTTGGACCAATGACTCGCGAGCCAGGTGTAACGGGTGTAACAGCAGATTTCTATCCGGGACAAGCCCAGTTTGCAGAGTGAGCCTTATTCAATTCATCCACTTCGCCAAGTTTGTTTGCTCGAAATGCACGGTATGAAACTAGAAGAAAAAGTAGGCTACAATCGTGCGGTTGTTCAGCCAGTGAACGCACCGCCGCCCCGCCCCCCTCGAAGTAGCGCGAACAGCACGTGCTCGAGGGAGATGCCCTTTTCCACTTCACACAGTTTATAACAGCATTTATTTCAACTTGGAAAGTGAGGGATTATTTTCCAATTCCCCCTCGCTCCACCGATGGGAAGTCTTATGCCATCCATCAGGAATGTGCAACTCTTCCATTCCTCCATCTCCTCCACCCAGGAGCAGGCAAACCTTTGGGAATCCCCAGCTCACTGATAAAACACAGGGCGGGTGGCCTGTTCCAGCCTTATCATACGTTTTTTATTTGCTCGCAAAAATCATTCTCAGATGTTTCTTACAACTTTGTCATATCCCCATTGTGACATTTGGTGTGATGTTAGTGTCGTGACCTATTTTTCTGACATGTCACCACTTCTTAAAATTAAACATAGGCTAACATAAGTCAAGTTTGAAACGCAGCCAATAGGGCAAGAGTACTCCAATTATCAAGGGTGTCACACTGTAATAAAGAGTAAAAAGAGGAAGCAGATAATGAGGGGAGAGTGTTTGATTCCAGCTTCAAAACGAGCCCTGATTGGAGCTTTTTTGAGAAGTGATGGAAGATAACACAGTTTTGGTGGTGGTAGGTCTAGATTTATTCTGTGTTATGACACACACTATAAATACAGCTTCCATCTATTAGCATGGTATTGATAGTGTGAGGTATGTAAGATCTTAGAGATACAGGTTGAACACGCCTTGATTGAACACACCTCACAGTTCTTCCTCCAAGCCACCTAACAGCAAACTGCTCGTTTTGAAGTTCCATTCTTGAAGTTTAACATTGTTTTTGTACTGCTGCAATATGGTTGATCAGATCAAGTTTCAATAAAATCTAAATCAATACTACTTTAACATTCAACTGATGTTTTTGTCCAGGTTGGATGGTTTATTATTTTCATACTGATCCAGCCAGGTAACTTAGATTGTCAATCTACAGTAGGGGCACCGAGTGGAGCAGCTGAGCAGGCACCCCATATGCTACAGTCCACAGTGCAATCAGCTCTGGTTCGAATCCCGCATCGGGGAGCCCTTTACTCTTCCTCCCCATTTCCTGTCTCTCACTACTATACTATCGAATAAAGACATAACAGATGAAAAATATACTTATAGTATATAAGTGTGTAGTGATAGTGTAGCTATAGTAGATAGTGTGCCCACAAGAAAGAGCATAAATGTGTGAACCCATGTGAGTAGCTAAAGGATGCATGGATGGATGGATGGATTTCTTATGAATGGATGGATGGATGATAATGCTTCAGTTCATATCAACAAACATTTGATGCATTCCTCCCTGTGGATTGAAGCAGGTCACACTTCATGGTACACCTCCTTCAGTGATGCTTAACCAGGTATTTTTTTGTTACAAAATCAGCAGTTACCCCCATAGAAGAAAGTACATAACATCTTGTTCACCCGGCTGGTGAACTTGAAACAACAACCTCTTGCACAACAACAGCAACAACAGAAACTACCAAGCAAAGGCAATTTGTCTTACCATTGGAGTATCAGGTGAACTGACATTGTCCTTTTTGTTGTGGATCATGCCCTCTGCTGTCAGAAAAGGTTGATTACATGTGCAGGTGGACGCTTGACTTGACCATGGCTATGAGTGAAAATAGCACTGATGGTAGGGAAAGTGTCATCATGTCACGTTTTAAGAAATTGCTGACCTTGTTATTAATTTATTCACATGAGTTTACATGTTTTTGAAAGAATTTTCAAGTTTCAATTTTCTAAATGGTAATAGGTGTAACAAGTAATCCAACATTAATCTTGCTGCAAGTAAGTATAGTAGACACTGTGTAGAGACATTTTTGACATTTCAGAAATTATGGGCATAGCACTAATTTTGCAACTTTGAACCAAAAAAGTGGTTCCTATACAGACTTCTGAATTTTAGCAGCGGCTGGTCTCACCAATGGTAGCAGGTAAGAGCTGGTAACCAGCTACCAGCCCTAGCTGGTATTACTAAAACTGTAGGTGGCAGTTTGGGAACTCTTTTAATACAAGACATCTTTGCCCTAAAGTTATTCTACCCAGCAACAAAGAGCTACTCTGTTCTAGTTCCGCTTCTTTACACTTCACTTAGCTCAGTGCTCAGCTGAAGAATTACCCTGTAACCATGCCTGGATCCAGAGGAAGGTTTAGAATACAGTCTGTAAACAGCCGGCTCCGCCCTCTATACCCAAAGGGTACAAACCTTTGTAACAACATATCCATTTTGCATGAGCACACGTGCCACAACTGTGCGTTGTTTACATGCAAAAGGAAAATAAACAAAGGCATAGTAGAAATTTACGTCGTTGTCGCAGAGACAAATAATGTATCCACACACACACACAATGACTACAATCCACTCTGCCAGTTATTATTTGAGCCCTCCTGTCAACAGCTGCCTGACTCAGTGGTTTGCACCATTGTCACCTGTTGAGTTATTAGTAGAGCTGGGGTAACGCCATAGCCTCAGGGACAATGATGTAAGAACACACAGCCCCTCTACACAGTTTGGGTCTTATCCACAAGTTTCAGCCACGTTGGAAATGTATAATAGTGACCACATGACAACATGAGTTATAAATTCATATAGAATTTATTCTTGAATAATAATAATAATAAAAATAATGAACTAATTATTACCCATCACTATGCAGAAATATATACATCTCAAAATATGTTGATGTAATACATTACAGAAATTGTAAAAATACTACTAAAGCATAGTTTAAAAAATCCTAAGAACATCTTAAGTAGGTTTGTAAGGCTTATAGGTCCTGAAACAAATGTCAAACCATTTGATGGCAATTCAACACATGTGCGTATACTACCAGCATTCAAGTCAACTAAAGAAAAAGTTTGACCACTACAGTCAAAATTAAAGCAAACCAAACGACAACATAAAACTCACCTCTGAACATCTGAACTGACAGTAACATTCTACTATGAACAATGATTAATAAATGCCACAGTGCCTTTAATATGAATTCCACACTAAAATATGACACTGGAATCACAAGTGGTGGGCTGATGTTACTATGTTTCACACTTTGACTGTTCATCACTTTAAAAATTAATTATATCCCTGGGCTTGTTTTACAATGACCCAAAATGAACAATTTAGCTACATTGTATTCTGCTCTTAAATACCATTGGGCAGGATTAGAATTTTAAGAGCTGTTGCATTTTTCATTCATTAGCAACTGGTACTTGTGTTGTATTGGCAATAAACTATCATATTAGTGCAATCCCAATCAGTGTGATTGAACTTCTTCTTGCATAATGTTTGTGCACAGTTGAGATGAATTTCAAATCACAGCAAATTACATCGAAATAAAGACCAAATCAATTCTCAAGTCAGTTTAAAATAGTGTTTTCTCCAGCATAGACAGGGGAGGGCTGCTATATCACGTGTGCCCCGCCTTATAGAGACTCTATAGCCTCTACAGATCTCTGCAGTCCCCTTATAATGTATATTTGAAGAGAATTAAGGAAACAAAATTATATTACTATAGTGTCACATTAATCAAAAGAAGAATATATTTTAGACTGTTGAGAGCACTACTGTACATAGAAGCTTTAGCTCTAAAATGAAATTAAGTGCTATCCATCATACGACTTGACTCCTGCAGATATGATGGGGAAATCAGTGCGGTGTTTGGGGGACTAAAGGGTCACATCTTATGTGCCTCGCTTTAAAAATGCTGTTTGACATCATCTTCGATGTTGTTATACAAGCATGTAAAAATCTGTTGTTACTGAGTTGATTTTTTTTCTCAAGAACACGACTTTAAATCCATATGCACAGTGACAGCTGAGAACTGCTCTGCTGTACAAGCCGCTGGTTAGTGAGCAGCTCCATTAAGGAAAGATGGAAGTTAAAGGTTTGTCACTTAAGGCACTTTGAAGATATTGTTAAGAAATTATAATTATTAATTGTGCAATGGATAATAATGGATATATTCAATTTCCTGTTAAAATATCAGTTTATAAATGGAAGAAAAATCAAATGATAATGAAAAGACAACAACAATTATTACATTTATGGAATAACATTTGGGCAGGATTTCAGTGTAATTCTAATTTGGCCATTAGAAACAGGTTAAAAATCCCTGAGAGAATCTTATGTAGTATGGTTGTGTATTCAAGTAAAAACTGTGAAATTCTATTGTCAGCCTTTCTATTTTGCAATAATTTCAACACAAATGCTTTTTGTTTGCTAAAATTGGCAACAAAATGATTGTGTTCAAATGCTTACTTGGTGTATAATATTATTTCCTTACAATGGATGACAGAATGATCATAGTTATATTGTCAGCACCACAGATGCAGAAAGTGTTTAAATAGTGCCTTGCACATTCCACAATAAAAAATAAAGTATTGCAGTATATTTTTAAAGTACTAATATTGTTATTTGAAACAGTATGAATGGTCCCAATATTTTAAACCTCTCACTTTCTCTCGCTATTTCAGATTAAAGCAAAAAGCAAATAGGACCCGAGGACATCTTTCATCAAACGCCTTTGTTATGGCGAAATTCAGCTTTCACCCCATTTATGCTGTACAAATTTTAGTAAAGGAGCTTGCTCATGAATAAGCTGCTACACAGGCTCTAGGGAGAAGGATACAGCTTGGGGGAGTAAAGGATACTGTACAGGTTTTTCTGCCTATTTCCCTCACAGATATGCTCATTCACACAAAAAAATAATGCATAATAATAAACTGCACAAGTTGACTCTCGGGTGTCAACATGTATAGATGTACAGAATTCAAATTTGAGTTAAAAAAAAAAAAAAAGAAAACTCTCACTGACTGCCACTAGATTATCCTAATATGTTTCTACTTTCAACTCTCTAGCTTTAACTTCCTCCTCAGGGTTGCATGTAGATAACAGGTAAAACACTGAATAAATCAACAACAACATATGATAGTGGAAAAAAAAGAATAAATAGTTTTTCTAAAGAAATCTATGGTGTGTCTACAGCTCAGCTCTTGCGAGAGCTGGTGTACCACTTTCTAACTGCTACTCCACTAGTGCTTGCCACTACGCACAGCGCCCCTCCCAGGCTCCACAAGGTTGGTGCACGGTTAAAGAAAATAAACTGGAAGATGAACGCCAGCACCACGTCCACAGTCCTCATCAGGGCCACAGGTCCAGCCTTCTCGATCTGCAGGGCCTTCGTCAGGAAGGACTGTCCGGCTATACCCAGGACAGCGATCAACATCAGCAGCCAGCGGTCGCGGCCACAGAACGGGATTTTCCATTCCCCAAGGACGGATACAGTGATGAGGCACTCAATGAAACCAATAACAGCATAGTACCAAACAGAGAGGTAGTAATGTACGCTCTTCCCCATCTTTCGAAGGATCACAAATGTAAAAGCAGCGGCGATCGCTCCTGTGAATAAACCAAAAAATAATAGAGTGAATACAAGAAAATGAACATGTATGCAGGATCAATACTATACATTTATCACTGAATTCATCATGAAATAATTTGTGTTAATTTACAAAAAAATGACTGAAATTCAATGGAATTGTTTTTTTGTGACCAGATAACCAGGTATTTATTGGATTGTTGATGAGAGCTTTGAATCAATCTGATATTTGAACCTTCCTTCTCTAAAGTAAAACTAGCACTATCATAACCTCTGCATCCTATCAGTGCCACGGTATCACTTCATGGATGTCTCTGTGTTTAGGAAGCAGGTTGTGAGGGGACAAAGTTTAATTCAGTTAACGCGGGTGGAAAATCAGGTAAGCACACGCTGCTCAGATCAAGTGGCTGCTATGGAGAGGACTTCAGAAAATTATGGCCTTTATTTGCACAGTGTTGCATTTACACACGTGGAGGTTCATTCACAAATGTTATTAGAAATATTTATGAGACTGAGATCAACCCACTGAGAAGTTGAATTGTGCTTAGCCATAAAGCAAAGCTCAAATTGTACTGGTTGTACATCATAGCATAGTAGTTACATTTTGAGGTTGTGTAAGGTGCTTATAAATCTAAAAGGACCAAAACCAATGCTCCTTCACATGGAAAGGAGCTTTTTTAAGCACAGAGACTGGAAGGAGAAAACTGAGAATAAAACTACTTAATTGGAAGGACTGTATCTCCCAGTTGACCTGGATGTGCCTTGGGATATAGCTGTACTTAACTGGATTCCCCTGGTTGCCATGGCAATCCCTACTGGGTTAAGTGGTTAAAATGAAGGACTGGCATACCGGGAGTCTGAGAAAAATTTGTAAAACCTACACTTCGTCCTGAATGCTTGTGTGTTTATATACAATTGCTTTATAAATTGTATTACCTGCAAACGCAGCAATAGTCCCCTTGATGTGGTTGGTGTAGTCGCCCTCAATGCCACGTAGATGATCGCCAAAGAGGAATGGTGGTCGTGCGATAAGGATGACTCCAGTTATGGTAAAAACAGTAAAGACACAGTCCCAGATTGTACATCTCTCCTTTAGGAAGATCCAGGCCAGGAGCGAGGTAAAGACTGGATTACTGAGGAGGCAGAGGATGGTGGTGGGGGGTTATTAGTAAGAAAAGGTGATGTGTGGGTACAATTAGATAAAGAAAGGATAGAGGGAAATTGAAAGAAAAGTGGTGAAAGAATGCAGATTAAATGAGGTATAGAGCTGTATTTGAATTAACTTGCCCATCTACTTAATGTATTAAGAGAATGCAGGACAGATAATGAAGTGGAATGAGGAAAATGCTGGCAAACCATAATAAAGCGATGAGGAGGGAAGAATAACAATGAAAGAGAGATTAACAAAAACAGAACAATTCAGCGAGGATAGGATCTTATTGTAGTGTTAGTATAATCTCTACTAATCCACTATCACGATTACATCAAGTCCCTACTAGCTCTCACCTGAACATGATGACGGTGGCATCTGCTAATGGCATCTGCTGAACAGCATAGAAGAGCAGGATCATGGCATTGGAACCAATGAAACCCCGAAGTACCAGAAATATACGCTTATCTCGAGGACCAAGGAAACCTGTCCTGGAGGAGCAGAGATATGAGGATGATGGATGAACGGATGAGTGGATGGATGGATGACTAGACTGATCGACTAAGTAAGCAATAAACAGAAAAAAACTGGATGGATGGATGGATGGATGAAGAAAAACTGAGCAGTAAAGTAATTTGAGTGATGGCAAATGACTGGATGGCTGAGCAAACAGACGGATACATTTAGGTTGTGAGGAAATGACAGTGATGAATGGGTGGATGCATGGATAGGGCTGAAAAGAGGGGGTGGGGGGGGCAATTTTGTTGTGGATGATTTAATGATAAAATGAAGAAGAATGCAGAGGATGAATGAATGGATTGATGAATAGGTAGATGAATAAATAGCAGTACTAGTGCTAGTTTTGGGGAATTTAGTTAAAATTTAATTTGTAGGGTCAAAATGTAATTTCAGAGATGTTGTCATGGTAAAATGTCAATGTATGTGTGTAATATAATCATTGTTTAAAACCCTCGCATAGTCTATTTATCATAAACAAATTTAAACTGGTCACAGTAGTGAGTGACTGCATGTTATAACAAGGTGTTTGCTTACAAAGTGAAAGAGATAAACTGCTGGCAGGTACTGTATATACACAATATTAATCTTATCACAACATATAAATTGCTGGTTTTGTGAACCTGGGGTTCGTGTATTAAAGTCTAAGCTGTGGGAATCTAAATGTTTGAGTTTCTCCGTTATGCTTACTTATGGTAGATGAGCAATGGTATAACAAACAGCATCTGGAAGAAGCAGCGAATGGCGCTGATTTCTATGGCGTGCAATCCCTGGATGGTTTTCACCAAAACGGCAATGATGGAGAAGAAAACTGTGGCCAAAAAAGCATAGAACAAACCAAGACCTGGACATCCCTTTGGTTTTTCTGTGAAAAAGAGAGAGAAGGAAGAGAGAGTCAAAACAGGTATGAGGGTGGCAGCGAAAACAAGTACAAAGGTTTAGCAAGAAGTCAGAGGCACATCTGTTGGTGCAGTGACTGCTGCAGAGTATGTTACTGGGTGGAAAATCAGTGGAGAAAAAAAAAACTGAAACAAAAACACCTAGAAAAGACAGTGGTGTAGTGTTTGCAAACCCTGCCTGTGGAACAATGAACTGATGTGCTCGCAGAGATTAAATTTCGACCTGTGGTCACGCAAGTCAGAGAGCTGAATCTTCATCCTCTGGAGCCTTAGGATGTCATATCAATGTACTGCTATCAGATTTGTTTACCTGTTATAATCTTTGGTACTGTATTCAAGGTTTTCCCTATTATGTACTTTCTATCTCAGCACACCAGCAGGCAGTTCACAACAGTGTTACTTCACCTATTTAGCATTAAATACAAAATAACAATAAAGAATTATTGTTCAATAATAAACTATTTTAATCTCAAATTTGGAATTGAATTAACAAAGGAAGTCTGACATATTTAATTATTTAAATTATTACTTTGAGCACCAGTGAGTTACAATTTTCTAATGGAGTCTTTCTTTTTCACATCATCATGTGTGTGTGTGTGTGTTTTTTTTACTGATATAAAGCCTAACTTTAGCAATGTTGATATAGGAGGGATGAAAATGCATTTCTCACTTCCTGGTGTGTTTCTAGATAAAAGCTACAGTAGTTTCCTTGTACTATGTTACACCAATGGAAAAACCCCTTACACCTCTTTTCTTGATGGACAAACTTGCATAACTGGAATAGTCAGGCACAAAATATTCAGATTAACAATGCAGCCATTGAAATGTTTACAATGAAAAACAACTCATCCATTTCTACAAAGTTTAATATGCAAAATGGTGTTGGAGTGCCCTAGCTGGTTACTATAAAACTGCACAGTCATCCATCCTCTTTAAGGATGATGCAAATGCTAAGCTGGTTTATAGCAGACTGCAGGCTACAAATTTAGCAACCGAACTGCTAAATGCCGAGCTGGCATAAACACTGTAACTGTTACAATATGTCTCATATTGTGATTATTAATAGGCATAAATTAATAGGCTACAGAAATAGGTAGTATTTGACACTTTGTAAGATACCGATTCAATACACTACAACAACATCAGTTTGTTTGAAATTAATTCTTGCTAATTATTATTTGACATTTGGACTGTAACCCACTATTATTGTGACGTCAGTGTTTATGGAAACACGTCATTTTTTTTTGCCAGCGTTTAAGAAAAGGAGATAGGAGTCTCAACTTAGGTAAATTGTTAAAGTGGGCTAACTCAGCTGTGCTTGAATTTAACTTTGATGTCTGTGCTTTCTTTTGACTTGTAGGTTAATAATATGCACGTGGTATCAGCACCGTTAGCCTACTTAAACGTGACGTTACGGTTGTGTAACGTGAAGCTACGCAGGAAGTCACCCATCCTCACTTATTTCTCCATCCTCAGCCCGTCACAAAGTTTACCAACAGTCGACATTAATGTGACAGTGAGGATATCTATCATGGATAGATCCATGGTTAAACGCAGAGTGCGACGTGCGTGCACTCCTTTACCTTCACGTGCGCTTCCGTCTCGGGATGATGCGGCTTTGCTCCTGACGCAAAACGCTGGCGGACACATCGTTTTCTCCTCGCCGCCTTCCTGTGAATCTTGGCTCCCTCTCGCTTCCTCCTTCTCCTCAGCATCTTCACCGTAATCGCACAACACATGACAGTTTCTCTGCAAGTGGACTCGCTCCGCCGTCTGCTCGTCGTCGTCGTCGCCACACTCGTCGTGGTCGCCGACGCTGCTGCTATTTTTGCCATGGCTGTCAACTTTGTGAAACACCACAGTAATGTCGTCCTCTACGGATAAAGCCCGCTCGTGTGTGCAGTGGTTACAGTCGCCCATGGTAAGATGTGGCGGCTGAGCGGCAGCATGCCTCGATCAGAGTACTGTCCTCCTTCTCCGGTGTCCTGAGTAACTGAGAAGACAAGGTTAATGACTAACCTTGGTAGGATAGAAACTCCCATGCGGTGGTTACTTTACCCACAGGGGGGCAGAGCTGAACCCAATCCACCTCTGCTGGACAACTAAAACATTACCCAACGTTTAGGACTATTGCAGAGGGAGGCAGAGGAGATTTGAACCAGCCCAGATCTCATTTTACACACATATAAACATACACGAGTTTAGTAGCTACATGATTATGAACTTTTAAGAATAATCTATAAATTAAAAAAAAAAAAGATGACTTAATTCAAAATAGCCTAATAAGGTTTTAGGGAAACTGTCAACTGAGACTATGATGTAACAATTTCCATCCAAAAAATCATGTAGGCTGTTAATTATTAAATAGCCTAGTGGGAATCACTATGTAGTTATATTTATTTTTATTCAGTTTGCTGCACTTACCAAGTACCTACGCTTACCTACTTACCATGTGAAGTCATAGGCCATTTCCTTTTATTTACCATCACTGTGGGTTACCCACAACAAAGAGTGCACAGTTGGTGGTCATTGCACTAAACTGTAATACACACAGTCTCATCAGGTCACGAGAAAAAAGGTTTTGAGGCTAAGAAAAAGAAAGCTGAATCCAAACAACAATGAATCAAATACATATCTGATTTAGCATTTTAGTATTTTATTACTACTGTACATAAAATACAATGAACAAAATAACAAAGGAATAGATATCCTCTATCCTTATCTAACTAGATTAGACTGACACAAATAAGTCTATACTGTTTTGCAGAAGTTGAATGTTACACAGTGTTTAAGGAGGTGATCCCTGTTTTTTTCCTTTTTTTTTTTTTTAAATATCAACACTAAATTCTATGTCTATGAAAAATAAAACATTAAGTGTGGTCCCTTCTACATACAAAAGCAACATCATAGAAAGTACTTTACACAGTATTGTAAAAACGTAAACATTATATTTGGCAAGTTGTTGTCAGTGAAGTTGTTAAATCACTACAGATATTCTGTTTCTTTTGTGTCACAATAAGAGGACCGTGTGAAAGCACAGGTAGAAGGTGCTGCACAGTGGTTGGCTTTTAGTTGTGGAGTAAAGACAACAATGGTTTTGTCAGTGAGGGAGAAAAGGGGCAAGAGTGCAGTGAAAGAGAGAGGGCTAGTTGACACAGTGGGATGCTTCTAGCGAGTTATTCATCAGGAGTCAACACTGTGAGTGTCTGCATCCTGCATACAGTCTTGCTTTTCTGAGAGTGGACAGAACTGAGATGTTTTTACCCCCAGTTTCTCACAATGTTTAGTGGATTCTTCATTTCATATATGACTTCTAAGTAAATTCTTTAAGTGTAAAGTAATTACTGATGGAGCGCAGGCTATGATCTACCATGTTGTCCAAATACAATCTGCATTTTGCAAACATCACTAACATTACTATTATGTGGCTGCTGTGTTATCATCATACTTAGATTAGATTACACTTTGAACATTTGTGAGATTGTCCATCATCTACAAGGTGTTTGATAAACTAGACTTCATATGAGAGTGTCATTAGCTCTTATGTAACAAAACATATTTTTCCTGAATAATCAAATAGGACAAAACGAAAATTGTCTCTCGTGTCCATATTGTTTTTTGTTTTGTTTAGTTTAGATACAACTGCACATGTCAACCTGGATGTATTTTGCCTCCTTTTCTCAAAGTAATGTTTCAGTAGAGTCCTCAGCACTACCAGCTTCCTAAACTTTTCCTATTAAACCGCTACAAGAGAGATATAAACAACATATAGAGTTGAAGCCAAAAATATATATACTGTATGTCACAGTGCTGTAGTAAGCCTACAGAAAAGACAAAAAAATGTGTTTATTCTTTCCTAGAAGATAGTCAGTTCGCACTCTGAGTTTGTCAAATGGAGAATAAGGCATTCCTAATAGGAAGGAATCAGAATGAAAATGTACTGTAAGGACTTTACCAAAATTAAGTAGTTTCAGCAGGTTACGAAACATTAGGTATAAGGGACTGTATAGAATATGTCAGAAGTAAACTCACTTATTCTAACCAATGTAAGATTTTCAATCACTTTACTTAGCCTAACCTAAAGGTCCTGAATTGTATTTGAAACATTTATCTAGATAGTTTGAGCCTTTGCTTAAACTTTCCCTAGGTAGGAATTTGCTGGCTGATTCAAATTTGAGCGACAAGTTAAACATATCCACTGAGCTCAACATTTGAATGGTAGTTAACATAATTTGTCTCGATTTGACAAATGGGTTTAATTGCTCAAGTCAATCATGAGGTGCTCATATATCTGAGTTTTTCCCTTGAAGCTGGACGCGAGCAGGAACACCCGGTCGTCAATGGAGATTAGAGAAAATGCTCGGGGTGCCTGGATATTCAGCTCCTGAGATGGCACAAACTGCCCCCTCTTGGTGTCCCACTGGTAGACCTGTGTCAGTGAATAATCGCTGCCCAAGATGGCATACTGCCACTTGCCGACAGAGACAGGCTGGAACACCATGGATCCGCGGGAGGGAAATGTCTGGACCTCCTTGAACATGGCACCGTCCCAGCGCATCACCTTGGAGTCCCCGATGAATCTTGTTAAGCATATAAACAGATCACCTAGGAAAAGGACAAAAATCCAAGGGGCCATTTAGTTTACACATTCAACTGCTTCCCAAAAAACAGTTTACTGCCCAATATAATGCATAGCTCGCTGTCAACAGCTTCTAAGCAAAGTGTCACTAACAAATGAGCTATCCCTATAGAAAGAACACAGTATTGATTCATGGGCAGACTTTATGGCAGCAGACAGTGCCATTACCGCCTTTAAAAATTATGCTTAGGTGACACGTGGAGTGATGAGGAACTAGTGTAATCAATGAAAATCAAAGTCCACTCTTAATCACGTGACACACCCCAGACTGTTTGATTCCATAGCACTAAAAAGTGATTAAAGGTCGATAGTTATGATAAACTGGTATTGGTATAGCCATTATATTTAAACAAAAAAAACAACATATATATTGACATTGTCTTAAAATGTGATAATAGAGTCCTTGTAGCCTCTTTTGTTCATTAATCTGGTTGCATTCTTTTTGTGTATTTATGGTGTGTACATTGTTATTCAAGCTGGAGCTCTCACCATTGACTTGAAAGTGTTTGACAGCGAAGACGTCCTCCATATCTGGTATGTCCGTGCGACGGTCAAACTGTTTCTGACCCCTGTTCCACTGATAGACTACAGGCCTCTGGGAACTGCTGGACAAGATCAGGTGGGGTTTGTTGGAGATCTCCAAATATTCAACATCTGTGTCCCGGAACCAAGGGTGGAGTGACTGATGGGAGTAAAAGCCATTGCCGTTCCATTTGTACACTGTTGTGGAGCCAGCCTAAAAGAAGAACAAATATCAAACGTTAGCGAAGGTCACCTTTATCCAAAAGTCAGATCATACTGTGCCGTGCGTTTGAGTGACCTGTCATCAACAGATCTGTTTATGCTCTGATCAATAATTACTTATGAATACTAAACAAGGAAAAAACAGTCAACCTTAGAGCTGTCAGCGATGACAAAGAAAGACTCCCCATCGATCATGAACGTCTCTATGTCGTTGGGTTTGCGAATCTTCAGGATATCGATGTCCTGGATCTTGATGAATTTGTTGGCGGAAATGTCACGCTTGTAAATGTGTGAACCTCCGAACAACTGGGCCACGATGACAAAGAGGTGGTTGTCGATCACCATGGGTTTGCAGACCACAGTGGAGGTGCCTGAACAGGAAAACAGAGAGAAACATTAACATTAATGCTAGGGAAGCATGTAACAAATTTGTATTACTGTATATGCCTAAATAGTGCTTAAACACATGGACACAATACAATTAATATGGTTCCTATTACCTGGTCATTTCTGCCCCAGTAAACAATTACACATCACTGATCTATCTTTGTTTTTGAACTCACTTTCAATGGTGTCATAGGTTCTGAAGGTCATCTCGACATGGTCCCATTCCAGGAAACTGCACGTGCCGGCAAAGGGTTGGGGGAAAACAACATACTGATCTTTACCAAAGGTGAAGGTCTCCACTGAAATGGACTCGAACTTCAGTGACTGATAGGAGGCGAACTCTGAAAAGAACGACATGGCAATGAATTCGGTCCTTTCTGTCTCCAAAACATAATCATTCATCTTGATGACCTCCTCCATACACAGAAAGAAAGAGCGCTGCTATGCATTTCAGCTTTATTATCAGCACTGAAATAGGACAGGAAGGAGACACGGGATGGAAGAAAAGGCCGCGGGAGTCAACTGCCGACCGAGAGCTATTGTCGATGTATTTTCTATGAAAGCCGGGGCAGACACAGGAAGATGATACCTGCTGTGATGCAGTCAAAAGAGTGTGGCAGCAGGTCATTGATCTTCTTCCCCTGGTGAATAGGTGGGCCGCTGCAGTAGATCTGATCCAGGGTGGCATTAGTTTGGTGCATCCACTCCACCAGCCACTTGAGCTTGCAGTCACACACGAGGTTGTTGCCTCGCAGATCCCTACACGCAGACATGAATCCAGGGAAATGTCAATCAATGTATAAATGTGATATTATCATTAATATGCAAATTTGAAGCATGTATTCTAGGTTTTGGGTTTCCTGCTTCCCGTGTCTCTCCTTTTCTTGGCTGCACTTGAGTTTCAAGCCGATGACTGCACAACAACAAGTGGTCTCTGCTTGTTGCCCACTCTCAGTCTGAATTGCTGTTGACCTTGCACACACATTGCATCCTGCATTATTCCAGCTGATTGTGGCTGTGCAACCATAGCCAGCAACCAATTTGTGTCTCTGTTATTGACTTGTTTTTCTATTTACCCTGACATTCAAGCATCCTAATCTCTCCTCTCCAATCTGTTCTCTTCTTTCTTTCAAACACTTTGTTGATTGGATTTTCAAGAGAGCCAACATTTACAGAATTATTCACTGGCAAATGATTGTCCTTTTCTACAACTCTCTCTCAGTCTCCCCTGTTTAGAGTGGGGGTTCCTTCCCTTTCCCTTTTCAACCACCACAATTTCATTGTGGTTTTTTTTTGCTATTGCTACATAGCTAATATTAACATTAGCAGCTATTTACTTGGCTGAGAGCTTAAGCCATTGTTGACAATGATAAGAGATTATAGTATGTGCTTTGACCAGCGCTGCCTCTTATATGGTAACTCTGAATCAGAAAGTGATGTAGCAGAGCTGAGGCTAACATGCAGTAGAGGAAAAATAAGTGATATAAATTGAATCAAAACAAGTTGGATGCTTTCCACATGAAATATAATCATTACTTCTTTTCATGTAAACAACAGGTTAAATATATGTATGCATTTAAAGATGAATTATTGAGAATCTACTATCTCTAATAGACCAAGTGCACTCACACTTTTGTCAGAGCATCCATACCCTTGAAGACATCCTTGGGCAGCGTCTCAAGATTGTTGTAAGCCAGACTCCTAATCGACAAAAACAAAATCACAACACAAAGTAATTGAATCAGAGGCAGACTGTCTCTCGACAGACAGACACACTGAGACATTATGTTGCATTACAGAACAGAATAAACAAATTACTAACAAAATTACAAGCGAGCCAATGTAAGGTCGAAATCCGAATCCCCCCGACAATGTTGCTGTGACTTAGCACAATCACGTAGCTACCAGGTGTTTGAAAAGCTACACAGTGCAATGAAAGGGGATAAAAGACTTAGTGAGTAATTAATTAGGGGAGAGTAATTACATGGAGTGCAGGGAGGGAATTTCATTTGTTAGAGAAGGGTGACATGCTGTTCTTTGTACAATGTGGCCATTATGTGAAGCTGTACAGGGTTATATTTCACTCTCTTAATAGTGGTCACTCCTCACACTGAAAAACAGTATTACTGCTCTATGCTTTTGACCAACTTAAACAGTGCTACCCTTCACAGAGGCTGTCAAGTGGAAGATACAGCATCTTCGGCAGCCGCTTAAGACCGACTAACAAACACAGGCCCTCCAGACACTTTTCATTTGTGAGCATAGAGCAAAGACTGAACTGCAAAAACCAGAAAGAGCCGTGAATGCAGCGGGATGTCAGCGTAATTCATGGATGCTGCATTATTTATTTGAGAGTCGGTTTACCAGGGGGGAAAGGCCATTTTTAGTTGGAGTTTGTGCAAGAATGTGCTCTCTAAACACATGGGCCGGTGGGGAGGGCCAAGGGGGGGTTGAGGGGTAGAGTAGAGTGGACAGTATTTGAGCAGTCTGTACCTTTTAATAATGTATATGTTGTATATGCATTCAAAACACCCTCTGATCATTTATTTATACGTCATTTTAGTGCAATAAATATTTGTTTAATTTCTTCTAAACCAAATGAAGGTATCCACAGCAACAGCATTTTGTCTATGCAAATGATATTGATTTACAGTATTTAACAGGAACAGCAACAGTTTTCTGTCTTCCACAGATAGTGTGATATATCTGAGGGGAATCTGAACCACTGGTACTCATAATAAAACTGACATTTGCAGCTTTAGTTCTCTCGCCGAAACCATGTCTGAATAATCCGGACAAACTATTAACCTCACTTTTAAGTGCTTTCCTCTGCCGTTCTTTATATTAATTCCAAAACATGAAAATAAGTTGCAGAGTTGAAAGTCACTAATCGATCCATCCGCACATAGGGTCACAGTGAGGGACACAAATATGCAAGCATTAGGCTGCACCACCTACATGACGCCAAAATGTGTAAGGTACAAACCTGTCACAGACTCAGGGGCAGATTATGAGCCACTCGGTTTAAAGTTACTGTACAGTTATATTTAGCCTTGACCTACAGGTCGAAGACATTCTCCACTATCTTTAGTTCCACTTTGCAGTTCAGTAAAGTGAGTTGGTGTTTACAAAAAATCAAATAATATTGTATGGCTTTTTCCCATATTACAATTTTGTTAATTATATTACATGGGACACTTTTGAAATATCTTTATAAAACAATATACATGCACATATTATGCATTGGCCTATTTGTCATGATCACAATGGATACAGCAATAGCCTACACTCATGTTTTTAAAACGTGTTTGTGAGGAGTTTATAAACCATAACCTTTACTTCCAATATTGATTCCAATATCTACACAAAATTGAAGCTATAAGTTAATTTCACAGAATCATTCTTCTTTTCCTGCCTTAAATATGTGAACAATAACGATGCTGGTCCACTAAAGTCAGTGGTGATCACGATCTGCCTTTCAGCAACCTGATCCAGCTGATACCTTGTGCTGGTAACCTTGGACATCTCCACTGGCAGCAGTGCTTGTGCCTACTTTGCACAGACAGCAGCACAGTCATACACTGAGAGAAAATGGCTAATAGGGCAGATTTTATGTTGGAAATCCATAAAATACCAGTATCCTATTATGTGTTACCACAGGGCCTCCTGAGAGTTGATGTAATTGTAAAATGTAAAAGCAGTTGATACAAAGAGCTAACGATACGGGGTTAAAATCATAACTAAATGAAAAAGATGAAAAAGTAGAGTCAGTGTTAGTGGTAAATGTCAAAACATAGTAACCACAGAAACAAAATACTTACAGATGTATCAGTGCTTTCAGCCCCCGGAATGCAAATGGAGATATTGATTCAATTTTGTTATTTTCAATAAATCTGTGAATGAGAAGCATTTTGATAAATTAAGACAGATGTACGTAAATCATATCATACCTGAAATCCTACCACTGTCTGTGAGTCTTCCCCCCTTGCTCTTGTGTAACAATTTTGTATAGAAAACCTGAGCTCTGTCCTAATTGCATATTACACTGTATACTAACTGTAACCAACACACTCATACTGGAATGAATGTCAAAATGAATTATACTTTAAAGGCCCCGTGCAGCTAAACAGTTGTTTCCAATTATTGTGGCTAATTAGATGTCTGCTCTGATTGATGTCAGACTCAGTTAGGCTGGGAATTACACAACGCCTGTTAGCTTCATGGAGTAATCAAAATCATAAAGACGTACGTTATCCTACTCTAATAAGACAACATTATTAGTCCATGGGCCAGAGGCCAAAATTTCACTTGTCAGTACCACTCAAGGTGGAAGGTTAGGTTAACTTCAACAGCTGATAACCCCGTATACAGCTGTGACTCAGGTAGGTCATCATACTAAAATATCATCTACAGACATGGATGTTTTCAAAAATTATAAGTAACCTTTGCCACCTTGAGTGGTACCGACATCTGGTCTGGCTCATGGACTAATGTCGAAAAACCTGTGTGGGTGAAACATGGAGCTTTAAAATGCCAGCATGCAAGTCAGTATTGCATATTGCATAGTATTTCAGAGTGGTGTTGAGGATTAGGTGAGTCATATAATCAGTATATTGTGCTTTTTATGCCTGTGTATTTTATGATACTCAACCAAACAAATGCACTTTATCATACTGATTATGTAACAACTATACAAAGCTACTAAATACATCTCTTTTGCAAGCTACTTACAAATATTCGAGGTGTGGTAGACCAAGGAATGCATCTTCATCAATGAGGTCAAAGGAGTTTGCTGTGAACAACCTAAGAAGAGCAAAGAAAAAAAACAAACAATGTAACTTAAAGTTCCTGTACACTCTTTGTTATAGTCTCCAAGCACACTGCATAACTCACTTCA
This sequence comes from Decapterus maruadsi, assembly GCA_030347415.2. NCBI lineage: Eukaryota > Metazoa > Chordata > Actinopteri > Carangiformes > Carangidae > Decapterus > Decapterus maruadsi. Next base: position 11,120,134 of record CM064888.1, on the reverse strand, counting down.
GTCAATTGTCTCTGTTGGTGTTCCAAAAATATATTTACTATACACAGAGGGTGAACTAGGCAAAGCTTCAAAACATCAACAATGAGCTGATAGGGTTAGGGATGGGGTAAAATTTGGGGTTTGCCGAATTTTGCTGATTTTGTAGTTAAAGCAGATATCAGCGGCACGGCCGTTTCGGCTAATGCTGCGTTCAAGGCAGGCTTTTGAAACCGTAAGTTACAGCTTCAAGTCACAACTACAACTTTGTAGCGTTCCAGGTAACCCGTAACTCATGTTTTTACCGTCCTGTTGTCTGTGAAAGTTCCCTATAACGGCCACTCGTAACTTCCGACCCGTGAATTCGTACCAGATCGAACCGGTATGACTTCACAGGAAGGAAAAAGACAAAGTACGAGTTTCCTTGAACGCACCATGAGTTAGCAAGGCATCTATTGGTCCTCGTGCTCCGTCACCACATTCACGTCCCTTGGCTGCATTCATGCCGTTCTCTCTCCTCATTGGATAACACTTGTATCCCACAAGGAAAATTTTCTCCTCGGGTTACAGCAGAGCAGAGTGACGGAGAGACTCGTGTTACGGCTGAAACACTCCATGTAAGTGATTGCTGACGGAAAATAGGACTATTTAGGACTTATATTAACAAAAACATTCCACTGATATCTGCTTTAAAATTATGTTGAGGTAGATTTAGAATAAAGAACAACAAAGTTATTCAATACGTCTGCCCATGGTGTGTGGTAAAAAGGTGAAGGAACTGGAAAAAAACAAAAACAAGGAAATGGCAACTCACTCCTACATGTTTTTTTTTCATGAAAGGAATTACAGAGAAATGGCTGCCGCCTCCCACACGTTTCTGACTCACCCTTTGAACCAGTAATGTAAGAGTAATGTTCAACAACAACAACAGCAGCATATTGTGCTTTTTACTTCCTCTACGTGTACTGTAAGGTCTCTGGAAATGTTTCACCTCTATTTAGTGAATCTACACTGAAAATAAAAAAAATCTCATTGGTATTTCAAAACATATAATATTTCAACCACAAAATGCCCTTCAGATAAAAGTTAAGACCTCATAATTCCAAGTGACAGTCCACAGAGGAGCCCCATTGATTTAGCAGTGCTTGGATGGAGGTTAAGACACTCCAGGTCACCTTGACAGTAAATAATGATAGAGAGCACAGTACCTCTTAGACACTTTCGCCAGTTACGTAAATTTACCCCCTTCCTGGTCACCAACCAGTTCTATCTCTTGGCATCGATGCATTGGCACCTCCTCCTACCCTTGAGAGTTCTCACACATCCAGACTGATTTAATGTCATATGGAGGGAGTGATGCCAAAATGTTTTGCCAAGACAAGATGATGCTCTGTGACAGCGTGCTGTTATGTGCAGTGAACTGAAACAAGTGTGATCTGAGAATACAGTTAAGGGTGACCTTGCTGTTGATTTGTGAGTTTGCAATAACAAATTGCCCAATATACTCCAACACTAAGGAAAAAAACAAAAAAATGCATCCAATTGTGCATTTTATATCAGGACAAACTATACACAGTTAGTTAGGGCTTTGTTTTTGGAAGCCAATTTTCCTTCTTTTTTATTGTGAACATGCTCATTTCTTATCTCTGTCTCTCTGTCTGCACACACACACAGACGCGCACACAGACACACACACACACAGACACACACACATGCATGCACAGTCCCTGCTGTTAGTTGCTGTAGCCATGTGGTCTATTGCATAATCCTGACACCATTATAGAGAATCCCTCTTTAAATCTGCATATATGCAGGTCCCCTGGGGAGACAGACAGACAGACAGACAGACAGATAGATAGACAGACAGATAGACAGACAGACAGACAGACAGATAGACAGATAGATAGACAGATAGATAGACAGATAGATAGATAGATAGATAGATAGATAGATAGATAGATAGATAGATAGATAGATAGATAGATAGATAGATAGATAGATAGATAGATAGACAGACTCACAGCAGTTGCAGGGCAGGCGTGTGGACAAAGCTTGCCCCAGTGATTTCATGAAATCCAGACTTGACAAAAGACCTGAACAGGGGAAAGGAAATACATCAAAGGTGAAGCGTAATAAAGATCATCCCTGGCTACATTGAGACAATTGTGCACAAGCTTTCCTGACTGTTTGTGATATGCCAACGAAAAAACCAAGAGTCTTTCATTATTCAGCTGGAGGACCACTTACAGTGAGACGACGTCGGAGGGGAAAGTGTGAGGCACGGATCGGACATTCTCACACAGAGCATTGTCTTTGGTGCAGATACATCCAGCGGGACATCTGGGCTGCCTCACTCTCCGTCCGTCCGCTAAAAGCAAGCTGACACCGGCGACCCACACCAGGACCGTCCATCCTTTCCATCCTCTCCATCCTCTGAGTGCTCTGCCCGGGTATCCCATTCCTTCTGTCCCGGCCGACAACTATCTCTCCTGGAGAATACAACTTCGGGGGCAAAAAAGGACAAGCAATCTTTGCAATGGTTTTTGATTTTTTTCTTTCTTTCTGATGTCTTGATTGTTTTGATGACAGAAGCTGTGTGGTGGCGCTCGGATGCAGTCTTGTGTCTATGCTTCTTGCGTCTCAATAGGAAGGCACCAGTCCAGCGGATTCGTTCTGCAAGGCGCAGGATTACAAATGCAGGACAGAGGGAAAACAGTCACAGATTTTTTTTGTCATGAAAAGAAATTATCTCAAGCTCCAAAAATACATAAAAACACACGAGTTATAAAACAAATCGTGCTATTTTCTAATTAGTCTGCTGCTTACAAAGAAGTTGTCTCAATGCTGCGGCCATGAAAGGATAAACAAAACAAAAAAAGCGTAAATTCCCGTGAGAGAGAGAAAGAGAAGGGGAGAAAGAGAGGAGCAGAGAGAGAGAAAGGAGGAGGAGGGGGGAGAGGCCCTAAGGTGCGCTTTTTTATCAGCAGTGCCAGCTATTATTTATGCGCGCTTCGGAGCCGTGCATGGCTAATGGCAAGCCGCTATTCATGAGCTCTGTGCAAATGCACCTGCCTCATTCATTCAGATGCTGCCTCCTTTCTTCCCCTCCTTTGGCATAATAATGACATTAACCGAAGAAAAGAGGACGAGTTTATCCCATATGGTTAAAAATAAACTGCCTAAAATATTAATTCCGTAATTTTGTGGCTTGGGAAATAGGATGAGAGCCATTCAAGACCTCCTCTGTATTTGTCTCTAACTGCTTTTCTTTTATTCAGTCCCACATTGACTGCTCTGTTGAGTTCAGTGGGTTGTGGAAAAGTCACGAAACACTGGACTTCTGTTCCCAGACTGTGGTGAACTTTCACCCTCGTCACCTCCAACAGCCCAAGGACTCAATTCTGTATGAGGAAACATTCAAATAGCACAATGCCCTCTTTATTTCCCTGACAGATCAAACGCCTACCCGTAGCCTATCCTCATATTGTCTCTGAGCGGAAATGAACGATATGATCCAAATCATTCGCCAGAAAAAGTAATTGGGCCATAGAAGTAAAGGCCAGTAGGCTATCAGATATTGTAGCCTATCTACTTGTGTTTCCCCATGTCATGTAACAAAAAACTCCCCCCCTCCCTCCAATGTTGAATAGCCTAAATATTTGCAATGATAAATATTGATGGCTGTCAATGCACATATAAAGTGTCCAGACCAAGGAACTGGCTACTAGAGACCCTTCTTCTAAAGCACCATCACAGAAACATCTTCATCTTTTTCTCTGCAGACTGTATCAGAATAATTTATGAAGCGCGAGCGAGACTCCACATCATCACGGTGCGCTGTGCCGCTAAATGACGTCATCATCTTGCGACGACGTGCTTTTCATTTTGTAAACATTGGGAAACCTGCTCCTGAAGACTGGAGAAAAGAAACTCATGGATAATCTAGTGAAGGTGTTTTTCTTTACTATCGAAGTGTAAAAAATGAAATCCGCTTTTTGCCCCGCAACCAAGTTTGGAAGAATATTTAGCGTTTCGTTGCGTGTTTGTTTGCCAGTCGGTTAGCATGAAACATTAGCCTCATGATAAGTTAGCACAGAGTTACCTCTGCGAGCATTTACAGTTACACAGAAATATAAAAAAGAAATGTAAAAGCTCAATCGGTGTGACGCACTTTGGCGGTAACGACGATGGTAACTGAGTGTGTACATAGTGTGTACGGAGACAGGAACATGCAACGCACCAGGGACCAAGCAAAAAATGTCAACTTTTGAAATGTTCAGCTTCTGAAAATGGATAGTACTGGACTTGATGTTGTTGTTTTACCGTAGCTGGTATCTTTCATCTCTCCACGGATTATCCCCATTTGTGCAGCAGGTTATACTTGTCATTACAGAGCGGGACAGTGATGTCAGCCGTAACCTGACGTGTGTAGTGGAAAGTGACTACCACCTACTCATTTGAGAAGTGTCACGTGCTTCTGCGCATGTTTTCCCAGTGACTAGTTATTTTTCAAATGTCTCATTATCGTTATCTCATTAGTTTATGTGTTTATAACATCACTCCATTTTATCAAATATGACTTTATTTGTTTCCTCAGGTGCACGGCGGTGGTGGCTATGACTCCGACTTCAGTGATGATGATGATGATGAAAGGGGAGAGGCCTCACACAGAGGCATTAAAAGGTGAAATTAAAGATGACAGCATCACATATCCAAGTCAGTGTTTAAATGATTCTCATCCAAAGTAATAGGGTTTTGTGTGTCTGTGCTGCAGCAGGTTCTGTTTAGACTGTTGTGGGTCAACAGCTTCAACAACTTCATGCTTTCTGTGTTTACTTGTACCTTTGCCAGGAAAAGTGAGGAGGAAATCTTACAGAAGCCGTTCCAGAAAGGTCGGCATTCAAAGGTGGCTCACCGGAGTTCACACTCTAATGAAGTGGACAGGTAATGTACAATTAATCACATTCAAGTAATGCAAGGTATTATGTCTTATGGGTAATTATGGTTGAGCTCACTCCTAGTCCATCATGTACTTTAATTCCCCTTCCCAAAATTAGCATTTCTCTTTTTCGATCACATGTTCACATTGTGGTTAATGTCAGTTCTGATAATCTATAATCATTCCCTATATTTAAATGAAACCATTCAATCAACTTGATTTTTTTTGTACAAAAATGAGGAAAAATCCAATTTCCACTTTTTAATGTTTGAAAACTCATCATTGCTGCCAATTAAAATCCTGATTGTCCTTGCATTACCATCCGGAGAATATGTTTTATTGGAAGCAATAATTTATTCTTCCAATAAAATAGTCTGATAATAAGATCAAGTCACTCCAACGTGTCTAGTGAGACCAAGATATTCAAAACAAAGATTGAAAGGCTCAGTTTTACTTTGTTTATCCAGTAACAAATCACTTAAAAACACACACATTTTCATCACTTTCACCAAACATGAAGGGTATAAAAATGGACAATGTATGCTGTGAGCATCACTCAGTCTTTGATTATCTTGTATGTAACAGATTCTGTTTTCTATTTTTCAGAGAAGAGGCCAGAAACAGAAGAGCCCACCTGATATCACTGAATGCTGTATCCTTTGTTATTGTTGTTATAACTGTAAAATGATAAGGAGTTTAAAAGAAACATGTAATAATTCAATTTTAGTCTAAATAGTTCAATTAATTCAAGGTGTGCAAGAGTTATCATTCAAAGAAAGGCTGACCCTTAAGCAGATGTTTCCAGTTTGAGCGACATAAGAAGTTTGTTGGTGACTACATACTTTATTATGGAGGACAGATGGCCGACTTCAAACGCTCTATGTACGTACAATGTCTCACACTCAAGCGTGATGATTAGTCATCTGCTGACACTTCAGCTAATGAGAACGTGTGTAGCCATAATAGATCTTTCTTAGCTATAATACTATGATACTAATTTGTTTTTAATTCTTAAATACAATTAATACCTGTAGTAATTTCATTGAAATAAATCTCCTTCGCTGTGGATTTGTGATTGAAATCTTCTTATTTGTTTTTTCTTTTAGAGCTCAAGACAAAACAGACAGGGATGTGTTGCGTGAGAATCATCGCTTCCTCTGGAAGGATGAAGACGAGGACGACATGACATGGTGCTCAATATTAGTCAACTATTCATACAGGCTGCTTAAATATTTAGTTTGCTTTTGATTATTGTTCTGTTTTTTGTTGTTCGGATAGTTTCAGGTGAATTTGTGTCTTTTTGTCTTACCTCTGGGCCTTTTTCTGTTTCAGGGAAAAAGAACTTGCCAAGAAGTATTACGACAAGTTGTTTAAAGAGTACTGCATAGCTGACCTCAGCAGATACAAGGAAAATAAGGTAGGATAAACATATTCATTGATTTATTAGTTAATAGATTTTTTTGTCCAGTATTCATTACCTACACTGGGTGGAGTACTGGGAACAGTTACCACACCTAAAAAATGTACTGAGAGAAAATAATTCAGTAACTATAGACAGTTGAGCCATCCCACGCGCCACTGCCAGGGACTTTGGCAGGAAGATGAATTCTTTTTGCGCTGTTCTCCAAAATGATACTAATTGTCCCAGTGGTGGCTCAATGACTTAAGGTTAAAACTTCATAATGTAAACACTAATATTCTGGTCTATTTTAGATACATGTCAGGGGGTGTGATGCGCTTTGGCACCGTGCTCTGTCTCTAGTGACCATGGGGCCATTCTGATCTGAATCCAAGTTTTAAACTGACATTATGTTAAACCCAAGGGCAGAGTGTCTGTGGCTCTATAGCTGCACTGTTTGGACTGATGGTGTTATGCTTTCCAACTGATGTGATATCTCAGGCTGTGATACTACATTTGCCAGCTGTCATAGGTACATGAGTCACACCCAGGCATGCCCTTAATTATTAGAGGCACCGCGGTTAAACTGAAAAGAGTAAGCAGCTCTGACACCATAAGTCCAGTTGACTCAAAATTAAAATGAATCCAGTGTTAATCATTAATTATTCTGATTTGCTTAATGATTGCAAATGCAGCGGTGAGTTGCATCAGTCCCACAAGTGTAGTCGCATTTTGATCAGTAGCGTCGGGCAAATGGGATGTGACAGCACATACAGATTAAACCACAAACAGAAAATGTGCTACACACAGACACCGGCTAACATATTCATGACGAGTTTAAATGATGAGTGCACCATCTGTGATGCTTCCTGTTCATTGATGCTATATATATATATACCATCAACTGAAGACACTATACATGCATCCCATATTGCATTACACAGTTGAGGTGTAAATGCATATACCATATTCTTAAAAGATTTGTGTTGTGAAGAGATTTTACATTTGTCAGATGTCATTTTGGACGAAGCAGCTTTCACATCATGAAACACCGAATTCTTCCTCTGAAACAAATGCAGTCAAGACCTAATGACAATTCAAAGATAGGGTGTTAGTTGAGCTATTATGGTAAACTTGGGTTTTTGATCTTTATCTTTATTTAGTGAAACTGTATTTTGTCTTGCTTGTCTGGCTTTTTCAATGCACATGTTTTTTGTGCCCAACAGTTTGGATTTCGTTGGCGAACTGAAAATGAAGTTGTCTCTGGCAAAGGTAAGGCATGACCAAGGGTTTTTTTCATTTGGAGTAATTACTTCTTTTTTTTTCATTCCGTTTTCATGTACTGTTTCCTGAAAACAGTATGCAGTTAATTATTAAAATGTAGGAGCTTAATTAGTGAAACATTCAAAACATTCTTCTTAATTCATTAACTTTACCTTTAAGTGAGAAAATGAAACAGAATGCACAATAAATTTGACTGTGGTTGATGGTGTACTGTTCTCTTACAACGTGAAGCACTCAGAAAATAAAGCAGATGTTCACAGCAGGATAAAAATAATGAATTATAGATCATAGTGAAAGATCTTGGAAAACAAAAATAAGTCATCAGCATTGAGGAAGATATTTTACCCTACAGATTTGTGAGATTTGCAGTGAAGGTGACATTTGGATGATGAAGGTTTAATATCAGAAGTATTTTAAATTCAGCTTTTAGTCGTGGATTTGGGACACGGATATGATTTCGCCCAGCAACATGCTCACAAAACAGTTCATACCTTCTTCCACTAGATGGCAACAGAGATAAAGACAAATAACTGGCATACTGTGAATGCTTCCTGACACAAGTCAGTCCCCCTGTTAGACTATTGTACATATTTGTGAGTTTCACTCTGCTTTGACTCATTGACTGGAATGTCATAAATAACACGAAGATATTCAGTGTTTCAGCTGAATTTTCTTGTTTTGTTTGTTTGCTACTCCAAATATCAGGAGACTATGCACACCATTTAGTAGTCACTTAAAATGTTGATTCACACAAATGGACGCTGATACCTTATGTTCTGTAATGGTCATGATACAACACGATGTTCCCCGTCTGCTACTACTTCACGTTGCAGTGACATATTCAAAGGACAGGCGCTACTATCAGCCCAGCACATGCACACTTTACATTTGAATAATTTTTTCATGTTTACATCAATACAGGCTTGCAAACTGACACAGTGCGTCCAAGAAAGCTGACTAAGCCAATATATTGTTCCAGATTAAGACTGTAATCCTGGTCTGTGACAGTTCAACCCCTATAGCAGTACTCTACAGGAAGTGGGATTAGATCAGGCACTTCACATTAGCTGTCACGTCTGTGATTTGTGTACATTGATGATTTGTGAAGAAATGCCTCTTAAGCCACTTTTTAGCGCAGCGGTTTTTAAAGTGTGAGGCTTACCTCCCTAGAGGGCACCAGAGAGCTTCAGAGGAGTCAAAAAAAAGAAAAGTAAGGCAGAAAAAATATCTTTTTTGTTTACCTAACTCAGCTATGCATGTTGTAAAATGGGTAGATTTTTAGTGCATACATTGAGAGATAAGACTGGACTGCTCCTGTCTACCCCCTATGCACATCAAATATGCAGTGCTCTATCTTTTACCTGATGTTCTTGTTAGTTTTGGGCCATCACCTTCATTTTGTGTCCAGTACCTTGGATTTTTTTATAAAAAGCACTTCTGGCCTGACTCAAAGTCACTGTCAAAGTATCTTGCTGTTATTTTGTGGATGCACTATCAAGACAGGCTAGTATCTGGGGCGGTGTTTAGCTCAGTTGGTAGAGCAGCTGCCCCATGTGTTGAGGCTACAGTCCTCACTGCAGGCGGCCCCAGTACGAATCCTGCATCGAGCAGCCCTTTCCTTCATGTCACCCCCCCCCCTCTCTCTGCCTCCCCATATCCTGTCTGCCTGGACTGTGCTTTCTAGGGCTGCCCCCGACCAAGGATTTTCTTGGTCGACCACTGGTCGTCATTTAGAGCGATTAGTCGACTAATCGACGCATATATATATATATATATATATATATATATATATATATATATATATATTTTTTTTTTCTCCCCAAATTAGCTTGAGCTACTGAATAAATAAATAACCATTAATTTTACAAGTGCGCACAGCTGCGCGCTTTAGGTCTGCCGCCTGTTAGGGGGCTTTCACACCTACCTGTTTGGTCCGGACTTTCGGACTTTCCAAGATAGTCCGGATCAAATTGACATGTGTGAAAGCTCCCGTCGGACCACGGTCCGGACTAAAGACCGAGTCCTTGGTCCCACCTCAGGAGGTAGTCTCGGTCCGGACTTTCCTGGACCAAGGTCCGCTGCTGTGTAGTGTGAAAGCATGTTTTTGGAAGGTTCGAACTATCAGACCAAATACAGGAAGTCACGTCAGATTCGCTCGTGCCGAAAGAAGTAAATAAACAGAAAAAAAGGAAAAGAGGAGCCGCAGCAACCGGCAGCAACAGGCTATTGGATATATCCTAAATCCAGATGTGGTCAGAGGGATGGGTGTGTTAGTGGAGGCTACACTTGTACAGTAAACGTTTACACGGAATTAAACAGAGTGTTTAATATAAATTCCCAAATATAGCCTTTTTTTTTATACATTGACCCAAATATATTTTTTTCTGCCGAAAAAAGTCTGAAAAAGACGGATATTTATGAGCGGGTGACACCAAACAACGTCTGCTCCAGCAAGTCACAGCTTTTATTTCTCTCTCACACACACAGTGACCTGAAGAGATGCAGCATCTGACAGGAGGATCGCGTGTGTGCACGTAGCGCGTGTCCACTACACACACTACACAGTACAGCTGATCGCTGCCGCTCTCATCAATAAGAGCATTTTCGCCGCAGCTCGACCCTCTTTCTCTCCTTTCATCAGCTCCAAACACTCTTCTGCACCGGGATTACAAACCACAGCTGCTTTCCAGCAATATTTTTATTTTATTTTTTTCAGAGCACTTTCTATGCGCTAACGTCAGACGCAAGCTCATCCGTCATGACGTTGGTAGATCCTTTAGTCCGCTGTCATACTAGCAGTGTGAATGCGGACTTTACTGGACTGAATGGAAACGTGTGAAAAAAAAAAGAAAAAAAAAGTCCGGACCTTGGTCCGGACTATTAGGTGTGAAAGCGCCCTTAATGTCACTGGTAGATTATTTCAGATTCTAATTATTAATGTGTCAGAAAAAATCTGCAAGGGGACTGTCGGAACATTCTGAATGTTTATTTAAACATGTCACACACACACGCACATCGTTGATGTAACAACATAATTGTAACAAACAAATAATACAGCCTTGAAAACTAAATTAAACAATATTTTCGTTTCTTTTGAAAATGTAGATAACGAAAAAAATATATAGGCTGTCAGATTCGAAAGATAAATATAATAAGAATTCAAATAAAAATGAATAAATAACCATTCGGCAAAACTGAAACACTTAGGATAATTAGTGCAAATATACACAGACCAACGGTGAGGTATAGCCTAAGCTTACGTGGACGAGTGATAGGCAAAGTTTTTCTTGCAAAGTTTGCATGTGACCTTCTTGGGGTCATCCTTGTTCTTTTCGAAGTGATCCCATATTTTAGACGTCTTTCCCGACATGGTTGGCTATTAATTGTTAACTGTCTAACCGCGATGTCGAAGGAACCTGCCGTGTTGAAAAAAAAACCACTGACAGTGAGCGAGTGTCACGACTTCCTGTGTCTGGCCCTTCAAATTAAAAGCCCTCCAGCCTTTTAGGCCAGCCGCCAGTCACATAGATTTAGATTTTCACTTAATTTTGAAAAGACACGGCTCCAAATGTTTTTGTTTTTTTTTCCTGCGACCAATCGACTAATGAAATTTTGGTCGGCTAATGATTTTTTGGTCGACCAGTGCTTGGTCGACTATTTGGGGGCAGCCCTAGTGCTTTCCATTAAAGGCAAAAAAGCCCAAAAATATACTTTAAAAAAAGGCTAATATCTGCCTACCTGGACGGCCGCACCATGTCTATAATCGCATTTGAAAAAAGAGCTTCAGATGTTTGAACACCTCAGGTGGAACATCATGTGTCGGAGCTTCTTTGTGCGAATTCTCTGCTGAGAAGTGTTCTTTCTTTACTACCTAGTAAATCATCTGAACTTGAACTGAAGATTTGTTCACATTCTCCTCAGATAGGCCTAAAAGAAAAAAGATATGTCTAACATGTCTAGCATATATGGAAAGGACTTGTGCATTATGGGGTGCAACCTACTATGTCCTAAGTCAAAGGTGGAAGAGGTCTTTATCATGAACTTCATATGGCTTTAGTCTGATTTGATTACATGATGATGAGTATGTTGAACAATACACATCTAAACACCAAGATTGTGTTCCACTTCAACATGTTGTCAGACCAGGCCCAGGTGTGTAGCGCTTGTCTGGTGGCCCAACTTGACTTCTGCTTACAGATAAAATTAGATCTGGCCAAACCATTCCCAATTAAATTGCCCCTGCATGTCCTTTTTAAAGGAGCACTGCACTTACACTTGTACTGCACCTTTTTGGGAATCATCCTCTTAGCATCCCCATGCTCCGTGTGCACTCCAGGTCGTGTTGGTATTAGGTAATGCTGACAACTCTTCACCCAATCAAGTGGATTATGAAGAGCACCGACCTTTCTTTTTCATGGCCACGGTGTGATATGGGATGAAGGAGTGTGCTGTGCCAACAGGTTGAACAATTTTCCTTTGAAAATTTGAAGACGAAAGTGAGGGGAAAGATTATATTACTGAATTGAGTACACAGGAGCAGGCTCATGTTATCCTTGCCTTAGAGTGTACAGGATATTCTTCATGCTCATCCTCACTGCCTTTTGTCTAGACTCTGAAAGATTCACATGAATTCTCATGTATGAGGGAAGGAGGTCTGATAAACAAACCTTAAAGATGCTTGGTGGAGTTTTTTTTATAAACACACCAAATCTATGTTCAAGCACAGTGTTTCTTGTGTATATCGAACAAAATATCACAGATAATAGATGTTTGTCACATAGATGTTTGTGTCCATTTTACACAGTTGTAGTGAATTTCTAAACAGAGTTTAGTAAAACATGAATTAAAATGAATCCTGGTCTGGATTTAAGTTGAAATGTTGAACCATTTTAACTATAACTAGCTTTCTGCCTAATGCCAAGACCAGAAAGTGTAAAACTGTTTACAGCTGCTCTTCTGGAAAACATCACACCGGTGCTAGCTTGTTAAAAAATTGCAAGCTTAGTAGCACTCCTGATGTTGGCATATTGGTGTGTGTTTCTGTCACTGCCATGTTTAACAGATGGCCCAGTCCTCCTGTTCAGCTCCAAAATAATGTCGACCAATATCTTGACAAATCTTTCTTCTTCATAAAACATGATTTTGGTTGATCGCAACAACCCGGCCGATTATACGTAAACCTCCTCAACTGGAGAGTCAGAGAGTTAAAACATCCTATTTTTCCTTATCTTTAGTTCTCCATCATGCTTTTTTGCATGTTCTTACCATCAGTCCATCAATGGAACAGCGTGAAACAGGTGGCAGGTGTGTGAGTGCTCTGTCTGTGTGCATGGCATGTACAATAAAAAAAACAAATCAGGGACTCGCTCCTAAAATGCAGCACATGGCTGCATAGAGTTAATACTAATTGTCAAAAACTCCACATGGGACCATCAAGTCATGCAACCAAATCAGCACGTAAAGCTTGTGATTTGGCTACATATCATCTTTGCTTCTCATAAAATGTCAGTGTGTGAAGCAGGATTTTGTAATAAGAGAAATCCATCATTGAGTAAGAACATTAGATGTTTTAGAGTCTTTTGTGCTGGAGCAGATGTATGTATGTGGTGAAAGGCATGTCGGCACTTCATTCCAAGTTTTTTTTTTCTTTTTCTGTGGTTTCCCGTCTGGTATAAATTGAGCATTAGTCTTGCTGTCGGGAGGAGGTCAAAGAGCAAAGGTAGTTGAGGCCAGTCTTATTTTTGGTAGGCCTCCTGTCAAAATAAATGTAGTATCAAAGGTCTCGGCTTATGTAACTTTCCTGTCTTTAAAATATGGTTTTAATGCACTTGCCACCACGCTTGCTTACAGTGGAGGAATCAGGTTTGACCCACCTACGCTGCCTCTGTGTAACTAACACTGTTAGCTAGGGCGAGAGGCCACTCTAAGCTGCCACTGGGACAAACTGTAATGGTTCTTGTATTAGAGTTGTATATTTTCAGTGTTGTCCTTCATTTATGGGGTTTCTACCGCTCTGTTTCTACCTCTTCTCCATCCTCAAACTTGTTCCTCAGCTTCCTATACAGAACTTACTGAGTGACTTGGGATATTCACAGTTCCCCTCAGTTTTCTGTTTTAAATATAATGAAAGTGGCAGGCCCATTTAAAGGTGAGAACATTTCAATTGCTTTAAACGGTTGCTTTCTTGTCGCCTCGGTCCCGAGATAGACAGGGTTTGTACTTTATAAGAATATCCTGCTGGGTTCTGTTTCTGCAGACACAATACTTCAGCTTCAGAAGTGTGATAAGTGATAGAAGTGATAGCTCATTAGTTCACAGTCTGCAAAGCTTTCAGAGTTGCCCAGTATAACAATGGTGCAATGTCCCCGTTTTATTGTGTTTATCTCCGAGCATATCACTGAAATATGAATATTTCCAAGTGGTTTGCAGACTGGGAGACAGATGGTCTGCTCTCCAGGTCTTTAGATGTATACTGTTCTTCTGGTCTGTAATGCTCCTTAGGCTACTTAGTTAACAGGGTGCTGTGGGGTAAATAAAAGTTACAAAGCTAAATGAGCGTTGAACTCCAGGTCAGCAATCTGGACTGCTTGTCAAGACAGGCATAAAAAGTCTAATCTAATCCAGAGTCAGTGGTGGGACTGGGCAGACAGAGAGGCCGCCTCATGGTTGCTGGCTCCCAATATCTGAAAAATCTGCCCGGGGCAGTGAGTGTTGATCGTTTCCCACAGGCGGAGAATTTATTAAAGGTGGTCGACCCCTAAAATGGGCGGGGAGAAAGTGGGTGGTGAGTATCAAGAATCGGCAGGACTGAATTCTCCAGCTCAATAGCTAATATGCATGAATGCAGCCTTCAAGCAGACTTTTCAATCAGTCGGCACTTTAAGGATGAAAAAAAAAATCATTTTGGGTGGGAGCCAGTCTATTTGTTTGGGCCTCCTGGGATAAGTGTATAAGGCGAGCGAGCACTGATCACTCTTAACATCAATTAATCTCCATGTAAGTTTGAGCAGAGCCTGAACATCCCACACACAAACACAGTCATGGAAGTTGATGAGTTCATAGAGCAGCTTTGCGATGTGTGTGTAAAGTTTCCCAGTGGCATTTGTCCTCGAAAGTCGTTCTATTAAAGGAGTAATTCAGCATTTGGGGAAATGTACTTATTGCTCTTTCTTACCAAACGCTAGATGAGACTGTAGGCAGATTCTGTTTCCATCAAACATAGACAAGCTAACAGGCTTCCTCACTGTTGCATCATACAGTTCCTAATGCACAGACATGAAAGTGCCATTGATCTTCTCATCTAACTCTCTGCTAGACAGCAAATAAGCACATTTCCCTAAACTGTCAAATATTCCTTTGAATAAATTCGCTTTTTCAACTGGTCTGATCCATCAGAAATATTTCAATAAACCGGACACGTTAGGCCTAACAGCTGCAGCTCAGTCTGAATGCCCCATGAACTTTAATCAGCCTGTCAAATTATAACACATTTTGTGTATGTGATAATGTGTGCTTTGAGGACACTAAATAAAAAGTGAAAGAGCACAGGCTCAGGTCACTGCCCCGACTTCATCCAGTGAATGTTAATCACGCTGCCATCTGTCATGTGGTGTATCCGTTTTGATCTCAGGCTGCTGGCTGGTGGCTTTAGCAACCATTGACGTAAGAAAGGCAGGAGTTTCCTCTCTTAACGGGTTTACTCAGCTGACCTGGAGCCAACCCTTTTCATGAAGCACGTGAGGCTCACCTGATGTGTGAGGATACCCGCTGCTTGTCAACAAAACACAGCGGTGATCCTTTTTTTTTTAAAGAGACACAACAGAGACTCATAGAAAAGCTTATGGCTTGTGAAGCAGGGATGTTACGTGTGTGGCACTATTTAAAAAAAAACAGTGACTAAAGTTACCCTTCATGTGGGAAATTGTGAAGCCGGGGGGCAGAAAATCTGAAATAAGCGAAGAATTGTTTTCTGACCTTGATTGTATTTAGTTTTTGACATTTGTGTCATCAAAGAGGTTGCCTAGAAACAGATTTCCATTGACTCCACTTTGTCAGTGTTGTGGTTATGAGTAGCTGGAGGGTCAGACGTGTTCACACTCTTTGTGTTGTAACCTTCAAATATATCACTTTCTTTTATATTTGACACTGACTGTTTCTCTGGAGCAGCAGTGGGATGTAGTGCCTCATTCAAGGACACTCAGTTTTGTGGAAGCAAAACGCAGGTTGAGCTGCTTTCTTGACAGATGATGCTGTGCGTACACAGAGTGGATGCATGTGATTGATTTGTTTCATGTGAGCGTAGGTGATGGTGAGTTAAGATGTCACGCGTGAATTGCCATTGACGTCACTAATGATGGTGATGTCCCTAAGCACTGGTCGCCCGTGGCGTCATGTTGGCACAGAGTTGAGATCATGGACTTGCTCCAAGTCCCACCCATAAAGTGTTAGAGAAGACCAGTCATCAAGGATTTAACGAAGTGTGTTTGCATTTACAGATTATCTTTACTGCTTTAACTTTTCAGCATTTTTGAATGCAGGAAGGTAAAAAAAAAAACTTCATTAAGAGTTTTTATAAGCCATCAAATTGTTGCAGCCTTTTTATGATTCAGTATGCACACTAGGATTGTAGCTGTTGGTATGCAATGACTGTCAGTTCAGTTTCAGATCGTTGTGTGTAAAATAAAGTAATACAAAATAAAAAATTTAAATTATACAAGAAAAAACAAAATGTTTATGGCTTACAGAGTCACACCAATTACTAACTGTGTGGTCCTGAAAAATGAATAAAGATACAACCCAGTGTTTTACTTTCTGGCATTATGACTGTCCCTACTTAATTTAAGCAATTTACTCTCTTCCTTTGTTTCACTTATTCGTGTATAATATAAAGCACTCCTAAATAAACCTAGTCAACCTCCTCTCCTCATCACCCAGGACCAGAGCCAAAAGGGTCTTTTTTAGCTGACGTCATGGGACTTTAGTCAAATACAGCACGTGAAGAGAAAGTCTGGCCTATGGCACTTGTGGCTCGAAGCCATGATGACCAACGTCATGTCATCAGAATTTTGACTGAGTCTTGATCTTAGGCAGGTGAGGGCGGGCAAGAGTGGACTGCTCTGACGCACTCACTCCCCCTCTGTCACAATCTGGAGGAACCCCAGAGCCCAGATCAGTGCCACCTTAAGCTCCTCTAGGGATAATGGGCAGGCTGTGCAGCAGCTGGAGGGAGGCCTGAGGAGATGACGCGAGGTGAAGAAAGGAAGATGGCACCGAGTAGTGGGAAAATAAGGGGGAGGGGTTAGTGTAATAGAGGTGTAGAGCAAAGAGCAAGGGAGGGGTGGTGGTGAAGAAGAGTTAGAAATGTTGGGAGATTTATAGTCTGAATTTCTCAATCATGAAATAAAACATTTTCCCTTTTCACTTTCGCCCTTTTCTATTTTGAATCCTTTGCACAAAAGAACGTTTGTACATTCACTGTCAGGGCTCTTTGGTGCAAGTCATTCCTGGTTCTCACTTAATGGATTATCAACTTAGAAAATATATTTGTATGTGCACAGTACATGATCTCACTGGTCTTCCAGGTCAGTTCCAGTGTGGAAACAAACGTTGTGAGAAGCAGGAAGGCCTAAAAAGCTGGGAGGTGAATTTTGCCTACGTGGAACACGGCGAGAAGAGGAATGCATTGGTCAAACTCAGTAAGCAAGAAGACAAATTATCTTTCCACTTTCCTCTGGTTGTTCTTTGCAAAAAGCTGCATTTGTGCATGTGTGCATGTCAGCGTGTATATGTGTGTGCGTATATATGTGTGTGTGTATGTGGTGTGTATGGCTTTGGCCTGGTGGGGTTTCCTGTCTAAGACCCGGCTCATAATAATCCTCCTTCAGGTATCATACTGCAGAAAATCCTGTTAGAATAATTACTGTAATTGGAGGACCCACCAGTCATAGTCAGCTCAGTCAAGCAGGAAATGGCAGTCTCTTTTAACAAGCTAGTGCAACAGGTCACATCCCGACATGTTGTTTCTCCTCATTAATAAAGAAAAAGTTTTTCCCAACTTGCAGTAATCCTTAATCCAATGTTTTGACAGTAATGACATATGATCTGGCAACCCTGCAGCAGGGATTTGGCAAGATATGGTGGATATGGATAAAGATGATGTTGCAATGATTTTGTGAAGACTTGATGAATAATTTTATGAAAACACAGAAGCATTTAAATGTTTATTGTTAATGTGCAGTGTACTATTTTTAACAACAGAAAGGAGTTCCACAGGGTTCTTTCCTGGTCCCCTTCTCTTTGGTTTTACACATGTTTATTTTCACCTGCAGCACGTTTCGAGATGCATGCTGATCAAAACTGCTATATGTGTATCAGCTTGAAGCATTTTGTCGGTTTACATTCGGTTGTTGCTGCATTTAGATTCTATGACATTATGAATTGCACATAGGAAAGATAAAGGAAATAGATTTAAAAAGATAGGAAATAGAAAAGAGAATAGAGAATAGAGAAAAAAGTTTTTTTTTGTTTTTTTTTTAAAAAAGATAAAGGACAGTTTCCGTCCAAATAAACATACTTTAAAGAAACCTAAATAATCTAGAAAAGAGGCTCAACTTGAAGCTAATTCTGTTTTCTTGGGCTTTGCAAAGGTTTTATGAGGAGATAAATGCATTCAACACATTTGTTAGGGCCCCAAGGACACAATCTGTTTTGATGAGAATGTAATCATTATGAGGTATGTTTACAAGAAAATTTCCAAGGGGTACACTTTGCAAAGGTCATTAACAATAAACAAACAAGACATGTTCATTTCAGTATATTTCGTCCCAGAAGTTGTTGAATTACAGCAACATGCTCTAGCTGCAGCTTGAAGCTTAAGCTTTGTGTCCCTGTTCAGCAACATTATAATTAAGCTGTCATAAAAACTGCAAGAATTAATTCCCTGATAATGGCTGGAATAATAATAGTAATAATAGTGATGATAACAACAATGAAACCATCGCTATCAACACGAGCACAAATAAGATGCTAATAATGATTCCACGTTGTTTTTATTCCAGGAGTCTGCCCTGAATGTTCTTTCAAACTCAACTACCATCACAAGTAAGCCAGCTCACCTTTTACCCTTGATGCATTTCTGTACTGAAGGTGTTGCTTACAATGAGTGAGTTCAAAGATTGTAGAAAGTGTGCTCCAGTCAGCTAAAAGTAGGGCAAGTCACCATGGACATTATTTTTGCAGCATGCTGGAGTTTGAAATTCAAATCACAATTCCCGTCTCCTGTCTGACCTTCGTAACACTCACAGTATTTTATGCTTCCTCATCGGTGAAGCTGTGGCAGGAGGCATTATGTTTTCTAGTTGCCCATCTGTTTGTCTTATGAAGGCCTTGAGGGTATCTCTCAAAATTTGGACACAAGGGTGAACTGATTAGGGTTTGGCGGTCAAAGGTCAAAGGTCACTGGAACCTAACAAAACACGTTTTTGGTCATAGTGCAAGAGTTCATAATGTTGAAGATGTCAAATAGACTCCATATCAGTTCAGTCAAATATTGCTTTCATAAATACGTATTGCACTGAAGTCAAATCACATCCGCATACAAATGAAAGCCTTCTCATACCTTAGAGTGAGGCTGCCATGTTGCATCGCCATTTTTTGCGTTCAGTGGCAGCGTGACCGCGTAGGTAACCACAGAAACTCATCAGAGCTGTCGGCTCAGGGAGAAAGTTTTCCAGGTAGCACCTGTTAAAACTGTCACCACTGTGTAGTGTGAGGAAGGACGGAGGCACTGATGCTGCATTCAGGTGCAGTCAGACACCTGAATGACGCCGTCGGCAAACCAACCGGATGTCATTTTACTTGACGAAAGACGGTAAAACGTGGGTCAGGTAAACAATACAACATTGTTTTGCCCCATGCTAGCAGACCACTTGTTTACACAGACGCTTGTTTATCCTGTTACATGGAGCGTCTGTTGTCTGTCTGATGTCTGCCCAATTTCACGTGAATGCAACATCAATAATATGTTCCGCAATGCTAGATGGGGGCAATTCCTACATATTATACCTTTAAAGTTCCTGCATCCTGCAACTTGCCAGGCAGAAATTCTAGCATCAGAATAAGAGGAATTTGACCACAGTTGTATGTAATGATTTAGTATGGAAGTAGAAAGTGAGATGACTGTAATAAGTAAAAAATCCCAGTGTTAGATGAGTGAAGTTATGCCTTTAACTGCAGGCATTATGTGGAAAAAAAAGCATTGAAAGTCTATACCTTTTAACACTTTAGCCAAGATTCATTCAGGCACTTCTGAAAGTGCCTCTGGCCATGGCAGGGTTTCACACACAGCGTGCTGCCTCACACTCTGAATACAGTTGGGTCAAATTTGTGATTCTTATGGTTTGCAGGAGGAAAGAGGTAAAAGCAAAAGCGAAGACAAAAAAGTTATCGGAGACGAACCAGGAGCCGTCACGCGCGAAAAAGAGGAAGAGATCATCTTCACATTCTAAGAAGCACAAACACAAAGACAAACACAGGAGACACAGAGGTAAGACTCCTCTTAAACTGTCCCATTAATTACAGCAATAATCTCTCAAGCCTGTTAGAACAGCCTTGTTTACGGCCAGTGCTCGGAAAATATATCATTCCTGTTTTTCCTCCTGTGTTTAACATTATTATTTTGTCCTCTTCTGTTTAATTGTATCTTATCTTACAACTCCCTCTGTTTCTCTGCAGATCGCTCCACCTCCTCCAGCAGCTCAGAGGAGGTGCTGAACTCGGACAAAGGTAACACTCATAACTCCCACACACACACACACACACACACACACACACACACACACACACACACACACACACACTCACTCACAGACACAGATGTAACCCCCCGTCCCCCCTGCCCGCCCTCCCCATTTCAAAACAGACTCATGACAGTTTATGATCTACTCTCCTGGGCCTGGAGGCCATAACACTCCTCCAAACGTCTGGAGTGAATACAAACCCGACAATTCTTTCAAAGAAACACATCCACTGGCTCTGTATTTAACTCTGCCTGCCTTTTCTCAGCTCTTTTTCCGCCCCCATTCTTTACAACTTTTGTCATTTCGCCCTTCGCTGTGAGCAGCATGAAATGATGTATGCCTTTGCCCCCTGTATCCCCCTGTTCATTCCAATGGATGGATGCATGGATGGATGGATGGTGTGTGAGTGGTGTCCAGACGTCGTGTCATTGAGTTCAAACATGCATTGGAATTCATACACAAACACACATAATTGAAGCAGTCTAAGTCATTTATGAGCAATAGATTCAGAGAGAGTTAGGAGCTCCTGGAAATTGGGGGCTACTTTATATTAGAGCCACATCTAAGGGCTCTGACAAAGCTAACCCATCATTTTTGTTTTACACAATGTTATCTGGCCTGGCCCTGACTAGATTAAACTGTTACAATTATGCTAATGTACCCCTGTTGTCCACCTCCACCTCTGCCCCTTGCTGCATTGTGTATGTATCCTGTGAGCTTCAAGTTCTCATCCAGAGCTGTGCACTCAGGAAACTACACATCAAAGCTTTATCAAAGGACCTAGAAATCCCTCTGCTGAAATACTACCAGTGCCCAGATTTTCTTTTTTGACGGTTTGAAGTATTTTGATATAAAAAAGCTATGTAGGAACTGGCAACTTGTGAGGACATTATAAACTTAAATAAAAATGCCTTTGAAGAAGAGCCACGAGGTAAGACGGGCAACTGGACGTCTCTGACCCCAGGTCAGTTACCCGGTATTTGCTTGCCTACTTCAATACTATCTACCAAAACTTCTTTTTTACATAGTCACATGCTGCATTTATCCATAGATATACAGCGTCTAAAACCTTCACAGACTGGTCAAACTCATTCAGCTGTCGATTGGCTGCTTCCCGATTTACAAATTAGCAAACACCAGAGCAGGTGAAACCACCTCCTGCTTTGTGAGGCTTCCAGTCTTGAACAGCTGTTGCTAGTTTGTGACTGACAGCTCTGTGAACCTCTCTTACTAGACTCCGAAGCTGAAGATAAGCCAGAGGGCCAATCGGACGCTGACCACTGGCGAGGACCCGCCCCAGCAGTGGAAGAAAAGTCAAGGTGAGATTATCAGCTAACGTTCATATTAAATCACTCCCAGTAAGCTGCCGTAAAACCATCACGATAGGTCTTTAGCAATTAGCCTACATAGTGTACTGATCCCTACATAGCACAGAATGTAGACCACTTAGATACCCCTCACAAAGCTGTCGTTAACAGCCAGGGGAGTCAGTAAACCTTTAACCTGATAATGTCGCACTCACCCACTCCTGACATTAGGATTCCTGCTCTCAGATATTACTGCAAAGGTCAACAGTACAAGCCAGTGTTTATTCAAGCACTTCTGCTATATGAGCAAATCTCTTGACCTCAGACAAAATGCAGTCAATACCATGCTGGTTGTGCGTCTGACCTATTGCACTGGACACAAATTACAATTTAGAATGAATCAGCTCATTGTGTTTTGCATTGAATTCGTTGCTTTGTTTTGCTTTTTTTTTCCCCCACTGACAAAACACAATCATCATGGATGGTTTAAAGGAATGCTCTTCATTCAGAGCTACTCCTGTGTTAACACTCTTGCCAATGATAGCGGGTAAATTAGGTACTTGTTTGTTTGTGTTCTCTTATCAATAAAAACAGAGTGCTAACACAGTGAGAGTCGGGCCATCCAAAGAAAGCACGTGACAGCCTGTGTCACCCTCCTGCATGGCAGGAACTAACATTTCTGTGATTTTGTTTATCTGTTTAGGGAGGAGGAATTTGATGAGTACTTTGAAGACATGTTTCTTTGAGTCTGCCGGTATCAGTGGAAACCCTGCTGCGACTGCGCTTCCTCACGTGCGCCGCTGACATTAAGCCTGTTCTGTTCTGTTGTGTTGTGTTGCCTGTAGTTTTGTGTGACTGTATGTTTCATTGCCGACACAGAAATAAACACAATGTTTACCCTGCATCTGTCAAAATCCTTGATTTACTCATCTGTCGCCATCTCCACTTTAATCCCAACACAGTCTCTGAGGAAAATACATGAAAATAGTTGCAGTCATGCCGGTAGTGTGGCTGTATGGATGATAATGCTTGAATTAAATCAGTGATGCTCCAACCTTTCATTACCTGTGCTTTAAGTAATCACTTTTGATTAAAATATTCAAATATTAGCTACCAATATATGGTACTATTGCCATTGTGAGCAGGTTAACATGCTTATAGGAAACACTTTATAATAACTACACATTAGTAAAGCATTGTTACTAATACTTAACTCATCATTTATAAAGCATTCTTCTTGCATTTATACTAATTAGTATGCAATTTATAAACACAGTTATAACTGTTTGTCTAATTAATAAGCTCATGTATAATGTGTTAGATGGTTGTATTTTGATACTTAATATATAATGGATATAGTGTGTGGGCCAGTTATTGAGGAGATGTCAGCTTTTTTGTAAGATGATTTATTCAGTGTCAGTAAGTGATTGACAAACTAATGTTTATCCTATTTTAGAATTCTATTTTATTCATAACAATGTACATAGTTTCATATGGATGCATAAAGTGTATATTTTTCTTTCTTTTCTGTGTTATATTGCTCTTCTATGCCCTACTGGATACTCATATTTCCTTTCATCAGTAAAGTCTAAATGTATGCATTCACTTACATACAATGATATAGACATTAGTGAGTGTGTTATTAGATGTTTTAGAATAGAAGAGCTTATTAATGCTAAACATTTACAACTATGCTTATTCTTGTTAGTGTCAATGTAGGAATAACAGTTTATAAATGATGAATTTAATAATTCTTAACTAATGCAGTTACTATAATATAATGCTAATTTAGTTACTATAAAGTTGTAGCTAGTGGTTAGCATTCAACTCAAACCACTGTTGCACTGTCTTCTATAGTGACGCTACCTTTTGATTGAACCTGTGCCATTGCTGATACATTTTCCATAGTGTATTTCTTTACTGCATGTGTGAAAATTAGGTGAACTAGTCGTCAGTAGTTCAGTAGTCTGCTCTGCCTGAGAGACAACAAGGATTAGCTGGACATGTCCCTCTGGCCAAGGGCAGACTTGACTTGACAGAGTGGGAAACTAGGAGATTAAAGACCTTGGCTTAAATAAAGACAATTACTGTACCTCTTACTGCTCTGTCTGTCTCACTTGAACTTTCTCCTCTGCATTCTCACGAGAAGTCATTTACTCTTTGATTGATGGCGATGCAAACTAGCGGGTGGTAAAGTGGAATAAAAATATGGTCCATTGAGCAGTAACAGTTTGTTGTTTTTGAGTGGAGGTGGAATATGATTTGGCCTCAGGCTATCCTCCTCGCACACCCCTTACCAATATCCTGAAAGGAATTTTTTACAAATCATAAAGAACAAAAACTTTTTAAAATTTAAGAAATAAACATACTCTCCTTGAAAAATGATCTGCTTTGTGTTTGGCTTTTTGACAAATTGAAAGTCGAAAATTAAGTATCCATGTTCTCCTTCATCGTCAAATCCAAAATCTGTGTAGATATGCAAATGTCAGTGCCATTGGACCGTTTCCAAAGTATGTATGGACATAGGAGGGTTCGAGTTTCACACTAAAATGTAAGCTGGACCACGACTGGCTTTTACACTGTACCTTCAGCGGATCAATGTGAAAACTGACTTTGAAACTCTGCACACACTGTATTAAATTCTGCAAGAAGAAGGTCAAACATTCAAGTGGAGTAGCGATAAACAAACACATTTATTTGGGACTGGATGGGGACTTTAAAATTTTAATATGAGAACTTTTCAAGCTGGGACCTTTGAAGAGAAGTGGGCGGCTCTGCACCCAGTGACTCCTGAACAGATTGGAGAACGAAAAGGTCACGTTGATGAACTCAAGTGTCCCGCAAAATGATAGATAGTAGGGCTTCTTCTTGTTCACTCATGCCAAATGTTCCATATTCTCGAGGGAGGCCCTGGTAGCCCCCTGTGCTCAAACCACACACACAGAGGACTGCACTGCACTGCCAATTTTAGAGATCCTCTATGGTTTATTGTATTCAAAATTGCTGTATTCTTGTTAAAACTATTATGTAACAAAACACCACCTTAAGTTTTGTGAATGCAGAATCTGCAGCCTGCAGGACACAGGATGTTGAACATAGCCAGAAAACACTGTATCGGGCAGGGATCAGAACCAATCCACTGATCCTCTTTCCCTAGCGGCTCATCCAGCTTTGGAGCCTCTAAGATCCCTGCACGATATGTGACTAAGAACAAGCGCTGTTGCAGCTAAGCCCAAGGTTTCTTAGGTTCAATCTCTGTCTCTGTCTAACCTTCAAGTGCATGAGTCAGGTGAGAATGAGAAAGTGTCCTCTTTTGTGCATAGCATATGTTATACACCCTTCCATATTGAGAAAAGGCAATTACACCTCCATATTATCCTTTATTTACTTACACATATTACATCACACATACATACATACATACAGTAAAGGTCATTTCATACATCAAATGATAGATTTCTAACGTCTTAAAGACAGTCGATGGGATAAGTAGAAAGTATACAGTGCATCCTTTAGTGTCTCAAAGGATCCTTGCAGGAACCAGTTTTAGCTCCAGTGATCACAACAGCTCCTCACTTCACCTCAAGCAGCAGAAAAGGTGTTTCCAGGTAGTCCCAAAGCCATTCTGATAGGATTAGGAGCCTTTGATTGATGTCTCATTGATTAGAGGTGATGACATTGTGTAACAGGAATTTGAGAACCACAGCTTGCCTTTGTCCCAGGATGGACATTGCTAATAGTGTTTCAGAAAGGGCACAAGGGCGGGTGGTTCATTCTGCAAGCCTGAGTTATATCAAGTTCAATTCAAGTTTGACAAGGTTTTATGGGGAGAGTCATCCCGTTGCATCTGTGGTTGAAAGGAAGCAGCACGGGACTTTGGCCTGGACAATCGTACGGTCAATGGTGCTTGGGCTGCATCTTTGCAAATGCAGGTTATCTGCACAGTCATATGATAAGGCTTTGGTAGCCTGCTTTACCTCGTCTGTAAGAAGGGTATTTAAAGTCTAAAGCTGTGTGGATCTCAAACGCTGACTGGCAATCAAATCAAATCCTATCAAATCTTCTTACAGGAGAGGTAGATCTACTGTACCCTGTTTAACTGCGATTCTTGCCTCCTCTGAAGAAGCCAAGGGTTGCTTTTACATCCCTCAAATCAATTTACATTTCAGTTAATAAGTTTACAGAATGTACATTTTACAATTGCTATGTTATATAAACTATATTAACATGTGAAATCATGCACATTTAAAAGAAATCTTTTGTGACTTGATATTGATTTGTTCTAAACATTGGTGTAAATATTATGTATATTACCATTTTCAGTTATTTTTACATGTAGTTGGACACAAGTAAAATAGCTTGCGAGTTGTTGATCAAAGCTGACGATAAAGTTGCACAAATTCAAAACGTATTCTCGATGCCGGAATGTCGTTTCAGGTGTGCATTTGTTCACAAATTCAAAACGCCATCTCTCAAAGCTGGCCACTTAACTCTCCATCCATGAAGACAATTCAAGTACAAAATTCTGAAGAATCAAATAAAAATAAAATAAAATATTTATATACGTTTATAGATAGATTGCATATTAAAATAAATATACCCCCACTTGACACATGAGGTAAGAAAACATCAGCCCTTGTTGATGGAGTGTTACAGATCCTTTAGATTACAGTTCCCCTCTTTTTGTGTTCATGAAATCAGTTCCATCTCATTCAGTGTTGCCCATGCTACTTAAACTGTTAATCAAAAGCATAACCCCCTTCCTCTGTTCCCTGTACGTATAAAGTCTTGTGCTTATTGTCCGTCTCCTTACTCCCGCCCACCCTCCCTGCATGGCCCGCTACTGCTGGAGCAGCAGCAGCTACAGTAAGTGCTTTGTGCAACCTATAGTGCTAATTTACTGTGTACAAACTGACTGCCAATAGGAATCCTGTGAGAGAGCTATTGCTTTGGCAGGGATACACACCCATATGCAGTACATGAAGTAGTCTATTCATGCGATTTCTACAGAGTTATAACTGAGTTATGCTTTAGGTATTTCATGAAACTCTCCAGCCATGGTTTCAAACCAATGAGTGTCAGGAGTGTTGCAATTATTGCTATATATAAGGGATCATCTACATGTTGTCCATGTGCGTATTGCTTTTCAAGTTGTTCATGGTTGTGTATTGTACAAAGCAGAGGAAGGTGTCAAATACGTCACACCTTCACAGTCAAACGGCTTCTCTTGCAGTCAGAGTCCCAACGTTACTAACTGGTGATGTTTCTGTCTCTCTGTGGAGAATGGTTAAACTGTGCCTAATCCACATAGGCCAGACCTGACTACACTAGACTGAAGTAGGCTAGACTGAACCACACCAGACCAAACAGGGCTGGACTGGACTGCACCGGAGCAGAGAGTGCCTAACCAGTAAGAACTATGCTGATGGAGACCAGACCAGACCAAGGTAGCCTAGCAGAGTTCCATCTAGATGACTTGTCCAGAATTACAGGCTAGCGTAGCTTAGACTAGTCCTAACCAGACCACATCAGTCCAGATCCAAACACTGAAGGGATTTAGCAGATGGTGCAGGTTTTTGACTTCCCTCCGTCGCCGCCACCACCAGCTGGAAAAAAACAGACAGAAATACCAAATGTGTATAAAAACAGGATCACTCTCAACACTCAACACTCAGTCTTCTGCCAATTAGCTCAGTGTGTATGTTTTCTTTACCTTTCTTGGCTTCCTCTTCTTCCAGTTTCTTCTTCTCATCCTCAATGGCCTTCATCTTTGCATTATATACCTCAGCCAGCTCAGCCCAGTGTGACCTGTTGTTGTTCAAGCCATCAAACATGGGTTGGATCTCCTTGTGAAACCTGGAGAACTCCTGACAAACAGAGGGAAACACATTGCATGTTAAATATATTTTATTCACAGAGGGACAAGTCAACAGGGATGCCTGACATATGGTCATTGCTATGCATGAGGCCTTGGTGTGTCTTCTATCTAGTCCACATACCATCCTGACAGCAAACTAACATTCCTGCTGGGGCCGGCTGAGTTCAACAGGTTCATTTCTATACATCCTATTATCCAGTCTAAGATGGTTAAAGCGACAACAACACTTCTGTAAAGCTCATAGAGAGGCTGCACCAGGCTTTGTAAAACACACTCATCAAATCTTAAAGCTTAACAGATCAGTATTCACTGCACAGCCAGTGCTGAACTTGTAAGTAAATATTACTGTCTGAAAAACAGAAGTCACACTAAAAACCAATCTAAGTCCTTGGAGTAAGGTTAATAGCTGGGTATTGTTGCTTTTAAGGTTTACATTTGTAAAGTTTTTCTTCGTCAAAGTATCAAAATTGACTAAATTGAACCAAATCAAAACAACTCTTGGGCAGAATCAGTTATTTTTATGGTGCTTTTCTTCCCTTTGCAGAAAATCTAAATCCAATCGAAGCTGGATTAAATGCCTACACCCTGTTAGACTGTGGGTTGTGCTTAAATTCCAGCAGTTACAGATAAACTGTTGCAATACAGACGCCAGTTTCCACATATGTGTCTCTTCCTCTGCAGTATGTATAATGCTTGTCTTTATTTGTAGGAACTAAAAACCTCATTACGTCGTTACCTTGTACACAAACGAGCACACGAAGTCGATGAAACCACACTGCATCTTTGGTAGCTGTTCAGCACAGTTTCTGTCCATCATGGGCTAAAGAGAGAGAGAAAGAGGAGATTTTCAAGGAGGTAAAGTGGTGCTCTAAGATCACAGCCTGTAAATAAAATATTGTGACAGAGAAGGGAGTAAAACTCTTACAATTGGCTGTTGGTCCAAAACAGTTCTCTCCAAATCTCCCTGTTCCCAAAATTCAGCAGCGACCATCAGAGCCACCTGGGGATACACACAAAGAGGAGAACAATGAACGACAAAAGGAAATAAAAGATGAATAAAGGGAGAAAGCACTCTGAATGAGAAGCAAAAAGTAACAAGCAATAAAAAAAAAACATAAATTCCTCTTCAGGATATTCTTCTCTGCAAAGATTCTTTAAAGCTTTTAGCATTTGGTGTTAAAGTTTTAATACAAGCGGCCTATAAAACCCAGCTTGTTTTTATTGTCATGGTTTTAAAATAAAATGATTTTAAGTCTATATATTGTCTGGAAGAAACACCCTCATAAAAGACTGAGTAGAGCCAGGATGGATTAAATGGGAGGTGAAAAACAAAACCGGCTGGTGTTAGCACAACAAACTACATTAAAACCCCATTATTTGTATTGTTTGCTTCTGTGTTTTCTGTGACTGTTTTTGCTTCTTGTGGGCTTTCTCTTTGTATCTCTCAAATCAGCACCATGTGAAGCCCGGTCACCCACCTTGCTCTGGACCTCCCAGGGTTTGGTGATAGCCGATAAGTCACAGCCTGTCATCATCATGGCCCTGGAGGTGCGAGACAAATAGACAGACAGTCACGGAGGAGCAGATGACGCCCTGCCAGTGATGCTGATACCTTGCAAGGGTCTGCTGTCTCACAAAATATATAATTCAAAGTAAACCGCACAACAGTGGTGGGTTCTCTTCAGCCTGAATCAATTGTACATACATGATGACTTCCTTCCTGGTGGGGTTGTTGGAGACATAAGCGATGGCTTCCTTTTCTTCTGCCATCGGCTCTGTAGCATTCACAATGTTTTGGAACATGGTTCTCTTTCTGTGTGAGGACATAGAGATGAGATAAAGTCAGTCAATGAGACCAAATAAACTAAGCAAATACACAAGCTGAGAGATAAACACTGACGGGCTACTAGCTATGGAGAAAACCTACTTGAAGTAAAGGGCCAGGTCAGTGGCGATGATGCAGACGTCGAACAAGTGCTGCACCGTCTCAAACTGACGCTTCTGGAGGTTGCAGAAGATGTTGAGGTTCTGCACAGAGACAATGAAGAAAAGTCAAAATCAAAATGTGCCTCGTTTCATATGAGCCAGTCTGTTATTTGACCAGTTGACCAGTACTGTGTTGTACCTCTTCTCCCATGAGGATCTTGCTGAACTCCAAGTGGTGCCTCTCCATAATGGATGAGCCGTGAAGTTTGGCCAGAGGAGATGCGCTCCTACACACACACAAAAGGGGAAAAAAATTGACACGCATTACGCACACATACCTTCAATTTCACTTTCAACAACACGCGCAGAACTAATGAATTGGACTTGCTTTGTCTGGTAGAGGTTGTTGGTTCCTCTGTGGTCGATATCATGGCAGAAAGCAGCAGCCACCATGGCAAAGGCATCTAGATCAGAGTAGTACTTCCTCAGCCTCCCTGTCTGTAGGAAGAACACAGGCATTTGTGTGAGTGTGGTATTTGTAGCCACCTATAAAATGATCTCTCCTGTCCATGATAACAATTTTATTCTGACCTTTAAAACAATGAAACAGCTGAATATGGGACATTTTAGCACAATAACGTGGTTATATTACCACACTTAACAGGATTTCAGCTGTTATTAGTGCAATATTCAGTTAGCTTTATGAAGGAATAAACATGTTATGGGCCTATGTAAGTGGTTTATTTTAGTATAGATGTCTGTTTAACTGTTGCCAGATGTTATATATCATTCTATAAGCTGAGTCAAAGCTGTCTGAATCAGTGGGTGTCTATATAAAACAGAAGAATCATTTGTGAGCTAGTTAGGCAGATGTTGCACATGTGTTGTTACCTGGAGCAGGCAGAACATGGTGTGGCCTACGTTGAAGCCGTGCCTCCAGTTGTGGTAGGTGATGGCACGGTAGCCCTTCCTCACTGTGTACATCCACCTAGTCAGAGTCTTCAGAAACGAGAGGATGGGGATTAGTCAGAGAGCAAAGAAGGTCAAGGAAAAGACAAAGTGATAAGGATGAAAAATGTAATTTTCCCCGATGGGCTTTCAGATGAGCTGTATCCCAGCGAGATGTACTCATGTCTTCTTTATGCTTAAGGAAACTTGCTCTGCTTTCACAGCTGCACCGCTGGGTATCACTCAGATTTGTAGCTACAGCATGATGTGCTTCAAGAGGCTAATTAAGGATCACATCTACTTCTCTTTCCCCTGCAAAACAGAGCCATCCTGAAGATTCACAGATGACACTGAACACCGAGAGGCTTTCTCTCGGGCTCATTGTCTTTCTTCTTTACATATTTCAAAATAGACATGTTTCATAAAAGAAGTAAATGGGTTTCGAATGATTTTCTCCTGGATCGTACTCTATGTTTGCACTCATTGCAAAGGTTCATTTAATTGTAAGGATAGCAAAAAAAAAAAAAAAACGCCATTAAAAATCACTACAAGCATCTCACTCACCTCTGGGGGAACTTTAAACTTCTCGACAACTCCCAGCTCAAAGAACATGCGGATGCCGGCCTTGATGAGGTCGAACTCTGTCACAGGGAAGTCACTGAAGGAGAACAGGTACAGGCTCTCTCCATTCACGTTGTCAGCTACTGGGCAGGTTGCTCTCTGCGTAACAAACACCATATAGGATACAAGCATGACTTCAGTATTCCACTGACACTCAGAAGACTACATTGTGTGTCTGTGGAACTTAAATATCCCATAAACATCAGGGCCGTGGCTGCAATAATCCTACAGTATGTGAGCGGAACATACCAATAGTTTGTACATCTCTTTGGCGTCACAGTCTTCAGGCTCGGCATCAAACTTTTCCTTGGTGTTCTGGTTATAAAAGAGAGAACAATTGTTTGAAATGATTTTTTTTATTCCACCCAAGAACACACTGTCATTGTCTACAAACAATTCACAGCTTGACTTCCAACACTGAGCGGAAAATACATCCAAATATCATGTTTTCTGAAACCTCAGATAAAAGTTGTCCGAGCTGTAACCTTGTAAGCCATCATGTCATCGTCTCAACGTTAGCTGCCAAGTGGATAAACGATCCTTCGGAGTTTCTATTAGCCCTCTAATAGCTGCCACTGAAGGACTGCAACTCAAAAAGCTATTCATGCTGGATTAACCTTTGACTGCTTTTAATTCCTGCTCGAGAGGCCTCTTGAGCAAATGTTAGGCGATCAAAGGTAGGTCTCCGGAGAGAAAACGCGGGGGGTTGACACTGACCAGAATGGACTGCAGCTCATCGTTGGTGCATCTTGTCTGGTACAGGAGCATCTCTGTGGCGATTTCTTTCCTCCACTCCACACGGTTCAGTCTGTCATAGGTGTCGCAGACCAGCACTGACCATCCCAAGAACTGTGTCAGGGCCTGGAATGAACAATCAGAGTGGGAAAGATGAAGAGAACATAGACAAACACAACAACTCTTTGTAATAATTATTATCCCATTAATTAAGTTGACAAATGCATTGGTATTCACTTGATACATAGATGGTACCACAGCAAGCTCCATTTGTCAAAGAATCATGAAGTTGCTGCTGTTTTAGAGCGTTGCTTCATTAACATGCAAATTTATGCTGCATAAAACCCACCCCCCCGCCCAAAACAACAACAAAATAAAACAAATCTCTCCCTCTGTAGGTGGAAACCTGTGGTGGAGAATATTGACAAGAGTGCAATCTACACATACACAGACAACAACATTATATTGAAAGATGAGACATTCTGTGTGAAGGCAGCAGGACATGAAATACGAGAGAGGGAGAGAATGCGCGGTGCTAACCTCGGTGATCTGTTCGTCGTGTTCATCAAATGGTTTGCCGTCTTTCCTGTTGAAGAAAGTGGCGATGCCCACAATTTCTTCCTTCTTGTTGACAATGGGCAGTGACAAAACATTCTTGATGATAAAGCCCGTCTCGTCCACAGCCTCTTTCTGAAAGTTGTTGAGAAAAAAAAAGTTTTTTAAAGCATTCCTCTATTTTTTCTGAACACAAGCATCAAAACAGTGTGATTTTAAAAGCCAACATATTGTGCAATCTGAATGTGTATTACATTATCAGTGAAGCAACAATGGTTATTCCATAGTGTGTATGTGGAACCTATGTATCACCAAAGTGGCAAGGTAGAATTGCATGTAATGGATAGTTAAAGTGTCCGTACCTGGAAAGTAAAGTAGTCGTCTGCAGCCACGTTCATCATGTTGCAAATCTGCATGCACATGAAAAACAATAGTTATGTCATCAGCATAGGTTTCATTATTGTCATACAAATATTTATCTATCTTTGCTTTTACAGAAAAGAAATGTAGTATGTTCATAATATTCTTTTGAAATTTTGTAGGTATCCTGTTTTATATTCACTGCCTTAAACTGACCCTTAACTGAACCCAAGTCCCAATACGCTCCGCCAAACACTGACCTACATAGCTCCAGCTTATTTTTTGGGGGGCAAAACTCTTTAATGTAGAGCGACGCTCTTAGTATATGTTCAGCTTCTTCACACTGCACTGAATGTGTCTCTCCACTCCGTGTCTCACTTCATCTTTATGTCACGGTGTATGTTGTCTGTACACCTTTGTTTTCATCCATTTACATGTATGACGCTAGTGATTTTGGTAATGAATCATTCAGCAGCACTTACAAAGCCATTCTCTGCGACGTAGGTTGGTAGCCCGCTGACCAAAGCCCAGTGATCTGCAGGTGGACCGCTGCAAGAGAGAAACACACAGAGTTGTGTGAGATGGAGAGAGCCAATGAATCCCTGAGAAGCATGCTAAACAGTGCTGACGCTCCACCTTCAGTTCAAATTTACTTGGTTACTGCAATACAAATAACATTCACAGATACCCTCAGAAGAGTCTGAGCTACATATAGAGTACTGATACAGAATTAATAAGTGGGAAAAGTCACTGTTTCATATGTTTTAAAACATCTTTGATGCCTTCATTTCAGGAACTATAATAAGTGGAGGCTGAAATCTGGGTGCATAGCACGTGGTTAATGCTGCTTACGGTATGACTTTGATTTCCTCTTTGCCTTCCAGGAGGTAGTCAATGATCTTATAAAAGACGACTTCCTGCATGAGAAGCAGATGCCTGTTAGAAATGACTGATCAACTTCAAATGACGTTTGACAGCAGAAAAGTTAAATGAGGAGGATAATGAGTTTGTTACCCTGCCATCTGGTGTCTTTGGTCCTTTATAGGGTTCCACATCTCCCAGTTTTATCGGCCATTCATCATAGAATTCCTATAGTGGGAAAAAAATGTAGATGATATATATTTTTAATGTCATTAGTTAATAGCTATTCATGGCCAATAATGCCATCTCCTTAACCTGGTCTGTAAAAGTCACTGTATTCTGCTAGACCAACCTTCTCTTTGGTCATGTCCAACAGGCCCACTGAGTATCGTTCGCAATTTAGGTAGATCCTTACAGTGTAGAGCGCTTTGTGGAACTGTCTTTCAATGTCTGTCAACTCCTCAAACACCTTGCTGGCTGACCAGAGCAGCACCTGTGAGCAAAGCAGCAGGTGTGAATAGAAGGAATTCCAACAGAACAGAGGAATATTTGGGAATTCGCCACTGGATAACATCACATTATGATGCATCTAGTCTCACACCCCCCACTTCCCATTTATTTATCAATCAGCAACAGTGCGGCATACCTGACTCCTTCTGGATTCCACATTAAACATGTAGGTTGTGTAATGCTGCAGAGTGATGACTTGAGTGAAGTTCATGTACTTGTGGAAGAGCTAAGAACAAAATTGGATTAGAGATTTCATCAATATCCAGCAGCAGATTTAAAACAGTGGCATATTAAACCTCTTATAAGCAGTACAGGAAAATGTGATTTGTCGTATGAACTCTTGGAATAACATACTCAATGTATAAAATGTTGCTAATGAAATTTAGATTCGCCTGATCAATAAAAACTGCTTTAATCTAATCTCAAACTTCACAAGGTCTTTTAAGTCCATGTTTGGTTAATATTCATACACATTGCACATAACTTGGACATGAGTTTACATAAACATGTAATACATTATTCACACACATACAAGTGTTTGCAGCCTGATACATTTACTTGATCTATCATCAAAGGCCTCAGTAATTTTGAGTGTTTTTCTCAAGTTAACACATCAGAGATAATGTGCAGAGAAAATTACCTTACACAGAGAACACAGAGATATCAGACATTGTAAGATGACTTTAAAGCCTTTATCCTGTGCATCATTTCTGCCAGTGCTTCACTTAAATCTCTTTAGTCTCTGTTTGAGTTTGTGTTCTCGCAACTGAAAACTGAGCTCAACAGTCTGTGAAAACATCATTTTCGTGTGACCCAGTTCATTCTTTATGGAGCTGTGCTTCAGTGTGAATTCATGGCTTTTGAGTAACACAGAAACAACATATTCCTGGTTAAATCACTTTGCCTTTTTTTTTAAAAAAGTTCATCGCTCAAAAGCAACCTGCATCATGTCAGTCAGTTCTGATTGACTCCTGCTGCACATAATGGTTGTGTGTTTGCACCCCACTGGTGAGATGTAATTACAGCAATAATCTTCATTTAGTTGCGAATTTCAGATGGCAGAGTGCAGGCTTTTTAAAGTAGCAGACATGTTAATAAATATGAACAGAAAATTTAGGGTAAAATAGGGTGTATGATAGCTAATACCTCATATTCTACAAAGAGCTACAATAAATACTGTTCAAGTACCTCAACGGCCAAATTCAAGTTTAATTTATTAACACAACCCGTCTAACCCTGTTCAAGCTCATTCAGTGAGCCACTGCTGATAAGAGGAAATATAAATGTTTAAGTGTGTGTTCTTACAGCCTCATCCTCTGGAGTGAATGAATCGGCTCCTATTTTGTTTAGCACCATTACGACTCCAAGGCATTCTTTATCAGCCATCACGGGGAAAGTGAGCAGGCATTTGGTCTTGTATCCAGTCTGTTTGTCCGCAAAGTCACAGTACTTTGGATTCTGGATCAAGAAACAAAGAAAACTTCACATCAGGTGCGCTTACATACAACATGGTTTTACATACACCAACACAGTTAAAGCGGCTCATTTCCTGTGTGCTTTGAGCTGCATGTCACAATACATCTAACACTGACAGATACAGGGCACCTCACTGTTTGATCTTTACTTTAAAAAAAATCTATGATATTCTGTTTGTTCAGTAATAAATATTCTATTATTCTCTATTATTAGCATCAAAAGACATTCAAGTTACAGACACATTTGTCAATTGACTAGATGGATCATTTGACAATTATGACAATCCAACTGATGCAATCGAATGGATTTCAAAATAAAAACCCATTCTCTGACACATTATCAGTTAGTGTCAGACTATTCAGTATCATTATGTGGAATCCCTCTAGATAGGATAAAATAACTTAGTGCAGCTTCTGACAGTTTGATGGTCATGAATTAATTTCTCTTTAAAGTGCATCTTCATTTATGCACAGGAAAAAATTGACAATGACACTGATTTGTAAGAGTAGCCAAAGACGTTCAGGTTACACATTTATATTAATAAAACAATAAATTAGAGTGATTTCATCTACTAGGCTACACGGGTTATTATTTTTTCAGCATCATTTCCACATTTTCCATTGCAGAGTGACAGCAAACATAGCTTTATGTGAGAGCGCGCGCCCGACTGAGCGCAGCACAGTCACGGCTCCTCACCTTGGTGACGTCAGGTACGTTTTGGGGCTTTTTGCAGTGTGCGGTGTAACCAACAATACCCATATCGAGAGGGAACACAATCTCAGCCTGTGGATTGACCAGGTTCGCTTCGTATTTGGACGTCGGGGTCACGTCAAAGAGGCACGTGGAGAGCTCAGGTATTCCGTTTCTGGACCGGGATGCCCAGTAACTGACCCTGTCGGCCTGTATTATCAGGGCAATCCTCTGCAGACACTTGTGGAGGGACTTCTCCATATCCACCGTTTTCTGCATCTCCTGTATGAGCTCGAAGATGATGGCGGCCTCTTGCACAGAGTTAACATCCTTGAAAGACGCGGTGTCTTTGACGTCGACAGGTGCTGAAAAAGCGGCAGTCAGAGCCTCTGCGCGCACCTTTTTATCAAAGTACTCTTTGGCGAACTGTGGGTTGTTCTCCAGGTATTTCTCCACGCTGTCCTTGTCTGCCATTTTGGAATTATTTGGTGGGTTCTCTTTTCAGTGTATGTCCCTCTTACAGAAGCATCACCTGTGGAAAGAAATGTAGGAAAGAAAGAGGAGGCAAAACTGTGCTGTGCTGCGGCCTCAGCATCCGTCTGCGCGGACGAGCATCCTCCACCACGGTTGCTGAGGGACTCACTGATGCATCCCGTGTCCGCCGACAGACAGAGCAGGACAGAATGCGGCTTAGAGGCTGAAGGGATCAAAGTGGCCGCTAATTAATGTGACGTCATGACATTAAAACCCCTGCTCTAAGCATCCTTAACCCGCAAATCCCAACGCTGATCATTTTATATCGGGCACTCCTGGCCATCTGAGGGAAGACGCAGGCGAGAGTGAAGCTGTTGACAAGTCAAACGCCAAGTTCGATGCATGGGCCTCGTTAGGAAGGGGGGCGGGGGTGGGAAAAAAAACATGGGTCCAGGTGTTTTTACATAGCACAAACCATGAGAATATACTGTATATAACCTAAATGTATTACTAAAATCCTACCGCCCCAAGGTGTTGTGTGTGGGGATGCTCCAAACACAAGTTGTTTTTAAGCCAGTTAAATGTACTCATATCGTTGCCTTCTGTTCCAATCCAATATTGTGTCATTGCTGTTTCTAACACTTACTCAACAATCACAGGAGGATACCACTTACACTTTTACAATAGGATTCATTCCATTCATAAAGGATTCATCATAAATAAATTAATACAGTCATAATTACCCTATAAATAATAAAGAAACAAGTTATAACACAGTTTCCATGCTTTGATGCAAGTTCACTATTTTGCAAGTTAATGCTTGCTACTCACTAATCTTCCAAATAAGTTACTATCACTTTATCCGATCACTTTGATATGCTGATAGGGGTTAACTGCTATAACTTTATCCGATCACTTTGATATGCTGATAGGGGTTAACTGCTATAACTTGACAATTCTGATGAAGAATCACAAATTGTGAGCAAACAAGAACAAAAAGATCCCAATAACTGATGACACAACAGTACAGGTGCACATGGGCTCACTGTTAAGCAATAGATTATTGTTGCCATTTTTATCTAATATGTTATAATATCTTATAAAGTATTAAAAAAACAAATTAATGAAGTAGTTTTAAACCACAGCCTACATAAACAAAATGAGGAGAGTCGTGACAGGAGTAGGCTAGCTGTCATACTTAAGTGAGCTAAACCCACATTAGGCATTACTGCTGTTCCATCCTTGTTTAGTGTACACTGGAGGTAGTACCTAAATAGTGTCTACCGCTGAAATGATCCGGCTCAGAGCCACAATGGTATAAACACTGTTTGAGCAATCTACCTGTGTGTGCTAATGAAATCACCATCATGGTATCGGTTCTTGAACAGGGAATTAGCCAATTAGTGAGATTCTAATGTCTGGGAACAAGGTCCTAAACAAAGATGGCTGGCTATTATTAACCGAGCACACTGTCTGGTTAGCTACAGCCTGGCAAGACAAGGGTTCCCCACTATTTTTTGCTGTAGGGATTAAGGCAAGCTCATCAACAAGAAAACTACAAAAGGTGTGTGAGGGGAGGTGCGGATGTGACACGCTGTGGAAATAAATTAGAGCTGATAACTTCCCAGTGACAGAAACAGGTTAGGTCATTTAGATATAATGAGAAGGAAGATGAAGATCAGGTTGGCAGACAAATGGTAGAAAGGCAAGGCAGGTAAATGTGTAAATGATAGTCACGATTGTTGATACAAGAATTTCTTTTCTTAACTGAATGCTGTTTTCTGTTTTCTTTGGGGTGCACATTACATTGATGATAATGTTTACTGAACAGGCACCAAACATCATCTAAACTTCAAACTGAGACATATTTCCCAAGATTTAACTCAAAAATGGTTTGAGAAATCTTAAAAAGTATGCTATTATGAAAAATATTATAAAATGAAAAGTTACACTAAATTCATTGTAAAGAGGCTTCAGGCGATGTTGTTTACTTTGTGCAAACCCTCATCTTAAAATCAAGTACTTGCCAGTTTATAAGGTACAACTCTACAATCGATTTCAATCCAATATTATTTCTGTGTACAAAACACTGTCTTTGTGAAGTGTCAACCGGTGCTTTAGGCCACAGGTAGTGGTGGTGTCGAGTTGGACTACATTATATTTATGTGGGTGGACAAAAACTCTGCTAAATATACGACCTCCCTGTTGCGCTACCACCCTGTTCAAAGCTCCAAAGCTCAGATGGAAGCAGTGTATTCAGCCTAGAGGACTTTTGCTCAATCCCCAGTTTTATAAGGGATCATTTGGATCCTCATGTTACTTAAGTTTCACAGCCCATCAAAACAAGAAACTGACTGACTGCCTGCCTTTCCACTTACCACTATGCTGCCCAAGACGTTATATGCAAACGCAATCTTGGCAGCATATTGTCTAGCATATATGGTTTCTTGGCTGATTTCCATGATTATGAAATGTTGTATAGCCTCTGGCCAAATTCCAGCCACTAATATTCCTGCTCAAAATGAGTGATTGCACTGTTTTTCTGACTGGCCAGGGCTTTGGTTATGCAAGCTGCAGATGTTTGGCTCTGCTGTGCTCTTTTATTCAACCAAGCCCTCGAAGGACTGGTTACATGATCTCTGTGCAAAACAACAGCACTTTGTAAAAATGATGCCGCAGTAGATTTAAGTCAGATGAAATACAAATATGTGTCTAAACTGAATAAACCTTGAATAACAAAATTAAAACAAGTTAGGAACAGACTGACCCTGCACTTTGGAAAACTGTGCTCTTTAATTAGGAAATAAACAGCTTCTTGGTTACACAAAACTCAATTAATTTGCTATTTCTTTTATCTTAGAGTTGGATCTACTAATTAACTTCTCTCTTGTGCTATAAACATTTAAGAAAACACAATTGATCCCCGACTGACCCTTTAAATCGCAGCAAAGCTAGGAAAGGATAGATTTCACAAATGTGGTTTAGCACCAGATTTATAAGGAATGTTTGTGTGACAGCACTACCTGGTTTCAGTCTCATTGTTACAAGCATTTTCACCTATTTTACATTATCTCCTCATCATTGAGTGGTCTTTGAGACACAGTGTCTGTGCTTAGAAAACATGTGATTACTTGTCTTTCACTGTTTCAGTCTCTCAGTGTTTCCACACAAAGAGGGGGAGGATCGCTCTATGCACACAAAAGTGATTCACTCAATTTTTTTTTACTTTAAAGTATAGGTTTGTCCTCTGCATGTGATACCAGCTCTTAGGAAACAACACTCTTTGTCTAAAAAGAGTAGTATGTGTGTGTTTGACAAATGTGTGCTTAAATCTACTCATGCATTGTATAGCTTATTCCAGATGTTCCTCTTGGCTTTGCTAGTGGCTGCTTTCATAAGACCAAGAAAGCCTCAGCAGTTCTGACAGGAAAACACATTTTTTGGAGGGGGGCATAGGGGTGGGGGCACACGGGGGTGGTCGGCCAAATGTGCAAAACACACAAATCAATAGGACTGGGACCCACAGTTATGTAAATGTTTGGCCAATAGAAGGCAAGCTAGCTGCGGGAAGAGCAGGGGAGGTTCAGGTCTCCAGAAGTTATTACACAATACTAGCCAACTGTATAAAAGGCCAAACGCAGAAAGAAACGCAGAGGATCTCTGTGAGCTGCTCTCTTCCTAACAAGGTATGTACTGACATGGACTTGTGTTTTTTCTTTGATTTTTTTTTTAAACTTAGTATTATAGTAGTATAGTGTAATAATATACAACTATTTAGAAGTTGTTGGGTTTTTTTTTTTGTTTTTTTTTAACCAACTTTAGTACATTTTTGTGTAATTTTGTTTAACAGAAACATGTTCAATTCAAAGAACTTTTTTGGCTTTGTGAAAATGAAGATGAAGTTGTAATGTTTCCACCCTTGTCCCTCTCTTTCTGTCTTTTTTTGTCCTCTGATGTAGCATGTTGCTGTACGTCGTGGCCCTCAGTCTCGTGGCTTTGTCCTGGGCACAGGACTGCCAGGTGGCCAACTTCCAGGTCATGCAGAACTTTGACAGGAACAGGGTGAGCTGGTCATATATGATGACTTTCAGTGTTTCACTCTGAATATTTTATGCTTCAACACTGAGTGATGTGTGGACTTCTTCTTTACAGTATGCAGGGACATGGTATGCCGTAGGAAAGAAGGACCCAGAGGGTTTGTTCCTACTTGACAACATCGTGGCCCAGTTTATTGTCGCAGAAGATGGCAAAATGACAGCTACTGCCAGAGGCAGAGTCATTATCCTCAAGTGAGTTCTGATTTTTTTTGTGAAGACTAAATCAGTGAGCTCCCTCCACGATTTGTCTCCTTCATTTTCTCTTCTGTTTCATAACGTCCTTCCCTTTCTTTGGCCTCCAGCAATTGGGAAATGTGTGCCGACATGTTGGCCACCTTCGAGGAGACACCTAACCCTGCCAAGCTCAGGATGAAGTACTGGGGAGTCGCATCCTACCTGCAGACTGGGAGTAAGTTGTGGAACATGTGAACCTGTGCACTAGCAGGTCTTGAAAAACCTTGTCTTCTGGCTTTGACTTGAATGGTTTCTGTGGTTTACAGTTAATTAAAGGAAATGATGACCAGGCACTTTATTAGCATAACCTTTAGTCACAGATAGTTAGAGGGCTTGATGTAACATTACAAAAGAGGTCGTTGACCTTCAGATTTGATGTAATCATCAACATCAACACTGAGTTATCTGTGACTCTGATTGGAAGTCAATGTTTAGCAGGCACAGGGGCAATGAAATCTTTTAGTTTTAAATAGAAATGTGCCGGAAGTTACTATCTTTGTTGCCTATGCAAGCAAAAAAGTTCTCAAATGGGTTGTTAAACTCTGACCTTCCTCACTCTCAGATGACGACCACTGGGTGATTGACACCGACTACGACAACTACGCCATCCACTACTCCTGCAGACTGCTCGATACTGACGGCACTTGCTTGGACAGCTACTCCTTCATATTCTCCCGTCACCCCACCGGCCTGAGGCCAGAGGACCAGCCAATCGTCACCCAGAAGAAGATGGATCTCTGTCTGCTGGGCAAATACAGACGCGTTGCACACACAGGTGAGTTGATTTGTTTATGTAAGGACTTATTGATCCATGCATTCTGTGAGTCAGTGTCACTCAGTGGAATGATTGACTAAACTAAGTTGTGTAAGTCCTTGTGATCACTATCTACCTTGCTTGATAAGATGGCTCCTGTTTAGAAATCAGACAAAGCTAAATGTTTTTTTTGTTTTTTTTTCATCCAATGCAGGATTCTGCGAAGCCAGTGCACCTCTTGATCCACAGTAATACTTCTTCTTGAAGCAGCCACCTCTGGGACTTTGTGCCCCTCTGCTGGTTTTGGACTCAATCACACCAGAGTTTCTCTTCTTAGTCTCATCTACTATCTCTGTGTATTTTAAGGGAGGAAGAAGCCCATTCTTCCTTTTCAAAAAACTGTATTTGTATTTAAAAAACTTCAAATGAAAAGGAAAGATGACTGTTCATGTTGGTCTTTCTGAAATTTACCCAAAGGAAAAGAGATTATGGGACTTTTAACATCTTAGTCGCACTAAGTCTTTTTTTTTTTTTTTTTTTAACTTAAATGTACTGCGAGTCAACCCCTCCTCAGGGAAACCAGCAGAACTTGCTCTCTGGTTCCAGTGAGAAAACCAGATCACTGAGAAACAGCTTTTTCAAACTTTTCAGGCCAATGTGACGAATAATCAGTTGTGAAATTTATTTTTGAGAGAAGCTGAACTCTCAGCATCACTGCAGCTCTGGACCATATTCACCATGTTTACTAAAAAGAAAACAGGTTCACAAGTCACTGGCTTTACTTTTACACTGAAGGATGCATAGTATCTTGTAGCACAAAAGTAGATACTGTTAATAAATCTCAATACATACATATTAAATTGTGTGCTATTTAGACATAGTGGTTTGGGTGTTTCTTGATTGTATGATGTATACTTCTTGATCCAGTTTTTGAAATAAAACATTCATACCATGTTGGCTCATTACATTTTTAATTGGCTTTAAATATTAATCTGTATTCCTGGATTGCAAATAATGAATTCATGTTGTTGGCTTTGGATTCAGTCAGTCAAAATACACCAAAGCCCAAATATATGATGAATTTTAGGCTTTACCTTTTTTTTTTGCAAATAAACTACAAAAAATAACAAGAATGTGGAATGAGCTTCAAGCAACACATTCTGTTACTGTAACTAATAAAATGTTGTGTATCCACAAATAATAAAGAGGTAAAGTCAGTACTGTACAGAGAGACAGAGCAGTTCAGCTTTTAAAAGACTACATACTCTATATAATTTAGCATATATAATGTTAACATGTACATTATGTACAAAAAAGGTTACGTTTATTTTTGAGTCTTTTTATAGGTGTGTTCAAAGACTGTGGTAAACAGCAGGCCCTTAGCCAGGTGCTGCACCAAAATTTGTGATTTTATTTCTTCTTTTACTATGATTTTGACAGTTATTGCCTGATGATTTGACCTCCTATTTGTTTGGGAAATCCACAAGCTGTTTTCTCATAAATACTAAGATATTACAATTGCTCAGGGTGACTTTTTCACAGGTTGAAATCTTTGGCTTTTGCACTGAAACGTCATGACAACTGCTTGATGGATGACCACAAACGTTGGTAGAGCTACCCGCGGGTTCTACTTCTCATTTATCCAGTCAAATATCTCTGCATCTGCTGGGTGGATTAACACATTTTCTACAGATATTCCTGGTTCCCACATTTGTCTTATTGAGTGACATGTCTGAACAACTACTGAATAGACTGCCACGAAATGTGATACATATATTCATGGCTGCCTCGGGGGGAGTGCAGTGACTTGATTCCCTAACTTTCCATCAATACTTTGTTTGACTGGCATTATAAACCAAACAACTTGCGTCTGCCTCATCCTGAATATAATTAGCAAACGAGATGCTAACACACCGGTCTGAGAGTAAATGAGGTAAACATTACTCTATACCTGCCAAGCATGTTATCATCATGTGATCATTTAGTGCTGATCTAATGGCCACCAAGAGATTAAGAGTCCATCAAAACATTTTCTACATGAATACCTTGTTACTTTGTTGATTAAACCCTAATTAATTTGAGCTTGAAGCATAGGAAAGTGTTACATCGGCTGGATGGTAAATAGAGTCAACTCTTGATGCCTAATCTTTCACAGTTAAGTGAACAAAACAAAGTCGAGACACGGCAAGCTCAACATCATCAATCTTCATCTCAGCTATCGCTTCACTTCACTGTGGATCACTTACAATAAGTGCTTTGAAAACCATTCCTTTAAACTGGTATAAAACACACAAGGGCACCAAGCAAAGATCATGCATTTTGTGGTAAGATAAGATTGATGTTATGAATTAAAAGTTCCAAACACCACCGGTCTTTAAATACAACCTGATGTGATAAATATACAAAGGACTGCTGAATTGGAAGGAGATTCACATCTTTATTGCACATTTTGTACAGTACAGTGCATCATAAAAACAGCTTTGGAGCACATGATTAGAATAACACAATAACAAAGAGACGTGGCCTAAGCTAAAACAACACAACTCTCCAAAAGATAACAGTATAGCAGTGTTTGTCTGTCTTAAGTCCATCTGGTCACATTGCCACGGCAGCAGGAATAAAGGCACCTTAACCCTTTTCCCCTACAAAGAGGACCTTCA
Source organism: Decapterus maruadsi (assembly GCA_030347415.2). NCBI lineage: Eukaryota > Metazoa > Chordata > Actinopteri > Carangiformes > Carangidae > Decapterus > Decapterus maruadsi. Next base: position 11,075,653 of record CM064888.1, on the reverse strand, counting down.
CTAATCCCCTACCTTAAATAGTTTAGTACAAGGAATTAACTCATGCAATCTCATTCCAGCCTTACAGTGCTGCAGGCTTATGAAGTCAGGGTGGAGATGGAAGTGAGCTCCACTCAAACAGGAAATAATACAGGAAGAACCTGGCAGCGTATCAGCAAATTAAGCTCCCTTGTGCAGGATGTTAAAGGTTTGTTATGTTTAGGCAAATCAAAGCTGTGTGGTTAAAAGTCAAGTCAGGGAATGGTCTTAACTGTGGTTACAGTCAGCAAGCTTTGTCCCATTGTTTGCAACACCCAGACAGAGACACTGCTACACTTGGTCAGAGTACAAAATATAATAGGCAACACATAAAATGAAGTTTTATGCAAAATTATAGCATTAAAAAAATCCAAAACACAGAAAAACAATCCCTATTATTTTGTTTATAACCTTATTACTGTAAAATGGCACATTAACACTGCAGATTATGGGTAATTTGTCTTTGTTGGGAACAATGCATATACTGTATGCTATCAATACCATGCTGAGAAAAAAGGTTGCACAGACTGCATTGATTACTGAAACAAGGAGTGTAGGAAAAGTGTGTTTATAGCTGGTTTGTCAATGGAGCATATTAGGCAGGTTTCTAAACTTTTATACTAAATACAATAAGACATATCCCACGATAATACACAAAAGACCATCATAAAGGCCACCATTTTACAGTAAAACAGTTATCATCACTTCTATTTACCAGGGTAAAATAAAAGCTTTCATTACCCAAACAGACAGTAGCTCACGCATATAACAACCCAAGAATAAATAATTTGATCAAATACACAAGAAACAGAGTTAACTAAGAGCTTCATAAAAACACAACTGCACTCAAAAAAAATGAAGCAGGCAGAGCCCAAACATATTACATATTTCATGTGGAAGGAATATGATAGGTCTTTTTAAATTAAAGATCAGAACAATCTTTGGCCTGATGACATGATATGGGCAAAAAGAACTGGAATACAAATGAACCATGAAGGTGTAAACATGTGAATTGCACCTTTTGTTGAAAACTATCACACTCATCATGTTGAAATCTTGAATACCTCTAAGGTGATGTAGGATGGTAAGACTGTCCTTCAATTCCCTTTTATTTAAAATATATCTTATTTATATCAATCAAAAAGGACTTTAAAGTGTGCAATGTTTGTTTATCTACAAATGTCCAGTGATCATTATGACAGCAGGAGTTGTATTTCGGACAAATCATCTAAGCAACCTTGCAGTTCATCATAGCAAAGGAATGAGATGGCAAACCAAGTACGTAGTCTCAAGAGTTTAAAAATGTTGGTCACTTAACTTTGTTTTGATTTTGTTTTTCAAATTGGAACATACTGAATAGTCTAAAACTGCCTGATCCTGAACTGATGTTATTATCTTATCCAGTGGTTCCCAGTATTATGGTTTCATAATCCATTAAAAAGGGAGTATTGTCTACTTGTTAAGCACTGTCATCAAAAGCTTAGGTGAACTCTCTTTTAAAAAAAATCCTAATTCCCTTTACACCTAGGTAGCAAAGTGTTTTTTTTATAGCTGACACTCAGGCTGGGAACCACTGATCAGGACTCTGTGTGAACTTAGGCAAGGCAGAAATCAATGTGTGCCAGGAGCTCCCTGTGACGACTAGTGGGATAGCTGGCCCGACACTTTGGGCACTCCAAGAAACTCTCATCCAGGAGGTTGGTGACTTTAGATGGAGATGTGGGGCCAAGAGTGTCATCAATGGTAAGACGCTCAAACTCAAGCCTGTTATAGGAGCTGGGCTCTGAGAAACGGGCATTCGGCTGTTTCTGAAACGGAAATCATGACATTGTATTTATTTATCAAAACCATATGATCACAGTTTATATCACTCACAAAATTAGGAATTGAACATATGGTTGCCATGTTCAGCAGCACTTACAGCAGACTCCAGTTTAGCAATCTGATCACGAGCCTTGCGAAGCTCCTTCAGCACCTTATGTAACTGGTGCTGCATGCTCTGGCGATCAATCTTTTCATTCTCAAAGTCCTTGGCAGAGAGTTGGATCTGAGGAGGGGCAGAAATATATGAGATGGAGAGAGCCAAGAACTCATTGTACTTAAATTGCACAAGTGGGAATCCATGTGGATTTCCTACTTTCAAGAGACTGCAGCCACTTCAGATAGTTACAACTACTATATGTGCTTGATAAAAACAACATATCAGGGCCTGTGTGATGGTGCCTCACATCAAAACTGACCAATGAAGGTTCTAAATGTATGATCTATTATTGCTAATCGCATGCTACGTTTTGAACTGATAGAAGCATGGAGTGTTACCTGTTGCTCCAGAGCAGCAATTCTCCTCTGCTCTTCGTTTTGGCTCAGAAGAGACTTCTGCAACATATTTACCTGTGGAAACAAAGTTATAGTAAAATATAATGCTATATTTAATTAATACTCTATTCAGATAATTATTAATCTTTCAAATATTCTGAGATATCCACTGAGATTTTCTATTTTAAGTAAAATCCTGCATTGCTTAAGTCTTCCATTTCCAATTCTTCTAAATTAATCTTTACTTTTATGCACCATGCTTTGATATAGTGAGTGGATAACTTTGATGAATAAATTAACATAGTGAAACGTGACTACAGGTGACTGGACAGTGGTTATGAATATTACCTGCAGCAGAAGTTCAGCAGACCGCTTCCTTTCCTCGTCCAATCTGATGTCCATATTCTCCAGTTCCACTCTCATCCTGTCCGCTCGCTCAGAAGATACCTTTCTCTCCTCAGATGCTGCATGTCTGGATGCAGTGTGGGTAATCCAAATAAATATTTAAGAGAGTAAAATGGGATTTTTAAAGTACATACACTAACTAATCTAATGTTTGGACTTTCATTTCATAGGTTTGTGTATTTTTATTCGCATCGGTCAGCTGTATTGTTTAAAGCTTAACTATGAGACTGAGATGATGGGAGAGCCACCTCTTTTTAGTATCTACAACCAGAGCAGACTTTGCTGCTCTACCTACCTGTTGCCAAGTCGCTCTGCCTGCAGCTGCATCTTTGTCTCCTCCAACTCTTTGCTTTTCTCTTCATACTTCATCAAGAAGGATGACAGCTCGCTGCACTTGTCCTCGAGCCTCCTCTGCAGCCCTGACGTCTCCTCCTGGAGCCTTGAGACCTGCTCCCTCTGAGTCTGCAGCTCAGCCCGAGCTTTGCGGGTCTGCACAGTCGAAGGAAAAAATTCAATTTCAGAAATGGTGTATACTTTTTTGTCTATCCATTTCTCCCGCAGAGTTCCCCAGATCAATTATAAAGACGTCTGAATTCAAGGAACGTGGATATTTAATGGGGTTGTTCCAGCTGCATGCAGATTCAGCACTAAACCAATCTTCTGAGTGAAGGGAATGTAAATGAACTGGAACATACTTTCTCAAGAAAGTGAGCAGCATATCCACAAAAAGTAGAGTATCAGATTTAATTGGGGAGTCTGTCTGTATTAGACACAGCAATCATTCAATTGAGACGTGAAATCTTGTATCTACCCATTCCTTCTGCACCTTGAGCTCCTGTTGGGTTCTGGTTACCTGATCTTTCTGGGTCTCGAGGTCTTTCTGCACCCCCACCAGCAACTGGTCATATTGACCCTTCAGTTTAGTCTCCTTTTCTGGACCTGCTGAGTGAGCAGAGGCAGCAATAGATAGTGATGGACAAATTAAGAGGGTAAAAGCAAAAGACTTTGTTCAAGAATACAATTTTTTGACTCAAAGCAGCATTGTACAGGGTTTACATTTAAATGCCTTATAAATGTGTGGATGTCTGATCTACTTTCATCTTTTGATTTTCATGTTTAAAGCTGTGGCTAAAATACTGCTGTATAAATAAAGCTGCACGAGAAGAGATTGAGATAACAAGACAATGTTACAGAATACAAGGTTAGATTAAGTTTATTTTAATTCATATAATTTCATTGTCTCACCATCTGAGCCAGCTTCTTGTTTGGTTTGTTGCTGCTTTGCCTGGGTGAGCTGCTGCTCCAACTCCATTGAGCGGGCAAGGACAGACTGGACGTAGGCCTCTCTCTGCTGGTCATACACCAGCCACTGCTGATTTTTCTCAAGGGCCTGGTGGTGAGAAACACAGCCTCTGCTCTGACATACTGCACTTCATGCTCGGTATTTAGAGCCATTAAATTCAAGGACACTTGGTAGAAAAACAATGTACACTATAGAACTGGATTCTATATTTTTTTGTTATTGTAGATAACAGAGAGAGAAGTCTTCTTTTGAGACAAGTGGTATTTCACCAGAACTACTACTTATTTTCAGTGTTTTGTTCTGTCCAAAAAAGAAATACCCAGAGTGTCCTTTGTTGATACTGACAAAGGTATAGGTCCAAAATATTTTGGAAATATTGAATGATAAACTTCAGAGAATTACTCAGTTCCCCCGGCAATGAATAGACTGCAGAACAATCAAAAGCTTCAAATATGTGTCAAGATGGGTGAGATATTCCAGCTCTGAAACTATGTTGGTCAGCAAACCTTTTTCCAATAGTCAGAATGTATGTACTTAAATCACAAACAGACACACAGAAACACACACAGCGTAAATCATTGACTGGACTCACATCTCTCAGTTGATCTTGTACCAGTGCCAAGTCTGCAGGAGGTACCTGTCCATTCTGCTGCAAGGAAAAACACATTTTTGAGATAAACCCCAAAGGCTGATATGTATTGGCAGCACTTCATATTATCTACCTGTCATAAATATATTCTTTCAATTGCAAATACTTCTACAAGATAAGAAAAGGTGCAGATCTTTTTTGCTACACATGCACACAGCTTGTACACACCGTCTATACACAGTGGCCTTTAAAACTCATGTGCATGCTGTTTGTCAGTTCTCAACAGAAGCTAAATCAGTTGGTTTGCCATGGGGCTTGTTTAAATTATTCATCCTCTTAATTTTTAATAATGCACAAAAAGAGAGAGAAAAAAAAGAAAAAAGCACAGTGGTCAATCTGTGGGCTGATTTTTGAGCCATATCACCCAGGTCACAAGTTCTTCGACATCCATCCCTAGAAGACAGTCATCTCATAATGCTGTCACCGTGACCCCGAGGTCTTCATGTCTGATCCCACTCAAAGACTAAGCCCCAGAAAACCCTTCTCAGCATTGCAACAACCATAGACATCTCCATGATCACCCTCATGAGCTCATGCACACACCAGCCAGGCTTCATGAGCTTGTCAACTTTTTCCAGATGGATTTAAAACGTACGCCCCATAAGCTGAGCCTACAAATAGCTTTTGTGAATCCAGGAAGAATGAGGAAGAGAGGTTGAGACTGGGGTCTGTTGGTTGGGATTATTTCTGGTAATGCGAAAGGAGCTAAGACAAGGGTTTGGAAAGTGGAGAAAATTCCTGGAACATTATCATGAAGACACTAAGACAAGTAAGCAGATCCACTTGGAGTGGGAACTGAAAGACACTTAGATTGAAAAGAACTAAGTCTACTGTAACCAAGTATTTCTCCCTGTTTTAATGCTTCAAAACGATGAGCCCAAAACTTAAAAACTTGAATCCAAAAGTAGTGTCTAAAAGGATATCCAGCATGCAGGATGATCTTTATGAGGAAAAGAACATGAATCTTTAAAACACTGAATCTGTACCTCTCCTGTTAAAGTCTCCACTTCGCTTTCTTCAGACTCTGCTGTTCATTAGCTTCTATCGTCCATTGAAATGCAGTGTAACTACAGGGGAAGATGATTAACACTGTTTCCTGACAGTGAGAAGGTTATGTGTTCAAACCCAGGCCTAGGGCTTTTCTGTATGGGGTTTGCACATTCTCCTTTTGTCTGTATGGGTCATAAATGTCAGGCTAATTAGCCACTCTGAAAAGCCCAACCAGCATCCATGGTTGTGTGCCTCTCTACACATCATGAAAGATGTCTAAGATGTACTCTCATGTACCCTGCCATCGCCAAATGTCAGCTCACAGTCTCCGTGCAACCCTATAAGGATAAACAGTATAGCTACATTTGAGCGACAATAATACTGGTCCTAGGATTTGAAGGAGAACTATTAAAAGGGGGCATTTTTAAGGCATGATTGCTGAATCGATCTTACACATGGCCATGAAAGATCTCTTTTTGTACGTGGAGAAGAGGTACATGATGTCGGAATCTTCAGAAATCCAAATTTCTCAACTTCTTACTTGTGATTTTGCCATCTAAGGCTCTCCAGGAGTCGAGGAGAATCTTGATGACCTCTTTCTAAGAGTGTAGTGAGCACCTGCTGTGCTCCAAGCATCAAAAGGTTGACCAAGAATCAGTGCTGCCCTTTGATACCGAATAAAAGCCTACGATTGCGAGGCAGCTGAGTGGCAACTAGACATTCACTGCTCCTGCACGAGCAGTTTTGATGATATTAATAATGCTATCAAGTGTCACTTGGGCCAGGTTGTTTTTCCCCCACCCATCTCTAAATTACTGTGAGTGAAGTATTATTACTCAAGGTATTGACAGTTGAAGATGGGTACCAAAAATATTTACATTTATAGTGTTTTTATTCTCAACTGTATATATCTTGGTTTCATGATGACAAATTAGTAAGGCTGCTCCAGGAAAAGCATAATGTCTGCAGGTGATGAAAACAATCAAAGGTCACACACTGCCACCTAGTGGACAAAGGAACAAGTGCATTTGCATTTCAAACAGTTCCACTCTCCTGCCCTACGTCACTAACAAAAAAAAATTGTTGAAAAGTACAAAAAGGTTTAAAAATAAAGATGACGTAAATCTTAGGTGGAGTTGCTACTGATCTTAACGGGAGCTACAGCAATTCAAAAACCTGGCCAGAGGCAAACATCACAGCAATTTTTATAGCATTATACTCTTACTTGTCCCTTTAAAGCACATTTCTATTAGTCATCTTTTAATGTTGCTGGAATTCAGCTCAATTAATCAATAAAATGGGATTTGATTTGTGAGAAATGTCACAATTCAACAAGAATATACTGTGCACTGCATCAGCACAAAGAATAGATTTTTTTTTAAATCCTAGAGATGGAGGATATTAGAAGAAGATGCAGAGGACAGAAATCTGTGGTGGATTTAATCCCATGCTAGAAGGAAGTGTGCTGTCAGAGTGAGGGATATAGGCTAACCACTCAGCCAATTCTGTTCAGTGATTTCTGACAACAACTATGACAAAAAACTAACAAATGAAAAAAGTGCCTCCTTGAGGTTTCTGATAATGTCTCAATTCCCCGCCCATTCTTTCACATATTTGTGAAAATTCATTCAAATTCAATAAAATTCAATAAAATAATTTACACTTTTCTTTTCAAACTGTACCAGCAAATGGAGGTAGTCAGACTCAAGACTCCTTTTTAAAGCCAACTACATACATCATTAGAAAAATACAGATTCCCAGTGCAGAGAATTGGTTATTTGGAGGGGGAAACTTTTCCGACAGGTATAGAGTTGGTCAACTTACTGTCACTTGTGTTTCCAGGGACTGGCACCGGGCAGAAACAGTTGTCAGTTTGTTTTTCAGGTTCTCCGTCTCCTGCGACAGGCTCTGGAACAACATGTCTCTCTGCTCTGTATCCTTCCTCCGTTGCTCTAGCTGCGCCTGCAGTGATGCTACCACCTGCAATACAAAGCGATATGAAATCAGCGACAGCTCGACTAGCCTCTTCAGCAACCATGTCAATACGATTTTCTTGAAGTAGAGACAATACACTGCGGATATTTGCACTTTGCCAAGCAAATATGCCTCATACAAATGACATTACATGGCTGACAGTCTGCTGGCCTTTTGCAGGCTGAGCAGCCATGGTTGCGCTTTTGTTTATGCCTGTTAATGAGGAAGAGGCAAGTGCGATTAAATCACATTACACATTCACAATGTCTAGGAAAACAAATAGCTGATATTCCATTTACCAGCATGCCATCTCAAAGTTTTAGCATAGTGCCATTCTTACTCGCTTAAATTAGAAAACGATTTCTGCCATAATAGAAAAGAGATTTCACAAGGATAAGCAACAACCTCAAATAAATAGCATCAATTTCTCTAGCAGTGTCATCAAGACTAACAAGTCATGAATGCTAATTCATGCACAGACCCACTACAGAGAGAGATATTTGGTTTATAAATATCAAGTGAGCAGCATACACAACATGTGTTGATATGCAGCTTTTGCTGGCTGTCTAAACTTCACTTAGCTGAGCTGCTGTCAAAATGGGATACAAGCTATTTCCCCCCCAACTGTTTTTGTGGCAGCTCAGTGGAATTCTAGCGTGATTTCTTCCTTCTGACAGTTGTCTGCTGCCAGCAATACATATGCCACCAATACAATGCCAAGAGTGCAACAAATCTTCACAAGTTGAGGAGAGCCCTCAAAGACAAAACAGTAGGTGTATCTCCTCACCCTGGGCAGGTAACTGCTGCCTCGGGGTGTCAGCATGTTTATCCACGTGTGTCCATGTTTACAGAAGAGTTTTTGCCCACACAGGTCAGTTGTAAATAGGATATTTTCTCAACCATATACAGAGTTTCTGCAAAGATGTGCCATGTGTACATACCTCTCCTCCTCTTGCTGACAGCTGCTGTCTCATAGCGTCTAGTTCCTGCTCTTTAACCAGCAACTGCTGATTGTTCCTCTCCCGAAGAGTCTCAAGAGAAAGAATCCTCTGACATGATGAACATGAACATTAGGATTAGAAAAAAAAGGACAAAACACATAAATACACGCTGCAGGAAATTTTGAATGTAACACACAAAGTAATACCTCCAGCAGCTTGCTTTTGTCTGCGTCCGGTGGTTTGATGTGTCGTTTGGCCAGTTCATCAATCTTTTTCCTCAGGTGAGCGTTCTCCTTCCTCACTCTCTCCAGCTCCGCCTCAGCTTTGGAACCAGAGTTGCTGGACTTGAAACCCAGTCTACTGACAATGGTCTCTTTTGCACCTTTAGATGTCATGGCTGCCTTTGTTGGTGTTAACTGTCCTGGAGGGACTCTGGGCTAAAAGTTGAACAGAGGGTATTTAGTTGTAATTTGAACTGACACGTTCAAAGAAAATAACTGAGACTATAAAATAAGAATTGATTATTAATATGAAAGGTTGCAGTGAACATATTATGTCGCCTACGTCACACTTTCAGTCCGTGTAAAGTAACATAACCTACATTTATTTACCTAACGTTACTAATTTCAAAACACAAAACACACTTTATCACTTTTAAAATCAAATATGGATATTTCAGAGATAAATCTTGACCGTTTACTAACGTAACACTGGGAATTTCCGTCCAACTGTCTCATACATAAACTAATGTAACGTTAACGTTCATTTAAATATACCGGTACTTCTCTCCAATATTAAATAAGACCATGGAAATAAAAATAACTAACACAACGTATCATTCAATGTTTAAAACTCACCGAATAAGCAAACTGGAGAAATTCTCTGATGGTAGCTAGTCTGTTTGTGACAACAGGACCGTTTACACTCCGGACGCTTTCGTTTCCTGAAGTTTGAATTGCAGCGCGCTGACGTCACGTCCGAGACGTACTGCCGGGTGCGTGCATTTACGTTGCATACTGCGTGTCTCACTGACAGGTGGGCGGTGCAGTGAACGAAATAGAGCGATTCCCTAGAGTTTCTCGGTGGTAATTTGCATTAGATAATGTTTTATGTTATTTGGCATAATTACAAAGTCAAATAATTCTTTATATTGAGCCTTTTCTGGTCTTCAACGACTTGTTCATCATGTGTTAGCTACCCCCGGCTGCCTCCTGCAATGAATGAAACGAACAAGCTGGGCATGGCAAAAACCCAAACCGGTTTGTCTTGAGTTTGGTCTTGAACAGACTGTGGAAAAGGTCTTGGCTTCGTATGCAGCCTTTTCAGAGATATTATAAAAAATTCCAAAACTGTTGTGGTAGCTTTTGCATTAGGCTAAAGGAAATACGGGAAGTCACTATCAGGAGACATCATAACAAACTGCAGCAAGGAGTGCAGCAAAACATTTGCTACCTTGGAGCCAATGTAAATATTTATGTCTGAAACTGGAAAATGCATATTAGGAATAGGCTACTTTTAAATGACTGTAACCTTCATACCGAGCATGAAGAATAAACCACCAACAGATACCTGCTGTGTGCGCCTTACATTAATCATAGGCTTTTTTCCAAGAGTAAATGGCATCAGCAAAGCAAGGGGTGAGGACACTCTGTGGGGATGAGAGGAGGAGAAGTGAGGCTGTGGTGTCCCTTTTCCCCTTTAATTTGGTAGAATAATTATGATGAATTTTAAGGTGCAAATACAGTGCATCAGTCATGCTGAGCATGCATTTGAATAATGCTGAATACAGAATCGGAGTTCAGGCTTGGGAATTTCATTATTTCTTGCAGTTAAAAGATACCGAATATTCCCTCCCAAACTAATCTTTGTGTGAGGAATGCTGAACAGACATAAACTTGTAAATAAACTGAGAACATGACCTTCATAACTTCAAAAATAGTCTTGTTATTGTTTTAACAAGGTGTTGTTTTCAGTAAATCGGGTTGGTCTCTGGTACAGTATGATTTGCAGTGTGTAATAACATGGTCCATCATGTCTTTAATTCTCCAGACTACATGTTTACAAATTGGAAAAGTGAACTGAATGCCATTAGACCTTGATCCAAGCAGCAGTTTCAGTGAATGGCTTCATTGAGGCAAACAGTGTGTCAAAGTCAGCATACTGTAATTACAACAATGAATAATCAGACGTTCCACTTATTTGCCACTACATTATACTTTACATTTTAACATACTGGTTTCCTTGCAGTCTGTTTACACAGCCTAATTAACTCTTCCAGTAATAGCCAGCAAAACATGTCCAATAAATCAATGGCATGTCTTTGCTGTCTCTTTTCAACTCTGTCAAGTTATTGCATCAAACCGATGCACATAAATCAGTGAGGAAAATTACTTTTTCATCCCAAAACAGTATTCCAAAGTGAAATATGCATATATATGTAGATAGATAAACAGATTGACGCAAGTCCTGAATGCAATACACAATCGCTTTATGTTGCAAATATTATTTTCTCTGGGTCTTTTCAAGCATATTAAATCATTGCAAATCTGATAAATCTCAAATGCCCTTCAGTATTTTGTTTGAATGCAAAGCAACATATTCTTTCCTTGCTTTCATCAGAGGGCAAAATGCCAGTATTTCATTATTTAATTCATAGATGTGATTTGACCTGATAAAGGTGATAACTACAAGTGAATTCTCATGAATCATTTTTATTAGACTTAGTCACTGGCTGCATCACATATTCTCCATACTTCTCACTAGCTTTGTTCTAATCGCACCATCCCTTTTTTGAAAACCTGTTTTCAGATTCTTCTGACCGTGTCTCAAAATGTTTGCAACAGAGGAACAAGTTCTTTAGGATGACTGAGAGGCACACTGTATATGATTAGCCTCGGGTGAAAACTGCTTGAGGTCACTAGAGAGTTCCTGTCAGTTGCACTGGTGTAATATGTGGCTGAGAGTTATGAAAATGTGTGAATTATGATATTCAGAGTTTCATTATATCCAGGCCTGCACTTCAGCCAAAGTGAAAGCTACATTCAAGGTCCTCACACACTTATTACATATTTTATGTAATGTAGGGGTCAATAATTTATATATATTTTGAAGAATAAATTGCCATAATTGGAGTATGTATGAAACATATAAATGTGGTCAACGACAAAATATGCAGGCTACAGAATATGCTGTATTTCTAGAACACAACACAACAATGCTGCTTTGGATTTATTATCTCTGATAGATTTGATCACATTTCATGACTTCAAATGATCTCTAGCTAATTATTTATAAAGGTAAACAGAGCTAGTTTGTCCAGGAATCTAAATAAAGATGACACATTTGCAACCAACTTGTCACTGTGGTATATTGATGTGTTGATGAAAACTAAGAACATTAAGGAGTATAATATACTTCATCACCAAATCAGAATTTAATGTGAAACCTGAGACTGGGCTGTACAATGTTCCCCCCTTTTTCACCATCCATCTGTCCGTGTATTCAGAGAAGTGTCTGACTCTGTCTGGCCTTGGATTTCCCTACCAAGGCCCAGAGAGGGGGGGCTTGGCTCATGGCTCAGACTCCAAGTGAGACATGCCCATAGAGCACAAGCAGCTCTAACACTTTGCATCAGACCTCATGCTGCCCCTCCATCACTGACTGGACTTGCTGCCGTTGCCTGGAGCTGGGTCACGGACCTGTGAGAGGCACACTTCTTTCACAGCGTACACATCAACGCTGTACTATCCCTGCGAGGACACAATCTTTCAGTGCAAGAGATCTTATTCCCCGCAGAGACATGTAATGTACGAGCCAAATCACCTTGATGGACCAGATCAGATGAAACTTTAATGAAACTGAGCTGCGGCAGGTGAACAGTGTGGAAACTGCAGTGTTCTCCTGAGTTCATGTGATATATTTTTTTCCTTTGAAAACACATAGAGGTCAGATAGGGTGGAAATATATAGAGTAAATTGTTCATGTGAGCACCAGTCTAGACAATGTCTCTTTCTGATCATATACTGGAGTGGGTTGAAACCCCCACGCCCCTGGAAAAGATTAAGATTAAGATGAAATAGATGTTTTTCAACCAACAACTCCAGGTTAGAAATATATTATTGAAAAAAAGTGCAAAATTCAGAGATCAGCAACAACAGCATGTAGATACCTGTGACAGCACTGCAATATTTATGACAGCTAAATGTCTAAAAACTATGCAAGATTCATAAGCCATTAATTATGATTCATCATACTAAATGTTACGGCACACACTCACAAGTGGGAACATCACTTCACCGTACAACAACATAATGTGTCCCGGTGTTAGATTTATTTAGGCTGTGTTTTTACACTTAAACTAATAAAGAAATTAAATTGGGGGCCATGGGACTGGAGATCTCAAAATAAAGACTTCACCAAACCAACAATATTGACTGTGACACACAACAAAGCTGTGAGACACGATGACAAATTTTGAGTCGGTCTTGCCACTGAAATCCACCTACAGATCAGCAGCCTGCCTTCCCAGACTGGAAATGAAAGAGCACGATCCATTTTTGCAGTTTCTATTATATTGCTGACATTTCCTGTCTGCATGACTGAGCTTCCTTAACATCTCACAGCGTTATTTATAAAATTCTTTAATTTGTTTGTTTCCCAGCTTGGCCAGACACTTCCTTCCTTCATATTTCGTCTTGGGTAGTAAAACTTGAGTGATGCTGAAAATCTGTTTTGAAACAGCTTCTGGTGTGGTGAGTAATGTGGTCCAATATGAACACACAATTTTATTTTATAATAATTTTCATAACTGTATGTCTGCTCGGAATGTGGATTCATTACTAACAGGAATATACAAAAGCAAGATATGAAAAAGCATGATTAACTTCAATTTAATTTGGAAGGAAAAGGTTCACAGGCTCTAACATGAGTGTCACACTTCTCTGTTGAAGGTCTGGAGTGACTAATATAAGAAATTATTGTTGTCAGCTCTTATCAGTTTCTCCCCTTTTCAGTCTTTCTTGCCCTTTACTGTATATCTTTCTCCTCCTTGTTCATCTCTTATCCGCATCCAGATTTCTCTCCCTCATCTCTTCTTCCTTGGCTGATCACAAAAATACTCATTGGGCAACGTCTTGTTGACTAAAAATGCAAACAAGATCCAAACAGTTTTTTGCAGATATAAAATATTCTACAGCCTTTTTTCCCAGCTACTTGAAAGAATATACACTGTTTTTCAGTGCTTTTTGAATATCCACATATCCACTTTTCTGTGAATGCCAATCCAACATCAGCCCTCCTTCTCATTTTGCTTGTGCCCTTGTGAACTCATTGGTCTTACTTCAAGCCTTCTTGGTCTAATGATTAAATTATTGCTCTTCACCCTCCACGAAACCAGCCATTGCCATGCATGTTATGATCCACTGTACACACCAGTGAGCCAGGGTTGAAGAGAGCAGTGCCAAAGAAAGCTGGAAAGATTGAGATGTGGCTCAGACCGTGAGTATGCAATCAATTAAGAGCCTAATAGATATTCCCTGGGCCTCTAGGTTTCAAGGAGAAAGAAAACGTATTTTCCAAACGCTGAAACCTTGATCAAGTGTTCCATCCAATGACATTAGGAATGGCCCGAGATAGATATTTTTGTGTTGCCATAAAATAAACAGCCATTATCCCACCAGTGTAATAATCATGTTCAACAGAAATACTCATTACGAAATGTAATTAATGAACAACCAAATCCTGCCAAGCCCAACTCTGACGGATTCCAGCCTTGATTTCCCTGTGCTGTTTCATGGTGGGCAAAGTTAACAGAGATAAGGCTAATGAACTGCTCTGATTTTCCACTACAGAGAAGAAGAAAAAAAAAACAAGCGCACACTGTTTGAGGTTTTATTATGCTATTGACAGCTGGAGAAGGAATTAAAGTGAGTCATATTCTGTCCCTGTGTGTGTTTTTGTGCTGTGTGCACCCTGTTGTAGTTGAATCAAGTCATAGACTGAATCACCAGGAGGTAAACCTCAAGTATTCAGGTCCAAATTTGACTCTGAGGAGCCAGGGTTTAAGATCTCCTTGAAGAAACACAGTACAAGTGCCTGGTGGCCGGGTCTCTGGCCATAGGACCAACAGAGCCACGCCTTCCAGTAGGCTGGGAGAGCTTTGACCAGATCCCGAGGGAGGCTGGAGACATTAAGTCCGAGTGGACTATATTCTCCACTTCTCCGTGTTCTCAATTTCCATTGTTGGCTGTCCAAAGCTGTGTCCCTAAGGTCTCCAGGGCTTGTCACGGCAGCAATCCCTGAACCCAGTGGTGGACACAGGAAGTGAGGGATGCCGTCAAGCTATCGAGTCCTATCGAGTCTGCCTGGCTCAAGTCTCTGGATGTTGTGTGGCTGTCGTGGCTGAGATGCCTCTGCAGGAGTGGTGGTTCCTCTCTTCAAAAAAGTGGACCGGAGGGTGTGTTCCAACTATCGGGGATCTCACTCCTCAGCCTCCCGGGGAAAGTCTATTCCAGCGTACTGGAGAGGAGAATTCGGCCTATAGTCGACCCTCGAATTCAGTCTACAGTAGGCCTACATGTGTTTTGTGGACTTGGAGAAGGCTTTCGACCATGTCCCTTGTGGCATTGTGTGGGAAGTGCTCCAGGGGTATGGTGTTGGAGGCCCTCTGCTATACGGAGCTTGGTTGGCATTGTCAGCAGTACTTCAGACCTGTTCCCAGTGCATGTTGGACTCAGCAGGGCTGCCCTTTGTCACCAGTTCTGTTTGTTATTTTTATGGACATAATTTGTAGGTGCACCCTGGGGCCACAGGGGGTCCGGTTCAGGAGCCACTGGATCTCATCTCTGCTTTTCACAGATGATGTTTTTTTGTTGGCTCCTTTGAGCTAGGACCTTCAGCATGCACTGGGGAGGTTTGCAGCCGAGTGTGAAGCAGCTGGGATTAGAATCAACACCTCTAATGTCGCTTTTCCACTACACTTTCTCGGCTCGGTAAAGGTGCTTTTCCACCACAGCTGAGTTCTTTTAGTACCTCCTCAGCGGGGGCGGGGTCGGCATAAAAAGCACCATAAGTCTGAGGTCATGGTCCTCGACCAGAAAAAGGTGGAGGAGTTTAAGTGTCTTGTTCACGAGTGAGGGAAGGATGGAGCACGAGATTGACAGGTGGATCAGTGCACCAGCTGCAGTAATGCTGCCGTTGTATCGGTCCGTCGTGGTAAAGAAGGAGCTGAGTCAAAATGCGAAGCTCTCGATTTACTGGTCAATCTACGTTCCTACCCTATGATCATGAACTCTGGGTCATGACCGAAAGAACAAGATCAGGGTGGCGGGGCACTCCCTTAGAGATAGGGTGAGGAGCTTGGAGTAGAGCCGCTGCTCCTCCACATCGAGAGGAGCCAGCTGAGGTGGCTTGGGCAGGCATGGCATGCCCCCTGGTTGCCTCCCTCAGGAGATATTCCGGGCATGTCCCACCAGGAGGAGACCCCGAAGAAGACCCAAGACATGCTGGAGTGACTATGTCACCTGGCTGGCCTGGAAACACCTTGGGATCATCCCGGAAAAGCTAAAGGAAGTGTCCAAGGAGAGGGAAGTCTGGGTGTCCCTGCTCAGACTGCTGCCCCTGTGACCCGGTCCCAGATGAAGCGGTAGAAGATGGATGGATGGATGGATGTTGAATTATCCATTAACACCATATAATTAAATCTAATTAATCTTAATCAATATTTGGAATTTAAGTGAATTATTCTGTATAAGAAATAGACCATATTTCTAATGATTTGGTCAATTCGTCTGTCATCTAGGCTATAAGGAGCACAACACTATATTCACATTTTCTAACCCTTCAAAACGTGGCCTTTACATTATTACTGAACTGAACAACACAAGCTTGCCATGTTACTATGGATTTCTAAATGTGTCTCTCCCATTGACATGGCAACCATGTGTTTTATTTAGTTCCATACAGCATGAAAATCTGCTTCTACAGCCTTGAAACTTGTTTTCAGCTTATTCATCAGCAAACGTACACATTGCCTTATCAGTAAATGGCAATTCATTTTGAATTACTGCCATGTAATTTTAAAAATGTGCTAAGGTGCTGGCTATAGCACTGAGAGCCCAAGTTTGAGTTTCAGCTGCCAAAGAGCATTACGTTTATGATATATGATCAAACAGACATTAAACCCACATGGGCGTGAAGAAGAAGTTAATGTTAATATGAGCTTCTTGCAGCTTCTCTCCTCTAGCCTCACTATGTGTGTAGGTGAGGCTATGTGCAAAGAGTGAGACACAATTCAAAGGTTGAAGATAAGGAGGTGGGCTTTGAAACAATAGCTGGAAGCAATACTGAAAATGGGAAAAACATTAGACAACCAATTCAGCAACAATGATTATATGACATTTCATGCGCTGGAGTAAACACAAAGAATTAGCTTATATATTAGTCGGGAGCTGAGGTGGATGGAAAGCAACAGTCAATATTTCTCCCCTTTATCCATCATGTTTCACAATCTGAGCCATTTTATTACTGTTACTATGACAATGAAAGTCTGCAAGTACGTATAAGTTGGCATGTTTGGATTTTGGCTATTCTTTTTTCTTGTGAGTGCTCAACAAGTCTCAACAACACTGGTTTAAACGCTGATGTTAAAACCAACGATTCTTAACCCTGGACATAGCAATCAGAAAAAACAGAAAATAGAACAGTATCTGCAAATATTAGATTTATGGCAGTGATTTCCAACCAGAACTAATTGTATCCCAGGGGGTACCTCTGCAGCTGCCAGGGGGTATGTGGAAAGACTGTGAAGTAAGAAAAAATAAAAAGAATAAAAAATAAAAATCATTACTGAGTCATCTGTAACACAACTAATGTGTGACTGCCAAGCTAGCAGAGAGGTGTAAACAGCAAGCTAAAAGCAGTAAGAGATAGGTGAAATATACAATGGTCTTACGTATGGTATTTCTGGAGTGTCAAAAAACCAACAAAACAAAAAAACAAATAAGAAAAAAAAATCTGTACTGTAGTGAACTGAACTTAAAACTGTGACCCCAAAATCATGATATAATGTGGATTTTATGAACCGTTCCATCCCTGGTAACAATATCCCACCTAACAGAGTAACAAATAATGTATGGCAAGTGCTTTAAATGAATATATTTGTAATGTGATGTGTGTTGTGGATGAGGGAGCAAGAAAAACTGGGAATGACTAATTGATGGCATCTGCAATGGTACATTACCTGTGTTGTGAGGAGTAAAGGGGGATGTTCACACTCATGAAATTCAAACCTCTTGATGTGTATTCAGCCAATCAAAATCAAAGCTGCTACGTGCTGCCCATGAATACATCAGGACTCTGCTCCGTGGTTGCTGCTTCTCCTCAACGGTTCTGCAGAATGTCTAATGAGCAGAAAATGTGAAGCTGAGAATAGCAAGTGTGATCAACAGTTCTGCCAGCAGTCAGAAAAGAGGGGTGTACATTGATACAATTGGCTTGCCCTTACCACTAAGAAATGTGCACTTGGTTCAGCCTTGCAGAGACTCTTCGCTCACACAAATTGGAGTTAAATAGAAACATGACAAAAGACCAAAGATCAAATATTAAGCAAAACATTTGCTCATAATGTTTTCCCATCACCTCCAAATTTCATTTAGTGCTATTTTCTTCTCTCTTTCTCTGATGGGAATCAACTTACATCATCTGAAAGCTCTGTGAAGTGGACCCCAGCGATTTCTTCATTTCCTCTTCCTGTCTTTTGAACAACTTGCCTCAAAATCTTTATGTTTTTCATCTTTGCAAACTCATGGTGGATAATCTTACATGGTATGAATGGTGATCTATCTTAGGAACTCTCCGAGGCAAAGTTTCTTCTCGCATAAGAGGATGAAAGATTACTGCATGATTCCTGCCATAGTCAAGAGAGAGCTTAGGCTGTTGCCATCATTAGTGTAAAGAATGAACAACATCTACGTCACAATGCCACGCCTGGTGAGTCTTTTCCTTCCCCTCTGCAATCACTGAAGCCTCTGAGCTCTCGTTTCTGGCAAACCCCCCACCCACCCCCCACATACACTTTGAACACTGCAGTGAAAATGTTGGTTGCAAACCTCTGCACCTATTGAGAAAGGCACAAACACCTATGATAATGAACATTTAACACATGCCCAGTTGTCAACACCTGTTGTGCAAAGGAAGTTGTTGCAGTGTTGATGCTCTCTGGGGCTGGATAGAGATTGCAACACCTCATTAAGCAGCAGGACGAAGGAGTATCACCAGGAAAACAGAACAAAACACACAAAGAAAATCTTAGTCCACGTTTTCAGTGTTAAATCTTCTTGATACGAATACATTTTAAGATTATGTCATGTCTGTTTTATCCTGGAGGCATATATTTTACACATGCTTTCATCTTTGTCATCTTCCAGGCGTACATGCTATGTCGGCTCGTAGAAACCACACATAGTGGTAACAATGAGGTGATGATATAAAAATGTACAAAGATTTTTTTTTCTTTAACCAGCTGCAAAAAACGAAACTCTTACTGTACAACAAGACAAAGTAGATTCATTGCAGCCATTGTAATTTTTATTTTGTTTACTTCACTGCCTCTAATCTGATTTAACCTTAGGGGCAGGCGGTAAATTACCTGATGTCTCATCGACTCACTGTTATGGAAATGAGTATATAGTTATAAGTTAAGCTCTCTATCAGTTCAGCACTAGGCCAGCTGAATTTGTGATGAGGGTAAATCTTTGTAACCTTGAATATTAGTTACATTCGGGGTGTGCGTGCGCATGTGTTGACTTACCATTACTAATTGAGCAGCTGCCAAGAATACAGTCCAGCTGCAGAGTGAATATGTGTTGTTGCTTTAGGCACTGCAGGCTGACCAAATATGAAAATAATAAATCTAATATGAGTAATAAAGTCTACTAGATATGACTTTTGTTCGTGCTCTCACCAGATGTGTAAAGCTGCATCCTATTGCTCACTTATTGATGAGACTCGGGTGAAGTGAGTCAGAGTAGCTGCTTAATGTTGCATTTATAAATCTAGCACATCTTCCATTAACACAGCCTCGCTTGTCAGCCCTGCAGCTTGACTGAAGCACTGCGGTACAGACATACTACAGCTTCTCTGAATGAAAGGAATGGCAAAAACATATTTTACTCGATCTCTCCCCCTCTGTTCCTCATCAGCTCTTGTGTTCTCCGGTTGAAACTCAAATTCCAGTACTCCAGGATTAAATGTTTATGGTTTTCGCATCCCTGTTGTCAAATTAATTCTAGTAACTTATGTGTAGAAAAATGAATTTGGAAAAGGTTAGCTTTCCTGATAGCTCCATAAAAGAACCAGCTGGGTGTGGGACCAAACAAGCACAACAGTGTGTATAGTTTGTAACTCTAGCTTTAAGAGCAAGAAGAAAGGAAAACAAATGTGTTCATTATATTGCTCAGCTATCCGAAACCTAAAGCCGCTTGACATCCACTTCACTGTGGATATTTGATTTTTAAGAGGCAGAGTAGGCTAGTGGATGTGAATTTGAACTTGTCCATTAAATTCGGCAGCTCAATCACAACGGACATCACAACAACACAACTACATATGAACTTTTGTTTGAATTTCAATTATACAGTATAACTTTTAGAGCTGTGGGCAGCAACCACACTGTTTGCATCTAAACACCACTTGACACGTCATCCAAGTTACATAGCAACAAGCAGCTGTCAGCATTAATACAGTCAGCAGTAACACGGCAGTTTCGTATTCAAATTTTAGACAAAAATTACTTTTAGACCAGTGAAGAACTTTGCTCTTGTATTGTAAAGCACAATGGCTCTGTGGCTACATGTGACTGTGGGGGCAGCAACTTTATTTCCATGATCAATTATCAACCTGCTGGTTATTTTTCCAGTTAACTGATTGCTGTATTTATTGGTTGCTAAAAAATGAAAATGCCAATTACAAGTTCCAACAGATTGTTTTGTTCAATCAAATCCTGAAACCCACAGACATCCAATTTATTGTAGAGTGATAAACAGACCAAAGCAGCAAATCCTAACACTTGGAAAAAAAACACCAATGTTTTGCACTTTTGCTTGATTAATAAATTAAATGTTCAAATTGAAATTATTAATTTTCCGTCTGCTGACTCAGCACAACTTTAAATCATTTGGTGTACTGGATCACATTGGTTGGGGAAAACTTCTTACACCTGTGTTGCATCTATATTCTCATCACCATCTTGAGCTTGGTTGATAACATGCTTTCTAAGTTTCCTCTGCCTAAATCAACTTTTTTCCTACCAGTTTAATCCTGAACTAAACATATGGTGAGACTCCTCTGATTACACACCTGATTGGCCGTGATGAGTGAGCAGCATGACTCTAAAGTTGTAATATCTAATCACTTGCTGCAGTTTAAGTGCATTTCTGATGCTCTATAATCATAATCTACATCTATGAATATAAACTGTATGGTTTATTCCTCTTCCTGGGATTTTATAATTGAGTCTATAAGAGAATCTTCCAAGAAGCTATAAAAAGTCTCCTATGGATTAAATGTCTAATTATAATACTCACACATTCAAAAACGCACCCTCGTATGAGAAATGCTCGACACATTCTGCAGAAAAAAAACAAAGTGCTGAAAAGGTGAAGAAACTAGTTAGGGAGTCGTTACTTGGCAGAACAACAATTGAGAATTTTACATTCTCTCAGAGAACATGCTGTTAAATTGTGTCTAACTACAGGATGTGCCAGTGTTATCTCTGATTCAGTGAAACAGCGTGAAATCGTGAGCAAGGTAAGCCTCCGCTCATCAGAAATCCTGCTCACGTTCCTGATGGCCTAGTCCTCATCAGCATGACTTTCCTGTCCCTTCAGTATCAATTTTAAATTCCTGTTTGTCAATGCTGAACCTTGTCAGGATTGGAAAGAGATCAGAGAGATTAACGCCCAGAGCTGCTGAGAACAATTCTTGTTGTGATCACAAAAATCTGATATTTTTGAGACTGATGGACGAGATTTCACCGAGAAAATTTGTTAATATTTCTTGCCTCATTCAAGCTGAGGTGGAAATAACAGGGTGAAAGAAAGGGGGTCACTGGCATCATAATTACTCAACCGAAGCACTGAATAAAAATCTTATTACTTCTTTTAAATGCCAGACGTGGTTTGTAATGACTGCTGTTTTGAAACTCAGTAATAGGCTCCCATGTGGTAGGCTACCTGTTTCACAGGCCTTTCAGTTTCCATGTAATATAGGAGTTTGAATTTACATTCATTGTTCCTGTTACATTTTTCAAAAACATAGGCTACTTCAAATAACTTCGTGCACATTTCAAGCATAATATCGAAGGGTGTATTCAAGGCCACGTTTCAGGAAGCAGGCTCAACAAACTCTTAGTCAGGGTTAAACTTGGCCAAGTGTTTTCAAACTGTTTTATGACTTTCCATTGCACCCAAGTGACATAGTAGCTGTATAAACAAACAAACAAATAAATAAATATATTGTGCAACATTCAACTAAGAAGGCTCGGATTTGATGGAATAAAACACATGAATGTTCACAACTGGCTGAGTAAGACATGAAGTCTTTTCTTTTAATAGTGCGCTTATTTTATGGAAATGAGAACAAAAATAGCCTGAAACAAAATGAAATTGGTATCTTCTGTCAAAAGGCAGCCAATAATTTTAACTTGCCCATGTAAAGCTCAATTCAGTCAAATCAAACGAGAGGGGCACAGGCTCCACATTAATGAATACTGAACATGTCACGTCACTCTCAATTCCTCTCAACAACTTTATCTAAGAGCACAGTTCTACAGTTTTACCACCAAGAGGCACTATCTCGATGTAGCCTTTAATCATTAGTACCCACATGTGGTCAGTGGCGTGTGGGAAAGCATGCATTCACTCCAGATAGAGGCGGACATGCAGGCTCTTTTATATAGGGGATTCTCACCACCAGCTCCTCTCTCATCTTGTCATCCCTCCTGCCCAGATTTCTACCCTACCTTTTCCTGTAGAAAATTCTATGTGAAAAATGACCAGCTAGAGGAAATTAAAGAGAAAACGAAATGACAGAAAGAGGTGAGACAAGTGCCTGAGGGGAGCAGATTCATTTGAATTGAAGATTAAGCTGACCAGAGTTTAAGCAAGCAAAGCACACCTGAATTGTGGAGCAGGGACCATGTGCAAGTATCAATGCACGCAGCTACACATACACACATGCTATTCAAGCCCAAACCCTGCTGTCTTTCTCACCAATTTTCTAGTTTAAGTACCTTCCTATCTGAACACTCTCTCCTTTTATATCTAAGATGAAAAGATTTTTTATATTTCCCTTTGGACGTCTTCATAAACCATTCAATCATGCAATGGAATAATTCCTATGAGTCCAGTTAAAAGAACAGTGCGCTAACGCTACAGAAAACACACAAACGGAAAATTGCACAGCGCTAAGATTTATATGGCTAAGCTCCTGTGTGTTGCAGTGTGCTCAGGCCTTGATTCCCCTTTACAGCTAATGTAGCACATGAGTCAGAAGCCAGCCAGAGTTCCTGTGCTGCCCTTGAAGACTTTTTCCTCCCGCCGTCCTTCCACAGGTGACTTTCTGCGTATCAGCCCCCAGCTGACTTGACAGGAAGCAGACAATGTCATTAAAAACACACTGCATCTGCCGAAGGGGGGTGGGGAGGAATGTTAAGTGTCCTGAGAGCTGCCACTTAATGTGACAAGGGCATTTCATCACCTGACACAGAGAAAGAGACTTCTTCCTAAATAAAGATGCCTCACTACGGGCCATGCTGTGAGCTGTACCTACAAATGATCTTCAGCCTTTTCATCGTTTGTCTTTCAACCATTTGTAAACATCAAAGCCTCATTTTCTAAGTACCCTCACAGCCTTTCATTAGGCAGAAAACCAATGTAGCCACAAAATCATGGCCAATAGATCTACCATTATGAGGAATGCCAAATTCTAGCTGTGTTTCAGTTCATCTTTCCATCATCTTCTCTGGTGACATCATCTACAGTATTTGACAACATAATGCAATCTTTCACAAGAATACAAACCATGACCCAAATGGGAATCATATTTGTAGCACAACAACCTCTGTGTGGAATCAGGAATAACACACAAAATACCCCCGAAATAAATAAGAAAACGTCATTGTCACCACTGTTAAAGGATAACTTTCGTTTTTTACAACCTGGACCTTATTTCTAGCATCAAATACGATCATTTAATCACCCTGACAAGTTTGGTGTCATTTGGAGTCGTTTTGACGAAATTAGCCCCAATCGAGCGGCGCGTATATCCGTATAATGCGAGAACACGGGGCACGCAATGCAAAATAACACATTATCCGCCGCAAAATTTGTTCATTTCTATTTTGTGATGATACACTAGTGTTATTCCCCTTGGTGGCATGTTATCAACATCCTGCTCCTCCAGGCTGACCTACTAACCTCTGATCTGGATGATGTCATCATGCCAGTTCTGATAATAATTTCCGGGAATTTGGATCCTTTTTAGCTCAACTAGCCAGAGCTGTAGTGAGGATCCAGGCTGAGGAGAGGAAGCCTGTGGAAGCTGACCGAAGCTGAACATCATCCAGCTGCTCATTTTGTTCTGACGAGTCAGAAACATGCAGAAACGGACCATAGCATTAGCGATAGCAAGCTAGCTGCGCCGCGCCGCCGTCGGAGATGACATCATCCAGATCAGAGGTTAGTAGGTCAACCTAGAGGAGCAGGATGTTGCTAACGTGTCACCACGGGCTCGGAGGGGAATAACACTAGTGTATCATCACAAAATATTGGCGAAATGAATGAGTTTTGCATTATTGAATGAGTACTCGCATTATACGGATACGCACCGCTCGATTGGGGCTAATTTCGTCAAAACGACTCCAAATGACACCAAAGTTGTCTGGGTGATTAAATGATCGTATTTGATGCTAGAAATAAGGTCCAGGTTGTAAAAAACGAAAGTTATCCTTTAAGCTTCCCTGTCACTTGAAATGTCCTGCAGTGGTAAAACCAATTCTCTAAGGCTTCTGTCTTCAAATACTCTGTAAACATGCCAGAAATTTGGGAAATTTGGGTGTCATTTTTGACTTGCCGTAAAAAATTGACAGACAAATAAATTCTGTCTTTGTACAGCAGCTGATTTTCTGCTATGCTGGATTGACAGCAAAAATAAAACTTCTTCAGTTTGATTCATTTGTACTCTCACCTTTTTCTCCATGTGGGAGTGGGAATAGGGGAAAAAAAGCAAATAAGTGTATTCCTACATTTTGAGTTGCTAGAGAACGTATTATGGTTATGGAGTTGAAGCCAATGCCAGCTGACATTGGGCAATGACAAGGTCTAGAGACAAGCAATGATTCACTCCCACGTTCACACCTATGGGCATTTTGAAGTTGCCAATTAACCTGTGCATGTCTTTGGATTGAGAGAGGAAACCAGAGTAACCGGAGAGAACAAAGGCAGAAAGAGAACATGCAAACTTGACACAGAAGAACCCCAGAAGGCCGGTGTGAATCAAGCATTAAAAATGAAAATTCACATTTCTGAAAATGCACCACTGTGAAAATATAAAGCATGGACAAACTGATGTGTGAGCCATTTTTGTGGTAGCTGGTCCACATGGAAATATACTATTCTAGATATAAAATTGACAATGTAGTCAAGTGTCATTTCCCAATGAAATATGGTATTAAGCTCCAAGAAGAATTGAAATATTTGAGGTATATTGCTGAGTAGACAAATCTAACACCTCTCCATGGGTGTTCATTTCTTTATACCATTCCCTTGATGCTGTAATGATGTGTCTGCAGCAACAGCACTACTTCTGAAAAGGCATTTCAGTCAGACGTCTCTCACGAATGAATGACTCCATGCACAATACTATCATTTAGGCACTGAATGTGTGAACATATCATTCCTTAACAAACATATAATTTAAAGCTTAAGCTCTCATGGCATGCCAGTCTATCTATAAATTCACTGGGAGTAAATGCTAATAAGTACTTTGTGTTAAAAGTACTTAACAAATGCTTTCATGATTATGGATGTAAATTGATGGCTGGAGTGGTTACATTTGAACCATACAGACTGTAAATTTATGGAGAAATCTGATGTTATTTCCATTGACTTTGGCGGCATTCTGAGAGAATATTGACGATAAATGTGCACATAGAAGCTGCATCAGCTGTATATTTTCTTGGAGCATCCGCCATGTGGCTGTGCTGATATCCCAAATGCAATCCATGCATGAAGGATAAGGCAAGGTCACTTTAACATCACATGGAATTTTCTATGTGTGGGCCATCATGTGGCCATTACCCTGCTGTGCCATTTAACGGTGACATATCAAGAGAAATCTATTTGTGGCTGTTCCTCTGATAAGCACTGTCCTGGTGGATACAACATACACATGTTTATATTGCACAGGAGTCCTAGGAAAAAATAAAGTAGCATATGAAGGCCATTTAATTGAGTCACATCGGTGCAGAAAGAAGCAATTGCTGTTGTATACGAGCTGCTGTCAGATAACACAGCTTGGCATGACTTGTTGTTTTGCAACTCACTCAGTATCTTTTGCATCCTCCCGATTTCTCCCTGAACCTGAGTTAACCACGCTACCTAAGTGAAACAGCATTGGCAGTCATTTTGCATACGGCACATGCTTTGATGCCCTTCTCATCTGTGTCACTGCAGGACAGGAATTGAGTTTCCTCTGGAAAATAGACACATGCTGGTTGCTTTCATGTTTGTCAACAGCCCCTACGGATATCACAATGGCAGGCTGCTGCCAGTGTTGGACAGAATACTTGGGAGAATGATTTGGTGTCTGAGTACTGAAGGCTTCATTCGAAATTTGATCAGTAACTTATACTGTCTCAAAAGTTTTTTAAAAAAAGTAGGCCTATAATATATTCAGAATACATTTAAAATCAGCCTCAACAGGTTTGGTCTGATGTGTTTGAGAAACATTAAAAAAAATGATTTCAATAGGCCTATGTAAGCACTAGTATAGAAATTCACAATGGAAGAAAGGTATGTTAAAAGCATTATGCACATATCTTTTTCATACCTGCCTCCTCTCTCCCGCTGCGTACTCAGACCTTTGAGCATTTGTTTAAAATAGCATCAGTCTGAATGCACTTTAACTTAACCCTAACCACAGTGTGTCCAGAGATTAAACTTCACCACTTAAATTTAATGAGCAAGTTTCTTATGTCACACGTCTCCGCATCGAACTGAACAGACTTTAAAGCCGCAATACTGACTCTGTCAACTAGGAATTGATTCTGATGGAATATCTTTAAAAGTTTCTCTCCCCCCTGTGTTATCCATTTATTTATTTCAAAGTCTGAGCCAGTAGCCAGACGACTTCAAAGAAAGCAGAACGTCTCTTGTGAATTCACTTTATCCAGAACATAAAATGTGAATCTTACAAGGGTGCATTTCCTGCTGCATCATCACTTTAGCTGGAATAAAACAGCCTTGTTTCTAATTACTGAATGACATGAATAATATATATTTGGTACAGTATTTCTCCTCTCAGGCAAAGAGGCTTTCTTCTGCATTTAATCTGATTTCAGAGTGTGATCTCCACTCCTCAATGTGAGTCCAGTGTGACAGCTGGACTGAATCACTGTTGGGTTTGTCGATTAAACTTCAAATCTTTGGCTGTATTATTCAAATTTTCTCCATGACAACTGAGCAACTCCATCTGCTGAGGCCAGCGATGACATGTGGCTGAAAGCTACAGGAGCAAGGACTAGTCATACTAAAAAAAAACTCCATCTAATTACCAAAAATTTAAATGGTAAATGGACTTGCACTTATATAGCGCTTTTCTAGTCACTTGGACCACTCAAAGCGCTTTACAATGTAATGGTCGCATTCACCCTTTCACACACATTCATACAGCGCTGTTCGCAGACAGGCTTTGGAAGCTAACCATTCACACACATTCATACATCCGATGACACATCGGAGGGCAAGTGTGGGTTCAGCGTCTTGCCCAAGGACACTTCGACATGCGGACTGGGGGAGCCGGGAATCGAACCAGCGACCTTCCGGTTAATGGTCGACCCACTCTACCTCCTGAGATATTTATGATATTAGTGGATTATGATTGTTGTTGATGAATTAACATGGGCCACTTTTATGTTAACTAACGTGAGGCTAATTTAAAAATAAAATAAAATTGTGCATTATATTTTTTGTATAATCTACCTGAATTTGAAAAATAACTGTTGAATAATTGTAATGTATTTGTCTCTGATCTGCAGTGGAGTTGAAGTATGTAAAGCAGCAGAAAATGGAAATACCAAGGTGATTTACCACAAAAATGTACTTTTCTCCATTGGCCACATACTCGTTAGCAGTAAGTATCTTGAACTGTACTGACTCAACTCTTCTCTGTGAGAATAATGAATGGTGGCAAAGATCACATGTGTCGACTCAAAACTTTAAAAATTAATATAGATCACGAAACTGTCACATTTACTTGAAATTCTTACATCTCATGTGTCTAGTATTCACTTTTATCATATTTCACATGTTCAAAGAGGCGCTAGATCATTAAAAATTGAACATTTAGGGAATACGTAAAGATTTATTATATATATACTAAATATAAACAATCACGTATCACATACATGTGTGTTCTAGTCAGGTGAGTTTTAGATCCAACAGTACGAGTATCTGCAGAACTCATTCAGTCTCCTCCCTGAATTCACATTTACTCCTGAAGTATTGACTGTGTCTGAGTAATCTTGGGTGTGACGGTTCAGCCGATTGTTTTAAATCTTTTGTCATTGCTTTTGACACTTTGGCTTGTTCTGTATTGAGATATAGCCGACGGCAACCTGTTATTCATGGAGTTCATCAAAGGTAAGCCGATCCATTTACAGGCCCACCAGGGTGTTGTTTGGCACACCTATATATGAATGCGCCCTCCAACACTGCTGGAACATCAGCTCATACAAGGCTCAGATTGCACTGGTGGCACAACTTATCAGGCTTCAGCAGGAAAGCAGGATCCCACCTGAGGTGACTGTTGAGGATATGACAGACCTGCTGGTGGAGCAGAGCGAAAGCACTCTGAGCGTGAGGCTCCGGCAGTTTGAACTCGAAGACTTTGATGATGCTGTTGCCAAACCTCTTCTCACGCTGATGTGGGAGGTGAACACCAGCATGAAGATGAGAGATGTTGGATTTGAAGCCAGGATATTTGTCAACGCACCAGAGGCCAGTCCTCCGTGTTTTCAACATCCTAAGATCATTGAAAGGGGAGGAGAGTTTCTGCCAACAGCATCCTGATGGAGCAGCGACAGGAGGAGCCCAGCTACAAGCTGCTTATCCCACAGGATGGGACGATCAAGGTGGTTCCTCTAAGTCCTGCAGAGCCTCTGGGTGCCTCTTCCACGCCCCTACTTAAACATTCTCCAGAACAACTTAGTGAAATGCCTGACAGCATCACAAAGGCCCTTATAGTCCAGGTCGTCCCTGCTTTATCCACAGTGTTTCTCAACCAGGGGTGCTCGGACAGCTAGTGGTACTTGGTGTTAATGCAAATGGTACTTGAAACGATGAAAATGTATTTTATTGAGCGACCTTTACAGACATTTATAATTTTACTAAAATAGTGACTGGAGCCATTCTTGTGAAATATCGCACAGGAAGATGGTGCAAAACTCACTAATTTGCAACGTTCAGTACACAGCTACTTTTTGAAATTGCATATTTGCCTTCAGACCCGTTGATAATTATGGAATGATACAATTAAAGAGGCCTTTTCTATTTCTGTTAAATTAGTTTGGGACTTTTTGCCCCCCATCACTTTCCTAGCATGGGCGGCAAAAAAGTCCCAGAAAAAGTGAGGGTCTTCAGGGTTACTAAAAAATATGCAGGAGTCCAGTTCCCGGAAAAGGTTGAGAACCACTGCACTACACTATATCAGATCACCAAACAGATCCACCACAGACAGCTGATACTGTCTATCACAGAAAAGGTATGAAGTGTTGCAGTGAAGATGCCCTGCTCAAAGGCTCAAAGAAAAGTAACAGGTTGATCTCAGTACTGTGACTGTACTCATCCTCTATGAAAATGTCCAGGGTTAGGAAGAAAACACAGACTCAACTAGTGAACCCGACTGCTGCTGTTTTGCGTCCGGAGACTCCTCTAACCCCAACAGCTAAAGCTCCAGTCAACACTGCAATCCAACATGGCACAGACCACAGCCTGTATGAAGCAGAGGAAGAGCCAGCAGAATCTGGCTCTTAGCTGAGCCAGATTCTGCTGTTGGTCCACCATCTCTTCAGATCCCCCCTTATGAGCCTCCTGTCATCACTCCAATTCAGCATGACATGACCACCAGCCGGCGAGACACAGACACAGAGCAGCGGGAAGAGGTGGAACAAACCTCTGACACCACAACAGAGGTCAAAACAAGGAGCAGGATCAGACAAACCATTCCAGCATGGTAGAGGAGGACCGAGAAAATGAACTGAAATTCATTTTGATTGTTTTCAATTTAGATTTTTTTTTTGTGCATTTCCATTCATTCAAAAAACTGCACTGCAAAAAGGATTTGTTTTTTATTCTTATGCTCTGCATGATGATGATAGTACCAGAATATCTGGATGATAACATATCCCAAAGTGCTACAAATAGCATATTATTAATGCATATTATTTTGTTTCACATTCCTTTATTTGCTTATTAGTATGTTTCCCAATTTATAATATCTTTTTTGCTTATGTTTATCAATCAATCTATTTATTTATTTCCTAGTTTATTCATTTCTATATTTCCTAAACATCATGTTAAGGGGGGGATGTAATAAAATATCATTATTATTATTATTATTATTATTATTGATAATAATTTCAGTATTTATTCATTCATCATTACATTTATATGGAGCCCGGGACATGGGAAAAAATATAATAAATACCTGCAACATAGCAAAAAAAAAGAAAAAAAAAATGTTATATATGAGTCCAAAATGTTTTATATTCCAAATAGGATGTGGGAGTCAGCAAATAAAAATAAAAAAATCATAAAATGAGCTGTTATAAATAAGACAAAGAGGAGCCAGATGGACAGAAGCGGAGAGCAGAGAAAGAAGAATGTGCACTTGATTGTTCCTGCTTGTACACTATCCACATTATTTCTTAATGCACTAAAGGTCAAAAAGGTTGAAAAACAAAAGGCAGGCATAGAAAAAAATTCTGATAAAATGAAAAATAGAAACACCCAAATGTTCAGCAGAGCCAAAACACCCTGGGTTATAAAGAAACAATTGTAATTTTGATGTTGTACTGTACACATCATTATTCCAGCATGACAAGAAAATTTAACCAATTTTCGACTACAGGTAACATATAGTCACACAGGCTTTTGTGTCTTAGAAATTACAACCATTGTTAGAATTAAAATCTTTACATTCAGCTTGGTAATGGATTTTAAAACAACAGACTACATGGCTTGCTATGTGAGGTGCATGTCACGTTATCAAAAGGTGTGACTTGTGCCACTGTGTCACAGGGTGTGTACTTCATCCTGCAGTAAAGGAGGGGTCTCCATGGGGAGACAGTCCTGCAGCTCGTATTCCATTGTGCCATCTGGGTTATATCTGATTTCCCTCACTTCATGCACAGTAGCATCCCCTGTTTCCTCTCCTGGACTGATTGATTTGCTGTGGCAGTGGTTTTTGTAGGATGGAAAAAAAAAAAAAGAACAACTCGGGTATAGTTGACTCTAGGTTTGGCTCTTGCTTTATTTACGAATGCAACACATCAGCCTGGTACGTGAACACCCTGATTTCTTTTTCCTCCTCTGTATGTGGGAGGGTCACGGTCCATTTGCATGTCACTTCAACCCAAGAGTGCTGTGGCTATATTGAGGACTTGATGATCCAGATGATGCAGGCTTGAGTGACACAGGCAAGTAATTTCCCATGCTGCCAAAAGAGCAATTTCCTCTGTTTCATACATGTGACATCACTGTCAATGCAATGAGACTTGAGTTTTCTCACCAGGGCCTATGTTTTACACCAGTACATACAGTAGGTCCTATATCATCTATGGTGGGGTTCTGGAGTCCAGGGAACACTATATGATTTTACAGCCATCGATATGGCGATGGGTCACTTAAGCTTTGATTGCTATGTTCTTCCACTGTTGTGGGTGATTATTCCCTCTAGTGGAAGTGATCAACCCGTTCATCTTCACTAATATCACCCCCTGTAAAAAGAGCAACATCTCTCACATTGATCCTTCAGCGAGAGGTTTGTCTGATGGAGTTCTCTCACAAAGACTCCTCAAAGAGAGGAGATGTGCTGACACTCACGGAGTGTATCAAGACAGTTGAAAAGTGGTTATGCAGCCCCCCACCCCCCCACCCTCCACACCCCTGGTTGACCTATAGTATCAAAAATGTGAAGCTTTCAATGCATCTCAAAGCTTTTTTCTCTCTACAAACGGACGCTGCATGGTTTTGCTTCTCAGACTTCGCAGGCTTGGCACAGGTCACTTCACCAAACCACAAAGTGCCAGAGACATCATCTTGCACACACTTCTTCCTTTTTTCAACGTCTACATAGTGAGAATGAGATGATCCCTCTCTAGACCTTTGTCTGACCTACATTAAGTGTCTGAGTATAATCGACCACCCAGCCACATAAAACCCATTTTCAGCCAAGAACATATTTTTCTAAAAGTGCTTGAAAATCTGTCCATCTCTGCTGAACTCGGTGCAGTATCTTTTTTTTTTCTCCAGCAAAGGAAAAGCCTCATTCAAAAATTCTGAATTTAATGTGATAATGGCCTAATGCAATAAAAGTGGAACACTCTGAAAGGATATATTTCCACATAATGATTACTTTTACCACCGATATCTCACTACATTTCACTTACTGCTGTACACATGTATTATAGCTATGTTTCAAAGAAATAAACATCTCTGCTATTGCTCTATTAAGATTCATTCAGATCTGGTCACTGATGACACATTTTTGACCATATTTATCACTTAAGTTCATGCAATACATTTTCTTACAATTTAAAAGCATGCAGAAAACTTGAAGTTTTGATGGTGTATCCTCACTTCTGTGATTTGCAACTTAAACAGGAAATAATACAAGACTGACAACATTTCAAAGGCAATTGATTTAATTGAAATTATCGATTTTACTGTACTTTTTAAAAAATTATTATTTTGGAACAAGACGTTAAAGGGTAGCCTGACTGTCGCCAGACCCTTGTAGTTCTGCAAAGCTACGCTGAGCTCCACACAAGGGTCTGGGACTGCTCCATAGGCGATGTATTTCAGAAGGCGGGGCCTTGTAAAAAAAAATCCTTGTATGTGATTGGATAAACCAATTGTCACTTCCTGGTCCGAAGAAGAGCGAAAACATCTTTGTCACCAATAAATGTCTTCAAAACCGTTTTCTGTTCATCTTTAAAATAATTAATATCCGATAGATTCGACAAAACAGTTGAAATAGCAGAAACAATTCACTGCGAGCCGCCATTGTTGTTTGAATCGAAAGTCCCGCCCGGCGATCCTGATTGGTTCATTATTTTTTGCTCCCGTGCAGGAGTTTGCATTGCCCTCGAGTCCAGACCCTTGTGTGAAGCTGAGCGTAGCGCCTCTGGTGGAGCTTTGTGGAACTACAAGGGTCTGGCGAGAGTCAGGCTAGTTAAAGGGATAGTTCACCCAAAATTCCAATTTCAGCGCAGCAGTATTTTTCCATATGGTTGTGGTTGTCTATGGACACCAACTTTCTTCATCCAAAAAGACATTCCAAAAAACATCCAAATACCTGACTGCTGCTCGTCTGTAATGTGCCTCTTGTATTGAAGCCCCGACATGAGAAATTGTTCCGAAAAAAATTAAATAAGTCTATATTTTAAGCTTGTTTGTAGCGGAAGCACGCAGTGTCTCAGTTCACTGCTTTTCCTGTGAGATTTGCGCTGACCGGCGGAACGAGCCAAGCAGTATGGAGGTATTTGGATGTTTTTTGGTGTGTCTTTTTGGACAAAGAAAGTTGGTGTCCATTGACAACCATTATATGGACAAATACTGCTGCGCGGACCCCCCCGTAACTCAGAGACGGAACGGAGGACTCTGAGAATTCTCACAACTCTTAGTCGACATGAGGGTGAGTAGATAATGAGTGAAATTTGAATTTTGGGTGAACTATCCCTTTAAAGCTGTGAGGTCCATCTGTTGCCTTGAGACTACAGAGGGATTAGAAGACAACAGGCCTCTGGGCACAGACATATCAAAGCCCTCCCACCCCAACCACATTAGAGCAAGACACCCATTGAAAGAGACAGAAACCATTTTGCATCTAATTTTGGTTGTTTTGTGCCTCTTTTTGTCATTTTTTGCAATATACTTCCCCAATTTTGTGTCTCTTTATGGTCACTTTACATCCCTTTGTAGTAATTCCTTGTCTGTCACACTTGTATTTTATCTCTTTTTAGAGGTTCTGTGTCTCTTTTGGCTCTTCTTACATCTCTATGTGGCAATTTTGCGTCTATTTTTACTCATTTTGTAGCTCTTTGTAGTCACCGTGGGTCAAGTCACGCTCGTTTTCTGTGCCTTTGCATCTCTTTATACTTGTTTTGTGTCTATTTTTACTACATGTGTCTTTGTAGTCGTTTCACTGACTTTCCAACAAGAAAAGATATTAACAGGGGGGCTCCTCTGACCCTTTTTGTCCGCTACACCTGCTCAGTAATCCCTCCCATGCTTAAAAATGTTCATTCGCAAGGTCCTCAGGTCAGATCAGAGGGAGGGGTAGCAGCATGAATTGTGAGTCACCAAAGTCAGAGATGTTCTGCAGTTTCAAAGCAAATAAGCAAGGTGGATGATTCAAGACTGACAGGAAGCAGACAAAAGACTGAAGGGATTGGATGTACTGGTTCAGGGAAACAGACCGCCTTAACAAAACTGCTAAACAGTGGCTTGGACGAGTTTATATTGCAAGACAGAGCAGCAGAGTCTTGTTTTAGAGCCTCCAGCTAGAATGACAGGCAGGTCTGACAAACCAACAACAGCGTCAGGAGAGTCTGCCTTAAATACACTGCAGCAATTACATGCAGCTGGTGGGGACTGAGGACAATGCAGGGCAGGTGGGGTTAAGGTAATCCAGGTAGACGCAGCTTCCGCTGTGATCCAGCAAAGTAATTTTCAGTTGTGATGAAATGTTTGATTTAAAACTTCAAATGAGTTTCCTGTTTTTGCAGTTTTATTTTACATATTTATTGATCGATAAGGTAATTGAAAATCTATTTAGAGGTGTGAATTTGTGGAGCACTCTTATTAGGAATAGTTGAAAAACAGTAACATATTGTTGTTACAGTGTTGAATTTATTAGGGAGTCTTCAGGGAGGAGATAATCTTGGTAACACACCAACAGATGTTGTGCAACATATAAACTATGGATTATATGTATTGTGTTGAACAGATGTGGATTTATTATTCAGTCTTAAGTGGTCATGGTTTTGATTTATGTATTATTCATAAAATAGAGAAGAATAGCAGAATTTTGAAGAACAAATTATTTGCTTTAGTCCTACTGGTCATCTGAATTTCTCCCACAGTCTTTCTGAACACAGCAGAATAACAAAGTGTGCATCTTGACAGCCTGTGCATAGGGAGCATTCTGATTATAGTAGGGACCACAACAGGGTCTGAGGTCAGGACCACAATCTTGCCTCGCAGACTGAGTTGGTCCTGAAGGCTGACTTTGGAGTCCCAGAGGATCAGAGGGCCTTGGCCTGTCGATGCCCCTGCAATCATAGCCACCCTTAAGGTTTATATGTGCTGTGGGAGATTCATATAAAAACGTGCAGCAGTGCATGCTTGTCTTCCCTGCATGTCAGCGCTTTAGCTGAGTTTAGAAGATTGCTCTGTGAGGAGGCAAGATTTTTGTAGGCGTCCTAAAGGATTCGAGTGGACAGATTTTTACTGAACAGGAGATTTGTTATTGGTTAGTTACGTGTGGTAAAGACATGTAGTCTATACTAAAATACTTTAATATATGGCCCTCAGGGGTTGTGTAACAGAGCTAACGGGGCAAGTCCTACTGCATTTTTGGTAGTAAAGATGGAGAGATTGTTGAGAGGAAAACAAACAGCAGCAACACAATAGCATTAATCTCAATTCATGGTGTCAAGAGGTGTGGTGTGGCATTATTTGGTGATCATTTACAGACTTTTGTGATTGTTGTGATTGTTGTGATGGCAGCAGTTGGACCAAGTGGATTATTTACTTTCTTGTTCATTTTCTTCAATGCTTTTGGAGGGAGAAGGCATTATCCTAATGATCAACAAACAACAAGTTTTTCAATCTTTGTCAAAAAAAGGACTATAGCTATTAGCTACACATTAATTTTTCTGTTTCCCTTGTTAGAAGCAACACAGCCAACAAGAAATTCCAGAGACAGACAGACATTTATCTAACAAAATGATGAAACCTGTATATAACCGTTTTGTTTGTAGGGCATTTAGATAGTGAGGTTGAAGTGTTGAAGCTAGATCCGAGTATCTTGGATGTGATGCTGTTGTTGGTTTAGCATGAGCATGAGCACCTCAAGGCATCACTGATGCCATAAGTACTACATAGCATTTAAATGCTATAAATCACATTTAATTTCTAAAGAGTGGAACAGGGATACAATGAAATCGTGTTTGAATGAACCAAACATGTGCATTATCTTCATTATCAAACATCTAAATCATGATCCATTGTGACCTCCATGTCATAGCTGACCTACAGATCAAATGTACATGATCTCAGCTGTTTTTCCTGCCCTCTTCTCTGTAAACACAATGTAATTTGTTGAAGGGGACATGACATATTCGATCCACAGACTATTCCAGTATTACGTATTTCTCCGTACAGAGCCTGTTTACTGCAGTCTTTGCAATAGATAGCTCATTATATTGTATGACTTTGGCCTGTTGGGTTGAAGGTCACATGTTTCTGAATGTCATTAAGGCTAGAATACATGCAACAACAAACATGACAGTAAGGGCAACATTGTTATCTCACAAACTGTGATTTCCTTGTTTGTTTTCTTTGTTTTGTTTTTACCTTTATAAAACGAGTGAGAAGCCTGTATGTTTTTTTTTTTCTTGAAACATTGCATTTCATTGCACTAGCCCGACTTATTCCTGTAACCTAATGAGACGTAAAACATGGGGTAAGTTTAGCCACAAGCCAAGCAGTTACATAACTTGAGAGCTGATTAATACATGAGCTGCCTGCTATATCACTTGATGATGTTTGTGTCAGTGAGACTTAATGATTCAGAAATAGCCTAAAACACACTGGACATTACTCTTGATGTGAGTGTTTGAGGTTCTGTGTTTTGCTAAACCCAAAGGAAGGAGCTCTGTCCAATCAAATCGCTTGGGATGTTCTTCAACATAAACACGTCTGAGTTGGTTGTTAAGCGATTGTGATGTCAAAGTTTGTTTAAAAAAATACGTGAAAAGATGATTCCCAGTGGTGTGCGTAATGAGTTGAGTGTGTTTCCAGATGCTCGTTGCTTTTGCATTTTGGATTTCAGAAACCTCATAAAAAACAAGCCTGCTGGTTCTTTACAGAAATGCCAGAGCTTTCTGACTATAAGTCATAATGTGTCTTGTTTTATCAGGTGTATCAGAGTTTGCTCATGGAGTTTGTTCTGCTCAACGTGACTAAATGATCAGACACATTTTAAAAAATGTTCTATTCTTTTGCTGTGTCACATTAGAGAATATGTCTGCAATGATGAGCCCTGTAATTAATTAACATTATTTGCTGTTATCAACCGTTGAAACCTGAAACTATTATCGGAGCAGATGGAGTATCCCTGCGTTGAAAATAATAAAACTACTTCATTGATAAAACTACCCATTAACAATTGTACATTACTCTGCCAGTCTATTCAAATCCAAATACACCACTACATTGTAGCATCTGGTCATATAGTGCAAGAGATCGTAATGGAAAAATGAGCTCTTGTCTAATTCACATAGATAACAGACTATGTGTACAATGGAATCATCATGTGATATTTTCAGAACAGCTATATTAGAATTAATAAGGAAGAAAATTAGCTGTCAAAAAGACCCATCTTGACCTTATTCTGTAAAGAGCATTGAGATAATGTATATCATGATTGGGCGCTGAACAAATATAATTGAATTGAATTTTCTTCCCGCTCCACATTTTGCACAGTTGTTCAGATGTTACTCAGAGAGCAGCCTCTTATGTTAAACAGTTATGTTAACAGTGGCCTCAGAAGATCTGAAAATGCAGGCACAAAATTGGCAACGCTGTGTCACCCTTTGACAGTGGATTTTCTCTTCTCGCACAATCACACTCAGAATCTGTGATGAACTATACATGAATACACAAGATCAAAGGTCTACAATCAAGTTGCTAGCTACTGTATATAAGGACACTGCACTGAGCTACATGCAGATGTCAAGATGCTAACATCTTCATATCCAGGATCACAAGTCAACGCTAGCTGGGTCTTGTTTCATTTCATTTCATTTCATTTCATTTCATTTCATTTCATTTCAATGTAATGAACGTCTTTAGAACAAAAAAATTCTAGCTCATCTTCTGAAACTTGGCAGCCACATCTAGGAGCCAAAACGCGTGCTAAAGTGTCCTCTTCAGTGGCGAGGACGCGCTATTATGTGCCCTTTTCGCCCCTGCCCTTCAAAAAGTCTGTGCACGCCACTGCAACTCCTTATCACATTCCCTTTATCCCACCACCAGTGTCTAGACCTCCGGGGTTTGTAGTTTGCATAGTTGTTAATGTGTTTACCGAGAATGAAGTCACTCCTGATTGAACTGAAATTGCCAAGTAGATCCCACCAAGATAGCTGAAACCAGTTTTATACTATTTGAAGTCTATTGTAAGACTGAATTAAAGCCTCAGCTTTGATCCAGACCCAGGCTGACTGCATCCTGTGAAATGTTCCACCAGAGTGACCTTTGACCCCGCTGTGTTTGGACCTCACCGCCATGGAGGGTTGTAATTCGGCCGTGTCCAGTGCACTGTCCTGATGATGATGATCTGCTCCAGGGCTCCCTGGGCTGGGATGGCAGCAGCTACAGTTGCTCTACCGGAGCATGGAGTCTGAGTTGATGGTTTCCTCCTGGTCCGTGTCAGCAGGTCACCAGAGCAGTGGTGTGGTGAGTGAGCGGGCTTCGGTTTGAAACCCTGGATGATGGAAACAGTGGTGGCAGCATCAGTATTGGCTTGAAATAATTGGTCATTAATCAGCTTCATGAGAGAGTAATTACGCAAATATTCCGTGCAGTGCATCCACACTTTTCCTCACAGCTGGTGGAGTTGTTGTAACTTTACATACATTACTTCTTATTACTTCTGTTACATTAAACATTCATAAGTGTTACAAAGAAGCGACACTGATGCAATCGTGCTATGACAGACTGTTTTACTATTTCAGTTTTTATTTGGTTGCTAAAAACAAGAAAATCAGTCAGTATTTGATTTTGGGGAGATAAATTGCCACCGGTGTTAATACAGTTGGATGTGTTAAATATTACCTGATACCACATGGAAGAGCTGGTGAGGGATGATAGCAGACATCCACTCTGGTGCTGCTGCATTACACATGCCGGCCTGCTGTCCTCATAATCTCCATGCCATCTGCTGGGGAACCTCACTGTCCCTCTGCACCCCTGGTACATTAGTATTCCTCTCACACTGAGCGAGGGAGGCCAGTCGTGTGTGTGACATTCCTTAGTAACATAAAAGAGTCAGCACCAGGGAGGATTAATCGAAGGGCTACAGGGCCCACCTCCGACAAACCTGGCTCATTTCAGGTAATGAGAACACTTACTTTTTAATCTTCCTCGTTGTTGTCCTTGCTTGGGTGCATTACAGCCCCTTCGCAAAGTCGGCATCCTCTCATGTCGTCCACAAATAGAAACCAAGGATTTTTGACTTCACGCTTTTGCAAAAAAAAAAAGTGTAGGCAAAGATGTTTTATTGACACTGGTAAAAATGTAATCCCTTTGATGTTCTTGAAAAAATGCCATCTTTTGGAGAGTGACTAATATAATCCTTAATGAAGACCTCAACGAGATATATATATATATTTATATATTTATATATAAGTGTGATATCAAAGTTATATTTAATTCCATTCACTGAACCTCAGCTGCTTCTTATTCACAGCATTCTCATTTTCAGCCTTGATTACAGTAACAGCTACAGTTCACCAAGTCACGTAGCCTCAGGCGTGTATTGCCTAGTGCCACAGCTCAGACTACTTATTTATTTATTTTCTTAAGTTGGAGAACCCGGTCAGCAAACAGAGACTGGGACTCTTTCGAGTGGTACTTCAAAGAGTGTTTCCAGTGTTCAGTATGAGCGCTGATCAAAGACCAATCCTTTCCTTTTCAAATCCACATGGCCTCTCATTAGTGCCACACTGGGAGGAGACTTCTCAGACAGGAACTGATGGTAGTATCATTATCTCCAGCTTTACATTGGAGTACAATGCTGTTTTTTTTTTTTTTTAAAGGTGTTACACTTTAGGCAGTGCTTTCAAATTGGCAGTTAACTGAATTTATTATTAAAGGAGGGAGAGCAATGAGATATGATGTCACTATTGGCTCTTTTCTATGAGAAGGGATTAGCGATTTCTGGACTAGCCACTGTGAGGATGTGGTGACCTGCTGGATAAAGCCACTTGTAAGTACATTTAATTTCATTATCAGAGGCAGCAGAAGAGTCAAATGTGACACAGCAGAAGCAGCATTTTCAAATGTAATTACAGAGTAATTTTGATGGTTTGCCTAGAGATGCCGTTGATTTTTTTTGCACCCTTCGCATCTGAATCATATGATGCTGTGACTTGACAGAGAGGGCGGTTTCCTCTAGGACTCCTTGGAATAAGTTCAGTCTTCAGACAGCTTTCTGGAGGGATGAATACCATTCTTCCAAAAATGTTTGAGGTCTTGAAGTTCAGTCCAAAATCTCCCATAGGTGTCCTGGTGACAAGGAATGCATATCACTCACATCAGGAAAAGCTATCAGCAGCGAATGTGAGAGCATCCATATTCATTATGTTTCTCCTCTTATTTGTTTAGGTTTTTCCTTTAATTTGGCACTTGTCGAGGTCTGCAACCTTGCCTTTGTGGTCTTGCACTGCAGGGTAAATACAGTATGTAAATCCGTAAACATCAGAAAATTCAGTGAAATGTGCGGTGAGTTCTGTCTAGCCAACAGTGTGCGTTTAGACTCCTAAATATTTTCTATTTATGGTAATTTTATCTTTACTTTGCAGCTGCCTTGGCTCAATTTCCCCTCAGGGGATCAATGAAGTTCATTTTAATCTTCAGAAGAACCTTCTTATAGACTCCAGATAGTTTTATTCT
Organism: Decapterus maruadsi; assembly: GCA_030347415.2. Classification (NCBI taxonomy): domain Eukaryota; kingdom Metazoa; phylum Chordata; class Actinopteri; order Carangiformes; family Carangidae; genus Decapterus; species Decapterus maruadsi. The sequence continues at coordinate 11,034,601 of CM064888.1, read as the reverse complement.
GCAGAGCAGTGATGAAGAAATCTTAATAATACCCATTTGTAAGTCCTGTACAACTTAACTTGGCGGCGGCGTCACAAACCTGAAAGGGCAGAAACTCAGATATACTGAATTTGACTTAAATGAGGCATAAATGAAGAATTGTGCTCTGCTTGTGTGCGGCTGTGCTTCATTTCCAGCAACAAACCTCATGGCCATTGCTGTAATTCAAAACAGTAAAGTGGTTCTTCCTTTGTGTTTGTAGCCTATGGGCATGGTGTAAAGTGCATCATGGGAAATAATGAACATGCTGCCGCTGCAAGAAAAAATTCCGAAGCAGTCTAATCATTCTCAGCATCTCTGACTTTTGACTTGCTCATGCTCCAATACCAAACCTTTGCCCATGATCCTCTGCTCATTTGGTACCACCATTATTAAACACACGTGGAAACTTTTTCTAAAGAGAATAGGAGAGAAGATAATTTCAGGGAAGAACTTCCTCCTTTCTGTTGCACATTCTTTATCCTCATTAATTCCAATGGACCTCCCTCCGACGCCGACACGTATACACACACACACCTGAAGATCATCAACCACAAAAAACACCTGGTAAATATCTAAAGCAAAAATAATGAGCTATACTTAATTAGTGCGGCTGTTTATAGGGTCAGGATATGGAGGGATAACTAAGCATTATTAAATCCACTCTAAAAGAAAAAAAAGAAGAAAAAGGAAGAATGTGCCTGCTACAGGTGTCTGTTGCTAAAGAGATAAAGCCATTTGTCCAAATATTGTCATATTTTAAGCTTGATGTGATTTGACCATCTTTGGTATTTATATTGTTTATTTTACACTGTATATGATTGACAACAATTAGCAAACACAAGCAGAGACTTCAGATCAGTGTGGTGAGGATGGATTGAGATGAACAAAGCCCTTAATTAACACTGTTATCTTAGTCTTTATTTTGTCACAACTGTATGTCAAATATATATACGTCTATATGACATATATTATATGACATATATAATTTCATTTCTTTACATTAGAGAAACAACATAGAGATGACACACTATTTTGGTTTCTAAGTAGAAGCTCCTTTTAAATAGTGGCATTATTTTTTCAATACACTGTTAAAGTCAAGCTCCCACTCAGGTCACGGTTTTTGTTTTTGTAATTGAGTCACATTTATTCACAATGTGTGTTTGTCTGTCTCTTGTTCGTTTATAACTTTATGTCTTTTGTCATGTCAGAGTTTTTTTTTTTTTTTGCTCCACAGTTCAATCTGTTCGTGTTCCTTCAAAATGGACGGCCATCTGTTATTGGTCCGTGCAGCCACACAGATGGTCACACCTGCTAACCATCCTGTGCCACTAGCAAAGGTATACAGTTATTGGGAACGGTGTCTTTGAAGCTTTACAGAGTTAATCCAATCAGCTTGCAGAGGGCTTGGCATGAGCGTTTCCAGTTCCTCTGCAGCTGGGTCCTTTGGTGGCCAAGGAGTAGTTTGCGCCTCCGTACACGAGGGATGTCTGACCTTGGCACTGTCCCTGGGCTTCTCTTTGGCCTGCTGCCTTCAAACCTCTGGTCCCACTGCCTGTGTGCTGAACTCTGGCTGGATAATGGACGCTTTTCCGTTCAGACTCCTGCGCGGTTCCAGCCTCGAGAGTGTTTGTGCCACCGCTGTGGATCTCGCTGTGAGACCCAGACATTTTCACGGAGCTGGAAAGGCTTTTCTGTTTTAATTCCTGCGCGAGTTCCACTGTAATTTCAATGGAACAGGGTGTTTGTGCGGAGCAGGGATTCTTCTCCGTCCCCGGCGGAGCAGTGGAGGTGGCAGAGGGAGGTCTAACACTGCCGGGCATAACACCAGGCGCCAGCGCTACAGTCTCACATGGGGGAGAAGGAGAATTGCTAATGGGCATCGTTGCCTTTCCAGCCAGTGCAGGGTGCCACTTGAGGAGCCTTCCCTGGTTCCGCTCGCCCGCGTCCACATGTGGCGCTTCGAGGTCGCTGGCTTGGAGCGAGGGGATGATGGGCACGGAGCGGGTGCGCAGAGAGGGTGGAAGGAAGGTTGTTCCCTTATCCAGGCGGGTGCAGGGGACCTCGGTCCATCCTTTTCTGGCCGCAAAGTGAGTGAGCGAGGTCCTGCTGAGGAGGGCGCCGACCCGTCCGCTAGCAGAATCACACCTTTAGGCAGAGGAAAGAATAGAAATGGCGGGGTGAGAATGAGAGAGCGAGTGATTTATATTGTGACCTTTTCGTCCTAGACACTCATTTCCTAAGAGGAATAAAAAAGCATGAGTAATAACAGAATATGGAGATAAAGCCTCCATCCTCTTTAGCTTTTCACAATTTCGCCTCAGTTCCTCAGAAAAACCCATTTTGCACCAAGAATATTACTATTTTTTGAATGATTAATAATTGTTTAGGTATTGTTCTTTCATAATCTTTGTGTAATTATTTATAATCCTCAGCATGAGCAGCCTGCATTGTTGCTGTATGAATGTTTAACTGAGAAATCCCTTCTCTCAGGACTGCCTTTTTAGAGATTTAAGGCTGTAGCAACGCAGCTGCAGGATCTCTGACCTTGGCCGGGGTGGACATGTGGAAAAATTATATACTGCCTCCTTGGATTGCTGCATTTGTATTCTAATTTTTGTGCTGAAAAACAAGACTCATTATATAGCGTTGCTGCACGCCTCGTCTGGCAGGCCTGTGATGTGACATCCAGGGTGAATGTGGGTGTGAGAATCTCAACGTCTAGGTTTACATCGCCGTGGCGTCTCCTGCAATCACATATTTCAAAAACATTTTTGGTGATGAGCTTGAGAAGCATCATGTTCAGTGTGAAAATAATACCGCAGAGCTGGAGAACTTATTCACAGTCAAGTGGATAAGTGTGTATATACAATGGATGTGCACAAGAGTTAATATTGTTACTGAAGACTCAATTCATATTTAGAATCACCCCGGCGCAGCCTTAGGAGACAGCCAGTGTTATTGTCGGCTTTCAGAGACTGTTTGTAGCATAACCAAGTTTTAATAATTGAATTACTTTCTCACTCCTCCCTCAGTATTAGAGGGGCGAATGAGAGCTGGAGGTAAATCCGGCAGATCAAAACATATCTAAAAATAACTCCCGTGGCAAATTTGCCTTCAATTCTGTCCTTATCTGCGATGGGTAAATATATGTTTTGACACTGGATAATTAAACTGACAGTATTCTGCGGGGATTTGTTGTCACAAAATGGAAAACATGGAGAGCATTCTCATGTTTGTTTGCTGTCTCTCGCCTCTTTTTCCTTTTTTTTTGATTCCCGTCGAAAACACTTTCTACCACACTACACTCGGTGCCTCCATCTTTCCTTCGCTGCACTCTCATCATCTCGACACAATCTTCCTCCTTTCCTCACTTTCCGACTCGCGTTCTCTCACTCTCCTTTCCACCTCCCGTTTCTCATTTCCACAGAGGAGAGGGTGTATCCATGGCAACAGTGTAGAGGTGGGGGCTGGAGGAGGAAGAGGAGGAGGAGGAGGAGGCTGTATAAGCTTGCTAGCTTGGTGTTACATGGCTGGTAAGTTGAGAAATAGGTCATTTCAACCTCCTGAAGGCCAGTGAACGCCACATTCTGCTGACAGATCTGCGAGGGGGAATCATCAATGGCTAATCACATCTAAACTGTTAAACTGCACAAAATGTGAAGCTTATTCCCTGGAAGATGAGAATCCCTCTCATTCTAGCTCCTCTCTTAAACACTTGAAAAAGCTGTGTTAGAGTTAATTGCCTATAGCTTACAGATTTTACCTTTGTGATTTTAAAAAAGAAACCTCATTAGTTTCTTTATTAGTTAGTTTGTTTCTCGTTCCCCATGTGTGTGCTTGTGCACACATGTGTGTGTGCGGTGAAGGGGAGACTGTTGCGGTCCTGCCGGATCTCTCCGCACAACCACTGGAAAAGAACTGCTGAGCTCCATGGAGCTTTGTTTAAAAATGTAAATTATGGAAATAGGTCACATAAAGAGTTTGGCAGCATGCAGTGTATCTTACAAGTCACTGTAACACGCAGGCAGGTTGGCATGCTAATAGGAACATTGCACGGCACTTTTAAGTGCGTGCAATGCACGAGGGTGCGGCGACTGCTTCAATGACAGACGTTTCTGATAACAGTGCCATCACTCAAGTTTGCACACACAGACAGCAAATTAGGCTGTTTCTGAGTAATATGCTAAATAGGTCTGCCTTGCTCAGGCTTTAAGACGTTCTCCTCTGCATCTGTAAATAAAACCTAAAATTATTCAGTGTTTTCGGCGTCACTTGTTTAAGAGGAAATGTCAGTGGAGCTGCTTGACTTTCTGCATTATTCTACTGTGGGAAAGAGGCATCTCAATGAACAGCTTTGGTAGCTGTTACACAACAATCAATCTTATTTATAATCTCTAAAACTTGGGGAAAAGTTTCAACTGGTGTATGAAACTTTGTCTCTACATGGACGTAATCTTTTCCCTTCTCGGGGACACCAGAGGAAAGAGAGAAAAAAACACACATCTCCTCTTGACAACAAACGTCGGAGAGGATTTCTCATCAGGTTACCTTTTTTTAAAACCCATGCCAGTGAGGATCATCAGACTGTACTTGTAAAATGTAAGGTTTTTCAGGCTTCAGATAGCCAACTGGCAAGAGGTGGCTCTGCCAGGAGTCCTTCCTGCTTTTAAAGCCCCCTGAATCAGCGCCAGTAGCTGTGCTTCACTTCTGATAGCCATGGAAATGGGGGCAACTTGCTGTCCTTACTTGACACCGGGATGAGCAAGAGCAGAATTCAAGAAGTGTAAACGCCTGAAAATTAATCCTTTGCAATTTGTAGTCTTGTTCTAGTGGGCTGCCGTCACCCAGTATGGCTCCACTTTCAGCTTGTAAACGACAGAAAATTAAATTATTTCTTTGATATGTGGACCATGAAGCTTTCACGTAATGCTCAAGCATTAGCCAAAATCACACCATTCAGGAGATCTCGAAATTCGTGTTAACTCGTGTATCAGCTGATAATTAGCTTAGGCACAGTTGTTGTATTTTTAACCACGATGAAACCATGCAGATAAAACAGATTCCCATTCACAGCAGCAGCCTGGTGGCAAGTGAGGGGAGGATTACACACAGACTCATATCTTGGACTTCCCCAGCACCATGATACTGTTGAGCAGTTGGGATCAAGTGGCTCCTCCAAATTAATTGTGACAGTCCCAGTTGAAGGAGGCCACAGCAGATTTCATTTATTTCTCTGGATCAGATTTCATAAACCAGTTCACAGATTTGAACTGAGAGCATTTCAGCCATAAACTCATTTCTCACAAAATTATCTTCTGCCACTCCAACTTAACCTCAGTTAGTCCGGGGGTCTGCATCGCCGAACCGGCTGTTTGACCTCGGTGTGGAGAGAAGCAGACAGAATTTCCTCTTTGAGGGCTGAGCAAACATGAGAAAACTAACAAAACACCAGAAGAGGTTTCACCTTCTTATGGACTCCATGTCTGTTGACTCGTCTTCCTGCAAATGTTTGTAGACATGTCCAGCCACTCTAGATCCATCGATGAGATTGGTCGATATCTTGTGTTTCCCTCTGGAGATGGGCGGAGTCCTGAAGTAATTAGTCTCCCTGCGTTGTTGGGCAGGACTAAGTGAGAGGGAGCTGCTTCTGCAAGAAGAGAAACAAATAGAGGTTGAGGGGAAGGGGGATAAATACCACTCATTTAACACACTATTTCACAAAAGCTGCATCACATCACACAGTGCCCACTAATTCATTTATTGCGTCAAATTTGTATCATCTTCTGTGTTCATTGATGTAAAATGGACTGAGATGAACTGACCTTTCTGTTTGATGTTTTAGAGGAAGAAAAAAATATTCCACATTGAGTTGACTCTGTGCATAAATTAATTTGGGTATTGAAGTCTTAAGGTGCAGACTGGGGTATCAGATAGATGAGTATAAGAATAGTAATTTACCAATAAGCAATGCAATTTACATAAACATTAAATAATTTGTTATGGCTCAATGGAGCTGTTGTAGAACAAGTCTGAGGCTGCAGCCATGCTGGCAGCTCTGTGAGCCTGTACTTAGCCACTTACTTATACATTCTGTGCTGATGATAATGCTGGATTAAAAGTCAGGGGATCACCAAAGTCAAGATTTTTTTTGTACCCATCCATCTCAGGGAGCTAATTCAGAGTCCGCTTAGAGAAAATTAGGTTCTTTTTTTCTTCTTCTTCTTCTTCTTCTTCTTTCTTTTTACATTGAGAGATATTTCCCTGAATAACCGCTAGTGATGTTAGGGAAAAATTCAGATCACTTAAGTCATTAGGATTTACCCTCTAGGGACCTTGAATATGTGCAGCAAAAATTTCAAAGCAATCCATACAACAGCTGTCAAGCTGTGGAGCAGAGTGGTGGGCTGACCGGCTAGCATTGCTACCCGAAAAGCAACAAGACTTGCATATGTAAAACACCAAATGTTAAAAAGTTCTCTGTTTGTGGACTTACTGTAAAGATGCACTAGGCTTGTGGTTAGCAGTACGTTAGAAAACAATATTTCATACGCCCATGACCATGAAATGGCCAGCGTGTATCTACACCCTGCTGCAGTTAACGATCAGAGCAGCGGTCTGTAGAGACTGTGCCCGCTCTCCCTGGGAAGACTGTTTTTAAATTGTTCTGTGGCCAGTAGGTGGTCGATTTCAAAGCAGATCCCTGCACGTCTGCTGCAATAAAGCAACGACATCAAACGTGAATCAAAGTTACATTGCACTATACAACAAGCTGATGTGCAAGTATATCGCACAAGAACAAACAGCTCAAACGGCATGCGTGAAACACAGCCCTGAATTATTTGTTATTAGATGTATTTGAATCCATTCGTCATGTGTCCCTGCTTCTGTTTCTCCTCTGAGCAGTGGGTCCCTTGATTGTGTCGAGTCAAACTGGACCACAAAAACTACTTATTGACTGCTGGGTGGAAAAATGTGTTTGTATTGTAACACACTAACACAAATCACTGACGCTGACAAGCCATTCTCACAGCTTGCCTCTAGCTCTTGGTTGGAGTGTGTGGACTGACGTCTTCTTGGTGTTTAAATAATGATCAGTGTGTTCAAACTTTCCCAGCTTGTCCTTAAACTGAACTCCCAGTCACATGGACAGCAAACTAAACAGTCCTGTGGATGTGCGCTTATTAATTGATAGCTGAATGGAACACTGTGCAAAATAAAAAAAATAAAAAAAATTAGCTGTAATAATTTCAAAATATCTGTGGCTGTGGAACAATAGGCATGGCTAATGTTGGCTCTAGTCTTTTCCAGCATTAGCTTTTGAATCGACTGATAAAAAGTTGATATGAATAAAGCGGAATTTTGTCAATTTTGTTGCCTATTAGCATGCTGATAATTTAATTAACATTAGGCAAAAGCTGGAAAAATTAAAGTCTGTTTCTGTGGACAAGCTCACCAGGCTATTGTGACTAATGAATGCTAAATGTTAAAGGTCGTAAAAAAGACAACAACAACTGAACAGCAGCTGCTTATTTCTACAATTCACCAAAAATGTACAGCCTCCTGATGCTGAATGGGTAAGAGTGGCCAGAGGTGTGATCCTGCACATGTTTTAATCAGTTCCTCTCTTCTCTTCCATCCAGAGAGAGAGGAAGAGGGGCGGTGATATGTAACAGTATGTGGAAACGCTCATGCTCACTGACAGGATATTGATCAGACCACAATTTCCACATATTTCCCTCCAATTGTGACAAAGGACTCTTAGTGATTGATCAAACACCAGAATAGCACAAATGAAAACAATGATTGACCAATGGCAGTGTGATGATTACATATTGACTCAGAAGGTGTTATTTCCGTCTCATTTTGCTGGCAAAGCATCTGTAGGACATAGTGTGTATGTGTGTGTGTGAGAGAGCTGAGCGCTGGTCAGCTCCTTTAGGATGTATTGAAACTGTAAATGATCTGTGCTAAGTGACTGATTTGTTCATTTTCCCCGGCTACGCAACACAGGTCAGGTGTGACTCTGACTATTTGAAGTGTAAACACAGTAATAGAACTGTTTTTAGCCATATTAACCATATGGTTCTATGGATGGCCAGGTCAGTCTATCAGCTGATGCTCATTTTGGTCTAGACAGGCTGTTGCCATAGCATTTTCTTCAGGTATTCACAGTCCCCAGATGATACATCATACTGACTTTCACAATCCCCCTGATCCTCTAAAGTATCTCTGTAGCTGTTGGATGGATCGGGAGGATATCTTGTCCAAGTCCACCTCGGAGTGACCTGCCTTGTAATTCTGATGGTACGTGTTTTTGTTTGTGTTTGGTACCATTGTCACATATCGGGAGCAACAGTATATTTCCTAGTGGCTTAATAGTTTATCTGGCCTTGAACAGTCAAAATACAGAAAGTAAGAATACATTTATCCACTTATCTGGCAGCAATGTGCTCACGCCTCTTGGTGATGCACAGTAATCAAAAATATCAAAGCTCTAATGTTTTAAATATGCTAATGCAGCCATGTGTTTACATCCAGTTGCAGGAAATGGGAGGTCACAATAGGAAATGTATGAAAGATGGAGCACAGAGGGAGACAAAACAAAAAGCCCTTGCCACAGATACAGCTTTACTGCAACACTATGATAAGATCAGATATGAATGGCATCAAATATAGCTCATGTTATAAATACATTCTAATTTATTTCATAATTCTGATAACTCTCCTCCTTAATTCGCATGGTGGCAAAATAACAAGCCTTATACTGAGCCTACAATTTCAGAGGCCTGATGGTCTGCGTGCAAAGGGCTGTGTGGAATGAAGTCAGAGTCTCAGCTTGAATTATTGTCCCAGTCTGCCACTGGGCATCATCAAGTCTAAACACTGGTCATATTCCGAGCAGCCTGTATGTGTTTAGGGCTAATTAGCAAAGGTTTGCATGTTAAGACATTATACGAAGATGGTGAATGTGGTAAACATGACGCACATTAGCATGTGAGCTTGATAGGATGCTAAATTTAGCATTTATCTCAAAGCAGTATTCAGAGAAGACTTTTGTTGAGTATACGTTAGGCTGCATGAGTGTCTGTGCTGTGATGTCTGTATTTTCAGTGATTTATGTGATGTCTTCACCGTCCTGAACAGAAATTCCACTTCAACAGATATAGTCTGCATCCAAGCAGGTGAATCAATCTGCACATGGCCATACGCCGTGATAAAGCCAATGATGCACAGGTAACCTTTTGCAGCAATATTGATGGGCCATATTGACATGTTTTTATGGGGCATTTTTCCTGATAGCTCACAATGTGGTCTAGTTTCTCAGGTCAATAGCTGAAAGCATCTCGACATCATCCATCACAGTCTAGTTCTCCCCTGCCTCCTCCTGCTCTGAGAACACGCTGAACAGATGATTGACTGTCAGCCGCCCTCCATGAAGCACCTGCATGACACCGTGGAGAATAAAAAAAAGCCAGGACAGGTTGGCAACATCCCTGTGGCCACACATGACAACCTTTAAAAAAAAACGAACCAAACTTTCCTCTGTGACACAGTTCTGGTCCATTAAAACAGAGAACAACTGGCACCTCCGCTGGGTTTTCACTGAAGTTGTGCAGGTAGTCATCTAGGCATCTGAAACTCCCTCTGTATGAACACACAACCTCCTTTATGTCCCCAAACATAGCTCCCTCTAATCACTGTACCACCTGCGCTATATGTTCTCACGGTGTCACGCTGAAGGCTTGTCTATTGCACAATGTAATTAAAGCTGAAATGAGTATTTGGAGCCTCATGCATGGGCTGTTCTCTTGCATTTACGACACTTTGATCTAGAGTCCCTCCCAGCTCTGCTCTACACAATCACAATCAGGTGAAATGTAGACATTTACCAGCAATCAAACACCTTTCTAGCGATTTGCCAACAATAAATGTAGAAGGCGCAAAGAGAAATAAAGTTTTTATGAGATTAGTTCTTTCACGTTGTGTGGCTGAATGTCATTAATTGTCAAAGTCTCCTGCACCCATATCATCAAGGCAAATGAAGCCTCTCTGGAAGGATTCCAGCGTAGCACACTCCATAGACGCATCCCTATGTTCTTCTGAGGATTCGGGAATGGCTATGGCTTTTGATACTGACTGCTGTGATCACAAAGCACAACTGCCTCTGCGATCCCTTGTAGCACAGTGTTGTTAATTTTGTTGAATCTTCTGTCATTTGAAGGATGGCATGAAAGGCATTTGGTTGAATCAATGTTTAACTCTGCACATTAAAATTAGCTTCTCCTCACAGGAGGTCTGCTACCCCCTCCGCTGTATGCTCTTCCCTATCAGTGCGCAAGTAGTCATTTCAGAATCTGTCTGAGTACACATTTAATCACTTTGCACAATTTACTGGACACGGCATGTAAATAAAGACATCTACTTTGTCCAACTATTCGGAGAGGATCTAATTTTCATTCTATGGAGCTAGCCAAACCAATAATCCTCCAATAAAAGGCCTGAATCTGATTAAGGGTTTGCACAGAGGCAATGCTTTTGGTGTTTGGCAGTGTATACAAAATATATATTAATACTGGTTATAATCACCATAAATCTGTCTGAAAATGTTCGCAAATGATCTGTTTATTACTTCAAGGTCTATATTTTCCAACATATTGCAGGGTGATTAGATTTCTCTCTTGGCTGCCTCCTGTATTGGACTATACTGGCTGATAGAGAGAAAGACGCTGCGTATATGAAAGAGAGGCTTGGAATAAGAGGATGCCACATTTTTACCTGAAGCGTTTCCCTTTAGACAGCGCTCTGCTGAGAATAGGCGGGGCTACACTTGATGTGCCTGCTGCCACGCTGCCGCCCTTGATAGACGATCCATGAGAACCACAGCCCTGCAGAGAAAAAAAACAGAAGATAAGCAGCACATAGAGTAAGTGGTAAAACACTATAATTGTGGCTTTGGGATGTAGCTTCATTATTATACTCATGTTGTGTAGTGCACCCTTAAACTGAATATTCTTTATTATAGCTTAGCTTGGATTCCTTTGTTATATGATGAACCAAAACAAAAACACAGTGTTCAGGTGTACTGTAAGTAATTATGTGAGTCAACGCAGGAGAAAGCTCAGAGTATAATGTATAATGCTGCTGATACTGTATATGGCTTAGCACCAAGTCCCTACTCAGGTTACTTCAGTTCCCAGTCAGGCTGAGGATGTTGTCTCACTAATGCAAACCCATAATAATAATAATGATAATAATCTTTATTTACAGAGCCCGTTTCTAAACCCACGTTGCAAAGTCAATGACTTCCAAACGAGCAGATCACAAAAACAATTTCTGATAGAGTAAGAAGCAAATCATCAGGCTTAGTGTCTGCGGCAGAGTGTCTTTAATTACACTTTACATTTTAAACTGGAGATTAGACGGGGACGCTTTGTGAATAAACTTCGCACTGGCCCTTACAGCACTCCCGCTGCACTCAAGAATTAATCCAACACAAGATTACATTAATGGGTTCCTAAAGTACCCCCCACCTCCCCCTCACCACCCTGCCACCCCAATTCTTCCCCTTTATTCTTATCAAAATGAACACCATTATCTTACAACAGGCCCCAGACAGAGCTGTGGTACCAGCGACCACGAATGCTCCGAGAACCCCCCTGCGAAACACTACGTCAGGAGATAATTCTGTTATTCCAGCTACAGTACTTCCTGTCCTGCCCTTTCTCTCTGTCTGATTGTACATCATTAAAGCAATTGCATGTGACTTAGAGCTGGTTCACGGTTCTCATGCCTGATAAGCCTCGCTCCCTCTCTCCTTTACACCCCTGACTCCCAGAGGGAGCTGTTACTGCTGTTCACTAGTTGTGCAAGAAAATAGGATCATTTTTGGCCACCCTCTCGTATACCCTTGCGGGCGGAGAGCGCTGCGCTTTCTGGAACAATTGATGTGGTAAACTTTCCTGGAGGACACTATCTGTGCCAGGGGACTGTGGCAGACAATGGTGAACCAGCCCGTTTCACTCATTCCCTCCGATCACACTTTTGCCTTGTTTTTATGCCACTTGCGAAAGCCTTGGATAAACACAAAGCACGGAGACTTCATTTCAAGGACAGGCAGCAGTAAAATGCATGAGCCTGACAAAATAATAGAGGAATCCACCAATCTGTTGACAATCAACCGCATAATTCAGTCAGAGCCGCAGTAGTCCTACTTTGATTATCATGAAATCACAGGTCCTGAACTGTGAATAATGGGATATTTGCTCATTCTCCAACAAGAACAGGGTCACGAAATACCACCAGACATTCTGAGTTAATTCTAAAACTGAGCAATGTGTCAACTCTGCGAACCAAGACGTGACAGCTTCGAGTGGTAAACACAGTTTTGGCTCTGCCTGATATCAAAATGTTAATCATTAGGCCCGAGCGGCGAGTAGCACTCGCCCGGCGAAGGCCTATTGAAATCGCGCTGTTTTTTATTAGGGCCCGAGCCAGTGACAACGTCACGGTCCGAGGACCCTATTGTAATTCGAGTGTCAAAAAGAGTCGACATATAAGTAGGCCCCAAGTACCAAGGAACCAAGTCACCAAGTAGGTAATAGATTACTCGTCATACCTGGCGCAAAATTCCCCGAAATGCAAATGTTTATTATTATTATTATTATGGTGGTAGTGCCCTCTTTGAGCGCCATTTCGCCCCCTTTCCCAAGACGAGAAACGGATGACATTCTACACGCAGGGGGGGAAGGCGTGAAATCGGCGTTCTGTGGTGGTCTCGCATGTTAGCGTGCCCAAATGGCTCCACAGCGCCCCCTAGACCGCGCATAGGAAATGAGGGTCTGCGTCACGGATTTGCTCGCAACTTGGTATACTTGTCTATCAACCCGAGATCTTCAAAAAATTTCATAAAATGACATGCTCTAAAACGAACAGGAAGTCGGCTATTTAGCCTCGAAGTCGGTTTCCTCAAAACGAACTCCTCCGAGGGGATTCGCCCGATCGGCTTCAAATTGGGTCCACAACATGTCCAGACCTAGCTGAGCTTATCTTGTGCTCCCCACATCTGCAGGTCAAACGGCTTGGCCTTCAGCGGACCTCAAAGTTTGGCGACTGATTCGGGCCTCGCCAGCAACAGACGAATGCCTCTCACGCCCACATGCTTCATCGTCGACGCTTCAAACTTGGGGCATATGATGAAGGCGTGTCGCAGAACGATTCGACATATTATTTGCCTACGTCGCTCATAGCGCCCCCCGGTGGTAACCGAAAACGTACAACAATTCGTTAAAAATACGAACTACACCAAATCGACTTCCTTTCACTTCTAATACATGCTGACCCGGATGCTGAAGCTACATGATGAACGCTGTGACCCTATGAGCAACGGCGCCCGTGTGGCGGCGCGGCGAAACTGTCTCTTCCCAATTTCAAATACGTTTGCCTTTCACGAGCACATACTTCATCGTAGCCACTTCAAACTCAAGGAACATGACGATGGCTCTTCCCCGAACGTTTCGATGTATCGACTTCCTGCCTTGCTCATTGCGCCCCCCGGTGGTAACAGGAAGTACGTTAAAATTCGTTAAAAATCCAAACTTGACCCAATCGACTTCATTCCACTTCTAATACATGCAGAACCAGTTGCTGAAGCTACATTATGAACGCCGTGAAGCTACGTCTAACAGCGTCCAGGTGGCGCCGTGGCGACTGGCCACTTTTCAGCGTCCAATTACGTTTGCCTTTTGGGTGGCTTTAACGAGGTCGTGACGTCACGATATTTCATACACTGGATGAGAATGACCAGTTCTTTCAATTGATAGTGTTATTTCGAATGCGCGTGGCAAAATGCCTCTATAGCGCCCCCTTGAAAATTTTGTGCAATTCCCCATTGAGAATTTTCACTTACTTTGTCATACACTTACGAAACTTCACACATACATGCATCTCAACCAAACATCCAAAAAGTTGCATTGGACCCACGCGCTAAACACGACAGAAAGTCGGACATATTGGCTAGCATTTCTTGGACGCAAAACGAACTGCTCCTTGGGATTTCATCCGATTTGCTTCAAATTACGTACATTACACCTTCAAACCCAGCTGATGAAATATTGTGCATCATAGGTCAACAGGTCAAAGGGCGTGGCCGCCGTGGCACGGCCAAGTTTAGCGAATTCAGCTAATAACTTAGAAATGCTAACACGCCTACAGTTTTGATCGCAGGGGCTCCAAACTTGCTGGACATGATAAGGGCCTCATCCTAAACGATCCGATATATTACTTTTGTTTGTGGCTCATTGCGCCCCCCGGTGGTAACAGGAAACGTCGGAAAAGTGGTTCACAATCCGGACTTGACCCGCATCGCTTTTTCCATACGTGCTCAGAGGCCCGCCCTGTACGCCTCCATTTGATCGGCCGCAGCCTCGCTCAAGTCGCCCCCTTGTGGGCGCAGGAAATGACACGTTTCGCATTGCCTATGTCCGATATGCTCGAAACTTCACACGCGTGCTCCGGGGACCGCCCTGAACGCGACGGACCACGTCCGGCTACCGGTCCCACGGGGGGGGCCTGGGCCGCCGAGTGGCGTGGGTCGCCGAGTGGCGTGGAGCGAGGGCCCGCCATAGCCGCTTGCGGCTTTAATTATTATTCTTATTCCGTCACCTACATGCCCCAATTTCGCCCCTTTCCCGACTTCGAAAATGCGTGAACTTTTGCCCGGACGTCCGGCCTGATCCGAAATTCGATATATGTGGTGGTCGCGCATGTCCGACGCCAAATGGCGAAATAGCGCCCCCTACAAATTTCTAAAAAGCCCATAGGGAATTCGGGTCACTTTGGCGTAGACCTACGAAATTCGGTACACATATGTATCTCACCCAGATATACAAAAAAGCCTCTTATTGTCATGGTGAAATGTCAACAGGAAGTCGGCCATTTTGAATTCTCGGTTTTGGCGGGAAATTAATAGGTCCATGACGGTTCGCCCGACCGGCTCCAAATTTTATACCTAACATGTTCAGCCCTAGTTGGGTAAAAGTTGTGCTCCGTAGGTCGATAGGTCAAAGGGCGTGGCTTCCAGTGGGCGCCAAAGTTGGGCTCGATCGCCATCTAAATTCGGTTGGCTGTCACGCCCACATACTTTATCCTATCAACTTCAGACTTGAATGACATTACGGCAGTGAGTCCCTGATTCGCCCGATATATCAATATCCCACTTTACTCAAAGCGCCCCCCAGTGGTAACAGGAAGTCACTTTTTTTTCATAAAATAGTTAACTCCGCCCACAGATTTTGCCCGACCAACTTCAAATTGGCTACAGACCAGCGAGACGCCATGCTGATGTTATCTTGTGCTCCGTAAGTCTCTACGTCAAACGGCGTGGCTGTAGTGGCTTCCGAAAGTTTTTCGCCTTTTTCTTTGCTCGCCATTTCAACTTTGAGCAGCTGTCACGCCCACATACTTCATCCTATCAACTTCATCCTTGCTGGGCATGACGATGGCTCCGTCCTGAACATTTCGATGTATTGATATCCCACTTCACTCAAACCGCCCCCTGGTGGTAACAGGAAGTTACTTGCGTTACAAAACCATTGACTCCGCCCACAAATTTTGCCCGATCATATTGAAATTGGCTACGGGCCACTGACATGCCATGGTGATCAAAGTGTCAAAACCGCAGGTCTCTAGGTCAAAGGGCGTGGCTGATTTGGCTTCATAAAGTTTGCCGCCTTTTTGTTTGCTCGCCAGTTCACCTTCTAAATTATGCTCCGCCCACACACTTCATCCTATCAACGTCAATCTTGCTCCAAATGACGGTGGCTCCGTCCTGAACATTTTGATGTATAAACTTCCCATGTACCTCCTACTGCTCCTCGTTGGTAACAGGAAGTGTCCTGCTTGTCGCCTCTATTTTTCCTCGCCATTTCGCCTTACAGCTCCTGCCACGCCCACATACTTCATCCTATCAACGTCTACCGTGCTGAACATGACGATGGCTCCGTCCTGAACATTTTCATGTATAGACTTCCCATATACACTGCAGGAAGTGACACTGCTATACACATTCACTTACATGGGCAGATTCAATTACAATTTACCATGTCTCAGTCAGGTCAGGTCAGTCAGCCACTGAACAAACCTTATACAAATACTCCCCCCGGTGGCCATGACCTGCTTTACACTTACATTACACTTACAAGGCTCTACCGCCCACATACTTCATTCTATCAGCCTCAAACTTGCTGGAGATGATGATGGCTGCACCCTGAACACTCTGCTGTATGTCACGCCCACTTTACTCAATGCGCCCCCTGGTGGCAACAGGAAGTGACCTGGTTTACACTTACATTGTCCGATTTAATTCAAATTTCAGGGTTTTGATCCTGGTCAGGCCCTGATCACACCTACCCACATCTGGCTTCATACAAATACGCCCCCTGGTGGTAACAGGAAGTGACCTGGTTTACACTTATATTGTCCGATTTAATTCAAACTTCAGGTTTTCTATCCCGGTCAGCCCCTGATCACACCTACCCACATCTGGGTTCATACGAGTGCGCCCCCTGGTGGTAACAGGAAGTGAACCGTTTTACATTTACATTGTCCGATTTAGTTCAAACTTCAGGTATTTGATCCCGGTCAGCCCCTGAACGTCCCTACCCGCATCCGACTTCGTTGCGCCACCTGGTGGACAAACCGCACATTGCGTTTTCCGCTCCCGCAGCGCTTTTTCGCCCTTCTCGCTTCTCGCCACGGCCCCCGCGCGCCTCAGGGCCCCGCGGTCGCATGGCTCGAGCGAGGGCCGATCATCGCCGCTTGCGGCTTTAATTTGTTTTAGAATTATCCACAGGTATTCACATTAGCATGGAGTTTGTAACTGTTGACAACATTATTAATTTCCTAGCTGCACTGGCCCGTCGTTATATTAATCATGGAGATACCTAAAGGCGCTTTAATATCGTCCCCACCGCTGTCACGACAACACCTGCTGAACATGTGGATAATAGTCCTCTGCTGTTTTCTGCACCGTGTCTTCAGTTTTTTTTAATTATGATTAAAAAAAAAACAGAACTTGAAGAAACACAAACACTTTCATCCATATGAACCTCCACATATTTTTTCAATTCAATAAGGAGAGAAGACACCCACTTCACTGAATACAAGCCTACAGTGCGTAGCAATTATTGAAACAAATGGGAATAAACAGTGGTTAATAAAACTAAAGCTTTCCCAACTAACACAATCAGCTGGCTTTAACTGAAATTAGCCACAATAAGCCATCTGTCGTCATCAGACAAGGAAGGCTGTAACTGGAAAAACGCAGTGTTATTACATCAAGATGCATTTAACTTAACATGTGTATGTATGCACTGTTTCCTTTTTACAGACTCGTACTGTCGCTGTAAATCTTTTTGGTTGATGTTTCTGATATTTTTATTCTACAAACTGCTCTCAAACACCATCTTTCTGCTTTTGAAGCTATTGCTTTTGCTTTTTGGTATCTCTGTCAACATACTTTGAAAATATACTTTTGGTGTTTAGAAATTGGTGCAGTATTGACTCTTGGAAAGAAGACACTGCGTCTTAGAACCTCAGAATTTTATAAAATTGACTGTGGTGTAACAGAACACAGCCTTGTGGCACATTAGAGGATGTTTTTTTTAGGTACACTGTGCTCTGGTCTGTGGCCAGACTCATTCTCTTGCCCCATGCAAAATTCATGCAGTATGCTCACCCATAGCTTTGCATCACTCCTGAGGGTGACTCAGTTTCCTCTTGGAGTAAGACTAGAATAGTTAGTTACCACCACTCATGCTTCCAGCATCTGGGAATTGACTTTCTGTGTCTAGTCTTCCCAGCCTGTGCGTCCCTATTCCTTCACGTTAGTGCATGTCTTGTTTCAGTGGAGAGAGTATTGTGGGTGCATACTCTCTGTACTTTTTATCTGAGAATAAAGAATAGAGTGTTGCTGCCACAAACATGTTGATTCAGATCTCAGATAAGGTGAGAGGCGTTTAACTATGCAATTACATTCCCATTTATCTTTCCCCTTTTTTGCCTTGGAATGTGTTTTGAATGGAGTCCCACAATCATACATGTTTGCATAATCTGTGCATTTATATTGAAGTGTGGGATTGTATGCCATTCACATAGCTTTTCACACTCAAGAGTTGCAGATGGAGGGAGCATATGCACAGGAATGTTACCAGATGTGCAAATATGTATAGGTATTTGAGATGGCAGATGGAACACACAAAGAAATATCTAACACATGCTGCATATGCCAGAACTGGTGCACGAAGAAGTCAGATATACAGCACGTAGGAGTTCAGGGATGAAAAATACAGACAGTGCAGAGACACTGCAGGTGCCTGTTGAAAAAAAAAGATAATAAAGGTCTCCTAACTTATTCTCTTAGTTGGATTTGACTTGAAGCATTGCTGCAGAAATCACTGTGTAACTATGATGTCAGAAAATACTGTAAAAGTCTTTGCACTGCTTCTCCACACACCTTCAGCTCAGGGAGTTGACATGCTGTACTTCTGAGCAGATACTACAGCGGTGCTTCGGTTTATCATAGAGATGCCGTGGAAGGCACTGACCAAAATGGACTTGTGTTTTCATCCTCCCCTCTGCAACCTGTCTCAACAGAGCTTTTGTTTCCAGCTCATTGTGCTCATCCTCCACCTTGCTGCCTCAAATGCACACGGTCGAAACCCACTGTGTTGTGATGCCGAGCAGTTATGCAGCACGCACAAAAAAAAACAAAAAAAAACGTTTTTGAACCTCTGTGAGAACATTCTGCTCTGTTCTTCCCTTCCATCGCTCTGTCAGTTTAACTTTAAAGACGAGCTGGAGGAACTTGTAGGACGGCACCACCCACAGAACACGTTCCCTTCTGTAGCTGGTTGCAAGCTGAGGGAGTGGGTGGAGAGAAGCTGTGGTCTGGGGTCACCCTGTCAAATGTGTGGAAAAATAGGTTTCACTTGTTAATCTTCCTTTTCTGACCCCCCACCTCGGTGCTTATAGTCAGTGATCTTTCACACACCCAACCTTAAGCTTCACTCACACCGCTCCTTTATAGCCTCTGTCTCTGTGCTGTTGTGTTATTATTACTGTCTTTTAGTTTCGTCTTTGCCCGGTTGGTTTCATCTGTGTGTCCAGCTTGGAAAAGAGTTTTGTGGCAGAATCCAAGGCTTCACATATTCCTGTTGGCACATTCTCATCACCGTATATAATAACCTGTCATTGTGCCATGGGACAATAGCGCCTGCGTCTGACTGAAATACATTACAGGGCTCTGATGTGCTGAGAATGGTTTGGTGTCACTGGAACTTTTGGAGCTCTTCACAGCTACAAGGTTCCTCTGTAGTGTTAACAATGCATCAGTGCAGTTGTGAAATCCTGAACTGAGCTCTGGCTTATTTGGGTTTTTTTTCTATTCTTTTTTTTTCATGTCACTTAAACACAGCTATTTAACAGCTACAAAATTTACATCAAATGTCGTATCACTTCTCAGCTGTCAACCGCTCAGAGCCATAATTTCAAATGACACCCTCGAAAAGCTTTCAGATTGTGCCAACTGCAGTTCCGTGGGTGGGGCTAGCTTCAGGGGTGTTTGTTTCAGTGGGTGACACTAGACACTGTTGCATTATTAAACAGCCTCAGCACAGGCTACACTTGGCAAAAGCTGAGATGACAGAACAAGGCTGAACCTGAATGAGGAATTTCAGATGACAACAAATACAACTGTGTCTAAAACAAATGCGTTGGAAGATACATTTCCATGTCATCCGCGGCGCGGCTCGTTTGTAATCGCTACTCAAATTACCAACCTTTAAACACACACATATTTCGAGTCTCGCAAATCACTGGAGGAAGGGGTGACAGATTTATTTATGTACCTGCAATTAGTGAGAGTGAGCAACACCTAGATACAGTATTCCCACTTACAAGCACAAGTATGTGATAGGAAAGTAGTAACAGGATAGAACAAATAACTCAAAAAGTGCAGGTGCAAATAACATGTGAACAGAATACGTGACCATTTTAGGGTACATCCAGGGAAGTGCTAATGCGTTATGTCAATTGCACTCTTTATGAGACCTTTACATGGGTGCATTAGGCTGCAATTACCTTGGGAGCCAGTGGAGACATCAGCCTCATCAGGGCCATCTACATCCTCCACCTGCTCTGCTGTGAATGTCTGGGTCACTTCTCTCTCCTGCCACAGCTTTTATCTCAACCGGGAGTTCGTCTTTGTAATTTGTTATTGTGAGGTGAGATTTTTTTTTATCCCATGGCCCATTGTGCTTTTCCTTTTGAAAATGTCTTGGTTTGTGACTCTATTCAAATCACCAATTTGATCTCATCACTTGAAGACCTAGATTTTTTTTTCACCTCTGCTTTAAAATATACAAAAAATGACAACAAGGGTATCTCTATTTGTAAAATCAAAATGTCTCATACAGCATAATACGCTCTTGACATTCTTAGTAGCAAAACACAGTAGCAAGGTGCTGTTTGACTATTACTTGTGCACTGTACAGTATTGTTGCTGCGTTTGCATGGTGACTTCAAGATCCCTGACACGCCACAGATTAGAATTTCCAATCTGCAGTTTGTCACTTGAATCTGTCATTTTGAACATGACAAGCAGATTTCTCCTGTATAACACACGAGGCATTTATTTTAAACTATAATTCCCAACTGTCTCTCAGCTGGTGTCAGCCGTGAGTGTGAACAAAAGGCTTTCAGCCAGTAGAGAGATTATTAGGACATGTATCATACATCATCCTGTCAAACACTCTATAAACTCACTTTTCTTTTGTTTTCTTAGAGGAAAGCTGTATTATATTAAGATGAAAATGGTGATAGTAATTGTGAAGCCATGAGTAGAAATGTAATACCGTTGTGTAAAAAAGGCTTACCTTCTGGATTTGAAGGCAGTATTGGAGCCTGGGAGCAGATTTGGACATGAGGCCAGAGGCGTTGACACTGCAGTCCCTCAGGCTGCGACTGTCAGAGAAATGAGCCTGGAGTTTTTCCCTGTGTCTCCTGTGGAGAAAAAGTAAGTGTACAGAGAAACAGAGGTGGCAATATTATGACTAAAATAAAGATCAGAACAAGAGAGAGTTTCTCGACAAACACAGTGGTACATGTCGCCCTAACCACTATAAAATGTCTGTTTGCTTTACCGTGTGTGTACAGTGTGTAAAACCAACATATTTACTGTGCATAAATCATGAGACAAGCTTTGCACATAAACTGTCACATCTCTTCATTACAGACAGGAATACTTGTTAGAGATGTGACAGCGAACACGTATACATTTTTATAACTTCTCTGAAAAACATCTCTGACAGTTCAGGACTTCTGATTTGCCTTACAGCGAAACTACGAGATCAGACAGACGTTTGTCAAACGTTTTACACTTTGAAAAGTGAAGGTGACAAAATGAGCACCAGTCAATTTGCATTTTTTTTTTTTTTTAGCCTGAGCTGTAACCGAAGGTTTTCTGGTAGTGAAAGGTGCCCAGAGAGGCTACAAAAATAGTAGAAAATAGAAGAAAAATTTAATCAAGGCAATGTTCCATGTAACGTCAATTTCATGCCTTTGTGATAATATTCTGGCAATAGAAAGTAAGAAAGAAATACCAGTCCCGAGAGTCCAGAATTCTGGATTCTCAATTTCCAAAGAAACTGGTTGGTATCATGTCAGGGTGTAGGTTATAGATGATGCACAACTATGTATAATCAATTTGGCATTTCACATCCCTGATGGTTTATAATCTATTATACATTTGGTGACTTCAGCAGATTTTCAGTCTGTCCTGCACCATAAAATATCTTCATTTTGTCACTTAAATAATTACATTCAATAATTTGCGACTAGCAAAATCAAAAACAAAAACCACTTCTGAACAAACAGTAAGGAAAGTGAAATTGAAAGAAAAGTAAAATGTCATCTCTTAGTTACGCCAAACATAAAATTTGGGAATGTTCTCTCACTTTGGATTAAACTTTGATTGGATTAAAATTTAATTGATGCTTAAAACTTTTGGATTAAATGTTAATTCACCATTAAATGTTCATTTTTAAATACTGGGTTGCTGAACTCTCTCTGCAGCCGGGGCCCTTGTCTCATGTTTGCTGTGCAAAGGACACGGCAGGGAGTTCAAATCTGGAGAGCAAAAGTCTAAACTGTGATTAACCATATGACTTTTCTAAAACGAAACAGTGTGCGAAAGAGATCAGACAAAATGTTAAAAACCATCATTTTACATGTATTCATTGGCTATTTCTGTTTTAATTCAGCCGTGCTCAATTATTATAGAGAAGCTTACTACATCATCTACTATAGTATAATATAGTACGGTACTTATTAGATAATCAACTTCATTACAGTCCAGCCAATGATAATCAGCAACTGATGGTGCACATTTTGCAAGCGTCAGCACTTTTGGTGATATGTAGTCCCACTCCTACGTCCCTCCTAATTACTAAACTTTATAACCACATATAATTAACTTGACTTTGATTTCCATTTCTTCTGGTCTTTAAAAATGTACAAGTACATCTCTTATCTCCGACTCCTCGCCGTAGTCTTCAAACCAAATCAAGTATGCAGCCGTGCTAATCTTCTGTGTGAAGCACTGATATGATACAAATAGAATTTTAGGTCTTTGCTGAAGAGCAGAATGAACGTTAAGTATTAGCGGGAGAAGCGTTTCTATCTGAGCCGCATTGTCAAACAACATTTGGGGATTGGGGGAAAGAGATTCAATTTAGCAAGGTTTCTGGTTTGGATCATTTGCGCTACATTAACTCTACCGTTGAGCGGGGGCTCTTGGGTCGTGCTGACCGATAGGAGCAGCAGCACTATTCACAGCTCTACAGTGCTGAAAATAAAACCCATTTTTGTTTATCACGTCCAATTCAATCAACTGAACCTACATTAGCTCCCCTCTTTACACTCTGCCATTACTTTTCTTTGTCTACATTCCTTTTCTTTCTTCTGCCCTGCAGTGGGTAACTGATTTTGACGGGTTGCTTTTCGTGCCGCCTGCTTCTCTCTTACCTAGTCACACACATAGTGTATATATACACACACACACACACATGCACTCAGGGTCTAATGTTTTTGAACCTGATCTAGCTCTTGCCTTGTCTGTGTGTTTTGTTTTGTGTGGAGTATTTTGCCGCACACCTGCTCGCTAAAAGCACTTTACAAATAAATCTTACATGAGAGTATCTGTCGCAAATGTATCCTACACAATTTAGGTCTGATGCCTTGCTAAAACATCCACTAGCTGACTCACACTTAGATTTTCATTGGGCTCCACGCCATGATAGTAAAGTGCTCTCTCTGCACAGCCGGGGGCATACTCTACTAATGTGGTGCAGGCTGGCATCACTCACTTGTTGCGGCGGTAGAGAGCCATACATGCCACTCCAAGAAGACAGATCCCTGAGGCGATGCTGAAGATGGACAGCACCTGCCTCTGGTAGGTGTCACCGCTCTCTGCGGAGGACAGAAGACAGTTCAGGCCATTGCATTTCTACTGTGACACAAAGGATACCGGGTGTGATTGAGCCGGGAAAAGAAGAGTTGAATTGCAAATTAACATACCAAACACACACAAACGATGGGTGGACGTACACACAGCCACACGCAGACATCCACCCACAATCTGTATTAGCATAAAGCGACCAATGCTGCTGTCAGTAAATGTCAGTGTTTGAGCATAGGGATAGGGACATGGCAGACACAAGCAGGGCTCAGTGACATGTGCTAACTGAAGTGTGATAATCATTTCGTTCAGACAAACCCAGCAGGCAACACCGATGGACTGTCTCAGCACAGCGGGGGCCACACCGAGTGAGTGTGCGCGTGTGTGAGCGTGTGAGTTCTTTATGTGTGTCAGTATTCAGAGACTGATGGCGACAGGGAATTAGCAGCAAATGAATGCTCCCGGAGCTTCTTGTCAGACCCCTGCACATCAGCAACAGAGGCTTAAGGTCACAAGCAGCTGGGACAAGTAGCAGTTGATCCCAGCAGATATCTGTCTGGCTGAGCAGCTGGATTGGAAGAGCCTGCACCGCCCGCTGTGGTGCACAGTGCAGGGGTGACGTGGCTGGTGCAAAATCATCACCCGACACCATTTTCCGGTGGTCCGAAAAAAAAGTACAATAAAAGTGTCCGTCTAAAAGCGGTTACTTGGTACGCAACTAATGCTGACATCCACTGACAAAGAGTTGGAGAGACTTCTCTTTCTCGCTCACGCTAACGACCTTCAACACAACATCCTGTGACATCACTCAGTCTCTCAGCAACAATAAATCCTCCTGTGGTTGATCTCACCACCTTGACAGCTGCAGGGAAAAGTGCAGAAAACATCGGCGTAACCTGTTCATGACCTTTGAGGGCTTGTTCATGGCTTTTGATGCTGTCAACAGAGAACTGTCCTGGGAGGTCTTCTTCATCCCTGCTTGTCTGCCCAGGTCTATCAACTTCCCCCAAATTCTTGTTCTAAGGGCACAGCGACTGTTGGAAGAGCTTCCCGTGTTCAAAGATTACAGTATAGCAACAACTACGCTGTCTGTTTGTCCCATTTTATTTTATGTTCTCCACTCTCCTCCAGTGCTGCATCAACATATACTGTATATATATAAAGGAGGGGGGTGGGGGTATGGAGGAGCTGAGTTCAAACTGGAGGGAAACCTTTTTATTATGAGAATGCTTCTGGCGAAAGTTAAAGATAACATCTGAACACATCCTGGAGTTATAAAATGCGGATGTACTGTATACACACACACTCACACGTATTATATACAGTGCATGTACGTATATACACATCACAGATCCAAACTGCCCACTCAGCTGCTGCCAAAGGTAGACTTGGAGTTGAATTAAAATAGAGCAAGTCCGAAGAAAAGCTGCAGGGGTAGTTAGATGTGACACTTGCTATTTCTTATTTAATACCAGCAAACAGACAAATTGCTACATGGCTAATTCTGCTTACGAATCAAAAAATGTCTAAGATACATGATGCATGATATTATGGGGCTTTGCTTTATTATGACAAATGAATAAAAGGTTTGAAATTGGGATGAATGTTACAGCTTAGCCATTTTTGCTGGCATAATGTTTTTTAAAGCGCATCTGGTGTGTGGTGCTGGATTTGTGATGTTGACATCAATATTGACATTTGGGGACAATAAACCCAAAGCCACTCAAATGTACAACAAATATTCTGACCAGAATCCAATTGATACGGCTGTAGCAAGAGCTGGGATTGAGTTTTTAGTGGCAGTATATGTTTCAACCGAAAAATCAACAATATTAGTTCATAAGCTACAGACATATTAATGTCATCCAATGAACAATATTGAAATTTAAAACATAAATAAGACATAAAAAATACAATTAGAATTAGAATCACTTGAATAAGAAAAGCCCATAAACAAACACTATTTCAGTTCACTAAAATATTTATGTATATGGAAATATATACAAGTATAATGAGCCAAAAATGGCTCTGGAATCAGTCTGTCAGGTTCTGTCCCACACGTGTGACACTGTTATTGTAAAACTGGCGGAACAAGTTGTTGACTTGCAGATGCTCGACCCGTCCTGACGTCTGTTTGGAAGGCGACAGTGAAATGTCCTCGAGTGGCGATTTGCAAATGAACAACAGAAGCTGCCTCTGGTCTTTGTAATATAATATTCCACGTGTTTATCTGTGTCACTGTAAACCCTCCAGCCTTTACTTTTCATTAGTGAAATGACCTCTTGCTTGAGAAGTAAACATGGGAGAAGTCCTTCCATGCTGCCCAATCGTCGCTGCTCATGTGGAGCAACACCTGAGATGAGCCTCTGCCTTTTTTTTTTTCTGGGATAGATGGAATAAGCTTTTCTAAAAAATCTGAACATAAAAACAGCTGTTGACAAAGCTCTGCTGAATGGCTGCAAGGAAAAGCCAACATGCAGTCTGTACATAAAACCATTACAGGCCTTTCATGCCTGATGCCTACGAGGCATTCTTCAAATTAGATGCGAGAGCACATTGGGAGAGGGAACAAACTGAACAGCCTCAGCTATACTGACTAAGCCATGTCATATTAAAACAAGGACAAGACAATCCCATATGGCCAGCTGTGCCATAGCAACCACTCTATACAATGCTAGAACGAAGACCATGTTAAAGTATCCATGACAAACTGGGGTATTGAGCCTGAAATACATCTGAGCAAACTAGTGAGACACACAGAGCCGCAGCTGCTGGGGTAAAGAATGCAAGAAAATTAAAAGACAAGATCATGTTTAGAGCATTCAATCCCACTTCAAACACAGCTTTGCTGAATTCTGACTGATGGTCTCAGACGCTGCCTGTCACACCCTGGACTTATATAACTATCAAAAGACTCTTTTGCTAAAGGAAAACTGGAAATCATACCCGAGCACAATGAACAAGCGAGCGAGCATGCACAGAGTGTACCTGCATAATATATCTGTGCTTCTGTCTGTCGTCTGTCCTGCTATCAATCGATCAATCCACTTCTCATTTGCCCTCTAATGCATCCGCCCACCTGCAGCAGCATTCTCAACTAATTTAGACCCCAGATTAAAATCACTGAACTGAGGAATGCTGTGTGCAGCAGCAGGGCCGGGCTTCCCTTTCAGACCGTCCTCTCTTTTCCCTCTATTTCCTGGAGCAAGCGTGTGATGTGACGGCTGTGTATGAAGCCATGTTAATGGAAAACTTCACAGCATGCAGTGTTGGTTTTTATGTATGCACAAAAGGCAGTCAGAGAGCGAGGATGAGACGGCAAGGAGAGAAAATGAAAAACAGTGCAAGTGTGACAGAGAGAAATGTATGTGTGTGTGTGTGTGTGTGTGTGTGGCGGGCTGAGATTGTATATTCCCTCTGGACAAAGAACAGTGTGTCACTATTAAAGGAAGAGGGCGAGATAATTTGGTTCTTAAAGATTTGTTAACCACCTGGAAGGTGGAAAGGTACGTTAAGTAAGATCAAGGGAATTCCAAAGAGGTTTAAATTGAATTTCCACCACCTCCTACTCTATTGGAAGAATTTTCTCTATTAGTGTTTGGCTTGAAATGATTTTATTTGCAAATCCAGATGAAGTATGTGTGATTCAACACACAACAATGATGCAACAGCTTCAGCCTCTTCATACATGTAAGGAGGCAGACACATTCATACATGAACTGCAGCTGTCTGACTTTATTGCTCTATACTCATTACACAACTCCTCTCTAACAGTACTGCTCCTCATGCAGACAGAATACACCTAATTCACCACCACGGTGTTTCCATGGAGACTGGCCCACATTAATTTTCCAAGGTGAGCGGCCTTGTTGTGCTGGATTGTGTGTTTTGTGTGTGGTATTCCATAGACATGAGGCACATTAAAGATTGAGCACTCACACAGCACAGTCAATGAAAAGTTGTCTTACCCATGAACTCGATCCCAAGTTCATCCGCTGTTCCATTCAAGGCCGGGTAGCATGAGAAAGGGAGGGAATAGGTAAGCAGAGGGAGGGGGAGGGAGACGGAGAGGGAGAGGGGGAGGAAGAGAATGAAACAGTTACAACATGATGCGCCTCCATCTTACTTAGAATTCACCTTAGGGAGACACACATGCTGCAACACGACCATAAAGTTGGTTTGACGGCTTCCTCTGACATGGCTCTCCCTTGTGCACCAGGTAATGAGCCAGCCAGCCCCAGATGCTTGGTATGCTTTTCCATGATACACTGTGAATTCACACAGCCTGCAGAAGCTTTGGATGAAGAAAGAAAACAACAAAGATACGGGGGCTGAGAGGATTAGAGGAAGGATCACGAAAATAAAAGTTGAAAATGACATATCATATGGCTTTATGTCACTGACACTGCTTTTCACGGGCCTTTTATATTGACTTGAGCCCGAGGCATTGCAGTAATTGTTCTCCACTGTCTCTAAGCATAGCTTTTCAATATTCACACCCTGGTGGCATTAGGATGCATCACACCGACACGCGCGCACGCACACCCAAAGGCATACAGCGCGTCGTTGCACTCGTCTGCGCATACACACGTTGACACGGATCTTCCCTTCGCTCAGTCTTTCTTCACACAGCTCAAGACTTTCCCCCTCAATGCCAGAGCTGGGGAAACAGATAAAAAAAAAATAAAAGAGGAGCACTCGTGTACTTTCCATCCCGACAGTGCCCCCTTTTCATGTCACTGTAATGTAATCTCATTTAAATTAAAATGAAACCCTCACTTGTAATTGCTTTTCTGACAGAGGTGGCCTGAGTTTTAAATAGAATACAGCCCGCCAAATGCCTGACAGATTATACGGTGGACAACCTATAAAAAACACAGGAAATAATACGTGAAATTAATAAATAATAATAATAAAAATATCTGTTCAGGGATCGATTGATTGTACCATGGGGAAATCTGTCAGTGCAGTGGCTTTATACATTTGAGGAAATAACAACCACAGAACCGGAGGAAAAAGACTAATGAACATTGGGATGAATGGATTATAATAACACAGATCTATCTCGCTCTATTAAGGGGGGTGTGATTTGAGGAAATATGTCGTTTTTTTATTGTGTAATATGAAATCTCGTGCAAATTTACGACACCTCCAGAAAGTTCCAGAGCATGCAGATGATATTATTAAATACAAAGCCAAGTCTGTCATTTCTCTCTCAGACTGCCTGACAGATTCTTAATGAGGCGAGGGGGTTTTCATGATTACGGTGATAACAGGAGAGAAATGAGGGGAAAAAAAGCCTGAAAGGCAGAGTCTGCAATTCCCAAATTAATCAATCAATTAACAAATTAATTAATCTTCGTATTAAAACAGGAAGGAATTGTCATTGTGTCTGTACTGAACACAACATAAGTTTATCATTTCCCAATTTATCTCCTGTAGCCTGGAGGATTATTTAACAAACGCCGGCATTTATCATACACTCCTACTGAATCACAGTCAGTCTGAAGTAACTCACAAGCTAATGATTAAAACAGTTCAGAGCCAATCAATTCTGGCCTGTAGACATAATGCTTTTTTGTGCCATAAGGTGTTTTGCATGATTAAGATACGGTCCGCTCCACACTTTTGTGACTAAGTGCTTATACTGTCACTGTGGCACAAACACTTGCCAAGGCCAGAAGAGGTGAATGCAGCTTCTTAGTGATGTTGCCTGATCTGTGTTATCCATTCAAGCCTTTCCCTATGATTGCCCATGGCAACAGCGAACACTTTTCCACTCCAAACCGCCCTGACTGTCACAGCCTGCGCAGATGATGTCATTACAACACTGATACACATCCCTTCCTCTGGCACTGACTTGTCTGGAGACATTCACCAATCATAATATGTGCAGGCTCCCAATCCCTCACACTGGCAACTCAAAGCACCCCAGGGAATCATTTACGGCGTCTTGTGGGAGGCCTTGAGGAAGCTTGGAGAATACCTGCTCATGTCAGATGCTTTAAAAGGCAGGAATCTGGCAGGTGGGAGAGACAATGGCAGGAGTGAATCAAATCCTTAATCCCCTCCTTCACTTGGGTGAGCAGGGAACTGGGAAGCCGATGTGTATGTGAGTGTTTGTTTGTCTGCCTGTGTGTTATTGAACCCAATATCCTGTGTAGCTACTTAACTCCAGGCATAATATCTACCAGAGATAAATAGTTCAAATTAGCCTCGCCTCCTTCCTCTTTGTAACTCAGCTGGGTAAAACCAGAGGCTGGCTCACCTCCCTCCTTCATTCTTCAATCTACCACCAAACATCACCCTGTGGTCTCCGAGGTGCGACTGGACCCAACAGATCATCATTAGTGGCGTGATCTTAGCTCTCTCACAGTTGAGGAAGAGACGGGTTGCAGCTGTTTATCTGGTATAAGCTAAACAGCAGCCTTCTCACACTCCCATGCTTCCAATCAAAGACACCCCCACCCGCCACCCCCCCCGCTGCTACTGTACACTGATATGCAAGACCCCCAAGCTCCTTCTCCCTTCCTCATTTCCAAAGCTGAGCACACAGCGGTATCGCTCGAGCACCTGGCAGGGAGCCTCTTCTCCCCTTTGTCCCTGGGCTTTGGAGATGTGCACAACAGTGTGTTTGTCTTTCTACCTCTGTAAAGATGCGAGTATGACAGAGTGGCACCGCGTGCAAGCCAATCCAAACTGCTCTTCTGAGTGGCTGTTTGGTGGCCAGTCAATATCAAAACAAAGGATGAGGGACGACGGATGATTTGTGACTGTAAGGTGCACAGAGAGTGACTACAGAAAAGAAAGAGGGGGGAAAAAATAGGTGAAAGGAGAAGATTGTGCGTGGAAGATCAAACTTTCCTCACCACGGGGTGTGATTTGTGGCTCATGCTGCCACATCAATTTCTGAAAATGTAAAATTAAATGGTGCATGGAAACATGAATGTAAAAACAAACACACAAACGCAGCCAATCGGATTTCGCCACAGTTCGTCCCAGTTGTAGTTGTGGTCGTTGTTAGTGTGCGCATGTATCTATGTGTGTGTGTCTGTGTGTTATTACATGACTTGGCTTTTGAAAGCAGGATAATCCTCAAAACCCCTGGTAATCTGGGTAAATTTTAGATTACTCTGTATCAACAGAGATCAAAATAGGCTTCATTCCTCTTTCAAATCTTCCAGGGTACACTTATCTCTTATGGTGGCTCAACGATTGTGGCCACAGCACAGCCGTCTGTGGGGAGCAGGTGCTTGCGTGGAGTGGCCATACAAAACAATTTGGATACAGTTCGGTATTAGAGATGTCAATATTCTGTTTTCCTCTCCTAAAAGAGGGTTAGGTCACGATGAGGTCATGGCACAAAATTACTTTATTACTAGACAAAATCTATTTCCATTGTAGATATTTGATGGAAGTTGTCAATAGTGATCCTTCTAGTAGTATTTTGAATCAATTTTATGTACCAAATTATTCTTATGAAACATTAATATTTAGTATGTGTAACCATCATATACTTTAAACTTACAGGGCCAGTTATATTTCCATGGTGGCTCTTAGGAAGATAGCATAAAGAAGAAAACAAGGCAAAAGTGCACGGAAGTTTTAACACGAAACAACGAAAGTGAAGAGCGGGCACGTACACAACCTTGGTGTGTGGCCTTTAAGCTCCCAAATCCTTCCGTTAGATGAAAGCAAAAGCTTATATAACCATGATAAAAGATGGTCTATCCTTGCCTTCCTTGTGATTTTTATATTCATGACAGGTCTGGCAAAGCTGCGGTTTAGATCATATCATAGGGACAGCTGTATATCTGTGTACTGTATATGGATATGTATGTGTAGTGTATATGTCATGGATGGAGAGCTCCTCGCTTTGGAGCCCTCTGGAAACAAGCCTACTTTAACATCTGTGATGGGCGGTGTTTTGCATGCAGTACTATAGCACCTTCTTCCTGTACTACAGCAGCTTTGCCACCTACAGCAAACACTCTGTGCTAGAACATCGTATCCATGTGTACATTCAGCACCATCTGCCACATGTGGAGACATCGTTTCATATATGAATTATTTAGAACTCTAAATACATTTTGCATTTTCACCTGGAGGAAAGTGTCCACATGAAAGTATTCAGAAACTTTTAAAGTTTTTCTTTCATCTTCTGTCATTGGGTACAGAAATTATAAATAATAAAACTTACGTTTCTCCTGCTCAAAATTCTGTTTTTTATGCTCATGCTCTAATCTTTGCTTTTCTGTGCATATTAATGAGTCATTTTGTGTCAACACGCATCTAGAAATGATGCGAAATTAATCAATTTGCGAAGGAAACATGACTCTGACTAATTGACTAATAATATGGAGTCTATGAGCTCAGAGATACGACGGTTGTTTGGGGTCACAAGATGAAAACATCACTGTAAATCACCAACTTAAACAGCACTCCAGCAGTATCTCACTACAACAGCAGCCACTGTGCAAATAAAGCTCTTTACCTTGGGAGACACTGCTGCTGTCTGAGATTTCTGCTCTGACGTGTTGCGTTTCCCAACATGCTGATCAAACTGCTCCACAGGCTTACCTTCAGCTACTGTCAAACATGCATGTCCCTGATGCACAGATTTAACCCTCTGGAAGGTATATGGTATGTTTTATCCAATACTTCAATCCTTTTGAAATTAGGCATTCACACTGACACGAATAGAATAATAGTAGGAAATATATATATGGCATATTTTACTGCCGAGTTTTAAAAATTTATGACATGCATAAAATAACATAAAAAATGTATTCTCACATTAAGCAAACCCCCTTCATATTTTACCTTCTGAGGCTTATTGTCTCTTATATTTTAGGTATTTGAAAAATGTGGTATAGATGCATGGTAATCTATTTGTTTCTGTTTGTGTCGATTTTTGTTGCAAAACACAATAAAGGTGCAGCTTATCTCTAAAAGAATACCATAAAAATCTTCTGATCTGGGCACGAAGAAAAATTGATGTCTGCCGGTAGAAGATAAAATAAATCCCATCGTGAAAACGGGGCGTCATAAGGGAGCATGAAACATGCTTCCTGACACTGGCTTGTGACCCCATTAATGGACTCTCAGTGGGCCTGGTGGCATCAAACAGAAGGCAATAGGAGTTAAGTTTTCACTCTGACTCTTGGTACAGAAGAGCCAAGTCACTCCATAAAACAGTGTGAATTGGTAAAGCCGCAGTCTCATGGGAAAGGCTCGGGGGCCTCCAATTTCTCTTCCTTGTACCTCTGACTTTTGCTTTATTTTTTAACTACACTACACAGCTGTCATGGGGATTCAAAGACTTCAGGGGAATTTTTTCATGAACAATAGGGAGCTGAAGACTTTCCTTCCTTTTATCTAGACTAAAGCAAAAGGAAGATTAAAGACTATAATAAAAGATACAGGGAGGTTTATGCGCGGGATTTAATTCTAATATCTTCACTGTAGCAAAGGGCTAAAAAAAAACACAGGATCATGATTTTCATTTTGACTGTGTTTAGTAACTTAATAATGTTTCATATTGTATGATAATTGCTCTTATTTTGAATATCCACATGCATCACAACAATATTGATGTGTGGCCTCCATATAAGTAACGGAGATATGAAATCTAGAGTCGAAAATACAGCAACTGAAAACATCTACATGTATAAACTTTTTATTTAGGCAGTTTTCAAGTTAGTTTGTGCATGAGTTTGGAACCACTTTGTATTTATTTATCTGGCGGTGTTTTAACCAATATGCCTGAGTAAATAAAAGACTTTAATCTAACATCTCTGTGCCCAAGAGTGCCAGAATGTTTTGTGTCCTTAATGTTCCTAGGACTTACTATAGTTATAGGAAACGATGCTTTTTATTGGGCACCAAGAATAAGAACTAATACACCTTAAAAAAATACCCAAATGACTGGTAAGATTTCTCTTTACTAGAAACTGGATGTTATTCAGTGTTGTATGCTGCAACTGTTATCTAAGACTTATCTCACTGGATTTATATTTATGGTTCTATAGAGATTCACTCGAGGCCATGCAACATGCACTGGCTATGGACTTGTTTTCATGTTGCAGATCAATACAACACTACTGTAAAATGAAGGAAAAAAAACAGAAAAAAGAGCGTACTTGGATCTGACAAGATAGCATCTGTCTTGGGTACAAACTGGTCACAGCGTAGTCCATGGTAACCTTCCTTACACCTGAAGGAGAGAGAGACAGAGAAAAAAAAGGAAAGATTTGAGATTAGAAGTAAGACAAACCAAGCGAAAAGTGCTGAGGTACAACAAGAAGACTTTCAGATAAGGAAAGTTAAGAACAGGAAAACCGAGACGCAGGAGTGAATGGACGGTTAAAGAAAAAAAAAAAAGAAAAAGAAAGTGAAGTGCTCACTGAGGACTGAGGTGGTGGTGGGAGATACACAGCAACTGTCGAGAGGGGTGGGGTGAGAAGAAAGAGAGGAAGGGGAGGATAGTTGGGCAGGCCTAAGCAGCGCCTGCAGCCTCACTGATAGCACATGACTGACAGGAATGCCAGGTCCCAGTGGAAGAAATGGGGTACTGGGATGAAGAGTGTTTGGCGCGATGCAGACGACGCAAAGATCTACAGCGGACGGGAAGCTGCCATAGTTGGAACAGTCATATAAACAAAGTTCTGGCAGAGTCCAGATATTTGCCTTCATCACCAAATAAATATCCCTCGACTGTTGATGCCTGCAGATCCCCCAGCACCTGTCATAAATATACCCACTCAAATGATGTCATTTAAAGTCTGGGCTGTCTATGTTGCAATATTTTATAAAAATCCTTAAATATACAAGAGCTGTGAGAGTTGGTTATACATTATAATTAACCTATAATTCCTGTTAATTAAGGATTTCATTTTCATTTCTTTTACTTTTGGCTGACTTGAAGAACAAATTGTACTTTCAAAATGGAAAAAAAAAAAGTTACAAAAGACAAAAATGAGAAAGTTTGAAGCACAGGTCCTCGGGACGCAGCCCCACTTTGGCACAATGCTCGATAGTTTTTCTTTTTCTTTTTCTCAAAGAGGACTTAAGCATTTTTCATTCCTGTCCTCAACATGGCCATACTGTGAGCACATCCAGTGGGCTGATCCATCCCTCTGCTCTTTCACAGCTTAGGGGAGACAATTGAGGGATTTGCTTTGATGTGTCTGTTTCAACATTAACTTGTACATGAGTGAGCGACGTGTCAGAATTGTCCGTATTTTCTTTATTCCATCAGTCAGTGACATATTGTTGGTAAACTAGGGGGATTTGCGCTCTCACACATGTGCTCCATCAATATCTGTCCACCACATTTCCACCTGCGTCACTGATCCTGCATACAGTGTAATGCTCTGGGTGACAGGCAAGAAGTGGACCATTCGCAGTCTCACTCAGCTCGGCTTGACCCGATAAATGAAGACAAAACAACACGGCCGACAACAAGTGAGCTATGTAAAACGAAAAGAGCAGCGGTGGAGATCACAAGTTACTGGTTAGGGCTGAGATCACAGTGAAAATGTGATAGATTGTCATCTTTCTTTTACTTTTTTCATTTTTTTTTTACACCTCGAGCTGTAGTTTCAGCTCCATTTGTTCAGTGTGCCTCAGCAATATGTGCAGTTTGTTATCTTTTTCTGTTTACGCTGTGATGCAGGATGGAACTGCAAAAGTGATGAAAATAAATAGAATACATGGTCCTCTAATTTCACGCTGGCTCAAAGCTGATGATTGTGCTAATGCAACTGCATCACCACTTTCATCGTCAGTTTTCCTTTTCAGTTTGTCTGTTTACTGTTTTTTTTTTCTTTCTATTGCTGCTCCAAAGGAACCTGCTCCTGTCAAAAGAAGGTGGAGCTGCAAAGGTGAGGCGAGGTGAGCACTAGAGTTGTGCCTTGGTGCTCGGGTGATTCAGTGCAATATTGGCAACAAATTTATTTCTTCTCACACAGAGCACCGCGTAACAAGAGATTGAAAAATAATTCAGTGGGGTATTCAGCTTTTTTGATTTGTATCAACTGACTTTTCGTTAGTACTATTGCACTGTTTTTCACAAAAGAACTGTGAAATAAAGATGTAAAAGTGAAGGGCGTGCTCCCGAGTGAATGTGAAAAAGCTTTTCAAAAACTCGCTGCCATTCACGGCGATCAGCGGCCCCGTCGAGCTGCAGGGCGTGATCGTTGAAACGGTCATTCTATATTATGTGGCAGTAAAAATCTCTCTAACAGCACCTTTAAATAGTGGCTCTCATTACTCTTCAACCGATGTGTGAAAAATATCCTTGAATTAAGCCCCATAAATCTTCTATTGCAAACTCTTTGTGTCATTTCATTTCCAAAGTAATAAGCAAAACACACAAAACCTCCACAGTGCTCTGCTCAGGCAAAAGGAGGGGATAAAGAACTTGATTCTCCGCTGTGACCGTCTCTCCTGCAGACATCCACCGCTTAATTAAACAGAAAAAAATTACTACTTCAAACATCCAAGCGTCCTCCAAACTCTCTCTCTCATCCTCCTCTCTCATACAGAATATGTTGTGTTGTGTTGTGTTGTGTGTGTTGTCCTACAGAGCTGCACACAGAGCTATTATGAAGTCATTTTGTTGGGATGATTACTGCTGGAGAATTTTTTAGGAAACAATTACGATACGATGAAATGAGGGATTACAGAAAAAAAAAACTGTTGTCATAAGTCAGATGATGGCTCCATTTTAAGTATTCATGGTATCTATATATTGGCCACGTGTTGACTGCTGCATAACATTACATGCATAATACAGCATCTAGCATAACAATTTCTAGCCTCAATTGGATTCCTGTGGTCATTGTGATGCATTCAGTATGCATTTTGGAGAGCAAATAGGCAAATGGCAACATGATTAAAGTGATCTGAAGAGGGCTCGTCGATGAAATGGAAAGGGAGTATCCATTTGAAAAGTTATCATTAATCACCACCAGAGATAGACTATTAAAACAGAGCCAACATTGAGCTACGGTGAAATGGAATATGCAAAAAGAACATATGATACGTAAAGCACCAGTCCAAATGACTAATGCAATGATATCAGATTAATTACCCAATGGAAACTGCTTTTGTGTGGTGGAAATTAAGTCAGGGCCACAGTGGAAGAGGAGTGGAGTATTGACATGTGCATTCATCTATGTGAAAATTGAATATTTGTGTGGAACTTAAGTTTCCACATGCATATCAAAGCTTGTGAGTTGAGTAAAGTTCTTGTTGCTGGAGCTGAAAAAAATCTTTGGGCATCCCCATGTTTTCCGCTGAATCCTTGATTAGATACAAAATACACGCATTGTCCCTTCAGCCCCCTTTTTTTTATTGTCAGTGCGCCAGTCTCAGTCAAACAGCCAATGATGCGTCGTGAAATCCAGGGAGGCACCCAAGGCAGCCAGTCAGATTTCAAGGGTACATCATTCCTCCCCTTGCATCACTTGCCTCTGCCCTACCTCACACCTTTTATCCCTGAGAGTGAGCTGAGATGCCTTGTTAGTATTCTGAATCACAAACCCAAAGGCAGAAAGCCTGTCTGGCTATCTGTTTACGTCTGGGCCTGCTCTCTGTTTGTCTATGTCTCCATCTCTCCCCTCCTACCATCTTTGTAGCACTGTGAAACAAGCTCAGCCATCCCTCAATGAGATGCAAACAATGCTTTGTAATGTGTTTGTGTGAACATGGCGTTGAAAGCTTGAATAGATGATAAACAATATGAGATAATGACGCGCTTTGAGTGAGTGTTTGGGTGTGTATCTCCACGGAGGGAAAATGGAAGAAAGAGCCCGTAGTATATTTATGTATGTGTGTGTGTTTGTGGGGGGAAATATCTCACTGTGAACCCTGATGTTTGTGTATCTATGTGGGCTGGGACATATGTGACTGCTTCCTTGTGCGCGTGTGTTTCTATCCTGCAGCCGCTGTGTGTATTAACAGCGACTATAGACTGGGAGCATGTTTCCCCCCACTGCTCCAGAGCTGTCTGTGACTACCCAGCTGCTTTTAACACATGTTCCAGTCACAGGGAAAACACACCTCTAAATCTGGAGGATGACAGAGGGGTGGGGAGCACTGCCTCATGACTAATTACCATCCTCCCTGTTAATTAACGTGAAGAAGAAGGAAAAAAAAGGATAGTCTGAGTGCGAGGGGAGGGAAAAGAGGTTCAAGGAGGAGAGAAGGGATGGGGATGTGATCAAGTCAACCAAACTTTTCATTTAGCTTCTGACACCCATCCATATTAGCCTCCACATGTTCTATATAATGAGCCTATAGGAGCTACAACTGTTGAGGCATCATAGCTCACTGGAAATTAAAACTGCCTCCAGAGTGTTGAGGACTTGATGACAAGACTGAATCAGGCACGTAGTTGATAGTTTTAACAGGATCAATTGTGAAATGCAGGATTTAAAAGCAGCTTAAACCCTACATTTTACCAGAAAATTGCAGTGACACAGCTTATTGTGGTTCTAAAGTTAAGTGCTATAACGCAGACAAAAGACTTGAGTCATTTGAGCTAAAGTTCAAAGTTCATGCTTGGCTTTGAACACTACAGTTTCAACTTTTTTTTTCTCCACTTTGAAATGCTTTTTCTTTTTGTGCTGAGACTTAGATGGGAAGATCAGTCCTGCTCACATCACAAAGAAATTGTGTCCTGCAGCCAAGAAACAGTCACACACAGTATGCCAACCAGAACCAGTGAGCTTTAGAGATGCTGCAGTGCAAGTTTAGTTCCCTTAAACAAACTGAGGTGAGATGTTTGCTCTCATTTCCAGTCTTTATGCTAAGATAAGCTAACCAGCTCCTGGCTGCAGCTTGAAGCAGCAGCAGCAGAAGAGAGGTCCACATTCTGTTTCCAAGTGGTATTAATGTTGTTTCGCAAGGAGGTATTGCAAAGAAAAATATAGTACATTTCAGCACTTTTAGAAAGGTCACAGCCAAAATATATGCTCATTGTCTAGATTATCAAACAGACAATGAATCATTTGTTTCTGGCTGCTGGAGCCTCAGCAAAATGGATCAGCCTGTCTACTGCTAGAAACTCAAATTATTCAAGAAATCCCTGATCTCACAGCTCTGATGAAGGGCAAATAAAACACTTGGTGGGCTGCCACAGACCACCACATTGGCAGAAGAAAAAAAAAATCTATAAATTCAGTCCCAGCTGATGCTCAGTTTCTGTCACAGCTCCAGCTGTCCGTCATTCCCTTTTCATTGGGGAAAGCCACCAATATTTCATTGTTGATCTCTAGACATTACATTGACTGTGCAATCAACATTTACTTCAAAATGATTAGTTACACAAAATGTTCCCTAATATCACCTGTACAGGGTGGTAAGTCTTGACTAAAATTGCCTTGTTCAGTTTCTTTTTGCAGTAACACTTGATTAATTGATACATAATGCATGTGTATTCATTTGTATTTTACTATGGCAATAGCAAAAAGAAATTTAATATTTCATTACAATACAAAATTTAGTGCACACGGTATAGCTTTATATATAATGTATACATTTGTCTTTGTGCATATGGAATTATACAGTTTCTTTTTTATTGGTTTCTATATTTCTGGGCTGTCTATAGTCTGACTGAAGGGAAATGGTTTTCAAAGGGGATATAAAGCTGCATTGAAAAGCCCATCCCTATTTAGAGCTTTAGGCATCCTGCAGCGTTCGTTAGTAGCTATGATTATCTCATTTGAAAAAAGAGAGGGTCAAGCACAGCCAAACTTTCTCAAAGTGAAAAGCTCTCTAGCAGCATCTCAATTTATTTGGATGACATACGTACAACTAAAGCGGGTGAAAGCCCTGAACAGCGGGACTTAACCATCACCAGCTTATACATGTTGGCTGTTAGTGCCAAAATGAAATGAATAACTTTTTCTGGTGGTATAAATACACGACACAGAAGCATTAAGTAAACCAACGAGGGAACACACACTGCATCCTTTTGAAATGTTGGCACTTGAGCTAATCTATGCTTGATGGTGATTAGGTTAAGTTAGCAGCAAGTATCTACAAATAATCTCAAACACTGCTAATGTTGGACTGAATCCGTTTTCTCTTAATTATCCGACTTCTTGGAAATCTCAGTCTCACTATCTAAGGCAATCATTATTTGGCAGCAGGGGTTCTCACCACACACTAGACACATTTATTTCACTGCACATTTTAACTCTCTGCCATTTCGTATGGCACACCAACTGGTGCAGTTGATGCTCTTGAGTATTTCTAAGTTGGGCGTTATCCCTAATCTCCATAACTTGACCTATAAGTCATGCATAGTAAAATCAAGATTAGCATATGCATGGGGATCACAGATGCAGTATGGCATTATGTTAATTGATAAATACAGAAATAAATTATTCAAATTCTATTCACTGTTGTAGGTAGGCCTATACTGTAGTATTCTAATTTGCCCATTTATGAGGTATAGCACGTGCTGCCACCCATGATATACACCTATTTTATCAAGTGTATAAATACAGAATTGGAGAAGGCTGAGGGCATGCTGCTGATTTAAGCTGCACTTGCTTTCTACCGCAGCCTAATTTTTACCACTGGGAAGGTCTGAATGACTGACTAAAATCCATTTTTTATGAGGAGGAAAAAAGTAGATCTCCAGTGGTCTAATTTCTTTTATAATAAGAAACACACACACACACATATCACACCCACCACATGCCGGCATGCATGCACACAGGCATACACGGCTTCACTCTCAATATCACGGCCTAATCAGCGGCTGACACTTCTCTCATTGTTATTGATGGGCTGCGAGGGAAGAATAGGCTATGAGTTGGCTGCAATCTGGCCAGATTGTTCTATGGGTCCCAAAAAAACCACATACACACAAATCAAGGCCAAAATGCCTGCAATAGACGGTTTTCTTCCTTTATCGCATAAGCCATACATATTGCTATCTGTCTTGTGCAGCAGTGCAGCGGGGAAGGTAGGCTGGACATGATTTATACCTTGAGTGAATTTGATGGATGTCTATTACTATGTGTGAGCTGTTTACATACAAGAGTGATATGCAGCTGCCAGGATGTGTCTGTTGAAAACTTAAATGCCTTAGCAGGAAGAGGCCAAAAAGATGTAGCGCTTGAAGGCTGGCTGTCACTGAGGAACTTTTCTTACTGTGACGCTACCATAGCGGTTACATAATTGCCATCATAAATTTCAATGCATTTAATTACTTTGATGACAAAACAGCGCAATAATGAAGATATTTTATTTGCTGTGGACATGGAGAGTATGATGTGTGATATATAGCTCTATAATATTGTGATTAAAATCTGGCCTGTCAGTCACACATCTGTAGTCTCAGACATGCAAATACAACTACATTAATTAGAATTTCATTTTGGTTCGCACTAATGAGTCTTTACTGTAGCAATAAATAAACTGTGAATAAACCTAAGAGAGGTTATATTGTCCTCATTTCTTTCAGAAGGTTTCACTACTTTTCAGTTCTTGAATACATTTAGCAGCTCTTGTAACTAGTGTCTACAGTATGCTGCCTTTTTTTTGGGCTGTACCCTGGTGTAATTGCTGCTGCAATGTCCCCATTTTGCTGCAGGGATCATTACATTTTCATCAGCTAAGACAGTAAACAAGACGACTGCAGCCATTTCATTCATCAAGATAAACAAACACACTTACGCAGCCTGACTAACAAATGTCATCTGAGCTAACTAGTAAAATGAGATACGAAAAAAAAAGAAAGAACTTCAATAGGTGCATGGCACAATGAGAGACGCAGGCACACGGTGTTCTGGTCTAGTGTGCTCAATCTACAATGCTCCAAGAAGTCATTAAGCTGGTGGAGGATGAAGATGTCCCGGCTTGTTTGTGTGTCAGCGGTGCTGAACGTGAAAACCGGGAGCTGGCACTGTATCACGCAGGAGTGCACACTGCATCATGACGGAGCTCCCAAGCTGCGACTCTGTAACAGGTGCTGTTTCAAAGGACTAGAGATAACAGAGGGGAAAAAAGGGGCGAAGGGAGACGGACACAGTCAGAGAGAGAGAGGGGAGGGTGGGGAGGGGTGGGGTGCTGCTAAAGGGGATGTATTCCTCTTCATCTTCAGAGATTTCTCTCTGCTCTCTCTTTCGGGGTGTACGAGTGTGTGTGTGCGTGCGTGCTCGTGCACATGTGAACACAATGGCAGAGACATAAATAAATATATAAAGGAGAAATACTGGCAGACTGGGAAATTCTATTCTGTTTTTGAAGGGAATAATACTTTAAGCTCCGCTCTTGAAGATTAAGGATGAATTTCTACCAGCAGTCCGTACAGGTTAAATATTCATAAGATTTGCACTTCTAACCTGGTATAATACCAGACACCTGCATTGTGTACTGTTACGTACTACCCCTGCAAGTAACCTTCTGCTGACACATTCTTATCATTTTAGCCTCTCCACTTCTCCTGATCCATAATTTAGAGGTTTACTGGAAAAAAGTGCTTGTGTGCTTCCACACTGGACTGAAAGAAAAACAAAAAGAGATTCTCTTTGCTGTGGGGAACAGAAGACCTTTTTTTTCCTGATGTATTTTCTAATGCCTCTTGTCTTCTTATCTCTAAATATAGGCACAGAGCAAGCCTAACACAGGCACATTTATCAAATTAATCAAGTCTATTTATGATGATTCTGGTGTGTTTGCAGAAGGGCTTGCTAAACATCATCAATTAATTATTCTGTGTGAAAGTGGGAGCGGAGGGAGGGGGGTTGATAACTTTATCATCCATCAAGTCTATTTATGATGATCATCTGGTGTGTTTGCAGAGGGCTTGCTAAACATCATCAATTAATATATTCTGTGTAGAGGAGTGGGAGCAAAAACAATCAACGGCTCTTACTCTATATAGAGTGAAAACAACATACTGTACTGTAGATAACCAGCTACAGCAGATATGCTGTGTTCCTCAGTGTTACTAGTTAGATGTCTAGTATTAAAGTTATGGGCTTTTTAATGTGTTGTTTGAAATCTTTCAGCAAATGTACAGAAGAAGTTTGACTATGGGGATGTGGAAATGAGATTACAACCTTGCACTCTCTTTGTGAAGCAATTAGGTAAAGTTTATCGTTCTTTGCATTCTAATCTAATCACTTAAACTATTGGCAACACTGATGATTGTATTTGTCATTCGGGTAATTTGGGACTTCCAAGATGATAGGAGAGCTGAATGTTTTGACTAAGCCCATCCATCCAAGCTATGAGAGCCATCACAACACATCTTCCTGAATCACCAGAGACATCCCTGTGACTTTTATTATTCATTAGACTTCTCCTTTTGCCAGACAGCCACAAAAGCAGACTTGGCTCCCTTTGCTATGATGCACCACATTACGAATTTAGCAGGGGTGTTTGAACTGTACCTTGAGAGGACATAATGCGATTATTAAACAGTAATAAAGGAAGATGGCACGAGACAGAGAGGGGGGAAAACACCACTAGAGCCTCCGTTTGTCAAGACGGTGTGTAAACGTTTATCCTCTTTGGTATCATTCACAAAGCCCCTTTACGACTGACGCTATGAAAAAGTAATTAGGTTCGACTGTGTTGCCTGGATCTACAACAACAGATTGAAAAATGCATTTCTGACATAACTCATTTCTTGCACGTGATTGAGGTGCATATTTATTTGTAAACAGATCAGTATGACTTTACCAAAGGTGCCAAGAATTGTAGTAGGCGCGGCAGATTACATCACCGCAGCAGGAGCTGGAGTGACCTGAATAATTCACCTCCTTCTGGTAAGTAAAGCTGTGTGTATCATCGCATCATTGTCTTGTATGCACACATTGTACAAAATGAGGGGGGGGGGTGAGGGCTGTCTCTGAGCCAGTGATCCGCTCAGAATAATGCAGATTCACTCGCATGTTCCATACTGGAAACATGACTTGAGTGCCTTTGAATCTTGAATGGATTTTAATGTGTAACAGCTTACGGAGCAGGAAGAGAACTCCTGTTCATTTGACACGCATATTGCTTTACACGCTTTCAAATGTTCATATGTATGTTGAATCATTTCAGAAGGTAATTTGTAAAATTAAATAAAAGAGCCCTTTGTATGATGAGGTACATTATTTACTCATGAAGTCTGAGTAAGAAATATCTATTTCCCTTCACTCTTTTGGAAAAGAACAATAGACAAATGCGAGGAATGACCTTTATTCTAAACAAGTGCTCTGGTTTGTAAATAAGTGAGGCATTAAATGCAGAGATCTCTTTATAATCATGAGGTGAGATGGATGCTTTGCTGTAAACTGGTAATTTAGTCTTAAAGGAAAGGGCACTGATTATAGGTGGCAAGCTGAGATCTTTGACATGTAGTATCAGTGTCTCCTGGAGCACTGTCATTTTCTATCTTCTCTGGAGCAAAAATATCAACCTTACCTTACTTTTGAGTTTACTGTTATTTCATATGCAACTTACTGTAAAAAAAAAAAAAAAAAGATTTGTGAGATTCCTCTGATATAATGGGTGCTGCATCGCTCTGTTTCTGCTCTGTTGGGAACAACTAATGTTTTGCAGAAACCTCCTCAGGCTCTGAAAATTGAAATTCCTCCCTATTTTCTGATATTCTATACCAAACAACTGTGAACAATTAATCAGGAGAGTAATCAGCAGATTAGTTGATGATAAAAATACTTTGTCGCAGCATGAACAGAAATCATTATTATGATATTAGAAAGGCTTAAAAACACCGCACCAATACTGGGTGGCTGGTTTGAGTTTCCTCTCCATCTTGACATGACTGGATCAATATCATCGTGTTCATGAATCCAGTTTAAGACGACATTTGTTTTGCGACTTTTTGATCAAATACAAAATATTAAAACAGCTGTTTAGCACATGTGTCCCGCTGTTATGAAATACATCAGGCTCATTTTTTATGTGTCAAACCAAAAACTCATTTTTGGTGAACGTAAACATGATAAGATCATGTCATCATGGTACGATCTCGCTGAAATTTGATAAACCATGACATTGAATTATCACCCTGTCACAACCAGATTGCTCCATATTTTGGCCCTTTCATTTAAAGGCAATGAGGGACACAGACAACGAGCACGGGGGTGGAGGTTCCCAGGATGTTGTGATCACAGGATATGAGCACTGCCATGGAAATAAACTATTTGACCAATCAGTGATTAATAATCTAAAAATGAAATATTTTCACTGCATTTACATTTACAAGGTAAAATCTAATACCAACAACAAACTGAAACAGATAAATAATATACCAGTGCACAGCAGATACATACAGTATGAATGTGCATCTATTTGCATACA
This sequence comes from Decapterus maruadsi, assembly GCA_030347415.2. Taxonomy (NCBI): domain Eukaryota; kingdom Metazoa; phylum Chordata; class Actinopteri; order Carangiformes; family Carangidae; genus Decapterus; species Decapterus maruadsi. The sequence continues at coordinate 10,989,729 of CM064888.1, read as the reverse complement.
TTTCATCGAGTTCAGATTTTATTTCAAGAACATGACTATAAAAAACACTCCGGGTTGTATTTGTAGCTGAATATCTGAGTTAATACGGTTAAATCTAGCATGCTTAAGTTCCCTGTTTATGGTTGTACCACTTGAACGTTGACACTTGTGTTCACACTTTTTGTCAATGGCGTAAACATGATGGTCGGTCTATGACGTGCTGCCATATACTAGATTTTTACACCAGAAATGGGTGTGAAACACTGAATGCCCCCAAGAGCTGTGAATAAATACTACTATCATATGCACGGGATTATGCTGTGGTTTTCTCCACGAATGTCAATGATATTAGTTATGCCCGTATCCTCGCTTCTCGTCTTGCCCTACATTGTACAAATCTGACTCTGGTGTTTATGTATCAGAGGGATCATTCTGCTCTGTGATGCATAACCGAGTGCAAAACCCCCGACGCCACGTGGCTCCAGGTGTTTCCTCTGCTCTGCATTCATATTAGGAACTCATCAAGGAGGTCGAGCTGAGCTAACTTTCCTTCTTCCCACAGCTGAACTGCTCTGTGTTCTTTTGTATTTTGCATTCAGGCCCACTCGCCAGTTCACGGGGTCACTTGATGTTTTTTTGTTTTTTTTTTCTTTTTTGAAAATGATTTTCTGTAAAGAAAGAGGACTGTGCTGCCTTTTGTGTCCGATGTTTTGGATGCTGCTGACATCTGCTGCTACAACCTTAATCCCGTTGGCTACATTCAGCATGATTGAGTTCAAATCATTGCAAATGCTAATGGACTCCAAAGCACCTATACAAAAACACTTGCAAAGACACACACAAACAATTACAAATACCCAAACACACACAAAAAGTCTAGGCAGAGCTTTGTCTGTAGATGAACTGACTTGAAGCCAAACCCTCTGGCTCAGCTACAGTATCAGCTGTAAAAGATGGATTAGGGTCCTGTATAACTACTCTCACACTGAGGCACAATGTAATAAGTTGTGTGCGTGTGTGTGTCTGCCTCTGTATGTGTGGGGATGTGCTGGAGAGGAGAGGCTACATCTTAAAGTGGCTGGCTACACACAGCTACACACTGTGCCTCCTCTGAGTTGAATGTGGTATGTTTACTCCTGCAAGCTGCCTACAAGTGCAAGAGGTTTAGAGGAGTGTGCTCTGATAGAGACGACTGGAACAGCTTACACTGCTCTCTAACAGAACCCAAACAAGTGTCTGGGGGAAAGAAGAGATTGCTCCCATTGTGATCAATCTGACTGCCTTAGCCAACCAGCCTTGAATAGATGGTCACATTTCTTTACTCTGCAGGCAGACGCCGCCATGCAGCACACTGTCATACACAATGAATGGCATCTTAGCCCAGCTTAGAATCTGTCATTAAACTCATATTGTGCCTAGTGTCTTTATAATTACGTCTACACAGTATCTCACAGTGTAATACTGTCTGAATGCATCCTAAATGTTTCCAGTCACAAATGTGTATGAGTAAAGAAAACGCAGTTTAAAAGACCTGGGATTTGTTTGGTTCCTATATCACAATTTCAGTGATGTATTATGTTCATACTGCCGGGTGCAAATGGAAAAATAATTGATTCCTACAGTGAAAACTGTGCTTATTTCAAACTGAGACCTTTCAAGCTTGTCGCAGAAGCTTTAGGAGCTTTAGAATCAGAAACAACCAGAGCATTTTTATCTGACAAACAGGGACAGGCTGGTGGTTTTATACATTTTAACCTGTTAATCATCTATTTTGCATATTTCCTTTTCCACCACAGTCAACCAGAATTCTTATTAGGCAGTAATTTCCTTCAGACTTCAGTTTTTGCAGATGTAAATTCATTACCAGAATGAAACGGTTTCTCATTTAGAGGCAAACATCTAAATGTGCTTATAGCATACACATCAGTGGGTAATACAGTATTCTGACTTACTGAGGATTTTACAAATGATACCACAGCTCTGTGCATACATCGACTGCCTTAAAGAAGTCATTTGCTTTATTTCATGCTGCTATGAACCTGCAGTTAAGTCATTTAAGTCAAGTCAATATGGCTACACTCACTCACAAGAGGAGGACTGCATACTTGAGCAATATAGTGTAAGCTATGTAATGAGCTCTTTTACTACTCCTATGTCTATATTTGTAATACTAGACCCAAGATAAATAGTATATAAGCTTTGATATTAACTCTTGAGAGTTAAAATTCATCTCCCTAAGCAGGTCAATGCTTTGACACAACACAAATCTGAGCCCTGGGATCCAGCTGGAACACAAAACAAATACAGTCCTTAGGCAGCGAGAAAACAAAATCCCCCCCTAAAAGATTTAAGGAATGGATTTCACATTTAGAAATGAAAAATGAGGCAGCAAGGCAAAGTTATAGCTGCGATGCTAATTGGAAGAGAATTGAGCCAGAGAAATAACCTCACAGTCTCACTGCAGATGTCAACCCTATAGATTTTTTTCTGCGTGGACAGTGATCTATATTTACTATAGACTCTCTAAATACACCAATATTTTATGATTTACCTATCAGTGAGTTTTTCATGTAAGCAAAGGCTATTTTTTAACTTGTGGACAGCTATGAATTGGTATTGATTAAATTCTTATTCAATCCCCCCAGTTTTGCTGTTATTTCTGGCAGAAGCTGAGATATACTGCCTGTCTAGGTAAATGTGGCCCGAGTACAGAAATAGATGACCTCTGTTGCTTTAATTACCCTTGATCCCATGCAGTTTGGTCAGTCTGGTCCTTCTAATTTGCTGGACTATATTATTTGCATTCATTATATGAAAAACAAAACAAAACAGTATTTCAAAGCAAAACTATCCTCAGCAGAAATGCTGCACATGCACCTGGTGGATATTTCACGGCTGATCTGGGGCTAGTTTTCAGGGAAATGACAACGTTTTAAATGAATGCAAAAAAAAATACTGCAGAGAGATCCACATGATTTTACTATAATTTGTTTCACTGGGCACATAAAAAATAAACTCAGATCATGGATCCGTCTGAGGCGAGCAGAGCTCCAGTAGTTGTCAGTGGATATGCTTCCACGTTTAGCCTTTGGTTAAATTCACTACATCTATCTGTGTCACACTTCAGAATCATGGCTAAAAGGATGAACATGAAAGTGATGGGCAAAAGAAATGAAAATGAAGGGTGGGTGAGCCTGGGAATTATAAGAGGCAAACCGTCAACGTGGAGTGCATCAGTGTCAGTCAAGCTCCAACCCCAATGATGGTGGCTAATTATATTTTCCTATGCTCAACAAATCATGCTGATAGGGAGAAACATTTTGCAACTCAATAGCCAGCTGACATCCACTGATAGCATTGTCAACAGAGTCAGCTGGGCTGCCTGCTAACATGGTTCGAGTGGAAAATGATGGTTGATCCCACAGATCCATGTTCTGTTTACATGCAGCGACGGGTACTGAGGAGGAGAAAATGGAGTGAAATGAATGAAAGAGTGAGTGAATGAACGGACAACCTGAAAATAAATGATAGGAATAAAGGAATACAAAAAGAATACAGAAATAGAGAAATAAATAAACATGCCAGGATATTGTATTGTGTATAGACTCTTATATATTTCAAGGGAAAGCGGTCTGAGGCTTTTGGACTCCACTGTATATATCTGCGGGTAATGCAGCATGCACTCCAGCACAATTTTATCTCATTGGTAACAGCCTCAATGTTTAGTGTTCACACTGTGCTGGTGCTCTATTGAGTTAATGCTAATTGAACATTTCCTGCTGTTGCTGTTTTTGTATTAAAAGCATTCAACTGTAGGAAAAAATAGGTGACTTTTATTGTGAAGCAGTCACAGGAAACACAGTGTGGTTGTCTGATTATCTCCCCTGTACGTAGGAACCATCCACTCACTTTGTTTGGCTTGGACAAACATAGTAGCTGCGCATGCCTTGATTGCTGCAGTATTAAAGTCCACTTCCATTTGTAAGCGCATGTGCTGCAAAATGAACCAGAACTGAAATGACTTAGCTTGGAAAATAGACCTTTCACATTCAGTAATGTGTTATTTAATTGCTGATTAGTGATATCAAGAACCCCCCCTCTCTGAAACAAACTGCAGCCGAATCAACACTGCAAAGGACGACATTGCTTCCCCTGATAACCTGCTTTTCTGTGCAAAGCGTCGGAACCCCTTGTTTTCATTGTTGTGCTTGTTATGTGCCGAATGTCAGCACATAACACCCACATACAGTGAAATTATTTAGCGTTTTGTGCCATCTATCTGAACCTCCAACCCATCTGCTACATGAGTGATGTTTGTCCTAAATTATTCATTTCCATCTCCTCACTAATCACAGCCTTGTTTGACCTTGATACCGCAGACAGTGTTTTAAATGTTTTAAAGGAATTTAGTTAAAAATGAGCTCTAAAGCCTTTAATAATCTGTCAGCCTGGATGCCCTACATGCTGTTGCTCGGAGCCTCTCTTGCAGTCTTCCACCCAGTCGCTACTGCTGCATTGTTGAGTGGTAAAAATCTTCCAATTGTAGTCGTCTTGGCATGGGCGCAATACTCATCTGGAAACGGAGATGCAGGAATTCACAGCAGGTGCTTGGCTTAGTCTTTAGAATTACAATAATGAGGACAAATAAAAATAACAAAGAGACTGAAGCAGTGCATTTCAAACTAGCCAAATAAAACAAGAAATTATGGAAGCCTGCGATACACTGTATTTTCAAACATAGACGTTTGTTTGATGGCGTGTAGTATTTTACAGTGGAGGAAATTTGCAGCTTTTCGTCTTTCTTTTCTCACCTGAAACTGTCAATATTATACACAGATTCTCTCCTCCAACTGGCTCATCTTGCATGTGAGTGCTGCTGTAGCTTTTAATTACTTTCTTACACACTGCTGATTAGCTTTGCCAGCAGCCCAAAGCTCCCAGTACGTGTGTGTGCGTGGCTGTGGCATGTGTGTACCTGTGCAAGGATCCTAATCACGTCTGTTGCCACTAACATAACAACACATCTGCAAAATCAGTTTCATTGCACCCATTAAATAACCATTTTTAAACAAAGATGAAGAAGAAGAAAGCTGCTATAAAACCAATGATCCCTGATGCATGACCGTGTGTGATTTCAGGATAACTGATCACGCGTCTGCTGAATTAGCAAGAGGGTGGCTCAAGATCTCTCACTCTATCCTTGTGCTTTGAAGTGGCGGTGATGATGAGATTACAACGTGGGGGGGAGGGGGTGATCAAGGATAACCTTCAGTGTTTTATCTCTACACATTCACCCATTTGTCCGCATCTCTGGCACGGACATATTCACCTGGAACGTAGAACCGCCAGATGTCTGAGCTTATTAGCACTCAAACCATTTCAAGGGAGGAGGCATTTCTGTTGTTTGGTTTGTGTGTTGAATGATCATTTAACTCGTATATGGTAAAGCGATTGTGTGCTTTTTAAATTCAATTTCAAGTTTGAGAAAAAAGAAAGCATGCTATGACCCTCATTGGTAGAGATGCTTATTTGGATTTGGTCAAATAATGCTTCTGTTAAAGTAAAATCACTGACATGGGTGATGTGAAATCAAAACTTGATCAGGACACATTCATTTGCGATTGGTGGTGGGTTGGGCACCAGCTGCTGCTGCACCTCTGTCCGCTACAGTAAGTGGACGCAAAACATGAAGAGACCAGTTTCTCAGCTTTTCATTTTGTGCTTTCATATTTTCACTTTCATGTGTATATCTAGATGAAAACAATGCTATCACCTTTAGAGTCATTTAGATGAAACCCTGCTGTTTGTTTGAAATTGGGTTTCATTTCTCTTTATTTGTTTTCTTTTGTTATGACCATAAGTCACTGTTATTACCAATAAGCAGCTATCCAAAGTTTTATATGGTGCATTACAGTACTTATTGCTTTGTTTACTTGTTTTACGTGATGGTGGTACTTTATGATGATACTACTTTGGGACCTCATAGAAATAAACAATTATCACACCAGAAATCTAAGTATATGGTTGTGTTAATGTGCAACCACTTACATAATATGGGGGCATCCCTCCCAACTCATTTCCAAAGCACCTCCTCTACTTACACCTCTGACACCGTAACACACCTAATTCACACTTGCTATGTGCCACTTTACCTGATCTCCTTGCAGTCAGATTTAGCACAAAGCGTTTACCACCAAGGTATGAGGAACCCCAGGGGTCCTTGAGGGGGTTCCTGGAGGTCCTCAGAAAAAAGTTAGAATCATTTATCTTCACTGTAATTCCATCCAGCAACAGCAGCACAATGACATGCATGCAGTGCACGACTATTTTGGTTCTTCTGTAATAAAACATCTAAAAGCCTAAATCAGATTTCAGATCTGTCTTTGTTGTCTAATTTTTGCCAGTCTAGGGGAACTTGTTTTGAATATGTTTGAGAACCACTGTCCTGTTGTACTGAATACTGAATGAAAGTATCAAGAGTCGGAGCCAAGTGCGTAAATGTAAATTAAAAGATTATAGGCATATGAAAAACCATTATATCTAACCACATTTACAGCTTTGGTCTATGAAAACTAATGCATTAGTCTCTGTAGAGAACATCTGAAAAAATGTTTCCAATAAAATCTCATAAACCTGCGGACAGTCACCGTGTATAAACCTGATAAAATACTCATGGTGAAGTATATTTTTGAATCAACATGGCACCAAACAGAGAATTAGATTTTAAGTAAGTATTAGTGTGGAAAGTATTCAAAGCAAAGCCAACAAAAATGTTTATCACTGAAATGCATGATTATCTCTCGAGAGTATCCAACCATATTATTCCTTGCATGACAGCCTCAGTTAAACAGGTAAGCAAAAATAACAAAGAATAGGTTTTATCAAGGCAATTATCTGAGCAGAGCTGCGGCTGTGAATGTATTCCACTCTTGACTTCTCTTTGATGAAAGCAGCAGGAGCCTTCTCACTCCCTCCTTCTTATCACACTGTCAAGCCAGCTTGCTTGCTCCCACACTGCGTTTGCCAGCAGAAAGGGCACCGCTCGTTAATGCCAGCGAGCTGGAAATGAGTCACAGCACCTTGTCACGTGGCTGATCTCTACCCCGATGGCGCCCTCTGCTCAGGAACTAAAGAACACGGTTTTCCCCGCTCGTTGACATTCAGTGCTGCTATCATGACTACTGTTCTCATCAAATTGAGGGAAAAGAGCAAACGCACATATTGAGTAGGATGTGCTGAGCCGAACTGAACTTGCCTTGTGGATAATAGATCATCTGCTGGTTGTACGGTTTGATGTTTATTTCGCATTTTATATTCTCCTCTACGGATTTACAGCTTACTGATTAACTTCAAGCTCATGGCAGATTTCAAATGACTATAATTAACAACACAGCCATGAAAACTAGAATTACCACCTTGTGGTTGTATGCCTCTGCAACTTAACCAGTCAAGTTGCAGGAAATATGATCACAATCTCTCCTTTGTTGCTGAATGGCAGCATTAAATAATGATATAGGGTTTTTTTTTTCCAGAGCATGAATTGACCTTTGACCATTCGGATATCAAATGTCATCTCTCATCTCTGGTTGGACATTTGTGCAAAAATAATTTGCATATCAATTCTTGAGTTATGGACAAAAACATGTTTTGTGAGGTCACAGCAACCGAGACCTTTGACCTCTGACCACCACATTTTAATCAGTTTGTCCTTTAGCTGAAGAGAAACATTTGAAGCAATTTCCCTCAAGACCTTCCTGAGGATGGGATGGACGGAAGGACGACTTGAAAGCCCAAGGCTTTCACAGCTGTCACCATGGCTGTGATGTAAAAATGCTTGGATTCTCTTTGACACTTCAAAGTATTGGGTAATAGCTGCTAATCAATTTACGTCTAGTCACACTGTTGTACAGTGCATCACCAATTTGTGACATGCATTCACTGCTTTCCAGAAGTTCATTTGTGGTAAAGTGTGTAATCATGTAGTCAGTGTTTTGGCGTACTTGCGTCTAACTGATCTCTGTCTACTTCATTAGGTCTCCATTGGAATGGGAGGTAAGCACTCGAGCTGAGTCAGTGCACTAAAGCTGTTGTTAAGCAGTACTCAAGCAGATATGTATAAGACTGGAGATTACCCAAAGGAGCTGACATCACTGAGGTTCAGACCTCAACAAAATTTCTTTTCTATTGTGAAGTGTCTGCTCTGGGGAATGGCTGGCCTAAATATAAAGTGGCAGTGTCATACACAGCTGAGTGTACAGTGTTATTTCAGTAATTTATTAAAAGAATCATTATGTAATTATCAAGAGAACATATGCATAGTCAATTTTGCTGGCAAAAATGTGCAAAATTTGAAAGACTAGCTGTTATAGTCCTATACACATACACTGTGTTTCTATTTTTCTTGATGCGTTTGAAAGTAAAATATTTAAATGTACCACATTTAAAACAGGGCAATGGGCCAGAAAATACCATCATCATTCTGATAGAGCAGGAAATGAGAGGTACATGGTTACCTCCTCGAATGTACTGTGTGTGTATCTATTTAGCAGACATCCACCACCAGATGTCCCTGATTGTCGGGTGTAATTAGGTTATCAGCGGATGCCTCCCTTTATCCTGCTTACATGAACATACATATGGGAAGGCACTCTGAAGGCCGTCCTCAGAGAGCAACCCAGACTGCTGGTGCGTTCCTGCTTTCAATGCTCCGTGAATTAAAATAGAGAGGATGTGTCACAGATATTTGACAGGATGAGTGAAAGGCGGGACTGATGGTGGCGCTAGAGAAAGAGTCACAGACCCACCGACATCATTAGGATTAATCCCCTGGGGGGCACAGAGGTCTTTTTTTAATCCACTCAGTAGTTAATACTGAGATACCCCAGCCTGGACTGACTGACTGACTGACTGACTGACTGACTGACTGACTGACTGACTAGCAGAAAAGCATTGTTATCCCCAGAGCCTTGCCACCCAGCATGGGTAAAAACCAGAGCCAAGTTCAAACCACCACTTTCACAGCTCCTTGGTGGTCCATCTCGCCTAACTCTTCAGAAAAGTACACCGAGCACTGACTGTGCTTCCTTTTCTCAAGGCTGACTTCATCTGTGATCTTTTCCTTTTGTTTTCCTTTGAAATCACCCACATGCAGCAGATGAAATATAGAGAGAACAGTGGGCTTGCTGAAAGTGAATTGTTAAGAAGGACACTACTTGAAGAGCTTATTCTTCATGGCCAAGGAAGTATAATTTTTTAGATATAAGATGGAGAACTGGCTCTAAGACACTAAGGGCAATGCGCAGGTTAAAAACAATGGGAGATATTCATGTAAATAAGTCAGTTTACTATTTCTGCACATCCACACAGGGAGTTCAACTATATCCTGCAAGATGTTACATTGTGGAGTTGAACCCAAACCAATCTGTAAGCACTCAGAGGCTCTTGAGAAATCTTTCATCTGTTTTCTTTACGTCCAGTTTAAATAACACCAAGCACTGTTTAAAGGATAAGCCAAAAAGAGGTAATTTAGCATGCCTTGTCATGCAAATTGATTTTACATCGTGGCATTACTCAAAGCAGCAGTCCTAATGAAGTTGTGTGTCCTCAGCCAGGTCTAATGGAATGATTGAGGGAGGAAGACTTTGAAGTGTGAAAGGGCTGTTTGTTGGAAAACGGAAACATCAGTGTTCATGGTCAAGGCGAATTACACGGGTAAATGTATTCAGTCTAAAAAACATACCGGCTTCAGAAAACTAGCATGCACAAGAAGCTCGAGAAGTTTACTATGATTGGTTGCATTGAAATACATAGGCAGCGGCAAATACTGTATTCAGCGCCGTTGCTTTGAGAACTGCTGTCAAGAAAATTAAAGTCATCACAATTGGGCTAGTGCCTGGTAGTCTGAGCCCTTTTAGTGATTCATTCATTTTGCGTCAGAACCTCTAAATGACTCAACCTTTTCCTGTTGTTGAGGTTTTTTTTTCGCCTCAGAGTCTGCTCACTGTCCCTGCATCCTGTGGATTATTTTGTATTTTAATTTACATATACGTCACATCTGAAAATGGGGTAGTGTGTTTAGATCTGTTTAAAGCTGTGTGGAAGCAGCAGGATTCTTCTGCCAAGACCACTGACCAGTCTCCAGTAATTGCAGCAGATGGGAATATGTGTTTTACTCAGGCTGGTGTCTGAGGCACAATAGGAACCTCACATATTTCACTTTCTCCACATACAATACATTTCCCAACATGTACAACTGCAGCCTACTGTCTCACAGTGTCAACACATATCTTTAATGATCGTATTTCCAGTCAAGAGGTTTGAAAAGTGGGAAAGGAGAAGGAAAGCTCAAGCACAGGAACATATAACCAGTGTGAAACAGGAGATCACTACATGCACAGCTCTACTGACCGTCACCGAGCAGGCCAAAGCATTGAGATTTAACTTATTAAATATCTACTATATGCTTCTCTGCATAAAAATTACACACTTGTTTATGCTGCAGTGATTTATCGCTGCTTTAGGTGTAATCCAACAAAGTCAGAAAAACAATACACACACGCCACACGTATCATTAACACTGCTGGGCTGCTAATACATAGCCCGCAACACTGTTTACCCAGCTAATACGTAAATCCCTCAGGCACGTAAACCTGCCTTCACTGTCCAACAGAAACTGTTTCTAAGCCTAATTGGTCAGTGAACACAAATAGATCTGTGCTGAATAATGAAAGCGGGTACCCCTCTTTTGCTGTGCCACCGTAATAAATATAGACAAGTTAATTAATACAGTTTTAGCCTTTACGTCGTGCTGAGAAAATGATTAACTGCAATGACAATTTAAAGATGCCATGGCCCAACTTATAATGGATGGTAATTAAATGGGTCAATGGTAATTGCATGATGATTACTGATGATTAAATTAATCAATATTTCAATTAATTCTGTTTTACACAACTTAATTAAACTATTTATTTAACAATTGGCCAAACCGATCGGATAAAGGATTCTGTATTGATATGTGGTTTGTGTGGGTCTGTGTTGTCAACAATGCGACTAATATTTGTTATTTTGCAATTGCAAATCAAGCTGCTAGAAGTCGACTTCAAAAGCAAAGCAATTACATGTGATTTATATCACAGAGACATCAGAGATGACCAGGTTAGCCATGGGAAAGAGTTAAGCGCTTGATCAACACTACATGTCAGTAAATGGAAATGAGCTTTGTGCAAATTAGTGATGTTAAGTTTTCGGAGCTGCTAATGATCAGATTAATAGATGCAAAACTGGGGATCCCTCTGGCATGGTTTGAAACCCAGGGAGTGGTGGCGTGAAAGTAGATTAAACCTAATTTAAAGCATTGAGGCGATTATTCATGGGTTAACTTAGCTTAATGTAATGCAAGCAAATAATGCGTTTACTTTCAGCTAATTTGGGTGGCCCAAAAAATATCCCCGCTATATACGCAGAAGAATAACACAGTTCAAACAAACCTGATTAAAACCACACTGCCAATAAGAAATAAGACACAGCAGAGCAGCTTTATTTTGTGGGTATCAAGACTTTACACAAAAAAAACCAATAGTATTTTATCTTGGCACTTCCTTTCTTTAGACGGCCTTGTTTTGGTCTGAATGTTTGTTAAAGGGAATTGTCTGTCTAAGAACCTTAGGAGTCTCATTTTATCAGAAAAAAACTGTTTAAAATGCAGGTTTGTTTAGATGTTGTTCACGACAGATTTTTAAATTAAATTAAATTGAATATGTGGTTGGATGAATGGTAAAAATACTAATATTCAAAGAGAATAATTCGGTCTCCTCTAAGCAATTCTAAGCCTGTAGACTTAATTTTGGTGGTACTGGATGAGACCACGGCGTGAAGCAGTCTGATTAATGACATTCCTCCTGTGTTTAATGAACCTGTACAGCAAACACAGACACAGCCTTTGAAACAGTTACTAAGAATACTGTGTGTGTGCGTGTGGACTGGAAATAATAAGGGCAGCTGCCTTGATGTGTGTTTTAGGACAGTAGATACATGCAAACTCAAATTTCTATTTTACCAACAAGACTGATTTTTTTTTTTGGTTATTTCAGTCTTTATCATTTTTTAAAGCTACAATTATATATGGTCAGTCCCCAAACTGCTGTGTCATGTAAAAGTGTCATGATTAGCAACAAACTCACAGAGGATAAACACACCTGACTGCATTTCCTGTTATCTTTATAGTGTGTTTTAGCATCTTTCAGCACTTTTGTTAACTTTGCAATTTCGTTTCACTCTTACTTCTTTCATTAATTGCAATCGAACCAGGTCACAGTGCTAAAAGACATTAGAACATTACATAGAAGACAGAAGAGGCACAATGTTGTTGATATGCATGTTGTATTTTTCTCAAGAAATTTTAGGTTGTTCATAATGTTTTGTAGGGTCATACTTCATTAAATGTACACGTCTTAAAATGTACTTTTTTGACTTGAACAAAGGGAAGAATTTATAGTTTTCTTTATTTATGGTTATATTATATTATTTTATTTACGCTATACATGTTTTCCTCCTTCAAAATTGACATTAGAACTTTGCATTTCTTACTTCACCTGCATTCTACAGTATCCTTTAAAAACAATATACAATGTACTTATAATGTTTTATACATTCATTCATTTTTCAGTAGAAGGAGAAGAATTGAACTAAAACTGTAATGTATAATGGACAAGATTCAAAAGAAATGTCTGTAGGTAAATGTATGTAGATATATTCAATCATAAAGGCCTCTATGGGCAAAGCACATTTTGTTTATTCCATCTCAAAGTAAGAAAAAAAGCCATTATGTTGACAACAATGGCTGACAACTACAACAATATCCTATCCTGCAAAATCTGTGACCTCCAATTAGCACTGATTTGTGAGGTTACCATGGCAACACCATGAGCCCCATCAGGTATCTCTATTCAGAGCCACAGAACAGGTGATAGCCAATGAAATAATTATGTAAATCCATTCCTGCATATTAAATACCTGCTCAATTGATTGCCTATGCACCTGACTAAGTCAAGCAATGCGTGGCCCTGACAAGACAAATAGAAGAAGAAAGAAAACATCTTGCCTGGAAAGTCATTTCCGAGAACAGGTGCCAGGGAAATTGTTAGAAAATGTCTTGGAAATTGAAATTGAGTATAAAAGGTTATATTGTTTGACCATCAAAAAAAAAAGTTATTAAGTATATGAAACAAAAAAAAAGAAATAGTTGAACAGGGTTTGTGTTTGGATGGGCAAGTTGAAGAAAATGTTGAAAATGAATGTTTCCAGCTACCATCAAGGCTCCCTCTATATAAGCTAGAGGATGTGAAAGGAAATTAATGAGATAAGAAGACACCTTATTAAGTACAACAGCAGTGGAGAGTGTCAAGGGATTGTGTGATATCTTTGCAAAAAAAAAAATTGTTCCACGTCTTCAGGTGAAAGCTGGTTTTATCCTGCTATAGTAACAGCACTAATGCTATGTCCATAATTTCTAACAGTGTTTATTTTATTAATTTTTTCATGCACTGAGAACACAAGCGGGTCCAGAGATAACCTTTTTTTATCCTGCAGGCGACACAGATGCCCCCTCCATCAAGTCGGTGTGCAGAGGGCGCCCCAGGTAGCTCTTATCAGCACTCTAACACATCCCTCTGCCAGCCTGCGCCGTGTATGCCAGCCACAGTCAGTTCAACACGCATGGCACACAGCCTACAGTGACAGCGCAGCAACCTGAGGAGTGTTCAGCCCAGAGAGTAAACCAACAGTGAAACAGCAGGACGCAATCATTTGTTGAACTGACTGATTAGGAGATGGAAAAATGTCAGATTGGTGTTGTGATTTTAATGATTAATGGACAAACTGTGATAATCCATTCCCACACACCGGCTCAAAACACAACAGAGATGAAAACAGAAACAGAAAAAGGAATCAAACCTCTTTTCTTTCTTCTTTGATTGATGCCTTATCATTTGGTGGAATGTTCATTAATGTGAATGTTATGCTTAATTACTAAGTTTCCAGATATTTTTTCATGGCAAGTGTGCGTGTAGTGTATATAAATACACTTAAACAGCTTATAGAATTTGCACTATGATCATATGTGCAGCCATGAACCACATTCATTCTCGACATAATATTGGAGGTGCAAATATGTACAACTTCTGGCTTTCAGTGATCTATTTGTAGAAGTATGTGCAAATGTGTAGATCAACTGAAAATTACACAGTGAGCAATGTGTCAAACAAATATTTCTGAAACACTGAACACTGCTGATATTCTATATTTTCTCATTGGAGACGCACCCCGATAACAAGTCATCACTGCTGCTATAAATGCTCACTAGAGTTTTACCGTATATTAATCCACCAGTGAAAATAATAGAGCTGTTTTCTGCTGCCTGAGAACATGCTAGAAAATGCAGCGGTCTTTTGGGGAATAACTTACAATGTTTTGAAACAAAACTATGTACAGTATTTTTTCAGCTGCTTTTAAAGATTTCTGTTTTTGGTGAGATCACTTGATTTAGGGTCAAGTGCAGGGCAAGGAAAGTACTGCAAGGAGGAAAACAGATTGTTGACTATTGAAAAATCAAAACTGCACAATAGCAGTGAGCTTGTCCTTGAAGCCCTGGTATTAAAAAAAAACAACAACCTGAAATTAATAAATCATTCTGACCCAAGAGGGATAATTACAACAATCTGCATGAGGCTTATAATTTACAAAAGGCACAAGTAGCAAAAAAACAAGTAAATATTTAGCATATGATTGACTGATTGATTCATTTATATTTCGGTCATCTCTCTTACAGTATGTTCAAGCAAACCACAAGAAATGCACACACCAGATATCATCCAGATAACCCTGCCATCTATGTTGCATCTCTGAATTCCAGCTTTGACATTGATCTGCTTCTGCTTGGCTTGGACTGTATGCATAGGAGTTACTTTCTGCATGTTTATTACTATGTGCTAATGTGCCCATGCCCATCATGATTGATCTCTTCCCCTTTTCACAACCTCCCTTTCACTGGCAGACAACCTGCTGATGAATAATTTACGCCGCAGCTAACGTCCTCAGATTAGACAGAGAAAATTGTTTCGGGAACACATGAATGTTTAAAGACGAGCCACTGAACCTCTGTGGCGTCTGAAGGGGCCTCGCTGGTGTCATTAATTTGTGCCCAAACTGCTATCAGAGGGTTGAAATGACAGCATGAGGCTCCATGCAAATTCAGCAGAAAAAAAACAAAAACAACAACTTCAATTTGATGCAGGGAATCATTTGTTCCTGTGCTGATACTCTCCCAGACTGATACAAATGAGTGAGAAGCTTTACATTTCAGTGCAAAGCGCCAGGCCGCTGTCATCTTTGGAGGGGGGAGGGCGGGTAGGCGAGCAAATTTTAAGCCACCTCTTAGCATTGTTGGCAGTGTAACTGCATGTTTTGGCAACGTTCCCTATAAGCTCTGCATACAAGGATTCACTGTGCATGTCCGTACGCTGTGCATGTGCACACAAACTCCAACTCTTATCTCTGTCCCAGTCCTGTGCAGGGTATTTACATTAAAATCAAACGAAATGAGAAATGAAATTAGAATATAAATGTCCCTCCGAATGTTTGCATGCCTCGTGCGTGCACAAGATTCCCTGAAGAGGAATCAGAACATTTTTTTTTTCTCTACACATGATGCAGTTTGTCTGTCGTTGCCTGCCTTGTAGAGCAGAACTGAAGTTTTATACAAATCAGACGTTTCCTTTGTGCTTCGAATCATGGTAGACTTCTGCTTGGTTGGTATTTTCCGACCACCAACATCTGTAAACATGGTATTTCAAGTCCATGACTAAAATCTAATACCTGTTTTTAGGTGTATTACAGCCAACCTTAAACTTAGATGGATCCACGGGGAAATCTGTGGAAAAGATTTGCTCTGATCCTTTTTTGATTATTTCCAAATATTTGGATTCAGAAGACTTTTTTTTTTTTTTTTTTTTGCAATTTCCCTGCTAAGCACCAAAAGAACATCACGGTCCAATGTTCTGACACATCTTACAGTAAATATGATTGTAAATCCACATAAAGTACGAATGTTCTTCGATTCCTACGGTTGCCGCCTACCTACTCACACAAGGTTAGGAGCATCTTACGAAGCCAAAACACCTACAGGAACAACTCTGAACTAAATATTCTTTGTAGAATCTTTATTGCTTGACTCTTACATGTAATATGTTAGGAAGTCATATGTCTTACATAACACAAGAAACTAATAAAACTTTTTGTTTTCAATTCCTTTCAAATAGAAATTCTTCACCACTCCTGTCTACAATCTTAAGCTGCTACAGGCAGTGTCGATGTGCAGCAGACTTCTCACAGTAATAACTAAACTGCACTGTAATTGAAAGAGGAAAAATAAACTGGATTTTGGGTAAAGTTGTGATATACTTTCATTTCATCTTTATTACTGCAGCCTTTGATTAAAGGCTCTTCCTCAAGTATGAGTCTCCCAGCTCCAGATACGTGGCTTCTCCTGATCTTCTGTTTGTGATTTCGTTGTTATTTCTCTCACTATATTTATCCCTCAGTCTGCTTCATAGAAAGGTTCTCAGGGAACTTTTTTTTTGCCATTTAAACACTCCTAACCTCACGGGTCAACCTTCATTGGTCTAATATAACAGGCTACAAAGCGCTGCTGCCCAGGTGTGTTCCTCCAGCTCATCCACACCCACTGGTTTTCCTTTGTGTGCGCAAATGAAACTCTGTGACAATTCATTTCATATGCATGATTCCTGGCAAATCCATTCAGCAGCATTAATCGTACTGTTTCTCTCTGAGCCTCTGCAGTTTTCACTCGCCAGGTCAACATGCCTCCGCTGAGAGTTTCTATTATCTTCAAGGAAGAAGAGGCGAGACAAGAGATGAGTGTTAATTTTTGTTCATATTGTAGTAAATCTTATTCATACTTGTATTTAATATCATATTATTGTGAGGTGCAAGAATGAATGCATATTAGACCATTGTGAGAGTCCAAGGACTAAATTCATAATGATTATAAAAACCTATTTTCCTTCCTTTGCTTACTCCACTGCTTTTGGTCATGCACCAGTAGTTTCTGATACACTCTAATGGCTGCACATCTGTTTTTTTGTTTTGTTTTGAATTTTAAAAGTAAATATATAGGCACAGATCTTGTTGTGCCATAATTATTATTACAAAGTATTTTCCCTCTTTGTACAGAAGAATATTAAATTCCCAGCTCCAACATTGTGCAATGTGCTGTTGTCCAGTCCAGATAAGTAATTCCATCTGACGATTCTTAAAAAAAACTAATTTCTTCTTGATACTCTCTTTGGTTTTAATTATTGGCTTTGATTTCGTTGGAGGAGTGAGCTGTGATAATTCATTCACTGTAAGTATAACTTCCTCTGTAAAATACATAATCATTCAGTGCATGCATATGTATACCCTGCATGTATGTATGAGAGCACTGTAATTGTCAAATGGAAATCATGATGTTAACATATCCATATGGTGTTTTTGATGTGATAGGCTACATAGAAGTAACATGTGTGGAATAATAAACCAGCTCCATGGCTTATAGGCCTAGTATCTACACCATGAAACTGCAGCAAATGAAGTCAGACAGACTGGGTTTCATGTCACAAACCTAAGGAGCCAGTCCAATAAGCTTTCTATGTGGTAACTTTATGTCTGCTCTTCATAACATGACTTAAACCAATGTGTTTGTGCACCATAAGTTAAAGAAACACATACAGTATTCTCATGAGAAACCACCTGGCAATGATGATGACTTGGGCTGTCAGCTCAGGTATTTACAGTTAGAAGCACTGTCAGTGTAAAAGCTTTCTGAGCCGACTACTCAGAGCAAATTGATATACGATTACATCTCATCCACCCCTCTGCAAGCTCGATTCATAAAGATCCAAAAATACAAACCCATTTATAAACAACCAAAAATAGCACATAACTGCACTGATTCATCTGAGTGGGGTCACAATGCACCGCCTGATAATCCGAAAAAGCAGTGGTATTAGTGGAATTTATTTTGGGGAAAAAAACAATATTTAACTGATAAGTTTCTGGTAAAAGGATTTCATTCAGTATGAGAATCAACGTTTAGCATAATAGGACCTTCTATGATTATCAATCCACCATTTAGACAAACTCAGTGGTTTCAAATTTAAAAGCCATTCACTAAATAAACTGATGAGAGCCTAGAGCTTAAAGTGACACTTAAACTGCAATTATCGCATCAGCGCAATACTATACTCATCTGTGGTCATGACTTATTAAAGTCCTTTTGTTCTTAACACTGTGTCTGTTCATTCTGATGGTGTTTGCATCTGACTGCAGCGCTGCAGATGGCTCTGGAGAAGGCTTATTTAATGAAGAAAATCAGCATCATTGTCTCAACAGAATCATCTATCAAGTACGAGGATAAACTGATTGCTCAGACGGCGTCCCGTATTTTGCAAAGAAGGATGGGAAACTTTTGATGATCAGCTCGAAGTTTGTTTAGAGAGCGCGGATTAAATCATAACAACATTTGTTGCATCTTTAACACAAGAGAGACTGTTAACAGATTATTATACAGCTGATTAATGTGGCTGCTTCTCTGTGTGTGTGTGTGTCACTGTTTTTACACAAATATTGTGCACAAGCGGCCCACTGCTCAACACTTTGGTCTGTTTGTTTGCAATCAACTCCAAGTTTTCCCTCTGATAAACACGGCTCTTTGAATGTGAACAGATAGAGAAGTTTAGCGGGAAGTGAGTGACACTGCAGGAGCACACACACACACACACACGGGGCAATTACTAATGAGTGTTAATGAGTGTATCCACGCATTGTTTGGAAATGACAACAGTAGGAACAGAGTTGCAAAATTGAACTGAAGTTCGAACATGGAACTAACTCTACTGCCATGTCCAGTTCAATGCGGCATATACGGGAAATATGAATTGCACTTCTAATGATTTGAGAACTGTTTTGATTGGTTCATCGCCAGCTTCTGTAGAGTTTGGAATTCACCTCAAAATGTGGCAACCGAAGTGAAGTTGTTGTGAAAGTGCTCAAACATATTAACAACTGTTCATATTCACAGGCTGTTAAAGTGAAGAGGGGGGAAATAAATAAATAAATAAAACTAGCTTCTTCCAATTTTCCAGACAAAAACAGCTTTCCAAATCTTCTGGTTTTGTTCATACACCTTTGAAGGAAAATTGAGCACAAATCAGCCTCCAATCAACAGTGTGCATCTCGCCTAACCCATATACACTAGGCTGGAAAGTGAAGAGACGACCATCTGCTACCCACTAGATAGTCCAAAAACATGTTTTGGTGGTCTCAGAGAAGGGCCAACAAGCTGTTAACTGAAGTGGGGGAAGCTATAATTAGAAGTACTATTGTGTCATTTTGGAAAATCTAGCAACTCTTCAGAAAGTGGGACTTCATGAGGGGACATTTTGAAAAGATGAGTTATTTGATAGAATCCAGAGACAGCTTGTGGCCTCCAGTCAGACAGCAAGAGGCAAATTGCACATTAACAGTGAATAAAGATCCATACTTTGAATAGAGCGCAGTCAAGCTTCTAAATCACTGTGATGTTGAGATGCGATGGCACTGCGATGCCATAATTAGCCGTGATAATACTTCTAGAAAGGACAGCACCCTAGTGAAACTCAATTTTTTTTTTCTCAGAAGACTCTTTCACTTGAATATAGCAGTTCTGTAGCAGCTGCAGTCTGTGCTTCATATTATATTAAAAGCAGAATGTCTTGTCAGTGCCATTCCCAGGCAAGAGACTCAGAGACAGACAGAAGGTACTGTAGGTTCCTGCCAGATTACATAACAATGGAGGGTGAACTCCAAGGCGGGGATGTCATATGAGGAAGATATACCCATGCTGAATATTACTCTTCTACACGTGCAGAAGATCTCTTGTTTCCTAATATCACCCTCAAGCGCAACTTTGGTGTCTCAGTCCCTGTGATCCATCTCGTGTCATTACCAGTCACAGGAACTAAGAGGAGCATCATTGTTGCAGTGATGTGTCACCCAGTAATTCTGCTCAGTTGTACTACAAAGGGTTCCTGTCACAAATGTGACTTTGGTGCTATAGATTTTTAGGTCAATTTTCAATGCAGTCAGAAACTCTGCTCTACTTTAATATTTCCTCGGAGCAGATTAAGATAAGCATCTCCCTCCCTGTCCTAAATTCAATGAAATGACAACCCCTGGTGTGCCCCTGATTCTGACAAGAGAGAAGAGAGTCGGGCTGTGGCATGTCTAGCTTAAGCAAACTGGCACTGGATTTTCAACAAATTTGACCTGGGTCAGATATAGCTGTGCCTAACCTCAATCCCAGAGTTTCAAGCACATTGAACAGAAGCTCGCTGAATAACCTCACAAAGGGGGAGGATAATTAGGATGACTGGAAGCGTTTTCCAAAACACTGCAGTTCTTTTCATTATGACTTTCCTCTCACAGCCATGCCAGGCCGATACGTTCACTGACAAATCCACGTACATGAGAATCTGACTGAACTTGCAGTTTTTACAGCATCGTCAATATCAAAAATGAACGTGGTGTCCTTGCTTTGTGATTAGAAAATTTAATTTTCTGTATGAGTCATTCCTGGATTTTTTTTTCTTTCTTTTTTTTTTTTTTTTTTACAGGTATAGGAAAGACATTTATCAAGACGACATTGTGAAGGAGAGAAGAAAAAATAAGGAAATACAGGCAGGCACAGATCTCCCTTTCTTATTGACAACAACAACAACAGCCATTGGCAGGCATTTGAATACATAATGTACAATGTGTACTCACAGTATCTTATCTCTAGAGTGAGTTACATAAAATCACACATGGATGATGATAACAAACAGAAGCCTGAACAGCGTAGTAGGAATAAAAAAAAAGAAAATATACCCCGGTGTGATCCAAATTTTATTTTCCGTTTACAATACCGATCTATTGTGAGCACAAAGGGACAGCAGGTTACTGTTTGGTTGCTCATCTTGGGCCTGAAATATTATTCAGTGGTTTTAGTGGCCACAGTGAGCAACGCAGTGTCAACCTTTCCACGTCACACAAATTTTATAGGGAGAATCAAGCGGCTCTCGGTGGCCACTTCGAACTCCCCTGCATCGTATTGATCTGTCACTGACATGGCTGTAATGCAGGACACTGGTGCTAATGGAGGGCGATAAAGTAACTATAAACCCACTGGAGCTCGCTAGTGCATCACTGTAAAGACTGATCGCAGCAGACAAGCGCCACGGAGGCAAGAAGACTAACAAATAGGATTTCTACTATTTATTTATTTTTATATATGTACTCCCCTCCATAAACACAAAGAGACCCTTTATGGATTCTTTGTGAGGATGACAATAAGAAAGCATTTCACCGCAGAGAGCAACAAATGTAAAGCGTACAATTTAGGTGTCTTTTATAGGCGCCTGAGACTGTAAGATCAACATAGTGGTTGCTTTCCACTTGTGCCTTAAATATGCATGCGCTGAGAGCGCGGTGGGGGAAAATAGTTGGCCTTTTTGTTTGTTTACCATGTCTCAGGGGAATTTTTCTAAAATGGCTGAAGAAAGCTAATTGCCTTTTTTGTTACTCCTAACCTTTCACATTTGGATGCATGTAACTTCCTGCAATTACACTGTGTGCCAAAGGATATGTGATTTTCCCCATTTGGTTTCAGTAATCTGTTCCCTTTGGAGTAAATCTGCAGTTATGTGCAGTACACAAGGCCAGCAGGATTAAGCGACACTATAATCTGAAAGGTTTCTTTGTCCTCACCAAATCTTATTTCTGTCAAGGCTCAGTTACCATCACCCGTCAAACACGTCACCTGTGAAATGACTGTGTGATAATTATTGATCGCCAGGGAGGAAGTCAAATTTCACATTTGATTTCTTGCTGCAGGGTCATACTACAGTAAGCTCTGCTTTGTCCAGCTGAATGATCATCTGCCTAGCCCTCAGGCTATTCTATATAAATGTGACCACATATTTACTGCTAGTGATGATGGTGGAAGGAGAGAGCTGTCCGACTCTCCCTGCCTCACCCATCCACCCTCAGTTTGAAAATGCAGGCTTCTTGTTAAATATTTGACGTCTCTGTAGCTCGAGCCATAACCCTGATAACATCATTAGCATTATGTTTTATTAACTTTGGAGAGCTCCCTTCAGAGCCAAAGAAGACATTACTAAATGGTTTTTGCAGACTGAATAATATTCTTCATTATGAATAAACTGAACTTTGCGCGATCAAACGGCGGCACTGCCTCTTTAAAGCCTAGCAAATGTATTGAAACAGTCTTTACAGGGTAACACAACAATTGTGCGAAAACTGACACGGGGGTTATGAGTCAGGGGTAATTACATCCCATCAGCAGGTGCACATTCATTATGTGATGGGAGACTCACATGCAAAGGCCTCATCACAGCTACAGATATCTTTTGGAAAGACTAGAAAATGATTTTAAAGGGGGGGGTGGAGATGCATCAGCTCTTTCGGTAATGTAGAGGACGGTCTGAATATGACGGGATAAAGTGCAAATGGGAAGTCACATAATTATTCAAAAGCAGGCCGTAGCGGGCAAGATCAGAGTGTTGGTTTTTACAGTATGAACCTCAAAGAAGCTGAAAGTCAGGGCGAGGGGGGAAAAAAAGACAGACTTCTCGAGGAATAAGGATTTATAAGCTGCTTTTTAACCTTGTGCGGGGCTGCATTTCATTTAACAAGAGCTTTAATTTGACTGAGGTTACCTCCAATTATTCAAAGGCTACAGCTGTCCACATAGTATTTATGCAACAAAAAAACCCCAATGGCGTCCTTGAAGGGGAGCACTTAACAGAAAGGGTCCCGCCGAACACGCATTTCATCATGTTGAGTGACGGCTGAGTTAGAAGCTGTGGTGTCATTGGCTGCATAGAGTCACAGTGGATGCTCGAGAGGTTCGAATCCAGTCTGTTAAATTTGAAGTGGCTCACGGAAGGAGAAGACAACAGCTGATTGCGACATATGTCCGGGATGCATAAAACACATATGTTAATGCACAGCGAATAAACAGTGCATGGGCGTGTACAGTACAACAAGCCTGTCACTGAAGCACTGGAGTGACACGGGCACATTTGATTCACGAGCGCTTTTAAATCAATTTAAATGCATTGGTTAAATCAAACTGATATACTATAGAGTATTTGAGTCTTATTCAACCCAACAGACACCTCCATATACCCTCAGTCTCAGAATATTAGCGGCATAGCAGATAACACCGGCTGAAAAAGCTTTTGAAACTCAACCCATTAATTGAGCTTTACTTGAGCATAGAAGTAACATACCAATCCTTAAATTGACTGCGACCAACCCTCCTATTTTCCGCGCCGCCATCGATAGCTCTCATTTCTCAAAGACCTTCTGCAGTTTTTAAATGGATGGCTGATATAGATTTCTATTAAGATGGTGGAGCAAATTTTATTTTTCCTCTAAACCGTTCTGTCAGACGCTTTCACACCATAGTAACATTCGATATAGTGTCTATTTTTTGCTCCATTTAACTCCCAAGATGCTTAGGTTCAATATACATCATGCTTCACACTATCACCACCTGGCAAAATAGTCATTGGCATCTTTCCATCCTCCTTGTCCACCTTAATCTCACCTCCTCCTCTTCACACCCCCGTCTCTGTGATCTGACTACAGTAAATCCATATTTCTATCTGCCCCCTCTTCTCCTTTGACCTTCTCTGTTCACTTTCTTCTGGACTTCCCTGTCAATCCGACTGCCTCTTTGCTGTCTGAAGCCTTTGCAAATTGAGTGAACAAGGGTTCAGGTTGCCGAGGGAAAGTGGCTCAAATCCGCCTTGTCTGATGACCCCTCTCACTCTCGAATGCTACTCACCTGCTTATCGACATTTATTTCAGCCGCTGCCTCAACCCTCTCCGTCTAATTCCAATCCTGTGCTTCTAACCTCGGCGAATAATTCTCTGTGTATCTCTTGTCACCCCCGTCGGCTCATGCCTTCCTGCCCTCCTCCCTCTGAGGGTTGTGTCACCTGTCTTGACAGGAAGTTAGACGGTGTTCAAAGCTCTTTCTCTTAACTACCCAGTGGTCCTGTCCTCAATTCCCCCTCAAACTACTTCCTCTGCTGACCTTTCTGACTTTGGTTTAAATGATCTGTCTCTCTTTCTCCACAGATGAGGCCCTGAAACAGATCCACTGTCTTGCCACTTTTTCCTGATTGCTATCATCAACACCTACAGTATGTGACTGCACAGCGATTCAAGTCATGATAAGTGTTACTATGGGAACACTTCACAATAATCGAACTTTACAAAGTTTAATTTACTTACCTAGATTAAATTATCAGCAATACTACACTTATACTTTCAATACTTACAATACGACACTGTAACATTTGTACATTTCTATATGAGACAGAAAAACCTGATGTCATCACCTTGTCTGACTCTTAAATACGATGGGACCTACATATACAGTATATAGCAAGATACTAATTTTGAAATATTTTTTTCAAACAAATATTCATCACACACATCTGCCTTGACACACACCATTTTGTAACTTCTTGATTTGGGCATTGTGGTATATGGGAGTAACATACAGTAAGACACTGTTTACGTCTACATGGCGTTTCCAGCCAACTGCATCAGTTTGCTGTCTTTAAATGAGCAGCAGTGATATGCAGAAATTAGGCCTCTATTCACAGTCACATTTAGTTTGCAGTTGCCCATCTACAGTGCTGCAAGCATGCAAAAAATAACTACATTCCTCCCTGTGCTATGACAAGACTGTCATATGATACTACATGATAATGAAATGTATTTAGCTCAGCTTGTAACATAAATCAGCATCAGGCTGTATTGATGCTCAGCCATTTGCTCTACATGTGTGTATTGGTGGCCTGAGCCATGTTGGCCGATATGTGCAGCAGACCAGGTGAGGCCATGATATTAAATCCATACATGAGTATGAAGATCCAAATCTGTATAAATGACTACTAGATATAACATTACCATGATGAGTACTGTAAAAGAAAAGTACTAGACTACTAGATCTGTACTGACCAGTATATAAACAACGGCTCTAAGGACTATGTATGAACCCGCACATTATTATCATGTGAGTGAATTGGCTATAGCCCAGGCAGGACACAACTGCATTGACACTGATAGAGTATAATCAAAATACAGATTTTGAATTTTGACATTGATTCTCAGAACGAATCCAAACTATAAATGTTTTCAGAAAAAATAAAGTACAGTAATAGGATCCTTTTGTGCAACATTCCTACAAAGGATCCCCCATCCATCCATCCATCGGCTATACTGCTTCTCTGTGCAGGATTGCAGGCAACAAAAGTTCAGCAATTTATAAAACAATCATGTAACAGGGATTTCATTTTCCAAAGGACACTGATATAAATTTGAGCAACAGGAAGAAGACCAGGAAACCTACAGTACAGAAGCACCAAAGGCAGATAAAGGTGGAGCGTTAACAGCGGTTCTTGTCAAACATAAACAAGTTATTTCAGCAGTGAGACGCCTTAGAGAGAGAGAGAGAGCGGGGGAGAGGGAAAGAAACACAGCTTATATAAGACATAGCAAGCAAATCATACACCCATCCAAGCAGAAGTCTACAGGCCTACGGTACCAACTCTAGCAGTGAAGACCAGGAGCAACTGATATCAGGTTGTCTGACCTGTGTACAAACACCATCCTAAAGAAAAACATCACACCCTCCACCTTGAAGATGAGATTAAAAGCCTGTATAGTGAACAAAACAACAAAACAAAACAAAAATCTGACTCAAGTTTCCTGCAAATAACATTTACGACTAATCTTCAACATAGCTGTGACATAATTTTCCCTATTAAGGAAAAAATGTTGCAATGTCCCTAGAAATTCTTTCTTATCTGAGGCACTTCCATCTGAAAACAAGAGGTATAAACCTGGTATGTACAAATTCCAGATATAATGGACATGCGAAAAGTAATTAAATAGGGGAATTGATAAGAGAAAAGGTTAATAAGTACAGGAGTGAATTTATTAAGATGCTTGTGTCACATTTTTATCATAAACATTTGTTTTTTTTTGCATATAACATATTCATGTATTTATCGTGTCAGCCATATGTTTCTTTATTTCATCCATAATGTGTCCCTATACACTAATTCTATCAGCATGCGTCACCTCCTGTGCAACGTTCATCACTGGTCATGTGAAACTGATTCTCGGTCAGTGTTTTCGGCAGCTTGGTAGCCAGATAAAAGCACTGCTCAGCTTAAAGTGGACTGTAAGTTCACTTGAGCTCACCTTGTTAAAAACAGCATTAAGTGATTTTCCACTTTATTCTCATTTCCCCCCTCTCCTCTCCTTCCTGCCTCATCTCCTCTCAGACAGACTACACTTTCTTAAAAGGCATAACAGCGGTCAGTTTAGCGTCTTGAATGTCTCCTCTGCTGGTGAGTCACTTCTTTCAGGATCTTTTTTGATAAATCTTTATTTCTATGTGCATTTGAAGCAACGGAACACATTGTGTTAGCCATCAAGAAAGACCTTGAGACCTGTTTTTTTTAGTTTTTTTTTTACTTTGCTTGTGTTTAAGCCATTCACAGACATGAAACATCCTCCACGCGACCTGCACACATTCCTGCACTGAATGATAAATTTGGTTTTCATCACCACACACCATTTCTGTCACTCCAGCATTCATGTTGTGTCATATTGCAATCATGTTAAGTTCATTTTTATTTCACTCACATTTCTAATCACATGCTGTTATCAAATGTGACAGTGTCCTCTGCTTGTTATTCGAATAAAGCGTGAGATTCTTCCATTTCGGTTTTTCCTATCTCACCTGCAGTTACTGTTAATTTGTTTCCTATTCCTGTCTCCTCACCAGCATCTGTAAAGATACAGACCCCATATGTCTTTTCTTCACTTTAGTTCATTTGCAAAGTTATTTGATGCCAAACTGCAAGTTACTGAACTAAACTGATTACTAAACAGTCGTTTGACTTCAACTTTATCTCATAATAAACATCCATGTCACATATGCATTTAAGAGATATAGCAAATGTAACAGGCTTCAAATGCACTGGTTCAGAGCAAGTATCTGTGCATATAACCATGGTAACCGTATTCGTGTGCACTGCTCTGTGTAATATGGACACCATCTGTAGAGGGAAGTGAAAGATACAGTGCATGGCAGTAGATAAAAGAGACTGACTGACAAGGTGGGAGTTAAGGTGGGTTGTATGCTGAGCCAAATAAATGGAGTCTGGACTTAAGTACTGAGACAGCGTCTGGTTCTAACTATTGTGGGAAGCTTGTCCTCATAGAGGGGTTCCTATTGTCAAAGGGTTTTGTTCCCTAGCTGTCTGTTCTTTTGGATGCAGGCATGAGCCGAGGCCATAATCGATATGTGCATTTCCAGAAAGTCAGCGAAGAGAGACTGCGGATTGTGTTTGTGTAGATGTTAGGGCGGCAAATATGTGGATGGCTGATTTCTGGTGTGTGTGCATGTTTGTGTGTTTGTGTGTTTGTGTGTATGTAGAGGAGGCCTTTGTATTGTCGGAGTTGGTTCTCTGGGAATCTCCTTTTCTCAGCTGCCGAGGAAAAAGATGGAATGAGTAATCCGCACATAATTTAAGATGTGGGGTGATGTTGTTCGGAGAACTGCTGCCAATTATAATAATCAATGTAATGTTACATGCCATGTTCATTAAAGTGGAAACCAATGTTGTAATCATTTAGAGCAGTGTTTCCAAACCTTTTCCAACTCTTAGCCCACTTAAAAATCTCCAGAATGCAGGCAGCCCACATCTGCCCCAATAACAATATGGAGGCTAAATAATGTGTGGGCCTTTTTTTTTCTAATTTTCATGAACTTCTCACTAAAATGAAACTGTTTTGTCAGCCCACCTACAATTTGTGCAGCCAAAAGTTTGGGAACCACTAACATAATAGTGCTGGAATTGTTGAAAAGAATCCTAACACTGAGTCCTCGAACTGGAATTTATCGATTTATTAGTCACTACTTGGCAAAACCGCTTGAGAACAGGAGGGAGGACGCCCACAAACCAAAGCGTATGTCAACCAACAGCATCAAAGGCTACACAAAGACTAAAGCAAAGGCCCGGGCAACACAGCAGGTTGTTTGTCTCTTTCATTAAAGCTGTCTCAGCCTATCACTGCTCTCGGAGGTGACAGCTACTGAGGGTGAGCGGTCTCTCTCATTTTTCAGACTTCAGTGTTGCTGATGAGCTTTTTCTTAATTGTGTCTTGAAAACTGTGATTTTGTCAAATAAGGAACAAAATACACAAGGAAAAGAGAAGCATTTAGAAAGATAATCAAGAGTTTTACCCAGGGAGGGGAATCGTTCCTCTACTAAATTTCTGGGGAGCTGTCAATTCAGCAGTGCAATAGAAGAAAAGACCGCCAACTTAATAACAGTGTTATTTTCTTAATCTAATGCTGTCCCCAAATTATTGTTTGCTTGAATTTGTATTTTCCTGGCAATTGGTAACTAAGAGTGCATTCAGCCCAGAACATGAAGCAGTCAATATTGGATTTTTAAAAGACACTGACCTGGTCAGCAGAGAGACTTGTATTCATTCAGTCGTGCATAAAAGTGTGAACAAGCAACAAAAATCTCCAAAATCAAACTCTCACAATTCAAAGTTCATTCAAAGTAGGACGGTGACCTTTAAGATGGACACTGTTTCTCACGTGGCCTCTCAGCTAGCCAGTCAAGCTGAGAGCACTTTGTTCTGTCAGGCATGCTGAAGAAGCATCTGTAATAGATGAGTGTAAAAATGATGGTTTGACGCAGTTTTGTGTATTTGTTTTGGATTTTCTGTAAAAACAGTCGCAGCATGTGGTGACATTTAGATTTTTTTTTTCTTTGAAACACTGACAGACCATCTAGAACTAACTCACGAAGCATTTAAGCATTAAATAGACTCTTAATATCGTCAACGTTCTCCCTACACCTGGCAAAGGGCAAAAGTTTTTTATTTGACATAACCATGAGGTCATATGTGGGAAAGTTGCTCCTGTTCCTGCTGAGAGCCAAACTCAGCTTCTGTGGATTTTTTGACTTTTGGATTTTTGGTGTTGAATTTCAGCACATTGTTTCCCCTGACTGTTCTCACCCACACCCTCATGTATCCTGTAGTGTTATCCTACAACACAGTGAGTGCACTACTGCTCCACACACATGCATGATATGCTCCCTGCACAGCTTGAAAAAAAGTGAGGAGACAGATAACTTCGAAAGAGTTGTGTGGCAGTTGACTTGCACTCAACAGGTGGAAAGAAAGAAAATTCCAGTGCAAAGATCTCAAATGGAGTTGGTATGTCAAGGTTCTGGGACTTTATTTAGAAGTTTTCATGGAACAACTGCAAAAAGTATTAAAAATGTCCTCAACATGTCACAGAATAAAAAACGAGATTTAAACTAATCTCAAATTAATTAGAAAAATACGAGCATTTCCCAAAGACAGTCCTCCAGTTTCGGCACTGTGTTGAACTTAACAGAGACATCTTTGAGTTTATTTCTCAGAGTAGCTTGTTAAACTGTAACCATGCTAGGCATCTTCTCACAACTGGCTTCTGCCAAGGCGATGCACGCTGCAGGGGCTGCTGCTTTTGTCTCCCCCCCAATCCTCACAATGCATTTCCGTTATAGAGGCCATGATGCTACCACGAAAGACACATCCATCCCAACAATCGAATGTGAAATCCTCATTAGAGGCTTGGTCGGGAGTGACGGTCAGGGCAGATTTTTACAGATTTATCCATCTGTCGTCTCTAATTGACCTGTGGATTGTTCTGAGCCGCACCGATAAACGGAGAACTGCTGCGTATCGGCAAAGCGCGTGAGACTTTAAAAGGGGATCAATGTTTCTCACCTGCCGCGGCAAATTCTATTTTCTAACGCTGCGTACTAATTCATTGTGGCATCAGTATGCATATTAATGCCTATGTGCTCGCGCAGGATGCTGTGAGATTACAGGTCTTGACGTCAGTGACAAATCAGGAGTCAGGGGGATTATCTCCGCTACATCATTGTGTGTGTGTTGCCGCCAGTTTTTCCCCCCTAGTCAAAGGAGTCCAAAAAAAAAAAAAGTATTCTCATGTGCCCCTTGTATTTGAAAAGCAGCTGCTGTTCTCAATCTAACATGATGTTATATGTTTTCCCTCTGGTCTGAACCCATCGTTCATCTTATCTCTCATTGTGTTGCGCAGTTGCTAATTGTTTTGTTTTACAAGCAAACTTTTATAAAGTTAAGTGCCACCAAATGGATTAGTTTGCCATCTTCCACACCGACCATGCATTGTGGTGTCAGCGAAGGTAATTGGATCATTGATCTGTTCATTGGTCCATTCATTTGTCTTGTCATATGTAGTAAAACCTCTCTCTTGAAAGTTTCGCTGCATTATACAGTTGGTGTTTTGTGTAATTAAGTTCAGCCTCATCAAGCCCCTCCCCCCATATATAGCCTACTGTATATAGACAGATTATCATTGACAGTATGAAAGTGCTACTTTATTTCTTGAGCTAAATTACTTTTAATTTGATTCAAAAATGTATACATTAGACTTGTCACCAAATACATATTGATCACAAAAACATTTTACTAATTTAGAATTACATTAATTTTAATGTGGAAAGAGACACTGTCCTGCTTGGTTTACAGTGATCTGGACTACTGCTAATAAAGTTAAAAACACTCCCAACTTCCTCAAACTTCCGCTATTTATAGACAAACACCAGCGAGCGCAGAATTTCACTCAGCTTCAAGTGTTCGGAAAGAGTTTTAGGGGGTGGGTGCACACTCATTTGCACACATTTGCATGTCATTAGCACTTCAAACCTACAAACTTGAAAGGCTTTGCTTGTCAAGACACTCTAATCTTCCTCTCTCTCCCTCTCTCTCTCCATCGTACTCTTTCCCAGGTCTCGGCTCTCTCACACAGGCAGTGATTAAGGAAGCTCGGGACATCAATTAGAAAGTTTAACCTTCTGTTCAGACTTATGACAAGTTCGTGGAGAATTGAAATCTAATGATGCGCTTTTGTTACACCTGTGACTTCGTGCGAGTTCACAGCTTGTGCCACACGTTTGTCAAACATGACAGACAATGCCGTGATAAACCCAAACACACAAAAAAGAGCAAGTTTCATACAAGAAAATCAGAACAGAACATGTTTGAATCTCAACGCAGACCAAGTTGGAGATTTCTGGTATAATTAACCTATGATTAGCTCAATAAAAGTTTCTATAATGTGATTAAATTAACTCTGTGACTTAAGTTTTTTTTAATGTTCTCTTGAATTCCATATGTATGTAGATAAGACAGTGGCTTTAATGTATCCTTTAATCATAAATCCCCAGTGTAGTAGCATGTGTGTGTGTGTGTGTGTGTCTTGCCTTCCTGTGAAATTGTCTCTTTACTAGTATTAATAACCTACCAGGCGAATTAACTCAAAAGACTGGATTTAATGATTTTTTTTAAAGATTACTTTTAAATAATCTCTTCCTTGCCCCTGTGTGCGTATATACGTGTGTGTATTAGAGAGAGGAGTGTAGTATTACTTTACAATCAATCATTCAAAGCAACCTAATCATTTTTAATTTGTTGCATCCGCAGGCTTTGCAACTCTGATTAACTCTTTCAACAAAGTTAATACAACACTAATTGAATTTAGACATGCTAGTATCCAAATATAAAATGAAAAAATCAATGATCATCAGTTAAGAACACAGTGGCAACTATGGACCTCATCAAAGATTAAATCAGCTATACTGTACTTTTAATTGATTATACAACTTATGACTACATTGCACTAGTATTAATTTATTAAGTTTGACATGTAAAAACCCTGCTGTTCCGTAATGCCCCTTTTTTCAAAATATTGTATGAGCTTTGGTTTGCGACACAATGACAACACCTAATTAGAGATGGCAGGACCTTTCATATGCCGAGAGACAAGCGGGAGACTGGCACGCGTTGCAAAAAATATCAACAAAGCTTTGACGACATCAACATCCAAAAGCCCGAAGGCATTTCAAAACATGTAATCACTGTCGTGATTTCCCGTAAAATGTTCATATCCACTGAACTGTTTGGAAAAGTTTAGACAGCTCAACTGGAAAGAACTTCTTGGAGCAGACAAAAAGGGAATACAGTAGTGAGTGGTGCATTTATCAAGGACTTTCTGTGGCTTGAGCAAAAAAAAACCCCAACCTTTTCATGTTTACGCATGTTGTGATTTATTAATTACACGTCCATTTATCCCTTTGTCAACATTAAGTCGATTGAAGTATTTTATTGACGTTAAAATCTTTTTCTTTTTTTTTTTCATATGCACTTTGATTTTACTTCTGAGTTTAATGATGTCAGCAAGCAATTTAATCCAGGTAAATTTATGTCAATGTACTGTAAAATGACAATCCTTGCATTGCTTCTGATTTATTAAAACATGATGAGATTATATTTCACACTTAAATTACTGAAAATTCTAATGTAATTTGTAGAGTGAAAAAAGCAGGAGACATTAACCCTTAGTTTACATTTGGATCATATAACATGAGGCATTCAGCTCAAGGAAATTTGGGAGCTACGCACTGGGAGATGGACACAGCAATGTTTTTTATGACATGTAACAAAGCTTGTGGCTGACCGCAGGTTCAAATATAAGCGGAAATACCACCAATAAAACCTTAAGACCTACTGACCAATACAGTCCCGATCAGCCCCTCAGATTCCAAGCCAATTCCTCGTGCCAGAATTTACTGTGCCAAAGGTTGTGCAGCGGTCAAGCCGAGCATGGAGCTTTAGCTGCCATGTGCATTCATCAGAGATAATTTAAACAGACCTGGATTTAATCCCAGTTTCTTTATCCTGATGAGGTCAGACTCAGTCAAACTGGAATAAAACATCAGTTTAAAATGTGATTCCATCAGAATGGGAGGGTTTAATCAATTCCCAGTAAACAATATAATCAACAGACATCATGTCTGTCATACCTGAAAATGCACAACACATGCCCATGCAGGAACACGGAGGGTGTGCGTGCCGGTGTGAACAGGAACCAGACTGTTCGCTCTGCAGTCAGTTGCAGAAAGCACCATGGACGAGGATGAGCAACAGCAGTTTACAATGCAGAATTTAACAGCACAACATCTGCTAGCAAAGACAACAGTGTCAGATGCACTTAATGTAATGTTATCCATGGTGCATTCACCACTGGTAAATCATGACTAATAAGATCCCATCAGTAGTCTAGACTGCAACGCAACCCTGGAGTTTTTCAAAGTAAAACGGGGTCAGGAGCGTTTCCCAAAGTCTCTGTTTTAGAGTCGAGTGGGAGTCAGGCGTTGAAATACAAAAACCAAACTAAAACGTATTAGTGTGAATGTTGCCTAAGAGGTTTCTGGCTGACATAAGCTGTCAAAATAAACAACTGACCTGATTTGCTAAAATCCCAGTGACAGGGTTAGTTAACCCGCAACATCAGTCAGTCCTCATGCCCGACTATATTTACACAGCTTTTTCTCTTTGTATGTTAAAAGTGCTGGTTCTTTATTTAGTGCTACATGTGGATCATCTGCATTTTTTTGATGGGTACTTTCACCCTAAGCTGCAGCCTTTTAGTAATAAAGTGCATATTTAAGACCTCTGCTTATAGCTGCAGTAATAAAGAGAGGCGGGACTTTGCGAACCATCAATGAATCACTGCCATTGTTGTTCTTCCTCCATTAGTAGCTCCACAGAGTTACAGTGTGACCTATTCACTTTTCACCTCCCATAATAATTTGCCAATACAACCTGACACGCCTGCTCAAGAACTCACTACACAGCAGCATTTCCGGCAAGTACTCTGTCACAAAGGGAAAACACATACATTGTGTAGCTTTCTATAAAAGGTCCCTGAACTGAGATTTGCATATAGATAAGATGGCTTAGCCTCGGGCTGAGTGCACACATGACAGACTCACTGCGGTTACGTCACACGTGCATGAATCACCAGACCTGGCTGCCGGTTGTAATGGCCATCACCATCATGTAATTATATGGGAAAAGTGAACATAATAATAAACGTTTCAATAATAGTTTCATTTTCAATTAAGAGATGTTACTTGCATTAAGACAGGGTGTTTCCTGCTGCTGTTCACACCCATTGATACATCCAGCTCAGTTGGCTACTGTATAGTGCTGCATTACAACTAGTAGGCTAGTATTACTAAGGAAGCCTTTGGCAAGGGACAACAGATGGAAACCAACCATTTCGCTAAATCTGGCATATTTACTGAAGTGTTATTGACATGCTCTGTTCCTGTCAAATAAACAAGTAAATAGATACAAAAAGACATTAATCATGTTCCTTTTTCTAACTTCTAAATGCTGTGCTACCTAAAGGGAAAACACCTGCATATAAATGGGTGGTGATATAATTTAATTTTGTTGACTTATGCTTCACAAGGATTTGGAGACCTATGATTAGATTAGTGCTGCTTGGCTGGCCATTTTCCATATTGATCAGTATTTCATTAGTACCACTATTATTAATATTAGTTTCTTCTAGCATTTTTCAAGTAAAAATAAAATCATTTCTTTTTCTTTTTTTAGGAGTAATTCAAATGAGTATTTTTCTCTGCAGCGAGAGCTTCCCTCCTTCTGTCCCTGCTCGGTTAGTTAACATCTTTCTGTATTGACAAACAAATATTTATCCCCAGTTTGCTTGTTGTTTCCAGATAACATGGATTAAACTGGTCTGTTGCTTGATAATTGTTCTCAGCCTGAGACAGGTTGAGGTGGAACAAAGGGATTTCTTTCAGCCTCTCCCCGTCTCTTTCCATTTGCTACTGCACTTAATTACATTCAAATTCATTTCAGGAGCATTCTATCAATAAACATGGACAGTTCTCCCAATGTAACAGCAAAGCAAAACCCTCCTGTGAAAACATGCAGTGTGCGGCACGAACATATCAGAGAAAATATAGAATCGCCTCAGATCATTTGATGATGACACATCACCTTGGTTAAGCACCACCAGCTGCTCCTATCGCTTCTGTGTTTTTTTTTTCTTGTTGTGTTTCCTATTGCTTGTTCTAGTGCTCTCTTGTTATTTGTTTTTGCTCCATCCTCTCTCTGCCTTGTGTTTCCCAACTAACTGATCTGGTTATCTTATTTGACACCACGACAAAGATAAAAATGTACAAGCTACAGCTCAGGTAAAAAGCCAGTAAAGACAAAAAAAAAACAGAGAGTGCAAGTCTTACTGTACAGAGCTGACAGAGAGTGAGGGTAAAAACGAGGAAGACTATTTGAGCATTTACCCCACTGAATTCTGCAATTTTTTTTATCTACAGCACGTATATAGAAAAGGGAAAAACACACATAGACATCTAAACACCTTTGCATTCTCGACAGATAAAGAATCCTACGCAGAACAAAAGGAAAGGAGAGGAGGAAAGGAGCTGCATTCAAAATGTCTCTTCTCATGAAGTTTCTACCTGTAATGATGAAATCAGCAGAGCTCCCTCTGGTGGAGGACAGACGGCAATCCTTAGAGTTGAGGAGTGCATTTCAAAGTCTGAACCGCACCTGAGCTCCTCATCTGAGATTCCAGCGACTGATACTCTTGAGATGAGAGGAAGCTACATTCTCCTCACCTCATTGTTTGCCTATTAAAGAAAATATCACATGTAATTATCACATAGCAACTAGCACCTGTCCCCCTCCCTCCTCATCCTCCTCCAGTCTGGTCATCTAATGATGGAGTAACAGACACCGTGGGCGGTCCTCGAGAAAAGGAAAACTCCCCCAGAGGAACCATCTGCATGTGGTAGCTACCGAGTTATCACAATCAGTTGTCAGTGTTGTCTGGGCTGAGACATGATAATGTAGCTGTTTGGTCTCTATTCTGTGTCCACCGGTGAAAATCATTGAGTCTAAACGTCAGTAATG
This sequence comes from Decapterus maruadsi, assembly GCA_030347415.2. Lineage (NCBI taxonomy): Eukaryota > Metazoa > Chordata > Actinopteri > Carangiformes > Carangidae > Decapterus > Decapterus maruadsi. The sequence goes on along the minus strand of CM064888.1, from coordinate 10,953,696 downwards.
AGAAGCAGCTGTTATTCTTCGCCAGCTGAGCTCACAACCAAATGACAAGTAAAGTGCAGCAGGAAACTAACAGGGGGCTGCGCTGCTGCTTTCAAATCCAATGCAGCCTCTTTGTGGTGGTTACATTCAAATGCTCTGTCATTACTTTATCGAAAGTCTTAGTGCGCAATTGATGAGGGCCAGAGGGAGCGTGGCAAGAGAGGTGGCGTGTGCTGTCGGGTGTCGGTTTGTCTCTCATCTCATCTGTGATGTGTTTTTCAAATGTATTTGTGCACAGCTCCCAGTGAGTGGCTTTGTAATTGGGAGCATAGAGTGATAAAAAGAAGTGCAGTCCGTGGTGGTTGTAAGAGGACTACATTTTCATCCGTCTGTTGGGGAGGTTGAAGTGAATTGAAAGATTTTTTTTGTCTGATTTCTGATTCAAAGGCATCACAAAGGCGCATGTGTTTGTGCTTAGACCTTGGGTGAGATGTCTTCAAATCCAACTGAGTTCTCACTTTTATATGAGGAAATATTGATATAGCAGCAGTTGTGCATATTTTTCAGAGTTTGTGGTAAGACCAAGACCATTTTCTAAAAGACACTTCTAAGCCTGGGGGTTGTTTTGCATCGCAGCATTTGACCAATCTGTCAATATTCCCTGGTGGGCATTCAGCAAGAGAGCAATGAAAAATATCCCCAATGGCCCCAAAAAAGCATTTTCTACAGACCACAATTATCAAAGTAATGTCTAAAACAGTGTTGGCAGGACACCTGGAACTGCAAATGAGGTCAATAATCACTTCATAATTACACAGAGGATTTCCTGGCAACAATTAATTTAATTTCAGTTTCACTTTAAAAAGGTTTTATCACCTTGGGGCAATTGACATTCTGCTACCTCCTACGCTGTTACACAAGCTTGTATGGCTTACTGCTGAAATCAAAAAGGCAATTTAATGTACAGTTTTTTTTTACAACTAAGCTGATATGTTAAAAAGTAAATCATAGACCAACAGCGTTTGAAGGCTTTAATTGTATGCAGCCATGGTGGATTTCCTGACAGCATGTCTGTCCAATGCTTATTAAGTCTTGTAGCCTGGAAAAACAAGGCAGCCTTTGTTAGCTCAACATGGACATGTGAGTCTTTCATCTGCAGTGTTTGTGACGGGCCTGAAGAATGTAAAATACAATGCTAGAAGAAGCAAGGACGGAAGGGTGGACGGCGAAATCACATGTATATATTACTGTATGCATGTAGTAGTGAGTAGATGTACTGTAGGAGGAATAACAATGTTGATTTGCAGAGGCGCATTAATAACTCATATTAAGAGACGCTGAGACACATTAAGTGTCTATTTGTCTCCTCCTTTCCTTTCCTCACCACCAACAATGTGCAATTACTGTATTTGCCATTTGGGGCAGCAGCTTTTTTTTTCAATTAATTAACTTGAATCAGAAACTTAATCTGCCAACTGTACTCAGTTCCAAGGCAAGATGATGGGGTCTGTCATGGTATGTTGCCAGCAGGTAAGTCTGCTCCCACGTTTATAATTGTGTTGCTTTCATACAGCAGCTGGGTGGGGTAGTGGGGGACATGGCCCATTGGCTTTTAGCCTGGAGAACGTCCTCCCTAGCAGGATGGATCAGCAGAGGAGCGACAGCATCGTGGATTAGTGCAGCCTGTCAAGGTCTGACGGTGCAGTGACAATTTAATCGCTGAACTGGCTCCCCGTAGAAAAGAGAAGATGAGGGGAAGAAAAACAGGAAGGGAAAGTTAAGAGGCTGTGGTCTTCATTTATGTGATTCATTTTGTCATATCAGATTCAGTTAATACTGCTGTCAACGTCTCCTGGGTCCTGGGAAAACACCAAAAAAATAAAAACAAGCTCATAGAGACACAGACAAACACACATAGTCCATCTCAGCCCATCCTTAAGCTTGAGGGACTTGAGAAGAGCAGAGGTTATTTTTTATTGCTTTTGTGTGATTTCATGTGCTTCTTCATCAGGATAGATGAACATGTCCCCCAAGGCATTGGGATGCACGCGCGCGCACGCAAACACAGCATGCGCACTTATGAGACACTGGTTTCACTAGTTATCCATCTGCACAGATGGGTTTTGAAGGAAGGAACATAAAACAAATCAATGTTCGTTTAAATATGAGCTAATATGTCAGCAAAGCTTTTGTTGAAGCAATCAAATGTGCAAATTTTCCGATGAATTATTCACGACAGCAGTCATTCATACCATTAGCTGACAGTTATTCTAATGTCTGATCAATCTGAATAAATGCACAGAATGGAATGCAATAGCTAAGTGATGATAGAACATTTGAATGTAACTGCCTTTGCAGGCGAGTGAGTCAACAACTATTTTTTTTTCCTCCTTCTGGCTTCATACTAATGAGGGAAGAAGTTACCATGGTAATAGTAGACACGAGCTACCTTGAGCTTTGCCAGGCTTTTAATGCACATACGCACAAAGAGATACACAGAGGATAGTGATTTCATCCTTCATGCTGAGGTGAATAAAACTGAAACCATTAAATACGTACGGATATTTAAAGGCACGGTAAAAGAACCCATCAGACAAGTCTCACTTATTCCCCTATGATCATCATTATTAAAGGCAGCAACAAATCTCAATGTCAAACGAACGAGGCAGGGTAATTCCATTTGCTTTGACTTAAACTAAACCTATAATTGGTGCAAGAATCAAATTGATATAATCTATAATGCAAACATCCATTATCATGGGATCATTAATCTGTATTTAACTCTTTGTATACTTGTCTTTAAGATGGTCTGTAACCAGCCAATAAGTCTGTAATGGCAATATCATGCAAGACGAGATGCATTTCAAAATCATAGCAGCTATTAACGGACTAAACTGTGTTAAAATATAATGAACCCTGTTTGATATTTGTGTAACCATCTTCCCAATGTTGGTTTAGCACAATAATTTAGCTTATTTTGTAGGGCTTTAATCAGTTAGGACAGAAAATATTTCAAAAATGTCCATGATATTGGTTCACTAGATAGATAAACTTAGAATATCCAGACACAAATTGTATTTCTTCCTCATGTTTCTCCTTTGGCAAGGTGGCAGCATTAAGCTGCTTCAACTACACAGCTAACTTGCAGCAGCTTTGCATCATCTGCACACAACTGAGCCTCTGTGTTATGGGTTGTTGATACAATGCACATACAAGTTAGGAAGCATTATGTTGAAAGCAGGCAGGGGAAGAGAGACTATTTTTCCGAATGATATTTGCACTGTTTTCCATTTTATAAGCTGAGAAAGACTGACTTTGCAGCATGAGATGATGTTATATCAGAAAAAAATCCTGGTCTGAAGAAGCTGAGACTCTGCATGCGATGCGAGTAGGTTTGATTTGTAATGTCTGTCTGAACAATCAAGAATTCACCTCTTTGCTGGATATTGCAACCGCTGAGCATGGCATGCACCGTTTCTCAATGTCTGAATGTCATGACCACTGCTGTGTGTCACCAAAGCAACAACATGATACTGCAGGTGGCGGCCACTGCTGCACTGCACCCTCAATTCCATCTAATATATTCCACAGCGCCCTCCAACCATGGCTAACTGCATGCTGTTGGTTTGCTGAGCACATGTCAGACTGACACTGTCGAGCCTTCACTTCAAAGTGGAAACCTGCATCACTGAACAGGTCCAATATTTTTTAACTAGAACCTGCTAGGAGTGATTGTACTGAAAAAAAAAGAAATGCAGAAAGAACGGTACCCAGGGTGGGGCGAATCATCGAGAAGAGCTAAGCTGAATGAAGAAGCACCCATGCAAAATGATCAATTACAACACAGTTATTTCCAAAAGATATTATCAGAGGCCATAAGGTCCTATTTTGTCTCGTGCCCAGGGAGGACTTTAAGTGGCTCTGGCAGGCTCTGCTTCACTGAATTACACACATGCCCTCCTGTAACTCACAGACCTCGCATACGGACTGAGCCGGTGCTTTACTCTCTCTACCACCAATTAACCTCCCAGTAACTCTACTTGGATCTCTTTTTTTGTTTCTTTTAATGCAAAAATGAAACTGAAAAAACAAATTGATACGTCGCTGCACCTTTGTGGAGGTACTGCAACAACATGGTTCTGCAGCACTGAAATTCTGCTGCTATTAATTACCATAATCACCCTTATTCCCACCCACCTGTATAGATCATAGCAAGTGCACTGTACAGTTATATGCTGGTCTTTTAAATACATGAATAAAGCCTCATTGTGGCTGATATGCAAAAGCAATTTCAACTTGAATCCCTCATCTAGGGGGGAAAAATTATATGAAATGTTTTCAGTCATTACTAAGTACACTTGTGGAGGTGTGGTATGATTGTTATTCAGAGCCAGCATGTCAGCATGCACCATTATGCACAGAGTGACAGTTGTGGAGGTAGCTGTTATACTATATGGCACTGTCGAGCACTGACAGGACCTCTGCTGCTTTGTTACAGCTAAAGTGTCTCAACAGTCGGCTGCAGGTCCCTGTTTGACTCTACTAAACACTCACACCAGGCCCTGGTTCTTGTAGGATCACAGGAACATGTTTTAACACTAGCAATGTTGATTTAATTTAGGGTGCTGCGCGTATAGAAATACCTGTGGTGATTCGCTCCCTCTGGCATGAGGAGATATTTTCTACTCGGGGGGAAAGAAGGCTTTAGAGGTGGTTTTATTTCATACTTGCTATGAAACGGGAAAAAAAGTGTGAGTGCTGTGGCGCCAAACACTAGAATAGAAAAACAGCTGACATGATTGGGTATGACGGCCAGCTCCACTACACCTCCTGATAATGTATTCCTCCACCTTTGGCTTTTTTTCTATATTTTCATGGAATATGTGCATTCTACTTTTGTGCCCTCAGTGAGTCTGACATCCCTCCCAAAGAAAAGTGTGTCATCATCTTATCGTTTCGCCTTCACTATCAGAGGTGCACGTCAAAATCGTGTTTCTCCTCCTGAAGGCGGATTTGATACCCCCAGATCTACACCAGGACAACGCTGAGATTTACAAGTCCTCTTTGATTCGCGCCGCGTTTGACAGCTGATGCTTGACATTTCAAGTTCTTTATTTTTAGATTTTCTATGAAGTAAACAGATGCTGCATTGACACAGCACTTCAAATTGCACGAGTACATTTTAACAATTTATTTTGGAAACATGAAATTTGTTTAAACCATATTTCTTTTTACATAGTGCAGCGTGTTTGGCATGTGGCGTGTCACTGTACAAGTTTATGTTGTGGTTCAAAAATGTAGAAACAGGCCAGTATATTGGGATCTACTTATAAAAGACCTTGAATAAACCTTGATTGAGAATGGTTTAACTTCTACTTGTGATAACTGTGTTTGTGACTGGACCTGAGTCATCCTGCGTGGAACCACCACATATCACAGCGTCTTTAAATCATTGTACATTTATTGTACTTAGTGTATAAGAAGCCACTGCACTGATGTGGAAGTAGGTCTTAAACTCACATTTGCATGTTTATTTTGGGATCCTTATTAGCATTGGCAAACATGAACATCCGGCAGAGAGGGAGGGATTGAGAGAGAAGGGGGCGCAACAGTGAAGGAGGAGAGCAGGGGAAATGTTTCATAACAAAATAAATTGATTCCCACAAGTTGGAAAGTGTGTTCTCATCCAATGATTCAAGTGTTTAAAGATTGTTCTGACATCTTCACTCGTCTCATGTTGGAAAACATCCAGCCATCCATTATGCACTTTGCACTGTAGCATGAAGGAGACGATGACATCGGTATTGTTCAATCTTTTTTTTTCACTTTATTGTCATGAGGGATGGGAACAGCAGTGCCTCCTGCACCCTAACCCTTACTGTTTTAGTTGCATCCTGGAATTTGGATGGACAATATCTGGGTTTATCCGCTCACAGACTAGTACCTCTGACAGGGAGAGGAAACAGAGGATAACACAGTGTACAGCGTAGCACGGATACAGCACTGTAATGGCACAGCATCACCTCCACAGCCATTTGCAGCAGCCTTCAGCTCACTGTTTTCATTTGTCAGTCCATGGTTGAGCCTCACAAAAACAACCAAAAAAATCAAAATAAATAAATAAAACGTGGCCAGCCATTTTTTAGCAAACACAAGTTGACTGTACGTGTAACTGTTCAGCGTGAAATGGCGAAGATCTGCAGTAAACAAACCACTGGTGAAGAAAGTCAACGTTTCACAAGCCAGAAAGACACAGATACAGTAGTTTACTGAGGAGTTGGTGAACCAAAGAAAAGAAAATAGATGAGTAGACAGTAGAAGAAGGGCAATTTTATGTTACGAAGGCAAGTTTTAGAGGTATTAAAAAGCTTGATAGTATAAGTTGAACTGTTTTATAGAAGTAGGGCCCTGCCGCTCCGAAGTTCTGGTGGTCATAAATAATTTAATGCACCTTTAATAACAGTATGTTCGATTTTCAAATTACTCTCTGCAAGGCGCCGTCAAAATAATTCAATCCAGTGATTACTGTCTCGCAAAAGCACGTCTTCAAAAACTGAGGCCCACCTGGAGTTCGACACCACACGGCAATGACATTAACTCGGCAGAGATTTTTGAATAAAACGATAATGTTCCTCCGAGTTACTGCCGGGACTTCTATCTGGCCAAAGAAACAACCTTTCAATAAAAGATCTCGCAAACCTGTAATCATTCTTTCACACAACAGGCACTCAGCTCAAGTGAACTGGGCCGACAGCAGCCGCTGCAGGTTAGACCCTCCAGTATGTCCTAAGTCCAATCATATACAGTCATTGAGCCGCTGCTAATTATAACCCAGGGGTAGTTGCTACAGGTCTTCAGGGTTTCTTGATGCTGCTGCTGAACAGGTGGCACGTTGGAAATAGTTGTGCCGGGCCACTGTAACATGACAGGAAACACTCGCTTCCTTTCATTTCAATATTCCTCGCCGTCTCACAGTGAAACTATCATATTATTAAATATACAAGTGTCATGGAGATTTCAGTATTCTCTCATGTCTTATATATAATTTTGTATAGTGAAATCTCGGTCAGTAGGTTTTATTCAACTATCTTTTTTCCCAACATTTGCTTTTCTGAGCAACTTGGTTCATCCTAATATGTTATTTATGCTGCACCTTTTTATTTTTAAAAGATAAAGATTTAGACCCTTTAATTCCAGGTAGGTGTACTAATGAACAGTTTTTTTTCCAGTTTTTTTTAATCAACTGTTTTTCAATGCAGCACCATTCAGCAGCGCAAGTCTTCACTCAGAGAGTTTCTTATCATGTATTTTTAAAGTGATACATCAGAGTGATTGCAGAGGTGGAGGCGGTGGTGGTGTGCTTTGAGCTGCAGGGTGGGCAAGGCTGGGCTGGGCTGGGCGGGGAAGGGGCAGAAATGCAGCAATATACTGTATCAAGATGAGAGGGGTTGAAGTTCTAAGCAAGAACTTGCAGCGACAATAATTAATGGCAAATGCACGTAGAGAAATCTTGTAATATACAGTCACATATGAATTAGTTATAAGAATGCTTCCTACAGTAGCACAGCTTTTTAACTTTGAAAACATAACTAGGTGGCCTGACAGGTAAACAGTGCAGGCTTGCTAACGTAGGCAAATAAGTTGTCAAAGGAATACTTTGTGCTTAGAGTTGTTTGTTTTTTTTGGCATTTTAATTATCCCTGCCACATTATACAATGTGTCAAAGTGTGTCAAGGGTATATTAACAGGAGTAACCGGTATGTATTCACATGGGCAAGCGGGGTTTGAGTGACTGCCTGCGGCAAACAAAAGGGAAAGAAAGAAAGGAAAACTGAGGAAAAAAAAAACCTGCTGCTTTTAAGTGTGATCAAAGAAGGCGCTTGCAAGAGCCCCCTGTCTTTACACCTATCATTAAAATGTACCTTATACCAAAGAGGTCATATTAAACAACATTCACGCAAGGTTAATACACAAGGAAAAAGCCTTTTTAGAACACTGCTACCGCTATTAAAACTTTTGTCAGACCAAATTGAAGACAGAGGTTTGATCACATTTAGTCCCCATGTGTGTCCTACAGCTGAATCTGCATGGAAGCTTTTACTTTCCCATTTGCGTCGCTTGGGTTGTGCAGATCAGAGAATCCGCTGCATCTAATGCAGCCAAAGCACCTCTGATCCCTGGGTTAATGCTTTGGGTGATTATAGATCCTCGGTGCATTTTAGGTGCATTCACACAACGATTTTCCTTTGTTTCATCACTCTAAGAACACAGTCTGTCAGACTGGAGACCAAAAAAGCAACTTGAATGAAAATGACCCCAAGGTTAGCGATTGGAGGGGAAGGGCAAAGAGAGGAAACGTCAATGCTCAGAAAGTAACCAAATGCCTCACACACACATACACACACACACTCACACATACACACTCTCACCTGCAGTGTCTGTGAACCCCAGCCACGGTTTCGATGATGGAGCACTCTCCCTCGTTGAGACAGAAGGCCAGATCCTTGTCTTCCACACACGGCTTGAAGACCTCTGAACGTAGACTTGGAAGTGTGGGAGCCACTGCTGGAGACAGAAGGAGACGGATTTAGTTACAGTTGGACAGAAAAACTAAGAAGAAGGGGGGGGGAGTCTCTTTCCCACAGCTTTGCATCTTGAACATTTCTCATTTCTTTAATCTTTTTGATGTGCTGCCTACTGCAGATGGCCGTCATGGTTGTAGTTGTTCTACTGCAGTGATTTCTTTTTTTTTTTTTTGTACTGTACTAATATGACCACTCTCCTCAGACTGAAAGAGGAGACATTACTCCTTCCTCCTTGATTTCTGAGACTCAGCGGGCTGGGGGCAGGATAGCCCAGGGAACAACTCTCTTCATTACAGCCTGAGTGAAATTTGCATTTTCTGTCTCAAGATTTGTGACTTTGACCTGATGCAAGAGAGAAAGTGAAGTAATGATGTAAGACCTGCTATTATTTAATGCTTTAGTGTCATTATCAGTGCTGTACTGTTGTGCTGCTAGTGTACAGGATGTGTTGATGCTTTTATATGCAGTTTAACCCCAACTCCTCAGTCAATTTCGCAGTCTGCTGCCTGAGTAAGAAAGATGTAAGAGAAGACAGACGCTAATAATGTCACACTGCACAAAGGCAGAGCAGCGACAGAGAGATGGGCCTGGCGATATAGCTTTAATTCTCTTCTTCTTACTCTGACCCTGAGCTGCTCTCGCATCAAGAGCATGGCTGCCATGTTCCAGCACTGCAATGCAGGGTTCTCCACCCTGTGAAATATGCACAGCTGTCAGGCATGTGGTCAGAGCGACGTATAAATAATGTGTGCTAGCATGTGCAGCCACACGCTAATGTATGCAGATATTCTATCAAACTCATTCACGCACGGGTACACACGTGCATGCAACCGAGCGCGCCCGCACACAAGAGTACAGTACAGTACAGTGACACAGAACTTATCACCAGGAGCTCTTTCACTCTATCATGTAGTCAAGCATAGAAAATTGGATTGACTGGTATTACGCTCAATACCTTGCCAATACAATTGGATTACACATCTGATTTCTGCTTTCATCCATTTATACTGTTCATGCAGACACATCATTTAAATGCACAAACATGCGCCTCACACGCCATATTCTTCAAATTGTCATTCACGGCCTATTTCTATCATCCTTTTTCAGCCAGTCTGCCAAGTCTTTGTTGCTTTCTGCTGGCCAATGGCCTTCTTTTTTTTTTCTTCCAGCCCAAGCTTTCGCCACCATTCGCACGTCGGCAGAATAAAAAGTTGGTAATCCGTTTGTTGTGCCCCAGCGCCCAGTTCAATCTGTGTTTTGTTTATGGTCATTGATCGATAAATCTGGGGCTCTTGATGTAAGGCCCTGGAGATGATGAGAGATCAGAGGGAACACAAAAAAAAGATATGTGGCTCTCCTGGGGCCAACCAAGACTCCACTCTGTCAGAGCAAAAAAACTTTGGAAGATATCATTTAAAGCACTTACTGTAGCAGCTCAGATCATATCTTCAGACACATTCGAGGTCACTGTCTCATTCTTTAACCTCATGTAAGAGGATGTATTAAGACAGATAAGACAGGTAATACGTTCAAGTCCCGTATCTTTTGCGCGTTTTGCATTTTGATTGCTTCTTAGAATTATTCCTGGATCAGATCTTATTTATCTGTCCCTCGAGTGTGATGCATATGAAAGTAGGCCTCGACCCCATGCTGACTCCTTTACTCTCTAGGCTTTAAAAGACACTGCATTACATCTTGTAATATTAATTCTGCAAATTCCCCGAGCGGATTGTTCAAAAGGTTATCTATTCCAAGATGCAACTTTAATAATAGAAAATAGAACACAACATCCCCCTGTGGTACGCATGTCCGTGGCAATAATTATCACAGTGTTTAAAGGAGCTCGTAGCTTTTTCCTTAGACAGCAGCGGTGACCACACGTGAAGAATGTCACATACAAAGACGGTGCACGCCATGTTGGGTCGGAGGTTCAGGTTTAAGCGCAGGGGCACAGCTTTTCTGACAAAAGGGAAAATTGATTTTGTGCTGTAAGCCTACACATTGATATATTTACATTAGAAAAGCCAAGGTCAGGCTGATACCAAACCCCTTCTTAGTACCTGTATCACAGGTAATCTTATCTGTGCTCAAGCGTTTCAAAATCTTCATTTTTTATAAATTGTCATCTTTTTCTTTTTCTCTTTTTGAGCCAAAGGAGCTGAAAAGAAGCTTTTGCCGGAGCTTTGCTGCTGCAAAATAGTTCATTTCATTTGTCACATGTTGTTGACAGAGCAGAGAGGTAGGATTTGAGCTACACAAGGTCACCGAGCTACCTGTGACACAGCACTTCGAGCATCAATGATGATGTATGATGTCTGCAAACGTTTTTATTTTTCATGTGGGACAAAGCTCTGACAAAACTGCACAGCCCATTATAGTAGCACCTTTTTGTATATTGGTTCCCTTCTCCATGGAGTGAATAGTAAATGTGCCTGTTTCATAGCCAGAGGCAGGCAGGCTGACATGAGTGGCTTAAATTAAACATATTATGGCATACTTTGAATGTGCAAAGGGTTTCCAGAATGGCTGATCTTACAAATTTCCTGTGGTTTTTAATATCCCACCTAGCACTACCCAGTGATTCATGTCACTTGTATAACATGTGAAAGTGAATGCACACATTACGGCATTATATCCTTCATAAATCAGAACAAAGGCTGCTGTCGACAGAATAAAGGCTGCTATTCTTTACAAGATTTCTACTAAAAAACGGGCTCCACTGATTAGCCCCTTAGAAATCTGCTAAAAGACCTCTTAAGCCTTAAAGGATTATCTCCACTCTTTTAGGCCTCTTGGCTACATCGAGGAACAAGCCATCTTCAGATATGTTTGGCCTCCAGCAATAGAGCCTGTCAATTTCTTACGGGTTCCCTCTTCATCACTTGTGACAGGCAAGAAATGGTAACAAAAAATCGGCGGCGTAGCAAGTGCAACTTGGGCACTTTTGAACGAGCACCTGTCAAACAGGATCCTGTCCAAGCGCTGCCTTCTTTAAATATTCCACTGCTGAGAAATAAAACAAGTTAAGAAAGTAATTAATCAGTCTCATCAGCGTGTCAGAGCAAAGCGGTGATAATGCAGACTAGTATGTTTTGATGTGATTTTTTTCTCCCTCTGCGCTGTCATTTGCAAACTATCAAGGGACTGACCCTGAACAAATCAGTGTAAAATCTGTAATTGATCCGAGCATGCAGACCAATTAAAGCTAATTTTTAAAAAGATTTTTGATGTTTTGAAATCAGTAGTGAAAGTGAACCTCACTGGTTAAATTTGAATCTTCATCTTCATTATTGAGGTAATAGCTGATAAATGACGTGTCCCTTGCCTTTAGTTAATATTAAGATGCGGTGTCAAGACTAATTATGACAAACATACAAGTTGCCATGCGGTTCATACGTTAGCGCTTACAATGTAAAATGCAAAATAAAATCCTCTCAATGAGAGCAGACTCAGGCGGTTTTATACCATTAAAAAAACACCATTAGTTATCTTTAAGAAAAAAAACAAAATGGTGGAGAATGTGCTAATAAATGATAGCTGCACTGGAGGCATGATTCATCCTGCACTCTTTGAAATCATCTTCACGTCTCTCGCTCTCCCCGTTGCACAAAGGCAATCCAGATTGCCAATTCCCTTGGTAACTTTCAAGGAATCTACTGGCTGGGGATCACAGATTCGGATGATGCTTGAGAGATCAGAGTTATCTGAGAGGAATACTGAGGCTAGAAGTTCTCCTCAGTCGTTACTATTGAATCGCTTTCAATCGATAGCTTGAGAAAGTCTCTAACAGCTTAAACCTAAATATAGGATTTTGTTCATTTTGAAAAATATCATCATTTCTGATTAGCGGGTGGGGGTAGTGGTAACATGAAGGTTTCAGTAACTCCACAGTCAAAGGAAAGTCCCATGAGAGTTCAAACTGCAACTACAGAATCTGAATGAAGGTGAGAGCTAAAGCTGACACAAGACACGCGATACTGACGCACTGTTTTTGTACAGTAAAATAGCAAAAGGATGTCACGGTGCTACATGTTCCTCTCTGCATTCACATAGAGCTAATCAAAGTGCACAGAAAGTGGGCCAGATAGTGTGCAGATGTTATGCTGCACAGTGCAGCGTAGATCTGAGTTCCCGTGCTACTTTGCTGCCATTCAGACATTTGTCAGTGTTTTCCTACAAACTTTGATGGTTTGGTAGTGCACTATATAACAATCGCATAATTTGGAACAAACATCATTTCTATCCGATGCACACGCCTTGACATGATACAGTAGCCATGGAAATTTGGGGTAGGATTGTGATGCATCACTTCTTCATGCCCCGTGATTCGCTTGAATGGAATAAATGGGGAACGCTCCATTCATAATGCTTTGCTCCTGTTATTGTCAGCGGCATATGTCACCTCTGTTTCACAGTTCCACTTTCACTTTCCAACTCCAATGCTTGATTACTTTCAACTGTTAATTATGATGCAGTGGTTTTATTACAGTTTTTTTTACAGCCCTGATTAAAATCCAATTTAAGATTTCACATTATGCATCCATGAAGTTGGGAAAAGAAGAAAAAAGCTTTTTAAGTAATTGTCCTAAGAAGGCCTGTTTTTTCTATACACTCATATTAAATGTATATAGACATGCACTCTTACTGTAGACAGAATGTGCCTTGGTACAGACAACACGAGACAATTCCATTTACAACCAGCATTTTCCCTCTATGGCTTCCTTCTAATGTGCTCATTAGTGTTCTTGTGCTGAGCCTTATCCCCCAGGAGACTGTGGTCGGGCAAGAACTGCCTGTGTTTACTGCAGCACACATCAAAGAGGGCCTTACTACGTAAAGGGAGAGTCCTAAGAGAGCCTTGCTGATTGCTTACCCATCATGCAACGCTGCCTTTCGGACACAATCAGGTTCAGAGAAATATAGGACACAGTATTGTGGTGCATATGGAAGAAACATTAGCCTGGGCAAAAACATAAAGCATGTTTGCTTAGTTATGTAAATATGCACCTGTTGATGTAGTTTAGCTCCTTTCACCCTATGAAAAAAAGAAGGTGTTTGTGTCATTTCTGTGTTCACATAAAACATGACGCCAGTTTAGCCTTAACTGAATCACTGACCCCCATCACAACACTCATTCAATTATAGGGAACTACTACAGAGTGTAAAGACTCAAAAGTATGAATCGATATGTCTAATATTTCACAGGTAAAACATACAGTATGGCAATAAACAGAAGATGATCTACAGAAAATGTGTTAACCACGTTTCCCTACTGCATGGAAATGAAAAGCAATATTAGATTCGGAGTCAAAGCACTAAGCTGGCCTTGACTAACTTGTGAAAGTAATCTATTCCACCTACAGCGGGACAAATGGCAGAACCCTATGTGCTATATAGTGTGTTATATGTTACATAAGCTTCACAGAAATCAACTGTGGTGTGAACGCCATACATGATCATTTCAAGTGAGAAAGAAAATGCACCGAGGGAGCGTGAATGACTAGAGGACCTTGGGGAAAAAAAGCTAAGGGCAAAACATACAACAGAGAGCGGAAAAACAGGAGATGTAAAGACTTCTCTTAGCGGCCTGACATAGTACTTACACAGCCATGGTCAATATATGTAGACTTACAGGTCAGTGGACACACGTGTTATAACCTCGTGAGGTCTCTTTGTCAGATGTCACACGCACACACGCACATAAACTAAACACAGGTACGTGCGCATACATTCTGTCGTGTACGTCTTGCATGTTTATCAAGACGACAAGCCATGGGAGACCTTCTGTCCCTGACCTGACACAAACAAATAGCTGTTGACCCTCGGGACATTTGGTTAAAGGTGGCAGTCGCTACTGGGTTAAAGAGCATGCGGCCTTGGTAGCCATGACAGCCCTGTGATAGGCATGCGGGAGGACATTTGTCACAGTTACCCTGTTTGTCCTTCACTTCAATCCCAGCGGTGGTAGTGGGTTTTAAAGCCCAGAGCTGTGACGTAGTGTATTTACAGTACATGAATTGCCTAATTATTTTGCATATGTTCAAATAAACAAGCCGATTGCGATATTTATTCTATCCACGGGGAAGCAGATTAAAATGTGCCGGAAAGGTTCACAAGGGAAAAAAACAGATACGCAATTCAATTCCATTCTTCATTGCAGGGTGCGTTCAGGAGTTCAAAGTATTCTTTGTCCTCTTGGGTCACTGTGACACCTTTGAGTCTGGTCATTATCTAATCACATCATTACTCGACAAACTGACAGAGATTTCAATGTGTTCACAATGACAAGCCCAAAGCAGCAAGTTAATAAAGTCGACCCCAGAAGAATTCAAACGTGCATTAAACCTTAAGGGAATGCTTCAAACAATAATGAAAAGTTTTAATTATCTACATTATCTTTTGACCTGGTGTCAGCCGATTCTTGATTAAAGTTTGGAAGATCTGTCCACACAACAACCCCTCCTCCTCCTCCTCCTCCTCCTCCTCCAGAACTAGTTCCAAAAACAGATTATAAAGTGACCATGAAATTTCTCCTCACAACCCACGCAACATAGTGCAAGGGTTTCGCAGCCAAGACACAGCACTGTATGTCCAAACCGTACTGCGTTCTATCACAAGGCTCAGCTTGCTTGTTGTCTGATGTGCACTATATCTCAGTCGGAGGTGCAATGTGTCTACGCTGTCAGACACAACCTGAATCTCCAATTGGAGAAACTGAGCAGACATCAAGTGGTAGGGACGGGCGGGGGGGGAGTAGGTAATTTTGAGTCAAACTGTTACTTGGGGAAAAACACAGAAAGTCGAGACACTGGTCTTCTTTCTGTAGAAGAGAGAAAAGACTTGAAGCTTTTTCTCCTCACAACAGCTTTAACGACGCTGACGTCACATTAGTTCTGAACATCATGTATTCAATAAGAAACTCTTGTTGAACAGACGTGAGTAATAGACCTTGGACCAATGTTTACGCTGTAGTGTGAAAGTCATCATAAAAGTACACTTGAGAATATACAAAGAACAGAGTTCTGTATGAATTAACAATATTACTGCCAGGATATTATCAGTAACCCCAGATAAATACTTCTCTTAAGTCGCCTTTAGGGCTTTCAGAAACAGTTTGCCACTTCAGTTGAACATTTTTCTGACTCAGTGGTGGTGACGAAGCCACAATGCCGACCGGCTTCAAATGGGGATCATAACAGCGGCCCTGTGACAAGAAGCAGCGGTGACTCCTTTCCCTTTCAACCTGCAGGATCTCGCTGTGCCTGCTTCTTGGCAATCAGGGTCAAAACGTAATCCGTCAGCTGCTACACACTTCCTGTTTAAAAGCAGAATCTGTGTAAGAGGTTTAGAAGAATACTCAAACCAAAAACAATATTATTAGATGTAATTTCTGCAGTCATAATTTGTCTTCACAACCCATTTTCTGTATTATGGAACCAGACAGATAATTTATCCTGATTCATTGATTGTAATTTGTGGTGTAATTATCATAATATAGCACCAGGAGGGGTAAAATTACATTACTGATTATCGTCTAAGAAATGACACAAACATGCAATTAACTGCATTGTATGTAGTTCTTATTACTTTTCCCATATTTCTTTATTTTGTGTCCGTATGTTTTTGGATAGCTGTGTTAATGGAGATTAGCTACGTGACAAAACTATGTGTATCGCTACCGCTGCCGCTATAAAAATTAAAGATGTTATGAATGGGATGAGTGCTTCCACCTCTTATTCAACAATGGGCGATGTACTTTAACGCCATTATCTCCATTACTTATAGTGCAAATAACAGGATAACCAGCAACCGGAGAAATAAATCTGAACCTATCAGATGTATATTTAATGAGTGAGGTCGCTTTTAGTGCTTTTGCCACAGCAATGATATTAAATTTAGATTTGGATTCCAGGACAGGACGTGTGAGAAATGAGACACAAATTAAAGCTTGCTGGAGTTTTGTTGAAATATACATACCTGTGGTGTTGCTTGAGGAAAGACTTGGAAATTAATAATTCAGCACTATTTACAAATGGGACGCCATGAAAGAAGCTTGAAAACTAATGAAAAACACACAACTCAGGCACATAAATGTGCAAGAAGGCATGAAAGGAGGTGATGAGGAGCACCCATGGCCAGACAGGCTTACAAATTAAATGCAGTGTGTGCGTTTGATGTTTTTTGTTGTACTTTTTTTTTTTTTTTTGACATTTTAAGTAAAACACATGTGACCTACAGCAGTCTGCTGTAGGTTGGAGGCAACTGATCAACTATATCACATATTAGCAAACATCATAATTGTTATTCTTGTGTTTGTGTGTGTGTACGTGCACAGCATGTGTCCGTCAAAATATGTTATTTATTACCATGAAGAGTCTTTTGTTCTCCATTACAATTTATTAACACTGCTAACAAGCCATTTATCAAATGTGGCATATTTGGCTTGTTAATGTGCGTCTAACTGTTGCCACACTGCTGATACCACACTTGGTCTTGTCTTGGCAATGTCTGTCTCCATCTGCCTTTTTTTTTCTTTTTTTAAGACTATATTTAAAAAGATGGCATAAAATTTTAATCCTGGAGGTTCTAGAGGATTACGCTGTGCCAGCAGAACCTGGCAGAGAGACACAGAGGTGCAGTCAAACGAGCACCTGATTGTGTCTTCATTTACTTACTGTAACATCACTGTCATAATGGTTGAAAAAAATGCAGATTTCTTAACACTGATTAGATAGGATGCAGTGTTATCAGCAGTATGTCACCCCATAGTTGTGTTTTTTTTAAAAAGCTCCCTCTTTATGCTTGAAAAAAGTATTTGAATTGGAAATTACTCAGAAATCTGTTTTATGCAGCACTTGTCTTGAGATGTGAGTTTGCACATGCAAACAGATCAAACAGTCACGAAGGGAGGAAGAAAGGCGGAAAAGGAAAAGTTAAGACACCTAATTTGCCCCGACCGCGCTGTGTAAACCAATAAAGCCTGAGAAGCCGTTTTGATCGCCAGTTATTGATGCTGTTTATCTCCCTTGTTTTCCTGTGTCTCCGATTTTCTCTCTTTGGTTAATCCAACAGGACGCGGGCGATTATTCACACCTGAGAGACAACGACAACAACAACAACAACAACTGGGACGGGATGGCACGCAAGGCAGAAGGAGCTGACGAGAAAGACGACCAAACAGCACTGGACACATTCCTATTTTTAAGGCGCGGCGGTCTTTCTTTCTCTTCTGCCTCATCTTCCTCAGGCTCAGATTCCACTCCTTCTCTGCCACTCTCCATCTCCCTCAAGGGAACTCCGAGATGGTGCAGGAATGCAACATCAACATGCATCCCAATGTCAGCTGGAGCGAGAGTAAGAGGAGAAGAGTTGAATGATTCACCTACGTGGAGCAGAGAGTAGCTTCCTGTCAGCCCGCTTGATTAAAATTCCTGGGACCGAGAACGCAGGGTGTGATGTACGACGAGCAGGTGGTGTGGGTTTAATATGCATGAGCGGACGGCTCCTGCATCTGCAGACTGGCAGTCACTGAGCTTGCCTGTCCACTCCCTTGGCAGCTCTCTTGGCATATGGAGCTACTGAGGGCATACATGAGCATAGCAGGGGGGCTGGTCTGAGCACCCACTGATACCATTTACTCTCTTTGTGACTCCTGAGATGAGTGGGATGGCAGCTCGTTCCTTTTGGTGGCTTTGGTCTGCTCAAAGTAGCCAAGATGAAGGTTAGAGGAGAGCGTTTTTTTTTGCTGTATATTTTATTGATTTTATACAAACAGCAGGAAACATCAAAAGGGAAAGGGATTAGAGGAGCCGGTGTAAAAATTGACTGAGATGGGGTTTGGGACTTAGGCTTACCGGAGGGAAGCTGTGATTAGCCCCTACACCATCTCAACTGGTGATTCTATTGATATGAAAAAAGCAAGCACAGTCCTACTCTAGATATTGAAGGAGTGCGATGTGAGCCTGGCTAACGGTGCCTCGCACTGCGTTTGACACATAAACGCTGCCTCGGAATGGTTTAGCTGTGTAAGTATTTCAGGAAACTGCATAGAGTCAGATTCTAAGGTTCATGCGGGTGCATTGCAAAGTAATGTTTTTCACTGAGTTGTGTTTTTTTTTTTTTTTTTCATGCCAGGGCCTGTTTGTTATTATGGTGATTCAATGTGTGCCGCAATGGGAGGAGAGTCTTAGTAGGGGGTCCATCACTGGCATTCCTGCACTGCACTGTAATTTCACTGTCAAGTTTGCCCAAGTTTGTATCATCTGTCGCCCGCCTGCAGGTCAACAAGGAGCTACACATGACACATCCATGTTTTCATTACACCAGTTGGTTACACATTGACACACAAACCCCCTTTTCTCAGTTCGCGTCTGCTTCTTTCTCCACTTCAAAGCTAAACAATGAGGATGACTTAGACAAGTTAAATTACAATTACGACACTAACACCAGGAAAGATTAATACCTACTACTGTGGTGTTTGAGCCAGGATTGTCTGGAAGGAGATCAAATGGGCTCAGCAGTACTTTTCGGATCACTACTCCATCCAAGGAGGACGATAAACAACAGGACAAGAACTGTACACCCAACGAGAGCTGCAAAATGATACTTTAAGGAATGGAAATTTAGTGTTTGGATTATCATTCTAGACACAACTTTGTTTTGCTTCAGTTACTCCGAAGGAGATCAACCACACATTTTGTTTTAACATGAATACACTTCTATCAAATCATTATTTTTTAAAATTCTAAAAACCTGCAACAGTGTGTTTTCTTTAAAAAGTAAAATTCGCCTACTGATTTGGCACTGATGATATCATTTAGTTGTTCTTACATCAGGGATAGGACCGAGCAGCTGCTACCTACCAGCTACCTACAGCAGCAGCTGTTATCCTGCTACAATGCACAGGGTTGGATTATGCTTATTCACAGACAGCTGATAGAAAGATTACTGACTCACAAACAGATACTGATATTTTTTTCCCCTCACTTTTTAATAAAATATCTATAATTAGCAATTAATGTTGCAGAAGCTAACTGTGTCTAGTTAGCTGGGTGTCCTGACTTAGCTATGTAGAGGTAACTCATGTTAGCTCCATATTATCCAAGTCCAAGTAGAGCTAACTATAGTGTTACTGTAGGTAAATCAACTTTCAGCTTTTAAATGTTACGTATAACTAAACTCCAATTGAAACAAGGAGTTAACTCTGACATAACCTGCTTGTTAAGTCTAAATATGAAAGCCCTGCTAACAGGTCTGATTCTGCATAATTTAGGACAGCTGCCTGGGCACAAAGAGGTTACACTGGTGGGTTTTTGTCACAATGATGAAGTTTAACTCTAAAATTATGCTTTACAGCTAAAAAGCCTTTCCATCTAGCAGAGCTAGAACTATTTTTGGTTAGCAAGTCTGTTTCATCTGCACTCTCTTAATTTGAGTGATGCATATTGTCAAAGCATGATTGTGTGCGCCAAATCCATTATGGATATTGTAGTCAGGCCTGTGCAACCAGCCCCAGACTTCTGCAGTGCAGCTACACAAACCGCAACGACAAAAACAGCTGTTTCCGGAAAATCTTCCAAAAGATAGGCTATTCGTTGATTTCAAGGTCTCAGAAACGATTCATATCCATGTGTTGTTGCCGAATTGGAGTATACGCACAATTTAAAAGAATGATGAACCAAAAATTAATTATTAACATTACACTAATCTGAGCCATAAATGTGGAATGAAGTATATCAAGTGAATCTGTTTACTGAAGGTTGATAATTGAGTCTACACCTGCACTGAGTCATTTAGAGACAAATCTGTAAACACAATGAATGTACTAATTGGATTACATTAATGATAACCAGCTTGGAAAAACTCACTAGGGGACATCAGTTAATCCCAATTATAAATCCCACTAACTGCGCAGCTCATGGACAAAGCAAAGCCCTGATGAGTTGTGCTTTCCTTTAAACAAGGCAGATTTCCCCTGTCACACCGTACAACTCAATATAGCCTTCCATATCTTGGAGGTGGTTGACTACCTCCCCCCTTCTCTCTGTCTCTTTTACACACAAACACAGGCACACACGCACACACAAAAGTTACTTCAAATTCGCCCTGGCATTGCCACCCCAAAGCTCTACAGAAATAAACACAGGTAGACACACCAAACTACACACACCAGCAAACGCCCGCTTGCTCTCCATGGAGCACTGGGAACAGGATTAAATGCCTTTCACACTGCTCACTCCCAGCAGAAAGACGCCGCTCTGATCCAATCACGGTGACACATGCAGAAAACAGGGAGAAGGTGAACCCCCACGGGAGCCAGATTGTCGTCAGCGTTACTTGACAAGACGCGGAGAATGCCGACGTGACAGCGACAGTGTGGCCATGTGAAACAAATGTAGGCTAACCATGACGATGAGTGAGGAGTGCACTGCGACAACAAGTTTTGGAAAAAAGTTTTATGAGTACATATGTACCCACAGGCTTTAACCCTGAGCAAAAAGCTGCCAAACGCACACTGTGCTGAACGTCCAATTGCACAGAAGTATCAGAGTGGTTAATGCAGTGGGACTGGCAGCACTGGCCCCCGATGCTCCATCAGTGAAATCCTGTTTAGCCCTCCCTCCGCCTTCAGGGAGTGTCTGCCGTCTGATTCCAGCCAAATCATGGCCTGTTTAACACCTCACCACCTGCCTTGTTTACGTGCATGTGTGCGAGTGTGAGTGTGAGTGTGCAGGAGAGAAAGAGAAAGACACAGTGTGTATATGTATGCGTGTTTGTGTGCTCACAGTGCTAAGCCGAGAAAAGTATGGTGATTGTTCAGGAGTGACCTCGTTCTCTCAGATCAAGCACGACCGCAGGACACACACAAACACACAAACACAATGGCAATTCCTACACTTATTCTTCTACTTTCCCATAAAGCACATGATGAAATTGTTACTTTTCTTATTATATGTGTTTACTTTCTATATTATTATTTCATAATTGTCTCTCACTTGTGCCTGTGTGTTTTTATTGCCTTTGATACCCTTAGGCGTCTTGAAAGCTTATGAATCAAATTGATTAGTATTATAATTATTATTATAATACCATCATATGTAGTGTTAACATGTAGTCAATATAGTTCTTGCAATATAGTGAATTAATTGCATGGCTTCAGAATGTACAGCACGGTCAGTGGAGTTTGATTTGAATGCATGAGTCACCCAGCATGAGTACATGAAGTGATTAATGGTGATGATTTCTCCTGACACATAGGAGCTGTTAAAATCCCTGTACAACATATTGCTTCCCCAAAATATTCTTCTCCATTCTCCTCTACGGCCTCCATCAAAGGACGTACCAAAACATTAAACCTGACGGACAAAAATGGTGTGTGTGAATGATGGTTGTGTTTTCATAAAGTGGTTCTCCCCGGTGCATAGCGTTCTCTAACAGAGATATTAATCAAAGAAGTTTTTGCTCAGAGCCATTTGGGGATGAATACAGTGCAGTCCCCTTCATTTCTCCACACAACAATGTTACCTCTGCTTGATATGTCACTCTCAATGAACGCTGCAGGCGAATATATTTTACCGACTGGATGTGTGCCTTAAAATTACTGCACACGCACACACAAAAAAAAACTTTCTCTGTAGGAAACAAAGTAGAAAAGTCTGGCTTCGTGACAAAATGTGAAATGCTGGTGTGTCTGTTTTGGCTTTTTTTTTTTTGTTTCTGTGGAATTTGGCACGTTAGGAGCAGAAGATACTGCACGTTGCTCAAAGCTGGGAACAGAAAATTCCCAAGCTGAAGCACAAGATAAAGTGCTTTGAATGGCAAATAAACAGAGCTTCGCTGGAGAGTGGCTGGGGATGAATCATTGCAGGAAATGACAGCAAATTGCGGCGACAAATGCCGCTGACATTCACGGTCACCTTAAACTATGACCATGTTACAGGACAAATGATTAATTACCCAAGCGAAAAAAACAAACAGCGGACGATTACGGTGCCATAATTTATGATTTTCCCATTGCGATTAAAACATTTATACTTGCATGAGAGAGAAAAAAATGCAGCTATCAATAAAATCATTCTGACATTAGAATAACAGCCAAAGCATCATGACATTAACAAAGTGATTAAACTCATTGTCATTCATTTTAATCGTGACAAAACAGCCATATCAATGACTGTATTACTGTACATAAACTGGTCTTACTTGTTGCATGTGCTATAGGAGGAATTATAAATGATATGATGGTGATAGAGGTAGAAAAACCAAAAAATTGTGTATTATTTGGTGTATTTTGAAACATAACTTTTAGCATCACAAAGAACTGAATTAATCAGACCACTGCATATTGTGTTCCAATGTCATGATTATTCTAACAACAATGCGAGTGCTACATTATTCAGGTAAAAAGCTCTCGCTGGAAATGGCAATCTCACATTGTCACTATTGACAAATAAGGGAGTAGAGCTTAAGAAATGACAAAGTGTGCTGCATACCTTAATCCAGTTATACCACAACAGCAGCTGACACTGCCGCCCTCAGTGCAATAGCTCACTGATCTTTCCTTTGTGCCTCCACACCAAAAACAACAATTGTCATGGGGGGGGGAGAAAAAAAAAAGCTCTCGTAAATAAGCTGTCAGAACTGATGCTGATTTTAGTTAATGGTTAATGTGGCCTTTGTGACTTGACAGGACGACTGCTCTGCTGTGACACCCCGACCAGCCTGCAGTCTTTATTCCTGTCAGACGGGTGGGTGTTTTAGCAAAAAAAATTGGAACTTCAGCCAGAGCCTCAGCTTGTCATGTTCACTATTTTCATTCCGGTGAGAGGAAAGGTCAAGTACGACTGCGACATGTTCAGATTACGGGTACGGTTGGGCACTAGCTGGGAGCAACTATCTGCAATCGCTTACATAGCTGACACTGATGTTTTTCTTATTGGAACTCCGCTGGTGATGGATGGGGAAGATAAAATTGAACATAAAAAGAAAAAAAGAAGAAGAAAAAAACAAGCTGACTTTCAAGCAGTATTTATGCATCATGTCTAAGTAAAAATACCTCCACTTTGTATTGAGGATAGAGATTCATTTGTAGACACAATTCAGCAGAATGTATCCCCCAGCAAACAAGAGCTGGGGGAAGTCGATCCTCATACTCCACTGGTCCAAAACCTGACTGGGTGGAGGCGTCAGAGAACTTGACACTTTTGTGTATAGAGCGGAGTGAGCATTTAGTGAGCAGGCAGGAGCTTAGTGCCTCGCTTTGATAGGACAAATGTCTGCTGATGGACACAGAGGCTGCTACGCTGCTTGCATCGACACTCCCCTGAGACAGACTCTAGGACCGCAGGAAAATTATTAAGACAGAACTAACACAACTGTTATAGATGAAGAAATCGAAGGCTTAAACTGAATGACAGGATGGGGAAAAAGCACTAAATTCATGCTGTATGTGTCATATTATCACTCTGCATATGGCTATGAATGGCATATCCCTTAATGAATTGTTATTTATACAATACATAACCCTCTATAGGGTATATGGTATATCAAAAAAAAAATATGGATTCCCTTGAAGCTGTCTGGGGCATGCAAAAAGATATATAGTGCTCTTGTAGTACCAACCGGTGCTGCCATCTATGACAGCAATCCACAGCCAGGCATAAGTAAGATAGAGGAGCTGGTGGAGGATTTCTAACAAAGCCACTGACACCTGTCACCACAAAGCATGAGAGAGGGGTGATGGTATACATAAATAAGAAACTGGTCAGACTGACTGGACTGATAACATGGAAGCATTCGAAGAGCGAGGGCAGAGAGGGATGTTGTGCTGAGGAGGAGTCACAACACAACAAGTCTGTCAATCATTGGAAGCCCGCGCCCTATTGTCTGCAGTCGCATTTCGCAGGCTGTGGCATGAAACCTGAGGCCATGGGAGAGATGTGCAGACAGTCGGGAAAAGTATGACGCACTGCAGGTAGGATTAATGAACCATTAAATAAAAAGAAAAGTCTAACAACAAGTATATTTACTATTCTAAAAAAACAAAGAAAGTCTGAATAAGTTGTGGGGCTCCAGAGTGTCTGGCTGATCATTAAACGTATAACAGAGTACAGAGTATATACAGTAAGGTGCTCATTTGTGTTGACAGCATTCAGACCATCTGCAACGGTTCCAACCCAAACAGTCCCAGACCCAGCCAATTAACAGGGAGCTGAGGCGTGATGCTTTCACTGCCCTTCTGAACTATTCAAGATTATTTTTGCGGTTCATATTTTTCCTTTTTCTCTCTCTCTGTACGCATTGGCATCTGTTGACACACAACTCCAAACTCATGTGGCTTGCAAGATCACATATTTCTTTCACATTTTGATTTCATACAAATTTTTTTTTCCCGTCCTCTGATGAAACGCAGCGTGCGCAGGGGTGGGAGCCTTGCTTGCACACTGTCGGGGCGTGGACGCTTCACAGTGTGACACGGCAGCTGGAAAAGTTTCCGTAATCACTCGCATTTTCCTGAATTCAGCTTAACTTGGCTTGGAGTATGTCAGCAAAATGTTTATGTCCTATAGAAACTAGCTCATGCCTCTTTCATTTGGTCCATGTGAGTGAGCTAATAAAAGACTGTGGGAGTGCTACATGATAAGCCCTGCAGCAGACGCTGTAAATGACATATCATATTAGATTTATAAAGCAGGTGGCTGACCAATCAGTGCAGGCAAAAAAAGTGCCACCATGCATAAATGTCATTACATCAGCCTCGCTACATAATTGAAGATGTTAACATAAAACCTCTGCCTAACAGGATTCCTGCGCATGCTGTTGCAGAAATGTCAGTAGGACGGGTGCTCAAAACAACCAGAGGCTGTGAGCATCTGGAGCTGAACGTAACCTCAATAAATATTAGCTTATCTGTATCGCATCATTCTGTTCCTCGATGCCTCTGTGATGTGGAAAATCCAACATGCATGGTCGTGGGTTTTGTCCTTTAAAGCCAGAATCTTATCTTCAACTTCTAACATTGTCTAAATGAAGTATTCATGATTAAATTTCCTCTGAATAAGAGCTGCCACCTTCACTTGTCAACACCTCAAGACGCTCCTATATCCATCTAGTTAGCGGCTTCGGAGCGTAAATGCTTACAGCCTAAAACTGTCACATTGAGACAACATTCGCAGCATGCCGTCTGATGATATGCATTTCTTTGACCACCAGCTGGTTTTTCTGAAATAAACAGGGCTAATGAATGTGCGCCGTTCAGCCAGGAAAGAACCCGCCCATGCGCACGAATGGCAGTGAATCAACACAACGTTGCTTACATCTTGCTTATGGCTGCTGTTATAATTCAGCACATATCTGTCAGAGCGACGCGCAGTTTCTAAATCACAAAGAATACACCCTACAGTAAAGCTGTGTGTAGCTTTAAGTGATCCAAAAGCCTGTGCATACACACATGCACACACACACACACACAGCAGCCTGGCCCTCTGCAGCCATCAATTCACAGCAGTGAAGCTGACTGCAGCCTACCCCTTCCTCTCTTTCTCTCTCTTCCCCTGTACCAGAATTAATTTTTCCCCAGAGCTGATAGGCTACGCTCTACTGCAGCCAATCCATATAATTAGGCCGTCAGCAATGTAAACCCCTGGCTCAGACTTCAAGTCCATTTCAATATTAGGTGCAGACATGACAATGGCTTCATTAAATGCAAGTTTTTCCTGTATTAATTTGATAAATAGTTTGTTCTTAGCCTTCTACGTGGCTTATCACCGCACACAACTGGCTAATGTTTCCGTGCTGTACACCGGTTCCTCTTTTGGGGGTGAAGGGGAGGGAATATTTTTCTCCACTTCTATGGCACAGAATCCTAGATGCGATCCTGCCTTCCTCCGGGTTCTACGATGCATTTAGTTTCTTATTACTAATGAATCATTTGCAAGTGTTTTAATGAGCATTTAATATTGGCGAATGCAGAGACCAAGGTGTCCGCCCTCGCCGAGCTCGCCCTCCCTCTTTTTGGAGCCCGCTTACCTAAGTATTCTTCCTCCCTTAGCCAATTATGTAGGGTTTTGACGACTGATCTCACTCCATATGGCGACAGCTCTGTTAATCGCAACCTCCCAGAGAACTGCTGCATGACAGCCTGTGTGTCAAAATCACTATCAAAACGGTGAGCCGTGGAAAGGGGAGGGTGGCAGTTGAATGGGATAGGTGTCTATGCATGTGCATGTGCATGTGAAGGTGTGCGCGTGTGTGTGTGTTTGAGGGGGTGGGGGGGTGGGGAAATTAGCCAGAGAAAACAAAGTCAATGAGGCATGAAGGAGGCTTTCCCTCTCCTGTGTTTGGTAGAGGTAGTCGTGCCTCCTCATCCACTGGTGCTACCACTCCAGGGGGAGAGGAAGAAAACGACAGCCTCAAGGGGTGTGAGTGAGTGAGGAGGGGCGAGGGTGGGGGGGTCGGTTTATTGGAGAACAGCGCGGCTGTAACAGGATTCTTTGTGTTTACTTGGTCTGGTTGTGGTTGTTGACTGAGGCATCACTCGGCAGCGCAGGCCTCCAATCCTCTGCCCACATGCAGACGTTAAACTGGAGGACGCATTTGCATTTTTCATCTTCCCCTTCCTCTAACCACATCATCATCCAACCAACTGCGTCTCCTCGGATTGAAACAGACCTTTGGGACGGGGGTGTCAACAGGGCACATTGTGTACAATACAAAAAATATCAAGGTACGGAGCTATTACGCGCACAATGACTTGCTTTGTGCGTTGACTGATTACCACTGGGGTAGAGGGAAATAGCCTGCATCGGCCTAAATCCCCTTGTTGGACGTATTTACTTGTAGAAATTTATGACAATAGCTGTGTGATCCTTGCAGACAAAGCAACACAGACATGTCAGTTTGTTGTTAAAGAGATACCACATTAAAGGACAAAACAATGCTTAATCTGAGATTACACTAACATCTGGCTGCAGATGTGTATATAATTCCTAGTCGATCACAGCTGCACAATGTTTGAAATGTTTGGGTTTTTTTCAATGTCATCAGTTAATCTTTTGGCGATTTCTGTTTTCTGAGGAATCAGTCTGCTATAGGCTGTATTTAAAGAGATTAAGCCATCAATACTTTCCTGCAGTCACACCCCACCCCCCTTCCTCGTCCCTGGTAAGCTTACCAAATCAGGACATCATTATCCATATCACACAGGTATCGCCTTAGTATCATTAAACAGGAATAAACAAACATATGCAGAATTAGCTTAACGGGAAGTCTATTGGTTGGTTGTTGCTCCTTTGTGAGCTACGTGTCACAGTGCTGAGCTGCTGATTTGGGCGCCTCATATACAAACCACTATGGTAATTTATCTTCCTTCTAATCATCATTACTGTTTTGATAAGTCTAACCTTTAGAGGCAGGTGGGGAGAGACAAGCTTAATTATACCTCCTGACACAGCAGGGTTACATTGCCATTCCCACTTTTGAAATTTGAAGGTAATTCAAGGAGGAAATTACTTTAAAAATAACATGATTTTTTGTTTCACCTTTTGTGTGTAAATACTGGAATGGGTGAGAGATAATAAGGATGAGGAGGATCAGCAGCATCAAGATGAGGGCACGTTTTGGTGGATCAGCAGCATAAAGTTGAGTCAAACCTATTTTTTAATATAAGTAAATCTTCTATTTTTACTCTAGCAGTGAAACACTTCACTGCACGCACACTGTACACATCCTTACAGTTACTTCCTACCTTGCCAACTGCTTGCGGCGTTTCCATCTTTGGATTGCCTGAACATGAATAATCATGAAATTCTCTGAACCATGTCCAGCGTAACCTTTCTAATTCCATAAGTGAAGCTTACTGGAAAAATAAATCAAGAGCTGCTCAGTGGTGTGGGCATTGCCAATGCTGGGTAAGCAAAAAAAAAAGTACATAGCACAGTTTAGGCAGTGTGCAGCATGGGTTAAAGCCTGACTGAGTCACTATGGCTCATGTCAGAAGGCCTTAGACTTTGCCACCTCACGACATACACGCCTAAGGTCAGTGTCACCGCCCTGCCAAGTGTTGACCTTTGATCAGTTAGAGGAGTGCTAAAAATTGCCCAAAGGTCTCTCTGGGTGTATCTCAGAGCGGTGGGTGGGGGCGCGGATGGTGGTGAAAGGACAACTACAACAGCCTTTAACGAGCCCAGCAAGACATTTCCCTTTGAGTGTAAAAAACATTAGCATGCTTTGTCAACATGCAGTAGTGCTCTGCAGCAAAGCACAACGTGAGCCAAATCTTTGGAGGTAGTGCAGCTATCTGCCGGTGGAACCACTCCAACAGTGAAGTGACAACAGGATGTTTTCATTCAGTAGCCTGTATGCGGAAAATACTGAAATTCGGTGAGCTACAGTTTCGGCCTCGGTCATATCACAGACTGTACGTAAAGCAATACCATTTCCTGTGATGTCTTTGAACCGCTATGAATTTGACAAAGGAAAAATGATGCATGGCAGCTATACTGAAGATAACATTTCTGTGTTGTTTTTTTTCCTCGAAGAACTGGAAAAAAAAGACATGTTTTACTCCCTTGGCCCCGACACAGCCGTGCTTAAAATCACCTGGTTAAAAATATACCGGCCCCTACAAAGGGACTGCTGGCAGAAAACAGAAAGGTATCTATTTCACATCAAATGCTGTTTGAATTCCCATTGCACACAATCAGGCCAGCTGATATCCCTTGTTCAGCAACAAGCAGGAAGGTAAGGTACTGCTCCCTCACAAATTATAAAGTAGCTTTTTCACCTTCATGTCTCCATCTTAGAGTTTCTTGAACAGCCTCACAAACAAAGCCACGAAAGCAGCCACCTACGACTCTGACGAACGTTAGAATATTTGGCCAAGGCTTTAATCTCATGGATAGATTTATTTCAGGGAGAGAGAGGTCAACAACAATTAACAGGAATAAAACATCCAAATTGTTTTTGAAAGAGCCTGGCTTATATTAAGTATTACAGTCTGTGTGCCAAGTGGTAAATACAATCACCAGATCTGCCTCATCTCTCATGCTAATTATTGTTTCGCGGCTTCAAAGTGTTTCTGTGTTGTGCTTTTGCTGTTTACTGCTGCTGACTAGACACCAATCAAGCTCAACTCTCCTATGCCGCTATCAGAAGCCTGTCTTGACCAATCAAAATGTCTCGTTGTTTACACTAAAGTGTTGTGGGAAGCAAAACTCAGCATTTCCTGCTGTGAAGGTTATTTTTAGAGTCCGTCGGAGGGGGAGGAGAAAAAAAAAAAACAGAAAGACCAGAAATGCATGTGATATTACATTTCCGACTTGCACCCAGAGCGGAGGGTGCGGGTGAGGGGGGGGCAGGGTGAAAAAGAGACAAGGAGGAGAGATATTGATGTTCAAGAGAGGCATGTGGAGAAAGACGGTGAAAATGGAGAGAAAAAGGAAGAGATGAGAGAGAAAGAAAGCAGGAGGGAGAGACAGTCACACTTGGTTTGCCTCATCTCTGGGCGTATCATCTGGCTTGCAGGGGGAAAATTACTGTACCAGTCCCCCAAGGGCCAGAGTGACTTCCTTAACCACTTTAATAAACTGGAAGAGTGTGATTGCCCAGACAGTGCTGCTGTCAGCGTGTTAATTAGACACAGTGCTTTATCAGAGCTGGCCACTCATGAACCGACCAAGCATATTGCCATAAATGGTTTACTATCAGCCTGCATGGGAAAGCAAACTTAAAGCATATAATCTGAATCCATTGTCATTTGGTGAAATTATACGTTCTGTGCTGCATGAAACAGTATTTGAATCATATGTTCTAGTCTACCTCAGCTCCGTTGTAGACTTTTTAAACAATAAATAAACATGCTATATCAAAACTGCATTTGTTTTGAAGAATGAATTTCAAATTAAAAGCAGTCTTTGAACCATTCCATATTTTGCTATCCTCATTTCCAAACCAGCCCTCTTCCTCATTATCCAGTATATCCCAATTACATGTTCACGAACTCTGTTTACTCTATGCAAGTGCTTTTTTTCCCGCACCAACTATGTCCCTATCGGAATATGTTTAATCCTCAAATTATCACCTTTCTAATTTAAGACTGTGTTTCAGAATTTTTTTATAGGATGTAAAGCACAGTTTGCTTGGAGGGCTTGAATGCATTTGTTCACAATCACAATTAAATGTGATAGACAGCTAATTAGGAAGTGTGAACCTGATAACAATTAAAAAAAGATTCAAAAACCAGAATGTACCGGGTGGAGACGACTGTAAAAGTTAATTGAAGCCTCTCTGCATAATGTTTAGGCAGAGATCAGCTCTGTAAGATCCTAATTTAAGACTTTAAGTCATTTGGTCTTCCGTTTGCAGATAGGAAAACAGGATAATGCCTATAGGATCATTGCAAATGAGATAAGATCATACAAATTAGTCACTGTATAGGCCCATATGTTCTCACTCAATAAACAATCCCACATTAGGCAGATGTGCAATGAGACAAACTACCACCTAAAGAAACCTCACACCTGCATGGTCAGTTCTTCCGTTTCACACATTTAAAACCAACCCCACCATACAGCAGGTAGCCACAGCTCGCAGCCACTTCATATTGTAGCTGATATATTCATCCTCAGCACGCCCAGGAATATACAATAGGGGGTGAGCAAAAGCAACAGTGTTTATTCACCCTGAAGACAGTGGATATAATAATCACCTCCAGCCCAAGTTTTTTTGTTTTTTTTTCCCGCAAAAAATGAAACTAGGCTATTGCATTATTCATGAGCTCTGAGTGTGTGTCACAAACTCAGCATTTAGCTTGAGGAAACCGTGGGCAAACTCTGAGAGGGATACTATTGTTCCCCTTTCATCTCTTGTGTGTAACTCTGCTCGGTATATTTAAAATTCACATCTTCATAATGAGAGAAAAAAAAGCTGCATCCATCCCAAAGGATATGTGTTTCACTCGGAAACTGCATGTCACTGACATACAGTAACAACAAATGTTACAAAAGAAAATCTGGTTTTTGCATCTAGTTTTTTTTTATATACGAGTGAAATGAGAGCTACTTGATGTTCACAGGAAAACATGCTTACACTGAAGCTATAATCCTTAAGGTTTTCATGAAATGAAATCCCCCATTGCTAATACTATTTATCATCGGCACGTCCTCCTTCAATAGCCATTTGATGTATTTACACTGAAATTATCTCTCTAGACAGTAGTTTTCATTGTTACTGGCAAAGACAGTTTTCTGCCCCAGAATTCTGGGACCTCAAGTATTAAATGCATCTGCTTAAATTTAATTCCAAGGGCTGTCACCAAGGTAACCAGGAGTGAAATCTGAGAAGGATTACAACTTTGAGAGAACAAAAAAAAAGCCACATACAGTATTATTATTACCTAACTATGCACACATTGATCCTGATGATGAAAATGAGTACAAATATGCAAATATGTGGTGTGATGAAAAGTTTTACAGTTTGGGAAGCAGTGGTTGTTGTTTTCTATTGTATATTAAGTGATTACCAGATTCGAGCAAACAAACACAAGAGAGTCTGTGTATTTGTGGAAGAGATTATGAGGCTTAGAGATGGCAAACTTGTCCAGCGTTGAGGACACTACCTCACAGTTTGAGAGGAGCTTCGTACTGTCATACTTTTGTACGTCCTTGAAGACCCACCACGTGATGTTTTTTTCCTCTTAGATTCCAAAACATCTTTATCCATCCCCTCTGCTTGCCTTTTGTTCTGAAATCTATTTGCTGTTAGTTATTGTCTGAGACGCTTCACAAACAAGCAGAAGAGTGCCCACAAATGCTAAGTGTGTACCTTTCCAACAAGCACTGGTCCAAAGGTGGGGAACGGGGAGTGGACCGGTGGGTCACAGAGGTAAATGCACTCAATTAACCCTTCTTTAAACCTGGCCTGGTCTCAGGAGGTGCTGCCAAATGAGCTATGGAGATAGGAAGTGATTTGATTAAATGTGAAGCAGCCAAAAGAAAAGACTGCGGAAGCACAGCTATATAAGAGTACTGTGTTGAGTGTTTGAGTTCTTCCTTCGAGCTCAGAATTTCATTTTATTGGTGAATGAAAGGCAGCGGACAGAACAAGAAGCAAATCTACCGTGTCTTTGATTCTGTGAAGCTTGAGCAGCTTTCAGTGAGCTGCTGTTAATGGCGGAAGGCTTCTGAACTCCAAAGTGTTGTTTCGCTAAAGTCCACATTAAGGTGGACTGAATGACTTACTTGGAATTTATTTATTTGGAATTTACGATATTATGCTCAATCTGTTTTGTAAGATTGAATGTTATTCTGGTGTGTTGGGAGATGAGTAACACTATTTCCAACACAAGACTGAAAGAAAAAAGATCAGACAATAGCATCTGTGGAGGTTATATCTTGAATAAAACAATTTGAACCAACAAACTAATACAATGACATGCTTTATTGAAGAGAACAGAACAGCGCTAGATAATGTAATTGGACATAGTGCACACAGGGGTTAAACTAATTTTGAAGCCATGTTTGGGACCTGTGCCTGTACCTACCTGCCTGTCTTACTGCTTTGCCACCCGCCTGACTGACAGCATCACCTGGCAAACTGTTCAGTACTAAGCAAAATTGGTGTCTGGCTGAAAGATGCCTCCTCTGGTTTCTGATTCCCTCCTGCTGTTGAAATTACTGCAGGCTTTTGCAGAAAATTGTGCTTTTGGAAACCAGAAATTCCTGCCCAGAGGGTCTGGAGCCACTGCTAAGGAGGGGGGCAGTCTGGTGGTGGAGCCTGTGTCAGCATAACGCAGCAAGCCATGTTAGCGGTGCATAACTCCATAGATTTCCCCAACTCATCAGGGTTATGTAAGCCTACTGCATCAAATGGGGGCACCAGTCGGTGGAACAAGCCCCATCCTCGGCTCACAGGTGCAACAGAGCATATTCGAGGATTCTAGCTAGGCAAGGCTGCTAGCGTTGCTACAAGTGTCCGGCAAGCTAGAGACGTTAACCGCAGGGGAGCTTACCATGCCAATCGGCCACAGCTCCAGCCTTCATGGAAAAAGATTTGAACCGTTAATGTCAGATGCAACTTCAAACGGCAGTGAGGATCGCCCAGGGTGGCCCAGGGTGAGGAATAATGTCACAAATATGACAAAGAGCAGCACAGTGCCGATTGTGGGTCTAATGCGGCTCATACGGGTAAAAGGTCAACCAGTCAGCAGCACTTGGCCGTGAGCACGGTCCTCTGCTCCCTGGTGACTCTACAGACGGTCAATGCAACTGGGACTGACATGAGAGAGTTAATTCTGTCAGAGCACAAGGCGATCAGTCAGATTACTGTGGCTGTTGACAAGAATGACATGAAGAGGAAGCAATAGGAATTCTTAAAGACAGATTTCCCTACCCACTACTCAACACACTCAGCACATTTAAAGGACAGATATTCATTAGTGGCCCACTGCCAGCAACAGGGAGCACTATGTTCTCTTGTTTACTCAGCTTGGATGCATGGGCTCCAGAAAACATGTTTTCAATTAAACCTACATTTTATTGACAACTTTAATGCATTCTAGGGGAGGAGGGGGGCTGAGCTTTCTAGATCAAATGGCTTGCTCCCAAACGGAACTGGAGCAAAAACTCATGTTTCACACCATGTGCCAGGGATACAGGCGCCCACCGAAACGCCGCAAGGGGGGAGGGGACTCT
Source organism: Decapterus maruadsi (assembly GCA_030347415.2). Taxonomy (NCBI): domain Eukaryota; kingdom Metazoa; phylum Chordata; class Actinopteri; order Carangiformes; family Carangidae; genus Decapterus; species Decapterus maruadsi. The sequence continues at coordinate 10,919,444 of CM064888.1, read as the reverse complement.
CTACTTGCTACCAAACAAAAACAGGACGACAAACTACAGCCAGCACACTCATTGCCCAAGGAGACGAACCTCACTAGGCCGCCACCTAATGGCGCCATCAGTGATTATATGGCCGTGTTTGAGGAACACGGCGGTAAACAACAGCTTCCATATTGTCTGCCCAGAAACGTGACTCAGGCTGGATCACACCTCAGGGTGAGAGCTGTGATATACCCCGGTCACCTGGAACAGCCCTGACACAATCAACCCTCACTTTCTCTCTCTCCACATCCCTGCACCGGAGGTTTTAAGAGAAAATGGAAGAAATGGTTTGCAATGGCAAGCCTACAGTTTTCTCCCACATTATGACCTTTTCACCCGCTGCAAACAGAATGTTCCTTATGTGTGTATGTCGGAATTAACAGCAATTAATAACAAAATTCCTACAGGCGTAATGCGGCATCTTAAAGCATCTACAAGCTCAACCTTTTTAAAAAGGGTTTGTAGCTCCTTGGCAGTGGAATTGCTGCATATTGTAAATGGCTTGCTCGTCTCAGGCATCTTTCCAGCATCACTAAAAACAGCACTTGTCTGGTTCCTCCTGGAAAAGACAAACCTGAATGCTTCAACACTAAACTACAAACCTATCTCAAAATACTCCCTTCATGAGATGGTAGTTGTTAAACAAATCAATAATTTCCTGCAGAGAAATGACAACCTTCACAGTTTTCAATCAGGTTTCCTCCCACATCATAGCTCTGCAACTGCTCTCAAAGACTTTAAATGACATTTGCTTGAAAAATGATTCAGCGAGTCTAACACTCCCGGTGTTATTGGATCTCAGTGTAGCATTTGACTCTGTGTATCATAAAATACTTCTAAACAGACTAGAAAATTTGGTTGGGCCCCCGGGAACCTTTCTCAGTTTATTCGAGTAATATTAAGAGAGCGGTGGAAATAGTCAACATTGAAAATTATGAATGTGAAATAATCTTGGGCTCTTTGTATTCAAACTTAAGATGTTTGAATTCTACAGTACAAGGTTGTATCTATATATCGATATCTATGCAGATGACACTCAGATCTATCCATCTCTTGCCAATTGACTCACCAGGTCTGCGCTTTAAGACTTCAAACTATCTGATACAACACTGAAATAACTTCTCAGCCAAAAAGACAGGAGGCTGGCACACCACATTTACCTTTATTCTACACGCCAAAACACCCACATGAAGAATCCTGGTCTAGCCATTGATGAGGGTTTTAAATTTCAGTGGCCACATCCAAGCTGTAACAAAATCACCATTCATAGCAAAAATGAGAACCTTTCCAAGAAAGATTTGGAAATTGAAAAATGTATTTCTTGGGTGGACTACTGTAAAGCACTCATTATTGGCCTCCCCAATAAAACCCTCAGACAGCTGCAATTCATTCTGAAGGCTGCTGCTAGAATATTGACAAATACAAAGAAGAGGAAACACATTTCACCAATTCTTAGATCCTCTCACTGGATTTTAATTTAAGTTTAATATATATTCTAATTGATTTCAAGGCTCTACTGACTGTCTACAAGTCACGTAATGGCCTAAGGCCAAAATATATCACAGATACAGTATGTTTGCTGAGTACAAGCCGAGTAGGTCTTTCAGATTTGCAGGGATCAGTAAGTGATGCCCAGAGTCCAAACCAAATGAAGTGAATCGGCTTTTAGCCATTCTCCTGCCCACTGCTGGAATCAGCTCCAGATATGCTAGAGCTGTAGCCAAAACTAAAATAAAGACTTTCCTCTTTTCCACTTCAATTAATCACCCGTTATGGTATTTCTTTTTAAATATATTTCATGAATTCAGTTTTAAACTCTTCTATTCCATGAAACATATCCATACTTTTGTTCAACTTTTTTTTATGCTTAAATCTTTTACGTATTTGTATTTTTCTTATCTTTCGCCTGTAAAGCACTTTGAATATCCTCTGATAAGGCGCCTTGCCTTGCCTCGCCTGTGGTGAGGACAAGTATAATTTAATTTGTTTGTGAAGTGAACTACATACAATGTTCTACATACAATAAATTTGTCTTCAAGACACTCATTCAAGCAAGACATTCATTTCAGTAAATCCCACTCTCTATTACAGCCTCTGAAAAGACAAAAGGCATTATCATCAGTGCGCAGGCATAAAATGTATTGCAGGGTCCCGGGCTGTGATGAATTTCTCTAATTAATGAAGTGTGATGGCACCAATACTCACAAATATGGTATCTTGATAGTGAATATGACAGACTGCTTTCATGGATGGCCTTATACAATTTCAAGACTCTTACAACTGAGCTGCTTTTGACAAATAATCAGATGGCAGACTATTTGGTGCACAAGTTCACATGACCTTCCCTTAATCTATGCAAAAATGTCCTTCACGACATAATCAAACAATCACGCAATAATTAAAATGTATGACAATGGCAAGACAATGCTTTGTCTTTACAGCCCTTAAACAAACATCAAGCTCAATGCGCCATGAAACAATAACCCACACTTCAATACTTAATCAGTCATAAACATTAATTGTGGCATCTTTCATTTGACATAAACTGTAATTGAGCATAGAAATGAGTTTATGCAAAGGGGCTTGTAGAGAAGGTTATGAATCTTCTGTTTTCTGATGGGTCTGTTTTCAGTTTGCGCTCTCACGACCATGAATATGTAAAGATCATCATCGTGGTGCACCTCCTGTTATCAGATCAGCCTCAATGTTTTCTTTGATTTTCTGAGTGACAGAATCAGCGGTGGCTCGTCACACCAGCTAGGCCGACTACCCCGGATCCAAGCCGCTGTCTCTGCCCTTTCGATTGTGAGAGTGTCTCTCCCCAGCACTCCCACACTCCTCTCAAGTGAGATTGCTGCTAGCGGGGTGGGTGGATGAGACATGATCTCAGTCTGGTAGGTGATGACATTGACAGGAGCAGCCAGTCACTCGGATTTGTTTAAACAGAGTTGAAGCGCAAGATATCTGTGGCCGGGGGTGGGGGTGGCTGAGAGGGGTGAAGAGGAGGGGGGCGTGAGAGGTTGATGATCCACTGGACCAGTCAGAACAAACATGTCCACTTATGGGTAGATGATGCGATGTGATGTCTCCGCTGGCCATGGAGACTGAACATGCAGAGTCATGACCTGGATTCATATCCCTTGGCGACATTGAGCTCTGCAGTGTTTATGATGAATTTCCATTGTTTGCGGGGTCCTCCTCAATGAAACTGTACTTTATACTCGCCACTGCCAACATTTAACTTGATTTAAATTGACTTGTAGTTTGAATAGATTTTAATTTCAGATTTTTGCTGCAGGGCATAAAAGGCGAACAGTCCGTTGATAACTTACTCCAAAACGGGAACGGTACCTTTTCTCATCCAATTTCAATTAATCTTTTCTATATGGGTAGAAGTAACATATTTCAAATTTAATCGAAGTAATAAGGATTAGAGAGAACAAAGTCTACATTGATGACTGCAGGCACACTTGAAATATCCTTAAGAGAAAACATAAGTAAAGATCCAGTATCTTTTAAGTGATTAAAAGAGACATTTCGCTGGAGCTAGACGTAGCTATATGTTCTTCATTAACCTTACTGTACACCTGTTAATATTCATTCAAAGCTGTGCTATGCAGATTAGCTCATGAATGTGTTTTCACTGGTGCACTACAGAACATTGCATCACATTTGTTTCTCAGCTTTTTTTTGTGATTGTTTTCTTTTAACGACTGCTAAAAAACCCACTGTTAAAAGGAAAATGCTGAACATCACTGAGTGACTGCATTCGGAAACATTTCTGCAGGCCTGAGCAACTTACTGTGAAGAGGCTTGTTTCTGCCTTGGGGATCAGATGGAAACACCACCGGGGTTGTTTTGGCACGATTTTGAAATTGGAGTAATCATAATCCTGAGGGCTAATAAAAGAAAGACAAATTTGAGGAGCACAGGCTGAATATGAAATGCATTTTGGACGGAGGAGAGAGTGTGTTCTTTCACAGAGGAGCTATTTTTAAACCATGACGTCTAATGGTGAGCAGGGGGTAGCTTTCTTTTCTGACGGTGCTCGGTGCTTTTTGACTGGAGTCAGCACCTCTGTTTCAGATCACATGGATTAGAGGCCAAGAATGAACAATGTGCGCTGGGCTCTGGCACAGACGAGCGTCAGTACTGCCAGCACACTTCATCCATCCATGCTGGCAGCCCGTCTATCATTCATACTCTGCAGTGGGGCCCACACCTTCTAAACACATCACCAAAGCAAAGATTACTTTTTGGACACACGATCTTGCAACCGATGCCGTCCACCAAACGCCCTGGCCACGCGCAGGATCTACATACACAAACATGCTGCTGCAGCATCTCCTTTCAGCACCACGGTCAGCGCTCGGCTTTTCTGGTCACTTATATCATTCTATCTAGTGTATTGGCGGCATAATTCCCAGTTACATAGACATTTTGACAGCCCACCTGCCAGCTAGCTGTTGTGCTCTTACCAATAACCACTTCAGACCTCACTGTTCTAGGGTTAAGTGTCTCTCGACTGCTTTAAGCATCTACCGCTGCTTTTTTTTTCTCCTTCTCTCTCCCTTGTTTGCTTAAGCTGCATTTTTTTAAATGGAATCAACACAAAGGTTGGCAAACACGCAAGCCAAATGAGCGCACAATCTCTACAATCTTATTTGACCATTACCATCTCCTTCACATCAGTGCTACATAATTTGGTGCCTACATTTCCTGTGTTCCCCTGTGTTCTCATTATCTGCCTTTTATAGGATGCAACGCTGCTGCTCAGCACCAAACAAATTCACTGAGCTTGTACTAAATACAGGCGACTTTGCTTTTGATACTAAAGAGGGAAGTGTTCTGTGGTTTTGGCATATCCCCTCACAACTATTTCATGGTTAACAAGGTTTTTTCTCCCGAAATGTAGGAGTTTTTCTGTTTGCCAATTAGTGAGATGTCTTTGGTATTGCGCAGTGTAAATATTTAGTGTATCTTTAGCAGGTGAGACGCACAAAAAATCTTTACCGGTGTCAGAATATAGTAACCGGGTATACTTCTTTAATTCCCAAAGGCACTTTCTAGATAATAATGTTTTCAGGTTTGTTTTTGGAGGTACAAAGATTATTCTGTATATGGCATGAGTACTTATGTTTACTCTGTACACACATGGCTGTGTTTCTTATTACCGTTGTTCCAAGATACACAGATTTTTGAAGTGGAGCAGATTGGTATAAAATGGCTGTGCTTTCTCCTAAGATGCTGACTGCTGTAGTTTACAGTAAATGAGATCCTCTTGTCAGCTCGGAGAATCTTCAGGTATAGAGGGCTAAGAGAGAAAATGGAAGGAAAATGCAAATGAGTTGTTGATTGTGTGCTGAGTTCCTTTAAGTGAGCAAGAAAGAGAGATTTAAAATGAGATTTTCAAGCATATTTCTCCATCCAATTCAAAATAAACACCAGTTGCCAGACTTAACCTTAAACTTAAACTGAAAATATTGAGTCCTATCTGCAGGCAGGCTCTTACTCATACAGCACATGGCAGTATGCTTCATATTCTCTTGCAAATGTGTTAGTCAGTGCCCATGTTGGATATCTGAGTGAATCTAAAAGCGGTGAGTGAGTAAATTCAGTGTTTCCTATTGTATCAGTCATGTCCTACTTGACACTTTGATTTCTGTCCAGAAATGGCACTCAAGAACTGCACTCCAAACCTTTTCTCTTCATCAACACCGCCTGCCCACTGCTTATGACACCTCATTTCTTGTAGCAGCTCATCTGCCCTCTCGGAGCACCGACTCCTACATATCATATGAGATGAAAAGATCACTGGAGGAGCAGAACACCCGTTCAAGTTGCACCAAAAAACAAATCAGTAGCTGCAGTCATAACCGTGGCGTTTGATTTTTTTTTCAGACCCTCCTCCGCTGCCCTGTTCAGCAACTGATCCTTGATGATGGATGATTATTATTTACACGAAAAAACCTGACATTTATCTTATGTGGCTTCATCACGTGTGTCCACTCCCATTATTCACACTGTGCACCTTCGTTTACATTGTGACAGTGTGAATTGAGTGTGATATTGTTATGGGTTACATGCGAGAGAGTGTGTGCGCGGCATGCAATAGCTTTAAGGGGTAGCAGCACCCATTATGAATAGCCATGGGGACAGCCATTAAAAATGGAACCAGTGAGTTTCTTGATGTAAGTCTATAAAATATACATTCAAGCAGCGTTCCATTTCTGTAGGAGATATAGGCTACATACTATATAGGCTAAGGCAAGAAAAGCCCTTAACCTTCATGTACTGTATAGCCTGTTTTAGAAGCTTAAATTCACTTCTGGACAATTAACTCAGATTCTGTGTTAGTAGTAAAATAGTAAAATGTTGAAAATGCAACTCTCCAGAATAATTTAACTCTTGTTTTGTTTTAATGAGCCGAATAACTCACAATAAAATTATGTTGGATGTTCAGTGAAGAAAAGAATGTTAGTACTGAACTGAGGTCTGAAGTAAGTAATTCTTTCATGACAAAGGTTTTGTATTGAAATATTTAGTAATGATTTATTCAGCTATCCCTCTGTGAAATGCAACTGCATCTTCCTCCATCCTTGAGTATTTCCTATCAGTGTTCGGTGAATAGCACTGAGCAGAAATGGCTCCTTCAAAAGACACTTTTTTTCATCTTGGAGAGCATACAGGGATATGTCTAAGCACTCTCCCAGGCCCTGACTGACGCCCGTGATTAATTGACACGTTGATTGACAACTCAAACACCAGAGACTGTCATTAAATTCAGCATTCACCTCCAAGCTGGGAGAAATCTCGCCTCGCCTTTCGCTGGACAGACACACACTTGATAGAGTGGTTTCGCCTGTCAATTTCAGACGTCGTGATCATCTCATTTGTCCTCAAATGGGTACAAATCTAGTCAAATTTGCCACAGCAAATTAACAAGACTGTCACAAACACATCATAAAAGTATTGTGGCTCTAAGGAGTTCAGGAAGTAGTTAGAGGCTTTTGAACCAGATTCAAAGCTGAAACCTGTGATGTTTTTTTCAAGACATAGCTTGACAGGCTAAAGTAGCCAAAAGTTAACTGAGAAGATGGAGACCTACTCTTCTGCTTATACTGTAAATAATAGAGACAGAAGATAGTCAGCTTAGGCTAGCTTAAAGGCTGAATGCAGGAAGAAATGTTAGCTTGAATACATTTAACCTTAATAACTCATAACTCATAATTCAAATTCATTTATCATCATTTAGTAGCATACATTATGTAGGCAATAGCTACATATGCATTGCTACCAGGCCACTACCGTAGAAGGAGAAGATGGTTGTCTTGGCTTAAAAACTGAATGCAGAAGGACATATTTAGTTTTTTTTTACCAGTCATCTTGACAGCTCACAACTTAACATGTTATAATTTATTTATTTAGCGGCTCCCATTATGAATAGCCAAGGGAGCACTACACTCATGCCTGCAGTGTAAATACATAGCTCGAGATAGAAACTGATTAGCATAGGTTAGCTTCAAGACAAGAGTGAAGAGTAAGCTTGGCTACTAGGCCAGCTAAAGTGAAAAGTCAACACATTTATTAAGTGTTTTGCATTTGACTCCCAGCTTTGGAAAATTTATTTAATTTTACAAAAAAAATTAAAATGCATAATCAGAAAAACTTAATGTAATTGGAAATGGAAGAGCTGCAGAGGCAAAACAATGTCTGTCAGAAATATTATGAGATTCCACATCATTACAGAGTATCAGATACACATGGGCTACACACAATTTTAGATTTTCCTGAAATAGATATGACAAGCATTTTAAGATCACCTCTTGTTTGCTTTTTAGAGGAGCATCGCTGGGGAGGGGAGGCTCAGACAGTAGTACATTTACCCTGCAGGCCAGATTTCAGATGTCATTTTCAAAAGGTATGATTGTCGAATTGATGTTTGTTTTGTTTCAACACTGACATAAAAAAGTCTAAATAAATATACCGGTGATTGTGTCATGAGCCTGCAATAAAAGCAGACGTATTGCTCAATGCTTCATTTAGGAGCATCACTTTAAAGTCCCTGAACATGCGTTTTATACAGGGTCGCTGATATAAGATAAGAAAAAGGGTTGAGACTCAAAAGCAGAGAAAACCAAAGGCTCGTTTAAAGGTATACCATAGGACCCTGGGACGGACTACCATCGAGACCTGTGGAAGTGCCCGTTCTACAGAGAGTCCTGATTGCTGCTGCATTTTTTAAAGATCAAACTCTCTGTGACCCAGTATGCCGACCACAGAAGAAAGCTGCCATGATTGAAAGACTGAGTGAGAGCAAAGGATGATGAATAGCAGGACACCAAACTGACAGCAGAAAGCCAGATTAAAAATTGGGGAGAAAGGGAGCCAGGGGCTTACTCTTTTATAATAAGCGGATGCAGGTTTAATTTTTGCATTCGAACATTGTTGGACCCCCTGCCGTCTTCCCATCCCTAATTTCATGTGGGATGTTTTGCAGTGTTTCCTTGACTGTTGTGTTTGCTCATTATTGAATTGCTCACATGGAGTCATCCGGGAGCAAAGTGCCCCATATTAGTCACCAAAGGGACGTTTTCTGTTGGTTAAGAGCTTTTGACTGATATCAACTTGTCCTACGACACTGCATTGCTGTCCCATTAGTCGAGGGCAGGTTGGCACAACATCCAACTACGGAGATGGCGTACAAATCCATCCGTGTTCTCCAGACAGTGATAATCCCCACTGATCTCCTCTCTGCCTCTCCCCCCCCATCCTCCCCAACCATCAGACAATGGAGAGGGAGGGATGAAGGGAAGGAGGGAGGGAGAGAAGTCAGAAAGAGACTGACAGTAAGGAAATAATGTCAGAGAGTAAGAGAGAAGGAGGGAGGTGAGGAGAGACAGCATGGGAGAGACAGAGGGAAATATGGACTAAGCAGCCCCACACCAGCCTCCCCCGTTATGTTACAAAGGCTCACTGCGCTGCCATGATGCACATGATATGCTGGAGAGGATTAAGCAGTAATCGCAGGGGTTTGGCTGTCCTCACAAGGGAGTATCTAAATCCCTGCTCTCCCACCAGCAGTTGAGCCCTCTGCTGGCTTCTCTGACGTATGTACCAGGGCAAATAGTCAGTGTTGTTGCAAAGGATTTAAAAGCACTTCTAGGAAGAATTTAAAGGCCCCTTAATAGCAAACAACATAAGTGGTTTGTCCTCAAAAGAGAAAACACCTACAATGAATGTAAAAAGACAAAGACGGCATAAAAGACTGTTTTGTTTTTTTAAACAACTAGGGTCTATTATCCCTACTTATTCAGAAGAACAAATACACCAAATATGTCCACTAGAGCTATTTCTTGTATATTTTTTGAAGCATAACAAATTTTGCCTAACAAGGTGAGAAGCTCTATAAAAAATATTGGACATTTTCACACGCTTCAACCTCATCGCACACCATATTTTAACCACATTATCTAAAATCAGTTATTTGGAAGTGGAAATCAGGGTGAAGGTCAAAAAGGCACTTGTTTAAAACCTGTCCCTTGACATAATGGAGTCTATTGTGCGGCTGTGTTGAGTAGAGTCAACATGTCCTCCCATTTCAACAATTGCTGGATAAAATGTCGATGAGTCAGTGATCTCAATCAATACAGTAAGAACAAAAATGGGAAAATGAAAGTCTCTACAGTGTTCTTTGCACTGTCATATTAATAATAATGTTTTCACTGAGAAATATATCCAAAATGCTGGTGTTGATTATATGGAACAGGAGATATTTTGTTAAATACTACATGCTACATGAAGCTTTTGCATTGTTTAATGACTAAGCCACATTTTGAAAGGCACATTGATTTATGGCAACAAAGGCCTATTCATGATGCCTTATATTACATGTACTGCCAGTCATCATAGATTGAGTTATATAATTGATGATTAAGTTGATGTAAACCATTATGATCAAAGACCAATCATTCCTTCAGATTATACATAAACTAAGGAGTTCTGGTTGTCAAAGTAACTTTTCCTATCCTCTTCTGAAGCTGTCATACTCATATGTATGAATAATAAATTAAAAGAAACATTGTCATGGACATAATCCAGGGTTTTGTCCAAAACCGATGTCCTCCTTGGCAAGTGGGCAGCAGTTGCTCGAATGCCCATCACAGCTGCTTGGTCATTTTGTCTGCTGCCAAATGCATTTCTTTGTCTTTGTCTTTGAACAGCCTGGAATATCTGGGCTCGGATGGTTTGAAATTAACACCATCCATCCCACGAAATGTGGACCAGATTCGACAGTTGGGAGTGACTGTGTTGTTTCTATTCTCAGTTTTGGTCAGTTGTGTTTTCTGTACTGTTGTTCCCAAAGAATCTCCTGTACAGGGAGTTTTATTAGCGTGATAAAAGCTCTCAGGTTTCCCTTAGTAGCCTGTTTGGTGTCTTTCTACAAACCGACCACATCCATTGTTTATTATTCGCCATGGGAATAGTTAAGGTGTCCACAGACAACCCAATCTGTTCATTTTTTGTTTGACATCCAGCCAGAGCACACAGCAGCACAGCAAACTGCAAAAAGAAAGGCAAGACGAGATTGTGAGGATAACCACATTCTGATAAAAGAAATAGTCTTATTTGCCCTATTTCTCACCATGCTGCATGGAGCATATCAGCTATAAGGAAGCTCCCATACTCTGGAGAACCAAAGCGAACATAAACTATTGAACAATGAGCCTCCCCACGTCTCAGCCGCCATATCACATCATTACCTCACAGTTATTCCTGCAAACACTGCACAGTTGTGATATGTGTACAATGCTTTCACTCCTGCACTTGCAAGCCTGAACTTATGTAGACATTAAACTGTATGTGAGAACGTAAATGACGGAATCAGTTGGATGGGACATTAAACAGACTTTACGCCCGTCAGCCGCCTAGTGCAAAGTCAGCGTAACGTCGATTGAACTGATGTGGGAGCAGCAGAGCAGTCGATGGCGTCTCCGCCCTGCCTCCTGTTTACTCTACCCAGAGCTCAGTTAAACCGACATGACGCCAGGAGCTGAGAATGCATCCGACATGGACACTCACTTTCCAGCTCTGTGTGCTACTTAATTCAACGTGCACTCCTGACAGCCCGCGCTATATCGGAAGGACATTAACTGTGTGTTTCTTTGATGCAAGCTCCTGTTTTATTTTCCTTCCTTGAAATTTGCTTGACATTTGTCTGAACCTTTATGGGGATGAGAGGTCACCCTTAAGCCACTGAGTAAAGAATGTCTGGAGCAAGACAGCTGGTGGAACCCACCCCAACGTCATTGGCTTAATCTCTGATCCCTGGTAGCTGACATGCCCTCCTCACCACCCCGCCTCCCCCCCTCACTCAACTTTCAATCATGCACTGTCTGCCTCACACCACCCCGCCCCCAACTCCCTCTGCCCTGATAACCCTCCTTCTGTTGAATTTAGAGCTTCATACAAACCTTATTGCGGTCTTCCCCTAGACTGGGCCGTGGCGGCACTTAAACCCTTACCTTATATTGTAGAAACCAAACTCCTCTATTAACAGTCTTCTCAGGAATACTGTCCATGTGCTGAACTGTGAAAATTATGTGTCAATATACTGCTAAAATCAGAACTTTGAACTGATCACAGTGGCACTGATTAGACAGGAGACACAGCGGTGGTGAAAAGAAAGATAGAAATAGGGAAAAAAAAGAAAGGTGTTGAAGTAAAACATAAAAGGGTAAGAATACAATATGTAAATGAACCACATTGTTTTTCAAACTACTGAAGCAGAAGCAATCAGTACAAAAAGGCGACGAGTTGTTCCCAGATGGAAGTTTGGAAGGATATTCCCCCTCTGGTATGCTATGAATATTTTTGATCTTGATGCGATTGCCGATACACCACACTGCCATTGCCTTTAAAACAGTGCTGCTACCTTTTACTTTTCTTTTATTATGTGATAAAGATGAATTATTGTCAGCACAAATCAGACTGGGCTCTGTTTTATTTTTCCTTAATGAGGTGACTAGTAAAAAATGCATCTTATTATCTGCCATATATAATTATGTTGTACATTTTGAAGGCAGAAAAAACATGATGCACAGCAGCACTGATCCTTTTGTTTCCCTGTATGATTTGTTTGTTTCCATATATAACATGGCTCTTGTGTATTTCACTGTAGCGGCCATTTAGTAGTTGTTGTCACATTTAAAGAAACTACTTTTCTCCAGTAATGGCCTCCTCTTTTCTGTCTGTCCCTCTCAGTAAAAGTAAATAAAAAATAAATAAAACGCTGTGTATCTTTTGTTGTTTTCCTGTTTGAATGACTCTGATTCTAAATGTATTTTTAATGCCACCTCATTCCATCTAAAATGGAAGAAAGTGGGAGTCCATCCCACATAATCAGATCAGGCAGATGACTTCGGTCTTCAGTTCATGCTCCCTTCCATCACATTCACTGTTACAGACGCCTGTGAGTGGATTTTGATAACTTGGGAGAATTGACACTTTTCACAACAGCACTGTGCCATTTTCAAAATTACACCAGAATAACAGGACAAAGAAAGGTCTGAGCGGCTGCGAGGCATGGTGAATCCTTTGTGGAAAGGGAAAGTTTACATGTACGGTTCTGTGCTACTTCTTTCCCTTCCCTGTCACGGTCACTGGAAAGGTGCAGGGGGAAAAAAACAACAACAAAACCTGAAATGAGAGCATGGAAACAACATTTGGGAGTGGTGCAGCCCAAAAGTAAACAGCAGATCTGATAATGGAGGTGCAACACGAACGGGCATCTGGTGCAAGTCACAGGATCAAAACGTCATTCTTTTTTATTTTTGAATACATTTTTTTATCTCTGGCCCTGAGAGAGTGTTGCGGTTCATTTTATCACATCATTAAAGACGCAGGACAGGCAAGCACCGAGGGGTTAAGGTGAGAGCTGAGGGAAGAGGACTCAACTTTTATCTTCCATCTATCATTATAGGCGAAATGAGAACGCTGTTGAAATAGAGGGGTGAACTTGCCGTCCTTTTTGGTCAGCACTCGCGGGGAATAATGAGTGAGACTAGGGAAGAATAGCGAGGCTTAATGTGCCTCACGATGACATAGCTACACAGAAATACATCAGACTCTGCAGCTCATGGAAGCCCTCCAGAGCTGTTGCAGAGTGCAGGCTGACAGAAAGAATGAGACTGGCAAGGGAAAAGCAATGTGGTTCTGCCTTTTTTTTTTTTTTGACAACAACAGATGTTGTAATCCCGGCTGTATAGCGGCAAAGGCACATATCAGTGGCTGGAATGTTGAACCGCTGGCCGCAGGTTTAAAGCAACACTACTTTCACGAGCCATTGCTCTCATTGTTACCCTTCTGCTGTCGGCGCATGCAGATGCTCCGCGTAATGTCGTCCACTCTGTAATCGCGGGATTACAACTACTGTAACCAGGCGCCATCATGGATTCAATCAGGCCTCCCACTCCTCCATTTTCACAACTTTCCTTTTGCACATGGCGGTGTATTGTCTCAATGTAGAAACCATATCCAATGCACATTTTCATTTTATTTTACTCCAGATCAGCTCTTCTTGGTGTAAAAATCAGTAAAATTGCATTTATGGCATCTGCTCTATATTTTTTCTGTCCTATTGTTCTGCTGCAATGGCCACACTCTCCTGTTGCTCACTCAAGCTCACCCTAATTTGAATCTTGCTAAATTTCCAACATTTTTTTCCGGACAGTGGAGTTAAATAAGGAGCAGCAGAGATGAATAAGGAAAGAGAGGTGCACCAGAATGCAGCATGACAGAGACGTGGAGAGAGCAAAAGAAAACACAAAACATTATTTCTGGCAGCCTCTCCAAGCGTCCCCGTCAGTCACTCTCATTACCATTCAATGGTGAGAGCAGGGCTACTCCATCCGACATAGTGGAACACATCTTGGCAGCGGTAGCACTGCAGGACAAGCCAGGACTCCTCCACTGAAGCCAGGTCTGCGCCTTTGGCCGTCTCTGTTCTTGTACCTATGCGACTGTATCGCCTAAAAATGTCATTTCACGGCTACCGGTGTTCACAATTCTCATCATCTGTGACTTGATTTGCGTGAAGTGACAGCTGCCCTTTTCCATTTCCAGTTCAGCTCTATTATATGCTATGATATGATGTACAGGCTGGCGAGGAATTAAAGGGGAAAAAAAGATGAGTAAATGAGTGGGGAAACATAACGAATGCAGATGACCCCATGGACTCACACCGCTTGGTACAAGGAAGCAATAATCATCCCAGCATCCTCTGTGGCGGCCCGTGGATAAAAATGCTGACCAGGCACAGTTGATTGTGATTTTGTATCAAGTTGGCAAGAGGAAAAGATCCAAGAGACTTTGAAAGAGGGTTCATTGTCAGGGCATGGACGGCAGGAGATTCAGTCACAAAGACTGCTCAACTGTTTCATGCTTCAGTGGAGAGAGTGACGTGACATCTGCATTTAGATCTTTGGGGAAGACGTCAGTAAATAGGTTCAGAAATTGTGGTCGACAGCTTCACATTTGATGAGAGCGATGCTCAAACAATGGTGCAATATTTAAAGACAGACGCAGGAGCAATTCTTCCTCAGGTAACTGAGAATGCCAACGTAGGATGTGATCAGACTGCAAGAGTGTAGACCGTCGAGAATAGTATATAAAGGGACATTATAACTGGGTTTCAGTGCTTAAATGCCTCATTAGAAAGATTCATTCACATTTGAGTGTTCAATATGCAATAACCATACTGGTCAGAGCATTTATATCTAATGAGTCCTTGACCAGTCGATGAGCACATGTGTGGCGTCCACCATGAGAGCAGAACATGGCCTGAATACACAACTGTGCATATGGATCTGTCAGTACTGTTACACTATGGATATGGTTTGAGTCCTTTTGCATCACTGCAAGTCAGTGCAAAGTTATTCTGAGTGTTCACCTTTGCCCTAAAATGAAAAATTTCTATCGTGACCCAAACACCCATTGGAGATTTTGGACCAAACATCATCTTTTCTTGACAGTGGTGTTCACTTTCCCCAGCAGTTTTGAACAATCAATACCAAGGAGCAGTGAAGCTGTTCTGGTGGCATTTGGTGGCCCAACACTTTACTAAGACAGCGTTGACTAAACAAAAGGTGAGGAGATGGTACACAAACAGTGCTGCAGGACAAAGTTGACTCATCTCAATTACACTACTTTTGTTCTGGCCATATCAACAAACCTGCAGACGTTTTGGCCTCGTGGAGTTTAAAGGATCATGTGGTAATTGACTTCCTAATGTCAGAGAGCATCATGGATTGCCTCTTCTGGCTTTGTGGAAGTACATAAGTAAAGGGCGACTGGAGAGCAGAGTTTACCCTCATGATAGAGCTTGACTATAGCATAGTTCATATTCCCTGTGAAAATGGATGTTTTATGTTATGAGATTCTGTGTTTTGAGTGCTCTCTTTGTTTGTCGAGTATTATGCCCGTCCACATTAGTGATGCTGTGTCACCGTTTATGAATTGTTTTCTTCTCAGAGACACTTACAGACTCTTATGTTGTTTTTCTCCATTTGCCACCTCTCTGCATATATATAAAAACAATGCCACAGCTTTCAAATTGACCAGCTCATAATGACACTGTTTTTTCTCAAAGAAGAATATTAAATAAATAAATGGATCGGCTATTATTTAATTATTAGATCACTTTGAAAGTATTTGAAAGGGCCTACCAGTGACTAATTGACCGTGGCTGATTTGTTTTTCTGTAAAACTAAAGGACATTATTTTGCAGATAACTTAAATTAGAACATTCAACCACTGTATGATGCAGGTTTTTCTTTTCTTTTCTTTAAAACCTCTCTAGTTCAGACCGTCACAATCTGTGTATGAAAAGTGAACCATTTTCCATTCATCTCCAATAAAGAGAAAAGAAAAACCTTGATCGGGCCTGCATGTGATCACTCGAAACACACAGCACGGCTCTTGCTGAAAGTCAAACGAATAAAAAGCTTGACTCCAAAAATCAGTCACAAAAGATGATGTGACCAAGGCATTGTGTGCGAGTCAAAAGCTTACTTTCCCCCTGTTATTTAGAGCATCATTATACATCGTCTCTTATCCTTGTGTTCTGAGCCTAAGAGATACTGCACAGCTTTGGCTTTTCATCCCCCCCTGCATTACTGATGCCCAACGAGACATCAACTGTCGGCGCTTGTTATATCTTCGCCGGTAATAGCAGTGAGAGGCAGAGGAAAACATGAATAGAGAAGGTGACATGTGGAGAGAGAAGCCCATAAAGTGTGCTTTTGCATTGGAGTGCTACAAATAACCAGAAACCATGCAAGCTCAATTGGCAGTGATGCCACCTTCTGTCAAAAGAGTCATTCAAGCCATCGCAAAGATGATAAAAAAAAAATATATAACCTCCGACGTCTACACACTGTTTGGTTACATTGACTTAGATGTAATAAGCTGTAACCTCACATGCCATCTAACCTGAGTTGTGATGGCAGTGAAAAAAAAAATCACTGCCAGATTTTCCTCTTGGCACGAATGTGAAAATCTACCTTGTATTTCAGGTTTTCAGATTTGAAATTCTAATGATATTTGAACCATTTAAGAAACCCGGCGGTGCTCCATGTGCGAATGCTGCTGGCAAAACCGCGATTTGAGAAACAAGTCTTCATGTTCATGACTGTCACTTCATCCTATCTCATGGAAACAAGTGAGAGGAGAACGTGGCACCCGCTGCGTTCGCTGTCACATCTCACACAGGCTTATTTTAATTTCCACTGCCTTTTGAATCCTCTGCAAGATGCATTACGGATTAAAAAAAAAAAAAGTAATATAGCAACCACTTTTTTATCAAAGGTCTCTAATTGATGTTTTCTGAAAGAGCATCTCTGTCTATATGAAAAGCTCCTGCTAGGGAGAGTAGTGCGAGAAATGAACTAATTTGAGCATTACTGAAATATTAATAGTTTTAACTTTATAAATTTTCACTATGTCTCTGTTCTGTATCTGGGGGATTTGGACCAGTGCCTTGTAACGAAAACACTTTTTTTTCTCTTCCCACCACCCAAAGCAAGCTCTGTTTTGAGCTGTTCGTTTATGTCTTACACTAACAGGATTACTGCCCTGTGACACAACTCCAGAAATCAAGGCAAATAGTATCCAAGGATATCTGACGCGGTCTGAACTAATGATAGCTGAAGAAGTAGTGTGTTAACAAAGCAACATTCTGCTCCGGAGGCTTGTAACCTAATAAATAAAGAAATTGGTGTGAATGCCAATTTCAATGCAGAGGAAGGTCATTGTGTGGGTGTGCTCTTTTTTTTTATATATAATTTGCTTTTCTTTCCACATGCTGCTCATCCCTACCCGGAATTCCTTCCCTGTATCTGTTTTGCATATGTGCATGAGCCATTCATATGAAAGGATTGGGTTTTGAATTAGATGTATTGTGTACATTTCCATATCTATAAAATGTCAAATGTAGAGAATGTGAATCCGTGTATTTGAAAATAAGCAACAAAGGAGCTTAACAAGGCAATTCCTGCAGACACCAGAAATAAAGTAGGTCCTCAACTTAAATCGGCTGTAGCTACTGCACTGACCATAGAAGGAAAACATTTAAGCAGAGCACCGCTGACTTCACAACATAGTTTAGACCTGGATCTGAACAACTACGCAACTGTTTTCGATTCACAGACGTTACCTTCTCTAAAATCAACCACTACGATATTTCTTTCCCTCTTGTTCTTCACAGTCAACAGCTGAGATTATGTGAAATGCATGAGGTGAATTTGCAAATGCTGCAATTGAATGAAGTGAAATGTTATCATTGTGAGCCATTCCTCGCTTATTTCCATTTCTGAAATGTTTTCCTCAAACATCAGTGTTTTGTTGTGATCAGTTTCAGGCATGATTGGAGGGCCAAGACTTTGGAAAAAAAACAAAAAAACAAAAAGAGGTGTTTAGCGTTCTGCAGTAGAAGCATAAAAAAGATCCAAAGATGTGTTTTACCAACCATTTCACAAACTATATGAGAAATTCCCTCGGCTGCATTGTTTCTTCAATTGCTGGGTGTATGAGGTGGCGAAACATCCTATCATTCATCCCACAGCTGAGGGTGACCTTGGTTAGAGGAAAAGATTGATTTTTGACTTGCTACAGGGTAATGTTCAAGGGTGCTAATATTCATTTTTGCAAAACTGTGAAACTGCCATATACCGATCCATCTGTGATCAGCTGATTTATTTTACTGTATTTTATCCTCCTGAGCATATACTATATCTGATCATCGCTGCCTGACATCTAAAAAAGACGGAGATTTCATCCTCGAGAATCAAGTTAGAACAAAAGACAGCCATTGACGTCCTGCTGTGCACTGTGAAATATAGTCACTTTAAGTGTTTAATGTCTAACAGCCAGAGACGTACCCCGGTTCTCTCTGTAACAAAGCATGGCTAATCCTGTATTAGTTATGCTGTGTGACTGACCAGGTCATAGAAGATTCTGATGAATAAGGTAATAACCTGTCTTTAAATCAATGACTGCTATAATTAAAGTGGACTGATTTAATCAGATGAAAGACGGTGCATGCAGCCAAGTATGCAGAGTAATTATTCAGCTAGTTAAACTGTAAGGCAACATGTATTTTACATCAACTCTCTCTGCCTGTTCGACTTTAACCTCAGAATGAGATGCACTTTTACATTTTTTTTTTCTTCACACAAATAACCAAACAGCGCGGCAAATAAACCCACTGTTATAGCTCTTCAGTCCACTCAGTTTCTAAAATGCATGGTTCTCCAGCTGGATTCAACCGGATTTACTGTCCTGTTCTGCATGCCAAGCGTGTTATAACTGTGTGGTGGAGCCTACGAGACAGGTAAAGGGATCTTGTAGTGGTAATACTGTGCATGCTCTGCATTTAAACAAGCATTGACAAGGCCTTCTCCAGCTCTGTATTATCCTGGGTGGCGCATAATGATATTGCATTCGCATCGACCTTTTTGACAGCCTTCAAAAATCGCATAAAGATCAAGGAACACATCCCATATTGCACAGAGATGGTATGGACTTGACCACAAATGCTTTCAAGGTCCTCAGATGTTCATAATCTCCACTTAGCGCATCACTGAGCCATAGCGTGATACCTTTGAAAATGTTTACGATGGAAATGTTTCTTTACAGTAAATTATGGATTAACTGCAGGTGAAGCTGTGTGAGGTATAAAGTTATTCCAGTTGTGCAAATATGCAGTGTACAGCACGCAGTAGGCTACATTTGTGTACTCACTCTCTTGTTTTTGAATGCAAATAAAGCTATAGCATCAGCAGATTTAGCTTAGCATAGCCTAGCAAGCTAGTATAACAGTAAACTCCTATCAAACCAAACAGTGTGGTGTTAAACACTGAACAAACCAGCTACTGTGCTGATTTTGATCATGTTGGACAAAGCCAGGTGCGCTCATTTCTCCTGTTTCCAGTGTTTATGTTAAGCTAAGCAGCTGCTACCTCCTCATCTTCTGGCAAGTAAAGGAAGGATGCGTGTTTCCTAAACTTATTAAAGGAGATTATTCTCCTCCCGAGACACTGTGTTCTGTGTTTGTAAAGAAACTAATAGTATCTGACAACATGGGGTTTGTTATGGTCAGCGCTAAAGAAACGCCGTGAGTCGTAAAAGATTTTATGAATGAGGCCGAGCTGGGAGGGAAAACAGAACACGAGGAGGGAAAAGCAGCTGGAAGGCAGCAAGGAAATCGTGAGAAAGAGAAGATGGAGAGAGAGAGTTGGGACAGAGTGCAGCGGTACACTGCAGTGTTGTTGAAATGGTGTGTATGCGGCTCCCGCTGCAGGCGCTGTCTAGGCTACTCTACAAAGCAGGTAATGAGTCTACTCCCTAATTTACTCACCTCGAGCACATCTTAACAATTTATGAGATGGCCTCGATGTTTGCCTACAGAGCATGGACAAAATTCACCTTGTATTTACAGCAAAGATTGTGCTTCACGGCTTGTTTGGCTTTTTTTTTCTTTTTTTTCGCCTTCACGGTCAAAAATGGGTTCGGCGAGAAAGGGGGGTTGTAGTTGTTGTGAGCCTGTGTGCCACCGTGCAGAGTGAATACACAGAGTGTAAGTGTGTGAGCGTGTCGTCTCTGTGTGTACTTTAAAGTTTAAAAAGGTGCCTGCTGGATAGGTTATGTTCAGGGAAGGAAATACATGGAGTCTTCTGGCAAAGATGTGAGAACAGTTTGGTTTTACAAAAAGAAAAAGGTGCCTCCACCAGGAAAAAAACATTTTGATTTACAAACACCACCCAGTGTCACGCCTTAGTACAATATGCACCGCATATTCTGACATGTTCCCCGAGGTTTAAATGTGGTGGAAAGAAGTGGCTTATAAAATATTCTATATTATCCGTTACATAAAGAGCCTGTGGATGTATTTACATGCAGTGAACCCCAGTCTAGGACTCTCTGTAAGTAATGTGGTCAAATATTCTCACGCAGAATTTGAATATGCAGGCCAGAGGATGAGCAACTTTGACCATTTGTCTTGCTACAAAAGACAAATTCCCTGCATTTAAATACGAATTTCATCTCAACATATTCTTCATAATAAATCTATAATGTTCTCTTTCTTCTCCATGAATCATTAATTCCTCATATACAGTGGGATTTGTCAGGATGTTGCCTTGTTCCCCTGTTTCTACAGCTACATGGAGTCATCTGCAGTGTGGACTTCTTCCAGGCAAAGCAAACCCAGCGTGCAAACATGGAGGAGATGCTTCCTGTAAACTGCTGTTGGACATTCTGGTAATAAGCTTTGGCTGTACACCCAGGGGCGGAGTGGGACTGAGTTTCAGGCCGGGACGATGTAGAGTGGCCTAAAGAGGTTCAGTAGTGAGGTACTGTACTGTAGGTGTGTGTGTGGCTTAGTCAAAAGTTATTTTTGAAGATGTAACTGACCAGCTCCATTTAGCTAAGTCATGCTGCTGCTATGCTGTAACTTTGAGATCACTCATGAAAATGATTCCTCAGACTTACTGTAATAGGTTGTGGAATTCTTCCAGCCCTCCAGACTGTGGAGTGAACCAAATACCAGGCTAAGAGAGGAGGGCCTGTGTAGCCAGCAGACTCACTTATTATCAACAAGGATCTCCTGTCACCAAATAAAGGCGTGTTGGAGTAGAAGGGCTTCATGTGAGATTCAAGGTAAAATAAATACTCCAGTCTGTGCAGTAGTTAACTTGTAAGGGTGAGCTTTTTGGTCTAAGGCCATCTTCAAGCATTAACAGAAGAAGAAGAGGTGCCATGAAACGCAGCCTTATTACCATGCCAATTGCACATGCATGGCCGCCGCTAGGCGCTACGCCAGCACTGTTCGCCCAAGCATGTCAAAGACTGGCTGTGATGTAATTAAGACCGGCTGGATGGGGCTCTCACCTGCCTCCTCAGTGATATTATGTTATATGTTTATTATCGTGCCGCTGGGAATGTAGACCGAGGAAACTCACGTGTCCTGTTCCTCATCCCACATGTGTGTGGAGTACAGTCACCGTGCGTGAGTATGCACACACCAACACAAACAAAAGCTCCAAATACACGATCTCTGCACCTACACAAAATAATTTCCTATAATATACCCAGACGTAACACAAATGCGCAAACACGACCACAAAGCAGGCAACCTACACACACAGTGCTACAGCCGCGGGCTTCATATACCCTGGGACTCCAGCTGCGCTCAGAAGATTCCTCCCTCCCTCTCAATCATGCCACACTGATTTTAAGGACCTGCCGCTTGGCAGCCTTTTTACTTCATGCAATTACGTCTGAAAGCAGCGCTTATTTCTTCTAAACCTCGACTCACAACTGAGTAAACATTTCCCTCCTGCTGCACGATTACCATCATATGCTGCAGGAAAACATATGGTGGCATATACTGTACATAGATCATGCATGATGTAAAGAGCGGCTACTGTACAAGGAAGATCCTGCAGACCTTCCCACTGTGGGGCTAATAAAGCACTATCTTATGTTACCCTGAATGGCCCCACCATTAACTGCACAGTTCAACTCCAACTAGGATTTAGGTTCACTGGTTTAAGAAGAGTCTCCTTGGGTCTGTCTAATTCCCAATGTGTTATTTAATCCAAAGTATGATTGCAGCAATTACCCTGTGATGGTACCCTTTGTTCCACAATGAAAGAATGTCCTGCAACATGATAACTGGTTGGGACTTCCCGTTGAACTTTAAAGCCCTTAAAGCCTTTTGCTAACACAACATTAAAAGTTGAACTGAGCGTAACTTTGTACAGTTGTATGACAACACGATTCGGCCCCACCGGCTTTCGTCTTTCGCCCAGAGCTTAGATATGTTAATCGCCAAACGTCACGCCACATGGCGAAAAACCTCAAGGCTGACATTTGTGCTCTGCTTTGGCAAACAGACCGACTCAGTTGTGAAATCTTGCGTCTCCCAATTCAGGATTATCTCCACAATCAAACCCCTCCCACATGGTCTGTCAGTTATAGCACCTTTATCCTGCCGGCAATGGCTGTTTTTTTTTTTTTTTTTTATCATTTTCACATGAATTGGATATTGATTATTTTTCAAATATAAAAAAGCACCACATTACAGCCAATACCAGCCTCTTTGCACTCGTTCCAAACTCCAAAATTCAACTGTTTGTCTTCACACCTCTGCATGGTCTCTGAAAACTTCCCTCGCAGCAAAGTACAATCCCCCGCAGCACTGCTAGGCCCCTCAGATCCTCCCACCAAGGATTGCTGGCTATCCTGTCTCAGCAGAAAAAGTCTGCTGATAGGGCTTTCACCAGAGCAGCACAGAGAATGAGATAGTCTCCCTGAACGCGTAAGGTTGGTTCTCTTGTGTATTTAAATAATCATCTTTACGCCCGTTTGGACTCCCTTGCAGTTTGTACTGCTTGACCTGATTGTTCCAGTTCTTTTGCACATAGAATAGGAATGGGCATGATACTTCACACAAATAGAGCTACAGTTCATATTTTATTTAAAAAGAAAGTAGCAATTGCAGATAGGAAAAAATCTGAATGCCAGTCGATTCCTGTTTGTCCCTAACCTTCAATTCCCTCTGCTCTTCTTCTATGTGCTCGGAAACTCTGAAAACAGGATGTTTAGACGTCCATGGCTCAAGCTTTACCGCTGTGATGTGTGTCCAACACACAAAGCACCCCCTCACCAGCACACATAGTGCTCGCACTTGACCTTTCGGCTGCCTCAGAAAAAGACTTCTTTTTTTTCCTTCTCCTTCTGGTCTACAGACGGCTAGAGGTGATGTGCCGGTAAGCTGGTATCCTCTATGTAGATACATGCACAGCAGTATAGAGTACTTTCAGATCGGAAGGAGGCTGCAGTCAACTTGCTGAAAGTTATGTCTGTGAGACCTCATTTGACATTTGGGTGAGTTTTACTAGGCTGCGCTCCCCCAACTAAAACCTTGGGCAATCCTGATTTCCTGCCTTTTAAGTTAACTTATGAAGCAACACTGGCTCGGAGGAAGTGAAATACACATTTTCTTTCCCTGTCCTCAAGTTTTCCTTTCTACTAGTCAATGCAAAAAAAGAGCAAATTTTACCCCGAACCATCTCACATTTGTCCTGGTGTAAGAATTTATTCACAGCAAGGAGATTACAGTCAAGGCTTTCAGAAGCAGCCAAAAGAAATGTTTGCCATGTGATCCAAATGGATTCCATAGGAAGCAAACGCATTTTAATAATTCAGCTGTTTTTTCATTAACCACTCTTCCTGTTTTGTCTTTTTTTAGGGCGTGAAAAACACAACACTATGTACTGTAACTGTCTTCCCCTGGGAACAGTTTTGTAAATGAACTATCAATCTGTCACATTTTTAAAAATAACCTCAGTCTATAACAACCTGAACATAATGCACAGCATCCTGACTCATCTTTGGCATGGGTATTTGTGTCAATAATTCTAAAAATGCAGTGTCAAATCTATTTTGAGGCTGCCTCCCTCCTAAACTGAAGATCCTAATGATGAACTCCTGTATTTTTCTTGTATTCCATCCTCCCAAAAGGCCAAAAAAGTTAAAATCTGTATAATATTAAGTATCTAGTTCTCTTTATTGCCTTTATCATCTTAACGGCTATAGATATAAATGTATGGCACCATTTCTTTTAGGAATAAATAGAACTCTTTTCACAATGAACAGGAAAAAATTACCAAAACACAAAAAACAACAAATACATGAAAACAACAGGCTATTTTTTACTTAACATTTTAGCAGCCTCTTCTCTCATTAAGAAAAATGAGAAGCAAGCAACAAATTTTATGTGCAGATGTTACTTAGTCATTTAAAACTAAAGGAGGGGTTACAAGCTCATTTTGCTTGTTAGAGCCCGGGGCTAATTAGATGTTGACTGACAGCAGGATGCGCGTCACGTAATCTGTTTGTGTACAAGCCTCTCTTAAACGATATCTGGAGCAGCAGCTCCCACTGGGACTGATAGGGTTAAGGTGGTTAAGGATTCATTACCATATAGATACAGAGAGCTGAGCTGCAGTCATCGTATACAGTGATAGATATGGACTGTACAATAATGGAGACTGTGGTACGGACAGCGCTACACCATTGCTCAGCAGCACAGGGACGGCCTGCTTCATGTTCATCTGAGCTTCCTGCTCCACAATGCAGAACCATGCCATTGTGCAAACGCCTGGGATTGGTGGAGAGCTGGGCGTGGCTGCTTTGAAAGTATACAGTGAAAAGGTTCAATCTTGAGGAGCTACAGTGAAATTGGAGAGTAAGACTTTTTTAACATAAAGTCAAGTGGTGGACATGTTGAGAGTGCCACATGCCGCAGGTGAGATCATTTAAAAAAATGTCTTTAAGTGAACAGTTCCATTTACCCGGTGCCATGGTGATTCACGCAGCATGTGAATCACCACACTGGCACATTAATGAAATAAGCTCTTTGATTACAAACTGGTCAATGACCCTTGAGAGAAGCCTCAGACACACTGCCCCCTCGGTGCTTCGGTGACAAACGACGCAGCCACCAACCAAGGCCGGCCGGACTCAACATTCATTTAGGCTTGTCCACAGGCAAATGGGGTACATGACACTTTCTGATTACTTTATATTGACTCCTCTCTTTGCCTGGAGAGCTTGGACTCCACTCTACCAAAAAGCTACTCTCCAGGGCTTACTGCTATAGACACAGCATTTTATAACATAAACTGTTAAAACCCTCTGAAAGGTAACTATCTTAATGTTTTTTTTCCCCCCATATCCTATCTGGGAGGGATTTTGTGATTTGTAGCCAGAATCTAGAGGTCTTCTCTACATAGCGGTACAGACACCAGTGTAGCAAAACTGTCCAGCCTGGCCATCATTCAGTATTAAAACAATTCCTGAGGCTGTAGCATGAGTAACATGAGCACGAGACATTTTCATACAGAAAAATCTGTTTTATATCACATCTATTTATAATTGATCTGCAATGCAAGGGGTATACTTTTCAGATGTATATCGGAGACCCCTCACAGCCAGAGATTCATGGGGATTAGTTAAGTGTGGCAGCAGCTTTTTTCATCTTCTCGGTATTCCCCCATATATTGTGTCAGATATCTTATTTTCCAGGTCTCACAGCGAGCTAGCTCACTCAGCTGACAGCTACACATGTGCCATAATAAAAACATTAAAAATCTATATCTACTCGACCAGGCTTAATGCGCTGTAGCCTAGTAGGCAGGAGCCGGGCTGCAACTGTGAGCTCTGAATACATAAGGGCCCACCGGGGCCTCTCGACGCCTTCTCCTCATACCACCTTTGATTACTGCATATCTAACCTTATGACCTGATGACACTTTGATCAGGCCGTGCTCCGAGATGCTGCGTGTGTGTGTGTGTGTGTACCCTCGCCTGCTGATACACTTTCCCTCCTTCACACTCTGACACTAAATTATAGATTACTGCATGTTGTTGAGGGTGCAGAGTTCTTTCAGTAGTGGTTAAAGCTGCGAAGGAACATTTTTTTTCTCTTTTCTGCATAGTAATTACCTCCACCTCAAAATTTATTGGCTGGCTGGAGGTTTTCTATGAAATGTTATGATCAGGAAGTGCTTTTACATACTGTACGCTTTACACCGTGTGTCGATTTCATACATCTTGCCCACTAAAATCCAGCAGTGCTGTTTTGTTTATCCCAGCATACAGTACATTTCATTGCAGCTCTGCCAGCCCGTAAACTGCGAAGGACACATTATACGGATGTGCCAGCTGTAAGATGCACCTCTCATCAGCCTCTGTAAACCCTGCAAATGGCTGGCTGAGTCGCACCCAAAAAAAAAAATAAAAAAAACGAAATGAAAAATTCAAACAGAATTCACTAGATTTCGCTGAGACTTTAATGGCTGCACACTCAAATAGGCACAAATGAATAATCAAGAGGCTATGAAAAATACATCTGAATACATATGAGATACATGGTCTGTATCCACAGATGGATATAGAAGAACTCAACACACACACACACACAAATATATGCGCTCACGCAGTCTGTCACTTGTTAACGTCAATGTCAGAGAGGCACAAAAAGCAAAAGAACAAAAAAATGTAACAAGCTTAGGAAAAAAATATTTCAGTGCAGTTAACAGAAAAGGGACAACACAGAGAGAGCAGCAGAACATCTTCTAACATCTGGATTACATAACGCTGCAAGTTAATCTTACCTCGGGCAGCCTTTTGCCATACACTGTACAAATTGTGGCAGTAATCCTTGAGTGATTGCAGCAATGCTACATTCAAAATGTTACTTAAAGGGCTTTTCTCTCTTTTTAGAGGGCATTCTAATTAACCATGAGCTGGGATTCCCTTTGGTTCGTGTTAAAAGCACTTGAGCTCAGCTTTGGTATGCCAGAGGAGGGAGGGAGGGAGAGAAAGAGAGAGGATACAAGTGGAAATCAGCAAATCTGAGATGAATGTCTCAAACTGATCCGGGTACATACATTTCATGTAAAATCAATTACGCTACAGACAGATTGACCGACTAAACAACCTCGGAGACAACAGTCCAGAGTTCAACATCCTCAAGAGGATCCGGCCTTCAAAATCAGACTACCGTGAGAACATCCACTGTTCCAGCATTTCAGAGATTCATTATCTTATCAGATGCATATATTATGTGTCACGGTGCCTCTCTGAGTCATGAAGCCAGTGTGTGGGCAGTTAGGCTGAAAAATAAAGAGATTTAATAAAGAGAAACACAATTTCAACACGAAGCGGCAGGATTATTCACAGTGGTCCACCTCATAGCTCGGTGAAGTGCAGCAATAATACTCCTTGGAAATGTATTTATTGTGCTGTTTGCAAGGATACACACAATGGGCATGAGATAAAGACTAAAAGAAAAAAAAAACTAAAGCATATACTGTACTTTCATTTGAATACCACTGGTAATTCTTCAGTTCATACTCATTATAGTTTGGTCCCATCTTAAATGTATTAAGATTTAGCTACAACAATTTCATTCACAAGAGCCACGATTTTTAGAATTATGAAAATAATCTTTAGTTTGTAATATACGTATATTTTCTATATGAAGTTGATTCAATTCCACAACAAGTGAATGCACAATGGTCTTTCTGTACTGTGTTTTGTTTTGTTTTGGTCATGATATTTCACTAACTCTATTACACTGTTCTAGCTCCGTCCACAGTTCTTGAGGTTATTTCTTTCCTAAAATATTTTTTTTCAGTATTCCATTGGCTCCAACTGTCTTTAACATGCATTATGCAGAACTCATGTTTAACAGCCCACTGCTTTGTTCCAATATTACTCTCCATGCAGCTTACATGACAGGACATTCATATTATGGCATTATACGCTTGTTTTTCAATACGACAAGCCCTTCTCCTGCAAATGCACATTTTATTAGACTTTATTATATGAATAGTAACTGTAAGCTGTGAGTAAATCTGACAAATAAAATGGAAATACGACCACTATTTATTATGAAGGAATTCCCATGAGAGGGCCTTTATATTGTTACTCAGTGTAGCTTTATATTTTAAGCTATCGTAGCCTTGTAGCTGTGACCTGTAAATAAAAAAGGCATACATAGACCTAAGCACACACACTTACAAGATATTTAACTCCAAAATATCTGGAGAGTATAGTGTTGTTACAGTTACTTTTGTACATCATAGTATGGTGGGTTTAATGAGTATAATATATGCTACTTTCATGGTACATGGTGCATGAATAAATATAACATTTTATACTTGTTTTCCCTCCATACAGTATCTCTTACTCATTAAACATGGATGAGATTTTGCAGTGAACTTAAATTTAACCAGTCCATTAAAATTTCTGATATTAAAGCGTATACAAATCTAAAACACTGATTCAAGTCTCTTGTTTATTATATATACACATTGTGTCATTTGCAATGAATTGTAATAATGTGTAAGGAAGACGGAGGCATGTGTTGGCCTTTATTGTGAATTCTAACTGTGACAAAAGCGCAGGGGGATGTGCTACGTTTTAGCATTGAAGAAGACCTTATGAATAATTAATTCTGGATCATGCAGATGAAGGCCTGACTGCTTGATGACTGCTAGCAAAGTGAACAGATTATTCTCTGAGTCACCCACTGTGAATTCAACAGCCTGAGCTTCCTCTCTCATTCAAGGTCACTGTGGGCTCAACACAGCCAAAATCTAAAATTCCTCAGATGTCTTCAAAGCGTTGACCCTGACCTCTACATTCCGCATCCACGGCGCTGTCCTAAACAGGTCCAATGATTTTCTTTTTTTTTATGGGTACAATTCCTGATGAAAAGCATAAACAGAACCTTTGAAACAGAAATCCTGTGACCTTGAAGATTGAATTATCTAAAAGCTGGGAATAGGAGAGCCAAGACTGACCTCAGACCTCACGCTGAGAATCTACCTCGTGCCAACTAAAAAGTAATGAATAAAAAAATATTCATATTCATAACAAGGGAAGGTCTCCAGGTGCAAAGCTGTTAGCGCCGAGTAAAATCAACACAAATCTTTCGACTCTGTCAATGTTCGTCAAAATTTAATCAGATTTTATTAAACTGTTGTATTTTATTTGGCAGTAATCCCTCCTTTATCAGTGCCCTGTAATCTAGTATCGTTGTCAATCATTACTGTAACACTGTTGTTGGTGCATGGCAGCCATTTTGAGAGTAGGCCGGGCATCTGTTGCGCAGAGATTAAGGAAGATCAGAAGATCACAAATGCTTTCAATCTAGGTTTCATGAGGGGATGAAACGGCCTCCCTCCATGGAACTTTTAGCTCAGTCACACATGAAGTCTTTATACCAGTGGCCCCATGCAAGGCATCCCATCCCCTCTCTGCCTCTCTCCTCCCCAGACCTCATTTGTTTTAGTGCCGGTGGAGGACTTAACCCAGTGTCTCCAAAAAAAAAAGGAAAAAAAAAAGAAAAACAAAGATGCCTCTGAGGGAGATTGTGAATACAACAGGTTTAGCTCTGCTGTCCCCACACATGACTGCCTACCTGTGAATTCTTGTTTTTCTAGCCGGAGAAGCAGCCAGTGTGCCGAAGCTGTTGGCCCATGAAAAACACAAACAAGCCACATTCTCAACACTTGTTACATGCAGTGTATTTTCCCCATTTTATCTGTGCTGTATACTGTTTTATACTAGAACAATAGCAATAGTCGTCACTTTACTGTGACTACAGCAGACATCACCACTTGCAACCTTTTTGGCTGCCAGTTTTATAAGGCTGTATCCTTGCAAAAATGCTTTACCCAATTCCGGTTAAGATGACCATTTCTAATAAGGTAATAATGATAAATAAGAGAATTTATCTACAAAAGCAAGCTCCCTTCAGAAGAAGGTCAGCTACAGAGTAGCTACTATAAAGCTGGCAGGGATCAGTGTCTTGCTCAAGGATGCTTAAGCAGGGTGAATGCTTACCAACACAGAAGCTTAAACCTCCCCCCGATCCTCCAGCATGAGGGAGGGTGTCCCTTTCACTGTGGCATCCTGCCACCACCAAACACCATGCATCAGTGCTGGCAACAGTGGCTCTGGTCTTACAGATAATTCTGCTGGTGCATTCGGATGGGAAGGTTGCAGTGAAGTTACGGCGTGTTATGCTTTTGCATAGTCCTAATAAGTGAGGGTGTTTCATAATGCTATAATTCAATTCCATCCCTCTTTCTCTTGGATCTGTCACTGGGAGCAGAGAGCAGCTCTACACAAAGTGCAGTATATAGTAGTGAAGTAGTGTAAGGTGAGCTGGATGGTAAAATGATCTACCTGCACTTTTACTGAAATGGAAACCCTGAAATGTACTCTACCACTACTACTGATGCTTTAATTAATCCTAACCAAGCCAGTGCTGAAGGTCCTTTGTGTGGGGCATTCATCTGAATATATAGTATAGTAAATTCCCTAATCAAAGGAATTGCATAGTGGAAACAAAAAATAAGACTTTTTTTAGAAATGCCTCTGGTTCTGATTTCCATGAGCCATGTTTCTACTATTTACTTCACTGTGGTGCTGAACTGGCAGCTCCTTTAAAGTGCACTTTACCTACATCTTCAATTTGCTGCAGTGTTCTTTGTAATTATTGTTGAAGTGATTTTCATTAACATAGTATTACAGCTATTACTTAAATGTTGATTGCACAAAGCCAAAGTTGTCTAATATCATCTCTCTTGCAGGATCACTACTGATTACCTCCTCACTCTTTACTGCTTGAATGACATCCACTGCTATTGCCGGTGATTCTGTGAGGAAGCTATGGGCTCTGATTGGCTGTTTGGTAGTGACAGAGTAGTATGGACTGTGGAGTAATCTTGTCTCTGTGTCACTTTGAGTTGTGCATGAAATATAAAACAGCGTTTGAATCCCGTCGTCCAATCAGCACTTCATTTCTGACAGTCTAAAGGACATTTCATTTTATTTTCACTTCCCAATACAAGCAAAATAAAGTACTGACCCAAAGTATAACAAGAAAAAATTGTTTTGGTCCAAGTGCTGTAGTTTTTGTAGTGTTGTTTATTCTAAGATGATTCCTTGTCTAAACCTGCAACTGATGTTTTAACACTCATGGTGTTTCACCGAGTACATTATTAATAAACTAGAGTAGTTTTCTTCTTTTTTAGAGGGATTTCAGACTTCTTACAACCCTGAACTCCAAGTTACGATAATTAATATGTACTTTCTGTTCCCACACATGCTTCCTTTCTTTGAAAAAAATCATACCGTTCTGCTGGTGTAATTTGGCTTCTACTGTTCATATAAATGAGTTGCGGGATGCCCTTGAGGTTAGTGGGATCATCACCCACCAGGAGGGTGAGCTTAGTGCCAGGGAAAGTGATTTTAAACAAGAAAGGAGGACGCCACACAGGGGGTTCTTTCCAATTAGCTACTCCAGCCAGAAACACGCTCATCAGACTGTAGTTAATATTACAGCTGCACATACGCAATCAAAATGAGTGTGATGGCCCTGTTCAAAATAAGTCAAGTAATGTAAATGTGACTGTAGCCACTGCTGTTCTGTGTTATTTATGCACATTTAACACCACAATAGGTATAAGGCTAAATATAACATGGTGCATGGGTTAGCTTTATGCTGTTAGTATAGCAACATCAGTCAGCAGCAGCTTGTTGTAAGCAGATGGAGAAGGACATTGAAGATGCTGTACAGCAACACAGGTGCTATCGGTTATTCTGGCTGATTAGAGCTCTGCTCAGGCTGAAGTTGACTGCAGCTATGTTGGGAATAGATATTATGACACAGACATTGTGGTATGTACTCGGAGAAAGACGCAGGTGGATCTAATGCCATTATAGATAGCTCCAGTCAATTTACCAATGGGCCGGCAGGCACAGGAGCCGGGCGCCGGTAGTGGTAAAAAGGACGGTGACGGTGAGACTTTCAATCAAACACAGTCGGCGCACCGACTCAGTCAGTCACTCTGTCACGCGCCGCCATGAGGACGTCTAATGAGCCAAAACAACACCTGTGTGGGTGATCCATAGGTGTGTTGGGCCTTTAAATAGATTACATAGGTGCAGGAGTGTAGGAGGAAAGATGGTATTTAGGGAGATCAGCAGAAGCTCTGGGGATACAGATGGCGTCAGTGGCCGAGCCTACGCCATGAGCTCCGTTTGTGCTTTCTCATCCGCTCTCTCTCCTCCTTTGGTCTCCACTCTGTGACCTACGTATCAATCAGGGTCTGCAATCGAGGCTGTTCCAATCAGCGAGATGCAGGTGAGAGGAAATGAGGAGCCGAGAGAAGCGGCTTCCCAAAGAGAGGGTAGATACACAGGTTATTTCCTGTGTATCGTCTTTGTTTTTCTTTTCTCCTTCTCTGAGAGAGTAAGACCACTTCACTTCGAATCTGCTTATTGATTGCAAGGCTGCCCGTGGCGACAGGGGGGGCGAACAACAGCGCCCACCGTGGGTGTTGCATCAATCTCAGTCTTCCATTATCAAGTCAAAAGTAAGACATGTTAATATGAATCTCAAATGAATCATAAACACACTTTCACATCTTTTCTACCTCTTTTTTTTTTTGTTTAATTGAGCAGCTTTCATTAGTGCTACAATATCAAAGCTTAAAGTGATGCTTACTGCACCTGTTGTGCTTTGGAAAAGCAGACAAGACTTCATTGAGAGCTTTTATCGCTGCTCTGAGAGCTGCCTTGTGTCGCTTCTTTTCTTCCCGCAGTGAAAAGATATTTATTTTCCATCCGTGTTATTCTCATGTAGTCACAGTCTCTGACTCGGGCAATCAATCTATCATAAGTATTGGTGCAGAAAGCCAAATCAATCACTGCCAGGTTGAAACACTTTTGATATCATTTCCCTATCCTCTATTTGTTTTTCTGCAGACTGTAAATCATTCCTTGTGTCTATTGACCACCCTTAGTGTAAATATACAGCATACAGGATTAATGAGATTGTTTTTTAAAGAACAAACAAAGAGTGGCTACAAAGGTTTATACATGTTGACATGATATTCAAAGACACAATTCTAAGTTATGTATTGATGGATGGAGAGAATGGATTCCCCCCTCTTACACAAGATAAAATATACAAAACCTTGGTATGACTGATTTTATTTACTTCCTGTTTTGACGGTTTATTGTGCATGTGTAGGGCAATTTCAATGTAAAACAAGAATAATACCTCACATTGGTAGTTCCATATCTGCCATACTGTAGGGGAAAATGACTGAAAGAATGAGAGAGAGAGTAATAACATGATGGTCACAGAAATCAGTCAGTGCAGCTGCATCGCATTAGTTCAGCAAAGGCAAGCTCGGGGACGACCGACAACAGGTGACAGGTGATGCAGCTGTGCACCATGGGTAACTGATCCTCAAAAGTGATGCCGGTGAGAGCGAGGGCGCCCCATTTGGTCAATAAGATTTATCCATACATCTTTTTTTGTATTTGCATTTCTCCCTCAGTTCCTGGCTGTGCTGCATTAAAGTGAAAACTGTGGGAATGAGAGGGATATTACTGTGGTGGGATCCCACTTCACAAAAAGGGCTTTTTTTTTATCAACGTAAAAATAGAAAAGAAGATGTAAGGGTTTTTAGGTGCATAATATTAAGTGTCTAGTGCTGTTGTGAGAGATGAATTCCAGTGATTTAAAAGTATAGATATGGCTGTTTGTTGGCTCTGCGGTCAAGAGGAAAAATACAAGCTGTTGACAGTCTTTCAGGAGTAAAGGCCATGGGCTATTAAGACCTTGCCTGCAGAAATGGTGTGCCCCAATCTGATCACTTTCAGTCTCTCTCACCGAGCAGACCATTATGGATCGTCTTCGAAAAGGTCAAGCCATCACTAGTATAAGAACAAACATTCAGCAAAGCACTGCAGCATCATGGGTTTTATGCAAAGTTATTGTGCTCAGAGATCCCTGACTCTTTGACCCATTTGATGTATTTATTTGTCTTCCGAACTGCAGCTGAAAGATAAATAGGACAGAGTCGTGTGTGTAATAGCATCGCCAGTGTCCTTTTCTCAAAAGAATAGCCATACATGGCTGCTGCTAATGTGGCTAATTAATGAAAGTGGCATAAAACCCCTGGCTTCAAGCAATGTTATGGCTGATCTGGCAGGGGCAGAGGGAGAGCTGCCCGGTTCTTTACTCCACATTAGTCAGGACCGTGACAACGGCAATAGATCTGGAAAACCTGCAGCTGCCCTACGCAGGTGCGTTTGAAGCAGTTCTTCATCTTATCCCCGCAGAGCACTCCTGGTTTGTATTCTAACTTCTAAACTGCAGGGATTAGATTACACCTGAGACGCCAACCAAGTGCAATTAACTACAGTATGTGCCAGGAGAGAAACTTCACGAGGTGCGTATGAATATCAGTCATTTCTCATTCTTTTTATGGATACAATCTTCTCCTGACTGTTTTCAGATGAATGGTGGCTTCTTCACCAAAGGCAATACAGCTTAGTGCTAATTGAATTTTAGCAGGCTAGCAAAATGAATAATTCAATTTGACCTAAAAGTCCAGATGTTTGTGGCATTGCCATTGTCAGTATGTTGATGTTGTTGATTTTCTTCCTCCAGTGTCCTTCCTCCATGGTTCAGGTTCAGGCCATAACAACCTTCACATTGTGAGACACTGTTTAGTGTCTATTATGACTGTTTGTGTCTGGATGGAGCCACTGCTATTATCCATAGCTTGGGTATCCAGGGTCTTATAGATAAGAGGGTGCAAGGAAAACACAGACTTAGAAAGTAGTGCTCAAATCTGGCTGTAGCAGACTCATATTTTTAGTAGCAAGGATAAACAGTATGTCTCTTTTTTAAAAGTTACACCTGGACTTATAAAGAAAACCTTGTTATATTTGTGAACTTCTTAGTTTAAACTATTTGACTCTTCAGACTCTTATTCCACTTCCACTACATAATGTTGATGCTATAAAAAATGTTACAACACAAACTCACTGCAGTCTTCATCAGCTTCTGCACAAACAATCCACTGTTGCGTCTTAAGTATTATACCATAAGCAGGCATGCAACAAAAAAACAGAAAAGCCACAATTTACATAAGCTACAGTACATTCACATGAAACTCTGACATATTATTTCTAAAGGACTGTATGAATTAGATCTATTACAGTGAGTCCTCCAGTGCAGGTGCAGTCTAAAATGGTGATGTGGAGCAGCTCCATCAACACCATCATCCCAGACAGTCATGCATTAAAAAACAAAAACCGCTCTTTCAAAGCGGTGATAGATTAATCCCTCGCATTTCTACACAAAGCTTTGAAGTCAATGAGACAATCCAGCTCCTAAAGTCACCATGTATTATCCATGAAATAAAATAAAATAAAATAGAAGAAAGAAACGAAAGCAAGCACACATACACACTTTTTTTTAATAGTTGTGATTTGAAAAGAGCCTCCAATCTCTCTAAGATTATGTGCTGGCTTTATTTTCTCACGAACACGCAATATCTTTTTGATAAATGTCCTGCAGGACGGCAGTATGGAGCATGACCGCCTACACAATATCTTGACTGTAAAATACTGCACTGCATTGTATTGTACTGTCTGGAACTGTAATATATATGATCTAATACTGATTACATTTTCCCTCTTGTTTTCATTAAGGAAAATTGATAGGAAAGTGCTTTGGAGTATGTCATTTAAAACATGGTCTTCATTTAGTGGTCTGCCTATATTCTAATATTGAGAAATGGAGACAAATGAACGGTGACAGAGGGACAATTACCACTGCTACGCCAAATGGCCATATTAAAATGATAACTAGTTATAATCGAGACATCAGGAAAACTGTGACTGCATGACAGAAATGCATTGATCATTTCCCCACATCTCTGTGTTAATAAGATCAAAGATATTGACACTGCGCCCAAGAGCCTCAGAGATTCTCACCACCCAGAATCTGTCCGCGGCGACAGCGGCAATTTGTCTCCGGATCCGCGACGCAGTAATAGCAGGGAAAACCGGGGATGGCAAAAGCTCAGAGATGATGTGTTCACCGTCCCTGGAGGTGCGAGAGGATAAATGACCATGTGTGCTCTCCAATTAAGACGCGCAGGCCTACTTCAGAATGGAAATGAGGCATAATTGATATGATTTGTAGGGCCACTCCCCATCTGCGGGGCAAGCTGAGAGCACGTCGTACAGACACAGCAATCAAAGGGGAAGTGGGGAAAAAAAATAATTTTAAGAAATCTACATTACAGGCACCCACCCCCCTCATAAACCTCAGGAAGATATTGTTAAGATGCTTTCGCTACGGAGGTGAGAGGAAATCTAATCAGAGGTGCACCGGATTTCGAGCTGTGGCAGATAAAAATTAACACTGTTAGACAAGGTTACAACTGATTTAAAATGGCAGGGCTGAGTGGCGACAGGTTACATAAAATGTCATGAGCGTTACAGCTCGTCGTTTGGTTGAAACTTCCTAAAGGAGAAGTGCGAATGGAGATTTTCACAACTCCATGCGCTCTCACTTCTCATCACAGCAGCAGATTGTAAAGCTCTTTACACGCTCACCTATATGCAAATTCTAAGTCATTATATCATTTGTGAGACAGCACTTCTCCTTTTACTGTATGTGATGTTACACCTTCAATTCTTTTTTTTTCCCACTTGCCAGGAAGGACAAAAACACTCTCACATGGAAGCTGAGGAAGTTATTAATGCTCCATGGATGCTCCCATACATGGCCGTAAGTAAAATCTCCTTTATGGTACAATTAGAGATACTGTATCTCAACCATGGCATTTTACTTATAACTTTTATTTTGAATATTTACATTTTTATGTTCGAGTATCTCCATTAAGTATGATGATTACATCAATAATAATCAACTTTTCATGCTGCTCTTTCAGTCTTGTATTGTGTTGCTTGTGTGCAATACGGTGCCCAAGGTCCCCACTCCATCAACACCACAGTGTTACTTAGCAACGGTGTCCCCAGATGTGGAGACTTTATACTATTTTAGTTTTTCTTTTATCATTATTACTATTCACAAAAGAATCTGGGGAACCATCTATCAAGTTTCTGGGAAGATATTAGCCATGGTTCAGCTGTGCCCACTGAGCCAGAGAGAGACCCATATTCAATCAGCAAATGGAAAATGGATTTATATGTTATTTCTGTTTGTTTATTTAGCATATCATGTGGTGAAACATTTACTGTTTGTCCCTAAAGAGTGATTTTCTGTTATGTTTACCTTATCTTATCTGTTTTTTTTATGTTATTATTATTATAGGGACCATTTGAGTTGCATAGTGGCACATCCTGCAAGATTTTATTGCTGTTTGTTTTCCCAGTGCACTCTGTGCATCCTGTCCACAGGTGGAATATTAATAACACAACTAAAGACCTTTGATGTTTGTAACGTGTATCCCTCAGCACTTTTGCGCGTGAACAGTTTTGTTTTCCGCCCATTTAGGAGGTGTGTATTGCCGTTATTTGAACAGTTTGGGGCCAACCTGGGGGATGCAAACACATACCAAGGTACAGCCATTCTTGTGAGCATATACAGCGAGGGGAAGAAAAAAAAATACACAGGAAAGCCATTAGGAGACTCTGCCAGCTACTGAAATGGGCTGATGTAATGTCTTGGCTGTATAGGCTGCCTTATAGCCCATGTTACGTGCCGTCACGTCTGGATCCCGCAGTGTCTGGTGGCGTCTATTCCAATCCACCTCCTGAAATATGTCACCGGCTAAAACGCTGTCCAGAATGATGAGTCTGGTTGCCGAGAAGCATGGCTAATATTTTATCACCCACATCCCTCTGGAATATTAATCCCATCCAAATGGGGTAGCTGAGAGCATATGAATACAATAGGATCCCAGTGATTTAAGACTCTCAGGAATGGGCTGGCACAAGCGTTCAAAGGAACAACAGACTGAAATAAAAAACGCTATTTAAGACATTAACAATGCGAAAGAGCGGATAGTTTTCTCCCATAAGTGTAGAGGTTTTAATTCCATCGGTCACAGAGAGCGGAGAAACATTAGGAAGCAGCTCACTAAGGAGAAGCAAATACTGCAGACAACAACACATGAAGCATGCATGTGTTAAATTGCCTCCCATTCAGATTTAAGTGAATCCGCTTTCAATTCTTAACTGCTCTGCAATGATGGGGCCTGAATGGACTCATAACCTCTGTAAGCACCTGCTGCAATCGCTCAACTATTACCATTACCACACCACAACCCTAATGGCTGCCACTCTACCTCATTATGAAATTGCCCCCAAATGCACCAATGAATGCAGCTAATGTGGTCACTACTTCCTCATACAAAATCTGTAGCCCACTGTCATTGTGGAGAGCCAATGAGGGATTCAGTGGACAGAGGTAATTGTGGTCCAGCCCATCATGTCCGCTGCAGTGCACAGTTCAGTGTGTGCATGCTGCAAAACAACCTATAGGACTCGGAGAGCCTTTTGTTTCTTGGGGAGCCCATTGCTCTTTGTCAGCCCATCTTGTTAAAGACTCATCATTGTGTTCCCCAGACGTTTGGCCCAGGCATATCAGGTGGCATCCCTTCACTGAAGAGCAATTTAACAGTTAACTCACTCCATGCAGGCCCAATTACAGGTGAATCTAATCCTGGATTAGACAATATGCAACTAGTCTTTGTTTACAAGGCTCAGGCAAAAAGTGAGGCCTGATGTGGAAAGATTCAATTTAAAGGCCCCAGCCTGGGCTGCCCCGACTCACCGCTCCGATCGACATCATTCGTTTTGCATTTACTTTGTGAAATTGGAATATTATTGACTTGCTGGGAAAGTGGCAGAAACAGAGAAATAGATGCAATGCATTTTTTTCTACTTCACTGCCCCTGGGCTTGGCAATAAGGACATGTAACTGATGCATTAGAGCGGCTTGATTTGACTTGTGAAATCCAGTTGGTCCGCTGCACTGATCCGTTTGGTGATCTTACAGTCGCTCCTCTCAATGTCACATTACAGTATGACAGTGACATAAGGCACTTATAGGTATTAACTGTTTTCCTAACATATGGACACATGAACTCTGTGAACTGAGTGTCTGCTCTTCAGCTCTGTGCTTCATTTTGACTCTGCATTATAATCACACTTCCAAATTTAGACCGATATCCACATCACTGTCAGAATATTTAGCAAGAAAATCACTCGTATTAATGGAAAAGACTTCAAATTCATTCTTTCTATCTATCTATCTATCTATCTATCTATCTATCTATCTATCTATCTATCTATCTATCTATCTATCTATCTATCTATCTATCTATCTATTGATTGTGAATGACAATGCACAAGAATATATGCATTTCACACCAAATCTGTCCGGCTTATCAAATCCCAAACACTCCCACTTCCTGGGTGACAACTTGTCAGTTAATTGTACCCCGTATTTTCAGGACGTGTGACTGTTCCTGGTGCGTCTCTTCTTATTCTGTTGTCTGTCTGTATATTCTCCTCAGTGCCTCCGTTGTTGTGCCTGTGCACTCAACAGTCTTGTCAACTTGTCAGTCGAGTGAAAGGCGGCAACATCAACATATTACACACCCCTCCGGTGGAACTTGCGATCTAGTTCACATACATATATGCACATACGTGTTTACTCGGCGTGCAAGGTCACACCAAGTACACAAGCACAGGCAGGAGTGGGCACGACCAGACATGCCTGATGGGTGAAAAAAAAAAGTGCAAGAGAAAAAGGGATCATCAGAAAAATGCATCTAGTATTAGCAAAAATAAGACAAAAATTGTCAACAGCCGATGCAATGTATGTGCACACCTACCTCAAACAAAGACCTGGCCTTTTCTAATATTTGTGGAAGCCTGAATGTTTTGGGAGGAGTCCATTTTGGCAGCGCTAGCCTCTCTCAATCTTGGACTAGCTCGCTATATCTCTCCACATGCAATGCATTTGTATCATTTTAAATCACAATCTTGGCAGGTTGTTGGGTGTGAAAACAGCTTCTCCTCCACCTCCATCATACCTCTCTCTCCACTCCCCTTGTGAGTACACACATACAGACGCATGCACACACACATGCACACACGAACGGCGTACTAATGCAGCAGCAACAGTGTCATCTGGTCCTTTCAGCATGACTACACTCAAGGATCTTTAGTTGAGGTCAGCAAAGGCCACAAGGGATGGGAACGGGTGCTGTCACGCACATCTAAAAATCTTTGATCCCATCCATATGTGTTTAAACATTCATACGCAACCTATTAGCTCGTGGTAAGTTGGCTTTTAAAGGCAACCACGGAGTTGAGAACCATTAAAGTCAGTCTGGGAGGTCAGGGAATTCTGTCTCGTGCTTTAAGCCTGGCCTAGTTTATATTCCAGCAACAATCAAATTAGACTCAATTCTGACAGTTTTGATGTTTGAAAATCTTTCCTGTCAAGAAACACAAACAGGAAGCCGCACGTTTATTTATGTATGCTGCAGCATTCTTCTTCATCATGAGCGATGCCGATGTCTATTGTTGTAAACATCAGTGTAGTCTATTAGGAGTCGAGTATTCTTTCAGATGGCCGGCAACTGCAAGGTTTGTCTGTCAGTTGGTAAATCAGCTCCAACGCCCTGAGCCTTTTTTTATAATTGGCTGTGCTAAGCCTAAGGGGTTATTCTTAGATCATCGCTGCTCCACATCTTTTGATGCCAAATTGCTTGAGACTTGAGTGACAGACTGTCAAGATTGCTCACTGGACTCAAGAGCGTTAAGTGTAGGTTAAGTTTGTCGCACCTTCCTGATTAGATGTTTCATGATGGGGTCCATCATTCCCTCATAAAGATCTATGGGCCGTTCGGTAACGCTCGCCCTGTTGATATCGCTGTCACTGACATGAGTGATGGGTGATTCTGTATACTGACAGGAATTAGTCTGCAAGTCATGTTTTTGAATGAAAAGAGGGCTTTTTTTCCCTCCAGTTGTTCATGCGTACACTTATTCAAAAATGTTAATAATAATTAATGCAAACTAACTAACTAACTTTCAAGGATCAGCTTATATATTCATATTCTTAAGGATATTCTGCATAAATCATGATAAACAGGCCAAGCTAACATCTATTAAATGTACATATATAAACATAATACAGGAATAACATCATATGAATAAGTATTGTCTGATTGGCCCCTGATTGGCTCTCTTTAGTGATTAATACCTTATTATTCCATATTCACATCATGTATGATGGCTTAGAAGATTCAAGGTCCTCTCTGTGTTAATGTCTAAATTAATAGTGCAGGTATTGGACAGAATTAGCTGACACATTATGTAGCGATAATCTTTTCATCACCAGGCTGGGTTACAGTGGCGTTGTATAGCACCTTAAATCCTCTCAGTCCTGTCCATTTACACTTTAAGCGCGGCTGAGATCCTTTCACAGACTGATGGGAATGTATGAAAATAACTACAGTAATTAGTATAGGATATAGTCTATGTAAAGGCAAGGTGGCTCCATGTCGGATACGCATGACAGCAGGCGACGGAAAAGGAGCCCGGAAAAATAAATAAAAAAAGTCACAAAGAGATATAAAAGGGATTTCAGTGTGGTCACATGTGAGTGGGATGGTTCCATGAGGTGCATTCATCATGGCTGTCAATTGATGGCTGCTAACGTCTTTTATTTTTTCTCTTTTTTTTGCTGGGGGAAAAAAAATTGAATTCTCTTTAAATAAGATCCTTTTAATACAGAAACTAACTGCAACAAATAGAGAAAAAAATCCAATTCACTTGGTTGGATGTAATTATCAGTGAATTCAGTCTGGCCTTTGGTATTGTCTCACAGGCAGCTGTATTGAACTGTATCAGGAAGGTGCACATCATTTATCTCGGGCGAGGCTTGTTTCAATCACTGGCATGTTAGCACACACGCGGACACAACTGAAGAATGCTTGTAGAGCTTGTAGTGCCTGAAGGTCACATTCAATAATGAATTCAGTGGACTAGTGACAATTATACACACAATCTGTTCAGCAGCTAGACACATATACAAACCCCACACGCACACACTTTTATATATATATGTGTGTGTGTGTGTGTGTGTGTGTGCGGGTGCGTGTGTCCCTTGACTCCCTTCACTCCAGTGCAATGATGATTGGGTCTCTCCACTGCACTGACTCCACTCCTGCTCTGCCATTCCACTCAGCACAGTGAGAAATCACCTAGTCAGTCTAGGACTATTACAGAGTAATTGGCCTTTTAAAGAGGGGCTCCACCATGTGAAACAGTGTAACTGAGAATGATACTCTCATTGCTCCCCGTTCCCCATTTTGTCCTCCATCTCTCCAGCTCTCCCTTTTGCTGGCCTCACCTCTCCCCCCCCCTCCCACCACTCCTTTTTCCTCAAACCAGCTGCTCTCGGTGTGTCTCTGCCTCTCAACATCGTGTTCCTCATGTTGCTCTTGCGCCCTGTCTTCTGCTGACTCGCGCTGACCTCTAAAAAGCTCAGCGCTGTTAGCCGCCCGTGTTACAGCTTTTCAGCGCCGGACAGCTCCTCGACCGGACAGACGGAACTTTATTTTCAAGAAAAAGAGCAAGATCGCACTGTGGAGCGGTGATTCTGTTAGCAGTGCTGTGTCAGAGGGAGCAGCTGCGGCGGTGCTATTAAAGGTGGAGCTGTCCACACAAGACTGCTACACAAAACGACACACAGCAGGAATACAGACAGCTACACACCATCAGTGTCTGATAGTAATAGATCTCTTTCCAGGCTGCGGGACATTCATCTTTACCATTTTTCAATATTTGACTGCTATTTCCACTTTTGATTATCTTTTATTAGTGATGTTTGGGACTGTCCTATCAAGGAAAACAGATGCATTCATCCATTCAGTGAGGGCTCCAAAACAAAACAACATTCACTATTTACTTCTTTTTTAACAGTGATTTATAACACTTTGGGATGGCACTGACGAATGATGTTGTCCAACCGCCCGCACTATCAGATCAGAAGAACACTTTGTATTGTTCAAAAGGGCAGCTACAACCCACATGTTACGTCCCTCAATTTGCTCATTTGCTTGACTCGCTGTGATATTTAATTTTTTGGCATTTGGTTGAAAATGTCTCATGCTTTTATAACTTTTGATCTTTTTATGACATACACAAAGTTGAATTGATTCATAATAAGCCAACACTACGACAAATCTTAATTTTGACTTCTCACTTCCTGTCAACACTCCCAAATATGGAAAACAGATCAAGTTAATCATATTTGAGAAGCTGGAATCAGTGTGAGTCATATCGTGGATGCGGCCTGTATGTGTGCACCTCCATTTGGCTGTAGCCACTCCTATGGGTGAACCTATCACTCCTGTGACACACAGTCAATCTCTAAATGCAATAAAGGGCAAAAAGGAACAGTAGTGGTTTTAGTCATTTGGGATTTATATTCAATGTTAACATTTTGACCGAGCTGAAGATTAGACTGTGATGGATGAATACCATAAAGCGGAGTCTACGTAAATAAATCAATGGATAAGCTTGTGGTGTGGAAAACGCTTAGAATAAACATTTAAGTTTTTCCACCTTCACATTCAAAGCACTATGAAGACAAACTGCTTTGCAGCCGAACATCTATATAACATCTGGTATCTCTTTACAAATCTGAGCCCACTCTGCAGATGCTCTAAATCTTGAATGCAATGAAATCACTGGCAATTAAGATTGCACCTTCCACTCAGGTTCCACTCACCGGTAAATGTATCTTCATTACTTTTTTCATTATGTTCATTAAGTCAATTGTTGTGGCAAACATTTAATTATAGAAAATATCAGCATCAGGGTTCTGCTTTGGCACAGCGGCGCAATGTGTGT
This sequence comes from Decapterus maruadsi, assembly GCA_030347415.2. Taxonomy (NCBI): domain Eukaryota; kingdom Metazoa; phylum Chordata; class Actinopteri; order Carangiformes; family Carangidae; genus Decapterus; species Decapterus maruadsi. The sequence continues at coordinate 10,875,563 of CM064888.1, read as the reverse complement.
GTCTCTGTGTGTGCAAAGGTCTTTCAAGCATGTGTGTTCGGAGGGAAAGAGTTGTGGTTGGTAGGGGAGGGGGGTTAAAACAGTGATAAGGGGAGAAAGAGAGAAGAAAAGGGGGAAACGAGGGGGAGGGCGAGTGTCAAACACGTCAGCACATTAGCACAGTGTTTGGCTTGGAGAGAGGCAGGGGGCCTCTGGGGAGATGAACTATAAAGGTGTGTGTATGTGTGTGCGTATGAAATGTGTGTGAGTGGAAGGGGAGAGAGAAAAAAAAATTGAGAGATTGAGAGAAACAGAAGAGCAGGGCAGAGGATGTGTCATGAGGGTGAGAGCGTGGCTTCCAGTCTGCCTTGGTGGGCACATGTGAGCTTGTGCGCGAGTGACATGTGCAGCTCTGGGAGTGAGGAGAGGGGGTGGAGGGGGAGGGGGGGCCCGAGTCGGAAGGAAGAGGACTTCATTCTCCGACAAACAGCCCGAGGCTCCGACAGCAGAGGTAGATGAAGAATGACATCTTAAATAGCGTGCATCAACTGAAAACCACGAGAATGATCATAATAAAGAAAAAAAAACAAAACAGAATGAACCTGCCAGCGCAAGCTCCTGATTGAAAAAGCACTGCAGTGGCAGAGGGGACGGCCTGGGCGCCCGTTACAACTCCCTTTGGAGGTTTACTGGGCCAGGAGGAGACGCTACCTGGGAGGAGAACCATGCTCTGACCCAAGGCTCACTGGAGGGAATACACTTCCCAGCAGGACCACGGTCTACACACCCTCCCCCTCCCACGGCTCTCCTTATTGCCATATCGTCATGTTGACCCCGACCTGCACAAAGCCTGAGGTAACCACAAATGGTTTCTGTGGGGTTAAATGATCAGAATAGCTCGGTTTGAATAGCACAGCCTGGGCTCCAACTACAGTTTGTCTAAGTTTGGTATCAGTGCTGGGCTCTGCAGCTATTTTTGGCTCGGTGGCCACAGTTGGAACTGCAGCGAGTGAGATACAGAGAATTTATGTCTCCAACAACCTATTACAAAGGAAAACACTGTTCAGCAAGTTTCACATTCAGGCATTATTTGCACCATTAGTGTCTGTATAAATGTCACATCCTGCAGGTGCCGACTGTTTTAGTGAATGTGGGAGATCTAGTTTTTCTTTCTGTGCAGCTGCAACATGAGACTTGCAGAAAACTGATCTGTATACCCTTGATATTTTATCTGAAATATTGTTGTTAATGTTTTTATTTATTCTTTATGTTTTGGAGGCTTTATTATGTTTCCATTTCATGACTCTCTTTCATTTCTATCCTATTGTGTTTGTGCTTTACATTTTATGTATAATGCAAACATTGTTGTTTCTGGTATCTAAGACCTTTATACTTATCTTTTGTTTGGCACTGAAATCAAGGTCTCTACTTCAATGTTTTCCTGAGTTGAAATAAAGGTTGAAAGAATGTATGAACATATGAATGAATATCAACACAGTTATGCACCTCGCTTTGTACATAGCATTCATTGTCAGTCGTGTTTTGTCTTGTGTTTTCTTGAAATAAACTGTATTGTTTACTTGTTTTCCCTATAACCACAATAGTTTTCCATAAACCTATTAAAATAATACTACTTTGATCATTGATTTGATTATTATGATCATGTTTCAAGCGCATTTGGTAAATTCACTGGTTCCAATGTGCTGCAAACTGGGTTTTAGACAGGGTTTGTAAGACACTACTTTGGACTTGTGATTGAATGGTGCCAATGGCAAAATGCCAATCACATTTTATAGATTAATTGATTTAATAAGGAAATACTCAAGAGATGAGTTACAGCCACTTTACCATATCTCTCTTCCCCTGACCTTATCTGTGCCATTGCTGCCACACCCTGTTATTGTTGAGATTATATCAAATTGTAAACATGTCGCCATCAACCTTTAAAAAAAAGGAAAATCAGACTAGTTATCAGACGCTGGCTCCTCTGTATCGGCTCTTTTAACACATCCGTGCATCAATCTCCCTTTCCTGCATCTGTTCTGACAGAACTGTAATGGACTATTGCATTAGAAAATGATTGGAGTATCCATGAACATTACAGTCATTAAATAAGGCAATAAGTTGCTATAGATTTTTCCCATCACTCTCTAAAAGCTTTGTGCAAAGTCCAAGAGTCCCCTAGGAGGTGCCCTATGACACATCCTGTAAGCCTACGTCGACGGCGCTCCTTTATTTGGCCTGATCACACACATGTGGAGAGGGTTTGTCTGTTCTAATCTTCTTAGGCTGGATTTACTTGGGAGCAGACATGTTGGAAACCTATGCATGCTGTAATATACGATGGGTTTGAATCTTTAGTCTTAAGCCAGGATAGATGTCACCGGATCAGATGAAAAATGTGATCACAATGGATTTGTCTTGACACTTGAAGACGGTGGCTGTCTGGCTGATGAGCCAGTGCTGGCAGAGGTGTCGCTCGGAGAGGTTTTTTACGTGGCGGAGAGACATAAGTGGACGGAACTACAGTATATCTCATCCAAGGTGACATATAGATATGGCATGTTCCCAAAGATAGACAACGAAGGGGCTGGTCGCAAGGTCGGGAGCTTTCAGCGCGAGCGTGGCGGCATTCGGAGCGACAGACGGAGAGATAGATGAAGTCCCACCCACACAAAAACACACCCTCCACTATGAATTTAGGTGCGTCTCTTGCTGATCTACCACTTCCTGTCACAATGAGTAGACAGAGGAGCTGTGGATGGGGGAATATACCCCTCAGCAAAATGCATTCATGCTTCCAGGCAGAGGAGAAGACATAAGAGAAAGGGAGAGAGCGAGGGAGCCAAATTCAGGGCCCACTTCTCTGAGCCAGGGAGAGGAGGAGAGAAGAAAGAGCAAGAGAGCAGTAATACGTTTTCATCTGAAATATTAAAGCCCCTGCATTAATCTGTCTTCCCTCTCCCTGGGGTGCTGGTGAAGGCTCTGGCTGTCCTAGAGTTCCCTGGAAAAGGACAGAGACCGTCTACCTCACCTCCTCCTTCTCTCCAGGCCAGCACTGGCTCTCCACCTCTCCCTTCATAATGGCCATTTAAGTGTTTGTGTGGGAGTGGGCCATGTGCTGAGGTTTTCTGAAATGGTTGCTATGGGCTGCACGTACCATCTGGGCGAATCTGAAAATAACACTTTTACATCTCCTTCTCCTCCTCATTTTAAAAATGTTCAGAGCGCCGACATGATTGGTTGATTAATCGACTTGTTGTCGGGCGGAAAATGAAACCGACACAAAATCTCACCTGATTAATCTGTAGCCATTCATCAGGGAAACGTTTGATTATTATCTGCGCTGCATTATCCATAGCTGTCAATTAATTGATTAATTGATAAGCCGTGCAAAAATAAATACCCTGTCAAGTTGCTGTTTCAGTTTCAGTCCTTTTCATGTGATGCATTTTCTTTAAAACTAAAATTAATTGACAAAATAATTGATCATCTTGGCTTCTGGGGAAATATGATGGTCATTTTTCCTTTTTTTTTTTTAAGTTAAAGATTAAATCATTAATGAATAATTCAGAGAAACTGCTAATCAATAACAAAAATGACTTGACGCACTAGTTGAGCAGAGAAGTGGTTATGTCTGGCTTCCTGATTGATGCATCAAGGCTGTAATGGTCATTTGAACGTTAAATGGACACAGATGCTGCAGTCAGATGGTCAATTTTTAACATTCTTCATTTTAGACTTCATGCAGGCGCAACTCCTAATGAGCTCTCTCTCTCTATCTATTGGATGTTTGGGCCCCATCAAAGCCTTGGAGCTTTTAACACCTACTCTAAATGTTCTGCTGGCACCTCATGAAGGTGGTGGCACCCATCTAGGCTTTATCTAGGCCACCAGATCCACAGCTGGACCCATCTGGCCCCGCTATCTCCTCTCTCTGTCTACTGCACATACACACATGCACGTGTGGACACGCATGATATCCATCATGTACACACAGACACACACACACGCCAGCTGTTGTGGATTACCAAAGAACAAGTGCAGGTCTATTTTCTGACTTACGCCCAGTATTCGCTGGCCTTGCCCTGGATGCGACCCAGGACAAAAGCACAGGCCTGCTTATTATTACAAACTATAATACGGCATTTTTTTTTTGCTTTAGAAGTGCACACGTGGAATGAAAATAAAATGCCCTTAAAGTGCACTATGATGACTGATAATTCATAGTTCGTGGTCACTGTTTTTTCTGTTTTTTTAAAGAATCTGGCCCTCGGTTAAAGTGGCCCATCATAATTGTGTAGAGAGGTGCTGCTGTTCATGGTCCAAAATCCAGAAGCTTTAAACTCTCCTAAGCCCTCTGCCAAGAAGAAAACCATGAATTATGCCTTGTGCTTTATTTCCTTATCTGATCAGACCTTGATGTGGCCACTCAGAGGAATGCGGGTTGTTTTAATCAAGGCGGTTTCCACTTCTGAGAAATAGGAAATGTGTCTGTCCCCACCTTCATCCATCTTAACTTCCCTCCATACATTGATCTCACACCACTGACCCTCCCATCTTCCCCACTACCCCATCTCAGCTTAATCTTCATTATTCTCTGTAACGCCACACAGTCTTTCTGGCTGAACTGTCAAGCCTCTTCTTCAGCAAACCCTCCCTCCCAGCCTCTGCCAGCCCTACGCCACCCCGTATTTAACACACGCACAGACGCGCTCACACACCCACACTTTGAAATTTCAGAGGGAACACAGTCCTTTTGTAAAACAGACGGTTTAGGAGTAACAACATGCAAAATAGTCACTTGGGTACTCAGCTGAGGCTTTAAAGCTTAACTTACTATGAGGGGGAGAGGGTGAAACCGTCGGACTGAGGCAACCCCATCAACTGCTTTCCCACAACTGCAATAAAATATTCCATCATATCCCTGAAGCATCCCTGACTCCGGCTGAGATCAAAGAGTATACTTGATGACTGAGAGAGGAGAGCATATTAGTGTCTACGACGGCAGTGTCTCACTTGCACCGAGCCCTTCATTCCATCCGTCATGGAAAAATACATGTCAGGGTTTGGTGTTTCCATTTCCTCAGTAAGTATAGACACAGGACAGACGAGGACTCCTGGAGTGTCCACTGCAGCGCCGAAAGCCGCCGCAGAGAAGTCAGTCATGAAATTATTATGATGACGAGAAATTGTGATCCTTTTTTTTTTCTTTTTTTTTAGTTCACTGTGGACAAAAACACTTGTGTGACTTTTAAGAACTCATATCAGGTACAAGTAAACAGTGCTATCTCCCTATTATTTGTATACAAGGACGAGTATGCATCATTTTGCTGCATACTCGCTCTTTTAAAAAGGATCAAAACAGATTCCACATCTCGCTCCAGTTACATTCCTTTCAGGCTGTCTGTGACAGGTGTTTTATAGGGAGGAGCGCTGTTGTTGTGGATGTCCTATCAATGATTCAATGCAGCACATCAGATGGAAGGAGAGAGACAGAGAGAAAGATGTCTCTGCCTGGATGTTCGGTGGGGGGAACTTTCAATATATAATTCACCGAGTTGTCTGACGGGTTGGGTGTGAATGTGATGGATGCTCTTTCAGTCTGCTGAAGATTCAGTGTTCTTAAACCTTGGATCTCTTAGGCCACTTTGAGCATGAACCACACTGCCAAATGTCCTTTTATAATCTTTTGATCCTCGTGCCGGGCTGCTGAAGAACTACACTGCCTCCCACACACACACACTCTCAAAGACACGCACATGCCAAAAAAAAGTCACACTCGTCCAAAGATAATTGACAACTTCCTCCTCCATTAAACTTAGAAGTGCAGAGGGCCACGTACAGTAACTCTGCACTTAAGCCTGCTCAATCAACTTGCCATGGGTAATCCACCAGGGCCACGCATAATAAAAACATCTGGTACTGTCAAATCCAAGGCTAAAATAATATTTAATAATGACAACCATGAAGGATGATCTATGTGTTTACTCCCCATTGATTGCCTCTTATTAATGATGAACTGTGCCATAACAGCTGACAATGCACTGTTCCCACTCAGCCTTTGTGCTTCGGCCAGCCGACGGAAAAGGGAGCTTAATGTAGTGAAATGAAACAAATGTCATTTCTGTCCACCATCTTTTGTGATAAAAGCACCCGGCAAAGCTACACAGTCCAAAGTATGTGTGTACGTGTGCATGTGTGTGTGTGTGTTTGTGTTAATCGGCAAGCTCGGGCAACAAATCCATAGAACAGAGCCATGTAAGATGGCAGATTAGGGGAATATGAAACACACTCTGGAGTGAGCGCTAGGCAAGGGCTTTTGTCTTGTTATCTTCGGGAGTGAGTTGACATTATCCCCATGGATAAGGTTTTACCATGCATGGATTACCGCATGAGACAAGCTGTGCACACCCCTAGGAAAATAACATGAGAGGACCTTAGTCAATCCCAGCCTTCATCTCCCTCTCCACTCAGGCTTCCCTCTCCTACTGCTCATCAATGTCCTGATCGGTGCACCTGTGGCTTCAGACACTGGGAATAATAGCGTCTGCTGGAACTCCACCTGGTCTGTCTGTGAATAATCCAGCATGTAAATACCTGAAAAACCCAAACAATGCGTTGCTCACTTCTTATGTACTTATTTTATTTATTGTTTTTACTTTTATGTTTTATTGTCATACTAAGATTCAGTAGCCTATCTTAATTGTGCCTCTTTTTTTTTCTTTACTGGTTTTTAGTTTGGTCTTGTAAAAAATTTAAACTCAATAAAAGTTGAATCATAAAAAACAATGTGTTGCTCAATATTTGAAGGCTGCGGGTTGAGGTATTCCTCTGACACAGCAGTAGCTTTTTAAAAGTGTTCATAAAGCAAAAGTGGCAGATTCTAGTTTCAGTTCTCATGACATGATACTGAGAAGATACCGCAACATGAGTGTGCTGCGAGTTAAAAGACTTGATGAAAGCGGACAAAAAGAAAAAAACGGACATCTTTCAAGCTGCCTCGCTGAAGCTGCCTCTCTAACATCCTCTGGGATATCATTCCACAGTTTGGGAGCAGAGTTGTGCATCTCCAATTTTCTTTCCCTGCTTCTCAAGATCTAACAAATCCACAGAGGAGGGATCTGACTGATAGTGGACAAATGTAGAACAACTCTGAGGCTGCCATGCAAGCTCAACCTCAACTACTTAAAGCTTTATGTACAATCTAGAATACTTTAAAGTTTGGGCCTCATGATACTTGATACATGAAGCCAGTGTTATCGCTGCACTTCAGCTGCTTTGATAGGCTCTCTCTTATTAATTTTGATCAGGAGTCTTGCGGCGGAATGTTGGATATAGTGGAGCTGTGTTACTAAGGCTTTTTTCTTTTTACGCAAAATGACCTCAATGAAACGCAGCCATGACTAGCAGACTTCCAACAGAACCACAGCTTAGACAAGACATGGCAGCAAAGTCTCAGATAATATTTTAATCACAAAGTTATTAATCCTTTTATATGCAACGTTTGCTAGTATCACAGTCATGAAAGGAGAGTTTTTTAAAAATGGAAAGTTACTTTGGATCTCGCTGTCTAGGTTAGGTTTTCTTAGGAGGCTTACCACGCGCTGCACGGAAAGAGGCTGGGATGGTCCCGTTCTCAAGGGATGTGTTTTTAATTTCAGGGACATTATCTGAGCTACTGTTCAAGTCACGCTTAAAAACCTTGGAGGAAAAAGAGTAAAGTAGTGACTGGGGTGAGTACAAAAGTCTTTGATTTAGTAAAAGGAGGTATAATATTGTTTATTGATCAAATTAGGCTTACCTGTGCATTTGAGGCGTTACATATTATGTTACATATACTGTTATGTAATGCTTGACAAAATAACAGATGTGACAATCTTTTTGTAATTCCATTTGACATCTAGAGTAAGGTGCAAAAATACATGAATGGGAATGATTATGTAAGGCACTGAGCTGTCATGGGAAGCGGTGACTAAGCACGTTACACCTGTGCAGCTTTAAGGCTCAGTAACATGTGAAGGGCTGAAGAATTTCAGGGGTCTATGTAAAATCTGCAGTGCTGATAATAATAATGAAATACTGTCGGATCCTTGTCATAATTTCCCAGGGAATTCTTTGCAGGAAGTGGCGACAGTAGCTAATATGGAATGATGAATGATACCCTTATCTCTTCCGGTACACTTATAAGATAAGAGCTCTCATTGGTTGACGTTCATATTGTCAGTGAGGTGAGGTGAATGAAAAAAGCCGACAGAGGGAGAGGGAGACAGAGACAGAGGCAAGCGGGTGCCTTAAAATAGAGGACAGGAGGATGAGAATAAAAAAGGAGAAACTAAGTATAGAGTCATGAATGATAGTGGGAGGGAGGAGAGGGAGACAGAGGTGACCTCCATCTCCACCTCCACCTCCACACACCACAACAAGCCTCTCCATCTCAACCGGGGCACCATGGCACATTTCCCGTCACTGGGGGTGGCAGCAGGCCACACATTGCAGTGAATCAATCCAAATGCTGCAACCTCCGCAATCCACACTTTCCTGCAGGCTCGTCATGTACCCAGATGCTACGTGCGAAGCAGGGCTAGTGAGAACTCGTGTTCCACATGCCGCGTAAATCTCGGTTTGAAGTCGTGACTTAAATGTCCCTCCATGATGCGACACTCGGCGTTTGGACGCAGACGAGTTTGGAGGAATTAATGCAACGCCGTCTGTACTGCACTTTCACAACTGGAGGTTTTATACTCATGCCTACAAGATCAAATTTGATCAACAGCAACCGAAACAACCCCAAGATTTTATTCTCAACCATTGACCGTCTCATCAACCCTGTTCTGGACAATATTAATAACTTATCATCGAGTGAGCGATGTGAGGAATTTGCAGTCCATTTCAGTGACAAAATAGACAACATTAGATTGACTCTAGGTCAACAGCAACCAGCAAACTTAGCCACGAGCCTGGACTTAGAGCTCGTCTTTGCCTGTGAGGAAACACTAGGAAGTTTTGTCTTGGTTGATGCTGAAATCCTTGGTAAAGTTGTTTCACAACTAAAACCCTCAACCTGCTCTCTAGATCCCATCCCCACCTCCTTTTTTAAAACGGTCTATGACTTTTTAGCTGATGATTTATTGACTATCGTAAACTACTCCCTCCAGATGGGTGTTTTTCCCACTGCTTCCAAGACCGACTTGTTAGGCCCCTCCTGAAGAAGAGTGGGTTGGATGTCTTAGACCTTAATAATTACAGACCAGTATCCAATCTGCCGTTTTTAAGTAAGATTTTAGAGAAACTTGTTTTTAAACAGTTAAATACTTTTATCAAGTCCAAAGGAATCCACGAGAAACTACAGTCTGGTTTTAGAGCTAACCATAGTACTGAGACTGCACTAGTTAAAGTTGTTAATGACCTCAGATGCAACCTGGACATGAAGAAGCTGTCAGTCCTGGTTTTATTAGATTTGAGTGCAGCTTTCGACACCGTTGACCATGGAATACTTTTAAATCGACTTTTTAGCTTGGTTGGCATATCTGGCACTGTTTTTAACTGGTTTAAATCTTATCTTAACAACAGAGAATTTTTTGTAACTTTGAATGAACATTCATCTAAGAGACATAAATTGAACTGCGGTGTCCCTCAAGGCTCAATTTTGGGTCCACTCCTTTTTAACCTTTACATGCTGCCACTTGGCGATGTCATCAGGAGACACGGCATTGACTTCCACAGTTATGCGGATGATACGCAGCTTTACATTGCCGTGTCTCCTGATGACACAGGCCCGATTGATGACCTTTTTAAGTGTATTTTAGACATTAAGTCATGGATGGCGGAAAATTTTTTACAGCTCAACCAAGACAAAACAGAGGTAATGGTCATCGGTCCTGAAGCACTGAGAGAAAAACTGAATTTTAAACTGGAAGCACTGTCTTTTAACCTATCAGAGAATGTTAAGAACCTTGGTGTGGTCTTCGATTCAAACTTAACCTTTGAACGCCACATCAGACAAACCACTAAGAACGGTTTTTATCATCTTAAAAACATTGCCAAAGTACGTCCCTTTCTCTCCAAAGCCAACACAGAGACACTAATCCATGCTTTTATTACCTGTAGGATTGATTACTGTAATGCTCTTCTTTCTGGGCTTCCTAAAAAGAATATTGAACCACTACAGCTGCTCCAAAACTCAGCTGCACGAGTGCTAACAAAGACCAGAAAGAGAGCTCACATCACACCGATTTTAAAGTCCCTGCATTGGCTACCTGTGTGCTTCAGGATCGATTTTAAGATTCTTTTACTGGTTTTTAAAGCTCTTAATGGTCTTAGTCCTTCTTATCTGTCAGATTTGCTTTTAACCTATGAGCCATCCAGAACTCTCAGGTCTTCAGATAGAGGCCTTTTATCAATCCCTAAAATCAGAACTAAAACTCATGGTGAGGCTGCCTTTTCTTTCTACGGCCCACGACTGTGGAATAACCTTCCTGAAGACCTGAGAGCAGCTGCTAATGTGGACATTTTTAAGAGCAAACTCAAAACACACCTTTTTAGCTTGGCTTTTGATTAGATTTTACTTATAGGTTTTACTATTTTATTAGTCTTCCTATTCTTTTATTGCATTTGCTGATTTTTACTGTTTATCTGATTTTCGTTTTTAGTATTGTTTTTTGTATTATTTTTATTTATTTTTAGTTTTAGCATATTTTTAGTATAATTTGAGCTGTTCTTAATCATTTTATTTAATGATTACCTATTTTATTTATTTTATTATTACTTCATATCCAGTCCCTGGTGTTCCCTCACGGCAAATTTTAGAGTAAGATAGCGTTTCACTTGCCTTCTTTTAAGTTTTATAACTGAGTGTGTGTGGGGATGCGTATGTCTCTCTGTGCGTGTATGTGTGTTGTGGGTGCGCACGCATGTAGCTGCATGACTTTTGTGGGGTTTTTTTGTTTGTTTGTTTTTTCCTAATGCTTTATTTTGCTTGTTTTGTCTGTTATCAGGATGTAAAGCACTTTGTGCTACATATATTTTTGTATGAAAAGTGCTCTATAAATAAAGTCTGATTGATTGATTGATTGAAGATAAGCGCAAGTTTTAAATTCAAAACGTGGCAGACCATATAATATTATTTCTATATGAATTGTCATTTGAGTATCTATTAAAAGGGAATCATATTTGAACATTAATAAAACTCAAAAACATCATATATATGTCTTTTATAACCTCTCATGCAGCTTTTAAAATGTTGCTTTAAAGGGTATGCGGGCCATAAATATGTTTTTAATGGTTAATGAAGGCTTTATGTAGCCATGACAGCTGTAATCCCTGAAAAATGGGACCATATATCCAAGTGAACAGGGAGGAATGCAAGCTCCATAATACCTACATCACACGTGGTGCTGCAGCAGCGTTGCCACTTGCAGTCCCCTGGACACTAAATAAAAAAATAAAAAATTGTCTGTTATTAGATTCATCGCATCCCACCAAAACCTGCCTCAGAGCCACACACCCTCACACCCACCTCCACCCCCCACTACCCCACCATCCTCTTCCTTTTCCGCGTTACTCGTTTGCAAATTGATAACAGAACCAGAGACCCCGCAGGGTCCGTAATTCAATATTGGGATCTAACAGTCTCAGATCAGATATGATGGACTGTAATCCTCTCTGCACTGCTACAGTCACATGCACCGCCATATCTCAGTGCCCCTTGAGCTATCAGCAAGCCACTGTGTTTCTCGGCACATGAATGAGTGAAAGAGTGAGTGAACGAGTGAATGAATGGATGCCGGGGTTTTTGTGGATTAGAACCAGGCTAATTACTGAATACCTAATTCCTAAGAAGCAAAAAAAGAAAAAAAAAGACACTGTGGCAGACTTGTGGGTAAGTAGGCATGACAGCATGTGATTAAAATGAGTGAGTTGGTGAGTACTCCCCCAACACGCACACATCACCACCACCACTAAACCCAGTCTTTAAAATTGTTCTCTACTCTCCATTTCTTCCAATTTGAAAAGATATAAAGTGGGGGAGTCATGTTCAGAGACAATAATGATCCCACTGTTTACTTTCAATTAGGATTATTTCTTTCCTTAGGCGAAGAACACCTTTATTTCTCTGTGGAAACATTAGTAACCATTAACTCAGCAAGTGGGGGAGGAGGGGGGGCTTTTTTTTGCCACATTTATGGAAAGAGATTAGAGAAGAAAAAAAGCTAATTTGAATCAAGACTTAACTGATTTTGTATTCAGGGGATTTTAATAATATGAGAGGTCACTTAGGTCGGTTATGACAGTCTCAGCCCGTGAAGACCTGAATGCTGTACTGTAAAATCCTATACCATGTTTCTGCCATTAGACCATCAAGTATGGGACATCTCAAGCACTTTATAAAGGGAAGCTTCATCAATTATTCACACATCCGGCAACACACATTCCACATGTTTGTCTTCCCATACATTAATATTTCAGCCGGCATCCACCCCGCCCTACCTCTTCGTCTTTCCGCCACCTCCCGGTGGACATTTTGTCTACATAAATCACACCGTGACATTAAGAATCCCTAAGATGGCCACGGTCAGTGCTTACACTAGACAGCCCTTTCCACCTCTCGCCGAACCTACGAGTCCCTTGACTGCCGCCTGAGAGCCGAGCAGCATCAGGTGAACTTGAGAAGATATCCGTTACAGCAGTGATACGGTGTTAGTTTTGCTACAGGGCTTGTAAACGCATGCAGGATGGGGGAACATTACTTAGTGATAAGAAACACAGGGGGAAGAGTGAAGCTGGGAACTTTTGTTTCTTCAAAATTCCCACTGGACGCATGTGGTCTCAGGCCTTTTAACACCCCACCCTAAAAGGTTATGTGGAGAGGGGAGAGCGAAGGCCATGGTTGCGGTTGGGGTCAGGCTAATTCCAGTGAGAGGAGGTGGGATGTGTACACACCCTGAGAGGAAGTGTAGCCCGAGAGGCTCAAGTCATGGATCAAATGTCCCTTCTGTGACAGAGGCTGGCGCGCGGCAACCGTTGCAGGCTCCGGTCTTGGATGTTTCACGGTAGACTCTGCACTGGACCGCGAGGCCGACATGACATATTTCTGTAGCCGTTTCACCTTTGTGTGTCCAAACCATTCGCACACTGCTCATGTGTACCTGTCACCGCAGAATTTGTTGCTCTCCTATGCTCCCAACCATGTTATGCAATGTAAGAAGACCTACTGGATAAACAGAAGAAAGCTACTATGACTGCTGCAGCTAACATTAAATTTACTCTTGATTACTTTGACCTTTATTTTCTCAATTAATCAATTCATCGTTTGATATTAAAAATAATGTCAGAGGCAAAGGTGATGTCCTCAGATTGCTCGTAGCCTGCAGCGAAAACCGAAATTGACTATCAAATATGCAAAAAAACAACAAATTCCTCACATTAAAGACTGTGCAGTCAGAATGTTGCCATTTCTGCTCGAGAAATAATTTAATGATTATTGAAATAGTTGCTGATTAATTCCCTGTTGAGAGTCTAATCAATTCAGCCTTACACAATCAGGAATGTTTGTGTAATACAGGATTTAACTATTATCTTTATGCCCACAGCATAGCACACTATTCTGCAGGCACACACACAGACACACACACATTCTGTGGTACAACAAAATGTATAATACACTACCCCGATAACCTCTACTGATTTGCATAACCTGCTGATTTAGTTCTGTACAGGATACATCATGCAAACACTGGGGTGACAGGATTGAAGTGAAATATTTAAAAAATTCAAATATGGATAATACCTTACAGGCAATCTGCATAAAAATGAGAGCTAATAATAGACCCGAGCAGAACGGACGGCGTCTATATGCTTTTACCTTGCAGCCTGATCTTTACTTCAGGCACATGCTCTCCTGGTTTTTGACAGTCTTTGCCCTTATAAATTATTTTTTTCTTTTGTATCCAACACACCGGTGTCTGTCCTTCCATCGCTCTCTCTTCCTCTGTCACACACACATACACACACACACAGGCCTCCCTACTCAAGGCTCTCCCTCCCTTTCTTATTGATTCTGTGAGGTTCAGTGGGTAGAGCACAGAACTAGCAATGGAAAGGGCATGGGATCAATTCCCGCAAAATTCCAAGCATTCACTGGGCTGTCACTCTAGGATAATTTGTCTGCAGGCTTACCCCCACTGAATACACTGATGTATTCTGCTTTGTAATTGGTGCCCATCAGTGTCAAGTGTCTCCGCTAGCTAGATGTTCAGGGTCATCACTGCAGAATACTGCACAGTTTCATTAATTGGAGAGTGCAAAAAACCTACTCATCTTTTGCTTTTTCTTTACAGATAAATCTCAGCTATATGCCACTTCAATAAGGACAGATAATGATGTTTTTAGAGGAAATCTGTCAGGTTAATTGGAAAAGAAAAAAGCTTTTTTTTGTTATTGTTGTTTTTAACTTGTCTATGTACATTTTTTTGCACAATAAAAACACTAAAGGAAGCCAGTTGGCACACTGTCAGGAAAAGTCCACGCACTGTCTGAAGGCATGGTTTTTGCTAATGCGTCCCCCAGTAATGCTAATATGAATAATTTCTATTTCTGGTATCTTCGCATTCATGCAAGCCCTTAATGAATACGGAAATAACTCCCCATTTACTTTAAATAATTAAGCTTCTTTAAACCACTTATATGAGAAATTGATGTGCACTGGCCACTGTGGACAGAAAATATTCATATTAGGTGTTTCCCAGGAGCAAAACGGTAGTAAACATTCATATGACCAGCATCACCAAGAAGCACAGGAAAGTCAATGAAAGTGTTGGTTGATTTGTTGACTGCAACATCACACCGCTCCTCTGAGATGTACAGCATCGATGCAGCTGTGCGACTACTGTAGATCTGCCAATCACATGCTGAGACCAAGACCAAAAAAAATAAAAATAAAAAACAGTTTGGACTTGAATATTCCTTAATAACTTTAAGCTTAAAATGATGGCAGCTGAGGCATAAGAGCTCACTTCCCGGTTAGGCGGATATCTGTAAATTGGTGCAGCTGCGCAGTCACGCTGTGCAGGAGTGGCCCCTGCTCGAGCCGGCCTCCACGAACAAGCAGAGCAGGTCTCAGGAGAGACAGAGGGGCCTCAGAGGCAGCCTGGCAAATCTGAGCCTGACCTCCCTGGAGAGAGACAGAAAGGCAAACTGGATTTATATCTTTGTTTTTAATCCCCCTTACACGCTCCACTGGTCCTACAGTAGTATTTTGTGCAGGCTTCATGTATAGTCAGGAAAAAGGAAAAAAAAAAAAAATACAGGGGCTTGCGTGTCAGGAAAAACATCCATTTCTGTTCTTTTTTTTCCTGTGACATCAGAGACATTGTCTGTGTCACTCTCTTGTGTTTTCCTGTCTGCAAGCAAAAAAAAAAAAGTATCAGCTGTGCCACAATATCTTACTGGGCTTTTGAATTCATAACTGTATGATGGCAGCATTTTATTCAGCCTCAAATGCCATTTCGTTACCAGCCCCAGTATTGAGTTTGACATTGTTAAGCTGTTTTCGGTTTAGGAGGGGAGTTTATTTTTTGCACTAACCAATCTCGCTGACTATTTATCCATCTGCCAACATCATTTTCAGGCAACACAGACTCGGCATTCACGGTGGCTAAAGAAAAAGTCAGCTTTTCAGCCATTCATCATGCTAATCAAAGCTGTTTATGCCGAATTATTATATAGAAGAAGAAGTGATGGCAAACTTAAGAATTCAGCTGCCTGTAGACCGTGAAGAAAACCCTCTGAACAGACAGTTCCAGTGTGCTGGCCTGACTATAAGCACTGCATCCTCCAGTTTCATTTCTTCAAGTGCCAAAGGAGCCAGCTGATAAATTAAACCCATTGGGAGAACTGCAACAACACTTTCTCATCTTTTTTTTCTCCTTCTAATGCTGTTAGAGCACAGCTGTTCTGATTTAATAGCTGTTGTTTCAGTCAGTTGATTTACAGCAGCCTTGATCGCCGTGTCACTTTCCTTGTATTCTGTTTAGGTGACATTCCCAAAGTGAGTGCCACCAGTAAAAAAAAAAAGGCGTGCCTGACTGGGTTGTACCCCTCATACCACTACTTCCTACACCACAGGACCGAGGAAACTGCCACTGAATCAGTTGACGAGCAGCACCAGACCTTTGAATTTAAATGTGGCCAGCGATTCACAAGTCTGGAATCAGGCTAGTGAGATGTGCAGAGAATTACAACTACGCTTTACTAAGGAAGATTTCTTACAGCTGAGGAGAGAGTGCGATGGGCCCGGCGCCAACACAGCGTCCCATGGTTTCCCAACAGGCATTCATTGTGCACCGCTCCATTCGTCTGTTATTTCCCTACTTCTGAGCCAATGGGGCTTGTATGTGGAGAGTAGAGTCGGATACATAATGGCCTCAAATACAGAAAAACAGATGATAGATTCATGAGTAGGGGCCCACATACGTTACATGCTTGTCTTTGTGTTCACGAGTGTGCCAGTTTCTCCTGTGTCTGCCCATATGCTCGTGAATGGGAGCCGAGAAGGCTATCGTATAAAAGAGGACCAAAAGCACAAAAGCAAAGCAAAAATAGATGGAGGAATACAATGACACCGAGAGCCGACACAATAACCATGGGGAAAGGGAGGGAGAGGGGGAAAAAGAAGACAAAAGGACTAGGTAAAATATGTCATTATCCCCAAAGGACAGAGCTTGTCTTTCTTCCAGGACACAGAGATTCATTTAGCTCCTCACCAAGAAGCAGGAGCAATAGCAATGAGTAGAGAGGGAGGGGGGAAAAAACGGTGTTACTGCCTCCTATATGCGGTCCAGATTATGTGAAACTCAAGACCGCACCTGAAGCCATGTTTTGCAGAGCGTTTCATCATCAGCTGAGACGTTTTCTGTGTATCATTACACTTCAAATACGCTGCATTGCTCAACCCCACGTTGTATTACAGTAAGCTCGATACAACCGAGCTTTGGAAGAGGCTGCGCTCCCGAAACTCCGAGGTTAGCTTCATAAAAGGCTGAGTGTTGCCCTTAAGAATACCGTGTTAGTGTTGTGCATACAATATAAATGCCGTGCACAGGGGTTATGTATACAAATATTAGCAGCACAGGAGCGGTGAGAAAGTAATATCCAGTAAAGAGAAAGCTTTAATATTCTAACCCGTAGCAACAGTGTCAAAACTAGGCACAGGGTAGAATTACAAGGCAACGTGAGGCCATTTAACACACAGCATAGCCTTGATTTGACAGAATAAGCAATAACGGCGGAAGGACTCTGTGATCTCAGGGCCAGCAGCAAAACCCAGTGATAAGTATGCAGTTGTAGCCATAGAGAGTTTGGTGTTGTTAGAATTGAAAATTGTGTGATAGGTTCATGATCCGTTTCATAAAGAAAAGGATTTAGGGATCTGGCACAAGAATGACTGTCATAATTTTAAACTAGACAATAACACAGATACAATATGTGTTGGCTATTAAATCTTCAGAGTAAAGAGTCTTGTTTACCTGGAAAAATAACCGTAGATTTTTGTCATAGATGTCTATTCTATTGAAACAGTAAACACAGTCATCAATGAATAAAATGCATTCATACATAGAAGCTAGGTCAAGAGAACAGATCAAAGTATAGAACTACAAAGAGCTGCTTCAACAAAACAGAAAAAACATTTTTATTGATATTTATCAAGTACAGACATGATGTTCTCTCCAAACAGGGAGTTTTCCTTCCTTAAAGATCTTACAGCTTCTGACCTGTCATATGTCATAATGGTTGTCAACATCTTTTATATATTGTTGTAAACAATGGCTGTTAAACTGCTTTTGAGTGTAGTGGACACACCTGACCTGGCATCAGTCACAGGCCATGAGAAAGGTTCAAAGAAAGAACATCCATAGAGATGCACCCAAAAAAACAAAAATGGACTCTTCAGATCATCAAACTATCAAAGGGATAGGAGGCAGAAACTATGGATCTCTCTCTCACAAACCGTGGGTCAAATGGTCAGCTCCAGAGGATCAATGAATGAACACCCAGCAAATTGGAGGAAACTATTTAAATCTCCGTTTTGTAATAAAACTGCCTCTGTGCTGGTATTTGATCGTTACTGATACAGGAGTGATAACAACAACAGGGCTGTTTGTGAATCCCACTCTCTCCCTGTCCCACTTTAGATAAAAGAATCATAAATCACAAGCCATGTTGCAGCCCTAGCAAGCAGCAGTCTTCACAGATACAGATCTGTGGAAAATATCAAATTCAATGTCCAACTAACCTATTTGACTTTTCTATGTAAAATGAATATATTTATGAAAACTCAGATCCTGCCCTGTTGTCTTCTATCTTTTGCATTAGACACTGCAGATCTACAATTCACAGCCAATCACATTGATCAATAAATTCATTAAATAAATTATTTCCTCTCCCAATTAGTAAGGATTTTGAATGAAAGAACTGTAGTATTCATGCATCACTTTCAAAGCTGTTTACAAAATTACCCATTGCTTTGAAGGCGTCAGTGGTCTTTTTATAAGGAGTTACAGAATCACAAAATTGTTTTGTACAGATATCTGTTTTTGCAGAACGGCAACACTGACGTCATCAATTACAGCCACTGCTTACCTCAGGGCATTCATAGTTCCAGCTGCTATGGTGATGTTGTGACAAACACGAAAAAGGGACGAGGGGGTTACAGCTTTCATTAGTGTTCCTATATTCTTGGTTCACTGGGTTTGAGGATTTTTTTTTTTTGTAAGGGTTTCATTTCAACTTGGCAACACACAGTTTACTGCAAAAATGTGCCCATTCATTTAAAAGGCAGCAAGCGTGGCAGAGATGTGTTGTCGTGCCTGTGAAATGCCTGAGAGATATTTATTAGACACAGGGATAAGGATTCAACAAGTGGGCCAAAATGTCAAGCCAGACTGCATGGTGTCAACATGGAGGCTGGAGACCTATCAAAAACATCAGCTGCCCATGAGCATCATTTGTCCATCTGAAAGCTTTTATTAACTGAGGGGCAG
The DNA here is from genome assembly GCA_030347415.2 of Decapterus maruadsi. Taxonomy (NCBI): domain Eukaryota; kingdom Metazoa; phylum Chordata; class Actinopteri; order Carangiformes; family Carangidae; genus Decapterus; species Decapterus maruadsi. Next base: position 10,856,544 of record CM064888.1, on the reverse strand, counting down.
CTTTGCTAAGTATGCGGTAGCTTTTTAGGCCAGTGCCCTTTCATAGCATACAGTACAGACAGATGCCTCCTGATGGTCACACAAGGGGGCAGCCCCGTTTGGCAGCTTTCAGCTGTTTAGCAGCTCTTTGTCGAGTGACGTCACTGACTCTGGAGCAGTGGATTATGCTGCAGGAGGAGTCTGAAGACTATCCATGGCCATGTCTATAATCTGTCACCACCATTGTCAGTGCTGGCTGAATTCAGCCCGACCACAATCCATGTTCTCCTTCAGCTGAGGGAACTAGAAAGTTATTTTCTCCACAAATATGGAGCTGCCAACAGAGTACAGATGGTTCAATATCTAATGTCCAGCAACCTATGCTGAGAATATTTCTGCCCTGAGGTAAAGAAGAAGAAAATGATGTCACTTGACACTGTTTGCCTGTGGAATCGATGCACATCGATGCAACCAGCAGATAAATGAGAGGATGTAGACAACCGGAACCATTGTCCAAACATATGATACACACCAGAAATATGGGGAAACGGTGTCAGTTTTCATTTTAATGTTTCGCCACTGGACTGGAGCACTTTGATGAAAAAAACAAAACAAACAGGAAACTAACTGAAACCGTTTCATAATTCGCTCCCATGGCAAATCCGTTTAGCCCATATTTCAGCTGTGATATGTCGATCACAGCACTTGTTTGTCAGCGGGGCTTTTGCCTTGTCACAAACCTAAGGTGAATATGAAACGTAACCGAGGTGACTGAGCCATAAGCCAAAGCCTCAAATGAAATATAATGTTCCAGCACAACAGAGCATCCCGGGTTTGAGGAAGAAAAGGAAAAATCCACCTTGTCATATCCAGTCATTGCTCATGATTACACTTGCATCCTGCCCCGCCCACATCGGCCAAAAAAATACCTTGTGATGTTAAAAACATGCCCCTTGTGGAATGAATAATCAGGAAGCCTTCCTTCTTTTCACAATGCAAAATTTGCAAAATTCACAGCTCTCCTGCTTTATACCCCCTATCTCCCTCAAGCCTTTCCCTCACTTAGCCCACTCCATCTGCCATCTCTCTACTCACAGCTCCCACTCTTCATTCTCCTGCTTTGTTATGCTTCCTGCATTCTCTTCCTCCCCTCGCCGTCCTCTTCAGCTTTATGTTGTTTTTCAAAGCATTTCCCTCCTTTTTTCCCCCCATTTCCCACCTCGTCTATTTTCCACTTGTCCTATCCAACCCCATGCTCATCCCTATATCTATTTTCCCCCTCTGAGCCTCCTCATTTTCTCTCTCCCCCTCTGTATCTCCCCGCAGTGTAAAAGCTGTACCTGCGACACTGTGCTCCAAGTATCCTCTCATCTAAATGGGATGTGTGGCCTTGCTATATCTGATTCCTCTAGACAGGAGGTGAGAGCTAACCTTTCTCCTACTTTGACACCTTACCAGCGCCTGTTATTTGTTTTCATAACACAAACATGTCATTCTTGGTCAAAGCACACATCACAACGCTTTAACATCCCAGCTCGAACTGACAAAACAAACTCGTTTCTCCTAGATGGAGCAGCTGCCTTTAATGGTATTAAACTAATGCACAAAAAAAAAACTCCTCTGGAGGTAAGATTCATATCGGATTAATGCACAAGTAAAAGATAAAGACGAGAGGGGTGAAAATACTGAGAATATCCCTTGATATCTCTCTGTGCTAATGAATACGATTAATGTTAAGCTGCCGGAGTATCCACTTTCCATGTAGATATAAAGAGAAATAATTTATATTCTCAGACCATGAGTCATATCAAAGCATTTTTTTTTAACCCAAGCAAGGAGGCAGTTATACATGATAGCTGGTAGCTATAGTGACATACAGTACTATTATTACTGAGATGAAGGCCCAGAAAAGAGCTCTTGTGATGCACTCACCTCAAGTTTCACGGATAACCTCACACATCTGCACGCACTCATACAACCTCATACCTCCAACTCCAACCAGGAAAGTAAACTTACGTGTTCGGAAGCGGTGATGCGGGCGTGTAGCTGGGCCTTTGCCTGGGCGACCGTGATTCCAGCGTGACGTGGGTTTGACCGGAGCTGCTGGCTGGGAGGTGGTCGGCTGCACCTTGGCGGTGGGCTTTACGGTAGCGGTAGTCGAAGTGGACGCCGTGGTGGTGATGACAGCAGAGGTCTGTCCTGGCTTTGAGTTTCCGGCTCCGTTATGTCCATTTCCTTTTCTGACAGTGCTGCGAGGGGTGACCTCTTTACCGTTGGGTGGTGGGGTGAGTCGGGTGGCGCGGGTGGTGGAGGTGGTAACCGCGGTACCGCTAGTGCGACCGCTGACTCGATTGTGAAGGTGTGGAGCACGGTTGCCATCTCCATTGGCAGTGCTGCCATTGGCCGAGTGATTTGCCGGCGGCCCTGATCGAGTTCTTGGTGCCGGGGCGGTACCGTCCGCAGCTAGCGGCGTGGTCGTAGACACCATCGCTGTGGTAGAGGCAACTGAAGTGGTGGTGGCGGTGGAAATGTCGGGCCCCTTGGGCATGGCACTGGGTTTGGAGAGAAATATAGGGTCCTGTCCGATGCTACCTTTAGGATCCACCAGATCAGTGGGCACATAATCTTGGACAGATCCCACCACAATCCATTTCAGCAGCATGAGACTGAGTCCCAGTCCCACAAAGCCCATTACCAGGGGCACGGCACACAGCCAGGTCTGCTGGCGAGGCCACACAGCACAAGGGCCACAGCGGAGAGGGCCTGGGGCTCGGGGAGATGCCTGTTCAGCCCCCGGCTCTTCCAGCGTCATCGCTGCTAGAGTGCTCGCACCGGAGCGGTCGCTCATCCTGCCGGAGCTTTTTCGTCTCTTTAGGGTGTTGGGGAGGTCAAACAGGTGGCCAAATGACACAAGGGCATGTACGAGGAAAGGGACGTGGTGCAAAAGAAACGCTGGGCATCTTAAGTATGTACCTGCACAATGCCTAGCCTATATACCTACATGCACAAATGTTAAACATGTACTTACGCACAAGCACCCACAAGTACAAGCAGACACAATCACTCACAGTCACGTATTACTAATTAAAAGCTGGCACAGCACTCAAATGCATACACAAGCCATATAACCTACACTCCCTCTGGCGGACAACAAACCAAGCATACCCATGCACGCACACACACGCACGCATACACACACACACTCATGCACACACACACAAATATGCACGAGAATATACACACTTCCACAGGAGCACACGAGCACGCAGGTTATGGACAGGTGAGAGAGCGAAGCGAGGGGGCGCCTCACTGTAGTTCAGCACTAACGAAGCGATGATAAATCCCAGGATGCTTCAGTCCCTTGTTAAAAAAAATAGCCGACGCAAAAAAAAGGGAAAAAAAAGAACGGAGAAGGATATCGATCCGATGCGTGGTGAGCTTCAGACTGGAGCTGTAAATCCATGTGCGTGTGAGCGTGCGTACATCAACAACCCAGGCTAAGGCAGCACCCTTCACCACTCTCAATTGCTTGATTATCGGCCGCATAAGGTCCTTAAAACATAAAACCACTGGTTGGTCCTTAATTCCTTTATTCTCCCAGGCTTCAGTTGAGTTCCTCTGACCTTTTCTACACGCACCAGAGGGCTTCCTCCCCCCCCTCTTGCAGGTGTCTTTGTCGGCTACTTCAAGTTTTGCCTCCTCAGCCCCTAGTTCTCCATGCCCGGCCAACCTTTTTACGGTCGGCTCCAGCTGTCGGTAATCCAGTGGCGAGAGAAAAGCCGGTGGAAGCCGCCGAAACTGAGCAAAAAACGAGGCAGGGCAGAGAGGCGCGTGCGGTTGGAAAAGGAGGGGGGGCCGGCGGGAGTGGGGGGGCTTCTGATTTGATGTGCCAGTGAGACAGGGTGGCGTTGGTGTCCGGAGAAGCGGGGCTAAATCCAACTGATCCAGGTCCGACCACCCCCCGACTCTTGATTTCTCGGAGCGACAGCCGTGCGTCTCCGGAGCTGTCTGCCTGCAGTCCGTCACTGTGATGATAGATCCGGCGTTTGATGGGAAGAAAGAAGCAGAAGAACAAGAAAGAAGAAGAAGAAGAAGAAAAAAAGAGGGAGCCTCTGGATTCGTTTACCTTCGCTGCATTCCCACAGTGGTGCAAGCAGCAGAAAGGGAGATGGAGAGAAGAGAGAGGATGGAGGGAGGAGGGGTAGGGAGGGGGCTGCTGCTCTGAAAAAATGATGCGGCGGCTGTTCTTGGAGGCTGCAGACTAGGGAGAGACAGAGAGAGAGAGAGAGTGAGAGAGAGAGGAGGTAGGGAGGGGGGCTTGCTCAATCCGCGGTGACTGATGTGGGTTTCACGGCTCCTATCCCATCCGGCTCTCTCCTCCGGTTCACCGCCGTCCTCAATACTCCAAAGTGATGACTAGTGACTGCCCCATGTCTCCCCCTCAACTCCTGCGCCGCCTTCCCACCCCCCCTCACGCGCCAACATCACAGACCCCACAGCTGTAAGGTGCGCGCGCTCACTCCCTCGTCAGCAGCAACGAGAGAAGACAGGACATTTTCTGGTGGGCAGAAATGGGAAAGGTGGTGAGAAAACAGGATAGAGGCTTATATGCGTGTTGGCTAAGCTCTGCAGCAGATGCAGATAGGAGGCAGAGGGAGGAGGAGGAGGAGGCGGCGGCAGCAACAGCACACAACACACACAAATGGGCTACACGGCGTGGAGATGAGAGGCGCTGCCATAGACACACCCCAGGGAGCGATGAGATGGGAGGGTGGGATGGAGGCAGAGGAGGAGGAGGAGGAGGAGGAGAGGGAGGCGCCACCCCGATGTCTTCCACCAGCGGCACACAAGAGCAAACAAACCAAACACCAGGCCCATAATTTATGGGTGAGTTAGAGCACTACTTCAACTTGATACCTCCGTGGGCAGTGGATGAATCCCTTATTTTACAGTTCACGAGGGACAGTAGTGCTTTAGGCACCCGGCCAGGCGGGGTTTATGGGAAGCACCACTCACTGATATCAGAATATGAGTGAAAAACACTCTCTAGATACACTGTAATCACCTCATTTAATTTGCCAGATTTGGCATTTGGTTTGTATTTATATAAAAAAACAACAACAGAAAGCCGGCTACATAGCAACCAAGCACAGATAAGGTCACAATATGATGTAAATCCAGGTTAAAGCCATTATTGCTTATTGGTTTCCCCTTTTAAATGCATATTCATCACAAATGAGATTTGATGTGTGCTAAAAATGGAACATACAGCGTCTCATATTTCCTATATCCGTGCATCACTGCTTTGATCATGCAGGGGGAAGAAAACAGCAATAGCTGTATCTTGAAACATCAGTTTCCTACTTGCAGTCCCATTTTTTACATGAGACACATCAGTGCTGTTACATTATTAAAGGGAGACTTCCCAGTTTTCCCACGATTAAATTGTTGTAATTCTGTTTAAGTGGCTGTTTTTAAACACGTCAGAGTTATTAAAGGGCTAATCACACATTTAGATGTCTCTTGAGCTGACAAGTGTATCCAATTTTCTCAAAGTGGCGCTTAGTTCAGTTCAGCCGTTTTCTGCTCCGTGTGGAGGATGGCCCGGAAGTTGACAAACGCAGAGACACTCTGGTTTCTCATTCATCCCTGATTCAAGATAAGGAGGGCTGTGGCATTATTTAAGGCAGCCATCGAACATGATTGATTCTTCTTAACAATACAAACCAGAGAAGTCGACGAGCTCAAAAAGGAAGAAAAAAATCAGTTGCCATTGAAAATGTGGGTGGATATATAGTGCAATGATAATCCTTGAAAATTGATGTCTATGTCATTATGTGTGTGGCTCAGTGTGAGGATGAAAAGAACGTAAGGGAGAGTGAGAACGAAGGTCAGGTACCATTGGAAAGAGTAAGTAAAGTGTGTGTGTTTTTTTTCATGCTACTTATATAAGCATTTGCAACACATAGTTCAATCCAAAAAATCCCACAATCACTCCTACAAAATCCCAAACAACATCATTCATTACTGTCTAAACTGCTCATGGCAAAAATTTAGACCCATTTCAAACTCCTCACATTCCCCAAATGGCTTCATAATTATGCCATTTTGAATGCATTGTTTTCACAATAACAATTTGCATCACCCTGAGGTTGGTTTCTCAATTGATTTTCATAAATAATAGAAAATGACTGACACAACTGCAGCACTGTGATATCTCGGCGCTTATTCATATTTCTGTATAGATCACGCCTTTTATTATCGGCTTTGCTAATGCGTATGATGAGTCTGACTGCATTGTTTACTGCTTAGGAATAGAGGTAATGTCCTGCTCTGATGATGCCTTTGAACTTGACAGGCTGTCAACAGTCATTCCCTCCCAGGAATTCACTGTGCTCCTTTTACCCCGCCGCCAGCATTTGAAGATTCTCAAGAAAAGAACTATATTTGAGGACTTCCAGCGGAGGAAGTTATTCAGATCATTCAAATGTTAGTATCAATTGTGCAACTCTGTTTTTCTCCATGAAGGGTTAGGATGAAAAGTTTTTAGGAGATTCACCCTAGAGAATAAATGCTTCTAAATAATAAGATAAAAAGGCAATGGGATTGTACATTTACATTCAGCAAGGGGGAACGCTTTAAAATCCTCTTTACAGGTTTTGTTGTTTGTTTCTAACTAAACCAGTCTTGTTTGAAAAATGAATACATGTAAAAACGGCATCGGTAGCAACAGTAACTACGTGTGACACAGTAGCACAGTAGATATTTGCAAAACATCATCAAATTACACTTACACATACAGAATAACATGGAAATAAATCCTAATTTTAGGTAAAAAAGGGATTTTCTTTTCTTTCTTTTTTTTTGCTGGCGAGGCAGGTGATTCAAACACCAAACCTATTAACAGAATATGTTGTTCTGGTCCAAACTCCCTTAATATATGGTCTGTGACTGGGTTAGATACCCATAACATCCCATATTCCCAAGTGAGGAGTGGGGAATTCACTTGTGTTGCCTATAGGGAGCCATTAAAGTCACTGCTCTTGATCAATGTCCATTGGTGTCAGTTAAAGTTCATCTCATTGCTATCTCACTTATCCTGGTCCTGGAGGGTTGTCACCAGAAGGAGATCTCATTTCATCTCTCCATTCCCCTGGGCGTCTCCTGGTCCGAGGATATTTACGGCTTCATGGACTGTTGGGCAGCTGCAGCAGTGTCCATAGTGCCAGTATTTGTCTAAAAGCTCTCCAGGAGCCCTCCCATGGCTTCTGCTTTCCACGCCAAGGTTGTCAGCTAGACCAGTGTGCCTCCAGAGCATGAAGAAGTCTGAGAGGTCTTCAGGAGGTAATGAGTGATTTCTCACCCTCTGAATCATCTTCGTGACTGCGCTGTCATCCTGTCTCCACTGTGAAGGGAGCAAAAATTGAAGAACATATCTGAAGACTTGCCTTACTTTGTGGGCATGCAGCGATGGCGACCGCGTCCCATCGCTGCATTGATCATTACCCTCTGCATAATATTAAAAATCAATGTCTTTTCCCACAGCTGGTGTCTGAATTTGAACATCTCCGGGGAGACAGTGTTTACTGAGACAGATCAGCACAGCTCCTCTGGATTTGTACCCTTGTGCACATCCAGGGAGAGACACATCACTCCTGTTGTCCGCATGGCAAACGTGAGTGTTTGTGTTCTTGGGTCTCATCCAGGCATATTCCCAGAACAAGCACAAGCATGTTCAGCATCTGTCCAGTGCTTAAAAGACTTTTGGGCAACAACTATCCCTCAAGCCAAAAAACAGGAAATTATGGTTTTACTGCTGTGTCTGCTTCCTGCAATACATCCTAGAGGGTTCCTGTATGTGTGTGTAACTCTAAAAAAGGTGAACAATGTCCTGGAATGGCCCAAATCCAACTCTGTCAAAGCGGATTAGTGCATAATGGAGTTCACCAGTTCCTACCACTTGCTAAGATCCCTGCATTAACTCTCCCTCAGTGAGTCAATGAAAATTATTCAGGGAATTCTCCGTCGGTTTCCCATCGTTCCTGGTCTTCCTTTGGAAAATACCATGCTGTTAACTGTCGATAGCTTCTTCTCAGCTGCCACTGCGGTATCCTCATCGGGTTTCGCAGAATTATCATTCTCTGTGTCATTCCCCAGTTCATCTGATTCTCGGGGAGTCTGCATTTTCTAGGTGACACTGCATTTTGGCCTTCAATTCTCAGTTAAATGAGGAGATGGAGAGGGTTAATCAGGAGAAACGACATTGGTTGTACCGCCTGGCTGCATCCGATCCGTCCATTAGGAAATCCAAGCTTGTGTGGGATCAATGCACCTGCAAATACCTTGCAGGTCTTGTTCACAGGGCAGTCTCCATTTGAATGTCAGATGGGATACCTGCCAGAGCAGAACCTAGGGGCGGGGGCGCCGGCTGCACAGGAGAGCAGAGAGGGGATCTTGTTAGGCAATGTCGACATCTGAGGAAGGGGCCAGAGCTGTTCCACTGAAATGTCAGATCCACGTATGCTTTACACACTAACCAGTAAGGCAGACAAGACAGTTACTGTATGATAATTGACTTCACTTTTGTGTCAATATAATGACAATGAGCAAGCAAGACCAGACCTGAATCCTTTCTCTAGACATTTAAGTGAGATGTTCTTCTGACCTTAACATCAGGGATTGCTGAGGGGCAGTACAGGGGATGATCATGAGTAGACAAGTTCTGAAACAGGTTGAATTAACAAGTATTTTTAGTATAATATTACTGCTGTGAAATGTACCTTCAACAAGTGTTCAAAAAATATTTTCTTTTGTTATCAAACTGCATGCAATGTACAGCAGTTTCATTGCAGTCCTATACTATGACACGTAGCGCTGTCCATGGTGCTGATTCTGGTTTAACATAACCCTAGCAAAAGCCATCCAAGCCACTCACTCAGAAATCCACCTTCTGACATTTAACTCCCATTATCATGTTTCTGACAACAACGTCTAAACTTTAATGTGCAAAAATGTTTTCCTCCTTGAACTATAGCCTACTCATGAGATATTCTGTAATATATCAGATGAACAAAACGGATAGAAAACTTCACCGCGCAAGCAATACAGAAAGACGTATCTGACCTCAAGACTCTTTTTGCTCAAAAGCAAAACAGACAGGTTAACAAAGACAATATATACATCCGAGAAAATCATGCAATGTCAAATTGCACTGACTATACCACAAAATGAATAACACAAGTCATTGCTAATGAACACCTCCATAGAGTAATGTGCACCCTAAAGTAATATATTTCTTAATTAGACTAATTATACTGCATTTAAATGACGCATGAATGTTTTCATATAGTGATTAAAAACAATATCAACATGATCATGCCACCATAATAACAATGGAATTGCTTTGGGCATCAAAGTTTTTCACAAATGCATTTTAGAAAGTTCGTCTGGAGCCATCTTATCATGGGGGTGCAGCAGGCAGACAATATTACAGATGCAGCGGTAATTAAATCATCAGTCCCCAACTAGAAACATAACAGAAATTAGCCATGTCTACTCCATATTGTTGAGGCAGCCAAGTCATAAGCTTACAAATGGGATCAGCTGTTCTCAGCTGTTGTTGCCAAAAGCAGTGGACTTCCAGCACGGCCGCCAGAGGGCACATTGCATCAATCAGTTATTAGGCTTCTTCTGTCGCTCCTGAGCTGGGGGGTGTGGGGGGTTTGGATCATTTGGTTCCCCCAGCTGGGGACAGTCTCGCTCATGCACTACAACCTATGCTTTCAATTTGCCTGTGTCAACTGTGATATGTTTTGCTCATATTGAAATCCAACTCTGTCTACACAGCAGCTATTTGGCTTTTGCCAGAGAGGATGGATCTTTATTCAAGCTGGACATGTCTGTATTACCAGCATGGCAATGGCTGAATGGCCTGACATATGGGACCCGTATTCCTTTATGTTTGGTGTTTGTCTGGCCATGCATCAATGATGACATCTTCCTACAAAGGGTCAAAACAATAACATTGTTCTGCTCTGAATGAGTCACGTCATTAATGTTGTCACTGTAGCATTGACCACAAACGTCCATGAACATTACAAAAGAAAATCAGATCGATAATGGTTTTGTTGACGTAGAAAAAGGACAGAAACTGTGTCTCCATGCAGACTTTCACGTGCCTCACATGCTTCTGCAATTTAAAATTGATTCTTCGGTTTGCTTGATTCAGTTGCCAATGTCAAACAGAAGACGTCACTTATAGCAAAGAGCCTCTCATACATTTTTAAAGCCAGTTGAAGTACAAGACACATGCGATTACTTCTCACATCTGCGATGTTCATCACAGTGTCCTTCACAGATCATTTGTTTGCCTTAACACCTTAAACAGCCAATACTTTAACTCTATTTACTTGATTAGCCACCAGTTTCACACCCACAAACAGTAAGCTGACCTCCAATGACTTAGTCGGTGCGTTTCCATTACCCCTTGAAATGCGCAAAACCTAAATATCGAAATGAGAAACTGGTAATGGAAACACCTACATTTCGAAAAAACTCTCAAATATCGCAAAAAAGTTTTTGCGCTCTCATGAGGTGGTTTTTGAGACGTATCGATACAAATGTGTTTCGCAAAAGTGTAATGGAAACACTTTTTTCGCTTTTCTACACGTCACCGCGGCGTCACCGGAGTTGTGTGTGTCCACGTTGTGTTGGTTTATGTGACTTAGGGGGACGAATGAACCACATGTTTTTGTCATGCATTGCTGACCTGGGCATTGTTTCTCAATTAATTCGCGTTTCCTATCATTCCCCTTTTCCGTGCATGGTTGAAGGAGATGCTCGCATCCCTCCCACTCCCTCCTGCGCTATAATGTCATAAAACCAGTATGAGTGTGTGGATATAACCACCTATAGCCTAGGCTACTACTGTCGGCACCTCATCACCGTTGTTGTTAAAAAGGCTCTGTTCTTTCTGCAGTCAGCGCACATCCGCCGTGTTGGTAAACAAATAAACTAATAATCCCTCTATATCAATGTGTGTCGGAGGCAACCGTGCTTGCATGCTTGGGTTCGAGGTGTGTGAGTGCGGGCCAGCGGGGACAGAGGAGGGGGGGGCATTCGTGCTTCAGCCATGGATGTAGCCTATTATATTATACATCCGTGGCTTGAGCACGTACAGAGCAACTGGCCCAAGTGTGAGTGCGTCCTTGTGGCCGCTGCAGCGCCACACGGGCTTTGCCTTCCAGCAACCAAGCGCTGTTTTTGTTTTTTGTTAAAAACAATAACAGCAACAGCTGTAGGCAGCTGGGATCGCTGTGCCGTCGCCATAGAAACGCAAGACGCATTACGGCTCATTCGCAAAACACCTTTCAATGGAAACACCCGCAAATAGCAATTGCACTTTTTCGAAATTTCAGAAATATCGCTTTTATTTTGCGAAAATCTGTAATGGAAACGCAGCTATTGATGAGCGCTCTATCTGCTACCATTTTGTGTCTTATTCAAAGGGTGGTCCTGTCTCTGGGGAACATAATCATTGGACGGTAAATCTCTGTTAAACCGTGAAACGGCTATATTTCCTCAAGGTAGTATTAGCCTCTGTCCTCTGCTGTTTTCCTACTGCCTTTATCTTACCCTGTGGTTAATGGAAAGAGCAATTTCCAACACAATATTTTACTTTGATACCAAGGGGCTTTAAATCAAATGTTTCCAAATCTCCTGAGTCACAGTTACAAATAAATACCCAACGTTAAAGAGCAACTTCTCTGGTGGTCCAGAGATATCTTTCACCTTTTTTTGGAGCAAGAACAAAAAGCTGAATCTTATACGTTATGTTGATGTAGATGCCCAGATACTGTATGTCTTGACAGTACCTGATTACAACATTATGAAAACAGAGGTGCATACAGTATTTTCACTGTAGATGTGAGTCTTCCAGGATTGATGGGGGCAGTGTAACCCAGAAGGTGCTCATCGAGGGGAAAAGAAGTTGACGCATCAATAACAAAAGGCGGCAACAAAGGTGCAGAAACCAATCCACCACAACTTGTGGAAGAAAAAACGAACAAAAGAGTCTATTCACTGATATTTTGTTTTTGTAAATCATCAGTGACAAGCTATAAGGCTATAATTTTCTGAAACAAATATTTATGCATCATTGCTCTGTCACCATACAGGTCCATTTAAACTACTGTTTGCACATTGCCTATGTGGAGGGGTGTGTGTGTGTGTCTTAGGTAGACTGCATGTGCAGAAGAATTTTTCCAAATTGGAATCAAGAGTTGTTGAATTTCTATGGTTAATTTGGTACCAAGCACTAAATAACTGCTACTGTGACATCCCTACAGATGACCAGTAGAAGAAAAAAAAACTGGTTTACTGTTGAAAGCACGTAGCACAGACATTAAAGCACAAACATTAAAGTCCCATTAATTCAAGCTGCAGGACAGCACCATACAAATATGTTCAGTCTTTCTTCCCCTTTTTTCCTCTGAGAATAATTTGGGAAAACACTAACCTTTATGTTTTATTCAAACCCCTGCTTAATAATGCATGGTATATTGCGTGATTAGATAGTGTGTTTGGTGTGTGTGTGTGTTTCATGGATTTTTTTTTTAATTGGCTTGAGATAGTAGCCCCCTGACCAGTGTCACATCCTAAGGAAATAATGAGAAAAACACATGGACTGAAGGGAAGAACAGAGGTCTGTTGCATATAACTGGCCTAATACATTTAAAATGTTAGCTTTGACCCTGTACAGTCAAAGTGTGGACACACTGGACAACATGACAGAAGACACTGACAGAAATCACTCGTTAACTCCGACTTTATCATGGATGGACATCCAAATTTCAAACCAGGAAGTGACTGAACATGTGATGCTGCTCCAGATCAGATTTGTGTTTTAATGCAGAGGACTGTTGTGGTTAAATGTGACTATGAAGGCAACACTAGGCGTTCCCATGTTAGATTGATTCACATAGTGTTTTTCATTACATTTCTGTGTTAAAATGTCCCCCTGAAGTAAATTAAGCATCAGGGGGAGGTAGACCTAATTATGATTATGCCAAGATAATACCAGCAGAAAGGAATGCTTAGTAAAAAATGGTATGAATGAATTATAATCTAGATATCTAGGTATGCATTTTAAATTTCTTCATTTTTTTCCGTCTTGTACTGTTCTACAGCCATAGTGGCGTGGGACTGTCAAGGGATCATCAAACTGAGTAAGAGTTGAGAATGATGAATGTCTGCACCAAATTTCACGGCAATCCAGCCAATCATTACTGAGATATTATCAGTCTGGGCCAAGTAGATTCTAAAATGCCATTCTGTAAATTGCTGTAAAAATGCAGACAAGTTACAATAGGGTCTGATTCCTCACAGACATGTCTGAGGGAAATTCTTACCTTAAAACTAAGCTTTGTAAAGTGAAGTATATTCCTGCATGTGCTTTAACAATTAATGAAGTTTTTCACACCTTTAATTATCATTGAGCAAAGAAAGTAATATAATTATTCACACAATTAGCACTGAAAGTATGGTGAGAGAAAAATGTACAATTATACAAATTTAAAGCTTTGTTCTGGCATCTTTTAGAAGTACTTCACTGTCACTAATAGGTAAATGTACTATTTGTTCTGTGACTGAGAAAAGTTATACTGAATAATTAAAAAAAAACACTGTAAGTGAACAAGGCTTCATTTTTGAATGAGCACATGTATTTGGATATGCCATCAGTTTAGTAACAGTATACATGTCTCTAACTTTTCGACACCTCACACTGTCAAACCAGACTGTCAAACACACCTCTCCCACAGTGACACACACACAAAGAATTTGTCCTCGTAATCTTCCCGCACATATCTCCACACAGCGAGGCTGCGTTACGCTGCTTCTGAAGGTCTACCGATTTGCTGATTCAAAATGACATTTCACACATACAATCTCCTACCTGGTTCACAGTGTGTCTCAAGGGATGCCTTCCCCCACTGTGCGTCACCTGTCCTCTTACATTAGAGCCTGTCATGTCACTTGTGCTGCAGCATTGATACACACCGTGGCAATAACCTGGAGCGATGTGGACTTGAGCTAACTATGTGGGAGCAAAAATTAAGTAGCACAGCAACTAGAAACCATGAAGACGACTGGCAATGCTGTCTAATAATTACCGCAATGATCAACCAATTATCAAAAATAACTGCTGGAAATTTTTTGTGATGGACAAATTGATCAATTTGTTAATTTAACTTTGTGCTATCAGAAAAAAAAAAAAACACATGTAAAATAAAAACATAAGAAAGTCACTGATCTGGATCCAGTCGCACAACAAGTTGATTAAAAAATGACACTGAGTTATTTTCCAGCCCTAAATTACCTCTTAAGAGAAAAACAAAAACATTGTATCATGTTTTATGTATGAGCTGAGGCAGCAAGAGAAACTTCAACCACCCTTTTAATCAGTCCAACGGTTTTAGACCATCTGAGTCCTCACTTGTCTGATGCTCATCATTAGTTGATTGGCACATCTTCGCGTAACATCTGCAGTTTATTGGCAGCATCGGCTGAATACGTAGTCTGTGTCAATTTCGCAGCGCAATAATGTGTGATTAACACGTGCTGCGAATCTCCAACACGTCCTGACAAGCGTCAGTTTGACATAAAAGCAACTTGCAGAGAAAAGAAAGTGAGATGCGAGTCATTTTTTTCCCCCTGCAGCTCCATTAGATCTGAAGTTGTGTGTATTAGCAAGATTACACACTGACAGCATAGAGAAATATTAAACAGGCAGCTTTGTAATGAATGAGATAAACATATTAATATGCATTATATGTTTAAAAAAACAATGGTGTATTGGCACCATTATACAACATGGATGCTTGCTTGCTTGGTCAACTATCTCAGTTGTTGTCATCACATGAGAAAAGCCAGTAAGTGGCCCTCGAGCTTTGATTATTTTTGTAAAAGTACGATTTTTAAGTAAGCTTACAAAACAAAAAGCAAGCCAAAGACTAATTCGTCTGAAAAAAAAGAAGAAAAAGATTATAAACCAAATCACCAAGTTCAGCGGACATCAGGGCAATGTAATTTCCTGCTGAAAACCCTTTTACCCTGTGTTTGCCTTTCCTTTTGCTTTACTGCACTCAAGTGGAAACATAATCAATGCAAAGTACATGATGCTGATGGCGAGACAAAAAAAAAAAAAAGCGTTCTCCAAACAAGCTGGAGGACAATGGCGCAGATGGAAAGGAAAACCGGCACCCAGCTAATAGCATTTTCTGCTGTCAAACTGTCACATGCGACGTAACTGACACAGGGCCGATACCTTTGATACCTGATGGGGCCCAAATGACAGGGAGCAAGCTAATTTGTTCAACGCTGTGTGTCTGAGGAGTGTGGAATCGCAGGGAAAAGAAAAGGCCGAGTGAATCAAATTTCAAAAAGGCGCTTGTCATAAGTTGGATTTGAACATTGCTGCGTCTCCATTCAAAAGGAGTGGAATCCCACAGATCAGTCAGCCATCGAGATGTGTTCAGGGAAACAAAAGATGCACCAAATAAAAAAGAGATAAAACTCAAACTTATGATGCTTGAAAAAAAAAAAAAATCAGGCTACTCTCCTCCCCCTACACACACACACAGCCACACATTTTAATGAGCTCTTTTCTTCTTCTTCCTCCTCTTCATCTCCTCTTTTTCTAGTGATCAAACAGCTTCCTGCAGAAACTTTTCACGTGGAAAGAAATTCAAATTCGTCATGTCAGGTGGACCTGCAAACTGGAAGGTGTGATAGCCGTTCTGCACGTCTCTTGTTGGCCTTGATGTTCACTGTTGGTCAGTGTGAGAGGCTTTTGCTGCTCGGGGTAGTCTCGTCAGTTTCACCTCTGATGGTTATGCAGGGAGGCAACGGACGGCTCATCAGTGCATGATCTATGACATGGGAAACTGTTGAGTCATTTCATCATGGTGACATACTGCGGGGTAATAATTTGAGAGCAGTCAAGATGTCAATTTGCTCCTGATGCACACATGCTCCACGGAGGTCCTTCGAGGTAACCCCGAGCGACGGCACGACCCAGGTTTAGCTTAACTTAGCCTGATGCTAAACAGAGAACGCCTGTGTTTGTATATTGCAACAGTTTGTGGTGGAATAGCATTTCTTTTTCCAGTTCAGGGAACAGAGGGGCCTTTTGATAGATGGCACATGTGTGTGGGGAAAAAGAAAAGGCGCGAATGTGCATGCACACGCGCACACACACACACGCACAGCAGCAGAAACAGACAGGAGCTTTTAGTGACAGAGGCACTTTGCTTTTCCAGGAATGTGCAGATGAAAACAGCACTTCAGTGTTAACCTTGAAGCATTGAGCAGAGCTGCCTTTAGAGTACGCCAGAACCCAGAAGGACCGCAAAACAAATTATTGGACCTGCAGGCTGCGACTAAAATGACCTCCCTTTCTGCCTCTTTATTTCCATGAGTAACCCTTCATAGTTTTTGTTGACAGAATATCAAAGAGGATGGTGAGAGGAGAGAAAAGAGGGAGGGGGGATTCATCACTCCATCGCCTAGTCGGAATCCACTCCCCTCGCTCTGTGGACCACTGCTTTCATGAATGACATCCAGGTAAACAGACTCACACTTAGATTTCTTGATCTCAACACTGTGTACGTGCTGAGCGTGAGAAATCCTGCCTTGGAGAGTATAATCTTTCACAATAACATGTTTTCCTCTATCGGGTTTATCAGTGGAAAAACACACTGGCGTTTCCCCATTGTTGCTGCAATCACTTCAGCATTTCATTCAAATCTAATTTTCTGAGTTACTGTGAACATAATGATCCAGCTGATACTGCTGCTAGATAAAGAAAAAATAAAGTCTCACCAGCATCCAGCAAAAAAAATCACAACCACGCTCGCACGCTACAAAGAAGCATAAGCTGTGATGTCCGACGATACAAAAGTTCTATCCTGCCTTAATACATTTTTTTATTACAGAGATAAGAACGTGAGGGTGTCCCGAGGTAAAGTATTACCACTAAGTTGGAAAGTTGAGTTGACAACCAGGGCACAAAACAGAGAAGAGGAATGAGATATTCAGCTAATTTCACCTGAAGCGATCCAAATTAAGCAGCTGCTGATATTTATGTCACAGAATATGCCATCAATCTGCTAGACTGATTTTAATAAGAATACCTGAAATTACACAATTCAGCTCCTTGATGTGTTGAGGGAGGAAAGACAAATGCAAATATCTTAGCGGTGAAAGTAATCACAGTCTTAATTATTCTGTTTAAGCATTTTCTGCGTCTGATGGATTCTCTTATATCCCTCCTCATTGTTGGCTCAGATTTATGATGTGCTGTTTCGAATCGGTTTCATTTCCTTTTTAACTTAGGGGCATTCAAACCTTAAAATCTCATCTTATCATATTCCCTCAAAACTCGACCTATCAAAAAGCCCGGCTTATCTTGCAAGTGTCCCACATCTCCTCGCCACCAGTTGTCACACTCGGCCTGCTAGTTGACCCCGGGTTTGCGCTCGCCTCTCCGCTCCTCAAGCCTCCCCACGGTACTGTATCTCTTGTCTGTGATTCACATTCTTATCTCCTCAGTGCATACAGTGAGGTAGACCGCACAGACACAGGTCGCAGGACCAATCGGGTCCACACATCTGGGTGAATTATTCAAATTGTCAAGAGCCGAGAGGCGCGCTCGACCTTTTTTTCCTCTTACGTGAGAGGCTGGCCGGTCAGGCAGCAGTCACTGCAGATGAGACGTCATTAAGATTGGACAAAAAATGTAATTTGTTCTCATATCTGATTTCATTGTAATGGCTGTAATAGTGACTCGGTAATGACCCGGTGTCCGAGCGGAGCTTAAGTTAATGAAATCACAATGAGCAGCAGCTCATGTGTCCTAAATGAATTACATAGATCATATTTATTCCTATGATTGTAATAAAGTGCATGTACGTGTGGAGGTGTTGACACAAGGCAGCAGAAAAAGACAGGCAACAGTAGCGCTGTCTGAACATCACAAATACCAGAGCTCAAGGTAACAGGGTGGAAATCAATTACATGGTTGGCTCACCTAATTGATATCCACCTCAGCATGAAGATAGATAGCACCCTGAGCAATATTAAGGCGGAAGCTTTAGCTGACTAGAGCGAACTATTGTACTAGTACTGCAAAATGGAACTAAATTATCTGTGAAAATGTTAGGGAAAAAAAGGAAAATAATTCTAATTTAAATTCTTTTTACATTAGAACATATCCTCTGATTTAAACTCATGCTCTTCGACGAGGCAAATATTAACAAGCTCCAAAAAATTTCCCTGTCTTATTTTTCATATTATTTAATAGCTTACAGTGGACCCTTCATCCTCAGTTGATGAATTGCACTGCTGCTGCAGTTACTATAAATGGTTTGAGGTTGTCACTCTGCCAAGTGTAGCAGAGAACAACGCAAACACTGCACAGTCACAGAAACGATAAATTTGCCTTAAATGAGGTAGATGTTTCCTCAGATTGGACAAGGGGGGCGTTGATGCCAGCAGCATTTTTCTTTTTAGTGCTGATAGACAATCCTCACAATGAACTACAGAAACATTATTTTCTGAGGCCACAATTGTCTGAGTTACAACTACACCGAAGTCTCACCCATCTGCTTTTGCCTGCACAATGTCATTTACAATTTTTACACAAATACTACAATTTTGAGAGTGACGCTTAATTTTTCTTTTTTTTTCCATTGGAGGTCAATAATATTTACAAGTGCATTAACTCCAAATATAGACATCTATTTACAGGCATTCTGATGTAAAAGAGATATACACTAAGAGCAATACCAATTAAGTAGTAAATTTCATGTTGCACACCTTAGGCCACTTGCTTTGCCGTTCTGGAAGTGTTGCCAAAGACATGTCATTCACAGCATGAAGTCAGGGGAGCAGTTTGTGAAATCATGCATCACTAACAGATGATCAAAACACTTCCAAAACTTGTCTTTCATACTTACATTCCACCCACTAGTTTATCTGGAGAAGAGTCTAACCCATTACTGCAATTCAAGCATAAAGGTATAATTTTGTTATTTTCTTCATGCAGAGAATTCAAAAGTGCAATCATCAAGGTGGGATTCTAAAGGCGAGCCCTCATTCACCCTCAAATTATGTAAGTGCTCAGACTTTGACAGAGAGAGGAAGAAGAAAAAAAAGACAGTGAGATGGTATCTACAGCTTTTCTCACAGATAAGCGCTTTCTTTGCTGCAAAGCCAAAAGTTGCCTCAAAACCTCTCCTTTACCGCAGGTGACGGGGTGATGCTGTCTTATTAGGTTTTAAATGAGACTTTACAGCAGCAGTTGACAGAAAGACACAAAGGGTGAAGAGCAGTAAGACTTTGATTAATACATGCTAATGTGGTTTTACACCTTTAAAACTAAGCTAAGGTGAGTTTCAGCCTCAGTGCTAATGAAAAACCAGGCACAAGCAAAGATATTTTGATTTATTCATTCTTTGTTTCCGGTTGATCGATTTGAAAATTACAAAAAAAAAATCTTAAATATGTGTGTACATATGATTAAAAAGTAACACTAGTTAGTCACATTATTACAACCCAATTACAGTAAAGCACAGGCTTTAACCCCTTCCTACCCTTGTTGAAACTCTTGACATCAACCATGCATCTACTTGTGCACGGTTGTTGCTTAGCAATAGGATAAATGAGTCACATTTCCAGATTACGCCCTCCTTTGCAGAGACTCTCTTCCACGCCTTCATTACAACCCAACTTGATTACTCTAATGTCCGTCTCCTTGGTGTAATCACGCGGGGGGTTTAATGGAGTACAGTACGTCCAGAATTCGTTTGCCACACTCCACCCCCACCCTTCAGTCACGCTAACTGCTCCCGGCTAAACACTGCATCCATTTTCAGGTACATCTCCTTGTTTACAAATCTGTCAATGGCTTGGCGCCTCCCTGCCTATCTAATCTTCTCCATCCGTATACACCGACTCCATCTACACGTACCTCCGATGCACATCTACTCTTCACTTCCCCCCTCCAGGCTCTGCACAGTGGATGACAGAGCCTTCAGAGGAGCTGGCCCTAACCTTTAGAGAGCTCTCCCTCAGGGCCTGTGGCAGCGCACATCTGTTGAATCTTTTAAGTCACACCTGAAAACCCACCCATTTAGACTATTTAGAATTCACCTAAGGCATTTTCTGGCACTTTGTGAAGTTCACACTATGATGTTATTCAAATATTTATATATTTCATTGTTGCTGCTTAAGGTTTTATCTCATCTTGTCTCATTGAATTTGTGAAGTGTCCCTGGGTGTCTCGACAGGAGTTTGAGGGAAATCTATTATCATCACTATCATTAGGGCAAGTGTTAGTAAACTGTCAGCTGCAGATAGACAGAAAACATTACAGATGTACTGCTCTGAAACAACAATCTGACCTATTCACTGGTGATCGCATCATGCTGGACATGGCAAAAGGATCTGACATGATGCTCATGCATTCACAATGCAAGAAGAATAGTCTATTCTGTGTTGGTCCTTGGGTATTATACGCATGGGTAAAAGATGTTATGCATCTGAACTGATGCTGCAGCGTCAATCTTCCCTGACATTTCAGTGACTCAAAAGTCTCATTTCCTCCTTCATCATATTGTTAACGTCACTGTTTATATTGCTGTATCATATTTGAGTCATCAAACTTTCACTCTGGCCAGTTCTCTGTGGTAGATTGACTTGTGAGTCATGTGGATCCAGGCAGATTGGTACCTGTACCTCTGGCCTCTTTCTATCCTGGGCTAATTGATGAGGCATAAAGTTGACTTGGGGCATACGTTTATAATTTTCAAAAAGACACATCTATATCTTTTCATCCACTGATCCTAAATATACCAACTAAGTCAGTACTTGCATAATAGAAACATGGGACTCATTTTGTGTCATTGAATCCAAAAATGAAACACGTAATGTTTTTTATAAAGGACTATTTGTCCAGTGAAACATTTAATACTTCTATTAAGGGCTATTTGTCAAATGAAAAATTGAATGTTTTATTTTTTTTACTTTGTCCCAATCCATTCAAAAACATGTTTTGCTCTTTGTTACTTCAATTGGAAGTAAAATGCATTTTGTTCAGTGGTTTATCTTTGGAAATGAGGAATATTTGCATATTCATAGACTTGGATTTTCCTCCGAGGGGTAAGGTGCACAATACATGTAATTTTAAGAATTCTTAACCAGATAATTGAAGTTTTTGGGACGGGGGTTCTGTGTCCCAGTGTGTACTGAGTGTTTTATGTAAACAAACTTAGGCAGTCTGTCTCAGGGCTAACACATAATAATCAAGCAAAACTTACGTGATTCAAATTCTGAATTCTGATGTCACTTCAATTAGATTCAAATAATTACAATGGAAATCTAGTGTGTAGGCTATGGTGTCCACAAAACATGCAGAGAAATAAAAAAAACACTGCACTTTTGCTAAGGGAGAGACAACCTCAGGAGATGAAAACACATGATAGAGGTGAGTAATGGCTGTGCTGTTCCACCTCACAATTCTTCTAAACCAACATGTGAACAGCTCTTAATGCTAAACATTACAGTATGTAGCAAAAGCAACATTTGCAAACAACACCTTTGAAAGCCTGAGCACAAATGATCAGGTAGTTGAAACTAAGACAATAAGTTAGACGGCATCCAACACTAATTATCTTCTCAAATGTCTGATCTATAAATAGTGCGAGGCAGGATCACCATGGTGAGGTGTACAGTTATCTATGGCAGTTTAAGAGGAGGCCAAACCATGATCCATAATTAACCCGCCGACATCAGGTCCAATTTAAACTTTAAATGTTTTTTTTTTCTTAATTTCAAAACTTAATATTAAACACACCCCAAGGATTGGTTCATTTTCACAGATGGCCTCCCAATATTTAAACAGTTTTTGGAGCCAGCGTCCCCACTCTGTGTGAGTCCAACAAAATAAGCCTTTAATTTGCGGGGGGGCATTCTCTAGGACCACAGGCTAATCCCCTGCTTCCTGCCTTTTGATGTGGAGATATCCAATGATGCAGCAATCGGAATCATTTTAATGACCACACAACTGAGGCTGGTGGAATTGGCTTGTAGTACAGCATGGTGGGTGGGGGAGCTCAATTCAACAGTCTCAGTAATATCAAACCATGACTGCAATTCGGAATATTCAGGGTGATGGCTGAGGTCTGAGGTGTGAATTCACAATTTACTTAGCTTTAAAATAATGAGACATTCATAATCATCAAATCCCTTTGAGTGATTATTTATGATTGATTTAAATTAATAATTTGGTGTTCTTCAAAACAAGCTTCTGATGTGTTCTTATGTAAGATTACCAGGAAGCCAAATTATAAGCATCTTAAATGATGTAATCTTGCTCATACCAGGTATTTACTTGGCAATGACAGAAAAAGTGAAAGATATCCATCTTTTAAGTTGTGGTTTATACCAGCAATTCCCTTTAAGGCAGATAACTGGGTCTCCTCAGCCAAGAGACACCCACACACAAAGCAGACAGCATTCAGACAAGTCTCAGAAGCACCACTGTCATCACACATACTCTGCAGCAACCTTGCTTTAAGATTTAATTGAGAGCTCTGGATTCCCACAAAAAATCCCGGACCTCATGGACTGCAGGCTCATCACAGTGGCCTAGCAGCAGCAAGCGTCTATAGGGATTTGTGGTTTGGGATTACAGCAGAACACAGACGTTCCTCTGAAGCCAAGGAGAGCAGCCAGTGACTGATTGAAAAGAAAAGACACCAGCTGGAGTGTAAAATATGAAAATCTATCTCATGACTATTCAGGGAACCATATGATGGCAAGGCTAAGCTACCACAACTTAACAGTCATATAGCCTACTTTATAAGCACATTGTGTAAATATTCCTACAGTACGTTGCTAATATGACTTGATTTCTAAGGAAAAATTCCAGTGGGTCTCATGTTTCTTTCACTTGGTTTGAAATCAGCTCGAGCTTCCCGTATGAACTACATGAATAGGTTTCTTAGTCAGCGGAGTAAACAATTTATGTAATTTAATTATGTACATGCCTGTGTCAGTGCACTGCAGCATTGCCAAGTGTTTTAGTTGCCTAACTATGGAAAACAGCTTAATCATATCTGCCATCATGAACCATGTCAAACTTTAATTATAGGTTACTGGGAATGGCAAGAAAGCTTTCTTAAACACATGGTACTAAATTTTTAACAACAGTCATCAGGTCGCTAGCAGCTCTGTGACGCTAGACTTAGCATTTAGCTCAAAGTAGCCTACTATGCTTCCTACAGTACACCAGCATGCTAACTTGCTCAGAGTGTCTACATGATGATTTTAAGTAATTGTGACGTTTCCTGTACCATGTTCACCATGTGATGTCACATGTTAGCATGGTAACATTTCCTAATTAGCCGTAAACTAAAGATAGCTCAAATGATTTGACAAAGTGAAAATCTAACCAGATGGTGGCAGCAGATGAAAAATCACAAGGGAAAACAGAGTTATTATGATTTGTCTTGAGGGAGGCATCAATGTCCATACTTAATATGATACCAATCTGCTAGTCGCTACCAGTAGGCTACAGTGGTTTCTATAGTGTTACATTGAGCATGGCTCCAGTTCAGACAACAGCATTCAGAATAACAGAACAGAATCGCATCCTTGCAATGATCCAATGCATCCTTGCAATGATCTGTCCAATATGAGTTCACAGCCGTTATGCTATGTTACACTGTAGGTCAATTCATGTTAAAGTGGGTAATATTTCTATAGAACTGCTGAAAAGTTTGAAAAAAAAAAGCTGTGAACATTTTTAATAAATTCAAAAGATACAAAGATATAGGACAAACTCAAGTGCAGTAAAGACAGGCAGAGCTCATTTGCATTGGAGGGAGACAGAGGGAGAGTGTGTGTATTTGTGGTTGCGCATGTGTGCAATATATCACTGCCTGTGTGTGTGGGCACACACAACAGCACATCCACTAATCACATCCAGGCCGCCAACAATACCAGCACAGTCTGCAGGAAAAGACAGTGAAGCACATGCTGCAGGTTGCAAGCCATGCTGAATTTCAGGTCTGCAGCGTGGATATGAAAACTGTCAAGTCCGAACCACTGACAAGGACAAGAGGTTCCTGAGGTAGGAGGCCCTACAGGGAGAGACGGCCCCCCACCTGTTTCCTTTTCAGATATATAGATTTCCTTGCAGTCCTGCAACCTGACAGCAAACAGTGCAGTTGGGCTTTGCAGGGAGTGAGTCAATAAGTCACACAGTGTATTGAGAAGCGGGGACGAGTAATATTTTGAAAACACACAAACAGACAGAAGGCGTAGGTTTCATTTTCTGGTTTGCATACATACCGTGGCTGCTAAGATTTGATTATCCTGGATATTGTATGTGTGGTGTTGGGGTGGGTGTCTGCATAACAAGAGCCAATTCTAGAGGCAGGCAGATCAATTTTTCTAGATTGATAAATTACATGGCATACAGCGCCTTATCATTCAGATGGCACTGTTGCATATACTTACAACTTGAGTCTCCAATGCAAGTATTGTGTTGGGGGATTTCTGTCTGTTTTCAATATGAAATGTGAGAAAATCACAGCTGATTTGCACGGTGCTAAAGAAGTGGTAAAATGCCATTTGGTAAGATTTGTTATGGCACGGATAAGGAAAATAGAGTTGTTTATGTTTACCACAATTATGTTAGTATGGCAGGTATTATATGTTGAAATAGTGATATTTAGATATTGAATTGTTATTTGTTTATTTCACACTTAATCGCTCAGTATTTACAGTCTGACCAATTAAATCAGAGGCATTGCTACAGGCATCGAAACACAGCATCTTTGGGGACTGATGTTGACATTACTGAGGAAGACTAAAAGATTTAAGATGACAACTACACTAGCAACCTAAATTTACTGTATAGTAAATAAGTAAGTATAATAACCTATTAAAAAGCAGTTATAATTTCAGTCCCAGCATTAGAACAACACAAACAGCCAGATCCTTTCCCCACAGACTGAATAGTTCTGGGTGCAGTCAGGTCAGAATTTTTCTTCCAAATAAAAATCTTGAAGGTCTCCACCTCGATTTGTTCAAAACTTCCAGCTGCCCTCTGTTTCTTCACAATTTTAGTGCACTGGTATTTCAAACAAGGACAAAGTCTGCTGTCATTGCTGGGCGCTTTATAACATGCACTTGTTGTGTAAATGGAGTCCTTGTCGCTGAAAACGGCCAACACAGGAAGCGGGTCTAGACACTCAATTGAAAAAATTAATTCCTGGATTGTAAATAGTGGTTCGGAGGCTGCTTCTAGGCGAGGATTTAGCTAAAGTTCTTCTGCATTCTGGGAAGACTGGCCCTCCAGGCAAGCTCATGGATGACTAGCTTAGCGTGAGCAGCCTTTACTATCCTCAGCAATGGCTTAATGGTTCAAATGCCTGTATTTGACACCAATTAAATTACCAATAACTCAAATAGTTCAGGGCAAAGTTCAGGCTGTAAAATGGTGCTCATACTTTAAACCATTTCCTAAATCAGAACATCAGTTGGTGTCAGGGAGAACAACTATATACAGTATGTTTGAATAGAGACAACAAGGGGAGGTACACTACGATAAAAATGGTTAGGAATAGCAGCAGATTATGAAGTTTCTAACATCACCACCTTTGGAGTGGATTAATTATCTGGTGTGATATGAACAATAACCCAGAACAAGACTGTAAAGTGAAATAAGCAGACTTACTTGAGTCTGCTAATGATACAAGGCTTCTTGAAATAAGCTGTCAGGGCGGCTGACATGTAGAAACCCCCAAAGAAACAGTCTGATATAAAAACTGGTCACCAAATCTGCCTAGAAAGTAGCACATTCTTGACAAAAATAGACGTACGGGCACAATTAATAATTAATGAATGTCAGCACCCTCCTATTTAATAGAGTTTGGAAGCAGTGTTTATGTCACAGGCCAAGCTATTCATCTTTCTCTTGATTCCAGTATCTGATTAAATCTTTTGTGTTGCATGAGCAAACGGCCACAGATCACATACAGCAGGGTAATCATTGTAATTCATACACAAGCAACTCCGTGAGTCACAGACTACAATTCAGAGTATGGGAATGAAAAGTATAATTACTGTGTGAGTGAATCTGAGTGTATGCTGCACATGTTACAGCTGAGCTCAGTGAAATTAGAACTTTAGGTTTGAAGAAGTAAATAGAGTGGGCTATATTTCCTTAGGCAGTTACAGCCTTGAACACTGCCTGTAACCATAGCAATGTGAAAGTGCGGAGTAAAGACGGCGACTTCAGAAGCTTCTGAAGGTATTTAAAGAAGAGTGAATTTACCCATCAGGCTGAGATAAACTGACGCTGACAGCGACTTCAGATGTTTCTCCTCTTTACACATCACCCAGTATCGCTGGACAATATGGAGGACAGGTAAAGACTGGGCTGAAACCATGGATTATATTGAATGATTACTGATAGATGGATAAATAGTTCATATCTGATGAAGACTGTGCTGTGATAATGGCAAATAATGATTAATAATGTATATTCTGCTTCTAGCTACTCAATGTGAAGATTTTTTCACTTTCTTGTTTTGTATCTTCTGTATTTGAGTTATACATGTATCCAGATATCATCTTAAAAGATAAAGATTATTAGTAACACTGCTAATTCCATATCATTAAGCACCTTTGAATGTACCGATTTAAAATCACCAACTAATTTAATAATCCATTTCTTGTTTCAGTTAAATGTCATTTCCAGTTTCTAGAGAATTGGCTCCTTTTCTTTGTTTTGCATATTTTTGTGT
Source organism: Decapterus maruadsi (assembly GCA_030347415.2). Taxonomy (NCBI): domain Eukaryota; kingdom Metazoa; phylum Chordata; class Actinopteri; order Carangiformes; family Carangidae; genus Decapterus; species Decapterus maruadsi. Next base: position 10,829,689 of record CM064888.1, on the reverse strand, counting down.
AGATGTTGACTTTCTACCATTTTCTGACATTTTGTAGACAAAGGGTTACTGTATTTGAAGCCCTTAAAAAAGGAATCAAAGGAAAATGTGAGTTTGTGCTCATTCCACAGTTAAAATGTTTCTATCTCTAAGCGACTGGCCTGTTAGTTACCCATACTTCTTGGCATTGGGCAGCTCATCAGATGCAGATCATCATTATCAGCATTTTGAATAATTTAGTATGTGTTAATTAAAATTGTTACTTAAGTTGTAGACTTTAACCAAACTGTGTCTTAATTTGACATGAGTTAGCACTTCCAGAGGTCTGTCTCTTCACAGAGTCAAGCAGACACATGCTCACCGCACACCCTTGTCAACATTATCAGTGTGGGAAGCAGAAAGAGCCTTCAGGATGTGTGACAGGCCTAATTCACTACAACATCTAATTGAAAGTACTTTCTTGGGAAGAGTAAAAAAAAAAAGCTGAAGGTCTTTCTTTAAGAATAAGGAATAAGTGTTCATTAATGTAATTAGTATAACTTGTTTGAATGTTCATTTGTGTCGTTTACTGTTGTAAATACCTGCAGTAAATATCCTTGGTTTAAAATCCCTTTCAGGTGCTGTCCTAGTTCGTGATTTATCTTAAAGTAAACTCACTCTCTTTCATTTTTAATAAGTTCACAAAGGTATTTAGAGCCGTGGGGTGCAGAACACCCACTGTGTCAACACAGCGAACGGCCACCTATGTTTATTGTTTATTTTCCAGAGTCTAGACAACAAAAGATTTTTTGTAAAGCAAGGGGAGGACGGCCTTTGAGATGATTATATGCTTTTATTTCCTCCTTCTAGCAACAAATTGGAATGAAATGATCCCTTGTGATAGATGAGAAAATCATTGCTCGATGCCTGCTGGGTGATTTCCTTGTTTTATCTCTCATTTCAAACACCGTACCTCGTAACCGAGCTGGGTACAAAAGACAACATTCAATTTCACTCTAAATCCCGCAGTAGAGTTATGGGGTCTTTTTTTCCCACATTGCAGGAAAGTCCAGGACAATGTCTCGTGGCTGCTGGAGATGAAGGCCTGATGACATGCAGCCATCACGTTAACACCCGAATGCTTCCGTCTTCACATTTAAAACCGAGAAGCCCTTTTTCTCTAATCTTTGTTTCTTTGTGTAAACCGCTGAGATTTCTGTGTCCCCATCTCCGTTTCTACTCATCCATCTATCATGAAATCCCTGCTTCACATTCATGATTCATGTTCTCCCATCGCAAATCTCACTGTAATTTAACAAACATTCTCCAAACATTATCCTTTTTCCCACGTTGACCACATTCCAATCTTTGTTTGTGCGTGTGAGTATTTCTACACCGTATACAATGCTGAATTGTAGCTGTATATCTGTGGAGAAGCTCTCATTATCATTTGGCAAGTGAAATGCCTCAGTAGGCTCACTATTTTCTGTTATTGTTCTCCGACAGCCTTTGTGATTTCTGCCACTGAGGCTTTTAAACCAGAAGGAAGGTGCACGCTTTCTCTGATGTGGTTAAATTTTTAACATAGCCACTTGTACTGTGTTATCTGCTGCAGTGCATTCCTGTTCGTTCATACCTCTTGTTTTTAAATGGGAAAACATGCAGGTGCCCAAAAAATGGATGTCAGGCATTCGAGCACATGCCCTGTTGAAGATGTTAATGTGTTGCTGTGTTCGTTTCATAAGAATAAGAGGAGATTTAGCTTCATGCCTTCCTTTGTAATTCTCTTTCAGAGGAGAGCAAGTCATTCGCAATGCGATCTCTCTTGACAAGCCCTTAATTTAAAATTAAGATCATCCCCTGTGTACTTTCAGATGCATAAAGACAATCAAGCCTCTATCTAATCACTGCCAGTGATGCACACTGCTTAGCTGTGACCTCATAAACATAGTGTAGCTCATAGAGGGGCCGCTGGGAAAGTATCAAAAAGCATCACTACAGATGTAATATACACATGCACTAAATAGATGGATCTAATGAGGTTGAAGCAGGAACTCAGTGTAATGTAGGAAGCTGTAACAGAACTAGCTCAAAGTTCAGAAGGTAGACATGTTTACCTCTCTGTGCTCATCACTTTTTAGGCACAACCCTCTTCCACTGAGTAAATAATGCATCTACATAACCAATGTTACACATTGTGGAAAAAAGACTTATGCAGCAAGAGAGAACCATCACAATGCTGTGTGCATGAATTTCCAGCTGTAAAACTGATAGCAGAGAGCAGAACAGACAAAATCACACAAAAATAACCTGACTCAGAGCAGAATAGGATTTATCAAAAGACCCATCCATCATAACAGTATTTCACAAGCTAAAAGCAACAGTTCCTACTGTACCACCTCAACGCTAACATTCCCAAACGGTGGCTCACATGTGTAACAGTGAAATTGTTGCTCCATCAACGAGTTTCAGAAATAAAGCAGAAGAGACGCAAGCCCACTTCATCAATGGCATTTACCAGATTCCATGAAAAACAATATTGTTTTGGCAGAAAGAAAAAAATAAAAAAAGAGAAAGAAAAAAACCTCCTGGGATAAATTACTGCCTGAACAACAAAGAAATAAAAATCAAATGCCTCTCACTTATGTTTCATCTTAGACTTCAACCATTGCTTTGACAACACTGACATCCACTCCAGGCAGAAACAATGCTTGATGAAGTAACCAAGTTCTCACCACTCTTTTTCTGTGCGATGTGCATCAAACATGAAGGATGCGGCTCCTTTGAGAAGCCTGAAAGCCATAACAACCTCAGGTTTGCCCAATGCCACGATACAACAGAGTGTAAATACTTCAATCTCCATCTCACCACTTCAAAAATGTGCAGTTCAGTCAATGTTATCAAAGTTCTGCCGTGTCTCCTTGGAAAATGTGCATTGGTCAAACAAAAACTCAATTTGAGCCACAACGAAAAACACTGATTTATCTCCAGACATATAAATACATGCACATTATCAACATCAAACAGTTATTATGCCTGTAACATATTCAAAAGGATGTTGATATTGTCAGGTGGACTTAAGACGCCTTAACAGGTTCAGATTTTATGTCTCCTTAAATAAACTGCTCCCCTATACCATGTAATTTAGTTGGAAAGTATCATTATTTCATGATTTTCCTCACTATTACTTCTGATTTTCTTTTCTATTTTGTCTCAGAGAAAGTAGAGCATCCTCCTGCCAAACTGTCAAGTAGCTACTTGGAGTTGTTAACCAAGAATGCACCAGTGGTTCAGAAATGTCAGAAACCTTAGACAGCAGATTTCTCTAATTCATAATATCACATTCAGTGCACATTTACAGTACATTAATATTCACACCCATATGTCACGTTATTCAAATCCACTCCTCCAATCCCCCATCCCTGGAATCACACACAAAACAGGATGTGAGAATTAAAATTGGTGCTAAAAATATTAACGTGGGATAGAAAATGTTGTACAAGATAAGAGGCGGCTTTGCAAAGTAGAAAAAATAAAATAAACAAAAAACAAGAAAAAAAAAAGCTAGACTGATTTTAACATGAACATTATCTCAGCAGGCAGTGTAAGTGGGAAAAATCAACAGAGCAGATAAATAATGTCAAAGTTTGCTACGTAAACACGAACACACGCACTCATGCAAGCAGACGTACTGGCCTGTTTTGTACATTACAAATTTCAGGAATATTGGTTAAAGAAAGTCACTGGCTGCTTGAAAGACTGAATATTCATGTCTTCACCTAGCTAACAATCTATTTATCTGTCTTGTTTCACACCGCAAGTGTATTGACTAATGACTGTTCACTGGAAAATGGTGCAGAAGCAGCACACTCTGACTCAGAGCTTTCTTAATTGCTCGTGGCAATTCTCTCTAGTTTTTTGGCCCTCTCCAGCAAACCAATCATACATTTAACTCAGCCTTTCACACACACACACACACGCAGTGAAGTAAGATGTGTCCACGTGCCAAACTGAAGCGCAGACCTTCCAATCGCCAAATTCAGTTTTTTCTCGGCCCCTCGAGGGACCTGCTGGGCTCCAGTGGAGCTGCAACAGTCAGTATTCCTCGCAAGGATCTGATCTGAGTTTTTAAAATGCAAGGCCTCACATGAACCCCGGATGAATGAGACACTGCATTGCAGAGCTGAGCTTACAACACAGAGCGCGTTTGTCATTCTGGTGTGTGCCCGAGTTGAAAGAAATGAAATAATCAAGCGTCTTCACAATTAAATGGGACAACTGTTGCCTGTTAGATACAGTGAACTGTGGATTGTGAGACTGCGGGCTGTCTATTCTGCTATGTTGCAACACTGAACATAGAGCTCTCACTTTCAAGGTGAGGTTTATAGTTAACTTTCACCACCGTCAGTTGCATTAGTAGCTTCGGCACAACTCTGAAATACAAGCAGAGCAATGATGGGAGATCAAGTGTGATTTGAATTTCATCTCGGTGCTAAGGCAGAGTTCTCGCTTTCAGAGTTCCTGACCTCAGACTTGTCCTCAGGTTTTGTGCTGGAAGTGCTCTGGTGGAGGAGGGCCAGGAGTGGGGGGGAGCTGAGCCATGCTTCAAACCGCCAGCATGAAAAGAGGCCAGGCTTGAGGATGGCTGCGGGTGAGACGGGCAGCTGCAGGGGACATCTAAAGCTCCTGGGAGAGAGACACTGGCTAGAGATGTGGCAATGCTGATGATAGCATCAGAAAAAGAGGCATCTGCCCAAGCCTACACAGAAGTGGCTGGAGGCTTGACTATTTTACTTCTATCATGTCATAACATCATGTGGGAAATGCTGGGGTACTGAATTATTCAAAAAAGTAAACAAAAATGAAGCGGCAAAGTATAGTTCAGTCGGATTTAGCAGCATAATTACATCCCAGATCACCAGTGATTAATTTGATGTAGTGTTCAAATACCTGCTTTTATAGTGCAAGAAAATACCTTTCAGTGGTGAATCTGCTTGGCAATAACTTTGAGGCAGGTATTATTTAGATTCACTAGTGTTACCAAGGGAACAAGTGAAGAGTTGACAAAGTTTTAACCCTGAATACCAGAAGGCTGAGAATATAAAGGAGCTTCTCTCAAGCACGAACATAGATAATGGATGGATTCTGAGAAGAACCCATTCTGGTTACATTACACGGAGGAGAAAACGAACAAAACAGATACTTACGGTAACGTTCTCAGGTCAGAGAGGGGTTTTTTTTCTTCGTTTCAGTGTCTGACAGCTATTAAAGATGGTTTTTGATTTTAAATTGGACTGTTCTTGGCTTCATATTTAAAGCTTTCAAAGGCCTGTCTCTTTCCCTAATTTGACAAACACCGCGTTGCCAATCAAGGGAAGCATGGATGTATCTGGACATCCAAACCCAAGATGTAGCCTAGTCTATTATCTTGGCAGCTGAGAAGACTGAGCCAGCTAAACCCTGTCAGGGGATCTCTGATTCATCTAATCCATTTCTAGAAATGCACAGAAATTAAAATACACATTGGGAGAGGATTAATTTAGTTTCAGGGGGAGGTTATGTTTTCAGTCTTTTTGTTAAGTCAAGTTTTGTCTAATTCAATTTAAATAGAGTTCACTGAAATTTAGTGGGCAGAATCCCAGTGTAGGTGCAGATTTAGGTTTAAAGGATATCTTAATGCCACTTTATATGTCTTCCTCCCTTGTGTTCAGCTGTCAGCACCTATATTACCTTTGAAAAGTTTGTTATCTTCAGGACTAACATTTGGGTGCATCAAGCACTGACAAGTGCGTATATACTCTCAGACCAGCTGTGCTTTAATGTATCTTGCACCAACTGTTATGGTGGGAAGCAGCTATCTACATACAGGTTGAAGCTTTTTCAATAAAAACTGCAAAAAAATAAATTCAACAAATCTGTGCAAGGCTAGAATTTATCGAAGGGACTCAATAAACTGGCAGCTGAACGTACAGTCTGTTTCTACCCTCACACTTTTATCTGTTCACCTGCTCTGTTGTTCTTTCATGAATTTATTGAGCTATACTTTTGCTCCGTGACTGAACCTGAGGCTGTTGTTTTGGTTAAGACTACAGGAAAAAAAATCTTTTATCTTTTATCTTGATTGGATTAACAAGGATAAAAGGTGACCAAAAACAATAGCAGAAATACCCTCTGCTACCTGTTCACACTGCCACTCCACATCGTATTTAAAGCATATCTAGATTGTACCTGCGGTTTGATTTTGAACAGCCAAAAAACAAATGCCAATTAGATCTAATCACTTGCAGTATGTAATGTAATGTGGACTGTCAGTCAGTAGGATCAGATTCTGATCAGATTTGTAAAAACGGGCTGCAGTCTGAACAAGGCCTTCGTTGACAACATTCAGGAGGCAGTTAAGCTTTCTTCCTCAGTATCTCATTGCAGAAGGTTCATCCAAGGTCCACAAGTGGCAACTTTTTGAAATCTGAAAGGATTTTATTATAAAGCATGTAATTTCTAAGCCATTCTACTCTTCTTATCAGCAGTCTCCACCTTTCCTTTGCTCTTAAAGGGAATGCTGTTAACTTTGATACGCTTACTTATACAGAAATTATGGGGGTGGTGATGTCAGAGGGATTCATTTTGTTAATCATTTGATCCAAGGTTACAGAGGGTGTTCTGCATGGTGAACCTGTTGCGGTCAAATCAACAGTCACAGGGCTGGGAGAGCGACCACTGTCCGTCTCCTGCTGTACAGCAAAGTCTCCACTGTCATGTCATTATATTGAAAGTTGGGTTTACAATCTCCGGTTTATAGGCATCAGTGACACTACTATCTTCTAGTGATGGTCTGCCGAGCTGCACTGCTGCCATCTTCCCTTCCTTCTTGCTTCAGGGGCCTGCTTTGTGCATTAAGTCCAATCAACTGCAAATTGAACCCAAGATCACTGATTACACCAGTCAAACTAATCAATTGTCTGTGGCCGTTATCTATATGTTTAGGGTGTCTGCCCTGTTGCTCCGCTCCCTTACACATGCATCTCCCACAGCTGATGGTCCACAACACAACAGTGTGTCGCCTTGCTTAAAGGGACATTGTGTAACTTCTCCTGTTACCTATTCACGAAAATCGATTATTTCATTCAAAAGTATGTTTTTCATTAATCAGTAACCGCCCCCATCAAAACCATACACAGGACACTTTTACTGATTAGTTTCTCTAACAGCAGTCGCTCAATAATCAGTAAAACCACCAGGTGTAGAAAATGCTACCTACTAGAAAACTTGCAGGCTTTAGGGCCATGACACCACATTAAGGATGTCTGAGAAGCAGCGATGAGAGGGATGCAGCTCACCCACCGAGACCGATTAAATTCACATCTCAACACACACGGCAATCCGATGCATCTAGATACATTTAGAAATGGCTGACAGATCAATAGGACTCAATCTAGCCCTGTCTCAATACAATCTAATGCGGAGACATGATTCAATACAACGTGAGACACACATTTCCGCTAATATTATAGTTCAGTAACTTGGAGGAAGAATCCATAAACTGGAAATGGGGTAAAGAGAAAATATTGAGATCCCATTTATATTTGGATTCTTATATTGTTAGGACTTAGACATGAACGGAGTGCGTTTTTCCTCAGTGGCTGAATGTTTCCCATTTTTAAATAGAAAGCTGAAATTGTTATAATTATAGCAGAAGCGGGAGCCTCAACTCTCCGTCACCTTTTGAGAAATCTGGTAGCAATAATGTCATCAGCGAAGAGGAGGGCAGGCTGATGGTCAAAAGGTGATCCTGTTAAATTGTTATCAAGGGGCTTAATAAGCTTAGCCTTGGGCCCCAGAGATTAGCAGAGGAACAGAGAGAGTAATCACAGGTCTGATACAATCAAGCTGGAAACTTACTATAATGAGCAGAACAACAGAGGCAGCAAGTTTTGCTGAGCAGAATCCGTGATGCAAAGCAAAAAAACCCTAGAATCATTGCACATTAGAGGTGGCATGTTCAGAAAATGTTTACAGTCTGCATAATTGCATCTTCTTTATGTGTAGGTGGACGGCATCCACACTTGACTTGTCTTGACATTTCTGCTGTTGGGATTCTTTCAGAGGAATAATTTTGTGTACATTGTTTTAAGCAGGATGGAAGCATGCAATGTCGATGTGCAAACTGGCAAGAAAGCATCTACTTTGGTGGGCTGTCCTTGAAGGGGAAGTGCTTTTCAATTATGCTTTTGATGTTTTGGTGATAAGGGTTTTTGGAGTGTTATTTGTAGAAGCAAGTGGCAGTTTATGATGAAGCTCAAATACACGATTGCTGTACAATGCCCCATTAGCCACCTGTCACATCATGGCTGTACATAGTTCTCATTACGTTGTGGAAATAGAGTTCTGTCTTTCATTGAAATTAAATCACCTTAGCTTGCTTTGTTGAGTCTGCCATTGAATTACATTGTCAACAAGGTGAAGATTTTTTTTTTTCACAAGATGTTCGTGGCCACAAAGAGGCCTTCCATTTAAGGTGCACACCTCAGCTTACTGAAACACCTGAAAGCCCCTTTGATGATAATAAAAACGGCGTTATGAATACAAGGCAGCTGGGGGAGACGCCATTACGGAAAGCAGGAAACGCTGAATCCCCAAGGTCGGAGAAAATCTAAGCGGGGGCACGGAGATGAGGCAGAGAGCAACCATGCAAACCAAAACAGCAGATGTGGGGCCTCTGAGTCTGATCAATGACTGTGGCTGTTTGCTCTGCCCACCAGCCAATAACACTGCTGTGAGGAGCATTTATTACTCGCTGCAATGTGCGATTAATGAAGTCTGAAAAATGGCTACCACTCATTAGCATCCACTGACCCCTGCAGATCGCAATGATTGGTAATGCTTCCTATTTGTCACCCTCGGTCAAAGCGAACGTCTCAACAAATCGAGTGACACGATTCTGGGATTCCACCGCCAGCGCACACTCAGTAAAACCTGCGCGAAGGTTCGCGCCCGGGGTGAAGTACAGTGTAGTACGTGTCTTCTAAAGAGAGGTAACTACAGGAGGTAAATACACAGCATGGATGAGTATGAAGAGTTGCAAGAATTAAAACATGAAAGTGCTTCTCCATCTTCAAAGCCGTACTTGAGTTTCAAACAGTTCCCGTGTTCGATCTGAGTGGATTCTACAGACAGACGTTTTAATTGCTCTCTAATTTATCGGTGTGGCTGCTCCAGAGACAGAGTTTGACAACCCTGACCTACACCGTTTGACAGAAAGAAACATACACTTAAATTACTTGAGCCAGTTCAAACACGCAGGTTTTACTTTAAATGTCACCCAACTTTCTGTTCTAATGCGACGTCAAAACTCCTGAAACTTGGTCATGGTGAGTTTACACATTAAAGCCGGCATTACTGATGGTTCCATATTGAGAAGGGAGAGCAGCTACTATACCAAGATATGGAGCACACACACACACAGAGACAGAGACACACGTACACGCTGCTTAAGCGGTTAACCTGTTGTAATAATTAGCAATTCTTCCAACTGGCCTGCTGCCAAAATGAAAGAGCTCCTCCGCAATCAGGCATGAGTAGTTAAACTGTCAGAAACTGAATGGTGCATTAAAAAAAACAAGATAATTCAGTGAGATTCCAGGTAATTACAAAACAGAAATACTTTACAGTCGAGTGATTTTTTTTTTTTTCCTTAAACGATAAGTGACACACAAACCAAGCCCTTTTCTACTTAATCGAGAAGGGCTCCTGAAATAATTCTCCATAATGTCTCTTTCTCTTACACCGGTGTGCTGGGACGCTGCAGCACCCCAACCTCCACTTCTACTTTCCATTTCCATTTATCATCTATTTGTCATACCATCTGTTTATGTAGACTTCACAGTTTAACCCTCCCACCGCTCCACTCCTCTCGCACACAGAGAAAAACACACAGCTGATGGATTGACTAACCCCGGCCAATGCTCTTCTCTCCGTTCGTACAGTACACAGGCAGGAACGGATAATGCTTCTGATATCATCAACATCGAAGCGAAACGCGGTGTGAAATGAGCTTGGTATTTATTAGCGCCACTGTGAATGACATGATTGCACCCTGGAGACACAGCGTGATGAAGGGCTAATCCACAAATCTGCATCGCAGCGCAGATGATTCATGTCTGTTTTGAGCTTTTGTACATGAACATTTGCTGATGCAACATAGGAATACATCAAGTCTGTGTGTGCACATGTGGAGGTCGCGCAGTTTAGTGGTGGAAGGAGGACTGACACGTTTGCAACAGTGGCAGGAAAATGACTCGTCAATCCATGCCAGGCTTTGTGAGCAGGGGGGCTTTGACATACAGATACAAACAGAGATCCCACTTGATTTTGTTGTTAAATTATGTAAAATCCCAACTTCAACAGATGTTTGAAATGACTTGAAAGAACTGAAAATTGCATCTGAACATTGCTAATGTGATTCCTTCATAATTCAACTACAAAAGCATTTATCTTAGTTGATGTTCAATGACATTTTTTGAAAATGATAAGTGAATATATTAGATGCTCCATAAAAGTGTCCCAGAGAAGCAAGGCCTCAATATTTCAGTCTGAATGTGTCTAGCAGTGATCTGATTTCCATGCGTATGCATACTTTTTCCTTTCATATAAATGCATGAGATAGTTCCGTATGCAGTACATGGTGTTTATACATCATCTTTAGATTTGGCCTCATATAAAGCACACACACATAGCTCCATATCTCAGGGCGTTATTATATCTATATGATGCATGACCGTATGACTGTAGTTATGTAAGAAGTGTGGATGTTCAACATCTCTATTTTTCAGGAACTAAGGAGAAACTAAGCATTTATACATTTTTCAGCTGATCCAACTGGGTTTCAAAAAGGTTTCAAAGGCAGCAAAGGATCCGATGAATTATAAAATTGTCTGAACTAATACAAGGGCAGACAAAACTAAAATATGAAAATCTCTTAACATTTCAATGGACAGTGACAAAACACATTATTCAAATTAGATGCAGCCCTGTACAATTCTTCTGTCGTCCTCTAAAATATTACTGTATCCTTCTTGGATTTACACCATCAATTTGCAATGGCTGCCTGTTTCTGTTTTAAGTCGTGGGGGAAATCTAAGCCCCAGCATGCACTGAGTGAACAGCAGGGAGAAAAAAAAAAAGTTTAAATTCATAGACAATTTGAAGATTCATGTTGACCTGAGCTACTGTGTTGAGATGGTGGGAGGACAGCGGGACAAACCCACACAAACAGGAGGGGAACCGGCCTCCGTATGAGAAGGAGCAGGGCCACGATTCAAACCCACAAACATCTCGCAGTGAGGATGCGGTGGTAACTGCTGAGCCAGCACAACACCCTCGTCAGTACACTTATAGCCCAAGCGTGTCTCCGGTGTGTGAACAGGTGGGAGCTACAGCGCTGCAGAAGACAGGCATGCCAATTTACAAAAAAATGACCATTCCTTGCGTGTCCCCGACCATCATTTAAATAGATACATGTACTGTACTGTACAAGCCGACAGGATAGACCGATACAGCTCGCTGGGTATAAGCCATGTGTTAACTCTGTGTGAGTGTGAGACCACAAAAAAAGGGCCGGTGTAGCCAACTGTTAAAAATCATGCCGTGTGTTCAGTGGCTATAACTCTGATTATCATCGGGAGCCACACTCTCCTCGACTGACCAGCTCTGAATTCAGTAACAAGCTGGAGCAAGTCAATGTGGGAGATCTCCACTAAGTATTTACTCAACCAGCTACACAGGAGTTACTGTGGGTCCTTATATGTGAATCAGTCAATGGTTTTTGCCCTCCAGTCATTTGGCTGTATGTGCCATATGCAAAACAGCTACAGATATCAGTAGTGATATCAGTAGGCATGGTTCAACATTTTGGGAAATGCACTTATTTGTTTTCTTTCCCAAGGGGACGAGGGGATCAATAGCAATCTCGTGTCTGTACATTAAGCGTAGAGCTAAAGCCTGGAGGATATTAGCTTAGCATAAACCCCGCAAATGGGGAAACAGCTGGTCAGTCTCTCTATAGATCACAAATACACCAATACCAATACATTCAAAGCTTATTTACTAAAACATTATATCTTATTTATTTTACTTCCTTTTCTTTACTTTGAATGGCTGCGTACAATGTGATTATTTTAGGGGAATTTATGGGCTGGAACTAACAACTTGACAAAGATGCTTGTCACAGACACGCTGAAAGCTCCACAGGAAGTCGAGTAAATGGTGCTGGTGGAGGTGTTGGCAGGCATATTTCCGTCTGTGTCAGGTCTTCACGTCCTGCATGCCTCCAGCTCCATTTTTAATGCACAGTCGGAAGATTGGACCCAATCTTTTCATCTAAAATCACAGACAATATATATGTGCATTTTGAAAAAACATTATTTAATGGAGTAGAAACTGGAATAGCAAATTGATGTATGAAAGAGAAAAGATGAACCGCGCTTGTTCTGCACTGATTTCATGAAGCGCCTGTCGACTGGATTTGTATTTGTACGATTTAAAATGAGGACGTGCAATCAGTGCAGAGCCTCACCTTAGGATCTGGGGGCGCAGCCTCTCATTATCTACGCTATACACCAACAGGATGAAACGAGATTTTTCAGGGAACCCATCTCTCCGCTACCTGCTTATTTCCCCACAAAACATCCTGGCTGACCTGCTTCCTCTCACACTGTTAAGGTGGCTGCGGCTGCTCATTAATTTCTTGCATCTTTCGTCTTCAATGCATATGGAAATGATTAAAGAAGAACAGAAATTAAATATTGGTTATACTTGTGGAAAAACTACTCATGGTGCTGGGCCAAATGTGCATGGGATTTAGGGAAAGGGGGGTGGAGACCAACTTAAGCAATCAGATCATAGAGTGGAAACAGGTAGCAGTTGCTATGGCAGCAACAGTGCCTCTCACAGAAGGGCCATTATGCTTTGACTTCCTTTTTTCTCTCTCAGCAGATCTATATTACCTCCAAATAAGTTATTAATGCACCAGCCCCATCATGGCAGGATGAACTGCAATACCAGTCTTACCATTATATTAAACTAAGTACAAATGGCTCTGTGTTCTTTTTGATTGGGGGAATCATTAGGAATTAGACACACTATAAAGCTAAGCTCACCTTGACTGTTTCTTGGAGAACCATTTCAAGGCTTCTTACTAATTTAAGCCGGGCAAAAGATCACACACGCGAGTCACCGAGCTGCTCTCTCCCTTTTCCCTTTTGTTTCTCCAAAGCTCAGCACTGCGCTGTCTTTCTTCAGTCACCACTCAATCTCTGCTTCCTCCCTGTTGAAATCATAGAGAACGCTTGATTGTTTTCGGAAAGAATAAAAGGAAAGCAAGATGTGTTGACTGCCTCAACGGTAGCATGTGGCAGTCAAGTGGGAAGTCAGCCAACAACTAAAACTTTGAATAAAAAGCCTGTTCGTGTTTGGCTGGATGAATAGCAAATGGAACTCATTTCCGTCAGTCACAGGCACTGAAATATGGGATATTTCAGGTGTGTAGTTATTACTTGGAGCACTGAGTACATAAATCCATGGGTGTAGACGTGTTCATGCTGTGCTCATGTGTGTAGGCATTACAGTCGCCCGAGAAAGGCAAATATTTACTCACTCTGGTATCCGTTTTGACCATTTTTAATTTGAGACGGACCCAGCGGCCTCTCTCCGGTGTCCTTCCATCTGTCCTTCCATCATGTCTACCTCTGTCTCTCCTTTATGACTCAGAAACTGATGTGTACTCACCATCAAGCTGAATGTCCCAATATTTTGACATCTGTCACAACAGTTTTGTCAGAGGAAACACGAGAGTCTTTTTTTTTTTTTTTAGTATAGTACCACTATCTTGATATTCGCCCATCGCATAAAAGCTCCTTGACCTACATACAGTGCAATGTGTTTTAATGGGACAGTGTAACATTCACGTGCAAAGCTGCAACATGACATCTGCTTGAAAATATATATTTGAACTCTGCATTTCAACCATGAATCTGTCCTAGAAAACATATGTGGGTTTATGTTTTGACTTAATCCTAAAACTCCTTGAAATTTCTGCAGCCTACTTAACAGTAGCAGCTGTTTGCCCCTGCAACACTGCTCGCAAAATGACAAGTCAGATTTGATTTAATGACGCTCTGTTTAAAAATCAGTTGCCTTCTGCAATTTAAATCAGCTGGGCATGATTAAACATGATTAAGCCTGGCGACTGGCTCACCACTAGAGCCACTTGATATGTAATCGACACCGATATTCATGATGGTAACATTTTCAAGAAAAAGTCCTGGTTCTGCACACATGCCCTCCATCTGTAATATATTTGTCTGTCCTCATTAGAGCTGGACTTCCTGGTACGAGATGAGAGGTTGTGGTTGTAGGCTGTGTAATGCGGTAGATGGCGACGCGTGACACGGGCAGCCACCTGAAGCAGCCACTTTCTACAGGTGGAATAATCTCCTGTGACCTGTGTTCAGAGACCCCTCTCTTCTTCTGTCTGTAGCTGTCTCTGAAAGGCCCCGGCCTAGTTAGCCTGGAGACCTGTCAGCAGCACCGCCTCACCTCTCTGTCTTCCTGCGTCTATACATTCAGTGCTTTGCCAACTCCAAAAAGCTCCAGGGGCAGAAATAATCTCATTTGTTTAGTTAAATCGCAGTAGATGAAGCTACAGAACCATTGTTGTGTCTAAGTTCTGCTGGGCATACAGCAGTCTTGGATGGGGATCATAAGGCTTTAATGCCATTATCTCTCTACAAAAGGTAATGACATCCAAATGATTATTTTGCCGCCACATTGCACACGAGATGCAACCATTGAAAGGATCCTCATGAAACCATTCGAATTGTATTACAACAATAGTGCAGACAACTGGGCAGCAAGGGATTGTCAGAGAAATTGACTCTGTATGTCAAGGCGTAGTTGTTTAATGAAGTATATTCCGCTTCTGCAACCGTGAGCAAGAGCAAATACGAGACTGAAGTCTTTATATCAGCTTAGCTAGGAGATGGGTTTACTCCTGCCAATGACAAATATCTTTGAGGTCTCTCATTGGTATTCCTTGTACTGCTCTCATGTTATCAAGCTTTATTATTTTTTTCCTCCACACCCGGATTCATCGGATTCACCTTTCAGTAGGCCCTGAAGCAATGTCTGTTCTTTCTTTTAAACTGCACATTGCAGTGGTTGAGCCTTGCACAAAGTTTGTCTGACACACAAACATTTTCTTTTTTTTTAAATTGTTGACCATGTAACTTTAAATATCTTCTATCTATAGGATTTAGCCAAGATCCAGTTGGATCCTGCACTGTGAAAGATGTTTGACAGATAACTGCTGCTCAGAAGGTGAGTTTGAGGGGGGAAAAAAACATCAATTTGAAGTATCTCGGTGTTCCACATCTATCAGACCTGATTCATATCTGGATAAGAGCCATATCGTAAGAACTGGGCCAAAAACTAACTTGTCAACGTGTCAACAGTCCCATTTACACCTCTTGTTACGAGTGCCTCGTATCCAAATAAAATCCACATGCAATTCCACACAGTTCTGTCTCGCCACATAACTGGATCTCCGTTTGCCAAATCACAAATCTGATTGCAGCCCGTCTTGCTCTTTGGGCTGCATGCAAATGCAAATCATGTGCCCTTTAGCAATTTAATTAAGTTTAGCCGTCTAGCTGGAAACTATCAAACACATGGCAGACTCAAGAGGGAGAAACAAGTTTTTATCTTCTTCGCTGGCATCGTTCACAGCAGCCTTTCACCCATGCAGATCACAGACTGTTTACAACAGCACAGTGTTATCTGAATGAATCCTGTCACTTTAGTCAAACGTACACAATGATGGTGAATTTCTGTGCCAGCGGTCATACAAGTAAAGTTTGTAATGTACATCTGCATCTAAATCTTTTGGCTCAAATATGTCTCAGTAAACAGATTTTAACATTTTAATGCAGCAAACAAAGCTACCATGACATCTAAACAGCCTAAAATGTCACAATGGGATTGGTTTGACCTTAAAGTAATAATCTTATTGATGTTTAGCAGGAATCTATCACCCTTTATTCTGTTGCCAGATAACCTATTGGATACTATTGTGTTGTCATCAGCAAACCCAAGGACATGTAAGGAAAGATATTCATTTACTACTGAAGTATTGAAGGAAGTGGTGAGAGCACAAACCTCATACCCGCGGCATGAAGACAAAAATGAAACAACTGAGAGCTTGTACTGCTATGAGATACTTTCAGTTATAGGTGCCGAGAGGCTGCAAAGTGTTTTCCTTCACCGGGTGGCTCATGAAAATTGTTTATTCAACGGTGTCACCATTACCTTTGGCCAGGGGCATGTTTCCTGTCAGCGGAGGCCAAACAACCCTTTGAGTTGAAAAATAAAAAAGACAACGCTTTAATTCAAAGGGTATATTTTTTCAGAGTCAAGCTTTTAACTTAAATTGTAGCATTTGATTTTCTGAATCATATTCCCAAGCTTCATTTCAAAACACATCTACTGCAGATCAAATGTAAAAGTGCAACAGTTTTAAAACACTGTGCATCATTTGTTGTCAGTAAACTTCACTGTTGTGTTCATGGAGAAAAGAAAAAAGATTTCTGGCTTTTTAAAAGATATACTCATTCTGAAACATTCTTAAACCCTACACTGGATGGATATGATGTTCTCCAATGGATTAGTCAGTCCTGGATGGAATACATACTGTACATCTTTCATCATAACAGGAGAATTGCAGTCAGCTACTGCACACAGAGCAGTGAATTCTCTACCTACTGTCTGGAATAAAAAAGAAAGAAAACTGGGTGTGGGGTGTGAACGGGGTCTATGGCAACAACACAAGGAAGAATCTGCCTCTCCTCTGCAGCGTCCTAAAGGCCAGACTGAGGCTGGACACTCAGCGCATAAGCTCACAAGCTAGTTGGCAAATAAGACGATGGGAGGATGGGGAAAACACAATCTGGCTCAACATTTATGGAGGGAAGTTAAGGTGTTTAGTATGCATGGAGGTAAAGAGTCTGTCGCCTGTTAATTTAGGACAGGGAATAGTCTGGATGATGGGATGGATTAATGGGGATGTGTTGTGTCCAGCACGTGGGGCTGAAAAATCTACACATGTCGTTTTTGTATTGAACCAGAATGGATGTGTTTGTTTGTTTGTTGCTCTGCAGTGAATACTTTACATAAAGACATCCTATTTCTTGAAATGCTAGATAACATCACATAAACAAGGAGATTAAAGCACTTTTACAGCAAACACTGTGTCAGAGTTTATACGGTATACATCTATTTATTCGTATTTCAGTGTTTTTTCACACTCTTATGGAAGGTTCTCTGTGGAGTGAAGATGGAAGTTGAATCACTACTCAAACGAGTGATCGTTAGACCTACAGGCTGAACAAAGTGTGTGGTAGACTTTGAGTCTATAAGGCTGCCGGCTGTGGCCATGTCTTTGAAACTAAAAATCTTAAACCTGCTCTAGATTTTTTTGCTCACACTGGTCACATTCACATTGAAGGCAAAAAAAAGAGAGAAAAAGTTAATGAAACGAAAGATATTTTTATCCTTCATGTAGCACATGACTCATGTCCATTTAAATCTGACATTTCACTGTGACATTTTGATTTGGGCCACTTTAATGTATGACATACATTTACTGTATGACTTGTAGCAATGGGACTTCCATCTGAACATCTGATTTCATTCAGCTTCTATAATGAAGGAGT
The DNA here is from genome assembly GCA_030347415.2 of Decapterus maruadsi. Taxonomy (NCBI): domain Eukaryota; kingdom Metazoa; phylum Chordata; class Actinopteri; order Carangiformes; family Carangidae; genus Decapterus; species Decapterus maruadsi. Next base: position 10,811,969 of record CM064888.1, on the reverse strand, counting down.
TGTGGAGGTGCAAAGAAAGCAATTAACTTTGCATAGTACAATATATATCCCTGCCTGAGTACCTTGAGTGGCTGATATTGTTCTTTAGAAGCATTCAATCAGAACTGAGAATTAAGACTTGCATTATGAGTTTGGCCTTTATTGCCTGGATCCTCTTGTCAAACAATTTACATGGAGATGGTATTTCATCACATTTCCTATTTCAGTGTGTGTCTCATCAAGGAAATTAAGTATGGGAGCTGGCGAGATGAAGAGGAGAGGCGGAGAAAAAGACAAACTATAGTTTACAATAGGTTTGTTTGCAATGTCTACAGAAAAAAAATTAATCACCTTCTACCTTTCCATATGCCAGGCTGCTCGTACCCTCCCAGAGATTCATGACTGGACACTAATGGGAATCTGCAGGTACCTGTGTATGAAACCCACATTTCTTTGCCACTCATTCAGACATCTTCCACTGTCCCGTGAGTGTGGGACACAGTTAAAGACCTAATCACTCTTCTCAACGGGACATGCTGTGTCCTGGCCGACAGCGCGGCTGCAAACTGCCACACCTGACAATGCACATGCCACCAAGGGTTAACACATCTCCAAGACACCATTACCGAGAGGAGACAGGAGCACACAGCTCACACACGGAAAAGTGCTGCAGGGTCCACATATCTGTCACTGATCGCATCTGCTCCTCACGAGCACAACCCCTGATGGCTTGTTTTTGTGCCTGCACACTGTCCAAACTGACCAGGGTCACTCGTGGAGAACCGTGCTACAACCGACATCAATAGTAATAAGCATGAAGGTGAGTGTGTCAAAGCTACAACAAAAGAGATTCAGGAAAAGCTTTGTCATTTGAGTGCTGCGAACTGATAATTAGATGGTGTCCTATATGTGGGTATTTACAGTAACTATCTATTAAATGTCCAGCAGCAGCAGTATCCAGCAGCCATAACAATTATAAGAGACACACTGAGTGCAATGTGAAACATGGGCATTAAAAGGCTTTGACCAATTAAAGGTGACTAGAGGTTAAGAAGACAGGTCAGGAAATTATGCTAATATCATGACTTGGATTTAATGTCGCACAATAACAGCAAATGACTTGTAACGTTTTGACAAGAGGGGCTTATACTGTGCAGGCAAGACATAGACTCTGGCCTTTTAATTTGATCGAGAGTGATGGTGGAGAGCAGGAGTGGGTCAAAGCGCAGATGATTTTTTTTTTTTTTCCCCACCCGCCCTGGAGTCATAGGTGCCCCCATCATCACCACCCAAATTAATGTCAAGTTCATTTCGCAACAATTATAACCCAGTGGCTCCGGTCCATGGATGGCAAAATTTGATGATTCAAATTAGCTTTTTTTTTTTTTTTTTTTTGGAAAGAAATAAATGGAAGGAATTACACTCCTGTGTCTTTCATCACAAAAATATGAGGTGAAGAGTTAAAGAGTGCCAGACGGATTCCAGACGGATCCCAAACGGTGCGATTAAGTGGCACAATCGTCTCTCTTCTTACAATCTTTACCTCTGCCTCTCCACCATTTCTCTTGCAACCTCTGCTCTGTTAGACCAAACTAATGCGAGCTACATCTGTCAACTGCTCCCAGCTTGTCCCATATTTATGCGTGCACATGTCTGGCAACAGCATCACCTAGCACACCATGTCACTGGTCACTCCGGCAGATGCTCAAACAGTTTAATAATACAATAACATGGAGCCGGGCCAGGTTTTTCTCTGCATCAGAGCACTGTCGCCTAGTTTAGTTATTCTCTCCTGTCATGTAGGTCAGGCCTCATGCAAAAATCATTCTGTCTCATTTCTTGTCCGTCCGAAATCAGGGCTAATACAAGAGGAATAAAGAAGTCATGGTGGAGAACTCGTAAATAGGTAGCTTTGCCTTGAACTGTTAATGAGAACAAAGTCGGTTTTACGAAGCAGATCACAGTAACCCAAAAATCTACAAGGACTTTCATTTGACAACTAACCAGCCTATTTTACATTATTCATCCCTTCAGAGGGTATGTGTACACCCAATAACCTATTTTAAATCCCACTGTTTGAGTCCTGGATGTCTTGTTTCTTGTTTTTCCATTCGGTATTCATATCAAAAACCCTTCACCCTCCCAGTGGATACTGTAGTGTCAGTAAAAAGCCATTGGCGTCTTGGGTCGTCTGTGGGTTGAACAACATGTCCTTTATTATAAGCATATGTGTAAGATATTCAGAGTCAGTTCATCAGCATAGTTGAGTTTTTCAAGGCAGAAAGCTTGTGCATTTAAACCCTCACTGCTGCCTTATTTGTTTTCACTGAGATTTTGGTTCCTGCATGAGACAATGCACATTTCAAGGGATTTAATTATATTCATTGTAAACGCCATCTTCAGTTTTCAACCATTTACAAGAAGGATTCGAGGAGCAATTTGTTCTCATTTGTTTGCAGAAAGACATATTTGAGACTCTTTGTGGTTTACTTTAAAATGCATTTCAGTTAAATTCAAGGTGATGTGTCCTGTGTACTGGATGGAACATTGTTTACTCTACAAACAATATTAAATCACTGTGGTTTAAAGTTATTTAGAAATTCCAGAGTGAAATGGTCCACTAAAAAACACAGAATAAGCATTTTAGGAAGGGCACTTGTCGTTTGATTTGGAATCTGTTGTGGAAATAAAAGTCCTCCATTAAAGGTCAAGTTAAATGCAGTTTGTGCCTATAAAACCCGTAAAACTTCATGACAACCACTAGACCCTGTGTTTTCCCTCTCTTCTTGGTGTGATCAGCCCATGTTGCACACACTAACCCTCCTGTCACTCTGAACCTGCCTTTCCACACCTGTCCACCAGCCGTCAGCATCAAGCTTCGCACCTCAGCTCGTCCCCTGACCTTCACAGTCAGCCTCGGTCAAAGACAACAGCCGCCTGTCACTTGTAAGGGATCACATGTACTGGTATCACTCTGCTTCACACCCTTTGTGTCTGCTTGCCCCTTCACTGCTGTCTGCCTGACTGTGCCCTCCATGTTTGCTTCCTCAGCCTACCGTGGGTTATAAGATGAGACAAGAAAAAAATACAGTCCACATTTACTCAAAAAAATCAAAAACCACAGCTGATTTTGGTTTTTGTAATCGAGAACTTTGTAATGATAGCAATTGGAGCAAAACATTATACCTGTAATGAAGCGTGATATGAATGAGTGATTCGGGAGTTCAAGGCCTGAATGGCCTCTTGACAGTGTTTACCATCATCAGTGGTAAAAATACTACCTCTCACTGTGCAGTTTACTTTTTTTCTTGCAACTCCTTGTTATTTCTGCGTCTGTGATATACATTAGTATTCCTGCTCACCAATGGCCTATTGTGCTCAATTGCTGAGCAAATTGCTCAATCAGTTGGCTGCAGATTGAATTTGCTCATGACAGTGTGCGGCGTAAATATCCTGCTGGTACATTTCCCACAGAGCGATAAGTGGGAAACATATAATGTGCATACACTAAAGACAAATATGGAGGCAACATTGTAGTGACAAGAAATGATCAGGGGAGATGATTTAAATAGGTTAAGTTTTTAACAACTTAAGGCCGCACAGTGCTGCGCGGCCAAAAACACAACAAGCTGGTGCTGCAGGGAGCCTCACGGTCACTCACGACAATTCTTTGCATTTGTCTTTTTTAGATGCAGTATTGCACATCCACAAATAGTGGTTTCAGCTTTACAGCTTGAAACCAATCTCCTGTAAATCTGTCAACCATCGTTGTCCCTACAGTGAGATATACACTCTCTACGCCCCTCTGACTCCCTTTGCTGCTGTGAACCCAACACAACGGAAACACACAACCAGAGGCATCTCATCCGCTGATGCGCGTTCAAAAGATATGAAGGCTGCATCTCTGGCATAAAACACCAGAGACAATCACAGGCGTGACATTTCTGAGTGGAGCGTCTTACTCCCCCACACCGCGAAAACCCCCATCAACACGAAGAAGGCCCCCCTATGGCTCTTTGTTATCTAACACTCAGCGGGTACAGATGCCTCTGTGCAGACAAAAGATGGCCTCTTCAACACTTGTTCAATGGTTATTTCATTTAAAGTGTCAATCCGAGAGTGGAAGTACAGGCAGTTGTTCAGAGCCAAGAGGGGGGGGGATGGGGGGCTTGTCATGATGCTCTTTGAAGCATCAGAGACTGTAATTTACAGGACGGTGGTTGTCAGAGGCCAAGTGTAGAAGGGAATACTGATGACAGTGACCCCACCGACCTACAGTAGATCACGCAGTTTGATCTAAAGAGAATGTAAATGCAACTGATCAAACTGTTCTTTAATGGCAACACAGTCGTATCACAGGTTGGGCTCTACGGTTTACACAGAAACTGGAGGTTGATTGTTTTCACGCGGCTTTCAATTTGATGTGATTTCACAGTAATATCCAAATTATATATTTGCTGGTACCTGTGACGGGCAGGTTGAGGACCGAGGTGCGCCCGGCCCGCTCTCTTTCTATCAGCAGTATACGTTTCACTCGCTCCTGCCAGAGGAGATACAGTACTAATCCTGAGCGGGAATCACAACAACAGCTAAACAGTTGGGTGCCAGCACGATAAAGGCGTTTATCAATTTACAGACTGCAGGACTTATCTCACAACGCAGGGAACATTTGAGCACCTTTGGTCCACATTATGCTGTAAGCTGTGCAGCTCCAAGTTCCACAGCCACAGGCCCGCCGTCTCCTGTAGCATGTTGAACCCGCTGTGCAGAGACGGCTGAGATACCGCAAAATGAGAAATCATTTTTATCCGTTTTTGTTTAATATTATATTTCCACTAATCTGAATTACCTGGTTTTTATTGAGGAGCACATACTGTACCGCAGTGTGAACTCCCACTGAGAAATGTTATTAACTGTTTTTGTTGGGAGGATTGATGGTGTTAGATGTAAAAATCTCTTCTCCTGTGTCTCCTGGCAGTACTCTCTGCTGCACTCTTCACATTTAAACCCGCTTATAAAAAGCACGCAGCCACACCTTTTTCCCCCTCGCATGTACAGTATACAGACTGAAATGACTGCGGTTGCCTCTGGTTCTTTCATGTAAGGTGACAACCTGTTGTCATATCACTGATTAATTATAGGACACATGATGCTTGAGGCTGCTTCTCTCCATCATGTCAAAACAACCATTTCTGATCTAAAGCATATTTTAAATATGTAATCCCATGAGTGGAATATCTGTTGTGCGTGGAATATTTCACATCTGAAACAATGCTTCTTTTTTTTATAGTGCTAAAGGTAGATAAATTTGGCAGATGGTGATGACTGCACGACCTCCACAGGCTACATCATCTTGCCAGATCGCCACACAGAAGGGTAACACTGACATAATTAATACTCAAACCCACTAAATCAGTGGTTCCCAACCTTTTTTGGCTCTTGACCCCATTTGGCATCACAAATTTCTGGCGACTCTCTCTTCTGGCCGTCAATCAAGATGCGCCATCTTAGATATTTTTATATGCTGCATTTTATTTGAACTTGATTTATATTTGAGAAAGTGAAGAATACAGTTGTTTAAGATTTGTGTGGTGTTTTAAAATAACAATTTTAAAAAGAATAATTCGTTTTAAAATAACATTTTCATCAGTAATTTTTTTTAATCAATTGCTAGACATTTCAGGCGACCCCATTTGAATTGCAAACCCTGCACTATGGAAGTGGAGCTATCTGAGCTGGTCTTTTTAAAAGGGATATGGCGGAGGACAAAAGAGGTTATTGTGGTTAAAATGTATGACGTCACTAATGCTCTGACTTTGACAGAGCTGCTTTTCGATCGATTAATTGGCTATCGGCTTTCGCCTCCTCCAAATTATCGTTATTATACCAGCCTTTAAAAATCCACTATCAGCCCCTACACTGCTGTTTTATAATCCTCTCTCTTCCCACTTGAAACACAGACAAAAACCTCCCTCCGATTTTTAGTTTTTGGCCTTTTAAAATGAGAAATCGACTCAGCCGACGTGCATGGAACAGATCATTATGTGAATGTTGACTGTACAGCGCTGATATTTGTCATCCAGGCTCTGACCTTGTCACTCCTCCCTCAGAAGCAGCAAAGCTCAGCACAGCGGGTTGTTGGGGAGTGACGACAATGACTTTCTCTCCGGAGGCTCGGAGCACACAGGTGGGGGCTGGAGGGGGAAAATGGAGGTGGAGCTTTTGAAATATTACATGAACAGCAGCAGCACTAGAAGGCAAGTGACAGCCTAGCTCTCAGGTGAGCAGTTGGCAGACGAAGGCGTGCAGCACGAGACGTCTTGACAGCTTACCTAACATTAATGAAAAGAGTACGGCAGGATGCTGAGGAGCCGAGTAAAACAACTTCACCTTTTTGTAATCTTTCAGAGATTATACCGTTATATTACTTATCCCGAAACGCTAATGCACTCACTGATATAATTAACACACTTCACAGATTTACTTCAGTGGCTGCCTGACAGATGGCCCTCCCTTTGTCTCCACTGGCTGCTGCAGTATGTGTTTGGGTCACTCTCAGTCTGTGTCTGTGCTGTTCTCAGTCTGTTTGTCTGCACACATTGCTTTCATCGTCTCCTACTGTTACTCCTCCCTGCATCCTCCCACAATGGATACAGATTGTTTTAGAAATCCCAAATGAGATGTTGGGGTCATTTTAAGATAATGAACTCCCCACTTGACAGACTCTCGTCAAGTGAAATAATACTTTATAATGCTTTAAAATAACAAGGAGAAGACCCAGTGGTGCGAAATTGTAACTTGTGATGGTTGGGGGTGATGATGAGTCGAATGCATGTGGCAGATCCCAGGATAAACATTATTTGAATTCAAGCAGTCTGCTCATTGTTGAGAACAGTATTTGATGTGTGGCAGGCTTAGCTGCAGGATTGTAGCAGTTGTCAAAAACTCTAAGCATCCTGACAAACAGGCTGGAGTTAGAGAGGGTGAAGATTAATGGAGTGTCTCGTCTTCAGCCTTTGAAAAGTTCACACTTTTAACTTAAAATGCAGAGTTTCACGTTTAATTTGCTGCAGTTTTTTGGTGGGAGGGGATCTCACAAATTGAGAGTTTTTGAATTTTGGTTGATATGATACACAAGGAGGTTTTTTGTTGTGTGGTGACATAATAGAAAAGCACCACAGTTGAACTTAGGGATCACTTTTCAGTTTAGTTAGTTTCCTGGTGTTTTTGGCAACAACTCTATTGAGTGCTGAATTAGGGTCATTAATGTCTTTCAATCTCAAGGGTTTTTTTTCCTGCAGCATAATAATTACATCACAGATCTGCTCAGGAGGAGCAGGGTGGCCGGGGAGGGGGGGCAGTATTGTATCTGGAAATCAGTTGCAGCTGCTGGCCTTTCAAAGAGAGGAAGGTAATTTTCAGTCTACATCATAAAATCTGTCCATTTATTTATTCTGAATGAAATGTCTTAGAGCTGAACACATTTTAAGTCAATTAAATGTAAACGTAACAGGGCATATTTATATTTTGACATAGAGAAAGCAGAGCTTCCCTTGCAGTCTTAGAGCAATGATAGTTCTTCCTCTATTGTGCCAAGCAGGTCACTGGAGAATCTAAACTGCCTTTCTGTGTTTGTATTCTGTGTTTGTCCCCCTCTGACCAGGGTACGCAGACCAAGGTCCACCATGACCCAGAATAGGAATACAAAACAAGATGCATCAATTATTAAGGACTGTCTTCCTTTTAAGAATGGGTGTTGATCAGTCGTGGAATGGCATGAAATCTTAAACATAGCTGAGATTACTGCTACTTAGCTTTCCACTCATTTTCTGAAGCTAAGGAAGTGTAACTGCTGCAGAAGGGAATCCCACTGTTACAGATGTAATAGATGATGACATATCCAGCCGCATTTTATCAGCGCCTTCACTTAAGGCATCCCTGTATGAATATAGCGCAGAGGAGACGCTCTAAAGAAGGATCTGCTTCTTCGAGTCGAGCAGCTTCCCCGGGGAAAGATGTAGCCGGGGCGGATGGAGAGACAATGATTGGTGAACCATGTGCAAATGCCACACAGAGATTGAAATTAAGAGTGTACGCTGCAGCATGTAAGACCGTATACTTGCTTGAATCTATGGCTGAATGAGAAATGCTCAACAGGCCCCTCAGACTTTGTCTATAGGAGAAATGAATACAGCTCTTACCCTGTCTGAACTATGGCTGTGTGATATAACCCAACGCGCTACTCCACTGTGACTTTGATCTCAGGGCGCGTCTCATGTTCAGAGCAGTGGGAAACAGAATATCTTACATTTTATATTGCGCTGTTTTTTTTGTTTTTTTTTACCATCTTTCCAGGAAACACTAGCAGAAAGCAGCTCCCGTGTGAAGGAGAACTGTCTATCAACTGTGTTTGTTATAGTGCGATGGTACAGAAATTAAATTATTAAAGTTGTTCTGTTTCTTTTTCTCTCATGTAATGTATTGCTAATGCTGTAATGACGCATGTTCCTCTTTCGCTAAGCCATTCTTGGTCTGGGTCAGCAAACATTCCCCCATATTACCATTACACTGGAACAAATACAATACACTCAACTATTACATTCATCACAACTTATAATAATCAGCTGTCCTCGTTTTTAAGAGTTGCTGCTTTGGTTTTTCTGTTATCCAAAATGCAGAAAATTTGACATAAAATGTTACAAAACAGCAGTTTATGCTTTGGAATACAGAAAACTGCCATCGACAGACATGCCTGTGAAGCCAAATTGCTTCAAAATTAACCAAATGTTCCATCCGCACTGAACAGGTGTGTGGGAACCATCGAGCTTTGCTTGGCAATGGTCTTTGTTTAATTTAATTAGCATAATTTAAATATAATGCCAATGCTTTGAAGCAGCTTATCCTCTAGGTATGAGAGCCAATTTTTTTTTAGTTCCACATTTTTGGTAGAAGCCCAGTGTGTGAACGATGTAAGAATGCATGCAAATATTCCACATGCCGCCCTTTAACAATATTGTATCTGGCATAGTGCACTCTAAAAAAGTAGCAAGTGTCCTCTGCTGAACTGGCAGGATCTCACACCGTTTATCAGTCTTTTGATTCTTGGATCCACCACGCCACTGCACTGTGGCTCTCTATCTTTTATCAAAAGCATGTCACTGACTTCCTGCAGGCGGCACATCCGCAGGTATTCAAACCTTCCTGAGCAACTGTTCATAGTTCTCTTCCTTTGTACATTTTGGAAAAAAAGTCTAACCTGATTTTCACAGCAAAATGTCACTTTACTTCATTTCATTAGTCAGGCTGGAACTGTTGAGGTGTTGTCCCTGTTGCTTTCAATAATGCCAAAACAAAAGAGATTGTTCTAATAGAATTAATCAGTGTTTGTGAACTCCTCAGGGATTACAGATTGTAGGAGGGTGGGGGGTGACATTTATGGTGCTACACATTAATTAGAATTTTGTGCTGAGTGAAATTAAATGATGGATCTGAATGTTTAAAAGTATTATTAATCAAAATACAACAAAAAACAACAACAAATACAATGGTTCAAAAAAATAACTGTTACATCTAACAACACAAATTTACACAGGCTTTCAAGGTCATTATTTCACCCTGAAACATATCTATAATAATCCCTATGATTATTTACACATCGGCACTGGAGTGATACAGATGCATCATCTGACAACGCTTAAATTATGTAGCAATTAGTCATCAGGATACCTACTATTATTTTACTTAGTAGACCAGTTTGCTTTTGAAAATTAAGGCAACATGCAGCAGAAAGGTTTCTGTGTCACAAAAGTGAAAACAACACAAGCTCTCAGTTATGGTTATTTAGAGGTGAATAATGGCTTCAAGAAAAACATGGACAAACAAACATTATGCAGAGAAGCCCACTCATGATTGGATTCTTGTTTCAGATGGCACTTGGATTCAAAATGTGAAACATTTTGCTTTTAGGATATGTAAAATTCTTCCCAGGCCGGATGACGAACAAGAGAAAGTACTCCACATGCTGTTGTTCCAGCCCGCAGGAAAGCTTGTCAGGAAAGACGGAAATGTGCAGAGGCAGGGAATCCCTCCGCAGTACTGTAGAGTCAACAACTGTCTCTTGCTGCAAACAAAAGTGTGAGATACTATCACTGACTCGCAGCCCCGAAAAACAAGAAGCACTCTAATCTAGCCAGTGAAGACAGAAGTTGCTGCACATCCTACAACTGTCTGGTCTCAGCCTCTTCATTTCCTCCTCAGCAGTTAAAAGATCCCCATCCAACACTTGTCAGTCACCTTGATGAGCCATCTCTTGAGACAGTGCATGTTGCCTGCGGCTGATCTACAGTAGCTGCCATTCATATAGCCAACATAGGCATATGCATAGGTAAGTGTGCAAGACAAGCAAAAAGCATCACTTTCACCTACAGTGTGAGTGTGTGTCTAGTGGTCCTTATCTGCTACACGCTGAGCCTCACTGTCCTTTTTTCCCCTCTTACCTCCTTCCATTACTGTTGATTGGCTAAAATGTCCCTGCTGTTCCCAGCTACAACCCAGTTTTGTGCTTACTATCAGCGGAAATAAAATGCCCAGAAGCTTTAAGTACGGCCACGATTTGCTGATTGCATGCAAATGAATGATTTAAGTGCATTTAGGGCCTACATAGATGTATAAATGTCTGGTGTGTGGCTTTTTTAAACTTTCTGCACATTTATAGTTGTTTTTCAGCATCAGTGCAATGTTTGACCCTTAATTGGAAGATAATGTTAACATTTTTCCTCTTATACCTGTTTTATTTTATTTATGTATTGATTAAATTATTTACTTATTCATCTATTGCATCTGACCCCTTAGGTTTAGAGGCATGGGGCATGCTTTAAAGGCCCTTATACAGTATCTCTGATGATAACTATTTAAAGTTTAAGACCAGCACATTTAAATATTCTTGATGAAGGGTGTTTGATTTTTATTATTTAATTTTCTTAACCACAAGCTGTGATAGCAGCTGAAGTGTTATTTATTAACAGTGGCCAAAGTAGAACCATAAAAAGCACTGAATAATAAGTATATGGATTAGCTGGCAAATTAACTTCTTTTTTTAAAAATATGAAAATGAAAAGAAAAGAACATCCATCTGTGTCTCCGTTTCTGCTGCGGTGACATCTATAACTGCAAGTGGTCAGCATGTACACATATTGATGGAGATGCTGTTAATTGATTTATAATTATAGAGGCATACACATTTATGTGCTCACTATATGCAGAGCAGATACACAGAATCCCAGATGTATTTACACAACAAAGGAGGAAATGTGGATTAAGACAAAAGGGATTGTTCAGTATTATAATATTATTTATATAGGGAATCTTTAGGGTATCGTTATTGAGGATTCACACAGAGGGAAGCTTTACAGAGATGAGGTCGTAGCCAGAGGAAGGGTATCTGAATGTTGAATGAGTCTGTGGAGTCGCCCTGAGCATTTTCACCGTGTGATCACAAAACACATTACATCACATCCACTGAGATGGGTTGAGCTATTGTGTGGTAGTAAGCTTGATTGATGAGTATTGTATTATATGTGAAAAGACATCAGTTTAATCAGACAGTGTCTGATGTCCGGGGGAATATTGTTTGTGACTGACACCTTGTCACAGTCTGAGTATCATGATTAAAATCAACCCACAGTGACTACATTCAGGCAATCATGTCACTGAGATTCCTGCTGCTTCGTGCTCCTCTGCTGGGCCAGCATCTTGTGTCTACATATTTTGGTTTAAAACTGGCTCGAGAGTTACATATTTTTCATTCCATTTTCCCATGTGAAATTATTGAGTCATAAAAATGTATGATTATGGAGAAGAAAAATATTTAAATGCTGAAAAAGTCAAGGATGAGAACAAACTACTCTAGTCAAAGCTGTTTTGATCTTCCAACATTTTAGTTTGTTAAACCACATAAATCAGGCTGTAGCTATATCCAATTATAATAGAGCGGAGCCTCCAACACCAGTGGAAACACAATTTGATGAGGTTAAAATACCTTTAAATCGCATACTAAAATGTTTTCAATTAAAGGTTACTTTGTGAAACTAGCCTATTAGTGCAAATGGATAGGATGAAGACGAGACTTGGTTTATTTGTAGTTTGTGTCCTTCACATTTTCCCAACAGACTGCAGTACCTAATTGATTTTTTTTAGATTTTACATAAACCCCAACAGTGGTTAATAATCATCCACAAAATTGATTTTGTCACAGTTTGACCTACAAACTTAAACGCAGCTTGTTTCTGTAGTTACTCTTCTGTGTAAAACAGCAGAGATTATGACAAAATCTATAAAACTATCATTTTACAAAGAAAAGAAGAAACAACGACCACCTTGCAGTTGTATACTTACCCAGAGTCATAACAATGTATTGAATTTGTCATAATTGAGTAATGACTTAAATGTGCTTTTAGTGACCTTGACCTTTACCCAACTACATCAAATCTGTTGATTCTCTCAGTTCAGATGAAATCAGATTTAAAGGAATTTCCTTAAGGTGTTACAGTGATAGTGTAGTCATGACTAAAAAACATGTTTTGTGAGGTCACTGTGATCTTGACCTTTAACCACCAGCCATAATAGTTTGTCCATGAATCAAAGTAAATGTTTGTACCGATTTTGCAAAAAAACTTGCAAGGAATTACTCAGATATCATGTTCACTTTGTGAGGTCACCAAAGCCTTGACGTTTGACCATCACAACGTAAACTGCTCATCCTCAAATCCAAATTAATGTTTGTGCTAAAAAGTTCCTGTCACTTTGGTGACATAAGATGGATTTTTTTCTATTTCTCCTTTTTTTCTCCTTGTTTATCACCTGATATGAACGACGTATCAAGATGCCTCTGCCCATGACTGTATGATGTGTTTTTGTTATGTCACGTGTTACCATAGTATGCTTGTGCACACATTTTTCTCTTTTCTTTTCATATTGTGTTCTATAATTATGTAACTTTTTTTGAATATTTTGCACTAACGTGTATATTTTGTCACATGATCAACCAGGTGACTCATCATTTGAGTATATTAGAGGCTTGCTTTCCCACCTGTTTTAGTCTGAGGAAGGGTTTTCAACACGAAACATCACTCCCCTTTTGAGTGACAATAAATTATTGCTCTGGAGCGTGTGTTGGTGTGCAGACTTTCCTTTTTCTTGTGCCAAAAAGTTCCATCAAAGCCTGAGATCTCCATGACCCACGTTTAAGTAACAACATTCAGTAAAATGTGTAGGGAAATGGTGAGAAACACTAGAGTCTAGAGATTTCCTCAATTATGCACATGCATGTAGCCCTCATCCAAATACATACAAATTTAACATAAGCATTGACACAACTGTTTAATAAAAGATAAGTCTTGTGTAAACTCATGACAGCCCACAGAGTATATAATCCAGCTGTAATGTATAATGTACAGGCGGGCCTGAAGAGAAGACCATGTGGACAAGTATGATAAGACATGAGAATCTGAAATTCATCGCTCCAAACACCATGAACAATCTGTCATTTATAGGATATGGAGATGTGTTTTGCAGCTGTACTACAGCATAACATGCAAACAGCACTCATGGCAGGGAGCATGTTTACCCCTCTAGCATTCACTTCGGCAATGGTGCTTATCACAGGGCATCAAAGTATGTGGAGAGGTGGGCTACAGGGAGGGCAGTGCTTCACCTCCACCACTGGAATTTGTGGAGAGTATGAATGCTTTAATAGAGGCAGTGCTAACAACTGGTTACTGCCCAAGAATGATGAATGGCCTCGTACGTCTGAAATTCAGTATAGAAACTGAAGTCCAGGGTAACTAAGGAAAACTGATTAAAGAAGATTCTCCTCAAGTCCTGAACAACCAACTCAACCACTAGAGCAAATAGATCCTGATGCTGAAGAGGAAGTCGGCTCGTATTGAATGAGAGGCTGGCAGGATTCTCCACAATAATAAATCATAGCAATAACTGCAGAAGCATCAGCAACAACAGCAACGCCATAATTATGACGATTATTATTTCTTAATTTTTTTGAAGGGGCACTTCAGCCATGCAATTTAAAAGAGCAGGGGCTTGAGACTCTTTAACCAACACTGCCCGTCCCTGGATGAAGGCACCATGTGCAGAGGGGTTACACCTTCCGGCCAAAGTCACAGATGTGCTAACTGTGCTGTGCTCTGTTGCCTTGATTAAGAGCCACTGCATAGCCAAATGGTAAACTCACAGGAAATGGCTATTTTCTTTCATCGTGTCTTTATATGGGAGAGATTGTGGCTCACAAGCTGAGCCCCAATTTCATGCTATATGGTAATTGTATCTAGGTGTTTGCACTAGAAAAGTGGCAGCCTACGGCTTGCTAAAAACACGCCTGTTTTCAATCAGTGTTGGCCAGTTTCCACAAACGTTAAAGAAAACAGGAATTAAACCAAGTACACAATGAATAAAAATACCACAAAGAAAAGTATGGAAGAAGTAAAAGACTTCGCTTTTACAGGTCTTTTTTCTTCAGCTCTTTTTTGTAAACACCAAAACATGAATATGAATTATGAGCTCATACAAACACTGAATCTTTTGTGGCAAACATGATTACCCCTGCCACAACACACACGCACAAACAAAACACACACAAACTGTTTACCAGGACTGAAGTTGGCATAAATGGGAAAGGGCACAAATGTCCATAGTGGATCAACTCAGAATAAGAAAAGTAATTTTCAACTGCAATTGCTTTTTTACAAACACAAAATGAATCCTGAAGCACCTGAGGCCTGGATTTTATGTTTTCCTTCCCATAAATAAAGGCATTTCCGATAAAACTGATGCAGAAAAGGCATAAATTGGTGCATAAAAAATTCACCAGAACTCAGTAAAAGGAATATTTAAAGGAATAGTTCACTCCAAAATGAAATTTCTGGGAGAAGTTTCAGAGTCCTCCGTGGTTTCTCTGAGTTACAGGGGGTCTTGGCGTAGCAGTGCATGTCCATGTAACGGTTACAAATGGACACTGGCGGTCTTCGTCACAAAAAGACACACCAAAAAACATCCAAATACCTCCATGCTGCTCGCCTGTAATGTCCGTCTTGTATTGAAGCCCCGAAATGCAAAATTGTCCTGAAAAAATTTAAATAAGCCACGGAGGACTCTGAAACTTCTCCCAGCCCTTAGTCGACATGACGGTGAGTAAATAATGAGTGAAATTTCACTCTTCTTTTAACATTCAAAATGTTTTGGGGTGGACCACCAGAGCCCCTGTTTAATCTGCCAATGCATCACTGGTGCTGGAAACACGTCATTGGGTATCAGTGAGTACAAAAGATGATGCACCAATACAATACAAAGTAATTCATCAATCAAGTAAATAATTTCACACCAGGATAGAACTGCTGTTTTCCAGTAATTATTACTTTTGTCAGGGAAGTTGTGATGTGCAGCCACAGGCAACTAAATGTTTTAGGGGAAGTGAAGAAGAATTGATTTCTATGAAATAGTGTATAAAATTCATTCAAGGTTTTTAATACAGAGGAAATGGTGGAATGGGTCTTATCGGTCACATGTACCAGACAGTGATGGATGCAACATGAATGGCCTACATCACATCATTGATTAGTTTAATCACCTGGGACACATCACGAGCACCAAAAAATAATCGCTCATTAATTGTGTTCATGGTAAAAAAAAAAAATCAAACAATATTGATTAGAAGTCACGTCACCTCAATCGGTGTGTTACAAAGTCCCACCAGTAAAACACAATGTGGAGTAAAGGGTTCAATTTCAAGGGGTGACAATACAACAGCAACAGGGCTGGAACTGTATTGTCTGTTGTCTGAACTGTTTATTGCCATTTTTTATACATCTTTTTTTAATCGATTTTGACTGATAGTCAAATTAGTCAAGTCAAAGTCAATTTTATTGTCAGTTACCAGGGGAATCGAAATAACATTTTGCTTGTCCCACCATGATCCGGCATACAATCCAATGGCATTTGTATTATGCAAAGGGCTCCACTTGAGCCATGGTATAGAATAGTATGCAGGTAAAAAGATTTTGTTAAGCCATCAGATTCAGTATTGGGAAGGAAGAAGTGCAGCTGGAAGCCACTATGAAACTGCATGGAAGAAACCAAAAGGTTGAAAGGACAATGCCTTTGTGTAAAGTCCAAAAGCTCAAGAAAAACAGTTTACCGAGGATGGCAGAGGGCACTTTTTTCAGTTTGGTCATTCCCTTTTTACAAGGGGTTTGTAGACACATACAGTGTCAACCAGTTGGTTGTGAATGCTTTGAGCAGTGATAAAGAAGGTGGAGAGACCCTGAGGACGGAGACAAGCGGATGAAAGAGGCCTGTTTGGAAGTTTCACTCCATGAATAAGTACCAGAACAGCTGAAGCAGCAACACAAGCAGAACAATCGAGCCCACACACAGTCAGATGGTCCAACTGCTCACTAATGTGAAGGAGAGTAAAAAGTCTGTTTATAGCCACGCACTCAGATTCAGGTCTATATTATAAGGTTAGCGCCACAAGATGACTTTTTGCTGATTCCTCACTTTTCTCGCACCAACAGGCCCGTGCAGACACCTTTGGAGGGGCAGGTGTTCAAAAAAAAAAAAAAAAGAAGTTTATGTATGTATGTATACGTATATCCTCTGCATGTGACTGCTCACCAAAGTCAATTGTGACATAATATAATGGACAAACCATGACTGAGAGCACTGTAAAATCTGTTATGTCATACCTCTTTGATACCTCTCTCTCATTCAACTCCTAAAGGCAAAAGAAAACAACTCCAGAGACATCTAATTCAGTTGGCCAAAGCAATCCATCAAAGTACTCGGGGCCACCAATCATATTTTTCAAAGTTGTGTCTGAGTAGAAATGGGAAGTAAACTTCGGTTCCACTCAGAGCTCCATACAGTATACAGTACAGTACATGTATTAAAGGGACAACGAGGAGTTTTGGAAAAGCATTTTTGATCTTCTGCGCGCACCTTGAAATTCAAGACAGACTCATGTTTTCCTTCATCAAGAATTTAAGTCAGAGGTTCAAAGAGGTTCAGTTACCGTCATAGTCCCAACCATAAACGGTGATTCGGCGGCGCTATTCTCATTCGTGTCCGCGAAACCTGGGTCTGGGTCTGCTCGCCCAGCATTTCCGCCACCACTAATAATAACAAAATAACGATAGAGACAAAACGATATATTTATCGAAAACGGTCCCATTAACAAGTGTGGGCAACGTAAATTCATCCACATTAATATGAGACTTTTTTATTGTTGCGTAATTTTTCGTTCTGCCGACGGAGAAACTCCTCATTGTCCCTTTAACACACAGTCACACCACGATAATAGAGGTGAGATTTGGAGAAACTGGCTCTGTTTGTATTTTTTGTTTCAATGTTTCTTTGTTTTCTTTTAATATTGTTAATTTCTAGTATTTAATCATATAATCCCAGGGTCTTTCACTAAAAAGTGTCTATTTAACGAGTCTCAACAAAGTCTAAAATGAAACGAAGCTTCATTCTAGACCTTGTAATAGTCACACATTGTTTGTTTTGAAATATTTACTTTGAGGAAAATATCCAAGACAAAGAAAATCATCCATCTATGTGAAGGGCTGTGCAGAAATACTGAGAGCAAGCTGAACATTTTAACAGTTTCAAGCTGTCCTTTTTCATGGACTTTATAAAAAGGTGCAGCGCCTTGAATAATGACATATTGTGCACATTGTACTGCAGAGCAGAGTTGCCACTGCTTTCCTCAGATAAACCCAGCCACCAACAGCACATGTCAGTGCAGGAACCAGCGCAACTTCTCATTACACTTCTACTTGACTTGTTAGTATGGCTGCTGATGAAAATTTGCCGCTGATTGCAGACATTTCCTGGTGGACACGATGACATTTTCTTTGGTGGTGAAGGCAACGAGGAAAATGCTGCATTTTACAGGCATATAGTGAAATTAATAAACCACTTTTAAAAGGGTGAAGCACAGTTTGGAGTCACACATGAGCTGTTCAGATCCACCTGCCAAAGTCTGTCTATTCTAATGTCGATAAAGGTGTCTGTTGTCTAATGCAACTTTAAAAAATGTTGCCTATTGTGCACATGGGTCTAATAAGCTGCAGTTTAAAACCCATAGTCGGTTCCAAAACACATCACCCCTGTCTCCAGTAAAATTTAAAACTTAAAGATCCTATTTAGGGGGGCTCTTTTGGCGTGTGTACTGCTCTTTCTGCTTGCTGAACTTGCTCTGCCGAAAGCACCACATAAGCATATACAGAGTCTGTTCTGCTCAGCTGGCAAATCACAGCATTATCCCCCATTAGGGTTCAGAGTTCACATCCCTACAACGTGTTGGTAAATTAAATACCCCATTAAAGTCCATTTAGAGGTAGAAAACCAGGAAAAGTAAGACACAATATAGTTGCTGTTTGCTAATGCTCATTGTTCTAAGGTTAAACACACTCAGCAAACAATAAAACATACCCCCCAATCTGCAGGCTTTCTGAAATGGAAAAAGTCCCCACATTGAGTTCAGTGTGGCAACTGAAGTTCATTCAAATTGTTGTTTCTAGTCCGTGCAAACAATTGTCACAAGTAGTATGTGGAAAACACCTCTGTCTGCAGTAGATTTGAGATCCCTCCATCGTGTGTCCATCAGACACCCCTTATATAACAACTTTATCTTCCAAAATAAGACTATCAAAAACGTTTTGAACAAAGGGGAAAAAAAGAAAAAGACACTATCAATAGTTTCAGTGTACTCTGCTCAGGTTTATATCATTTTAAGTGAAGACTCCAGTCCAGTACTGTTCAGAAGGTCCAAACAAATAGACTTTTCCATTCAACCATTCTTTATTTTGTAGAACAGATGAAATACACTCTTGAAACTTCCCCAGCAGAAGCACAGTAGAGCTGTAAGAGATGGAGTATGTAGTGGAAATTGGATGCTGGAGTGGGTACCAAGCCAACAACTCTACCAGGTAAATCAGTGTGTTTGCTCATTTGTGGACATAGCTTAGAGCAAGCAGTAAAGGTTTGTCCAGCAGTTCGAACAGCAAGTCCCTGTGATTGCTTGCAGAAAAGCTGCCTGATACAGATCCAATATGTCATGACATAAAAGATGTTTTTATTTCAATGTTAACAGCCATACTATATGATCTATCTTCAAGTTCTGACTGCTGTCTTGAATGTGCAGTGATTTACAGTAGCAGTTTCTTGCAGTACAGAACAGTTATCGTTATTTGTCTTAAGTTAGTATGCAGGTGGCATAGTTTGCTTCACTTTTCTGCCTTTAAATGGCATCAAAGAGTCTGTAATAGGTTATTTTCAGAACTGCAGAAGCAGTCACTTTCTTGCTGTCCTGCAAAATACCTAATGAATGGTATTTCAGTATTGTAGTGTGTTGTGTGTAGACAATAATGATGCAGATATTGGAAGATCTTCTGGCTTAATGACAACTCGGACAGACTTTCAAGACACTTTCTTTTACCCAATAAGCAGAGGGAAGAGTTGGTCTGGGGGAGATCATTTTCTAGACAGAGTAGCCGTTTGCCCTTGTGTGTCACATTATAGTGTGTTATCACGTCAAGGATAATTGGAAGTGTAGGAGGGAATACCAAGCGGGGATGCTGAGGACAAAATGATGGCAAAGGAAAATAGTGAAAGCCAAGAACAATATTCAAGCTGCCTCCACAGAAGTGACACAATGTGTTACATGATCACAATTCTAAATGCAGTATAATGCCAATATGTGATGCAATGTGTATCTCTATGACTGCTTGGAAGTGTATTAACACTGAATTCACCTCAACAGTAAAGAGGTACACTGGAGAAAAAGAACAGACTATATTGAGGGATTTACATAGCCTCCATAGCAGCACCAACAGCTTTCTCTGGAGCATTTTTATAGCCATCTAACTCCGCCTACATTCTGGCTGATCCAAAAATGGGCGGGGTGTGATTTCACCTGTTACTCAAAGCAGCATGTATACACTATATGAGTGCCTCATATAAAAACTCATCCAATTTGCCAAGAAGGGGATAAATTAGTTAATTAGTCCAAAAATATTTTTGCCCCAGCCTGTAAAAATGTTAATTTCTCCTATAAAGATTGGAGATTTTGATCCAAGTAGCCAATAAAGGCTGCAGTTTTTGGCACTTGCATGGTGGCTGTGTTGTCACAGAGACTGCATCGTTTATAAATATTTCATTTATTTTGGGTCTCTATATTCTTGACATTTTTATATTTACTACAGATTGTAATTTTGCAGTCTTGAATAACAATGAATGTCAACATGAAAGGAGCCAGTCTCATGTTATGGTCGAGTTGAACTTATTAAGTGCTGACACAAAGTTTAACGTTTAAAATTTGCACTGCTCACTGATTTTCACCAACAAACAACTGCATCTTTAATCAGTCCCCACTAAGAAAATTAATGTATTCTGATATGTAATTACTACAGTATACTCTTGCTGTGCTTTCGGTGGCTGTTAAGCATCGTTATACATAAATTATTGTTTAAATGATGTGACCCAGCTCTTTAAATATTGCACTATCCTTGTGAAATTGTGTGCAATCCCCAGAAAATACCATCTTATATAACAACTTTGGAAGCATCCCAAATGGGAGCAACTGCTAGCAGCTTGTTATAATTGCTCTACAAGAACGAAGCAAGTTTATAATGAACCTAAATATGTCTCACTCACTTAAAAGGTACTGGAGGCCAGCACACCCAAGGCAACAGATAGGGAGGTAAAGCAATGTTAGAAGCTACTGTCCAAAGCCTCACGCTATACAGACTCTCGCTCTGCCAGGATAAGACTGCAGGATATTTGTGGAGCATTAAAACAATAGCAGCATGGCTATGGCGCAGGAGCCACCTGGAACTGGACCATCTAAAATTAACATATACAGTCTGACAAAACTGAAATACCACTGAAGGCCTGTTCTACAATCATGGAGCTTGGTAGTGGTATTCCTCCAGGACTGTGACTCTGCCCACACACTGTCTCTGCGCATATGTGCTGAGTTAAAAAGGAATCCATAAATACGGAGCTTATGTGGTTTATAAAAGGAGAGAGAGAAAGAGAATCAACTGTACCACAGGATCGACTGTTCTGACACCTCCACTGTTAATTTAGCTCAGTGTAACTCGGCAAGAGACAGCGCAGCTCAAAAAATGAAGCATGCAAGATGGTGGCGTGATGGCTAAATTCTCCCAGAGCGTTTGAGGCAATGACACAATGGCAGTGCAACACTCAGCACTATTTTTAAGATCATCTCCACCACGGTGTTATGAAATACAATGCTGTCTTCACTTCAAGTCTTTGCATTGTCCCTACCAGTGTTACACCACTGCCCCCTGTTGGTCATGACTGTGCACAGCAGATCCCCTATAGCATCCACACTGTATGCATACGTGTATGCTGCATGCTATGCTCACTAAGCGAACAGATCCCTTTGCCTCATGAAAGTAATAAATAATAGAATGCACTTTATAACCAGCTGACACATGAGTAATTGCCAAAGCAGCATGGCCGTGCAATGAAGCTAGTTACTCAACATCTTCGCCTGTTGGATCTGTTTAATGCCAGCTGGCTGTACATACACTTTTGGGCGTCTTTGTGTGTGCACCCATATGTTGACTGCTCATATGGTAATTTGCTGTAAATCACAGACAATACTGCAACACTTGCACACAAAAAAAGCAAAACAGCCTGACAGCCTAAACAGATGCTGCAAAGCTGCATGTAATCAATGTCACGTGTTAAGCAAATTATTTAATGTGAGCATTTAATTTTCTTATTGAATAAAATATCAAATATGTGGGGTACGAGTACTAGATAAGAAAAAGTGAATTTTGGCCTAAAAAACCCAGTGACTTTACTCAGAGAATTTATTTATTTGTTTATTTATTTAGTGTGATACATTTTTTATTACTGATTTTATAAATAGAATTTTTCAATCTGGATTTTAGTCACATTTCCTTTCTATGTATGAAACAATAAGATATTCACATCAATATTTATTATTTCCGCCTCTCACCATGAGTGGAACAATAAATCTCTGGACAAAGGAGACCTTGGTTTCGTCATCCTGAAGTTTTTATCACTACTGCTCTTTTGCTGCCTTCCTAAGAGCCACTCTTCTTCAACCTGAAAGTAACAAATGCAGGTGAAGAGGCAGGTAGCAAGGGAGAGTGGAGGCTGTTTTAGGTAGTTTATTTACCACTTCATCAAAAATTGATGCTGCTACTGAGGAGATGGGTTCGTGTCCTGTGACACTATCCCAGGGTATGATTTATAGGATCTAAACTTGGATTAAGGCCAAAATAAACACAGATTAACCTAAAACTGCTGACTGTAATGTCAACTATACATTTTTACTTACTTTTACAAACTGGCAGTTCTCTTGCCTGTGTTTTTTTTTTCTTCCAAGTTTTACCACTCATGTCATATTCTCCTTTTAGTCGGAAGTAACTGACACAAGTGCAACTTCTTCCATATCCTCCATTACCGGCTCAGCAAGAAACGTGGCAGCACAAACATGTTTTTTCTGGGTCACAGAGGAAGCACAAGATGAGTTTTGGAGCTCTACTACGCACGTCTTGTCTGATTTTGTCCAGACAGTTGCTTTCACTGTTGCCGAACACCAGCCCCACTGAAAGTCTGTTGTTCCCCATTACTTTGGCCTAATCAAAGTAACCTTTCCCCGGTGCTAATCACAACTAAACTGACCTTGTTCTTGCCTCAGGGAACCTGCGAGTTACACATGAGGCATTTGAGCTGCTTAATGACCTGCCGTTTTTTTGTTTTGTTTTTTTTCCTGCCTGTGTGTATCTCTGATATGCAAATTAATGCAGCAAGGTGCTACTAAAATCTAATCAGATCATCAGTTCTCCAGGGAAAACCTGTGGTGAAGGTATGGAGTTTCTATTCTGAACCATACTTGAGTTATTTTGTTCAGTGAAATGCATCTACACGGTTGTAGAGAGTAATAATATGAAAATATTCTATCAGTTCTTAGACATTTTCTTTCCATATTTCTGTATTATGTGCAACAGTAATGTATATTTTATGTTGTTCTAAATTTATTTTCTATCAGGTCTGGAGAAGAACATTGAAAATATGGCAACTTATTTGTGATGTGTTCATCTCTGAGTAGGAAGACAGGAGGGTAGGAAGGGTGGCAAGTTCTGTTGCTGGGTTCAGTGGGGTCACTGCACAGCAAGTGACCCACTACAGACAGATCAGACAGATGTAGTGGGTCAGAGAAATGATCAGTGACACAGACAATACAGAGCAAAGCAGGAACAAGTAAAGAAGACGAAGATGGTTGTGACAGCGAAGAGTGAGTGGGTGTGTTTCATTTCATTTCAAAGAGTTTATATGTTGAAGGTGAGCTGTGGGGCAGGACTGGAGGTAGTGACAGCAACAATACAGTGTGTCTAGCATACATTTTTGGAAAGTTAATGATGTCCAGTGTAATTTCATCATTTAATTTCTGTGGCCAGGTCTGTTTAATTGTCTCTTACCAGATGTCTCAAGCATAAAATGTACTGGTTTTATTTTGATGAAGAAAGAATTCTTAACAGTAGTGATGCAAACTGTGAAGAGGACACATTCATTGTGCCTCAATCCAAAGAAAAGAGATTCAAATTCTTTGGGGATGTATTTGAAAAATACCAACATGTGCTAAAACTGATATTTTTCAGTCATGTCAAGTTTTTAAAAGAGCAGAGTATGATTTAGTACTGTAGGTATACAATAAAGCTTGTGCAGGGTTGTGTTTGCCACTAGATGGTACTGTAGCCTCTTTATTTCACCAGGGGCTATCACCCCTTCTCAGGGCTGTTTACAATGGAATCCCTGCTTCACAAAGCGATGCTCGTCTAGTATCGTTTTCAAGGTGAAGCACAAACTATCTGTTGGTCACTTCACCCAATCGTTTTAAATTGATTCTTACAGTATGTTAGAATATGAGGGGAAATATTATTACCAAGAATTTATGAACCAAAAACACATGACGACAACACAAAAGACAGTGAATATAGAGCTATAGAGCAATTGTCCTATTGGGGTTGCGGGATAATACTGAGGGGGTGCAAGACCATAATAAAAATAGGAAATAAAGAAACATTGTGCCACAAAAACTCAAGGTGTCCTCACTCTTTTTTTCCTCAATTGTTTGCCATTTTATTGTGAAATACAGAACAGGTGATCTTGCCCAGGCATCTAAAAACCATACAAATGACACCATCTGAGGAGTGAAAGTGACTTCGGTTGAACTGCTGAATTCTAGGCTGAACAAGAGAAGTATGATGGCTGAGCTATATGGTAGAAGACAATATCGCAATATTAAAATGGATGTTTTTTGCTACGTGTATATTACATATAATAGCTGTGGTCACAATAAATGCTTGAACAGAATTTGATGGTGAAAGGGCAAATGTTCAAAGTTCTTCAACTACTTGTGCAGCCTCTCTCCCGCCCATCTTTTTAGTTTGCCATATTTTGGCAAAACTGAATGAACACACATATTGTCCTACCATATGCTCAGTGTGTTCACAGCAAGCATACTGGATATTTGGCACAAAAAAAACAGCAGTTTGGACCATACTGTGCTGAAAACATGGCTAAATACACAGCTTCCACACTTCCATTTTTGTGTTTCTCATGCACATCCATGCCACTAACATATTTGGCATAGATGACAGCAGTGTATTTAACCATATTTTGGCACAACTGTGGGTGTTTGGAACATAGCGGGGTACAGATGGACAGTGTAGTAGTGGGATATGCTGCTTGAGTGCTTTGAGAGGTTTATACTGAGGTTTCCGTGTTTCTGGAAATCTTGCCAATCTCGGAGTCTGTTGTAATCAAGGTGACATACAACTGTTGTTCTCAGTGACGGTGTCAACAACCAGCTTGTACCAACTACCGCAAGTTTAAAAGGTTCTAAGTAATTGATGCTAAAAGATAAAATCTGATTTCATAGGTTGCACAAAGATGTAATTTTTTGATGTACTTTATAGAAATGATGTACAACATATTTCCACACATCTGCCAGTAATAGAGGAACAAAATGACTGACTGGGCCTTTAACAAGAAATTAATCCTTTTAACATGAAGTGAGTTATAACTTCCTGTCAGAGGTGCAGAGACTGGCCTAGGGACCCGGTAATTGGTTAGTGTTGATCTTGCGATATACACAGAACAATGATATCGATTACCTGCTAATAAATTTTATCCTGCAAGTGTTCTCGTGCAGTGAAGGCTTCAGTGTGCTTAGGGGACACATCAAATGAATGATCACCATAAAGGGGCGGAGATGGATAACGCTGAGAGGGAGCTTTTGCAAGGTAATAAAGAGTCCTGATGTGGATATGAGCGAGGTGCCTGGCAGCTTGATCTTCTTCCTGTTGCTGATTCTTTATAGATTTTCCATTTGTTTAAGTACGACGTATCATATGCAGGAAATACAACCGCAGCCACTGCCACTGGAACCTGATGGTGTCCTCACTCTTCCGTCTGGGCTTTAACCAACAGCAATCAATCACATGGTGAAGCTATAACATCCTTCCATGTTATGGTTATTTAGATCCGTTATGAAACAGATTTGCTTTCACTGGGTGGTAACGGCATGAGGTGGTGATACTGCAAGTTAACAATAAATGAATAGACCTATTGTTTGCATAAATATTATATAAAAGATGTTGTTGACCTTAACTGTTTAAACAAACACAATTCTATGTGTAGAAAATACATATTTAATAATTAGCACTGTCTACGAGCTGAGGCACTCGCACAGCGGAGCCCACACAGAGAGATATTGACTTATTGGTCGAACAGCCCAGTGCATTTACAAGCGTCATTCAATAGATAGCAAACACTTAATTAGAGATGGCAAATTGCCATTATGTTAACAATACAACTGAAAATAAACTGCAGAAGAAAACATTCTATTATAACAAGCAGCATGAGAGCTGGTCAATGTACACTGCTGACAGAGAATCCTTCTCATCTTTGCATTAGTTTGTACACAGTATTGTAAATAGACAAATCAATGTCTTTAATGCATGCCTGAAACTTAATGTGACATGAGTTTTTATTATCATACTAATGTAATCTACTGGGCACTCACAACTGATTAATCAGCCCTGCTCCAATCGATTCAATTTGCTGGCAAACTCTTGCTATTCATATACAATATTAGATGTTTGCATTTTTACTAAAGCTAAAGAAGAGATAAATCAATGATACACTTAATAATGACAACAATAATGTTCTTTTTTTCCTTTTAAAACCTTTCACTGAGATGAATAAAACAATCACTATCACTAAAGATCGCTTATAAATTATTATTTCGAACCTAATTATCAATTTGGTAAATAGGAAGTTCCTTCAAGCCAAATCAAAACAATCGGCCGGCTATATGTTTGTCTTTGTGCCTATGCAGGCTCAGCAGTCTGGTGGTGATCCCTCTGCAAACTGACCTCCACAAGGTTATCCTGAGTCACTGTCTGTTTGTTTCCTTTTACATTCAAAGAAGTTAAAGATGCTGTTGATCTTTAGTTTTTCTAAGCTAAATCAAATGAAACTGTGATACACTGCACGGCTACTTTTACACAACAATTCCTTTTATTATTTCCACAGTTTCACATGTAGTCTAAAAGAAAATGTGAGCACTGCTTAGGGCACCAGTGGCCAAGAACAAAAAGGATAATGAATAAATGAGAGTGGTTTGGAACTGAAGGGGTTTTGCTCTGTAAATTTCACAGAAGGCATGACATTGTTGTAGCAACTATTTTTTAAAGCATTTTTTGCAGCCTCTAGTGGAATTGTTCAGCAGACTTTGTAAGCCACACAGACCCTGATGGGCATCAGTAAACCCAGACAGGTGGCCAAGTTAATGTTTTATTTGTTTTGATGTTAGCAGGTGGAGGGGTTTTATTTCCACTGTAAAATACAGTGTGAAACAGCTGCAGAGGTGCCCTTAAGCAAGGCAGCATACATTATAGATGTCCTCCATGCTGTGCAGTGTCTGGGCTTAAAGGTCGAGTAGCATCTGGATCATGCAGACTACATTTGGTCTCACAGATGGACTCAGACAAAATCATGCACAAGTGAAGAGGGACATGTAGGCTATAATGGGATTTCTATTACAGTAATGAGTTTTCATTGTTTCTTGCAAATCTTTTCCTACATTTTCCTATAGATTTAATGGACCCAAGGAACACAAGATATTCCAAAGTGGACAAAGCACTCATTTAGATTATCTTGTATGTAACATTTCAATGTAGCAATCAAACAATATATATTCCACTGTGTGCAATCTGGGAGCTGCCAATCAAGCAGCAAGATCCAAAAGCTGTCTATACCCAGTAAATTCTGTGAGTGCCACCGCCTCATTTTTCACTCATTCTCTAAATCTAATGTTTTCTTTCCACTGCAGGAAAACAAACTTTGATAGAAAAAGCTCTGTCGAGAGTTATCACACTTTATATGGTAACTGCAATTTCAGATAAAGAAGCAATATGATTTTTGTCCCACCACATTCCACTCACCATTTTGTGCTATTCAATTTTAGAGACTGAAATACCATGAAACTTCTAAACATCCTAGAAAAACAAAGAAAAGAAAACGCTGGTAAAGGCTATACTGCTTTAAAGTTAAGAGCTAGAAATGACTGTTGGCTGAAACAGCTTCATACTGAAGAACTGAGAGGACACGCGAGGACTTAAACTGCCTTGAGTGAGATGTTAGGACACTTAAAAATGGTCTCATTTAGCTATTCCATATAGGACATTTTAATCTGCTAGGCTCTCATGTTCTGCTGGGCCTGCAGGTTACATAAATACATAATGAGCTATTATAAATGTTGATTTTCTTTATAGTTAATGAGAGCTGAAATGTTCTTACAGATGTAACCTGCTCGCCGCTGGCCATCAATTTGTTCCGACTGTCTTAGCAGTGAGATGGGAAAGTGAGGATGTTAATGACTTTATTAAGCTTATTGTGCGCATAGTCGCATGACGTCACGCCCTCACGCGCTGCATCCCCCTGCCTCAGTTTTTCATCAGAGTGGAGAGAGTCCGGATCAAACGACGTTGTTGTGTCTTTGCACCTGCTGAATCGGAGTGTACACTTTTTTTTTGTCCAGCTTTTTTCTTTCTTTTGGGATGTATAATTCAAACACGCTGCCAGTTTGTCTGGTCTGTGAAGGACAATTAAAGTAATTTCCTTTTTTTTTTTTAAGTTGAACAGAAGTGTGCAAAGCTGGACTCTGATTTCTACCGAGTCTTTCCGCTCTTAAAGTTTTATCCCGACAGCTCCTGTGTCAGATCAAACATACCGCGCTGTCTGTGTGTGTCAGAGAGTGCCCCCGCGCGCGTGTGTGTAGGCTAGTGTGTGTGACAGAGCAGCGGGCGAACAGCGGAGTTGGAGTGGGAAAAGCTCCATCGGCGCGCTTCTTCGTGTGTCACTTGTGGTTTTTAAAAACGTCCGAGAGAACTCCGGCAGGTTCGCCTGGTGTGGTTTTAGCTGGACTCAGCCCAAGAGTTGGGATTCTCGCTGTTGGATCTACAGGATGCACCATCACTTGAAACCACATTATGTGCAACCAGAAGAAGAGTGGATCTGTCTGACAAGTTCTCTTGACATTTTATTTTAATCTTAGACACATCTGTTTGGAGCCGCATAAACAAGCGCAATGATTATAACAACTTTAGTCATTATATTGACCTTCCCGGGTAAGTGACAAATTCATCTGTTGATTTTTTGTACTTTGAGGATGTAAAATGTTAAATCTGTTCAGTTTAATACAGGCAGCGAGGAGCACTGGGTGCAAAATGGAAAAAACAGATGTTCCCTTTGTGCTGATTATGAACATGCAGGATTTATAAAGTTTGTCCATTGATCAGCGCTTCTTTGTTTATTTGCGAGGAAGAAAAAAATGTAGGTTACACGACATGTTGAATATTGAGTGATCGGAGGTCTTCTGTGGTCAGGGCTATGTCTACAAATAAGGGGTGATGGTGAAGACAAATCTTTCCTGACTAACTTCTTGTAACTCCCAGACTCAGTGTTCACCTTGAAGGGTGACAGCGGCGCAGCCTCCCGGTCCGCCCGCCTCGACTGCGTAAAGGCCAGTGAACAGTGTCTAAAGGAGTACTCCTGCAGCACCAAGTACCGGACGATGAGGCAGTGTGTGGCGGGGAGGGAGAGCAACTTCACCGCGGTCACCGGTCCGGAGGCGCAGGGCGAGTGCCGCAACGCCATAGATGCCATGAAGCAGAGTCCCTTGTACAACTGCAGGTGTAGAAGAGGCATGAAGAAGGAGAAGAACTGTCTCCGGATCTTTTGGAGCATATTCCAGAGCTTGCAGGGTATGCAACCACCCAGACCAAACTACTGATCATTATGTGACTTCAGATGCTGTGGTCACTGCAATTTGAGATCGCACATGCAGATGTCAACACGCTGCAAATCCAGCAAACATCTGCATCAATTTGCCAACACACGGGATGAAAAATTACACAACACAACACAACTCTACTTGTGTTTTCTGGGGAGACTAAAAGCATGAAGCTGTCTGCAACTTGTTATTTAACTGTGTAGTTGTAAAAACACAGGCTAACAACTGTGTCCCAGATGGTTTATCTGTTTAAGTTTTTCTTTTCTTCCAAGAGAGAGAGTACAAAGGGCTACTGGCGAGACTGTCCACACCCAGGGTTGTGTTGTAGGATGTTGCATGCGTTTTCCCTTAATGCATTGTGTGTTATTATTACTGACCCATTAATGTGCATTAAGCAGCATTTTCATGTCGTAGTTGGTCAAGGTGGAGCTATTTTCTTAGTTTAGATGATAAAGCTTTATTGATTTTATCGTATGTTTTGTTTTATTGGAAAAACTAGTAAGAGCTAATGACAGTCAGAAAGTACAGTTTTTGAATATTGAGTAAATATAATGTTATTTTCTACCAGTTTTATACCTGAAGACATCTATGTATATTGCAATAAACAAGTGTACTTTATAGAACCAAGTTTGAAACTCTAGCTCATTGTAGTGCCTCACATTCATTATACTGACAGACGTCATGATACCTATTCTCAGGTGTGTTAAACCCACACAGCAGAGATAATAGTATCTTTTACGTGAACCAGTGGTCAACCCTTTTCACAAGTACGCCTATAACATATCACTATCTGCAAGATTAGTGCTCATATTATCAATGAAAGTAAAAAACAAAAAAAAC
This sequence comes from Decapterus maruadsi, assembly GCA_030347415.2. Taxonomy (NCBI): domain Eukaryota; kingdom Metazoa; phylum Chordata; class Actinopteri; order Carangiformes; family Carangidae; genus Decapterus; species Decapterus maruadsi. The sequence goes on along the minus strand of CM064888.1, from coordinate 10,781,710 downwards.
AAAAGGCATTACTCAATCATATTTATTTACATGTTTTTCCCATGCAGGAAATGATTTGCTGGAATACTCTCCATATGAACCAGTCAACAGTCGGCTGTCAGATATCTTCCGCCTGGCCCCCATCATAGCTGGTAAGAAACAGCCTTTGTATTTCTGACATTCCTCAGGTTTAAGTTTGGACATTGTGCAAAGTTAAATCACTGTAGACACGACCATTAGCGCTCTGTTATGCTTTGAACCCAGTTGAAGTCACTACACCACTACAGTTCTGTCACTATTTAACAACCACTCTTTTCTACTGCTGTCTGGTTTCAGGCTGCAGCTTTCAACGCCCATTATCCATCACAAAAGCTTTTATTTGCCACTGTGCCCCACCATACACAAAGCAGAGTAATTTAGTATATTTCAGCTCTCAAAGCGACGAGTGGTCTGCTTGTTTTTTTTCCACTGTCACAGTACTAATGCTGGAAGTAGCATTTATGTGCTAGTTTTGAATAAATCATCCTTTTAGAGTCAAGCCCGTCTTGTTTGAGATCCAGTGGCTTTCTGACGCCGAGGAAAGAAAGAAAAGAAAAACAGAAACGGTTGTTAACATAAATATCGTCCTAAATGTCAATGGAGAGCAGTTGGACTTGGGAGCAAACACCTAGACAAACCCATATTTAGCTTTGCTGGGATCAGACACACATCCACAGAGGGGCAATTAACCATCTGTCTGTGTTCAATGGCACTGATAAAACAAGAGCCGTGTGTGTGTGTGCGTGCGTGCGTGCGTGCGTGCGTGCGTCAAGCGCAGCACTCGCATTGGCATTCTTCAATGCTGAGCTTTCTGGCTGGAGGAGGGCGTCTCCTGCGCTGGCCAGCTACCACTTCAGTAAAAAAATGGTTATTCGATTCTCTCTCATCTCTCTCTCCTTGGCCCTCTCTATCCTTCTTTCTCTTTTACTTTCTCTCTCTCTCCCTCTCTCTTTCTCTCTCTCTGGCTTTTGCTGTGATTGAATCCACTTAGCGTACCGCCGTGGCTCTGCTCCATATGCAATGACATAATGGTGAACGGTATTTCAAATAGAAAGTAAAGAAAAATTTGGATTTTCCCTCCTACGCCGGAATGGTGCAAATGTAACGCAAAGATACTGCAGGTCTTGCAACGTGAGAACGTCTGATGGACACATCATCACTAATGTTTCTGAGATCATCGAGAGTTTCAAATCTTGCAACATCATATTCTCGCTCCCAGGAAACCCAGCAGAGGCTGGTCAGTCCCTGCTTGTGTACTGCTGGCAACAGCTAGCCCATAAGTTCTTCATGTCCTGCTCTCTCATGGGCCTAGTGGATTTCCCTCCACAGCACCACCAGCTTCAATAGGTTGGCCTGCTTGGTGGAGTTTAACCAGACAACCATGTCAAAATGTAGGATGACATACTGTAGGTGATGTGCTGCAGGAACCTTCGCTGCAAGGGACACAGCCATTTCAAGTCTTCTGCTGAGGCCACAGGCCAGGATTCCTGAAGGTTTCTTATAGTACCTGGTGTCATTTCTTAAAGCTCTGACAAAGTTGTAGCAAAAGTGGCCATGCCTTGTTATCTCACTTGGTTGATAGTTTGAGCAGTGACTTTCCTAAATTGTTAATGGCACCAGTGATGCCTCCTCTATGCTGGGCTTTTGGAAAGTAAATCTTTATGTGGTTGAGCATTTCACATCTTAAAGGACAATTCCAGGCAAATTCAAGCTGGAGGTAGTTTCCTACTATTTTAGGTGTAAAAGAAGGATTCTAAAACATTGAATATGATCCTATCTGCCTGGATGAGGAACTTGGTCCATATAAAAGTGGAGTTGAGTGCTGGCCATCTGATCCATCTAGTATTGTGCTGACAGCAACGATATGGCACATGAAGAGGTTCTGGTCACAGCTGCCTCTAACCAGGATTGGTTGTTGTGCACCTTGTAGCCCGTACTGCCGACTGGCACTTCATTTAAGATTGATGGCTCTTGAGACCTTGTTGCTTCTTGCAAAAAACAAAAGTGGTTAAGTTTCATGGCACTTCCAGATATTGGGACCACTAAAACAAAATAGACCATAATAAAAGAAAAAAAAAGAAGAGAGAAGTCATCAGGTCATTTTTTAAAACTGAAAGTAAAAAAATTATTTCCTCAAATGTATTTTAAATGAGACATCAAACCCCCGGAAATCTAAATGGCATCTGCTAATAATGTCTTCTTCCATCAAAATCAGAGACCTAACAGCTAAATTGTGTTTTTTGTTTTGTTTTTTTGTTTTTTTTTAATCATTATTATTAGGTGCTATTACTACAAGAAATCACTTGGGCAATCACTAGGCAAGATTAACTGGGTGCATAGATAGAGCTGGAGCTGAGTAGCCAGTTTAATGTATGGTAGTGTGTACTGTAAACAGCTAAAGGGGCATGTAAAAAAAAAAAAATCCACTTAATGGGTTAGATATCAGTAATCCATTTGCCATAAGTGACCTCATTCCTGTCTGCAACTAAGCCAGGCCTCAGGCAATCTACCGTGTAAAATAATGTATGTGACTGAGTCAGTATGGAACGCTCAATAATGTATCCCATAGGTCAGCTGCTACAGTAAGGTTCCTCACTACTGATTAGCTGAAAACAAATACATTGTTGTTATGTACTACATTTACTCAAAATTTGTTTTTAGCTGTTTATATTTTTAAAAGATGCTGGCTTTCTCATGACTAAAAAAAGTAGTGTTAGTAGTGTTGAGACTGTGGTAAGGAGTACTGTAGCAGTGTTAGCAATGCCGGCTAGTCTGCTCACACTGACAATGCTAATATGGTGATTTTAAAGAACTGTAATATTTCTCATGTTTAAAGTCTTAATCAATTATTCTCACATTTGCAAGCAATGGACACATTAATTGGTTTGCTTGGAGACAGAATAAGATGATAAAGCAGGGAATCATCACTTCAGCGATTACAAATTTGTCCTAAGAGACAAATAAATGTCCATCAGAGTGATGTGGACCAATTTCCTTATTCCTCCTGCTGGAAACATCTCCGTTTTGAGGACTTCATTAATTGACTTTTCCAATTTGTGGTTGCAGTAAAGCAATCTATGGTGTATTTATAACACTATCAATTCAAACGACATGGCGAGCAAATAACTAATATGATAGTCACTAGAAACAGCTGAAATTAAATGCTGCGCAATTTACAAAAAATCAATGAGCACGTGCCTTTTAAAAAGATGTAACACAATGCTGTTGTGCAGACAGCAAGAATGATTCGACAGCAGGATTGCTCTTAAAGGGATAGTTCGGGTTTTTTGATATGAATCTATATGGCTTCCCCATCACTAGTTACATGCTGTGACAGCGACTTTCCCCGGACTGCGTCCCGTGAGCGGAGTTCCGGCCCGGTTTCGGTGCTGACGAATGTAGTCCGGCTAGTTTGCTGGGGTCACGATTTTGCTTCTCAAAACAATATGCGTTCAAAAGAGTGATACATTTGCATCACAAAACCGTTGTCCAGGAAAAAGTCTGACCTCGCATTCGCTTGGCGCTATTTTCTCTCCCTCCGTATCGCTGCGCGCTGCCGCCTGCAGACGGCTGTGCGCATCAGCTGTTTCACTGAGTTTACTGCTTGGATAGTTCACATAAACATATCTGACTATGGCACAAGTAATGAAGCCATCCCTTGTTTTAGCACAGAGCCAAATGGAGACCATTATTAACCTGAATATAGGCTGTGATGCTGAACCTCGTCAGATGGAGTTAAAACGGGCAGAGAGAGAGAGAGAGAGGAGGGACAGGGAAGCGACAAGCTGAAGTTAGACCCACAGTTGTAGCTGTGACAGACAGGGTGGCCGGGTGATGATCAGAAATGCAGCGCAGTCCGTGATTCAGTCCGACAAATGTACACAGACAATCAGGATGACTTTTTTTTTCTTGCCGTTATAAAATAGCGAGCCTACACAGCAGCCACGTCCACTGTGCTCTGGCTCAGCTGACCGCTGTTCAGATGGCGGTTATAGATCTTCACATGTTGAACTGTTTTAAATAAAGTGCAGCCAAACACCGACTGAAGAGAGAGCGAGGCTCCTCTGACAGCTGCAGGTGAGCTGCTTCAGCTGGCTGGAGAGTAGCGCCGTTCTTTTTTTTTTTCAGCAGCACCGTCCGGTGCAGGTGATGCACGCTGTCTGTCTGTGTATGTTTGTAGGTCTGATCTTCCACCATGAACTGCCATAGTCAGATAAGTTTATGTGAACTATCCGAGCAGTAAACTCAGTGAAACAGCTGATGGAAACGTGCACAGCCGTCTGCAGGCGGCAGCGCGCAGTGATACGGAGGGAGAGAAAATAGCGCCAAGCGAATGCGAGGTCAGACTTTTTCCTGGACAACAGTTTTGTGATGCAAATTTATCACTCTTTTGAACGCATATTGTTTTGAGAAGCAAAACGCTTTATTTTCGTGACCCCAGCAAACTAGCCGGACTACATTCGTCAGCGCCGAAACCGGGCCGGAACTCCGCTCACGGGACGCAGTCCGGGAAAAGTCGCTGTCACAGCATGTAACTAGTGATGGGGAAGCCATATAGATTCATATCAAAAAACCCGAACTATCCCTTTAAGGAAAAAAAACTGAGCTTCTGCACCACACCCCATGTTTACATATAAAAGTAATTCACTGCCGCACTAGGGATATCGACAAATAAAACTTGAGTCATTACTAAATTATTCCCTTACAGACAACTTTGGATTATTATAAAATGTAACTGCAGCTTTGTGCAAATACTTCTTTGCAATCCCGGTGCTGCAGTTCAGATAGCAGGGGGTGTTGCAATCTGCTTGTACAATCACATTCTCAACTCATTACAAGTAAGATTCTTTTTTAGAGACAAAGATGTACCGATTCTCCTTATCCATAGCAACTCTGACACCACTGGTATAAGAAATGATTAGATTCCAAGAGGATTATTGAAGCAGGACATACTGTACATAAGAATGAGCAAGAGAATGAATTCAGCTACTTCATTCTGCCCTTCACTATGTTCTCAATACTTACCTTTGAAAAAGAAAAACAGTCAAAATCAATTCTATATATATATTTGCATTTAATCCTTTTTTTGAAAGTTAGGAATGTGTCAGTGATGCTGCTTTGCAGATACAGCACTCTGTATCTTTATGCCTGTACCGCAGAAAAGGCTGTTTTTACTTGTGGACGTGATATCTTATATCTTACACCTTGAGGAAACTTGGACTCAACAGATTAGACTTTGGTGGTTCAAGGTCACAAACCTGGTGTTGACCTCAAAAAACATGTTTTTGGCCTTCGGAAATTTCTTCAGTTTCGGTACAAACATTGACTACCAAAATTGAGTCCAAGTCAAAGATCAAGATAACAATGCTGACAAAAAATTGCACTTTTTAGCCATTCTTCAAGACTCACTTCACAAGTTTGGCAAAATCTCACACAAATGGTTAACATTTCATAAGAGGCTGGTGTAACCTGAAACCAGTCTGAGTGGCGGAAGCATGGCGGTAACTTAAGTTTAATCAATAAAGTCCTATATACCTCTCATGTTTCCATGCAATAACCACTATAACTGGGGGCACATGCTCTGAACTGCATATATACTTTCAGTTTCAAGGTGAAAAACCCTCCAGCCACTTACTCAGTTTACACCAAAGCAGCCATATTCTCCAAGGAAATGGCTCACTCGTACTGTACTGGTCTCACCACTGAACCCAGTATTTTCTGCTTCTCTTCCCAGTCTATCATTATAGCTCATCAGTAGTCGTACAGAGAACTGAGTCAGTCAACAAGACATGAGCCTTGGCATGATGATTTTCCATTGCAAAGATCTCAAGAATAATTCAGTGGGTCTCACTGCCTGAAGCAACAGATTAATCCTCAGTAGTCTTTGTCGTCTGCCGCTGGCACAGCCTGCCTGTAAACTTAATACATGAGCGGACTGCTCTAACTGAACATCAGAGTGGCCATCAGTAGACGAAACACTTTAAATCTGCTGATCCTCCCTACACACAAGAGTGCTTTCAGCCATATCAGTGAATCATATGACGGCGTTTCCTTTCACACGCTTTTCCTTTGTTTTCATTCTGCCCCTCTGTAACCGCAGAATAATACAATTTATTCCAAATGAGTTAACCAGAGGGAGTTCAAAACTCAATAATAAACAAAATTGTGGACTGTATAAGTTTGAAATATGCTGAGTAATCAAATATTAAAACGTAGGCATTCAGTGGCATGAAGTGAAGCAAACAAAATTTAACATTTATTAGCGAGCATACCGTATTTCAGAGTTTGGCCATTTTCAAAAAAGAATGCATAATAGGTTTGTTTCATATAACATGAGATTTCTGAACAGTGCATAAAGCACTTGTAGTCATGTACACAGGGGAAACTAGGGGTCGGCACAATAATACAAGCATTTGCACATTAAAATGTAATCTAAGACTCACACAGTAAATGTGGCGTACATTTACAGTATTACTGTGTGAGGGCTCAGGTGTTGTATGTCTAGTCCCTGTGGACCACAACAGCAAAATCACTTTAATGAATGAATGAGAAGTCCTTTTCCCGATATTACTGTAACATGCAACATGAAACTTGTTTATCTTTGATAATCTCAAGTAAGTAGCTCATGCACGTCCATGACACTGGACTGCTTTAAAATTGGAAGACAATGATACTTTTCAAAAAGGATTCTAAAGTTTCTAAAAATCTATTTTTAAAAAAGGGTCTGTCTTGCTGTATGGCCAAATATGCCACTGCATTAAATATACAGTATATGGTCAAAACAAATCCAGCTTTGTGTTGAGCCTACACAGCAAGGGGTTTACTGTTGAAGAAAAACTGGAAGTGGAAAAAGGCTTATTTGCTACTGCGCTCTGACACTTTGAATTAGCCACATCATGCAAATCATAAATATGATGAATCATGCCCAGAATCTCATTAAGTAAATACTATCAGACACACAGAATCAGTGGCACAAACACGCCATCTTTTTACTATATTCATGGACTAATGCATTCCCTACCCATTTCCCCTAACCTTAACCTTCATAACTGAATTCCCAACCCTGGCTTAAAACTTAAACCAAATCATCATTTTGGTCCATGTAAAGCTTTCAGACTCCACAAGCACAGTGGGCTCACAGTTTTCAGAACTCAAGAATATACTTAAACAAGGCCAAACACACACAGTCACAGTCAACCCACATACTGACTAAACCACTCGCAGCATTTTCTGCCACTCTGACACAAATGTTACTCTAAGACGAAGGCTCCATAAAGCAGCTTGGGGAGTAGAAATTCTTCGCCAAGTTGAGTACACCTGATGGCTTAGCCATGGCAAGTTGTGTACAGGGAGCCAAGTGGATATGCGACCATGAGTGATGCAGGCAATGGCTAATCGTGGCTTTGAGATAAGCAAATAAAACGCTGTAGGCAGCAGGTGACGCAAGGATAATGTTTTTGGTCGGGAATTAAATTATTTGATGCAAGTTAACCACATCCTGCACTTAAATATGCAAACAAACATATGTACGCAATGACTTTTAGTCACTCAAAATGTGATGTCACTTGTGCGCATCACTACTGAATGGAGACCCTCATCTAGGCTACATACAAATCAGCAGCACACATTCCCATACTGTGGCAGTGACATACACCTTCAAAATTCAAATATATCTGAGTGCCTCCGGCTTTTCCCTACACCTCAACAACTGATACAGAGTCAGGTGCATAGATATACAGATTCATGGTTTTACTTGCTAATGTTTGAAAGTAGGAAGCTGGAAGGAGGAACAACAAATAAAGTCTTCAACAGTGACTATACTGAAGAGCTTATCATGAGACAGCAAATTTGCATGTTATGAGAAACCTATATTTCTGATTGATTGGCCAAGTGGAATCTCCTTTGATCTGAGTGGATAGCTGACTTTTTGAAAAACAGAAAGCAAAAGTGCCCCTGGGCATTCACATATCTGACTCCCGCACTGCATTGACAGGTGCAACCACAGAGATTTGCACCCTCTTCTTCTGCTCTCTCTCCCATATCCTGCTCTCACAGTAGCACCATATGTCCAGTCATCTTACTTTACCTCATCTTCACAACCAGTGAGTCAGAGCTGGAGATGTCACATAACAAGATGTGCCCACAAAACTTTTAGGATAGTTTGGCTTCCACGGGGTGTTGTTTGTTTGTCACAATGAGGATGAATATTTCATTAGAATTTTTGTGTAATTTTCTCAACATCTTGTAATCTCCATCACCATTACCCCATCTGCAGGGATTTCCATTCTAAGCAGAAAATTTGGCACCATGAATTGAGGTTTTATTGTATGGTCCACAAAGTCTCACAATTCTACATTAGCGTCCTCGTGAGCTTATATCAGAATAATGCTGGCAACCACCAGCGATGCTCTGCTACTTTTTAAATCAATGCAGGATGAATGTCTTTCTAGAGGAATGGGATGGCTGGCACAGTGGGAGCTAAGTGAGATTTTGCTAATTACATGGGTGCACTTAATAAATGGTTCTTGGGTCTGGTCATAAATACAAAGACACTGGCGTGGATTTATTGATGCTGGAAGAAAGCCTGATAGGCGGCAGGGTGCCATGAAGGAGAGCGCTCTGACCACTGCTGTTTTCTTTCCATTATAGGAGATGACAAAGAGGCCACTAAGTGGAGGGATATGTTTAGAAGGATTGCTGTAAATAAAGCAGTGATGCATTGTGAAGAACGCTGATTTTGGATCATTATGTAGACAGCAAATGGAGACTCTGTAATGTAATTATATTATGGCTTTGAGTATTTTGGGCTAGAGAGATGTTAGCAAGAAAAATTGGTATCAAAGGCAGATGAAAACATGATGCTGAATATTCATTACAGACACAAGTTTGGCTGCACTTCAACCTAAGTGTACCAATCTCAAATTATATACAGCTTGCTGTTTGGAGGGCATTCTGATATTTTGAAACCATACAATCTGCAGCTCTTGGACATTTTCATGTCATATACAGACCAAAAGGGCAATTGCATAACTACATGTTCATGCCCCTACAGTTGAAATACAGAAATACAAATACAGAACTGCTACACTAACCATCAAGAGAAAAGACGCGTTCTTTGCAACCAGCGCCACTAATTCTGACCTCACTGCCCCTGTGTTCATGATGGCACTAGTCCAGGAAATTTTATAGGTCTTACAGTATTTAATCCATGTGTCTTGTAGAACAAGATAATTCATTTGTCTAGGTCTGCATCTGTAAATATAGTCCAAAAGGAAAAAAAGGACTACAGAATTTAAAGTTTTCTTGGATAGTGCATCCACAACACAGCCCACTTCTGCAGTATTGCCTTGTATGGTGACATCAGAGACCAGAACAAGTGAATTAATTAATTGGCTGGTTGACAAGAACAGTAAATAGTCATCATTCCAAAGATTAACTAATCATGTAATCTGCAACCAAACGGATGCTTAATCATCAATAATCATTTCTAAGAAACCCACCAACTGGTTCACCGATTCCAGCTTCTCAAATGTAAAGTGTGTACTTTATTTTTGTGATGGATATAACGTGTTGTTCTAATTATGCAAAGCTTAGCAGACAATACTTCAGCCACATCTCCAACACTGATATGTCATGTAGTAGTCTTTTACAAGACCTAACCCATAAATTAGGACTTAGTACAAAACTTCTGCCTCCACTGTGAGTGTAGCAGCCCCCCAGGACACCATAACTGACCTCTCCTATGAGGCTCCTATTTAACCCAACCTGGCAGGCGGTCCTTCAAAAGGTCTTTTGTATCAGCCTGTTAGAGGTCACAGGGTCGGATTCCAGCGTTTTCTACATTGGTTCTGCAACAATGTCAACATGGTGGCCTTGCTCAGGGGGTGAAAATTAAGAAGGTTAACTGAGATTTGTTTTTCTTAAGATGTCCTTTTAACAAAATATGATGTTGTGATTCACAAATCACATGTCTGTACCTTGTGGGCTTTGTCTGCAAATTGAATAAGACATTTCACAGTATTTTAGAGAGAATCAGACATTAAGAGGATTACAGAAACAAGCAAAGATTGTTTTCTGATGATTACCATTGTTGTGCAGCACACAGAAATTAAGCAACACAGAACAAAGCACAAACAACTATTAACAATGATCCTCACTACAGAGATAGCGTTAACATAGCTTCATACAACTGTGGCTAGAAAAATTTATTAAGTAACAGAATCACGTCTCTGATTAACAACGCTGTTTTATGACATGATGTTCCCCATTTACTCTAGGGGAGACACGAGTGAAGTAATTGTTTAACTTAATGTCATGATTCTCCTTTTAATTTGAATGTGGTCTTGGAAAAATGGTTTGTCCTTAAATTGTTCCTGAAAGCGACAATATATGACCCCAGAATTAGCTTATTAAATGCAAAAGTGCTCTTGATAGAAAAGGTTTTTCACTGCCGTGGGGTGTTACGTCTTTATGAAGTCATACTGTGACCTATAACCTCACACACGCCGTCATGTTTTAACCCAACTGTAATATTTTCATTTTTCTAAGTTTGCGTTTAAGGTAAATATTTTGAATTTGCAAACTGTCACACCTACTGTATGGTCCAAGAGCCACAAATGGCCACTACAGGATCACAGCCCACATCTCTGGGCACTTGTCAGATGTAAGTAATGGGTTTTGTAATATGTGATTAACCTAAGGTTCAAGAATGTATTCAGATTTAATCATGGCTCATTCTGTGGTGCATGAAAGAGTGCACTGAACTTCAATTCCACCTCAAAAGACAGAATTACAGAATTCATTCTTCCATGCCGAGACTGAGGACTCAGTTTGTGTTTCTGTGCAGGAGTCAGTGGAGCAGGAAGGACTTTAACTACAACAAATGAGAAAAATGAGATGTGAGAGTCATTATGTTGGCCACAGAGTGATTTTTCTGTGATGGGAGGAAAGGCATACTGGGTTGGAAGCAAAGATGGGTGCGCTTGGTTCATGCAAAGAAAAATGCACTATCTGAGCAGGTGCAAACACACACCAGGACATCCTAATATGACACGAATAATTTGGGGGAATTCTCTGAATATTAATGGTTTCAGCTTTTGTCTGAGTCAAAGAGATGAGATGTCACCTTCAGGGGTTTGATCAGAGAGGCCAGACCTAATGAGGTCTGAGAGGAATCTGATAAGAACCTCAAGTACAACGTTCAGCCAGAGAATTTAGAGTTCAAATGTGTAACCAAGCTATTGCAACAAGGGCGACAGATTGGTGTAATACTTTATGATGAATCCACTGTGAAAGATTTTTGCATTGTGTTTGCAAAGCATGACTGTATTCAGCAAAGCTCAGATCTCTCATTCGGTCGATTTTTGGGCGTTTCAGATGCAGTAAATGATGCAATTCATGCACAATGCAGTGAGAAATTAGTTTTAAATACAATGAAAACCAAAGATACCCCGGGGACAATTAGGAGTTACATTTTCTCCTGACCATGACTCATCATTTAGAAAATCCATGTCCATACTGGCACAACAGCTTCTTTTTTTTCAATTTTACTTTGGTCCTTAAATATGTGGATACAAGTGGAGTTGTGAGATTTCTCAGGTGTGATAAAGTCAAATACTTTACAAATAATGATATTAATCAAAATAACATTCAGAGGTAATGGAACTGTGTGAGACAATGAGAATTAGGAAGTGCAATGCCAGACAATACTTTTCAATGTTGCCATCCTTTCTCTTCTTAAAAATAAAAAACTGCTCAAACATTTACTGAATTATGATGCTGCAACAATATAAGCTGCACAAGAAAGCAATAATCCTTTTATTACAAAGTATGAAATTGTGCTTCTCTCCTCTCTCTTAGTTGAGCCTCCATCCACAAAGGAGAATAACTGTCTGAATGCTGCCAAAGCCTGCAACCTGAATGACACCTGCAAGAAATACCGCTCAGCTTACATAAACCCCTGTACTAGCAGGGTATCTGCCTCGGAGGTGTGCAACAAGCGCAAATGCCACAAAGCTCTAAGACAGTTCTTTGACAAGGTAATTAAACATGTTTGTTCTCAGAGATATTTGCATATTTTTTGTATTTGATTTTGTTGTTTTGGCATTCCACCTAACACCCTACCAGGTGTCAAATGTCAAAATGGAAAAATATTATTTTCAGTGGGGCTTTAAGATTAAGCTGTTTTTTCTATCCAATTTCTATCCAGTGCTCTCATTTACCCAAAGCACAGCACTTAACTCAGTGCATTATAATACATCACAAATGGCTATAGTCACACTGGGGGGCAGTTAATTTGATTCGTGCCCTCTATCTTCACATTTTGTCTGTAGTATTATAAACTGGGTAAAGATAAGTCATTTAGCCACTCTGCATTACAAATGACAGATATACCTGGGAGAAAGTGGAGGTTTTTCCTTTTCCTCATTGCTATCACACCACATGGGTCAACATGTGTCCTTTCTCTTGCTCCCCAAAATGAAGGTTCCACCTAAATACAGCTATGGGATGCTGTTCTGCTCCTGTCCAATGGGGGATCAGACAGCATGTGCAGAACGCAGGCGACAGACTATTGTACCCATTTGCTCCTACGAGGATAAGGACAGACCAAACTGCCTGTCCCTTCAGAACGCATGCAAGACCAACTACATCTGCAGGTAGGAATGCACAGAGCGATCACCTGCAGTGGTACTGTCATAGTCTAATAGCTGGTTTAGTGCACAGTACAAACAGTTCAAGTCTGTGGCCAAGGTGGAGTCACCAAGTTAGTATGTATAGGTAGAAAAAAGAAGTAGTCAGTGAAGGAATGTTGCTAACAGGACTATTCATTGTACTATCATGCAGGTAATGGGAATTAAGCTGAGAGGAGCAAAGACAAGGGAATAGTTAGTCCTTGGTTCTCAATCACCTAACCGTTATTTAAACATGACAAAGCACTTTGGTCCCAATTGGCTTTATATCCAATAAAGGCATCTGAAAAATCAGCAGCACTAATTTCTCCTTTGTTTGTAGGTCGAGGTTGGCCGACTTCATCAGCAACTGTCAGCCAGAAGCTCGATCCATATCCGGCTGTCTCAGAGAGAACTACGCTGATTGCCTTCTATCTTATTCAGGTCTTATTGGTAAGTTGTTCTCTCAAAATATATTACCAGCTTTAAAATTTGCCCGATTTGTGATGTGACTAGACTCATAACCATTACTGCGGCTGCAATTCTAATAGCGCTTCTTTTGATTTGCTCTGTTTTTTTGCTGAACAAATCAATGAAATCTATTCACATGAGCTTGCAGCATAAAAATTTAATTTATTCAAATCAATAGCATTATTTGTCAGCCAGTCTTTAAGCTATCAAACTATGATTGTAATTGTTTTGTAATCTTTCCCATTTATAGAGAAGGTGCATGAAGCTTTTGTCAGCTTGATTAGACGTGATAAAGTTTTACATTTTGTTTTTCCGATACCAAAAGCAAAGAGACACCCATTCAAAGGGTTGGAGCAGCTGCACACATGAGCTAATTGCCTGAGACAACAAGTAGAGTGATGAGTTATAAGTATGGCCACTCTACAGCCATGTAGCTCTTCAGTCATGCATTACAAGTCGGAGGTTAGGGCATCTGATCAACTTGGCAGCCAGGCAGCTGAGATCACAGTCAATAAACTGCTAATCCGTACATGCCATCACAGTTCAGAGATCACAGCACCGCGCTCATTTCCTTTTGATCAACCTTTCCTCCATCAGCAGGTTTCATTATGTAGAAAGGAAAAATGATGTCCCACTGAGCTCTCGTAATGAGATTTAAGCGCGGGGCAACGCTGACCAATTTCAAACTCAACAGGCAGACATTTTAATCGACACCATTCATATTCTACTTCACACAGGTTACACCCTAATGGGTCCCCCCTGGGTTAACCACTCATCTCCGACTGCACACAAAAAACTGCATGTACTTGCATGGCTAATAAGCATGGGCCTACTTAACCCCACGCTCCCTTCAGAAAGGATACAGCTTTGTTTGGTTACATCAGGATGACAATAGCCAAGCCTTATTCGACTCTGTGCTGATCGAGTATAACGTGCGTGCCCCCAGCTTCTTCACCACAGTTGACTCCCAGTGGGTGGTAAGCAGCAGCAACCCCAAAAACACTGTTAACACACTTGTGGAGCTGTGGTGTGCCACCTTTGTTGACATTAGCACTTCTTTGAATAATGTGCATATTGTGGAACAGACATGACCGCTGGCAATGCCACATAATTAGAGGGAAGCTGTATAAGTCAGTGAGGATTATAATCGGTAGGTTGTTGTGTCACTGTCAAAGGAGAGGGTAGAGTCAATAAGTAACCCCTTATGCCAGTGAAGCCTTATTAAACATTAAAGCATTTGTGAAATAGTATGATAGTAATGCAGCTCTTCATTGAGCTGGCCTGCAATAGCCTGCAAGGTCTATAGGCTTTGTAAAAGGGGTAATGGCTTCCTACAATAGTGAATAAGCTTACCCTGATTGGCTGACCTGAACATTCAAATTTCAGTGTGCAGAGCGACTAAATTAAGAGAGTCCTGTTGGAGGGCTTTAACTATGATAATGGGATTACACTTACAAAGCCTCACAGTGGTTTTCTTCTCTTTTATGCTGCAGGTACGGTGATGACTCCCAATTATGTGCGATCTCTGGGTATTAGCCTGTCACCGTGGTGTGACTGCAGCAGCAGCGGGAACAGCAAGCCAGACTGTGATAAATTTGCAGAGTTTTTCACCAACAATCGATGCCTACGTAAGTTTCCATATTCAGACATTCTGCAGAAATGAATTTCTCCTGCCAGCTTTGCACTGTTCTTCATCATCTGAGGTCAGATTGACCAGTTGTTCTGTCTAGACTAAAAATTGGAAGATAAAAGAAGAAAGAATAGCATCAGGTTTTGACATGTTCTCCCATCAAATGTTGGATAAGCAACACTCAGTCCCATGAGTACGAATGGCATTCACTGGCATTTCGACAGTCTAAAGTCTAGACCAATTGCTTTGACTGTACTTAGGGCTTTTTGGTGTAAATTTGTCAGAACAAAGAGTTGTTTTTTCCCACGTTGTATTTTACGAAAGTAACGTTTCAATTCAAGATATATTCAGAAGGAGCTAAATTAAATGACAAGTTATTCGTAAAGTTTCCTTGTTTCAGGCCGTTAAGAAGCTCGTTTAAAACAGCTTTCTCATAGCTATTAAAAGGCAAACTGCTTTTTTTTTTCTTTTTTTTAAAAGGGCTCTTGAGAAAGGTCATGTCATTTTTTTCCCTACCCAATTATCTCAAGTATCAATTATAAGAAGCTTTTAGTTGGACATTAACAACATATCCAACTAAAAGCAATACAAGGAGGTAAGAGCCATACTAACCAGTGCAGACTACATTTTTCAAAACAGGATTTCTGGAGGTGAATAATGTTTCTTGCATGAATTTATAATATTTTACAATTACACTGTGGTCATGATATTGGATCTATATTGTCCAATATATCTGTACAGTATGTTTTCCACTTCATTCCTCCTGTTACATTCCACTGAACTAGACTATTTTTCATATAGGTAATGCCATCCAGGCATTTGGCAATGGTACTGATGTTGGAGTTTGGCAACCTCAACCCCCAATTCAGCCGACTGTAGTTGATCCCAGCATCACTCGGAGGGGTAAAGAGCGAACCAGTAATGCTCTGGATGCACTGACACACATGACCAAACTGGATCTTGATGGAGATTCACTATATCACGTCTGTGGAACCTTACAGGTGAAGTTATAAATGTCAAGTGTTTTCAAAGTTGGCTTTCTGTGGCTTTGCATTTTCTCTTGACTTAAATAGGTTACAAAGGTTATTGACAAAATAGGTTACATACCAAAACAATAGAAAGGGAAGTGGATATGAAATCACTGCATAATTTTTGATAAAGTTAAAATGTCACCCACTAAATGTGTCTCAGAAAAAAGCTACTAAACTACTAAATTTTCATAATGGATATTTACCTGAGTACATTTGAGGCAATTTTACTAAGTCATTTAAAGGTAAAATGAAATGATGAATATGAACTAATTAAACACAATGCTGCTTTGTGGCCCTAATTTCCCCTCAAACCTCAGAAAACAAGGAGTCTGAATCCAGACTGAGATCTAAACATCAGGTAGAGATCCAGGATTCAGAGCCTCTGATGTCAGACGTCTGGCTCTGTCACCTTGATGAATCAGGGATGGGTTTATGATGGCATGCGCAGAATCCCCCCTCCTGGGCAGAAAGATGAGACGTCAGTGTGGAGTCAGAGTCTCCAAAGCTGTCATGTCAAAGCTAATTGGTTGTCACAGTAACATCAGAGATGGCCCACAGGGTTGGTGTGTGTGTGTCTGTCTGTGTGCAAGTGTGCCTGAAAGTGTTTTTGTTACCACTTTGCAACCTTTTCCGATAAAAATGACAGATCTTGTCGGGACCAGTAGATTGTATGAGGACCAAAGCCCATCCTGATGTGGCAAAACATCATTTCCAAGGAAAGACTGCAGGTTTAGGTTTACCTTCAAACAAATATTGCTGCTGATTATTGAATAATAAATGCCGACTACTGGTGTGAGACACCAACTTTGATCTACCTTCTGCATTTGTACTGAACATAATTCACTACTTAAAAAAGTAACTTATTCAAAGTAATTGCATAATTACTGCAAACTCAGCTGCTGATAGTATAAACTGAAGCATTTGAAAACTACAAGAGGTCAAAGTTCATTGTAGGTCTTTATAAACCAGTTGATCAAAACTCACTGAAGGTGGTTCTGTCATTTCTGAGAACCATCTCATGCAATTCAACATTTGTCCACCAGTAAAATACTCTACCATATGACTTTTAAAAAGTAGTGACAGATAATGACACGATAATGGAGATTAGTCTTGAAATATCAAATGCAGTTGTAGGGCATCTGTTCATTTTGCTGATTTTGAAATTCACATCATAAATTGCATGTTTTGTTTTTTTTTACAGTATGTGCTTTTAGATCCTGCAGCTGCTTTGGTGTTTTTTGGCCTCACCAATACACACTTCAAACCTGTGCTATTCCCCACTGATAAATACTATAGGGCTATATTTTCAAATGAGATCATATCACGTTACTTTAAGCAAGACGATCTATCATATTGGCTTTTAATAGCGATAATATGATTTATCACCTGTGAAAACATCCTCCAGGAGGAAAGACCTCCTATAGCGCAATTAATCATTCTTCTCAGAAACCTGCCTCATACAATTCTTTCTACTTAAGAACCAATGCATGGAGTGTTTATTATGTTCCCAAACCACTGTAGAGTCACTTTATCATTTTCTGTACGCCATCTCTGTATCTGTGAGTGTGTATTTGCTTGTGTGGCTGTGTGTGGCTATGTGTGTGTGTGTATGTGAAAATGCATGTGGGGATTTTTGTGTGTGGCTCAAGAGGTTTGGAGTCATCTGAGAAAAGTTCCTCTGCAGAAGATCTTACAAAGACAAACAGATGCACTTGAACCTTACACCAGTTCATTGAGGATGATTATACAAAAGGGTTTATGTAGGTCTAGACTGTGGGAATAAGTGAGAACTGAAAGCCTATTCAAAAATTCAATTAGTGGGATTGTTTTGGCCTCACAATCATGACGTTGGGAGTTACCGTAATGCAGTAATGATTACGCTTGACCTCATCATACTTAAGACTCCACCCTTATTTTAACAACAGTTGAACTTCCAGGTCAAGACAATTACATTGGGATTAGCTAATGACTGATAGGGTCAAAGAAGTGGTCAGATTTGTATATTTCATAGAATCGTAGGACAACCATGAGTAAGTGTGAGATCCTGAAATACAGGGAAACCAAATTGGAAAACAGTAGTTAATGTTTCCTTGTCATCTTTCTCATTTTCTTCCTTCCAGGCCCAAAAGCTGGTGTCAAACCAAAGTGTAGATACAACTGCATGTGTGGTAAGTGAGTTTTCTATACATTCCTTATAAGGTTTCTACTACAGCACAAACAATAGTATACTGATATTTCAGAATCAAAGAAAGAAAAGCATTGCAATATGTCTGTATAGCAATACAGAGATTATTATTAAATTGGTATAATTCAATAGAGACTCCCTAATAACATTCTACCTTTACCAATCCAATTTAATATCCAGTTTTAAAAAATAGTCACAAAATGAAACTGACAAGAATGAAAATAGATGAGAAATGGATTTAAATAGACACAAAGAAGTAAAGCCAATATATATGTCACTTGTCCCAATCTTAGATTAATGGCTAAACCCACAGAAAAAAAAAAAAAGATCCATTTCAAAGTATTTTTCCACTCAATATAACACTCTGTGGTCTTTTCCCCCAGAACCATCAACTGGACGAGTCCAGTGATTCGAATGCGATTGCTAGAAGCTCACCAGCTGAACGCACCTGCTTACACCCCTCAAGTCTTCTTCTTGCACTAGTCATTGGTTTCACCCCCACAGTATCACCACTACAAGGTTTCTAGCTTTTGTAGGATGCAAGGCCTATGGATCGACACTCTTATCCCAGGAAGTGATTCAAGTCATGTACTTTAATTTAGACATTTGCCAGAGTGTGACACCTACATTTTTCTTAAAGTGGAAAAGAGCAGCGCAGTGTGCTAGAAGCTCTGAGATCATAAACAACAGTGGATTATCTCTGAGGAATCCATGTTTACTGTTGCTGTGTTAAAAACAGACGTCCTGAAGCTGACGCTGAGATATCAGCTCATTTTCCTTCCATGCCTTGTGGGGGCAATTTGGTGACTTCAAAAATCAGATCCACACATAGAGACACATTTTTTGGGGGAGTTTAAACCCTGTGATCTGATAACCATGTGAATAAATTCACCTGTCTGGAATGTGTGCAATCGCTGCACATCTCACCGAATGGACTGCCAACATGCTGAACAGTGTTTTGATGATAAAATGGATCAGTCTCTGCATAACTGCGCTTTGAGTCATTCTGTTAATAAACTTGCTTTAGTTGAACAAAAAGGAAAACTAGGTGTTGATCTGTTACATGTTGCTATGGACTACTAAACCACATTCAAACGTTTGAACTCATTTAAAGCCCATCGCAGTTTGTTGGAGTATCCTCAAAGGAAACAAGACACATCAACCTGAACATTTTCTCTGCTCCATGTTCAGTACTATAGATCAGTTTTGTTGATTGATTTGGTCGTTATGGTGTATAGTGGTTCACCTCTCAAAAGAACATTTTGTACATATGATACATGAAATGTGCACTCTGTTACAGTTTGCTGCTGTTAGCTTGTAACATATTGTTGTAATGTTTTTGAGAGTGTATGTTAGTTTTTGGTGAAGCCTCTCTGCTTCATCTAGTGTAGCTATGATTTAGAAAATGTGATGGGGTATGGTTCTTGCCTTATGTGGCTGCAGATATGACTTTATTGTGTAATTATATTTTGATGGCAAAGTGCATAATGTTATCTTAAACAGTATTTTTCTTGGAGGAATATCAAACTATCTGCAACAGCAATGAGAACATAAAGAATTTACAAAAGTGTCTTTCATGGATAAAAAGACAAATGTTAGTTTGATCAACATTCTTCGTACTGCCATGATTTTGTTTGATTTTTTCACTTCTTGCCATGGCATTGAGCTAGAGGACATGGGATGGTGAATAAGGAATGTGTATATACCCACATGGAGAGCAAATGCCAAAAGACAAAAGCCAGTGAACATTAATTGCTAGCAATTATTGCTGATGCAAATGGTGAAAAGATGAAAACACTTACATAGTTATTATATATTTAATGACAGCTAATTATTGAAGCCATTCAAAGAATGTACAACATAATGACAATGAACTACAAAGACTTGTTTTTAAACATCCTCATCCTTTCTATTAAAAAAATGTCAAAATTGTCTGTTAATATCAGTCCCATGTATGATCTCTGTTGACATCTTGACTAAAGCTGGTTATAATGAACTTTTTATAGATCGTCTAAAATTTGTTTTGTCGATTTTTGAAAAGGGTAAAAAAAAAAGTTTTGGTAAAACAAAGAAATACTACATATTACACTGTTCATCTCATTTGATATATTGATTTTACCAGCATTAACTTTAAGACATCTGTAGGTGGACACGTTTATGTACAAGTATGAAGAAAATTTAAAATTTTGGCTTATCTGTTAAGTGTTTGCCAAAGAGCTGAAATAAAAATAGTGAACATTGACTCATGCTGGTTTCAATCAGCAGCAAATGATATATTTTGTTTTTGGCTCATATCATTCCTTCTTCACAATGCTAGTTTATCTGGTGTTTAAGCAACTGGGAAAGATTCCTGTAAAGCAGGATTAGAAGATAGCACCTGCCAGACAGACCGCCATTGTCAGTCAGATCACATCAGTCCCGGTGCGGAGTGACACAGGCAGACAAGGACGCAGCCTACAGAGGACAGACTGTTTTGGCACAGTGATGGAATACTTGACCTAGACACAGAGCCTAAGATTTATTAGACGTGTCACAGAACCAAAAGGGCCAAAATATCCTCCTCGTGTTATGCATTAAATGGAAATGACAAGTGCCCAGTCTCACTGATATAAGAGGATAATATAGTGAATGAATGGAGGTATTCTAACACATGTTGGGTCTAACAGATCATCCCAACAATACAAAACATGTTTGGAAAGTTCAAAGGAATTCTTTGACATTTTGGGAAATGCTCTTTATTCTCAGTGTGGTGGAGACCTAAAGACAAGAGCTGGGCAACTTTAAGAATGGATGTTATGAATCTATATCTTTGGATCATGTCTCTATTCTTCGATTGTCTTGTCAACAAATTTTATCTAAAAAAAAAACAACAGATCCTACTGCAACATATTATCATTATTATTATTGGGTGTCAATGACATACAAGAATAGCATCAAGTGTAACAAATACACTCCATCACCAGCCTTACTCTTTTATAAAAATAAAAACATAAGAAAGGGATATAGTCACAATTTTACATTTGACACTTCTCAGAAATAAAAGTCCATGTGACCATTTATTGAATATACTGTATTAGCTATCACAAAAATTAGACTATGTTTAAAGAGCCATTTTTTTCTTGTTTGTTTGTTCAGTGTCCTTGTGCTTGTTTGTCTTAGTCAATGTCAAAAGTCTTGTACCATGGCATGTGATTCCAGGGTGTGAATGACATTATATTTGAACTGCTCAAAATGCCAAACACATAGTTGACTGAAGCCTCGAAACAAGAATAGTTGTCATTAAACCTATGATAAATATTATTGCTCGCCAAGTTTACCATTCCCCTGCCATAAAGCCCCAAGGCCTGGGAGATAGTGTTTAGAGACACCCCCTCCCACAACTATAAAACCACAGCAGCTCTACTCAATCCAAATGTTCACCCTTGGCATAGATAAAAGAGAATACTGATAAAAACGGTGCAATCACAGCAGCACTGCCTGGTAGGGATCACATCTAATTACTGCAACTTTGACCTCTCCTGCAACATTGTTTCACCACTTTGAAACTACAATGTCGATTTCACCTTTTCCATTAACCAGGAGAGAAGCAGCAATTCCATTTTATTACTCTTTTTTTTTTTGTTGTGCTCAAATGTCAGGCTGTGGGTGTGCCTGGGTTTTCACAGTAAACACTCCATGGCATCAGTTACTTTGAGATGCTTCCCGTCACATCTTCTCCAGAGCAGTGCAGGGGCAAAGATAAGAGATAATAATGCAGGTCCTTGATTGCACCCCGGAGCCAAAACCATAAGCTCTATGCAGCTGAAAAGATGGAACACTTTTTAAATTCCTGGATGGTTGAAGAAAACAGACTAGAGTAAATATGACAGAGCTGAAGAGGATGACCTTTGAGTGTATGGGCTAAGAAAATGCAGTACAGGCTGAGACTAATGAGTTATTTAAACAAACAAAGTAGGAAACCTGCTGACAAATAATCACTTGAGGACTTCTACACAGTAAGCAAGCATGAACCAGATTGTCAAAAGTATTCCAGGTGATAAAATCAAGCCGTCCCTGGCATTATTTAATTTTGATGTATTCAGATTTTGTGGAACAGCAAACTAATGACTTATCATTTGAGGTAGGACTTTTATTGCTGCCATTTGCAACAAATGAGCTGAGAAAACAGTGAGATTGTAATTGTTCTTATTATTAACTGTTTGCTAATGGGAACTTTAAGCAGGCCCACTAATTTCCTATTATTTTCTTCGTTAACTAACTTACCTAAAGTTCAATTCAAGATGCTATGAAACATCTATTACAATTATCTAACTGAACAAATTACCCACTGAAATTGTTAATGGCCCTATAAAAGATTGCTCTTAATTTTGCACAACCTCCATATTGCTGTAGCAGTTGCTTGGCACTACATGGTTATCCCAGTGAAGTGGTTGTACCTGCAAGTGAGCCTATGTTGAGATCAAAAACAGTCTCCCTATATCAAGAAACTGATTAATCCAGGTGTGTCTGTGACTACTCAGACACACCTGGATTAATCATTTTGTCCAGTAATGCAAGACAGGAAATAAAAGAGCAGCCTTAAGTTCAGGAAGCAGTGGAGCTGTGCATAGAGCCCATTGCTCTTTGCCTGTGACGAAGAAGAGGTCTCTAAACTTTTCAAAATCAAAGCCTCTTTTGAGGAACCTGGGTCTCAGTTGGGTTGATAATAAGGAAGAAACTGTGGACTGTGGTGCCGCTTAGCCGGTGGATCAGCACCACGGAGAGCGCCATTTCCACTAAGGGCAGCCTGGGGTGAGACTGAGAGTACGACACCAGCTGTTCTCAATCAAAGTAATGACTCTCCCCACGAGAATTTGTTCCTGCTTCCTTTTAAATTACTCAAGTCCCTTCATTTTCAAACTCCGCAGGGTCTCCTTCTGGCCAGTGTAACTGACCTCCTAGCGACATGTAGCCTACAATGGTTTTCTTCATCGTCTACTCGTCAACATCCACTTAGTCCCCCCCCAAAAAAGACTTTCTAACTGTGCAACTAATATTTTAGCTTTTATTTGTTCCCTCTGAAAATAGCAGTAGCAAAGAAGCAAAGTTTTAATATCAAAACCGGTTGCCTCTGAGATCTTGAGGTGGTTGAAGTGAGCATGAGCTAATAGTCATAGAAATAGAAATAGAAATAGATCATAAATTGCTCTAGCTGAGAAAACTTTATTTCAGGCTAGTTGATATCAGCAGCAAGTTAGTTCAGATGGCCAAATCCCATGAGACTGATCATTTATCTGAAAACAAAATACCAACTGCAGTGTTGATATTTTTGCAGCTATGCTCTGATCTTGTCCTCTTCTGCAAGAAATAACACCAATATCAGCAGTGCAGAATTACGGGGTGGTAATAAAAAGTATCCTTCTCAAAGCCAAATCAGACACAGAGCCAGACACCAGCCACGTGGCTCATCTCCTGCCTAAGCAAATCAGACAACAAGCAAGATAGACGTCTGTTTAGTTAACTGAAATGAAATCCAAATCCAGCCATCCAGCTGTGCTGTTAGAAGCTTAAAACATACCCAGCCATCAACGCGTCTCAAGACGTCTCAAGACGTCTTAAGATGTCTCAATAAGCTGAATCAAGACATCTTAAGACGTCTGTACACATCAAGACGTCTTGAGACGTCTTAAGACATCTTAAGACAAACATTTGAAGACATGCACCCATGTCTCAAGACATGCAAAAGCAGCACATGGGCTGCTCTCAGACAGAATTCTGTGTCTTGAAGACATGAGTGTCTTGAGATGTCTTGAGATGTCTTAAGACATGTCTTAAGACATCTCAAGACAAACATTTGAAGACATCTTAAGACATGCAAAGGCAGCGGCTGCTCTCAGACAGAATTCTGTCTTGAAGACATGAGTGTCTTGAGATGTCTTAAGACATCTTTTTTTTTGTCTGTATGTGGCCTGTCTCAAAAGCATGGTCAAGCTGTCTTGCTTCAACTGGAGTTTTATGATAATAATTTTGCCTAATTATATTTTCTTGTAAAATCTTATATAATGTTATTGGAGGTTTAAATTAATTAATTACACAAACACACACGATTTCACACTCATTTGAGTAAGTGAGACAGGTTATGCAGCCTGACAGACACAGCGCAGGTCACGGGTGAAACTCATTCAGTAAAGTAAGCTCGCCTGAGAGACGCGACACAGGGCACGTACACGCACGGTGACGTCACGTGAGCAGTCTGCCGTTGAGCCGTCAGAACGAAGAAGAGGAGCGGGGTGAAGAGCATAGTGAAGAGGACGTCTGAGTTGCTGGACAGCAGTTTGACATTTGTTTGGAGACAACTACTTCTCCTGAGGTTTGTTCACTAATTTTACAACTAAATTTATAGGTCAAATTTTCCCAAGACACCCCCTACATCGTCTCTAATATGAACCCTAATGGCTGCCAACGGTGGGCTAACCAAAACTGCTAGCTAAGTGAGGGATAACCTGCTTGTTCATTACTCGGTTATTGCAAAGCTGTTCGCGGATTAATAATTTAAGACCAATTGTGTTTAAAAAGCGATCTTTTTGATCTATAAAATTTTCTCTGGAAGAGAAACTGCAGGTTAACAGCTGTTGCTATGCGTCCATACAACGGCTGAGTGGCCCCTTCTGTTATACATAGCAACGGCTGGTTAGAAAGAAATAACAGATCACACAGTGTGTAAAATGTGATTAACATACCATCTTCATGTAAGTTAGCTTTTATGCTTGTAGATTAAATAGTAAAGATCTTTGCTTTACAGACAGTCCCATTTACAGTCAGGAGCAGAACGAAGAAGAGGAGCTGTGAACTGCTGCTCCTGGTGTGTTTGGAGGCTGCAACTGTCTTCTCCTGAGGTTTGTTCACTAATTTTACAACAAAATTTACAGGTCGTACTGTTTCCTTTTTCATTCATGGCAAATATGACTGATGTTGATCTGAAGGTTTTTTAAATTTTCACCCAGGCAAAAACCGTCCTGGATGCCACACCCTTCAGTTGTCCTGCTGGGGGTGTCCCATTCACTGGCCCGAAATCAGCCAAATACAGGTCATTATTTTCATACACAGCAACAGGTTACTGCTATACAAAATCCCACTGATGTATAGTATTATTACAATCGTTTTTGCATTTTTCTCCATTTCAGATTCCTTTATGGCCTGAATGAGGACTTCTCAGATGACCTGTTCAATAGTTTTTTTTGTTCCTGTGTTTTTATCTTCTATGTACATGTAATGTATGAATGTGTTCTTCATATTGGCTAATATATTATATTTTTATGTGTGT
This sequence comes from Decapterus maruadsi, assembly GCA_030347415.2. Classification (NCBI taxonomy): domain Eukaryota; kingdom Metazoa; phylum Chordata; class Actinopteri; order Carangiformes; family Carangidae; genus Decapterus; species Decapterus maruadsi. Next base: position 10,756,404 of record CM064888.1, on the reverse strand, counting down.
ATATTATTTTATAAAATGTAACATAGAATAATACTAGTTAAAATAAAGTAGTTTAAAGTACAATGTTCTGTATTATTCCATTATTCCAGTGTTTCCCCTATAGGTTTACAGCTTTTGGAGGGGGGTGGCAGCAGAGGAGGAAAAGGACGAACGAACACGCACTCAAAGGAATCATGGTGTTAATGTGTTTCACATGTAAAACATTTAAAATGTAATTCAACTACAAAAAAGGAATAGTGGACAGTAATGTTTTACCTTAAGACATCTCAAGACATCTTAAGACATCTTCGTATTTTCAAGACATCTTAAGACATCTCAAGACATCTTAAGACCCATGTCTATAGACGCGTCTTATAGACGTCTTAAGACGTCTCAACATATATGTCTTCAAGACATCTTAAGACATCTCAAGACATCTCAAGACATCTTCGTATTTCAAGACATCTTAAGACATCTCAAGACATCTTAAGACATCCTCGTATTTTCAAGACATCTTAAGACATCTCAAGACATCTTAAGACCCATGTCTATAAGCCTCTTATAGGATAAGAATTCAACATATATGTCTTCAAGACATCTTAAGACGTCTTGAGACGCGTTGATGGCTGGGTATGAATGACAGATATGAAGCAAGAGATTATAGGCCTACTCTTAACTCCGACATATTCAGCCAACAAAATAGACACATGCACATTGTTTGGAGCAGTCTCTTCTGAAGTGTTATGTAGCAGTGATAAGCAGCAGATGACCATCAGCACACCGATAAAGCGTACGAATGGCATTGACTGCAAATGAGTGCAGCAGGGACATAATCCACAGAACACGAGCTCAGCATGTTAGATGTAATTATGATATCAGAGACAGAAAAAGCAAGTTGTCATAGAAGGACACTGATTTAAGTTCATGCTCAGCAGTAACAGTGATGGGGAAACTGAGATGACAACTCAGGCTACCTGATGAGACAATAGCAGTGTTGAGGTTTACTGAAGCCAGCAGGCTGAACAGACAGACCAACAACAACAACAACAGCCCTCATGCAAAACAAAATAGCCAAACACAAGACACTCCCTGACAACCAAAGAAGAATAGGCTACCAACCAAATACTGCACATAATGTTCATCTAGGTGGCGAGATAATTTGCAGCCAACGCAATTTGAAGAGCAGAGCATGTCTTACCTTGCTGAAGAGAAGCAACACAACGACCCTCCACGTCTCAGCAGGGCAGTCCAGACTTCCACAGTTCCAGGAGAGGATAACTGTTGCTCCTGGGATTAAAAGTAAAGTTTTTGGTAAGGAGCTAAAACTTGCAGGGCAGTTTATTCCTTCAGCAAGTTGTCCGCGAGCGACGGTGTCATGAAGCTTCGTGTGCTAACATGCTACATGTCAAACGTTAAATTGGCAACGCTTCAAACTGCAAACACACACAAAATAGTAATATTTGAAAAGCCCGCCATGTCGCAGGTGTGTTATTCATGTAGGCCTAATATACATACGTTTTTCACGTGACGTCCTGGTCGGTTGGTGAAAATATCCACTTCAGCCGATTTAGGGCTAGTTTTTCTTCATGCCAGGTCACCTAGCTGTTGCTAGCACCTGTGCACCGGTGCCAGGTGCGCCACACAGGTGTGGCTGATCATGGCCGAGTGGCTACTTCACAGCTGATCGGTCATCTGCAATCAATGCAGATTCGTTAATTTAAACTTTTTTCTCTCTCTCTTTTTATAGCCAGAGTCAGTTGTTGAAATACTGCTATTAATAATATTATAATAATTATAGGCTACTAGCCTACTTAGGATAAGAATTTACCAATGTTAGGCATAATTAGATTACTAGGATCTCTAGGCAAAAACACATCTCAACAGCTCTATTCCTCCAAGAAATGTGAAAGTTCAGTAGCTATCTACCGGTAGTTAAAATGAGGTGATGATCGCCAATAAACATTATGCATCACAGTGCCTGATAGAATCCTGCAGTTCATTGTTTTACCCCCATGTACAGTGCACTAACATTAATAGCCTCTGAAATTTAAGGTCTGGACAGGTTGATTTACAATGTGCACTGGAATCCAAAATACTTCCAGCTAGGGGGATGATCCAATAGGATCATATTGGATGGTTTGGCAGATTTGCCTTCTGACACACCCTCATAATTTATGTCTGAGAGCGACAGATTAATCACCATCACTTGTTCGGACTGGAGACGCAGCAAGACAAATGGGCATAAAAATCCATACCTCCACATCATAAGTGAATCAAGAGACTCGGCAGGCGTAATTTCTTTGTGTTTGTGAAATTAACCTGATGTGTAGTGCAGCCTACCAAAATCATTGATCAAACTGATATTTTATTTATGTGTGCCATCTGTTTGGTGCCATCTAACACACCAACAAGAGAGCAATTAAGAGGTCGGTGTTTTTAAAGAGACATGGATTCACAGTGATTTGACAACTGTTTGTGGTTGCATCTGTGATGATTCCAGTGAAATAGAAGGCAGCATTGGCTGATTTGTTTTGTTTTTCATCACCAACTATAAGGTCCAAGCCCTAAAAACACTGGTATGAAAGTGTTACTGTCACAATTGTATCTGTAGCTGTAATCTGTATGAAGCTATAACCAGTGTTCAAGTAGTTCTTATCAACACTGCAATGAAGGTAATAGCAACTGGACAGGTAGCTGAAATGAAACAGGCATGTTCCATTCATAAATATCTTGATTAATTTGGCTAAATGCCCGAACACAATTTTTTTTTTTAAAACAATGCAATGTGTAGCATTTGTCCAATGACTTGACAGTTATGCTTAGACCAGACCAGACATCACTTGACCAGCAGTGACTCGGGTTCAGCACAATATTTTCAGCACATGCCTCTCCAGCGCTTAGCAGTGACCTCTGTTTGCCTGACTGTCATTTTGAAAAATAACAGCCAGTCACACCTTGGAGAATCCGACAGCCTGCCTGGTCAAAAGGCCTCAGATTCTCATGGCTCCCTGGACAATGCCACTGCATAAAACCATTATTCTCACTGACTAGTCATTATTCTCACTGACTAGGATGTGTCCAGAAAATGTATATAAACAATTTCAAAGCTTTCCAGTGTGTGTTGCATTGAATATCTGTAAGTTCTTCATCCAGCAAAGCAGAGCTAAGCACTCTTGCAACTGCTGGAAAACTCCCTCCTCACTCTGACAGGAGATCAATGAAACCCCACTGAGTCCCACTTTGAGGCCACCGTTGGAATATAACATATTCCGCCTTTTTCCAAAACTTTTTTTTTTTTTTTTGTTGGGAGGGGAATGGACGGACTATTAATGCATGATATGTCTCTCATTTTATGTTGGTGTTGATCAAAAGGACAGAAGATGACACAGAAAACAAAATGATAAAGAAATACTAATAGGAAGTAGATTCCCAATTCCATATTAAGAAAAAGCACCATTTGAATTTTGTGAGAGAGACTACCACCCATAACCAATATTGTTAATATTGACTGACAGTTTGGCAGACTGTTTCCTTTGTGTATGAGCTACATGTCAGCCTGGCAAAAAAAGCTTCACTCATGTTCCATCTCCATGCAATTATAGTAGAGGATTCATTTTCTCTGGCCTGAATATTTCAGTGTGATCTTCTCTTTAACACGTCTAGCAATTTCATTGTACAATGTTTCACTTATTTATCATGCATTAGTTACTTTGTGACAATCACAAAAGGCAGAAAAATTGCACTATTTCAAAAACATTTCACAGGGTTTGTTGTCAGCATCATTGAAACAGCAGGAGAGGATTTATGGGAGTCATACAGAACTTTGTGTGTTCAACTGACTGTCACAAACACCGCAAAATTGCAAAGCACAATGATGCTTTAAGACCACCCGTCACCTCCAGAGCTGTCACCCCCCCGTTAACATGTGTGCTACAGGTGCACACAGAGCGCCTACAGTCTCTTAACAGATAGGGGTTGAGTACAGGTCAAAAAGCACTGTTTTCAAAGTGCACACTTGGTATTGGAGAGATAAAAGCAGCACCTTTTATTGACTAGGCAGTGTGAAATCCCTTTAAAAATAACGGTTTGAGAGAGAGACAGAAATATGAAGAGAAAGTCATAAAGAACAAGTACATTATAAATGTGCCCTTTGCATTTATGGCTACGAAATTGGTTTATCTTGTCAGGTTTCTTGCTATCAACAGCATCATAATAACCCACATAGTTGAGTTCTCCTTCAAACTACTAATGGCTTTTACCCACAAGCGCCTGCAGCTAATAAATATACTGTTGAGTATAAGTGAGGATTATCCAGAGTAGCACTTTGGCATGGCATCCCTTTTCTTTACATTCTTGTTCAACCCATTGACATGAAAGAAGCTGCACTTCAACTACATCCTGACAGGCGACACAACAAACCTTTTCATTTCAGGCTGATGCTAATTCTTGGTTGCGAGGTGGTTAGCTTGAGATAAAATAAAATATTAGTCAGCTTTGTGTTTGTTTATCATTATCATGTTGCACATACGCACTAAGTCACTATAATGTAATTTGTGAGAAAATAAAGGAAAATCTGGGAATGTAGGCTATTTATAAAAAAATATAAAAATATCTAATCCAAAAACTAATTCGTGTGACTCGTGCATTTCCATTTGACCTCTTCAAAACACAGCTGAAAGCAAATGCTTTTCACTATCAATTGCTTGTGTTTACTGTACAGACACAAAATGCGCCAAAATTCATGTCTGTTTTGTTTTTCTCTCTCTCTCTCTCAGTTACTTTCAGAGGGAATAATTATCTATAGCTGAGGCAATCAACCACTGTTCAACAGTGGGCACCAGACCGCAATTACAAATTGGATGTTTAAGCTTCAGAGGCAGTGAGCAGCAGAAAGAGACAAAAGAAGCAGTAGAGAAGTGATGTGGAATTCAGTGTTTGTACTATAAATACTGTACTGCGTGTGAAAAGACTCAAGTGCACCAATAATTTTCAGGTCTGTTTTTTTATTTTCTGGCATGTTGTCCATCTTTAAAATACACTGAAGATTACTGATATGCAGTTTCTCATCTTTTTTTCTTTTTTTTTCATGGTACAGTGAGACCCTGATTCCTGTGTAATGACACTGTTATAGGATACTCTACGAACACAAAATAAAAACACATTAGCTGGCTTACTATCCTTATGAAATGCATCAAAGTGACCACTTTGCAACGGAAAAGCAAGACAATGCCCATAAAGTCCTCAAGGATGCACGATTCAAAAAGAGTTGACGATAAAACAACGGATTTAAGTCAAGGATACAAATCAAGTTAAATGCGCTATTACACAGGAATCTGTTAAATATCAAAACAAAAAATATCAACAAAAATGCTCTTTTTCACAAGTGTAGCAAAAAGACTTACAATTTCTCATAGATATAATAGTAACAGGTGACAAGGCTTAAAATAATGATAATCTCCTGCCATTCAGTCATAAAAACCTGACACACATGAAATCTCAAGAGATAAGAGTGACAAAGACTCACATTTGTTCCAACAAGACACTGTACAGCTCAGGATGGAGTCGGGGCAAAAAAAACATATAAAAAAAAAAAATTCTGCAGATCAACAAGCCCCCCCTCCCTCCGTCAGAGTTCATGGAAAGCCAAGGCATTATAAAAGGTAATGTAACTCCTTGTACTCAAAATGGAAATAAAGTTGTAGCTTCAGAGGACTCTTATGAAAACCTTACAAAACAAACTAGTAAACAGCCAGAGGAGCACGATGTCCCCGGTCTAATTTTGTTAAGCAGACGTCGTCCTCTCAAAATGACATCCGCCCACCACATCAATCCAAGGGCATCCAAGTTCAAAAGCCTCATGACCAAGTTGCACAGCAAAAATGATACACTTACAACCCACAGTAAAGGATTTACCAAAAAAATTCAGTGTTTCTGTGTGTTATGCAACTTCTCCACCACACACTGGGGGGAAACAAATGTAACGAAACGTTCCAGTTTTCTAATATATCGCATTTACTTTTTCTTAAAAGTTCCCATGCTTTACTTTGACGGCTGATCACTTGTTCGAGCCTCTTCTGGTTTTGCGATCTTCACCCACGTTGCCGGCGGTAGTCGATTCCGGTCTCATGTCTCTGCAGCATTTCAACATGTACTCCACACAAAATACAGACTTTAGCTTCAGCTGGGTGGATGATGCATTATGTACAGGAAATGCTAAAAGAGCTCATCAATGGGAGTCGGTGGAAGAGTGGTGTGAGAAAATACTGGAGCTGTCGAAACACTATCATGTGGCGTTGGAAGGAGTCCTGGTCTCTAACTAGCACGTACAGTAGCTTCCTTCACAAAATAAAATACAAAGAAGGCAGAATGAATTCAGTCAATAGAGCGAAGGCTGACTCAGGCTTATCAGATGTCAATGAAAGGCTTTAGCACCATAGAATACCACTTGTTGGCAAGCAAAAACAAAAAGAAAAACCTCATAGGCAGCATGTGCTGGATGTCTACCAGTCATTCTCAGTTCAGTCTGTTTGTATTTCCAACACAGCAACATGAGGGAAATCAGTTCAACTTTGATATAACCCAACGTACAGACACCTTTGCTTCATTCCTCATGCTGAGCAAATGATGACGAGTTGTCAGGAAGATATTTATGACAGAAACTTCAATAGCTGCAGATCTTAATAATTAATTTGTCTCTGATGTCGCCCATCAGGCAGTTTTTTTTTTTTGCAGGAAGAGTTTGCTTTTGCTATGATGACTGTCCAAGCTAAAGTGAAGAGGTAAGAGCCCAGGAAGAGGAGGATTCTGTTGCAGAGGTTGGAGGTGGAGTTTCTGAGGTTGACCGATGCAGAGGAGAGAAAGGTGGGGGGACAGCAAGGTAACGAGGGTTGTGCTCTTGGGACGTTTGAACTTCAGTGGTAGCAGCCAAATGAAATCTCCTACATGTAGCCATCTCTCGTCTCTGGAAAGGTTTCCGACTGGGACCTTCACACGACCTCAGGCGGTGCAAATGAAAAAAGGAAGGACCCAATGGGATTTGAGGGGTTGAGACTCAGACGCACGTGCCCTGGTGTGCGGGAGGAAGAGCTTTTCGGTTCTTTAAAGCCTGGGACTTGTCCTTAAAATCTGTTGGTTTCTGCTGTGAAATGTCTATCAGTGCACTGGCAACGATGACTCCTGAAGAAGAGGGAAAGAAAAAACAAGGGAAAAAAAGAATGTGGTGAAAAACAGGCAATTTCCATAAACTGCTCCAGACAGTATATACTGTATTAGTTAAAAGAGGAGATTACAGATGTCAGATTTAAATGTCAAAATTGCAAATTCAAGTCTCTCCAATAAAAATCCAGATGTTACACAGACATCTTTGTGCTGGCATGAAAAGACTCAACGTGTCTGGATAATAATTGAAATAAGTGTTTCACTCTTCACATTTATGATGGATTTTTTTTTCTTTACCATAACAAGAGAAATCGTTGTAGTCTGTGTTGTTATTGTACCTGACTGTCCTGGTGGAGGTAAGCCTAGGGGACCGGAGGGCAGACGTACGAGGACTGTCAGCACAGCAGCTTTCCCTCCTGAACATGGCTCCATGGCAACAGGTTTCGGGACACCCTGAGAAGAGACAGCATTTTTTTTCTCCGTCCATTATCATAAAAAAATTACCCCTAATAATGAGTCATGAGTGAATGTTCAAGACAGAATGCATTAAAAAGTACTTAATTGTCTCAGTTGGTACGAGAACCCAGGACCTTTTAGTATTCATAACTTTGTTTTTCCAATCAAGCTTAAACAGAAGTGATGTGACAGTCACACTTGTAAATTCCTGATAGTTGTTTTCTGTAATGTCAATGCAATGTTGAATTAGCCTTTTTTTTCTTTTTGGGTGTGTGCAGACCAGTATTAGCTGCTGGAGTTGCTGCATCTAAGACCAGACGCCCTCCTCCTGAGACAAATGGTTTGATTGGTCACACAACAAAAACACTTGAGTGTGTCCCTGTCAGACGGTCCACGTGTTGACGCAATGACCTACCCTCGGAGTTAATGGCCAAAACTGCTCGTCTCAAGCGTGAAAAACATGTCATCCTGATAATGAATGTCAAGGGTTTCACAGCATGGCTTGGATGAGGGGATAGAAATTGGGGAATAATAAAATGTCTGAATAGAAGTGACTTTTTTTCTCCTCCCTTTGTGTCTGCCTGAATCTAAAATGGAGATGAAAGGGGCAATGAAATGGGAGAAAAATGGGGATGCACAAGCACATGCATTAAAACATGAGAGAATAAGGAGCGGGATGTAGTCATTTGTATTAACAAGTTCCACTGGAATTTGTTGTATATTTCACCCTGTGAAAACAGCAAAACACACTGGTGCTCACTTGAATGAATGCTGCCTGTAAAAGCCTTGATGTACTGAATATATACAGCGTGAACGTGAACTGAAGATACAGCGAGCATGTTAGATCTGGATTTGTTTCAGCTGTCAAATGAAAAATGATATAAAACTCTGATATAAATACACGTCCAAGTACTGTCTGGCACTTTTTGGGTGTTGCAGCCCTTTAATCAAAAGCAAGGACAATCCTGATACCTGTGCAGCATGCAGTGTGATTTCCAATGCAACTGCCCATTAACTTTGCCATTTCAAATGCCATAGTTAACAACTGAAGGGAGCTCCTCGGTTACTCAGTGACATTGAGGGTGTTGTCATATGCATCAGGCTTTAGCTCCGATATGTAGTGGTGACCGAAAACGCTTTTCAACACAATGACCCTCATCATACAGACAAATGTCACAGATACATATATCTGTTACTGTGTTGGAATTTTTGTAATTCAAAGTCAAAGGCATTTAAAAACAACTCCACATGTCACTTTTTAATGAACAAAAGTGGCAAAGCTTGACACACATGCCATTGAAAGGTTGATTTTGAGAGGTGGAGTATTTGTTCCTTTCCTCTTCATAGGATTCATATCATTTCCTCAGGTTATGAATGCTGTCAACATTGGCCCAGCCTCTTTCCCATTTGTCTGTAGTATTAATCAGCTGGAACTAATATGGGGGGACAGAAAGATGAGGAGACTGGAGAGCTGGACAAAGGTGAAGAAATTAAAAAATGAAAATGGAGTGGGGAGACCAAAGTACAAAACAGTCTCCTAAACACTGATTTCACCGTCCTTTCTCTGTATTTCATTAAAAAGGAGGAGATAGTTAAAAAACTAAAACTAAAAATTAAGTTTAAGTCAATATAAGGAGGTTTCAAATATGATAACCATATTTCTATACTACATGCTTTTACCAAAGCCAATTAGTATCATGTGATCACAACACATTCTCACGCATCTGTCCAGGTACACTCACGATTCCAGAGGGACATACAATATCTACGGCCGACATACGAGGGCAATTAAATTCACAGCGATTCCATGACCATCCAAGTGATTCTCCTAATGAGCAGCTTACACGAGCCGCATTCGTGCAAAGGGGAGATAATTTAACCCGAGCTCAACTCTGACTAAAGCAGATTCCAGTGTACGCCATACTCGCATGGATCACTGGGTGAAACATCATTACAGCTGTTCCAAGCAAATTAGTGACGCTGAGGCAAAACTGTGTTTTGTAAGGCAGAAGTTGCAGCCCTGCTGTATGCTATAATGTGGAAACTGACTCAGTCTTTGCATTAGGTTGTAATGTTGGTTTACTGCTCCAGCTTTCTAAATTTCTAAACACCATTAATTTTTCCACTCAGATTTTCTATGTAGGCCTACTGCCAAAAACAGATCATGTGCAATATCCCAAAATTCACTGGATTTTGTTTGGTTTTACATTAAAAGACCCTTTACCATTCTGTTTGCACTACCAGTCCAAATATAACTACTGTACCATATTAGCCACAATATATAAAAAGGAGATTATTTGGAATTTTTGTGATTGCTATAGTATACAACCAATGTTAGCATCAACAGCTACTTACTGTATAACAGTAGTCTACTATCAGCTAACCCTGGCTAACTAGCTACTATAGCCCCTCACTGGTTGGATGATCTCATCATTCTGATACCGAGTAAGTCACTTCTTGTCTTTGGCAAAACCTGCAAAATCCTCCTTCAAATTTTTTTGTATTATGCCATTAGCTCAAGTGCTCCAGCTGGGTTCTATTTACACTGCCTAACTACATTTTTATTCACTGGTAGCCACATAAATAGTGTTATTTCAAGTTATTTGGTTGTATTGCTGACTTTCGACAACATGTCCAAAAGATGTGACCTTCGGGCACACAATTATATCACATTACATTGTTTGTTGTGCATAGGACTATATAAGCGCTGTCACAATACTGCTGTGATTTTCTTTGTGATAATAGCATAAATAACACGTTTTTGGTTGTGTGAAAGGCAGTAATAATAGCAAAGATAAACCCTGTCCTTTCTTCCAGCTCTCTCTCATTTTCTCTGTGAAATGCTTTTATTAGTCTGGCATCACAGAACTATTCCGAATATGCGGAGGGAAATAAAAACATTAATAACTCATTCCATTTCATTTCAATCATGCTGTTGCTTTTCTCTGTCAAGGCTTTCTAGAAACCAGTGTGTCCATTTTCATATCTCCCAAAGAAGGTTTATTGGGCCTGCATTTCTACTATGCATTAATCAAGCGCGAGGACTGTATTATGGTCATTCATAACCATCCAAGCGTATACACACACATACAATGACACGCAGACACACATACACACACAGCACATCTCCTTTCCTTTCCCTCTGCTGACAGGTGCCATCCATCATACTCGCTGTCTGTTAGTGGTTCCATATGTTGAACACCAGCCACAGTGAATAGAGACATCTGTGACATCGAGGCCTAGGCCCGCTGTGTTGGGGCCCGGCTGGCTCTCTGTCCAACAGCTGCTGACATGTTGGTCACTAAAAGCAATGTCCATCTCCTGGGGGCTTTAGACAAACCCCAAAAAAACAAACCAAAAAAAAAAAAAATGGCAGGAACGGGCACAAAGGCTGTCATAACCTTCTCTCAGACCAGCTGGAGTTTCTGCAAAGATCGAGTGACGGCAAGCTGGTACTAACCTATGCAGTGAGATCAGAGTTGACAGTACAGTCAGAAAATTTGATCTGAAATGGTTTTCATGTGTCAGAGAGGGCATGAGGGGTAAATCTGGCACTGTATCCTCTCTGTATCTGGTTTTCTGCACAGGCTGCGTCACAATTCTGAAGCAAACCTCCGATTTTTTAAAAACCTACTTGCGCTGCATGCGTTAAATCAGTGGATGAGTTGGGTCTGACTTCAGAACAGCACAAACAGAGCTGATGAGACAAATAGGAAACCATCGATGCTTGTATGGCATCAGTGTCCTCTTTGACATCAACAAATACTTCCAACAGCTAAGTGGTGCCAGATGCCGACCAATTAACCTCTATAAAAGGAAATTGCACTCGTATCATATGGTTCACCTTCAGCTGGTAGCAGGGCATGTGATGGAGCTGTATTTGGTCCAAGATATGCATTTGCTCATTTGAAACTATGTAGATTTGGCTTTTTTTCACCTTAAGGAAATAGCCCAAAATAAACTGGCATGTTTAAAAGTGTGCTATGGCAGAATATAATATAATGCGCTTCCATATATCAAAATATATATAATCATATCAGTTATACAGAAGGTATCTGTGGGTTTACCAAGTGGCTTAGATGAAGGATAGATTTATGATTACTATATGTGTGGTAAAATATACTGAAGCGATAAATTCAACAGGAAAGTTGCTTGCACCACTTAAAACAATCTCCAGTATGTTAACCGCCTGCATGTCAACATGTGTGAAATCAAAGGACACAGGCATGCAAACTATTTCCTAAATTCTCAGGTGCTTTCTGCAAATATACTTGTATACATAGTAACTCTTTTGTATACAGTAGACATCTAAGGGAAACTGAAAAGTTGAGCACACCAAGGTTCACTCTGCATCTTGAAAGGGTCGAGAAACAGGAGGCTGATGATGAGTGTGTTGTTTTTTGTTTTGTTTTTTTTAACTTCAGTTATCATTTCCAAAACAGCTTGGGAGATTTTTCAAAGCAATAAACTCTAGTGGTTGCAAAGTCACTCCCTTAATACACTTAAATAAAGAGAACACTGTCTGCTTTTCCTTTGTGCAGGAAAGGGAGGACTGGAAAAAATAATTAAATAAGACGTCTCCCACTGACAAGTATGTAATTAACAGTTTCCTTTAATCAAGACAAAGCTGTTGTTCCCAGCACTATTTACCGTACTGTAGGTGCAGGCTACACCTCAGTGCTTTAAAGGTACACCAAAGCAAGTGCACTCAGATGGCTAAGAAACGTTGTTTTTCCTCTCTTTACATTGCCCTTCACAATACCATAATGTACAGTGAGTACCACTCAGCGCAACACTAATAGCTAATGTAGTGCCTCTCTGCTGGTTGCTACAGTGATTTTATTTTCCTCAGCTGCAGGTGAACTAAGAGATGGCCCTGGCTGAGAAAACACCGCTGGTTGTCCGATGTCAATTTGAGGATGTGGCTCTCCACACGGGTTTAAACCAGGCTTTTATCCCATGCGGCACTGAGCTCCAGACTGTAATTATTGCCAGTCCTCTTCCCTACTTTCTGTTTACGTGGGAGGCTTTCACATTTTAGGAATAACACTAAAACACATGATAAAAATAAAATCCTAAATAAAAAAAACATCAAATGAGTCTTGACATCAAGACACAGATTCACATAAAATATATTTTTCTCAACAGCCATTGGGAGGTTATCAGCAAGCGACCGACCCCAAATACAAAGGGGGGATTTCATATAAACAAGACCCTTCTTAATAATGTGGGGAGTGGATAAGAGGCTGACAAATGGTGAGTAGAGGGCATGAGCTGGTTGAATGCGTCACAATAAGGCTTAATTATGTTGCACTACAAAACGATGTGATATTGTGCACATCAGTAGCTGGTATCAGATGGCAGCACAAAGATTTCATGATGGGGGTTAGATGGTCACAGCGCTTCGGTGCATTGATGATGGACTTTGGAAACACAACATCACAGCAACCAAAATGAAAGGCGTGTATATATTAATGTTCCTGTGCATCAGCGAGGAAGACTCTGCAGGATGCAGCAACTTCCTTTTATTTCATACAAGTGTGATTCTATGAATGATGTATGATATATGAAATGAATGAATGTGCATGTGTATGTAAGCAAGCAAGAGACACTCACATCCACCACAGGCTGCAACAGTTCTGTTTGTTCTCCCCTGGCATCCAGTGCAACAGCAACGGAGGCGAACGGACGACTGGCCATCTGCTGACGCTCCCTCATCAGTTGCTGTAAAATCAAACACAGATGACAAGACGAGTGAAATATTGGACGCGGTCTAATCGAGTAATAGATAAATATAGAAAGGAGTTTGGAAAATATGTTCCATGGCAATTATAATGTAGAAATACAAACACATTTGGTCTAATGTGCACCATAGACAAAAACACATCACATTTCTGATACTGGGGGGAAAAAATAAACAAACAAACAAAAAACACAATTTGAATTGCAGCAGTTAATAATGAAGAACCTAATGGAAGTCACCATCATTCAAAGCTTCCCATTAATGCACACAAACACAACAAAACACTGACTGACAGTGGGTCATTACATGAAAACCAACCCTGTAAAATAAACTTATTATGGCTAGAAATATGTAGATGTTGTAGCATTTGTAATCCAACAGAAAATGGATTAATAAAAAAAAAAATAAGCGCCACCATTGCTCCCTTAGTAATCATTGCTCAAGTATAAATCTTTGTATTTGTCAGACAATACTAGAACTGTAGCGGGAGCTTGTGTTTGTTAGAAGATGCCATGAACAATCCTGTGATCTACTTCAATGAGAAAGAATGAACAACAGTAAAAACAGTGTTCATGCACAGTAATCTACACCCCCACAGCTATTATAGTATGATGCTAAAAATCAATAGCAGATATCAAAGAGGAAACAGTGAGAGACTATCTATAAACATCCATGCCCTGAGGACCTGGGGAAGCATTCTGTGGTCCACATTACTCACTGCAGCCAAGAATCATCTGAGGGTTTTTGTTTCCATTTTGATTTTTGATCAAGTATAATAGAAGGAATTTCTGAGAACTTTAATGTGTTTTTATGCAACGTAAAATATCTCATCCATCAAAATATTCCTCACAACAGCATGTGCTCTCATTTCCATGGCACCTTGTCACTACGTCTCATGCAGAAATGATGTGCTTTACGTTCAGAGTGACACCATTTGTGCAGGAGGGGGGGAAAAAAAAAAGCTTCCCTTGTTCCCCCTCTAATCAATATTGTAAAACAACTTGCGCCACACTTTCATCAGCAACGCAGCATCTGATCAATATCTTAAACCGGCCGCCATTTTAGCACCAAGGACATCACTGATTGTTATTGGATTTGTGATGAGCTTAAGTGCGCTGCATTACGATCTAATTGTACTTGAGATTACTAAGCACATCGTGTGGGCCTGATGATCGGCCCCATAACCTGCCCTTTGTCTCCGTGCCTCTCTGAACTTCTATAAATATTACCCCACACCATGCAAACGCGAGAGCTCTACAAACACTTGTAAATTCAAACGGTGAAACGGTAATACAGTACTTTAAATGAATTGAACATGCATTACGTCCATCCATGTCTACATATAGCCGGCATGTAGAGACACAGATTCCTCAAGTCTATGGGTGTCCCGGTCAGAGTGAGTAAGAGTGAGGGTGGCATCTTTTTCTAAGCCTTTCCAAAAACAAACACAAGAACAAACGTGGGAGAACTGCCCTAAACACTGTGTTTGTGTGCTCAAACAGAAGTTGCTAATATTAGGATGTCTGCTTACTTGCGGGCAGAATTATGATTGAAATATCCTAATGAAATAATATTAAAAAATGTTCCTAGTCATATTCCCCCTGGCAACAGTAACTAAGGAGATTACAGCTTTGCAAATGGCCAGCTGTTCAGAAAACAACAAAGCTCAAATAGCCTACAAGTTCAGTTAAATGCTATAATAGTAAAAAGTAAAGTTCAGACAAAAACACTCCTTAGCTCTTCCAGCAAAAGATGCTTTCGAGCCCACTTGACTGTTATACTTGACTTTCCAATTACCTCCCATTATCCCTTTAATAAAACTCGGTGCCTGTTTGGGTCAACTGTATGACATCATTGAATTTTCTGTTGGTTTCTTCCTGAAAAGGAATTTGTCCTTGGTGTAGCAATGAACCCTGAAATGCTTGTATCCAGACCACTTCACCCCTCCACCCCCCCACCCTAACTCCCTCTGAATATAATTAATATTCATTAGTCTGGCTATTAATTGGCAAAATTCAGATGAGGTCTGGAGAGGTTGATAGCATTGTGAAAACGAACAAGAGGGGAGGAAAAAGATCTGTATAAAAATGCTTTTAATCAACATCTTTGGACCTTCTCTGTGGGACAGGTAAAAAAAAAGTACGTCAGGGCACTGTACGCTGAAGTGTGTACACAGGAAACAATCAAGACGGATGGAAATGGCGGTATTCAATTAACATGTCAAAAAACCTTGGTTCGATATTTGGGAGCCAACAGAGACTCGTTAAGAGTGGAACAGGCAGTTCTTCGGCCAAAGCCTTAATCTTCTTTTGAGTTTTTTAGAGGTTGAAAAAACACTTCTTTTTTTTTTCATATTGATGTTTTCTAACCAGTTTGAGAACCTGAGAAAGTAAATGGATTGTATAACATATTCAATACACCAAATGTCCGTGTCTTACCCCTCTCTAATGTGTCAGAATCAGATAAAAGCAACAAAAAAAGGTTAAAAATATACAGCACATTACGAAATAACGTCAGTGCATTTTATAGGCTCTGGGATTTATAAATAATATGTCATTTGTGTTGACGCAGCCCACTCTGTAGCGTTACTTTACTGACAAGCCTTCACCGTTGTGCAGACGCGCTGATGGAGAGTGACTGAGAGGAAAGTTCAGTCCTGTGTAAGTGGCGCTCTGTTGAATCACTCTGAAAACATTCCCTGGGGGAGGAAAAGCTGGGAGGAAAAAAAAACAACAACAGCCACACAAAATTGAGATTGATCAACCGATTGATTTTTTTTCTTTTTGTGGCTCAGATTTTTAAACTTTAAATCTGAGGGACCATGTCAGATTGTTGTACATCTCTTCTATTAAACATCAAACCGGCACCAGAACCTATAAACTCTGAGCTGCCGGGCCACCACAGGTCAAAACGAGAAGTTTTGCCCTTTTCGAAAAGATAAAAGCCGAATGGAGGGCCTGGTGGGGTTGTTGCAAAACAAGAAAACAGCTCACGGCTTATTACGGTTTCCACCACAACAGCTTCAAATCCAACACCATACATCCTAAATGTCAGATAGCAGTAATGTTATTTATCATGTTGCAGAATTCATTTAAAGCAACAAAAGCATAGGGAGAGAGCAAAAAAAGCAAAGACGGGGAATGCTCTGTGTTTTGCTCTGTGTCCGGCATCTAAGATGTGCTGGGAATACAATCATCAAAGTACTGGCACAATACCAGAGAGATTCTAGAAATGAATACCTAGTTAATGACAAAAGGCAAGAGTGAACTCTGTAAAACCAATTAACGCTTGTGCAATGACAGACTGATTTTGTCAAGAATACAAGCTGGAGCCATTCACGGTGATGATAAGGGTGGGCATGCGGCGCGTTGCTTTGCAACTTGATTAATTTTGCAAGTGAGTGCGTGAATACTCTGTCTTGTGAATACAGCATTTTGTTCCCTTCATTGGATTCTATGAAAGGGCAGGTGTCATCCCGCTTCTGAGCATACCCTACACCTAAGCAGGTCACTTTGTCCTTTTCAAAGATCACTGGCTCTACCTGAAGGCACCGTCCAGCAGATTTGACATACAGTAACTAAATAAACAAAAAATGAGATCAACTATAAAATATTGAACTGCAGATTCAAACGGGAAAAAGTAAGAAATGTTTTATTAACAGTTTCTCTCTCTTTTTTTTTGACAGTTTCAATTTTGCATTGCTTTCACAATATGCACACATACTGTGATTAATGGACTGAGGACCACCGAATGAAGATAACCCGTCTAGTAGACTGCCAGTGAATACATACAGCAGCACATAGTGATATGATGTCTGTGTGGCTGAGTGCTTGTGCGTAGGCTCAAGTACCAAGAACTCATTACAGAATTTGAACAATAGCTATTATTTTTGATTGTGTAAAGTAATAAGGTTAAATTCTGACATAAAATATTCATTAAATATCACCTTGTCAGATTTCAAAAATTCTCTTTTCCTCATTAGCGGGACACCTTCCAAGGGTAAGCTACAACCTGACCTGAACTCCTAATCACAGTTACACTCCGTCGTCATCTGTAGCTTTAGAGGAAATTATTAGAGTCCAAACTTTCAACAGAACGCGGGACAATCAAGGTGACCAGGGGCTTTGGAGTAGGATAATCTTATTATAGCAATCGATGACTGCTGATTGAGCTCTTCAAGGGAAGAGCAGAGTGTGAGGCTGAGCCAAGCCTGCAGAGGACATGTGAGAATTATGTGGTTAGTAATGTGTTCCCTTCAAACTCCTGTCAGCGCAAACAACAGTTGCCTTAATCACAACGGGTGTTTACAGTGGTTGATGGCTGAGCTTTTCCGTAAAGGCTCATGCTGCCAGAAAATACAAATAGCATCTTTGACAGTAAATAAGAATTAAGGCTGCAGTCAGACGGACTTAGGCAAAGTGACCCTCTAATTCATTTAAATGGGGTCAGTCTGGCAAAGCAGAACGGGGACAAAATACAGAGGGCTCTGACAAGAAAAAAATAGAAACATACTGTAGGTTTTCCAGAAAACAGCTGGCACAATGTGAAACTGACACTAACACAACGTGATCCAGCAAGCACCTGCTGCACTGGTCAATCAGACACCTGGAAACACACAATCCCTGTAAATGATACTGTGTACATGTGCTAAAGTGCCCTCTTCAGTGGCGAGAACGCGCTGTATGTGCACCTTTTTTTTTTCTTTTCGCACCTGCCCTTCAAAAAGTCTGTGCACGCCACTGCTGTGATATGAGCAGAACCTGTGACTTTCACAAGAAAAGTCAGAATGACTGTTGTTGTTGTTGTTTTTTTAATTTTACAATTACAGCAACAATCCCAAACATGAAGGCTTTTTGGTGTGCACTTCCTCGACCACACTCATGAACTATGGTAAATATCATAAATCAGTATGCCCCCAACAACAATCTAAGTTTAGAGTGTTACTTATTTGGGTACATCACCAAGAAACACGAGTGAACACATTTAATGGTGCAATATTTTTGCTTTTCAGATCTGTAATGCCGATTAAACCACTAGATATTTTTCTCTTTGTACTGATGGAGGAAAAGTCAGAGAAACCAACCAACCAACCAACCAAAACAAGTAGAATGCATCCTCTGGAAACCATGAATATTTGTACAAAACTTTAAAGCAATAAATCTAAAGTGTTTCCCACACATTCATTTATTCGTGGCAGCCCGCCACTGTTCATTCATCTCCACATATCACTGTTTCAGTCAATGGGATTTACCCTCTGGGAACCATGAATGTCTATTTAAAATATCACTGTGATCCAATAGTGTTTTAGTCTGGACCAAAGTGGTGGCTGTGCTACGTTGAACATTTACATCCGTCACTATCTTGTCCTGAGCTGACACAGCAGGCAGGTTTAGGGCATCAGTTACAAACTGCTCACAGCTATTAACGATGTCATGGTCAGGAGGACAACCTCAACGAGCTGATGATGGCTTTTAATAAACAGATGCTAATTACTTACTGGTGGACTTCATAAATGGTACACTTAAACATGCTGGAAAAACATAATGGTGCTTTTTATGGTTACCACTGCTCACTAACAGTTTTAAGTGCTTTAAGAGTGCCAGTAAAACATTACGGCTCCACACAATGGTCAGTGTATACCTCCCGAGTGTGTATGAGGGGTGTGTTTGTGAAAGTGTGCAAGAGAGATAAAAAGAGAGAGAGAATAACACGCAGACACATGTTTGTGAGCAAAACATCGTCATGCTGCAGTTGTGTGAAATGTCACTGCCCCCTCCCTCTTGTTCCCCCCATAGGTAGCTTCAAAGAGGTCAACCCTCGTCCTCTTCTGTGGCATTTACAGCCATTGTCTTTTCGCTGCTAACCCCCCCCCCTCACCTGTCCTCATCTGAAATTATTCACATACAACAGCTCCACTTTGAAACTGAAACACACTTCCTTTCACCACATTGACATTGATTGAAAGCCCTGATCCAATTAGTGCTGTTTGTGATTATTGTTCTAGTTTCTATTAAAAAGCTGCCCATACAAACACACTGCTTGCTCTCTAACACAATCCAGAAGTGCCAACTCAGAAAGCCAATAATAAAAAAAAAAAATCAAAAGTTCAATCAGACATCCATATGCCACTTGGCTGGATCAGTGACTCATAATTGTAAGCCTCATTAAGACCTATTCAGCCCCGTGTCCTTATGTCAGATGGGGGCTTGTGAGCATTAGATGGACCCCAGCCCAAATCCTTCCTAAGTGCAGGCCTACAAGCTCTTTCAAATTAAATGGACGTGGGGTTTCAGTGAAGAGCCAATCAGCTCACCAATGAGACATGAAGTGAATCAGTTTATCTAACGTCATAGAAGACTTGATCCTGTCTCAGCCACAAGAAAGCAATCATGAATTTCTAACTTCACATTAGTTACTATGTAACTACATAAAACTGTTATACTTCAGTATCTTCCATCCATCCATCCATTATTTGCCGCTTCATCAGTGACCGGGACAGGGAAAATGACAGATGAACAATAACAGCATTGAATCAAATGCTAAATATACAGCGACATATGTAGGTAAACATTAGCGCCTACTCTGAAATGGAGACTAATAATGATAAAATACACAGGGTCATCTCGATAATTGAATACGCTCATTAAATGAGAGCAATGAGAGGATGCAAGTTCAGAGTTGTTAAAAGGATTTTTAAATACCTTTCCGCAGCTGTACTTTTGACCCTTCGAGTACAGCTGTGTAATAAGAAATTAAATTATATGTTGGACTTTTAACCCTTCCAGTCTAGCTGAATTAGAAATTAAATGGTATACATGTGTCTAATCCTAAATAGGTAAAATATATATCACAATATAAAGTGCAAACAGGAGGAGATAACATGTCTGGTTTGGTGCAAAAAGCTCAGACTTAGTTATTCACTGCAGTTGTTCCACTGTAAAACTACAAAAAGACATCACTTTAGTACTTATTAAGTGGTGCACTGCATTCCCACTAGCATACATAAAACCCCTTTACTCTGACAGGAAATAAAAACAGACCTTAACTACCTCAGTAATAATCTCTACAAATAATTTCACTGAAAGTCGACTTGCACCCTCCAGGCAGTTACAGCTTTCAGGAAAAGGTTACCAACACACAGCTTCTCTTTACAATCTTTCTTCAAAAGTAGGGCGCCTGAAAATGGCACAACAGGAACCTAAAGGTTTGATTTTCTTTTCTTTTTTTTCCCCCCTGAGGATTGTATGTGTTTTATCTTAAATTGGTGGAGTTAATAGAAGGCCATGAAACATGAGGAGTAAAAGATGATGAGCAGAGTGAACAACAATACATTGTATCAACAGGGTTTAACTGAGTCACTGGAGGAATTTAACCAAAATTCATCTGTTTCACCAAGTTTTTATCATTATTAAACCAAAACAAACAGATTCGGGTAATTTCTAAATAATTTCTCAGTGGTCGTGGTTTTTACATTGATTTGAATTCAGTAGGGAATATAAAATCCACTAGTATCAAGTTTCTAAGACAAAACCTAATACTATGGTTACTTACAGCGATGACTTCCACTTAACTCCACACCAGAAATAATTATCACCCAGCAATATAAATATATTGCTGTGTGTTTAATACACAGCAGATGAACACGTCAATCAGCCACAACAATGAAACAGATCGCTAGTTTTGTGGCCGACCTGTGTTCATACTAACTGAGCGCATCAATGATTCATATACTTTATACAGGCATTGATCTGCTAAGCAAATCTTATGCCTTCTCACAGACTTGTAAAAAAAAAAAAGAAAGAAAAAAAGCTGCCAGTCATGCTTCTCATGGGATGGCGAAAGTTTCACTCACCTAAAATTAAGAAATGAAGATTTATCATTTTACTATTTATTTATCTGTCATCCTGTGGCTGAAGGGCAGCAACAAACAGATGACGGCAACGCCAAGAGCAGACGGAAAAAAGTGAGCAGAATGTTAATGACGCCAGCCCATCTGTCTGCATTAATTTTTATTGACTTTAATTCTTTGGATCGGCATGATTCGAAGTCACGGTAGCTATCACTCTTGTTTATTTTCATATATCAATTAGTGGATATAAAATTCAAATCCTATGATTATCAATGTCATTCCCAAGGGTCGGGAGGGGAGGGGGGGGATATATTCTGAGAGCATTATTAGTAAAACTGCAGGTCATGAGGCTGGATGTGCACCAAATAAAACTTCCTGCCATTGAGTATCACACAGCAGCTACCAGAATATAGGATTCACTCTGAAGACATGGAAATGATGGCGACTCTTAGAGAAACCAGTGACCACCCTGAACCATTTAGGCTGAGGGCAGCGACTTGAATTTGCATACATTTACCTCCCCTCCTCAATTCCCTTGTGCGGCATCTTTCTCACCCTCCTCTTTAATTTCTACTGCCAATCTTCTCATCTTTCACCCCTTTTCATCCCCATTTTTCACACCAATGCTGAATATTAACATTTCTTTCTATCTATCTCCCTTCTCCTTAACCTATTCACCGTAACTCTACCTGCCTCCATCAAACCTTTTCCACCTGTCCACTTAGCTTAAATCCACGATTTATCTGAATTGCCATCATTACTTTTATCCTTATTCGCTGTCTGTCAAACGAAATGAGTGATTGGAGCCCTGAGACGTCGTGCTGCTGAGGAGAGGCAGATCCAGCCTCTTCTCTGAAGAGCGGTCTAAAAGCTTCTGAGAACGTCAAGTTGTTTACACAGCGCAGGGAACATTGGCTGATGTGTATTTATGTCCTGGCTGCTATTTTGGGACTGTGACATCAACAGCCTAATTGATGTCTCTGAGTAATCAGCTGGCATACCTGACGTTCATTATGATGATGTTTCTCAATCATAAAGTTGAATGAAAGGGCTGAAACTTCAAGTTCATCTCTCTGATGTGATTCCCCCTCTTATAGAGAATTCATAGGATGTATTTCGACTGATCTATCAATATTTCCTTCCTCCTCGTGGCGGTTGTGCTTGTGATGAAGATGGGATGAGGATATTCAAATATTCAAATGCAGCTTGCTTTGAGGCTTGTGTTTACACTGTGCAGCGTCGGTCTGAGATGTGAGCTGACAAGCGTGGCGAGCGTGAGAGAAACGTGGTAAAAGGCAGAGCTCCTAGATCTGCGAGACGTGCCCATCGCCTGATGAGTTAGAGCTTTGGCGACCACAGACAGCCCGCGGCAGAAATCTGGCAGTGTCAGAAATTTTAACCTAATTCATGACCCACGCCTCCCGACTCAGGCAGTCAGAGCACAACATGCGAACGGCACAACATTTCATAAGCACTGATTTTGAATGAAGTTTTCGGGGGAAGAATACACAACAGTTCAAGTTTAATAAGTGTTCAGCGAGGAAAGAAAACATCTCGCGTGTAAAAACGTTGACTTACTTCTCTCCGTCGTGACGCCCAGCAGGTCTGTTTGATCTTCCACACCACCGCTGCCACCAGGAGCAGCGACAGGAAGCAACTGAAATGAAAGACAAAGAGCAACATCAAGCAAAAGATGATGTTAGCAGGTGACGGACATCGCTGACAGCAGCAGGGAGCGGTTGATCCTCTGGGATGGATCCCGACCTTTACATTGATCCTGCAACAGCTGCAGCTCAATAACTGTGGTTCAAACTCTATCACTTACCAAAACCACTAGCTGAAACAGAGTGGACCTACATATTCAAAGTTTCCTTCCAACTAAAAAAAAAAAGGAAAAACAGAGACAAAAACAGGGGGGGTGATATTTAGAGGTAGCACATTCATTTATCAGCAGACTGAATATTTTGGCCGATTACTTCAATTAATAACCCGACAGCAAAGGCATTAGTCAAGGGAAATTCAGCAAGGCCTGAGCGCTACTGGGACAGAAAACTATGACTGATTGAGAGCTTCCACTTCATTATCCTGGTGACAGATGAGAATGTAAAGATTATTATTCAGAGATATTCTGTAATTTTTAAAAGCTTGTCAGAGCAACATGTGGGAAGTGAAAAAGGCTATGTGTCCTCTGTTCAGTATGGAAAAAAAGCATATAAATTCATACGTTAGACGTCAGCTTTATTGTTAGTGACTCAAAATATTGAGATATTGATTAAGATTGATCTCAAATAATAGTTTAAACCAGGCAGGAAACAAGATGCAAAGAGGAAGAATCATCAGTAAAATGCATTTCATCTTTTGGCTCTTATTGTCCCTCCTCGATGTATTTAGAAGGCAACATGACTCTGTTCTTGATGGGCAGGAACACAGTCTTGGATCTGTAACTCACACTGTAACATGACCAAAGAGCCCTTGTCCGTTGGGACGTGTCCCGCTCTAAAATGGGCAGTCTGGGCCAATAAGCACATTTCACCAGGGACACATGACTGGCTCTGATTTCATGTGCCCAGTTGTTTTTGATCTATTTAAACTCGAGCAGGCTTTCAGTTCGCCTGCCACACCTGGTAGATCCATTGGCTGGGATCTAAGAGGAGTGTGATAACGCCTGTGAGGAAGGTGATAACAGCTAGAAAATAAAGCTTCTCATATATGATTGAAGCAAAGTGGAGGTGACAAGGCAAAAAAAAAAGGGAGAAAATATAAGACATAAAGTGAGATTAAAACGTTGAGGGACGGGAACCTCCTGTACTTCAAATGACAATTTACTGAAGAGGTGCAGAGGCAGAAGCAGGGAAACCCTTTTTTTTCTGAATGTGATTTTCATGTGACAGAAGAGACAAAAATCCCTAGACAGATGTTTGGCTTTCATCATGTGTATTTTGGGAAGTAAAGAGGCTTAAATCCCCCTTTGCTGTTCCTTCTGCTTCTCCTGTTAATAAAAGAAGCTCTGCAGGGGGTGAAGGACAAAAATAAACATAAGATCGTATAACTGCTATCAACAAGAAGTTAAAAAATCTGTAGGAAGGGTAAAAACTTTTTGACAACCAAACAGCGTACTGTCACTTTAAGAAAGTGAAAGTAGTCATGTGGAAAACGTACATGAAGCTGCTACACATTCTAATTAATTTCCTGACTTTACTGATTTCAGACAAGCGGCACTTCTCTTTTTCATGCAGTTACATTATCATTACTGTGTTTAGATATAAGGAAATTGGCCTTTGACAGACTGGAAACTGCACTATCTTGTATTTACATACTCATTTCTGCGATCAAAATGCCACAGCTACCACCAGGGAAAACGACACTCTGCAAACGCTCTGCATATTTCACAGGCTGAAAAAGAATAAAACATGCTGCTAGAAGCTTTGTAAAAAAATCTCAAATCATCCTCCTTGTTATTATAGGAGAAGTAATAGAAAGGATTAGAACAGTCAGTGTGCTAACTACTTATTAGAGGATACAAAATAAAGGAAATTGTGGAAACAGAAGCCTGAAGTTAAGTATTTAGACTTGTAAATGGAGAAAGAATCATTGATACATTTTATACACAAAGCTCTGTATGAACGAACTGTATGATTAAAAAGTGGAGCTAAATAAATGCAGTGTGCATGGGTGGTTCCTAAAAGCTTATGCAACATATACAGTAAGTGGTGTAAACACAGTGATACATGCACACACTCGCACAAACACATAAACAGACATAATCATAGTCATGACTGGAATGAAACTGATTTTGTTAATTTGTATAAATTAGACCCTGGGGTTTGTCTGCAAGTATAGCGCAGTTTCCCATTAAAGAGTTTCTACAGTATCTTATTAGAACGCATCAGACAATCATAATCTAACTAGATTATGATTTAGGCAGAGCTGTGCAATTACATAGTGTTTATGAAGCCACTAAGATGAAGAAGCAGTGTGTGGAGAGTGAGGAAAAGCACAGAAAGGCTTCCAGTGAAAAAGGTGAACTGATATTTGAACAAGCTCCAGAGAGAAAACGGAGTGTGTTGTTCTCAGTTATGTCGTCATTTCTTAAACCCCCCCCCTTTCTCTCTCATACAAGACCCTGTGGGGTGATTTGACATTTTGTCATCAGGCTGATTATGTTTCCTGCAGGTTCATCCCTCTTCAAACATACACACCCACACACACAACTGCACCACCAGGGCCAGAGTTTATGGGTCAGTGAGAACCGGACAACAAGGATGCAGACAAAGACTCCATTAAATCTGTATAACCTGTATGACAAAGGAAAAAAAACAAAAAAAACAATGCATACTAATGGAAACAGATGCACAAAATCAGGTGGGAAGAAGAAAAAACATATGAGGTATGTTACAAAAAGATAGGATTCATTTCCTTTGGATTTAGCAAGTATTAAATCAAATACACTGAAGGATGCAGCAGTGTTTGGCAAATGTCATTCACACAATTACCAAGAGAAAAACAAACATTTTCTCTTGGGTTTTCCTGTGCCTGTGTTGTGACCCTGTGCAAACAGATGTGAGCAGCTGCCTCACACATTTTAGATAAAATGCGCCCCGTCCTTCTCCCCTTTCCGTCCAAGAATTCCTGAATTTGGCTATTCAACTGTAATTTGATCCGATGGAGGCAGACGATAACCGATTGTGTGACAGCTTCTCGGGAAAAAGTTATTGTGGACTGGGCAATGATGGGCAGGTGCCTTGGGCAAAGGCTGTCTTCAATTCCCTCCCTGACACCTACACAGATAATATGTTAGTCCATCATCTACTCTAGGCAGCACACCTTGAAATGAGCCGAACCCACACGGATACACACATACATACACAGCACCGTGGCTTATGTCTGGAAATTATTGTCTCCACTACCGACTTAATGATTATAAACAACTCAGAGGAGACAAAAAAAATGCTGTGTTCATGTGTCTCCTTCCAAAATCTGACAAGTCAGCTTTAGCAGCATATATAAACACTGCTACTTCATTAAAATCCTACTCATACATCACAGTCCTATTCATTCATCGTTCAATTATAATGATGCCAAATCGTTAATTTCTCACTTTTGGGAGTTATTTCTTTTCGATGTGAGAATAAAGAACAGGCAGAAAATAAAGAAGCAGGCATTTTTAAACCTCCAGCCTGCAGTCCATCACACTGCTATGGATCAGAGATGCTCACAACAGCAGAGCGGGCACAGCTACACTATCTACAGCTTTGTGAGGCGGCTCCTTTCAGAGGCTCGGCGACCTTTTGAAGCTTTTCAACTGTGCTAATATCTATGTTAAAGCATAAACTTTAGCAATTATACTCACATCCTCTTAATTTACTCAGGTTTTGCTGTGCTTTTGAGACAACTCAAGTGACTCACTTGAAACATTTCAATGAGAAAAGATTTCCATCAGCGCTGGCCAGATGAAAAAAAAAAAATCATTAAAAGTCCTCATATCTTGATCGCCCACGCCTTCTCTTTAGATGGTATTTGCAAAGCAATGTGCACCTATTTAAATGGTTACTGGCAGTTCATTTGCCACTTGAGAGAGAAAAGAGTGAGAGGGAAATCACTGCCTTGAAGACAGGAGGAGCATTTACATGTACTCTAGTTAACAGAACTGGTCCAACAGGCTCAAGTAAGAAAGTCAATAAGCCCTGAGAGACCAGAGAGGAGACTGAAGAGGTGGTGGCTCAATTTCAGGATAATGCTTCTTGACTGCTGAACACTTAGAGCGGCTAAAACAAACGACTGAGTGTGTGTGTATGTCAATGGTGTAAATATTTTACTCGCTTACCTGAAAAATGTCACAAAGAATTGGACAAGGTCCATGATGCTGTTGTGTTGGGAGAAGGCAATCTATTAAAGAGAAAGAGGAGAAAGACTTACAATCAGTCACATACCGGGAGAGCAGCATTAACGTGAATGTAACAACATGTCACAGTCGACATGATGTGAACAAGTGAGGCTTTTAAAGCATAAAAAAAACAAATGCCATTAACAATCATTTCATTCCGAGCTCTGAACTTTCACTTCATTCTGACTGAGCTCCATGACGGTGTGGCAGGGTTAATACGAGACGCTGTCGACGGGTCAAGTCTGCACTAAGAGCCCAGTGGACGCGCTGAAAGGTCACTGACAAGATTCTCTGAGGGATCGTCCATTAGAGCTTCTACCGGTGGGAGAAAAAAAAAAGTTTGAAAGCTGTGAAACAGGAGAGGGGCCGACATGGCAGAAAGCTTTCTGTTAGTTTGACAATACACAAGTAAAGTGTTTCTTTCTTTTTTTAAATCACAACTTTAGACTAGAAGATAAAAACAAATGGCTAAAAGCGCAATATTATTTTAAAATAGTGTTCAAACTGCACACTTCCATTGAGATTCAATAGGAAGGTACCACTGCTTAGCTTAAATGTTGTCATACACAGGTTCCAACAGCTGATTCATAGTGTGAGACTGAATGTTTCAGAGTCTAAAAACACAACAGGGCTTTGTGAGTATGTTTTACCTTCATTAAAAAAAGGATTACACATGAAATCACATCTGATAGGCCACATCATAGTGACATGTCATTATCTGCTGTGGAAGCTTTGAAGGCAGTCGCCCCCCCCCCGAGAGCGTTTCCACACACAAACAACGACGTCATCGGCGGCGAGGATCGAGTCTCCTCTGGTTGATATCACGTAGGGTTGGGTAATAGGGCACAAACTGTGCTTTTTTTGGAGGTGGACTGTTTGCATCATTCTTTGTTGCTTCGAATGCTGATGAGACACCACACGACTCGGCCTATCACGAAGCAGAGTCACTGGTTTATTATGCAGATATATATATATAAAAAAGGTATTCCTGACAAGCTACATATAGATGAGTTTTGGGCTTTAGTGGTGATGACATGAGTGCACACTCAAGGTTACGCAGCTGGACCCAGTCTCAGCTGGACTGATCTTTATGGACAACTCCCATTAACTTCACCAACTTCTGCCGCCGCCGCCGTCCACTTTCTCAGGCAGCGGAGCGAGAGCCGCTGATCTGAAACGAAATGCTCGCTGACATGGCTAACATGGCTCAAAAAGCACACATTGCACAGATGTTTTGCTGCTGTTGTAATATGTGGGACAGTTCTATTAAGTGCCAGCACTCCTGCTTTTTTCACATAGTGCGGTCACGGCAATACCGTCGGGGTCAATTTAATTTCAATTCATCAATCTCAGCCAATCAATGGCATCATTGGAGAGTGTTGGACTATTGTTGGACTTTTATTACGTTGAATTTCTTGGATAATGCCCGATGTCACATGGCTCCTAACCGTCTTTATCCACATTTGAAGGCTTATTCTAGGCGCACATTTAAGACTGAGGCTCGTAAAGAGCCTTCTGCTTTATCTCATCTGTGTAAACACTCTCTCCAACTGCATCATGCAGGCGAGCGGGGAAACAGAGACCTTATCCTGTTACAGAGGCTGTTTCCTTTAACAGCTCACGGCAGTCCATAATAAATAAGTGACTGTTGGCCAGCAAACCTAATAGAAAACTATTACCGGGGCCACCTCCATAGATGGACTGACCCCTAAGACGTTATTACCCTCCCACTGTGGTCCACTCATCCAGTACGTGAAAGGGAGGGCGTGCGCAAATAAGGAAAATCAATAAATAGGAGCAGGCTAATTAGCAAAGAGGGGATTGTGAGCTATTGTTAGAAATGACGAGAAGAAATGATGAGTTTTCATTTTCCACTTGAAATGGACTGTAAGATTTATAAAGAATACAGAACATACAAAAACCAGAAACTCAAATTAACGCTGGAGCTAAAATACATCTCCAGGAATATGGTGTAAATTAAAGTTAGTGCATTACTTTGGACTGATATTTCACAAAGCATTAAATACCTACAACACTTTCAAATTTACATTTCATCTACCGCCCGTTGCTAGACGGAGAAACTGATTGGATTCAAATGCATTCTGGAGCGTATCCAAAGGAATTTGTCAAAGATAAAGAGGCATAATTTCACATCCTTAAAAATTTGGAGACAACCATTGTTATTTAACTTTTGACTGAATATAAAGTAAAGTGAAGTTGACTTAGTTGCAGCCAGTTATAGTCATTAGTCAAGACTGGGGAGAGAATGAGAACAGATCAACTTTGCTCCGTCGAACACGTGACTGCATCTGAAAGAGTAAAAGCCTGCCTCAAGTTTTCCATTACAGTGAAATCACTGCACATCACTCCTTGTTTTTATCATTTTGCAGCCACGTTTACACCGTGTGGCCTCAGGCTCCATTTGTTGTAATTGCAGGTACGACTCAAGCGTGAGTCTTAATTGTTGTTCTCTTAGAAAAAAAACCAAAATAACAAACAAATGGCATCTATTTTCATTTTCCATTTTATTCCATTCACGGCCTGCCCGCTGCATGGACGTCTCCATCCCTTCCGTTCAGAGGAAGGTCTAGAAGAGGTTAAACAGTGCGCGCTTAAAAACAGGTGTGCACCTATGCTCGCTAACCATCGGCCATTAAACCTGTAATTAGAATAAAGTGCACTTGAAATCACCCTGAGCAACAATGGAGCTCTGCATCCGACTGCTGCTCCCACCGCTGCTCTATGCTCATATGAATGGGGGCCTATTGTTGGTAAACAGGATCTTTTTAGATGACTACACGCACATTGTACAAGTAGTGAGATATCTGGGACGTTACACACAATAGAGAAGATTAGATTAGATTAGATTGCTGTATAGATCTGCTTCATGTGAGTCTGATAACACGGTTGCGAGCACACACACGTCCTTACCTGGATCTTGATGGGCCATGAGAAGTTACTGACGTAGACGTAGAAGGTAATGTTGGGGTTGCTTCTGAAGGTGAACTTCTCGCAGGAGAAACTATCTCTGTATTCCTTGATGTTGGTTTTGGACACGATGGGCACCTCCTCCCCGGAGATGGTTCCAGCTGTTGGGGCACAGAGGTCACGTTCAGCACACTGCTATTTGGCGCTCGCTGAGCTCACCTTCATAGAGAGATGACGCAGGAGCGGCCGCAACACATTATTACGAATCCATTAATGGGTTTATCAAGCCATTTAGGACAACAGCAAAGCTCTCATGACCAATTATTATTATGTCTGAAGTGCATTATATCTTTTTGGTTGACCTAAACCAGAGTGGAGTTTTATTGTGTAATTATACACGCCGTCCGTATTTTATTGTTAAATGGACATAGACGTGGGAGAAAAGCGGAGCTTAAAAGAGGGACTGAAGCAGTGCTGCTCATAGGTCACAACTGAGTCATTCTAGCACATATTCATCATTTGAATTCAGATCACCACCATCTGCTAATGCATTTAGTATTTTTGACAC
This sequence comes from Decapterus maruadsi, assembly GCA_030347415.2. NCBI lineage: Eukaryota > Metazoa > Chordata > Actinopteri > Carangiformes > Carangidae > Decapterus > Decapterus maruadsi. The sequence goes on along the minus strand of CM064888.1, from coordinate 10,725,839 downwards.
CTAGAATTGAGCGTTTTCTGACCTTGGGGGCCGATGCCGTCTGCATGAGGGCAACAAATGTCTGCAAAATCAACTGTTTATTATAGTGTTTGTTTGTGTCCATTTATGACCGCTATTCATTCCCCGAGTGTTTTTTTGTGTTATTTCTTGTTGAAATGTTGCAAAAGCCTGCAACTGGCAGTTTGGTCTTTAAAAAAAAACACAAAAAGAAAGAGCAAACTTTAGAGAGCATCTTGTAAATTTACACTTCCTAATAATCAAGCCTAAAATAAAATAAAAAAAATAGTGCAATTCCAAGCAAAGCCCTTTCAAAAGAAAAGTCTACTTTCCATCTATCTTAATGTTCCAAATCATTTCTTATTCTTCCTCATGTCAGTGACTCCTCAACATTGACATTCCAACCCACAACTCTGAAACAAAAGAACTGAAAATGACAGCTTGAGTGTGGCTACGTGAGCACGTTTATCTTAATTGAAATCATCCCCAACCCCACATACACACCCTCCCCCTCGCCCCCTCCTCCCTCCCCCCCAAAAAAGCGCCTCACGCTCTTGTCGATTGTGAAGAGGCTCCCGCTCCTTCTGAGACACAATATCTCTCCTTTTTTTTTTTTTGCTGCTTCTTCGTCTTCTAGTGGGGAGGACCCGGCTTCAAATATTAATGGTGGCGCAAGCGAAAAGGTTAAGGTGGGCGACGGGCGCAGCAGGGGGAGGTTGAACGTGTTTTAGTGGTTGGGAAATGTCAGCGTTGTGGTGGATTGGAGAAAAGTGGCAGATGACTTGAAAGGAGGGGAGGGCGTGAGATAAACAGTGGCGCTGGACGACTGCAGTGTCCTTGGGTGTCTTTCCTCAGGGGACCTATAATATCCACTCAACGGTGACACAGTGCTCACAACCCAGAGAGGGTGCATTATTGTTCCTGTTTTATCTGTAAGACCTACGGAGTCGATGATTACTTGAAAAAAGAAAAAAAAATAATGTGGAAAAACTAAAAGCATTTTCTTTTTACCTTAATTATAAAATGTGTCCATGTAGGAAGCAGGTGATTACATTTATAACCTTGACATTGACATGACGGTAAATACTGATATGTGTATCTACTGTAATTATCCAGTCTGTGTTTGACCTGTCTGTAGAAATCAGCCTGTGTGGATGAAAATGACTTGTTAACGATGCCTGGGCTAAATGAGGTGCATGTCGTTCTGCGTGGGAGTGGCTCATTATGCAGTGTGGGTGGCGAGTCTGAACATCCTCTGAGATTTTTTAATGTCTGCTTTCCTGACCTTCCAATGCCCAAAACAAATAATAGTGTGTAATTGTTCCAAAATGACTTCACCCTCGAGGCGAGATCCTCAATTTTACAAACTGACCCTTTTTGACTTCAATCCTTAATAGCATTCGCGACCTGGGTCATTTTTTAGGATTCAGAATAAAACATTTTATTTATTGCAGAATCATTTCTGACTAAATTCGAACTGGAAACTGTTCGCAATATTATAGTGTAATGGCTGCATTTATAACCACGAGGAAGAAGAGAAAACTCTTGAGTTTAGGAAAATCCATCAAATTGGTTCAAAACTCAATTTTCTTTATCAACATATCAATAACTTCAACAGAAAGACTGTGAACAGTTTTTTTTTCTACCGTCTAAAAGAAAGGCAAAACCAAAGCAATGCATTTCTACATGGAATTAATTCTCACTGTAAAAAATCCAAGTAGAATTACCTGTTGATCCCACCGACCAGGTGATATTGAGATTGAAGTTGTTGGATGCGTTAATGGACATGTCCAAGTTCTTGTTTGGCTTTAGAAAATAAAAAAAAGACATGATGAGAAATTCAGTAAAAAAATTCAGGTAAAGTGAAATGATCACACAAAAAGACACAGCAGAGGTAGTGGAGGAGGTTCTGGGGGAATTCGGGAAGTCTTGAACCTTTTATGGTCGGCTCCAGACTGCTGGTTTAACTTTACAGCATCTTGATAGAAAATTGACCAGCCAGTGGTCGTGGCAGTCTAAATTTAACCCAGCGCTGCACTCAGGCCACCTCCTCAAAAAAAAAATGAAATAAAAGGTGGTGACAATTTACGGTGTCACCGCCTCCATTACCAGACAGAGAGCTTTGATTTCTGAAACGGGTACCTGCTCGGGTGAGGCCATGAAGTTGATGGCGGTGTAGTGATTGTCATCTTCCTGGATGAGACTGAAGGTGAACTGGTAGTCGATCAGGAGATTGTCTGTTAAGAAAACCAGAGAGGGAAACAGAGCTCTTACTTTTTTTTTGATTCCATGGCGAATCTTACATAACAAGGCCGCAACCTTGTGAGGAGCACACACACTAAGCTGCCAGCTGTGGCTCACACTCTTGAAGACCACTGTGGCAGTGCAAAGACAAAGACATGCTTTGTGATGTGATCAGATAAAAAAAAACTTTCAAGCAATATTTTGACTAAGGGAGACAAGTGGGATCAAAACGACTTAGATGTTTTCATGGAGCGGGGAAAGAGCAGGAAAACCCGACCCTGACCGCCACCAGCTCAGACCACTCCCCTGCAGCCACTGATGAAGTATTTGATCATTAATTCAAAGAAGATTTTTAAATTAAATAGCCTAATTTCCACAAATTATATACAAAAAAGTTGAGATGATTTTGCTTTGGTTTTTTCAATTCATTTTGTTGTGGAAGAAGGAGAGAGACCAGACAGTAGAGGAGAACGTCACAATGAGTGCAGCATGTTAATCCATGGTCAGTGGCCTTTTAGGTGGTGTGACGAGTGTCATGTTTACAATAGTGCGTGACAGAGCTCAAGAGCAAGTCCCGGCAGTGTGCAGAGGTTAAAACGAGCTCCAGGCTTTTTAGTTGCCTGTCTTTTTCTCTCATTGAGCCTGGTGTCAGGCTATGGCATTTCAAAAAAAAAAAAAAAAAAAAAGGGACAAAACCTTGGCAGAGGCTCTGTTGTCAGTAGCAGAGTGTTGAAAGGCAGATAACAAATCACTAAGTACTGCAGCACCGTGAAGGACGCCACATCATGCAAACAAACACTCCCGAGAACAAACACCGGCATGTACGGCACACACAGGAGCACGGGCACAGATGTGCAACCACTCGGCACTGGTTGTCAACTTTTTCTTTTCCCCTCTCTATTTCATAATTCAGCTTTTTGCATCGCTTTACTTTATTGGTGGTTTTTTTCACCCTTTACTTAAGCTAACATTAAGTCAACTTTCTAAATGAATGAATGAGTAGGTGGGTGATTGAGTGAGCGAGCAGACAAGTGGAGAGTTTTATACTCCTCCGTCTCCTTGATTAGCTCAATCACTCACTCCTTCTGATGCACTTGACATTTTCACGACAAGTCATTCTGTCACCGAACAAGCGCCCCTGGTGCCAAAGTGCTAAAATGCTCCATCTGCCCTGAGCGGAAGAGTGGAAGTGGAGAAGCAGAGAGGGAGAAAGAAAAGCGGAGAGAAAAGCCAAGAATAATCAAGGCGGTGTGTCTGTGTGTGTGTGTGCGTGTGTGAATATGAGCTGTCCAGTGGAGAATTACTCACAGTAACAGGTTCCTCTGAGTGGATTGCCAAGGTAACGGTTTTCTGAGTCACATCTGCAGTGGAGAAAACAGAGAGGAGAGAACAAGATGAAGACGAGTGCTAACAGATTGAGAGCAAGAATGCCTCTTATCAGGAGCAGTGGATGCCAAGTGCCAGCGCATTAGCTCCTGCTGTTGGCGCCTCATCAAATCTCTTACTTTTGACAAAGAGGAAATAATCTGATAGTTTCTAAAAGTTAATTAGATTTTTTTTTTTTTAAGTTTTGTTTATCAAAGCAACACAGTGACGTTGAGACAAACTTTACGTACCACCTGATCGCCGAGCACAGGAGGAAATTAAAAGTAACGTTCTAAATTTAATCCCTTGAAATCCTTGGAGCAGACAACACAGCTTGTAAAGAAACATAATCCTAAAGTGAGACGTCGAAGCCAAATCAAGAATAACCACAAAGTACAAAAAGTAGTTCAGTGTTTAACTTCCACACTCATATTTATTATGAACACAGACACTTAGGATTCAGTCCTGATAATCAGAGCTCAGGGTCAACGTGTTCTCAAACAACTTGTTTTCTTTTGACTGGAAAATGTTTGGGCTTTTATTTTTGATTCTCTTTAGTCTGTGAGTTTTGGAAATGACCCAAAAAAAGATCAGGGATAGCACCGTGCAAAAGCAGAGTTCAGTAAATAAGGAAGATCTCTAATAAAGCAGTAATATATGATATTCCTAAAAGGGGCAGTTGTGGGTTTGATCCCCATTGTTTGCATGTTCTTCCTGATTCTGTGTGGGATCTCGATCTCTTCAGGTTCTCCGGCTCCGTCCCACAGTCCAAAGACATGTAAGATGGGTTAAATTGCTCGATGGTGTGAATGTGAGTGTGTGAGACTCTGTGATGGACTGTAGACCTGTCCAGGGTGCACCCACCCACCCCCTATGTCAGCTGGATTGGCTTCAGCCCCATGCCAGCCTTCATGGATAAGTGGTGTTGCTCATGGATGGATGGATGTTACAAAACAAGTTAGACAAGTCGAGTCCAAACTACTTCAAAATAAAAGAAATGAAAGTGTTTTTTCAGTCTTGAATGCCAGTCATGTCTTCTCAACAGACAAATACAAAAACACCCACTGTCGAAAATGGAAAAAAAGGGTTATGTATTTTTGTTTTAGTCTGTAAGTCTAAAAACAGATAATTCACATTTATACCCCGGTAAGACCCTGTGATTAGTTTTTTTTCCCCATGATCCCTTGTTAGACAGAAAGCTCTAAATGGGTTTCTTAGGTGCTGTCAGGTCGTACAGTTTGCTCCAAACCACCGCAGTTCGACAGCACACCCCGATTTTCACACATCAGTGATGCTGTGGCGTAACAGCCAAAAAGCTCCGACTTTTAAATGAAGTGCTGCCAAACAAAATAATTTGTTAACATCGCCTGTGTGCGCGCATGAGTGTGTTTTATCGGGCTCATGGCTTTCCAAAGGCCTGTAATGAGGAGGAACATATGGCAGTGCTCATTGGAGAGCACTGCTCCTTGTCTCCCTTTTTTTTTAATGCATCTCTCTGCTCTGCCTCTCGCTCTTTGCTGCATTTTAACTGTCTACCATTCACTCTGAGCTGGTTGATCATCATTCTGTTGCACTTCACCTGATAAACAAAAAAATCAAACATGTGGACTAGACGCTGCACCAAGGGAGAGATTTATGTTTCATACCTACTGTTGCGTTTGGATTTTGTCTCGCAGTTGTGTTTTTGTTTTTTTGTTTTTTTACAACCAGCTGAACTTGTCAGAAAACTTGCCAAGGAGTCAGAGAGGACAGCGAGCGAAGGAGGGAACAGAGGAGACACAAACGCCACTGAGGAGGAGGTGGCGGTTAGTGATGTTACATGGAGGGAGGGAGCGGGTAGGGGGGGCTGACTGTGCCTCTAAAAATAATGCATCATTGGTTGTTGTTGCAGCAGTCTGGATTCACGAGACAGACGTGATGATCATCACTGACGTTACTACGTAGGGACACGTCTGTCAGTTGAGCGTGGCGGCAACACATCTGATGTGTTTCAACACCTTAAATATCAGCAGAGGTGTAAACCACTAACTTTATGTTACAATGTCTTACTATGCTGGAGCTGCTCACTACTCCCAGTTCAACATTTTGGCAAATTGGCCCATTGCCATAATCTCTATAGTCATAGCAGTAGGTTTGTTGGTTATTTGTTGGTGCAAGCTATTTTCAGAACAGTGGAGCAGAGCCATGAGCAACAGCAGTTTGCATATATTTACCTCTAAAGCATCTCTGTCTCGTAATGTTCTGGTATTATCTCATAGCGTGGTGAATGCGCAGGTCACAACTTGTCCACCAGAGCGTTTTGGAGTTGTTGGATTGTGTATTTGATGAGTTCGATGAGAGAAACTAAGAAATCCCATGAGCCTCCGTAGTGTAGCTCTGAGCAGCTCACGGCTCTGCTCCACCGTTCTAAAAATAGCTTTCACCGCCAATTAAAGGTAATGAACCTACTGCTATGACTATCGGGATTATAGCAATATGCCACTTTGCCAAAATGTTGAACTATCCATTTAAGTAACATGATCAGAAAGGATTTGGAAGCTACATCTAAGCAGAAATTCCTGAAGGACAAGTGTAATGGGTGGTGGACACAGAGCTGGGGAAGAGCCAGCCCCTCCTGTGCTCTGTGTTGAGGTTAAACAGTGGAGGACGGGATCTTTTACTACGGTACAAAAAGGAAACAGAAGACAAACGGCGCCACAGGCTTCTGAACCTTACAGAACATCACGCCTGGGGCGTTTTCAGCCGCCTGGCATTTACAGAAGGCAGAATACACACACACACTTACACACACGCTCATCATGAAGTGTATAATGCAACTCCTCTACTCCTGTATCTTAATTTAATCTACACCTACATGCATGTGTGCACTCATCTGAACTCGAGGCAAAACCCCAGCACTGTATCTTAATTTGATCAACACTCAACTTGAACCTTATGTCTCCGCTTGTGCACACACTGTGATTTAACAGGCAAAAGACACACACACACAAAACCACACATACACACACACACACAGAGGAAGAATTGTGAACCTACACAACGCCCTTCACGCATACGAAGGCTGGAGGAGGCGCGCTTGTACACGCTCCCGGAGCTAACCCCTGTTACCTCCAGCACATGAAGAAAAAAACCTGAATAATGTATGTATACAAATGAGCGCTATAATAAGAAATATTTTCCCTCACTCGCTCTTGTTTGACTCATCACTGTAACGCAGCGTGGACCTCATCAATTGTTTTCAAAAACAATTCTATTCTGCACCGATGCACCCTTCACTTCATTACCGCGGCTATTATTCGGAGGTCCTAATGGCATCGGCGGCTGCGGTGCATGCGTGTGTGAAAGCCGACATGTGTGTGCTTGCTTTGCTTCTGCGTACGGTGCATGAAGCCGACGCTGCGCCCTTGTGCAGAGGTCTTTGTTTTCAAAAGGTTATTGCCGGGGACGGGGCAAGTGTGTGGCTGCCGAGGGGGCTGAAGGAGACACTGATTACATGTAATGAGATACCAGAAATTACATTACAAAAAAGACAGCAGTAAATACCCCACCCTGACTGTTAGTCACTACATACACTCTAATTAGATTACACCTGGAAAAAAGTGATGACTTAATCACTCTGACGTGTTTTAATGTGAAAATGGATTTTGGTTTTAGGTTTAAAAACATAGTTGTGATAATAACAGTAACCTCGTTAGAGTTTCTACATTTACAACATATTCTGGTGGTTTATGTTTCCTGGCTTTAATATTGAAGATGATAATCAGTAATGCATTGCCGGAACCTTCCCAAAGCTGGCTCCACAGCTTTATGGGAACACCACTGCCCCTCCGCCACCACCCCATCCGCTCCCTCTGCCTCCCTATAAATGGCTGATGATGATTGGCCCCGGCTGGTGCTTGGCCTGCTCCGACACCCCGCTCTGGTTTTTGTAGGGTGGAAAATGAGTCGTTTGAATCCACGGTTAGCCACCTGCTATCTGGGTGTCACTCACTGCGCTGCTCTCCATCTGGTAGCAGAAATTAATGTGACATTTTTTTTGTCATTTGTCTCAAGTGTCATTCACTTATTGTCAAAGTCAACGCGGAGCACAGTGGGGATTTTTTTTTTGAAGAGGTCTTATTCTGAGCGCTTTCACTCAATGAGTCTCATTGCATATTAGGAATGTTAAGTCCCAGCAGGTGAGGCCCACGTCTTTGCCAACATGGTGATTGTCACTGCTCAGCATCAGTACCAAGTTTTTCTTCCCCTGGCTCCAATCAAACATTTGCTGCACACACAAAATGTGTCACCGGTATTTATTCTGTCTTTTTTTGTTGTTGTTGTTTTTTAAAACTATAATTACACTCGTTAGTACCTGAATAGTCAGGTTGTAATTTAATGTCAATCTGGTTTTTCTAATCGCAGACAATAATAATTTACTTCTGCACATCAGTTACTGTAAACACATGGTTCTGCATGGTTGTGTGTTTATTGAATCTGTGTGTTTTCCTGTACATGAGCAGACTGTGAAAACATACTCCTCCCCTGGGACGATAAAGACCATTTATCTTGCCAGTGTAACAATTTGACGTGCTGGGAAATCATTGTTATTTTTCACACTTCTTCATTTTACCTTTGACGACTTGGTCTGCTCTTATTAAAATTCACTTTCAAGCGCTGAAGTTGGGTTGTACAAAACCAGGAAGTAGGGAAGTACAGCTCCAGTCAAGAAAATTAACATGACCATTGTATGTCACCATTACTGACTATGGTCTTAAAATGGTTTCAAATGAATCCATATGATACCAAAAGAAGAATACAAAACTTAAAATGGTAATTTGTCAAAATGTGGCAAATGTGTGACTTGGAGAAAACCTGATGACAGTGTTGAAGATATACTGAGGATAGGTGATTTAAGAGACATCGACATAGAGAGGGAGGTAAAGCTGTGCCACGGTGAGTGGGAGTATGCTGCATTTGCGCTTATGGTTGCCAGTGACCCCTCCTCACACCTCTTCCTGCATTAGGGGTATTAAAAACATCAGTGTCCATTCTGCTTACAACTGGGAAAGCAGACAGCTAAGTGCAGATTGGTCCTCCCACACGTGGGGAATCCACAGAGTCAGCAGAAATGATCCTGGTGGAGGAGTTTCTGGCCAGTAAAGTCAACTGATCTCTCTTTTTTTCCAATCATTATGACACCCAAGTCTCCACCGGAGAAGGAAGAGGCTGTCGGTGGTCAGAAATCATTCCCTCATCATAAATCACTGAAGTGTCATCTTAATTGTTGGATCTGGATCTTTCTATGTATATACTGATTTGATTGTCTTACCTGTCTGGTATTATAGTGCTTTCATGGATAAAGCAAAGATATGCTGTTCTTAAAAGGCGGATAAAGCTAAACTCTAAAATCTTCCTCACTGATGCATTTTTTACAATTATATTAAACTATAAGCAGGCTTACTTGTTCCGACTTTCTATAATCTGCATCTATTCTCCAAGTAGAGTTTTAAGTCGGTGTTGTAACAGAAGTTGTTTTTGTATCCATAAACCTGAGCAGCTGCTAAAATCACAGAGCCAATACTCAAGTCTTTTCAGTCCACAACTAATGCAGAATATTACCAGCACATAACACCTTTCTGCTTGAAACGTCTCCAGCCTTTAATCGGCGCTCCACCTCAACACATTAACGCTCTGTGACAGGAAGCCCACTTACTTTCGATTGGTAGTAACTTGCATTTCACTCATAACATTGACAGCATCTCTCATTTGACCTGTTGCACCTCAGAGCTGTTAGAAACAACGCTGCAGCATGAAATGTGTAAGACCTCAACAACCATTTAAAAACCCTACGAGGTAACACTGTGTTTTCATGGTTTAAGGTATGTGTGTTTGTCTGTGTGTGTCTGTTTGTGTGTGAGCATATGGTCGAGTACTCACAGCTGGCACTGGTCTCCTTTGATTCCCTTGGTGGTGCAGAAGCATTTGCCAGTTAACACCTGGCACACACTTGCGTGACCATTACACTTACAGGCTGGAAGGGGAAGAGAAGCACAGATGGAGAAGAAGATGGGTTAGAGAGGAGGAGCACGTGAAAGAGAGAACAGGGGAACAGAGACGTCACAAATTAACTTTACCTATAGCTTAAAAGTAAACAGTTAGGTTTGTGCGTCACCCTGTAATTTCCACAACTTTGGCTACAACGGTTGTTTCTCTCTGGCTGAGCCACCTCCGTGTCTTCTGCTGCACTGAACGCAGCGGTGACATTGATACTGAGCCAGGTGACGTGGTAAACAACTGCATTTTCCTAAAAAGATTGGCTCAACTTCAGAGATCTCTAGTTACATGATGGGAGAAAAATGTGTGGCATCCATTCTGGTTTAGATTTGAGGGAGAGGAAGCAGTGACAAGATGTATTATAGTTCCTCCTCCTTCCCTCTTCTTGGAGCATTTCCCAAGATGCTACGTATGAATATTTCAGGTGACAGAACTGCTTTTAGCCGTGCGTCTTGGCACTTTCTCCTACACTTCTTCTTATTGACAGCCGCTGCTACAGGGATTCATTTTTTTACTACATGTAAGTTACACCAAATAGGTTTCACCAGATGCCCAAACTAACACGGATTATGATATGAATCCCATGTCTTCAAATGACAGTATGGATACATTTGCATGTACTTATGCAAGAAAATGATTTTGAATCATTTCATCCCCGGGCTCTGAGAGAATGAAAAGAATATTCCCCTCATAGAAGCTCACCTGTGTAGTTTCACTTTACATAGCAATAGCCTTAATGTTTAAAGAGACGGTACCTGAGACTTTGAAGCTCCCAGATATGTGTGTGTGTGTGTGTGTGTGTGTCTCCTGTGTTGGACAAAAGGCTACATGTAATTTCTCAGGAATGCTATTCATGCCTCATAAGGAAGCAGCGAAGGTAAATCTGCTGCACCCAAAGTCTCCAGCCAATCTGTGATTCATTTCAGGGAAAGACAGTCATCAAACACGCAGTAGTCATTTTATATTTGTCTTAATGTCCATCCCTCTGCTGCATTTACACCCTCCTCCTCTCTCCACATTATATTCAGAAAGCATTATGCTCTTTTTTGCTTTGAAAACAGGGGGATGCTGTATAAATTATAGGTTGCAGTCACTCGAGAGAAGCAGGAGAGGCAGATCAAAAACAAATCTACTTCATGTGTGATTCAAAAACCCGACTCCAAACATTTTAATATCCAAAAAGAATACCACTCCGGAAAAATAGTAAGAAAATCAACTTATTCCAATGATATCTGTGTCAGTTTGTTGACATTTCCTCACCCAGCCTCCAGCGCTGTGTGTGTGCGTGCCTCTTTTGTGTGTGCATATCGCCATATCCCAAAAATCAAGACGCATGACGTGCGCATGTTTCTTTTTCCGCCTAATGGGTGAACAACCACAGTAACACGAGAGGTGAGTCTTTGACCTTCAGCATCACCTGCAGTTCCCACAGTGCACCACATCCGCTCTGCATCCGCTCCGGCGTCAAGACAACTCAGGTAACCTTGACATTTCAGTCGCACGAACAAAACCAAAGCAGCAGAGACTACGCTTCCAGTTCGCCTTGTATAGTTAAAAACCAGTATAATGAGTAAGATTTTCATCAAAGAGTGCAGACAAATTGTTTGTGATTTTTATCAATACACAAGAGTGCCCTCTGTTGGTTATGATGTAGTATTACAGACTAATTAGAATTCAATAAGTGGAGGCTTTTCTTCTAAAAAGCTTAATTATCACTTACACACAGCAGGTCTGGTACAAAATAAAAGGAAAATGGAGAGGCTAATTTGAGTTGGTATTTGTTTAAACGTATTGACGCTGATGTTAATTAAAGTGAAATGCATACAGACCATTAGGGAAAAGGGGGAAAAAAGAGGTTTGGATCGCTTTGCGTGCAGGGTAAAGAAATTTCTGCGGCACACTCACCCTGGCATTTGCCGCCATTGGTCGGGTCCCCGTGGTAACCGGGCATGCAGGTCTGGCAGTGAGGGCCGGTGGTGAGGTTACGGCACTGCTCGCACACGCTGCCGTTCACACACGTGCTGTGGCCGTTGCACTGGCACGCTGTGGGGAGAAGGAGAGAGGTTTAACCGCAGGGTCGGGATTAGTTTGACCGTTTAAAGGAATAGTTCACCAAAAAATGAAATTCATGACAGACTCATCCTCATGCTGATGAATACTCCAGAGTAGAATAAAAAACTACTCCAGAATATTCATCAGGGTGGGTGAGACAATAATGACTGGATTTCATTTTTTGTTGAACTATTCCTTTAGCTTTCTGCAATAAACACTGAGGAAATAGGATAATGCAAGGAAGATATCTGCATTTGGATTTGTATTTTTGAGGAGTCGATGGGGTGAATTTCTGCCAACATCAGCCACAGTCTTCATCTGTCTGCCAGTCACATCAGCACATGTTTCACAGAATGTTTTTTTTAATATATTTTGTGTCTAAATCGCACAATCATTTTCATCATCCTCGCTGTAGCTTATAAACAGAAACGATTTGACACCAGCCCGACACAACTTCCACCTCAGGTTGTTGTTATTGCTTCCCAGGAAATCAACAGACCCATTAAAGCTGTCAGTAGCTTGTGTCTGCAACATCATATTGTAATTAATTATTACCTAATCAGACTGGCCTTTTTAAAAAATATATATTTTAATGGCTTCGACTTTTAATGACCCTGCATCTATTTGTTCTTTTGGAGTTACAAATTGGACATCTAATGAAAAAAGTATAGAAGCATTCATTTTATGTAAGACTGACTCATGTGCTAGCTTTGAGCATGTTGCTTTCAGACACTGTTGGACTTAATGACTTAATGATCTTTGACGTTAGATGCAACGCTCCATCTGTACGACTGAAATTTACACACTGGCAGGGCATTAAAAATAAACCTTCGTATTGCAAGAACACACTCTTGCTTTGTTCACTGCTTTTTAGACTTTGAAAATTGTGTTTTCAAAAAAAAGCTATGCATCAATTTCACAGATCTCGAGATGGAAAATGCCCACTAGTAGTTTCTGAGAATGAAAAGAAAGAAACAACAAAGAGAAAGAAATAAATAAAATCAAAGACACTGAGCTTCAGGCCTAAAGACTGAAAATAAAAACATATCTGATATCAATTTTATTGTGATGTCTGAATTACACAAATCTTACAAAATGAAAGGTTTTTACACATATCGATGCCACTGAGCACTCCTCACATTCTCAAATTTTCACTAGCTGTGGGTCTATTATCATCTTACATGACGTGGCTGCGTAGGGTGTGATGGAAGTATTAAATGGCATACTGGCATACGGTTGCATAGAGTCAGCAGGGAGGGATCAGTTGCATTGGGACACTGAAACAGGAATCTGTGACAAGAACGTCTTTTTAAACTTGAGATGCTCAGTCAATGGGCAACAACAACTTATCGCACGGGTACACTTATGATGCCACATGATAGGTCATTTCAGGAAGTGGATCTCTTACCGGGACAGTGGATGAAGGCCCACTCGTAGCCCTTGTCTTTGGGGCAGCTGCCGGGCTCCAGGCTCATGTCTTGGAGTTGGGACTGGCCCTGCTTGGTTGTTCTCTTCATGGGCCCGCGGTACGACCCCTCTATGCACAGACCCTTCCCTGTGCTGCTGGGGTCTCCGCACCAGCCGCACTCTGGTTGGTCCAGGCACTGGGAACAGGTCTGCAGGCCTGAACAGTTCTGGGCTGAAGGAGAGAGAAGACTAGTGTTATATTTCTAACCAGCAAGATTTGTGTTTTAACCTGAAATGATTCAAACTCCTTGGAGTCAAAATCTGCATTGGCCATTTTCTTTTCATTGAAACCAACAGCAGCAGACAATATTAAATAGCAACAACAGTTAAGAAAAAAAACCTTTAAAGGCTTTATTTTGTAGGATTTCAGCCTTTTAAACACATAATTTCCTGTCTCAGCCTCTGCAGGCCCTTCAGATTAAGAGGCATGAACGCTCCTTGTACTGAAGCGCGAACTGGTTATCCTATGAGCTGCCAGGGCCACAGATTTGACAGCGGATAAGAGGATAAGAAACAAGTGTTGAGCATTAAATACGTATTGGGGGGGGGGGGGTAGAACGGAGAATTTGTCAGCAAACCTGGAGCCGGTGTGAGCAAAGTTCGATGAAAAGGCTTAAATGTTAAGTGCGTCGTGGCGCCTTGCTCTAAACTCCAACCCAAGCGGGAGCAAAGGAGCGACGGTGTTGTGTCAGCATGGGGATAAACTTTTCGGCCGCTAAATTGCTTGACAAGTTCCAGTATTGCCACTTGGCTGCCAGACAGACACTTTAAGGGAGAAAATGTCACTACTATTTTAAGGAGACAAACAGTGAGTGCTTTTACCTCAGTTTATGTCAAAAAAGAAAAAAAAATCTCCAGCCATTCTGCTAATGGATGCGAAACCATGACAACGCAAGAGCAATCAGTACAAAGTAAGGCCATTTAAGTTTGTTTTGATGACAGGATGTAAGTGGTGCATTTCTTGGGAACATCCTATTGTGGTGGGGGGAAAAAAAGAAAGCCCTTCGCTGGATCAAGACTTTTTGTCTTGCCACAACACAAAAAACATGTTGAAACACAAAAAACTGCCACGAAAACAAAAAACCCACATCTGCTGAATTGGATTTTGACAGGTGACACAAGAAGTGTGAACACAAATAACATGTGAACATGAATCGGTTGGTGATTATGAACGGGTCTTTGCAGCTGAATAAGTCTATTTACATCCAACCGTTAGCAGTTTTGACCAAACGAAGAAATCTAACTTCCTATTCCAGGCACAGGTCACTGACAGAAGCCTATTTGAATAAATTCAGACCTGTCATTGCTACTGAGGCCATTTTAACATCTACTGTAAATGAGTTTAATGCAAAATCACTTTTTTCTTGTGCCGTGTCCTGTCTTAATGCACCCGGCAACCGTCAGATCAACAAGTATCTCTGACTGGCAGACTCGTATACAAAGGATTTAATTAGGGATGCACCGATATGAAAATTTTGGCCGATACCGATATCCGATATGAATTTTTCTGTTATGGCCGATAACCGATATTTACCGATATCGATATGTGTTGGGTTTTTTAAAGTTTCTGAGATGATACATTTTTGTACAGACTGAAAATCATGCAAACTGAATTTTTGAATGTCGTCCTTTATTTTCAGAATGTATTTTACTTCCAAATAACAAGGTTATAGGCTACCATCCTCCACGCATTACCTCAACTTTGCAGGTTTTGCATACGAATATATATGGGCCGATATATATCGGCCCAATTTTAAACATCGGACCGATTTGTTAAAAAATGACAAATCTTCAAATCACTAGATTTAATCTTCAAATGCAGCTTTAATGCTTTTACTCTATCAGAGCTGCTTTTTGTTTCTTCAGTGTCACTGTTTTGGCCATGAAGGGCCGGCCTTTGAAATACTGATGAAATCATAGTTGTGAAAGACCTAAGCACAACTGGTGAATATTTTGATGAAGGAGACTTGGTGTGATTACTTTGCTGTATGTGCTAATGGCTTCATTTGCAATTAAAAAAGACCATGAAGGCAACTAATCAATCATCAACAATGGGCTGCTCTGGTTTTAACAGCTGTCTCTGGGCTAGGGCTGTAAACTTATGACAAGATTTCAAACTCGGTTAATCTAACAATTATTTTCCTTACAGTAGTGTATCAATTCATCTTAATTAATGAATTTTCTTTCCAATACAATGTCAGAAAACTGTGAAAATTGTGAAAATCTAAATTTCTAAAGCCTAAGGTACATACTCAAATAATTTTTTTTTTCCTATGTCAACAGTCCAAAAGCCAAAGATAACTTTACTCCTACGTGCTGCATAGAAAACTGTCACAGAGGGCACACAGGCCATAAAAGATTAAACCAAGGACCAAAGAAAATGCTCAGAGAAAAGGGGAAATTCAACTTGAACATGTGTGTTTAAAATTCTGTCTGAAGTAAATGCAGCCTGGGCTGCTTTGGGTGTTTGATCTGATCACATAGGGCTGCACAGAAGCTGAAGATATCTTTTGGATTATTAATTACATGACAGATAGAAATTATTAGATGAATCTTATTCCCTACTGTAAATCAACAAACTATTACCAAGTAGTTACTAGTAGTTACCATACCATCTTACAAGGAACAACCAGTGAGGGCAACAAATATATGACAGTCTGTTCTTTCCAAGGTGCCCCTGCAGGCGGTGGTGCTACTGAGTATTCTATCCAATGTGGTTTTAAGTGCATTTATGCAGCACTCAGCCCCAAGCACATGACACTATGCACGGAAAATGAGGAGCGATGGACTGAAGTAGGTGAGATAATTCAAGACAGAAGTGGTGATTGAGACTTTAAAAGTGAACGCGAAGGTGCAAAGTCACACGGAACAAACGGGAAGAAGAAGAAAGTATGGAGAGATTATGAAGAACGTCCTTCTCCGTCCTTCACGGGAAAGAAGGGACACATTCTGCGAGACAAATATCCAGAGTACGGAAACGCTTCTGTGTAGCCAACACACAAAAAAAAAAAAGAATTGGAGTGTGCACCCTTGGGCTCCCTAAATTTGTTACTCACTAAACTGATCAGAGATGTTTTTACGATCTGACACAACTGCGGGTATAATTCATACATCACACAGCAAGCTGAACAACTACACTGACCTTCAGACAAAGGAACTCTCTGATCAACTTAACACCGCACACAGACAGCACTGCAACGGTTTCACCTGTAGTTCACCATCAGACATGATCATCAGTGGAAAAACAACAGGGGCTGCTGTGTTTTATCCCTCTATTCATTATTGCTGCGTTCTTCTACATTATATGACACGTGTGAATATTTAATTGCAATTTCAGCATTTTTTTTTTTAACCTTCACAGTTTTTTCTGAAGCTTTGCAAGAACTGCTAACGAAGCCGTCATCATTATGCATGTCCAGAAAATTACAGCTGTGGGTTTCTTCGACTAAACACAGCACCGTGCTCCACTTTAATGAGACAGCCACAGGCGGCCAGACACCGGCAGTAGGAGGACATCTAAAGTCACAGCACGGCCGTAAACTGTGGCAGGTCACAGTTTACAAGACGGAGACTGAGCACCTGAGCTAATGTATATGATCAGCTGCGTTGTGTTTTGACCACAAGTAACCTTTTTGTGTAAACTAACACATATTTCACATCACGTAAAAGCAATTCAATTTACTGCCAAACCTTAACTCCTAGAGAAAGCTTCTCCATTTTTTTTATTTTTTATTTACTTTCTAGAAGCCAGAAAAGTTAAACCAACCTTCAATTGCAGAGGTAAAAACTCAAAGACAGGAGCTTCACAGAGAAAATAGAAATAGATGATGAAGATTATATGATGCCTTGGAAGTGTCCTGGCCACTAGGTTGGAATGTAGACAAATATTTTAAAGCATCGTGAATCCAATATGAAGTTCATAGTGTGGTATATTTTACATTTAAGTAGGTCATTAGGATTTATTGTGTTTAAGCACTCGGTTAATTTCTGGTATTCATTCAAGAAAGCTTTGGTTCATTCAGTTAATCATGTATAGACTAAATTGGCATTACGTGAGATAAACATTCATCCTACATACTGCTACTCACTGCAGAACTGCACTGTGGGTAATTAATTATACAGCACAAAAGCCACCGTCAATGAGTTGCTCTGCCACAGCATCTAATGGCCTCAAATGAACAGTCGAGTCTATTCAAACATTTATATTTACATCACTGTATCTTCCAGCTCTTCCATTACGCTCTGCTCTCGGTCGGAGCGTTTGTGGCCGCCTCTGAAACCGTGCCTTGATGCATGACTGTTTTTTAAACGCCTTAAAGCCAGCTAATGGTAAAGAGTCCAGCTGCATCCCGGCCAGTGGGGAAATCTAACAGTTGGGTCAACTATATGCGAGAGTAATTGGCCATTACAAACCAAAAGCAGCTTCCAAAGCCAATCACAGGAAACTAATACCATTTTCCCTCCGAACACAAACACCTTCCACTATAAGCTGTTTTTCTCCCTTAACCTTCCTTCTCTCCGTGATGAATATTGACTGCTTACAGAAGCCAATTTGAGAAAGCTTAGTGCCCGGCTACCTTAATGTCAGACTATAGACTTCAAAGAAGCCTCATCTAGATTAAACTCGGTAAAAGACACTTACCCACACAATCTCCAGTCTGCCACTCCAAACATTGGCCATAGGGAAAAGAGATGACATAGGCAGTGGAGTCCACGCAGCGCTGTGCACTGCCGCACCACATACACTCCATGGCCTGGCTGGTGCAGTTGGCACAGTTGGTGTGCAGGGAGCAGGGCTTCTTACAGGACGGACGGCTGCTTTGGTTGGGGTTTCCTGCACGGGACCATGCGGAAATAGAAAAGAAGGATCATTTTTGTATGGTATTAAAATCCGAACAGATGAGGTAACGTTCATGTATTAAAAAGATAGTTCAACATTTTGGCAAACTGGCCAATTGCCATAATCCCTACAGTCATAGCAGTTGGTTTGTTATCTTTATTTATCAGTGCAAGTTATTTTTAGAACGGTGGAGCAGACCTGTGAGCTGCTCAGAGCTATGCTACGGAGGACATTCACCACGCTATGAGAGAATAACAGAACATTATGAGACAGGATTGCTTTCAAGGCAAATGCAGAGACTGCTTGCCGAAAAACTGCACTCGACAGGAACGCGCATCAGCGGTTTTGCATGAATTTACCTCGAGAACAACTCTTGTAATGTTCCATTATTATCTCATAGCGCGATGAATGTGCAGGTCACAACTTGTCCACGAGGGCGTTTTGGAGTTGTTGGATTGTGTATTTGGTGAGTTTGATGAGGAAAACCAAGAAATCCCATGAGCCTCCATAGCGTAGCTCTGAGCAGCTCACAGCTCTGCTCCACTGTTCTAAAAATAGCTTGCACCGACAATTAAAGGTAAGGAACTTATTCCTAAAACTATAGGGATTATGGCAATGGGCGAATTTACCAATATGTTGAACTATCCCTTTAAGTTTATTCTGGTGTATTCTCACCAGTGGCTTTTTCGCAGATGAGGCCGTGGGCGGTGGAGGTGCATGGGTTGGCTTTCAGGCCTGACACCTGGGGCTCCTCCAGGTAGGCGCAGAAACCAGAGTCGCTGGGCTCGCCAGGCAGCCATCGCAGGCTGCTGTTTGTGAATGGGGTCATGTCCTCCCAGCCCCAGTATGACACATTGATCTTCCTCAGGCCAACCCAGGGAGACAGCCGCTGTGGAGACATGACAAAAGGCTAAACATACAAGGCCTGAAAAAAACAAAAAAAACACTAGGTATTCAAAAGGGAGATAAAAATACTCCCTCTCTGCTACATCATGCTGTTTAAGTAATAAATAGTTACTGGATTTATACCAAGGATGTCATTAAAAGTCTACTGAGAATAATTTCACAGATATGATTACTTATTTGCCTTCGGGTTTCAACTTTTAATGTAATGGGAAAATGATGGGTGATGGGAAAAGGCGTGTCAAGGTTCTGTTTGGAGCAAACAATCTGGTTTCATCCCAGCAGACTGACAACAAATGAAATCCTCAGGAACGGCAGCAGGCATGACCAAACGAAAATCATCAGTCGACTCAATAATTTTCCTCCGCTACATGGAGACAATGAGGCTGTGACGAGATGAGAGGGTGAGTGTTTGGCAAAAAAAAGTGCATTTCATTATTTCCATTAAAGATGAAGGAGGTGGTTTTAGGAGGTTTTAGTTGTTTTTCTCTATGAGCAAATTAAAATTTGTGGGTTATATTTTAAAAACTGTTCTCAATTATGGTGCTGGACGTCTGGACATCTGCTGGGTCGGGAAAAAAAAGGAGACTAGACGCTCTTGAGCTGATGCCACAACAGATTTCCATTAATGGGCCAATATGCTGAATGTGTACTTTTTAAGTGTGGATTAGAAAACTTCAGATGCAGACGCCAATTTGGACGTTATACTCTAAAAGCAAAACCAGAATCAGCAGCGAGTGTTTTCGATACTCTTAAGTGCTTATGATTGTTTGTAGACGCATTAAGTCATTTGGTCGCGGTTTGTTATATAGAGCAGACAACTACGAACGCAGCGTTACTTACTGTGGGTAAAAACTAATTCCAAGCAAAACAAAAGCAAGACGAGGTGCGGTAATCACAGTCTGATTCATCAGGTGCTGAATCTCAAAAACAAGAACGCATTTAAGTTGTAATTGCGTCACAGTCAAAAACAAACCACGTCGTTTGTGGCACCGCCGGTCGACAACAAGTTGATGAGAAACAGTTGAAAGGGGGGGGAAAAATTACATGAGGGAGGCAATCAGACAAAACAGAGTACTACACGAGAACAAAACTGATCAAGGGAAAATCACCTTGAAATTCATAAGTCTGAGTTAGCGACCGGTAGATAATCACTCTCTGTTTTCCGCCGTCAGCCACAAAACAAGACACAATCATAAGTTGTGAGGATGAACCTGATCCCGGCGGCTCCGTCTCAATCATTCACTTATTCGTTTTATGTTTACCTTGTCTTGCTGCTGGAGCTTCTTCAGCTCCTCCAGCACAAAGTCCACTTGTTTGGAGGTGGTGAGCGAGGCGATGTTTCCGTTCAGGTTCTTGCAGTAGTGTTGAGCGTTGTCGTAACTCTCGCGGCTGGAGTTGATCCTCAGGCAGGCCTCCCCCACCTGGCTCCAACCCTCACTGCACTGTTGGGCTGGAGGGGAAAGACAAGAGTGACGACAGGATGACGACACTGGGCCGAGATAAGTTTGACGTTATTGAAAACATGCACTGACAACCAAAAAAAAAGACAACATGAGAGAAAAAATGAAATCAGATTGCACACCACAGGGGATGAAAGATTTAGTGGGATACTCTCTGTATGTGTGTGTGTGGATGTCAGAGATTAAGCAGGAGTGTAATCTGCTCTTATTTGCCTTAGAGAGACGAAGTGATGATATTTTCGGGGGCAGACTTACTATGTGTCATGAAATGTTGTTTGCTCATTTGGATGCATGCATTGTATGTGTGCGAATCGTGCACTGACTCCCTCTCAGGCATCAGGAAAACACACACACACGCACACACACGGATATGATTTGCAGCTCCCACTGCTGCATCAAGCCCTTAGGCGACAAGGCTTCATGAACTGCAAATTATGGATAAAGTGACAGCACCATTTCTTTGGATTGAGCCAGAGTCAACATTTGAGAAGAGGGAGGGAGGGGGGGGATGGTTGAGAGGATGAGAGGTAAACTAAATATACTGCCAGACTTGATAAACAACATCGGGATGACATCTTGAAAGCGCATCCCTGCAAATACAAGATGCTATGTGTAAATAAGCTGTACAGTGGCCTCATAAAAAGCCTCATAGTTGGTTGAGTTAAGAAAAAATCAATGAATATTTGTTTAAACTTTCCCTCAGGTCCGAGTGTCAGCAGCGTCAGGAGAAAAAATCATTCAAACCTGGGTGACTGTTTTGTGTTACAAAGTGCTCACTCTCAATCAATTTCTACTGTTCAAACTAAAACCTGAGCCTCTTGTCCTGTGTGTGTGTGTGTGTGTGTGTGTGTGCATGTGTGCGAGACCTGAATTCAAAGCCTTCTGATAAAAGCGTGTGTGCCGTTTGTGTGTTTAGAAAAAAAATGGGCTTCGGGCTCCGGCGTCTTTCTGTCTTACCAGGCAAAGCGTGGCACTCTGGCTGATTCTGGTCCCACTGACAGTTGGGATTCAGCGAGCAGCTCTTGCAGTTGGCGAGCTTGCTGCACACCTGCTCGTTCCGCACTGGACACTCAGTGAAGTTCTTCACGTTCTACGGCAGGAGAGGAGAGGACAAGAAGTGTTCATTATTCTGTCAATGTAAATAGTGAGGAAAAAAGGGTCACTTTGTCCTGCTGCGAGAGGAGTGCGGAGCATCGCTATCGCTAATAACAATAATATCGCATTTTGATTTTGATATCCTCAGCTCCCAATATGTAACTGTTTGTGTGTCTTTGTAAGTGAAAGAGCATTTCAAGGAGTTGAGCAAAAGAGCAGAAGTGCTCTGCCGCCCCCTGTTGGCTCACTCACAGATGTGCAGTTGCTGGAGGCGGAGATGCACTTCTTGTCATCACACCACTGGCACCCGTTGGTGTTGGCTGTGCAGCTGGCACAGTCTGAGAACCGGTAGCAGCGCTCGTCCACCGTCACTGAAAAGAGACACAACAGAGGGCGAGATTGAGTGTTTTAGTTTGTATTCGGTTCAAAGAGGGGTTTTAGTCTTTTCTCAGAAACAAGAAAAAGGGGCTTGGATGTGATTCTCACCGGGTTTAGGGGGGCAGAACGGGGCAGGAGCGAGGCTGCCGTTAGCCATGCTGGGTTCCCAGGGGAAACAGCGGCCTCTGCTCCAGACGCAGCGCACCCCCGGCCCAGCCGCCACGCAAGCCTCCTCTGCCAAGAAGGCCTGGCAGCTCGGCGGTCGGTAAACAAGCACATCGTTGAGCAGTACGCCGGAGAAGCCCCCGAACACATACATGGACCTGGTGAGGTGCAGACACGGGAGCAAAACGTGAATGAGGAGGTTTAATGTAAAGATGATGTTGACAGTTGTATTGTGACACCTCGTAGAGTTTAGCTTATAAAAATGCTTTATAAAGTATTGGAAAACATTTTCATTGCAATGAATATTTTTGTTATATCTATAATTTCTGGTCAGATTTTACTAATTACTGAAAGGGATTGAGTTATAATGATGCAAGTACGGTATTCCAGTACAACATGGGTATTTAATCAATGTATGCACACTTGTTTTCTTCCTACAGTACATTGTCATTGCTAGATAATCATAAAACTGAATTTAACAGAGGATTTCTCTGTATGCAGCACCTGTCCAGAGTGTTTTGGTCCGAGAAGAGATTCCAGTAGAAAGACTCACCCATTGCTGACCACAGCGGTGTGACCAAAGCGGTTAACGTCCCTGTGCAGGTCTGGTTTAGGCAGGAGCCTCCACTCATCACAGGCTGAGGAGAGCAGCAGAACAAACATGTCACACAGTGTTTGGTTTGTCTGTGTGCCAGCTGTTTAAAACTATTTTTAAAAAGCAGCACGCATATCTTACTTACTTATCTTACTAGATGACACTTGAAAATGAACTAATTAAAAGACTTTATGTACAACGTACAAGTTTTTACTTGAACTTGAAGTTGGATAGTAGCAGCACTAGAGATCAGCACTCAAATCAGGGCATGCATGATGTCAAGAATCATATGAGTCCTACCGATGTCATAAGAGAGGAAGTCAGCAGAGAAACACTTGGCCCCGTTGCTGAGCGATGTGTCGTTGTGTGTGTTGCCTCCGAAGAAGAGCAGGGTGCCGCTGAGGAGCGCAGCTGAGTGCAAGTAGCGTGGAAAGCTGCTCTCTCTCAGGATGAACCTGAAAACATGTGCGTGATGATGGAGTGTGTCAGGGACCATCTAACAAGAACAACATGAATGAGTAAAGACAGCAAGAGAATGTGTTGGTTTACCATGTGCGGGTGTTGACGTCGTAGCGGTACAGGTCGTCAACGAGGCCGTATTTGTTGGCTGGCAGAGCCTTGTATCCGCCGTGAACGTACACGCTGCCGCTGGAGCTGTCGTACGTGCTGCTGTGGCCGTAACCGCCCTGGGGAATCGCACCTTTGGTCTCAGGCACCAACCATATGTTGGATCCTGACGAGAACACATGAATGTGGAGTTTTTAGTACATAATAGTCTTTTTTAAAAAGAATCACTTGATGGAAACATTTTCATCTCTCTGGGACAGCTAGGCTCTCCATGCATAAAATCTTGATGGTAACAGATTGGCAGGAATGGGAAGCACTGTTTCATTGTGTGCACTAAATGATTTCTTGGTTACATCTCATTGACTCAGAGAAAAATAGGCCACAGTGCTTCTCAGCTTCTAATATCTTGTTCTTTCTTTCTGCTGTTGCTGTTGTTCTGGCAGGTTTTCAATAAAAAAACTGGAAGCACTTGAAATTGAGCTCAGTGTTACATCAACATGTAATACAAAGAAATGCTTGTGTTAGCCCTTGTTTGGAGACTTGCACTGAATATTACTGCAAACTGGAGACACTGGCAATGTCTTTTGGTACTTTAAAACCCCTAAGAAGCAGCACTGCTCCTCAAAAAATGTGCTATGCGTGAAATTATTTCTATGTAGGAACATTCGGAATTCAAGTCGGATCCTCTTCAGATCTGAAATTAATTAATTTTTTCATCTATCTCACTCCTACTTCTTTTCGTGATGAAAGTCAACATGCCGAGCTTGGGTTTAATTTCCAAATGGACATTTATTCCAACAATGTAACAAATATCAAATGAGGGAGAAAGCTGAGCTGACGGAGAGAGAAATACATTTTAAATGTGCTACAACTGCTTTGACTTACTCAGGTTGTACTCCTGAACGTTGCTTATGTAACTGTATATAGGGGAGTAGCCAAAGATGACCAGCATGATGGCCTCGCCGCTCTCCAGCAGGACGCAGTGGGCCGAGTGGCCCTCCACGGCGTAGATCTGTGCCTGGGCCGGCGGGCCAACCACGGGGTTCCTGCGCTGCCACGTCCTGCTGGGGATGTTGAACACCCACAGCTCGTCCGTCACGTTCCCCCAGCCGGCCTCCAGCTTCCCACCGAACATGTAGATGTCGTCC
This sequence comes from Decapterus maruadsi, assembly GCA_030347415.2. Taxonomy (NCBI): domain Eukaryota; kingdom Metazoa; phylum Chordata; class Actinopteri; order Carangiformes; family Carangidae; genus Decapterus; species Decapterus maruadsi. The sequence continues at coordinate 10,701,524 of CM064888.1, read as the reverse complement.
TGACAAGAGGAGAGACTGATGTCAGTGCCTTGCAACCATGTCAAGCACAGAGCTCTGTTTATAGACACAGCTGCAACCACTGTACAGCTTAGTCATCTTAAAGAGGAAGTATACTGTACTTCTAATATTAGAACTGGCCTTCTTTCTAAAAATAAAACCAGTTTAGTCATGAGGGTTTAAAAATGTCCCTTTGGTCATAGTTTTAGGTGTAGGTTTCATTACCTTCAAGTGTCGTTGCAAGCTATTTTTAGAACAGCGGAGCAGAGCCGCGAGCTGCTCAGATCTACGCTATACGGAGGCTCATGGGATTTCTTGGTTTCCCTCATCAAACTCATCAAATACACAATCCAACAGCTCCAAAACGCACATTCATCACACTATGAGATAATAACGGAACGTTATGAGACGGAGATGCTTTCGAGGCAAATGCAGAGACTGCTTGCTTGCTTATGGATTATGGCAATGGGCCAATTTGCCAAAATGTTGAACTATCCCTTTAAAATAAGCTATTTCAATTTGAAAACTTATGCAAGACTCAAATTGTATAGCTTTTTAGTACCTGTGGCTGGTTTTGATCAAGGTTTCTCTCTTTTAAAAGGAAGTTGTTCCACACCGCTATAGCCTTGTTCCCTTGCTCCTGGTGGGTCTCTGTAAACACTATTACGAAGAGAAGGTCTAGACCAGCTCTATTTGAACACTGCCTTGAGATAACTTCTGTTATGAATTGGTGCTATACAAATAAAATTGTGTTAACTTGACACATCTAATTCTCCTTTCCTTATACTAACAGCCGTGGGGAGGTAGAGAGTTCGGGGAGTCGTATCCGTGGATGTGTGTTTACCTGGTGAGTGGCGAGCGAGTGACCGTATCTTGGCACGGGCCCGCTGTTGGTAGGGACTGTGTTCCAGGTGCCGCTCTCCAGGTTGTAGCTGCAAAGCAGATCAACAGATCATTACACACTCGAATGCATACGAAAATGTGCACAGACCACAGAGGACGTTACATTCGCACCTCTGTGACTTTAAACGTATTTGTACCGTATGATCGGCTGATTAAATCGAGCCGCGTGCAAGATAGAGGTTTCCTCCATGCCAAAGGTAGTAATATAGTGTAGAGGTCACTAAAAAAGTCCCTTTGATAAGCTTGAGGTTTTGCACACTGATTAACAGATAAGTGCATGTCTGTAGGCATTCACAAGAAAAAGGAAAAAAAAGTGGCACCCACTCAGGTCATCACACACCGGTGATTCACACAAGATGCTTTTTCCGAGGAGAGAGGTAATAGCACCTGGTGATGAGCAAACACTGAGCAGATGGAGAGAGCTTGAAGGACACGAGTGAGGACAGGCGTCCTACCTGCAGCAACCATCGAGCTCAACTACATACTATGTTCTCAGTTCGACTAAGTGAATGTCGAACACATGTATCTGCACTCGCACTGCACTCAACACGGAGGGAAAGAGTCAGCACAAAGTGGGTTGAGGTTTTCTGAAGGGACCTGCGTAACAGATACATTGATAAGCCAATAGCACTTCCTCCTGATCCAATCACTGCTTTGACATATACAGAGTGTGAGAAGTGAAAATAAGGACAGGGTCAGCATTTCATCTGGTGCTTTTGTTAGTGCAAAGAAACGTCAATAAAGACCATGTATGCAAACAGGAATAAAGCTGTGTTTGTCTGAAGGGAGAGCGTCGGTGTTTGTTGATATGACTGAACAAACTGAAATAACTTTTTTTTCCCCTTCCCGTTCTGAAACACAGCGTAATAATAACATGATGCCATTGCTATGCTGCTTACTTGAGAACCATCTGGAAGGAGCTGTAGTTGAAGGTGTAACCGCCGACCACCCACATGACCTTTTCCTGCACCACGGCCTTATGGGACGCCCTGGCCAGTGACGTGCCGAAGGGCTTGACACTCGGTAGGACCCAATAGGATTCGGTTGAAGGAACGGTGAGAGAGCAGTCGGGACCTAAGAGAAGAAGAGAGGAGTGACAGTTGAAGACACCTGTTTGGAATAAACAACATCAGGTGCACTCCTCCAAAATAAAGATGCTGTTTCTGCTCATAGCTGGACTATTTTAGGATAAAAGACATACACCTATTTGTTGTTATATGTGTATTCAATCCCTTTCAGGACTGGAAAGTATCAGCAGCATCTGATGCATATTTTCATACCTCATCAGTGGAACAATGAGGGGCAGACACGCCACTCTCAGACCGAAACAAAAGCATGACCGCTCCTTAAGCAAACACGACAGGCAGGGAGCTGTGAATATGTTAAACTGACCGAGTGAAGGCCGCGCTGAAAAAGCGCATGTCTCCGCTAATGATTCTGTCAAGTTTCATCACGCTAAAGCATTTGCTTCCCCCTCCAGCTGGAGGCGCACAATAATAACGCACTGTCACGGGGGCTTATCGACGCGTTGCCGACTGGCATTATGACACAGCGGCGCAACACAGCTGCTCGCGTTCGTCTGCTGAAACATTCTTCACTGCGTCCTGCTGCACAGTCACAGCGTTGCTCGTGGGAGGTATTTTTTTGCAGAATTGTGATTGAACACAACGAATGATTCAATCAGTCTGTGATTTGACTGTGGGAAATGCAGAGAAGGTGAACTGTTATACTCTGCATTCTTAGTATTAACTTGAATCATTTAGTCTGTATGTTCTACTGTTTCTCTGACTCTCAATCTTAGGAGTTTCCGTTCTTAAATAACCAGTTTTAAACTGTTATAACTCAAAATAGCTGAAATCTGAACCCATAATAGATTTATGAGGTATGTCATATTATTTATCTACCATTTATCTTTTGTTTATACTATCTGAGTGGACACCAGCCCCTCTTTTCTGCTCTAATACTACGAATTCCTCAACTTCCAGGCAATAAAAGACTAATTTTATTTTATCTGATACATTTCATTGATTATTTCAAGATGAATAATCTGATATAAAGCTGGATTCAGAAGAAAGAGGATGCTATCAAACCTCGACCACATTTGCCTTTTGGGTTCCAGAGTTAGATAACATCTGGTCATGCTCTGTAATACCATTTATGGGCTTAAATCTTGCTAATGGCTACATGCTGGCTCGCTACACTTTGAATTTTTATTTGGTGGATAATTTCATCAATAACAATTATTTCTCCGACACTCTTCTGTACTTGTGCAGTCGTTCTAAATGATCCTGATGTTTCCGGCCAACTGTTGCTTTAGGGGCAAAAAGCCGACTCTTACCTTGCCAGCTGTCGTTGCAGACACACAGCTTCTCCCCGGTGAGGTCGCAGTAGCCGTGGTCGGGGCTGCCGCAGTTGTTCCTGCAGTAGGGGATGTCGCAGGCCTCGCCTTTCCAGTACTTGTCACATTCACAGTACACTCTGCTGGCGACAGAGTTCCCGGGAGTGCACTTCCCATGGCCGGAGCAGTTATTGGGACAAGAGTTGATCCTGGACAAAGAGATATTTTCACTCTCTCAATTGCCGTTTGCATTATTCAGGCCACATGGGCCTTCATTTGGGAACTGGGGGAGCTTAATAAGTATCTTCTAGGTGTTGGCAGAGTTGAGAAGCGTAAAGGGATAAAAAAGATTTGGCATAGAAAAAGAACTACTGAGGAGGTCACTGCTTGTTGCTGTAGGCTAAGAGTGCTGCAGAAAAGCTCTCTCTGCTTGCTTTTTTGTTATTGACACAAATACAATGCAAGGTTATGTTTTACGTCCAGTTTAAGTTCAAACGTAGCGTCTTGATACTCACGAGTAAAATATTTCAAATCCTGTCAGGTTGTAGGCAGCATCACTGAAAAAGTGTAGTAGTGCGTAGCCTGAAGTCGTCTCGACCTCAGGAACCGTCTCATTCCCTCGTATCTCTGGCACGATGAGGCCACTGCGCGCAAAAAGGTGTCAGGAATCACAACTTATATTTATACTGATGAACTGCATCATAGAACATGAACACATTGAACAGATGGGCTCGGACAACATCCACTCTCACCTGAAAACAGCGACCAGTGGAGCATATATCGAGTCTCCATCGTAGACGTACATATGATCCCAACTACATTCTGTGGCAAAGTGGTTAAATCTTAACCGAAGAACCGCATTTGGACTGTAGGAGAAGGGACAAAAGAAACGGCTTAGGTTTTAACATTTGACCAAGACATGCACCTATAAACCTACTCAAAGTCTTTAGATCCCTGCAGGCTGAAGCTGAACTGTGGTTTTAATAGAGAGAGGTACTAATGGAGTGATTTTGTTTCACTGTCATTGTCTCCTGGTGTCCCACTCTTGCTCTAACTGCACAAAAACCTAACAAATTACCTTATTTATATTCACCAACATGCTCAAGTGTCATTAATAGCTTTGTGCGTGGCCACAGGCAACTTTTATTTGCCACTGAATTGACAATTAAATGCATCAATAGGTCCTGGAATTCTTCCTCTATCGTTCAGGTTGCTCATTAAAATCCAAACTCATCGGACAAACACGCTGCGACCTCAAAATGTCAGACAGCTTTTTTTTTTACATGACATTGTGTGAGTAACAAAAGTACAACATCTATATTGGCATACAGTAACTGAACCTATGCCAATTATTTGAACTTATTATACCCCCACAAGATAGTACGGTAATTGAGATTTTCATCAATGCTTATAAGAGTGAGGAGTAACAAAGAGGTTGTAGGTTAACTTTACAATGCCTTCAGCTCCAAACACTAATTTGACTATGTTAAAATAGCACTGGGGGAAAAGGTGTGAGGGTGGAAAGTCCTGGTGTGGTTTCATCCATGTTCCACCTCAAACTCAGTTACCTCGATGGAACTTGATTCAGCTCTTTATGACATATTGTTATGTTATGACATGGGATGTCTGGGATCCTGGACCTTAATGATGATGTGTCACTTCTCTCGTTATCTGGGAGTTAGCCCTGAAAGCTTAGCCTATATAAAGATGATTTCTGGCTTTCTGGCTTTTATTAGTTTCATGTAAAAAAAAAAAAAAAGCTGTCTGCAGAAATCCCCTTACAGTGGACCATTTTACAAGGAATTGTCAATTATATACACACCATGGAAAAGATTACCTAAGCCTTTGTCTCCAGAAAGACAAGGGAGGAAAATACTGAAGGAAAAAGGAGTGTTACCCACAGGAAACGGATACTGACAAAGTTTTTCTCTCCCTCTTTCTCCTTCTCTCTTAAATTGGGCATTAACGCTGAAATCCTGCATAATGAACTGACCCAGTCGCTCTGTCTCTCTCTGAAGTTTGTTGATACCCAGCAAGAGCTCATGTTCTATGCTCCATGAAATGTTGATAAAAGTAAAAGTTTAACAAATTAAATGCTGATCAGCTTAATTTAATGGCATCAATGTCTTATCGCTGTATAATTAAATTTGGTCCTACGTGCTCAGTTTCAGTAAAACATTACCAAAAAGTACTTACTAGCCCTCGATGAGCCAGGTGCACTTTGTCTTGTACTTGTAGTTGATTGGACCATCAGTGAGGTATCCTGAGGGCTCCACTAACCTGAAAAAATTACATAAAAAAGTCAGTGACACAGTTAAAGATGAACAACTTAAAGTTAAATAAATGAGATCTGCATTAAAAAAAACAACAACAAAAACAATCCTGTGCCTGGTCATTCGTATATTGGTATGTGCACTGTAAGATTTATAATTCATCGTAAAAATAGCTCAGTTTTATCTCCTTGGAGTGTTTAACCAGCTTATCTATCGCTGCGTACAGTGTGGGCAGACTGCTTTCAACACAAGGTCAGCTGGTGGATGAAATTTGTTTGCCGTTAGGAAGGAAGCATTCCAAGATAAAACCATAACCCCGGAAAACATCCATGACCACGGTAATTACCCTATTTGTTGCATTGCTTTCTAGTTGCAGAGACACAGTGAATCCTTTCTGGTGGAGCAGACGTCCTACATAACGGACTGTGAAGTGGTAAAAGCTGTAGATCATCAAACTAAACTGCAGATTCCCAGACTGAAAAGTATAATTTAATTCCTGAATATAAACCTTTTTAAGATTCTTAAACGAGAGGCCTATCAGTTTTGGAAAAAAAAAAGAAAAAAACTGATGAAAACTTTTACTTTAATAGCAGAATAAAGACTGAGCTCTTGTCCTGCTGCAAAATCACCAGTGACTCAGGTGTCCAACTATAGTGTCACTTGCTGCATTCAATTACCAGAATCTAAGATAAGAGGGGAGAAAAGCTGGCAGCCAGCCCAGGGTCAGCACGAGCCAACCAAAAGATTCAATCAGCTGTCTCTTGAAAAGGCTCATCTGCGTCCTCCTCTCTGCCGGCGTCCCCCTCCCCGCCCCCCTGCCTGGTCTGACACCGGAAACAATTTCCAGCAGAGCATTCTTCCACACAAAAGGCAGCGGCGGTATGTGTAACAAAGACAGATGACTTTTAAATAGAGATTCATCACCGTCTCATAATCACAAGAAAATTTCCGAGTCGTACGCATCCCACCCACAGGACTGTGCTGTGATCTGCCTCAGAATCAATTGAAAATGACGAGGAGACGGATTACCTCAAACCCCTTTTTGTCGACACAGCGATGCATTTTCTGTTGTTTTGTTTTTTTTGCGACAGCTTGTGCTTTGATTAAAAACTCATTTGAGTGTCAGAGTTGAGGCAAATAGTCTATGAATCCACACGACAGACGATGACGTTCGGAAATACTTTTTTTTTTATGACACCACAGAACGACAGAGGTTTTTTATTATTATCATCATTTTCGGAGTTTTAAAAGTGTTCACAAACACATTCTGAGCTCTAATGGGTGGTCTGAGCAACACAGGAACTGGGTGGTAGTTCCCTTTTATGTCCTAAAAAGTCGTTCTGGATGAATTACATGACATAATATTACTTTCAACTCATGTTTTGACATGATCATTTGACATGATGATGACATAGCTCATAAAGATGCGATGACGTGACTACATCATTACAAAGGCGTGTTTTATATTGCTTTTGGTGCACACTTATGATTCAAACAACCAGGAGTAAGTTTAAGCTCCCTATACAGCCATGAATGATGAATTTTTCATGCTGCACTTTGGACTTCCCAGGGAAATACTATCCTAGTGTGCAAGGCATGTCAAGACGGTGCGTGTGTAACCGTCACCCATGTCACTGATGTTCATGCATGAACCTGGCTGCATGTCTCTATTCCACTGAGACACTGACAGTGACAGTCTCACATTTCTGCATGTCTCTAGGTGATGGGAGGTTGTTCCCTTGGACAACACGGCTGATGACAACCTCTACAAAACCTCAGACACATTCAGGAGCAAAGGTAATTACTGTGATCAAGGTGCTTCTGCACCACAAAGTGCACCTCAGGTGTCCTGAAAGGCCATCAGACGCTCCTGTCAACACTCACAATCAAAGTGAATATTATCATTACTATTACAAAGATGTTTGAACATTCATTCTTCGGGTACTTGTCATTTTTTTCTCCTCTTCCCATCACCAACCACTGATTTTCACTCAGCCTTTAGCTTCTTCTATCTTTCGCTGTCCACGTTTGTGTATCTGTGCTGATCAACAGGCATATTCTACCAACTTATATGAAAAACAACCTTTAACTCTTTCACCGCACGGGCCTGAGATCGAAAGCAAGATCAGATGTTTCCTTTGTGCCTGTGTTTATTAAAGGATTTTATCTGGAATTCATGTAAATGCATCAAGCTTCAAGTCAATCCTCAGTGCATAGCAGAGTCTTCTCATCTTGTTGACAGAAAGTTTAAATCACTTTCTTTTCATGTGTGGGTTTGAATCATAACATAACGTGATGGAAAGTAAATAAAAGTGAAAATAAGCATGAGGTGTGTGGTTAAGTTTGTGTAAACTGTAACTGATGAAATTAGATGAGGGAGAAAAGCTACAGGCAAAGTGAGACATTTCCACCAAACAATTAGGTTAGTTGAATAACTGAATGACCAAATGAATCGAACATTTTAAACAGTTACCTGAAGTTGTCAGAAACAAAACTTTCTTTCTTTTTTGAAGAAACAGTTAACAGTTAATCCAACAACTATGCAGATCTAAAGAGATCAGCCCTAATTTGCAAGATTATGATCAGATTCAACTGAAAACACTGAATATAATACCCATAATACTGGCTTTCAACCCTTGTAGAAATTGTCGCATTTTCTCAGCTGAGATCAGCCCGACATCTTTTGACGCCTGGACTGTTGAGGTTGATTAAACAATATGATTAAATTTCACTCTAATCAAATGGTGTAAATGGGTTTTGATTTGTTTTAACTAGGGGTGGGCAGACACAATACAGCATAGAGTCGTGATATTTTGAGTGGACATTTCTCATCGAATCACAGACACCTATTATTGATCTTATATCACATAAATTGCAAACACAAATCAAAGCTTCTGGCCCTGGGGTAGCCTACTATTTCTGTACTTTCTGCTTGACAATCTCATTTTATAAGTGGAATGAACAGACTGAAAACTTCAGCTTATTAGGTCAAACATGATCAGTTTTCTTTTTAGGACATAATCAGCAGTTGGTAAAATGGTACTAACTCACTCGAAGCAGTAGGATATGTAAATGTTTAAAAAATTAGGCTACTATATCATCAGAAAGTGACAATATTGTATAGTGGGGAACCCTCACTGTCACCCATCTCCCACTGAAATGGATGCACACAGGTATATTGTGATGACAACCAATCATCTCTAATATTGTCACAGGAAAACAGCAACAACAGGATCAGATCTGATCCAAACCTACTTTTGGTGGCTGTACTGTTATATCTATTTTTGAAGTGTGCAAAAACAAATGACTGCTAGGCTTTAGTAAAGAGCTAAAGATTGAAAGTGCACGGGGCCACACTTACTTGAACCTCCCCTGGCAGTGTTGGCACTGGTCTCCAACCCATCCTCGGTCACAAACGCAGGATCCGTTTACACATTTTCCAGAGAGGCAGTTCTTGTCACACGGTTTGGCCGGTGAGGCGTGAGTGAACAGCACGAAGTAAAACAAAACATACACCACCAAGTATCTGTTGATACCCCGCAGGTCGCTGTGGGTGGCGGCTACTTTGGGTCCAAAAAGAAAGAGTTTCGTTTTACATTTCCCCCCTGGATCCATTTTTGCCCCCCACCACCACCACCCTCCTTCCTTCTTTCACCCCCAACCCCCAGGTCGGTCGACCGAGCCGAGTGAAAGAAGAAGACCGGGGCCTTTGGGTCTGCTTTAGGTGGGGGTGTTGGTGGGGGGAGAAAGCCCTGGCTTCTCAGGCTGTTTTTATTGCACTTTTCACAAAGAAGTCCTGCATATTCGTTGAGTCCTGTGCATACTCAATTGAAGTCCCAGCTGAGCTTGCTCCAGGAAGGAAAAAAAATGGCTAAAGAAACTGCAGTGTTAGCTAGTTACTGTCTTGAAAAGCTGCTCGGTTTACAACCGCATGCATAGACTTGGAGTGGGAGGAAATCCCTTCAACCTCTTGTTGGAAGAAACCGAGCAGAAAAAAAGCGGCGTATCATCTTTTAAAGCTAATAAACGCAGCTAACCGGGGCTTAGCTAAAACCGTCATTTGTTTGCCCCTGTGGTGTAACGTTAGCGTTAACGTTAGCTAACGGGCAGTTTTTGGCATCTGGAGCTGGGATAATGTAATGTAATGCAATGTAATGTAATGCAACGTTACTGCATTGATTCAAGACCATTCTCGTCCAAATGCCGTTTCAGCAGCCATTTTAAACGCGTAAACAATCCCTCGGCGGACTCAAACAGGGATGGATGGACAGCGGAACATACTTATAGACAGTCCCGTCCGTGAGCCGCCGTCACACCGCAGCAGCCGGAGCTCGTCCACTCACAAGAACAAAAGGGCTGAGCTGCTGGTGCTTCTGCTGCTGCCGGTGGTGTTTGTAGCCCTGGACCCAGTCAGTGCGAGGGGCTGCCGCAGTCAACATGGATGTGAGGAGATGTGGGAGCTGGAGGGCTGATCCTGCCGACTATAGGGGGGCATTGAGCAACCACTTTGAACTCTTGTTGGATCCACTGGTCTTTTACCCCCACTACTGACTGCTACCACCACCACCAAACAACAACACACAGCAAATAAAAAAGCTCCTCCGGACGAAACCGTCGTGTAGCCCACACAACAGCGTGGTGGTGTAAGAGAGAGAGGGGGAAAATTAAAAAAAAAACCAAACACACACACACGAGCCGCGCTGTTGCTCTCAAAACATGACAAGAACTGGCAGCGATGGATTTCCTAGCGCAGCGACACTAGACAGCTCCTCAGGTTGGAGAAAACTAAACACAGCATGCGCATGCGCACTGGGCCGCTGCTCGCTGGCTCTGTTTAAAGGGACAGTAGGGGGAAAAAGCGACGGCGCTGTCCTATGCGGCATTTAAAAACTTTCACGTCAGGGATCCACAACACACTCACAAGAAGAGTATAAATATATGTATGTATATGTATTTACAATTACATTTTTAGATGAATGTTACATTTGCGATATGAGTAGCAATTGAATTGAAATCTTTAGGAAGAATAGCTGCTGTCTGTATAGCAGCTAATGGGGATCTAATAAAACAAACAAACAAAAACACTAAAGAAAAGTTTTTAAAAAAAATCCCTATATAATCAAAATGATTAATATAGGCTAATAAATGATCTCATCTGTTCTCATCTCATATCTTAATCAGCTGTAGTTGTATAATGCTAATTGATTCACACACAAAAAATCAAAGAAAATATTTAGGAGAAAATGATAGGAGATTTCCAAATTAAATTAAAGGTCCTTTCAAGACGTGTTTTAAACTGTATAAAAAAATATACAAGCCAATGCTATGCTATTATTAATGTCTGACATAAAAACTGAGCAAGAATATATACCATATTTATGAGAGAGAGAAAATAGGGGGTGTAAACACATCAGAGTTTTTGCCTTTTTGTTTAAAAATCTGGATCAGGCCGCATGCCCTGTCCACCCCAGCTGCTTGCTCTATGTTGACAGGTGAAACACAGTGAGATTATCAACACCATTAGCTAGTGGGGGAAACATTGCATGCAACGCAAACATGCAGGTTTATTTTTCCCTCCCCCATCCCCACAGGATAACAGGATTGGCTCTGTAGGTGTACGATGAATGAAACCCTGCCAAGGTGGAAATACTCAGGCACTACTAATTTCGCTCATGGGATTATTAAAAACAAACAAACAAAAAACATCACATTAAAAATTGAATTTTCACTGGAAATGATGACTTGAAATGATGATAATGACATATTTGCTCATATGGTCCTTCAGTAGCCTACCTCAGCTGCAACTGCAGCTCCAGAGATTTGGATATTGCATCCTGAGGTAATCAATACAGCCAATATTTTTTGCCTCTTTGCAGCATTCATACTTGTAAATAAATATTAGCTCTCCCTAAACTACAATTCTGCAGTATTTCTGTTAAACGTGGGCTCTGCAGTTTCAAACACTGAGCTCTGTGTCTCTGTGTGAAGTCAGGGCTCAGCAACAAGCATCATATCAGTTCAGTTTTCCCCTCAACTGTTTTATCCAGTGAAGCATAATAATGGGTCAACTGAAGTGAAAATTTACATGTATGATCTATTCATACATTTTGTACTTTTACCCTTGATGGCACATAATTGAACACTTTTAAGACAGTGAGGGTGGTAAAAAGCTGTCAATAACACTGCCACGAAACAGTCAATGATGCTCTATGATTAATTCAGCGCAGCCTGCTGAACTAAACAAATGCAGAGAGGATGAACTTTTGCATCTGCATTTGAAGTGCGTATGCTTCTGGGTCAAGGGTGTCCTCATTGTACTCGAGGCTCTGCAACATGTCAGGAAATTTGAATAGTAACTGATACTAATTGTTGGGAGAAGAACATCAGCGTCAAGGCCGAGAGGTTACAGGCGCCTTTTTAATAAAGTCTCTCATCTCTCGTGTTTTTGAGGAGGCTCGATTGTGCTCTAACATCAGATGCAGCACATCTCTCTGAGAGAGCAGCAACCTTTGTTTGAGAATCGATCTGGGCTTTGGTGGAAGCTTGCAGCTGGATGATAAAGCAGGGCTGAGAGAAATCTGAGCCGTGTTTCTGTTTGTGTCTATCATACAGATGGTGATGATGTGTCTGCCATTGAACGCGAGATAAAGGGATTCAGTGGCAGATGGAGCGCAGCATCCTCCGCTCTGCTGCTGTGTTCTGAGGATCTGAAACAATTGTGTAAAGCATGTTGCTGAAATCACCATCAAAGAGCAACAGCAATGTGCATGATGCCAAACTGAGATGGCAAGCACAGTATCTACATTTTAGCAGTCTCTTTTATAATGTACTGGATGAAGCTCAGGAGGACAGTGTTTAGAAAATCACAGTGTTGGCCTTTAATCTGACCTGTATTTTAATTTGTGATCTTTTTTAGATGGTGTTCTTATTTATCATAACATGAATAATTGTTGATTATGCCTTATGATTCGTTCATCTCAAACTGTCCACACTTTTACATCTACACCTGTAGGTGGCAGTGTTGCACAGCAACATGGGTGCACCAACAGAAGACAATGGGACACAGAGGGGTGGAAGTGATGAGCAGGACTAATTAACCTGAAGCTTTTACTCTGACTCTTAAGGTTTCACACTCAGTATCAATATGAAACCATGAACTCAGAGAGGCTGTCACACACACATCACATATACCACATATGACTTTTTTTTTTACAGGACATGTGTTACTTATAATATCAACAATGACTCTTTATGGTGTCAGCTTCAAAAAAGTGTCATCTGGAGAATCTCTCTCTAATCTTTGATGGCAGGTAAGAGTCTTGTGTATGTTCTGATTGGTGTTTATTTTTTGTTTAGTACCCACACCCATGCAGCATTATGTTGCTCATTAAAATGCCTGCTGTCTGCTGGGTCTTATTAGACCTAACTGTGAGGTTTGACTGCTAAAAAAGAAAATCTTTCTCAGTGTTCCCTAAACAAAACCTACCTGGCAGGCAAGATTTAAGCTGTTGCAAAAAAAGAAAAGAAAAAACATATCACCTCAACATTTTCTCTGTTTTCACATGAGTCATTTGCACACATTTTGAAATCTGAAGAACTGCTGTTTATTTTCCACAGAGGTTACCTCGAACCTGATCACACACAAACTAAAAACAATATTATTGCGCTATGACTTAACACTCCTCTACTCGAGCCACGGGAGAGCCTGTCGGCGTTTAGTCAGGTGTGCTCACCTCGGTGGTGCGGGGGGAAATAGGCACCATCTTTACAAGGTGTAGTGTGTCTTAAGCCAGTGCCCTCTGCATTCTTGGTTCTAAATGTTCTTAAAACAACAGGGAGGTACAGCAGAGTCAGAGGATTCAACTTTCTTTGGAAATTCCCAGACGCAACAGTAAGAGGGGGCACATGGTTTAGACTAGATTAGATGGAAATACCTAAATAAATGGGGGGTCTCTTTTCAGGGGGAAGGGACTGGTGGTGCATTATGTGCTTGTGTATGTACGTTTGCAAACATGGGAGAGGCCCCCGAATCAAAGAGGGTCCAGTGCTAATTTGGAGTTGAGTCAGTGACCTTTGCCCTCTGAGTCACAGCTGAGGAATGGTCTTTATGCTCCAATCAGCAGCAGGGAAGAGGAGAGAAGCCTCGTCTACTTTCTACTTACTTTTGACTGAAAAATCCAGTCTATTCAAGTTCAAGTGTCTGCCTGACCCCATTGGAAAGTTTCAGTACCTTTGTTCCACACCTACATACAAATTCCTCACACACATGGACAAGCATGATGAACCTAAATTATCCAAATCTGAAATTGCAAGACCTGAAACCTCCCGTACTGCATGGCACTTCCAAAAGGTCTGCTGCACAATAGGAATTCCCCTGCTGGATTAACAAGACAGTTCCCTTTTTTCGCCGTGGACAGACTGGAGGCGAGACCACCCTTGTTTTCAATTCATGCTGAGCCATCATGCCTGACTCACATTCACACTTTCTCCATTCACTCAAGGCTATATGATGATGAGTGTAGTAGAGAAAGGAGAAAAAAACACACATCATCTGTTGACTTTCAACTGACCTGTTTGAGGTGAGGCCAAGTCTGTGCAAAGATTCAGACAAATACACACATGCTCAAGGCCAATAGCTGAATAAGCAGAGTATATTGGAGTTGCTCTTAAATGTGCTGAAAGGATTCACTCAAGTGCTAATTTTCTTTTCAATTCATGCGTAACAAAGCTGATAAAAATATTGGGAGAGGAAGTGCAGCCTTGGCCTTGGAAAAACTTCATTCAAGCTTCACTTTCTTGCTTTTTCTCCAGCACAGTAAGGGTCATTTGAAGTCCATCCACTGATGAAGGTGGTATGAGAAACACAATTTTTCATTATCAAAAAAACAAACAAAAATAAAACACAACCCATTGACTTTCACTCATCAGTTTCACAAATCAAATGCAAGAACATTTAACATGTCAGAAAATAAATACAATGATAAACCTGCAATTATTGTTTCTTTCCTCAATATACAGGGGCAGACATGCAGCTGTCGACGTATATCAACATATAAGTGTTTAAAATGTCTGAACTGTCTGCAAAATGAAAACCTGAGCAGATGATCAACCTCAAAACACAACCTGTGAGGTTTTAGAAATACATATGCCTTTTGAATCCTTTTTGCAGGTTGTTTTGCAAAAAAAATATGGCTTTTAATAAAACAATACACCGTCTCTGTGGGAAATCCTATTGCCTGTTGTCCACTCCTGTTGGATTGGCCTGCAACCATTTTTATTTTGCCAACTCACCTCACACAAAATCCCTCACAGTTTAAGCAGTAAATTACCATTCCTCTCACAAACCCGCATACTTGGAAACCAGGAGTACATTCAACAGAGTCCCCACTGATTGGTGCTCTATTGTTGCTCTTATCAGCTTATCCTGCAGTATTTTGACTGTAAATTAATCCTAACTGACGAGTGCATTGATTTAGATTCTGTAAGCTGAAACTGCACGTACATCAGTGGAGCAAATCACCAATGCAGCTCCAAGGACTCTACGGGTAATTCAAAATGCACCTTTGAGACCTCTTAGAAAGAAGCCGAAGTGGACTCACATTGGCTTCACTGGTGAAAAATGAAAATCCCAAATGGATCTTGAGAAGCCTGCTGGTGCTTTTGGTCATCTCACTTGAATATTGGGGAAGTGTTGAACCCGCATAAAGCTACGGGCTGCATTCAGACTTCAGATCAAGGTTCTCAACATTTATAAAGTAAGGATAGCGCTAGGGTTTGCTGTGGGTGCTCCTAGGATTTGAAATAGAGAGAGAAAGAGAGACGTGCAAACTCGGCTGATTCTTGTTAGAAGCATCTCAAAGCTCCACCTTGGTGTGCCAAAATTGTCTCTTTTTCTTTCCGCTTGGTTCTAAATTAAAATATTCACCAGTCTTGCTGAGGTTTTTCTTTTGTGCACACTGTGTCTTTTGTCCTGTCATTGCTACTCTAAGGTAACTGACTTTGTCGGTCTTTCTTTCGTTTGAAAAAGATTTGTGTTAGTATAAGGACATGAGGGCCAAACAGTCCCTGTCTGTCTGGCATCAAAGGTGCAAGAAACCCATTGTTTTTGGAAGGACTATTATTATTCTGCTGGAAAACTGGATTTCTGCAGGGTTTCTTATTGCAGGGAAACTAAAGAGACATTTGTACACACTTCTAAACACCGTAACTGATATGCATGGAAACTTTATACAGGTATGTCTGACAGAGTCCTGGCCTGAAGACACCTGTGTTAAAAATGGGTGTGGCAAAATGGCTCAAGGGTGCCCCCCCTTGGCTGTCGAGGAGAACCTATCTTCTACCACCAGCTCTAAACATGTTTAAAGGTTTGGATGCTCTTCTCTGGTTCGTGCACTCCACCTCCTCCCTCCCAGAGTCACACACACACATACCACATACCTCCTCTGTGACTGTACCTGCCCATCTTCTGGTGTCTTGTGATGATTGAGCTGTGACTGTGACTATAATAAACATGCATGGATGAATACATCAAAGGCTGAGTTGAAGGACTGTGCCCTATATGATCATTTTTCACAACTGGAAACCTTTTCTTTACTGTAACAATCACTGACACCGAGAGACACTGTAATCAATCAAATGCATTCACAAAGAATCATAGAGGCTCGAGAAGTGTACAGTGCAGCTGACACGTGATTCCACCTGTGAGTGTAATTGTTGTGATCTTTGTTCTAACTAATTTATCAAAATGTCACATGTAAAACAAAGATAAGACTGTGTCATATATGGATATCAGTGGCACCCAACCCTTCCTAAAAACCTGTATAAAGTCTGAATCTTCCCAACAATGTGAAGTTCATTTATCAAAATTAATCAGAAAAACATACAGTACGTATATTAAAATTGTTTTAACTAACCTGCATATAGAATAAAGTGTCATCTTATATTATACACAAAGAAATCACTATACAAATTTTTAGAATGGGTGCTGTGTGTCCCATCAAAACAACCCAGCTCCAGAGAGAACATCCCATCAGATGGTGCTTGTGTCCACCTCAGTGCGACCCCATTTAGCCTCCTCTGTGTTGACATCACAGGACCTCCACCTGCCACATTACCTCACTGTGCTGTTTATCTTTGGGTGTGACTGGGTAGAACTGTGGTAGTGGTAGATCTAGTCTTACACTTTAAACCACAATATAGGCTACTCTTTCTTACTGCCTGAGCTGCAGCATTAGGGCTGTTCAGATGATAACAAGATAAAAGCCCGTCAGCTGAGTGGTGACCAGAGTGAATACAAAACCACTTTAATGTATCTTAATCATATTCTGGAGTGTGTTGTGCTTACTTAGTTTGACATTCCTCTCATACCTCCACCCGGTCACGGTTCTCCCACGGGGGTGTTTGGACAGGGTTCTGTTGCCAGAGGGAAAGCAGTGAGTGTAAAAAAAAAAAAGAAAAGAAAAAAAAAAAGTGCAGCGCACACACAACCACTTTTTCACATATAAAAATGACAACATAGGCTAAATAGACCTTCATCCTCTCCCCTTTTAACTCTGCAGTCGTATCCCACAGAGAACACGTGCAATTATTAATGAATTATGATCCTCAAACTCAATGTTATGTCTCTGGCTGCTTCTGCTTCACTGGAAGGATCAAAAACTAAGAACCCCACAATGCGGATTACCCCCTAAGTTTGGCAACTTCCTCTTGAGAAAGTGGGGAGCCCGAGCTCTTTCACTGTTTTTTTTTTTTTTTTTTTACGGGACCTCCTTCCTGAATAAAAACAACAACAACAACCTGGAGCTCGAGGTCCGCGCTCCGCTTCGGGAAAAGCGCAAACCGATCTGCAGTGTGGATGCTGCATACCAGGGAGGAGGAGGTGCGGCAAAAGCAGATGAGGAAGAAGAGGAGAGCGCTGTTGTTCCGTCAAAAACTGTGGGCTGTCTGGCCCCAGTCACTCATTCACTCAGTCAGTGTATTGTTGCTGAACGGGAGCGCCGGGGCTGCATTCCGGAGAAGTTGCTGCCCCATCACTTAGAAAACTTGTCAACAAACTTTTTTTTTTCTTTTGGGGTGGTTAGGGACAGTTTGATTTTATGAACGGAGGGGAGCGGAGGACAAGAAGGTGAAACGAGCGAGTGTCCGAGCGAGGGAATGGAGAAGCACAAAGGTAAGAGGAGGATTTTTAAAACTTTGTGTCAATAACATGAGAGACAAGTCTGCTGAGCTGTCCCATTGTAACCGCTGACGATGCATCGCTGTAAAGATGACCACTTATTCTCAATAGAAATATACTTTTCTTTTTCTTCTTTTTTTTTGGTCTGAACTAAAATCTGATGTTTTGGGAATGTCTCTTACCACAGTAATAAAAGGCAGCTTCATACTGATGTGAGGAGACATTGTTTAACAAATAGGCTCAGATTCTGGTCACCTGCCCCCTAATAGGCTAATCATTATTAAAATACCTCCATGGTTGGGTTATAGCTTTCCAAAATAATAAGTCTAGCCACACCACACAACAGTGAAACAATGAGAGAGGTGAATGCACCATGTTTCACTGAGACTCTCACCATCCAACTGTTTCTCCCCTATAAAAGTAGTTTACACTGATGATTTCCAATAGCAGCAACAGTTTTCCCAGAGCATTCCTCAAATTCCTGTGGTTATTTGTCCATGAGGGATGAGCAAGGACATTGAATACTTCCTGATTGGTATAAACAACGAGTTTGAGCCCAAATGTCGGAGTCAACCAGCCGACTGATTGATGGTCACGACATGTATTACACCTCACCTTTGCTGCCTGATTGAGGTTAGTTATCTTTGGACATGACTTGTGGACCAGAGGTCGCTCTTCACTTTACTGTGTCTACAGTAGGTGGTGGCAGCAGGGGGGGTCGAAGCAGCTTCCTGAGCTGAAAACAATGGTGACAGTCAGACAACACTGGAATCAACACAGTTTTTGAAAAGACTGCAATCTTGCTGCAGCATTCCTGTTCTCCAGCTGACTGAGCCCAGTCTGTTCACCACACTGTCGGAGTAAACAGTCGAATGCAGAGATGCATTGAAGGGACAAACATTTTAATAATTCATTAGTAAACCGAGTCAAGTTTGGAGCACAAATATCAAGCTTTCCTCAGTTGATTGTAAGTTGAATATGTTTGCATTTGTTTTGCTGGTTGGACAAAAACAGGTGATTTGAAAAGTGATAGTGGGAATTTACACTATCTTGTGATGCAGCTTAATGTGTTATGAAAATAATTATCAGTCAACGCCCTGATCATGTGCAGTACTTGACATAATGTAGAGGACTGAGACATCTTACTTGTGTTTAAGCATTTATGACACTGATTGTCAACCAGGGGAGCTATACTGTTCTGATTATCCCATCTGTCTCAAAGCCCTCTGAGTGGCATGGCTGGAACTGAGGGGGCGGGGCTTTAGAGACCTAAACTGGTTTTGCAAAAGTGAGTAATGAAGGATAAATTTGGTTACAAATAATCAGGCTTTGACATCAAATGGAAGAGTCCAAGTGTAAAATACTGAAGATGTGTTGGGAGCCGGGGGCACATAGTGAGATGCAGGGCATGAAACCTGCATCTGTTAGTTGCAGTGCACTCTGTGTACTCCTTTGGCATCTGTATGCAGCAGCACCAGGACACTGAATTAGATACTAACAGCCACAGGCAGTCAGAGGAGGGGGTACAGTAAAGGGAAACCTGGGAAAAAGTCAGGGAGGCCAATAACAAGGAAAGGCATTGTTTAGTATTCTGGATATGCTCTGTGTTTTTCAAACCTGACTCATGCAGGTTTCATTCCAGAGAAGCACTCCAGGCTCTCATGTCACTGATTCTCACACCTTGTGCCAAAGAACCAGGATCAAATTAGTGAACGCACCTGGAGCTGAGTTTACTCTGAAAGACCTTTTGGCCGTGATGGGACATGTTTGAGAAGCATTGTTGCTGCCAAGTGATGATTGGAGCACATTTGATGCAATTACTGACCCATTGGTCACTTTGTCCAGCATCCAATCACAGTCCGCATGCTAATGTTCCCACTTACTAAATGTTAAATAACCATGTGGTCAAGAATATTAATGTTTCTCATGCAGCTTTCTTTACATGTTATCACTATATCTTGACATTCTTGACAGAATAATCGCCTATAAAAGAAACATTACTTACTTAGTATTGTATATGATAATGCGGCCCGCGACTGAGTTTTAATAGTTTACGCATTCTCCTCTATAAGTCAATGGGGGACAAAACACGTGTCCCAGCCATATGGTCCCAGCGCAGTGTTGTGTGTGCCTGTGAGACGCTGCACTGGGATAAGAAAACGCCCAGGTAAAATTATTTATTCTGGTCTTGGTTCAACCGTGTGTACATCATTTCAGATGTCTTTGTCTCTCAAACCCATTCAATGTAGATGGGAACTCAAAAGTCGTAGCGGAGCACATTTGATGCAACGCGGTTGTTTTTCCATGCACGTCCGTGGCGCACAGCTGCACAGACCTGCCTCTCCCGGTGTTGTGTTCCGGTGCCTT
Source organism: Decapterus maruadsi (assembly GCA_030347415.2). Classification (NCBI taxonomy): domain Eukaryota; kingdom Metazoa; phylum Chordata; class Actinopteri; order Carangiformes; family Carangidae; genus Decapterus; species Decapterus maruadsi. Next base: position 10,681,471 of record CM064888.1, on the reverse strand, counting down.
CGGCCTGTGTCTCTCCTAATGTTTCCCACTGAGCTCTGCCTCATTTGAAATGTGAAGGAAGCCCGTGAAAGACGGTGAGATGTAGAATTTGTTATAGAAGAGAAACACACATGTCAGGACCAATGCCTTGTATCATAACGGACCTGTCCAGTAATAGTCAGCCTCCTTTCATATTTAAGCTAAAAATCACAGAGCATGTCTCAGGATACAAGCCAGCAGTGTAAAGCTCCAGCATATGTAAATGATGATGGGCTATGTCAGAATTTTTAATTTTAAATGATACAAAACACCAAAAATGTGTATAAATAAAAATGATGTGCACAAGATAAATAAAAATATAAACAACCAAAATATTAAGCAAAAAGGTTAATTTAATTTCAATCTAGGCCTATTTGAATGTCCGGCCCTCGGAGTGTCTGTTGAGAAAAAATCTGGCCCTTCGACAAATATAATTGCCTACCCCTGCATCTAGTGCATTCCCATAATGGGAAAAGAAGTATAATATGTTTATTTTTTGTATCTATTCCTCATCAGTCAGGGCCTCTCACATTATGGCTTTGCATGTTTTGCTTTCCATGTCATTATGGACCCCCCCCCCCCCCCCCTTCCCACCTCCCCATCCCCTGTTTCTCAGCAACACTGTCCATGTTGAATTCACTGTGCTGGCTCTACGCTCTTTGCAGCTGTGTTTCAAGCAACGAGATCTATGATGATGGCTCCTTGTCTTGCCTCCAGTGTGCGCCGTCTTCTCCAACAGTGATCTGATTCTGCGATCGCTGCCAAAGCCGAGCGTGAGACTAATGGAGGCAGACTGACAGGCGCACTGATAGACATTTTTGAACCAGTGGATTATTCCGATGACAGGCAAACAGCTACAGTACAATAGATATTGAGCAGATATTGTCTGTTTTTTCCCCTTTGTATCCCAGAACCAGCTGTAAATGCCTTTTCAAAAGCATTTTTCATTGCAGCACGACAATGTGACAGAGTCAGTCGGTTTTTTACCACCCTTAAGCCCAGCAGGCTTAGATGTAGGCCATCAGGGCTGGCATGGGGTCTACCGGTTCACTCCTATGTGTGTCATGGGCTGTACTTGCCAAGAGGTAGCGAGTGCAGCGTGGGTAATTCAGGAAGCTGGACTGGGCTATAAAAATGATGAAAAGAAAGACGGTCTTCCTGCTCTGTGGCAGTGGGGTGCTCAGTGTGTGTTTGGCCCTTTTTGCCCTCTGGGTCTTGCGCTTGTTCATTTCCAACACATCAAACGTTGCTTTGTTTATTGGATACAGAAGCTCTGGATCAGACCTGTATTGTGTTTTTTTCTCCCCATCAGGTACTCTTATAGGGCATAGGTGGTAGCTACTTGTAATCGCACACATATGCACACTGTAGGTCTTAGCCTACTCTCCCTGCAGCCACTTATCTGTGGGATAATAACTAAGCAGAGCAGCTTTTATGTGGGTGACTCAGGCGGCACTGCTAGTTAGCTTTCATTTGTCAGCAGCTGCTTCAAGTCTGTCGCTTTCTTTCTCATCAAGCCAACACCATGGAGCCTTGTAAAGCCTCACATTTACCTAGCCACAAATCTGCTCATCCCCACATATGCTTATTGGAAAATTATGGTTGGTTAATACATACACAGGGTGATAGCGTACGTACATACAGAGTGATATACACCTCACACACCCTAGAATATTTAGAGGATGATGCCTTTGGCTATTGGGTGGGGTCCTGTGGTGTGGGGAAATGCCTTAGGGGAAGTAAGGAGAGGACGGTTGAAGGAGAGATGAAAGTAGGGTGCTCCACTAAGACGAGGAGGTGGAATCACACAAAGCCTCCTCTGCCTCATGGCCTGAGGCTGGCAGAATTTTAATCTCAGTCTTATAAAGTTAAAACTCAGTTATAGAGTTGTGTGTTTTGGAGTAATGTTACTAGCACTGCCTGGCAAAGCAGAAAAGCTGGTGTACTGTAATTGGTAGAAAACTTTGTTTTGCGTGGGATATTGACTTCATAACATTTTTTTCCGGTTTATTGCCCACTGAGGCAGCAGAAGAAGCGGTGAACGAAATGCTGACACAGCATTTTGTGGATTAAGTTGATATATGTTAGCAATGTTGTGCTTATTATCAACATTAGTATCCATTTGGAGGGTTCGTTTCTGCCCTCCTGCAGCAATTATTCCAATATTCACTCTCCATTTTGCTGTGATTTGGTTTCCACACAACTCTTGATGTTAGCTACTGTATGTTAATAAGCTCATAGAAATCTTCATTTGTCCGTGGTGATGAGCAGGTTGTGCAGCAGGGTTGTCTGAGCTTCTTTGCACTTATCAACTGCCTGCCATTGAAAACTGCAAGCAAAACATCCGTTGCAGTACAGCAGTAAAACTAAAACAATAATTAGCCTTTACTCTACATAGAGTTGCAGGAAATTTAGTTTGGCATGGGTTCATCACTACAAGTGACACTCTTGTTTGTTTATCATAGGCCCTACTGTGGAAAAAAATATGGGAAGAATGGTTTCACTTTTGCTTTGTGTCACCATTTTACTGTATTGAAGGAAAATTGTTGACTTTTGTCCCACAGCTGCTTTTTGTCTTGTCTAGTGTTATTCTCATCACAGTTACATCTGACATGCTTAAGTTGAAAATATCACCACATTTAGACACTGAGCCTTGACCTTGGTCATAGTGACCTAAATCGACAAACATTCCTGCATTACCCTCCAAACTTCATTTTCATTTTGCACTTTTCTCACTTCCCTCATCTCTGACTTTGCTGCGCATGCACACATACAAACTGCATGTCATCATGCCTCTAAGCCAGTGTTAAACCTTCAGCTTTAGCCCTTTTTTTCCCCTGCAGGGAGTACAGTAACATGCATCGCATCCTAATCAAGACAAAGTTGCACTTACTTGGATTTTGGAGCCCATTAGCATGTTTCAGCTATAAAAACTGACTGATTTCTCCAAGGGCCAAGCTGTAAGACTCAATATAACAGAACAGAACAGATCTAAAGAAAGACTGGGGGAAAAGAAAAAAAAGTGTTGGGAAAGATAAAGCGTGAGATGAATAAAAGGCAAGATTCAATTGTCTTGCCAGAGAGATGATGAAAGAGGAGAAACTTAAAAATCAGTGGAGTGGAACCACTGTTTTATCTCTGACTCCTTCTCCCCAGTTTCTTTAGTATTTGCACCTCTGCAAAAGTTAACACCTTAGTCTGTGGCTTAGCATCTCAGGGTGAATGACTCCAGTAAGCCCTGCGCCAGTGCTGTCCACAGACACTCTGACCACAGACTCTGTTCCGCTCTGCAGTGTCTTAAGCCGTTGCATTTGACATTTTCTTTTATCTTTCCCTTACATGACATTGATTCTACTGTTTCTTTTCCAGTGATGTCTTTTCCAATAACTAATGCTCAAACTTGGCTGAGATAAGTTTGTATTACAGAGGCAATGAGCATATTTTACAGGGAAATGACATTTTGTATTAGCCATCAAAGACATAAGACAGTTTATGAACTCTATACTTTAAGTTAAATTGCAACTAGCCTGGACAAGCTCATCCTATAAATTGAAACTTTCCCACAGTGTGGAAAAAACACTTTCAATATTTCATGTCACTAATGTGCATATAGGCTCACCCACAACCTCCTTTTGATGTTTATTTAGAACCAACCTAACCACTTAACTGTGCCAAAGTTTCTCTCCATCATTAGTGTAATACAGTAAAATAGCCTAGGCCAGCATTTATTCTGCAATCTGACTTTGGTTTGCTTCTATATTGTCTTTGGATGAACGGGTACCGCAGGTTTCGAACCCTGCCAGCGAGTTTCTGGTCTGAGCAACAGTCTGTCAATCAGTTAAAGGCGGTTTATTCCACAGAATCTGTTCAGCCGCTTGCTTTGCATGTAACAAGTGTGACTAACCATTAGAAAATAAAACAAAACAGAGGTTTTCACAGCATCACACTATGGTGGACTGATTTCTATGCAGTGTGATAAAGATAGATGGTGTCCATTACAATTAGGAAAGCACAATGCTATTAATTAGGGAAATGAAACCATGCCTGATAGGGGCAGGACAGCTCAGTTGATTAAGTCTTTAAAATCCACCTAAAAGCCCAGTAGGAACTGAGACTCAGACTGTGCAGATGATAAATAAGAGTTTAAGTTATGTCAGACCTGCAGCCAGGAATCAATGACATCCAAGCCAACTCAGTAACCTATGTGCATTTTCCTTTAATGTTTAAATTCTCATCTTGCTTCTAACCTCAATTTATTCTTTTACTTTTCCCTTCACACTTTTGTCACTTGGTTCTCTTCTTTCCAAAGTTCCTTCAGTGTTGCTATCAGACACAGGCGGACCCCCTTTCTGAAGTCATCAAGTTGACGCTGGCTTTTTTTTTTTTCATCCAGGTTACTATGGCAATAACACCAAAACACAGCTTGGATTAATCCAGCCATGTCCACGCAGCCCCTGCCCCACAGCTGAACCCATGCATGCTGCAGGGAGACAGAGCAGTGGCTGCCAATAGTGCTCAAACACAAATCAGACTGATGCTTGAGCCTCTATTCAGACCTTGCCCCTGCCCCTGGAAATTCACTGTGTAAAAGTCAAATGATTTCCTCTGAAGCAGAAGCCTGAACGCTGAACTTGTGACGATTGTCGCCCAAACACTGTACTGTCGTGTTTGGTCTCCGGTTCTTATTCTCGCCTCCTCTTATTTGCCACCACTTCCCTTTAGGTGTAGTTCTCGTTCTGTCATTGTCACATTCACAGGATGACAACGGAAAGGGAGGCTCAGTGCTTTGAATGATTTGCCTGCTAAATCCACGCTTCAGTTTCTTTAAAAATGGATATATGTGAGTTTCATTTCTTATTCATCACAGTTTATTTTCTTACATGTCTTACTTTACCTTTGCTTATTCTGTTTTGTTGCAAACATAACGTTCAAAGAGGCTTGAAAGTGCTGTATTCTCTATAGGGGAAACTGAGACAGCTGTGTAGTTAAGAAGACAAAGAGCTGGAATCCCATTCAAATAAAGTGCCAATTAATGTCCCTCCTGAATAATGGTGATAGCTGTGTCGTAAACAAGTTTTATGAGTTTACCAAAAGCTTGCTGCAAGCATGAGAAGAGATGGTTTTTCATTAAGCCAAACCAGTTAAGACTGATTTAATGTCCCGTCATTACTTAATCGCGTAAAGCAAGTAAACAGTTTGGGGATTTGTTGGGTTCCAATGCAAAAAATCTTTGTTTTTGACCATTCAATTTTCACTGTGTTAACTAATAACTAACTTATTTTTACTTACTGTTGTGATGTAATTGATTAGGCGATTTGTAATTTTGTGAATACCTTTCTAAAATCTATAAATGTAATTGAGATTAGAGCTGGGTAGGAATGACCTGTTGTTTGTGTGTTAGTGCAGTGTGGTTTGCTGCTGGACATGTCATTGGTAGACAGCTGGGAGTGACTCTGAGTCAGACTTAGTCAAGAGAAACACCCTCTTTCCCTGTTGTAGTCCACTGTGATCAGTATTTGGAGAACAAATGTGCTAGATAGACAAGTTTCATTTTGATGGATGGATGTACTGAAGGTGGGTGCTCTGGTGCGCTGGTGAAAAGCAAATATGGGAAGACAAGCAGGGAGACAGACAGAACCAGTTCTATAAAAGCTCAGTAGCATTCACTTTTTACTGGAGGTGAAGAAAACCTCGTGAGCACATCTGCAGCTATTTTCAACATCTGCACCACATCCCAAAATATGACTGTGATTCAGAGAGTAAAGGAAGTGTCCCAAACAGACCTCAACCAGCAGCTCCAAGCTGAACAAGCAAGAAGGCCAGCTTGCATTTCAACGGCCCTTATTGCATCATTAGATTGAAGCAATATTATAAATCCACATTTATTCTTGTTTTTGTTTTCCTTAACTTCCCACCACCCATATGACTTTTCATTTCCCCCAGCTCAGATCAAAGTTTTAAAAAGGCTTGAAAGAAGCACAAATATTGCATCAGTAGAAAAAAATGGCCATTTCCTGGAGCATGAATTGATATGCTGAGATTTGAGGAGCTGTTTTCAAAGTAGAACAAAATAAGGAGGATAACGATGTACAGTATAGCCTACATGAGAGGAAACTTAAAGTGAAATTCAGTTATTAGAAAAAGAAAAGGTAAAATAATAATAAAATAATAATTAATATTTAGTAATATCTACAGACAGATGTTAAACTTTGTGTCAAATGCCAAAAGAAGGAAAGTTGTCATGTCCGTCTTACAAAGCTTCTGACAAGTCAAGCTGCTATGGTGGCTTGTGTTATAGCAATGGCCAATATAATTTTTAAGATTTTCTCTTTTTGGGGGCTGAAGAGTGGAACAGCTTTTATATTTTTCCCAGCAGTTGTGGCATACGCTATACTTGGAGGGAAAGCTAATTAGCTTCATGTCAGATGATATTCGCCCAACATAGTTTGGAGGCTGAGCCCACCAAGCGAACCAGCCACCGCATTTAACCTGGAAGCAGTGCGATTGAAATGAGAGGCCATGTCTGCCTCGTTAATTTCATAAGATGAAATGCTAGCGCTCGTCTCTGCTGAGATGCAGCCTGTCACTTTTGATGCAGAGACTCAAGGCCTTTCAGAACAGGAAACGCTGCCAGGATCCTGACAAGACCCCCTTGTTCAGCAGATTTGTTCAAATTTAACTAGGAGAATAGTGAGACAGACTCAAGTCCCCTTCTCCTCTCTGAATAAAAAGCTCTGTCATTCACAAATGAAGTCAATGTGGACATATTGAATGTTGACCTATTTTTATCTATTTCATTCCTTAGCTAACCAATTGTAGCTAACATTTGTAGTCCAGATGCATAGACAGATGTCGAGATAGACATGCATGTAGAAACGCTTGTGGATTTTTTGCTGGTTATTTTGGGAGAGCTAATAAAAACAATGTCAGCCCCATTCAAAGAAGAAGCCTTTCCGCAGTAAGCACAACCAGGGTCAGACAAGGTAAACAGATGGAGATAAAAGTGCCGATAGAAGAACTTCAGTGTGTTAGTTACAACTGACACTGCAGGAAACATTTGTTATGAATAATCTGTGCTCTGATCTTTTCCACTAACTAAAATCTAAAAAACTCTGTGTCACATGTTACATCAGACTGCAGTTAAAAGGTCTACCTTTTTTTTATTTCATTCCTCAGTCTGAACCTAATCAGCCATTTGGAAACAGATCCTGCTTATCTGCCAACTTCTAAATCAATCAGAATAGTCGTAGATATCTCAGAACAAAAAGGTTATTGTTTTTCTTGGTAAATAGAGCAAACCAGGAAGTGCAACCTCAGGCATGAGGAAGAGTTAGTCCCTTGTGCATAATATAGGTATATGAAAGCTGACTATTCAAACAAACTCCATGCTGATAAGTGGACTCCTTATTTTATTCTTACCTGGCCCTGTTACTGTGTTTAAATTGCAGAAGTTAGTTAGAAAACACTGTAGTACTCTGGCTGGCCGGTCTCTCAGATTCCTTTTGGCCATTCTACAGAAGTGAATTGTTTATGCTGCGGAGGCTGCGGTCACTCACTGGATGTGCAGTGGGCGTCTGGCCAAGCCATAGCCCACAGAGACGGCCTGCTACAGACCTCCCTGTCCTGTCAGCTGACTCCGTTTCCCAGGGTCCCCCAATCCAAAAGGCCATCTGAGTCAATCTCTGCAAACACACAAGGAGGAGAAGCTGGAAAAATGTTTAGATTCATACAGAGCAGCCAAACATCAGCAATTAAACAACTATTGTAAATGTAATTAAAGTAAATGTGTGTGGTTTTAATCATTATAGTAACATTTCAACACAAAGAGGAGTCCGTAAATGTTTTTGAGAGCTTTTATCATTGTTTAAGCTGGTTTTAATTACTTTACAGTCCCTATGTATGTGTGTGTGAGTCTTTGTGGGTGTGTGTGTGTCTATATCGGTTCAGTTCAGTGATGTTTTCCACCACACAGGTCCTCACATGGGGCCTCTCAGCAGAAGTTGACTCAGCTTGAGTAGGAGTCATTAAAAAGAACCCAGTTTGCTTTAGCTTTGGGAAAGCCTCTCGTCATCTCCGAGAGGCAAAGCTTACCATGGCCTGACACCTTATGCTGCAGAAATTTCCTGCTTTGCTGAGGTCTTTTGATGTGTGGGAGTGTAAGGAGGGGGGCCATGAGCATATTCCCCCCGCAAGTCCTGGTTAGTGATCAGTTTGAGCCGGAAGGAGCCAGTAAAGGAGACGAGCTGACAGTTTTTAATAGAGTTCAAAAGAAGAAGAGCTATTTATTATCCTTGTAATAGTTTAACAATTTGTTATTTTATGTGGAGTAAAGTTCAAGTCTTGAGCAGAGGCAGATGACTTTCACATTTAAAACGGTAGTTTTTGTTTCTCTTTTAGCACTTAACACTTAATTTCACTTTTAGTCACAGGAGTTTGTTTTTCAAGGATGAGAATATTTTGTGAATGAGTCCTCAACCTTGTGAATGTGATTAATTCAGAACTGTTTTGGTGTTATTGTTGTGTCCGAAAATGTTACCTTGTGTGTATTCTTGATTTGCTATTTTGAGAACTTCACTGGCAGGTTTTTGGTGCAGTTTCATTTCCCAGTTTCCAACTAATAGTAGGCCTAATATATTGTGACCTTTTGTGTTTGTAAGTAGGCCTACTGGGCTATGGCTACAATGCATTAGCTTGGAGAAAAAACTGAGTTCATGGAGACAACCAGTTAGCCTGAGTTAAACATTAAAAGTATATAAAATACAGCTAACGCTAGTAACATTGTATAATATGATTCACCCTTATCAGTGCTGTGAATATTATCCTATGACCAACCAAGCTTAGCTAAGTCTTGCACATGTCTTGCACATGACAAGTTGTCATTAGGCTTTGCTTTGGCTTTTAGATGAAATGACTAAGATGATTTGTGAGTTTTGGAGTCCTACTGGGAAAATATCTTACCATTGGACAGAACTAAGCTAACTGATTTTTCCAATATTTATACTAAGCTAAGATGTTAGCTTCTGTCTAAAGTTGAATAGGCTATTACGTAGGCTAGACCTACAACAAGTGATTATTTTTCAAAAGAAAAAGGCAGGGTGTGCCACGTAAGATGCTTTATTATGTTGGTTTTAAGTTAACTCTAATAACCTTGTGGAAATGTAGCCTGAATTATCTTAATCCAAATAGTGAGATTACTATTGACCTTCACAGTTGATTAAAGAAAATTACATGTTGCCTTGTGTGTACTAATGACTGTCTTCTGGGGTTGAATTTTGTGTCTATTCTTAACACAAGTCAGACAGTTATTGATTATAATACAGGCTCATTGAGAAAAAAAAACACATGGGAAAAGTGATGGCATACATTCAGAGGGGACTTTACAAACCACCACTGATGTTTGCCCCACCTTTTCCCTTTAATAAAGTCTTTCTTCTTTATTCCCCTTCTGTCTCATCTTCTGGTGAAGTGCTCACACACTGAGGCCCACTGTAGCAAGGGGCCTATTCATGGGGCCTAAAGAGAGAGTGAAGGGAAATACAAAGAGCTCTGCAGAGAGGGCTGTGAGCGCGGCTCTGACCCTTGAAGGATGTGTGTGTGTGGGATGCACGCAGACACAGTGGCCCCGCCGACTCAAGCTCAAGCTCCTCCTTCCTCTGAACGTGACCTTTCACTAAACTCATACAACTCCCGAAACAACCTCAAAAAGACTTGCAACTGTCAGTAGCAAATACATGAGAGAAATAAGTCAATGACATAAAGTCTGGATTGTTATTGACTGTTGCCAGCGAAAAACCTCTGAACCGTTTCTCCCATGTAAAATATTGGCAGCGTGGGGCTTAAAGCACAAAAGCCAAACAATGAGAATGAAACAGCTAACAAACTTGCAGCTGAAATCGATAGTAAAAGACATGTCCTTGACTTGAACTCCCAGTTCTCAGCCATAAATTAAAGTAAAATACTCTCAATATTTTTGCGTGGAAACTTCAGAGGTTTTATATTGCTTGTGGTTCTTCTTTTTCTTTCTTATGGGAAGTGCTTGTCTTAAGCCATTATTTTGATACTAATAAATATTTCCACACCAACAAAGGCATGTGACATGAAGGAATTTTTATGTTGATATACCTCTGAGACTCTCTTGTATGTCTTTGCTTCCAGTGCTGGACCAGCTCCTGATGGAGCTCCACCGCTTCCTGCTCATCCTGGACAAGGAGACGCTGAGCGGGAATGCCACCATCCAGAAGGGCTTGTTGGCCGACCTCCTCCAGTCCTACAGAGCCTCCAACGGTATGAGAAGAATCAGTCAAGATTAGAGATGTACTGGCGTATTTATAGGCTTCATCAGATTACTGCAACATATGAGAAAGTGGATTAGAGTAAACACGCCAGTTCAGTTTCCTGAAGGTGAAGTACAGTCTGGAAAACTTCCACTGTATCACTGAGCTCCACTGATACGTTCCAGAGAAGTCATTAAACTATGGGGAGTACTTGACATGACTCACTGCCTTTAAAGCACCATGAACTTACCTTAACTTCAATAACAATTATTAAAACTTGGCAGTGTCGCAAAAAAAGGAAATACAGATCTAAAACTACATGACCCAGTCCTTACTTCAGTTTTGTTCAGGAGCTGAACTTAGTAGATATTTTAGGGAAGATTTTTCATATTTTTGTGACAATACCAAACCTTGGGTGGAGTGAAAGGTTGGGAAAAGTTTTCAGTTATTATAGCACAATTACAGCATATAATTAGGAAAATAAAGAAGAAAAAGATTGACAGGGACAAAAATAACATTGGGGTCAACCAAAGACAAACACTTTTTGAATTTTAGCGTTTTAGTGACATTTTAAGCCATGAAATTATATTGAAAACAGTCCGAAATTAAAAAATATAAATAAACTGAATTAAGGCTGTGATTACATGTTTTATTGTAAATGGTCAAAATGTGGGTCACTGTACTGCCTGGTCTGCCCTTTTCATCTACCAGTAACAGTCTGAACAACATTAGATTTTCACTCTGTCATTTCTTACAGTGTCAAAATCTTGCCTGCTCTATACAAGTTAGCACTCGTGTCCTATGAAGGCATTTAAGTGTTTTTATGGAGACTGAGCTATAAAACATGTGAGTACATATGATGAGAGGTATTAAGAATAAGGCTTTTCCTCACTATAACTCTTACTTTCTTGTATTTCCTAATGTTGCAGTATTTGTAATTACATGACAGTTACACTGGTTGAGGTTTAACCACAAATGTTTAACTGCAAAGGCTTTATAGACTGGCTGGCAGTTTGTCTGTCTTTATGCAAAGCACCTTATGTAACATGCGGTCCTGCATTTCGTTTCCCACAATTCAATAAGTTTACGTTTTTGGCACTTTGGTTCCAAGAGAATCTATTAAGCGACCCACTCTGGTATTACTTTGCTATTTTAAACTCTCAGTAAACCACCATGTAATAATTATACTCTTGCAGGCTTCTATTAACAAATACATTTGGGGTCTTTCATCCCATTCTGGTTGCTTAATACCACTTTGCGGTCGCTGAATCAAATATTCTTGCCTGCATTTTTACCTCCCCCTGCAAGATTATCAGATTGATATTCTATTCTTTGAATGATTGCGGTTATTAGTTTACGCGCTTACAGGCTAGATAAAATCAAAGAAAGTACCTCTTGCTCCATCATAAAATGATGCATGGCCTGTTAAAATATTCTGTCAAACAGTTAATGATATGTTTATTTTTCTAACTCACTGGCTCTGACACGAAACATGAAAATGGTGAAACTGCTGGTGGGCTGATGTGATTTATGGTGCTTGGGAGTCAGTTAGTTACAACGTGAACCAGTCTGACACCCAGCCTGGGCCAAGCCTCTGCCCCTGGGCGTGTGAGGAGTTGGTAATAATGAATGACAAGGCTGATCCTTCAGAAACTGTAACTGTAATGGTAGAGAAAAGTTGCATACAGAAAAGATATTTCCTTTATGATAACTCTTAACAGTGTATTTGTGTACAAGTGACCCAATTCTTTTGGATTCATTTTCACTTTTGGTCCAAAAGAACCAAAAAAGAGATTTGCTCATCCTTCTCTGTCTTTCAAAGTTTCTCTCTCACACATACAGTCACCAACACACACAAGCAGTCATGATTTTCCATGTTCAGGTCCTGGACCCGTCTCTCCGTACTTCCTCTCCTGGCTCCAAGCTGTATCATTTTTCCGAAGCTGCATTTATCCTCTGGGGATGCTCACTTCCTTTGAGAAGCAGTTTATAAATAGCATTTCAACTCTGTTCCCCTAAAATCTGGTTTCACTGTACAGGCAAAACATCGTTTCATTCTGCTGCTGTTTGATTTCACCTCACGGTATCTATTTCAAAGGAGAAGCCTTCTCCACAGAGTATCACCCAAGGTTAGAGTTTTGTTTGATTTCCTCTCAGGATATAAAGGGTTAGTCAGCTAAAATATTTAAATCAATCAAACGACCTTCCTCAAAAGTGCGCCGCAGCTCCGGAACAAATTCCCATAACAGGTTACAGTAACCAGCTGGAATCTGATGGCAAAACCACAGAGTTTATTGTTTGAGAAAAGAAATTCATTCAAACTGTTTATGTGGCAATGTTACGGCAATGTCTTTGCCAGCTTGTAATTACTCTGTCGCGTTAAGACCAGCATTAAACCAAACATGGTCCATTTCTCACTGAGCTGACTTCAGCGTTAGTGCGTGACATGAGGTTTTATCAGCTCAGCTTATTTCCTAAATGATACGATTGTTCACACTGACCTGTAAATATTTATGTTTGAGTGCAAAAAGAAGTCAAGTTCAGTCTATAATGGGCGTCCAGCTCCTCGCGCTATGTAAAACATTTAATTTCCCAGGAAACCATCGCTCTATAATTATAGTATTTTCTTATTCTCGTTTTAATTAAAATATTCTCTCACTTTGTATTGCTATAAAACAAAGAGTGGATAAAAAGAAGCTGTTGCTGTTGGACCAGTCCCAGTTCTTGTTTATGAATATACTATAAATTCCATTCACATTGAGTGGATGAAATGTAAACTCTCTGGAGGTCTAGACTGCTCTCAGCCAATGGATCAAGTTTTAGAGCTGAATTGTATATTTCACTGTATTATTTTCAAAAAAAAAACTTCAAAGATAGACATTATACAGTGCTCTATCTGTGCAGGCAAGGAGGCTTCTGACTAATGTCTGATGAATGCCCTCCACGGTAAGAGTGGGTGTCAATAATGGACCCATCTGTCTGCACAATGGACCACTTGTTTGGGTGAAATTCTCCTTTAATCCTGGTCTTTTGACAAACATGATGAAAGTTTGTTTGGCACCATAAGCTGGAGTCAGATTTTTCCATTAATGCAACAAGTAAATTCCTTCTGAAGCAAAATATGCATGCTATTTTTGGGACTGTAGTTGTTACTTTGTATATCAGAGCTTTTCACCGTAGTGCAACACAACTTTTAGAAAGTCGAGCCAAGGGTCAAGTTGTTTCAGCTTTCTTCAGTTACATTAGATTCAAGATTCAATTCAGTAGAATGTCTTTAAATGAGCTTTTATTGCATAGATTAAATGCTATAACTTCAGACAGCTCGATTGATTTACTCAGTCACTGTCTTCCTGTTTTTATGGAACATATCTGTTGTTTTGACTGGTGGGTTTCTCACTTTAGTTCACCAGGCAGGTGTGATAAACACCACAACGATCTGTGTCCGTTTGCACTGATCTGAACTAACCACATTTCATCTCATTGTATCTCTTTGCAGGTGCTGATGAGGAGTACATCTACATGAACAAAGTTGTTCCAGGGAAGAACAAAGATGACAAAGGTGTGAGTTTTCACTGGTATCTCTACGCGTGTGACTTTTTCTTTTAAATTTTAGTTGAAATTAAGGAAAAGATTTTACTCTTGGCTCACCACTGGTTTTGGAAAGCCAGGTGGTATAGGTGTACCACTTTGATACACCCAGATATCTCAGCAGCTACTGAAACAGACCCCTGCAAAGTGAGAGAGTGATGTTCTTCTGAGGAACGACTTTGGCGACTTTTCCTTCCTGATATTTTTTTTGGGAACTTCATCCTGTTCCATCCAGCACATCATTTTTTGATGTAATTTGTTCATGACCATACATGTATTCCTACAAAACTGACAGTCTTCTTATCAGCCTCTGTGCCTTTTTAGTTCTTATGGAGAATGCTAACCCACTAAACTAGCTCTGCTTACCTGCTAAACAGTAGCACACTGACATCGTTATTGAGAGGATCATGGCATCCCAATATTGTTGTTAGCATCAGTCATCAAGTATGTTTTCATTTTGTGCAACATTAATCAGTTAATGTCTTAAAAGACCTGTTATCACCTGTTTTCTATGGTGTGCATTAAGGATGTTTGTTGTGGAATGATCAGCATGTGCAACTTTGCAGAAAATTGTCAAACACCAGGTACTTGTTAAGTTATTGCAGGTTGTAGCCGACTACTGTACATGGTTGAGCTGAGTACGAGATGAGAATAAGCTGCCACGAGAAGTGTGGCCCCCTCAGCTCCCCTCCTTTCAGCCACCATTTCCTGTCTTGTTTCTTCATAGCTCTGCACCATCTGAGACTGACCTGTTTTGTTTGGACAGTGATGAAGAATGTGGTTTGAATGAGCTCTAGACTTAACACATATTTTCAGCAGCGACGCTAGGAAAACCACAGCTTTTGTTTCACGTAGGCCGATGGAAAGCGGAGGCTCAGCCGTGACAGATCTTGAGGTTTGCTAATTAGCTACGTGTTAAACCTGTTGCGACGGAAAGGCTGCAACAAAACATTGATAACAAGACACAACAGGTATTTTAGTTACTGTGATATCAGTGATGTTACACATACAACTTGTGGGAATACTGTCACAGTTTGCAGTAATTCCCCTTATCTTGTTTTCCATCCTCATGATGACACAACAAGAATTTGACCCTCAGTGATGTTGCATAACTTGGACTTTTTTCTCCTGTCTTCCTTAATGCAGTCACAAGCTCCAATGGGCCAAGCCCTGTCTGTTTGTTTTCAAAGAAAAGAAGTTTAAAGTGACTGACTCTGCCTTTGTCTCTCCATGTTAATCCACACATCAGTATCCAAGTAGAAACAAAGTGAAAGGTTGGAGAATAGCGGAAGTACAACACAATGGGAGACATTTGTAGAGATATACTTCCAACAAGATAAAGGGTAAAAATCAGTTTCCACACAAAAGTGTTTTTTCTCATGTTTTTACAGATACATTTTTGCCAAGTGTTAGGTAATGCCACCTCGTCATGAGTGGGCTTTCTTTCAAGGTACCAGTCTAATATTTTAGGGAAATATGCCTGTTGCCGAGACATAGGCTATACTATGAAGACCATTAGCTTAGCCTGGGAGAAAAACTTAAATCAATGGATAAGTTTAACTATGTCCAAAGGTAATGTATTCTGCTTACATGTACTGCTCAAGCTCAATGATTAACATCGGATGAGTTAGTTATTTCCCTCTGTCCGTTTTTTATGCTGCAGTAAGCTAAGATGGCTGTCTCCTATATACGTGAGTGGTATCATGAAAGGAAGACAATTTGTTTCTTTAAAGTACGAAACTACCAAAGTATCGAACAACCTTCTTTCGAGAGTCATAAGCTTAAAGAGTTAGCAACCACTGAGGCTACCCATTGGGCATTGTCAGAGCCTGAGAAGTTTATAAATCTACTGAAAACCATCATTATTTCAGCCGTCTTTAATTTTCTTTATGTCGTTTTTCCGCCTGTAATGTGGTGTGTGTTTTGTATAATAGTGTTGTTGCTAAAGGCTTCCCCCTTGATTTGGGTTATGTGGTCACTATAATTTAACAATGAGGGCTCTTGTGTTCACAGTGAGTGTTAGGGATGCTAAGGGGCACTGACATGTGTAGGAGACATCTGGACATCACATTCACATTATGACCCATTTCTTTCGTTTATCTTGACGTGAAGCCAATATAATGCAAGATTTCTAATCCTCTTACTATGCTTTTTGTGACCTAGATGACAGATCAGATGCCCTGCTGAATGGAAAAGCAGCAAAATGTTCCCCGGTCCCACAGAAGAGCCTGCCCGACCTTCCGCCACCCAGAACAGTAAGTGATCACCAGAGTGGATTAACATGTGAAATGATGTGGCTTAACGTACACACATAGCTTTTTGAGTCTCTGCCACTGTGGTGGGGCTTGTAATGGAATAATAAACACCAGTAGGACTGATGAACTCAACAACGTACATGAGAAAGTTCAGTGGAAATCACCATATTCAAGGGCCCCGAAGACAAATTGCAGCTTTAAATGTAATTGACAACATATCTGTCTTCAGTTACAGTAAGAACATTATCATCACTAAGCACCTTAAGTATTCAAAATAAAGGCCCATGGATTGATATCACATGATACTGGTGAATTCAACTGGTTTTTAATGTACTAAAAACATTTCCCACATCCCTCAGAGTTACAAGCCTGAGGCTATGTGAAATCTATTCTCCCACAGAAACAGGTATTTAATCACTCAAGGGGCCAAAAAACCTGAGCAAGGCAGCGTTCAAGAATGTGTTAGAGAGTGTTTTATGTTGACTGGGAGGCCGGTGGCTCCTGAATTGGCCCAGTGTGACTTCAGAAAAAACGTGGAGAATGGGAGGTTTAGGACATCCCGTCAGTGCCTTTGAACTTTGTACACACACACACACACACACACACACACACACACACACTCATGCACTGTGGCCTCTTCTAATATAAACTACAGTAGCAGCTGTTGCTAATCAGAACAAATGTTTAGTGTCAGCATGTGTGCATGTGCATGCGTGCGTGTGCAAAAGTGAGGGCATGTGAAAGTGAACGCATTCAAATCAAGAACATTTGTGTCACCATGGAGACTCCAGAAACATTTAGAATCAGGGGTTTTCTTTTATTCTTGTACTTGGAGTTTTAGAAACACTGAAACATCACATTGTTTTCCAGTTGTGCTGTAATTTCACAGTTGTGGCACAGCTTCCACAAATCCCTCAGATGTGTCTGGCAAAGACATTTCGTCTTCCTTCCCTTCTGAATCCAGCTGTGGTATAACTGGTCCCGTCTTGGGAAGCCTGAGTAAACACGTCCACAGTGAGCCGCTCTTTGGAAATCCCTTCATCTGCCTGCGGGGCTTCCATCCATCTCCTGTGATGGTGTATTCAAGAGTTAGCATGTGTTTGACTGTGAACACAGAGTCCCCCCTTATCATTGCAGTGAACAGTGCCCCCTTGCTGTTTATGTAGTGTCCGGCCATGGCTGTCCACTGGCCTGTCGTGATGTTGTAGCAGTCCATCAGGCAGCGCAAGAAGTCGTCGCAAGGCCCGTTGCGCATCACATACAAATTGTCCCTGTGGGCTACCATACAGTGACCGTAGCTTTGAGGTCTGATCAGTGTGGTTGCAAGTTTCCACTCATTCATGTAAGGCACATATTCGTAGATATCTGTGGTGTCTGGCGGTTTCCAGAAGCAAATAAACATCCTCCTCCTGCAAACGGCGCAAGCTGCGGATGCTACGGGTCTGGGTGCGTGTTGTATAAACGTCCACTCTCCCTTCTCAGTGTCAAAGCACTCGGCTGTGGAGATGATCCGTTTCTGGACCTCGCCGCCAATGGCGTAGAGTCGGCCCTCGTGCCCTAGCAGGGTGAAGTCGTACCTCGGTTGCTGGGGTCCAGGTAGAGCAGTCCAGACCCCTGAGTCCGGGTCGTAGCAAAAGCTGCTGTCCACGGTGTCCTTGCCGTAACCATAAACTCCCCCTACGATGTACAGTCGGTTGTCGAGCACTGCCACACCGGCCATGGAGGTGCTGCAGAGAGTAGGGAGGTTTGTTAAGTGCTTCCATTCCCCACCCTTTTCATCAAGGTAGCAAACAATCCTAAAGGAGTCATGGAGCATCTCCATGGAGGGAGAGTGGGTGCCCAAAGCGATGTACGTAGTAGGAGACAAGGATTGAGAATACTGAAGAAGGTCTTCAGGAAGTGTACTTTCTGCCGCTTGCTGCAAATCTTCGAAAGCATCGCAAAGGAAAAGAGCCGCACTGTGAAACAGTTTGTGCACGCCAAAGATGGAGGCTGTATAGTAAAGCAAGAGGCAGTTGTCCGAATCAATGATGTCACAAAGGTGCTGCACCAAGCATGCAACCTGCAGGAAAGCAGCGCACTCCACGACTTCTGTGAGCTCATCTGGGTCGCTGATGACGGGAACCTCCCCCCTGCAGACTGAGAGGGCGATGAGGAAACCCCTTGCATGGACTCCCCCCCTCAGGTGGAGCTCGTCCTGGTCGCTCTCTGTCATTCCAGACTGAAAAAGAGCACAGAAGTAGTCGCTGTGCTTCACCAGCAAGGCCCGCTCCACCGTGAACCAGCTCTCCTCCACTCTCACTCTCACCCAGCGCTCACGGTGCTCCCCGTCCTGCGGATCAGGGGTCACATTCTCGGCATGGATATCTCCCAGGCCTTCAGGCGCTTCCATGATCTCTCAAACCGGGGTCTCTAATCCTCCTAAAACAGGCTCTCAGATGACAAATCAGCGTGTGACTCGGAAGCAGATCGGCCATGTTTTTCCCTCCAGGACTGGACGGTAAATAAAGATTTGTGTGAGTTCCACTGCGTCCTGTCTGCATGGTCTGAAAATAGAGCCGGACTATAGATAGCAGCTGTGCCACTTGCAAGCGTCAGGCAGGGAAAGGAAAACTGTTGACATGCACAGTAAGCGGTAGTGTGGCTCCCGGCAACTGGTGATTATCATAACCGCAATACGATTGGCTGGGCCAAAGCTTTTGCTGAATTATTCATGATTACGTCACCCCCAAGCGTTACCCCTTTAAATCAAGTTTAGTTTTTACACGACTATTTTACTGTTTTACATGTAGGGTTATGATATTTATAGCTAACATTTTAAGTTGGTTAGTTGTAAACACTTAATGTCCACAAATGGAGGAGGAAAACTGATGTGACATTTTTAAAGGTCAAAATGTTTCCAAGGAGGGAAAATAAAAAACAAATACAGTATGTGCAATATCTGTGTCATGTGAATTTTTGGATTTCTGTTTTTCTGCCTCCCACCGTGCAGCTGACATTTACTGCCTTTTTTTTTTTTTTTCACCTCCATCTTCACTCAAGCCACTTTCACTTATTCCAATAATATTCCAGCCACTTCCCAGTTACTATGTCACAACCAGTGCAGCGACATGAACAGCCCAGACAGATCTGCTGAATCTGGTCCTCTGAAGCAGAGCTGCACTGATTATTTTTATCACTACCTTCTCCCCTTCTCCTCCGAGCTCCCAGCAGGCTTTCAGATACACTGTGTGTGTATGTGTGTCTGTGTGTGTGTGTATGTTTTTGCTGTGCCGGATTCTTGGCATGGGAACCAGGGATTTTCCATGTTCCTCTGACTATTCGTTTTTTGGGCTCTTTTTCCCACTCTTTACCCAAAGCCCCTCCACCACCACACCACTGCTCCCCCCCCCTCCTCCTCTTGCTTCTTCTTGCTTTGTTATTTATGCTCTGACTCCTCGATCCATTCCTTCTACCCCATGTTTCTGTGGTGAGGGTGTGTGTGTGTAGAGGGCTACAGAGCTGGAGCCATTGCAAAGTCTTCTGGGAGATTTAAAAAACACACACACACATACACTTACAGACACACACCTGGCATGTTCCCGTTCGCTAGTCTTTTTCATATCAGTCCAGCCGGTCTGCGGAACGGCTTCTCTTTAGCCTTGGCCCAGACAGCAGGCTGCTTCAGTGTTTTTTGGGGGAAGATGACTGAAATGGAGAGAGAAAAAGAAAGAAGACAGAGATAAGGGTGGGTGGGCGGTGTGGGGGGGCTGCTGCTGCTGCTGCTCTGGAATGCCTGGCTCTTTGTTTTAATTAATAACAGATGCCTTGACTGCTGTGTTTTTTCACCGAGGAGCAGTTTATACTGTTAGTACTGTCGTGTGTGCATGTGCGCGCTCAGGGCAGATTTCTCAGAAGAGTCACTTTCTCTTATAAAGACCCTGTCAAGTCTTGATCTTTCGTAGCTGTGGCTGTCTCCCCCTCTTCTGGGGTCACATCATCTCTAATATTATCTATTTAATGATGACTGGGATTTCAAATGGATTGAGTCCAGATTGCTGTCACTTAAAACAAAACGGGAAAAAAAATTGGAATATGGTCGTATAGCAACAAGTCAGCAAGACAAATTCTGCCAAAAGCCCCAGATCCAAACACTTGTTTACATCCATCATTGTGAAACTGACCTAATTCCATTCTGTTCTTGTGATTTATGGCGTCCTCCATCTTGTTCTGTATCAGAGCTTAACCCAGAACCAAGTCCCAAATCGCCCGCTCACACAATCCAAACATGAACTCTACAGTCATCAGGCAGTTATGATATGATAGTTTTATATCATAATTTGCAGGTGTTGAGTTGCATAGATGCAGTTTTCACACCAACGCACCATTGAGAAGGGAATCTTTAGAACACAGAGACGACGACGGGGCCATTTAAGTTGTTATTTATGGTATTTATGGAACACAACGGTGTTCATTGTTCTTCTTGTTGTGGTGCTGAAAAGACGGATTCATTTATATTAATACATAGAAACAAAACACAGCCTGATGGTGAAAGTGCAGATCTGTCTAATGGAAGACAAGAGGCGCACAGATGTGACACAGCTGCAACAGTGTCTCTGTTCCACTGAACCGCTGTCATAGCAGCGAGCCAATATGCACAACACAAGGATATTATCACTGACACACTTTCAGTCTTTCTACAGTTTCCCAGGCTTGCTTCGTTTTGAAGAGGTATCTGTTTGCTGATACTTGCATCACGAAGAATCCTCAACATGCTCCGTAATGTATAACTGATGTTATCTTCCTAAAACTGGATAAAATCTCTGTGCCACACATGTCTCCGTGGATCCTTTCCTGTACTTCCTGGCACGCCGTCTAATCACACAAACAAGTGTTCGTCACTATGGCAGTATGCGATGCGGGCCACAACACGACGCCTGTTATATTATGACAGCTTTCTGCATCTGCTATGTATTACTGGAAATTACGTTGGTTCGCTGATGCGATATGGTGGGGAAAAGGCTTACAAGCAGGGGATTCCCCGTTCAATGGGAGCCCGCGTCAGAAAGCATGATTTTGTGATTTTTTTTTAGACAAAAAAAATTTCCAAACTCCCAAAGTTGACTGCACAGTTAAAATGCATGAAGGGAATAAGCACTTGCTGTATCAAACAT
Organism: Decapterus maruadsi; assembly: GCA_030347415.2. Classification (NCBI taxonomy): domain Eukaryota; kingdom Metazoa; phylum Chordata; class Actinopteri; order Carangiformes; family Carangidae; genus Decapterus; species Decapterus maruadsi. The sequence continues at coordinate 10,660,183 of CM064888.1, read as the reverse complement.
TGCTACACTGACGAGAAACTAAGCCGTTCTGACCAATTGATCTCCAGTCGCAATCTAACAAATCATGATCCTAAACAATGAAATCATCCAACTGAAAAGAAAATGCAGGAGTGCAGAGAGGAAATGGAGGAAAAGTAAATTAACAATTCACTATGACATCTTACGTCAACTACTCAAAACTTATAATAATACAGTCAAAAAGACACGAATTTCCCATTTCTCACAACTCATCACCATCAATAAAAACAACCCCCGGTTCCTCTTCTCCACTTTTGATATTTTAACAGGTGCTAACTCTAATAACATTTTTAAGACACCATCAGACAATCTTTGTGAAAGCTTTGCAGACCACTTCAGAACCATAATCAAGGACATCAGATCCTGTCTTTTATCCCATCAAGTTTTATCTGTTGACACTGAACTGGTGTCCTTGCCTGAGGAAACACTGGAGAGTTTTGCCCTGGTTGATGCAAGGACGCTTGGTCGAGTTTTCTCCCAAGTAAACCCAACAACCTGCCTTTTAGATCCCATTCCCACATCACTTTTAAAATCGTCTTATGGACTTTTCGAGGAACAGTTTTTAAACATCATGAATTGCTCTCTTCAGACGGGTGTCTTCCCCACCGCCTTTAAAACGGCGGTGGTGAAGCCCCTTCTGAAGAAGAGCAATTTAGATCCAAGTATTCTTAATAACTACAGACCTGTATCCAACTTACCATTTTTAAGTAAAGTTTTAGAAAAACTGGTTTTTAACCAAGTCAATGATTTTTTAAACGGAAAGAACATTTTAGAGAAGCATCAGTCTGGTTTTAGGAAATACCACAGTACCGAGACAGCACTTTTAAAGATTTTAAACGACATCAGGTGGAATTTAGATAATAAAAAGCTCACAGTGTTGGTTCTACTGGATCTAAGCGCCGCTTTTGATACAGTAGACCATCATATTTTATTAAAAAGGCTTAGACACCTGGTGGGCCTCTCTGGTACTGTTTTTAACTGGTTTTGTTCTTATCTCACAGACCGATGCTTTTATGTAAGTATGGATACATGTTCCTCGGAAACCCACGAGATTGGATGTGGGGTACCCCAAGGGTCAATTTTAGGTCCACTCCTTTTTAATCTGTACATGCTGCCCCTTGGGGACGTCATCAGGAGGCACGGCATCAGCTTCCATAGTTATGCTGACGATACGCAACTGTACATCGCCGTGTCTCCTGATGACACAGGGCCAATCGATGCCCTTTTTAACTGTATTTTAGACATTAAGTCATGGATGGCAGAGAATTTCCTACAGCTCAACCAGGACAAGACTGAGGTTTTAGTGATAGGTCCTGAAGGCCAGAGAGAGAAACTTTTACCAAAACTACAAGATTTTAAACCAGCACAATCCGTAAAAATCTGGGCGTGATTTTTGACTCTGAGCTGAATTTTCTTCCACATATCAAAAATATGACAAAGATAGGTTTTTACCATCTTAAGAACATAGCCAGAGTCCGCCCGTTTCTCTCTCAGGCCAGTACGGAGGTGTTAATGCATGCTTTTATCTCTTGTCGTTTAGATTATTGTAATGCCCTGCTCTCTGGTCTTCCCAAAAAGAGTATTTTAAATCTCCAACTATTACAGAATTCAGCCGCACGCGTGCTGACGAGGACCAGAGGGCGGGAGCACATTACACCTGTTTTAGAGTCGCTGCATTGGCTCCCCGTACGTTTCAGGATCGATTTTAAAGTTCTTTTATTAGTTTTTAAATGTCTTAACGGCCTTGCGCCCTCTTATTTATCTGACCTGCTTTTACCATATCAACCCTCGCGGACCCTGAGGTCCTCCGGCACTGGCCTTTTATCCATTCCAAAACCAAGAACCAAAACACACGGTGAGGCGGCATTCAGCTATTATGGCCCCCACCTGTGGAACAGCCTGCCGGAGAGCCTCAGGACCGCAGAGACCGTTGATATTTTTAAAGGAAGGTTAAAGACACACCTTTTTAGTCAGGCTTTTAACTAGATCTTAAATTCTTTTATGTTCTTATGTGGTTTTATCTTATTTTATATTTCTGCTTCTATCCTGTTTTAAAGATGCTTTTCTTATTTTAATGTTATTTATCATTGGTAGTATTTTATTAATTTTCTGAAATATTCTTATCCTTTTAGTCTGTTCTCTTTGTTTACTTATTTCTTTAGGGTTTTTTTTTTATCCTATCTTATGCTCTTAGTTTTTAGCTTTAACCCCAGTGTTTCCTCAGGGGGGTCCTCCACACTGGGAGCTGTGTCTGGGCTGCTGCTGGGGGCGCTGTCCCTGGGTCCCTTCAGCCCGGCTGACTGTGGTCTGTCAGGGCTGGGGGGCCTGGGCGCCGGTGCCCCCTGTGGCTCTGCCTGTGACTCCTCCCAGTGTGGATGGCCCCAAATATGGTGCTTCCTCAATCCTCAGTGTCATGCCATGTCTCTCTAGCGAGAGTGTGTGAGTGTGTGTATCTGTGAACGTGTGTATGTGAGCGTGAGTTTGTGTGTGCGTATGCATGTGAACGTGTGCAGTATGGGGGGTGGGAGGGAGGGGCTTTATTTGTAATGGTTTCTTCTATGTCTTTCTTTGTTTTCTTTTTTTTCTTCTCCCCTTTCTTTTGTGTGGTATGCACTTTGTGTTACACTGTTTGTGTATGAAAAGTGCTATATAAATAAAGTTTGATTTGATTTGATTTGATAAGAGACACTTAAAGATGTCCAACTTTTTGAAAGCTCGTATACTTTCCCCCGTAGAGCCAACCTCCCTCAGGCACGGTTTGCATGATACATGAAGCTCCTCCGCTAAAGGGTTATATTTCATATTTCTGTGATCTCGCTGAGAAAGTGACAGAGCCTTGGGGGGGAATGAAGTAGAAGCTAAGCAGCACAGACGGCGTCTTCAGATCAGTGGTGGGAGGAAACATTAGACATAGTTAACAAATCGCTTTTTATCATTCAACTCACAGGGTTTCAGAGAGTTCGTTGGAGAAAAACTTTTTTTTTTTTAAATACATCCAACAGTATCAGACTTCTGCAGCATACATAAACCTTATGGAACCTCTAATTGGGTTCATTCTTGTCAGTGTGACTTTGTGGGGGTTTTATTTCAAATTTAGTAAATGAGCTTTATATTTGAGATGTGTGCTATATTAACAGAATGTTTGATTCTTTCTTATTATCTTCTGTTTACGTGTGGATTTCTCTTACTTTCTCCTCCTCCTGTGGAAATCTGCCTCCATCATCCATTTCTGTGCTTCATTCTTTATTCTTCATTCAAACAATACATAGATGTTATCTCCACGAGTAGCTCCTGAATTTTTTGACTCTGTATGTCATCTTATTTCCAGCAAGACAAAACTTGCATATCTCCCATCCTCGGCTCGCCGCTACAGATGTGTGATAGCTGGAGACTTGTGGCCACAGGCCGAGGAGATAAAGAGTTTCTTCCAGTGAAAAAATTCAGTAATTTTTTGTTTGAGCCACCGTTGTTTGAGTTAGAAAGTGGGCTTCCAATGCCTGATGATGTAACCTCAGTGTAACATGTAGATAAACCACAAATCACGGATATGAGTAAGTTTACAAGTTGCCTCACAACGAGAAGGGGGTGAAGGGGAGTTTCAATAACAGATATGCATCATTTTGTAATCACAGGATAGCAACTGTGTAATGATTTCACAGTTCCAGAGAAAAAGACCAGCCTTTCCCCACCAAATAACTATGACCACCTGCCCCCGTTTTCACTAGAATTTCTCAGGATTTAGTAGAGGAGTCCCAGTTTTGAAATGGTCCAGTTGTGATTTCAGATTCATGGGAAGAAGTGGTAAACAGAAGGGTGGAGAGCACACAGCCACACAGATGTAGTCTGATGAGAATGTCGTCCTATGTTGATTATTTTTATTTATTCTCATATTCATATTTGGATCCCACCTGCCCTGTTTGTTGAGGCGGGGCCAATTGGTATCTTTCTTCATGGCACCTTTTAGAGACACACCACCTGGCAGCATGGCATGGGAAGAGAGAAATCATATGATTAGTTGTCTTTCTAGATTAAGTTAGGACAATAGCCATGTTTATTTATTTGATTATTTATTTAGTTCTCATTGGTCAGGTCAGTCTCTATAAAAAAACATGTAGTTAAAAACAATTTCAGGCCTCATGCGTGCTACCCAGAGAAGCTATTAATATTATTCTAAGCTCACTGTATCTCTTCAAACATCTATATTTTTGTCCAGGGCACATATCCACATATGTTAATTTCTGAGAGAGTAATTTAAACTAGAAAATTTCCTCTTGGGAAATTTTGAAAGGGCACCGGAGCTACTGCCGTTCCTACCATCTCTGTCAACATGGGAATCAAACCCACGATCTTAAGGTCAAGACAGAGCTGATCAGACACATGATCATCTTTCTATAAGCATTGATATGGAGGAGCTGTAATCACATGAAGTTACCTGTGTTAGAGTGAGAGAGATGAGTGCGCGCTTGCGCGCGCATTTGATGTGTTTGTGTGTCTTTAACTGTAATCACAGGAAGTTACCTGTGTGTGTTAAGAGTGTGGGAGAGGAGTGCGCGCTGACGCGCGCATTTGTATGTTACCTGTGTGTTTTTAATGTGTGTGTGTGTCTATAACTGTAATGACATGAAGCTGGTTCTAGAGTCTGTGTGTGTGACTGAGCTGCATCCTGTATCAGTCTGATTTAGCTGTGTGTCTGTGTTTACAAACATCTTAACGAGCTCCAGGTGGATTGTTTACGGAGTTAACGACCCTGGCCTGAGGATCAGAGGTTACCATGACAACTTGAGCTGGTTGCCAATGACGATAGGGGCCCCCCAGGCTGAGGCAGACAGAAACGTAGAGAAAAAGAGCCATTTTCTGCCTCTGCACTGGTCTCACAATTAGGCTTATTCTGACAAAACGGTAGCTCCTATCAGAACAAAACACGGATCAGCGGTGCCCTAAGGCCTTCCTGAAAATTCTGGTACGATTTGGTGTTTCTACAGTAAATATTTTGGCGACACGGGCAGTTTTAAAACATCGGTCCGTTCTGCTCCTCTCAGAAAATTTTTGTATTGGAGTCAATGAGGAGGAGAGACAGACATGGCCGCACTCAGAGGCTGCTAATTCAAATTCTGTAAGTCTCTCTGATATTTTGAACACATTGTGGGAGACACAACAAGTTTGTGTACAAAACTGTGAAAAAATTATGTGTGTACAGTGTAAATTGTGTCCAAGAGGAGTGTGGAAAGAAAAAGAATCAGGAGTTTTTCTGGGCTCTCCCCCCACTCTAGCTGATGACATCACGCACTCTAGCACGAACATTCCGTGCAATACACACCCATTATAATCTCATAATTTCTCCAAAAATGATCATGGTCATTGATCAGGGATTGATCAAAAACTATACAACCTATCAAAACGTGGAGTAATACACCAATACACAAGACTTGTGTCTACTATTTAAAGTTTAAATGGAGTCTCTAGGTGAAAGTATGCCTGAGCAGTAGATAACAGTTGGCAGTATGAAAAATCCGATGATTTGTTCGTTTTTTGACCTTCTCCCATGCATTCTCTATGGGAAATTTTTCGCAGTTTTTCGCGACTTACGTCGCGAAAAATTCGTAGACTGATGAAAAAAGTAATAGCACCCCATTCCCGATCAAGACGCACGTTTTGATATATAATATGTCCTGCAACTCTTCGAGTTGCAGGACTAGTAGCGAACCGAAAATCGTCCGGAAGATGAAAAATAACTAGAAAAAGCATTTCCATGAATGGAAATGGTGTGGATGCAGAATGCAATACCAAATGAGCTGAAGAAATTGTTGAAAGAAAGAGTATAACAAAGAATGCAAGAAAGTCTGAATCAACATGACAGAGGATGGTATCGAAACCATGACCTCATGATCTCCAACCATTTTCTCTACCACTGCGCCACAGAGAGCACACTGATGCTGAACCTGTTGTCAGCTTTAAAAAAGGTAAGAACTCTGTGGAAATTGGCTACACCAAGTTAGAAGAGCACTTTTTGTGACTTTTGGTGAAATCAAACAAAATATAATGTCCATTTCAATGCATTAGAAAGTTGGACTCCCTGATGATGTGACATGACAGAGGCTGGGATTCGAACCAATAATCTTATGTTTACCAAACCTTTATACTACCACTCAGCCAGAGAGGGCACACAGGCTTTTTGGTACCACTGCGCCACAGAGAGCACACTGATGCTGATGTGACACTGATCAATGTGATTACAAACACCTGTAACCTGTTGAAGGCAGAGAAGGGGAAGTTAATTCTGCCAGTCACAGGGGGCAGCGCAGGACAAGAAATGATGGATAAGAATCATTTAAGCGCTTTACATTTTTCTGCTGTGTTCAAAGTTCCAGTGCAAATCAATAATAATAGTGCATTATCAAGTTTGCTCACAGAATTCAACACAACATAACAACATCACCCAACCGGGATTTGAACCAGGGATCTTTAGGTTGCAGAGCAGGTACCTTAACCCCTAGTCTACCACCAGGGTTGGTAACAGGAGAGGTTGTGACTTTCATGAACACAAGATTTGTCAATGATGCTTAAAAAAAGAAGAGATGGGTAGAAATGAGCCACAACACGAAAGTAGAAGACTTTTTTTATGACTTTTGAATATTTTTTGGTGAAATCAAACAAAGTATAATGGCCATTCCAGTGAATTACAAAGTTTAGCTGCTCCTCCACTGATGTGAAAAAAAAATGCATGGGGTTGAATGGCAGAGAGAGAGCTCCCAGGCTGCATTTAAAAAATATTTTAAATTATTCTCTAAATCTGTTTGCATTTTTGATGGGATTGTGAGACAGTAGACAAGTGTAGCTACAAACTGTGTACAAAATCTTGAGTACAGAGTATCATTTGTGGCTTTGGGGACAGTTTTAAAACAAAAGCTCCAGTCTGTGATTCACCTCCTCTCCACTCTGATGGTGAGTCACCTGCTCTATGCTCTGCTCGTTAGACCCAATACACACCCATTGTAAAGGTGGATTTTGGCAGAAATCTTAATGATTTAAAAACTGCCACACAGCTGAAACTGTTGATGATATCAGTAAGATGAGACATAGCTGAATAGATTAAAGGTTTGTCTACAGTTTAAAAGAAAAATGGAGTCTGAGGGAGAAAGCATGCTGGAGCTTTAGACGTTCAAAGTAGTACAAAGATTTTAAAAGTTTGAAGACGTTTTCAATGCATTCCTATGGGGAAAACAATTGCAGAAAAAGTTAAATATTGTAAAAAGTATAAATGGTATGAAAGAGAAAAGTAATAGCAACACTGTCCTGAAAAAGCTGCACATTTTGACGTATGAATTGTTGAAATTGCACAAAGTATGAAGGAGTAGTTAGATGCCAAAAAAGAGCGGAAGAAAATGGCCGACCAGAAGAACAATAGTGTGGATGCATTCTGCATCCACACTAACTAGAAAAGGCATTTCCAAGAATGGAAATGGTGTGAATGCAGAAAGCAGCTGAACGCTATTGCTGAAGCAATGCTGAATAAGCTAAAGAAATCATTGAAACAAAGTTGAATTAGCTGAAGAACTGTTGAAAAAGTCTAACGTTGAAGCTGAGACATATAACTTGAAGATTAATGTAAAAAGCAGTTCAAATGTTAAAACGGTAGAAGATAATGCAAAAATCCTGCATGTTTAAGATGTTTAACAGTTGAAGAGTTGAAATCTGCAGCAAGCCCAACAGAGAGGAAAACTGATGAACCAGCAGTGACATAGCTGAAGCTACAAGTGAGAATAGATTAAAAAGTAGGAACATGTAAGCAGAAAGCTGAATGACATGACATGGTGGAAAAAATCCTGAATTGTTTAAGATAAGTGTAATGAATGTGTTTTTAGTCTAAAAGTAGTAGAAATGTTGAAAATGCAGAGGTATGAGTTGGAAAATCCTCCATTATTAAGTTTGTTGAGGAGTCTGCAGTCAGCTGCAAAAAGCACTGCTACAGAAAACAGATAAACCAAGTGCTAACATGACTAAGGCAATAAGTGAAAATAGATTAAAAAATGGAACATGTAAGAAGGAGGTTTATTTTGTATGAAATGATTGGATATTACTTAATTGTTGAAGATTAGCATGAAGAAATTGAAAAGCTTAAGTCTACTCAAACATGATAACATTAAAACATTGTTGGACTATTAACTAATACAGATTTAACAACATCTAGGTGGTTGGAAATTATTTGAATTGTTGAAGATTGTGGTGAAAGAAAAAAGTTTACCCAAATTACTCTAATAAATTATAAAGAAACAGCTTGAAAGCATTTATTATATAAATGTTAATAAAGATGAGGCAATGTCTAAAGAGTAGAACTTGTAATGAGGAGGCTGAATGACATGAAATGCAGGAAAATAACTGAATTGTTAAAGATAGCCGAGGTGTAAAAAGAAAGAGTAAAGATATATAGGCTATACATTAATGAATGAATAATATGAAACTTTATACATGATTGAAAAATGGCCTGAATTGTTGGAAATAATGAGAAAAGATAAAATCCTTCAAATGTTGAAGAGGTGTAAAAGTCTGAAGCCAGGACATGAAGAAGCTCCAAGCTCTGAAATCTCCATAAAGAGAACAAACTGAAATGTGTGTAGACAAATAACTTTTTAGATATCTTTAAAAATTCCAATCAAAGATAAGAAATCATTGAGAGGCCGATTAATGAGCTGTAAACCAGAGTGTCTGTGTATTTGTGTGTGTGTGTGTGTCTGCCTGCCTCTCTGTGTGTGTGTAATTTAGAACACAGATGCCTTGTTGCCATGGTGAGTTTCACTGCTTGGATGAGAAACAGGTCTGTGACACCCTCAAACACATCCAATTTAAGATTAATTTAAACTTGGTAAGAGCAAAAAGGTTTACATTTTCTTAATCCTAAGACCTTGCTGAACAAGGACATGTTCTTTTGGTGTTTCTAGAGTAGAAATTGTTGTTTCTAGAGCAGGTTAGAAACAGAGGCATTTCTGTTTTTATCAGAAATTCAGCTCCCACTTTTGAATGAGAGTGAATGAGAGGAAGGGAGGGAACTGGCTGCACTCAGAGGCTCAGAATTCAAATTCTGTCAGCCTCTCTGCGTTTTTGACCACACTGTGAGAAACAGGACAAGTTTGTCTACAAAAGTGGAGAAAATTATGTGTCTAGTGTGAAATTTGTGGCCGTGGGGACAGGTTAGAGAGCAAAGTGTCAGAGGATTTTCAGACAGTCTCTCACTCTAGCAACTGACAGTCTCCACTCTAGCTCTGAACATTCCGTCCCATTGACTGCCATGTTAAATCTGAATTTTGTCAAAATTGATCATGATCAGTTGAAAGGTACTGATCAATAACCGTAAAAGATATGAAAAAGTTGAATTTACTGTGAATAGTTGAAAGTTTTGTGAACATTTTAAAAGTTGAATGAAGTCTGTAGCTGAAAGTATGCTGAAGCAGTTGAAGTTTAAAGAAGCACAAGATTTGAAGAGTTTAAAGACTATTTCAATTCATTTCCTATGGGGGAAAAAAAGTCAGAAAAAGTTAAATATTTTAAAAAGTATAAATAGTTGAAAAGAGAAAAGTCATAGCACACATGTCCTGAAAAAGCCGCACGTTTTAATATATTAATTGTTGAAATGGCAAAAAGTATGAAGGACTAGTTTAACTGCGAAAAACGGCAGAAGAACCCAGAATAATAATAAGTATAAAGAAAATGGCCGACCAGAAGAGCAAGAGTGTGAATGCATTCTGCATTCACACTAATAACTAGGAAAAAATCCACAGCTATTTCATAGCTGTTGGGTCGAGTGCCCTGGCGATGGCCGGTGCCCTAATTATACAACAAGTAGTTCCGACCAAGCAATCTGATTGGTCAATAAGACATTTAGAACGTGCTCAAATGAGCATTACAGCACGGCTGACTCATCACTAAAAATATTACTGCGCCATGTCATGTTGTTTAATACATCTCCATGGCAACATGGATTTGAAACGTCATTTATTACTCGTGAAAATAAAATCACAAACTACATTGACCTCCTGTAGGGTGTTACTGTCAGCTGCCAAAGTCACATACAACAATTACAATTGTTTTTAATATTGTAAACCTCCCCGTTACAGCCGAGAGGATTTTTCTCCGTCATGTGTGTACAAAGTCGGAGAGACACGAGTTGTGATCGCGGTGAATGTTTTTTAAAATATGGTCTGGAGCTGAATATTTCATTAGATAAAACGTAAGTGATTACCTGTATGTTTCTCTTTCTCCCTCTCTCTCGCTTGCTCCTTTGGAGCTTTTAAATAACGTTAATCTGGAGTAATAGTCTGGCTTTCTCTATCAGCTGTGTCGGCGGCACGGCGCTATAACCTCATTAAACATGCACAGTTTGCGGTTGTAGAAGCTACATCTGTGAAAGGAAAAAAACGGCATCTTTGTTATAACTTGGGCGATCATTTGTGCAGTGTTGATTTAGTTCAGGAAAGTCCAAGACCGCGTTAAAACATGAACGTCAGCTCAGAGTTCACACAACTGGAACTAGAAAATCATTTCTGTTGCTAGGTCGTTACTAAGATTTGGACTATTTCCTGTAGTGGTGAACTACGTTCCATTACACATAGGAATCTACTGACGTGACTGTTGTGTTTCAGGTATTAGTCAGACCCCATGTATTTCCATGGAAACGGGAAGCGCTCTCGCAAAAAACTTTAAATTTAGACGGCAAAACGTCCATCAACATGCATATGTTGGTAATTGTTGTATAATTGCAATATTACCCGAGAGGGTGTGCTTAAACGACGTTTGAGCACTTGCTTGTGGACCGCATCACCGTCGTGCTCAAATGACGTTAAAGCACACCCTCTCAGGTAATATTGCTTAATTCTTACATGCTTCACATTTAAATATAAAAGACAGATGTTTAAAAATAGATAAACCACTTGGAGAAATTCAGAGAAAGATTTACAACCAACCATGACTGAGGAATACAAATTGTCACTCTAATGAACTGCAGCGATGGCAGAGGTCGCCAGAATGTACTTTGAATTATTTTTTGCTTTTCTGATTTACTGACTTTAGTTGGATGGAGAAGTAATAAAGAGTCTCTAAATGAACTGACACTCGTTAACACTGCCAGGCAGCGGAGAGCCTGGTGGTTTCCAGTAGTATGGGAGAGGACAGACAGAACGTCTTTACCACACAGGAGACGAGAAGACAGACAGAAGTGAAGCCAGACTGCTGATTGATTTCAGGAAAAAGCCACTGGGCCCACACACCCAGACCCACACATACACTCACATCCCCACATACACACACACACACTCATCCCTGAGGGCGAACATGTAACTCTCCGAGTGCACCGGGTCAGACGAGGATTGGTTACATGAGGAATTCCCTACTTGCTCCTGAAGTGACGGCTGGATCAGCCACATGTGCAGCCCGGGGGAAAAACACATGTTAATATTGTGTATGTGTATTTGTGAGTGTGTGTTACTGTTGTTATTGTTGATTTGGACTCGCTTCTCTTACTGTAAAAGAATGTATTTGTATCTATGGAAGTGTAAATAACGGATTTTGGATTTCTCCTTTTGCCATCTGTATCTCATCTTGTCAGGGCGTGGTGGGTCGGGAGCCGTTCCCTCTACCTGCAGTTCCAGCTCCGGCCTGTATAGACATCTCAGAGAGTTATTATGAGGAGGCGCAGCCCTATGAGGAAACTGTCAATGGTAAGACCTCTGACTCATTATCATGTCTTATTCTTCCTCCTACCTGATTCACAGGGTCAATAAGAGGTTTCTTTTTAAAGAAGGTTCCTTATGTGGCTGTGGAAGAGTCTTTGCCACATCCTCCTTTACTAGTTTTACTAAATTAATCACTACATTGAAGTTTTCTATGTGTTCTGATTATCTGTTCAGAACTTGCATAACACCTTTATTCACTGCCCAATAGTGGTCCAATTATAAGCAAAAGAGCATGCAGAGGCTCAAGGTAGCATACAATGATGCAATGAGGTTACTGCTCTCTGTTCATAGGTGGCAGAGTGCCAGTCATTTGTTTGTGTTTAATAGATTGCCAACTTGTGAGGCAGTTGATGTTTAGTTTTATGTGTCGCCTAGACAAATCAGAGAATCACATAATTGAGGCCTCTAATGAGCCCATTGAAAAGCTGCTGATGATTCACTTCTAGGCTAAGGTGGCATTGGTGCAATAGCCTGTATATTTTATAAAGTGCAGATTTTTCTTGTATTTTATTAAATTTTTTACTTTATATTGTATGTTTTGTGATATGGACCTGTGTCTGAAATAAAGCTTATATATTCATCATTCGTCATTATACCACACAGCCACTGTCACTTCTGAGCTACAGGTTGTATATTATTTTTAACACAACCTCATCTGAACATCTGTGACTATGACATTGGTAAGTTGTGACATTTAATAATGTGGTCACAAAGGTCAATGAGGTTAACCAGGCATACTGTAGCCTACACTTGAATGGACAGAGGCTGAAATGGTAAACAAAAAGATTTCCAATTAGATTTTTAAACTTTCTTTCCTCTAAATATTTTTTTAAATCAATCTCCCCTCACACTTATCTTCCTCCTCTTCCTCCTCCTCTTCTTCCTCCTGATGAATAGACCGGGACTGTTTTGGCCTCCTCTCAAGGCCCTGGATGCGAGTGCAGAGCTCTGACAGTGTGGTGTATGCCGTTATCACCAGGGGTAGCTAGCTCTCCATCATGAGACTTGTGTGTTTGTGCCTCGTCTTGGAACTTGTTTGAGGCGTATCATGCACGGGCGAGTCAGCATGTCCTGTGGCCCTCACTCTCCAGCTTGAACGGGGGTCCTGCATGTGAGGAAAAATAATTTGCAGTCAAGACGTGCGACAGGCATCATTAATCACCTCCATCTATAACCTCAGTTTCCTTAATTTGTGTTTTTTTTCCCTTTCATCATAACTTGGCATCTTTATCCCGCCACTACCTCTCAATATTAAACTTTTATTTTGCTTATTTGATTGAGCGCTGTGAGGAAATCCTCTTCCACTGAGGAGTCAGTCATCGAGGTCAAGATATCAGACGTTAACCTCATTTGCTCAATCAAACTCACCCTGAACCCAACCATCCATTATCCTGAATGTTTGCTTCTGTTTTATTATCATCTTTCTCCCCCTCATAACCCCCGCCCCCTCTCCTCCTGCCTTTTGTTTTCATTTCTCCAGTCATAGCGTTGTTGGTTTTTGTTTTTAGATGATGGGGAGGTAGTCAGCAGTTCGTACGAGTCCTACGACGAGGAAGAGGTTACCAGAGGAAAGTCGCCGTCAGCGCAGCACCAGTGGCCGTCAGCAGAGGCGTCCATCGAGCTGATGAAGGACGCCCGAATCTGTGCCTTCCTGTGGAGGAAGAAGTGGCTCGGACAGTGGGCCAAACAGCTGTGTGTCATCAAGGACCACCGCCTGCTGGTGGGTAAACGACGGGGAGGGAATCAGAATTAGTGTGAAAGTTTTTTGTTGTTTGTTTAAGAACAGTAAGCAAATATATCAACGAACACCAAATAGAAGGCTGAATTACAATATAATAACAACTGGCTAGAAAGTGATGGTTATTAGCTGGTTAGCAGCTAAAGAGCCAGATGTTTTTGGAGACCCAAGTTGGTGGAGACCAAAACAGAGCTGCAAGGAGACATGAATGTCAGACCATCTATCAAGTGGATGGATTGTAATGTTTCTGTATCTGCTGGATGTGTGAGGAAGCCAGTCATTATATGACCAAGTACAAAACTAGAACCCTTGTATTTCCTTCTTTATTTATCTGTATACAAACAATTAAGGTGACTTGAACTAATCACACTCAAACTCTAATACAAAGCACACAAACATGTTTCCCAAAGGAGTGTAAATTTTCTTGCCTGTGTGGTTTTCTTGCTCTTGGCTTGTCAAATGTCAATAAAGGATTATGTTGGATTTGATGTCACATCAAATTAGGAAAACTATGACTATTTTAAAGCTAATTCTATTTGCCTGAGCTTGGCAGAGAAAGCCTCTTAGTAAATGATGATACACTGTCTACACTGACTCATGTTATGTCAAGAAGTGTGGATATTGCTATGTTGGTATTTGTTAAATTACAATAAGCTATTCTTAAGAGTACAACAGGTGTGCTGTTGTTTCCTTACTGGACATTATCTTTGCTCCTTTCAGTGTTACAAGAGCTCCAAGGAGCAGACGCCTCTGCTGGACGTGAGCCTGTTGGGCTGCAGTGTCATCTACAAAGAGAAGCAGATGAAGAGAAAAGAGCACAAGCTGAAGATCACTCCAGTGGGTGGGGAGGCCATTGTGCTGGGCCTACAGAGCAAGGAGCAGACTGAGCAGTGGCTGAAGGTAAGATCCCCCCCCCAAAAAAAACACCTTGTTTTTACTGTTGGAGCTCTTAAAAACTCACCTGCACCCGCATTGTTACCTAACTGAAATCTGAACATGTCAAGATTTAACACTGATCTCCTCTTGGTCATTAGGTGATTCAGGAGATCAGTCCCAGGCCAGCTGAAAACTGTGACTCTCAGCACTCTACGTCTGACTCCCCGAGGCTCATCTGTACTAAGGTACTCTTAATCCAAGCTTTTTAGCTTTGGATTGCCCGTCCTGAATCTTGTATCTCTTAAGAGCGTGCTTTTCTAAATGACTAAAATGTAGATGTGAACACACAGGGAGAGCTGAGTGAGAGACACTCAGTGGCTTCAGAGAGCGGCAGCAGCACTGACAGTCATGCTGAAAACCCTGAAATCAAAGATGGTGAGTTTTCCAGACTGGTTTTAAGGACATGGTCCTGATATTACCACATAACATATAAATATTGTAAATAATCATGTCAAACACTGATCTAATTCTTCTCCTCTCCACAGTGAAGAAAAAATACGGGGCTGGTTTGAAGTTCAGCAACCTCATGAACATTGGCAAGAAGAAACCCTCCCCGTTTGAGAGCCCAGAGAAAAGTGTTAACACCTCAGGTGGGCCTCCACCACTGTCATACATGATGTCAGGTTGTGTTGTTACGTCATGCATGCGCTGAATGTCACCCAGGTGCAGGTGCTGCCCTGTAACACAGTCCTCTTTGTGCTCTGCACATGGTATTAATATTAGTGTTGGTTAGACACTGGTATCCTCAGTGCTGTGTAGTTAGCCTCACAACATGTTAAAGAGATAGTTCAACATTTTGGCAAAGCCATAATCCCTATAGTTTTAGAAGTAGGTTTGATACCTTTAATTGTAGGTGCAAGCTATTTTTAGAATGGTGGAGCAGAGCCACTAGCTGCTCAGAGCTATGCTACAGAGGCTAATGGGATTTCTTGGTTTCCCTAATCAAACTCATCAAATACACAATCCAATCTCACGGCTCTGCTCTGCCATTCTAAAAATAGCTTTCAGTGACAATTAAAGGTAACTTACTCCTAAAATTATAGGGATTATGGCAATGGGCCAATTTGCCAAAATGTTGAACTATCCCTTTAACACAGATCTATGCAATCACAATCCATAGATATGTGACTTTGGGGAAACACAGTTGACTACTGGACAAGACTACAGGCCAATTAAAGTTGGGTTTGGGTAACATAAAAAACAGCATGAGCTGCTGGCATGCTCCATTATAAGTTATTAGGGGAAGCACAACAGTGACCTCATTATGAAGTCAACTTTCTCCCGCCTCCTTCAGGCTACCTCAACGTCCTGGTGAACAGCCAGTGGCGGACCTGCTGGTGTCTTATCAAGAACGGTCAGCTCTGGTTTTACCAGGACAAGGGCAAAAACAAAGTGAGCCAGCCGGCTGTCACCCTGGAGGGCTGCAGCGTGTCACCTGACCCCACCCCCGAGCACCTGTACTCCTTTAGGATTGAAATGGATGGCACGCAGGTGGCGACTCTAGAGGTTGGTGACCAGTGTCTTGTGTGTGAAAGTGAGAACATTGTTATTCGCTCTTGAGAGTGAAGTGAGAGTTGATGCTAGCCCTGTACCTAAAACAGTAAGCATGTGAATATTGGTGGGTTACAATCTACATAGGCAGACTAACCAAGATGATTAAAAATATAACAAACTAATATACCGCGCGTATATGTACACGCAGTTCGCTTCGTGTTCTGAGTTTATACTTGGTCCAGACGTGCATTAACTTCAACCTCACGTGGTTTTTTCTGTACAGCGACTTACAGGAAGCCTCAGCTCTATGATACAGTATCCTCGCTTACAAACCACTTTCTGCTGACATTAAAAACTTAACCTACGTAATTCACAGTATGCGTGCACACAAGTGTGGTATGTGTTTTTGTGTGCATATGTCTGTCTGTGTCTGTGTGTGTGTGTGTGTGTGAAGGGTGGGGGTGTACTGTATTACAAGACTGTGGGCTTTTGGGGACTAGAGCTACACCCTTTTTCATTAGGTTTCCAGTACCACCCTGCTGCAGCACATATTTGGTCATAGGCAAAGGAATTTTATGTTTAGTCTCGAGGCTGTTTCTGACACATTTATGTTTTGTTTTTCTTTCATTTGATAAATTCAGACTACCCTGGTTCACTGTTTACGACAAACAAAAAAACAAAAGCTATCAGCTTATGTTTTTACAATATGTGTTAGTAACATAAGCTGTTTGAATCTCCCAAAGTAATAATAGGCTGTTAGCTTCTCATATGAAACTGTCTCCTCATGCGTGTAATTGTTCTCAGTCTTAACACTTCATTGTGTAACATTGCTGATTAACAGCCGCACAAAAGTCTGTCTTTTGCTGAGTTGCAGAAAGACGCCGACGCACGACTGACAAAACACATTCTTAATTGTCAAAACAGCAAATCCCTAAAATGCTTCCCAGCCATAAAACATGGTGAATTATACAGCAGGAATCATTTTATACAAACTCAATGAGAGATGGCATTCAACATAAACCATGTGGGTTTTAAAATCCATGATGTTGAAAGTGCATCTCATACGCTCTCCTTCTCTTCTCCCGATCCCTCCCAGGCGAAGACATCAGCAGACATGGGTCACTGGCTGGGCCTCTTGCTGTCACAAATGGGAACCAAGACCGACCCAGAGGAGCTGACATACGACTACGTCAACTCGGAGAGGATCTCCAGCATCGTCAATGCTGCCAAGACTTCCTTATAGTAACGTTTTTCCCTTCAGTCCACTGAAAAAGGAAATTGCTCTAGATGTGTATGTTGGAGTGATATTCAAAGGAAACTATGTCTATGTGTGTGTGTCTGCAGCTTGATGCAGAGGAGGTATTCAGAGCCAAACACCTACATCGACACCCCGCCCTCCATCTCTCACAACTCCGATGAACTGTATGATGATGTGGCGTCCATAGCTGATCCAGAGGTGCGTTCAGGCTTCACATAACATCCAAGTATAAAAGAATTAAGACACTTGTGTCCCTTCCAATATCAATAGACGGTATTTCTCTGCATGTGGTTAATTTAGGAAAATCTCATGAATCAGTCTAAGAAACATAGGCCTTAATATTCTAATTTGCAGAGTTTAATGACATTCAAAAGGGTTGCTTTAGTAATAATTATATTAGATTATAAAAATAGTTACAAATTAATTTCCTGTTCATCAATATAATTAGTTATTTATGTATAGTATGTTCAAAGCAGGATGTGTAATTTCCATTAACACTACATTTGACCTTTTTCAGGTTTCGTGTCAGTCATAGATAACCATAACCTTTGAACAGACAAAGCGCACACTGAAATCATCTGTTGTGTTTTTTTTTTGCATCACTTTCACTTTCATTTTCTACATGGACTCACTATGTCTGGCCTCTCGCCATCTCTTAATTTCCTGCTGCCTTTTCGTACAGGATGCTGAAGAGAGCGGCCTGCCTGACAGTGAAGACAACAACCTCCAAGAACATAATGAACCATCCACACAGGATGCCAAGGACTCAGCAGGAACCGAGCAGGACCCTGAAAGCCGGGTCTACCTGGACCTCGTTCCCGTGCGCTCCTTCCTCCATACATCCTGTGGAACTAAAACACCGCCCACGAAAGAGACTTCTAGACATTCTCCAGTCCCGATGGAGGACCAGAGGGACTCATGTCAAGCCAAAGAGGTGCGTAACAGGGACAGAACGATCTCCTGTCTTGTCATTTTTAATTGTAGGAAACAGGCGACTCAGCAGGGTAAGCCTTCATGCATTGTCTACTGGTTTCAGGTCAGTCCCACTAACTCTTCTGAGCCTGAAAAAACACCTGTGTTAAATGGAACAAGTCAGACTTCTGCTACCAGCAAACCAGAACCACCGAGCCCCCCCAATCCCTCGCCGCAGCCACAGCAGTCGCAAACCCAACCACTCAAAACCACGTCCCAAAGCCAGGAGACGCCCAAGAGGACGAGTCTAGGGATCCCACAGGCCTTCAACGCCTCTGAGGGACAGGCCCATAAAGGCCCGCTGGTGCACACTGGTGCTGCGTTCCCTAACAGTCCTCAACCCCCGCGGCCCAAGGCGCACACCATAGGTGAGTGTGATACACAGCAACAGTGGTTAAAAAAAGAGAAGAAGAAGAAGCAACTCAAAGCTATACCTGTGGTGTGAAAATCCTCTCAACATGAAATGGTGCTGCTGCTTTTTCCCTCTGCATGAAGTCAGAGTAGCTGCTCCCCTTTCTGTCATCCTAAATCACCATGGCGCCCTCTAGTGAAAGGCTGCATCCTTTGCAGGCTCGTCATACACAGTAAATTAATATTTTAAGAAGATATTTTAATACTTTTTTTCATAGTAATTGCATTGACTTGAATTGCAATTTGTCTGTGCAAAGGATTAAAAATTAATTCTACATTTAATTCCCAGGGTGCCCTGGTGCGGTTGAAGGGAAACTGGGCAAAAACCGCACAGAGGCAGATATGAGGCGCTACACTGATGAGCGTGACCGCCTGGAGAAAGAGAGGGAGGAGGTGAGGTGCAGTCTGTCGAACCTGAAGAAGGAGAGACGGGAGACCAAGGAGGAGCTCACCGCCTGCCAAGGTGAATACACACTACCTGTAATGCCTGAGATAACAAAGTTGTGTTGGTCTGTGTGACTGACTGACGGCCGGCTGGGCGTTGTATTCAGATCCCAAGCAGCAGGGCTCGCTAGAAGCTCGGCTGAAGCAGAAAGAGGAAGCGTGTCGGGAAGCAGAGCACCGCAGGGTCGAGGTGGAGCTTCAGTTGATGGAAGTGAAGGAGAGTCTGAAGAAGGTGGAGTCGGGGCCTTTCACACTGGGAACCACACTGGACAGCAGCCTCCAGGAAACCCCCACGGTCAGTTCACCGCTTCTGTTGGTGTAAACACAGAACATCAGATGCTTTAAATACTATTAAAAAAAATGGCCTGAACCATCTCTGTCATTTCACACACAGCCTAAGACAGCAAACCTGCCTGCTCCCCAAACATCATCATCATCATCGTCATCATCATCAACCACGTCCTCCCAACCTGTGAATGGCACCGTCGGTGCGGACGCAGCCTCTCCAGTCAACTCTGCCTCTGCACTAAAGAACAGACCCGCCTCCATCATGGCCACAAAAGGAAAAGTCCTGCAGAAAGCAAAGGTGTGAGCATGCTCAAAAGGATGGGTTATATCTGAGGAAATGATTAAAACACATAGAATGGATGACAGTTTTTTTGTTTCTCTTTTATTTTCAGGAGTGGGAGAAGAAATCCACCACCTAGGAGGAGACCATAATGACCTTTGACCTCCTCTGACCTGATCAAGTTTCACTGCGTCTGGTCGACTGTCCACAGCTTGTCCCACCAAGGCGGTTAAATCAACATCCTCCCTTCTCTGGAGCCCTCATCTTCGTCACCTTCTTGCCAAGCCTATAAAGAGCCAATCAGACGGAGGCACCAGCTGTCTTCTCAAATACCACTGGATAATCTTGGTTTTTAATGACTTTTCAAGTTGTTTGTTTCTCTTTATTTCCCAGAAGGACAAATTCCACATAGTAGCATTTTGGCCAGTCTAACAATTGTTCTTGATAATCGACATCAAATGGGATTTTCTCCAACGCTGCAAACAGCCAAATATTTGAAACCACTGAAGTCTGAGACAGAAAGACGCCCCTCTACTAAATTTGGCCACTTTGTACACTTTTTGTAGCTTGGTTCATATATGCTGGTAGCCAAGATGTAAATATATTTACACCATTATTCAGCCTGTTGGCTTGTATTGCTAGCTAGAAATGCACTTTTTATTCAAATAAAAATGTACTGACAACAAAATGTCTCCTTTTGCCTGTAACCCTACATCAGTGTTCAGCTCATCCAGCCAAGGTCACATTTACAGGAAAGCTGCAGCACGAAACATTTAAAGGGTAATCCGAGTAAATACACCGATTCACACTAATGAACTTAAAATATTTATGAGCTGGACCCATTTGACACAAGTCTGCATCCCCTTCTGCTCATTAATTTAAATGACTGGACATTTTAGAGCTTGATCGCTGCTGCACAATTAGAATAATCCTACCATTTAAATGCAACACTAATGCACTAAGTCTATTATGGACTTTTTCCCCTAAGAGTTATATTAGGAAAGGGAAAGCAAGGCTGACCCCTTTACCAATGTAACTCTGATACACTAATAGTTCATTTGTGGGGATTAACAATCATTTTACACATTAAAAAAACTCCAGACGGTAAAGAAAATTTAAAGTAAAAAACAATATATTGAGAATGAGACATGAAAATGTAGCATTTTTGGCACAAATGAGATGTGTTTCAGTTGGAAGGAAGAAAGAAAGTTGGTTGTGGTGATTAAATATCAAAAGCAATAATTAAATCTTAACAGTTCTCTATAATATAATATAATATAATATAACAGTTTTACATCTTTGAAAAGGCAAGATAACCATGTTGGGATATTTTCACAACAATTGAGCACAAAATACAACAAAAACAAAGTGATGGACACAACAGTAGTGATGAAGGCACTTGGTGAAGTTCGAGTGCAAGTTTAAATAGTGAAACAGTTACAATGTTAACAGTAACATTAGTTTTCCCTTTACTCCAGTGTGTACTTGCAAACATCCTTGAGAGTCCATAGGTTAATTGTGTCTGTGTGGAGTGTGTGTGTGTGTGTGTATATCAGGCTGTGTGTCTCCGGCGGTGTAGTTTGTAGTGATGCAGCAGCTCCTGGTGGCTCTTCTTCTGCCTTCTCTTCTTCTTCAGAGCAGCCGGCCTCGGGAGGTCTCCTCTGGATGAAACCCTGCTGCTTCCTGTCAACACACACGCAGAGTCAAGCAAGTGCTACAATACCTAACATTTTCCCGACCAATTAAAACGGTCGACTTTTCTTGTTAGTGCCACTGACTTGTTTCACAGTGTGGTCCTTCGTAGCCTTGGCACTGGCAGCGGAAGCTCCCTCCTGCCAAGAGGCACACCCCATCGTTCATACAGGGGTTCGGGCTGCACAGGTTCACTGGCTTCTTTACCTCTGATTGAAAGAAAACAATCACAAAACAGCTTGTTGCGATTAAAGGAGACATATTATGCCCCTTTTTTCCACAAATTAAAATGGTTCTTGTGACATACTTCGGTCAAAATACCCCAAGGATCAAACATCACAGATCTTTTCAGCCTGGTTTCCGTGTCTGTCCTTTAAAATGCAATGATCCACTGGTCACCCTGCCCTGCCCCCTCTACCAGTACCAGTACTCACAGGTAGGGGTTGTATTATGCAAATTTGAAAACTAATGACATCATTGTCTGTCAACCGAGGGAACAGCTCATAAAACCACATTAATTTTAATCCTAGGAAGCCTGCAAATAACAGATTTTTTGTCAAAATGTTAAAGAGCCTTCAAAAAGTGAATGTGTCCTTTAAATCAACTACACAAATTTATTCTCAACAGACCCTTTGAATCTGCCTGAAAGGTTTGGTAACAGTATGTCCCTCACCTGCACACAGCATCTGCACCAGGACGTCCTCAAAGTACTTGAGATCCTCATAAGAAGGCACGGCGATCATGCGCTCCTCCGAGCCGGCGATCTGCAGCAGGCTCTGTCTCTGTACGTCTCCGATACCGATCACAAACAGTGAGACTCCGTTGTCTCTGATCTTTTGTGCCGGCACCGCAGCATCGTCCCCGCCAGACCCGTCCGTCACCACCACCACGGCCTTGTTGACTCCGGGCCGAGCGCCTTTGGCCACGGTCAGGATGTTGGAGTGGATGTGGAGCAAAGCTGCGCCGGTTGAGGCCACTCCGCCGACGTAGTTGGCGTCGGCCACGGCCTTGAGGATGGCGGAGCCCGTCTCGTGGGTGTCCAGGTTGAAGACGGTGGTGGGTCTCCGTCCGAACGTGACGAGGGCCATTTGGGCCACATCGCGGTTGACGTCGAATTGGACGGTGACGCTGCGCACGAAGCTACGCAGGGTGGCGAAGTTATCACGACCGACGCCACCTGAGGCGTCCAGGGCGAACACCAGGTCCACCGCTTGACCCAGACAACCTGGGAAACAAAAAGGTTAAAAATCATCAAAATGTTTCATTTGTAGAAACTGACACATATGCACATATATTTTTTATGGATTAAAAATTAAAAACCTCAAGGGCAGATTATTTCTTGGATATAAATCTTGGCTGCAATTTGGATATTTTCTAAGATAAGATAAGACAGTAAGGATTAACTGACACCACAGTCTGGTCAGATTATTCTATATAAGGAACGTGTGGAGTTGTTGATCAGGTACCTTGTGTGTCCACGCTGCAGATCTTGGCCTTGAGCTCAGGGATCTTGGCGGGGAACCTGTCAGGTGATGTGTAGGTGAGAGTCCTCTGAGGATTTCCTGTGATATTATTCAGCTGCTCCTTCAAATAATCCGGTCCCACTCCTACGAGGAAGATCTCTCTGTCCCGTGCATATCTTGAAGGTTCCACCACGTCGTCCACAGAGGGCGTGGCGGTGATCAGCACCACCACACGGGGGAGGTCGTCCGGGACGTCGGCGAACACCGGCGCACTCACGAAGCCGTGGCGCGTGACGTAACGCAGCGCCTGGCCTGTCTTGGTTTCGCCGCCTATCGGTTGGAGAGCGTCCACTGCCCTGAGCAGACCCTTCAGGTCGCCTTTGAACTTACCCACGGGGGCTTCTACACGAGCCTCGCCGCCGAACACGGCCAGGCCGACTTTACTGGGGCTGTCGGACCCGATCACGGTTTGCAGGAAGCGCTTTAAGAAGGACTTGAGGCGGAGGAAGCCCTCCAGGGTGAGAGTGGCCGAGCCCTCCAGTAGGAAGAGCAGGTCCACAGAGCAGTCCAGTGATAATGCGGGAGCTGAGGAGGGAGCGAGGCGTTAATTAGTCAGAAATCCTGAAAATCTCAGTGAGAAAACAGGAACAGTGAACGCACCACAGTGTGGGTCTCCTCCGTAACCAGGCGGACACACACAGCGGTAGCCCTCTGGACCCTCTGATACACAAGTTCCACCGTTGAGACACGGCTGAGAGTCACAAGGGTCTGCACACAGAGTGACAGGAAGTGAGCTGCACAGATAGAACAAAACAATCACACCATCTCCAAAAGAGTGAGAATCAAAGGGGGAGTTGTCACCTGGACAGATGGTCCGATGGCAGACGGTCTGGTGTCTCTTGTAAGCCTTGTTGTACCTGCAAGACACAGATTCCCAATGTTATGTCAGTTTGAAAGGAACTATTTCCTTTGTTTTGTTTCTCTCTTGAATACATAAAATTTCTATTTCCAAAACGGTTCCGTTTCATCAGACGTCTTCGGTTTTATCAAGTCAGACAACAAGGAGTATCCCACTTTGACTGTAACTACGTGTAGTTATCTGCCATTTCTGTAAATCATTATTCAAATGGATATTATACAAGAGCAGCGGCGCCTGAAAATGATTCATCTTCCTGTCGGCTCTTGTGAGTGTATTCATGAGAAACAGGGGACATTTGGAAGATCAAATGAAAAGTTGTGCTGGTTCTCTTAACACTGGGCTCCGACTGCCTCGGGCCATTTCAACCCGACGAAGCCGTAACGTTGTGTGAAATTAACTCTGTCAAAGGCCATTTTGATTTGCCATGGGGGTGTGGGGTGGTCGGACAGATTTACACGTGCTGGACCTCTCACACTGACATTGTTTTCTCTTCTTTATCATAATCCTGTTTCTATTAATGCACTGTTTCTGCACAGTAGGACTAAAAGCAAAGCAACTGTATTGTACAATTATATAGAAACTGTCTGTAGTTTTGATTCTGATCAGATGTGTCTCTGGGTTCAGTGAACTGGGTAATGGATTTTCTTTTATCTAAATTAATTGCTCAAAAGTGGACACTTGCCTGTAGTACGGACAGAGGGAGGTGTACGGAGAATAACCCTTCGCGCCTTTCCAGCACATGAAGTTCCCCTGCAGCTCCTTCACTGTCTCCAGTGTCTTCCTCTCACAGGGGAACGACTCAACCTGACACCCTGCACAAGAGAACAGGAGGTTTTGGTGTTAGAGAGTGGACTGAAGTGGACTTGAAGTCTTAAAAGGTGTTGCCCTGACCTGCTGGCGTGGAGTTGCAGACGGCGAAAGTGGCCAGCGTTGTGTAGAGGCCGTTCACAGCGTCGTAGAAATGCTCTGCAAAGAAGACGTGGCTCTCCATTGGCTCACTGGCCAGAGCGTGTAGCTCCTCCCACCTGTAAAACACAGAAATTGAAGGTTTAGACTCGAGATTTATTGTCGTTTCTTCTCTCTATCTGGATCACATCAGTTCCCTTTCCTTTTAAATTGTATTAGAAGAATGTAATAAGAAATTAATAGTATTATCCTTGGCAATGATGATTAAATCCCAGCCATCGGACATACAGTACAGTACCTGGGATAGCGCAGGCCAATGGCAAACAGGACCACGCCTGCCTCTTTGAGCTGTGCAGCCGCCTGCACCGCGTTGCCCTGTGACCTCCCATCCGATAAGAGGACAGCGATCCGGGCCACGGCCGAGGAGTTGCGGCCGCCTGGGAAACCCTTCCTCAGGATGTACTTGAGAGCCAGGCCCGTCTGGGTGCTCCCTCCCCTGGGAATCCACAGTTTGGCAGAGAGTTATCTTTTTTCATGTTATTGTTAAAACAATACTGACAGAATATGCGCTATACTACGGAAGCCAGACCGAGTCAATAACCTACTGCCAAAATAAACCGCAGATCCGTTTTATTTGGATTCCTCTTTTAGCTCTTGGACTGAGAATGTATGAGGAGATCGTGTGAGTGTTGGTGAAGTTTCATCGCCTCGGGGCTCAAGAAACCAGTTTTAAACCTATTACAGCTTTTTCAAAAACACATAAATGTCATTCAGAGCTGGAGCCTCTTTCAGTCTTCCTGCTAGACGGTGAGAAACCCATTCAGACCGTTCACATGAACACAAGAATAAACTGCAACGTGCAGACAGTGATGAGTCCCAGTGCCATCTTAGTATATTTCTTTTTTTTTGTATCTTGGAAACAGCACATTTGACTACGAAACAGTCAAGACTCCAGACATTTGACTCATCCAGTTTATAAAAGACTCAGTCTGGACCAACACCAGTGTAAAACATCTTTGTCTGTTGGATAAAGTCTTGGATTAAGTGACAGAAATTATTATTCAGACACTGGTGAACATTTTCTGCTCAATAAGCAAACCTGAACAACAGTGTTGGATAAAGTGACAGAAATTATTATTTGAGCTTTTAAAGCTGTTATTTAAAAAACTAAAGAGATGTCTTCTTTACTGCTGTTACGTACTTTCTGTATTTTTATTCATATCTGGACCATGTATTAGGAATATGTGTTACAAAGTCTTACAAACTGAGCATTTTCATGAATAAATATTGCAGATTTTTTTTTTTTCTTCAAAATCCCTGGGGACCAGTCTTGATTTGAGGAAATGTGACAGGAAACAATTTCAACCAAAGGGCAAATCACAGTGATGCCTTTAAACTGTCAACACCTAACACATAGACTGGTACACACACATACATACACGCACACACACACACTGCCACTACTTTCATCCCCCAGTATCCAGTGACCACCTGTGGCAAGCCTTTAATCTGAATTTAATTTGTTTTTCTTTCCACGGAGCAGTTGGTGTTTCTTAACCTCTGGACACGTGTGTATGTGTGTGCGTGCATGTGTGTGTGTTTAGAAGTAAAAACAACACAAATTCAACAGAAAATCAGACTGTTAGTAACAACATCTCCTGCATCCCAGAACACGATGTGAGAGAAGAGAGACAAACCTGTAAGAGATCTTCTTCATGTGCTTCTTCAGCTCTTGTTTGGTGGTGTACGAGTTCAGGGAAATCTCGAGCCGAGGAGTTGAGCCGAACTGGATCAAACCGACACGCACCTGGACAAGGGAGAGATTACACCAGTATCGATCGACATGAGAGAAAGAGACAGAAACAGACAGAACACAGAGAAAACAAACCTTGTCTGGTCCGATGTCTAGCGCTTGACAGAGTTTGATCGCGTAGTGTTTGGACCTCTCGAAGCTGCCCTTCCCCACGCTGTAGGAGCCGTCCAGGAGGAAGAGGATGTCCATCGGTGCCGAGCACTGCATCACTTCCCACGGAAACAGACGGAAGACAAAGTTAAACCCACTGGACGTCTGGATAGAGAAGCAGGCCCAAACTCATTCAGCGTCTACACCGATGCATTCCTGCCACAGAGCTCCTATTCCGTCGATGTAAATGGGCATTATGGGATTACCCTGGTTTGGTATCAACCTGGCTGCTGCAGATGAAAATAATACCTTTCCATAATAGGAGGAAAACAGCTTAGCATGCCAGAGCTCAATTTTCTTCACCCAGGAGCTCACTCACAAAACCATTAACATGCACAAAAAAAAACTCTTCCTCCCTCTCCCGAGCGTGTTTGTACTTGCTGGAGGCGTAAATAATGTGTGGTGTTGCTGTCATGTTAGAATGTGCAGCTGATCATGAAGAAGGGCCATTAGAGACGGAGAGAGTGTGCCGTCTGTCTGCCTGTCTGTCAGTCACCAGCTCTGTTTGTGTGGAAGTCAGCCCCATGCAGGAACATCAGACTAATAAGATCATCCATACCCTCAATGGAGTCATTTATCATTTATCCATCTAGCATAACTGTGTTGTATTATATTAATGCCTTCTAGGCTTTATACACATGGCTACAACACAGTATGACTTGACACTTCTCCTTCTTAACACACTCATCATGTCAGTTCTTATCTGTGCAGCTTTTCAATGTTTTGGATTTCACTGATCCAAGTGTGTATTTATCAAGAAAAGATTTGGTTCACTCACTTTCTCCTGCCGAGTTGATTTTCATGATGTTCTCATGGCTGGTGTGGATCTCCTGCACTGCTGTGCCAAGCTGGACTGGAAAGGACAAACAACATGGGGGTAAGTCAGCACGTCCACACATTTGTGTCAACTTTTCCCATCAATAAACTTGGTTATAAAAAGATAATCAGTATGCAAATTGATTTTTTTTTCTAACTTTTGCTAAACAAAATTCAAAATTTCTCTCATGTTTGATTTTTTTTCTATAGATTCTTGAAAAAGGGGCAAAATACAGAAAAAAAATCAGTTAACCTACTATAGGTGTATACAGCAAACTAATTGCATGCAGTGATGAGGGGTCACAATCCAAAACTTGAGCATTACAAACTATCCATTTTGTAACACAAACACAAACCACTTGTGTCTTCAGTATCTCACAGCATCTACTATACTGTATATACATCTACAGCTGGCTAAAAATAGAAACTAAAATATAATTAAGCTCCATTTAGTCACACGCCCATCACACTCTGATCTGTGGACCTAAACACTTCCATGCTCATGCATACAGAAGACCATCAACTGTATCCACTCAGTGCCACTCAAAAACCATCATTAGAGGCTTCAGAAAATATAATGCAAATATAAAACAATAAGTGGGATGTTGTGCCTCAAGCCGGTACAGTTCACTGACTCCCTCTTGACCCCTTCTGTGATGGATAATTGAGTATTTAAAGCTAATGTGAATAGACAAGTGAAGAAAACCATTCTTTCGCTCTGTTCACTGAAAGGACGTTGCTCTATTCAGGCACACGTACGGCCCGGAGAGG
Source organism: Decapterus maruadsi (assembly GCA_030347415.2). Classification (NCBI taxonomy): domain Eukaryota; kingdom Metazoa; phylum Chordata; class Actinopteri; order Carangiformes; family Carangidae; genus Decapterus; species Decapterus maruadsi. The sequence goes on along the minus strand of CM064888.1, from coordinate 10,632,091 downwards.
AGCGGGAGGGGACATGTGATTTCCTGTCCAGCATGTGAACATGCCTCGTTGTCCCTGGTAACCCCAATGGGTCACAAAGGTATTTGTCCGGCCACACTTGAGAGTTATTTAACGAACAAGGCATCTTAGCGTTGAACAGACTCTGCGCTCTTTGAGTGGCACAGTCCTTCACTTTGGAGAGAAAATTTGTAGGTACGCTCCCGTCCAGCTTTGCTGAAAGGCTTCAGGCTGTCCGCCTCGTGTTGATTTAAAACCTGCTAATTAGCTGAAATAGAGGAATTATGACCCGTGTTGACTGAACAACAAAGATGGACAGAGACATCAAAGCCAGGTAACATGTGCCAAAGTTCAACAGCAGGAGGAGCACATCTGTATCAGAGAGGAAGATTTGAAAATATATGTCACATAGATATTACGTTATTATGAAAAACAACTGCAGCTTAAGAGATACTATTTTGATAGGAGTTCTTTCAAAGACGAGTGGTTTGTGTCACAATTTAAAAAAAGAAATTGGGGGGTGGGGTGACATTTTGCCATTATGTATAACTAGAGGACAGTGGAGAACCTGTCATGAGGATTTTCTATTGAAAATATTATAATATACGTTGGCTTCAATCACACATGGTGAAAAATAACACCTGAAAGAGTGTTGTAACATTTTTCATCTGCCAAAAAAACAGTTCTGAGGAAGGCGGAAGTCTACGCCGAAACCGTCAACAAGGTATGAAAACCACTTGTCTTCAAAAAGATCAACTGAAAGTCAACCAAAAAAAATGAGTGATTCAAGACTAATCAACTAATCTTTTCAGCACTGATCTGTTCATACCTCAAACTTCCACGATGCTCTGAATTTACCCACTAATTTGAGTGTAATATATACAGTATAAGGGTGTACGTATGTAGATAAACAGTAGGGTACATAACCGTTCCCTTTCATGATGCAGCTCCCAACCCTAACCCTAACACCACAACCCACCGGCTCTTGTGTTTTTACTGCTTGAATGTGCAGGAAATACTCATTTAAATTCATCCTGCTTGTGTCATTTTTGAAGACACACAAACCTGCCATCCCATAAATCACAGTTACACACACCAGACACAGAACGAGCTCAAAAAGCCCCTTGGAAGAGCCGCACATGTGGAGTTTACTGATAATTACTGGTGGTAATATCAGTGTTTGCCAACTTCACATCCCTGTTAAAATGTCCATGACTTCTTTCTCTTTACAGAAAGTCTTCCATTATCAGTTCATGGAAAGAAAGGAGGGTATCATAAAAGTGTAGAAAACCAACAGAATAATAATCGTCAAGGGGAAAGCACCACCTGCAGCTCGGTGGTCGACACGCTCCGGCCCCTTCACGGTCCTGACCCTTTCATCTGCCGCTAATTCCAACGTCATTCGCAGCCCAAAGCCCTCCTGACAGTGAAAGTTTAGGGCCTTGGCAGGCTGCTGTCTCATGGTCAGCGGGGCCCCACGGCAGTGAACAAAAAGTCTGTCTGTTCAGCCAAGTGCCTCCAGCAAAAATGACTGTGTGAGCTTTAACGTCTCTGAATGAAAACGTAGCAGGAGCAAGATAATGAGCAGGAATCCTCCGGCTGAGGAGTTGATGTCTAATTGACATTAATCCTACCACAGTCTGGGAGATATACTGTACATAAAATCCTCTTGGACCAGCTTCTGCCTATCTGTGAAATTGAATTTGACAGGCTGGATTACATGGATATCTAACTGTTGCAGCACTGCAACATGTTATCTGTGTTGTCAGCACAGGAGGGAAAAGGTGGGGGCGTCTTGACACGGTGAAACAGTCTGGTTTGCTCAAGTTCAAAGTCTTAAAACGGCCAGTAATAAATACTTCAGATGGTGCTAAAGCTGTCATTTTTGAAAACAACTCGGAGATTATATTGCCCCACGACTACCGCCTCTACCCCTCAGGCAAATACCGTTGGCGCTGGGGTCCGGGGGAGAACAACTGACGATGCACTATAAAAGTGATGCAAAATTTGACTTGCCTGGAAACCAAGAGCATTTTGAGCACAGGAGGCAGGAAATCACTTTGAAGAGAAGATAATGGGAATTCTCCAGCGCTGTCGACTTGACGGGTCTGAGTCATAAAATATCTTGTAAAGAATCTCAGGCCGAGCTGCAGTCAACTATCTAATATTTCCCACCATGCAGTGCACAAACAGACTGTAGAGGTGATTTTTTACGACAGTGAATTCATTATTTCCCTGCTACCTATCACTATAAAACCTCATATTAATGTTTATGAATGTGTATGTGTGTGTCTGAATTGTTTGTATTCTGTTTTAATTGCTTCATCTGCACAGCACTTTGGTCTTCTGTGGTTATTTTGACTTTTATTACAGCATCTATGCTGATTCAGCCTTGGCTAAGGGTGAATTGGATAAAAGGCCAAAACACTGCAAGTCACAGCGCAAACTACAAACTCTTATTAAAAAGATTCCCATTCAGTTTTTTTTATATATTCATATGCAGATGCAGACAAAAGGTTTAACTACATGAACAGGGATTAAACTGGTTGTGTGCAGTTACTTTTTGGTAATTCGCTGCACTTTCTTTATGATTCAAAACCGCCAAACATTAGAAATCAGTAAATAGTCCATTCCAAAACAGTACTTGAAAGTGTCCTCCTTAATCTAAAAGGCTCCAAATACCAGCAAAGCACAGAAGACACTCCCCCACTGAAACTGAATGGAAAAAGACAGTAATAATCTCAATCAACTGACCTTGAAGAAGCAGCAGTGGTAAGAGGAGGAAGAGATGGATATCAGGGTGCATGTTGGGACACCTGCAATAATAAACAAAGGAACAAGCTTAGAGAGGATACAGAACAAAGCACAACAAACAGCAGAGGAGAGATTGTAGGAGATTTAACTGTAATGGGGAAAAGAAGTATGTACAGTTTTGAAAGTGAATCTGAATGAATAAACTTTTTTCTTTTCTTATGAACCACTGGTTTATTTGTTCAGTAATCCACAATTCCAAGGGTCGCTGCCCAGAAGTGTATTTAGTGCTGCCTTACCACCAGACAGACGGGGGAAGACAGACTGTAGCCACAGGCCACACTCACCTCCTGACCAGGTAAGTCAAGGGGCAACATCACAACCTGCCTCCTGGGACTCTGAGTCGACCCTCACCGTGCTCTCTACGCTAAGTGCAGGTCGACCTTTCCACAAGAATAAACGACAGCCTCTGGGAGTTTGGCGTGTACTTGAACACATCCCACTAGACAAAAGGTGCACGACACTTTGCTGACTTGACACCAGCTTGTGGACCGGTCTGCAGGTTTACAATGAGCTCTAACTGGATTTCTCAAAACCACTGTGTAGGCTATAATCATTGGCGTGTTGAGCTGGGGGGTGGGTTGCCAGGTTGAGGCTTAGTGTTGCAAAGGTATGTGGCTGAATTATGAAGATGCCACCCGTAAGACAGAACCAGTTTTTGAGGTGTTGTTCTTTATTGACTTGGCTGAGAGATTTGATCACATTTGATTATACAGGTATACCTAATAAACTGTTTTGTGTACTATAATTTCATATAATGCCTTTAAATCAACGATCAAAAATCGCACCTGCTTTATTTGGTATGTTCATTGTTGGGTGCACATAAGAGGTTGAGGGGCTGTAGATAAGGTTTGATTAACTCTGGCTGCTGATAAGCTTGGCTATAATATCCTGCCTGTGTCTGTGCACTGGGGTGGGCAAAAAGGACGGATGTGCCAAAGAAACCCTCGCTATAGGTAAGGCTGTGTGCATTTGGGAGACAGAGATAGAATTGTGTGCAGGAGGGAGCGCGGCTTTAAGAGGAGTCTGTGTGTCTGCGATACAGATCTGCAGAGCTGACATGCAGCGACTGTCTGAAAAGGCCCCGGGGCCGATACTCATCACCGGGGGCCATTGATGCTCTGTTTGCACACTCGCTGGTACGCCTCGAGGACAAGAGATTTCATTACTGCCAAGGTGGAGCGGGGCGCGGGGGGGCAACGCTTTGAAAGTGAGCACTGCACATTCACACACATGCATGCTTGGAGAAGGCAGTCATGCATGTACATATAAATATATATAGGCTATACACACACACACACCTGTCTCAAAGTTGGCTGCCTCTTCACAGGCATTCTTCTGGATCCCCCTACCCCTCATCTTTCCGTCTTCCCACTTTCCTGCTGTCAGTGAACAACTCTCATCTCTGTCTGTACTTTAAGTTTCAATGTGTCTATGCTGAAAGACCACTACAGACAAACAATCTGTACATGGTGTTTACAATAAAGTACCTCATGTTATCTGGACCCAAAACACGTCTGTGAAAATCATATTATAAATGGTTATAGTGATACAGTAGAGGTGTTTTATTTTGGTAATATTAACTCTGGGTTTAAGGCAAACTGAACCATAAATAAGTCTGGTTTGGACATTTAAAGACAAGAAAGCATCAATCAGTGCATGTGCTGTCTGTTTTGAATCGGTTGGCTGGTTGGAAAGTGTCTTCATCCTGCAGTCTGTAATTAGAACAGAGTGCTAGCTTTTGGCCCAACTTCATACAAAACCCCCAAAGATCTCCAACCTAACCTGTACTTGGAGGTGTGCGACTTTGAGGAAACAGCCTAACAATTGAAATGATTTCACAATGACTCACCTCAAATGGCCACTTTTAAAAAAACAACAGAAGAACAAATGTGGAAACTTCTTTCCTCCACAAGGAGACAAGTGTCTGATGAAAAGCCACAACTATATTTCACAATGCAATGGTATGCACTTAAGTGTGGGAAGTGAACCACACCAGAGGATGTAAAGCCCTGCTCTTCAGTATCAGATTATTACACATCACAGACCACAGGGACGATTCATTAAAAATCTGACCTCTCCATAACCTCAAGTGGAGACTCATCCTCAGCTCATCAATAATCCATAAGTCTTCCATGATGAAATTGTCAGAAAAGATATATCTTATTTTAATTCTCTTTACAGCTCAACTTCTAGTTACCCATGGACACTCTTGAATGTGTAAAGGGTCAAGGAAAGACTCAGATGGGGTCAGGGGTGATGACCCTGACATGCAACAGGAGCCAGGGTTTACTCAAGAAGCCAAACAAATTGATGGAGTCACTCTACTTAAGTACCGAGAGGGTAGATGGAATTCAAGAAATGCATTTAATTACTTTCAAGTCCACTGTTGTCGTTGCTCCATGTAGTTTTCAAATGAATTTACATCACATTGATATTACCACCCATGTTGAATTCACCTAATGGTAGCCTATCTCTCCATCATGTGGCGTTTTTGTAACTTTTATTCCAATACATGTATTTGAGTGGCTCGCTATGTGCCTGCTTTGCAAATTCCCCAAAACTCATGTAGTTTCCACCTGTTTCATCCAATAACTTCACAGTGAAAACTACAACACCGACCACCAGTGGACGAGCAACATATAAAACACCTCCGTAATAACGCGCACAGTTAAAAAAAAAAAAAAAGAAGAAAAAAAAAAGAAGAAAAAAATTGATATCGTCTTACCATGTGCTGTTTGTCTTCCTCAAATCTGCTGAGCGTCTGTCCCTGACCAGTCCTTCCAGCTTCTCCGTACCGGTCTGATCTACTTAGTGGCTCTCAGCTCCGGACAGGAGAGCACCGACCCCACCTACTCGCCATGCCCACCTCTGCTGTTTCTGCACCGGTAGCGTCTAATTTGTCCTCGTCTCATTATCCAGCGTAGGGGAAGCACGCAGACAAGGAGGGGCTGAGACGGACTATAAGTGTCTCCCCTTACCTTTGTATACAGAGGAGCTGTTGCTCTGCTCAATGGAGGAAAAGAAAAAAACAAACTAACTGTAAGGCTTTATGTGTGCTTATTGGGTGCCACATGAAATCACCTCCACTCATTTGTTGTTTTCATCACAGGACTTTTATATGAAGACTGAAACATGTCAAACATAAATCAATCAGGCTGAACATCCCACCTGAGCAGGTGATTACTGTAGGACTAAACAACAGAACACAACAGACACAGCAGAGCTGCAATGCAGCACACTTACAGGGAGCAAACACACACTTTTGTGGTTGAACATGAATGGTGCTAATATTTCTATTTATGTCAACTTCCATGCACGAGTTGTCAGAAAACCAAAATCCCCAAAATATTAAGACCTAAATAAAGCAACTGGAATGTAGCAGCAGGTTAAAAACATAAAGGATGCATGGTATCAATGATATAAAATCTAAATAAAAACCAGAGGATGATTTTCACAATAACTTCCAACAAAAAGGCAACCTTGATTTTAACAAGTTGAACATGTTAAGTGACACATGTGATTCATCTTTATCTCGACTGTCCAACCAACAGCTCGATGAGAGAAAGCTGATGCTGCATCAGTTTTTCCAGTTGATCAATCTGTGAAAGGCAAGAGGAGAACACAGTTATAGATGCTGTCCATTTGCATTACTTCATTGCCTCTTTCACATAATAAATGCCAATATGGATAACTATGTCCTGTCAAAATAAGACAACACAAGTTGAAAGAGGCTTTTCAAAAACTGTGAAACTAGCTCTGACCTTAGTTGTCAGGCTCAGACAGCAGCAGCCGGAAGTCTGAGGATCTGGGGTTCAAACAGAAAGTTAAGTAAATGCTCACAGTCACAATGGTTGAACAACAAAACCAGAAATGTAAAAAATATTTTGAGATGTGCAGTCAAAAAATGTCCGTGTTTTACAGATTGCATACCTTTAGTTTCTGCTTTAACTGTGCATGGCGGTTCCATTTGTGTGTTGCACGGTGGTTCCATTTGTGCAACTATCTTCTGCACAGGATCACCTGAAAAACAAAACATGACAACCTCTACTTGACATCAGCACTTAGAGCACCGTGCATTATAATAAACCATCATGCATGCGTTTCCTTTTCCTTCTTTGTTTAACTGATTAAAACAGTGATGTAGAATTATTTCAAGTTTTTAAGCAATAGCAAAAGGAAATTGTAAAAATTAACCAAAAAAATCATCACTCTGAAATTGTGGCTTCACTAACCAATGACAGACTCTCCAGATTTGTTTTTATTTGGCTGCGGAGTCCAGGATTTGGACTCTGGAGTTACAGTCAGGTTGGCAGGTGCTGCTGCTTGTTCCAACCCCTTCTGGCTTTCAGGTGTGGGCTGGGGCTGTGGGACGTCGGGTGCAGCTGTCGTGCTGGCAGTAGGTATGCCGCTGTCAGTTTGGTCGGCCCTCTGTACGGTGGCTGAGCAGGGCTTACTCTTGGCCTGGACCTGCAGTGCGTCCACTATCATGGCTGTGAGGTCTCCCCCTCCACTCTCGGCGGGCAGAGCGAGCGAGAGCACGTTAGCAGAGCCATTGAAGGACTGGACGGTGGCCAGGACGCCACCCGACAGCATGGCTTGAAACATCTGCTGCACTTCCTCTGGCCATTCGGTGGGAAAGTGCTCCTTACCTAGGAATAGAGAGGGAGCAAGGTGTATGTATCAGGGAGTAAAAAGTTGAAATTCATTTCAGAAAGAAGAAATAATCGCTCTGTGGTCTTACCGGTGAGGGTGCAGCGACTGATCTGAAAGGGGAGCTGCAGCAGGTGCTTAGGGATGGGCAAGATTCGGGAGAAGGGCACCCGTTCAGTGTTGCAGTAATCTGCATAGACTACACTCATGTCATTGTCTCCGACTTCCAGGACCACGGCTCGGTACCAGTTACTGTCAGCTGAAGAATAAGAACGTCATAATAAAACATAATATTAAAGGGTGAAATGTAAGGTGGCTGCCTGTTCACTGAAATATGTTATTCATACTTCTTATGACAAAAAGAGACTAAACAGTATTAAAGAACACAAACTAATAGACCAGTGACGAGTGATGACGAACGACAGATGATTCAGCCCACACAGTTGCACTTGAAACCTGCTGAGCTCTTAGCTGCTAAGAATCTGCAGAAGAGCGCTGAAAAGTCCATTAAATCGTACCCTGTTGTTAGCTGAGCTGCGGAATGTATGCCGAGGTATAGTCTCTTACTTGTATACTGTGTTTAAAGAAGAGCTGCTGCTGTGCTCCACTGAACACACGCTGTGTAATTACATCTACTAGCAGACACCAAATTACCAGTTTAGGTCTGCAGGGGTAACAACTGCAGGTGGGCTCTCAAGAAAAGTCAGAGAGCTAAACATAAAAAACATTAAAAGTGGATGGGAGAACAGGAGCTGAAAACTGATTAAAACTGATTGCTTGTTGAGCACCTCTGAGAGGAAACAGCTCAATAATGAATCAGGTGGTCTGTCATCATGGGGTCTCTTCATCTGTGGGAACGATCCTGCCAAGGTGATGGGGTTTTCCCCTGCTGACAGTAATTATTAAATTCTGGATGCAATTTCCTTATAAACTACCATGGTGTGAAGTCTAATCCACCTTGAAGCTGGGCGATAAAGTCATAATACCGTACTATATATATAGCAAAATAACTTTTCCTAGATAGAAATATGGCACGTGGTCGATCGAAAGTCGATGCAAACAGACAATGATGAAAATAGTTGTGCTGCGCCGAACCAATAACGTGGCTGAAATAGAGCCACGTCAGGTTAAGGTTGATGCACACAACACAAGACACAACATGTTGAATAAGCTCTAAAGAAAATGTGAAGTGCTAATGACAAAAAAAATATCCTGATGATTTTTGCTGGTATTACCGGTTGAAATCAGCTATTACTTCCAAGATGATTTAATATCAGTTCTAAAACTGCTGCCTAAGATTTAATATGATCATATAAGGATGAAACTTGTTCACAATCATTCATTTTTAATTTACTAGTCTGACCTCTAGTGGCAATAAGGAGTCATGGCAATGATTTAAAAGCACTAAGTTTAAGTCTGAATACATGAGTGTAAATATAATGGATACTATGAGTGCTGCTCACCTGAGAACTGGGCACAGCAGGCGGCCCCTGGAGCTGGTCTGCTCAGGACAGTGGAGGACGAACAGGCCTGGTTGTTGCTGCAATAGGCAGCCACCTCCATCATCAACTCTTGCACTTTCTGCTGGTCGACTGCACACCAACACACAGCAGTTAGAAGACAAGGACAACATCATCACTTTTTCACCATTTTAACATGTGCTTGTGACAAATAGGAACATGAGAGTCTGTTCTGACCCTGACTGGAGCCCAGCACGTAGAAGAGAGAAGGACTGGTGAGAGCTACAACAAGCGGCTTAAACGTCTCGCCGAGGGGCAGCTCCACTGTCTTCCAGTCCAGTGGGAAAGATGGCACTGAAGAGAAGATGACATCATTTAAACCAGGCACCCCCCAAAAACAATCTCATGCTATTTTATCTTGAGAATATCGACTCTAGCTGACCTTCTGATGGTGCTGTAGTCTGGTCATTACTTGGTGGATTTTTGGCATTGGCTTTTGAGTCCTGTGTGTGTATTTGGTTTTGCTCATTTCCTTTTGTGCTCTCTTGTGCTGCAGCTCCGGGGCTTGCTGTTGCAGGTGTCTCTTTAATAATCTGTCCGGGAGCTTTGGCTAGCTGTTCGGAAATCAAGGCAGCCGCCACATTGCACCCTCTGCTCTCCAGCTCCAAACCATAGCCCTGTGCAGTGACAGAGACGACACGGGCAGAGAGCTGCTCGCCATCCACCAGAGTCTGGAACCACAGCAGGGCTTCACTGCTCCACTCTGAACCCAGGGGCTCCACACCTGAAAACAAACGCATAACAAATCCTCTCAGAGACATAAAAATCATCTGAATATACCCTCAAAAAGTCTGTTAAAATTAAAACTAGCTTAAATTAAGTAACAGTAAAATTAATCCACAAACAAGCCTGTAAGACAGTCTTGTGGGTGGAAAACATACATAACTGTATGACAATTTCATATTTATCTTACTCTACTTCTGTCTCTCTAACACACACACACAGTCTCTACCTGAGAGCCAGCAGCAAACTGACTGAAATGGTAGAGACAGGAGTCGGGGTGTAATGGATCTCAGCTGTTTTTTTTCAACTTGCATGGTGAACCCATAGTCGGCAATGTTTACCGACACCTGGTTATCACACAGCTCCTTAACCAAAGCCCGATACCACACTCCATCACCTGAGGACCAAAAAAGCACATTATACATTTCAACCCTCAGAAAAAAAAGGAAAAAAAAACACAGAAGAGAAAACAGTCATTTTAAACATAATCTGGTCCAATAGCTAACAATTTTAACACATCAGTAAGAACAGAACTCAATAAAAAGTATCACATGAAATACTAGTAGCATAATCGATGTTCTCACCAAGAGACATAACACAACAGGGGTCTCCCACTTTGGGCTCGAAAGGCGAGTTATTTGCCTCACAATGCTGCTTCAGGTCAGCCCCAAGCTGGATCACTCGCTGATGGTCTGACAACACATTCAAATACATTTAACTTTTCAAAATGCACAGGTTGGAGTTTAAAGTAGGTTAGAGTTAACTTACAAGAAAAATCTATTTGAATACAATCACAAAGTCTTATGTGGGCGTATTCAGAATTATTTTAACCAAGAAAAACAGCATAAAGTCTTTGATAACCCTCCTCAATTCATTGAACATAACTTATTATCTTGTCTTTTGTCATATCTTATAGACACGTACAAAAAATTTGGATTAACATCCTTTAAAATGAAATGATTAAATGTAAAAAAAGAAAAGAAAAGAAAGAAACACCAAAACTGTTGATAATGTACCAGTTGGATTGTCAAGGCGGCAGTAAAACTCTCCTGGGTTCTCCACAACGCTGGCTAGCAGTGCCACTGTCTGGCCATCGGAGGGAATTTCAGCAAAAGACCAGACCATAGGCTCAGTGGCTGGGGTAGGCACTGGGGTAGGCATTGGGGTAGGCACTGTGGAGACTTAAAGCACATAAATGATGCTTCATATATAAGCCTTTACTATTGACAGAAAATGTTTACAACTAAGTATAAAATCCTTGGTGAAAAATGCATGACTTCTGCCACTTCTCACCTTGTGGTTCAGCAGCAGGAACTGCCGTCTGGTCAACCGGCTGCTCGCCAACAGTAGGGAGAGGAGAGGCTGCAGCGTAATTGGCAGAAATCAGAAGCTCGGCGATGTTGGCCTGAGGGTCACTGGCCTCATCAGTCATGGTCACCAACACCTTGCCCTCGTGGGCTCCCCGGATCTCGATGCGCAGGATTCTGTTTGATACCCGTCGCTGCAGGGCCATCAGACAGTCGTCTGACCATCCCTCCTCAACCGGCTGCACACCTGGAAAGGACCCAAACACAGGCGACAGATAACACTCTGCATGCAGGTAACAGTCCCATCAAACACACGATTAAAAACATTTGAGTGTTTCCAACTACTTAATCCATTGTGCACATAAGACACTACCTGCTAGACCACAAGGTAGAGCCTGCATTGGCAAGGCCAGTAAAGAAGTGGTGATAGGTCGCAGGTGACCTAGATCCACCTCCTCAGAGTTGCCAAAATCAATGTAGCCAACACAGACGCGCTCCCCTGATGGATACGCCAGAACTTTGGCCCTGTACCACTGCTTGTCCTCTGAAACACACACACAAGTCAATTTTGATATAATCCTATGAGATAAGATGTTACGATGATTACAAAAAAAATAAATTTTTACAGAAATCCATCAATTATAAGAGATCTATCTTTAGTCGCCTGAAGATTGGTTGAAATGTCAGTTTGATTTTGTATTTAACTACAATAATATTACAGAGTGTCTTTGGTAGATTTTCCCAATTTAGATTCTTACTACACAAACTCTGTATTTGATTTATTGTCAATGTGTGTTATACCTGAGAACTGGGCACAGCAAACAGTGCTAGGTGCTGGTCTGAAGTTCGGCGGGGCTGGGAGGTGACAGCAGTGCTCCCTCAGTTTCACCTGCAACTCTTGAATCACTCCTACAAAAAAACAACAGCTCTTAAGAAAACAACTTGTGCAGAGGTGGATAGGTTCAAGGCGAGCACACCGGGAAAACAAAGCTACTTGCCTGCATTTTCCACCTTCTGTACAATCATATCAGTGGGCGATTGGAAGTGAGTGACCACGACAGTGAAGGTGTCGCCCACGGCCTGTGTCAGAGGCTCGGGAGGTTGAGCCCAGCTGTTGTCATCCTTCCCACTGGAGTGACGCTTGAAATTTTCCAATGATGCAGTCATCATAGCGCCTGAAGAAACCAGATTGATAGTGAGAATTTGAATTCTGATTCTCTTATATAATCAAGACTCATTTGAGATGGGTTGGGCAAGTAAATGCAACACAAACTTATTTCTTGTTGAGTCGGAGGTGCTACAGCTGGTTCGTTGGTGGCATAACCATGCTCAAGGAGGAATGCGCTCAATTGTTTCCCTAAAACAAACAGGGAGAGTTACTGACATGAAATTTAGCCAAATTTTTAAAAAGTATATCCCTACACAAATCATATCATACAACCTACCTGTGGGAAGCTGGATATCCACAACATGGATGCGACCATTCTCCAGTGTTTCTATTGGTTTAACAGTTACCGTCTGGCCAGCCAATAGCTGCTTAACAGCAATACAGCATTCATCTGTCCAGCTGCTATCCGGTGGTACCACGCCAGCCACGCGACACTCCAATGCCTGAGTGTAATAGATGTAAGCAACACTGTGAACATCCCAGCTTTTCATAGAGCAAAAATATTTTGATGCACACCGTAACCAGATTAAGTACAACTACTTTGAGTGGTGCAAAAAAAAAAAAAAAAAAAAGCATACGCATGGACATGATCGTTGGATATTAGCAGCCAGGGGTCTGATCCTCTCCACAGGGACATGCTCTTCATTGCCAAAGTCAATATAAAGGACATTAGCAGTTTTCTGGTCAGCTGCCAAAGTCTGGACCAGGCCTCTGTACCAGTTCTGGACAGAAAAACAGAGGTAAACACAGCCAAGGAGTCAGCTAATGTGCATGCAAAATCTTGTGACACTTGTTAAATTGTTAAGAGATGATGCCTGCTGCTCACCAGATCAGAGGAGAACTGCACTCCACAAACCTCCCCAACACAGGGTACATGTGTTGTCGCTGTGGGGCAGCTGTACGTTTTCTGAAGCTCTGTGCTGATGCCCCGCAAAGCTTCCAGTATCTCTGGGCTTTGGGCAAGGAGGAAAAACCTGCCAGGGCTGTGGATCTCTACAACAGAGGCCTAAAAACATCCAATCATAACAACATCAGATGGCTCTGTTTTTTTTGTTGTTGTTTTTTATAGCTGAGACAAACTGGGTATGTTATACCTGGATGTCTGCTCCCAGACTGATTTTAGTCATATTCAAGTCTTTCAAATAGACCCTTTGGAGGCTGGATGTGTCAGCTGCCTGCTTCAATAAACACAGGTTAAACAAAGATTGGATTTCGATTATTTTAAATCATGTAACTTTGGTGCTTGAAAATGTTACTTGCAAGATCATCAAAGCAGTGCCATTACCTTTATCTCCAATTGGCCAGCTTTGTCTCCTGCCCCTGGCAAAACTGTTGTTTCCTTTGGTTTCTCTCTTCAAATTAAGATAAACAGATAACATCATTTAGCAATTGAACTCAGCTGAATAAGTACAAACTGATTGGTTGTTGTTAGTATTGAAAAATAAATTGATGACAGCTGGCACTTAAGGACCCCTGGAGATGAAACAGCTTACTTCGCAGGTTCTGAATCAGTGGCCTTGCACATGTGTCTGTGTGCCAACCAGTCTTTTGTCTGGCACGCCGAAGAGCAGTAGTTTGTCTTCTTGCAGCATGAGCACCGAAGTTGCCCTATTGGTGGAGAGTACAATAGTAAACTTCACTAACATGACATAAAAACAACACTGATGAAATATGTATGATACCATGCATCTATAATTTTGACGCACAGTCTTTTCATTCTATCTGAAAAGTTAAAATAAAAACCTGTACATTGGAAATATTGCACAAGTGTGATATAAATTGCAATCTGCCTCAATCACAGGAAAACTTCTGACCAACTTTTTTTGAATTCACAAAGACAAGCAATGAATTAACAAGGCCATAACAATACTGAGCTACACAGTTTCACTTTGTGAAAACCTTTTGACTGGCACTCCATGGTACGAAACTGGGAGACATTTTCAAACTCCTATAAATTGCAATATTACCTTTCTGCCCACAGAAGTTGCAGGGATAAACAATCGGTGCTTGTGGCACTGATCCCAACATCTGTGAAAGCAAAGAGGAAATAAATGGCATGGATTAATCACATTTGGTTTTAACAAATCACAATAATTCATGTTGAAGAACTGCAACTTTGACACATACTGCTGATTTATCCCTGGCCACAAGTGGATGAATGGAACCTACAGGGGGAAAAAATGAAAATAAGGTCAGAAAACTAACAAGAAAATAATACTGTCCATGTCATAAGCATATACAATTTAATTTTGTTCAGCAATCTCTCTCCTGTAGCAGCAAAACGTTCGTTTTTTTTTTATATATAGGCCTATAAGGGAGTCAATAAATAATTAAAAATCAACATATTAGAACACGACCTAAATAACATACATTTAATATCAACCACAGCAAGCTATGTTGTGCGCGTGTGTGTTTGTACAGTACGTGCATATGCTGATGGGGGTTTGGTAAAGGTGCCATTGCTTTACCTTCTCCAACGCATGTCGGCATAGGGTTCAGGGATGTCGGCAAAAGGTTCAGGGATGTCGGTAAACGACTCATGGATGTCGGCACAGGGCTCGGGGTTGGAAGCAAAGGGCTCGGTGATGAAGGCAAAGGGCTCAGGGATGTCGGCAAATGACTTAGAGATGTCGGCACAGGGCTCAGGGATGAAGGCACAGGGCTCAGAGATGAAGGCATAGGGCTCAGGGATGTCCCACTGGGCCTGATGAAGTGTCTCGGGGGAGCTGATGCCGTGGGGACGGCCACAGGGCTCGAGGATGGTTTCCTCAAAGGCAGGTTAGGTCGAACCAGGTGTGGCGCGAATGAGCGGTTCATGGTGTTAGCTGTCGAAAATGCATATAAAAGCGGCTATATCGCACAGTTTATTAACATAAATTTTAGCATTTACTAAATGTAGCCTACTAAAATGTCCGAAGTCAAACTAGCTAGCAAACGTGGCGTCGAAGCGACCACGCTTCCAACCTTCGACAAACCAGTTAAAAACGGACGGTAATTGACGATAGTTGAACTTACAGTTCAAAAATACAGACACTGGTCTAATACATGGGCGCAAAGTATGATTATATATTCTTAAACCCAAGAAAATTCAATAAATTTGGTACATTTTTGTGTTGCGCAGTCTGAAGTTTTACCTCTCGAAGCACGTGTCCGTCGAACGACTGCAGGTGTTGGGCATGCGCAGTAGCCTTGGCTGCAGATAGGTCAAAAGGTCAGGAGGAAAGCGCCACTGTCTGGAGAGGAAAGGTAAGGCAGTTTTTTAGGGAAATAAAGGCACATTTACTAGTTGTGGGAAACTTCTGTCTGGTGATGTTTTATCATAATTATGGCATATAAAAATTGATTAGATTCAAGATTTTAATATTCTAATATTCTTGCCTTGAAATGATGTAGATGTTTTCCAACCATACCAACTTCTCTTTAGATACAGTAAAGAAAGTTCTGTGGTGTGAAAGAGCCCAAATCTAAAAAAATTTAACTGAATTATTGTTATTATTATTATTATTTTTTTATTTTATTTTATTTTTTTTTTACAAATGTCTCCTCTTTTTTTTTTTTATCAGAGAGTGCATTTATTATACATACCACATCAGTGGGTATGAGATATTCTTAGGCATAGATATAAAAGGGTTAGGAATTTTATATCTATGTTAATGCAGTCCAATACAACATGTACAACCTGCAAAAACTGGGTTGTATCACATTTATAAGTACGGAGGCTGTGGAGTGTGCTATTGTGTGTATTTTTGTGTTTATTTGCACATATATTTTTAATTTCCTGTAAAAGATGGTGTGGGGGCGGGGCCTACGTGTTGTCGTCACACTGACGTAATTTCTTGCTGGTCTCTTATTGGCTTATATCGCCTCATCGTTTCACCCTGCAGTGGCCATATTTGTTGATGTGTCATATCAAAGTGACTTGTTGGGGGCTATCAGCTGGATACACTGCAAGACAGAAGTTTGGTTGTCTCTGCGGTGAACCACACCATGGAGGTTTCACATAGGGTGGGTAAAAAAATACAGACATAATTTTTCATTTAGCTTTGTTTGTCGTGTATCTAGACGCTAGTGTTAGCATCGCTAGCTGAAGCGTTAGCGCCTCTCTTATCAACGTTAGCCTAGCTTGCCAAAGTAAAAGCAGCGGCTTCCTATTTTCCTATTTTCCCATGCTATCACCCCTTATTTAGATGTTATGCTGTGCTGTAGCCTCCAGGTGCTGTGTTTTAGCCTCAAGGTGTGTGTGTTTCTGGTGCTTTGGCGTGGCTAACCAAACAGCTAGCGTTAGCATTGAGGCTTAAATGAACCGAAATATCCATAAAACAGCATTAAATACAAACGACACAGTCAGTAATTAGTTGCCTGGACACCTTACGACTGTTTCTGTTGAGGATGGCCATTGTTGCTGCGTTAATTCCTTCTGCTGGTGTCAAATTGTAAAACACCTGTCACAGGAGCATCATTACTGTTGCTCATGCTATAATTGCTGAACAGGAAAAGCTGGATTATGTTGCTGGATGTAGCTACAGCACTTCCCTGTATTACAATCGGGTGATACCAACCACAAGGCTGCATGGTGTTCGTGTAAGACCTGAAAATAATATCTGTGGGGAGGGTGGCTGCTGTAGTGGCTATGTAGAAGACTGTATTGGAGGAGAAAGGTAGGACAAATGGTGCTGGGGGGATTTTGGATCAGGAAGCATATTGTAACAGAAGAAGGAGTCTCGGCTGCTAGATGTTGTCTGTCAGGACAATAACTCTGTATCAAAGATAACATTGCCTCCAGTTATTCTTAGACATCTTTGTAATTAATATCATTGCAAATGCTCACAAAGCCTGAGAAATGATGTATAACATTGTTTGAATGTTTGGTAAACCAAGCCTGAGTGAATAATACATTTTGAAGACAGCAGAAGCAGAAGTGTCATAATCTCAAATACCTATCTTGTAGGTACATGTGTGACGTCCTGCACCACATGTCTTAGTGTAACTACGTCACAGGTGTTGACAGAACCACACCTCCCAGTGTGTGACAAAGCAAACATGTGTGTCTGTTGGATACTGTATGCCTTTGAGCTACCTGTTTCTTTTAGTCACAGATACATTTGCAAATTACCACAGGCATGACATGAGGAAATAGAAAGTTAACCATCAAGACTTTTCCTGGCTCAAAACAAGGTTGAAACTCTGCCTGATAATGTGTGTCATATGTACATAGCACAGTGCTGCTGTAATGATGGCATCCAGGACTGTTGTGAAGAAGTTTATCAGTCTTTTCTTCCACTCATTTTCCATTTCTCCCCTCTGTGTCCTCTTCTTTGTTTCTTTCTGACAGATTTAACTAAGGGAGGACCACGGAACAGCCTGGTCCTGCTTCAGACACACACACAATGGAGGGGTCAGAGGTGAAATCTGAATCTGAGGGCTTTCCCCTTGAGGACCAGCTTCATAACACCACAGACGACGTCGAAAATGAGGAGCAGATATCTCGCAAGGGGGCAGATGAGGCAAATGATGAAGCACTCTTTGAAAGTGAATTAATCGAGACTACGACAGATGTTGAGACAGACACAAAAACAGAGCCAGAAGCTCAAACATGCAGCCAGGAGCAGGTGGTTGGGAGTGAGATAGATGCTGACACCAGCTGTAATAACAGTACACTTTCCGAGGAAGGCGGGATTCCTTCATTTTCAAATGAGGCTGGTGGAGGTGTGGTAGCCCCCGGCTCCTCTTTAGATGATGTGGTTGAAAGCTCTCCTTCTGTTCTTGAAGGCACAATCGAAACCTCATTGACTATTGATGAAGATCCTCATGCCACAACTCCTAACCACAGCGAGCAGCCATCAGTCTTGGTTACAAATTGTCCTACAGAGCCATCACTTGCGGATGATAATGGTTCAGCTGAGAGTCCATCATCTGCTTCCGTCCATAGCACTTCCAAAAACTCCCCTACCGAGTCCACCACCTCTGGGATCTCTAATGGCCCCTCGACCCCTGGCTCTGACACTGTCAGCTCCTCTCTTGCTTCTAGTCCTCAAACCAGTGCCAACATCTCAGCCCCCTCAAATTCCTCGTCGAACCCGTTCGACACCGACTGCAGCCGCAAGCTCATCTCCCAGATCCAACGCTCGCTGTCACAGGAGTCGCTGCTGGATGAGCTGGAGTCAGAGCTTTTGGATTGTCCGCTGCCCAAGGGTGACGGTGAAAATGAGAGAAAAGGGAGCCCGCCAGTCAACGGACTCCCAACAGACCAGAAGGACTGCATGGTGGTCTTTGAGAAGTGTGTGCAGTACAAGTATGCACAACAGGAGAAAGCTATTCAAAGGTAAAGTGCTATTTTGTAAGTTTAAAGTAATGCAGTCTGCTTTCAGCTTCGGTTTATATTGGTAAAATGCGTATCTTCTATTGAAAGGGGGCGGTTTTAACAAGAGATTAACCTACTTGCTAATTGCTTTTGCTTTTCTTTTTCATTCCCCTTACTTTAGATTTGACACACAAGAATGATTGTAATTTAAAGCCTTAGCTGACTGCATTTCTTTAGTAATGAAAGTGAAATTTTAAATGACCCAGAATCCCTCATACATATCCTGCTCTGTCTTGTTCCTGCAGCAGTAACATCAGTCTAACTTTTTCAGTGCTCTGTGTGAACTTGACCTGGATTGGTATTGAGTGCCTGCATGTGTGCGTGTGCGGTACCTTTTGTGTATATAGGTTGCTTGAGGAGAACAAGAGACACCAGGAGCTGATCCTGGGTATCTGCTCGGAGAAGGACAACATGAGGGAGGAGCTGAAAAAGAGGACAGAGACTGAAAAGCAGCACATGGCCACCATTAAAAAGGTTTGTGCCATTCTCTGTTGTCTATTTATGTTAAATACGGTCATATGGTAGTGACTGCACAAACAATGTGATGTATCTGTCACTTTGTCCAAACAAGCATATTCTAAAATAATGGACTATGTTCATTGTTGCAGGCACAAGGTCTCTTTAAGCTATTGTTCATAGATTTTTGAAAACAATGGAAGCAAACAAGGACGTGCTCCACTGCAGTGTTTTGTCTGACTTCCTGTCTGAGCTGGACATTGACTTCTGCTCATAATTGTACCTGCCATTTTGATCACAGCGGTCTGATAAGAGGACTGATTGCTTATTAAATTCCCAATGCTGCACCATTTAAAAAAGGGGGGGGTTAATGCAATATTTCCTCATCTAAGATACAGAAACTTCGTGTGTAACATTGTTTTTACATATGTTTAATGATTGAATTATTCATTTTGGATAATATTTTAAAAAATGTACATTTTAAAGAGACTGGAGGTGTGCCAATGCTGAGTGTTGAACAGTCAGAGGACAAACCAGAGGATAAATGATGTGTGGCAGCACCAGTCGCACTGACACTCCAATTCAATTAAATCTGGGGTCTAGCCCTGTATAGCTGGCAATTAAGGAAGTCAAACAAAGCAACCTGGTGGGGAGAGGAAAAGGCCACAGAGTCCTCACTAGTATTCAACAGACCACATGTGCATCAAAGGCTGTGTTTGTCTCCTGCTGCACTTTGGTTTAAAAAAAGCGTATCATATTAGCAGGCTCTCCAAAACACAAGTAGTCCAGCAACGCTGTTGCCACAGAAGGAACAATAATTCATTCATGCTCTCTTCGAGACAGCATTTGTTTGAGCATTGTGTGAGCCAAAGGTTGTAGGAGGGTTTTCTGTTGCGTACGTTAATTGTATGCATACATACTGTATTTATTTATTTATCTTAGATTCAGACTTGATATATTAAATCTCTATTACTATTGATTCTTTTAAAATAAACTAACTGTCAGATAAAAGGTCTTTTCTGTCGTTAGGGATTATTTTAGGCTTATCTCAACAGACACATTTCTTCTGTTATGATAAAAGTGTTTGATTTTGAGCTGTAGAACAAACTTCCTTCTCCTTCCTGTGCTGTCTAAATTGATTTTTGCCTCCAGCATTTTCTTTTCAGATGTCATACTGTGTAGCAGGTTTACCCGGGTGTGGTCCAAGGTTGCGTGCTGCCCTGCAAGTTGTTTACCCTGTGTTTTCCCTGTTCCTGCAGTTGGAGGGCAGGTTGGATGAACTACTGAAAGAACTGAGGGAGTCGAGGGATAAGCTAATTCACCAGGACCAGGCGGCTAAGGCTGCCCTCCAGCAGATGCAGAAGGAGATGGCTTACCGGCTAGAACAGGTATAACAGGGACCTAAATACTCTCAGACGTCTTGATAAGCTGGTCACACAACATAGTTTCAGCCCAGTTTGACCCCAATTTACATGTCTGGTCTTGTCCATTTTAAGTTGTAACAATGTTTTTTTTTGTTTAATTAAGGTCAAGGTTGACATTTATCACACTAACCCACAATGTTATTACTTGCAAAACAATCAACATATTCGTTTTTCCAGTTTTATAGATTACTTGACAGGCATCTGATTCAATAAATGGAAATTTTAGTCTTACTCTTGCATTCACCCTGTCCTTAGTAATGTATTAATGCAGTCGTGAGCTCAGGCTACAGCTCCTGTGGTCAGAGGTATCCCACTGAGCCAACAGCTTGGCAGAGATCAATGAACAGCAGCAAACGCCAGACAGTTAATGAAGACATTTCAAACCACAATATTGCTTAATCATCCACAACATACAGTATATACGCTGCAAACAGGAGGAAGTAGATTCTCAATGCGTCATCTTTGTGTTGTGATAAATGTTATCATTAATTGGCCCTTTTGCCTCCATTAATATCTGACGGTGTCCATCTATTTTTAGGATCTTGTCTATAAATTGATTAAATACCTATGCATCATTGTGCCTCCACCAGAGATAAAGATGTTCTGTTTATCTTAAGATAAACAAAGTTGCTGACGTTGCAATAGCTTCAACAATGGTTACTCACAACAGGCCAAAATATATTTTTTGGGGTGCTCACCGTGTACAACAAGAGGTTTGCATAAAGTTAGCAGCTGAACAGTCAAAGTCCTGGCACACCAAACTTGTGTTATTGCAGATTTAATCACTTGATAAGTGAATAGTGCAGGAAAGCACATTTTCATCCAATAGTTTAGACACCCGGTCGAGTACTTTCCTCTTGACAGTTTTGTCACACCTCACAATTTTTAATTTCACTGTTCAGTGAACTGCATGAGGTAGATCTTGAACTCGGTCATCCCTTTCTACACTGTCACATGTATCAGTCCTCCCTTGTGTTAAGATGGTGACCTAGTCCTAATCAGCTTCTGCCCCAGAGGTTTGAAACATTTTCTCCTGTTGTTTAATACTGTAGCATCCCTATGCCACCTGAGGCTTTCTTTCATCTTTTTTTTTTTTGCTTTATTTTCATCAAAAGTATTCATTTATATTTAAAGTAGACGCTGTGATATCTGCTGCACAAAAGTCGACGCAGCATCTGTGAAACGGTTTGTAAAGTTATTCCTGGGCAGATGGAACTCAGGAACATAAAACTGACCAACTGAGAAATAGCACATGAGCCTCTCGTTGGAATGAGGAATGAACACTCGGGTGTGAGACGAGTGGGAAAAGCAATGAAAGAATCAAATTCAGAGTGAACAGTCTGTGTCCCAGGTGTACTTGAGATTTTTCATGCTTTTCTGAGATTCTTTTTGATAAAAAAAAACCTGTCAATTGAAAATGATCTACAAATTAATCAATAATGAGAATAATTGTTGCTGCAGTAGTATGGGTGCATCTTAAAATAACAGACTTTATTATCGCACTGACAATGAAATGTGGCAGTTGGATTTGTGATGTCGCTGCCAAGAGAAACCATGTCAGCGCCGTTTGTAAAGATGGATGAACTGACAATACAGTGTGTCAGCAGTTCTAACTTTCATCCAGCTGCTCATGTTTCATCACTCGTGCCACTCCAGGTTGAAGTTGTCAGCAGACTTGCCAGAGTAAACTATGCATCTTTTCCTCAGCAGTTTCCTTTTAAGGACTCCCAGGGAACTGTCACTCTTCTCTGGTCTTGACAGTATAAACAGCTGAGTGGCTGAAGTGTGGGAAATGCTCTAAACCTGTCTTATCATATCAACAACCACCACAGGCAAACAAGAAGTGTGAGGAGGCACGTCAGGAGAAGGAGGCCATGGTGATGAAGTATGTGCGAGGAGAAAAAGAGGCCCTTGACCTCAGACGGGACAAAGAGGGTTTGGAGAAAAAGCTGAGGGAAGCCACCAAGGAAGTGGACCGCCAGGCGCTGAGAGGAAACCAGCTGGCTCAGGACAAAGGCCGACTACAGCAGCTGTACGATGCTAAGGTAAAACAAGTTTTGATGCATCTGCTTGAGCTTAATGCATTCATCAATTTAGAAATAGTATACACATTATAATGCAGTCCCACTCATTGATGGACGTCCTACTTGAAAGACGTCCTCTCTGCACTGTATAAATATTAAGACACAAGCAAGGAGAAAAGATTTAGTCACATTATACAAGTACAGTAACTCAGTCCTGTATTATTCCTGCTTCACTTAACCCCCTCTCTCCACAGGATGGTGAGGTTGGCAGGTTGACCCGAGAGGGGGAAAAGTTGAAGGAGGAGATCAACTCACATCTTATCAAGGTCAAATGGGCCCAGAACAAACTGAAGAGTGAGGCGGACGGACACAAGGTAATGCAACTGTGGTAATTATCTCTCCAGCCTTGGCCTTAGAATAGGAAATAATCTTTTATTTAACATATCAGAAAAAAAAACACCTGAACATGTGGTATTCAAATTTTAATCAAATGATATGCTGAATGCAAACAGCCAAACATTTACATGGCAAATATGCTGAAGTTGCAGCTCCAGTTTACAGTGTATAACAAATGAATTTGTAACAACATACTTTAACCTATACAGGTTAATGTAGATCTCCTTGATTCACCACCCCTGTTGTTTATCAAACACATGCACCTGTTTTATATTTCCAGGACACAAACAACATTCCCTTCAGTCATTTCATCTGCAGCCACCCCATGAAAAAAACATGATTAGATGGGTCTTTTGATTGAGGGGGGTGAAATGAAAAGAGGTGAAAATGGTACCGTAATGATCCTGCAAGGAAATCATCATTAACACTGCAGCTATTTTTGAAAATTTCTATTACAAAATAATGGGTTTTATTTTCAAGCGCCTCCGGGCAAATGCACGACTATAAACAGATAGAAAGAAAGCAAAACGCCCGTGGTCGCTCAAGGCCACTGCAGCAGAGTTTGTCTCTGTGGCTGTTTGTGTGGTTGATGTCCGTATAAATCACTCTGTCTGCACATGTGTATTTGCTTGTAAAAAAAGACAGTGGAGGCTTTGCTTGGAAGAGAAATGCCCTGTCTTTTAGATTTACACTTTACAAACCACACTTATGTTTCCCTGTGTGCAGGAAACTAAAGACAAACTGAGAGAGACCACATCTAAGCTGGCCCAGGCCAAAGAGGAGACTGAACAGATCCGCAAGAACTGCCAGGACATGATCCGAACATACCAGGTCTGTGACGTAGGAGTATCAGTTTGTTCATGACCAAGGATGTTAAGCAAAGAGAGAATATCTGTCTGGGTGTGGGATGTGGACTAATTTGTGTGCTAATCAGTATTTTTTTTTATTATTGCCTGCAATCAATTGGTTAACTCCCAACCAACTGGTCAAAGCTAATCGAAAATGAAATGTGAAGATACCGTTCAGTGTGCATATTTAAATTTACATAAACATGATTGATGATGATCTGCTGCAGGAGAATGGCAGTTTTCATTTGTACCTTATGATGGTAGTAAAGAGCTGCCTATGTTTTCTCTCTGTGGTTCAAGTGTAGTTTGAGCTTCCGCTGTTTGATCACCAGTGTGTCACAGAACATATAAACAACGCTGGCAGTGTATAATCACACAAGACATCCAGACAAAAAAACAACTTGTGTTAAGTTCCCCAAAAACAAAGGCATATATAAAATCTTAGCAGTATGTATTTTTTGTATTATCATCGATTTAAAAAGGAGATTATCCTGTAATATACACATTTAAGAGTTGAATTAAACTAAAATCAAAATTAACACACTAGATCTTTGTACTAATCTTGGTGGTAAAGTTGGTGCCTCATTGTTATTATCAGTTGCTTCCTCGCATTCAGCCAAACTAGTCTATACTTTACTTCTTTTTTTTTTTAAACGAATTTATAATCGCTACCCTACGTCTTTCAGGAATCAGAGGAGCTCAAGTCCAATGAGCTGGATGCTAAACTGAGAGAGACCAAAGGAGAGCTGGAGAAACACAGACAGGAGCAGACGGACCAGCAAGAGGTGACGACCACTGTACAAACATACAAACATGGCTTATTTCCATGATATGAAGCAAAGCAACGATACAGTAAACATGAGTAATTTATATGCTTAATATTGTTTCTATTTCTATCTATATGACAGTCCACTAGAAATACATAATAATAACAAATACTAAACTGTAATACTTTTGTTCTCAATTCTGAATTTCATATATATTCATGCTCTGCCAGGCCATTATTCAGCCTTTTATTGATGGCATTAATGCCAGCCTTTCTAGTAAAAATGTTTATTTTCAGCTGTGGTCATTACTTTGAGAGGTGTAATTGTCTTAACTAGGGATGAGTAACGAACTGGCACATGGACTCTGCAGAAAGACACGCATGCACGCAGACATGGATTCACTCCAAACACAATGGCCTGTTTTTCTCTCTGACCCATTCTGAGGGGAACCTCGCTTTTAAAAATAAGTGACCTAGAAATAATCAATATGACGCTGTGCATATTAACAACAACCCAGAAGACATCACCCGTTCCTGCCGTCATTCCACAGTTTGGTTTATCTCTCCAGGGTGTATAAGCCATAAAATGTTACAATATTGTAATAAAAATTGTTAAGATGTCAGGCTGAATTTGCATTTGAATTTTGACAAATTTCTCTAGCTGAGAAATTATAGATTTCAATATTGTGACATACATTTTGTTGCAAATATATACACTCGTCTCGTACTGTTTGGATTGTTTGTGCCAGAACGTCAGTTTTGGCACATGTAAACCCTGCTGATGAGCTGATTAGTCCATGCCTTTGTTTACTTTAGTGTGTGTGTTTTGCTCGAGTAAAGATGCAGCTCGGTCATAAACATCACAGATGAACCAACTGAGTTTACATTACGACGCTGAAGGGATGAATTTAGAAAATGGATGGTGAATTTCGCAAGCATCTCCTTTACTGACTTGTTGTCCTGGGTACCACGGGCTGCTAATAGCTTCTCGGAAAAGTTGACGAGCTCTAGTGCCATTAATGGTTTTGTTTAAAAACATGAGATGAAACATTATTAAGCTTTGCTTTCACACGCTTAATGAGCGCATGAGCAAAATAACTTTAATGAATGCAACACTCGGATTGCCAGGAAATGCATCTGGAGTGAAATGATGCTACTGTAAGATTTTTCATTAAGAAGAAATGTGTTCCATTAAGTGTGACTGAGGTTTAAGTTGATGTGTAAAACCACGGAGATGAACTGGCAATGGATATTAAATGTTTGTTTTTTTTAATCATAATTTGAACTGGCAGACAGAAAACCTTTTTAGTTTAAGGTCTGCTGCTTCTTTAATCATGACCTAGAGATTTAGAGACAGAAACAGCTTATAGTGGGCTCAAAGGAAAATGCATAATAATGGGTAAATATCTAATGTAGACCTCATTGCATTTGGCAGGTACACAGAGTGAAGGCCAAAGAGCTGGACGACCTGAAGAGGACTTATAAAGAAGGCATGGATGAGCTGGATACACTACGCACCAAGGTTTGGCGTACAGATAAGTGCTTCACCATCCGTGTGTGTGAATGATATCAGCAGGCCTTCAGCTCAATAAGTGGTTGTTGTTGTTGTTGTTGTGTAGTTAAAGTGTTTGGAGGACGAGCGTCCACGCTGGGAGGACGAGCTGAACAAGTACAGGGAGATCATCAACAGGCAGAAAGCTGAGATCGGCCGGCAGAGGGAAAAGCTGGACGAGATCACGGCGCTCCAGGAGCAGCATGAACGGTACACACACTAGGGCTGCCCCAAAAAATTCGAAGCTTCGAAGCTTCGTTCGTTGGCCATGGTAATCGATCATGAAGTCCGTGATCGATTTTTTTTTTTTTTTTTTTTTTGGAAGGTGCGGAGCGGGGGCGGTGGCAGCAGTTACCTTAGTGTAACCTAATAAAAAAATCTTTGCACTGTCACCGCTGCATCTGCACACCTGCTTAGGTGTGCAGATGCAGTTCTTACCTGATCCACCTCCCTCTCTCCCTCCCGTCCTGAGGAGTCTACTGGACTGTATTCTATGATTCTCCTCTTTTCATTTCTAACTGAACCGTTTCAGTTTTGCCGGTGCACGCCCGTGTCTCCCCACTTTCTCACGCCCGTGTCTTTCTCGCATGCGCACGTTCGCACCCGATTCACTACCGGTAAAAATTAAATGTGATAGTAGGAAAACGGATCGCTCGTGAAACGGCCCGGATGCACTGCCTGTGAACCCGCAGCGCAGCGCTGGAGCAGAGGCAGGTTCTGATGGTGTCTTTACGTGAGCCGCGAGCTCCGTCTGCCAAGCTGGATAGACCAGGTTGTACCAGACGGGAAGTCGGGCACAGAAAAGGAGAGAGAATCCGGTCAGTTTTCAAAATAAAGTACCGGTAATTAACGATTGATAAATTTAGCTGTTGCCTGTCCATCTATAAATAGCCTACTTGTCAGTTGCGTCTGCACATGAGACACATCGATAGCCTACAGAGCTAGAGACAGACCTGTGGAGCCGCATTTGACGGCGCGGAGAGAGCACGAGAAGCTGCTCACCGTGCGACCGGCAGGCAAACAGCTGTTTCTGCAGCCAGTCCTTGCGCTACACACATTTGTTCATTTTAATTTTTCGGTTTTATATTCTAAATATTTAAGAAAAACATAAAAAAAACACACAAGCAAACATTTAAAGCAAAATATAGGCTATTAAAAAATAAGGACTTAAATTTTTTCCGGATGACACCCCCCCCCCCCCGCCCCCCGCTCTGGCAGCCGGCAGCCGTCGAAGCTTCGATTAAAATCGAATGTACGGCCTCGAAGCTTCGATTGTCAAAACATGATAATCGGGTCAGCCCTAACACACACACATACACGCACACACTAATCATGTAGGAACGGTGCTTACGGTAAAAGCTAACTGATGAATAAAATCAATAGTGTATAGGATAGTACTGCATGTCCAAAAGCAGAAGGAAATGACTATGCGATCATTAATCTGCACAGTCATTTTTAAGTGTTGCCCCATCACATCTTATCAACATCTCACTTACTGATGCTGGGATGTGATGGTTTTCATGTTGTTTTTCTGCTGCAATAAGTAAGACTTGTAATTTCCATCTAAAAACAAGTGCTGTTGAGTACAGCTTCAATTTGCTGTAAATGTAAGCATTTACAAATAAAAATCTATCACTATAGTGACTGAATTTGATCATGCTCTAGTAATACATTTCTGTGTCTTGTGTTTTCCACTGTTCCTCGCAAATCCTAGTCCAGAAACGTTGAGAGCGTTGTCGGCTCCAGGACTGAATCTAAAGAGTGCCAGCACAGAAATATGGCAGGCAAACCGGTCCAGCTAACAAGCTCGATTACAAGCACAGCAACACTTGATAACACTTCATCATTGTTGTTGCTTGTGTTGATAACAGGAGTAGCCCCACTGTATTTTGGGAAAAGACAATATGACGTGGAAGCACTTACTTTCAAATGTCAGTGAGTTACTAAGATCAGCTAAAATATACATTGTGTGTTTTAAAGATATTCCTCCTGGCATTTGAGGTTGATGTGGTGCTTTCAATGCTTCTTTTATCACCATTCAGACAGAAGTGAGTTTAATACAACTGTGCAGGTTATGATGTAGTTCTTGTCCCCTTTTTTATTAGTTTTTTTTCTCCCAAGTATCTTAACGGAGCGTTTAAAGATAGGCCAGGGATGGATATAGCACACGGGGCAGAAAGGGACTCAGGTCCCTCTGTGGGTTTGTGGCTCTGCTGGCCATGTGCAGATGACTTGACAGAGAAACTTCTTCACTTTTTGAAATGCTGCTTTCTGTGTCTGCCAGAGTGCCATAAGTAGGTGGCGCCGACCCAAATTGATTTATGCAAAAGCTTCTCACTTTTTTTCTTTTTTATCCTGGCGTTCATTTTTAGCTGCAAAAAGTTGTTGTTTTTTTCCTCCACAAGCACCAACGTTTTTAGTTATTGGCAAGAGCAAAATAAGTTTGTGCCACCACTTCTTTATTCCATAAACAACATCACTGTCAGTGAAGACTGTGCCATTCATTCCCAGTAGTCCTTAAGAATGTAGATAAGAACGAGCTTATTGAATTTGTCACTGATTACATGCAACATCTGAGTTAAATGTAATAAGTACTTGTGCTTCAAGCATTCCTGTCCTTAAAATCAGCTGTTTGCAACGTACTTTTGGATATGATTTTCACACTGGATTGTTTGTGTCAATGATGATGAACAGTTGATATATTTATATAATATTAATGTATCCTTAATAGTATGAATTTCACACACACTCTAATTAACATGAGCTGCTGTCTCTATTAACATGCCAATTTTCTTTTCCTCCACACAGTGACACACAGGAGATCACGTCTCTTCGAGAGGAAGTGGACGGCCAGACCAACCAGATGGCCGACCTCCAGCGTGATGTACAAGGCAGCAGGGAGCGTGAGGCTGAGTTACTGGGCTTCACCGAGAAGCTGAGCAGCAAGAACGCCCAGCTCCAGTCGGAGAGCAACGCACTACAGTCTCAGCTGGATCAGCTCACCAGCAGCTTCACAGAGCTCCAAGCTAAGCAGGAGGAGACCAGCAGGCTCCTGGATGACAAGGTTGGGGAATGACTGTGTTTGTATTTTGTTTTTTGTTTTTTTTGTACAAACCGCCATTGTCACAACATCTTAACACTCTGTCGGTGCTGCTGATGCATTATTAATCTCATTTCTTTCTCATCTCCACTAATCGTGCAGTCACGGCAGCTGAAGCAGGAAGAGGTGCTGAGGCAGCAGGAGGTGCAGGGCTTGCAGGAGGCACGTACAGGACTGCAGGCAGAGGTGGCACAACTGAAAACCAGAGTTGAAGAGCTAAGAGACGAGCTGGTGACTCAAAAAAGGAAACAAGCCGCCAACATCAAGGACCTGACGAAACAACTAACACAAGGTCGGGGAAACCATCAGATATTCATGCTGCTCCATTATGGTCCAGAACCATGTACACCAGAGAGGAGGTGGCAAAATCCATAACCTTTATGGATAAACATGGGCTATTGATTTCTATAATCTGTCTGTACAGTACAGGTAGAAATTCATTGTAAATTGAAGACATAGTATATACAGTACAATGATGTGTTTGATACATCCAAGGAGAAGTAATTTTACAAACAAATACAAAGTGAAAGTGTGTCCTATTAAGAGACATCAAAGCCTTTATCCAGGGTCAGTACATTATGAAAGTGATGCTACCTGTACCTTATATTAAGTGAACATATTGGTATTGGTCTCTAAATACATTTGGCATGGTTTCAAATGTGTGTTTTTTAGGAAAGCAGCTGATATGTAAAAAAAAATATTATGACAGGATTACTATAAATAGTATTTTATTTCAGCTGTGAGGTACGAGGTAAGACATATGTCATAAGTGCACTCAGGATGTAACGTCAGACTACACGAGCAGCTTGAGAGGGAAATGTTCAGGTGATAAGAAACAAGAAAGATGGGTGTGTTCAGATAAGCGCCATGCTTAGCTTGGATTATACCATGTATAGTACAGTGAGCCACACTCCCCCGCTTTGTTCTGTGGACACACCTCCCTCTGGAAAGCATGTTCAGTGCTATCATCATGTATGCAGAAGACCGCCTGTGATCATTCATCAGTTTTGTACTTAAACTTTATGACTACATTGAAGTCATTTTCAGGCCTTTTTGTTTATGCACGGAAGGTTTGCTGAGCAATCAGTCTTCTTCAAAAGCAACACTGCCTTTATTCAGGTAGACACCTTCACAGAGGGAAACTCACAGACTTCAGTTGAGCAGTGATGCTTGGCTTTGACTTTCACTGTGTCTTCTTGAGGGCTTCTGCCTTGTTTGAAAAATTCATGCACTGTTAATTTTTGCTTCACTATAGAAGTTTTTCAAAGGCAGGATCTCTCAGCGTTTTGTTTTTGGCTCAATCAAGGCTTGTTTTCATATGAGTTTGATAAATTAGAAAAATATAGAATATAAAATGAATCCTCTGACATTTCAATACTAATTCTGTTAAACAATTGAAGACATTTCCTCATTTCAGTCTTTTTCAGCTTATAGTACGAAAGAAAATGATATTGCAATGTTCAATTCTTGGAGATTTTTTTGGTATCACTGTGTCCTTTTGCCAGATGATAGATCTTTACTTGTTCTTCTTCTGCAGCCCGTAAGAGGCTGGAGCAGGTTGAGAATGGAGGCTGTGACCGGGATGCCAGCAGTATGGGCAGTCGCTCTAGCTCCTCAGGTACTACTCCAGGATTTGGTTAGTATTTGACACATACGGTAGTAATGTCATTAAAAAGGGTGTGGTTGGTGTATTGGTTGGTGGGATGAATCTAAATTTAGAAAGAAGGTAGTGTTCATTTACTTAATTTAACATAATGGGAGAGGGTAAAATAAAAGAATACACATTATATCTTATGTAAAACTCACATTAAATCCACAGTTAGTTGTGACAAGACCTGAAATAATCAGTTCTCTGTTATTAATCTCTGTCTCTATCCACCTTCATTTCCCAGGCTCCTTGAACGCACGTCACGGCGGGAGCAGTGGCGTTGAAGAGCGGTCGCCAGAAAGCATGTCGGGTCCTTCAGTCGTGGTCGTGGACAGCTTCCCAGAGGTGGACAAGGCTGTGCTTGTGGAGCGCATAGTCCGACTGCAAAAGGCCCTGGCTCGCAAGCAGGAAAAAATTGAGTTCATGGAAGATCACATCAAGCAACTGGTGGAAGAGATCCGAAAAAAGACCAAGTGAGTGGCACGGGCCAAAGCACAGAGAGCAGGGGAAGAGAGGTGGTGGGAAACTGTTTTTTAGTTTAACCATAGAGCACAAAGTGTTTGGATTTTGTGGTGCAGTGGATGGTGGGATGTTGTACTCGAGCAACACGACAGCACTTCCAATACAAATACTAGAAAACCTCACAAACCTGAAACGTCTGCTACAGCGTCTCCCGATCCTAAACCTCCAGCAGTTTTAATGCAACAGTAGAGCAGTAAGAATCTCAGCACTTGTGTAACACATTAACTAGAACAAGCCACAACCAGCAGCCACTAAGAATGAACTAATGAGAAAATCCTCTGGGGCACACTCGGGATGCTCCACTACTACTCATCCCAGTACTCTTACACAGTTCAAGTACCAACTGCTTCATATCCAGGTACCTTCAAACATCCTGTGGGTTCTCATGTGTCATCAGCAGTCACTCCAGTGTAGCATAGGAGTGCGAGCAATTTCCTGCAGCTGTGTGAAAGTGTTGAAGGGAAAAAAATGCAACAACAACATTTACTTGATGCAAAGTGTATATTATCTTAGCTGCACGTGTTAAACAGCTCTTGGCACTGGCAAGAACTGCGTTGCGGATAGAGTGGACCATTTTCTTTATATTTCAGCACATATTGAAGGACACTATACCTCAGTCCTTGTTGTATATGGGACATCCGCTGACCTTGACGGGCAGTATGCGCTTAAACACAGAGTTTATGGCTCCCTACCTCCTTCTCTGTCTCATCTTTAGATTCCAACTCATGCAAGCGTTGCACTCCTGATTCGTGACAAACTTTATGTGGAGCTATTTATAGTCGAGTCAATGGGATGGGGGGGGGCAACGCCTCCGTATGGATCCTTAATGATAATCCATCCATATTCATGGACGTCACCTAAACTAAAGAGACAGTGTGAAGGACGTTTTGTGCAATCTTAATCACAACACCACTTCATGTATAGTTTAGGCCTTGAAGTGGATTGCGAACCAATGCCAGGATAAAACAGGGTGTGAATATGAATTTTTTTTCATTATATAATCTCACATAGCCAAAGGGACTTTAGACGTGGAGCAGTTTTCTCTCGCATGAATAAAATGAATGAAATCTTGTTCATTGATCAGTAAAGATCACTCAATTCGGTTCATTAAAGTTTTTGCACCACACCGGCTCTTGTTTGCCAGTGGATATGAGCAGTGCTCAGAGATATCCAGCCATCTGAGTTGATTCTACTTGGATCGTCTCTTTTTTTCTTCTTCTCATTTGTTTCCCAGCTGTACACTTGGATTGAATCCATTAGCCTCAACCTAAATTCAAGAGTTAAAATTGAGGACGAATCCCACGGTTGCCAGTCTAAATTTAGCTCTGTAAAATCTCAGCTAAGCGGGGGGTGTTACGCTACCCAGGATGTCGATGTGAGATGTGAATTTGTCCTTTTTGCCTTTCTGTCCCTATCCCTCCAGGACAGCCTGGTGAACACTGGCGAGATAACCATAAGCCTGAAGCAGGTGATGAACAAAGAGACGGAGATGTAGAAGCAGAAGCTTAGTGGGTCTCTGACAAAGGACAGTTAATGGGGGAAATTCAGTAGGCTAGGGTTTGATTACCGTTAGCACATTCATACCCCTCTCTTATACGACGGCAGTGTTTTGAATTTTTAGCTCATGGACTTATAACGATCGCATAGATTTAGTACTCTAATGCTTTAGTACTTTAATATATTGTGTAGTATAAGTATATGGAGTTGAAAATTGGGAGGAGCGTTTATGAGCACTGCTGGTCCTGGAAGCAAAAGTCCCAGACAGTTGGATCACCTCTACAGCTTGAATCGTCATTGAGCAATTGCAATGGAGAAATATAATTTTTATCAGTGAGGTTAAAGCTCATGTACATAAAAAGCATAAACTGAGGAATTAGACTTAGATATTTGCAAAACATACCGTCTGAGAGCTAACCGTCAATGCAGCGCTAAACAAGACGTGAACCTACAGAATATGCTGTTTAGCAAACTGACACAATCTGCAGTTCAAGAACTTGCTGTAGCTCTCATCCATTCACACCTCTGACCAGCCTGTTCTCTTTTGCAACATCAGCGGACAATTAAGGGTGTTGCAGGATTTAGTTTAGCTGTCGGCTATTCCAAACTAATGGAAACGGCACAGCTCTCGGCCACATTATAAACCTGCAGGCTTGTAACATTACTCAGGAGAGTCTGTTGTGTGGCATTTAGGATTTAGGCATTTTAATGCATATTTGCAATAGGGAAATGTATTTCCAGAGTCAGCAGCTCCTCCCAGTTCACAATTTTATTGCTACATAATTAGTTTTTTAAAATTTATTTATTTATTTTCCCCTCACCTGTCGTGCAACAATTCATTCCCATTCGCTACACTTAGTCAGTTAACCATCACAGTGAACATCACCACCTTTTTTGTTTGTATTTCATATATTATGTTCCCAGAGCGTTGCTGCGAAGTCAAACATGGGTCATTGGCTGCAGTATTCAAACAGTGTATGTGATTTGAAGGAAATGAGCTAAAAAAAAAAAAAAACTGCTGAATTGCAGCATCATCCTTCAAGGGCAATGATGTCTGTCCTTCAGCCCCCACACCTGGTTATTATGACTATTAAGTCTAAATGGTCCATTCATGTGACTGGAATTAAAATGATGATGGAAAAGCAGATGAGAACAAAGCAGGAGGCGTGTGCTCCTGTGCAGGAGGTGTAGGAGGCCGTTTGTCTGGAGAGCATCCTTTTCACTCCGTTAAGGGTGTGATCAATACAAACTGCAAATCAAAGCGATGTAAAAATTTGTTGCAGGCGGCCGAGGGTCCACACCTGCTGAATGTGTTAAAATATATTACAATGGATCTTTTTTGAGGTCATGTGGACTTTTTGCCCCACTACCTCTCATGCTTGTTCATTTTTTGCTTTTGATTTTTAGTTGGTCGGTAAGCCAGTGCCTGTGGTGTTTTGTGAACAGTGCAGATTTGTTCAGATTCACATAGATCTGAATATGAGTATCTACATTCATCAAGCATGTGCATTTGTACATGTTGTGACCAAAAAACCTCCATTAGTTGTCTTTAAATTTCTGACTTTAGCCTGTGTGGTTCAGATTAAACCTGGCTTCCACACTACAGGCATATCTTATTCTTCCTCTGCATCCTCTCTCCCTGTCTTGCAACTTTTTGGGCTTGAGGTTTAAGAGCCAGTCTTTGTATTGAGAGCTGTGCTGCAGCCAGAATTGCCACCCTCACTTCATGCATGCTTGACTTGCAGCCCTCATTGCTCACACTCGGTCAGCTGGAAAGTAAGGACATGTTCACTCCCAAATCCAAGAGCAAAAGTCGTTGTCTTGCTTACTTCCCTGCCCTCTCCGCCGACCCGTGCATGCCATTCAGCACACATTGTGGCCACATCTTTAATTTCTGTCACTTTTTTGTTTTTACTAAACACTGTCGTGATGGAAGTGGGGTCCAAATATGGACCTTTACAAGTCTAGTCAGAGGTAAGTCTCATTTTATGTCTGTGTGAGCCCAGGTGTTAATGTGCGTGTATGTGTGTGGGGATGGGAATGATTTATGATGACTGCTTCTGTAGTGCTGACATAGCTTCAGTTTTTTTGCACCATAGGCTTATTTGCTTTGTTAGTTTTGGAATACGTGCATTGCACTATGCAGTTTTAGATCTATGTAGTGCGTAGATATTGTGTTGACTTCTGTGAAAGACAGAACAGACTGCAAGTGAGAACCAATACTGAGTACGAGAAGAGCTTCTCTAAAAACACAAAATGATTTCTGATTAAGTCCTCCCTTCTCCAAAGAGGTCATCTAATTCCTCATTGCAAGTAAAATTATGATAATTGCTCTGCATTTTAAGGTGATTTGAGACCCAAGTGTCCCAACCTCACCACGACAACAACTTTATCTATTCATCTTGGCATTGACCACTTCATGTATGGTACAAGATGTCTTTAACAGAAGTCACTGGCATGTTTTTAACCTTTCTAAGATTTCTGTCACAATGTGCTGATTTGAATTAACAGGAATGTTTGAACAGCAGCCTCCAATATCGTCACTTTGTCCCCAGTAAAAGACTGTCCCACATAAAATCTTTGTACTTAAATGTTTTAAGAGACCACCTGAAAGTCAGCGTAATAGTCTAGATTGGATCCTTAAAGTTATTGATTCATTGGCTCACGAAGTTGCACAGTGGAGCTCTGTTTTTTGCACATAAAGATTCATGACCAGTGCAGCACAGAAAGGATACTGTAGCACACTGATTGTTTATCAGTTTATTTTCATTTGTGGTATTTATGGTATTTATTCATGGGCTGGTTTTAAGTACAGTGTCTTTTTTCCATGATTGATAACTAGATAATGATGCACAGTAGTAGCAGGAGTAGTTTAAGTTTTTGTGGTTGTGTTTTGTTGACCTCCAGAGAACCTTCTAGTGATTGTTTAAATATACTCAGTTTTATTGTGAGAAAATATTTCTACGGAATCTCACTGAACGGTCAGGAACGTCCCTTTGCACAGAGCTCATCCTTCTTCAAAAAACCCTCCGGCACACCCTGAATCTGGACTGAACACTGAACAGTATGGACCTGAATGTTGTCTGCGTTTCATAATAGTGCTTCAGGTATATGGCTGCTGGGTAGAGAAGCAGGGTTAGTATTGATTAGTCGCCCATCTTAAGAGGTTGTTGACCTTCTCTGTAGGTCACTCCACAATGCTCGCCACCTACACACATACACACACTCCACATCTTAAGAGAAGATTAAGAATACAGATGCATTTGCAAAGCCTTTCTAGTCTCAACCCTCTTCATGTGTCATTTATCTTTAGTCCATACAGTAGAGAATGTGGAGAAGAAATGTTTATGAATGAGTTTCAAACACTTAATAACCTTAACCATCTCCTTTTGCATAGTGTGTTGTATTGTTTTCTTCTTCTCTTGCATATTAAGAGACAGATAGTGACGTGGGAGGCAGTAATGGATTTGAATTACAATGACAGCTCTCTGTTTTACCCTCGTCAGTGTTTTCTGAGCTGCGCTGGGAAAATTGGACGACAGGAAATGCTGAACTTATGAATAATCTTCTCTCCAGCTCTTTGACGCAAATGTAGCTTAACCTGGACACCTTACTGTTTTTGAAATGAGAATGGGTAATGACCATGAAGATTTATGTCCCTTTCACACACTCATTAATTGCGTCATTCACCTTGGAGTTCCCACTTAATGTCATAAATTTCCTTAAAAAACAAACTTCTATTAAATTCATGGGATGTTGCATAATCTTATTGATTTACTTTTTATAGCTGAGTTATTGGATTTTGCCCCCTTACCTAAATTTCACTGTTTTTTGTGATACCTCATGTATGTCTATTCCAAACCTCACCAATTGTTTTTTTGTTTTTTTTAATTTTCTGCTCAAACTGATAAATATAAATATTTTTACCCATGCAGAGACTTTGATTTTCAAAAATGAACGTCTTTTCACTTTCTTGCAACCAGTGTAGTATTACAGTACAGTCCTATCACATCTGGAAGTTATTCGATATATTTTCCCAGGGATTATTTTTATTTCCTTGAATCTTTGTTTTTATGGGATACTAATATGCACTGTAGATATGGTCAAAAGATCCAAAGCTATAATTAGCAAGATGTTGATGCTGTCTTTGCAGGACAAATATATCTTCAAGATGCATGGACAAACTTTTAAAAAATTCATAACAAAAAATGTATTTTTGCAAGGTTCCATGAATTTAATAGAATTTTAAATGGATTCTTTTTACCCAAGAAAATCCATGACATGAACTGGGGTGGTTGGCATGAAATGACCCGACTGAATCCTGGCTGCCCATTCTAATACCACTGTTTTCATTTCCTTCTTTGACTGGTAACACAGTAATAATCTGTCTAGCTATGACTGGATATACCCTGTGCCCATGAGTTCAATAAGGCATCCCACTGGAATTACTATTCTGGTAACGTCCTTTGCTGTTGCTGCTGGGAACAGTTTTATTGCTCTGTAGGAGCTCTTCATGCTCCCACCTGTAAATCCCTCTTTCTCAATTTTCTTAGCTCAACAGTCTCGAGCCGATACGACGCGGTCACTCCCTGTCCCCTCCTTTTTTATTTTGGAGAACACGGTTTTTAATCATCTCTTCCTTTTCCTCCCCACAGAATTATCCAGAGCTATGTGCTAAGAGAGGAGACAGGGGCCCTCTCATCGGAGGCGTCCGACATTAACAAGGCCCACCTGAGCCGGCGGGGGGGCATTATGGCCTCGCTTTACACCTCCCACCCAGCGGACAGCGGGCTGACCCTGGATCTGTCACTGGAGATCAACAGGAAGCTGCAGGCTGTGTTGGAGGACACACTGCTGAAGAACATTACTCTGAAGGTAAGCCTCCCCCTGCAGGAAACATTCCCCTTAAGTATTAAATGCAGGAAAACTGTCCCTCACGCACTGATGATACTGATGATGCGTGCACTTCCCCTGCAAAACACTGTAATTTGCAGCGGGTGCATAATTGTTTAAGCTTTGATGACCTGAGTGGATAATTAATTGGTGGTGACTGTGCTGCGCCGCGCTGTGCTCCACCTTTGGGGCTACACAGCCTGATGCGGCTCGACTATCAAAGTGTCCGGACACTGACATCACCATAAGGGGGGAAAAAAACCACTTTCAGTCAAATCTGCTGGGGTATGTTGTTCTGAGGTCACAGCCTGATATGAAATTACACACATAAATTAGAAGTGCATTGCACAGCAGTACTTTTAATTTATGCCTGCTGTCAGTACAACACTTTATTTGCTCTCATTGCATAGTGTTCAGATTTCTAATCAAGCTTTTTATAGGCTTTTTACATATGTTCTACCTTCACGTGTTTTGTTCAAGAACTTCCATCCAGCTTTTTGTACAGGCATCTAAAATTCTCTATAATATTGTATTTAATGACATGTTTGTGTCCCGTTGCATACATTAACCAAGGACACTTAGCAATTAGTTTTTTTCTCTATTCTGAGAACTTTATGCTCATTTCCTTTTAAGTCCTCACACCTGCAGCGGCCCAGGAGAGCACAGCATCCCCGGGTGCCTCCACTGTAGCACTTTCACACAGACTGCGAACTATTCGTGCAGAATACTGATGAAGAACCTCTTTCAGTTCTGACGTCCTTCATGGTAATGATGCTCAGGTATCAAAGACCAGCGTACTCCTTCCTGCAGAAGCAGCTGCTAATCTTCCCTTCAAAGTCATTAGTGCTAGAAAGCCATACTTTATACTTCATGCTGTGCGTGGGGTATCCACTGTTCGACTTTCACCTGCTCTTACACAGAGATTTGACAACAGAAAGTGAGAGTAATATTGTCACTTGAACAGGTTTACATGAATGACAACCGTGCGCAAGCAATGTGACGTTGTACTGTAGGTGTGGATAAAAGGACGCAGGAGATGTCAGACCATACTCTACCTTTTGCTGACTGAGGTTCGTCTGACATTTGGGTTGTATCTCCCAAATCTTTAAAGTCACGCGCGTAATGTATCACATTGTCTGTGTGCAACCTTTTGTTTCATCTGACAAACTGACAGTCCTGTCAGGACGGTGTGCACGTCGGGTTGTCTGTCAACTCTCTCCGTTTTGACAGAGATGACATGTTTGGAATTTGTGGTCTAATTCAGAACCTGAATTATTAATGCTGCTGCTGCTAAGTAAGGAATCGGTTACCCCGCTGTAATGGAGCTGTGTGTTTTTCTTCCTTACTAGTCCGTAAACTGGATAGTGAGTATAAATCTATGTTCACAGTGTATATCCACACTCCTTCCTGTGTGTTTGGGTAAGCTTTGCCCAGCTTCTCTACCTGAGGGCCTGTTAGGTGATTTAATTAAATTATTTTTTTCTGATGTGTTGGTATTAAACGAATGAATGAGTTCCACCTCTCAGCTCTCAGTTTACAGCAGCAGCACGTCTCTAGAGGTGATTTCTCCTAGTGGTTTGCTGTAACTTAAGATAGTGAAGCATAATTCATTCCCACTCAGTCATGCACATTTCCCACAGTATCTTGTAAACATTTACTCCAATGTTTCATTCGTCCCACTTTGCCCTTTCTATTTATATTGGTCCGTTTGCCTTTGATTCACTTATATTTACATATATTTTATTACTGCATGGGAAGCTGTTGTCTCAGTTTGACTTTGATGGATGTAACCAGCTGTAGTAGGAGAGAATCAGCATAGAGCAAAGTTTTCCTTGCCTCCTGTGGGAAATATCTGCCTCATCATCTGCTAAACTCTCCACCATGACCACTGTCAAGATGCTCATTTTGTCTTTCTGCCAGTTTGTGCTGGGCGCAGCAGATTTATCAGAGTGTTGTCAGTGGAAAAAGTGAAAAATCTGAGTGAGGGTGACCATAATATACTGTAATAATGAGCTGAGTAACACTAAATTGCTCTGTAGAGACAGGAGACTTTTGGAATCAAGTGACTTTAAATGTTGATTTGTCTACAAGAATCTCTCTCTTATTACAGTGGTTGGATTTGTTGTTGATTTAAAATATTGATTTGCACAGCAATTGATGAAGGGAAAATCAAGTTGTGTTGTGTATATTATGGCTTATTGATTTCTTGCTGGTCCATTTGATTTTATATAGATGAGTCTAATTTTCCAATTATGTTGAGAAAAACTAATTATACCAGAGGCTTAACCTATGTCCCCCAATTATTTCAAAACAGTTCAAAACATGTCTCATGTCACGATGGCTGTGTGTTGAAATGTCAAACATGCTCAGTCTGGGTAGAGTAATCATATCTAGTCTGAGTGTGTGTACATGTTTTATATCTTAACGAATCATGTCCAATCCTCCTGCAATCATGTAAATCTACTTAATTTGTTATCTATCGGTCCTCTGTTTTTATGGACTTTTTATGTCAGTTGTTATTGTTTGGGGACTATGGATGAAATTTAGCAGCAGTGCTAAGTCCGGTGTGTTCATCAATATGCACTGTCCCGTCTAAATAAACAAATAAATAATAAATTAACACAACCTCAACCTTCATTAATATCAAAATATGGCACACACAATATACAAAAGAAAGACAATGCAGAGCTCTCAAATATATTTTAAAAAAGCAACCACATGTTTTTGAGTCTAAAAGATTTTACTCTCTTCAACAGGAGAATCTCCAAACACTTGGGGCTGAGATCGAGAGGCTCATAAAGCAGCAGAGAGATCCTGAGGATGGAGTGAGGAGGAAGTGACATGGCCACATCATGAAATCTGAGACCCCCCCCATTCTCCCAACGTATGAAGGAGCATATTGAATGTTGTAAGTGCCAGTAGCACCTCAGGTTGTGAGGACCTTGGTTTCTGTCCATGTTGTGGAACATGTCTGAACTTACTTGAACTTGTCACTAGTCCACCTGCGTTGTTCCACCTCCATCGGCTCCTTCATCTCAACAAATCTTCCTGGGGTCATTGTCCGTGTCCCCCCGGAGCCTTTGCCAAGATATAAAATTCGTCAGGCCAGTTTCTTCAAGCTTGACGCCTGTTGACTGCCTTGTAAACAAAATTAACTGAAGATGCCATAATTATGAATGTATAGCAACAATCTAGCCAGGAAATGATTGCAAAACACACACAGATAAAAAGAACCAAGTCTTCTGGTGAATTTCTCCCTATCATACAGCTCTGCTGACAGTAAACTGATATCCGATGACTATCGCCCAAGCATGCGCTCTTTACTTGTCTCCTGATGTCCGTCTGCCAATAAGCCGAATGTATTTCTGAGAGGCTGCTTCTTCAGCTGTCCAGCAAAGCACTCCATATGTGAAGAAAAAAGATCAGTCCAGGTTTGCGGGGACCTTGTGTGCCACCATTTTTCATTGTTTTCTGCTCCGCGCAGCACTTCCGACCAGGTTTCGTGAGGCTGCGTGCCTCATGTCAGCAGACCCACTCATCTGTGCGACACCGGTGCTAGAGTTAAGGACGCAGACTGTCTCCCTGCAGTGTTTCATGCCGCCAAAAGCACTATGCCATCAGTGTGGAAGACTCCGTTTCTTGAGCTGCGTAAAAATTTGAAGAAAAATCCATGACAAATATAATATCACCTTTAAAGGTTTAAATGTAGAGCTTTTTTGAATGTGATTTTTGTTGGTTTATATTAATTTATTCTCATTTTTGCTGGCTTAAATTTGATTTTGTATTTTTATTTCCATATGTCTGATTTAGTTTTTTATTTTTTATTATAACCTTAGATAGCTTTATTTTAGACTTTTCCTTCTTTGCTCTTAATTTAAAAAAATGGATACCTTGAACATTTCTTTTGCCCCCCCCCTTCTCACCGTAATCTGAATGTTCTTGTTGCAGGCGTCATTAGTACCAACTGGCAACAACTGCTCTTAATCAGACACAAGCATCTTATGATGTTTTTGTTTCAGCGTCTCATGTGGTTAGTTAGCATCATTAGCATTCCTGACCTCAAACAGCAGCCACAGACGTGCAACTGGTAGAAACTTTCCTGTGCAACATGTGCATGATATGATCTGGTGAGGGGAGGCGGGGGACTGAAATGTGAAGGTACTCCTCTTTATTTTTCTTTGTAGTGTCGCGGAGTTTGTCGAAGGAAATCTAAGTGTAGAGGAATCAGAGGGAGCGCAGGAGGTCTGTAGCTGTAGCTCAGGAAAGATTATGGAACCTGCAGAATTATAACCAGGGACAAAGTGCAATGCTGTTCCTTTCTATGATTTTTTTTTTTTTTGTGCGTCTGTGTGCTGTTCTGAATGTGTTGCGTGCCAGTATACTGTTTGTGTATTTTTATGGTTGTGTATGTGTAACATGAATATTTAAGTGTCCAAATTGTGCGAGTGTGAGTGTGTGTGCGCGTGCATGTGCAGTATGTGTGTGCCTTTAAACCTCTCAAGCTTTTGTGTTTACACCTTGTGTACATACTTTAGCTATCGGGGCTTATAGGCTTTTACCAGATTGTCCATGAAGTTTGTTTCTTGCAGAAGGATAAAGCACCATTTGCATTTAGAGCTAGTGTCTATCAGCTACACCAACACGCTCCTGCAGCTTAGTACCACGGCTACACATAATAATGCTTCTGTCAGTCATTCACAGCTGTTTAGTCTATATACAAACACACACAGGTTGAAGGGCATATACCAGGCACCAAGCTCCATCCAACAAAGCTAAAGTTTTTTTCGTCCTTATTTGATCTTATGGCAGAGGCCGACACTAGTGTTGGGCGATCGTGACATTCTCAGATCGTCCCAATCGCCACCCCTGGAGATCGCCGATTGAACGATCGATCGCCGCGGGGGGGGGGGGTTCGGAGGACCGGAGCACCGGAGCACCGGAGCGCTCCACGTGTTCGGTTGATGGGCGGCGGCAGCGAGTTTCGCTTTCGCTTTTACCGTGCGCTGTTGTCATGCATGCACAATAATAGAGAGAGAGAGAGAGAGAGAGAGAGAGAGAGAGAGAGAGCTATGATCAATAATCAGAACGATACTGTGTTGCCGAAAGCCAACACCTCGTCGGGCTATGACAACAGGGCTCGCGTCGCCTGGTCACAGCCACAACACCCGCTAAACGTGTTGACTCAAATTTGAGGCGGAGTGGCCACTCTGTTTACCACAAAGATTTTGTGTGCGGTCATATGACGACCTCTCCCCATCTGATTGGACATCGCCAGTGGCTGCATTTGATTGGTGAAACACCGTCATGTGACAGAGTAGCTATAGGAAGCAGCCGGAGACGCGGCTTGAAAACAAAACAAACAGATTTGACGGCGCATTGGATCAATAAAAAAGTAGCGAGTATGTGTGTGTACAATCGCCAAGAAAACAACAGATCGCCGATCGTCCTTTCAATCGCCGATAGACGATTGGATCGCCAATCGGCACAACACTAGCCGACACCTTCATTTTTTTTCTCACAGCCAATCAGAAAACAGGTTTTTTTGTGCCATGGGTGTTTATAGGCTAAACTCCTCCTAGTACACCCTGAGGCTTCGTTGACTGGCCCCACTATGTGGATAGAGATGTAAGTTTCCAGGATGGAGGTCACCGAGTCCTTAAAGCCTCCCCGCTGCTGCAGTAGCTGCTCGGTGATTGATGTAGTTTTATTTAAGCCAAACTGATGTCTCAATGTTAGGCTGTTATCTCAGACAAACCCTGAGATAATGGCTTGATTCTCCTTAATGTTGAAATGTAGTTGCTTTTTAAAACTCTTAAAAAAACAAAACAAATCCAACACTGGCTCAATGAGGTTGCATTGCTTTTATGTTTCTTTGCCTATCAAGTCATTAGATTCTTTCAAGCATAATCTGGATGTTTATGTGCATCTTAACTAACGTGACTGTGAGCTGCTGAGAAGGTTGAAATCGTAGCATTTTTTTGTTTATTTGTTGTTTTTTTTGCAGTCTGTTTTCTGGTGCAGAAGTAAAATAACAACCTATGCAAAATAGGCGCATGGGATTTCCCTAATGAATGCCTCCTAATTCTCTGAGGCACGCTAATACGCTTCATCTGATTTGGTCACCTGTAATAATCACGTTGATCCGAGATGTGATACATTTCCGCAGCCTTGAAACGAAGCCATGCTGCGGCATCACGTGGATGAACGAACAGAACCTCATGTTTCACTATATGGATATGAAGAAATGGTGTTCAGTGTGTATGTGTGTGTTTGAAAAGTGACATGAAGTGAGAAATTTGTAATTTTTC
This sequence comes from Decapterus maruadsi, assembly GCA_030347415.2. Classification (NCBI taxonomy): domain Eukaryota; kingdom Metazoa; phylum Chordata; class Actinopteri; order Carangiformes; family Carangidae; genus Decapterus; species Decapterus maruadsi. The sequence goes on along the minus strand of CM064888.1, from coordinate 10,588,117 downwards.
TGTTTCCTTCTTGCTGTGCAATGAATCCCCCCCATTCCCCCTCACCCCCACTCTGTTTTGTGGAATATTCAAACTGTGATTATAATATACATTTGTAGATATGTCATTCTGTAAAATTATGATGAGATGTTTTTAAAAACACTGATTCTGGGTTATGTTTGTATATATGGTGATCCCAGGGAATAAAAGGAGATTAGTCTTAACTTTCTCTTGAACGTTCCACAGCCTTCTTGTCTGTATTTTTTATTTATTCTTTTGTTGACACTAACATCTGGTTGTTTCTGTTTTTCACCTACACTGGAATGATAATTCAGGAAACAGGGCAGTGGTGCACAGAGATGACCTCTCGCGCACTGACTCTTCGTCAGATGCAGCTTTAGGTCCCACTTAAGAAGCAGCCGTGTCAGCATTGCTTGAGGTCGTGGACATCACAACGCCGCGCCACTGTCACTCAAAGCAGCTGGTCATTGTGATGATTTAGGAGCCAGACGTGATGGGAATACTCCCAAAATCCAGAGGAAAACAAGTCAAAGGTGAACTTTCCTCCACAACCTATCATTTAAACATGACGGACGGCGTCGTTCTTGTTGTCACCAAGTTCGTTAAGGGCACTGGGGTCACAGATGCTGTATAAATGTGAAGGTGGAACTAACCTTTATTTCACTGTTGGTCAATTAGATACCTACTAGTTGTTTGGTCTATAAAATGTTTGAAAATAGCAAAACTGCCCATCATAGATGGCAAGGTCTTGAAATTATTTAATATCACAAGAAAAACGTAAAGTAAATCCTCATAAGTGAGCAGCTAGGGATGTCACGATTATAGATTTTCTTGGTACGATTATTGTCAGAGAAATAATCACTATTATTACGATTAACAACACTATGAATGTGTAAAATCAAATATCATCAAAGTATAATTGCATTACCAATTATATAAACAAATTATTTAAAGTATCTATTAATATAGGACCAATTATTAATCCTTCAGAGGAAATGTTAAACTTTTTTTTATTACAAATGAAGAAATAACATTTAAATTCCCACCAGTTCAGTGTTCCGTTGGGTGAATTGACATGAACGTAGTTTAACCCAGTTACTATGTATTTATCTTTACTCTGGGGTACAAAGCAAGGTGGTTATCCTGCAGGTGATGATTGACATCGTTCATAATTTGCGTAACTTTGTTTACATCCCATTGTGCCGATCTGCCGACATGGTTCCAACATAATCTTTTTTGGAAAGTGACGATATTTAAGAACCTTTACGATTAAATAATTCTGGCGTTTAATACCACGATTAATTGTGAAAACAAGTAATCGTGACATCCCTATGAGCAGCTGCAACTGGGTTTTATGTTTTCTTTAGACTGAATTTCTAAATCCATAAATCAATTATTTAAGTACCTTCAGTTAATAAAATGATTGTTTCTGCTCCTGTTCCCTCTGGGAATTTTGTCTACAGTACGTGCTGCATCCTTTGTTTGGGATCAGAATCGGCTGAATAAAAGCAGTATAGTTGAACAATACCCTTAGTCACCCTGTCAATCTGCGCACATGCATGAGCTTTTCCCTGGCACTCTGGCCCACACACATGCACATGTGCAAACATTGGAAAAACGCCTCCAGACCAACTGAGAGCACCTGTCATCAAAATAATACATCATGTGGCATGACAATAACACGTTCCCTCACTTGAGCATTCTCGTCACGAATGGCTGAAATTTCCTATTTTCTCTACAGGCAACTGCAGCAGGTTCAAATATCCAATTCAGGCCAACGGTTACCAGCAGGCTATTTTTAGCCCTCTGATAACGGATTCTGCTATCAGCTTAGATGACCACCCTTGAATTCATAAAGCATCGACTGTGTCCTTTAGACGCGGCAGCAGGCGTGACAGTAGCTCCCAAGGTATGATAACAACCATGTCCTGTCTGTATTGGTCTGTTTTTGTTTACTTTGTTTCCTGCTACCCAGCTACAGCAGCAACATCAGGATAAAAGTCTGAATATCAATTGGTCTCTATCATGAGTGTAATTACATTCCACTTACTGCCTTTCAGATTCAGCATTATGCAAATCTGTGTACAAAAATAGACCTTTTAATTGGGAATATTCATGTTTCCATCTGGTCCATCCCATCAGATCAAGTGGAGTCACTCGGTAATGCTTTTATCGTGTGACGGTCTCCTGCTCCTTCCCTCAGATGCTCAGAGCTGGAAAATGAGAGGGATCATTCTCCCCCTGTAGTGCTGCAGTACATTCATCATGTTCATTCATATTCTGGGATTCATAAAACCCAAAGTGTCGGCTGAGAACATTTTGTGAATGAAAAGGATCTCGGTTCATGTTTGAACCAGAACTCCCTTGACTTACATTATGCATACTCACAACCTCGTGTCTGGAGACTGTCTTGTCTTCTTATGCTGGAGGTAGACAAGGCAAGAGAAGAGGAAAAAGCCTTGTGCCTAAGTTCTTAATAACTGTAAGGAGTCAGAAAGAAAGGTAGATGTAGTGATGGCCTTGGGTGTGATAGGGGCTTTTCATAGTTCATAGTTAGTGTAGAGAGTGCCCTGCGTTTTCATTTCCATTCATTTGTTCCTTAACATTTCAGATAGAAATCATCCAACAAACAAAACCACCTAGTTTCCTTTGCACAGTGGTAGTTGTTCCTTGTTTGGGAATCACTGGACTAAACTATGAAACATTATACACGGAAATAGATTCTGGTTATGCTTGGGCTTTCACTAACACCATATTTTCAGATTGTTGTATTGGCATGATTTATTTCCCCTTCTTCAGTTAAGAATGTTTGTCACAAGTTTCACCTTTTCTTCTTGTTAAGCCGGTCGAGAGCTGCAGGAAACTGAGGTGCTCAGCAGAAGTCCAGAAAAAACATCTGAGGAGGCCTCAGGAATCTGATGCACCACTGCGATGTTTTACTGCTGTGACACGGTGGCCCTTTACTGAAGTCAGTTGGAAGTCAGCAAAAGGGCACTTTAGACTCAGAATGGACAGCTTTGAACTGTCTGTGAAGCCACTTCCCATGGATATGAAAGTCCACCTCTAGAGCTGCAGTGTTATTGCGGAAAAACAGTTCATCCTGCCAGAAGTGTTTAAAAGATGCACAGAGGATTAGGGGACCTGGGGCTTGGTAGCAACACCAACAACCCCCCTTAGAAGAAGAAAGGAGTCCTAAAACATATTTTTGGATTGTTGTCTTAAAGCTCAGACAGGAGGTTAATCTTGCAAGTGGCATGATGAAGTGCTCAAGGCCAGTTTCAATGCCATCACCAGCTGCCAGCGGTTAAAACCAGAAAAAAGCAGACTGTCAACTTCATCAGAGCTGGAGAGACACCAAGAGCAATATCAAAGGAAACGCAAAGGCTTCCCAATACAGGACTGGCAACTGACAGCGGGCCTGGCTCCCACCCAAACCTCAGGCCTGATATTGTTCTAGTATTAGAAACAAATAAGGACATTGTTATGCTGAAGCTGGCCAAGCCAAGGGAGGGCCGTGTGGACAAGGCTTCCGAGTGGAAGACGGAAATATGAGGGGCCTGGTCGGCGACTGCGTCAGACAAGGCTGGAAGGCAAGGTGCTTGCCTCTGGAGGTAGGATGCAGAGGCTTTGCAAGGAAAGTTCCTCAATAAGGCTTCCAGTCTGTTCAGCATCACGATCCAGATGAAGAAGAGAGCTTTCCAGAGAGCAATCCACAACAACACAGAAGCTGCTGAGGAAAGCAGGCGGCTGCAAAAGCACATCTGTATCTGAAAACACTTGCATGTGTGTTGATACTGATCGGATCTCCGCGACCTGGAACTCTTGATCAAAAACTGAAAGCTGGGGATGGTATCTGTCCGTGCTGGCCGACCCAGAAGACCCAGTGCAGTCACTTCTTCCAATCTTCTGATAATCTGCCACAATTAATCGACTTAAAGGGAAAGTTAGACATTGTTTACATGCTGAGAATTTCAAAGGAAGATTGGTATCACTGTCATATCTGTTCAATATCGGGCTTTAGCTATCAGCCTTGCTTAGTCTCTTATTTTATAGTTTAGCTTATAGCATAACAACTGAAAACAGAGGGAGGGAGCTAACATGTTTGTTTCAGGCTAGTTTTTTCTGTTCGTTTCACGCTAAACTAAGGTAGTCAACAATCTCAAGGCTATACCTTCATTTTCATTGGACAGGATGGGAGTGAACTGATCTAACTTCAGACAAAAAAATAAACAAGATGAACAATACAATCTCTGCTGGCACACAGAGTTCTTGTAACACTAAATCTCAAGGCTTAAAAAAGTTCCCCTTGGGACGATCAGACACTGAATCATCAGCTTATTGGGATTCAAGTTTAGGAGCTTGTGAAAGGTTAAGATTCAGAGGGTTAGCACCTCCTTGGAGAGAAAATTACGGCTTGGCTTTTGCAGCCATTGTGCGTCAATGTCTATAGCTTGTGCCAAAATTTTCTCATTTGAAGAGAGAAACCAGTTTGTTAATCCTCAGTTCTGCAGTTTTGTCGAGGTTCTGATTGACACCTCTTGCCAAAGTGGTTCATCTATAAGCACCTTGTGCCATCATGTGTAAAATTACAGCCCTCTAGGGCTAATTCGAGTTTGTTACCATCCCAACTTCATTTATGCCAAATTCTAATCTAAAAAGTAATGTTTTTTCTTCATCTGTGACCAGCCTCTTTTACCATTAGGTTATCAAAATCTGGAAATATGGTCTGAAGTGTTTACTGGATTTGATACTGACAGAAAATGTATAGGCCTCCCTTAAGGGAGACCGGGGATGGTTGTAACAGCATCATTTCCACCAATAAGGGATAACATTAGAGTTCCAGCATGTGATCAATATCATGTGTACCTACTCACTCCCTGACATTGCATGTGAATTTGCATGGCTGTGTCAATAAGTGTGTAGGTTTTTAGGTCAAAAACTATTTGGACCAAGCCTAAATTTTGACTAGTATCGCAATACTGTAGTAGGCTAATAAATTTGAATTAGGTAACTTGTATAAGATGAAAGAGCAGATTCTTAGGTAAAATATGAGTCATTTCATCAATGTTTATTTCAAACCACCATGCTGGTACAGTAGTCAAACAATGGCTGACGGGGGTGGGGATGGTTACCTTTGTTGTTTTGTTACTGTAAGCGTCATTAAGTGTCACTATCTTTCCTGGAATTGTTTTTAGTTTTTAATCTTACTACAATTTAACCTAGTGCGGTAGGTTGTAACAGTGGCACTCCTTGCATTTGACATCAGATAGTGAATTCTGTGATATACTTTGAGAAGTTTAGGGCATTGCTATTTGTAGAGGACAAATGAAGGTACTCTGTGTCAAAATGTGAGAGCCCTACCATGAAAACTCTGCAAGTTATGGGAGCTGAGACAAAAAGTGTTACAACCATCGCTGGTCTTATGTTTTCTCTGTGACTCTAAATTAATGTAGGCTATGTCCTTGGCTTATTTTCTTAATTCATATATCTTTAAGTACAACATCATCTTACATTATCGAGGTGAACACAAACACAGAGTGTGAATGACCACATTCACATCGTCTTCATGTAAAGCAAAGCGAGCCCAGGCACAGCAGATGGACTATGCGCCAGGTTCACGTGGGAATCCAAACAGATGGACACATGAGGTGTAGCACCTGCCTTCTGGCACCACACCTCAACACTCACAGTGTGATTTAGAGAAGGGGGGAAAAAATCACAGCAGGATTTATATTTTATACGGCATTTATTAGACACTGGAGGTTGAGTTTTATCAATGAGACAGATACAGTGAGACAGTGAGCTGGAATTCAACTGTTTGCCAGTTTATACTTCGGTTTCCTTGCTCTCCAAATGTCCACTGAATCCATCAATTAGATCACCTCTGAATAGATGGGCCTTTTTCGTTTAATGATACACTATCATTAGATTTGATGTGGCCAAATCAAAGATTTTACACAACATAAAAATGACTACGGGTTGCAAAATGTACACACTGCTCTCCCAGCATAAATTTGGCACATCCGCTGGGGTCTGATAAGGTTGTAATCATTAGCAATCAGCAATAATTACCACCAGGTGCTGACATTTCTTACCTTCCGAAATGTTTTGTTTTTCTTCCTGAGAGATAAAGCCTCCCCTCCAACTGCCTCCTGAGGAAAACGACAGTATTTGCATAGTATTTTACACTAGTATGGTGTTTCATAAACATGTTTCTCTTGGCTCTCTGCGCCTCTGTTTACAAAATACTATTGTTTTGCCCCCATCGCCTGAAGGAGTTTGGTAAGTGTCATCATGCGTTATCTACTTTCCTTCAGTTAACTTTGATTTGTGTGTTGTTTTCTCTGCTTTTGAATCAGCATTTGGACGTCTTGTTGTTCAGTGGCTTCTCCACTGAAAAAACATGTTAACATTTGGGGGAAAAGAGTAGATTATGGAGATTATCAAGAGAGACATCCCGTCTTTTTAAATGTTTTTAATCCTCTCTGGTGACGACGATGATGTTTGTCTTGGTTTTTAATCATGTGCAGATGGCAAGAGGAGGTGGTTGGCACCAGATACAGTATTCATGATCTGGACGAGAGGAGACGCAGTCCATTTAATAACTGAATGAAACCTCACACCTGTTGCTGAGTGAATCTGAGAGAACGCAGTGTCGGTAGATGATGGGAAATGATTTTATTCTGCTGTGAAACCACTTTTGAATTACTGTAGGTATAGAGGTGCATAAGCATGTGGGAATATTGATATTTTATGGATGGTTGTGTTGTTTCAGTTGCCCCCATATTCCTTATGAGCAAGTTTGAACAGGGGGTTGAATACAGTTCATAATTTGGCATTTTCTATTACACTTTCAGGATTGGTAGGCTATCACCCCCCATACCTGTACTGGCAGGTGGTTAGATATCCAAACATAACGGCTTTGCCTACATATTGGCTACATTTCTTTATCTACACAGTAGGTAGAACTACCTAATAACATCCACCTACTATTTCTTTGCTGAGAATAGTTTCTCATGGTGTATCTGCTGCTTGGTTTGAAGAGGTTTGCAGTTTTTTTCTGCCCCTGAATGTAGTTTCTTGCCAGGAGCAGGTGGTGGTGATTGTTGCTTGATTAGAGGTTTGGCCATCGTTGGAATAGATAGGCTATAATTCGCCTTCCAAGAACAGCTAGCCTACATCTTCAGGGCAGATTTGTGGCTACAGTGAGTTTGCTGTCAATAAGGAATTAAATGGCCCATGCTAGCTCACTTCAACAGAAGAAAGTAGTGTTAGCTATGTCTCAATATCAAAACAAAAAATACTGCTCCTAGCTAATAAATAATTGGATAACCTCCCAAAACACATAACGTAGCTTGATGCTTCAGGGTAAATAGGATAGACAGTGAGGAGATGGCCTGGGGCTAGCTGGCTCGCAAGATAATTTCAATAGAACAAAATACATGACTCAGATTAGATGTAACAGTGGCATTGCTTTCCATTCTCAGAGATTGGTAAGTAAAGAATGAAGTTTGATGCTGAACTCTCAATGTTTATTCTTAACTTTTAAGTAAACAGCTACTAATGCTAACTGTGGACCAGAATTAAAATTAACAAATAGTTCCTTTAAATTCTCTTAGCCAAGAAATACAATAACCGCCCCAAAACATAACTTGTTTGTTTTTACACTTTTACACTTTGTAGGCTACTCATTGAAAAGGGAAACATAAAATGTTGCTCAAGGAGCTTTAGTAAGAAGTTTTTTTATTAAATCTAGAGAGAGCCAGGATAATTGACATGCCCCTATTTCCCTCTGTTTACCAACAGTAACCTCTGTTACTGCAGAGGTCATGTTGGTATCAATTTATCTACTCTGACTTGGAGCAGTTAAAATGCCTACTGATACACAAGCAATTTGAAACAATTATTCTTAAAGCCGCTGATTAGCTTCTCCATCTGTGAGCCCACTGCTAATCTGCCCAAACACAAACTTCCTGCCAAACAAACAATGCTTAATAATGAAGTGGGACTTTGCCAGGAGGCCATCAGTGATACTGGCTTCACTCCTGTTATTATTTTTTCCCCCCCTAAAAGCCGGGTCTCATTCACGCACATTAATTCAGCCAATCAGATCTAAACAATGTTCATTAGCCAAAACAGCTGAGCTCAGTTCCATTCAGTTTTTCTGGTCTAATTGAAATGTACGACTCGGCCCTTCTGGGAGAGCATCATTAGCGGGACACATGCTAATGCATTTTAAAGACACCCAGCTCAAGGGCTGATTAATATTCCCCAGAAAGGACGGCAAATCTCTCTTGTAAGAGCCACTTCATCATTATGTTTATTACAACATTTTATAAAGGATCTCAAAGCTTGTGAAAAATGCAGTGATCAAATGCGAATGGTATCCAAATGTCCTCATTGGGTTTCTATGTATCTTCAAAACAAAGGGATTAGTTAGATTCCAGAGTGTCTTAACAGGACTGACCAAGACAAATATTTCCAATCATAAACAAGATGACACACCATTCGTTTGAATATGATGACTTTTGGAAAAATATTTAAAGGCTTTGGAAATAATCTCAAATTCAAATCAAGTCAACCTCGACATTGCTTGGGTTGCCTCATCTTAGATTTAGGACGTTAAACCCACATCCCAACATCTGGGAAAGAAAGATGCTTCATATTGTTTTATGGGAAGTGTAGGAACTCCATACCCAGGACTAAAAGTCAAAATATTTCCTATTTTTTCAGGCTCTCTGATATGAAAGCTTAGTGTTGTTTTTTTGCAATACAACTTCAAAAGAAAAGTCACCTTGATGCATTTTAAAATGACATACACAAATGCATTCATCCAGTAGTGCAATTTAATATGAATGAGAAGCACTTACAATGCTTTAACATTTTAAGTAAGAGAAATATTATTTTCTTAAGAAAATTGGATCAACTCAACCACAACGTAGTCCAGTTTCTCATTGTGTGCTCTATAATGCATGTGCACATTGCTTAAAGTAACCCAGATGTTTACCTTGATTGAATGCATGGCAAACATGTAAACACTTAATGCAAAACCTTATTAATCCACTGTGCATGAAAGTGTAGAAATCCATTTTCTAATTAAAATAATAAAAAAAGGAAGAAAAGAAAAATCACATTTCATGGCTCATCTCTCCAGAGGCCAATCAGATTCCAGTTGCAAGTCCAGCACAGAAGAAAATAACATCCCATCATGTGCGCGCAAATGCTGCCCAACCAGTTTAACTTCTGCATGTCCTGCTGTCTCACCAATTTCTTCTGATTGAAATCAGGGGGAAGGAAAAAGAAAGAAAGAATTGATTTCTCCTCATGCATTATTTTTCGGACGAGGAGTGAAACTTACAGTAAACTTTAAATAATTAAAACAATAAAACAACAAAATGAAGCTTAAACAGTAAGTAACAATGACACTTCCTTTTATTTCACAGGAGTCGACACGCCACCTCATTACAGCATGTAGAAATGAGAAAGACAAAGGATGAGGCTCAAATTCCCCACTTCAGTACTAAACACCACAGGACTAATATATGTACAAATGTCCGTGGGATTCAGACCCACGGCTTTCTGCGTAGTTGTAAAAGACAGCGCGAATAAATACTTTTACATCAATGTTTAATATAAACAAGAAATACCTGTCGTACAAATTGCACTTGCCGATGGCTGTGAGGTAAAAAACAAAACAAAAAACAAAAACACATTGTGATCACTACATGACTACAGTACAGTCACTCCGACAAATTCGCTCCAGTCCAATGCTTTTAAATTACAATCATTTTTTTTTTTACTATTATTACACTGCGCCTGAGCGGTCAATTCAACATTAAACTGAACCTGGGCTTAACCTATAGGATACCCGCCTCCCATTAATAGATGATCCCTCTCTATACGATCCAATAAAATAAGGAATAAAGAAATAAACAAACAAAACATCAAGAATAAACCACAGGAGCGTGTGCGCGCTCTTTGGCAAACGTGTCAGTGCTTTGACACCTGTTTTCTGGCAAAGTGCATACAATCATGATTCATCAGATGCATCGAAGTGGTGTTTTAAGGTGGCTATTATCTGGCAAATTGGGTCATCTCTAACTGATTCGGGGAATTTGCGCATCTTGGAAACATCATTGGTCCTGATGGCTATTGAAAAATAAATATGGCTTTAGATGCTATTCTAGTGATTTGTTGTTTGTTTTTCTTAGATGGTGAAATAAATCGACCCACTTACGCTCTACAATAACAGATCTCGCACATTCCTGCGCCCCAAAAAGGCGCACAAGCTACAGGAGTCAGCGCCTGATGCTGCTGCTGTGCGTTGTGCGTCTCCCTCTCCCTCTCTCTCCCCAGGGCTGTTGTAATCCACCTCATTGAAAGTTGATTATTTTTCCCTCATAGCTGTGATTCTGAGTGAGACAGCTTTGCGGTCCCCACCAGGCTGCTGTCACTGTTGTCCAAGCCGGCGCAATCCGACCACATTCCCAGAGTCCCGGGCTCCAGAGAGGTTACGAACCCCCCGGAGCACCGGGTCAGGTCGCAGGAGCTGATGTGCAGCCTGCGATCGGCTTGCCTCGGGCAGCACAGCAGCCTCTTGAAAGCCTTCCTGAAGTCCGGGCTCCGGCAGTAAATAATGGGGTTAAACGCCGAGTTCACGTACCCCAGCCAGTTTAGGAACACGAACAGGTCCTTGTCCACCACCTCTGCGCAAAACACCCGCACCACGTTGACTATAAAGAAGGGCAGCCAGCACAGGGTGAACGTCCCCATGATGATGCCGAGTGTCTTGAGCGCCTTCTGCTCCCTGAGCGCCAGGATCTTAGACGGCTTCTTCTTGCACTTGGAGGTGAGCCCGGTTAAGGTGTTGTGGAACCTGCCCTCGCACTTGTCGATTTTCCTCAGCTGTTTTTTCGCCTCTCTATACACACGGGCGTAAACAAATATCATGACCAGTAGAGGAATGTAAAAAGAAATGACGGATGAGGAGATGGCATATGCCCTGTTGGTGACAAAGTCGCAGCACTCGGGGTCGTTGTAGCATTCTGTGTCCACGCTGTCCCGGGACCAGTGCATGAGGATGGGCAGGAAGGAGACCAGCGCAGAGATGGCCCAGACTATGCACACCACAGCTTTGGCCCGGGCTTTGGTCAGCAGGCTTTGGTAGCGGAAAGGCGAAGTGATGGCCACGTACCTGTCTATGGCGATAACGCACAGGGTCTCGATGCTGGCGGTGACGCAGAGGACGTCCACGGAGATCCAGAACTCGCAGAAGAAGGAGCCGTAGAGCCACGAGCCGCGCACCTCGAGCGCGGCGCCAAACGGCACGACCAGCAAGCCCATGATGAGGTCCGCGCTCGCCAGCGACACAATGAAGACGTTGGTGAGCGTCTGCAGCCTCTGCGTCCTGGCTATAGCCACGATGACCAGGATATTCCCGAACACGATACACAGGACGATCAAGCTCATCACCAGGCTCATCCCCGCCATCCACTGCTCGGACGCGGCCGCGGAGGATCCCGGTGCGTCCGGCGCCTCGCTCCCCGTGCCATTCTGGAAGTTTACCGGCGAAGATGCGCCACCGTCCCCCATGACGGGCTGCTGCGCTGTGTGCGGGACCAGGTCGAGTTCATCAACGCAGCGCGAGGCAGCCTTTTTTCCTATAGGTGTGTCGCGGTCTCACGAGCTCCCACAGCTCTGCCCCGGTCGCGCGCCAACTCCATCTGGGGCTCCTCTCTCGCCCTCAGCCTGCGCGAGCTACTGCACCGGCCGGGATTGTCAAACGAGGCTGTGACATCACCGCTCGTCGGGACCAATCAGGCAGCTCAGCAGATAAATTGTACTGAGATACTAGGAGTGAAGTTGAGGACATAAACAACAGCTGAACTCAAAGAAGAGACACACAAAGTCTCTGTTTCTTCTGATTGATAAACTAATGCGCATGAATGAACACACAACACTTTGACTGAGGCGAAGTTTGGCTGCAAAACTGCGTGTGTGATTGTGATCTATAATCTGCCAGTCTTTGGGAACTTGAGGAGCCAAATATGGACCTCCAGAATTCACCAAGACATCATGAACTACAGGGATTTCCTTCTTTTCATCACTTGCCATCACAAACAATATTTGTTTTTCCACTTGTCCATTTTATATTTTTATCACTAAGAATACATTCCACAGCTACAGGGGTCAGGCCCAACCGCAGATCTGCTCTTTGCCTCCTCACTGCAGCAGCATGCATTACATGGACATTTCTTATCTTAAAACAACTGTAAAACATGTTTTGACTCACACCGAACAGACACAGAGCATGCAGGTCAGCTCATCGTGCAAAACACCAGCCTTGATGATTTGCGGTCTGCAGGATGAGGCAGGATTAGCCGGGTGTGTGCTCTGAACTGGTCAACATCAAGATGTCAACAAAATGAGGAGAAGTAGACACAGAGGCTGAGGAACGTCAGGCGTGGACCGGCTGACAGACGGATCTTGTAAACGGTCTAGTTTAAACAAAAACATGGTTACATAAGAGAGGAAGAGGGACAAGACAAACAAATAACAGTAGAGACAAAAAACTATATAGGCCTTAGTAACAATAGTTAATTGGAGAAAAGGATAAAGACTAGATTATGTTGATAACAAATCTGATTTAATTCATCTTGATACTTCAGAGTAGGAGGAGAAATAACCCTGTCTACATTCCCCTCTGAATTTTACAACCACGAGACGTTGAAAGATAAAGACAATGGCAGGCATCTTCACTACCAGTTAAGCATTTCACACCGTCCCTCGTGACACACAGGCTTGCACACAAAGACGGATGACACCGCCGCAGCTGTGCTGCTTGTTTTTCTGTGTGCTCATCAGCATGCCTGCTCATGAACCTGACGACCCAGCGCCAGAGGCTGTGACACGACCCGACCCCGAGCAGCAGTGGATGTCTTTTCCTCGGGCACTCCCAGCCAGTTGCATGGGGAGGAGCAGAGGGGTCTAGGAGATGTGAGGGGGCTGCCTTCTTCACTGAATGTCCGACAAACGCAGATCAAACACGGGGTCCAGAAGGTCAGGTTGAAGCATGCTCTCTGTTTCAGCAACAAGTTTCTCATTCATAGTGTTTAAATGGCTCCTTGCATGCTGCGTCACTACAGCAGCTGCTGGTTGGGTCAGTGACACCTGAGTGGTTGTAGTTTTCCCACCTATGCGTGACTTTAAACACAACCCCACTCAATATATGCTTTAGGTTAACATCCAGTGTTAAACAGTTGGGTACCACTTTAACAAAGCTCCCTTTTAAAGGCGTTCTAAGTATAATGTCAGCAAAATGATTTTTCACAATATTGCATTTCTTATAGAAGGTAGCTATAACACTGGTCTGTAGACATCAACAGCTAATTTATTAACCATTAAAAAAGCCATTAGTTGCATGTCATAAACATATATAGACTGTGGTATCAAGTTGGTTCAAACAAACAAATAATGTTGTCCCAGATGACAACCTCCGCATTTCATTTAGGCAGGTTGGTGTTGTTTTTTATTTTGCAACCAAGACAGTGAGTATTTAACAGTCCGACTCAAGTTCGGTGTATTTTGAAGACAGAGTGTGAAGTCTGATTTATGCAGAAGAAACATGATTCATCGCACAGGATCTTTCAGGTCGAGTCCTTTCTTAGCACTGTGGTGGTTAAACACATGAATTAGCCTGATTAATCAACAAGAGACGTCTGTCATAACAACCAGTGGCACCCGGAAAAGCAAATCAAAATGTCACACCACAATAGCATCACCAGGAAATACACAAAATAAATAATTCAATGCCGAGCTTGTCTGTGAACTTTTACAAAAAGCAAGTCAAGGGGAAACACTCACTTAACCCATTTGATGTAAATGTGCAGACAATCAATTTAGAAAGCTTTTACTGCTTTTGCACTCATGATCTTACTGTTTTAAAAAAAATCCTGACAGTCATTGTTAACTTCTATACTACCTGTAGACAATGAGCCCAGGTGGAGACCTGCCCCTGACAGTGTGGAATAATCATCCATCACAGCATGGACAGATGTGTTGCTGCTCCTGAATATTTAAAGTGTCTACAGCTCTGTGAGCATCTCATATTATATTTCTAATGCCCTGCATGAATCTCAGAGAAAGATTGCTCAAAGTGACAATAGGCATAATTTGGGTGAACCAAGCCTTTATGACCAAAATCCAAATTAAATGTTTTTTTCGAAACGATCACCTCTCTGAAAACGATCCCCTCAAACTCTTTGGAAAAGCTTTTGACCTTTGCTTAGAGGCTACATTTATAGCATTCACACCTCTTTGCTGTAATTCAACTTTCAGCTCCCTCGCTGCTCTCACGCAGGAATAAACCGCGCAAAGTGCTCTTGACCAGTGAGCAGCAGCTGTACCTCCTACATGTCTTGCACTGCTTTTAATCTAGGAGTACATAATTTCATCTCATGTACACTGTACAATGAAATGACAAATAAATAACCTTTGACCTTTGACCTTTGACCATATCTCCACGCAGGTGTTCTACACTGGAAGAAAGGAGAAGTAGAACAGGTTCAACTTGACTTTGTAACTTGACCTCATAGTGCTGACAATGACATGGGGTCAAAGGTCAAAGCTGATTCTTCACCTCTCTTGGCTTTGAGCTTCTCTGCAGAGAAGAAAATGAAGGTGAGCAGCAAAAAGCGAGACAAACTGGTATAATGTGTTCAGGTAAGCTTTAGTCACCATAAAACACACCTCTTTCCAAGTTAGCATTCCTGCTCGTGCTGTCACACCGACTGGAAATATGGAAATAACATTTGTTCTCTTTAAACGATATGATCTAAATCGAGCCCACTCAGAGTGATGAGATTATTAAAACCGAGCAAAAACTGTGATTTTCTCCTTCACTAAACCCTCTGATCTGAGAACTTTCAGCCTAACAACCCTGCAAACAATATTTCATAACTATTTACAATTAAACCAGTCATGTTGAGTGAGCAATTAATTTAGAGAGGTCAGTAACAATTAACCAGTGTCAGCTTCATGCATCATATGAGCATCATAAGAGGCGCAGGGTTTACAAGCCCTGCAGAAAGCTTTTAAAAGTCTTTTTTTGTGCTGCTGAAAGAAGCTGTGTGTTCATGGGGACTCTTATCTAATCATTCAGACTCAAAAATCCTCATGGCTTACTTGAGGCATTTGTCTACTTTTAAATAAATATTTAGATCAATGTGTTATATCATGTACTGTAGGTCGAAAAGAGGTAGTGGTGTCACGGCTCAGCTCCTGAAGACACCACTGACTTGTATTTGTGGGAACCGTCTGTATTTTATGGTTGGCGTAGTCCCTGGTGATGTTTGGACCTGTGTTTATTGAGACTGTGTTGATGTGTGTGTGTGTGCTTGGCCCCCCAGAAGCCAGAATCACATGGGGTTAATGATGCTGTCAGGATGTCGGTGAAGGAGGCAGCTGAGGGGTGAGACAGCAGGCAGCCATGCAAAACAGCAGGGAGAGAGTTGGTGGTGGTGGTGGAGGAGGAGGATGCAATATTGGCACCTTAATGATTAGTTGTATGTTGTGTTACAATTCATGCTGGCACCAACAGGGAACGTAAATCATCTTAGCAACTTCCTTCATTGTCACTGGCTGATCCTGCTTTGGTTTTTCATGTATTTCCAGGTCATTCTGCTGTGTCTAATGGCATTTACATAACCACATGTATTATACTTTATATTCATTGATGCCTATGGGCACTATAAATAATGTTTTTCTCATCTTTTCTGATATCCTTCTTAAAAAGAGGAAAAGGGTCATATTCAGATAACATTTAAAAGATCTGGAAATTGAATATATTCCGGAAAATATATTTCTGTAGATCTCAAGACAAGACCAGATGAGTCACACCTTTGCACTTGGTGTCACGTAATTAATACACTATCCTATTACTATGATGAGCACACCATTTTCACAGTGGAAAAATAGGCATCAACAAATACTACTATATTTTGACACCTGGTTAAGTAACATCTGCCTGAAACCAATAGAAAATAATTAAATATTAACTTATATATAGATAAATACACAAAAACCGTAGTTTTGTGACCTGTTTTTTTGAAGTTTTATGTCATCAGTAGAAATGGATGGGCCTGAGCCTGAGTGTCACAGACAGTGCAGTGAAGTCAGACAGTATTGTAATGTAACACACTTCTGGTTTTGGTCTTTTCATGGGAAAAATATAGGGCAGCAGCAGCTTTATATCGTCAGCGTATTGTTCTCTATCATCAAAGGTGCGCTGACTGATCCTCGATGCCACCACCTATGTGACTATTGATAGTGATTTTATTATCAGACAGTAAACTATATGTGTAATAGAGACATCACTGTGTTGTGGGCTCAGAGTGAGACTAATGAGAGGGTTTTACTGCATGTTGTCAAGAGGGAGTCTGTCATCTGAGGTCAGCTCACACGTAACCTGGCTCTGTGACAGATTTATGAGCGAACAAGCTCATTAGCGAAGCTTTTGATAATATCTCACATAGCAGAGCTGCAGCCTTTCACTTTATTAATGTGTTAATTGTGGTTCTGCGGAGTAGCCTGAATCAAAAAGGCAGGAAATATGCAAAGAGGAATATGAGAATAAATCTAAAGAATGTCTTTTTCATATGAGACCTCACCTTCTTATCAAAGCACACACAAACCAGAATATTAAAAATGATTTATTAGTTTTTTTCTTATTGCTGTGCTGCATCTCAAAGTGCAGAATACAAGTTAAAGTATTAATAAGGAACCCTTGAAGACAAAAGCATGCCAAGATGTGCCTGAAAAGGCAGTACAGTACAGTAAGGGGAAACACAAGTGAGATCTAGAAAACACAATCGGGAACTTAATGTCCACCAGTAGCCACTCAAGCTCATCACTGTTCATTAAAAAAAATGCCAGAGGGAGCACAGAGCAGAGAAAACACTCTGGCGAAACATTTGCAGTTCATTTGAAAAAAAAAAAATCTGGGAACAAAACACAAATATGTTGTTATTGCTTCTGATACAGTCAAAGTGTCATCGGTCGACCATTCATTCAGTAACGTCGCTTTTCCAAGGCACTTGGGCCGAGCGATCCAAACCAAATAAAAAACAGTCCGACAAACACAATTACGTTATAAGGCATGATGACAGCGATGATAATCAAAACACTCCGGCGCATTTCTGACAACAGCTCATAACTTCGAAAACCAATAAGGGAAACTGACAATAACAACTTCCACATTATAATATAACATTACACAACAAAACACGCAACAACGTACATGTATTACAGTGTCTCATCACATCGTTATACCATCTCTTTCATATTATGTTCCCTTTGTGGAGGAGTAATGATGTATATAAATATAAATGCCTGGGTTTAATAAGACTTTATTTTCTTAGTACGACATCCCATAGTGCACAGAGCCAAACAATAGTCATTTGCCATTATCAGTTAGAGAGGTCACTTCTCCTTATCAGTAACAGGCACTTTATTCATGACTTACACAACAGCCACACTTAACCATTTGAATGAAAAGGACTCCTTGTGTCATAAATAAATATAATGAAAAGTATATTCAGTGCATACACTGAGAAAGGCTTTAAGCTATGGTTGCAAACTTTATGAGACTACAGTATGACCTCTGTAAACAACTGCGACTACTCATGCTCAGTCACATGTAGACAAATATTTATGAAAGCTTAATCGAAGCGCCTGAAGGCACCGTCAAGGCTGCCTGTAAACTTAACTAACCACACACATACATGAAGATATATTATTTTTAAAAAGCATAAAGCATAGATGTGAATTAATACTCTACTGCTGGACATCTTAAATATATTACAGACAATACAAAATGTGAGTCTGCATAGATAATTTATCATAAAGTTTCATTTCTGTCCTTTCCCACTTGCTACTTTTTTTCCCTGGACTGAGATTAAAGAAAAGTTTCCCTCTTGGGATTTCAATACCATATTCTTAAGAAGCTGTCCGTAACTCACCATTAGCATTCAAAAGCAACGCTTGGCCGAGCAAAGCTAGAATAAAACATCTTCCTTCGAGTCTGAAATCAGCTCCAATAAAATGTCTCATTTTTTATTCCTTCTCTGCAATTACTTGAGGGACTGGGAAAAAAGTTCTTGAACAATTCTTAAGAGAAATGGTTTCAAATGCAAACAGAAGGCATCCGATAATTTCTTTCTTTTTTTTGCATCTTGGAAATTCACGTCCATCTGCTGGTTCAGGAGAAAACGTGAGGCTAATTGGAATTTTTGGCTTTTACATAATTTTTAATATTTGGGAGAATTTTAAATCCTCCACAATTTTAACAGACGGAAAGTCTGTTTGTCACTAGCTGTACCACCAGCTGCCAGGTGGATCATCGTTATTTCTTAGTCATTCATTAAATCCAGAGAAATGCAACATTTTTAGTGTTATAATTTTAAAGTCTGATGAATAAGACGGCGTCTTTTAATGGAGACTGTTTTCTTTCACTCGGGCAGGACAACCTGTCCTCTGGAATTCGGTGCATATATTATTATTATATAGGTCTTCAGGCTGCAGTTGTGTTTGCTGAACTGCCTTTTAGAAGATGCATGTGGATGCATCTGTTTGCGTTCCTATCAATAACTGCCAAGCACAGTCAAGGACATTACAGCACTGATGCATCATATGATGCATTATATTTCGGGGAGAGGCTTTTTCTGAGTAGTTTGAAATGAAATTCTGCTGAAAATCAGGTTTGTGTGAAATACATTTTTGTCAAAAGTGAAGTGACCCTGTCAGAAACAATCTGTACTTTTTTCTTCTACCTCTTCCAGAACAATGGACAAAACATGTGATGGAGTTAAACTGAGATCCGAACCAAAATTGCGCTGCAACGGCACAGAAAGTGGAGACGGAAAAATGAAGCCTTAAAAGGCATGAGTTGTTGCCACGGTGACCTCTTTCTCTCCTTGATTGGGACTTATTTGAAGAGGCTGAGTGAAAGCCGCTGCTTTCATCATACAGGCGTTACCTGCTTCCATGCAGTAGTACACCCACACCCCTAAAGTGAGGCTCGGAGTGCTGCTCGCTTCCTTTATAACAGCTGGAAGTTTGGTTGAGATGGAGAGGGGCTTCGACACATCCAAAATGTCACCGGTAACCAACTCACCGTCTAACAGCCACTCATTACCTGTGAAAAACAGGGGGAAAAAAATCAATAGTCTGAATTACTCTGGCTAATTGAAAAATAAATAATTGCCTAACTGTGCTAAATGACCCTAACGTTCATGAGGTGATCCACATAAAACAAGACCCAGATCATTCACACAGCTCATTTTCCAAAAGCGCAGATGAGTTTATATGGAAATGTCTGCCTGACATCTAAATTTATTGTTGAGCGCAGCAATGTGCATTCTGCCTGCGAGACTGGCTCCAGCCTGAGCATTGCACTAAAGCACTGCTAAATGGAGAAGGCCGATATATTACCCCCAAAACCACATAACCCCGACTGAATCGGATCAAGCGAGGGAGAGGACGTGAATTTTTCTGAAACAAAAAGGGAGATATTTATAGAAACAAATACTCATCATGAGACTGGAGCAGTGAAAGATAAATTGCAGTAGAAAAGAAATGGCTCAAGCTTCAACTGTGAGAAAATATTATTATGCCAGGGAGACCGTCAAATCCATGCCAGCGGTGATTAATGAAGCTGGTGCCTAACGTGAAATCCCAGGGAAGCCATTTCTAAAAAGCCACTAAAAAACAATTTAGATCTGGCGTGCACTTCTAACTTGATCCATTAAAATTCCTGCCTCTGCCGTGATCTGATCGGCATAAGTCTAGACTGGGTATAATCGGACAGCAGAGGATCACGTAACATAGCCTGGTAACTAATTATGTGAACCAAGGCATGTCGTCTTATCAAAAGGCTCTAAAAATAGTCTGCTGATATCTCTGACTGCATGCTGCATCGCTCACAATGATGGAAACACTTTTGTTCCAAACCTAATGAACAGACCATCAACCATCACTAACATGATATCTCTAATCACTTCACACTTGATCCGAGGGTCAGTCTGCTGTTGATTACAAACTGAGAGCACCAGGTGAAGCCTTTCTATAGATTGTGGCAGTAAATATCATATATTAAATCATCCATTCCCATGTATAAGCTTGTTGGTGCTTTAAAACGACAGATCTGCTTTTCCATCCCTCAACTGGAAACTATAAATCTCATGTGTGGGCTGGATGAGTGTGGATCCACTTGTTGTACAATGAGAACAACATGAAGGTTAAGCATCGTTCGCTTCCATTTTTTTTGTTTGACAGAATCGTGGATCACTCACCGAAATAAAGCTTAGTGGGAGAGGTTGAGAGGCTCAATCAGAATAAGGTCATTATTAAATGTAGAGAACAAGATAGGTCACAGCTAGAAATCATTTTAACAGAGCAGGCCATTGAAACTAAATTAAACAACAGCAATATGATTTAAATCATGTTAACGTCCCTTGGTTAACATGAGTTTAGACAACTGAGGACACCAATGCATTCCCTAAAGAGCAGCCAATTTCTGAGGTGTGGAAATGGGATTTGTCTGTTACTTCCTCAACTGTCCTCTTACTTAAATCCCCGCACTTCCCCCCCAATAAACCTTTTCCAGCAGGTATTTGTCAGGTCTTTGTCAAATGCTGCCGTCTTTTCAGAATGGACCGTCAACAAAGCCCTCCTCCTGAACGCCGACTGTCAAATCAGAGCCTATAGCAGCCCTCTGTCTAGCTAATGGGGTTTATTCACATGTTGAAGCAGTGTGGGACTGTAGAAAGAGTCATATTTATGAACCCATACAAAAAGCACAAGATTTAATGTGTTAGAAATGTCATAAATTGGTGTTTGCTTTTAACGTTAGCTTAAAAATTAGCATGCTAACATCTAGGTTGTTGTCAGATATGGTCAGCTTTTTATTGCTTTGAAACACAAAAACAAAAATAATGCCTTAGTGTTTTAGTGTCATAGAATGGAAAACCTACAATAAGCTAATGATTTTAAGCTAGCTATGTTAGCGAGCTACAATACAAACGCTGGGACACTAGTTTTGACCAGTAAAACTAGCTGGAGTCGCAATTGAACACAATATCTCAAAAATGACTAATTCAACTTCTGTATCACTGAATAGCAAATGATGACAGTGGCTTGGCTAACCCTCAAGATGCCACTTGAAGGTATGAAGTCGGAGATACACCTTCTGGGATGATGAGGCTGAATAAAACATTTTCGAGCATGACATTCGTCACTGTGATTGAACTCTGTCTCACCCTCGGCTGACAGGGCCCAGGAGCTCGGGGCCTCTGCGGTGAGTTTGGTTCCTTCTGGAAGGGACAGCGTGAGTGACAGGATGAGAGTCTGGCCCGCAGACACTGCTACTGGTGGCAACGCTTTCCTGACAGCTGATTTAGGAAGCGTGGGGGCTTTGGCAGGAGCTGAGAGCTTGGTGGGTACTGAGTCTGTGCAGTCCATGGAAATAGGAAACTGGAGAGAGGAGAGAAATTTGGGTGTTTGGATTAGATAGGAGCAGGGAGAAAGCTGTTGAGACTTCATCTGTCCTTTCTTTGTAATCTTTTACTCTTCCAGTTTCAGGGCACATTAATTACACGCACACACACACACACACACATATCTAACCAGTGAGACAGTCTTGGAGTCGAGGTCCAGCATTTTGATTTGGTGGTTGTTGGTATCAGCCACGTAGAGAAGCTTCCCGTTGTCACCCACACAGATTCCTCCGGGTTCATTAAAGCAGGATTTGATAAACTCGGGGTCTGTAGTATCTCCGGCTTCCCCTGTCCCTGCTAATGTGCTACACTGCTTTGTCTTTGGATCCACCACCTTGATCTGAATCACACAGGCAAATAGAGACAATCAAATAAAAATAACAGGGTTATTAAATTAAAGGAAAAAAGGCCAAACCCTGTATGTTCGCAGTATGGTGCAAGATCAAAAGGATACAAGCTTTGTTCATCCACTCATCAACGTAAAGAAGGCCCTTATGACGACAGGAGCTTCAAATGCGAACACAATGCAGCTTTGAACTGAAGCCTTGTGACATGCAACAGTTACCTTGTGGTTGTAGGAATCAGCCACATAGAGCAGGCTTTGTCTGGGAGCCCAGGCAACACCGAGAGGATGCTGCAGCTTGGCGTCCACCCCTTTCCCGTCTATATCCCCGAAAGCAAAGAGGTTCTGGTTCAGAGAGGATAAAAAAAATGTTCAGAGGAGATCGAATGAAGATAAAAACACGTACAAATGCCCAAACTGCAACTTGTGACCCCCTGTGTTTCAGCTCAGCCAGGGTCACAGTACAGTCTAACCAATCTAAATCTGTGAAACGCCTATAACCAAACTTAAAACGTAATCATAATGAAGAACGACTTTCATCTGAAAAATACAAGTTGAATCCTTTTCTATAGACTACAAATGATAAGTTTCTATTAGAGAACAACTTGGAATGAAAACATGAAAGAAAAATTGGCTTCATTATCTCAAGGGTTTCTGAATAATTCATACATGTAAGTAAGACAAGACATATTAGGCCGTATTTGTATGGAACACCAGGAATATAAAAATATCTAGTTGGATGAGTCATTCTGGAGAAGTTACTGTAGAGAGATGTACAATAATAACATGATGATAAATGCCATTAAGATATCACAGAGTGAAGCGTTTTCTAATTACGTGGAAGAAATTGTTTTTTAAAGTTGATTATTTGTGGGATATTTTCAGAAAATTATAAGAAAATGAAGTGAAAACAGTTTTAACGCGACAGATTGTTTCAGGCCAACACGAATCAATAACTAGTTGGTGAGAAATAAGGACGAATTAAAATAAATAGCTTTTAATGCTGCATCAGATCGATAAATAAAAGTTGCATGATTGTCTACGCTCCACTGACTCTGCACAGCTGCAGCATTCACTCTACAATGGCAACTTCAAAAAAACAAAAAACAAAACAGTTTCTGCACCAACACACCAAGGTGTTCACCCTCACTGCAGGAGTGTGCCCTCTGTTTCTGACTGTGACACAGCAGAAATGCATCCGGTGGATGTTGGGAAACAGTACACTATCTGTACTGCGTGTGTAAAAACACATAACTTCTGATGACAAAAAAAAATCAAAAAGGGATTACGGTAATAGCTCCACATTAGGAATTAGCCTCCTTTGCATTTTTGTCAAAAGTTAGATGAAGGATTCAAAATCACCCTCATGGCTGTTGTGTGAATATGACCATTGTTAACTACTCAAGATAGGAAAGAGGGGGTAAACAGCCAGCCTGGCTCTGTCTGATGGTGACATCATCCTACCAGGACCTGTAAAGGTGTAAAAACAAAAATATGTAGATGCTCTGCTGAAGGTCATGCAACCGACTGAGAAACAATCCAGCAACATCCCCCTTCTAGGAGTTTTGTTTTTGTATGAATTAGTTAGCTTTAGAGTTAGGGGTCAGGCACATTCGGTCTGTCAGATGCAGTCTGCTGGTGCTACTGCTGCTAAGATAACTGACTGCTGGCTGTGGCTTAATGAGAATGGGAATGATCCAGTAATGGCCAGGATACAATGCATGCTGATGTAAATGTAGTGCCGTTCAAAGTGCAGACATCAGATGTACATTTACTTGTAAAAGCTTTAATCCTGTTTAAGGTTTTATGTTTCATTGTCTCAGTTAAATGGCTAAAATGTCTACAGGCAGTGGAGCGTGCAGTGTATTAATGGATTTTGCTGGCTCGTCGCCATGTTGAATAAACTGTATATGACTCTCCAGTTAATTACTCTCTATCCTCATGGGTGACCACAAGCTGCAGAGCTCTTGGGACTTTCCAAAAATACACCAAAGAACACAGGAATAAAACAACCGCAGCAGCGAGGCTGTGAGGACATGAAAGTGCGAGCGACCAAAAATTGTTTTTTTGGCCTTTGGATCAACAACAAACAACAAAGGCTGTGTTTATTTATGGCTTTTTTTTTCAAAATCGATATTTTCTATCTATAGAGAAACGGCCCTGAAAGCCTGTGGTGTCCAGAATAGTGTCAGTGTTTTCTGTGCATGAGAGGTTTTTCAAATCTGTTTTGGGAATGAACTTTTTATTTTTTCCTCCATTATGTTTGAGATGCTCTTTGTTGTTATTGCCTTTAGTATTCATAATAATAATAATAATAGTAACAAACCGCTTTATATCCCAATTATAAACAAATACATTAAAAAAAATAATCCACCCTTTGAAGAACAAAATTACGCATCATATAGACATCTGTCCATCAACTGCTGTGCACTCACCATTGGATCTCTCTCTCCGCCCACCAGCAGCTTGACGCCTCCGTCCTTGAGCGCCAGCGTGCGGACGGTGCTGCTTTCACTGTCGGCCACAAACAGGCATCTCCAGGGCTCCTCTGGGGCCACTGCCAGGCCTGAGGGCTGGGCGAAGCTGGCCTTGTGGGGGTAGGAGTTGTTTCGGTTCTCCTCGTTGCCGCTGCCTGCCCATCGCACGCACGTCCCCGCCTTCAACTCACTGTTTATGTTGCAGAGTAGAAGATAAAGACGAAATGAGCCCAGATTAGTGGTAAATTAGTTCTAGACATAGAGATGGATCCTTTAATGATGCTATACTTTTTTTTTTTTCTCAAAGTGGACATCCGCTCCACTGGACATTTTAATGTGGATATATTATAACATAATTTCATTGACTTCCTGTGTTGTGGACAGCCACACATAGATTAAACAAGTTTATGCTCAGGGGCAGGTTTACTGTATGTCTTTATTTGCTCATAATTCTTTTAATCCTTGGCTTTTGACCGTTCTTCTTGCCAGGTGGACATGGTGGTCTTATACCAGTCTCTCACCTTCCTTTGGGCAGAGTCCCATCTTCTAGGAACAAAGCCCAGATCTGGTGGGTCCCTGCCATGGCTATCCACAGCACGTTATCTTCCACACCGCCTACACATGCAAATGAAACACACATATGTGAACACACAAAAACACTGATTAGACTGATTAGAGAGAGAGACTAGAATCAGGACGCTTCTGGCAGTCTACCTAGTTAATCAGGCAAAATCTACAAGTTACTTATATTCGCTTAACACATGAAAATCTCTTTCAGGTTTTTGTTAAAAAAAAAAAAAAGAAGTAAAATTTTCACGTGACTGACAGATAAATTCATTCATAATTCAGAGATGCAGCGATACAGGTTTAAATGACAGCATGCTGTCTGTCAACACCCATTTGCCACCTCGGACGGACTCAGCAGAGACAACGCTGCCATGATAATGGTTACACAACCCTTGCAGGCATGCAGCTTCTCAGTTGTATTTTTAATGCAGCGCGGAGCTCAGCCGTTCTCGATCACATCTGCTGGACTGTCAGGAACATTCGACATCTGCGGCACCTGACTCAACGACAGCCTCCATCACGCTGTATCACTTGATAGTTCAAAAGGTGTAGCATCCTCCTGATTTGGTCAGTTTAATTATTCATGCTCGCGGTGCGTAAATCATGAATATGCAACGAGTGCTTGGATGTGGAGCACGTTAGCAGAGCTAAAGGTCTGATTCCACATCCTCGGACCATGTGGCGACGTTCCACGGCAGCAGGTTGTGTCATCCATCAGCCTGTGCAGGAAATGTGACTAAGACTGATTACCTCCTGCTTCCAGACCTGGTGCAACTGTTACAGTACATATTGGTGCTCATGGCAAAAACAAATGACTATATGACTTATCAATCATTTAATTACCCTACCTCTAAAATGTAAACACAACCTGTTGATGAGTACAGGCAAAAACCCCCTCCGACCTTCAGCTCATGTTTGCTATCAGTTCGTACACAGTGTCGCAAGGACGGTACAACACATGCTCCAAGTTTACTTCAAATACAGCCAAAGCTTTTCACAACATCTGAGGCTTGAAGAGGCGGCTGAAAGTAAACACTGTAACCTGACGCAAGAAAGCTGTAAGACAAACAGATGCCAATAATCTAAAATAAATGTCTTCTGAAATCTTTCACCACTGAAGGGCCAAACTGTAAAGTGACATATTGTAGCTCTGAAATGGAAACTCAGAAGCTACGCTGTGGCAATTAACACATAACTCACTTACAATGGCTTATTAAAGGTGAATACAAATATATTAACACAAATGATAGGATAATTATACAAGGCAGTTTAAGTATTACTTAACAATTATTATTCAACATGAGGTCCAATGGCTGTAAGGAGCATATTGTTTTTGGAAAGATCATTATTAATATTCTGATGGAAATCTGATTTCTGTGTGGATTTGCAAGCTTGAAAACATGTGAAAATTTGCATATGGTGGAAAGCGAGGGAAATTTCCCCTTTAAATGGGACGCTGTTTGCACTATTGTTCTATCAAAACAAAGTAACAAAATACAGTCATGACAGAGGGGGTGCACATACAGTGCAACTGTGTGAGGGATCTGCTGTGTATGAAAACAATCTTGTGCCGACTGATTTTAAATCTGTGATCTGAACTTTTTCGGATAAGAAGATTTGATGGAAACACAAGATATGCACGTAACATTCAGAGATAAAAGATCTAAAAGATACAAAAATAACGGTTTGAAAAAAAAAGCGTTCCACTTAAAATGGAAAAAAAAAGTCTGGCAAATATTAAAAAAAGATCAATAATAAAAGAACTCTAAATGCCCAAGGCGAAATAATAAAAGCATGGTATAAAGAGGGACTCATGATTGATTCTGAAGGCGCGGCCTTAAATTACTTTGTGAGAATATGGACAACCTTATCAGAAAGTGGAGGTAGAAGAGGAATTTGTAAAAGAGGCTTATTGATTATCCCCCCATGACTTAGATAAATTAAGAAAGTATCTTCCAATAACATAATCAGCCCTTTCAGTTCTTTGAACATCTATCTCTGTGGATCCCTTGTGCCCTGATGTCTTTTTTATTCAATCAGCTACAGGAACACTGTCTGAAAAACCAAGGACTTGGATGTTAATGACTATTTGTCCAGTAAATCGCTTATGAAGGGCTGCTTTAAAAAACAAACAAACTGTTTTCTTTTGCAGCTCAAGATAGCCACTTCAAGAAGAGGAAGCATCATGTCAGGCTTTGAAGCCACACGACTTGATAACTAACTGAATGTACAAAGCGGAAACAGTGTCTCTGAACGTGTGATCGCACCAGGACGCACACCACATCTCTTCAAAGGGGGCGAGATGCAATCACTTCCTGTTTACTCCCCTGTCACCTCAATCTGCCTGAACTCGGCATGACCCATCAACGCCG
Organism: Decapterus maruadsi; assembly: GCA_030347415.2. Taxonomy (NCBI): domain Eukaryota; kingdom Metazoa; phylum Chordata; class Actinopteri; order Carangiformes; family Carangidae; genus Decapterus; species Decapterus maruadsi. Next base: position 10,560,807 of record CM064888.1, on the reverse strand, counting down.
AGCCGCCCGAGTGAGGGGAGGGGCCCGACGTCTACCTCAGGAAGCAGGTGAAGGTGAAAGTGAGGAAAGATGGTAATAGTTGTTCACTCACCTGCAGTGCCAAGCGTCACATCCCACGGGGAGCTGATTGGCTGCTGAAGTCCCATGGCCCCACCCTCTTTGTCTGTGCCTTGAACGCCCACACCAGCGAGAGTGCTGACTCTTCCCTCTAACAGGTCAATCTGACACACGGACACAAACAGACGGCCAAGAATGTGAAGAGAGTCACTGAGGAATACAAACAGGTTTTTAAAAAGAGACAATGGCGGGGCGGTGCGTGGCGCAGTGGTTAAGGCAGCCGCCCCATGTATATGCAGGATCAGGTTTCCTGGTCATTCCCCTCTCTCTGCCTCCCCCTTTCCTGTCTATCTCTACTAATCTATCAAATAAAGGCATAAAACGCCAAAAAAATATACTTAAAAAAAAAAAAAAAAAAAAAAAGAGACAATGGCGGGCGCTACCTTTCGGATCAGGTGGTTTTCTGTGTCGGCCACGTACACAGTGTCTCCTTTAATGGCCACACCCTGAGGGGAGTTAAAAGAAGCTTCAGACAAGTCGCCATCATGCCTCCCGCTTTCAGGCCCTGAAACAGAAGTGATGATACCATACATTATGAAGACGTCATATGGATTACACCTCCGTCTTAACAGAATCTCCACTTTTCCAATAAACCAGTGGCTCGGAGCTCATTGCTCAGTCCTCTGCATCTCTGATAACAAACTGACAGTTTTAATGTTTCATTTAGATCCTCTCCATCATCATCTCTGCTGAGAGTCCTCCGAGGAAATTTCTGCATCTCCAGACTCTACATGTTTAGATACTTAACATTTATTTTGTGGCTGGTACCCCACCAAATGAACTGAGCCATTTTAATTGTTCCCTCATGTGGCCTACTCGAGAGCTGAAGTTTGTTTTCACTGCTTAGATGATTAGTAGAGAAAAGAAACAGATTTGATAAATGGTTTTTTACTCCTTCACAGTATATTTACAGACATATTTGCGCATTTACAACCGGAGCAGCGGTTGTCTTTAATTTCCATAAGTGGATCAATTACTTCATAACTGGTTTATTTGCTCTAAGTGCTCACACTGTAAATAGAAGACACGACCGTCTGAACCAAAGCTCAGAGTCAACTCACGTAGACAAAACAACCGGTGACATAATAAACTTTTAATCTTCCGCCTGCTTTGAAATTCATCTTTATGCCCATATAAATATTCTGTATGCATAACGCATGAGGTCAACCCACAGAAATAAAAACAAATCTCGTGTTTTGTTTTTTTTCCCCTCATTTTGTCCACACTCAGGTCAGTGCCAAGTTCCCAGAGTGCACTTGTCCCTGCTGCTGCCAACCTCTCTGCTGGTCTGGGGACAGCACAGACAACCATGTGGCTCCTCTGAGGGTTGTTGAGACATGCGAGTTATCTAAAAATATTAATATTGCTTCGATTTTTGTTGTTTTTATTTGTGCACAAGCTTACTCTCAGCAAATAACAAGATTAAAACAATATCTCATTTTTAAATAACACAAAGATTTAGGTCCTTTATTTGAAAATACCACAAACTGGAGGTGTGAGGATTCGATGCCAGCCTTGAGAGAAGCTGTGTCTCTATCCTGGATCCTGCTTCTTACCTCCTATGACATGTAACAGCTGACCGGTAGAGGACACCACCAGAATCCGGTGATGCCCGGTATCTGCTATGGCCAGTCTCTTCTTGCTGTCGTCGATGGCCACCTTCCCAGGAAAAGACAGAATGGTGGGTGGCAGGGAGTCTCTGTACAGCTTGATGCCCACTGCGTGAGGCTTCAGCAGGCCCTGCTCCCCGTAGTGGCGCAGGGCGCTGTCAGTAAAAAGCATCATCCTGTCACGGTGGCCTTCGCCCACGAGGGAGAAGAGCAGGTTGCCACGTGGCCCCAGCAGAACCAGCGTGGGCCAGCAGGACACCTCCAGTTCATGCCAGAGACGCGCCTCACCGTCGTTTACCACTGGGTGGATGATGTCATAGCGGAGGACGGCGCTACGAACGTTGGCGAGGACCTTTGAAGGGTTGGTGAAAACATAAGAGCTATGGATTACTCATCTACTCATCAATTAAATGTTAAATGAATCAATTAATGCATCAATAAGGGTTCCTGAATATCCCAAAAATGTGAGAGTTTTCTTATTAAATGTAATAAATGGTTAAATAATAAAGATGTTAGCGGGACATTCATTTTCTTTCTAATTATGAAACATTAAACAAATCTTTTCAGTGACTTACAGTTTAGTCTACGTCCTCATATTTTCATTAAACGCCTCAGCCTCAAAATGAAGCCAATTAACAAATTCATATTCTCTGCGGGAATGTGGAAATCCCTTTATTAAATTGAGAAATTCATGTTCTTCCGTCTACTCGAGCTCATTTACAGTAATGAAAACTGTTACTCAAACTGAGAAACAAGATAATAATCTGGTGTTTCATAACACCGTTGGAACTTCTTGTTTTTTGCACCAAAAAAACAAAAAACAAAACAAATATGCAAATCTTTATTTTAAAGCAGAAGTCAGCATAATGTTTTTGTTAATATAAGTCCTAAATAGTCCTATTTTCCGTCAGCAATCACTTACATAGAGTGTTTGGGCCGAAACACGAGTCTCTCCGTCACTCTGCTCTGCTGTAAACCGAGGAGAAAATTTTCCTTGTGGGATACAAGCGTTATCCAATGAGGAGAGAGAACGGCATGAAGGGCTGTGTGTGCAGCCAAGGGATGCGCGTGAATGTGGTGACGTAGGGACGAGGACCAATAGATGCCTGACGAGGGCGGGGGCTGCTAACTCATGGTGCGTTCAAGGAAACTCGTAACAGGCAACAGGTCGGAAAAACACAAGTTACGGGTTACCTGGAACGCTACAAAGTCGTAAGTTGTGACTTAATTTACGGTTTCAAAAGCCTGCCTGGAACGCAGCATTAGCCAAAATGACCGGATCGCTGATATCTGCTTTAAATGTATACAATGGAAATGTTCCCACATTCCCTATAATACCCGTCCTCCACTCCCCCACTCCCCAATATCTCCATCCATCTTATCTTCTTCCACTTCTCTCACAAACAAGCATGAAAAGCAGTATGTGCGTCAGGCGTGTTTTTCATGACTTCATGGGCTCAAGTCCAAACAGATATTTGTGCAAAACTTGAAGGGATTTCCCTGAGGACTTTGAGAGGTATTATGTTCACAAGGCCAAAAGAACTGATCTTTTGACCACCCAAGACTAATCCATTCACCTCTGGGTCCAAGTGAATGTTGAAAGTGAAAACGTCCAGTCAAGGCAATTAGTGAGATATTGTGTCCACGACAAAGGGATGTATGTACAGACAATCTGAAAACAATTTGCCTCTGCCTCTGAACGCCACCGGTGCCGAGGCATATGAAAGGTCAGGCTGTCAGGGTCAGGAGATTTTCTAAACATATTTTCTGGTCTTAGTGAAAATTGAAAAATACTACTATGCTAAATCTGATGATTATGCTCGTGCACTGTTGTAACATCACAGATTAATACTTTCCCTCTTTAGGGATTTTACTTGAAGAAAAACGGCTTCATGTTGACTAAAGATAGTCTTGCATCATATCCAAATTTAACAACCGGAAGCTTGTCGTTATGAAAATGCAGAAAGAAAGTAAAGCCTCCTCAAAGGCAAAACAATGCTGTGCAATTAAAACCACTTACCTTCTCATTGGGGAATTTGGCAGAGTGCACACCAATCACAACCAGCCCATCTGAGAGAGAGATGAGACGTGGAGAGAATTAACAAAAAAACCCCATAACAAAACACTAAGTGATTTGACTAGGACAATGACGATTTAGCTTTTTCAGCTTTGTTCATATAAAACATCCACAGTCCAATGGCAGCAATGAAACACAAAGAAACTGTTCATCTATTAACCAAATATAACAAATATCTCAGTAAAATCTTCCCTCTAAATCACGTTGTCAACAAGTTGCATAAGCCTGATCAATAACAAGTTAACACAAGACACAAGCACCACACACGGGCACATGGACGCAGCGGCTGCTTGTGTGAAGTGGGGTAACATGTGATTCGCTACTGAAAACCGCCGAATATTTGAGACAAATCTCTCTCAGATATAATATTATATAAAATCATATCACTGAGCTCTCAGTGAGGTTCCTGGAAACGTTTTACTGCCTCAAAGCTTTTTATGAGTTTCTTAGTGATTTCTCAGTAGTCCTCAAAGTCAACTAACACCATAAACTGTCTGGTTTACCGGTGTTATGCAACTGAATGGGCTAAAACTGTGGAAAATACATGTTTCTGATGCCCCTCTTTGAACCCACCCTTTTGTGGTGCTACTGTAACACAAGTGGCCTCACACGGTAGGTATCTCAATACGTTTCCTTCCTGTTTCCCTATCAGCGCGAGGCTCCGTTGTGAAACACAGTCACTTTTGTGCTCACGTCGTTCCTCGATTTTCAAAACCTGACAATACTGTTTGCAAAAAAGGCAGGACTGGAACGACAGAATCCACACAATGCTTTATTCACATTGAACAGGGCTTGACAGCTGATGAAGAGATTTCTGGAAAATGTAATATACAGTACACACATACACACAGTGACAAATTACTGTATTTTTTATTCTTTTTTTTTCTTTTCCTCTTGTTTATGTGTTTGTTCTGTTTTGCTTTGTTTTGTCTTGTATGTTAAGTGGACTGAGAGTGGACTGTTTTTGAGTCTATAATAAAGGTTATTATTATTATAACCCTGATTTAGAATAAAACACCTGCCTAAATAAAACAAATACTCTACTTTTCCATTGCTAGTCCCTGACAATAAACATTGATATCCAATACAACTGTTTTGGGTGTAAAGAAACTCCTTATTTATTCTTGACAATGTTTTTGAAAATCTCCACAAAGGCAGAAAAGACCAGATTCATACATATGTGATTTCTCATATTCATATCCATTTTCAGCTTTTCATATTGCGAGCAGTTTGGCAAGCTCTAAATAAAGGTAGCGTTGGGCAGGCAGAACAATAGGCGATAAAAGCTTCCAAAAAAAGAGAATAATATGCAAATCCAGGAAATTAAGGCACAGACTGAACTTAGTATATTGAACGCAGTCATTAAAAATAGTGACTAAAATCGGTTTCTCATTTACTGAGGCCTTCAGATGAGATAAACTCAGAAAACAAAATGCATAATTTAGAAAAACAATTTAAAATCTGTTTCTTTTTATCGTCAAGAAAAGCATATATTAATTCTAAGTTGGTGCCGACTGTTGCAGAATACAGGGGAAAAGCTTATATCTTAATTTGAATTTCATAATTTTTTGGCTCATGACATTGCATGCTATTTTGGAAAGCAAACAAAAGCCCTCAGTCCTCATAAATGGACCCCACAGGACACTTCCTCAACAGAAGTAACAGCACACAACTCCAAACCTTCAAACCCAGCGCGGCCTGCAGTGCATTTCGTCATCCCTGGCCTCTGCCAAGCGGTATAGTACCAGGACAGATTGTAGTGACGATGGGTGGGTGGCGGGGTGGACTGTGGGAGTGACTGGACAGGGTGGCTCCCACACCTCGCTGACCAGAGCAGCAAACAGAATGTACCCATAGCGGTGCCAAAGATAAGGCAAGTATGATAATGTGTGGTGGCACTACAGTGTGTGTGTGTGTGTTCCTGCCTCGCTCACGACTGTATTACAAGCGGCACAGCTTCCTCAGATGATCCCTTGAAAGCGCTGGGAGGGAGCCACAGTCGGTCGGATGTGACTATGCTTTACATGGAGAAAGGAGCGTACAGTGAGCTGCGGCAGGGTACAATTATGGCCCAACGTCCTCACTGACACTGCAGCTCGGAAATATTTTTAGTCACTGTCTCTTCACAGCTGAGATAAGAGCCTTCATGCTCACAGAGCAGAGGAGGACAAGTTGATGTACTACACTTTTTCCTGCCCCGGTGAACCTCCACGTCCCCATGGCACGGCATCACACATAATAAGGTACTAATGGATTTGTATTCCCTCAGTAAGGCCTGCCAGGCTCCTCCCTCCTGCAAGGCCCACTGTACCTGCAGTCTGCCTTAATGAGTACATCTGAAACATGCTGTCTGGCAGATGCATATGCACATTTAATAATTCTGCAGTACAGGAATAACACTTTATTCAAAACTTATACAAGTCATTGTTTAGTTTTACTGACTTCAAAAAAAAAAGCCATGCATTTAATAAGATGGAAAATGAAGTGGTAACTCATCGGAAGAAGACCATTTCTTAATTAGCTCACATTTAACCACAGCTATGGTTAACAAGCTCTGGACAGCAACCAGTCATTTCTTTGTTTGCAGACACTGGGAACAGTTTCTCCTAATTAAGCAAAGCCTGCGAGCTCCACTACGAGACGCAGAATGTGTTGTAACTTCATTACAATCTGCTGCAGTCTTTCAGAGATCAAAGCCTATCCACTGACATGAGGATGTGTGTGATTGAAATTCACAATGGTCAGGCTTAACATTTAATTTTACCCAGTTTGGTGAAATTACAATAACATGAGGTACCGCAGTTTTCTTCAGCCAAATGAGTTGACCAACCTGACCAGTGTTGCTTTCCAACTGGTAACAGCATGTCAGATCATCTCATGTGATAATTCATTCATGATTCGTGATGAGAATTGGTTCTCATAACTTTGACTGTTTGGTGATGTGTAATCCATTTGTAGAGGACAGTTAGGATTGGTCTGTTTCTCCAAATTATACAGATCTATATCTTCCCAAGCTTAAAGGGATAGTTCAACATTTTGCCAAATTGGCCCATTGCCATAATCCTTATAGTTTTGGGAGTAGGTTTGTTACCTTTAATTGTCGGTGCAAGCTATTTTTAGAACGGCAGAGCAGAGCTGTGAGCTGCTTAGATCTATACTATGGAGGCGAATGGGATTTCTTGGTTTCTCTCATTAAACTCACATCAAATATCAAATACACAATCCAACAACTGCAAAACGCTCTCATGGACAAGTTGTGACCTGCACATTCACCACACTATGAGATAATAAAAGAACGTTACAAGAGAGAGTTGTTTTCCAGGCAAATGCAGAGACAGCTTGCCGAAAAACTGCGCCCGACAGCAAAGCGCATCAGCGGTTTTGCATGAATTTACCTCAAAAACAACTCTGTCTCATAACGTTCTGTTATTATCCCATAGCGTGGTGAATGTGCAGGTCACATCTTGTCCACGAGAGTGTTTTGGAGTTGTTGGATTGTGTATTTGATGAGTTTGACCAGGGAAACCAACCAAGACATCCCATGCACGGACAATTAAAGGTAACAAACCTGCTGCTATGACTATAGAGATTATGGCAATGGGCCAATTTGCCAAAATGTTGAACTATCCCTTTAACCCAGCTATATAGAGCCAGGGAGTCTCCCCCAGGATCAAGAAACCTGCTTCCGGACCGTACACCATAACCCCCTGCCCTGGGATGGGATCCGTACCTTTAACGGAGTGCTTCTCCTCCAGCTGGTGCAGGTCAGGCAGGATGTGCATGCAGTTGATGCAGCAGTAAGTGAAGAAGTCCAGCAGCACCACTTTGCCAGACAGCTCCTTGTTCAAAGACAGAGGCCCCTCCGTGTTCAGCCATTCCAAGCCTGGAGCGAATCACAGAGTGGAAATTAATGATGCTGTCATCTTATTAATTATGTTTAGTCACAGTGTAGGCAAGCGCTTTACGGTGCCCATCACAGTCCTCGGAGGGTAATGGTAGTCGTCACAATATACCTAAGGGTTAAATCTGTCTCAAGCCTCACACAGCAATCATGTCACATGGGGGAAAAGAGTTGGACAACGTGATGGATCAAAGAATTCACTTGGAAATACTCAGAGCTTTAGAAGCCTTATGAAGTTATCAAATACCAGAAATAAATTAAAGTTCATGTCTGATGAAGTTTTTTCACTCTTACCTCACATGCACTTTGAATATTAAACTGCCTCTTTGCGTTTCTTGTGCAGCTGCTTAGCTTTGAAATGTCCACTTTGAAAAATGATCCTTAATCTCAGCAGCACTTGACCTGGTTAACCCAAGGTTAATGTTACAGCGTTGTCCCTTTTATTTCCATCTTCAAGAATGATGTATGCACACAGCAGGAGAAAAGCAGGAGAAAGAAGAAATAGCTCCACTGATTTTCAAAGTCTGAAGATGTTATCTGTTAAAGAGAGTGTTTGCACATGGTGCACAAAATGGGGCATGTACTGTGTGCTTTGCTTTATACACAACCCCTTTCTTATTCTAGGCTACTTAAACTGAGCTATGTGAAGAAGAGATTACGGCATGGAGGAAATCTCATATACTGTGTACACTATATCTTTAAGGTATCAAACTGTATGAATAGCAATGATTACCTTTTGACTGTTTTGCAGCTCTGGAAATTTAAAAACAAATTCAGCACATTGTGTATTCAGACCTGTTGTCTGCTGGTTATCCTCAGTTTGAGTCAAGGAAAAAAAACTGGAAACCATAACACTACATTTCAGATCAGCGTTCGTTATGCATTTTTGATATCTTCACCTGAGAGGTTGAGGACTCAGTTATTGTCCCATAAGGCCCCGTTTAACAGGCTGTTTGACGTACAACTGTAGATCACCATCTACTGGTGCTACGGGATACTGCCAACATGCGTCATTCCCAGTAAGAGGATTCAGCCTGCCAGTATCCTCACATTCATAATCTATAACTTTGTATCATTCTCTATTTTGCCCATCATGGATAGATATAGCAGCTATGATATAACTGTCATAAGTAGGCTATGCTGTTGATGCTACAGTTTTGAAAACGGGAAAAACACTAAGTAGTTTTGATGAAGTCTGATGTCTTGTAATGATAAGTGAATAGAAAGATGAAGAAAACAGCACATTATTTTGTGTCATCCTGCAGTATTTAGATAGATACAGTAGATTATTTAGATTGGTATATGAATGATTATAATTGATTGATGATTTGTGTTGCAACATCCACTCCAACAATTATTAGGCTTTTAGCCTACAAGTAATGTCACTTCTCAAGTAATGTCTATTATTTTATTTCATTATTTTAAAGATTGCTATTATTGACAAATCAGTGCTGTACAGTTGTTGCTGGGTGAGATCAGGCTAGTTTTAACTGGTTCAATCAACCCTTCCTAATCAGGGATCTGACCCCTCCCAGTAGAGTCCACAAATAGCCTAAGTCTGAGGGATTGTATGTGAAAATGGGAGAGGAAAGAAGCCATTTCTGTCCATTGTTTTACATATTATAAATGAAATATAATTTGAAGTGTTACGGAAATGAAACCCTATGAGATGAGTGTTGTCTTGTTTTTAAAAAAAGCTTGTCTTGAGTTTTTAATGTAAAATCTGAGATAACTATGGAGAGGTAAACTGTGCAATATTTCCCTATAAAATGTAGTGGAGTGAGAAAGACGTGTTTTTAGAATATAAAACTGACAAAAGACGCATTTTTTTCCTCATCAGCACACCAGAAAACCTACACTGAGGCGTGTAATGACATGCCATGACAGCAAACTCTGCTCGATCAGCTGGTGTACAGGAAGAGGGCTGATAGGGCTAAAAACATGGACTAACCTGTCTGGAAATCCGGTATCTTCAGGTCTTCTTTCTCGTCTAGTTTTTTCAAATACTGGAGCACCAGATTTTCCTTCTCCTGGGTCGTCGTAGCTTCATCCAGGGCGATATCCAGCTGACTTTGGATAGGAAATAAAGTAGAGAGGCTGCACCGGGACGCCATGTTTCTATCAACAACCAGCCCGTGAAGTAAATCCACGGCGTAGATTCATGCGTCTAAAAATAATCCTTAATATAATTTAACACGAATTCTTTGCTTAAACTTCAAACATATTCATGAAAGAAATTACGGATAAATTATTGTACAAACGTTTCTGTATTTATTCAAGGGTTATGTAGAAAATAATTCTTTCAAGATTTGTGGAAAGTGCTGCTGTGTTTCTATAGTTGTCTTTACTCCGTTCATTGTAGCTCTCTGGCGGTAACAGCTCCTGCTGCTAAACTCGTGCTAACATGTTGTTACCGCAGCACATATCATGTTTAAAAGAAAAAATGGGTAAATACTGTAATTATTAATTATGATATGCACGAGGATAAATGATATCCTCGCATTGTTAAGGAATCTACCGTAACGTTTATTATTGTCGGCAAACCGCGGGATGTTATTGAACAGCAACTCTTGTGTAATACAAGAGGTTTGGATGAGGTCGTTGGGTAACAACGGGGACATTACACTTATTTTTTCCTCCAAATGTCACAAAAGGACGACTCTGAAAATGACATCTGGGAATATAAACCTCTGGGGAAGAGAAAGAAGACACAGAAATCACCGGCTCCAGTTACCAAAGTCAGTAAAAGAAGATGTACCCTAAGAAAAACCCCTAAGAAAGACTCTGCTGTCTCAACCAAGACATCTGACAGCGGACAGTTCAGTGCTCCTGTCCATGTTGGAGGACATGGCAGCTCAGAGACACAGGGAGATACTCGACCCTCAGAGTCATCTCTTACTCATGAGACACACCAAAGAGACAGTGCTGGAGATGGACCATCCTCTGGACACTTCTGCCCCATGTGTCAGATGCCTTTTTCCATCTTGGTGGTGCAGAGTCAAAGGTGGCATGTTGCCGAGTGTCTTGACACACCCAGGGACAAATGTAAAGGTACAGACCTCCATACTACTTCTGAATGTTGATTGATATCCACAATAACACATCAGAACCCCATCCATCAAATTGTTTGTAGGTGTGTATCTGAATACACCTGTTATCCTGATTTAAACTTAAACAGAGCTGAGCACATAACAAACCCTACAACTGCCAGAGGCTCTAACATAACATGCATTATTGGAGCATCCTCCATAATGCCATAATAAGGTGAAAAAAAACAAACAATAACAATAATTATGCTGCCTTAATGCCAAATAGGATTAATTCACATTCTTATCACATACTTTGTTGAGTTTTCATTGGACAACTTATATTAAAGTAAATAAATAAAATAATTTAACGCTTAATTTAAAGAACACAAGAATACAGTTCTTGACAGCTGGCAAGTAAACATATGTGTGACATCACGGGAATCCTTATTAAAAATCATGTTGGGAACCATGATTGATTGTAGTATTTTTTTTGCTTTTATTAATTGTATTTCTAGGTTGTTTTTCTAGGAACTGCAAATGGCAAAGTCTCAAACTCAAAGCCTCTGTATATCTGTTAAGCATTGCATAGATCAAAATGTAATGCCAAATGTCAAATTCTGAATTTTGGTGCTTTTAAATGATTATCAGTTTTACTTTGCTCTCCTTAACCTAATCTTCTGTCTGCTCATACAGAGTGTCCAGACGGTCTACATTGCTCCTCCACCATCCCAAACCATTACAAGAAATTCAACCACACACTCCTGGCCCACAGTCGAGCCAACGGTGACATGGCTCTCCTCAGTCTGTGCCAGCAGGCTGAAACCAGAGGGGAGACCAGCCACAGTCGTCTCCGAGGACTGACGCACAATGAGGCGGATGCGTCTGCTGTAGAAACCTCACAGGACAGCGTGGCCAGTCTTTCTAACAAAAGCGTCACTGGGACACCTCCGTCTAAACTTACAAATGGACTTTTGTTCCTCCGCTCGCCTGGCCCAGAGGATTTTAAGAAAAAGAAAGGCTGGTCATCTTCTACTAAAAGCAGCAAGGCTATCACTTCTTCCCAAGAGGGTAAAACGGAGCTCGCATCCACTCCTGCAACAGAAGATAAAAAAGAACCTGCTTGTGAAGATTCCCTCAAAAGTAACCCTCCTCCTGAAATCGATGATGCTATATCTTTCTCCCCTCTGTCTGAGTTCCCTGCAGAGCCTGAAGTCAATAATAATGAGTGTAGAAAAGCCCTTTTTAAGAGTGATGCATTTGAAAATGAGGACGAGGACTCAATGCTGTTACTCTTCAATGATGACTTCTCAAGTGAAGACGATCTCCTGACTGAATTTATAGAAAACTTGGAACCAGATAATGTGCCAATGAAGGACCTGTCTTCCTCAAACACCCAGCTGGAGTCAGTTGCCTCATTAGCACCCACTAATCATGTGGCTGCTGCAGCAGTGGGTGAAAACAGAGCTGATTGTAACATCAGTACCGTCACTCCATGTAAGACTTCTACTCAGTCCCAGCAGAGTATTGTTTTAGAGCGCCTGAGAGAAACTCTTCTGAGCTCTGATAACCAGCATTTGAAAAATTTAAAAGACAGTGTTCAGTCAGAGCAGCCTCACACTAATTCTCACCAGCTGCCCTTATCTCAAACCATGCCACCGCAGAGGGGCCAGAGCAAGGCCGGTCAGGCCTCCGGTTTCAAGCAGACAGACATCGGGGTGTTTTTTGGCCTCAGACCCCTCAAGGAGAAGGAGAAAGAGGCTGAGAGTGAAACAACTGAAGTGTCTGCTCCGACATTTGGCGAGAACTCAGGAAAGAGACGACAGAGGAAAGAGAGGAAAGAGAGGACAAGGAGAAACAGGGCTGACACAACCACAGACACCTCACAGGGGACAGAGACGGTCAGCGATGTTGTGAATGCTCAGGGAGAGGAAGGAAGGAAGCAAGGAACGAGAGGCTGGGCCGGAGGATGGAGGCGAAGAAGGAACAGAGTGAACGCTGATGGAGAAGTAGAATTTCCACGTTGTCCGTTCTACAAAAAGATTCCAGGTCAGTGACGGATCATTCGTCTGTTATGTTTCTACATAAATCTGAAGGTTATGCTGCAGTTTAAATGTGCATATAATCATTTTTTTAATAAAATCTTATTCAGGTACAAAGTTTGTCATAGATGCCTTTAGCTACGGGGAGATCGAGGGAATCACTGCCTACTTCCTGACACATTTCCACTCGGACCACTACGGAGGGTTGACGAAGAACGCCACACTTCCAGTCTATTGTAACAGAGTAAGTCATGTTTTGGCTTCTGTAAAAATAAAAATAAAAAGTACTGACTTCTAATAATTTTTTGCATTAGTTGATGTTATATAGGTAATCTGGGTGGCATGCTTTATCCACATGTTAATGTACTTATTATATGACCAGTTTTATCAATTTTGCTGCACAATTCTGTCTTTTTTGTGCAGGAAACTGTCATAGCAGTCTCCAAGTCTACAGTCTACAAAGGCCTGTTAGGTCTTGAATATTAAAAGATATTCTCTACTTAGAAGAAGCTATACATTCCCCCTTTTTTCGCACCTCATTAAAAAGCTCCCTGTCTTCTATTTTCCTATGGAAGTAAATGCCTGATTCATTTGTTATCTCACTGCTTTGCATTGACTCAGAGGGCTGAAAATTTCATTTGCAGTTGGCAGCTATGAATACTAATTTGCCAAGTGGCTCTAACCATATTGGAGTTGATTGAAATTTGAAGACCTTTGTGTCATTTGTGTGAGGGGGGGAAAAAAAACACTTAAAATCCAGAAAATGTAGTTGTGAGTCTTAGCTGGTCTTCGCACTTATCACTCTGCAAATGTTGCAACCAATTAAGGTGTGAATGAAGCAATAAACTGAATGGATTGAGATATTCAGCAAAACATATAATATCCAGACTTCTTATTGCCTCTTTTATGTTAAGTTATGCACATTTCGTATTGCTGAGTAGGATATTTAAAAACATAGCCTCCTATAGGGAATAAAATATACTGATAAAAGAGGTTCAGTTTAAGTTTTCCTATAAGCCATGATTTATCACAGTCAGGTTTGCTTTCTTTGTGCTGACATGAGCTCATGTAATTGCTGCCTTTTGTGGTCAGATTACAGGAAACCTGGTGAAAAGCAAACTGAAGGTGGCGGAGCAGTACGTCCACATCCTCCCCATGAACACCCCGATCACCGTGGAGGGAGTCAAGGTCATCCTCCTGGACGCCAACCAGTGAGTCATCCGGTTGACGTCATCAGCAACCGAGCAGTGGTCATCTACTTAGGAGAGGCCAGGAGGGACTATTTTGTGGCGACATGAATCGGACATTTAGACAGCCCCAAGCTAACGACTTAAATTATATCTTAACTGAGGAATGTGATGTTTTCCAGAATAACTCTGTCTGGAAATTCCCACTCAGTTTGTACCTTTACTTTTGAATTCAGGCCTAATTATACCAACGGTTCTGATGTCCAGTCCTTAAAAAACCCAAATATATATCTACCATCCAATATACAGTAACAATCAACACTTCTATGAAAATGTCAGTCAATGTTTATCACATCAAGATTTTCCTCTGTTTTTCCTTGGTAAAGACGATGCCCCTGTCCTGCAGCTTCACCTCCATCTGTGTTTGTTCTTTCAGTTGTCCAGGAGCCGCCATGCTGCTGTTCTTCCTGCCCGATGGACAGACAGTCCTCCACACTGGCGACTTCAGAGCCGATCCCTCGATGGAGACCTACCCTGAGCTGCTCAGCTGCAGGGTGCAGACGCTCTACCTGGACACCACGTAAGTACCTCACATAAACATGTGCACAAAGCAGGATTGGAGAGGTGACGCAAGAGCCTTGAGCTTACACAGATTTTCTGTGTTTACAGTGTAAACTCTCTTATTCCTACAGCTACTGCAGCCCCGAGTACACGTTCCCCAGACAGCAAGAGGTCATCAACTTCGCAGCAAGCACGGCCTTTGAACTGGTGACGCTCAACCCGCGAACGCTTGTGGTCTGCGGATCCTACTCTGTGGGGAAAGAGAAGGTCTTTCTGGGTGAGTGTTTGTCTTAAATCGGCTTTTCAAGGCAAAACATGCAGACTTGGCGTGATTCATAAAAACAGATTATTAGTGTAGAATAATGGGTTTTTGTCTAGACTGAAGGTCATTTAAAGAAAGTACGGTAACCCTTTTGACTGGGCTGATTTTTCTAAATGCACAATAAAAGCATGCAATTTCTTTGAGGGGAAATCCTTGCATCTCAAAAATGTAATAATTATCAGGAATTTTAGAGATTACATTTTCTTAGCTTGACCACCATATTTCAATTAGTATTATTTTTTTCAGTTTAAATGGCTGCTTTGTCAACCAAATATGGGTATTTTGTTCTCAAGGTAATATTAAAACATGGAGCTCATAGAATTAAAGTCCCTGTTAATAACGCTTAACCCTAATCTTTGTGCTCTCTTTATTTTATTTTATTTATTCATTTTTAAATTTTATTTTATTTATGTATTTTTTAGAATTGAGGCTCTTTTATGAGTTTTAATTTTCGTTTATCTTTTTCATTTGTTCTATTTTTTTTCCCATCCTCCTTTAAAATCAGGCAAAAGTAATTTACCTTACTTTGAGTTTGATGTGAATACTCAGATGGCATATACTGTAATTAGCGTGATCTTGTGGCCATTTAATAACTAGTTAAAAACCAAATGAAGTAATCAAAGTCATCATGGGGCCTCTTCCTGAACACCCACTTCAACCAATATTATATTTTAAACAGTTGGGAATTGGAGTTTCTGTATCTGACACATAATTCGCCCTTCGCGTAAGCCCCGCCCCCCTTGGTTACTGTTGCCATGCCGGGCAAGCTTTCACTCCGAGTCATCTCACTGGTTGTCAAACTGCAAGTTTTTGGGCGATTGTGAACCACATACGGCTTCCGCTGCAGTTTTTTTTCTCCCACCACTGTATCAGTCAGTGAAAGCAGCCCCTGCCTGGAGGATCCCTCGCCTGAAAGCCCAGGTAAAAGCCCCAAAAGTACGGCTTTGGTACAGCTGTCATGTCGGAGGTGAACGTGATCCCCATATTTACAGTTGTTCAAGTCGAAAAAAAGTCCGATCGTATCTGAACATCTCTATATTGCTGCAGCATAGCAGCAACAATAACAATATCCTTCTCTACAAACGTTTTGTTTTTCGTCCCAGGAAATGTAATGAAGCTTGCCAGGCCTATGGTTACGGGTCAGGTGACGGTTGCTAACGTATGATTGGTCAATAGCGGTTTTAGGGCGGAGTCCGCGAAGGGTCAATTGAACATCAGTCAGATAATTAGAAAGATTGATAAGTGACATTTTTGATGGCTGTTAATGCTACTGAAAAATGACATGGTAATTTATTCATTAAAGTCTGGGAATGGTGATATGACTGAGTTTTAAAGTAAGACATTATAACCACCACAAACTGATGGAAACCAAGACCAAATGTTTCATTTATTCTGTGGTCTCCATCACTCCCTCCCCCTCGCCTCCCACTGAAAGGTCAGCAGATATGTCTTTCATTAAAAAGGGAGCAGTTTGGAGAACTTGGATTAGTGTTTTTTTCTGTTGTTGTTGAAAAAAGAGCCTCTCAGTATGTTCTGTCCTCATGGGGAGGCAAACTGTCCTCTGGTGACACAAATGAATAATGGTCTATTCCACTTTAGTATTGTGCTTTAGTGCTCAAAAACTTGTGTTTACCTAAGCGAGCGGCCAGCGTGCATTCATTCTGTAATCAACTTAACTTCAACAAGCTCTGCATGAAATTGGAACGGAAAAAACAACGGCCAATTCAATTGTCTGTATGACTGTACTCATCCACTTCATACTTATTATTGCACGGCAGCATTTGTGCACAATTTACAAAGCAGGAAATGCAATGCATCATATACAGGAACTATTCAATTTAATGAGTATATGTAGCCTGTAGAGTTTGCACAACATGTTGCAAATACACACCGGGTCTTAAAATAACACAAGCTACATTTTCCACATCCCCGGTTCTTTCACTGACCCTGTTGTGCTTTATTCGTAGCACTGGCAGACGTCCTGGGGTCTAAAGTGTGCCTCTCTAGGGACAAATACAACACCATGTGCTGCCTGGAGTCGGAGCAAGTCCGACAACGTATAACCACCGACTGGAAGGCAGCCCAAGTCCACGTGCTGCCCATGATGCAGCTCTCCTTCAAGGTGAGTGCAGCTGTATGATTTTTCTAGTCTGAACAGGGCAGTCAGTTTCAGTTAACACTGAAATGTTGTTATGTTGGGGACATGCTTGGGGAAGCAAAGTACACTAGCAGCGACTGGAGTAAAACAAGCAGCAAATATATCACATCAGACTTGTATCCTGTATCCAGTCATCTGGATCCTTGTTCTCTGGTGATAAACACTGAGAGATGGGATTAACCATTTCCTTTTATGGTATTAAACTACTTAACAGAGATGAGGGTGATAGAGCTGGTGATTGTAGTGATAAATGATTTCTGAAAGATCTTCAGATGTCTTGTAATTAACCATGGTTCTGGTTAATTACTTCTGAGTATGTATTTATTTTGATGTGCAAACACCATCTTTTATTCGGTTCATGGTTTACCAGTAAGACTAGTGGTGCCTTTTTGAGGCGTGGCAAATGGGAATCCTTACTAATAAACAAACATACTCATCTACACGTATGAAGGAAAGGGGTTAAAATAATTAGGAAATGCTAATTATGATGACCCCAGCGTATCATCTCCTCAAAGCATTTACATTTTCCATCTGTAGAAGCACAGATAAGCACCAGGCTTGGTATAATTCACACATCACTAGGTACAGAAAGGCTGACTTGGGAGTAATGGTTGCAGGGTAGATTGGCACAAAGACATTCTGAGTAGTGAGCAATAATACCTTGGCTGAAATGCATGACAATAAATGGAAAACCTGTATCCACAAATCTCTATTTTACGTAAAATAACTAAATTGAAACATATTTCCATGTTTTTAGTCAGATTTTTGACATTTGGCAGCTGATTAAATATGTCAAAAAAATTAAAATAATTCTATTCTCATTTTTTTGTCACTGTCGTTCTCTCCCCAGAAACTGCAGGATCACCTGGCACGGTTTTCGAAACAGTATGATCAGCTGGTGGCCTTTAAACCCACCGGTTGGACCTTCAGCCAGCAGGTGGAATCAGTGGGAGACATTCAGCCCGAGATCAATGGCAACATCTCCGTTTATGGTACGCATAGATTTTCCTACTGACATCCTTATATCCAGTCATTTGTCAAAGGACATAAGAAACATACATGTTTGTTGTGGATCTGATGTGAGTGACTGAAGGTATTTCCTTCTAGAAGTTAATCATAACAGCAGCTTGTCGTCTGCCAAAAACAGGTTCCACTATGTTGCTGTGTTTAGCCTACAGCGCCCTCTTTTGGCAAGGTGGGGATGAGGCAAGGTGGACTCAGGAGTATGACGATAAACAACGGCTCATATCTCAGATTCAGGCTCACCCAACGAGATGCTACATTAAGCAAGACGGATGCTGGGTCTTGTCTCCCCGAGTCATGGACAGCGCCACGGGAGAGTAGTCGAGCATTGAACCCCGGCGCTGAAATGGGTTATGACTCGATTTGCCACTGCAGATTTGGCTTGTTTTCCTTCCTGTCTGCTGTTTCACGTTCCGAATAGATCCATCAACGGCACCAGCCATCTGGCCCGTAACCCACAATCACCAGCTAGAGGCTTTTGCAACGCACACTCGCATATAATTTCTTCCTCCTCAGCAGTTTGTGTGTCATTCAGGCGGAAGCCAATTTGTGTGCACCCCCGCCCTTTCTCCCTCTCTCTCTGTCTTGTGTTTTATCTCCTCCTCCTTGCCCTTCGCAGCCATATGCTGCTACTCCTTCTAATATTGTTCTCTGCATGTGGGAGGATTGAATATACTTGAATGGGCTTAGTTTCAGCCCATATCTGCTAAAAGCTGTGGATGAGCACATTAAAACCTGTGGAGGAGATGGAGGACAAACAAGAGGCGGAGGCTCTGTAGCGGTTTCAAGCTGTTTTCTTATTATCACCTCCGAACAGAAATGACGACACGTCCCGGTCTTAATGTTTCAACATCTGAAATCTGTCTCCTTGGAGATGATCTGAGCCCGCGGGTCACTCTGTTGATCATCCCGTCCCTCCCCTGAGACTTTGCCTTGTTCCTTATCTGACTGGCTTCCTCATACTTTCAAGACATCTGTCTCAGTGACAGTGTTTTACCGCAAACCAAACTTCTTCTGGATTCACAGAACTTGACATTTTTCTTAATGGAGAATTTGAGGATAAATATCCAAGCAGATGAGCCACAAGTGAAAACCATGTCTGAAAAATCCCTCTGGTTCAGTTCAAACTCTTAGATAATTAGTGAGTAAAACAACAAAACAAAATGTGCATCATCCTCAGGCTTATAAGTCTTTTTTTGAGTGGAAAAGTTTGCGTACAAGATGTTTACTCCTCTGTTTCCTCAACAGGAATCCCGTACAGCGAACACAGCAGCTTTCTGGAGTTGAAGCGTTTCGTCCAGTGGGTCCAACCTCTCAAGATCATTCCTACAGTCAACAATGGCAGCTGGGCCAGCAGGAAGGCGATGGAGAAGTGTTTCAGTGAGTGGCTCACGGAAACTAAATCTAAACGGTAGCTTCTTTACCAGAAAAAACAGTTACACTCTGCTGCTCATGCTGCTCATTGAAAATAACAGACCAACTAATTCTCATTACTTGAAATGCAGCATGAGCGTGAGGAACAAACATCTCTTTTCACTAAAATTGTTTGCCTCTGACAGCTGAGTAACAATAACAACTCAACACTGATTAAAAAGCATTAAGGTTTTGTTTGCATCCACACAACTCTATTAAATAAAGTGACAACATGATCTGAGGTCACGGCCCACAGTCGGACCTCTGTCACCCAGAAGTATTTTTACATTGGAACTGAATAGATTGCGTGTGGCTGCCGTCAGCTGTGGCCACTCACAACTGTTTGTCACTATGCTGCTGTAAAACTGTGCAATTCCTGTTTCCTAATGTCTATATATTTTTTGTATGTAATCAACATTTTTATGCTGGAAAAATAAATGTTTTAAAAATTCTTTTAACACTTTTGCCCCCTTTTTCTTTCTTGGCAACATTAATGTGCACATGAAGACAATCAAAACGGTACAAGAGATTCAAGGTGACAATTGACAAACTTTGCACATTTGCACAAAGAGATTTCAGGCTCACATTGTCTGGATTTTCACTTTACATATTTACTATTCATATCGTGCATACTGATGGATTTGTGCAGCATCTTCCTCTGGCAAATATAATATTCTTGTATAGTAGCCTTTAAAAAAACGAACTTAGGTTCCTTCAGACCAGAGACAGCAGAGACTTTTACATAGAGAAATAGCTTTTTGAGTTTCACCCATAAACGAGCCTCGTCACAGAATTAATATAAAATATCCTAATGTTTAATATACGACTTTTCACATTTAACACAGGCCAGAGCTCATGAGAGAGGCCATATTTTTGTGAACCGAAGCTTTCCATCACGTGCAAAAGGAACATCATATCACAAAGTCTGTTGTTTTTAAAAACAACAGTCTCTAGACATTTCATTAAACCTCTTCCCTCGCCTGTTTTATGTCATACTTTTACAATGTGTCTCACCCACTTTACTTGGTGACTGATATAATAACCACTCTATTACTTTGTGCTCTCAGCAAGTGATTCTCAGTAAGCCATGTCTAATAATAATGTCATTTGCTATTCTTCCCCTGGGCATGAATGAAATTTATGAAGTCTTGCCAAACTGAAATTGGATTGACTGGGCCGCTTGTTGAAGTGTCTTTCTATTTCAGTCGGTACGTACTGTATGTCTCATCTCGTCTCGTGCATCGGTATCTGATTTTAAAAAAGAATTGCACCTACAAATAATGACTCTGCCATGTGAATAAGAGAAATGTTGTAATCCCGTATTCTTAAGCGATGATGATGATGATGATGATGATGATGATGATATTGGTCTCTCTGTACATCCTGTCCTACAGGGGGAGGACATTCAAACAAAAATAGACCAGGAATCAATTCCTCAGATCAGACTCTTGCACCTGTATGCATTTGCCTAGTTGAGCGTGAGACTGATTCCCTGCCAAGTTTTCATGCTTAAATGCCAGCTGTCGGTCACTGTTGCTTAGATCTCTTACAAAATGTCAGTGTCATCACATGTTTTAAATAACAACGATGATATAAGAAAGAAAAAAAAAACATTACAGATGAATAGACCTTATGGTCATTTTGCTGCATTGACTCCAACTTTTTGTTTCTTCTGAAAACAAAACCAGGCCAGTGTTTTCAAAATCTGGTCAACTTTATTCATAATTTTGTTTTTTACAAAAAACATTAACACATATAAAACAGGTATATTCTCCATATGTGACCTGCAGTGGGTGCACGTTTTTATAATGACACCTTGAATATCACAGTTGAAGACTTAAATAAATATGCCGAGCAATTTCTATCTATTATTTTTATATCTATTGAATAGTGGAACATGAGACATTAACCTTGGAAAGGCTGATACGACATCATGGGAAAAGGACTTCTCTGAATATTATCAGTATCTATATAATGTTATATGACACTGGACGTCTTCATGCCGCTTTTGTTCAGGGCAGAGGAATCAGCCAATAGACGTAATTTAAACCAAAGCCCATCTTCCCCAGTCATGTTGAGATTACATTTCTGTTTCAAATCAGAGAGAAACAGGTGGAATTTAGCCTGAGGAGCAACACCACTCAGTCTGCATATTAATTCACTAAAGTCTCCCTGAGTGTGGTCGACACAAATCACCCGCCTCTTCCAACATCTCATGTTCATCATCTTATTACTGTTGGGAAGTATTCACATTTCAAACATGCAACGCTGCCATCTATATGCACCATCTATATGTCTTATTATATGTAAGAAGTTGTCATTATCTTACTAAGACATGTGATTATGTGCAGCGTGCTAACTGGAAATTAATCAACATTTCTGGGTGCAGCTCAGGTTCTCAAGCTACAGCAGTGAGACAAATGGACATGTGGGATTATAAATATTTCTTTAGAACAATTGTATTTACAGTTTCGTGCTTCCCTGTCATCTCAAATTAAAGCTGGTCACTAAAAATAGTTTTCCTGTAGAGGTTACGTCAGGGTTTGTTGCAACACTTGGCCAAAATCAACAGAAACCTTTTGCTATCTGGGTATTTACAAGTCGTCTGCAAACTGTGACTGTTTGAGTTTGTCTCACACGCTCTTGGCTCGGTTTATCAGTCTGCCTTTCCTGGCACCACACCACTGCTATGAGGAAACATTTCAGAAAAATCCTATCCTGTTCCTATCTTTCTATTTTTTTAATCAACACTGAGAATCAAACAGACATATTTCAGATACTGTGTGTTTATATCATACATTCATGTTTGCCACCATGTCTTGAGATAGGCAAATACTTTAAAAAGGTGCACACTTCTGTTTCTACAATGTTATTTCTTATTTTTTTGAAAACAAGAGTATAAAGCAGATTGTTCCAGTTTTTTCTTTTAAAGGAATGTAAAGCATTTTGTGTCCCTCTGTAAATCAATAGTCATTTGTCAAAGGACACTCCTAGGATAAACAATACAGCAAATACATCATTGAACACTTCATAAAACCGCATTGTTTACACAGAGCATGTGTTTACATGTGAGTCATGTCAAGTGAGATTGGTAAAGTAGGTTATATCTGTCAGGTGTAACCTTTACCATCACTTTAAACCTGATCAACTGGTAGAAATGACCCCTGCGTGTGATTTACAGTGGTGCAAACTCACCAGCTGTAGGCAGGAAGTCCAAACACACCCAGACACAAAAGTAGGAGAAACAGTTTTGTCCTTAACAGTCGACTGGAGACTAGTCCGTGCAGGCAGTGTTGGAGAAATGCAGTTGAGGACATCCAGGCAGACGCAGGATGGTGAGCTTTACCTTAAAAGAGAAATCATCCGACTCTCAGATCACAGACATGCATGGATATCACACAAACAGTAACACAATGAACACACACACTGTGTTGACGTCTTTTGTGATTTGTGAATCTACCTCGTTCTTCAGCGACTTGCTGAGGTAAATGTTGAACTCGTCCACGCTGCTGACGTGCAAGTCATTGATACCCAGAATTTGGTCTCCTTTGTGGAACAGGCACACTGTCTGTGGCTGGCCTGTCCATCCAGAGACACTGTGAAGTTGATTTTGACTTTATAAGGCAAAGTGTTGAGATCACAATAATTACAAAAAAACAACTTCCTTTTAGTATTAATAAAGGTTTGTTGACTCAGAAAATCATCACCATTTTCAAATGGGTTTAGCTACATAATGTAAATTTAAAATATAAAGTCACTACAATATCCTTTACAAAATCATTGTCTGTTTTTCTGCAGGTTTGTTTTAAATCACACGTCTGACAGAGTAGATGACAGACAAGATTGTCATAAATTAGAGTAAATATCAACCTAAGTGAGACCTACATGTAAAAAGCCAAATTGCCTTGTAAAATAGCTGCTAAGAAATTATGATCATATTTGTATTTTGTGCAAATAAATGAATGAATAGAGCAGTGTGTAAATCAAAAAAAGAAAGCTCTGAACCAGAATGAAAAACATAAATGAGCAGACAGCTCCTGCAGTGCACATTCAAGTCAGACTTTTCTCAAATGCAAAAAGTGCAAATGAGGACGTGCAGCATCGCCGCCAGCACGGCCTGATGCGAACCGTACTTTCAAACAAATGGAAGCTGTAATTTATGGGATGAAGACAAATCTGCAGCAGAACAGTCAGGAGTGACTAGTGTTCATTAACAATAATGGACACAGTGAAGGAAATAAAAACAGAGTGGAACATTGGTTTCTATGCTCTTACATATACTTTCTTGTGTTTTATATTCTTTTCTTTAGGTTGGTGAAGCCTGTCCAGATATTTTTTTTGTCAAAGAAGTCTAATATGTGAGACATCTCAAACTACAACAGGAAAGTAATTCTTCTTCCTCACAGCCTACCTTGGTTTTCCATCCACTTCTGTGACAGTCAGGTGTTTTTTCAAGTCTGCCTGCTTGACCTTGATATCTCTTTCCTCTGGGGCCATGACGTCAAGACTAGAAAGGAAACAGTTATCTATATATTTTAGAAACGATACAAAGTAACACTTTATTGTACAATACAATAGGAATACTTTACTCATCAGAATTTTAAGTAAGAAAATTTTCCAAAGATCAAAGAGCTACATTTCTGTTAAATCATTAGTAACATAATTGCCATAAATTACAACACCTTCACTGAATAAAAGTCTGCTTTGGATGTGGTGAACAATCTCATAAATGCAGACGTTTGCGGTTAAATATTTTCTCCTTCCTCCATTGTGTTATTGTGAGTGTCTGTAAAGATAAGCACTTCTAATTTTATTTGAATGACTCATTCAAATTCTGAATGAGTCAATTGCAGAGTTATTGATGTTTAATGACGGGTGCTGCTTGAACTATTATTACACCACCGTCTGCCTGCAAAAAAAATCTCTGGAAACTGCTCCAACGAGTTCTGCAACATGTGCCGTGTCTCGGTGCTCTGAGTCACCATAAATCTGGCCGTATCGGTTTAATTTGATCTGTGTAACCATTACAAAGCTGTTTCTGACATTTGTTGGCACAGGGGGGGTTCAAATGTTTCCTTGTACTATTTACAAGTAGAGCAACTTTTGGATTCGAGCCTCACTCATGATTGATCGTCACATTCCACATTAATGTGGCTTTTTCCCGAGTTTGTCTCATTACCATCATTCAAAGAGTACCTTCCATTGTGGATTCAGGGTCAGTTGCTTCACCATCTCACCTTTCAGTGGAGCTTTGATTTTCCGGTGTGTGCATGTTTGCACTCTCAAGTATCTCCACAGGAGGGATGGCGCTGTAGTTGCTGGGGCTGCTTCTAAAGTCTGAAGGAGATGTTTCTTCTCTGTAAGAGCAAGTGACATCATGAGGGATCTTATCGGGAACATGTCTCGGTTACATTCAGCTGGTAGCCACTTATGTATTCTTGGCTGGCATCTAACAAAAGACCATGAGACAGCTTGGAGAGACGGTGGGAATAAACAGCAAAGAGAGAGAGCCAAGGCCGATACTTCATGCTGACGACACCCACTGCAGCTAAAGAGTGACACAGAGGAAGAACTATCTAAATCTGTATGCAATGCACTAACTTGGGGGGTGACTAACACACATAACAGAGTCTGGCAGTGTATAAGAAGCTTTGGATGAACAGAAATCCACATTTGTCTTTGTGGTGGAAAAATAACAACAACAGAAAAGGAAGAAAGAGTCAGTACAGGGTGCAAAAGCATCATATATGCCAACAACCAGAATAGGTTTCTCTCAGTTGCATAAATTAGGAGCAGATGTCGTGGGTTTTTTTTAAAAAGTAGAACATGATAGCAGCATGAAAGGAGCAAATAATTCCCAAATCACTGCAGAGGCACAAGTGGAATTCTAATTAAGAGGCACTTAGAAAAAAAACAAAAAAAACACGTCTTTTGACCCATATGGCAAATGTAGTAGTGAAGACTGTCTTGAGTGTGGCAGCACAGTGGTCGGCCACTTAGAAAGAAATCAAACATCAGGGTGAGGCGCAATTATCTCTATTATGAGTTTGATATTACAGCAAAATGTAACAAAGCAAACAACAGTGAAGAGTCCGTTTACTGTAGAGATGATTGGGATGAAGAGGGTGAGACACCTGTTGCGCTGGTCTCAGGAACAGGAAGGTCAAATGCGATTGGCTGAAAGTGGCCATCACATGCTAGTTAGCCATCGTTAGCATTGTAGCAGCCTTGCTGCTTAGAAAGATTTGTCTCTTTATTTTGCTCAAGGGGAAAAAAAGATTTGGATCAAGAGAAAATTTGGAAAATTTTGGCAAAGACACTAAAATCTGAAATTGACTTTGACTAGAGTGCAAAACCTGGACTATATGGCTTAGATGAATATCAGCATTGCAGTGAGGTCAACTGTGAATGCAGTCAGCAGTTTATGTGGGGTATATTAGTAAGAAATAACATCCGAGTCAAGGGAGATGTTAATCAGTTACTCCTGAGCTGTAAGACCAAGTTCAATTTACACTGATCCAAGAGCGGTAAAACAGCTCATGTAAAAATCTGTAAAGTTGATCAGATAAAACATCTTAAACAAGATGAAAAAACAGTATTTTATCTGGCCAAGTGCATGCGTGAGTTGCCAAACAGGGTCTCAGGTGCCTCCCTCAGATTCTTTACCGGTCCTGGAGTGTCAACAGTTTCATGGTGTAAAAATAACACCCTTGTTATTGTCAGTGAAGATGTGTCAGCCAATGAGGCCATGGTTACCTCTGAAGAGTGAGTTATTTTGGTATCTGGGCCACTGAGGAAACATGTTGCACAAAGAGCATAGGACACTGACATTGGAGACAACGTGAAAAGTCAAGAATACACACAAAGACCAACAGAAAAGAAAAGAAAAAGAAAAAGACACTGTCATTAATCTGAGAGATCTACCTGTCCTCAGAGTCTGTCTCCTCATCAAACAGAGACAGTGACGTCCGGGTCTTCAGTTTGCTGAAGGCCTGAGTCACAGACAGCATCAGATCGCCACTGGCAACATCTTCAACTTCACGGCTTCTAGAGACATTTGACACGATTAACTTCTTTCACTTCAAAGTAATATATATACATATATATATATGATGTGGATCAAACTTACGCTGCCTGAGGTACGAGGCTAAGTTCGTCCATTGATTCGTATCTACAAGAGAAAAAGGTTTGCAAATCAACAGACAGGATCAACGCTGGCGCAAAGCCACATGAACAGAAGTGACATAAATCTTGGAAACACTTACACTGACTCCTTGCTTTGGTAATCTGTGCTGTATGAACAGTTTTCATAGACCTGGGAAATCAGACAGACACATGATGATCATCTCTCTCTGAACACTGACATTAAGGAGTTGTCAACCTTTGTGTGTGTGTTACACTTAATTCACAAAGACTGAAAAAAAAACCTTTGACACGCCCGCTCAGAGAGAGAGAGGTACAATAAAAATCAGTGACGATACACTGCACTACAACATCTCAATCAAAAGAATGTCTAAGTTGAAATAACAAATACAAAATCTGTTTTCCTGACACTGTTTTTCCTGACTCCAGCCTCTTCAGAGTCAGGATTTTATGATTTATTTTGTTTCTAATGACAGTAAAATGTCAATATAAACTTTGTTTTAAATGTGCTTTATAAATAAAGTTTGACTCGACTTGACTTGAATAAGATGAATGTGTTTTTTCTGACTGTCTGTGTTCTGACCCAACACAGACAATAATACTTGATCATTCAAGAAAATAACTGGCAGATTCATTGATATTAAAAGCAATAGAAATGACAGTCCTACTTGTGCTTGATTCAGGTAAGATCTCGGGCAGTCGTAGACTGGATTCACAGGATCTGATGCACGTCTTTTGGAAAGATATTTAACCTGTTGACCAATCAGACAGCAAAGCACCATATGTCAAAAGTGAAAAATAATTTCCAATTGTCCCTACCAGATCGTAATTAAACATGGTTATGTTAAGATGTTGCACCTCTTCAGTGACATCCAGAGAATTTTGAAGCGGATAAGACATGGGCCGGGTTTTTAATAGCTGTAAAAGAAAAGAAAAGAAAAACACCTTTAACTTGTAGCAATATGAGGCACTATGTGTGCTGCCTTCACCTCAGTCTGCCAGGGTTGGACGTACAGTTATACATGTGGGTAAATTAAGAAATAAGTGTCATGAAACAGTGAAGAACAGTATTTGCAGTCATGTGAAAGAATTTCAGGAAAAAATTTTTTTAAAGCTGTTATAAATTGATTTGGATTAATAGAGTTCAAATATCAAATTCACGTAACAGAGGGGAATTTTTGTCATACAGCAAGATTTTGTCAGGTGTGGCAGATATGTGCCATGCATTGTAACCATTCACACCAGTGTAATTAGAAAGTGATACAGATACGGAAGTTAGTATTTGTTTGACAGGATGCATGCAGACAGAATTTGGCAATTCACGCATGCAGAGTTCCAGTGAACCAACCTTTTCAAGCTCAGTGTCTGAATTCTTCGTGGGTCTGGAAATAGCCTGATGAAACAAGGAAAAGAAGGTCTAATTTCAAAAGTCAAAAGTAGTTGGAGGAATTCAAGTGCTGTGTGAACAAAGGCAGAGGGAGACAGCTGGAAATAAGGTTACAGTGAAACCAGTGCAAGCAAAAGAGTGAAAAAAGAAAGATCTAACTGGTGACATCAATTATTTATATTTACCACGGCTGTTTGCTCTGGATTATACAGTTCCTTCAGGAATAAGAAAATATGTCAAAAAAATATTGTCTTTGTCAGCAACACAGTCAGCAACAGGAGCTGGTAAGCATAGTGATATATAAAAAAAAGCATGATGCAAGAGAAATAGAGGCAGACATGAGCTTTAACAAAACATGAAGAAGTAAAGCAGTAAAGTAAAACTCTACCTCAGAACTCATGCATTTATGTGGCCGGTTTTTCAGAGCCTCAAACAGGTCAGTGAACCAACCATCCACTTCATCACTACAAGAAAAAAGGGAGAAAAGAACCTGAATGAACCTTTTAATTCCCCACCACCCCACCACAAATTATGGATGTTACATTCAATTTAAAATTCAATTCTAAAGTCAAATATAGAGTGGTAATGCTGACACTTAGTGATAATTTAGTGTGGACAATGTGGAAGGCAAAGCCATTATCAGCTGTAGACTGTTACTAAACACACAGGGAACATCATAATTTAATCCTGATTGTTAGACCTCCCAGAATAGTAGATGGTGTAAAGGGCAGGGAAGTGTTTTATGAGGCACTGCGAAAGTGTCATTAGGGGCCTTGAGAGGAGGATTAGCCAACCCAGCTGTGGCCTCAAACCTAGATACACTATCACTGCCTTTAAAATCAATGCAGTTCATTGAATATAGTTTGTGCAAAAAAAAAAAACAAAAAAAAACAAATGCTCCATAATGTGCCATAAGTGAAGTTGGTCAAGTAACTAAAAAAATCATTTTTGTGCTTTATATCATCATTTAAAATCAGATGACTGACCTGTTTTCCCCGACAAAGAAGTATTCCCGCTCTGCAGCCCTCATGAACAGGACACAGGAGGGGGGGCACTTGAAGCTCCTTTGGATCCATTCCCATCTCTGGTGGTGCTCGGGACTCCCATACAGCAGTGAGATCCTAAAACACGGACACAAAAATCAAGGTGTGAAATGAAAACAACGTTAAGATCATCATCCTTATATTCTTAATGTTTTATTATTTAAAGGTTGCTATTAAATGAGTAGCCTAGTTTGATGACATACTGTGACAAGTTAATCCCTCCGAGTGGCTTGTCCCTCTCCTCTGCATTCCTGAAGTACTTCAGATGATGCTCCTGGTCACTGACTTTAAACAGCACGAAGTATCTCCTCTTCCATGATCTCTGCAGGACAAACAAACCCAATGAAAGTAAATAAAACACACCCACACAAATGTATCTAATTGTTAATGATCTTTTGTGCAATTATCATGGTCATTGTCACCTCTGTCTTCAATCGTTTTGGTGGAGGAGATTTGTACAGATATCCAGATCTTATTTCTGTTATGGTCTCAGCTGGTGTGTAGAAAAATGTAGTTCCACCTGAGGGCAAAAGGAAAATCCCTCATTCTGTGTTGAGTTGTTTAAATATTTGTTCACAGAAATCTGATTTCCCAGTACTTTCCAGTAACAGTCGTGTGGGAAAAGCCCAAAAGGATTCATAGACTGAGAATAATGAACAAGTAATGACTGAAAGTAACATGTCACAAAAAGGAAGCAATTAAACATCATGTTTTGCTTTGGGACATTCTTTCAGATCAGATGAATATTTTCACATCCAGTTTCCTGATACAATGTCAACAGTCCAACAATAATAGAAAATAACATGTAAATGAAAATCAAGTTTCCAGATTTAATACATTACCTGCATTCTTCTGCTTAGACATTGTAACCAGTCCTCTGTCTCTTCAAAAGTGCATAAAATATCCAGAGGCGGTTAACCTTTTGAAGAAAACAATGTAGGGGTTAAAAATACTCTCATGCTTGTCTAAACAGAGCGGGAGAATAGGAAAGTTCACATGTGCACCTGTGCAGGAAAAATTACAGGCAACTGTGAGGGTCAATATATAAGTATAAATATACAGAACCTCAGCCATGTGAAAAGTGTATTTCATACATAAAATTCATACAAAATTGAAGTTCACACAATTTATATCTCACATTTCTAAGTCTCTTAAAAAAATGAGTTGTCTTTTAGAGGATACACAATGTGTTGCATCACAGAGAAGTTAAAGAATAAATTAGAAAATATATTGAGGATAAAAGACTCTGAAATGCAAAATGTAAAAATAACATCCTCACCTCTGCAGCACCTGTTCGCTCTGCACACCTCACCGAAGACAACAAAGTTTCCAGGAAGCTGGATGGCAGGTTGGCAACCCCCAGGCATTCATTAAATAAACTGGAGTTTCTGGTTCAACAGATGTTTTTTTTTTTTTTTTTTTGTGGGCTTCAGAACAAAACACCTATTCACTCACTGAATCAAAATACATGTTTCATAATGCTGATTTTCAGTGTTTATGTATAGATATGATTGGTTTGTATCTCATGAGGGGTGAAAATGCTACTATGCAAATACTGTGGCAGAATCACTGTTATATGTTCCCTATAAGGAGGCAATTAGTTAATCTGTCTCTAAATTATCTTCCAAATGTTTGTGTCAGTCTGAATGATCACATTGCTCACATGGAGCCATGTGGCCCTGCTGTGCTGTGCCACTTTGCCCGTGTCCTCTGATGAGAAACACGTCAGGATCACAGTGAGGAGGAGGCGGGAGGGGGTCAGTTAGACTCTGAGGAAGCAGATTTAAGAGATACTCTGTGGGTGCGCCGTGACGTTAGTGTGACTACATTTCGACGTTTGTCATGTCAGTCATTAGACGGACGGGAGTCAGCTGCGTCAGTTGCTTTTGACGTGTCTCTACACGTGCATATGCACAGAGCATTTGTGCTATGCATGAAAGAAGGTCACGGGGTCATTCAAGCAGGCATCAGCTGAGACCAATTTAACTTTATTGCGCAGAAACACAAACCTCCATTTGTACTTTTGTATTTGTGAAAAGGCTGTGTATGACACCAACTGTGTCTCACTCACCGCAAATTTCTTCAAATAAGCAAGTGGGTCAACACATTAACACTCACACACGCACACATACATCAAGGTCAGTGTCAGGCTGGTATATATAGAGCTCTCATGGGCATCTCGATCAGTAGGACATGAAATAACTCAGGACCGACAGTTGCTTGTGTCCTGCTCCAATAGCCCTTCTCCACCTTCAATCTTGTTTCCTTCTTCTTGTCCTCACAGTTTAGATTCATGTGTATCTCCTAAATAAAACAATGCACATGCATGCCAGTGCACCACCAGCACAGTGGAGCTGGTGGGTGGCAGATATCCACCCCCACCCCCAACCCCCCTTGCCCGTGACAGAGCCTTCACATCCATGGCAGGCCTATAAAAGCCCTCGTGGTCATGTTGTCACTGGTTGGTGGAGTTTAATCTGCACTGCTCTACAGAAGATGAATGGTAAGATAGGAGGGAAGGTCACAAATGAAGTAAGCACTTCCTCTAACCCACCACTCTTAGCATTTTGTCTTCACGTGCCTCCACCTGCAGTTGGTGAACTCTTTCTTTTGATTTTGTTGCCTGTGTGTTTTTCAAAGGAAATCCTTCTGAAACATCAGCAGCACTTGAAGCGACAAAGAGATGCCATTGCCCACAGGATGAAGAAGCTGGCGGCGAAGCAGGAGGAGATAACTGTAAGTATGTTTGACTGAATACAACACAAAGTTCTCGCTGTCGTGCGAGATTAATTAGTCATTTATAGCTGCTTTTTACAATAGCTAAACACCTTCAAACCTGAGCCCACACAGACTTCAGATTTTAATAAACAATGATGAGAAGGATATGAATTCTTTGGGTTATGAGATCAACAATAACAGGAAGCTCGGCCTATTTTTTCCCATCAGCATTAATGTTCCAAAAATTCCTGTTCTTATATTCCAAATATCATGATACGTGCTGTGTAACCTGAATACCTCATTTATTTGGTTTGTTCAATGCCTCTGATTGTTGTTTTAAGCTGATAGCAGCAGAGAGTACGTCCTTGTGCTACTGAAGCACATTCACCTCAAGGTTAAATGAGTTATGGATTGTGGAGTTATGGATCCTGCCAGTTTGTTTGTGTGTATGTGTATTGTGGTCGTTCTCCTGTGGGCCTGATTTTGTTTATGGTGCTCTGCAGACTCTGTGCTGCATTTAAGCTCATTTGATAGAAACTCTCATTGTTGCTCACATACCAAGTTGACGTATTGTGCTCTGGAAGCTGAACGGGTCTGAAGTCTGAAGTTAATTAATTTATCAATCTTTTGTCATAAAATGTATCTGCAACTATTTTTGTTAATCACCATTAATCATTTCACTAATTTCTCAAGTAAACACATCCAGCATTTTCTACTTTCAGCATCTCAGCTGATATGATCAGCTGTTTCTCTTCATTAGATGTGATGTGCGTGTAAAAATTGCCACTTGATAGGCAAAATAATTAGAGGATTAATTTTGACAATTATTATCATCTTAACTGATAATGAAAGTAGCTTCATTGTTTTTTGAGATGATTATATTCATGGCTCTCTCAGTGGTTCTAATTCACAAAGGACTTCACCATAACATTAAGTTACCTGTATTATTGTAGTATTAATGTACCTAGGCCTTACTTCACTACTACAAATGTACCGTAGAAAAAGACCAATGCGGTGAAGGAGAAAATCAAGAAGAAGTACGAGGACATGAAGCGGGTTCTGGACGAGGATCTACGCATCACACTGACCCAACTGGACACAGAGCACGAGGCCACAGAGAGGTTAGTGGAGGAGAGGATAGAGAACTGCTACCACCTCACCCAGGAGCTGAACCGCCAGCTGGACAACCTTAGCACACAAGTGAAAAAGGACACACAAGAAATTGACATCCAGGTAAACTACTTCCTTAGTCACAATTTCATGCAACTCAAGTGCTCTCAGTGGAATAAATGTCAGTGATTATGTGTTTTTTCTTGTATCTTCTACAGAATACTGACACAGACAAAAGGTACGTTTATGCTTCAGTTAATTGTCCTACTCCTGCTTGATGAGGCAACTACAATAGGGAGCTTTGATAGATCAGCCTGCGTTAGATGTGATCACACTCATATATAACAACAAATTTCAATTAAAGTCTAATGTAAATATATTATTTGTGGTTGGAGCTGTTTCATAATAGAACAATTATTATCAACATCAATAAAATTATGATATGTCAGTGTCTACTCTAAGTCTTTCAAAGTGATGTTTGCATTAGCTACATGTTCATTTGTGTTTAATAATTGGGAAATTTGTCACATTGCTGGATTAAAAATTTAACTGATCTGACAAAAAGTTATGAGGGCGTCATGGAGCTCGGTGGCTTGAGCAGGCAGCCCATTTACAGGGGGTAAAAACTTTGTTGTGTATGCACAATGACAAATAGATAAATCTTAAAGTCGTCACTACAGCGGCTCCAGTTCAATTCCACCTGGCAGCCCTTTGCTGCATGTCTTTCCCCCTCTCTCTGTCTCCCAATTCTCTGTCTCTTTCCGACTGTCCTGTCTATTAAAGGCATAAAAGTCCCTCCAAAAAATACTTTTTAAAAAAAGAAGCGATGACTTATTCAATGGTTTGTTTGGTTTGTGTTTAGAATTCATGAGACTCTGAAGTTGACCGACCCCGACATGATTCAGATGGACGAGTTCAAGAGCGAACAGCTGCTGAGTCTCACTATCAACCTGCTGCTGTTCATCAGATCCCAGGTCCCTGTCACCAAGAAGCTGTTTCAGAGCTGTGAGTTCACACAGACAGACATGTGAACAAGTTCTTGCTCAAAGCTGTGCCAAAGGTCATGACTGTTGCATGTTGGGAAGTGATGTGAAGTATCACCTCCCTCCGTCTTATATCGATTCTCACACAGATGCTGCAGATGTTGTCCTCAACGCTGACACCGCCCATCCCAAGCTGATCATCTCTCCCAAAGGCGACTCGGCCTCCTACATAGACAAATGGCAGGAAGTCCCAGAAACCCCCAACCGTTTCGACACCACCCTAAACGTAGTCAGCCAGCAGGGCTTCCACGAGGGCCGCCAGTACTGGGAAGTGGAGGTGAGTGAGAAGACCTACTGGGAGCTGGGGCTCACTTACCCGAGCATCCCACGCAAGGGTCGCGAGGAGGAATGCTGGCTGGGCCGGGGCAAAGAGTCTTGGTGTGTGGAATACTATAATGGAGCCTACAGCGCATGGCACAATGGCGTCCAGCATGAGCTGCCTCTGCTGGCAGGGAGACAGTTCACACGCATTGGGGTATTCTGCAGCTTCCCTGGGGGGTTGGTGTGCTTCCTGGGAGCCGACACCATGACCCCCCTCCACTGCTTCTGTGCCGGGACCTTCACTGACACCTTATTCCAAGCAATGTGTCCTGGTCATGACAACGAGGGCACAAACTGGAAGCCCCTTCAAATCTGCGATGCTTCCCGATCAGCTCCTGTTCTCTGAGCCTGGGGCAGCAAAGGGAAGGGTGGGGGCAGAAGTGGCTGAGAATGTGTCGCATGAGGTGCCTGATCAGACTTGTGGAGATGTGTGGTGCGTGGCAGGTTGGTCAGGTTGGTGATCCATTTCCAGTTATTGCTGCCTTTGTTGTTTATTACGTTTATCGAGTAAACTCTGATGAATCAGAAATCTCAGATGACAAATTGAGGAACAAGGAATTTAGTTGGTAAAGAAAGAAAAAATTGTAATTAACACTTAACTTGTTAAGATAGACCTGCTTTTACCACTTGATCAAGATTTTGAATTTTTCTATCATTAATTTTAGGAGTAAAGTTGTTATTCTAGATTTTTCTTACAAAACAAAAACATTTGAGAACCACTGTATTCAACACATCCCATCAGGGACTTGTATCCCAATTTATATGTATAGGTTTATTAATAATTTAAATAATTTATGGTTGGCTTTGATCATATTGTGGGATTTGTACACAATTAGAAAAATATAAACACCTTCAGCTTTATCATTCAGGTGTAAACAAAAGGAAAATTAAAATAAACAGTGAGATTAATTTAAAATCTTCTAGCGTCTTTAATATTTGGTGAAGTAAATGAAACTAAATGTATTCATGATTCATGTATGAAGCATCAGAAAAGGTATCCCTTTCATTGTGTTCTGTGTTCACTGATGTACAAGAAAAAAAGTGACACTCAAGCTTATTACACAATAAATTCTTTATGTTTAATACAATAAAATGTTTTACATAAGCATTCCTCTGTTTTGAAGTTATTTAAACAAGGTATTGCCCCAAAATGAAAAAAGAAATATTGGGCCAGATTATAATTTCTATGTAATTCATTCATTCATTTTTCCAAATATTTTCAAATATATTCCTGAGGACAACAGCATTTAACACCGGAAAGCATTAAAAATTTTACCCATAAAAATCAATTTTTCCCTCCTTCAATTCCATTCCAAAACAAGTGGAGCAAACACTCCGTTCAGCACAGGTTGGGCACCACGTCACTGATCAGAGATCCATGTGTTGAGAGGGCTCGAGAGTTGTGGCTGTATTGGACAAAGAATGGGGAATGCCAGTACTGATCACACTCCTGGCACCTATAAATATAATGCAAGTGTGATTAAAATAATTAAAAATGACTGATAAAAAAATACAAAGCGAGAAAAGGAGAAAGGGTGATAAGAAAATTAAAGCTACAGCTGAACTTCCCCCCTTCATTACTGATACATGCAATCATGTGAATAGTGATAAAACATTGTAGCAACAGTGTGTGTGCGGACATGTGGATTGTGTATGTTCAGACTTGTCACCACCAGTAATAGCTGCCTCTGTGAATGACAGACTTTGGAACAATAAGAGTGTATCTGCCTAAACAAACTCTGTAATTTCTAATGACCAGCAGCAAATGTCTTGTTATATATGGAACAGCATATTTTCAGATTTTTACATATTTTTTATAGTACGTCACTTTTTTTTCTTTTTTTTTTTAAATGCAATATTGTTTGGGGAAAAACTTGGCTTAAGAATAATATATAAACATCATTTATTTTTTTTCTTATTATTTATAGTTTGGGTTTTAAAATCACTCGAAAGCAAAGCTCAATTTTTAAAATTAATATAGTAAGACATTGCTTGGCACCTGTTACTACAGTGTAGATTACGACAATGTACAACACAAATATACAGTGAAATGATGTGGCATTTGTGCTTTGGGCCCCAGTCCAGTTTTACGCTATGATATTTCCCATTTCACATTCTGAAATTCTCTCTCTGTTGTACAAACGCTTCAGCGTGAATCTTATCATTCAGTGAAGCTATTTTAGAGAAATGTCTACTTCAGGGAAATTCATAAAACTGATGTGACTAATAAATAAAAAAAACAAGTGCATTGTTTTGATCATATGCAAATACGCAAACTTCACCTTCTCGGGCAAGTGAAGTCTTCAACATCACGCTGTGAAAACTCGCAAAATTGCAAATGATTATTGCCGTCATGGGAGTGGACTATGTACTATGCACTTGACCCAAAATCTCATAGAACTAATCACTACACAGCAAAAGATCACACCTTCCTAGCCATACATATATGAAATTCTTTAACAGTACATTTACCCACTTCATGGGACATTAAAGAACCTGAGGATGCCAGCATGCTGCTACCAACTTAAACTTGCTAGGAAGGCTGAGACACTGAGCCTTTGGCCAGAGCAGCGTGATACGTCTCTGCTCAGAGTGTTGTCCTTGTATTTGTCTCTTATTTTCGGACGACTAACAGCTGATAACATTAAAACATTTATAACTGAAAATGATCTAATTCATTTTCCAGATACTACTGTAAGGATTCAGCAGCCCAATTTTAGAATCAAAGCAGGTCAATCATTTTTACCATTTGAACTTATTAATCACTCTATTCAGTTTCAAAGTGCAAATTTCCATAGACCTATTAGTGCTTCTCAAAAAGAGTGTTTTTTTTAATCATATTACATAAATATAAATATGAAATGATACCTGAATAATTAATGCTTTAAAAGCTTTCAACTCTGACCTAGTTCCAAATTTATTTTTCTGTGACATGGTGATCGAGTATTGTCCTCTACGCATGCACTGGGCTGCATTCGACAGGTTTATGATCAGTTTCTGGAGACACTACTCTCCAACACCAAAAGCCAATTATTTCAGTTATTCAGAAACTGGTTCCATGCACTAAATGCTAGTGCCAACTTTTGCCTGTCCTTGCTCGCCCTTGTCCAGTAGCTACTACTACAAGCTGGAAAATGGAGAGACACATATTCAGATATGATTCCCCAGACCCACAAAAACTGGCAGCAAATTTTCCGGGCCGGTGGAATAACATGGATATTTCACAATGCCTGTCGACAAAGATCAGATCTAATGTGACGCCATTATTCTGAAGAACAACCTGAAGAAGTGGAATAGATGTCACCATCAACACATGAACGCGGAGTGCCACTGTATTTTTTTTTTTTTCTAACGAGTGCTGGTTTTCAGGCCCAACTACACATGCAAAATGCTTTTTTTTTATGTGCTCCGAATGTGCAGTGTCCTTCTGGGCCTGAATCATCCCTGAATGCTTTGACCGCTTAGCCAGTTCCTGAAACAGTCAGTCAAGTGCGTCAGTCAGTCGGTCAGTCTTTGATATCATCCGGTCCGGTCGGTCAGGTTGGCGGTCAGTTGAAATAGAGTTCTTTCGTCAGCATAGAGACCACGCAGGGAATCTGCTTCTTCTCACTGAAGCGTGGGTCTTCAGACCAGGACTCAAAGCTGGTGGCCACCATGTAGTTGACCCGTGTCAGGATCTGCATTATCTCCAGCTGCTTGCCAAACTCGTTCAGGACGTTGCAGAGTGCCTGGACAAACCAGGAGCCGCGTCCGGGGTTCCTCCATGAGTAATACCCTGAGAAAAAAAATAAAATCAGTCAGGACACTTTAACTTCAACCATTCATTAATTTGGCAACAAAACATTTACTTTAAAATGAGACTTCCATTCAAAACAGTCTTGTACCTGGCACAGTGGAGTAGGCAAAGAGGAAATCTGCCTCTACAGGGATCTTATGTCTTGGATTAGCATCTGTCTCCAGTGTGTCGTTTGGCGGACCCGAATCTGTCTGTATACCATCATCAAATTCGGAACCCCGACAAGCCTGGTGAAGTAAATGAAATGACATTTCATTGTGATCCTGAGTAGTTTTCTCAACGATGACCTGGTGAAGCAATTAAAACATTAACTATTTTTAAAAGCTGGGATGGGCACATTTTCTTTGCACAGCAACCATCATCTGTCCATGGGGAACTACTGAGAGTCATTCAAATGTTTTTATTGGCTTCTACTATAACATTCATGTTGGATTATCACTGCTACCACTACTTTGTACATCACGTATCATTTACAAATGAAAGAGCTGCGTACCTGGATGAAGAAGAGTTTTGGCTTTCCGACTAAGCTTTTGCACATGTCGCCCCTGAACAGCGAGGTCATGGTCTTGATGGGCATGGCTCCATCTGTGCCGTAGATCATGCCTTCTTCGCCGTGGCTTAGCAGGATACAGGCGAAACACGAGCTGTCACTATGGTCTTCCTCCGAGGCTGACCCATACACACACAAACAAATACTCAACTCTTAGCTCGGCTCGGGCCTTGTGAAACTTCTCGAAATTAAAGCACAACCTCAGTGATTCAATGGATTCTTTTAACCACACGACTATGTTAAGTTTAAAGAGCTTAACAGCACTTAAGCTAATTAAAGTGTATAAAATGTCACATGTTTGTCCCCAGGGGAGCATGAAAGTGCAGATGAATGTTAATTATAATGATTTTATTGGATGTTGACATTTCTTATGAGGGATTCAAAGGTTCCATGTATCTAAAATTGTTAGGATTTGTCCATTGAGAATATACAATAATGTCATGGGAGACCAGCTATTCATTTACTGTATAAGAGACTGTCTCATGGAACAGCTGACAAAGGTAAACATTTTGAACTGATTGTAAAGCAAGACCAAATTATCCTGGCTCACACTGTAGGATGAAACCTATTGTTGTATTAATAATGCATCATTGGTATCGAATTTAATGCCATGGCTGCCAACAAGACAGATTGGCAGCTTCTAAAAATAGCAGCCATTAAAATGTCACGTCATATCATATCAAACAAAAGGTTCACCAGCCATATGACATTAGAAGTGACCTTTCAACTGTCTTCACTATGGCTAAAGTCATGCTGGTCACTTGTTATAATGCAGTTAGTTTTACAATGGCACCACCTGCTGTCTGACCTGGTGATTTTAGGGGAAAAAATACAACAAAATACAACATTCATAAGGGGTTTAAATATCAATTTGTGTGTACAGATAGAAATGCATACAAGGGAGATATTTAAAAGCACCTGACTGTGTGTATATCAAACCTCAGGAGTGACACTAGATTTGGTGTCTAACACAACCAATCGCGTATTTTTCTGCTACCAGGGCTTTAAATCATATTTTCACATTCCTTCCATTGAAAATGAAATAACCAAGCTGCTGTTTACACATGTGTTGCAGTCACACTGTCATTAAATGAAAATCAATTGATGTATTGAGACCAGCAGCTAGTGAGAGTTACAGAGAATATAGCTGAAATTTGGGCAAACTTCAAATTATCATCAATGACTTCCATAATTAAGGTGAGATGCATGACCATACATACACCAACATTTCTCCAAGCAGTTGTATCTACTGTAGACACAGTTCAAATTATCTCTTCTGTGACTGTGAAGCCCGAAAAAGGTGCTTGGTTCCGAACACTGAACAACGGAGGATTTTCCTACTCACCTTCTCTGAGAAGACGCTCCATCTTCTCACATGTCTGATCATTGTAGATGCAGACATCGAAGCCCAGGCTCTTGAAGCACTTGAACAGCTCGCCTGCGTCGCGGTCCGTGCCGTTGCGTACATTCATCCCTGTTGAAACAATTTGTTAAGGTCTGTCCAAAAATATACTAGTCGAATTAAAAGGGCAACGTCCTCGAAACTTTGTTCGTCGTACCTGTCTTTTCATCAAAGTTTTTGTTATTGATGATGATGCACTTGCCCACTCGCTGGTGGCTCATCTTATACTGGAATGTTGGTGAAACAATTCTGTAATGGCTTTCAGAAGAGTAGTCCTGCTCCCGCGTCTGGCCATCCTTATTCTTCTTACTGGTGGAATCAGAGAGATACAAATATTAGGGTAAAACTTCCACAATATCAATATAAAAAAAAACTACAATATTATCTACTTATGAGTAATAACATACATTTTTAAGTCCAGCTACACATGTCAAAAAATAAATGTACACAATAATACATCAGATCCATGATAAATTTCCTGACAGACACACAAAGACTAAAAATAGAATTTAGGAGAAAAAAAAAACATTCAAGAGAATAACAAATGCACTGGCCTTTCAATTAAATAACAGTATTGTGATGCAACCAAGCCAAAGTTCTTAGATGCTACAAGTTAGCAAGAAATGCTAATCTTCAAATCCATAATCTCGCATAAAACTATAATATTCACTGTATATGGCAGCGTTCTGTACATCATAAGTTGTCTAGAAACATGGTCTTGACTCTTAAAGAATATGACAGCAATTATTTCAGCAAAAGTAAATGTCCCTCCAACACAACTGAACTCACATCAAACTGAAAACACTGGAACCACTTACTCAGAAACCAAAGAGTACATACATTTTCAAATAAGGCATTAATGTTTCGGCCAAATTTGGTCGCAGTAATCCACCGTCTGATTAAAGAAGAAACTAGAACATTTTCGCTCAGAGCAGATTTTTTAAAAATTATAACCACATCAATGTAGATTGAGCGAGAGGAAATCTTCAACGAGTGGCAATTCTCACACACCTGTCATATTTCCATTCTTTAAAAGATCCATCCAGATAGCTAAGCCAACAGTGGCCCACTGGGGGCTCACAAAATCCAGGCTTGTTCCAGAAGAGCCTAGTCATCAGGTTACTCAAGCACAGGAACAATACACAGCAATGCAGTCCAACAGTCTCATGCACAGACCCTCACAGGCAGCACAGCCATATTCTAACAAACATGTGATCCAGAACTTTTTGAAGCCCCCCTCCCACCTCCAAATTGTGCCAACATACTGTACCAAACAATTGCGTGAGGGTGGGCAAAGAGCTGCAACTCTGTTTTGCTGTGGGCTGGGCATGGCAGAAAGAGCAGCAGGTAGGAGGACGGTGAAGAGGAATATGAGGCAGTTCTGTCGGTCTTACCTGGGTTCGTCATTAAGCGCTACGCCACTCTGCATCTGAAATGCGTTGGTTTTGTCTCGTTTCTTTTTTTTTCCCCCAAAAGAGTATGTTTCTCCAGACCTGGCAGCTTAATTTTTGGCTGTGTGCTAGGATACTGACATGCTCTCTGTACTGGATGGAGACCTGACTGGGCCAGCGGGTGCTGAGAACAGGGGCGGCGCACTGTGAGCCCCCTGAGTCAGCACCCTCGCCACCACACCAGCGCTTTCTAAAGGCCTATTCACACATGGCCCCTGCACCTCGCTGCCTGCTGAGGTCAGACAGGGCAACAAGTTGCTCCTGTGCTGACAGGCACAGAATCCACCTGTACTGACATACGTACTGTGAGTGACTGACTACTTCAACCTTTACACTAGAAGGACAAGGAGTATATCTAGTAACCATAAATTCCTGAGAACCCTTACTAAACGACTTAACTTACTACATCTAACCAAAGAGTCATTGATTGATAGTTTCTGTCTTGGTGAAGGAAAGATTTGTCCTCAAAATACACATGATTATCCTCATTGTCTTTATGATGTAACATTTATTTTAAGTCTTTTATAGTTTAAAGATGACTCGGCATCACGGGCGTGACTAACGAGGTGCCACGAGTTGATCTGTTGAACTGTTTCCTTGTACTGTAGATAAGGTGACATTAGTTAACGTCATACGTGTAAATATAGCACCCCTGTCTGTTATAAAGAAGCCATGACTAAGTGGCTAAGCAAAACCACTCAGCAGATTATAAATACTGCCTTTTAATACCAACCGTTAAATGTTTATGTCCTAATGTACGCTAACATATTTTCTATTTAAACAATAACTCTTATTATCTTACATCTAAAATCTAATGTGCTTTTTTTGATTGTTTTTTTTTCTTCAAAAGTAAGAATTATCTTTTACTCTTGTGATAGTTTAATGTAAAAATTTTAAATACCAAAATACCAAGCGGAGACTGAGTTTGATTATAAGTGTCAGAAGACTAATATTCCTTCACTATAAAGACTCACAGTG
This sequence comes from Decapterus maruadsi, assembly GCA_030347415.2. Classification (NCBI taxonomy): domain Eukaryota; kingdom Metazoa; phylum Chordata; class Actinopteri; order Carangiformes; family Carangidae; genus Decapterus; species Decapterus maruadsi. Next base: position 10,518,428 of record CM064888.1, on the reverse strand, counting down.
CCACCTAGTGAGTGAAACTGGAACACACAAAGGGGAATCCCTTGATGATGCATCGTTTACACCTCCAGCAAAAAGTCAGATGTAAGACACTGTAAAAAGACCCACACTACCCTAGTGTGGTACGGTCTAATTTTGAGCAGCCACTTGAGGACTGACCCCAGTCCCAAAATTGAGTAGATTGTATTCACATTCATTCCCCCATTATAGTAATTAGACTATCCAAAACTGGGTTGCTGTGTCAAATCAAGGATATATGTCTCATATCTTTTAAAGTTTGGATTAGTGAAGGCAAAGAGGGACCAGAACCACAGAGCTGTACAGAGCTGAAAGGGCAAAGCCGTAGTAGTTTGTGATGCCTTCTTGTAGTAACTGCTTGAGCTAATAATAATAAACCACCGCAGTGTTTTTACAACCACAATTTGCCAGAGTCAAACAAAAGCAAATCTGTTCTGGAGGATAACACAGTGAATAAAATAACAAACCATAAATTGCCAGTGAAAAAACTGTCAAATATACAGAAAGAAAGGTTGAAGGGCTGCAAATCATGCATCTTCAAATCTCTACTTATGCATTACAACAGATGAAATCCTGAAGAAAACACTAACAACTACACACACGAGGTTGCTACATACAATTAGGCAATAGATAGTTGTATGTAGCAACCTCGTCCTATACTGTTGCAATAGTTATGTCCCACTAACTAGTGGTTAATAATAATGAAAGTGAAACACAAATGAATTAGTAGGGGGGCCAACGTAGCCAGTATCAAAAGCCGTAGTTTTTTGTTGTTAATTTTTGGAGACTGTTATATCTTGATTCTTGGGGTTCCTAGCAAGACAAATAAAAGTGTCTCCAATTTTTTCCCTTTGGATTTAGTCATAATAATTGTAGGTCAAATACAGATGTATTTTGGCCAAAAGTCCTACCTTTCCTTATGGACATAAGGATATAATCCTGTAAAACCACAGAAATACTACAAAGTAATGCACACTTATACCTATAATAATGTCTTTTAGGCTGATAACAGCTTCCTTTTCGTAAAATAATACAAATTGTGACATACCGGTACTGATTTTCTAATGTAAAATGCTCAAATTTGTACAAGGAAAATAATCCTGGTTCTTTATTATCCATCACTCAGATGTTAGAATAACCATTTATTTGCCATAGCCTATTTTTGAAATAACAAGTTGTTGACAGAGTTGACAGGCACTGTTTTCATTGCTTTTCAATTTCAAAATGGGCTATTTCTCATCTCATAGACTACACAGTAAGTTACATAGGCCCTGTACATTGTTTTCATCACTAGTAGGGGGGCCAATGTATTTCTGTAAGTTTGGAATGTTAATTTTTGGAGAGTGGTTAGCACTGCACCACAACAGCAAGAGGGTCCTGGGTTCAAACCCGCTGGTCGGCTGGGGCTGTGGAGTTTGCATGTTCTCCCGGCGCATGTGTGGGTTTTCTCCGGGTACTCCGGCTTCCTCCCACAGTCCACAGACATGCAGGTTAGGTTAATTGGCGACTCTAAATTGCCCACAGGTGTGAATGAGAGTGTGAATGGTTGTCTGTCTACATATGTTAGCCCTGCGATAGACGGGCGACGGCTGTCCAGGGTGAACCCCGCCTCTCGCCCGAATTCAGCTGAGATAGGCTCCAGCTCACCCGTGACCCTAGTGCAGGATAAGCGGTATAGAAAATGAAAAAAATAATGGTTGGAATGTCTTCTTGGTAATTAAACTTTGATCAATCCAGACCTGAAGACCAATTGTCAATATAGAAATATACAAACAAACAAAAAAACCACAACACAATACAGTCTTGATGCTGCCAACAAAATCTTCGATGACAGAACGGATTTCAGTAACTTTGTTTTAAATGGAAAGATCACCATCATCCTCATCTTCATCAATGCCCATCAGATGTCCTTGGCAGACATTTGCACAAACCTCTTCATCTGCTCCACACAGGCACATCTCAGTGCAGTTCAGATTTTGAGACCTGCAAGAACAATGTTGACATGCAAAAGGTTTTCTTGCAGCCACATTTGATGAGGTGTATAATGGTGGCTGGGGCTGAGGATCCTGTGTTGTGACTGGCACCAGTTTACCTCCCTCTGCCTCCCATCCATATTTGTTGCCGGTGGTAACTGGGTGAGGTGTGAGGTCCTGATTCCATACCATTGTCTGGCAATGGCTTGATGTAAGGCTCCTTGTGTTGGTGGCAGTCTCTCAGCTTCTAACTGTTTCTTTGAGAATAATCTCCACTTGAGATCACAGACATTTACCAGTGTGGTACCATGTTTGTACAGCTGACAGACAAATGCTTTAATACTTCTTTCTATACCAGTCCCTAGAGCAGCAAATGCTGATACCACCTCCCTTGGATATACAATAAGTGCTTGCCAACAGGTCAGCTCTCCTTTGCCAGCAAATCAACCTGTCTGCTCAGCTCCAGAGAAGGCATGGAGCCCAGGTAAGGCTGCAGAGATGATCTGTTCCTTGTTCAACCACACCAGTAATGAAGTAAGTGTTCTTGCACAACTGATGGAACAATTGAACTACAAGAACACACACATCTGTGTCTGGGGACTGGATGCAGATTTTTGTTGCCCCTCTCTGGGCAGAATCCAGGTTGTCCAGGATTATGGTGGTGTCAGCATTTGCTGCCCTGGGGACTGCAGACAACTTGAGTACTGGTATAGAAAGAAGTATTGAATCATTTGTCTGTCAGCTGTATGAGCATGGTATCACACTGGTAAATGTCTGTGATCTATTCTCAAAGAAACAGTTAGAAGCTGAGAGACTGCCACCAACACAAGGAGCCTTACATCAAGCCATTGCCAGACAATGGTATGGAATCAGGACCTCACGCCTCACCCACAGTTACCATCGGCAACAAGTATGGATGGGAGGCAGAGGGAGGTAAACTGGTGCCAGTCACAACATAGGATCCTCAGCCCCAGCCACCATCATACATATCATCAAATGTGGCTGCAAGAAAACCTTTGGCATGTCACATTGTTCTTGCAGGTCTCAAAATATGAACTGCACTGAGATGTACCTGTGTGGAGCAGATGAAGAGGTTTGTGCAAATGTCTGCCAATGGTGATCCTTCCGTTTAAACAAAGTTACTGAAATCCGTTCTGTCATGGAATATTTTGTTGGCAGCATTATGTCTTGTTTTTTGTTTGTTTGTTTATTTCTATATTGACAATTGACAATATTTAGGTCTGGATTGATATATTAATAGGTATGTTTAAACAACAACTTTGAAATTTTGCAAAGGTAAAAAATTACTGACTTGATATTTTGTTCTTTTTTCAGCAAAATCAATACCTATTGTGGTCTTTATTAAAATAATTGTTTGTAATGACATCTGTCAAATATTATTAAATATAATCACAACTAAAAAGAGTACTTTGTGTTAATTTTAGTTCAAGAAAATTGTGATTTTAACGATTGTAATCATATTTAAGTGCGAATAAGTGTCAAAATATCACATTTGAGAGAAAATATTTAAAAAAAATAGTTTAAAAAAATGGAGACATATTTTTTCTCAAAGTTTATCCACCCAAGAAGACATTCCAACCAGTCTCCAAAAATTAACATTCCAAAATTACGGAAATACATTGGCCCCCCTACTAAATATGCAAAGGTCTGTATGAGCGAATTTAATCCCAATTGAGATTTATAAACCCTTACATCCCAAATGGCTGTGTATATTTCCTGAGCAGATTAAATACAGTACAGGTGTAGGAGAATAAAGTTACCTCCCGAAGAGCAGAAATCTCCCCCTGCGGTCAGGCTTGGCATCCGTTTGGTCTCCTTCCTCAACCTCACCACCAAGTTCAGCTCTCTCTGGTTCCCCAGCCATCTGCAGTTGGTATGATACGTATTACATCTAAGCCTACAGTGGTTTCCATGGTGTTAAGAATAATGATTGTGCAACGGCTAACATTAATTTCATTCTTCTCTGGAGGAGGGTCTGGCGAGCGATGCTAACTTTTCTACATTATTCCTCAATCGCTGCTGACGCCAATGCTGTTTTAAAAAACTGTTCAAACTTTTTCAAAACATCATAAACTTTTATACAACAAAATTACCACTACATTACATCGTTAGTTTCATTAAAAAGTGTAGACGTCATGGGTTAAACCTAACTTGCTAGCTGAACTGGGCATGACGATTAGCATAAACAAACAAAACAGTGCCAAGACTCGCTAAAGTAAAACAAACCCACTTTCAGCCGCTGTGTTTGCATGGACTTACTCTCTGTTACTGTTATTATATGATGATAATTGCGTAAAGGTTGGCAGTGAGTCGCTTCTTCTACTCCACAGTTGTCGTCAACTTTCTGTTCCTCAGAAAAGTTTCTCAAGTAAAACGAAAGTACAGTAGTTGACACTTCGCCTCAAACTCCCTTGGTGCGTAATTACGTCATAGCGGTGCGTCACCCACGTCTTCTAGGTCTGGTACCCATAGCAACAAAGAAAGTTACGGAACAGTTACAGGTAAGTCAAATATTTTTCTGGGGAAAAAACTACACTTCACTATATTATACTAAACTATAATGGGCACTTTACAGCACAGCACAACACCATTAACCTTCAGAATAGAAATGAAATTTCACAAGTCATCACAAGAGTAAGGAAACTCACTTTCATTGAGTTATTCTGTTGAGTTAGGCCTACGTTATAGCTATCAGTGACCATGAGACTGTATCCATAATCTGTCCATGCCCCATTTTAATGTAATTCACCGTACAACACAACAACCCTGTATTTTCCCATACTGTACCTCCAATTTTACAATGTATTACCAGTCTATGTGTATTACACACTCTTACTTCCAAGCGCTGTGGCAAAATTCCCAAAGTTGAACAAGCTGTCCAACTCAGGATGATTACTCATATGCAGTGATATCTGAACTCTCTTGTCACTCTCTGCCCCTCTCCCTTCTTCTCTCCCCCTGCAGACAGGCAGCTGAGCTTGACCAGTCCTCTAGCATGAGACTTGGAAGTGGGCTGGTCCATCATGGGACATGGTGTCAAGTAAGAGACAGTTTCAGACTTTCACAGTCACAGAGCTAAGTTTACCGCCATCAGAGACGGACTAACACCACTGTCTGGGAGTCACCACCACCACCACCACCAGTTGCTCCACTGTTTGCCTGCCTGACCTGACTCCTGATTTCGGCCAATATTTCACACTAGTTCTTTTCTTCTGATTTATATTTTTAAAGGTTTTTTGGGAAAAGGACAAGCAGACGCCATGCAGTCCTGTGCCAGGTGTGGGTTTGTGGTCTACCCAGCCGAAAAGATCAACTGCATCGATCAGGTAAGATTAAAAATTGCGAGTTTCTTGAGTGACAAGTTAGTATGAGATATCTATTCCTGAATGCCTTTTTGACTACAGTCAAAAGTGAAAGTAACTTGAAAGTAAAAGTTTTTAATTTAACTATGTAGTATTGAAACATATACGGTGTCTAATCAAATTGTATAAAACAGATTTGTCAGTGGGTAAAATTAGGGAGATGGAGGCATCATGATAATAATCCAAGATCAATCATTTACCACAGAAAAACAAAAACAAATTCAATATGCCAATATTTTACCATATCCCTTGACCCTAACCCCCAAACCCTGTAGGAGGATGTAATAGAATACAGCATCTGCCAATAAACTGTATTTTTAAAAACACAAAAAAGTGTATTTAGACTAAAATTATACCTTACTTAATGAAAAGCTTTTAATGTGCTGTTGATCTAAGCATTATTCTTGATATAAAATGCATAGCAAGCAATTCATTTCCACAGAAAGATACACTTCAACTACTTTTACTGCAGCATTAAAAACAGCCGTGTATAGCACTGACTGATTTCTGTGATGAGATGTCTTTTTTTGACTTGTACAAAGTTTAACAGTCACATAAAACCTACATCTGAGAGCAAGTTAGCATTTCCAGTTGGAAGAACACAGTGATTTCTGTTCTTCTTTTGGGTCATGTTCAGTCAGAGCTATCTCATTGATCTGATGTTGTCTGTCATCTGTGCAAATTTGTAAACATTTTCTGTTCCCAGCGTGATGAGCAAGATTGAAGTCATGTCTCCTGATGTTAAAATAACGTGGTTTGTCTTTTCATCTGTCAGAACTGGCACAAAGCGTGCTTTCACTGCGATGTCTGTAAGATGGTTCTCACTGCCAATAACTTTGTCAGCCACAAGAAGAGACCATACTGCTCTGTGTAAGTACCAGACACTAGCAACTCATGATTCTATAACTTTTTATTTGAACATTATCTTTAAAACTGATCAAATGTCAGTCCTCAATGGCAATTTTAGTGTGATACACATCACTTACCCCTTTGTTTTTATACACTGACATTAAATGACAACCATTTCTACTCCACTTCCAGACACAATCCAAGGAACAACACATTCACAAGTGTCTACGAGACCCCCGTCAACATCAATGCAAAGAAGCAAACCAAAGCGAGCAGTGAGGTATGATGATGTCACACGCAAAAACACAGCGGCAGCAACATGAGATGAAATTTTTCGGCCTTGGTCTGGTGTATTCCTGACAGGCTGACATAAGTCACTGTGAGAGGAATGATCAGTCACCTGTGGTTGGCTGTGGAGATTGTATTCATAGTGGTCATTGTGTTGGCTTTGGTCATCATTGTTGTATATATAAAAAAGGGGGTTGATTTATGTACAGTATCACAACTGAAGTTAGATACACCTACACCTTAGTCAGATCAATAAGTATGTATTGTTTTAAAATCCCCAAAGGGAATAAAAACAGGTCAGTTCTGCTGTGAGGCACCTGGTTTGGTGCCTCATCCCTATTGACCTGTAAACATACATAAAGTCAGAACGCTATAAGAACACGTATCCTATTCTGTCCCATCAAAACGGCCCCAGAGAGGTGCACTGCTGCTCTACGGTGACAGCAGTCGTGTGGAATGGAGAGTGTGGCCCAGGTTATTTCTGTGACTGTGACAGAGGCGAGACAACCCCTCTGCTGAGCCCACTTGATGCCTTGGGGGGCTAAAATTATAGGTCAGAAAAAACAGCCTCACATCCCTTCCTCTCGTCTGCCCTGCCACCTGCTCCTGTCTGTCTGAGTCTGTCTGCGTCTACAAGTTCATGCAGTGCTCTTATGCTTATATTAGCAGTAGGCTAGCAAGCTCTTCGCCTACATTGCTGTATGCAACTACACAGGACTTAACTTGTTGATATTTGATCTGAGGGCTGACCTCAGACCATACTGATGAAAAAACACACTCTGGTTAACAGGCAGAGCTTTTGTTTTTGTTTTAAGTTTTTGTCTCAGCTGATAAAATTCAATATACTGTATTTTATTGAATTAATTGTAAGCATCAATGATGCATCACTGCTGTCTCGCATCTCCTGCAATGCTAATATTAGTCTCGAACTCTTCAACAGCTTAAGGATGATTAGGACAGAACAGCTCAGAGATCCATCATTCAGTCTCCATTTTGGATCCTTCCTGGAAGGTCTAGCTTCATCCCGACTGGAACATCTAAGTTATTAATAACAGCAAGCTAATATTATACCTTCATTATTAAGCATGGGAGTTTCAGGTTGTCTGGGTTCAACCTGACTACAAGAGAATAAAGTGATTTTTATTTACAGTTGAGACATGCTATCTTAGCTCATGGAGTTCCATGTAACATACCTCTTCTCGAACATCCCCTTCTCAAGCTTTTAGGCATGGAATCTAAATCCAGAGGTCTGGTATCCACTCTGTATCAAAAAATACAAGAAGCTAAAGGCCATACACTGGGGGTGACCAAAGTGTGGAATGTTGATTTGAAGGAATATAACCAAGTTATTGATTGGAAGAGAGTATGGGGAAACATTAAAATTTCGTCACGGAATTTCAATTATCAAATGATTCATTACAAATTTATTCACAGATTTTATTTAACACCCAGGAAACGCTGCCAACTTCAACTTTGCTCCACTCCCACCTGCCCCTTGTGTAATTGTAGCCAAATAGGAACTTATTGTCATATGATGTGGCAATGTCCGGATGTGGAGTCTTTTTGGTCTCAAGTAGCATCCCTGATGGGAGATATAATTGGGATCAGCATACCGTGCAATCCGATTGTTTTGCTGCTAAACGATGACTCGCAATTAGCACTTAAGTTTACTCAGAAGAAATTACTTTTCTTAGGCCTGACGGCGGCCAAGAAGATGTTAGTGCAGAGGTGGAAGCCGCCACACACACTCAGTGTCTCTCGATGGACTGCGTTACTGTACGACATTGCTTCTCTGGAGCTCTCGATTGCCCGATCGAATGGGGCTATAGCGAATAGCATTGAGGTCCTGTCTAAGGCATTGGAGAAGATTAGACTTAAGTTACATAGACAAATTGGTTAGTCGATAGGGCTTAGCCCCCCATGTATGAACTATAAAAGTGTATGAAGATGTCTGGGTAAACTTGTGCATAGGGATTTGGGAGATGAGGGGTACCTGATTGGTATGTATGTATGTTGAATATTTGGAGGACACTAATGGCAGTGTGAACTGATGAGATCACCCTCATCTCAGGATGGTCATTTCTATTTTTATTTTTATTATTATTATTATTATTTTTTTTTATTATTTATTTATTTCCATTATTACTGGTGTACTCTTTGGACATTTGTTAGTAGAAGAGGAGAGGACAAGGGGACTTGACACTTTGGTGTTAATTAATTGAACTGTAGGCCTATGTGATGTACTTCCCCCTTTATGTTCAGAGACTAAATCCAGCACGGGGAAGGGGAGGGGAGGGAAATAAGCCAGAGGGGTGGGGGTGGTATGGGTGGGATAAGGGTGGGACAATAGCCCACACTCATTTTGTATATGATGTATGGTGGTATATGTACGATGTACGCTGGTATATATGATTTAAGGTGCTGTATGTATATATGTCAATTAAGTAACTGTGAATTTGATTTAATGTGGGCATATTGTAAAATGGGCGGGGGGGAGGAAATAATAATAAAAACTTGATCACAAAAAAAAAAAAGAGAATAAAGTGATATTTGGTGCTGTGGCTCTGAAGTCCGGGTGATATCAGTCAGGGCTGTCAGGTTTATGATTTGCTTATTGTCTGTGCATTAAAAGTAGACAAAAGTAGATGCTGCAAACAGCTACATGTAGGTATGGTCCATGCATGTGCAAACCTGTGCTGGCCTTGGCTTAATGCTTGTCGTCTATGTGCATTTGTAGCTGAAGTATCGCGAAGATGGCGAGCGCTTTATGTCAACCTTCCACTATGACATGAGGTCCATGGAGCTGCAGAAGGCTCTTCTAGCCAAACAGATGGCCAGCCAGGTGAGCTCCCGGCAGAGCAACTGGCCCTAACCCCGAGCTCAAAGCAGTCCCAGGCCAAAATCTTGATCTTTACTTACGTAATAAAAATTCATGAATCTGTTTGTTTAACATATCCTATACACAATTGCCCATAAAGTTGGCATTCAACTTTTTATTCCTATTATTGAGGTTAATTGTGTTTCTTTTTTTAAAACAGTGATATGTTTGGAAGAGACTGATCAGTAACACTTTGAGAAGATATACACTTTATCTATTAAGAATAAATCACATTGTCACAATCATTGCATGAGAAATAATAATTAAAAATCCAACTCAATGGGCAATCGCGTAGAAAGCATACAATACTACTCCTTTATAATTTGTCCGTCGATGTTAACAGATCAGTGAGTGCAATGATATTACTGATTTGGAAAAGTGTGATTTCACTTATCATAAATAGATAACTAAACAAATAAATGAATAGACTAAACCTAATCTTAGCTCTTTTCTACTTGGTGTAACATCACCTGTACAACTCTGCAGTGCAAACACAGGTGTATTTGCTGTTACGTTAACATATGCTAACAGAGGCTAAATAAGCCTTAAAGGAAGTGCACAGGGTTGGGTGGAACAAGCCTTGAAAATGTACAGTGAATGTATGAAAATGACTTGCTTTGTCTTTGATGTCCAAACAGGCGTACCATTCTCAATCTGAGTTCTCACAGCAGCAGACTTGGTATTCAGGCTCAGTGACAAGCCAGGAGATTGTAACAATGACTCAGGCACAAAAGGCCGTCAGTGATGTGAGTACACTTTTTGTCCCCTCAACCATTTTTTGGTAGCATATATTATTATTATATGTCTTTTATTTGGTGATTATATAAGCAATTTTGTTTCACATGTAATGGTCTAAACTTGACAGAACACGAAAAATACAAATTTGTATGTTGTTGTTGAAAGGGCAGGTATTTAAATACTGTTCAGATGTCTTGACTTGATTTTGTTCTGTGACAGGTGAAGTACACAGAGGAGTATGAGCAGTCAAAAGGAAAAGGCAGCTTCCCTGCAATGATTACACCAGGTTACCAGACTGCTAAGAACGCCAACACCCTGGCCAGTAATGTAAGTGGATTTTTTTTGTATATATATTCATTTTAGCAGATTGTTTTAGGTGAACATGTTTCCCCATCAGTGGCTGTTATTTGTGTCCTTTCTCTGCAGCTGGAATATAAAAAAGGACACGAGGAGAGAGTTTCAAAGTATACAACGTTTGTTGACCCCCCAGAGGTGATTCTGGCCAAGAAACAGGGACAGATCGTCAGTGATGTAAGCTTTATTTATTCAGGCAAGATAAAAACAAAATATGGTAACTTTAAGTACAGATATTATTTCATGTCTGACTCATTGTGTTCTTGTTCTAGTATGCATACACGGAAGAGTATGAGCAGCAGAGAGGAAAAGGTAGTTTCCCGGCACATATTACGCCGGGATACATGATGTCAAAGAAGGCCACCGAGATGGCCAGTGATGTAAGTGGCTAAATAAAAATGCACATTGTAAGTACCTAAACATTGTCATTGGTTTACAGAGGAGAATGTTTTTATGTCCAACCAGATCAAGTATCGTCAGACGTATGAACAGGAGATGAAGGGTAAAGCCAGCACCGAGGTTGCGATAGCTGAGGCAGCTTATGCCAAAGAAAACGGAGAGAACTTCAGCCAGGTAAGGAGTAACTCATACCAAGAAATGTTGTTTAAATTTTCTTGAAATGTTTGCTTTAATTATAAAGTGGAGGATGAATTATCTAAAATATACTGTAGAGAGGATGCAAGTTTTACTGGGATTCAGACCCCAGTATGTTGCATCTGCATTGGATGGCAAGGTCAACAGTGCTCTTCTCTTTGCAGATTGCATATACTGAGGATTATGAGCAGCAACGAGGAAAAGGAAGCTTCCCTGCAATGATCACTCCTGGATATTATCAGGCAAAGAAGGCCCAGGAAAATGCAAGTAATGTGAGTATCAACTTTTCAATAGACATCCAAACATAACACTGAAGCGATAAGACTAAGTCACTCACTGTTGAGAGTATGCAGAATTTAAGTGGTTGGTGTGTGGAGCTTGGATCAGTTCTGCAACCATTTGGACTTAAATAAATGCTGTGAAAACAATACAGAGTCAAGAGTGTAAGAGCTTCATCCATCAAACATCCTTGTCATCACTGGGCAGAATAGATGAGGGGACTACAATGAGAAGCCCTCAACATGATGTCATTCTTCAAACCCTCCACCTTGACCGAATTAGACTCTGTGTGTGTTTATGCTTGTGTTCTGCTAATCTCCTGATCCTCCAGTAACACAACATGTTGGCCTTCTGCTGGGTTTGCTCTAAGTCATCTTTCATTCCTCTGCAGCTAAAATACAGAAAGGACTTAAACAAGATGAAGGGCACCTCACACTTCCACAGCCTGACATCCGAGGACAATCTGGCTCTGAAGAACGCCCGGAAGATCAACAAGCTTGTCAGCGAGGTGAATTTGTCAGTCACTGCTGTCAGGCTCTCAAGGCAAAACACAGATCTTCATTTATCACGTGTGCTGTTTGTCTCATTCCTACCTTTTCTCCAAAAAGCTGACACCATGAAACATCATTAAATCAATGTTAAAGTTGGGGACAATGCATTTCCAGATACAAATCCTATTGCTCAATGTGTGTGTATGTGTGTGTTGAAGAGCTGAAGATACTGGGCATACAGTGTCAGTGTCCAGCCGACATGAAGCCACTCAACCTACATTTTTGCCGTCTCTGAAATGCCTGTCCGATGAGGTTACAGCTTACCTCCAAGGCTGCAGGACGTCCTGTCAAACTAATGTTACCTCACACATAAACACAGTGCTTTACTCTTTAACATCTATTTTAAGCCTTGGGAATATGTCATAATATGTCATAATTTTTAAGAACAGTTTTTTGTTTTTTAAAATATTAATTGGTGATAGAAATTCTCCATGTGTAGTATTTCAATGGGAAGGTGACTGAAAAAATCAAAACTTGTTTGTCTCAATGACTCTTGAGTTATGACAGCATGCCAGTGATGCTGAGTGATTGGTTGCAGGCACTTTATTGTGTATATTTAGCACATAACATGAAGTGGAATGGCTGGCATCTCAGGGCTCTTGCCATTCAACAACAAAACAAGAGGAGATGGTGAAAATATTACAAAGCCACTGCTATTCTCCAACAGGTGGAGTATAAGAAGGACTTGGAGAACACCAAAGGTCACAGCATCAACTTCTGTGAGACGCCACAGTTTCAAAATGCAGCCAAAGTCGCCAATTTCACCAGTGATGTAAGTTGTTTTGTTTTTTTAGATACTACCTAATACTAGAAAATACCATGTTCTCGTTGTTGTTGTTGTTGTTTTTTTGCAAAATCTATACCAAAGAGTTCAGCATACTCATTTGTTTTCCATCTTTCTATATCTTCATAAGAACAAGTACAGACAGAAGACTAGCAACATGAAGGGCCACTATGAAGGAATTGATAAGAAGACCATGCATGCCATGAAAGTCAGGAAGCTGGCGAGTGATGTAAGTAAACTCCATATTTTTAATGTGGTTTCATATCAAATTAATGCACAGATTCTAAAAAGCTGTTCTCCACCTGATGGCAAACAATTGTTTCATAAATACACAGGAATTAGAAATATTACAGTCATGATATACATACTGTACATTTTTACTTTACTTTTAATATTACTACTTTTAATATCTCACAATTGACTAATACTGATTTGTAAGATTGCTGTGCCCCTCTTCGTCCATTTCAGATTACTTATAAACAAGGCTGTGAGCAGGAGCAGGGTGACTACAACTACCCCGCCACCCTCACGCCAGGTTACCAAAGCCAAAGAAAACTGGACCCACTCAAAGACGTGAGCTTGCTCAACTTTAATCCAGTTGAAATCAACATGTAGACTCAATGCCAGTTCAGACATACAGTAAATGTCTTTTGTGACAGATTTTTGGTTTATTAACAACATTTCTTGTCTTACTGCAGAAGAACTACAGGCAACACATTGACCAGGTCAAGTACAGTCCAGTGACAGACACACCTGAGATCATTCTAGCCAAGAAAAACGCTCAACTTGTCAGCAATGTAAGTAAACACCACGACTCATACTACCACCAATGAGTGATTCTGAGCACTTAGATAAACACCTACTTTATCACCTGCACGCTACTTATGAGCACTGCCTTGATCCACGTTTTTCATTTCTAATGTGACTATGTCCTTCAGCTGAATTACAAATCAGGCTATGAAAAGACGAAGCACCAGTACACACTGTCCCAGGATCTGCCCCAAATCAAAAACGCCAAAGCCAACGCTGCTTTGTGCAGTGATGTAAGTGAACATGCAGACACTTCCTCACTCATGCATATACGAGCCTGTGGTCACACTTTCGCACAACCACAACTAATTCACGTGGTCACAAGAAATTGAATTGATGTCGCAGGAACCTCTCATTCATCTAGTAACGATTTGACCATCTGTATTCGTCATTACAGATTAAATATAAAGAGGAATGGGAGAAGACCAAGTCCAAAGCCTGCGACGTTGGCATGGACGACCTAAGTATCAAAGCAGCCAGAGCTTCCCGAGACCTTGCCAGTGATGTAAGCAAACACACACTCTCCAAGAAGGGCAGAGTTGATGGATGACCAATAAATCTAATTGCATTTATGTACATATAAGAACTATCAAATGAAATTAAGTGAAATGGACATGTGTTTCAGATTAAATACAAAGAGACCTACATGAAGAACAAGGAAAAGGCAGTGGGGGTCAACATGAGTGACTCCAGGACTCTGCACTCTCTCCAAGTGGCTAAGATGAACAGCGATGTAAGATGTTTTGATCAGTGATTATCGGCATTGAAATACATGTTTTCATGTACTGTAACAGTCGTTGTAGGGACACCAGTGACACATGATGTTCTCATACAACTTTTCATGTTGTCGCCCCCTTCAGATTGAGTACAAGAAGGGCTCCAAGGAGAGCCAGGCTCAGTACACCCTTCCTATGGACATGGTCAACCTGAGCCATGCCAAAAAGGCCCAAGCTCTCGCTAGTGACCTGGAATATCGCACAAAGCTCCACGAGTACACTGTGATGGCAGATGACATCAAGATTCAGCAGGCAAAGAAGGCTTATTCTCTGCAAAGCGAGGTACAAGAGAGGAGAAAGAGAACAACCACCATCTGTTTCTTTTTTCAATATGAATCCCACCAGGTTAATGATGAAGCTTTTGTCCTTTTGCTCCACAGAACAGCTATCGTTCAGATTTGAACTGGATGAAAGGAGTGGGCTGGGAGGCCGACGGATGTATGAACATAACCCAAGCAAAGAAAGCAGGAGAGCTGCTCAGTGATGTCAGTGCAGTTATTATTTAGTGTGCACATTTTGGCTAGTTGCATTACACACACATGCATTCATCTACCATACTGTCTTTTTTCCTCTTTTAGACCAAATACCGTCAGAAGGCAGATAAAATCAAATTCACCCAGGTGGCGGATGACCTCTCCATCAAACATGCCAAGAAGAGCCAGGAGCTGCAGAGCGACGTAAGGGCTTCACTTTAAACCTGGCGCTGTGTACATACTATTTATGGCGCATTCTCACAGTACACGTCTGTCTGCTTCTGACTTTCAGTTACAGTACAAAGCAGACACAGAGCAGATCATGCACCAGTACACCATGACAAAGGATGAGCCCCTCTTCAGACAAGCAAAAGCTAATGCCGACCTTCTCAGTGCGGTAAGTTCAGTGAATGTCACTGCAGTGTGTGTGGCCACAAAAACAAGCATTTACTGGACATTAAAGCCATGTTTTGCCTCACACACAGTATTAGTTTCTAATCAGAAATGTAGTTACTGTTGCAAAACCTAGATTGAATTTGTGGACTGTTGTCAGGGTTTTTGATCAGTTGCACTTTAATTACTGCAATGCTCCCTTTCATTTACAGCCTACGTTGGTTATATAGTACAGTAGCAGCCTTGTGTCTTGGAGTCATGCCTCTTCACTTTAATTGCAGAAGGTCAACAATCAATACAGAGCAAGAGGTGGTTTCTGTAGTGACATGCTTTTGCTGTAGAGCATCATACATTTTAGATTTTGTGACCTGACCACTGGTTCATCAGGCTGCTATACTCAGAGGGATGAATCACCTCAAACCAAATTTAAATCTTAGACTGAGGATTCGATGATATTTACTGTTCACCTGAGTCACAGAATAAAGCTGATTAGCTCACTATTTGGAAATTAGTGCAATTAGATTAGTACGGAAAATCAACCGAATCCTGACTGACATAATGCTGTTTAACTATCTAGAGGTTTAACTGGCATTAAGGTCCACACAGTGTCAGACACAGAAAAGCCATTCATGGCCAATCTGCCGCGCATGTGGCCAAAATCAATCCATTAAAGGGACAGTAGAGAGAGTTGTTGTTCAGGTTCACTGTTTATTTTTAGACAAGTATTTTGCATCACTATGTAGTGAATCTATGCAATTTGAGAAAACATTTTCTTTAATCTTTGATTACAATAAACCAGTGAATGAAATCATGTGATTATTTCCATATACACATACATACATACTGTACATATATAAAAGCCATGGTGACAACTTGGTGGTAAAACACCTGGAGCATCTATTACTCTAAACATCTCACATAATTTTTTTTTCAGACCTTTCAGTATACAGTACTGTACATTAAGTGATTTTGATGTTAATGTTTTTCTAGAAAGTGTACAAGAGCAACTGGGAGAAGCAGAGGGAGAAGGGCTTTGAGCTGCACTTGGACTCTCTCTCTATCCTCACTGCTAGAGCTAAGAGGGACCTGGCCAGTGATGTGAGTTATTAACAAAACACTCGGTATCTTTGAGATCTGCCTAAGGATTAAAAAACAAACTTAACTATGTTTTAAATGCCACTTTCAAACTTGAATATTGACTTTTACAGATATAACTAATGAGGAAAACTATCATGTCTGCTTACAGGTGAAATACAAGGAGAAGTATGAGAAAAACAAAGGCAAGGTGATCGGGATTAAGTCAGTGAGCGACGACTCCCAGATGGCCCACTCTGCTCTGGCCACCAAACTACAGAGTGACCGCCACTACAAGAAGAACTATGAGGACACAAAGACCAAATTCAGGTGACTGGAGACAGCTCGTCAGTGATAGAGTCACACCTAACAAGTTATGGGTTAAGTATGAATTAAAGTGACAAACACTGCTTAAAATGAAGGTACGTTTTTGTTTTACAAATAACACAGTTCTTTGCCGAAGTTGCAGACCCCACATGTTATCCTTCTGTTCAAGTCCAAATGAAGATGAAGTGTTGTAGTGAGAGGGAATTACTCCTGTAACCAGCTTTGATTCAGTTCATTAGCAGCAGAACTTCCCTTGTCTCCTTTTGGAACAAATCTCCTCCATTTACATGATGAAATAAATCTCCTCCCCAGTGTCTCCCTGGATATGATCAACATCAGCCATGCCAAGAAGGCTCAGGACCTGGCAACTGAGACCAATTACAGGACTTTCCTCCACGAGTACACCACCCTGCCAACTGACATGAATGTTGCTTGGGCTAAGAAGGCCTATGGACTGCAGAGCGATGTAAGTCCCATCGCCTGACATCCATATAACATAACACTACAAAATTGGTTTTGGTGTTTAAAGAATTGAAACTGAAGAGGACGTGTCAATGTGTGTGTTCAGAAACAGTACAGGTCAGATCTGAACTGGATGAAGGGCGTTGGCTGGGAGGCCTCCAAATCCCTGGATGTCCAGCAGGCAAAGAAAGCAGGGGAACTCGTCAGTGAGGTAACTTCTGATCCTGTGACCCAGAATGCATTGCTGAAATAAGCTGAGAGCCATGGGATGTAATTCTATATTTCCATATTAGACAGGAAAGAAAATGTGTTTCAGTCCTTGACCTTTGTTAGCAATTCCCTCATCAATAGGAAAACTACTGTAAGTAAGTCAATTGGTGCGGAGAGGGTGAGAAAATAATAATCATGATTGTGTAACATATGACTGGAAGGTCCATATCTAGGTTTACGGCTTAGGTCAGAATGTATTTAAAGAGCTGCGGCCACAGGATCATTCCTGCTCTCCTGCAACTGGGTTAAGTACATGGAGTGCATTGCAGCTATAACAAGAGGCCAGACTGATTATAGTTACTGAGGATATTGCAGATCCCAAAGATTCCACTTCACCATCAGGATGCAGTTTCATGCCTGATTGTTTGTCCCCTTCCCCTGGTTTATTTCTCCTCTGTTGATGGGTCCATAATGTTTGTTGCAGCCATGTAAATTAGGTAAAGATAAAGGCAATTAAATGATAAAACACAAGGTGCATCAATGTGTGTCACTGGTGCTGTGCAGACCTTCAAAGGAAAATCTTTTAGGCATCTCCATTAATACCTAAGTGTCCAATTTCCTCAAAATCTTCTTTGGTCCACAGATGGTTAGTTCACAGTTAGTTCACAGTGTCCACACTGGGCTGCCTCTGAAATCCTACCTAATTATAAATGATAGTAATTTGATTCATATAACAACCTAAAAAAGAAATGAAACAGTTTGCAATATCCTGTCATTGACGATCCACAATTCTTATACGTGATGTGTCTTGTACTAATTTAGTCTCAATGGTGAAATATCCCCCGCATAGCATGCAGTATGCATAGCCTCTTTTTCTAAACATTTTATATTAATGCCAGTGAATCGTATACAAAGACATTTCCGTGACATATCTGTGACAGACTGGCAACACCAGACTCTATTCATAACCTCTATATAAGTAGACACTTATTTTAAGGGTCATTCCAGTCATGGTTACCAACATTAGACCACAGAGTGACCGAACCCAAATAGACTAGAGCTATGACCTCCTCTTGAATTAGTTTTTACATATATTTCCACTTATATATGTATCTATCAAAAAGTATACATATATATATAAAAATAAAACAATTGTTGTTTTATTTTGACATGTACCATGTGCAGGAATATTTGTCATCTTGTAGTGCCCTCTAGTGCTCGTCAAATGCATGTGCACCTGGTGTTTCATGGCTGTCTTCTGATGCTCACCACTCTTCTATTTTATGCATTTTTCTCTCTCTGCAGAAAAAGTACCGTCAGGATGTGAGTGCTCTGAGGTTTACCAGTGTTGAAAACACCCCAGAGATGGTGCAAGCCAAACTCAGCAACAAGCTCGCCGTTGATGTGAGTTTAATGGACATTTATGTTCTTTTCTCATTCATTTAATCTAGAAGCTCATAATTAAAAATACTGATAGATGCACATTTGTTTCCAGATTAAAGTACATCTGTGATGTTCTTTAGTTGAGTTAGAGCATGTGTGAACTGCAGCTGACCTTTATAAATACTGTAAATAAAAAGGAAGAGGCCTATGCAACAGTATCTGAGGTGAACTGAATGATCAGTGATGCTGTATTCTCTCCAACAGAGACTGTACAGGGAGAAGGGTGAAAACCAGAAGCATAACTACACACTGACTGGAGAGCTGCCAGAGATGGTGCAGGCCAAGCTCAATGCTAAAAACATCAGTGAGGTAAAAAAAGAAAAAAAAGAAAACACAAACATGTTTTCAAGAACTTGCACATAAATAGACAATAAAATCACCCAATCAGCTGCCTCTGTGGGGCGTAACCACAGGGAACTGAGTCTTTACATCTGCTATGTTGCATTTGCAGAGCCAGTACAAGGAATCTTGGACTAAGTTACGTGATGGCGGTTACAAGCTGCGTCTTGATGCCATTCCTTTCCAGTCCGCCAAAGCGTCTGCAGAGATCCTCAGTGATGTAAGGCTACAGTTGATGAGCATTTTCACAATGGCTTCTGCAACAGTGGATGATTACTTTGATGTTGTTGCAGACAAATTTGATACAACCCACTTGACTTCATCTTATTTCACTGTTTTGTCATTGCAGCAAAGGTACAGAGGAGACTTTGAGAGGAGTAAAGGAAAGATGATTGGACTGAAGGGACTGTATGATGATTTGAACATCTCTCACTCAGTCAATGCCAGCAAACTACAGAGTGATGTGAGTGTTTTTCTTTTTCAACCAACAACTAAAAAAGTTATATGTGGGGAGAAATAAGGGCAAAAATGCCACCAAAAAGACTTAAAAAAAAGAAAATATATATGTCTCTCTCCCCAGATTAAGTACAAGCAGGATTCAGCAAAAGAGCTCTCAAAGGTCCACCTGTCCATGGACATGCTGGAGGTCGCCCACGCTAAAAAGGCTCAGTCGCTGGCCAGTGATCAGGACTACAGGCTCACACTGCATCAGTACACCGCACTGCCTGATGACATGAAGGTGCAGGCAGCCAAGAGAGCATATGCCCTGCAGAGCGAGGTGAGAGGGGCAGTACACAGCAGGGGGTTAGGCGGGAAAGCAGAGCACTGCTGTTATTTAAAAGCAGTGTCACTTTAGTTATATATACAGTAAAGTCTGAGGGACTTCTCGAGTATCAGAAGATGAAATAAATAGCATTTTAAAAACAACATCCAAGCGTCATAGCAATTAAATGTTGTATAATCAGTACTTTAGCATAAAAAGTACCTCTACTTGGTTTTATAAATCAAAAATGTATGTTTTTATTTGTTACAGAACGTGTATCGGTCTGACCTGAACTACCTGCGTGGTGCAGCCTGGATCGCCACCGGGGCTCTGCAGATTGAAGGCTCCAAGAGGGCCACAGACCTCATCAGTGATGTGAGCTTCCTTGTTTGTCTTGTATGTTTGTTTGTTTTGTGCAAATGCAGCAGTAGGTGCTACTCATGCCCACATGTCAGATCTTCAAGTGTACAGTGTAATACTGTAATTTTTCAGCATTTCATTGATCTATGTTGATAGAACAGGGACTAATGATGTTTCCAATGTTTCTTTTTAAACAGAAAAAGTACCGCCAGCAGCCGTACAACTTCAAGCACACCTCCGTCACCGACTCTCCAGATATCGTCCATGCCAAACACAGTGCACAGGTCACAAATGAAGTGAGACATTGAGCTTATTTCTTCAAGTTGTGTTCTTCTGGGCCTCCTTCTGGTTTCCTGTTTTGTTGTTTTCTGAATTGATGACGACTATGATGATGTCTTCTATCTCTCCCAGCGTTTGTACAAAGAGAAAGGGGTGAATGACCAACACAACTACACAATAACAAGCGAGAGACCAGAGATTACGCAAGCAAAGATCAATGCAGCCAACTTTAGTGAGGTACTCTCAAATCCAGAGACTTAAACACCATATAGTATCTATAGACATCTCTGACTTCTTCTTCATCATTTACTTTTTGTATTCCTGCTGTAGGTCAAGTACAGAGAGTCCTGGCACACCTTGAGGGCTCAGGGCTACAAACTCACCATGAAGGACATCCCCTTCCAGGCTGCAAAGAGCTCCACAGGCATCGCCAGTGATGTAAGAAAATATGAATGAATATTGATTTAAAATATCCACTTGAGACACCGTATGTAAATACCAATATATAAAAGAATAAGAAGATTTAGAAACAGTAGATATTGCTTGTTGTGTGTGGGTGTTTAGTATTGATTCCAGCTGTAACTTCTGTCTCTGCAGTATCAGTACAAACACAACCACCTGCTGGAGAAGGGAAAACACATCGGTGTCAAAAGCGTCATGGAAGACCCACGTCTCCTGCACTGCCTTCAGGCGGGCCGGCTGGCCAGCGACCAGGAATACCGCAAGGATGCGCTGACAGCCAGCGGCCAGTACCACCTCACCCCAGACATGATTCATCTGGTGACGGCTAAGAACGCCCAGGCCCTGGCCAGCGAACAGGACTACAGGAAGAAGCTGCACGAGTACACGGTGCTTCCCGATGACATGAAGGTCAAGTGGGCCAAAAAGGCTTACGACCTGCAGAGTGAGGTGAGAGGACAAGATGCAGAGAGAAGACAAGAGATATTTTTCAAGGAGAGCTCTATTTACAAATGGTGTTGCCTTCTTTCTAGAAACTCTACAAGTCAGATCTCAGCTTCATGAAGGGAGTGGCCTGGGACGGAGTGGGTGCACCTCAGCTGGAGTCGGCCAAGAAGGCTGGAGAACTGATAAGTGATGTGAGTATAGGGGTCAATAATGTAGAAAATGATAATAGTTTAGATGTATGCACTGTATATTACACATCTTGGATTCTCATAATAGGTACAAAAGGTGAAAATATCTTTTAAAATGTACTCATCTAGAATTTTGATATCTAATTCATTGTGTCTAAATATATATAGTGTTACTTTGAGTATTTTCAAATTGTCTTAATGTATGTCAAGTTTCAGCCATTTTTATTTCCTGCTGTTAAAGTTTTTGTTGTCTCCCTTCATGCAGAAGAAGTACCGTCAGCTGCCTGGCCATCTGAAGTTCACCTCAGTGGCTGACTCTCCTGATATTGTCCATGCCAAGACGAGCTATCAGCAGTGCAGTGAGGTAGGGTGAGGGAAAGGAAATCATTCATCCCACTTTAAGGTGCTTTTGATGTTCTGACCTGTTTAATATCACATATTTGTCTTTTGTTCACTGCAGAGGTTGTACAAATCTGGAAAGAATGACGACATGCACAAGTACACCTTACACTCAGACGATCCAGACTTTGTTAGAGCCAAGATCAATGCCCAGCAGATAAGTGATGTAAGCCCCTCCTCAGATTCTTCTCACAAGCAAACACTGTAAAAACCACCAGGAAAATATGTTCTTATCTCTTGGTTGACGATTTTTTTTTCATATGCAGAAAGTTTACAAGGCATCTGGGGAGCAGGTGAAGACGTCGGGCTACGACCTGAGGCTTGACGCTATTCCTTTCCAAACTGCCAAGGCCTCCAGAGAAATCGCTAGTGATGTGAGTTGAGTGTGTTACAAGATTCATGTTTTACTATTCAGGCTTTGCTTCTTTCTTTTTTTTCACACAAATTAGAATTTATTTTCTACTTAAGCACCTGTGCAACCTCGACCTAAAGTTTATTTTATCTACAGAAAATACAGATTTTTTTTTACTGCAACTAAAATATTTTAGTTATAAATATATTTACTAATGAAGGTGGAAAGTTTAATATGCAGCTTTTGGCTCAAACCCAAAACTGTCTTTCTCCCTCCAACAGTTCCGATACAAGGAGTCTCATCTGAAGGACAAGGGCCAGCAGGTGGGGCTGCGCTGCGTGGAGGACGACCCCAAGATGGTGCACTCTCTTGCAGCCAGCAAGCTTCAGAGCAACCTGGAGTATAAACGTCAGTCCAAGGAGGAGCGCGGCCAATACAAGATCCACGCTGACCAGCCGGAGTTCCTGCAGGCCAAAAAGAGCCAGGCGCAGGCTAGCAACATCTCCTACCGCCACAAGCTTCACGACTACACATGCGACCCAGAACAGCTCAACGTCAAGCACGCCAAGCAGGCCTACAAGCTGCAGAGTGATGTACGTCACGGTGAAAGTAGAGCATATTGGTGAAAGTGTTTTTTTTTTTGTCACTCTAACTGTTTCTCTACTTTGTTGCAGGTGAACTACAAATCAGACCTGAACTGGATCAAAGGAGTGGGCTGGACCCCTCCTGGCTCCCACAAGGCCCAGCTTGCCCGCCGGGCTGCAGAGCTGGGACTGGCTGAGGGAGTTAGCACTGACGAGGCCATTGCAAAGTACCAGCACATGATGATGGTGAGAAAACACGTAAAATGAATTATTGTAATTTACTGTGTAAAGGATAAAAAAAATCAATTTTAAATGATTGCCTTTGTTTCAGGTGTATCACCAGCAGCAGATGATGGAGCAGCAGCAGCAGCAGGAGCAGCAGCAACAGACGTCAGAGCAGGTGGAGACCAGTGAGGAGATTCAACAAGGTGTCAACATGGACGCCATGGAGGTCCTTCATGTCAAGAGGAAGAAAACCATTCAGACCGTCCAGAAAAAGTCCAGCACCACTACAACCTCATTCAGATCCATGGAAAAGAAGTCCAGCACCACTTCATCTTCCTCGTCGGCTGCCCTCCAGAACACAGTCAGGACGTCTACGTCTAGTAAAGCTGCTGCGATAGAAGACGCATAGGTCAGAGGAGATTTTTTTTATAGATGATAGCATTTGGAGATTGTTAATGATTGCCACTTCCAGAAGGTGAAGTGAATCTTTTACTGAAAGGTTAACTTTCCAGGTGCTGCTTTTGGTATCTGTTTGAATGAAATCTTGTAGTCTAGTTACACGAGATGCAACACTAGTGTCCAACAGAGCAACTGTAAGTGCAAGAATGGACTGATGTAGATGATTAAGAAGGAGATTAAGCAGGTTGAATCAGGGCTGCCAGGACTTGTCATGTTTGTTGAAAAGATTGTCGTATGTGGTGCACAAAAGGGAATTCAGAAAAAGAAATGTATTGTCAGATTTAATGCAAGTGTTTTTTTTACTATTTATCACAGCTTCAGGCCAGGCTATGTGACCCATGAGATCACAGTTCATAGAAAACCTCATCCACAGACTGAATTCAGATTCAGATTGTTTTAGATCAAAAGTGATACTGGATGGAAAGTTTGCCAATGCATTTGTATATTGAGTGTGTTCAGAAGATAGGAAGCATATGCACGACCAGTACTTCATTATGTTTTTTCATCTTTTTATTACAATCTTTAGACATGCAAAAGTCGTTTTCCTACAAAATGTCTGATCATTAGTTTGAGCTAGGCTCAGTGACAGAGAAGTACAGACCCACTGAAATGATACTGTACGTGATCTACAGTTTGTCTGGCAGGTTCAGCTTTGTGAGTTTGTTAACAGTGCCTCTTTTAACTCAAAGCTGGACTCGGAGTAAATGCTTGATTTTATCGCTGGTAACCAATAAACAGTTTTTCTTTTTTCAAGGCAAAATTTGCAGTCATTTCATTGACTTTCTAGAGAAGCATTTAGCAGAGCAGTGTATCAGTAATGCAGTTCTGTCGACTGATCAATTGATCTTGCTCTTGATCCAGTTGTTGAATGTGTGGACGTTGGTGTAGACTCCAGGCTTGTTCCTTTTGCCGCAGCCCTCACCCCAGCTCACCACACCACAGATGTAGTAGACACCATTGTTCTCACACACCAAGGGACCGCCTGAATCTCCCTGCAGAATTATAGAGTTAAGAGGTTAATATTTCCTCTAAAGAAGAAAGCTGTGAGAGGAGTAATACAGGTATATCTTGCACACAGGTTTGAATTTAAAGGTCCCATAATGTACATACTGAATGTTTTTTTAAATCAGGAAGTAAGTCTAGGTTCGATATCAATATTTATAAAGTATCAAAGTAGAGAAATGCACACAGTGTGCACTCAGAAACTGAGCCAGTGGGATTTTTGTAACTTTATGATGTCAGCCATGCCGAAGACCCGCCCTCCTGGTCTTGCAGGATTTGGTATATTACATAGGAAGTGACATATTTTCTTATGCATATCAAAACTGCATACAAAAGAAGTTTTTAAAAAAAATACATGGGACTTTTAAAAAGCCTTGCAAATGCATGAATAGATTTTCAAGATGATGCAGAATATTGTATAACTTCATACACACCTGACAGGAGTCAATTCCCCCCTGCAAAGTCCCTGCACAGAACATGCTGTTGTCCAATACAGTTCCATAAACATGGGGAGCTTTGCATCGCTCTTCAGATATCAGCAAAACATTAGCATTCAACAGCTGGCTGCTGTACGCATCTGAAAAGTAAAGTGGAGGTGAAAGCAAATCAATACCAATTTTAAGTTATTCCAATGTAGATTAAATATTATTTTTACTTGATAATATACTATAAAAATAGATAAAATATGAGTTATTTCTAGGATTATATTAGGAAAGCTTAATAATAATAGAAAACTTAATTACTGGTTTCAGTGGCCCCCCATCCGGAGATGACACACTGCTTTCCAGCAGGGAAGATCTGCTCTGGTAGACACACCGATTTCACAAAGCGAGTTTCCTTTGCACAGTAAGGACTGTCTGTTACTTGGAGTTGAAACAGAGCTACAAAGGGAGATGACACAAACAGTAAGATATATCAATCATTTTATGCATAAAGTTGTCAAGTTTCCATAGAATCTAGATTAGAAATTACTCTAATTCAATAAATGCAGCATACCAATGTCATTGTAAGGTACTCCGGAAGCCGTCGTCCTGTAGTTCTCATGAACAATTATCTGTGTCACTGGGATGGTCTGGTCCATGACCTCCGATTTGTCTATGTTCACTCCTCCCAACACCACCACGTATTCTTTCGTTTGATCACTGGAAAACATAAATAAATGTAAATTGTTTATGGTAGAAAACTGAACAGACCTACACAGACACACTGGTTTACACACAATACAGAACCTACACGCAGTGGGCAGCAGTGAGAACCCAGCAGGATGAGAGGAGGATCCCACCACACATGTGACCAAACTGAAATGACGACCCTTTGGGTCTGTTCTGGACCGACACCTGCCAGGGGTGGGCACCTGGGAAAGCCTTGCTGCCCCCAAAAATCCTGCTGGTGCGAGAAGGCTGTGGTTTTCCACACTGGGAGAACGGCAAAGGGCCCGGCGGTGCAGGTGTGGGTGGAGGGGGTGGAGCTGAGGTATGTTAGAGAAGAGTTCAGTTCAGCTTTAGTACAGAGTCGCCTACTATATCTTTACTGTGTGCATGTGTGTGTTTGTGTCAGAGTGGGATCACCTGAAGAACATATCTTGACTCTGCAATAGTCCCACTGTAGTTTATTTTGCTTTTTAATGAAACACCATGGCCTGTCGTCCCCATCTGGGTTCCTAGGATGTAGAGAAAACAATGAAACAGCTACATAATGAAATTTATCATGTTCTACATATGTCATTTATATACATTTAAGATCGCACAACATCACACAACAGCAAAGATTGGAAATTTACTAAGTCTGTACAAATATGCATAATGTATGTATTTGTACGTATATACTGTATGTGTGTTTTGTAGCCTACCATTGTCAGGGCCCGTAGAGTTTAATTTTGTTTTGTTGTTTAGTGTTTCCTGTTTGTCTTTTATTTTGTATCCCTGTGTGTATTCCTCACTTCCTGTCTAGGCTTCCTCCCCTGATTGTTAATGATCATCACCTGTGTCTTGTCTCCCTGCAGCTTATCCACCCTACTCTCCTCCTGTGTCTTTGTTAGTTCGTCTGTGTCCCTGGCCAGAGAACCAGCAGCTCTCTGTCCTTCCCTCGTGTTTCCCTGTGAAAGAGAGGTTTCTGATTTGGATTTTTGTTGCCGACCATTGCCTGTTTTTTGACCTGCCTCTGCCCTGTGATTTTTGTACCTTTGCTTGTGCTGACTGACCTCCCGTGTACCGACCTCTGCCTGTTAATAAAACGACACTTTTTCTGGACTCCCTGTCTCAGATCTGCTTTTGTGGGTCCAGGTTTGTCTGTCCGAATCTGACAACCATGAATAGGCTATATGTTGATTATGTTGATATGGTATAGTCCAAATGTCTTGGACAACTTTCCTAGATTGTGCATGCAACGTAACACTGATAATAAATTAATGATGTATAAACACATAGAATTTAGATAGTACTGTATGATTTAATCAAGTTGTAAACATTGTCACAGAATATACTAGCTATATATAAACATACCACATCATACACATCATAATAAAGGATTTTACTATGGTTACTTTATGCAATTAAATTATAACTTTTACGCATAGTATATCCAGAGGATGAGCACATGTGATTAAAAAAAAAAAAGTATATTTCTTTATGGGTCACATATCACATAACCAACCTCTTATTATATAGAAACATATATTATTCCGTATGAGTCAAAGAATAGAACTTGTATAAAAAAAGAAAGGATTTAAATATCCATTTATGAGTCAAGACTCTGACAGGGAAGTTTTTGCTATATGTCATGCCAGATAAATTAAAATAAAATCTAACTGGTGAACTATAACATACCTGCAATGGTTAGCTTCCAGTCCATTGAAGTCTGAGAACACGCTGAAAGGATCCTCCCCGTGCAACAGGATGAAGTTGGAGTGCCAGTCCAGACACTCCACCCCGTCCTCCGTCGTACTCACGTGACCTCTGTATGTCTCTCCATTCCCTTCATAACAGTCACTGGGAGCTGTGCAGTAAAAAAAAAATCTTGTGTTTAGTCAACTGAATGGGGTTTTGTCAGTGGGAATGGTTTTCATAATATCTTTACCAGTTCCACACAATTTCCCAGTATATCCATCAGGACAAATGCAGTGGAAACGACGGTTCCCTTTTTTGCAAGAGCCTCCGTTCAGGCAAGGATTGGGCTCACAGGGAGATGCTGGCACTGATTCAGACAAGACAAACAAATGGTCAGTATATCAAACAGCAGAGGTGAAACAAGGACATCTGGGGCTCTCTCACCACCAGTCTCATTTCACCACATCATTACATATTCCACAAGGGTTCCTGGTCCTGTATTAAAGTAATACTGTAGCGTCAAATTTGTTTTTTAATGGCATTTGTTATTTTTTGTCATACTCACATGTTTTACAGTCTGGGCCTTGGAATGGAGGATTGCACTTGCACTCGTAATATGGAGGTTTATTGAGGTTGACGACACAGTCGCCATTACCACATTTGACATTTTCACAAAGGTCTCTGACTGAAGAGCAAAGCACATTATCAGTTACAGTACTAGCAGTTGTGTATGTATGTACTATTGCACATACATATTTGTAGTCAATAACATAACATATCCTTCTTGCTGACCTTTTTGACACCTTTTGCCTCTGTAAGGATTGGGACATACACATTCAAATTCTGTACTGGATTTGGTTATGCATGAGGCACCGTTGAAGCAAGGGTTTGGGTCACAAGCACCTGGAGGAGGTGAGAAAATGTCACTGTGGGTGAATCTAAATCAGTGAGATGGGACACAACCAAACAATTAACACATTCCAGATCCACTTACTGGATTCATCCAGGAGGTCGATCAACCAGTCGTCAAAATCAAATATAGTACTCGGGGCTCCTGTGGTGTAATCTTCATAATCTGTTTGTCAAGAACAGAGCTGCTTATTTAAACACACAAGCATGCACTGTAGTATGATAAGGTATGGGACAAAGGTGACAACGGTAACATAGCAAGCTAAGCCCTGAAACCACATTTTTCTATAATGATGATAACACAGTATTCAATTTCACCTTTGAATTGCATAATGTTTAAAGGAGCTAAATGTTACAAGATTTGAAACAATTGAAACTTCTTTTCAAAGGAAAATAAGTCAGTGCTGCAAATATGAAAATCAATTGTCACCACATTGATGAGGAGTAGAAAAGTGTCTTACACAAGTACTCCACCTTAAATGACAAAACAGAATCAGAACAGTTCAGAAATTGTTAAAAGAGAAACTCTTTTCTGCAAGATTAAAAAATAAATCCTCCCTGACTGTTTTCTTCATAAAGACAGAAACTTACATGCAGGTCGATGCCACCAACAGTCAGTATGCTCAGGCTTATGAGCAGAGCTCCTGCAGACCACATGGTGCTGAGTGTAACTCCTTCAATGTAAAATGCTGCAGACAGAGTTTAGTACCTCAAACCCACTCACTACATTGCTCATCCCTCATCCTTGTCAATCTTTAGCCAGATGCATTGATTCTGTTGGTTGTGTGTTTGTCTTGTCTTATTTACCTTTTTACCTTATTTACTGTACAGTGACTTCAAACTGCACAGCAGACTTTAAACTCTATAGCAAACCTTACCTCAGCAGAATTGTTTTCATTTGTTTTTAGCAATCGATGTGGGGGTGTCATGACTCATTCCTCGCCAAAAATTGCATTTTTTTTTAGCGCATTTGAAAATTGTAATGGTTTTTTCTTCAATTGTCAATTGTTTAGTTTTATTACTTGAATCCAGTATTGTTAAAATTGATATTAAATATCCATGTGTCCAAGTGTTAAAACTGACAACACTTCAGTATGCACATTGTATTTTCATATCTTTTAATTTTAATCTTTAGAGAAGAACATAAGCAGGTGCAGACAAAGCTTTCTTACAACCATGAAAAAAGATTTTCCCATGAGAAATCAGAAATTTGTTCTATGCATTTGAAAATGTAGAGCCAGAATGAGATGCAGCATCTCGTAGCTGAAGTAATGCGGTAACGCAGATGTTCAGTTGATCTTGCTCCTGATCCAATCAACGAACGAGTAGACGTTGGCGTGGACCGCAGGCTTGTTCTTTCCACAGCCGTCACCCCAGCTCTCCACACCAGCCAAGTAGTTTATCTCGTTCTGGACACACACCAATGGGTTACCTGAATTTCCCTGCAGAATTATAAAGAAAGGTGTAACTATAAAGAAGAGAGCTGTAGAAGGAATGCTATATCTTGCACACTTCGTCACAGGCTGTGCGCAGGCCAAACAGCCTGCATTCACAAACTGTACTTTAAAACAAGCCTGAACTGTAACTTTTTGATGTCACAACAAAGCAGTCACTGCCACCAACCATGATTAAGCCCCGCCCCCCCGGACCTTGATCCAGTCTTGCATCATTTGGCTTTGTTTACCTGATGTCTGCTATAATTCAGACCAGATTAATCAACCAAAGATTGAACTGTTGTACAATTGATTTTGGGCTCTTGACATCACAAATTTATTTTCTCGAAACTAAAATGTCTAAAATACGGGACCATAAATAGCATTGTGCACTACCAGAGCATATACATAGATTTTTTTTAGATGATGCTGCAGCACATGATGTAATTACATACACACCTGACAGCTGTCAATGCCACCTTCCAAATGCGATGCACAGAGCATGCTTTTGTCCACTTGATCTCCATGGACTTCAGGAGCTCTGCATTGCTCTTCGGACATCAGCATCATTTCAGCATTCAACATCTTGCTGCTTAACTGTGCTGAAAAGTAGATGAAAGCAAATCAATACAGATTACATTATCATATAAATATATTATACATACATATAGTTCATTATACTGTATATTTATGATGTTATATGCAATTATATATTTTAAGTTAGAGTTAGGAAAGGATAATAGTAAGTAACAGAAAAGTTCTTTACCGGTACCAGGTTCAGTAAGCCACCATCCAGAGATCGCACAGTACTTTCCAGCAGGGAAGGCCTGGTTTGGTAGACACACCTTTTTCACAAAGTAAGTTTCCTTTGCACAGTAAGGACTGTCTGTCACTTGGAGTTGAAGCAGAGCTACACAGAGAGTTGACACAAACAATAAGAGATATGAGTATAGCAAATTACACTATAATATGACACTATATTCATAAAATGTGACAAACCAATGTCATTGGAAGGTGTTTGCGTCCGAGTGTAGTTCTCATGAACAATTGTTTGTATCACTGGGATGATCTGGTCCTTCTCCTCCTGTTTGTCTAGGTTCCCTCCTCCCAAAACCACTCGGTATTCATGTGTAGCTTTACTGGAAAAAATAAAATATGAAATGTTTATGGTAGAAAATTGAACAAACTTGAAATTGCATATAAGAAAAACAGAACCTACAGACAGTTGGCAGCAGTGAGGACGAAGCAGGATGAGAGGAGGGCTCCACCGCATGTGTGGCGAAACTCAGACGACGAGCCTTTGGGTCTCGTCTGCACCGACACCTGCCAGGGGTGGGCACCGACGTAAGCCCTGCTCTGCCCAAAATACCTGCGAGCCGAGACTATGTCCGTTTTTCCACACTCGGAGAAAGGGGAAGAGGTTGGTTTTGGCTCAACAGGCTTGGCTGGAGTTGAGGTACATCAGAAAAGAATCAAGTTAAGCTTCAGCATTCGTGTAAACTGTGTGTGTACTGTGCTGTGTGCAAGAGCATGATCACCTTCAGGGCATTTCTTGACGTTGCAGTAATCCCAGTCTAGTTTATTTCCATTTTTAATAAAACACCAAGGTTTTTCATCTGAGTCTGGGTTCCTAAGATGTGAGGAAAACAATGAAACAGCTACATCACAAGTATTGTTTCTCTCCATGCACAGATTTGTCTGTGTTCTACATATTATGTACGTGCATATAGATGATTTCTTTCAGTATTAGACATACTGTATGTTCTGTATATCATTTTCAAAAGCTGTCAGTACATCTATACACTGTTACCCATAAAGTTTGAATAATTTTGAAGCTATAAACTAATAAACTGTATCTATCAAGAATGAATCACATTGTCACACAACTCTATGGGAAACAGTGATACCCATACGCAAGAGTCCAAAAGTCTGAGACAACTTTAGAAGAGGGATGTTAAAATTGCTAAGTAAAATACCTGCATTTGTTGTCATTTGAGAAGAGGGCCGGGTACATGTGGGGAGTATACCCTGCGTTTAACATGACGAAATTAGACATCCAGTCCAGACACTCCACCCCTTGTTCCGTCACTCTGACTTCACCGCTGTATTTATATCCATTCCCTTCATAACAGTCACTGGGAGCTGTAGAAAAATGTGAGTTAGTATTTTAAATATGAAAGATGAATAAGTACGGACAGAAGACTTAGCCAAGTGAATGGGGTTATAGTAGTGGGACTGATGGTTGGCTGTATCTTTAATAAAACCTTTACCAACTTCACAGAATCTCCCAGAATATCCGTCAGGACAAAGGCAGTGGGTACCAACACAAGTGCCTCCGTTCTGGCAACGATTGGGTAGGCAGGGAATTATTGGCACTGATGTAGACAAGACAAGCAAATGATCAGTAGGTTCAACAGCAGGGG
Source organism: Decapterus maruadsi (assembly GCA_030347415.2). NCBI lineage: Eukaryota > Metazoa > Chordata > Actinopteri > Carangiformes > Carangidae > Decapterus > Decapterus maruadsi. The sequence goes on along the minus strand of CM064888.1, from coordinate 10,486,328 downwards.
GGGTAACAAGGGCATTTGAGGCTCTCATATGACACCCCTCACCCTGACTCACCAGTAAATGTCCCTGTTGTACTCAAGTAATAGCATCTGATTTTTGATATCTTTGTCATACTCACTCATGTCACATTTAGTGCCTATGAATGGGAACACGCACTTGCACTCATAATATGGTGGCAATATGGGGAAAAGGAGGCAGTCACCATTACCACAGGTGACATTTTCACAAATGTTTATGGCTGAGGAGAAAAACACGTTATGAGTTACAAGCAGGTATAAAAAGTATTAGCTTTGCAAATGAATATTTTGCATGAGGCAATCCGCCTTCTGACCTGTTTGACACCTGTCGCCTGAGAAATATTTGGAGCATGAACAACTTGTTCCATTAACGGGATCAAATTTGCAAAAACCACCGTTGAAGCAAGGGTTCGAGGCGCAGGCAGCTGAAAAAGGTGAGAAAGTGTCAAACAATCTGATGGGAAACACAGTTACACAAAGCCGTCCAGGGCCACTTACCCTCAGCTTGCCTGTATCTCTCCAGGTAAGCCAAGCTTGCACTCTCGGAAACCTCCCCAGCTATAATTGTCAAGAAGAGAGTTGATACAAAGGTTACACAGAAATACAACTGGTGACCTACAGTAGGTTCTCTGAGTGAAGAGACAGGCGACAATGAATGACAATAATCTACAATTCAATTCACACAATTTCAAAAGTTTTTCAAAGACACATAAATCAGTGCTGCCAAATTGTGTCACCGCAGTAATATGTAATGTAGGGGGGGGTGAAGGGGACAAATTCACACCGAGGCGTGTGTTTGTTACCTGTGATGTGGGTTTGTGCCACCGCACCATCTCTTCCTTCGGAGTGCGCCCGGACCTCCACCACATAGTCCCCAGCATCTTTGTGCAGGGGAAGGTCTATGTACCGTTTAGATGTTGTGTAAAGGGTTCCTGTGGAGCTGCCCTGCTTCCTGTACAGCACCTAGACACATGCACATATTATAGGGTATGAATGTGAAGTTCCCAGCAGCTGCTATTTCACCTCAGATTATAATCCACACTAGTACAGGTGCATCTCAATACATTAGATTCGAATATCATGGAAAAGTTTATTTATGTCTGTGATTCAATTCAAAAAATGAATAGGCCTACAGTACATTACAGTATATGGATCCATTACTCACGGAATGAAACATTATGTCTTTATTTAATTTGTTCTAATGGCTTACATTTAATGAAGATCTAAAATTCAGTATCTTTAAAAAAAAATTGAATATTGCGAAAAATATTTTTTTACATTTAATTTACATTAAGATTTTTAATATGGAAATGTCTAGTGTATTGAGATGCACCTGTAAATGTTGAACTTTACTCACTTTGTACCCATCTATCGATGCCTCATTTGCCAGCGGCTCCTCAATTTCCCAGGTAATAGTTACTAACAGGTCCTTGAATTTTTTACTTATTATTGTAGGGCGACTTGGAGCTGGTAAAAGACACAAAAAACAGTGAGGGAAAAACAATGCGTATAATTTTATTTTACCAAAGTTTTTCCATTTACTGGTTGTTACTAAAATGCTTTAATAACAAGGCTAAATGTTTTGCATCCCTGCATGGGCGAATTATCAGCTTTATGGTTCATGCTACGTAGATCATGATAATCCCCCCGCAAGGAAAGAGAGACAGGAGAAGATAGGTTCACTTTCAATTGGTATTAAAATTCCGCATAACTATACATGAGAACTCCTATTGGTCCTACGCCACTGAAAACACTGGTGCTGATAAGTAGCTGTCACTGACGGTGCGTCAGCTCTGTCAGAACTTTGAACAGGGTGTGTGGCAGAAAAAGTTTGGGAACCGCTGGCATAGATGAAGAGTAGAAAAAAAGAGTCTTACATGTACGATCCACCTTAAATGACAAAATCAGAGAGAACAAATCAGAAGGGTTTTGTCACAAAAGAAACTCTTATTTGCATTAATTAAAAATAAATCCTCCCAGACTGATTTACTCATAAAGACAGAAACTTACACTCAGGTCCTGACCATGAATGGTCAGTACGCTCAGGCTTATGAGCAGAGCTCCTGCAGACAACATGGTGCTGAACGTCACTCTCTCAATGCATACAGCTGCAGATCCTGTGTTTGACTTATATACCCAGAACCTGCCCATTCCTAATCCTGATCCATTTTTTTAAGGTTGTCCTATTTATCCTTATACAGACTTTAAACTCTAAACGCAAAGTTTTTCCTCGCAGAATTGTTTGCATTTGTTTCGAAATTCTTTCTTTTTTCAAATAAACCAAGTGACATGGACTATTGGACTAACATTCATTCAACTTGATACCACTGATATCCTGTCAGTGGTCCTATAGTGCAACAACTGTACAGTACACAAACCTTTTCTAAAAGATACACATGTAAGAAGACAAGCTACTGTTAAGTCACCAGTTGCTTGGCCTGAATTAAACTTTGATTTAAGAAAAAAAAAAGGATCAGTAAGGAAAACATCAAATGTGGGCATTTAGAATATGAAATCAGAAAGGACAAGTAAAATGTAATGTCCCTGTTGGTATGACATTCATTTTTAAACCTGCAGCCTGAAGGGCGTAAACTCAGTGTGCAAAGGATGCAGAGAATCAGAAACAATGGATAGAGCCTTTGAAATTAGTCTCTCCTCTTTTTGTTGAGGTTGACTGATTTATCCCTGCTGTATTTAAATGTTTCTGGTCCTATTGTCATGTCATTAAGTCTTTTCAAACAACAGTGGCGAATGTTGTGTAACGTTAACATTTAAAAACGAATGACAAACACTGTTAAAAAAACATGCATGTTTTATTGCAGTACTTCATTCAGTGACTTACTCAGAATTACATATTTGCATTTCATTAAGTGACTTTATTTATTTATTTATTTATCTTAGTGAACACTGATATCTATAGTGGCATACAGTACAGTAGATCATGGCGATAGAGTGAGAGTTTTTTTGTTTAGGACATTGGCAGCATGTCTGTGATCCTCAAGTATGTAGTGATGTGAGTAAATGATAAGCAATCCAGTCATCAAATCTGCGGACGTTGGCGTAGACACCGGGCTTGTACTTCTTCCCGCAGCCGTCACCCCAACTCACCACGCCGACAACATGGTGGGTCCCATTACGCTCACACACCAGGGGGCCGCCAGAGTCTCCCTGTGGGAACACAGAGGAGGGTCAACCAATAGCCACAGTGTCACTGCATAGAAGAAGCAAACACATCTTCATACATGTCATGCTCAGACCTGGCAGGAGTCGACGCCTCCTTTCATGTTGCCTGCGCAGAACATGCTGTCGTCCAGAGAGTCTCCGTACACATGGGGGGCTTTACATTTCTCCTGGGAGATCAGGAGGACACGAGCATCCAGCAGCTGGTTGGAGCCATACTTCTCTGGAAAAAAGAAAAGTTCAAATGCAGAGATTTAAATCTGAAGCCACACTTTACAAGATGTTTATAAAAAGAAGCATTAATAAAAATACACATGTACTTTTCAGCCACAGTTTAAAATCCTGGCATGATACGCAGACTTAACTTTAACCTTTGTCCTGAATAGTGTTATGTGAGACCCTGGAGGGTGTGTGCATTGTAGATACTTACAGTTTGAAGATCAGATACAAACATGTTATCCATTTTAATCAGCAGACTTTAAACTCTATAGCAAACCTTACCTCAGCAGAATTGTTTTCATTTGTTTTTAGCAATCGATGTGGGGGTGTCATGACTCATTCCTTGCCAAAAATTGCATTTTTTTTAGCGCATTTGAAAATTGTAATGGTTTTTCATCAATTGTCAATTGTTTAGTTTTATTACTTGAATCCAGTATTGTTAAAATTGATATTAAATATCCATGTGTCCAAGTGTTAAAACTGACAACACTTCAGTATGCACATTGTATTTTCATATCTTTTTATTTGAATCTTTAGAGAAGAACATAAGCAGGTGCAGACAAAGCTTTCTTACAGCCATGAAAAAAGGTTTTCCCATGAGTAATCAGAAATTTGTTCTATGCATTTGAAAATGTAGAGCCAGAATGAGATGCAGCATCTCGTAATGCAGATGTTCAGTTGATCTTGCTCCTGATCCAATCAACGAACGAGTAGACGTTGGCGTGGACTGCAGGCTTGTTCTTTCCACAGCCGTCACCCCAGCTCTCCACACCAGCCAAGTAGTTTATCTCGTTTTGGACACACACCAATGGATTACCTGAATTTCCCTGCAGAATTATAAAGAGTAAAGGTGTAACTATTTCTTATAAAGAAGAGAGCTATGGGAGGAATGCTATGTCTTACACACTTCGTCACAGGTGTTTGAATTTAAAGTTAAGATAACATATTCCTTCATTTGTCCCACACTTTGGAGATGTACATTGTTATAGCAGCAAAAAGGAAAGAGCACAAAAAATTATAAACACAACAAAAATGTAATAAATAAATAAAAATTGTACAAATCGAAAATGTACAGTATAGTACAGTGCTATAGTGAGCAGTGACAGAATATACAAGAAAAAATGAGGTCCCATCTGAATTTCTAAATTGAAGAAAATATAAAAATCCATATCAATATTCAGAAAGCAACAACGTGCTCAAGCCACAGAGAAATGCACACAGCCTGCATTCAGAAACTGTACTTTAAAACAAGCCATAAGGACCACTGTAACTTTTTCATGTCACAACAAAGCAGTCACTGCCACCAACCATGATTAAGCCCCGCCCCCCTGGACCTCGACCCAGTCTTGCATCATTTGGCTTTGTTTACCTGATGTCTGCTATGATTCAGACCAAATTAATCAGCCAAAGATTGTACTGTTGTGCACTACCAGAGCATATACATAGATGTTTTTTAGATGATGTTGCAGCACATGATGTAATTACATACACACCTGACAGCTGTCAATGCCGCCTTCCAAATGCGATGCACAGAGCATGCTTTTGTCCACTTGATCTCCATGGACTTCAGGAGCTCTGCATTGCTCTTCAGACATCAGCATCATTTCAGCATTCAGCATCTTGCTACTTAACTGTGCTGAAAAGTAGATGAAAGCAAATCAATACAGATTACATTATAGGATATATCATATAAATATATTATACATACATATAGTATATTCATTATACTGTATATTGATGATGTTATATGCAATTATATATTTTAAGTGAGAGTTAGGAAAGGATAATAGTAACAGAATAGTTCTTTACCGGTACCAGGTTCAGTGAGCCACCATCCAGAGATCCCACAGTTCTTTCCAGCAGGGAAGGCCTGGTTTGGTAGACACACCTTTTTCACAAAGTAAGTTTCCTTTGCACAGTAAGGACTGTCTGTCACTTGGAGTTGAAGCAGAGCTACACAGAGAGTTGACACAAACAATAAGAGATGTGAGTATAGCAGATTACATTTCTACTCAAACCTTTGGATTGAAGTAGGTTAAATATGACACTATATTCATAAAATGTGACAAACCAATGTCATTGGAAGGTGTTTGCGTCCGAGTGTAGTTCTCATGAACAATTGTTTGTATCACTGGGATGGTCTGGTCCTTCTCCTCTTGTTTGTCTAGGTTCCCTCCTCCCAAAACCACTCGGTATTCATGTGTAGCTTGACTGGAAAAAATAAAATATGAAATGTTTATGGTATGGTAGAACTGAATGAACTTGAAATTGCATACTGTACATGTATAAGAAAAACAGAACCTACAGACAGTTGGCAGCAGTGAGGACGAAGCAGGATGAGAGGAGGGCTCCACCGCATGTGTGGCGAAACTCAGACGACGAGCCTTTGGGTCTCGTCTGCACCGACACCTGCCAGGGGTGGGCACCGACGTAAGCCCTGCTCTGCCCGAAATACCTGCGAGCCGAGACTATGTCCGTTTTTCCACACTCGGAGAAAGGGGAAGAGGCTGGTTTTGGCTCAACAGGCTTGGCTGGAGTTGAGGTACATCAGAAAAGAATAAAGTTAAGCTTCGGCATTCGTATAAACTGTGTGTGTACTGTGCTGTGTGCAATGGCGTGATCACCTTCAGGGCATTTCTTGACGTTGCAGTAATCCCAGTCTAGTTTATTTCCATTTTTAATAAAACACCAAGGTTTTTCATCCGAGTCTGGGTTCCTAAAATGGGAGGAAAACAATGAAACAGCTGCATTACTGGTCTATCTACATAAAACATTTATGTGCATTTGAAATACAAGTTTAGGGATTTAAAATTGCAATAACTTCATATATTGCCATGTCTAAACCACACAAATATGTATGTGCATATAGATTATTTCTTTCAGTATTAGCCATATGTTCTGTATATCATTTTCAAACACTGTCAGTACATCTATACACTGTTACCCATAAAGTTTGAATAATTTTGAAGCTATAAACTGTATCTATCAAGAATGAATCACATTGTCACACAACTTTATGGGCAACAGTGTATAATCATACGCAAGAGTCCAAAAGTCCGAGACAACTTTAGAAGATGGATGTTAAAATACCTGCAAAGGCCATCTCCTGGGGTTGTACTGAGGGACGGGAACATGTGGGGAGAATACCCCGCGTTTAACAGGACCATATTAGACATCCAGTCCAGACACTGCACCCCTTGCTCCGTCGTACTGACTTCACCAATATATTTATCTCCATTCCCTTCATAACAGTCACTGGGAGCTGTAGAAAAATATGAGTTAATATTTTAAATGTGACAGGTGAATAAGTACAGAATGGGGTTATATTAGCGGGACTGATGGTTGGCTGTATCTTTAATAAAACCTTTACCAACTTCACAGAATCTCCCAGAATATCCATCAGGACAAAGGCAGTGGGTACCAACACAAGTGCCTCCGTTCTGGCAACGATTGGGTAGGCAGGGAATTGATCGTACTGATGTAGACGAGACAAGCAAATAATCAGTAGGTTCAACAGCAGAAAGGGGTAACAAGGGCATTTGAGGCTCTCATAGGACACCACTCACCCTGACTCACCAGTAAATGTCCCTGTTGTACTCAAGTAATAGCATCTGATTTTTGATATCTTTGTCATACTCACTCGTGTCACATTTATCGCCTCTGAATGGGAACACGCACTTGCATTCATAATATGGCTTCAGTATGGGGTAAAGGAGGCAGTCACCATTACCACAGGTGACATTTTCACAAATGTTTATGGCTGAGGAGCAAAACACGTTATGAGTTACAAGCAGGTATGTATTAGCTTTACAAATGAATATTTTGCATGAGACAATCCTCCTTCTGACCTGTTTGACACCTGTCGCCTGTGAAATATTTGGAGCATGAACAAATGGTTCCATTAACGGGATCAAAGCTGCACCAACCACCGTTGAAGCAAGGGTTCGAGGCACAGGCAGCTGGAAAAGGTGAGAAAGTGTCAAACAATCTGATGGGAAACACAGTTACACAAAGCCGTCCAGGGCCACTTACCCTCGGTTTGCCTGTATCTCTCCATGAAAGTCAAGCGTTCACCCTCAGAATCATCCTGAGCTATATTTGTCAAGAAGAGAGTTGATACAAAGGTTACACAGAAATACAACCGGTGACCTACAGTAGTTTCTCTGAGTGAAGAGACAGGTGATGTGTCTCGAAGAGTAGCCTAATCAAGAAAAAAGAGAAAAGGTTATGCTCACAAACACTAATTGCCACAAAAGAATTTATATTTTGCACAACGTTTTGACCACAAGTCTCTTTCAGCTGCTACAGTCAGTCCCCATAAGGAATATGGATAGACAGTCTTGGCACAACAGAGCATACATTAACAATGACAATAATCTACAATTCAATTCACACAATTTCAAAAGGTAAATTGTGTCACCGCATAGATGAAGAGTAGAAAAGAGTCTTACATGTGCGATCCACCTTAAATGACAAAATGAGAGAGAACATATCAGAAAGATTTTTTGCATTATTCAAAAATAAATCCTCCCATACTGATTTATAAAGACAGAAACTTACACTCAGGCCCTGACCAAGAATGGTCAGTATGCTCAGGCTTATGAGCAGAGCTCCTGCAGACAACATGTTGCTGAATGTCACTCTCTCAATGCATACAGCTGCAGATCCTGTGTTTGACTTATATACCCAGATATACCCAGAACCTGCCCATTCCTAATCCTGATTTTTTTTTAAGGCTGTCCTATTTATCTTTATACAGACTTTCAACTCTATATGCAAACTTTTTCTTAGCAGAATTGTTTGCATTTGTTTTGAAATTCTTTCTTTTTTCAAATATTAAACCAAGTGACATGGACTATTGGACTAACATTCATTCAACTTGATTATCTTGTCAGTGGTAGTAAATTGCAACATAAAAGACCCCAGGAAGAATAGCTGCTGCATGTCAAAAGCTAATGGGGATCTAAATAAACTAAACTGAACTAAACTAAACATACTGCAAAACAACGGTAAAGTACACAAACCTTTTCTAAAAGATACACATGTACGAAGACAAGCTAAGTTCACCAGTTGCTTGGCCTGAATTAAACTTTAATGTCCCTGTTGGCATGACATTCTTTTTTCTTTTTTTTTTCCCAATCTCTTTATTGAAATTTTTCATTTTTAAACCTGCAGCCTGAAGAGCGTAAACTCAGTGTGCAAAGGATGCAGAGAATCAGAAACAATGGATAGAGCCTTTGAAATGAGTCTCTCCTCTTTTTGTTGAGGTTGAGTGACTTATCCCTGCTGTATTTAAATGTTTCTGGTCCTATTGTCATGTCATTAAGTCTTTTCAAACAACAGTAGCGAATGTTGTGTAATGTTAACATTTAAAAATGAATGACAAACACTGTTAAAAAAAAATGCATGTTTTATTGCAGTACTTCAAGTGACTTTATCTATTTATTTTAGTGAACACTGATATCTATACAGTAGTGGCATACATGAGGTCGTGGTGATAGAGTGAGAGTTGGAAGTGTGGGTTTTTTTGTTTTGTTTTTTACAGTGGGACATTGGCAGCATGTCTGTGATCCTCAAGTATGTCGTGATGTGAGTAAATGATAAGCAATCCAGTCATCAAATCTGCGGACGTTGGCGTAGACACCGGGCTTGTACTTCTTCCCGCAGCCGTCACCCCAACTCACCACGCCGACAACATGGTGGGTCCCATTACGCTCACACACCAGGGGGCCGCCAGAGTCTCCCTGTGGGAACACAGAGGAGGGTCAACCAATAGTCACAGTGTCACTGCATAGAAGAAGCAAACACATCTTCATACATGTCATGCTCAGACCTGGCAGGAGTCGACACCTCCTTTCATGTTGCCTGCGCAGAACATGCTGTCGTCCAGAGAGTCTCCGTACACATGGGGGGCTTTACATTTCTCCTGGGAGATCAGGAGGACACGAGCATCCAGCAGCTGGTTGGAGCCATACTTCTCTGGAAAAAAGAAAAGTTCAAATGCAGAGATTTAAATCTGAAGCCACACTTTACAAGATGTTTATAAAAAAGAAGCATTAATAAAAATACACATGTACTTTTCAGCCACAGTTTAAAAGTGATTATCCTGGCATGATACTGTATGCAGACCTAACTTTAACCTTTGTCCTGAATAGTGTTATGTGAGACCCTGGAGGGTGTGTGCATTGTAGATACTTACAGTTTGAAGATCAGATACAAACATGTTATCCATTTTAATCAGCAGACTTTAAACTCTATAGCAAACCTTACCTCAGCAGAATTGTTTTCATTTGTTTTTAGCAATCGATGTGGGGGTGTCATGACTCATTCCTTGCCAAAAATAGCATTTTTTTAGCGCATTTGAAAATTGTAATGGTTTTTTCTTCAATTGTCAATTGTTTAGTTTTATTACTTGAATCCAGTATTGTTAAAATTGATATTAAATATCCACGTGTCCAAGTGTTAAAACTGACAACACTTCAGTATGCACATTGTATTTTCATATCTTTTTATTTGAATCTTTAGAGAAGAACACATGCAGGTGCAGACAAAGCTTTCTTACAGCCATGAAAAAAGGTTTTCCCATGAGTAATCAGAAATTTGCTCTATACATTTGAAAATGTAGAGCCAGAATGAGATGCAGCATCTCGTAATGCAGATGTTCAGTTGATCTTGCTCCTGATCCAATCAACGAACGAGTAGACGTTGGCGTGGACCGCAGGCTTGTTCTTTCCACAGCCGTCACCCCAGCTCTCCACACCAGCCAAGTAGTTTATCTCGTTCTGGACACACACCAATGGGTTACCTGAATTTCCCTGCAGAATTATAAAGAGTAAAGGCGTAACTATTTCCTGTAAAGAAGAGAGCTGTGGGAGGAATGCTATATCTTACACACTTCGTCACAGGTGAGCAGCAAAAAGGAAAGAGCACGAAAAATTATAAACACAACAAAAATGTAATAAATAAATAAAAATTGTACAAATAGAAAATGTACAGTATGGTACAGTGCTATAGTGAGCAGTGACAGAATATACAAGAAAAAATGAGGTCCCATCTGAATTTCTAAATTGAAGAAAATATAAAAATCCATATCAATATTCAGAAAGCAACAACGTGCTCAAGCCACAGAGAAATGCACACAGCCTGCATTCAGAAACTGTACTTTAAAACAAGCCATAAGGACCACTGTAACTTTTTGATGTCACAACAAAGCAGTCACTGCCACCAACCATGATTAAGCCCCGCCCCCCTGGACCTTGATCCAGTCTTGCATCATTTGGCTTTGTTTACCTGATGTCTGCTATAATTCAGACCAGATTAATCAGCCAAAGATTGTACTGTTGTGCACTACAGTACCAGAGCACATAGATTTTTTTTAGATGCTGCAGCACATGATGTAATTACATACTGTACACACCTGACAGCTGTCAATGCCACCTTCCAAATGCGATGCACAGAGCATGCTTTTGTCCACTTGATCTCCATGGACTTCAGGAGCTCTGCATTGCTCTTCGGACATCAGCATCATTTCAGCATTCAACATCTTGCTACTTAACTGTGCTGAAAAGTAGATGAAAGCAAATCAATACAGATTACATTATCATATAAATATATTATACATACATATAGTTCATTATACTGTATATTTATGATGTTATATGCAATTATATATTTTAAGTTAGAGTTAGGAAAGGATAATAGTAAGTAACAGAATAGTTCTTTACCGGTACCAGGTTCAGTGAGCCACCATCCAGAGATCCCACAGTTCTTTCCAGCAGGGAAGGCCTGGTTTGGTAGACATACCTTTTTCACAAAGTAAGTTTCCTTTGCACAGTAAGGACTGTCTGTCACTTGGAGTTGAAGCAGAGCTACACAGAGAGTTGACACAAACAATAAGAGATATGAGTATAGCAAATTACATTTCTACTCAAACCTTTGGATTGAAGTAAGCATAAATAAGTTAAACTAATGTATTACTACAATATTACTTTAACGCTCGGTTAAATATGACACTATATTCATGAAATGTGACAAACCAATGTCATTGGAAGGTGTTTGCGTCCGAGTGTAGTTCTCATGAACAATTGTTTGTATCACTGGGATGATCTGGTCCTTCTCCTCCTGTTTGTCTAGGTTCCCTCCTCCCAAAACCACTCAGTATTCATGTGTAGCTTGGCTGGAAAAAAAAAAGAAAAGAAATGTTTATGGTAGAAAATTGAACAAATTTGAAATTGCATATAAGAAAAACAGAACCTACAGACAGTTGGCAGCAGTGAGGACGAAGCAGGATGAGAGGAGGGCTCCACCGCATGTGTGGCGAAACTCAGACGACGAGCCTTTGGGTCTCGTCTGCACCGACACCTGCCAGGGGTGGGCACCGACGTAAGCCCTGCTCTGCCCAAAATACCTGCGAGCCGAGACTATGTCCGTTTTTCCACACTCGGAGAAAGGGGAAGAGGCTGGTTTTGGCTCAACAGGCTTGGCTGGAGTTGAGGTACATCAGAAAAGAATCAAGTTAAGCTTCGGCATTCGTATAAACTGTGTGTGTACTGTGCTGTGTGCAATGGCGTGATCACCTTCAGGGCATTTCTTGACGTTGCAGTAATCCCAGTCTAGTTTATTTCCCTTTTTAATAAAACACCAAGGTTTTTCATCCGAGTCTGGGTTCCTAAGATGTGAGGAAAACAATGAAACAGCTACATCACAAGTATTGTTTCTATTCACAGATATGTCTATATTCTACATAAAACATTTGCGTACATTTGAAATACAAATTTAGGGATTTAAAATTGCAATAACTTCATATATTGCCATGTCTAAACCACGCAAATATGTATGTGCAGATTATTTCTTTCAGTATTAGATATATGTTCTGTATATCATTTTCAAAATATGTCAGTACATCTATACTGTTACCCATAAAGTTGGAATAATTTTAAACTAAACTAAACTAAAACTGTATCTAATGAATCACATTGTCACACAACTTTATGGGCAACAGTGTATAATCATACTCAAGAGTCCAAAAGTCTGAGACAACTTTAGAAAATGGATGTTAAAATACCTGCAAAGGCCATCTCCTGGGGTTGTACTGAGGGATGGGTACATGTGTGGAGTATACCCCGCGTTTAACAAGACCATATTAGACTTCCAGTCCAGACACTGCACCCCTTGCTCCGTCGTACTGACTTCACCGATGTATTTATCTCCATTCCCTTCATAACAGTCACTGGGAGCTGTAGAAAAATATGAGTTAGTATTTTAAATGTGACAGGTGAATAAGTACAGAATGGGGTTATATTAGTGGGACTGATGGTTGGCTGTATCTTTAATAAAACCTTTACCAACTTCACAGAATCTCCCAGAATATCCGTCAGGACAAAGGCAGTGGGTAGCAAGACAAGTGCCTCCATTCTGGCAACGATTGGGTAGGCAGGGAATTATTGGCACTGATGTAGACAAGACAAGCAAATGATCAGTAGGTTCAACAGCAGGGGGGGTAACAAGGGCATTTGAGGCTCTCATATGACACCCCTCACCCTGACTCACCAGTAAATGTCCCTGTTGTACTCAAGTAATAGCATCTGATTTTTGATATCTTTGTCATACTCACTCCTGTCACATTCATCGCCTATGAATGGGAACACGCACTTGCACTCATAATATGGCTTCAGTATGGGGAAAAGGAGGCAGTCACCATTACCACAGGAGACATTTTCACAAATGTTTATGGCTGAGGAGCAAAACACGTTATGAGTTACAAGCAGGTATAAAAAGTATTAGCTTTGCAAATGAATATTTTGCATGAGACAATCCGCCTTCTGACCTGTTTGACACCTGTCGCCTGTGAAATATTTGGAGCATGAACAACTGGTTCCATTAACGGGATCAAATCTGCACCAACCACCGTTGAAGCAAGGGTTCGAGGCGCAAGCAGCTGGAAAAGGTGAGAAAGTGTCAAACAATCTGATGGGAAACACAGTTACACAAAGCCGCCCAGGGCCACTTACCCTCAGCTTGCCTGAATCTCTCCATGAAAGCCAAGTTTTCACTCTCGGAATCGTCCTGAGCTATATTTGTCAAGAAGAGAGTTGATACAAAGGTTACACAGAAATACAACCGGTGACCTACAGTAGGTTCTCTGAGTGAAGAGACAGGTGATGTGTCTCGAAGAGTAGCCTGATCAAGAAAAAAAAGAAAAGGTTATGCCCACAAACACTAATTGCCACAAAAGAATTTATATTTTGCACAACGTTTTGACCACAGGTCTCTTTCAGCTGCTACGGTCAGTCCCCATAAGGAATATGGATAGACAGTCTTGGCACAATAGAGCATACATTAACAATGACAATAATCTACAATTCAATTCACACAATTTCAAAAGGTAAATTGTGTCACCGCATAGATGAAGAGTAGAAAAGAGTCTTACATGTGCGATCCACCTTAAATGACAAAATGAGAGAGAACATATCAGAAAGGTTTTTTGCATTATTCAAAAATAAATCCTCCCATACTGATTTATAAAGACAGAAACTTACACTCAGGCCCTGACCAAGAATGGTCAGTATGCTCAGGCTTATGAGCAGAGCTCCTGCAGACAACATGTTGCTGAATGTCACTCTCTCAATGCATACAGCTGCAGATCCTGTGTTTGACTTATATACCCAGATATACCCAGAACCTGCCCATTCCTAATCCTGATTTTTTTTTTTCTAAGGCTGTCCTATTTATCTTTATACGGACTTTCAACTGTATATGCAAAGTTTTTCTTAGCAGAATTGTTTGCATTTGTTTTGAAATTCTTTCTTTTTTCAAATATTAAACCAAGTGACATGGACTATTGGACTAACATTCATTCAACTTGATTATCCTGTCAGTGGTAGTAAATTGCAACATAAATGACCCCAGGAAGAATAGCTGCTGCATGTCAAAAGCTAATGGGGATCTAAATAAACTAAACTAAACTAAACTAATCATACTGCAAAACAACGGTAAAGTACACAAACCTTTTCTAAAAGATACACATGTACGAAGACAAGCTAAGTTCACCAGTTGCTTGGCCTGAATTAAACTTTAATGTCCCTGTTGGCATGACATTCTTTTTTTTTTTCCAAATCTCTTTATTGAAATTTTTCATTTTCAAACCTGCAGCCTGAAGAGCGTAAACTCAGTGTGCAAAGGATGCAGAGAATCAGAAACAATGGATAGAGCCTTTGAAATGAGTCTCTCCTCTTTTTGTTGAGGTTGACTGACTTATCCCTGCTGTATTTAAATGTTTCATGTCATTAAGTCTTTTCAAACAACAGTAGCGAATGTTGTGTAATGTTAACATTTAAAAATGAATGACAAACACTGTTAAAAAAAATGCATGTTTTATTGCAGTACTTCAAGTGACTTTATCTATTTATTTTAGTGAACACTGATATCTATACAGTAGTGGCATACATGAGGTCGTGGTGATAGAGTGAGAGTTGGAAGTGTGGGTTTTTTTGTTTTGTTTTTCAGTGGGACATTGGCAGCATGTCTGTGATCCTCAAGTATGTCGTGATGTGAGTAAATGATAAGCAATCCAGTCATCAAATCTGCGGACGTTGGCGTAGACACCGGGCTTGTACTTCTTCCCGCAGCCGTCACCCCAACTCACCACGCCGACAACATGGTGGGTCCCATTACGCTCACACACCAGGGGGCCGCCAGAGTCTCCCTGTGGGAACACAGAGGAGGGTCAACCAATAGTCACAGTGTCACTGCATAGAAGAAGCAAACACATCTTCACACATGTCATGCACAGACCTGGCAGGAGTCGACACCTCCTTTCATGTTGCCTGCGCAGAACATGCTGTCGTCCAGAGAGTCTCCGTACACATGGGGGGCTTTACATTTCTCCTGGGAGATCAGGAGGACACGAGCATCCAGCAGCTGGTTGGAGCCATACTTCTCTGGAAAAAAGAAAAGTTCAAATGCAGAGATTTAAATCTGAAGCCACACTTTAAAAGATGTTCAGTATTAATAAAAATACACATGTACTTTTCAGCCACAGTTTAAAAGTGATTATCCTGGCATGATACTGTACGCAGACCTAACTTTACCTTTGTCCTGAATGTGAGACCCTGAAGTGTGTGTGCATTGTAGATACTTACAGTTTGAAGATCAGATACAAACACGTTATCCATTTTAATCACAGAACAAACTCTGATGCAACATTATGTCAATATTTAAAGCACAAAGTAAAGGGTTTCTCTTAATTTGTTTGACGCTCATGGCTGTTAGCTTAATCAATATAACACAGTCCTTGAAATGCCAGACTTTGAAATGATCAAGTAAACATTACATTACCCTGTTTTCCGATGTAAATGCGTGATATAGGTCTAGGTGAACTGGATGAATATCCATGAGCTGCCAGGGTTCAAAAAATCCTCCATTTTATTTGTTTCATCTTGTTATCTTTATCTTTATTATTCATGTTATTTTTGGCTAAATGTTAGTCACCAGTTTGAAAACACCTCATGTACTCAGACTGATCAGTCTATAGATGATAGTACAGACTTACGTGTTTCAGTCACACCCCATCCTGAGATGACACACTCCGTCCCGCTGCTGAAGGGCTGCCCGGGCAGACAGGCCGTCTTCACAAAACGTGTTTCCTTGGCACAGTACGGTTTGTCTGTGAATTTCAGCTGAAGCATGGCTGCACAGGCAAAGAAGCAAGGAGTGGATCACTGGTAAAGTCTCTGTTATGTGGATGCTCATAATCAATTACAGGGAACAGAACCTCACCAATATCATTATGAAGGGCAAAGGGGGTCTCCCTGTACTCCTCATGCACAACAGCCTTTTCCACAGCAATGACCTGCTCATACTCTTCATGCTTCTCTATGTCCACTCCTCCCAGCACCACCTGCATTTCCACCCCATTTTTACTAGACAAACAAACAAAAGTGTCCACATTTTAAATATATATCAAACAATCTCTAAAGTGTATGTGCTGGATAGTGTGAATAACAGAGATGCTGGTGATTACATGCAGTGGGCAGCAGTGAGAACCCAGCAGGACTCAAGGAGGATGCCACCACAGATGTGGCTGAAGGGCCCGTGGGAGCCTTTGGGTCTGGTCTGCAAGGACACCTGCCAGGGATGAGCCCCAGGGAGAGACTTCTTCCCTCCAAAGATCCTGGCTGAGCGACCGGGCTGCGGCCTCCCACACTGAGAGAACTGGGCGGTGGGGGTGACCTCCGGCTTGACTGGGGGAGGATCTGTTACACTTATGGTTGGTGAGGTCGCTGGAAATGGGAGGGCAAGTAAAAAATATCAAATAAGAGAGGTGGAAGGAAGGAGCTGTGTGTGTGTGCGTGCGTGTGTTACCTGCAGAGCATTTCCTGATTTTACAATAGTTCCACTTCAATTGGCCATTTTTGTTAATAAAGCACCAGGGCTGATCATCGCCATCAGGGTTCCTTCAATACAGAAAAACTTTAATACACTTCATACTATTAATAATCCTGCTTTTTTTAAACAAGACACATCAACACAAATAAGTTACTCTCATTTTTGTACGTGAACAGCTTATTGCTTATTCTGTAAAGATCTAATGAAGCTGCATTTTTTTTATTTAACATAATTGCATCAGCACAAACAAAAAGCATGGCACATACAGTATGGTGCATCTCAATAAATTAGAATATCATGGAAAAGTTTATTCATGTCAGTAATTAAATTTAAATTCAAATTCTCAAAAAATGTGTATATTACAAAAGACCTGTTAAAAAAAAGCATTTAAATGTTGGCCTTCTGAAAAATATGTCCATCTATATGCACTTGGGCTATTACTTCACCTGCAGTAATTATGTGGTCCAATGCCATCAAAGCCAGCATAGTCTGTGAAGGGATCTCCTCCTTTCTGCAGGATGAAATAAGAATTCCAGTCCAGACACTCCTCCCCTTCAAGGGTCTCGCTCACCATGCCACGGTACAACTCTCCGTCCTCCCGGTAGCAGTCGTTTGGTCCTAGAAGCACAACAGGCCACTGAGCATTAATTGCTGTGTTGGTCTTAAAAAGTGATTTTGGTTTAAGTGAGAGAGTTATATTTACCGACTTCGCAGAACGTCCCACTGTGTCCCTCAGGACAGGAGCACTGGAAGGAGGAGCGCTTAGGGCCCTTCAGGCAGGAGCCTCCATTCTGGCAGGGATTGGGTCTGCAGGGAGAGGCTGGATACAGGCAAGGACATCAGAGTCTCCTGAAGACAAAGCATTTCACTGCTACAAAATGTTAGTTTCAAAAGCAGACCTTTCTTGCAGTTGGGTGGTTTGTATGGAGGTTTGCACTTGCACTCGTAGAACGGAGGAGTAGATTTGACAACGCAGCTTCCATGGCCGCATTTCGCAGTCTTGCAAACATCTTTCACTGAATAATATCAATAACAATTCAAGGCTGAATTTAAAACCACCTCTGTCACAAGATGTCATCATTGATACCGCCACTAGGCGTCACCAAAGTCAGACACAGAAAATGTTACAAAATGCTGATATAAAAGGTTTTTTTTCTTTCTAAAAAAAAAGTTTGTGGAACTGCTAGCATGTCATGGACATCTAAAAAATACAGTATGTTACAGTATTAAAACACTGTATTTTGTTTCTAAATTCATCATATGTTTGTCAAAGTAAGGCTTTAATTTGTGAAGTAACACATTTCTCTCAAAGTTGAACTCAGTTATGGTGCCGTTGTAAATGTCTTTCTGCTGGTTTGACACACAATTGTCACAAAAACGTATTTATTTCAGATGTTGAACTAGAGTCACATGGTTGAGAACAGGAACACAGTCCTACCTGTCTGACACTTCTTTCCAGTGTAAGGCTCAGGACAAACACATACAAAACCCCCATTAGAAACCGTGTCACAGCTCCCTCCATTCAAACACGGGTTTGGATCACACTCATCTAAATGAAGACAGAATCGTGTGCAAAGCTTGTTAATGTGGAGACCAACATAATATGCAGTTCAACCAGTGCACACACATACTCAAGTCAGTCAGTCAATCAGCTGGGAGCAAAGTGTGACAGCTGGATTATCAGGGGGCGTCTTCATCAATATGTCTTAAAACAGAGGAGCATAAACTTCATGAAGTGTGAATACAAAAAAACAAAAGCCTCATTGTTCCTATTTGTGTGCTTACTTGTGAGATCCAACAGATCATACAACCAGTCATCTGCAGTTAGATCATCCTCTTCTGGAGGAATTTCGGTCACATAATCATAATATTCATAATCTGCGAAGGTAATAGAGACATTAAGACATTCAGCAAAGTCAGATTTCGGTGTTTTATAAGATGAGTAAAGTGGAAATTGTCTTCACCACCAGTGTCTTCTTCTGTGATTATCTGTAACAAAATCAAAACATGTCTCTTATTTATTCTCTCAGTTCTACTGTACATCTGACCAATAATGTTATATTTTGGACAAATTGCATGTACTTACAAAGAATTCCTGTCCAAACGCAGTGAGTGCACACAGTTGTGTGAGTAAAGCTATGATGAAGACCTTGCTGGCCATGATGAGGCCAGAGTAAGATGATGGGGGTCTTTCTGCCCAGACAGTCCTAAATAATCCCCCTCAAACATGAGGACCACAACCCTCTCCACCCACCTGTTAATCATTAGAACGCTGCATTGATTTGACATAGATTTTACATTTCTTCTTCTCACCTGTGACCTTTACTTCTGTCGAGGTCATCAGAAACAAAAGCAGTAGCGTTCACCACAAAAAATAAGAAAATAAAAAAAGCAACCATGTTGATGCTAGACGAAAGTGTTGTCATAGTTGGTGAAATCTTTTTAAATTGACTAGTGTAAAGTTCTCCAACATCTCTAAAATCAGTTTGTAGTCAGCAGGTTTTTACTGTGGGTTTCTTAACAAGCATGAGAAATGTTGCTTTGCTTCAGCAAGCAGTTCATATTCTGCAAAACTGATTAAGAGTTTACAATTTCAATGGCAGTATGTAAAATATCATTGTTTTACATGTATAGTAATCAGATATTTTCTTTTTCATTGCTGCAATAAACTGTTGAAATATTCTATAAGCAACGATAAAGGACCATAACACTACATATTTTATTATACTGTGTTTAAATTGTAAAAAAAAAAACTCCATTGGAGAGAGTGGAGAGATTATTTTGTGTCAGCCAAGAATAAAAACTATGTAGAGCATCCATGACGGTGTGTAAACATCAATCTTTCACATCACAGAGGAAAACAAGCGTATCAATATTTGTCAGCTGAGCTGTCTTTTATTCAAATAGTGATCACTTTACAGTGGGTGCAATATTTTCACTGTACAGCACTATGTATATATTTATATATAATTTACATGGGGAGCTTATGGAGAAATCTTAGCTAAGATCACACCACAGTCTCTCTCCCTGTTTGTTAACCTCTTCTCACAGGTAAAAAAGGTCAACAGCTGTTTACATAGTGTCAACCCAGTAAAAAAAAAAGGTATTCAAACAGTTCAAGGGGCGTATTTGTAAACCATATTACATTATGCCATTCAACTTTGTACTTGGTCTTTATTCAAACAGTCAATGTTAATTTCATACAGTGGCTCCACAGGCACTTCAAACTTGCAACCAATGGATAATCACCTTAAGTGCCAATGATATGGAGTAAATGCAACTATTATTCCTCTGTCATTCAAGTGATGTAATGAACCACATGAAGAAAAGAGTCACTAACACAGTGTTCAGGTCAGTCTCTGTGCATATCACTTGTTTGTTTATAAGAAGAAGCAGTCTGAACTCAAAACCCCTCACATTTCCATCGCAATCTCCCAATGTGCAAACCTTGAAGGCCGCTCTCTTAAAACATTCGATTTATTGTCTTCAGCTCCAGAGGATGTGGCAAAGGTCTGGTGCAAGTCACAGGATTTCCACTGAAAAGGGTGCAGTTTCCAGGAGGAAAAAAAAAATAAAAATTAAAAAGTCTATAAATATAGGCGATAATAAAATGAACGTTCTGGAGCAGAGTCGGCAACAAGTCCAGTTCTTCTCACTATCAAACTGCATGACAACATATGAAAAATGCGCCACCACGCAAACATGCTTGTTTGTTTTATTTGATCTGTCCGCTCGCGAGGTCGAAGTGCAGTCTCAGGAGTCGTTCGCCTGATTGATGAAACCTCCTCATGTGTATTCGGATTTACGAATGTAGTTGGAAGGCACGTAACCCCGGCGACCGCCCGCCTCCGCCAGCCACCATTCACCGTTGCCGTTCATGTCCTGGAACTCCAGTATCCGCAGCCTCTGATTTGCAGAGATGCTCAGTTCGTTGGGACAGCGGGCGCTGAAGGAGTAGAGGGCGTAGTAAATCTGAGAAAAAAAGAAACAATGTTAAACAAGCTGAAAACACACAACTGACATATAATCACCTTAAAATAGTGTGTCTATTGTGTCTCTCTTTAAGTGTGAAGTGCTCTACATGTGTTCACACGCTAGTTGCCAAGCCAACCTCATCTGCCAGACTGTTAGTTGCACCATCACCAAAATAAATCTGTCTATCCAAATATTATCTTGGCCTGGTTTCACTAACTCCCTCCACACCGCATTATCATGACCCCACTCCACTGACCCCCAGTTCATTCTAAAATTGATTTAAGGTCTTCCTGTTTGTGTTTAAAGCCCTAAAGAGATAAGCCTCTCCCCACTTCAGCGACCAATCGATGGGGCCTCTGACCGCTTTACTGTGAGACCCCAGACTCTGGAGCGGCCTGTCTATCTCATTCAGATCTGTCCCACTTATTATATAACACTTACTTTACTCCAATTAGAGTTGCAGCTAAGACGAGCTGTCAATGTTTGATGATTGCGTTTTTTCTTATAGCACTTTAGTCTGTCAGAAGCCAAGACTGGGTGAGGGTGTGAGAGGCTGCAGGTTTTACTCATGTACAAGCTTTTTTTAAATTTTACCTCTCTACATGACATCATGAACTCTTATCTTCATTTTTATCCTTATTGCACTTTAAATGTTATTTCACGTCACATTTTTACCTCCAGATATTCCTGTTTTAGCTTATCTTCCCACCCTTATTATATATCTTATATCTTATATCTTAATTATTGTTTTAAGTTATTCACAATGTTTTATAGCTTATCTTTTGCTTAGCTAGTTTTCACAAGAGATTTCTACCACAGTGTATCCCCATGAATCGTAGCCTAATCATGTTTGAATGAATAAAATAATGAATTAATGAATTAATAAAACCAACAAGGAGCTAAAGGAAGTTACAAAGAATTCACCATTTCATAATTTTTCAGATGACATTTTTTGTCTGATGAAAGTTTTATTATATAAACACATAATGCATCTTAGTCATAAAACAAAATCTCACCTGGTGACCATCCAGTTCGCTCGCATCTGCCTCTGGTTCTGGTTCTGGCTCTGGTTCAGGTTCTGGTTCTGGTTCTGGTTCTGGTTCAGGCTCGATGTATTCGTCTCTGGAGTAAACAGACTTCTTTTGGCCTCCATTGTCTCCGTTTCTCCACTGATGTGAGCTGTAGGATTTGTCTGAGTATCCATACCGCTGCGAGTGACTGTGTCTGTGCGAGGAGGACGAGTCCGTCTCCGAGAGGTCCGACGTCTCCCTGTGGCTGCTCGAACTGGCGTAGCTGGTGTCGTAAGAGTCTCTGTGGTTTCCGGAGTGTCGGTACAGAGGCTCCGCGTCTCTGTGACCGGATGAGTTTCGGTGCGTGTGGTCGACAAATTCCCGTCGGTTTGAAATATTTCGCGGCGAGGAGTTTATGGAGTTGCTCTGACTGGCTGAGTCGGGGTTGGGCGCATCTCTGTGGTGACTCCTGCGGGATGAGGCCGAGTCCAGAGACGGGTGGGGCGACGAGTGGCTCTGATGCTGCGATGATGTGGAGAAGCTGACGGTGGCCGTTTCCTGGTTGAAAGTCAGAGTGCTGTTGCTGTTCTGGCGGGAGAACACGGGCGAGGAGCCGCCGTAGCCCGACTCATTTGAAGACTGGCTCTCGATGGACACGTCCGACTGGCTCCTGCGTGGGTTGTAAGGTTTGAGGAAGCTGCTGTACACAAAACCCTTGGTGACTGCAAAACAAGGAGGAAGGAAAGGAAATAGATTTTATTGCCGCACCATTTCCCCCCACCGTTAGGTCAACATCAGGTTTAAGAGCTCAAAGGCTTTACCTCCGTTATCAATCAACCAGCGGTTGTGGCTTCCCATTGGGTCCTGCTGCTTGATAACACCAACAAGGTCTCCCTCTAGTATGGACACATCCAGGTCCTGAGCAGCATTAAAGTTCCTCTCAGCCTGGAAAAGCTTCTCAGGGCCGTAGCGTACCAGAAGTCCTGCTCGGTGCTCCTCCGTCTGCATGATGTAGTTCGGCTGAGGGTGACAAGGATGAGATTCGTGATTAATTGATGGTACCATGGTTATATTAAACAGGATAATTGGGAGCATTTTGCCCCTAAATTTTGGGGACAGTGCAAGGTGAAATTTTTTAACTACTTGCGTATGTGCAACCAGTAAATTTGCTATTTTTTTGTAACCATGAATGGGGCGACTTAACGAATCTGGTATCTGTTATTATAGGTGGCAAGCCAATATGTGAGAGGATCATGAATGAAAAGGAAATAATTAATATTTCCTTAACAAGTTAAAGCAGATATCAGCGGTTCGGCTGTTTTCGCTAATGCTGCGTTCAAGGCAGGCTTTTGAAACCGTAAGTTACAGCTTCAAGTCACAACTACAACTTTGTAGCGTTCCAGGCAACCTGTAACTCGTGTTTTTATGTTGCCTGTGAAAGTGCACTATAACGGTGGCAAGGAAGGAAAAACACAATATTTCCTTGAACGCACCATGAGTTAGAGCCCCCGCCCTCGTCAGGCATCTATTGGTCCTCGTGCTATCATTCACGCGCACCCCTTGAATTCATGAAAACACTTGAAAAGAAAATAATTTGCTGACGGAAAATAGGACAATTTATTTCCTTAAGCAATCTGTTAATTTGCACCCCTACATTTTCTGCTTGCGCTCCTAAAATTTGAAGTTAGGGGACACTAAGCCTAGCATAAAGGTTCAACTCACAGGTCCCTGCAGTTGCTTTTTAGAGGTCTGCTTCTCCAGGGTCTTCTTCTCAAAGGGCTTCTTGGTGGCGGCGGCGGCTGGAGGCAGGTTCTCCGGGCAGAAGCTGAAGCTCTGCAGGAGCTGGAGAACGCGGCCGTACTCTTCTTGGAACTGCGCGATCAGGTTTCCCTCCATGCCGACTTTGTTGGAGAACTGGAGATTCAGGTGAAGAGAGGGATGTTAATATGAGAATACAAGTTGATTCACGATGTCTACAGTGTCTACGGCGCAGATGAAGACACACTCACAACCTGGAGGAGGGGCTTCAGCTCTCCCAGCGTCGTCTTCATGAAGTCCTTCTGAGACTGAGCGAAGGCCCTCACGCAGCCGGTGAACAGGTCCTCCGCCGCGCAGTGGAACTTGGGCAGCTCGTCGAGGAGCTGCGCGTTGAGCGCCTCGTAGTTGTTGCGGGCGACCTGCAGCTCCTCCTGGACGCGGCGGTCCTTGAGGCGGTCGGCCCGCTCCTTGCAGTTGTCGTAGTCCAGCAGCTTGTCGAAGCGCTTCTGGATGAGTTTGTGCGGCCCGGCGAACATGAGCAGCAGCTGGGTGAGCGGGTTGATGACCAGGGCCTCCGTGCGCTCCTTCTGCTCAGAGGTGGACACAAGATTTGGATGAGATCAGTGGTTATTCCCAGCGCACTTTTTTTTTTTACAGCAAATGAGGCCGGACAGGTGACTTACAAACTGCGTGAACTGTTTGTCACTGATGCAGCGGTGAGCTTTCTGGAAGCGCTCGGGGTCCAGCACGCTGCGATCGGTGTAGATGTCACTGAAGCTGATGGCAGCCAACACCTTCACTGAGGCCGATTCCTGAGGAGATGGATTTTTTACAGTCACAATCAAAAAGTATCATATTGCAAAATATTTACTGGAATTTAAAAAAAAAAAAAGAAATACATGCAACAGTCAGGAATAACATTCAACAGGCGCTTCTCTACATGAATCTGTGAAAAAAGTACTTCACAACAATAAAACCAGTCATGTATATACATTTTGTGGTTTATCAATGAATTATTATTTTATACTGAATAAACCCATTTTTATCTTACATTATCACTTTAATGATTTCAAGTGTTAATATCGTATTTGCACCATTAAAGATTTTATTTCTATTGTCGTGGCTCAGTATTGCATTAGAAGTAGATTTAATGTCATGATATTGATTGTTCCCAACATAATTCTTTACTCATTTTTATGGTTTAAGGGTAAACTAAGTCCGAAAATTTAAATATAAATATGGACATTCACAAAATTGTGTTAATCAAACACTACAAGTGATTCTTATATTTCTACTGTATTGTATTTCTATAGTGTACTTCCACAATCGTGGTCATGGTCTCGTACCCTGATGTGTTGCAGGTACAAGGAAATGTCTCTGATGAAAGACTTGATGAGTCGCTCCTGCAGCCTGAACCTCTTCTCAGCCTCGTCAAAAGCTTCGTCTTTAATCTGGGGACAAAGAGGACAGAGGTTTGAGTGGACACGTTTTCATTTGTAACTCACTGAAATTTTTCCCCTCAACCCTCACATGGAGCTTCACTTCAGCTCGGAGCAGGGCCGACGTACCTGGGGTGAGATTCCTGTGAGGTGTTTGAGGTGGCTGCTGACTCGGTTGGACTTCTTGATAATGGAGTGCATGCTCAGCTTGGAGATCTTGTCAATGAACGTGTCCTCGTCCCCTTTCCTGTACTTCACCACTGTGGACAGCAGAGGGAGAGCTTGAGACAGGAAACACACTGAGCCATGCCCTCGGCTCTCACAACAACAAAAACAGTGAGCACACGAGTTTTTTTTTACCGAGGTCCTTCCTGCGTTTGTATTCGTTGATGTTTACGTTGATCTCCTTGACGTCCTGCAGAGCCTGAGTCAGCTGGGGCCGGTCGTGGTGGCTGTCCGGCGTGGCCCCCAGCAGCTCCATGAGCAGCAGCGGGTAACGCATCACCCGCTGCACCGGCTTGATGAGGAAAGAGCCCAGGTTGATGTAATTTGTTTTACCCCTGAAATATGCAAAAGAACAGTTGGGAAAAATGAGAATAAGCGACGTACATGTATGAGACACTCACACCACCACAGTTACACCTCATGTTTCCTTCCATGTGCATGTAACGTCTTCATGTCATTTGGATCCAACATCATCACATATGAATATATTCTGATGATGACAGATACAGTTTTTGGGGAGAGACATGAACGAGGAAGGCACAATATGTTAAACAAAATTGATTTGCTTAGTTATAATGCAATCTAAAGGACAAACAGCTCACACAGCTTCATTTCATCATTTGGGGTCAAAATGTGATTTGATTTGATTCATCAAAAAACATTATTTTTATGTTTGATGTAAAGCATAATTTTTGAACAGTAAAACATGTGACTTTAGACTCTTGTGTTTACAACACTGTCATAAAGATTAGAAAAAAATGTTATTATAATGAATTATATTATATCATATTATTATATTATATTGAAGCTGTGAATTGCTGATGCTGTTTTAATCCAGAAGATGGCATTACATGTGTTTTCCCGGAAAACAGCAATCACTTTGAAAGAAGGGAAGAGCCATTTAAAAACAAAAAGATGGGCAGGTTGAAAATTTCATTTCACAACAATAAAACACACACACATACACACATGCACATGCAAACACAGATGGTAGAATATGGTTATGAGTCCATCTCAGTCCAAGGGAGAGAAACTGAAATGGTCTGATAAAACCCAGCGCAAATGCTTTTAGAGCCTGTCGCACAAAGCACACGTTGATTTTTAGCTATCACACACACGCGCGCACACACGCACACACACGAGGGTCATTCCCAGGAGGGTTAGTGAGCAAAAAGCATGCGGTCACGATGATTTTCATGCTGGAAATCATGACGACAAGACTTACCACTCTCGGTACATGGCCCTGTTGAGGGGCAGAATGGGAAGATAACAAAAAAAAACAGCATTTATGAGCCGGTGACCTGAGGATAACGTTCATGACATCGTACATTCTGCAAAACAACCACAGGACATGTTTCTGTGATCCATAGGATTTCACAACTTCACATTAACTTCACTGCTGGTTGTTATGGTTTTGTGTGTGAATTCTCTCTTAAACCTGGACAGACGCCCGGAGAAGCAATAAAGCACACATGACCTTTCCAAGAGCTGAATAGGCTGCAACACACATACAGCCAAATAACGAGGCTGCAGACTTCACGGTAAAAACAACAAGAGACGTTCAGGGTGCAGTCTCGTGCTGAACAATTTCCTTTTACTTTTGTTTATGCAGATTTGTTCTTGGAATCACCGCCTTTTTCTTTTTTTTTTCTTTCCCTGAAGCTTACGGTCTAACAAACCTGCGTCAATCTTCAAACATGAACTGCTGGACTATACTTTATTTCGCTCACTGCCTGAGTCACAGGTGGTGAAACCTGGCAGGTGAAACCAGGCCGGTCACATTCTTGAACTGGCCCACATCACACACTGTGGAGACGGAGCACGCACAGAGTCGGAGAAAAGCTCCAGTTTCTGTCCAGAATGATTTAGAGCGCAAATATGTTTCAGAGTAAAATAAAAAAGTATTTCTTCTGTTTCCAGATTTGCCGTGGCCGTGCCTTCCCTCCCATAACCTGCCCACACATTGAAGCTCAAAGTCTGCTTTGTCATAAATTAATTCCATGTGAATGTGAACATGAGCTAACAGGAAACATAGCGTACTGTACGCAGCCTTCAACTCTGTAACAATGTGACTTTGTCAAACTGAAACTTTGTTAAACCAAAGTCCAAAGTGTGCCAGCGTAGTTTTATTTTGAAATGTGACGCACTTTGCTACAAACGCTCCATGACCACGAGTCTTTAACAGTTAATGTTTGACTCTGGATTAGTGGCCACTCTTTGTTTTCATGCTTATACACACACATACACACACACACACCAACATGCATGTTTTTCTTCAGTCACATGCAAGAGATTTTTTCAAAGTCAAACACACGGGTCAGAGCTCAGATCTGGAGCCAAATCTTGAGAGTGAAACTTCTCAGACTGTTTTTTTTTCTTCCTCCTCTCAGTGACTCACCTCAGTCTGTCCAGACACTCCAACACGTGGCACTGGATGTTCTCGTCTTTCTCGTAGCTCTCCAGCAGAGAGATGGCATCGTCGTGGTTCTGACAGTAGATCTTGTAAACCTCCTCCAGCTCAGCTTTGTAGTCTACAAATACTTTTCCTGATTGGACAGAGAGGAGAAACATCATGAAATAAATAACATTATATCACATAAAACCGAAATTCATGCAAGTGCATAATCTCACAAATATATCTGTGATTATCAATCGTTTCCGCAATAAATTGAATAATCAATCATTACTGCACATAATGATGATTCTTCACTTCACATCATCCAATGGTTCAAAGTCTTACTTAGCCAATAAACTGTGATCAGGTGACTGTGTGTGTTTAAAACCAATCAAATCCAAGAACTGAGCCGAGAGAAGCCGTCTGATTGGACGAGCTGGTGAAACAGTGACTTCAGGCCACTTTGTGCGTCTTTTGAAAATCATCTCCTCACCGATAGAGTCCGTCTCCTGCAGCGTGTCGAGCAGCCGCTGAGACAGGTCGATGACGGAGCCGATGTTGCCAAACAGCCCGTCGAAGTCCACGTTCTTCACCTGCGGGTGACGGAAAGGCAGAAAGAGTTAAAACAATGCGCTGGAAGCCGATTCCACGTCTTTCCTGGTATCCTGCTGCTCAGGTTTTTTTGTGCACGTAAACACTTTTTGTGCTAAAGCCCTTATTCCACATCTGAGAAACACGGTGATAACCAGCTGGAGTACCGAGATAAAAAAATAAAAAAAAGCTCAGCACTGTGGTGTGTAAACAGCTTATCTCAGACTCTCATCATTCTTTCTCACATGTCCTCAGGTGCCTCCTCAACTCATTTAGATAAAAGGCACTGAAACAGATGTGACGACTTAAAAGCGAAGGTTTCATCGTGGAGTTATAGAGGAGAAGGTCACATAACTGTTTTAAATCTTTCTATTCTCTGTTGTGAAACAGTTTCTATGGATTATACTGTATTTGACACACATCTGGTGCGTCTACTCAACATTATTTTGATCTGATATCTACATCCGACATTTCTAGTCATGTCTCTACCTGCTTCTTCTGCAGCGGCTCGATGATTTCCTTGACACACATCTGCAGGTCTTTGATGTAGTCCTTCTCCGTCTGCAGGAGCTCCTCGATGACCTTCGACCTCTTCTCCAGCATCCTCTGCTCTGGGTCCTCTGTGCCCATGCCGGCGGTGGGGGTGGAGTCCGAGGCGGGAGAGGAGTCCAGGGGTTTGGGTTGGGACGACAGCAGCGTCATCTCTGAAAAGACGAAGCAGAGGATAAATTTAGCTCGGATAATCAATTGTTTTTTTCATAAAACATCATTTAAAATTCCTCTTATGAATGTATTCATTTCTGCTCATTAACTGCCATGAAATTGGCATAAACACAAAGCTTGTTGTAACAAAAAGGGGGATTACTCTGCGCTACAGAGAAACCTTTCCCAGCCCATGTCCTCATTTAGTGTATCCACACACACACACACACACACACACACACATACGCCCACCCACCCAGTCCGCCCTTTACTCTTCATCTTGTCTGACTGGCTTTTGATCAGTGTCTCCGCTATCACTGGTCCCTGGGACTGGAGGGAGAGCCCGGTTCACGCATCACTGCTTTTCATGAATGGATCCAAAACTGGAGTGAGACTCAGGGTCTTTATGTGCAGCACAATGGCCTGTGACAGCAACTACAGACACACAGGCTGTGAGGGGGCGGGGGGGCCCACATTAAAGAAGAGGCAGTTAGAGAGGGACGGAGAGATAACAGCACTGTGAGACAAGACCAGTTGGTGCATCATGGGTACCGTGCATCTGCTGTGTGTATTTGTATTTTTAACAGTGGTGGTGGACACATAATAATGAAGCCCACAAAAATATAATAATTTTGATCAAATTTTCTATTTATTAGAATCAAAACTAAGCAAAATGAATCATTTCATATACTGTATTATAATATCATCTATACATGCATCAGGTGTTTAAAGCTGATCACATACAGTTTCCTCTAAGTCTTGCACCACAGAGGATTAAAAATAATCCACTGCTCTATACAGTAAGTGCTCAATAAAAACAACAGGGTCTTGTGTTACTGTAGATGTGATGTTGACAGGTGGTTGTAGAGGAGGAGACCCTGCAGGTGAGTCAGTGCTGCAGTAACAAGTTGTGTGTACGTAGTTCAGAGAGACAGAGATCTTGAGACTCAGCTGGTGCTGGATGACGGTGGCGTCACCACTGAACAGATGCCGTCAGCGGCTCATGAAGTTAACTCTGCTTACCCTCCTGTTACCCCGTGGAATTTGTAAGCACTTGAATGCAGCACTCACGCACGCAAAAACACATACACTTTGCAAAAACCTTAAAATTGTATTGTTGTTTTTGTTAATTTCCACTAAAAAGGGTTTAGTTACCTCCATGTAAAAACTATTTTAAAAATATTTCTCAAGGGAATCTTTAGTATGAGTAAAATTAATACTTATAAAACTTGCAAAACTTTTCAGACAATATTTTCTAAATGTATCTAATGAACTAATAATGTGTGTGTCTGATCCTTGGCCACCTGCCTTTTGTCTACCTCCTCCCTCCCTCTCCTTCTATCTCTCTCCGTCTCCCTCTCTTCACGTGATTTGGCTAAAGCTCAAGTCAAAGGAGCTTTTCTCATCGCTTGCGCCGTGTTTTCCCCGTCGCATCCGTCGCCTCTGCTGCTCTGTTTCCTCCTCTGGTGAGAAAGTAGTTCACTGCTGGGTTTGAAAAGTCAGAGCAGCAGCAGCGGCAGCAGCAGCACAACCCAGAGAGAGAGAGAGACCGAAAACAAAGGACTGAGGGTTTAATTGGAATCAATCGGCTCATTCCCACGTTTGATCCTCCACACACACACACACACACACACACCACAACATCATATGCTCCACTTCACATGGCTAAATACGCAGCCACTTCCATCATAACCAACATGTGAAGCTGCTTTACCATGTTTTGACCCACTTCTGTGAAATTCCACTGTTAATTATTCTGTGAAGTGTCATAAAGGAAATAAAGGAAAGGACCGCACAAACGCACAACAAGAGGCTTGACACAGTTTATGTAGAACTCACTTCCCTTATCTACAATCTAATGCAAAGCAAAGCTGTTGTACGATCAAGACTGTAGTCTATCCAAAATATTTTCCACCTGACTCCTGAGTTTGAAAGAAATGCGATATAAAAACTAAATCACAGGAGCCAATAAGATCGGGTGTCACTCAGCCAACACCCATATGACAAACACTTGATATCAGTGAATCACACACACACCTGTGAGTGAATACCAGCGATCCCTCAGTGCAAACAACAACCTGCTGTTGAAAACACCAACACGGCACGAGTCAAACTAGGTTTTGAATTTTTTTTTTTTTTTTAACACATCGCCAGGGAGAATAAAATACTTTCTGAATATTATTTGCAGCTGTTGGAAATATTTCTACAGTCAGAAAAGCACTAAAAATCTCTGTCATTTTAGTCAGATATACAGTTCAGCTGCAGCCAGATTCTTGTTGATTGCACTTTATAGCGAAACTGTGAGGAATAAAAACCAGTGTGCTACGTGATCGTATAATAAAAACAACACAAGAGCCTCTACAATGACAGCACTGTTCTTCTTGTCTCATCCCAGGATAAAAAACATGATCCTCTGGTTTTTGAAGGAAGAGAAACAAAGTGTTGGACGTGGTGCGGAGGCCCAGTGTGTTAACAGTATATTCAGAGCTGTGTTATCATAAAATCTGGATAGAAAACCTCCACAGAGAGGGGGATCAGGGGCCGTGACTCTGCAGGGGGGCCACGGGTGTCTGAGATCTGGCAGCGTTCAAACGCTGACCTGGTTCCACATATTTGAGAGTTTGGGAAATAAAACAAAGAGATTGTCTGTGTGGACTGTTGAGATATACAGAGTTATGGATTAATTGGGTTAATGAAGGCAGGAGAACTGTGCTGATTTTGATTCTCTCCCATGTTTTTACAGACAGGGAGTGAGACTGTTTTTACAGATTTCACTGATAATTGATAGCCACCTCTATGGTTATCTAACCTTTTTCTGACAAATCTTTGCAAAGCTTGGACTTTAACACAAATAAGAAAACCCCCAAAATAAATACAAGTTTGTTAAGCCTCAGATTTTAAATGTACTTGCACAAGCCTAAGGAAACACTGAACACCCACCATCAATACAGCCTTTCTCCCTTTGTGCAGGTATTGTCAACAAATGGTGAAGCAACCAAAATGATAAAAGATACTCAGTTTTTCTTTTCTTTACTCACTTGAACACAAACTAAATCACAGGCTCCAACAGGTGGAACCGATACAGTAGAGCAGAGCAAAGAAAAGCACAGTCAGTCAGAGGTTTTATGCATCTTTTCAGAGCAAAAACCTGGACTTTTTTTTCCCACAAGTGCACGTTCCTCATCATGGGAAGATTGAGATTTTAAGTTGTTCAGAGAATTCAGGACAGTTCAGACTCATGGAGCAGGAACAGGATCTTTATTCTCATCCTCACCCCTTATGAATCATGTTCAACACACTAATCTTGACTGAGCTCTGGGTCTATCACAGCAGGGAGTGTGCAGCATTTTATCGCAATAAAATATGACATAAGCATGTCAGACATCACCTCTTACAACACCTTGCCTCCTATCTTGAGACACCCAGTATGACTACAGCCATGGTCACAGCTGATATTAGCACAGGTCATCCAAGGTTTAACAAAGACAAAACAATGGATGTAAAGTCAGAAAACACTTTCTGTGACTGAGAGTTTGTGACTAAATTAGATACATTTTACAAATCCAAGATGTTAAAAACAAACATTATGAGAGGCATAATTCACTGATGCATTCCCCTCGGAGCCGCTTTGATTCCACCGCCTCGCACACTCACACACAGACGGAGGAGAGCGCAGGGAGAGAAAGGAGAAGATGATGATGATGATGATGATGATGGCGTCACCCACCTGCTGCTTGCAACTTTCTTCAATCCACTTCAAAAACAAACACGCCCCCTCCTCCCCTCCGTGCACACACGCATGGTGGTTCAAACAACGCCACCCATTCTAAGATAGTCCATTGTCAATCTGAAGTCCAGCTCCTGAGCCCTGTGGAGGAGCGAGCGTCCGGCTGCAAAAACCCCATTCCACAGCTCCAATTACCATGAGAATGGATGGGAACCCACTGTGATTACACACACACATGGAGACACACAGAGACACACACACACCAGGGAGGACGACCACTCTGGCAGACATTAAAACCTGGAGCTGGACTCAGGTGTCCCAAATCCACATCCTAACTTATATTCATATTCATATTCAATGTCAAACTGCAGATTTGGAAAAGTTACAGCTAATTAAACTTTACATTGAGACAACAGGAAGTTTTTTTTGTTGTTTTTATCTCTTTAATTTTTGGAGCTGTTGCACTTTTTTCCAGCTGGCAGCGGCTCCTTTTTTTTTTGTGCATTGCATTTTGGTAGAATCGAATCGTGCATCAGCATCACACTCCAAAATCAAACATATATAGGCCTACTTATCTGCATGCTGTCGAACTGGGAATGACTTTTCTGACGTCAACAAGGTTTTTACCTGTTGTGAGCCTCGTGCTCCACTTATCTGTTATGATCCTGAATGCAGTCGCTGACCTCTGCCCATCATGTTAATGCCTACGACACTGATTAAACTATCGAGACTTATCGATCATATCAGATCTTAAGTAGCCTGCGTAACGTGGAAAATCAGAGCCTCCTTTTATTTCTGCTGTTGTTTTTCTGATGGATGTAATCTTTTTATGGCACATAACTTAAATTATAATTAAACTTAAATTAACCAAAAGTCCTGCCAGGCCAGAGAGATCCAGTCCAGTCGGGTCCAGTTCAGGGACGGGTCTGTTTCATGTTTCACATCCAGCTGACACCTGACCAGACTCCTCCTCTGACAGGCTGAAAGCTATTAAAATCATGATGCTTAGATTCAACATGTGAACTCCAGGCTTCTGAAGGATGTTCAAGGTTATTTTCAACAACATATTATATATATAGGCCTAATCTGCAAAATAAGTAACTCATACAGTAAATACATTTTCCCTCCCTGTCTTGAAGATCTGTTTCCTTGTTGCACAACTGGAGCAAAACCAGTTTTTAACTAATACATCCCTGGATTCACAGTCGGTCTGCACTCAGCGTGTTGGCCATGCAAAGTCACACAAGCACACAAACACACACACAAAAAAAAGTTCACCCTGCACCGCTCTCTCTAAGGTCAGACACAATCGGCGCTGTGTGCTTTCTGCTCCAAAGTTCACAGCAGAATGCACAGTCGCCACGGCAACAAGAATAGCGGGGGCCCTCCTCATATCAAGCCAAGTTTTTTAGGAGAGCAGGGGAAGCAGGGAGTGGCTTTGCTGAAGCGATCACATGGACGACGCTGCATGGGAATGTGTATGTGTATGTGTGCGTTACAGAGTCGCAGACTTCCAAACCTGCCACGACCTGTAATTAATACTGGATTTTTTTCCATGACGCTGGAAACTGGCATAAGAAAACAATGTCAACGCTGCAGTGTAAATATCAACAGGACTCTTAAAGGCCGTCGCTTTCGTACATGGGCTTTGTGTTTTCGCGCCTTTACAGTAGATAATATCGAAACAAACAAAAAATCTGTGAACTTTTCGTTACATCCCCGTCCTTTTGTTCAGATCTGCACCTCCTCCTCCTCCTCCTCTGGCACCACCACGTAAGCATCGCTAGGTGGATGGACATCGGGGAGTTTATTTAGTGACATACCTTCCTGTTTATCTCTTTTAGGGGTCAAATGTCAGAAGGTCACATTCCTGCTCCTGGCAAAATCTCTCAGCAACCTCTGTGACCATTGTTGGGTGCTGCTGGTAATTACAGCCTCAGTTTAGTGTGTCCACCGTCGGTCACAAAGACACGCAATGCAGCTCTGCTTGTTTCCAGGTGGATGAGGCTACGATCTAATTAATACAGTGAATAACTAAGTTGCTTCAGTGCTTCATGGCAAACAGGGAGGAACGCTGTGATCTCATGCCTCCTTGGAATTCCTCATTATGTCTCATTTCTATAACGAACAATGTCCAATTACTTCAAGAGACTGTCCGTTTTGCATATGTGCGGGGAGAGGTTTAGGAGGAACCCAAACTATTAACTCAGGGGTCTATTCAAGCAAAAAAGAAGCTCCACTGTCTTCAAGTTAATGGAGCAGAGAAGCACAGAGTCTCACAGGTGCCTCAAAGACACACAGTGTGAAAACAACATGGAAAAGAGTCCAACTTCTAATGTCAAGGCATTTTATCTAAGGTCATTTTATCTACTTTAAGTTTCATGGGCTATACAACTACTGTGTGACAAGTACATTTGAATGACTGAACTTTCAGGATTATACCTGTTGCTAATTGCAGGGCAAGTTAAAACTAAGATCTGCCCGGGGCCTTGTGAGTTTTCCCACAACACAAGAGACTGCAGCTCTAAGATTCTGCACTGTAAAGAAAAAAGATTTAGTAAAGAAGCAATTTCTTTATATTCCTCGTGATTATTTAAATATATATTTGCAGTAAATGGCAGAAGATCTTAATGTCAACACCCTCTCAAATGACAAATACTGGATACACAGTAAGTAAATCTAAGTCGAGAGGAACATGCTGCTACTGC
Organism: Decapterus maruadsi; assembly: GCA_030347415.2. NCBI lineage: Eukaryota > Metazoa > Chordata > Actinopteri > Carangiformes > Carangidae > Decapterus > Decapterus maruadsi. Next base: position 10,450,998 of record CM064888.1, on the reverse strand, counting down.
TCTTATTTACTAACCAGAGTGAGTCTTTGTCATTTTAATCACTCTGTGTCTCTGTGTGTGAACATATAAATACAATCGTTCTCTTGGCTAATGCCACCGCAACTTAGATCAACATCTGTAACCACTTTGTCAACTTGTATACATACACACACAGATCTAACACCAGATCTAACAAGTGTGTCAGCCAGGCTTTACCACAAATTGACATTCAAACTAGCTTCATTTGTTTGACTTTGTTTATCGGACCGTGATACACCAACACTAGAAAACACTTGCTGACTGAAGTGTAGAGGAGTATTTCATGTTTACAGATCCAGTTATGGCATTTAGATTTCAGTCTTATATTTAGAGTCAAGCTGCAACCTGAACACGACTGTGTCACACTCACTTGAGGTGTGACAATCCCATAAACTAGCTGCAATAATGTGGCCTTATCAAGAGTACATTGGTCCTGACAGAACAGGGAAATCCCAAAAAGGTCAAAGGTCTTTTCCCATACGACATCAGTCTTGTTACTCATGACTGTAGCTCAAAGGAAGGATGAACAAAACAAAAAGCCAGTGTGATTCATGCCAACTGTTGAGCTCAATCATTTTTTGCTAATTGACTTCTCTCCTCGGCAGCAGTGAGATAAGACGCCTTTAGACAACACTGGTGTCAGCCGATTTGAAATCTTGCCCAAAGATTTTCAGTCTTAACTCCTAGCCCCCCTCACCCTCCACCCCTCCGTCCTACTGCCCACCAATGGCAGCCACTGCTGGAGGATTACACGGGACAACAGAGCATACGCTGCATGATCATAGCTGGATGACGACACTTCGCTCCCTAACACCCTGCGCACACAGCAGAAGAGGAGTTCAAAAGCAAAACCATGAAATCAAACCTTATGTTTAGAATTATACAATCATTTCATTCGTTTCAAATATTAAAGATGTTCAACATGAACTATTGAGCCGTGAATTCCTTCAAAAAACACATTCTGGCGCTCGGGCGGCCCTTTGCTGCATGTCATTCCCCTATTTCTTGTCTCTCTAAACTAAACTATCAATTAAAAAGGCAAAAATGCCCCAAAAATATACTTTAAAAAAAACAACAACACACATTCAGTTCCCATCAGCACAAGCACACACCGATGCACACATAAAGTTCATAAAACACATTTTGACACGAGGCTCCTCATGTGTCTAATAAAATATTGATCACCAGCTTCTGTTTAATGATTAGGGAGAACAAAGGGCCTTGCACATGGCTCGTGGCCGACCTCAGAGAGCCTCGGCCATCACCTCAATGTCACTGAATCACAGCGTAAGCCCAATAAGCGCTGCAACAAGATGGTCTAATGTTTTTAGCCCTGCAATCAAATGCTCTGCTCAGGGCAAACCCCTGACCGAGCTGAAACTGTTTAACAAGATTAGAGGATGACAAGACACTGCGGCTGCAAGCATGCATATGTGTGTGTGTGTGTGTGTTTTGAAAAATGGCGTCATCTCTGCAATAAGCCTCCACATGCACACACACACACACTGAGTATCAGTCTAGTCCTGCAGTGAAGGAGTCAGGCCAGTGCCGGCCACCGCCTGGCACCAGACAGACCCCCGCCATCCACTCACCATGCTGACGCTAGGGATTAATACTTGGACTCCCGAAATGGATGGGGAGTGGGGTGTGTGTGTGTGTGTGCGTGCGTGCGTGTGCGTGTGTCTGTGTGTTTTAGTTTCTAGGTGACTGGGGGAGGGGGCTGTGGGGCACCACCTGCTTCTTCTCAGACACAATGAAGTGAGCCAGAAGAGTGCTCTTTCTCTTTCTTCAGGTCCTCATGAAACACACTTGTGTGCACAGACACAGACGCACACACACACACACAAGCAAACATACCAACTCTGGTGTTACATTAGTTTCCTTTTGTGTTAACAGACTATGACAGTTTATCAGTAAACACAAGTGACTCTTCGCCAACACCCCCATGGTGACAACTGACCCTCTAACAGCTTTTTGGTCATTTCCACTCACAGGATTAAACAGGACTGGGGATTGATATTTTCTATGTACCAATTTGGAAGTAGATTTAACCAATTTAACCAGATTAGATGTTTTCTCAACTTTATCAGTGTGGTTTTCTAGCCTTTTCTAGCCTTAGACTATATACTTTTTTAAAAAACTGGATAAAATGCATTGATGTCCCTTTAACTTCCCCTAAAATCATATCATCCTCAAGATCAAGCATTTTCAAATCACACCCTGCCCTTGATGGTATGTTATGATAAAAGTCCACCTATCCCTCAGTCTATTTTAAGACACTTGAAGTCCTGTTATCGGTTTTAAAGATGTTTTAGCTTAAGTTGTAATTCCAGCATCTACTTGGAGCTACTCTAAAACAGAGCGACTTCAGACTCTGCTGATGTTTACAGTGGGATTTTGAAGAGTACCCTTGTCAGACGAACACAACCAAGACAGGAAAAGATGACATTTCAGCCAAGAACTGAACAGACAGGTTATGGATGCACATTGCATCAGTGATGCAGCACATGGCAGCAAACAGGAAACCCTGCGGGAGCAGAGGAATGACAGAGAAAACAGAAACCCAAGAACATTCGAAACTTGTTCTGCAGGTTCTTCTGCCCACAAATACCTGACAGCACACTTTCCTGTGACAGAGGTGACAGTGGCCCACACACACACACACACACACACACAGGCTCATGCACACACTTTCAAGGCAGGTGACTCTGGCTAGTCAGCACTTTGAAGCCCCCACCATTGATTAAAGAGAACGTCTGGAGGTCACGAGTGATGAAATGAGACACAGAAGACAGTCGACCTCTCCTCCCTGTTTCATCAATAGAGGCCGGGGACAGACAGAGACACTTTCAAACCCCGCTTTTGTTTTTCGAGATGTGTTTAGTGACATTGAGTTGGACCTGACTCCTTCATCTTAACTGTTGATGAAGTGCATTGTGGTGTCAACCCCTCCCTCTATTAGATCTAGACATGATCACACAGAAACACTCTGAGCACCTCGTGCTGTGTAAATACAGCAAGTGGAGCAACTTCCGTCACGTGACAACATCCTTGTGTTTACCTTGTTTCTGTCTCCTGGCGGTGGCGAACTGGGACTTTTGCATGGAGCTCGGAGCCGTCTTCCTGTAGAAGCTGTTCCGATCCAGCGAGCCCACGTAAACAGGCTTGCGACCCCGTTTTGAACCCACGCTCCCGGCGCTGGACTCGTATCCCTTTTCCTGCTCGTCACCGTGCCGGTACACAATGGGATCCTCAAAAGAGTGCATCTCCCTGAGTGCCAGCTTCTTGTTCTGCTCCTCAACCCACTCCTCGCAGTGGGTCTTACGATCTTTTCCGGCATGGTCCTCATATTGCGACTCCGCCGATATAGAACGTAAATTGCGATATCTCTGTCTGGGCTTGAGATGGGAATGTTCCTCTTCTCTTCTGGATTCGTAGCCGTCTTCGTTCCCGCGGTCGTACTGGTCCACGTCCCTTCGCTCGTAATGCTCCCTGGCTCGGTAGTGGTCCCTCCTCCTCTGGTCGTAGCGCTCATCCCTCCTGTCATCATCTGTATCCCTGTACCTGTAGTGGTCTCTCTCCTTATAACCACCGTGTTCATTGAGGTCATGGTCATACTGGCCTCTTCCTTTACTGGAGTACGTCTCCTCGCACCTTCGATTCAAGGTGTCCCTGTATTTACCGGTATCTTCTCCGCGGTCATATCGATCCTCTGCATGCCGGTCATGGTAATGGTCCCTACGTTTACGTTCGTCGTAGTATCGATCATCGTCTCTACGTTGGTAGTACTCCTTTTCCGTGGAGCGGTGACTCTCTTTGGAGTCATAGTAATCCCTGTCGCGGTCATGGTAGCGATCACCGTCCCTGTAATTGTCTCTGCGAGCATAAGTGTCTTTACGATCATGGCGGTCCTCATACTCACTGCTGTAGCCTTCATGTTCCCTTGGATCATGCTTCTGGTGTTTCCTGCTTTCGTAATATTGATGCTCTCTGTCGTCGTATTTCCTGTCATAGTGATCCCTGTACTTGTATTTGTCCCTGTGATCGTACTCCTCCAAGTCTCTGTGGCTCCTGTGATCATAACGATCAGAGCTGTGGTTGTTTTCTCTTACCCAGTCGTCCCCTCTTCTTCTGTCCTCATCCAATCTGTAGTTATCATGCTCTTCTTCTTCTGGCAGTCTGTTGTAGTCCCGCTCCTCAGGGCCCTGGTAGAAACAATGTTTACCCTTCCATTCAGATATCCTCAGCTCCAGGTGACCGTCCTGTGAGCCAGGGTGGTAGTAAACATCATGGCCTTGAGGTCTCTGGTCTTTAATAGCTGCCATGTGCCGGTCATCGTACTGCCAGTTGGGTTGTTGTTGTTGTTGGCAAACATTACCCTGTCTAATTTGGGCTTGATCCCCCCATTGTACCGGCCACTGAGCTGGCACATGCACCGGAGGTTGCACTGGCCCACCTGCAGGTACCATCATGCCACCATGTGCTGGCATCGGGCAGCCTGGAGCTGGAATTGGGTTACCGGGACTTGCCACCATGACCGGTCCCTGCGGGTGGCCAGGCGGAGCTACTCCGTACCCAGGATATCCAACCTGTTGCTGCTGCTGAAGCTGCAGATGGTGTAGCTGTTGTAGCTGCTGCAAATGGGCCATCCTCTCCCTCTCTCGGGCCCAGCCAGCATCCCCCAGCTCCTCCACGCTCTTCCCTCTCTTGACCACGGCACCAGCTGCATAGTTCCAATCCGCAGCACCAAACATGACTGGATTGCCATAAACCACCGGGCTCTTCATGGCTCTTGCTGCTCAAATCAGCCTCCCCCGGTGCTGATAAGAGTTTTACTTCTTCAACGTGGCTTAATCTCTTTTTCCAAACTCCTACATTCCATAACAAAGCGCCGTGGGAGACTCCACCTGTCAGGCATATTGGCTGTGACTCTCCCACTTGTTTTCTCTGTCTCCTCTTCACTGCCTCAGCAGGACTGCCCGGCCCAAGCACCTCCCAGCCTTCAGTGTAACTGAATCACACCCTCCCTGCAGCCATCTCAGCGAATCGTAGAAGGAGAGGGGGGGTAGGGTTATTGAAGGAGGGGCCTCCTTGGGTTAATGATTCAGTGGAGTCACATGAGCGGAGGATTAACCCAATGGCTCCTCCCATGGTTTCAATTGGCTAGTACCTCTGTTTGCAGGAAAACAGCCTGCCTGGAGATTTGTCTTTGATGGAGAGTGGGGACTATAACTTCACTTCAATTTGGCACCAAATGTTTTTTTTTCCTCTCCCATGAACAATCCCTCATCCTTCCATGTTTCCTGTTTGCTTTGTTTTTGCTCCTTCCTGACGCTGCTATGTTCACCAGACGATTCATGCTGGCCGCAGTCACAACAGCAGTGATGGACCTCATTCCTGTCTGTGTACAACCTGTTCCAACTTTCCTATTCTAAGTTTCAGCACCGGTCCAAAGGCCACAGCGTTGGCGGGTAAACTGAAACTAGAGAGAAACTGATCTCGGTCTAAAAGTTTGACTTTGCCCTACATTTTAAGGAGGAGAAGTTTTCTATTGAAGTAGTGACTAATTGAAAGAGAAAAAATTGTAGATAGTTGGCTATATATTTATATAACCAGAGTAAGTGAATGAGAGAGTGAGGAGGGATTTTAAAGAGTGCACAACCTGATTAGACGAGAGCAGTGACTGAAAAAGTAGCTGCTGGTGTGTACAATGAGCTATTGTTAAAGACTGTCCCCACTCTGAGAGGAGACACGATCTTTTAGTGTGAGAAAAAACTCAGGCCTATTCATAAAGCTGGAGTATAATATATCGTGCGCCCCCCTCCATTAAATCTCTATGAAAGGGACAAGTTTAAAGGGACTTTGCATCCACTCAAAAACACGTGAAACACACAAGCGCACACACAGAGACACACATTCGGGATAGTGTTAATTTACCATGTTGAACCCAAACAATCTGAATTATTTGTAGAAGTTGGCACTTGTTTTACTGCTGAATAGCAAAACATGGAATAAAATCCAGTGCATTGTTTGGTTAAACTAGTTTCAAGTTTTATCACAAACAAGGAAATCAAACACAGAAAACAGAGAAAGCTTCAAATAAAAACCTTCAGAGTTTCTGTATAACTCACCAAATATCATCTCAGATGATGATTTCATTTTTAACAGCCCGCCTTTTTACAGTGCCAAGCCAAAAGCTCATGTTGGACACAGACACAGAGTTTCGCAGGGTTGGACTGAGCACAGAAATCTGTCTAAGACTTTGTTCTTTTCTTACACAATACTGTTTAATTATCAGCATCTCATCTTTCAGTGGCAGAACACAACCGAAACTGTGCGATTGTGTACGTGTGTCAGCTGTAGGAATGCCAAACACAGCATTCCTCTCCTTGACTTGTGTTAGCTTATGTAAATTAACCTGTTGGGCGCTTAATCGACATCCCGCATATCAACAACAAGCGGTGTGATGTCCGTGGATGAGGTCGTATATCAAGCTTGTCTACAGCCTAGAAGTCTCCTAGTTTGTGAGACCGGCTGAGGGGAAACCTGAGGCCCGAAATGGATCCAGTGTTAAAAAAGATCAGGCTGTGGTGTTATGGAAGCCGAGGAAGGCGTTTTAATATTGGGTTTAAAGAATTAAAGCAGGCTGAAGGTCAAAGAGCTTAAACAGGAAACGAGGTGATGGGTGAGATGTTGTGTGTGAGAAAAAGAGAGCTCTTTATGACCACTGCCACTGTGCATGGTTTAAACAGCATGATGGCTTCTTCTTCATCAGCCAGGACTGATAATAATACATTTAAATATGTTTCATAGTTCCATTGGGCAAATCAAAATCTCAGTTTTCTCAGCTATGGTTTGTAACATCAGTTTTTCTGTACTGTGATATATTTTCATAAAGAAAAAAATGAAACAAACCATTAAGACTATATACTCTATATTAAGATATCGTTGGGTTTGGATTTTGCATTGTTTTCTTGCACAGTTAAGTGCAGGCAAAGCGAGCTCAGTGTTGAAGTAACTCCCTGCCTTGTAACAATAAGCTGCCATTGTCTCTGAAACGTCAAACTCAGGAACACACCCTGCAAAAGCACGGAAAGACACACACTCCTGGGCGAGTGAGTGAGTGTGTATATGTGTGTGTGTGTAGACAGACATAGCAATAGGATGACAAACACATTTTTTTTACAACAAAAGATCCTGAGAGTTTGCTTCACATACTGTAAACACACCTTGACCACAGCACACCAAGAAGGGGGACTTTTAATATCATCTTACTAAATACTTTTATGTTGGACTAATGTGTTGATAATTACCATAACAAACAAACTGCAGTGGGTGTGTTCTTGGCTTTTTTATCCCCTCCACGTGGTTAATCTCGACTATCAATCATGTCGCCATCTTCACCCATTTCCACATCTAACGGTGTGGCAAGAATGAAAGGAGGAGCACTGAGTGAAGATCTGAATTTATTACTGTGAGAAACAGGGTGTGAGAATCCCTACAATGTGGCGAGTGAATGGAAACTATGTTTTTCTTGCATAAGCCTCGGAGCCACATGCAGCACATGTAACGCTCTCTCCCTCGGGCCGATTCCTCTCATTGACAGACGTAAAGATCAAATCTAACAGGACATAAGCCGCTTGAATGCAACAAAACCATCAAAACCAAAAACTGTCTCTACACAAGTTGTAATGTACAAGATTAAAATACTCTGCATTCATCTTAATCAGAAAACCTCAGTTAGATGAGCTTTCTGTGAGAAAAAAAAACTCCATCCAATTAGCATTTCTTTAATAGACATGAAACTACAACCCGAATAAGTGTTAAATCAGATACATTAACATCACAAAGCAGCCTGGTGGTTTCTATGAATGACAGTGATTAGACGGAGGGTTTCTAGATGAATGAGGACGCTTGAACGCGTTGGTGTGTGTCTGTGTGTGTGTTACAGAGAGAAACAGTGAGCTCTGCTGTCAGGAAGTTGATGCAAGCACATCCAACTCCAATGAGCATGAACAGATTGGAAACTAGCAGATTACAGATGCAAAATCAATATGTAAAGCAGGACTGGGACTGGGTGACGGTGGGATTATTGGTAATGGATAAAACAACGTGTTGTTTTTGCCTCCTTTATGGAGTATCCTGCAAATAAGATGGCAATAATCAAGTAATTCATTATACTTATGCAAAAATAAAAATCAGGATTAGGATTAAAGCAATTGATCTGCCACATCACTCTGACAAATACAGAGAAATTAAAGCAATAGCAAACAGATATCTGAAAATTAAACATCACCATCACTCAATCCAAGAACAGTGGATGTTTTTCATTACCAAGCATCTAATAATTAAAAAGGTACTGATAAAACTTGCGTAGTAAATTTCAATGTTTTCATAATTCCACCTTTCAAAGTCAAAGTCATATAGAAAAAAGGCCACTCTGAACAACTGTCCACTCCCTTGAGTGTTTAGTGAGAGAGGTGCAACTGCAGCTGCACCAACACCATGTTTAGCTGAGGCCTACCTGCTGCTCTGTTGGACCCGGCCTCCCGAGCCAGTCCCAGCAGCGTGGAGAGGTGCATCATGGGCCATGTCACAGCTCGCCACAACCACACTCTGGGTCCTGCTCTAAAGGGGGACATAATCTGTGTCCGTCTCCACTGTGGCAAAAATCCCCCAAAACCCCCACAACCCAGTGTCCTGGCAGCAGAGACGAGGACCGTCTAGAGACGGAGTGGAAAAAGAGACGGAGGCCCACGTGCATTGCTCTGCCCCGCTCACTATGTGCAGGAATGTACCTCGTACCTATGTGAAAAGGCGTCGGGCTGCCAAGGACAGAACTGAGCACCCAGACAGTATGGGAAGAAGAATCCAAGCCGATCGGCATTGATCGACTGTCCAAGGAGTTTCAGATCTAGACCGGCCTAATTTATCAAGAGATGAAGTATAATGGGTTAAAAATATGCAACTGAATCCGGACAATAAATAGCAAATACCTGTGAATTCTGATCATTCATAATACTTTTTTTTTTAAATCACCTGCTTTTATTCTGGGATTCAACTTTTTTTTTTTTTAAAGAAAAAAAGTCAACTACATTAGTTTGAAAACACTGTATGAAAAATGAACAAATTCCTCAAGACTCATACGCACACACCGCTGTGCAACCCTTCATTTAAATACACAATCCTCCTTCCGCTGATCATTGTGAGGAGTAAATAAGGAAGTGGTGCTTGTGGCGGAGGAGTCACAAGAACAAGGCCGAGGGGAAATCTGCTAAACACTGATGTCTCAATTTTAGATTCCTTGTATATTACATTCTGTCCTCTAAGTCGCACATGAACTCACCTGCAGGCAACAGGGCTCCAGAAGATGTTTATTTAACCCATTTGTCTTCCTACCTATGTTATTTTAAAGCAGCACGAGGCTCACATTTACATTTAAAATATTTACCTAGTGTTTAGTTCAACATCAGACTACACTCATCTCTGGTATCCATAAGTTTTATGTCCATGCCTAAAATTCCAACAAACTCCCACAAGTCCTCTGGGTTTAATACTCTGACTTCACTACAATGTCATTCTCTATCTCACTCTCCTTTCATTTCCTGTCATCTTATTACTGCATACTGTCCAATAAGGGTATGAAATGTCCGCCCCCCCTCCCCTCCTCCCTCCCTCCTGCAGTCCTACCTTGTAGCTGCTGCTGCTCCAGGGCCAGCGTCTCCAGCGTGTAGTTGCAGAACTCCAGGTTCTCCATGGCCTGCATGCGCGCCGTCTCGTCCTCCTCCTCCTCCAACATGGTCCGGAGCTCCTCCGCCGTGTGCGAGTAGGCCTCCATGTCGTGCTCGACCTCTTGTAGCCGTAGCAACATCTGGTACCTCTCCTCCTCTTCCCGCTGCCTCTGGCACTCCAGCTCCATCTCTCGCTCCAGCTCCTTCTCCGCTTCCAGCTGGCACTGGATCTCGTGCTCCTGCGCAGCCGCGAGGTCGCCGAACTCGACCTGCCCCTCCGCTATTTGGTCGAGAGGGTTCGCAGCTGCCTCGTCGGGGGTGTAGAAGATGGGGCTGCTTGTGAGGGGGTGGCCGCCGCTCGGAGGAGCCGCGTTTTGTCTCTGGCAGCGAGGCGGGGGACGTGGAGCGGGGCGGGCTGGTTTGTACGCAGCTGGGGCCTGAGGACGCTGGACTCTGGGACGAGGAGGAGGAGGGCGGAGGGTCCTGCGCCTCTCTAGCGAGGAGGAGGCCGACTTGGACTGCCAGAGGTGGGACACGGGAGAGTGCGAAGAACCTCGGATTATGTCACTTTCGTCGTTGTAATCCATAATAGAAAAGTGTCGTAGGATGTGGGACTGCTGGCTCAGGTCTCCTGCAGACGCCATGTCCCTTGAAGCGCCAGAGCCCACGTTAGTGTCGCCGGTTAAGCTTTTCTCAAATTCAAAAAGCTGCTGCGACAGTTTGGCCTCCAAGTCGCCGGCCGAGGCTGCCAGGGCGTCTAAGGTGAACGACGTCGGCAGGATTCCGTTGGAGCCACGCGCCGTCTGCTGGGAATGTGTCCGTGTCATGTCGGCATCGCCCACGCTGGCGTGGCGCGTCAGCTTCTTCTGTTTATGGGCTTCAACGAGGTTGATCAAGGCCTGGCCTAGACTGGTGCTTCTGCCGCCGCTGCTGCCGGTGGCACCATCCGCTGGCGGCCTCTGGTAGTATCTGCTGTCTTTAGACCAACCGGAGTGAGAGCTGGGGAGGGTCAGGCTGTGAGTTAGTTTGGTCTGCGACGGCCGGCTGTTACCGTTTGTATAGTGAGACCGAGACGAGCCCTGGTGCTTGTGGTTGTGGTTGCGTGCGGGGCCGGGCAGGCTGGGCCGGGGCGGGAGTCTGGGCCTGGCTGGAGGAGTGGATCTAGGTCTCTCGGGGCCTCTCTGCGGCGGCGCCACAGGTCGACGTGGCTGAGAGTCTGACCTAACGTCTCTCTCTCTCTGTGCTCTGTTGTTCGTTTGAGCTCCCGCACTTTTGCTTTCACTCTGCCACCTCTGCTCCTCGGTCCTCTCGAAGTAATCCAGGTCCCACACGGTGTGATCCTCGTACGTCCTCCAGTCGGGATCGTTCTCGGAGCCGTTGGGACACGAGGGTTCTGGGCTGTATTCGGGGCTGCAGCTGTTCTCTTTCTCTTCTTCCGGTTCAGCGGTGTTGGTCTCCTCTGCAGGTTTCTGCCCCGCGTCGTCCAGTTTGACGAAGCGATGAGGGAAAATACCACGTTGGCCTCTCACCTCACCCTCCAGCCAACCGTCCTCCAACGTGCTCAGGACGCGTATCCGATCCCCCACATCAAAGTCCAACTCTCCTGGCTCCATGGCGCGAAACTCATACAGCGCCACTCCGTAGACACCGCCCTCCTCCTCTTCTTCTTCTTCTAGTTCTTCTCCCACCACGTCCTCCTTGTGCTCCTCTTCCTCTCTCAAAAAAACCTCCCCATCGTCCACTCCCTCCTCCTCAGTGCCCTCTCCTGCATCATAAGCGTCCTCGTAGCTGAATTGCTCAGCTTCATTGTTCAAATACTGGCAGTCCATGGGCTCTTGTGGAGATCGAAGGGGAGCGAGGAGCTCCACGAACCCCTCTGGGAAGATTCCCCTGCGGCCCTCCAGCTCTCCCTGGAACCAGCCTGGCTCGGGCAGGCCCGTGATGATGATCAAGTCCCCCTCGCGGAAGTCCAGCTCCTCATTGAGCTGTGCATGGAGGTTCATGAGGGCCCGGGCCTGGCCCAGAGCGTAGGGTGGGAGCTCCGAGGCCTGGGCTTGGGCTGAGCGTTCAGACAGCTGCCTGGAGCGACCCGAGAGGTTCAGCTCCTTCACACACGACGTGGGGAAGAGGCCGCGGGCGCCCCAGGCGTTACAGCCGCGCTGCCATGTGTCCCCGAGGTTCATGGACCCTCCGGCCTCTCCGACAACTACATCACCTGGAAACACAGAAAATAAATAATAGCGGTCAAAACACTGGTAGGAGCTACAGGTTAAAAGTTGAACAGATTTGTCCTGAGGGTTTTTACTCTTTTAAAGAGGAACTACGCAAGATTTTTACCTCAACTATGCTACATTTCTTACTTTGATATACATATACAGTATATTATACAAATATACCCATATGGTAACGCATATATGATAAATAACGTCATCTACTGCTCAACGGATTGCTTTCTCGCCAGATTCATTGAAAACAAATGCACATGGCTGGGAGGAGGGTTAACAAAACGGAGGAAAAGAAACCGGACTTGCATAGTTCCTCTTTATGAAATACATGTACTGTCATATTGTGATTTTAGCAAGTGGAGCAAAGGGAAGTTGAAGGCACTGGGAGAAAAAGCACAGAATCGCTTCTGCATGTAGAGGTAATAAAAGCAGACACAGGCCGTCTTACAGTCTGTGTGTGTGTGATCCTGGCAGCGAGGTTAATAATCAACTGAACCAGACATAATTGAACTGAACAGGTAGCTTTACTTACACTATAATGACATCTAAGTTAATTCCGATGAACTGTGTTATTACATTACTAATGACTTTAACATCAGAGCTGCCTGCAACTAAATTATCAGCAGAATCAGGGATTAGAGGAATGCAGACCGGTCGGGCAGAAGTCATGGAGGTCACATTCCAAAGACCTGCGGCTCCACCTCCCATTGTGTCTGCGGCTACGACTGGATCGCTGCCAACACGACCATGGAAAATCATACTGGAAATGAACATTTCCACACAGCCCGTAAGGACTGTTTCCTATTTTTCCTCTGATCCAGGAAACGTGTCTTATTTATGACTTTACAAAAATACACTGGAATATTGCTGTTCAGTAGAAATATGATAATGTCTTAAATCAAATATGAGATTTTAAAAAATTCAAAGGCAAACAAGGAATATAAAAATTGGATGAATCAATGATTAATTATTTAACATGATCAGAGCAAGTTGTGAGTTTTCATTGTGTACTTTCAGTTTTATAGGTATCTACCACTATTACTATTACAACTACAGCTGTTACAAGACCATCTAATGACATCAAAAGAACAAAAACAAAGTTTTACCAACGTAGAAGATGGCTGAAAACATCTGTGTGGGATACCTGAGAGTATCATTGAACAAAAAATAAGAAAAACACCAACACAACAACTACTGTAATCATGTCAGACGGTTCAGGAACGTGGAAAGAAAACAGATCAGTCAGCTGTCGTCGGTCTCTCAAGGCGTCAGTTTGTCATTTGGGGACACCTAGTGGTGATCTCTGGAAATTAACCTGGTGTGTTGTTGTTCAACGTGTGTGAGATCAGACATGGTTTGTTATTTATAACTTGAGAGGTCTCGACAACACAATATAATTTCTTCAGAAAAAAATAAGATTAATGAGCCGAGGACTGTCATCGTGAGCAGCTGTTGAAATAAATGTTTCAAAATTGAAATTATTTATAATTAGCTGACAATTTAAATGTGGAAATTTCCATATTTGTGGAACATGCTGAGTTCCTGAGAACAGATGGGAATCCTGGAAACAGAATGATTCAATTTCTGACACTGAAGAAAACATCTGTCATATGTCAGTGGGCAATTAACAAACAGCTTATAAACATGAGCTCTTCCAAAAAAAGAAAAGCAACAACACAAACTCTGATTCCTGTTTCTGACTCTAAATGTGAGGCTCTACTGTTGTTGTAGTTATCGGTCTCTTTGAATTTGACTGCTCTATCATAGCGTCACTCCCTACTGTGTGTAATTTCTTCCTTCATTTGGGTTCAAACTGTTTCTCTGATCATGTAAATAACATGCACATAATAGATATTTCCTTTCAAGAAAAGAAAGAAAAAACATACTGTATACCTTGTCTCCAGTCATGATCCATCCAATCAGGAACAATAGGATTTCTTTCCTATAAGTGATTATGTTCATAAAGCTAATACAGACAATGTTGCACAAAACCATTAAGTGAACTGGCAACATCTGACTGCAGAGTGCGTTGGTTTGCAGTTTGTGGCAGTGGAGACAAGGAAACAGTAAATCAGACCGTCGGGTCACGAGGTCCAGCAAACACAACACTGAGCTACACTACAACACAAGACGACCGTTTTACCTGAGCACAGCGACATCAACAAGAAGCGTTAGGCTGAGTGAGAGAACACGCCCCATTAGAGTTACCAGTGATACCAATCAAAACACAGTGGCTTAGCTGTCCTGTGCAAAGCATCAGTCTAAAATGTAACAGAGCCAGTGAACTGACTAAAGCTAAAGAATGTGGGACTGATTGAAATTTAAATAATCAGTTTAAATGTCGGTGTCGCAGCATGTTGCATACCTCTCTTCAGAGGCAGGTTGCCCGGCTCTGCAGAGCTGAAATCACTGATGCAGACGTAGAGTCGGTCTCCAGGCTTGGTGCTGGGTATGGTAACCTCTTCCACAAAAGTGCTGGGGAACTGACCTGAGGGTTGGAGATGGAGACAGGAAAAAACATTTGAATTTGAATGACATAAATGAACAAAGAAATGCACTTCTCTTTCCTAAAAAAAAAACAAAACAATACTGACAATTACAGTTTCCTCAGGTCTTCCTCTCAACTTTTTGGATGCCTAATGTTTTAGTTTGCTCTTCTGTCTGCAAAGATCTCTAAATAATGAGCAGTTTGAAAACCAGAATCAAAACCAGGACCACATCAGGTTCTGTAGACACGACTGCTGCTTTTCTCTGAACTTCATGCCAGCACTGAGCCAGTTTCATCTGTCCAGGGAAGGTGGGTCACAGATGTATCGATATCATCCGTGTTTTCCAGGAGCAGGAGAACAAGCCCTCGCTCGCTTCCCCTCTGCACTTCCTTCATCATCTTAAGTGACGCTCGACTTGTGGAAAACTTAAGTGGATTTCTGTGAGTTTGACCTTTGAAGGGCAGAGGGAGCGAGGGGACAATAACACACACACGCGCACACACACTTCAGGTTCACATTTCTGCCCAGGATGCATTGTGATTTTCCACAGATTTCTCTGCACATCTACAGACAGTCTGTTTTACTGCATTTACTGAGGGTAAACCATGAAGAACACATAATTCCCTTCCTTCAAATTAGTTTTAATTCTCAAATATAAGACAAAATTATCAAGGTGAAGAGGCTAAAAGTTCCAGTGAATCAAACCATTCAACCATATAAATTAATCTGCAGAAAATAATGACCTCCTGACACATTACCTGTGACTCCATCTTTGTTACCAAGCAACCAGAACTCATCCACGACACTGAGCACCTCAATGACATCACCGGTGAAGAGCGGCAGCTCCTCAGAGACACTGGGGAGAAACTCGAAAATGGCACGCACCACCTTTCCTGCTTCCATCACTCATAACCTGCAGAAAAAGAGAGAATAAATAAATAATAATAAATAAATAAATAAATGGAGAAGGTCACAGTGAATAGGGAAGAGAAAAATAAAAGTCTAAATTGCATAACTTTATTGAGAAATTTTCAAGTCAAGTAATTCCCATGAGGAATTGCGTCTCGGTTTCTAAATGAAGCACATTGATGCTATTCTAAGAATCTTATACAAATCAACACATGGCTCTGAGACAGCGAGCTTTCATGTACCGTCCGTCACCAAATGAAAGGGGAAGTGAGAGCGTGAGAAAAGCTGCAATTGAAAAGAGAGACAAAAGAAGGAGAAAAGAAAAAGTGAGTGAGAGCTGTACTTAAGGAGACTTGTGGACATTCCTCAACACCCCTCCATCCTCCTCCTGTTTTACTAAGTGTTGATTTGTGGGATGGACGGTCGCTACAACTCTTAATGAATAATACAAAAAAGGGTACACAGTATAATCACATTTACCAACTCCTGCTCTTTTTAAATGAGCCATAAACTGACACTAGACGAGTTAGCATTTATAGATGCCCACAGTATAATCACAAGATAATCTGGTTTGGATAAAAACCAACTGCATTCATCACAACATGTATTCAAATTTGCCTACTGCTTCACTAATCAGTAAAATGAGGAAATGTGCACACAAAACAACGTGAAATTTCCATCTAATAAGTGTTTGAGCAGCCCTCGTGTATCATTATCTGGAGACAGACTAACCACAGGTGGGGATGGACGCGCTGAAAGAGACGGGAAACGAGAGAACAGGGCTGTAGTTTGCCACAGTCAATCAATGGGGCCTCTGTTAAGTGGGTCCAGAGGAGAGGGGGAGGGACAGGACTCTATCCCAGATCGGTGCCACAGTCTCTGGGGAGACAACGCAGCTCAGGTTATCCTGGACGTGGAAGTGGAGGTGGAGGTGGAGGTAGATAGAGGGGGAGAGACGATCAGCATTAAAAGACTATGTGTAAAGTATGTGTGTGTGTGGTTTGATAAACTGTGAACTCAACACCAGACGGTGTAAAAGCCCCATTGAAGACCCAAGCCAAGGCTTTAACCAATGCAAGTGATGCCAAAGGGAGGTGTCCAATGAGATACAGCAGGCAAAAGAGCACTGACAGCGTGTCTGTCCATTTAAAGCCCATGATCACTTCTGATCATTTTCATTTGTGCAGCGTTCACTATCTCAGATAAGCTGTACAAAATGACCAAATCAGAAAACAATGCTTCTTGGTTTCCCTATATCCTTATTTGGATATATAAATTCAAATTGCAAAGGTTTCATGTGTCGTGCATCTTGTTGTGACATCAGTTCTTTTTTGTTTTGTTGCTATCGTTTCTTTATCAAGTCTAACGTCACTGAGAGTTTTCAGGATGGTCCAGACTTCCTGAGATCAAGACGTGCTGTTGTCCTTCATCATCCTCATCACCATCACAGTAAATCTCTGGACACTCCTTTGTAGTGACAAAACAACAGGAAACTACAGCTACTGAGATCAGCTGTCGGACATCCCCTCTGCCTTTTGAGATGGTTCTGTGCACGACTTAGTTCTCCATTTAGCTGCTACGCAAACCTTCAGAGTCAATCATGATGGTGACTGAAGAGTGGAGGAAACTAATAAATTAAATAAAATCTGTCTCAAACTTTGAATAGAAAGAAAAATACGGGGCTTTCAGGTTTTCATTGTTTCTCCGGGCAGTGTGAACATGAAATGTGACTCATCATTCCACTTGTAGAACAATAGCTGCCTGGGAACCACCATGTTGAATTAAACATGTCCTGACACGCGTACAGGTGAAAACGTATCGGCCATCTGTGATCAATGCTTTCCACAAAACAGTGGGTGATAATGATCTAAACAGAAACCAAGACCCAAGTCTTATTGTGTCTTAAGTACAAATGAAACCACTTCCTGTGGATTAATTTTAGAATAATGATGGTTTAGGTGTGACTTTGTGTGTTTGGTTGGTTGTTAATTTTTTATTTTTTTTTTAATTACAAGGGTTCTCTATTACCAGACAAGACTGTGCTGTCTGGCATCACACTCACACAAACAGAATTTGTGTGGAACGAACGTCTTCACACAAACTGGTGTCGAGTCAGACACATAATGTCTCACTCTCTCTGTACTGAGGAAGAGCTGTGCCAGCAAATGTTGTGACACGAATTCAAAAGAGCGACACAGAAGCTCCCGCCACATGAGGAGGCCTTTACAGCGGAATCACAAACCACAAATGAAACCATTTACCCTGATGTTTTGCATTTCCATCACTTGTTACTGCACAGCTGGGCTATGCAAAGACCCGCCAATTCAACATCAAGCAGGGACGCTCCTGACTCTTTCCTCTGCAATGTGTTACCACTAATCAGTCAGTCAGTTCAGTTTAGTTAGAGTGCAAAATCACTTTGGTAGTTACATGATCTCAATACATCTCCCCTTTTTTTAAAGAAAAAAATATATTGTATATTTCCATATCTGCACGTCACCAACCTGAGAAATCTTCACATCACATTGAAAACCTAATTAGGAAATATTTAGTGTAAGAGCATAGAACCAATAAACAGAGAACATTACACCAATAAAAACTAACCAAGGTTAATCAATCACAAGAAATGACTCAATATTGGATGTCAGTGTTAAGGCATTTCTCAAATTCATTTCTGTAAACTCTGATGAAGACAACTATGATGAAGCGTTAATCTGTTTATTTTGGAGAGATTGTCCTCTTCCTCTTCCTGTATGATAAGACAATATCCCTATATCGCAGATTCAGATTCAGATTTAGATATTTTATTCATGTACTTGGCAAGAAAATGTCTTACAGATGAGCAGCTGCAACAGATGTAAATGAAAGGGAACCCCATAGAAGCAGAAACTGCTTATAAACAGGGCACCCACCCATCTCTATATGCAAACAATGCAACAAGCTTCTTGCAGAGCATCTTGTCCAGCGCAGCTTGGCGTCACCACCACAGCTGAGCTCTAAACGCCCAGAAAAAAATCAAACGTCCTCCCACCCGACTGCAGCACCGGGACCTGCAAAGAGTCACTGCAGCTTTCTTGCAGTTAATCCTCTGATTTTCTTCCAGTCAGACAAGCTCCTTAGTGTTATTTATGGCTCTGTCAGTGTGTCAGCGGCTCCTGAGCTCGGTGACTTTTACACCTGGCTCTGGCACACAGCAGGAGGAGCATTTACCTATATGTAAATATATATTTAACATTAGATATTACATTACAGAACTTTCTTTGACATCTGACTTAATGTCTCAATTTTATATTACCAACCTTTTCAGTTTAAGCCTATCCCCTTTTCCATTAATCATTAATAAATGGTTTATTTGAGATGAGACATAATAAAGCAACTGTGAAATAGCAGAAGTGTGGTGTTGTTGGTTCTCTCCAATCTGGTACAATGATCAAAACACTACCATTACATTACATTTATAGTTCATATCCTTCATGCTTGAGTTTCTCAGCAGCTCAGTCTGACTCATAGCAGCGCCAGCTGAAGGCCATTTTGTCTGCTTAAAAAAAAAGCGAGGGAAAAACAGGGTCACGTCAGGAGGGGCAGGCGTGTCCAGAGGAAACAGTTCAACTAAAGATGTTACTGTCCTGTGGGTGCCGCCATGCTCAGTTAAACAATAATCTACCTTCACAGATTCTGAGATCATAAATAAACTGGACAGTTAAGTGTTAAATTTTTTCCACCACTGCAGAGGAAAAATCTTGGAAAATCTGAAGTCATTTCACACAAAGCTCTTCAGGTGTGTCTCTTCTGTTGGGATTTATGAGGCTCTGATAAGAACGGGGACTCTGATCAAGACTGAGGCTGAGCTCAAACCGGCCCAGATGATACAGGAAGTATTGCCATATAATACAGTTAAATTAATGATCTACATATCAAATTATGCAATTAAAAAGATCATTTTATAAATTGTTTTATTTTGATAGAAAATGTTTCACTTTGATTTTCCTCTGCACGAATTTCACTTCAGCTCTTTGGCACTGTTTCAGAAAACACTAATGACATGATGGGTGAATGAGACTGTGTGACTGTGTGTTACTCTTGGCACTGTCCTGGAGAAAGTAACAGCATTACGACAGACAGCTAAGTCAACAGCTGACACACACATACACACACACACACAAACACACAGTATATATACTCACACACATCTCACAGCTGACAGCAGGACAAAGCAACAACTGTCTGACCTGAGAAATGGCCTTCAAACCATCATCGCCTTTTACTTAACTGTGTCATGCATGTGGATTTGTGTGCGTTTCCAAACAAAATTCATTAGTGCAATTTAATGCAATTCATTTCAAGTTTAAATGAGTTTTCATGTCAACTACATGTCAAAAGGGATTTAAAAAATGACTGAAATTATTATTTCTTCTGCAGAAAACTCATTATATTGGCGATCATACTTGGTACAATCATATTCTTTTTTTTATTTTATCCCAATGTAAGATTCATAGGAAATACTGAAATAGTGTAAAATTACTAAGAAATCCCACAATGAGATGCAGCGCTACAATCTTTCACCTACATTTGCGGTGCAGCAGTAACTGGTTCAGCTCTGTCACTGCTGCGAGTCACCTCAAGTTTTCCTGCCCACACAGGTGCATTAGGGCGAGTGCTGAGACAGGGTGTTGTTGGTGTGGGTGCAGGGTGGAGGAAGTGGTATCTGCTGACTGTCTGTATCTTTTATTGAACAGAGTCATCTGATGCCAACAATGAAGCCGCTGCCTCATTATCTGTCTGCCCGCCAGCACCGGGCTCAACACCGCTGCACACACCATGTGCCATTCATCCTATTCAGATCATTGCCCTGAAATGGCACGACTGGCACGTGCCTGTGCATGGATGTCAAAAACACACAGACACACACTCACACACATACAGACTGGTAGAAGCCTCTGGAGTGAGCTGGATGACAGCTGATGTCCTTTGATACCCCAATTGTCTAGCGCACAGCAGCGTGTGTAGTCCTCCCGCCCCCAGAGCGCTGAGTCGGCTGAAAAGTGTTCACCTCGAAAAACAACATCACCGAAGCAGGTGGACGGCCAGCGGACGGTTCTGGATATTAAAACCTGCGGGACATCTGTCGCTGTGCGCTTTGACCGGCGTCTAGTGTTTCAGCGCATGTGACGGAGGGGGAAGGGGAGGAGGAGGAGGAGGAGGAAGGTGGGAGAGTGAGAAAGGCTCTGACTAGCTGACAGTTGTCAACACAAGTCATGTGGCTTTCAAGGTCGGTGTTTATAGAGACGCTGCCTCACAGACCTCCTGTGGCACCATGGGATAAGCAATGCAGATGCGAGTTGTGTATTTTTTATTTCACAAGATGTAGCAGAAGAAAAAAAAAGTGGTATCGTGGTCGAGATCTGAATCAGGATTAAACTTTATGATGTGTGACTATAAATAACACCTCAAATGAAAACACCAGAAAACCATATGACATGAATTCTGCTGGATGGGTGGTCTGATCCACACTAGGGCTGAAATGTCATTATTGATAATCCTCCATGTGTGTTGTGTGTTACTCTTTAAATGTCTGTAAATCCAAGAATGGCTATATAATTAGAAAAACCTCAAGATATTGAGTTTATTATCAAATAAGAAAGTCTCTAAATCTTCCAGATAAGATGCTATAATGAGGTAATATTTGACATTTTTCCTTGAAAACTTGACTCATCTTTCAATTGTCTATCATGAATTTCAACTTGTTTTAAAAGCAACCTCAGGCTATTCCTAAATGCCACACCCCAGCATTTCGCTCTCTTACAAATATGCTGTGTATGAGCCCTGAAGCTTAAGATAAACGATGCCTGTGCCACATCGTGCTGTAATGTCATTTCTGTAAACAACCAGTAAAAGGCAGGGCGGCGAGGAGAGCAGCTTGGCTTTAAAATGCATTTCAACCAGATGAGACAGCAGCGGGATTACGTGGCCTCGGCCAGCTGGATGAAAAGAACACATCTGGCGAGCTGAGTCAAGCGCCCGAAGACGCCAAACTCTGTTGAAATATTTGGCAAAGCCGTCTCCTCCGCACAAACACGTGAGCGGCAAACACGTCAAGAGAGACGGCGGTTTGTGCGCACGCAGACGCACAGTACTGTACCATACCGTAGTGTACTGTACGCCAACAAGCCAACTCTGCATTTCAATACAAACTATGGCTGTAGGTGTTAACAAAGCCCACTTTGTCACATGCCCAACATCAATACACATTGTACACAAGTGCTTACATGAAGAGACGGGAAGGACTATTCCTTCTATTCACTGTGGCACAAACAAAATGCTGACTTCTGTGGTTAGGATGACATATCTGTTTGTCTATATCACTTTCCTACTGGCCCCAGGTGCAACATATGGCGCAGGGAGGGGTGTGACGAAGACACCAGCCCTATAAAATAATCTAGATAAGTTAGATAAGGCAGGGTGCTGTGGCACAAAGCAGCTATTACTTTCTTGTCTATGATGATCAACTGAGTCAGGGCAGGACATGCCCATCCATGATCCCTTTTCAAATCAGGCATCCTCCACCCCTCTGAGTTTCTGCAGCCAGTCCCGTCTTGTTCGCATTTCCTCGTCCTTAGCTGTTTCTAGCCGCAGCACGGCGTGGACACCATAAATCTTCACTGTCGTTAAATAACAGGACTGTAACAGTGGAGAGATTTACAGGAACATTAAGTGTTGCTGCTGAATGTGGGGGGAAAACCCTGGGTGGGTTCTTGTAAAAGACTGGAAACACTCATTTTCGGCCCGATCCATTGATGTAAATCCGCCTCCGTCTTCACATTTTCATTCACTTTGTTTTCCAGCATCTCTGCATTTTAGCCGTGCTCCCTCCAGGGAACGTGCTTATTCCTCACAGTCCACTTCATCCTGACTTTTTTCCCCTCTTTTCCATAACTCACTCCCATATTTGTTTCTCCATTCCTTTCACAACCATGCACATGTTGAGTGTCAACGGCTTGTACGGCACCCACAAGACACTGAGTGGAACCGCTCCTTTGCATAAACATTTCCACCGTGAGGACGAGAGCTCGGATGTCTCTGGTCAGAGGGCCGAGGCTGCGTTGTCACGGATACATGGATGTGTTTGGACGGCAGAGGGTTTTCCCTGAGAGGACCCCAGAGGTGCCCAAGTATATGCCGCACCCTTAAAAACATAGCTGAGCCTTAATAGTTTACATATGAGCCGTTACATAACGTGATCTCTCCCTTGGAATCACATCACAACATGCTTGCAGGAACACGATCAGTTCATGGGGAGTAAATTAAGTTTTGGAAAATTCAGTTCATGGGGGAAGTAAATAAGTGCTGGAAAAATCCAGCCAAACATAAAATTCTCAAAACGTTTTCCCCAAACTTTTAAGCAAGTCAGGGTGAACTGGGGACATCAGGAAGAGACTGCCAGGATGGCAAAATCGTGGGCTGCTTTTGATGAGTTTTCCTACGTGGATTTGATGCTGCTGCTGCCGCTGACATGTTTTTGATTCAACTCTTCGGGACAGCTCGTACTGGGACTGGCCTGGAGTCATCTAGAGAGAGGACCGTAACATTAGGCCCATAGGAATTCTGCAAAACTACCCAAACAACAGCAGCGCCAGCCACGACAACCCTCCAATAGTCTCATACTTGACAAGAAGATACATGAGAGAAAATACATGGATTGCTCCCCAGTTTGAGACCTAATGGTACATGATTCAATAAAGCTGATTTTACTATGCACAGATGCTTCACATGGTTAATGATACTGTCATTAAGATTTAATGGAACTATAAAACAGCAACATATATTAATCAACTATCCTAAAGAGATGAGCAGGAAGATCAGGACACAGCTTTGATTCTCATGCCACTGACACTTTAATCAGTGTTATATAATATACACTATGGTGGCCAAAGGGTCGTTAGCTGGATGACATAGATGGCTATGTCATTTGTGTATATCATTAAAATCTCCACATCCACACTCCCAGCAGATTGCTGTGGGAGGAGGGTTGCCAAAACTGAAGACTTTCAAAAAGTTGAAAATAAATAGCCTTGATTAAAAAAGTCAAGAAGCTGTGGGAGGGCAGGGGGTTCAGATAATCCCGTCAAACATTTTGTTTGAAGCCTCTGTCCTCTTTAAAGTAATCAAACATGCACCATCAAGACCTCGACCCTGAGGGTGACTGTGAGCCAACTGTAGATTATTGAGCGCTCTCTTGTTTAGTCTTCAAATATGTATGTGTACAAATCTCAGTCTCTCTGCGTCCATGCATGTTTGTCTGATCCACTCTTCAGACTTCACTATTTTTAGACTTAGAAATAACAGTGATTTTTCACATTTTCTTCCCTACGTTATGATTTACAAACATCTCTCTGACATTCTTTCTGAATAAAACACTCAATCATATTGTTGACTTCTACACTGAAGACAAAATGCAAAGTTTATGTGTCATCTGTGGAGGTTGAAATCAGATCAGTGTAATCTCACATTCATTATTCCACATTTATTCTTACTATACTTTCTCAGTGTAACTCTTCACCTCTTTCTTTGTAGCCTCTCCTCTCATACCGGCTCAAAACTCATCTGGCCCCTTTTCACATGCACTTCAAATCTAATTAATCCTCCTGTCCTTTCCCTGCCTCCTCAGCAAAGCAAACTAATACCGTGCTGCCTGCAAAGAACGTAAGGAATGTCGTCATTTTTTAATGTCTGAGCCTCGGCTTCTCTCTGAAGTGATGCAGCATTACACAACGGGATGAAAAATTGAACTTTCCCATGTATCAAGTTATTTTTATCATTGCTCTTTATCTCTGCTTTACATTCACCTCTGCAGCCGCAGCAGCACAATCAATTATCCTCTTCATCTGAGGTTTTCTCTGGGACAGTGTGTTGTGTGACATGTAATACATGAAAACTGAAACAAACATCTCAAGTTTCTTTTGTGACCTGGTTCTGATACAGGACCCTGTTGCTAGTATTCAATAATTCAGTAGGTGGGATGTGTATGTGTGTCCAAAATCCTGACTAGGCACTAAACACATAAAGCATGACAACAGGAGAGAAAAAGATGCCAACGCTTGATTAACGATTGGGATTAAAGAAGCAGCTGTCTGACTACAGAGCTATAGGAATATACATGTAAAGTTGTCTTACACAAGAAAGAACATGTCTTTTTAATTCTTAGGAGTGCCAGCAGACAAACGATGTTGCCGTAGACGACCAGAGACAAAAACTGATGATTAAAGTACAAAATACTAACGTCCTTGTTGCAGTCTATGGATTGTGAATGAAGTTGCGCCTTCTGAAGCTCACCGCAGGAAGTGAAACCACAATTCTGCATTTGGCAATTTTTTCAATACAATGACATTTATAACCTCCACATCTGAGCAGCTGATTGTTCTCCTGCATTCAAAGTGTTTTAAGCTCTAATCTGAAGCATTACACTCACTTCCTTTGTTTATGAACATGCACATGTTGGAGGAGAACATGGTGAAGGATGAGGGTGAACGGGCGTTGAGGGTTGAAGCAGCAGCAGCAGCACAGGCTGAAAAGAAGCTAAGTCGCTGTTTTGAATTTTGCAGTTCGTAGAGCTGAAAGACACCTACTGTAACAAGGAGACAACAAACAGCAGGACTTGTCATGCTACAACAACGTACAGTGCTGAGATAAGGCTTCCTCCCTGGATAAATCAGGGATGAGTCACATTTGACTTCTGTTCTGGCCTTTTGCTTTTTTAAGATTGCTGCTGTTTCAATGGCTAATGGCTATACTGTATTCTCTACTGAGCGTGTGTGGTTGTTATAGCTCTATCAGCTGAAGTCTGGTCCACTATACAGTCCATTGAGTGGATACAATTTGCAGCAAACTCCAAGATTGTTCCACTTGACTCGGTTCAAGCTTCAGACTCTTTAGGCCAAGTGGCTGGGTCAACTGCATTACTAAAAAAAAACCACAAAAAAAAAACCATACTGTTCCTACAGAATTCTGTCAGAGCCTGAAGAGCTGCAGATCCAACTACTGCTGCACTGACTGTGACATCAAGTTATATACGATATGGAATAGAATAGAATAGAATAGAATAGAATAGAATAGAATAGAATAGAATAGAATAGAATAGAATAGAATAGAGAAAGAAACTGGTCATAATCTATTAGAATAGAACAGAATAGTATAGAATGGAGAAAGAATATGGTCATAATTTAGAATGGAGCTATAGAATAGAATAGAGCTAGATTCAATAGAACAGAGCAGAAGACACTGGACTAGAACAGACAGCAACACAAACAGTGGTAAACATCAGAGTGTTTGTGAACAGACCACCATAGTTAAGTGCATGCGTGTGTGTGACCAGAATATTCCCCCAGCTCAGTGTGAGTGTGTGTGTCCCTCTCTCACATGGTGGAACAACTGACAGCAGTGGCCACAGGTGACAGACAGACAAGCACACACACAGAGACACAGACACACAGTCAGATCATTTGGTCTGCAGCACTTGTGTCCACCACCATCACTCATGCAGCTCACGTCACGAGTGGGGCTCAGCCAGACAGTGCTGCTGATCTGAGGTCTGTTGAGTGTGCAGGAGGATAAATCACAGTAAAAAAAACACTGTTAACAGCACGACGACTTTCTTCCTCAGTGGAGTCCAACACAGTGTCATGACTCCACCACAGAGCAGCTGATGTTGTGCTTGCAGATGATGTGAGCGCGTGTATTTACGCGCTCTTACAAAACTTGGACGCGTCTCAGAGAGAGCTCATCCATGAAATGAGTTTTTTTTCTAGCTGCTCTGGAAGTATCGCCCACAGTGGAGAATCGATATGTTTAGTCGCCCCTTTTTCTTACCTTAAAAGTGGTTGAAGCACGTGAGGAAAACGTTAGGCTGAGGCGTTAGATCCAGTCAGACTAGATATCCAACTTCTGGAGCCTGGTGATGTGGAGGTGGTGGTGGCGGCGGAGCTGCGTTTTCTCCTCGACACAACTTTTCAGCAGCTACACATCCCTGAGCTCCGGAGACAGTGTAGGCTATACATGATCCCCCCCCGCTTCGCTGCTTTGTTAGGAGAAGAAGACCATGTTGGCAATGGTAGAAAGCGACGCGGCTCTGTCCCCGGCTCTGTCTCGGTACAATCAGCTGTCATCACATTAGAAACAGGCGCAGCGGAGTCACTTAGCGCCTCTCCATGCCTACATGCAACAACACCACCCACTTTTTTCTACAGTGACCCGGGGCTGGCCCGGCTGCTGCCTGACTGAAAAAGAAAAGTGGGTCCAAATTTTTAGGGCAGCGTTCATTGATTACTAAGTAGTTGTAGAATGATTTTAACCCACATTTTCACTGTTACTTTCCAGTAATGCATCAGTTTTTGCAGCCACAACCGGCGATTAATCTTTTTTTTTTTTTTTTCAAAGTGCATAAAACTCCATTTTATATTAGGCTACATGTATTCCTCTTAATGTGAATTTGCACACATAATTATCTAATAATAATTCAAATTCATTTTCTTTTTAGGTACAGATTTTACAAGCAAATCCATCTTTATTATCGTTCTACCACCACTGTGAAAGTCATTTGAAATTAAATTTTCACTTTAATCCAATCACAACTTCATAAAGTTGCCATCACACATCCTATTATTTTTTATGTTGTATGTCTTTCCAGATGCAGAGGTAATGCTGCTTATGTGGCAGGGAGTGAGTTTAGGCCTACAGTAAGTCATCATGAACATTTCCTCAGGTCATTGGCTCATCCATGTGCAGGTCAGCACATGTTTGTCTTTGTCCACTCCACCCAGACCAAATACTGCAGCAGTTTAAGGAAATAACAAGTTTAGAGCTAGGTCATTCTGATTTTTAAATTTTTTATTTTATATTTCAACAAGTCACTTGTTTGTGCTTTTGCTCATTCTACTGTAAGCTACAGTTTTGAATTCATTGTACTGCATGCTTGATGTAGTTATAAGTGTGCTAGTCAAAAAAACTTTTGTGGCTTTCTTCACACTCTTTTATTTAGGGACAGAGGGAGGGAGAAAATCATAGTCATTATATTTTGGAACCATTTTCTCAGCCGTGGCCATTGTGTGCAATGGTGTGAAACACTGAACCCTTTTTCGCTGTGTCTGCAGCAATGGCAGCTTCCTCATAATGTGATCTTAAATGTGCAGAACAATAGCAGGAAACGAAGCCACTTGGATGCGCTCACCCTCACGTGTTGGCACAGACAAGGAAAAGACAGAACACATGAAAACAGCCTCAGTCAGATTACACACAGACACACACAAACATACACAACAAAGCATTTACTGGTATCACTTTATAGAAGCTGTAGGCCTATAAGAATCATGTTGCTTCATGGTTGGTTTGTTGCCTGTAAAATGCTCATACAGCTAAATGTACAACACAGTCATACTTCGCTGCATCAACCATGTAGTTACTGTATCACTGAGAATAATAGGTGTTTAAATGTCTATACATAGAAATGTGCCAGTTACCATGTGCTGTATGTCTACATGATTGTTAACTCAATCAATAATATACTTCAGGTGTTTGACATGAGTGTCAAGTCATGTGACAAGAACAAAGTGTCATAATTGTTATTATATGAAAAATCTGTGCATGAAATAAATAATGGAGAACATGACATTTACATGTCGGTATCATCACTGTCCAACGTAATAAGCACCAGATCCCCAAAATGTAAACTTTTGAGCTTAAAAAAAACAAATTATATATACATATATATTATTCATTCTTAGACAGTAACTTCCAGTAAAGTTTGTCGTAGGATTTCCCTGTCACCTCTGAGTCAATGGACATGGGTGAATCGGTGTAGGAAGTGTCTGGCAGTGTGGGCCAATCAGTGGGCTTCATTGACGCCACATTTGGGCCAACGAAGTGCACACAAATGTGAACTCGACCCCTCATGTACACGCACAGAGGGACGTCACACGCACACGCTCACAGCCATGCTACAGCTGAGAACACTCCAGATCAGTGGCACTGTATGAAACGCAGGCTTTGTCTTCTCACACAGTGGCCACTTTCATTCAAGGGCAGTATGTGGGTCTATTGTTGTCTTTCAATATTTGCAGCCAGTTGATCGTCACTATAATGCTCCGCAGGCAGAGAATACATTGGCTGCGGTACAATCATCCCATTGTGTTTCCTCTGAGAAACACTGTAGGCAGTTGTTGCAATTACTGAACCGATGTCAGTAAGTGAATGATTGTTGTGACTCAGTTTGATGTTCCCCAGCCTCTTCTTAATTTGTGTGCGTCTCCATGTTTGTCTTTGAGGAACCTCTGTATCACTGTCACAGAGTCAGAGTCACCGAGTGCCCGGTGAAGTGTGCTTTTCCTCTTTCCTGTTGGTCAGAGAGAGACTATTGTTGTACTCTTTAGTGTTCATGAATGGCACAGGAAAAACAAATGGAGAGAATTTGAGTGCAAGAGTCCTGTCTGCTCTTAGCAGTTTGTCAAGCCTCTTGGAGAGTCGTTCAAGCGAACATGCTCTGACAGTACGGGGTAGTTTGAATTTTCCTGTCCACCAAAAATAACAGCATGACATTTCCCATAATGATATGTTTTTGTGAAGTTTTTGCGTTTCAGATTCTGTTCAGATGAATGCTTTAATGAATGTGTTAAAGGAATCTACACATGAAAGTGATTCAAAGAGCCCACAAGCATTGGATTTGGGGTTAATTAGCAACTGTTTACACAACAGACTCACAAAGGACAGAGCCCCAACTCCCTAGAACTCTCTCCCAACCCAAATCTGGCACTGGAACTTTTAAACTTCCTATGAATGTTTTCCTAAAACACTTTTTTCTGTCCAAATTTGTATTTTGTTTTATTCTTACATATCAGAATCTTTTTACATTATAAGTGCTGCCATATATAGCCGAGAGCTGTTCATTTAAGCAAGTTAGGCCGAGAATGACTGTCCTTTTATTTCATTGTGCATCACCAAATCAGCCTACCCTATACTGCCACCTCCAGGATACTGAGGCTTAGTGTTGTGACAGATACTGAAGTTTGCCCAGCATTGACTTCTCACTATGACCTGTGTGATGGTTTCAAGAGGTAGTGCCTGTTATTTGTCAGTGGGTTTTTTTGATACTTAATAAAGTTTTAGATGTAGATGTTTTCCTAGTGGGCTAAGATTAAGATTGTTTTGTTTTTTCTTTAATGATTAAGTGCAAATGGCAGAGCTGTATGGTTGGCTTCCTTCCTTGTGCTGCAGTGACATCTACTGTTCTGCAATTGTAGCCTGATAACAGTAGACCTATTTTTGAAAGGTCAACAGACAGGCTAAAAGCTAAATTTCCCAGTGAGCCATATTTTCCAGGTGGCCAGAGGAAATATGAAACACAGCACTGCTTGTAAATTTAGAGAGGGAGTTGTCTTCAAAACCCTCTCTAGCTAACACAGGTCTATGTTGACAGTAGCTAGCTAACAGTTAGGCCTACTACAACACCATTACATGAGATTGATCTACAATATGTCAATTTTCTCATATAATTTTTCATTTCTCAACATCATTACTTTGGTTTGAATGTCCTGCAAAGTGAAAAGGTTAAAAGGTGACTGAGAAATCTCCATAGCAACAACAAAATACACATCAAATTAATTTCTTTTGATTTGAAAATACACATAAATGACATCATTTCCTGTGAAGTCACTCATGATGTCATTATGGAATGCAATATCATTATGATGAACCTGTATGATGTCATAGTTGTATCATGTCATTATGGAATGTGTGACATCATTTACTGTGGCTTTCATCTGTGATAAAAAGTGAAGCATCAGTCACTCACAGACATTCTCAGCGTGAACAGCGTCTCAGAAAACTGCACGTGACTGAAATTTGTTTTGTTCTTGAAACAAAAACAAAGTAATCAACTGTAGAGTTGAAATAAACCTTTTTGATTCATTACAAAACCGAACGACGAAAAGAAATACAACAACGGAAACATGAGTCTGGTTTCGAAACCTACCAAAATCATCCGCATAGCAGAACGAGAACTGCACCTGATTCTGGCTGAGAAAGATGAAAAGATCTCGGTCTTGGAGCGAAAACAGCAAGTCATTTCTAGAGGAATTGACAGGTTGAACCAGAAGCTCTCCTGGGAAGTAGAGGAGACGACCTTAATCAACAACGAACTGTCCTCCTTGCTCAAAAGCAAAAAAGAATGTGATACAAAGATTCAAGAGCTGGAGGAAGCTCTCAGAGCTGAGAACCAGAGGAAGCAGGAGGCCACGATCCGCCTCACCGAAGAGACCAATGAGACGTTAAAAGTCCAGCTCACATTGGCCCAGACTGAACACGACCTGGAACAGTCGCATCGCCAATGTGAGGACAACAGGTCTCATGTAGTGGCTGAACAAAGTCAGGAAGTCACAGAGCCTGGAGCAGAAGTGAACCAAACCCAGCCAGAACTGGACCAGCAGATGTTTCCATGGGAACAAGAGAGGTCCCACCTGCTTGAATCCATCAACATGATCAAGCAGGCTGTGGAGCAGAGAAAAGAAGAACATGCTAAATTCATGGAAGCGCTGATGGACAGAATCACAAGACTGGAAACAGAGATGCAACCAAAAAAGAAAAAGACTTTGTGGAGACGGTTTGTCCGTTTTTTTACAAGGACATAACCTGTCCTCCAACCACCAAGTACTCTTCCTCTAACACCACACACACACACACACACACACACACACACACACACACACACACACACACACACACACACACACACACACACACACACACACACACACACACACACACACACACACACACACACACACACACACTGACTGACAGCCTCATAGAGAAGAAACCACCAACTTCTTCTCTTCTCTCTGAGGTTGTTTGTCCTGTATGTGAAAGGGTTTTCTCCGGGCACTCCGGTTTTCCGACCAACTTGATCTTATTGATCTTATTTAAAAAAAAAAAAAAAAAAAGAACTCTATTTTTCAGAAATTTTATTTTGATCCAAATTCATGAGGAAGTGTTGAAAAAAGGAAAAAGAAAAAGAATATGAATGTGGACTCATGTCACTCTTCATAATATAAGGTTGAATAATAATTCAACCTTATATATGATATGTGATGATATATGATATTCTGATACTTACTGCCTAGCAGTTTTACCAAGAAACTGTAATAATAATTTAAAGAACGAAAAATGGCGTTGGGGTTAGGGCTGGGGGTTGGGGTTGGGGTTTACATGGCCCTTTACACATTATTCAAGCACTGGTTGACATCAAATGTCGTCAGTATTGCTCTGCTGAGTGATATCAATTGGTATCGCATTGCAATGACCCTTTATGTGTTTTTCAAGTGGTAAAAGCAGTGGTTGAGGTCAGATCTGTAAATCTTACTCTGTTGAGTGATATCAAGTCATTTTGAGCAAAAGTATTCATCTCTGTGCAGGACCAGAGGCGTCAATCAATTTCTGGCATCAACAACGAACTGTCCTTCTTGCTCAAAAGCAAAGAAGAATGTGATGCAAAGATTCAAGAGCTGGAGGAAGCTCTCAGAGCTGAGAACCAGAGGAAGCAGGAGACCACGATCCTCCACGAGCCTCACCGAAGAGACCGATGAGACTGACAGCCTCATAGAGAAGAAACCACCAACTTCTTCTCTTCTCTCTGAGGTTGTTTGTCCTGTATGTGAAAGGGTTCATTTAAATGCATTGAAGAAGAATGAAAGGACAGGATAAAACAATAAAACACAAAAGAGATTGTAAATTGTGACAGCAATTTATTTTCAATTTCGATTTTCCTCAATTTATAGAAATCAAAACCTCAAAAAGTCCTTTAAAAAGACAGGATAGCTGTGCTCATACAAATCAACACCGTTACATAAATACAACAAGTTTGCACCAGTTCCTTAACACAGACACACGGTTTATATTTATCAACAAAAACACGAACAAAAACACAGAGGTTTGCAATACATAATCATAGGACTACAAAGGTAAAATTACATACATATATTATGATCATTTACCATGTTTATGTGGTGTCTAATTCATTGTCCATGTCTCATCTAGGGCCAAGCTTTAACGGGGACTTAGGAGACGACAGGTTCTTCTTGCTGTTGTGGGGCTTCACTTGTTTGGGGTGTTGTTTTGGTGCAGTTTTCAAGTAAAAATGAAGCTGTTAGGGAGGAGATGTAGAGAGAGATGTAAGTGATCAACGAACAGTATCATCATCAAATTAGGTACAAGCCTTGACAAGGTTATCTACATTTTCCTCTAAATTATGAATCCATTAGGAGTCCTATGGCTGTATGCCCATACCATAAAGTTACAAACTCACCTGTATGGCCTCAGCTGGTCCCACTGTGACAGTGCTGCTAGATGAGACGTACCCCGGGGCAGATGCAGTAACAGTGTAGGTGCCTGGTAACAGCAGTCTGAAATAGTCGCCATCCACTCCTGGACGAGCACATGGAAAAGATGAGACATTGAAATATCCAACTATTCTTTCATACTGTACCTACTACTCTAAGCATTAAGATCATGTAAAAATAGGAAATACAGAGCAAAAGTCCATTAAATCAATTATCAGAAACATTTAATTATATGAGTAAATTCTAAATCTTGGTTTGCAAAGTAAATATTGATTGTGGTAAATAAAAAATCTGACAAAATAGTAGTGTTTCACCACTAAGTGCAGTGAACTGGGAGTTAAAAGTAGGATGCAGTATTTGAATAATATTTGAAAGATATACATACATTGTATCAGTGCATTTTTTTCAAGGTGTGTTTCTATCAATGACCACTAGAAGGCAGCTTGACCCACTCCAGAGAGTGAATTGACTGAACTTATTTTTCATTTTGATGACAATGAAATTAAGCTCATGGAAAAAAAAAGAAAAAAAAAAAGATTCTTTCTCATACACTCTTTCCCAAGTGATATTTTTGGACAATAATCTTATATGTCACTGACCAGGACAGCAGATCATCACCACAAAACCAATCCCACATTTCTGGTCTGTCTCAGACTCGAGGAGTGAAAAAAACGAAACAAAAAAAAAAAGTTCCGGGAACAACGGCCACATCTGTATAATAATTAACTGGCATTCCACCAACTGCTCCTTACCAGTGGTCACGTCATGGTGGATGCCAGCAACCGATACCTCAGCGTTGCCGATAGGGTTGTTGTTTTCATCGTACACCATGCCCTTTATCCCGTGATGTACCTGAAAAAGAAGAAACGTGTATTTGACTTTTTGTACATAATTGCGCAACCCCCTCAATATATAATGGACAGCATGTGCTCAAAAGTATATTGGGTAAGTGTGATTACAGATAGCTTTGTGTTTGAATGTTGCAAAAGATTACATCATTGATCACGGGTCATATCAGGTCTTCAACCACAGTTTAGAAACAAATGCCTCAACACTAGACCTTAACAACCTCCCCCCGGTCTTGTGGTCTACAAGGAACACACAAAAGCAAAACAAACCCAAAACAGCATCTGCCGGGTCTTTCACTTAAGTTTGTTCAATCAGCACTGTGGAAAACTGTATGTATTTCTAAACCAACCCTTGTGGCTTTTGAAACACTATTAGTGGCAAAAGGTCACTGTATTGTATCTCAGTGGGATAAAAGACATTTAGTCTTCAAACCGTGGTTTCATTAAATGCTCAACAGAAGATAAAAGTCAGTTTACTTGAATTACACCGAGTTTCATGCAGTTTTGACTCACTTTATCCAGAGGATCCCAGCCAACACTTACAAGAAGCCAAAGCATTGGACTCTCCGCTCTTGGCAGTTGGACTTTTGTGTGTCTAACTGTATGACTGTGTGTTTGTGGTGTGTGCAGCGAGTTGTTAGATTGTAATTCTTTATTGACATAACTGTAACTTGCCAAATTGTGTGTGTATTTATGTGTGCGTGTGTTTGTTCCAACCTGTTCCAGGTACGAAACCAGCGCCTCTCGGTTGCCCAGCCATTCTCTGGGCAGCGCTGATGCTGGAGGGAACTTATCGCAGCTCAGCTCCAGGGTGATCTCAAAGCAGTTGGTGTACAGGTAGTTGAAGTCCTGCATGCCTGAAACACAAAGGGATTTGATTTCAGTTCAGATGTCATTGAAGCAATGCAGTCTCCTTTGTGATTTATCAGGAGGAGGAATTTTGTACAGTGGACCCAAAAAACCATGGGCGAGCAACTTTGGTCGGGGAGAAATTGGACACCAAACTTTTACCAAGCTGTATAAAAGCTGTTTCATCTCATTCTTTCACAAAGAGCTGAGCTTTAAGAATATTTTCTTCATAGACTTTCGGAACACCCAAAATCAGGCAGACATTGTCAAAGCCTGAACTCTCTCCAGGCTAATGCATATGAGGCCATTATTGGGAGGGAAAGTTCAAATGTAACCTCATGGACCATGACATAACACTTGGAGCAAAAGGAGTTGTTAAAATAAACATAACATACTCTTACTAAATGCGACTGTGGGTGTTTTTCACCCAAATCAAAAGCTTGCATGACTCAACTGAAAAGCCCAACAGATTCACATTCCTTGGAAGAATCCAGACCAGCTCAGACCGGGATTTATAGATCAAAGACGCGGGTCTTGTTATTGCTGCAGTTCCAGATTAACTGAGCTCGAATTGAGTACGTGTCCAGACAGTTTGATGAACTTGGTGTACTGCAACTTCCAAGCATATGGCAAAACATTGCTGGAAGTATTCATCAAGCTTTAAAACAAAGTTCCCAACCCATAAACCAAACAAGAGGGGGATGAGGACTTCAACTTAGCTGCCAGTGCCAAAGCTCGTATAACTCCCAACGGCCTGTAGGTGGCCAACACCAGTAAATGATATTACTTTGAACCGAAGCCTAATAACGGCTGCACTAAGCTTTCGGGTTTTTTGCAAAATGCAAAATATGCATCTCAACTATCCACTGTAATTATTTCGTATGTGCGACTGAATGACAGGATATCTACTGTGCTACAGATGAGACGCTTGATTCATGTGTACAACACAGGGGTTCCAAAAAAAAAAAAACACACAAGCCAGATATACTGGTTAACACAAGAGTAAAAACAAAGCAACAGTGTCTATTTAATAAGGTGAATTGTTTCAGTATAACTGCAGGAGGCATAGTTAGTTTTAGCACTTGTGTATTTAGAGAGGTAAAACCAGGTTCATAAAAATTAGCCAAACTTATCAGCTACTTACTAAGCATTAAAGGGACTGTATGAAATGCATTTATATCATTAACTTAAAAAAGGACCACCGTGGCTTCCAAAATAATGGCAAAGTGAGTCCAAAATATTCCAGACACTGCATTTATCAACCAACTAAACAGTTCTGCAAACTGTTGGCAAATATGTAATTAGTAAAAAACATAAATCTGATAACATACATTAAAAACCACACATCCCATAGGAACGACTTTAAGTTTTTTTTTGTTGGCACACCTTGTTACATATCTGTGGTGAGCTGACTGTGTGTGATTTACAAACCTGAGCATCTAAACTGAGGAGGTCAGTGGGGAGTGCAGCTGTTGATGTACAGGAGGTCAGGAGGTCAAAGCACAGAGGCCTCCGAAAGAGTCAGACGGTTCATGCGGACCCTGAGGCCGTGGCGTGCCATGCAAGCCATTCGGGGCATTTCATTCATGTTGAAGTGTATGCTAGTGCCTGCCGTTATTCTCACAGGTGGCCTTGTCCTTGTTTTAGAATCAGAAAGATAATAGCTGGTTCTCCACCATGGAAGCACGGAACAATCTGTTTAGCGAATGGAGGTCGCCTTCACCGGCCTTCATCACGTTTGCCTTTCCTTTGCTACTCACATGCTCAACTAAACTTTCTTCAGAAGTTTGTTACAGTATGCATCTCTTGTGCTGTCCTATCATTATTCATTTATTTATTTATTTATTTATTAACCTTATTAGCTAATTACCTTCCTTTAACCAATTATCTTTTTTTAATTACTTTAACTACTTTTAATTACTGTTGCTGTTTCAGACACCTGAATCTCCCTACACGGATAAATAAAGGTTTCAATCAATCAATCAATCAATCAATCAATCAAATCAAATCAAATCAAATCAAATCGTGAGAGCTAGTTTAAGTGTCTTTAAAGGGGATCTGTCTATTTCCTGATTCCAGTAGTGTTTCTTGTGTTTCTAGTCCTGCTTTATTTGCTGTAACTCTGTTTCTTACCTTTGGACAGAGAGTACCAGCTGGCTCCATTGGTGATCCCCTCATCGAAGAAGTCCCCGCAGTTCCAGCCCTTGTGCATCCAGCTGTGAGCGTACGAGTAGGTCCTCGCCAACTGTTGAGAGAGCACGTGCCCAGTCATCCACACAGTAGGGTATATACAGTATGTAGCACATCTGGATAACACTTTGGAAGGAATTTTTTAATCTATGGCCACACCTGTCTGAAGATTTTGTCATCCGGAGTGGCTGCGTATGTGGTCCTCCCTCGGATGCGGGGATCTCTCGACTTGTCGAAGGGGTAGTTGGCCACCACGGCTCCTCCGTGGAGATTGGCTGACAGGATAAAATTGTAGTTCTGCATCCATTTTACGACGGCCATGGTCTCTGGTTCAACCTGTTTGGGATATTCAGTGAGAAAGCATTACAGAAAGTAACTTATGCCTCGTGTACTTTGACGTACTTTATAATCACAGACATATTGATTCCACTTGTGACAGTGTAGTTCAGTATTTACGTAATGTCCTTTGTTAAATAATGTCCACAAATTCTTTCCCAATCCATGATACAAACCATCTGCATATTGTCTAGTTACTTGTATGAAGATATTACACATAGACTACACGTAATCCCAGGCCTTAACCAGTGGGCTGAAGACATCTGGTTTTCCTTTCACCAAGAAATACGGCTTCTCTTGGCTGGTTATCTGGACAAATCCTAGTTCTCTCTGCTTTGCCATATGCACATATTTCTTAGTGGTTTTTCTTGTCTCTTTTTCTCTTTTCGGCAAACAGGTTAATCTTTACAGGCAACACAGTTAATTCTTCAAGGTATCTTTTCCTGCTTTTCTCAAGCCCTTGAAAGTATCCTTCAGCCTGACTCCCAGTACACTTTCCCCCAATGCAGCAGTTTATCTGACTTCACCAAGACTCAAAATAAATCAGGCATGGGGGTTAGGGATGTTTAAAAGTCCTTTCTTTTCTGTTGTTGAGGCTGGAATTCAAGGAGAAAGATGAGTTTACAAGACGATGCAGCGCTGGTATCAAAAAGCTGCCAGGATGGAAACACAATAGCTGCTTCTACAGTAAATCTAAAACAAGCCATTCGTAGGAAAATAATGATAATGATCTAATAATGATCTGTTCACAAAGCCACTTTAATCACTGATGAGTGCATGTCCTTAATCTGCACAAAGAGGTTCAGCTTTTGCGTCACATTACCAAACCACACATAACCTCCAGACATCCAGACTACAGACACGGCCCTTTAAATTTCAGATCATGCTGTTATTTTTTTTCCTCTGTCAGTGCTAGCTATCCTCACATACTCATAGCTGTAGACAAGGAGTAATATCTCCCCTTGAATGAAGTATGCAGAAAAATAAACAGTGTATTAAAAGATTAAGAATAAACAGTCCAGTCAGAGCCCAGTAGCCTTGAGTGCAGCAAGAAGCAGGGCTTGTGTTTTGAGGAGTGGCAGGTATTTATGATATATGGATCTTTCTATACTGTACCTTCCATCAGTACTTTGAAGTCAGACCTTTCACCATGGTGTAGGGTTACATACATTAAAGGCGCACGCACGCACGCACACTCACTCACAAAAAACACACTGACAATCATATCTCAGTGGTACAGCACGATATAAAAATAACTGCGCAGACAGGGAGGGAACAGCCTGTTGTTTTACACTAATCCACACATTCTGGATCACTCAATGCTTCAACGTCAGTTTGTGGTTTACGTTTTTTTCACACTGTATGAGGGACGTCCTCTGCAGGCCCATCAATTGTCAGCAGATGCTCTTGCAAAAGCATTTTGCCCAGACTCATGGTGCGAAGTGGGCTCTTTTACAGAGGCTAAGTAAATACAGTATTTCTAGGAACAGATTCCTGCTGTCAGATGTGGAAACCTAAAAAAAAAAAAAAGTGGATTCCTGAATGAAATTAAGTGTGAAAAATTATAACGACACTGGGGAAACACTGAGATTGGAGCAAAGTGCCAGTCCTGTTTTGTAATTACTTGCAAGATTTGAGAATGAAAAAAAAAAGGCTTCTTCGTGCAGGAGTCAGAGTCAGGAGGCCCTGAGGTGTTGGATTTGTCAGTTATTGCAGCTGCTTGCCCAGAGACATATTCCTTCACCTCTCCCCTGTCTTAGTCTACTTCTTTAAAAGGAAAAGGGGAGAAACTGTGACTGTTACTCACTAAACTCATTGGAGAAAACATCATCATTTGGCTCATGTAAATGCAGCATGTCCGCGCCTGCAGGCGAGCGCAGGGGGGCTTGTGGCTTCATGTAGCCTGTGAGGATACAATCCTGACCTGAATGAAGTATCTGTAACAGCAGCACAGTTTCTCTTTTGTGCATCTCTCTCAGGCAGCAGTCAAGTGGGTAGACAGCCAGCCCGCAACTGGAAGGACCAGCGTTTTTAATCCTCTCTGTGCATCTGCAGCCCATAGCATAGTATCAAAACAAATGAACTGATATGTGAAAATAGCAAATAATAATGTAATCAGTTCTCTATATCATGTTATATCTTGTCAAATCAGCTTAAAATGTTTACCGACAGGGTTTAAGCATTCTTCATCTGACTCTAACTGCACATGGGATAAGCACTGGAGCAGATTATAGCTTCTTTAATAGTGTAGATTAAATTCTGTGTCTGTTTTTCTGGATCAGTCTGTTTGGATATTTCCGTTACTATGGCTATGGACACTGAGGATACAAAATATCACCATATGAACAAATATTTTTCTTTTTATCTCTTTCTTTTTCCGGCCGTATGTCAGCTGGGTGTATCAGGGTGGGGTGATGTGTTGTTTCCGTCTTTCTCACTGTTAATTTGAATAGACAGAGGACCGTTGCATAAGACTGAGTTATTACAGTAAAACTACATTGTTTATTACCATCAAACCTAAAGTAATGACAAGTAATGACATATTCGTAAGAGGTTGTATGAGGCAATGGTGACACCATGTGATTAGACCCGTTACATTTAATGGTGTTTGACTTTTTGGAACTTGTAGTAATGTTTCTATTATTAGATTATTTAGACATTTTATTATCCAATAGTACCAGCCAGTTGCTTCAGGAAGTGAGGAGCAGAGGCCAGGCCAGCTGAAGATAACATGACAGTGGATGATGTGTCCTCTGGGATCTGACCTTAAAAAGTAAAAAAACTGTTTCACAGCACACACTTGTGTCCTTGCACTTGTTCTCTGCTCATTTTACACAGCAGGGATCTAAAATAATAAGAGCACAGTAAAAATACGCCACAGGCCATTCAATCACTGAGAATGAAGCCATGTCTCTCCCACAGCCAAGATAAACGATAGACTGTACATTGCAATATAATATAAAATACATAAGCAGCCTACGTTTATTTTTTATTATTATTATTGAATGAATACTGAAGTTTATTCCCTTCTTCTTACTCATTTTGCAGAGCAGGTTTCAAATTTGCATTGGACAGAACATGTAGTTGCATGTATCGTACTTGACAGCGCAGGGAGCTTTGTGTGTTTTTGCCAGGTTCGAAATATTTCAAGGTGCGCAGAGCTTTGTAAGTCGATTCCCCAATAGTCTCATAGCAACAGAACCTGTCCACACCCTGGGCTCCGTGAGTGCCAGAGAGCGCCGTGATGAATGTATCGGTTATTTCAAGAAAGAAGGTATTTGCGATCTTGGGATACCGAGACTTGGCAACGAGCAGGCGGCGCTGAGTGAAATCGCAGGTTTGTAAGCTATGTGGAGACTAAGGCAGCACCTCGGGGTAGCAGGTAACAGCCACACTCTGAGACCGCAGAGTAGGTCAGTGCAATTTCTCATGGTGGTGATGGGGAGACAAAAATGTTTAGCTTGAGCTGAAAGTCTTCATATACATTACAGACTGTATATAGTATCAAGTGCTGTTGAGGACGTCTGTATTTCCATTTTGATTTGTTGAATTTCTGAGGCTTAAAGGTAATTTGAAGTTTAATGTATGCATAGTTTCCTTTTATTTGATTAAAGCTCGACTAGCAGCGGGTTCTGATCCTGTTAAAACCTCATGAATCCATTCATGTCAACAAAGTAGAAGCCAAGATAACTCAGCTGTCCTACAGCTGCTCACTATTAAGCTACATATTCAAACACTGAACGCACACTGACACAAGCATAAAAAAATGTCTTCATTCATCTTTCTGACCCAAACATGCTTACATATTGTAAGCATATGCAGAGATAAATGCCGCCGTATGTGTCTCCTCAGTGTTCATCCAGCAGCACTGACCTGTTGCTCCCAGTTGTCCGGCAGGGGCAGGTGGTGGTTTCGCCCATTGTTTTTCTCGTAGTAGTACATGAGCGCGTTCAGGTCTGGAAAGTTCCGGTTCAGATCGATCTCCCTGGCGTTGCCCCGACCCACCAGGTAGCCGTTGAACTCTGGACCCTGTTGATACAAGGAAACTCAATCAAGTGTGCAAAACTGGAGCCTGTGTTGGTTCTTCTTACTGCTTGGTAGCAGAAAAGGAAAAACTGGCTTTTATATTGCACACCCTGCCCAGGCATTCTTCAGTATAACAACGGTGAATTATTTCCAACAGGTTTAATCCACAGCAATTAACTTGTTCTCTTAGGAATCCAAAACCCTCTCAAACCACTTTAATGAACTTAAAGACAAAGTCAACAAGAATAAGAGCTCCAAGCCACTCTCAGTCCTGGCTATAATAAAATGAAAGTAGCATTGCATGGCATTGCACGCAAGTCTGCAGCCATGCTAGTAATGTGGCTCCATGGATGGTAATGAAGATCTGATGGTCAGTGCAGGCGGAAAATCTCATAATTGGTGCTATTGGATTTTGTACAGACCCTTATAATCCCAAGAGAGTGAAGCCTAATGACTTTTATGACTCCCGGACTTTTATCTCGTGCCACAGCCTTGCTCATATTCATGGTTAATGAGGAAATGTCTCCACAACTTAGTTGATGCACACATTCATGATTACCTTCAGGATAAAATATCAATTTGTTTAATGGAAGCATTTTTATCAGTTTAGTTAGTACTGCTTCACAAATGTTCGCACACACAGAACTAAGATGAACATAATATCAACTAAATGCTTACATTTAGCTCAAAGCACTGATGCGCCTAATTATAGCCTCCCAGTTCTATTGGCTTGGCTACAGACTGATTTATTACACTGGGGAGTTAGAGCACCCTGGAATTCATGTTTTTGTTTGCACTGGTCGTCCATCTGAAGATGACCTTTTATCACTGAGTCTCATTCCAAAAAATGTGTTTTTGTTATTGACTGTACGGCAGAGTTGTTGACTGGCTGAGGTTACTCCACAAACTATCTTCCAAAATAGGGTGTCTTGTTGGATCTGCATAGTATTTATAAACATTTCCCTGCAGGGTTGTGCAGAACTTTCTACCCTGCTGGCAAGACAAGAGAAAGAGAACTGGTTGAATCTTTTATAAAGCTGCTTTAATCTTACACTTGACATCATAGATATAATAAATGTGGTTGTTTTTCCTCAAAAGCTCAATAACTACCCCCCAAAATTATTGCTATGCCCTCCCCGGTTGAAACAATCCTCCCATTGTTTTCCAGATGCTGTCGCACCCAAACATCTGTTGATGCAACAAATTACAGCGTTGTGTGCATGTGTCGTCTGAGTGGCAACGAGTGGGACCTTCGTGTGCAACTGGCCTCCTCAGGACATATAATTAGTCTCAAAAGAGATTGTGCACGTGTGTGGGTGTGTGTTAAAGGGGGTTTGCGTGTGTGTCTGTTGTTTCACAGCCCATGTAATTATCCCTGCTAGAAAGCTGGGGCCTCTCTCTCAGGGAGCTGATCGATGGGAATATTACAGGCATTAGCGAGGAGTGGGAGAAAATTACCTGCTAGTGTTTGGCTCCGAGTTGCTCATCTTAAAACACGGATATGCACTTTTTTATATCAAATCGCATACTTTTAGTAGTACGTGATGGGACAGGGGCAAGTAAGATGTGTGTTGAATGTGAACTGAGCTGTGATTCAACTTGCAGGTATTGAGTTTCACTCAGGGGCCGTAACA
Organism: Decapterus maruadsi; assembly: GCA_030347415.2. Taxonomy (NCBI): domain Eukaryota; kingdom Metazoa; phylum Chordata; class Actinopteri; order Carangiformes; family Carangidae; genus Decapterus; species Decapterus maruadsi. Next base: position 10,408,365 of record CM064888.1, on the reverse strand, counting down.
TTGCTAAAATTTCCACTGGCATGAAAACAATCGAGGAAAAATGTGGAAACTTTTTTCTCCAAAAGTGACAAATGATTACTTAAGAAGAACAGCCAAAGTGCGCCCCCGTGAAAAGATTTTCCATTGTTTTTCTTTTGGCTTGAGGGTAATGCATGTACTGTAGCACCATCAGTGTACATTACCTGTCTGGCAGCCACCTCGTAGCCGTCTGGGTTCATGGAGGGCAAGATGTGGATGCGCGTGTCATGGATCAGCCTCATGATCCGCTGGTTTCCGGCCCGGTACTCCTCACACAGAAACTGGGAGAACTTAATGAGCAGCTCACGGCCGAGCACTTCGTTGCCGTGCATGTTGCCCACGTACTTGAACTCTGGCTCCACTGGGGAGGAAGTGGAGAGGTGTAAGGAAGGAGGGGGGTTAGAGGGGGTGGTGGGGGGGGTGGGCATGAGGTCAAAGAACCACACAGAGCTGCCAAGCGTGACATTTAAAATGACTGGCCGAGCGTGCACACACATACATACACATATAAGAGCACACTGGCTTGTTAAGCTTTCTCTCCCATGTTTTCAATTCAGCCTATGTGTTTTAATGAGGCTTTAAGCCGCTGTGTTGAGTTTCTAAGTGTTCCAAGGCTTTAACTATAACACATTATGCTTTTCTTATGAAACTGTGCTAATTTTGTATAATAGTACCACAAGATCTATTAAGCAAAATGAAGAAATACTCCACTAATCAGCACTGCGCCCTTATATCATTATTTCAGACGCCGTCCCAGTGCACCCGCAGTGTAACTACTGTAACACTTGAGTGTGCTATGTTGTGGGCAGTTATTGTAGCCACTAGCTTTGTGCCAACATTAGAGGAAGGCTGGGGGAAATCTCCACACCCCCCCAGACCAACACCGACTCCTTTGACCTCACCTGAGGCAATCTGTCTTCCGCAGTAAAGACATGTACTGTAAACGGACTGATGTGACCTTAATGCGGAGTTCCCCTTCGCCATTAGCCGCCATGAGCTACTGATCATATCAGACCAAGTGAGACTGTGTATTTAAACAGACAATGGCTGCCTTTTATACTGTATAAATTCAATTTGTCAACTGTCTGAGGGCAATTGTGTTATTTTTTCCTTCAAAAACCGCATATATTCTTACTTTCAACTAATTACAAAGCCTTTTTTTTTTTGTGCATTATTGCAATTTCTTGATAAGGATCCTCCTACGGTTCAGCCAAAGGTGAGCTCTGGGGGAGTGAGTCTGATTACAGCTGATTGAGTTATTTGGATAAGGTCATCTGGCATTCCTATGATTATCTGTCGCTGATTGGGTAAGCCACCTATCCAAACAGTCTCCCTCTCTGTATAGGGTTCCCTCCTCCCAGGGGTCCCTTCATTAATCACCGCCGCCCTGTTGAGAGACCTGCAGGACCCCAAACACGGCAGCTAAAGGCCGGAGCTACTGTTGAACACTGGCAAAATACAATAGAGTTTATAAATGTGTGTCCGCAGACCACAGCACTGCAACTATTGTAACTGCTTGCAGTTTTCCTATTCACACGAAGAAGTAATTGTGGGTTACTGGGGTTGGGGTATTGTGTGGGTGAGCAGATACTTCCAAATTTATGAACACCCTTCTCTAATTGCTTCAGGCACCCAAATGGCAGCTTGGCCATTGCAATTCACCTCCTTTTCTTTAACAAGGGGCCAACTGGCCTTGAGTTCAGAAAACAGTGTTGGCTTGAGTGTGCTGTGAAAAAAAAACACTCACACACACTGAGCAGCATGTGAAAGACATGAACTTCCTATAGGGTGCAAGGGGGTTGACCCAGACAAGACCTAAGGTCACTCCCCTCCGTGAAGTGCACAGTTCCTGTTTTTCACTCTTGGTCACCTTGCAACAGAGCAGGCACACATCCTTCTATTCTACTGAAGGAAGCCCCTACGTGTGCATATGCAGAAAAAAAAAAAAAAAAAGCAAGCTCGGGCATAGCCAAAAAAGCATTCCCTGCAGTTGTCAAGCTTTTCTTTTTTTTTTCTTTTTTGTGCAAGTAGCTGCTATAAGAAAGAATGGAAGAATGAAAAAGCCTTACATGAGGAGTATGACCCTTTGGCCTGTTTTCAATACAAACACTAGCAGTAACGAGTTTATTGTTTTCAACTTGCAACAGATATGTAGAATAAACACCTGAGGAGCTGATTCAGCGGTTCGGACGCGTGAGGAAAAACAATCAAAGCTCCCTTTTTTCTTTTTTTTTTTGCAAGAGTGGGCTCAGGGTTAAAGCCTTGTTGACTCAAACGGAACCCCATGTGTCATCTGCTCAGCTTTGAGTAACACCCCGAGATTTTGTCAGTGGTTGGATGGCAAAAATTGAAATGAGTCACAGATGTTGCAAAATTCTTTCACTTTTTTTTTGCCTTTCCAACATTCACTTTGGGTTTTCCACTATTTCTGGTCACTGATGTTTATCAAATAAGCCGGCCCCTCCTCTTTGTCTAAGCCGGACAGTAATCCAGCTACGTAAAAAAAAAGCCAAATCGAAAGCTTGCATTTCTCCTCAAGGGGAAAACAACAGAGCCCCCACAGACTGCAATGTCTTCTGCCAGCTATGTTCTCACTCCCCACAGCACCACAGGGGGATAATTGTTTAAAATTCATTTTCTAAACCACCAGAGACCACCCATGTTACAGGTTTGTCTAAAATAGTCTGAACTTGCTGTCATTTGCATGTTTTAACATCCTGAATATTGTATTAACTAACTAATTTTATATTGGCCTAGTTATCAACCTGTGTTCAACCACTTTTGATCTTGATGTATCCACACTGGACATCCAGACAGGGAATCAGGTGTTACTCACATGCTTCGTGGATGCCCGGGTTATCACTGAACTCCAGCACGTAGAGGTGGCGCCCCTCCACGCTGCGCCCGATGCTGTAGATGCGGGTGATGTAGGGACACTCGCTCTGCACCGCGAACAGGGCTCGCACCATGTCCTCGTACCGGTGATGCTGGAAGTCCGAGCCCGACACCAGGAGTCCCATCAGCCCCAGCAGGACGGCACCGAGCCAGGGAGGAGTCCACCCCTGCTGCATGTTCCCTCAGTCCAAGTTGTGCAGCGCGGGAAGAGATGGAGGTGAAGGGACTGCTGCAACAAATGCAAGATACTTTTACTTAGTATATTTATCCCCTCACACGCCAAACATACTGCTCAGTGCCTGCTTGCTCTTTTCCTTTCTTGTTGCCCTTCTTTTTTCTCCTGCTCTCCCACTCCCCCTGCCTCCTCCCACATACACTCCTCACACTGAAGAGCAAGTAAGGACAGCCCCTCGCTCCTTCTTTGTCTCACTCTCCTCCTCCAACAGCTGCTTCTCTCCCTCTCTCTTTCCTTTTGGGTCCTTGTCAAGTACATGCAACTTGCTTTATTGCTGCTTAGAATGCTTCTGCTTCAAGTAGCTCGCCCCACAGCCCCCCCTCTCTGCTCCCCGCACACAATCTGAATTTCATTCTGTCTCTAAGACACTCGTTTTCTATCCCTTTCTTTGTCTCTTACCCTGGTCCGGTTCTATGCTCCCTTCCTGGGAAAGAGGGGTTGTTTCCACGGCACTGCTCTCCCCAACCCCTGCAGCCCTCAATCATCCATTCATTAACTCTTAAGTCAACACACAACCCCTCTGTGTGTATGTGTGTGTGTGTGTGTGTGTGTGTGTGTGTGTGTGTGTGTGTGTGTGTGTGTGTGTGTGTGTGTGTGTGTGTGTGTGCACGTACATGTGCCTGCACTCCTCAGATGAATCAGTGAGGGAGAGCTCTTTCGCAACCTTTGGACTGGTTTTTGTTGCTGTTTCCCCAAAGCAGCATTCATACACACACATGTAGGGAAACAGACCCACACATGCTCCTGTGGCCCCGGAGAAGAAAGACCAAATGCTGCAATTAAAAACTTCTAAAGACAGTAGTTGATGCCAAGACACACGCGCACACCCCCCATGAACACACATGCACACATACACTGCAGTGTGTGTGCAAGGGGTGCTGTCAATCAAACCTGCGGGAGAAAAGGGAAGCTTTTTCCTCACACAACGTTGTGCAACTGCCGAGGGAAGTGTCTAAAAGGAGAGCAGGGAAAGGCGAATGTGAGGCAAGAGAAAGAGATGGAGAATTGTGCAATAAGAGGCTGACTGGATGGAGAAATGGCAAAACAAAGATGCAGCAAAAGGGAGGAACAACGGATGAGGATGGGTAGAGGGAAGAGGAAGAGAAACAATGAAAAAGACACTATTATATAAAAATATCTCTCTCTATGATTGGGTTTCCTCAAAATGTAAAGTTGAAGGTGTGTACTTTTACATATGATGAGCATCTTTGCAATCGACAAGCTCACGTAAGTGCGACTGCCCTGGACTGGTCCTCACTGTCTCCGTTGGCGACTGTGTTTCTTCTGCCTCACTGTTTACATCTGGCGCGCCCCAAGGATTTGCTCCGCTCGCCAGTCCTGTTCACATCTCAGTGCCATGCCAACAGCATGGTTGTTGGCTCTGTAGCTGTAACTTTCAGCACAATGAAACAGTGCCAGCAAGATGCAAATAGAACAAAATCGTCGAGAACTAAATGTTCCAAAACATCCCTCAATTCCTTAAATCTTCATTGTCACTGGATTCTCCAAAACATCCTGGGGAAGGCTCAGCTTTTACGTAGTGTCAAGTGTCACCTTGAAGAATTTCACCTTGGATTTTAGCTTTAACATTAAACATTAAACAAGATAGTCTGTATACGTACAAGTGTTCCCTTGAAGACAATCTGAAATATGTGTATAGCAGCCTCAAACACCACTCAACCATCCAGGATTCAGTATCATAATCATGATTACCCAAGACCAAAAGTCTGACAGATTGTAAGATGTGAAAGAGTGTCATCCCCAGACATGCAAATACATCACTCTCTAGGCTACTTCTTGCAACAACATGACATCTTGTGGATAGAAAAGGTACAACAACAGCGGACACAGCAGCCATGCAAGGTGATGGTGGTGAGCTGTTTTAGTTTCCCAAAACTAAGACTTTTTTCATTATAGCCTACAAATTCTTTTCTTTCTTTTCCTCTTCTTTTTTTTTTTTCTTTTTTACTTTTCTAGTCAGTACTAGGCCTTCTATAACAGGTTAAGCTCAGTTGCTGAACATGAACTTTGCAGAAGTCAGAAAATAGTCTCAAAGGAAAAATGTGGGCTATTAAAAATTAGAATTAGTAGGCTATTCCCAGTATGTCAGCAGCCAACTCTCTAGGCTACTATTAAAACTATAAAGCTCAGTTTTCCTTCCTTGTTTGTTGGTACCTTTGGGGGTTATTAAAGTCATTTATATTCGTAAATGCATAATTTTATTAAATACATGCACGATGGGTGTAAAGAAAATGAAAACGAAACCTAAACACATATTTATTCAAGAAAGCTTTCTGCTAAATTTTAGTAGGCTACACTTTTCATTGTCTTTTCTTAACTTTTCTTAACTTGTGTGTCCCTTTTATTAAGCTTGTACTGTAGCACTTTGAGATTGCTTAAATTTAAAGTGCATTATAAATAAAATGTATTATTGTCATTATTATGATATCACCAGTGACACAAGAGGGATACAGGAAGTGTTTGAATGCCAACAGGATGTACAGGAAGTCACTATGGAAGGAGACTTTTACGAGGCCCAAACACTGTTCTTAAGGGTGAGTAGCATAATACATCCATGGTGAGTAGTCACTACTTCTCAGTTTCAGTTAAAACGAGTTGGTTACATTATATTATACGTTATATGCTTATGTTATATATTAGAGTCATTGTAGCTGTGCTAGCTAGCGAGCCATTTAGCTATGGCTGCCGGTGAGCTAATGTTTGAAATGGTACCTTAGCAGCAAAGGGAGTAATGGCTCTCAGATTACATGACACTAGAAAGCAAAATATGCTTTCTAGTATATCCATACCATCCAGATTGATCTATTGGTCATATTTCACAGAGACAACAGAGGGAGTCAGAGAGTCATTGCCCTGTAGCGCCACCCTCTGAGCAACAGGAGGTTTCATACTGCAGCGACACCTGTGGCAAACTCACCTGAATCATGCTGTTCAAGGAAGGTGATGTATTTTTTGGCACCAGAAAGTCAACCTCGGGAGAAAATGCAGCAAAAAGCACAGTCCGTTAGTAGCTGGTCAGTCTAGTTGTGTCTGCATTATGATTGATTTGATTGGTTGATTTTTACCTGCGTTCTGATTGGATGATTTGCAGCACTTTGTAGCCATCTCATGATTGGTCAGTTTTTAGCCACATTGTGATGGGTGGACTTTTGGTCAATCGATTGGTTTAAATGAGTAGGCCATCCTAATATTAGCCTAAATATTTTTTGGAAAGCATACTATAGCCTACAGGACAGCAGCCACTTTCATTCAGATCATTCTGGAGGAATTCAGAAGAATATGCGCCAAACTATGACCAATCCAAAGAAATGTTAAATATTTGACCATTTTCAGGCTAAGTTTCTTTTTTTTTTATTGTACTAATTTCATTCAGTAATTAAAACGCCCACGTGCACTAAGACCTACCACAGAGGGAGTGCAGCGGTGTTGGTGACACCTGTCCTTACAGATTATGTCCATTAGTGGGCAGTGTATATTAAAGCAAAACTAATATTGAGTGCTGTTTTACATAATGCTAAAACTTTAAATAAAGTCATTATAATAACTTGCAAATTTCCAGTGCATGAGTGTATAGGTATTTATTTCAATTAATTAAAAAAGTCTTTAATAAATGTTTATTTATATGGCGTGCAAATATTATCCACAGATATTCAATGATTTATTCAGTAGAACAAACTTTTTGACACGCAGCAGGCCATGCAGCTGCACAGCACAGTAATTTCACGTCTGATGCTCAAATCCCCAGAATAAGACGAAGATCAGATGCTGCATTCACTCCGCCCACTGTATTTCATAGTATGGTAATTAGAGGTATGGATGTGGAGTTGGGGAGGTGGGTCTAAAACATTTGACTCTATTTGGAGTTGTGTCGATTGCAGATTTAAGTTTTTTTTCTTCTTTTTCTTGTTTTGTCCCGCTTGTACTCGCACTGGAGCTCGTTGGCAGGCTCTTTGCTTACAGAGCCTGCACCAGGATGGGTGCTCTCCCGGCGCAGCGGCTACTATGGATGTGTGCTCTGATCATTACTGGAATAGCAGAAGTTTGTGGTAAGTTGTAATTGCTCTACTGTTTCCATGCTTTTTGCTCAGTGTGTAGCTGGCTTTTCATAATAAGACACACGATGCATTCTTTTGCGGTTTGAAGGCAATTTTTCAACCCTGCAAATACTTTAATAATGATGTTTCAAAGTGCATGATTTATTTAGTACACAGGTCCAGATGAAGCTGCTGTGCTTGTTTTCAATAATTGTCTAAAAAGGGAAATTTGGAAAATTGGCACAGTGCGAAAATGCACAATGTAAAAAAAAAAAAGAAAGAAAGAAAGAAAAAAGGAGCTCCATTACAAGGAAAAGTCTTTCATTTTAAACTTTCCTCTGTTAGATACAGAAATGCATCACTGTTGCTGGCTGAGATGGGGGCTTCCTGTATCAGGTAGCCCAGTGATTATAGATGGACCCCACCTTAAATGTGATAAAGTTCTTTAGATGAATGGTGTGGCAGCAGCAATAGAAGAAACAAACTGCTTTTACAGAAATGTTGGGAAATTTTATTTATTTATTTATTTTTTGGGCAGGGGGTTCTTAATTTGAAAAATCATCTGGAAATTGTAAAAGTAAAAAGCACCGTATTTCCCTCTGAAATATAACAGAGTAGAAGTATTTAGTAGCCTATAGTGCTCAAGTAAATGTTACATTGCACAACCATATATCCACTGAAAACTGGATTTCATTCAGTTACAGTTACCACAGAATTTGCAATTGGACATGAATAAGATCAGTCACTTCAGTTTTGGAAAAATGTGTTTCTCTTTTGGTTCCAGCTTCAAATGTCTGCACTTCCAGAGGAGCCAGCACATGCAAGCAGTGTCTGGCTGTGCACCCGAGTTGTGCGTGGTGCCTGCAGGAGGTGGGTTTCTGTTCCACTTCACTTCATGTAGGCAATGAGCTTTCTGCTGGTGCAGGGTGGTACAGACCTCCACACCAGCCATGTAATCTCTGTGAGAAGAATACAGGTGATTTTATTTCACTGCTTTTTGGAGAATTATGAAATAAGTTCTGGTGGAGGTCAAAGGAGCACTTTCATAATGTCTGTTTAATGTCAGATCCGCCCAATGTGCCATGCACTACTTGGTTTCCTGGCGCTAATGCCATGGTGACTGTCATCCTGTGACTGAATGGGGATAGTCATACTTTCTGGTTCAAACTTTAATTTGTGTCGACTCCTCCTTCCATTCAAGAGCAACATTTTCTCAGCCTGACATGCTCAGCCTGAGTACTCTGCTTCCTTACGTTCAGGATCATTGGTTGAAATATTTGAGGATGTTCAGACACTAATTGACAGCTCCTTTGTGTCAGTGTTCAGAGAGTTCATGTGTCTGTCTGACTAGCTCTGTCTGCTCAATGTGTGAGTCCTGTCGTTAACAGAGATGACATGAGAGATGACAAAATTTAGGAAATATTCTAGTTTAGTTTGATATAAGTTGGAATTTGTCTTCAAGTCCAGAGTTGGTTAAAGATGCTTGAGTGTTTGTTCCTTCCAGGAGATTGTGTAACAACAGCAACATATTGTCCTTCCGTTTCTGCATTGTATCATCCCTTTCCAAACAAATCCAATATGGTGTCTCAACACAGCTTTACTACAGATGGGAAATCCAAAAATAAGCTGCGTGAACCTTGTATCCAAAAGCTTGACTGTGTTTTTCTGTCAGGACTTTGGCCATGGGGTTGCCAGTTCTTCCCGCTGTGACCTGAAGGGTAACTTGCAGGCAGCAGGCTGCGCGTCCCTTGAGTCTCCCACCAGCAAACTGCAGGTTATTGAGGACCGGCCGCTCAGCAACAAAGCAGCCGGAGCCACACAAGACGTCACTCAGATCAAGCCCCAGAAACTCCAAATCACCCTCAGGCCAGGTCAGCCTCTCACTTTAGTTCATACATTATTAACAGCAATGGAGTTGTAGACATACAGAAGTGCAGAGGAGTCCTCTGTTTCATCTGCACTGTTTATCACCATGGCTTTATGTTTCATGCTGAAAAAGACAGTAAAGAAACACATATTAATAATTTAAACAAATAAATATTTCTTTCATATGTTTCCCAGATGATGCTAAGCGCTTCACAGTGAAGGTGCGTCAGGTAGAGGACTACCCTGTGGATCTCTACTACCTCATGGACCTCTCCTACTCCATGAATGACGACCTCTTCCGCCTGAGGACGCTGGGTAAAGGCCTGGCTGAAGCCATGAACCGTACCACCAGCAACCTCCGCATGGGGTTTGGGGCATTCGTGGACAAACCGCTCTCGCCTTACATGTACATCTCCCCCAAAGAGGCTGTGCTGAACCCCTGCTACAGGTAAATCTCTGCTATTGTCAATGGAGTTTATACTGAACTGCTGAACTTACAGTACGTGGCATTTCTTCTAAATGAATTAGGTCTGCTCATATTTAATCATATGCAAATGAGAACCATCCGAGTCTGTTGCTATTTTACTTTTATTTGTAGAGACTGTAGTTCAAGTTTTAAATAAAAGCAAACAAGCATATTTCCTAAAATGGCAAACTATTTCTAAAAACTGGACGCGCATAATGACAACGAGAACATCAAGGTCAGCGTTAACCTGTTCCCTTGTACAGTAGTTACACATGTATCTTGACTGAATCCAGACTTCTTTGTAATGGAAAGATTTTCATGGCTGCATTTTTTTTTTTTTACATTCCTAATACATTCCCACTGGTGTTGATTTCAGTGGTTGTTTACGTCTGCATGTGGAAGGAGCTAGCTTCATTATGACTCAGATGATGTCATTTTAGTGAGGACACCTTTAAACACAGCGTTGCTCAGTTAAAATGGAGGGAAGCTCAGCATCACAGCACTTGTTAAAGGATTACAGCGGCTCCCTAAAGTGCTTGATCAGCTGCTCTGAATCAACCGCTGGTGATCTAACAGTGTCCAAATGCAAGCTGCCCCCCCCACCCCACCCACCACCACCGCCGCCACCTCTGTAGGCGACTCTGTGGTGCAGTTGATGGTTTAAGGTCCCCTGGGGTCAGTTACTCTCTCCCTTACACACAGTCTGCCTATTTCCAGCCCCCAAGAATGTTTGGTTAAAAAGATAAGACAAGTGGAGAAATTGGGTCTAGCAGTGAACATAACAGTGAGAAAGAGCGGCTCAGTGTTGGGGTAAAAGAGCCTCTTTTACGACCGAATGAGGATCAGGAGAAACAACTTTTAATACCATGTGTTTTTAACTGTTTTTGAAGTGTTGAGCTAGTTGTAGTCATGCTAGTGGCACAGCAAGGTTTGGCAATGTTAGTTCACCAGTTTAGTCCAAAATATCTTAGCAGCTATTAAATGGATTTGCACATACTTTTGAGGTTTTATTCGTGGTCCCCACATTATTTCCATATACAGTTTCCTAAATGAAACAGGAAATATCCCTGTTTTTACACCAGTTTGCCTCCTCAATTCATCCACAGAATGAGAGAGGTCAGAAATGTCTTGCAGATGATCAGCTGATTAATGACTGATTGACTGCTGTCTGTTTGATTGACAGCATAAACACCACCTGCCTGCCCCAGTTTGGCTACAAACATGTCCTGTCTCTGACGGAGGAGGTGGGCCGTTTCACAGAGGAAGTGAAGAAGCAGATGGTGTCCAGGAACCGAGATGCCCCAGAGGGAGGCTTTGATGCCATCATCCAGGCTGCTGTTTGCAAGGTGGAGAGCAAGGCTGCATGTGCAGTATACACACTCACACATGTTACTCTGATCCTGTTTTACATCCTACGAAATGAAAAGTTACATTTTTCAAAAAATCTCCAAAATCCTCATGTTTTTTTAATGTGGCTTTGAATGGAACCAGGAGCAGATTGGCTGGCGGCCTGGTGCTTCCCATCTCCTGATCTTCACCTCGGATGCAAAGACTCATGTGGCTCTGGATGGTCGTCTGGCAGGAATTGTGCAGCCCAACGATGGGCAGTGCCACCTCAACTCCGACAATATTTACAGCATGTCTACCACCATGGTTAGTATTAGTGTACTGACTGACTGAGACAGAGAGACAAAAAAAGACAGAAGCAGAGAGAATGAAATAGTTTACATATTCAGCTCTGTAAAATAACTTTTCAGTTTTTATCTGGACATAATGCTGACCTCACAGTCCTTCTTTGTCCCTATAGGATTACCCATCTCTTGCTCTGATCACAGAGAAGATGTCGGAGAACAATATCAACCTCATCTTTGCTGTCACCAACCCTGTGGTTGCTCTGTACCAGGTCAGGAACTTTGACGTTTTAAACGTGTAGCCTTTTTTTTTCTGTTAAAGTCCAATTCAAGAGCAGCAAACGCTGAATGTGCAGTGACCAACTGCGAAACAAGAATGCACAAATGAATGTTTTTAAACTGAACCTGAGAAGATGTGTAATCATCCCATCTTGAGCAGACTGCAACGTTTAGCTAACATTTCTCCAAACCTCACTGTTTTTTTTTTTTTTGCTGCAGTTCTTGGATCCTGCATTGGAAGAATGGGAATTCAGAATTAATCACTGTTACTATTCAGACAGAGCAACATACAAACTCAGTTTTTTCCCCCCACAAAATTACTTCTAGGTTCAACTACTGACTACGTGTCTCATTTCTGTATTTTTAGGGTGTGACATTTTTTAATTCTTAGATCAACTTCCTTTTATGTACATGTTTTTTCCCCCTGTCATTAACTGGGCAGTGAAGAAAAACTATTTATTTAGTAAAGCTTATTAAAGCTTTATCATTGGCAATAAATGCTTTATATTATACTGTAATAATATAGGCTACCATAATAATATTTATTTCTGTATTTAGTTGTCTTGTCTCATGTTTTATATTCAATATATATGTTTATGTGACTGTTTTACAATATTAGACGTATAAATCATTTCTGTGACTGTGTAGATTGATAAACATACACAACGACAGCAACAGCAACTTCAGTGTGTGTGTCTGGTTCTCTGTTTTGTAGAACTACAGCGAGCTGATTCCTGGCACCACAGTAGGAACATTGTCCAACGACTCGGGCAATGTTATTCAGCTCATTCAGAAGGCCTATGCTGTAAGTGTAACACACTCAAACACACACCCTGGGTTAGACAGTGTTTGAAGGGATGACATGTATTTGTTGACACACACCCTGTCTGAGTCATACGTACGGTTGAGCCAGAGTCTCAGTAGAAATTCCACAGTGGCTCAAACGTGAAGCTGACCAAATGTAGGCGACTCCTGGCTGTGTTTCACTGTTTTTGTTTTATATAATATTATCATGCAGAAAATATTCAGCATGTTAAGGAGCTGAAATTGATCTTATCATCAGTCCTTGCTGGAATTTTGGTGTTTTCACAGGTGTCCATGCGGCCATGCTGTCTTTACACCCAAATAAACATTGTGTGTGTACACTGTCTTGGCATAGATGTAATTACAGAAGGAAACTGAAAGTGCTGTGTATAGAAAATGGGAAATCATTATAATCATTACAATGTAGGCTAATTATTATAATTTACTTGTAGTGATGACTTAAGTTAAGTCTTCTATGACAGAAAAATTGAAGTAAATGACTTGTTTTGTAAGTAAAGTAATTTCCTAATTTTGAACTTGAAACTGAAAAGTCTTGAGTTTTGCATTGAGATGTAACCCTGTATCCTCATCCTTCCATGTGTATGTGTCTTTTTTGCTCTTTTCTTTTGTTGGTGCTGCTAGAAAATTCGTTCCAGGGTGGAGCTGGAGCTCCAAGGCGTCCCAGAGGAGCTGTCCCTGTCCTTTAACGCCACCTGTTTGAATGGAGAGGTCATCCCTGGCCTCAAGTCCTGCTCTGGGCTCAAAATTGGAGACACAGTGAGTTCTGTTTTCTCTTCATGGAAATATGTGGTTCTGTGATTTAGAAAATATTCTTAAATTAATTTAAAGGACAGAAAAGGCTGAATGGGTGACTGTATTTACCCAGTATAGTAACACATGTATTGTAACAGCCCTCATGCCAGCTGCTTCACTATCTGTCCTGTCTGGGGATTAAAAATATCAAGGAACAAGGGGCCACAATCATGTCCAGATTCTAAAAACAACATGTTACTTAGTTCCATATACTATTTTTCATTGTCTCTGCCATATCTTTCCATTTCCCGTCTTGCTTTTATCAACATGTTCTTCATGTGGGTTTTTCCCCTTTTTCACATGATGGAAAGAAGTGGATGGACACTGTCTCTGAACTCATCTTTCTTGGTTTTTATGTCTTTCCATACGTCTTCTGTCGTCTCCATTTAGAACAAATTGTTTTCTTAAAGAGTTCTTCGTCCGTCCCTCTTTTGCATTTTTTCTTTATCACAGCCTCTTTGGCCCATTGCCTCGTTCTCTCCTCACTCCAGGTGACATTTTTTGGCCTCCACACATTTCTTTCTCTCTGCTTCAGCTCCTTTCCATATATGGCTCTTTCACCAGATGTAGTAACTGCCCTCTTTTGGACATTTACCAGATTTGGATGTAATGTTGAATGAACAATTACTTTCACTAAATACACATGGAAGCGTTCCCCATGTCACATCTTTCTACTATATCTGCCAACAGTCAGCGATATACTGTAGTAATGTCATGTTGTGCAGTACAGTCATGCTGAAAATTCGAATGCCATTAAAGTAAATTGCTTTTACATGTTGGGTAATAATCTACTCCAGGGTAGTAAAAAGTCATGATCAGTGTGTCTCAGTATGTTTCTCTGTGTGTTTGCGAGGCAGTTATGTATAAAAGTGTCCAAAACAAATAACTGAATACAAATACATCCAAAAATTGGCATGGTTTGTAACTCCAAACCCCTCCTCCTCCACAGGTCTCTTTCAGTGTGGAGGCCAGGGCTCGTGGTTGCCCCAAACAGAAGAAGAAGACCTTCATCATTAAGCCTGTGGGCTTCAAGGACTCCCTCTCTGTCACCGTCACCTTTGAGTGCGACTGCAAGTGCCAGGCTAAGGCCCAGCCCAACAGCCCCAAGTGTCACTACGGCAACGGCACCTACGAGTGCGGCATCTGCCAGTGCCATCCAGGTCGCTTGGGGCCGCACTGTGAGTGCGCGGAGGGCGATTATAACCCCACAGAGCAGGACCGCTGCAGCGGGCCCGCGGGCTCTGGAGGACCACACTCTGCCATCTGCAGCGGCCGCGGGGACTGCGTGTGTGGCCAGTGTGTGTGCCACAGCAGTGACTTTGGCAAAGTCTGGGGCAAGCTGTGCGAGTGTGATGACTTCAACTGCCTGCGCTACAAGGGCGAACTCTGCTCAGGTAAGAGCTCACAACACGAAATAGAGGTTAATATTTGTTGTGATTAATTAAGCTGCTTGAACAGGACTGAAACAGTGATTATCCGTTTGAATTATCAGTAATTTTCTGAATAAATTGATCATTTGTTTTGTGTAAGAAATGTCAGAAAGCAGTGAAAAATGCCCAATATTATTTCCCAAAGTCCAATGTGATAGGCTGTCAGCAAATTGATTCTTTTGACAAAAGTTGCAGTCCATCAGTCAGTAAGCCCATTAACCAACATGTCAATTAATTTTTGAAGCAAACTTGGAGAACTTTCTCTTGTTGCGACCACTCAGACCTCCATGTTGTATAAAACTGTACATTGAACAGACAAAACAATGAATTATAACTGAGAGTTAGCAGATTTAGGGAGTTTTTCGTCATTATCTTCCAATATAAAAATTGAAAGACACAAATTTTGCATGCTAGCTGTTTCCTCCAATTATAAATGTAAGCTATCCTCATTTTGGCCATAATGTTAGGAAACAAGAGGGAAATCATCCCATTTAGAAAAAAAAAACAAAGTCTACCCAATGTTTCACAAATGTTAAATTGTATTATTTTGTTTTGTATATAAATGACAAAACATGAGCACAACTGAAAAGTGAAGGGGGTTGAACTGGCTCGTTGACCCATGATAAACATTGTGTGTGAGTTTCAGACAATACGAGTACCTTTTCAGCCAGGGGCTGGCAGTCCCCCTCACCACACTGACTTGCCACCCACCTCATCTGGGAAGAATTACATACAATAACAACACTCCCCTCTGTCCGGGACATGGGCTCCTCTCACAATAAACACAAAGTGTGATGTGTGCACCGTGTGTACACGTAAGCTCAGGTTGTATGTTCGTGTCAGCCAAGTAAAGCTTTTGTACCGCAGAGTTCAACAACATTCGTGCACAAAGAAAAGGCTTTTTCAAGTCAGACAGTAGCTCTCAGCGGTCAGAAGGGACTCTTGAGTTTCTTTGTTGTGGTTGAGGCTTTTAAACAGAGGGAATGAGTTTGTGTTCGGTAACTGTTAAGAGCTTAAATTCAAAACTTCAGTGTCAGATGAGCAAAATTAACAATAGCCTACCCATTTGGTAGCCTCGTGACCCTGTAATTTAGGCTGTTTATCTGGTGTGAGTATAATGTTAGCTGTGGACTATGTTTGAATCAGAGCATGGCCATTTTCTGTCAAGGAAACACTGAAATAGGACAGCATAAATCCTGGAAGAAATCCCACCAACAGCTATCTGGACTCTGTCCAAATATCACAAACACACCTGCCAACATTTCTTAATCTGACTTGTTAACACATTTTTCTCCTTTGTTTTATCTACGTACAAAACAACAACTTTGAAAATAGTAACGTAGCTGTTTTTATTGCCACCTCTATTTTTATGCTAGCTAAGCTAATCACATCCTGACTCACACCAGCCATACATAAGGGACAGGAAAGGTATAAGAAGAGAGTAAAAATTAAACTGTCCAAATAGATATGGAGGGATTAAATTATCAGAGAAAGACATGAGACGAAAAGGAGTTACAGGCCTCTATCAGTTTATTCAGGGAATATCTCTCTGTTGTGTAATAACAGATAGAAAAGACACAAATAATGAGAGTACTGTGAGAATATTTTGATTGAGCATTGTTAAGTGAACAACACAAAGTTTGGACACAGAATGCCTTTCTGCCTCATGCTACATGACATCGTCAGATCTCATATATCATTCACTCACCCCTCCTGCTGCCCTCACAAAGCAATGTTTTGCTCTATTCCCCAAAGCCCATATATTAACATGAAAATACCTTTCTGCTTACTCATTGGCTGGTGTGGTGTAATAAGGCTAAAAATAAACCCATGTTTGGGCAGAAAGGGCCCCAGTGGGAAAGTGCTGGAACCGTTCTGTGTGTAGAACATGGTCTGCTGTTGTCTTGAAATACCTTATTCAGTGCAGAGACTATTCTTCTTCCCCCCCACAGAATGATGTAATTAAAAGTCAGCGGTCGTGTGGTCGAGTGGTAATGACAGTTTGTTCATGGGTCTTCTTTTATCCATGTCAGACCGTACCATGCAGCTTCCTGTGTCTCATTGTTTATCTGGGCATTGTTTGGCAGCAATAGGCCACAATGTTTTTCTGCAATGTCACTCCTCTATTGGCATACACACTACTGTATTTTACACATATGGATGCATGGAGTAAAATGTGCACACATACACATGAACTGATAAAAGCCAATGAAATAGGTTTTAGGTGTCTGAGTGTAACGGATGTGCACTCACTCCACCCATAAAAGACGTGCTAACCAACTTCTGCTTTCCCGTGTTATAGAGGTCAGAATTCAGGACTTAACAAAGCCATAAAAAAATTACATTTATAACATTTTGAGTAGATGTAAATACACTGTTAGTTGCTGATGACAACATGGCACCGTGCAATTTTGGACTGTAACCATGGAACCCTCAAATGACAGTAAAACATGATGTTGCAACCAGAAAATACTGCAGGAATATGACAAAGGTTTTAGTCATTTACTCCCTTAACAAACCACAAAGAAGCTGACCACACAAACATTGTTGAAACACCCAACTTTGTTTTTGATACACTGGAGTTTCCAAAACACACCCATGTGTCAGGATGAATAATCAAACTTAGGTTGATGCACAATTGTATTTGCAATCATGGCAACCAATTGTTCCTCTCTCCGATAGCAACTAACATCACACCCTGTTGTTCACATAGACTTTCACTTGATCACATTGTCCTCCAAACCTTTACTGTTAATTAGATTCCTCTTTTTCTATAAACCAATTAGAAGTAAATGGTGCGATGTGGATGTTAATGTTTTGGGGGCTGATTCAGCTACACAAACATTTTGTTGGGTTCATTACCAAATGATCATTATTTGCAAAAAGGTTCAAAATTGAATTTTTGAATTCAAATCATCATCTTGGGGTCAGTCAATTAAATTTAAGGTCAAATGGGAACTTTACTGTGTTAAACTTTTTATGGTTGTATGTTTCATTTTTATTCTTATCCCTTCTCTCCTTCCAGGCCATGGTGTCTGTAACTGTGGCTTCTGCCAGTGTGCACCAGACTGGCAGGGCGAGAACTGCAACTGCTCCAGACGTACTGACACCTGTATGTCCAACCTGGGTCTGCTGTGCAGCGGCCGGGGCCAGTGTGTGTGTGGGGCCTGCGAGTGCACCCAGCCCGGTGCATACGGGGCCACGTGCGACAAGTGTCCCACCTGCCCTGACGCCTGCACCATGAAGAAGTGAGTCTGCGTACATTTGAGCTTGCACTAAGAGTTTATATAGTATCCAGTTGCTCGAAATGAACCTCTTGTTTCATCTCTTGTAGGGAGTGTGTGGAGTGTAAGCACTTCAAGAGGGGCAAGCTGTTTGACGACAACACCTGCTCTCGAATCTGCAAGGATGAGATCGAGCTTGTAGATGAAATAGGTGAGATATGCTGCTAATAGCTGCTCATAAGACCACAAACAATTCAAAAGACACTGAGAAACTATTTTATCTTGTTTTTTAATGCAGTGCTCCATGACACAAATGCTGTGAACTGCACCTATAAGGACGAGGATGACTGCGTAGAGCGCTTCCAATATTACGAAGACGCCAGTGGCAAGTCCATCTTGTATGTCGTCAAAGAGCCAGGTAAGAGAGATTCACCCCATATTAACAACTTACCTCATAAACAGACATTCAAAGCTGCTTCAATCAATATTATATTTTAGACTTTTTTTCTCTGCAGTTTCAGCTTTAGTGTTAAAACATTTGAATGCTTCACTGATGTATTGTTTTACCTTATATCTGTCAATAAAACTTAAAGGACATACCGTCTAAAAATAATATTTACAACCACAACTGCATCAGCAAGTCACAGTATATTCATTATACCACACTTCCTCACCTTGTCAATTCAGTGTGTTTTTCAACGCGTATGTACTAGTTGTCACTCCCCTGCTGCATGCCCTTCATCTGCTTGTTAAGTGGCCAAACAGAAAGCGTGTGCGGCGATAAAACAGCCTTTAACGACCATCAGTGCCCGCAGAGAAAGTCTGTCCCTGGGTCTGCCTTTAATGAATGCGTGTGTTTAATTTAGGCGCAACTGGGAAGCAGAGAAGCACACCGAAAATTTGCCTTGAACACAGCGCACCCCGTTGTGTCAAAGAGGGTCATAAAAAGCTGCCCAGCTTCTTCAGGAACCCGCTGACTCTACACATCCTCGAGAGGAGAGCGGATAGAGAATGAGAGAGAAAGAGAGGAAACTAAGTAAGCAAAAGAAAGGGAAAGAAAGATGTTTTTAAAATGAAAAGGTAGCATGAAGCTGTATTATAAGAGAAAAGGAGCTGAGAGGAGGATTAGAGGGAAATTACACCAGTCAAAGATGAATAACCATATATTTCATTTAGAAGTTGACAGATGATACAGAAAAAATATATTGTTTTGTATATAAACTAACATGGTGGTAGCTCTAAGGATCAAAAGGGTCAGTTGAAAACAGGAAATACAAGACAGTTAGAATAAGTAGAGAGGAAGAGGAGCAAAGCTTTGATGTTGGCAATAAAAGTTCACCCTGGTTTCCCCCCATAGGTTAACCAAAGCTGCTGTCCACATATATACGTGCAAACAGAGAGTGCCGGAAGCCACTTCAAACCAGTACGACCAGCAGAGAAAACAAAAAGAATCTCTTGTTAAAATCATCACAATTTTTACGAGTTCTGTGGACCTAAATGATGCTGACTGAGAAAATACGTTTTCAGAAGATGATCTGTAGCCTCAACTTTTCTTTTTTTTTCCCCTCACAGAGTTGGCTTAATGCTCCCTTGTAAGTTTTTTTTTTTTTTTTAAACAAAACCGCGCTTTTCTGAAAACATATGTCGAGAATCAATTAAGCCTGGAAACTACAGGCCAAAACAAACCAGTGAACTAATGAGAGCGTTGAAATGATGACTTCCCCACTTCGTGAAACTCCCCAACTTGTGAACAACTATATAAACTAGCAGCTGCAGATATAAAATGAATAAAAAAGCACGATTCAGCAAGGCATGTCCTATTACACCCATTGGGTTTAATCAGAGACATATTTGCTGGTTAATTTGGTTAATTAGATTTTCCAGAACAGCTAATGACTGGAAAAGTGACTAAGGAGGAGAACACAACAAGTGATGTGTTATTTCAGTCTTGTGTAGCGAGCTCTTCATGTTAATGCCTCTTTAAAAGAGCGTACTGTCAGTCATCTATTGTACAGCCTTCTTGAAAACTGTGCAAATCAGATTCCTGTTGAGTTTTGCCAAACCTCAATGAGGGATGGGAGATTTGTGGCCTGGCTGAGCAAGGTTACTATTTTCCACTTGGACCCATCCTCCTCTCTGCTCTTTGGTATTTTAAAGCTGTATTACTTTTTGTTCCTTGTTATGCATGCAGCCCTTGTTGTTTTGTATTTAACAGATTGTAAATCATGACAGAAGGAACCATACCACTTTGTTCAATGCCCTACGCCTGCCAGTGGGGCAGGTGCCAATATTACAATTCTCTATTTCAGACTCTTTTATCACAAAAGCAGTAGTATTCAGCAGTACAGTGAATAGCAGCAAAATTATCATCCATGTGAGTGAAGGATGAGACAGGGAGGAAACAGTTTCATGACATCTGCCTTCCTCTGGCCTTCCTCTTCTAGCTTATCTACTTGTGTGCTTCTCTGTAGCTCATTCCTTTATCTTGTCCTTCTTCCATCCAGACTGCCCCAAAGGTCCAGACATTTTGGTGGTGCTTCTGTCAGTGGCAGGAGCCATCTTGTTCCTCGGCCTGGCCACTCTGCTTATCTGGAAATTACTGGTCACCATCCATGACAGACGGGAGTTTGCCAAATTTGAGGAAGAACGTGCTCGGGCCAAGTGGGACACGGTTAGTGAATGTGGTTCGAAGCAGCACGTGCATGAAAGTACTCTGAGATAGTGTCTATTGTGGTGTTTTCTTCAATACACTGCAAAAACTCAATATCAAGCAAAGAATATTTGTCTTATTTCTTGTCAAAATGTCTAATTTCTAGTCGAAACTAATCTCATCACCTAAAAATTAACTTGTTTTCAGATAAATTTCACTTGTTTCAAACAAATTTTCACTTGAAATAAGTGGAAAAATCTGCCAATGGGGCAAATTTTTCTTTTTTTATCACAAGCACAAAAAATGTGCCCCATTGGCAGATTTTTCTACTTATTTCAAGTGAATATTAGTTTGAAACAAGTGAAATTTATCTGACAACAAGTTAATTTTTAGGTGATGAGATTAGTTTTGACTAGAAATGAGCCATTTTGGCAAGAAATAAGACAAATATTCTTTGCTTGATTTTGAGTTTTTGCAGTGTACCAACTCAACAAGACTGAAATCAAGTAACACTTTAAAATGTTCCACTTGGTGCCTGAAAATCCTCATTTGGACTCTTTTTCAAACATTTTTCTCTGGCACACAGGTCTGCACACATTAAAACACACACACTCATAAGGCCACACACACAGTGTCTTGCTCTCGTTTTCTGAAGATGTTTTTTATTATTTCTGTGGCATGCTGTTACTCCCAGCAGAACAAAAGGCAGCCAACGGAAGGGCTGGGTTTAAATTAGCTAACGCTAATTAGGCTTTACTGGTAATAGGCCTCTTTGTGGCCTCAAAAACACACCCAAATCCCATAGGCTGGAAACCACAAAGATTCACAGTAGCTTTAAGATGCTCACTGAGAAACAGGATTGAGAGCATAACAGTTCAGGGTCATATGTGACTAAAATACAAGATAAGATGGATAATGTATCCATCGGCAGTTTCATGCAGTTGAGTTATTTGAATTTTTTACTTTAATTTTCTATCATCTTATTTTGGGAACTTCAATATTTCAAACTAACATGTGTCTTTATATGTGTTTGATGAACAGGGACACAACCCTCTCTACAAAGGAGCCACCTCTACCTTCACGAACATCACATACAAAGGAAAAGACTGATGCTACTGAACAATGATGAGGAGTAAAGGATGAAATAACGGACTCTGTGGGAAGACACCGAATCATGTGCAGGCCTCTACTGTCACAGGACAATAAATAATAATTATTTGTGTTTGTAAATATGTAGAAATGATTCTGAGGACACATGTTTTATCAGGGATTTGTCATAAACATCCATTTAAGGTATTGTTTTATGTGATTGATTGAGAACTGTTTTGTTGTGTGTAGGCCCAGATAAAGGTTTAGTTCACCCAAACTTTTATCTTTGCCATTGTATCCAGCCATGTATATTGTTTTTATTTTATATGCCTATTAATACAATACATACAATAGAGGTAAATGGAGCTTAATTTGCATAAACCAGCCAAAATGACACAAACATTTCAGACTTATTTATGCTGGAAAACACACAGGCCTTGTCAGTATTGATGGTCTTTGTTATTTTTTACCTTTAGTGGAAAATTGTGTCAAAAGAGAAACTATTGGCAGCCAGATTTGTGGATTAACTAATGTTTCCTTGGCAAATAAAACCAAAACTATCCTCATGACTGAATACTTCTGACGTGAAGAGCGAAAAATCTATTTTTAAAAAGTGATGTGTTGTGGGCTAATGTGGAGGAACTATGAAGCAGATAACATTACACACAAAAACAAACTTCTTTTCCTTATCTCAGTGTTGGGATTTCCTGTCAGCTGTACACAGTGGGACTATGGTGAGATAAAGTGTCATTAATTCAGCAAAGTGACGTTCTGGAGGTGTGATGTGGTTTTGAGTAAACTGTCGAATTCCTGAACACTGGTGCTGTTTCGTGTGTGGTCTCTGTTATCAGTGTCACAACTGTTACTAAAATATGAAGACTTTTTCATTCATTATTTCTTTAGGCCATAAACTATGTTTAAGTTTGAGGTATAACAGGCAAAGCCCCCCAAAAACAAAACAACAACATTAGAACCTATATGTCTCAACATGTTTAATTACAAATTAGTGATTTGTATCATTTTTAAAATAACTGACCGAATGACTTAACAGTGACTACTTTTTGCTGTGTGCTGCTTTTAAAAGTGGAAATCCAGCCTAATAATTTGAGGCTGAGCAGCCTGAGACAATATTTCACCAAGAAATACACACACAAAAAACTACAAGAGCTGTGTTGTGTTTTCATCATCTCATCATCATTTTTATCAATATCCATTTTGCAGCCTGTTACTAAATTGTTAAGCACTCAGGTTACTAGGGGTGACAGGCATGAACAGAGTGGCGTGGGTCAAGTTTAATCATTCTGATCCATTGCACATTACAGGAATGGACTAAAAGCCTGAATGGTTAATGATTAATTGTTTAAAATGATTACTGGTTCATGTGCAACTAACAAGACAGTTGCTTATGTGTGCAGGACTTTTTGTCTGTAATGCTCTGCTTCCATCTCCTGGACTTAAAATGCAAGTAAAGCCTACAGTGTCGAGCCTTGTGTGAACTAAAAGAATAGTTCATGTAACCCGTTATCGAAGACAAACTGCCTCATCTGAATTATACACACAATGGTGTGATGAATGCAGTTTAACCCTGGTGCTGTGCTGTTCACAAAATCCACACAATAACCCTTTTAATGGAGACACACACTCATACATAATAAATTTACACATTCAATAAACCCAAAGGGAAAATATTCTACACATCAATAACTGCAACATTTTAAGTAACACCGACATAATCTTACTCATAATCTTACTCATCAAAAAATCAATTTTAATGAGAATTTGAGTCTGTAATGGACTTGAAATTGTACTGCAAAATTAACATAAAAACAAAAAGGTGTTCTGTGAGCCTCAAGTTACATGCAGATGTTTGCGCTATATTATTCTCTTCTGATTTTGGTGGCTTCAGCAAACTTCTGGCGTAGCTCCACCCAAAAGTGACAGGAGTAGTAAACACCCAAATAGTTTAGTATATATTATTAAGAGCACACGATTGTCACCAGCAGAGTAGGATGAAAAGTCTAAGCTCCACCTGTAACATGTTGAAGTAGAATTAGCCTACAATAACTAATCAGTATAAATGTATTAATGGACAGTTGAGTCGGCCCAAATTAATTATCTTTAACTGACAGTCATTAGGCCTAAAACAAAATTGTGAATTAATGATTGGCTGTGTTGCATTTATTCAAGCATTATTATCATAAGTTGTACTGTGTCACTGCTGTTTTACTGAACTAACTTATAAAACTCATCTTGTGATAGATAGATAGATAGATAGATAGATAGATAGATAGATAGATAGATAGATAGATAGATAGATAGATAGATAGATAGATAGATAGATAGATAGATAGATAGAATCGAATTAATTGATTAAAACTTAAGTGGTTCATATTCATAAGCATTTTAATTGGTCTAACTGTGGCTCTTTGGGGCCTGTGGCAGTCTGGGGCCCTGGCGGTAGCCGGTGACCCAGCCTCCCCTGTCAGTTTTCGGGTGGCTCTGACCTGAGGAGTTTACATTATCTGTGAAACTGGCGCATGGGAAGCATCACATAAAGCTCTCAGTGGAGCCCTGTGCGGCCTTGCTGCGGGGGGGGAGAGGTTATTATCTTTTTGTTAACAATTAAATAATGGACTCTAACAAGGTGGCTGAACTTCTCCTCCCGGTGTAAACCCTTACATCGCTCGGTAATGACAAAAGAAAAGACCGAGTGAGTGAGGCAGAAATGTGACCGCACTTGTCAAGAGGGCTTCAGAGCAGAGCACTGACAGCTCCAAGTCTGCCCCGACTCACAGGGGCAACCAAGACGGACGAGGAGAGGAAAGGAAACCCCGAGGATCAGGGCCTCCTGTCCGGATGACACCAGTAGGAGCCAGCCACACTGCTCTCCTTAGCTAGCATCGGCTAAGCTACACAAATGTCTTCCCTGACTTCGACATAATTGCAAATGGATAATTTAATTCGGACAACTTTATTTGAGGTGCGTGGGAGTGGGAGTTGTTAAGGAGTTTTCTCTCACCGGATGGATCGACCACATCCTTTTTACTAGGACCGTGAGTGACTGTGAAAACTGCTGGAGGTCCTCCAGGTGAGACTCCTGCTACAGCTAGCTTAGCCGTTAGCTTCCTCGCTAGCTCGCTTAGGTGAACACCAACGTAGCCTTATTATAGTTGTGATTTTTAGTAACCAAAGCCATTGTTGCTGGTATGGACACAGATAAAATCCACTATTCTTGATGAATATTTACTTGACACAGCGGAGAAACGATTGATTAGCACGTTAGCATGTTAGCATTGGCTACTGTTAATAACTAGCTAATTAGCGTTAGCTAACTTTGGCATCTGTCAACATCTTATCCGTTAAGTAACAAAACCTTGACATTTGTTCCACCTGCTGCTGTGAAGTCATTTTAACACAAAACATCGGTTTAATTAGATTAAGCTGACTTTAAAGCTTTGTCATAAAAAAGTTGAGATGAAGCTACATGTCCATTTTCAGCTAAGAGTCGTTTACTGGCCAGGGTTGTTTTGATAGATAAGTTGTTGGTTTGCTTGAGTGAAATTTACTAGATTACCGAATGAAACCTGTGAAAACCGGTGTCACCTATTATTATTTTGGTGATTGTGTTTTGCTTTGGAGTAACTGTCATCACCATGAACCGCTGCGTATGTGCCTATGGATGAATTCATCACTTAATAATGGACACCCTCTGAGGTAGGAGGTCCTGGTGGCAGAAAGGAAGTCGTACCCTGCCATTTAACATGGTTATGATAACCTTTTTAATAGAGGGGAGAATTTAATAGTGATAATAATCCTGCCTTTGGCCCGAAGTCTTGGCTTTAATTTGTAACATAATGACAGTGGGGAAATAGTTACCTCCCTCCCTAAAGTCAGTGACCTGAAGCTGCTGCTACTGTGTGGTTTGGCCATTTTGGAAATTTTAGAACATGGATCTGAACAAAAAGGATTTTGATTGCTACAGCTGCTGAAATGATCAACTTCAAAAGAGAAAAAAAAGATTTTCTTATTTGGCTGGATATCTGACAGTCTGACAAAATCCTTTTTCATTCACATTTGCAGGGTTCAGTATCTTCAGTGATGTTGTCTTACTAGTTCCAACCATCAAACTACTACAATACCCATTGGGTGGCCTTTTTCTTTTGTTAGCTGGTATCTCTCTGAGGCATTTTAAAACCATATTCCTGTTGGCTGAAGCAAGTTGTGATGTTCGGTTGAGATTGCTTTTGCTCTAAAGGGCAGTGATATTTAACATGGATACCTCCTATCTGACATGAGGAAAGGTGCAGCGCAGAGGAGGAGTTTCCAACATCCAAGAAGCAACTCAGTCAGAATATTAATCCCTGGTTTATGCCACCGAAGGATGTTTTACATGCATGGTGTATGTAACACATTCCTCCTGATTAGGGCACGATGCTACCCCTCAAGTGTTTACTAATAGGGGGGAGAAGCTCAACCAAACTCCCACATAAATTACCATTTCATTCACCGTTTGTGTCTTTTTCTCCAGGCATGATGGAAGGACTTCATAGCCAGGCCATAAGCCTGGACCCACGCAGGCAGGAGCTGCTTGAGGCTCGCTTCACTGGAGTCGGTGTGGCCAAGGTTAGCATCTCTTAATACCATTAAAGTTGTCTTGCTCAAAATGATCAACCGTGCAAATTGTTGTGCAGATGTTGCACCTCTCACATAATGTATTGAGAGTTCTTTTGAGTGTGTTTTTTTCCCCCAAGATGTTTCTTAATTAAATAAATGTAATTGTTTTCATTTCTCATGTAAGTTAAGTGATACAACAAAAACCAGCCACCATTTTTTTTCTGCAGGCAAACATCCCGCAACTCCACTTTTGTTTGTGTGATGCAAACATGAACAGTTGGCCAGCTCTCTTATGTTAGTTCTTCACTTTAAAGGCTTGGATGTATTCTCTGTTTCCAGTATTTACTGATGCTCTATGCTCTGGAGTTTCCCTCGGTGTAATGACCCTGTCTTCCTGAGCTAAAGCTAAAACAAGACGAGCTCTGTTTAAGCTGACATGAGGCCTGGCCAGCAGCTCTTTGTTTGAGTGGAGACCAGTGACACTGAAATGGCACCACAGCTGAAGCTCAGAGCATAGGCTGCGTGCTGTACTGCGACCCTGCTGGTGAACTGGTTATTACTCTGTGTGTGGGTGTGCGTTTGAGAAAATGGCAACCCCTGAGAAAGCAATCACTATCATTCATGCTCCGGCCTGTGGTGTGCTATGAAATGAATTGTGAGGCCTGATTGCAAAGCTGTGAGAGAGTGTGAGTGATTTAAGCCTGTGAGTATGTTCACTACAGTAAATGTTGTATTAAGATACTGTTTAAGACATCTTAAAAAGGAAAAATTAGAGAATTTCTTGGCTGCATGAGTGACCTTGAGCAACAGAGAGCCAGCAGGCCTTAAAAGCATTAGCCTTCTGCACCAATTAGCCTGCTGTTTCTTCTTAGTCCCATCAGGTTGTGCAGCTGGTCATGAATGCATAACACCCACTGATTCTACCAACTGCGTGTGAAGGAAAGATTTCAAGCTGAAAAATGGGCCGTACATTATAATGTCAATCGTAGTGTGCTAGTTTAGTGGTCATAATTTTAAAGCTACAACTGTTGGATGAATTCCTATAGAAATAAATGTGGTAGAAGGACTGGAAAAATATTCATGCATCAGCGTAGTTGTGAAACAAGCAAGGATTAAATGAAAGTTGAGTCTGAATAAGGATGGTCAGACTATATGTTTGGAAATCTGCAGAACAGAGTACTTTTATGTGCTGTTACTGCTATTTAAATGTCTTACATCTTTAATTTCCAGCATCTATGTACAGAAGTAGCACATGACTAATAATCAGGTCTGTTGTGTCTGTTCTGTTTTCCAGAGTTCAGCCAACAGCGAATCATCCAACCAGTCTCTGTGTAGCGCAGGATCACTCAGCGACAAGGAAATGGAGGTTGGTGGAAACACCTGGCACCATGTCAGTTTATTGCTGGGGAGAAACATGCAAATGTCTGTTTTCTGTCAGTTACATCTCTGTGCTGTTATATTCATCTGGTTGGTAAATGGAATAAACGTGATTGAGTGAAATAAAAATCAGAGCTGTGGTGCTTTTTGATTCATGTCAGACACCAGAGAAGAAGGCCAATGACCAGAGAAGCAGGAAGAGAAAAGGAGACATCTACGACAGCAATAGCCAGGGTAAGAACAAGCTGCTTACTGAAACAGACACACATTATATTTAGAAAAGTTCAGATGCAGGTGTTTCAGTTTCATGTTACAAATTTGGATAAAATCCTGTTAAATGGCGCTTTGTGGTTTGCAGATCTTATGCTTATATACTTAATGAGCATGGTTTATTATATATTGATTACATTTTCTTGCTTTTTTATAACTGGCCTGTTTTTTTGCAGGTAAAGGAAGAGGACACAAAATAAGTGATTATTTTGAGGTGAGCACAAACTATATTGACGTCATGCGTTTTAGTCTTTTTGAATACATTTTGCATTGTCGTCACTGGGCTGTGTATTGTTTGAAGCCACTCTCTAGCTTTAGTGTGATGTCTCACCCTCACGTTCCCACTGTGCCTGTATGGTCCTTCATCAAACTCTTTCTTAATAACAACTCTGTCTTCTTTCTCTCTGTCTTGTTTCCACACTCTTGTTAACTGCCCTGTGGTCAGTTTGCTGGTAGCAGTGGCTCTGGCACCAGTCCTGCCCGGGGCATCCCTATGTTGGTGCGCTCCTCTCCACAGCACTCACTGTCTAATCCTCTGGTGAGCACCAGCCTCCATCTCCATAGCTTTCTTCTCCTTTGACACTCTGTTAACTGTTGGTTATGTGGGTCTTTATCTGTTTTCTCGAAGCATCATTATTTTCTTAATTGGACATGGTTTGTCATGTATCACTCGAAACTTACGAAACTTCAATCCATTCTGAGCCAAATTGACAAGCCTTTGTTTTTTCTGGAAAAGTTTTCTTAGTAACAAAACAGTTCTTTAACCAGTTAGTTTTTGAGATTTAGTTAATGAAATGTTTTCCTTTATTCGGACAAAAGCACAAAGTATCACAAAAAAGCTGAAGCTTAGGATTTTAAGACTCCAGTCACCCACCATTTTCATTCATCCTACGTTTAGATAACATCTTTTCTCATTGATGTATCAGCAAACTCTATGTTTCAAACTGTCCACACAAACATTTTTATGTTTCACTGGTTACCGTGCATCAATCGCTGTTCAAACAAAACCAAAGCAAGGGGCCGGTCCTGGCTAGATCCATCAGGTTGAATGTTATAAAACTGCAAAACAGCAGTAAGAGACAGGGAAATCATAGTAACAGAAATCATTTTACCCATTGTTGCAATGATCGCAGCAAGACTCAATTTTCCTGTTCAAATGACTAAATAATCAGTCAGGAATCTGGGCTTGCTTGTACTGTATTTGTTTTTGTAAACATCACAGGATGACATTGCATGATGCTGCAGCATTTTATAACCACAGCCCTTAAGCCAGGGCCAACACAGTGGCCCACATTTTCTTCCAGAAGACTCTCACATTTTGTTGCCAGGAAGAAAGGCATCAATGGTTGTGTTGTTGCTGATGCAGTAGTTGCAGTAAGGTGTTTCTTTAAAGAGCTTTATCAGTTCCATGAACAGGCTTTTTTCCAGAATAATCATGGGAAACAGCAGGTTTGAATTTGGTTTATGAAAGACCTGTAAAGTGAAGGACTGGCTCCTGTTGCCTGCTGATCTCACCACTGTCACGTAAAGCAGTCTCATATAATTTCATGTATATTGTGTGCAATTTGTCTTATAAACATTAGATATTGAAAAATACCTTAGAAAATAACACAGTAAAGGAATTACCTGTTTATTGTTTGGGTTAATCAAGCACACATTCCTGCACATATTTGCGTGCATGTACAATTTTGATTTTCTTTCCCTTAACAATCCTTTTTCCTTCTCTCTTTTTTTCCTGATTCTTATAAATCTCCTGATGCTCTCTATATTATATAATTTTTTTATGTTTTTCTCTTGTGTTTTTTCCTACCTGTCTCTCTGGAATCTAGTTTCAGCACGGCAGTCCTTCGTCCATAGGCTCAGCCCACACAGACTCTTCATCCTGCAGCTCTGTTAAGGCAGCCCCCACACACTTCTGCTCACACAAAGCCATCCAGGTAACTGACAGACTGACCTGACCTCCACTCCACACTAACTTTTCTGAATCTCCTTCACTGTATCCTCAACCACATTGCTAGAAACACGTTTTGAAATTGGAGCATGCTTTACATCTGGTTCAGCTTTTGACAGTTACTTATTACAAAAGGAAGCATCTTCTTTAGAGAAAGTTTCACTGTGCACACCATTAGTTGAGTTTGACAAAACTTTTAGAGGTGATGCAGCTTCACACCTTCTGCTATATAATATAATGACACTAGGTCAAGATATAGATACTAGAGAGTTAAAGGTCAAACTTTGAAAGACCCTGAACACATGCTGCACTGAATCTGACACTATACTTTCAACACACATCCAGCTGTTTTTGCAAATTGCTTTAATTAGCTTGGTTAAAGGTCAACATTTTGAATACATGATGTCTAATATCCAAGACAGCAACATGATTTTGATACATTTAATGGGGCTTTGTTTTCCAGCTCACTGGCCTGAAGGGTGTTTGATTTTTTTCTTTTTTTTATGTAACAAGATCTTTACTTGTTTCTTGTTGTTGTCCTTGCCTTCAGTCAGAACTGACACTGCTGAAACTGACAGCACTGGAGAGGGACAAAAACTCAGACCTGGAGCAGAAAGAGGGGCGGATAGATGACCTGCTGAGGGTAAGATGAGAAAAATATTGAAGTCTGTCTTATAAAAATCTGACAAATTGAACGTGGTTGGGTGCACATAAAGCTTTTGTCGACCTGACAACATCTACAACATTGATATTTTGTTGCCACACAATCAATTGATGGTCGAAATTCACATTAATTTAGAAAGCTTATTCCCAAATGGCCTGATTAATCAGTTTAAAGTCTTGACAAATATTCTGCCACTCGTCACCACAGCCCCAGCAATTAACCTGCGCCAGTTCGGTCGCAGCTTATCATGAATAATGCGCTTGTTAACTTTCAAATGCCATTGTTGCTGGAATGACATTTTGCGAAAATGTCAGCAAACCAAACTGGTACACAGGATAGTTGTTGCATCCTGTCAGCGTGAATGCAGAAAGGCCTCGAAAACCCGGTTGTAATCAGAATTAGATGTCAGAGTGATGGTGTATGTTTTGGCAGGCCAACTGTGACCTGAGGCGGCAGATAGACGAACAGCAGAAGATGCTGGAGCGCTACAAGGAGCGGCTTAACAAGTGTGTGACCATGAGCAAGAAGCTGCTAATTGAGAAGGTGGGTATATACAAAGTATTGTTTGTGCACTTGAGAGAAACTGCATATCTTACCTCACATTTTTATAGCTGCAATCAATACCAAAACCTGAAGCATTTTTTGCTCAATTCATGTTTCATAACTGTTTCGTGCATTTATTTTTCATTTTCTGCAGTCAAAGCAGGAGAAACTGGCTTGTAGGGACAAGAGCATGCAGGACCGTCTACGTCTGGGACACTTCACTACTGTACGCCACGGAGCCTCCTTCACAGAGCAGTGGACGGACGGCTTCGCCTTCCAGAACCTCATCAAGTCAGCACTCAAATACACACAACATGTGTTTACATTTCCTCTATTCTGCGTTCACAATGAAGGTTCACACTAGATTGTCCTCACGCCCTGCAGGCAGCAAGAGAGAATCAACTCGAAGCGGGAGGATATTGAGAGGCAGAGGAAGCTGCTGGGGAAGAGGAAACCTCCCTCCATGGCTCAGACGCCTCCGCCCAGCCTGGAACAGAACAAACGAAAGAGCAGGAGCAACGGCCAAGAGAGTGAAACGTAAGATAACAATTACTGAACACAGTAGATGTCGAACATGGATCAGCCACAAAGTTCACACTGAAGCAGGAATGAATAGTTGAATATAACAGAGGATGTTGATCTGACTTTATCTCTCACAGGTTGTCACTGGCAGAATATCATGAGCAAGAAGAAATTTTCAAACTGCGAATTGGTCATCTAAAAAAGGTACCAGTTCAACTCTAATGCCAGATTTACTTCCATTAAGGTTTTGGTTTTGAGACGGTGGTCGAGCAAAGGATGAGGCGGGTGACAGATGTGTGTGTTTGTGTGCAGGAGGAGGCAGAGATCCAGTCGGAGCTGGAGCATTTGGAGCGAGTACGAAACCTGCACATTCGGGAGCTGAAGAGAATCCACAACGAGGATAATTCACAGTACGTATCGTCACTGCTGAGCCTGTCTCACATATGCACTTCAGTGTTGTTTCCAACTTTTATCAAACTGTTTTAAAAAGTCACTTAATAGAATCATCTTGTCTGAACTTGTAGATTTAAAGACCACCCTACACTGAATGACAGATATCTGCTGTTACATTTGCTCGGAAGAGGAGGCTTTAGTGAAGTATTCAAGGTAAGATTGTTTGGCTTGAGCATAGATCTTTAGTTTAGTTTTTTTATTTTAGTATTCTTAGATATGCAGGATCTTTTTGAGTAACAAAGGTAAGAGAGATCCAGATGTCAGTGTGGTTTGGTAGTGTAACTGTGAAATGTTCCTTTTCCAGGCTTTTGATTTGACAGAGCAGAGGTATGTGGCCATTAAAATCCATCAACTCAACAAGAATTGGAGGGAGGAGAAGAAAGAAAACTACCACAAGTGAGTGTTAACACCTGTTTACCTTCGGTTCACTTCCTTTGCTTCACTGGAAATGTTTCGACTGAACTCAACATTGTGGAACTTGAAACTTAAAGCTATCTTTGTATTTATGATGTGTTTGAACAGTGTGTGAAAGTTGACCTTTTCTTTTCAGACACGCCTGCAGAGAGTACAGAATCCACAAAGAACTTGACCATCCCAGAATAGTCAAACTCTACGACTATTTCTCGCTCGACACAGACTCGTAAGTCCACTCACTCTCCATTAAAGCTGTATATGCTCCCTATTTATATTCACATGCTTCATGCAGCCCATGAAAACATCTGGATGTGTGTGTATGTGAGTGTATGATCTATATAGACATTAACCAAATCATCCACCTGCTGTTTCTCTCACAGGTTCTGCACAGTGCTGGAGTACTGTGAGGGCAACGACCTGGACTTTTACTTGAAGCAGAATAAGCTGATGACCGAGAAGGAGGGTCGCTCCATCGTCATGCAGATTGTCAACGCCCTCAAGTACCTCAACCAGATTCGGCCACCCATCATCCACTACGACCTCAAGCCAGGTAAACATGTGGTTTTAGTCAAGGAAGAAACAGGGAATCAATGTTTGTAGACCACAAGAAATGTGATGTAGATGTCAGTCTGTATTTGTATGAATTTTACTTGAATGAATATGTGTGTTTGTATTTGTGTTTGTGTGTAGGAAACATCCTGCTGGTGAACGGCACAGCTTGTGGAGAGATTAAGATCACCGACTTTGGCCTGTCTAAAATCATGGATGATGACAGCTACAACTCTGCAGATGGCATGGAGCTGACGTCACAGGGAGCAGGGACCTACTGGTACGCAGACGCACGTTTCACTGCATTTAGTCGCCATGCAACCAATGTAGCTTCACAAGTGGGTGGAAGAGGCACAAGTTGTTTTTTAAGGAAACCCTCTTCATTCAGAAAATTGTGTAGCAGAGAACAAACAGGGAAATCCAGCTCGGTGTCATGTTGTCAATGTGGATCTTACAGGTACCTCCCTCCTGAATGCTTCGTTGTGGGCAAGGAGCCCCCAAAAATATCCAACAAGGTGGACGTTTGGTCAGTAGGGGTCATCTTCTACCAGAGCTTATATGGACGCAAGGTAACCATGAACCTACCCGTTTTTTTTTAAAATTGGTGTGACTACAATTCGACATTCAGTCTGTTAACCGTCTCCCTGTTGCTCTTTCTCCAGCCGTTTGGCCACAACCAGTCGCAGCAGGATATCCTCCAAGAAAACACCATACTAAAAGCTACTGAGGTGCAGTTTCCCCCCAAACCTGTGGTCACTACAGAAGCAAAGGTGTGGTACCTGTTCGTCTCAAACTCACTGCACCGTCCCCGTCAAACTGACTATATTTACTCATACATTTATGTTATATCATTTACTGTCTTACTGGGTTTTAAAGGCCCTGTGCAATTACACGTTTCCCCCTGAATGTGATATAATTCCTGCTCAAACTTCTTTACTTTAAAGCAGTGCAATATTTTACGAGGCTGCTTGATTTGATAGAAAGGCCAGAGGGAAAGTCCAGGACTTGATCACCATCAATGCATCACTTTTATTCCAGAAATGTTCATTTTATGGGGTTTTAAGCATGCAGTGCCGTGAGCAGCTAATAAAATAAGCCTGTTTACATTGATGGCCTTTGGAAGGGACCATCACTGTTTGTAATAAGTAGAGCATAAAACCTGAGTGAAATTTATTATCAAACATATGTGGAAAATGGTATTGGCAGAACACTAGTAGAAGTAGAAGAGTAGAGAGTAAGTCCAGAAACAATGACTCAGGTTTCAGTTTCCTCTTTTCCTTCGTAGGCTTTCATCCGACGTTGCCTGGCGTATCACAAGGAGGATCGTGTGGATGTGCTGCAGTTGGCCAGCGACCCCTTCCTAATGCCCCACATTCGAAAAGCCCTGGGCAGCAGCAGCACAACTCTGGCACCTCCTATTCCCTCCACCTCCAGCTGCTACGGCAGCAGTGCCTCCGACTGAAACGAGCTGAAACTGGAGTTTACAAAAAAAATTAAAAAAACGCCCTGTGTCGACAAAAGCCACGCGGAGACATTACACACTTGTTGAAACTCCTCCTTTGCTCTCTTGGTTTGCGAGAGAGCAGAGAGCATGATGGGATGGAGGGATCCTAAAAAGTGTGAATGGAACCAAAATGACGGACGATGTGGTGATGTAGTAGTAAATGTGCCCACCACCATCGTCCAAGTGGTAAAAATGAACGGCCAGTCTCTGGCTGTGGGCTCAGTAGAACCCAAAGAGTTGCCCATATGCATGCACTAACACAAAAACTTTGGTTCACTTCAAGGGGCTTTTTTACATGGTAAATAGTAAAAGCACCGAAAAAAAAAAAAAATTGCACAACTGACAGGCTGAGAAGTAATGCCATGTGTGGAAGTCGATCACCTGCCTGTACTCTGGACGGTTTAAAGACACATTAATGAAATTTCATCCCATTCTGCTTGAAATGCATCATCTAAACTACGTGGAAACTATTTTTCGGAACTAGAGGTCAATTTCAAACACGTGTCCCCGCAGGTTTGAAGCCTGGGACTTTTTAGGAAGGGCTCCTACGAGTGATGAGGAATGACTGATGACCAAAGTTTAAGGCCTGCCTCCATGACGATGGCACCGTCAGAGGTTCATAAATGACTTGATACAGCAGAGGGCTGATTCTGGAAAGAGTAGCTGGGTTTGACCTATTTTAAATATTTTACTTGATAACTGGAAGTCAGCTTATTATTTTAATTGTTAAGTCCATATTTTTCCATGAAATTTACCCCTTATGTTTTTGTTAACCTTGAAGGGGAGCTGACTATGAGTGAGTGTTGTGATGAGAGGTAAGATTCAACAGAAATAATTATGAAATCATTAAAAAACATTTGGTTAACTCTGGTGTGTTGCTTTATTTTGAAAACTCAAAGAGCAGATTATACAGATTTAGTCTAAAAATCATACAAAAACAAGCACAGATGTTTAAAAACGTGACTGAATTTAATCATTACATTTGTTGAGAGTACTGATCATGATGCAGTTACATGAACGTGTTTCAATGTTTGCAATTACAACAATGTATGAGTGACATTTATAGGAAAAACACTCCACTGCAGATGTTTTTTTCACAGCATAAAATGTTTATTAACTCAAGTTCCATCATTAAACGTATCCATATCTAAAACAGACAAATTCATGTGACGGTGCAGAGTATGAACACCAAGCAGCTGTATCAGTGCACCTCTAAATACACACAGTTTGCCTGCCAAGTACGTACGCGACCGGACAATGTGGAAACCGCATTCAAGGTTAGAGAAATACTGACAAACTCCCGTTAAATACCAAACAGTGTTATTCTAAAAAAATCCTTCCTTGATCATGATCATCACATCATTCTCTTGCATAATTGGGACAAAAAAAGTTTTTTCTCACTTTGGAAAAAGTGCTACAAAGTGACGTGAAAGGTGTGCAGTATGACAGGAGACCACAGATACCTTGAACTTGTCAAAGTGGTGAAACTGAAGATTTCTTGTAAATACATTCTAATCCGAGAAAGAGTGAAATTTTATAAAGACTCAGATGATCTCCTCTTTGTAACAATCTGGACCGAGGCTTCAGATATTTGTTTTTTTTAATGGTCAAAAAAGTGGTGCAGACATACCATAACCATTTCTATTCCTTTGGTCAAATCTCAAGAGTCAGATTCACAAGTAATCCGTTTATGAGAGAGGCATACGGACGCAAAACTCAATGAACCAAAGCGCTGCCCGGCAGGTCTATCTGTTGTAGAACTGTGAGGTGACCCACGCCAGGCCCCACTTCAGGTTGGTGAGCATGAACTTCAGAGCCTTGGTCCACTGCTCCTCAGAGTTAAACTGGGTTTTGATGGAGTAGGAGCCTCCGCTGCCTCCTGTGTCCTCGATCTTGCCTTTCTCCACATCCATCCTGAGACATGGAATAAAAACATTTGGGTTAGGAGAGGGCATCTTGATTTCAGTTATGACAACCAACTCATCTGGACAACATCACATATTCCCTGCACACAAGCCTGTGTTCACTACATTCGACACTTGACAAGGATAAAAAAGGAGTAGGCACACAAAACACACATACTTCGTCCTCAGGACAAAAGTATGTGTGTTTTTTATACCAAGTATAAGTTAATTAAAAACCAAAAGGGTGCATTTCCCCTCTGGGTATGAATGTACTCATTTGCCTAATAAATTATAAAATACCTCTTGTGTAAAAATGACATTTAGCTCTTGAGGTAGAGTGAGAGGAAGGTTCACAGACTGAAGTGGAACTATTCATAACTTCCTGTTACCCAATGGGACAATCTGTCCATTAGATAAAGACATAAGACATTCAACAGAAAAAACATGTCAAAAACCCAAAACTTGACACTTGTTATTTATTAACAATAACCAATTACTGATCTATGTGTCTGCATTTCCTAATGAAGTGCAGATTGATCTATACTTCATCGAGCTGCAAATCGATCGGAAAAGGTACACAACTGTGACATCAGACTATGGCATTTATTTTGGTCAACATTTTGATAGAAGGTGCAAAACGTGCTTCGATAATAACTGTCAAATATTAATTTGTCAACTTTTTTCTCAAGGTTGGTCCCTTAACTCTAACTTATGCTGATATACATGATGCAGCTGTTAGTGTGGGTGAAGCAGCAGAGCACTAGAGCAGGGCTGGGATGTCAGATGTGGCTGTGGGAGGCTCTGTGAGCTTTACAAGGCCTTTTAGACAAGTTAAGCGTTTTGGAAAAATGTAGCACTGGAGGCCATGCCTTAATAATTTAAAGGGTTATAGAACCTTTAGTTCTCCCGACCGACGATTATTTGCCTCAGTGGAACAATGAAATCGGACATTTCTTCAACCCCGCTGGTGTAAGTTGAGATAATTGTTTTAGAAACTGCACTGAAACTTCTTGAATATTTACAGCCTCATCTTGAATGGCTTGTTAATGAACACAAAGAACCGGTGGGACGCGCCGACATCACTCTGGGGCTGCAGTTCTCTGACCTGTATGGGAGGCAGAAGCCAGTGTCTCCTTTTTCCACCTCCTCTTTGAATTGCTGGACACAGTCCAGGAAGGCCACCATGGCATGGTCGAATTTATTGTCCCAGAAGAACCTCAGGCCACCGGAGCAGTACAGAGGAAGTTCCTGAATGAACAGAAGAGAGGAAGAAAGAAATAATAAGACTCAAGCCTGACTCAGCGTTAAAATAATGATGTAAGAGCTGGACTTGATAATACTGTGTGTGTTACCTTAGACTTGTCTGTCAGTGACTCTAAATATGAATGGTTTCCATATGGGACAAGACGGTATCTGAAGAGAGATTAGGTCATATTTCAGCATGATGTCACATCAAAACAGAAATAATAAACAACAAATAACTGAATCTAAATAACAAAAACAAAAAAGCCATAAACTGACATGTAACCTAAAGTGTGATAGAATTACTGGGAGCGCACAAGACTAAGCTAATATTTTATGGAAACACAACTAAGTGGAAATAAATTGTTAACAAGGTTCAAGTGGAAAAACACCCAAGCTAATTAAATTGTCTATGTGTGAGTGTGTGTGTTTGGATGTTTGTGTTTACCTCTGGAAGCGCAGCCCCATTTTGTTGGCCAGAGCGTGCAGCAGCAGCACGGTCTGCCCCCAGGCTGCATTAATCTCATTCCACTCCACGGGGACGCTGGGGAGTCGACCCAGGCGGAAATTGTTGATGGTACCAAACTGACCGCTGTGCCTGGACAAGAAAAGAAACAATCCCGATTCTCAGTCAATGAGTATTGATTTATTGTCTTCCCTATAGCCGAATGTTTGGAAAGTCACGGTTGATTGGTTGTGAAAAAATAATATATCTTCTCAGCACAGCACAACACAACGGTAATGTGTATTTGTCTGTTTACCAGATGTGAAATGTAGCGTTGAAGACGTTGGTCTTTTTCAGTCGATCGAGTTGAATCTGGCAGTAACGCATCTGGTTGTCGACGCTCTTCAGCTCATCATCCAGCTCCAGCTGCTGCCGTTTAAACTCACTGTACTCCTTCTGGTACCTTATAAAGCAAGGAAGCAGAGAGGTTAAAAGTCATCAGGTGCTGTATCGTTAACAATATTTCACCCGCGCTGCTCGGACACTCACTGCAGCTCCTCTGTGTCCAGCTGCTGAGAGTGGCTCTTGCTCTGGGCCAGCTCCTGGGCCACGGCGGCTCTCTGCTCCTCCACAGCCTCCAGCTCCTGGACCAGGGCCTCCTCCTCTTCCTTGAGCTGCTGCAGCTCTGCCAGCAGGGTCTCCTCCTCCTCCACCTGCAGGTGTGACAGCAGCTCCAGACACTGCCTGAAGACACAAATCACATTCAGTTTATTTTATCTCTGTATTTATGTGGCAACAACAGTTCTCCTTTCCTTTAAATTCAGTTCGACTGAAAACTGAGACATTCAACTCACTTGTAATTCTGGCATTCGTTTTCTGTGATGTTGAGCTGTGTGTCCAGGTGGTCCAACAAAGTGTCAGTACATTCTTCACACAGTGGATGGTCCACATCCGTCTGGCCCGACATGATGTCGAACAGGTCACTGGTCACCTGATGAATGTGATTCAGTCAGAGATCACGGACAGAAACCCCAACCAGCTGCTATTCCTGCCAAACTGATATGATAAACTTGGATTATAAAATTCAAAGTACTGTAACTGACTTTACCTTCAGTCTGCGACTCAGATTTTCCATTGTGCCTCCATCAGATGCTTCTCCAATCAGCGTGAAGCTGTTGGCACTCTCTGTGGACATCATCCTGTAGAGCAAGATTCAGCACTCACTCAGTTAAATAGAATATAGAATATGTTGCATTTTCAAGTCCATTCAGATCTCATTTGACAAAGGAACATATCAACAAAGATTTTAAATGGACTTCTGTAATGAGAGTCATTTCCTGCATGAAAATAAACTGGGTACTCACCGTGCAGGAGGGATGTATTTTCTCGACACTCCATCTTGCTTGTTTTCTACAAAAGTCTCCTAGTAGAGAAAATAAATTGAGACTCCAATATACAAAATACTTCCAGACAGAGCTAGGTTATGTCAGATACAAATCTTACTTGATATCAAAAATGTCAGTTGCCCTGTTGCCACAGTTTTATCAGTCTAAAATCTTAGTATACTGTAGAGTGGTCCTGATCTCAGTCTGGGATTAAGAGACAGAAACAGCCTAGATCCACAACTGTGCTAAAGTCTGTGCAAGTGTGTGTTTAGTACTGCACTTTTATGAAGTGAACTGCTGTATTGACCCTGCTGTAGTTAACGTTACCTCTGGTGCTGACTCCCCCTCGCTGCTGTCTGCCTGTTTGCTGGGGGTCACGGTGACCAAGGGAGCTGAGGAGAACGAGACACGGAGCAGTCATTTCTTAACATCATTTCATTACATCTCACCGCCACCACTGATAGCTGATCTTCAAATAAACACATACCAATGAGCTCCTGGATGGTGACTCGGTCGAGCACATTAAAGGAGGTGTCCAGTTTCAGCGGCTGACAGCACCGCTGACACACGAAGCTGACCTGCATGGTTGTGCTGGACGACTTGGAGCCCTCCATCGCTAGCTACAAAAACACAGAGAAAGAAATAAAACCACAATGTAAAGCTGTGCAGCCTTTTCGCTAAGTTTTCATTTTGTTTTAACCTAAAATGAAGCTTGACAGCTCGTTAGCTGCTAACCAGCTGGCTAGCCATCGTTAGCTTTGCAGCTAGCTCATGCGTAACACACATCCACGGAGTACAAACAAAAGATAGACTTACTCTCGCTGAGGGAAACCCAACACTAGTGCATTACAGTCCTGTTTTATGCAGGTCGAAAACAGGAAAACACTTCTAATGTTGTTAGCGTGACTGTCGCATTTTTGCACCTCAGGCAAATCCCCCTCCACTTCCTTATTGTTGTTTACGTTCACGTATGACGTCAGGTTCAGTCACATGGGACCACCAGACTAGACTCATAAGACTCGGGCTCAAACCACTCTATTAGAAATAATAAAACTAAGTTAAATTAGTGCATATATAAGCACAATGTATAGTAAATCTACGGTAGACCTACAATCTTTTGACTTACATTAGAATTATGACATGACTTTATAGATGTTTTTCGTTTTTGTTGTTGTTGTTGTTGTTTTGCTTACCTTATATGTGCTGAATATATTATTTGTGAATATTTTGGGGCAAAAAACAAGAGAAAACTGGTATGAAAAAGACAGACAGTTGGCGGAGGAGCTGACGCTGCAGGGCCCGGGTCAGTAGGTGGCGCTGTGACATCATCGGCTAAGCACCGTAATTGAGAAGCAGAAGAAGACGCCAGTTGCGGGAAAACCGAAGCTGAAGAAGCCAGTGTTGATAACTCCAAACTACCAGAAAACAAGGTAATTTAAGGAATAATTATCTTCTAGTATTAACCAGTAGCACATTAAAAGCTACTGAAAACATCCTGTATTTACATGTTGGTGTTTTGCTTTGTCTGTGTCCACTGTCTCAGTCGGAGAAGAAAAGTAGCGTTGCTAACATTGTGTAATTTAACGTAACCTCCCCCTCCCACAACATCATCTCGTGGCCGCTAACACAGCCAGATGTTTACCTTTAACTAATGCCACATTATTCTCGTTGATCATCTGTATGAACATTAATCTGTGTTTTATATCGTTTCAATGTTTTTTCCCCTGTCTAATCTCACAGGAGTGTGATGTTTAACCACCATTTCCTGTTAGTAACGTTATGCTAATTTAATACCAATCTCAGTAACGTTATGCACAGCTAACGTTTTAAAGTTAATCCCAGACTTTTATAGACCCCCACTACACTTTGCATTGATAAAATGTCGTGGGAACTGAATAATGCACTGACATTATTCAAACTTATATGAGCTATTGTATTTTAACGCTTCAGAGACTAATATAAATGAAATATAGCTACGACATGGAAAGTAGGCTTTTTATACTATATCAGTTTATGTGCACGTGTGTGCTAAACCAAACTTTTAAATACTGTAGTTGCCTCAATAACTTCCTTGTTAGGTAACACCTTACATGTGGCAACCGGGCAACCTGGATAACAATAGATGCTGTGTGTACAGTGTGAGTGATGTGACCAAAGTACACAGTTATACAATTTTGTCTCCCTTTACTGGGACAGGACCAGACTATTATATACTGTATATTATATTGTTATACAGGCCAGCAAAGACTGAGTAGGTCACCATTCACTCAGTACATTACAAAACAATGGTATCTGTAAAGTTATATAGCAGTTTCTATAAGTGTTAATATTATGTATTTATTGGTAAGTAGTCCAAACAACGTTAGTAAACATTTGGGAGAAATTTGTAAATATGTTATATGAAAAATGTTCTCTACTTTCTAAAAGTGTGGGTAAACGCAAACTATGCAGTTATACCTACTTAGTATTGGGTGTAAATTTTGCAAGCACCGTGATCTTTATTCTCAGTGTGTGTGGGCTCTTTTTATCTGTAGCCACCATGAAAACCCCAAATGGTGCGGATGTGAAAAAGGGGATATCAGTCCTTTGGGAGACTCTGCAGTGTCCCATATGGTGAGTGTCATTGAGAGCAAGTAGATAGATTACATAATTAAGATCTGCTCGATCTACTAATTTTTTTTTTTGCTACTTGGAAGAACGGTCATGTTGTGAACTTGCTTTCCTTCATCTATAGTTTGGATATAATGACAACACCGCTCTCCACTAAGTGTGACCATCAATTTTGCAAGTAAGGCACATTTAATACATCCATGTTTACTCAGATGATTGATGATGTTTTGTTAATTAAACTCTAATTTCATTAATTATTTGCTTTTATACACACTCATGAATAATACATCTGTTCTTTTGTTCCACCAGATTTTGCATATCGAAACTTTTGGACAACTCCAAACAAAACAGAGCCAACTGTCCCGTGTGTAAAACCAGTATAACCAAAAGGTTTGACAAAATTAGAAGGATGACATGAACCAGAGTCATTGAAAGGTAATTGTTATTAATAACTGCTTCTTTATATTCTAATGTATGTGTGTTGTATATTCGTACAGGAGTTTGCAGGAGAGCCCTGGGTTTCAGAGACTTGTAGCAGGATTGCAGGACATGATTCAAGCATATGAACATGACACTGGCACAAACTGTAAGACTATACAGCAAACCTTTTGGAATGACACTATGTAACTGACTTGCATTACATCACCTAAAAAAAAAGTTACTTCTGTATTTTCAGACTTCACTGGACTGTCCATGCAGGAAAAACAATCAGGGTAAGAAATTTTACCATTAAGATTAAATGTTTATCAATTAAACGTGTATCATTCATTACAACTATAAAGTAAAAGTATATTTTTCCTACCCAGTGTTACGAATCCTGAAGCCACTAAACATTCAAATGATGTGTCATCTGGAGAGTCACCTGTCACGGATCTTGACATTATGGAAAATGCAGACCATGATGATGTTCCCAGGTCCAATTCTTCAACTATAGAAGGTAAAACCGAGAGATCTATTCATCTCATGACCTCGAATAAACCATCATGTTATCTCGAAATCAGTTATTTTGTACAGCCCCACGTGGAAACTTAACAAGCTGACCTTTGTTTGGGTTAATTCCTCCACTGATGTTATTGTTTTCCTTCTTAAGGATAAAGTCATTAAATATTCAGATAATGGCGCATGTTGTTATGTTGGCTCTGCACTCCAGAACATAATACTTGAACTTTATTGTGATTAATAATTTGATTTTATATATTATATATATTATTCTGTTGTGCTCAAGATTCATAAACAAAGCCCCCCCCCACTCCACACTAACCAAGACATGTCCTCTGCTCTATATGTAAATTATAGCCACTGTTTTTGTGTAAGCTAATTACTTATCTTATGTGTAAGCATGGTATCTTCTAAAAGGGTCATTACTTATTCATTTAGTCATCCTTTTTTTTTCTTTCTTTTCTTTTTAGCCCAGAAGGGATTTGCAAGGCTCATGGGACTTGACGACTCAACTCCTCTGACAACAGAAAATGAATGCCTGGACAGTGGCCTTGGTGATGGCCTGGCAAC
The DNA here is from genome assembly GCA_030347415.2 of Decapterus maruadsi. NCBI lineage: Eukaryota > Metazoa > Chordata > Actinopteri > Carangiformes > Carangidae > Decapterus > Decapterus maruadsi. The sequence goes on along the minus strand of CM064888.1, from coordinate 10,364,954 downwards.
TTCTGATAAGAAAATTCACAGCTCTACGGATAATTTGGAACCAGAAGAAACAGAAATGTCAGAAGTTGTGGAAGAGATTACAGCAAGACGCATGACAAGAGGCAAAAAGAAAGTTGGCAAACTGGAGGACTCCTCTGTTCATCCAGCAGTTGTTCCAGACGAGACTGATTGTCAACCTCTGAGAAAATCCTCACGAAACAAGAAGAAAAAGGATTTGACGCCTGACAAGATTCTTGATCGGAAACAGAGGAAAAGTCTAGAGAAAGTTGCTGAGTGGCTCATGAAAGTGCCAACAGAAGTAAGTCTTGAGATGGAAAAACCAGACGAAGACGCTGACGACTCCGACAGCTGTTCCTCCACTTCAACAATAGATGTCAAGCAGCACATTAGTGACATGAATGCTAAAAGAGAGAATCGTGCTAAAGTCCTTGAAGACCAAGTGTTTGGAGCCGTCTACCGACGAGGTAGGAGAGGGAACAATAACACCTCCCTTGTACTGGATGCTGTCGAATCACCAATGAGCACAACACAGAAAACATGGAGTGACTTTGAGGCAGAGCAACAGTTAATGGAAGATGTAAACGACACAAGTAGTGACATTTTCAAAGAAGCAGAGCAGATGGAAGTCGTGGAGGAAAATGGTATCGACAAATACGGGAAAGAGTTGAACGGCGGTGACAAAAACAAAGGCAAAGATGAAGTTCCCTCTCCTCCTTCCCCTGTGGCTGAAATTGAACAACAACTGGAAATAAGGTCAAAGAAAAGAATGCGTAATGCTCTGCAGCAGGTTGACAGTGATTTGCAGCAGCAAGCTGAGGCAAAGCCAGAAAGCACTGAGCAAAAGAACACTGACAAGAGGAAAGGTAAAAACACTAAGTCAGAAAAAGGAAAGCTTGCCAGAGCGACAAAGCCTCTCGTCCTGGTTGGAGTTCAAGATGGAGAAACCAGTCCAAAGACCAAACTGAGATCAGAGGAAGTTCAAGTCCAAATTGAGAACTATCCAAGCAGCGAGGACCAAGAAAGCCCTCTGATGAGGAAAAGCAGGAGAAGCAGGAGGCTCCAGCTCTTTGTTGAGGAAGTCAAGGGTCACAAAAAAGCAAACTCGAAAACAAGCGTAGCTGAAAAAAACAGAAATACTGCAAAGCAATCAGAAGAAGTTGGAGGTGAAACAGTGGATAAAACGGCATCACCTCACAATGGAAACATGAAAACAGTGACCAAAAGAAATGGGTGTATTTATGACCAAGATTTAGAAGAAATTGAAAACATTGAGTCTGGTCAGAAGATGTCCAATCTTACTCCAGATGTTCAAGACTCCGTCGCTGAAGTCCCGAATGCTGAAACTGTTTCTGAAGCCAGTGCTGCTTGTAACGTCGCTGTGGTCCCAAGTTCTACGAGTCCAGCAGAAGAAGCAGTGGTTGATCCAACACTTGAAAGTAACAATCCAACAAATCATCTCCCAGATTGTCTTCAGATGGAAACATCTGCTTCCAACGCTAAAGGTGCAGTAACAGAATATGAGGAGGACAAGAACGACAGTGAGCTGGACACCGAGCAGCTTCTCAGGAGCTTCAAAGCCACTAAAAGGAAGTCGTTCCATCTCGGTGGTCCCAGTGTGAAAAGAAGCCGCAGCTTAGACCAGACTGCTGAAGAAAAGGAATCTGCAACAAGAGAGACATCTGAAATGGAAAACCAGGAGGCCTCAGGAGACCACGATAACTCATCTTGTAGCGATTTGATCTCCCCATCTAACTCGCCCAACCTGGCAAGAAAAACGGTCGCCAAGAAACCAGATCAGTTGGTGGTCGAAGCCTCAATCCCTGACATCAGTAATTCAGGTCAGGACGGTGCTGCTGATAACTGTCTCTCCAGGAACAGTCTCAGCAGCGCCCTCAGTCCTAATAAAGTGTCAAAACTCAAAATGGACAGTCCTTCTCCCTCAGTCGTCCCTCAGCTGGTGGATTCTGGGCTCCGCTTCACACCGGTCGAACATGAGGAGCCAACCGAAGCCTCAAAGTGCTCTCAGATCTCAAACTGTCGCCTTGATGGTGCTCTGAAGGATGCTGGCAAATCGAAGGAAACAAGTGGAGAACATTCAGTCAACACAGCTGAACACATTGTCGCAGAGTCCTCTTTAACTCCTGACGGGCTGCTGGCGCCAGTTGTCCAAATGGTCCACGAAACAAATCCAAACAGTGATGGAGGAGCAGAGCTCAGTGCCCATTCCTCCGTCAAGAGAAGCACAAAGAAGAAGAAGAGACGGGCTCAGAGGCTGGAGTCTTCTTCTGAGTGTGACAGCAGTGGATCCAAAGAGGAGTTACCCTCTTTGACTCAGATCTTCGGCGCATCAGCTCCTCCAGCTGCTGTGACCCTGGATCATGGAGACTCCAGCGATGTTAATAGATGTGAGGCTCCGTGCGTAACAACTGATGTAGCAGAACAGGCGAGCCGTCCACCTGCATGCCCCAGTCCTGACGTGGTTAATGCCAGCCAAGCATCTGTGGACCTGTTTGGCACGCCAGATGAATGTAAGTGAAGAGTTATGCCAGACAGGGCTTCATTTGAGGTTTATCTGAAGAAAGCAGGCTGCAAAGCGCCAACTCTTCTCTTTTGTTCATCATCTGCTGAATATGTACATGCTCCAAAAATCTGTGTTTCTTTAGGAGGTGGGAAAAAACAAATCTCTCAAATGTTCAGGCTCAGAGCTGTTTATTTATTTCTTCTCTGCAGGTGAAGTCCCAGTAAATGACAACGTTGTTTCCATGGAATCATCACAATTTTCAAGCGAAGTCCTTGTTACACAAGTAAGCACAAATATGCTCCCAAGTTACCTTCTGTGATGGTGAAGCGTAGCGGCACTAATGCGTCCTCTGTTCTGAAGAATAACACCTGAGTTGGGGCTTTAAACTCCCACTGATCTTCGTCAAAGTGACATTTTCCATTAATTCAGACAAAAGTCTGACTCCGTCTATTTGCTTGTTCAGCATTTTTCATTTGCTTTGTGCTCCCAGTGATGCACTGTCACGTCATGGCCCATAGAGGGCAGCCACCACATTTTCCTAAACCAGAATCTGTCAGCTCCTGGATGACGGACTACCTCGCTCAGTAAAAAATGTCCCCCTCAGCAGCTTTCTAAATTGCATTTCATTTACGTTAGAGGAAATGCCGCCTCGGAGATGATTCTTGTTTTCTACCTCATCCATCTTCCAGCGCTCTCACTTTTATCTGTCGACTGTATTTGACTGGGAGTTAAAGTTTCACACCCTGGGGTTTAGAGAAGGAGCAGGATTAAACATCTGAGAATACAGAGTGTTGGTATTATTGTCCTCTCCCTGTGTCTGTATACGTAATCAGTGCACCAGTGCTGTAAACTCGGCAAAATTATTCGACTCTATTCTTCCACAGCAGATGAGAGGAAGCTGTTGTCACTTCTCTCCCCTGCTTTACAAACTCTCTGTAATATCTTAAATATTATATGGAGCCTTGGTGTGTAATTATTTTCTCGCTCTCTCTGCTGCCTGGTCAAAAAGCAGTTATTCAATAATGAATAACTGGCTGGATGTGGACCCCTCTTCGCTGACTGACAGTTGTTATTGTGTTCATACATCAATGTGAACCATTACCCAGAATGTACCCGGTTTTATTTTAGTAAATGTTGCATTGCAGCCTTTGCTCTCTGCTCACTCCCCCCCTCAACCCTGTGTTTTATTAAAGTGCATGACTCATTTGTAATTATGAGCTGTTCTTCACTTCACTTTGCTTTCTCCTTTGTAAGCAAAAGATAGAAATGCAGAAGGACCTGGTGAGGCTGGAGAAATTGATGGCTCTGGTGTCAGAGGTGCTCGAGGAGAAAGAACGCAGTCCTGCAAAAGAAGCCCCCTCAGAAACCAACCGCAGCAGCAAAGCCACGGGTAAACACAAAACAGAGATTGTTTTAGAGCTGAAATGATTAAATGACTAATTAGCTGATGATTGCTACTTAAAACAAAATGCCCAAAATTCAATGATCTTCTTCTATTCTGTTCTATAATGTGCTAATTGCCTATTTCAGTATGCATTTGTGACATATTTGGTAGTTTAAGCAGTTTGCAGACATCAATTTAGGTCCTTGTTGTAGGGCTATATTTCCATGGATCCATCTATCCATTAGCTATATTGCTTTTCCATGCAGGGTCCTTGGGGGCTGGAACCAATTTATTGACTGTTTTTGGACAATTATTGTGCAAAACAATTTTAAGATTAACTGATAAAATAATGTGCTGATGAGTTGATAATGGGAATAATAATTTGTGCCCAATTCTTCTTCCTAATTCTGCAAGAAAGAACTAATATAGAAAATATTCGATTTATATCTTTATTTTTTTCTTTTTTATAATTCTTAATTAATTTATTATTCAAATCACTGACAGATGATGGTTACTTTGTATTTCCAGGCCTGGACACTCACAGACCTGTCCTGCAGGACGAAGACGCAGGCCAACATTCAGACCAGTAAGTAAAGCCTGACAGAGTGAACTTTTATTTCTGACTTTTCGTTATGAATGCATTTTGAATAGCTGATAAAATACTGGAAATGGTTATAAATGAATCAGTACAATAGTATGTTAATGCGGTTTGGTTTAGCCTTGTGGCTTGATCTGTGTAACTGAACACAATAGGCGTCAAGTTAAACCACAAAACCACAAATACTTCTTCAGCTCCTGTCCAACATGAGGCAACATTAAAGCTTGCATCTCGACATGAAGTCATTATTTTGCGGTATGCAGGAAATGATTAGAGCAGCTGATAATATCACAGCTCAATGATTCTCAGGAACTGGACAGTTAGAAACCGGTTGTGTCTAATAACTGTTTTTCATTCCTGCAAACAGGACATTCCTGAGGTTGCAGTCATCTGTTTGATTATATCATACTTGAAAGTGACAGGAAGGTTTGTCAACATGTGACTTTTGATCTTTCCGGTCCTATCAAAGGCGTCAATTTTGCCTGTTTGGAAAAAAAAGTGTCTGTGCCAACAGAGTGCATGTGACTTCAAAGAAATAATTGAACATTTTTGGGGTAAAATTAAGAGTTTAATGAGAAAATTGTTACCAGTCTCACGTGCCGTCTAGCTTCAGGAGACTTCAGGAAGCCACAAATTAAGTCATAAACCCCTTAGAGAAATGGCAGACTATTATTTCTTCTCTTTGGTTTTTGTGCGGATTAAACAAATGTATTATTTTGCAACTAGCTGATTTCCTCCGTTTCAAATCTTTGCGCCGAGGTAATTGGCTGCTGACTGTTTCATACTTAGTGGTCACATATTAGATGGTATTTATCTTCTCATTTAACTCTTGGTGAATAATCATAAAACTCTTCCTTAGAGAAACCATGGCATTTTTTAAACTAAACTAAAAAAGAAAAACAGTTGAGTGGACCAGCCATGCTGCGAGATGCAGAAGACAATCAGTCAAGTTTTAATATTTTCTCAGTCGGTCAGTTAACCAATCGGCTCGCTCGATTTTGTGCTCGAGTCATGTGACAAGTCAAACTTGATGTCAGTAACAAATCTAATTAAATAATATCTGCCTCAGTGAGTTGCACCGCTCTCCTCAGAGGGTTGTATACATTGTTAATACATTTTAAATGGAGCTATATTTCAATACAGCCCATATTAAGGAGAATAATAAGTGGAGCAAGTGGCATGTAATTGGTCTCTTTCAGTCTGTAACTGATGGAGAAAGTTAGCGGGTGTCTGCATGTGTGTGTGTATGTGTGAGTGTGTGCTGCTCGTCTTGTTCTCAGAGGGTGATGCATCTCAAGAGGACAGGCGGATAATCTCACTAATGAACCCAGAATCTGCTTTTGCTGTGGAGAATAAAAAAGTCATTACTGACTGCATCTTATATGTCATTTAGAGCACTTAGAGGGAAACTTGTGTTGCCACAGTAATTTATCTCTCCCGCTTGACTACACCTCCCCCCACCGCATCCCATCCCATCCCATCCCACCCAACCTCTTGCCTAGCGGGGTTGTAAGTGCTGTCCTCCGGGCAAGAGAGACGGAAAGAGAGGGAGACGGCAAGATGAAAACATGGAGTTGAGCTGCGCAAGTTTGAAATGAAAGAAAGAAAAAAACACATTTTCCACAAACTCGGTGGTGAAATTGGAAAGAATAACTGGCACTGGAGCATTTGACAAGCTTTCAATGAGCTTTCACCTATCACTTCAGTACAGGTAATTTAAATGTAGGCGTGCTGCCAGTTGTCAGTGTTATTTGAGTCTTTGAGTGAGAAAATGAATCCAAAAAGATTTCCAACACTTTATTCATATTAGTTTTGAAGTAGTTTGTATAATCTGCTGATAACAAAGGACGCAGGTAACTGGATATTGAGTTTCCGTCAATGCTGAGCTCCACCGACGTCAACCGCAACATTGCACAGTGCCACATTTACAGTGCAGTCTGAGAGGATTTGGACAATGATGTGCCTTTTTTATATTGTTGTGGCTCTGCTCGAACATATTTGATTTGAAATGAAATGACAATGAATTCAGATTGCTGTCATTTAGCTCCAGGGGAACAATGTTTTTTCAGACAATACCACACAGGATAATTGCCATAAATATAGAGACAAGAAAGTCCTGAATGTTTTTTTGTTGTTGTTGATGGTCAACAGTGAAATGTTGTTGAAAGTCAATCACAATGACCTCGATCCAACTGGGTTTCTTCTGCTAAAGACCAAAGTGAAGGCAGAAAGCTCCTGAAATAAGCAACAAGTGAGGATTTCTGCAGTTAGGAAGATGCTCAGCTAATAATCTTGATCATAGACTCCAGTTAATCACTGATGGCATGCGCTTGGCAGCCGAAGTTTATATTGGGTAACTCAATTAAAGTGTAAGCAAACTTTTCCTGTCAAGTTTTGCATTCAGACTAAAGAGAAAGACTGCAACACAAATAGCTGCAACGCTCACATGATATGGACTCAAACGCCCTCAACAAGGCTTATAGTCATCACTTGAACCATTGTGTGCAGAAATCCAACATAAAAGGAGTTCATTATTGTCCTTACACAGTGTAACCTGGAATCAGGCTACACTCAAATTAGAGAGGCCGAACCAGTTTAGGCTTTAGATAATCATTTGACAGCTGAATACCTCGCTGTTATGTAACTGCTTTCCCTTTGTGTCTTGGGTTCTTGCGCTCATGTATCAGTGTCATGACATGCACAAACACTGCAGTTCAGTTCCCAGTGAGCAAAAGTCCAGCTGCACATGCAAATCCACCAGTGACATGAAATGGATCAAGATCCTATATTCAGTATTTTAATTTTGCATGTCAGCGTGGGAGAACCCCTCTGCTCGTTTTTGGCAACTGGATCCCACAGCCAAACTCACGCTGTCTCTTTTACTTCATTTGCCCAACGAAGGTTAATATAAATGTCTCTTTTGCAGGAAAGATGGCCCCGACACGGAGCGAGAGCCCAGCACGGCGGCGTCTAGTGGCAAAGGAGTCGCACAGCTCAGCGCGCCAAAGCATGGCGCTGTTACAGAGACGGGTAAGGGCTCCTGATAACGGCGCTATAATTGTGTTTCTCTGCAGAAACCCTAAATGTAAAACAGTCGGTGGCACATTAGCAGAAAGAATCACAGTCTGTCACAGTGTTTTTGTTTCATAACTTTCAATTATTGTTCTCCAAATATAGACGTGTGCGGAAATTGCAGCTTCCCAAAATGCTTATTATGCCAGCGAGGTTTCGACTTTGTGGAGTGTTTCAGGTGTTTTTGTCGAGTGCGTCCTCTTGTGCCGTCTGTGGGTTTCACCCTCATTAGTCAGATAATGAAAATGTGTTGTTGTGTTTTTAGAGAGGTCTCGGTTTGAACAGATTAAATGCTGTCTGTCTAAATGCCGGTGACACTTTCTTTATAACCGTGTCTCCTCAGCAGTGCAGCGCCCCACACACACGGGGGTGAGCGTAAAAGCCACCGAAGCCTCCAAAACACCAAAGAAATGCAGTTCAACACCAGATGGGCAAGAAGACAAAGAGAACAACACGCCCAGGAGAGACAGGCGTAAAGCGAAGCTGGTGCTGGTGTCGTCTGGTTTGGAGCCTAACGAACAGGTATCAAGTGTCAGAGAGTTTGTTGATGAAGCGGTTTCCATGTTAGGACACATTAACCAATCACACGCTGTTGTTGTTGTTGACAGATAATGGTGAAGAAGTTTGCCAAGCGACTTGGGGCCCACGTGGTTTCCCAGGTGACGCAAGAGGTGACTCATGTAGTGATGCGCACCGGTAAGTCAGCTCACACGCAGTAGCATCTAGCGGCGTTGTTCATTTCAAGACTGCAGCTGATAAAAAAAAGTGTTTTGAACTTCATGAATTGATCCGCTGGACTTTAATAATTCGTGGTTAAAAATGTCTTGATACACAGTAAAGCAATTAAATCTGCCTTTTAAGTGCAAGCCTCAGATCGGTCTACTTAGGCTTTTAAAGTATTTTCCAAAGCAGTAACATTTGCGTCTCCAGAAGTACATTGTCTTTCCTACATGGACTTCCAGCTTGTTTTTTGTGCGTCTTTTGAAACACCCCTTGGAGATAAGCTCTCTCTGTTTCTCTCTCACCCACACACTCCCCGCTCCATTCATCCACTTGTTGCTAATTACTCTCTGATAGATTATTTTTTATTTCAAAGCTTGCTGTCTCCAAAGCACCTTATTAACTGTCACTGTTTATGAAGCCGTTTTTTTTAATGGCAGCCTGTTTCCCAGGCAACCAAAAAAACGGGGCTTCTCGATCTTTGTGGTTAAAGGTTGAAGAAGGAGCAGGATGCTTCACACTCCGTAACCTTTTTGCAGAAAGTCATTTCAAATCATTTTGAAATTAAGTTTTGTTTGAGGCGTCAAAAGATTTGCACTTGACCGTTGACCTGGAATACAAATGAATAGATAATTATAATATTTCTTGAAGGAAGAATAATGATCTTGGCTCTGTTGATCATCTCTGATTTGCATCAGTGAAGCTGTTTATTGTTTAATGATGTGTTACAAAACAGGTTTATACAGTTTAAATGAACTACACATTTGTTTTTGCTGCTGAAGATGCTTCTATTATATTTTTGCTACTTCTATATCCTCATAAAAAGGTAAAACCTGCATGGTACCGAATGTTACAGCTGTCATATCATTATATCAACTAAAAAAAGCTTTTTTCCCCTTGAATAGCTGAAAGACAAAAAGTACATATGTTGGGATGAAATCATATTCATCCATTGTGGATCCAGAGCCCCTCTTTGAAGCTCAAAGCTGAACAATATACATTAATTTGATCTGACAATGGAAATCACGTAAAGGAGAATTCCGGTCATTTTCTAAGTAACGCTCTACAGCTCTAGGTCGATTTGGAAACAGTCCCGAGCTTGACAGTCGACTAGTAAGGTCTACCCTTGAAGCAGAAACACGAGATAAAAACACATGTTAACACTGCTCTCTCATATTAATGGAGTCATGCACGCTCAGTGTTGTGTGGTAAGGAACTGGTGGATGTTGCAAAGCATTTGTAGTGATATTTTGAGCATTATATAGAGGCCAAAGTCATGGTTAGAAGAACTGCCCCCATTACTCTGCATATATTTATCTCTGATTTTTTCCTATGGTTGCACTCGGGGACCTAGAGCTGTGCAGCGTTACTTAAAAAATGACCGGAATTCTCCTTTAACTGCATCATACACAGTGCAGAAAGCCTCACCTCTGTACTGTTTTTGCACCATGTAACTTTTTATTTGTGGCACATGAAATCCAGTCACAGTCTCTGAACTGATAATGACCCAAACGGCTGAGCTGTCTTCAAACAGCGGAGAAGAAAAAAACAAGCGTCTTGTTTTGAGTAATCAGGAAAAAACTTTGTGAAACTGCCCCCTAAGAAGAAAAGCACACGGGGGGGGGTGAAGAAGCACAGACATTAAAGCAAACCTGCACCAAATCTAGGAATGCACTAAATGACCGAAACGGATACAAAAAGGGGAAAAAGACATGCAAACGAGACGCGACATCGGAAGGGCGTCAAGATACTCGTGGGAGTGATGAGCTCAGTTTGGATAAGCAGCAAATGCTTTTTCCTCATCAGACTTAATATAACAAAGCCAGTTTGATTTTTTTATTTAGGTGGCAAAGTTTTTATCCAGATTTTGAACATGTGGTCAGTTTGTCCGAATACAGTCCTTGTGGAAAGTCGAGGTGTGTGAGTGTAGATGTGTAGATCTTGAGCGTCTTTTCACATATCTCTGCTTGTCCTTCCCCCGTCTCTGCCAGATGAACAGCTGGTATGCGAGCGCACGCTGAAGTACTTCCTTGGCATCGCCGGCAGGAAGTGGGTGGTGAGCTTCCAGTGTAAGTCTTGACTTTCTTTTCCCGCTGATGAGTAACAAAAAAAACAAACAATTAGTCTGAACACAAAACAGCGTGATGACAGAGGGATTGGCTGGAATAAAAGGAGCGATACATAATACAGTAGCCACCAGAATCGTGTTTGTGCGCCTGACAATATGCTCATAAGTTTTTTTTTTTGTTCTTACTTCCTCTCCGCAGGGATTTCAGAGTGCTTCAAACAAAAGAAACTCTTAGATGAGGTACGCTCGCCTGTGTGCGCCTTGGATTTGCGCGCCGGCGATTTCCTGTTACATCTCTGTATGTCTTGATGCTGAATTAATGCTGCATGATGAATCTCTCCACGAGGTTCATTGTGATACCTCATAAATTATTTGTCATCCATTTGCTTTCGCGATCCCCGCATCTGCTTCCTTCCTATGCAAGTATAATCCTTTGCCAAGCTTTAGTTTAGTATCGCCATCAATTTAAAACTGTTTGCCTGTCGTCCAGGGAAACTTTTAGCATTTTTATGCAACACATGGGTTATGTAAAAAATGGGGCTCATGTAATTATGAGATGAACAGCGTCAAATTGAAGAATGCCCATCGTTGTTGTTGTCGGAGGGTATTGTACACTTTAAATCAATGAAATGAGTATGACCTGTCCGTCACCTCACAATCAGTCGCCAATCCGCGTGTTTTAAAGGTAAAAGTGAAATGAAAATCGTTTGAACATCGTGATTGATTTTCATGCTCTGATTCAGCTCCCTTTGTTGTCCCGCAGAGTCCCTTTGAAGTGAGAGGTGATGTGGTGAATGGACCCAACCATCAGGGTCCATCAAGAGCTCGGACCACTGAAGACGATGACGTGAGTCCATCGCACAATGAACCGACACGGTTGATTGTTACGGTGTTTGTTTGATCTAATTGCCCCAAAGGTGAAAGCTAAAGCTGTTTGTCTCATCTCCCAGGGGAATATAACCGTGACTCTTGTCTTTCTCCTGCAGCTGTAACGCTTTATCTCTGGTTGTCAATTATTCAAGAGTTCATAGTTACACAGTGAAATAAAATGTTGCAGAAATTTAAAATCGTACTAAACCAGTCAAATGTGTGCCTCCTCAGACTATAGGAAAACATTCTTATGAGTAGAAATAAAGAAAAAGACAGTTGAGCTAAATATTTATCTTTCATCTCAATTTCTTATTTTGATAAACATTTTGTCGGGCGGCTTGCACAAACACATTAATTTCAAGCAGATTTCACTACTTGCTTCTTATCATCTGCTGTTCCTCCCTGGGGAGGATGGATGTCTGTGCCTGTTCATTCTTGATGTGGCTTTATCACGTCAAGTCAAGTCATAGTTATGGGACACAACTCTCAGGACAGGTTAATCTGAAGAGATGGCTGAGGCTTCACTGCAGACACAGCAGCAGCATCATCTGTTTAGACCAGACCAGGAAAACAAAGCTGCTCCATCCATGCCAAACCAACACCAAGAAAAAAACAAAACAAAAGCCACTGCTGTAATGACACAAATCTGTGCTTATTAGAAACAGACATTAGAAAGTGAACTTTAAAGATGAATGATTTTGAGCATTTTGCCTTGGCACAATACAAAGAAAGAGAGAGTTAGGAAATAAGAGGGAGAGGGAGCGAGGAGAGTGACTTGCACCAGTCAGACTGCAGACAACAAGGTCACTGCCATTAAAAAGTAATTTAACAGTTGGTGTAACAAAATGAAAACAGTGTACACGCAGGACCGAGTGAGGAGGAGGAGGCACCTCTCTGTACCATATGAAAATATCAAAGCTATTTGCTCCTCATTTCAAATGACTTAATGTTTCTGACAGTTTCTTATTTACCATTGACACCAATTAATGCTTTAAACAAATGTCTGTCAAGGAGGGACAGAAATTAAAGCGACAGTAGGGAACAAAGTATGTTGTGAGGGAGAAAAGAAGGGTGTAAATGGATTGATGAAAGGGGTAGATGAGAGGAAAATATGTAAGTAAAGAAGGACATAAAGAAAGATGAAAGCAAGAAATAAGGACAGCAAGTAAAGGAGGAAGAGGGGAAGACACAAATGGAAGGAAGGAATAAGTAAATATATAAATATGGGAGTATTGAAGGAAGAAAGGCCGGAGCTAAGGTGCTATATTTAAGTAAAGCAGGGATTGAACCTGTTTCCTGCTCTTGCACCAGCCTCTTAGCTCAGACCTTTTTGTAGGGAGCTAATCGTAATTTTCCCCCTGGTGTGTGGCCAGCAGGACCGGTTCTGTTGCCACTGAGGGGGAAAATTAGAAATGGCTAGATGTCATGTTGGCCGTATCGCTGCCTTTGAAGAACCTCCGCTAATTGAATTAGCTAGTAATTTCAGGCTTATTTAAGTGGCCGCAACGCTGCGCCGGCACTTTGATGAAGCCGGCCAGATTGTCCCGCTCATCTGCACTTTCACCTGCGCTGCCGGTGACAAACACACTAACAGATGAAATGGAGAGGGAGTCGCCTGAATGTTGATGCTCAGGAAATAAGTCAGAAAAGGTTGTACTTGTACATTTATATATATGTGTGTGTGTCTGTGTGTTTGGACGTTATCACATCACACACTCCAATACCTCCTGAAGGACATTAGCTGTTGTCTAAATTAAAAATCTGTAACCGAAACACTTTTTCATCTCACCGAGCACCTCTGGCTAATGATCGCCGCGGACGGACAGGAGGGTGTGTGTGTGTGAGTGAGAAATTAGTATTTCTCTCTCCGGCAGCTCGGACATTTATCTTCCAAACGCTACCGTCCAATCACACACTGTATATGAGACTGTGATGCAAGTTGACCATTTCTTTTTTTTTTTGCAGTTACCATGGTTCAAGGAAACAATTTTACATTCCCATCCGAAACAAAGCTTATTGACCCCCAGTGCAATAAAACAATGTGTCCCTGGTGTCAGACAGCTCGTTTTTCTTGGCGTGCTTAAAGCGTGATATTACCTCGGTGAAGGCGGCTCCGTTCGCTCCGTTGTGTTTGACATCCATCCTGAATTTACGGTATTGCAGCAAGAGCAAGAAAATTAACAAGGTCCTGAGGTTTTACTCAGTAAGTGAAGTATACCTGTTATAAATTGGGAGTTATGCTTGGTGAAGTGTTTCAGCTTCACCCCCTCAGACAGGGGGAAAGTTCAGAAACTCACTCTGCTCTAATGGTTGCAGCTATAATGGCGGCCACTGAACGTTGTCCAGAGGTTAAATGCCCTGAATAACTGGTCCCTTGTTGCCTCACTGTTGTGTTTTGCAGAAATCTCACACTAGATTATTTTTTTCTTTCCACTTCATTTTCTCTTTAGCTGCTCTTGGACGGCTACAAGATCTGTTTCCAGGGGACCTTTACAGCCATGACCACAGGTAACGCATCACCAAGACATTTTCTACTCAAAAGATGACATTTTGACATCTTGAAAACAATCTCTGACCAATGACATGTGGATCTGTGATATTCACTGCAAAAACTCAAAATCAAGCAAAGAATATTTGTCTTATTTCTTGTCAAAACTATTCTCATCACCTAAAAATTAACTTGTTTTTAGATCATTTTCACTTGTTTCAAACTAATTTTCACTTGAAATAAGTAGAAAAATCTGCCAAGTTTTTCTTTCTTATTACAAGCTTGTGAAGTGAAATTTATCTGAAATCAAGTTAATTTTTAGGTGATGAGATTAGTTTTGACTAGAAATAAGACATTTTGACAAGAAATAAGACAAATGAAGAGTTCATTTGCAAAAGCAGATAGAAAATAAGACATTTTGATGTAACAAGAAATAAGACAAATATTAAATACTTTGGCTTGATTTTCAAATATTCTTTTCTTGATTTTTAGTTTTTGCAGTGTTATCGCCATCTGTTCAGCTCTCCTTCCCAGAGGCTCACCAACACTGGAGCTTTAGGGCTAACATTATTGACGTTTTGGGAATTTAATGGGTCAAATGTGACTCTCAAAAACTGTTTTGCAAAAATAGAAGTTGCATAAATCTGTCTATTTGGGTTATTTATTGCATTATTTGGGTTTATTCAGAGGAGTCAACTTATACTGACCATTTATTTCCAAGGCATTGCTACAGCATTGTAATGCCAAGCTAAGCTAAGCTACTGCAAAATCACGACTTATTCCTGAACTCACATCAAAACTCTGTTTATTGGGTCAATGCTTCGGTCTATCGACCTTCATCAGTACTGACATTTTTCAATTATTATGTGACTTCCTTTTCGTTTACACCAATGCAATTGGTTAATTACTGGTGTTTGCAATGATAAGAGGAAGTGACATCATCACAACACTGGAAAGCAGAGAGACGGACTCGATACTCAACACTCAGAATATTGATCCAACAACAGTATATTCAAGACCACAATAAAAAACTTGTGGCACTCTAGAAATAATAGAGAGAAAAAGATCAAATATAGGTACCATCTCCTCCAGCAACCCGTCATCTCTGGAAAATTGGGAAAAAGAAAGAAATGCTAAGAGCTATGCTAACCATTTACTAGTTAGTGTTAAACATGATTAGACATTTCACAGTTGAAAATGAACTAACCAGTGCAACCTATGGTGTTGATTTCATCTGTAGATTCTGTGGATCTGTACACGTCAGTCGGCTCCTACCGTGTGTGTCAGGAAAGAAAAGATTGACAATATTTAGACAGTTCAATTTAGTGGAATTACTTTTCTAAAACAACTAAACTTTGCAAATGTGGCACAGCGGCATCACATTAATTCCAGCCTCAGCGATGTGCTCATGTATAGCTGTTCTTCATGCTCTGCAAACAGAGGCAGCCGAGTGAGTTTTTCCTGTGTTTATTTCTCTTTTTCTGTCTCAGTTGTCTGCCAGCACATGCCACATGCCATTTGTTGAGCTGTGTAAGCGACAGCGCTGAGAGGTACAGGGAGGCGTGTGAGATGTTGACTTTTAACGAGCTGATGAGAAACTTGCAAATAGAAAAGAAAGGGGGAAAAAATGATGTGCCATCAGAGTTTCATCCACGTATTTGTGAAGTTTTTATTCTAGATATTGAGTGCAGTGTATGCAGCAAGAAGCTATGGTTGGTCAATAGACTCAGGTGTTGTAGGATGTATACATAAAATATCCATCATCCACATCGAAGCCATCTCTGATTACTTTGATTCCCTCTACTTGTAGCTTATCCATGCACCATTTCCTGCTTCTTGATTCTTGAAATGCAAAACTCAGACACTGCAGGAATGGTAAGTCTGAGATTAGGTTGTTTTTTTGTTTTTTTTATTACGACAGGTTTTCTTTATTTCAAAGACAAGAATGCTAAAGACCTATGGTGTTATTTCACGGCATTGTTGCCATCCAGCTGTCGCCCCGCTGTTCGCACTGTTCAGTATTCTCGATCAAAAATAGCCTTTCTCCACCCCAATTGTGCATTTTTATTGATGTGCGTGTCCTGCAGGACCCCAGCAGACGCCCCCGATTTACTATAAAGAGGAAAAACTGAAAAATGAAAAAGGGTCGGTTAAAGCGGCTCACACAGGTTTTGACTGACACAGAGAACAGCTTGAAACCTGTGGTGTTTTTTAACCTCTGTCATTTCAGCACAGGAGAACAATGACAACTGATTCCAGCATGTGGGTGGATTGAATGTGGACTGGTGGCGTCGTGTTGTCATAATATGCAGCGGTTGCTATGCCGCCTGGAGATTATTTCTGAAAAGAAAGTGGAAATGAGCTTTCAGTCGTGGCCAAAGTGCTGTATTTAAAAAATGGTAGTAAATACGCTGGTTGCCCTCTTCCACTGTCTGCATGTGCCTAGTTTATAAGCTTTGGCCCCAGTGATTAAACTGCTGATGACCTGATGTTCAAACAGAGTTTGATCGGCCTTCGCGCAAGATACTTTTTAGAAGAACGGATGGCTCGATCATGGGTGAAGGTCTCCGGGGGCTACGTTGCTTGAAAACCCACAAGGCAGCGTTCTTTAGTTTCCTTCTTCCTGCGGCTCTAAAAGTGCTCCTGCAGCATCCTCCTGCTGACTGCTGGATCGATGAAGCTTTGCTAATGGGTTGACATCTGCTTGCTTGCGTGAGGAGCTTAAAGACTTTCTTTTACATGACACAAACATTTGGATGGAGTCTGTTTTCTTCAGCCCTAAGAGGATTTCATCCATTATTAAATCGCTAGTAAAAAAAAGTTTGTGTATGTTAGATGATGACTTAGAGCACATGTTGAAGCAAAAACAAGAGGTGATGATTTGATGATTTTCATTTTTTTGAAATTGTTTGGTTTATGCTGTGATGAGTCAGAATAAGAAATCATGTTGCTGGAACCACATTTAATGTGCGATGACGGATTAAGCGAGATGTACATATTGATTTCAGTGGAGTTTGAAATATTGATGTTTTCCGTCCCTCTGATCAAAGGAAGCCTGAGCTTGAAATGAATCTGCTCTGTGCCCCCCTCAGGGCTCGAAGGGGTGAGAGTAGAGAGAATAAAATTTAGGTGTGACCACTTGTAATTTCTCAGTCAGCGTGTGTGTGTGTTTCTGTATGTGTGTGTTTGTCCTAGACGAAATGGGCTTGATGGTGGAGCTCTGTGGAGCAGCTGTTGTTAAAGACCCACTTCTCCTCGACAGTAAACAGGTAAGAGCGTCGAGCCTCCACCACTCGAAAATATAATAGACTCAGAAAATGTCAGTTATTACCTCCCTGTTGGTCAGTATCACATGAAAACAAAAAGCTGAACTGCAGCAATGATTGTTTTAAAATCTAATCAGTGGTATCTGAGAGCGCAGCTATCATCACTCAGGTCCTTGTCTCATTATTACGTTCAAGTTTTTCCCTCACTCCTCTACACGATGTTTCAGTTTTAATAAATATGCTTCAGTTGTGATTCCTATGACTCATGTGCTTGAAGTAAAATAGAAAAACTATTACCGTACCTGCGGGGATTAGGTGGCATGTCTGACTCCCCTGTCACCAAACAAATCTCTCTCCTGGATATGATTTTATTTTTTTGAAATAGCACATTAACGCAGTGTTGTTTAGCAAATGTCACATCATAAAAATAGATCCAATAACCGCCACAGTTCAATTACCCTGAGCAGTGTTTACCGTGTGTTGCTAATAGATAATCTGACACTGTGTGGTTGGCTGTCAGTAAATGTGTTTTACTTGTATTCCTATCTCTGTAACACACAGCGGTCCCGTCATGTGGTCATTGTTCAGCCTGGATCAGAGTCATCGACATCCACATACAGCAGTGAGTCTTGTCTGAAAATTACATTTCATTTTCACCAACTTCTTTTACACCAGAACTCGAAATAATAAACTTTCAAGCTTGTTATTCGCACTCAATCTTTCTCCCATACACGCAAACCAACCCACCCACACGTTCAAACAATTGATGAAATTAGAAATTAGATTTACAGCAGTGGGAGCTGGTTAAACAGTTCGTTTGTGGTTTCAGCTGGGAGTGTCATCATTTTTGAAATCAGTGTCTTTAATGTAGTATTGTGGTGAAAATAGGTAAGTCAATGTGCTGGTTTGATTCTGGATATTGTTGACAGTTCAAATAAGATGAGAGAGAGAGAGATGAGGGTCGTTCTGCAGCTGCCAAAATAATTATCATCATTCAGAATACACTGTTGATAGAAAGATTGTTTTTCTGCATCAAAAACAAAGTTTAGTCTGATATTTTTTATTCTCAAGTTAAGGAAGTCAAACAGTTAATACTTTCAAGCCAGATAGCTTAGTTTTCTATCTTAATTTGGCAATTTTCTAAGGAAAGATTTCATTAATTGTCTTGATATTAGGAAAAAAAGAACAGGCATGTTCATTAACATTAGCCAGTGAGCCAGCGCTATCCAGCCAGCATAGTCTTATAATATACTAATATCTTAGATTTTCTGTCTTCAAAAATAACCTTAAACATTTATCAGTATAATTTAGAAAAGTGATCAAACTTTTGAGCGTCATTAGTAATGATTAAAATAACAGTTAGCCACCACAACACATGTTTTCAGTCACTTTAGAAAATTAGATTAGCAGTTCTGCAGTGGTCTGGATCCAACCTGTTTTTTGTTGTTGTTTTTTTTAAGTATATTTTTTTGGCTTTTTATGCAGATGAATGAGAGTACAACTGTTTGTCCATAAATACTCACTTTGAACCGGGGCCGCCTGCAGTGAGGACTTTTCTTTTTTTTTCTTTTTTTTTTTTTTACAATAATTTAACCTAAATTTTTCTGTTGTGTAATTAAAAACAACTGTTAACACAGTTTTTTTTTAAAGGACAGGGTTACACTTGTGAATACATATCAACTACACGGAATTCACATTTTACAGTATTGGCAACAGATTGAAATATTGTCAAATGTCCATTTTCTCTTCAATCTGAATACACGGCAGGAATAAGCGCTCCTCACGAGTCTCTGTCTGGCATACATCTGGGCACCTGTCGGTTCATTAGTCCGTAGATTTCAGGGCATGTGAGCGTGTGTGTGTGTGTGTGTGTGTAAGGACCAGTTGGAGGGTGACAGAATGGTGTAATGGCACACGGTGTCAGCCAAAATGAGACAGTTTCCCCAACAAGAGCGAGGGGACTGACTTGCTAGGAAAGCGAGTGTGAAGGAAGTTAGGCAGCAGAAGAGAAAATGTCAGATTGGAGCGGGGGGAAATGTCAAAACAAGTTGGCCGCAGAAGAGAGAGGCTGCCACAGCACGAGGACAGCTGACAGTTTGAAACAGAGAGGGAGCAAGTGGCTCTGAGCCCCCCTCCCTCCTCTTCCTCCCTCCTCTTCCTCCCTCCCTCCTGGCATCCTAATTTGCACTGCTGCATATTTAATGCAGCTTTCCTCTTCCACGTCCTCTGGCACTCATAGCCCAGGTAATGGAGCAGCCCCTCCACCCTCCCCTTCTCTATCCCCCTTTATCCTCTTCTTCTGCACCATTGATTGAAATCACACACATCTCTTTCTTTCTCTCAACCGTCCTCTGATGTAATGGAAACGTGCGAATATCTGGGCACACACACACTCCTAAGGTGTCGATTGTGTTTTACAAGGCTCCTTTTTTTTCCTCCTGAAGGACTAAGCTGCTTATTTGAAATTTATTCAGACTGGTCAGTTAATTATCTTTGAATTATTTCCCCCAGTGATCTTTCATTATCTGCATTGATAATCATACAGGTATATCTGTCTTTTAGATTCCCTAAGAGAAAAAGGTGATATCAAGCTTCCAGACAAATCCCATGAATGCGCTTAATCAACTATTAAATTATTCTGCAAACAAATGTTGCCTGTGTATTCGGAGCTTATTGCTTTGTGCCATAGAAATTCATTGTTCTGTAGTTGTTTTTTTGTATTTTTATGCCTTCATTAAGGCAGCAACAGTGGAAACGCAGCAGGAAATGAGGGAGAACATCAGGGTTCCCAGCTTGAGTTGAGCTGGGGATGTTGTGGTGCACGGTTGTCGTTGTAACCCCCTAAGCTACGGTTGTGGCCCGTTGTTGTCGAAACCTGAGCCCCACACAGTTGCACTGGCTTTACAAGTTCACGCTTTGATCCTGGGTCAGTGCCAAGTGCAACACTGTGTTCTCATAAATACTCAACCAGGAGTGAAACGTGTATTAATACACAGCCCCAGATAAATGTACTATTTGTCCTGCTGTTTGATTAAAAACATCAGCGCTCATCTGTGTTAGGAAATGAGTTAGCCTATTTATAAAATGAAACTAATCATTGTGACCCATTTTGTTGTGCAGTTTTATGTCTTTGGTTAGAGCTGATGGGGTTGGGACTGAGAGCCACAGACAGAGTAGAGAAGTCAGAAATGATATTTGTTTAAGAAATATACAGACTTCTCCTTCAGTTGTAAAAAAGCAAGATTGTATGTGTCAGCACACACGAGGAACACTGTCTGTTGGCGCTGCTCCGCTCTGCGCATCACATGAGAGCTGAAGAATCAGACGGCTGAAAACATTTTAAGCCCACAAAGACTATTTGATGCAAATTTAATCTGCTTTGTCCTCATGCCAGCACAAGAATCGTCTTATTTTGAGATATTGTTTTTCTTTTCTTATGGTTCTCTCATCCTTGATGTATTTCTTACACTCTCCATCCTACAGGCCTCTCCAGACAAGCCACTGTGGTGACGCGCGGCTGGCTCTTGGATTCAGTTGCAACCTACACTTTCCAAAACTTCACCAACTACTCAGTCAACATGAGCTGAGGGACCCAGTTCATTATAACCACCCACAGCCATGGGTTGTTCTCTCATGGCCTATTTTACAAGTTTTCTGTGTTTTTTTTTAAATGTACAGTGATGTCACCAAACTGCTATGCTTCACTGATAGGCAGACATTTCTTTGTATTGTGTGTGCATGACTATGTATATAAAGTTTATAAACATAATAAGTTTGAATTGAGTCTTTCTTTCAATTTATTTTTAAAAATTTCACAGGAATTAATTCTCACACAAATTTAACCTATATCAGTATTTTATCACTTTAGATCCACGGAAGGCAGAAGATTACCTAATATACTATGCTCAGTAAAAACACACTTGGAGAGAACAGTTTGCAGTATTTATTACTTAATGTCTCCTGTCACTTTTATTTCCATAAACCCCTCCAGCGTTCCCAATGCTGATCCATGATTCTGCGACCGTTGTTTGCAAAACCCCAGTAGCTTTTTGTAGCTTTCCTGAACATGGCCTCTATTGTGGAACATGTTTCATGAATTATTCTATAGCCAGTATGTGGGAATATAATGAGGAAGAAGAGATTTATAAGAATGAGCGTATGGCAGCAGAGCAATAAAAGTGCATGTGCAATTTATGTCAGCTGGATTTGGTGCAGTTGTAGCACTTGTTTACAGTGATTTTCAGGTACAAGGTTAAACAGGTCCAATAGATTGAAATCTTAATAATCTCCTTAATTATCATGAGATGGTGCTGTAATTAAGGCTGCTTACAAGGATATTTTCCCTCCACTGATTAATAGCTAATTATTTTCTTGTTAATCTGGTCATTAAAATGTCAGAATTTGACACAATTGCTCTGAAATCCACCGTGATGGCTTCAGAATACCGCAGCAAACAATAATTTTCACTTCTCTCTGTATATTATTTTGGCACGTGTGCGTGATCTTGCCTAGTGCGCACGTCTGTTAGTGCACGTGACTCCCTCCACAGGTAGCAAAGATGGCACTGACAGCATGCAGACAGCCAGGTGAAAGTGACACCCGAGGGTTTCCTCCACTGCCTACAAAGATCTCTAACCAAGGAATATGAGACCAGTCAGAGTGGTCATGGGGACTTGTTGCTCAAATGTTGGTTGAAGTTTCCACAAACACTTAACTGGGTCCATCAGTCTCCCCGGTCCAACCATGGAGCCTCTACCGGTCTGGGTTATAACCAAGATGGAGGACCACGGAGCAGCTTCAGCTTGACTCAGACCTGGCTTTTCTTCTCAACATGTAATTAAGTTGACTGCTAAATGATATTGGTCTATGGTTGCAAAAGGCGAGTTATTTTGAAAAGCTAACAGCCTGATTGCAAAAGGCGAGTTAGGCTATTATGAGAAGCTAACAGCCATGAGGCCATGCTAATAGGCTATGGGGTTGTGGTTGGATGGATTTTCGTTGGTTTTCGGGGACGCATGCTAACTTTACTCAGCTGTGCATCTTGTTTATGTGTTTATTGACTGTTTTTACTTGAAAACCTCACTGACTGAGAGGTTGAAGTGATGCTCTGGCCTACGAAGTGTTTGTTTTGACCGCATTCAGTTGTAGCCTACACGTGATCTGATGCTGAAACTGGGAAATTGAGTTCATTCTCAGAGTAGCGATGCGTTTTCTGTTTGAGCAGTTTAGTATTACATATATTTATTATTTTATGCTTATTTGACTTTTTTTTCCATTATTGTATTTGCATGCCCACATGGATGCAGAGGTCACATGTTTAGCTATGTCTACATGTTTCTACCACATGACGTATGCAGTTTTCCCCCACAGGTCAGCTTGTGTGAAATTCACCTTCAGCATCACCCACTATATCTCCATGAAATGCACAGTGATGAAAGAAACCCCCAGGCGCAGTAAAGCTGTTGGTAAGTGCAAACTTTTCACGAGGCAGACTAAAACTATGTTTTTATCAGACTTGGCTCACTAACAACATTAACCTTAAGTGTATCAGTTTAATGTTGTTAGTATCCCAGAAGTACTCACATGAACAAACTGAATTTCCCCGCTGCAGTAAATGAAACTTCTTGACCTGATCTATTACAAGACTCTTGTAAATGTCTCTGAGTGAGACATATATTTCCCAACCAACTAAACCTACAGTATAGTCACATACTGTTACCAAACATCAGTCTTTATAATACTTGATATGTTCTTAACTTTCATACTTATTCAGAAATTCTACCTTTGCCTGAGGAAAACAGTAATGATATAATGGTTTTTATTTCCTAATGTCTGCCTATGGAGTTTTTACTTAAATTTCCCACAATTGCATACATGTACTCCACCAACAAAAAGCTATATTTCACTCAAGCAAAAAATATTATTCTTAGAAGACAGAAGTTATACTGTCTCATCCAGCCCTCTCTGTTTGTACTCTTGCATCATCAGCTTCTATACACCTATATTTTATTGGAGAAGGATTATTTTCCAGAGGCAAGGATTCAGTGTCACTTAAAATGGGGAATTTATGCTCCCTGACACTGTGTAGTTACGGGGGAAAAAAAGAGTCTTTCTAATGAAAATAAGTTGGTTTTAATTATCTGCGTATAGCAAAATAGAGCTGTATGACTAAAGACGTTCACTAAGCCAGAGGCAGATTTCATTACCTTCAGACAGAACCAGGCTGACTGTATGTCGCTGCTGTTTCCAGCCATGCTAAGCTAATTAGCCTCTGGCTCCGGCTTTATATTAACTGGACAGATTCCACAACATCAACACACTCCTTTTAAGTTTCCAAACTCTAATTGTCGTGATGCTTCATTCATAAGCTCAGTTCTCTTCTCTCACATTCATGAAAATGTAGAAAATGTTTCTTTGCAGAAGGAAAAACATGCCACCTTAATAATGTATGTTTCTACATATAGCACTAGGTCATTTTCCCTCAGGAGATGTTGGTGGTCTGCACAGTGGTGACTGTAATCCATGCAATAAACAGAACGAATGTTGTGGGGGGGGGTTGCATATACAGAAGCATCACCTATTGAAACAACAGGGAAGTGAGTGAGTGTTTGAAGGGCAGAAACATTGCAGAAATAAACCACCCTGCTCCTGCAGCCACGATCAACTTTTCTAGCAGAACGAGCTTGGAACAATTATGCCTTCAGGCCACGAGTCTACTTGAATGACTGAACCCTATATCAAACTCATATACTAGATGTTGGCTTGAAGGCCAAAGCGATGATTATAACCTCCTATGTTTTGTCAGTATGGAGTTTTTAGTGCTGACGGATGAATGCATGCGTACTTTTGAAGTCGGGGTAATTTTACATGCTAAAACCCACCTCCAGCTCCACTATCACATATTAAATTCTTTCTTCTTGAACTACATAACTTCTTTATAAGAACTCCTAAACCCAGTTTAAAGGATGGCACTGGAGCATTATTTAAAATTTCCGTAAATTAACATCAGTAACTCTTTTTTTTTTAACAATTTGTGTCTATGACATTTGGTTGAAGGATAAGTCCAAATGCTGGATCCAGTGTCATTCATCGCTATGACAACAGATATCAAAAACCAGGTGGCTGAAAACAGAGAAAGAGCCCACGCGAAACAGTAATGTCAGCACGCTTGCTCCGAGGCCTTTTAAATGCCAGATGTGCCGTGCCAGACGCCCGAGTGCCAGGACGTTGCTTTCCTCCAGTCAGCTGATTTTTTTTTTTTTCTTTCAGTGCAAAGCTGCAGCGAAGCGTGCATTCAGCTCGATTACTCTTTATGAGCGATGGGGTTACAGCATGATACAGAGCACAAGCACCACAGTACACCACTGTTTGGTTTCTTTTACTATACAGTTAATGAATGGTGACAATGAGTTTCAGTGCTGTTCTTCAACTCAACTGTCAGGTGACCAGAAAAAGTTGGGGGGTTTTTTCCCATGCAGGGAATCAGCAATAACTTTAAGGTATCTAGAGGGAGGAAGGAGAAAATGTAATTCAATATTTGCTGTGTTCACAGTTGTGCAGGTAATGTTGATGGGAATGCCAGTTCTGTAGCTTAAAATTCTCCTCATCCCCATCTCTCTCGATATATAATTTTCTCCTTTTTTTGCCTTCTTTTTGTACATTTAAAAAAAGTGGTGAATGATGTAAAAGTTGTCGAGACAGTGGTCGATTTTACAAAAATGTAAACTTCCTGAAAAAACATGAGTGTCAGGAAGACTCATCCTCTGGGGAAAGTGTTCGTAAGAGATCAGATATTTTCAGTGTGGGCTCAAGTGTTGGATTGACTGACATTGACATCCCTGGAGCAATGCCACTAGCATGGAAAAGTATATAATCTCAAACTTTTTAGTGGCATTTTAGTCGATGGATGAAGTCGGAACATTAATATCACAACTGGGTGGTCACTTTGTCGTTAATCACTGAGGTTATTTGCAGAAGAGGCAATAAGGAATAATTAATCAGTCACAAGGCGTAAGTCTCTCTATGTAAAGACAGGTCTGTGTTGAGCCTCTTCAACTCTAACCGAGTTATGGCTGCATGTGTGAGTCGGGCTTTGTGTAAGAAGTAGGTTGCTTGTTACATGTTGAGTCTTTCCGCCTCAGCGTGGACTGGGGTATCCCATCATGGGAGATATTTCTGTTCATACGTTGCACGGGGGAAATTAGCACAGAACAATCTGCTTGGCCATCTGGAGTGCTTCAGTGTGCTTATTTGTTTGTGAAGCTACACATCTGTGTGTGTGCGTGTAATGTGCAAACATGTACAAGCAGATTGGCGCTTGCTTCAAACACTTGAGGGCAGTCACTCACCCTGCAGCTAAATTTAACTTAAGCAGAGTGATTGTCAGTTGTGTTTTTCTCTTTTCTTACAGTGACAGTTTGCCTGGGACTGTTCTGCACCTCCGACACGAGCTAAAACAACAGGCGTGAACCGTGGTTATGAAGGAAGCTACAGGGGCAGGCACATTGGGGAGACCCAGATGTCATGTTGTCATTTAGTGTGGTAGTCGACCTCTCAAGTAAAAATGCCAACGATTCCCTGGTTCCAGCATCTCTAATGTGAGGAGTTGCTGCCTTTTTTTTTGTGTTTTTTTCCTCCGTGATAGGACGCCAGAGGTATTTGGTTTTTGGGGCGATTTTTTCAGAAAGTCAAGCATCCGAGCAAAGCTGTTACTTGAGCTTTCTGGGGAAATTTTAATTTGCCTTTCAGACTATTGATCTACTTTTTATGGGCCAGATGATTGATCCAACACCTTAGGGATGCTGTGGTCACTTTGTTTGCTGCCAATCCAATATTATCACCTAAAAGTGTGATCGGCCAATATGATCAGGATGGATGGATGGATGGATACCGGTAGATAGATAGATGCAACTTTATTGTTAGTAGGCTTGATAAAATATAATTTTCAAATGTATCATTAAAAGTCACTAAAGTCTCCAGCTCAAAAAGTGCACCATAAAGTGATAGAGTTATGTCTCTGGCTTACGCTATATCAGTCCTAGTTCAACACGGTCTTTGTGGTCAGTCGTACTCCTGCAAATTGAATTAGGTGAGAATAAACCAAAGGTGATTAGAGATTACAGTCATTCCAATTTTTTTTTTTATAGAAAAAAAATGACATCAGATTTATCACAACTTTACGATCCAACCTTTATTTAGTTTGTGTCAAAAAATACTGTATTTATATCTTTGGGTCAGTCTGGATTGGATTTATATAGCAAGATCAAAGAGCTAAAACTGGCCCAATGACAGTCTTTGTTCCAAATTAATGTGTTTTCACAGAATTGCCAAAAATAGCATAACAACATTAACAACTCATCTAGAGGTGTTGCTCGTGTTGGACACGAGTTTGGTCAGAAGACTGAAACAGACTGATTTGATTGAAGTCTTTATGTGATTGAAGATGAGCCAGTAGACTAAGATTAACTTTCTCACGCAGACACGCAGCCAAAAAAAGATAATGAAAACTAATACAAAATATAGCGCTGACTTTTGTGTTTGTTTTGATTAAAATCTATAATTCAGCTCTTCTCAGCCACTGCACATTTAATATGTTTGCGTGCACATTATAAACACCACCATGTCAGCTCTCTGTAGTCAAGTAGCAGAGAATAATGAGTGCACTTGTCCACGATGACCCCGACTGCTCTCACACTTTGCGGCTGTGATCCTCATTACTCGCCGGCCCGAAGCCTCCAGGAGTATTTTAACAGCACTTTGGTCGCACCCCTCGGCAGTAACCATAACGCTGTCTACAAGTGTCTCTTCAACAAAAGTCCTTAAAGCCGGGTCACCAACAGGGAAACTATTTAGAAAACGAACCGGTTTCCTCTCTTTGCAAAAACAAGCCCTAGAAACTTTCTCCCTTGTTCAAAGACGGACGTCCACATTATACATTTTGGGGGAAAAGCTGTTTTTTTTGCATGTCCAACCCTCCAGTATGAGCTGTGTTTACTTCTAGTTAAATTTGCAGGAGTTCCACCAAGGTAAAAATCCAATTTCAGAAGCACCGACTTTTTTTTATTTTGTGTGTGTCCCCCTTGGTGTGTGTCTGTGTGTATACCATACACAAACTTGTATGTGCAGATGCATTTTGTTTCCCCGGCCCTGACTCCACAAATTTGCCGCCTTCATTGTTGCACAGAGAAAACAGGAAGAGAAGCCTTTGCCCCTCATGGACACAGGGCACATATATTTTTAATCTGCTCAATTTTACATACTGTTTAAATGCGTGTTGAATTTTTAATGACTCACTCTCTCCCACTGACACGGCAACCATTACCCTGGTATTACTGTTGCGTTGCTTGTATCGAGTGGTTGATGCTCGTTGCCGGCCGTATTTCACCGA
Source organism: Decapterus maruadsi (assembly GCA_030347415.2). Classification (NCBI taxonomy): domain Eukaryota; kingdom Metazoa; phylum Chordata; class Actinopteri; order Carangiformes; family Carangidae; genus Decapterus; species Decapterus maruadsi. The sequence continues at coordinate 10,337,580 of CM064888.1, read as the reverse complement.
ACGGCCTTTCCTTGCAACGTTAAAAGCGGGAATTTGAGCAAAACCGAAGCGATAATAGAGCAGCGGTGTCGGCCGTCCTCCGCCCTCGGAGCATTAGGCAGTGGTTTTATTGCCACGCACACTGTGCAAGCAGGAAGAGCATTAAAGATGCAGAAGGGTTGAGCCTCGGTGGTCACTGATCAGCGCTACTTTATAGTGGAATTAAAATGAAAAATGGACCCCCTGGAAAGTGTGTTTGTATCAAGATAATGGCGCATATGATAATAATGCGGGCAAAGCGGTGTAACCTCGATAGATTCCTTTTTCTTAAGTGCACAAACAAACTTCCAGAAGAAAACACAATGTGTTTTAAATGTTGGAATTACCATAATTACATGTGAAATTTACACATGACCGTGTATGACTTTACATGTGACCCGTTGACCCCTCGCAGGGGGCGTATAATGTAGGTGTTGTAGCTTCTCTATAACAGTCATTTCACATTGCAGGTAAATGCTCTGTGATTAGACGGTGAGATTGGAAAACAAAACGTCTTGTGATTCATGTGGAAAAGGACAAGGCTCTTTCTACCTATCAGCTGAGTCTGTGTCAGAACCATAAGCATAAAAGAGAATTTGCCCCTGGAGAAATAAGACACGAATTGATTAGGTACATTCAAGGGGCCTCCATTTTTTTAAAAGATGATTCTGCAAATTTCATGCATGAGTTACAAACTTACAAGGCATGTGCTGCATGTAAACAGACTGTTATGGAGCTTATTACCCCGGGACAACATTTCGTTGTGTGTGCTATTATGTCACGGGGAAAGAAAGAAAATAATGTTCAATTTCTTTTTTTTATTCTCTCATCCCTGATTTCTGTCTCACTCAGCTGCAAGTTGATTAGGTTAACTTGGCTGAAACTCACGCAGGAATGCAACAAATCCTCCTTCATGAGGTGCTGTAATGTTTTGTTTTGTAGTGTTTTGTAATGATTTTGTTGAAACTGCTTCAGAGGGGTGTTGATTGGGCTATGGCGACTTTGGAGGCTGCGGTTCATGTTGCTATTGAGCTGTACATCTTTTGAAAAGACACGTGTTTCTGCTCTGAGCCCAACCTCAGTGGCATAACCTGCAAGATGACCTATATGGTCATGTGTGATACAGCTCATTCCTGCCTAACTGGTATTTTCAGTCTATAGTTATAGAGTATAAAGTATATTAAAAAAATAGTAGCACCAGATAAAAGGTCAGGAATCGACAAAGTCATTGGGTTTTGTTTTCTTGGTGCTGTGGCTGCATAAAAAAATGAATGGTTGTCCCTTAAGATTGTTATTCTGGACCAAAGTGGTGGAGCTATTTGATTCAACGTTGTCATCCTTTCGCTATCTACAGCCCATTATGTCCTGGTTTTGGATGAGCCAGTGTTCAGCGCTCTGCCACTGCTGGCTCCATCAACACGCTGCATTAAAAGTAGTGGGCGAAGTCACCTTGTCGACCGAAAAACCCTTCAAGACAAACCTCACATCAGCTCTTCTCTTTCATCTTCCTCTTCCGTTTGCTCGTGTGTTGAACCCATTGTGCTTTCCCACTTAGTTATATTTTGTTCCTTCTTTTACACCTGTCACTTGTCGAGTCCAGCCAGTCTATAGTCAGTGATTTTCAAGGACCCGTCCCTGCTCGCTTTTATGCCAGGAAGTGAATCATATTCGTCTCACTGTAAGTGCCTCTGGCGACAATGTGGGAAAACATTATAGCCTTTTCCATCTTATGTAAACTGACCAGTGTAAAACTCACTTGGCTGTGCTGTGGTTATGATACCTATATACCGTAACATTACCTGTAATATAAAGATGAAATGTACACCTCAGGGTCTTCTGGTTTCTCATAAAGGGGGGGAAAAAAAGAAAACACTGGCATCAAATGGGCTTTTCTGTCAGTGCTCTTCCACCCTCTGGGCTGTGTTGAGTTCATTTCTCTCACATATCTACATGTTTCTCTCATAGATTGCCTTGACTAAATGCTAAGCATCTGGCAATAGATGTTTTTTTTTTTATCATTTAGACACCAGAAAGCTTTAGCTGCACTACGTTGCCACAGTATTTAGCTTTAAGTGGAATGTCACTGAGCCAGGTAAAGCTGTAAGGACGAGGGGGGGGGCGAGTGTTTTCTCTTGCTCACTTCACCCAAAGGCTAGAAAGACTAATAAGCGACATCTTTCACATTTGTGTCTACCACCAAAACACAGGGGCTGACCCAGTGCCTGAGGCAAAGGTCTTTGCAGCCTGCAGATTTCTACCCTTTCTTGACCTCAATGATCCTTTTAAAGCGGCTGTAGCAGGTATGTAGCGTTAAAGTGCAGAGTGTCAGAGTTGACGAAATCTCCGCCAAGGTCCGAACATGTCAGTGGATCTGTCCAGGAGGCTTATTCTGTCTATGATAGTGATAATAGAAAACACAACTTTGTATGAGAATGATAAAGTAGTTTTTAATGCACCATAGTCGGATTTGCACCATCCCACTGAGACTCACTGTCCATGAGTCTGACTAGTTATTATTAACCGCCACAAGCATTAGAGATTAAATTACTATGCAGACATTGTCAGGTTCTGCATATATGTCAGATTTTTCTTGCTCCATCTGTGCGGATGTCCTCTCCTCTCTGACTCGAGCCCTGCCCCGGTCTCGCTTCGGGCATGTGGTGCGACCTCGCGCTCCCCGCATGGCAACATGGCAGCGATGCTGTGAAATGTCACTTTGCCGCTGCTCACAGAGGCAGCGAGTTGCCGCAGGGCCTCGTCCATGGTGGTGGGAAACAAATGGAACAAGAGTCACAGTTAAAGGTCAAACTACAAGGCTCATGAATACAGTCCAGAGCAGCTGTATTCATTTTTAATCTGAGTGGAATTTAATCATATGGTGTTCGTCGCTGAATAGATTTTAAACAAATGCCAGTACGACAATGAACATTTTAGATTACACTGCCGACAAATGTAGTCTGGTTTTGTGAAAATTGGAGGACAGGAATGCAAACAAAATGCTCCCTCTCACCATGTCCCTTCAGCATGGTGAACGATATCGGTCCCAACACCATGCAGACAATATATTCGAGCTGGCTCCCTTTCAAAAGCCATCTCACCCAGTGCTCCTCTGGACTGTAAAGGAGGATAGGTCAGGACAGATCACTCACAGATGACATCCAACCTCCAGCTAAAGCATCACATTATAAGAGATATGAAACTTCTTCTCCAGGACTGACATCAAATACAACCTGATTATTCGGCTGCATCTGATAAATGGGCTACTTGGAAGTCAACCTCTAGGGTTGATCTGAGCCCCATTGTCACTCTGTGAGATTATCCATTATCCATACAGTCGATATTTAAAATAGTGTACACAATTACTCAGGACTTGCTTTAAATTTGTTATTTGTTGGTCGATTAGTCCAACGCTTTTGCTGCAGGATGAAATGTCTTAGCTCTATTACTCTATCATGGTCCCCAGAAGATGAATTGTTAACTTAAACCTTATATTCATGTCAGATATTTATGAGCCAATACCTGTCTGTGAAACTCAGAGACTTTAAGTCTTGTGTAATGTGTTGAATTTATTCTTAATCATGATGCAAATCTTGACAAATTTGTCTTGAGTTGTTGCAAACAGGCTGCCAGGTGAATATAGTGGATTTATCTATTTTTGTTCCCAGCCAAGTTTGCTATTTGCTGTTAACTTTTTCTGTGCAGTGGATTCTGGTTTGGAGATGTTTTTCAAGTGAAAAATTTCTGTATGTTTCCCAAGATACAGAAGAAACTTTTTCAGAGAAAAATTGTTCGTGTCTTCCTGAGACAAAATGTTCAGAGGTAGAAACCACTGTGCTCTTTGCTCCAGCGAGCTAAGATGCACAGAGAGGAAATTCTGGCCAAGACGAAAGAAGAATGAATCAAAGATTTCCCATTTATATACTTAACTTTTTCTACCCATAATTATATAGGAGCAAGACAAAATTAATAACTTGCATAATAAAAATGTTCCAGCACTCAGCAGAGCAAGTTTTTTTTTATTTCATTATTACATGTACAACATAACAGTCACCCTCTTAACTCCCTCTGTGACTTTCTTCCCAGTGTGGATTAATAGAACAGTATTAATTTCACAACACTTCAGTATTATGTGGTGAGTGATTATTCAGTTTTCAATATTAAAAGCACTTGTGGTTTAAGAAAATTAGTGTCATCTCAGCCCACGAGTATTTTGTCTGTCCAGATTTTTCTGTTTCGGCTCGTCGTACGAAGTGGAGGCTCATTCCCTGACATTTACGGATAAACTCGGAACAGCTTGCGTGCATTGCATTGTGCTTCATTTACTTAAACAGAGAGAGTAGCATTTCAAAATGGGGAAACAACATAATAGAGTTCAAGACCAGCGCTGTTATCCCTGGTTCTTGCAAGGTGATTTTTCAAATTATTGTTTTTTTTTCTCTTTTGAATCTCCACACTCACACACATCTTCATTTCCTTGCATTTCATTTGACAACCAGCCTTTTTGCATCCATGCTCATTTCCGTCCACTTGTTCAAGTAAAAGCATCAAACTAAAACAGCTTTTCCCGCTACATACCCCCCACCCGCCCACCCTCCCCCCATGATGAGAACACGGCCACAGAGAAAAATAACAAGGAGATTTTTGCTAAAGATGGACAAACAAATCCTTTAAGTATTCCACAGGATAGTATTCATTCTTGTTTTCATCACATTGTCCTTTTATGCAGTGCAAAAGATCGACAAGAATTCACCAATAAATTAAGTTCATGTGCGGCATGGTTGGCATCCATCGGCAGCGCGCGCACACACACACACACACAGAGGCCAGGTTGCTGGTAGAACGGTCCTACATGAGCACGCAGCTTTTGGCCCGGTCCTTTCTAATGGGAGGCGGGTGCTCATGGATCTCAGTCCGTGGCGGCTGCTGGGAGACTCGCTTAAGGCCGCGGCGTGAGCCGGCGCGTTTGAGCTGCGGCCGATGGATGCGGGACACGGACGCCAGCGTGGTGACGTGGAAAACATCGCGGACACTGTTCTCCGAATACTTGGAGGTGCACTCCGTGTAGGCGACGGCGCCGATCTGCCTCGCCAGATTAGTGCCCTGAAAACACAGAGAAACACAGAACAAGGGATAAATAACAGGATGAATGACTTTACTCTGTTTTTTTACATCTTTCCGGCCACTTTGGCTCCAGAAGATGTGGTGCAACGTTATTCAGTAAAGGTCTTGGCTGAGGTCACATTAAATTCCTGTTTTTTTTAAAGTCTCCTTCTCCTTCAATCGCTGTTTTCATCATTTTCTGACTCAGGAGGAAAATATCTGGCTCCAGCTCCATCTGCTAAATGCTACAAAATGTTCACAAGCTAGGCCTATGTTTTCGGTTTGCTCGTCTGTCCGTCCGTTTATTCTATTCCTGTCCATTCCCTTTAGGGAGTCCTTCAGATTTACTCCTCAAGGATCAACTGTTCAGATTTTGGCGGTCAAAACTCAAAGTCACTGTGAAAACAATGTTTGGGGGAAGGACTCGAGGCAAAGTTAGTACAATTGTTGACTTGGATTTGAGGATGAAGTTGTTCGGTTTTGATGTTTAAACTACAACCACTATGATATACCATAATAAAGCAGTAACTCTGGTGTGTTTGGTGTTTCAGTGTCTGAAAACAATTCTCTATGGGTATGGCTCTTATCTGCAAGTGTCTTGTTTGTAATTATATAAAGTTTTTCATCAGTTGTTACCATAACATATCGATTTGTGCAGATTTAAAACCCAAAGCGTTATCCAGCCCTCAGCAGCAGTTTGTGTTTGTTTGCAGTCCAGAAGTGAGTGACTCACCTTGAGAGCTGCTGAGAGCTAATACTTAGAGCTATGATAAAAATAAATTGTGTGCCTGTGTGAGAGAAGCAGAGAGGCATCTTGTGGTGGAAATGATGCTTTTTACGTTCTTAAATGTCCTTAAACCGTGGTGAACCTGAAATACTTGAATTGTGTGGGAGGCCTGGTTGTAATACAATACAGGCACATAAAGCATTTACACAACATACTAGGCTAAAACATTCGTTATTTGGTGAATTTTGTTTGGACATTTCAAAAGCTATTCAGTTCTGAGTGCACACATGCATACAGTACACAACTGGATCTGCATTGCTTTTTTAAAGCAGGCCCTGAAGGATTATTGTTATTATCACTCACAGCTTGTTAGACGCTGTCACTGTTTACCTTGCTTTTGCAGAAACTCAACCGTTGTACTTTGGTTGTGTACAGGAAAAATGCTCCACTCAGTAAAAGCCTCCACTCAGAGGTACGATAGGTCGGGGCATACAGATGGCTGAGATCCCCTACGCTGCTATGAAATATTTAAGTCCTATCTGTGTGACTATAAAACTCTGGCGTAAAAGCTCAGCTTATTCCCAGTGGTGGTTAGCACCGTCTTAAATCTGGCCTGCTTGAACTTGTATGGGGTGCGTTTATTTTGCTCACCTGTTCTCCAACAGCACTGACTCTGTATGCACTCATAGTATGTTGTAATACAGCAAGGGACACATAGATATGAAATGGATTTAATGTAATTTTATAGATATAATCCATACAGCAGCATGGGCAGAGCTGGAGTTAAACAAGACTGAAGAAATACCTAGCTACGAGATTGAGTTGTACTCTTTCTTAATGGAAAATATTAAGTTTAGGCTGTGCGAGCAGAGAGGCTGCATTATTTTTTTCAATAATGGAAACTTTCCAACAGTCTCCATTTCAAAGACCCAGACACTGAGTGGATTTCAGCTGTAGTGACACAGTTCACATACGATTTAATTGCACATGAACTGTGCCGTTTGTTCTGGTGACTGCACTTCCCCCGGGGTCACATCAGTTGGAACCAACTGCATTAATTGTAAAGATCCAAGTTTGTGGCCATTTGTGGCAAAGTCCTTTTTATGAATGAAGGAAAAGCTCTTTGATTCACACCAAAATGTTCAAGTAGCCCCAGCCATTTTCAGTTCAAATAATCCTTCATCTGCTTTATTTACCCATTGACCACTATGTGCATCTCTGGCAACATCTGTGACTTTTTTTTTGTAAAGAGGTTCTGCTTATGTGCATTGTCGTTAAGTGGCCCCTCCATTAAAAATTACCCCAACAACAAAGTAACAGTGGCCTCGAAGTGAGGATTGAATAGAAAAGTTGAAGAAACGGTTTCAAAGTTGAATGTGGCTGCAGGAAAAAAAACAAAAAACAAACATATATAGATGTTTTGGTTTAATCAAAGGCCTTTGTGAATTTGGAGTTAAATCAATTCATGCTGAGAAAACTAATCCGAGATCTTGATGGACCAATTTTGATGCCATTACTGACAGGACAATGAAGGTCGTTACCTTTGCTTTGTCAGAGGTATGAGAAAATATTAATTTGTTGACAAAAGGCTGCCAAGAAGTGGGAATTCACATTTACATGAAAATAGGCTATTAAAATTCATGCGTGCCACTGTTCATCGCTCCAAGACACAAACAAAACAATTGTATTATCGCACATCCTGCTGTTTGTCTCCTCCTTTGTTCAGTCCTGGCTCTTTTTATACTCCTTGTGTTTCCATATTTGTGGAAGTTATGATCTGAAGCGAATGTCATTCTCCAAATTCATTTTCCGACGTTTTGTTTATGTGAACAGGAGAGCAAAATAATAGGTGTCATTTGTTTGGGATGATACTGTTTAATTTTGAACGTGAATCAGTGTTACTATAGGCAACTGAAAATCGCTGTGGTGGAAAATTACAAAGGACTGTACATTTTAAAACCATATGTCTCACATGTTTCAGTAGTGTTAAATAAATTAAATACTATTCAGTTCCTCTCGCATGCAAAATTACCGTGGCGTTGTTGGTGAACAGACGTTAATTTCAAGCTAGGTTTGACAGCGCAGATGGTCTCAGAGGAGATGGACACAAATGCAAACAAACTTAAAGAAAGAAAGAGGATGTGTCATTGTCTTTGTGCTCCTCACCTGTTCGTGGGTGACAGGGATGAGTCTGTGTTTGGAGAGCTCTCTCAGGACGTTGAGGTCCGTCCTCATGTCCAACTTGCAGCCGACCAGCACCACTTTGGCATTGGGACAGAATTCCTGCGTCTCGCCTTGCCACTGTGTATATAAAGGATAAATACAGTCAACAATAATAACATACAGTATGTAGACAACTTAACATTTAATTTGTTGTTGCATCTCAGTTTGCTGCTATTCATTCCTAAAACTTGGCAGAAGTTCCCTTCAACACCTCATCAGGTCATCATTTCTGAACATGCTCTGAAACAGTAACACCCCCTGAAGATCTTGTTTTTCCTGACCTGCAATAGTTGAACCTCTCACCTTCCTGCAGTGATGCACAGGTGCATCACTCCTGGAGCTTCTGACATTTCTGTCAGGTGTTGCTAAACTTCTGCTCCTACACCCCGAGCTATAACACTTCCTGGTGTAAGTCACTGTTGTAAGCTATTATCACTAATGTCAAAAACCAAAAGCTCTCATTAAATACTCAAATTAGTACACTGTATTTTAAAGGCGACATTATTCCCCTTTTCGACAAATTTAAATGGTTCCCCGCTCAAAACAGCCCTGTTCAGAGCGTCTGGTTTCAGTGTCTGTCCCTTTAAATGTAAATCAGCCACTGCTTACCCCGCCCCTTCTACTGGTACCAGGTAGGGGTGGGGTTATTAATTCGATAGCTAGTTACAATACATCACTGGAAGACAACTGAGGGAGTGGCGCATATAGTCGTCAATCTAGGGGCCGGAAGGCAAGACAAACACCCAAATAAATGTTAAAGAGCCTTCAAAAAGTGATATTTCCATAATATGTCCCCTTTAAATGACAAATAAGACATTTTAACTTTGGAACATTTGAGAACTTTGTTTTGTTTTTACAGTTATCATGTCTGAAAACGTTATAATCATCTGATACCTGCAACTATCTACAACACATTTTCTATTCCAAGTTTTAAAAGTAAAGATAATATGAAGATTGACATAATATTTGTTTGTTGTTGCACAACCTGTTGATCCAATTTTGCAGTTTTTAATAATTCAAAACCTTTTTGTGTGTTTTGTAGCCTTGATTTCTTTTCAAAGTTGTTAAATAGCATAAAGAGTAAATCTGAATTTCTTAATATTTCATCCTCTCACCAACACAAACCCCTGTATTCTTCTTCTCCATCCTAGTCAACCTAAAGCAAAGAACTGTGAACTTGACCCCACCACATCCTGTAACGATCATGTGGCAGAACAACACTCAGACATGGAAACAGACGCAGAGCGGAGCAGACGACAAACTAACACTGTAGAGGAACAACAGTGTAATTGTTTTGTTTGCCACAACATGAGCTCACCCCGATGTGATGTCCGTGGTAGAGTAGACAGATGGAGAGAGACAGACAATATGAATTACAGACCACAAACATGACTCAGAACTATCTAACTCTTTCTCTTCATCGCCGTCGTTCTCTCTGAGACTCCTTTCATTATCTTCTCACACCATGGCACAGGCAACCACTTTGAGCACTGATGCCGCATTTGTTCGTCTTCACAAAGAGATCTTTTCTCCCGGATGCCTGCGTCGCCGCTGTTACGGGCTTCAGCGTGTTGTGCGTGTTGTGCTGTTGTGCAGAGCGAGCAGTTGCTTTTCAGTACGCCTCTCCGCCGAAAAACTGTGTGCAACTGGTGAATAGCAGCAATTTAGATGAGCCACAAAGGACCCATGGGACGAGCGGCTTATTGTTCGTGTTAATGTTAAGAACTGGTGAGAGTTTTGTCCCCGATGCAGAGCGAGAGCTGCTGGTGCAGAGTCTGCTTCATCAAAGGATGTAAAATTGATGCTGTGTGTTTTCAGAGCAGTTGACAGATTGGACACAATATTTCCTGGAGTTCAGGAGGTTTTATGATCTGAAGAGATATTTACACCACGATTAACAATAAATCCTATGAACTTTTAGGAGCTCCTGACTTTTCCTTTAATGCCACCTTCAGTTTGGCCTTTTTCTTTTTATATTTTATGACACTTGCCACTGTAAGTTCCATGAAATGTGTTTCGAACATTCATGTCCCTCTCACTAGGGACCAAATCTATGCAAATGTTCAGCTGCACTTGGCGTTTGTGCCAAATATCATCATAATAACGTATAAAATTTTTATGATAACCCATTAAAGTAAGGCAGTGAACATGGGGAAACATTATGGCTTCTAAATATCATTTGTTTAGCATTTTAGTTTGAAGCATGTTGGTGTACTGATAGTTGTTATCTTAAACTGAAATGCCTTTAATTACTATGCCATGCAGGGCGTAAACAGGGCTTTCAAACAGCATTAAAACCATAATGTGAGAAATAAAGTTAACATTAATGAAATATAATTAGGATAATTTAAAAGTGAAATTAACAAACATTTTTTAATTCACTGGAAAATAAATTAAAGATTCCTAGATGGATTAATTGTGCTTGGAAAGACTGTCGACACTCTCTAAAATTAACACTCCACCCCAGAGTGTCATCAGTGAATCAGTGCTAGGAAGCTGATAGTCAAACAGCAGCTTTAAAACCTGTGATTACAATTACACACCTTGCATTACTGTATCAGGGAGAGCTGTTTGTGTTATGTGTCTGTCTGTCTTCTTCTTTTCCAGCCCTTAATAACAAAAGATGTTGAGAATGCTGTATGTTGTAGGCTGGCAGGTTGAAGACAGAAATGGCCTCAGCACATCAAACATTTGATACTTCCATCCAAAAGGCCAGGAGAATTAAAAACACTGACACATGATAGAAAAGTGGAGATGCTGCCATGATGGCAGGCTGTTAATCAGGAAGTCAAGAAGAAGAAGGGAAAGAAAAGGTGAGAAAGTGTTGCTGGCTGTGAAGAAAGGATGATAGCTGGGTAGAGATTGGGATGACATCTTAGGCTGGGTAAAGCTGTATGATAGCGGTAACACAGAAGGACACACAACATTGTTGATTGGAATGAGAATTTGAAGAGAGATTGGACTGAAGAGAACAACGCATACAAAAAGGAAATGCTGAATGCTTCGAGACGTATTTTTGTAATTTAGCTGAGAAATAAAGATCCTCTAAGAAGGAAAATTGGAGGGCATAGAAATTGGTTACGCAGAAAGCTATCGGATAAAAGTGCCATGCACCGCAATGAGTGTTATTTGAGAGTGGATGGAAAAATCTGAAGAAAAAAAAAACACCACACTAAACTAGTAAGAAAAGACTAGAGAGAGCATTTCCTTTCATATATAGGTATTTCAATTAGACTCGTTCGTTTTGCTTCTAATCTGTTTCTTTGAGCGACCACTGAACGTGTCACTCTGGCATCCCGTGCATGCATTGTGTGGTCACTTTATTCACCGCTACTGCCACTAAGGTCAAAGTTCAAGTTAGTTCTCAAGTGGAGCCCCTCTAGTTGTGAGAATTTACCCACCATGAAAGATAAATGTTTTGTTCTGTATTGACGACGTCGGTGGTGGTGAGTGATGGCGTCGGCTGCAGGAATGTCAGTGGGCTGAGAAACGTTCCCTGATGTTCACCTCTCACATGCGATCATTAGCTGTGAGAATCATGATTAATCTGTTTGGCTCTAGTGAAACGCCGTCTTTTTCTTTAGATAAAGGCTCACGATTTCTTGAACATACAAAATTGAAAGCTAGTTTGAGTTAGCTAAGTTTGCTAGTGAGGCTAGTTGAACTGAGTGGATATTTTCTGAACTTATTCTCTGTTTAGCCCAAAACTCCTTATTTGTGTGATAGTGTTTTCTTGCTGAGCTAAAGCACTGGTGCACAATTAATCACAATGTAATCGAAATTGTAATAGTTGCAAAACCCTCTCTCTAAATCTCTCTGGATGCTAAAGGGACTTGTTAGACCCAACAAAAATTACATCATCACTTTTATATCTTTTCCAAATGAAAATGTGAAACGAATCAGACCATCCAACTCAAATATCGCAATGTCATTATCTTTTTTTGCACACATATGCATGCAAACTTTGGTTAAACCTAATGAACCGAAACTTCAAAAAGTCAATATTTTCATAGTAACAGTGTATCGGATGACGACAGTGTGACTGTGAAAGTAGTGAATCTGCAGTTCAGCTAAGCTTATGGAGTTTTGTAGCAACTTTCTACTCATTTTATAACTTTATTGTTTCAGTTTACTCTCATCAATCTCAAAGCTCAGTCTAGTTTTTAGCTTCAACAGGTAACTCTTTTCAGGGAAAAAACTTGTTCAGGACAGGAGTTCCCACCGGAGTTGGTAGAGATGAAAAACAGAGCGAAAGCAGAGTGAACGTTGGACCTCCATCTATCAGATGGCCACAAACACAATCCCAAATGAATGATAATGTTCCTCTGTAACTCTCGGATGTATAAAAGAAGCAACTGTTTACCAACAAGCTCACATTAGCATCTTAAACTCTGATGATAAAATTAATAATTTCCAGTTTACAATAGCATTTTTTGCATTGAACGAAAACTTGATTGTGTTCCTGTGCCTTACTGTGTACAGTAGTTGTGCGACAAAAGAATCGCATCACAGCATGAATGAAGGAGAAACACTCACGCTGACTCATACAGCACCACATTCAAGTCTTTTTATTATTACAGGCCTGAAAATATCAGAACCTCCTTTAAGGTTGTTCAGTTGTCTGTTCTGGTAAAAGACAAAATGTACTCTTTTTTTGGATATTGTCTGTGATATGTTTAGAGAGGGGGGGCAAAAAAACATTAGAGGACACATTCACACCTCTGTTAATGTGACACTGACCTTTTTCAGCACGCTGTCCAGTGTCTCCGGACGGCTGATATCAAAGCAGATGAGCACGGCGTCCGAGTCGGGGTAAGCTAAGGGCCTCACGTTGTCATAGTAGGCTGAACCTGTGGGTGAAAAATAAACACAGACATGAGCATTTCCATCTGGATTACATGTCATTTAGTTACTTTGTGATTTCAAAAAAAGAAAAAAAGTTAACTCTTCAGCAAAGTGAGTCATTACAGAGCTGCTTCGGCAGTAATAACTGTGATTAAACGTAATTACCATGAACTAAGCCACTCTGCAGATGACAATGTGTGGGAGTGATTCATTGCTTTTTTTTTTTCAAAAACCGAACAGAGGGGCCTCTTCCACGTTACCCCTGGTCTGGTTTGTCTGATTCAGTCTTGAATAAGCCAACGGACCGACATGTGACAGTGATATAATGAATGGCTCTCACAAAGCGTCACCTGGTATTTCAGAATGGCATGTGTTTTTCGCTGGGGGGGCCCGAGCTGAATTGAGCATTGTGACCTGGGCAAGGGGACACATTCCTACCCAGGGGGGACAGCATTCCCTCTCCATTTCCCTCATTGTCTCCAGCACTACGTCCTTTTGTCACAGGGCTTTGGCAATGCAACAAAAAAACAAAAGGTTCCCAAAGGAATCCACACCAACACTAAACCACCACACAGAGAAGAACTTTTATAAATTAGTTAGTTCTGTTACAATAACTGTTCTATCATTATTTGCCATCTTAAAAAAATATTTGTTATGACTCATCTTGTACTCGGAGATTTATATATAAATGTATTTAATCAAATGTGATAAACTTTTTTAAATATACACCTGACCTTTACCGTAGTCGTGAAGTTCAACAGAAAGTATTCTTTTCAGAGGGAGGAAGGAGGAGGTGAACGACTCTACAGCTTCAAATCACCGGGGTTTCTCCAAACACTTCATTCTCACTTCTTACTGATTAAATTATATCCCTGAAAGACTTGGCATTAATCAAATTCCCCTTAAACTTATTGTAATGTCAGTTGCAATGTAGGATACAGTACAGGTAACATTTGGGTTATAATTCATGCATTCACATTTCTGTATGCTTTTATTTCCCAACTAGTGATTGGGATGAATATAACATGAAAATTGAAAATGAGATCTGTTTGCAACCTGTCTCCTGCTGTTTCCTAGTTTTAACTGTTACATTTGGGAGTGAATCGTTATCACAACCAATAATGTGGATGGTAAAAAAAATATATATATGTGGAAAAAAGCCTGGAGCGTTGTGTACATTCACTGTGTGTGTGTGTGTGCAAGACACAGGCCAAAAAAGGAAATCAAGCACATTTACTCTCATTTGTGTTGTGCTGTCAAAAGCTGGCCCCAAAGCAAAACATGTGTTTGTGCACATGTGCTGGAACCCTTTTTGTCAGTCTCTCCATATTCACAAACACACACACACACAAAATCATGAACACGCTCTGCCTTCTTGTGATTTAGCATTTCGTAGGTGCAGATTAGGTCTTAACAGTCTTGGAAAATGAGGATGATTAATTCAATATCAGGCGAAGGCAGCAGGGGAGAGTGGAAGCGTAGCCAGCAGTCTCCATAAACCACCCGTAGGTCTCCACAGCTTTCACACGCTCCCACTGACAGCAGCGAAGCGCCTCTTAACAGTTGTAGCTCAGCTTCACACCGACGGCTCCACCTCTGCATCAGGCAGCAGCTGCGATCAACAGCAGCGTTACCAACTTTCAGCCTTTGCCTCTGGAACAATCCACAGAAATTACTCTTAGTACAAGATGTGGGAGTCTTGTGAAAAAAAACAAACCTTTTTAAATATCCTCTTTTACCAACACGGGTTTTCTTTTGAATTGTTTGTTTTGAACTGATGCCAGATGTGCGCGGGTCAAACAGAACAAAACAGAGTGAAAACAACAAGATTTAGGTTGTGGTCTCAGCCCACCTCAAGTCATGCAAACTGTATTTTTGAAATACTCCTGGTCGAACCTGGGCAGCAGGATGGGACGCTGTAAAACAAGTCATTTGCAGAGCTGCTCCGTCTGCACTTTTGCAAGCACCTCCAGTGCCTATATAGGTTACAGCTATGCAGAGTAATGCCTTTTGGTCAGCTACTATCATTAGAACTCGGGCCGACTATTGGAAAATACTTTAATAAATCCTGTATTTACCCCCACACCTGGAGCTATTTAATGTACAGAGACATGAGGTAGTTTTAGTCTTCTACTTACTGTATTCTGTCTGGCCTGGAAGGCATCAATAACACATTATTATTCATGTTAAGGTTAGAGAAAAATATTTTTTTTACTTGTGTGAGAATGGATCTCTCAACTTGAGCTCCAGTTAATTGGTTTTTCAACAACATCCCATGGTCTTCCTTGGTAACTGCTGCTCAACATGACAACTAACTCAGCCAATAAACTGAGGGAAGACTGCAAATAGTGATTGACAGCTAACAAGTGAACTTACCGGTCGTCCAACTTCAGCTAGGATTAGATATAAGTCAGCTAAGTTGTAACGCACAGTCTTTTAAATTTTCTCTGTATAGAACTTCAGATCAAAACAATTGAGTTCCTCCCAACCTTCCTCAGGCAAAGAGGAGCAAAGAAACATGGCACAAAGCAGAATAATAACGTAATGGCAATCCATTATGCTTTAATGTAATTCTAAAAAGCTACTTCCCACCACTTATTCTCCAGTTTTTTTTCAAGCAGAAATAATGAAAGTGGAAGTCTATTCTCTATTATAGATGTAGACAACAACATGGCTGCTAAATTAACTCGGGCAAGTTTTGAAAGAAGCTGATTTACAAGAGCTGTCCAGGGTGCTGATCCCATTCTGCTACTGTCGCTGCCAAAGGAATAAAACCTCCCATGTGCCGGTGACCAGGGATCAGTGTGCGCTAACTAACCGAGCTGTGTGGGACTGTGGCTGTGGCTTTGTCTTAGTCTCACAGGGGAGAAAAAAACCCACAATGTGATCTGCTTATTCAGGAGAGTGTCTATCAAGCTCAGGCGATTGCTTCTCTCTGGTGTATTCAGTGACTTGGTATTTCTTTAGTACTGTAATTGTTTATTGCTTTGCCAAGTCCTCCTCTGTTCACTCTGCCAGAATAAACAAGTACCAAGACCCTCCTGAGATTAACGTCCCTCTGCTCTTGAATCCTCCTCCTCCTCCTCCTTCTCTTCTCCTCAGTGGGTTAACAAACAGATACCTGCCAAATCCAGCTTTGAATAAAACACTCATTAGATTACGCTGTCAAAAGGCTTTTGGGTCGTGTCATCAACTATCCTGATAACATGCAGGAGGTTGTATAGATGTCAGAAATGTTTACTAAAAGAGAAGTAAACACAATAGTGTATTTTGTGGCATAGGGTTGTTCTAGTCTTTGTGTTTGTTAGAAGACTGTGGTTAAAGCAGCGTATTACTGTTTTGGTTCACTCTCACTGTGCTCATCTGTGTTTTGGGCTGCAGAGAGCAGCTGCTTACAATAACGAGTCTCTAAACCCCTTTGTTTGTGTGCAGCCTGGTGCTGGGCAGGTAATAAAGTTAGCAATTATATGAGGAACATAGTGGAGCATGTAGCAGCTGTTAATGGAGACCAAAACAAAGCTAAAAGTGAATATTGCAGATTTAAATTGGCTTAGAATAAAGATTGGAATTCGGGAAATCACCGGTCATCGACTCAAAAGACTTTTAATATCTGTGAAACTGACTAATGAACATGTTGCACCCTGTTTTTTTTAAATACACACAGGGAGGAGGGTGGGACTGATGGACATGAGGCTCCGTGACTCACTTCACCAACTGAGACGTCTCGCTACATGAGCATGAGAAACTCACCGAGGCGGAACGCATTTCAAAGCCTACTCCCTGTTTCACGTCAGTACATTTGTTTTGTAGATCTGTCAGTGGGATTCTGCGGAGCAGTGAGTCAGGACACATGTTAGCGCTGTGTTTGACAGAAGAAGCCGTGTTACACAAGAAGGAAATGAAAGGATTACAGCAGGTTAAGGTGCATGACCGGCTCTTGGCACAGGCGGTGGTTTTCTCACGCCTCGGCTTCCGCATCGCCCTTCTGGCTGCCGTCACTTCACGCACAGTGAAACCCATAACATAACTTTATGTACCGCTCTACTGATTGGTTTCTCACTAACTTCATTGTAAACAAATGCACATGGCCGAGAGGAGGGTTAGCAAAACAGCAGAAAAGTGACCAGACTTAACTAGCTCAGAGTCTACAACTAACCCACCAGCCTGAACTCAGTCCTAAAGGCTTATGCTCCTTCTCAACCGTCATGTTCTTCCAAGGAAATATGACTTGCATTGCCATCTCTGCAAAAATATTGATACAAAATTGTCCAAAATTATAGCAAAGACTGCAAAGTTTTTTGGGTAATGGCTTTTACATGTACTTTATATTAGTTCTCCATCGGTCTGATACTGGCCTGGCTGGTCCATCAAATTTTAAACTCACTGTGGTCACATTGGTCACAAAATGTTTGCCCACCCTTGTTCTCATTTGTGGTTCTCCAATGGTGCAACAAGCTTCTCAGAGCAGGGACTTGCATCTCTGTCTACAAGAATCCCTTGAAGGCTAAAATGACTTCCTCTTCTAACACCTCTGACACCTTAAAATACCTACAGTACCTACCACTTACTGTGCACTTTGGTTTCACCTCTTTACCTGACAGGTGTGGTACTTACTTCTATACTTAGAATAAGGTCTCCTCCTGCAGTGAAGCTGTTTTCTCTCACTTTTCATTCATTTGCTTTGGACATAAGAATCTGCCAATTGAGTAAATGTAGTAAATTTATACCAGGTAGTCAATTCTGAAATTACAGCTTGTAGAGTGACTTCATTTTACCACATTTAACAAGATTTTGACTCAAACTGATGGCATGAAGTCAGCAATACAGTAGCTTAAGTGGTGCAGGAAAATTAATACAATAGAAAGATTGCAATGATTTCATAAAAGCATGATTTGATGCTTTAGCCCTTGGATAACGTGATTCATCCCTATCTGCAAGCTGCTGGCGGTGATGTCATGTTTGCAGACATTTGTGAGTTACAGTTGTACAGATAATGTCCTCAAACCATCTCTGAGCCTCCCTCATGTTCAGCTGAGTATCTGAAGCCCTGTTCGGCATCATGTTGCTTATCAAACTCACAATCTCGCAAGCAGCCGCTGCTGGAGACACCCCGCAGACGTAGACATCATGTCACGAGAATATAATGTAATACAGTTATTGCTCAATATGGGTGGCATACACTTTGTGGCCCCCTACTCCTGTAATGAATCCCGCGCTCTTTAGTTTTGTGGTCCAACAGTGAGTTACATGCTGTGACAATTTCCTACTGCATCAAGAGCCACGTGCAGCGTTTTCTTGAACTTAAGCCGTGTCCCCCTGCTTTCAGTCGTCAGGCTAAAATAAGCTCATCAACGATCAATTCAATATTTAATCCCCAGAAAGACACAGACTTGAGCAATCAATCTCCTTGTCTAACTTTGGTAAGGAAGTGATT
The DNA here is from genome assembly GCA_030347415.2 of Decapterus maruadsi. NCBI lineage: Eukaryota > Metazoa > Chordata > Actinopteri > Carangiformes > Carangidae > Decapterus > Decapterus maruadsi. Next base: position 10,319,233 of record CM064888.1, on the reverse strand, counting down.
ATGCATGCGTGTAGAGTATTTTCCTAAACGTCAATGCTCTGCAGAAAGTGGTGCTACATCCTCTGATGCCAACAGGAATTAAAAAAAAGTCTGAGGCTACAGTAATGATCAGTTCATATTCCTGCTATTACTTCAGATGTAGAGAATCAGGAGGTCAGTCATGCTTAGAAAATTAATTCAGCTTCACTATTCCTCATAGGACTGCTATTGGCATAATCTTGGTGCTTGCTTGACTTTTCATAAAAAAACAAACAAGAAAAAACACAAATTCACAGTGACACACGCACAACTCTGAGCCTCAAGGTTCCTCCATGTCAACTAATCCATGTTCAGTGCTCGAGCAGCATCTAATGCGTATTGATCTTTGAGCTTTTGTTGACCCTCTCTGGGACCTGTAGTTTGATGCCCCTCATGGGAGAATCCCTGCTGTTGTTGTAGCAGCACCACAAAGAAACTTCAACCCCATCTGTCTCTGTCTAAAACCCTCTGATCCAGCACAAACTCTTAAAAGACAGACCCTCCGCTCCGCCGCTGCAGTGCTGCATGTATCTAGCCGCTCTCACAGGAGAACACCAGTGTCATTTAAAACGGTTACAGCACCGGTTATATATAATTGAATATTTGTCTGGCACATGTTTTATAAATTTACAAGCTCCAAAAACTATCTGCGTACTGGTTTATTTTAAAGTTTTGTTTAAATGTTGCCAAGGAAACGTCGAAAGTTTTTGGATGTGCGGTTGCTGTACGGTTGCTGTACAACGCTTGGCACTGTGACATACAACAGCCTGGGAGGCAGAAACAACACGCTGCGAGTCCACATGGAGCCGTCGTGCTTTTGATGTTTGATGTTCACAAAAAGAGTGCATACCCTTTTTTTTTCTCTCTTGTCTGTCTGTTCTCTTGCAAACAACACAGAGGTAAACTTGTGCTGTCCGTGCCCTCTTGTCAACACGTACAAATCTACTGGTGATGTGCTTTAAAGGCTTGTTCTCTGGTTTTTATTCTGGAGGTTTACTCCTCCCTGAAAGACTCACATCATGTCTGAGTGGTGACTTAGTTTAAATTACTGTAACTCATGAGGCCAAAATCACACATTTATAATTATGTCTTCATTAGTGTGTAGACATCTGAAACTGAGAATCCTTCTGTTCTTTAGCTTGGACTAGTGAGCCCCTCATATCTGTGATGAGGGAGAGGGTCCTCTTCCATGGAGCCCACTATGTTTCTACACCAGCCCAGAACAGACAAACCAAACAACGGCTCCAAAGAGGCGATTTTCCTTTTTTGTTTTTGTGACCTTGAGGTCAGCGTAGATCCTACATGATCTCTAAATGATACATGATGATACCCACTATGTTGAAGAGAAATGCTGCTTTACCCCTTCAACCGTTTACATTTTACTTTGAAGGACTTCAACTTTTTCTCATTAATTCCAACAATTCAAGAAAGGGCGGTTGCATCTAATGAATGTCATCACCATGATTTTGAGCTGATCAGTATCATAATGTAAAGAGATATTAATGGAAATTAAATAAATAGATGAACTCACAACACAAATAACATCAACATAACAGTGTCTCTTCGTAATTCACCCATTTCGAACCCACTGAACTTGATATCAAAGCCTGGACAGTTATATTTTCTGCTTTGTCCCAACTTCATCTTTATAGTCTAGACTTCACTGCAATTTCAGCTTTAGAGGTACAGGATTTCATTTTCCTTATGATTTGTCTTGATGATCAACCTTTAATGAGCCCCATTGGGCAGGTTTTCTTAATTGTGAAAAAAAAAGGAGTTATATTCCATATTAAATATGGTATATCTTGTTAGTGATGTTTTATGCTCTGGAAATACCTCATTTCCCCTCATTCTGTCTCAGATTTTTCAACCTCGAAGCTGAAAGGTGACTGAGAGGAGACAGCGTGACGTGTCTTTCAAAATGATTCAGGAGAAACGCACACACACACACACACCCTGGGATGTTTGCACAGGAAATCAGTATTAATCCACTATTATGGCATTTTTGTGAGCCAGCTTCCGTCACTGCAAAGTAATGTTCATTAATATTAAAATCCTGTTTGTCCCAGTTACGCCCCTCTGAAGAAATAGTGCCTTTTTTAAAGTTTTCATGCCGGTCTGGGTTCCTGAATTACATCCAGAGACGACCCGGCAGAGCAATTTAATGCTATTGATTAATGTATTTTTCTTCCACTACCTGAACATATAAATAATGTCACCCACTGAGACTGAGCATTACTGCTGCACACTCCTGCTGGGTGAAGTGGTGGAACAATGTGGCTGTTTAGTAAATAACAGAAGAGAAATCAGCCCGTACTTTTAGATGATTATCATACAGTAATGTCCACTCGGTAAACACACACATAAAAACACGCACACATTCTTGCTCATTGTGGCTAATCACTCAGCGAACATGCACAAACCCTCTGAGACTCCCTGCAGAGTCGACGATGTTCTGCTCGGCTTGTTTTTCTGTCCAAACTGAATTGCGTTTTTAAAATTTGTACTCAGTTTCATAATGAAGGTGTTAACCCTGATATGTTTTTGTTTTTCCAATTTAGTTTGTGATTAAAACAAGTCATCCATTGAGCTAGAAATATTAGATCATAACATGTATCGTAATGAGTAATCAGTGGGCCTAAAACCTATAAGACTGAGAGTGAGCTTTGTCAAGTCTGAGAAAATAACTCATCACTCCAGAATATCATCAGGATTATACAGGACTGGGTTTGGAGATGACAAATTTGAGCCAGACTGACAAAATATACAACTCAGTGGCATTGTGGGAAGTCTTTTTAGAGCTTGAGACTAAAAAATCTAGATGCATCATTTCCCTCTCCCTCACTACTGTTAAATGTTCACTGTTGACCTTGGAAAAAAGTTGGAAAATTAATAAGATAATAAACATTATATACCAGCAGTATGTTTTACAATGCGATTATGATATGTTTAACTACCCGATGAGTATCACTTAATTTGAAATGTTACCACAGTCAATTATACAGACACACGCTCATAGTTCTGGAGAGGATAAGTGCTTAATTTAATTCAGCTCTATAGTGAAATTAAACTATGCAAGCCACCCAGAATAATAATCCATTTTAGATGTATATAGACTGCTCTATGAATCATGGAGCTGGAGTAAACTGCTGGTTGTTATGCACAGTTTTATTCTTGAATAGGAAAGAAACAAAAGCCTGAAAAGCAGCGTGGAGGAATGAGTGAAGCTGATGCTGTCAATCAAACCAATGTGCCTGTCAACAATGTGACCACACTGCATATTTTTATTTTCCATACCACACACGGTTGCAAATGTGTGCTGCACTGTTTAACATTAAGCTTGTGTCCTTCAGATCACTTATTGACTAAACTGCTTGATGATCCTAATCGCATTACTCAAATCTGGCCAGAGTGTTTAACGTATGAACAGAATTCATCGGGCTGGATTTCAGTCAGAGGTTGTACAGTATATGATGTTCTGCCATATTTCCAACTCAGTGGGCGCAGAGGGGAAGAGCTGCCAGCGAGCACAGTTGGGTCTAAAATCAGCACAAATCCTGCAGGATTCCTTAAAATTGATGACAGAGGGAACCGAATGGCATCTGGGCATCCCCCACCCCCCATCCCCCTCCCACCCACCCCTTCACATTAAAACTGCCAGCTCCTGGTGTGATTTTATGTGCTGTAAAGTTTGGAGCAGTGTGTGTGTGTGTGTGTACAACACCAGAGGAAACCTATAAGAACCTCTGATCCACACCAGTTTCTTAAAGAATTATGTGATGCCATAGAGGATGCAAACAGTCCAAAAACACTTCCTGTCCATTGATGACAAATCATGTGTTTGTTCCAACTAAACAACATATTATGTTGTTTAGTTGGACTGTTTGCATCCTCTATGGCATCACATAATTCTTTAAGAAACTGGTGGAAAAACCAAAATAATTAAAAGTAATCAACTAAATAAATGGCATATTAATCAATTGCAAACACATTTTAACCATTTTTTTATGAAATAAATGAGTAAATTAGAGCATGACAAGACCTGGCAGTGATGAAGTGCTGGAGCTCCTCTGATCTGACTGTATAATGGATCGATTTGCAATTTATTAGATTTCTCTGCTCAGTGTTTCCATCACCTGGTCGACTGCTGTGAGTCACTATTGATCTGCTTCCTGCGGTGACATGGATTAGTGATTGTAATGTATTTAAGTCACTTATCAAAACAGAAATAAAGCAACATAAACCCAGGGCTCACTGTGGTATTTGTATCACTGTACGGTAGAAATAAGGTCACCAGCAGCACCCCAACCTCAACCAGTAGCTAATAGCTGTGGTGTTGGTGGTTGAACAGAGCGGTCATCGCTGCGTCTGCATTATAGATAAAGGACAGACGGGGCCCTTAAGTGGATGGATGGACTCCAGGAGTGCCCTCTGTGTGTGTGTCTGTGCGTGTGTCTGTGTGCACAACAAAATCTAATTACCTTTCTCCACCAAGTTTTCTAACAACTCAGCTACTGTAGCTCTGAAAACATCGTCTAAAAAGTGACAAATGACTGATCCAGATCTGATTTAAAATGTCAGTGTTCAGTTTTTGTCATCCTGTAAAAAAAAAAAAAAATCACCATCTTTGTGTGTAATGTTTTGTAGAGCATATGAGGTAGATTTGATCTGCTTAAAACTATATTACTGGTAAAACAAAACATGAGAGTACCTCTCTTAAACAATATTTTTGGATGTAATTGAAGCTGAAGATGCTCAGAGAGCGACTGACTTACTAAATTTGTTTTGTTTTTTTAAATGCAGGCACCAATGAGCACTGAAACAAAAAAAAAAGTATCTTTTTGTTGTATTGTGAAAGAGTCTGGTGCAAAAGTTGTATTTAAAAGTGAGTTGAAGTTGTTGTGTGTGCTTCTTCATCCAGACTTGGTGTCTCTTCTAGACAGACTGCTCAGTTACACATGCACCAGTGCTGAGAGACGGGCCGAGCGTCTCCCCTGGGAGCGGGAGTGGAGACACATCTAGGCCATTGATTTTCAATGTACCCTTGGTCTTCTAATGGGCTGCATGAGCACAGGAGAGTCGGACCAGATTGACTGGAGCACAGACGCAAAACCTACTGACACTGATTCCAGTCCTCACTCAGTCTGCTCCCTCGTCCTATACACCGGCACTTAAAGCTCACTTCACTTTGACACTATATCCCTCTGTCTCTCCAACGTCTCTATTTATACATTTTCCCACTCCTCCGCTCTCTGAGGGCACTTACTCATGCGCTACGCTCTTACGCACTAATACACACAGACACACACACATACACACAGCACTTGGACTTAAGACCCAGTTCCCAGCTCTCTGCCCCTCCATCCCAAAAGCCTTCTGAAACGCTTCAACACAACGAGCCATTTTCTGTGCTCGCTGCTGTCACGGAGCCAGGTGCCACTCACACATACACAGCTGCTCGGTCGGGGCTCGTCTTAGTGATGCTTTCAAGGACCCAGCATGAAACTGGGGTCATAAAAGCTGCTCATGAATGAATGATGGATTGTTAAGGCAATCTGTGCCACAGACTCCATCGACCTGGGATGGATGGATGGATAGATGGGTAGATAGAGGGATGCAACAGGAGCTTTATGGTGCAAACAGCGCCAGCGATGTTTGGACAGTATGTGACAGTCGGCGCAGCACGTGTTGAGAAACATGTCGGTACATGTCCTTATTGACTCCTCTGGCCCTGGAGGAAATATCACAGAAAATTCAGGTTTCCTGCTACTTGCTACCGAACAGGAAACTGCCTGGAGGACAGAGTTCAAGTGCCTCAGTGTGTTCCTCCGCCGCTCGCTGTTTTAAGGTGTGACGCTGCAGGTTGAGCCAGTTGTTTGATCACGTCTTACCTCACACTTTCACATTCCCAGCTGTGAAACTGGCATCTTTCGAATGCCTGTTGGTTTCCTGCAGGCATGAAACTGCTTTTTCTTTTTTTTTTCCTCTCTTTTTTTTTGTCACCAGGCAGCTGCACAGCAAAATAAACTCAAAAGTCAACCCGAAATGTAATTTTCTTTGCGCCGGTTCTTAACGAGTCCAACAAAGATAAGTGAAAATAAAACTTCAAACCCCAATTTACAACCCTGTTGTGAAGAAGTTGCTAATTATTCAGCATAATTAGTCACTGGGTGATCAAAGTTATAAAAAAAAAAAAAAGAATTACATTGCCAAAAATCATTGAAGTGAATTGAAGTCGTTTTTTGTTTTTTTTAAACCTGCAAGAACAGATTTGTGTTTGTTCTTGGCAGCAGCAGAAACACAACACAGACATATAACGACCTGGAGCTGACGTGACAAACATCACATGGCAAACAGCTGCCAATTTACGCAACAGGCAGACAGACAGAGCAACATTAGCATTCATGTTGTACATAGACTCGATCCGTTTCCTCTTGTACTTTGCTGAAAAGCAAACTGCTCTAACACCTTGATAGATGTTAAATGATGTAGCCTATAATTTCTAGAAAGACCTGATTTCAGTGCACACTCAAAGGCAGCACAAAATAATTAAGAATATAAAGGTCACCCCTCGAGTCTGTATATTAATGTAATTTATGACCTTTTTAATCCTCACATTGGCAAATTGGTTGATAATTGCTTAACACAGATGCTTGTGAGGAGAGAATTCCTTCAGGCCAAAGTCGGAGCATCTCTTACTCCTAATACACAGTCATTAAAGGGGAATCAGTGCAAGAAGGAAAGAAATAAAGATGAAATCACGCCGGCTGATGACGGACCTCACACAGCCAGTGGCACACAGATGTCCAACCGAACACCTCACACCCGCCGCATCATGATCATCTGTTGCTACGCTGCAGGACGACGAGGACGGAGACGCATCAATCAACGGCGGAATCGTCCCCAGCAACCCAAGTTTTCTGTTTTTGTCACAGCACATAAAGACGGATTAGAGCGAGCCATATGTGGCGTCTGAAGTGCCAGGATGCGTGGAGTGGAGAGGAAAGAGGACGGGAGCTTTGGAGGAAATGAGAAAAAGATTGAGAGAGAAGTAAAAAGGCGAGACATAAAGACAGATAGAGAGACGGACAAAGAAAACGCAGGGTAAGCTAATCAAGTGCAAGAGTGCTGAGAGGGCACTGCCCCAATACAGTGGGACTCGTGACCTTGAAAGAAAGAGACTGGTGGGAAGTTGGCAGCCGGGCTGGATATTTGAAATAGATGAAATTAAAGAAGGGGAAGAGGGAAAAAGTGCAGAGAAGGGAAAATCAAAGAAATGAAAACTGAGGTTGGCTGGGATCAGATTTAAAGACCTGGGTCCTTTTTGCAGAAGCAACAGCTCCTCACTGCACGGCCGCTGTGCAATGCTTCCGGTTATGAGTCTAATTTGTTTATTTTTATTTATCTGATCAAACAGTTGCTTTGAGTTGATGTCTCCGCAGTCAGTTGCAGCTTAACCCATAAGAAAAACTTTTCACACTATTCCTGTTTGGGACAAAAGCGTCCCCTTCCAAAATGCTATTAAAATACTGCAGAAGCTCATTACTTATTCTAATAAAGTCTTAAATCGTTTTTGTTCTATCCTTATTCTTGTGAGCCTGCTAGCTGAGGACTAGCAAGCTAGTTAGCTCAGTTGCTAACAGGAAAATAGGTTTTAAACACTTAATTGAAAGATGTCTTTGCACCATTGGCATCTTCTGTGCAGCTGCAGCCTGGGCTCTGACTGGAGGGGAAAAGTCAAGGTGCAACACAGTGATGAGCTGAAGTTCCAGCTCTTTGATCAAAGATCAGCACTGACGTTAATGTTTGCTGTCGGTCACAAAGTTAAACTCGACTCCCCCTCCAAAATAATAATGTAGATTTACTTTGCCCCTAATTCACTGCAGTTCAATGGCAGTGAACTAATTTACTCCTAAAAATATAAACTAAAACGGGGACATTATATTCCTGAGCCAGAGCCAATAAAAAGCAAATGGGTGCATGGATGAGATTGATGCAACCAGACAGGTTGTTGCAAGTCAATTTACAGAAATAACAACTTTAAAATCAGCATATATATCTGTCCCTCCCTGTGCTGACTGGCAATGAGGCTCTGTGGGATGGATATGTCACTTGGCGCTGACAGCTAGCATGAATACAAAAGGGTAATTTAGTCTGATTATCAGGCCAAGGCACTTTGATTTCCAGCAGGGAAATAAAGACTCAAAGCTTCTTTTTTTTTTGCCTCCTAGTCTGTTATGCCGCGGCTGTGTAGCATTTAACCCCTCGTCACAGCGGAAGACCAGCAAAGCCACAGTAATGCTCTTGAACTTGACTCTCACTTGACTTTTCTGATTGTCAACTTTCAACCCAGCGTGGATGAAACAGTCTTTGAAGTGCTCAGAGGAAAGGGAGCATTTGAACATCTGCAATTCTGTGGAAATGGTACGGACACTTAGGCTATCTGCTGGGGACGATAATGTGATAAGATCAGTCAAATAAAATAAGAAAAAAGAAAATAAAAACAGACACGAGCGGCTTCTAAATCCGACCTTGGAAGAGCAGCTGGTTTGTGAACCGCTGTTTCCAAGGCCAAGAAACAAACTTCAAATCTCAGCACGAGCCACGCTGTTCTGATCTTAATCTCGGGGTCGGTGCCACCTACAGCGGCGCATGAGAGACAGCAAAGGAAAGAGAAGAAGATGGCCGAGAGATTTAGAGAAGGATGAGGGATAACAGAGATGCACACGGAACAGACTGAAGGAGGAATTCGCTTTGGCAGGAAGGAAGAAAAACGGAGGGGTAGAGTTTAACCTCCGAGGCAGGAGGTCTGAAAACAAACGTGCTTGGATGTAAAGGAAGGAGGCAGGAGGTTGAGGAGGCGGTGGGTGGTGCGGCGAGATGAAGAATGAGGAAGACAGGGGGCAAGTGTTTGGTCACACAGCAAGTGCCTGATTAATTAAATCCACTGTTTGTTCCTGCACAATGAGCGGGTAGCTCGCAGGCTCGTCCTGGCACCTTGCCTAACGCTGTCTCCTCCGTGGGCCTGTGCAACAACTCTCATCCTACTCCTGCTCTTCTTATCAAGCCTTTTGTCTAATCTTATATCTTCCTCTGTCATCCACACAGGCCTCATATCTTCAAATCTCTAAGAGCTCCTGCTCCTTTATCTCGTATATTAGTGATCCTTTGATTCTCCGAAGCCACTCGCAGCCAATCTTTTCTTTTAAAGCAATTCAAAAAGCAATTCATTAGCACGATATCAGGAGTCCAAATCTGACATTTAATGGAATGTCGGTGCTGACAGTAGCTCGTTAAAAACACCCAAAACTAAACCGAAAACACAACAGATCTTTCCATGATACTGGATTGATGTCTGAGTTTCGGTCACGGCCTCGCTCCCAGTGGCTCCGGTTCACCTGCTCACACACACACACAGTGTCAGACAAATTGAATGCTTACAAACATTTGCCAGGCTGTCTCTTACGCATGCCTGCACATGCACACACACATACTCAAACAAAACTGTGATTGCATAAGAAACAAATGTAACTAATCCCAGAAGTTGGCTAGAATTACAGGCCCCATGGTTGTAGCTACTGTAGGCCTCTGCTACAGTATAACCTGCCAGGTTGTAATAAATATTGCACAACCAATACTGGTCACAGTGAGGTTGACCTTTGGCTGTTTGGATATTAAAAAGTCATCACTTCATCACTTTGTTTTTAAATTGTGTCATTATAGCGAGTTGTCACTTTAAATCTGTGAGTTACGGCCAAAAAACCAAAAGGTCACCGTGACCTTAAGCGTATGATCTTTGACCTTTGCCCACCAATACTTGAAAACACTCGCTCGAGGTGTTACTGAGATATCGCGTTCACAAGTAAAGGACGTACGACAGACGAACTGAAAACATAAAGCCCTCAGCTCTGGTGTTAAAACTCATGGATTTTCCCTGAACCATGTTTGTATAATCACAGTGGAAAACCGGTGCTCCCTCTGCTCACTCATTAGTACGAGGACGCAGGCACCAGAGGGAGCTGCCATGATACTGATGTAGGTGTTGATGCACCTGTCTCCTCCTGAGACTGACCTGGGAACAGCTCACGGGGACGCTGCGAGGCAAACAAACATGTCTACCGACTCAGACTCTGGAGGAAACCAGCTCAAGTCAGACATGGATCACAGATCTTGGAAAGTCTGTTTTTTCATGTAAGTTCATGTTCAAATCACATGAACACATCTTTAGCTCCATTCACGTTTAAGTTTAGGACAAAAATAAAACAAGGATCTGTTAATGTTAAAGAAGATTTTTAGATGCATAAATAATCTCAAAGTAAAACATTTTGGTTGTGATTTACTTTTCTAGATTTATTCATTTATTTATTCTAGTCAGTTATGCATTTCAAGACTTCTATTTTCATTTCATTCATATATTCCTATATTTATTCATTGACTTATTTATTTCTGTTTCTGTATGCTAATTAGGGAGGCGGGCCTTCTTCAGTCTAAAGCCGGATTGGTTCCAGCTGTGTGACTGATGGGATGGATCTGCTGCTGCTGACTGGACTGGTGCACAGGAGCTTTACCTTTCTAGTGTTGCTAACCGAGCAACTGTGACATTAGATTTTTTTGTTTTTCCTGTCACCAAGCACAGAGCCACAAATTCTCATCCTTCATACTTTTAGGCAGATATGGTCTCCAGTATGTGTCCTAACTGCCTCCTGTTGTTATATCCAAAATATATAATACATTTGTGCCACAGACCTCTAAAACTAACAAGTTATAGCAACTTGTTATATAAACATGAGTGTATCAGTCGTCCCAGCTTCATAAGTAGGGTAAGTAAGGAGCCATTAATACATTCAACATTTGTGTTGCTACTTGCGAGGCTGTTCAAACTTCCTCTGCCTGATGTGTATCCTTGCAAAACCCTTTATCAAGTATTCCTCATGAAAAAGTAATACCTATTTTGTCTCGCAGTCGCACACATACACACACTCGGATAGAAATAGACTCATGTTCAATTTATTAATGGAGAAGGTTTTAGCAGCACTGTGCCGAAGAAACACCTTCAATGAGATTCACACCCATGAATGCTATGACTGCTATGTTTATATTGTATTAATATGACACAATAAACCACAGAGTGACACATGCCACAGACAAAAAGAAAGATGAATTGACCTTTGGAGTTAATTGCTGTTTAAGCTTTGCCGTGATGTAACTTTTAAACACCACATACCTCAGCGAGAGAAAGGTGTGTGTGTTTGTGTGTTTGAAACTACCTCTCATTTTAAATGGGTGTTATTCAAACACAGCGGAGTGGCCTCACCCACTGCGAACCAACAGGCAAGACCAGCCTCAGCAGCTGCAGCTCTTAATCTCCAGCTCGTCTAGCTGGTCTTTCTGTCTGCCTGCCTGCCTGGGCGGAGGCTAATAGATACATTGCGCATTAGAGCCTCCTCTCTGCCTGTGTGAGAGCAAGTTTTCGGGTGGTGTTTGTGGATGTGGAGATGAAATGTGAAAGGGCCTGAAGGCTGACAAAGGGAGAAAGTTAACTCTCAGCCGGAGACTGAAAGAATCTGACCGTTGGAGCCACAACAAACTCCACTCATTACTCACGTTTTAGGCTGAATTTGATGACGACCGACGTCATATCAGCCCAAAAAGGCTCTGCCATCAACGCTTGTTAACTCAAAAACAAAAACAAAGTCAACTTATTTGACAACTCTGACTGTATCAAACTCGCATAATGCAAGACATTTTTTTTGAATGCTCATAAGTGTTGATTATCCCGTGACAGCTACTTGGAGCAGGCGAGTGCTGAATGACACGTTGTTTATCCTCTCAGAGCCGATATGACTCTGTGAGTGGCTGCTCAAAATGAACCACGAGTGTCACGCTGACTCTAAAGGTGGTGACAGGAATGGAGTTATATAAACGCCATAATGACACAGACAATTTCAGCGTCTGCATCTTAGAGAAATGTCATCCGACCGTGTTCCCAACAACTCCAGCTGTGGGTTTTTTGCTCTTGTTTTGGGGCCCACGCTCCGAGGAGTCGCATGAATCACTTCACAGGACCCAGTGATGCAGCTCCACTGCAATCACATTGGAATGAAAACACAACACCAGGCAGGGGCTGGAAACCGAAATCCAAAAAAAGAAGTTGAAGCAAGCGCCTACCTGAGGTGTCCCACATGTTGAGCTCGATCCGCTGCTTGTCGATCTCAAAGCTGGCTGTGTAATTCTCAAACACCGTGGGAACATAATTCTGAAACGAGACGTTAGACTTTAGATGGGAGCTCCAGGTCTGTGTGTGTGTGTGTGTTGCATCATGTGTACCTTGTGTATCAATTTGGCATGATTTTTAAGAAGAAGAAAAAACTGTCCAATAATGGGACATCGAGATAAGTGTGATGTTTGGGGAAAGGAGAAGAAGGAAAAAAAAACCTAATGAATTAAAATAGCTGTGGTGCAGATAAAAGTGCAGTGATGAACATGGAGGAGTGAGTGGAAAGTAGATGAGGCCATTTCTTAGCTTTGACCTGTTTCCAAATTCAGAAATTTAAGTCAATAAGCCTTGATTTCATTATCCTCAACAGTTTGGAGGTTCAATTGAAGAAGAAGAAAAGAAAAAACCAATCCCATTTGACATTTTACCCCATCATCATCCTATTGGGTGAGGAACATACTACCTGTATTTTTGTACAATATCAGCCTACTTTAAGTGCTGTGTAAAAAAAAAAGGGAAAAAAGGAGATTATGATATGCTCTAATATTTATTCTTTCAAAATATCCAAAATGTCACTGCTCATTGGATGATGCGTGTTGGGTTCCAAAATTTTTAAAGTTTAAACATTAATTTTTGATGACCTCAGATTTCTGAGTGTGTTATGAAAATGATGAAGAGGAGGTTTGTTCAGTCAGCAAAGAGGAACTCGTTTCTTTAGCTGGGTGGTTTAATTAGGATTGTTATAACAGTATTTAGTTGCCATAATGATGGTGAATCAGTGTGTTGCTGCTGTTGTGATCAAACCACTGATCCTTCAGTGTTTACACATCAGTCTGATGCGCAAAAGCGCGCACGGCCCAGATTATTTCTTCTTTTTCACGGCTAAATGGAAACAAATGAAGTCTGAAATGGTCTCTCTCTGATTTAACACGTTTTAAAAAAACTAATAGACGATTAGGATCCAGAAAGTTATGTGATAAAGAATTATGAAATCACAACATCTGCTTTAATTTGCGTGCCTGCTCGTGGTCATAAAGGAAGAAAATATAGGAATAAATAAATAAATGAATAATGTGGATGTGAGGCATGAGTCAGCTCCAAACTGATGGTGTGAGAAGGTTTAAAGTTTTGGTGTAAATGTCAGAGCAGGTGGAGTCTTGGTCTCGCCCTGTGGTTTCAGGGACTCTGTCTGCGGTGACCATCGTCCTGGTCCCGGTCAGACCTGGTCTCTTACCTCTGGGTACGAGTCTTTGGCGAAAACGTGGAGGAGAGCCGTCTTGCCACACTGCGTATCCCCGACCACCACGATCTTACAGCGGAGTAATCCCTTGCTCTCCATCGTGCCCCGTGTTATCACTGAGTGGTCCTGCTCTTCTCTCTACTGCTCATTTAGCTCCGAGACAAGTTGAGGGACGAAGAAAAGATCTAAACGGTGTCAGAAAAATAAATCAACAAACTTCAGCTCCGCTGTCCACTGGAGTTTCGGCTACATGCTCTGCGTAACGCTGCTGCGCTCCTCTGCTCCACCGGTGAAGTGAGGAGAGGCACACCGGTGATACCCGGCAAGATCACGTCATTCAAAAGGAATTTCCTGTGGGATGTTTCAAAATAAAAGCTACAAACTATTGAATAGTCATGCAATGGCCAATGCAAACTCATTTATCCAAAAATATTCAGATAAACAAAGAAATTGTTGCCACAAACAATAATAATATTTTAAAACAAGTTCAAGTTATTGTTATAATTATTATTGATTAGCCACATTATTATTATAATCCTATTATTTCGAAGGCAAAGCATCCTACTTCCGGTCTATTAGCTCTCTCTGACTGACTTAACATGGTCATGTTAGGTTTCAAGTGACAGACGTTTCATAATGAATTCTAACGTTAATATCAATTTTCTCACAATCAGTCCACACAGAAGCTCCTAATATGAAGTCTAAGTGTTTATTTAGCTGTTTGTCATATTCTGAGTCACGATGATCCCAATTGACACAGAAGGGAAAAATAATATATTTGTAATGTAATAAACCCTATTCAATCATGTGGTTTTGCTTCATTAGGCTAATATGCCTGCCATCACCATGACAAAAGTCAGCACAACAATAAAGTCAACAACTAGGCTACAAACACAGACACACTCAAATATAGCGAGTTCATTAAAATGTTATTGTGAGTTTTTTTTCCCTTTGTTGTTCAGCCCATTAATAACTCACGTGCGTTTTTATCATCTAACTATATAATTCACTTGATCATTGGCTATTTGTTACTTGTAATAACTTCAGTGAACCGGTTCCGTTCAAACAACCAACCAAACCTCAGAGAAGTGTTTTAGCGCCATCTTCTGGTCAAAAGCAGCCAATCTGCTTCCTGTAGACTTAATTAAGTTGTTTAACTGTATTTTAAGCCATTTGACCTCTTTTTTGAAGCTTATTTAAAGAAAAGTCAGTCGACACGTGATTGTTACACCATTACCCGTAAATATAGAATTATATAATTTGTTCACTTTTGTTTTAATCAATGTAATCAATACAAGTTCCAGCAAAGTTTATGGAAAATGTTCAGTTTTTAATAATTGTTGGCCTATATGCAAGTAGAACTAATATGATAGATTAAGTTGTGTACAGGTAGTTTATTTTTTATAAAGTTATTTGTCTATACCATATAGGCTATGCAGTGCAGTAAAGTGGAGCACTTGAGTAAATATACCAACTGTTTGCATTTTTGAAAGCAAATATTGAAAGTGTTGGATTGTAGCACATGTAAACAAGTTCAAAACTGTAACTTGAGTAATTCATAGCAGTGCAGATCAGTGGGTTTTCTTGTTTTCCGTCTTAAATCAAGTTTGAACAGTTTTTTTATGAGGAGAACATTGGGCAAAGGTAAAATATGTCAATAGGTTAATAGGTGAACAAGTGGTCACATTGTGCGTTCAAAAACATTTTTAGTGTGACCGAAAACTGTGTTTACTGTGTGTGCGCGCATGTGTGTGTGTGTCCTGAAAACACAGAACATCTGAGAACACTTACCACATTTCCCTCAGACCACACTTACCTACTGTTTGTTTTCCCAACTAACATCTTGTTTGTACCAGCTTGTGTGCACAAGAGCTTAAGAGCACAGTGTGTGTGTGTGTGTGTGTGTGTGTGTATGAGCTGCTGATGTGTGGTTACGTGTTTACCATGCAGTGAACATGTCGAGGTATTATTCACACCTGAACACTTCCTCTCAACTTGAATGATGATCAAAGCAGTGTATTAAACCTCTCACTGCCCTCTGAGTCTTACAAAGAAAGCCCCTGCATATTATAAGTCATCTCTGTCTGTTCACTTCCTGTTTGACACTCTGCCATTATATGATGATGTGAGAATAGTTGCAGGTTACACACACACACACATGCTATGTGAGTGTGCAGAAACTGTGTTGGCTTAGAGCATGCAATTTACATTGTGAAAGACAAACAATCACGTGTCTTGTGTTTCATCTCTTCATGCAGACCGTGTGGGAAATCTCACTCAAACCTGATGTAGGGGATAAACCCACTTCAGTTTGACTCTTTTTTTTTTTTTTGCACAATTGCACATTGTTTAACTCTTGAAATGCAGGTGGTGGGTGGGTGGGTGGGAGCTGCATGTGTGACCTCAGATAATCCCACCTCTCCCTGCCAGTGCTCCAGTGCTCCAGTGTCCGGGCTTTGACTCTCTCCGCAGCCCCCTGGATCACATCTCACATCTCTGAGCTTTTTTAACCATCAAAACGGGCTGGTCACTCTGGTGAGGTGCGTCAAGTCAGTTGACAGCAGCCAGAAACGAACAGGAAGTAACCCGATGCGATTTGCAAAATAAAACTCATTCCTTACTATTTTTTTTTAAATCGGTTATCTATTGTAATGAAATCACATGCGCATCAACAACAAATATTGAGTACATCTTTGTCTCCACAAAAACTCCATTATATTGAATCAGGCCTGTCATGTTGCATACTTTTATGTTGAGAAAGACATCTGTCTTCACTCTGTTAAAGTTTATGCGAAGTTGGTTTTTGTAATTAATTCTTAATATTTTCCTAGAAAATTCTGCTTTGATCTTGTTTCTGTTGTGTTGTGGTGTTGTGGCTGATCTTCAAATAGGCTGAAAAGTCTTACATAAATTAGATTTATATTCTTATTAGGCTATTTGTCAAAGTTTTCAATAGGACAATATATGGTTGACTCATTTATGCAGATTAAATGTGAAATACCCATAATTAACCTACATCACAACTTATTTTAGACGTCCATGTGTTTTTCTCAATTTCTTAATCTCCTTTTTAGGCTACTTATTTGTTGTGTAGGCTACCATTGTTACTTTACGCTTTTGTTTTATTTTAATTGTCTTTGAAAACATAAAAAGGTATCATACTGAAACAAAGTAAGGGATGTAAATAACGTTTTTAGTCAAAATTACAAAATCAAGCTCCAAGTCAAGATTTGGGGTGTTTTATTTTGAAAATCAAAACCGGAAACAGTGTTTTATTTTGCCAGCCTTGACACTGGGCACTTGTTGAGTGCAGCTCTCACACAGGAAACCACGCAGTTACAGAGTTATTTTGCAGAGGAGCTGGCAGACAGTCTGCACTGAGCAGCATCTCATTTGATGAGAGTTTTCAACAGGAAGGTCTCTTTTATTCTTCCTGTTGATCTGGACTGAAACCCCGCCGAGCGCTCATCTCCACTGCTCATCATGTCTGAAGAAGCTCCAACTCAGCAGCAGCAACCTGAGCAGGAGAAGCAGCCGGATGAACCTCCACCAGCTGCTGCTTCTGCTGCTGCCGCCGCCACCTCGGATGCTCCTCAGGAGGCGGGGAGCGGCGCCGCAGCAGCCGAGGAGAAGCCCCTCTCCTGCCGGGCTCTGGTCCTCACGGGCTTCGGCGGCTACGACAAAGTGAAGCTGCAGGTGAAGACGCAGAGCAAGCCGCAGCTGAAGCCGGGAGAGGTGCTCGTGCGCGTCAAGGCGTGCGGGCTCAACTTCGCCGAGCTGCTGGGCAGACAGGGGCTGTACGAGCTGCTGCCAGCCCCGCCGGTCACCATGGGGATGGAGGGCTCCGGGGTCATCGAGGCGGTCGGGGAGGATGTGAAAGACAGGAAAGTGAGTAAAGGCCCTCACGCCCACAGCATACCATAATACCCACTGTCATCATCCACATGTGCTGTTTGGAGCTGCTGGAGTTTTCACTCTGAACGTGTTGTGTCTGCTCCTAAATGCTCGTGCTCCCAATCTTTTCCAAACACTGAACCAGGTTATTCCTCTCATTACTGTATTTCCTTGGTGGAAATTGTAGAGAAGTCAAGAAAATCTGCAAAGTCTTGGAAAACTGAAGCCATAAATTACTCTTAAGACTCAGATTGAATACAAATATGAGCATTATAGACTCCAAAAATGACAATTTTTATTCCTTTCTGAGCCACTGACACTGACATTTTAGCCCTTATCTTGGTGCAAATTGTGAACTTTGATAAGGCTGAGAAAGTAGCTGTTCTTGATGACTAAATAGCCTCCCTCTGTCCCACCCCTTAATGTGCTGTAGCCTCCATATTTGAGGAAAAAACTGTGTGGAAAGAGGCCTCTCTCTGGAAAATGTTACATCCTGCCATTATGAATAGTTAGTGTTTGATTTACAGTGTGTCCTTGAAGTGTTTTTCCCTGGTACAACAGCACATTTACCTGCGGCTTTGATAAGAGCTTTCAAAAGGCCAGGTTTTATGGAGTACATTAATTATTAAGTTGGATGAAAATGCAGAGAATATTTAAATGGTTTGTTTCTGTGTTTCCTTAAAATGCATAGACCCTAAGAGAGATTCAGATTTGAGAGCCTTGGGTTTGTTTAAATGACGTTTCTGCTTTTCTTGTGGCTTTGAGATGTGAGTACCTGTGCGAACCTACCTGCATCCTGCAGTTTTTATCACATTTCCACAGACACCTCAGAGCTGGTCGCGATGACAAAGGCTGCACAGATTATTTGTGCTGCATTTATTTTCATGCGAGCATACAGTATAAACGGTCTCATTGCACGACTCAGCTTATCCACAAAACCCTGCGGTGTTTGCAGGTTCAGGTGTGTTTGCTTCAAAAGCAGCAGGGTCTGCTAAACCTTCACTGTTGATCTTTAACTGGAGGTTGCTTACGCAGCCACTGTGTGCACATTCATGCATATGGAGGATGGAAAACACCCACAGCTGAATGAGTAACAAGACTCCTCAGCTGTTTCACTGGGTTAATAAGACGCACATTTATTTTCTTTGTATGGAAATCTGAGCAGCAGATGACTCCCAGGCCGACGTTTAAGAGGAACTCTGGTGTTTTTCCTCAGATTCTCCTCAGAATATCGTCATCGTTTCAGAGCAAAGAAAAAACAATTTCCTTTGAGGAGCGGGAGAAGTCAATCAGTGATCTCCCATCCGCGCCAATGTTTTCAAGACAAATGAACCATTCAGTGAACTTTGCACAGTTTCATTATTGTGCATCCTCCCCCCAGTTTGTGCCTCTCGCGTCACAGAGTCATGCATCAGATTTTTCTGGAATACGTAAAGATCACTGAACAACACTTTCTGCTGTTCTGGAGGTATTTGCACGATCCTTTAAAAACCTACTGTACTGTGATCATCCTGGGTGGAAATACATTCCACCTGTTGTTGGATGCTCAGTTTGTGGACTGTAAACCAGAATTAAAGCCTTTCTTCATCCTAATATTAGCCTGTAATATTGTTACAGCTCGGTGGTTTATATTTTCATTCAAAATAACACAGAAGTGTCTGTGCGTGTTCATGCAAAAAGTAAGGATTCATTCTGGTTTGCAAGTCTAGTACATGCAATATATGTATATTCAAATAGGAGGTATCTTCAGATCAGTGCTAATTCTTGGTGAACGATCTTCTTGCGTTCACTGTTTATAGATTTTAGAAAATTAAATCAGAAAAGAAACCAGAGCTTCATGCATCTCTTTCGAAGTCTTTCTAAAACCCCTCTCTGACCCCTGGTGTCACTATGGAATTCCCTCCCCCTCCACTTCTGCCTCTATCCCACCCTCCTCTCATTCCTCCCTCCATCCATCGCTCCATTTTCGGAGAGCGAGAATCCTGTAGAGGGAGTGGTGCGTTCCTGCACCTCTTCTTTGGATGGAAGCAGCAAAACACAAGATACCACTAAACACCAGATAGGAAGGCGCAGGAAGCAGACTGGAATTAAGGGCACGGAGAAAGAATTTGAAATGTATGCAAACAAAGAGCAAAAAAAAAAGTTAAAGTGTGAGATAGAAGACCACTGTGTTTGGGTTAAGGTTAGAGTAAGAATCTGGGCGGAGCTGCAGTGGGAAACGCACAGTAGTAACACGCAGTAGTACAGTAACACAGCAGCAGCAGCAGAGCGTACCAGAGAATGAAGCCGCAGTGTTTTCAGAGACTGACAAGTCAGTGAGGCTTCTGCACATCAGCACATCAGGGCGTGGCTGCTACTGTATCATGAGATAGTTGTGAAGCAGATCGAGCCGATGTGTGAACGTAGGATCACATTCAGGTTTTATATTTTCAGACCCTCGTCACAGGAGAAGCTCTGTGATCACGCCTCAGACGCCTCAATAGACGGGAGCTTCTTTTCTTAAACCCATCCCACTGGTTGCTTTAAAAACACACCAACACACAGACACACCATCTGTTCTGTCAATAAGCTTGTTCATCAACTTTATGTTATATGATAAGACAACATGTAGCAACATGTGTTGAGTATTGAGATACTTGAGCTGGGCTGTTCTGCAGATTGAGATTTGGCCTAAAAACTGAATATGAAATACACATTTAAAGATGAAACCAACTTTTTTTTTAGGCTTGTGACTAAAACAAACATGTAGTGCGTAATCGGGGCCCAAGTAACTATCATGAGTCCCATAGGTGCATTTCCTAATAGCCCCTTCAAGATAAAAGAGACAAATTATCAAATATTTGATCAATCAAGATAAGAAATATAGTTTTTTCCTGCCCTGTTTATTATATCATGACCCCTCAGGTTATTCTTGGGAGTTTGGGAACTAAACCACAGGACTGAAATATTTAGTCGCATATGATTAGAAAAGTTGGTTTAAAAGTTTGAACAGATACAACAGTGAAACATTGTTTACAGTAGGATTCTGCAGGGTTTTTACTTGTTGTGGTGCTGGTACTGTACTTACGCTGAAGTAAAGGATCTGAAATGCTTGTTTGAGGGTTACGTTCAAAAAACAAACCCCGAGCAACATGTTTGCTGTGGTTGCATTGATATAAACAGCAGGAAAAAAGTGTCACAGTTGCTGTCATTATCTTTGCCATGACTGATTCAAGACTTCCTCGCTGTGTTGCTTTGAGCCCTATTTTAGTTTCGTTCAGATCAGATGTCCAGGAACTGAGCTCAGCCATTTTTGTACTGACTATCATGCGTTTTTGAGTTCATCCAGAGGGAGTTTGAAAGTGTTTCATAAGAGCAAGAGGTTGAGAAACACTGTCAAACCCCCCCCCAAAAAACAGACCCGTCATCTGGATGAGCAGTTGGCTAAACACAAAAGTGGAAGTCTTTAGAGTTATCTCTATGCAACAGACGCACAGAAACGTGTTTGTGTGCATGTCTGTTTTGTGTGCATGTCTGTTTTGTATTTGTTTTGTATATCACATGGTTGTTTAAATCAGTCTATTGCCATGGGTTTGTGTGCAGCAGGAAGTGGGTGTGGCTCAGTGGAGCTCTTGAAGCTGTTTTAACAGGAAGCAGTGCAGCAGTCACAGTCAGATTAGACCTCTTTCCTGTGCCCTTCACTTTTTTTGGCATCGGCAGTGATGCTTTAATGAGAAGAGAGCAGCTCACAACGCACAGACAATTAAGTGAGGAAACATTAAGCAGAATAAATAACAATGCGCTTAATGTCATTAGTGCATGAATTGGGGATGGACGCATCTCCTATTCTCTGCTCGTCCTCTGTCAGGATGGATGTGGATGTTAGAGCAGCGGTGTAATAACAGGTCTTCATGTCATTCAAATATAGATACATGAGATGACTTCCTGCTTCCTGCCTTCTTGACCTCAATTTGTAAGTGGAAACAACAGTGTTTCCAGTTCTCAAGAGCAAAGTGGCACAAGAAACCGAGCTCGATTACTTCTTTCTCTTGACTAATACTGTCTGCTTCTCTTCCCTCTGCTGCATTAAAGAGCCGGTCTCTACCTCTAATGGTCACGCAGCTCGTTTCATCTGTTTTGTCCAAGGTTATGAGATCTGCCTCCACCTTAATGCAATACTGTAGATATGACTGCTGTTTTTGTTTTCTGCTTTCTGCTGAAGAAATGACCCCGACGGTTCACTGATGTTGACTCATCAGCTGTCGGTTGGATTCACAGTAAATTGAACACAACACATGGTCTGCAGAGGATGAATCCTAATGACAGCGCTAAGCCAGCACCCTCATGAGGTTTACATACCGGTACTCGGCTTTTTGATGCTCCAGAGCCTCATTTGTTAATTATTATTAACACACTATACAAAAAATGGAAATCATGGTAAACATTATACCTGTTTAGCTGCAGTGAGTCATCACTGTTAGTATTGCACCACCCCTGTCTGGCTGTGGACCCTCTCCCTTGTTTACAGTAAATGTCGTTTTTCAGGATGTAAAGTTTTCTTCACGGTGGGCGACAAAGTGAAGTTCAAAGTTCAAACTTTGCATTTTCTGCCTGTGTTGGTTATCCAGCTTCCTCACATGCTCATTAGTAGGGGTGGGAATCACCAGAATCCGTGCAATACAATATTATCATGATATTTGTGTCGATACGATATTATTGCGATGTTAGAAATACTGTAATATGCTGCAATATGTTTTCCATTTATTAGCAGCAAACGATGTCTCCACATGAAAACTTTATTATCATATGTTTTTTCAAAGATAGAAAGGAGAAAGGTTTCTAAGATCGATACTTGCTGTCCGTTTTTCGACACAATGTCGGCATGCAAAGTATCGTAAAACGCTGTATTGATTTTTTGCCCCACCCCTACTCATTAGGTTGACTGGAGACTTTAAGGTGTGACAGGGGTGTGTAGCGTTGTTCATCTCTATATGTCGGCCCCGTGATGGACTGGCGACCTGTCCAGGGTGTCCTCCTTCCCCGCCTTGTGTCAGCTGGGATTGGCTCCGTGCATGAATAAGCAGTAGCTATAGACAATGGATGGACAGCTGCATGGTTGTAACATGTTTTCTAATGATCCGGTCGATTAGGAATTAGGATGAATTAATTTCTGCTTCTCTGAATTATTTATGACCTCACTATAGCCATAAATCTCCTCAGTAACCCTCTCCTTCCTTCCTCCTCCTCAGGTGGGAGACCGTGTCATTGCATTGAGCCGCAGCGGCATGTGGCAGGAAATGGTTGTCGTTCCCGCTGACCGCACCTTCCCCATGCCCGAGCAGATGAGCTTCGAGGAAGGTGCCGCTTTGCCCGTCAACTATATCACCGCCTACATGATGCTGTTTGAGATGGCCAACGTGAGACCGGGCAAGAGCGTTCTCATACACATGGCCGCAGGTAAAAAAAAAAAAGAATAATTTCCGACAGATCCACCAATATAAAATCACATACACTATGAAGTGCCATTGTCTCAATATGATTAGTGTTAGATAAAAAAAACTTGGTGTTGATGCAAGTTGGGACAAAAGACACCAAATGGAAAACCTAAACTTTTCTAATGCTTGCTTCTCTCTGTTTTGCGGCGTCTTTGTTGCTCTTTCTTCTATATGTTGTGGCACTTTGCAGCTGATAGGTCTTTTTAATCCTATGTAATCTAGATATATGCTGAAGAAACTGTGTCATTGGACGACAACTGTGATGACTGAGTAATTATTGAAGTCATTTATCTGGCAAAAATCCCCCAAAACATGAATGATGTGAACAGAGAAATGATCAAAGTTCCGGAACTCGGTAGTTGCGTGAGCGGCCTCCCCCGTGATTTAATTGTGTCGGTGTAATAAACCCAAACAAACATCCCCCTCCCCGGTCTCCTGGGCAACAGGAGAAGATGCATGTCTCTAATCACTCTTCTGGATGCAGCCGCATTTCTGTGCTGAAAAATCATCAGCCGAGAGACCCACCGTGGTCACAGGTGAGGATGGAGTGTGCAGACATGGTTGCCTCAGCAACAGCTGACCTTTCAGAAATAAAAAAGGGGAGGAGGGGGCGGGGGGGCTTCAGCACAGTAACAAGCAAACACGTCTCATTTCCGATGTGTATCCAGGGGTTTAAACAACCAAGGTGATGGTAGCAGGACATTATTAGATATTAGAAACCCATTGTTATGACTTAAGCCACCAAGCTTCAGCAAAACGTCCAATGGTGTTGAGTTTTATATCAAATCTGAATTAATCTTGGCCTATTTTAACAAGATATTTAAACCTGGCTTAAACCAAGACTTGAATGTTCATCTCAGATTTCAAAATAAAAGCCTTCTCTGTAGTCATGAGTTCATTTTTCCAGCACACAGAAACTCTCATATAGGCTACAGGAGTGGGTGGGTCTTTGTGTCATTTTTTATACTCAAGAGTATAAAGCGTCAACAGATGCTGCTGAGAGCGAGGTGGCTCAGGATGTCAACCACTCGTAGTCCGACTGTACAGGTCAGCTATTGTCAGCATCCTTCACAGCCACCATCACGGTCTAGTGCTCTTCTGTGTCCAACGCTCCAGTGTGGAGTGGGTGGTTAGTCAGCTGACCTGCATGAATCAGCCACATGAGGCCAGGGTGAAGAAGAGGGCAGGGAGGATTAGCGGTGATCCTGGTACAACCAGGCAGTCGTCATATTGGAAAAAGAAAAAAATCTTTAGTGTTTATTGCTACAAGGCCTCGGAGACCAGACGGTGATGTTTGCTCTTTCAGTGGTCTGTTCCTCACACCTCCAAGATGTCAGTTCAATTCCACTTCCACTTTTTTAGAAATATGCCCCCTGTTTTATTTCCCCTTAAATAGCTTTAAGTAATCAATCTCTTTAATCCTGATTATTCTGGACCTGCTGTTTTTTGCAACCACATATCATATATTATGAGATATTTCAATGATCAATACACCTTCTAATGAAATAAAATAGATGATTCAGTCATATGTACAGTACAATGTTATATGGATAGCGACTGTATTTTTCTCTTTGGTGTGTCAGTTTTCTGCTAAATGACATGAGGGAAAAATGGATGGAAGTTGCTCAAATCATTCATTGAAGGAATCTGAGTTGCTCAATGAACCGTGATGACGATAGTGAAAAGGCTCGTTCACTCAACCCTGGTATTTATTAGGTGCTTATTAAATCAGGTGTGAGTCAAGCAGGAAGTAGCTCGGTGCTCGGCCCCTCTCTCTGTGAGCTCTGCACTTAAAGCTGCTCTGATTTCATTGTCTGATGATTAAATCACTGTGAGAGGGAATCACATTGATGCTCTGCTGCTGAAAGTGGAAAGAAAAAAAAAAGAAAAAACCACACAGTCGCTACTGTTGCTGCTCTTCTCATTGTGTTTTTGTGCACATCTGTAGGTGGTGTGGGCATCGCTGCTACCCAGCTGTGTCAGACGGTGCAGGATGTGACTGTGTTTGGCACTGCATCCGCCTCCAAGCATGAGACCATCGCACAGGGTGGCGTAACTCACCCCATTGACTACCGCACCAAAGACTACGTGGAGGAAATCCGCAAAATCAGCCAAAAGGGTGAGAGAAGAAGACACATGTACTGTAGCGTACACGCTGCACCAAACAAAAACCACAAATCCTCGACTTTCTTTCTTGATCTGTCTTTTGTTTCTTGTGTATCAAGCCGAGACAAAGACACATAAAAGCATGTCTTTCTATTTTATCGTGTCTCTCTGCAGGTGTCGACGTCGTCCTCGACCCGCTCGGTGGCTCAGACACCCAGAAAGGCTTTAGTTTGTTGAAACCACTGGGAACTCTTATAGTCTTTGGTAAGACATTTGGAAACAGTTTGCCGTCATGTATTTGTACCTTTTGGTTTGTTTGCACTGGAACGACTAAGTAATCCCATCACGATCAGCGTATATAATAGTAATTTGATATGAGAGTTGATACATTAGCCAATATTGCATCTCTCCTTCTTTTCCTCCCACAGTAGCTTGCTTATTTGTACACATAAGTCACTGTAATGATGTCCCTGTTGTCTTGTTTTACATTTCCCATCACACATTTAAAATCAGAGTCTAACTATCAGCTCCAATCCAGAACCAGAGACCCTCAGACTAAAGCTGTGTCCCGCCCGGATACTATGCACTAATTCTAACCAGGCTTTGAATCTGCAGTTAATTCACACTTGAGTAGGAACTGCTGAAAGATTTATGAGTCTCACGGTGTTTCCCAATGAAATAATATGGATGAGCTCCTCACAGCTGGAAAAATGAAAACAACTTTCTTTTGTTCTTTTGTTTTATTGGAAATCCAAGGTCACAATTTCACTGACATATTGTTTATTCTTTGCTAATTTGGCTCCAGTGTACGCACATCTGGTAAGTGTCCATTAAAGAAACAACAATATCAAGCAAAAGGCAAAAGACGTAATGATATAATGTGCAACGTTTCCATTGTCTCCTATTCTCCCTGAATTCCAGGTGCGGCCAATTGTGTGACGGGCCAGAAGAAGAACCTGCTGGCCATGGCTAAGACCTGGTACAACCAGCTCTCGCTCAACACCTTGAAACTGATGCAGGCCAACAAGGCCGTGTGTGGCTTCCACCTGGGCTACCTGGCCGACGAGGAGCTCATCTCCAGGACCATGCTCAAGCTGCTGGAGCTCTACGGGCAGGGCAAGATCAAACCCCGCATCGACTCCTGCTATCACTTCGAAGAGGTCGGTTTGGCCGTGTTTTACTGTAAATCTGTGAAGCAGCTCGCCAGATAACACTGTTTGGGCTAAGACTGCTTATCTCCTGTGTCTCTGTGGCTGTGGCCAGCTGCCATTTAGCTTAGCTTATCTTAGCGCAAAGACTGCAAACAGCTAGCTTCTACTCCTACAAGTTTTCATTGGGAGATATTGACCATTTTTTCCACCACATGCATCTTTTATCTGTATTTGGCACAGCAGGTTCAAATACCTGAATGCAAAACACATGACGAATACATTAAAATTAAGCTTTATTATGAATAAGACAACAGTAAACACAAGTACATGTAACACCGTTGAATAATCTACAAATATATAATGTATAAAATTGCATTACAGCTGCACAGCCCAAGGACTTTCACTTGTATTGAAGTATTTTACAGTTTTGTAATGATACTACAGGTCTGAATACTTCATCCATCACTGTAAAAAAATATTTACAGACATGATAATGCAGTAGAAGAGGAGCTCGCCCCACCGACAAAACTCATACTGACGTTTTCCTCTTTTCTACCATTCATGGTGCTGTGGGTGACGTGCAAACCGCAGTCGCCCCCCTTCAGATGAGATGATACTTAAGGGTCGTTGCTAGGTGACGATCTTAATTGTTGCCGTGGCATCGACTCCTGGTGGGGATGTCTGAGTTTCTCTAGCTGGTTTCAAGGATAAGACACGAGTGTGATGCAAGACAATCCCTGGCTGAGTGTCTGCGAGCAGGATCCAGACAATGACTGAGGCAGGAAATAATAGGGAGAGCAGATGATCTATGGCAGATACAGAGCAGCGATATCCATTGTTTTTATTTCATTATCCTTCCTCTGGATGACTCATCAGTCCTCAGTGTGTGTTCATGGAGTCACTGAAAAACTCCCCCAGTCAATATGGTCTTTTTGAAATTCAGAAGCAGACTAAAATCTTGAAAACCCATGATAGTTATTGTTGTAAAATAAGGATGTAGATATTTGAGGAGTTTTTTCTTGAAGCTTAACTGATGAATGTTTTCATTTTAAAGGGATAGTTCAACATTTAGGCAAATTGGCCCATTGCCATAATCCCTATAGTTTTAGGAGTAGGTTCGTTACCTTTAATTGTCGGTGCAAGCTATTTTTAGAACGGCGGAGCAGAGCCGCGAGCTGCTCAGAGCTACACTACAGAGGCTGATGGGATTTCTTGGTTTCCCTCATCAAACTCATCACACAAACCAAGAACTCTCTGGTGGACAAGTTATGACCTGCACGTTCACCACGCTATGAGATAACGGAACGTTACCAGTTGAATAAACAATATGATGTCATATAATGTAAACAAGCGTACCTTACTCAGCATTTTTGCATCTTTTAGCTCACTGTTTTAGATCTACAACCTACGTTTTTCACTGCTGATTCATTGTAATGCATGTACTGCATCATTTTCAGCTCTTTGACAAATCAAATGCCAAAAGAGAGAAAAAAACACACTCAGCTACTTGTGAAAGAAGGAACCATTAGCTAAAATGCTGTATTGACTTTTTAAGTCAGCTAATGCAGCTTTAGTCGCTCAGTCATAAAAGGAATTTCTGCTGAGTTTCCGGACGTTATAGTTGTTTAAACGAGAGGCATCCTCTTGTTACTGGTGGACAATGACCTTTTTGTGCACATCCTGTCTTTCTGCAGGTAACTGATGCCATGAAGCGCATGCACGAACGCCAAAACATCGGCAAAGTCATCCTCCTTCCTGATCCCAAGAAGGAGGAAGAGAAGCCAACGTCCAACACTGAGCCGGGAGAGAACGAGGCAAAAACTGAAGCTGATGTCAGTGAGAAGAAAGAGGAGGCTACAGAGGAAGTTAAAGCAGAGAAGGATTGAGTAAGAGTGTTTATCTGAATGGGTTTTTTTAAAAAACACTTCCTCATGAGTTCCAATATTGTTAGGTATTCAAAAAAACAAAAAGGAAAGAAAAAAAAAGCAAAAAGTGCGATGCCATGAATCCTTTGTCAGTATTTTTAAATGTTTATAAAGTTGTGTTGTGCAATATGTCTATAGTGTGGTGTCTATGTTGGGAACGCTTGTATTTTGAATAAAACATTACCAAAGGAATAATGTATTCTGATTACAGATGACAACAGCTCAACATTATAATAATACCTGCAGCAACAAACCAGGGCCGGTATGTATGAACCCTTTGAGAGTGTGGTTTCATATTCTGACTCATGAGGCAAAAACTTCTCATTTACAAGTGCACACATTTATGCAAAATGAGATATGACTAATATTGTAGTTTATA
Source organism: Decapterus maruadsi (assembly GCA_030347415.2). NCBI lineage: Eukaryota > Metazoa > Chordata > Actinopteri > Carangiformes > Carangidae > Decapterus > Decapterus maruadsi. The sequence goes on along the minus strand of CM064888.1, from coordinate 10,290,829 downwards.
TGAATAATCTCACTGCAGTATAATCTTTATCATACTGCATCATGTAGAAGTAGACTTCGTATAAATGATGTCGCCAGTGTCAGTAATAGCTATTTGCAATATTATTAGTAAAATTTTAATGAGTCAAATTAATTTTTTCCGTACATCCAAAACAAAAATGAACAATGATTGGCCTAAAAGTTGATACATTTAGATATGATATAAAAAGAACCACAGTGATGTGAACATTTGAATACCTTGCTGAATTATTAACGTTTTCATCTTCAATAGTATCCTTACTCATAAGCACATTTCTTCATTCATAAAACTGTGACACTTATAACATCTGAAATGTTCTGTCACTGGGCGTATACATACTGGCTCTGGTCTTGTTTTCATCAAACAATATGATTCTATAGCTACTTTACATCAAAGTGCAAATGGTCATTTCACCTGAATGTAGTCAGAATGCATTACTGGGCTTTGGTCACTTCTTGGATCAGTTATTAATTTGATGTAGGTGATTAGTTACAGTAACAGATTACATTTTGTAATCTTCCCACTCAGATGTGTTTTATCAGTGGAAAAGTACTATAGTTAATAACAGCAGCAGTGAGCCTTAGTCTGGTCCAACAGATTGAGATCCACTACTGGAACATCTGTGAAGATGAGTGGAAGTGTTTTTTCCTCCTGTGATGAGTGTTGTTGGACAGTGGTCTCTGTGGGAAACGCCCAGGTCGGCATCTTACTGTACGTTTCTCACCTCTTTGTGCCAAACTTAAGCCTTTCACCACCGCCATCAAGTCAACTGTGAATAACATTTAGCGGGACTCCCCCGCCCTGGCAGTCGCTCCTGTGTTTCCTTCCAAACAATGTCAGGCTGAACTTGAGCTAAAACTTGTTTGTGAAAGCAGGTTTTCTTCCCACGATTTCATCCCGTGGTTTTTTTTTTTTTTTTTTTTCTGCTTTCTTGGGTTGCCTCTTCAAAATCAAAGTGAACAGTGCTAAGTTTACAGAACTGCAGTTCATAAGTGATTCTTCTTATTTTTTATGTGAGGAAGAGGTTATTAAGGAAAAACTGAGGTCATTTATTTTCTTTCACTTTCATTCTTTTCACTTTCTATATCTGTGCAGCATTGAAGCTGCTACAGTTTATAGTCAAGGTTTATTAAGCCTCCATTTGAAATAGTGCTTATTTGGGGCTCAGTAATTCAGATGTTTTGTCCAGCTGTGGGTGTAATTCAATGCGGTGACGCAGAAGACGCTGCACAAGAGAGACTTTCCCCTCCATCCCCACCACCAGAGCAGCTCCCTCACATTCCTCTCTCCACCCTCTCTGTCCTGCTTTCTGTCGCTCTCACTCATCCCTCTCCCCCTCCAGCAAACTGTTTTCATTTCGAAAGGACACTTACAACAAAGTTTCACATGTGACGCTTCATGTTATTTACATTTGAGACTCTCTCTCTCTTTTTTTTTTTTCCTTTTCCTTGTGGACACTTGGACAAGTATTGTTAAGTTTGGCCAGGTTTCCTCCTGGATGTGTGAACTAAGACCTGGTGTGGAGTTTGGAGTGGGAACTGGAGTCTGCTTTATTCCTTGTTGCAAATATTTATGTAGTGGTTATCGTACATGTCTGAGTGCAGTCAAATGTAAACAGTCAGGGATGAAAGCGAGTACATTTTGCCTTTGTGCCAAATTGTGACCTTCAAGAATCTAAAAATGTGAGTCAAGTGTTTCACATACAAACCTGACAGAAGTATGCTGTAGCCGCTGTAGACGTGAGCGTTTCCTCGTGCAGAGAGGGACATCTAGTGGTGAAGTAAAAGCTGTGCCTTGTTAAATGTGAAACATCTTGAAATGTGCAGGTTTCCATCTACAGAAAGTAAAGCTGCTTACAGCTCAACAAAGTTTATACATGAAAATAACAGGTTACTCTTGTTCCATAAAAGCCTTAATAATCCTCAAAGTAAAAATTAAATATTTGCTAATGTTAATGAGATAATCAAATGTTTTACGTAAATGTTTTTCAGCTTTTACAAAAAAGTAACCATGTTATAAATGAGGTTGTGAACCAGAGTTGTGTTTATGCATTCACGCTAAAACAATGTCACCTTAATTTTAATTTCTTTATTTCATTTTTATTCTCACTTTATGCGCACATGCCTCGACCATCTGTGTTCATGTGGCACTAACCCGTCTGTATTATTAAAGTGTTACCACAGAGCTTCATCTGAGCTTGTGAATTCCTGAATTTCTTCCACAATGGGTTAAAATACAAAACAGTTAATGTGATGATAATGATTTAAGTATCACAGGTTACAAAACTATAATCACTGTTGAGATGCTGTTGATGCTCAATCAACAAAATGGAAGAACAGAGCCAAGAAAACAAACAAACGTTTAACTTTACACCCTCCAGTGAATTTTATTAAAACAGCAAAAATCTGTTTGATTTGGTTTAATATAACAACCAGCAGGTGTCCTCCTTTTAACAGTGCTTCAGTGACTGACAGCTGGTGGAAGTTCATTTTTAAATAACTATCAACAATATGAAATGGATGATGGAAATGGAAAAGTTGTTAAACATCATTTGACTAAGCAACAGAGTTTTTTTTATTGGGCTTTTCATGAACTGTTTCTCTGTTGTCATCAGTATGAAAGTATGAGCAGTATGAAGCCTGTCTAGACGTATCTGAGAAGATAGAGTTTCTTTATCTGACCTCGACATGTCGGTTCATGAGTCTCATCGCTTCCTGTTCTGCACGAGCAGCTGACAAATCTCACCGAGTGATTTTCAGCCAAAAAAGCTTTCGAGAAATCAGTCCGGAAACAGTCCGATCGTGACGAGAGCTTTTTATTCTTTGCGTTTTTCAAATTTAAAGCTGCTCATCCCTCCTTTTACTGGCTAATTTGAAACCTTATCTTTGATGCATGTAGGGTAGTAGTACCACAAAAGCATATAACTATAACTATTATATATATATACTATAACTATAAACACTTAATTGCACAAGTGACGCAGACATACAGTAGCTTCAGGCCTAATAAACTTGGATCCACATGTAGCTGCTCTCCACCCTTCATCAACATGTTGAACTAAAACTAAGATGCAAACCTAAAATCAAAGAAATTGAAACTTTATTAATCTATAATTTACTGTACAAATGATATCAGATACCAAGTAAGTACGTAACACCTGACCTGAACATATAGTTTATAAAAGGTGGGGAGGCTGAGATGTTCTGATGAAGTGATAACATTATGCTCATTATCTCCCTATCAGTTGAATGTAACGCTAGACGTTTATCCGAGTCTCTCCAGCCCTTTGTACACCAGATACTTGAGAAATTAGAAGATGCCCTTTGTTTAACCCTCAGCTGTCTGGAGTGAATGACGATCCTGTAACATGTAGCTGCTGCTGACTGGGGCCGAAAGATATGTCGTCATGTATTTTTAGATAGACATTTCCAGCATCAGGCCAAGTGACCCAAATACAGAAAGTTCGATTCTTATTTACTAGTAGGTGTGTCAAAACTGTTGTAAAATGTAGTTGGATGTCACTATATCCAGCACTGCGCATTAAAGTTACATGACTGGTATGGGCACTTTGCACAACTCCACTATTTCCTGAACTTGATGCTGCTTCTTTATTTCCTGTCTTACATTCTTGGACAAACTGATTAATCCGGGTGTGTCTGACCACTGTGACTACTCAGACACACCTGGATGAATCAGTTTGTACAATAATAGACAGGAAATAAAGGAGCAGCATTAAGTTCAGGAAGTAGTGGAGCTGTGCAAAGAGCACATTGAACCCCAGCAGAAGTGAAGAAGCCCTTTTCTTTATAGGCGTAATGTTAAACAATTTTAGTGAACTGCAGGCATGTAACAGAAAAAACAAACAACCTTAACAGTGAAATCCAAGGAGAGTAATAATACCAAAATTGTGTTTTTTTTATTTTATTTTTTTATTTTTAGAACTACTCTACGTTATTAATAGGCTATAATTTAATGATGGCTTCAACATAAAATATAAATGTGAAAATGGAATAAAGATTTGTTCATTTGTATTGTGAAATGTGTTATAATCATTTTGCAGTAGAGCTCTACCGGATATTATAATACACTTATAATGTTGTTGAGATGCAATATATTTTCATTGTGACAGCTACTGTGATTTTCTTGGCGCTTTTACTTTGAAAGGGCGAGGCGGATGTAGCGTGTTTTCTCCGTTCACCTTGACGCAGCGGCTTTAAATGGGAAAACCCTCTGTGCAACCGAGGGAGTCTCCTTTAAAAAATCTTAATGCTGACTGGGTTGCGGTCGCCGGAGCCGGGCACCTAGCCTACTATCCCCGCTCATATGCTCACGACCGGTAGGCCTGTTTTTCTGCCTCAACCCCCCATTCGCTTCCTTCCCTATTTGTTTGTTTGCTTGTTGTTTACGCTATGTGTGTTTTCTTTGTATGAACGGGCTGTTTAATCTTTGGCGCTGGGACGTACAGTAGCCTATACCCGGCCAGCCTAACGACTCCTGACAGCGCCGCGCGGATGACTTTGAGTGGTAACCTCTCGCGCAAGAATAGCTCTCCCGGGTTAAAATTAGACCGCTTTAGTGCGTGAATATGTGCGGATGATGATGATGAAGACACCGTAGGAGACCGCAGGCGCACAATGCGTCCGTGCAGCCACAGCCAGACTGCAGGTTACAGGACGTTCAGATCCCTGAGCACCAAGACCGGCTGCTCCCACTGTCAGTGACAAACATAATAGTAGCCTATGTGGGCTTTGCATTTCATCATGCTCACGCAGGCCGAGCCTCCCTGCAGATTACTGGATACTACACATAGATTAAGCCATAAGAGCTTAACTATTCACATGGAATGGTGAATGTTTTTTCTTTGGTAGCCTCTATTATTCTTCCAGGGTGAGGTTAGCGGTGTGTAGATCTAAGGCTAGACAGTCTGCATTCACAGGCTGTGCAGGCTGCAGGGCTGATCTGGTGTCTTTATCTGAGCCTTGTCAGGGCAGGTCCCTCTTCTCTGATCAGGCCCATTGAGATAAATTAGTGCAGTTTTCTTATCAAACTTATCCACCTGGTGTATCTGACCCATAGAAGTGGTGTTAGGTGGAAGTGGCTGAACTCAGACAGTTATTTAATTATCCCAAAGTGCAAATGATCACCAAAGTAAGTCAAAGAATATCAGTGGAGTGGGCTGCTAGTGCTTATTTACTAGTGATACACAAATACAGAGTAATTGTGATATTTCCTTGAATTTGAGACTTTATATGCTTATTGTCATATTGTAATTATGTGTTTTGTAGGTAAACACTAGTAACTAAGGTAACAGTGATGTTTTGAATAAAAAGCGATAATATTATAATTATGTGTTTTGTGCATAAACACTAGTAACTAAGGTAACAGTGATGTTTTGAATGAAAAGCGATAAACAAAATGAGATGTAGGCTACAGTATGATTATGTTACAGGCTTTACATTAAATTAGACTCAGCCGAAACAATAACTGCTCTTGAGGCTTCCACACTGTCAAGTCAAGATGGTATCTATCTTAATCTAATTTATTCAAATGAGTTATTTTAGTAATTTTTAATAGGTAAGTGCAAATATTCCTACAAAATTTGTTGGAGTAGCTAGAAGTTTAGAGTAGCATGAAGTCAAACCTCTGAAACATCCTCATGTAGATTGTCCAATCAGTGCAGACAGATTTGCTTTTTACATCCCAACCATAGCTGGTTTGACATCGCTGCTCATGTTTGTTCCACTTATGGTAAAAGTATGCCGTGACATAACAGCCCCCCTCTTCTCTCAAGTTACAACACGTGTGCAACAGTGGAAGCCTTGTGCTCCTAATATATATCGACTATGTTAATATTGAACTGGCATATGTTTGTTTCTCCTCAATGTCTTTGTAGGGAAGTGCTACAAGTAGCTATAGGGTGTGTCAGTTTGGATGACTGAGGGCTGCTTTGTGTAATGAGCTTCCTGTTAATGTTATTTCCCACTAAGTATAATGAGATTCCTGTTTACATGTTGCTTTTATACAATTTAAACTTAGCCCCGCCCCTTTTCCTATTGTAAACATATGTCTCCTTGTAGCTTACAACCTGATTAATTTTACATTTTGATGTTTCCTCAGCCCATGAGTGCTTCTGTGTAGTTTAATTCAGCAGTGTAGCAGTGTACATGTTGGCTTTCCTGGCATCCTTCCAGTCACATATTATTTTTAGAGTGGGCTGCAGTAAAAAAACAACAGTGGTATTCTGAATCCCCCCCCAAAAAAACCTTACTGACGGAGTTTTATTCCTTTTCTTAGAAAGGGACCACTCAGTATTTCCTCCAGATGCCAAAGATGACGGCTCCATCAGGCCCAACCCATGCAGCGCCACAGGAACAGCGCTTCCTGGTCTTGTTTGACTTTGATGAGACCATCATCAACGAGAGCAGCGACGATGCCGTGGTGCGCGCTCTGCCGGGCCAGCGGCTCCCCGATTGGCTGAAGAACAGCTACAGGGAGGGGCATTACAACGAGCACATGCAGAAGGTGTTGGCCTACATGGCGGAGGAGGGCGTGTCTGAGGACTCCATCCATTCAGCAGTGGAGAAGATCCCACCCACGCCCGGGCTCCTCGACCTCCTCCAGTATCTGCAGAGCCACCAGGATGATTTTGAGTTAGCGGTGGTCTCGGACGCCAACATGTACTTCATTGAGACCTGGCTGAAGCGCGCCGGGGTGCATCACCTTTTCCGGAAGATCTTCACAAACCCGGCCAGTTTCGATGCGTCCGGCCGCCTCATGCTGCTCCCTTTCCACTCCCACTCGTGCTCCCGTTGTCCTGACAACATGTGCAAGCAGGTGATCCTTAGGGAGTATCTGGCGGGGCGGCAAAAGGAGCGTGGTGGCGCGCCCTTCCAGAGGGTCTTCTATATTGGAGATGGGGCCAACGACATCTGTCCCTCCCTGGCTCTGGGGCCCAAGGACACCGCCTTCCCCAGGAGGGACTTCCCCATGCACAGGCTGCTGCTGGGGATGCAGCAGTCCCAGGAAGCCATGTTCAAAGCAAATGTAGTTCCTTGGGCCAGTGGCGAGGATATTGTGGACAGCCTGAAGAAAATAACGAAGGAGAGATGAGATGTGTGCATTTGTGTGTGTGAATGTGTGTGTGAGAGAGTGAAAGAAAGGGGCGAATATAACAAAAGTGCACCAAGGTGCAGCAGGTATGCATGATTTCACATTAGCCACACTTGTTATAACTTACAAAGATTAAGACAAATAGTGTGAATCTATATGAATCTAATGTTTTAAAGGAATAGTCTGACACTTTGGGAGATAAGATCGTTTGCACTCTCGCTGAGAGGTAGATGAGACGATTGAGGCTTCACACAAAGACTGAAAACAGGAGGAAACACTGAACCTGACCAGTCCACAGGTAACACAACCCACCTGTAAAGCTCACTCACACAGACCACAGGAAGTCCTGATTCTGGTGAACAAATGCTACACTAAGCTAAGTGGCAGTGTATTTTGCGTCCAGATAAGAGAGCGCTCTCCTCCTGTGAGTGTCGGCAAGAAAGTTTATGAGGAATATTTTCAAATATATATTTGTCTAAGTATAGAGAATAACGTAATTAATGAGTATTAAGTGTGTATGCAGTATTAAGCAGTAGTGCAGTATGCAGGACAGGACTTCAAGTTGAAATATAATGAATACGCAAATAAATAATCTCAGTAGATACGATTTTGAGGCTCAGTAACGGAGATATGCAGTATTTAATGATGCACTAAGTTTTCATCAAGATGCTAAATGTCTTCTCAACCAAAATTATGTCTTGTTTGCTCTGGAGTGGAACTCAATCCAATGCACTCAGCTCATTTAACAGAACCATCCACTTGGATGTGAATGTAATTTACTTTACATTTGAACACCTCACTGCATCTGATTTTTTTTTTTTTTTTTCTTTAGCAATGTTAAATTTTGGGTCACATGTGCAGAGATGACGAGGAACAACTAAGAGATCTGATTAAGAACAACAATGTAAAACTGTTTTTTATCTCTGGATGGACTCTGTGTCGAACGGAGGAATTCATCCAAGGCCACGACAAAGGACACACGAGCAGGATCAGGTGTTGTAGCACGATCTGGAACAAAAGACCACACATGTTGTGTCAGGCGAAGACACGGACAGCACAGAGCGGGGATAGGGTGACGGGAGAGAGAGAGACACAGGCTCACTACCTGTGCATTCTCCACCGTTTCTTACTGATACCTAATCTAGGGCTTGATTATGCAGCCGTAATCTACACCAGCATGTGATCCAAAGGGAGCACTGTAGCCATTTGTCTGCACTTTGGCCCCACTGTTAAACCCCTCTGTCTCTGAACAATGAAGTGAAGTGTGATGAGATTTACCAATTGAAGATATCAAACTCTGCATGTAGTTATAGCGTCACTTAATCCTATTCTAATGAATATTTGCATTGAACAATAGTGTTGATAAAACGTTGAGGGAGATTTCTGTTTCTAAAAAGTGTGATATCTTCCTTGTGTTTGAAGGTATTTCCAGTTAAATGATGGTGTTGTGACAAGACGGTGTTGGCATCAGCCTCTGGTGTATTTGCTTAATTAACTCAACATGTAACCTCATTTTTGCCTCACTAAATTCATGACAGGGACTGGGAAATGTGTTTAAAAATACATATTGCAGACTTAAATTCACTGAATCTGTTTTTTAGCATCTTATTGTTATGTTCAAATTCAGGGACGAGTGGAATATTGTGTTGCAAGGTCCTACTGTCGTTTTTCCATCATGTTTACAATAAGCAGTCTAAATTCCTACATACATATATACTGTGTATTTGTTGATTTGTGCAGCCTGTCCAAGGTTCGCTGATACTGATTTTGTCAAATGACTTCAGGCCAGAGGCAGTAGAAATAACGGAGTGTATATTTGTACTCATTTTGTATTTTTAATATCCATTTGCTCATTACTGAAATACTTCTGCCTTGAAAAACAACTGAATGCTGTGGAAGTGCTGGAGATTTCCCTCAAACCAGTGTTTTAATTTCTCAGGGAGTAGAAAAGAAAGTGTAAACAAGCAAACATATTCCTAATAATAAATAATAATAGCTATATTTATGGAGATGTGTTAAGTTGCACTTTCAGATTTGCTGCTCTAATTTGCTGCATTTGGAGCTTGGCCCTGAAATTCTTTGTGATTTAAACCTAATCCGTTCATGCTTTGTGATTAGAGACTAAAGTCCTGTGAGCTTTAGCCTTTCTGATGTTAGAACTATTAAAATCTGTAACAACAGGTACTTCAGTTGATGTATGTGTACTAATGAGACTTCCATTGAGTTTGTGCAATAATTCAATGATATATACTTGACATGATGGCGATGAGATTCAAGATGAAACAGGAAGAGAAACTTTACATTCGACATTTATAGGGATGTGAAAAGACACCACATTCTCAAACTACAGCGTTTTTAATATGATTTTAAAAACTAATGTCACACAACAACCAAATAAAATGATGCGTTGCTAGGACTAATGAGCTGACTTTTTTGTGGTTTGCCGTCTCTTCTGGTCAATGTACTTTCAATCAAAACTACCAGTGTGTGTGTGTAATGCATAACTGTAACAGGAATATAAAGCCATTATCTGATTCATCTGGTTTGGTTGTGTACTTCATAACTGTGAGGCCTTCTCACAGTTATATCCCTGAGGGGTTAAAAAAAAACACTAACACATTATATTTATACTATTTTAGTAGCTGATTAATCATCATTAAAGTAATTTTTATGTAGAATTTCTCAAAAACTCTTTCATTTGGTAATATGTTCTGCTATTGTCGCTTTGTTTGGACTTGAATTGACATTCTCCATCATTTTGTGCGATTTTCTAAACAAATGATGAATCAGTTTGAATTGAGCAGATCAAGTGATATCAAGAGAGCCAATTCAAATTTAACGATGTTGTTTTGCAGTGACTTTTTACGAGGTCAAGTGAGTGAGCTGTCAGTCTATAAAACACCGTATGAAAACTGTGCTGTGGGAAAGGGTCGCTGCGCCCTTGAAAACAGTGTGGGATGTGTCGGTGGAGACTGTTAAGTAGGATGACGACATTAGAAAAATAAAAGAAATAGCGCATTTTGAAGAGACTCAAGGCGATCAGAGGGATCCAGTTTGGGAAATAAGTCTTGAAAGGAAATGATCTCCGGTCTTCAAGTGTGTGAAGAAACAATGTCAGTCCAGTGTAAAAAAAAAAAGAAAACAAGATGGTGGAGTTATTTAGGGGAAGTGTCAGTGAGCATGTAATCCTTTGTCTCAAAGTAGGTGACATGTTGATTTAGCAGCAGAGGCAGAAGAAGTAGAGGAGGGAGGGCAGAGGTGACCCCGACTGAAAGGGAGTCATCCAAGCCACTTTCTCAACTTGCAGGACGTCAGTCAAGTGAAGACAAGAGGAGCGGGATTAGAGGAGAATGGACGAAGGCACAGACAGAAGTGTGGGGGTGGCAGGGTCAGTGCAGAGTCAGTCAGCAAACTACGGCGCGAGGAGAGGAGAGATGGACAGCAGCACTGAGATGTGATGATATGATGATGAGTAAATGTGTCACCATGGTGACCGGGGTCGTCACTCACGAGTGGATGCAGACCGCCGGGCGTAGATAGGAGGTCAGATGTGGAGTATGATGATGATGACCACAACAGGGATTTAGTTCAAACGTCTTCTTTGGTCCAAGGATGAACTGATTAGATTTTGGAGGTCAAAGGTTAATGTTGCAGTGATGTCACACATTAGGCCTAACTCATAAATGTAATATATCCATGACACACAAGGAATTTCTTTAGATCTGTTTCAAACATTCACTTGGACCCGAGGGGGAATGGATTTTGAGAATTAGAGGGTGAAAGGTGAAAGGGCAAGGTCACTATGACATAAAAGAAACATGTTTTTGGCCATAGCTCATAAATTCATGGACTAATTAACAGTATAACTCAAATTTCTAACAACGTGATGACATTTTATACATTTGACTTCACTATGACGTTATAATTTTTCACACACACACACACAAAAACTTTCACATATTTCCTGTAACTTGTAACTAACTTAAACTGGTTTGTGGTTTTTTCCCCCCACTTCTTATGCCTATAACCAAAGCCCTTCTGCTATAACACTCCTTTAACTGAGACCACCCAAACATATTCACACATACTAAGGTTGTAAACTTTGGTGAGGTGTCAATGGACATGGATTTTTTTGTTGCTCGTTGTTGCAGGAGTCACAAACCCTCTCGGTTCATCTCTTGACCAGAAGATGGCGCCAAATCTACGTCACGAAGCTGAATAATGTCCTGCGCTGTGACACATTTGTCAGGCCTTGCAATAGCCAGTCATTCAATCCACCAGTGAGATGTGTTACACTTGATTAATTAAAAAAAACAAAGTGACAAGAGCAGAAGGACGGATCCTCTGGCATAATAATTCTTCCGAGTCTCTTAAACAATATGACAGCAATGGCTCAAAGGGTGAATAGTGTGGGACATGACGTGGTGTGTTTGTGTGCTCCATGTCATTGTGCGAGTCTGAGACGCTGCTGAAGTCAGCCAAGCAATGTGTTGATTCAGCTTCTTGACTTGCAGAGAGTTGAGTCCATTTTGTGTCCATTTAGCCTGCCGTAACCCCCGTCCCTGCATGCGTCCCTTTACATGTCCTCCTCCTCCTCCTCCTTCTTTGGCCACTGTCAGATCAGATAAAACACATTCCAGACGTCTTGCATTCAATCTCTTCAACATTGTTCTCTCTCTACATCTGATTGTGTCTCTCTGATTTATTTATTCTGTCATCTCACCCCCCCGGTGCCTCCATGTCATTGTTGTCGACCATCATATTTTCTGTTGTCAGTCCAGCACTTGACTGTAAGCTGACTGTACAAAACACTTGTAGTCCTCACGCTGCCTTTATAATGTCTCGTCCTCCTCTTCTTCTTCTTTTCCCAACACGACTTATTCGCCATCACTCTCTGGAAAACCTCTCTATTAGCTGTTGCAACTCTCAGCTCGATTGATCGTACCAGCATTGATCCTTCAATTTAGGTCATATTGGGCCTGACATTGCAAAGCAAAGAGTACATGCTGTGTCTATTATGTATAAATAGGCAAAAGATAACTTGCTGCCCAACCCAATTTCCAATGACCTCTGGAGGTAAGTGAGCGGATAGAAAACCCAATTAGCACGAGAACGATGACGAATCGTATTTGAGGATCTCCAACTCGTCAATGATGACCTCGCTGCCTCTTGTTGCACCTGACGCAGCCCTTCCCCCTCCAGTTACAGTGAGACACTCAACTGTTGAAACGCTTTAAATTGCCAGCGCCATCCGATGATTGCTTTTATGGATAACCTCATTGATTTTTCTCCATTCAATTACGCCTTCCGAGGTGAAAGATAACTCAGTTAAGGGACTTGATGCTTGTAAGAGGTCACTCTGAATTAGGATGTGTGCGCTTCCTATGCCAAAATGCTATCAGGCTGATTAGGGATGTGAGTGTTTCCACCCCTCTGCTCTGTGCTCGATTCTTCTGCTGATAGTGTTGGGAATACAATGCCAGACAGAAGTCGAGCTAAATAGCTCTGAGCTGCCGCGCTCCCTGGAAGAAACAGTCAGTTAGCAACAGATGGAGAGGAAAGCAAAGAGGGGAGTGTGGGCTGCATGTGTGAGCTGACATTTGTGCAACGTCCTTGAGATGAACAGTGGAGATTTTTTCTTCAGCGACTGGAAGAAAAAAAAACAATGCGTGAATTGTATTGGCATGTCCTTGAAGATGTTTAATATCACGATGAAACCTCACTGTGACGTAAGAACCTCTTGTGTATTCATTAGTTATCTGCTGAAGCTGTAGCAGCGTGAGGGAAACTGAACACATTAAGGGCTACACAGGGCATGCAACATGTAGATAAAATATATCAGGTGAAATATTAAAGAAACTATCTTAAAATCTTCACAATGATTCCTGAACATGGATTTCCAAAATGCAACCAAACTAGGGCCACCAGGTGAACAGTCGTCATCTTTTTAAACATTAAATTACCTGATACAGCTTCTTTTTTCACCTCTTTGTGTAAAATTTGTGTTTTTGTTGAGTGCATCTTGTGGTAACAGAAGCCAAATAGTTCCTGACAAATCTGGTTTTACAAATCTGCAATTTGTGTCCAAATAGCCTGATGGAAGATGGTGAAACAAACTGTTGCTGTTTGTTCAGTCTGAGTCTAAATAAAACAATGTGGTCAATACACAGTCTTTGCCCTTTGCATGAAAGTCTGACTCACAACTCAACTTCACCAAAAGAAAACCAGAAGAAACCAGATACTTTGCAATGAACCTCAGCGGTGGAAACGTTAAGATACAGATTAGTGACATGTTAAACAACACATTTTTGACATACTCTGCTAACTATAATCTCATCACGTCTATGATAAAGCAGCCATGTGCAACACGCTGAGTGAATAGTGTCATTCGTTTGTGTGAATGTCAAAGTTGGGGGGGGGGGGGGTTTGCCACTGGGCCAATCTTCCACATCTTTATGATGAAAGACAAAGAAAAATCAAGATAATCTGTGAAAATATGTATGTACAGAACGACACAATGGCTGTAGTGGCACATTTTAAACCTACAGAAGAACTGGTATTTCCAAACATGAAGACTTGTTTGAAAGGTGACACTGATTGTAGGTCATACAGTAGTTTCACTGCGCACATTCATGTAGGCTAGGCTTTATTTGTACATAGATTAAATTAGATTAATAAGGAAAATGCCTCATGATGCTTAAAGTCTCTCTCTCTCTCTCTCTCTCTCTCTCTCTCTCTCACACACACACACACACACACACACACACACACACACACACACACACACACACACACACACACACACACACACACACACACACACACACACACACACACACACACACAAACTCCTCCTTGCCCTGCATCAGCCACACTTCAGACTTCCCCTCCTCTCTCTCTCTCTCACACATCCACCTCTCACTCACTGTAGTCCAGTCCAGTCCAGTCTCTCAGCGATTCAATTAACATTTAACGCACCAATTATAGAAAACTTAGCACACTTAAAACTTAAAACAACAACAACAAAACACATACATATTTTAACCGTGAAGAAAAAGGAAAATACCGTAGAGTGTTTCAGGTGTAGGTCGGCGATGAGGACTTCTCCTTGTGTTTGTTGCCGGTTGACTGGTGAAGTGTGTGGGTGAGACGAGCTCCACCTGGACGGACGGTCAGGATGCTGCTGCTGTGGTGAGGTAGGCTGGGTTATTTATATATATTTTATATCAGTAAAACTTCACTTTAACGAATATTTAGAAAAGGAAAAATAATTATAATGTTGTAAACTACTAGAAACACGTCGAGATGTATCTGTTTCCTTTCAGTTAGAATGTTTTTTGCTGTTAGCTTAGCTGTTAGCATGTTAACCACAACAAACGGTTCGTTACCTTAATTAACCTGCATGGCCACGTTTTCAGGTGTTTTTTTTATTAAAGCTATTGTAACATGACATATGCACTTAATATTAGCTGGTATGACTTTATCAAGTATTATAAAGCTATTTCATCAAAGTTAAGTTTTTTTTAAAAGGTAAAAGTAGTTATTAGTTGTTAGCTTAATGCTCCAGTTGTAGTTTTCTGTGTTCATGGGCGGGACTGCTTTGTTCAATTTATGGTTCTCTGTTTCATTGGTCGTTTATCTAATTAAATGTTTTCAAATTTGCAAAAGTAAAGAATTATCTGAATTTTTCAATAAAATGTGAGAGAAAATGTTAAATTAGGCTTTAATTAAAACATACAGAGATTGAGAACCTACACAGACATGACTATAAACATTTATATATATGTAATTAAAAATAAAAGCACAAGTTTAATTGGTGATTGATAATGTTGTCTATAAAAACTGCTTATGTTTTTGGTGTCGTCTCTTTTACTTAGCAGGTAAATGGGGTTTGAAATCTCATCGAATCCTTGCCAGGAAAACAAGGATTCAACAAAAAGAGGTAATAAGAATACATTCACTCATAGTGCTGCAAGGACACAAAGATTTAGAGAGTTTTATTATGTGTTTTTATTTATTTATCATAGTGGTTAGTTGAAGCAGTTGAGAAGAAAGAGAAGTGCTGTCTTTGCTAGAGGCACATGTCAACATCAAATTATGTTGTGCTTGTAAGCTGCATCATCTGTGTGTGGTTTGACAATGTTGAGTGGCTGGACACAAAGCAACTCCAAAATAGCCTGCAGGCCCCATGTCTCCAGGACTTTATACTGTGATGAAAAACACTCAATCTAATATTTGGGTAATTACACTGGCAATTCTTTTTCATGGCCTTTCTTTCTTCAGGGTGTATCATTATTTTGTTCATGGGAGTTGGCCAAGACATGTATGAATTGTTGTGATGGGTTTTTTCTGCCTCTGGTAAAGTCAGACATTTATTCTGCTGGCTACTGTCATTGTTATTTTAAAATAATTCTCATTGCTCATTTTAAATGTTAGCCTATATATTGCCATCCTAATCCACTGCATGATAGGATAATATGCCCCTGGATCAGCATGTAATAACAACAAGCGTACTTTGACTATGCCGTGGTAGGTGTTAGTTGTATTTAAGATGCAGATCATGTGGTTGTAGTTTACCTGGTGGGTTTGAGTCTGTTTCGTGTCACTCCCACCTCTCATTCCTCTTTTTCCTACCGTCAGCTTTCTGCCGTGCGGTCTGCATCCAATCTGGGGGAAAATACTTAACAAATATACTTTAAAAACAGTTTTACAGTCATCGTTCAAGTTAATAGTGGCAAAGTGTTTCATACTTGCAAGATAGCATTTGGGTTGATCATCACCCAAACAGCTTTGAAGGAAACCACAACCCTTCATATTCACAGTGTGACGCCTACTGAGATAGGCATGTACAAGGGTGGTTGCTCTTTTAACTTACACTCCTCAAATAGTTCTTTTACTGGCACTGTAGGAAACTGGAGGCTGTTAGTCTGGGGCTGTGAGACATCTGGAGAAAGTGCACTGTACCAGCATCAGGCATGCAATGTGGAGATGTTCGTGCATTTTGTGAATTTCATGCAAAAACACACAGTGTCTGTGGGGCTTTATTTTCTGGCCCACTTAGCACAGATTTTAGTAGCAGACTCCAAATATTCTGGTTGGTTAATGAAATGGTAGGTGCATCAGAATTAACTGAATAACAATCTAATACCTGCTGTGTCCTGTAGGCTCCTGACGGGACTATTTTGTCAATGAGTCGGTTGTTCCCTTCACCAACAGACCTGAATTTGTGTACATTTTATTTTAAAGGTAATTATTAAACAGTCAATGGAAGGCAATTAAATCTGCTTTACGCCATTGTTGTGCAGCCAACCGTGATTGGCTTTGCTAATGAGCTGAATGAGGGAGCATTCCCAGTTTCTTGTGTGTTTGGGTGGTGATAGCTGTACTACTGGGTCTCCAAATAGTACGTTACACAACACGGCCAGATGTGCAGTTTTAGAGGGCACGTGATTCTTAATGAGACAGACTGGAATTTTATTTTTCTTTACAGAGTGAGACATGAGGGAAATTGTTAACTCTTGTGTTAGCACCAGCCACACCAGCTTTCATGAAAGTGGTTTTGGATTTGGTCTCAGTGATAAAATGACTCACAGACTGAAATTGAGAGCAGATTAAAAGATAGCGTTGTGATTTAAGCCCTAGACACCAAACAAGCTGTTTACATAAGTAGCCAAACAGTATGGGAACAGAACTGACGGCATGAGTGGACAGACCATTTTTTAGCCTGTTTCTTTATCACCTGATTTGGTTTATCATGGTCTTTGGCGCCAATGGTTGATTGGTTGGATATCAAGTGTATTTTGATTATGAAGTGCATGGTAATTACGTGAAAGAGTGCAGAAGTATGTGGAACCATACACAGGCTGAAGCTCAACTCAAGCTCAACAAACTCACATACTCCATCTGTTGGCTAGCTTGGATTTACAGGGTCAAGTTTAACATGAGGTGGTCAAGTTCAGTAGAGGATGAAAAATATTTACAGATTTATACAGCTGAAAATCCAAGGAAGGTGTGCAGTCTGCAGCAGTTCATCCTTTGCCCTTTGCGCTCCATATAACTAGTGAAGCACCCGCCTAGTGTGGTGGTACTGCCCCAGACCACCTCCAGCCCTCTGCCTGCTAATTATAGTTCACAGGACTGACTGTGTTAACGTGTAGCAGAGCAGCATCAAGACTGAAGTCTCCTTGTTCCATCCATAAACTTTAATCACACTGCTTAATCAGTTTACATGAAGGTAAATACACATGAATTTGAGGATTAATTAATTGACTTCTTTGTTATAAATTCATGTCACATCATCAGGAATATATTGTGGATACAGTATATGATTACTTTATGTCTCACATGGATATAAAGAATAAGCAAAAAGCTCACACTTTACTGAATGGGGAGTGTTGTTTGTAAGTAATTATTTCCATACAGAGTGTTCAGTGTAGTGTAGTGTGTTAAATTGAAATAAAAAAGTGAAAGAATAAATAAATCGGCTAAATTTAGCACTACGTTGGCTGTACTATTGGGGTTAAAAGAAGAAGAGCGCCAGGTATGAAGTACAGCGTCAGGTATGCAGCACAACCTCAGGTATGCTACTGAGTGTCAGGTATGCTGCTGCGTCAGGTGTGCAGAATCTTCCTCAATTGTGTTGCTGCCTCATGGGGCGACGCTACCAACCTGCATCAGCACTCAGGAACGCCACAAAGCCTTGTACGATTGCTGCGTGGCTAAAACACCCATGACCAATGTGTTTGACAAGTGCCAAGCCACCACAGCTTTATTCTCTGTTTGTCTTTATATCACAGAGTTTTCCTCTACTTCAGCTAAACAGCTGACACGTGGTCCAGATGTGCAGCGGAGACTTGTCACACTCTCATTGGTGCATTTCATTAATAGAAACTTCAACCTCAAAGCTTTCTGTCCTCAGTCTGCTTCCTAGATGATCACACAGGAAGAATATGTAACTGGTTTGTGTGTGTTACAGAGTTTAATATCAATGTTTACATCAGGCATATTTGTCAGTGCTTTGTTATGTTGTTATGCTAATTAATATATGCTGAGAAACAAGCTTTTACAAATCCTACAGGAAAGACCAATTTATGTTTAATGAATCAAATATTGTTTTGGTTATAGTGATGATAAATGTGTCTGTGCTTTTGTTTTATTTTTTCAGGGAGGGGGGGCTGGCAGTTGTGTTTATTTCCTCTAAGGGGGGCTCCTCTCTCATGCTTTGAGAAGCCCTGATCTAATGTTAAATGAAAAAACTCGGGGGCGGGCACTCAGTTAACAATAGCAATTATGGTTAGACATTCCATCGTCATCATTTCTCTTCCCTTTGTGTACGATTGCTAACGATGTGTTTAGACATGCGCTCGAGGGGACCGCTATTAAAAGAATCGAGGATAAACGTGTTGTTATTGTGTAGAAATACACAGTTTGATAACCATGTATAGGAAAGACAAAGTGCTTGCCTGCACTGCAGCTCCAATCAGTGCCTCAGTGAACTATGTTTGGTGGTTTGATGGTGTCCGTTTTATATCTGGCAGAACAGCTAAGTGCTGAAAGCCTCCAGTGTTAATGCAGGGGGCCAAAAAATCTGAACATGATGAATACAGTCGAATAATGGGTGGTCCATTTATGTGTATAAAACTGTGTGTGTGTGGGGAAAAGATGTATTAAGAGACAGACACAAAAAGACAGATGAATAAATAATGATTTTTCTTTCCATGTATCAGACACAGTGCTTGTAAACTGAACTGGTCCATTTAGTTCTGGGCAGATATTATACATGTCTTTAAAAGGTAGAGGGTTTTAACCATAGGAGGGAGGTCTAAATGAAGTGTTTCTGCTCTCTCCACAGGTGAGTAACAGGAGGTGTATGTTGCCTCTCGCTGTAGTTTCCATGCCACTACCATGAGTTGGAGTTTCCTGACTCGCCTGCTGGAAGAAATCCACAACCACTCCACGTTTGTGGGTAAGATCTGGCTCACCGTCCTCATTGTTTTCCGCATCGTGCTGACCGCCGTGGGAGGGGAATCCATCTACTACGACGAGCAGAGCAAGTTCGTCTGCAACACGGGTCAGCCGGGCTGCGAGAACGTCTGCTACGATGCCTTCGCTCCGCTCTCGCACGTCCGCTTTTGGGTCTTCCAAATCATTCTGGTGGCCACACCTTCACTCATGTACCTGGGTTACGCCGTCAACAAGATCGCCCGTGCAGAGGAGCTCGGAGACAGTGGCGGTGGGGGGAGCGGATTTCCACAGAGGAAAAAGAAGCACTATCTGGCAGGTAGAAAGCAGCACAGGGGCATCGAAGAGGCTGAGGATGACCAGGAGGAAGATCCAATGATCTATGAGATGGCCGAGGTGGAGAGCGACACTGGTGGACCGGCTAAAGGAGGCAGCGGTGATGGGAAAGCAAAGGTTTAACATTATCTACATTATTTATTACCTTATTTATTATTATGTTGTCTACTTCTTTTTTTTTTATCAACATTTTGCACAGTACGGTCACTTTGCCTTTTAATTGAATTGTTAAATGTTTGTATTTGTCTGTTGTTGAGTGTGTTTTATTTAGTTTAGAATATATCAGTGTGTCTTAGCATTTCTTAGTTTTTAGCTCTCTTTTCAGACAGATTAATGCTGTGGTCCTGTCATGTTTTTAAAGGGATAGTTCAACATTATGGCAAATTGCCATAGTCTCTATAGTCATAGCAGTAGGTTCATTACCTTTAATTGTCGGTGCAAGCTATTTTTAGAATGGCAGAGCAGCTCAGAGCTACGCTACGGAGGCTAATGAGATTTCTTGGTTTCCCTCATCAAACTCATCAATCCAAAAACTCCAAAACACTCAAGTTGTGACCTGCACATTCACCACGCTATGACATTGAAAACAACTCCAATAATAACGTTACGTTATTATTATAGAATGTGCAGGTCACAACTTGTCCATTACAGCGTTTTGGAGTTGTTGGATTGTGTATTTGATGAGTTTGATGAGGGAAACCCAGAAATCCCATTAGCCTCCGTAGCGTAGCTCTTTGCAGATCACGACTCTGCTCCGCTGCTCTAAAAATAGCTTGCACCGACAATTAAAGGTAACAAATCTACTCCAGTGATCTTGTATTATTGTATCTGACAAATAAACTCTCTTGAATCTCTCTTTTGAAGGTGAAGGCACGGCATGACGGGCGTCAGAGGATCAAAGAAGACGGACTGATGCGCATCTATGTGCTTCAGCTCTTGGCCCGCTCCTCACTGGAGGTGGCCTTCCTGTGCGGACAGTACGCCCTGTACGGATTTGCGGTGCCTCCCAGCTACGTGTGCGCAGACCTGCCCTGTCCTCACAGCGTGGACTGCTTTGTGTCACGGCCCACTGAGAAAACCATCTTCCTCCTCATCATGTACGCAGTGTCCCTGCTCTGTCTGGCGCTCAATATCTGGGAGATGCTTCACCTGGGCATCGGCACCATCTGCGAGATCGTCCGCTCCCGACAGGCGCACCTCCCCGACGACGAGTTGTACGGACTGACGCAGGGAGAGGAGGCGGTCAAAGAGGTACGACTCAGAGGAGAGGATTACAACAGCTATGCTTACTCCTGGAATACACCGTCGGCTCCACCAGGGTACAACATCGCCATCAAGTCTCTGCAGGTATCGGCTGGAAACCATGACAAACCACTGCCTGTCACCGACCTCGCTAATGCTAAGATGGCGTGCCGGCAGAACCATGTGAACATCGCCCACGAGGAGCGCCAGCAGTACACCAACAATGCCGACAACTTGGGCGTGGGAGATCCACCCAGAGGCGTTCAGAAAGACACCCGTCAGACTCAGACGAAAACGCAAGGAGCCGACAATCAGGGCTACAGCCAACTGCAGGAGCAGGGCAACAACCACAGCAAGGTGCACCGCGAGCGTAAACATCGGCAGGCCAACAAACACGCCTCCAGCAAGGCGGACGCCGACAGAGGCAGCAGCAGCACCAGCAGCAGCAGCAAATATGGAGTCATAAAAGGCTCCGAGTGGATCTGAACTGCAGACTGTTACAATATGGGATCTCCTCCTCCTTTACATCCACATGAAACGAGGAGAAGGAAGCCATTTAACATTATTTTCAATAATATTCATGCAGTTGAAATAGTACGTGGAAATTAGTGCCAAAAGCCACCATGCTCTGTCTACTAAAACCTCCCCTCCTGATAATAAATAGCACTTGTAGAGTAGATATATGACACACATGGTCTCTAATGCAGAATACTTTGATTACAAATTACGCAAGTATGCAGAGTTCTTTCATAGAGAAAGATTTGATTTGTTTGAAGATTTGTAATCATTCAAAATGATTAGAGATTAGAGAAACCACCTCTGGGAAAATACAAACTGTTCATGGCCTCAGCTGGTGCTTTACGGTTTTGCTTCACAGTTTTTAGTATTCAGTATTATGACAACTTGAAATAACATGTTTTGTTAAATGGCTGTTGCTGGAGGATGTTATTGCTGTCTTTGATTCCGTGTGTGGATATACACAGTTCCCCTCGCTATAACCTAATGTGCCTTATTTAAACAGTCGAGGAGCTGCTTCCCATTGGTTCTGCATCACTATGGACTGAAAACGGAAGCTAAGTCTCTCTGCCTGTGTGACCAGTTTCTTGAACAACCAGGGGTTAAAACACTTAATATGCAAAATCCCCCCCTCCCTTCAGACCAGATTTGATGTGGACTGAACACGTTCCCAAACATGAGCAAAAATGAGAGTGTTTTTTTGGTTGTTGGTGATTTTACAGTGTTTGTCTGATTTTCTGGAGAGAATTTTGTTTTCTTTAATTCTTTGATAGATTGTTCAGGCTAATGTCAGTCTCTTGTTGTCATCCTGTTACAATTTCTGATATTTGTGATGTTTCTTTAAAGGTTTTAGTCCCCTAATGCTTTAGTTTGTGGGTCTACCCTTTTTGTTCTTGACTTAATATGAAGAATTCATGTCATTGATCCAAACCTTTGTTTTCAAATGCCATGAAGGGCGAGCCCTTGGCACCATGTCAGTGTTTCACTTTGTTAGAAAAAAAAAGTTTTGAACACGAAAATGCATGTTTTGAATAAAGGAATTGTATTTGTCTTGCTGTCTATCTCACATTCTTACATTTTTTTCAGCTGATATGGCAGTGAGTAAAAATTAAGATAGTTAAGATAAGAAATTAAGAGATGCCAGTGCACTTCTCCACTGTGACTGCTGTATTTATTAGCACACTGCCCTCTGCTGGAGAAGGAGGGAAAATACAGTACATCTGCTTTTGAATGAGGCTCAGTATGTTCTTAAATAACCCATGGTTGATTATGTCACATACATTTTTTATCACATGTTGGAGAAGTACAATAATTACGAAACTGCAATGGCAAATGTGCCCGAATTTGTCACTGTACCATAGTGAATCACATTCAGTTGAAAAGGCTTATATATATGAATTTATGTGATATAAGCCTCTTTTTTTGCTAAACAAGTTAATAATATTGTTAAATAGGATTCTCACAAGCTCCGTGGTAAATAAACGTCGTAGGAAAGCTGTACGTTAATGTGACAAGAGTTGCCTTTGTGATGCGTTTACGGTACTGTTACAAATAAAAAAAACAAATACATAACCAAAAAGCAAACAGAATATAAACGAAAATATATATAATATACTTTTCTGTCTTCTATACCATGTAGTGGTGGATGGGATTTCTATTTTAAATTCCTGAAAGAAAGGTTCATGAGATAGATAGAGCCGTGATATGACGTTTTAAAAAACCGCGTCGACGCAGCGTGCGACCGGATGTGACGTAAACTTCACGTTGACGTCTCTGTTCGTGTTTTTAAAAAAGCGGCGGTTGCTTCTCCACCTTATGTTGTCTCGCTGCTGCTTTTTCTTTATCTTATCTCTGTAACTAACTTACAAAAGGTAAGGCTTTCTTTGTTTTTCTCCCCGAAGAGATTGTACACGGTTTCCCAGACGGTTTAACCTTTTAATAGACCTGATAAACGTTTTAATTTCTCGTCCGGTCGTTGTCTATTTTGAGGGAAGCTAACGTTAGGCTAGCAAAGATCATCTAACAGTGTGGAGACCTTTTGCTGTACTGTACCATGGTCTGTACTGATATCACTGCTAAGTTTGCTGTCTAGATAACAATATGTGTAGGCTACTGTGTTACTATTTGTACAGTTGCTGTAATATGTTCGTAAAATAATCCAGTGTGACTTGTCTTCAGAACTGTTTCATTACAAGTTGGGAAATTGTGTTTTGAGCTTTCTGTTGCTTATTATGAATGAGGTGACTCACTGTTTATCATCGGTTGATACACTCTTGTTTTTACTTTAATGACCTTGTATTAAGTTGTTTAAACACATTAAGACAAAAAAGCAGTTGCTATTATTATACTTATACAGTATATTTATATACTATTTGTCAACCGTTGTAAACCGGCTAATATAATTGCTCATTCACACGTGTTATATTCTTTCTTTTATGTAAGATCCTAGTGCTGTGCAGTAAAGCTGTGAGCTCCTTTCATGCCCCAGGACCATGCACAAGCAGCAGTATGCTGATGCAGAGGATCAAGGCCTTTTGGGCAAACTGTGTCCTGGGGAGAAGAGGCTGGAGGGGAAGATCTTTTACCTGGACAATGTAAAGAAACGTCCCACAGCCCTGCTCTTGGAGACCATATCTCTTCTAGGAGGGGTAAGCTTGTCACATGGTGTGCCCTCTCAGTGTCAGATGTTTGCAGATGTAGTGAGCCTCAGTTGTTATTTATATATTACATTTATTTAAGGCAGCAACATTTTAATCATGATGAACTTAAACTGCACTGCCATTTGTATCTCTCACATTGTCAGATGGAAATTTAGAGTAAGAGTGACCAGTTCCAGAAAATGTGTTGGAATTTTAAAAAAAAACTGGGAGTTTATAAAAGTAACTTTTTAACTGTAGAGCAAGGCACAACCATAACGATGCAATTGTTGTTGTCTCTTTAAATCATTAAACCGGTTAAAATGTAAATTATTTGTGTTATAAACTATGTAATCAGCATCAACTAACACTGGTCTCCTGGTGTGTTGTAGATTTACTGAAGCCCTATGACAGATTAGCAGAAATTGATAATTTTTTTTCACCTGCTGTAGAGGGTCGAGAGTTTCCTGCACAAGGATGTAAACTTTGTTGTGACTGGAAACCAAGAGGTGCTGAAGGAGGAGAGATCTGTTGCTACCAAAGGAGGGGCAAAGGGAACAAATGACAACGCTGAACATCCTGTGATGCGGCGGGAGAGTGTCCTCAGCCGTGAAAAACAGCGCCCAGAAACTCCTAGACCATTGGTAAAATCAGTTATGAACATCAGTTACACAAATGTACTGTAAAAAATAATAGGCTGATAATTACAATTTATAATCAGTAATTGATGTCCTAATAACTATATTTTGGTGTCACATAAATCAGCTGGAACTTTTATGTCCACTTTTTTTTAAGAATATTTTTGTATTTATTTATATTCACATTATAAAATTCTTCTTGACTTCCTGACTTGTCCTTAATCTCTTTTCATCACTGACACATTTGTAAAATATCATGGAGTGTAAATCAATGCTCTATGTGTCTTCACAGGCTTGTGGCAGCCGGGGTAAAGCTCTGCTTGAAAAAGCCATTCGCAACAATGTAAGTTAAAGCAGTCAGAATAAGGTTAATCTCCTACAGGCTTTGCATATTTGTATGTGGGTATTGATATTTTACTCAAAGCGACTTACCTTGATTTTATTCTGATGGATCTGCTTTGCAGGAGCGACTGCAGGGTAGCAGTGTTTTGTCCAATGCTCGATCGTGGGGAGTGAAGATTTTGTATGTGGATGGTATCCTTTTTTCTTATCGCAAATGAACTCAATCAAAAGGTTGTAATGATTTGTTACAAACTCTTTTAGTATCTGAGTTCGACGTGTTCACTGTGTGCTGTGAAGCTCTTCTCACAGCAGATGGCACCATATCTCTGCTTATTTTTTGTTCTTGCAAAACAAGTTAAACTGGTCTGCTGTGAAGCAGCATAAATGTGCCATGTTGTTTATCACAGAACACAGTGTTGTGGAAACTTTGTATTGGTCCTTAATGTGGTATCAGATGTGCTTTTAAACCTGAAACAACTAACTCGTGAGAGCTTCAACATGAAACACAAGCGTGCAGAGGTAAGATTCAATTTCACAAACATTCACATATAGCAGTTTCATGTTAACAAATCAAGCAAGTAGTACCATATATATTTTATGAATGAAGTGGTATAGGGTTAATTAAGACGTCATTAAACTCTGTTTGACCTTGTTTGGGTTAATGAAGAAATAATATAAGAACAAACTGCTATAATATGCATTGGCATTTTCTCTTACTTTACATTTTTTTGTTTTCCACGCAGAAGACTCAAGCCAAACAACAAGGTTTCCATGTTGTCAAAGGTTGGTTTATGTTTTTGTGATACTAATGTGTTTATTACCTAAAAATATTGCATGTTTGGGAAGTCAATTTATTACATTTTCTCTTTCTCTCTATTTCACCTGCTCCACAGCTGCAGCTTTAAGGTCCCCGTATCTCAAAATTGAAGACTTGAGTCGGTGAGTTTGATCCCTTACTCAGCCTATTTGTTTATTTTCTGTCTTGCATGGGAGGTTTAAGAGAGAAGACTTCTGGAGGAGAAATCCCCTAAAATGTTCTCTTTGATCTTCCTCTCCAGTGCAGACAAAGACAGCCTAATCCTCTGCGTTAAACCTCTGCCAAATGAAATTGCGTTTTCAGACCTGCTTGGGTTCATATAACAGTTGTTTAGTATCAAGTTAGATTCTTTTTTTGGTAGTTGAAGCATCATGACAGCTGAACAACAGCATGCCGCCGTGACCTGCCACTGTGTGCCCTTCCTACCCCACTGGGATCTGGGTCTGGAGTTTTGCATTTCAGCCCAGATGATTTCCTTAATTGACGTTGTTAAGGAGTCCCATCGTGTAATGTGACATGCCCCCCCCTAGTGATGCCTCTCCCCAGGAGCCTGGCGCTCAAGCGGATTCGATTTCTATTCGATGAGGCTTGGCTTTGCTCCGCTGCCTCTTCCTTCCTGCTGGGGATCTCTACGTGTTAACAGTTCTTTTCATTTGCCCTCTCATTTCAGTTAATTGAAGTGCTCTGGTTAATGTATGGGCCATTGCTGTGGAAACTGAGCCCACAACATCGGAAACAGTTGAACATTAAGCCCGGCTGGTGTCGATCTCAGTTGTGTAGTCTAGTCTCGCACTCAGTTTTCCAAAAGAAGGAGTGTTTTCTGTGTGAGAATACGTTAATGGTGATAGCAATAATTATAGCTATAATATTCAGTCTTCATTCAGACATGTGTGGTCATTGTATTGTATTTTTGTTTTTTCTTCTTCGTGACTATTTTTATGCTGAAACATTATTTAATTTATAATGTGTGTTTTAAATGTTGTCTTTTTCATTATCTAACCAGGAAATACAAGCCCTTGCATATGCAGTCTATGACCTTCCCATCACTGTGCTACCGGGGACGATTTAGTCCCTTTGAATCTCCTCCTCCTCAGTTTGAAAAACCGACAGAGCAAGAAGAAAAAACAAGGTACTGTGCTTGGATCACTAGCGGATTGATAAATGTTTCAAACAGTTAAAGTGTATTTCCTGTCTGGCCTTTGTCAAATCTATTGAGAAAGTATGCAATGCTATAAAAAGTCTAATGAATCTTTTTTTTCTTTTTTGATTAGGGAGAAGAAAAAAGTTGAAAGCAGCCTACAGGACAAATCTCCAACTCCATTCATCTGTAGCCCTTCACCCTGGAGGCCACGGAAAAAGGACACGTCATATTGCGAATGCTGTCATCAACCCTTCACTAATCTGGAGGAGGTGGGAATCATTTCTCCTCACTTGATTTTCTTTTTTGGCTTTGATTGTTTACATCTGTGACACAGTCTTTGATTGGTCTTTGCAGCACTTACAATCGGATCAGCACCGTGCGTTTGTCCTGGATCCATCCAGTTACAGTGCGGTGGATCAACTTGTGGGTGACATGCTTCCTGGGTTCAACCCCAACCCACCACCACAATCAGATGAAGCACTGAATAGGTATGTCTGATTCTTACCAGTCAGTGTTGAAGTATTGAGTACATTGGTTGGTCTGTGTTTTAATCGAGGATTTCTGATCATCTTCCTCCCAGACCACCAACTCCTTTGCCCATCCAGGACATCTGTGAACTGGAGCCTCTGGACGATGTTGAGACGGAGTGCGCTGTTCAGGCCCTGCGCACGCAAGTTCCATCATTCGACACTCACATCTCCAGCCCCATTAAGGGTCCTCTTTCCTTCGGCCCCGCCAGCCCATCAGCAGATCTTCAGTGTCCCACCCTGTGTCCAGTCATCCAGCATTTCACGCCGACAAAGGGCCGGTTCCCTGAGATCCATCCTAATGCTTCAAGCCCAGTCATGCCTGTGTTGGATGTTGAACCGCAAACCCACACCTCCGTCAGCCAGCAGCTGTTTCCCCGTCCTGGGACCCCATCACAGTTCCCTGACCCTAACCTCTTGCCCCCAGTGCTCAGCCCACAACTCCTTTGTTCCTCCTACACCCCGCACAGCCCATACTCTGACCCCCCCGTCCTCAGTCCTCAACCGTACATTACAGAGAAAACTGTGGAAGGAGATATTTTTAAAATGGACACTGCAGAGACTTTGTCTGAGTCTGCCTCAGCTGTTACAAACCAAGATGATCTTTTAGTATTTAGTAAAATCATATGCACTGGGAATGGTTTGGAGTGTGATAAACTGCTTTCGCACAGATCCCGATCCCTGCCTCGAGAGTCGACAGCTACAGCGCCAAACCGCAGAAAACGCAGTAGATCGGCCAGCCCTGAATGCGCCGGCAGCAAAAGAAGGAGGATTACTGTGAAATTTGGCTACAGCTGTGAATGGACTGAACAAAAACCAGTGAGTGAGTTTATGGTAAACCACGAGGACTGTTTGTTGTTTGACAAGGCCTCTTATCAGATATCACAGCGTGGTCCTCACCCAGAGGTCTACTCAACATGCACGGTGGATTTAAAACAGGCTTTTACCACATTTTGTGTTCCCAATGTAAATTTCACTTCGGCACCGAGTCACACAGACATTTTGGGTCACGGCGGCACCTTGGCAGCCGCTCCGTCGAAAGCAAAGGCTTCAGGTCCTCGGCGCCGCAGCGGCAAGTCTCACAGCACGTTTTCCAGCCAGGACTCCCAGCGTTCGCACTCCCACTCCACTTCGGTGTGCATCGATTCTGCGCTGATACCAGACCTGACCGCACTCTCTCCATCATCATCAGATTCCGACTGGGACTGTCATCTGCTGTCGAGGCTGGACACGACCTCGGCCGCTCCCGCCGCGCTGCCCGCCGGGCAGAACTGCGAGCTCGACAAGGAACTCCTCCACAGGCCGTGCACCTGGATGCACGACACCAGCTACGAGTCACGTCTGCACACCGCCCTTCAGCCCGCCACTCCCACAACGTCACTGTGCGGGGAAGAAATGGACCCCTCGTCGTTTAGGACTAGGACTGTGGTACAGATCGTTGAGGTTCAGCACTGATGATTATTTTCTTTTTGAAAACTGGAAAAACAGCTGGAAGATACATGAAGCACCTGGAGCAGCTAGTCTTTCACTTCGTATCCCACCTCAAGGAGCAACAGGCAGCACATAAGCTCTTCAAAATAAGCCACTGAGTTGTACACTGAATAATTATTCAAAACTTAAATCACATGTTTAGATGTTTTTAGACATGAATAGTGGATGCTGCATCCTCCTATGAATTTCGAGCGCATCCATTATCATTTTTACTCCCAACCCCTAATTCTCCTTGTGCACAGAACGCAGGCCATATTCTATATGTTGTGCTGACTGTGGTCTTTCAGCGGCAGCTATGTCCGGGAACACATGGTGGTACTGAGAATTTAATGAGGCTTTTCTGAAGGGGGGCATTACTCAATTACTGTAAGTGCTGCGTCTGGATGAGATCCCAGCTCCGCCAGCGTCGATGGTCACGCAGGAAAGGCGTTTGCGATGTGGAGGTCTCGCACACCCGGTCTGATTAATGTCAAACAGCTTCTCCTGCCTTTTTTTTTTTCGAAGGTGGGCCAAAGGACTGGGGTCTGTCAAGGAGACGAGCGCTTCACAGCAGTGCACTGAAGCAGCAGGGAGGGTTATTATCTTCACTTGTCAGTTTTTGAAATGAAAGGTCACTTGCATCATGAAAAGACTCACCATTGTTCACCAGAGCAGACAAAACTCAACCTCCTCGTTGCCTGGATATCCCTCCCTCTCCTGCTGAATGTATTATTTACATGGACATTTAAAACATGCTGAATGCAACAAGTAAAGAGGAAACAACAGATGATTTCAGTTTGTGGAAGTGGAGAAGTTCTCGTAGGAAATTGTAAAGTCAAATCTTGTACAGTGGTTTTTAAATAAATGTTTTTAATCCTACATATTTGCTGGGACATGCTGTCAGAGAGTTGTTCTTGGGAGAAACTAAATTAAGAACTGTCTGAGGGTGTATTCAGTTTCATTTCTTGAGTTTTCTTTGTAAACGCTGACTCTGCTTGTAGAGTAAAGGGGAGACAAACAGGGAGGCAAGGATGCAGCAAGGGCAACAGTGGGTCGATGTATCCTGTTTGGCTCATCATCCCCGCTTCCAGCTGACATAAACAATATTTGATATCTAATCTTGTACCTTGTTGCATAACCCTCAACCCTGGAGATGTGTTGGAAATCAAGGGATCCTTTGTGTCAGTGGCCCAGGACAAACCCCACCGCCGCTTTGTCACAAAAAGTTTGAACAATCCTACCCTTCAACTCTGGAGACTTTTTGGTTGTTGTTGTGTAATCTTTGATGGGAAGTGGAAGGACAATGTGTGGGATTGGGTTTGTGTAATTTTCAACAGGCAGCTCAAGGTTCAAGTTCAAGTGAGATACGAAGCTTAAGATCCCAAATGTTCTGGTCAAAGCACTCGGCACATCTGTCGACACAAACACACACACTCCCTATTTGACATGACCCAGTCAGTGTGAAGTGTTGCAGTCTGCAGCTACCACTTTAATTAATCCTGTGGAAGCTGTCAATCTTGGCAGCTCTCTGTGAACTGTGTACAGTCAGTACATGCAGTGAATGTGGAAGCAGCTCACAAAACTCTTCCCACAGGGTCGATGATCTCTGGAGCTTTCAGCCAGTCTTCCTCCACTTTAATTGTCAAGTTTTTATAGCTATACAATTTTCCATTTCTCAAAGCTGTTGAACACTAATCCATGGGATCTGATCGAAAGCTGTGGACCAGCTACTAAAAGACAGAGGTGGCTTGTCAACAGCTGTTTCTAAAATCAGCCAGTTAATGTTCAAACATTTAGAGTGAGATATTCATAATCCAGCACAATAAGAGCTCCCAAATGTGACATTGTGATTGATCCCTTGTAAATGTCAGCAACTGTCTTCATGTCGAACCAATCACTGAAAAACTAATATCGATCTTTTAGCTTGTGACACCTTGGGCCAAGATAAGGACTTGAAGGGTGAGAATGTCCAGTTTTTTAAAGGAAAAGACAAACATTGTGGTGAGAAAAAAAAAAGATGTATGTCATCAAGGTGTCTGGATGCTGGTGAACTACTGAGGACTTCCTTTGTAATTTTGGACAAAAACCACTGCTGTCCACTTTAGCTCTGGACCCTTCAGAAGACAGTGGTGTAGCTAATCAATGGAAGTTAATGCCAGAAAGCAGCAGGTGTTACGCGCGTGCGATGTTTGTCCGATGAGGTGTTTAACACCTGTAACACTGTTCCCAGAAAAGTTGTGGAGCTGGCTTCTTGTTGTTTTCCTTTACACCTGTAAGATCAGGTTTGTCTTCTGACATTACAGTGGGTGGGTCCTGTGCTGTCAACCCCCACG
Organism: Decapterus maruadsi; assembly: GCA_030347415.2. Taxonomy (NCBI): domain Eukaryota; kingdom Metazoa; phylum Chordata; class Actinopteri; order Carangiformes; family Carangidae; genus Decapterus; species Decapterus maruadsi. The sequence continues at coordinate 10,259,742 of CM064888.1, read as the reverse complement.
TGCTGCTTTGATCTCAGATCAACTGCTTCCTCGCGCAGCCTCAATGCCTCCGAGCGGGACTAGCACCAGTAGGAACAGTAGGGCGAAAGACGAGTGACTTTGTGCATGTGTGTGAGTGAGAGAGAGAAAAGGAGAGCGAGAGGAAGTGAGAGAGAGTGAGAGAGGGCTGCGGCGCTTGGTGACACTGAGTCCGACACACACCTTGCAGCTGGAGCCGAGCGGAGGAGACTCGTCGCGGTGCGTTTACCTCGCCACAGGCGGAGAAAGAGAGGTGAGGTGAGAAATGCGGTCGCCGCGTTCAAAGGACCCCCGCTGCTGTGTTTGCCCTCACCGTCAACAACAACAACACCAACAGTCGTGCTGCTGCAGCTCCTCTCACGGCTCCTGTCGGTTCATTTAACGGCGCCGCACCGGAGGAGAAATCACTGGGACTATGTGAGCATCATGCTCGCTGTGAGATGCCTGCTGTTCGCTGCAGTGTGTGCACGGTGCGCCGTGACAGGTAAGAAGATGCTCCGCTGTTTTTGTTTTTTGCATTTATCTCCATAAGGACTTAGTTATGTATTATCAGTCACAACATGAACAAATAGCACGTTGTTTTATGTCAGATAGGCTACTGCGTCCACTCAGCCCGCGCTCCCGGATCAACAAGGAGGACCGTGTAATTGTTGCATCGGTGTCAACAAGCAGCTCACGATCAGCTGCAGAATCCTATATAAGAGAGGGCAAAAACAGGAATAAAACATGGAACACCACATTTATTTATCTCCACCTTCCCCTCTGTCCTCCTCTCTGCAGGTCTGGGGGAATGGCTCAGCCTTCAGGGGAGGCTGCTGCCTGCGGAAGAGGTCGTTCAACCCAAGCGGCTCCTGCATCAGATCCACTCCCAGGAGGAGCTGCTCCACAGCCGCCTGGACACCCGGGTCAGGAACCGCACAGCCGGAGCACATGTAAGTGTGTTACCTGCACCTGCACCTGCACCTGCTCTGACTCACTTAATATGATGATGATGCATCCTCCAAACCACTCAAAACGCATGTCTGGCATTCATTTCCCCTTCATTGATCTCATTTACTACACTATCCCATTCAGTGATCACATGGTGGCCAAGGTCTGCGCAGTAAATTGGCTTCATTCATGCTCCCTGACAGTGAAGGACACTGACCATGAAAGTGTTTTTTGATTTATCATCTCATGGAATAGATTCACTCACCCTGTGAAAAATGGCTTGGTTCCTCCAAAGAAAAATAAAATGAAATCATGACATATCTCACCTAACCTCTGTAAACGAACACCCACTCCACAAATCATCCCATCAGTGAAACTTAAAACTCTTTTTAAACAAGAAAAGAGTTGAGGTGGATTGATCACAATTCACCAATGACTTATTTTTAATGCTAGCCTATTTTCATACCATTCTACTGCAATACAGTTATTTATTTCTACTTTAAATGTTCCAATTTCTGCCTTCTTAAGCCTTTTATCACTTTTATCACATGCACTATGCGTAGGTGCACCTATGTGTTGTAAATCAAAATATACTGTGTGTCCTGCAGTGAACAGCATGCTCCTATTTTTGCAACATGTGCTCTGTAACCTTAAAATAAACAAGGAATATCTACAGTGGAAGACAGAAGTTATGTAATAAGTAGAAAAATACATAAAAAGTTCTGGTTTCGAAAACCTCACCTGTCCTCTGGCCCTCTGCCACACCTCGTTCACCTTTGTTTGTCATTTCTGTGAAACTGAAGTGTCAGTCGATCACTTCTCTCCAACCCCTTGACAGGTTTTCACTTGCCCAGTTTACAGGGGAAGAAAAAACTCATCCCACCTCTGCTTCTGCCGCCTGCTCCTCTCCGTTCCACATTAGATTATATTTCACACCTCTACCGGTCCTCTCTCATTACCGTAGCTATAAACGCTGCCGGCCTGTCAGTCAGTGGGTGGATATGACACGGCTCTGACCTTGGGCTGCCCTCTGTGCTCAGCGCATTGTCTCATGACCTCTCTTTCCTGAGAGTGGACGTGTTGCTTTGCAGATGTGTGCCACTTAAGTGCTGTCACTTTCAACCCATTAAAAAGACAGTAAATTTTTCCAGGCTGATAGCTGCTATAGTCAATACTTTTATATTAACAATGGATCAAATGACTCTCGTGGAAGGTACTGCTTGTGGTGACAAGCCCAAAGTGATTTTTCTTTCTTTCTTTCTTTTTTTTAACTTGATCATCTTAACAGTGTTTTAGTGTCTTTCAGCTCATTGGTTTGGCTTTTATATTCTGCAGATGTTTCCTCAGGAGTCTGTTGAGACCAAACCAGAGCAAATGTTCATCTAGTTTCGTATCTTTCTCCTCTAAATCAGAAGAAACATAAAAAAGTTAGTTTGTTCTTTAAAAGAGTATCTGCTAATACTTTATGGTTTCCATTGTACCTCTTTCTCAAAACAAAGGGGGATTCAACTCTTGGTCAATTGTCCTATTTTGTTTTCTATGCTCAGCACATACTTGAGAGGTTGTATACGTGGAAAAAGAGGACCATATGGTGTTGTGTCTTCAGCTAAGATATTTATTATTTGATATTATTTGTACAAATGATGCACAAAACACTCAGGATTTTTCAATTTGATTCATGAAATTAGTCACAACATGTGGTCCTGTCATATCATCAGGAATAAGGGCAGTTTTTTCAACCTTAAAGGGCCAACGAGGAGTTTCTATTCGGTTATAAAACAGTCTCACGTTAATGATGAATTTAATTCCATTTGATCAATTATCGATTTGTCTCTATCATTAATTATTAGTGGTGGCAAATGCTGGTCAGGATTTTTACCAATTTGATTCAAATGAGAATAACGGCGATAGTCAACAACAACTGAACCTCTTTGAACCTCTGACTTTAATCCTGATGAATGAAAACATATCACTTGCAGGAATTCTACGGTGCGGACAGTTTTTCTCCAAAACTCCTCGTTGTCCCTTTAAAGCTACTAAAAGAAGGGGGAAATAAATTGTAATTGGTCCTGTCAGTTTGATTGACATCCAAGGTCACAAGTAGTGTGTCATTTATGATTAGTATAAAACACAAATGTGGTGAGTTCACTGTTAAGATTAGCACATATACTGTACTATAGAGTAAGTGTGTCAGATGTAATTAGGTCACAGCGCAACAAAACCATGCAAAGGACAAAGTAAGGTCATTGATTTCTAAAGATGATATTGATTTACCAGGTGAGCAGTTGAGTCCCAGCTCAGTGCCCACTTTTAATGTGAACCTCCCTCCACGAATGGACACCTGCTGACAGACCTGATTTATAGGATTTAATTCTTAGTTTAATTACAAGTTTAATCAGTTTCTTCCTCTCTATCCCTCATGTCTCCTCTTGCCAACCATTGCTTCCTCCACCTCTCCCCTCAGCCGGTCCATCTGGCCCAGAGCAGCTTCCTGGTGGAGGCGTTCGGCACATCCTTCATCCTTGACCTGGAGCTCAACCAGTAAGTCGACAGACACGTCCACACAGCTCAGACGACGTTTCAGCAGCTCCAGCGGTCACTGACACGACTGTGCTCACATGCTCAGATATCGTTCTTCGTCCGTCTCTGCCGCCCACCCACTGTAATGTCCTGTGTGTTGGCATTGTGCATACTGCCTGCAGCTTAAACGACACTAAATGTACACCTTCCCCTCCCCCCCTTCTTCTCGCTCAACACATATTTTCCTCTAATGGACTGCATTTATGTAATACCTTCCACTGGCTGTAACTTAGCACTTACAATAAATGAATCTTCACACGTTTCGGTTTTATTTATGCATCAGCCTTTTGTTGATCTGGGCTGGTGGAAGTCGTAGCCTAAATGTTTGATGCTGATTGATATTACTCTGTGAAATAGCACTCCATGATAATTACCTTATGGCCTTTAATATCTGCACATTACTGTGGTGGGGTGTGTGAATTCAGGTATTATCACTATTCTCACTTTCTTCTTCTTCTCTCCAGCAACCTCCTGTCTACAGACTATGTGGAGCGACACTTTGAAGAGGGTGGACAGACATCACAGAGTATGGTAGGACTGGCTCTTTAAAACTGTTTATCATTATAGAAAATATGCCTTTTTGGTCTCCTGACTCCTGTCGTGAAGTAATTTATTATTATTCATTCCCATGCTTGTGCAGTAAATATGACAGCAGCTGTAGCTGTTTAGCTGCTTGGCATAAAGACTCAAAACATGCCAATAACCACCATGGCTCTGTCCAATATGAACACATCCAGACAATTTAATAGATTTCAGCTGTTAGCTAGGCTCGCTGTTTATTTCCATTTCCAGTCTTTATGCAAAGCTAGGCTTAACTAAGGTAAACTAATCTAACCAATTGCATTTACATACCCTATAGATTTAACAGTGGTATTCATTTTCTCATCTCACTCTCGACCACAATAATAGTCTATCCTAACTAACCTTTAAAAAACTACGATTGACTGTTGGCATCCTCATTTCTGTCACAATGGAAGTGAAGCTGATTTTCAGTCCTGTTCAGTTTAACAGAAATGGATTTTGTGCCAATGCCGATGCCGGTATAGCTCTTTCTCAGTGAATGATATTGAAAAGAATCAATAACCAATAGCAGCTCCACAATCCTCAGTCAGAAATGTGTAAAAAAGGTTGGAAAATTGAATTATTAGAGGCTAATGTGAATGGCTATCAAGATACTTTCTGAATGTGAGCTTGTGTGTTTGGCTGCAGGCTCTCATTTAATCCACACTTCATCCTGATTCTTTAGAAAATGACGTTCCCAGCTGCAGACGCATGAGGAGGACTAATTATTGAGTTTCTGACAGTGTCCTCTCTGTCATGCGCTGTAATTCTGTACAAACCGACCTATGATAGCATCCAGGGTCTGGTCTGTTTACACAGCCTGTTAATGCAGACAGCTCGACTCTCGACACCATCTGGGGGACTGTCCCTCTCTGTCTGCATCCTCTGCTTTATATTAGTCTCCGTCCCTCCCTCCCTCTCTCTGTCTCTGTCTCCGTCTCTGTCTCCATCTCCCTCTCTGTCTCCCTTTCACTCCCTTTTTTCCTTCTGCCAAAGACCACCTGACCAATCAGTAGATGGTTGCCACGGCAACCAGCAGTCAGCAGCAGAAGCAGTAACAGTGTGGGTCTTTGTCTTTGTCGGGTCGTGAGGGGAATTGAAATCATGTCAGTTTCCAGAAACGGCTATTTAGATCTCGAAGCCGCCCTCTGACCTGACCTTTGGAAACAGATGTGCGATATTGGCGCCATCATTGTTCCATACACACAGAATATGTATTGTGTATTGTGCACAGGGAAAGAGAAGAGGTCTTTGATGGATTACATTTTTTCATCATGTCTATACAAAAAACAATCCAACACTAGAAAATGCAATTTCATGAAGAAAATGCATGTGAATACCGAAGCAAGGCTGAAAACTGAAGCTACTGAGAAGTAGAACATTTTGTATGAAGAGAACCACACGACTTTCCTCGAGGTTTTCATGTCATTTTGGTGCTTCTAGAGTAAAATTGTGGAAACTTTTCAAGTCAAACTTGTGCTTTCCTCAGAAGTCAGCTTATAATTTTGTACCAGAGTGAATGGGCAGCTGGATGGGATCGGCGTTACTCAAATTCTGCAGGTCTCTCTGCTTTTTTTTTTTAGCTAATTGTGTGAAAGATGATAAAGTATGTCTACAGCTGTGGAAAAAATGATGTGCGTAGATATAAGATCCTCTCCCGCTCTAGTGATGTCACCCACTCTCGCCCTGAGCATTTCGTGCAATACACACCTATTATAAAATCAAAGATTGTCAAAAATGTGAATGAATTTTACTTATTATAACTGTAAACACTTGCAAACATCTATGGAGAACCATTATAATTAAAGGATGTTTTTGGTGCACCATGGAAAGCACAAATTGCTTAGATGGACATTTCTCCTTCAAATTGCTTAGATGGACATTTTTTCCTCAGCGTGCTGGAAGCCGCCCATCCCCCACCCACCACTTTCCTCTACCAACACCATCTCCATCTTGATTTATTTAGTTTTATTGACATGCCAGTAAATTCCTCCTGGCTTTGTGTGTCACTTTTTTTTATTGGTCCCCGTGGATCCATGCTTTTGCAGCGAGCTTGTGACTGTCTCTTTCGAATTGGATCTCAATGACACACGACTGAACGAGGAACTGAATTAGAGATGTGGATGGGTTGAGATTGATGGGAGCTGTTTTTTACATATTTGTCAGTGTCCTGCTGAAAGACGCTTTTTCTTTGATCTCTGACAAAATCAAATAGATTTGTTTCTCATTCTCTGAGATGACAAAATCTGTTTTCATTCCCGTGTGAGTCTGAGCAAACGTGTCGTATCTGGCAGTCAGTCAGTGGGGAAAACATTGACATTAATATAAAATAATCATGTTATTTTCCAACTAATGCATCGATAGGCAATGTTAATTAACCTTTATCAGTTTGCTGCATTGAATTTAAGAGTCTCAGTCCCTGGTTATTGATGATATTAATCTTGTCTTCCTTCCTCTCACTTCAAGTCAACTTCAGGTGTTTCATTATCACGTCTTCATTTCCTCCGCTCGACTCAGTTTAACAACGCTGAGCCAAAGTTCAGACATAGAGTGAACCCTAGCTCCTTTGATTCAGTTAAAGTTCAGTTCATAACGTCAAATTTAATCTGTTCATCTCTGTGGAACATGACTCTTTATTTCTCCCCAATTGTGTGTGTGTGTGAGCAGTTTTTTATTTGTATATATATGTATTTATATACATGTCATTCACTTCTAATTTAGTGTCCTGACAACCTGCTCCTGACCACCCAGCATTGACGATATGTCAGGATTAATCCACACTGCGTTGTGTGCGCGTGGTCAGTATTTTTGAAGCTTGTGCATTTCCTCTGAAACACGCACTCAGTCCCTCACAGCAGCAAGTGTGTGTCTGCTGTGTCAGGCAATTTGATTTCCTCCATTTAGCCTCGTAATCCTACCTTTTATTTATTTATTATCTCTCTCTCTCTCGGGCTAAGTGCTGTAGGTCGTCTGGCTTCGTGATATGAACGATGGAAGTCCTTTTCTTCCCTAACAGGCGAACGGATGCTGAATCTGAAACACATCAGAAAAATAAAAGGATTAATCTGCTAATTAGTTTGAGTTGATAAGTAACTAACTTTCTTCTCTTCCAGTTTAATCATTTTTCAATTCAAGAATTCAAACAATTTTCCATATTTTTTCTTTAATTATATATCACATAAATATATACGTTAGGCACAAACACACTATAAATGTCAGAGGCTGTGGAATAACACACTCCTGATTGAAGCTTCCCTTTATGGCTGAGTGTAATCAATGTGAGGCCAGAGAGCGCTGCACTTGACTGACAACCAGCTCAGCTCATTGATTTCTCATTAACAGGATCCCGACCGACGACGTGTGATTCAGTCGGTTCACCTCAGAGCAGGTCCCAGCTGAAATGTCAGATAAATCCTCCAGTGTGAAAGTACAGTAGGCGACCTCAGGTCTGACATCGAGCTACGTGATGCCAGAATACATCACACGCACCGTTTTAGATGAGACGCTACTTTTCGCAGGCTCAGAGAAAAGGTTGATGATGCATAAAGAAATGCCTCTTTTCTTTTTGGCCTGTCAGTCGGGCCAGACAACGGCAGTCTCAGGTGGCAGACATGACATTATTGGGGTTCATTACAAACACCTGAAACTGACCCGCACGCACACACACACTGTAGTTTTAAGTAGCTACACACAAAGATGTGACAGTACTCTCCATCCACTTAGATGAGGCCTGCTTGATTATTAAGAAACCTCTCCTGAGTGCACTTCCATGCACAATTCATTTCCCTCTACGCAACTTTTTGATGGTTCACATATTTAAACAGGTGTAATCTGATCATTCCTGTACTGGGAGAGGAGAGAGGTGGCATGGAAACACTCTACCCAAGCCTCGGTCATTCAGCTCGAGCCGTTTGAAGGGATTATGAATAATCAGGTGAAGGTATCTGTACACAGGTGTATAGGAAACACCTTGAAGTGGCACTGCCGTAATGGAAGTATCAGCTCAGAGTGGCTGGCACACACACACACACACACACACACGCACGCATACACACACACACACACACACACACACACACACTGATACAGTTTATTTCGACCTGTGTAAAGGGGAAACTCCACCAATTATATATGTCAGTGTCAGTTTACCAGTACAGGTCCAGTGGAAGATGCTACCAAGCTGCAAGTTGGGAAATGAAGGATCCAGTGACTGGAGTAGAGATATCTTCACTGCACTGATTTCCCCCAAGTTTATGGTGGCGTTATAAATAACTTAATACTAGTAGTAGTAGTAGAAGAAGTAGGAATAGTATCATTACTTAATTTTTATTTGCATAGTACCGTTCATACACAAAGTACATCTGAAAGAGCTTTACAAACCAATGCAGTAGGAACAAATAAATAAAACAGTGTATAAGGACAGATTAAAACACAAAATAAAAATGAACTAAAATCTTACCAGTACTTTTAAGTTATTTTTTAAAAATGTCCTCAGTGGTTGTGTGTGTTTTATTATTTTTTTACTAGACTATTTTTTAGGTGAATTAAGTAGATTTACTTCATACTCCCTGACAGTGAAGGACATATCACTGTATCTCACCTATAACCTCTGTAAACTAACACCCACTCCACAAATCATCCCATCAGTGAAACTTAAAACTCTTTTTAAACAAGAAAAGAGTTGAGGTGGATTGATCTACTTTCTACTTTAAATGTTCCAATTTCTGCCTTCTTAAGCCTTTTATCACTTTTATCACATGCACTATGCGCAGGTGCACCTATGTGTTGTAAATCAAAATATACTGTGTGTCCTGCAGTGAACAGCATGCTCCTATTTTTGCAACATGTGCTCTGTAACCTTAAAATAAAACAAGGAATATCTACAGTGGAAGACAGAAGTTATGCAATAAGTAAAAATACATAAAAAGTTCTGGTTTTCGAAAACCTCACCTGCCCGCTGGCCCTCTGCCACACCTCGTTCACCTTTGTTTGTCATTTCTGTGGGACTCATGTGTCAGTCGATCACTCCTATCCAACCCCTTGACAGGTTTTCACTTGCCCAGTTTACAGGGGAAGAAAAAACTCATCCCACCTCTGCTTCTGCCGCCTGCTCCTCTCCGTTCCACATTAGATTATATTTCACACCTCTACCGGTCCTCTCTCATTACCGTAGCTATAAACGCTGCCGGCCTGTCAGTCAGTGGGTGGATATGACACGACATTTTTTAAAAATGTCCTCAGTGGTTGTGTGTGTTTTATTGTCCTGTACATGGGGTTATTCCACAGTTTTGGTGCATATAAAAAACACCTGAGCAGACTTTCTTGTTGGAAACTGTTATTTTTTAGGTGAATTAAGTGGATTTACGTGTTTACACATACTGACCTGTCTCCCATTTGACCCTCGACCTTCCCACTCTTTAATTGATCTCTCTGTTACTCAGAGCCACACGCGCACACACAGACGCGTTGTGTGCTGAAACCCAACTCAGGTGCAGGTGCTGCAGGTGTAGGTTTCGCCCCAGCGTGGTACAGTAGTCAGTGTCACTGATATCTTTGGGCCGACCCACCAGGTCGGCTGCAGGCCCCCGGCCATGACAGTGAATACCCGTTCTGGGTTTATATAGAGGCCGGAAGATCAGCAGCTTCAAAGTCATCGTTGGTTTCATTTTCTGAAATGTGACATGAACGCGGTGTCTCACTGTCATGTATGGTTTTGTTTTTCAGGGGGGAGAGCACTGCTACTACCACGGGCGGGTGCGGGGGCTGCCTGGCTCCTGGGCCGCTCTGTCCACCTGCCACGGCCTGAGGTGAGTCCAATACTTTCACTGTCACTCAACCGGAAATCGACACTTAATAGTGAACTATTATAAATAAATAATGAAACCAAACAGTCCAGAGCTTGCAGAGCTAAAACATTTAAGAATTCAGTGTCTGATTTTTGGAAGGAGGTAAACTCTTTTTTTCTCCTTCTCCAAATTAATGAATAATTTTTTTCACATCTGTATGCTAAATATGCACTTCACCTGCTGACTGTACAGACATGTTGAAACATAATGTAAACTTAACTAAACGTTTTTTACAGTGCATTTTCTTAGATTTTTGATCTTTGCTTGTTATTTTAGCTTTTTATATCTGTTTTATTCTATCTTGTATCACTGTCAAGCTTTCTTCACTGATTTGTTGTTCTCTTTTGAAAAGATCAGTCATCTGTGAAGCACTTTGAACTCCACTAAAAGCGCTATACAAATAAAGTTATATTGATCAATTGATTGAATAACCTCTCCGTATTCCTCCATATCTATCACATTGTAACCACCCACTGTTTTGTATTTTCAGGGGGGTGTTCTCTGATGGAAACTTCTCATATGGGATTGAACCTGTTGGCAACGGAGAGGTGAGTCAGGAGTTCACTGAAGTGATAAACACAAGCAGCATCAAGATCATGTGTGGAAAAAGAGCTGCGAGATCTGGCACTGTGATATAAAAGGTATCAAAACACAGAATGAAATCTTGATGGTGAAGCTGCAACTCAGTTTCACTTTCACTCTCTCCACGTCTCTCCGTGGCTCAGACAGAGTTACTCTATCTCTGAGTTGCTGTATGGAAAGTATTGAGTTGATACACAATCCACCACCTCTGAAACACATCTCCTGTCTCATATCTAACAGGAGACATCGCCCGAGAGAGAGAAGGAGAGACGGAGGGGGAGGAAAAAGAGTTTAAAAGGCTTTCTAGATCTTTCAAAAAACATTTTCAGATTTGATTTTAGAGTCTAGTCTCAGATCTGGTATTAAAATGAAATAGACGTATAACAGAGTGGACGAGGCCCGAGCATTTCTTCCATTAAGACCCACAGTGATCGAAGTGCAGCTCAATTACATGAAGGGAGAGATGGATCGATAGCCTCCCAGCTCATCTTCAAACCCGCTCACTCTCCTTCTCTCTCTCTCTCCTCAGCTCTCTATCTCCGATGGGTCATTTTCATAAAGTATTTATTCCCGGCTCGAGTGTACCACAGTGTCCAGTAGTGTTATTGCCATTATGACAGCCCAGTGATTGATTAATTATGCATCAGAGCACTTTCTTTCCCGTTGATCCGTCTGTACCTCAGAGGACACCGGCTGCACTTTCCTCAGACAGAAAAGCTTTTAAGTTCAGGATGAGAAGAAGTCGTTTAAAGGCGCGTATGAATTTAAAAGCTCATTTTTCTTCCATTAAAAATTATTACAGGGAAAAAAAAAATGCTGAAAACTCCCTTCAAACTTGAAACTTCAGCACTTTATCAAAATGGCTATTGACTCCCTTTTATTGCTTTTTCTGTTGTTCTTATAACTGTGTTGAGGTTTTACTGGAGTATTTAGTAACTTTTCACTTCCTCCTTCTTGTTTGTACCAAGTCAGACTCTTCTGTGCATCACTTATATCAATTTTCTTTCATTATAACATCTGGGGGGAAAATGCCGAGAATTCAGACACTGTAACATGACTCAGGTTTCTTGTGATCTTGCTGAGGGTTTTTTAGAAATATGAAAAGTGCATGTTCCAAAATAACATCTGTGCTTTGCTGCTTTAGTAAAGTGAGGTCAATTAGGTTTTTAATAGGTGCATTTGTCTTACATTGCTCTGACTCATCCTTTTTACACCTTTCCCCTCTCTCTCTCTCTCTGTTGCTTATTACAAATGCGTTCCAGGACCATAATGACCACATCGTGTACCGTATGCCGGACATTAACCTCCTACCACCTCCCTGTCCAGGTAAGACCTCTTGCTTTCAAAGTCGATTTCCTTTGTCACTGACTTTCACGATCAAGGAGGTCTGTGCTTGCATTTCTAAATCCTAAATCCTCAGTGACACAGAACCTGCTGCACAAATCCTGCTGTGTTGCAAATTATTCATGACTCCTCCAACATCTCTGGCTTGATTTAGCTGAACTTTGTGATGTGATACATATTAAGTCTGTGTAGAGCTCAGGTTGTAGCCTGTCGGTGTTGTGTTGGAGAGAAAAGACAAACTTGCAGAGAGATCTTTGCAGGACGCAGCTTTGTCCTTCATATTGAATGATCTAAATTAAAACATCCAGATGTAACTGCACACACACAGAGCAATGCACCGTGTCCTCCTCAAGTTGTCCAGCCGCCCTCCTCGTCCTTGCTAAACGTCTCATTTCGCTGCATCTCTCCTCTACCCTGACCCTGACGCCTGTCCCTCCCTCCCCGCCCCATTATAGCCTGTTATACTCTACCCTTTCCATCGCAGGCTGTGTGATATTGATTTTCTCCTGCAGCTCAGTGGACTGAAATACATGGTTACATCCATCCATGGACTGATGACTAGCCACTTTTCTGTCTCACTCACTCGCACTTACTCTGTGTCTCTTCACCTCTCCACGCCATATGTGTGTGCGTGCATCCCAGGATGCTCCGTGAACAACTCAGAGCCCGAGGGGCGGCCAGACGGCCACAGCGAAGGAGACAGGGAGCTGACGGATGGAGACGGCGAGTCTGAAGAGGAGAAGCCTGTCCTCTCAGCGGGACTAAAACGCTCCAAAAGACAAGTCAGTGTTCATGCAGCCCTGTGTGACTCCTCTCTCCTCTCTTATCGCAACACCTCCATGTAGGCTGCTACACGTCGGGCAGATGGCCTGCTACAAACATGTCACATGCATTGAAGGAAGTGTCACCACGAGGGAAACATTAGAGTCGAGATATGCAAACATGATTAATATTTTACAGAGAAGTCTGTCAGTTGATACTAAATCTCCACACATACGCTAATAGCTTGTCTCAGCTTTCATGCTAATAAAAATAGAATCTCGAGATCAGTAAAAAAAAAAGAGAGAGTGAGAGAAGGAGAGAGAGTGTCGTACATCTGGAGGAGCTATGTGAAATCTGAGAAAATGAATCTTGCCAGCTGATTAATTAAAAATGGAAAGCCTGAATGAAAAACTGAGGGTTTGAAAAATTAAGGTTTTTACCAGACATGCAGACACATGGTCAAACTAGAGTCGTTGTAGTCACGTGCTGGCAACATGACCTTGGGCATGTCAGTGTCAATTGGCTGGAGTCATTATTTCAATATAGTACTATAGCTGTACTTTTTAGCAAACATTTGCATGATTACTTGCAAATGTATGATGAACATTCATTGAGTGTATATAGGCATGCTGGATTTAGCATTCAGCTCAACCTCTGCTATGCTAGCGTGGCTGTAGACTCTTGATGATTTGTTAACAATAAATAAAAAATAATTCATCAGTCACATTCATCTTCTATAGCTCTGACTGTGTCAAGTGTGGTACTTGCACTCACCAGGTTCCTTTATATGAAAATACAGCAGCACGAGTAAAGAAGAAGGAGTTGAGAAAACAGGGTGTAAACAAGTCAAACACTTTCCAATTAGCTAACATTAACATGCAAAACTGTGGTGACCAAGGTAAACATTTCCAGTTATTTATTTCGGTTTAAACCACATTTTTCACTTCATTCACTGACGATTGTGTGCTGGGGTTTCCTGCATCTTCAATCAACCAAAACATCACCCACACAGAAGCAGTGGTTTTTTTTTATTTTTAGATTTGAAATAATATCTAGGATGTTCATTTCATGTTTCACTCCTGACGTTATCAGACATGGACGCTGCCAGTGGCATCATCAGATACTAAACAATGCTCTGCTTCATGAATGACTGATCATTGCTCTACATGTTGTGTCGCCTTCTCAAGGACAAAGACTAGAGTTTAACCAGCATCAGCATGTGTGCATCTGTGTGAGAGCAATGCTTTCACCTGCTGGGTGCGTGGCGTGCACGCGTGTTGTGTTCATGTATCTGTTTGTCCTCCATGAAGGTTATTATGACAGTGTGCTCAAAAACTCAGCCTGTGTGTATTTCTTTTGCCACCTCCAGGTGCGGCGAGGCCAGCGCACCGTCCAGACGGAGACCAAGTACATCGAACTGATGGTGGTCAACGACCACGAACTGGTAGGAGTGAGGCAGACAGCGCCAGAGTGTTTTCTTTTACCTTATCTCTGTAACTGCAGCATGAGAGCCATAATAAAACGTCAGTGAGGTTCTCATTAAAAAACACATCATTAATCACTTGGTGCTCAGCTGATAAGACTTTGACAACACAAGATAAGGCAGTGATGCTGTTTCTCCTCTGCTTTTGCTAGTTTGTGCAGCTCCGCCGGTCGACCACTCAGACGAAGAACTTTGCCAAAGCTGTGGTGAACATGGCCGATGCGGTGAGTGGCTTTAAAGACAAAGATAATCTGCAAAAGTCTGAATATTAATGGGAAGCTGACCATGAGCTTCCTCTTCCTGTCATCTTCATTTAAAAAAACAAACCGTGGCAGCTCTTCATAGTGAATCTACTGTAGAGACTCTCTTGAGCTTATTCAGGACAGTTGCCAGATTTCATTGCTTTTCCCTGCCGATGAGACATTCCTGGTTGGGACAGCTGCCATCCCTTATTCACAAAAAAAACTTTTTTTCTGTCTGATGTTATTCTAAGCCCCTCAGGTTTGGTCTCACACTGTGTTGACTATGAGAAATTCTCTGTCACTTTCAGAAATCTGTCACTAGTTTGAGTCAGTAACCTGACAAATGGCAAGTATCTGCTTTTGTCTCTTGAATCCTTATTGTCATATAACAGCTAATGAAATACTAAATAAATAAAAAGATACATTATATAAATACTTGAAAAAAAAAACCTCTGTTTTATTTTGTTCAATATTTGCAATGATTTCAAGGGAGGAAAATTTACACCAACATTTCAGTGTCCAGACCAAACAAAATGCTAAAAACAGGAAATGCAATATTATCCCAGATACCTGTGTACAACACTCTTAGGTCATATTGTATCTGATCTAAATTAGTTTGCTTGACTGTTTCTAACTTTATTGACAAAAACATGAGCAAATTCAAGGTAAGTACAGGTTGTCAAAATATAGATCATCATCATGATTTGACTACTAGACTATATATTATGATGATGACAATCTCCAAATGTACAGAAAAAAGTAAATTTCAAAGAAGGAAAATGAATAAAGGGATCTGAGAAGGGGACAAGCATAAGGGAAGAAAAGAAGAAAAAAAGGGTGTAAAGAAGGAAGTGTAACAGATGGTAAGGAGGTAGAACCTGAATTAAAGGAGGAGTCAAAGTAGCAGGAAGTAAAGATGAAAGTGAATAAAGGCTCAAAGAATAAACCTACGTGAGGAGGAGAGAGCTCCCCTACAGCGCCCCCACCCTTCAGGAGACGGTTGTTGCAACAGTTCACACGTCAGAAAATCACGTCTTTTAAACAGTTTTTACAGTTTCCCCTCGGACACATTTAAATTAACATCATATCAATTACTTAACATATATGAGATGTTAAATGTGTGTTTGTGTTTTATTTGAATTGAATTTACAATGCATGAATCTTCACTTGTATCACCATGACAACACTTACACAGGTCTTTATCTCTGTTGTTTACATGCTGTGTTTCGGTCTTTTCACCTGTTGTATAATTCCTCTCCTGTGATTTTTTTTTCTTTCTTCCTTTCTGATGTGTGTCCAGATCTACAAGGAGCAGCTCAACACTCGCATCGTCCTGGTGGGCATGGAAACCTGGTCGGTGGAGAACAAGGTCTCCGTGGGCGACGACGCCCTGCTCACCCTGCGTGACTTCATGAAGTACAGGAAGGAGAGCATCAAGAGTCGCTGCGACGCCGTGCACCTCTTCTCGTGGGTTCAGCATTTCACTTCGCTGCTGCTGCTGCTCTTATTGATCTCCTCCTCCTCCTCCCTGTCTTTCTCCACCTTCGACTTCTATATCTCCTCTACCTTTTCCTCCTCCCCTTTCTTCTTCTTCTCCACCCTCCCTATTCACCTTGTTCTATTATTTCTTCCCCTTCATCCTCCTCCTCTTTCCTCTTCTCCTGTTTCCCCTTGTCCCTTTCTACATCTTCCATCTCCTTCCTTTTCCTCCTCCTCCTCCTTTCTTTTCATTCGCCACGTCCTCTGTCTTTTTCCATCTTCTATTTCTCCTCCTCCTCCTCTATCACCTCACTGTTCTTTCACCTCTCTTTGTTCTCTGACTCCCAATTATCCTCCCCCTTTTTCATCATTCTTTATCTCTTGTCTTCCTTTACTTCCACCTCATCCTTCACTTCTCCTCCAAATTCCTCCTCTTCTTCCTCTGCTCCACCTCCTGTTTCTCCTCTTCTTTCTATTATTACATCAGTCTCTCTCTTGTCTCTTCCACAGCGGTAGGACGTTCATGAGCAGCCGCAGTGAGGCCGCCTACATCGGGGGGATCTGCTCAGTCACCCGGGGTGGAGGCATCAACGAGGTGACACATCTCCTCTTCCGCTGACCTTGAGAAACTGAAAACAAAATACTGGTCCTCGGCCAAGTTGTAATTCCTTTTATCATTAGTCCTTAATGTCTCTTTCACCTTCAGTTTGTGTCCTTGTTTGTGTTTTCTATACGTATATCTTCAGTTTGGCACCGTGGGCCCCATGGCCATCACGCTATGTCAGAGTCTTGGCCAGAACATCGGGATGCTGAGGAACAAGGAGCGAACATCTGCAGGTCAGACCAAAGTCAATGGTTTCGACATTGCACAAGGATTCACGGTGGATTTAAAAACAGCGACAGTTGGCCTTAGTTACACACACACTGGTCTTAAATGACTTTCTACTTTTAGTATCTTCGTGTTCCCTCTGATAAAATGCTTACTTTTATTGTCCTATAGCTCAGATCTGTCCTGTCTTACAAATGTCCTTACCCTATATGCTGCTCTCACAATGTTTTCCACTGAGAATTGCATTAAATTTGTCATTGAGAAAAGAAAGCATTTTTTACCTCAGCTGCGCCAACAGCTCCCTCAGGTGGTGAGAAGTCGCATCAGCTGTCGTTATGACCACAGTCTGTGTGTGTATGTGTGTGTGTAGGAGACTGCCGGTGTCCAGATCCATGGCTGGGCTGCATCATGGAGGACACAGGGTATGTGCTCATCAGTGATGGCAAGTAACGAAGTACAAATACTTCGTTACTGTACTTAAGTAGAATTGTCAGGTACTTTTTAGAAGTATTTATTTTTCTGACAACTTTTTACTTTTACTCTGTAAATTTTTAAAGCAAATATCTTTACTTTCTACTCCTTACATTTCCCCAAAAGGCTTGTTACTTTATTTTCCTACGTATCAGGGTTTCCGCGGCAAATAAGCTGAGTCTTCATAGTTCCTCCTCAGCGGGGTTGAGGTCGTCATATCACTCTGCCGTGATGGCCATCGTTTCACTCTCTTTTTTTCTCCTTTCATCAGCTCCAATCTCACTCACACAGCAGTCAGTGAACACAGGTGAGAGAGCTACAGTCCCAGCACAGATCAGCAAGCGCTGCTGCCGCTGGGTTTTTAAAATTAGCGGATTTGATTCTTGTGTTGGACGTTGCGCTTGACTCCCAGTGGAAAAACAAACAGCTACGTGTCAAGCCCGGTGAATCTTGCAATGGAAATACTTTTTACTTTTATTGATACTTTTGAGTAATTTTCAGAGCCTGTACTTTTTACTTTCTCTTGAGTAGATATTTGGATCAGTACTTTCACTTTTACTTAAGTTAACCTTTGCCATCTCTGGTGCTCTTCTTACAGTGAACTAATGTAAAACTACTGTCATTGTTCATTTAGAAACATTCATTTAAACATTCATTTAGACTCAGTGGAGACAGAGATGGACGCTGTATTTTGTTCTGTTCTGTTCATCTTCTCCGTCCTTCAGCTACAACCTGCCGAGGAAGTTTTCTCGCTGCAGTATAGACGAGTACCTGCGCTTCCTCCAGCAGGGAGGAGGCAGCTGCCTCTTCAACAAGCCCTATAAGGTGAAAGCCAGGCGGTTATTATCACATATAGGCTTTGCACTGAAATCCAAGCTCCTCCAAAAATAAAGTTCCTAATGCCGTCTTTGTTTTGTCTGTAGCTTTTTGACCCGCCAGAGTGTGGCAACGGATATGTGGAGATGGGAGAGGAATGTGACTGTGGGTCACTGGTGGTGAGTGTACTCAAGTTACCACAATGTTTGCCTTGTGCACAGCCTGTCTGGGCTGAAACATACTTTGTGTATTTGTGCATATATAATCAACAATTCAATGTAGATAGAATTTCAGACATAGGTTTTTAACTGTATGATTATTAAGATGACACTTTGAATTACAAATATATTTTACAGACATTTTTGATGGTACATAATTTACCCCCTGCTTATTCAACTCTACCTGCTGTTAAATTAGATTATTTTCCAATAAGAGGTGACATAAGTCAGTGTCTCTCTGTACGTATTTTCCTCAGTGCTGTCAGTTATGTGACACCCATGATGTACTGATCTACTATTAACCCTCTTTGTCCTGAAGGAATGCGCTCGCAATGGAGCCAACTGCTGTAAGAAGTGTACTCTTACCCATAATGCAATGTGCAGCAACGGACTCTGCTGCAGGGACTGCAAGGTGAGCTGCTTTTTACAAATCACACCTCTTTATCTGGGACTGGGGGGGTTTATTGTTGTTCATATGCTGAGATTGACTTGTTCGCCTCGTTCTCTCTTCTTCTGTGGTTCTTTGTGACAGTACGAGCTCAGAGGGGTGACGTGCCGCGATGCCGTCAATGACTGTGACATTCCCGAGTCCTGCACAGGAGACTCCAGCCAGGTAGACGGAGCCTCCAGACATGTACTATGTGTTTACACGCTGTTTACAAAAATGCATGCATGAATCTGAAAATAATAATCTTCTTCCTCTCTCAGTGTGCATATAATGTTCACAAACTAGATGGCTACATGTGTGATGCTGGACAGGTACAGTCAAGCTTTACATTCACTTTTTTTGCTTGTTACAGTCAATAAAATCTTCTTACTGCCTCCTCTCATCATCATGTGTATCCTCCTCCTCCTCCTCCTCCTCCTCCTCCTCCTCCTCTTCCTCAGGGCCGCTGTTATGGAGGTCGCTGTAAGACCAGAGATGGCCAGTGCAGGACTCTGTGGGGCTACAGTAGGTTTGGATTGGATATCAAGTGTTATTTCCTCATGTCTCTTTCTCGTAGTGTGTGCAAAGCGAGGCCGAAGTTGTAACGCTGTTAGTGAAAGAGCTCTCTCTGCTCAGACTCAGCTGACAGGTTCTGCTACGAGAAGCTGAACGCTGAGGGCAACGAGAAAGGAAACTGTGGCCCAGACTCCAGTGGTCAGGGATGGGTGCAGTGCAACAAGCAGTGAGTGAACAGAACACTACTCATTATATAAATACTTTTTTTTAAATCATGGTTTTATTGTTGCATCTTCTCTCATTTGTCTCGCACAGAGACGTTCTCTGTGGTTTGCTGCTGTGCACCAATCTGACCGCTAAGCCGAGGTTCGGGGAGCTGCAGGGGAAGCTGACCAGTCTGACCATCCACCACCAGAACAGATACCTGGACTGCAGGTGAGGTTTGCTGCTGTGTATGTGACACTTTCAGGGTTTGAACAACAATCGAAAGGGCTGACGAAGGCAGATTCAGTTTCAGGTGGATCAGTTTTATTTTGTGGACGTTGTCTGTGACAAATATGGATTCCTGGTGCAGCAGTCGAGGTAAAAGGAGGGAAATAAGGAAAGAGATATCTGGTTAGAAATAGTTAATATGTTGGTTTTATTCCAATTATTCCATCCAATAATAATAATAGGAAGTGTAATTCATAGGGTATGAGATAATCCCAGTTCAGTTAGATTCAAATACATCTGGAGGATGAAGAGGATGAAGAAATCATCCTGTTCTCCAACCCTCTGACCCACAGAGGAGGCCATGCGGTGCTGGATGATGGTTTGGACCTGGGCTACGTGGAGGACGGGACGCCATGCGGGCCGAACATGATGTGTCTGGAGCGCCGCTGCCTCCCCGTCACCACCTTCAACCTCAGCACCTGCCCGGGCTCCTCGTCCTCACGGATCTGCTCCCACCACGGGGTGAGTGCGTCTACGTCTGCGCCTGTCGTGAAGTTGTTATTTCATCCGCCCTCTGTGACCTTCTGTCTGCTGCTACTAAATTAGATAAAACACAGAACGTTCTCACCCGTGTTTCTCCTCTTCGTCCCTCAGACGTGCAGCAATGAGGTGAGGTGTATCTGTGATCCTGACTACACGGGGAAGGACTGTAGCGTGTTCGATCCCATCCCCATCCCCACGCCAGCAGACGGCCCAGAGAAATACAGAGGTACATACACTACTACACACCTGCAGCTAATGCCACTGCAGTCACCATCGCCTTTGACTGCACTAATGAAAGATGGTGCTGTGACATCTTCCTCTTCTTACATGTCTTGATTTTGTTATTGTTAAATGTTTAATGTCTATGTTTGTCTTGTTCTTAAGTTTAAATTTTTTATGTGAACCACTTTGATAATCATTTTAGATGCTGCAAAGTGCTATATAAATACACTTTGATAACACTTTATAATAAGCATTAATTACGCATTAAATCATCATTTATAACACATGAATACTCATAGCTTATAAACACAGTTAAAACATTTTTACTCATCATTGATAAGCACTAACTGTATTCAGTATTTATTAATGCTTAATAGCGTGTACTTATTATAAAGTGTTACCTACATTTTGGTTCGATTTGATTTAATGAATTCACTGTTAATTATCTATAAAGGGAATAGAATATAGAGTCTGCAGGGAACTTAATGAATTTATAGTGTGTCACTGAACAGAGATGTTATTTTTCCTGCTTTGTTATGCCACACTGAGAAAATATAAAGAAGATGAACACAGATATTTTTAATTTTTGGCACTCAGCTGCAGTTTGCCTTCCTCACTAGCTGACTCCTTCACTCCCACAGGTCCCAGTGGTACCAATATCATAATAGGTTCGGTTGCCGGTGCTATTCTGCTGGCAGCGATAGTCCTGGGGGGAACTGGCTGGGGATTTAAGTAAGAGCTCTGGCATGCCTCCATCTGTGTGTGCCTGCCTGCTGTGTGCCTTCCTCTGTCAAGCTAATTCACCTGCCTGCCTGCCGCTCGCTGCTGAATGCTCCTCTGCTTGCTGTCTGACCCATACTCACAACCAGAGAGCGCGTGAGTTTATTATTGATGCTAATGGATGTGCAGTGGATGGTTCTCCATCTGGGGGGTTTGTGAACAGAAGAGAGCATGAATAGTACAGCACTTATAAACCCTCATTTAGTGTTTTGGCTGCTGTGCATTTCAATTAAACTTTCATCATAGCATGAGATAACTGGGATTAGTTTAACTAATACAGTGAATGTAGTATGTAGTATGGCATCTATATGGTATGGATTAAATGGTATCAACCTAGTTAATTAAGGTAATGTGTTATAACAATGATGATTAAACAAAAGTTTGAGAAGTTACACCTTCTCTTTCAGTGGTTTTTCACTATTTTCTACATTGTAAATTCATATTGAAGACCACGTCTGTTCCTTCATAGTTTTCATGTCTTCAGTATGAATCTACAATGTGGAAAGTAATGAAAATAAAGAAGAAACACTGACTGAGAAGGTGTGTCCAAAGTTTTGACTGGTAGTGTACATATTTTAAAATGACTCAGCTGGAGTTTGCTTTTTTTCTTCACTGTCCACGGTGCTGTTTTGCCTCATGCTGGCTTTGTTCTGGCATGCAAAATAAACCAAACTTGTCTGTGGCTGTAATCTTTTGCCATGATCTCATAACTATTAGCCTGTATGGTGGCATCAAATCCGCCAGACAAGCTCCTTATTGGCCGCACAGTTCAGTTTCTGGGCAACAAAAGATAAGGAATAAAGAGACGATGCCTCTTTATGCACTTTGCTTTTAAACGCTTGGATTCACTGCAAGTTTGCTGCATTACATCTGATTTGTTTATGAAGAAAACTTAATAGTCTTACCTGTCTTTCTACTTCACTTGTCCTCTGTCTATTTTGTCTTCTCCATCCATCTTGTCTCTGCATCGCTGCGGATCCAGAAACATCCGAAGAGGAAGGTACGAACCAGCCTTTCAATAACGATCCAAAACATGATCGGTTTTAAATTCCTGTTCCTTACGTCGACATAATCTGCCATCTGTTTTATAATAGTCCTCTGCTTCTTTATGCTCTGACCACCCACTACTTCCTGATATTTCTAAGACCACACACGTGTGTTTGCGCCTTATTATCATTTTTTCATCTTTCACCCCTTTTTTTTAAAATCATTTATTTAATATTTTATTTGTATGGGTTTAAAAATACAATAGCATGCAGCAATGCCACACACCACAGAGTAAGAAATCATTTCAGTGTACCGTATCTTAGTTTGATTCATTAGTATATTTACTGCGTGTCCCCTCATTAACTTGCCTGCCTGCATTTATAGAGTATAGCTGCAGTGTTGAATTTGTAATGAGAATTTCATAAGACTTTCAATAATAAAAAGTGAATATGTCTTAAGTTTTTACTTTGAGCTTTTAAAAAAATTGATATTCAACAAATTGTCATGAATTTATTAGTTTATCAACTCACTAAAATGAAGCAGGGTTCTTAATTCCAGATGATTGTTTGTTTTTTTTAGACCAAGCAGCTCCTCAATCGATAGAAAAAATCTGAAAATGAATTTAATAATACAACAATACTCATCATTAATTTCATCCCAAATCTGCATCAGCCCACATTTGAATTCATCCTCTCGTCACCTTGTGGTACTATCAGTTACTGTCATGTTCATCCTCCCTCTTTCCCGTCTCACTTCCTTCCTCTTCTCCTTCCAGATCTTCAGGAGTGTGAGTCGTATCTCTCTGCTGCCCTGTCTTCCTTCTACACTGTGTCCAGTCTGCTCTGAGGAGACAAAAACAAAGATGTCTTCCGCTTTACGAGCCATCAGACCTTTCCGTTTTTTTTGTTCCCTCCTTCTTCTTTCTCTACCGACGCTGTCTTCATCTGTGGGTGTTGATCTCTCTCTGGAAAGTGAAATTATTTTCTATCTGTGGTGCAGAAACCCTGAGGGCACATTCCTACAGATCTGAGCAGCTCTCAGGGACTGTCTGCTTATAAATGTCACGCACACACACACATTATCATGCTTTACCCTTACAAGTGATTTTGTGGAGGCCGGCTGTTTACTTCTCCTGATCAAAACTTTTAAAGGAAGCCCTCTGTTAATACATAGTCAACATATTTACCCTCGTGGAGAACGCAACCACTTCCTCTCAGTAGTATGACTTTAACTGCAATAGAAACATATGAATATACAAAATAGTGATTGCTGACATCTTACCTGTGTAGATGAGGGTTATTTTTGTGCTAGGACTTTACATTCCACAGTAATAGCCATAATTTGTCCTCTTATGCTGTCAGTCGTTATCGAGCAGTAGTCCACCTTAAACAAATGCTTTGACATTATATGCATTAATGTATGAATGTACAGTATAGTTCGAACCTGCAAGGAGGCTTGCTGCAGACAAACTGGATAGACGGTTGCACATGTAAACCCCGAATGTTTTTATCCCGCTGTATGATACGTCATCCATATACAACCAATATGCATACAAGTATGCTGAACATGGGTGCTGATGTACATAGTGTATTATAGGGTTGACTCATTTGGAAAAGCAGTGACGCACTGCCGCTCTGAATGGAAGCACAAGACAACTCTTCCTGCCTCTCAGCCTAAAACTGCTCATTTTTGAAGAATTTGAATTTAAATTAGCACCAAGTGATTTGGTTGGAGCTCTTCCTTGATTTCCAGAGTTGCTGTTGGCTTCATCTCTGATTATTTGAACAGCAGAGAAGATATTGTACATTTAATATATATATACCAAGGAGGGAAATTTTCAACTTTCAAGCTGCAAAGTTATGATGTAGATGTCTTTATATGCATAAATGAATCTATACATAAAGTTTCACAAATTCTCAAATTTCAATTTGGCTTTATACTCTATATACTCACTTACGTGTGTGCATAAATTGCATACAATTAGAATTTAAGGCTGTTTAAGCCAAATATGCTTCATCTGAATGGTACAATCTAGAAGCTTAAATCCTGATTGGCCAGATCCGTGTAATAAGCAATAAATATCTAAAAGAAATAACATTATAAAGTTGATTTCCAGAGCTTATTTCAGTGTGAAAAAACAAACATAACAAATTTCAAAAACAAGTCTATTACCAAAAATCAATTTCTGCAGCTTTTATGTGCATGACTCTCTTTGTTTATCTTCTCTGGACCTCAGAGAGTCTTCTATCAGGATCAGAGGATTATTCACCTCTTTTATTTCACCAGTAACAATAAAAAAAAGAACTGCGTACTAGCACATGGTGCCGGAGGAGATGATCCGAGTTACACTGCCAGTCAAACTACAGTAGCACTAAAGGAACATGTTGATATTTTGAGTGGAGGTCTGTCACACAGACACTGAAATCAGGTTGATCAAACCAAAAAGCTTAATGTCATTCCTCACTAAAGAAGATGAGCAATGCAGAATAAATGCAAATTACACAGAAATCATAATTTGAACAACATTACCTTGATTTAAAGATCGGTGTATCTCTTCAATCATACTTGAAACACTCACTATTCTCTAAAACTGTACAAATATCTCAAAAATACTCAAGGACAGTCTTAGCTGAAAGCTCAGGTCACGCTGCATTTATTGCCACCGTTTGTGATCACACATCGTATTTGGACTCGCATCAAAGGGTCCTGGCAACATTTACACACAACCTCCTCGTTTAGTCCCACAGGAAGTTCATCAGTATTAACTTTTCATGTAAATACTCATATTACTGTATATTAAAATACATATCTAACACCAGTGACTGTGATCTAGTCTCTGTTGCACATGTGTTCCTGCAGGATGCTCTTTGTATCATAAAGTCCTTAATTCTGTTGGTGTAATATAATTTTAATGCATTTCTGTTCTGATAACTATTTTTTTTAACAGAATTAATGGATGTTATTGGTATGCTGAGTCAAAATCATCAGTATATAGGAAACTAAACAACAACAATAAATCTGTGGCAGAGAGGGGTTAACTTGAAACTGGCTCATCCTCCATCCTACTTAGTGATGGGGAGATCTGTAAATATTTTTAAATATTTACTGGAAATCAGTGATGAGTCAGCTGAGAGGTGGAACCAGCACTTTGTCTGGTATTCAGCTCTAAGCACAGAGAGACCTCGTATGCCAACATTTGATGCATAAATAAAAAAAAACAATCAGTGTTAATTGTTTATCCCTTTAACTTGATAGCATCCATTTTTAACTCTGCCAATTTCTTGCTTCAGCAGCATCATGATAGTGCAACTAGCAGATGATGCATTGAAAAAAGTACCTTGCATGACTCCATCTAGCTCCTTAGCTGCTCATGTGAAAATCAGACATAATAGATTTTAAAAATAAGACCAGGGATGTTCAGAATAAATTAAATCACAAACTCCCTCATTATAACAATATTACATTTTCCATAGCCCTGACATGGGGAGACTCTGATTGCTGTGGTGGCAAATCACTCTTAATACAGCTGTATACAGCTGCTCATTTTGCAGGGGACCCCATCACTTTCACAGACCCCAGGGATGTCAGGATCTCATTGTCAGACCCACTGGTTTAATACAACACAGCTATAAATATGAAATGTAATATCTTCTCTCAATCTGGTGTCATTTCTGGAGATAAAATATTGAATGAAATGTAGTTTTGTTTTATAAAAGATAAGTTAAATCCCCTACAGCTTTAAATTGCAGGTCTATATTGAATAACGTGGTTTGCAATGATGTAGCATCCTGTATGGATGTATCTTACCGGCTCCCGTAGTTGAAGAGACGTTCGCGGCATTAGTGAAAAAGTTGGACGTCTTGAGGGCACGGTGAGGATCTCAATGCGCTTTACGGCTCTGACTGGGCCGATTCAGAGCCAGTCCTGTCGGCCCCATGCAGCTGTGTGCCGCTGGAGAGTCAAGCCACTCTGAGCGATAGACGGGGGTCCTTTCAAAATAAAAGCAGGCAAGGGGCTTATTTGAAAAAGGACAAAAATTAGAAAATGATTACCGGTATATTCAATCACATGAGCAGTAGAGATAAACAAAACAGTCAGCCTAGAAGTAAATAAGGTTTCTGCATGCCTGGTTTATGGTCTACGCTAAAAATCTGATTTTATTTGTTAATCCCCCGCCCTTTGCTTGATATCAGTGTATTTCAGGAGGAGGTCAAAAGACTATTTATTCTTTTGCCCCTTTGTCAACGGAAGTAGATTTCGTTTCTTATTGTGGAGAGTCTAGGGGCGCCTCCCACTCCCAAATCCGTTGTTCCTTCCCTCTGGTAAAAAAGTTTTCCCTGCAACCTGGAGATTGTCCACGTTTACAGCCTTCAGACGCCACTTCCCTGCTCCACATCTGCAGCTGCGGCCCTCTGCAAAAGATCTGCACACTCCGACACGTATTTTTTTATTTAAATTATCTATGTATTGTTTTTAAAGTTTAAAGTAACCCAGCGTGATACTGCAGAGATGTTTTCCTGGTGCGTAGTCTTTTTCCTCCTCTCTACGTGGTCTTCCGTGGAGTGTAATCCAAGCCCAGTGTTAGGAGATGTAGTCGTGGACAGATATTTCATCCCCAAAGACTGTGCCAGGGAAGCCAAGGACGGAGATTATGTCCGTTATCACTACAACGCCTCACTTTCTGACGGGAAGGTCTTTGACTCGAGGTAAATTAACTCTTTTTATTCCATTAAATGTGATGCATTATTTTTTAGTTTTGTGTCATTTGATCATAAATGTTTTAACTGAATTGATCAGGCCTCAGAAGCAGCTGTGAAAACCAGGCTATTGCTGCAAAAACGCACTAAAACTGGGATTATGATTTAGACAAACAAAGTTTATAAAGAGAATTTCTTTTGGAAGCTGCGGTCCTGCATGCCATGCAAATAAACTCCCTCCCCCATTTTGCCTGTGACATCCTCTCGTCTTCTTTCACAGCCACCAGAGAGGAGAAACCAAGGTCGGGCTCCTGGGTGAGGGTCGACTCATCGCAGGCATTGATAAAGGGCTGCAGGGCATGTGCGTGAATGAGCGCAGGACTGTCACCATCCCTCCACACATGGCCTATGGAAGCACCGGGGCAGGTAAGAAAAGATGTGACACAATGAAGTAGTGGAGTATAAAGTTACATTTAATAGGTTTGGATGGCACAATAGTACATTATCTTTCAGGTTGCAAGTTGGCAACTATCACTGGCAACTATCTGAGGCCTCAAACCCCAGAGACCCCTGTGTTCATTACCTTTTAGTAATTTGATGCATGTATTTAATGCTGTGTTAAATGGCAATTTTCTTTCAAGAAAAGAAAGAGGAGTGGGTCCTGATTTGGCAATTGGCATTTGGGGGTGGGGTTCATGAGAAGATTGACTTGCTTAGCTTATTGAACAATGCACCTGGCCTTACCCTGGGGGCTTTAAATGAATGGAAAAAAGACATGATACAACATGGTGTTGGTAGGTGGATGAATTTTCTCACCTTTAGACATGCTAACACTTTCCCTCTGTTTCCAGTCTTTGTGCTAAGCTAAACTAAGCTGCTGGCTTTAACTTCATATTTATAATATACCTACAGATGTAAAAGCATCAATGAATAAAGTGACTCCCAAAATATCAAACTATCATTTAATCCTCTAATATTTCACTTGGTATTATTATTACATGGTCAATAATGAACAATTGGTGATTAGTCAAACTATCACAAATATGTAGATGTACAGCAAATTTAGTGTATAATGTAGGCTATGCATTAGGAGCCACAGCTAATTTCTGCCCTGACACCACCTAGTGGTTTGACCCAGAATTTATTTAGTTTTAGTTTGGTGACCATTATTGGTATTGCACCACAATATTGTTGCTGACATATTTTGTGATTATTTAAGTTCCTGGAAGTAGAAATTTAGTAAAGCTCTTCATAATAAAAGACAAAGAAATTAAATAAAATAAAAAATATAGATTAGATATGGAAATTAAATGTAACCACACATTGAACAGTTAGTGATGTGTTTGTCTACTTTTCTTCAGGCGACATGGTTCCTCCAGATGCCACCCTGGTGTTTGACATCCATCTGTTGGATCTGTGGAATAAGGCTGACATGGTCATTACCAAAACTGTCACCACTCCCAAAGACTGCAAACGCTCTGTGATGCGCACTGACTTTGTGCGTTACCATTTCAACGGCTCCCTGCTCGACGGCACCATCTTTGAATCCAGGTGGGTGCTGCCTTGGGCCAGTGCTGCTGTTTTCCATGCAAACTGACATTTTAAATGAATGATCCAACACCGCACTGCTGAGCATTTATGAAACAATACAGAATATAATTTGTGCTTCATGCTTTGTGGCAAAACCCCGTCCGAATGACAGCCCTTGTTGTGTGTGTTTTGTACTGTGTCATCCAGGTTTGTTGTCTGTGTGAAGTTGTATTTGACTTTGCGCTTGTATGAGCCCTACGTAGCTACATCAGGAAGCAGACCCACGACTCCTTAGTGGGCGAGGGTTGGCTGATCAAGGGCCTGGAAGAGGGCCTGCTTGGCATGTGTGTGGGAGAGATCAGAAATATTGTCATCCCACCCTTCAAAGCCTACGGAGAAAAGGGATCAGGTGAGTTAAAATGGCAGGTTATTAGAAAGAAAACGACAAAAAAATGTGGTTAGAGATATAAAAAAGGACAATGAATCAACAGGCAAATCACCCCAAATACAATCTTACCAGTACATTTTGATTCATACTTTGAAATATGCAAAAACGAATTTGGTTTGGGTTTTTTATAAAACTGAAAACATGTGACAGTAGAACAGATTCTCAGTTGTTTCATGTCTTTCTCTGCCCTTTGTTTGGTTAAATGCAGAGATGAGCTGAGGTCTAGTAGTTTTAGCTGTAACTTTCAAATATCTGGAATCGGTTTATTGGAGGTAGATTTGAAAATAAATAAATCTTGCCTTTCAAAACAATAATTTAGCTACAGTAAAATGAGCAAGTACTATGTTATAGTCAAAAATCACAAATAAAAACCCTACTACATGAAACGACTCTCTCCTTTGTGAAGTCATTTGTTGATGTGTGAATGGTGAAGTTTTGAATTCTCCACTTTCTGCTCACCAGGTAAAGAGATTCCTCCTCATGCCACCCTGGTGTATGACGTCCTGTTGGTGGACATCCATAACCCCAAAGATAACGTCACCGTCGAGGATCAGAAGGTGCCTGAGTCGTGCAACCGTAAAACAATTGTCGGAGATTACATTCGGTACCATTACAATGGATCCTTCCTGAACGGAGTCACCTTTGACACCAGGTGAGCTGAGGTCACACAGTCACGGGCAGGGAAGACGATTGGAAGTGGATCAGCGGTGGGTTTGGGTGGACTTTACGTGACTTTCTCTCCTTGTCTGTGATTTCCCGTAGCTACCAGAGGAACAGCACATACAACACCTACATTGGGATGGGCTACGTGATTGCTGGCATGGACCAGGCTCTGCTGGGAGTCTGCATCGGGGAGAAGAGGAGGGTCACAATCCCCCCACATCTGGCATATGGAGAGAAAGGAGCAGGTCAGTAACTGAATAGGAAAAACTAAATAACAAATTTAATTTTAATAGATAAACTGGACATAATCGCCTAATTTAAAAGTGTATAGAAGGGGATGTCTCATAGCCCCCTCTATGTCTCTCTGACTATCCTGTCAATTAAAGGCATAAAAAGCCCCAAAACATACTAAAAAAGTGTAAATAAGATGTCTAGTCGAGACTAACAGCTAGTTGCAGATGGTTTGGAAATAGATTTATTTGAGGTAATTATATAAACTATAACTATATAATCTAATTTCAAAATACACAATCTAGTTTTGTAAATCCAACACTGTGTTTCAAACACTGAGAAAGAAAGAAAACACCACAGTTTTCTGTCGTCCCTCCAGGTAATGTCATCCCTCCGTCTGCCGTACTCGTTTTTGACGTCCACATCATCGACTTCCACAACCCCAACGACAAAGTGGACATCAAGATCGTCCACCGGCCCGAGGCGTGCAACGTCACCACCGAGGAGAACGACCTCGTCCACTACCACTACAACTGCACCCTGATGGACGGCACGCTGCTGTTTACCTCGTGAGTCACACCCTCTCGTGGTTTTTTTTTTTTAGAATAGATTGACACAAATGCCACGTGACACGTCCACTTTCATTCATCAAAAAAAAAGTAACTTACTCTTTCTTCAGGCACGACTACGAGAACATGCAGGACGCCGTGCTGGGCACAGACAAAGTGATCGACGGGCTGGATGAGGGTTTGCGGGGCATGTGTCAGGGAGAGAAGAGGTTGATAACGGTGCCTCCTCATCTGGGCCACGGAGAGAGAGGAGGTGAGACGTCGTCAGCTTAACTTTTTGTATCAGCAAAATGAAGTTTTGATTCTAGCTTATCAAACCTATGTTGAAGTCTGACTCTGAGTTCCTATTTCTGCATTCAAGTTAAGAGTAAACTATAATTAAAATGTCTTTCAACCAAGCTACAATCATCTTGACGAGACGCTCCCAACCCTAACCCTGGCGGTAAACCAACTGTTTTGGTTTGTGTGTCTCATGCAGCCACTGGTGTGCCGAGCAGCGCCGTGTTGGTCTTTGACATCGAACTGGTGAGCTTTGAGAAGGGAGTCCCCCCCGGTTACCTGTTTGTGTGGCTCGAGGACACTCCTGCAAACCTGTTTGAAGCCATGGACCTGAACAAGAACAAAGAGGTTCCACAGGAGGAGGTAGGTCACTCCGGTTTATCTCACTAAATTAATGTTTGAATCATCTGCAAAGAAACCAGGAACAGCACCACACATATAAATGTGGAGGAGTCAAAGTAAAGCACACTTGTAACTTTCCAACAAATTGATTGATTGATTGATAGATAAATACTTGATTAATCCCCCAAAAAATTCACTGAGATTTATCAGTTTCTTACTTTGGCGCCATCTGGTGGTTGTTTTAACAATGCCTTGTCTTATTGTTTCAATGTGCTTCACAAATGTACACCACCTAAACAGTTGAAAATTTGAGTTTGAAGGTTTTCCTGACCCTGTAGATGAAAAATAATAATCATTTTGAGGCAAATCAGACAATCTTCTTAAGATTACAGTTCAAAATGTCACTTGTGAGCACTAAACTGCAGTTCACAAGACATCCTAAAAATGTTGAGGAAGAATGCTCAAAGCTAACTCCATCATGTGGGTGAAAGAAGAACTTTAAATCTTGTAAAATGAATGCCTGTGTGCTGGTAGGGGTTCTGCACAGTAAAAGCTTCTGGAAAAAGCACTAGACTGTAATTAATCAGGAATTACTCTAATTATAACTAGAGGCACATGAGGAATCAGTAGATAATCCTATTTGATCACATAAGGATTTTTAACATGTGAGTCAGTGGTGATGCATCCTGAGCTGCTTTTTCTCTTAAAGCTAACAAAACACTCTGATTATATCACACTACTATTTTTTTTTTTTTCCCAGTTTGCGGAGTTCATCCAGCTGCAGGTGACAGAGGGCAAAGGTCGTATGAAGCCTGGACTGACCATGGAGCAGGTCGTTGTTGACATGTTCCAAAACCAGGACCGAAATAAAGATGGACTGATCACAGAGAATGAGCTCAAACTGAAGGTGGACGAGGACAAGGAAAGGGAATTGACGCATGAGGAGTTGTGATGCGTATGAATGTTTTTGCTTCTCGCTCAGGGACAAACCCTCAACATCTTAAAAACAAGCAACAAAAGAGACTTTTTCCCATTCAGCGTCAAGTTTTTAATACTGGCCAGTTTTTGTTTTTGGAGACGACAAGAAAACAGTTCAAAGGATCTTTTTGTGGAGTGTTGTGTTGTGTGTGAGTTTGTTTGTGTTTGACAGTATGTATTTCAGAAAACAGAACAAGCACCTTTTATTTGTCCCTGAAAGTCACATTGATTAAAAGGTTTGTAAGAAAATGAACACGCTTTCAGTTTTTCCACGTCGTGAATCACTACAGAAAACTGACACCTGAAGAAAAAAACAAAGCATCTGCATTCATGACAAAAACAGAAGCAGCGATGAACTCTTAATGGGTGATAACATTTAAAACACTGCAAATAAAAATACATTATCCCATGCTTTGTGATGTAAGAGTTGCAGCATTTCTAAAAGTCACACTTCAGGAACAGGGTCTAATTCTTTTTTTTTCTGATCTCCAGCTGAAATATCACTAGTAATAGTTGCATTGTTGGTAATGCCAGGTTTGAATAAGGAAAACCATATATTACAGCCAACAATAAGTAGCATAGCAGTGATTTTTTCTCTAATGACGGTGATGGTTTCAGGCACCAGTGTGACTTAAAGAGATGTTGCAGCTCTGTCTGGCAAATTGTTACCTTTGTTACAACAAAGACCAAAGACAGACGTCTGCCAGGGAGTTACATCATTTGAAACCAATGCTTATTCAAGGGCAACATTTTAAATGCTACATCTCTCTGTGGTATTTGTATTAATAATGCTTAAAGAACTGAAGGGGCTGTCGTTATCTTCCTGTAACTTTTCTTTCTTCTTGCTGGCAGGAAATCCCAGCTTTTGATAATATTTTAATTGATGATATACTTTTTTTTCAATTGAGAAGCACACTAATACAAGTTAGTCTGTAATAATCTTTTCTTCTATGTAAGTAAGACTCCTATAGTAAAGTGCAACTAGCTCAATGGTAAGACTTTAGGTTAAAAGACAACTCTCGTTAAGAACACACATCCTACATGTAGCTTCCTGTTTGATTCTAGTATTAGCACATTCGTTCACTGTTAAAAATGGTTAAGTAACATAATGACTGACATGATAGCTTAAGAACGTAAAACATCGCTGTCAAGTTGTAAAGTTGTAAAGTGACCATCCATGTGTATAGTACAGCACAGTATGTGTGTAGTATCGAGCATCAAGTATTTGCAGTGTACACTGAGGTAATACACAGTACACAACACACACCAGAGTCCACCAGTGTCAAAATGAAGTCGATGACACATAATGAGACAGTTGGTTTCCTTTGCTTGTACAAGAACGTATTTTAAAAACTCTTATAGTTAATAAAACAGAGTAAAAAAGTACAGTATTTTATGCTAAAAAGAGCAAAATATTAGTTATTTGTACTCAAGAGTTTAGGAGTGTAAGTTACTGATTTCCTTCAAGATGGAGGGAACCAGATAAACACTTGTTTTTGGAAGAAAAAAAACAATTTACAGCTCTAATGACGTCTGACGTCCAAAATAAACAAGCGACTGACGTTATATAATCTCTTTGGCTGCAAAGCTGACTTAAACAACAAATTCTACGAAAATAAGTTGTGAAGTAATGTAAAAAAAGAAAAGAAAAAAAAGAAGAAGTAAAGAGTATTGACTGAGTGTGTGTGATGTACAGCTTGAACTACTTCAGTGGACACGGAAGTTTAAAAAACTCAAGTTTCAAGGTCTGGTTTGAGGTAAGTGACGATGAGTGATTGTCCAGCATGTAAACTGTGAACGGAGTGAACGAGTCCATCTGTGTCTCTTACTTGTTGTCTTTCAATGAGGTAATGTGCCTGAGGATGGCGTTGGGAACGTCCATCGTCTCGTCTTTCACCAGAACGATGTCAAAGGAGTTGACGTACAGCTCCTTCCTCTCGTCCACCTGAGTGACACAAAACCACAGACGACGACAACGTCAGTGTCGACAAGTCAGTTTAGTCCGATCAAACCAGCGTGTCTCCTCGCTGTGGCCTGACCTGGTCATTCAGGAAGCCGATGGTCAGGACGTTCTGGGGCTCGGACACCCCATCAGCCATGGTCAGGTCTCCCAGAGAGTCTCCCAGCAGCAGCACGTTGGGTCGACCCTGCAGCTCCCTGAGGCCTGCTGCGTGAGACAGAGCGCCTTCCCTCTTGTTGAAGGTGTGGATGAGTTGGCCTTTGAAGGCTTGCAGGACCCCCTTATCAAAAATGAAGAACAACGCTGAAGAATAATATCATGCATCATTTACTGCGTAAATGCTTTGTAGAAACTGTGGTCCGACTCACTGTTTGGTCAAAGTCCATGTAGTTTGAGATGATGTGGACGTTGGGATGGAAGACGTGGTTCTGTCGGATCACCTCCTCCAGGACGTCTCCCACACCGGCCGAGAAGATCAACAGAGGAACCTGGTGCTCGGCCAGATGTTCAAAAAACCCTTTGTAGCCGTCCCTGAAGAAATTCACATATGAACCCATGATTATCTGATCTGTACAGCTTAAACCATTGAAAAACCATTGCACTAAATACCACTTTTAGTTTTAGTTTTCACAAAGTAACCCTAACCCTCATCAAAGCCTCATACACGGTTGCCCATAAAGTTGGAATAAAATGTTTTTTTTAACCTTTTCACCTGAAATGACTGTGACAAGGTGATTTATTCTTGATAGATAAAGTCTATATCTTCTCAAATTTGTATTGATAAATATCTTCCAAACATATCACTGTGAAAATTAAACCAAAATTAACCTTTATAATAGGAATAAAAAGAGGAATGTTCTTGGCAACAAAATTATTCCAACATTATGGGAAACCGTGTGCATGGAGATGATTACATGCATTGAGAAAAATATAAAATGAACAGTCTATCGTGTGTTTTTCCATTCACACATGGCAAACACATTTTTTCTCAGGAGAACCAGGCAGTCAGTGAACAATATGGCATTCAAGCGGCGTGTACCTGAGCATAGAGTTGGATTCTTTGACGGCCTGTGCGAGCATGTCCTTCCTGATTTTTTGCTGAATCAGCAGTTCATGAACTTTGGTCCACCTGTCGGGAGCAGCACGAGACAACTTCACGATCTAACCCATAAAATACCAAATGCTAAAAAGAAGAGTTAAATATGTGTTGCCAGCATATTAGAGTTTATATTTACAATCTGTTCTACATTAAAGGCGAAGATCCCTGGATTCAACTCATGAAAATGTGACAGTGTTTTTATTTTAAAACATGACCAGATCTGTTTCTCACCACTCGACCATGAGAGGCAGCTTCTCCTCAACACTTCGGCTTGCATCAATCTCTATGGGATAGTAGGTGTTCAACAGCTGCCTCATCTACGATGGATCAATACAAACAATTGAATGGTAATTTTCAGACCAACTAAATGGGATGTAACATCACAGCATGTAAATGTTGTAGTCATAAAAATGTACATGTCAATACTATGCAAGTGTAAAATGGACTTTTGGCCTTGGCTGTATTTACTGTTACCTTTCGAGTGCAGTCTTCAGTAATCAACAACCGGTTATCCAGTATGTCTTTTTTTTAAAAAGCAAGGAGAGCTGGTTAGTGACACTTTTAGTAAAATACAAGACATTCACACCAACAAGTCAATGCAACTGCAGGATAAAGTAGCCAAAGAAAAGAAGCACAAATACAAACTACCATAGATCAATAAATCCTTCTGATTAAATTATCCAGATGTGCAGACTCAGATAAAACAGTTAATCTTATTAGCCTGTATGCTTACTGTGGGTGGTGGGGACTCTTTTCCCGTTGTGAGCGAATCTGGTCAGAGTCATGTCGAAGTCTGAGATCACCTGAGAAAACATGTTCCAATCAGCAGGCAACCAAATTCTCAATTAAATAAGTAATATATAAGTAAATATACTTCAGCTTGAACCACAAAGGCCAAGTCTATATTTGTGTTTTTGTATTCAATCATAAAAGCTCAGAACTCTCTGATATTTAACTTAGGTTGTTATACAATCGGTCTGCAGTTCCTGTGACTTAATTTATACTCTAATTTTCTATCCTTTGTCACAGGACTGACACGATCATTTCCAGACGATCAAGGAATGATTTTGATATGCATTCCTCATTCCTCTCACCTGCTCAGACAATCTAATTCAAACAGACACATCCAAGCATGCCTGATGTGAATGTGCCCTCCACTAACCTGCAGGCGGCCAGCACCTGCTCGCTGCATGGCATGGATCGTCTCCTCCACTCTGCTGCGCTCTCTCATCAGCACAGAGCTCTTAGTCAGCTCTGGGATCTGAAAAAAAATAGTGCATAGTGACTTGGAGAAGAAGAAAGCAATGAAACACTTTACATTTTCATTTAAAACATTCAAGTCATTCACTCTGAACTTTCCGAAATGATAATTCCCATTTCATTTTTAGTGGATCTTCTTTACCTCAGTCTTGACCAGCTGTTGCCAGATGGCCAACACAGTCCGCACAGGTGTGTAGATCCATGGAATATGGTAAATCTGCATTTTAAGTCAAGGAGAAAACTGTTTTGGTTAATTATTCATTTTATAGAGACAAACTGGTGAAATACATACATTAAACATACAATAGCACATATTATTGTATTGATATAGTGTATTATGCTCAAATGGTGCGGTTTTATTTTTTTTCATATTTTCAACATACTGGCACCTTTGTTTACTGTGTTTACAGCGAACAGCTGTTTAAAATCAGTTTTTCAATGGGAGTTCACAACATAATGTTATCTGAAACACTAAGCTAAATTATACTTGACATAAAAAACAGCATAATTAGTTATTCTTCGATTTAGAAAGAGAGAGAGATAAATAAAGGACGCGTTATTATTAGCATGTTTGGCTACAGCTGCACTGATTACGTAACGGACCGTAACGGACAGACAGTTACAACTCACCATTTTCAAACGGAGAGGAGACGGAGTCAGCGACGGTTTCAACTGGTCTCCACCGTTAAAAGTGCATTGTGTTTGATGACAGGCGGGTTATGTCCTAAATCATTGATTAACAGTGCATTAATGTAACACTTAACTGTCGACAGTAGCTTTGAATGATATTTGTTTACATCCTAAGTATTTGTAACACCGATAGTGTTCCCACTTCAACGTGTATTGAGTGCACGTAGTTCCGCCAATCGTAGGTTCCTGGCCGGAGCATTTTAGATGCAGGACCGCAGTGGCATAAAGACAGCCATAGACATATTAGAGACAGCAACAGGGTTCAGAGCACTGTGCAGCATATTCTTTCTGCTCTAATCAGCGAAAAACCATCGGAAACAGCTGGCTCTGGGGATTACTTTTCACAAATAAGATAGGACATTACTATTGGTTGTATTTATAAAATCGAATATTTATTTATTTATTCTCTCTCCCTCCCTCTCTCTCTCTGACCTGATATGAATTGATTCTCTGGTTTATATATATTTTTATTTTCTCTGATATATAGGCTTTTATCTCTATATATTTATTCACAATTGCTGCTCTCTACGGGCTGTTATTTCCACAGACATAGGGCCTATTTCTAGCCTAGAAATCTAGACGCCCCCTAGCGGCAGCAAAAATATTTGATTAGAAGAATCAAAGAATGGGCTCTTTGCACTCATACTTCCGGATTCACGTAATACGGCTCTCCCACTTCCGGCGGCGGCGCGGCTCCACCGGGCTCCACTCAGTGATGGCGCTATTTTCAAGATGCCTGACGGAGCTTCCAAAAATTAACATAAATGATGTACATCGCTTTGCAAAAGCATCGGCTAAAGCTCCGAAGAGCAAATTGGAGAAGGGCTTTCGGATGTATGCCTCATCTTACGTCCACGAATATGAAGGTGAGTCTCCTATTTTTGTGTGTGTGATTGGGATAACTAGAAGCTCATGCTAGGCTAACGTTAGTTACTATAGTAAACATTGAGCCTATTTTCGGACAATGACAGACGTACATGTGTGTGTAGACGATGTGAATACCTCCAAGTATTCAAGCAGATACTTCTTAAATGCATGTTTAATAACTTGTTTCAACAAATGCTGTTTAAACCTGTTTTTAAGTGTCAAATAAAGACAGAGTGACAGGCGAGGTAGCTGTCCGGGCCATCTGCTTCCGTTCTATGAGGAAGAATGATAAACCTCATACAACCAAAGTAGGACTTAGGTGTCTTGGTGTCTCAAAGTTGGAGTTCAACGTTCAAGTTTTCAGTTCTAAAACATGAGTCACACTTCACTTGCGTATGGGTAAGTTACTTGTAGCCGGCCTTACATGTTTACAGCAAGCACACTTCAATGCTGTTTATGAAATTAACAATATGACAATATTGAAGTTACTCAATAACAAAATACTCACAACAAACAGGGTCTGTTGTACAGCAGCCATTATAGTTATTCATAAGATAAGCGCTTATGGGTTAGGCTTTGGTTATGTGATGAATGAACAGAGAGAAGTTGTAGTCATATGCGATTTCTAAAATTATTGCAGGAGTGTGTATGCAAGTGTGAAGTGTTCCTCAAGTTGTGTGTTCAAGGCCACGTTCAATGGCCTCTGCATGAAAGTCCCACGTTCCATTTGAGCACAGCTATTTTATTGATGATGTTACAACTATACTGACTGCTTTTTGTTTGTTTTTTGTTTTATTTTTTACTGCCAACAGATTGTTCTCAGAGACTCTGTTCCCGTGATCTTGGTGGCATCCAGATGTTCATGTGTTGCTGGCACAGCAATGTGCAACCACACAGTGGCCTTGCTGTTTCAAACAGCCCACTATTCCCAACTCAGTGTGCCAGTGGTGCCCCCAGTTCACAGCTGCACAGAGATGGAGCAACAATGGCACAAACCAAGGACAGCTGTAAGTGTAACTCTATTCAACTTACATTTGCATTTAATTTTGAAACTTTATCCACCCTTGATGTCATGCAGAAGACTGTCTTTTATACCTTTCCTCTTGTGCTTGAATTCACAGGGTGTAAAACCAGGACCAGTTGGAGACATGGTTGTAGTCAAGCCTGTACAAGGTCGGATGCGCAGAGGAGGATTACGGTAAGTGCTGGCAAGTTGATGCAGTAGGGCAAGATCACACAGTAACGCTAACAGAGTTACAGTCAGTGACTCAATCACTGACTGTAACTCTGTTACTAGTGACCCAAAATTTTAAAACAATATCTAATTTTGTGTATGCCTACATGTACTTTAATGGCAACACAAAAAGATTAAGTTAATACGTGGTATGATTTGCCAAAAGACAAGGTGTGTTCAGTAAAAACTTTGAAATCAGTTCATATTATTTCTAAAATAATATTTATCATAGTAAGAAAAAAAAAACACATAATTTGTCTTATTTTGCACTAGAGTGTCATCATAGATTCATAGATTAATGAAGGATCCAGTTAAAGATTCTAACTGAGTTTTAACTGAGTTCATACAAAGTAGTGAAGTGTGTAAACATCATTATGATGAAATACCTGTCACTTTTACATTTACATGCTGTCAACTGAATGTGTGTAAATATGAAAATAATTACCCATGGTTTGTTTTGTTCAAAGGAGCACTCTGATGAGAGGGATGGTTGGACCCCTTCCTGACCTGTCGGTGCTTCAAGTGGCTGAAGCCTGCAGTGGCCTAGAACCACTAGACTTGCCTGTAGTTGCAAGCATGGGGATGAGTGCAGAAAGGACTCTTGTGGACTCACAGTTTGGTCTTGTGCAGAGGGGGAGCGTGTTATCTTATCAATTGCCTATACTCCCCACAAGGTACATACAGATCCATCCAAATGTTCCACCATCTCCACATCTGCCTCTAGAAGCTCACAACATGTCAGCATCCGAGTGTCAGTGGGTCTGCACAGAGGAGGAACATTTACATGTGCAGAGTCTGCAGCTGTCCATGGAGATGGCCCACAAACTTGAGGAAGGGACAAGAGACCAGAGCTCAATCCAAGAATGGCACACTTTGCGCAGATCTAGAATTACCTCGTCACGCTTTAGGGAGGTGTGCCATGTGCGGGGTGAAACTAGTGCAAAAGCACTTGCAGAGAGAATCATTAGGGGCACAAAGCAAACTGCGCAAATGAAGAGAGGGGTCCAAATGGAGTTTGAGGCAGCAAATGAGTACTCAAAATGTACCAATGTCAATTACTCACCCTGTGGATTGGTAATCCATCCACAAGCACCATGGCTTGGTGCTTCACCAGATTTGTGTTTGATCCTTCTGCTACTCCACAATTTGGTTTGGTTGAGATCAAGTGCCCAAATGTAAAGAGTTTTGTAGAATGCAAATACTTGAAGAACATAATGTTATCTGAAACACTGGTTGATGGCACTTTCACATTAAAGACCAGTCACGCATACTACTGGCAAGTTCAAGGCCAACTGCTAATCACTGGGCTCAAGTGGTGTGACGTTTTTGTTTGGGCGGAGGAGGACTACTTTGTTGAGAGAGTGAGAGTCAACAAAACTGTACAACAAACAATCAGGCAGAAGGGCGACTTACTTTAGCATTTACATGCAAAAATACCTTGAAATGAAAAGGACGTGCGTGCTGTAATGAATTAGTGGTACTCTACAAGCTGTAATAAATTTACAGTAAAAGAACTCTGTTCTTATAGTTTACTTCAGTGGTTCAATCACTGAGTTGTTGATGTTGTTTATGCCTACATGTACTTAATGGCAGCACAAAAAGATTGATTAAGTTAATATGTGAATGATTTTGATATGAATGTGCAAGCTGTAATAAATGAACTGGAAAAGAACTCTGTTCTGTTCTTATTTTGTCAAGCAGAGTAATGAGTAAAATAAACAAACATATTGTTGAAACTGTTCATTTTTCACCATAAACAGATGGTTTATTATAGTAAAGATATTTTATACATATTATTTCCAGAGTATTATGCAACAGTTTTAAAGGTGAGAATGTGTGTCACACCACTGATCTAGGGGATGCATTTTCAAACAGACACAATTTAAAACACAAATTAATGAAAGACAGTGACATATGTATGTGTCTATGTACATATAATACATGTCATTTCATGACAAAGGCAAGGTGCACGGAGTTTAGACCTATGAGGTGGAAAAACACACTCCATAAACACAATATCTACACTACTTCACCCATGACCTGACCAGGGCTTTGTTTTGATAGTTGCTAAGCAGACAGGCCACTGTAAATATCTGGTTAATACTGCCAGCAATTGACAATGGAATCACTGACTCAAAAGTTTATTCTCCTTCACCCTTCTAATGATTGTGTTCAACATGAACTCTCAGCTGTGCAATCTTCTGTGTCTGGAGGACACTCTCTGCAGGCATCTGAGACTGTCTGCTCAGAAAAGGTGGACAGTAGACCTTGCACTTAACACAGTCATGTATTAGGAAGCCTTTATCAACCATGATGGCCATCTCTTCTGTGAGCAGGTCAGCCAAACCCGATTCCGGAACAGTTCCTTGTCACTTATTGAACCCTCATTGAAATGAAAGTCACTGCTCCATGAGGTGCCATGCCAATCAACCCCTTCATAGTGCAGTGGGACTTGTGTTGAGAACATCTCACTCTGGAGGAGAGGAGACGAGGGTGTTTGGCCTTCAGTTCAGTGCAATCAATAATGACCTGTGTGTCAGGAAAGTCTTTAAAATCATCAGGAAGGTTAGCTTTAACGTATCCATCCAGATGCTCACCGAGCCCAACAGCGTGTACAAGTAGTTGGTCCAAGAGGAAATTCCTGACAGTCGCGGATGAGATGTTGAATCTGTTTGCCAAGTCTCTCTCCTTTAGACCAGCAGACAAATACATCAAGAAGAGGAAAAGTTCATCAATGGGTTGCAACGCCTGCCTCTGGTTAGAATAAAATGTCAGATGTCAGTCACAGACAGACAGTAGATGTGCAATGATTTTTGTTAATTAAAAAACAAACAAACATTCAAATAACACAACTAAAGAAATAAGTGTGTGTACCAATACAAACCATTTGTGAACATCAGGGACAGTTTCAGTCATTCTCTCAGCAGCTTTGACCCTGGATGTCCTAATGATTTTGTGTACAGATGGCTCAATCAGTCTCCAAAAAATCAAAGATAAGAACTGGTGAATCTATGTAGACAGAAAGCAAAGTAGATTGTTAGGCTTTTTAAAAAAATTATTATAATTAAAACAATAACAGGGCTTTCAAATTTTGAATTCAGGCAATAATTACGTGTAGTAATATTAATAATTGTGCTACATAATATGATTCGTTTTGTAATAATTATTCAGACTTAGATTAAGAATAAAGGATGACACATACTGACATGAGAGAGCCCTGATAAACATACATTTTATGTAGGGCTATGTTGTTTACCTTGTATAGAAACGTATATCCTCGTCGGATTTAATCCAAAAGTTGACTGAAGCTTCAGTTCTTCAATTTGTCTTTTTAACATTTCCACTTCTTCTTTTAGATTTTTATTTTCGTTTTGTGCCATGGTCAGGTCATCAGGGTCAGGGTCACGGCCCTCTGATCTTCATTCATGGGCTCCGTGTCATCATCAGGGTTGCCCGGCGGCTCAGGGCGATTCCCATACTTGATCTTCGTGGGGGGAGGGAGTAATCATTCCAGTTTTTTTCCTTTTCTCTGATCTTCTCCTGCCCTCTAAAGTCTTCGGAGGGATGAACTGGTCGTCAATTGCAGACCTTTGATGACTACTTATCGTGTATTGTTCCCGATTCAGCCATCGCTTTCGTAGCTCCACGTCGCTCGGAAATGCGTGAAAACTTAATGTACCGTTGTATTGGAAGAGGCCCACACTGACACAACAATGTTCGTGGTATTGCTTCGTTTGTCTCTGAAAGAATACTTTCTTTACTGAGACTCATTGTCGCTTGACTACCGCGCTCACTACGCCAAACGGGAAGTGAGCCGGAAAAAGCCGTATTACCAGGTTCCGATTACAAGAATCAAAGAATTACGTTTATCAGACAGGAGATTATAGATATCTAAGAAGATGGACATTTTGTTGTTGAATGAGGTCCTCTTTCTTCTTTCTCTCTGTATTTGAGATGTTATTCAGTGACTGAGTGAATTAAGGATGTCATTAGAGAAATTTAAATTTTGGTCCAAATTCTCGAAAATCGCCTGTGTGGCTTTTTGGTAATTTTCTCCAAAACCACTGGCCCCATTTCAACCAAACCGTCTACCTTTTACACATAATT
Organism: Decapterus maruadsi; assembly: GCA_030347415.2. NCBI lineage: Eukaryota > Metazoa > Chordata > Actinopteri > Carangiformes > Carangidae > Decapterus > Decapterus maruadsi. Next base: position 10,216,720 of record CM064888.1, on the reverse strand, counting down.
ACTTCATATAGGTCATATACAGTAGGCCTACTTCAGCTGGATGTTGCAGCTCCAGGATCACTTGTTGCTGTTACCGTTGGATGAACTGACAACTGTGACTGGATTGCCATAACACATAAATCATAAAACTTGATGATTTCAAGCAAATCCTGACTCACCACATTTTCTCCTTATGTAAGGGATAATAATGGCCAACGAGGTGTTCAATTAGGATGGACTTAATTTGTCCATTCATTCCTGATAAATTGGACACAGGGCACAATCCTGCAATGGTCACTTACCAAATAAATTAATATTCAATCCTAATGTAGCTTTGTTCATATTTGGACACCTTTTTCCAGAGATGACAAACTATTTCAGTGCATTAATCTTTATTACACTTGAAGTTCTTGCACATACAAATGTCACACAGTAAACTTGGCTGCATGAAATCTGAATGAATAGCACTGACAGGTCATACTTTATCCCAAAGCCACCTCCTATCAAACTGGGAAAAATGTCTGAACTTGAAATCCTAAAATCCTCACATACATCCACATACTGAACTAAATGAAATTCATTGATCAATATGCTACTGTTCAAGTTATGCAGTGGAAAAATGGCAGAGTTACCAGGCCTAATTAGACTGTAGTTACTGGCAGCTTGGCAGTGGACACCACAGGCACATTTCAGCAGTAATAGAGAAACACACTGAGCTCAACAACTGTTCCACACAACACTAACTGAGAAACAGGGCTGGAGTCAAGAAAAGCCTCTGTTGAAGTTTTACTCAACTACAACTACATTGATAAGAAACAGGAACATTATGAAAGGCTCTTGGTTCACACATTGTGAACATGTGCTCTGATTCACTCAAAGTACGAAGTACAAAGGCAGAACAACCCAAATGAGTCCACCAAAACCAACAAACAAAATCACTTCATAAAGCCACAAACATAACGACATTCAATTGGCAACGATTCTTTTTTTTTTTCTTCATGTTTTAACCTACCAAAAAATATATTTTTCTCATTGTTATGATGGCATTTGGTCAGATCAATTAACCTCATATGTACTTGAGAAATGAAACAAAGAAAATTTTAGTGGACTTCAAACATACAGTGTGAATAATATTATATTCACAACCATTGGAATGAGGCAAAACAGTGTTTGGCCATTAGTGCAAACTGTTTTAGTGCACATATTCTAGTGCAAAAGACTTTGTTTTAAATAGGATGAAGCATTTCATCATTGCACACCCTGTCCCCCAATATGTCCTTTGCTTAATATTTACCTCTTGCTTAAAAAAAAAGATCTTTCATGTGGTGCACACAAAACATACTGAATGCTATAAAAAAATGAAAATCATGGTGTGAATTGGAGGTAGAAATTAGATTAAGGTAGTAAGAGCAGTAAAAAGTTCAAGGCTTTCCTTTCCCAGCTGCTTGTCACAGTATGGTCTTCACTGAGGTGCCATGTAAATCTAACCTACATTACAATATATGTAGACATCATTTAACTTGTTAAGTTTACATCTCCACATAAACTTAAAGCACATTTCACAGGAGAGCATCACTGACAGCTCAGTTTGAATTTAATGTACACTAGAATAATTGTTGACATCATTTCCTTTTGTGTGTTAAGACTGACCCTGTACTGTATATAAAAAAAAGCAAAGCTAGTTGTTTAGCAGTGAAATCAACAGTGTTGTCAGAAAATGCCTCTGCAATCACAGTATCATTGACTAGCGGAATAAAAGTAAGGCTCAAGCTAATGGTGTAAGGCTAAAATGATTAAGCAAGGGTGAGAACTTCTAAGCCAGTCTAGCTATTGTTTTTTCAATATTAGCAATTAGAACAGTGTGATCTTAAGCCCCAGATAAACCCATGCAGACGTTTCACCTCAATAAAGGCAAAAACAAGGCATTTATCAGAGGATGGAGTGCTAACTAGATGAGGCAGAATGACAGATTCAAACTCAACATTCAATCTGAGACTGCAGCTGTCTCCGCAGAGTGAGAGTGCGCCGATGGAGCTGCTGCATCTGCTGCATGCGATCTCGCTGGCGTGCCAGGTTCTGGGGCATGGGGAAGCGCTGGCAGCCGTACAGATAATGGTACGGGATGCGGACGTGGCAGGCCGCGGCTCTGCAGCGAGGCTGAGGTAAGGGCGGGAGCAGCATCCAGCGTTTCCTCTCGGCGCAGTAGCGGTAGACCTCTTTGCGGTATTGCTTGTCCATGTTGTTGCTGTTCCTCCACCCGCCGATGATGAATATGTCTTCACCCAGGTAGCAGATGGCAGCACCTTCCATACCCAGCACCTCGGGGGGGAGGCTGTCCAGGATGTCATCTGAGATGTTTCTGCTGATTTTCTGCTGCGCCGCCTCCACCGTCACCTTGTAGCTCTTGGGGCAACAGGAGGCGGTGTGGTAGAAGTTGGTCGATGCAACAGCCATTTGGAAAACACAGTAGTTATCAATCAGCGGTAAGGAGTCCACTTCCTGCCACTTGTGACTCTCTGTGTCGTAGCACGTGGTCACGGAGCTCAGTCCATCCCCGGCGTCCATGTCCACGGGGGTCCTGGCCATCACGTACACATACCGGTCCTCCACTGTCACAGATTTTACATCCCGTAGTATTTTTGGCGCCGGCTCGAGATTGTGCCACTCATCCTGCTCGGGATCGTAAACTGTAACATCCTTGAAGCCTGGACTGAAGTTGCCATGACCACCAATGCTGTAGAGTATGTCTTTGACGCATGCAAGGCTGAAGGAGTGCTTGCGGGAGGTCAGGCTGCTGACCTGCTCCCAGCTGTTCAGGTTGGGGTTGTAGCGCTCTGCCATCTTGGCGAAGCCCGGCTCCATGGAGCCTGCCACGTAAACATGGCTGTCGGTGACGGCGACGGCGTGTCCATCGAGGTGGTTGTGAATGTGGGGCAGGTTGACCCAACGGTCTTCAGCTACAAAGTAGCCCACACACTCACTCAAATACTCCCCACCTTCTGAGACGCCACCCATTACCATGATGACATCCATGTTCTGGCCAAAGCGTGGCTGGATCGCCGCCATGTAGGAGGCACGGAGCTCTGAATCGGCCGACTTGAGGCTCTCAAAGCGAACAGCATGGACCTCAAGAGTATCAGACACCAGCTTCTGACAAGATGCACTGTTTGCCACCAGGGGCTCCTTCCTCACCACTTGAGTCAGGACAGAAGGAGCAATCTGTGTCAGCCTTAAAAGGCCGAACAGCTCCTCAAAGTGCTTCTCTCGCTCCTCTGTGTTCTGGTGCACCCACTTCACAATGGTTTCAAACAACTCCTGCTCAGAGTCCACAGTGATCTCTGAGTCTGAGAGCCAGTCTCGCACCAGGTGAAACGGCAGCGTGTAGAATTCCTCCTTGCAGATAACTTTGTGGAAGTTTCTTCTGATGGTCTCAGCAGCTCCCAGGGCCAGCTGGTCCAGCGTGTACATGTGGGCGAGGCTGTGCACGGCTACACAGTTGGATAAGCTCAAATTCTTCATCAGAAACTCTCCACAGAAGCCCTTCAGCTGCACCAACAGGAACCTGACAGTGGGAAGAAGTCAGAGATCTGATCATGAACACTTTCATACATTAATTTCCAAAGACAAAGACACTACCTGGTCTATAAAAACTATTTATGTTGTGATTTTATGTCCTGAAATGTCAAAAGCCTTATAGGTTTAAGTCTTTAGATACTGCCCAGGTTGGAGTTGGGTGCAACAATGTTCCTAAAAAGATGATTTCATCTGTGTTAGTGTCTGACTAAACAGCAAAGGTGTGAGGTGACCTGCCCTAACAGGTCCAACAGCACAGGAGCCTCACTTTGTTTAAACTCAAAACAACCACTCGGCCAAAGTGAGAACACAGATGAGTATGGTCTTTGTGCAAATAATAAACATTATGGACAATGCCCCAATATGAATCTTGTCTATTCCCAGCACTCACGTTGGTAGTAAATTGTGATTTCAATTAGAATTTTAATTTTTCTTTAAAGAGACGATGATATACTTTTCTTGGAAGACCAGTTTTGATATTGCCATTGGCCATATTGTGATTCAGATTAAGTATTTGTGCAGTGTACAACTATTCATTGAAGTCATTTCTTGAGCAAATAGCCTGTGCCAAAAGACTTTGCAACTGTTTCACTGAGAAAGAAATATCATTTGATTTAATGGATTATTACTCATAACCCTAGATTAACAGCATGGATTGTTTATTGATGGGGCCCAATGAGCAATCCTCAGGGGCCCAAGGGATCAATGGCCCCTCATCTTCATCTACAACATATCCCAGAGAGACACCCCCCCACACACACAGGAAGAAACACAAAACAAGCACAGAGTGACATAAAACAACTACAAGAGACAAAACATCTAGGAGGACATGTATAATGTCCTCAAAGAGATGAAAAACATCTGCAGAGACACAAAGCAACAGCACAAGAGATCCAACAACACCACAAACAGAAACTGAAATGACCACAAAGAGACAAAAATCAACAGCGTTTTTGATAGGCTATCAATCATGGATTATGATCAACAATCTGTTACAGGTTAATGAAGGTTGGACTCTTGGCAAAAGACTTGGTCCATTATTTCCCCCAACTTTGTCTGTTAATGTGCACATTTTCCTCTGATTAAAACAGCTGGTTCCACAGGTGTGCTCACTCCTATTCAAGTCACACCTGCTGACGTAATCATGATGCAGGTATAGGCCTAGACAAGGTAAGGCTTGTTTTCCACCTGACACAAAGGCCTGGATGGCAAGACGTAAACCTATCATTGTGATATAATATGGTTGAAGAAAAAATCACCTGTCAGCCAGTTCCAACACTTCATGCACATTAGCGCTGGTCACTCTGATCTCTCCCGTGTACATGAACTGAATGACGCCGCTCACAGTCTCCGGGTCCGGGCCGGTCTCCGAGCTCCACTCCTTCAGCTCCACTCGCCCGGACACGGACTCGGAGAACTGTCCGCCCAGCAGCAGCGTGAAGTAGTGCGACGCCGCGGACAGCACGGAGCGATGGGCGGTGAAGGTGTGCACCCTCTCCTCGTCCTCGGACGCACCGCCGCCGCTGCCAGAGTGAAACACCAGCGTCACGTCGCAGAACAACCCCGCCTTCCTCTGCTCGTTCTGCCGCCTGGAGAGCTCCGAGCAGTAGGAAGGGCAGGTGAACTCCTCGGCCTCCTCAGGTTCTCCGTCACCTGTTACCGCTCCCTGTGCGCTGCCGCCGCCGCTGTCCTCCGGCCTCTGTGCCGCTGCCGCCGCCGCCGCTGCTGCCATACCGCAGGAGGAGGCTAGTCTCAGAGGCGCATGGAAGCTCTGACCTATCTTTTTAGGCAGTAACTCGTAGGCGTAAACAACACACGTAAACAAACAGTCAAAAACTGACATGCATGCGAAGCGTTCACAGCCCTGATGTGAAAAAAAAAAACCGAGGCGGCGCTACGCTCACTTCCGTCTTCGAGGATTTCCCCGGTGGTTTTCGCTGGAGAAATCAATGGGAGGCTCTGAGATAAGAGCTGATATCTTTGCCTGACGCCGAGATAGGAGAGTCCGAGGTGTTGTCGACTTTTTGACGTTGTTACGACGCAATAATACGTCTTAATTTGAGCGAAATTTAACTTTGTTTCAGGGATGCACCGTTTGGCGCATGCGCGTTGCGAATGATCTAACTCGGTTGATACATCGTCTGATTACAAATGACAGACTAGTCAGTACAATTCAGGGTTTGTTCATTATTTGTCATTTTTAAAGCTTGATGTTTAACGTCCCACTGTTACAGCTATACAGTATGATGCCCATTAAACTGAAGACATGTATTAATATGACAAGCACAGTTTTTAAACTGTATTCACTTTATTTTTCCTTTATTTAATGCAGCTTCATAGGTAAGCCATTAATAGGAACGGAACATCCTCCTCAAACACGACACTGCTGTTCAAAATATTGATTATAAAATGGCAAACAATTATTAAAATGTTACTGGTTGCTGGCATTTTTCATGACAACCTTGGGGACTGGTATTAATGATGCACTGAACTTCAAAGGAGACATTATTCCTCATCATTAAGTACAAATCCTAACACCTGACAATCATTTAGTTACGTGCACACACAACAAACGCACTAAATAAAAAGGATTATACAGTATGTTTGTGATCCATAAGTAAAGGCTTGCTGCATCAACAGATATGTATATAAATTACATCCTCATAGGAGATGACTGATGAAAACTATAAATTATTAAACACAAAATGTCTTCTGTAATAGTTGCAGACAATTACATCAAATGTATAATCCCTAGCAATGGCAAATGGTGATGATTAAACATTATACGAGTCATAAACACTTAAGCAAACCCTATTTGAGTACTTGCAAATTAAGTATTGAGAATTTAATTAAATTAAACACAGCGATGACCAATAAAACACAAACCCAGTTGTTGTTCATTAGCACTAATTATTATTTTCCTGCTTGATCATTTGAAGTGAGTGTACTGATCATTAAGCATCATATAATGAAGGTGCTCAGCGTTCACCTATAACAGATTTAGACATTACACACTTGAGCCAAATTGAAAAGTAAAACAATAAGTTCTTTATTATTATACTACTATATGACAGCATATTACAAAAACAAAGCATATTTTCACAGTTAAATAAAAATAGCAAAACAAAGATCAAACACAGCAGGTCGTATACAGTGGGCCGTTAAAGCGTTTTGAGTTAGTGTCAAGTCTATGTGAACGATTCTTTTACAGAGTTGACGTCTGTATTATGTGCAATCATCTCCCAAAATAAAGCAAACTGCTTTCATGGTCCCTCTCCCAAAGATTCTTTCAAGACTCACAGGGCTCATTCACGAAGCATTTCTTTTTGTACCCTCCTGATGCCTTTACATGTCCCTGACTTCTGTTATTCAGAATAGCAACATGAGTAGCTTTATTTGTATTTGGTGTAAAAGACTTGAACATCCCCTTAAAACGCAGCCTAATTTACAGTAGCTGATGAATTTCAACCACTTGTCTACAACTGGGGTAGTAAACAGGGTTGTTATAGGAAAGGCAATGGTGGAGTGTCACTTAGATCAATGTGTGTGCGCATTTGATTCCTTTTGTCCCATTTAGATGCCTCCTTCAAAACATTAAGATCTGGATAAGCTCTGCAGTATCTACCACTGGACCCTGTTTTTTTACTTTTAACAAAGACAACACAAGCCTAAAAATAACTTTGGTATATTTTGTGATGACAAAAATCTTTCTCAGTGGGGGTGAAAAATTGTAGAAGGAAAAAACCGATTAGTTCTGGGTTTTCTAGTGTTTAAACTAAGGTGCAATACTCAGGAAGCCAGGAAAAGTGCATTTTCTTCTGACCTGAAGCAGGAAAATGCAGATTAAAATAAAAACATGATTAATTTTTGCGGGTGATATAAAAAGGGAAATGTTATTGTATTGCTGACTTTCAAAAAATTTCAATCAGCAGCCATTATTGTAGTTAAATCAGACTCTGACATGCAGAGGCGTGAAATGTGCTTTGAATTCTGCCCTTGTACCAACTACGCAAAGCATTATTTTTTTTAAGTACCAATTGATTTTGTGCTCCTTGCTGTAGTTTGCATTGGTTTGGCTCTCTGTTCAAAACGGAATAAGTTACATCTTTTTTAAATAATTTCTCAAAAACTAAATCTAAAAAATATACTTCCCCTTTTTCTCCGTAAAAACTAGATCCCAAACTTCGACCCAGATCCCTCAGACAGACAGTACTTCTACTTTTCCACAGTAATCCTGCCCAACTTTTGCGAAGGCAGCCGCTGTCATAACCGGAGAGTACATGACGTACGTTAAGTGAGACGAGCAGCCACATCAGGAAGTACACCCCAGTGTGTGCTGTGGGGCGTTACATGGACATATGTTCAGGAAGCACATAGGAGATGTCGTCCCAGGGATGGCGGTACAGACCCTGTTTCAGCCTCTTCTGGTCCAGGTAATGACCTAAAAATCAGGACAGACACGAGTTAGAGGGTCTCGTTTTCAGACGTCGACAGATGGTGTCATGGTTCGATCTGAATGGGACTCACCGATAAAGCCCATACTCCGGCCGAGGACAAAGATCCCATTTAGTGCACCGATCTCCACAAACTCGTCAGCCTCATCTCTGGAAGCAGTTCAACATTCATGAGACACAATCCTGGGCAGTGAGCCATCCACACAGACAATGTCCTTTTGGCAACTGATTTTTTTTTCCCCAAAATGAATTTATGAATAACCCAGTTGATACTTTACAATAGACTAAAATAACCAGATATGTTTATTAATGTCTTTGTCAACAACTACATGCCTCCCATTGGCACCAGTAATTGGAGGCCAGTGTTTTAACAGACTTTTCACTGAACAATATAGTAAAACTCAGTTGTAATAATATGAAATGTGTTCACAGCAGAAGCCAACGATTCGGGAAAATATTGTAGACGAATAAAGTTTTTAGTATATCTTCAGATCTGCTGATAGCTAGAGGAACATATGTTCGAAATCAAATATTAAAATGTACATACAACTTTCATAGTTGCTAAATGGAGGACTAAAGTTAAGTTTCTTATACCTCTTGAGTGCATCACATCAGAAACTAAAAAGTCAAAGGCATATCTTTGATCTACGGAAAACATAACTCAATTCTAACAAAGCTCATCAATAAATAAGTGGTTCAGTGGTTTTGGAGTAATGGTTTTTGCCATTCTCGTTTGAAGTAATAGGTCAGATTTCCTTCAGGGCATTTGTAGAACGAGTGTAGTGAAAACCCATTTTACTGGATTTACACGCCTCACCACTTCCACCACGGTTGAGGAGTTTGAGATTCTTACCGTGTGAAGCCGCCACACGTCCTGAGCAGGTCCACGAAAGCAACACCAATGAAACCGTCTACGTTGAGGATCAGGTTGGGTTTCTGTCAACAGGCAAACATGTTAGCATTTTTGGATTTTCAACAAGCCCAAATTAAGGAGAGTCTTCATAAGCGTTGTTTCTGTCTTGATAACTAAACTGACAAGTACCTTGGAGGTGGTGATTTTCTCTACATCTAGAGCGTAGTCGAGTAGCTGGGTGGAGGGGAAATGCTGCTTCACAAAGTCCTTCAAAATTTGCACCCGCATGTCAGGGTTGTTGACCTGAAAACAAAGACAAACTGTTTTAATACAGGCGTTTATGTTCAATCAAGTAACTGAGGCGCAGCTCTTTGTGAGAAAAACAAAACTATATCTCACAGTTAAGCATTATTCAGAGAGATAATCTCATCGACCTCCTGCTTTAATCTAAAACTACCACATCGTTTGTTGAGTGCCTCATACCGATTTGACCCTGTGGCCAATGCCCATGATCAGCTTCCCATCCTTCTTCATCTTGTTGACAAACTCCATTGGCAGCATGCCACTGTCGAACGCCTTGCTGAACTGTTTGGCAGCTGCATCCAGAGCGCCTCCAAAACGGTCCCCCTGTGATTTACAAATAAATCTTGTTTCAGTACAGAATTATATCGTCAATTTCAGCCATTTTAAAATCTGAAAGTGGCCCGAGGGCCTTGTAAAAGACGATGAATGAATGGAGACAATCAATCCACAGCTGCTCTATAGGTACTTTTCTATACTATATACACAAGATGTTCATAGCATATGTAGATCATTGGTGCTAGGCTGCTTTTTCTTGACTTCTATGATCCTGACAGTGTTATTGTGTTAGTAACAGTGTTTCTGTGTTATCACTACTGACAATGGTGAGCAGGCCGGAGGTGAGGCTTGAGATGAGGTCTTTGCCAGCGCGAGCACAGACAATGGTGTTGTGTGCACCAGAGACAGCTGGTCCGTGGTCTGCAGTCACCATCAGGCACATTTCAATGAACTGGCAGGCGTAGCGTGGCAACCTAGATAGATGGAAGGAGGGCAGAGGTAATGCCACTGAGAATATATTTGCCAGAGTGAATAAGCCGATGCTGCTGCTTCTTCTAGTAAGTGATTAACATTAGCGTGTCTAGTCGTCACACTGACCTGCGTTGGAACCAGAGCAGGCCCAGCACTCCTCCTAAACCCATCTCCTCTTTAAAGACCTCAGTGATCGGCATGCCGGCGTAGATGAGCTCCTGGCCTCGCTCGTCACAGATGCTCGTCATGAATGAGGCTGGTTTACGGATCAGTCCCAGCTCCTGGAGGGAAATGTTTAAAAGTAAAATCAGTGTATGTGTCAGCCAACATGCAACAAGAAACTGTTGAAACTGTGTAGAAACGACACAGATATGTTTAAGGTAGGTAGATAGGTAGAGTGGTGTCATTACAACAATAACTTCCTCATCATAAACATTTGATTATCTTGTGTTCCAAACTAAATCAAAGAATATCGGCCAATATAGAAACATTTCTGGCTTCTACAGTCCAATATCCATCAGTTCCTAGTTTTTAATCATCAAAACAAGAAAATAAAATCACACTTTTAACAACTATTTCATGTCATTATCAACATTTCTTACCCTGGCCCAAGAGTAATCCATGGGTACTGTTGGTGGGGGAACCTCCTGGGCAGGAATGATAGTACCATTGGCCACCAGTTCATCATAGACAGTCCTGTTTCACCATATAAACACATAATCAGTAAATAAGCCCTGAAAGCAAGCAAACAGAGAAACTCAGTGGTATGATCAGTAGATAAGCCCTCACTTGATGACATCTCCCAACTCATCGAAGCTCTTGGGAACATAAGCCCCGGCGTCCCTCAGAGCCTGGTTCTTGGCCACTGCCGTCTCTGAGGCCTGGTTGGCGCAGGCTCCTGCGTGGCCAAACTGAACCTGAAGACAACAGTGTGACAAACTCAACTCATAAATCTTGAATCGTCACCTCACAAAACAAAATACAAAAGCTGATTTCTTTCCTACGGACCTCTGAAGCAAACATGGTGGCGCAGGTTCCAATACACCAGCAGACCACAGGTTTGGTTATCCTGCCCTCCCTGATGCCTTGGCAGATCTTGTACTCCTCTGTGCCTCCAATCTGGGATGTCAGAGTGGAGGAAATGTTACTCCAGAAATAAAATAAAATAAAAATCTCCTAATGTTTATCTGAAAATATGAACAATCACAGAGCTACACTTGCCTCTCCTAGGACCACTATCATCTTGATCCCTGGAGTGTCCTGGTAGCGAAGGACGTGGTCCATGAAGGTGGAGCCTGGATATCTGAGCAAAGAGGAAACAAAAATATATAACACCTAACAGTCTCACAACAAGTTTCAACAGCACAACTGTCTCTCACGCTTAAGCAAATAATGTGCAAATTGATCCTGGTACCTGTCTCCTCCAATGGCCACGCCTTCGTAAACGCCGTCTGTGGTGCGGGATATGATGTTGTTCAGCTCGTTGGACATGCCGCCGGAGCGTGACACGTACGCCACGCTGCCAGGACGGTAAAGTTTGGAAGCTAGGATGTTGTCCAGCATACCACCAGTGTTGCCAATCTTAAAACAACCTGGTTTGATGCCACCGACCTGGGAGAGAGAAATGAATGGGTATCACATGAACGTGTCTAAGCTGCTTAAAGTGTCTGACTTCCTACTGAGGCAGACACAATTACAACTCCAAGTGCTTTTTTAATGCTGTTGTTGGTATCATATGGCTGCATTACATACCGTGGCCGGACCAATGATTGTGACGCCTCTCTCATCAGCCATCTTGATCATCTTCCTCGTCTGTGCTTCAGGGATGCCCTCGGCTATGATGGCAATGGTGTGGATCTGGGAACACAATTAAGTAAAAACAGCTGACTCTCATGTCTTATTGACGCTCACATGCTTAATGCAGCGATGTGTGGGAGAAAACATGAAAACAGATGTTAAGAGTATGTCTTCGTACCTGTGGGTACTGCATGGCCTCCACTGTGCTGTCGAAGGCTGAGCGTAGTGAAGCGAAGCTGATCAGGACGTCTGAGTCCGGGTGCTTCTTCATGGCATCAGCCATGTTTTTGTAGACGGGCAGCAGGATTTCTTTGTGGCCCCAGTAGAACTTCTGCTTGTGATCCCCCCTGGACAACACAGGAACAGGAAGTAGAAGAAAATGAATGAAGATACATTTGATTTTGGAAGAATTTCACAAGAGCATTTTACTTAAAATGAATGCGCTATCACTGTTGGTCATTATCACTTTTGTTTTCCCACTACGGGAAAGATTCTGAATAAATGATTGACACATTATAAGGACATTGATAGCAAACAATCGTGTATTTCTACTCTGCCAGAAATCAACACTGACAAATAATATACGCATCTTGGTATATGGATGCATAGATGATAGACTCTCATTTAAATGCCACAAAACATTTATTCAACATAACCATGCAATGTTTTGTTGGAAATTGATTACTGAAGCCATTTTCCTCTGTACTTTGGATTATTGAGATGTGACTTACATTCATTTGCATCTGCTCTTCAACCTCACAATACTGTTTGCATCTGTTATAGGTTTATTATTGGTGATCCCTACAACACTCATCACGGCATCTTATATAAAAATGATGCGTGGTCCTCTCTGACTGAGGAAGACAATAGGCATTTGTTGGTGTTTATCTACGAGGCCCTTACAGGGAAACTGCCGATGTACATCAGATCCTCCTAGTCCGGTCATGTGGATCGAATCAGACATGGTACAAGGACTGTCTTTTACTTCAAGTTCCTTGAGTTTGTACTGAACTTCGAAGATAAGCAAACATTTAAAGATAAAACCCTTGTTACCCCCTTGTGTTTTCAAACCATCATAGCCCTGTTTTTAAATGTTCACACTGATTGTTTTATATCTTTTATATCATCTTTACTGGCTGTACTTCTGGACCCAGTTTAGTTGTTTTCTTTTTTGCTCAATAAGACTGTGAATGAGGGCATGTCCTTAATGATTTCTGAGTAAGGGCTATAATAAAAGAACATGGTGTGAATTGACAATGCAGGAAATATGAACTAAAAAACAACTACTAGATCAACATTGCTGGGAACATCTGACACTGTTCATGCCAATTCGTGTTGGTTACATCATCTTGCTTTGTTTGAGAAAACAGATGTTTTCTTCACCCTCTTTCGGTGATTTCAACATCATCAGGGAGTCACACCCTATGATTTCAGTGGTAAACGATATTCCGAACATTTTATTTTAGCAATGTAGAAACTTAAAACCAAAGGAATATCTACAGTTCTCAATTTCACTGAACTAAGGGAATCACTGGGAAACCTACGTGAAGGGATAGACCATGGCCGCCACGGAGGGTTCGTCCCTGGAGCAGACGTAGTCGAAGTCCAGCATGCCTTGCACGGCGCGTGTCTGCATGCCCCATACAATGGACTTAGTGTGTTTCCTGAAAAGGGTAGTGGCTTTGGCTGAAGGAAAGAGAGGGGGAGAGAGAGAGATTCAAGTCAGAGCTGAAGGGAGAAATAAAAATAAACACACATAGACAAGAGAAGGAGGTCTGGCTCAGGAAAAGCACCAGGACTGGGGATGGTAACAAGCAGAGTACAGAGAGAACTGGTTCTGAGGACAGAGACACAGGAGGTAGAGAAAATAACTCTCGGATTAAAGACTCTGCTGCAACAAAGATCACCATTTCAAACGCTGCCTGCCAGGTGATGTTTCTCTCTGTTGATGCACTTATGCATACAGCGTGTTGCCAGCAGTTTCACACAATTCTCCCTTCACATTACATGTTTTTAAATATATGCAGATGCCAAAAAATGTTATGCCATACATTGTTTTTTTGTTGACGCATGGCATGCTGCTTTTTAGCATTCAGCCAACTATAGGTTGATATTTTTAAGAACAAATCCAGTTCCTCAGTCCATTATTTTGTCCACCCCCTTGAAGTCACACCGCTGAAAGGATTAATTCCGGGCCTCGCAATGTTAAAATTAGAACTTGGATAGGGACACTTTGAGCCACACTGTCTGAAGTTAGATAAAACAGAAAACTCTTTCCATTCTCACATGCTAACAAATGTCTGCTTTTTGACTCCTGCGAACTGAACATTCTTGGAAGGAAAGAGCCGTGTTGAACCATCGAGAAACATCATGAGTTCATGAAAGTTGCCGCCTGCTCTCAGGAGATATTACCCAGCTTGCCTGATGTAAACTGAGAGACATAACCCTTTCAGTTCTGATGACACAGCTGTCTACTGGTAATTGAATTAATACGTTTCATGGGCCAGAAACCACGGCCAAGCGGTAGTAATTCAATCCCATATGAGGTGTGTGGAAAAAAACAACCTTAAAGTTTTTAAGACCGAGCTAAGGATTCTTTGCAACAGACCTGATGACACTGTTAATATCAGATGCTCAGTTTTAAAAAGCAGAACATCAGTGTGCAATGTGGCTAGAAGCATTTGTTGTTTAGTTAATCACCATGTTTTCACTTCCAGTCCTCCCAAGTCCCTCCTCTCTGCCCAGTCTCACTGCCTTCTGTTGAATCTGATCTCTGATTCAGGCACACACTGACTGAGTTTATAAAAACACATGCTATTTATTAGGGATGTCCCGATCACGTTTTTTTGCCCCCGATCCGAGTCCGAGTCATTTGATTTTGAGTATCTGCCGATTCCGAGTCCCGATCCGATACTTTGGCAATGCAGTAAAGCTTTTAATGTAGATGTATCATCCCACTATTTTTCTGTTCTTTGTGCTCTACTATGTAACAATATCCCAATCTCACAATAATAGACTAGCCTACTCTACCTCAATAACAAGCCCATGACATTTATTGCAGTATTGTAAGACATGTCATGATATCAAACTCTCACTGTATGATATTAGCACAGTAGCTCCATAGTTTTATCCATAAGTCAACAGGAACATTTGATCAAAAGTAAAATAGCTTATCATGCCTTTCTCAATCACCAGCCTCTCTCCCCTGTTCCCACCCTCACCTGCCTGTCTGAAACCCTCCCTCACCCAGTTCACGTTTAAATAAATACCTGGTTCTGTATCTGCTCACACAACGGTAGGCTATATTTTTTCAACAGTGTGAGAAGTTTAACGATGTCCGCTCCATCGCGCGAAACGTGCGTTACACTCGCTCTCATTAGAAGCTGCAGTGACCGTTGTTGCTGCAGGTGTGTAGCGCTAAACATCAACAACAACAGCTGATTGGAAGTCAGCCGTGAAACAACGCAGCCACACACACACAAACAGTGAACTGACACGGTGACACGGACTACCGCCAGCGCCGTCATTTCATATATTTACATGTTCGTGACGCGCAGCCACGCACACACCATGGAGCTCTGCTGCAAAACACACCCAATGCCCGCCGCTGGCGTGGCTTTGGGTTGAGCAATGGTCTAAAATGTTGATAGGAAAACCCTGAAATCAGCTGATATCTCATATATCCGATCCGGATCGGGATGTATTTCAACAGTCAAATCACGTGAGTCTGATTTCCGCGTGATCGGATCGGGACATCCCTACTATTTATTTGAAATGGTTCAAAAATGTTGCCATGGATGAGATGATTCAACAGTATCAGTCTGAATGCCTGATTTAAGTTCAGCGAGATGAAACAACACCCTTTCAGAAAAGGAAGCCACCATAATGTGATAGAGAAAAACACAAAGTAGGTAAAATGGGAAAGCAGAGGGAAGTGGACAAAGAATGGAGAGGGCAGGAAGACAGGTTTTTCACACCCTTCCATACCTCCGCTGCAGCCAGAAGAGGCCTGCGCTTCTGTGACCCCCACGGGACGGAAACACAAAACGACAAAATGAGCGGAACAAAAACAAAAAAAAGGAGAAAAGAATGAGTTTATCTTTACTGTAACTTATTCATTTAACAGGCTTTAGTGGAAACTGTGCATCACATCTGAAAACAGTCTATAAAAAGCCTAGCAGAGAAAAGAGCATGCAAAGCTCAGCTGCTACAGAGCATGCCTTTACTGCGCTGCTGGAAGAAGCGACCTGAAAAAGTACAGTCGAGCCACATTCAAAACCTCATTTCCAAACCTTTAATAAACATGAGACTTTTAACTTACAAACAAGAGCACACAACTCGGTCTAAAGATGACAAATCTTTTCATGAGCATCATCTTTAAAACTGAAACCTGAGTATTTCAACAGTTTTGAAGTTAATCCAAAGATTATTCTCACTGAAAACAAAACAAAGCAAAAACACAAATCTCATTTATACCTGGAAAACTACTGCAGTAGGTGTCACACACAAACACACTCCTTTCTACCCAGATTAGGGAGGGTGAGGGGGTGAAGAGGAAAAAGGGGCAAACCAATGTGGAGTGTGCGGGCAGCCGAGTGCAGTGAGGGCATGGCACACCTAAGACTTACCTTTCCAATCGCCTGTGACCACATTCTTCAGAGGCCACAGTATAGAATGAAGAGAGTCTTAGAGAAACAAGCATGAAAAAGACGGAGGTGAGTGGACAGTTTGTGCAGCAAAACAAGAAGGAGGAGGACCAGCAGAAGAAGGGGGGAAAAAAGAAAATTAAAATGCAGAACAGCCGTGACGGCAATTTGGGTGGGTGGGAACAAATACAGGAAGCAAGGATAAGAGAAATGAAAAAGCAGAAGTGTGAGTACATGTGGAGTCTTGCTGATAATGAAGCAGTGGAGAGGTGAGTGTGGAGGTTAAGAGTTACCTGCTGGAAGACCTGCTTTAGACTTTTTCGCTGGGGTGGCGTCATTGGACGTCCGGGCTTCAGAGAACGAAGCTGTTCTTGTGGCAGCTGGAGTCTGGTGCAAAGAGAGAGAGATAACATGTTTCAGTGAGAAATGGCAGATAGGAGAAGAGTTACACACTGTCTGCACACTGAACGCTGCACACTCAGCTCCCAAGTAAAAAAAGATTTATTCAGGACAACGTTTGGGCACAGGGCCTTTGTCAAGTATTAACAAATCTTAACCTAGAACCAAGTGTGCGGCATTCCCTCTTTTGTCAAGTGAGAAATGGCAACATGGAACTACTAAATATGTCATTCATATTGACTCTACATGCAGGTATTGTGGAGAAATGTAAACTGTAAGGTACTACAGTGACAATTTGTAATGTCCTCTGTTTATCGCTTCTTATCCTTAACTTCAGGGTGGCTTTTCATTAACCTGCAAACTGTCTACATGAAAAGAGTATCAGGCAAGGCTGCACAACAGAGCTCAACTCAAACTAGTTCCAAAGTCCAGGACATTCAGAGCTTCAACAGTGTTTTAACATGCACAAACAGTACCTTCTGTCAATCTACTGTGTTAATAAATGAAGCATGAAATACATGCTGACTGTTTGATATTTTGTTTAACTCAGTAGGACAGGACATGAAGTTAATACCACATCTGTAATCTGTTTAGAAGAGCAGCGAGTGACCCGAGGCCATCTTCTCAGCAAGTAATTAAGTTAAAATACCATTGCACTGTTGCTGGCATTGAGGAGAAAGTTTGCTGTGTGCGCGTCCATTGGGGGCTGGTTAGGGATTGGCCGGTGGCCCAGTGCCATTCCCACGATGGCCGTCATGTGGGTTTCAGTACCGAACACATGGATGGGAATACCGGTGGTCTTCCCTGCAGAGGGGAAAAACAGAGTTTAACAAACAGGTTCCAGCTAGTTGAACTGAAAGAAACTTGAACTCGCATTCATTCAATCATTTCCTCACATGCAGAAAATTATATTCAATTCAGCAATTTCTCCTGTGATACTGCTCTTCACGACGACCCCCATCTTTATCTCACTCACCTACTTCTCCCATCACCCTCAGCCCCTCCTGGTAGTTGGGTCCTCCACGTCGAACAAAGATGGTGACCTCATGCTCCTTGAGAGGACCCTGGTAGTCTTTGATGGCCCTCACAATGCCCTGAATGAGACACAAACCAGTCAGCTATGTAGATAACACACATATTCACACATGACTGTATTTCAAAATGTTTCCCAAGAGGAAAAACCAACTCAAATACTATCAACTGACTTAATCACACTATATGGCAATGTGAGGTGAACATAGTTTAGTCTATACGGCGTTCCAGATAAATATATCAGTGTGTTTCACCTTGAATGTGGCTGCTACGTTGGTGAAGTTGGCAATACTTCCTCCAATGATCAGCACTTTCCCTGTAAAATACACACACACAGGAGACGACATGGTAAGAATATGACCACAACTGAAATGTGACACCTGAGTAAAATAGCGAAGTGACGGGCACAAAGTCTATTGCTGGCAACATAACACACAGTGAACGGGATCCTGGTGACAAACACGCAGCTCACATTGCAGAAGAATGAAGAAGAAATGTACTCACAGCCATGAGACAGGTTTAGATATCTGAAGCAGCCAAGGCTTTCTCTCTACAACGTCTCTGGGAACTCCCCCCTCCTCCCCAGCTATCCAACTCTGACCTACTTTTTTTGACCTTGTTTAAAAAGAAAAAAAAGTCCCATTCAAGCTCTGGCTGTACTCACCTTGAGAATGTTTTTCACGTGTCATTAGAGACAGGATGGTCTTTGCGTAGTCGTAGGTCTGCTGTTCACTGGGTGCACCAGAGTATTCACCGTAGTTGGCCAGCTCATCCACCCCACCCAGGTCACAGATGGTGTCGCTAAAGGAAAGAGAAGATGTACGGTCGAATGACTGTGTCCTGAATATAGGTTGATGAATGAAAATTTGCAACATCCAAAACAGCAAACACATTATCTGACAAAGTCCCCCAAAGCAGTGGAGTACCTGTAGACGACTGAAGCCCCTCCCCCGGCCACCATGGTCCAGATCCTGCCACGAGGGTTCAGCAGGGTCAGTTTTAGACTGGCACCGCTCTTAGCATCAAGATCTGCTATGTAGGCTTCCTAAAAGTGACAAATCATATTGTGGTCACACATTCTGTCCACAAGTTAAGTCTTATTTTTATAAAAACTATTCCATAAAAGTCACAAAAACAAATTCATCTCCGAAGTCTAAAACATATTGCTCCATAGCATTCAATTTGTACTTGAATTTATACTTGTGAATTTTCCATAAAAGTGAGGACGTGGAAACTAACCGGAGCATGATATAATATTAATAGCAAATATTAATGGTTAGAGATCAAGAAAATAATGATTTTCTGTCCTTCAGCTCTCACCTCTGGATAGGCCTCTCTGCCGAAAGGTGGTGGAAACTCCACATCACCCCATTTCGCCTTGCAGATGTAATCTGCTGTGGCATCGATCTTTGCAGCCATGTCAAGGATGTACACTCCATCTTGGGTAACGACTGTTGAACAGGAGAAAAGGTCAAGTTGTTCCTTAATTTAATGTTTGACAAAAAGCTGATACAAATTCTTGTGGTTATCTTTACAATTTATGCGCAAAAATTAGTAGCTGGTTCACTCAGATTAATCATTTATCTTTACAAGTACTTTGGTCAGGCTTGTGAATAAATAATGAGTATGCACAAAAAGGCGTTACAGTAATAAGTGATTCTGTCTTGCAAGTGAAGGTAATCACAAAGAGCTGAGTGAGATATGATCTGATATGCAAGTCTTTTGTTTGTTTTTAAAAACTCACCGAGGGGGTTGATCTCGAGATAGGTAAAGTAGAGATCTTCATATAAGTTGAAGAGGCCCACAATAAAACTGGCCAGGACTCTTTAAGGAAGGACAAGAGCCAAGACAAGGTATTAGTTGAAACATGTAGTATTTGGGAAAAGTAATTCTTATATAGGGACAAACACTGATGAACAACACCCACCACTATAAACATTCCTTAGTCAATCAGATTAGATCAGATCGTCAAATTCTGTCTGAAATAGCAGGGTGCCTTTTCTCCTATTGAATACCCATATGAATCTGGCATTTCTATTTTTACATTTAAATATATAAAATATGTTTCTCTGTGTCATTTTCAACAAACAGAAAAGAATGCAGACATACTCCTTCTTATCATCAGGAACATGTGTGAGGAGCTGCTCTTTGACTTGGTCTTCACTCAGCTTCTCATCCACTGGAACCATGAGCCGCTGGGCCTTGGCATCCACGTCACCAACTTCCACTCCTCCCTCGTGGTGGAAAAGCACATGGTCGCCCTCACGCGTGGCATAGATACACACATAAAACTCCTCCTCCTGGGTGGGCCGGTAGAAAAACAAAAGGAAATTACAAGGACATGCAAAGACATTTTCAAAGATTTGGCTTGCAAACAGCAGGGTGCATTTTTGCTTATTTACAAAGAGCCGACAAGTTGTTTGAATGTAAGACGTTCCAACAGCGTTCAGTTACTTCTTTAAACCTTTAGACCTTCATACAGCGTAAAATTGTTTTCACACATTCACTGATTTACCCTTGGTATATATTAAGAAGTCAACTTGACATGCATGCATATAAAAAAACAAAAACACAAGTGTGCTTAGCCTTGAGCTTTCATTGTCCTGCTGAATGGGCTGACAGTTTGTTTTCTTTGTGGATGTGGGGTCTATGCAGCTCTAAAGCATGTTATCTATGATTAAAAGGCTACACAAATATACCAGCCTGGGTTTTCAAACATAACAAACAGGATGTGGGATGACAAAACATGGTTAAGGTGGAGTACATTACCTGCGTGTGTGGAACGAATGGCTCAATGAGGAAATTCTTCAGCACACCCTTTGCCTTTCCCACCTATTCCAAGACAAACAGTTGATGTCGTAAACCCTGAACATATTAGTCCAACCTAGTTATATACTTGCAAGGAAAACAGCTGCATAAAGAGGCAAACATCAACAGAATATGATTGTATTTTGCCACAAATAAGACCAGAAGTGCAACTCTAATCTTTATCATCTGGATTATTGAATTGTTAGCATATGTTGTTAAAAACAACCAATGGCATGGCTAGAGTATAAATTCCCCTTCTTATGCTGTGGATGTACGGCTACTACCAGTTTGAAGTACAGGGTTGCATGTCTGTATGAATGGCGGACCAGAATAGACCACCGCCCCCTCACTGACATTACATAACCTCTGACCTAGCAGATCTAAACATACACACATGGCCTCTGGTGCTGGATGCGACGTATATTTCAATACACATTAAAAGCACACAGGCCCAGGACAAACGGATGAGGGACAATATCTTACATCACACTCGTGACTCAAGAGCAGGGACATGTGATAAACGCATGGAAGATGCAACAAATTCTCATTAGTTCAATGAAATTTCGTTGTGGTTTTTATTACACCACACACACTGTCAATTATCAATACAAATCAAGATTATGTTTCGAAGTCAAGGGATAAAATGCAAATTAAAAATTAACATCCATAGTTACGTAAATACTGGAACAAAATTTAATTATTCAAAAAAAGACTAGCGGTTCTGTACAAAATACAGCAACTCACTTCACTAAGAGGAGGTGCAGTGAGGAAGAAAATGAAGGGTTGCCTGCCAAATAAAAAAATGAACAAACTTTTACAATATTCTTATACGGTAACAACCTGATTAGGGGTCAAAGACACTTCCTTATTATAAGCATCATAAACCTCTTGCTTGTATTGATGTCTGATTAACATTCAGACTGTACTGGGATCATATTTCATCTCTAAACGGTCACTCAGAGAGACAGCAAGATTACAGTCGACTTACAGTGGTCTCCCTCATGAGGTGGCCTTTGAGCCACTCCTGGACTCCCTGCAGGTCCAAGTTGATGCCTACTAGCCCCTGCTTCCCACGCCGCTTGATCAGCTGATCTGGTTTGACAACCAGCGTCTGCAGGCAGAGCAAATGGAAGACAGATGAACCACAAAAACTAATTTGCACCAGCACTGGTTTAACAAGTCAAACTTAAAAAAAAAGTAAACTTTCTATGTGCAGGTTTTAGTTCCTTCATGTACATTTTTTCCACTTTTTTACAGCTGCACATTATCTTAACACTTATAATCAAGAGTTGTGTAATAAAGCAGTACGATAAAATAATAATAAATAGAACATAGGATCTATTACACAGATTTAAAGTGAGAAAAAGACAAAAAAAATAAAGGAAGTTAAATAATGGAATATAATAATGATTTGAAATAATGATAATATTGTTAATAATAATAAATAAATAATAAAAATAAAAATAGACAGAGATCTTTCAAGTGAGTTTTAATAGGGGCAGAGCAGCTATACCTCTGTGAGCAGCCACGGATGCTCCTGGGTGAGGCGGCCCCAGTCGGTCTCCGGGGTAACAACGGCATAGCGGAAGCGGTTCTGCACGGCCGCTGTGGTGCAGATGAACTTATACAAGAACTCCTTCCCCGTCTGCTCTGAGATGGCTTTCGCCGACATGGCAGCGCTGGCTGGAACAGGACCTGCAGCAGAGGGAGTCGGTGTGTTTACTTCAGAGTCAGCAGCACATGATCAAAACAAACAAAAATCTAAAGGTTAGGTTAGCATACGTGCGTTTTGACCAAGTAGAAACTGCAGTCTAAGCCACTTTTGATTTTGAGCAACAGTGGGAATCGAGCATGTACAGTACATGATGTGATTTAACATACTTGGTTATATCATCATCAGACCAGTCTTTTGTGTTATCCAATCCAAAAAAAACTAAAACACCTGGTTTCTGCACAGGATTTGCATCACAAGTAATTGATTAAATGTGTTTTTAATCAATACTTCAAAACAGTCACACAGTAACATCAGACCGACTGCTTCCTTATCCTATGCGGGACACGTTTGGCTGGATTCTTTTACTTTGTGATGTCTTGCCAGCTAATCTGCATCTGAGATTATGACGGTGACAAATCCATTGCTGCAAAGTGCTTTAAGATAAACTTTAAAAGCAAAACATTCACCATCAGCTGCAATGGCCACATATTTATCCAGTACACTTGACTGTCAATAACATTTGCTATGGTTAGTGGCCATGTTATGCTACTTCTACACGATAGGGATGTTAGAAATTCATAACAGACAAAGAAAGAGATTATTATTATGCTTTTGAAACCTTAACCTTAAAAATCAATATCCTTTGGGGATAATATAAAATTCTAAATTTACAAACTCATCAGTAGTGTTTACTATGCATCCACATCCTTGAATCGTTTCTCTGTTCTGACTGACAAACCGAGCCACTGGAAAATGTACAGATTAAACCGTGACACTGAGGTTTGAGGTTCGTGTGCGTGACAAGACGACAGCTCGATTACTCTTTGTTCCAAACCCTAGAAACCTGAGATCCACATTAAAAATATACCCATTTGTACCTGCTGTAACACTCATGTTTATCAATTGAGCTGTGGATTGGTGTCACCTGATACGCTTTAAGAGAGGAGGAGGGGGAAATCTTTTTGAAACATGTTTCATCTTAGATTATCTTAAACATCTTATCAATCACAGGGCCTCACCTTACTCCTTTAAGTTGTGTACACAACTACACACACTCCTTAAGTCAACAAACATTTGTTGAACAGGTGGATAGGGGGGGAAAACAAGGGCAGAGAAAATGGCCAATCCCATATAGCCTAATGTGTGTTCAGAGCAAATGCAGCTAGACTGAAATGATTGAGTTTTACAGAAGATTATTCTACAACTATTGTAATAATGGGTAATTATTTGAGTTGTGTTATGTAAAATATAACAAGTTTGCACTTCAAGTTTTCTACTTTTCTGACATTCTACACTTGAGAGAGTCTTTGTTTTTCTCAGGGGTGTGAAAATACACAGCTCAGTAATATATGGGAAACAAGATATGATCCACATGCAGACAAGAATCTCTCCTACTCCGATATGAAAAACAGTAAAAGTATCAAAGCTAAGAATCTCACAACACATGCATCTGAGAGAAGATGTGACAAATGTCACCATAAAGACAACCGGTTGAACCAATAGCTGTGACATTCCTGTTTTAAACATTGCAGCATGTTGTCAGACCTGCTCAGCTAACCATGGACTTCCAATGATGCATCTCCAACACAGGAATACACGCACCTGGTGTGTCAGTCATATCTCTTTTTTGGCCAGGTGATGAAAGAGTACTTGCACAATTTAAGCAGAATGCAAGTAAGACTGGTTGGTATGGGACCCAGACATACAGGTGAATAAAGTACCTTTATGGCCGTCTAACACAAGCCAAACAGAGATAAGCAGTGAGCTTGGATAAATGCATCTTATCTACTGCTGATAACATTATGGATTTCCCTTCAGCTTCTGAAATGAAAACAGCGCCTTTTTTTTGGTATCTGCATCACTTCTGCAAGAGGGCCATGATCTCTCCTGGGGAGTTTGGCTTATCCTGCAGCCTAGCCTCGCCTGTCATGCTTTCAGAGGCAGATGTCCCAGCATTTATCCTGCCATAATCCACGGGTCCAGTCCATTGTTTGAGGCCATCAAGCCGTGAAAATTTGTGTCACTACACGGCTCTCGGAGATGAAGGAAGCTGGATTTAGAGGCTGGAGCTCCACAGGGGCCCAGTAAAGGGGAGGGAGGAGGTGGCTGGGTGGGCACTGCTTCAGACACAGCGGCTGTTTGATGAACTCAGCACGCTGCATCATGTGCGTCAAGGCCGAGGTGAAGTCAAGTCAAGTGAATGAAGCTCCTGTACCAGCCACCAACCACCACCACACCCACTCCTCCTGCACGCCTGGAGCCTAAACTAGCCTGTCAGGCAAGTTCAATAATAACTTCAGCTTTGCTTTCGATGGGGTAAATAAAAGTACACAGTGTCACAGACAGATGCAGGAGGTACAGTGCAAGGGAGGGAGGGAGACACACACGAGGGGACGCACGCCGAGTCAGACGTTGCTCTTTGCGGATGATGTGCGGCGAAATTAGCCTGTAACGTTAGGTACTGGAGCTTTGCCAGTCAGTTAGTCATTCAGGTTTTGAGCTGAAATAATACTTCAAAGACTAAACAGCTGAAAAAGGAGTCTGTGGTTATTATCATTATTAGGGCCCGAGCGGCGAGGCACTCGCCCGGCGAAGGCCCTATTGTAATTGCTATGTTTATTATTATTATTATATGCTCCCTAAAATCGCATTTTTGGAGGCCTCAACATGCCCCAAAACGAATGAATTTTGGCATGCGCATCCGGCCTTGTGAAAAATTTGATATTTTGAAGTCGTTGGAAATGGGCGTGGCCAAATGCCTCTATAGCGCCCCCTAGAAATTTTCTAAACCCCCTCCCCATAGGGGTTTTTTTGGAGTTGGAGCACAAAATTCGGTACACATGTGTACCGTCCCAAGACGCACAAAAAAGCCTCTTATTGTCATGGTGAAATCCAAACCGGAAGTCGGCCATTTTGAATTGAAATTTTAACCTATTTGAACGAACTACTCCTAGAGTTTTCGTCCGATTGACTCCAAACTGGCTGGCTAGCTTCTACATGCCATGCTGACCTTATCTTGTGCGATACATGTCTCTACGTCAAAGGGCGTGGCTGCCATTAAGGAAGACATTTTGGTCCACTTTCATCTTCGCCGCCACTTCACTTGAAACGGCTCTCAGTCCAACATACTTGATCGTAGCCACTTCAAACTTGCTGGACATGATGATGGCTTCTTCCTGAATAGTCTGATGTATTAACTTCCCACGTCACTCATAGCGCCCCCCAGTGGTAACCGGAAGTATACAGGAATTATGCTAACATGGATTAATCCTAGATAATTCACCACATCAACTTCGTTCCACCTCAGATACATGCGAAACAAGTCAACAAAGCTACATTACGAACGCTGCGAGGCTACAGCAAATAGCCCCCGTGTGGCGGCGACAGGAAGTGCGGTCCACCCAAAACGAACTCCTCCTAGGGGTTTCGCACCATCACCTTCATATTCGCTACAGATCATCCACAGACTGCCCTGAGGATGGCTTGTGCTCTACAGGTCTGTAGGTCAAAGGGCGTGGCCGCTGTGGCCGCCGCCATCTTTGATGTCTCGCCATGCAACTTTGAAGTGCTATCACGCCCACAGATTTGATCGCAGCAGCTTCAAACTTGCTAAAGATAATGAGGGCGTGATCCTGAACAGTTCGACATATTATTTTCCTATATCGCTCATAGCGCCCCCCGGTGGTAACCTGAAACGTCAAAATGCGTTAAAAATACGAACTTGACCAAATCAACGTCATTTCACTTCAAAAACATGCTGAACAAGACGGTGAAGCTATGTTGTGAACGCTGTGACCATACGAGCAACGGCGTCCATGTGGTGGCGCTGTGACTGTTGCCCCTCGCCATGAAATTACGTTTGCCCTTTTGATGGCTTTAATAAACTCGTATCATCATAAAAATTGATACACGGGTCGAGGGTGGGATGGTCTTTGATCTGATAGGGTGGCGCCCGTGGGCGGGGCCAAATGCCTCTACAGCGCCCCCTTGAAATTTTCAGAAACCCCTCCCCATAGGGGTTTTTTTGGAGTTGGAAGATGAAAATCGGTACACATGTGTAAGTTGTGAAGGCGCACAAAAAAGTCTCTTGCACCATTGGTCTACTCCAAACAGAAAGTCGGCCATTTTGATTTTACTCGCCATTTTGGCGTGATTTCCACACTTAGTACTTTAATCAACTTCTCCTTGGGATTTAGTCCGATTCACTTCAAATTGGCTACAGACCATCGAGATGCCATGCTGATCAATCGATGTGCAGCTCAGGTCTCTACATCAAGGGGCGTGGCCACCATGGCGCCGCCATTTCTGATCCATCGCCATGTGTATTCAAGCAGCTCTCTCTCCTACATACTTCATCCAAACTGCTTCAAACTTTCTGTACATGATCAGAGCCCCTCCCTCAACGTCTCCATGTGCTCATAATAAATATCACTCATGTCGCCCCCTTGTGGAAACAGGAAATGCAGTGTTTTACATCAACATTGTGCGATTTGCTCAAAACTTCACATGTTTGATCCTTGTCAGCCCCTGAACACCCCTACCCACATCTGACTTAATAGCACCACCTGGTGGACGAACAAGACATTGCACTTTCCCGCTCCCGCAAAGCTTTTTCGCCCTTCTCGCTTCGCGCCAGGCCCCCGCGCGCCTCAGGCCCCCGCGGTCGCATGGACGAGCGAGGGCCCGTCATCGCCGCTTGCGGCTTTAATTAGGGCCCGAGCGGCGAGGCACTCGCCCGGCGAAGGCCCTATTGAAATTGCTATGTTTATTATTATTATTTGTCTGACTTTTAAATCGCATTTTTGGGGACCTCAACATGCCCCAAAACGCGTGAATTTTGGCATGCGCATCGGGTCTTGCAAAAAATTCGATATTTTGAAGTCGTTGGAAATGGGCGTGGCCAAATGCCTCTATAGCGCCCCCTAGAAATTTTCAAAAACCCCTCCCCATAGGGTTTTTTTTGGAGTTGGAGCACAAAATTCGGTACACATGTGTACCGTCCCAAGACGCACAAAAAAGCCTCTTATTGTCATGGTGAAATCCAAACCGGAAGTCGGCCATTTTGAATTGAAATTTTGACCTATTTGAACGAACTACTCCTAGAGTTTTCGTCCGATTGACTCCAAACTGGCTGGCTACCTTCTACATGCCATGCTGACCTTATCTTGTGCGATACATGTCTCTACGTCAAAGGGCGTGGCTGCCATTAAGGAAGACATTTTGGTCCACTTTCATGTTCGCCGCCACTTCACTTGGAACGGCTCTCAGTCCAACATACTTGATCGTAGCCACTTCAAACTTGCTGGACATGATGACGGCTTCTTCCCGAATAGTCTGATGTATTAACTTCCCACGTCACTCATAGCGCCCCCCAGTGGTAACCGGAAGTATACAGGAATTATGCTAACATGGATTAATCCTAGATAATTCACCACATCAGCTTCGTTCCATCTCAGATACATGCGAAACAAGTCAACAAAGCTACATTACGAATTTTGTGAGGCTACGACAAATAGCCCCCATGTGGCGGCGACAGGAAGTGCGGTCCACCCAAAACGAACTCCTCCTAGGAGTTTCGCACCATCACCTTCATATTCACTACAGATCATCCACAGACTGCCCTGAGGACGGCTTGTGCTCTGCAGGTCTGTAGGTCAAAGGGCGTGGCCGCAGTGGCCGCCGCCATCTTTGATGTCTCGCCATGCAACTTTGAAGTGCTATCACGCCCACAGATTTGATCGCAGCAGCTTCAAACTTGCTGGAGATAATGAGGGCGTGATCCTGAACAGTCCGACATATTATTTTCCTATGTCGCTCATAGCGCCCCCCGGTGGTAACCTGAAACGTCAAAATGTGTTAAAAATACGAACTTGACCAAATCACCGTCATTTCACTTCAAAAACATGCTGAACAAGACGGTGAAGCTATGTTGTGAATGCTGTGACCATACGAGCAACGGCGTCCATGTGGTGGCGCTGTGACTGTCGCCCCTCGCCATGAAATTACGTTTGCCCTTTTGATGGCTTTAATAAACTCGTATCATCATGAAAATTGATACACAGGTCAAGGGTGGGATGGTCTTTGATCTGATAGGGTGACAGCGCCCCCTTGAAATTTTCAGAAACCCCTCCCCATAGGGTTTTTTTTGGAGTTGGAACATGAAAATCGGTACACATGTGTAAGTTGTCATGGTGAACAAAAAAGTCTCTTGCACCATTGGTCTATTCCAAACAGGAAGTCGCCCATTTGGATTTTGTCGCTTCACACCGCGGCCCCCGTGCGCCCCAGGCCCCCGCGGTCGCATGGACGAGCGAGGGCCCGTCATCGCCGCTTGCGGCTTTAATTATTATTATTATTATAACATACTCTGACTCTAGCAGGGGCAGCAGCCAGCATCTCATATCCGCTAACCTGTGACGGCTAGCTGCTGTAGCCTAGCTAACGTTAACCTAACTGACTGGGAACCCGCGAGAGAAAAGCTGAATAGCGCTCATGTTAACGGTAACTAGGGGAAAGCTGTTACCTTTTCTCAGTGAATGCAGCGGCCCTCTTCAGATGCGGGAGGAGTCGGGTCCTGGTAAGAAATGACACGGCTTAATAAATAGGAGCAACTTCTTCTGCTGCTGCTGCTGCTTCTTCTTGTCTTTTAACCGGAGTCTACTCCAGCCAGTCGCCACCTCACTCTCCTCCTGTCGGACTCGCACCATAATCTGACGACCGATTACACGTCTGTGCTGTTCGCTGATTGGCTGCCGACTGTCACATGTCAGTCTCTGACAACACCCACTACTGATTTATAATAAGAACCCACATACTATAAATCATCAGCAAACCAATACAATCTGGGACATTAAATGACATTTCCTTAATCTGGTATTTCATTTAAAAACATGTATTTTATCCGATTTACTTTGAATAAAACCTTGAATACAAAATTCAAGGAAACAATGAAAAATGCTAAAAATTGTTAGAGTGAAACATTACTCTTACATCTATGAAAAGTAGTCAATCACTTGACTTAAGTACCTCAAGTAGTCTAGTAGTATAAGTAAAAGTACCTCAAAAAGTGGTCATATGCTTGAGTAAAGGTACCGTACATCAGTCTCATATTAACAAACACCAAACATAGGTTTTCTCCAATTTTGTATTTTTCTGATTCTTCTATGAGTCAGAAAAATGCAAACAAAATCTGAATTTTATGACGAAGTGCTGCTTTCAAAGTAATCTTATATTTCTTTAGTGGTTTATTTTACATGGTAGTATACCACCTATAATAGTGCATCAGAGCTATGGAATAGCAATGCATTTTGCATAGAGAGAGCATTAAAATAACTACTGTAGTAACTATGGGTGTCAAACAAAGGCAGCTGAGTATAAAGTCCAAAATCTTACTCTGGTTATAAAGTATAATATAATAGAAACACTTGAAGTGCAACCAAGTACAGTGTTTGAGTAAATCTACTACTAAAATCACCTTTTCCACAAAGAATTTAAGAGAAACGTCCGACAGTACAGTAAAAGACGAGCCTTTATTTACGCAATAAGAAAAGCATGTCTTGTTAATACTGTGACAAGTTCTTAAAAATGATACACAGATCAGTGACAAAACAATTAACAGAAACTTCCAACCAACTATCAGTACCCCTTTGAACAGGTAGAATAAGAAGGAGAAGGGCTGTACTGACTCAACGTGCATGACAAGTATTGGTGGGTGACAGCTGGGTGTGACGCAACGATGACATGAAACTGAATTTGTCTGATGGCAGACGGGATGAAGAATTTACTTTGCAAATTTTGACTTGCAATTTACTGGCCTTGCATTAAAAAGAGTTTCATATGAAAATGAAAAGTGGCTATACAAGGTTGACTGTAGTCATTTCGCAATAGGATGTGGCTTGCTCTAATAGCTCGTTACGCAGGTTTCACTATGAGAGGGGTTAGCTGATCTGCTCACTCTGGTAAGGCACCACTTTGAATTTGAATGGGACAGTAGGACAGATGAGTGATTGGTGCTTTCAACAGAGGACAATCCGTGGGTGTGTGCGCGCTGATTTTGGCCTGTTTCATAAAAATTAAACTTGTACAATCTGAGAGATGCAGATGCAGAAAACATGTACAAATGGGTTTCTTTAAAAAAAAAAAAATGAGGAAGACGAAGACGATGGCAAAATCTGCTGCATACAATCCAGAATACACAGTACAATAAATATAAATAGACTGAGGGAAGACCGAGGAAATAAAAGTTATGGACACAAAATGCTGTACATTCTAATCAAATATATAACGCAGCATGGAGAAGAGGAGAAGAAACAAAAGCCCAGCAAGTTGATTCTATATTTGGCAAGTGAGCCAATAAAACCTGGACACACATTTGCAAGAGACCAGTGTTGTCCTCAACAGGCTGTCCTGAGGTCAGTTATGACATTGAACTACTACAGTACATTGACTCGTGCTCAATAGACCTGCTGTCCCTGGAGAACCTTAAACTATATGTTGAGTTATGTATTCCTAAAGATAGTCAGCCATGATGCTTATGTTACTTCTGATCATCTTTAGGAAGTCTGAGGCAGTTTGACAAGATTTTGATTTGAATTGAATTAGAAATAAGGTTTTTGGCAACAAGGTCATGCGCTGAATCAGCTGTTCCAAACCTATTTCAAAGTATTTCCTCTACGCTATCTTCATTGTTATTCATAACAAAAGCCTCTGAATTATCCTTCCCGGTGTTTGTTAGCATCAACGTAAGGAGTAAATTTAGTAGTGGGTGTGATCATCAGAAATCTCTTGAAAGAAAATTTGTTGGGAGATTTTGCAGGGAGTATGAGCATCACAAGGTGACTGTGGGTCCAACTTGATTTTGTCCTCTGCAGGGCTGCCATTTTCCCACGTGGTCCTCGGGTTTTAGCCAAATTGGAAGAAGAAATTTCCAGGTCCGGAGTCTTGAAAAAAAGCCAGAGAAAAAGAAATTAATATGATGCACGTTCTCAGGTGGATTCCACCATGTTTCAACAACAAACTTTAAGGTGTCTGGAAGTGAGATAATTCAAACACACCTCCTGGGCTGTTATCGAAGCTAAATCCTCCTCCACCACCATGACCGCCGAAGAAAGCCCTGAAGATGTTGTTGGCATCAAAATCTAGAGAGAAAGCAAAGAAAACCAAACATCATGGGATTAGCAGGTGACGGGGAAAAAAAAACAGCAGCAAATCTCACGCATGTGCACAAACATCAACACAGCCACTGGGAGCTACTTTTACAACGAGGCTAAAAACAGAGATCAAATTCATTTTTCCAAACAACTTTTTCATGTTGCGGCTTCAGGACACTTGGGTCAGTGCGGACGAGCAGTATGGAGATATTTGGATGTTTCATAGTCTGTGTTGTGGACGATTCAAAAGTGAGCTCTATCCGCTGCCATTATATGAAAATCTGTTACCCCCCCCTGCTGGAACTCCAGAAGCGTTTTGTTAACTCTCTAAATTCTCCAAACCCTTCATTGGCATGACTGGGAGTAGATGATTGGTGAATTATCGATTTTGGGTGAAGTATCCCTTTAACTTCTAAAACACAAGGGTCTTCAATGTTTATACAAAGATGATTTTAGTTAAAAAATAAAAGAAAGACCTCATAAACTTAAATATAGTGTGAAACACTAATAAACCACTATGTCACAGTAATTATAGAAAACAGATAATTTTTGGTTTGTACTGTTTTCACAGGCCAAATTAAATCTTGTGAGATGCAGAGACTGTAAATGGAGCAGGAAGTTTGATTTGTTTTTTAATCAGTTGCTTATAATAAAGGTGCAGTCAAGAAACATAAAGAATCATCTCATTTTCCAGTTTTTTTTTTTTAAACTTTGGCGCCCCCTGGAGACAGAAGATCTTCTGATTTTGTACAGACTGTCGGAGGTTGCATGGGGACAAGGGCCACATTCAGTTCCAACGCGCTTGTTTTTACAGCAGAAATTCTTGACATGTCATCGTAGGAAAGGCTCAGGTGCTAGTAACAACATTTACTATGGCTCTGTGTCCCTGAAAGCTAAAACGAAAGTAAGCCAGCATGTGCACTACCATCACCATGAAACTGTAATGTATTATTTTCATGTGTTTTCCCAACTTTGACATATAAAAACAAAATAATACAGCATGTTAAAAAACAACTTTCACCATGCTAAAGGCATACTTTTCATGTGTGACTAGATTCAGTTTGAATGCTGTAAATCTGCTATGACAAATGTTGATAATTATGAGGTTTCAAGAAAAACACATGATCAAGCTCTTTCCTCAGTTCCTACCATAACCAGCTCTCTTCTGTTCCACTAATGACCCGTGGGCTGAATGTAAAGACAGCTGAGGACAAAAAAAAACACTAAAGAGTGTTTACCTCCACCATCGAAGCAGCCGTCATCTTCCAGGTCGTGCCCGCTGTCATAGCGCATCTTCTTCTTTGGGTCAGAGAGGACAGTGAACGCCTCTCCCACCTCCTTAAACTTCTTTTCCTCCTCTTTCTGCACTTCTGGAGTCGCTGCGCTGTGGCGATCTGCAACACGATGATACAATACATTATAAGTTGTACAAGCCATCACATATAATCAAAACTTGTATTGTGTTAAAAAAACAAAACAACAGTGTTACCTGGGTGATGCATGAGGGCTCGTTTGCGGTACGCTTTTTTGATCTCATCCTCTGTTGCGTTCTTGCCGACCCCGAGCACTTTGTAGTAATCTTTCCTCTTGCTCTTCTTCAGCTGCAGCTGTGCGTTTTTCAGCAAATGCTTGTGATCTTAAGAAACAAAAACAAAACCCGAGCCACGTGAGTGTGTGTGTGTAAAAATGACCAGCTAATGAATCAACTCAATAATATAAAAAGACATTAGCTCACCCGTCGTTTTTTCTGTCTGGTAAACTTTTTCATAATCGCGTACAGCCTCTTCATACTGCTCTGTGTCCATGTAACTGCACAGGGGTCACACAAAGTCAGGTCACAAACTGCACAGCGCTGAACAATAAAAACACTCACATTAGGGGGAAATTGTTCTCATGAGTGCGGAGCGTACCACTGAGCTCTTCTTAAGTAGGCCTTGATGTACGTGTCATCTAGTTTGATTGCACTGGTGCAGTCTTCAATGGCTTGATTCAGTTTCTTCAGCTGTTGATGAGGGAGAATCAATGATGAGAAAATGAGTGGAGACAATGAGCTGGAGGATCCCAAGTGCAATGCAGGGCTGCTATTTTTAAGCAAGTAATCAGACAGTATTATTGTTTAAGTGTGACACTTTGCTCGCTGAACCCATTTCAGAAAACAGCAGCATGTAGTTTTTTACCTTTGCTCCAGCTGTGGCTCTGTTGCAGTAGAGTTTAGCGTTGGTCTTGATGTTGTTGGGGTCTATCGTCAGGGCCTCAGTGTACAGCTGGTAGGCAGCCTCATAGTTGTTGTTCTTGAAAGCCTGGTTGCCCTCATCCTTCTTGGCTTTTAAGGCTTTAGCGTTCTGATTTAGGAAGAGACCAAGCCACAGTGTCACTTTTTAACATTTAGTCAAGCTCGAAATTAAAATGTAATCCAAAAAGATAAGCATTTATATCTATTATATTAGAGCATGTCTTGAACCATTGATTAATCAACTGTGACCTTGAACTATGACATGATTTGGCATGTTTTATATCACAAATTTCAAATCACAAGGAACTGCTATACAAAAATCCTGTTGGTCAATCCAAAGCTTAGTCACCCACACTAGATGAAAGGCTTACCCTGCAGGCTAGCCGGGCCTTTTCATGGTCAGGTGCCATGCGCAGAGCTTGTACAAAGAACTGCACAGCTTTATCAATGCAGTCCTCGTAGTACAGGCAGAGACCACGGACGTACAGCGCGTCTGCGTTTGTGGAATCCATACGCAGGATATCGCTGGAAGAGAAAAGGTTGTTTTTAAGATCTGGTGTGAAAATCTCTTCCTCTTGATACTCATTAATGGCAGAGGAGAGAGTTATATAACATAACCAAACACCTTTAGTATCAGTTACTTCATAATAAAAGCTCAACTCTCTCTACCTTGCCACGGACTGAGCTTCAGGGTAACGTCCCAGCAGAGCCAGACACTCCGCCTTGAGGATTTTGAAGCGGTGGCAGGCAGAAGCCACACCTAAGGCTCGGTCCATACAGTACACCACCTGGATCAGAGAAACACAAATAATTGCAGTTTGTGACAGATTTCATAAATATTTTCCTCTAAAAATATTTTGTTTTCACTGATGATTTCTACAAAATGGTCCGAAACTCCATGACTAACAGCCACGAAAACTATCCCAGCCAGACATGACTCATAGATGAGCTAAGACAGGGAGTGCCTATTGTCTTGCAGGTTGGTGGAAAAAAAAAAAAGAAAGGTTGTATAATACCTTTCTGAAATCCCGCTTTTCAAAGCCGAAATCTGCCATTCGCTCGTACTCCAGCAGCGTCGATGCGTTCTTACTCTAAAAAGGAAACAACAGTCATTTCTAAGCATCGTCTTTTTAAATGCAACACAACGAGTTTGAGCTAACTGTCATGGAAATTATGTTCTGAGACTTCGCTCGCTAAATAACTCAAATGTTTGTTTTAAAAATGTTTGGGTGGTTCTCACCTCCTGCTGGGCCTCTCTGTTGCTGGGCTCCAGCTCCAAAACCTTCAGAAAGCAACGACTGGCCGCCATGGCATTTCCCAAAGAAAGGTGGCATTTACCCTCACGCAGATGCCCCTGTGGGACAGACAGAGCACCAATCCATGTGTAAAAAAGACATTGTTTAACAAGCTCTACATGTCAAATTATACTCTTAAAGTACAACCAGGGGGTTGAGGACAAGTATGCAAGGCTGAGAATGAAGACGATGCTCTTGATTTGATGATCTCTCCAAACTGACCTTCATGAAACAGTCATCCAGCCGCACAGCCTGCTGGGAGTCTTCGAGGGCCTCTCGAAAGCGGCAAAGCATCATGAGGGTGGCTGCCCTGTTGCCGTAATAACTTGCGTTTTTGGGGCAAGCATCTTTAGATAAAAGGAAAGAAACAGACACATGTAAACTGAGGTGTGGGTAGAAACTACAGAGGATAGAATCAATAGTATAGATGTACTTCCAATATAAGCAAATGTACAATTATTCATTGGAAAATGCATTGTTTGGGAGGCAATTGCTCAATTACTAATATAAATTTTACTTTCATTTCATTTGTTAAGTCATTTGCTGATTTGTTAGGAGATGTACAGCAGGTTAACATTCCTCAGCAGAAGAACATGAACAGACTGTTCACTGGATGTTGTGTAAAGCCATAAAACCAGAGAGAAATATAAAATAAAATCACTGAGTGGCTGTCTCACCGATGGCCTTGGTGTAGTAGTTGAAAGCCTCAGAGTAATCCTTCTTGCTGTAGAGTGCATTTCCTTGCTCTTTGAAGCCTTCAGCCTGACTGGAAAGAGGGAAAAACACAAAGCAATGTCAAGATGGAGGGAGTACTTCACAAAAGATAAAACAAATGAACTGATAGAATAGAAGACAAAGACAAACTATTCAGCATGAACCAATTCGTGATTTTCTTATCTGGGAATAAGAGTATGTCTGAAGGGGCCTGGCCGTGGTATGTTACACCTGGAACTGGGACAGCCGAGCAGGGTACACACAGTCCTGAGAGCTCACGGTACTAAACATAGCAGTGAAATTCACCTGCTGCAGTGTAGACATGCCAAGAGCTAAAGGGTACATCAACTCTCCTTCACGTAAGGAAGACACGACTGTTGTGCTGCTCCCGGTAGGAAGTGTCTAAATTCATGCCACACCCACAACAGAAACTCTGTAGGAATTTTTTCCTTTAACGTCACTCACTTAGTAAGACAAAAAAAAGACTTGCCCAAGGAGGTGGGAGGGGGGGTGGAGTAGAGGCTTTTGTGTCACAAGAACCAGTGGTTCTCAAACTTTTACATCAAGGACCCCTAAACTGATATATATTAAGACCATGAATCCCCCATTGGACAAAAATGTTAAACAAAAAACAGAAATACACAAATATTTGTTCTGAGACTGAAAAATGTTACTTTTTTTAAAGTTTACTTTTGTATGTTCAAATTAGGGCCAATGGCATGATTTTTTTAGAAAAATTTCAAGAAATTTCTAGAAAAAAAAAAGTGGTAAAATAAAATTTCAGGAAAAAGCTGAGGACCCCCTTGGAAATTTCACCCCAGACTCCACTTTGAGAACCACTGTCCTAGACCATGATGCAAAAACCAAACAAGAGTAATAAACCATGACACACTGCCTGATATTAATACACAGCATCCCTGATAAGGCCACCACAGCTGAGCTAATCGTTTGTCTACAGGCTGATCGATATCTAAACTTTGCCACCCTCTTCAGCTTTAAGCAAACCAACACTTCTTAATCAGCAGATGCCTCTTGTACTGTAAGCAACAAACTCTAATTGTTTAAGTGTTTTTTAAATGGGCTGAAGTAGCTCTAACCTGCATCTCCAATGTGCTTTCATCGATTGGACTCCATTACACAAGAGGGTCAAATACTTTACCTCTTTCTTTACCTTGCAGAGATTTGTTCCTGTCTATGGTGTTTTCAATATGACCAAGTAAAACACAATGATTTGAATATTATTCACAAAGGCTATAATATTGAACTTGAATAAAATGTTTTTAAAAAAACAGGCTATCTATCCTCCCTTGAATGCGTCAGCACTGTAGTTTACCAGAAGTAGTAAAAAGGATTTTATCCAGTTTTGTGCCAAGTTTTTAGGATACGACCTTGGTCATCTTCAATCATGTCTTAAGTTATGAAACAAAACAAAAGTGACAGCCCCTCAGAAACTTGCTGTGTCTGCAAAACAATGTCAGAAAAACACTGATTTTAACATTGTCCTATGTGATCACCTCATTCACCTGGCCTGTTTCTTTTCTGAGCTATCAAGCTATCTGAGAAGGACGCTCACCCTCCTTTCCTATCCTTTCTATGGTGTCGTGTACAAAGATGTGGTAATTCAGTTTCTGAATCAGCTGGTCTGCATGACAGAACATATCTCTGTTGTGTACAGTGAATCTACATCTACATCAGCTTTAAAAAGTGTTTCAGGTATCCACATTCTTGAAACACTGCATCAGGGCAAAAACAAACAAAAGACAATGAACATTCCTGAAATCATCATTTCAGACTCCATAGGTCAGATTTGAGGACCTTATACATCGCTGATGCATATGAATCTCTCTTGAATATGATTTTTAAACATTGTTCAGGTCAGCAAACTTAAGAAATGTGATTCTTCTGCAACAGATGATGATGACACCATGAATTGTCAGATCTATTTTAGCACAGACACAATAACAGCATTCCTCTGTAACCTTATTGTGATATTGAGACATTAACAACGCCATTTACTGTGCTATATTGAATCAATAAAATGCCAAAAAGTAATGTATGTTCTTAAGGACCTGGAAGGCTTTAATATTATCTATTATTGATTATTTATATTAATTATAGGCACTAAGGTTTTAGCCAAGTGATTATTAAAATTATGTTTTACGTATCTAATGATATTACATTCCTTTGGACCATATCTGTTCACATTTCACTTATACGATGACGTGATACCGAGCTGTTTCATTTACATTAGCTACTGCAGCTAACTAGCTATATCCGCTGGACGTTCATTTGTCTTTGGCTTAAACAATTGAAAATATCGTGTCTTGCCAGGAACTCATCATTTAAAACTGATAGGATTTATTTATTTATATGTTTGGGAAGTTGTAACTTCACCCGAGAGCTGTGTCTCCAGGCTAGTTCAGGGTTGTTAGCTGCCTTGTGCCTATCTGTGTTTATGGAAGTTTCTCGAAAAGAGGGACACGAGACATTGAGCGCTGAAAATACAGAAATATACTGTTGTGATGCTTCATTCAGAAATTTGGTAATAATATTTTTAAAAGTGTAACTTACGTACACAAAGAGATAAATTAACCCATGGCTATCTGGCTGCGTTTCAAGATTTAACAGTTTTAGGATATCCGTAACGGAGCATGTGTCGGTGCCGCAAGATATCACTTGTTTCGAAAAGCGATAACGTTACTGTTCCGTTCGTTTTTTAAGGTCCACAATAAACTATTTCATGAAAAAAATAACACCTTAAATAACCCCAACGCCTGCCGTTTATGTAAATCACTACAATAAAAGCCTTAACAGATGGGTAACTAACACGCTGCTGCTGCCGTTTCTCTCCCGGTAAAGCTAAGCTAGCCCGTTAGCTCGTCTCCGGGCTGACCCGTGTTGTCGTTTCCGAGCCGTGTCAGCGAGCCGAAGGTCCAATTCAGTCGGTTTATTTTCGATATATACGCGTACCACAATTAAACCAAACAGAAAATCATGTGTTTACCGCTCCAGGTCATCCTGATCGTGGATTTGAGGCTCTGTTTCCACCGGCACGTCGATGTCAACAGCTGCCATTTTTCTGGGAAAGGACGAACGCGGACGGACGTCACTTCCGGAAGCAGGATATATTTATTTATTTATTTGTTACTAGGTCACTGGGGAAATTAATCAGTGAGGCTTTTCTAAATCTGTGACATTCTACTCGATTTATTTATGTCAACCTCAATGGGCTCTTTGCACTCATACTTCCGGATTCACGTAATACGGCTCTCCCACTTCCGGCGGCGGCGCGGCTCCACCGGGCTCCACTCAGTGATGGCGCTATTTTCAAGATGCCTGACGGAGCTTCCAAAAATTAACATAAATGATGTACATCGCTTTGCAAAAGCATCGGCTAAAGCTCCGAAGAGCAAATTGGAGAAGGGCTTTCGGATGTATGCCTCATCTTACGTCCACGAATATGAAGGTGAGTCTCCTATTTTTATTTGTGTGTGTGATTGGGATAAGTAGAAGCTCATGCTAGGCTAACGTTACTATAGTAAACATTGAGCCTATTTTCGGACAATGACAGACGTACATGTGTGTGTAGACGATGTGAATAGTACCTCCAAGTATTCAAGCAGAGACTTCTTAAATGCATGTTTAATAACTTGTTTCAACAAATGCTGTTTAAACCTGTTTTTAAGTGTCAAATAAAGACAGAGTGACAGGCGAGGTAGCTGTCCGGGCCATCTGCTTCCGTTCTATGAGGAAGAATGATAAACCTCATACAACCAAAGTAGGACTTAGGTGTCTTGGTGTCTCAAAGTTGGAGTTCAACGTTCAAGTTTTCAGTTCTAAAACATGAGTCACACTTCACTTGCGTATGGGTAAGTTACTTGTAGCCGGCCTTACATGTTTACAGCAAGCACACTTCAATGCTGTTTATGAAATTAACAATATG
Source organism: Decapterus maruadsi (assembly GCA_030347415.2). Classification (NCBI taxonomy): domain Eukaryota; kingdom Metazoa; phylum Chordata; class Actinopteri; order Carangiformes; family Carangidae; genus Decapterus; species Decapterus maruadsi. Next base: position 10,177,081 of record CM064888.1, on the reverse strand, counting down.
ACAATATTGAAGTTACTCAATAACAAAATACTCACAACAAACAGGGTCTGTTGTACAGCAGCCATTATAGTTATTCATAAGATAAGGGCTTATGGGTTAGGCTTTGGTTATGTGATGAATGAACAGAGAGAAGTTGTAGTCATATGCGATTTCTAAAATTATTGCAGGAGTGTGTATGCAAGTGTGAAGTGTTCCTCAAGTTGTGTGTTCAAGGCCACGTTCAATGGCCTCTGCATGAAAGTCCCACGTTCCATTTGAGCACAGCTATTTTATTGATGATGTTACAACTATACTGACTGCTTTTTGTTTGTTTTTTGTTTTATTTTTTACTGCCAACAGATTGTTCTCAGAGACTCTGTTCCCGTGATCTTGGTGGCATCCAGATGTTCATGTGTTGCTGGCACAGCAATGTGCAACCACACAGTGGCCTTGCTGTTTCAAACAGCCCACTATTCCCAACTCAGTGTGCCAGTGGTGCCCCCAGTTCACAGCTGCACAGAGATGGAGCAACAATGGCACAAACCAAGGACAGCTGTAAGTGTAACTCTATTCAACTTACATTTGCATTTAATTTTGAAACTTTATCCACCCTTGATGTCATGCAGAAGACTGTCTTTTATACCTTTCCTCTTGTGCTTGAATTCACAGGGTGTAAAACCAGGACCAGTTGGAGACATGGTTGTAGTCAAGCCTGTACAAGGTCGGATGCGCAGAGGAGGATTACGGTAAGTGCTGGCAAGTTGATGCAGTAGGGCAAGATCACACAGTAACGCTAACAGAGTTACAGTCAGTGACTCAATCACTGACTGTAACTCTGTTACTAATGACCCAAAATTTTAAAACAATATCTAATTTTGTGTATGCCTACATGTACTTTAATGGCAACACAAAAAGATTGATTAAGTTAATACGTGGTATGATTTGCCAAAAGACAAGGTGTGTTCAGTAAAAACTTTGAAATCAGTTCATATTATTTCTAAAATAATATTTATCATAGTAAGAACAAAAAAACACATAATTTGTCTTATTTTGCACTAGAGTGTCATCATAGATTCATAGATTAATGAAGGATCCAGTTAAAGGTTCTAACTGATTAACTGAGTTTTAACTGAGTTCATACAAAGTAGTGAAGTGTGTAAACATCATTATGATGAAATACCTGTCACTTTTACATTAACATGCTGTCAACTGAATGTGTGTAAATATGAAAATAATTACCCATGGTTTGTTTTGTTCAAAGGAGCACTCTGATGAGAGGGATGGTTGGACCCCTTCCTGACCTGTCGGTGCTTCAAGTGGCTGAAGCCTGCAGTGGCCTAGAACCACTAGACTTGCCTGTAGTTGCAAGCATGGGGATGAGTGCAGAAAGGACTCTTGTGGACTCACAGTTTGGTCTTGTGCAGAGGGGGAGCGTGTTATCTTATCAATTGCCTATACTCCCCACAAGGTACATACAGATCCATCCAAATGTTCCACCATCTCCACATCTGCCTCTAGAAGCTCACAACATGTCAGCATCCGAGTGTCAGTGGGTCTGCACAGAGGAGGAACATTTACATGTGCAGAGTCTGCAGCTGTCCATGGAGATGGCCCACAAACTTGAGGAAGGGACAAGAGACCAGAGCTCAATCCAAGAATGGCACACTTTGCGCAGATCTAGAATTACCTCGTCACGCTTTAGGGAGGTGTGCCATGTGCGGGGTGAAACTAGTGCAAAAGCACTTGCAGAGAGAATCATTAGGGGCACAAAGCAAACTGCGCAAATGAAGAGAGGGGTCCAAATGGAGTTTGAGGCAGCAAATGAGTACTCAAAATGTACCAATGTCAATTACTCACCCTGTGGATTGGTAATCCATCCACAAGCACCATGGCTTGGTGCTTCACCAGATGGCCTTGTGTTTGATCCTTCTGCTACTCCACAATTTGGTTTGGTTGAGATCAAGTGCCCAAATGTAAAGAGTTTTGTAGAATGCAAATACTTGAAGATGGTTGATGGCACTTTCACATTAAAGACCAGTCACGCATACTACTGGCAAGTTCAAGGCCAACTACTCATCACTGGGCTCAAGTGGTGTGACGTTTTTGTTTGGGCGGAGGAGGACTACTTTGTTGAGAGAGTGAGAGTCAACAAAACTGTACAACAAACAATCAGGCAGAAGGGCGACTTGTTCTACTTTAGCATTTACATGCAAAAATACCTTGAAATGAAAAGGACGTGCGTGCTGTAATGAATTAGTGGTACTCTACAAGCTGTAATAAATTTACAGTAAAAGAACTCTGTTCTTATAGTTTACTTCAGTGGTTCAATCACTGAGTTGTTGATGTTGTTTATGCCTACATGTACTTAATGGCAGCACAAAAAGATTGATTAAGTTAATATGTGAATGATTTTGATATGAATGTGCAAGCTGTAATAAATGAACTGGAAAAGAACTCTGTTCTGTTCTTATTTTGTCAAGCAGAGTAATGAGTAAAATAAACAAACATATTGTTGAAACTGTTCATTTTTCACCATAAACAGATGGTTTATTATAGTAAAGATATTTTATACATATTATTTCCAGAGTATTATGCAACAGTTTTAAAGGTGAGAATGTGTGTCACACCACTGATCTAGGGGATGCATTTTCAAACAGACACAATTTAAAACACAAATTAATGAAAGACAGTGACATATGTATGTGTCTATGTACATATAATACATGTCATTTCATGACAAAGGCAAGGTGCACGGAGTTTAGACCTATGAGGTGGAAAAACACACTCCATAAACACAATATCTACACTACTTCACCCATGACCTGACCAGGGCTTTGTTTTGATAGTTGCTAAGCAGACAGGCCACTGTAAATATCTGGTTAATACTGCCAGCAATTGACAATGGAATCACTGACTCAAAAAGTTTATTCTCCTTCACCCTTCTAATGACGCGTTCAACATGAACTCTCAGCTGTGCAATCTTCTGTGTCTGGAGGACACTCTCTGCAGGCATCTGAGACTGTCTGCTCAGAAAAGGTGGACAGTAGACCTTGCACTTAACACAGTCATGTATTAGGAAGCCTTTATCAACCATGATGGCCATCTCTTCTGTGAGCAGGTCAGCCAAACCCGATCTCCGGAACAGTTCCTTGTCACTTATTGAACCCTCATACAGGGATGAAATGAAAGTCACTGCTCCATGAGGTGCCATGCCAATCAACCCCTTCATAGTGCAGTGGGACTTGTAAGTTGAGAACATCTCACTCTGGAGGAGAGGAGACGAGGGTGTTTGGCACTTCAGTTCAGTGCAATCAATAATGACCTGTGTGTCAGGAAAGTCTTTAAAATCATCAGGAAGGTTAGCTTTAACGTCTGCTGGATCCATCCAGATGCTCACCGAGCCCAACAGCGTGTACAAGTAGTTGGTCCAAGAGGAAATGATGCGACTGACAGTCGCGGATGAGATGTTGAATCTGTTTGCCAAGTCTCTCTCCTTTAGACCAGCAGACAAATGCATCAGGAAGAGGAAAAGTTCATCAATGGGTTGCAACGCCTGCCTCTGGTTAGAATAAAATGTCAGATGTCAGTCACAGACAGACAGTAGATGTGCAATGATTTTTGTTAATTAAAAAACAAACAAACATTCAAATAACACAACTAAAGGTATGTCAGATAAGTGTGTGTAGCCGTTAATACAAACCATTTGTGTATGACGGACATCAGGGACAGTTTCAGTCATTCTCTCAGCAGCTTTGACCCTGGATGTCCTAATGATTTTGTGTACAGATGGCTCAATCAGTCTCCAAAAAATCATAAGATGACGGTAACTGGTGAATCTATGTAGACAGAAAGCAAAGTAGATTGTTAGGCTTTTTAAAAAAAATTATTATAATTAAAACAATAACAGGGCTTTCAAATTTTGAATTCAGGCAATAATTACGTGTAGTAATATTAATAATTGTGCTACATAATATGATTCGTTTTGTAATAATTATTCAGACTTAGATTAAGAATAAAGGATGACACATACTGACATGAGAGAGCCCTGATAAACATACATTTTATGTAGGGCTATGTTGTTTACCTTGTATAGAAACGTATATCCTCGTCGGATGCTGAAAATCTCCTCAATCCAAAAGTTGACTGAAGCTTCAGTTCTTCAATTTGTCTTTTTAACATTTCCACTTCTTCTTTTAGATTTTTATTTTCGTTTTGTGCCATGGTCAGGTCATCAGGGTCAGGGTCACGGCCCTCTGCATCTTCATTCATGGGCTCCGTGTCATCATCAGGGTTGCCCGGCGGCTCAGGGCGACTTACTCTATCCCATACACTTGATCTTCGTGGGGGGAGGGAGTAATCATTCCAGTTAAACAGAGCAGGCACAGCTCCTTTCTGTAGTCTTCTCCTGCCCTCTAAAGTCTTCGGAGGGATGAACTGGTCGTCAATAAAATGACGACTGCAGACCTTTGAGTGACTACTTATCGTGTATTGTTCCCGACGAACACTCACTAGCCATCGCTTTCGTAGCTCCACGTCGCTCGGAAATGCGTGAAAACTTAATGTACCGTTGTACTTGGAAGAGGCCGTGCACTGTGGAACACAACAATGTTCGTGGTATTGCTTCGTTTGTCTCTGAAAGAATACTTTCTCTTTACTGAGACTCATTGTCGCTTGACTACCGCGCTCACTACGCCAAACGGGAAGTGAGCCGGAAGTATGAGAGCCGTATTACCAGGTTCCGGATATGACGTCAAGCCGCTATGTGCAAAGAGCCCATTCAAATTTATGTCTAAGAATAATTTACATTAGCATTTCATCGTGATTGATATGAAAAGATGATCATTAGTGATCATTCATTATTCCTTTTTTTGTTTTTTTTTCCTATAGGCCTACTGTTATAAAATGTGTGCAAGTGTAATAAAAACACTGGTATCATCCCCCTCCATCTTTCGTCTGTGTTATCAATATCTCATTCTTGTTTGAAAACTGTCTCTAGAGGGCACCAGAGTATCACAATGTAGGCCTTATCTCCTGTGAGGGGCAAATAAGCACTGACTACATTTTTTTTTACCCTTGGTTTGTCACATTCCTTGGGCTGCTGTTGGTGGTTATCAGTGCTATGGAGGCTTCAGATAAACCCAGTGTTTCATCACTCACACATAGAACTCATGAACATGATAACTAGAGAAACAAACACCACAATCATGTAAAAAAAACAGTACTATTTATAAGCTCATGTAGAATACAGTATTGACATTTTAGCACATAATAATTTACATTATTGCAGTTGATGCACAGTTACACTAATCATTAATTTTTACCAGATGACACTTCAAAAATACATATTGCTTAGGATGAGTCAGCACGATCAGATGGGAGAAGGATTTCTCAAAGACAGAATACGTTTTTTTCAATAGAACTCTATAAAAAAAAGAAACATGTATTATAAAGACACATTTAAAAATGTAGTTTCATTTTTTTAAACTTTGAACAACAGCACAAATCCGCCTGTCTCTTCATATTGCACAAACAGCATCAAGCTGTCTTAACTTATCTAACCATCACCTGAAGATGTTACAATGGCTCATGTCAAACAAATGCAAGTTTCATAACTTTAAATGAACTCATCTCATTGTATGTAAATCTGTCAACATATAGCAAGTATTCTTGGCATCATTGTCATAGTGGTGGTTGATTGTCACCTCATAACACAGAGAGCAAGAGATAATAAACAATAAGAGAAAAGGCTTCTACATAAGACAATGGTTGATGAACCATGTTTGTTAAGATGTTACATTGTCAACAATCCAAAGTTATGGATCTTCTTTGTCTTTTCACAGGTGCAGGGTATGATATGGACGTAGCTATTCTCACTGGAGATTAACACAATCTGTATTTTCCTCATTTTGATTTGGTTATGAAAACAAACACAGGGGTGATGTTTTGTGCTTGTTCTCCCAGAGTACAACTAGAAAGCTCTCCAACTGAAAAAAAGATTTTGGCAACAAACACTTAAGTAACATTTTCACACCCTAGTTTATTTCGTCTATTATTGTCTTATAAATTAAACTAAAGATGCTTGTCCTTATGGCTTCCAGAGGGGTCCTGACCCCAGGGAACATGCACTCAACAGTTTGTTGAGAGGAAACAGCTGAGCGATGGTCTGTCTGTGTATTATTATTTTTTTCTTCTTTTTTTAGGGAGTAAGACACTGGTCAGTCAGCACTGATATCTCAATCCACACCAGGTGATTGTGCATACTGTTCTCATGTGTTGAACCTGCCAAGCTTGACATGCCAATATGCTTCCCTTGCTGTCGCTGCATAGTGTCCTGTTGTCACTGAGGGGGTCCCCTGCTTTTGTCCAGCTTTGGCTAGGTTAGGTCCACTGTGAGTCCTCCAGCCTCGTTTGGCTCATTGCTAGTAAGGAGAGAAGATAATCGGTGCATGTGTGGCCCTCAAAGGCCCTGGGGCAGGCCTGAAGAGCGTGGGGCTGATCAGAGGACCCTGGATGATGGTCGTGGGACCGGGCGGGAGGCGTAGCGCCAATGGTCCCGGTGCCATGGTGCACAAGGCAGCTGGATTGAGGGGGCTAGTCAGGAAACCTGCTGGCAGGGCCTTGGACAGCTGCTTCTGCAGGGCCAGCTTAGTCTGACACACACACAAAAAAACAAAAGATGAAAACAAGAGATGAATAGATTCTTAGAGCCAAACTTTATTCAGTAGCAACTTCACAGCACAGAGACACCTCGTTGTTATTTGCATCAACTATTCACCAGCTATCAGACTTGCAAATGTGTCGACATGTGCCAGGCACAGCTTACCATTTGCATCTACTGAGTATGTACATATGCTCTGTTTGTAGGTGTTCTTTAAAGACAATGTACAACATGGACAAAAATAAAAGCGCTCAAGTGTGTGTGTGTTTATGTGTGACACAGATTCTTACCGCTAAGATAGCACTGGGCTGTAGTTTATTATAGGGGGTGAACTTTGCTTTGACAGGCTTCCCAGCCAAACGCTCCTTGTGTCTCCTGCTGTTCATGTGCTGAGAGAACAGATAGGAACGAACGGATCAGCTTCTGCGGTCGGGACATATTCTACTCTCTACACAATATAAAAGGTTAGGTTGATTTGTGTGGCAGTAAAAATAAGTCACATTCATTTTATTCGCATAAACCCGCACACCTGCTTGAGCTGTGTCTCTGAGTTGACGGACACTTGGCACAATTCACAGCGAAAGGGCTGGCTGGATACGCCAACCACTGCTCTGGTCTTGCTGCCCATTCGCTGCTTAATCCGGCAGGTGGGTCTGGGCAACGATGTCATCTTGACCCTGCGCTGTGAGTGGCTGCATTTCTGACCGTCCAGCATCTGTTTGTGCTTTGAGCCTGATCCAGCCAATCAGAGAAAAGGGGGAAAATGTCAAAAGTTGTAGTATAATTTCTTTTTTTTTATTTCAGCAAGGATCAAAGTGACAATGTGACAATGTAAACTTTAGTCATAAAAGTACATACCACTACAATGAGCCTCCAACTGGGAGCTGGAGTTGACCGTCACTTTGCACGTAGGACAATGGAGATGTTTTTTGTTGCTCTTGGCCGCCTTGGCCTCGTCCACCTTTGCTACGTCCTCCTCGCCTCCTGTGGAGCTCTCCTGGAGATCGGAGCACGGGGCTGGACCGGTGGTGGCCGTGCTGCACCCTTCGACAGGCGGACTCTCTGAGGCCAGATCAGAAAGCTGGGAGCCAGGGGAGACTTGCGGGGACAGCTGAGGGGAGCAAAGCGAGGACGAGTCGGTGGACGAAGGCTGCAAGGAAGGGGTGGCTGCCAGTGAACTCCCCTGGGCGTTGTCAGTTTGCTGCTGTGCAGGTTGAGAGGTGCTCGGTCCTGAGGAGAGAGATAACACAGAGAGTTATGCATGACACTGTGACACAATTTTTTATATAATATTAGAATATGGTGTATATCTTATATGAATAAGCATATATAGGCTAACTGTTAATGGAAAGCCATTTTTCTTATTTTCAGGGTGTAGCACCTCTGTTTTCTTACTGTATGTCAGTGATGGTATAGCCTATTTCTTTTGGCCACTTAGGTCAAGCCTCCATTTATGGGTGCCAACAGGGGCGAACTTCTTTTTAATTACATTACATCTACATCATAGTGTGTAATATAGTGTTATATGCTCTTAAATGTTTATGCCCTGATCATAAATGTGAAATAGTGGGACTATTTGGGATTTTTTTTTTTTTAGATATCCACATATAGTTGTTAGATTTTTTGGCTTTCTTTCTCCTTATGTATACCTGTTGACATGCGTGGTCAACTGCAACATATAATTGACAGTACAGGTAAAAATAAATCTGTAAACACACTTTCATGATATTATCATGGCAACATAAGGTTTCTATACAGTCAAGTTAAAACTGCAGTGACAAATGCAAGAGAGGGAATGTAACTTATTTCCCCCTCTGCTCCTGACCTACCTGTCTTTTTTTTTTGGTTCAGTTTCTGTCAAATAACCTTGTTATTAGACCTTTTTTTCTCTCATCATCAACCTATTTTTCTTTTCTGCTCTATAATCTCTCTTTAATTTTCATATCTTTCCTTTTTTCTGCCATCTCAATCATTTCTCCTCCGTCTTTCTGTCCCTCTGTCATTGCTCCCTCTGCCGAAGCTCCCTCTATCACCATCAATCAACAACCATGGCAACTGCCGAATGTAACAAGCTTATCATTATGTGGTTAGAGGGAAATTGATAGGTGCTGGGGGAAAATGGGAGGGGGAGATCAATAATGAAAAGGAAAGCTAGACAGAATAGAGAAAAGGAAGATGGCGACATTTTTTAGTCAGGCAGAATGAGACGCCGAGTGACAAATGACTGGAGGAGAGTAAAAGAGACCAAAGTCATCAAAGTTTTACAGCAGTTCCTTTGAAGGAAGGGTTGCTTAAGAATATGGAAAAGATTCAGGGCCAAGGGTGTGTGTGTCCTTGATTTCTGTCTGGAGATTTTGATATTTTTTAAGCTAAAGTAGTGAGTGGTAGGTTTTATATATGTTGGGTTCTCTAGGCTTTCTCCTGATAATTAATAAACCTTAGTAGTGTGAATATGATCAATGATGGCATATCCTGGACCTAGAGCATATCTTTGTTTTTGTATATTAATAAATAATTGCTGTTAGTGTACACTTGCAATAAAGGGTTGGATAAGATGGATACGATATGAATCAAGTGGCCTTCAGGCCTGAGGGGATCTTTTATCATGGGTTTTATTTCACTTCATATAAAAAGAACATTTAATATGAGCAATTATGGATGGCGATAAACACAGCCATGTTGTGTTGTGACACTAATTACTCCATAAGAGTGAACCTGAACTGTTTACATCTGTAATTTAATTTTAAACTATTATTAAACTACTGAGCTCATCAACACGTTCTTAAACCCTCAGAGCTCAGGGGAGGGGGTGGGTCTGCCTAATTTTCACACTCAGCGTGACTGAGATGCCAAGGCGGACGCCAGGCTGCGTCAGGTGGCAGATTCTAGGAAGTCGAGGTCACCTTTCTCCAAAATTAACCCTGAATATTAATTTTCTTTTAATGTCAGCTACATGACCTTTTAAAATAAATAACAAATTCCCTTTCAAGTGGTAGATTTCTTAAATTAAATCCTGCAATCGTGTGAATATTTTTGCAATTGCGTAATTTTGTACAAAAGCGAGCTTCAGTGAACACAACTGTGCTGAGGGCCCTGACCCTGTTTGAAGAGCATTTTGTTGCACCTCCTCCTCTTTTTTGCTGCACCAAAGTATCAAAGCCACATGGAAAGCTTCTGTCACACTTGGCTCAAAGAAGAGAAAGATAATTGGCATCAGTGGCGTGCACAGACTTTTTGAAGGGCAGGGGCGAAAAGGAAAAAAAAGGGCACATAATAGTGCGTCCTCGCCACTGAAGAGGCCACTTACAGTAAGCACATGTTTTGGCTCTAATGTTCTGAGGATGTTTTTAGCAGGACGTTTAATGTTTCCAGAATGACAATACTTAGGGACACGATAACATGCTTTGAAAACCAAAAAAAAAATCTACAAAGGTAATGTAACATTTCATTAAAATATTTAAACATTGAAATATAACACATGTTTTGGCTCCTAGAGGGCACTTGAGCACACATTTTGGCTGCCATGAGGGCACTTTAGCACGCGTTTTTCAACAATTGGGCCACGAGGGGGGGCGACCGCCCCCCCTGCCTCCCCCTGTGCACGCCACTGATTGGCATCAATTTTGTTGACTGATCAATATTGAGGGAGAACAAATATCCACTTGTTCCAACATTTCAGTTGCTAGGAAATGAAGTTGAACATCTTATACAGAAAATCTAAAGACATTTTAAAAGATTACTTTTCATTTTTTATAGTCTAAACATTTAATTGAAATAATTAGTTTGTACAGAATCAAGATTACATGTTGAACTATAAAAACTTGTTATTTAAAAAATTGCAACTGGGAACAAAACGGGTTGGATTCATGTGTTTCTGTGTTATTCTTAGCTGCTGTCATTAATAGCTACTGCTAATGGCTACGCTAAAGATCTCCTCTGGTCGTCTGTGCTTCCACCCCTTCTCTCCTTTAATCTGCTGCTGTCAAGTCTCAGTTTGACGTGAATCAAGAAGGCACACACGACTTCTGCCCCTTTCACATAATTTCATACACCCTCTCACATGTCGATTACTAGCCAAGTGACAACATATCTCATGATAGGAACATGGAGTTGCAAGTGGGGGTTTGCATTGAGCCGCTGTTGATTTACAAGCAATGTCTAAATCAAAGGAAGCAACCCCTCGACGTCCATCATCAGATTTCAGACTTTAGATATCAGACTTCTCTTTTTAAGTGTTTTAAAGCTTCTCATCTTGCAGAATGTCTTTGCTTGATGGGAGTAATTACCTATCTGACAGAGCCATAGGACATGATAGCAGGACAGGTAATGGCTGGTAATTAGTCATTTGAGTGACAGCAACCAAGCCTTAGTGCTTATGTCTCTCCAATTACCACTAATTACTCAGAGGATGGAGAGAGGGGGTGCTTTTAAAAAAAGAAAGATACCTTTTTTGTCTTTCACATGTGAATCAGCTGGCACCGTTCCTCCTCCCATCATCCCTCTCTCCCTCTCTCTGTCTTTTCCTGCTGTGGACGGACTGTGTCCATTCTTCTGCCGGTTCCTCTGGGTCTCCAAGGCCTTTAGCTTGCGCGCGTGCTTGTGACCTTTGTAGTGGGCCTCAGCCTGGGTCTGCCCATCACATGCACACACACATACACAAATATGTACAAGCAGGCAGAACAAGCAGAGGGGAAAGTCAATGTTGACTATATGCTCTCAATAAATGATTAGATTAAAGTGATTAAATGGACAGCATGAAATCAGTTAACTGTAATCTTTCCGTCTGCTCCATCTCTCGGGCTTCACATGCTTCTATGGAGTTGGGGGAAAATTATGAGACTGAGCATTTGACTCGGAGGAAGAGTCACCATTTCAATCATCATCGCCATCGTCATGGCTGTGCACAAATGAGCATCAGTCGGACTCATGGCATCTCGTGACCATCCTCTGAGCTCGCTGGCTCATCTTTCCACTGATTTGTTCTGACACAAAATGGCCCGTGTCCATTCTGCTGCAACACAAAATGACCTCTGTGCCTTCCTCTGCGAGAGCAAACACATTTGTGGCAGCATGACGACAGATGCATCCAGATTTGGATTCCAAAAAAAAAAAAAAAAAGGCCTCTGAATGACTGGAGATAAAGCAAGACGTGCTCTACAGGGGAAGATGAGCTTCCAGCGAAAAGAAGTGCACCACCAGTGAAACAAAACAGCTGAAGCACAACACTGTTATCTGTGAATCCATACACACATTGTTTTTTTTTTCATAAAAAAACATCAAATCTTTACATTTTGTATGCACCACATAGCTTTTGGAAACAAACAGCAATACAATAAATAGTACTGATTGATTTGTTTCTCATTTTCCACAATAGACACATATTTACATAACAGCTTTTATATTTTTCATATTTAATATTCTACAACAGTTGTTTTCACTTGTTATCTTTTATGTCTGCTATGAAAAAAAATGTTTGAAAGACTGATTAGACCTCACAGACATGAGAGTAAATAGTTGTTGACCTGCCATAGTAGGAAAGGCACAGGTGTTATTAATAAGACTAACTAAGGACCCTAAATGTAATCCAGCCTTCATTAATTTTATTCATTACACCTGTGCTTCTCCTACTGTGACATGTCGCAGTGTCCTCTGAATAAAGTTCATTAGAGCTTCAGCAAATTACTCACAACATCAAGAACAGGCAGAAATCATAAAGGACATAAGGCTGCTGATATTCTGCATTTTTCTTATTGTCAACAAATACCATGAAAAGACCAAATGTGTAGCTAAACCCTTACAGAGCTGACTCCTCTGAGATTGTAGACTGTCATTATTTTCCAGATATTAGTACAAATACATACAGTAAGTGACCCATGTTGCACTGGGTGACATGCTTTATTAATGCAGTGGCTAATTGGTGTTCAAATGAACATGCACTGGTGCGGTAAATACTCACTAGAGCACTAAATGAGTATTATTCTGCACCAGGAATAGACCCTAACGAGTGGTGTATTTACTTACGTTTAATCTAAAAATATGACAGTGATGAAATTATTTAGCCCCTTTTAAAAATCCAACTGAGAACAGTATTTGTAAGACAATTTTAATCTTCAGCAGGCATGAATGGGCTCTATGTTGGAAGAACTGACACTTCACTGGATTTGTTCTTTTCATGGGATTTATTAAAAAACAAGAAAAATCTAAAAACATCACCAGCCTTATTCTTTAACAGCACACATTTCTGCCTTTCTGTACATATAAGATACATAGTGCACTCCCTAAATCAACAGATAGTCTGTGTTTGGAACAGTGTAACAAGACGTTAAGTGTCTGGCTTCACACGAGGCTGTTAGATAATTTGTCGCTGCTCAAATTATCCATTCCAGTTTCCTGGCACACACTGTACAGCCCCTGCTAATGCACATTCAAAAACATAGTGTGTGTGTGTGTGCGTGTGTGTAGCGGTGATCTTTTAGTGGCTGTGCGCATCGAGTGGAGGGGATAAAAGTCTCTCCGTCGTCACTTTGCATAAAGCTCGGCCTGCCACACAAACAGAACGGGCACCACCGTGGGTCAGAGTGCGTGGTGGGGAATTGAGGGCTGAGCAAAAGGGTGCGCGACCCCTTTGGCTACGTTGAATGTCAGTGCGCACCAACCATTCAGCGTGGATTTTAACTGCTCTCATCTGCATACTACCAAACTATCTGGCATGCCAGTGTAGTATGGGTTTACTATGTTCCACCATAGTAACTTAAAAAAAACAACAAACCAACAAACCAACAACAAGAACAAAAAAAAAACCTCAGTTAAAGATGCCTGAAGGCAACTGACCTCTGCTGACCTCCGTTCAAGCAGCTTTATGCATTCTCTCACCACTGATGCCCAAACGCGTCATACACAGTGAGCAGCGACTGCCCTCCACAAAAAGGGCAACAGAATTAGAATATCAGGAGTGACAACCCCCTTCAGGGTCGACTTTCATGCTTTATCAGTGAGTTTACAGCCTTAAAGGAATAATTAGGAATTTTTGTAGTCTATTTTTCTCAGATGCACAACTTACATAATACATGTAGCCGTACACATTCCAGTTATGGAAACCTATTATTACTATACACTACTGAGTAACTTTCAAGTCATCAAGTTTTGTCTTGACTGAACAAACAGCTTCAGCTTTCCATACACATCCCCAGCCACTGCTAAGAAGATGTTACAGCACTATATCACTGCAGATTTTAGTGTAGGGGGCAGTGAAAGTGACTTATTATAACTATATTTAGTTGTTACTAATCTAATGTGTTACACCCAGCAGACATGAATCTCCATCAGCTTTTAATTTGAGCTATGACTTGGGCCACATAATAAATGTAAATCCAATATTCAAACTCCTTTTCTGTGTCTCTGTTAACTTTCAGGCAGGTTACAGTCTTTTCAATTAAATCAGCTGCCTGTGGCTGAAATGACTGAACAAAAATAGTCAAGTTATGGACTGTATTTCATCTAAACATTGAGATGAAAGATGCTAAAACTCATATTGATCTCATAGTTCTTTTTTTTTTTTAGAGGAATATTGATTTGGACAGATTACTTATAATAATCCTTCACAGATAGACTGAATATAAACAACTGTAAACTAAAATAACCAGTTACAATAAACTGTTATCAAATAGTTTTAGCTGAAGCTGCATTTCCAGTCTGTGACACTGAAACCCACGCACCGCACAAGCAGTGAGAAGAAAACACAAATAGACTTCAAACTTTCTGAACTATTCCTTTAACCAATTTTCTTTGTGGGGTGCAAATTCCAGCCGCTCAGTGCTGCCCCCTGTTGGGACCTGATACCTGCCTCCAACCTGGCATCCACCTCCTGGGTCAAGCAGCTCTCTCAGCTCAGCTGCAGGTACAGAGGCACAGAGGGGGGAGGAGGAGAGAAGCTGTTAGCTAAGAAACAGACTCCTGGCCGCATCATCGTACGTCCACGAGAGCAGAAGAAGAGAAAGAGACAGATGAGGAAGTAAAAGTGGGATAATGGTCGTGCACCAGTGTCCTGCCTCCTTTAGGTTTCACAACTCACACATAGAAGAGTCATTGTCATTCTGCAAGGTTCCTCCTGACAATATAAATGCAAATATGTATAAACAAACTCCACAGGAACGGGAGCCAAAATGAATATGAAGAGAGAGGTGTGATAAGGAGTAAAAAAAAAAAAACCCACAGAATTAGCTGACTGGTTTCCTTTTAAGAGGCCAGTGTGGTCGATTAAAAAAAAAGAGGTGGTGGAAGTATACTGACTGGACTGATAAGAAGAATAGCCTGTCCAAGGTTGATTTGAGACCAGCAGTATTTAAACATTTAAATGTGGTTCAAATAGCCTATAGGGCGTCTGACTGCAGAAGTAACGATAAGACCATCAGGCAGAAATGGCTTTAAGCAAGCATCAAGAGGCTGCGTGAGGGTCAGAGTGTTTAACACTTGGTAAAGAGAGATAATGTTGATTTATTATTTCTTTCACTTTGTTGTATAAAAAACTTCTCATGAGTTGATTTAATTACATTCTGGTGACAAAAACATATAAATGTAGTTTCCCTCCTTTCATTAAAAAAAAACAAAACACAAATCCAGGCCAGTGTTTGAGATTGTGTTCACTACCAGACGGTATGACGTCAGTTGTTGAATAAGTGTCAGACTTACAGTGGAGTTGAAGCGCAGATGACAGATGTTACAAGAGATGATCGGTTTCTTCTTGGGCGGGGCCATGCCGAAGGTGTGGTTGATCACCGCCTTCTGCACTGGGTCCATCTATGAGGAGAAACACACACAATATACAATATACACACATGTGAGTCTCTCTTGTTTTCTCGGTTTGACCTCACAGAATATTCAGAATTAACTTTGTGATACATTTCAGATTATAGTGTAAATAGGTCATTTATTCAAGCAAAAATGCCATAAGAGAAAATGGCATGTACGTAACTCTCCCTCGGCCAAGGCACAAATTCCTGAGGTAAATCTATACATGCATTTCATATTCAACATATTGATGTTTTTGACATTATTGCCCTCATAAAGATCATGTCAGATATATTTGATATATTTTTAAAGTCCTGCTATAGTTTCTGAGTGGTTTGTTAAAATACAGTATTTAGCAATAAAAGGACTGAAGCGCAAACCATGCTATTTCAATATAGAGACACTTATTTCATGCACAATTATATTTAAGGCAAATTGCTTCCTGTAACTGCTCCTTTACCAGAATGTTGTGCAGACCAGGTTTTATTAATTCACTGAACGGCAAAGTTCAATTTGCTGTTGCATTGTATTGGATTAGCAGAGAGACTCTTCTGAATAGTCATCTTCAAGTTAGTGAGTTGGCCCCGAATCAGCACAGACACACAAACTAATTATCCAAACTTCACCCCCCATGTTCAGGTCAGTGAGGAACAACTTCTAAGAGCTGATTTACTTGATTAAATAAGATAAGAAATTTAGCTCCGAATCATCCTATGATGGAACAGATCATCACATCGAGGTCTTTGCTGATGAGGAAATTGCAGCTCATTTCACACTTTTTAAAAGCACATTTTTCTGGTCATTTTTTTAAATTCATATTTCTAATCCCTACAGTGCAGCAGTGTTAGCTGACTCATATTTTTAGCTTTAGGTGTCAGACAGGATTTTTTCCCCCCCAGCCTCCCACATGCCATGATGCATCGAGTATGTTCTCCAATTTGTCCCATTTAAGGGTTAAAGCTAAAAGTAGATTATGAGCGTCTGCTGCTTCACCATTCAGAGCCAGACCATATATACACAGAGAAGTGTTATATTTGGGATGTCATGATCATATGTTTACCGCCGATCAGAGATAAGCAATATTGAGATTCTGCCAATGGAGTCGTGAAATATTTTCCTAAACAACATGACTGCAAAGTGCACATACCGAGAATAGTCAAGTTGTTTATATAACACATGCTTCACAGTTTAATATTCCCCGCTCAGTTTATCTTTGAGTGTTTTTTTTTTTCCTTCAGAAAACTATTTTTTATTATCTATTTCCTGCCTCATCATTTTGATCAAGTTGACAGCCACTGGTTTTGAAGACATCATCAGAGACTTCTAGCTGATTTTAACTTATATTACTTTGGAGATATTTTCCCGCTGCAGCCTCCTCCTGATGTGTGTGGCATCTCACCGTGTTGAAATTGGGGAAGAGGCTGAGCGGCGAGGAGCCATTGACTCTGAGCGGCAGGAAGTGCTCCAGCTGGGCGTGGGTCTGCGGCTGGAGGGCTCGACCCGGCAGAGGCAGGGACCCCAGGAGCGGGTGGACTTGACTCTGGGACAGTGCACCTACAGCAGGGACGATCACAAGCACATAAACACATCAATGTGACAACGGTTTCCTCAAACATGCTCACACAGAAACATTAATACAAGAAAGAAGACTCCAGCACATAGGAAATGAAGACTTGCTCCAACAGCGAATGATTCACTCAGAAAAGCTTTAATGTCTTTGCTAATAGCAGGAGATAAATGATGAGAGCCTTTGTGTGGCCTTTTCCTGCTTCACAAGGCCATAGTTTATCTTGACAAATGTCTCTGGCCTTCAAACACAGCACCACTTACACAGTGTGTAACTGTGTTGTTCGATTCTCTCACTCAGATGAAGAGTGACGGAAATTTCACTGAGGGCTGAGTTGAGTTGTAGAAGGTACCGTGCAATTTACGAGTATTTGTTTATTCCTTTCTGCACCAATTTTCTACCGGATGCAAAAAAAATGACTTTACCTCTGAGATGTTTTTTTTTCTCCCTTTTCTTTTCTTCTAATGAATCCCAACAACAATTTCCTCCATCACATCTTACTTTGAAATTGTCCTTCACATGACCTCTCATCTCGGTGAAGATAATTTTGGTTGCTCTGAATGCTTTCAGACCGCTCATGCTTTAAAAAGCAGCGATGGCACTGACCTTTGTCTAGACCCAAAGTAAACATTAGCGTGCTCACATTAAAATTCGCACTGTCTTACATAAGTATGGAGATTAGAGAATATCTGTGATGCCTGTGCACTGAACGTCCTGAGGTTGTTAAGTGTAAAAGGTCAGAATACAATAATAAAATAAGTAATAATCAAATAATAGCTCTGGATCAGGTTTATATGTGCATGCTACTTCAATTTAAACACTGACGTCTATTTATAATCGGTTGCAAATCAGCAGCTGTTTATTTATGAGTGTTTTTGTTGCGATAAGGTAGTTATAGTTAAGGCTGTAGCACTATGATGAGACCTGTAGTTTTTGTCAGTATATTTTCATTTGATGGGTTGTGGCTGTGCTGACTTTTCCACTGTTTAATATAATAACCTTTTTTTTTTTTCTGCGGGTGATTCTCTACATTTCCCTGATTGACGAAGAAAGCCTTGAAAATGAAAATCCACTTTTCGTATTCATTTCAGTGCCCGTACAGCTGGAAGGCTGCACGCTGCAGTAAAAATCATGAATGTGTACATGTCTGTTGAATGTCTAAATTATGAGCAGCTGACTTCAAAGAAGAAAAACCTAATTCAAAGTTAAGTATTTTTCTGTTTTTTTGCTGCCGACACCCCATTTTTGCCGTGGTTTAAATATCTTGAGGTAAAATATAACAAAGTCAGGGATGTTACATAAAAAAACAGCCATCTGTGTTTATATAACGTAATATCAGGAGTTTCTCATCCAAGTGAAAGACAGAGTTAGACTTGGTATGGATTGAAAATGCACGATTGGAGAGGGTGGAGGGGAGGTTTGGCCTGAGCTGGGTGGAAAATGTCAAGAGGAGGTTGATGAAATGGCTTGAAGGGAGAACTGGCTGGTACAGTAGGTGGCTTCTCCTGCACAGAAGAACTGAATGAAATTAACTGATGATGGAGGATAAAGAGAGATGATTCACTATGGCTTCAGGAGAGAAAGGCTGTGTGAGTAAGTCATATTCAAAAGTTATCTCCTTTGGGTTCAGATAACAAATAACCTTGCATACAAATTGCAATTATCAAAATATATAGAGTGAAAGACTGTGGCAGCATAAGTGGTGAAATATATAAAGTGCAACATTGGACAGAGAGTAAATCACTGCTGATGTTATGACTTCACCAACAACAGAACAATTTTCCCTCAAATTTTCTACTTTTATGTTGTGGATTTCATGTTTTATCTCTGAGGAAGAGGCAGGTTTGAAAGCCCTTGAGCAGTAGCATATTTTTTTTTTTACTAATCTTGTTCCTTATTCAAAATGGTTGTGTTGTTGAAGCCTGAGCAGAGGAGAGAGACAGAACAGAGAGACGGGAAATGAAAAGAAACAACAATCTTTTCAGATTCAAAACATGCTCAGAGATGTTTGATCGACAGTGCTGCATGTGCTTTTACCAACAACACAATAAGATGTCGGAGAGATTTGTTTAATTCTTCGCATGCAGGTGACCCGGTGTTTACTACAGGAGAGAGTCAGCAGAGCGGCAACAGTGT
Source organism: Decapterus maruadsi (assembly GCA_030347415.2). Classification (NCBI taxonomy): domain Eukaryota; kingdom Metazoa; phylum Chordata; class Actinopteri; order Carangiformes; family Carangidae; genus Decapterus; species Decapterus maruadsi. Next base: position 10,157,954 of record CM064888.1, on the reverse strand, counting down.
AACACGCCACCGCACATCTTGTTTTACTATTGCCTACAAGCTACAAAATGCCTCAGGGTCCTTTTTTTCCTGACAGTGAATGCAACAAAAATGTGAAAGCTTGGTATTATTTCTTTTAAACCTCAGTTAGAGTAATCCAAGCATCGAACGGCTCACACGGAAGTGAAAAATGGAAATGAATTTTGGATTATCAAACACAAGTCTACAGCCGCATTATAGCAGCTCTGTGAGGCTCAGTGTTGCTGCTAATTTCCAGTCCGCCAACAAGACAACGCTGCCTCAAATAGATGAACTACTAAAATAGATTTAATTCAACAAACAAACTAACACTTTAGAAAACTGCTAAAGGCCTGAATATGAAAGGGAATGGAAATACAGATCTGTAGTTTAGGAATAAAAACATTTTTATTCAACTTAATAAAGCCACATTGTTGAAGATTTAATAATTTATTGTCTTGTCTTTTTTTTTTTTTAGTTTTGAGTTTATTCTGTTTATTCAAAGAATTTACACCTACTCCAGTTTACTTCACAAGTGTTTAGATTAGCATTTGCAATGAGAAGCAGTGATTGTAATTATTACTGTTTATTTAATCCTGCATGTGTAATGTGCTCCGCAGACCTCCCTGGTAAACACACAAACGCAAAAACACACACACACAAGTAACACGTGTTTACTGATTGAATTTGCTTTTGATGAATTTCATTTTCATTTTAAGGCCCAACCAGGACCGCTGATGTACTACTGATGCCAATACAGTCTATTGAAATTGTGTTACACTGAATCAAGAGCCAACGACGGAGTAGCGAGAAATGAAAGTGAAAGAGACATTGAGAGACATCTGCAGGATGATGAGGTTTTAAAAAAAAAAATGTTTTACCCTCTACTAGGCTGATGTGCTTAATCTGCTGTCAGTATGACTTTTGGGGACATTGATTCCCTCTTCTACACAAATCTGAAATTGATCTCATTAATCTCCTACGCACATATTCACAAAACACATCAGGGCGAGACGTTTAATTAACTGCATTTTGCTCTGAACAAACTGGAAACTCACGTCGTCTGTGAAAATTTGTCCAACATTGGGAAACATGAGGAACACGACTGTACCTTTCAAGTTATATGTACATTCATTCAGCGTCACTAAAAGCTTCAGTCAAAAGAAGACTGTGGTAATATTAGTTTCACGCAACCATGCTAGGAATGTGTTAACAAGCAGGCTTTGATTAGTTTTTATAAATAGTCACTCATCACTTTAAAACTTCATCAGCTCACAGTCATGACCTCGATTAGAGCATCCACAAGCCAAAAGGAAAAACATTCAGCTCAGAGATTAAGTTAACCATCTAAACCATCTAAAAACTGTTTACAAGCTACACAGATTTTAAATTACTTTTTGTGAAGATCCTCTATTAGGCAATATATGGATATTTTGCATAGTAGAAGATTGAGGCCTTTTTTTCTCCTACAAAAACGTTTCTTTGATCCACATTAAGGCCTGTTCGAACCACTGTGCATCCTCTCAGGGCTGTGGAGGCTTTTTTTGCTAAATGCACCATATGAGCAGCTTTTCACCACCACCGTCCCCTCCAGTTCCCCATAATGAATCCTAGGCCCTGTCCGTGACCGCATCATGTCAAGCTTCATGTTCTTGCGCTGCACAAATGCTGTAGCTTTTCACCTGACTCACTCAACTGACTTCTTTGAAAATGTTTTAAACTGTGATGGCGACATGTGCTAAAAGCATGTGCCAACAGCTAAATCACTGGTTCCCAACCTTTTTTTGTCTCCTGACCCCATTTTAACATCACAAATTTCTGACAACCGCACGAACTCGATTTATATTCGAGAAAGTGAAAGTATAGAATAAAGTTGTTTAGGATTGTGTGTGGTGTTTCTAATCATATTTTCAAAAAGAATAATAATTAGTTAACAAAATATTATTTTTTTTCACTTTCAGGCGACCCCATTTGAATTTCAGGCGACCCCATGTGGGGTCCCGACCCCAAGGTTGAAAAACACTGAGCTAAATGCATGCAAAAATGAGCATCCTCACCAGACGGCGGTCACCTATCGTGGCACTGACTAGTTTAGATTACTATCATGATGTCTTATTGTAAGTTAAATAAGGTTGAAGTATATATGTCAACTTTTAATGTTACATTGGTAAACTCTTTGGGATGAGGAGTGTAAAACTTTCAAAAAGAGCATGAAAACGATGCTAGTGTTAGCCTGAAATGCTGGGGACCATGAATGCTAATGCATCCAGTTCTAGCTTCCACTGACTTAAGGAGAACCTGTACCTGCACAACTGATTTCAGTAAAATGTTCCTCGGCTGTGGAGAGCAGGTAGTAAGCTAGTTAACTGCACAACATGATAACTATTCAGGTTAGAGTGGCACACAAACACGCTGTTTAAATGCATTACATTTGCTCTCATAAAACAGAAAACAGTCAATTAAACAGAGAGTTGCGCTTGTGTCACTTCTGATTTCTCCCCACACCGTGAGTATTATTCATATTCCACACATTAAAACGAGCCAGTTCCCACTCTCTAATCTGTATCCACTTTCCTTTTCCATACAGGAAGATAGCTTCTTTCATGGAGGCTGGGGGTGTAGGTCACAGCAACCAACCTTCCCTTATTGAGAAGGGATAAAAGATTATGAGCTGGAGAAATTATAGCACCTTAGAAAAAAACTGGGGGAAAAGCTTAATCTCTATTATTCTCAGGATTAGTCTCCGGGTGACTCAACATCACAGCAATCGCAGAGGGAGAGAAATGGCATCTTTCCATGAAGTGCGGGAAGAAAAGGGAGGGGGGCTTTCATAGCTGCGAATCAGAGGAGAGGCTGCTTTGGCTCGTTTCATGGTGAATGCATTTCCTAGGATCATCTGTCTGAACCAGCAGGCTATCTCTCTCTCTCTCTCTCTCTCTCTCTCTCTCTCTCTGTCTTCAGCCTGAATCGTGGTGGTGTGGAGGCATGCTCTCATTTCTGACACCTACAGTACCATGATGCCTCCCATGATGAGCCTCCTCTGCGTGGCGTTAATGTTTTGTAACATTAACATCTGAATTAGTGTGTTTTTTTCATCATTTCACTGGATATGATGGGAAATGGTTTTGCAACAATACACAATAATGGAGACTGACTGATTTAAGGGTGGGAGCAGATTCTGACAGAGTGACTAAGACCAGGTCTGGTGTGGCGGAGGCGATTCTATAGCAAGTCAAAATACAGAAGGGAAACTTCAGGAGAGTGCAGATTACTTTACTCCAATGGGAAAACTTTCATATTATTATAGACATTATATATTCAAGCTTTAATTCTCAGACCAAGCTCAGCTGGCCTCCATAACCCCAAAGGACTGAATCACCTTGACCTGCAATTCCTCTTTTATTCCCTCTTCTTCAATCAAGTCAAGGTTTATCATATTCATTTGCCCTTTTTTTTTTACCTGCGAATGAGACAAATGAACAGTAGCTATATATAACAATATCTTGTTTCACTTATAGTGATTAACAACGTTGCTCATTCTTTGTCTCCTTAATTTAGAGAAACGCATGTGGAAATGTATTAATATAATATCTGGTGTTGACATCAGACCCTTAACACGTCATAAATCTGAATAGCCCAAGTTACCATTTTAACGGCCTGTTGAGATGGTTTATATTAGCGCTTTACAAAGAGCCTCTAATCAAATCTCATTACATTTTACAACCCACAGCTGTAAATAATATATAATAATACAATATTTTATTACAGAGACAGAGTGAGCATTTCAGGCACATGGTATGTTGTGTTACTATGACTGATAGCATCCTGTGTCTAGAATCAGATATCGCATTGATTAAAAAGCCATCACACTCTCAATATACTGTTATGACGACCACATCACCATCGACATCACACACTGTTGATGCTGCTTTTCTACCCAATGGTCCTTCACTAGGCAGTTAACAAAAAGCCATTCAGCGTATATGGTGCAGATCAGAAAATCCTACTCACTCTATCTTTAACTAGCACTAATCTTTCTATTTGCAGTATAGCACTCAGTCATAACAAATGGTTTAATCAAATAGGAAGGATTAAGCGCTGAGGAAGGTGGAATTTAAATGCTTAAAAAATGCAGCCTCTGTTGACAAGGCCTGCAAAACACCAATGTCAAATAATGAAAACTGAATGGTGTGTTTTCCACTCCACAATGGCATGAAGCTCACAGTTTTTCTGAGTCATAAAACAGAAGTGGTTAGTGCACTGCTGCTTTTGCAGTAATGATGATGCCATTCATTGCTTACACAACAAGCAGAGAGCTAGGCATTTATGATGAGCTCTGGTGGATGAATTAGCATCCATTAAAACTGCCATTGACAGCTCCACTAAGCTCTCTCCACTGGAAACAAAAAGGTGGAGAGTGAGGGTCTAATTTCCATGATGGCTTAAAATGCTGCCCCCGCCTTGCACTGTGTGGTCTTTAAATAAATCATCTTTATTGTGACAAGGTACATTTAGGCCACGATTGGCAGCCAACAGGCAAATTCTCCCGCTGGCTGTCACTGTGTATTTAAACTCACACAGTCGCAGCTGGCAGAGCCAGAGGCTTCGTGAGAATTTCTACCTGCAGGGCACCATCCAGTCCAGATCAGGCTCCCCACGGTAATCTGTCCTACTTTCAACTGGAGTGTGCTGGGCCCCATTTTCACCCCGGGGTCTGTAAACTTCTATTGAATTTGTTCAATGTGAGATCCAGGACTGGTGTCCTCTCTGGTTGAGGAAAAATCACAGGAAACTGTTGTTACTCTGCAAAGGACACAAGCAGCAACAGCAGCAGAAGCTCCAATATCCACACATATTTATATCTAAATATTATAAAGAGATTGAAAATTCATCTTGCTTTCACTTTCTGCTGGAACAAAACAACAGACCAGCTACAGTAACAAGTGTAGGTTAATGCTGTCTCACTCACTACAGGAGGCTGCCAGTTTCCAAAAGGCACCAGTTATAGCTTTTCAGTTTAACGTAACCTGCTCTGTCTGGCTGCTACACTAGAGAAAGTAATATCCTTCTGGTGAAGCAACGTTTGAGTTACTGTCACTATGATCATTCATTTCCATATCATGTTTATGCCAAGAGGATGCCTTTAACAAATCAAATTTAATGCACGTGACGTCCTCAGAATGAACGCTTTGTGATCCTGAAATGTTTTGTCGCGTTTGTAAAGGGACAAACAAACAGTGAAAGGTAAAGCGGATCTGCGGGGAAATGAGAATAAATACTCTATCAGAGCTGCTCAGACAGAGCACTGTTTGTTGTGTTGTGTGTTTGTTTCCTTTATCAACCCTCTGCCCTTCCACTGCTTTATGCGTGTCTGTATCAAGCACACTTAAAACAAACTGCCACCATCTGCTTGAATTGAGATAAGCCGGAGTGCAATCAGGCCTGCTGAGCAGCAGTCAGCAGATGTGCAGCACATACTTATTGATATTTAAAGTCTGTGTGCGGCTTTATCCGCCTCATGAACTTAGTAATTAGCAGCTTTCTGTATCAATGCCCCCTTTCTGAGCCGCAATGAAGCTGGCTGGCTGCCTGGTGAGGTAAATTTGAAGGATCGTACGTTGGTGCCATCTGAGACAAGAGCTGCAGGATACGTTGTTTATCAGGGCTACATTTTAACATCTGTAGTTTTATCACAGAGATAGGGAAGTGCCGTTTTAAGAGATCTCGTAGTTTGGTAAAGAGAAGAAAAGTTTATCTTGTATTCTAGGGAATAATAGTTACAGGTATCTTTTTTTGAGTTGGCAAATGAGTGTTCTTCCTTTTTGAAAAATATATATTTGTAGGCCAATCCAGAGATTAGCAACAAGCCAATGTGATTTTACCATTGAATTCCTGGTTTTAAGACTCATTCCTGTAGCACTGTATTGTTTATTAACCACTACTTTAAGTATTAGCTCATCAAGTAACTGCATTAATTTGCAGAATAATATTTGAAAAAGAAAAAAGTCCTCAATCAAAGCCAAAGCACTTACAGATGGTCTGATGATCATACTATCACATAATTAGAATATAATATAATAGAAAATACTTTATTAATTCCTACAAGGGAAATTCTGATCATCCAGCATCTTACATAACCTAAATTACAAATGGTATAAAAAGTGAAACATTTAAAGCCTAACAAAAGGTCTTAAGTGTCTAACTGTGATAGAAAAGCAATGCTGTCAAGTCGCCATCAGTTCCAGATGTAAGAACCCTGTTATAGAGGCTAAAGCCTTTTCTATACACAACACACAGTGGGTAACACCACCACCACTTTAAATACTTGACTGCAGCTACATCATCACATACCTTGGTGTGAGGTGCAGGGATCCTAATGGAGAGTACTTGGATTTGTAGTCTTTTTTTTTGGGGGGGGGGGGGGGGGGGGGGGCAATGTCCCCTCTCCTGGCAGCTGCATATTTCAGCAGGTTAAGCATTTTCTGCTTGATTTTCAAGGCATGTTGCCGGAATTGGGAGGCACAATATTTTCGTTCATGTCAGCACTTCAGCAAAATACCTAAACGTGAATGCATTTTGCTGACGGATTCAGAATGTGCAGTTTGAGTGTGTCTATGTGTGTGTGTGTCACTGTGTGTGTGTGTGTCACTGTATGTGTGCACGCCTGTCATTGTGAGTGTGTGTTTTCAAATTGAAGCATGTGCCACGTTTGAGCCATTTCAGAGTCTCTGTAGCAAATGACTTCAATCGTTTGTCACCACTCCAAAGAAGAGATTAAGAAAAACACAGAAATTGTCCACAGTCAGCAGCTGGTCATGAACAGTAGCCAGGAGGAGGAAGCAAAGAGCGAAAAGCCGACCGACTTCACGGGTGTCAAAACTTCGAAATAGTCCGGACTCTTACACAACCAAGGAGAGTTATTATTATTACGCTTTTTCCACACAGTTTATGGTAGACGGCAAAGGTTCAGACAGAGGTAGAAAGAAACACAACTTCAGTTTAAAGGACATGAGAGAGCCGGTGTCCTCAGGAAGTGTCCTCAGCCCAGTGGAAGTGACACAGAAAAAACCTGCAACAACTGAACACTGTCACTTTGCCATGAGCGCTGGATGACTGGGCCTGATTTAGACGGGTTGTTTGGCTTTGTTGTTGTTGTTGAACTGGGTGTCCTTAAGCCTACATTTTGTCATGTAGGCTTAAGTGTAAATGAAAATCAAACAGAAAGTTGATGTTGTATCACTCAACTGTAGATTCACTGAATACGATGTCATTCTGTCTAGTAGTTTCAGATTGTGTTCAAATGCTTTGGCCTCTCTGAACCCATGAACAATCTGCCAATTTCAAGGAAATCTGAGTTTTATGTTGAAGACGCTGGTGTCAGTGAAATTTTGACAAAATTGTGCTGCTTAGTATGTTGCCACATCTTCATGACAATTGGATGGACAGCGGCGGAAAACAGCCAAAATACCCCTGACTGACATCATTTTATTTCAATGTCATACATAGAGAATGTATAGAAACATATACGGGAAAGAATAATGCATATAAACAGCTAAATTAGGCACGTGAACGGCAGGTGGCCCGTGTGCACATAGCAGGTGCTTCAACACTCCCCATACTGTAGCTGGAGGAGATGGAAGCTGTTAGAACAGGTAGCATTATACAGTCTGATGGCTGTTGACTTAATGCAGTGCCTCAGAAAGCCGAGCTCGCGCCTTGAGAGGACGGGAATAATTGTTTTTTATCCCAAAACAGTGTGACCTGTGAGCGCAGAGTGTTAAAGAGACTGTTCCATGTTTAAGAGCCCTTACAGTATGTTCAGGAGTGATTAGGCACAAAGACTGTGGAAAAATACAAGCGTGTGTGAATCTGCCTGCCTGGGTTGGTATATTACTCACATTATGAGGGTGAATTAAAAAAAGTGTGTGCGCTGCCGGGCTTACAGAGCTAATGTGTGCACAGTTGCTACAGTGGTTTTGGGAGAGTAAACAGAAATGGTCAGATTCAAGGTTAGGTGAACATTTTTACCAAAACCCTAAAAAGCTAATTTAATTCCACTTCTCATTGATGCCATAAAAGCACTGGAAAACTTTGAATGACTAAAATAAAATAATAGAATAAATACGCTTTTGGCTACTGCAAATTAAACTACAAATCATGAAATGGTCATGTCGATCATGTGGGATTTGTGTATTAACCATAGCCTGTATATAACAAAACAAAAAAGTAATTGTGCAAGATAACCATATGATTACTTTGAGGTTAGGGTGATGAAAGACGCAGGTCCAGGTTCCCGCAATAATCAAAGTTGCCCCGTCCTAATGTGTCTGCACGTGTCTACTCTGCATCTCCATCATTCTTTCTCTGTGTAATGTTACTTTCCCAGCCCATAATCCAGAGGTTATTATTTGGAAAAGCCGAATAAATCTAACTTTATTCAAACCACAGAGGCCCCACAGCAGGTGAAGTAATCTCTATCCTCCCTGAGAGCCCACATGGCCTCCTGCGGCCCCTGACACCCCCTCTCTCACTGCCCCGGTGGCATTAGTCTTACGCTGGACTGCAGCAGGTCCCTGGTCACCAGATATCTCCAGGCTGCATGAGCGTTTGGCAAATCCAGAATATAAAAGAAACCCATGGCATGTGTCTAAACCATTAAAATGACTTAATGTAGTAGGTATCGGCATGCGGGCTGCATTCCCAGGATATGTTTGGAAAAAAATTTGTGCCCTCATTCTGATGCAGGATGTGCCACTCTATGCTTCAACATGCACACATAAATACTTATGTCTTTCTAATGATTTTATAAACTCTGATTTTACTGGCTTGATGAATTAATTATCTACTGTTTACGAAGAACCATCCCAACGCCACAATGGCCACACGCTGCAAGCCAAGCACACACATTTTTGGAGCTACAACTTGTTTTTGGATTGGACTAGGTCTCGATTAAGGCCAGTCTACAAATTGCACGGTTTGGACAAAGGGTAAAGGCTCAGAGAGTGATTGTAATACAGCGCATGTTCTCTTAAGTGACAGAAACCTCTATGTGTGTGTGTGTGTATGAGAGAGAGAGAGAGAGAGAGAGCTCCCACAGTCATTAACAGTCGAGCTAATCAAACTCACACTGTCAACACTCTACAATGACTGATTGGGCCTGTCAGTCTCTGTTAGCACGGCAGAGGTAAAGGAGGGCGCAGACTCTGCAGCACCAGCCAAACATTTTGGAATATAAGACTCACTAAATTAGACGGCCTCCCACATTTTTCTATTCGTACTGTATCTAAATGAGTTTCTGAGAAGTCACAGGGATTTGTGAAACGAGCGGGATGTGTTCAAATGAAAATACAGTACACATCATCCACATGTGACACACGTGTCCCTATCTACAAGATGAGACATGAAGGTGTAATGCCTGGCTGCTGCTGCTGGTGGTGGTGGATACAAATTCACTTTTTATTTTTTTATTTTAACATGGTGCTTCAATTCACTGTTGACGCAAAGATGAGGTCATTGTATCTGTCTTTACCCTTCGCATTCAACCTTTACATTAACCAGTGTTTATTCAATTTAAAATTTCTTCTTGGTAATTTTCACAAGGTGCCTGAAGAATATTAGAGAGTTGAATTTGTTGTTGTTGCACACATTCAGTTTGTATTATTGTTTCAAATCTCTAGTATCATTACAACAATCTATACTCGCCAATCATCTCATTGGTCACATGCTTATTGATGCAATCCATCAGCCAATCATACGGCAACAGTACAGGTCAGGAACTCCACTTATTCCCAACATCAAACATCAGAAAGGGGGAAATTTGTGATCCCTGACGAATTAGTACAAATAACATGACGCACCGGATGTCAACATGAACCAGAATCTATCAGGTACATCTTGTCAAATCCATACCTCCAAGAACTGAGGCTGCCATCTTGGATTTGTATGGTGTACCTAATAAATTGCTCACAAACTGCTACATACTTTGAATAGAAGCAGAATCGAAGCTGTGAAATTGAGTTGGCGTGTCAAAATGTATTTGCGCTGAGCTTTAAGAACTTGACTTTGCTCTGGTGACGGGCGTCTCAAGAAATGCTGTGACACAAATAAATTAAAATGCTCTCACCGACACAAGGCACCCAGTCAAAGTAGCTACAGCAGACTAATTAAATTTGTTCTCTAAGATAATCTGCGCTATCAGTATTGCAATTAAAGCCATACTCTGCCATCTTCATTACCCTTCGATTGGGATAATGAGTCATTATAGCTGCTGGATAGAAAGCATGAGCCCCAACAGGAAAATCAATGGTCCCTTCTAAACTGACTCATAAACTTTCAGGCTCCTACGACATTTGAAAAACTTTTCCAAAGTGTCCCTCTCCGCGCCAACAGACAGATCAGTGCCTCATACCTAGCATGATGGGTACCATAACAGCACGTTAGACTAGCATGAGTCCAGTTTGCAAATGATTTAAAGGGGAACTAGGCAGGATTTTTAGCTTAACTCTGCCACATGTTTACCTTAATTAAACAGCTTTGGAGTAATTGCGATGGTTTAATAAATGACATGGAGGCTCTTGCTATTGCGTCTCTTGGCTGAAAAACAACTTTGCAAGATCAGCGCCCCCACCTCGGTGTCCCAGCTGGTCTCTATGCACTGCGACACAAACATGCCCCTTAACCCATGACCTCTTGTTTATGGCCGATTGAATTATACACATTGTAACATTGTATGTGATATAACGTCATCTACTGCTCTATTAATTGATTCCTTGCCGGCTTTGTTGTAAACAAATGCACATAGCCAGCAAAACAGCAGAAAAGTGACAGGACTTGCATAGTTCCCCTTTAAGGTCAACGTAAAGTGTCGTGCAAATAAATGCTTCCTCTAAAAACTATATCCTATCTTGCTCAGAGGTCTAGTTTTGTAGGTTGTTATGTATACTTTAAAATGAATTAAATAAAGATAATGGCTTCATCAGGTTACATAAAGCGAAGATTTCTAGCTGATAGAAGGTTTGACAGACATTAGTAAAGACCGGGAGAGAGAGAAAAAAAAAGCACAAACAAAACAGAACACTTCATCATGTCAAGCAATCACGGAGGCAATTTGTAACCTGCAGCAGGTTATTCTGGGCTGATCAGATAACTATCATTTGTAGCAATTTAAAGCAATTCTCTGGTGTTTTTAAACCTCTGATACATAGTAAATAATTTGTATGTGTGTGGGTGGTAAATTGGATTTCGGGATTTTATTTTTATGACACTGCGCCGTACAGTTTTGTGCAAAACAGGATTGTAGTAAGCAGCAGGCTCGTGACTCACCTGCTTTAAAAGGGAATGAAAACAGGTAAGAAAACCAGCCTGTGTTAATACACTATACATTTCCTGCTTCCCTATTTTGAATGTTCATTTTCAGCATTTATTAGCTGACAGTGTAGAGTGCAACAGAAAACATGTGGGAGGGGGAACAAGGGGCGGCTGACAAGTGAACTCACACCTAAAGAACATGCCCCAAAGCTTTGGAATAAATTATTTTCCAATGTCAGAGAGAATTAATTTGTTACCGTTTGAAAATCTTACACGTTTTCATCATTTCAATATGTTTTATTGTTCTGTCCCATTTATAGTTACAGTGATCCTGTGTTTTATTGTGGTACCTGCTTTATCACGTTAGTTCTGCGTTTTCGTGAATACTCTGGAAATCTTGTGATCCCCCCCCACCAGACTTGAGCCAAGAAGGTGGCAATCAAATCTTAAAGCGTCTTACATCGCTGAGCGCAGTTAATTTCCAGCTGAGGTGCAATTGTGCCGCGCGCCTCTGATCACGTAATTACAAAAAGCAGCCACCATGTCGTACTGTAGGTGACAGCTATTTGCACATAGAAACATACATGGAAACAGAGCCCCCAGTGTGCATTATTACACTGCCGTGCTCCTATTGTGATTTATTATAATTATTTCACCCCATTTACTTTAGTAGCTAAAGACTCAACACTTGTAACTCCATCTGCCAGTTTCCGCTGCCTCTTATTTTTCTGTTTCTTCCTGTATAGACAAAGGCCAGAGAGAAAGACATCAGTCTCACAGCTAGGGAATATGTTCTTTATGCAAGGGTTTTCTCACAGTGTCACATCTCTTACATATTACACGGAACAAAGAATGAGATTCATATACATAGGCTGTCACTGCAGCTTGGGAGCAGCGCTCTTGACGAGGGGTGGAGGGGTGGGGACAGCTGCAGCATGGCCACCAGGCAAAACTCTACAGTTATCTCCTCTCCAACTGTTTCCCTTTGATCTCTCTAATCTGCCATTTAAAGAAGAAAGCAACCCGAGCTGCCACACAGACACTTCTTAGTATTTCCATCCAGACACCACACTGCAACATGCATGTGTGTTTCCATGAGCTACTCGTACAATATAGGCTATATACATATTTATACTATAAATCTCTGATTTAGGTTAACTCCATGAGATGAGAAATGTCATGGATTTCTCATCCTTGTTATATAAATTCAATAAGGATTAACGTCTTTCTGTGTTTATGTAAAAGTAAGAGTGAGACATATCTAGGGCTGCAGCTAAAGCGCATTTATGTTATTGACTATCCTGCTGATTGATTGTTTTGTCTAAAAAGATGTCAGAAAAGAGTAAAAACTGCCCCCAAGAGGCCAGAATGAGGTGTACACCATTCTCTCTTTATAAATAAAAAACATACAACAGAGAAAATCAATAACACATATTACAATTACAAAGCTGATTTATCTCCATAAAACAAATCATCTAATGATTTTAACTCTTGTTTCAGCTTTAATTCATGCACATTTAATTAGAGGTCAAACTACAGTAAGTAACTGGAGAGTGGTACATTTCCTGCGTGCACTACTAATGTGCTGGCAAAATGAGAGAGCGTCACTTGGCAAAACTGAGACGATTCTAAATTTAAAGACTCTAAATGCAATAAGCATTTTGTCGCCTTTAAAAAACAAACAAACACAAATCCCCACACTGCCTTTATCTTTAACAGGCTCCAATTATGCAAGCTAATCTGGGCATATTTCCCTGGGGAGGCAAAGACATAATTGCCAGCAATCTACCGAGTGATATCAGTGCTGTTCTTGTGTGGCTTAAAAATGACTTGACACATCTGGGGAATGCCAGCGTTGTATCGGTCTGAACTCCACACTTGGCTTCATCAAAAGGGTTCAATTAGAAAAACAAACAGGCCGGGGACTCATTGTGGATGCAGAGGCACTGAAAGAGGGCAGATGGTCGGCGGGAGACGGAGCCTGCCCTTGAGCAACGATGCTGAAGTCATTGTTGTACACATACAGACACTGGCACTGACAGGGAAAGGGACTCGCGTGCGTTTGGGCAGACGGACCCACGACAACATCACAAGACAAATAAAACCTGAGCTCAAATCAGTTCCTTGTGAAGCAATTTTTTTTTTTGCATTCCCATAGACAAGCAGCACTAGTAGTGGAGGAATAAACAACAGTCTTACCCAACAGCATCTCCACGTGTAAGTGATTCCTCAGCTTCCCACTTTCTTCAGTGCTTTGACTTAGGTTTCTCCTGCCGGCTTATCTCCCATCAGAGAAGTTGAGCAAAAACCAACAAAGTGCCACCGCCACGCACACGCACAACCGTCTCCCTTCTGTATCTGTCTCTTCTCCACTTTGACTTTCTAACTAAGGTGAAACAGCAGTCCTCTTCCTCAGGCGCAGTGACACATCCTGGCTGCGATCCAAAGAGCCACGGCTGGAGAACGACACATGTGTGCGTCAGTTAAAGAGCTCCATGCTCTGCTGATCACGATGCCCTTTTGTGAGACGTTGGAGAAAAAAAAGCGAGAGCGAAGCAGGCGGAGAAGGAAAGAGAGAGGGCTGAGAGTGTTTGAAGAGCAAGTGTGTATTCTTCTTCTGTGTGGTGTGCGTATGGAGGAGAGAGAGCGAAAGAGCAGGAGAGTGAGTGAGAAAGAGGCTGAAGAGAGAGAAAGAGAGAGGGGGGGAGAGAGATATGGAAACGAACCAGCTCTGTACAACATCAACATCCCACATCATCATCATCTTCTTCTCTTCTACTTCTTCCTCTTAGCTCTGTTTTCTATTCAGGGTTCACACCTGCATGCTCCCATAAGGACACTCAAATGTAATTTCCTTCCTGGCATTACTTGACAACAATAGGCATCATTTATCAGTCTGTTTCTGTTCCGCTTAAACATGCAGCCGTTGCTGTGTTACTCCCGTTCAGTTATTAACATCATCGTGGACATGAGGGAAAACATTTAAAAAGCTGTCAAACCACATCCCAACCATGCACCCGATGGTGAGGTTATGGACACCGCTGTGATTCATTCTGCAGTTCCCAGTGTTTGTGATGAGCGATTGAAAATATTTCTACACCTCTTTCAAACAGGTTGAGTCACAAACCTACCTGAGTCTCTCACGAAGCACAAAGTCATTATTTCTATAGCCGGCCGCCATTTGAGTGTGACTGATATAATCACCGTCGTAATCAAAGAGCAGGTGTTTAGTGTTCAGCCTGAGAAACCTGCATAATATGAGCTGTGTGTTCAATAGGCTTCCTACAGAAAGCCTCTGAAACCTTTACAGCATGCCGTATGCTTTGACCTCCATATATCTGCAATTATAATTATGTATAATATTGAATCTGATGGATCACATAAGCAGCTGAAGTGGCTATAATGTTGCAGGAGTTGAGCTGCAGGTGCCAGAGGAGTGACTGTGTAATTGCCGCTGCACGATAAACACGGTGGCCTCCAGTACCAATTACAGCTTAACTGAAATACAGTAGAAGTAGAGAAGCAACCATATGCTTATGTACATCAGGCAGTAGCAAATTTGCTTTAATGGAAACAAATCAATTGAATCCCATTTTCTATTAATATGATGAGGAGGTTTTCATTTATGGACTGGACAAGTTGCATGTTGTTATGTTATACAGTATGTATTTGTAGCATTACTGAATTATCAATTAATGTGTAGATACAACCTCCAACTCTGATACTGATATGAATGTTTTGGAGACCAACCATCCACCGTCCACATGAACCTCCTCCTGGTGAGTCCCATTTGTGGATCAATGTATCTCTTTATAAACACCATTAATAACAGCTTAGCTGCAAATGGAGACGGGATTTAGAGTCAGCAGAAAGTTGACTGACACTTGAAACAGAAATATCCACAAAGGTTTTTCAAACATTAATCATCCTATACTAGCGGCTGTAGCTGCTTCTTATAACATTTACCACCTTATTAAATACTTGAAATTGACTGAGAGTAGATAAATCCTAAAAGGCAGATCTGCAGCTTTATAGACAAGAAAAAAAACCCTGCAAATATATACTTTTTCTTATGCAAAGTCATGATCACTTTACATCTGTTTAATACATTATGAGATTTTAAGAAAAGGAACTACTTCATATTCATGCAGAAGAAGGTTAACGCACTTTAACGAGTTGCAAAAATCAAAATCATAGCAGCTTAGCATATTAATTGTACAGCTGTTTCCCCATTCAGTGCTGATTTAAATTATTTGAGATTAAGCAGCCAAAAGAGTGCAGCTCTACTTGAGTGTTTGTTTTAATGAGCAGGTGGGAGAGATTATTGTTCGACTAATAGTTTGCTCATTTTCCCGACTAATCTTTCTGTGATTATTATGTTGATGCTGCAGAGCAGAGTTGTGATTCTGGCTTCTGTGTTTCCCCGTCATGGTGCAGCATGATTCAAACAGGAAACTTTATAGATGAGTGAGGCATTTTATGTATGACAAACCTGGGCTGCAAATAATGTATTACACAGCAATGGTCTTGGCATTAGCACTAATTAGCACCAAATATCAACTAGTTTCAGTTTCAAGGTGAATGTTTCACTCGTACAGTGTCTAGTGTGCAGACTCTATTTTACAGTTTTTTAAAAGTTTGCCAACAATTTATTTCTATTTTTTCAATTTTTTTCAATAATTTTTATTTAGAGGTTCTGATATATTATAATGGACCATAATGCCACTGTCCAGGAGGCAGTGGTGAAACAATAAAGTTTCCTTAGACTGCACTGTTAACTTCTCAATCCTATATTACATGTCACAACAAAATTAAATCTAAATTCAGTGTGATTTAAATTCTGTTTGAGTTTCAGAGTTATAGTAGCATGACGGAACAGTTTTTTATATTATATTATTGTGTATTGGACACACATGAGAGCACACGCGGGCAATACAGTTGTTTTGTACAATGGGAAAGAAGAAGACTGCAAACTGGTGGTAAAAATACTAGTTTTAAATTTTAATCAAAAGTTGGTTTTGTAAGAGCGTTCACCGTCTTTTATGGGCTTTAAGGATACACATGATTGATTTTTGTCTGTTCACAAGAAAACATGACAGTGCAGATTAAATTTTAATGTACAAAGTGGGCTCAACCTTTACCATGTATAAAACATAATTGTATGCTGCATGTAAAGCCTGACATTGACAATGCAGTAAAATGCTGTTTACTTGTTATCAGATGAGTGATAAATAACTTGTATAATAATATGTGACCAATGCAGAATGCTACTTTTCACAATGTAAATGCATTTTGTATTTTAAGTGTATATTTGAGAAATCTGACTTCATAAAAGTCTTTCAGCTTTCAGATAAACAATTTATTTTCCAAAAATTAAAGTTGTTGAAGTGGAAGGTTTTCACTGAAAACTTGACTCAGCCTCACACAACCATGTTGCTCCAGAGTTGTGGAGGCAACACAGAGGCTTTGCATGCATCACTGGGGAGGGCTGGCCTTCAGTGCATTGTTATTCATTCCACAGTCACTATAATCACCTCAAATAAACACAATTATTCACACAGCCTCTACCCTGAAAACCTGGCCTCAAATGTCATACAAATGTTGTTCGGACACACACCCACACACGTACACACACACACACATACACATGCACGCACACAGCTTGTGTCTGCCCCTGTGTGCTCCTTGCTGGCTCCTTGTCCACTTGAATAAGTGTGGTGTGGAAGCACAACACTGACAAATCCTGACAGTTTTACACTTGATTTCAGGCTGCTGCATTCAAATGAAAGAGCAGGGAGACGGCCTGGAGCACAACGGTTGCATGTCGGCTCCACACAGCATGCTTTCATCTGGCTGTGAGCCGACTAAACATTGGTTGTGCATATACCTCTATTTAGCTATATGCACTCTGTATGTTATAGTTAGTTATGCATATTATTGGGGAAAGGACAGGGAGAACAGGATTGCATTTTATGGTCACTACATTTCCTGAATAAATCCTAACCCTGACCACATACATATGTATATAGATATATTCTACATGTTATCTCAAGAAGTGACATTTTCACTCAGACAAATCCATTGTTGTTCACATTTGTTTTCGTGTTTGATCAAGTGACTCTGCCTCAGATGCAGAATAATGACTCATATTCTTGCAAACACAACCCCAGTGCACCGCCATCTAGAAAACAACAAGGGGTCCATATCCCTGGGTAACATGTGTCCCGTTTAGATGACACAGCCACTGGGGAAAACTGTAAAACAGGTGTCTGCTTTAATGTGATCATTCCCTAAAGGATTTGGTGCAGACTCCCAAAAAAAAATGAGGAAATGGTGACCGAGCCAGCATCGCCCCTCTTTTTTTTCTGTCTCTGCATGTGTGTCTGCAGCCTACCCTCTCTCCTGCAGGCCCTCAGACTGTGCAGAAGTATCATTAATGACAGATCAAGTGACATCTTAAAAAATTTGCTCAGCAGCCTCTGCGATGTGAAATGAGGCCAAGCAGCACAAAACTCCAGCTGATAAATGTCCTATTTCAAAGCTCTGACAATATAGTGTAAAATCAGCATGCGTGTGCTTTAATGGCGCTTTCTGTGGTACCATGTATCTACTGTGTGTGTTGGAAATAGAAAAGAAGCAACAATTCAACCATCAGAGGAGCATTCAATCTGCAGCGAAGCTCAATTTGAGAATTTTTTTTGATTTTCCATTAGTGAAAGGAAGCTTTGTTCCACGGAGAAGAGAGGCTGAATTTTCCTTTGCAGATGGAAAATTGTTACAGGAAATGACATTAAATTTCAGATTTGACTCGGGATGTTTGAACCGTCTTACTTTGAAAAGTCAAATCAAAGAGGAACTGAATTACAGGAAGTAATATCACATCAGATGAATCTGAAAATGTCAGCCAGATCGGTGTAATTCAAGTCAGTTCAGTTCTTTTGGTCCCAAGGGCCAATTTAAAAGACGCCCCGGTGTAGACTTTAGATAAAACAGAGTTACACCAAGAAGAACTCACAACTAGACTCACAACAAACTTAACACATTAAGAAAAATTACTGCTCCATTTTGCAAACATACTGAAATATTAGACACATTATTAATCTTTGCCATGTGAAATAAAATAAACTCTACTGTCCCAAATAAATATTCCTTTGTTCTTAGGGAAGGGGAATGAATGTTAGGCATTGACTTCTTGTAAGGTCACATGGTTTTGCCTCAATTGTTCAAATGAATGAACGCCATGTCAAAGAGACCACATGGGAGGGAGGTTCACTAACACACAAATACATTTTCACAACAATTATCATTATTTAACACTACAGATTAAAACCATTCTCCCTTTCTCTGAATCTGAAGACTAGATTCATTCCTACATGCACTCAACTGGACACTAGTTATAGTAAGCAGCGCTGATTGGGTTAAAGCAGAAGTAAGTGGTCCATGTCGTTTCGCTAAAGGCAGGCTTTTGAAATAAATTACAGCTTCAAATCAAACTTTCGACTTTGTGTGAAGACTGAATGAAAGTCACAAACAGATTCAGTTCTGGTACCACTTCATGCAACGCACCATAACAGTCCTCGTCCCTAACTTCACGGCGTTCCTTGGCTGCACACACAGCCCTGCATGCCGTTCTCTCTCCTCATTGGATAAAAACTGTAGGATACGATAAATGTTTTCTCCTCGGCTCAGAGCAGAGCAGAGTGACTGACAGACCCGTGTTTTGGTCCAAACACTCTATGTAAGTGATTGCTGTCGGAAGATATAACTATTTAAGACTTATATTAACACAAATATATCACTTACTTCTGCTTTAATACTGTGGTTATATTTTACCACTTCTGCTCAGTTTGAAAAACCAAAGGGAAATAGAGTATTTTCTTTTGACCTGACCTTGAAATTTAGAGGTCATGACTGAGGGAATAAAGGATGATACAATTTTCAGCTCTGATTTGTGCCACATTGAGCGATATATAAATAATACTAGGTCAAAAACCTCATTAGATTTCCATCATGACTTCTACAATAAAGTTACTCCAGTTACTCCAACATGAGACTGACATGTTAAATTGCTGTTGTGCATGGGGGCATGTCCTCCTCTTCTTTCTTTTTGCATGTGCATGTAAACAAACACACATGCTTCTGAAAATGAGGAAAGCCCTGAACTGAAACGACTCAGCAGTGGTCCAGAAGTGGAAAGCGCTTCGCTCCGTTCTCTTTTCGAAGGGCCCCCATAGTGAGAACCACCCCACCCTATTTTCATTTGAGCAATCACTTCATGAAGCTAAATAAAGGGAATGTTAGTTCAGCTGTTGGAAGGGAACGGGTATTATTAGGCTGGTTTCATCGCAGCACAGACTGCCTTATACCAACAGTCACCTTAATTGACTTGGCCCGTCCTCCTTCGCTCCTCTCCACTGTGAAATGAGCAACAGGGAGAAAACAGTTCAAGACATCGTACACAAACTTGACAATTTAATGTAAGAATTTTCCATCCTATTTGTTTACAAGGTTTAACCGAAGATCGATTTGAATCCTGCAATGAGCTGTGTTGTTTTTCTGAAACAACAATTTACTTAACAACAATGTTTTTTTTCTCCCTGTACTTGAATATTACACTTTTATTTCTTTGCAGGTTTTCATTTGCATCTTACAATTAACATGTGGACATTTAGGGTTTACAGACTTTGGGATTTGGATTTGGAGATTTGGAGATTTAATTGACAAAATATCATTACCCTTCTACTAATCCTCTAACTCTTTAATCATTTTATTTTTGAATATTAGGATTTCTTACTATTTTTTGGAGGCGTGTGTGTGAGATTTACTGGATATGGGAACAAAACAAGACTTTTGAAGATATCCTTTTGGATTTTTTGGAGCCTTGAATATGACAAAGTACTGACAGTCTGTGTGTTCAAAAGTACAATTATTTTTCTGTCTGTGCAGTTTTTCCTCCCAAATAAACCATTTCATGGCTAATTTTAGGACCAGGCAGTTGTTTGCTGTGCTGCTCAGTTTGGCCGTGGTATATTGTCAATTTCACAACAACCCAAACAAAAGAGGTCAAATCCTGTAGGGTTCATTTAACCGGTTCAAACATGGCAGGTGTGAAATCCCTGTGCCCCGTGGTGAGGAAACAAGAGGCTCTTCACCCTGAGGGACCGACACAAGCTGCCCACGACTGAGTCTCATCCCAACTATCAATTAATGGATGAGATGGCTGTGACATTGTGGCCTGCAGGAGGTCGGGTGTTTAAACTCTGTCAGCGCTGATATTGTTGATGTTCACGTCTAAACTTGGGAAAAGTACATTATGAAAAATGATGCACAGTTTTTTGCATTGCTGTTGGATTTGTTTGCAGTACAAATTTGGTACATGCTATAGTACAGTATGGAAGTATTCCCAACACAATCTGGTCTCTTGTTTTAGAGAAATGTGTCAGTAAGGGCAACATTTCATCTGAGAGAACAAACTACTCCCTGCTGTCTAGCTCACAAACTGGAGCAAAATGGAGGTCACATTAAAAAAAGAGCAAGAAAAACCTTTCTCAGTATGTTATAGCACAGTAATCCACTGATTTCATTTTACAGATAGCAGAAATTATCTGCCAGATACATACACTCACACTGAGCAAATTATCTACTGCTGCTATCAGACATTAACTTTGTCCCAGTTTCAGACTAAACTACACTGAAGCACAGTTTGAGTATGAGCTGTGTTCACATGGGGGAAATGACAGAAAAATACATTTAAGTCAGTCAGTATGCACAGCACTAAAAACCTTTTGGAGTGTGGTGTTGATGGATACCGATCCCCCCACAGGTTATTCCACAAAGACAGTGGAGTAGCTACTCACAGTTAACAATACAAAAAGCAAAACAAACACAAATAATGGATTTTGGTAAAACAGCTCCAAAAAACACTGCGAGGGGGGGGATTACTCAACCCATTTTGATTACCATAATTCAACTTTAACTCCTCCAGGTGAAGTTGACAAGGATGTGCATCATAATAACTAGGGAACTAAGTTTATTTCGACTGGTTAATGATTACTGTAGGTCAATAAAATATTAGGTGACATCAAATGAATATAAAAGTAATAAAGGTACATTTGCACATGTTAGGGCCAGTATTGTATATAATTAAAAATTTTAAAATGTCTTCCTTAATGATTTAATCCAATTATTCAATAACCTATAGCTCAGTAGACCCTTTTTTAAGGCTTGATTTGCCAGAAAAAACATGGGTGAAACTAATTGGGCTGACGATGTGCTTAGTAGCAACAGGTGTCCCATAATCAATCATCAACTCCACCTGTGCGTTTCCTGTTCTGATACAACAAAACCTCTACTCTTGTTTTAATGGCTGATTCTGATTTTAACCCTGAAACTCTCAAACTCAATGGGTATTTTTCACAGGAGTCATTTCTGCTTGTAATAGTATGAAAAACACAGAGTTACTATAATACCTCTGACAGAAAACCACGACAGTGCGACCCTGAAACTGAAGCCGCTGGGTGGGATTGAGCCATTATTTATTCCATTATTCATCAAATCGGTGCTTTTTCCTGCTTTAAATGCCATAATGTTCTACCTGAAGAAAAGCCAAATCAAAACAGACTCAATAAAATCGCTGCAAACACAAAGTGATGAATGCATGTTACTGTACAGTGAGCTGAGCTGATGTTGTTGTGTTTCGGTTACACAAATGCAGTCAGAGTAGAAGGAGCGGGAGTGGATGAAGGGGATGAATTCAGATTCATCCTCCCACGTTGTGGACTCACCGCTCATTTCTATTCACCTGAATAGAAGGAGGCAGCATTCACACAGGTGTCCGCTCCACACCAGAAACACAGACAAGTCAACAGCTGACCCAGATGTCCACAAATGTGCGATAACAAATGATGACCTTGCAAACACACACACACACACACACATACAGTACTGTTCTGGATCAGTCTCACACTTTTAAGTATGAATGATGATCTGCGGAGTCTATTATCTGACACAAAAAAGTCAATAACATTTTGATGATAACAAAATGAGGTTGAAATGAGGGAGAAATTAAACATTGGCTATACTATTAATTTAATTTCATGCACTGAGTTAGAGACTGGAACAGCTAAATATGCGTGCTGAGTCTATGGAGAGAGAGAGCCTCATAAATCAACATTAAAAAGTGCCATCTTATTGGCCAGTTGTGAATTAGAGGCTGTTTGTTTTTTTTCCTGAGTGCTGACTGATCAAGCTGGTCAGCGCGGCAGAGTGACACAGGTGGCGGTGAGTGAAGGTGATTAATGGCCCTTCATCGAAACAGGTGTGCAGAAAATGCATGGTTATGGTTGCAGGGTGCCGTCTTTTTGGAAGAGCAAATACATTCTAAATGCATAACACCTCCTCATGGTTTGCAGATGTGGACATTTACACGATCACGCCTGAGAGAGAACGCCAGCAGTCAAAGTAAATAAACATCTGACTAAACAAGGTGTGTTAGCTCTCTGCTGAGTGCAGACTGAAACTATTTCACCACTTTTTTTGCCTATAATAGCACAACTCTGCTGCTGGAGAGCTTGTATTTGCAGTATACTTAATACAGTATATGCCAAAGTGTAGTTTTTTAAAAAATATTTCTTTCCAGTTTAAATGCAGCCTTAGGTTGTAAAATCTTCTCATGATAAAGTGCAAACACCAGAGCTCACATCTGGCTCTATTAGCAGGTATTAAAGGGCCAACGAGGAGTTTCTATTCGGTTATAAAACAGTCTCACGTTAATGT
The DNA here is from genome assembly GCA_030347415.2 of Decapterus maruadsi. NCBI lineage: Eukaryota > Metazoa > Chordata > Actinopteri > Carangiformes > Carangidae > Decapterus > Decapterus maruadsi. The sequence goes on along the minus strand of CM064888.1, from coordinate 10,134,875 downwards.
GGATGAATCTACGCTACCCGCACTTGTTAATGGCTCCATTTTCGATCAATATATCGTTTTGTCTCTATCGTTATTTTGTTATTATTAGTGGTGGCGGAAATGCTGGTCGAGCCGACCAGCACTTATTGCTTTCGGTTTCGCGGACGCAAATGAGAATAACGGCGATTCGGGCGGCGTTATGGTCGGAACTACGACGGTAACTGAACCTCTTTGAACCTCTGACTTTAATCCTTGATGAATGAAAACATGAGTCCATCTTGCGCCGGTGGAGGAATTCTACGGTGCGCGCGGAGGCAGCGTGAAAACACTTCGCTTCTCCAAAACTCCTCGTTGTCCCTTTAAATATTCTTGATGTCACAAGCGGTGAGAGTCAAACACAAGACAGAGGCTGTTTCTACCAGAAGTTCACAATGTTCTGATTTGTTGATTAAACTGTGTTTCAGGCTGTTTATCAAGCAAATATGAAGTTATGACTCTTTCAGTAAGAAGCAGTGAGGGACGGTTGTTCCTCTCCAGTAATAACTGTTTAACTGTCAGGATTTTCAGAGTAATACGCCATCACTTGATCTTTTTCCACAGCGGACGTTTTAACTTGTCATCAGGTGAATAACACAGGTGTAATTAATAACATAAATGGTGTCTCTGTCCCATTTAGGTGCTCCACATCCAGGCCTCTGGTGTTGTGCTTGATGTCTCACTGGCGTGGCTCAGTGGGACGGATGTAATGGAGCCATCACTCATTTTTTATCACAGACACCGTTTTTTTTGTTTTTTTTCCTCCTTTGACAAGTGAAAATGAGGGGAAATTCATGCAGGGACTGTCTGACCTCATTAAAGTGACTAAAAAATGAGAGAACCTGCTGAAGCTCACCAAAAGTACATATACCTAACTGTCGTAGGTTTGTTTACATCAAGAGTAATCACAATAACAACTAACTGCCGCAGAGCTGAGTAAAACCTGGACATCATGCTCTTTTACTCACTGCAGAGCGATTATTTTTGTAAGTTTAATCTGTTCTGTTGTCTGCACCGTTCTTATCAACAGTCTATGAATCACTGTTTTACTTACCGACTTTTAGGAGGCACCGCTGTGTCTTTGTCCTGCTCATCCTGTGTTGTGTTGTTTTGGCTTCAAGTCTCAAGTTTAATTCAGGAAATTGACATAAATAAAAATCAGCGTGTCCCTACCTGTGCTGACGGCCTTCGCCAATCTGCGCAGCCTCCTCTGGTGCGTCTTCCCCCGGTAGTGGATCTGGGCCTGGGCGCTGGAGTTGAGCTGTATGTTGCACACCTGGCACATCGTGGCGCTGCTGCTGCTGCTGCTGTTGCTCTGACGTCGCTCCCGTTTGGCCCTGTGCCCCGCCCCCACCTTCTTTTCCTCTTCGTCCTCCTCTTCTTCCTCTTCTTCCTCCTCCTGCCCCTCCTGATTCTTGCGGGCAGGGCTGCTGTCCAGCCAGCTGGGGCTCTTGGGACGTTTCATATCTGGATGAAGGTAAAAAAGACAAAAAAGGAAAAAAAAGCTCATTAATGAAAAGATTAATTACAGATTACCTGATTAGACAAAGGTTATGTAATCAAAAGTGTTGAAAATTCATGTGGATATTGACATTTCATGAAATGTGTGGTATGCAGGTTGCTGAAGCCTCCACAGGGGGGCAACAGAGCAGCATCAACCCCATTCAGAGAAGTATTGGGTCTTTTTCTTCGGAGTGATTCAAACTGCATTTTTACATTCACTCCCATTGCAGAGGCTGAGAGTCAGACACAAAGAACAGTTATCACTTGGATTCATCCACATCCTTTGACCGGAGCGTTCACTATCAGCATGTAGAAATTTCAATCTGACCAAATGCATGTGTCAGAAATCTTTGACATCCCATTAAAGGGCTTGAATTAGACATCCATTAGCTGAAATGAACGGCCTTATCTCTGACACACATCACAGCATTACAACAGTCTGTAGATAAGCATCATGTTCCAGCGTCTCTCTATTTATCAGATAACAAAAGCTGGTTCCCGGGAGGAAAACAAAGCGACATGTTTCTTTGTGAGAGACTCGCAGCCATAATATCTGTAATGGCTGAGCAGTTATGGCAGAACGACAGCATAAATCAAGCCGCGGCAATGACGATGGAAATGTCACCTAAAGTCGAACTGAATTCTTTGTTTTGGTGCTGTTCATATGATAATGGCATCAATTAAGTCCTCATTGTGTTGGATGTTTTATCCTCTGCCTAGCTGAAGGTATCCACCCCACCAATGGCGCTGCTGCTGCTGCCGCCGCCGCCGCCAAACAGACACAATCATTTGTAAAAATCTTTGCCGTTCTAAAAATTCAATTTGAGCGGTGTAAAGATGAAAGTGGAATGGAAATGTGTTCACTGGAATTCATCAGCCTCCGACCAGGCACATGGACTTCAAAGCTGCAGCCCATCACCACAATTATTTGAATGTGAGTCTGGCCGGGGATCAGTGACTGCCGGTGAAGCAGGTTGGAGGTTTCAGCACAACCAGGTGTTCACCCAAACCTGGACCACAGCACGACACGACACAACCACAGACAAGACACACACAAAGTGACAGAAATGAAAGAAAAATGCACATTTCACATTGCTTGTGAATCATAGCTTATGAATACTATATACATAACATTTACATGAGATATATACCGGTACATAAACATTTGAGTTTGACACCACGTCGAGAGTTCACATTCCGGTCACGTACTGGGAAAAATGTTGATCAATATAAATATATGGCAAGTCACAAAATGTTAATAATGAAAATATTCAACAATGAACAGTACGTGATTTGCTTTCTGAGAAAATATGGGACAAAATGTTTCATCTCTCTTCATAGTAACGAGAGGAAAGGGGAAAGATTGTGGCCTTGGTTGAATACAGAAAAAGAAAAAGAAAAACGACAGTGACTTAAACCATGAGGCAAGAACATTTATCTGAAACCACCACCTCTGTCAGACCAACAAGAAAAAAAAACACTGCCTCTGAACATAAACTAGGAAACAATTACATTTGCTCTCACAACATAATTGAGAAAATAATTCAGTAGCATATTAATATAACCTATATATTATATGATGTGTAAGTTCTTGGAAACAGAGTTAGAAAATAATCAACATACTCCCCAGAGGAAAACTATATCACAAAACAATATTATATAACAGTTAGAATGTATAAATTTTATCTGTTCACAGTTATAGTTTCTCTCAGTGGCAGCAGCCGCACTAATATAATAATTCACCAGTCACAGTTCACACAATCAATTATTATTATTAACTCACCATTTATAGAATGATAACTGCCTTAAACATCTGAATTTTAGGAGCATTGTTTTAAAATCCAATCATCATTAAGTGTGTTGACATTTAAGTGCCACAGTACAATAATAAAGAGCACTATACATTTGTTTGACAAAATACAGAGAAAATCTCAATATTGAGAATCTATATCAGATTCCAGTCTGATCTAAAAAGCCAAAAAAAAAAAAAGTTGCTCAAATCCATCCCTTCAGATTCAGATGATATAATTCAAAATATAAGATTCTCTCATGATAACTGAGATACTACATCTTAATGTACTTCTTATAACATACTGTAATTAAACTGGACCATTATCGATTTTTTTCACCCTAATCTGACAGTGACAGTGTTTGTTATTTCCAACAAGCTGCAGAGCTGCAACAGAAACATGCTGCATGCTGCTCCGACTGTCTGAGGTACAACGTGTCTCAGTTCTGTCGGACAGCTGCTGGATCAGAGCTCAGAGTTTTCCTCTCACCTCCAAAGTCAGTTTGACTTCTGTGTCATTGTATCTTTATTTTGTACACAGGTCTCTCTTGACAACTAGACCCTGATCTCAATTAGACTTCCTGTTTAAGAAAAGGATTTAAGTAAAGTAAATAAGTAAATATATCCAAGTGCTATTAGCCGCTGATACTTTACCTTCTAGACAAATGTCATATCCCATAATGTCTATGGCCTTATGTTATCATTTCTTTTTGGCAGAGGTCAGAATAGCTTTTCAAAAAAACATGTTTGCAAATGACCATCACAAAATAAAAAGCCCTCTGGATCGTGGCCTTGTTTTCAGGCCAAGTCAAACTCAGTTCAGATGTTCATGCTGGCTAATGTCTAATACTGTACATTGATGCCACTGGTGTGTAAACCCTCTTCCTTCACACTAGAAATATTCAAGCTGCTCCACTTACTCGTCTTCATGTAGCCAGCTGGAGTTGGCACCTGACAGCCCTATTACTAAACAACTTTTAACAGGTTGCCGGCAGCCAGCAGCTGCTGGTTTTTGCTGACGCTCTGTACCACGGCCAGGGCTGCGCTGGCTGTTTGGCACCTGAACGGGCAGCTGGGAGCAGCCCGGTCCTCCACTACCGGACCAAATGGTTAAAGTGACCGATGCTGCACAGATTAAGCTGTGGCACCTGCAGTTGAGGGTCTGCTGAGTTATGAGTCGAGAGCGAAACCGCCATCAGAGGAGCATCATTTGTTTTCATTGGAGTATTTTAATTTTTAATGCTCAGCAGCTCTGCAGGGTGTAAAGCAAAGTATTTAGCTTAACAATCTACAGGAAACAACCAGGACAGAGTTTTGTCTTTTTGTCTTCAATAATCTCACAGGTAATGTAGAAGTTGATCTTGTTATTATTGCAGTTTATCCAACCAAAACCTGCAGTTATACTTTGGAGGATTACTGTCTCTAACATAGATTGACCAAATCATTGAAGAGGAAAAAACTAATCTTAACCAGAACTCACAAGACTGAGTGATACATGTACGCTACCTGCAGTACCCATCACAATTTATTACTATCAAGATTACACAGCATCATTTATCTTATTGTGAAACACACAACTTTTTTGCAGCATTTCAGTGATGAAACTAAAAATATATAAACCAAATTTTGCTGTCGCTAAGATCCTCCAGCTATTACTGAGACGTATCATGCCAACAATTTTTCTTCTTACACAGGCCTCGACACCTTGCAGGGCGCAGGTGTGAGTTTTCAATTGTTAACCTTTGTAGGTGTCGAAATGAAACAATAAAAGAAGCTGTGGCATTGTACTTGGTGAGAATGTAAATAGTGCTAGATTTGTTTCTCTGGAAGGATGAGTCACTGCGATGGGTCGACAGTTAGCTGGTTTTCATGCTAACTTTGGTTAAATAAAAGATGCGATAGAGACAAGTTATCTTTGTGAGTTTTTGGTGAGTAAAGGAGTGAAGTTAGATGTTGAATTCACAGTGTTTCTCCTTGACTGGTAAGTAAACAACTCTCAATGCTGTAGCGATAGCAAAACTTACAAATAGCTCTGTTGAGGAACAAAAGAGCACAACTGGACTGAAATAAATTACTTTTTTGAAACACTGAAATTCAACATGTAAGAAGACTGAATGAAAAAAAATGAAGTTGGAAAAATAAACATGAAGAAAACAAGACCTACTGGAGTGTGGTACTGTAATGAGCTAATCAGCAAAGTCTCCAAACACCACAAGCACAAAAATCTACATATCAGTCCGAACCCTGATAGTTTGTACACAATCTGAAGGACATCATGGTCAAACTTTTGATGACGTAAAGTACAGCAGAAGGAGTTACTTAGTATCATCCATGCAAGAGACATGAGCTCCGTCTAGTAGATCTTTATGTATCATGGAAAAATTCTTGTTTGTTCAACATGATACAGAGCTCTGAGGGGAGTTCAAGCATCAAACGCAGTACCTTTATCTGTGAATGCTGTATCGGGCGTGCTGTCCTCTTGGTAGTGAAACTATCTGGCCCCAGCTGCTCTTTAAATACCAGCACTCATCAGCCTGTCTGGCTGTTGGTGGAGGATCAGGAAAACTACTTCAGAGCCAATAATATAAAGCGCAAGTCATAAAGGCTGCATTATGTTACCCCCTCTGACAGGATGCCCCTTGTCCAATAAAGCTGAAATCGTAAACAAAATCTGGAGATGTGAGTTTGCCCCGCCCGGATACAGTTAGTCGTAGAAAATATTTGTATTCCTATTACTGTGTTATTGCTGCCACGCTGCTTCCTGTACAAAGGATTCCAGCTAATGGTTCTTGTCATCACGCGATCTATCAAGACAGTAGATATAAAAAAACTAAATAGTTCACCTGCCTGTACGTCTCGTGTCTTTGTTTACCACTCTAATAACTTTCTGTGGGCAACATCTTTTCTTTACGGCCGAACATAGCTGCATGGAAATCACCTGTCAACTTCATAAACTACTCTATCAGGGGACTCACTGGTACCTATAACATTCTCCACATGGGTGCCCACATAAAAGGACCGATCATTCATTTTACGGCCCTGGCGATAAACTTTTTGTGGTAGATTTAAAGGACAACCTCAAGTCCGAGCCTGGAATAAATCTAATGCTGACACCTCTCGGGTTCTTCATGGTTGGACGGTTGCTTTAGTGTGAATTTCAGTCTGAAAGGGAAACAGAAAGTTAAAATCACTACTTTAAATGTGCTTTTTAACTACACTACCGGCCTAATTTGAAACTACTGGCTTTTAGTGCTACGTCTTTATCAAAGCCTCCATGAAGGTCATCTTAATGCGAAGCTGGCAGAGGCTAACAGCTAGCAGCAGCAGCAGCAGCAGCAGCAGCAGCAGCAGCAGCAGCAGCAGCAGCAGCTCAATCCGGTCCAGCCAAGTGGATACAGAGCTGACAGGCAGCGATAAAACTTGCAACCTGTTCAGCCCGTTTCCCCCCCCAAGCTGCTTTGCCCATCTGTATGATGTGCTTGCCTGCCTTGATGTGCTGTTGTTTCACGCTGGGGGCAAATTTGTTTATCACTGAGCTCTGACAAATGAGGGATTTCTACTGGAAGAGTTTTGGCACGGTGAAGTCCAAAAGAGTTACTCACAGTCGTCGTTGTTCGGAAAAAACATCTCCTTCTGTTTTTAAATAACATTAATTACATGATATAATGACTTGTCAGCATGTAGATCATTGTCCTATAATTTCTCAAGGGGACATAGTACACCATCACACTTCTCTATATTTAGCTGCACTTAATTCCCAGCAACAGTATATCTATTACACTATAAAGGCTATGAGGCTATGCAATGTTTTTTGTTCTCCAACTGTACACTGCCATCTGTCTCTATACAATCAAAGTCCGTTGAATTATTATTAATCATTCTCAACTTCAAGGCTGACTAAGAATATATTTCAGAGAACCTGACCCTGTGTTTAGGCCGGCACTTCCACTCCCTTCAAGGCTATTAATTCATCTGAACCTGTGATATTTCACAGCTCCGTCTGCCGTGTGATCGAGGAGACTCCTCTGAATGAACAGGTCTAATCCAGATGTGTTAAAGAGGTGGGCCTCGCCTACAGCAACTCTACAAAAGGCAGCTGTTAATGGGATGTTTTGGCAATACTCGTATGCTCTTTTAAAAATGGCTTTGCTCCAGAGGCCGAGGCCAAGATGAGCTCCCTCGCTGCCACACCTGTCATCACTGTTCCATTACGTCGACAGCAGACGACAGCAGATTACGCGTTTGGCCCGACATGAAAAAAAAATGGACAGAGAAGGAATATGAGTAATAATCTTTCTGTTTGTAGTGGGATATATTTACCAAGCGTGTGTCTTAGCTACGTGTAAAAAAAAAAAAAGAAGAAAAAAAGAAATCTGATCACGGCTACAAACGCTAAATGCCCCACACACAAAAAGGCAGCACCTATACAGTTCTTTTGAATCTTCAAGTTAATTACAGCTGTGTCGCTAGGCAACCCCGCACATCCCATGTGAAGACGAATTTGAACCTTTTCCACACAAATTGCAGCTCAATTATGCTGCAATTTATGCGGGGAAAGAGAAAGAAATGGACGAAATGCCACATTTTACAGAGTTGTGGATGTGGAACTGTGCAACACACACCGTCTGCAGAAAGAGAAAAGTGACTGAATGTATTGATCTCTAATCTAATCTGTAACAATGATGAGATAGATTATGGAATAATAATCCGATACAAGGTGAAATCTTCACATTTGCTCATATTTTTAAAAAAAATCTATAACACTGACAAAAATCAATTCCAGCAAAACATTTTCTATGATTACAGTTGCTGTTGTTGCTCTGGGTGGTGAGTCCACAGTAGGTATTGATCTGATGGTGATTTTCTGGTGCTGTTACATGCTGTCAACTATAAAGTGTAATGTGGACTCAAATCCAGATTGAAGAGACAACCCTGTCCCCTAGGAACTACATTTATATTCTACTAATTTTCTTTCCCAATTATGTTTGTAGGAAAACATTAAAATATTATTAATGTGGTTTCATGCTTGGACGCTTGTTTAATATCTACAGTAACCCCGTACCTCATCCTTTCGTTAACCTTGACCAAGGGCTGTGAGAGACAGGGGCTTAAAAGAGGTTCAGTTTGTCCTGAATCACAGCGGGGGTGAACAACAGGCAATCAGCCAGTAGAGAGGTGAAAAAAAACAAAAAACAAAATCCCCCCAAAAAAGAAGAAGCTGAGCAAACACCCCCAAAAAGCATTAATGATAAACTTGTGGGATGGCAAACAAAAAGAAAATACACAAATACACAATCTGGCACAGCTACTACTATTTTTGGTTTGGCAGAATAATAAGTAGATACATAGAAAATTAAATACCTTATACCGTATCATATCCATTATTTTATGATAATCTATAACTGATTAATCACTTCAGTCGTTCTGTAAACAGATGCAATGATTTATTCTGCAGTGTTGTGTGATAACAGTCTGAGACACTTTGGGGAAAATGACTCACATACTGCACTTTTCAATATTTTCTGACAGTTTACAGACAGAATAATCAATTGAGATAAAAGAATAAATGGCTGAATAAATGAGAAATGAACTAAGCTCTGATATCAGTGTACAATGAGGGGATATACAGTAGTGTCCTCTTGATGAGGACAACACGCCTTACTCAGCATTAGAAGTTGGTTCATAACAAACTTTTATGCCCCTTTCAAGTTAAGTGCACCCTGTTAGACTGTGGTGAAATAAAAGCAGCTCTTAGTTGTGTGTGGATGTTCCTCTGAGCGGTGTTAAATGAGGATGACAAAGATCTCTACTTGGAAAGCTCAAAGAGAAGCATGACTCACCTTGAAAACTCAGTGAGGTATAGTTGCACACACGCAGACACACACATGTGCATTCAACACATCAACAATAGCAAACACACAGTGGGCCACTAACACACACACACACTGTACACACTGTATAAATGTGTACCATAGAGATACAACTGTGTTAGCATACATAATCCCACAGCATGAGTGTGTGTCAGATCTCTATGACAAGGTCATTTGCAAATGTTCCACTCATATAATGCAGTGATTCACTCTGTTAGGTAAGTGAGTGGGAGCTGTTAAGAGGGTGCATATATTTAGTCTCTACATTTCCCTTGGACTCAGCTGGTACTGGGAACATGGGACAACGACACCTCATATATACATATAGTTGTACGAAGGCAGTGACGTGATATGTCGACAATTTTGTCGGTTCAACAAACCATAACATAATGAAATGAGGACAACTCTGCAGTGAAACTGTGACCCAGAATGAGGCAACAAAATTGCGTATGATGAAAAATAAACAAATTGAAATGATTTTTTTGGTTTACTTTACTCGCAAAATAGCTCTGCGTTTGTCATTCAAGCTACGAAAGACACAGTCAACATGTTGTAGATGACTCAAAGATTATTTAGCAAAAAAGACAAGGATGAACTAAATTAAAGGAGACATATTCTGCCCCATTTCCACAAATTAAAATAGTTCCCAGGTGTCTTAAAGACATATCTGTGACATGCTTTGGTCAAAATACCCCAAAGATCAAACATCACAGCTCTTTTCATCCTCTCAAAACGGCCGTGTTCAGAACGGCTGGTTTCAGTGCCTGTCCCTTTAAATGCAAATTAACTGCTGTTTGCTCCACCCCTTTTACCGATCCCAGGTAGGGGTGGTATTATGCAAATTCAAAACGCAGTAACATCACTGGAAGACAACAGCTGGTAAAACCAAATGGATTTCACCCTAGGGAGCCTGCACAATATAGATATTTTTTTGTCAATTCTCACATTTTGGGGGCCGGAAGCCAAGACAAACATCTAATAGATCCTTCAAAAAGTGTTATTTCCAGAATATGCCCCCTTTAAAAACGTATTTCTAAAGTTTACTCTCTCATTTAATGCCTGTACTGGCCTGACATCTATCTTATAGACACCTCACTGCAATTGACCAAACACACACACCCCAACTATCGACCGAGTGTGGCTGGTTAATGGACTTGCACTTATATAGTCTTAGTGTCCACAAAGTGTTGCCACCCATTCACTCACACCTTCATATATCACACCCCACAGCCTTTAGGTGCAACGTGGCGATTCAGTCCCTTGCTCAAGCACACTTCCTCACATGGCCTCAACGGGGCCGGGGATCGAATCACTGACCTTTTAATTACAAGACAAGACAACCCAAGTATGTTGTGGATCCACTATTCCAGCAGGAAATCCAGTTTTTGGACCCTAATATTGCACCGCATGCTCCCCCCTCTGTTGGAAAGAGACACCTGAGGGTCCATAAGTCTCATCTGGGTTAAAAAGAGGAAACACTGCAAGATTTTTAGGAGGCTCTCTACTCTACTCTGCCCTCCCTGCAGTGTCTCTTTGGCCGAAAACCAACAAGATCAGCACCTCCGACCCGGTGTCCCAGCTCTCGCCTCAACACTAACACCCCCTGTAAATTGTAACCTCTTGTTTATGACAGATAAGACTACACAAATATACACATCGTTAAACGTATATATATATCGTTATCCACATGAACAGCCACACTTGCTACCTCCCAACAAACATTTGGTCAGACGTCCATGCAACAAGCACTCCTCTAACACTGCACCACTTGCAAGAAGACGAGACCAAGAGTCTGTGAGTGTTCAGGTGCTGGATAACAAAATGTGACCACACACACTCATGGGCTTCGTTGCATGAAGCCTTTGACTCCTTTTGGTATTGGATTTCGACATTTGAGCATCGCAAGGATCCAACTTCCAAATCATCTTTCAACAAGCTTAACTGTTCTGTTTCATTAGATGTTCCTCTGCGTTTCTGACTTGGCTTCTCTGAGCAGGTCATGGCAGCCGACTGGAAAGGCCGAAAACATGAACACAGAGAGGGTTGATGTGCATGAGCTGAGAGTTTAAGGTGGTTTTGAAGCTTTCGGATATGAGATTACTGCATATAGATATAAAAGAAAGAGTCAAAATCCTTAAGAAAAGGATAAAGTTAAATATATCAGGGTAAATTTAAAGGTTTTGGACTCTACGTAAACTACAACACCAGAAGGAAACGTTAAACCATGGGTGGTGGACAGCCTTGTTCTCTCCATCGCCACCACTGATACAGGCGTGTGCATCCTAAAGGTCCTTTGATAGCCGACAGGTCCACTGTTGATTAAGTGTGTAACGTTGGCAAGGCCCGGTGTTGGAAAGATACACAAGCGCTTTCTCTCTCTCTCACACACACACACACACACCCAACACCACTCTCTGTAGCTAGAGATTAGGTCCAATGTTAAACAAAGAGGCAGCGCAGGTTTCCGACATGCCAGCTCTTTAATTAGACTGCTGGTATCTGAGGATGCAGATACCGTTTTACACACACGCACGCACGCACACACGCACGCACACACGAGAGGTATAGAACATAACTGACAACAATATGCATGTAAATAAACAACTTTAAACAGGCTGGTTTTGAACATGTGCACACAAACTGTAGCTTATTGTTTATCTGTACAGTGTTTGTCGCCGTGAGATGGTGAGACAGGCAGATACAGTAGGAAGTGGAGCAGCCAATCAGCTGTCACCTTCTCTGATGTGTCGTGAGGCTACGCAGACCAGACAGCCCTTGCATGCCTCTGTGGGTAAGTAAAGTAGCCTGATACAGTATTTGCCAGCACAGGCCACTCAAACAATCCAACAGGCTCGCTGAACATTAAATCCATTAGTCACTAGATAAATTAATTACGCAATGACTGACAACTGCTGTCTACTCCGTCTCCTACTCCCACTCATTTCTGTTTAATATTTTCTTTCCTTCTCGACTCTTACAATGTTAAACTTATCTACTGGTGCTCACCGTGTGCTATAACTCATAACTCAAACTATCATTTTAGGACTTACTGCTTTCATACACAAGCCTAATGTCAGTGTAGGCAGTTTTGAATTTGACTTCATATTGCGTTCTTGACCCATCTGGGCCACCATACATTTGATATTTACCTGAATTTCAAACAAAAGCAATGGTTGACGCCTGCAAGTTGCATCAGTTTTCTTTAATAATCAGACAGATTGGGATTTATGATATATGACGATGTACGATAATATGGTGGAATCTGGAAATTAAAAAATTATGAAAATGACTGATTGATTAATTGACTTATTATGAAAATAAAAAATCCTAATCCAAGGAGAAATAAAATCAAAAGCATCCCACTGTTATAAACTGCACTATAGGCAACATAAACTTGAACAAGGGAATTGTTTCCTAACACCAGCTAGGTGTTATGAGATTTCTCTCTAAAGGCTTTTCTGGGACATCAAAATACTCAGCAAACCCAATCTCAATACCTGTTTACTGTTTTACTGCTGGTTTACAGTCACAAAGGGATGTTACATTAAAGAGACAACAGACATGCTGACTCAGCAATTTCTGATTCACTTACATTGAATGCTCAGGCCGCCACAAAGACACGCACATCTACTGTACCTGGATCAGCCCAACCAGCGCTGACCCCCGTTCACGTGGTCAGCTACAGTACGTCAGGGTGAAATCAGACTCCTCTTTGATCTCGACCGGCTTCCCATTAAAATGAGGCAGCTGTTGTTTTGTCTATTAACAGTTGTGTGTGATGTCACAAAGTGTAAGAGCTTACAAAGGCACAGACTGCGGACGTTTGTAGACATGTCCCCGTCTGACCTTTAACCTTGATGTTGGAGAAGCGTCTTCCTTCTAAAAGGCCCATCCCAAAGGCAAGAAATCAAAATCATTAATCCTAGTAGTGGCCTTTTGTATACAAAATGATCAGTCAAAAAACCCTACAAATATTCAATCCACTTTTTAAAAAAATCATAATACAGTGCTTTACAAAAGAGCATATTTTCAATTACGCCAATGTCACTGCTATTTTCTTAAATGTTATTACTGTGGTGAACAAAACTAGGAGCAATCACAACACATTAATATATATAAATATATATATGATATCTTGGCACAAATTGTTTTGTAAACCCAGCATTCTCATTTAAAATGAATTCCTGTCCTTGCACTTAATCTATTTTCAGCAAAAAAAACCTTGATACATTCACATTCAGTATTGTGGTCCACGTAAACACTGCTGAGGTCCAACTAAATGTAATCTGCTTCACCCAGGTGAAGTCAGTGAAACCGAAGGCCGAGCTGACAGACTAGATTTCCTGTTGTAACGAGACAGGAGAAACTCAGCAGAGAGCTTATCTGTCATCAGTGTGTTGTTACCAGAAGGTTAATGAGCTCATTTACAGTTTTTCTCGATTGTTTACACACAATTTCTGGCTGTTGAGGCACAATGGCCTCAACATCTAACTCATCCACCAACTCCTTTAACCAAATCTGCTGAACTACAAGCACAATTCCTGCTTTACACTCAAATTGCAGTTCAAAAACACACTTTTTTCAAAACACTACACATTATTTGGCACAATGTTTTCACTAAAAATTCTAAAGGTCTGAAAATCACAAGTTTTACAATTAGAATCATTTTAGCTGATGGACTGACACCAAAGAGTAAATTGTCACAGTGAAAAAAAGAAAATCATTGATCTTTGTTTGGATTCGAACCAAGAAGAACAAAGTATTTGACTACAGAGAGTGCTGCTCTACTCAGTGAGCTACATGTTACTGTTGTCTCATCTCATCAAAATTGCATCTTTCAAAATTGATGACCCTGACCCACTGTTGCCACCTGCAGGTATTTGCAGTAAAAAACAATATTCTAAAATATTTTACAACACATTTAATATGAATACAACAAGTCATTCTGATGAATGGAGAAGAAGTGTGTGTTTTACAAGCAATCAGTGTTCAAATAAATGTCATCATGTTTTGTGTGTGTCATTTGAGACTTTTGTAATGTTTTCAAAACAGTTAGGGGTTTTGCCCATTTTGATTTTGGACTTGTGTGTAAAAACTTGAAAATGTAAACAATAAAAAAACTTAATTATATCACTAATGGTCTGAAAATCACAAGACTTGAAATTTGTGGTAAACAAAAAATCAAAAACACTTTATCATTGCATGATGTTGTTGCATGCCATTCAGATACAACACCGAACAAATTCTTTTTAAAACTAAAATGGTTAATTAGTATGAACAAAAATGAAATGAGGTTAAAAAATAAATAATAATATAATAGTGGTATAGGTCTTCATTGAAATGCAGTGTTCTTTATAATGAGGTTATTTCATTTTATTTCATATTCATTGAGTTTTTTTCTACCCGGTGATAGGACACGAGGATAAAAGAGTGGACTCTTCATTGTAACTAAAACCCTTGGTAAGCATTCAGCTCTGGGATATGAGGAAAAAAAAAAACGGAGGACATGGGATCAAGCCAAGGACGAGGAATGGTGCAGTAGGAGAGGAGAGGAGAGGAGAGGAGAGGAGAGGAGAGGAGAGGAGAGGAGAGGAGAGGAGAGGAGAGGAGAGGAGAGGAGAGGAGAGGAGAGGAGAGGAGAGGAGAGGAGAGGAGAGACTAAAACTAAACCCCTAAAACTACAGTAAATGGGGCAGAGGAGCTCACTCAAACTGGGCTTTTTTTCTAAAGGCTATACACAAACTAAAGCCAGTAGGTAGACTGACCTACACACTAGATGGACAGATGATGATGGAAACTATGAGCAAAAATCAGGGTAGGCCAAATGGGGAAACTGGGACATTGGGGGAAACTTGGGAAGGACATTCCTTTTTTTTTTTTTATCTGGAGGGAGAGACTGCTCTCCAACCAAGGGCGACAGCAATTGTGGGCATCTGTCATCGGCCATCTGGGACGACCTTAAGGCTGCTGTGGGGACCATAGCAAATGTGACCTGAGCACGGACGACTGTAGTGTACTGGAATCATGCAAACAGAGGGGAAAAAAGGACATTTACGGTACAGCATTTAAACAAATACTTCTTGGTGAAGCAAATAATTCATTCAGCATTTACTTGTAAACTTAACTTAGTATCAGTTTTGTGTCTGTGTTCATTTTAGATTAGCTTAAGACATATTATATCTCAATGCAAAAATGATAGTATGACCAGTTTTGGACATTTCTATGAACACGAGTGGAGGGTCATAATATAGATTTTCTCATCTAAATCATGGTAATAAAGCAAAACATTTCTTTAAACCAACTGAGATTTCTTATTTTTGCTGCAACAATAACCACTAAACAAGACTCTAAAGGTGTCATTTTGAATTATATACACTATGATAATTTTGCCAACGCAAACCAAAGTGATTTTATGCTAAATAATCAATGTTTTGATGACCAAATTCAAGATTTCATTGCTCAGCCCTCAACAAACTGTATGTCAGCATATGGTTTAAATGGACTAAATATAGCAGGTTTCAAAGACCTTACAGGCAGTTTGAGGGACATACAGATATGGCGAGAATGCTGATTACAATGAGATGGATTAGTTGGGACAACTGTGCTGCTTTTCTGACAGAGAGATGTGGGCTGTTAAAGGGATCGGCCTGCAGTCAGCTGTAATCCTCCTCTTCCTTCCCTCCACGCTCAAAACAACACTTGACCCAAATTCTCTTTAATAGTTTTAGATACATTCAACGAACGGGAGCTTAATGCAAGAATTTTCACGGCTAAGGGATGCCAAGAAAATGTGCGAATCTGTGCAGGATGTGGTATATGTCAGTGAAAATCAAGCTATTATGCTTTCTATGCCATCCATCCTGCCAACGCCAGAGAAGTGAACACTGGTTGATTGAAGAATTCACATGGTTTCTGTACCTCGAGATGATTTTCAAGTGTCGCAGTTGTGTTATGATGTAGATTTTTCTGCAAGCTATAGCTCCTCTGTGGTTTGTTCATATTTAAATTACATTGACGGTGAAATTCAAAGCCTTTTAAGAAACTTTATTCAACTTATTCTTCATCCTACTTGGTTTATTTGCTTGTTGATCAGTCACGAACATTAAATTGTCCTCATGATTCTCCAACAAACACTATAGGTGCAGGCAAATAAGTACAATCTCTGTTGTTACTGTGTTTCAGTCGCATGCTGTTGGATCTTAGAAACTACAAGGTACTTACACTGCAGTCATTTCAGCCTCATTTAGGAGTTATTTAATTAACTTAGTGTCAATTGACTGTGGCCAGTTCAGTTACTGTAGCTTCCTCTGCCCATTCTGCCAGTAGATGTTCTTGTTTCTTTAATGTGATTCTTCCAAACTTGAAGTTTTTTAAGTCACAAATTAAGAGTGAGGCAAAAGTAAAAATTTAAATGGATTATATATGTTTACAAAAAGAAAAAGAGAGGTATGCTGACGACTGCAAATATACAAACATGTGACGTATAAACATTTTGACCTTCGAGGCATGTAAACTAACAGCAGGTTGTATATGCAGTACACACAAACTGGACAGTCTATAATGATGACTTATCTTCTGGGACTGCATGAAAACAGTTCCAAGTGATATTTATGAAGATGAAAAGGTCATTATTCAAATGTTTTCTGTTACAAACAGTCAGTATTTACAAGTCCATCTTCTTTAAGTATATTGTTGAATGGGTGTTCCACGTTTTAGATGTCCGATTACAGCTACTGCAAATGCCAGCCTGCCAATATTTTACTGTCAAGGTAAGTGTGTTGTTTGGTTCATCATTACACTTTGTTATAACGATTTTGAAAAAAATAACCTTGGATACAAACTTGGCATTGGAAATGATGCTAAGATCTATTTGAAGAACATGAACAAAAGTCTATTTATCTCTCTAGGTCTTGACACAAGTGTGTAAATATGCTTTTTACATGTAGGACCCTGAGGGTGAGCAGCGAGCACGGTTTCTGCCTATTCTCCCTTTGGGCTTTGTGCACCTGATAGCTTTCAGATCAGTAACTGCATGACACTGATAATACAGGCTGAGGCAAGGACTCGTGACTTTTCAATCACAGCGACGTGTACCTTATCTCAGCCTGCCTCTCCGTTTCTTTAAGCTCTGGCACCAAGTTATATTCCCACTGTTTTCGAGAACTTCAGCAAAATGCTAAATATGTTTATGCTAAATGATGGCGTGCCAAGCAGAAAATCCTTCCATTTGGAGAGGAAACGTATGCTTTCCATGTGGAGTGATAGCAGGAGGTGGGAGGAGGGAAGCATGGGGGCAGGGATGACTAATGTGGATGACTAAGAGATGTGTTCAGGGTGCTTTTCCATGTCATTTGTCTAGGCCATGTCTAGCGCATCAGTTGATAAATATATATTATGTGGAGCTGAGACCCCTGTGTAGCAATTGTATTTTTCATTTCCATTTTTTCCCATCTTTTATTTTAAATGGATGGCACTGAGTGAACAAAGAACAACAAGAGATACTTAAAAAATATATATGACTGTTCACAGCATAGTCACTCGATGTTTTTCTTCGGGCGAGGAAAACAAAACACAGGAATGTCGATCCTACTGTACAAACCGCACAGAAGACGTCACCTTCTCACATCCTGCACCCGAACACTATTTTCATTAACAATAATAATCACTTCATTAGTGCATAATCAATCTCTAAGTCAATAAAATGTCAAATCCACACATTGGACATAACTGGAACTCAGGAATATTTTGCTTTGCTTAATAAATAACCTAAATGATTACTTCATAAACAAAACTGCAATCAATAAATTGTCTGTTGATCAATATAAAAACCATTGTAGCCAATGTCATCATATTATAAAAGCTCAAGTCCATCAGTTGTTGCTTTTTCATATTTAATATGGTGCAGCTCAAAGCCACTTGACCCGGACAAAACATTTTCCTTGAAAAATTAATAAACTATGATTGACTGGGTTTCCCCAAACATGGAAATAACTGGCTATTTGAGCAAAGGGCAAGCTGCCCATCACCAAATTAAAACCATTATTGCAAAAAATATTGATTACTGCTTCTTATGGTTGGTTATACTAGAAAAGATGTGCGTATGCGTATAAGCAATTATTCAAACGAACTTTAGATTAAATTACTTTTCAATGCAGTGAGAATCTCTGAGGTATCTAATCACAATGGTTAAGAAATTCAATGGCGTTTTATTTCTGGTGCAAATCATCCCAACGTTGACAGACGACTGCTGATAAGATCGCTGCTCTGTCTCTCGCTCCAATTCCTCTAATCATCCATCCTGTGAGTTCTTATCTGTACTGACTCCTATTGGAAACCTAACAGGCTAAATTGGATGGACTTTTAATTAGCTGCACTCCCCAGGTAAAATGGGTTTAATTGCCTGAATTATCATGCTGGCTCCTTATGGCAGCAGGGCAAGAAATAGCACCTGAAAAGCTTTTCCATCAAATAAGCCAGTTAGTTAAATCAGTTTGAATCACGACATTACCAGCCTATACAAGAAAAGAGTTTGTCTGTTTTATCCAAATGGCATCATCACGATGATTCATTCTGATGTAGTTAGTCATTTGGCACACACGATGATTATGGGACCAACTGGGTGAAAGTACTGCTGATTAAAAAACATGGACTACAAATTACCACTTACATTTGAGTTACTGTAACATCAACCCTCATGATGATCAAATATAAACTTACTTGAGTAACTCAGTCACAAGCATGTCATGAGGTAACTAATGCAAACACATAGCCATAACCCTTGTCTCTGTTATTGTCAGTAAGCATAGAATAAAATAAAATAAAAATAAAAAACAGCTGCCTGCCTCTGGAAACAACAGTAGGGGAAACAAAACGGCACAGCTACAGGCTGTGAAATGACGACAATAAGATGAAAGATGTTAAAACAATCGCACATAGCTTGAGGGAACCTCCGACTGCAGAGTTCATTCGTAACTATAGCTTCATCACTACAAGTCACCACTAACTTTTAGTTGATAATGATACCTGAGATGCTGTATAGTTGTCATACCGTATATAACTATACATACATTTTGCTTCGGCACTCAAGCAAATAACTACTGAACACAAAACAGCAATTTATGACACCACCTTACACTCCTCTGTACAAAAGCCCAAATATTAACTGTTATATTCCTGTTGTAATTCTGATAATGAGCCAAGCTATAGTAGTACAGAGTCATGAGTGAAAAGCTCCACAGACAAACATTACACTCAACCAAACAGAGGGAGCAAGAAAATGAAAAACATCAGCGACATTTATTATCAAACCTTGTTAATAAATGGGACCTTTGTGTCACAGCGAGCCATCATGGACATGTGAACGCTGGAATAAAAATTGTGCAAGACATTTTAGTCAGTTGACCCATGATCCTAACTTGTTAGCGGACAGAACAGTCCAGGGGCTTCAGCGTCAGTGCCCTGTGATTCAGCTGTGAATTGAATCGGACGGCACTATACAAGCGGCAGCGTCTCGCCATAATGGCTCCTTCAATTAACGGCTATTTAATTTGGCCTGCTTGGCTGGTCTTTGTGTTCAGCAGTAATGGCCATTAGAGAGAATATAACCCCATTTAATGGAAGAACAAAGCAAAATTATTACAGAATAAAAGGCTGCGTGACACATCAGGTGCAAAGTAAAGTTATCTGATGCAAAGAAATGCTCCTTTTCTTCCCCTCAACCAGTTTCATCAGCTGTACTGTGTGACTGAACCTAGTTTAACTGTAGGGCATAAGGACTATTTTCTCTCTCCCTGTGTCTGAGGGAAATTTAATGCATCTTCTAATTAGCACCATTAGCCTGAAGTTTGCATCTATATATAGATAAATGAGCTTGTCTTCATATGTGTGTCAATATAAAGGATAAGTGAACCAACAAAACTTCAGCACAATTAGTCAACTCCAAAACAAACAGGCACAACAATGCTGTCTTGTATATAATGGTGTCAACAAGCTCTAATTATCCCAAAGGGAGGAAAATATTCAATGGGAGACGACTCATCTTCAGAAACACCCGTTCGAGGTGCATGTCCCATCCCTCACTTTTTTTGTTTGGTGTAAAAACTACAGTAAAAACTGCCTAATGGACAGAAGCTCTGGTTTAGTCTCACTGTGGACCTTTTATACACAGTCACCTTGCAGTGATTTGTTCATTTAAAATCAGGGGCTTCACAATTTGAAGGTGAGGTATTTTATATCAAATCCTGGAGTAGAGCACTGGCCAACGAACCGATCAATGAATGAACACACACTGCAGCAGGTTACACAACTTCACACAACTCTGGTGTGTCTGTACAGCACTGTGTTCAGTTTAACTGGTACTACTGTAACATGACAGCATGCAGACTGCAGTTAGTGCAAGAGCATAAATATAGTGCCTCCTTTTCTATTCACTGAATTAAGAATCAATACTAAACTGAATCATGACCCAGAATCAGAGTTGAATTCACCAGATTTCCTGCTGAGGATCTGATTCTCGGAGCGAAATGTTGATGTAAAATGTAAAAACCGGAAACAGCGTTAGTCACAAGAATCTGTTTCTCTGTGACGCCAAAAGGCTTTCAGGGTTTCCCTCAGAAAATTGTTCGGTAAAGATGGTACTGTAGGCCATTTTCTTTGATACACAGGTGGGTGGGTGTGCAAATCTATATGCATTACACACACAAACACGCACAAAGAGAAATATTTTTTGCACTGCTGCCTGCTGTGTCGAATCTGTACCTGCAATCCAGCCACAGAGGAATGGAGAGGTAATGGGCCGTACAAAAATTCAACTTCCCACACAGCCCACAAGGTGTCTGTCCATTTCTCTGTCCGTGTACCACGAGGACTCAAAGAGCCTCTTTCTTGCACCCATGAAAAATTCGGCATGGCTCACCGACATGTGATTCAACAAAAAATCTCATTTGCGTTTCTAAATGTATGTTTGTGTTAATAAATGCAGCTAAAAGTGACACATGCTGCTTAATTCGCCAGCCAGCAGCATTTTGGAAATACTGTGGCAGCTGTATGTGAGTGGCATTTGACAGGCAACTGCACGTTTGCTTTCAAAAAAAAAAAAGGAAAAAAAAAGGAGGGGAGGCGGGGAAATCAAGGGACTCTCTGTGCTATGCGTATAGTGTGTATTTTAGCACCCTGTGTGTTGATATTACATGACATGATGACAAGAGGCCCTTTTTAAAAGACACACAGCAGCCTGCTTGTGTGAGAGGAAATAAGGTTGTTGTTTTTTTTTACGTGTGTGCGTATTAAGTTTGTACTTTGCAAGAATCACTGCATTTGTGTATTTTTCCTTCCAGTCAGAATTAATGTTGTTTTTATCTTGAGGTAGATTCTAAAGAACGAAATCTTACACAAATACGTTTATGTTTCTCCCTGATGATCCAACCTCAGCGAGGATGATTCATACTGTCAGTGTAGAGATGCATGAGCTGAGAAAACTACTTACTGTGGGTGTAACCAAACATTTGACTGTGTCTTATAGACTGCCTGCCCGTCCCGCTTCAGCTTTCTGTTTATTATGGCCTGGTATTGACCAGCTCATCTTGTGTCATTACATGTCACGTATTGATCGTTTTTGTGGGCATTTTGACATTTTCACGGCACCCTGAAGGATTGTTTTCTCCACCCTGAGCTCCAGCTGACAGCGTTGTGTTGAGGTGGGGGGGTTAGGAGAGAGTCTGGGGGGAGGTGGCTCTGCCCTGTCTTCACCTCTAAGCAGCCAAATAAAGATCACAGTTATCAGTCCAGAGGCAGGTTTAAGCTGCCACAGTGAAGGAGAGTGTCATCTGACTTGTAATGACACAGCCCGAGAGCCATTACATCTTTGATGGGAGACTTAAGCAGAAATCCATTTCAGTGTGTCTGGGGAGAGGCAGGCTCAGAGGAGGGTGGAGGGGCTGTGGGGTGTTTGGGAAGAGCAATCTGTTGTGAGTCTGTTGTGATAAGGTGTACGCTGCACATGCAATTTACTGGTGGAAGCTTCCAGTGAGGATGACCGACCGTGGTACGTAAATTCACCCGCGGCCCATTTCAAATTAGTCCTGATAATACATGCACGGGAAGAAAAGAGATGCGTTTTTTTCTAAAAAAATTCTCGTCTTTATCGTCTTTTTTTTCCCCTGCTACAGTCGGCAGAGAGAATGTGTGTTGGCAGGGGGTGTAACGATAAAATCCTGGGCAGAAAATGGCTGCTGTAGCGAACTGCGGTGAACGCATGAAGACAGTCTTTCTCTTGGCTACATTTTACACCACTGCTCTTTGTATATATTTTGCATAAGAATAACTGTCCAACAGAGCTGACAATCAGTCGTCTGACAGAATCAATCTGCTATTTGTGTAAAATAACAAATCATTTAAGGCTTATCAAAAATGAGGATTTTCTGCTTACACATTATTGTTATTTTAAATTAAATATCTCAGGGGCTTAGATGGTTGGTCTGAAATAAACAATAAAAACAGTTTGAAGACAGATTCTACAAATCTGTAATGATAATTTCAACAATGTTCTATTTTATAGATCAAACAATTAATTGAGAAAATAATTAGTTGCACCCCTACTGTTCAAAAAGAGAGAGCATAATGCATACATAATATATTTTCTAAGATAAACCTTTATTCAGATTATAACCAAATAATAATCTTTGATGTTACAAGATGTTTACACCTGAAAACACCATATAAGATAATAATAATATATAAAATGTATTTACGTCAAACAGAGAAATGAATCCTACAGACTGCAACAATGAGAGGAGCTCTGCAGGCCGATGCTATCGGTGGACCACCTCGACTGATTTAAGACCTGTGGTCCTCGATGACACAGAGCAGGTGGTACTTCCATCTGCACCTTCAAGAGGCTGGAGAATAACCCCTCTATCAACCATATGTGTAGAAAAGCAATTTACAGCAAAGGAGGTAAATATCTCAACTATTCTGAATTATTTCTGATCCACTGCTGTTCTTCTAACCCCATCCCGAACGTAGCCGATCCTCAGGGAAACCCAACAGTCACAAAGCTGAGAAATACCCTCATAAAATAGGACTGACCACGTTTTATTGTTACAGATATGTTTTGAAAGAGGCTAGCTGCTGCAAGATAACACGGTGTCGAATGAAACTAAAAGAAACAATGTCTTAATCAGTAAGCAATAGTTTTAAGCCATATGAATTGTATTGTAACTGTATTAGCCTACATTATGCTATGTTATCCCTGCAATGCCCTGGTCTGTATTTTGAAGACAGCATTTGATGTGTGTGATTGTGGAAACAATACCATTTGATTTTATTCAGTGCTAACAACCTGTGACCTTCAATTTTCATTAGTCGAGAAGGAAAATAAGGTTATTACAGACACTAATAAAGAAACTATGTTTGATAATTAGACTTGACAGATCTCATTCTGAGCATTCAGTTAGATTATTGTTTCAAGGACTGTAGGCTAACATACTATTTCAATTGACTTTTTTTTTTTAATCTAATAAGAGCTTTTATAAAAATGATTATTGCATGGCAATGTTGTGTAATACTTCCAGTTAGCATACAGGTATATTTCTCTGTGACTAAGTGCAGCCCAAATCATGAGAAGTAATCCAGGTGACCAATTCAATCCTGAATATTCATCATAAAAACACAGTCTATGATAAAAACACATTCGGGACGCCACACCCTGCTACAGCTGAATTGTATTTGGGAGTACCAACAGGATATCCCTATGTTAGGATAACACAGCGCAGACACAACTCTGGCTAATTATTGACAGACTGTCTTCCTGTAAAAAAAGAAATAAAATAAAAAAGACCTATTGGTCATCTATGGGAGCAGCCATAGTAATTATGATTAGGGCAAACGAGGAAGTGGTGTGCTCTAGTATAAAGGACAACAATGTTTGTGTTCGGATGAGGGTCAGCAAAACACAGGACTGTCCATTTCCCGTGTGAAATGCCATTTCTTTGATCTGTAACTGACTTAACTGTGTGTTTATTACAGAAACAGACATGATGATGAAGGCCTGGTATGCTCACTGCTGGTTAGTGCGTTAGAAAAGGAACAAAGGATCTATATGGTTGTCTAATCTCAAGGATTTGTGCCCTCATATAAAAACACTGAGAGCTATGGGCGTTGTCGAAAAATCTTTGCTTGGTCATGCCTGTGACAAAAAGCAATATTCTTCACATGTCAACAAAAAAAATGTTTTGTGGTTGATTGTTCAATCCTTGGTGGACTTTATCAGCAGGAGCCACAAGTCCATTGACAGTGAAGGGCTGGAGCTCAAGCTGCTCCCATCCCAATCTCGTTCCACATGATTATTCTCAATTTCACAGCTGATGGTTTTTACTGAGACAGACGGCAGCAGCCAAATGCCAAAGTACAGAGGAGAGCACCCTGAGGAGGGGGAGAAAGTTAGAGAGGGAGGAAAAAAGATAGGCTGGTCACTCAACTTCATCACCAATGTTTGGGATAGAAGTCATCTGTGAATGTGACCTATTGCCAGGTGCAGGCTGACGAGGGATGTGGGGGTGCTGCTTGGTTTTGTGGCTGATGATTCAAGTCCATAATGTGAACATGAAGGAAAATAGAGCAGTGCTGGGCCTGCAGGTAGACATCAAAAGAAATGAAGGGAAAGCATTCCACTCAAAACTCTGATGCAGTGTGAATTTTACACATCCTAACATGTCTGAACTCAAACCACCTTCATTATGATGAATATGATGAGTCGCTGTAAATTCTTATTAAATCTGCAACCTTTTCCCTCTAATGTTTGCTACAAACTACAGTTCCAAGTTGTTTAAGGAAAAAAATAAATTCTATATTTGTGGCCTCTTTTAAAGGAGTCACTTGTTCAGCGGGAAAGACAGAGACAGGGAATTAGACGACAATAACAAAGAGAGATCATCCTGTGATGGGATCACACCATCCGCGCCGCCCGTCAGCATCTTGACCCATGAGTACAGAGTAGTCATTACTACATTATTACCAGCTGCGACAGTGTGGCTGGTATTGTTTTCACCTTGCAGGTCTGTGTGTGTCTTTGTGTGGGTGTCATCATGGGAATTGTGGTTTCGGACACAGGAACTCTATGGCAGGAGCCACCGACTCACACAGAGGCAGTACTAGTGGCCAATATATAGGACAGATTTTGTGTCTGTATCTGTGTCCAGCATTAGGTTCACCCACAAAACTTTATAAATGTGTTGTTGTGATGAAAAGTAAGGCCTAACATGCTGATAGTCAGTATATTTACATGACAAAAAAGTGCATGTAATGCGTGTAACCCAACTGCAAGATGTTCTCTAATCATTTCTACATGTGTGCAAATGGGTCAGACCACACCTGTCTCTGAACTTGGTTTTCACACCATTGTGATGACAATATTTGTGGTATTAAGATCAATTAAAACTGCCTCTATTATAGTTGCTTGCTACAGGTGCAGATGTCCATATCTTGCAATGATGACCTACACAAGGTTAAGCAATACCAACCCTGCTGTTCCCACTGGTAACCACTGCCAAACTCACCCCAGAGGACCCCTATGTGGGGGGAAACACACACAATAATCAATCTGAACCAGTGCTGACCCGGAGCCTGTTTCACCAAAGTTACAACATGCAAACTGCAATGACAATAGTACTTTCACTCATTTCAACAGAATTTATCAGAACAATGCATGAGCACGCAAGAACTCTACTATCAGCAAATTTATCTACAGCTTGCAGGGGTCAATCATTTTCAAAACTAACTGCTAACTTTGTGAAAGTTATGGGCTAACCAGACATCTATTTAGCATTGGTGGGAGGGAAACTGACAATTTCAGTTCAGAAATAGCTTTTTTGACGACTTGATCAACGCTAAGAATGTTGATATTGAAAAAACAGCCTCAAAACAATCAAGTTTAATGCTTTAATTACAGCCTACTCTGAGTATTTACCTTTTCATTCCTGTTTCTCTACTAGTTTTGTGAATTTTTCCCAGTGCCTGTAGAGTGTGAGTCCAGCTGTGTACACGCCTAAGAGCCCAACAGAATCACACCAGGTACTAAAAAAAAAAAAAATCTACAAACTCTCCCAGCCTCACACTGGAGGAGTGCTAGTGAAAATTACAGCATCACTCTGGGGAGTGGGTAGTAGGAGGTGCAGGATTTGATGAATCAAGGACCTTTTGTTCACAGTGAAAATGACTGCTTGCATGCAGTTGGAAAGAACATCTCTTCTGCGGTGCGACGGTGTTTGGCAGGCGGACGGGCGTCATTTGGAGCCATTTAGGTTTGAAGCTGACGCAGAGGGGGACGGGGGGAGAGCAAGGTCATTTAAAGAGGATGCAGAAGATGATGATGTGGCCAGTTCTCAGTGTTTAAGTGGGTCTTTTACGCCTCAATTGAGAAGCAGCCGCGAGTATGCCATGGCAACAACTGACACTGACTGCATGAGACACTCATCTATAGCAGAGCTATAGGCAGGTACACACACCCACACCTGGAATCTGGCAAACGGCGCTGACACATAAGAGGTATTTTATTTAAAATTCTCTATCCTGGGGTTGTGGGTGGGTATCCATGTGTGTATTTGTACAGTCGCACAGAAAATAACTCCCCCGCTGACACACATAAGCATCTGTCTACATGCACACACATCCTGGCAGTCACACCCTGACTGGGATTCATGTGGGCAGCGAAACAGATCCTTAAACTCCAGGGTTTAAAAAACTACTCCATTCATTTACCCACTTAGCCAACTTAATACCTCTGACCTCCATTAACAGGATCACAGACTATTACATCCACTGATTTATAACTCTGGCAGTCAGGGTAGTTAACGATGATGGCCTGACACATGTACAGTATCATAGTCGTAAGAGGGATCATAAAGTTTTAACAATTTCAAATTGGAGACAATAACCATTACTTCACCTTTTAAAATACAACTCGGACTTGACAGTTCCACCTTAGGTGTGTTTTTGTCTCTCAATCTTCACACTATCTTGACAAATCAAGCTCCTATCTCGGTGCAAAGCAGCACATACTGCAACAGCTGAATTTAGTCAGACTTGTCACTATGGCTCTGTTTTCCCTACAATAGGTCCTACGGCCCTATATTGCCTTTTTATGGCAAAAATTAAAAAAATCGATAGACAAGACAAACAATATTACATTGCTAAATTGTGTATGTGTAACTTTGGTGCAGAATTACAATCATTTTGACTTCTAAGTAGTACAATTTTAAGAGTTAGCTTTTACTAGCCTTGGTTTTCTTTCATTTTTGGATCCATCATTTTAAGGTTTTTGCACAAATAGGCTATAAAAACAGGTAACCACCATAGACTGTGTATAAAACGGTAACCACATGTTACTCGTGTTTAAAAGTAGCTACAGCTGTATCACAATACAAGTAGGTTATAGGTTATTAAAAAAGTTTAGACACAATGTCGTGTGTGTTTAGCCTACTAGTCTGCAGTGGATACAAGTAGCCTTGTGTTTGCAGGTTTTCTCACTGCCTAAGGCAAAAACAACTTAATTTTTTACCTGAATAAAAAAAAAAGAAATATTGAAGACACGTCCGGTCGAGAGACAAGCGCAGTCCACCTGTGTCTAAAATTACACACAACAGCAACAACAGCTTCGACGCGTAGAAATTAAAAAACGTTTCTCCTACCTGGGTAAGACGGTTTTGCGGCTCCTCCGTCGTTGCTGTCCATTTCCAGCTGTCACTGATTACAGCGCGAGCTCAGCTGCAGGCGTCCTGGTCCCGCGAGCGAGTCAGGGAAAGATAAGCCACGCGGGGTAATGTGCGCGCGCTGTGCCACTGCCGCCGCCGACGGGGATGCCAAATCACTGCGCGCAAGGATGAGAGAGAGAGAGAGGGGGAGAGGGAGAGAGCGAGAAAGAGAGAGACTAAATGAAATCTGTCGGTGTTGTAAACAGAGCTGAAGCTGTGTGACATGGGTGTTTGAAAATGGATTCAAAAAATGAACATCCATAACTTTTACAGCCACACAAAGGTGTGTGTGTATGTGTGGCTGCAGTTACAGCAGCCATGTGAATGGAAATGAGGCTAATGCAGCATAGCGAGGTTATAGCCCATTTCTATTTCTGAAATGAAAAAAAAAAGTGAGTTAAATTGTATTTTATTAACACAAGATGATGAACTACCAACCAGGATAAGTGGTTTGCTAGACTGTTTTAGAAACCTTTTAAAACCTTTATTATTATGGGGGAAAAAAACCTAATGTAAAGCATCCTACAAAGTTAAAGGAATAACACAGGAGCCCTTAACAACAATCAGACAGGCTTTACAAAATGAGACAATGTGGGTAGATGAAATGTTAAATAACATACCTATCGCAAACTTTTAGAAGAAGAAGAAAGTAAGTAAAGAGTTGAAAAATGTCCTGTCTTTCATTGCTAAGGAAAGTTAAACGAAAAAAGTAAATACCCTCATTTGTTCCTTTGCTAGATCGACAGTTAAATTGAATGGGTTCTTCCCTGGCACACACCACCATCCCTTGGGTTCAAAGAGGTTAGTACATGTTGCATAAGCCTACTGAATAACAAAAAAATCAAACCAACAAACATACGACCTTTGTAATAACCACTTAAAATGTTTGATTATTATTTGATAATTAATTTTGATTATGCTAAACCAACCACTAGGTCTTTCCACCATTAACAGGTAATATAAACAAACATTTTTTATGTAAGATTCTGAACATAAAATGAATTGAATGGGACATTAACTTCTCATTGCCTTTAATGATGAACATCTATTAGACATTTCCCTACTGCAGTATTTTGGCATTTATCTCAAATGTGTTTTCAGATTAGTTTGACTCTACAACAAAAACGGGAGACTTCTTACAACATTAACAAGAAGTGAAGGAACATACGGAGAGAAGCATCTTCTGTTTTGGTCCCAGTGTGTTTCTCCTCTTGGTAAAAGCCTGCGTCTTTAAATTTTCATACCTTTGTAATCCTGGCTTAGTTTTAAATGTGTGAACTCTAAGGCCAAGCTGAGACAAACCCAATGACATCAACAGGGTTAATTTCTAGGCATTAGAAAGCTGCCTCTAAAGGCTGTAGACTGGAGCCCTGGATGATGGCTGCTGTATTATTCTGCCCAGGGAAAGTCTTTGTAAAACACCTACTGGCATTTTTACAACCTTGAAACAATGCTAATGTATGTGTGAGCAGTTCTATTATTAAAAGCGAACTCCGACATCACTGCCCCTCGGAGTAAGATGAATTGTCGAAGGGGGTCAAAGGAAACTGCTGTATCACTTTGACATGTCGGGTCCCCTCCACCTTTAGGGCCCTGTTTGTTTGCAGTAGGGCCTATCACCAGCCATCATTCCCCAATCCCACCCCCTTTAGACCCCCTCATTAACATTGTTGGGCCACGTTCAAAAGCGGATGCCTGCGGATGAATTTGAGAGTACAGTGACTCGGGCACATGCCTGCGTGTGCTGTGGCCAACCTGGTGGTGTTGTGCGTTTTGGCTCAGCTGTCAGCCAGACACTGATGGATTCTCGCTGGAAACATACTTGGAGTTTGAGCTATGTCCTTCGCCGAGAAGTCCTCTGGCACCCTGCTTGACCTCCCCACAAGGCACCCACCCTAAAAATAAAAGGTGCACATGCGCTAGTATGCACATACAAGCAGAGACAAGGGTGTAAGATATCACCTCTCACCAAGTGCTCTTGATGCTTCTGCTGGTGTGCGTGGATACAGAAGGAAACAACACACTGCTAAACAGCTCCACACACATTTGCACAATGCACACACAAAGCTAGCTCAAACTGGATACTCCTGCAGTGGAGGAATCAGCCTCCCGTTGTTAAGGTTGGATTAGGATTTACAGGGTACAGTGTTTTTAGTTGCTCCATTTCCAATCAGCATGTTCGCAGCAGCTAATGCCAGAGCTCGGCTCCATCATCATCTCGAGTGCTTTCATTAGAGGACATTTTTATTCCTCTGGTCCCCAGAATTATCAAGAACGCTGCTGCTCTCTTTAGAGCCGCACCGTCTCGGTTTAACGTGGTTACTATGACAACGTGATTTTATTTCTTCTTCTGTGTTTAACTGAATTCATTCTGTCTTTTTCACTTTAATGTCTGATTGAGATGGTACCTGAAGGATGCAAGTGGCTCTTTAAAAAAAAAAGGACAGAGCAGGAGAAAGGAGGTGAAGAGCAGTTTTCGTTGTGAAAGCTGAAGCCAGATCATAGCAGTAGCTAGTCCACAGCCTGAAACGGTGTAATGCTCAGTAGGAAATAATATTTAATACCCAACTTTTGACTCACGTTGGTCTAGTAATTAGTCCACTACAGTGTTTTGACCGTTTATTATTCAGATAACAAAAGCAATTTCATGTTCTTGGCATTTAAGTGACTCACATGATGTGACGTCTTTTCAGGGACGTAAAACATTCACCATTTATCACCCATTAAAGCTGCCAGATAGAAAAATGAACCCTCTCTGCTCTCTGTTAGAAATGGCAGGAAATGAAAAGTGACATTTGTAAATAGTTTAGATTTTTCTCAAAAAATCAAAATTCATCATCATCTGATTTCTTTATTGTCATGTATGTGTCGTCTAAAAAGTGTATAGTTTTCTAATATTTGCTGTCAACTGTTATAAATGTACAAATTTGCATTTTGCCTTCACTTTGCTTTATAGAAAAAACAATATAAAGTAACTATGATTTGTTTTGTTTCATTACTAAAGTCAATGAATTGTTTCTGAAATTTGACATGATTGCACATGATCAAGATCAAGCAACAAGAAGTAAACGTATTTCCAGACATGACAATAAATTGAAAATGTCTTGTCTGTATTATAGATGTAATGGTGTGGAAAATCTTGAAGTAACCAAAGAGCCCTGAAAGAACCTTTAGTCTTGTGCAGGATGTTTGACCAGTATGAGGCGTCACATTTCAGTCTTTTGCTTTCATTTCTTTTCATGGTGCAAATTAAAAAAAAAAATCTTTGAACCATTGGGTTCAACAATGTGAAATGATTGGAAACACTATGCATTTAAATTGTATGACGTCAAAAGGGTTTTATTGTTATTATTCAAACCGTGACCTATTTGTCTGCCTGACTTTGAACGACCTTATTTATACATTCATTTACTTTGGAAAACACCCACGTCAAGGCCAGACATACAGTTGTCTTGGCTCATTTAACATGCATTACTTCACTTCTTTCTGACACTGAGGAATGTGAATAAACATTATACATGGACAGACGGGGGAAAAGTCTGGATGAACAGCCCCAAAAATAACGCAGAGTTACTCTTCGGCAGGCTGAACAAATGAGACTGAAAAGCTTTAGAAAAGTGTCTGAATGTGTTCTGGGCAAACTTACGTCACTGCTCCAACACCCCCTCTCCGTCCTTGAGCATCAATGTCACTGAAGTCCACTTGAGTTTCCTCAGTTATGACACCCTGTAGAGAAAGCGAGGGAAGACAGTGCAAGCTTGATACACAGCTATTTAAATTCATGGTCAGGACCATCAAGATATTATTTTTCATACTGTTATAGGTCCTGATGATATGTAGGAATCTCGGGGGTCTAGATAAAAAACTGTTCTTTAATGTTAAGGATTTGTTGTTGGTTGATAAAATCGTACGCAGACGATCATCCAGTGTGAGTCAAGGCTAAACAAAATATCTTTTCTGAAAGGGACCAGAGAGGTGAAAAACCCCCCGATGCATTTTATCAGTTGTTCAAAAGAAAAAGCTTATTGTCTAAATTAACAGCTTTTAGCCGCTTATCAAAGCCTAGCATAAATACTACTGTAAAGAAGGAGAAGCTGTTAGCCTGGCTCTGTCCAAAGTTACTTAAATCCACCTGACTAGCACAGATAAACATACTACTATCGCACATGTTCAAGTCATACAAAAAAAAAAGAGTAAATACCATGTTTGGATGATTTATGTGCATTGTGTGAAGGCTATTTCTTGGCTGGGTGCAGTCGCCAGGTGAAAGACTCATAGGAAAGACTCCTGTTAGCATGCTAACTAGTAGCCTAGTAGCCCTGTTTTGTGACGTAAGCAAGCTGCTAACCATAGCTTCCGCTTTGTCATACAGGTGCAGAAATGATATCAATCTTCTCATCCTACTCTTCTCGCAAAAAAATAAATAATTTTATTGTTTGTTTTTTTTACCCGTCTGTATCAGGAACCATGTAAACATTTCA
This sequence comes from Decapterus maruadsi, assembly GCA_030347415.2. Taxonomy (NCBI): domain Eukaryota; kingdom Metazoa; phylum Chordata; class Actinopteri; order Carangiformes; family Carangidae; genus Decapterus; species Decapterus maruadsi. Next base: position 10,102,471 of record CM064888.1, on the reverse strand, counting down.
TGAATAACTGAAGAAAAAAAACAAAAAAACATTTTCAATTGCTCAGTGGATGTGTAAATGTATTGTTGACCGCGAGAATAATAAGCACGCTCAGCACAGACAAATATAATGCAACATACTGCAAGATATTAAAAAAAAAGAAAAGAAATCCCAACCCTTTCAGCAGCAACTGCTCATTGTGCGTGTGGCTGCATCATGGCTCCGTCTGCACTAGCATAGCATCCCATCCTGTGGCGACACAGTTAGATGTTTCATTTCAGATAAGAGAAAATTATTGTACCACATCACACATGCTATCGCTATCAGCAGAAATCTCAAACTGCTCAGCAGAATGCAGTCCAGATACCGTGTCCCTGTGCCCTTGGTATTTAATGACATTTCTCTCTGTCCTAGAAGATAGAAGCAATCCATCAGCGCAGGCCTTTGAAAATATTTGACTGTTTTTCTGTGTTTTTGAACTGGGCTTATGCTATTAAATTGGGCCGACGGTTCCTCGAGCAAACACAAATTTATAGTTCTGAGGGTAATCCGAAAATCCTTGTTGTTATGACAACCAGACCTTTTACAGGTTTTTGGCCATGTTACCTGTTTCATTTGTTGTACGAAAAGCAGACACAATAAATATCACTGGAACAAAACGTGGACGACGTGTAAAAGGTTTGTGACTGCACTTATTTTCAGGGCACATCTCCTTCATTCTGCAAACCTCCAGCTCTAAACACAGTCAATTTCAGTCCAGCTCTCACACTATTATGATTCGCAGAGGCCAACTATGAAATGAGTTTCCTTTTTGACAGAACACATCTTGACTGACAGCTCAACAAATGAGAAATCATTTACTGTGAACAGAGCGGCCTTCTGCTTTTGGCAGAGATGCTGTCTGTGACGAGGGAGAGTGAGTGTGACTGTGTGTGTGTGTGCGCGTGTATGTGTGTGGAAATGGCTTTAAATGTGGATTTAATGTAAGGTCCGAGGCAGCAAAAACCATAATAGCAGGTCTGTCAGATTCAGCTTACACCATTTCCAGTACAGAAATCATTACAGGTTCTATATAACCTGTAATACCTGTAATATTTATATAACGGTACAGACAGACATATACACACATACTGTATATATATTTTTTATCTTTACGGTGAGGTCAGACCAAGAGAATGGGTCAGTCGCATCATTTTTAGTACCTGCATGTGTAACACAAATACATGTTTGCTGTATTTCTAATTCCCAAAATGTAGTTGTTGCTATAGGATTTACTAGTTGGGCATATATATTGATGTAATTCACAATCAGAGGGATGTTTGAGGGCTTATTCGTTGCTTAGTGAAGGAGTTTGTGAGACCAGTAAACAACTGAACTATAGTATCGGTTAATATTCAGTCATAGCAGATCAAAAAAGGTTGTATAATCAAAACCTCTTTGATCTTCTACTCCTTCTACTATCACTGGTCACGCAAAACAGTGTATTGATCTTAGGAGGTGGTCAAAATATCTTTTTATCTATCTGGTAAGGTTCATATTTATTTGACCTTTTATGATTTCAACTGCGTATGCCACCGAGGAGACACACTACATTGCGTTGTATAGCTGTGCTCTGACAAAAAAGGGCATTCTATTCTATTTTATTAAGTCTACTTCAATACACTGTTCCAGGAATTACTGAACACATTATTTTTAATTTATTATATTAGACTTTATATCAGACTTTGCAAGTTGCATTAAACTAATTATATGTGTGTTCAAAAAAAATACTTGATAGTCATTGTTCAAAAATGTTAATACTGCTGCTACAAGTACATTTTTTGAAACCTTTACTCTCCACGTCCCTTGAACGAACGCCATCTAATACATTATCCAGTTTCTTCATCTACTTAAAACCACAAAGAGCTTCAGGCACCTCTATTAAGAGGGCACTGTTCATCACAATAAAGTGAACTGCTGCATTAACCCAGAGAAACCCTGCTCCAAAATGAGCTGTAGAATAATCAGGTGAACACAAACGAGGCAACACCACTGCTGTATAATCTGCAAGGAAGCTTCTTCCTTCCTCCACTTTGTCACTAATGGTTTTTACATACTGTCCACCTTCACATGTGCATATGCATACAAATGCAACTTCAAGCCACTAAAATTTGCTAAGATGAGTCCTTTAATGCATTTACACATTTTTTTTTGTTTCTGTTTTGAAGATTTTGACGACTTGCGGTTTGAGATTCTTTTTGTGTCTGGATTTCAGTGCGATGCTGCCACCTAGTGGTTGTAAATGTTTATTGCTGTTGGACAATGAACATTTTAGATTAGGAATCATTTTTGAACCATTTAGAAATTGTGGCCAAAAGTATGATTTTAGGATTTATGCAGTAACTGAATCTAAGAAGTGCTCCCATCATTAACAAAACTATACGAGTTACCCCACAGATTGAAATGAACATCTGTCACTGTATTTAGTCCATAATAGAGATTTTGCAAGACAGTGATGTCAATGTACTTTTGGAACTTATATAGCACCTTTGCACAACTACAAATTTCATAAAGCATACAATTGCAGGACGCCATAGAAATACTAAAGAAGAGAAAGAGAAGCGCACAAACACACTCTCACCCTGACATCATGACCAGACAAATACACTATTCAGAAAAAAGCATCATGCCACAAACTAACATGTTATCAAACACCTAAAAACGAGGCAAGTATACATCTTTTAAAAAGATGTATATAGTAAGGAAATCTATTTAGTGAGAAAATACACCTTGATACATCTCAATTCATCATCCAATAGGAAACATTCATCACAACATCATTCTGCCAATGCCAAACCACACACTGCAAAACGACTCCAAACCAAATTAATCTCGCATGTCATTTATTACTTTTTTAGATTTACAAGTTATTCTTACATTTCGTTTAAAAAAGGCTAACAGCTCTCTGGTGTCACACGTATGAATACGCAACGAATGCAAACAACTGCATTTGTTGCACAGTTCAGAAAACACACTTCAGATGTGCAGCCTATTAAATCGTGACCTGCTTCAAAGAGCAAAGTCTGGAGCTTTTCCGTTATAACTGTGTCATGTTCAGGTCCCTCAGGAGAAGAACTTAATGCTGTGATCTCAACTGCAACAGGACGAAAAGATTCATTTCTCTGCCTTTTACAATTTCAGCATTATCAATAGTTGGGCATTTGTATCTTTCATAAGATGAAGAATGTAGAAGGAACTGACAGGAGTAGAAAAATAAACAACTGTCAATATATATATGCGTGTGTGCATATATACTATACACACACATACATGTACAGTGAGGCCCAAAAGTCTGAGATCACTTTCCAATTCACTTAAATGGGAAGGTGGTCTCAGACTTTGGACCGCACTGCACGTAACATAAAAACACACTCAAACAATTAGGGAAAATGTCAAACAACCTCAATATCACCGCTCAAAAAAAAAAAAGAGAAAAAAAAAGGATAATTTAAGACAGATTTCAATCAACTGGAGACAGAGGTTTGAAGGGAATCAGGGAGGTAGATAGATACAGTGGGGAAAGACAGAAGAGAAGTAGTGAGGGATCTTTGTTATTCCCTCTAGCTTATGATTCTTTAAAAAAAAAACATGTTCCTTTTAATCAAAGAGGATCCAGATAATCTCATCTGTAATCTCAGTTTAAGTGCAGGAGTGGCGAGTGGCTCTGCTCTCTCCTGCCTCTCTGGGTTTTTCTTTTTCTTTTTTCTTTTTTTTTTTTTAGCTATGTGCTGTCCATAAAACAATGTTCAGGGCTCGCTCACTAAGTTCATTATTTTGTACTTGCTAATTGCCACCACCGCAGCACTGGCTGCTGCGGCTCTGAGGGGCAGTTTCTTGTAGATCCACTCCGGTCCGGGTCCGTCCACCTTGTCCAGCTCCACCCTGAGCCTCGTTCTTCGGTAGCTTCTTTGCTAAAAAAGGATAAAGACACACAGGATTGCAAATGTAAAAATTCAAAAGTCCAAAGTTGCATGAACACAAATGGTAAGAAGAAGACAAATGAAAACATAGAGTTCTGCTTCGCAAAGTTCTGGCTTCTCAGTAACTTTAAAACACTGGATAATCTTACTTTGTTCTAAAAATATTCAAATTGGGAGTAAAACTCATTCTTTGAAGGAACTGCTCACAACTCACTGATATATGCAGCAGGGTATAATGAGGGGCTGCAAGCTGGGCAATTTCTAAAGGTCATTAAGGTAAAAAGGTTGGGGACCACACGGCTACAACATTTGTAGAGGCTTCTGTCACAGAATTAAGAAAAAGAGAGTCCTCTACCTCAGCAGGTGTCTTGGAAAAAAGTAATTCATGCAAACTAATTTTGTCGAAGCAGACACCATGGAGAGGTTCGGACTTTCACATTCAAAGAAGTGTTTCATTTTTTCCACTTTCCAACAAAATGAATTCTATTTTTGTGAGGGTCTATCAGTGTGAGTGGACTCCGACAAAAACATGGGAAATCCATAATGATAATTAGACACTGACATAATTAGACATTGTCTTGGTAAAGAAAGAAAGAAAAACTAAATACTACACTCGGACATAATGAACTTTCACAATATAATATGACAATTAGACACATCGGCCAAGCTCCCAGTCATCCACTAAGTAAATGAGACCATATACGTGATACTTCACTGCAAAGCCTTGTGACGAATCAATAAATGAACATACACAGCTCTATATCTGTGTTTTGTTATCAGTTTTGCCTGTTGCCTCTAGACTAACCTCAACACCACACTGTCCTCCCTCCTCCTCCCTCTCCACTGGCTTCCTGACCCTTTATTGCTGCCTCAGCTGCCACAGCAGCACTCGCTAAAGCCTGGAAATATTTGAAACAAATTAATTGGATAGCTAATCCCACCGGTCGGACAGTTCAACATGTTTTCTCAAGTTTCCATGTTCTCTGTACTCTGTTTTGTTGAAACCTCTGGTTCTGTGACTTTACCCCCTTGAGCATCCATAAATTCTTTCTAATATTATTAACCATTATTTTATACCAATTCAAGAGTACAAATTATCCAACTTTTACTCACTGCTACAACTAATATGGCTGCATAAATTGGTTGCAGGGACATCTGTGAGAGTGATTGGGGGAGGTAACTGACTGGTTGGTTGGAATAAAGCACTTACCGATAGCCATGAAAATTTCATTAACATTCATGGCAGTCTTGGCCGAGGTCTCCATGAAGAGTAGACTGTTGTCATCAGCGTATGTTTGTGCTTCCTAATAAAATATTTGAATAGTACAGTTTATTACAATTTCACAAACACATTTACAACAGATTCAGGATGTGTACATTTTATAATTCTGCTGTTAAACTGATTCTCATCAGTGGATCATTTTACCTGAAGATCTACAGCTCTCTTGTTTGCGATGTCGGCCTTGTTGCCTGCCAGAGCGATCACGATGTTGGGACTGGCTTGTCTCTGAAGCTCCTTCACCCAGTTTTTTGCACGTACGAAAGTGTCCTAAGCAAACCGGCAAAACACTTTATCAGTACTACACTCATCTAATTTCACATGACAACTAGATTCACATTTTGCAGAAAATGTATACTCCCTTGTAGCTCTATATTAATTGATTGAAACCTGACCTCCCTTTAAAAATGTAAAAACAGGTCGTGTCAACAACATGTGTTGTTAGTGCTCCCCAGCAGCTGAAACCTACTGTGTTGGTGATGTCGTAGACCACGATGGCCGCCTGAGCTCCTCTGTAGTACATCGGAGCCAGGCTGTGGTAACGCTCTTGGCCTGCTGTGTCCCAGATTTCAAACTTCACAGTGGTGTCGTCCAGGCAGACAGTCTGAGTGAGGAAGGCAGCTGAGGAAGGCAGAACAAAGAGGATTAAATGCATTGATAAAATATTGGGACCAAACATCTTCCCATCGTCCCGAAACATCCTGTTCATGTTTTGGCAAGGCAGTTTAATTTGTATAGCCCATTTTTACAAACAGTTTGTCTCAAAGGGCTTCACATGGCATCATAACAACATCCTCTGCTCTTAGACCCTCACATCGACTGAGGAAAAACTCCCTTTTAACGGGGAATAATTGGAGAATTTTCACTTAACAAGCTCCATGCCGTTTACAACAGCACCAACAAATCTGTGGGTTATTCACATCCTCTAAAATTAGATTCATTAAAAGAAGAATGCAGCTTTCTGAGGCAAGGTCCTTCCGGCAGTCCAGCTGTTTTCATATCACCTACAACGTCTTGGTATCAAAGCCAAATATTTTTGGTACTAACCAAAACATGTCCATAACACTACTATCAAAAGACTTGACTGTGTGGTCAAAACTGTAATCTCATTCACTGATAATTGTGCTTGTGTTCTTACTTATTGTAACTTAATACTTTATCTTTCTCAAGCAACATTTATTTATTTATTTTGTATGGGTATGGGTATAAAAAGTTGAGTGCACAAATACATTTCAACACCACACACTACCAATTGAGATACAAAAGTATTTTCAATAGCCACACGTTTCTGTCTCCTACCTCCGATGGTGCTCTCCTGGAATTCGTGGAACTGGCCTTTGACAAAGCGCAGCACTAAGCTGGACTTGCCCACTGCCGACTCCCCCAGCAGCACCAGTTTGAACTGGCAGATTTTGTTTGTTGCTGTGGCACCATTGGGCCTGGTTGCTCCTCCACCGCGCCCAGCCATTGACAGGGACAAGAAGAGAGACTGGGACTATGAAGGTTGGAGACTGATGATGTGTGATGTGGGCTGAGACTACCAGCTAACAGGGTGTGAAGGACAGGAGCCGACTCTGGGCACCGCAGGCACTGATGGTGAGGGAGGTCAAAGATCAGTCTTCAGGTGGGAAGCACTGGACTGGGGCAGACAAGAGGTTGGCACAGCCTGACGTTGTCTTCAGCGTCCTTGGTCAACAGTCCAAAAACCTTCAGAGATTGAACAGAAAAATCAAAATACAAGATCAGACCCAGAAAATAAGTGGCATACTATATGACATACTTGATTGTTGGTTTACTTGTTATTAGTAACATCAAGATGTAGTCAAGATGGAATGAGACTGACAAAGAAGAGCTGACAGAAAGTACAGAGTTGTCTATTCTGGACTGAACACTTCAAAGTTTTAACACACGGCTTTACAACACTGTCATCTCTTTGAAGTCAATATTACAATCGACTAAAAAAGTGTGGGTAATGTGTGTGTGACCTTCCTTTATATCGCAACAACAGCTGGCTCCAGACAAAATGATTGTAAACACTGCCATAGCCTGCAGATCTTCACTTGTGACCGTGTAACCGGACAAAAACAAAACCCGAGTATGAGTTAGCTCCGAGGCTAAAGCTAACAGCCATGCTAACGTTGGCTAACGTGGAAAAACACACATACACACACACACCGAAAAAGAAAAAAACAACGCACCGGGTTTCTTACCAACAACGAGAAACAATCTCCACCCGGCTTGAAAACTGTGAGTTGTGTCAACGATGTTCCTCTTTGACAATGTTTTTCTCCTTTTCTGCCCAAACACTTCAGGCTGAGTAAAAAAAAATTACGCTTCCGCCTTGTGTAACCAAAATACTTCCTGGATTCGTTGGTCACGTGACGCGGTGTCGCAACCAATCAGGTGAGCAGGGAGTATGTCGTCAGAAGAGGCCACTGTCAACTTTTTCGTATTTTTGCTGTAGCTGCTACTCCACACTGGATGCAGTTGAAAAACCTAAATAAATTAGCAAGGGGATAAAAACACTGGGAGAATTAGATAAATATGACATGGTGAAGTGATATTTATTAAACCGACAGGGTGTAATATTAGGCCTACCTACCATTGTTTTTGCTCTGCTTTGTGTTTCAGGTTTCAGCATGGGCCTAATCATAACCACACGGTGGCGCAATGGGAAAACTCAACAGGACCCGTGAGCCCTCAAACTGAGAGAAAATGAAATATATCTCATTAATAATATATCCTACCATTTGCTGATTGACGTTAAAAGTTCTGGAGTTGAGGCCATTTTCTTTTTCACTATCACTATCATTTTATATCAATGTCAAATTGTATAATTAGCATATGTTTTGTTAACACAGTACCCTACAATGAAATCTTGATGTGTTGTGCATGCCTGAGCACAAATTTTACAAAAAGAAAAAAAGAAAGAAATTTAAAGCAAAAGGTTGGATAAGATGAATCTTTGTAATAACAATGTAGGACACATTGCAACAGATTATTGATTCATTGTAATACGTGCAATACTCTTGTTGCACAGATCACCACTGCGACAATAGGAACTTAATAGTTGATTGTTCAAAAGTTGACAGTCATCTGGTCTAGAACAGCCCTTGAAGCCTGTGACAACTGTGACAGGGAAAATACAGAATTGATCATGAGAAATTCTCTGGAAATTTTCAACGAAAATAATGACATGTCTTTTTCTTTGACCTGTAGTGTACAGTGCACAGGGGGAGAGGCCTGCACTGCTCGTATGGTGACACTGGCACAGACGTTGTCGCTCTGCTTGCAGGTCTTCACATTGGTTCGACATTGAGGCGTGCCTTCACAGACACAGGTCAAGGCTTCATCTGGACTCTCAACAAATACACACATTATTTCCACACCTTACATATCCACCCATATACCACTTACAAGCTTATCATATCTTATCTTATTTAAGACAGACCAGTATCAAAAGCACAACACCAGAAAAAAAAAACAAAATTATGAAATTAAGCCTAAGTAAGTAAGCACCACTGTCGTACTGGCTTTTGGTTTCATTGCACAATCTGGAAAACAAACAATTACAAAACAGCTTCACCTGTGAGAGCACTCACACTCAATGTTTTGAAGTGAATCATCTGTAATAAACAGCTGACTAACTGGTGATGTCAGTTTGAAGTTCAGGATTAAACTCTGGAAGAGGACAGGACGGTCAGTATGTTCATTTGAAAGTGAAACTTGCCACACTACTCATTATTTGACAGGCAGTATAAAAAGTTGAATAAACGAACTGTGGTGTGTGCAGTGGTATGTAGTTCATCTCAAACCCTAGCAGCCCACAGTCTCCCCTTAATAAATAACACATCATAAAAAGCCTCAATTTAGGTGCCTTTTAAGCTGAAGCTTTTTTTAATTGGCAGATATAAGTATCATAAAAACCTCTACAAATCAAAATTTTCAAACTTGCTGTGGAAACATTCCAAGTAAACAAACAATAAAGTATGAAAGATGAAATGAAATATGCTGTTATTTTTAGGAGTAAAAAAAGTCCCATTTGGCAACAATATCCCATTTCCTCTGCTGTTAACTGTGCAGCACTGAGTCCTGGCAGTCGGACCTGAAGCAGTGTGATAAAGTCAAATTGCATTTGTTCATAGACTCTTTTATTGGACTCATTACATCACATCCATTTCTGATGCTTATTTCATTACACTTTTATATTAGTTTTAATATTCAACCCACTGTTGGATTATGGATTTAGTGCATTTATATTTGTAGGCTACCATGTGTTAATGTAGAGATGGGGGCACATATTTCCCACTTATTTTCTGAAACGTGTCTTTATGATCTATTTCAATATCATTTAAGTTGATGATTTTATCTAGATATACTACCAAGGACTGCTGTCGCTGGCCTGGATGAACATTATTGTTTGTCTTGGAGCCATATTGAAAAAAAATTGAGTGTAAATAGGCTGCAGTGGGATTGGATTTTAAATTATTTTAATATGAGTTACGAATAATTATAGAAGCAGGATTTGTTTGATGGATGATCCCATTATCTAATTCGCAGCCTTGTAAGGGCTGTTCATGTGAATCTGCTGGACTCCTCATGCTCTGACAGTCCATAAGTAGGTCTTTATAGTATACATAGTATGCACCTGTGCACAAGTGTATGTTGGATAGTTTTTGCCACTAAAGGTTGTAATGGGCATTTCTGAATGGACAGTGTGTATGAAACTGGAGTAAACCTTCGGTGAGTTGCACACAACATACTGACTGTTCTCAGCATTGTAATACATAAGGAAAAATCAGAGAGAAGGAAAATAAAACCAGTGAAAAACAGAAAAATTCAAAGCAATATTCAAAGTTTTATTACGACAACAACAAAGTACACACATGACAGCGGTCATTCATCAAAATGCGTTTTTGATTCTTGTTATTTATCAGTTGCAAAAGTCTGACATGCAGCAAGAGGCGGATGATATCCCAGGACGGTTCAGCAGCAAGCAGTTTTTTAATTGATAGCAACCCTTGAAGCGGTTGATATCTGTAGAAACATGAGAAAGATGATGGATCATTAAAAGATATGGTGATTCCTTGTTATTGGATGGCTTCTGTTGTGTGATCATGGCATTTAAGCACTTACTTGATCCGGCATAAATGACAGCATTGATGCAGACATTGTTGTTCCCAAAGCAAGTCTCCACAGGACTTGAGCAGATTTTCATGCCTCCACAGTTACATCTCAAAGCCTCGCCTGGAAAAACAAAAACATTTTCACCATTTCAGACATGAATAACTTCTGCAATTTCAATTAAATGTGGGTTGCAGGTGTGCAGGCCACCTCACCTTGGCTGATAACCAGTGCCACAACAAGAGCAAGAACCACAGCCTTCATTTTTTCACAATGTGATGTCTCTGCACAGCAAGCTTTGTAAAAAAAAAAAAGAAAAAAAAGTTAGAAGATCAGACTCCATGCTTTCCTTCTTAAATGTGAGAGTATCATTAGTTACAACCCAAAGAGTTAAAGCCATCTTACCTGATGAGTGTTCGTTCTGATACGCTGCACTGACACCTGAGCCTCCTTTTTATCCAGTGCAATTGTTGCGTCACTGCAGCCTATCCCGTTTATTATTAACTGAATGTGTTCACTTGGGGCTTTCCTCACAAAGTGACTCGGGCCAGGAGAGCACAATCTTACTCAACTGGCTTATGGGAAACACCATGAACCGTACGCTCTCTCATTAAACCAATAGTTATTCCCATTTATGACTAATAATAGACAACAACAGTGCAATCATCACCAGGCCTTCTCAGAACTCACATGAGTGTGTCAACTCAAAACAGATGGGTTTACAAATGTTATTCAGCTCTGTTTTAAAAAAAATAATTAAATTATAGGTTTGATATCAATGGGATGTAAAATGTATGCAGCCTGGTTAGCCTGGTTCTTCACAAATGAATATACTGTAAATTTGCTTATATAATCAGATTGACTGTCAACACAGATCAGCCTAAGAGAAGGATAAACCAGCTTTAACCAAAAACTCATTGAATTCACAGCCGCTAATGAGAGAAACAACAACAGCAAATCCTCATAGTGACTTTCTGTGTTGTTCTGTTCTCTCCAGGGTTTAGTCAGTGTCCTCATGGTTTCTTCGTTACAGTAAAGATACAGTACATGTGATTTTGTAACTCTTTTTGGGACATGTGCACAAGGTTGACAAATTATCACATTAACGTCACAGTATTAATGACAATTCCAAATGGAAATGCAGCTTTCTCTTTCATTAAATTGTAATCAGACCCTCTAATTGTGTCACTTGAACTACAGACAGTTACAGTATATCTCACTTGTTATGTGTGAGTGACTATAACTTGCTGAAATCCTCCTATGGTATAACTGAGGGCACACACTTGTGCACATCAACACTGAAACATTTGTCTGAGCAAATGGTAAAGTGACTTCTAGTAATTTAATGTTTTCTTAAATTGCAGCACATTTACAAAAACATTTGCATTTAACTATAAATCACGATTGGCCAAATGTTCTTTTTGTAGCATTTCAGTTCATTAAAGATTGTGACCCGACTAGTTCATCAAATAATGTTTTTTTTTTTTTTTTACTGTAACACCACACAAACACAGTTAGACATTCTCTGCATACTTTATTTTGTCAGCCAAGGAGAATCATTCAGAATATCAGAATCAAATCAATCAATCAGAATAAAATTCCTGAATACTCTGAATATTTAATTAGAATAATGAGTCCATGTTTTTTTTTAATCCCAGGAGGCATCAGTATTTTGTAAATTCATAACAATATTATATGTTTCGAAGTACCCGCTTTTCAACTAAATGTGTATGGAATATGTTTAACCCCTCATGTCTGTGCTTTTAAAGAGCTGTTTCACCAAATTAGATTAATACCTTTGTGAGGAAACGTATTCAAATCTTGTAAGAATCTTTAGGAGATAATAATAGCATAAAAAGGAGATGAACTGATGTCATAAATAATGTACTTTGTGCTGTTTTGTGGAATTTGAATATTTAATATTCATAGTGTGGAAACTATGAATTTTGCGAATAAAAAAAATGCTAAACTGAGAAAAGCATTAAATTTTAAACAATAAACAATCTATGCGGTGTGATGCATATACTCCCTATACATACATAGACATACTCCCTATGCAAGGTGAAGCATGTGTCGTTTTTTTGATTTGTTCCTCTGAATAATAAAACTTCCAACCACTCTGACCTGTCTGTGTGCACAATCAACAGGTTTTCATGTGGAATGCTTACACATTGATTTGGAAACCTTTTCCTTAGGAAAAAGAATAAACAACTTTACCATGCAAGAAGGTAACAGGAATTATCAACTGCAAATTGCTCTGAGGATATTGGAAAAAAAATATACAGTATATACTAGAACCCACAGCTGTGGAGCTTTTTCTTTTTTAAAGACACACTTCAGTAAAGCCAAGATAATGCACAAATGACATGCGTTTGCATAGAAATGGTGTAAATTGCGTGGAGTTTGACAAATATGAGAGCCCAGGAATTAAATAGGGGAAATACAGCACACATTGACAATCTCCAGCAGAGTCTCTTTGAACACTGTAAGAAGTTGCATTTCAATAACTGCTACCTTTTGTCTCCCGATGCAGTGAAGTCAGTGAGTCTGCCCCTGAAACGTGCACAGTTTAATCTGTGAGGTCGAGACACCATGACTGCTCCGTGCTCTGCGTCTGGACGCCGATGCTGGACCTACGCGATGACGCGCTTTCACTGTCCCTGCTCTCCATAGAGCCCCCTTTCCCCAGTAGGCACTCCAGACTGGTGTGTTCTACGGCCGATGGGTCGCCGAGCGGGAGGTGGGGCTCCAGGGCATCCGATCGTGGCGACCCCGAGGCCAGGGGGGAACCGAGAGGGTTGCTGGGCAATGTGGGCAGGGAGGTGGGGACGGGTTGGACGGCGGGGTGCGAGTCGTCAATTTGGAAGATGGAGGCGTCCTGGAGCAGGTTGTGAGATGTTGGAACGCAAATGTCCTCGTTTGAGGTGTGTGGTAAGTTCAGATGGGACGCGGAGGGCAGGCAGAAAACGGGGTAAGAGCTCGGCGATGAATCCAGCAGGCTGCGCGTGGACAAACCTGTAGGGACGCTGGACAAAAGGCAAGAGTATTCATCACTATCACTGGGAGGCTGCAGGCACAATGTGGGCTGGGATTTGCTGATGGTTGTCGGGCTAGCACTGAGAGGTCTGTTGTCGGAGTCCTCGTGCCAGGCATGAGCTGCCAGGCCTGGACTTCCACCGTGGAAGCCCGGGCTGATACCAAGAAGAGACGGGCTCGTCCACAGATGTGCTTTCATGCTCTCTGAGCTATGACACAAGCCTGACCCGGACTCAGAGTTTAGAGAGAGGGGTGGACAGGGGTTAGCGGGCGGACTGGAGGCTTTAGATCGGAGGTGGCTCTCTGTTTGAGTTTCAGCGGCTCCAACGCCGTAGCTCCAGTGCTCAGTGGAGGAGGGGACACTTTGGTGGCTGTGGCCTTCGTGGCTCCCAGGATCGCTATGGAGATGGTAGGCTGAAGCTGGGTTGAGTGGCACGCCAGTGTTGGGGCCTGTGGGAGGGCTGGACATCCCATGGACGCCGTATGGGTATGAGGCTTTGTAGTGCTGCATGGATATGTGAGCCTGGAGGAGATGCATCACGTGGTGCAGGCCCTTGGTGAGCTCTGATACTTCCTGGTTCAATGTGCTCATCTGCACAGAGAAAACAACACTCTTTTGTCAGGTCTACCTTGCACATATTCTTTTATCACACTGAGGAAACATTAGCGTGGGTATACCCATGCTGCCTTGCGTGCGATTTTATTCGCTCCGAAAGTCAGCCTGGAAACCATGGACCCAGCGATTGATCCAACATGGCGGCAAAAGCTTTACCTTTCGATGCAGCGTTAGACAGTATTTTAAGTATTTTAGACCACAAGTTTATTTTGAAAAAAGAGCAACGTCTAGTGTTTTTTTTCCTCATCGGATTTCTGTCGCTCTAAATACGCAATGGGGTATGACTGATATGATTGGTTATAAACTACGTACAGTACAGACGCATTTGATAGACATTCGTAGCGGCCAATAAACAGCTCTGGGCTTCCGTAAACCATGCCTCAAATATGAAAAAATGAATGAGTGGTTCCCGGACCGACTCTCAATCTACACTGAGAAGGAAACATAGAAACAGCTTCAAAATAAAACATCTCAACCCAATCAAGCCTCAGGTGCTTTTTTGCAGTGACCTCCTGGAAGAGCACCAAACAACTCTTTGACTCTAAGAAGTAGCTTCTTATGCAGCATTGAAATCCACAGGGACTGAGACAGACTGAGGTAACTGACACAAATAGAGAGGAAAGTAGATATAGCTGGGAACAAGTAAGTGAACCGTGACGGTAAGGGGGCCAGAGGAGGGCCATAAGTAGAGTTGGGTTGTCATCAGAATTTCTTCTTTCTTCAGACCGTCGAGTCAGCACTCTCGGCTATCCTCTGCATTGCAGAAGCGCCCTACTGATTAATTAATTTCGACTTCAGACGGCGCCTACCTGGGCCCATCTGGATGCTTTCGCTGCACCTGCTTTCGCTCTATTTACATTCAGATTAAGAGTGCGGAGACAAGAACAAGGCAGAAACCCGGTCTACCTGATCTCTTTGTTTGTTTCAGCAAGTCCGTATACAAACATGACCGACGCTGAATGAGATGCCAGAAATTTATCAAGGAAAAAATAAGTTTCTCCTTGTTTATCTTGGTCTGCGCCGAAGATGTCAGCGAATCGGGAACTCGTATTTCACTGCCAAAATGAAATATGAGTTCACAGGTTGTATTTTCTCATTACAAACTCATTAATCCTTCGTGTATTTCATATTCAGTCTCTCGAAAAAATACTTTAGAGAGATAGGACAGAGGAGATGATGAGTGGGGAGACGGAGCAGAGTTGACTCGGGTCTGGGAGGATTTGATAAGCTACATTATCTTCGGTTCAATCAATTTCAATTTAACTCAAGAGGTTGTACTTTACCTTATGGTTGAGCTGACTGATGCCCTGCCTGACTTCCTCTGTCTCCAGCAGCAGAGTGGCGCTCGACTGTGTGGAGTCTGGGAAAAACAAGGTGAGGAGAATAAGTAGCTGATTTAGTAGCACGGGCATCAACACACCACATAGAATTCATTTTTTAAGCAAAATTATGAGGTGTGACACCAGAGGACAACTACTTATACATATATGTGTAAGTAAAAGGTGTATCCATGCTGCCTGCTGGATCTAGAAGAGGAAGAGTCCTTGCACTAAAGTAAATTAGACTTCAGCTTGTACAGAACCTGATATTCTACCTGGGACAATCGTGATCATGAGTAAAAGCTCAGGTCAGATGATCAGTCCCCTGCTTTGACCTCAGTTGTCCTTTAACATGTTCTCTGACTCTTTGGACACCTGGTTGTCATTTCATTCCCTTCGTGCGCTCTCATATTCCCCCCAGAAGGCGGCAGCCGGGGCAGCGCTGCGGCGTCCACCGTTTGAACTCCTCCGGCCATCTGGCACCCGGGTGACCCGCGCAGCTGGAGGCGGTTTGGCTTACCTTGGGTGCTGCCTCCTGTGCTGGCTTTAGGCCCGCTGTGCTCCACGTTGAAATGGAACGTGTGCCCATTGTCTTCGATGCCGTCTACAACCCTGCGGCGAGAGGGAGGGGAGGGTGCAGAGAAGGAGGGAAGCTGGAGTTAATGTAACAGTAGAGCTTTTTCAATTATCGCTGGAGCCAACAGACGACCCAGGAATGTGCCATGAGAGCTGGTGCTGGCAGGAGCCCATGTTGGTTTGAACATGAGGAGAAGCCCAGTCTGGAGGGGCAGACACCTGAGCTCTCTGAACCAGCACTTACCCATATCTAGGACTTACTGGATGACTTAGGGATACATTATGAATACAGATGGTTGGGGCAGGAGGATAAGGTGCTCCGCTAATGAAATGCAGTGACATCTGTTGAAATATGCAATGCAAATACTACTGCATTTATGCAAGTTTCTCTGGCATGACTTTAAGTGTCACTTACTGCAACACCTTATTCACATCATGTCAGACACTCTAAGGTTATCGCAAGCTGAGTGTGTGTAGATACTGTGCTCTGCAAAAAACAGTCAGATATTGTCTGTGATAGCAAAGAAAAAAGGAATTAATTTAAGACAAGAGGTGGCAAGTGAAGACACAGAGGAGCACAGTGTGAGGATTTGATATGATATGATACTATATAACTACTTATGAATCCCTATTAACAGCCTGGTAACAAATATTTCCTATGCAATGGCACTTAATAGTGCATAAAAGGTATTGATTATACACTATTATAGGCATCTTCATAGCATCAGTGTATTCAGAGAACACTGAACATTTCAGTTTAAAGGGATAGTTTAACATTTTGGCATTGCCATAGTCCCTATAGTCATAGGAGTAGGTTAATTACCTTTAATTATCGGTGCATGTTGTTTTGAGAGCTGCAGGGCAGAGACATGAGCTGCTCAGCGAACACAATAGAGGTGAATGGTACAGGTCCCCTGTCTCTCATCAAACTCATCAAATACACAATCCAACATCGCCAAAACGCTCCCGTGGACAAGTTGTGACCTGCACATTCACCACGCCATGAAATATTAATGTAACATTATGAAAGATGAGTTGTTTTCGAGGCAAATGCATGGCAGGAACTTCTTTCCAGACATGGCTGCTGGTGGTTCCGAGTATTTGCTTCATGTGTCTTAATGTTACATAATCATAATTTAAAGGTAATAAACCTACTCCTATGATTATAGGGATTATGGTGATATAGTAGGTAAATTTGCCAAAATGTTTAAATATCACTTTTTTATTGCACAATGCTTTTTGTAAACTGTATTATGCAATGATACTGTAGCTTCTAAAGTTAAAACAAATGCATGTAGTTCTGAGTTTTTTTTCTGCTTCTGTTTTGAAAATGACTTTAATGTTACTGTAGTTTTCTCTACCTTGGACTCAGGTCTGGGGGTCCATAGCAGGTGACAGTTGGGATAAGCAGCTTGGAAGGTTTTTGCTCAGCTCCCGTCCCTCCCTGGGCCGCCGCCGACTCTTGGGCCAGGGTCGAGACTGACGTAGGGGTGCTGTGCTCTCGTTTGGACAGTGGCTGGGGGGATGCGATCTGCCCGTGAAAGCCACGGCTGAGGTTGGGGGAGCGGCAGCGCCGCAGAGCGTTGAACTGCCGCAGCTCGTCCCCCAGCAGGTTCCCCAGGGACGTGCGGCGAACGGGACTGCCGAAGCTGGGGAGCAGGAGGTTGCGACGGGAGCGGGTGGCTGGAGAGAGGTGGAAGGAGTCGTCTAGGTCATCACCCTTGGTTTCCACAATAGAGGGGAGTCTGGATTCCTGCAAAACAGGGAATATAAAAAAGAAGCATTTACAACTGCACATTTTGTTATTTAAGATTTCCACAACTTCACAAATTTGTGTTTGTGTCAAAATACCAACCCTGTGGATATGAAAATGCATTAGAGCAGGAGTAGAATACATTTTGGACACTAATAATTACAAGAACACTGGAATATTTTAAAGTAATGAATCCCATTGTAAAACCAGACTCATTCAAAATGCCACTCAAAACACTTTACTCCCTGAAAACATTTGGTGCGTAATCTGGCACATAATAACCTATTTATTTTAAAGGCTGCAGATAATGAGAAAATAATGTGTTGTTTAGAGTTTGATGAGTTTCTGTTGATGACTTTTTAATCACATTACAAATCTATTACATTACCCATAGCTGCCCATGCACTTATAAATAAAAACAACAGATTTTATATTAAACTTTTAATAGAGCAAAATAAGGCAGGAAGGTACAGGAAGAAGCATACAGTACATAGTAAGAATAATAGCTCATAAGGTTTCCCATTAGGAAAGCTATTGACCTAGTTAGCTAGCTAACTCCAGGGACACTCTGCTCCAAATGAGTTTCAACCTGTAGGGGAAGTCCTTGCACAAACCCTCCCACAGTGTTCATCAGCATTAACGTATGTTCCAGAAAACCATTCAAAAAACCAGTATGAACATAAAACACATGAAACAAATCTCCTCTCTCACCACAACAACTGTGCTGTGGTCTCACCTATCCTACGTCTGGTTTCATTTTTATATTCATTTCATGACTTAATGGTCGGTTCATTTGACTAATTTGTTGTGAGCAAAAGAAATAATGACACCTCAGAGGGAAGAAGACTGAATTTTCACTGAACTCACATGAGAGAGCCTGGGTGACCTTGAAAACCTGTTGAGACCCTGCAGTGAGAAAATGAAAGCAACAGAGATTACATATGACACACACCTACAGGCAGAATTTATTCATTCATTTTAATATCCCCTCGCCAAGATGTATAATTTAACCCTGTAGTGCCATCTTCAGACATTTTTCTCTTCTGGTGATTTATTGGAATTTACAAAAACAGAGTAAAACTCTGTTGTTATTTGTTCTTTTTTTCCACTGGAGCTGTTTTCCATTTGTTTTCCCACCGCTGAAACGATCTTGCCCAGTCACACACCGTTTGCCACATGGGCTGACTCACTCACGTAACTGATCCGTTCTCCACACCTGACTGCAGAGGGATTCCAGCAGAAGTTTGTCTTTTTGCTGGTGTGTGGAGAAATTGCCAGCAAATTTAGCATAATCACCGGCTGGGATGGCGCATTAAACAGTGGTAGTGTGAAGCCTTCCCCTCGTGTGTGAAAAATGTGCTTGCGACAACATGGCTTAATGTGACAACACAAGCCACAGTCTGTCGCTCCACCAGTCTAGTGCCAGTGGTGCTCTCTGATGCAAGGAATCCAAGTATACACATTAAAATGAATCCTTCATTGTAGCACACTGAGTTTGAAATTCATCACAGCTGAAAGGAAATGAAAGAAAAAAAAAAGAAAATCATCTATTCGTCTATTCAAGTCAGGGACAAATTCTCCTCATAAGACAAAATTAACCCTGGAGGGACTTGGGATGATTAACTAGCCAGAGAGGCACATTAGTGTCAAATGACATTAATTGAACATCAATATTAGTAATACAAGGAATGAGCCACTGATGTCAAAAGTGTCCCACATAAAGTGAACTGGGTTTGCAGGGAATTAACAGAGGGGCTTTTTCCTGCCATGGGGGGCATCCTTCCTGGATTTTGCAATTTTACAAAGACCAAAGTTGTGTATATTTTGGCATATATCCAGTGAAGATCATGTTTATTGTACAGGATGTTTAGAAAACACTGACTCAAAATGGTTAAAACCTAAAAAAACAAAAAACATGACAAAATCAGGAAACTACAAATGACATTTACACGGAGGCACAGACAGGTTGGCTCCTACAGTACACAGGTAGAAAGTGAAGCACAACTGAGCAAATCCTTTGTGATTATAAAGTTATTCAGAAACTAATAACAACCAGTAAACAAATAAATGAACACTTGTTTGTTGTCAGAATAATATAAAAATCAGAAGCACAGGCTGTTGACAGCCAAGTGAGTGAGGACTCATCATCGGGGCTGTGCTTGAAATGACTCTTGAAATGACAGATGTTTTATGAAGGTACAGTCACCTGGGACTGTTGCTGTGACATGTTGTCATCCCTCTCTGTGCTCCTTCAGCCCACTCCTGATTGGTATTTTTATACTATCCAACATGTCAACAAAATTGAGTTCATCTTGTCTCCAGCTCTCTCTCTGAAAAAAAAAATACTGTGTTTTGCACTCCCACCGTAGTTACCAGTGGCTGCCTCTGCCAACCTTGTTAAACTGCTGTTGTCATGTATGGCTCCAAAGGGAGCAGCATCCCCATAACTCCTGACCAACCAGTTTGTCCTTCACGCCCCATCACTGCTGACTACTCTCCCTGTGGCGACATGGTCATTATAGTTCAACAAATTTTGTCTCAGTGCTGGCTTCCTTCTGGAGATGTGACCTTCCTGTGCCACCCAGAACAGTCCAAATCCACATCGAACCCAACAAGTCAACCTGCCCTGAAGTCTGTGTGAAACCAGTTACAAGCTCAACACTGATTTATCATCATCTTCTCAGTTGATGTAATAAACATGCAACCAAACCGGTACTCACACACCTGGTTGTTATAGAGCAACACAGAGTCATGCTTCTTCTGTTAATGCAGTACATATGTAAATATATCATGTTAGTTTCTCCATTATGTTCCCCATCTTATCACATAAAAATAAACAGCTGCCTGTGGCCAAAAAAAACATGGTAATGTGAATGACGGCAAACCAAAACAGCAGAGCTGCAGGCTAAAGAAACAGCGTGTATTATTTGCACAATTACAAAGTTGATCAATAATTTCTTACTGTATTTGGCTTGTGTTGCTACAGATAAGACACTCAACTCGACTTGAAAGCAGTATAATGGGTTTTTGTCTCTGCATGCTTGTGGCAAAAAAAGCTGTAAAACTTTTATGTTCCATATCATCACCAACTAAGAAGAATTTAATTGACAGCACTGCAATAAAACTTGAAAATAAATTATAGAGATGACAAAATCCTCCTCATTTTCCATCTGTCAGACGGGGTTTTTCCCTTTAAGACGAGATAGAGTTGTCCCTTTTGGGGACCAGGCATTCCTATAATCTTCTTCTTTGGCAGTATTTCACAGCAGGCGACTGATTGATGTACAGTCAGCAATACTCTCAAGTATCTCTCTAGTGTTAAAAAGGACCTCCCAGTCCCATACGACAACTCCCACCTAAAACCAACCACCCTCAGGATGCGGATGAGACCAGTACATCTGTATGTTTGTATGTGTGTGTCAGGAGGCTGTGGGACCTGGCAGCACGAGCAGGTAGCTGAGCACTCCTTCATCCTGTCAGGGGAGCGGCGGTGCCCTGGCTTTGAGCTCGAGCATAAACTCTGAGCAGATGGTGAGGGAGAAGTAGAGAGCTAATACTCATGATCAATCCCGCCCCTGACAAACGTGTTTGATTCTAAATTAAAGACTGTAATAGCTCTTGTAACGCATCTACATAATGGCACACATACACCTAATATGTCTACAATAATTTGCTTTTCATTCATCTGTGTGTAGAATTTGTAGATATGTCTTGCTATGGAAGGAAACCCATCATAAATTCAATTGAAGCTCTTTTCCCTGGATCTGCCAACAACCAATACTCAACACAGCCAGCACATCTGTTCCACACTTAACAAACCAATAAAATGATAACAACATAATAAATAATAAAAGCTTCAAACAATGAAAAAAAAAGAAAGAAGAAAAAAAACAGCCTGCGGGAAACAAGATGAAAGCTTAAAGCAAGTACAAAATGTCTGTGATTGACAATTAGGATGCGATTGGGAAAGTCCTTGGGGAGCTTTGTCACTTTTGTCAGTCACACATCAGTGACATGGTGGCATTCATTTGTTTTGATCATATGGTTCAACAGAAGCCACGCAGCACAAATGCTGAACTTCGTTCTGTGGGTTTTCAAGATCCATTTTTGAAACGATTATATAACAGGTGCCTGTAAATGTGGCTACATGTGTAACAACAACAGGTGGATTTTCTCCACGCAGGATTATCTTGCCTTACATAATGCTTTCTGATATAACTATAAGGGGTAACAGGTAGTACTGTGAGGAGGTCAGTGTCTGGGTGTAATGTCATCCTGCTGTGCTTTGGGGTGGTAACAGGGAAGTGATACGGCCGTCTGACAGCGGCACCCACACATGGTAACTGGTGTGACAATCAAGTCACCAACGGCCCTTTAGTCGCTGCGGCAGAACAAGTGTCAAGGAGAGTGACAAAGGCACCACAGGGGGCATAAATGTGCTGCTCAGTCTGTTGTATGCTCTGTTCCAATGTCAGATAAATGTAGGGGGAAACGGTGTGTGCATATCATCTGCTGTGCTGCAATGCACAATGTCATATATAATCTCATACACAGTAATATGCCAGTCTTTACATGGTCAGACTGGCATGTTAATGATTATATATGTAAAAATAATTTTAAAATACCGTATCAAACAACAGCCAGGAAAAGAAAATATCTTCCCTTTGTCTCTGATTCATGTTTTGGTCTAAAACAGAGGTGGCGGTCGGGAACCCCCGAGAGTGGGGTTGCGAGATAATTTATTACTTTGCTTGAGATATTCTTCTTCTAAAGTAAAAAGCTACAGTACATGTATTTGTAAAATCATATCCTTGTTGTAAGGCTGTTCTGTTCTTTTGTGTAAAATGTTTAGAACTCTGATAAGAAATTTAATGAGCAGTATTTCAATGTGATCGATGTGTATTTAGTACCTCGTCTTGGCTTCCCTCGCGCAGGTTGTATGTGAGGTTGTTGTGGATGTCAGAGGCGAACACGCTGGCATATTCGGGGTAAAGCTCCAGCACCTCTCTCAGGCCTCGAACACTGATGTACTGCAGGTCACAGTAGGTCAAGGCCTTCACATCAGCATTGGTTTTGATCACCTGGTCTGTTCCTGGCAGGTCAGACCCAATCAGGTCCCCTTTGCCTAAAATCAAAGCAGTAGATATTCACATTGTCAAGTCAACTAACTATATTCATACCTGTGGGTAGATGTGTTTTGCAACAGGAGGGTATTCAATTAATTAATTAATTTAAAAGGACAAAACAAAAAACAAAACACTTGAACAACACAGGACAGAGACATGGACAGGAATCAAGCGCACTGATGGTTCAAATCAGATGTCATGCTCCATAAAAATACCAGTAACATAACTGTAAAACATGTTAAGAGCATGACACAGGGAAGAGTGCATAAGTTAAAAGCAAAATAGATATATAAATAAGTTAAAAATACATAAATAATGAGCTGCACTATAACAAAACAGTTTCTGAAGCTGTTGCCCGACTTCATGCTATATTAATGCCTTTGTGGCAAAAGACTATTTCCCGGGTGGAGTCATGCCGCTTGTCGGCCAAAGGGACATCCCCTTGGCCAAGTAGCCAGGGCCCATGATCAACTGGAGGCATAGTGACAGGAACCTCAACTGTCACACCTTCAATATGATGCTACAATACAAACCTAATATGGCCAGCACCATGTTGTCTTTCAGCACCTCTAGAGACCCAGAGCACACAAAGTAGTTGGCGTGCAGCGCGTCGCCCTGGCGGATCAGATACTCCCCAGGGACGCAGAAGGAGGTTTTTATGTGGAGGGACAGGGAGCGCAGACAGCCACGACTGGCCCCCTTAAAGACTGGCAGCTGGAGGATGTCCTTATTCAGATGCATGGCGATGTCGGCCCGGAGCTCGTCAGGGAAGTCATGCAGGAGCTGGGGACGTGTGACAGATCGTAATGAGATGCGACACTGATTGGTAATTAGGGAATGGACTCTGTTGCCACCAGTTACCCTCTTTTGAATTTCAATAGGATGTCAATTGGTAGTTTACCCGCAGCCATGTGTTTTGCTAGATCATAAACAATTACAGCTTGTGATTTGGATTTTACAGTAGATCTCACTGTTCGAATGACATCAAAACATCGCAGTGAGGTTCCTCGAGGGCAGACAGAACTGTGCACAAAGGTATTACATGACAGCAACAACGAAAGGGACTCCTACCTCGTTGGCATCTATACCATTGTTGACAGACCACGTGGTCTGGAAGTACTCCAGCATTCGTTGTTTGAGCTGCTGGGACAGGCGGTGGACACGGATGAAGTCCTTCAGGTCTTTCATGCGCGTGTGATAGAGAGAGCGGCGCGAGTACATTCGCTGGATGATGGCCGTCACGTTACCGAAGACGAGGGCATGCATCAGAGCTGTGAGAGAAGAAGAAACGACTAGCATGAAGGACCGAAAATAACAGTATCATGGCAGAGTATTAGTTCTAGTTTTCCTAGGTTATTTATTTAATTTTGAAAACTGTCTCACAAAGAAAAGAATAGAATACCTCTTAAGGTGACTTAATTTTTAATCTTTTCAAACACTACAGCTCTCAATGCAGCTCAGTTTATCACAGCTCTGACAGGCAGACTGAATAAAAAATGAATACAGTAATTATCTTATCTGTTGTTGCACCAATAATTGCCACCTGAGCTGGAATAATCTGTTTATTGGTTTAATAAAGATGGCAACAAGCTGAGTCTTAAAGGCCAGCCAAAGCTTCCAACTCGCTTCCTGCTGAATCTCTAGACCTGCCATGACAAACAGAACCACTGTTCTGCCAGGATGCCAGAGGGAGAATGTACCCTAGTGTCAGACATACCGCCGACGAGCATGGTGCAGATGGAGAAGATCTTCTCAGCATCAGTGTTGGCACAGACATTGCCAAAGCCCACACTGGTCAGGCTGCTGAGGGTAAAGTAGAGGGCAGCGATGTAGGAGCTGCGGACTGTCGGGCCGCCCACTGTGCTGTTGATGTACGGCGTCTCCAGGCGTTTGCCCAGCTCGTGGAGCCACCCTTGATTGAGGAGATCAAGCAGAAGAGAGGGACAAAGCCTGTTAATTCATGCTGTCTGCGTGTTCTCCATCAGCTAAAAACTAGATGGTAGCGGCAGCGTGGTGGTACTGTACAACTTAAAGGTCCTATGTGTAAAAGGGGGAAACAGCGATATCTAGCATTTTGATTCTATTATTTATCTATTAAACAATTCTAGCGTTTATTCATGAACGTGAAACTCTTGAAATGTGTTCTCTGGTTGGCTGGATTTGCCATTCCGTACAAACATCGTGGCACAAGATGGCGACACTCTCTAAGCAAGACCCTTGCTATATAAAAGAATAATTATAAGGAAAAGCAAACTTTATAGTGATTATACACTTATACAAATATATTAATTGATAGTATATTCTGATTTTTCCAATAAACCTTAACAAGTATTACACACTGGACCTTTAACTCTCCCTCACAAGTACAGTATATTTTGGGTCCGTGTGTTTGTGTGTGTGTGTCAGAAAGAGATTGTCAGCCTTGTCAGCTGGCTGGCATGTTGGTGCGGGACATTGCAGAATTAGAACGGCTCCTCCTGGGATAAATAAGGCCGAGTGTTAATTAGCAGGTATGACTTAACCTCCCTGTGGAGGCAATATACTGACACAAAAGTATGCACAATCCCATGTATATGCATATGCACAAATAGAAACACACACACAGTGGGAAGAACCAGGTGTTAAATATTGCTGTACATTAAAACGGGAAAGTATGTGTGTTTCTGTTGTTTAAAAAAAAATCACATGTGTTTGTGTTCATTTATATGGTGATTAAAGCCGTAGGTTTAATGCAGGCAATTGACAAGATACTACTCAGACAATTTACAGGACAGAAGAGCCTGTCAGTTTTTTGATTATCGGTCTCCGTGTTGATCCGTTTTTAAAACAGTGACACAAACAAGACATTAGTATGCTGCTCGCTACCAGTCATTTGTTATATGAGCTTTTGATCTGGTGTCAGGCTGTCCTCATTAGAGTGCCAGAGTATGGTGTTCGCCATCGTCTCACCACTGAGCTGAGCTAGAAATCCCAATAGGTGAGCCATGATTTTTTTATAGCTGAGTTGGGACAAAACAAATGTCGATTCACTGTCTTGGTAAAAAAAAAACCTTGTCCGTGGTATCAGACCAGACAACAGACCAGACAACAGACTTAGATTGAACTTATGATAAAGATCTGGACAGTCAGCGCTCGCTTAAGGTTTGAAATGAGGAGTTTAATGAAATTTTAGATTCTATTTCCTGCCAGACGCCCCAGACAGACGACAAATAAACAATTGCATATGGTGAAAATCAGATGGAACTATCACTTCATTTATTCTACAGAGAACACAACCTTCACACTGCACAACAAGGCCTCAGTCAAGACTCACCAATGTCCCAGCTATCACTGGTCTCAATCTCCCTGCGTCCAATCATGTACCAGATACAGGCCATCCAGTGTGCCAGCAGGGCAAACACAGACATTAGTAAGGTCAGCACCATGGCGCTGTACTGGGAGTAGCGGTCCAACTTCTGAAGGAGACGAAGGAGGCGTAGCAGACGTACTGTCTTCAGCAGGTGCACCAAGGAGGTCTGAGGTGGAGAGGTGGAGGAATGGAGAGCAGACTGAAGGGCAAAGCCACACTTGTCTGGCATGTCAATCAGTGTCTAGGAAGGAGCTAATCACAGAGGTGGATGTGCAGACAAATGGCAAAAGAGCAGCGGCACTCACCACTGTGATGTTGAAGGCATACAGCAGGTCAAAGGGCAGAGCAGCCACCAGGTCCACAAAGAACCAGCTGGTGGCGTAGTGGATGCAAATGGCGCGTGACTCATACACCACCTGGCCTGACTGGCTCACGAAGGTGGTGCGAAAGTTCAGGATAATGTCTGCACATGAGAAGAGATGGCACACTCGTTACTCATTAAGCCAGTGGTTCCCAACCTTTTCTGGCTCGTAACCCCATTTTGACATCGTAAATTTCTGACGACTCGGTCAATCAAGATGTGCCAGCTGAGATATTTTTATATGCTGCATTGTATTTGAACTTCGAGAAAGTGAAAGTATAGAATACAGTTGTTTAGGATTGTGTGTGGTGTTTTTAATCATATTTTTTTTAAAGAATAATAATTTGTTTAAAAACTATTTTTATCAGTATTTTTTGTTATCTATTACTGGACATTTCAGACGACCCCATTTGAATTCCAGGCAACCCCACATGGGGTCCTGACCCCAAGGTTGAAAAACACTGCATTAAGCTGAACAGACATGCAGTCATATCAATGGCAATGAAACCTTAAAATAAAAACAATATATATTTAAGATAATAGAAAAATACATAAGGAGCTATAGCTGAAGCTGGGAACAGCTGGAATATGTCGGTGTTTTAAGATATCCATACGGACCGATGGAAGAGATCATTTCACCTTAGTCTGAGAATGTAACAAGCTCATAACAAGCAGACCTCTGGGTGTGAGGCCCAATGTAACAAAACCTCATCTGTCATCCAAGCTGTCGATGTTGGCAGAGATGCTGGCTCATCACTCAATGTGAAATTCAGCTCTAAAAATTAAAAGTAAAGGGAGGAAGAAGGAAGAAGTAAAGATGATGGTGATGGATTTTAGAGACAGTGTGAGCTGACCATTTTTGGACAGTGTGCCTTATTTGGGAGCTATATGAGGCTGCTTGTGTTTCTTTCAAATATATAATCTATCAATAACTCGCCTGACTTCAAAGGAGACACAGGAAATACAATATGTTACGATAAACAAATTACCTCCAGCCTAGCGTGGCTGGAGTTGAGGGATTCCCAACCATTGTTAATGTAAACTAAGAAGAGAACATAGAGTATTTGCAACTCCGATTCTTCCCTTGGGTGTCTCCCTGTGGAGGTTTATCAAGGATTATCAACTGGGAGGAGTCCCTAGGCGAGACGCAGGACATCCTGAGGGGACTACAAGACCTAGGTTGCCTGGAAGGAGGAGAACCTTCTGGGGAAAAGGATGCATGGGTTGCTCCTGTTCCCTGTTGCCATAGGTGTCAAGAAAATGGATAGATGTTACTACATAAAAATACCTTCAAAGCACCACAGTATTATTGTTACTGTTACTGAGAGTTAGATCAAACACAAAGGCACAACATTATAAGTTATATATTTTTTTTTACTCCTTTGTCATTCTGTCATTCTCTTAACATTTTTTACAGTTATTTTACACTGGTATTTTTATGGAGCATGTATTGTCTGATTCCTGTGTTGTTTAAGTGTTTGTTTTGTTTTGTTTTGTTTTGTGTTTTGTCCCTAAATTGGGGTTGCCCTCCTGCTGCAAAACAAATCTACTCACGGGTATTAATAGAGTTAGTTGACTTGACTACTTGACTTGAAATATTATCAAAAAACTGAATAGAGACCTCAGGAAAGTCTGAATTAAGTCCTAAAAAAAATAAAATGAAAATAAAAGTAAATGGTTTTTTTTTAAGCCTATAAAATGTTTTAATAATAAAAGACAATTCCATTCCAGTCAATAAAATGTATTTTCTGTAGAATTGGTGATATAGGTAGTGAATTAGACATTTTTATAAATTAACCTCTGTCAAAATACTCACCTATAATAAAGAGCATTTCCACTACGATGTCGCTTACGATGGTGGAGCGCGCAGCTGTGACGGTGTCGTCGTAGGGCGTGAAGCTGACATTGTAGGGCACGGTAACGGCCACGTAGAAGGTAGCCAGCAGGATGAGCCAGTCCCACAGGGCTTTAGACACACTGTAGTGGAGCAGAATGAAGCGCGACTTCTGCACCGCTGCCACCTTGTACTCTGGCAGTGATGGCTTGTCCATCATGTTCTGTTAAAGAAGAGAGGACATGATGGATGAAGGAGAGCATGGAGAATAACTTTTTTCTTTTTTGCTGAAACATACACAGCCACATGTATGCAGTATACCACACGTATAGAAAGGTGGTCTGCCTGTTGGGGGTTAAAGTCTAATAATAACAGCCTCTTGATTTTTAAGCTAAAGTTAATAAATATCCAAGAGACAGAAAGCATTGTGGAGAAGCTGCATAAATGAATAACTAGATAAGCAGATGCTCACGAGGTGGAGTGCTGTGAAAATAAATGATAATCAGAGGGACAGTGCAGTGCCAACATTTTGCAGAAACAGACAATATAAATGTCAACACCCTCTCTTGTGTTTTGACCGCTGATGATTCAGTATGAGCGGCAACTCAAGTGAAAAAGATATGGTAATGCTGGAAGTTATCTATTCTTGGCAGCAGTGATAAACCTTTTAAATGGCCGTGCAGTAACAATACTAAATGACAGAGCTATGGCCGTGGCCAGTGAGGGGAAACTTATTACCAACACTGACGCCGTATAATTTCATACATGACTTGACCTATGCAAGACTTCATCTTAATTCTTACGTGGTACGGTACGACGGTAGCCGTGCTTCTATAAGGAAATGAGAGCAATTAGACAACTGACCATTAGTTGCTGCTATTTTTAGAAACCTACCGCTTCTTCATTCCACTTATTTCATTTTTATTAAGAAAATCCAATTGCAGAAAATATGCACTGCTACTTCTGATGAGATGGGGAGACCGTTCGGCACATAATGAGACTGCAGCTCTCCAAATTGGGCTGTGCACTTGGCACATAATAGCCTTAACAATGTTTAGGTGACAGAAGGAGAAGCTATTACCCGTGGCAGCGGTGAGAGGGAAACAGAAAGGAGACATA
Organism: Decapterus maruadsi; assembly: GCA_030347415.2. Classification (NCBI taxonomy): domain Eukaryota; kingdom Metazoa; phylum Chordata; class Actinopteri; order Carangiformes; family Carangidae; genus Decapterus; species Decapterus maruadsi. Next base: position 10,073,041 of record CM064888.1, on the reverse strand, counting down.
AATGAGCAGTGATCCATCCGCGAAACAATGTGGCCACTTCACACAAACAGGTGAGACCAGAAACGAGGAGGCTGGTTAATCAAGTCTTGGGCTCTGAGGCTGCACTGTTTGACATGAAGGGAATAGATCAACTCCCTTTGAAAGTAATGGAGAGAATAGATGACCTTTTTTTTGTAAAAGAAAAAGAAATACCAGAGAGCAATCACACGCAGTATGCACAATATGAATGCAGAGAAGGAAAGATCTAGCTGTGAAATATCTATCAGTCTTTTATACTAGGAGAGAAAAATGTTCAAATTGTTCCCGTGGAAGAAAAACGCTAATGATTACAGCGTGCACTGCTCGACGGAGGACAATTTCTGGTGAAAGGATAAGTGTTTATCACAGTATCCCCCTAGTGAGTGCTTTTCATGGCATCTAACCATTAGTAAGCAGAAAATCTAGAAAAACCTTGCTGACTGGCATCAACAGCTGTGGTCACTTTAATGACAGTTCAGGCAGTGTCAGCAAAAGCTTGACAGTTTTTTTTTTTTTTTAATTTGCCTTACATCACTGAGGTCAGGACGCCCATCTGACCTTTGGCACTCGAGGCGGTCAGCTGAGCACATCCCTATGATTAGAAAAGAAAGCCCAGCACTGCAGGGGCAACGTGGGACGGCGTGTCGCACAACTACAGCTGGTCTTCGCACTTCATTTACTCACACTGTAGCCTAGAGCTTCTTCCAACTACATCTCCCAGCATGCTTTAGGGTTAGGGTTGATAAAAGCCTGTCCTTGATGGGAACAGAGTTGCACATGGCTTACTATGTGACTCAAGAAGCAGCCATTCCCCTACAGTATATCCTAAAGCACAGAGTCTATAGTAAACTATCACAGAGGATCCTGTCTTGACAACGTTATATTCCATTCTTATTATTTCACTCTTTTACCTGGCCCAAACAACACAATATATACTCTGTAAAATGACCACAATCCTCTTGAACAGACTTTGAATTGCCCAACTCTTCTTGTGTGATGGTACTGGTAGAATCACTATACTTAACAGGCTTTGCAATATGAACTTCAGTTTCAACCACCCAGTACGTTCCCTCACTAAATTGAGTAACAGCAAGAGAGAAAAGATAAACATTCGCTGTTTGAAAGTGCCAGCGTGAGTGCGAGTGAAGGGCAAAATAAAATTTAAAGAAAAGAAAAAAAAAGAAAAATTGGGGGAAAGTGAGATGTGAAAGTACAGACTGGAGCTATGTGTTTTGCAGGCAGCCAAAGAAGTGTTTGCATCACCACTTAAAATGCCTCTAGATTTCACTATTTTTTTCCTTTTCATAGCCCTTTGACGTGTGCATTAAAGTGAAAAGAGGCATTAGTGACTCTCCCCTGGGAGAAGCAGCAGCTTGAAGCTCAAATCGGAGTTTCTTGTCAAGATGCCTTGGATTGGTTACAGTAGCTGATACACTGATAGGCTGACAGCATCAAAACTGGCAGAACTGACATAAACAACAACTCAGTCAGAGTGTTTGTGCTTTGAAAAGGAGCCCGAAGAGAAAGGAAAATTCAAGCTGAGCTCGTATCTGAGGCGGTGAATGATTCATTGTTTCATGGATCTTTTGAAAAGGATGCAACCTCTGTGGTCTGAAACTAAGGTACATAAAGGGCTGTGGGGATATTCTGCTGCTATCAGATTTTATTTTGTAAATTAGCCTATGTGTCTATATTTCAATTTATTAAAACTTCAATCACTTACTTGTCACCTCTGTCTCTTTATGTTTGTGTCTGTGCCAGTATTCAATGATCTATATGTTTCTGTATTTTCCAGTACTATAGCTCTCCAACCTTCTTGCCTGACAGGATATGGGCTACAAATAGAGAGCTAGTCAGAGCAAATCGGCCTGTAATGTGGAGGCAGAGGACCACATTGTTAGTTAACTGCTACTGAAACACACAGACAGAGAAACATAGTGAAAGAAAAATGGAGGAGGGGGGGACTGGCAGAAGAAGGGAAATAATGGGGGAAAAAATAGTAACGGGAGGGAGGATGACAGTGAAATGAGCTGTTTTGATCCTTTAGCTATGCCACAATGTAAAAATACTGTTGCAGGAAAAAGTATAAAGCATTCACACTAAATAATGCAAATAAATTATTGGCAGTGCATTATTGTGTTGACACTTGTTTCAACTTTTATATAGCTTTACATATTTTATGATGATAGATTTTATATGTTATATCCTTAGGAAAAAGGATAAAAATGTACTGAAATGTGTAGTGAAGCAGAAACATTCATAAAATCAAAGTCCTCAAGTTAAGTACTGGTAATAAAAAATTAAAAAGAGCAGGTTAAGAGGGAAAGAAATGATTTAAAAGTGGAAGAAAATGGGGGCTGCACAGTGACAGACAGCAGGCTCCACAGGGATGAACCCAAAAAACAAGATGAGGTTGGAGCGACAGATGGGGGGACAGACAGAAAATGTGTAAAAGCAGCAGAGAAAGAGAAGAGTGATTAAAACTAAAAAAAAGTGGGAGAGAAACTAAAGGCACTAAAAGGGAAGAAGGGAAACAGTTCACACAGCTGTTTCAATAAATAGCTAATGAATGCTAATGACTTGGCTAACCAGTTTTCCAAAGTGGTGATAAATTAGCTGGGGATTTCAGGGTATACAGAATTTTATCATCTTACTCACCTGAAAAAGACCTCTCAAATTCGTAAGCATTGTTTTATGATAGTAGTTAATTTAGCATATAGTTTTAAAACTAGGCTCTTTCGACAAAAATAAGAGTTTTTAGCTAGCTAACTAGCCAACTGTGGTGATGCACTGTTGTCGTGGTTACTGCACTGCTTCAGAATGTGTCATTATCACGGTCACCTGTTGTCTCTGAACTGCTGTTTTATGACCTTTTCTCTTTCTTTGGGCTTTTTATGCATTTATTACATGACAGCTGGAGAGCAAATGACTTTTTAAAAATGGTATTTAATAAAAATGATATATTTCCTAATTTTCTCAACTTGATGGAGTTTCCTCACTGGTCCTCTAATTTCTCAAATGGTTTTGTTTAAAATCAATGTTCAAGCACACAATTTTACTAAAAAGAAACAGAGGAAAGAAAACACCCACTTATTACTTATTATCTATTTTTCCATCTTGATATCAGAGTGTTTGACCCCTGGCCTGGTTCACATGTCAAAAACAAGGCAATATTCACAGTAGCTACGGTAGTAATAATGTTGAAGGCTTGCATGCTGCTGTTTATGGCATTCTTTTATGCCGTAGCCTACTATCTCTATCTGTGTCTATGAGTAGGCTACAGATGAATAAACTTAACGTTTTTGTTGTTTTATGTTCTTTTGTCTTGCTACTTTGGCAAAGGAACTTCTAATCTCAGTGGGAATAAATAAACATTAAATTTTCCTGGTGGTAGAGGTATAATGTGGGAAAAACTGAGGTTATAAAACTGTGTTTTCTTGTCTGCAAGAGTGTGTGTGCATGGCAAATCAATGTGCAAGAGAACTAGCTGCATACTGACGCTGGTAGTGTAAATTTCATATTCCTACATTTTGAATATGGTTATATTCAAAAATATATATGTGTGGTGAATAGCCTATGTGAGCGAATGAAAAACAATGTTCTTGTCAGAACAATCTAATGCAGAGAGTGGTAGCATAACATTTGAATGATAAATACTATATGCATCTAATTCTGGGTGCACTGAAGCTGTGCCATATGTTTACCTCGCCCCCCCTGAGAGGGCAAGCCATCATTTACTGTCTGTCCTGATGTATGTGTGAATGTTTTTGGGAAAACCAATGAGTGTGCTATTAGAACAGGTGTATGTGTGTGTGTGTTGTGAGCCTGCATTGGCACCAGTGAACACTGCCATCTGTATGTATGTGGGATGGAGAAACGTGGCAGCAGGAGGTTTGGCAGACAATGGGTTGGTGAAGCACATTGATTCCCCAGGAAGGCACCTGCATGTCGGCTCTGACAGCAACGACAGTGCTTTTGTTTCTGGAGGTGTTATCCAGGTACAGGTCAGCTGCACACATGTTCGTGTGAGGGTATTAATCCCTTCCTTTTCAGAAAAAACCCCCCATAATTATCCTTGTCTTTTACTTCAACAGTTACTGGGTAACAACACAATTAAAAATGGAAATCACAATTTCCTAGAACTTAACCTTAACCCTAAATTACTTAAATTGTCTTATCAACACTCAAAAAAATAAATTATTTTCTTTTTAAAGTGACAGAAAACAGTAATCCAAATGTCTGTAGTATAAAATGAATATCATGTTATTATACTGGGCTGTGATCTCAATTTTGATGTTGTAGGTGACAATGACAATATACAGTAGTATTAAATTGAATTGAATCATCTACCATAAGCCCATAGTAAAAATAACTATATAATTAATGTTTTCTTTTCTACTTTAACCCACTACTACACTCCTGAAAAAAAAAAAACCTGAAACGTTACCCTGACTTTCACACCTCCATCTTTATGTTATGAATGGATAGTAATCTATCTGGAGTTGGCAAACACATTTGACCAGTCACTGGAAAATTACAGCATTTTGAATGATGAGAGCGAAGAGTCCAAAAGGCAATTCTCATTGTGTTTTTGCAGGTTTTAGCACTGAGGGGAGGAGGGCTCACCGTTCAGTGTCACACAAAGGGCATACCATTAAATTGATAGAGGTGCTTTGAAAAGAATTTGTTACTGGCTCTCTCGGTTCTAATGATAAAACTGCTTTAGTTTCAGACAATGGTGGTTTGTTCCAGGTAACAGAAACTCTCTCATGACACAGTTGTTTTTCCATTTTCAAATGCTAATACTAATGACAACCAGTCACACGTGTCTTTCATTTTGATTTCAATTTACCCCTGAAAAGTTCTGAATTGCTCTCAGCTCCCTGGGATGAGGCGGCACAATTGTGAACGACAGGTTTGAGTACAGACCCAGTTGGTGACTGAGCCTCTGCAGGAAGGGAGCAGGATTATGCAAAAAAAAAAGGTGCTCTGTTAGAAAAACTGCTCCCGTTTGTATCTCAGGGCAAAACGGGGGCTTGTTCCCATGAATAACATTGCTTAGAGCATTATTATTGAAAGCAAAGGCCTTTGTTCTGTCGAAATAAGATGAGCGACGACGAAACAGACCATTGCTGGGTCTGTTTCATCAGAACAAAAAGCCTCTTAAGGTACTTGAAAAACAAACACACTTGAAAGACAGATGCGGGCAAGCAACTGCACAGAGGGGAAATAAACACACTTATCTGGATAGGGTTGAAAAACATTTGAAATCTGTGTGGAATAAGCCTATTGCAACCTACAGCCACATGTGTGCATTTGGACCTAAGGGTAAAGGGAATTTAAGGGAACATGCTGATGACATAGTGACCTATATCCCTAAGCTCCTGCTGGTGAGGTGTTGGCTTGTCCAGATGATCCCAAAAAGTGACGATGACGATGCTCCCAGCTTGCCCACCCCATGGATAATAACACCTCACCAGCAGTGACAACCACCTCCTAGCTAACCACTGCAGCCACATCGACCTTGCTGTTTGTCCATTTAAAGCCGAACATCAAACCCAACAGAAGCTTAAAGATTAAAACAGTAAAGGCAACTGATGTATTTTCCACTGAGATAAGCCACTCTTCTATGAATCTGGGTCAAGACTTCTCTCACATTGTCTTCCTAAAAACTCATATTTTAGATATCAACATTAAAAATTCACACTCAAGAATGAGGGCGCTGCATGTCTGAGCAACTTTTGACTGGTGATTTTCTTAGAGGGTATGTCGGGGAAGATACAGAAGTATAAAAAAATAAAATACCATCTTACACAACTAGCCAATCAGGAAGCATGTGAGAACGGTAAAAGTACTCACGCTGCCCAGGTTGACCTCTCTTTTGCCTCCCCTTGAGAACTGGCTGGTGAGCTGGTACAACATGGTGCGCCCACGCTTCCTGGCCTGGCTGAAGTGAGAGCTGCTCTTCCTCCTGCACCTCTTGTCATCTGAACCTGTCACACAATCAGATCAACAGACATGAATTAGATTACAAAGTTGTGTCACAAGGAATTTGGTGGGAGCAGGAGACAAACAAACAGCGGAGCAGATTATTATGTCATCTAATGCAATGTGTGAACTGACAGGTGTTTTCTGAATAATTGTTCCTGTTTGTTTTTTTTAAAACAAGACACAACCACTGATATGTACTTGACTCCCATTCAATTGCATTATAACAAAGTGACAAGTCTGTGTCCCCTGGCACAGTGCTTGGCATTTGCGGCAGACTGTGTCCAGGTTCCACTTGAGGACACACCGCTGCCCAAATCAAAGTCCCCATTGGAGAAACAGCGTCTGAGTTCAGTGAACGAATGCCAGTCCAAACCAAATTGCAGGGTAGAATGTGACAGTGATGAACAAGAGCGCACTGAGAAAACGAAAGCTGAGGGCCAGAGGATGGCACGCTCGTAAATCATGCTCAAAGTAAGCAAATAAGAGGGGTTTTTGTAAACAGGGATTGTAGCCTACCCTCCTTCTTGCTGTTGTGGTGGCTCTTCCCATGGGTGTCGGTGATGTCCTTGAATGAGAAGAGGAAGAGAACCATTTCGCCTTTCTCGTTCTTAATGGGCACGATGTCCAGCAGACACCAGAAGGCCGCACCTGGAGCAAAACCAGAGATGTTCATTTAGTGTAGCATTTTTATTTTTGTTTCCTCCACAAACTTTTGAACAGGCAGGACAGACAGTCCCTGGGTTAAAACCATAGATTTGGCCATGACAGGACTTTTTCAAGGAGTCAACAGAATGGTTTATTAATATATAATCTGTATTTTCATTAATTTCTGCATTAACCTGTTGTGGCATTTAAATAAAAAACTACACAGTATAGAAAGATTATTGTTAATGGAAGAGAAAAAACTTTTTTTTTAAAAAATGCTGCTAAACCACTGATACTTCTGTTTTAATAATCCATTAATGTACAATTGGTGATGACATAGGCTGGTAATCAATTGCAGATTTTTGGGGTTGTGACTGTTACTTTCCTACCTATGATCTAAGCTCTGCATGGTGAAGACGCGCTTAATGCTTCTCTTTTGGAGGCATGATATCTACAAAGCATGAAACATGATGACAATGTTGGTAATAGAATAAAGGGAGTCATCTGAATTACAGTATAAAACTGTTAGAGGTGTGGACTGACTCACACCATCAACACACTGTTCCACTCTTGCCTCCATTGTGTCTGTCATTAAGTGCGATATTTGTATAGCCTGTGACGTCATGTGAGCCTCCAGATAGTCCCTTTTTTAACCTATCAAATGTCATCATGCCTAAATAGGTGGTCGAGGGCTCATAGCCTCTGGGAGGGCACAATGGAATGATCTAATATGACTCCACTCTAAGTATAGAGTGACCGTGTTCACACGAACACAATGTTTACTGTGGACACTTCTGTCCAACCAAAGCATAGGAGACATGTTGCTGCTGTTCATATTCAAACCTACACCCTTCGCTAAAACTCAAGTTTACACCCTCATTATAGACAGATAGTAACTACGCATTGGCAATAGTTAGATTGTTTAGTCAGTGTAGTAAATGAATGCCAATTAAACTTGTATGACTGATCTGATAATAGCTGTCATTTGTAACTAAAATCTGCACAGTTTAATGGTGAGATTATGAAACCATGAACACAGATTGAGTCATTTTACACAGGAGCAAGACCCCCAGACTGACAGAGATGCAAAAATGATTGGTTGGGGTTAGAGGACACTAATTGATTACCAGTCTTGATTCCAGGAGGAAGCGGATTTCTGTTAATGTCATCACTCTTCCATACAGAGGACTTTGATTTCCTATGTCATGTCTGAACTGTGGACGCTTGTCAAGTTTGCCATAACCTTTCCAAAAATATACCTCAAATTAGATATGGATCATGTTCTGGAGAAATGTGCACAAAGAGAAAGAACAAGTCAGGGGGTTGGTAATAACAAGTCAGAGGGAGCAGGAGCTCCACAGATCCAAGACCTCGCCATAACCCAGAATGCTCATTAGCAACTCTGCAGAAACTGTGCGCTGTGCCACCAAACAGATGTTTCACATCTCCTGTAGTGTCCCCAGTGTGCTTGTGTGTGTGTGCGTGTGTGTGTGTGTGCACTTATGTGTGAGGAGGAAAAGAGCGTAGATGTTGCTGTTTCGGCACAAGGCTGTTGGTGTAAATACAACACGACAGAAACTGTTAGTGTGTGTTTAGCGCTTCCACACAGCAGGCACACACTCACGAGGACACTGTGTATATGTGTATGTGTGTGTGTGTGTCAAACTTTATCACAAAATATATCTAACAACTAGATTAAATCTTGAAACGCATATTTTTTCCACTTTCGCTGCTGTGCGCTCATTTTCTCTTCCACGGTCGGTTTGTCTGAGGATACATTAAATTATTTTTGGATACATAACAAATGATTGTGTTTCTCTCCTCATTAGTTGTAGTTGCATGGCCTTACTTACTGTACTGTTAAAGAAAAACAACAAGACTAAAAGAAAAGGCTGTTTTTTTTCAGCTGCGGTGCCGATTTGTTGATCCATCAGGGTCATTAGTGGTTCACACACTCGGAGGCTGCTGCAGGTTTGGGTCTGTGTTGAAGAAACGTAATCCCGTGTGCCAATCAGAGAGACTTATATACTGTTGTGTGTTCTCTTTTCATGCATGACCTCTCACTTTGAGCCCAAGAAGGATTAGCTGGAAGAGGAATTGAGTTAAACTCTGGATTTAAGCTACTGTAATACAACAAACACTCACACAGTATGTACAGTACTTTGTCCTGCTCTGAGAAGGTACGACCAGCCTTTGAAATGTGTTAGAAAATGTGTTTGAGCTCGTTATTCTACTACACTGCAAGTTTTGAACATATGCTGAATTAAGATAAACTGACAGATGATTTTTTTCCCCCCGACTCAATCTGATGGTTTTGTATTAATAATAATGAGCGCTGAAGAGCTCTAACTCTACATAAGAGCATGTGTTGTGCCGCTGAACTGCTGTAGCCTATTTAAAATTCTGCATCACTGAGGAGATTCATAATTCAGCCAAAATATTCAGCTCTCATCTAAAAATAAATGTGCACTTTATGAGGTTGAGAACAAAAAAAAGAAAAAAAGAAAAAGTAAAACAGAATCCCACAACGTAAATGTCGCTTCAAAAACTGAACAGATGATCACAGCACAATCAAACCAGAACAGAATCGAGGAGAAACAAAAAGTGTAGTCGTTTTCTCAGTTTATAAGAGTTTGATCAACAGCAAAACATGACAGAATTGTTAATTTCTCCAGAACCTTTTTTGTTTTTAATGAATAGAACTACACACAGGCTATGTATAAACACTGCGACCTTCACTTCCCTTTCCTCTTTGGCATGTACCCACCGTTCTTCTTGTAGAAGTGGACCTCGGCCTGGTACTCCTCTCGGCCCTCCAGAGCCTTCTCCATCTGCTGGGCCACATGCTCGCTGGTGTCGGCCCCGTACAAGAAGCGACAGCTGCAGTTCTTTTGCATCACCTCGGTCCTCGTGAAGCCCGTCAGTTCACAGAAGCCGTCCGAGCAGTAGACGATGGGGTAGCCGCGGTGGCCTTGGGCATTACCCAGCAGGAAATTACTGTCTGTGAGGGGCAAAAAGGAAAAAGAAACAGCCGGGTGCATCAGGTTAAAGTCTAAAGTCTGGTACAGAGTTTGTCCTTTGCACTAGAATCAAAGTTTGTTTAGCTCTTTGAACTTGTGTCAAAGCTTTGCAAGGCTTAGCTCAACACTAGTTCAAAGTAAAAATGAATCAGACTTTGGTGTGGACTTAATTAATTTCCCCAGGTCACCATCGTCAGATTTCTGCGCTGAGTTATGTTGCCGTGGTTATCAGAGCGGTCGAGGGCGGTTACGGGAGTCATGGGCTGCAGATGGCGAGATATAAAAACAGCTGACTGGGGTCTAAAAACAGCACAGAGGTTAGTAATTGATTCACACATAACTCCAGGCTTACTTGACTGGATGATGTGAACCATTAAAAGACTTGACCCTTGAATTTAAAAACTGATTGGGTAAAAGAGGAGTGCAGAAGAGTGGAAAAGAGCCAAGAGAATAAAAATATAAACGGGAATTTGAATAAAGCAGAAGATGTGATGGTGTCAGGAGAGACTGGACTTAATTCACACTTCATTTTATCATCAGAAAATAATGAAACCAGACAAAAGAAACTCCATCACTTTTAAAATTCCTTTAGATAAAAGATCCAACTGACTTGTGAAGGAAATATGAAGACTAATTATAAACATTAAGTTGAATGATTATACTCTATTCAGTATTGAATATAAAACAAAAATGACAAGAATTAAATGACAATTACATTGCCTTTGCATTGACATAAAAAAGATAATGCATAATTTAGCTTTATTATATTGTGCAATTAATTAATGTAAAATATTAATAATGTCATTGTACTGCTCTTTCTTTTTACCACAGTTCACCTTTTTTGCATTAATTACTTCTATATAAATTCGAATTATGTATATTTCATGCTAAATTATATTATGTGCCTGTAATTTATGAAATTGGTGTCAACTCAAATCTTTATTCTGGCTCTATGATGGATTGCACCTCATTTCAAAATTCAATAAAACACTGGAGCATTGTCCACATCCCCTCCTCTTGTGTTCCTTCATCTGTGCATTGCAAGCAGACCATGCTCATAAAGCCGTGGATAGAGAAATGCAATAATCCTCCACGACCTGATGAAGATCCATATGATCCATACGTCTAAATGTCATATTAAAGTGGAGGAATTACGTCTGCTGTGCAGGTATTTGCATTTTTTACACCGTGTGGATTATACTACATGAGGTGGATATTTGCTTTACACCTGTGCTGCTCATCCACCACCAGCACTACTACCACTACCACCACCACAGCATTTTTGCTTTGACTCTTCTTTGTTTCCCACCAGGCTCTCAGCACCATGGACAGTTCTCCAGCAGAAGGCCTGTAGCCTGTACTTTTGCAGTTCCTGTATCTTGTTAAGTTATGTCTGCAAGACAAAAGAAAAAAAAAACCCACAGCACCAGATTTGTGTTCTGGGACCTCATCCCACTGACTTCAGGCTGCAGCCCTCACAGACTGTACACTTGTTCTGCGTGCCTACACATATTAATCTTGGTGATAGGTGCGCTGTAGTTTGACGTCATGTTCTCCCTCGGTTACTAGTAACATGGGACCTCGATGAGCTAAAGCAGATTCCTGCTGCAGCTTGGCTTCTTTGGCGACGTCTGCCAGAAATACCAGAGAGAGGTGCTTTGAAAATATAAAGAGAAGCCCAGGACACAAAGCAGTGTACTTTTTCTACAGTGTGGTTGAGCACAGTGTGGTGCTAAAAGAGAAAAACTAACTGAGGCACTTTCACTGACCTCCACTTTAATATTTTTGCTGTTTAAGATGACACTGACCTACACATAGTTGGACCAACTCTTCTCAACAAACCCATGTTGAGAAACTTTGGATTACATCATACTGATCTGTTATTTATGTTTTATGCTTCCCAGAAAACCGTTTTGTCTCTGGCATTCTCCCACGGCCCTTTCAAACAGCCTTAAACCTACTCCTCCTTCATCTAACCCCTATGACTGTATGGTCCTGGAAACATATTTCCCTGTGGCTGCATAAGTGAATTCACACACACCAAGGTTCCTGTAGGTCCTGGGGTTCAGGTTTGTTTTGTATTTTGACTCAAATCAATTTCTACTTCTTTTTGTGCGTGCTAGCCCTGTTGTTGCTGGAAGGTTACTACTTATCACACCATTAAAAATTGTATCTAGGTGTTTATTTTCCTCTTGAACAGTAATATGTGACTAGTGTTTAATCAAATCGTAATTTCTCTCCCTCTTTCTTATTTCTTTTTTCATATTAGAAGAGCTGCTCAACAATTTTTCCACATTACCTCTATAGTGCCTCTTGGGTTTCAGGTACTTTTTGTTGGGAATTACTGGATAAGGTGTAATTACACACTTAAGGAAATATCTGTGCATATATATTTGCTAATTATTTTAAAGTTACTACTAAGGCACTAGGCTTCATTGCACACAAAGGGGCATGTTGCTGCTGATTAACTGAAAGCAACATCACATTGTCTGAATGCCAAGCAGCACGTGCGTACTTAGACAGACAGTCTGAGATCTACAGAATCCACAGAGAACGGGTCTAAAGAAAGGAGGAGTATTAAGCAGCTGCTCCCTCACTTTCCACAATCTAGCCCTTTAATTGGCCAGACAGAGCGGCAAGCAGTCTGTAGGGGATGTCTTTTCTGAGCGGTGACAACCTTTCTTGGGTGTGCAGTGAGCAGCAACTAAACTGTCACTATGGAATTATAGAAAGAAGACAGGCATTAGTCGGATCCATCAACGGGGAGAGGAGGCTACGCCATGTCTTCCTGCAGTTCCCCTTCCTGTCTTCATTACATGGAAACTGAAGTATCTCGGTGTGAATGTGTGGTTCACGGAGAGAGACTGGTGCTTTTTCTCCCAAAGAGTCACAACTCCTGAGTCTTTTGTGCAAGCTCAGGCATTTTGGTTCCATTTTTTCTCTTCTAAATAAATCGCCCTAGAAACAATGGCTGAACAAGATGTGATCGCCTGTCCTGTTGGAGAAAAATAAAACCCCAACATGCCCTCGTTTTCATGTTCTATAAATTCCTGACACCCCGACTCGGTGAGCCAGCAAGTGTTGGAGAGCTGCTGCATTCATCTCTGGTTTATGTAATATTTACCTAAGAATAGGTACATCTCTACTCAGCATCCCTAAATCGGTCCTTCAAATGGGTCAAGAGCAGGTGGAGTCATAAATCACTTCATAAGGATGTTTTGAAACCAATGAGCCATGAAGGGAAAAAAAAAACAAAAAAACTTTTATGCTGCTGTGTTTGGAGCTTGGCGAACTTTGCTGCTCCACACTGTGGATTACATTAGTCACTGTAGTGAATGATTCAGAAAAGCTTCATTCAAGCTGCTATGTTTTAAACTCTATGGATGATTTAATCAGGTGCCAGTCAGTTTTTTTTGTTTGTTCGTTTTTTGGCGGGGGTTCATTCTGAGATTTGAGAAATATTTTTCCCGCTTTCTTGCCTAGAGTTAGAGTTAGATTGAAAAACTGATATCACTGTCATGTTACATAAAGCTGGAGCTGGAGCTGGCAGCTGCTTATCTTGGCTTAGCATAAACACTGGAAATAGAAGGGAAAGCTGGGATCTGTTCAGAGGTCCCTTAAAACATTAAATCGACATTCTTGACACCTTGTTTTCTGGATTTAACTTAGAAAAAGTTGACATTAGAGATGCTGGTAGGCGACCTGGCTAGCTGTTTATCTACAATCTCTACCAGTATTTGTGTTAAGCTCAGAGTCTTCTTTACAGACAGCGGAGACAGTAATACATTTTTATCTAAGTCTTCCTTTTTGGCGTTAAAAACCAATGAATTAATTTCCCAAAATGCATTTTACTTTCAGAGTGGATAACCTAATATCCTGGAAACCAGTCGTTACCAGTGGATAGAAACGTCTCTGAAGTCTCACACGAGTTTCTACAATTTCATACTCATTTCTTCTCTGTTGACTTTGTAAACAAGCAATCCATCGCCCACACGAACAACAGTTTGTGTGTGTACTGTATGTGTGATTGTGACAATGCCTCAATTCTTAGGCCATAATCCTCTCAGGGATATTGCTTCGAGTGGCCGCTCCGCCGCACCAGCTTCCTTAATTACACATCTGTGCTGACTCGCTACAACTGTAATCTGACATGATAACGCCGCATGCTACTGTTAGCAACAAGCAGCCGCCGCCACGTCCGAGACGCAAAAGTTCCTCGGCGTGTAATAAGACTGATGAAGCCCATGAGACTGGGTTTGTGCATCAGCAGCTAATTACCATCCAGTAGCATGTAATTACTTGCTGGGGCAGATGGGTGACAGCGCAAAGAGAAGTGGACTTGTAAGGGGGAAAGGTCACCGGTTTGGTAAAGAGGCACGAGGAGAGTCAGTGCATATTAAATCAAACACAGGCTTTTTTTTTTTCTGACAACATCTGGAGCTGGAGTATCAGTGATGTTGGGATCTGAAGCCTGTGAATGGCACAAAGGACCACAGTTACGTTATCGCCTTTAGCAAACGCTTCACAAGGCCTCACACCCACTCACACCTACATTCATATACCGCCGATGGAGGTGGAGCTGCTGTGTAAGATGCAGACCTGTGCACCGGGAGAAGATTTAGATTTCAGCTTTCTTAAAAATATATACTTATATTAGGTACAGTATCAAACCATCAATCTGACTACTGGATGATTTCATTTTCAATAAACGAATCAACGCTGGGATCAAACTTTGCATCTGTAAAGAAGTAAATACCAGGAGCTTCAAGAGAAGCAGCAAACCACACAATAGCTCCAGCTATCCATGGTCTGCAGTGTTCTGGCCTTTGCAGCTGCCTATTAAGAGCTGCTCATCAGCTGTGTAACAATGAGCTCCACAAGGTTCAATCTGACAGCCCCCTCTGTCTCCCCCTTTGGTTCCTTGGTTGGCTTTTAACAGAAAAGTGTTTAGAGGGGAAATAAACCCGTTCTTATCTCTGCCTGCAGCTGCCCTGTGGTTATGCAGCCCCGCAAGGCGAGCACTGCTGTCAATGTGAAAACGCCGGCAGGGAGGTCGTGTAAAGGAGCCTGCAGGAGGTGGGTGTGGGCGTAAAGGACAGGCGTGTGACACGCACACGCGCGTACGCATGTGGCGAGCACGACGCAGGGGCTGTCACAAGGGTTTTAGCCTATGTGACAACAAACATCTGCCCCTGCTGATGTGCCCTGGAGCAAAACACAGCACAAGAAGTGCTGTTCTTTAACCTGACCCTGACCTTTGACCTCTGAGAATTTCCCTTCGGGGATCAATAGATGATTGACAACATGCAACACACGGACGCATATGTCAGATCAGCATGCTGTACATACAAACACATGACGAACACAAAAGCCCAGAGAACAGACCACACTAAATAAACACACACGCACAAATGTTTCTCTGGGGAACAGGAAGACTGACATTGCTATGAGCCAAATACTGTGCAGTGCCAAAGGTTACTGACTTAACCTGTTCTGACATTTTGCTTGTTGTGCTCGAGTCTATACGCTACAGACAAGCAATTTCCTCGGTCCAGAAGCTGCAAAATTAAAATCAACTTAAAATTGCTTTCTGTGTTGGTAAATGTTATTGCTAAGGTCAAGCTTAATCCAATCAATATTTTGTGAATATAACTCTCACTCGGAGCCACAGACTGGAGAAATTACACCAGAGGAAAAAAAAACCTACTGATGGCATGAAAATGTGGACAATGAAGCCGCACAATAGACACTGACTGAGAAACAGATGTCACGCTTTTAAAGCCAAAATGCTCCATTATAGGTCCCAGCAGAGTGTACCTGTAGTTACACTTGTTTTTGCATATTGGGAGAAATCGGATTTTACAGACATACTGGGGAAAAAATAATGTAATAAGACGGACGGTGATGTCTGGATAAGTAATTATTTGGTATGAACTGCACTTACTGTCACACAGCAGACAAGATGAGGATTGTGGTGGAGTGACACATTAGATAAATATTTTGGACACTGTGTGACTGCAAGGCTGCTCAGTCAGCAGTTGCGCTTTCTTTTGTTTTGCTGATCTAAAAGCATTTCTTTTTACCAGATGGACGGACTGAACCAACTGAAATTATGTGACATGTATCAAGTTTTTTGTTTTTGACTTTAGTATAAGTTTTCGTTTTTTTTTCCTACAAGGTTTGTTGTAATGTATGATGAGATTTGAGGGTTTAGTATGGTGTTACCTGATTGGAACCGTAACTTTTTGGTCTGTAGTGAATACTAAACATTGCAAAAAAAGATGTTTACATAAAATGAGTGACAATATATTTTACACAGGACCATTAAATTAAAATAATTACAGTGATTGGCTGCTATAAATTAGACACATAATGTCAATAGAAGTCTAGAAAGAGGCTGTTTGGACTCTGTTCAGCTGCTCAGTCAGCAGAGCTCCTGTTTTATAATTTGCTGATTTGAAGAGTTGTGGGATTTGAAAGCATTTTTTGCTGAGACTACATTTCATATTATGAAATTTAAAAAAAACATGTTACAAGCATTACTATTCTAATAGTGCATAATGTTTGTTCTTGCATGCACATTTATTATTTTGTGTTAGGATGTTTGATGTTTTTTTCCTTTGAAATATGAAGAAATATAAAGTGACATTGCATAGATCAAAGTGTGCGGAGATCCTTTTCTTCAGTTTGGATACTTTTGATGGCTCCAGCACCTTAGCAAAGAACCAGCCGGGTGAAGCGGCAGCCCCTTTTTGCCTTTGAAATAGAAATAAATCTGTGAAATTGTGCATTGGGAATAAACCGAGAGACAAACTGTGAGCTGTAAGGGACAGGAAGGGTGTTGTTCTTCTAATAAAATGTGTCATACTGGAAAAAACTTTCCATCCTCAGCAGGTGAGCAGCCTTCTAGTGCAAAACTTTGCTCAGTCATCAGTCTCCAGTGAAAGTCAAACAGCAGGTGAAGCAAGTTTTCAAAAGAAGAGGGACATCAACTAATGATGTATTTTATCATAGTTTTCGAAGAGGGAGAGTCAGACAGAGAGGCAAATATTGAAATCCATCTTAGCAGTTTGAAGACAGTTTGAGGTGATACTTAAAAGGAATTACACCTGAGTGACTCACAGCGTCTCTTGTTTTAAGATGTGCCTTTCTACAACAACCTGCCCTCTAAAAGTCCTTGATTGGAAACGCAAGTTCAAGTGCTTTCTTTTTAGCGGACCATCTTTTTCCAAAAAAGACAGAAGTGCTCGAGCATCATCCTTGTCAAGTGGCGGGACCCAGTTGCCCCGGAAACAGGAAGGAAGTTATTTTGAGCGATTGGGCACGCTGCCACTCCTCTAGGAGCCACGGCCTTATGGTGGCTTTGAGAATGGCTTGGAAGTGAGAAAAACTGGCTCGTGGATTGCAAAGACGAGTATCCTGCTGCTTGTCTGTTGTTCTAAACGGCCATTATGTGTCATGCAAACGGACGGATGAGAGTTTGCAACAGTGAAGCAAAAAGCAGAAGTGACTTCTGTGAATATTAAGGAGATAAACAAATTTGTAGCCATGCAAATTTTCATAGAGGATGTGGGTTCCTTTGTAGACATTTACATCAACAATGTCTCATCAAAAGAACAAGCAGAGTAAATGGCAGATCAAAGGGTTTTCTTTAAATACGGATTAGTATTAGTCTTTATAAGAAATTACATTAAACATTAGAAATGTCACTGAGCCCGAAGGGGCAGTGTTTCTTTGCCTCTTGCTCTCTCACACAGGGAGGTCAGAGAAGAGGTTCATCCGTGGAGCAACCCTCTGGAGTTGGCACTGGGCTAATTCAGCTGGAGGACTCTTCAGCTGGATGGACGCAACATGAGGGCATGACCCCTGGTCCTCCAGCTGAACTCGGCACTACCCACATCATCTCTAGAGTCGACGTGTTTACATTCTCATCCCACAAGTCTCCACAAATTTTTACATTTCAAACGACCCTCACATTCAGATATGAGAACAATTCCTGATGAGCAGCATATCGCGCTGCTTTAAGCTCCGGAGAGATCGTCTAACACCTCATTAGGACGCCTGACTCACTAGTTAAAGCCGTAATTGCATACCCTACACATCAATTACACAGTAATGTCACCCATTTCACAGCATTTATTTCCCCAAGTTGAACCGAGGGGCCCGGCTCGGAGGATAAGTGTGAAACAGCCGTTCATTCAGGCCACTGCACCTGACTGAGGGAGGACAAGCTGAATCGACAAGCGAACAAACACAGACGTCCCCACGGCATTTGTTTACAACGAGCCACAACCTCCCCTGAGGTGGCATGAGGTAAAAAAACAAGAGACACCAGCCAGGCAGAAATGGCAGCGCTGCCTAATGGCTGCAGAGGCTGGTTTGGAGCTAACTGTGTGAAGCAAATGTGAAAAGACAAGGATCAATTCTCTGCCTGTGTCTTTACTGTAAAAGTGCAAACAAACTTTCTTTTTTCTACATCCCAGTGCGACCAGCAGCAGATGTTGCATTACTCAGTCAATGTAGGTTTTTCTTTTCTGGCTCACATCAGAAACTGTCATGAGACCAGATGCATCTTGCTCATACTCAACTTTAAGTGATGAAAATAAATAAATGTCAAGGCTTTTTTCATTTCCTGTGATGAGAACTATCCTCCAGCTCCCTAAAGATTTTCTGTTATTTATTTTTAATGTATCTTTTGTCTTCATTAAATAGGAGAGGTGAGAGGAAATGAAGGCAAGAGAGAAAGAGGAGATGTTATGCAACCCCTGCCAGACTCAAAGTGGGGACACAGCAATTACACAGTGCGAAACTCTAACCACCGGTTCACAGGACACAACCATTTTGGGGTTATTTTGGAAGTATCAGAGTGAAGAGTGTGGAAAAGCTACAAGTAATTATCCTCTGTGTTTCCATCGTACTTACGGGTGCCATCGAAGCGCGTCGCGATGGTGTCCAGAAAGGTGTTCTGGGGGGCCAGGAGGCCCTTCATCACCGGCATCTTGACCCAGATGTGGGACGGCCAACAGCTGGCTCGAGGTCACACCATCCCAGAATCAGAGCAGGTGGCTTCCAGGGGCTCTCAGCAGGTGCGGGAGACTTCGAGGGAGACAGAGTAGTGGCAGCGGCGGGGACACACATTTACAGTAAAAAAAAGAAGAAAAAAAAAAAGCAGCCACCCTTTTCTCTGTGCGATGTCTCTCCCAAAGACAATAGTGCAGCCGAAAAGGGGGGGAACGGGGGACTGAAATAGCTCACTTCAACAATGCAGGGGTTCGGGGCGGCTCAGATAAGTGGAAATTAAGAGTAGCAATCACCGGCAGCTGCTCGGTCAACAAGGAGGGATCAGGTCCAGGTGACGCCAACATCCAGAGAGCTTCAGATCTGTCAGCCCAGCTGTTGCTTGCCTGCACCTCATTAAAGCAGCAACGTGGAGGAAGTTATCCTTTAAGTCCGCCGCGTCTTCCATCTAGAAGGAGAGCAAGAATCTGCAAGACAAAAAAGAATACCCAAAACAAAGGAACAAAGGCAGAGCATGTGTCTACACCTCTCAGGATGCTGTGGCAGAGTAGTTGCATCTTCTTGAGCTTTCTCCCCTCCTCGCCTCTCTCTCTCTCTGTGTCTCTCTGTCTTGCTACTGCTCCCATCCACTCCTGTGTTATTCCAGCCAATGAGGAGCTGGCATCCTCTGTGGGGACCTGGTTTCATCTGTGGCGGGGGTATAGAGAGAGAGATAGAGAAAGATAGGGAGAGAGAAAGAGAGAGAGGGTGTGAGAGTGAGAAGCGAGACGTGGAGGGAGGAGGGGCGGAGGGGAGGATGGGAGGGGAGGGGAGAGGGAGGGAGGAAGGGAGGATGCTTTCGGAGCAGGTGACAGCACCATTACACTCCACAGTGCTACTATCAGCACATGGCTTTTGTGTGAATGTCTGCAAATCAAGGAAAGATGGATTACCTGCGTGTCGCTCAATGCAGCCTATTGTATTCAACCGGTCTGTGTCCTATTGTGCTGCTCTCCCCATGGGAGTCAGACTCGGAGGAAATCTGGAAAATGTGTGTCTGTGGGGGAAATATTCACATTTCTTTATTTTCGTAAGCACACTTTTCTGAGTGAAGATGTTGGACGAGCTGTAATGACCGCAGTCCTCAAATCACATTCCTAGAATATGACCGTTTCAAACTTGTCTCTTCTGGATGGAGCTGGTCACTGTTGCCCTCTCAGCCCCTACAGCATCCTCATGAGAGAATTAAAGCTCCGGGATGAAAGCCGCTAAGAGCGGATTAAAAGGATAAGCCTTGAGATGTTTTTCATGAAGACTTGATGCTGAACACACCAAAGTAATGTCGTGTCTTAGCTCACTTTGACCCAAGCAAACAGCGATGTGTAAAGCTGACGAGGGAAATACCTCCACACAGGGATGTTTATCTGAAAACATACCTGGTCTGTTTGTAATGAACTTTATATGTCAACAGTAATCTCATTAGATTTTACAGTCATCTGGGAAAGATGAGCCTGGCATTAATGTAATTAATGGGACTCTCGTTAAATATTAATGTTTGTAAACTGCATGAAGAAACCCGATATTTAGATGGATAATTATTTTGAGACGTTAAATGGTGGAAAAGTCTAGCGCAGGGTTTGAATATTGTAATAGCCTATATTATGTCCCATAATAAAATGTAGGACTCTTTTGGATTGTGGGGAAATGGGCTGAAGACTGAGACAATTCTGTTCTTTTACAGCAGGTGATAAGGTTTTCAGCCAGACTAAAAAGTCTGAGCTTTACTGAACTGGGAAGCAGAATTGTCACTGTGATTTATGTGGAGATTGAGGGTGTCGAGGTCGTATAGATTTACTGGTACCCAGAAAAACACAGAGGGGATTCTTCAACAACAACAACATATCATTTTTAAGTTTTTCATTTTTTGTATTAATCCAAGCAGCTTCTCCTCTGTATTTAAATTTGCATCAGACTGTCAGGACTTAATTTTCTGTAGCACAAGAGCATGTGAAGTATATTACAGTATATATGTGACGTAGTGGCTTTGAAATGGGTTCGAAAGTTTTAGTCTTTCAAAGAAAAAGAAAAAGAAATCTTTAAAATATATTTACTGAGGTGAAGCTTCATTCAAATTTGAATAAAATATAAATACGTTTTTTTTCTCCCAGTGGCACTGGTGATCTTTCTTCAAAGAAACTTGAAATATTTAAGGTGAAAAACAAGTATGGCTTTGATCTTGATTGACAGCTATGCTGCAGACTTCTCTGAATCACCGGGCTAAAGAAGTGGTTGATGATAACGACACTAGGCACCGTTAATATTGAGTTTTAAATGGATCCTAATAATGCTAATTGGGTGAAATTCAGGCAATTTCTGTGTGTGGAAGGGGGCAAAGGAGACACTTTGTAAACTCTTCATTAACATCCTGCCAGTCAGTATATTATGCGGAGAAAAATGTGATTAAAATGCAGAAAGTAATTAATCCATCCACCAGGCTGCCCAGGTGAGCTCTGTTTGGAGGAAAAAACGGGTGAAAAAACACCAACAAGCAGTGAAAGTAAAAGACTGTCTCGCAGACTGTAACGGGGTATTGTTCCCCCTCTCGGATCCTTTTCAAGCCCTGGCAGCCATTCACTGCTATTTATTTTTAATGGCCTCTCGTTGTTCCGTCTTCTTGTAGTTCATCCATCTCTGCTTGTCTCTAATAAAGAGGCTAATCCATAAAACATGCCCACTATCTACTCCACAGTCTAATACGGCAGAGTGACGCACAGACAGCCAGGTGACATATAATCCCAACTACATTTCCCATAGTTCCAAGCTTGTCTGAATGTCTAATAGATATGAAACCCAAAGCTCGAATCGGATCGGCTGTTTATTGATATTTACACAAACAAAAAAAAAAAGATTCTCAATAAACATTTTAAACATGAATGAGAAACCGCAGCGCTGTAATCCTGATTTTAACTGTGAGATAGACAGGCTTTATATCCAGGATCATTCACTCCACATGCCACATCTCTTTTCTCAATTAAACACATCCGCCTTCGCGCCGCAAACCCATTGAGAAATCAGGCCTGTCATTCTCAAATCTCTGCTGTTTACACTGAATTAACTTGTGACTGAGCAGATGTGCACAGAGGCTCTGTGTGTTTGTGTGTGTATGTGTGCAAATCCTCCAGGCATGTGAGGATGACAGACAGAGGAAAATACACACAAACACGCACACCATAATCTCACCAACAGCCACATAGAAAATGACCAGAATTTGTAATGGGAATAATAATAAAATAAAAATAGAATAAAAAACAGTCACAGCTTGGATCAAATGACTGGGAACATGCCTAATTTCATAATCATATTCTCACAATAAAACTGTGTTATCATCAGTGTGTAGCTTCTCCTCAGTCCCACTCAGTTTATCACAGTTGTTCTCAGAAACTAAACAGTGAGATGGAATAAATTAATTCACAAAAGAGATTGTACAGAGAAAACCAGCTTGCTTTTTGGCTCCTTGGGTTCATTAGTTTGGGTTGTTTTGTTGAAATGTGGTTGAATATTACCCTTCATCTGATGTCAAAGCCTGAAAAAATCAACACAATTTGCACTTTTACAGTGTTCATCTGCTATAATAAAGAAAAGCAACAGTCCAGCGGCATTTCTTTTTCGTGATTTCAGTTCTTCAGAGCAAATAAATCTGTCTTTGTTTCAGAATTGGGAAATCAATAGCCAATGAGCCTGTGACCTCTGAGGTGTTGGGGAACGTGAGGAAAACAAGAGAGTCTCACTTCCTCAGGTTAAACTTTAAAACCTCCAGAGAGGTAAACAGACTCTCAGCTTCTCTTCCTTTGCGTCACCATTTCATGAAAAGGCCATTTGGTCCGAGCTTGGATGTGGTAAATTTAGCTTTTATCACTTCGCGGTTGCTTCCGTCTGATCGCACTGTGAAGCCAAAATAAAGCCAGAGCAGCGTCAAATCTCTGCTGAAATGGGACATTACTAAAAATATTAGCCCACTTTGCGAGACCTGCAGGAGAGAGAGGCGTGCCACGCAACACAGGACACTGACAGACTTTCAGAAAGGCGCTTGTTTGCCGGAAAGATGTCCATGTTTAACAATGACTGATAGACTAGAGAGTGTTGTTGGGATAAAACCACATTAAAGACAATAAGGTTGAAGTCAGGAAATAGTCCAAGTCCATACCCTCTTTAATCTTTAATATAAAAATAAAACGTCCATTATTCTCCATTTGCACTCGAGTCAACTGCTGATCTGATTATTGCTTGCTTCTAATCTGTTTGACTTACAGAGAGATCATGAGACATGATATAAGTGGTGAATCTGGGCACCAGAAGCAGACAGCACAAATAACAGTTACTGTTTCTGTTTCTGTATGTCTTACAAACTGGACTGGCCCCCTCTAGTGGCTGATGATAAAACCCTGCTGGGAACACTGCTATTTTTTTTTTGTAAAAGCAAATGTAGTTGGTCAGATGGTGAAAAGCAAATAAAACCCACGCCAGCCAACGTGTTTTCCACCAGTAAATAAGACGCAACAGAACTTCTATTCTGAATCATCCTCCAGGCTCAAAGTGGGCACAAATCTGCAGCTGGCAGTTTAATTAAAAATATTAAAATTGTTATTAAACAATTGTGACTCTGAGGGGAAAGCTTATTAAGATGAAGTAACAGTTCTGATGTTCTTGTAGAAATGAAAAAAACAATTTTCCAGGAGACAGAACATGTTCTGAGTCCAGATTAGGTTCATTCCTGATGAGATGAAATATAGAGGATTTCACCTTCTGATTTTCTTTGATCATTTATAGTATGAGAGGCCAAAACCCACAACAGGATTTTACATGTAGAAATATAAACTTTAAAGGGTCCATGCTGCTTTTACATCTTGCAGCTCCACTTCATGATTGAGAGTTAGATTTAGATAAACACTGTTTATTTTCACATGTAAATCTTTTCAGGTGCTGCTTTAATCCTCACAGGTGACTGCACAGGTGCAGCCAAAACATCCAATAACACCAGATGGTATCTGTTGAAAGGGGCTATATCTGAAAAACATGTAGCAATATAAACAAAGCAGCGATGTGAGTTATCTAATGTTCCTTTGCTCTTTCTCCATATGGCCACAAAATAACAGAGACAAGAATGTTTAACACTTTTTCTTGATGAATATCACTCACCTGTTATAAGGCAACACAATCAACACCTGCTTAGATGGATGTATGCGGCAGTTTTCACCAAGTGCACTTCAATAAAATTATAAATATTGTGAAAATGAGCCTAATAAACATGATTAATTGTCAAAAATGTGTTTGTGACAAAGGCACAATCCATCAACACCACATGTCCGTCAGTCAGTTGGTCACTGAGCGCTCACCACAGTCAGAGTCACAGGCTTTGTCTCATTCCCCACAACAGGAGGTTTCAGGAGACCGTTTTTCCCAATAAGAAATCAGCGTATTCTTTTCTGCGCAGCACCCGGTGCATTTTGAAAGTGTTGGGTGAGGTGTTTGAAAAGGCCATCATCTGCTTACGAAGCTCCTGGAACGCTCCCTCCGCCACCAGCTGCACCCTCATTGGTCCGATGCTGCCTTTGATACGGAAAGACTTGTAAACAGCCGAGCCCTGCTGGAGAGAGATGTCCAACTGGAGGGAAGGAGAGAAGACGGCAATCAAGACAAAGATGATACAAAGTGATTTCATGTTACTGTGCAAAAAAACACTGTGTATTTTTGCAGCTGTGTAGGTTTGTCTTACCTTGTATCGTTGCTCCTCTGTGAGGTTCCTCACACCTTTCAGCTCCACAAACACCTGGTAATGAGGATCTGAGCCACCTATTGAATCTCCTACAACACCACAGTGAAGTGACATTTCATTATAGCGCAAACTGATAATTACTCAACACTTTTTTACACACAGATGAGATTACACATCCTGATATGACTGAGCTACATATTCTTACCCAGGATGCCGCTCTCGGCGCAGCAGTAGTCGACCAGCTGAGCTCCTGGCCACTGAGCGACGGCTTTCTTTAGAGAGTCGAGGAACAGCACTTCAGACACCTTCTCCCCTCGAACGTTCAACATCTGACCTCGTCTGACAGGAGAGAGAAGCAGCAAGGTAACGTTTTGGCTTTAAAATTTACTTGAGGAGCCAGCGAATCAACTTATATGCAAATGTTATACCTGTATTTATTTATACTGTACCTGTACTGAAACTCAACAACAGGACACTGATTATGAAACCCGACTACTTTCACAATGTCTCCAAGGCGGTATCTGAAAAATAGACCACATACCAGTGTCACTTGTGTAGCTGTCAAGACATCAAATTTTAAAAAATTTAATTATACTGTTAGGAGCATATTGGATTGTTTAATGGAGCCAGAAAACAAAAAGCTGATGCTTACGTCATCAATCTGTCATTATAGACAACAGTCCAGAGAAATCACAGCACAATAACCAGTAATTAATTAAGTAAAGTACAGGAAAAGAAAAAAACAAATCATACCTGAAGAGTCCTGATGCATTTGTGATGACAAGTTCATAGTTTTGTCCCTCCTTCACCTCCTCCATCAGCAGAGTGTCCGGCGTCTCCTCCTCCAGGCTGCTCTCTGGCAGGAACTCGCAGAACATGGAGCGAGGACACAGCAGGTAACGTCTGCCCGGCTCCTGAGGCCACAGGTTCACCCCGATTAGACCTGCAGGGGTACAAGCATTCAATTAAAGCAGGTGGAACACTTTCTAACTTGTAAATGCAGAATTAATCAGAAGAAGAAGAAGAAATTGTGGAAAAATCTTAAATTGGTGCCATCTCTCATTCATGCTCATACCTTAATTTAACCTTTTGGTTCAAAAACTAATGATGTTGAGATTTCATGTCTGATTGAACAATTAATCATGTAAATCACAAACTGTCAGCACAATTATCTGAATCAAAAATGCTGCCATCTTTAATTTCATAATTAGCAAACAATGAAGAAAAACACAAAACTCATTTGCATACTTGATTCTGAAGCTTGATGAAAGTACTTTGTATGATAAATGACTAACAACATACGTATCAACTAGGAAATTAGTGGATTATATACGGTTCTTTATTGTTCTGACATACATCAATTTATTTACTGTTGTTCTGTTCTATGTATATTTAATGCTTAGTTTGACTATGAATTGGGGAGCCTCATGTGGGTTTTACAGTACAGTGTGGGACAAACGCTCCCAACCTGACACCTGAGAATTATTCTGGCCACTCTATAATCAAAACACTTTGTCATTTTCCGGCAGCTGTTCCCGCAGACTTACCTTCAGTAGCAGCATAAAAGGGGGAGTAGAAAGGAACTCCCTGGCAGTAATTCTCCCTCAACATTTCTCCGTATATCTGATTGGAGCCTGAATCCACCGCCAGCGCCAGGTGGAGGTGAGGCCACAGCCGCTTGGCGATTCCCCTAAAGCCGTCCTGGAAGTGGGCCCGGAGCTGAGCGGCTCTCCCTGGGTCTGGCTTCATCAGAGATTCAAGCCTGGCCCTCACTTTGGGCTCCAGCGCCAGGGCACTGCTGACCTTTCCTTGTTCAATGTCACCGACAAGCTCCTGCCAACGATCCTGCAGGACAGCGAACATCAGATAAAGATTACTTTTCTAATCCTCGCCGAATAATACATTTTATATCAGTGATCCTCCTGAAGTGAACGATGCAGTACCTGCAGGGCACAGAAAGCGTAAAAAACTGTGGAGGCAAAGTTGGACTCCAGCGTTCCCACACTGGGATCTTTCAGGGCAAACAGGAGGTGCAGGTAGAGAGTGTCCTTCTCACTGGGAACCTTCAGAGACACATACACAACAATTTTATTCGAAATCATTTAGAAATACATAATTAAGAATAAACAAGCACAGATACTTGAAACAACATTGCAATTAATCCAATGAATTGTTAATCATAAATGTTTCATCACTTGTTGAAGACGCAATTCCCATGTTAATCAATGTGTTTATTGTACCTCAAAGGCAGGTGCTGGGGTGGTGTAGAGGTTCAGCATGTGGCGGGACGAGGCTGGTGTGGAGGAGTTCGGTCCGATGGGAATACCGGCCTCAGACTGGCGAAAAGTAGGTGTGTAGAAGAGCTTGGTTGTGCGCTGGAGGCTGTCGGTCGCTGGGAATGCCTGACGCATGGCATCTAAACATACAGTCACTCCCTGATGAAAAGACACACAAATAAATACTATCATCTGACTTTGTGTGTAACAGGGCCGACACATCGTCAACACCACCACGCAGCAGCCTCACCTGCAGGAAGAACTCAGTGTTGGTGTCTTTGGTGCTGAGCAGCATGGCGCTGGCTCCTGACGTCCCTGAGGTCATGGCCAGGATCAGCGGCTTCTCAGCAATAATCACCTTCTCCTCTCCTGCAGCAATGCGACTGATGAGCTCTCGGTAGTGCTCATATGTGGTGATGGGGTGGCGTGCCCTGAAGGTAGCACTGTCTGAAACAACACCAGCTGAACTTTGAGCAAACAGCTTAAAATAAGTAACGTTTGTTTAGAGATCATTTTTGATTTCTGCATTTGTTTCATTTTGTAAATCTTTAGTTTGCTGATGAAGACCATGAGATGAGGAAAAAGTAACGGCTGGGACCTGTGAGTTGAAGCTATACTGTTATACATACTGTACAGTTCTCAGGTTAACAAGGAAATGCCTTTTTGATGCCTTTATAAAGTTTTATTGAGTGACCCACAGATTTATCTTGGATCATTAATTCAACATTGGCTTGACATTATACGGGGGTGGTCTTTTATTAAAAAAAAAAAGAAAAAGAAAAAAAGAACAACACTTTTGTAGAATTAGTTTCGCTGCAGGATTTGGGCTCTGTTTCCTTATGTTTGGACAAAACAAGCAATCTGAAGTTCAGTTATGGAGAATGTCATGGAGTAATTAAGAAAAAAAATATGTGAATGAAAAAGGGAAAAAAAATCAAATAGTACAATTAAAGAAAATATCACAATAACAATTCGAACTCAAGGAAATAATCATTGATAAGTTGACTGACTGATATCCAGGACCGCAGTGAGATAGTCCTGTTGTCATTGGCCACCCGTGCAGCCTATAGACGCTGAGCGTATACATAACATTACATCACAGTCACTCAGTAGGGCAAACCCGAGTGAGCTACTTTACAGCATGTGCAAGTTGTGGACCTTCACTAAACGCAAACAGCTCATTTCCACAGTCTTACTGCACTTCTTACCTTTAATTGAGCCGAAGTCAAACTGTCTTCCATAACATGTGTTTGCGTTTTTACTCAGGCGTTTGAGCAGCGTCTCCTCCTGGACGCTCCTCACGTTCAGCGTGTCGGCTTCAAGTTTCTTCCTCTGCCGCCTGCCCAGCCAGCCCAGAGCCTTCACCCCCACGTACTGACTCAGGAGGCCGCTCAGGGTCCGGTTGTCACCCCTCACCTTCGAGCTAATGTCCCTCCAAACCAGCGCCATCCCGGCCAGAGAGCACACACCGACAGCGACGGGCAGCGGAGGCGGCATCCCTGCGAGCAGACCCGGGGTTACACAAGCAGCAGGAGTGGGGACAAGAAGCCAGGTGGGGGCGCTGTTAGTCTACACAGCGTCTGTTATCTCTTTTACCTACAGTACAGTCAGGATGAATCAATGTGCACTGCTTGATTTCCCTCTGGTACTCTGCCACAGCGACATTTCCCATCATTTCACCACTGTACGTGTTCGTTGCTTTATCTACTCACCCTGCGTTTGTCCAACGACGGCGACAGCAAACGATAAAACCGCAAAACACAGCGGCGCAGCGACTCGAAACCAAGACAAGGCCATTTAGACAAAACACTGAGACTATATTTGACAATATGCTATGTGTTTCTGTTGTTTTAAACGCGTATAATAATGTTAAGATACATTTATGCGTCAAAGGAAGAGTCCAAAGTTTCGCCTTCCCAACTGAGCCCCTTCCGTGTTTGGGTCGACATCCGTCGCTGATTGGTTGAACATACGATGACGTTTGTCAGTCCGTTCTCCACGTGCACTGTTCATTAATAAGATAGGCTACTTGTAGGATTTATAGAAATATGCATTATATTATATTATATTTTATTATACAAAACCAATAATACCAATAGGCAACACAACAAACAAACATAAAATCACTAATCAAAAGAAGACAATTTATATCTGCATTGGCCATGAAAAGCAATAGTTTATTGTGGGAAATCATCAATCACAGTGGCAACAATATGTATCAACTTCATAACATATCAAGGTCCATCGTTGTGGTTATTTGTTTTACATATATTTAGTAAAGTTTACATTTGCATCATGTATGTTATCTAACTTCTAAATGTCTGAGTCTAATTCATACCGCTGACTAAAGAGAGCCCTGTGAATTTCAGCCTAATATTTCCAAAATGCAGCATTATCACAGTGGGCAATGACCTGAGCTGCTGAACATGTAATGAATCCTTTTTTGCCTCTGGCTGTACATTAGTCCACAGAAACCCCTTCATCATCTCTGCTCCTCAGAACCTGCAAAAGATCAGAGAGAACACTGAAACCTTTGATGCTGGACTGTAGTGGAAACTATCAGTCAGGGACATTTGCAGTTCACTCACTTGTTTCATTTCCACGGTTACAGCTGTTCATGAAAGAAGGATATAAATTATGTGGTGATCATGAAATAATGATTTTCTTTACATCTTTGTATTTCTTATTTTAGACCAACCTGCCCAGGATGAGGGTAACACCAAGGGTCCATCAACGGACACACCATGGACCAGCTCAGCCAGCCACAGTGTCTCAGCTGGGTCGTCAACGAAAACCTCCTCTGGATCCTCAGTGTACCACTCAAACTCTGTCACAGTAACATTAACACAGAGATGCTCAATGACTCTATGGCCAATTTATGTGATTGATTTACTGAGTTTTCTGAAACTGTAAGATGGGAAGTAGCTACCAAACATATGAGGTATGTAAAGCTGCAGTGCTACATATGCTTCTTCCCTGCTGACCTGTGACAGAGCCATCATCTTGCTCTTCCTCCTCCTCCTCTTTAGACCAGGCTGTGCTTGCTCCCACTGCAGCGCTGCAGTCAGACATGGAGGATGTGAGGCTGCCACTTTGAAGTCTCTGTCTCAAGCGTGCCATGTCGCAGATGTAAGCCTCTTTGTACAGCTGAGAAGCTGCAGATAACACACCAAGGAGAAGAAAGAGGCACCTTTGCATTGTGATTATGTGAGAAACAGGTTTAAAGGCCCCACATTGGCCAGCTTTTCCCAAAGAGTTTAAAATGAAATAACTGGTGTTGAATAAGTTGAGTGTAGGTTTGTTACCTTTAATTGTCGGTGCTAGCTATTTTTTAGAACGGCCGTATTTGATGAGTTTGATGAGGGAAACCAAAAAATTCCATGAGCCTGCGTAGCGTAGCTCTGAGCAGCTCACGGCTCTGCTTCGCCGTTCTAAAAATGCACCAACAATTAAAAGGTAACAAACCTACTGCTAAAACTATATGGATTATGGCAGTGGGCCAATTTGCTTTTGTCAATCTGTCTGTTTCCTTGTGGATATATAAAGCAGAAAGAAAACCCTGGAGTGTTAGAGAAGAGCCCAGCTGACCCTGCAGGTTTTCCAGCTGTTGGATGTGGCTGACTGCATCTCTGGTGTTTATGTGGAGCCGGTGACTGTCGCTGAGGTGCTTCAGGACGTGCTTGGAGTGGAAGGATGAATGAGTGTAATACACCAGCTTAGGGAGGCACAGGGAGCCGACTGCAGCTATTTCAAATCTGCTGCCCTGGTCAGCAACAGAGAAGTAAAAGAACAGAGCTTGTGTGACGACAATATGGAGATTTATGTGAATATAAGAGCACCTAGACTTGAGTTGTGTTACAGTATAAGGACCAACCTGGAAAGTGAAGCGGTCAATATCAGTCCAGGAAAAATTGTACATAAGACACAGTTTCCCCTCCACTCCCTTGAGAGAAATCAGATTAATTCACACTTACAACACAAACTACCTGGATTCACTTCTCCAGAAATGTGCATATGCAAAAAGTGAATTCCTGAACTATGTAAAGTCACTGAGGATGAGCCACCTGATAAATATGGACGCCTTTCACTGCCACACCAAGAAGGATTGAACTTCTCAGCTCCTTTTTTTCCTGCATGTGAAAGAAGAAATAAAGAAGCAGAGTTAAAAAATAATAATAAAGGTTTAAAACTGGTGTTGTTTTCGGTTATTTGGGCCTATTTGTTGTGGTTTTCCTCAGCTCATTTGTGTGACCTGTCTCATCCTGTAGAAGGTGACCGGTCCATCCTGCAGGCTGCTGGCCTCTTTTATAAACTGCAGGACAGCCTGGCTGCGTGACACACCTCTCAGCTCAGCATGCAGCGCAGGGCAGTGCTGCAGCAGGAAGTCTCGTCCACGACGCCTAATCAGCTGGATCACACACACACACAAGAGAAAATCATTAACATTTCCAAGGATTAGATTTGTAGCGTCACACTAATTATCTATTTTTGTTACCCAAGAGGGGAAGTAATCTTCAGGAAGAAAGTAACATCTGTGTTTTCTTTCTTGTGTTTCTTCCTCCTCTTCCTCATTCCCCCCAGTCTGCTGCTCCAGATCCCCGACTTCAGCTTGGAGAGCAGAGGCTGCCAGCTGGAAGAACAAAGCTTCCTGGTGGCGGCTCTGTGAGCGCAGCACCTTCTGCCTCAGCTCGGTGTAGTAGAGCTGCTGCACTTTGCTGCTGCTGCTGAAACAAAATGGAAATGGAATCCCAAAGGTCATCTTTGTTTCACAGAGGTTTCAGATCTAAGCTTTCATTTTACCGTCCGCTTTATAATGTGATGGCAGCTGATATAAAATAAATGAAATATTCATGTAAAAAAAAACATGATGGTAATGCTGAATAATACTAAATGATGATGTACAGTACAGAGGGCAGGACATCTGGTTTGTATATGGGAGGACAACTCACAATATCAGCTTTCCATTCTCCACATAATGCCGCACTCTTAGAAATACAATGAATGGGACCTGAAAATATAGAATAAAAGTAATGAAAATAACATAATAATCATCCCAAACATCAATATATATATTCATGATGTTTTGATGCTCATAATTCTAGTTAATCTTTGAAAAAAAGGTGTAACATAATTAAAAAGAAACAACAACTCACAGTTGTGGAGCCTCTGCTCCATCTTTTGCCAAAGTACTTGCTCAGCTTTTGGTCCAAATCAAGAAAGAGATATTCATTATCTAATGAAGAAGGAACATAGACAGAATCAAGTCCATGGTAAACATGTTATAGTATCAAATCAATTAGGCTTAATTAATGTTGTTTAACTAAAAGCTCATTCATTGTGAGCTGCCTCCCTGAGTCTCAGCGTTCCTCAGCAAATGAAGCGTAAATATTTTCTATTGCACTCCCACACACACACACACTGACTGACCTCTGAGAACAGCCAGGCTGAACACTTGGAGATCGCTGACACCGAGCTGCCTCAGCACGCTGGTCAACACCTCACAGCTCCTGGCTTTTACCTGAAACACACACACACACACACACACAGTGAGAATACGAGACACAGCCGAGCTACATCATGGCATATTCAGAGTCTGATGCAGTAGAGACACATTAGTGCACTTTATTTTTCCTTGTATATTTTATCATTTAATTGTGGATACTGAATTTGAAGATGTATGCCATTCACTCACTGTGAGCCCTGATTGAGAGGGCTCGGGTCAAAATTAATCTTTAAAAGGATTTCCACTTCGCTCAGTGGAGATTTTTCACCGTTTCATTTTTAAACAGAATAATAAAGTTTAAGCACAGTAAGATTAATAGCACCAGTCTTCACTCAGTTCACTGACTAACACAGAAGCCTTTTGTGGAAGTAAATGATTTTCAAAAGTCACGCAGTCACTCACCCTGACAGTACAGTCCAGATGCTGCTTGTTGGGCAGAAGAACACACACTTGTCGCCTCTTTCTCGTCCTCATGGTCACAGCGGTTTCTGAGCATGTCCATCCTGCATACACGTACTGTATATCCTCCTCCTGTCCTGCACAAGTCCCTCCTCAACCTGACACCTACTGATCTAATCTGTCATAGAGACATGAAATTCATCTGTGAAAATAAAGATTAGTAGTTGATGGATTCATTTTAATCAATCCATAATTTCATACGTTTTTCAAGGAAAAGTTTTTTAAAGACAGAAGTTAGTCACACCAAATACTGATTTTCTTTCTGAGTTTCTTGCATGTTATAAAAAGTTACCTTAATTGTCGACTAGGACAGCACATACATTTTCACCACTTACTATCAATAATTCTACAGATATTATTATTGTATGTAGCTGTACGCAAGTGATATTTAAACAGTTACTGTCCCATCCACAAAGAAAGAAAATGACAGACAACAGACCTTTGTTAATCTATCATTAATTTATTTAAAAACAAAATCTAATAATAATAATGCCAATTGTGCTTTGCTTTGAGAAGCAATAACAAAAAAGTGACATTGTTTTTTTTGTTCTTTTAGTAGCTGGTGATTCTTCTCATAGCAACCACAAGTTTTCTCTCCACTTGTGTGTGTATTTTTTTTCTTTTAAGTTACAATCTACAGCGTTCTCACAGGTTTCTACATGAAATAATTTGTTAACATGCACAAAAACACAACAACAACAACAAAAAAAACACAACCAAAGAACACTACAGTGCATTCAAAAGGCACCTGCTCCCCAGATACAGGCATGTATTACTTTTTTTTTTATTATTCTACAAAGTTGTACATACGTAGTTGTTGTAGCGGGATGTTTCAGCTTCAGTAGCGATGAGTCTCAACAACCCCCCCAACGAGCAGTTCATAAAAACTAGATCACATATGTACCGATTCTACGGAGTACTCGACAATATCACACGCTGACCTTTTTGTGGGACAGATGAGATACATTCAAGAGGTAACAACTTTATCTCCTACACAAACAACTGTTTTGCTCATCCACATAACTCACACTAGATTGTAAAATACAATTCGCAGATTTAAGCAAAGTTCACATTGAAGAGTCGATGATTAAAGGCGATCAGAGATTACATGCATTACAGTACGTATAGTGGTTTAGTCCTGGCGGGAGAGGGGCGAGGGGGAGGGGGAGGGGAAGGAGGGGGGTGCTAAACGGATCTCATGGGCTCAGAAATGCTTTCAGTGTCAGTGAACACAGGTTTCTGTGCTTCCATCACATTCCCACTTCAATAACATACTTTTCTGTTCCGTCAAACATGCTGCGGGCGCCATTTATCAGTCCACAAACAGGTACCCTTCCCAATTCATGGGTTATTTCTTACACAGATTCGAAAATGCTGCATTAAAATATGCAGAGTTTTAATATTAAATAAAGCTGTATGATCAGAAAAAGCATTTAAGTTAATTTTAACAAGCAGCGTTGGAGACTATTGTCAACTCCTTCAGTATAAATATTATTATTTTTCTTTTTTTTTTTTAATACCAAATCCCCACTTTTGTCTCAGATGATGAATGTCGATTTCTAACACTCACATTGTCAGTCTGAGGTGCTGGGTTTGCAGCCCATCCAGTTAATTCATCAGACTTCCTTTAACCTTTTCAAACACACACACTTCCTCCTTTTTTTTTTCCATCAGCTACGTCTCACACACTTGCATTAAACAAAACATTAACCCTTTCTGTTCTTGATGTCGAATTAAACAAATCAGACCAGAGTCTTGTTGTGTTACTAAGTTATACTGCAGGTAATTGTGCAGTGACTATCTGACTGATGTTTTACTTTGGTAGTTTTGTTATTAATTTCCATCGTTAGCACATTTCTGTTACAGGAGAGCTTCACGGATTTCAGAACAAAAACCTTGAATGATCAGGATCTACTTACTTACAGGTAGACAAAATGTGTGGGTTTAAACTACATTTGTAGAACACGGTTTTGAAAAGCTAAGACATAGTAAGAGGTGAAACATTATCTTAACGGAGAAAAAAAACGTATAGGTAAACCTGACAGTAAATGCTGACAGCATCTTCTGCTGCTGCTCACGGCAGTCTAAACATAGAAGTAAACAACTCAACAGAGAAAAATGTCCTCCTTTGCTTTTTACAAAAAGTTTCTCGACTATACAACAGACACAACACCTGGTTCTCACGAATAGCCAACTTTCTCACAAACTGACCTACTGTTGAAATTAATTACACGGTGGACTCTGCAGTTCCTTTGACGAATGCCCAACCAGCGAAAGCTGCTTCCTCAGCACTGGTGCTATAAAGGCTTCATACTGTGTCTAAATTATACAAGAAAAATAAAATTCCCAAACCTCTGCCGTCCCTAAAAAGCTTGACCAAAGAGTTTCTGAGCTCGCTGCATTTGAACCTAAATGGATGTGATGGCTGGTATAAGGTATTTTCTTAAGTGCTGTGCTATGTAACATTCATTGAAAAGTGAAAATGGTGTTGCACAAAAAAACAAAGATCAAAGTCACTCTTCATCAAAACGCATGATGAAATGTGTAACTGAATGCACTTAAATGTTAGTGGTTTAAATGCACTTAACTGTACGCTCGTGACTCGTGGCTTCGACTACACTTTGAACAGGTACGTTTCGTGTTTGTTAATAATTTTTTGAATAGCTGAACTGGTATTCTACTTATTGTTTTGATATTTTAAACCAGTAAATCTGCAGAGTAACTGATTTTTACAAATATTTTTGTAGATGAAAATTTGGATATGTACGCATTAGCAGGGACACTGCATTATTTCTATTTTATTTTCTTATATTATTTCATTTGTTGACAACAGAGTGCTTGTATTTAAATGCACTGCATATGAGAGGTTTTGCTTTTGTGGCTTATGTACAGGAATTTGTTCTTGAAAATGTCATCACACTACTTTTTGTTTTCTACTGTATAATAACATAGTGCACTGGAGAGAATACTGCAGTTTTACAAACAAGCAGAAAGAGTCAACATAAAAAAATCTTTGTTGTTGGCTATGTTTACCATTATTTTCTATGCATATTTTGCTCGTTAACTTGTATAGACGAAAGGCAGCTTGTTTTGTTTAGATGCTGTAAAAGTTAATTTTCACTGACTAACCTGCTTCAGTTAATTCTTTTGATTGTTTAAAATCTTGATCATATTAAAACCTCTCGACGTCACTGGTAAAGTTCACAAAGAGGGGAGTGACTCCTAGAAGTACCTCTTCAAAGTAACAATACATGTGTTTTATCAGCTGCACAGTTCTAAGACAGGGAGTCGTAGACTGGAACGAAAAAAAAGAAAAAAGGGAAGACTGGCTTCAAGTCTCTTCCAGCTAACGGCTAACAGTTAGCGGCTTTTACGTGAAGGCACTTCCTGGTAAAGCTTTCCACAGAGTAGCACCTGGGATTGTTTAGAAGTAACCAGTAGAAGCCCTTTATTGGAAGGAGCCTGGGGTCTGAGCTGGTCTGAAAGGTGTCTTGGTCACAGCAGTGTAAAACCTAAGATGTACTGCAGGAGTTTGTTCCGATTGGCCTGAGGTAGAAAGGTACTGCTCAGCTCCAGAGTGGTCACCTTGTTCTCTCTCCTCTCCTTTAGGACCTACAGGAAGATGACAACACAGGAAAAAACCACTTAACTCCAGCGGGAGGAACCTGAACGGGTGAAATGCATTCCAATAATCTTCATTTTTCATTTCAGTTTTTTATTTCACACTCTTACCCCAAGCTCTTTGAATGTCCTCACTGTGTTCTTCACCAGGTAATGGGTTGCACTTTCACCTGCAAATGAAGAACATCGATTACAAAGGATTCAGAGAGAAATCATACTTAGGAAAAATGTTCCTACTTACTGTACTTCATTGGGTAATCTGCAGTGAATTTGATAAATTCATTTTTTGAATCTGAGTTATTTTTGTCCTGGGACCTGAGTCAGTCCACACTTCTGTCTTGGGTCAGTGCATTAGCTCCAGTACTTGTGGTTTAATACACAGGGCTCTATTTTAGCGATCTACAGTAAGTGCATGGTCCTAAGTGCACGGAGCTTATGCACTTACAGTAGGGTGTGTCCGGACACCCCCAGATGGATGGTTCAAGAGATGAACTCAGTCTCTTAATTAATTATGGGTCTTTTAATTGTCCCTTTCCCCATCATTTTCCCATTCCCCGAGGAAAACTGAGTAAGGCTTTAAAACGTATTTTCCAAGAATCCAAAGGAGACTGAGGATCCTCTCTTACACCATGTGCAGTGCCTTTAATTCTTTAGGCTGAATAATGAATTGTGCATGAGCTGGTTTGTGGTGCTGTATCATTATTACCGTAAGCTGCCACTCCTCTCTCTGTGCGCGTGAGCAGGTATCTGAAGAGCCTCCCGGTGTAGTCGGACTCGGCCATGGGCTGACTCAGACTGTGGACGAAGATGGCGGCTCCGCTGTAGGCCTCCAGCACTGGGCTGAGCAGTCGCTGAAGGAAGATGAAGAACTCCTGGTGCTCTGCGGAAACGCTCACCTGATTGACAGGAAGCAAACAAACAAACAGAGAGAGACGGTCAGTGACTGGATGCTGCCTGATCGAACGCAGATTGAAAAGCATTTGGGCTTGAACAAAGCACATTTTTATAAATTTACTGCGTCTGTGTTGGCTTGAATCAAATTGTTCAATGACATTTTTGAGTGTAAGTTTCTAAGTCGGACCTTCAGGTAGCGATCTCTCTGCTCCTCTCCAAAGTCACTGTCCTCATCCTCCTCGTCACTTCTCCAGGACAGGGGCTCAGGGAACTTTTTGGGCCATGGTTCATCTGTGGGACTGGGGCTCAGCTCCTCCTGGTCCTCCTGACACACACACAAATAAACAAACAAACAAATTAGACCATCTGACTAATGGAAAGTCCCACTGCTGAATATACTCCCAACACAGGTCACAGTGGTTACTGCCATCTTTATCCACCAGGAGTGATGTTTGTGTGTAAACTGACCTCTGCTACGTACAGGACTCCATACTGGATCAGCCGGGTCACTGCATCATGGAGAACTTGGTAAATGGTCAGGCAGGGCTGTGGAGTGGAGAGGGGGAGAGACAGGGAAATATGAAAAAATGTTTAGCTCTGTTGTGTCTTAAAATCTCAGCCAAAAACAGTAAGACACTGACACTCTTGACTGAAGCTGCCAATAAGTTATCATTTACCAGATAGATATTTTACAATTACTATTTACTACTACAAGAAAAAGTGGTACTAAGTATAGGGTTTTCTTCCTAAATCTCTCACTACATGACCCATTATGATCAGTTTACATCGTCCACTAAAGTGGTGAGAGACGGTGGGACTTACAGGTGCCACTGCCACCTCATTGATAAGGAAGTGGGAGAGCCCGGCAGCCTTACGGATGAGTCTCTCCTGACTGAGAAGGAGGCTACTGTGACCACCGGACTGATTACTGGACTCTGACTCCACGACCAGCTCCCGCTGCAGTGACAGGATGCTGCAGGCTGGAGGAACATGATGACAGGAATTTAGCGCAGGAATAAACTCTAACGTCTCGGACGGGGAGATGCAAATCTCATCGGCCAATCTGCATATTTCTTTCAAAAGCATCTTGCATTGTTATCTAAGTAAGGGGAGAGGAAGAGGAAGAGTTTGTGACACTGAACAAGAACAAAATGTCTCAACGTACCGATGATTGCATCAGAAATAAAGACGTGGAAAAGGCCATTGCTGTAGAAGTTGAGCTCGAATAGCGCTGGCACGGTTTGGCTGGGGGCGATCGTGAACTCTCCGTTGCGATTTGCACTGCTGGTCACGTTGACACAGTTTCCCAGGAGGTGGAGGGCGCGCATGACTACATCCTCAGAGTTCCCTGAAAAGCCCAGGTCAAAGTCTCGTGAGAGGATCTCCTCTTTCATGTTGAAGAAATCTTCCACCAGCTTAGACAGCACCACCCCCTGGAGTGGAGAGGAGGAAAAACACAAGCTCAGAAAACCTGCGTGACACTTAGTGACTCCATAAACTAATTAGAGCCAAGATTCAGCAAAACAAAAACTTTGGCTTAAGTTCATTATATGCAGCTCTTGCCAATTCCTAAGGACAGAAAGACGGTTTCTGCTAATCGTTTCCACGGTCACCCACTTACATCAGTGAGCCTGCAGAGGGCAGAGGCCCACCACTAATGTACAGAGACGACGATGAGAGTGAGCGCAGGAAGAGAGAGCTCTAACAGAGGGAGACACTCATCTCCACCATGCAGGTGTATGAGACATCTGGGTCACCTTGATGTGAGAGAGGGAGTGTGATGAGCGTGAGGTGGATGAATGGGGGGAAAGAGAGAAGCAAGAAGGAAAGGAAAAAGGAGAGGAAGACGTGAGGAACAGAAGATGAGATAGAGGAGAAATGAAAAACGGCCAAACGTACCTGTCGGTGTCTGTACAGCAGCAAACAGGCCACGATGTGGGTGGACATGATCGCTGATGACTTATTAGCCGCTGTGAGGTAGATACAAAAAGACGGCATCATGAGAAACACACAACAGTAACATAATAATATCACACAAAGAAGAAGCACTTAATTGTGCAGGGAGGTGATGCATTAAAGCAAGTAACTGATCTCATAAATCAGATTTTATAATATAATATGATATGATATTCATGAATGAAAGATGAATTCATGCAGCTCTTTTAAACATGGTAGTATCTAAACCTTCGTGTTTTTCTTTATTTCTAAGACAATAAAACCCAGCCAGATGTCACTGATGATAGATAATATTGACATAATTGGGGATGAGTTTCTTTAAAGAATCACAGGAATGATGATTATATTGATCACATATTAGCGAGGCAGAGAAAACAATATAATAAGTGTGTCCAAGGACAAAGGTTGAAAGTGACCACTTTGATCTTAGCGCAGGTTCAAGGGTGTCGAACATTAGTGAGCACTGGTACTGCATTCCTCGCTCTCCTGCTTCTCTATCCTCCCCTTCCTCCTATTGGCTCAAAACAACATGCCATCCAGCTGGAGGCTCTATGATTGGCTGAGCATTTTTAAAGGGGGAGAAAGAAAAAAAAGAAAGAAGAAAGCCGCTGAATGAGCTGGGGAGAACCGGTTTGTGTAGTGCCACCCTGGGGCAAAACGCCTTGAGTGATGTGAAGCGGATGGACTGCAGCGGTGCTGTGTTGTATTTCAATTAAAGAGGCAGTATGATGGATGGCATTTCACGAGAGCTGCCTTTTCTCTACTTAGCAGGTGCACTTTTAACGCGAGATGAAAAGGAGAGCCATGCGCTGACAAAAGACGAGGGGGGTTGCAGCACAGAGAAGGAACCATGTGCTCTGACCATCTTGAATGAGATGTGATTTTTTTTTTACTTTCCTTGTGGGTTTTGCAGTAGCTCAACATCACATTACAATATCTCTAATCAATATTGAAAAATCATTAGATGTGTGACAGTGAATTTCTTACTGAAGAGGACGTGCTTGGCCAAATTGTTGATGAGTTGCCGTCTGAAGATGTCTTCGGGCAGCTCTCTGTTCATCTGCTCCTCCTGCCTCTCGAATAGCTGAGCATCAGGCCTGAAATAATAACAGTAACAGTTTAACATGTACACACACATACAGCTGTTTCATTGTCTTGACTTAAGATCATGTGCAAATTTCAAAAGGTGGTTTTGATGTCACAACAAACACAAGCTCGTTTCCCTCATCAGTTCCCTTATTTAACTTTTGCACCACTGAGGCTTCATAGTAAATATGCTGTGACTCATCATAAGCTCTAATGATTTATAAAAGTATACATTTTGATCTATTATTAAAATTTTGATCTATTATTAAAATGACTGTAGAGACTCTCCGACTGTAAATTCAGGTTCAGGTCTGTGTTACTACCTTTCTGCACAGTATCTGCAAAAAATGCAAACCCTTGTGTTTTAAATGAGCAGACGTCTGAACTAAAGTACAACTCATATCTTATAAATGTTAATAATTAATTATCAATTTACCAGTACTGTATATGGCCATTTCTGGGATATAAAAGACAGGAGTGTTACTCGATGTGCTGTTGGGAGTTTTTAATGAAATCATGTTAATCAGTTTTATTAAGAAGGGACAGGGCTGAACTGAAGTGACCTCTGCTGATGAGGTCTAGTGCTGTGCTCAGATGTCGGACAGTCTTCTATCTTGACCACGCTGTGAATTAGCAAGAGGGAGAAGTGTGGAAACGAGAGCTCGTAATGTTACAGGTGCAGGTGCACTTCGAGGAGGACGGTTTCAGTGACGTTTAGGGAGTGTGTGTGTGTGTGTGTTTCCACTTACTGTGCAGAAATGATGATGGGCGTCAAGGTGTGTTCCAGGGACTCTGGTGGTGGAATATGGCGGCTTCTCTGAGTGCCCAGGTATTCCTTTATTTAATACAGACAAAGTTCAACACTTTAAACCTATCTGGCACCAATAATTACAGCTTTTCATTGTCAAGTAACAGATGTGACCGTCATAACAGCTCTTCTATTGGGATACTGCATCTGGATCTGAGATCAGTCACCTTCAAGGAGAAGGGCTGGTTGAAGTCAACTCTGACACAGCCGTAGTTCTTC
The DNA here is from genome assembly GCA_030347415.2 of Decapterus maruadsi. Classification (NCBI taxonomy): domain Eukaryota; kingdom Metazoa; phylum Chordata; class Actinopteri; order Carangiformes; family Carangidae; genus Decapterus; species Decapterus maruadsi. Next base: position 10,031,775 of record CM064888.1, on the reverse strand, counting down.
CTCAGCATCCTGAACACGCCACACGCTATTCCCCACAAACTCTCATTCTTCTTGGGCTTCCCCTGGAGAGAGAAGAGTTGTTACTAAATATGAAGTACTTTCATTAATTACTTAAAATAATTAAACACCTCTGTTCCCTTATTTCTCCCGTAAGTCATAAAATTAAAAGCCAAATTAAATTTGAGTGAATGTGTGTTTGTTTGTTTTTTTGGATGACAAAGCAAAAGTGCACATAAACAAGAGACACCATCCAAGCACTTACCAGCTGCTCACTGTTGTAGTTGCCCTCAATAATGCGGTCGTACGAGATGCCAACTGGCACCACCAGTACATCTGGGATGGAACCAGTGCGCAACGTGTCTACCACAATAGACAGCATGCCTGCACGTGCTGTGGACGGCTTACCGCTGCGGGAGCGGGTACCCTCCAGGTAGACCTCCAAAAACTGCTGCTGACGCAACAACTCCTCTGTGTACTGAAGGACGGAGAGAAAGGGCAGGGACAGGGTGAGAAGAGGTGAAAGAAACAAAGTGCCCCTACATTCTAGGAGTGAGACAAATGCTGTGTGTGAAGGTCATAACTCTTGTCTCATGTCAAAAATCAAATTTTCTGCAAACTCTTTGACAACAATACACAAAATTGACTCTTTTACAAGGTGGAGGTCGAGTAAAGTCAAGGCTGTGCAGCTGCTGTACAGTTACAGTATATGCATTCTGAACACAGGTTAAAAAAGGGTGGTGGTCACTGACAGCTCGACCCCCCCCACGCCATCACATTGCAAAAACTGGGCACGTGCCAGATAAGACGTGGGGTGCAATGGTATCCTCCCGAGTACAGTGTGTACACAGCTGTCTCTTGCTATGTAGACACTTTCGAGGAGAGACACTTTGTCCTGAAATAGCCTCTGGGCTCTGGCATTTAGAGTAAGCTATGAGGAGGACAGACATTTGGGTATGGCTTTCACTGGTGCTGCCAGACTTAGAAATGCACAGTACTTTTTTTTTTTCTTTTCTTTTAACTCCTTGATCTTCTGCCTTTGGAGGAGTTTGGCTAATTACATTTCTGTGAGCAACAGAGGACTGCCAGAATGAAATCTTATCTTCTATCGAAGCAAAGTTCTGCTCGGTCCACTTTCCATAATTGCAGCAGCAAACTTGTATACGCTGTTTGGCAGGATGCGTGGTAAACTAGCACAATGAGCAATGGAAGTACAATGGGATAAAATAGGGTCATCATTTCTGACAGCTGCCCACGTCTCCGGCTGATAACGCTTATCTCACAGGGACAATACAAACTTATAGGGAGGGAAAGTACACAGTCTGTTTTACTTCCATTGTGCTCAACTCCCTCCCACAAACTCAGTGCACTGTGTTGAACAGCTATTCTTCATTCTGATAGACTGGTACAATTAAGAAAATTCATTAAGCTGCCAAGTTATTTGCACAAAGAACACTTAAGAGTCCTCATGCTACAAGCAGCTTATGATAACACAGTATTAATATTAACATTAACAGTCTTATACATTAGTTCTACTTCACGTTTTCTCATTAGCTGAGGCTTGTTAAGCCCCATTATCCAAATGCTAGTGCTGAGGTTCAGATTCCAGTTTTAATCGGCCTCTAATTTCTAATGCAGCCCACTCAAAAAAAAAAAGCTTGTACCCCAGTGCTTTTCTCAAAGTGCAAAAATGCAAACATAAGGATGAAAGTGCGTTTCGACACAGTTGGAAAGGCTTTAGCGTTTGCACTGACACTGCAAAAAACACAACATATTTGGAAAGTTGAAAGGCCACTTATCATGTGACAGTCTATACCAATGGTCTAGTTACTGACAATGGAATCAAGTGGAGAAAACCTCCAAGACTATAAAGAGGAAAATAAATAGCTGTGCTAACATCACATAACAACAAGAGCTTTTAACTCTCCCTGTCCATCACTCAGGAATGAAAAGAGCGCAGAGGAGAAAAGCATTAAGACGACCTGCAGTTACATAATGACACATTATAAACACAAAGAACCCAGACCCACAAGCAATAACTGAATTCAGGGATATTATGTAAACCAGACTTTTACTTGAAAAGACAAATAGACTGCGGGGGACTTACTGCGTGTAAAAGAGATCTGTACAAAACATCTTTCTTCCCATCTCCTGTCTCCTCCATTCTCCGTCTTATGAAGAACCCTCCCAGTTTACGGATTAGAGTGCTGCAAAGGTGGAAAAAAAAGAAGTTTGCATCCACACATTTTCTGTCATTGCATCTAGATTTCTACTAATTTTAGTGCTGAATTTGTCAGTATTATATCTTCATTCCCTTTCAGTGTGTTTTCAAAAACATTTCTCACATCTTTATTTCCTTTTTTTTCCTTCTCCTGTACCCTGGTTCAGTTTGATACCTTAACCGCTTTTAAGAAGAATTTGATCCCGTCTTAACCCAGAAAGCATGAGGTGGGAAATTGTGTATTTCTGTTAAATAAAGATGGATCTGGTTAATACTCTCCTCTATCATTAATACCCTTGTAACGTAGAGGATCAGTGTGCTTGAAGGCAGGTTAAGATAAAACTGTTGTCAGGACAGCTGTCTGGCTATTTAAATTCCCTAAATGTAAAAAACAGTGCTTTAGTTAATCTGATGTTTCTCTCTAGTCTATTTCCAGGGAATTCCCTTTCTTCTGATATCAAACTCATTTTTGTCTTTTCGCCTACAGAGAACAGAAATGCGCTTGATTTCAAGATCAAACTTGACACAAAGCTGCATGGGCCTTTTACCTGAGGATGGGGATGCTTAGGTTGTTTCCAGCGGCGATGTGCGGGGCTTTGATGTTGTGACAGAACAGGATCAAGGTGATGAGCAGGTAGTCGATGTGGGATTTGTGAACAGGGAGGAAGACCATGGGCACATTTTGCTGTAAAGACAAGATAAAGACGATTCTTAAATAACCACAAGCCATTACTCGATGCAAAAAGAGCCTGCGTTGGATGTGTCAGAATTAGTTTTTCCCTGAAATTTGATCTACTATCATGTAATGTATCCATGGGAAATGTGTTAGCTGTGAAAAATGTATGACTATTTGCAAAGGAAGCACATTTCTGTGTGTGTGTGCACTTCTTACTGACCTCTGTAGCAGCTTTTTTGACCATTTCCAGCTGACCTTTATGGATCTGGATGCTCCAGAAGAAACCATTAAACAGCCTGAGGAGGACCCATCCTGTCATCCTGAGCCACAAGAAAAACAAAGATATAAAAAGCTATTGTTATTTTCTGTATGTTGGGTTTAAAGGGTTATGTTAATGTGCAGTGATATTCCTATAGATATGGATTAATTAATCAGTAGCTGAGGTGAGAAGTCTATTGTGCGTGTACCTGATGAAGGCTGGAGAGATGTTGGCTACCATCTCCTGCAGGAAGGCCCTGGCTTTCTGCTTCACTTTACTGACAGCTTTGTGCTCCTGGCCAGACTGGCTGGCTGCAGCATCCAAATCCGTGGCTACCTGCTCAATAGCCGTCTCAACCCTGCAAGCAACAAAAGCAATTCACAAACATGATGCTGCATTTTCCAGTCGACAAACGTCATCATTCAAAACACGCAAATGCCGGATTTCTTTTTTATCAAAGGACACTTCATCTCCTTTGATAAAAAAAAAAAAAAAAAAAAAAAAAAGGACACTTCATCTCGGCGGCACGGTGGTGCAGTGGTTAGCACTGTCGCCTCACAGCAAGAGGGTTCTGGGTTCAAACCCAGGGGGCAGGGGCCCTTCTGTGTGGAGTTTGCATGTTCTCCCCGTGCATGCGTGGGTTCTCTCCGGGTACTCCGGCTTCCTCCCACAGTCCAAAGACATGCAGGTTAGGTTAATTGGTGACTCTAAATTGCCCATAGGTGTGAATGAGAGTGTGAATGGTTGTCTGTCTATATATGTGTTAGCCCTGCGATAGACTGGCGACTTGTCCAGGGTGTACCCCGCCTCTCGCCCGAAGTCAGCTGAGATAGGCTCCAGCTCACCCGTGACCCGTAAGGATAAAACGGTATAGATAATGGATGGATGGATGGACACTTCATCTCCGGCTGCTATTACTGAAGTGTTTTCACTTCCTGTTTAGAAAGACATGAGGTTTACTCACGTGTCTTATGCTCCGGATAGAATTTTCCTACATATATCTCATGTTACGTTGACTCTTACCTGCTATTGTTGAGCACATTGTCCACCACGTTCCTGGTGAACATATCCTTGTTGACATCTCGCTCCATAACGAACAGCACATAGCTCAGCCTGCGTGCCAGCCAGCCCCGCTGTCTGCATGAGTACATATACATATAAGGGTCAATGAATAGGATAATAGTTAGGAACATGTGAAACATCAATCTATTAATGTCAACACACCTCAACTTTGTCTCACACACACAAGCATGCACAAACATGAAACAGCAGGTACAAGTGAACTCGTCAGTTAAAGAAATGACTCTCAGTGGCATTTGGTTACACAGATTTCCTGATGATTGAACAGCAACCAGAGAGCAAGGCTGACACATCCATTACCTTGAGATTTCACAACAATGAGGAAGGCTGCATTAAAAGTCAGTCAACGCGATACTGATAATGTAATAATAATAATACAGTACTAACTTATGCACATTGATTACAGCCTATCTTGTCTGCAGAATGTCTCTATCTATAATGTGCTAACACAAAACATTGATTTATTTCAGCTGCAATTTGGTCCATGGTGATAAATGCATCTTCATTAAGGGGCTCATATCTATGTAGGATTTGTTTGTATTGTTTGTGTTTGAGGCATCGAGATGTGTTTTTGTGTGTTGCTTGCTAAGGTCAGACATTGGATGCATGTGTCCAGTGTCCACTGACAAATACTTTAAATTATTCATCAGTCTACCTTTCCACTGTTTCACAGATCAGTCCTCTTGACATATTATACACAGGCTGTTAGGAAGGCCAGTCCCTGTCTGTGATATATTTTCTATCCCTCGCAGGAGGAGTTTCAGCTCTTGCTCTTGTTGCTAGGAGCAATTAAAGAGTCATCAGATGTCAAAGCAACACGGAAAAGGTAAAAGCCTGGTGTTGGGGTTTCAATAGCTGAATATGTTCCTCTTGCCAGGCCAATGGACTGCACGGAAATACTATTGTAAGGAAGTGATGGTGTCGCAACAGATTTGCGGGTTACCTGGTGTGGGTCTCATTGATGTAGATGACATTGCGTAATCCCAGAGATGGAATACTGGGGTTGAACAACTTCTCCTGCAACGTAACAAAAGACAATCACTAACTGGTAGAAATAAACTTGAAAACAACAACATAATTTCGATTCACAGTCTTCGAAACACCGACGGGTTTGAGAAATATGTTCATTATGTTTAAAATGCCTGTTGTCTGTGGGCTGAGTTTTAAGGGAAGTGTCAATAGCATCTTTTAGGCAAACACCAAGCAGGTTTTTCAGTCTGATAAGGCAAATATTATGAAAACAACCATACTGTTGTAAATCTTGCAGCTTAGAAAATGTGCAGATTGCTTCTTCAAACTTCATCTAAATGTTCAATAGATTACAGACAATGAACGACACTAAAATTGTAATTGGCAGGTGCTGTCTACAGCGTATTGATCTCTTTATTCTTAACAATAAAAATTCACAATGGGGGGAAAAACAGTAAACCGGACGTGAATACGGCCCAGCAAATAAACTCATGTTAGAGTTAATTAGCTGCGGTGTAACATTACCCAGCTCTGTGGTGTGCAGGAGTGGCAGCAGCGGCCCACAAAGGGCCTCTTTCTGTTCAGCAGGCCCTCCTTCCACGTGCTGGTAACACAGCGCAGGACTGAGGGGCTGGTGCTGCGATCCTTGAAACAAAGCCAAACACAAAAGTCAGTGAAGGTAAAGGAAACAACACACACGACACATCAAAGGGGCCTGTGCTATATACGCACATGCAACGCTAAGACAAGATTAAACGGCTATGATCTGACAAGACGTGCAACGCTGATCCTATAATGGCATTACGAAGATGAAGAGTTGATCTGGGTCTATGGCTTACAGAGTCATCGTTGGGATGTTTCCAGCGGTTACACCATTGTTCTCCATTGTTGACCTGCAGCAACAAGCCATCTGACATCTCCATGGTCTCTGCTGTCCTTTACTCTCCCTCCAGATCACACACCACTAGCTGGTAAGCTGTCAAGACACAGAAATATCATCAGGTTATATCTGAAATCATTGCAGACAATGCACTAACTCTAGGAAACAGAACAGTCACCATTGCAGATGGAGCGCTCCAACATCTGTTCCCAGATGTCACCAGCCATAAGATATTACAGCGAGAGTTAAATAAAGAACTGTGAGCCCCACCCACATGATGCATCACCCTGCTATTATGAGGTGGTACCCAAACACCTGTTTGTTCCAGTTAGGCCTGATTTTCCAAGTACTGTCATGGTCACATTGTTTCATTTATCCCTACTGTAAATATCCTAAGTACATTTTACTGGCTTGTCTGCTGTGGTCTGAATACCTGACAAGAATACATACAATACATACACACTATACACATCTATTATGCAACCACATAGCCTGGATTCACTTAAACTGGTTTAAGATGTCATGACATGACATGACATGTCATTTGTTGAAGTCTTTGTCAGGTTTTGGTTACACTTCTTCTTTTGAGCTATTTTAAATACAAGGGTGCTTGAATTCACAAGGTGGCAAAGACTTCCTTATTTTAACAACCACAAAAACATCTTCAGACATCAAACAACTGACTTGCCACATGTTACTGCTACAAAAGCAAAACAGTCAACACAGAGGCTGCAGTTACGTTACACTTAGAGGTTGGCTGTGAGTTCTCAGTGTTTAATTTGATGAACTTTTCTGAATCTGATACGCCAAACTGACAAAATAATGACTCCAAATCATGGCCGTGATGTTTTTAATGTTAATTCTGAGGTCACCATAATAGTAAGTAATGTATAAAGTTTAAAGTACAGTAATTACCAAACAATGGTACTTCTAAGATACATCTTTGGCTAATTGCTTCCAAAATAGAAATAGCAAGGGGAAGCCCTTTCACTTGTCTAACAAAGAATGTTATTATCTCTATCTGTGACATTTTATTTATTAGAACTATTGGTTTATTTATTTTTGTTTTAGTTTAGTTGCATAACTTATTTGTTTGACTGATTTTCTGAGGATAAAAATTCAATTTCAGGTCATTATGTGACCTGCACTGACCACACTAACACAACCTACAGTGTGCAGGTTATTGTCTTGCTGACCCTTTGTCATGCTGGAGGTGTGCAGAACCATTGGGCCCCAAATACCTGCCAACACAATAAAAACATTGCTGTGGTCTGCCTGTGGTTTCTCTGTTGTTTTCTGTCAATCTATAAGCAGGTTACTGAGGTGGTCTGACACACTGGACTTGGTTTGTTTATTCCCCCGTTTTAAACATTTCAGTGTTTTTGTAAAGACACTTCTCTGAAACCATGTGTAGTAATAGCAGGCCCTAACTGACACATCCATCTTTAGATAATGATAAGACTTTATCTTCTACCAACATGTTACCTGTAATATTTACCAGTGCACTTTACACAGGAATCTGAAGGTCCCTAATGAGGTCAGGCTTCATATAGGTTTAAAAACTACTGAAAACAAGTCAAAAGTTTCATGACAGGGATTATTTATAACAGAGAACTGAAGCCGCTGCTCCATTTGCAAATTAACAATAACTGCCAGATTGTCCTGTGTCCTACAATACAAGGTGCACAGACAGTGCAAAAGTAATTAACAGAAAACACTGCAGCTAGTGCCCCTCATTAGTTTGGAAATAGGTTAGTGAGTCATTCTATGAATGAAGGCTCTCACTTGTTGTACAGCATGTGCATCAGTTAAGGGACAGTGAGTGCAGCCCAATCTTTTTTTTAAATAATACTAAGCCCAAAGGAGACGGCTGACGTGCATTCCTCTTGACAAAAATGTTCCTGTCTAACCGGTATCCAGCAGTGAGTGAATAGATGCACTTTGAACTGCTGTCTTCTTGTAGTGTAGTGGTGGAAGTAGGTGATATGCACACTGATGAGGGAAACTGGGTTTGGGTGAATGACCGGGAGTACTACACTTGATGGGGTGACTTTGTTGGAAGCATAACAAAGAAGATGAAGACTGAGAAGCAGTGGGTATTAGGTAACAGGTGATGGTAGCCTGAATAAGACACTAATGTTTCCATGCAAGTAAAATAGACTGACAATTGCACTGTAATATTAAGACAATATTGTCACTTTTCTGGTTTTTATAGGATAAAAAATGATTATGTGAAATCAATTTTATTACTCAAATCATATCCAATCCCAAGAGCGTGATCAAGTTTGCTGCTTATTATGCACCAGTAGGCTATTGCTTTTGAAGCACATTCCAGTAGTATTAATCCACCGGCATCAGCTGATATACCTAGGCTTGGATCATCTTTGCACGTACTGTAGGCACATGTTAAGAAAACAATGGCTTTGATTATGTTTAAGATTATCCGATACTATTTCTGCCATATAAGGATAATAAAGATACCACAATCTGACAGTGATCTAATAGCCTAATAGTGGTCAAACATCCGCATTCATTTTTTTTTAAAGCTATTGTCAGGGTGGGGTGAGGGGTGGGCAGTCCAGCTTCAAAACAATCAGATTTATGTTTTCCCCCCATAACCCAGAGAATCACCCCTATTCATAAACACTGCACACGACTAGGCTAATCCGTCTCACACGCTGTAAGCATCGGCTGCCTGCAAGCTGTCTGCAATAAGCAGGTCAAACAGGAGAAGTCTCTGTGTGACAGATGGGGTGCAAATAACTAGCAGCGCAGACAACAATGACACAGTCGGGGTAGCCCTCATGTCTCGTTTTATGGATAAAGCTGCACATCTCCACACATATAAAAAAAAATATGCTTAGGAAGCGTGAATCGTGATCAGTTACTACACCAAACCATGCCCTAAAGCGATTGTTTCTATCACTGCCTGCCTCTCTCCTCTCTGCATGGCATGCTGCCGAGCACGACTCACGGTGAAGTCCATTTAGCCCTGACGCTGGACAGCCTACGTTAGTAATAAGTAAGCGGTTAACGTTAATTTAATTTGTACTAATGAAGCAGACATGGCTTCGTCAAGGTTAGATGCAGGGTCCCATTAAATTAAACGGAGGGTCCTCGTGAAGTCAATGTCGATGTAAAGTTAACCCGGCTAGCGTCACATTGAAGCACCCGAATCAGCCCTAATGTAGCCTTTTCTTTTTAAATTATTGTTATTTTTATTTTTTTAAATCACGGGTCATAAACGTGTTCACGGCGAGGTTTATCCAACATCACAAAGCGGTGACTGTTTCCATGACAGTAACCGCGCGGCGTTAGAAAGAGTTGTACTTGTAAGGGAGAGGTAGCTAGCAACTAGCTTGATTTAGCCGGTATCTACGGAGAGCGAAATCTCACTTACCTTGAATATTGTGTTACGCTGACTCATATCTCAAAAATAAACCCACGTCGACTAAATTGCGGTCAGTAGTTAAAGGGCTCCAATGCCCTTGAGTCTACATAGGCTAGCTAGCTCCTCTCTCCTCTGAAGGCTCTGGCTCTGACAGAGAGAGAGATGTGTGACAAGAGGAAGGAGGCAGCGTTGTTGTTTTGGGACAGCGGCCAAGTGCCGACACACGTAGTTCAGCCGGCAGCCTGTGGAGGGCACTGACCACCATCAGCTCCCACTCACCACATCATCATCTTTAGAACCTGCTTTGTGTTTTTGTCTGGAACAGCTGGATTAAACATGTCTATATTTTGGTTACAGATTAAATATATTCATTATGGGTGTTTTTCGTGTGAGGTCGATGATGCCGTGTTTTCGAAATACGCTTTTATTTTGAAGGGCTGTTACATTTGGGTATTGAGCGTAGAACTGAACTAAAAAAGGTCTTAACCCCAGTTTAAGCAAAATTTGACAAAACTTAAACACATACCAATTAAGTAAATAAATAAATTTGAGGTAAAAAAAAAAAAATGTAATTGAAAACACAGTTTTAGTGCGTCCTCTCGTGGTCATATATTTAGCCTGCATCCTCCTCCTGGCCTGCATGTTATTGGACCGTACCACTATTTGGGAGGGGGGCATTCATAACTTGAAGGATTACTTTGAGGGAATAGTAGGCTACGCTATGAGAATAAAATAAAAATAAATTGCTAGTGAACGGGTATCAAAACAGTTGCCACGATTCCTCAACTGATGCCTGTGTTAACGATTTTTATAATAACTGCTACAATGGAGTGACCCATTACGAGAGCTATAATGGTAGGGTCTCAGACGTTCTATTTCCTTCGATTAACAAGCTAGCGGCAGCCATGAGGTGAGCCATACATTTGGTGTTTAAATGTCAATTTATTCTTCAAAAATTGTTGTAGGTTTGTTAAGTTCGTTGTTTAAAACAAGAGGGACAGGGTGGTCCCGGTCTATTTGAAGTGAATCCCCTCCTTTTCCACCAGAAAGTGCATAGGGCCTGTGTTTGGTATGCTAACGTAGCTCTAACCTAGCTAAGTTAATCAGGACATGTCACAACACAACACGATACTGAAACGCCACAGGGTTTTAGCGGCGAATCAGCTGACAATAACATGCTGTTTTTGTTTTTTTTGTTTTTTTACCGTGATTGTCATTGTTAGCCTAACAAGCTTGTCAAATATAAACTAAATTGATCTAGCTCTTGTAATAGACAGTCGCCATCAACACAACATTCACCTATTTGACAAACGAACGACACACTTGTGTACGAGGAGGAGGAAAACCTTAGATGTCTGAGATCATTAAACATTACATCGATACCAAGGAGTACTTTAACTTATTTAGACAGGCGGTCGTGTAATTAAACGCCAAATGAGCTTGCACTAACTTAGCACTGTCTTATGGGTACAGCCTAATGTCATCCAATAACAAAGGTTTCTGGTAGAATACCATACCTGATATTGAGTAGGCTTACTTGTCAAACAATTCTTTAGCACTAAAGGGAATGAGCATTGCAGCCAGAAACTGAACATACTTCAGTTCAATCTGAAACCTGGCTTTTACTTAGATAGAGGGAGGATTTTTAGTAAACATTAAAAACTACATAGAGAAAGGTCTGCCATTTATGTAAAGCGATGACAATGCCAAATTACTGAAATACTATTACTTTCTATATTCTAATCTGTTTTGTTACTATGTGTTTATCATGTCCTTCAAATGTAAGTAATATTTTCTTTGTCTGTCCAGCATGCTCAGGCTCCAGAAGCGCTTGGCCTCCAGCGTCTTGCGCTGTGGCAAGAAGAAGGTTTGGCTTGACCCCAACGAGACCAACGAGATTGCCAATGCAAACTCTCGTGAGTTTTTTTGTTTGTTTTACCATAGTTTTCTCTGTAGATTTACTGAAAATGCTCATCCTCTGCCTATACCTTGTATTTGTGCTACAGGCCAGCAGATCCGAAAACTGGTTAAGGATGGCTTGATCATCAGGAAACCTGTGACAGTTCACTCCCGTGCTCGCTGCCGCAAGAACACACTGGCACGTCGCAAGGGACGTCACACTGGTTACGGTATGTATTAGCGTCACAAGTAATGTTACTTCCCATTTAAATGCTATTATTTAAAAACATCACTTCAACATACAGTACATGATGCCATTATCTTCTAGTTTCAGGAAAAAAGTCAACTCTAGGGTATGTTGTTAATTTCATGATTTACTTACCACTTTCTTTGTGCCCTTAGGTAAGAGAAAGGGTACAGCCAATGCTCGTATGCCAGAAAAGCTGACGTGGATGAGGCGCATGAGAATCCTGCGTCGTCTTCTCCGTCGCTACAGGGAGTCCAAGAAAATTGACAGGCACATGTCAGTACGAACTTTGGCACTTGCTCCACATGTGCAGTTTGAATTTCAGTTTCAAGAAGAGATCTTCTTCTTTGAGCCACTCTGACAAATTTTCTGTTTCCTGCAGGTACCACAGTCTGTACCTGAGGGCCAAGGGTAATGTCTTCAAAAACAAACGCATCCTGATGGAGCACATCCACAAGCTGAAGGCAGATAAGGCTCGCAAGAAGCTTCTAGCGTAAGTTCCTGTTATAATTTTATTCACTGGAGCTCTCTGGATAAAGTCTGTGTCTAATGTCACTCTTTAATTTCACAATGTCACAACTAATTTTCCTCTGTCCCCACTTTCCTTTACTTATTCAGTGACCAGGCTGAGGCTCGCCGCTCAAAGACAAAGGAAGCCCGCAAACGCAGAGAGGAGCGTCTCCTGGCCAAGAAAGAAGAGATCATCAAGAACCTGTCAAAGGAGGAGGAAACTGCAAAGAAGTGAATCTAATCTGAAATGTATTGTCAAATTCCTCTTTTTGTTGTTAATAAATTTGAATAAAAGTAACTGTTAGTGCTCTGTGATTACAATCGTCTGTTTCCTGTCTGTAGTGGTTTTGGTATTCAGTGACCTGACATAAGGGGATGAAAGATGCAGTAGAGTAGTACACATCCTCTAGTCTAGTATACGGCAATAAACTGCAGTTTTGGTGAACTTTTCCTGAAGATTTATGTTTCCATGTTTTCAAGTCAGTATCAGAGTTTAAAGCTCAACAAAATATGATAAGGCCTTTCCAACCAAACATGGCCCCACACTTTTATTGTGTGTTAGTGAAGGAATTTGTTTATGGCTAAGAAGGTGCTGTCCGTACTGCACTTTACTGTCAGTGCTCTCAATAGGCCAACAGGTGGCAGCACAGCACAAGTACCAAACTTACATCTCAGTCATACAAACGTGTGAGATGTAAAATGTTTCTCCTGATTTGATAATTGGCCAAATAATCTGTTTTGCCACTTGTTGCAGGATTCACACCTTTACCTTTTCTATGACCACACCAGGAGTGTCCTGTCAGATTCATACAGTTTGGGGGCCATAAAATATTGACAATGGATACAGGAGGGAAAAAGAAGAAAGCATTTCATAGTGATTAGTGATTTATTCAAACTTTAGGAAAACCTTAATCATCTTGTCTTGTCATTTGTGTATTACTATGGGTGTAACAGCAACAGTTCTGCTACTCTGTTGACATTAATATTTGATGAAGCACTTTCAAAAACATCCATATATGTAGTGGTTACTCCTTTGCTGAGGCAACTATGATGGAAGTTTGCTAATCAGAGTTTTCTTTTTATGTTAGACCTTCACTTTTTCCCTGTCAACCACCACTTCAAGTCAACATCCCCCCTTTTAAGAGCATTCACGGTTTGGTACTCTCCCCATGCTGCATTAAAAAAAAAGATGATCTATCAATATTTAATGCACTTTCCTGGCATGTTAAAACAAAATTAATCAAAAACAATGTCAGTAAAGTGATTTATTTCAATGTGGGCTAATGAATTGTTGTCTATTTTTCCCCATACTGACAGATGAACCCAAACAAGTTAATTTCTCTATTGAATAATCTTTGACTATGAACTATTTTCTCCACTTCGCTTTTTCCTGCCAGCAGGTAACAAAGCCAGAGCAGCCAAAACAGCTGGATCACAGCAACCACCTGTGCAGCTGCATGCTCCAGTCATTCAGTCGTTTCCACTTCCTGCTCAGGCCTTGAAGGAGTCTTGTCTTTCATGATCCCAGGAGAAAGTGTGACTGAAGTGTTTGCAGACGCATTCATCGCTAACTGGTGCAGACAGGCTGCTGTGTGTGTGTGTGTGTGTGTGTGTGTGTGTGACAGAGAGAGTTAGGGGAATTCTCTTCAGGTCTATGCTAAGCAGATTATATTCAGCAACGCAGAGCATATGGAAATCACACTTTTGTTTTAACGGCTTGAATGCCATGATAACTGATGGATAGAATTTATGTAGATGGGTAGATTAATTTAACGACATATTATGGTCTAGAAATACAAAATCTTCAATATTAAGGGTACTATTAACTCCTGTTTGTGTTTCACTTAGAATCATGCATAAACAATAGGCCACCCGAGCTTTAGTGGCTGACAGTGAAGAGCCTTCATGTTTAAAATCTGGGTTTCAAAGGCCTTGAGGAGCTGCAGTGAAGGCTTACACAGCATAATGCATCTGCTTACCTTGACACCCTGATTTAATTTTGTTGCACAGTAGCTTCACTTACTGTTATCCCACTAAGAATGCAGTTACCCTGAATGCAATTATCACTGCAGCGCATCTGCATATCGTGTACGTATATATAAAGACAAAACCGGCCGTGTAAATCAATGGGAGATCTACAGAAAGATGTTGCAGGGATTACTGAAGGAGAAAACAGGCTTTGTGCAGTGGGGCCATTTTGTGGCTCAGTTAATGTATTTCTTCATTACCAGGAGGCACTCCTATTTCCTGAAGCGTGAGCCTTAATGGGATTAGATAAGGAGAGGAATATGATCTGAAATGAAGCAGCACTCTTTATTACACTTGGCCTTCAACCCAGGCAAAACAAATGGAGCAAACTCCTGAGTTCAAGAGATCTTTAATAACAATTGAGGAGAAGAGATGAAAGTAATTACAGGAAGATTATTTTTGAACGTGAAAACACTTATCTACTGTAACATCTGAAAGAATTACCCCTGCACATGCTAGTTTTTTTTCCCACTGTGTGTTGGGCTGGGCCTTGATGAGAAGCTGTAATTCCTAACCAACCAGCAGAAGTTACTGTAACCTCATCTTCTTCTTATCCTTCTCATCATAAATATTATTTTCTTTTATTTACTCTTTTCATACAGTATCATTTCATTCACCCCAAGTTACTTCTTTGTTTTGGTTCATAAATGTGGAGATGACACCATCAGAGAGTGTGGGGATGATTCGGGAAGTGGAATTCTCTCCCTCTAATGTTTGTCTATCTAGGAGCTGATTGAAAGAGAGACTCAAGTGATACTGATCACAGATCAATCGGACAGTGTTATCAGATCTGATGTCCAGATAAATGTCTTTCTTAAAACCCTGGTCTTGTGCTTTTACACTTTTACACAGCTTCAAACTCGTCCTGTTATCTGCTCAGTGCTTAAACGCATCTAAGATCAAATAACTCAATAGATCTCAAAGAATGATTGTCAAGGGCGTCTTGGAAAGGTTATAAAATTAAAGGTGTACAGAAAAGAAAACTGAATTTGAGCTCACTCTGGGTCATAAAATTAATGTAAAAACTCATCTAACAGACGATGTAGGCCAAACTTTGTGCAAAATTCTATTTTTGAGTAAATTTTGCTGTATTTTTTTCCGCATTGGACATTGCAGGCGCACGGATTGAGCTCACGATTCAAAAGCCACTGATATTGATCTGTCATCAACCTCATTCAAACATCTAAACACTGAATCATTTTTGAATATCCCGCCTATAAATCAAATTAATTTTAAGGCTTTTTTTTCTGTACACCTTTAATATACGAATGATATCACTATAGTTTCTCTGATCAGCGGATGAGTAGTTCGGTCACAATGAACTTGGCAACCTCTAATTAACTGAATCATTTTCACTATAAATTATTAATTTTAAGGCTTTTTTTCCCCTTTTTGTCAGCTGTATGATGGGGAGCAAAAAATGCAAAGCCCTGTAAATTTAAACACATGTTTGTGCTTGTTGTTCATGACTTAAGATGTAATATATATTTAATATTAATGCATACATTGCTGAACAAACAATCTACAGGGGTGTCTTTTTATTCTAACTGACATGTACTGTATACCTTCACAGGACAGTGAGCATGGATGTAGACGTGCCATCTTTTTTCTGTTTCTGCCTCCATTGTTTTCATTTGATATTAAAACCTGCTTGCTATAAGGGTTTCAGTCGATAATCAGTCCATTTTCAGATGTTGTGTCTTTTACTTGATGTTCTTCTCTATTCCTCTCTTCTGTGGCAGCAGAGAAAATTTCCCTTTGCTTCATTTCCCTTTGCAAGAAATACACATATTCATTTTCACTTACTAATTTGACATTTTTTATTTCCTCTTCTTTGACTATCTCTTTCTTTGCTTGCCCTTTTCTCCATTTCCCCCCCACAGGTAACTTCTGAACTCTTTTCTGTCTTCATAGATAGAGCGCTTAAGGAACAAGTTGGCTTTAATAAGGTGCAGCCATGCTCATCTGTTTCGCCAGGTACTGCGTGTAAAAATCTCATTATTTTCCCAATCACTGAGTTATTGGGGTGTCGAGATTTATTACATTTCAGACACGTGAGATACAAAAGATGCAGACAGCGAGTTGAGTTCAGCAAATTGCCGTCTCCCCTTCGGCGCACGAGGAAGGGCGGAAGTTCATGACTGTTGACGAGTTGTATAGCATGAAAATAACCTCCCTGCTTATCCTGTAGATAAGCGAGCAAGAAGGGGAGGGGAGGGCAGTCATTTGCTAGTTAGTTAAGCTTTATAGCTGCACGCACTCAGCACTGGGGAGGGAAAGAAGAGGGGTGAAAAGAAGGGGAAGTAAGAATAAAGGCAAAGGAAGGAGGGAGGAGAAGAGCATAGATGTATTTTCAGCCAGAGAGGGCTGCATCCTTAAGTAAGGATATTATTATAGCATGAGAGCCACAGACATACTCCATCGTAGGCTCTCTGGAGTACAGCAGCAGCTTATACAGCACGGAGGAACATTTCATCTTTACTCGACAGTTGCTGTCTGAGCAAGTGGGATATTCAATTAAATAACAATTTCCTTGGTTTTGCAGAGCAGTGATTGAAACGCAATGGTGTCGCTGTGCCACTAATTTGTATTTTTGTGTGCGTGGTCATCAGCAACAGCCACCGCCGAGTCCTCCTTTTCGGTTTCATCAGCAGTTCAGACTACAACAGAACTGAATTATTCTGGTTTTGAAAAGGGAAAATAACAAAAAGGCAGATTCATATTCTCATTCACCCAGCCGCCTTCAGGACCTCACTTGCTTTGTGGGGACAGTTTACGGTCATGTGGCATTGCAGGTTCTTTTTAAAAAAATGCTGCACCATGGCAAATTTCCCTTAACTGTATCAAAGTTTAAAGTTATGCAGAGGCAGACTGAAGGAAGTGGCTGCAGAACTGAATTGCGTGCAAAACGTCAGCAAAACTAAAGGCACTTAAGGTGCACGCAAGTTCACGGTTGGGGTTTGTCAACAAGGCAAAAACCCTTATATGTGGAAAAACTTGGCAGTAAGTCAGCCTGATTCTGGTTCTGACAAATCCTTTTCATTGGAGGATTTTGGAATTAATACCACTGTGAGAAATAGCCCACATTTACAGTATGATATGAATATGAATGGCAACTCAGTGTACATGTCCCTCTATACCTAAAGTGCAAGTATTTTATTCTGAGGGGCTGTGGTATTTGTGCCAGTGTGGGTCATTTGGCCTGTGTCCTCCACTCGTTTCTCCTGTCAGTGGCTGTTTCCCTGCATAACGATATGTCTGTAAGGCTATCTGTAGCTCTCATTAAAAAGAAATGGGAGGCTATTGTCCTTATAATCCCTGTGGGGCCGGGGTGTGAGTCAGCGGACGGCAGTGCCAACCCCTTTTGGCATGTTGAACACAAACCCCAATGTCATTCTGGCCACTAGCCCACCCTCTCTGCCCATCCCTCTCGTTTTCCATCTCTCTCGCAGAATCATTGCTGCTGATAATCCATCATTTCACAATGACTCTCCAAAAAAAAAAAACATAAGTGTGTAACTCAGGCAGACACTTATTGGGACATTGTGATGCTGTTGCTCATAGTTTTATATACAGTACAGTAAGTCTGTTTCTTTCTTTATGGGACAAGACTCTCATACATTACTTTTAAAGGAGTCATCACCTGGTTTTTTACGTATCCAGCCCCCCTTGGATCGCTTTGGATCAATTTGTAAAACTTATTAGAAAAAATAATAATAATTTTAATCAAACATTGAGCTTGTTCTGACCCTTTTTCCTACCGCGACTTTATCACGCGAGATTACGCGCGAGGTTTTGACTGGTCCGGATGTGCACTGTATGAGGCACGCGTTGATTCGCCGCAGGAAGGACAGAGCCGGGGGGGGGCTTGCCTGCATGCAGACTCCAAAACATAAACAGCCCCCTGGTACCGCTTCGGCGATGTCAGGTAGCACTGGGTGGTGAAAGAGGCCATCAAAAATCTTGCTTTAAAGGCACACCTTTGTGTGCTTTTCCTGTTCGGAAAAAGAGCCTAAGCTAAAAAACGGCGCCGCTACCAGCTTTTCAGGCAATTTCAATGATTATCATGTTTTAACAAGAGAAATAATTGAACTGAAAGTTTTGATCTAACAGTATCTTGAAATGTAGCACTGCCATCAACTTGCTTTAAAAGTGTTATAATACTAACAATCAAGTCTTGAGACATTTCCATCAACACAGAATCTTATAAAAAGTAATTTGGGCTTATTTACTTAGCTTGCATTCAATTTCTTTATTCTTCTGTTTAATCAGTTTTTATCTCATCCTTCTATTTCGTTTCACTCCCTTTAATTATACTGTATATTAAATATGTCTTTTTGCATTCCCTTGTGTTTCTTTAATATGCCCCTTTTATGTCTCGTGTAAACCACTTCGAATTTACATTTCTGGATTGGGTTTCCTTGCCCCCAGCCAACCAGTGGTTTACTGTATATTCATTTCCATACAATATGAAAATGGACTTACTCAAAATGTACTTGACACAGATTCATGCATCTATAAATGTTTTGTTGATTTTGTTATGTATCATTGCAGTTCAGAGTGGGTGCTACACTGAAACAAGTGTAAAACACCTGAAACCATGTGCTGTTGAGGTGGAGTCCAAACTAAAAATGTATGCAGTTTTTTGTGTTATACACCATCAAAAATAGTCAATATGGCATTGAATGAAGAAATGACCACAAATACACAAACATTCATGTGAAGTAATTGCAATAAATGTACTGTTGTATCTTCCATAAGGGAGATAGAGTGGTTGTATATTGTGAATCTTGTCCTGACTTATGGCTTTGTTATTCAGAGATGTCATTTTGCTACACATATACAGTACATAAAATGAATTGCTGCTTCTAAACCCGTAAAGCAGCACACACCAAACCAAAGGGGTTGAATAACTGCGACACATGTATCAATTGGCATGTACTGTACTATGCTTTCATAGCATTCACCAAAACTTTGACAAACAGCCATATGTTCATAAACACACACACACACCGTCAGACGCCGACAGGCTGTGAACAGACACCGCTTGGCGCAGCAGATCTGCCCCTGGAGCTAAATATAGCTGTCACGTTTGTTGGGCAAATTGTTTTCACTCTGGCACTGTGAGTGAATCTGGTTTTCTGTCCCATTTGTGTCAAAATCTGCAGGAACTTATTAACATGCATTGGTGAAAACTATATCTCTCTCTGAGGTGTAGCAGAATGGAAAACAGATGTAGCAAAGCACAAATGCACCACACGGATTTAAAGAAGGTCAAGATTCAAAAGGACATTCATTTAGGACCAAACACAACAAAAACAAAGTGATAACATTCCCATAAATTCAATCTTGGGTTAATACCAGTTTGCAAATGGTGAATATGGTAAAGTGCAGCAGCATGTTACTGTATGCTCACATTAGCATTTAGTTCAAAGCACGATAGCGTCTGAGCCTGGCATGGATGCAGATATTATTCTAGCGAAGTCTCAGGAGTGTTTTGGTGTAAACAAGGCTAAACCCAAGGCACAGTTTCACTTGTCACAGTAACCTAAATTGAGGAGGGGAGAAATCTACATTATCATGCAGTCTCCTACTGTTTCCAAAGCAAGGCCAACATTAAAGAACAACCGCAAAGTCTTTCTTAATTGATTTGATCATATTTAGTGTATGCAAATTATAAATCCTCGCTCACATAAAAGGGAAGTGTATTTTAATCTCAGCCTTATTATAGAGTAGCCACATGTTCTCTTGGTTAACTACCGAGTGTTTATCAGTGTTGGACTGCCCTCTGTGCCTGTAATGATGTTATTCAGCGCGTGGGGCAGCATGAATTATTTTCACATAATCAAGTTAGGGTCAGACAATTTGATTTCATATTTTTTATTAAGTTAAAATCATTTTATTTTGTTCTAATCAGGGGTTGGGCTTGTTTCTCCACCTGTCTCTGCGTCTCACAGTTTGCTTCCTTATCATAATGCAAACACGCTCAAGACTCGATCTTTTGATTCATCTCACTGTCAAATGTAACACTCACATCTTCTTTTCTATTTCTGTGGCCACAGTGTCTAATAATGAGGGTTTTTAGTATATGTGTAATTCTACAAATGATAAAGCGCCATCTTTCTTTTTCTTCTATCTTGGTTGTCTCATTTTTTTGACACCCTGAGAGATTGATCACACCGGTCTTTTTGCGTTAGCTCACGCCTTAATACATTTCATAATTCACAGCTACCCTGCTGGAAGGGGTCTGTCATCAGCTTTTACAATAGGGATTCAGTTTTTCACATTGTCATTGGATTCTGACAAACTGTAAAAAAAAATGTTTCTTGTCATGAAAAAAGCTGATCATCTGAATAATAGTAATAGAAAAACATTGATGCACTGCACATACACACAATAAATCCGTGCGGACACAAAGTGGGCCATGTATTCCACACGGAGTGGGCTTATGGTGAAAAAGTCTTCAAAGTGATAAATAAAAAACAAGGCTGTTTCGCACATGAGCAAACGTTTGCTTGTTACATCATGAAAGAGATTTGTCTCCTATCAGGAATTAGTAGGTTAACGTTTGACCCAGATACAGCAGGGATCTGTGGATGTTCATTACATCAAAGAGTTTAAATTAAGCTTTCTCATTTAAATAGAAAAGGATCTTTAGAATAACACGCCTTTTTCACCTAGTGGCTTACAGCTTCTAGTAAGGCTGAGTGACTGGCTTTTTTTCTTTCTTTTTTTTTGCGCCCATGAGACAACAACAATATGTAGCTTTTTTTTGCTGATCTTAAAACACATGTTGCTGTTGGCAGCTCACCACAATGTCAATTTTTCAGTCTATGAACGTTGAGTCGAGTCAAATTGAAACTCAACTCACAATAAAAAAAAAACTGCTGAAATTGGTAATTAATCAAAATGTGTTTAAGGGACAAGCTACAGGATGGGATGATAATAGGCCTACTGAGATAACCTTGAAGTTGCTGAGTACAGTTGCATCTAAGTTTGTTTTTTGATTCATTATTGTGGTTACAGTTCATTGTAGGACATGTTAAATACTGTACTCAAATTTGATGTATACTCAAACTGTAGAGCTAGAGGATGTAATATTGACAACTTTCTGGGTATGACACACTTGAGCAGCACATTTAATGATTGGTTTTGTTCACATTTCCACCATAAAACTGCCACAAAAAAAGAAAAAAAGAGGACTGTGAACAGATTTGTCTCCATTCCAGTCACGACGTTGAGACTGTAACAGCGCTGACTGCTCCGAGGCTCAATTTGGGAGGCAGGAGATTTGCATCCTTGCTGCACACGACAAGATAAACTGTTTCGACTGTCCTCAGTGACCTGCCTGATTTCACACAAACCCGTGCGTGCTCACTCCCCCAAGATCTTGAAAATCAGCTGTCACAGCCAAACTCAGGATTATAATCACAATCTGAGTTACACAGTGTGTTTTGAAAGTTTCTGGCACACGGCCAACGGTCCTCCTCCTTGTCAAAATCAGTGCCTGCATCTGCCAAAGTGCAATTCGACTACCGACAGTTTGGTGGGAGATTTAGGTGTTTTATTCGAGTTGCAGCTATAGACTCAAGCTGCCACACCAAAGCAGAGAAAGGGACCAAACTGTTTGAGCAGAACTAACAAAACCCTCTAAGAACATCTAATGTGTCAAACCGAGTTTTGACCTTTGACCATCACTCAACTCCCGGCAAAGATAAAGGCCACTTCTCCAACAACGCGCTATGAAGAATTTTAAACAATGATAAAAACCTATTTCACTCTCATAATCTCATTCTATTCAGAAATGACTTTTTTTTTTTTTTTTTTTCCATTTTTAATGTTCGGTTGTTTTATATTGCATTTAAATTAGATTCCTATAGTGCTATAAAGTCAGGATTGTGGGTGCATGAAGTGAGGGTGATCGATTTATTTATACATACACTATTTATATGTATTACAATCATCCTTGTTGATTGTGTTTTGACTTCTGACATGTCCCATGTATTTCCTGTTGTTTGTGTCCAGTGTCTACACTCAACGCATTCATTGTCTGTGAACCAGTGTCACTAACATTTCTGTAGCTTTTAAGTTGTTACTACTACTACTACTGTTAATAATTACGTTATATACTGTATATTAAGTGTACAGTATGAAGCTCCATTCCTGCTTCTCTTTACTCCCACTTTCTACCTTTACATCACAGTTTTTTTTTCACTGTCAGGATATTTTCCTTTTGAGAACAGTACCATATGTGAGTTGCCAAGGTCAGCAGCTGACTGATGCATTTATGACAACTTGATGTTACCCAGATGAATTCTGTGGTTTAATTGCAGTTTCATAAAATCTGTTGGCCCCACGCAGGGAAGATGGAAAGAAAAAGAGCCCCAGGTGAGATGTGCACACTCTTCATTTACTTTCCTGCACTTTCTTTTGAAGTTGGGGACGAGATGATCGAGAGATAACTAATATTTGCATTAGCAAGGTCACCCCCCAGTACTGTATTATAATTATGGCCTAGATGTCTCTCTCAGTGGAGTATTAATGCATAGGATGAATAAAACATTTGGACTGTGAAGGAGTTTTATGATTATGATATTATGTCTACGTAGGTATACACCTTATTCAAATTTAGACAGATACTGCAACCCATTCTTCCTCTGTTATCACTTTTAAAGGGGATTCGGGCATTGAACTGTGGCCAAATGACACCTCATGGGAATCCGCTGGACTCCAGATAAAGCAAAACACGAGCAGAACCAAACTAAATCATCTCAAAGTAAAAAAAAAAAAAAAAAGCGAAACTCTCTGACCACCCTGCGCTGAGAAACAGCTGACGTCAGCTGCCTCGCCGGACTGCCTGCTGTGCGGTGGCTCCTTCTCCACTGGAAGTAGATGGGAGACAAAAGTTGGCATAGAGGACAGGCGATAACGAGCAAACAAGAGGGACTGTGTGGAATGATGGATTTAAAAATGAGCGAAGAGGAGAAGAAGGGAGGATGGATGGAGAGGAGGGGGAGGCACAGAAGACGACAGCGTTATGCTAATTTAAGCGGATGGGGAGATTAAATAGAGTCATATCAGGTCATGTGCCTTCTAGAGATGGGACCCTAATCCTCTACTCTTTCTCCTGGCAGCTCTCAGCTTTACACACACGCAAATACACACACAGAGAGGGAGGCAAGTGCAATGACTGGTGCAGTGTATAGTGAGTGACAGAAATTCAGTAAGACACCTGGAGCTTCAGGGCATGTAAATGATTGTCTAATGAGTTTTTAAAACAATGCATGTTGTCGTATAATGTGTTTTTCTTCACTAATTAAACCTTTTGTGGCCAATGTGACAATGCTTATCTCTGGAAAATGTTATATTTATCTCTTTTGTACTGTTCTCATACTGTAAGTATGTCCAACACAGCTTGATGTCTGTGTCTGTATTTGAGTATGTGTGAGAGAATAGAAGGATGGAGGGTGGTGTATTGTAAGTAGAGCGAGAGAGAAAAAATAGTTCCCCCGAGCAGTTAATAAAAGATGATGCTGCAAAATGGATACTAGCTACAGCTCCGACATGACATTAGACAAAAAGATATCACTGTTCTTTTTTTCTTGTTGTTTGTCTTTTTTGTGCTTTGCTGTCAAAGATTGATGCTGTTTTGTGATGTTTGCCAATGACCAACAGTTGTTTGCATCATACACAAAAGGCCATGAAGACAGTCAGTTGAGCATGCACAACACTATGAACACAAATCAGATCTGTCACTTAGAAACAACAACTGCTAGTGCATATAGGAAATTACAGTGTGCATAAGAGCTGTGCAGGGTTAGATATTATATAGGTTAGTAGTATAGTAGATGACACACTGTCTTCACTTACTGTAGTTAAATTTTAAAGCTGATAGTAGCTCTGCTTCTGCCTCGCATACGAAGCCCTTGATAAGTCCTTAGCCACTATCTTTTTCATGCATTTATGATAAAAGTAAGATGGTCTTTCATTTGCATAATTACCTGCTGCACTGCAACACAATATTGTTTCAGTGATGGAGAATGGCAGAGGCTCTTATTGCACTGTCACGCTGCTCAAGGCCAAAACACTGGGTCATTGTGTAAAGAGCTGTTCTGTCCGTGCATGTGTCTCTCAACAGTTAGAGAAAAGTCTACTCAAAATTTACACCCCAGATTTACAGTAAAACAAAAAAAAAAGAAGCGCACAGAATAACATCATCCTGTTAACTTCCACATATCTGCCTGGGTGAGAAACAGAAGTCATTAGTAGTCAGTGAGATTTCTTTGTTCTATACTTAGCTCACAGTGGTGGAAAACACTTCATATTGTAAACAAGCTGTTAATGTAACAGGCAAAAATATGCCTGTGTGATGAGAGGAATTCTATCATTAAAAATAGACATAATTTGGTGAGTATGAGCATGTGCTATTTTACATGCAAGGAAGGCTGATAATTAGTGACACACACACACACACATACTCGCACGCACGCACACACAAACGCACTCAAAGGCAGGAGGCAGTGAGGAGCTGTCCTTGGTGCTGAATCAGCCGCTCCTGCTTGGTTGTTCATGCTCTTTGTGAACTGTTGCATCTGTCTAATCACCTATGGCTCTCAGATATTGTTCAGTATAATTTTAATCTGAATTGATATTCATTTCAGCAGCAGTATTGATGCTAAAGGGAGTTGTATACCTTATTTGTATTTTATTCACTCTTGACGTGACACAAACAGTACCATGGTATCATTCCGCTAGTAATATCCAGAGACAAAAAAAAGCAGTTGTAAACTATTAAAAGACTTGTTTTCCCCTTAATAGAGCAACATTAGTGTCATTCTATTACAGGTTAATGCAAGTTATCCTTGAATCATGGCCAAATGACCACAATCAGATCAGACTCACATGACTGCACACAGTGAACACAAACTACAGCTCAGCATGAGACTGATCATTAAAGGAAGCTTCACATCTCTTTGCTACAGTACTGTATCTATGTTTTTCAACAAGTAGCCTAAAGCTATGGGTTGTCAATTATTGGGAAAACTTGGGAAAATGAAAGCAGAAACATGAAGAAGGCAGACATTTGTGGAAGGAGTCTTATTTAATGTATATATAAAAGTAGCAATAAACCATTTAAATATAACCTACCATTAAAATGATAAGACTCGCCATAGTAACATGCCTTTTCATCCTTCAAATAGTAGTGGACTGTGAAGTTACTATCCACTAATTTTTGGAAATAGAAATAGGAATTCAAATAAAGTGACTAAAATCGTCTACTAAATGTGCTGAGTTACGTTCTGTTATATTCATATTGTTGTGTCCTGTTTATTACAGGTGTAAACAGCAGCGCTTTTACAGCTGCATTGCTGAAGTTTTTTGGATCTCATCTGCTCTTGGTGGTTGATACACCTGCAACTTGATCCACCCCCAAACATTCGAGCGTCATCGTGTCTCACCCAATCAGGACGCGCTTCACCGCATCCTGGTCGGCGCTATTTTAAGACGTGTAGACCAATCAGGAGGAGCCGAGCACTTTGTCAACGGCGAAATCAAAGTTGTTGTAGAAGCGCGCGTGAGTCCTGTGTGCGTATGGTGCGTATATGTGTGTGTGTATGTGCGCGCGCGAGGGGAGGAAAACGCTGGTGGCCGGTGGATGAGAGAGGCACGAGGCGGCGGAGACAAGTGGGCAAAACCGTCCGGGCTGCTGCTACTGGATATTTACCTTCACAACATGCACGTTTAATTAGCTGCTCTGGCACAATTTAGAGCTTGGCAGGGGAAAACAGAAGGCAACATTTCGACGGAATATCTTATTTCACTTAGAAACAAATCCCAGATGGACGCTGCCGACGGAAAATGCCTTGACAGTCGAAACTAGCTCTGGATGAGAGACTGTAGCGATGTTTAAACATCTGTGAGCTTAGTTTCCTCATTCCTCTGTCGAAGTGGACTTACCAATTTGTTCAAGTTTTGAGGCTGAAGGAGCATTTTCTTTTTTCTTTTTTTCTTTTCTTTTTTTGAATATCCGAGATGACGGAAATCAGCGAGAAGGAGAATGAACCACAAAACCTTCACCGACCCCAGGCGACCGTGCCCAGCCAACCTGAATCAAAGGTAGGCTAATCAACACACCTGTGCTGATATGGAGCCTAGCTGTTTCTCTTGCTTAAAACGAATAGATATTTGTATTTTCTGAGGTTGAACGTAAACAATTTAAACAGATGTAATCTTTATTTATGTCTGGGACTCGTTTCTCCCACATGCTGTGTTGGTAATTTTATCATAGGAATCCCGACTTGGCCTCATCTAAGTAGTTTGCTCTCCCACGAAGCTAATTCTGAAGTGGCTGCATGTCTTGCATAACAACCCTAAGCCGATTTACTTCTTGTAACTACGTTGACCTCAGAGTTTAAAAGGGCAAAGATTACATGAAGGTGCATGTGTAGACCTGTGTTTGTCTGTGTGGCGTGTGCAGAGGTTGCACTCCAGTAGCTCTGTATTTGAGGCAACAGTTCAAGAGAGCGTGGTGTTTGAAATGAACACCATAACTACCACCATCCCCTGACTGTCTTCAGCTTATTTAAAGAAATTCAGACAGAGGTGGACAATGCAGATGGTGTGCAAAGGGCTGCAGTTTGATACCCAGGCTTTTGTGCACATAGATTTCACAGCGTCCCAGCAGAGGAGTGATGAGGCTGGTGGTGGCCTTGCATCTCCTCCACTGAGAAAACCACTGGGACCACCAGAAGGCAAATAAGGCCAAACATGTTAGAAGCATAACCTGCTGTGGGACTCTTACCAAAAAACAAAACAAAAACAGGAGCTGGTTCTCTCTAATCTCCCCCCACAGTCATTTAAATACTGCTTCTCTGATTGAATATTATTTAGGTTAATATCAAAGTTGCGGCAGGAAAACAGCATTATTTGATCCCCATCTCAGATCACAAGATACACACTGTGTGTCCCATGATGGCAAAAGAAAGCTGTCATGTTTTCTGCACCAGTTGTCGGCAAAAGAAAGTTAAATTGTTGAATCATTCTCATCTATTTGTCACTGATCCTAGTATACTTTTGTTTAAGCCTTTTATTCATTCTAAGTGATGTTTCATCTTTCAGGTGTACCTCAGTGGGACTCAGACACTAAAGTATGATTTAAAGCTAAACCTGAATTTTACCTTCTTCACTGTAGGATCTTAACAGAACCCACATTACAACTGTTACAATGTTGTGCTTTGATGTTGCATATTCTCAGACACATTTCAATTAACTTAGTGCAAAAAAGCAAACACGGTATTGTTTAAGCTCCCTGGAGTTCTTGTGTACCAGGGCAATGAAGAGGTGTATAAATAACCTCAGAACCATAATGAACTATTAAAAGAAAGATGGGCTGTTTGTTGCTGACTGATCTTTCTTGATTAAAAAAACAAACAAAACAGAATTGCACTGAACTTCAGACTGAGCCCACTCATTTACCGACTTGACCTAAATCTCCAGCATTGCCATTATTATTATTATTTTCTTTTTTACAAAATGAGTTTCAGAACAGTCTTAATTGCAGCCGCAATCACAGCAAGAAATCACATTATGGCAATCCTTCGCCAGTCATCGCCACAGGGACCTGGAACAAGCCTGGCAGAGCAGGTCTCGTGTTGTTTCTGTTTGACTACAGACAACACAATGGATGGTGGGCGTTAGGGGGCTGCGTGAATTTATGAGCCAATCAGCTAGCAGATGTTTGCTGTGTCTAGCTAGGGGCCTGGTCATAATTCACACAAATGGCTGTCCAGACAAAACAGAACTGGGAAGAAACAATCCACCAAACTGCGTCAGCCATGTAGCTCTGTGTTTGCCAAGCTCCTGCTGGCAGCCACGACCGATTCACATCCCACAGAAGAAGAAGAATGAGGAGGGAAAAGGGGGAGGGAAAGATCAAATATGTGTTACAACTAAGGTCTCTTTTATAGTAGTCTGCTCGGGGATGTCTCTAGAGCTTCACTTGTTTCTTTCTGTCACTTGCGATCAATTTGCTGCATATTGCTCGATTTGTTTCGTAACAATTTCCACCTCTTTCTTTCCCTCTTCTGTGTCCGTGTCCTATTCTTTCTGAGTTCCACTCAATGCCTCTTCCTGCGATCCTTCTCATCTCTTCATCAGCTCTCCTTCATCGCTCACTTTCCTCTCCTTCCTTGTCTCTGCGCCGTCCCTCGGCTCTCAGAGTATTTATTACAGAGCTAAGTGGGCCCACCAGCTTTCTAGAGTGTTTCTAATAGAGACCGTGACAGAGGATGGATAGTTATTCCACCTCCTCCACCTACAGGCAAGGTGATAGCTCCAATAGTATTATCATTTCTCTCTAATCACTTTCAGCAGATCCTGCTCAGGCGTCTTGCATTTAGTGGCATGCGGTAAATGTGATGATGACGAAGAAAGTTTGGAGTGTGCAGAGTAGAAGAATAATTGTGCTAATTCACTTTCTTGTTGAAAGTTGGGTCAGAAGATTGACACAACTCTCTAAGTGCAAAGACTGGAAATAACAATAGCAACTGTGACAAGCACCATAAAGCTCAGTGAATTTGTGTAATCAGTAGAGCAGTTGATCAAGAAATGGTCCAATACACAACTGCTATTCACTGCAAATAGTCATTTGTACACCATCATATGTTAATTCTTGAGCTT
Organism: Decapterus maruadsi; assembly: GCA_030347415.2. Taxonomy (NCBI): domain Eukaryota; kingdom Metazoa; phylum Chordata; class Actinopteri; order Carangiformes; family Carangidae; genus Decapterus; species Decapterus maruadsi. The sequence continues at coordinate 10,002,939 of CM064888.1, read as the reverse complement.
TAGGTGAGTATGCTAGATTATTTGTACCACTTGGTTTGCAGTAAAAAATATCTTGAACACATCTCAGACGACACAGACGAAGCTGAACTTCAGTCGAGCCGTCTGTCTGTTGAATGGTGGACGTTTGGTTAAGGCTGTGACTCAGCAAACTCAACCATTTAACAATTCAAGTCAGAACACCTGCTCTTTAAAGATAGGGTTTCCAAAACCATGCTGATTACAAAAAAATTGATTGAACAAGAGCACCGCAGAGTAAGGACTGTTTTCATGATAAAACAAACACCGGTGCACAGCTTGTTTGCCTCAAAATTAAGTTTATGTGTGAATTGTCTCAGGGTATTTGTAAGACTCTAAACTACCACTGTCTCACTAAATGCAGTATAGAATAGAATAGAATAGAATAGAATAGAATATAATAGATTATCCTTTATTGTCATTGTAACATGAACAATTAAATTAAAATGTCAAACCTGTCATTGCACGCCTTCGATGTACAGTAAAGACTATAAAGACTTGGATATGTTTAAATTGGACTCATCATACCACTTCATCATTAACAGTAGGATATGGTCCTGCTTTTACACCGGTACTTTTGATGCTTTTTTTATAGAGGATAAATAAAAGTGTTGAAACGTTGCACCCCAACGAGGAGATGGAAGTCCATTTATCTTCACTCAAAGTAAGAAGCTCTTGTTTTGCAGACAGAGCCAGGCTAGCTGTTTCCCCCTGTTTCCAGTCTCTATGCTAAGCTAAGCTAACAAGCTTCAGGCATTTGCTTGATATTTACCTCATAGCGCTGCCTACACATGAGAGTGATCTCTCAGCCAAAAAAAAAGTGATTAAGCATATTTCCCCAAATGTCAACCGGTCCATTTAAGCTACATGTTGGCAGAATCTGCTGCTACATAAAGTTTATTATTCACAGGAGACAGTGGGTTTAAATGCTGATAGTGCAAGGTGGTGCTGCGGCCCGGTCCGCAGGGTCTTCACACGGCCCATCACGTTTTCAGCCAACACAAAGACATTTTTATGAGGTGAAAATGATGGTAACGGTTTCTCTCCGGCTTTGCCCTTCACACTTTCTTCCCAGAGCTCTTTTCTCACTAACCTTCCTATCAGCATCCATTCTCCTCTTATCTAATTAATTTCTTGCTCCACACTTAGAGTATGTATCCCCTATCTCTTTTCCATTGACTGCCCCATTTAAATTAAAACCAAAACCTATTCTTTTTCCACCTACACTTAACCTCTCCTCATCTTTCTCTTTTCTTTCCCTCTTCCTCTCTAACTTTGTCTGCTGGCTCTGAACACTGTTTCGAAAGGATGAAAACTGTCTAAGACCATTGCCAGATCATCGGTTTAACCAAACTATATTATTTATTAATTAAGATCCTATTTCACACCTTTCTTGAAGTTTTACTGACTTGTGATGATTATGCAAAGATATTTTTACAGTTCACGAAACAAATAATTTTACACAGATGTTAAGCTGTACAACTGGAAAATGATACCGTGTCAAATAAGATTTGAACGAGCGTCAACAGTTGTGACACATTTCCTGTTCCTGTGTCAGTATAGGTAACTAAGCGTAAAATTTAATACGTTTGCTGATGTGTGCCAGCAGCATGCGTCTGTGCTATTCATGTGATCACACCGTGCGTAGATGACATTCTCGAACAAAGCCTGCTCAGCCTCCTTCTGCTCGTTTCCCTCCATATCGCCGTTAGCGGCATAGATGCATCCGTCACTCGCCCAACTTCTGACAGACCATGATATGTTTGTGTTTCGCCTGTCACAATGATTGACTTGTACTGCTGACCTTTGAAACAAAACCGTAGTCAAGACTCTGGGAACAGATGAGCAGTTTGAAGGAGATAACGACACAATGAGAGAGATGGAACGTTACAGAAAAATTAGGGATGCACGATATATCGGCATTAATATCGGTATCGGCCAATGTTCGTCATTTTTCAACATATCGGTATCAGTTCAATGAGTAAAAAAGTTGCTGTTTCGGGAGAAGGAGGGGGAGGGGGATTTGGCCATGTGTAACCTGTAACCTTGTTATTTGGAAGTAAAATACATTCTGAAAATAAAGGAAGACATTCAGAAATTCAGTTTGCATGATTTTCAGTCTGTACAAAAATTTATCATCTCAGAAACCAACACATATCAATAAAATATTGATTATTGGCCATAACAGAAAAATTCATATTGGATATCGGTATCGGCCAAAATTTTCATATCGGTGCATCCCTAAGAAAAATAGTCAAAGAGCAGCACCTGAACGCTGCGTCGTCCATTAAAGAAGGCGAGCTGATAAACTAACTTCACTTTACAGCGTCACTGATTGTTCTGCTCATGTGTCCAGTGTTGTTGACCCAGCACAGTTTGATTAATAGTGAAGCCATTGAATTACTGTCCTTGATTGAGATCTAAAATGCTGCTGATCCAGCAGAGTCCCTTGTGCAGTGTCAGGGTAAGAGCCGAGTCTGTGGGGAGTAAGGATGGACTTTGTTTAGTCCTTTGTTTAGTACTGACCTTTGGTTGCTGCTTCAGTGACAGTGATGGTGTTCTCTGTCTCTCTGTTGATGTAGTGCAGTCGGGGAAATAAAGTTTTTAGAGTGGATCTTAGAGTTCGGATCTCCAGAGTCACCTTGAAAAAAAACTTAAACACCTTTTGGCTGCATCAACACCTGTTCATTCATAAAGGCCGTCTGTTGCCTAGCAACTCTGACGTAATTTCATTGTCAACTCTTCGAGAGCGCACAGTTGGCAAGTCATTGAGATAAAATTGAATTATTAATACGTTTTCTCTTTGAGTGTGAGACTGGTTTATATACTGAATATTTCAACCTACTTAGAAGATTTTCTCGTCTCATATTCGTCCCTCATTTGTCTGGGAGAAAGATTCCTGAACACATGGATCAATAGGAGAAGGTTATACTTTGAATTCCATTATAATGATTGTACATCCTGTACCTATTGTTTCTTTGTGTACTTTAGTCGATTCCCAAGGACTTTGGGTTGGGAGTATGACTGTGAAAGAAAAGCCTCCAGTGAGTGAAACAAGTAGCTGAAATTAAAAACAGGAGATCCGTCAAAAAAACCATCTGGATTTAGGCTTGGGCGATAGGTTAAAAATTTCCAATCGGCCACCGTCACCCTTTAAATCGGCGGTTGACGATATATTCGGCGGCTATGACACGTGGGCGGAGTTGCAGTGACGTCACGTCGAAGTGACCGCCGCCATATTTGTGTCCGATTTGACAGTTCTCCTCATATGAGAGCATGTAAACCACATCCATGATGTAAACCGCAGGATGGAAATAACAGTTTCTTGACAAAATGGCAGGGTTTCATACTGGGTTTATTTCTCCATAACAACAGACTAACTCTACATTATCCCACGTATTACACGGTTTATGAGTGAATTAATTAATTTGATACGTAATGTTGATCAAAGTCCGAGGTCCGGTCACTCCGCGCTGTTTGCTCCTCAGCCTCCTCCCGGTCGACTCGTGTGCAGTTGTTTTCAACATGTTCTTGATAATAAATAAGTAGATCGATGAATTATCATGTAAATGTCACGATGTGCGCATTTATGTAGTCCTGTCTGTAATAAGAGACTACGGCTACGGACACGTTTGTGTCGCGGACTCGCGGTGGCACAGACACAGCTGATATCACAGCTGATCACAGCTGTGACGCCGCGCTGCTCCGTCCGCTCTGATCCCAGGTTTGGTTTCAGCAGCGGTGTGGGAGGCAGAGAGCCTCAACTCTCCCTCTGACAAGCTTAAAGTCGTTTTAACATCACAATTAGTCTGAAGCTGTTTAATGACAGGTGGGAGAACGGGATAACACAGGCTACCTGTCCTGTTCTGCACTTAAGTTTTTGTCTAGTTCTCTTAATATGATTTATGAACTGACGTTGCTTTCATCTCTGCCATCACTGCCATATTTAGTGAGAGACTCGTCGGAAATCTGTGTGAATAACATAGGCCTATTACATAACTATAGATGCGAGATCCAATTTACGCACGCTTTGAATTGTGCTCCATTTAAATTAGAGTTGAATTCTGTGGCGGCAGACCATTAATTTGACAAAACAAAATGCAAAGAAAATCGCCCAGACAATCGCCAAAAATTAAATCAACCGTGACGGACTCAGCCGGTGGTCGATTGGCGATACATTCGTCCTATCGCCCAAGCCTATCTGGATTTCTGTATTTTATCTACAGAATCTACAGGAAAAACTATTATGGGTTTGTTTAATGTTAGACAGTAAATACAATCATTTAATCAAAGGTAACCAACTGGTTGTCAGTGTGCCAATGAGTGTTGGTCTTTAACCATTGTGTGTAACATCAAAGAGTCTTTGTGGCAGTCACCTAATGCTAACTGCAAAAGCTCCTTGTGCAGTTAAGCCCTTTAAAGGGCTGGATTTGGAAATGCAAGCTCCTTTTGCTGCACACTCGGGCAGACAGCCGGTGAGCCGGTGGAGACTTTGCTAGCAGGAGGCTCATGTATCACTAAGAAACAGCCTGTCAGACAATAGCCTGATGTTTGGTAGGTACATAGAGTGAGCTGTGAAAGTGACAAGATGGAAGCACTGGAACATTTTACCTTGATTCACACCTTGTCTTTCATCTAATGTATTAACATGCAGTGTGAAAAAAAATCAGAGGGACACCTCAGGTAAGCTTTCTCTTTTATAAAACCCTAAATAAATGCTTTTTTGGGATGCTCTGATTGGCTGATTACAAAGGCAAGATTGATAAATTAGAATTAATCTTCTCACTGATCAGCTTAAAGCCATTGACCTGTAGTTAAACTCTGCAGTCTCTGCATGTGACCGGCTAGTCGGCTACCTAAATAAAACAACGTGTTGGCTGCGTGGAACTTTTACAGTGCATGTGATGCATGCCAAAAATAATCAGTGTTGGCCTGTCTCACTTACAAATAATACAGTAGATGATTCTCCTCCAGTGTCTGAGTTTGTGGTTTTCTTGATATGTTGTTGACAGAATCTATAATATGCTTCGTCACAAAGCTTTGATACGACATTGATTAGGTGTGAAGTCAAGGGTGGACAGTTTGTCTGTAAAAGAGCACAGGAACCTCTCAAATAATTAAAACTCTTACACATCAAAGTTAATGTCATTCAATGTGAACGTAGTTTTTAATACTTGTCATTTTTCTATGGGATTAATCACAGTAATAACAACTTCAACAACTCCTCACAAGTCCTTTTTGGATAGTGTGAGAAGACTTTAAATGTCTCGGCTACTTAAAATCCCCCAAATCCCTGTTAGAGCAGATAGACCTACGAAGAAATAGAGGGAGGGAGGATATGTTATACTTTCTGTAGGGAAAACTGTAGTTAAACTGTCGTCTTCACTCTGTTCCAGGAAGTCATCAATTTGCTCCAGGCCCTATCACCTGCAGTGCAGCTTGTGCAGCGAGGCCTTACAACTTTATGTTGGCACAAAAGGTCGTTTCAGTGGGTGAACTTTTACCTAACAAGGTCCCGCTGGATCTGCGCCTAATGGGGTCACTTTTATTTCAAGGCAGGGGTCAGTGTGAGAAGAATACCAAAACTTAATCAGCTTCCTGGGAGTCCAGCAACATTTTAAACACCACAAGAAGCCAGAGGAAAACTCTGCAGTAGGTGCCGCCGTCGTGTGAGAGCAGGCAGATACTGGGGAGTCGCTCAGCTGTGTCCTAACTGCAGATAAAGCTTCTGCAGAGAGGCAGGAGACCATCCTGGATCTGGGAATACATATAGGAATAATGGAGAGACACTAAAAGATCACATACCTTTCACACTGAAACTGATATTTATTTAAAAAGTAATTTCACGTGTAAATTTGTAATAAAATCATATTTGAGACGCCATGTTTGGGGACTGTTCCAGAGAGGAGACGTATGTTTTCTTAGTTAATTGTTTCAACAAGGCTTAACCTGAACAGAATATGTTAACAGAGATTTGATTTCGCCTCACCACATCTCCTCCATTTGGTAAAAAAAAAAAAAAAAAGGAAAGACAGCGTAGAAAAACTAGAGGAGTTGCATCTGCATCGTAGTGGCAGCTGGATGACTTTTTGCCTTTCACAGGCATCTTGTGTGAACATGCACCCACCCCACTTCTTAATCATTAATTTATCCAAGCAGTCCTCACAACAGCCTATTTATAGAAGCCTTCACCAAACAACTCACCGCTCTGTGCTCGTTTTCAAACAGCCAGAAGAACAAGGCAGACACGTCGACTCTGTCTTTTCCACCGTCAGAGCGGTGATCGAGAAAAGGCCTCGGTGCATTATTGGGCTTTCAAAGACAAGAGTGTTGATAGTGGCGATGTGGTATTTTCAGACTGCGTTATCTTTTCATGATGTTCTTTTCCCCCCATCTCCTTCTTGTGTTTCACCTGTTCTCCCCTCACCCTGCACCACTATACTTCCCTCCTCTTTATTCTTTGCTTCAACCTCTTCCTCAAACCACAGACTGTTCTAGTACGCCACACCATTCGCACTGTGATGAGCTAATTGCTGTCAGTAGTTCAGTGTGTGATGGGTCTCCAGTTCTGTGATCCATAAATAGACTTTTCAAAACCTTACAGAGACACAAGAGAACGGAGAAATATAGAGATTTGCATTCATTAGAACTGTGCTTTTGACTTTTGCAGGACGTCATGGGATGTAAGAGAACACCAACGAACTAGCAGCTCTGCGTAACACGCATTGCAACACAAAGCATGTACACATGTATAATGAGAGCAACCACAAAGACAAGGAGATAATTAAGATAGTGATGTGTGTGTGTGTGTGTGTGCGTGGCTCCATAATTTCAGAGGCTCGGACAGATCTCATTATTTTTTGTTCTGTTAGCAATTGTACTTTGCACGTAAATCAAATGAAATATCAATGAATGGATTTATTTACTGCTTCTCTCAATAAACTTGCCTAAATGTGTTGGAGACCACAGGTTAAACCCTGGTTTTATGATCACATCCCGTCAACGAGCTTTATAGACTCTGTGAGCTTCACCACACTGGGATCAGAATGAAAGCTCCTCCACTGGTGATGATATGGGTCCGTATTACTATATATGATGCAGTAAATTCAATTTACAGTGCAGTTACAGAGCCAGTTAGAGAGCAGGATATTTGTAAAACAGTCCGTCAGATGGACTGCCGTTGGAGACATTTGTTGTGGTTTTATATAAGAACGGATTTCTCCCAGTGTTACTGAGGTTGGGCTTCAACATTGGGCCACTTTGTTCCAAAGGGTCTAAATGGGGTTAAAATCAGGGCTTTGTCCAAGGCACACAGTCAAGTTTTTTTTTTTTTTTTTACACCAAACTGAAAAAACCTTATGGATCAACTGTTCTGGTAAAGTTGGGATAACATTTTTTAGTTAAATTCTGTGTAAATTCAGGAACAAGTTTTTCTTATTGGATTTCTGAGGTGGAAAAGTGTATTTTCTGTTGAAGAGAAAACATTTAATTCCTTGGAGCTTCTGTTGTAATCCTGTGCAGCCGCTGCACTACTCCTGTAAAAACCACAGAAAAAATGTTGTTGTGCTGAAGTAAACGGTGCAAATTGTTTGTAAGGCAGCGTTCTGCTCATCCTTCAGATGTGGTTGTTGACAGAAATGCAGAAATGAGCAAAGAAAAAGAAAAAGAACAGCAAGAAGTACAGAGAGCGACTACAGGATGTGAGAGTCCAAACCAAAACCTGGAAAAAAAAAATCTATAAAAGGAACAAAAATTTGACGAGGGTTCACATTCTCTCTGCTGTGTAGCACATTTTATCTCCAGCTAATGTTAAACCATGAAAGTGTCCAGAACAGTTGCCAGGCTGCAAAAATTATACTGCATCTTTGCACATGTGGAGAACAGTCATAAAACACTTTTGCTGCTCTATTTCATTGACGGCACTTAAGCATAAACTTTATAGGTTAGGTTAAATGGGATCATGTAGATACAGAAGCTGTTGCATAATAAGCGCTCTGAAGTGTGTAAAACCGTCCACTTACATCTTATTCATGTAACTTTTTTATTAGTATTTTCATTCATGCAGAACATCCAGATTGTGATGGATATTGACCAAACGTTGCACACTGCCTCCTGCTAATATACCGTAGCAGAGCCCATTTATATCTAAAGCTACTTACAAAATAGATTTGGCATTGAACTATTATATTTTAATGTTCACATCAGCCTTATTTAAATTCCCATTTATGTCTTTGTTTCTTTTAATCTTTGTAAAAGCTCAGGGAGGTATATTAACCTATTGATTATCAGCCATGTGTGGCCTAGTTTGTGGCTGAAGAAATTGTTCCGAACTGAAGCAGAGGTAGGCTTTCACCATAGAGAAGATTAACAAAGCAAGACAAGTTTAAAAAAAAAAAAAAAAATCTAATAGAGAGGAACATCCATTACTGAATGGGCCACCAGTCGAGCCAAGAAAAGGCCATTAAGGAAAGCATGGACTCAGCTCCCTGTAGAAAACATTTATGAGAAGCACTCACTAATGGGTCAACAGAGAGGACTCTTTTCATCACTCAAACTAATTGGCATCTGTGAATCTGTAGCTTAAAGAAGAAAAAGAGGAAGCTGCTCAATGCTATTGATCAAATTTTGTGCGAGGCAGTGCAGATGGGCGATGCGGTGGCTCTCCAGGCTCAGAGGTGCAATAGACATGACGAGGATGCACACATAAGAACATACATTAAATGGCAATAGAAGTATATGCAGCTTTCTTTTCCTGCAGAGAAAACATAAGTTTTTCTTACATATTATTGCCGCTAAATAAACAGATGTAGGTTTGGGGCTGGTTTTCATAACGACGTCCTTAACTCAGTCACAACCACACGGCTAATGAGCTCTGTGGAAATCGAAGAGGTACTCTTCTGTCCAAGGGACCTATTACGGCCTTGCCCTCATTCTCCAGGCCATTCTCGAGCGTAGCAGCAGTTATTATTTCCATATATCGGGCGCCGTTGCTCCTAAGTCCCTGTAATTGTTTGTCATTATCAGCTCCCCTTTATTGGGGCCAGGAGCGCCGGATGGCAGGCATGTGGGAAATGGAGGCAGGCAGCGTCACAGATAAACCCGATGTTTGCCATGCATCACTGACAGCATCAAATGCGAAGGTGCAGGCCGCTCAATAAAACTAATCAAATGTGAATTTTAAGGGGTATTGACTCCAGCGGATCTAAAAGAACAAGGGGTCGGGTGGGAAGCCTGAGATGGAAGATCAGAAGGCAGCGCGGCAGGGCAAGGACAGTCAGAGGGTAGAACAAACAGACCGATTTTTAACAGACTGATTTCTCAAGCAGTCCATGGGATGCAGTAATTAACGGGGAAGTTTCTCTTGTTTTAACGAATCGAGTCACTTTTGCCAGCCCTGCAAAAAAAAAAAAAAGGTTGGCAATGTTTCTGTGTGAATGTGGAAAATAAGCAGCTGTTTGCTAACAAGTTTGCAGTGTCAACTTAAAAAGTGATAATTTGTTAATGTTGTGGTCATAGCGTGTTTCTGCTGCACATCACTGGCTTCAAAACAGCGCAAAATAACATCATTAATTAGCGTTTAACACTCCAAAACCTCACTGATCTGTATGTGTGTGCCAATATGTGTCTGTGTTGTCAGTGCAGAACATCACCTACAGTAAGTATCCTTGTGTTTTCTCTCAGCTGCAGCGGCTGAAGCGCTCCCTGTCCTTCAAGTCGGTCATGCGCAGCAAGAGCATGGACAACTTTTTCCAGCGCAGCAACGGCGAGACCCGCCCACCCTCAGGCCTCATCACCACGCCGCCGCCGCCTCCTCCTCCGCTGTCCCCTCCCCCCATCTCGGAGACGCCCCTCGGCTACGAACGCTCCCCCTCCCTGTCTCCGTCGATCAGTCCCAACCCTTCCCTGTCGTCGTCACACTCGCCGTGCATCAGTCCCTCGCTGTCCGTCACCTCCAAAGCCCAGCCAAAGACTCAGGCCCTGCCGGTGCATCCGGTCAAGACCCACTGTTTCCAGGAGCACGTCTTCCGTCGGCCCGCCAGCTGCCAGCGATGCAAACACATGATTCAAGGTGGGTCGGTTAATCCAGGTCAGGACTGGATTTAGATGCATCGAAAGGTTTAATTCATGGAAAAGAGGCAGATGTTGGCCAGGTGTGTTGAATCACTCCCATGGTGAATGTGAAGGGCAAATGGTGGCTTTAAATGGTCAGATCACACAAACCAGAAAACTGTGTCTAGATATGATGTTTGTGGTTTAACCATCTTTACTCAGAGCGATTCCACAAAGTGGAAAGTCTACATTGGGACAATTTTCTGCTGAAGAAATAGCCCCCAGTGTGGTTTGTGGTCATGCCCACAGAGTTTTATTGCCTTTTTCCTTTTTCATTGCTATGTGGATATTTCTCAACTGTGCTGTTAAAAGATTTAATATTTTGCATTACAACTATTTCCTAAAAACAACCTGGTAAGAGCTGAAATCCGAAATGACTAACAAAACCCTGAAAAGCTCATTATAATGTTGAAACAAACACAAAACACAGACCCAGAGCTAGTGATTGTGTAACATGTTGAGTAATAAAAGTCTTTCCTCACAAATTATGACAGATAAAACCTCACTGGAGGGGACACAGGTAACGCCATATCCTTGGCAAACCTATTGGAGTTTACTGTGGGTTTAAATGGTGTAAGGATAACACCATTAGTTTCCTAGCTCAGCTACATCTCAAAGTGAACGTTGGTGTCTTTGCAGGGAACTCGAAGCAGGGTCTGCGCTGTAAAGCCTGTAAGATGGCGGCCCACCTCTGGTGCTCATCGGAGCTCTCCCAGCAGCCCTGTAACGGCAAGGTAAGAACGTCTGAGACCGACTTCCAGCGTCATCAGGTTTCACCGCCGAACACCATCCACCTTCATGAAGGCAACAGCTACATAAATGGGAACAGAGAGATCTGACACACAGAGATGTTCAATCATCTCGAGTTGAAACTGTCTCAGATTTTCCTCAAACTCTCGCAAAAGGTCGATTTTGCAAATTTCGCAATGACATACATATAATTTATTAAATTGTCTTATTGTCATGTTTTATAACTGTATTTTCTCAACTCTGTCACTGTCTTGGGGAAGGAAACACTGTCACCCTCGAGGAGATGACTCTCATTAGGATAAAAAGCTTTAATTACTTAATTAATTATTATTAATTAATAATATTAAATTCTAATTAAATTCACTCAGCTAATCAGCTTACTGTGGTTTAAAAAAAAATCTTTCAAAGTTCAAATTTATTTTCATACATTTTGAGTACTTCTTTTAACACAAACAGGAAATGCAGGTTCTCTGCAGGGCAGAGACTAAGCCAGAATGCATTGTGTCAGCAGAATTAAACAGCAACTGGATGCTGTAATTGTCTCTCTCAGTCAGTTGGCATAGCCTTTAGTGCTGGTAATATGCTTAGCCTCAAAGCCCCCATCTTGTTAAAAGAGGATAAATCCCTTTTCAAACCAGCAGACACACAAAGGTACGGGGTTATAAATGGAACGCGTATTGACCAGAGCTTTGCAAAGTCGACCAAGACACTGAGAATGTGTGAAAGAGTAGCAATGGGATAAAATTACCCTTCGGCCATAAATGCCGTAAGAGGAACAAAAAAAAACGCTGAGGAGGATGACACTGATAAAGTTACGGCGGTCCAGGTCCCCACATTTTTTCACTCAGCCCTTTTGTCCTTCCTGTCGCATGAGCTGCTCTTCTCACATAACGCCCTCCTCTCTTCCTCTGTCTTGTCTGGTCGCTACATTTCCTTTTCCCCTCTCCACCCTCCTCTCAACTCTGTTGGAAAATCAATATCTCCCTGTACCAGCTGGTCTGGCTAATTCAGTGTGAAATTCAGTGTGTTTGAGGCGCTCACAATCCCTGGAGGATATGACACGGCGGGCTCTCGCCAAGCCTTCGGCAGTGTCCTTTTCGATCACTGCACACTCATCAAAGCAAGGATTAGGCATTTTACAGGAACCGGATGGAGTGCAAGGCTACTTCTTATAAATCTACCTAACTTAAGGTCTGGGCGTCACTGACACCCAAGTGCGTCATCGACCGCGTTTGTGTGCAGATCGTTTACATGTGAAATTGTATTTGGATTGATTTTAAAGTGCTGTAATTTATCCAGGTGCCGTTTTCAAAATATGGACCAGTGGTCATACACACGTGAACTCAAAAGGACAGGACTGTAAAAGCCAATGGCGCTGCAGAAATATTCAGCCTTCGTGATGACATTATTTAATCCATGTGATTGGAGCGGGAATCTTGCTGAGTCAAAATGCCAGCCACAGTCTCAGGAGGACTTATGACCGGACAGAGCAGCAGTGTAGTGAAGACCAGTCGGAGCAGAACGTCTTAGGGCGACAAACCATGAATCTGTCAGTACGCATATGACAACAATAGATATTTCTTTTCTTTTCAGATACCTGCACTTGACTCAAGTATTTCCTATGTATACTGACGCATAGGAGAGGCAAACACTCAGCTTTTTCCTTCAGCCTATTTATTGGAGAGATTTAGTAACTGGTTATTATATAGATTTACATTTTACTTAGCGCACAGACTCTCCATCAAAGTTTTAATTTTCTTAACTTTCATACTTATTTTCTACTAAACCCTTGATACAGGTTGATTTCTATAGGAAACAATAAGAATCTAATTATATTATTGTGAGATGTCATAATTTAAGAACTCGATAACTCATGTATAATCTCTAATCATCATGTAAAGTAGTTAAATGAGTTCCTGCATTGGTGAATGCACAGGTGGAATAAAATATCATATAACATTCAAACAAAAAGACAGATGCAATTGTGCTTACTGAGGATATTTTCTTTGAAAGGGTTTAGTTTTATTATTTTAAGATTTTAATGAACACATTTCCATGTAACAGGTGTTATCATAGTGTTGTGTTGCTAACTTAACTGGAGTTAAAGATCCGAGCACTTCCTCCACCTCCGGTCAATCATAGCCAAACAGTTCAAGATGGGAAAAGGAATATCGATGACCACGGCTCCTCTGGCTCTCGGCTCAGTTGCTGAGCTCACTCACATATGACCGATTGTTTTAAAACGTCCTCAAAATCGAGCGACTTTAAATTACTTTGGAATCATGACAACCTTCTGGTAATCGATGTTAATTAAACCTAAAGATGTATTACAGCTTGATTGAAGAAATAGGGCTGCTGAGCTCTGCACAAAATAATTGCTGCTGTGCAGGAGAGTTGCACACACACACACACGCACGCACAACTTACTAGACTTGTGTGTGTGAGTGAGTCTTCTCTGTTGCATTCAGCAACACTCAGAGTCCAGTCTGTCTCTCTCTGAATTTCAACTATGCAAAGAGTTGGACGATGGTTTACATCTCGTCGTCTCACTATCACCGATCTGCCGTGATGTAAACATAGTGGTGGCGTTTGGCTATTTGATGTTAAAGCGAAGGTGTGTGATGCTGAGGAAATGATTCATCTACCAGTTCTGACTGAGCACATTAGTTTGTCTCAGTTCAGAGCACCGGCAGAGGAGATGAAGCCGATCATCACTCATTAATTAGCATAATGTGAAATGAGTGAAGCATCTGCCAAGTTTGTTTACACAAAGCTCTTTTGCTTCGTTTGTGTCCTGTGTTTCCTATGAAGCATTTTGTGACAAAACAGATTAAAACAATGATATTCAGATAAAAGCAACACAAACTCCAAGACTGTCGGCTGTGAGCTGTATGTCTCCGCTGAGCTGCTACAATTATATAATATAGTAAGGTGGTCGACAAAGTTTTGTAACTGTTTAATCCAGTCAGCCTGCCTGTCAGTCCCATTATCATAACAACTTCACATCTAAAAATTTTGCTCATTGTCCAAAAATTATCTATATTATAATAACATTTATTTTCTTTCTGTGATACAACTCTTATATAATCACACATCACTTCAGTGTAGAGGTGAAGTTTTCTCTCTGTGATCGAGATAAAGATGTGATTTTGTGCTGTCAGTCCTGACAGCAGCCAACACACTCCCTCAGTACCTCAAAGCAGCGTTTCACTTTGGAACGACTTCTGTAGTTTTCCGACAGTCCGCACCCGCAGTATCTGTCATGTCGCCACGGTAGCCATTTATTTCCTTCACATGAATATATTCCTTTATTATAACTGTCATAAATTTGTGATGATAAATCAGCTAAATGCTCAAAAATTCAGATGGAGGGAGGAAAGTGTTTCCTTCAATCGTTGACAGACGACGGCTAAATTATTCATCAGTGATTTCTCATAGGCTTTGTGGAATATGAGAGATGTTTCGTCAGCAAAATAGCACATGTCCATGTAAATGCATGTCTTATTTCTGCTTATTTCTGGAGATGGCTCAACCACTGAATGTACAACCACGGGATGGGACGAAGATTGAACACATTTGTCTGACGGCACGTGCATCACTTCCAGATGAAAAGAGATAAATAAAGCTGAGATACTATCTTTATAAACGGTTTCTATTTGCAGAACACAGATCAGATCTATCACAGCCCCTCTGTCAAAAACAAGACTTTGTAATGTTATCTCTGTCTGATGAGTCATGTACTGTAGCTAAACATATTCCGCCTGCTAAATAAAGCAACGCAATCAGATATCAAAGGTGGTACAGTACCTGATCTGCACTGTGACAGAGGCACGCCTTTGTCGTGTCTCACGCACAACCATGCAGATAAATGAGCTTGAAGGCAGACGAGACTAAAACGAGTTTTCACACTCCATTAAGCGTAATGCAATGAGAGGCATTTCTTCATGGAATTCAGTGTTAAACCTAATGGTGAGTGTATTATTCCCACCATAATGGATCATATCAGGTATCTAACCTACATGCGTCAAGATGGAAAAGTGTGTCGGAGAGATTTATTTTGGGCACTGAAACAGTTTCTGTAGCCGTCCATAATCTGAAGGGTGCGGATTAAAACAACTACTGTACAACACGACCTCTTGTAAAAAAATGAGTGAAATGTTCTTGGTAGTGACCCAACGGAGACGCAGTGCAGCCGCCCTGCTGCCTCCGACAAACTACTTTCATATGCAGCTTTTCTGCATTAGTGATTTCCTTTCAGTGCCAGAGAGAAGTGTGAAACGCAGTCATGTAAAAGTAAAAAGTAAAAAGTAAAGGCTACAGAGGTCAGGACGGAGGGTGGGGTATTAATATTTTTTCCTTAGACAGTTCGAGTTCACACGCTGTTCCGTACTAATAAAAAGCATTGACTTTTTCATTATTTAATCACGACCTCAATGTCCTCGGTCTGTGAAAAGTGGATTTGCTAAAAACTCAATTTCTCTGGGATGAAAGCATGTATTTCTATACATGCACAGATGTTGTAGGAATAACTGGAGATGTTGCACCAGAAGTTTCACCAGAGCTGAGATACTGAAAGAACACCCAGACTCTCATCACATCCTGCACGCTCACTCACCCACATGAAACCGCAAGTATTATCTTACATTCACCCTTCTGTGTAACATTTCTCCTTCTCCCTGTCCTCCCGCTTTTGTCCCCCCGTCTCTCTTGCGGCCCCGCCAGTCAGGAGCTTTCAAGAGAAACTTCAGCTCGCCTCTGCTCACCATCGATCCACTGGGTGTGGTCAGAGAGGCTCCCGCAGCTCAGGGTGAGTGATGGAAACGCCGCCTGATTCATCACAGCACCGAACATCTGAAATCTCAGGATGACGAATGACCACGTCCGTGGCCTTCAGGTTGCTGTGTAGTATATGTGCGCAGGGGAGGGGAGCGGGGGCATGTGTCTGTGTCAGTATGTTGTCAGCTATAAAACCGCACATATGTTGCTCTGCTCCACCCCTGTCTCGCCACGTGTAGAAGCAGATAACGGCGTCGTCGACCCGGTGTATGAGGCGCTGCGCTACGGGACGTCACTGGCTCAGATGAGTCGCTCCAGCTTCGGCAGTATCTCAGAGTCACCCTGTCATGAGGTATAAAAACTCACACGCACATAAAAACACTCCGTCAGCCCCTGTCATTCATATCAATTCAAAGTGACATGAATCATCACCAAGAATATTTTTGACTTTGCTCGCTGCAACCTTTTTCTTTCTTTTAGACAGAAAAACCTCAAGACAAACTAGAAAACCAGCCAATAGCTGAAGAAGAGCACATCCCGGGAAGTAAGTCCAATCGTTTTCCTTTGACTTTCCAAATGATAAATGATAGTGTCAGAAAATTAATGCTGACATGCCATTAGATCCTTTTTTCCCACTCGTGGACATTTTTCATTTTTGATGGTCGCCTGTTCTATATTTTTTGCTCCCCTACAGTACCTGCCTCATATATAATTCCTGCAGAAATGGTGAAATGCATTGTATGGTAAAAAGTAAGTTAGAATTTACACAGTATGCAATGCCTAGTTATTCTAATTATATAAAAAACATTGGTGAAAGGGAAGGAACACAACCAGTAACAGAGAGAAGATGTAGCTGCATTGCATTCTGGTCTAGCTCTTCTGCAGCACATTTCTCCCCCTGTGAGGCCAGCTGTGTCCCCCTGCATCCAGTCTTTGTGCTAAGCCAAGCTTAGCTAAGCTAACCACCATCTGGCCAGAGCTTCATATTTAACATAGAGACAAACACAGTTTCATCAATATTCTCTGCTAAATAAAAGCAAATACGCACTTTACCCAAAATGTCAAAGTACTATTTTAAATGTCACCGTCATCTGTCATTTTGAAGAATGACGACGACATTTAACAATCAGACATTTTGACTGATAAACTTACATCAACATTGTAATGGAAGGTTGATCATCAATGTATTGTTCATATTAAAGTGAACGTTTTCTTCATGTTTTCTAAATCCAACGTCTGTTATTTTTTGCATGAGTACGAATTAGGAGGATGTTCAGTGTAAAAACCATGAGTCTTTCCATAATGTGAG
Organism: Decapterus maruadsi; assembly: GCA_030347415.2. Taxonomy (NCBI): domain Eukaryota; kingdom Metazoa; phylum Chordata; class Actinopteri; order Carangiformes; family Carangidae; genus Decapterus; species Decapterus maruadsi. The sequence goes on along the minus strand of CM064888.1, from coordinate 9,985,979 downwards.
CAGTCAGAGGAGCAATGCAAATCAAATGTCCAAGAGTTAAAGAAGCGTATTACCATAAGCCACAGTACAGTGGAGGTGGTGTGTGTGTGTGTGTGTGTGTGTCTATCCAGTACTTTTCCCTGTCGGTCTTTAGTCCCAGGAGAGTGGATCATCTCTGTTTGTACTGCTGCCACTTTACGGTTGACGACCTTGACTTTGGCCTTCCTTCTGTTTGCAGCACAGTGACAAGGCCTCTCTCTCTCTCTTCTGTCTCTCTCTCTCTCTGTCTTCTCTTTCTCCCTCCCCCTCCTTCTTTCTTTCTCTCACTCATTTTGTCTATGTCTTCTCTTGCACCCTTTCTCTTTTCTCGTTCCCTCTCTCTCTGTTTTGCATGTGACATTTCTGTCTCTCACACATATTGTGTTTCTCTCTGTTTCTCCTCTGCCTCTCCAGTGCTCACCCCTCCTGAAAGCGAGAAGGCTGATTCAGAAGACAGGGTCAGCCTGAAGGTGTGTAATCAGCACTCCTCTCATCTCTCAGCTTTATTTCTCTTGATGAAACTCCACTCTGCCAGCCTCCTTCTCTCAGCTCTCCATCCCTTTCACTCACTTTCACACTTCTGCCTCCACTAGAGGAAGATATCGATACCAATCTTTAAATCTCTCCGTGCATTTGTGTTTTTGCCAGACTCCCAAACGAGTGGAGGTCCACTCCATCCACACCTACGTGGCTCTCTACAAGTTCCTGCCTCAGGAGAAGAACGACCTGGAGCTACAGTCAGTCCTGTTTCTTTGTACACCCTGTTTGAGTGTAATCGGTTCAGATAGGAGGAAGTGTTCACCTGGCCAAATTTCACTGACACTCACACACCATCTGCCTCCTCAGCGGGACAATTGTGGGGGGGATGAAGGGTTTGGGGTTGGAGGAGGAGGAGGAGGAGTGGGGAGGATGCTGGGAGGCCGGGAGGGACAAACAGCTGCAAGCATGTGACAGAGGGAGTCTGTATGTTAGTAGGTGCAGGAAACCGCTGAGTGTGATAAGACACCCACAATGTGTCTGAAGGAAATGACTGTGCTAGAAAACACATGAGGCATCATGTCATGTGGACTTAAAGGACAATTCCACTCGTAATCAGTGTTTACCACAGATTTCAGGTCAATGTCAACTTTATTTATATAGGACATTTAAAGGCCTATGGCCAGTTAAAGTGCTTTACAGGATAAAAGAATCAGCAACAATAAATAATAGAAGCAAAACAGTAAAACAGTGAAAAAGAAAACAGATAAAAGATCCAATGCAGGTGACGTAACTCAGCCAAAGGAGAAGACAACAGTAGAGGGACTCTTACTTTAATTGTAAAGCAAATTTTGAAATTTAAATGATGGTCAAAAGCACGTCAGTTGCACAGAACTTGACAGAACAATTCTACCTGTAAACTGAGCGCGTCAACTTAACTTTTGTGCGAGAGAGACTTCGTATTACAGCTCAGTTTACAAACATGATGGCTTTCTTGAAGTAAAAAAATCCCTGGGTGTATGTTTGAATAGCCATCTGACGCTGTCTGAAAAAAATGCAGTTTTGAGGGATGTAAACAGCCTAAGATCTGTCCGCTCCCATTATTCGCTGCTGTGGCGATGTAGGGACAGACAGAACTACTGCACAACAGGAGCAATTAAAAAGAAATTCTTCAGATTCATTCTTTTAGACCTAAATTATTAGGAAACTATATCTCCAGGTTGAATTTGCCTGGAATTGTCCTTTAACATCATCCTATAGCCTAGTTTTCTAACTCAAATGTGAGAAAGATTTCTCCACCACTGTGAAAAAGACTTGAATCTTAAATATAACTTGATATGAAAGGAGTAAAAATGATCTTTAAAGGATGCTCACTGGATTATTAATCACTTTGTCTTCCTTTTCTTCAGGCCTGGCGACAGAGTTCAAGTTACTGACGACTCCAACGAGGATTGGTGGAAGGTGGGCCGCAGGAAAAAAAAAATCTTTTCTGTGTCCATATATCATCTCTCTATCTTTCTCTCTTCCTTTTCCTGTCTGTATTTGTGCTGAGAGAGAGACAGAGAGTGCGTAGGTGAATGAAAAATTCTCTCACCAAGAATGAATAGATACACACAGTCCCACACAGATAAACAGCGTTTACGCACACATTGACAGAGTCTGTTCTTCCATTCAGAGCAGAGACAATAACACACAAGAGGTGGTGGATGTGCTCGAAGGACACCGGGTGTGGATGTTAGCCGAGCTGGTTAGAGGGGAAAATCAGAGGAAGACAGATTGCAGTCGTGCTTAATGAGGCAGCTGAAGATCTTAACCTTCACCTGCCACAGGACAGACAGGTCTTTACATACACGAAGCGCCGGGAGGAAAAGCCGTCAGATATACAGTAGCTACACCTCAGTGAAATGGCAGGAGAAGAGCCACATGTCTGAAGAATTCAGATAAACACAATTTTAATGTTTTTTTTGCTGCTGAAGCTATAGGTCAAACTTGATTACTGGAGACAACAAAACAAGCAAAGGCAAAAAGCCAGTTTACTGCAGGACAGTTCATACTTCCATGTAACAAAACACATTATTACAAGTGATTTAAAGCTAACCCATTACTCTTTCATTCAAAATACATGCATATTATTTATGCAAGAATTAAACCAACAATACAATAAGATTTGTAATTTCAAACCTTGCAAACCACAATTAGAAAAGTGTCATTACAGGCCACAGAAATCTGCTGTTTCACAATAAGCATGTATTTGCTTAATGTGGAGGAGCCGCTATGTGGATGTAAGCAAAACATATGACTCTGAAACTCATGGGCTTTGTGCGCCGCTTGCTTGCCAGAGTCTCTGAGGAGGATTAGGGCTCAGCAAATACAGATGCTTTTTGGTCGAGTACTGATGTTGTTAATTAGGGAACAAAACCATTTCCTTGCTAATTGTACCGGGTCGCTCGGATTTGGTTTTGTTACAGTGACACAAATGCGATGCATGTTTAGGCAACTGGTCAAGTAAACGAAAAATGATAAATGCAAACTATCTAATTGTGTATGCGCAGCCAAGGACTGTCAAGGACCGGAGCGGGAGCCTTCGCCCGTGTTGTTTTTGTCGTTTTGTGTTGAAACGTAAGCAGCAGATGATTGAAGTGTAGCGGTTTCTTTTCTGTCAACAAGGCAGCACAGTGTGGCTTATTCCACAGAGGGTGAGTTTTTACTCAGAGTGAGGAGGATCATCATCACTATTTTTTGTACTGTGGTTCAAACAAAGCAATTAGGGGCAGAAAATATCTATTTATACTGTGTCTGTCAGAGACTAACTGTGTGTGTGTGTGTCTGTTTGTGTGTGTTAACCAGGGGAAAAGCAAAGACAAGGTAGGATTTTTCCCAGCCAACTTTGTGCAGCGGGTACGCCCTGGCGAGCGGGTGTGGAAGGTCACCGATGGTTTCCACGGCAACCGAGACAAAGGCCAGATGACTGTAAAAGAGGCCCAGGTGAACACGCATAAAATTCACATTTTTTTCTCTCTCTCTCACACACATAACACACACACACACAGTGCATTTATTTTTAAATAGATGCAAATGAATGCAGAAAACTGCTGAGATTACAGAGGACGACATGTTATGGCTTCCAATGCAGCTCACTTTTAGCCTCAGTCCACAAACTCTCTCACATCATTGAATGTCACTTGGCCCTCCTCCTGCTCAATACTTCTCTCTCCCCTCTCTCCCCCCCTCCCCTTCCTCCCCCCCTCCCTCTGCAGATCTGTGTGGGGAAGAGCGAGGAGATTGACGACTTCCTCCGGCTGACTAGCGGGAAGAAGAGAGGCTTGGTCCCAGTGAAGTGTCTGCTGGAAATATGATGGCGGTGGCGGCGGCGGGCGCACTCGCCCTCGACCCCTCAGTCTGATAGAGAAGTTCACAACGACGGAGGAATACTCAGGAGTGTTTTCCACAGCACCTCACTGACCGCCAAACCCTCCCCCACCCTCCCCCACCCCCTCTGAAATCTGGCAGCGAAGTAGCAGCAACTTTTTGCTTTTTTTTCCTGCAGAGGATTTTTGAAAGGTCGAGACTTTAACGGAGCGGTGGGGTGGGGGTGGGGGTGGGGTGAGGGGGGGCGGCTTCTTTAGAGTTCTTCAGAGCTACTTTTCTTGTAGCACAACTTTGCTTTGTGTGGTTTTATACACATTCACAACAGATATGTAGCATCATAAAGCAGAGGATAAACGCGCAGGAAGCCTGGCTACCTCACTAGCCATCTCCATCAGCCGTCCATACTTAAGAAAAAACAAAAAAAAGAGGAGAGGACTACTTTATGATGTCATGGCGTGCTCGAGCCTAAGGGACTTTGTGAGCAGACTTGTCTTCATTTTCATCGTTTGCGTAGAAAAAGCAAGACGGAAGAGATTGTGGACGATTATAGCTGTTTATCGTAGTCGCTTGTGCCAACGTGTTTTCGGTCGGTTGTTTCAAAACCTTAGACAGGATTTGGCTTAGTAAATCCAACTGAGGATATAAACCATGACTGTCATGTTTTGGATGACATGCACGCCTCTGCTGTTGTGATATGGAATCATGATGTGCATATGTGTCACTTCTGTTCTGACTAGGAAATGATTCAGGTATTACATTATGTAAAAAACCCAAAAGTCTTCTCTGCTACATTTTGAGTTAAATGAAAGTCAGAGACACACACACACACACACACACACACACACACACAGGAGGGGGTGTTTATCACACTGCTCTCCAGTGATTAGATTACAGTTCATTTTTTGCTCTTCACAGCTCTGACGTGACAAATGCTCTCTGCGCACCTCGGGGAACATCTTCCTCAGTGTGCCCTTCAATCACACTCTTTTTACACACACTAACTCACACAGATGTTACAGTTCACTCCGCTCCATGCAACTCTAAAATCAATCACCAGAATCTGCTGCCTGTCACTGTATTTTCTCAGCGTCGTTTATCTGTATGTAATGTCCTGTAGTATTCGCTCTCATAATCTGGTTGTGTGCTATGACGTGAGGACGGTGCGTCGTCTCGACTTTTCTGATCTACGTGCTTTTCTGTCCCTGAGGGAAGAGCAAAGCAAAGAAAAACTGCAATTCAGGACCATGAATCCAAAACCAAACTCAGTGTTTTTCTTTTTTTTTTTTTTTGTCAAAGTGAGAAAGGCTGTTAAAGGAGGAAAAAAAAAAACGAACCTGTCAGACGTGTTGAATTTTTGATGAATGGCTACTTTATCTCCCAGCACATACGGTTACTTAAAAGTGACACTGAGGGACTGTTAATTGTTGCTGTAATTAAAGGTGATAAAAGGCAGAAAATCACCTCGCACCACCCGATCTATTGCTGTCATTATAAACCAAAAGGCAGTGACAAACTGCCTTCTTTGCAGCAATAATTGTAAATACAAATATGACAGTATTTGTAAATAGCCTTATGAAGATACTATACTGTATATACTGGCTCTGAATAGCACTCTGAGCAAGAGGTGTGCAGTTATCCAGGAGCCAACTAAGGGCATTAACTTCACAGTTATAAATAACAGGAGATTATTGTTTATTGTCCCACTTACCAATGTATGCACCTCTATGCTCAATTAACACCTAGCCCTGTCAGCACAAATCTTCTCCAATACTATGCACAACAGTTCTAGTCACTCACTTTATTTTGTACTCTGCTTATTTTCAGCGTACACACACACACATTAGTGTAAACCCGTGCTTCTGCAGTGTGGCTAAAGATTTGACTTTGAACTCCAGCCTCCAGGAGCGTCCCAGCTTCTGCATCGTGTCCATCTTGGAAGTTTCTGCACCGTGTTAAATCCCAAACATTACCGTCACTGACTAGAACCACGATTGGCTCAGGATCAGTATTACCCAGGTGAATTCCCTTTCTCACTTTAATGCACACGACCAGGCTAGTTCTCTGCATGGCCAGCTGCCCTGTGAGCCTCACGTCCCTCAATAAAGTCAGACGAACTCTCAAAGCTGTGTGCTCTTTTCTTTAATTGAGAAATCATTCATACTTTGTTCCTCGGCTGGTGTGCCTTTGGGTTTCTCTCTCTCGAAAAGGCTGAAAAGGATGAAATGGAGATTTAGTTTGCAAAGAGCTTATGGTATTATCAGTAAAGGCAGAACATTGCAGCTTTAATTTCAGTGCTACAGCTACAAGTCTTCACCCGTGATTATTTCCTCAATTTGTCAAAGACGGTAAAAGTATCTTTCTCCGTCCAGCGTTTAGCCCTGAGGGTCGTGACAATAAAGAAAAGAGCATTCATTTATCAAATCTTGCTACAATGAATGTTCAAAATACAACAGAAACCTTACAGTGTTTTTCATTTCATAAATGCTGGAAATCCTGTACACAAAAACAAACAAAATATCAAAATGATTACAACGTTAATGCATCCAAGTAGATCTGACTGTAAATGCTGTAGCTAAAGCTAATATCGGCTGTTTCTTATACAATCGTGTAGTTATCATTAGCACAATACTCAAATTACATGAGTAAATGTTCTTTTCAGTCTTATACTCATGACTGAAGTGTCACAGGAGACTTGTATCTGGAGTGACTTCTTCATCTGCGTCCTTCACCACTTTCAGGGTGTTTTCTTTTACTCCATAATCAGACAGTGACCCTGGCTAAAGGTTCATTAGTCACACCATCACCCACATTTTATCAGCTGATGTGTTTAATCAGTGTGTCAACAGACAAGAACCTCGGACCTCACAGAGGAGGCTAATGCCATTTTATACACTACCAGTCAAAAGTTTAGACCAGGGTTCCCCTATTCCGGTCCTCTAGGGCCACTGCCTTGCATGTTTTAGAAGTTTCCTGCTACAACACACCTGATTCAAATGAGTGGCTCGTTATCAGGCCACTGCAGAGCTTGATGACGAGCTGATCATTTGAATCAGGTGTGTTGTAGCAGGAAACCTCTAAAACATACAAGACAGTGACCCTCGAGGACCGGGATTGGGGAACCCTGTTAGACACATCTTCTCATTCGATGGTTTTTCTTTATTTTTTATTACGTTCTACCTTATATATTGATATTGAAGGCATCACAACTAAACTTAACTGACATAAACCCTAATTGAGATGGTTTGGGATGAGTTGGGCCACAGAGTGAAGGTAAAAAGAGCTCAGCACCTCAGGAAATTCCTTCAAGACTGTTGGAAAACTGTTGGAAGGTGTCATCAAAGCAAAAGGTGGCTACTGTGAAAAATCTAAAATACCGAACATATTCTGACTGCACTTTTGTGTTTAAAACCTAATTCCACATGTTCATTCATAGTTTTGAAGTCTTCAATATGAATTTACAATGTAGAAGGTAATACAAATGAAGAAAAAACATTGAATGAGAAGGTGTGTCCAAACTTTTGACCGGTGAGATTATGCCAATCACAGATCAGCTACAACAGCCAATCATGTTGTTGTTCAGAGAGATTACTGGAACTGATGGGGGGGTGAATAGAAAATCCATCCAATAGTTATCAATATTTCAGTCTGGATTGAAAAAAAACAAACATGAAATGCTCCTTTTTCATCCACCCACTGTTGCAGTGTTAATACTGAACATCACCGGTTTTAAGGCTGCACTTTAGCTTCCTATTCAATGTGTAATTTCACACCTAAATTCATAAGCCAGAGAATCCAAACAGGAAACGTCTCCCTTCACGGCCGCGAGATTCAAGTACACTGAGATCTTTTCTTTGAGTTGACAGAGCAGAGCCTGAAAAGACTGCTCATTCCTAATGACCATAAATAATATGATTAACTCCCAATAAAATTAATTGGCAACGGAGGGGCTGCTGGCAGGCCGTAGACCAAGAGCTGGCAAAGAGAGTGTTGTGTGTCTCTCTGCGTGTGATGTGTGCGTCCCTGCTGTGGTGCGAGGAACATTTCTCAAATCATGACCCAGTTCTGTTATCAAATTGAATCAAATGTGATTTTCGTCTCCGTAGAGAAAGAGAGAGAGAGACAGAAATGTGTGCGACTGGCAGAACATCAAGCGACTTGTACATTTTATAGAATTGCTGACTTTGGTGCTCAAGATGGCGTGGCGCTCCCCTACTTCCTGTGTACCATGAGCGCTCTCCCTCCCTCTCTCTCTGTCTCTTTCATGACAATGAGCAGAGGAATTTGAAATCCTGCGCTTGTGTTTGTTCCTTAGCAAATCATTTTCACCCTTCTTTCACGCTACGTCCATCAACATCATGACGTGACACTGAAGCGTTTAGTTTGGGGCAACAAATCCTAACCAAGAGTATCAAAGCGACCGGTCCTGAGCATATCACGCCTGCACCAGAATATGTTATAAAATGCCTCATTAAATGTGTGATTTGTTACACATTCATTTTCCCGTCCTATAATGTTCACACTCGCTTCTCCTGCAGCAGCAGCAGCAGCTGGATGGACTCGCAGCGGGGGTGATGATCACAGCACAAAGGGCGTTAACCGGCAGCAGAATATATAGCAACAATGCAAATTCTGGAAGAAAATCCCTGCTGAAAATAGCACTTGATTATAGGCAGGGATGGGGAAGGAGAGGAAAGCACTGTCAGAGGGAAATAAAGCTTTCTGGTGCTTGGTAGACCAAAAAAAAGACACCTCATAGACCCCTGAATCAAAAACACGCACATAAAAATAATCTCCTGTCCCTCGCTTCCTCTTACTGTCTATTTCTCTTTCCCCAGTGTAATATGAAAACCTCACTTTATGGAATATACATTATGTGAGTGTTTGTGCAGTACTGTTAATCGGCTCATGGCGCAGCTTTAATATGTAAACATGGGTATGTAAGAGTGCTGATATCTGCTGGTTCGGCTCTGGCCTCGTCACTCCCAGCAGGTATGCAAAAAGCTATAAAAAACAGACACACACAGAAACTGAGGTGTGACGATGATAAAATTCCCAAATGGGGAACGTGGAGCCAGCGGGTGGATTCTTCAGTTGGAGACTGGGTTTATGAAACGCTGTATGAGCAGCACATTATAAATGTAGCAGCAATATATCAAAGCAAAAGAGTGGGGAGAGAACTGACACCTTGAAATTACCTTACTGCGATCCTGTTATCACACACTAACTGGCGTACATACAAATCCAGCACATACAGAGAAACATTAGCAATCATTTGGAGTCTTTTATCTGACCACCTGATGGACATAAGTCCAGTCTACACTGTCATTTTACCTTTTGTCTGGCCTCCAGGAACTCCTGTGGCGAAATATGTTTGGACTGTTTAGCCACTAAATGCTCCACCTGCTACACTGCTGGGAGCTGCAGACTGAACCAGAACAGTGAAGGTGCAGGCAATTAAACCAAAACAAGAAACTGGGAGATGCTAAAAAATAGAAGAAAAAAATGCAGCAACTGCTTGTGATGTGACTGACCTCAGTCTGGGTTCAGGTTAAGGAAGTGTTTTTCAGCCTTGGGGTTGGGACCCCACATGGGGTCACCTGCAATTCAAATGGGTCACCTGAAATGTCTAGTAATTCATTTAAAAAAATACTGATAAAATATGTTTTTAACTGATTATTATTATTTTTAAAAACCACATAATCTTAAACAACTGCATACTATACTTTTACTTTCTCGAATATAAATCCAGTTCAAATAAAATGCAGCATATAAAAACAAATGAGCTGACGCGTCTTGATTGATGACCACGATCACATGCATGCATGACACTACACGATCGATCGGGGGTCGCCAGAAATTTGTGATGTCAAGACGGGGTGGGGGTGGGTTTAATATCCACATCAGCTAAGCAACTAAAGAACTACAGTATGGTCAGGATTAAATAAATACAAGTAAAAGCTAAAGACTAGGTTTAGGGGCTAGGTCAAAGCTAGTAAAAGATGGGTTAGAATACGAGATTAAGATTCAAGACTAAGGACGGGGTTATAGTAAAAAGGAGAGGTGAAGGTTATGCGTTTTAAACTTACAAAGTCTGTGAATATTTAATAAGATGATGTGGAATGAATTTAATGAGCGTTTAAATGGACTAAACCACTCACAGCTGTGCATTAATTGCCAGCCCAGAGGAATTATTGGCATTTATTTGATCAGACTTGATTTGGTTGACTCCTTAAACCACATCCGGCTCCAGCTGTGGTCTTTAAGGACCACCTTGAGTTCTGGACTTTTCAGTTCTGTGAGGTGTTACTTGCCGCTTCCTTTCCCTCGTTTTATGTCGTCATAATCCTCAAGTTCCTGTTATGTTTACATTCTTCCAGACCCCCGGCCGACTGAACCATTAAAAATGAAGAAGATACACGGACATGGCATGTTTAATGCATGGTCTCATCTCCTGCAGCCCCGGCTACCTCCGCTTTTTCAGGATGCTGCCTGCACAAACACACACTCTCTGTGACTGAAATGAGCACAACGTGGCACAGGCCAGAGGTAAAAGACGGTACTCTGAGTTCCAGTATAGCAGAAAGCCATCGGCTATGCTCTGAGTTGATATTAGAGGTTGAATAGGACAGAGAAAGTAGACCCTGGGGTTGACACATGAAAGCTGTCTTTGAAGCATGCTACACTGGGAATGGCAGATTTGAGGAATCACATATGCTTCTTTGCTTCTATAGAATAAGTATTTTAGGGGTTGCCCTGGGCGATTTACTGTTTATTCTGACACACAATAAAAAAGAGATCAAGAGAGTTTTATTTATGAGGATGTATTAGCTTCAAACCATCTGAACAGTTTTCAGAATTGTCTTTCTATCATAAAAAAAGCAAAAGTTGTATAAATAAAACCTTTGTGGAATAGAGTGACCTGGTAGAAAACTGAGTAGAGTTCAATTCTTCTCTGTGTTCAATAAAAATATGTTAAAATACAAAACAAAGTGATCATATCAAGCAAGTCTAATTTATCCAACACTTAGTATATGATGCCCTGTGACACTGGAAATGTGTGTGTGTATTGCTGCCAAATTAGCTCTTTAGCGAACAGAATTGGCAGCATCTTGTACTATCTTCAGCATTACTGTAATTATTAGAGAAATGTAGAGGATATATATTAGGACACTAGTTTTATAGTCCAGATCCAGCTCCAAAAATTCCACCTTTTTTTCCCCCAGAACATAATCACCTAATTTATTAGATGACCCTTTAAATCATGTAATTGAGGGGGTGGGGGCTGCTTTCCACCATTGTTGAGTGTTATTTTGATTTGATTGCTTCAGAGCAATCATGGCCACAAGTACAATTCTCATTCACATAAGTATAAACACATTTACTCTGCAAATTAGGGCCTCCAATCAACCTTGAATCAACTCTTCAGTCTATAATTTATGGTCATGTAACCATCACTGTACCTTATCCTAATATGACACAGGAAGTTGGCCTGGATGCCAGATGGATGTTTCGCTGGTAATCACAGATGTTTCTCCGAATTAAGCCCATGACACCTCATGAAAACACAACACTAAGTTCCACTCTTGCAGATCCTCTCCACCTCCACACCTGCTCTCGGTGCCTTCACGCCACACAGTCGCAACACAAACTCCAAATTGCAATCGGATTAAACTCCACAGCACTTTACTCAATGCTTCCTTTCATCAGTGATGACCACTTACATGGTTTTCCCCTCCTTGCTCTTCATCTTTAACCTTTCATCCCCTACTTGGCATCACTTTGATGTTATTGTTGGCGACTCTACTCCAAAGGAAAATCAAGAAAGGTCAAGCAGTATAGCCTACAATTAAAGGACAAGGTCATGAGGATGTGACTCTTGGCTGGAGGACATGGTGATTTTTCGTGTATCCAAGGCTCTACTTCACTGTTGCTTTGATCAAGAGGGTGAAAAAGGTTAGTTTGCTTTAATGGTGATTCTTGTTAGTTTATGACTGCAGGGCCTCTGGTGATAAATCTTCACACCGGCCTGTTACTTTCCATTAGCTACACAGTCAAAGTGGAGTTAACATCCCCATCATTGCTGTGTAAACACACTTTTTGTCACTTAAGTGTGCTGGTTTCCTGGTTACTACTGCTTTCTCGTTACATATTCACACTGCCTGACACATGGAACTGTCTGAGGACAGTGAGGTAGGCCCACAGCCAACATGCTGCATTTAAAGACCGACACCAGCAGTGTATAGGCTTTTATTAAACTGTTAGTTGAAACTAATGATGAATCTTGAATTTGATATACTGTACTTAAACATGATATCACCAGGTTGCTGCTCTGCTTTAGTGGTAATTGCCTAATTTAGATAGCCTTACTAATATGCTTAATTATTAGGATAGTTTTTATTCATTTTTTACTCACAGAGAACATTTAGGTGAATGTATCCACAACTAGAGATAGCCTAAAGAGTGGAGGCTATATTTTGCAGTCACTGAGCATTTTGTCCCAGAAATAACATATTGCATAAGTATAGTTTGACACGTGGTCAGTACATTTAAGACACAGTTGAACTGCAGACCAGATCCTCTCTGCAGCATCCTTGTCTCAGCTGGATAGTTGCGTGTTTCTCTCTCAGGCATACATGATTTGAAAGTGAGTTGCCACAGGTAGTTCTTATGCCTTATCTCCCCACCCTCAGCAGTCACTGACCTCAAATGGTTTCCAAATCCAACATGCTTTCAAATCTTGAAAGCATACTTCAAAATCCATTAAGTCACTAAGAAAAGGATTTGAAATCCAAGGGAGAGGTTTCCTTTACGCTCTCTCTCCCCACGGCTCATATCACGCTGCATTTGTGGATCAGAAGATATTAATTTTTCAACTACTCCGCCTTGGCTCTTTTTCCCTGCCTATATATACAGACCTACGCAGACACACGTCACATTCCACCAGTCTTTTGTTTTCCTCAACTTAGTCCTAACCCCCAAAGGACCATCTAAAATGTCCTGTCCTGGTATGAAGAGCATATAAGCAAAACTAATCTATTGAATTTAAAGCGTGTCACAGACTTTGGGATTTCTGCCTTCAAGGTGAAGGGATTAGAGGATAATTGGAGCTGCTCTGTTTTGCTAAAGATGCTTTGCTTGCTATCAGTTGAAGCTACTTTTCCCCTCTTGACGCTCAAGTCAACAACTGATAACAAACAAGAAAATGAAGATGTCAGGATATTCAGCATAGTGAGGAATCAGCAAGTCAGGTGAGCTGTTGGTAATAAGTCTTGCCTTGCATGGTATGTTTTTACAAGGGAAAAGTGCAAGCTCTTGAGAAAAAGGGTAGAAGAGGAGATGCAGGAGAGAGGAAGAGACAGGCAGAGCACAAAGAGGTTGATATACCAGTAGAGTATGAGCCATCTTCCTCCAATGCTGAATAGAGGACAAAACAAATAAAACAACGATCAATATAAAACCAAATATCAAATCCTTGATTGTGTGACAGCGACTGCAAGTTTTCAAATGACCACATTTTTAAGCATAGGCTATGTATTTTACATGTCACCCAGAGTTCCCTCTCTGAATGTGGTTGTTTTGCTTAATTGAGTTTTTAGTTGAATTTTTAAATGCGGGAATCAATTTTCCACTCTCTTTATCACCCTAGAGTTGTTTCTACATCTTGATGGTGCTCCACTGGTGGGGAATTCAGCTGATTGAACATGATTTAAAAAGATGTGTGCCTACTCAAATCATGCAATGTGTGAGGTTGTGGGTTTGATTCCCATGTTGACAGAGATCACAATCTAGCAGCGCCCCCCCTGGGGACCTCCTAAAATTTCTGCAAGAAAATTTTAGACTTCTTGCAAAAAGTAAGAAATGACTCACTGTCTCATTGAGCAGAAAAAAATCCAGACTTATTTAACATATCAGTTCCTCATGAATGAGCGTAGCTGATTCATTATTTTTAAATGAAGCGTTTAGTTCAGTGCTGGATCTGCCTATAGCTGTATTGATTCAATCTGCTTGGTTTTCCTGTTAAACTCTGTCTGCATTTACAGAAATCTATGGCAATCCTTTGCTAATTGTAAATCCAATTGTGTTTGAATTACTCTTACAGTCTCTTTGGGGTGAAATCCAAACATTACGTAAGAGCCTTCAGCCAAGAGAGAGTGTATGAAAAGCATAGCACTCATAGAATCTAATTTTACAGAAAGGGTTTTTGATTTTTAAAAAAAAATTCAACCACATGTAATGGCTGCACCAGGACAGCTCACGGATTAAGTCCTTAGCTTCACCATTATCTTACATTTCAATTCCTGATAATACTAGTGGTGGACAGTAACTTTATTAACTGAGGAATTATACTTATTGTAATTCTTCTCCTATGAAAAATTAATAAGATTAATCCTCTGGCAACCATGACTGTAGTTGACAAACGTAAGTAACCATCATCAGAAGTGTCATGCTCACCTCGTTATAAATTTTCCAGTTGATTTAAATAGATACAATCATTGTAGTCTTCAACCAAATTCTGGATGGAAGGAAATTTGAAAACAACAGGGCTTAAAATTATTTTTGTCATGAGCACATGTAAGAGAGTGAGTACTGACAGACACTCAGATTTTATATAGCGGAAATCATTAAAAGTGTTTTTTAAAAAGCAGTATTACTGTCACCTGACTAGATCTGAAATGGCTCAGTAACATCACAGAGCCACCCTGTGTCACGCTTGTGTTTGAGGAATGATGAAAGAGTACGCACAGGATGAAAGGACGACAAAAAAAAAGAATAACATGGATGTATTCCAGGCAGTATGACTGAGTGTAAAGCGAGGCAGAAAGTTTGAGTGGCAGGATCGACAATAGAGAAATTAGCCGTGCAGGGGAAGAGCACACATCAGCAGTTTGAAAAGGTTGACAGGGAGTAGAGAGTCAAGGAGCTGAAATAGGGAGAGGAGAGGAGGATGCAGTCTCAGGATTTCTTTTATTTTCCTGCCATTTGACAAAGTGATTGGAAAGGCCTAGCAGAAATTAGCACACTGACTGTAATGAAGTCCTGGGTAGTAACTAAGTTTGTCCTTATAAATAATCAGCACATAACACCACAAGACAAAGATGGCCAGTTCTGGTCAGTTGTTAATTAACAGACTTTCAGTGGCTATAGTCTGCTTCCTGCTGTTATCTTAATGTAAGTCAAGGAGATTGTGGTAATATTGATTCAGACTAAAATGGAGATTTTTTTTTTTTTTTGTGATCAATTTTTTATTTCATTTTTTTTTAAATAAATCCAGTAAGGTGAAAACAACAGTTAATAAAAATAAAGACAAGACAAACACAAACACGCACCATGGAAAGAGGAGGAGAACAGAATAAGACAACAACAAACAACAAAAAAAAAAGACAGAAACAAAATATATACTAACATCTGAAAAACAAACTCCAGAAAAACAAACTCCCCCCCCCCCCCCCCCCCCCCCCCCCCCCTTCCCTTCCTCCCTCCCTCCCTCCCCCCTTCCTCAGGTCACCCTTGAAACCAACCAATAAACTAAAAAAAGGGGAAAAAAAAAAACAAACAAACAAAGAGAGAAAAAAAACAAAAAACAAACCAAGATCTGACAAACAAATACATCCAGTTTAGATTGTAGAAATTGAGTTTACAAGTACAGTATGTGCAAACTTCGACCAGAAAATAACATTTTCTTCCGTCGCACCATGTGTACGAGCTACAGACATTTCAAGATTGGCCAAGTCCACCACTGAATGTACCCACTGATCATAAGACAAAATGTGTGGGGCCTTCCATCTCTGGGCAATAATCCTCTTTGCAGCCGTAAGGCCAAGCAGAAGGCCCCGGCGTCGCCTAATGGACAAGTTCAGACCAGAAAAATCATTCAACAACAATACGACTGGAGAACATGGGATTGGAACATTTAGCACAACAGACAATCTTCTTATAACAGTTTTCCAAAAACATAATACTTGAGGACAGCCCCATACCATGTGAAAGAAAGTACCCATGGTGCCTGGAGGGCAGAATTGACAGTCAGGATTTGGGGCACGTTTCATCTGAAATAATTTTCTAGGAGTACAGTAAAGTCTATGTACAAAATTATAATGTGTCATTTGATGATTAGGATTCCTAGAAGATAAAAGAATATTAGACCACACCATGTTCCAATCTACTGCTGAGGAGGAGATGGAGAGGTCATGGCTCCAGCAGTTTTTAATAAGCAGAGGTGAATCTGCTGCTTTGCAAATGAAGGCGTACAAGTTGGAGACCAAACCCTTGGCAGATTGATTGGCGCAGATTTTATGAACTGGATGGATCTTGAGCTCTTCTCCCCAAGGGATCCCATAGGCACCCAAAGCACTTCGAAGTTGTAAATAAAAAAAGAAAGATGTACTGTGAATATTATAAACTGTCTTCAGGTCTAGAAAGGTCATCAGTATATTATTAGAAATTATATCGGAGAGAGTATTAATCCCATTATTACTCCATTTAGGGAAGAAAATGGGCTGCCCTCCCAAACAAAGTGAAAAATTATTAAACAATGGAAGATGTAGATGATATTTCATATAGATATTAGCATGGTTTTCTACCAATCTCCAGATCATGATTAGATGAGAAATGATTGGACCATACTTAGATCTACAGATTTTAAGAGAGATATTAGAGTGAATTAAATCCTGGAGTCTATGAGGACGCACCAACTTCTCCTCCAGAGGGCGCCAGGCCACTTGAGCATCTGGGTTGAGCCAAATATGTAGAGACCGAAGAATGAAAGACCATGAATAAAATTTAAAGTTAGGAAGACCTAGTCCACCAGAACTTTTTGATCTTTGCAAAATAGATAATTTAATGCGGGGACGCTTACGTCTCCAGATATAATATGTGACTAATTTATGCAATTTATCCCAGTAACCTGGTGGAGGGGGTAAAGGGAGCATACAACTACAAAAGTTAACCCGAGGCAGAATATTCATCTTGATAACCGAAATCCGTGCCTGGAAAGTATTTGGCATGGCACCCCATCGGTCTAAATCTGTCTCCACTTGTCTGAGAACTGAGTTATAATTATTTGAAATAGTCGCTTGCAATGATGGGAAAATGGAGATGCCCAGATATCTAAAATTTTTAACCACTGAGATAGTGTGAGGGAGTGCTGCCTTCCTCATTGACTCATTCAAGGGGAGAAGAGCTGATTTAGCCCAATTAATTTTGTATCCAGATATTTCACCAAAATCATTAAAAATAGACAGAATATGTGGGAGGGAACGTACAGCGTCACCCAAAAAGAGTAAAATATCATCTGCATAAAGAGAAATGAAATGATCTGTATTATGAATAGAAATGGGAGCGTGGGAAGACTGACGGACAGCCTGGGCCAAGGGTTCTAGGGATAAAGCAAATAATAACGGAGAAAGGACACACCCTTGTCTGGAGCTGCGAGAAATCGAGAAGGGAGGGGAGCATAGACTACCGGTCATCACCATTGCCATAGGAGAAGAATATAAGGTTTGAACCATACCAATATAATGTTCCCCGAAACCCATGTGCCGCAACACTGACCATAGGAAATGCCACTCAAGGCGGTCAAAGGCTTTCTCTGCATCAAGGGAGAGAATGGCACATGGAGGACGGAGATCAGTAGTGGCGTCAATGATGTGCAGGAGTCTACGAACATTGTCTGACGACAGACGGGATTTAATAAATCCAGTTTGGTCTGGATGAACGAGCTGACCCATAAAAGGTTCCAGCCGTAGTGCTAGTACTTTTGCAAATAGTTTAATGTCAGAATTCAGAAGTGAAATGGGACGATAATTTGCACATTCATTGGGATCTTTGCCCTTTTTAAGAAGCAAAGTGATCGTGGCCAAGTTGACATCCCTAGAAAAGGAACCTATGCCAATAGAGTAATTAATCATATTTAGGATCAAAGGGCCGAGACTAGACCAAAAGTACATCAGAAACTCCGGAGGGATCCCGTCAAAACCAGGAGATTTGCCCTTATTCATTTTACTCAGTGCTGATTCTAATTCAATTATCGTAATAGGGGCCTCTAAACGGGAAACCTCTGAAAGTGATAACTTAGGTAAATTCAACTTATTAAAAAATGTTTCCGATTTTAAAGGATCAAAAGTCACTTCTGAACAATATAGTTTGGAAAAAAACCCATGAAAGACGGAATTGATTTCCTTGGGATCGGTTACCGATTCCCCTTGAGATGTTCTAATGGTAGAAATGTTGGCAAAATTTTCACTGGCCCGGAGACTCCAGGCAAGCGATCGACTTGGTCGAGCACCTTCGAAATAAGACTTTTGCCGTGTGCGGTGGATAAGAAACTCAGCATGTTGTCTATGCAGAGAGTTAAGCTCACTACATATTGCACTTCTTTTAAGTCTCAAATCAGGAGAGCAGTTTGTGAGCATTATTTGCTCCACTTGGGCTAATTTCTGTTCCAACTCCAGGCGCCTGTAATGACGGGACTTGTTCAAATTAGAAGCAAAGGAAGTGCATTTGCTACGAATAAAGCCTTTCACCGCATCCCACAATATTCGGGGGTCGTCAACGGAGTCCTTGTTAATTGAAATAAATTCCTCTAGGGATGACTTAAATTGGCCAATGAAATTTTCATTATGCAGTAGCGAAGTGTTAAAACGCCAGCGAGGAGCCCTGTTCCGATGTGCTGTCAAATTGGCCCTGCATATAATAGCCTTGTGATCTGAGATAGACAGAGGAATCATGTTAACATGTGCCTTAACAAAAAGGTCCTTTGATGTAAATAAGAAATCTATTCTAGAAAAAGAATGGTGCCGAGCTGAAAAATGTGAAAAATCTCTGATTGAGGGATTACATATACGCCATAAATCAATCACGGCCACATCCTCCGCCCATTTCTTTAAAGCCCTAGTAGCTAATCTTTGGTCAGTTCCTTCTGTAGCATTTGACCGGTCCACTAAATGGTCCCAAACAGCATTAAAGTCAGAGCCAATGACAAAACGAAATTCTGGAAGGTCAAGTAAAAGTTGAGTTAGCTCTGTATAAAAATTAGCCTCAAAATGGTTTGGAGCATAAATGGATACAAAAACAATTTTAACGTTGGAAATAATGGTTTTAAGAAATGTGATTCTACCCCCTGAATCACCTCCTGAGCCTAAATTAGTAAAATCTAATTTGCGGCGGGATACAATAAGTACTCCTCTAGATTTAGTTGAATAAGAGGAACTAGCCACTACATGGTAAACTTTATTTTGTAATCTGTAAACATCTTTCTCCAACAGGTGGGATTCACTGACCATAGCAATATCAACTTTTTCTCTGTTCAGAGCCTCTAGAAAACTAACACGTTTTGGTGGTGAATTGAGGCCCCGGGCATTGAAAGATAACAAAGTCAGACTACTCATACATCATATGATACATGTAGTTCCAACATTCCCAGTCTAACTTATTAAAGGGGATGAGAAGAAAAGAATAAAACTGGGGAAAAAAAAGGAGAAAAAAAGAAAAAAGGAAAAAGCAACCCGTTGATGTAGGGTGACCTGAGACCCTCCCCCCCCCCCCCCCCCCCCCCTCCCCTCCTCCCTCCCTCCCTCCCCTCCTCCCTCCCTCCCTCTCAACCAACCCCCAGTCAGAAAAAAAATAAAATAAAATTGAAAAATAAAAGTAAAAAATAACACACATAATTAAAGAGAAAACGACAACCACAAACAAATATTCTATACCCCCGCCCCCCTCTAATAAACAATCCGTGCAAGGTGTGCAGGGGATCTACCCACAAAGGAAAAAGAACCCCCTCCCCAAAAAAACAAAAAACAACCAGGTGGGATCAAAATGATCATCACCCCCCCCCCTCCCCGCTGCCAAAAAAGAAATATTATTGCACGCCCACCAATTAGCACCTTTCAGACTCAGCAACCACAGTAATCAGGGAAAAAAAAAGAAAAACAAACAACAAAAAAAAAAACAATCCCCACATATAGGAGGAGACCGTGGCCTCTGATGAAACATAAAGTTGGACCCAAAAATTAAAGGGAGAAAAAAAAAAAAAAAAAAAAAAAAAAAAAAAAATGGAGATTTTTTTTATATCCATTTCATGCACCATTTGACAAAAAAAGGGTCCCGTAGGCTGCTTTGTGTCTATTACAACCTGCAAAAAAAATTAAGGGAGAAAAGATGTTTCGTTTTTTCAGTAAGTGACACAGGAACAAACGACTAATGCAAATAGATCAACTCCTCCAAAGAAAATTGTTTGCTGATGTTAATTTTTTACCAGTCACAGTGGAAAAGATGTAGTTAATTCTCTGAGAATTGAGGTACAGACTGTGCTGCAGCTCAATGGCAGTATGTAATGACATTCAAGCACCTTCCTGTGGTGCTGTTGTATACTATTTAGCTGAATATGACACTTTTCTGCATCCATCCTTAGGGCAAGTTAGTACATACAGTACAAAGGGTTAGATGACCTCCCCCAGAGACCCTTCAAGCTGGGCCTTTGGGGACAGACAGGAATGGGAAGCGAACCAACCACAAAGCAGCTGCCCTGAGCCAGCAACTGCCTATTAAAGTGCACATGGTTGAAGATAATGCTCGCGCCGTTTCAGCTGAGAGTCACGTTTCTACATTGCAGTGGACTTCGAAATAGATTTTTTCTTCTAATCATTTAAAGACTTCGTTCATAAGCAGTTTAGCAGGGGCTTCTGGAGAAAAAAATGCAGAGTCAGCTGAGCAGGAGAAAAGTGAGGTTATGGGTCAGAGGAGCCGCTTTTTTTTTTCATGTGTTGTCATTTTGGACATGAAGGCGGACAAAGGTTATTATGTCTTTCCTTATTCTGCTAGGAATACATGTTATGTGTTATGTTTTGGTTTGCAGGAAAAACCAAATACCTATTAACAGTGTGACCTGAATCAAATAGAAATCATGAATCATTCGCAATAGCTATAAGAAAAAGCAGCAAGTAACACTTTTGCTTTAGAAGTTGGTTACATTAGGTGGCCTGCCAACCATATCATTTCCTTATCGTTTAGAGTTGTGAATCATCTGTGGACCTATCTGTATTACATTCACGTAAAGGTCTCATGGCTTCTAAGACTTAAAAGGGCCTTGTTGACAGATGACACCTATTTCATGGCATTTAACCTAATATGCGTCACATTTGTAGCAGTTTAGACTGTTTACACATCAATTTCTCTTTATTTTTGATGGGTTTTTTTAAAAACTAATCTAAATTGTTTGTTTTTGTCACCTTCACCTTCTTGATTTCTTTAGTTACATCACAGTTGTACAAAGTTGCTTCTGTAATAACTGTGAATGGAGGTGTGAAATTTTATTTAACCTCTATGTATTACCTCTGGGACCGTGCTGCTCATAACAAAGCACCAATTTGTTAACAGGGGTTGGTGGTGCTTTGCTGCCATCTAGTGTAAGATTCATGCAACTGAAATGAAGTGAAATATATTGTGCATAATTAGCTTGGATAGATCCGAGAATACTTCCATAGACACACTGATGATCCATCTTTCCTTACAAACTTATCACAGGATCAGTTTGCTAAAATAAAAACAGAAACTCTAATTCTAGAAGTGAAATGTTTATTTCAAGCTTCCAAAACTTCTACAGTTAAAAAAAAATTACCAGCATGTCTCTCTCACATCGTCTGGTGCTCTTTACCTTCGCTAATTTACACATCAACAGTTTAAAATGTATCAAAATCTAAAAATTCTCAGTTACATTTGATAAACAAGGCAACTGAACACTGTACCCTTCTTGCTTTACAATACTTTTTTTAAACAGACATACTTATTTTTGACAACATACAGTATACAAGTGGCATTCTGGTATGAAAAATGAAGATAGGAACAGCAATGAGAGTATTACATTTGAAAAGCAAAATTTACTGACAGTTAATATGTTCTGATGTGACTGGAAGAACAAAAATACATTTTTTCCCCAAAAATATACTGGTTAAAGCCATTTCCTTAATGAACCTTAAGGAAGTTGGTATTCTGAGGTGGATTTGGATTACAGTGTGGCAAAATTATACACTGATATCTGAACAGTAAAATGTAACATTAAAATACAGCTTTAACAGGTCAATGATCATTCAGAAGGCCACAATATTCTCATATCCAGTTTCAATCTGTGGCTCAAGTTAAATAAATAGAAGTTTGATTTGTATGTAAAAAGGCTTGTGTTAAAAATGTGAGAACGAAAGAGCAAAATAAAGAGAATTTCTGAATAAATCTAAAGGTTGCCAGTGAGGGCAGAGTCCATGAGGTCGTCATCTTCATTTCTCATATACATTGGACTGGGCCTTGATGGACGCTCTGAGCTCAGCATCGACAGAGACGAATCTGAAGCCGAGATTGGGGACCGAGACCAGCTGTCTGCTTTTATTGGGTGCGAGGACGGCCCCATGGACATTGACGACTTCTTTTTCTCTTTGTCCCTGTCCCGTTCTCTGTCTCTGTCCCTTTCCCGTTCCCTCTCTTTCTGCTTCTTCTTCTCTTTCTTGTGTTTCTTGTGCTTCTCCCCTGAGCTCAGGGGGATGGAGCTCATGTAGTCCTGGGGGGGAAGCGGGCGCATGGTCTGGTCATCATCAGAGCTGGGGCTGTTCTGGTGTGACTTCTCAGCTACCGAGCTGCTGCCCGACTCGCTCTCACTGTCGTGGTTGAGCGGGGTGTATCCTGGTGAGCGGCTGTGGCTCGGGGAGGAGCGGTCATGTTTGGGGGTAGAGCCACTGAAAAGGGGGGATGCTTTGAGGCTGGAGATCTGAGGACGCATAGAGTCACCAGATCCCTCCCCTGCTTTCTGAAGGGTCACTTTAGCCTTGATGCTTGGTGAGCCACCATCAGGTTTGCTAATGATAATTTTGGCCAGACCAGTCGTGCTTACCCCTCCTGTTTTTGGGTCCATCAACTTTTTATCCCCACTGCTCCCTCCAGATACAGACACTTTGGCTTTTGCCTCTTTATCAGACTTTTCCCGTTTGTACTCGCCAC
Organism: Decapterus maruadsi; assembly: GCA_030347415.2. Taxonomy (NCBI): domain Eukaryota; kingdom Metazoa; phylum Chordata; class Actinopteri; order Carangiformes; family Carangidae; genus Decapterus; species Decapterus maruadsi. Next base: position 9,963,134 of record CM064888.1, on the reverse strand, counting down.
TTTGGGAGGATGAGCCATGCTTGGAAGGACCCATATTAGAAGATCCACTATTGGGAACATTTCCAGGCCCACCACCTGGAGCAGATCCTGAACCAGGACCTCCTACTGGTGGCCCAGCTTCACACCCATCCTCCCCTACTCCTCCTCCGCCTACACTCTTCAGTTTGTCTATGACAGCTGTAAGAGAGGGCTTCTTGTTTCTACTAGGAGACTTCCCTTTGGCGTTGGGGTTGTTCGCATTGTTCTGACCAGCCCCTCCACCGCTTCCACCTCCACTCCCACTTCCGCCACCTCCTCCCCCTCCGCCACTGCCTCCGCCTCCACTTCCTCCTCCTGACCCACCACCTCCTCCACTTCCACCTCCACCACTGCCATACTGAGACTGGGATCCTCCAGAGAAAGTCATGGAACCAGATGAAGAGGAGGAGCTGGAGGATGATGAGGATGATGTGGAACCAGAAGAGCTCCCACCCATAGGCTTCTGGGAGCTCATACCTCCACCAGAGGAAGACTTGGACCCCCCAGAACTGCTACCTCCTGAGCCCATTGGTGATTTAGCCTTGGAAGAAGGAGGCGTTCCTGGAACTTGGGACTGTTGCATTTTCATAGGGGAGGACAATTTGTCACCAGAGCTACTAGAGCGGGAGTGCGAAGGGGAGATGTTAGGCTTTATGCTGGGATTCATAAGAGACCCAGAAGGCTTGCCCCCCTGAGGTTTAATTTTATTGCCACTACTAATTCCACTTCCACTAACTCCAGGTCCAGACAGCCCATGTTTCGTGATTGGGGAGGATCCCGGTTTGCCAACGCCCATTCCTTGAGAGGAGCTTTTAGACTGTGATGGCCCACCTCCACTGCCTACCCCAGTACTCCCTGGCTTGGAGCTGTTACCTTGTGTCATGGAGCCCTCCTTGGACTTTATCTTCCCCGAGGAAGATGAGTGAGAATGGTGGCTTTTACTACTGCTGGTTCCCCCGGATCCTCCTGTGCTGCTTGTGGATGAGGTGCTGGAGGTGTATCCACTATGGGATGAAGTCTTTCCCCCTGTTATAGTCCCTTTTTGGATCTGAATTGTGATTTTGGGAATCGGTGGTGTGGCACCACCGGGAGGGGTTTGCGAACGTCCTGAACTACCGGGGGACTTGGAGCCTCCTCCACTTAAACTGCCCCCAGAACCTGAGCCACCGCTAGGAGGCGTGTATGGTCTCCCACCTGAGCTGTGAGAGGGTGACTTTCCATCAGGGTCGAGCTTTTTGCGTTTAGGAGGCTTATCTTTAGATTTCCCCTCACTGGATGGGGTTCTGCTACGTTTGACCTGCTTGCTCTCGGTAGAGCTGCTTCCCATGCCCATCCCTGAACTGCTCCCTCCACTACCCCCATTCTCATCCTTTGGCCGCATGAGTCCCTGTTGCTGTTTAACTTTGGGTTCAACACTTTTAAAGTCAGTGCAAGCTCCTCCGAGGCCCATCATGAGGGGGCTCTGCGACCCTCCGCCATGTGTGTCTCCGAGATCGGGAGCTTGCCCCAGAAGTGGTTTTCCACCACCACTACTGCCTCCAAAAACTATTCCCATATCAAAGGGGTCCTTCAGTGAGGGCTCTGGGGTGCTCTGCCCATGTGGAGTAGGATTCTGTGGTGTTCCTGATGGGGTATTTTGCTGACTGCTTCCCCCAAACCCCTTGACCAAATCCATATCTGCATCGGCACTTGGAGAGCTGTCATCAAAATAATTCTGGGAAAAGGTATGGCCTGAGGTTAGGAGGTCAGGGTTGAAGTCAGCAGCATCTGGAAAGAAGTTGGTCGAGGAGGAATCACTGGTGGGGGTGGCAGCAGTCGCAGCTGCTTCTGCAATCAGATCGGCAGCATCTGTGAAAGGATTCTCGTTGCTGTTGGTATTGAAAATGTCTGCTGAGTCGAAGACTGCGCTACCCTGGCCCGAACTGGAGGAGTCCCGGATTGGAGTGCCAAGGGGGCCTCCATCCTCCCCACCACTGCCCATGGGGTGTTGCCCATGGCTGCCACCACTGCCTTTTCCTGTCTGCTCAGGCAAATCTGACAGGATTTCTGTGATATCAGGTCCGATGCTATCAGAGCTGGAGAGGCGGACCATTCGGGGGGGTCCGGTGCCCGGTGGTTGCTGTTGCTGAGACTGCACATGAGACTGTGAATAAGGCATGCCAGGGCCAGAGGGGGGTGTTCCACATTGGCTAGGTGCTGGGGTGATACTATGGGGCGTATCTAAGCCATCACCAGTCAGGTTGACATCAAAGATAGAATTTTGAGCGTCCACATCCATAGAGAGGAGCTCACGGTGGAAATCATCTTCGTGTGTGACTTGATGGTGCTGGTGGGGATGCTGCATGGAAGATCCTTGTTGCGATTTCATGCCTAAACCTCCACCTGGAGCAGCTCCTGGCAACACGCCAGGCTTTTCTCCTGTCCGTGGGCGCTTTTTCTTCACTTTTGCGCTACCTGAAGGGCAGGCTCCACTCATGCCCTCTGTCCGTGGGGAGCCAGACGAGGAATTTTGCCTCTCCAATGGACTCGAACCATATAGTGTGGCGAAATCTTGGGTGGGGTTGTCTTTCAACAAATTCATCAACATAGGATGATTTTTGGTGTTGCTGGCTGGGGAGGATGTTGGTGGTGGGGTTTGGTGGGGAGGTGGTGCATTTTGGGAGCTGGGACTAGAACCCACACTTCCAGTTATCTGTAATAGACTTGTCAGTATGGGATTCTGGGTAACTTTGCTGTAGTCATCTCCATGGGCCTGGCCCTGTTGTTGTTGCTGCAACTGCTGTTGGCCAGCCACCCCTCCTTGGGATAGGCACTCTCCTGCTTGGCCTTGCCTCTCTGTTCGTGAAATTCCAAACAGAGAAGTAATCGGACCTGCAAAATTGGGTCCTCCGGGGGGTCCACCTGTGGGTGTGTTGCCCCCTGTCAATCCAGGTAATCCCATTGGGTTACTTCCATCACCTGCTCCCATGTTGTAGGTGGGACTACCAGAGGGTGGCAGGTTATTCTTCACCATGATTTCCACTGTCTGGGCAATCAGTGACAGAGCTGGAGTGTCTGCCTGGATGGTCTCTGCTTTCCGCCGAATGGCTCTCATGGTAACAGGGATGGACATACATCTAGGGGATGGAAAAAAAACAACATTACTACTAGAAAACATAATTTAAAGTTATTATGCATTTTCAGAGGATAGTAAAAACCGCACCTCTGGACCACTTTGGTGATGAACTCATCGGTGCAGATCAGAGCATCTGAAAGTCCTTTATATAGCTTGCAGGATACTTGTCTGGAGTCAATCACCTCCATCACCACTAGGGGTCAAGAGAGAAAAAGACAAATCAGCAACAGACGGCCATTGAAAGTGACTGTGACTTAAACTGCATTCACAGTAGTATGTACATATGTTGGATCACTGAGATGGAAGTAGAAATGGAAGCTCACCACAAACAAGTGATTCATTGACTGGATGCTGGAAAGAAACACTGAAACTGGAGTCAGTAAGAGGGCATACTTCAAACTGCAGCAGGCCTGCACTGTCTGGGGGGAACAACAGCAGATATACATTTGTTAATACATGTTATGTGTTACTGACTGACCGCATACTCTAAACCAGAAACCAAATTCACACCTTCTTTGATGGAAGTTCGTTTAACACAGCTGCCAATCAAAGTGTTATAGGCTGCCTGGTGCCGGATGATATCCAACAGGACTGGCACCTGTCCTGGGTGTCGAAAGGGGATCTTGGACACCAGTGCTCCTTGGAGTGAACGACCATCTTGCACTGGGGCATCACCATTGAGAAAATAACAGTGCTGCTGATCTGGCAACACCTGTGAAGGAATGAATATATTGTTTTATGTTTGTGTGCATGCATAGTTTTTTTTTATACTTACTGTTTCCCCCCCACTTCCCAAATTTAGGACCCTGAATGTAGCTCTTTTTTGAATTGGGATGACTTTTCATCACCTTCTTTGTTTAAATGTGTATCAAAATAGGACAGCAGAGGGAACCAGAGACAGTGTTTTTGATAGTAAAGTGCAGTATGAAATTTTCTGTGATAGCTATCCAATCATTAATAGTTGACAGGTTAGAACTGTAATACTGAATGAAATTACCCAGTATTAGAATTAATTAATCTTCAACCACAACAAGCCAAAACAGAGGTTAAAACTGGGTGAAAAAAGGTTCAAGAAACCAATGGAAGTGTCTGCTTACAGAATAGAAGTGCATGTTGTGTGAGGGTGTTGGTGTGGAGCTGCCCTCCTCCAAGACCTGGAGCTGGCTCTGGACAACTAACTGGCAGAGAGGTGAGAGGCTCGGCGAGGTCTCAAACACTGGGATCGCTGAGGGGGGAAACAGAGGGGAAAGTCAAAATTAAAAACAAAAAAAGAGGAAAAATTATTATTAATTACTGAAGGTCATATTCATGAATTCAGAGTAGTGTTCCTAAAGTCAGCTTACTAGTAGCATTTCCCATCCTCTGAATAAAGGACAGTGAGAAGGGCATGGGGCGGTTCATCTTGAGGAAAAAACAAGCTGGCAGGTCCACACAGTTGGAGTTCGTCACAGTGGAGAAGGAGGGTGTCCTGAAATGAACCAAAGCCAAAATCATCAGCCATCTCTCTTCACTCTTAACTAACATATCCCCAGATGACTAACAGGAGCTACACTTCCTTACCCCTTGTTGTCCACTGGGTGGGATCCAGTAATGAGTGGAGCAATTGGGAGCTTGTAAACGGCAGAGGTTCCTTCAATTGTCACAGAGACACTGACGCCCAAAGAGCGAGGAACTGTGAAGAAAACACGCACGAGTCACTTCAGGATAACTACGAACCTTCAGCTGATGTATCCATCCTTCCTGTGGACACTTGTCGGCGACGTCCTCCACGAACTCACCGTTGTTGTCTGTTAAGTTGAGCTGTGTGCCTGTTCCCTCCTCAAATATGTCATAAGGTGACACATAACACTGAAGAGTAACAAGATGGCCACCGCTCCTGGCTGTCAGCAAACCCACACCGCCGTGAAGAATCGTCTCCACTGTATTTGCATTTGTTGCTATCCTGGGAAACACAATTACAAATCATTCTACAGATGCTCAAATTTGGCTCTTTGAAATCAAATTTCTTATTCATACTACAAATTCAGCAATTTTATATTTTACACAGTTTTTGGCAAATTTTAGCACCTTTCTATATTCTGAACAGGTCGACTTTCCCTCCATAACTCTGTGCAGCTTAAACAATCAAGTGACACTTCAACCAGCAGCTATTATATCTTAATGGAGATGACAGATGCCTGTGTCAGTAGCAGTAACAGTTCCACACTCTTTGTCATTTATAATCTCCTTTGACATTCATTAGCCTTTAGCATGAGAACACAACCCACAAGATACTACGGTTGATGTGCAAGGTAATAGAAAGACATTTTGTGAACTTACCGAAACATATGCATCATCTTGGTGAGATCAAGCTCCAAAGACTGCAGTGCTATATACATCTTGGTTTTTAGCTTACTGGAAAAGAAGCAAAGAAAGGTCATTAGATATAAGCCATAGCAAAAGAAAAACTGTTTCCCCTCTCTCTCTGGAATAGACTGATGTAACGTCAAAGCAATTCAAAAATTTGTGGAGTAAAACGTCCACTTACTTGTCCCCAGGGAGCTTGTACAACTCGACCAGTCCCTTCAGATGTTTGGAAAACTCTTCAAAGTTTTTCTCCCTGATAAGAGGCAGGAGGGGAAGTGGTTTAGACAAACATTTTTCCACACAGCTCAAATAAGACAAGGGCGTGTGCTGTAAAGCGTGAGGGTTCTGCTCACCTTAGATGCTGAATCAGCTCAGGACAACTCTGTAGCCGACAAATGAGATGAAGAAATTGTAAAATACACAGAGCAATAAAGCCTTTACTAAGGGTGCATAGATGAAAATGAAATACAGAGATGGAAAAGGTCTGATTTATAAAGGATAATGGAAGTTTGAGTAAACTGACCGTGGGATTTTCCCCCTGATGAGCCACCTTGACGTCTACTAGCTGCCCAGTGGTGTCCAGCTGCACCTCCACATAAAACATGTCTGATGTGATGTAGCACTCGGTCCCTGATGGGCTGAGGTGAGAGCCCAGCCTGTGCAGCGCAGACAAACAGAGGAAAATTATATTAAAATACATTAATTTTCCTTTGTGTGTGCAGAACCACCTGCTCACCTGCTTCTCTTCGGCCAAATTGAAAATGGTTTGTGTAGCAGACAGGCAAGTCATTATCCTTGCTGAGTAATGTCCCTTTTCCATTAACGCTACTCGGCTCGACTGGACTTTTTTTGATTTTCCACTAGAGGTAGTACCTGGTATCTGGTACCTTTTTTTGGCATCGCCTCTGGCAATGTTCCAAACGAGCTGAGCTGATACTGAATGTGATTAAAGACACATTACTGCCACTGCTGTTGTTCCTTCACGCAAGTTACATGGCTGCTGTGCAGAAAACCACACCGTGGTCAGCCAACGAGATGCGTCCACAATGGATACTTGGAAGGAATGACAAGAATCTGTGTTTTGGGTAACCCACCCAGGAACCTCATTCTCATTGAATTTAGTAAAAAAAAAAAAAAAACTTACTTAAGAGCTTTCATCGTTCATTCCCCTCTATCTCCTTTACTTAGGTTTGCAGAAACAGATCTAGTAAAAGGATGAAAGAACATGCGCAAATGAGATAGAACTCACATGTTTTGTCGAGCAATGGATTCTAGGCGATCTGTCATGGAGGGCAGAGAGGAGACTGAAAAAGAAGGTAAAGAAGAACATGAAATTTTGAAAAATCACATAATGTAACCAGCCTCAACTTCAGTCTAGACACAGGTATGATACCATTTCTAATGATTATGACAGCAACACGCTCTTGTGTCTCTGTATGAGTTGACAAACTCACCTTTCAGCGCTCTCTGCAGGGTCTCCAGACAGGTGAGCAGGAGCTGATGACCTGCAGCATTCATCGCACCGCGTTTCTCCTGGGATACAGGGTGAAGAAAAACAGAAAACGTGTGAGGACTTCAGAAAACTTAAAAGTCACTTATCAATGAGATGTAATACTTGGTTTTGTATTTCACTGGCTAAGTTCGCACAAGGTCAGTCATTTAAATATCACTAACTAGCCCAAGAGATATGTAATATCAGGGAAAACCTTGTTGGTGCAATACAGTGATTAATTGCTATAATGTACGTTAAATTGGTTTGTAGTGAGCCTCTCTTGTGGGCTTGAGAGCTGATTTCGTTATTTCCAGTGCAGGGGAATAAACATTCTGTTTTAATTTTGACACTTACTAGTAATACCTGATGTGATGTTGCCCATTAAAATTTACAGATTACATCTATGTCCATTAACTTTAACAAAACAGCACGAGTGCATTCCATCATAAACACTTAATATATGTTTTGCCTAATGCAGAGTTCAATCTGACAAAACCTTGGAATAAAAGCACCTAATTCTACTGGTCCCAGGCTTCCTGGCATCTTCAATGTTGAACCCTGTCCAAGGTTGTTGTTTTTTTAAGTGCTGGTTTGAGGATACAAACAGATAATGTGTGTCTCTGTCTCACCATGGCCTGACGCACAACTTTGCAGGTTTCCTGCCACGGTCGTGAGGCATTGTGTTTGGCATGAAGCCTCTCGAGCAGAGCAGCCATGCGACTCTGCCTTTCTGCTTCTGAAAAAGATATAATACACATTCATGTAAATTAAATTTCACATTCAGTGCTCTAGTTTTTTGGATACCTATAATCTCACTGCACCTCAACACTAACTTAATCTCTTTGCATGCAAAATACACGCCTGTATGTGACAGAAGTTTAACAAAACTGAAACAAACAAAAATAAAGATATATACAGCTAATAATAAACAATCTAATAATATATGTACATATTACATACAGAGAAAATTCCACAAAGGGGCAACATGATGAACAATAAATATTGCGTTTTCTGTCATGCCACTTTTTACATGAATAGTGGCACTGAATGTACTATTATGTACTACTATTGGAAATGCTTTATTTAAAGCCGTGTGTGAATGTAATATACATGTAGTATATTCTTCACTAGTAGTGTTCTTGTGGACAGATTTCTCGTATTGCACGCTGGCCTCCCCTTCTGGTTTCTGAATGAAAGTAGGTTGTGCTTCCTTAGCTTTTACAAATATGTGGGTATGTGTACCTGTCATTTACACTAAATGATACAGTTCTTCTTCAAACAAATTATAATTGAAAAACCACAAGATTTTAATCAATCAAATCTCGTGACAGCCATCAAATAACCAGCGGAATGCGCTCATATCTGGTCAATGAGAGGTTAATGTTTTGTTGTTATAACCTGTCAGAAAAGAGATAGCTGCTGCAGTGCTACTTAGTTTATATCCTGTAAACATGGAAGTTACACTTTCACTCCAGCACGACAGGTCAAAATAAGACATATCTATGTGACATTAATTAGTATTTTCAGAGACATTATGGTTTTTAGTACATCAACGCTGGCGTTATCTACAAAGTTGGAAGTTAGCAATTTGCTAACGTTAGCCATGGTCCCACTAGTTAGCTTCTACCCTACTAAAAACAAACTCTGACCACTGTCACCACTTTTATTATTCACGGATGATTGTTGACAAGTTTTAAAGGTGCCCGCATACACGTAAACTCACTCACGTATCACGTCAAAGACCTACATAGGAAGCTTTCGTTCATGTTACTTTAGCCGGCTCCGTTAGCTGTTAGCCATCGTTAGCAGGACAGATCATTATAATAACAAATACACATTTAAAAAAAAAAAACATGGGTCATGTTCTTACCTGTTACCTCTTCGGTTTTGGCCCGATCCCCGTGAGTCTGATTCCCTCCTTGTTGGACCGAGATAGACAGCTCTCTTGCAGGGCTGCCGCTCTGCATAGCAACACCAGGCCCCGCCGCCATTGTTACCCACTTCGGCTGCTGCTGCTCTGCTCACCCGCTTCGGTTTCCCCGCTTCACCATCCGGGGATCCGTAGTGTCTGTCCCGGGCAATGACAAACCCACTTTGATAGTAGGGTTTGTTTCCACTTCACATTTCAGGTATTCAACACTGAATTGACTCTGTTTATGGCTTCATAATATGATATTTTGTACTTAATTTTCTGTTTCTAATTCATGCAATAGCAACAACAAGAAATCAATAAATTAAAATGTGGAAAATAGGCCTAGTAGATTTATTTGTAATTTGTAATCTGGTATGCTATGTTATTACAATTATTTCTGAATACGAATTAACATAACTTTAGAAGAAACATATGGGCCTATTTGTAGATATTCCAACAAAAGCATATCCAAAATCTCTTGACTGGACTTCTTAAATTAAAGTCAATGGTCTGCTTATGACTCCAGATGGCGTGCGATCACCGCAAGTAAATGATTCATCATTTGCCAAGAGCAACTAACCGCGAAAATCCAAAGGAAGGTTGAAATAATCATGTTAATTGTCTTCAAAACCAGAACAATGCAGTGGTGATAGTGTTTTCCTACAAAATATTCTGTAAATACCCCATTGCATAAAAACAATCCCATGAAGCAATAGGTAGGCTAATCAAACAATACAGATAAAGATATTTCAAACAGCAAATGCAGCCATGGGCCTGCCCAAGCTGCCACACACACACCACACACACACACACATACACACACACCTGAGCCTATTGTACAGCTGAGCCTGTGGCAATGAGTGCTCTCTGGGGAGGATTTTCCCACCAACCATTATGACCTGCAGGAGAAGAGGGAGCGGGAGTGTGTGCATGAATACATGTGCATTTGTGCATATGCAAAAATATATTTGTGAACATGGGTTTAAAAACCTCATGCACACGCACACACACACCCAAACACACACAAACGAGAGATAGCTTTAGACAGCAGTGGAGATGGAGAGGGACCAGATTGGCATCGTCTGAGACAGTAGGCAGACCCACAGATAGACATGAGAAAAGAGGGGAGGTGCCGCTATGTAATTGATGTGCCCACCAGGAGCTTTAGCTGGCTGCCTGGCATGGAAGAGAAGGTGGGCACCGCTGCCAAGACAGCAGTAGGAGAAAGGAAAGGGAGGCACGGGCCTTGGGGAGCACAGTAGCAGGCTGAAACCATGCCCATCAATCAGAGGCTAGTTCACCTTGCCATGCCAAGCGGGACCCCCCTCTGTGCCGAGGGATGGGGTGGCACAGGGAGCGAGGCTGGCACAGGGGCTAAAGCTCCCCTAATCCTCCTGGTGGGTGTATCAGTGCCACGTCCGAATGGCAGTAGAGTGGGCAGAGCCAGACATGACAGGAAAAGAAAAGAAAGTTCAGCCCCTGTGCAGAAAGAGGTGTCACTGCATGTTGTTAACATTGTGGTATGGAAATGTTAATATCGTTTCAGATAAGGACTGACAAATGCCTCAGCTTCGCATAGAAATAAGGCGGAAGGGGTACCGTGTCTAATTACCAAATATTACAGCTTTGGAACAGACTTCCGTGTCAAAAATTGAAACCAATGGATTTAATGGTACATGCATCCTGTGATTAGCTGCATTGTTATTTTGAGCTTTTGATGGTGTCGTTAAAACATCATATATTTTACATTATTGCTTGGTCACAAATAAATCTTATGATATCACAAAACAAAGAGGCCCAGTTAGTGCATTATTATTGCCGTAGTTCTTTCTACTCCTACTGTCTTTATATTATATTGAAATAAAATAGTCATTATTAATATAATATACAGCCATAAATGCATATATAGGCTACATTGTCATATATAGGGATTTGCATAGTTATAGTCACACATATGCACCTGTGCACAAACACCTCCATATAAACACTGTATCTCACACATGTCCTTCCCACATATACATAAGCAAAACAACACTAATCTAACCCCCCCTCCTTTTTTTTTCAAACCTTCCATATTTTCACAGTATTATGGTGAGGTATAGGAGATGACTGTGTAACATCTGTATAAACACATTTGATTTCTTCTGCATGTTTCCAGTTTTAACACAGGGGATGGTGATGTGTGAACAGCTTGGCAACCTTATTGAGTGCTTTGAAGTTGACTACCCTCCTTTTCTCACCATCCCTCTAGGTGAGCTCACATTTTACCTGCAGTGAGTAAAGATAGCCTATTTGATGCGTATACATGCCTACCTCACATTTCGTGGCTACAAGACAAATGAACCAGACAACGAAAACAACAGATTTGCTCGATACTTCTGCACATTATCAAGCCGACTCTTGTGTGAAAGCGCCCGACAAAAGAAACCAACCGACCCTTTTTCTGTCTTTTCACCAGTCGTACAAGTTTGAGATCATTGAGCCCGAAGACTGGAAACATCCAGAAAACAGTGAAGCATTATCAGGACACAGTTTCTGCTTCTTTGGCACCGAGTGCCTTGAAGTGCAAGGGCAGCTGGGAAGAGTAGCTGGGAGGGTGGTGGAGGGAGGGAAGAGCAAGAGACAGGGGGAGAGGGAGAGAGGAAGGAGGGGTCGGCCCTATAGGACCATTTGTGATGAGGCTCATTTGCACAACGGCACTTAATTGGCTACAACAATTAATTAATGCGTTGGAAAGTTGGCACAAAAAGTTCATTTAAGAGGGTTTTAATAAGCAATTAGGGAGAAGTAACCAGTGAGGTAGAAGCGACTGCGAAAAAGATGCTGAAAACTCTGAAAGTATCAACTCCAGCAAGGGCTTTTTTTTTGGAGGGGGGAATAATGTGCCATATCTGGAAACCAGGATGTGGTTTGCTGTTATGGGTAGTTACTGCACGTCCCATTGCGAGCACTGATGACATTAAGCAACATTATTTTTACCCCATACTTTTACAACCCCAACTGTTCATGGCACCCACTTTCCAAAAACAGCATTGTCTCCTCTCCCCTTCATCCTCCCTCCCACTGTCTGCCTCCTTCTCTCTCTCTCTCTCGCTCACTCTGTGTATGAAATATCGCATGTCTAATGAGTGGAGCAGGTTGAAATCCTGGGGAAGATGTCCTTGGAAGACGAATGCATTTTCAGCAGAATAATTAACTTAATTAACAAATTCACATGCATATTCATCAGCCTATTAATGTCTCTTCTGCGCGGCTTGATGAGCAGTGGGGTAATAACCATCTCATTTGCATAGCCTGTTCACACGACTCCCCGTTTAAAGACAAAATAAGGGAAGGAAGAGCACGGGAGGAAGAAGGAAGAGAGAAATTGGACAAGGAGACAACAAATAGAAAACAAGGGAGAGGCACAGCGGGGTAACACGCCGAGGTGAGGAAGTGACGTGGTGCTGGTTGGAAATAGGCAAACAGTTTATCTGATAGATGGGTGACACGAGAAGGGACGGCAAACATGAGCCCCAACAGATTGTCTCAATCTCCCTCTCTCTCTCTTTCTCATCCCTCCAGTCAACCTTGTAAGCCATCTTCCCCCTCCTGCTGTTCCATCATCACCATTTCCTTGCATCCATGCCATAATATCCTCCTCCCTCAAAGCTGAAATAAGTGTTTTTCTTTCTCTTTTTGTTGCTTTTTTTAATGACCCTCTATATCTGAGCCTTATATCCAAGTCATTACCCATTAGATGTTTGTCTTGGTAAATTGTTCTTGTAGCATTCAGCCGAAAACACACGATCATAACAGCGTGCCCTCTCCATGTTTCTCTTCCTCTCTGTCTGTCTCGTTCTCTCCTTCCTACAGTCTCTCAGGGGGAATCTTCTTGGCATTGCTCCACTCCTTTCTTCTCCACTGCCAGGCTGCTGCTGCCGCCGTCTCTACTCTGTTACCACTGTCTGCACACAACCTGGTGCTCCTAGCAACACCACCTCTCTCACATACACTCCACATGGCGGGCCGAATGGCAAGTGTGTGCATATGTACTAAACACACACTCACACTCACACGCACGCACCCCATGTTTGTTGTAGATTTATGGAAAATCTTATATTTGTGACAATAGAATCATAAATCTTTGGTTTACGACATAAGCTGAATATTTACTCTTCCAGTTTTAATGATTTGCTAATTAAAACAATGTTATTCATGAGTTCATCAGACATTTATATGTCTTTATTCTCTACAGTATTCATTGCAATATATTACATGTTGTCAGAATATTTCTTCATTATGAACTGAGTGTATGCTTTCATAAATGACTTTCTCTGCAGTTCCTTTCAGATTTGGTCTTAAAATGTGCCTTATTTGTTTTATTCTCATTACAACTCAATTTTGCTGTCACTTACAGTAATGCAATGTGGCTACTTGGGTATCTGCAGCCTGTCACAATGTGCTGTCATGGCAGGCTTCTTTATGCATGGTGCACTCTGTCCTTTTACTTACGATTTTTTTTTTTTGCCAAGACAACATGTAGGCTACGTATGTGAAAATACAGCAACGTCAAATTGCTCCTTATAGCACCAGAGGCTTTTACAGTAATGCACATAAATAACTGACAATCAAATCTAATGCAACTCAGTTCACTTAACCTGTGACAGGAAACACAGCGCAAAATATCACACAACAGAGTCCTGCTGAACACTTCATTGACATGATTATTTGTTCTTCCAGCAAATTCTGATGCTTTCTTGGGAGCGTGCAGTGTTCTGCAGTCTTTTATGTCTTCTGTCCTTATGATTCATTTTAGCATGCAAAGATGTGCAAAAGCATAAAATGAGAAAGTTGTCAGTCTCATCAACAATTACAATTGCGCCTTTGTGTCGCAGACAGGGTAGCGCGTCCCTTTTTCTTGACTAAATTGACGTGTTGTATCGTATACGCTCTTCCTACCTTTCTACTTTCTTTTCTGTTCTCATCAATCTGCTCACAATGAGGAGCGAGGATCAAGTTCTACAACTGAGCTGTGGGTGCTCAAGAGGACCCAGAGGAAGTCAATTTGATTTCGCTGTCACTTACTGTTATGTCAGAGCAATATGTGCAATTGCCCTCTTTGCATACAGCCTATTGGTTTGTGTGACACTGATATGGTTTCTGTGTCCACCCACGTTACAATTTCTGCAACTGGATTGATGCAAAGGACATTGACACTAGTTAAATGTCTTTCATAGTTTTTGCTAATTTTATCCAGGGAGCCAAATTCTGCTCACACACCAAGTCTCATTGAATATCATCAACACATACAAGAGTTATTTGGAAGTTTTGCTGGTGCTACATAGCAAACGGTGGTATGATGTTATTTTAGCTATCAGCCTAGAAACACGTTGAGTTGAACATCAAATTTCATCCCCTTTTCTTGCCAATGGCTGTCTACAGAGGATAAAAAACACAATTGTTTACCCCTGTCGCTTTCATTTTATTTATCTGAAGTTAGCATGTTACTGTAATAAGTTAGCTCCAGTATTGTTACCCCAATTGTATGGTATTGTGACATTTCCCAGAGTTTTACAAGGTTTCAGGTTTGAGTTTAGTGGATTTTCAGATTTTTAATTCTATTTATTCATTGTAATGCATCTCTTACACTTCTTACAGTAAGTCATTACTCTGTGCTGATTGGCTGAGCTCAGGCTGATGCCGGCTATCGTGAGGAGATTGCACACACAACGGAGGAAGAGGAGAAAGGCGATTGAGATACAGAGCATTAGCCGGTGTCAGGAGGAAATTAAAGGCCGGATCGCTTTCTTAATCAGTGCACAAGCACTGCGTTAAGAAGGAATTAGGTCGACAGCTGCTGTGTCGCTGCTTACCTTGCTCCTGCTCTCCCCTTTCCTCATATGCACACATGCTCCTCACACACACACTCATTGTCATTCTCCTTTTTGTTTCACTCCTTCACCCTCACTTGCTCTAAACTTTTTTTGTTGTTGTTCAGCTGCGCTCCCGTTGTTCCCCAGGGTTACCACTTTTTGTTTCCCTGTCTATGCACAACACACACAAGACTGAGCTTTGGTCACTTGTCTCACACACAAACACATCCAAGCAACATTAAAACAGGAGAAGAAAGAGAAAAGAGAAGAAAGAGAGAAGAGAAGAGAAGAGAAGAGAAGAGAAGAGAAGAGAAGAGAAGAGAAGAGAAGAGAAGAGAAGAGAAGAGAAGAGAAGAGAAGAGAAGAGAAGAGAAGAGAAGAGAAGAGAAGAGAAGCATGATGGATAGAGATGGTTTTTGGTTCGGTTCCAGGAGGCTCGGTAGTACCCCTGTGGCTGATGGATGAGCTGTCATTGTTGAGCTCTTCCACGTTCACCTGAGATGAATGGACAAACAGCAGTGGCCCTTTCCCTGTCTATCCATCTTCTTCTGTTTAGATACCTTCTGCTGTCCACACTTGTCCCCCATCCACACCCCCCTTCGCACACACACAAGGGGCCCATCAGATGAGTTTCTAAAGACTATCACTGTTATTTTTAGACTCAAGTTGCCAATAGCCAGTATTTTGTGCCAGTGTTAACTGTATTTTTAATTTGACTACTTAATGCCAATGCATGGCAAGTGCTCAGTGTTTCTTAGGATTTGTATTGTTGGAAAAAAAGAAAGAAAAAACCTCCAGTAATCGCTCCAAAATAATTTACATTACTGGAAATGAAACCCTAAATAAAAATACATTGGGATGTAAAAAGAGAAGATATGTATTGTCAGTCTAAATCAGTGAAAACAGAGGAACAGCACTGACTAGATAATGGTAGGTAAACAGCCAGCATTGGCTCTGTGCTAATCAATATGTCAGTCTAAATTTTATGGACAAACATGGATATTTGAATGTCTTGCAATCAAACTCTGTCGGTCTGTATTTCCATCTCCCACATGTCTGCTCATAGCACATGTCAGAAAATAGGGAAGACTGGTCACTGAGGTCAGGAGTCTCTCCACTTTTTAATTTGGCAAATGCAGCGTATAAATTTTAATTTGTTGCTTTAATCAGTTGAATCAACTGGAATGACCCTGAGCCTGATTGCCAGCGTCTTTCGGGCCTTTCCGTTTTTCTGGCATACTGCGAAGGTCACGACTGTATGGAAAGTGGCAGGACTCAACATGGAGGGATGGACTTCCAGTTTTTAAGTTCTGTGGTAGTGATTTGGCTGTTGATATCCAGTAGAAGTTGGGTGTGAGTTAAGTGAATTACAGGGAATTAATCTGAAACTATTATAACTCTGAAAGGATCAAATATCAGTCGCAGGAAAATGCAGAGTATGTGAAAATATATAGGTTTCGAAAGGCAGAAAAACATTGAGATGTAATGTAATTATTCATGTCATGCGTTTAACACATCATGTTTTATACATTCCTTTAAATATTGGATATTCAGTCAACATATTTAATATAAAATTAAGTTGCATTGCTTAACTATGTGTTTTTGGGGTGTTTTACATCCCTCAAATATAAACTGAAATCCTCACTTCATTTTGCTGCTATAATTTAAAATGTGAAAAATTGCCCGTGGTGCTCATGTTTTGTTCATGTTGCTGGGGGAGTTGTCAAATTGCATAAACACACTCAGCATAACACAGATAACACCAGAATACCACAAACTGCCTTTATGAAGTTGGTGAGGTGCATGCGGTCCATGTGGCAGGAGCACACTTTGGGGTGAAACTACTCTGTGTCCTCTCCAAGGGGAAAGGTTTAAAAAACATTTAATTAGGCTTTTGGCATGGCTTCACTTTTAGCCTGGAGGTGTTGGAGGGGGTTTTTACAGACTTCATCCCTATTAGAGCCTCACAGATTAAACATTCATGAGAGCAATCAGCAGACCCTATGTGTTCTCTCCTGCTGTACAACTTCATCTGTAGTTTGTCTGTGGCGTCATGTTCGAGCAGCTTTATGTTATTGAACGCTGCATTTACTTTGTGTCGTACTCTCACCTTGCCGTACTGATGCAATACTGAACTTGTTTGTGAAACATGGGACATAAAGGTTTTATTTGAGTGTGTGCGTGTAAAAAAAAAAAAAAATCAAAACGAGCATGTGTTGTGAATCCATAACTCCGTGATCCGGCTTAGAGAGGTGTCGTAGGCTATGGGTGGGATGGCACCGGAAGGTGGAGGAGGTTTGGGGAAAAAGAAGAAGAAGAAGAGGGAAGAAGAAAAAAGAAGAAGAAGAAGAAGAGTGGGATGGTGTTGGGTGGGGATGGTGGGGGTGAGGTGTAGAAGGGGGTGTGGGGGGGCAACAGATGGTACGCCACGCTGCGAGGGACGTCGGCTGCCACGGGTGGGGGGGTGGGGTTGGTGGAGAGGGGGCAGATAAATGGGGGTGGGAGGGGAGAGTGAGGGGGGGGACTTCTCCCCACAGTGCCAGCAGGGATGACGAGGAGGGGGCACTATAGCTGCATGTGAGTGCGTTTGCATGTTTTTTTTTTGTGCCTGCGTGCGTGTCTGTGAGGCAGAGCTGCAGCTTCTCATCGAGTCAGGTGAGAGGCCTTTTGCCCCACGTGCTTCATGCCCACTCAGTGTCTGTCCGTCTGTGGATCTCCAACGTTGGAGAGGAGGAGAGCAATGACTCCCACCCACCACCCCCCCACCCCCGCCCCCACACGCGCCACTACACAGCTAGTTCACAGGCATAAACACTGTACGAAGATGATGCCGAAATTGCTCGTAACCCAGTTGTTGTGATGAACTACAAATTGTGATCCTCACGTCAGACACCATAAATCAGCCTCGAGCAAAATGGCCATATGTGAGGGGAATTTAATAGCTCTCGTTTGATTTTTTTTTTTTTTTGTGCTTTCTTGACCAAGGCTGTATTTCATGCACCGAAAAGCTGCTGAGCCAAGGGTAGAAAAATTGAAACTTACCCTCAATATCCAGCATCCCCTCCCTCCCCATCATGGCTCTCCCACCCTCCTCCTCCTCGTCTCTCTACCTATGCATGCACAGACGGCACACATGCTCACACACATGCACATAAATACACACACCAACCCCCAGTCATAGTGGCTGCCTGTAAACACACCAGCTTCCGTGGTATATATGGTGCTGCCTATTGAACAGATGTTGTGGAATTTAAGATGCAAATGCACCCACCGCCACCCCACCCAACCCCACCCGACACACACACACTCACTCACGCACGCACACACACACACAAAACCCTCACCGACTCCCTCCCCCCCAGCTGGCCCTGCCATGAACGTGCCATGTGGCGCTCCATTCCCCCTGGCACTCCGACTCTGGCTGTGCCAACTCTGCCGCGTCTGGCCGCCGCCAACTGGAAAGACCAAGAAAACAGCAGACTCAAAGTGGACTGTTTCTTTGTGTGTCTGGAAGAGTGTATGTGTGTCTTTGTGTGTGTGTGTGTGTGTGTACCTATAGATACACAAGACTGTACAAAACTTGAGCTGTCAGTCACAGCAACAGTTATTTATTTAGAAGTGAAGAGACAATTATCTGATATCAGGTTTTTTTCCGTGTGAAAAATGACTCAAATGTCCAGGATGGTTAGGTGGATGTGTGTGTGTGTGTTTGTGTGTGTTTGTGTGTCTATATCTAGTGAGTTAGTCTGCCTTTTGTATGCCTGTGCAGGTGTAGTGTATGCAGCATGTGTGTGCAGCATGTCACACTGTCAGTCCGTGCATGTCGGTTTGTGAAATCCACATGGGAATGGCGGCGGAATTCCTGTTACCATGGAGATGTCCAAGCTCATCTGTAATAAAATTTCAACTTGAGAGAGATTAATTCAGGGGAAAGTGTTGATTTATTCATCCTGGTGGATACAGATGCACTTCCTCATTCGCTCT
This sequence comes from Decapterus maruadsi, assembly GCA_030347415.2. NCBI lineage: Eukaryota > Metazoa > Chordata > Actinopteri > Carangiformes > Carangidae > Decapterus > Decapterus maruadsi. The sequence goes on along the minus strand of CM064888.1, from coordinate 9,944,412 downwards.
GATGTTTCACTATGTGATGGCTGCCCATTCGTTGACTGGTTTTCATTTTTCAAACTATGTCTGAGACTAACTGCTGTGCTTTTCTATCTTCACTGCTGGATACGTAGCCTACAAAGACAAGTCTGGTGATGTTTTCTATTTTTGGTTCGGCGGCCTATAGTATGATCCCTCTACTGCAGTCTGATGTAGCTTATCTGTTCCACTGTTATCTGAAAATGCGAGTTTTACTGTTACACTGGTTCATTGTGCTTTAATGACAAAGGATGGACATCCTCATTTATCTTAAGTCAATCCCACACTGTCCTACTGTCTTGAAATAGCCTACTCTTCAACACATATACAACTGAATTCACTTCTATTTAAAAAATGCTGGCGGAAACCCACAGGTACCCGCTGCTTTAGGTTAATTATAGGATCTTATTTAAAAATTAAAGTGTACATTTGTGTCTTTTTTAAAAAAAAAGGTAGGCTACCTCACTGGGAGGAGTCGATCTTGATGTTGTGAGTCATAAAGTGGGAGGAGAAGACAGCAATTACTGATTTATGGATTGACATTATTGACTTTTCTAATATTTTCTAACAGCTATTAGATAAAGACACCAATGTTCACGAAAAGGTGGCATCATTTAAATCACAATTCACAAAACAAAGATCCTTAAGAGTTTCTGAGTTATGGTCAGTTCCTCACTTTAGATTTACATGACACGTGACAATCATGTCAATTTAAACATGTTTTTTCTTTTAAATTGGATCAAGAGAAATTGAAACGTCACCAGTCCCGTGCTATACTGTTTACCTTGACGTACACATTGACACTCATGTGTGCATATGCATGAGCATGTGTTCAATATCAGCATGTCTGTATGAGACCCTCAAGTCTTCCTTTCATTTAATGGCTGAATCCCCCCTCCTCCCCTTCCTCCCATGTGGCGATAGGAAGTGAGAGCTCCTCTCCTCATTCCTCTTCTGATAATCTCTTTTAATCTGATAAAGCAGTTGTGGGCTGCTATGTCAATACTTCATCTCAAGGCTGCCACCGGGACACACACTCCATTTTGTTTACTCCTTCTTAGCATCCAAGGAGCAGCCGAGGGAGATGGATCAGCAGGCAAGAAGAGAAAGAGGGGGACAGGCCGAGCATAAGGAGGAGAGAGGGATAAGAAAGAAGAGAGAACGGGGAAGTGGGCGCTAGACTCACGGGATTCAGTTACAAGGATGAGAACCAGGCGATGACATATAGATTTTACTTACATGAGAGAGCTGAGATAACATTAAGAAAGGTCAACAATACCGACTCGTTATCATGACAGGGTTGCCTGTCGTTAGTCATTTGCCTCATACGCATAAATCTTGAGTTACTGAGCTTTGTCTTGCTCATCATAATCAGATTCAAAGTGTTTTTTTTAATCAGAGAACCATACAGATTTGTATTTGTTTCATCTAATTATATTTTGTTTCATGTAGACGTTTACTTGTTTTAATCCCCTGGTCCATTTGCTTTGAGGAAAAAGACCCCTTTGTGGATAATTCAGCTGTGGCAAAAGCCTGTTTAATGTCTGATTCATGAGTTATTCAAGAAACATGATTTAGAAATTATTTGTTTGGGTCTTTTGAGGCTTTGGGTCATGCGTCAGACTGGAACCCAAGCCATAGCAGGAGGGTGACTGACCACTTTCAGATATTTTATGGAGAAGTGGACACCTCTGCGACTAAGAGGACTGTCAGTAAAAAACTCCTTAACATCTAAAGAAACAATCAGAACAAAGATCACCAACAGTCTTGACTCCACTGTAGCCTACAGTGTTAGCAAGACACTAACATTAAATAGGAAACTGCTTTATTAAATAGGCTACTTACTGGGTTTGTTTGATGTCCTGAATGCGCAATTGCGCGTGCGCCGCGCAGACGCAAACCTGGTTTGCCAAACCAGCGTCCACGAGATGTCTGCTCAGGTTCTAGTCTTTCAATCCACAGGTAGGCTACCATAAAGACTCACCTTTATACTCTTGAACTGCTTCTAAAACTTCGTAGCGGGAATCAGTTGTTGTGAAGTAATTTGTCTCGAGGTGTTTTCCGATGTGTCACGTTCTGCCATGGGTGTAGGATACTCTAAATACAGTCTATATGCGCACGCGCGGCGCAGACGCAAAACAGCTGTAACGTGCACGAGATGTCTGTTCCGGGTTCTCTGTCTTTCAATCCACAGGACAGGTACCGTAAAAACTCACCTTTATACTGCTTCTAAAACTTCGTAGTAGCAATCTGTTGTTGTGAAGTAATCTGTCTTGATGTGTTTCCCGATGTTTCGCGTGCTGCAAGTTTGTTTTGTAGCCGTCAGCTGATATCTCAGCGTCATCATTGACGCTAATAAACGGTGAATGCGTCGCAAATTGTTAAACCCGGAAGTAGCGAGTCAACAGTCGAGTGGAAAAGTCTCACACTAGGCCTAATATTATAACTTTAGTGTTGAAACTTTCACGGCCATATAGTAGTTGCTTACTCCACTTTACTCAGCTGTCGCCAGGGTGTGTAGGCTTGCTGTGAGGGAGTGTGTGAGGATGTTAAGAGAAAGGTTATGGAGGAGGTCTTTTCTTTCTTTTCTTTTTTAATGCAGTCTATGGGTTGAACGAGTGTAAATAGATTTGAATGTGTAAATGTGTCAGCAATATGAGAAAGGAGAATTACTTTGCACCTGTTAGTGTTTTTGAGAAGAGGAACTTCTGTTTACATTGAACATGATTTAAATTATTTGAAATTCATGTCCACACACATATTTTTGTCAGAATATTTTGTCAATTTTTGTGGTTTTGGAAGTGTCATAATTTGCGTTATAGCCTATAGCGTATGGGAAATTTTAATCTTAACATAATTTTTTAGACTGTAAGGATCTGGGTGAAATTGAATCGGCTAAACAAGGTCTAAGACACGAACTCCTCTCTTTCTCAGTCTCTACATGCTCCCAAGCATTTGTGCATCTTGCTGCTTCATGTTTTACCTATGTCTTCATAGTGCCGGAACATTAGAGTGTAAAGACGGTGTCTGTTTTTTTCTTCTTCTTAAAGGAGTTTCTATAAAACATTACATGGAACTTTTTCTAAATCAACACCAACACTTGTCTGCACACATAAGAAAATACACACATGAACAAATGCACACTTAGAGGTCAGACCTGCACAAAGTCGAAACCTGTGGGTGGCTGCTATGTCAAGGCCAGCGACTAAAGAGACGACGTGTGTGAGTGTGTGAGTGTGTGTGCGTGTGTGTGTGAGTTGCGAGCATCTGCATGATGTGCGAGGCCGTGCTCGTCTCTGTGTGTGTGAGAGAGAGTTTAAATTCAGTGACAGCTGTTCATTAGTCCATTACAACCCCACACTGCTGATTCCTCAAAGCAGCAGACACCAGCAGAAAGACACGCTGGTGATGGCACCAGCTCCACAGGAAGGGACGAGACATGTTCAGTGGATGCAGAAAAAAAGTGTTATTTTCAGTTTGTTAACCTTTATTTAGATTTTCTATTTTTTTTTAAAAATCGCATCTCTATTCATAAAAGCTACTTGATGATTTACTGGTTACTGGAGTCATTACATTGAGCACCCATTCTGTAATATTGCAACAATGATCTCTTTAATTCTTTCTTATCTTTAGTTTATGTTCATTTCGTGCAGTGTTTTCTCTTTTGCCTTTTTGCTCACCCTAAATTGTGAGCGGTTACTGACCCAATCATATCCTATTAGCCAAATAACGCTCTATGCAGCAGTAGATAGATTGTATTGTTCCAATTAAATATGCACTAGTTTCTCCCCTGTGGCTGGGATGTTGTGGAAACATATGGACAGTGGCCTGCATGGGCGTATTCCTCTGAACTTAACATGAAATCTACACATCTGGGGCTACTGTACCTACCATCAGGTCTCTCGTAGTTGCACCATATTTGACATGTAGAAATGTTCTTTTCTCAGAAAAAAACAGAAATGTGAAATCCAATTTTCACATAATCATCCTGTTACCAATTTGAACATTTGCTTTTTTTCATTTTTCTCGCTTACTTCTCAATCAAATTCGTACAAGGGAACTCCCCCGAGAGTTGGAGCATGAAGACACACCTGTGAACAAGTGCTTGGCTTTTCGTTTTCTCCACGTTTTTGCTCCATATTTGAAAATCATCTAATTGAAACGTGTTGACAGCAGCGATGAAGCTTTTACAGAGTTGCGTATTGTTTTTGCATTTCCACCTGGGTAGAAGATTTAAACTCACAGACACCAAGTATTTATTTATTTAAGTCATTATACAAACGACTTATATATTAGCAGCAGGCCTGGACAGATTTGACAAATCTAATAATTATACTATAAGGTAACTATATTTCATCTCATACAGCACTGTTTACTCATAATATAACCCCACGTTTTCTCACCTGATGTACTCTTAGTTAAAATTATGCCCTGGTATACATGTTAAATACTTGTGGGAAAAAAATGGACCAGCTGTTTTCTCAACCTCTAACTTGACCTACACCAGTATGTAGCAAAAAAGACTCTTAACTACATCAGACTCAAGCAGTAAAAACCTTTTCTGGAGTGATGAGTATCAAAGTCAGAGCTTTTTTCTGAGAGAGACACAATCGTAGTGGTGGGAACCGGGGATCTGCATGTCTTGGATGAAGCGTATTTATGAGTGAGTGCCTGTGGGTGACCAGCGATAAAGAAGCAAGGCGAGGGTGTGATGTACTTTATAAGAAGTTGAACGTGTTAGATAGAAGTGACCATGTTCCGTGAGTGCGAAAAACTGGCGGGAAGTAAAGTAAAGAGATGAGAAAGGTGAGGAAAAAAGTGATATACTGGGAGGGAGACGTGGAAAAAAAAAGTGCTAAGTGTGTGATTAAAGAAAAGAGGGAGTTTAGTGTAAGTTTGTGTGTGGGATGAATCAGAGACAGTGAAGATGGGTAAAAGGGCAGCAAGAGGAGGAGTGGAGTGGGGTGGTGATGGGGGGGACAAAAAGAAGCAAACATGCCAGAGAAGAAGTGGAGACAGAGGGAAAGAGAGGAGAAAGGAGCAGAGAAGCGAGGGCAATGAGCTGGATTGAATACCATCTGACAGGTCCAGCTGGGAGTTTGCCCACCCCGCAGCACCGCAAAACCCCTCAATATGGAGGCCAATTACTGCTGCCCGCGTGACCGTGGCATGGCAGCATCAGAGATGCAACCCTCCTCCTCGCCTCTCCTTTCCCTTTTCCTCTCCCCCCCATCTCCCTCACCCCCCCACCCCCCAAAAAATAAATAAAAAAATAAAAAAAACACTCCCACCATCTGTGCAGAGTGACAACAACCTCTATACCCTATCATGCACAACACAGACTGTATACTGCACACACACACTTGGGGCAAACACACACATCAAACATGACAAATCCTCACTCATGGGCTCTGTGTGCTTTTATACTCGACAGCAAGTCTGTGAGTGGTTTGGTTTTTGTGTGTTTGTGTGTGCGTGTGCATGCGTGTATGTGTATGCATGTTTTATAGCCAAAAAGAAAAAACTGTTACCTAGTTACTTTCACACCTTCATCATGTATGTAACACACATAGACAGTTATACAGAAGCACAGATGGACACTCAGGTAGTAGGCTATACACAATTACATGCACACAAACACACACGTGCACAAATGCATGCATGCACACACACACCACCGCCATTGTTCCACAGATGCAGTGGAATTTTGCACCCCATGCCAGCTTCGTCTCTTTTCACAGAGCTGGGCGTGGCGCTCGTGGCTGGCAGGGTGGTAATGGTGGGAGGGTGCAAGGTGGGCGAGCATGATGCAGTGGCTCCCGGTGCCCAGTGTGGTGGAGGTGACTCCCAAATTTAGCTCCATGTGCAGCCAGACAAGCTCATCTAAATGGTGGTTTTTGTTTTTGTGCCCTCTGCTCGAAAAAAAAAGGGGCGTAAGTGACAAATAAAGCATGTTGCATATGCATCATAGATATTTTTCCTGCCTCTCACACACACAACACACACTCACACTCTGTAGGGATATTATCACTCATCTTTTAATATTTAAATTTCTGTTTTTGAGGCTGGTTTATTTCCACTCCCTGCCTCTATCACTGCCCTCTCCCGCACAACAAACCACTCTGTGTCATAATTATGACACTGATTAGTCCAATGAAATATTTTTCCAGATTAATCCCACAATAATGAATCCAATAAATGTTTACCTAATCTGATAAATGGGAGTAAAACTCTCCAGATGGAGATTTATGTACAGTAGGCCTGGGCCTACTTTGTGTCGTGTTTGCTGTGGTGATGCTGCTGCGATTTTTTGCGGATCAGCTGATCGGTTTTAAAGCAGTTCAGCGTGAGTTCTGTGCGGGATTATTTCATCACAGTAATTGCATGGTGTTTTATAAACACTCATTTGAACAATTAATCTTGAACAGGATCCCAGATAATTGATTTTATGGACTTTAGTCAGGACAGTTGAGCCCATTTGTCACAGATATTTAGAATGGCCGTGTTAGTATATGTCGATGTGATCTGTTGAACTGTGGCATCCTTGTATGCTATTGATTAAAATACATTATATCAATTATTAAAGTGACTTAATCATAGCTAATGCGTCCAGTAATGCGTTTAATTAATTATATTGGAAGGTTAATTGGCCAATATGTGTTAATAATAACAGGCGCAATAATAATAGGCTAATAATAATAAAAAATAATAACAGGATAGTTTGGATAAAACAATTTTCTAAGTGGAGCGTGAAGGTGAATTACAGCAGGAGTTTAAAACCACCTCTTTAACCCTGTGGTAATGTCCGGTCAGCCTCGCGCGCTGGTTTTTCCCGCAGTCTTGTGCGAGGAAAGTGCTTGACCTCGCGGACGTGTCTCTTTTTGTTCAGGGGGGCCCCGCGCACGTGGACCCTCAGCCTCCTTTACCGGCGGAGAATAATGAACAGATGCTGAGTGAATTAGGAAAGAAATACTGGGTCCCTCCCACAAGGGCCACTTTGGCAGGGGCCGCCTGGCTGCCACGTGGCGCAGCTGGCACCGGGGTTGGTGATGGTGGGCTTTACTGGTCTCTGGCGTTACTGGTGCTCAGACATTTAGCGACTTGGCACCGCGCTCCGCCATCAAATCCTGTGCCAGCCGCCGCCCCTCCTCACTAAAAGCTCCACAGGCTAAGTGAGAGGTTAGAGCCGAAATAAAATCAGAAACGTGTCTCTCACCTTGCCCTCCGAGGCCTGCCCTTCACCCGGGACACGAGACACTAAAGTAGACTAATCCCCCACCCGGAACACCAGAAGACCATTCTCACTATTTATGCATCATATAGGTTTTATAGTATAGTATATAGCTGACTACCTTCCAAAACACCCAAATGTTCCAGTTTTTAAAAGGCTCCTCTCGCTTTTGATCATTACACCACTCATACAAGTGTTCAGAGATTTTTCGTTTGTGATTATTTACATTCTTTTAAAGTAAGGAATTATCCATCTGAGAGAAAAACGGCAAACCTCAAGACTTTTACTAAAGCAAAGTGTATATAAAGGCCCGTAAAATGATGCACAATAATATAAATAAACTATAACAAAGAAATAAATTCGCAATTGTCTCTAAATAATTAACGTTTTTTTTAATTGGGCCTATAGTAGCCACTATATTCAAGATAAACCCATTTAATGTAAAACTTAATTTTTATTTTTGAGTTTATAAACAGAGAATAACAAGAAAGGACGAGGATAATTGTAGACCATGAATGTTTAATATGAAATGATGAAAGATTTCCTGTTAATGCTGCAGAGGAGCAAACGGCTCATTTGAGAAGTGTCTTTCAAAATAAAAGTAAGGTTGGTGATAGGTATAAAAAGCAGCTTTGTGTTTGTTTGTCTTAGATGATTATAAAAATGGCAGCCTTTCCCATCATTACAACAGCTTTTCAAATTTATCATCTGTGGGGTGAATGTGTGTGTGTAAGAGAGAGAGCGAGAGGAAGAGAGTGTGTTTGTATGTGCAAATGTGTGTGTGTTCGTGATGCCATCCCATTCCCTGGGCTTCTTCATTTCAAACCAACGGGCCATTGATTCACCTGATTTTGCACCTGCAGCTCTTCCACTGATGTGATGACTCAAATGTGCCTTATTGGCAAAAATTAAATCAAATTCAAAAAATGTAAAGGAAAAAATCCTGTTACTGTAATAAATTTACATTTTTATATTTTCCTGTAGAATTTGCTGACATGTCTCCTGTTCTGTTTTGTCCTGCATGGGTCAGCGTTGGATGGGACAGCTTCCACCCTGCAGTGCCCGGTGCTGATTTCCCCTGGATGTCTGCAACAACATATGGGACCCAGGGCAGTGGTCCAAAGACGGTACTGGGCTCCACTATTGATTTGAGAAATGTGAGGTAGCCTACACAAGCTCAGACCAACAACAGATATTCATTGCAAATATTCAAATGGTCTCTAAACCATGAAAACCTCCTTTATGTCCTTTTGGACCAAGGTGTGTTTTGTATTTTCAAGTTATTTTCTCTCCAGGTCTTGCATCAAATCTTTTATTTTATATTTATTTATTTTTTTGGATCAGACAAAAAAATATAGTTTAATGTATTCCTCTGGAGATCCTGTATTTAATTGTCTTCTAAAACACACTCACCTGCTGTGACCAGGCTCAGCTCCACCTCAACTGTGCAAACGGTGTAAACAAACTCATTCACTACCTTCTAAAAACTACACTTCATTCATAAAGAATATCAAGAATTGGCACTTTTCTCCTGTATTGTTGCTGTAGTTAACTGTGGCCTTTTTCTCACTTTACAATTAACATTATCGACTATGTCTGAAAGCTTAGAGTCAGAAACACACTGTTAAGTGTCCCATTGCTTTTTGATTGGGCTTTAAGCCTCTATTGATCTCTGAGACCTCATTCAGGCTTATTGTGGTGTGGTTTGCTGAGCACATGTTCTAATAAAACAGGGATATAAACAGAAAAATATTTAATGTACCTATGACATTTCACTCATTAAAAGATATGGAATATTAATAGACTTTCAACGTATAGTCTGTCGTTGGCAGGTTTTTATAGAGCATGTTTGTTTATTCTCACTTGTTATTTAATAATAACCAAGTCTTTTCAGATCAGGCTTATATGATTCATATATGCGCGGTATCTCACTCTCACTAAACTCCAGTCATTTCATCCAAATTGATCTGGGAGCAGCAAGGCCCCGTCTGTTGAGTGACATTTAAAAAAGACAAATGTTTGGTTCAGTCAAAAAATGTTTTACACCCTCAAAAGTATGTGATAGTTGGTGTATTTATACATTTATATAATTTCATACAATATAACTTCAGTTTGTTTGTTTAAATTCTATAACTTCACTGCCTAATATCCAGGATTTAAGGCATTTTGTCAGATTTATTTTGAAATTATACTCTCATTAGAGAAATCACAGGTCTAAATCAGTTCTCAGAATATTATTCAGCTGTTAAGATGCAACAGGCCAAAATTATTTATTCATAACCACAGTCAATCTAATCTTAAATAATTTGCTATTAAATGTTTTGTGTGTCATCACCAGTTTTGTTGCCAGTCTTTGTTAAATTCTAAAAGAAAACAGCAAAAAGACTCAAAACTCAACATTCATTGACTCAAATGAGAGAGCTTTTACATTTGTGCACGAGACAGAACATTAACACAGGCTATAGTTTTGCCAGAGAACCAAAATTACTTTTATGACAGACAGGCTGCACAGTCGACACGTAGCCTATTCTATGACATAACCATCTGAAAAAACGCTTTTAATGTTTTGTGGAAAATATAAACAGATAAAGTAGTACAACTGAACGTAATTATGTTTGACATGCCTGTGTCTTAAAAATAAATAAGATCCCTGACAAGATGGAATGAGCATAATTATTTTATGCTCATATTATTTCAAATGAGGTTATTAATTTAAGTGGAGGCTTTTATTTTTTGTATTTTCAACACTTTTATTCTAAGATTATTTCCGGGAAACATGATTGATGCTCACATGATAAATTCCATCATTTCAGACAATTATAAAACATTTTTTATTTCTGTTGTTCGTGTCATAACATGTTTCTCGTGGGCCTATACATCGTTTATGTCAATTGCACTCGTTCTGCATACAGGATAATAGTGGACACACTGTGATAGGATGTACAACAGTATAGGGATGACATCAGTAGAATACAGAAGGTAATCAGAGGACTCTCTCCATCACTTCCAGCTCTCATCCTTTCAGAGACACTTCTTGTTTTCCAAAACAATATTACACGTTATAGGATTGTCAATAGAAGGTCAATCAGCCTGACTGGGCCAGTGCAGGGGCTCAGTTGTGGAAAAAAGCGTTGAGATCCTCGTACTGAGGAGCCCTGTCGTGGTGCAAGTGCACGTCGTGGAAAGGTGGAATGTTTTCTGAATGCGCAGCACCACTGCGCGCACTCGAGGGCCCAAAAGGTAGGCTGTGGCCGGGTCGAGACGTGGTCAGTCCGGAGTAATGCATAGAGTAGTGATAGTTCCTGTCTGTCTCCGAGGACTCCTGCTGTCTCCCGGACAGACCGCCGTTCAGGCACACGGGCGGGCTGTGCTGGCCTTCATAGTCCGGGCTGCTGTAGTCAGGAGACGTCCCTCCCGGCGGGTACGCGGCCTCGTACCCAGGACCGTACGCGTGGCTCCGCAAGTTGAGCGCACCGGATCCGGGCTGGTAATGCGGACTGGAGAGGCGGGAGCAGCGGTAGGAGTATGGGTGGACGGAGAAAGGAGAGCTGGGCATGTGGAAGCGGGCTCCGTCTGAGCACGGTTCAGTCAGGAAGTTCCTGGTGTTGAGCTGCAGGCAGCCTGCCACCAGGTTGGTGGTGGGCTGTGACAGGCCCTTGCACAACATCTGCACGTAGGTCACCACATCTGGACGTTTCCCGTTGCGTAAAATCTCCCCGAGAGCTAAGATATAATTCTTGGCCAGCCTCAGAGTCTCGATCTTGGACAGTTTCTGGGTTTTGGAGTAGCAGGGCACCACTTTGCGCAGATTGTCCAGCGCGGAATTCAAGTCGTGCATGCGCGTCCGCTCCCTCGCGTTCGCCTTCAGCCGACGCACTTTGGAGCGCTCCGCGCGCGCCGGTGTCATTTTGCGTTTCTTTGGGCCGCGCTTCTTGGGTTTGTCTCCGCTGTTCTCATCTTCGCATTCTTCCTCCTCGGCCTCGTCCTCGTCGTCGTCGTCGTCGTCCCCGGCCATCTCGGACTCGGCCCGGCTGCTGCCTTCCAGCGGCTCGTCCAGGTCGTCATCCCCGAGGTGACAGGGCTCGTGGCCATCGTCCTTAGCCTTGCAGTCCTCGCTCTCGTTGTCCTCCACCCAGTCGGCCGCCAGCCTCTGGACGTCCGGCAGCACCTCGCTGAACAGACGGCTCAACATTGTGGCAAGCAACCTGCAAGAGACGAGCAACACTTCAGATCTACTGTTCTGCTTCTCCTGCTGCTGTTTACGCGCCTATAGGTGCAGGGAAGAGCGAGAGAACCCGCATCTAGAGATCCCACAAGAGCCCAGGTTATCCAGAGGGAAACAGACAATTATTCAGTTAAAGTTTAATGCACTAAAGTGTGTGTGGTTTTAGTCTGTGTTTAAATTTTAAGGCCAAGTCAGAAATTCATCCCTCTATCATAAACATACTGCAGATTTTTTAAAATTCAGCCTATAACCTGGTTAAATATTAACTGTACATATGCATATGACACTGACATCCCTTCATCTCCTGGGGAATAAGGCTGGTCCAATAAGTCCAACGTCCGGGTGAGGACAGAATGAACCAAGATAGGAAATACTTAAAATATTTTTGTCACCGGAGGAATTGAAATAACAGTTTTAATCATAAGGCTGATGAGGATCCGGATAATTCAATGCTAAACTGAACTTTCTTCATATATTTCGGCCTTTAAATGTATAAATATTGTAGATTTTTTTAAATCATCAATTTCTCTATATCGCAGTAGAGAGCATGTTGTTTGAAATATCCTGTAGTAAAATCCGATCATTTTTAATGGAGTGCAGCAACAGTCTGCATGGGCCACCGGCCTCGGCCTCCACATGAGCCTCGGTCTGTCCCCTCTAGCAGTCCGGCACAGGGAGCAGCGCTGGCCCCCCAGGGACGCATTAAGGGTGCGGTCCCTCCCCCGTCCTATAAATTACCAACTTGGAGGAATTCCAGCACAGGGGGGGCTTTATACACTGCACACACTCCCAAACATTTCTACCTCTGTCCATTAAGTTTTATTTTATAGAGCCCCCTACAACTAAACCTCTTTAATTATCAAATACACATAAGTCAGTTAGAGATATTTCAGAAATCATAATATTGAAACGTGCATGATCAGAATCTCTGCAGGTGCACGAGGCTCATATTGGAAACCACAAGCAGGCCACAGATTAAATGTCACCTGACGTTTTCCTTTGCTCAAACTCATGTTTGAGGAACAGGAGAAGCAGTAATTAAGATCTTTTTAATTTCACTGAAGCCTTTGACTTCTTTAATTAAAATATATTAACTAAAATGCCATGTTTTAACATAACATTTAGGGTTCCTTTATTCGTGTGTTTTCCGGTTCCAATCAAATCCACGGTGTCTTGTTGACCAGTGATCCTCCCTAAATAGACTAGTTTAATTTAAAAGGTATAATCCCATCATATTTCCCAGTATTTTGGGCTCAGCTGTGCGCGTGGAGGCCGTAGGAGGACGTATTTTTTTCTAATCTTGTAAACACAATGTAATTAATGCCAACCAATACCTTGTCAATTAGCCTGTGTATCTCTACGGAGAATTCAACCCCCACGGTGCTCTGAAGCGCGTCGTGCGCGCGCGCGCACACACACACACACATACACACATGCATGCATGCACTCTTTTTCACACACACATACACACCTACACACACACACACACACACACACACACACACACACACACACACACACACACACACACACACACACACACACACACACACACACACACACACACACACACAGGCAGGCATGCACGCGCGTTACACACAAAACATTCTAAAATATAATGTCCAGCTCTGATTTTCTAAAGTGACCCAGTGCAAGTGACAATAAAAGGCGTCAGACAGGGATGAATATGGATTTATATAAAATTAGGCTATCAAATTAAAACGTTAGTGAATCAATGTCAGCGATAAAACGATCGATAAAGAACCATGAAGAGATTAAAAAGCCTCTTTGAGCGCGTCGCCTGCGAAGAGAAATAGTCCCCTATTCTTAAACAGATTAAACGCAATTAGACTGTCCCTGTAAGTGAAACACTAACAGGCATCAACACAAAGACAAACACAAACCTATAGATCTGTATCTGAACTGGTGTAATTGTATTGGAAATGTGCATATAGCCTACCTCCGTGGTGGGGCTCAGTGACGGGGCGAAGCAGGTTTGTTTACACCATCTCTCTCCGGGTGGGCATCACATCCACACGCCCTGCACGGATGCTTCTGCAGGCGAAGCAGGCGCTGTGTATAGTTGAGCTCTCACACCTCTCTCTCCTCCTCTGCCACCCTGCTCTGTCTCTACTGCTGCTGCTGATGCTGCTGCTGCTGCTGTTAACCGCCGCCTCTGCTGCTGTTGCTGCTATCCCCAGCCCAAACGCGTGGAGGGAGCCGTGTGGCACGTCAGAGGCAGGACTGGATGGGTTACATACCAGCTCTGATGCCAGGCCCATATGGCTGGCACGTCATTGGCAAGAGCCATCACATGAGAGCCGGTGATTGACATGCGGCCGCATTCACAGAGACTGGCTTCCCCTGGGGGAGAGGGACTCGCCATCTGTCACTGAGCTGAAAGAGAAAATGGAATAAGGAGTGAATGGCACAAAAAAACCGCACTGGATTCAAACCGCTTCTGTTAGCCTCCATCTTTGGGAAAAAAAACGGGGTTAATCTCATATAGAAGGTTTAGGAAAACAATCCCTTTATGGGAAATAATTATAGTAATCCCGTAATAATACATTTACAGTGATATCATTCAAATTTTAGGATACAGCAGAAACGAAAATCCTCCAACTGGATTGTTATAGGATTATTTATAGGCTAATGATTTTGTTGGATAAGAAAAAAACGGATGCATGAAGCTACAAATAATCCAGATAAGCCCTATGGGAAAATTAATTAAATGTTTTAGTGATAAATAGGCTAAAGGGATCAGCTAAATACTGTAAATCCCTATAGAAATATCATAAGGAAAGGCCAAGTTTACAACAGAAAGAAATAGACAGTTAACGCTGCTGGGTCCACAAAAAGGCCTGGGATAAATAGAGGACCCGCCATAAAGATCAGAGTCAGGGTGCAATTGCCTAAACGAGTCATTTGAACTGAGCTAAGCAGAGCGTCTTGGTTTGGGTTGCCAGGCTTGGCACAGGTGCCTGTGGGCGGGCTGATGCCAAAGGTGGCAGAGGCACAGATTGCAGAGAGGGGCCAGAAGATGGGGCAAGACAAGAAAGAGTGAGAGAAAGAGAGGGAGGAATAAGAGTGAAAGAGACAGAGGGGAAGAGGGAGCAGGCTTGTCATTACCACCGGGCTACAGTTTGTTGGACACTGTCCCTGCGCAGTTTCTCTGTTTTCAGTGAAACAACCAAAAAAAATGCTTGATTCAGAAGAGAATGGCAACATTTCCTCTCTCCCATCCTCACTCGAAGACCTAAAGCCAAGGTCACAGCCCAACATGGTGTCCCAGAGACAGGGATGTAGAAGAGCGTGGTCAAAATGAGTTAACATAATCTTTTTCATCACTGTGAACCAGACTTTAATCTGAATGTGACATGATATGATGGTATATTGACCACAGATTTCAGATTAGGTGATGCATTATAACCCTTTATCTCCAAAGGTCATGTACATTTCCAAAATGTAACAACAATAAAGACGCAAATGTATTTCCTGCTATTATGCATGATAAATTCATGTATGAAAAACAAAGAAGTGAAGATGTTGCACAATAAAATAATGATGCTGATTATTAATTTGCCCTCTAATTTTAAGGTTTTCTTTATGATTTATGTTTTATGCAACAAATCACTATGCAGTTCCTTCCTCAGGTTAGTTAAAATTTAGTAGCAACCAAAGAGCGACTGCTTTCAAATCCAGGGAAATCTGGTTTGTGGTATTGTTTCATATGAGTTGGTGTTTAGTTTTTTGATTGGAGTGAGAAAGGTCGAATGGAGGTTTGAGGTTTAAAAACAACCATCAAACCTAAACTTGATCTCATTATGTTTAAGGCTTGGATTTGTATATATAAAAGCAATTCTCTGCGCATTATCACTCAACTGTGTGATTGGGTTCCCAAGAGCAGCCAATTCTCGTTTCAGGTGATTTCTCAGGCGACATGTGGGTGACATCTACTGGTTATAACAGGCTGGTGCAACACCGAGAAATAGAAATGACAGTAGTTCCTTTTACAGGATGTGGAGTAAGGATTTTTGCTCTATAGAGTCAGTTGAATATGACAACCAAAATGTGTCCATCTTCTACATATACAGCAAATCTTGATGGTTGTCATACGAATAGTTAGACCTTTTGAGGAGTGCATCTTCTTTTTTATTCCTGCATGTTTAACTTTGTTCATATGCCACTTTTTTTTTTTGATTATTTACCTGACAGATGAGTTATTAGATTTTTTTTCAAAACAAAAATAAATCATGAGATGATTACATATTAACCCTTCCCAGAATATTTTGCAGTGATCATATCCAGTAGATGTCTGTTACTATTAACTGCAGCATTTAGTCATAAGGGGATGTTGTAGGTGGACTGGCACCACCTTGTGGTGGTAGAAACAAAGACACTGTGGCAGACAGCATGATTGATAGTTATGCTAATGGGTAAAATACATTCATCTTTTGGATGAATGGTAGTTGTAATACTATAATCCTATAGATTATTTCTCAGCAGGTCTGTGCTGCTGGATGCCATCTGAGTGATTGATTGTATGTTGTGTATTTTCATTTACATAAACCTTCTCTCCCTTTTCATTGAAAATACATCCTGTTTTGAACATTAGGAGTCCTATATCACACCTCGGCGCAGTGTTGCAAATGCTCACAACAAGCCCATATGTTCATTTTTCAAGGTCAACAGTTGAAGTGAAAGTGAACTGAGCCACAGATGGCCTGTGTTTAAATATCCAAGGTGGAAGTTTTAACTTTTTCCTCTGAAGACCTCTCCCAGCAGGTCTGAGTTTGCTGTCAGCAGCAATTCTCCCTGGAGTTGGCAGAGATCCAGAGTCTTTCTCAAGTTCACTTCAGCACAGGGCGGACTGGTGGGCTCACAGGAACTGGGATCAAAACGTGGGAGCCCCTGGTCGCAGGATGATCTGCTACATCTCCACACCAAGCTGTGTCAAAGCTGAGAAGAAGCATATACTCTACTAAACCACAAGGAAAATGAACAGTTAGTCTGGTAAGAATGTGTGAAACTTGCTTCTCTCCTCCTTTGCAGACTTGTTGCTTGGTATTTTATGTTCTCTGTACGTCCTTATGTCACCTCTCCTCCCTGTCTCCCACCATTATTTTTCTTTGCTCAGCTTTTAATACTCTTCAATCTCATTTATTACACACGGTAAATAGAAGCAGATGTATGCAAATCCTTTCATTATCTAAACTCTCAGGTGATGCTGCCATTTCCAGCTCACCACACAGGAGCCAGGATGCATTATTGTACCACTCACAGTCCAAGACTCACACCTAATGTATCCATAAATCAACTGATAAATATCTTGGTATCCATATAAATGGGTCACTCACATGGTGGGTCCATTTCAAAAATCTTTGTTCTAGGCTACAACACGTACTTCTCAAGAAGGCCAACATTTAATGGAGTTAAGAGCCAACTTAAGTTTCAGTTTTATTAGATAATAACAGAGAGTGTAATTTGATAGGACTGGACTTGCAGCAATGTCTAAGATCCCACACCTCAGACAGCCAATAGTCCATATACAGGAAATCTGTGCTCAAAGTTCAAAAAGTTCAAAGTCATGTATTGTCATTCCACGTCATGTTAGAAATGATAAAACGAAATTTGTACCCAGGTCCCAGATAAAAAAGTAAACGAATATAAACTGCTAAGAACAGGCACAATCTAAAAACAGACAATCATATAGACAGACACTTTAAAAAAAAAATAGTACTTTCACAAAAATGGCAAATAGTCAGTGCAAGAGAGGCAGCATATAGCACAAAGTGTGTGCAGGTGTGTGAAAAAGCAGCTCGTGTGTAAAGACTTAAAGTGCAAGTCAGTGCTTTGTTAGAGGTAATGATGGAAGGGAGTTCATCAACCTCACAGCCTCAGGGAAGAAGCTGGATCTCAGCCTTTATGTTTTGGCTTTTAAGCTTCTCAACCTCCTGCCAGAGGGGGAGGAGGGCAAACTGTCCCTTCACAGGGTGGGGTCCCACATTATGGAGGAGGCTTTGCTCCTGCACCTGCTGATGTAAATGTCTTCGAGGGTGGGAACTGGAAGGTAGCACTTTGTGACGTTCTGTGCCGTCTTAACCACCCTCTGCAGAACCCTGCCGTCTGCAGCGGAGCAGTTCCCGAACCAGACCGTGATGCAGGATGTAAGGATGCTCTACACCGCACATCTGTAAAATGCAGTCAGGACAGCTGTGCTGAGGCTCATAACTAATCCTATAACTTACCTTACCATTCACTACCATACTATACCACACCACACCACACAACATACTTATCCTCTGACCTTATACCTTATCTTACCTTACCTTAGCTTGTCTTACCTTACACCTTACACCTTACCCGTACCTTATATTAACTTAGACTATTATCTGACCTTACCAAGCCTTATCTTAACTTACCTTACCTAACTTTATCTTATCTTACCTTACCTTACCTTACCAATGTGTGTAAAGTTTGGTGAAGTTTCATAAAGGAAGAGTCTGTAGACTAGCCCACTGTCAGTTCAATGCATTATTGTGATCCAACTGTAAAGTGAATTGAAGTTTGCTTTATCGCTCTCTCTTCCTATATGTTTTGGTTAAACATTTGCATATGATTTGCACACTCGTTCTCAAACAGCCTCTCTACTCTACTCAAACTTCCTCTAGAGCACACACAAACACAAGAGAAAGCACTCGCTGCACTGCCAACACTCAACTCACTGAAGAGAAACAGTTTCCATGGCAATGAATTTCCCAACTGACTACCTCTTATACTACATACAGTATATATCCGATAGCCTTGGGAGCCACTGGGGATGCAGCAGTTCAACATTTGACTTTGTTTTAAAACAAATAACATTATTCTGATGGACTTCAGGTTTATTTGATGATGAAAGGGAATCTGGATGTTTTAAACTCAACTGGAGGAGCGAGAAGTCCCATTGCCTGTAGGCTATAGACAACAGTCCCTCATAACAAGATGAGAGCACAAATGACCAAAGTACATTGTGCAATACCTTGCAATTGCAAAATGATTCACAGAAATGAAAATGGATCTGCTATTTCCTAATCCTCAAATACTGGAGCTACATGAAATACAATCTGCAAATGCAGTTCATTTGTGCCAAGATCACAAACAGCCAAGGATGATGTGTCTGGATCGTTATCTCTTTTTTTTTTTAAGAATAAAACTTCCTTTGGCCCAATCACTGTAATTGAGGTTATGTTTAATTGATTTTTTTCAGTGATTTTCTAGTAGGCTATCATTTCATATCTTTACTCACTTTTTCAACTTTGCTCCCAGTAAAATGTCATAATGAATATCTTCAGCTTTCGTCTTGAACTCGTGTGACATTGAAGGCATCACGGCACTTTCAGAAGCGCCTTATTTTAAGCCCATCTCTTAGAGGAATTGCTTTCTGGGCCACTTTTGAACTGCGGTTGACGGTTCCGACACTGTACAGTCACGGTGGGAGCGGGAGACGTGCTAAATGATGTGAGTGTGTATGTGTGAGAGAGCGAGAGGGAGCGAGAGAGTGAGATGGGGAGAGGGAGGGAGAAAGAGGCGTGAGAGAGGAGGACACAGGCAAAGCTGACAAATGCAACCCAGGAGTCCAACTAGATCTGCTGGGACAGAAGAATGCTGTGAGTCATTTACACTTAATAGATTTTAAAAACACATTCACAGTTATTTTTTTCTTTTTTCTTTTGCAGTTTGTAGCGTTAGAGGAGTCGCGTTTACAGAAGCAGTTAAATCGCAAGTTACTTTTTTTTTTTTTTTTTTTGCTTGGACATCTGTGCGCTCGGCTGTGGCGGTGCCAGGCTGGATGCCATGGACCCGCTGCTCCCCGCAGACACGGAGGTGATGGAGCGAGAGGAAGACAAGGACGCCAGGAGGAAGATCCAGTTCTCCGTGCCTTCCTCCGTGCCCACCCAGCTGGACCCGCGACAGGTGGAGATGGTGAGAGCGTAATGTGTGTAACCTACATTAGGAGGATGATGTTGGTGTTGGTGAGTGGTGGTGGGGGAGGGGGAGGTGTGGAGGAATGAGGTCAAAACCTGGGAGGATCAGCAGTTTTTTTTCTTTTTAATTGCAGCCTAAACTCATCTAAACACAACACGACTTTTATAGGTTACCATTCAAGTGCACAGTGCCCCCTTTCTTCTAATCTAGACTGTTAGTAGCTGCTGCTCCCTCCAGGCAGTGTGTGTGTAAAAGTAATGGTTGGTGTGGACTGTGGAGTGTGACACACACTTGCCTGAAAAGTTCAATCACGACTTGTAACTGTGAGTGTTGCCCTCTTCTGTGGCGTCTGAAGCATCAGGCCTTATTGCCACCACTGAGGTTGACAGACAGTTACATAACCAGTCTAGCACGACTTTGCAGAAGTCTGTATTTTGATGTTGCGTATTAGGACTCAGTGGGCAGCAGCAGGGTACGGGCAGCACTGGGATTAAGCTGAGCTGTGCAGCCTCAGTTTTTTGGAGCCCTTAAAAAGTGATGAGGCATCTCTGTCCTTCAAAAGGATTGGAGGAGGAGGAGGAGGAGGAAGATGGGGAAGTGAGGGATAAAGCACTCTGTTAGTAGTATTAAAAACGAGATTATGTCCCTGAGTAATAGTGCCCTTCCCACATCTGTGAGGAAAAATGTCAGGGGTCTGGATGTTATTAGAAGTAGGAGTGGGGGGTCGCATTATGTAAAACACACAATGCACAAGTCTGATTTCTCTGGCTTATGCTGAGTCATCCCAAAGCAAAAAAGCAGGTGAACGTGCTGACATGGTCAGACAGAAACTATGTTGGTGAAATAGTGCAGTGTGAACAGGAATAATGTTGGCCTGTGCAGTATGGGAGCAGCTATTACATCTGGCAACAGCCCATAAAGGTCATCTAAGACTGAGATACCCTTTGGACCCCCCCACCCCCTCCAGCAGATAACGTCTAAGTAAAGTGATTCAATGGGTTTTTCTTTTCCCCTTCCTTTTAAGAGAAGAGACACTAGTTTTTTAATGGCAGTCTGCTCCCCTGGGGGGGATCTCATTGGCGCCCAAGTGCAATGACAGAAATCTTGATTCTTCCCCAGCAGAGGATTTGGAAGATTTCATTGGGCATCTGTCTGGAAAGCTTGCTTCAGACTGGAATGCAAAAATAAACTAATAAATCTGTAATGTCTAGGCACTCGAATATTTCTCACACATCTGTTGTTTACAACCCAACTTGGAGTCTCCTGGGCTTTGGACTACTTTCTTTACCCTTTCTAGTGGTGCATTTGCTTTTCTAAGCAGCCCCCACAGGTCTCAAAAATCTAAACATATTCCATCAGAAACTCCTCTGAACCCTGTTTAAGTTAAAACAACAACTTTTTATGATAATTATACTCAGACGAACCAGGAAAGGTTCACATCACTAGTGCTGCTCATTACTTGGATATCCCTCTGTTCTCCCACATGAATCTCGCTTTGTTCAATGCTCATTGGCAGCTTCACATAGAAACAAGTCAGTTTTCCTATAAGATGCTCTGGCAATTTGCCGGCTTATAGGACTGAGTGAGATTACTTCAAATCTCCCACTGTGGATCTAATGAGAGTAAGAGCAGCAGCATTTCCTGGTAATACACGCGAAAGGTCACAAGGGTCACACGTCATAATAAGATGTGTCGTCTTATAGCCGCCAGCTGACCCTAACTTTGGTTGTTGCAATGCACAGGAAATAAGAAATTCTGCAAAGTTGAAGATGCTTGAATTCCAGCTGAGGGGGATAAAGTCATTCAGCTGCAAAATCATTTTTATAATCCATTTTCCCGGCTGCCTGCATGAGAATCTTTCTCCTCCCTTCTTATTTTCTAGCTGACCACTGTTTCCCAGCAGTGCAACCGGCACCATGGTGATTAGAAAAATCGCCTAATGGCCGTGTCATCTGGGGTGAGACTCAGCTGCACTCGAGACATGTCTGAACCAGCGCCCCTCATAGATTAAAAAAACAAAACAAACGCAGTTGCCTCTGGGAAGGGGTTCACTTAACCACCTCACTTGCAATGTACCAGTACTTAGATTCATGCGGATTTGATGAATTATTTACCCAAGCGTGACTGCGCAAGACTCTGCAAAGCTGCTGTTCATCAAGCACCAAGTTGGTCGTCAAAATTAAAACCCTCTCATACGCGCAGCTCTGAGAGATTTGCCCAGGAGGATCTCGTCCTTGTGTTACCCTTGTAAAAAAAAGGCTGACGATGCTGTCCACTCATAGTGACTAAGTTGGGACCGGCAGAACGGCTGTCTATAAGGGCTAATGTACGGTGTGGCCAGCCAAGTGCTTGTGCACAACATTTCCACGACATAGCCATAACATTAGCATTCAAATGGCAAGTGCAAGCACGGAAAAAGAAAAGCAGGTAGAGAGATAAGAAGAAAGAGTGGGAAGGAAAGAATAAAAAGCTGAGCCAAGAAGGACAATAGGGAAGAGTATGAAAGAAAGATGAGTAAGAAAAGGAAAGAGAGAAAAAATCATTAGCCAAGGAGATGAGTGATTAAAACCAAAGAGATTAGCTGTGGAGGACTGAGGCCTGAATCAAGGGCAGACAGCTCATGCCAAGAACACATTTTCACCACAGCGTAGCCAAGAGCGCTAAACTCCAGGAGGATCTTATTCAACTTGCTCTGTGCTCAGGCAGGAAAACTGGACACAGTGACCAGGTCCAAAAGTCTTGGTTTGCGAGGGAGATGATTGCCTCTGAATAATGTAGTAAAGTATCGTATATACGTATGTGTCTCTAGGGCTCAGGGCATCTTCTGCCACAGGATTGTGTTTCCATTCGAGTCGTTGGGTTGAATAAAGGTTCAGATCAGTCAATGGAAAACAAAAGGTCAAATGGCAGTGGTGGGTTTGATTTATCTTTTATTGAATGTGTCGTTGTCAAATCAAGCTTGACACAGGATTATTCCCAGAATAAATTGAAAGCATTGCATGAGCACAGCATCACTGGAGGGTCTTGATTGTAAAATGGACAGGTTATTTCTGTATCAAGGTCTCTTAAGGACGCTGTACCCACACAATGATGTAATTGTGCATTATAAACCCCCAGTTGATGCATTGAAGGTCAACGTTAGGTAACCATGAAGGTCATCCTCCATACCAAAAATGAGATGTGGTGGGGGGGGATTAATGATTCAGTATGTGAGGATGATGCTTAGATCCGGTGCTACTACAGCACGGCTGAATTCACCGTGTTTCTAATTTAGCTGGATAGGTCTCAAACAGGAAATAAAAAACACTGCAGGAAATCAGAGCAGAAACATTTATAAACACATACAGTTGGCTTAGAGAGTCTGGTCCAGATGTCCTCACTCTCGCTGGCATGTTGTTCTATGATTGGTTTGCACCAAATATGATATGACCTCTTTGGCTATGTTCACACGTTTTTGTGGAGCGTACGCAATTAGAGAATAGAGACTCACCCAAAATGTTTCTGTCATCCCTTAACTTGTAAAAATAGCTTAAAATATTTTGTGCTCGTTGCCAAATTAGTCTCGAAGGCATGTCTCATTCAATCTTTGTTTGCTCTTACTCCAAGAAAAACTGGATCAATTAAATAGTTACTGGCCCAGTAAAATGCATCTGTTTAACAATGATAATAACAAATCCTCAATAGGAACTGATTTCTACCGTTGAGTAGGTTGCATACAGTCCCATTCAAGTGGATCAAAGTGTCCAGTGCAACCACCACACTGATATTTAACAGGTATTTCAGACATGCACAACAAGGCCATTGATGATAATACTACGTTCCGTGCAGGTGCTTGACCTCCTGGCTGCAGTGTTGATGAAACACTTAGAAAAAGGTCAGTGTGTCTGAAAAGGCTTTCACACAAGTGCAGGAAACAATGGCAGTGTGCGAGTGAATATGTATGAGTCCAGCAGCACACAGTGTGAGGCCAAAGCAGTGAGAGTTACTCCAAAGTGAAAGCTGCCCACACATTTCATGCCTACACTCTGGGCTCTGAATGGCTTGGCAGCCACGAGTATCTAACAACAGTCTTATTAACATAACATGTTACAAAATAGAGAGGGTGATGAATGTATTGTACGTATCATAACACCTTCGTCGGCCAGAAGAATGTGTTTTATGGCTGTTTGTGTTTTTGCAGGCGTAATCCAAGGTTTGTGTAGCCTGGACTAAAAACCAAAGAAACAGGTGCAGATAATTATAATATTTTCACTGCTGCGTATTGCTGCTGTGAGTTCAGAAACAGTATGCCAGTGTGTCTTCTCTGACAAATGCTTTCATAAAATCAGGTTTTGCAGTTTGTTCGATGCTTTTGTGTGACTCTCTCTTACTATATCCATGTATTGTGTGCAATGAATCTCTAAATAAACCCTATTGTCTGATAGTTGTCTTCACACTCCAGACTGAGGCTCTAAACACCCTTGAAACTGACTGCAGAGATCAGCTTCAGATGTTTTCTGATCTCAACTTATGGTAGAATGAGTTCTTTAAGTTCATATTTAAAGAAAAGTAGAATATATACACAATGTCCCCCACCTGTGTCTTCTATTGTTTTATTATCAACATGATGGTTGACGTGGAGCTAATTTAACACACTTGAGTCTATTAAATACAGAATGTCTCTCTGAAATGAAAAATAAGAATCAATGAATACACAGCACATCGTGTATGAATTTACTTTCAACATCTTAGCTATAACCAAACTCATGAGTGGCCCAAGTTTGTATGCCCATTGTAGGAGGAATTGGACACATGAATTCACCATGAATAACTGAATACATTATAATATTTTGAATGATATTATGGGCAAGATGTGTGAGTGCGACTGTTTTTTTGTTTTTTTTAAATAATAGCGCACAAAGTTATCAGAGATACTGAAGTCACATTTCATCTGTTGCATAACCACTGCTTTGTGTGACTCATTCTGCTTTAGAGAGAATAAAGGAAGATGATGAATCTGCAGGAATTCAGATTTAGTGCTTTTTTAGTGGTGGCATCAAATCCTGCTCATTATAACAGCAGAAGAAAAGTACAGCATGAGCAGCATGAGAGAACTGAAATGACACTTAACACAAGTCATCTAAACTGTGCTATATGTTAATTTTAGTGCCAGCCAATCATTGAAGGCTACGGAGCAATTATTCCAGTGCGATGTCAGATTGTTAAAGGGGGTTTAACTAGAACATGGTGAAATCACACAGTGGGCTGCAAAATTGAAAAACCTCTCTAAATTACAGCCAAGTGATGGAAACATGCAGGAAAATAGAAAGGAAATTTAAGTAATCCAGTAGACAAGATGTAATCCTCATTCACACACAATCTGGACAACAATCTCATGAATGTTATATAATGTAATGCATAGTTGTGGCAGAAAAAAACTCAAGTGTGACACGATAGTAGTGAGCTGCACGGCTCATCTGTATCTGGGGATCAGATATTTCTGAAAGGGTGTTGTATATAACACGCACAAATTAACTATGCAAATTCTCACAGATCATGGTTTCACACTAACCGAGTCACTCTCTCTCTCTTTCACTTTTTCTCTGTGTGAAGATTCGGCGTCGGAGGCCGACACCAGCTACGCTCTTCAGACTGACAGATCCACCTTCACCGGATGAAGACAGCGGCCCACACCAGGTAAAGGACAGGACAGGTGTATTTTGAGTAAGGGGTGTGATTTTGTGTTGTCTTAGTTGTTAAACCCTCACTTTGTTGTCAAGCTCTGTATGTACACAAAATGTTTGCAGTAGTGTATTAGGTGGGGGCACAACGATCTGGTGGAGTGTTCCTTTATATTGAAAACATGTCTCAGTGTTAGTAATACTGTACATTTTCTGCAGTGAGTTGCTAGTCATATCATATCATATCAACACACATAAAATGGCAAAGAAAAAGAGAAAAACTTTACTTTTACTCACTTTACTTTTATATCACTCCCATCAAGGAATGTGTCCTCTTTTCTGCCTTCCTACTGTACTACATGGCAATAACATCTACTGCATTTCATGATGTACTGTACATTGGGGAAAATAAGTATTCGATCTCCTGCTGATTTTTGCCCTTATTTCACTTGATCAAATGTAAATTAATTTATAACCTTTATATGATGATATTATTTCTGGATTTTTTGTTGATATTCTGTCTCTCTCTGTTAAAATAAACTCACCATAAAAACTTTAGACCATCCATTTCTTCGTGGGAAGCAAACTTACAAAATCAGCACGGGATGAAATACTTATTTTCCCCACTGTAGAGTATCTGAGGCTGTAACACTGTGAACAATATTTAGAGAAACACAAATGACATAACTGACCTATATACATACAGTAACACATCACACTGTACATACTGTCTGTATGTCCATGATCTGTAAGCCCTGATCTGCATGTTTTGCAGTGGGTTCTGGGGGAAAATGGAGCCTTGAAAGCCAAACTGGTTCACGCGTCCACCTACCAGCCTCCGTCACTCAAAGGTAAGTTCCCTGTTTCCAGAGTCGCTGTCTCCCATTATTAATTTACGTAACCACTGACACAAAAAAGGGAGAATCTGGAAGGGCTAATTCAGCCTTTTCCATGTGGTCTATATCTGTTTGGACGTACGTGCATATCCAAAAAAACACAGTGAGAGGTGTGTGTCTGTGTGTGTGTTCCATGTGTGTCAATGTGGGCGTTGTGTGAGATTAGGAGCAGAGACAGCTGTGAGTCTGTTCTGGATCATCCTGGATTATGGGATGGGCACACAGCTGCAACATAGGCTCACACACACACACAAACAGATATGCCCATAGTCACACTAAAATATTACTATTTCCTATGAACACATAATATATTATGTTTTATATTCTGCTTCTTTGGTATTATGGATTTGACCTTTGCAATCATGATTGTTGTTTCCAATAATATGTATGGTGTTTTACTGAAATTTTATCTGAGCAACACATCGCATTTTACACTATGATGACACACCTGCATATTTTTATGTAACAGCACTCTCTTATTTCATAAGGGAGGATACCAAATATCATCAGCCACACATATTATCACAGCAGCCTAAAATAATCTGACTCAAACCATGTGAGTTGATACACAGTAGTGAACAACTAGGGTGAGGCACAACATCAGACAGATGATCCATACGGTACATGTTGCTTTACTATCATTTCATTAGTGATAATTATGACATGTAATTTATATTCATGTCACTTCAACCTTGAATTTTCTTTTTTTTTTTTTTTCATTAAACCCACATTTTATTCACAACATAATATAAACCAAGCAGACTTTCTACATAGGGCCAACGTGTAAAATCTACATGTACAGTACTGTAGACTTTCTTTATTTTTTTTTTTTTTTTTTTTTTTTTTTTTACACTATACATTACATTTATTGTTGCAGTTTAAACACACAACACAAGCAGATAAATAAACTAACCAGCCATCCAACAGATATCTGCTTCGTAACCACTCTCACTGTCTCATTAGGAAGTTTATTTTATTTATTTATTTTTTTTTTTTTTTTTTGTAATTTATTCTTTTTATTGACATTCAGACACAGACATTCATAGCATATACATCATATGAGCGTACTCCTCACATCTGTTGCCTGCCCTAAATGCCAAGTTAATATAGTGGCTTTTATACAAGTTATGAGGAAAAAAGAACTTACCACCATAACAACAATTAAAGCAAAAAAATAAATAAAAAAAATATAAAAGAACTATGAACTGGTAGGGAGTGATCTTTACCGTACATCTTATTACTTGTTTGTGAAAATAAAGTCTGGCCTATGGGGCGTGACATATTTGACCCAGTTTTCCCAGTATGCTGTAAATTTCTCCATTTTGTGATTAACAAAAGCTGTTATCTTTTCCATTTTATAAATGTCCATTGTGATATCCATCCATGTATTTATGGTTGGGCTCTCTGGTGATAGCCATTTCCTGGTGATATTCTTTTTGCAGGCCACCAGCAATATATTCATTAAGTGTTTGTCTCTTTTCGGCCATTCCTTAGGTATGAGTCCAAAAAACATAGTCTTACTCTCAAAGGGTATTTGACATTTGAAGATGTCCTGTAGGGCGTTACGTATTTCTCTCCAGTAGTCCCTTAAGACAGAGCAGTCCCAGAAAATATGGTAGTGCTTTGCACTTTGATCTCCAAGCAGACAGGAGAATTGTTATCATAGTGAGACTTCTGGGATGGTGTTATAAAGTACCTGATTAAGCTTTTCCAGCCGAATTCCCTCCACTTTTGTGAGCTGGTACACGTCCATTGATACTTCCATATTGCCGTCCATTCTTCTTCAGATATATTTATCCCTCCTTCATTCTCCCATTTTATTTTGATATATGAAGTTGAATGTGGTTTCAAATCCATTAGACTCTTATACAGGCATGAGATAATTCCATCAATAGTTTCTGAGTTATAGCTTTTTATAAACAGTTCAATCAAGCGTGTGCTTGTCTTTGTTACATTTTTCATTTTTGTATCAACATAATGCCGTAACTGCAGATATCGAAAGAAATCTTGTTTTTCTAATAAATATGTCCTTTTAAGGGTTTCAAAACTGAGCAGTTTTCCATCTTTCATTATACTACATAGGACTGTTATACCCTTAGCTATCCAGTCCTTGAATCTAGAGTCCAATTTATTAGGTGTAAACTCTGCATCATAAGCACACCATTTAAGAGCTGTGATTTTGGTCTCGAATGTTCCTTTATAATGGTTTTCCACGTTTTAAGGGTCCATTTCACCCATGGGTTATCAGTATTATTTATGTGGATTTGTAAATTATTATCAGCTAAAGTTGCCTGAATGGGAATGGACAGCACTTTTTCCTCAATGTTTTTCCATTGGGCAATGTATAACGGGTTACACCAGTATATTACTGCTCTCATTTGCGCTGCAAAATAATAATATCTGAGGTACGGCAAGCCCCATCCACCCTTCTGCTTAGCCAGCTGTAAAGTTTTGAGGCGAACCCTTGGTCTTTTACTTTGCCATACATATCTAGATAGCATCTTATCCCACTCGTTGAATTGATTTAGGTTAACCTCTATTGGCAGGGTCTGAAATAGATATAAAAATCTTGGCAATATATTCATTTTGATAGAGTCAATTCTTGAACTGAGGCTAAAGAAAGGAATTAAGTTCCATCTTGCTATGTCATCTTTTATTTTTTTATGTATGGGTAGATAATTCTGTTCAAATAATTTTGTAAGGTCTTTTGGTAGGTTGATGCCTAGGTATTTAAAGGACTCTGTTTGCCATGCCAGGGGGTAATTACTTTTTATTTCTTTTGGTGGGCTATAATTATATGAAAGTAGCTGGGTTTTACCTATATTGATTTTATACCCTGATAATTGGCTGTATTGTTCAATCAACCTTGAATTTTCTAATGCTATTGTATTATATACCAATAGGAACTTGTGATGATGTACAGATGTAGTCCAGGACTATAAGACATCAATGTTGTGTGTAGTTACTCAAAGCAAACATTGTATACAACCAATGATGTTTAGAACAAAGAAGAAATTTGAAGAAAATATTAAAAGTGGATAGAAATTCTACATAGAGGTTAATGACAGAGGAAACAACTGATCATGATATTACTGTAACACAAACATAAATGAAGGCACTATTGATTTCCTCAACCATTATTTATTCAACCATCACATGCATTTAAGGTGTAAACTGAGCTTCTCTTTTGATCGGTTCGTATTTCCAGCTGTGCAGAAGATGGCCCAGGCCCACCTGACCTCACTGGACAAAGAGGACCCTTCATCTGCGGAGGAAGAGGAGGAAGATGAGAAAAAGAGCCAGCGGACAGACTCAGCTACAGGTGGGTATAGGGCTGGATTTCTCCGTCTTACACTAGCGCCACATACACATACACAGAAGATTGGCTGCAATTCAGAAATATCTTTCTTGTCAGATCTAAGAGGAAAACGCAGACCGCTCAGGGATCGGTGCGCTCTGTCAGACATTTCAACAGTGAGCGTTGATCTCAGCCATCACCACAGAGACGAGGAGGAGGAGGAGGCCAAAGAACAAGAGGGTGGAAAGGGAGAATGACAAAAGAAGATTGCTCTGATGAAGACAAGGCATTAGTGAGGAACTGACTTGCATAGCACATGTATGGGCAAGCATGGGTGTATGTGTGAGCGTGTGTTACATGGAGACTGTGAGTGTGTGCATGCATGCGACAAGGATGTAGAATGTGGAAAATAGAAAGAGAGAGAGAAGGGAGAAGAGATGGGCATCGAGAAAGGCCAGAATGTTAATGAGCAGGTTATGAGGGAAAAATTTAACCTGAGACTTTGTGAAGGAAATCATGTCTCGGCCGAGGAAGCCAGAGCTAAATTCCAGTCAGCCAAGGACACTGAACAAGAACCCTGAGAACTGCTAACAAGTGCAATGTCTCCCCTTGCAAATACATGTGTTTTTCATTCAATACATCAACATGTGTTCTTCTGATGCTTACTCTATAATGCCAAGTTTTCCATAAAATTGTCCTCATGTTAAGCGTCAGATTCGGAATTAGATTTATCTGCCAAGTGCACATGCTGTACAGGTCATTGCACCATGCTGGTGCTGAAACACACACACACCAAAAACAATCAGAAATAGCACAAGGTCCACACAGTTTAAGACAGAACCTCCATATTATACAGGGGGGGGGGGCAATTAATATGCACCACAAATTACCATATGTGCAAATATACAGTTTAGCACTGTTTTATCTGTTGTGTTATGGCAGTGTAGTGTTGTTGCAGCAGAGAAGCAGTGTTGTTTTAAGGACGTGATGAGCTTGTGGGCAGATCTTGTGAGTAAGATCCAGGATTAGCATCGTATATAGATATGATACACAATAAAATGATGTACAGTTTTATACACAATATATTACAGTGTGAAAAGGTTTAAAGTCAGACCTAGTTAAAGCTTAACCTGGGTCATACGCGGCTGCTCCTAAGGTTTGAGTCTGATTACAGGTGATTTGAGCACAGTTCCAGCCTCAGCCAGGGCAGACCAGATTAAATCATGTCAAACTAATCTGGCTAATTGTGATAATGCAGCACAGTTTTACTGGTTTCATATTTGTAATAAGGTGATTAGCAAGCATGATCCCTACAGGTTAACAAATACAGCGTGGTAGGTAGGAGCTGAAAGTCAAACTATATTTTCAAACGACTATATTCATGATGAGCATGAAGGTTCATTCATGATCCTGTATATAAATTATGTTTTGTGTCGGTTGCTAATAAAAACTGTTTTAATGGCCTGCTGGTGTTGGTGATGTGTGACGAATTCAGATACAACATGGTGCGCAATTTCTGTGTGTTACTTTAGGCCCACTGGAAAAGTTGGTGAACATTTTTTTTCGTCAGTATATGTTCCTCACAATGGTTGCAGTTGTCTCAAAGAGACCAGAGAATAAACAAGAATATAAAATGTCAGTTACATTTTTTTCACATTGAATATCCCTTAAGATTAACAAACCCCCCCCCCCCCCAAAAAAAACCTTTCAAAAAAACTTTTTGGGTCATGTACTTATCTTTATCCAAAGTGACAGCGCTAAGCTAAATCAAATGTCAACAAAGTATGAGTGATAGTGCAGATGCGATTTGGGGTCTTTGATGTTTTCAAAGCCAATCAATATGGTCAATTACTGACACCTAGTGGTGAGTAGTTATAACTGCACAGTCATGCGTTCAGATCATAGGTTCAGATAAATATTCAAAATTATCTTATGAAGAACATTGACCTGCATAACAAATACAAATGCAAAACTGTAGAGGGGAAATCCTATGATTATCAGTATAATTTCACCTTTTTATACTCCATGATCAAATTTACTGTGTTTTCAATGTGCCATAACAAAACACCAATGAAAATGAAAAATATTCTGCTGCAACACTTCCTCTTTATTCCAATATTACATATTACAAAACACAACAGGCAATTCATCAACCTCTTATATGAGTAGCAGTCAATTGAAAATAAGTATATAATATATCAAAATATAGGCTACTTATAGATATTCTATGAACAAAACTGAAGCGTTACATTCAGGTGCTGCAGTTGCTGTATTTGAACTGCAGGAGGCAATGTGTAATTACGTTTGTAGCACTCACACTTACAGCCGTTTGATAAAATGGGGATGTCACTGTATCATGGACCCTCAGTAAAGACATTTACTGGACCCACAAAATGGAAATAAATGGTGGGATATTTCAGTCATGTTTTGTTAGAATTTACATTTAATTTTGAATACTTGTGAATGAGGATCTTTATTAGAGCAACTTCTCAACCAAAAATCAGTCAATAAATTGCACTACTATGTGTGGCTACTGTTGGCATCACAAATGATTAAATTGTATCTTTGTTTGCTGTGTTACACCATGCATTCCCCTCAAATCAATATACATTTATTTATCCCTTAGTCCTTTCTTGCTTTTGCAAAAAACACACCTGTCACATCATCTACGCCGACCCTCATGTCTTGAGGCAGAGTGTAGACCTCCAGTCGGATCAGGGTGAAGCCGCTCTCCTTCAAACTCTCACAGACCTGGGCTTCATTCAGTGGGACCACCGGGATCTTTACCCCAGGTCCCCCAAAGTAGTAACTCTCTCCCAGGGCTCCAATGAGCAGGAGGTGACCACCAGGCCGCAGGAGCCTCCCAATGTGGCCTAAAGCCCTGGTGAAAGCAGCCAGGTCGGGGCTGACGCTCTCCAGACAGAAGCAGGACACGAGACAGTCGGCCCCTGCCGAGGGAAGGGCACCCGGGGCCAGAGGCTGAGGACGGTGCACATCCACTGGGAGGATGTCTGTGACAACCTGACGTAGCTTGGCAGCTTTCTCCATCCATGCAGAAGGCCTGGTGGAGACGATATCAGTGGAGCACCAAAATAAGATGAAAACAGCCATTGTAATTGTGTTATATTATGTTCAATCCATAATGTATTCTTTATCCATAACCTGGACAATCTGGCACCTGCACAACACCAATATTATATCTGTACGTAATGAATCACTCTCTGTATATAACTGTCAACACTCATCATTAAACTTTGCTTTGTATTTGCTATTGTGCGCTTTATTTTCTTTCATTGATGTCTACTGCTGCAATACTGGAAAATTACTATCGTGGGACAAATAAAGGAATATCTGTATTATCCAATCTAATCAGATATAAATAAATTAGGTTTTATGTGACTTCAAAGAACATGACTGAGTATTTATTAGGAGGGAAATGAAGACATTAGATGAAGTTGTTATGTTGGAAGGACAGTATTATCCAATCTAATCGTATCTAATCAAAAGAAAAGGATCAGGTTGTACCTTCGTCCCTCCAGCTTGCACACGTGCTGCAGGTACGGCGTCCAGTCCAGGTTGCCGCCTTCCTTGTCCTGGAGCCAGCGCTTCAGCTCCTGCCTGTTGACCTCTAGAAAGTCTGTGAGGAGCACCTTGTCGAAGACCTCGCAGCCACTCAGCACCTGGTACAAGGTGGGTCCTGATCCTATGTCCACCAGCACCTCCCCACCCACATCCCCTGAGAAGGATGGAGGACAAAGAAATATGTGTAATTGCTGAGATGAAATAACTACTTTAGAACATTTAGATAACACTAGAACATTTTCACAAAAATAACATGATCCATCACCCCGTCTCTTTACCTTCAGTGAAAGCTCTATGGAGACATGCCAGTTTCCACGGCACGATGCTGTCTTTTCTGTCAAAATCAGCTCGTGGTGGAGTGTAGTTGTACTGTAAATATGCTGCAGGATCAAATCCCTGGTAGCAAGCTGCCATGGCCGCCACTCCGTTCTCTTTTCCCTTCTCTTCCATCTTTACTTTGCTCTGCCTCTGCTTACCAGCCAGGACTACTTCAGTCACCTTATATACCTGTGCATGGGGGTGTATCTGTGTCATTATGTGTCTGTGCTCTGGGCCACTCTGACTTTCATGGGCAGAGATAGCGATCCTGTTTTTCGGCCTGTGTTGCTGCCTGATAGCATTTGTTCTGTTCACTTTCCCTGGGGCGCTGATACCATCAGATCAGGGGACTTCCTCCGACACTAGACCCACTAATGGACTCCTCATAAGGCTTTCAGGTCTTCCACTCACCCCTCAGAGGCCCTCCATATCTCTACAATCATTCTAAAAGGCCTGTTACCCTCAAACGATAGACCAGTTTCGTATCAGGAAACCCTGTTTGAAAGACACAAACAGGTCTATCTCTAAGGTAGTCGCTGTTGGCCTTATACTTTGGTGATGTTTGTATTGAGTGGCGGAGAGATGGGTCATAGTGAAAGGTGGCAAGGGAAAAAGGAAAATCTTCATGTTGAAATTATAGGCAAAATACAAAAGCTGTGATTTTGAATATTACTATTATATAATATGGAATTAAAAAAATAATGAAATTACACACAATGTTCAAGTTTGTAAATAATTACAGTAATATTTTTATAGACCTGTGTCTGTAGGCATATACGTAGGAAAACTGTTACATCTGTTTCAATGCAGTGCCACACATTACATCTGTTTTTGGTTTAAGCAAAAATAAGACCACATATTCTACTACATTAATGAGATTTTGTGCTAGAAAAAAGGGAAAATTTATTGTCCCATTAAAATTATTCAAATTTTTCTACCCTCGACTCTCTGATTGAATTTATCTACTGTCCATTCACAGCATTTCCCAAAGCAGCAGCTGAACTAATGTGGATCTGAGCCATGCAGTAATCAAATGTATTCTCCCCAGGAGCCATTTAACACCTCGCTCAGCCCTGGCAGCTGAACCTGAATCCCACACACACACACACACTCACACACATGCTGACCTTCTTCAGAAATGCAAAATATTACAGTGTCCAGAGGAGACAAGATGTGGAGCTCTGCCATGTGGTGTTATTAAAATAAAAATATTTGGAGAGCACAGTGAGAGCCAGAATTAAAAATGGAGAATGTGAATGCAAAGCAGCACTAAATTCATTTTGACGTTGCATCTGTGGTTATAAGAGGTGTAAAATTTCTCAATAAAACAAACACGTATACAGACAGTCACACAAACACATGAAGTAGCTACAGTTAGTGGAGCAAGGTAAGGGTCAGTTTCTTCCTCGGAGTCAGATGGACAGATAAAAGAGTAGAGAGGAGGAGGAACACAGAAGAACAGATAAAGGGCAAAAGCAGACAACAGAAAAAAGACCAGGAGCAGATATAATGGAATAATACACATTTAGTCAGAGCTACAGGAGCCAATTTAGTTATCTGTGGTCCTAGGGGCAGTGGGAGTCCCACAGTGTCAGTCAACTCTATTCTGGGTTACTTTTCATTTTGTCACAGCCGGACGGTGTGGGTACAGAAAACTTTCATCACTTCTGCAGTGATTTTCCTACCATATGGTTTAAATGAAAGGTGACAGATTCTTGAAAAATTGATAAGGTCAGTTGGATCCTATAACCTGGTCTTCCTGTCAGAGAGGACTTTATAATTGTGAGCTTTGAGAGTGATTCATGGAGTTGCATCAAAAGCGAGAAAAATTGTGAATTGCACTGACTCTATTCAACTACAGCAGCTGGATACGGTAACTCAGCAGGTGATGCCACTGACCTTGGGTTGAGTTGAGAGCAGGGGTTTGAATCCTGTGGAGTGTGGAGCCAAATACCCAATCCTAACCTTACCTTCTTCTCTGGAGGAGGGTCTGGTGAGCGAGACTAATCCTTACCTAAACCTAACTCATTGATCCACAAGCTTTTGACCAACCCCTGCATGGTTTCTGGTCACTGGCTTCTGATGTGATTTTCCACTGCACACAAAATATTTGGTTGTTTAGAATTTAAAATATATTTTTTTGGTTTCCATGCACCTTATGTTTCAAATAAAAGTAAAGTAAATTTGAATTGTTTGTATGCATGATTATCAAGCAATTTAGTTTCATATTGAATGCACAATAAGGTACATTAAGGCCTACAGTAGCT
The DNA here is from genome assembly GCA_030347415.2 of Decapterus maruadsi. Lineage (NCBI taxonomy): Eukaryota > Metazoa > Chordata > Actinopteri > Carangiformes > Carangidae > Decapterus > Decapterus maruadsi. The sequence goes on along the minus strand of CM064888.1, from coordinate 9,908,955 downwards.
ACTAGGTCCAGTTCAATATAAAACATATTTTTATACAATATATAGTAGGGGGTCCCTGCTTCAACTCTCCATCAGTTTGGGGGGTCCTTAGCCTGAAAAACGCTGAAGGCCCCTGATTTAATCATTTATGGTGGGCAGGGCGGGTTTTTATTTTGAAACGTGAGCATTTGCCTGACACTTCCGCTCCCCTTTCCGTGTTGCCGGCGCCCGGCACGACGTCACTTCCTGCCACTTCACCGCCGCCAATTTACGAGGGTTTTTTTCCCCCCCTCTGGCAGATGCGAAGCACGTTTTGTTGTCTTTGTCGTACAACGTCGGTGCAACCCTCGGAGTGTGGTCCCCTAAACTGAACTTAATTCACCGAGAGCAGTGAAACGTTGGACAAACGGCCCCGTTTCGACTTGTTGTAAACTGCGGTGACAGTTTCATCAGCAGCTCTGTCAGTCAGTCAGTCAGGGGAGGAGTCGTGCACACGCTGAGCCCTCCTCTGTGCTAAGTGTTTGTGAGTTAAATGAAGGAATAACGGATGCAAGAAGATGAACAAGACTGAATAGAAGACGTTTAAGAGGACAAGACACAGTGGACTTCACCAGGTTGAGTAAGAACAAATCATATTAAATACTTCCAGGGAACAAGGAGGATAATTACATTGTGACTGTACTTGTAATTTGATTATCTCATGAGCTCTTCTCAAATTCCAGGTAAATACTGTATTGTAAAGTCTTTGCTGGTGTGTTTCTCACTTTGTCACAGTTAAGGCTTCACTGTAGTGACCATGCTGCTGCACAGGCTGACCATTTGCTCACGGATCCCTCTGGGTTCCCCAAGATCCGTATGCCGTCTACTCACCAGACCACTGACACAAGGCAAGCAAAGCTGCACCACAAACACTGTCATGTCGCATACCGTCATGCAAACTTTGTGTACACACCATTACAGTACATCCACAGACCACAGCCATCAGATCCCTTCTCTCTTTTTTTTCCTTTAGAGAAAAGTAATCCCATTAACTGGTGACCCCAGATCTTTGGATCAAAAGACAGAAGTGTGTTGCTGTTCAGGTTATTTATTTTTCTGATGTTATAGTAAAATGCATATATGAGGTTTTAAGTGTTGTTTTTTTAAATAAACAACCCTGTAGCCTATATTTGTCACTGCTTCATGACATTTTATAAACTTGACAACTCATCCATCAGCTGTAAATAAGTAAACAAACTAATTGTTATTGAAACGAGACTTTAGTGACAGACTCGTCCACAACAAGTTCAGTTCAAAAGTCATTTCAGGTTTTAAGTATTTGATAAAGACAAGTATTTTCTGCTGTTTATGTCAGATATGAGAATTAGCTGTTTGTTGATTTGTTGAATCACCGAATATAAGATATAATGGGCTCATGGTCATTATGTGAGTGTCTATGTCCACATGTCGATAACGTATGTGCAGCCAGATGTGGTGAATTCAACAAGAACATCGGATCGACTGCTGTTTCAACATGCTCTTTTCTCTCCCTCTCTTCTCTCACTCTCTCGCTGTCTCACTCTCTCTGTCTTTCTCATGCGCCTCATTGCTCCGGAGAGATGTGTAATGTCAGCACAGGCTTTCTGCTTTCCCTGCTGATGTGGCAGTTTGAGGGCAGTGATTATCTGTTTCCCAGGTTACATATGGATGTGAGCGAGGGCTTCACTTTGTTTGCCTCACTCATGTAATCAATGAAATGAAAACACAGCAAAACATGGCTGTTTGCATAGTTATGAAATGTTTGCAATGTTTTTCTGGGGGGGAGTTTGCAGAGATAGAGATGAGCACCGCTGTTTATTTTGTCTGATTACTAGTTTTCTACTCACAACTAGTACTCACACAAGGTTTCAAGGCTACTCGCAAGGCTGTTCAAGGTTTCCTAGACGAAATGAACAGTCTGAGACACTGTTTTGAGTGTTAAGCATCAATCAATAAACCAAGACTCCCATTTAATGAGATATATTCTTGTTCAACATCTCATCCCTCCACACAGCTCCACAGGGCAGGGCCCATGGCAGCTCCTTTGCCCACCGTGGTGAACTGCGCCAGGCAAAGAGGATCGTGGTCAAGCTTGGCAGTGCTGTGGTGACCCGTGGGGATGAATGTGGCCTGGCTCTGGGGAGGCTGGCCTCCATCGTGGAGCAGGTGAGGAGCACATAACCAGAACAGACTGTAGGCCTACTTTAAGTGACATTTGGGTCTCTACACTACAGTACAGGAAATTCTTCCACTGGCACCATCTGTTTCAAGTTCTGTGCTATGTAAAGTCACACATGGGTATTCATGATTTTTCCCTTCCACTGCGCTTTCACCAGATAAGTTTACAAACATATTTCTGTGTTTTCTTTCTTCTTCAGATTATTCGATTTTAGCCTGTTTCTCATTTTCTTCGCAAAGAGACAACAGAAAATTACAGGAACTGTAGTTTGTTTGATAAAGGCAAAATGTGCCACCAATAAAAGAGCTACAGAGATGCCTAGAAAATCATATTCCCGAGTTTGTTCGGTATGGACTCCAACAAAAAACCCACGTTATCGTAATTTTTTATATTTCTTTCAAAGAAATTGTGTAAAGGACCGTTCCAACTGAAAGTGCCATTAAAACAATCACATCTGCCAAATCAACCACAATACAAATAATAGAATAATTGTCTTTTGCACATCGTACGGCACTAGTAGAAAGTACAGTCAATGAAAACTGTTGGCCTTGTTTCTGAAAAATAGATTTTTTAGATGTAACTTTTTTTTGTTGTTGTTCACTTTGAGGATCACAAGGGTTATTCCTTTGATAACCGGCATTGTGGGGGAGGCAGAAAGCTCAGAGGTGATATCTCAAAATACGCACATATAAAGTAAAAAAGAAAATATCATCATGGGTAGTAACCATTAGGGGAAAGTACCTTAGTAAGTAAATAGGGTGAACTGACCCTTTAAAGCTAAATCCTTTGTGAAAGCCGGTGGTCCCTAGCTGTGATCCACGATTCAGTAATTGGTTGTATTTTTCATCCAGGTGGCCATGCTGCAGAATCAGGGCTGCGAGATGATGATTGTCACCAGTGGAGCGGTGGCCTTCGGCAAGCAACGATTAAGACACGAGATCCTGCTGTCCCAGAGTGTCCGCCAGGCGCTGCACTCTGGACACAATCAGCTGAAAGACATGGTAAGAAAAGGTGGAGGAACGCATTGATGCGTGAGGTAATGTCAAAGAATATAGAGTAAATCAACACAGAGTCACATAAAGAAGAAAACGCTGCTGCTCTATGTGGGTTGAACTTTTAACTGTGTACGTGGAGGTGACATCGGTGCTTTGGCACTTTGTTGTCAGTAATAATTGTCACAAACACCGCCATCATCAAACGCCTTTTTTCCTGATTATACAGTGCAGTGTGTGGTCACAGCAGCGGTGACAGTATAATAATCTCTACAACACAGTAGCCTGCAGTACAGTAATGTTACAGTAATGCTTCGCAACTGTTAAACTGGTATTGATCTAACTGTCACACGCAGTTTTTGTTACTTTTGTCTGACAGTTCACTCGGCTAAACATGTGACAGCAGTCGAAACTGTCAAGTAGTGTTTAGTTGTGTTCAAGACCACCTAACCCGAGACCGAGTCAAGACCAAGACTGGGGGGTAGGGGGGTGAGACCATGTCCAAAACGGAGACCAAACCAATGCAAGACCATTTTCAAGACCAGTACTGTATTCAGCACCAGTACTCATAATAATAATAATCATGTAGCTTGATATTTACATTATTCCTCAGCTGAAAAGAAAAGATAGAAGTTTCCTGCTACAACACACCTGATTCAAACGAGTGGCTCGTTATCAAGCTCTGCAGTGGCCTGATAACGAGCCACTCATTTGAATCAGGTGTGTCGTAGCAGGAAACTCCTAAAACATGCAAGGCGGTGGCCCTTAAGGACCGGAATATGGGAACCCTGATGTAAAATCTGTTCCATATTTAATTGAAACAAAGTTTGGATTAAAGAAAATAACACAGCACAGAACCTGCTAAAGTCTCCCACTTCTGGTGCAGCCAATTTTTTCAGATGAGTAACACAGGTATGTACTACTGTAGAACAATTTTAATTATCTTATATTTATTGTATTATATTACATAAATCAAAGTGAGAAATTTGTGGTTAAAAAAAAAGAAAAAAAAGATTCGTCTTGAGAAAATATCGTGAGTCCAGCTCGAGACTGGGTAAATATGTAGTCGATGGAAAATGTCTCCTGGTCTCGAGTACCACAACACTACTCTCAAGAAAAATATACAGCCTGGATATAAGAACCTAATCATGCCTTTGTGACTACAAATTTGCATGCTAGATATTTACACCATCATAAAGCACATGGACCATCTTTCCACTCAGTTACTATTCCCTATTGATTGATTGGACAACTGTCCTTCTCATTTGCTGCAACAAATGACTGGAACCTATTGCAAAACACACTAAAGCTGGATGGTATTGTGTCTATATTTGTATTCAAAGGCCGTCAAACGGCAATTCTTAATGACACCTGTAAATGTTTTACTTCAGTCAGAAGTAAAACAGATTGCTGCTTAATGTGTTTTAATGTTTGTTTTGTTTTCTCCCTCTTCCTCTACAATTGTTTTATGGCCAACATTGTAAATAATATATTTTTTTATGTTTTCCTGGTAAAATAAAGGTCAAAATAAAATAAAAAAATCGATAAAGTATTTGATGTCACATTATATGATGGAACCATTTCTCCAAGAAGCCAGAAAGCTTTATACTTATAGAACTGGTGTAACCAGACATTTATTGGATTTAATGTTGCAGTCCCTGCCGGTGCTGGAGGCCCGAGCCTGTGCTGCAGCTGGACAGAGTGGACTGATGGCCCTTTACGAGGCCATGTTCACACAATACAGCACTTGCACTGCCCAGGTACTTGTGTTTACTTCACAGCAGAGTAACATCTTTAATCTTTGGCTTTCACTCAGCGGTCTCTCTCCTGACTCTCTGCTCTCTCCTCCTTCCTGCTATGCGTCAGATCCTGGTGACAAATCTGGATTTCCATGATGACCAGAAGAGGCAGAACCTTAACAGCACACTACAGGAGCTGCTTCGTATGAACATTGTGCCCATCATCAACACCAACGATGCTGTGGTGCCACCGCCGGAGCCCAACAGCGACCTGCAGGGGGTAAATGTGGGTACAGAGAGAACGGGCATGTCGCTGCTGGTGGTGATGGTAGCGGAGGCAGCAGGTGTGCTGAAGGGGTTGGCAGAAACGGTGTCTTATAGATCGTTCATTAGCTATAGTTATTTTTTATCATTCACACACACGCACATGCTGGAAGACCCCTGCCACCCTGCCTCACCTCATCTGCCCTCAAGCATTAAGGCATGTGCATGCAGGGAGGGGGATGGATGGCAGTGCATCCTGCCACTGGTCAGGAGGTACTGTCACCGCGACTAACATCTGTAGGTAGACGTCTCCTTTTTCCTTCTGCTGCAGAGACAGCTAACACCTCTTCAGCCATTAAAGAACTTTTAACACTTTATTAATTCACATATTATCATAACACTGGTAGAAACAAACTAACTCAACTTATAACTTGTGCTAAACCTAAGTTGGACTTCAGGGCTGTGCTAATTTGAGTTTGTCCTTAGAGAGATGGCTTGCAAACAGAAAAAAATAGTAGTATTAAATAAATGTTAAGACATTTGTGTTTATTTATGAGCGTGCCACTCTAGGCTTAAAAAAAAAGGCTTAGATTGGTGAACTGGCAGATGGCTGACTTCCTGTCACTGCTTTCCTGCCTTTAGGTGCTTACATCAGTGTTTTTTTCTGGTTCTCTAGGTGATCAGCATTAAGGACAATGACAGTCTGGCGGCGAGGTTAGCCGTGGAGATGAAGGCTGACCTGCTCATCGCACTGTCTGACGTGGAAGGTATGTGTGTTACCACAACAACGGTCTGGATCAGCTGTTAGGTAACAACACCATCTGTCTGCGCTCTTCTCCGGTAGAGGGGGAAAAAAAACACCCCATTCAGGGTCAACTGAGAGTCAAATGAGAGGCAAACACAGACCTTCTGCCAGGATGTTTGAAATTGATGCTGATGGGGTTGACATAAGGTGTTCTTGTGCACGCACTTGTGCCATGGCTGTGAATCCATTCAGCTTTAATTCTCTAGATTCAGGAAGCTGATTTTCCTGACAGAGTAGAAATTGGATTACTGATGCATGAGGAAGTAACTTTTCTTAAAGAAACACACGCAAGACTGATAACTTTATTATTTTATGGGACCCATTTGTCTATCGTAATGGATGTGTATGAAAAAACAAATTTGTATGAGAGCTGTTTGTTTTTTTAGGATTGTACAACAGCCCCCCTGGAACGGATGACGCCAAGCTCATTGACATCTTTTACCCTGGAGACCAGCAGTCCATCACGTACGGTACAAAGTCCAGAGTTGGGATTGGAGGCATGGAAGCCAAGGTATATTGACAATCTGTAATCAGTCTGTGATAGTATTCAAGCTAAAAGTCTTATCTAAGTACTGATAACAAACTAACTGGCCTTTTGTGCCATGGATTTCCTCCTTCTGTTTTCCTTACCATGTTTTAAAGAGAGAACTCAATTTGAAATGAGAGATGTTAACTTTATTGAATTGTCTAAATTGTAAACAACCAAAGATCACAAGTGCAAACGTCGCAGGACTTTGTTTCAAAGCTCAGGAGTGTGTAGAAGCTGTGAATGTAATGAAATGAAATCTGTGTGGTCTGAAGAAGTCAAAACTTGAGCCACAGCACACTTCAACACAGTTTTTGTTTGTGGCCTTTATCAGAATCATCTGCACACATCATGAAATGTAAGTGCATTGTTATCCTGCTGAACTCTATGAATTTGTAGATATAGGTAAATGTTCATGTGTCTGTTTTGTGATGGATGCTTGATGGATGTGATGGAGAAAGCAAATCAAACAAATAAAATATTGTCTTGGTGTAAAGTAAGGTTTTGACATTTATATTCAGATTGTAAAACTAAACAATCTCTCTGTGTTTGTCTGCAGGTGAAGGCTGCACTGTGGGCGCTGCAGGGTGGCACCTCAGTGGTCATTGCCAATGGAACAAACCCCAAAGTAACAGGTCATGTCATCACTGACATTGTCGAAGGCAAAAAGGTGGGAACCTTCTTCTCTGAGACCAAACCTGCTGGTGAGTGAACCTGGGCTGAGTGGACTCTTTCCATTCGACCTCATACCTGTCATTGGCAGTCACACCAAAGCTGCAGCTGTAGGTTCAGTCTGTGACCGAGCTTTGTCCTCTCTCCGACTCTTCACCAGGCCCAACGGTGGAACAGCAGACGGAGATGGCACGAAACTCTGGCAGAACCCTGGCTTCTCTTCACCCAGATCAGGTGACACATCATTTTGAATACGACTCAAAATCCGCCAGCATTTGTACATAAAAAATTCCAGCTAAACTTTAGTTTTTTAGTCCTAAGCCTCCCTACATCAGACAGAGAAACACTGCCCCCCTGTGGGTAGATGTGGTACATGCTCATACTGCCTGTGTTTGCTTCACTGTTGTCAGAGGAGTGAGATCATCTGCCATCTAGCAGACCTGCTGACTGAAAAGAAGGACGAGATTCTCGCTGCCAACAAGATGGACATGGACCTGGCTGTTAATGCAGGTAGCAGAGGGCACCGCACACTCAGTTTGTGTGTTTTTAGAGAGGATGTGGCAGTGTAGACGTCAACACTCAGGAAAAGCTTGTGGCATTGTTTGTTTTATCTAGAAACATATTTGCATTAATAAGATTTGATGCTGTCATTGTTGCCCGTAAGTTACATAAATTATACTTGATTAATAATAAATGGGTGCCTAGGTCCATATGTGTCCACCAGAGGGCGACGTTATCACTTTCCTGCCATCAGTCCATCATTCTTCAGTTAATACCACCTGATAATAGAGTGCAACCTCTCTCCCTTCATCCACAGGCCAGTTGCCACCCGCCATGCTGAAGCGCCTGAGTCTGTCACCAGCCAAACTTAACAGCTTGGCCATAGGTCTGCGCCAGATCGCTGTGGCAGCCCAGGACAGTGTGGGCCGCGTGCTGCGGAGGACCAAGGTGGCTCACAACCTGGAGCTGGAGCAGATCACTGTGCCTATTGGAGTCCTGCTGGTCATCTTTGAGGCCAGACCTGATTGTCTGCCACAGGTATGCATGCTGGGAGTAGTGTCAATCTAAAGATGGTTTTACACTGACTTTTAAGTATGAATAACATATTTCTCTGAAAGGGATGATTCAACATTTTGGCAAATTGGCCCATTGCTATAATCCCTATAGTCTTAGGAATAGGTTCGTTCAGCAAATGCAGAGACTGCTTGCCAAAAAACTGCCCGGGAACTGACGGGAACATGCATCAGCAGTTTAGCATGATTTTTCTTTTTTTTCTTTTACTTTTTTCTTGAAATGACTGCAGTAATATCAGAGACCTGCTGTGTTTTTATCCAGGTGTCGGCCCTGTCCATAGCCAGTGGTAACGCACTCCTTCTGAAGGGAGGAAAGGAGGCTGCCAACACAAACCGCGTTCTCCACCAGCTCACACAGGAAGCCCTATCCATGCACGGAGTCAGAGAAGCTGTGCAGCTGGTGAGACCGGCTTCCTGCACATCTGTTATGAGACAGCACAATCTCTGTATCTCAGCCAGAGATAATCTGCTTTGTTTGCTTCTATTCCTAAACCTTTTCTTCTTGGTGCTAGGTGAGCACCCGTGAGGAGGTGGAGGATCTGTGCCGACTAGACAAGATGATCGACCTGATTATCCCTCGAGGTTCCTCTCAGCTTGTGAGGAACATCCAGCGAGCCGCCAAGGGCATCCCGGTGCTGGGTCACAGCGAGGGAATCTGTCACGTCTATGTCGACGCGGAAGCCAGCATTGACAAAGTCATTAAGATTGGTCAGCAAACCCAAATCTCAAGTCAATGTGTACATTTCTACCATGTCACTAATATAACTCAACTTTTCAATTAACTTATCAATTCACCAAATATTAGTGAATTGTCCGTGTGGTACTGAAAGACCGGTTTTCCTAGATCTGAGTGAAATGAAAAGGCAGTAATTGATGGATTTTTTTTTTGTTCTATTACAGTCAGAGACTCCAAGTGTGATTACCCAGCAGCATGTAACGCTATGGAGACACTGCTGATTCACCGAGACATCCTGAGAACCCCGCTTTTTGACCAGATCATTGACATGCTGCGCACTGAACGGGTGAAACACCAAATGCATAAACTAAGTCAACAAAAAAATTTGCTTTAATTGAGTTTTGTAAACCATAATGAATTAATGATCTGTTTTTCATTCAATGTGTCACTAGGTAAAAATTCATGCAGGCCCTCGATTTGCTTCCTACCTGACATTCAGCCCATCAGAGGCCAAGTCGTTGCGGACAGAGTACGGTGACCTGGAGTGCTGCATGGAGGTGGTGGACGGCATGGAAGAGGCTGTGGACCATATCCACAAGTATGGTAGCTCCCACACAGACGTTATCGTCACAGAAAATGGTACGTGGGCTTTTTTTTGGTCCTCTTCATCGCAGTTGTTTCAAAACATGCATGCAGGAAAGATGCAGTTGCCCATAATTGACAAATTATTTTACTAAACGGCACCTGTCAGTCTCGGTCAGTCTTGTCTTGCTCCAGTCTTCTTCATAAAGGTGTTTCTGACATCACCCTGTCTCCCTGTCACAGTGAGTAATGAGCAGTGACACTTGTTGGCAGGATGAGTGCACAACCTCCCTGTGTGACTCCAATGCCGGGGACAGAGGCCATTTAAAATGTAGAGCAGATGCTATAACACCGTTTTAAAAGACTCATCCCTGTTGTTTCTCTTGGGTCATGTTCAAACACTCCTTTGATGGAAACCTGTCTGTGTGTGCAAAGTGTCTCCTGTTTTAAAAGGCAATTGCCATCCTGCATGTGGACAGTGAAGACAAACACATTGCTGAACATTGTGAATTATTCATAGTACCGAAAGGTGTCCCAGACAACACACGCGCTCAGATAAGCAGCAGTGTTCATAACGTGGATAACAAGCCTCTCTGACTGAGGTGCAAATGCCTCGTTAAAGGGCAGGATACAACTACGCAGAATATTTGACAAGTTTCCATAAGTTGTGAGAAGAAACAGTGTCCAGCATTTTGAAAAATACAGGAGAAAGTGTGCTGTTCAAGTCTCTACATTGAGGATATTGGCACCTGCAGTGGAGGACGTACTGCTGCCATCTAGTGACCACAGAAGGTACCTCAATGAATTACAATGTGGTTTAACCAGTGAACCCCTAAATCAATCACTGAGATAGATAGATAGATAGATAGATAGATAGATAGATAGATAGATAGATAGATAGATAGATAGATAGATAGATAGATAGATAGATAGATAGATAGATAGATAGATAGATAGATAGATAGATAGAGTCATCATGAGAAAAATCTCTCTCATTTGGAAATTGAAGCCTCAGGTTACCTACTTACTTATACAATATTTGAAGAATTTACATGAAAATTTGGCCAACCTGATTTTAAAGTCATTGAACACAACATGGTTTTCTCCTGATGACATATAAAAAGAGTTTTTTGTGGGGTGGATGTTCACATGATTCTTGCAGTTTGCAGCACTGGGTGTCGTGTAAAATGACATGGACAGATGTGTTTCATGAACCGGTTTAATTGCATCAGCAGCAATAAACACCTGTAATGATGTCCTCTGAAGAGCCACATTATTTTTTATAAGCTTTTGCAGCACTTTAATTCATTATTTTGCCTCAGGCTCTTTGTCATAAAGACAATTTATAACTGTTATTTTTACAAACCGTTAAGATGATGTGAGTTTGTGAGCTAGCAGCATCAATAAGTTGCTCTTGTGTTACAGAGGACACAGCGGAGCAGTTCCTGCAGCAGCTGGACAGTGCATGTGTTTTCTGGAACGCCAGCTCACGCTTCGCTGATGGCTACCGTTTTGGACTGGGTATGTAATGTACTGTAGGGGTCTCATCAACATGTCATCTGTCGTGTGCTTCTGTCTCTGTGTCTCCTTTTCACAAAAGTCTGCATACTCTCTTAGCCATATTCATTTGTTAGAGGGAGAGAATTGGCACACTTCCTAACCACATATGTGGTTTACCTGTCTCACTTTCTTTTCTCTGACTTTTGGTTCTTCTCTTCAGGAGCAGAGGTTGGAATTAGCACGGCACGTATCCATGCACGGGGCCCTGTGGGCCTGGAGGGGCTGCTCACCACCAAGTGGGTCCTGAGAGGTGATGGGCACACGGCTGCTGACTTCTCTGAGCACGGCACTATGAAGTACCTCCATGAAAACCTGCCTGTTGGCCAGCCTTTGGCAGGACAGAGAGACAGCAACTAGACCAGAGACTTTCACAAGGCTCTCTTGGCCTCAACGTTGGTCAGAATGATTTGCATTGCCCACCAGCAGCCTCTGTTTTAAACCTCTGCAGCACACAGCAGAGAGAGATGCTCAACACTCCAACGGTCCAATTTATCAGCACATCCAGAAAGTTGTCCCTGCATAGAAAACAGTGTTGTTTACTGACAGAGTTTACAATTTTTTCAAAAAATTCTACCTCAGCTTAAAACGCCTTCGTATACAAGTAATGGAAGTGCCCTCATAGGCTCTTGCAGGAGGCATCATGTGGTGATCACAGCACATGATGCCTCTACAACAATACATTAACTGGGGACAGTATGAGCAAGAAGAGTAATAATCAGGATAGCTTCCTGTAAGACAAAGTAAACGCATGTTAAACATGTGTTAAAGAAACTGATATTTGTTTTAAAATAATCTCAGGACATGAATTCCATGATGGACTTAAATTCACAATCCTTTTTTTTAAAATAGAGATCAAACTATAATGTCACTATACTGGCTTTGCTTGTTTACACCGAACCAAACAGTGCCAGCGTATTGATACCCCCATGTGTGTGATTTTTAAAAAGCACAGCACTACAGACATCGACCCAGGTCTGTGACTACCTCTGCAGACGACTAATTGGCGGGACAACAGTGCCCGGCCCCAACTTGATGTTTGTATCATTTACAGTATACAGAATAACAAGGTGGAGGTGCCACATTGTTGCCATGAACAGGCTGTGTTAAAGTGGCACTATTTAATTTCATCCATAAGATGTCCATGAGAATAGATAATGCCCAAATATTCTTAATCAAAAGTACCATGGTGTACCCATAGGATGATTTTATTTTTTATCAAAAATAATTTTCTTTTATCTCTTCAAGTCTGTTCTTTCAAAAAGTTCATTTGAATGTGCATATTATTACTTTTAGGTTAGTGCATTGGCTCATGGTCGATACTGATTTACAGTATCTGCTGTCTTTGTTCATCCATTTCAGCATTTCTATTTTCTTGCTGTACTGTAGTTCCAGGATTAAGTTTCTTTCTGTATATTTCTACTGTAAATGTGCAGGTATTTTTTTGATTAGCTGAGTTTCTGCTTTTAAATCACTACAAAGTAGCATTTGAGAGAAGAAATGTTTACTTTTCCCCATTAGTTTATCCGCTTATCATTTGTTTTCCTGTTTTTAAAAGTACAGGATTAAAATCAATAGTATCGTACTGTATATGATACAGAAGTATCAGAAAATTTCCAGCCATGCTGTACAGCAGTTGAAATGCACTTCAGCATGAATGCATCCATTTTATTTACTATATTATTTATTTGATCATTCTTACAAGTTCTGCTCATTTTTTCCCCCCATGATTTGCTGTTTTCCTGTTTGTTCCTTGTGGCGCCCAAAGCCTCTGTCAGAGCAGGAACAGTAATTGACAAGCTGCCTCCTTCGAGCTGGAGGGGAGAACGCAACTGCTTTTAAATTAAGCTCTGTTACATTCCAGCCTCTGAGCTCTTATCTGATGTATTGCAATGCACACTTAAGGTTTGGTTTGGGTTGTTTAATAGCAGTGTTGTAGAATTATAAAGAAAGTAATTGAAAAAGAATATTTGGATATTTTTCTCACTTTCTTTGATTTTCTTTTTTTTTTTGCAATCGAAATGTTGAGGATTTTCACACGCATTTTCATCTCTGTCCTGGCACTAGTCTTTCTACTTTCACAAAGAACACAAATTAATGGGAAAAAAGTCATACTGATCTGAAAAACAGATGTCTAAAAAGGGCCTTTTTAAAGTTGCCCATAGGGGAATTCACATTGCTGGAAGTGGGGCAAAGAAGATGGAAGACAATACTATAGAGGTTTAATTATCCAGCCATCAGAAATGAAAAGGGGGAGAAGGAGAACTGAGACTAATAATGGAATCACAGGCTTATGTTCTTGGTTTCTCTGTTTCTTTCCTTCTCTCTTTTCTATCATCTAAAGAATTCATTCTCCAAAACGCACTACTTACCCTTCAATCAGCCTCCCATCACCAAGTCCAAAGGGTTCAGAGATGAAGAGAGAGACAAAACTCGGATCTCACTCTTTTGTCCTTTTCATGTGTGAAGCGATTGAAAAAAATCATCTAAATGACTTGAGGTAGAGAAGGAGCAATCCAGGGACACTGAATATTGTGTCTTTGATGCATAGTATTATGTTATAGAATTGCATTTTACAATATCACATCCATCAAAGTTGTTTGCTACAGTAACAGTATGGTAGATATTGCATTGCTGTATTAATGGCACTTTTTGACTTCAGTAGATAAAGGGGCTGCAGAGTGTTATTTTTTTTTACATGGAAGAAAGCTTCCGTTGCCAGGTGCCTAGTCAATGCTAATTTTGGGTTGAAATATCAACCTAGCACTAAACTTCAACCCGGTATGTGAGTTGATATAAATTCCCAGCATAATATTCCCCCACTAAATAAGTTTTCCTTGGTGCTCTACAGAAAAAGACGAATAAAAATGTTACAGATGAACCCATGATCAGGATGAACTTTAGAAAATTAGAGGGAAATATATACAAGTAAATTATAACATGCTGGTTTTGGTCAACCTGATTCTGTCCCAGACATGTACCAGCAAGACACTTACTGTAAGGGCTAATTTAATTTGAGTATGATTCTACTGAATAGTTAAAAGATGTTTGGAAAGTCTTCAGGTTGTTTGCTTTTCCTGTTTTTAACTTCACATAAAAACTTAAAATATGTTCTTTAGACACTTGTTTTCTGCAGTTCTATGCAAGCCTTAAGAGCCTATTTCCTGAATTAGTTTAATATTTAAAGCTACTGCCCCTTAATGACCTTAAATTAACTTCCAGTTTGTACATTTCCTCTCATCTCTCCTCTGTTGTTGCCCCCAGACCCCAGTTGATCAGTTATCATGTTGCACCCGTTGATGGTGTGTTGGCTGTTGGGTATTGTTGTCCACAGAGATATAAGGAGGATGATGACGGCAAATCACTGGACTTGTACAGCAAAGCCGACAACCCTTTAATTGGACATTACTCAAGGCCAAAACTCATATTTCTTGTTGTTCTTGATCTTAAGAGATTCTCAAATGCACTCCCTGCTGGGCTTCAATTTTTTTTGAATCAATAATTAATGGTCAAAGTTATTTATTCATGTGTATCTTCACCAATTACGCAGTGTCTAATTAACAATTTCAATAATTGATATTTATTTCTGAAAGGGTTGAGTATCTTGGGCTGATGAAAAATGCATGAGCAGGGATATGGACTGGGTTTTGTTTTTTGTTCTGAGAGAGCTTGATGCTTGGGGCTAATACCAGGCCACTTTGACTCCAACTCTTTGAGTTGGCACTGGCCCTGTGATGTGGATCTAATATGGGCATCTTTCATGGACCCAAAGCGCTTACTGTGTACCATGTGATCTCATAAAGACTCCTACATGCCCATCCTCAGATACCCCCTTTTTTTGGTCTTTTAATATTGAACTTCAAAGAATAAGCTTCTGTTTCCTTGATAATTTTTCTTTGTGTATGTGGAATGACAATATCATGGCAAACTGTGGAAACTCTTCGTCTTACTAGGACCTCAGTGGTTACATCTACATCTAACTCTGTGGCCTGATGAAACTAAAGTTCAATCACCATGCTAAAAAGAAAATTATCCCTCAGATTTATGACAAGCCCTATCCCCCTGATCTTTTGATAGTGACAGCTGTAGTCGTCAATAGAAAATTAACAAAGGCTCACTTTAGCTGACTTTCATCAAGTTTTCATTTATTGTGATTCCAGTAGGACAGGAGGTTGGGGAGTAGTGAGGCAAACCATTTTGCTATGGGACGGCCAAAGCAAAAAAAAAAAGATCATCACTATTTACTGTGAGTATTGCTTTGGCACTGAGTTGGGGAGGAACTTTACCCAACGATGCAGAGCAACCCAACAAAACCAGAACCCAACATCAAACACACCAAAACCCCAATGGTTAAAATCTATAATTTCAGGTTTGGACACCACAGTGTTGTGACCACATTGAAACACTGTTGTCATTTGGATAACAAGAGGGTGGAAAGCTCGACAATGGTTTTCAGTGAGGGTAAAAAGAACAACTGGGAATCAGTTGATGTCAGTGACACGTCTCAGAGAGCCAATGGTTGGGGTGGTGCTTCCCCACTCGCTGTGCCTCCTGTACTCTCCAGGACGCAGGAAGTACTGGCGTCCCCTGTAATTAGGGTGTTCGTGCAGCATCCAGTAGCCCTCCATGACGTTGACGGAGGAGATGTCACGGGTGTGGAAACGCTCATGCAGATCTGGGCAGTCATCCATTAGCTCCAGATTCTGGCCCGCAAAGTCGGACCGCTCAAAGATCTTCATCCTGTAGTTCCCAGTGTACTATGGAAAGAATGATGAGAGAATATGAGAAACTATTTTTTTGCAGTACTAAACTTTTGCTGATACATTGACCTAGTCTAGTTTTTTCTCTTGGCACAATGTTGTTGTTTTTTTGTTTTTTTTACGGGAGTCATAGGTCAAGCCAAAACGAGATGTTTTAAAATAGCCACAGGTATTGGCACTGGATGGTGAAAACAGAAGGACTAGGCTTGAGAACTAAATCATCCTAAACTGGCACTTGTACAGAAAAGCTTGATGTTGCTGCACACAGTGTGGGGCATCAGTTAAAACTCACAGGTGGCACCATACGGCAAGAGCGGATACAGTCATTGAAGCCTGCCCAGCGTTGGTAGTCGGGGTACTCGCCCTTGTGCAGCATGTACTGGTAGCCGCCGTAATTGGGCTTCTCGTAGGCCACCCAGCAACCGCTCTCCACTTTTATCGAGTTGCAGCGGCTGAAATGGTTTTGCATCTCAGGACAGTCACTACTGCACTCATAGTGACGGCCCTGGAAGTTCCTGTCTTCGTAGAAGATAATCTGCAGATGACAGACAGTTGGACATTATTACCATAGCTTCATACAAAGGGCAAACTAATATACACCACCTTAAATTATAAGTTAACTGCCCTCCAGCATTCACACTAAGCAGCAATAATAACTGGAACGGCTGCGTTTTAAGCGCTTTGCATTAATTTCTCTGCGTGACCATGACCACAACATTTAGTACTTTGTAAGTTAACTTTAGCCCAGAAAGTTTTTGTATAGAATAATTGTCAGTCAAGAAAGTTGATATAGATAAGCTTTAGGGAGCCTGAAAAGTTATAATGAAGAGAAAAAAGTCTCCAAGTTAAATTAATAATTGCAGTTTTTAATACCCTCAGTAGAGGGTAAAGACATGAAAGTATTTCTGATTTTGCAGTTTCTATTTAGCATGTTTAATTTAATTCATCAATTTTTTTTTTTACCATGATTCTTAATATAATTTGTAATGTAATTTCTAGCTTCTCATTATATTCCTGTATCTGTCCGAAAATTATAGTAAACAATCCTATACATCTACTAATCGATGCACTTATTTATTTATTATTCATCACTCAATTAGGATTTTGTGACATTATTAATGATAAAAAGTAATTTTAAAGTGTGTTTGCAGCATTTAACAATTCAGTATTGATCATTATACGATATCAAACATTTGAGTTGCTGTTATCGCACACTTACCTTGCCCATTGTAACTGTGTTAAGTTCAGACCAGGCCAGATGCCGGGCTGCACCAGACCTCTTTATAGACCTCGCTGGGATCAGGGTTTTGCAAACATGAAACAAAGCTTTGTCACGTCAGCACAATACGCTCCATAGACTGCAGAGCAGTATAGGGCTGGTGAGCTGCAGCAGCTGCTTTGTCTTTGTCAAAGCTCAGACTGTCTATTGAAAAATACTGTACAACTGCACTTTCTCAAAGGACTACAATAAGAGTTGCAACATGTGCCTTTATTGGCATGAATACCAGAAACTTGCATGCAGACAGTGAGGATAGACGTAACGGAAAGGCTTTGGTTTTGTATTTGAGGTGATATACAGTGGATCATGAAGCAGCAATAGGCTATCATAGCTTGTAGATATATACTAAGCATGAAATTTGTTACTTTGCCAAAGAAAGTTACTGTACTTCAGACTTGTGTTCACATTACATGGATGTGTTGAAATAAACACAAGGGACACAATGTTTGAAACTTAGGGCTTTAATGTTCATGAGTTGCACATGGGTACATAATTTACATCATAGTCCTCATCCTTCTGAATGAGCCCACCATGGGGTTGTGGCAGCCCCAGTCACCACAGGCCCTGTACTCTCCGGGGCGCAGGAAATACTGGCGACCCCTGTAGTTGGGGTGCTCGTAGAAGATCCAGTAACCCTCCATGATGTTGCAGGAGTAAATGTCACGGAAGCGGAAGCGATCGTACACGTTGGGGCAGTCGTCGGCGAACTCCATTGTGTGTCCCATCATGTCAGGCCTGTTGTAGATCCTCATCCTGTAGGATCCTCTGTACTGGATGCGAAAGAAATCAGTACATGATTATTATGCTGTTTTTGGTAGTTGCGAAGCCTAGAGAGCACTTCGGAAGAGCTTTCTGTCCTCAGCTGATCCTTTAACTTTTAATTCAAGTGAGTACTTGTACTGCTTGGTTTCTTTAACTTAGTAACTACAGATGAGGATGAGTAACAACTCTCTTGCAGCATGACAGAATTAGATTCACCCCCCTAAACTGCCAGAAACACTCAATGTGACTAACAGAATTAGAATGAAGGCACCAAGTCTTATGGGGGGTGTATCATATTCCTTTTAAAGGCTGACTGGGTCTCCTTGTGGGCCTTGCAATAGAGACTTTTATGCTATGACCTGCCTCAGTACCTGTAAATGACATCAAAAGCCCAGTGATTGACATCCATTTCTAAAGCGGTATTTGATGTACAAGGTGAGTGGTGGTGGTGAGAGGAAGGGGGGACTACCAGTCCTATCTGTCTCTTTGATTGACTTACAGGGGGGAACATCTGGCAGGAGCGGATGCAGTTGTTGAAGCCCATCCAGCAGTGGTAGTCAGGGTACTCGCCGGGGCCCATGATGTACTGGTAACCCATGTAGTAAGGCTTCTCATAGGCCACCCAGTGACCACCACTGACACGGATGGAATTACAGCAGTTGAAGTGCCTGAAGGTGTCCATGCAGTCACTGCTGCACTCCCAGTGGCGGCCCTGGAAGTTGCGGCCCTCGTAGAAGACAATCTTGAGAAAAAAAAGAGAGAGGCATGTATTACTTATGTCAAGGTTAGGTGCACATATAGACTGACTGGCTGCGATACACATGAATGAACTGCAGGGGACACTGCTCTCCCTAGAACAAGCCCAATTACTTTTTCATGAGCCCTTCCTGCCTACAAGCCTTTCCAGTCTTATTTTCAGGGTTTGACAGGTGAAAATCAAGGCAATTGAAACTGTTATTTCAGCTGACTTTTATTTGAAGAACATACATTGTGCACTACATACTGTCAACTTTTCAAATTTAAGGTCCCAGATGATTAAATGTAGATGTCATACAACCACAATTAATCGGATACCATTTAATTGTTGACTCTAGAGATGCTTTCTGTTTAAATACCTATAGATGTGTTTTTACCCCTCCAAAATAAGTTGTGAGGAGTTAGTCAGTCTGTTCTATTTTTTTGTAGCTAACATTTTTGAGAACTTTTGCTATGTTTCTCTCCCTCGGCTGCTTTCTCTTTTGCTGTTACAATATTTGACACATTTCCAAATCATGCCATTTTCCTCTTTCACCTCCTCGTCAAAGCTGTTGCCATATTGCATGTGAGCTCATACCTTTCCCATGGTTGCTGGTCTGTGGATGTTTGCGCACCATAGCCCCAGACGCACTTTCAGGTCCTTTTATACTCTCCCACTGACGATGAGGCCTCTGACACGTCAGGGACTACTACTCTTTACCTTTTCAGAAACACACTAGCGTTCCCATTGTCTGACAGCCCACGGCTAACTTATCTCCTGTCTGCTAGAGTTTACCTATAGAATTGACCCCCCCCACACTTTCCCCCTCCCCCCTCCCAAAAGTGAATTCTGTGTTTGCGTGACCCTTGTTCCGCCATGACCCTGTGATGCAGCCTTTTCAAATGTCATACAATGGCCCTTTAGGTATGTGGCCCCCCAGCAACAAAGCCTTTAAAATGTACAGTGCGTTAGGTCATTTTACGGAGGCACTCTCTAAAACTAGCGCTTAACCATGTCATGATATTCATTTCATGTCTCGCCTGCGTGGAAAATAGTAACATACCTGCTTCATTCATTCAGTCCCAGTTAGAGTGTGAACTGGTGCGTTTTCTAAGTGGTGCAGGTCACAATGTAATTGTTGTTCAATTCCTGTTAAAGGAAAGTGGTGCTGATACTGTGGACTGAGTCAAGCTTTTGTGTTGATGTAATCTACAGTGATCTGTTGTCTCTTTTTGCTTCCATAGCCTGCAGTTGTACTATGATGCCAGACGGGACTGGTTTGTTTGCAGATGTACAGACAGAATTGAACTGCTCTTTGTGTGTCTGTGTGAGTGTGTGTGTGAGTGTTTGTCTGTGTGTCTATCTATGTTTGTGTGATATAAAAGGAGGGTTTGGGGCATGTGCGTGTTTGAGTCTTTGTATAAAATGATAGATGTTTGGACTTGAGTCTTTGGCTTGTAAGCATAGCCCAGAGCTGAAGGGGAAAAGGCCAGAAAGAGTTGCTGCCATGTATTGTGTTCCCAAAGCCCAGCTGATGCCAGAAAGGTCAGTCTCATCCTTTAGCCTTTCATCGGGATAAAGAGCTCATGCCCCCTCTCCACTTTGTGTGGTTTTTGCAGCTTCAACTGTGTAAAAAGGCAAATGTTTTCAGAAAGCACAATAGCCATTATGTTCCTGGCCAAAAAACACTGTGTTAGTATATCCACAGCCATATGACACTGTTTCAGTGTTAAGGAACAGCGTTGATAAGCTTTTGCTCCTTTGATCATTCATCGACTTGAAACTCTCATAGGCTTCAATAGGTTTCATGTTTGAAGCTGCACTCTTTTTCTATGACATAAGTAGATCATTGATATCCTTTCATCATGCTGTGCAGCGTAATTGTGGCAGATTATCAGATGGGATGTTGTTTTGTTTTGTGAGTTTCTGGAGCAAATAGTTACTCCGGGAGGAAAGGTTTCATCATAATATAAGAAACAAATGTTTAGATATCGCTCATATGTTCATTCATAGATTAATGATTGCTTTCATCATTTCTATTAAATGTGAAATCTTTTTCTACTCGGTGGTGATGCAGGAGGGCAGCAGGATGACAGGAAAACCATATCTGTCTGGAAAGCACTTGCACAAATACTATGATATAGTAGTGATAGGGTGTGCAGTGTCTTTGAGTGCGACTTCATCAGCTCCAAGGCTGCTGCTCGGTGTGACCTCTGACCTTTGTATTGGAAAAAGCATGTAACTGAGGTGCAATAGAATCTCTAAAACCATGAGGGAAAAAGATGATCTGATTGGCACTACCATCATTGTCATTGTTCTCATTTTCATCACCGTGGAACATCAGCTAACCCTAACTCATTAGTTGGGACCTTGGCTCCCTCCATGTCTCTTTAGCTTCCAGAGGGGAACCTTGTTTCACAGGCTCTCAAATGATCATCTTTAGCTGTGCTACAAGACATCTTCTCCCCACCCTGAAGGGAAACTAACATCACAGAGGCCCTTGCCTGCTTTCTCAGTTCCCCCCGGAGGAGAAGAAAGCTACCCGCTGTGGAGCATTCCCCTCTTCATCTCAGAATGATGGAAGAAAAGGAAAGGAGAAGGGAAGAGTGGGGGGCTAGATTTGCAGCTCCATTGTGTCCGAGGATCTCATTGTGCAATCTGTGTAATCGCGTGGGAGATGACGACACTATTAGCCTGCAGAACGACTGTCAGTTGGGGACCTCGGTGATTGATGTGCACCCCACAGAGATAGCAGAAACTTTGACAGATAGCAAACGCAGCACTAGTTAACTTGCAACCTTTTTTTTTTTCTTTTTTTTTACGTGTATTTGGCTTCCAAAAGAAAAAAAATCCATTCGTGGTAGCTGATACCTAATTAGAATGTGAATGTGCAATTCATTCAGTAAAACACATTTCAGGTCAGAGGAGACGTCTTTCAATTCAAAACAAATCATATTCCCTTAATCCAAACCATGGTCTCTCTGACCCTGCAATATACAATAAGTCTCACCCCAAAAATGTTGCAGCAAGAGATAGGAGAGCAGACGTGCTTGCAGTGCCTCCAATGTGCTCTTGTTCTGAACAGTCATTACAAAAACACTATGGTACTGAGGTGTAAACAAGGGGTCTATGTGAGTTTTGCTCCTGAGGACTGGCTAATCTGGTGCTGAAAATGTGGTATGATCGGAAAGTGCTCGCCAAAAAAAAAAAAAGGCAGCCTCCCACGCCGGGAGTAGAATGAGGACCTCTCTTTTGCTGAGAGATCATCCTCTCCATTCTTTCTGTCAGAAAATCTCCAGGCATCCTCCCTCTCTTGTCACTGCCAGCGCACAGGCTCTATCGGGATTGCCAGACGCAGGAGCCACTATGAGCCCGTGCCAGGGCCAGGATTTACCGCGATGCGTCTGATGTGCTCCATCTTTTTTGCTAGGGGATAATTAAAAGAGGAAATGGTGTTGGAAGAACAGAGTGGAAAAAGCAGGAGGAGGGGGTGGTGGTGGTGGTGGTGGTGGTGCTTGGACCGAGCAAATGGATGCAGCTGTCAATTATGTTGAGTTGTTGATATGTTGTTTGTTTTTCTCTTCTCTGAGATTTTGTGTTGAACTGTTACCCATCAGGAATTAGTTTTAAAGTTTGTGGTAAATCTCCACTCTATACATGTAATTAAAAAGCAACAACATTCAGACTAATTAAGAACTACTCTTAGCAATGAAATCATTATAACGACTTTCTCTCGGTTTGTGTGTGATGACCTGCAGGTGATTATTTAGGTGCTAACCTGAAAGGAAAATGCATGTCGAAAAGTCGTGTTGTTTTTTGAATGCAGAAAACATGCTAATGTCACACTAGGGCCATGTTTACACCGGTGATGTGCCAGATTACGTTTCTTCAAATTGTCACAAATTTGAATCACAGCTCACTGTGGCTTTGTCACAACCAAATTCATGTATGCAAGCTCTTCTTTCAGAGAATCTGTCTCATCGAAGCATCTTCCTTAGTTCGACTCAATCGATGTTGAAACGCTCCACCGTACAGCATGACCCAACCCCTGTGAAAAAGCAGGACAAACTCCTCTGTCTCTCAACAAGACACACCAGGGGGAGCGATGGCTTTTACTCTCACTCCTCATCTCCATGCTCTGTTTTGACGTGGCGTGTCTCCCGTGGCCCCGAAAGCTTTAAAGGTTTAAAGAGCAACTTTTCACCCTGTAATCCAGGTGCCTTTCAAACAAGTCACGCTGTTTACTGACACATGACAAAAAAGTTCAACCCCCCTCTCATCTCTCTGCTTACAAGACTGTAACTCACCTCAGAGGCTGGTAGTCATTCCTCCTGAGCGCCCTGAACAAACAGAGTCTCAGCGAGAAGGGGCCCCTCGCCTTTCACCACTCACTAAATTTGTAATCAGATGTGATGCTGTTGTTCACTTCTTCAAATTTGTCATCAAAGCAAATGTGTTCTGACAACAGCCTGTGACAAGTGCACCAGAGGAGAGGCAGCAAATCAGCTTTTTCACACCATAT
The DNA here is from genome assembly GCA_030347415.2 of Decapterus maruadsi. Lineage (NCBI taxonomy): Eukaryota > Metazoa > Chordata > Actinopteri > Carangiformes > Carangidae > Decapterus > Decapterus maruadsi. Next base: position 9,885,834 of record CM064888.1, on the reverse strand, counting down.
ATCAATTATTGATCATGTTGCTCCCCCCTCCCTCCATCCCCGCTACCCTAGCAAGTAGACACCTTGTGATAATGAAATACATCAATTTAAAAAATAAATAATAAACTGGGGTCGGCTCCATTGTTGCAAAGCCTTAAGAGCTTGATTGACTGCCTGCACATTTTCCTCGTTGGCAGTCAAGCAGATCAAACGAGGGTTCCTCTTATTGCCCAAGGCCACTTGCAATTTATTTAGAGGAGCAGTGCTGCTGTCCCAGCAGGTAACATTATTGGGCAGAGACACTCAGGATAATCATAGCTTTGAGGTGCCTCTCAAATCCCACCTCTGCTGGCTCCATCATGCATGTGTAAAAATATACGCATATGATTTACAAAAACCCTCCCTTATTATACTAAATGAAGCAGTAGATAAGATTATATTAATGTCCTCACGTGGAGTATGCAGCTGCTCACAGGCAGTAACCTCAACTGCCCTAAATATGTTAGGTTTTATTGGCTCTGCCTGTACGTGTCAAAATGTTCTGGATTAATATTTTTATTTCAGAATAAATTACTATATGATTTCCACCTATATTTTATAATGAAATAAATTCAAAGTCGAAGTGTTTCATATAATAATTTGCAGCATTTCATGATTTGATATGAAATAAAATGTTTGCTGAAACACATAATGTACAATATATACAATCTATATAGGAATTTTCTATATAGGAATTTTATCCGTTGAAGGGATTAACACGTGAAAGATAAAAAGTGAGATGTTATCCAGTTACATCACAGGACAAGTCACATTGTAAAATTAGTTTAAAGTGTGCTGCACTTTGATGATAATGATGATATTTGGATCTTCAGTTTTTCCTGTGCATCACATTCACTGAACACAACAACAAGATGCATTTGTTTTGTTTTGCTCAAACACTCATTTTCCCATGAAGTTGAAAATAAAAGTCTTAAGATCACTTTTCCATAAGAGCCAGTCAGAACCGACGATTGTAGTTATTAACGACTTTTATTTCTTGTGTATCCTTATATCACCATTTACAACTCGGCTGCGAGAAACATTTAAGTCACTAACATCTAAAAGCGATTCAATTTCATGTGATTAAGAGATAATATTGTCAGCCTGACAAACATTGTTTTGATTACAGTTTTTTTTTTCGTGCTGCAGCTGTTAAGTCCTTAAAAATGAAGGAACATTATTTAGAAAATGCTGCGATAATTTAGACTTAGTCCTACAACAGCGCAGCCCCCTTTTTGAGGGTCTGACTGTAAAATAAAAGCTATGTATTTATGTAAATTAGCTTGATTGATCTTATTATAAAGCAATTTGATGGGACTCATCAGATAACAGATAAGACAGGCTGGGTAATGCTATTTGAAATGAGCTTCCTTTCTGTGGAGGCAGTCGTTTTTGAAAAACGGGGACATTGTTTGTTTAAAATATCAACTTCTTCATCTTAATAATTCAAAGCCTGATTCTCATATTTTTCACATATGGGTTCAATCTTTCAGGATTAGTCCCTTTACAGATATGAAATGTGTAGGATAATTGTTCAAACACAGATATGAAAAAAAGACTTAAATTTGATTTCATTTTAATTTAGACATGTAGTTATTTTCAACTGCAAACTTGGACATAGCAGAATTTGCTCTTATTTATATATTTTGCAGACATATTTGAAAATTTCAGTGTTTTATTTTGTTGAAGATGTCTCTGTTTTTTCTATGAAGTTGCCTTTATTGTGATCTGAATCGAGTGTCTGCCTTTTTAAGCCCGTTGCCTTATAGATATTGGTTGGTGCTCTGAAATTCATCAGGAAATAACTAACTTTGTTCAAATAAAATACATTTCTCAACTAGTTTTGTACACAAGTTGAGCAGAATATACAGTTTATTTCCGTCGCTCTGTTATATTTCACTTGCACTCAGTTTGTCTTCACAGTTAAAGCAGATACCCCAGTTAATTGGCCAGGTAGTTCCAGGCACTAGAGGGCACTAGAAGCCAAAGCATTGGCTGTCGGCAGGATAGGGCTGTTTTAACTTCTTTAAACCACAGCCATATCTCTGAGCTTGTGTGTGTGTGTGTGTGTTTGCTTGCATGTATACATTTGTAAGTAAGCTTGGACAGGCATGTATATAGACACGAGGTAGACAATGGCACAAATTCATGTGGTACGTCTGTGTGTGTGTGTCAGTGCCATGGCTCCTGTCTGTACTGAAGCCTATCAGTGCTCAGACATAGTTTTACCAGGGGAGAAGTGTATAAAAAAAAACAAAGAACACACACATTCACTAACAGGCTGACATGACCTGTGTCCCAGCACACATGCAGCTTGTCCACTTGTTTGTCAGAGCGACACACAGTTACTACACACACTCACAGTAGTGTTAGAGTCGTTTCAAACAAACTTGGACTAGACCCACACATACATGAGTGCACAAACACATGCGCACACACACACAGCTTGGTCAAACAAAGTCTCAGACAGACAATGAACAGTTAGCTTTGTAGCAGTTTCAAGCCAGTGTGTGTTTTTGAACTGCAGATGTGGATGCTGACTGAAGGATCAGTGCACAAACTGCAGGACTGCAGAGATGGCAGTTCTCCCATAGGGTCTGGCACAGCCCGGGCCCTTTGTGTTGAACCCCATTTACACTGTTCATTTAGCCATGTTGAAGAGGTGGCGGTGGTCTGTGTCTGCGTGTTATCCTGGGTGATCATTTTGAAAGTGCATCCTCCAGCCTGTGTGTGCACATTGTACGCCATATGCCATCCGTTTGCTCGCAGGCGACGGTTTTCTGTGGATCCGCAGTGTTTTTTAAAAAGATTTCATCCTGGCGCGTTCAGGACAGCAGAGCTGGAATTTAAATTGAGTTGTCCATTTTCTTGTCGGTATTGGAAGCCACACATCTTAGATTTGTGAAATCTACAGAAAGGGGCTTATCTCTGCAGCAGGCACTGGTTTTCCATTTCTACTGGGAATTAATTGCACAACCATGAAGTGAAGGTATGCGAGATGGAATCAAGAATGTTATTAACATTCGCGCACAGTTGTTTTGTGTTGGAGGATAGCATAGCGAGATGCATAAGAGGCTTGACTTGATCTGAGCGAGGCCTCAGAGGAGCAGGAGAGCGGCGCTGCTGTCCCTGGACTGCGGCGAGAACGGGCCCTCAGCTGAGTCCCTGGAAGACCGCAAGCTCCACTCAGGGGAGTTTCAACCAAATTAAAAAACAATGATACACCAAGGGAGAATCTAATGCCAATTCCCATCATCAAGACCCACATTCTTCACTGTTTTGCTTTTAACTTTTGTTTTTTTTTTCTCTTCCCATCTCTGTCTCTGACGCTCTCTCTCTCCCTCTCTCTTTTCCCTCCGCACTGTTGTTTTCTGGTTTGTTTTCCACCCGTACTCCTCTGGCTGTCGCCGAGTGCTACAGCCACTTTCAAAGGCTTGGCTGTCACGCGCCGCCTTTGAGTCCCGTTTGAAATTTTAACGTACATGTTGTCAGGGTGCCGTCAGGAGTGATTGACAGGTCCGTCCCAGAGCAACACCGGGCTTGGCAGGCTGGCTGTCTTTTGTCAGAGGCAGCCGAGGAGAAGCAACAAAGGAAACGAGCAGAGGAGGAAAAAACATACATAAATAAAACAAAACTGCTCTTACCCATTTCTCAATAAAGACCAAATTAGATTAATCTTAAGGCAGAGCAAGGCAGGCAGGCAGTTGTGGAAAAAGACTTGATATTTTCTCTGGCTTTGTTCCCTGCCATTGATGGTGTACTGCTTAGACACCCTCTCAACAGGACACCAAAGGCAGCACAGCAAGCGTTGTATAAAGAGCCAGCTGTACATATTAATGTTCATTATCACCTCGCTTCGATGCAGAGAAATTCCAAAGTACAGTTTGTCCTGAACTTACCTTTTTTTTTTTTATAATGGAGATGTGATGTTTTGAGGCCTTGTCACAGCTGCTGTGTGAAATGTGAAACTAGTGACCACTGGTAAAAAAAAAAGAAGAAAAGTCCACCAACTTTGCAGCGATGAGAGAAGTTTTCCACATTCTTAGAGGTGAATATTGAATGAATTTCATGCCTGTAAATTAAAATAATTTATATTTGAGAGATTAATGATGTTTTTGATCCGAACCAAAGACTCAACGGTGGCAGGCTCAGAGATACTCTGCTGCCAGAAGTCATTTCTCAGCTCCCTTTTCCCTCATTTACAGGTCATCTTAAGTCTTGGCAGAGATGTTTTAATTTCCTGTTTGGAGATAAAAGTCACAGATTAGTCACAGCTTTGTAAAACAATCCAAGAACAAAAATGCAAGAAAAATATTCAGCTGTCAGTGTAGGGGGTTGAAGGGCAATATATCTAGGCGCAAGGCCCGCAGCAAGCACTCGGTCTACTTAAGTGTCTTTGAGCAAGACACTGGATCCCTGCCAGCTCCTGCCTGATCTCTGACCTCCCATGCTCAGCCTGCACAAAAGAGCCCGTTCTCAGAATAAAATCAAAAAAATAATAATGAGAAATAGAAATGTAGGTTCATGTGAAAGTTGTACCGAAGTTTGTTTGAGCCCTGCAATGGAGTCAGTAATGATTGATGCAGTGGTGTACATGAAAATGAGGGCATTAACACATCTCACCGCTTTGAAAAAAAATCAAGGACGTGGTCGTCCCATCTCCCTTTTCGAACAAGCGCCGCGTGAGCGTGAGGGGAGATGGAACAACATGCCACAGGAACTGGAACAACCCAAGTACAACTGTAGACCCAGTGTTGAGCAAGCTGTTGCTGTCATTCCAGGCTGATGATTATGACATGTAATATTTACAGGACACTTTGAGATGTAAACATGATGCACGCGAGCGGAGTGGGTTGCACGAGACCTTGGAGCAATTTCAGATCTAAAACTCGCCGTGAACTGAAAGGAGTAAGCCGGGCTCTGCGTGGGTTTACTCTACAATGAGATGACTTAATTTTACACTCCCACATCACGCTTGTTCCTTTTAGGTAAAATGTGTAAATATTAGTTTGTCTTCTTGGCTCTCTGTTCTGTTGCAACCTTGCAAGTAAATAATTCCCACGAAATAGGCATTTTTTTTATAGATCCATCTATTTGAGCCATAGAAAACTTGTGTCAACAACTACAGATTTGAATCAGAGGGGAAAGTGTAAGCCTTGTAAAGAGCAAGGGTTTTGTTGCTTGTGTGCAGTACCGCACATGATGGGATGAGTGACTTCCACTCACTCGCTGAAAGGTTAGGCTTTTCCTTCTGCCGGTATCTTTTTAAAAGAAAACATGTCTGCTGTTTGATAACCGCTTGACATTTGACAGTCTTTTCAGGCCAATCAGACAAGTTGTTTTTTTATTTTTTTATGTTGGCCGTCTGGAGGAGCAGCAACAAGGAAAAAAAACATACAGTATTGTCACTTTCCTCAAGCCTTTCAAAGGCAGTCTTTCGCCACAGCTATCAACATCAGATACCACGGGTGCTGTGCTCGATTTTTTTCTCTTTCATTTGTGTTTATTTTTCTCTCGTTTTTTCTTTTTTTGGTCTAACCCAGTCTGCTGAGACCTCATCGCTACCATCAGAGCTGAACTCAAGAAAAATCACTTTCCAGTGTCAAAAGTGTCAACCACCTAACCTTACTGCAGCGTTGCCACATTGTGAACCTTCTCCTCTTCACTTCTCTGCGTTTGTTTTTTTCAGAACCGACTCAGCTGGCTGCAATGAAGCACTCTGTTTTGTTCTCTGTGGGGCATTGTCACTATAGCTTTCTTTATAGTTTCAGAATGTGTTCTACTGTAAATTATCAACTGTATGTTATCTTGGAGGAAAAGCGAAGAGCTAGTGGGAAGCAACAAAGCCACCAGTCTCTCTGGTTACATAATTCATGTCAGCCATATTCAAATAAAATTTATCACATTGTCAATCATCGGCAAGCAAACGTGTACGCGGGTGTGTATGTACGTATGCGTGTGTGTGTGCAAGAGCGCGGATAACTCTGAAGTGATAAATTAATAACGTCCTACCATGGGAGCATGTGAATGAGCATGTTTAGTCATTCTGTTTGACAACAGAAGGAAACGGCCTATTCCGTGGGGTAGAAATCAAATTTCACACTTTTCATAGATATTGTTCCCTCCTCCAAATGTTTAAAATATGGATCCTTTCTCTGGCAGGGAAACGGCTCATGCAGTACTTTGCACCGGAGTAACTTTTGTTTGGCCATAAACCAGGCGAACATATGCTCAAGAAGGAAAACAGTATGTGGTCCGAGTGTCCTTGGTCTAACTAACATATTGTTTCTCTAGGAAAACACTGGTTCGTGACTTATAATTATCCTTTCTGGACATTTGTCTTGTTGTTTCAAGGATACTGTTGATATCTTGAACAGTCTGACAGGAAATCATTTTGATCCGGCAGGCCCGGCGCTTTACAATTCAAATTTATTTATAAAGCTATCATGAACTGATAAGCAGTTTTGGTCAAATAAATCTAAAAAAACAAACTATTTTATATTTAATATATTCTTAACAATAACATTTCCTCGTGAACAATACCATGTTTTCAGCAGCCATCCCACACCTGCTCTCCAGTAATCTCTGCATCTTTATGATGTGCCTATAGAGGAAGATCTCCCCGAATACATAGGCTTGAACATGTGAGGAGTGAATGGATGATTAAAAAAGACTGAGAGACACACAGACTTCTCCACTCGTTTCAGCTCTGAAGTCAGCCAGCCAGGTGTCGAGCGTTTGGGAGATATCGTTTGAAAAACTTGTGAGAGACGGAGAGAGGGAGTGACTGATTGAGACTCTAGAGCGATTATGAGCAAGAACAATATGCCACAGATAAATAAACCCTCACATCTCGAAAACTGGAAGTCTAAAATGTTGAACGTTTGAAACTCCCTTTTTATTTTATTTTTTTATTTTTTAAAATAATACGAGCCTCCCTCTCATCGGCGTGGAAAGCATGTGTTTTCAGGATGTGTATCGGCACAGACAGCCTACCACCATATGCACCTTCTACCTACTCCATTCTGTCCTGCTTTGCACAAGCGCGCCGATAGAAGCACTGCTGCTGTCTAAACGGAGGTATGCCAAAACAACTCATTCTCTTTTTCCCTTTCGTTTCCTTTTGTGTTGGGCCAATCTGACCCCTGTCTTGCACCAGGTGTGCATTTCCTTGATCCCGCTCTCCTTCAACCCTCCCCTTCATATTTACACCCCTGCCGCCCGCAATGAATGATTCACTTGGAGAGGCTCCCTTCCTCCATCAGAAAGCTTTGCAACTATACACTACAGCCCAGCCTCCATTTCTCTGATCTCACTATGTTGTGTAACGCTTGAAAAACCCTTGCGTTCTCGTACTTGTTTCTTTTTTTCCACGCTCCCTCTCTTGCTCTTTCTCTGAGTTACATTCAGTATTGACTGTTTATGCTTTTTAATGTTGTGGAGAGGGCCCGGGGCTTGCGGATGGGGGAAAAGCGCTCTTCTTGACACACTTACGCCCCCGTAGTGAACTCTAGCTCCCAGCACTCTAGCAAGTACACAGACCTTCTTCTTTTTCCTCTCCCTCCCTTCTCTGTCTCTTTCGCTCCCTCTCTCTTTCTACAACTGGGAGCTTCTCTGAACATCAGCACCCCGCGTTGCTCCACTCCAAAGATCACCTTATGGAAGATTAAGATGCTCAAATGCTCAAGCAAAATATTTACACAATAACCCCCCTTTTGCATCAAAGCGGAGGCAGCAGAGTCGAGCCGAGTGATCTCAGGGGGGTGTTGGAGGGCGCCAGAGAGTTCAACAGTCACCTCTGAGCAGAGAAGGCCTCGGTCAAACCTGACAGGGAACAAAAGTGATCTCTCCATCTTTAGGTCCTCCATGTGTCTTCCATCTGTCAGCCCACCTTCAGATCCCCTTTTGACTCATACTCTCTTTCACACACTTACTTTACCGATCGATGGGCTGAAATCTCTCCAGCCCAGTTGTGATGAGGAATGACTACCAGAGTTGATGCTTAATATGAACACGCAGACTTTAATAGTTATTTGTCTGCTGGTATATTTAACTCACTTTTTCTCTCATCTCGCTGCCAGAATATATTTCGTACTTAGTCAAGCTGCTTCATTTTGAGTGGGTATTCTCAGTCGGACGGTGTAGAAATAAATTGCAGTGTACAGTACATATGCAATGGAGCCAGACTAGGGAACCCATATGTTGACCACTGCAGGCAGTGTGGGTCAGCCAAGTGTCTTGACCGAGTCTCTGGACTCCTGCTTTGCACAGCTACGCAGCAAATAGGATCTCAATTCAACGCAAAACTGTCGTCGTACGCCTGCAGCTAATACAGAGCGACAGCTAGAGGCTCGCTGAAAGGCTGGTGTCTGCTCTTTGTGTCGGCGCCGATACTTGTGATGGCCATCTTAACAGTCTTCAGTGAGCGTGGGCAGCCCATGTATTATCACTGTATTTTCTCATGTGTCCCTGCCGCTTTGATATCCAGTGATTGACTCCTCACTGGCATTTTCAAGAAAAAAAAAGGAAACTTCAAGTCCTGTTCATCTTTCAAGTCTTGTTCATCTGCTTAAAGAGCATTTCATGGTCAAAAATTGTATTCAGGCGCCTCTTGTTCCAGAGGCAGCCACTAATAGAGTCGGTTTGAAGGCTGTTTGGAGTGTGTTTAATGAACACTGGTACACAGTCAGATCCATCAGCGCTGGCTCTTTGGCGGTGACAACCAGATCCTGTAATGTCGATGTTTGAGATAATACTACAAATTAAACAAGCACATCTGTCCCATTGTGCCCACGAGGGAATATACGTTACAGTTCACGAAACAATGAAACACAACTCCATCCTAACATGTGACCAGATAGATAGCTGCGATAAGAACCACTAAATGGGATTCTAATGTGAAAAAAGCCGAGGTCTGTTTCCTACTCCTTAATCACAGAGCCCGGTGACAGACCAAAGAGGATGCTTTCACCGTCAGACAAAGGGAAGGGAGACGGAGAGAGAGAGGCTGAGTTTGTGGTGGCCAGTGGAGGAGGAGGAGGGGGGGGGTGCACTGCCCCACCACACCACACCACCCCTCCTCCGTCCCCTGCACCCCTCCCTTTTCAACCGAAGGAAGACATCATTATGAGTAAATGACATGAGGCGGTTGGTTCTGTTCCACTTCTGGCCCCCCAAGGACTCTCTTGCCCCACTGTGTAGCCCGCTCCCATCCTGCTTTGCTGCTGGCCACAGGCCTTCAGAAGCCCCGGCTCGGGCTACAACTCAAAGAGATGGACGTTTGCACATTATTGATTGGACACTCGATAAAAGGTCATGGGGGCCCTCCTCTGCTGTGGGGTCCAGCGCTTGTGAGTAAGCCCCTCTCCATCCAGCCACACGCACACACAAACACACACACACAGCACTGTCCCCTGCATCAGCCACCTGGGGGATAAGCAGAGCTTGCAAACAAGCTAATCATTCTCTCCCTCTTTTTCTCCCTTTTTCTCACAGACACACACACCAGCAGCTCCTGAGTGGCTAACAAATGTCAGAATGGCTTGTATGGGATTTTTAAGAAAATTATTTATTAATTGAACTGGTTAATTAGGTCCCTGAGGCTTGCACGCTAATTGAGAGCCACAGAGCTGGCGAGGCAAGAAAGCTAAAACAAAAGCGATGGCTCAAACAAATAGACAAGCGCTTGAGAGCTGCTAACTCTCAGACTGAGCACACGCGCACGCACACGCACGCACACGCACACACAGAAAATGTTCACACATTCACCCATAAATTAACGAAAAAAATAAACAAACAACTGTTTACATTTTTTTTTTCCTTCTTCTCGGGCTTCCCCTTTTCCTCACATAATTTTGTGACCTGCCAAATGTTCTCCTCTTCTTGATGTTCCAGCGATGGAGAGAGACGCGCAGCCACTGAAATCTGCCACATTGCACAAAGCATCTGTCTCCACACAGCACCCTGCATTCATTAAGTTTGTACCAATTAGCAGCCACAGCTTATAGCACAAACATCCATTTGTGCCTCCCACTTTGAAAAATCTTCCTAAAGTGAGTGTGTCCCTCAATATGCCCTTGTGTCACCCAACTTTATCTTCACAAAGTCTCTTTTTCTTGCATAATTAGGAGAAGAAATGGATTTCTTCTCTATCTTCTCTCAGGCTCTGTCTTTGTCCCTTTTTACATCGAGCTCGAGTGCACCTTGAGAGCGGGTGTGCTTTTGTCAAGAAATCACACCAAGGTTGTCTGAAAGACTTATGAGATGGAGTCATAGGCGGAGGTTAGTTCGGGGACCAGAACACAGAGAGAGGCACGCTGACACTTCGACAGTTACACCTGTTTCAACAATTATCCTGCTCTCTGATAAGAGCGGCGCTCCTTGGATCTGTGCTTCGTAGAGTTAACTGAAAGTTTTCATTGGTGCCAAAGTCTTGTGTATTCTAACTTCCAAGCCCCGAGTTTCATAGCATTTGAAGGCTGGGTTATTGTGAAGAAAAAAGACAACTGGCTGATGCTGAACATTATAAATAGATCTATACACCTTTTTGTATTTTAATTTAAAGTGCAACATAGGAACATAAGAATTTGATCTGTGGCGCAGACTTTAAAAGACACTGGAGCTTAATTGGTAACCTCACTACAGTATTGATTCTCGATGTCAAATCATAGATGATTTAGTGACTTCCGTGCTGACAGCGAATATCTGGGTTTAATTGAGTTTTATTGGGCAACTATTTCAAATTATTACAAAAAGTTTTAGGTTTAATTTGGAACACCTTGTTTGGATCATATTCTGTCAAACCTCATATGATATTATGCTATACCTGTATATTTATATATATAAATTAGTTTCTTTTTTATCTGGGGCGGGGTTTGCATGTTTCTAATGTGAAATTTTGCAAAAGTTCCACACATTGTAATTCCAGCATGTTGCAGTCTCTCCAAAAGGTCAGTGTTTGATATCAGGGGTAATTTTGAAGGCCTTTAAAACAGTCCTCCTTAACATTCATAAGCATACATGACCCCAGCAGCTAGAGCACTATCACATTATGATTACCCGCTTAACACTATCGCGTTGTGAAAATTGCCCCCCTCCTCACACCCTCACCCACCCCCCTTTTCTCCAAGTAAACTCTGCCTCTGACCCGCATTCCCTCACTCTGGAGGAATCGCTTGTGCTCCGTCTCGGTAGGGAGAGTCGGATGATGGGGCACCGGGGTCAGATACTATTGAGCGATACTTCAAATAAATGTATGAATAAATTACTTGATAAATGAGCGGTTGGGCTGAAATCACTGGAGAAAACCTCAGATTTGAACTTCACCGATGAGTTGTGGAGAGAAAGAGAAAGAAGAAGAACAAGAACAAGAAAAGGAAAAAAACCCGAAAACTGCTCTGGTCTTAGTTTGGAAGCATACAATTTAAAATTCTTATCAGAAAAGCACAGTTTGGATTGATTAATGAAAAGGTCAGCTGAAATTACAAGAGGAGGTCTGATATTGAAGCTGGGTGGGTAGCTGTGCAGAAAAAGGCAAAAATCCTGAATTTATTCTCCAGTCTTGGTTTGATCAACTGAAAATCAAATGTAGTGGAACAATGCTGCAGCGTTATTGCAGCAACATTTTATGCCCTGTAAATCATAAAATACATACAGTTAGGTCCAAGTCGGGTCATCAAGTATCATATATCTCCTCCTACATGTCTATTTGTCTGTGTTCTATAAAATCCTATAGTCTATGAATTGACTTTCAGTGTGGAAATGTAGGAGGTGAAGCTGTTTTATGAACTTTTATGAATATAGACAGAATTAAAATGTTTCATTTTACATATTCACAACATGACTTTCTGCCTGTGTGCGGTATGTTGTTGATCTGACAGGTGCATGCATCAGAAATCATAAAAAATTAGTGAGAATTTTCACAGGAGAAATGATTCAATTAGCTGTAAACCCAGTAGGTTTTACATAAGGTAACTGCTCACGAACCGTCTCTGGCCTAATCTATATTATAGTGTTGTAAGTAACTGAAATAATATGCATGAAGACGCAATGAATATTGTTTTGGAAAGGAGAAAACAGTTGTGGCAAACTGCCAGGGGCAACATGGTCCACTCTGTTGGCCAAACAATTACCATAATTTCAAAAGTGCACTATCCTATTTTGCATCATTTACAGCTGTCAGTTTGTAGACATCTCTTCTCTGTTTGTTAGGGCACCAAGTGCTCAGCTCCCAATCTGTCTCTGTGGTATATCCACATCTGAAAATGAATCACCATCCCTTTAATTCTTAAAATTTACAATTACATCAATTTAGATTCAGTTTTTTTGTCTTAATAACACTGTTGCTTCTGGGAGCTTGTTTTTTTTTTTTTTAATATTTATTTCTTTTGTCTTTATAGACATTTCACACATGCATATTCACTGGCTTGACTATTCAAAATAAAATGCAGCAGCAGAGAGTTATGTGAGCAGACCTCGCTGTAGCTGATCACAGTGGAGCCAGTAGATGTCATTACAGAAGTAGCCATCAGCAACCTGATCCAAGGCTTTTATTTATTTTCAAACAGTCACTGTAGATAGACCCAGCTTCTGTAGTGTGTACCAGCACAGCACATATAAGGCAAATGTACTACGAATATGTAGACTTATATATATCGGTGTGTGTGTTAAATGATTAGAGGTATAGTATATATTAGTAAAAAGTTAAACTTCCTGGAATATGGTTATTAGAGGGCTTCATAAAATTGTGCTTTTTTGTTTCAGTTTTTGTTTTTGCTGAATTTGTTGACATTGTAGCAGTCCAAATAATCGTTAAATCTTTTAAAATCAGATTTTCTTAATGTAATATAGAGTGCTTTTCACATCGTATTGATCTCTTTAAAACAAAATTATCTTAACTTGCATGTTTAGATGTTCAGATTTCAAACAGAGGCCATTAATACTTGTCCTGGTCGAGCACGACATTAGCCACAGTGTCATCTGCGGCTGATGTCCATGCACTGAAGATTGAAAGGGTGTGTGTTGTGATTGTGGCTGTGCCTCATCTTTAGCTGATAAAAAAAATCCCCTCTACACAGCAAGGCCCTGCTGTCCCAATCCCCCTCAGACTGGCGCTGGATCGATAGCTGGTTGTTATTGACACGACACCTGCCGAGCCGGGCTTTAAGCTATCGAAAACCGATGTGGCAGATCAAAAATGGGACGCTGGCTTTCATGTTTGTAAACAGTATCGATTTGCATAATAACCTTAAAAATTAGTTCCCCGGATTAGGCAAGGACAAACCTGTTTCAGCGTTTGTTATGATGCTTGCAGCATATGCCTAATTAGAGAAAAAAAGGCCGAGGCTGTGATCGGCTTGAAAAACAGGCTGTGATCGGCTTGACAAGTCGGTGCATCGCTGTCAACACCTTTTGGTTTGCCACTGTTAATGAAAGCCATTTTCCATTAAATAATAAAATAAAAGCACACCTCTAGACTTCTCGGCAGACAAAAGCGCTGATGCGTCACTTTTACACGGATGCAAATTATTGCTGCGTGTCACAATCATTTATTCATGAGGGGGCCTTCTATCTCTTGGCGGGTTTACCTGCGCCATTGGAAGTGCACTTTCCTCCGTCGTGGCACAGTGCTGAGAGAGATGTCAGCCTCCAGGAGTGACGAGGAGACAGATGTACTAAAGAAACAACACGAGCACCACTCGCTTCACCAGACAGGTCCAGTTTAAAAGCACTGAATTATGTATCTTAGCAGCTGACACAATCACAGAATGACTTGTCAGCGTCGAATGTCTCCATTTCCTGTCTCAGACGAACCGTGACCTTGTTGGCTACCAAGGAGCATTGATTAGCTGCAGATGCAGACAGATGTTCAACTAATGCCAATTATAATGACACTCTGAGGGAGGTCGTTAACTGCTGGTACATCAAATTCACGCTGGTACCTTTAATAAAGACATTGTACTCCAGTGTCTGAAATTATACCTGCAATTCTATAATTCCTGTGTATTTTAATATTTTTACAATCCTGTGCTGCAGCACACAGGCAGCACAACAAAAGATGCTGCAAGGCAAAGATGAAGGCGCCTTCCATTTCAACTCCCAGTTGTGGACATTTTTCATATAATCCATTGCAACATCATTCCTGCAGCAAGAATTCCCCAGTGAAGAATGCAAAAGATTAAAAAAAAAAGAAAAAGAAAGAAACACAAGTTTATGGAAAAATAAAGGGCTAGTGGTGTCTGACAAGCCTTTAAATCTAGGACAGTCATCCCAAAGAGGAATGCACATACTCATTGCAGGGACATAAAAGCGGAGTTTTAACTGTGCTACAAGGGAGATGGAGATGGTAGGCCATTAGCTGGATGCTGTTCTCATAGCCTGTGAAGACTTCTCTAGCACCCCACATGTTTGAAAAATGTTGCACCAGTTTTTGTACTAAAAGCATTCTTTTCTTTTTTTTCTTTTTTCATAGAGCCAAATATATTTATTCTGGACGCGTAGATTCATAGTGTCAAGACAGACTTGTAGCACCAGATCAGGGCATCTGGATGGAAGGATTTTATGGATTTATACAGGTTTTTACATTGTGTCTTATATTTTGTTGCAGTTTTACTATTCGCTTTAAATCAAAGGTCAGCACTTATACGTGTATTTGAGAGCTAAATTCACAAAGAACAGATGCACTGTCCATATAGATGTAGAAAATGGAGAAGTCATGTCAATTTTTATTTAGAAGGAAAGTTATAGGAAGGAAAAGGCAGGTGTTAACAGTGAGAGAAGAACATGAGTGTGGACAGATCTGAAATAAAAAACGGCCAAATCAAGAACCCCATAGCAGCGCTGGAAAAAACCTCATGGGTGGATGTGGCAGATTACCACAACCAGAATGGTTCTCCCAGACCCACCTCAAGAAACAATACCATATGTGCAGGCTTATTTACGAAGTGCTGACACCAGGGCCCGAAAGAATTAGTATTCTGTTAGGTAAATGTTTTCCTCTGGGCTCAGCGTCTGCAACAGCTTACAGATGTTTCAGCCATGCACAGAACGCATGGCTTTTCCCACTACGGCATGAATGAAAAAGCATGTTGAAGGTTTCGCCCCAGCCAAAGCTCAGAGAGTGATCTACAACTCATACACGGGTGCACTTTGCTAAGTAAAACCTCCTGCACTGGACCGGGTTTTAATCTGACATGCCTGCTTTTTAGTGCTACTTCCACTGACTCCAGTGCATATTGTTTGGTGCTGGCTGGTGAATCTCCAGCAATAGATGTAACAAGTCAGTAAACAAAGGACTTAGACTAGGCTGCTCAGGAGTATAAAAATAAATAATGTCAAATGCAATTCTATAAACTCGTATATACTGACTAATTTTGTAAAATGGCTACATTTGTGTTTTTGTTTTTTTCCTATTTTCTCCTGCTGCTTCCTCTGTCTCTCTTACACGCACCACTGAGGAGTCGTAAAAGCAAACGGAGCCAATCTTGTTTACAAGGAGTATTGTAGGACCAGCTGACCGCAGCGGCTGCTCAGCTCCAGCCTTGACTCCCATTTACCAGTGTAACAAACCGTCAGGGAGGGGAGGGAGGCAGGGGAAAACATTGTTATCAGCAGGCCAGATAAACCCCCTCCAGAGGTAGCGCTGATAGAGAGGCAGCCCCGCCGCTGGGCAAATAGAAAGATCCTATCTGGTCCTTGCACTGGGCCCGGCCAATCAGCCCGGCAGAAGCACCGAGGCTTTCTCGAAACAGGGGAGATGTGTGGAGAGAGGAGACCAGAGCATCACCAGGGTCTGCTCTGCTTTTTAGGCTGGAGATGCTGGTTCTCAAACATCTACTAGAAACACAGGAGAGAGGCCTCAGCCGGAGCTGCAGGGCTCAGGGTGGGGCAATGTTGTTGTGGGTCATGCTGGAGTTGAAAGAGGTTGTTTTTTTTTGTTTGTTTGTTTTTTTCAGACAGGAAGGTCGAAGTTGTTGTTAGATTTTGAAATCCTTTTCGTGGTTGACATCTGCAGCTCCCAACCAAGTGGTCTTCATTCTAAGACTTTCCCTGGCATATGTCTTATTGACAGATTCTGGACATCGACCCTATGATCAATAATAATTGCAGGTCAGCAAGACTTGATATTGATTCTTAGTATTTTTCAAATCTTTCAATGTGAAAGGACATCAGCAGGAAAAAAAAACTCATGTGCAATAATAGTTATTTATTATACTTATATTAGATTATCAGAAACTATTGGAGAGGAATCCTGACCTTGACGATCAACACAACCAAAACTAACTTGACTGAAATCCGTCATAATATTAATTCCCCAGCTCCAGTGTGGGACCTGCAGCGTTCACTCACTCACTCTCGCAGACCTCTGTTTTTATACTTTTCAAGACAGACTTTGTACCATTTGTATTTTTGATAGAATATGGAAAACACACTTTTTGACGCATGAAATTTACTGCCCTTAAATTTACGATGTTATTCCACCGTCCTTGCTGTAATTGTCATTTTCCAACTTCTCGCCGCTCGATGGAATCTCTAGCTTTTTTTTTTTTTTTTTTTTCATTTCCGAGTAATGGCTTTTGCGGATGTACCAGTGTCTTCTAATTTGCCTAAAAGTTCTTCCTTTCTCCAAGCTACAGGTATTGTAACTGTAAGCTAGAGGATATGAGATACATCATTTTTTTTCTTTTCTTTTTTTTAACAGAGCAACAGGATTTATTTTACTTTTACTTATTAGACAGTTTCTGTAATTATACTTATTTCTTTTTTTCCCCCTAATCATTCATAAATCTTATTTTCCTTTGCTCAAATTTGCTCAAGCAAAGTCAGACTATGTGTTCCTGTTGCCTCATCTACTAGTAGCTTCAGCTTTCCTTTGGGGGTACAAACCCTGTAGGGAGTGAGAGTCTAACTTACCTCACTTCCCCTCTTATCCAGTGTCTATGAGATACACTTAAGACCAGAGGTATAAATTAACTAGTTATTTCATCTCGTTATTGCGCTTGAGAGGATATTTTGAGAGTAACACAACCTCTTTTTTCTGAGGGCCTTTACCTCCCTGTGATTCTTTTTAATAGCACTTTTCTATCATGTCATTCAGCTCCCACTGAAGTCAGCTTTTGCGACGCTGTCAGAAAGGGGCACTTACTGAAGTTGCCGTGATTGTACTTGAGTAAAATATTTCTACACTCCTTCCACCTCTATTCAGCAGTTTGATATATGGTAGTGGTAAGAGGCCAAACCTCCCCTATGACAAGCAGGAGGCACATTTCTAGAGGCAGAAAGGAGAGCTTCAGGGTGAAGAGGCTACAGCTGTCATTGCTCATCTTAATGGCATGCTGGAGCTTACGCACACACATGTACATCCACGCTACACACACACACACACGCACCTACAAATATGGGGTAAATGAGGATGCTTTCGATGTATACGCAAAAACACTTGGGTCGGCCTCGCACACACTTGCATACATACGCATAGATCTACACTCCGACACGCACGCACACATACAAAAATGTGCAGGAAATGAGGAGGGGAGGCTTTGGATGTACATAGAAATCCATAAAGTACTCGTGCATGTGAATGCATTTGATTTGTACACAGATGTACACGCTCTCGCACGACATGAATATGTATTCCTCGGCATTCAGAAGTTGAGTACACAGCCGTACACGCGGATGGCACATACTGTATAGCGCACAGACACACCTTCACACACCAAGCATTGCCTGTGACAGATGTTGGCAGGAATATTGCCAGGAAGAAAGCTCTTTCAATTCTTTTTATTCTCTCTGTATTTTGGCATGCCTATCTCTGTACACAGTGTGGCCATGTCACCGAAGCTGTTTTTTCTCCCTCTCTCCCTCTCCCTCTCTCTCTATCTCTTCCAGTTCCTCTGTGTGCGTTTCTTTCCCCCTCACTATGTTATCATCATGAAATTGAAGTCATTTGTGCCAAGAGAGATTAGAGGAGAATCGGGAAAGCGAGGGGGACATTAGCAAAGATATTTTTGTCAGTAATGAGCTAACTCTTTGTTATGCACTGGGCTAAGGAGGTCTAATGATGACGTTTGTACCAAGAGGAAGAAACTGAGTCTCCAGAGTCCACACACAGCCAGAAACCACAGGCTTTGGTGCAACTCTTAACTCTATTCAATTATGCAGATGAGCCCATTGGGCTAGTGCTGGCCGTCACTTTAATGATGACGTGGGTAAACAGACTATAGCTTCCCTCTCTGTCTTTAAAAGTCCCACCCCAACCCCCCACCTTCTGCAAACCCCCTTTATTTCTTATTTTGCACCCGGAAGAAAGTTAATTGTCTTAGTCATTAAAGAGGTATCAGCTGTCATGCCACTGACAAAGACATAAAGAGAAGGGAAGGCAGAGGGATGTGAAGAAGAGCGAGTTGAGAGAGGTTTATTTTTTGCCTTCCAGGCTGATGGCAAAGAATCTCCTAAGATGCAATCATGATATTTTGATGCTGTATGAGGACTGATCAACCTCTCCAGGCAAAAGCTCTTTGGAGATTTTTCCTCTGTTCTCCCCAGTGGCCACCGGGTGGCAGAAGAGCACAAGGAACACAGCGCTTTTTGAAACGGCGCCGGCTTCACTCAGCACTGACGGCAATGGGGCTTTTCGCCTGCGTACAAATCAGCTACTAACAACTACCCCAACAGCCCTGGAAATTGTTGTTAAACTTACAGTCGAGTATGCAGATATGCTTCATGATAACACCACTGCCACTGTCGGCTATATAATCATGTGCATTAATATGCAACAGCCTTTATTTCACTTAAAAGAGCCTTTTGTGAAAAATGATAGTTGTTGAATTGCAGTAATGAACTAAAATGCAAGCAGAGCCAATTAAATCTGTTTGGAACAGTGATAATAAAAAGCATAATTAAAAGCATTTACAACAATGAATCACATTCATATAGTGAGTGCACCTATAGGATACAGTGCATCAAGGGGAAATGCAACATTACATGCAACACAAGGCACAAACAACGTGTCTCGCAGAGGTAGGTCAGGATTAAAGTGTGAATGTAAGAAACTGATTAAATAAACAATATCAAATAGATTTCAGGAGAACAAGCTGTTTCCATCTGAAAATTTTAAGCAGAACTTCATGTAGTATTTAATTTTTTGATTTTGAAAAGAGGCTCAACAATAATTTTGCTTAACAATTTAAACAACACAGGACATTACATCTACTGCACAACATGCAATACAAAAAATGTATACTGCACATTGTTCTTTTGTAAAATGAAACATATTGAGCTCCAGTATAAATTTGGATATATTCAAATGTTTGACTTTTTTACATTTCCCTTGAATTATATTTGTTTACATACCCAATAAATGAAAAAAAAAGAAGCCTAATGTCAGTGCTACAGTATCAGCAATGTTACTCTTTTTTTGTGGCAGCTTGTGCTCTGACAAAATATAGCCTGTTCCCTTTCAGATAGTGGAGATATAACTTTATTCTGCAGTCATTTATTTGAGCAACATTTTGTATGTGCGAGAGTGTGTGAGTATGTGCGTATGTGTGTGTCCAGGAGTTAGACTGAAGTAAAGAAATTGATTGGATGTGCAGATATTGCATAATAACAGGCTGTGACTGATGCGTTGTCTTGATGGATCTTAACTTACAGTCTAGCCTTTAGGTGGGCACCGATCAACCGACGTATCAAAGCCAGATTATTCAGAAAACATTTTTTTTTCCCTCTTCTGTAGTGTTTCTTTGTCTTTCTCCTGATTGCACTCTGGATGCCCTGAGCACTTATGACTGAAGACAAATTAACTTGGGAATGATTGTCACATCAAAGTCTCTCTCTCCATGCTATTCATTTAAGACTGGGCATTGAGACCAAAGTTGTGTCCTCAAAGTGAAGAAAGAAAAAAAAAGAATGTGGTTTTGGCATTGTCTCCATATTGTACTTGTTTCAATTGTCTGCCCACTTGTGTTTTTCCAGTCTGCCCAGAAGAAGTTGGGCCAATGAATACCAACGGGCATCAGGAGTCGCCCCTTTGAGACGTCCTTTCTGAAGTAGCCAAAGATCAAGGCTGCATCTTTTCTTGATACAGACGCCTTCTGTATGAAGGTATTGTTACTCGATGTGTCTCTGCGTAGAATCAGTGCCTTGAAAAATTTCCTCGTGCTGTACTTCAGTCTAGTGTCAGATCATGTACAGTACAGGGAGGACCTTTCTCTCAGATAATGGCTGCAAACTTACCCCCCCTTCCTTTTTTTCTTCTGTCCTTTCTTGTGGACAGACATTACTGTAAATCCTCTGCTGTTCTTAGTTGGGAGTTTCAGCCTCATACAGTACCTACACCCAGATTTGCATCCCACCACCAGTAGCCACACAACAAAACAAAGCCACGTTTAGGTGACATCTTCCAAATCAGAAACAACCCCCCACCCGCCCCAACTCCCTTTCATAAAACAACCCTCGAGGGAACAAATACTAAGTGAAAGCATGTAGGTAAGCGAGACAAACTGCACAGGAGAGACGTGGCCACAGTGAGTGTTTATTGGACGCCATCTTCTTGTGATGTGACAGGGGGTCCGAGCCTCATCTCTACACCGTGCATCTTGGCGCACTCAGCGGGAGGCTCGCGCTCCCCGTCTCCCCGGCACCACTGCCAGCCGTCTCTGCCGAGGTGGTGTGCTAATCATTTAAACAGCCCAATCAAAGGCAATGTGATGTTTCACACAAGGGAGAAAAAAGGAAGGGAGGAAAGTGATTATTAGTGTTTGGGAGAGGCAGCCAGAGTGATTGAGCTGAAGGGGACTTTGATTTTGGGGGCCTCTCGTTGTTTTTTCAGAATGGCATTGAGTTTAGCTGCCAGGCTTCAGGAATCTGGTGAGCTGTCAACATGATGGGTAACTTTTTTTTGCAGCCACAGACAAGGAGATACAGTGTTAACAGTTTATTGTAGTGAGCCAGCCAAGTCCATTCTTCTGAAGTGAAGAAATTAGTTTTTTTTTTATTTCAGTAGCTATTTGGGGCTCAAATTGCATCTTTTTTATTGTTGTTATTGTTTTTATTCACCTCTCAGCCAAAGACAGTAGGTTGTAATGTTTGCTGGTCGTCAGTCCATCTGTCCTGTTCTTGTGAGCGATACCTCAGCAACACCTGGAGGGGATTTCTTCAGATTTGACCTAAACAATCGCTTGAACTCACTGATTATCTGATTAGAATTTTCGTATCAAAGATCAAAGGTTAAGCTCACAATTACCTCACATCCATCCTGTTGTTGTGAACTAGATATATTAGGAATGCCTGGAGGAAATTTTTATACAGTCTTGCACAAACATCCACTGGGACTTATGGATGAACTGATGAGAATCTGGAGGTCAAAGGTCACTATAAGATCGTAAAACATGTTGTTGACACTCTTTCACACAAATGTCCAATAGGATAAAATGATGAATGTTG
Source organism: Decapterus maruadsi (assembly GCA_030347415.2). Lineage (NCBI taxonomy): Eukaryota > Metazoa > Chordata > Actinopteri > Carangiformes > Carangidae > Decapterus > Decapterus maruadsi. The sequence goes on along the minus strand of CM064888.1, from coordinate 9,864,375 downwards.
ACACTTTATATCCAAAAGGTCAAAGGTCCTGTTTGAAGGCATTTTCTGTCCATTATTCATGATTAAGTACCTTTTTATTGAATCCCCTCAAAGTCCTCAATACATGTATATTTACATGTATAAGTCTGGATAGACATGCATGCAAACTGCAGCTTGACCATTTGGCGGAGGCGTACAACCATGTGGCGGTGATTCTAGTTCTGTGTTGCTTGAGAAGAAAAGTCAAATCGTGGGACCAGTTTGAAAAAAAAAAAAAACACTTTGAAAATGACTTCTAAGGAGTGGTTGAAATAGTTACTGTTCAGTTTGGTTTGTTGTTAAGCTACATTCAAATCACTATCTGGAACAAAAACATCCACACACTCTCACGCACACACTGGCACGAGGCAGACACACACACACACACATGCAGCGCAGTCGAGATGAATCACCTTGGCTTGTCAAGAGGTTGGTTAATAGACACATTTGATGTCACGCAAAGCCCAATGGTGTTGAAAGGGTTTTGTTAGTGTGTTGATATCACCTCCTGCGCGTAAAGCTCCACTTAAAACAATAAATAGCAATGAGCGCATCCAAAGCCCCTGCAGTTTAAACTATATCCCTTTGATATGGGATACCTATTACTGTTGGCTTTATCTAATGGATTGGATTCCCACACCTCATCCCTCTAGTGTTTCAAAGCACTGAAACCTTCAAATGTAATGTGTTATCAGCACATTAGCTGCTCTAGAGCCACTATCAATGGCTAATGTTTCTGCAGGGGGACGATGTAGCGCAGTTTGAAAAAAGGGGAGCGACCTTTTCAACTTCCGCTCACAGGATTCACACGGTTGGCTGCTTGTCTGACTTTGTCACAGGAATGAATTGCATCATATTTTTGATTATTAATTGGAAACAACAAGACTATTACTTTTATTGCTTGTATTCCCATTTTCCTCTGTCTCTGCACGCCGCTTTTGCAAACATTTAGCTCGCTCTTCATGAAACCGTGATTCGACCTGCGGGATACTTATCACCTCTGACTGTACAGAATAAATAGTGCAAAATGTAATGAGATAAATGAACTCCCTGAACGGCAGTCTGACAACTAAACACACATCTTTCATGTTACAACTTTCAGATGTTGTTGCTGGCTGCTCTCTGCAGATTCTCACATACTTGGTCAGTCAGTCGGAAAAGACAGGAATGCAATATTAGTCACCAGAAGCCACTCCAAAGGCTGCAGCGCCATAAAACTGCAATCACATCCAGCTCCATTACCATAATCGCGCCAACTGTTTTCTTTGTTATTTCCTGGCTGTTTGCTAATTAGCCAAACACAGATAAACACCAATGTCACAAACACACAAAAATAACTTTTCTTAACAGCACATTTTGGATAACAGCAGCATTAAGAATTCACATCTGCAGGGTCTATTTCCCCAAAGAGAGTTTCCAACAACTTTCAGCAGAAGGCATCTGGATTAACAGAGCAGCAGTAGCTTCCTTCATGGACAGCCGTGCCTCCTCTCCTCCAGCAGCTCTGATTGGTTAGACAGCCCTGTGTTAGCTGAGGTGTTACTCAATCTGCAAGCTTTCACAGGGGTTTTGGTAATTCTCATTTTGAGGGATGTGGCTGCTCAGTTGTTTGTTTGGCCTCTGAGATTCATCGCTTATTATTATTGATTCTGATTGTGATTAATGTGTGCGAGTCATTTTTGGTTATTATAAAAAAACAAAAACAATATGCTACTCCTACTGGTTTATTTCTTATTAATTTAATTCTGCCTATTCACATTGATTCAAATGGACAATGTGAATTAAGAGCACGTACTCACCAGAAATTCACTGGCTCTGTCTTTTTATGTGTCCACTGCATGAAAGAATCCAAAGATAAATGTCAGAGCAGTGTCTTGGTTATCTGACCAAGCGCTTACACCAACTTGTAGAAATGTTGCAACAAGCGAGGCTGTCATTTTTTGTAGATTACTGTACGGAAGTGTGTGCTTTGCATCTGAGATCTCGGTCTGGACTGCATTTGGAGATGACATTATCCAGTAGTGTGTTGACTTATTACTCCAGATTCCAGCTGTTTCAAGTATCGGGCCAATGCAAACAGTAGAAGCTGTTAATGACCATCTAACTCCATGTCGTCTGCTTGGCTACAAGCGCATTGAAGTACACGGCACACAGATTAAATTGTCCACCACCTGTAATTTTCCCTGGAGGGAGACACATGTTTCGTATCTTGTCTGGTTTTGTAGTGCGGTGAACCACAAATATGTTTTGTGGAGGTGGCAGCGTGGTGCTCTGTTGGATTCTGTACGTATGTATATATCGTAGAGCACCAGCTCTCTTTCTACCTCTCCTCACGTCTCCTTTTCCCTCTCTGTCCCTCCTTTCTAAAATAGGAGTGGTGAACAAAAGGCCGTGCACACTCCAAGTTTAGCACCACTCGGTACTTTTGGTTAGCCTCAGTGCCTCGATGATTTACTTTGAAATGCTCCAATTAAAATAAAGGGCTAATTGTTAGTTTGCCCAACAATTTCTCTGTATTTGTGCCTTCTTCTTTTTCATCAGGAAAGAAATATCCTCTCCTTCGCATCTTTAGGTCGTTGCAGCTAAAATTACACGTTGTGTGTCTGAATGTATGTGGTATGTATGTTTAAACTCTTACTAGAGTTGTCATTAGGAAGTATGCAGTGCATGTGAGGTCTTGCATGATAACAGGGTTAGTTGTTGTGCTGTGTGTGTAGCGCACTCTATATAGATCATGCCTGTGTGCACTCTCCTGTGATTGTGCTCGAACGCTGCAGCGAAGCAGGCGCACATCTCCAGCGGCAGCCACCAAACGTCTCCTGAAGGGGCGGTCAGGCAGCAGCTGTTTGTTTATTTAGATCTAACTTGTAATTACGTCTGCGAGAGACTGCACCACGTCGAAAAGACATATTTGGCTCTGCTCGCCAGCCAATCGTCAAAGGGCGCTCGCTGTCCCTCCTGATTACAGTTGTGCACTGTAGCCGTGCCATCCCAGTGAAGTGAGCCACCAGGATCTCATTTAAGAGATAATTGTAAGTGACTCAACTGTTCTGAGTGTGTCGCTCCGAGAAAATATTTCACATGACAGAGGAAGACTTTTATTTCTCACCCTTAAATGCTAAGGCAGCTAAGTTTGTGCCTCAGAAAGTCGACTACGCAGCAGAAGCGAACAGGAGGAAGTGTGATTGTAGGCTTGGTCGGCACATTGAGCTGTTTGTGTTTTAAATGTGTCCTCAAAATAGCAGAACAGTCCGGTAATGTAAGAATACTTTGTCCAGGTCGGCTGGAGGAGGAGGAGGATTTTTGCTTATGATACAAACTGTATGTAAATGTCCCCTTTTACCAGCATGGATGCTTGCTGCATCTCCTCATTTGGCATTCATAAGCAGTTGTGACGACCTCATCAGTTAGATGGAGCTGACTCCAAGACGGAGACGACAAAACCACAGACCTCAAAATGAGAGGAGCAGGAAGACAGAGACTCCACTTCACAGGAAGCATGAAAACTGAACCAAATTCTCCCTCTCTCTACCCCGTCTCTCTTTTCTTCCCTCCCCTTTCTTCACTCGCTAGTTTAAAGTTGTCCTGGCTTTTATTTTGAGAAATATTAATTTGGTAGAAGAGTGGTGTCGTATCTGAAACACAACACAAAGAAAGAAAAAAGAGAGAGGGAGAGTGAGAAAAAGGGGGGAAAGAGGGGAGGAAAAAAAGAGGCGCAATGCGTGCACATTTCTCTCGCTTGACGTTTTGCTGAAGTTTGTACGCCACTTGAGCCCGCCGTTTCCCTCGCTAATGATACCAGCGGAGCCTCTCTGGGGAATGGCGTCCGTCGTGCGCCTGGCTTTCACATTTCCAGCACCAGGTATTTTGGGATACGCAAGCGGGGACTATGAGGCACATCATTCCAAGAGCTCATCTGGCTCTTTCTCTCTGTCTCTCTCTCCCTCTCTCTTGCTTCCTCTCTCCTCTCCAATCGGCTTCACTCCTCTCCTCCTTTCTTCTTGTTGTTGTACTTCTGCATACGCAGACATTCTCTGTCTCACTCTAGTTCTCCCTCTTTCTTTCTTCCTCCCTCCCTTCCGTTTTCTCTCTTACTTTTTGATTTGGTAAGGATGATTTCAAGTGTGGAGGAGAAAAAAAAATGCATGCACAGGAGAGGGAAAAAATCTTTTTATTAACTTATTCATTGTATGTGAAATCAAGAGGATTTTTCCTTTCTCCCCTCCGCTCTCTTTCCCCCTTCCTCTTGGTTAAGGCAAATGAATGTTTAAAGAGGTAATTTACTGGGCCCTGGCAGGATCCACATTGTGTATTACACAAACAGGCGGCAACAAAAGGAAATTCTAATCTAGACAGTAACACGACTGCACAGAGGATCCTCGGCGGGGGGTCCAGATGAATTATACAACAATCTGTGTTCTCCCTCGTTTAATTTAAAGGTCTGTTTTCAAGGCTATCGCCAGCTCCGACTTCAGAGGAGAGACTTGGCCTGCTGAGGTCAAGCCCATATTGACAAATATCAAGAGGCAAGAAAGGAGCGCCCAAAACGCAGATATGAATAAGTAAAGGCAAACAGATAAGCAAACATAAAGCAATAAGGGAGAGGGGAGGCGTGCAGGCGTACACACAACACCTCATTGGCCATGAAACATGGGGGCCCAGACAAGGTTTTCCAGAGAACTGAAAGAAACATGAAAACTAAGCATGTGAAGGCGTCTCTTTTTAAATGGGAAATAATCGTTTGTTTGATGGCGCTGCATGGCTGTCAGGGTCTCGGGGTTTTCACGCAGGAAGACACTAAAGAAGGTGTTGTCACCGACAGGCTACTGTTCTCAGGGGCCCGATGGACCTTGCCCTTGAGCTTTTGTTAGCAGAGGTGGAGTAGCATGCATGCATTAATTTGGTGAGATGATGCTTCCAGAAATGGACAGAGGCACTTCATGAATTTCTTTTTTAGTTTGTTACATAATAGCTACGTGATTGTGCCAGACACCTCGTGTTGCTTTTATTTTTAACTTCCACTGATGTGTTTTCAAATGACTCTGAATGATGCTCAAGTCTTTGAACTAAAATATTCTTGGAGGACCGGCCCCCTGCTGGACATATTATTCCTCTCTATCTCTCTCTTTCTCTCTCTGCTTCTATTCATCCTTCTGTTTTTCTTTCCCCGATTTCAGAAAAGAGCGTCAGGTGGTGACGAAATTGCCCGGCCACCCCGAGTCACCTCTTGTCGCCGCTGATTTTTGTTCTAGTCCGTGGAAGCCACACACCGCGGCCGGCCCCTGCCCCCCTCCCAGTCCATCATACTTTGGACAATCAACAGGTCACGGACCCTTAACCCCTCCCTGTGGCTCACCACCAGCCTGCTTCTGACAGGATGAGCTTGACCTCTGATCCCCTGAGCAGACAGCTCAATCAGCTTCGTATGGCAGCAGTCACAGCAGAGAAAGACATAGCAGCCTCTTTCCCATTGCAACCCTTCCTTCTTTAGTCACATAGCTGCTGTTGGGCTTTAATTTAATACTCTGACACGGCAAATCACTTTGGGCATTTACACCGTCCTCGTCTATTACTCACTTCCTTTATTTTCCTGATTCATAATCATCGTTCTTTAATAATACCAAGCTTCTGCAGCTTTTATTTTGCCTGCTCATACCTCAAAAGTCATAACCCGATGCTGAAGAATATGATTTGATTGTGGATGTGTTTTTTTTTTTTAAAAAAGGGAGAAAAAAAAGAAAAAAGAAAAGAAGAACTCTGATGCAAATTTGGCCTCTCGTTCGCTGCTAGTGATGTTTGCTCCCCTACGTCCTCTGAGCTCCACCACTGATTTAACCTCCAGGGATGAGCAGCCAGTGATCACAACGCTCAGAGGAAGTTAGCGGCCTCCTCTCTCCAGAGGCCAGCACTTCCTCTTGATTTCGCCTGTTCTGTCGAGAAAGAAAAGGAAGGTAAAGATAAAAAATATGAGAAAAAAAACCCCTCTGCTATGCTGTGTGTGTGGGCTTCACACAACTGTAAAACTGCGTCATCAGCACAAAAGATGAAACTGTGAGTGTGTGTGTGTGCGTCTGTGCGTGAGTGCATGTGTGTGCATGTGTGTATTTTAGGCAAGGTGCCTGCCCTGGAGCTAGATAATGTGAACAGAAGCAGATGGGGAAACTTAAACGCACACCCACTAGGGTATAGCAGAGCTGGCACAAAGTAAGAAGAGGTCTTAGAACATCTCCCAGCCCGAGTGGATGCCAGCACTCTTGCTAGCACTGAGACTGGATGACAAAGAGAGCGAGAAAAAGAGAATCTGTGTTGTTGTTGTGTCGGTGTGTGTGTCTGTGTGTGTTTTGTACAGTACCTCTACTTTCTGTTCTTTTTGCATATTTATTCTTTTATGAAACTGTCGGCCCTCTGTCCTTCTGTTTTGTATCTCATCTGTTGTGCTCCAGCACCAACCATGTCTGACATTAAGAAACACCACCCATTACAGTCCACATAAAAAAAAAAATAACTCAACGCTCGCTGGATATTTGTCGAAAATCATTTTTGGATTTTTTTGAACGAGCATTAAATATAAACACAGTGAAAGCAGCTTCTGACTACGTAATGAATCTGACTTTAGATAAAGGCCATCATCTATTATAATAACACCCTAAACATTGTAAAGCTGGCCACTGCAGATAAAGCCTCCACTACAGGGAAGACAAGTATGCTGCATGTTTGTTTACAGTGCCATGAAATTCTGGATCAAATGAGCTTTTCAAATAGTCTCCATCATTCAAACACAGAAATGCGGATCACACTGGGGCCTTGCTGGAATTCACCATCTGTCTTATCATTTCTCACAATTAATATTCAATAAAAAAACATTTCCATACAGCTCCTAATGAGGAATAAATGTGCTGTTAAAGACATACATATATATAGGGAAACACGTAGGCCTGATTATATTTGGGCTTATGCACATTAAAGGTTTTCAAAAACTTAAACTTTTACCTTTTCTGAGTTTACTGGAAATGTTTTGTGTCTTCTTAAAAAGGCAAGAAGAACTTCAGTAATTAAATACCCGAGTATGTAAATAGTTTATGTATCTATTAAAGGTGGTATGTCTAAGGATATTTTCACATGATTTATAACTACTGAAAATCCTATGTGAAAAATCCTGTTTTATGTCATATTAGTGACATTAAACACAACAAAAGAATGTGACCCCCCCCCCTTTTTTTTTTTCCTAAAATAGCGACATCTCCAGTCAGATTTAAAACAGAGACCTAAATCACTCAGACTCTGCCTGCTCAGCAATCATGCAAGAAGCAGTTGTGCCAGCCCTTAGTCATGCATCACATTTTGCAAAGCATCCGAGTCACTAGGGACCAATCTGTTAGGCCCATAAATCAGCTCTGGATCTCCACACGAGCCAGCCGAGGCAGGCCGGGGGTAAGAAAAGGGGGCCAATGAGTCCTCCCACAATGAGATGCACATGTTGCTGCCTGGTGGGTGGGTGCAGCAGAGGTCAGAGGGGGTGTGTAGGTTAATAATGAGGTGAACTTGATCTTCTCCAGTCCCAGAGAAGACCAGTCGCTCTTTTACCCCCAGAGGGGAGAAGACCATTATCTCAACAATGTAAGAAGAGGAAAGTGATGAGGGAGAGAGTGGTGGTTGTTCTGGACTGCTGGGTCAGATAATGGTCATGAGATTGTAGATAAATGGATTATTTGTAATTGTGGTAATGACAGCAGTAGGAAAAGCAGTAGTTGTACTCTAGATAATCAGAAGGACACACATGAGAGAGGAAGAAGAAATATATCACCTGGAATTTTTCCAGTAGTTTTATATATTAGATATATTATATTTATATATAGTGAAATAATCCTGCTTCATTAAAAACTACACATACAGAGAAATAAAATCATCTGAGAAAAACATTTGGAGTGTCTGTCCTTGAATGTAGAATATAACTGTATTTAGTAACCATACCTTGTCTGTACTACACGTTAACATCTATTTCATGCCCTGAATAGAGAAATACTGAAGGATCCATCTTCTATAGTGAGACCAAATGTTTCTACACTTCACTTCGTCAAATTCCAAATGCATTGATTGCACGTGACAAATCCAATTGAAGCAATTTAAATCCAATTATGTCTATCTAGCTATCTATAAATATATATACAGTATATATATATAATATTCAATAACGTCTATAGGTGTTATCCTGTGTGATTTCCTTCTTCCTGCCAATCTTTCTGTTGTCTGCTGGGATTCCCAGAGGCGTCTTTCTGCCATGATCGTGGTTCGATTATTAGCCAGTGGGCAAAGGTGAACCTGGAACTGACTTGCTTTTGGGAAAGCAGGCCCTGGTTTCCTCAGGCACATTGTTCCAACGCTTAATGGTCCTGACAGAAAAGACTTTTAACACCCTTGACCTTCAGTCTAGACTTTGGAATGACCAAAAGGGTCTCAGACTGAGGTCTTACTCACACAAGAAGTTACCCTGCACCCCATCTTGCAACAAATATTTGTTCTTTAATGTAAAAAAAAAAAGAAAAAAGAAAAAAACCACCACAGTTTATTATCAAACACTTAATATCTACTGGATTTTCCATTTGGTATACAGGCTCAGTTCTTGGTATATCTGCTTCCTAAGATAAGACTGAAAATGTGCTGAGAATAAACTGCTCACATGTGAGGGGAAATACTGTTAATCAGCAATTTCAGCAATCAGAGAGGCCCAGGGAAAATCATCCAGAATGTTAATCCAGTTTATGTGAGTACTTATCACCTGTATACGTAGAGAGTGTTTTTTTTTTTTTCCTTCAAAATGTTTTCACTGAAGTGAGTTTCATGATAACTAATTCCTCTAAAATCTTAAGATGGAAGCTTGGAGTACTGTAGTTACTGAGACTAACAGGATTGTAGTGGCTATTTTTCAAAAGCAGTCAAAATACTGTATGTATGGAAATGTGCCGGCGGCTAAATGGTTGCTGATAATAGACTTTAAAAAAAAAAAAAGTTATGTGAGATGTATTTACAGAATTTAGCAGGGGTAACATTTAGTGTTTAGCTATAGGATGTTATAAGAGATATAAGTTTTCTTCAAGCAGTGAAGGCACATTGAGTTCAAAGCAGTTTGACATCTGAATGCTATGAAGTTACTGATAGCAGGGCAGCAGGAAAGAGGAGAGAAGGCATCATATAGGCTGTTTAGAGGAAAAAAAAAAGATAAAACCCAAAAGTCAGTCCTGTGGAGTAAGGTTTCAATTATAATATATCATGAATCGGAGGGAAAGTGAATTCACAATGGAAAACAAAAATGCACCATGCATAGTTATCTGTCATATTTTCTTCAAATTAAACATATTGTGAATCTTAGATCAACCCTAGCCCTAATCATTAAAGAAAAGGGGCAGTGGGCTCTGCTGATGCCTCTTGATGCCCTTCAGGTGTACGGTGCAGAGATGGCTGCTCCCTCTCTGTCTCTAGAAGACACACATACATAAACATGTCCCACCCCCTTGTACCAACGCTCAAGTTTGATTGATGAGGAAATAGATGGCAAATTGCAGTGTCCATCCTGATGGATGACATAATTTGGCCCAATGTGCTGATGATGTACCCCCCCCCTCCCCACACACACCTCTTTTTTTCCCCCCTACACTCCTTTTTTGCTTACCATTGATCAGTGGGAGTTTTGTAAACCAGCCTTGTTTGAATTTAATGCATGAGGAAGGAGAGCAGTTGACGCGGCTCTTTACTGCCTGTCCCGGGTCCCTCGGCCCCCTCCCTCCCTTCCGCTCCCCCATCCATCTTTATCTAGAGGGGTCCAAGCCATGACAGATCCAGTGGCACTCAGTTTGTTTACCCTTACACATAGACAATCACTCTGTGTTAAATGGCCCTTCTGCTTTTAGATGGATTATTGTTTACACAGGTTCAATTATAGGGGGCTGCACGGCACGGGGGGTGGGGTGGGGTCTAAATGGAGAGTTATTGCACGGGAGGGGGACTAAGAAAGATGGGCAGTGATTATCAGGCCTTGATATTTTCTGTCAGTGTTTGTTCTTGTCATCAAACTGCGGCAAACATTGCAGAGGCTTTCATTTCCAGCCACCGTGTTTGCCAAGGAATTTTGTAAAAGCCTGTTCAAACAGCCAGTGTCAACAATAGCGACCGACGCTCAAATTGATTTATAAACTCTTGACTTTTTCCTCAAGACGATGCGATGAACCTACAATATGTAAATAAGTCTGGAGAGGCCTCATTTTGACTGTTGGGGGTGAGAGGAGCCGTCCCGTCCGCTGGCACGGGGAAAGCTCTGCATATTCCTCAATCAAAATCCCTACATGTGTACACAGCGTTGCCAGGCCTTGTTCTCCCAGAGGCTTATTTTGTGGAAGCCATCCAAGCGCCACCTCTTATTTGAATGGGCTGACAGGTGAAGAAGAGTCAGAGGAGGTTTGTGTGTGTGTGTGTGTGTTTGGAGATGTCTTGATTGATGGGCCAATGGCACACAGTGGCGGCTGAGTTTATGAGCCAGAGCAAATCTGAATATTGAGAATGCGGCCGTCATGTCACACTCACCATATTAAGAATTATTTGACAATGCATTATGTTGGAGATCTGTCACGTAAAAAAGATGAGCATGCCCTCCCCCGTGGCTGAAATTACAACCTGCGGCGCCGTTAGGAGTGGCTCCTCGCTCAACTTTGTGAATTCCTTGCGGGCGACTCTGACACCCCTTGACGCCCATTGACTGGTGGGGGGAGGGCCGCTTACTTACTCAGAGTTAGCGACTGCCAAAATAAATCATAAAAAACATCTATATGCATGGATTCCTGTGTCGTCTTGGGTTTCAGATTTGCACAGTATTGTTGACCGCAACCTTAAATTTGCATGCATTTTCCCCCCACCATAAACACGACTTCTGAACCTGAGTAAGCAACGGAGGCTTGTAGGCCTACACTTAGAGGGGAAAAAATAAAAATGTACACCACGGCGTCCCATGATTACACCCCAGGAAAACTGTTGCGCAATCTAGGAACTCTTCGCTCAGGCCCGGGTTTGGCTGTTCCAGCTGATGTTATAAAGCCTTCACAGCTCAACCTCCTACACTGTGGTTTACTATTCCACGGAAATTATTTGGCCTATAAACATGCCACGCCAGGTCCATCACCAGGATATTTTACACCGTGCACGACATGGTGCTAACAAATGGCTTCCACCTGGACCGTGCTGGATCGCGCTCGTCCTCCTTGGCTTTCTGCTGCGGCTAATCTTAGCTGTCCTAACAACATGTGATGACTTTTTTTTTTACCATAAAGGAAGCTTCATCTGGTTACAGGAGGCCTGGCCTCAGTGCTGTAACACAAGCAATGTGTATTTCTGTGTGTGTTTGTGTGTGCGTGTGTGGTTATCTCGTTACAAGGTGTCAACCTGTTTTCTATTTGGACATTTTAATGAGCGAAATTAACCCTGGGGCTGTTTGTTCTTTGTCCACTAGGTACACACATGGAAAAACAAACAAAAAAAAAACATCTCTGGCTTCATCACGCTCTTCACACTTCAGCTTGTTTTTCCTGTTTGTTTGATGTGCTCGGCTTGTTGTGTTGCATGAACTGAACATGACAATCAAGAGCGCGCCGTAATGACTTCAAGGTGTTAATCTGATATTCATTTAGATGTGAGCCGTGTTCCTCCAAATGGTGGAGGAAATAAATCATTGGCCCTTTAATAATAATCAATGCCTGATCCCCCTACCACCACCTCTACCAGCCCCCACCCCGCCTGCTCCCCCCACCCCCCCTCCCCGCGCATCATCTGGTGTGCTGTTTGTGTGTGTGTGTACGTGTATATGGTATGGTGTGTGGTGTTTCTAGGTGTACTCTGTGAGCCGTGTTTTTTCCTCTGGGGGTCTCTTTGGCTGACCCCGTGACCCCTCTTTCTCTGAGGACAGCCAGCTAAGAACCAAGCAACATATCAAAGAGTGGGGGGGCACAGCCAGGCCACTGGGTTTCTGGCAAAATCATCTCAATAAATAAATATCACAAGACACCGCTGGAGGGAAGAGCTTTGATGTGGGGGGGTTGAGCCCCATTCTCTCTTTTCTCTCTCACTCTTTCTCAACCTCAATACAGGCGCTTCTCCTCTAGTGTCTCCACTCACCGCCAAAACCCTCACCGCTTGCTCTGACAAAATGGCTCATGTGTGCTCCTCTATCCACATCTCAGCAGCGCCAAACGTTCAGGGGCTTGTAGTTTTCCTCTCTGAGGAGGAGTGAGTTGGAGAAGCACAGTCTTGTTATCAATAGATCCAGGGCGCTGGATTGGTTACGAGGAGCTGGCACCAAAAGAGTTGGAGAAAAGCCTTTCTTTTCTTTTTTTTCCATAGCACCGAGAAGCTCAGGTGAAAAACACTTTGAAAACATATTTACCAATGTCTGTTTTAACTGTTTCCACAAGGTGAGATGTATAAAAAAAGGATCATTGTGTAGAGGTGCCCTGTCAGTCATCCGTTTGATTCTTAAATTACTAACTAAACAACACTGCATGTCAGTTCCCAGCTGTGAGAAGTAATAGGACTTGCACAGTTAGAACAGCAAAGCTCGACCACAGTACAATGATCTTTTTCTCTTTCATTTTCCACCGATGCTCATCTCATCTCATCATGCACTTACTTTTAATTATGTTATGATCCTCGTAAATTGACTGTAATTTGCTCTTATATTCAACAAGACAGCTAGGAGCTCTTTTACTGGCAACCATTTTCAGTCTTGGCAAAGAAAATAATAGTTGAAGAAAATGTCCTGATGTAAGTGTCCCAAATTTGTTCAAGGGAATTGCAACACTTTTGCTGGTTGTTGCCTCAGTCTGTCACTAGACAGAGATGTGTGTGTGTGTATTGTTTTGTTGTTGTTTTTTTAGGGTGACCCTTAGGGATGAATCACAATGTCTATTTTACAGAGGAATAAATACACACACTGGACAGTAGGAGCTATTGTGTTTTTCCTTTGCAGAATTGCCTCATGTCTGTGTCGGCAAACACTGAACTTGAGTAGTGGAAATAGCTGACTACTCTGAAACATAGCTGGTGCACTTTCAAGCGAGAAAGATGTGAGACACGCTGTAATGTCAAACGCTGTGTCCAAACGCAAAGCTGACAACAGCATTGTCAGGTACTTTGTGTGATCTGAAATGAATATACAGGAGTATAACAAGTGGTCTTAAGAGCTCCAGGTCAGTTCACCCCTATTTTCTCTCAGTCTATCTCCTATTTTTATTTTTTTATTTTACTTCTGAAAGGACAGACTTCCCCGCTATAAAATTACAACCATCAACCACATTATTTAGCAGGTGTAAAGAAATGACACAGATCATATTCAGAGGTGAGAAATGTCTTTGTTGGTGGATTATTCACCCAATTTGAATATCTCAAGTTTAAAAAGCCAAAGCAGACACTTGAAGACACCTTAACACTTTGAATAGGCAGGGTAATAATTGGAATTTATGACAAGCCATGAGGTGTTAAGTGCTGCTTTAAATGGTGATGATTTGCATACATTTGCCATAGCAATACTGCGAAGAAATCATTTCAGAATATCTAATATCATAAAGTAGATGTTGAACATACTTTATCTGCTATTATTTGAGAAATCCCATTCAAACTGAGGTTTTCAGTTGAACTAAAATGAACCCAGTACTTTATATAATAATAGTAAAAAAACAACATTATTCATCCAAGTTATTCTTTTGAGTTGATGTCATCACATTGGTTGACTCCATGACAACTTTCCCAATTCGGTCCTCATTACCGTCTCTTGTCGCTGAACAATGCCTGTTTAATGGTTGAGCATGAATAAAAGACAACATGACAACACAATGAAAGCAGGTGGAGGAGGTGAGAGCCGATTGCCCGCAGGGTGAGACGTAGGTACATTAAGCTCAGAAAATTGGTCAATAATAATTTCCTCTCACTATTGAGAGGCGGCTGAGTGGAATGCGGCTGAGAGCGCGGCGTGTGTGTATGTGTGTGGTCTAATACACGGAGCAGTATGGGGGTTAAACTGCGTGTCTCTAGGGGGCATGTTATTGACTGTTGACCAGCCCAAATTAATTTTCAACAAGCCTCTTCAGGGGAAGAATGGAGATGGATTATTGTTGCAAAGGGAGGGCCTCATGTGCTTTACTCCAAGGTCCACTAAGTGGATGACTGGCCTCTTAATATTCCTCCACCTCAGCTGAACTATAGTACACTGCCTCTGTTACAGCTTTTTGTTGCCATCCACGCACATCCCCTTTTAGATTTTTAGCATGGAGGTATGTTGACAGAGAATAGCTTTTGTAATCTCCCCCTCTCCCAGATTTCTTTTTTGCCGATGACGCTGAGCGCAGTCATTATTTCCAAAGTCCCGTCCTCATATGGATTTAAATGTGCCTGTGTAGTTGATGTGCCTCGGCTGTGGAAGTCAAGCAGCTGAGTTAAACAAGAGGCCTCATTGTTAATTTGAGCATCCTGGCTTATTAGTTTGGTTTTGATCTATCGGAGGCGGCTGGGTGTCATCCCATCGCTTGTTTTCCCTCTCCCACTTTGAGTGGTACAAGTGACAAAAGGCCTCCCACACACAGTCGCTGGCACAGTGTGATCACTGCACGCTGAGACACAGGGAGGTGTCAGCACTAATCTCCTTTAAAATGGCTCTCTTGTCTTACATCCGATGCTCACAGCATATCCTCAACACTGTAATTGTGTCTACTCGATGAGACTTGCCGTCCCACTTTTACACCACTTTTGTTTCATACAGTGAGTGCGCGCCACTGAAGTTGTGATACATTGCACTTGACTGAGGAGTTGAAAATCAGTGAAATGTTTTTACCTGCTATTCTCAGCCACATCAGTGTGTCTTGTGCTTTCTAATCTCCCATCACTAAAAGAGGTAATAAGAAGTAATATGCAGTACAAAAACACCATCGGCTCCCATTGTCAGCCCTGGGATGAAACCAACTTGTTAAGTTTATACTCAGGCAAAGTGATTGAGACTGAATTTCACAGAGGCTCAGGAATACTCACTGACGACTGCAGCTTCCTCTTCTTCTTCTTCTCCTCCAGCACTTTGTAGGAATTTTAGAGCATTTTTTTTAGAGCAGGTTTTATTTTAGGGGCTACTCAGGTTTTTCTTTGGCACTGAGCGAAACAAAATGAGAGACAGACGGCTGCCAATTTTAACTTATTACAGTGATGTTTTAAATCTAGGTCTGTGTGCAAGTCGTCATAGTGTTTAATCCTCGGTGGACTCTTTCTTCCCTCCAACTGAATGGCCAGTGGTTATTTGTACAGCTATTCATTCTGCGACTGTTTACTTTCACATCTGTGAGGGCAGACGACTCATACAATATGTTTAGATAAATTAATCTGATTTTAATTAAATTCCCTGTGCATTGTTAAAACATGATGCTGCTTCTGTGTCTTAGTGGAGCTGCTTGGTTTTATGCAGGTGACTTAGAAAATCTGATATTTGTCCTCTCACTGTCGTCCTTTTCAGAATAACGTCCTTTTACCATAGTGTTCACGCAGCTGATTACACAAAGTGGATCTTTGTGTGTCACCCCCGACACATGCACACACTGACAGTGATGTGTTTTTGACAAAATGATAGGTCAGGGTCAGCTCAATCGCAATACCTCTCATGCAGGGAGTCGACGGTTGAAGAGAGGAGCATACCTCAGCCACTCTATTAATTCTAGATTAACGGAGGACAGAGGAGATGCAGCCGTTTGGAAAAGACGTTTGTTTCTGAGGAATTTTCTGCTTCTCGGTCCCCGAGCAGCGAGCGCTGGTTGCTGTGTTTCTGCAGTGTAAATATGAGGAAGGGCCCACAGCTGAGGTAGTTTTCCCAAGGTCGCAGCCTGTGATGATGAGGAGCAGAGCTGACTCGATGCATCTGGACTTCATTATGGGAAGCTGGAACATGCTTCGCTATCATTCCTGCTATCTGCTGAGGGAGATGGAAGACGGCCGCAGAATCCAACTTAGCAGGGGTTGTCTTCCATCTTTCCTCATGTTTGGGGGGGTTCGCCTTCCATCTTTCTCTCATTTTCCCTTTTGTTTTTCGCCTAACTTCGTCTTTATCTCCACGTCTGCCTCTGAAGTGCTGTGTGTTTATGCAAAATCCATGTTTGGCATACTTGTCGAGACTGAAGTGAAGATTGAAGTGCTCGTCGGTGCTTTAACGGCATGTCTACCTTCCTTGGATGATCCCCCCACCCCCCCAACCCCCTTTTCTCGCTCTCTCTCTCACCTTCCCCCCCTGCTTTTTTCACTTTGCTGAGAAAGTTTCTTCTTCCTCTCCCATGCCTCGTTGATGCCCCGGAAAAGTCAGAGCTAAGTCAGAGCGCTCCCTGTCTCGCCCCCAGGACAGAGAGCACCTAGCCACATGCCTCGTAGGCTCGCCAGGAGCTCAGCGCCTCTGAACTGACTGATTGCCACTCAGAGAAAAAAAAAAAAAAAAACTCCCACACTGTTGCCATTCTACCATTTGCTGCTGTGCGAGCAAACGCGGCGCACATCAAAGCAGCATATTCACTTACCCCCTCTCCACACCCTCATCAATGCCCCGCTGCACTCCTCCTCCTGCCTTCCTACCTAACCCGCCTCTCTCTCTCTCCCTCTCTCCCCCCATCTTCCTTTTTGCCCATTGTACATTTTTTTTGCTGATGAAATCAAACAGACTCATTTTCATTTGTGTGTCAGAAGCGGTGCACCGGACCGTGTGGCTAAAAGGAAAAATCAATGCAGCCCTAAGTGGGAGATCAAACTCAATGTGTGTAGGTTTGGATTGAGCCATAGTCTCTTCATTACACCAAATAAACCCATCATCCTGACGTGTGTGAAAAGTCCATGCGAGCATAAGACTGTGTAGAGTGAAATGTCCCTTTGATGACTTAGCAATTTTTTATCTAAAAAGGTGAAGGCTCAGGTTATTGCGTCTTATCTAACATGGAATATAAGTTCCACTTGGCACAATTGGCCAAACAATACATGTTGCCAGTTACAACAACCTTAATCATTTGCTGTCTGCACTCTAAATAAACAGATGGCCTGTGAAGACCTTACCTTTTGACAAAAAAAAAATTAGTGATTAAAATTAATATGAAGGCGTGTGACACTGTCAGTGTGCTACTTCACTCCTGTCCTTGTCACAGTGAATCCCTGTTAGCGGTTAGCGGTGAGCTGAAATGGAAAAAGCAGCTCTTTCCATGCGAATGACACAAGCAGCCACATTTCTGTCTTCATTTGATATGTCATTGCTGGACCTTGTACCATATCAAGAAACAACAGGGATCCATTATTGATATCTGGCAGCTAAAGTTGCATCACCTTGAGAGTTCCGAAGGTGAAAAGCAACATAGCACAACTGGGTGTTTTTTTTTATATTATTATTTCTTTATTTATTTCTGTTTCCCTCTAGTGAGATGTCACTTCAAAAACAACCCGACCAAGGAATGTTATTATGCTGAGAGAATGTCAGCCAGTTACAATAGGCTGCTTAATGAGGTAGTGTGGCAAACTTTCAGGCAGGCCATAATATGAATTATTTGTCATTGGGTCTGTGTGTGTATGTGTGTGTGTGTGCGTGTCTTTGGAAAGGGCCCAGTGTAAAGCAGGATGAAGGCAGGCCTTGATGGAGAGATGTGGCACTAGCCTGGGGGCTCGCTCCACTGTGAGGGTAGTTAGCTCGCTGCACACCGCCATCATTAGGGACTAGGGCACTTGTGCTGGGGAAGGTGACACACAAGCCTACATTCAGACAGCAGCACATACACAGAACACCTGTATATATGCTGCACTTCTTCTCTGCACTTCTCTCTCTGACTGTCTTGACCCCACACTCCCTCTTAAGGGAGTTTTGCTCCATAATCACTGAGACCACAGTCTTCACATGAGGCGCTATTTGGTTGAAGTGCAGAACTTTACAGGCTGCGAGTAAACTTTAAAAAAGTGTGATGATTAAGATGCGTAATGTTCCAGCACAAAATATGAGCCTTTTAGATGTTAAAACACGTTTTCAGGGCGAGGGTTAAGTTGGGGTTAGGGTTATGTTGGGCTTACATTAGGGTTAGGGTTAACCATGGAAGCTAAACCTGCATTTTCAACACACTGGGATGAACAGAAATGTATTCTATTAGTTTCCCTTATGAAGTTGATGGGATGAAGTCCAGTATTTACCCTGAACATGATAAAGTAGTGGGAAACCAGTACAATGAGTTGAAAGATGCTGTGATTGGTGAGAAATCTCTGTAGTGCCCCCCTTTTTTATATACACAAATAGTCACGTGATTCATTACTCATGCAAAATACTAATTATAGCAGCTTCAAGATCATTTGGTAAATCACTGATTAGGACTTTGGTGTCATTCAGGGTGGCATTTTATATTATCATTATCAACTAATGTCTTGATTATATGCACAATATTTTTAAATACATGTCCACTGGCTATGTTGACACCTCTATTTTTGCTTGAAGTGGAGTGACTTAAATAATTAATGGATCCAGCGAGGTGATAATCTCAACAACTATAGTCATGTGTCTCATTATTCTCTGATATGGCTCACCTTTGACTCCATCAGTCGTGTTGGTTTCTGATTGGATGACTGTGGCTTCAGTGGGTGTGATCTCTCCAAAAGATGCTGATTGTCTTTTGGCTTGGTTTGGACAGTATGTGGAGCACAATAATATGATACCTCTTTCTTCTTCTTCTTTGTCCTACTGTATATTGTCGCCCAACTGTTGCCTGCGTATGTTTGACTTCTAGGTTTCGTACATCAGATGTCTGTGGCGTCTGTGTGCTTGTGGAATTTTAAAGCAGTTTATGAGAGAGGGAAAAAAGAAAAGGGCTCTCCATGTTCTGGATGGAATTGCTTAAATTTGTCTCTGATGGAACATCCCTGCACTCCCTGTTGCTCTTTTCTCTTCTCTGTGTACTTTATCGCTGCTTTCAATTTCCCTCTTATCAGAATCTATTGTAGTGCAATACACACAATATGGCCTTAATGGATCCAAAATCTTTGTGATTAACGATGGCCTTGTTACTGGCACACCACGGGATAGTCCTTTAGGGGAAAGCATTGTGCATCAAATTGTACCAAATTTTCCCTTGTGTGGTAGCCCCTATTTATTTCTTAGATAAAAGAGATTCTTTCATATCGTAGGAAAAAGAAAATCTCTCAAAATACCCACCTTTCATGTGCATCATTTTGTTCTTCAAGGTTAGAGGACAATTGTTACTGAATAAAGAGTGAGATGATTCTTCCACAATTAGTTTTGGAGAAAAAGAGGATAGCTATTCAGTTTACAACTTATTCAATGGTTTCAAGATTTATGAAAATAGGTATCGACAAGGAGTTATTGGCATCAAAAACTAACAGCACATTAAAGTCACCGTCAACATTTCCTTTTCTGGCCCCTGTTCTCCTGGAGTTCTTTTATTTGTTTACCCTTTTTATCATTGATTTTTTTTCCCCACTCTATTTCTGTTTTTTCTGAGACACAAAGCATACCGAATGTAGCGACATATGGTAAACATAACAGATAATCCTAAATGTGAACAAAGACAGGGATCGTGGAAAAAAAAAGGATGAATCCAAAATCAAAAATAGGGAAGATTTTATTTAATTTGCGAAATTCATTAAAGTGAAACTCATGATTTCCGTGGCCTGACATCTTCTGCCAATCTTTAAAATGTCTGATGAGCCAACGATGACAGCACTCAGATAGAGAATCACATCCTCGGTTTTCATTTAGGTTAATGTACAACTTGGCCTGATCCTGATCAGATGTTTTGCTGTGGTTCTGATAATGTAGACTGGACTCTTGTTTCCAAAAAGATTTCCAAAATGCCTTCTACCTACACTAACACAACTCACAACTTACTGTCCTCTGTATCTTTTTTTTATATACCATCATCTCCTTTGTTGCTGTCTTCTTTCACAGCCTCTTCACCTCCACTGTTGAGTGCAAACTTGTAATAAGTATTGACGTGACCTCTGATTCCTTTACCTCTGCGTCTTCTTCCCCCTTCAAACCTGAAAAAAAAAATCAATTGACTCCAGATC
Organism: Decapterus maruadsi; assembly: GCA_030347415.2. NCBI lineage: Eukaryota > Metazoa > Chordata > Actinopteri > Carangiformes > Carangidae > Decapterus > Decapterus maruadsi. Next base: position 9,844,257 of record CM064888.1, on the reverse strand, counting down.
ATCTTTAGACACATGACTTAAATCTTAGTCCATGAGATACGGCCAAGAAGAGCACACAAACATCGCACTGACTCGGTTTTCCAACTCCCATAGAATTACTTAAGTGCTTTTATGAGATTGGTGGGCGCGTATTGGTCTTCTTCAGGGAGCAGTGAGTGAATGAATAGACGTTGCCTCTCCCTGATGAAGGTCACAGCACGGCCGCAGTGCATTGATGCATATGGTCCTTAGAACTACAGTATATGATACGAGCCTGCGGAGCTAGTTCAAGCAGACACCTCAAGCTGCTTCTTTCCTGATCAGCTGATCAGTCACATGCTCCCCTCATCCAAATAGGGCGGGCTACTTAAACCCCTCAGTTTACCTGCTCATCCCTGGCTATGCTGCCGCTGCTGTTTTACTTCTGCACATCTCGTTGCTGTTGCCCATGAGGTTTTCTCCTCCCCAGCATCCACCTGTGGGCTCTGTCTCTATGATCCCCTGCTGGTGTCTGCTTCATTCCCCTGTAATGTCTGGCAAAGCAGATCATTCAGGGAATGAAAAACTGAGACGCCAAACCTGCTGCAGCCGTGCTCAAGGAAACCTATGCTGTGTTTCAGCTTGCAGTGCTTACACTTACAAATTATTTGTTCTCATTTCAGAGTTGTTTGACTGAACTTCTATTAATTCAGGCTCCTTTAAGAAAAAAAAGGCCTCAAAAGCTAAAAAAAACAAACAAAAAAACAGCAGTTTCAGACTAAAGAGCACCTTTGAAAAACACATCTACACATAAAAACCCAACACAGACCTTGTATCGTCTTTTCTTTCAACTTAGTATTAAACCCAATTGGGGTGAAAAAACGAATATCGAAATGAATCTGTAAACTTGAAGCTTTGTGAAAACTGTGGCAGTTTCATCTGCAGCAGAGGAGACTGAAGATGTTTGTGCTGTGCTGCAGCCATTTCTTCAACCTTTCAATTTTATCCTACCACTGTGATCAGGATCAGGGGTATACATCTCTTTTTTTCTCATCCTTTTTTCAATAACATCCAAAACAATATCTTTTTGTGTTTTTGTTTGTTGCAGCCTAGGGGACATATTTAATGTTTTTGCATTGTTTTCAGATTTGTATGCTTGCCTGCAGCAATGGCCTTCAACATTCTTCCTCCATGCCACAATGACATCAAAAAACGTCATTTCTTTACTCAGGTATACAAAGACTTTCCTCCTTCTTGAAATGTAATAGAACCGTCACGGACGCTTCCATGTTATACGTCGCTAGTCTAACGGTTTATAGTTCAAGGGTATAGCCCACACAAATGCATTAAGTGTGCACACTGTACACATTCAAAGGGAACAAAGAAGAGTCCCGCATTTGCTTGATCACAACTGAACCCATTCCCCAGCTTTCAGTTCGCCTTTGCTTGGTATTCATTGGAGGACGATCTGTACATTATGACCATGTTCAAGTACAACACGCACGCTGTATTTCAGCTGCACCTCAATACTTTTTTTCGTTGTTTGCTTGGCTACTTTGTAGATTTAAGCAACCTTCAAATAAATAAGAAATCAATGCCGTTCTCCTCGGTGTACAGAGTGAATCCATAAAATGTTGCACTCGCTCACTTGCGAGCGTGTACACACAGAGACTGTTTTCTTGCAAAGCTGTTGTTGATCCATTGAGAGCGCCAACCTAAGTGGAGACCAACCCAAACAACACAGCCCACTTTGACTGCGATGTAACGCCTGTGTGCTGTTTCTAATACAGAAAATTTGTACACAAAATTCCTGACATAACTACTGATGGAGGCAGCACTGGAGGAGCTGGAACGCTTCAGTGATATTTCACAGATGAAAGGGGAGAGAAAATACCTCGATAACCAGACGCAAAATTAAATCACCGCTATGATGAAACATCCGACGCCCGTATTGAAGGGGCTCAGTGTGTTGAGGGCCATCTTACGTTAATGTCAGGATACTTTGAATTCTTGAGCAAATCACAGTAAACACAGAAATGTGCAAGTCCCTTTTTTCCTCGGCAGGAATCTGCACTGTTGAAGTGACTACTGTGAGTCATTGAGCTCCTATACCAGCTCTGTGCTCATGCTGAACTCTGGCCTGCACGTAGATGGAGGCGAGGGAATGGAGAATTAACTCCCTGTGGGGCTCAGCAAAGTTTCACCTTATTATTAATTAAGTACCAGAGAACCATTTGCATGAGACACAGGTATGACCGACTGTGGTCAGACAAGGGAGATTTGTCTTATTAGGTGTTAGAGATCAGAGCATCAGTAACTTTTCTCCTCAGTAGCTCTCACATTTGGTTATTTAATCCTGGACCTTATACATTTTGTATTGATTTGTCCTTTCCACCTCTAGAAATATATGCTACTAAATTTAATTCACGGTGACTCAGTTGTAAAGGCATTGTGCCATGATGTAGCTATAGCTAGAGATGTGTCTATATATTGCATGTACTGCAGTGTGAACAAAAATCAATCCAAGATCACATATAAATAGCACAACAAAGCCCCCAAACACAGCTGATTCAGCCCGTACGTAATCCCTTACAGTAGGTTTAATCCGTACCTGACAAACGCACCAACCACGGTCCTTCCTCTCTGTCTGCATGCAACACGGTGCATTGGTCTTGTGCTGAGTGTGTGTCTTTTAAGCGGCAGTCGTCGTTTCATCTCGCATGAAATCCAAACAGAGCAGAGAATTGAATCACAAGTGGTCGCTGATGTTGCTTCTCAGATGCATTTTGATACCTGGTGTGAAGAGAGACTCGTCTGTGTGATCAGAGCCAGCCACAGTCTGGTCAATGCTAATATCTGGAGACAAAATGAATCTACTGAGGGAGGCACGCAGTTTCCTAAAGAGTTGCAACACATCATAACCCCCCCCCCCCCAAAAAAAAAAACAAAAAAACAACAACAGATGAATCAGCATCATTTAGATTTCAATAAGGCATGTGAACCACTGCAGTGGTGAGGTGTCCTCTTTTAGACTTGTACAACACTCAAGAGAAAAAAGCTGAAAACATAGTGGGACATGACACAAATAACACATATTACAGTGTAAACTATTCTTACTCTTGATAAAACATTTAGGGCAAACATAGCACCTGGCATCACTAATTTATTCACTTTTGTCCATATTTTCTTTATTTTATATTTTTTAAAGACAGATAGGCCTCACATCTATAGATCTATATAATATTATGCCCTATGTCAGTATAATTATGTGGCCTTTAAGTAGGACATATTATTCTGCTTTTAACTAATGAACAATTTGAAGTTCCCTTGAAAAATTCCACATCATTAAAGTGCAGTGGGTGAGCAAATGTAACTCGGAAATCAACTAAATAACAGCGAGTAAAAACACAGTAAATCCCAACTGGGACCTGATCAGCATTTTCAAACAATGTTTCACAACTCTGCTGTTTGGAGCTTATTATTGTAGTTTGCTGCTTCACTGTTTTTAATGGGTCAGTCTGAAATGAAACAGTGAATATGTGACGAATCAAAGGCCGATAAGTATAGTATGTGTGGACTGTGTGTGGAAATAGTCTACTTTGTGCATGAACCACTGAAAGGAGTTTCTCGAGCAGAACTCGCTGTTTTTATTTTGCAGACAAAATAGAAACTAAATGTTTGTTTACTAGGACTCGAGTAGAGCAGTGTAGAGATGTTTGTTTGCCTAGTCCCAGATTAGATATCAGAGATGATTCCTTGCTTTCTGGTTTTGCTTCAAGTAACGTCTGCTCTGTTTTCCATGTTACTGTAAACTGTGTTTATATCTTTTAAATTACAATTGCATATATTCAAAAGCCAGCTTTCAGACTATTCAGTTTAATTGACATGTTTGATGACTCGGTAATAAACTGTGGCGCCGAAACTGAATAAGAGACTATTTGCGAGGCGCTGGTGGAACGTTTTCTCAGGTGGCTGCACCTGCCAGAGAATTTCAGAATAAAAGGAGGAGACAGGTGTGCACATACTAAGTTGCTTTTATTAATACAGAACTGCATGCTACAGAGACTGTACAGCATAAACATTTATTCATTACAAAAAAACATGGTTTTGGAACCATTTAAAATAACAGGAAAAAACAAACAAAAAAGATAAGAGCATAAAATAGAACAGGAACATCACAGCCGTTAAGGAAACATTCAAACTATTTATCATTAGCATCTTAATAAACCAGAGAAGAAATCGACAGATTACAGTCGCGTCATGTCAACTACAATGGCACCGAGTGGATGATTCTCTTGTAGCTTTTTTACAGCCTCTTGCAACATCAACATGCCTATTTTTTCTATCTACCTATATGTAGTAGTGTACTTAAAAGTGGCAGTTTGTGTATTTTTTTGTATTTAATAGTTTTTTTATGAACCTCCTAATATACATAATTTGGCCCTTGTGGGTTTATACAGTATGATGTCCGTCTTTTTATTAAGTTTAAATTTTAATATTTGACAATTTGCTACCAAACACATTTGTTATAGCAACATTTATACTACATACATAGCAATCTATGTAACGTCACAGCAAAGAATGGTATCGAAATTAAAAAACAAAAAACAAACAAAAAAAAAAAAAAACAAAAAAAAAAAACCGACAACAAAACAAAACAAAACAAAAAAAAAAGATCCCTACAGTATGGTTAGAGGGGCAGAGAAAATTATCACAAAATTTGGCACGGAAAATCTGTACACGAATCTACAGTCTGAGATGTGACTGTGCAATAAAAAAGAAGGGCTTTAGACACTTTTCCAACTACTGAAGACACGGTACCCACTGTCTCTTGTTTCAAGTTTTCTTTTCTTCTTTTTGTAAAATGGCTTATAGACGCATTTCTTGAAATGAAGTTGTGCATACTTCTGTTCATGAGATCTACACATTACACTGAGTGGAATCCAGGTTTTCAGCGAGGAAAGAAATCAATAACAAAAGATTTGCCTTTTTAAAACCTCCTTGTAAAAATGGATCATTCATATATAAGTCGCTTACCTTAAGAAAAAATATTTGTACAATGTATTAAGAAAAAAAAAAGTCAAAAAGAGACACATACAAGATACAACAAGCAATCTCTAAAGCAATAAATACTACTGGTCCTAGCGTTGTGACATTTTGAATTTAATAACCCACAACCCTCCCACCCCGACCTCCCCTCAAGCCCACCCAACTTGCCTGACTCCACCCCAAAGGTAAACAACAAAGAAAAAAGACAACGCAGTGGAAGAATGCATATTTAACACAGTAATCCCCCCCTCCCCATTATTCTGTACATTTAAACAAGAACAAGTAACATCACAATTAAAGTTGTTCCTCAGAGAGGTGTCACCGCTAGCCTCATGCCCTCCTAGAGTTTGAACAGATGTCAAATGATTGGTTCGCAAGCTCGTATTTAATACAAATAAAGAAGGAGAACCAACTCTTTCAAGAAAAGGGCTCATTGAATAATCTAGCCTACCTTTTTATATCCGTCTTTTAAACATTTTGAAGTTGAACTAGATAATTTTTTTCTGTTTGCACTGTTGAACACTACAAAAAAGACAAAAACAAAATTCATAAAAATTTTGGCAGATTCACAAAGCTATACTACAGCTCATTGTATCATTTCTTTATAATAATTAGATTTTTTTGATAATGATGGGTCAAATATTGACCAATGAACCTTAATAAAACAAGAACTAAAATTTCAAAGCCTCATGGCACAGGAACATAAAAGAGAAAAGAACTGACGGCAAGTGAAATATAGCAGAGAGAGGGCCTAGAAAGGTGTGTATGTGTGTAGTTTTGTGTGTGTAGTTTTGTGTGTGCAGAGCTAGAAAAAGAGGAGAAGAAGAATAGGGTAGACTATTCTATAGACTTGGTCACTAGCGACAGAGGCTGAGGGGCTGTGGAGGGGAGGAGCGAGTGGGAATGACACAGCGATGCCGAGGGCCGGGCCATTGAGGACACCACAGAGGAGCCCGGCTGCCGCGAGGACGAGACGTCGCCGTGCTCCAGGGCTCCGTTGTGGGAGGGGGCGCCTGACGTTTTGCTAGCTGCAGCAGAGTTTTCCAGCTGAACCAAAGATGGCGGTGGAGGCCCAGCCAGGAGGTGCGGGTGGTGGAGTGGCTGGTGGGCCGGTTTCATAGTCAGTGAGAGAGGTTGCATTTGTTCAGTCTGAGGTTTGGACTCTTTTGAGGAGGGAGAGGGAACCACTGAGGAGGGGGAGGATGGGGGGGAGTCGAGTAAGCTTCCGTCCGTAGAGGGAGGACTGGCACAGCTGCCTTCACCTTGGATGTAGCGAATGCACTTTTTTTTTCTCCTGGGGGACAAGGCGAGAAAAAGAAAACGTCTTTTAACATCACATCCTCTGATTGCAATGCCTCTTAGCACCGATGCCGACTTAAATGCACCTCTGCCTTTCAAAATAAGGGCATGGAATTAGAATAACAATAACAACAACACTATTTTACAGGTGCATTTAAGCCGGATGATATAGCTCGTGCTAAGAGGAAAGCTGGCACAAAAATGACAACTTTCCAAATATGAAACCATCAGACAGGACAGACGTGAGGGGAAAGATCACAGGTGAAGCAACGGGGGGGAAATGAGAAGCACACAGAGAGATGATGGTGATGATGGCGAGAGGACAAAATGAAGCAAGAGTAGATGTAGCGAGTGGACGCTCTCTGGATGTAAACTGGAGCCCCTTCTCTTACAGGCAGAGCTACATGTACAGCTGTGGGGGATCGGCCTGTTCTCTCTCTGTCTCTCCAGCAAACACGAGGTTACTGGACCTGTCTCGCTCCTCGACTTCTATCTGGCTCTACTCTCTTCTTCTCCTGAGGGGACAGAGTTTGGATACGAGGCGAAAAAGTCAACAAGATCCACACACTACCCTGCGATCTGCCCCACAGACACGAGTGTGAGGGAGCGTGTGTGTGTGTGCGTGAGGGGTCAAGGCAGCATGTTTGCATTCCTGCCTGGGGTCGGGACCCCTCCCCCTGCCTGCTGAGTCCTGGGGCCTGGCCCGTTGCGCTCAGTGGAACCCAATAAATGAGCATGGGAGGGGAGGGGAGGGAAAGGGAGGAGTGGGGGGGTGTTTGGAGTGGAGGGGCTCGTTGCATTTACTGTATCTGTGGCGACTCTTATGCGAAGGATGTGCACAGATTTGGTTAAGGGGGGAATCTCTGCCCACCTCATCTTTACCCTGACCCTGGCAGTGACCCCTGTCTCGGCTCTCTATTCTCCATCACAAGGATGCCTGAAGGCCGCGGAGTATTAGTATTTAAGACTCATAGAGGGACAAGGAGCACTATGGCCGATCTGCTCTTTAATCTGAGTTGTCAAAATCGAACCATTTCCTGTAACTCTGACGTAGGGGAGGGGGAGAAACTACATAAACACAAACAGAGAGAGCAGATTACCGAGGGTGGAAAAAAGAAGAGGGACAGCAGCAAATCACAGAGAAGGGCTCACGAAACCTTGATCGCATGCTAGGCTTGGGGAGACAGGCATGCATTTCCAATAAGCTCAACAAGTACAAACACACAAGACCAGAAAGTATAGAACTAGAAAAGTCTAGAAAAAGAGTGTGTGAGGGGTGGGTGGGGGTGGGGGGCGTCGGGGGTTAAGGCTTTTTAAGTGGATTCTGCGCTGGTAGCACTGGGTGGTGCTGGAGTTATCGACCAGGCGCTTAAAAGGCATCATCTTGCCACTACGTCCACATCTTGCTCCATAACTATCTGTCAAACCGCAACAAATGAGCTAATATCCATTTTTTAACAGACATATCGATTCATAGTATGTGCCTGTGTATGTTATTGATTTCTCCGTCTCGGGGGATATTACACCAGATGCATCTTTTAGGAAATGGAGCCCAGAGAGAAGTTTTAACCTCTCGGCTCCAAAAGAAAAAAAGAAGGGAAAAAAAAACAAAGACTGAATTATCACTCTTTATCGTTGTTTTTTTTTAACAGTTTAAGGAATAATGTCATATTTTTGATAATGTATGTGTCAGCTGGAAGGGAAATCCACGAGCCAAGTGGGAACACCACCTCTGTGTGGAGATGAGGGAGTGTGATGTATTCATTTCAAAGACAATCTGAATCTGAAGCAGAGGTGATGTGTTTCATCCTCTGCCGAGAGTAAAACCCCCTAATGTGACGGTGAAGCGCAGGGACATATAAAACTCATCTGGCTAAACTTGCAAGATAGGAATGAGACTCGGTCACAAACAAATGTGTTGCAATGGTTTGGTGTTGAAGAGTTGTGTAAAAAGAAAAAAGAGTGGGCCGGGGTGTGGTGCAAGCCAGACACAGAGAAGGGTATTACTTAGCAGAAACAAATACCTACCATGAAAATATTCCCAATTCAAAGACTGCTTGTGTCAGAACAGAAAGACAACAGGTAGGGACTAAGTAAGGGTTATTGAAGAGGAGTTTGGAGGAAGAAGAGGTGGAGAAGGAGGAGGAAGAGGGCACAGAAAAGAGTGTCACTGAGCAGGCCCTCAGAGAAAGCAGGGCTAAATTTGTAAGCATAACATTGTTATTCAAAAGGGTGCCAATTAGAACAAACATGACAGTTAAGATGGGAGGAGGGAATTATCCACTTGCCTGGAGAGAAAATGGATTTCAACCATAACCATAAGTCAGACTGGAAGAAAGGTTGTTCCAAATGACATTAGGAAAACCGTGATGTTACAGCTCACAGATATCTCGCTGTGATAAAATATTCAGTAATCTTATTTAGAAATCCATTTTCTGCCACTGGGCTCGAACCAAGTTCAATGAAGGAAAAATTGCTGTGAGGAAATTTATAGCAGGAAGCTCCTCGGTAAAGAGGAGGAGCAGAGGAGTTTGCCATCTGTTACCACACGGATGGAAACAACGTTTTAGAGGGATATCTGAGCAAATAATCAAGGAAGAAGAAGGTTTTTTTGCTCATTGTGGATGTCTTCCTCCCATTGGTACTACAGCAGTTATACCTGCATGGTTTGCACCATAAACTCAGCTGGTCAAGCCCGAACAAGGCACGACACTTCTTTGGGGTATTTGCATCTGTTAGCCAAAGAGGTAGACACAAACATACACACAGAGACATAAAAAAAGAAAAAAGAAAGAAACAAAAAAGAAAAAATGGACACGTCATTGCACGGACAAAAACATATAACCAGGGCTTAGGTTTAGGCTGGCAACACTGGGATGTCCTCCATTATTGACCAAGCCATCAGGCTCCAGAATCCTCCAAGCCCCGACCTGCCAGTTTAGGATTTCTGACCAATCTCAGTGAGGCTGTTTGTACTGTACATCCTGCAATGAAACCCCTCGACACATACGCACAGACACCATTCACACAAACACTCTGACATGTGCTGTTAATACCCTGCTTCCCAAACGAGGAGGTAAAAAATAAAATAGTAGAGGTGGCGGGAGGGGGGGGCCCTACAGATAGACCGGCAGGGCGTGGCTGGAGGGAGCTGAGAGGTCACGATAGCCTGGCGGGACAGACAGACAGAGGGAGGAGGAGGAGGAGGGGGGGCAGGAAGAGAGGGAGGAAGAAAGAGGCAGCAGCAGCAGCATAGAGCAGAGGGGAGGAAGTCCCAGCGTAGAGTTACCCAGCCTTCACCTGGCCCTGGCCAGTGCAAGCACACACCATACACACCTGCACGGGCCACACCAGTTATTCTGTTGGTCGAGCCCAAAGCGCGCTCGACACTTCTTAGGAGCGCTCAGGTCTGATGCCGCAACAGGGAAGGGAAGCCAGCAGAGAGGATGAATAGAACCAAAAACCCAAAAAATAATATAAGGGAAATCAAAAAGGAGGAGAGAAATGAGGAGAAAAAACAGATAACAGTGAATCTATGAAGCTTGGCAGTGGCTCATTGTGCAAGAAACCCCCCCCTCTCTACACACACAAAAACCCCTTAAAGCCATTCTCAAGTGTGCCTTTCAAGATAGGACTGAACACAATTAGTGTGTTTCAGATATTAGTAACAAAAAAAAAACCCAAAATGCATGCAAATTATCAAATTATGATATTAATATGGAAACTTTCAGACGTGTAATCTAAATTCTGACTTGGAGTTAAAGCGGGAAGATAAGAACGATTTGGTCGAGAGGGTATAAATGGAGCAAATGCAGGCTGGATTAATTTACTGCTAGATGTTATCAGTGCACTATTTTTTTTTAAAAAAAAGACAAGGTCAAGGTGGTGGAACTAGGCAGCAGGAGCAGATTGCTAAAACAGCACGGTCGTGAGTTAGACCTAGCCAGGGGAAGGATTAAAAAAAAGGGTTGGGAGGTGGAGGGAGAGGGGGGGGAGGCTGGAACCTGAAGAGGGGGAATCTACTCCTCAGACCTGGCATCAAACAGTTGACTGTTTTCCACCAACATTGGCTGTGGGTCGCAGAAAAGCTGCCAGTCACTTGCACTCGCTCTACCCAGCAATCATGTCATTATCAGAAGTAGAGCGCTGTGACAGTGCGGTGGAGTGTTTGAGTCCAGGCCTCGTCTGAGCAGAGGCAGATTATTGTTTTTTGTTTAAAAAGAGGAGGAAGGGGGGGCGAGTTGGCCAAACTCATGCTGGCCTATAGGAGAGGCACAAGCACAGCTACTGAAGCATATAGATTAAGGAGGTTTACCCTGACATCATCCTTCAGGTCATACTCCACAATGATAATCTACTTTCAGTTCCTCAAACATACTGCACAGTGGCTTGACCCAAAAAAATACGGACAATGCTCCATAACTAAGTAGCAACATGAGCAAATGGAGGTAAAGTGAATGGAATATAACCTATAGCTTCAAGTCAAATAAACAGTAGCATCATTATATTTAAGAAAAGGAAGCAGCATACAAAGCAAAACATAGACTTTAAGTTTAAACCTGTCCAATATTACACAGTCATGAATAAATAAATGAATATACATTAATTAAAAAAAGGAAAAAATAAAGAAAAAATAAAACAAGTTAGTAATTTAATACTCAAAATGACATTAGCACCTGTAATCGGAGGGAGTGAAAGGCAAGGGTTTGGAAAATATTCTCTGTGTTCTGAAAAAAAAGAACAGATAGAGAGGCCTTCAAGAAGAGATCCGTCACCAAACGAGCGCAAAATACATGATAACAAGTCGGCATTGCCCCTCACAATACGATCAGAAGAATATGAATCATAAAGAATAAAAAAAAATATATATGTAGAGATAAATCATAGAGTTAGCAAACCTCCTTAATTTTAAGATGTAAGTGATTTCTTTTTCTTATGTTGGTATAAAAGCATGCATGAAAAGCAAGCAAGGGGCAGCCCAACAAGCACGCACGCACATGCACAGTCGCACACAAACCCACGCGCACACACACAATACGCACACGCACGCAAAGTACAGTAGTGCAGTCTATCTGCAGGCCACAGGCATTATTATTAAAAAAAAAAAAATAATAACAGGGGGGCGCGTACACAACACTGGCAAAGTTAATGGCTCTCACAATGCTTCAACTTCACATTCTCAAAACACACATATCACAATACCAGAACGCTAAGGGGCAAAGTGGGGAGGGGGGAGGGAGGGAGAGGGAAGGGAGGGAGGAGGGGGGGGCAGAGAGGAAGGGAGGGGTGTCAAGAGGGGACTGTGTGTGTTGGGGAGGGGGGGGTCATGCATATTCAGTTGTTATTAGCTAGGGAAAATGGGAAAAGGGGGTATTACAAGCAACTCTACTATCTAAATATTGCATTGGGTAGCATAACTATACCAAAATAAAAAAAAATAAAAGAGAAAAAAAGCCAGGCACAATAACATACACACACAAAAAAACATAACACAAAAAAAAAAACTAGCTTGACTTTTATCTTGCAAGATGTCACATCTGCCTGACACATGATGGGGCTCTTCTAATATGAGAGATAATTGCAGCTCACTTACCATTGCTCTCTGCTTGCTGCTTTTCCCTTTTTCTCTTCTTCCTTTTCCCCTGTTGGTTAGCCGCCAAAAAAATAGAAAGAAAAAAATAGACACAGACAGGAACCTTAGTTATTATATTGCAGAATGCCCAAAACATGAAACAGAGAATAGGACTCATCTTTGTGTTTACTTATTTATTCATTCATTCTTTGTCTTTTTTTTCTTCCCTTCTCTTTCTGTCTCTGCCCTCCGGTTTGTAACAGCCACTGCAGGCCAGACTCAAACTCTCCCTCCTCGCTCTGCTTTTCTGTCTTTTTCTTCTTTTTTCTGTAATCTTTTGTCTTATTTTCCTCCTCCATCTGAACATCTAGACATGTTTGACGGGCTGCTGGTTAGGAGGATGGATTTCTCTAAGGCTGCTCGTGAATACATTTTTTTTTTTTTAAAAAACAAAACAAAAAAGTCTCCACTGGTCAACTCGATCCCAAAACTGGACAAAACTGATGAGAAATCTGCGCACTTTATGTGTCAGAACAAAGCGAAACATTCAGACCGAGGGATTCATGTAAACAACACCACGTTTCCTTTTTCTGTCATAACAAGATGGGCTTGGGGTCAAGGCAATTTGTCCAGTCTCGGATGTACATATCAAAAGAACATTACAGGAAATCAGAAAGACCCCCCCCTCCTTCAGGCTAGGTAAGATAGAAAGAAAAAAAAAGCATAAAAGAAACAAGTCATCCTCATCACGTGACCTAGTGAAAGGGGGGGAAAGAAAGAGGCAGTTACGACTTGAAAACTTAAAAACTTACATAGTTGTCTCGTGCTGACCAGCCGGGGTACAGCTGCATGTGGAGCTGTCGTTCTTTCCTGGCCAGCTCGTAGTACTTGGCCTGCTCCTCTCGCGATAGGGCGTGCCACTGTGCGATGGGAAACAAGACACAGAGAAAGACATTTTAAAAAAAGGTATACGGGTTGTTAAGTGGACTTTAATCTGCAATTCAGGGCCGTGGGGTCGTGTAAAAACCCTCATATCCTTAATGATGAGACGATTACAGTGCTTGTGTGCGTGTTTTTAACAGGACTCACCCTCCGCCCCAGGATCTGGTTGATGGCGGCACTTTCCTTCAGTGTGCACTCAGCTACCACCTTGGCCCGCATCTCCTTCATGTAGAGCATGAAGGCGTTCAGAGGCTTCTTTATGTGGACCTGTTTCTTCTTCTCTTCTTCCTTTTTAGCGTCTGACTGTTTCCTGCGAAGGACCACAAGGATGGAAAAAAGGTGAGCATGGTTGACCTCGACCGCCGCCGCTGGTGGCCGCTTCTGAAGTCACATCATCAGACTATGTGATTGGAGGTGTACTCACGAGCTGTTGAGGGAGCTGATGTCACTGTGGGAGGATTCCTGCTTGACGTTGGGTGTGACGATGGCTGGGTGTGGGATGCCCGTGGTGTGCAAACTGTGGTGAGGGGGCACCATGTGTGGAGGGAACCTAGAGGACAGAAGACTGTGTAAATCGTCAGAATGGACACGGGTGAAATGAGGAGATGGAAAACATTTATACACAAGACTCGCGCGGCCGAGGCTGATTCCATTCCCCCCGCCATCGCATCGTCATTCAGTTAACGCTCTTCTTTTTCAATGATCCTCGGAGAAATGGAATTAGCCTCTGGCCACGAGACATAAATGCACATACACGCATCCACATAAAAAAAAAATGTCCAAGGCTGATTCCTTGTATCATCGCTCACAACCAATTAAGATCATTATTACTACCGCACTCAAAACAGAGTGTCAGGACAGATGTCGTGCAATTAAATTGAGTTCAGAATCAATCTTGGACAAGTATACACTTCACAAAAAGGTATAACATCAATTTATGGCAAACCCATTGATAAAATACTTGAAAAATCTATATTGTGTGGCGAAATGAACAAGGATAAATCTCTCATGACGTTCTTTTTAAACCCTTTAATAAATCTACGTTGCTTTTTTGTGCCTTTATTTAACACACAGCCTGGTTGAGATTTAAAAACCCCTATGAAGAGTGTCCTAACAAACGCAGGCAGCAGTTCTTGTCGTACATTCAATACAGCAGGGTTTGCTTAAGGGCTCTGTGCACCTTGAACTTTCCTGCTCATTGTCAGCCTGCGTAGACTGATATGTCAGTGGCACCCATGGCTTTTATCAGCGCTGAGGCACTTCTCAGATCTAAAACAACCCCCTCTCACATTAGGTTCACACCTGTCTTAATAACTGTCACCTACAAGAGCTGGGGGAAATGTTTCCAAATAAGTTTTAGTGACAGTTTAATTTTTCCGCCTTTCAACTCCGGGGTGACAAATGGTCGTTACATAACTTGCTTTTTTTTTTGCAATTACGCAAGATGGGAGGTTTTTAGATTCTTGGGCCATTATCTCCCATCAAGGAACTATTGGAAACTAAGGATAAAAAATGTTCCATCAAAGTCCAGCATCACGTCAGGTACCAGGTCCCTGTTTGCTTCCTCCCCATTTCTTTCTGCCAATTCAGCACAGTGTGCAAGCTCTGACATTTTTATCTTCATCCCTCCACACTCCCATCATCATTTCATCATCTCCAACAACTCCACACACATATCGAGGCCAGAAAAAGCCCTTATTTATGAAATCGCTTCAGCGGCCAGAGCAGCGGTGGTGAGACAGAGACGCTGCTGCTGCTGCTGCTCAGCTTGTGTATATGACGCTAATTATTTGGTGTGAGATTATTTGAACGCGCGCACGTCGTCTATCTAGCGTGTGTATGTTTACAGCGGCTCCACGTGACCACACACAAATTTAAGAGAAGAGGATGAAGGAGAAGAGAAAAAAAGGAGGAATAATTCTTCTTCTTCTTCCCTCTCTCTCTCTATCTCTTTTTTTTTTTTTTTTTTTTAAAGCAGCTCATTATCCAGCTGTGTCTGGCTGCATGGCTCCGAGCCAGAATATAATGATGAGGATAAACTTGCCAGGAACAACTAGTTTCTGTTGGAGGCCATCTCAGGGGAGTGCCAGTGTGCTCCCCCCTCAAACTCTTTCCCTCTTTTTCTCCTTTCCCCTCTTCTCCCTTCATCACTGACACACTGGTGTTTGTGCCATGTCATCCGTTGATGGGGGAGCTCGGCAGCAGTGGCTGCATATCGCCCATCATTAGGGCTGCCGCATTTTCTTCGCTCACTCCGTTTCCTCTCTCCCTGTTCGCCCTCCCTCCTTCTCTCTCTTTCTCTCTCTCTCTGTGCACTTGTTAAAATTTCCTCTGTTCCAAGATCTATTTTTTTCTCCTCTTCTTCTTCTCCTTCTTCTTCTTCGTCGTCGTCTCTACTCCTCCCTGTCCCCTCGCCACCTCCGTGCTCCTCCGCTTCCCCTCCCTTCTTCCTCCTCCTCCTCCTCCTGCTGCCACTGCATGGCCCAGGTTATGGTTTAAACATGACGGCCATCCCTTTGAAGCGTGGGGGCATCATCATCACCATCATCATCATCATCATCCGGGCTCATCAGTGGCAAGCAGCGCCTTGGACCAATTTAACCAACACAGAGAGGGGAGACGCAGCGGAGACCCCCCACCCCCCCTAACCCTGGGGCTCCGACGTCTCAATCTGAAAGGTAAGAATGGCTGGCGGTTGTTGGGGTAGGGGGTGAGCAGGAGGAGGAGGGGGGGTCACTGGCGCAGCAAGCCCAGTGTCAGCCAGTGCCATTTAATTGCCAGTGCGAAGCAGTAGCCCCCGTGCCTGTTTAATGTATAATGATCTGGCCGGTGCACTTCTCCTGTTCCCCAGGAAAAGAGAGGGAGCAGGATGATGGGGGAACATATCAAAGGGCAGGCTTAAGCATAAGGGGCAAAGGGGCCTTCACATCCTCCCACCTGTCACACATGCACTCGCACGCAGACACACACAATATAAGGGACCTGCACTGGCTCCAACCCCATTATCAAAATAATGTCTTTCATTTGTTCCGCTGACTGTCTCCCTCTCTCGCCTCGGCTCCTTCTCCCTCCCGCCCTAAAAGAAATTGTATTTTAAAACAGAAACCCAGGTGTAAGGTTGCTCATCGCAGGACTACGAGGTACCATGTTCGCTCCCCGCATCCTAATTCGGTCCGGGCCGCGACACAGGGGGACTGATAGCGAGTGCAGCGCTCGCCCCCGGGTCCCGACAAGCGCACAAGGCCGGGATGTCTTTCCTCTCCCTTTTTCCTGCACCAGTCATCCCGCTCCCTACAAATTGTTTGAGCTACCACGACAGTCTAGTCCCTTTTCAAAACCTACAAGCTGAAGGCCATGTACGAACGGAGTCTGCCATTTCTTTGGACACAATTACGCAAATTGTTTCCGGATTTTGTCGACTATTGAATTTTATTCATTCACCGTCCCTGTAAAAGTCAGAATATAGTTGATGTTGTTTTTTCTCTTTCATGAGGAGGGAATTGGGGGATTTTTTCTTTTTTTTGGAGATGTGTTAAACCCTCCCATTCTCCAGAGAGCTCCCAGAGCCCTCCATCTATTCAGTTATACTAATTCAATTAGGGGCCTCATCACAGGGCATTAGCTCTTCCCCATGGCCAGCCCCCCACCACCCCACCACCCCCGCCAGTATATTCAATTAGCTGCACTGGAAATAAGATGATCACAATGTAGAGGCTGTCATTAAGGGACCAAATTAGCAGTCACTTGAAGTCCAGGTTGGCTGAGTACCGCTGCCAGATGCCGATGTCTGGACAGACCCACCGTCTGACCCTTTGCACCTGAGACTTGCTCTGGGAGGGAGGGGAGGGGATGAATGAGACTCTTATCCAGGGATGATTCTCCAGAATAATGTAAAAGTAACGTTTGGTACAAGATGTAAGGACGTATACTGTAATACAGACACACATTAAAGAAGCAGCTGCAGAAACCTGAGCTGAAGTGTCTGTGTGAGCTTAAACAAACTCTCTTCCCTTATTGTCAGAGCTATGCTTTTAAAAAAAAAAAAGTCATCCCCCCGTTGTGGCGACTCGCTGCGTCTACATGATCCATCAATGTCGCAGAGACCTAAACACGCCGCCCTCAGGAGCTGCTTTTCCAATCAGGCTGTAATTAAACTAAAGCTTGGCCTCATCCCTAGGCTCTAAACCAAAACGTCCCACTGCTGCAAATGCATGCAGAGGGGAGTGGAGGGGGAGGAGGAGGAGGGGGAGCTGAGTGAGGGAGGAGGAGCAGAGGGAGTGGAGAGAGTGGGAGGCTGTTTGTTTTATTTTTTTGTGTGTGTGTTGTTCCTTTTCTAGCTCCTTCAGACCCACAAATCACGGGCTTTTAGCCATCGAAAATGAATTCCTTTTTTTTTGTTGTTGTTGTTACGCTTCCCACACAATATAGAGGACGTGCGTCCCTCAAGGGAACAATAAGCAGTTTAACACCAACTGACAAACACACAGACATGTATACAAGATGGCAACAAATACACATACCCCCCCACCACCACCCCACCCGCCCCCATGGGTGCACTAATGTCCACAGCAGCACTTGAGCTGGACCCTAATGGGCTGGACCAAAGCGCGAGCCAAGTGCCAGGCCCCGACTTATATCATCCAGGCCGCTTCAAAGTGTTACTGTGTTTGTTTATGTGTCTGGCTGCTGAAAACTCGCAGCAAGGACATGCCCTAGCTCATTTCAGATCTGCCTGACATGCAGTGGGGGTAAATGTTCTTCAGGGGCCTCATTAGAAAATGATAAATATAATTAATATTTGAGCATGCTAGCTGGAGCCCCCCACACTGGAGAATTGGCCTTTTGAACACAGAGATGGGGAGTGCGCGCTCTCCTTAAGGGAGAAGTTGCTGCTTACCGTCTCTGCGTGTGAGCGTGTGCGTGTGTGTTGCTTGTGAATTTTTGCCCCCCCCCCCAACCCCACCATCACAGCCAACACAAACACACATACACACAACTGGATGTATGAGTAAGCGAGAAAAAAGTGAGTGCGTGAGTGCGTTCAACTCCTAGGGCTCAACTCACCTTGACATGGATGCGTTGACAGTGAGCGCAGTTGGGTAGGGGTGTCTAAAACCCCCTGTTGTGATTGGATAAACAGGTTGACCTTGCCTGGGAAGGGGGAAGAAAAGAAGAAAGGCGAAAAGGTAAAGGAACAGGGTTGACGGAGGAGGAGAAGGTAAAGCCCTCTGTCTCTCTTCTCTCCCCACCGTGGGCCTCTTTATTCTCATTTGATCAGGACAAAAATCTGGGGGATTGCAGAGCGCAGATCAAAGGGAGGAAAACTCTGAACAATTTGAATGCCACAAATCTTGATAGCAATGGCTAATTAAATTTCATAACCCTTCGCTCTGTGTCGACAGAGTGGGGCCCTGTTCCTCCCTAAGCTGGAACTAGGTGTTTTGTTGTGATAATTAAAGACGAAGCGCGGGTCTCTTTAATGGAGCCATCACGCTAATTGAGGTCTACACATCCAAAGACAAACAATAATGAATGTAAATTTATACCAAAATAAAGTGCAGCAAATCAAAGGGCGCCATGGCTGCGCTCGGGGCCTCTCTCGGTATTTAGATCGCGGTGAGAAAACATTAAATTAACAGAGCTTAATTTGTAGCCTTTTGTCATATTAACAAGTGTTGACAAGAGTTACCAGGGGAGAGCCCCCGTGTGGAATTGTGGGTAAAATACGGGCAATCACAGTTCATTACTCTAATTGGACCATACAGACTCATGCAAAATAGCATTTGCCACAAAAAAGTAGCGGGTTGAGGGTCGGCGCGGGCCTGAGGAGGCTGCGATGGGGTCGCTGCGGTCCGGGAGCCAGCGTGGTAGAAAGTTTAGGGATCTGGTTTTAAGTTTGCAGGAGGCAGAGAAGGCCCACGCCGGGGAGCGGCAGGAGACAGAGACAGCTTCCATAATCGACTTTGCCTACATAAAGACCAACATCCTGCTGCTACAGCGTACACACATGTAAGGTTTCTGCTTTTATTCTTCTTGATGATGTACATTTCATGCTTATTAATCACTACAGTATGTAAACAACACAGTAGAAAGAGGAGTAAATATAAATAAAAAAAGAGGATTCGCTTACTGTGGTACTAACCATCCTAGCGGATGGGGGATCTGGCCGACCGTGCCAGGTGACAGTGGGTAATAAGGAGATATATCTGGAGGATGTGGAGGCCTTGGAATTCCTGTGTGGAAGAAAAGAGGAGGTGGTCAGACGAGACGATGACAGAGAGAACCGAATCTTTGTCGGCGCCGGATTCATTCTTTGTCGAGAGTTTCACATCCGAACAGGGGCAGACATCACAGGAGTGCAGATGGGGAGGAAGAGGGCTTGTTGCTCGCATGTACACAGTGCTAAATCACACTCCCTGATCAAAGGCCTTTGAGGCGGCGGTGGCGGCGGCAGCGGCAGCAGCACAATGTGTTGGAAGAGGCAGAGGGGAGAGAGGTGAGGAGAAAACACCAACACGATTCCTGTTACATTTGTCTAGCGAATCAGAAGATTAATGATATAAAATGACTGAGGTTTAGAAGTTAAGAGAACACAACAATATAATTAAAGCCTCCTCTGTGATCACACAGCCTTCAATATGGGGCTACAGGTTGACTCTGCCTGCTAATTTACACAGGCACAGGCTGAAAGGATGAGGGTTTTAACTGATATTAAACCTCAATAAGCCACCATTACACAAACGCAGCTGTTACAGATCATAAAATAGGATCTATTATAAGCTCTTTATATCAATACTGCTTCTTTGGCTTCTACAATAGTGTTGTTACAATAATAATAACTGAGTACAACGCCATGGCCTCCAGTTTGCACATGTAATCATCAGATTTACGATAAGAAAAGAAGCAGGTTTTGTTTGTTACCCCGCGCTGACGAGCAGCGACAAAGACATCTAATCTAAGGACAGCTCTTGTTGAGGGCATCACAGCGTCCACGCCGTTGCCTTTGCTTTTCCGTGGCAGCTGACAGGCGGAGAAGCTGCATCGACAAGCTGCCCTGAATGACTGCCTCCAAAAGGTCTCGTACACAGCCCGGTGTAAAAATAACTCCTCTCTCCTCTCCTCTCTCTCATGACAAACTTGAAACAGGGAACACTAGACATGTGTAAAAGCGCAGCAGGGAGGTGCTGTGTGTGTGTGAGTGAGTGTGTGTTTGCTCGCTGTCTCTCTCTCTCAGCAGACCCAGGAACTGAAGGGACTTTTCTTTTTTTTTTTCTGGCTGATGTGCGTTTCTTCCACACAGCTGGCCTCGCCTGTGCAGCTGTTGTTGCAGATATCAGAAGCCGGAGCCAGTTTTGGTTCTCGTCACACAGATCAGAACTTGGACACTTTGGGCGGTTACACCCAGAGTCCGCAGCTCGATCCAGGTCATGCAGGAACCGAGACATTCTGTTACCGCTGGACGACCAACGTCTGCGTCCACGCTTTCTGTGTGTGGAAACTTAACTTTTTTTTCCCTTTGTCCGTTCTCTTATAACAAAAGGGAAAATTCAATTAAAAAGAAAAGCCTCGCGAACATTATCCCATCGCCACCCAGCGCTCAAAACCTAATATAGCTCATTAATTAATTAATTAAACACTGAGCCCAATTAAGCAGCCCCATTAAGCACTACATTAAACAGCAGCTGGCGCATTATTTCCCCCCCTTTTGTAAGGACCATCATAATAAGGGAACATTATTACCTAAAACACAGACTGAATCCACCAGAGACCACTGAAAAGAACCAAATTAATCGCCGCACTGGAAATGCATTAACCTAAAAGGACCGAGGCTGAGTGACAGTGAACAAAACGAAGCGCCGGGGTCAAGATGCACCACGGAAATGAGTGATATTTGGCTAAAAATGCACGTGGTGAACGATTGCATGTGGAATGACTGAACCTGGACACTGTGCAGAACCTGCAGGATCAACAGGGTATGAAATGATCTCAGTGCAACAGCTGATGATCAAAAAAAAAACCCTCGTGAGCTGAGAAATCCAAGCGCTCAGGTCACTCGGGTCACGTCTTCCGTTTTGTGTACTTAGCTGCAGACGTGGTTTCAAAAAGACACTCGAGGACTTGTGCCGTGTGTGCGTGCTTGCTCTCTAAAAAAGCTGGATGTGAGGTCCTCCAGCTACAGTGGCTGTCTTGTTTCAAGACTTGGCAGCGTTCGAGGTGGGGGGGAGGGGGGGAGCTGCGGTCGTGACAAGACGCGGTTGTTTGCCGAATTCTGTGTTTTACGAGAGGTTTCCGCGCCACTGTTCAGGTTCTTGTTCTCGAAACCACTTCTTGCGCCCGAGCCAAACCGTGTTAATGACCGCGATCGCTAAAAATCAATCAGTAACAGATGAGAGCGGCAGCTGTCGACGAGGAGCACTCGACCCGACTTCGTCCCCGACGTAACCGTTGCGTGTTAATGGGAAAATTGAACATTTTCTATTTCATAATAACACTTCACATAACGCGTGGGCGGGATCAGTGTTCAACAGGATGCTGGGTTAAACATTACAGGTTAGAGAATGGGCGCATTGTAAATATGACATCTGAATTGGGATTCAGCAGACAGTGGCTACAGACAGACAGACGCCATCAGGTCAAACATTAGGTGGTGTATGAGTAGCGTGGTAATAAAACATTTACACACCCATCAGTGCAAACAGTTACTAGGAAGTGAGCTGCTGTGGTTCTATATATATTTTAATTCTAGTGTTGAGGAAAAGTTTCATTCTACACCTTTAAAAACTACACACATACATGCAGCAGAAACCGTACCTGTTTTGGGATCCACGTCTGTCTGTAGGTGAGGTGGGGGGTTCCCCGGTGTGAAGTGCTCATTGCTGTAGGTGATCAGAGGTGTGAGAGGGTGCACATGGTGAGGGTGCTGTACCACTGGAACCTTATTAGACTGAGAGAGAGAAGAGGAAGAAGAAGAAGAAGGGAGACAAAAAAAAACAGAAGGTGTTAATATTTGGGTAAAGGGATCTAGATTGCAGGCGCCTGCCGCAGAATTACAACTTGGTCTGAAAGCTCTCAAAAGAAGAGCTATCATATTCTGAGTGCTCTCCAGGCGCCAAACCGCCAAGCCACAGTGAAAATAGTGTGGTTTGTAATTAAAAACACTTCTGCGGTGTTTGCCCTGGAATTCAGTAACACAATCTAAGAGGGGCTTGGGGGCTTGCCAGTTCGCATTTTGGGCCCGACGTGTGATGAGGCACTTTTAACCACGGTTGCAAGTGAAGTAATCGATCATCTGTAAACCACGAAATCAAGGCAGCGCGTGTAAATCCACAGTCATTAGCAGCTCCAGTCGGTGCTCTCCTCCTCCTCCTCCTCCTGGTCCTCCTCTGCTCGCTCCCCTTCTCCCTCATCTATTCCCCAAGGGCCTGGTTCATAGAGGGTTAGGGGTGTATTGTAATAAAAGGGTTAGGAGAGAGGAGGTGGGGCTGAAAATCCATTTCTGCATTTTTGCCAAATTAGTTTTAGCTATGTAATCTTCTCTTTGTGCTCCTAAGTGGTGCAGGCCCCCTTTTTTCAATTACCCAAAGATTACAGTGGAGCTTTAGGGGTGTGCTGCCGTGGGCCCCTGCGTTAACCGGAGCTCAGCCCCTCTCCTCTCGTCGGGCCAGGCTGGGACAGACACTAATACACACACACACACACAGTCCCCCCGACCACAAGATAACCAGATTAGAGCTCTGCTGTAGATTAGGCTGGTGGCAGAGGCTGCTCTCGCCTCTTTACCCACACATCCTTATCCTGCCCTCAGCAGTCAAAGAAGCAGCACTAATCAGGCTTATCATAACATGGATGATACGTTCAGGGGGAGAGGAGTGAGACACCGAGCTGCTTGTGTGCATGTGTGTGTTTGTGTGTGTGTGCAGTCTGCTCTCTCATAGGCCACACACCCTCATTAGCGACTTTAACCCATGCAAGGAAGAAAAAAAAAAAAAAGCGCTCCACTGTGGCACATTTCCAACAGACTTTGAAAAACATTAATGGGACTAGATGTTGGCAGGGGGGCATACATGCATAAGATGCTTCGGTTGCCCGACGCTCATTGACAATACAAATGCAAAGCTGCGGGCCCAGGGCAAATGAGACAAACGTGAGCGGAGCTTAATGCCGCAAAACTAATCACGTGGCCCGAGCCGTTTGAGGCTGGAGTGAATATCAGGCTCCGAGTGGGACGCTCCTCACCAGCCAATAAAATGTCCAAAATGTTCAGTTTGAAGCTGTCTGTCTGTTTGTGTGTGTGTGTGTATGGGCCGTACAAGCCCGACCATCTACAGGCCTGTTCTACAGTGACGCTGGTGGTAAAGGGGGGGATGGGGACGGGGATGGGGAAGGAGTGTGAGGAGGAGGAGGGAGGGAGGGGGGGCATTCCCTTTTGCCATGGTCCCAATGAAAGATTAATGAACCCCAGCAGAACTCCAGGGAGGCAGAGAGACTCCTGGGACTCATTCACAGCCCTGAGCTGAAAAGGCTGGGGAGGAGAGAGAGAGAGAGAGAGAGAGAGAGAGGGGCTGAGTGTGTGTTTGTGTGTTGGGCGGGTGGGGTAGGGGTAGGGGTTGGGGTGGTGGGTGGCGGGAGGTGGAATGGGATTCGTTGGAAAAAGAAAACACAAACCGAGACACTTCTTGTTGCATATTGAGGCTCCTGATCTGATCTGCACATCCAGAACAGAGGGATGGAAAAGAAAGAAAAGTAGCAGAAAAACAATCAGGATGGGGGGGTGGAGGGAGGAGGTGGGGGGGGTTATGACAGCTGCCATATGCAGCCTGATGAGTCGGGCAGCTGAACGCTAGAAGATGGCCTCTGTCTCCCTCCCTCTTTTTCTCTTCTTTCACCCCCCCTCCCTCCCTCTCCTTCTCCCTCACTCCTCTATCTCTCACCTCCTAACCTCCTCCTTCACGACTCCCCGCCCCTCCCTCGGGTAATGATGTGAAAGAATGTTGTCAATTCTTCATCTCTTCGCTGCTGAAAAAAAGCTTTAGTGGCCATTTAAATGAGTTCTTTTGTCCGGGGGCCCCGGCCATTGAGGAGACAGTTCAAAATGCCCATCCACTGAGTCCACATTTAGACAGAGGGTGTTAGAGAGGCTGTGTATGGGACCGAGAGCTAGAAGCCAGCCGATTTACATCATAGTCACTTGTGGTGTAAGAGTGTGCTCTTTTTTTCCCCTTCCTTCCCCCTGAAAAGCCCATAAGTGAGGCAAATAGCAACAGGCTGGAGCGACTGCTGCCTCCACACACAGTCCACCACAGACTGAGTGTTGTGAAAGCGAGCGAGTAAACCCGAGTTTTTTTGGTTTGTGTATGTTCTGGCGTTCTGTTGTTTTCCAAGGAAAGACAGGCTGTTTAAAGATTCATCCACCTTTCACAGTCCCCGCTGACATGGGTGAAAGCTCCAGAAATCCACCGTGGTGCCATCAGTCAAACTCACTCCCACAGCCTCTGGCGGCCCCGGCATGTATACAATCGGTCAGCTGATGCTCAAAGTTTTCCCGTCCTCGCGTGCGCACACCGGCGTCAACTTTGACGTCAAGGCCGAGGCGGCAGCACCTGCCCCTGTGGCCACCGTGGGACAATACAAGGGCCCAGGGACTCAGAGAGAGTCTGGCAGGCTGCTGCTGCTGCTGCTGGGTGCTTCAACCGCCACGGAGCTCACAGAGCGCCCAGAGACAAAAAAAACAAAAAAAAAAACACCACACACTGGCAACGTGGGAGGCTTTGCTGCTCTCCCCTGCTCCACAAAAAGCCAGGGGAAAAGAAAGAACATTTCCTGGCCCTTAACACCCCCGCTGACTCGCATCCTTCCCACCACCACCTCAATCATTTACAACAAACAAATATAGCGGCGGAGACCGGCACAACAGACACAACAACTCTTGTAGTCATGATCACCAGATTTTTCTAATCCTCAAAACAAAAGACGACTAAAATAAAAAGACTCAAAAAAAAAAGACCCTGAAGAAAAATTTAAGAGCGCACTCCTTGCAAGAACATCAATGAACACGTTGACTCTTTCCACGTCCAGGACACATACGGCGCCTGCTGCTGAGGAGGGCCAGTGCTGTGGAGTGCAGGCAGCACACAGGAGCAGTATCTGCTGCCTCTGGTTATACTATTGATATCGTCTTGGCTCTATTCTATTCTTTTCTATTCTATTCTGTGTCCCACTACAAGGCTGGTTTGCTGCGACGTGCGTGGATGCATTTTGTTTTTGTGTCATTGTTAGAACTTTCTATGCACTAGTGTGTTTACTCTACAATACCTGTAAACAACCACCACTAGTTTTATTCTCCAGACTACTTACAGTGTAAACTGAGTGTTAACCTCATCGCCACATGCTGTTAGTGCTGCTACATCTAAGTGTAAAAACCTTTCCTATACGACACAAGCTGGTGACTAATGCTGCTGCTGCTGCCATTGTGAGAAAAAGGCCTTTTGGAAGTGGACAAATGAATGAGCTGCTTCAACTCAGACCTCTAGGGAGAGAGAGGGAAAGAGGGGGGGGTGCAGGAGAAGGCAGAGCGGGTGAGAAAGTGACAGCAGGGACGGAGTGAGACAAAGAGAGGGAGACAGAGAGGTGCAGGCCGGACAGGAAAAAGCTGTTGGCCTTGCATTTCCGCCTGGTGGCACCTCGCAGGGCCAATTTGAGCCCTAAATGTGAATGTGGCGACCTTGCGGGCCCAGGGGGTGGCCGAGGCAGCGGAGAGAGAGGGGGGGGAGCGGGGGTTGAGGGGCGAAAACCTCTGTCTCTCTGCTTTATGTCATGATATGATGAGTTGTCACAACAGCTTGCGGGGCGCTAATGAGCTGTAGTGAGGCCGGGGCGGGGACAGAAGAGGCCAAGGGAAGAGAAGAGGAGAGAGAGGGAGAAGGAGACGTGGGGATGACAGTGGCGTGATGGATTGGGGTTCTCTCAGGCCTTTCGAATTCCAAAGCAAGCAGAAAAAGCTGCCAGAGCGCCCTGAGCCTCTCCCAGAACGTGCGAGTGGCCCACGTCCAAAGCACATGGAGTGACACCACACAGAAAAAAAAACACACACACATACACACACAGTGAGGAGCTGGGGGAAAGTGTCAGAGTGTGTGCAAGCATGTGCAAAAACAAAATAAAAAAAAAAGTACAAACTGTGCTGCCGCCAATCTTAATGAATCATCTGGTATCACTCAGCGTCGTCCTGCTCAAATCTGTTTACATACATGATTGCTGTTTTTCCTTCGGGGAGTACAGAGAATATAGAGAGTGCCCCCTCCAGGCTGAAGATCCTCATCTCCAAGCAAGAAATAAAAAAACCCTTATCATACCAACTAATGTTCACGCACACACTGAGAGAGAGACACACACACCAGCGCTGGTAGCACATGGTCAAATCAATCCTCAGATTGAAGCAGACAATCTAAGGGAATACTCAGAGATTAACAGCGGTGGAATATAAAATGTTCTGACAAATTGAAGCCTTATCAGAGCCACAATCCTGCAGCATAGTGCGCTGATTAAAAAAAAAAAAAAGGAGCTCTGCTACATTTCAGAAATAATGTTTCTTGGTTAATCTTTGGAGAGGAGGGAAAAAGACTCCACAGTATTAAAAGACCTGGGAATTGTAGTTGGGGGGGGGTTAAAAAGCAGATATGGAGGTGTTGATCAGTTTTCTCTTGCAGGGAAGATGCGTCTCCGAGGGCAAAGGGCTCCGGAGACCACAGTATATTTAAAAGTTAATCTATTCACTTTGCTGCAGTGACACGCCGGCTGCTTGATCAGAGCGCTGAACAAAAATATTATGTGGGCCAGAGCCTTTGCTCCCCTTCCTCCTGCTCTCTTCGCTAGCACTCAAGTCATTCGTCACCATTTATTTTTGCTTCCCATCTTTGATAGTCGGCACATCAAATAGAATCGCAGAAAGGACATGTTCTGATATGTCACAGATAAATAAAAGTGCGCACAAATAGCTTAAATATGAAGTGGTATTTGGTAGAGCTGTTGTATTCTGCGAAGACAAATCGCCTCTTAGACGCACGTGCGTTAAAGCTTTTTCTTTTCAATGTAAACAGCCTCTTGAG
This sequence comes from Decapterus maruadsi, assembly GCA_030347415.2. Classification (NCBI taxonomy): domain Eukaryota; kingdom Metazoa; phylum Chordata; class Actinopteri; order Carangiformes; family Carangidae; genus Decapterus; species Decapterus maruadsi. The sequence continues at coordinate 9,817,332 of CM064888.1, read as the reverse complement.
CTCTCATACCTGAGTTTAAAGGGGGCTTTCTCCAAGAGGTGATATTGTATCACCGTGTTAAGAGCCAGACTGAAATCTGCCTTTTGAAATGCAATCAGCCCCTCAGAATTTCAGTTGAAAGCCAGGCAATTAAGAATTTGAATTGGATGGCAACATTAACAAAGGGATATGTTAATCTGCGAGGTTATTGAAATCTTATTTTACATTTCATGGTTAAGACATGAGCTTGATCAAATAATGTTTTGTCAAGTAAATAATATTCATCTTGAGAGAAGCACATCCCTGAAAATGTATTTTCTTTTTTAAAAAAGAGAGAAAAAAAATGGATTTGGATATTTTTTTTCTTTTCATGTTTGTTATTTAGGCCCAAATTTAAGAGTGCACAAATATTTTCAAAGTGTGTATCTGTGCAGGTTTGAGCAATTAGCATGCATATGTGATAAAACAGGCATGCACATACTGTATAGAAGTTGAGAGCAGACTTCAAAATCAGATGACCCCCCCCTCCCCTCCTCACCGACCCACTATCAACCTGCATCACAACAACAACCTGTCAGAGTAAAAGCCTTCAGAGGTGAGAGACAGCAGAGACAGTGGAGAGGCAGTGGGGGGTGAGTAGGGTGAGGTGGGGGTGAGGAGTGGGGGGGCAGGGGCCTGCTTTACTCACCCAGCTGCTCAGATTGAGGTGCCAGCAGCCCACCTGCTGGAGGAGAGAGAGCCCCGGGCCCAAGACTCCTGCCTTGGCTCCCGTCTCCTCCGGCCCGGCTGGAGCTCCATCCCGCGGGTACATGACCCCCTCGGTCCCACCACCACCCCAGCCCCTGTCTCCTCCTCCTCCTCCTCCTCTTTCTCCTTCTCCTTCCCGCTCCACCTGGCCCCCCCAGCTCCTCCTTCCCTGTGCGCGCCGTGGAGAAGCTGTCTTGCCTCTCCTGGCCGCTTCTCTCCACCACCACCACCACCACGGCTTCTCCTCCTCCTGCTTCTCCTTTGTCTCTGTCTGTCTTGGCTCCTTGCTCCGCTGTGTGTGTCGAGCGTGTTGCTGTGTTGCATGCGTGGTGGTGGTGCTGCTGTGTGCATGTGTGTGTTTATCGTCCCCCCTCTCTTTGCACTTGGTGCCGCGGCCGGCTGACCATTGTTCCCCCGGGTTTTGGCATTAAGAGTACGTCTATCTCTTGAGGCGTCAGGGTCTGAGGCCTAGTTTCCCCATAAACACACACGCACACAGTCCTCTCGACCAACTGACATCCATCCTATATATATATATAAATATATATAAAACAATCTTTCTCTCTAACCACAGAGGCCCTCGCTCTTAGCACACAGCAGTCTCCTCTTCTTGCTCTGTGAAAGTTTTGATGCCGGTGACAAGAAGTAGACGAAGTGAGAGCCAGAATGTGGACAGAGGAGGAAAAACGACTGTGAGCAGCTTTTCAGCACCGCAGCAGTCTTCCCACTAGCAATACTCCAGAAAAAAATAAAATATATATATATATATACCCACAAACACATAAAAAAAAATCAGTTATTACCCAAATCCCTGCTGTACGTTGGGTCTGTGTATGTGTTTCTTAGAGTATGTGTGTGTATGTGTGTGGGCTCTGCTGTGCCTCCAGGATGCCCAGAGACGAACTGGCAGCTTGAAAAGCTTTGGCTACAAGGTAAAGCGAGCAAGGCGAGAGATGGAGACAAAGAGGAGAGAGCAGGAGAGGGAGAGAGAGATAGAAAGGGAAAAGGAAAAGGAGAAAAAAAAAAAAAAGGAACAAGACACAACAACATCCACAAAGGGAGGGCAGGCTCAGCAAAGTGTGGCCAACAGTCACTTTATCTGTGTGATGCTGACAGTCCCCTCTTCATACCCACTTTCCAGGGAGGGGGGGGGGGACCGAGGACAGGGAGAGAGAGAAAGTCTTCACTCTGACACGGATGTGGCACCTTTCGTCGTCGCAGTCCTTTTCTCTTTTTTTCTTGCTCCCTCTCACCCTTCTTCTAAACAATACCTCAGAGGTGGAGAACAGTTCTTCTCTTAACCCCCCCCTCCTTCTCTCCCTCAACTCTGTCTCCATTCAAGGTTTATGTGAACAAGGCCTCGAGCCCCCTCCTCACCGCCCTCCTCTCCCCATTCTCCTGTCTCCGCAACTATTTCACCTTCAGATCCATTATTCTTCTCCACACTTCGGTCTAATGATAAACTTCACATGGTCAAGAAAAAAAAATTAAAATGTTGGAAATCTTCCTTTTTGAAATGTCTTATTTGTGATAATTAAACAGGTCCTTATAACCACACACATTGTTTTTAAATAATTTTGATCGATAATGCTGATTGGGATCATTTTTAATTTTCTATATATATTTAAAAAAAAGTCCAAAACAAAATACAAAAACTTTTGTTTTTCCTGAAAGAAATTATTTGTTCCAACATTAAACATTTAATATGAGGGGAATATCATCTAAATGCTTAATAATAGGAGCAGAAGAAATAAGGGAACACAATATAAAAAGAAAAAAAGTTAATTTTCAAGTTTAAATTCTGAAAACAGCACAAATCAGTTTCCAGATGTAAAGGATAATTTTCATCTCTACATTCTATAATTAACTCGACTTGTCATCTTTTAATTACCTTTTATAACCTTTAACAACCTGAACCTGACTAATGACCGTGACAAATTAAATATTTATAGAATAAATTATTTCCATCCAAGCACAGTAATATTGAATTTATTTTTAATAGAGCCTGGTGAGGCTTATTGAAGAAGAAAATAATTCAGAAAAAAAAGGAGCTAAAGTGAGGGAATTTAGAAACGTTGGAAATAAATCAAGAGAGAAAAATATCTTTAAAGGTGAGGCCAGTAGAACGGGGGGCTTTAATGTTCCTCAGCTGCATTAAAGGCATTTTAAGAGTTGGCAACAGAAGCTAAAAAACTTACACAGACTTTTCTGTTAATACGCTGTTCCTTTCTTTTTGCTGTGTTGTCGCTCGGCCTCTCTGTCACTGTTAGGACCCTGCTCTTCCCCTGGCCTGCAGCAGGCAGTCCTGAGGCCCTTAAAGCCAAAACAAAGCCCTGGGAATGTCCTTTACACAGCTTGGACAATAGCGCCGGGGCTCCAGCTTGACAAGTAAAAGAGCCCCGACAAGGCGGTGGCTAATTGCCTGCCCTCCCTCCATTCAGCCGGCCTGCCACACTCCTGCCATCTCCTTTTGTCCCACGTGCACTTTCTTAAGTAAACTGCCAGTTCGCCAGTAAGTGATGGACAGCTCCCAATCACCCAGCCACAATGGCATCAACGCCACAACACAAGAGAGCAGAGGGGGGAGAAAGAAAGAAAAGAAAAATACTCCATGCCACGCCACTGTCTGAGATGTTCGCACGAGACACAGAAGTATGGAAAAAAAAAGAAAAAAAAAAGGAATAACAAAAAGTTTTACAAAACGAGGAAACGGAACAACCTCTGACCTTTACACAACCACCGACCATTATCCTCTCAGATAACTTCTAGCAACACAGGATAAAACACTAAATACAAAGTGTTATCAACACACAAAACACAACTTCAAAGTCTCTCCTTTCAGCATTTACTGTAATAAATACAGTAAAAATAGGATATTAACAAAAAATAAATTTGATTAGAAATTAAAAGATCATCAAGATTTTAGACATCAACTAAAGAAAAATATGAACCCAGGCTCAGTGATGGGAACAGAAAGGATTAGTAGATGCAACCACTGATCAGAATAAGTTAAATTTAAATGATGATACAACATATAAATTTTTTAATTCACCCTGTATAAATACTGGCATTTATTCATTTCATTTAATAGGATTGTGTTTTAGCGACAATAAACAAAAATCATATTTAGTTTGATGCCTTAGAATAATACACCCCTGTCAGGCTGTCAAGACAAAGCAATCAAACACTGCCTTTCATTATACAAATTGTCAATCTGTCACTTAGCAGGATAAGTGTTATAAATTGCCAAACGGAGCCCAGAAAAAATATCCATGAATAAAATCAATCCAAACACAATATTTAAAGCCAAACAAGCACCGGAAAATAAAGCACAAGCGTAATTAAAATGTTGAAAAGTCTTACCATTTAAAAGAGCTGTATTTGGGATGCTGCTCGGTTCCTGGTTAAAACAAGCATGCTGGCACTCGTGGTAGTGCACAGACTCCAAGCAGACTCCCACCACCATGTCAGCCACTAATCCACTGGGGGGCAGCACCTCATCTACGGCAGCCCCTCACTAACGCCCGATGGGTAAAGCCGATAAGAGAGCGACCGGAGGACCGGGCGAGAGCCAAGGAACGTCGCCGGAGCGACTTAGGACGGCAGCCCCTTCAGGTCCCAGAGCGGAGAGGACCGCGAGCGGACGGCCGGAGCTGGCTGTTCACTCTCAGCCCCCTCATGCATTCATGCGCACACTCAGGCTGCGCTGCTCCTCTTTGCATCTGACCGGGACTCCCTCTTTCCCCCGCGCCCATCTTCATATCCCCCCTAATAAGCCCTTTTGTGTCCATCTCTCTTTCTTTGATAAGTTGAAAGAACAACAAAAAGAGGGAGAGAAAGAGAGAGGCTTTCATTCAGCGGCTTGGCAGACATAAAGGTAGTGGAGTGCCGTCTATAGGAGTTGCCCTAACTTGGCTAAACTCAAGCAGCGGGGTGTCTCTCGTCATGTCATTAATCCCCAAAACTAGCCACGCTCCATTCACCACTAGTCACACTAAATTAAATACAAAATCAAAAACACAAACGCTGGGCAGGAAAAGTGTCAGACATACACAAAAAAAAAAGAAGAAGAAAAAGAAAAAGAGCTAGAGAAAGCATTCCGATCCAGGGCAAAGGGTGTGTGGTGTTGCAGCCACGTTGCACCGCGGTCCTGCCCGTCGGTAGCCCCCCAAATTTTTGATGTTACGAAGCACCGGGAGAGAAAAAACAGCCACACAAAAGACAAAAAAAACAGACATTTATCACCAAAAGAGCTTGTCATGGTAGTGCAGCTTTTGCACCTCCAACTCTCTCCTGCCTGAACTCTACTGACTACTGAGGGGGGGGAAAGGAAAGCAACCCCAACTCCAAAGTCAGACCTGCCACAACAAGCCAACAACAGCAGTTAAAACAATACCAAAAAATACCAATAAATGGATACAAGCCCCGTACGGTTTTTCGGGAGAGCTGGCAATAGAAAAATTCAACCCGGCCAACTGGTGGCTTGAAGAGAGGAAGCCCACTCTTAAAGCCGTGATCCGACCATCCACTATACCACCGCTGTGAGCCTTTTAACCACAGCAGAAAAAAAATGACTATTGATCTTCAAATGGCGATAATTGAAAAGATCAAAAAGATTAAACAAAAAGAAAAAAAAATCAAGAAAGTGCTGACTTACCATGTTATGATCCTTTTTTGTTGTAAGTTTTTGTTTAAATAAAAAAAAAAAATATTTGCTCAAAGATGCAGCATTGGAGGTGTCAAATTTTTGTAGCCGTCTCTTGATCGTATTACTTCCACAGTCCTGGTTTCCAATGCGTCTGAACTTTTTCCCTTTCTCTTTTATTTTGTTTGTGGTACCTAGCCTTTTTTTCCCCTGCTTAAGACTTTAAAAGCCTTCAGCTCAGTAAAGCAGCACAAATTATCTTGCCACCTTGCTCAGCTCTGATGCTTTGGCCGCTAACTTTGGAAGGCCCTTTACTACTGCATCAAAATTAGCATTGTCAAAGCAGTTAATGAATATTAATATTGTATTTGTCATTGGAGCTGGCCCATTGCTGAACTCCAAGTCATCCATCAGGGACAAGATTAAGCACACAATTATTTCTGACTGACAGGGACCAAATCTGGAAGATTTTTTTTTTTTTTTCCTCCAACAATTTAAAGAAAAAGACACAACATCATCTTAAGGTACCTCCCATGAGACGAGACAAGATTAATACACTTTTAATGAAGCAAGATTTCATGGTGCATGAACAGCAGGAACCTCAAGAAAAAAAGGAGAGGAATATAGAAATATTTTGAGTCATAAATTTGACCATTTTTTAAGGACCGAAATCATAAATTAGAAATAATTTTGATGACGGCAGACAAAATTTAAATTCAAAGAACATCCTTCTTTTTTCTCTTTTGATGACATGTAACGGATTTATTCTGCTTGATTTTCTTTTTACAAGAACGATCTGGATTTTTTTTTTTTCACTTCATCACCTTTGTTGGAACATTTAAGAAAAATAAAAGATGTTTAAAGTGCTGCACCGTGAACAATGCTGGTTGCTAAATTTAACATGAAACATTTATTAAAAAAAAAAAAAGCGTTGGACCTCCGGCGCTCTCGGCAGAGCCCGGCGGAGCGCCGACTGCTGTGGACCACACAGGCAGCCTCCCTGCATCAGCACCACCCGCTGCAGCGTTTCAGCTCCATCCAGGAGCTCGCTCTCTCTCCTCCTTTTGCTCTGCCACCCGCTTCCCACAGAAGCAGCCTCACGCCGGGAGCCGCGGCTCTGTCACCGCACGGCTCTCTGCACAATTTCTCCAACCGTCATCAAATCTCTCACACAATGCGCAATTTTCAATATTTTTTCCTAAACAATGGTGACAATTCCTCGGAATGCTTTTAGTAAATACAAAGCTTGCTCACATCTCAGCCAAAAAAAAGCATTTCCTACCTGCAGCAGTCTTGGAAAAAATAAGCAGATGACATGCCACCTTCTTCTCTCCTCAGCCTCACAGCATCTTTTGCATCATTTTTTTAAAAAAGCAAACACTTTTCTCTTTTCTTATATATTGTAAACTCCAAACAACAGACTCATCCTCTTAAAGCCGCCTCCATCCCTTCTTTTTTTCCCTGAGAGGGGGACAATTATCTGATTACTTTCCCTCAGTTCCATTATCTCGGTCAGAGGAACGGCCGAATGCAAAGTCTTATTTGGGTCAAATGCAACTTATTTTCCATTCGCGGCCATATGAGGAATGCATTACAAAATAAAGTGAAAAGCACTGAAGGGGTTTGCACAAAAAATGGCAGATGTGTGGCACTAATGCCAGCAGCCCGGTGAATTGGTGTGAGTGCGGAGGTCAAGCTGTGGGCTCACCTTGGAGCGCCGGGCCCCTGCTGACCACCCTGCCGGCTCCCTAATACCATTAGCAACCCTTAGATGAACATACTAAATTGCCCTTTTGTTCTCAAGGTGCCGATCCGGCCTCGCCACCTCGCTGGTATCACGGCACCGAATGCAGATGGTGCTGCTTTTTCTTGAAATGAATAGCACGCATAAGAAAAGCGCTCTGTTTTCCTGATTCTTCCGTTCTCCGAAAGCCGTCGGCATTGCCGTAATTTTTCCTTTTCACCGCACTGTTCAAATTTAAAACTTTACAAATGACTCTGTTATATATTTAATCAATTTTGTTACTTTTTAAATGTTACTTTGATCTTCATGATCATTCTTATAATTTCATATTAAAATTTAGAACTTGCAGGATCCGAAAATGAATAAGACTTGATCCAATTCAGCAGTGAAGTGAAAATGTAATAAAATAAAAGAGGAAAACTGGATATAACAAAAACAAATTTAGAATATTGTTATATTAATTTGATTATTTCAATAATTATATTTTGAGCCAGAAAAGAACCAATTATTTGTGGCTCAAAATATCAGATAAATTAAATATCTGCACTGCAGCTTAGGCATAAATTCACATTCATTAATAATTCCTGATAATGGAAATATATATTTAAAAAAAATATAGATGTGAAACATAAATTCAAATGTATGCGGAAGAATGCCGTAAATTAAATTCTAATTAAACAAATGATCTTTTAATTGGTGTGACACAAGCACAGACACTGATTAAGTGTTCACGCAAGGCTTCCTATGAAAACAGGCACCGAACACAGAATCCCACCACGGCTTAATTCAAGTTGAGAGCCTAAAACAGGTCCAATCTAGGTGAGGAGGAGAGAAGGGAAGAGAGAGACGAGAGGGAGCAGAGCAGGCAGCTCTGTGGCCCAGCGTGATCACATCAGCGCTAGTATCAAATTAACTCTCCGACTTTGAAACTTATTGATCTGCTATTAAGACACTAGTGAACTTGATGAAGTGAGTGCTGTAGGTGACTCTGGGACTTCAAAGTCTCGCACCAGCCACATAAAACAAGCCACTTTGATCCCCGCTCCGCTCCTCGGATCTGGAGAGGGGGCTTCAGAGGAACCCCCCAATTCTACTCTCCTCTCTTTTCCCCACTCACCCCGGGCCCGGGCTCCATCTCTCTCTCCCTTCTTTTTTTTTTGCTTTCTCCACGTCTGCTGATGCCCCGAGAAGCGGCAAAGCACCGGTGGCACACAATGTTCAATCGCACTATATTTTACACAACAGTCAGCAAGTTGAGAGCACAGTAGTGTACAGTGGTGCAGACAGATCTCCTTTCTGATTCACCAGGAAAAAATAAACCAACACACGCGCTCTCTCTCACACACACACACAGAGAAAATGAAATGTGATGTCAAAATAACTACTAGAATAAGGCGGCCATCTACGCGTATTGGCATTAAAATTCAGTGTCGATAAGAAGGGGATTCTTCATGCCAAATACGGCATGTAATAAGGTCGGCGATGAGAGAGACAATGCAGAGTGGGAGATAGCAGTACTATTGTGTGGTGAATACATCCCCCTCTTTGCTTAAGGCAAGTCTTCCCACTACATTAAATACTGTGTGCTGCCAATCACACCTGCCTTTTTTTTTTTTTTTTTTTTCATTTTGTGCCACTGGGTGGAGGTAGTAGTTAATGTTTTCAACATGCACCACATCACTATAATATACTGAAGCAGACACAAATCACCACTGGCCCACAGAATACTTCTCTCCTGCAACTCTGAACTATAATGGGAAAAAGAAAAAAATAGGAAAGGAATAAAAACAAGAAAAGAAAAAAAAATAAACAAATAAAATCTATATTTTCCTCCTCATTCTGCAACAAGACAGCCTGCAGGACCGCAGACACAAAATCTCAGGTTCACCCTCCACTGAGCTGCTAACTTCGCAAGACGGGGTAAAATAAATATTAACGGCTAAATTAATCATCGGCAGGACAGGGTTTGCACTCAGGCTCCAGTGCTCACAGGCAGCGTGTGTGTGTGTGTGTGTGTGTGTCTGCACTTGGAGTGCCGGGGCTAAGCTGTGTCTGTTTAATTAAGAGGGGTAAAACAGATGACAAATGCGAGACAGTTAAACATTTAATGTGTGCTTATCTCCCCCCTCATTTATTTAGTTGGGAGAGATTCAGAGTGGGTGGCGTTTAAGAGTGATGCGCCGGCGAAACACTGGTGGAATTAGAACGCAAGCCCTGTGCGCCGTGACAAGTCAGCGAGCAACACACTGACAATTGTTTTGACGTTTAGCAACTTAATTCTGTTTGATGAGAAAGAAAGGGATTACGTGATAAATCAAATAAACATAAATACAGATTCAACACGGCTGTTCCTGAGGAGTAAAAAAAGAGGGAGTTTCAATGTAAATGACACAGTGTCACTTCATTATGGATATAGTATTTTTAGCAGCGTAGCCTAAATTGTCAAAATAAACCATGCAATTAAAAATGCAACTGTATCAAAGGCCTAGTTTCTCCTTCATTTCACCTGACAAAGACTTAATTTTTTTTTTTTTCTGGATGATCCCCATTGTGTATCTGGTGCTGATGCACATTGCCTAGAGTCAATGTCAAATCCCAGCTCCAATAGTCCCACAAAAAATACAGAACGAACAGTGCCCGCGGCGCACACATCCCTTTACTCAACCCACTTGCAATATCTCACCCAAAGTTATCGCTTCCAATGTGACAATGTTAAAATGAAAAACAAAAAATATATATATTATATATATAAATATATATGTAGAGAGAGATAAAAATGGGTGGCATGGATAGGGGGGAGGGAGGGCGGGGGGGGGGGTACATGGGGGGGAAAGAGGAGCTGAAACTAAAAAAGTAGAAAGAGGGAGAGGGAGAAAAAGAAGAAAAGGAGGAGGAGGAGGTGGAAGAGAAAAAAAGCCCTGTGCCACGAGCATATATAAGAGAAACCTTCACCAATTAGTGGGGAGAAACGGGAGAGGGAGCTGCCGCGGCGTCGGCACTCAAAGAGCCAGGCCTCGCGGCGAAGCTGTCATGTCGGCAGGATTGATCAACAGGCCTGCTATTTCTAATGGCATGTTGTCATGAAGCTGCAGCCATGGGGAGCCACCTGCCTCAGTCCTCGCACAGCACTCTGTGTATGTGTGCGTGTGCATGCGCGTGTGTTTGTGTGCATGAAAGATGGGGTTGGGGGTACTGCAGCAGCCATACCTATTCTGTGCCCATATATCTTTTACTAACAATTTGAAAACAGCCTGGAATCCTCCTCCCACTCTCTGGCAGTCTACCTTGCCTATCCCTGAAGGTGGAAGAAATGTGCCATCCTGGATTCTTCTTTATTCTTACACAGCACAGCCAAGCTTTTGTAAAACACAACACAATGGATACAAATGTATACGCGTGCGATGTGGAAAGGAAAAATGTAAACGAAAGCTAAAGGTTTAGCCTGACAATAATAACACGGTACAAATACAAATCTGGCCCGTATTTATTCTTTTTTTTTCTATTTAATCAATTCCAGTGTCTCACAATTGAACACATTAATTCTTCTGTCATTCTGTATGAAACAGGACATTACATGGCAAGCTATCCTGAGTTAGCATTTGAAAGGCACTGCATTTGATTATAAACTGTTTTCTTTTTATGGAAAGAAAAAAGAAAAAAGCTGTCATATAATCAGCGACAATGAAAACTCGTCCGGAAAATGCTATCGTAGAAAAGGCACAATCAAGAACAAGGAAATTGCTTTGTGTGGGAAAAAAAAAACGGTCACGTTATCCTCGTTTTTCAGTAATACTGTGACAAAAAAAAAAAAAAACAGCTTCGTCCTTAGCCGCCGCAGCCAAACAAGCCCTGCCTCGCTAACAATAAAAAGTCAAATAAAAGTTACAGAACTTGAGAGTTCAAGGTAGCGCGAGCTACTTGGAGTGCGTGTCACGTACAGTTAACCTTTTTATCGAGCATGCCTGTGGTCTCATCAGTCGATGAAATTCTTTGCCCGCGGCGGTGGCTTAGCCGAGGGACACGGACCAATAGAAAAATATTTCATTGTGTTAGCATTTCAAATGGCGAGTGGAGGGTGGAGAGGAGGGCATTTGGAGGGGCGGTGGGGGAAGAAGCTCTAACCGATCGTTGCCAGCGGAATTAATTGCCTATTCTGAGAATAATGTCCCTTATCCACGATCCTCGGAGGGCCGAACGCTAGCTGAGGCCACTTTTTTTTTTTTGTTTGGTGTCTTCAAAAAGAAGAGCGCTTAGGGGTACTGGCCGTATTAGGGGTTTAGCTCAGTCCCCTTTAGGCCGGGGAAAAATAATCAGAAGCACTGAACCAAACTCAACTAATCCGCGCCCCAATTAAAAACGCAAAACCCATTACACCTAACGCAAACGCCAATCAACAAATAAATACTATTGAATCGATGCTATGTTTATTAAAAATTCGGCAAAATTCTTACTAATAATTTCATCATTGGACGAACTTTGAGAAAAAAAAAAGAGTATGAGAGGTAAAGCGGCTAAGTTTGGCTTTCAGCCAGTGCTCGATAAATGGCTCAAGATGGAGCGACCCCGGTGGTGCTTCTATCCTTTTATTTAAGGGGATTTAAGTTCAAGCTCTGTTACACATTGGCCAAGCATATGCAATGACCCTAACTGATATTGGTGCATCTTTTAGCCACATCTTAATCTAACCTCTATAGAGCGCCGTGGCTTTTCAGTCTCAAAACAGCATTAAGAACGAGTATTGTTTGGAGCGAGGAAGGAGGCAGCCCTGGGAGACGACTCCACAGAAAAGCCGGGGCCGGGGCAGGAGCCCTCTGGAAAAACAGCTGCTTATGCACTCCAATCAGTGGGAAAACAAAATCAAAACCCGACTGTTAAGAACGGAGGACATTTTTTTCTTTCTTTTTGGAGGTGGAGGGGGGCATCCCAAATGCTCCATCCCTCCTATATCGACCATTCGCGCTAGGTGTCGATTTCAACCCTCGGCAGATGGACGGGCGAATTCGCAGCAGTCCCCATTACACGCCTCTCCTTCGCTCATTGTGAATTCAGTCAACGAAGTCAATCTTATTAACTTCCGCGCCGGTTCACACATGACATTTTCTTCAATTTTCTCGCCGACATCAAAAACATCAATTAGCAGCTCGAAAATGGGAAGGAGCGAATGACAGAGTCCGATAACGCCAACTTATTTGAAGCTGAGGGTAAATCTATTCTCCAGTTTTGAATGTGTTCATTACAATTGCGTTTTCAAAGAAGACCTCCAAATAGCAAAGAAATTAAATTTATCTCCTAGAAATGTCCAGAAATTGTTTTTTTCGCCTCTTTCTTTTTTTTTTTTTTAATCCTGTGTCTATCTCTCTGCCTCAGTGGGTGACACAAAGCATTGTGGTGCTGCATTTTCTTTTTCTCATTAGAACAGATCACAACTCCCACAGAAGTTGAAACCTTATACTGTAACCTCTAGTGTAACCCATAGAAATTGTTTTAAAAGGAGTCCAACATTTCTTTAGAAAGAAAAGGGGGTGATAAAGTACCCCGCCAATGACCTACAGTTATAGCAAAAATACAAGATGATAATAAATGCAGTATCTATTTTTATCCAACAAGGGGAGCTATTATCAGATTAAAACGGAGAAGAAAAAAAAACTTAAAAGGAGAACTGCTCTTTTTTTATATTTATATAGGCTAAAGGCTACGTAGATCTAATAATCTTCAAAATCAAGCATTTAATTTACAGGCCCTTTAAATCGTTTACAATTTATTATAAAATTTTGTTTATGTTGCACAAATATTGTAAAAAGGTGTTGAGCCAATTAAATTGTTATGTGTAATTCTCTTAAAAGGTGGATTTTCTATTCATAATGGCTATTGCTAACTTTATTGATATTTCAATACCAACAAATACAAAAAATAAATGTGTCAAAATGAATAAAATGCGATTTACAACATGCCATCTTGATTTTTGCTGTATTTTTTTCTTTGATATTCAGTTGTTATTGGTATTTTGTTGCATAGAAAAAATCCACATACTATAGGCTATGCCAAAAATCCAACTTCCATCTGTCTGAACGAACATTTTATCCACAGCCTCATTGATCATTTCCTGCTACTCCACATCACCGTTACATCAAAATGTGAAATACAAACCTACACATTAATGAAGCTCTCTCATGGCTCAACTCTTCTGCCTCCCATCACTGATGAACGTGTAACTCAATAAACCTTGGGCAGTAACCTTTAAGTAAAAGCCTTTTTCTTTTTTTTCTTTTTTTTGCCGATATCCAAACATTGTCAGACGGCTTCCTCATGCTTGAGTTACATCTCCGAGGGGGTGAACAAAAGCAACTTTAGTGGCCGTGGAAAGACACTCGTAATGCAGGGGTGGGGGGCAGAGCGGTCGCATACGGAGCCGTGCGGATCACGTTCCTCCGGCCCATTGATTTCTGATCTTTTGACATTATTTAGTTGCTTTTTATTTTCTTGCCCGTCTTTTATTCCATGTCACAAAAGACAGAAATGTCCAAACAAGAGATGTTAGGAATATCTACTATCTGTCAAAAGAGCATGCTTTTCCCGGCATTAAAGCGGCCAAATGCTCTGACGCAGTGCCGAGAATCGGCGGGATGAAAATATCACTCTTTATAATGGAGGCTAATCAGATTTCGGAGGCTGTTTGCCTTCTAGCTAAAAGGAGATGGAAACGCGTTGAGCAATAGGGCTGTAACCAATACACTCCGAGTCCATCGCCATCCTGATCTCAAGACAAAAGGCCTGCACTTTTTTTTTCCCCTCCTTAACATCTGATCTAAATGGTTTTATACCGCCAAGAAAAAATGGGTCAGACAGTCAAAATCTAAATGAATGCTAAATGTAATTTTTATCCTAATTTCTGTTTTAAATAGAAATGTCTGAAAAGACAAAGCAGGCATGCTAAGTGCAGAGAAAGATGAGGAGATGCATCTGTAATACGGCTGTCGGCTGAATGTTGAACACACAGTAGTGATCAGTTCCATTAAGCAGGGATTTGATCATCTCCCCCGTGCGCTTTCACAGCCCAGCTTCAGATTAGATCACTGTGAAAATGGTCAAATGGTGTGTTTATCTCTCTGTAATTATTTTGATGCAGATGACAGAGATTGGTTGTTTGCATGTGGCTTGATGAGTGTGCACTGTGTGAGCCAAGACGTGCGCACACAGACAATAGCGTGCACGCACACACATACACGCAGCACGCGCGCACCATGCTGGCGTGGAAAGAGCTGAATGGTCCCTCTCAATGCCATTAACCCATTAGATAGTTTCAACAAAGGCCTGAAATTGTGTTTTATGTGCAGAAAAACACACACACGCACACACTGTGCACATGCAATTACTGCACCATAATCCTTAAGTTATGACTAATATTAATGTTCTTGTTGGGCTACACAAATGGACTTTCAATGAGACCGACAGAGAAAACCGCAGGAAACAATGCGACAATGCTGAGCTAAGCTTATACAGCCACTACACGCATCTCATCATCCTCTACTGCTTTGGTGGCGTAAGTAAAAAATAGTTATCACTCCTTCTATTGATAAAAAAACCGAAAGAGTTCAAATTCCAGGCAGTGTGCGTGCAGGGAAACTTATCTGGCAGGAAAACACAATAGCAACTAGTTACACTCTTTACAGTTCGCTGACATGGAGATGGGTCATTTGAGAAGAAGAAAAAAAAGAGAAAAACGGAAACCATTTGCCGCAGCACCTCCCCTGGTTTGCATTTAGCCATGAAGGGAATTGACATCTATTGAGCGAAGCAGATGTTTCTGCATTTCCAGCTGTGGTGACCTTGGAGTGCGATTGTCTTAATCCTGAGGGGTGAGGTCTTTAAGGTTGCCCTTTCAAAGCTGATAATATAATCAGTCAGAAGCGATCATCTGCATGATGGATCCTTTCTCTCAGCTCGTCTCTAACCCTTTTTTTTTTTTTTTTTTTAAACTTCACTTGAGTTAGGCTGTGTCACTAGATTACCGGCCCTTTGTAAGAGTTTTGGATGGACAAATTTGTGCTTTCATGTCCCGTGTTGGCGGATGAGTCGCTGCTTCTGGACATGAAAGGGGAGTTTTTAATGAGCTGAGGTGAGGTTAATTGGTTCGCTAAGATCCTCCGAGTCATGTGCCTCAATATGAAATTAAGTCCATTTCCTGGAGTTTCCTCGGACGTATTTAATAACAAACACTTCAGCCCAATTTTCATTTCCCACAGAGAGGGGAGGGGGTCGCAGGAAACGGATGGCGATGGAGGTGGCGGAGGAAGAGGAAGGTCTGGCTGTTTGTGCTTGCGTTACTTGTCGCCTCTCACTGTAAACGCTATCTGTGTTTGTGCCTCTTCAAAGACAAATGGTTGTAATGGCAGCTCCCATTCTGAAGTCTCACGGAGATCCTGTCATTTAAAGCTCTGCAAATGCTTTATAAAATATTATTTTTATACAGATACTTAACAATACTTATCATCTAAGGTTCATCTTCAATATCATGAAGCTGCACATTGTGTAGAAATCACCACACAGGTCCCTGCAAGTGCAACCAAATGTGTCTCATTATGTCTTTTTTTTTGTTTGTTTACAAATTTTAATTTTCTTTACTCAATTGTACAAACAGATTGCATGTATAATCCTGCTCATCTCATATGCTGAATGTCTCTGAATGGAAAACAGCAGCAATGTGCAGCAATGCAAAATTCATAATCATCTGGACTGGAGCATAAACTAGTTTTTATAGATTAAATTCACGTGTTTGTTTTTTTTTTTAGCTGAGTTGCAAAATCAAAAATGCAACAAAAGAGTCAAAAAGGAAAACAATAAGCCCTCCCTCCCTCCTAACACTCAGACTGGTTAGTCCATGAACTTGTGGTAAACACTGATAGTGCTTTGGTTTCTGTGCAGATCAGCTGCCGAGCGATGTGGTGCTATAGCGCTCGGGCGAGTTTCAAACATGATTGCTCCCATGTGTGTTTGTTTACAATGGGACAATGAGACTGCGTGAAGCTTTTCCCCATTGTTTTCATTCCTCCAACAATGAGGGTACGGTTTGCAGCCGCCGCTCCATCGCCGCTGTTGATTCAGCGCTGTGTACACACGGCGATGCTCTAATCCTCCGCAGATGACCGGGCCTTTCACTTGCCATTAGGAACTACATGATGTGAATCTGCCCCGACTAAAAGACCTTGTAATCAACACTGGTGCAAATGCGTTAAGTTCAGCGTCTCGTTGAGGGTAAGGAGGGGGGTATTGAAGGGGGGGTGGTGGTGTCGGTTCAATAGTCCTGACAGTGTAATTACGGGTTGCCGCCACAACGCAGCGGCCAGCGCACTCGACGCTAATTCAATCCATCTTCATTTCCGAAAGCAACGCCCCTGCCATTGATGGATAGTTATCATTAGAGAGTGACAAAGCACTGAAACGGCTGAGGTGTGAGCAGCAAAGTGTGTGTGTGTGTGTTTACATAGGGTGTTAAGTCAAGGAGCAGGAGGATGTGTCCTCTCAGATACACACTATTGCCCCAGACAGCAGGATTATATATTACAACAGGGATGAATACGGAAATGGGGAAGGAACTTTGGGTCAGAGAGGGGAGTTGCATCTTTCGCACACACGCACGCACTCTCAGTAAATAAACACATACTGTAGAATACCCACATCGAATACGTGTACGTGTTCACATACACGCACAAGCAGTTTGGCTCGCTGTGACCCCGACACACAGAGAGGCTATGGCTCGACTCACCAGCCTTTTATAGCATGCTGCTCAGACTGCTGACAGACACACACACACACACAAACAGAAACATACACTCGCACAGGTCTGGGCACCGTCTGCAGCCAAACACTTAACCACAGGCTGTGATTGAGGCCGACTGGTCTGCTCCTCTATATTTTCAGTCTATATATTCAGTCCACCCTGGGCTGTATATCTTAATTATGTGCTCTGTCTCTTTTCCTGAAAGACCTGACAGAGTCTGCTCGTCAGGCGCTGGAGCAGCAGCAGGCCACTGAAATAAGGCCCTTCCAGTCTTTATGGGGCCTCCGGCTCAGCCACTGCATCATTACATGACTTTTAAGCTCTGGACAAAAACACAGTGGATGCCTCGTTCCACCGTGTCTCTACCCGGCTCAACGCGCCCGCACGGCTCGCGCACAATAGAAATGATCCGGTTTGTGGCATCTTTTTTTTTTCTTTCCCCCCCTATCAAGCAGTAGGTCTTCAAAACAAGATGGAGTTCCAGAAGTTTGACTGTGAAAGGAGTAAACAACTCAAAGGGTAGAAGGAGGGAACATGGCGAGGAGAGTTTTAGCACAGCTCTGTGCTCAATGTGATTATCTCTCCGTCTTCCTTGCGGGTCGCAGCCTTAGGGGTCACCGCCGTCTCTCACACACACACACACAGGTTAGATTTTGCCATTTGAATGACTCAATCCCATCTGGAGCTCTCCATCGATTGTGCTCAATGACCCAGCAAAGGCTCATGTGGGGGAGCGCCGGGCCCCGCCTCTCCTGAATTAGCCCACGTTCGAACGAGGAAGCCATGTATCATGGTCGCCCCTGTCCGTTAACCAGGAGGTGGTGCTACTGGGATGCAGAGCACCATTTCATCTTTTTACTTACACCGCTCAAAGGCAGATGGGGATTTGTTTAGTAGGGGTTCTTTGTAATAGCGGGGATTTAAGACAGCTTTTTTTTTTGACACATGGAGTTGCAGACGTTTCCTCAAAGACACCAGACGTACTCCGTTTTTTTTTTTACTGTTGATGTCGATTTTTGGCGGCAGACAGCGGCGAGGGGTTCACAGTCAGGTGATGCTGCCTGCTTGAATGCATAAGATTCCCAGACTTGTGAGCTCTTGTTCACTTTGGCTTGCTGTGAGGAATGAATGGGTTTGCTACACCCCCCCCCCTCCTTTCCAAAACCGCCTCCCTGCACATACACCCACGTCATTAAACATGACGCTTACTCATGCACATTCCTGATGCGGCCCGTTTTACACCGCTCGCGCATGCCGTACGTTAAACGACAAGCTCCGGCAAACGTTTGCATGCGTACACGCTCGGTGGGCCGACGCGCTGCCGTACACTGGCTGGCCTGCTTGCAGACCCTGCAGTTTGTTTTGCAACACTCCTTTTGACGACGCCCGAAGGGTGCAATTAAGCCCAATTAGAGCCTGTCGGTTTTATTAAGAGCCACAGACTGGCCAGGCTCGGGGGCAGTGAGGGGGTAGAGGAGGGAGAAGGAAGAGGAGAGGAGGGAGGAGGAGGAGGAGGAGGAGAGTCTGCAGCACCGAGTTACTGCTACTCTTGAGAAACCAGTCAAGCACCAAAGAGGGGAGACTGGCATAAACGTAGTGTGTGCCAACTGAACGTGTTAAATAGAAACGACAGCTGCAGCGCACAAAATGACTAACCGGTGTTATACCGGGGTTGCACTTAAAGACTTTCCAAGGTCTCCGTAAACCAGGTCTGGTTGAGCAGGTAACCTCAGGCGCTCTCAGTTCAAGCGCACGCAGCGAGATTGCATTTAAAAGCTGCTTGAAAGTACAGTTTTGCGATCAGAGGACCTGACGGGATCAATGGATGACAAAACCAAACTCGTCTATAAATACTCGCCGGCTACAGTGAATGCAGACATGTGTGGATGCAGATGTCACAAAGCATTTTCGGAAAGGGGGTTAGGAGGGTGGTGGAGGTGGAGGGGGGGGTTGGCTGTGCAGTTATGTGAGCCAGCCCCTGATATATTAGTGTGGTTGTGAATAGAGCAATACAGCTGGCTGGGAACAAAAAACTGCAGCATCTCTTTCATCAGCGAATCAAAAAAAAGAGGAACGCAAATGAATGTATCATTTTTCCCCCCTCACAATTCCTTTTCCGTCGACCCCTCGACAGAGATGTTTACAGATAGCTATCATTCCCCCTCTTTTTCACATTTGCGCTTGGACATGTTTCAAAAGACCGGGCCTTTTCATCTCCCCTCTCGCTGTGAGGAAATTTGCTCCTTAATGGCTTTCAAAACAGGAAGCGCAGACAATAAAAAAAAAAAAAAAGGAGAAGTGAGAAGAACGCTTCGCTCCCCGGTCCCCCCACCACCATCACCGCCAACCAACCAACCAACCACCCCCCCTCCTCCCCTCCCTTCAACCTCTTCAGTCGACGCATCCTTTTGCGGATCTGAGTGCTCTACGGCGGCGCTGCTGCTGCTGCTGCTGCTGCTGCTGTGCCAAGGTGCCAACTGTGCCAGTCACACTGACCCCCATCTGCAGGCAACTTGATACCATCTCTTCAACCGCCGCGTACTCCCACTGAATGGGTGCGCTCAGTCACAGTGAAGTCTGAATGCCATTCAAGGCTCAGGCTCGGAATTGTGTTTCGAGTTTGTGTGCTATTGTATTCTTTGTTCACAGCTGTTGTGTAAAAAAAAAAAAAAAATCCTTTATCACTAAGCTGAATACTAAAAAGCTTGTATTGGAGGAATGCACGCAGGAATACATTACTGCCAATGTGCAAATCATTCCACTATCAGGCAAATTAGAGCTGATTTTTCACAAGTCTTTATCAATGACCCTCAGAAGAGTGAGGTTGAACTGCTACGGACCGGCTCAAATTACTACTTAGAACCGTCTCTTGCCAAGTACCGAGCTTACTATTTTAATAGTATATGTAGGTGTCTGTTTACTCATGTTGTATTCATAATTCCGCCTCCTGCAGGGCATCCGTGTCCACCGAGTGCCCTTGAACATGCCATGAGTAGTCTTTCTGCGCCTCAACTAAAAAGAGACCTGAAAGACAGCTACACACGCTTCCGCACAGTTGGATAAAACAAACCTTAACCACACAACTCAACCTCACCAAAGAGCTAGCTTTTTTTCAAAAGATGTTCAGAAGAGTGTTTTTTTTTTCCTTCTTCTTCTTCTCTCCTCGCTCCTCGTCTTTGCTTTTTCTCTCCCTGGGTAAAACAAATGCATCATTTTTCAGTTAAAAAAAAAAAAAAAAAGAAGAAAATCTTTACTCCCTCCCCTCCCTCCCATTGTGCCATTTCCGTGTATGGAAGTGTTCCCTCCCATTGATTTTTCTCCCAGCCAGGGTTCTACCCAAACACGAGCCGCTTCCTTGCTGGTGTCATCTCCTTGTGCCTTTCTCCTTTTAACTGAGTTTTTACTCTTGTGGCATAATGTACAACTGGAAGACTAGCAGTGGGAGTTGGGGGGGGGTGTGGGAGGTGCTACGGGTGCAATGGGAGGAAAAACTGATCCATGCACTCAAAAGTTTCGCCTATTGATTTCTTTTTCTCTTTTTTGGATGCAGATAGGAAGAAAATAAAGAGAACTGTTCAAAGCTGCAGAAAGCCTGTTTGATCACCAGCACAGTCGAGACGGTTGCTAATGTTTGTTGGTAGCGAGGCACAATGGATTGCGCGCTTTTGTCTGTGCATTACGCCGCTTTGTTGTGCATCGCGTTGCGGCTTCGGCCCCTCCATCGTGTGGTCAGAGGGCTTATTAAAAGCGGTGACTGGCGTGCATTCTCGTCAAGGCCGGACCATCATTAATGTGCACAACAGCCTGGAGAAAAGTGTCATTTCCGAAGGAGAATGTCAAAGTCGGCAGATAAGGCCTCCGGCTCGGAAAAACACAATAAAAAAAAGGGTTGTGAGAAAATGCAAAGACGGGCAGCGACTATACTCAAAGGAGTTGCCAGGTTTGCAGAGCTAAACAGAAGGAAATAAGTGCATGTGCAGCAAAGCGAGTGAGGCAAAAAGAGTGACACATGTCAGAATATAGGCTACCAGACTTCCAAGATGGGATGCTGAAATCAAAAGCATGTGCAGAGATCCATAAGGTGGAGGGACGAGCTAGCAGGAGTATTTTTTCCCGCCACTGCAGCTCCACATCCACAGCTCCTGCTCCCCCTGCTCTGCCATCCCCTCTGTGATGTGTGCCTGTGTCCACTGGGGGCTACAATTAGCCCATCAAACTCATTCCAGCCGGGAATCCACACCGCGGCTCCGACCCCCTTTCTGCGGCTCACTCCAAAGGCCTGGGTTCCTCCAAAGAGACAGGCAACTTGTAAGACTAGGGGAGGTATCCTTTGATGTGCCAGGTTCTGCCGAGGCCTCGCTTTTTGCTCATATCAAGACCGAGGAGATATAATAATTAAAATGGCGGGAGCGGCAGGCTCGACACCGCAGTGTGGTCTCCTGTGCCTGTGCACCTACGAGACCCTGGCCTTCACAGGTAGGGGGTGCACCTCAGTATTAGAGCAGATATCAGCTCCCCCAGCGCCTGGTGGTGAAGCAATAAAAAAAAAAAAAGTCACATGCCAGTTCAGAGATGTTCTTTATGCCAGTGCTATAAATCTGTCTTGTGGCTTCTCCTGTCTTCTGATTGGCTGGCTCTGTTTCCGTCTGTGTCTGTCAGTTAAGGGCTTTCTACCCTGAAGCAGCAGAGCAGCATTTCACAACCTTTCCTGGCCTGTTGCCCTGTATTTACTTTGGTGTTACAAACTTTTCTTTTTTGTGCCTATAAATCAATTAAGCAGCTTAAAATTAATCATCAGTTTTTAATGATCTGTTCATTAGTTGGGTAATTTTACAAGGCAAAAACCAAGAGAGCTGGCTCTTTTTTTTTCTTTCTTTTTATGTTTTTCAGCTCCAATGCAAGAATTGGCTGCGTTTCCATTTTATATCATCAAATTAAATAAATCAAATTATTTTAAAACTTATTAGATTAGCCTTGGATTTTTGACTTCACGTTGGGTTGTGGGAACATGTGAAAGACATTTTGCCCAATTTTCTGACATCAACATAATGGTAATTCGCCATTATTGAGTTTTTAAGCTCATACCGTACACAAACCTGAGTGTTGATACATTACGAGCCCGTTTTCCTCCCTTAAAGAAAAATTGAAAAAAATAGGCTGGATGTGATTGGAATTATCTTTAATATGCGAGTCTTTGGAAACCTTTAGCGACCTGGCCTGCCTCTCCAGAGGTCCTGTGTCGCGCCCACGCCCCGAGCTGAACAAACTGTGGGCCAGCGGTTCAGATGGGCTGCTGCGTTACGTTGTGTAAGACACAGCTCCACTTCTGTCTCTTCTCCAGTGGGGCTCGGTGGCAGACAGCCAGGTAATTACACAGCACTGACTACCAGCCCGGAGAGGAGAGGAAGGCCCCACTACCACACACACACACTCACAAAAACACTTATTTGCATTCACAGAGTATACAGATCACACAACCCCACCTGGACATACACCATATCTTTCTCCCATTCTCTGTCTTCTCCCTCCACACACACACTGACACACTCACACAGGCCCAGCCAAACACAAGGACTCCATTATGTCAAGGAGGATTACAATGACTCCAACCTGACCCGACTCTGCAGCCGCTGTGCCGCTGGCGTGAGTGTGCCTGAATTTACTGTTTGAGGTAAAAAAGACTGTCCACAGTTTAAACAGGTGTGTACTTATGCAGATGCGCAGCTCAAACATGTGGTTTGCATTAGTCGCTGCAGCGGAGCCAAAGTGAGCTTTCCCCCTAAGCAGTCCAGCCCAACATGTCATTTGGGGTTGGTGATCTATTCACTTCCAGTTCCCTGAAATCTGGACGTGGATATTTCCTCAAAAATTCCAAAAGGTGCATGTATGAATAATCTATTAACTTAAACCTCTATGCAAACTTTGGAGTTATGAGTAATATCTCAAGTATTTCTGCCATTGTCGAGGCCCAGGGGTGGAAGCACTGACAGACTTATTGCAGAAGGAAAAGAAGAAGAAGAATAAAAAAAGCAGCAGATTTGTATTATCTTCGTCTTCATGGTCACACAACGAAAAGCTTTGTTAGTAAAAAAAAAAAAAAAAAGTATCGTGTTGGGCATTTACCTGCCTGTAAAGGTTCACAAAGATCCTTTAGAAAAATAAGAAAAGAAACTTTGCAATAGGCATCTAAACAGAGTGCATACAAAGTCTAATCCAGCACAGCCAGCAGACTGAATGACACTTTAACAATCAGATATTTCATATTATCTTCAAGGCCGATGAGTCCGTCCTGTTTTCTTATTCAACCGACCCCAACAAGCCTGTTCGCTCTGAGTTGTCATGTAAATTAAATCCATTCTAAATCAAAAAGTGCGGCGACAATAACTCTCTACGGTCGTGTGATCATTCCTATTATCACAAGTACATTAAGATCTCAAAACCATATGAAGTTGTGAAGCGAATGATTGCGGCTGGAGTGCTGCAACAACATGGGTTAGTTGTTTAATTCTGACAACACAAAAGCCCCCCCTTAAAAAAAAAAGTGAGTCGGCATAAAGGCAGGCAAATTGCACCAACAAAACAAAAGGGAAGTCATGCTTCATGGGAGCAGGAGGTATTCTCTCTCTCTCCGTCTCTCTTCCCTGTTGGTTATCCCAGACTCTCTCCAAAGAAAGAATCTTGTTTGAAAAAAAAAAAATGTCATGGATTCCAGTGAATGCCAGTGAGAATCAAGCAAGCTATTCATGCTGCCAGTTGATTTAGGCACGCCTCGCTACACACCAATCAGCCCGGCCCCGGCCTCGCCAGCCACTCACTTGTCTGCCATTCCAACACAAGATGGAGACAGTGCCAAAAGTTCCAATTAAAATATCCATTTGTGATGTCTGTGCAGAAAAAAAAAAAAATAACAGAACAAAAAAAGGAAAACAAGTACCGGGCTTTTTCGATAGCGTAGGAGAAAATACAACAAAAGCTGCCAAAATTCTGTGGACAAGCCACATACTTAAGAGTTTTCTGTCTACACAAACTAAATAAGTGTGAGGGAGTGTGTATGTAGGCTTGTGCGCGAGGGGGGGGAGAGAGGAGACAGACAGAGCGTGTGCGCGCGTGCATGCGCGCGGGAGTGGGAGCGTCTTGTTATGGAGGAACAGAGCATGTTGCAGATAAGAGGGCGACGCTGTTCAAAGAAGAAGGCAGGCCGGTAAAGTGCGCGCCGATTCGACATCATTGCCTTACTGTCCCTTAATGAGCCTGGAGAGGAAGTCTGGTGTCCGTCGAATCGGCTCCTGTCTCGCTCCAATCACGCTGCCGGGGCTTTTTATTCAAATCTCACACACCCAACTGTCACACCGCCAGTCTGGCCGCCGCTGTTTATCTTACTCCGGGAGGATGTTAACAAGACAAATGAATGAATAAATACACAAATAATGCGTTTAGGTAATGTTAATAATGAATGAAATGGAAGCTGCTTTTTGACAGTAACGCTGCACTAAGGATTCTTCCCCAACTTTGGTGACAGGCTTGTTTATTCTTTTTCCCAGCATGCAACTCTCTGCATCTTTTCCAAGGCAAACGTCTTGGCCAACGCCGAGCAGTCTATAAGCACATCTCGCTGATGAGAATAAAAGTGCTCCGACATGTTAGTGACTGACTCCCCCTTCCATGGAAAACAGCTCATACGCCATCAGGATTGAGCCATCCTTCCCTTCATCCAAAAACCTCTCGTATGATGATCCTCCTTAATCTCGTGGAATCCAGGTCTCCCTTTTCACCCCATCACACTTCCACCCTCCTCCTATGACATGACAGATTTCAGTGACACTTTAACAGGCCATTCAGAGAGACAAGATTTCTTTTGCTTTTCTTTTTTTTTTCTGAAAGGCTGGATAAATAAATAGAAAAGCGTGTGCACACCTGCACAGGTATGCAAGAGCAGTCAAATCGCGGCGTCACCTGCCTCAAAGAAGTGTCCCAAACTTCCAGGACTATTAGAAAAAACAAAAACAAAACAAAAACACAGGAGCGAGGTGGTGGGAGGGGGGGTTTGGAGAGGAGGGTGCGGGGAGGGATAAAAATGCTCAAAGAAACTGACTGGGTAGGAAAATAAAGTCTCACATCACAATTCCTTCCCCGAGCCCGAGACAAAAGCAGGGCCTGGCATTCAGACACCGTCGACTACACAGACGGAGAAGACAGAGAAGAGACGGAAAAAATAAAAAATAACAACACGGCACATCAAAACCGGAGCCAAACAAATCCAAGAAAAGTTCAGATAGGTCTTCATTGGAACTGCCGAGTGGAACAAAAAAATCAAATAAATTGGAGGGTTAGTGTCGTTCGCGCTGGCCCGACAAATCTCAAAACACTGTTTAGAATATATGAGGAAGGTGACGGAGGGAACGCCGCTAAATGACTAGGAAAGCAGATACCCCGGTGTTTACCCCTGCAAACTCTAAAGAGAAGCCCCCTCTCCTGTTATAAAGTGGGTGGGAACAGGGGGAGAAAAAAAATGAATTCGAGGCAGCTTAAGTGCTCTCTGGAATCACTCAGCATTCCACCGTCCTCAGCACACACACATCCACGCTGTTCAGATTTGACTGTGACAGTGTATTCATCCATAACTGTAAATTGTTCTATGGGGAATTTGGCGGGGCTTCATGTTCTTCTCCTCCCGAACCACCCTCCCTCTCACCACCACCACTATCTCCAGTCCCCCCTCCTTCCAGAAAGCTGTCTCCATCACTCTCTATTACAATACAACAGAGCAATAGTGGGATCGCACACTATGATCTGTGGCGAGTCAAAAAGCTCATCCTTTAAACACCTTTTTTTGTGTTTTTTTTTTTTTGCTTATTAAACGCTGATGTCTTCATTTGGGTTTAACCTTTCCCCTGGCATCCCACGCGCTAAGGTTGCCAGGGCCGGGGGTACAGGATCGGAATATTTTGAAACAGGATTCCTGAAAGGCTTCAAGTGTCAAAGCGTCTAAATGTCGAACCTTCCCCGGCGCTGTAATGAATTCAAGTCTTGCTCGGTGGCAATAAAAATAAAATAAAAAAAGTATTTGGATTTCGCGAAGACTGACTGAAGCTTTCCACGCTGTGTATTCTTTAAAGGCCTTATTACCTGCGTGTCAGCGTAGCCGAGTTCTCCCGGAGAACACAAACTTTTCTTTAACTTCAAAACTTCCAAGTGGAGCAGCAGGAAGCATCTGCACTCCTCTCGCCTCTGTGGATTAGTGAAAACCAAGGATTGGTTTCTAGGAACGCACTCATGGGTGTCCTTTAGTTTTTGCTCTGCTCAGGTGGAGAACCTGCACATGCTGCAGTTGGTCGGAGGGAGGGGGGCTGTTTAACTCTAAACAATGGGCTTGTTCGCAGCTATTCAACTTTTTTTCCCAACAGTGACTCAGACCAGACATCCCATGCTCTGCTTACACACTAAAAACATTAGACAACACTTGCTACTCCGCCACCTTTCCCTCCGCTACTTTCTATATTTCAAGTTTAGCTGTTGACCCGACGGCTTCCTACATATAGAGCAAGCCTGACTTCTCTTGTTTGTGATTGGTTGGCTCAAATACATACAAAAAAAACAAAAAAAACTATATTTTTCCATCTCCAAAAGAAGCACGAGTAGTGAAACACGTCCTGTAGTTATAGTTTCAGTTCTATTTTCCAGCTAAAAGGGCAACGTACCTACATACATGCGCGCGGCAACGCATGTGTGGGCACATGTGCCGGTGTCATAACGCTCGGGAGCCAAAAAAACTGCTCTGCATTCTGCGGGCCACCCCTGGGATATTTACTAAATCACTTCACCCTGTTCTCAAAAGTTCACTTCCAAACTTCCTGGAAAAAGGAGCAGATATTTTCTGAGGAATAACAAAGAGGGTTAGTGAGAGTAATAACGTTGTGTTTAATCCCACACAAATTCTGCCTCGTACCAAGAGTGAGAACAGGCAGCCAGGAGGGACTTGGAGCGAAAACAAAAAATCAGCGCAGCGCTCCCCTGCAGACGGATGTGCGTTAGCAACACAACACAACACAACAACACAACACGCAACAACACAATCAAGTGTCAGGAGTTTATCTATAAGAATAAAACTACCAGAGTTCAGTTCACCCCCAGCAGGTACCCATGTGGAAAAAAAAACAAAAAACACAAGAAACTCAGCTGTGGTGAAGTTGTCATGAATTAACACAGTTTCCCCCGCTCCTTCCTTCCCCTCTCCTTCTTTTTCTACCTCCCCCCCTCCTCCACCTCCTCCTCCTCTTTGTGGCTCAGCTCAGACCTCAAACTCTTCCATGCTGCTGCTGCTGCTGGGAAAAAGAGAAAAAAAGAAAAGAAAAGAAAAAAAAACGAGGTCACGGATCGCCTTACTCCAGCCTGCCTCCGTATGGCCACAACCCCCCCCCCCTCTCTCGTCTTGTCCCCTTTCCCACCTCCTCCTCCTCCTCTCCCGCCTCACCTTCCCCTCTCACTCAAAACCTCATTCCATCACTGCGGCCAAATCCGCCTCATCCATCCTCCCTCCCTCCCTCCCTCTCCTCCCTCCCTTCCTTCCTCACTCGCTCGCTCCCCCCCTCCCGTTTTCATTTCTTCCCTCCCTCCTCTCTCCCCTCTCCTCTCCTCCACTCCCACCCTTCCCCTGCCCTCGGCCCAGTGCTAATTGGTAAATCTGTTGAACCATGCCAGCCCCAACAATAAGACACCTGGAGTTCTGTCAAAACAAGTTTCTCAGTGAAACGGCCTCCAGTGTTAATACAGTAGCACAGGGAGCTGCTGAGTCTGTTGTCACTCCGGAGGCCCGGGCCGCACAACGGAGCCGGGGATCACGTTATCCGAGGGAAATTAGTCAAAGATGAGTGCACTGGACTGTCAGTCTGTCAGGAGCGCTTCATCATAAATTAGATTATTTATCAATATAATTTCTGAACCTTGATCCTGCTTCTTTGTGCAGACGAACTATGACCAAATCATGATTACCACATTCCCTCTAAAGCCTGCTGTGTGTCTTTTTTTGTGTGTGTGTCTGATCTTCCTGCTCAGTATTCCCCTCCACACGAGCCTGCAAGTCCGGCCTCTGGGTTAAACGAGTTCACGTCATTGTATGCAAAACACACAAAAGTTATAACCTGAAGTGAACTGACTCTGACGACCTGTCATCTAAAACTCAAGTCACACCTTAAAGACGCGGGGAAGGATACTACATATGCACCGGTGTAGACAAAGGTGTGTTTGTAAGACACAAACACACACGCACGCACGCAGAAAGACAGACAGGCACACCCAACAGTGATCCTGCCAGACCTTGTCAAACAAGTTCTAGCAAAGGTGCTTGTATAAGAGAGGGAGGGAAGAGAGAGAGGCAGCGTGTTGACATGGGGAGAGGAGGAGGGTTTTTTTTTTCTTCTTCGTCTTTTTCTTTTTTGTTGTTGTTGTTTGTTTTAAATCCTAGCAGACTCCACCATCATATTAACAGCTATTTGCACAATCAAGCACGCTTTACCTTGTTTCTTTTTCCCCCTATCCTTCTCTCCGTTTTTTTTTTTTTTTTTTTTGAAGGACTCATGTTATTTACCGACAACAAAGGCCCTGCAGAGTGTGCAAAATCAACAAGCAATTGATTAGTCAAACAATTCAAGTAGGCAATCCACAGAGCCACGGTCGCCTCAGAGGAGATTAATAAGTTCCCCCCTTTGGGCTCGGTAATGCCAGCCTCTTTCTAGCTTCACAGAGCCTAAGTGAAGCAAACCAAAACAAGGCTCACTGATGTCCTCAGCATGTTGGCGCCGCAGGAAAATCAAGACAAATTTTTGTACCTTTGGGCTCTGGTTTCTTTAAATTACAGCCGGCGTTCGAGGGACTGATTTTTAAAGTGGCAGCACAGCGGCGGAGGAGGATTCTGGTCTGTGACACCATATCATGAAATATTTACTCTGAATCTTCAACCGAGGGACGCCGACCGCGTATTGTCACCGAGGCTCTTATATCCAGATGCTGTTTAATAGAGAGAAGTCTTCAAAACAGCTGTGCAGAGAAATAAAACACAAACAAAGCTGAAAAGACTCTCTCTGCTCCTGCTGCTGGAGTCTCAGCTTATTCAAACCAAATACAGCCACAATTTTTTTTTTTTTTGACAACTACTCCCAAAAAGCTAGAAGAGGATGTTGTCATTAAACCAGAGCGATCCAGAAACCAAGACCCGTTAGGAACAGGACACATAACAAACACATAGAGATGAGTTAAGGATGAAAAACAACACTGAGACAGATGACAACTGAACTCCCTCAGGGAAAACTGGACCGTCTTCGTTTAGTGTTAAAAGAAATGTTAAGTAAGCACATTTGGTCAAAATGTATGAGGCTCCAACACAAATATCCCATGGTGGGGAAATTGGCATTTTAGACATTAAAAAGAAGCACATCAGCATCAAAGCAGCAGCACTGAATTAGCACAAAGCGCAACACAGCATGATTATGATCACTCATCATCACCAGGATTTAGGCTTTTCATTCATTTTTTTTTTTTTTTGCTTTTAAAAATCATCAATTATCAGTTGTTAATTTGTGCGTGGAATCAACCAAAACAAAACAAAATAAAATAAAAAATCCAGCAAGATATTTTTGGAATTCAAAGTTCTCTCACCAAATGAAATTGGTGAAGGCTCAGATCTGACTGTCCAGGGAATTCCCAGCAGAAGGGCCCCTGAAAGGCAAAGATGGACGTTCCCAAGTCACACAATTATATCAGCTCTCCATCTCTCCTTCGCTCTCACTCTCTCACACACACACACAAAATGCACATCTGCACACAATCCCAGCCAACAAGGTTTTTTTTTTTTTTTTTTATGCAAAAGCAAACGTGTTCTCCCAGGATATAATGCATCCCCTGGCTTTTTAGTTATTTAAACTATCGGCTCACCTCTGCTGGCTCAGCTTTCTCCCGGGTGCATGTTCGGCACTGTTATTACTGATTTTTACACAGAGAGAATAGGAGAACACTGGCTCTTGAACTGGTTTACACGGCTGTTGGAAGCTGGCTGGCTGGTTGTTAAAACCATATTTCGCTTCAGTAGAACATTTAACCTCCTTAGCGCCCGGCAGCACCTTCACAGGCGCTTCCAGAGCTCATCAGCTGATCTGGGGGAATCCACTGTCGCCACCAAGGCAGCGAGATCCAGCACAGGAACAAGAGCGGGGTGAGTCCCAGGGTGAGACGCCTAATGAGTTTTAAATGACAGCATGAAGACTACGGCTCCCCGGAGGAGTCATTTCTGATGGTTTCAACTATGGGATTCCTGTGTAACTGGACGTAATGGCAAAGACATCGCTCTGATACAACTGGAGATGATGAAAAGGAAGAAAGAGGAGGAGGAAAATACGGAAAGGGAGGGGTAGATTTGCAACATGATGGTGGAGGAATCGGAGCTGCAGAGAGAAGCAACAGGGCCTTTGATTTACTCAAGTGCACCAGTGTGTACAGTAGCAGCTACCGTGCAGGTCGCTCTCTCCCTGCACAAAGATCACCAGCTTCTATTTGTACTTGTGCTTGAACCTGAGGCCAACGTGATAACTTCTCATAACAGCCAGACCGGTGAGCGAACACACACACACACACACTTCCAGATACAAATATCTATTATCCTTTGAAAATGTGCGTGTCCAACATGGAGTCACACGTTCTCCGGGGTGAGTTAAGTTCACGGGGGTTATATATCGGTCAAATACCACAGCAAGGAAAGAAAAGACGACAATGGCCCTAGAGCTACTTACACACACACAGATTGAGAGGTAGGGGAGGTGGGGAGGAGGGGGGGCAATACAAAAAGCTGCTATTCACATTTCCTGCAATCAGATGTTGTAATGCAGAAGCTAAGAGTTCTTCTACACACGTTCGATTAAAAAAAAAAAGTGCAAAGTTTTGAATTCCGCTCATTTGGCTCATTTAACGTTGTTGCTAAAGCTACACCGCCGCAACTTAGCAGAAACCTCTACTTTTAAAACATGCTCGGGGATTATTCTGTGAAGTCCGCGAAGGAGTGCGAAGACTCTTCAGTCTCTGTTGTGGTATTGTTGCTGACTAAGCCAACAACACTGAGCGGATTGTCTGTGGGAAACAAGAAGCCGTCCAGACTGCTGGACAGATACAATGACAGAGGTGCTCTCATTTTCATTGTCACAGCTCCCGGGCCTGACGCCACGTCTCGACGGCCTCCGATTTTTTTGGCTCGAGCCGGTGATGTAAGCGTGACCCCATGAACAAGCATCTTGTCTGGGGAAGACAGTGAGAGACGGCTGACAGGCACAAAGGCCTCTATCTGGGGGTTTGGATCATGTGCAAAGAACAACTCGGGAATAGATGGAATCATCATAAATAAATATCTTTATATCCAGTAATGGTGCAAAGAGCCTTGTTTGCAACTCAAGCGACCACAGCGGTAAATAAACATGTGATACTTAAAGCTTTTCCCTTGCAGCGAAGGTTGAGGGATGGATGGATGGAGGGATGCGTGCACAGAGAGAAGACAAAAGTGCAGAGGGAAAGAGCAGCGAAAGGTCGGTGTAAGTCAGGATAGAGAAAGCCTTCTAGGTAAAGCCTGTGGACAGTGTGTGGGTGGTGGCTGCTGACCGCCGGGTCGCTCATTAACAGCCGAGGAGGCCAGACCTCCCCGAGTCCCGAGCAATTGTTTGACCAGACCAGGTGCACGGCCTCCATTCAGACCACAGGAAGCCCTTCTTTATCCCCCCTCCCCACCACCGCCCCCCGTTCCTCCAAAATGGACAGAGAAGCGCTCAAGGAGGATGAATGTGATCCAGGGCTGTGTCTTTTCTAACACTAACCCCTGGAGCAGCAGTCGCATGCCCGTCCAGTCCTTTGGCCCATTGTGGGGGGATCCGCAGAGTTATTGTGCCATGTCTTTTCTGAATGCTTGGCTAAATGCTGTGGAGGTTTTTTTTATATATATATAATATCAAAAACATGCCTGTCTTTTCACACAGCCCTTTCTCTCAGTGCACATTCTTCATAGAGACACGTGAGAGTGAATGGGAATAAACTAAGCATGTTCCGTAGTTGTAAAGGCTCAGGTGGGAGGTCTTACAGGCCGTAAAAATGGCCAGATTCCATCACTTCCTCCACACTAATTACCATACACTTGGAACAAGTGCCCTCCCTCTCTTGATCCCTGGGCTTCACTACCTCTGACACACACACACACACACACTAACAACACAGTGAGGTGCAGTTGGGAAATGGTTAACACTCCAGCCATCCCCTGCTGCCAGTGAAAGCCCACAAAACAATGGAGACATTGTTCAGCCGGGGCTAGGCTCTAGACTCTAAGGCTGTGTGTGCATGTGTTTGTCTGTGTGTGTGCATGAATGTCAGGAAAGTGTAGTTTGTGTGTAGACTCTTAACATGTGCATGTTTGTGTCCTAATTCCCAGAATTACAAATGAACAAATGTGATACCATAAAAAATAAAAAATGACTCCAGTTGAAATCTATAGCCGCTGTTCTTTATACGACGCTGGAAAAAAGTTCTATATGTAAGACGAGATGCTTTAATGCTTTTCAGCCAAATGATGTCATGACATTACCCACATGAGGCTGGACTCCTGCTGAGGCCTTCGCTGCACCATTGTCGATGCTATCACACTTTAAACAGCAGATTTACAAAACAATCCGGTATGGTATGTTATGTTGCGTTATTGGGTTAATGCAATAATCACAGTCTAAATAATAGAAAGTGTGAAAACAGTCCAAAACACACACACACGCACACGCTTCCTTTCCTAAATTCATCCGTCACTGCCTGCTGCTAAGTATCCACAAAGACTCTATAAATCCACAATGTCAAATTAAAACATCACAATAAAAAAAGGCGGGTTGACGAAGCAAGGACTGTTTATGATCCTTCCCTCAGGAGCTGTGTGAGGCATGAGAATGATGCTTCTGGGAGTCTCTCCCTTAAAAAAAAAGACACATCAATAGGTGGATAAATATTGAATAACGTTCAGCCAATGGCATAAAAGTTCAGCGGCGGCAGGTTTTGAGGGCTGCCTGCGGGGTGGTCAGGCACTTCAAAAAGGCCCTGCGTGGCCCCCTTTGAGAGCATGGTAAACAGGGGCAGATAGCGCGCCCTCGGAAAGACCAGCCGGCGTGAGGTCACTTCCTCTTTTCTCGGGCCGACACTCGAGCATTCCACCTGCTTCAGCCTTCCACAGCCTGACCGTCCGTCCCTTCGCCACTGTTCTTCCTCAGCCACAACTCTGAGTCTTATCTCCAGCCATCTATATCTCTCCTTCTATCTCTCACCGTCTGTCTATTGTTGTTTCAACCGTGTCAGGGTCACTCGGGCTTCAGATCGCCTTTATCTCGCGGGCCGATCCACGGCGTCTTATCACTGCCAATGCAGCCTGCGAGCGCTCCAGGCAGCGAGAGGTCAAGGTGCCTGAGTGTTTCTGCGCATTTGTAAACAAAAAGAAACTACCGTTTACAGCCCAATTTATTGATAAGGGGATCACGTATTGGAACATGCAGACTGGCATCCTGAAGTTTAAAAAAAAAGGAGGGGAAGGAAGGAAGGAGGGGAGAAAAAAAAAACCTTGACTGATTGACTGAGTGACACCAGCGGGAGTCCGTGTGGGGTTATCATTGGCATTCACGATGCTGTCCACAGTAATCTGTCTTTTCTATATGTACGACAGCCGGTATGATGCAAACCAGCGAAACATTCAATCACACTTCCTTCTCAGTCAGAGGTGGATGCTGGAGCAGGATGGAAGGGGCGCCAACAATACAAGCTGCATTTCACATTCAATTTCATCACTTGTGCCAACAGCGAGTTGTGTGCCTATGCAGTGATGCTGCAATGCCTCTGATCTTATCAGCCTGTGTACTCTATCAAACAGATCACACCAGGGCTGGGCAATATGACCACAAATATTACAATATATTCTCTCTTATTGATCAGTGTCAGAACTAATTAGGATATGCATTTAACGGCGCTCCCACTGCTCCGCTTTGCTTTTCTTTGCTTTTCTGCTCAAAGCTAAAGCCCCGTCGTAAAGAGCAAAAGAAAAAGGTTCAAGGTTCAGATATTTATCATCAACTTCAACCATTTTCTAGACTTTTCAAAAAAATTTGGTGGTTTCTTTGGTTTTGAAAAAAAAAAAAACGCCTCATAATCTGCGAAAACACCCTCCGATTGCAATCACAACCAAATGGCGTCCATCGTTCCTCTCGAAATTCAACAGAAACCCAACAATAAACTGGTTTATATTGTGTTTGCAACTTGAGATCACAATGAACGCCACTGTTTTAAAGCACAGGTAAAAGTTGGTAGTGATTATCTCAACGTTCACAAGGCGGTTTCTCTGTATTTTGTTAAAAGCAAAACCAAAAGAAAAGCCAGCCGCCATGTGACTGGCATTTTATCTATGATTTATTTCTGTATTGTCTTGTTCATGTAACTCATTGGGCACAATCACAACATTTTGTTGTTGTGAACCGGTGTATAACTGCAACCATGCGCTGAGCCTATTTTTTTCCATTTGACTGCTTGTCCATCTTTTGCCGTTTCAAGTCTGTTTTTTCGCCCCACAGCCAGTTTCTGTTTTTGTGATGAGTTGCTGGTGTTTTCTGTTTGTTCCAAGCCTGTTAAGTGTTGCACACTTGACTGTTTGTATTACAGCTGTCTGTGGACATAGTGAAAAATGGATCTGTAAATTTAGTCTCCCAAGAAAAAAGCTGGAGAAAAAAGCATCCAAAAGTATTTTGTCATAATCGTAGATCATTTTCGCACCCATGGAATCCAATAAAATATATTTATAACAAAAATGTATATAAAATGTGTGATAACGTCACTAACACATTCTAAAAACTTGTGGCTTTTACTTTTTTTTGCTCTTAACTTCTTTAAATCGTACAGCGGGAGTCGATGTGGATGTGAGGTGGTGAGTATTTACAGCCTCATGACTCATACCAGGATAAAACCACAAGCATTTACCTGCAGCTTTTGCTTCCTACAACCAGTTTAATGACTTCATAGAAGCTGGGAGTCTTCAGCGTCTCCTAAAATAACAGAGTAAGAAGAGGCCCCTGAACTCTTAGGTATAAAAATAACAGCAGCATCACAGGGGTAGATAAGGAGGGCCTTAGCCGGGCTTGTTTTGTTCAGAACAACACTGTCATCTCCAGCTCTTTGTCTTAAAAAAAACGCAACTTTTGACAAGGTTTCTGTTTCAAATATACAACCCTGTCGACTCCTGCTATTTTAAGATGTGCTTAACTTAAATTGGCAAAATACCAAGGAGGCCTCGGCTCGCCAACTTCTGAGTAACTGTTTCGAGATGGTTTTTTATTACAGACCATAAAAGTAACTGAACTGATCAAATGTCGAATGTGACTCAGAGGGGACACTGTTTCTTGACAGGCTAATTTGTGTGATAAAAATCATCGCCGCCTTCCGTGTGCGAGCTCCACAGCCATGACGACGCCTAACTGCATTGATGCACACGGTACATAAACAAAAAACAAAAAAGAAAGGCCTCCTGTGTGTTATTAGCTCCAGTGCTGAACTTTTACCACGGGAGATGGTGTATTCATGAGCGCACTGACTCGGAAGGCTTCTCCGTCTAAAATCATTATGCCCTTTTCAAATTTTCCGTGTTGATAACAGAAGAAGATGCACCACTCCAAAACAAAAAAAAAGTAACAACTGTGCCAATAATGGCCGAGGGCATTCATGGTCACCTCATTAATTCTGCTCAGTCCCCACTCTCATTGATTTTCCTGGCTCGCTAACCTCGTGACCACGTACGTACACCTCCCTATGTTCAACCTTTCCGCTGACCTCCTGAAAACTTTTTGCCTTTGGCTAACTGCTAAGTTCACGTCCGACCGTTCGTTCTAGAGCTGCTAGCCTCTTAGATATCGACATGCCTGCGGTGGATGCTTCTGTTATGTGTTGTGTGCTGCATATGCCCCTATGGCGGTTCCAGCCAACTCTCCTCCTGCCAGAGTATACTCCTCCGAACTCCATGGATAGGGTAATCAATGTTGAAGGAGCGCCCACACTTTCTTTTCAAAAGACAGTATGGTAGCAGCCCAGCATTAGCTCATTTCTCATGAAAAAAGAAAAGAAAAGAAAAAAAAAAGTTGTCAACGTGAGACCAGCTTTTCCATTATCGTCCAGCTCGGTACAAAGCTGAGCCGCGACTTATCGTATTCTCTGAGCGGCGTGGTCGCCACGCGCCTCCTGATCACTCCCTAACAAGACAAAAGCTCTACTTTCTGCAAACCACAACACTTGTATTGTGAAAATTGTGCATGTATAGAAGAAGTTCACATAAAACTGACTGGGATTCGTAGAGACTGTGATTTAGGGGTAAATGCAAACAAATATGCATTTTCCAGTTAAAGCATCCATTCACAAGGCAAAAGGGGGAGGGGAGGGTGTTCTCAAGACTGATGGGAGAGGAGGGAAAGCAGCGCTTGTTTGTCTTTCTGTCATGAATAAGGGAAGAAGAGCTGGTGAGAGAGGAAAAGTACCGAGCAGAGTGTTACTTACAACGATGTGTGCCGGTGACGGGGACCTGGCATCTTTAAGTGCTTGTCTACTTTGAAGACCTCCTGGTTGAACATCTAGCAGGGGCCATTTCATCTGTAGGTACTGAATGGTAGAAAGGAAACAGAATGGAAAGAAAGAAAACAAAACATGTTAACAATGCAGAAATCAAAAACCAAAAAGAACAAATTAAAAGGTAAGACAAAAAAACGGGGAAGGGGGGAGGGGGGAGGGAAGGGGACGACATTTCTTGATGGGTGTGGAAACTCAAAAACATGGAAAAGCAAATAAAGATCTTGAAGGCGGGATGGTGGATGGGGTGAAGATAGCCTCGAGCATGCATCTGCGAGTCCAGCAGGGGAGCACACAGCGGTTGTGTAAATCAAATGACACTTTTTTTTTCCCCTCCAGGGACATATGGCATTAAACTTCTTTTATTAACCAGCGAGTAAAGAATCCAAAAACAAAACAACTTTTTGTCTCTAAAGTGGCCAAGGAGTGGCTTCTTTGGATTTCATTAGGTCACTAATTTAGAGCTTGGAGGGGGGGGGGCAGAGGTTAAGGGAAGTATTGTACATAGCTTATGGCTTTTAAGATGACCTAATGTCATAAATGTGACTGTTGTCAGAGTTTTATTGGAACCCATAAAGAGGTTAAAGCGTGGCGTCTCACCACACTCCTCTGAGGCTGAACCTCCTGACTAACCCCATAAATGATTGACTTGGCCTCTCTCTCTCTTTTTTTCTCCCACCCAACCTCTCCTTCAATCCCTCTCTCCCTCTCTCCCTCTATCACTCGCATACATAAGCACAGAAAACCAAGATAAGCAGAAACGAGGGTCATGAGAAACATCTGTCTGCGTTATAAACTGGGTGGAGGCCTTTTAATTTGATGACATGTGCTGTGTTGACTGTTCTACCTACAACGGGTCTAGTCTCCTCGGTGCCTCGTCTTAAAAAAAAATGAGCATCTTCAATTACACACCCCATAATAAAACATGACAAAAACAATCTTGAATCTGCTGTCATCATAACGTCACGTTCAGATCGACTGCACAGCGAGTTCCCTCCCTGCAGAGTTCCCTGCCTGCCACCGACTGCTGGGTGGTGTTCACTTTGCTCCAGTATGCGGTCCGAGCTCTGCTTATCAATGTCACGGCCACCTAGTTTGAGGGAAAGAGGTCGCGCAGGCAGCTGTTTCGGCTCTGAGGCCTTTGGAATGGCTGCGGCGCCGAGAGGTGAAGGGTCTGAAAACTGTAGAGAACGGGGAAACCGGTGCGGAGCTCGACATCAGCAGAGTAAAAGCAAATACCTTAGAAAAAGGCTCGAGTCACAAAAAGATGCTTAAATATAAAACATTTGTTGAAAAAAAAAGTCTATTAAACTCAAACAAATTCTTGTGGAATTAAAAAAAATAAGAGCAGCGACGGGAACAAACAAGTGAAACCTCAGCGCCACAGATATTTCAAAAGTAAATACAGTGAATGGGTTGAACCTTGCATTATTATTACATGTGGGCATATGACACCATTTATGTCAACATGAACAGAAATCTGTACAACGGCGTTTCTGATCGTCCAGTTTTGTTGCTTCATTTCAAGATCCTGTCTGAATCCTATTCAATTATATTTCACGACTGATTGAAATCACAAGCTTCGCTCCTATAACGACCTCAGAGCTTCATGCAATCCTGTAACATTTCACATGCATCCCACCATGGCCCGGGATCAAGTTCCAGCACTTGTTGACCAACGGGTTTGGTTTTCGTTTGCTATAAATTAGAATAGATCAGTACAAGCATCTCCCTCCTCAGCCCCTCCCCAGTCCTCCCTCCCAGTTGCAGCATGGAGAGGCAGGTACATTAATTCAATCTGTGTTGCCATTCAGAAAGGGTGACCGCTAGTTTGTATGCATGTCTGAGAGAGCGAGCGTGTGTGTGTTTGTGTGTGTGTCAGAGCTGGTCAGAGAGTGAGTGTGTCGCGACCCTTCCTGAGACTGTGTCTATATCAGTGGTAATTAGCGGAGAGTTCACTGTGGGGTGCCTGCCAGTGGTAGACGCTGGAGGGAGTTATTGACTCCATGTCCTCAGTTGCAGCCCCTGCTAAGAAAAAAAACACAGTTTGCTGCCTGGTCTTTCTCCACCACTACCACTCATTTATGACCCCAAGATGGCTTTTACTGCTGAAATACTGGGTTTGTTTATGCTTGTTTGTATGTCCTGAGAGTGGAAAAAGGAAAGGTTGTAAAAACTCCAGAGTTGAGGTCTTGTGGGTTTTTTATGGACCCCACACACTGGGTATTAATTGCCATGAAGGAGGGGGCAGGGGGGGTGAGGAGGAGGAGGAGGAGGAGGAGGGACAAGGAGGGAGGAGAAGGGGAGGGGAGGGGAGGGAGGTGGGTGTTGTAACAGGAAAAGAGGAGGAAGAGAGTGACGGGGCCGCTGTCATCTATGAGGTAATTCAAGACGGTGTCCATTGGTGCCAGAAGGGCTAGAAGAAGAAGACAGGGTAGCGCTGCAGAGAGGTGGGGAGGGTGGCGGTCTGAGAGGAAGGGGGGGGGGGGGTCTTGTCCATGGGAAAGTCCTGCCATTGCGTGTGCACACATGCTCGCACATGCAAATATTCAAACGCAGCTGCAGCTGGCAAAAACGGGGTCGAGGCGACATTCTGAGGAGATGGGTAAGGAGAGTGAAGGTGACACCCCCAACTACCCCAAGTGTGGCAACGGGGCAAAAGAGACTTTGAAACACTACAGAGAGAGAGAGGGGGTGTTTGGATGTTTGTCACAATATATTTTATTGTTACTGCTTATGTGACTGTCACTTACTCATCTGTTTATTTTTTATCTATATTATTTTATTGTTACATGCTTTGGCAGTACAAGCACTGTTTTGTCAATGCCAATAAAGCTATTCAAAAAAATAAAATGTGCGAGAGTGAGGGGAAGGGTGGCGGAGCGCATGCCCTGACAAGTGGCTCCTCTTCAGCCCTGCTATTGCAAATGTTCTCACACACTAATCTCTCCTGCAGGTTTTACAAGCATGCCAAGGAAAACGGAGCCCTGGCAGGCACCGAGCTTTCCGACCCCCCCCCCCCTCCTCCCCTTTCCCCCCCGCCCCCCCTTGGCCTCCTTCCTCTTTCTCTCTCTCTCTGTCTCTGTCTCTCCACCCGCCCGTCTGCCCTGCTAACGGACGCACCGCCTGGGCTCGAGGAGGCCCGTGACCTCTGACCCCTCTCTGCCGCTCCAGGCCCCTCCCACCCCCCCCTCCTCGCCCCCCCATATTCACTCTGCGACCTGAAAACTCTCCTGCTATGAGGGGGCCCCCCGGGTAACTCAAGAGCCATTCCAATGTGACAAATTGCTCCGGAGTTCCAGGATAACTCTCTCTTCTCCTCTGTCTCTCTTCCTCCCCCCTTTCCTCTGCCACACACACACACACACACACACACACACACACTCAAACACTAACCAGCCCCCCCACCCCCCCTCCACCTCCTGCTTGACAGACCCCCACCCTGTAGGAGCCACCCAGTGGTTGTGCTCCTGCTCCGGGTTGTGCAGCAGACGGCTTCTCCGTCTCCTAACCACCACTACCACCACCCTCTGTTCCCCTTCCCCTTCCCCTACCCTGTACCCCCCCCCCCCTCCTCCCCCCTCCTCGCCCGGCCAGCCCCACAATGGGAGCTGAATGACTCAATTGTCTCTGATGAAGTGAAAGACAAGGGAGTCCTCTAAATCCTTACAGAGAGATGAACTCACTCTCGCTGTCCCGATTTTCCCGTCCACTACCGCTTCCCCAAGCAGAAGATGGGAGTTAGTGGGGGGGGGTGGGGGTGCAGGGGTGGGTGGGTTGTTGTTTACAAGGCCTACAGCAAATAATCATTGTCATTATTGATTGGTTATTTTTTTCAATTAACCAATTAGCCTGGACATAAAGCGCCTAAAGACACTTGTATTTCTGCAGATTGATAATCTGTTGATCAATTTGTCTCCCACTGCTGTTTTATCACGACACTATTTTTAAACTCGCAGCTACTGGCTGGACCGGCGCTCACCCATATGTGAGTGACTCCTGCAGCACCGGTGGTGAGGGGCGAGGAGGAGGGTGGGGGGTGGCTTGGCATGTTATGAGCTACACAAGTGTTAACCCAGATCCACAGCGACTGTCATCGCAGTGAAAACAAGCTGGGGGTGTCACAGCTCTCGGTGGCAGAGGGGCAGCAGGTTGAAGACAAATGGAAGGGCATCCTGAGCTCTCGCCGCTCACACATCATCCTCACACGTCCACAACACCGACACTTCCACACACACACTGTTGTTACTAATTCAACAAGCTGCCACAGAAGCAATTTGGCCCCTAAAACACTCCTTCCTACCGGAGCCAGACTCTGATCCTCCCCAAAATAAAGCTTCTTTTTACAGATTCTATCAAACATTAACCAGACGTCAATATGAGCCATTGACAAAAAGAAGAAGAAAAAGTCTTACTCGTACATTTTTCAGTGTGAACGACAGACACGCAAAAAGCGCAGGATTGTTCTGCCTGTTTCTGGTCAACAACCAACTTTTTTTTTTGTTTTTTTTCCCTCTCCTCCATCTGATGTGTTTATCACATGCGGCCTGGCGGCTGGAGCGGCAGCCACCGCACGGCTTGTTCGTTTTGTTTTGGATTAAGAGCAGAGGGCTTCAGACCAATCAAACAAACAAACAGAGCTCCTTATGTGCCAATATGGCTCCCAAACACTGGTCCACTTTCCAGCAGGGGACCGCGGGACAGATGATGAGGACCGCTGGGGATCCGTAGCGAGCGTTTTCCAGCCATGTGAGCGACAGACACACACACTGACAGACAGACAGACAGACAGATAGCAGCTTGGGTTGAGAGTCAGCATATGGATGCTGGATGTGGATCTAGAGAGTCCAGCAGATCTTCAGCCCATCTGTGGCCTCCTCGCATCATCACAGGCATGACATGGCTTCACTTCGCACATTTACAGCCAGTGTGTGCGGATAACACATGTAGGTTCACAGTGACCCCCCCTCCTCCTCCCTCCCTCCCTCGACATACCGTTACATGCATTCACCGTACATACGGCGCGGCACCTGAACGACAACGCTCACCCACATTCGAAACATCCTCTGGCCGACAGGCCCGGCATGCCGCTCCTCTGGGAGAGCGCTCAGCGATGGGATTGACAGCTTGCAGATTAAACCAATCAGACTGCTACTATAAAGAGCTTTATTTAAGTCTGAAATGATCAAGGCTAGTAAGATGAGCCCATTCAAAGCTCTGCAAGTAAACTGCACCAAGCTTAAGAGATTAGTACATCCAGTTTGACTACAATTTTATCCCTTTAAAAAACGAGAGCCGAGCATATTGTCTTGATCTGTTGCGGATATTGCCGGCAGTCTTTGTCCTCGCTCGCAGGTGCAGGAGAAGAAGCAAACACGTGGTTATACAAACATGTAATTTGTTGAGGAGGGGACGGTAATTTTCTGTAATTGAGGGAGGGAGAAGCTTAATGCAACACAGACCCTTTGAAATCCTCTTGGTTGAAAACTAAATATAAAAAAAACAATGATAGACCATGTTTGGACGGGTTTGCCGAGAAAAAAATGGAAGTAGCGCGAGGATTTCTCGACCAAACTGGGAGAAAAGTTAGCCGACACAAGAGGGCCCATCACGGCTGCTTTGGTTCTGCTAATGCACATTTTATGAGTAAATATTTTAAAAAAAAAACACACACTCGCACCCCACCTGCTCTGATAGCCAGAGGCATTTTGCAACCAGGAAAATAAAAGTGGAATGTGGGAAGGCCTGGGGTTTGTGTGCCCTGGGGCAGGAAGGGGTCCGCTGGGCCCATATTTACTCTAAAGCCAGAACACCTTGGGGGTTCCACTGGCCCTGACAGCACCGGGGCAGCCAACCTGATCCAAAACCTTCCCTCCTCCTCCTCCTCCTCCTCCTCCTCACCTCCTACCCCTGCCCCGTTTGCCAACAATCTCCACCTCCACCTCAAACTCCCCATCTCTCGCTTCCTTACAGAAAAAAAACTCAACCTGACACTCTCATCTAAACCTTTTTTCCTCCACATGCACGTGACCTCTCCATCCTCTCTACCCGACTCAGCCCTCGAAAAATCGAGCTGGACGTGAAGCTACTATTGTTTAAAATATCTCAGAAAGCCGGTAGATTTGATTCAGAAAGAAAGAAAGCTGTGCTCAGTTTTTAGACTTCACCTCCATGAACGCTTGACTTTTATCTGGCCTGTTCTGCAGAGTTAGTCTCGCTCCCTTAAACACTGGTTCATGCGCATGGCTTTGCTCTGACACTGTTTACTTAGCAGGTGTGGACAAATGTGCTGTTCAAACACCAGCTGATTGACCGGAAAGTTTCAAAAGGATTGCACAACACACAGCCAACACCGTTTTTTTTTTTCCTCTACGACAATCGCACAGGGGACTAAATTGTGCAGTGCTCATATGTTTAACAAAAACACGGTTTACTGCCTATAATTAAATTGATTGGATGATTACAGACTATAGCAGAGATTACACCTGGATGCACATGCGGTGCAGCGTTCTCAGAGGAAGCAGAGAGAGAGAGGGGGGGGGGGGGGGTGGTGCCGTGATTGCAGTCCAAAACACTCCGACTTCTCAGCGAGCCTCAGAAAGTAAACAGCATTCGATATCTGACCTTTGCACCCCCCCCCCCCCTTTCCCACTGTCCCTCTCCCTGTGTCATTAGGAGTATCTCTTGGCTGCTCTATAAATAGTGGCAGGGAGGGTGAAGGCCAGCAGGAGCTGGCTAGTCTTCCATCAGCCCCGCTAATGAACAGGCGCTCTGGCACCTTTAGCATCAGGCTGGGCTGCAGAATGCCTCTGCTTTCAGGTGCTTCTCCTGCTTCACAGAGCTGATCGCTGCTCTTCTATCCCACTGACTCTTCCTCTCTCTCTTCCTTCCTTCCTTTCTTTATTTTCCTTTATTCGGATACAAATCTAACTTGGGTTTTTGGCTGCTTTTGTTGGCTTCCACAATCCCAAATTGAGTGGGCTGCATGTTATGAAGCCAGAAGCAAGGATTGTGGCGACTGTAATATATGCAGCAGCTTGATCGATGCGTCTTACTTACTCCTATTAGGGCTGTAATTATGGCTAACTTCACTAATCAACAGGGTGGGATTAGTCGTCAATACTCTCTCTTTTGGAGTTACTCCTGTTTTCATTTCATGTTCATGCCACAAAGGCCAGAGGAAGATATCTGGATGCAACAGAGTGCTGACTTTATTTAAAAAGCAGCATCGATGAAACTAATGCTTTAAAGCCACAACAACATGTGGCATACTGCAGTGCTCTATCAAGTCTTTCACATAATGAACAAGTTCATTTACCTTCCTTGCTATAATGTCTCCAGGTAACAGGATATCTAGGCGTGCTGGACTAACTGGTTTGGTCAGGATGTTTTGGCA
The DNA here is from genome assembly GCA_030347415.2 of Decapterus maruadsi. Lineage (NCBI taxonomy): Eukaryota > Metazoa > Chordata > Actinopteri > Carangiformes > Carangidae > Decapterus > Decapterus maruadsi. The sequence goes on along the minus strand of CM064888.1, from coordinate 9,773,396 downwards.
CTTATCAGATCTAGAGAATTTAATATACATCCTGGATCTAGAGTGAAACCTTTTTAAAAGCTGAAACAGCAAACCCAGTCTTTCTAGAGACTCTACTTTCCTGTCTGTCTGTTTGTTGTTTAGCATTAGTCAAAACACAATCAAATCACAAAAGACTAACCAATGTAAATTTGTAGTGTAGCTATTTCTTCAGGCTGTGCATTGACAGTAATTGTGATGTGTATACTCTGTATATTCATACCAGCATCATTACTAATGGTAATCAGCTGAGGGGCCCCACCACCACCACTCAGCAGAAACAGGCGGCCGGACCCGACAGGGCAAAGATCAGATCCTGGACTTCCCTGGTTGGGAGTTCCGTACACACTGACCTACTTTAGAGGCAGCGTGGAGGTGAACAGGCACGTCTGCAGGCCCAGGTGTGTCTGAGCCCCTTACGCAAGGGCCAGGCCAGGAGGGGGGGGTTGCTGAGGAAGGTGAAGAGGTTGGGCAACTCGTGCGCTCGCACAACACGCTTACCTTTCGCTTGCGAGGAAGCAGGGTGAGGGGCGTGGAGGAGGGTTAGAGTTAAAAAGGTGAACGGCGGCTGAGCTCTTGCTGAGGGAGAGAAGTAAAGCTGATTGCAGCGCCCACGTTCTTGCTGGAGAATGCTGTATTTGGTATTGTGCTGGAGGAAGAGCTGAACGCTGCCCTTGATGTTGGGTGTCTGGTTTTGTTCTGCGAGAGTTCACTATGAATTAGTTAAACGGTAGACTGGATATAAGGAAGCTATGAAACATGCCTCAGAGGGAGAGAATGTGTACACTCTCAGGCTTCACAAAGACTTGGTATACTCGGAAAACACTACACGATATCACACAGTTCCACCTACGCATATTCATCAATCAGAAAGCATTATGTCGAAGGCATCACACACACACACACCAACAGGCAATTAATCTTCACAGGAGCATCATACGAAACCAACAAACATTCAGCCTGTTTTGTGTCTCTTTCACACTTGCACATACACCTTGAAGCAGTTCAGCCTCCATATTCATGAGGCCTACTCCCTCAGCATACCTAAAGCCCAGAATTTTAAGGGTCCCGGCTCAAAATCAAATCTCAAATATGGTCTGGGGTTATAGATTTGTAACCCGACCGGCTTGGATGATACGTCAGCTGTGAGCGATCCGTTTTTGGTTCAATTAGCTTTAACCCCACTTATTATCGCTGGTGTTACTTAACATGGTATTTACTGTGATATTGTGCATGGAGGAAGGGTATCTGGGGTGGTTGGAGGGTGGGGGGATTCCCACACAGGCAATTACATGCACACTCACACAGTGGGGTACTGCCGCTTTGCCACGGTGGCTTAATGAATAAATAAGTAATAAGGGCTTGGTTATTGGAGCTCATTAAAATGGGAGATGCTTCCATGACAATAAGACCTGAGGAAGGTCAGGGGGGGAGCCGGCTTTGTGGTTGAGGCCAGAGTGGGTGGCTCCTTAGCCCCCCCACCACCTCCATCCTGTCCCTTCCTAACCTGACCACATTGCCCCAGCGCTCACCTCCAAATCACTCCTGTCAGCGATGAACCCCTCCACCCCCTCCAACCTACACCCACCTTCCTTCCCAGCAGCAGCAGCACACGCGTCTTCCTGCATGGATGTGCACACGAACGCACCTCTCTCATGGTTAATTACCACTTAGCTCAATCACATGGTGATCAACCCCCCACCCCACCACCCCTTCCCCAAAACCTGCCCCCCCCCTCCCTCCAATCCTCCTTTGCAACACAAACAGCCTGCACACATGCCAATTATTGATGAATCTTTAATATGGCGTTTTACAAAGTCTCCATCTCATTTCCTACCACTGAGCAGGTGATTGCTCCTCCACTGCTACAAGGAATATAAATAGAAAATGCATCCAGCATCTAAAAAAAAATGACATTAATGAGAATAAATTATCGTAATATAATATCATTGCAGAGCTGGAATAAAGTGGCCTGAGCCATTTTCGCTAACTTTTTTTTTTTTGGTTCTTGTTGTTGTTTCTCCACTCCTCCTGCCTTGCATCTAGCTAGCTCTGTATAAAAACCCCCAGACAAAAATCCCACACCGCAATAACATGTCAATAATGAGCTGAGGCCATCTATTGATCAGCTTAATTTTGCATCTATTAGCTAGGGAACGGCTTGCTCCGGGGGCGAGGGAAGCCAGGCGCTAACACGCACCGACAGGCTGGATGGAGATCATTACAACTGATGTTCACACACACGCTGTGATTGACATGGAGATAAGGCAGGAGAGAGCCCGGGCTCGAACGCCTCCCCGCACACTAAGCTAATGATACACCAAACGTGAAACGTGTGCTCGGTGTGTGTACGGCGGTGTGCGTGCACTCGTGTCTGTGTGTGTGTGGGAACATAGATAGAAAAGAGCGTCTATCTAGAAAGAGAGTTGGAGCAGGAGAGGGAGAAAAAAAAAAAGGAGGAAGAGAGGAGAAGAAAAAGCAGGCCACACGCCTTTGCTAATTGGCACAGTCAGACAGGGAAGCTCATAAAAAACGAAAAAGCATTTAGTGGAGCACCTCATCTTTCTGGATCGCCTTATCAAGTCTGTGTCATTTAAATACGGTCGACTGAAACCCCTGGCTTTGACCTGGAATGCACAGCTTCATCTGACGCTTCCTTCATTTACAGAGTTTGCATAAGAAAAACTCAGTTGCAGCTTTCGTTATGAAAATCGTTTGTTTTCCTGCGAACAAATGATTGCAGGCTGGTTTGTGCCCCCTGTGTCAACACATGCAACCAAAGCATCTGAAAAAAAACGATGAGCAGCAGACGGAGCGTTTTCCCTCTCACAGAAGAAGTGACGTCGATCCGGCGCAAAGGATGGATCCATACAGAGAAGTGGGGAGGAGGAGGGGGAGGGGGAGGGTGCAGAAAACAGTACGCTGTGATCATGCCCTTTTTCTCCTCCTGCAGACCCATCCAGCCCAATGGCATTGATGCAAGCAGCTGCAAAGCAGGATGGCTGCAGGTTACCCACACAGAGAGACCAGGGGAAAGGTGGAACTGCACCTTTAACCACGCCGTCAAAAAGAAACGGCTGAATCTTTGTGTACACCATCTGTATATCGGAGTTTTTACTGGGAGGAGGTCTTGTTTTATGCCAGATAGGTTCTATAGAGGTGAGGTCACACAAACAAACACATATACACAAAAAAAAACTAAAAAAAAAAAAAAAAACCCTTGGCTACAAACTGTGTGTTTTTGTCAGCTGAGGGATGCAGCGAAGGGATCGAGGGAGCAGCGGGAGGAGGGAGGTGAGGTGAGGGAGGGAGGGAGGGAGGGGGGCAGGTGGGGGGGGTGGGGAGGGAGGAGAGAGGAAAAAAAGCCCTCAGCCAAGCCATCAAGTTGAACATTGAACTTCACAGTAGTAGCTGCCTTTCTATGCCTCTCCTTTTGATGTTACCTCCAAAGCAAAGGATCAAAGGCTTGGAGTGTGGCGTGGGGAAGTCCCAAGCTCTTAGCCTGCCAGCCTGTGATATATGCAAAAGTCTACGCCAAAAGAGAGCGAGTGGGGCAGAGAGAGAGAGAGAGAGAGAGAGAGAGAGAGACAGGAAGAGAGAGAGAGAGAGAGGGTGCTCGAGAGCAAAAATAAATAAATAAATAAATAATAGAGGAGGCTTGCATGGAATGTGGTTAAACAGTATGTTTTGTGTCTAATGAATGACAAGAGGATGACGCAACCAGCCGTAGAGCTACGGTGTGACGTAGAGCGGGATAAAGTGCTCACACACACACACAGAAACACACACACGTGTATATGAGTTTTGGAGAGTGAGCGTTTGATAGTGGCAAAGGGCCGGGCATGAAGGCAGGGACCGGGATGGGGCGGAGTAGAGACAGGGTGGAGGTGGAGGGGGGGCTGGCAGTGTTTGTTGCCCTCACAACATCCCCCTCATCCTCAACCAGCAACACGGGACCCCCCCTCCCCTCCTCTCCCACTCCCCTCCCCTCTTCCACCTCGTACCAACCCCCCAGTGCCTCTGCAACATCAAGGGGGCGAGAGAGAGGCTGTGTCGTCTCGACATAAATATACAGTGTGGCGTTAAAGCGAGGACTACAGTAAACACATGAAACCCTGGTTGTCTCTCGCTGGAGCACAAACACACACACACACACACTGTGGGCTCAGCTGGGCCAGAGAGTGGGGCAGAGGTGTGCTAAAATTGACAAATCTCTACGAGACAAACACAGTCCGCACACACACACACACACGGAGACACAAACGCGCTTACACACCCTCTCCCCAAGGCTGTGGGATTAAGAGGTCCAGCTGGCTGACAGCAAGCCCTTCCTTCCCACGTATCCCGTCGATCTCACCCCCCCCCCCACCCCTCCACCTCCACCCCGTCTCCTACGCACACACACACCCAACTGCCCCAGTACCCACCCACCCACCCACCCCCACAACTTCCAAGAGCCCCTCCCACACCTCCAACCCCAGGTCTGCCAGCCATCCAGCTTGCCGAGGATGCCAGGAGGACACACCTGAATTTGACATCGATCGGCCCAGAGCCTGTTTCACCCCCCCTCCGCCCCCCCTCCCTCAAACACATCCATCCTCACCACATTCACACACACAGTGAAGGAAAATGCGACTCCTGAGTATTCGTGAGACACAAGATGTTCTCCGACCGGCGGGAGAAGCTTCGGAAAAATCCACCGTGCCACCAAAAAACTAGAGCGAGGTGTCACCAGCGGCGCCATCAAAGCCGCCGGTCCACTCATGTCGGCTTCCTGTCAGCGCAGCCCGTCGCGTTCGTCAAGACAGAGTCCTTTAAAGTCACGGCCTTCAGAGATGGAGGAAGAGTGGTGGTGGGGAAGGGGGTTAGGAGGGGGGGGCAGCAGTCGATAACATATAGGACCAACGCTGCTGCTGTCGGTGGAAGAGACAGTGATACAGAAAGAGTGAGAGAACAGGAGTAGGCGGAAGAGTGTAAACCTCGCTGAGATCTTTACCCCCCCCCACCAACACTCCCCCACTTCTCAACAGCTGCCAGGTCACTTTACGAACGTCTGGGAGAAAATATGTGGCGGGGTGTTGTTTGAGTGTTATATCATTTTGTCGAGAGGGAAGTATGTGCAATCGGATGCTCGAGAAAACAAGCGTTCACTTTTCCAATATTCGACATAGCAGAACGTTAGGGATCATGTTCTGGAATCAGTTTTACTGCTTTCCTGATCTGTTTTTTTTTTTTTTTAAGGATATAAATCACAACGTTCGGCAAATCATCCGTTTCTCTATCATATTTTCCCCCTTTTTATTTACAGGCTGATATCTCAATCTCGCAAATGTGACATTAACGTCGGCCGTGCCCACGTATCGGTTCTACAAACAACCCACTCTCCTGAAACCAAAGAGCAGAGAACCGAGATTGAAAAAGCTTCATGTCATCAAAAGGTGAAATCCGAAACTGCTCTGTTGATTTTGAGGAACCGCAAAATGTAAATGAGCCTCGCACTTACAACAGCGCTACAATCTCAGAACCACAAAAAAAAAAAAAAAGAAGGGTTACTCTTGTTATCACATGAATATCCCCACGGGTGCTCTCACATTCACTCTCTCCAGCATCTTAATGATCGAGTTTGCGTTCACTAATATTGACCAGATGAGAACAAAACATAGCGTTCTTCAACTTCCTGGTTAGCTTATGTCAGAGGTGAGCGGCGGTCTCCATGTGGGAACAGGACGTGGGTTCTTTTAGGTGAATTTTAGGGGAGCGATGACAAAACAAGAATGGAGGCACCAGGGTCTTATTTCGGGTGTGATCACAACCAGAGGATACTAAAGCCGGGCTTGGGGCTGTCTCACCCCGATGGATAACTAATGAGAGCAGAGAAAAATCTATCCGGCGATTCGCGGTGATACCATCGACAGGGGAAGATCACTACCACGAGATTGGCTTGGGTGGGGTGTAGAAGTAGAAGAGAGAGAGAGGGGGGAAAAAAATAAATAAAAAAAACAGACAAGGCAGCGGTGTAAGGAAAGAATAAGAATTAGGGAGTGAGAAATGGAGAAAGGAGAGAGCAAGAGATAGAAGGGAGGAAAATAAATTCACAATGATGACACGTAAGTGCAAAGAGCGATTAAGGATTTACTTTCAAAAGGACTCCCATTGATCTTTTTTGATAGACCTGCAATAAATCAAACTGGATTGACTCGCATGAGAACCAAGCATAATCCTTTAGTCAGATCCAGGAGAACTCCAACCAAACCAGCTGTTAATTTAGGCTTTACAAGATAAAGCGGGAGAAATCCAACCTGATGTACCCTAGGGCAGCGGCTTACATCATCTCTGTAAAGCAATCAACTTATTGCCAGTTTGGAGAGGTAATCAGAGCACATACTGAGAGAGGAGGAAAGGGAGGGGAGGGGAGGGGAGGGATCGCTGGGTGGAGAGAGGGAGGTGGAAGGAGAGACAAGAGATGGCTGAAGAGGTTAGAGGGAGAACAGAAGCATACGAATGTAAGAAACAAAAATGAAACTTGAGTCCACTTTTAAAATGTTGTTTTTGTTGTTTTTTTAAAAGAAAAGAATAAAAAATGTTTTTTTTCGGAGGGGGCCGATACGCAGGCCCTTTTCTGACTGAAACAATGAAACTTAACGTTGAAACAAAAAACATGTTTACGCAGCCGTACATCTCCAATTATCTCCAGAGGGCAGAGATGAAACAGAGTGGAGCTAGCTTGCTGCACACAGTAGCTCTCCGGGGCTGACAGCAGGGAGTGGAGGCAGGCTTCAGCTGCCCCCCCCCCTCCTCCTCTCCTCTCCTCTCCTCTCTCCTCCTCTCTCCTCTCCCCTCACGCCTCCCCTTCTCCACACCACCCTGTAATTTCCCTGGAGGCCGGCCCAGACCTCGTCCCCATCCCCAGTGGCCGGTGCCACCTCAGCCAGGTCCTGCCAGCCGCGGCTGTGGCTGCAACTTAGCACAACCATAGTAATTAAAATGGTTATTTTTGTTTTTGGGGGGAACAAGATGGATTTTTTTTTTTTTTTTTTTCCAAGCTCTGGGGCGGAAGTATTGTAAGACACCATCCAACCCACACTGAGCGAACGGTGCTGATGTCTTTTTCAGTTGCATATGTGCGCGCAACTGTATGTCATCGGTAGGTTTTGGTTCCTCTTCTGTGGAGACCACAATGGACACACAAGATAAAGCCTGAAAACCACACACACACACCCTCCTGCACACACCGACATAAAGACTCATTAGCTCACCATCTTCCCTGTCTTTAATGTCCTGTTTACAACACAAAACAACCAGATCAGGACTGAAATCCAATCACGGAGCCGAGCAGGGCCCTTCACGTCGGCCTCGCAGGAGAGCTGAGGAGAAGCAGGCCTTGTAGTCTCTGGACACTGTCCAAGGGAAACCAAACCTCAGGAGTCCAAACAAAACCACACATAAAATCAGAGTTAAAACAGCAGTCTCTATTCAGCCTGTCGTGACCCCACCAGCGCACACAAACACAGGCACGCGCACACACGCACGCACACACGCAGAACACTCTTTGGCCCCTTGCGTCTCTATCCTCTCCTGGTTACACTGTATGCACACAGGGATCACACCAATTTCAGCGGGGGCTCCTCTCGCATCGCCAAATTGACTGAGACCTGGCGACTCGTGGCTTTGACACAGGCTCATTGGTGTGTGTGAATATACACACACACAGACACACATCCATGTAAAGGAGACTGCCACTTAAGCTCAACTCACATCAGCCTGTGCTATCTTTAGCAGCTGGGCTAAACTGTTAAAACCACACAACAACTCGACCCCCCCCCCCACCACCACCCCTCCTCCTCTTTCCCAGCCAGCCTCCCCTGACTTCAAATAAGACGGCCTGGCTCTTTGGTGGCGGCTGCCCAATGGCACCTCCCTCCACGGCCGCAAGGTCACACGTTTAATTACACAGAAAGTAGTAATCTCACCGGACAGATGGCAAGCAGGCCGCCTCTCAATTACTTTATGCCCAATTGAATCATTACTGATGTTATTTGTTAAATTATAGCACAGAAGAGAGAAAAACACCAGCAAAACAAACTGGATTTGCGCTACAAGTGCGGTGGGGGTGGGGGGTGGGGGTGGGATTACAGGGTCGTGGCAGCGCTCAGGACAGAGGGGCAGATGTGGCTCTTGCCAAGCAACTGTGACAGAGATCAAAAAGGCGTGAAGAACACAAGCACATGACTGTGTTAGCTTTTGGGAAAAATTGGAAGTTTAATAGTACGGTGATCACTGCCAGAAAAAACAGACCCTTATTTTTCTCGAAACCAAAACTGGTACAGAACATTGGCCTGTGTGGAAACAGTCGGCTCCCGGCAGCCCAGTTGAGGAAACCGCATGACAAGGCCAATTTAAAACGTGAAGAAAGTGTCTGTCTCTTAAAAGTGAGCCAAGGAAAAAGAGTTTGGATTTTCTTGGGGTTTTGTTTAGTTTTTTTTTTTTCTCTTTCCTTTTCTTTTCAGGACGACCAGTTTGTCATTTGGGAGCATCCCAATAGGCTCAACTTCTCTCCTGCGAGAAAAAAAAATCCCCCAAAAACGGCAAGTGTGAGCGGACTCGTCTCAGCATCCACCCCTGTTGATGCCTCACTCATCATTTCTCAGCTCCTCCTGCCAATGGCTTCTGTGAACAATTAGAGGTCGACTTTCCCAGCGCTTCAGACCACAGCATCTCAATCTCTGGCCAGGGGGAGCTCCAACAGTCGAGCTCGCCGGCCAAGGAACAAGATTCTCTTCAAAGTTCAGACCCAGGTTTGGCTATTTATTCATCGCTGACTGTTAGTGAGGAATCTCTCGGCCTGTTTATGATTTAACACGACCGCAGAGCTAAATAACAGCAAATTAACTGTGCTGACTGGCCTCATTAATGTCAGGCATGAAATGATTTGAGTGAGATCACTTGTGAATGTGCGAGGCCTACCACTAATGTTAACGCAGCTATCAAAACTTGGATCTTGAACATGTTTGACCTGCATGACTGTAAATTTTGCAGCTTGTTGGAGCAACTTGGCACCTCCGCTGCATCGTTCCTTCGAGCACCAATAGGTGTCGTATTCGAAAAACCGCAACTTGTCAGGATGCCATGTAAAACAAAAAAATTAACTGCCTAAAGTACAGCTCAAGCGAACTAAATTTACCTATGCAGAGGAGATTGAAGAAGATTAACAGGTTGGTTCAAGAGCTTCAGGAAAAAAAAAGCATTCGTCCCACCGGTGGCCGTAATAAGACTGGCAGCTCGCCACTAACTGGGAACAGTTGTGTTGAGAGGCACGTCTACTGGTGTAAAACGATCCGTGGGCGCATATAGAAAACTTCCATCCATTTTTTTTTTCTTTTTCTGAGTCAGGGTGAGGAATTCCAGTGGCCTATAGACGGCAGCCAGCAGTTGTTCTCCCATGAGGGTGGGCAAAGCATCTGGGAAGAAGGGAGCAGGCGGATTCAGGAGATGATGAGGACTAGATCTACATATTTATGGCGCAGGATTTTCAGATTGCGGGATTCAAGAAGTTATCCCAGAAGGCGAGTGTAGAAAATGAGAAGACGGGGTCCGTGGAACTTCCCCTGGAAGGCTCAGAGGACTTACAGTAATGGCTCCCAGGCACATCCACAGCCCCGCTATCCTGAGAGGACGGGGGAGGTTTCCTGTTCAACTTTCCAGTTGTGCCATTGCTCTGCTCTCTGTGAGAGAGAAGCTGCACTGCTGTTTAATAGCACGATGTTCACAGCATTGTAGACAGACATAAAAAAAACATTAACAGAAAAGGTCTGAAGGGGGATTTTCGCATGAAAGTTGAGCTGCTCTGCGTTTCTAAGACAATGCCGCGTAAACAACAACAAACTTTTTGAATTGAAAATGAAAATTAGGCCTGATAGTCACAGCGAGGTCAAACCAGAACTGAATCAAAACTCCACAAAGCATCTTTGAGTTTCTGTTTCATAACCAGGCAACACTCGGGGCTATTACATGCTGCCTTGTGGTTCCTGGTGTTCACTAACTCATGACCAATCTCACGTCTGCGATGATGTAATCCTAGTATGCGTGCAAATCTGTTGCCCATCTCTCCAAATTCAAAACATTACGGAGGCAGCAGCTGCCCATCGCCTGCTTTTTTTTTTTTTGGTGCTTATGTCCAGCCGAAAAAACATAACAGATCAGCTGGACTTCAGATGTTTGAAAAATGTCTTGATCGCATTTAAAGCCCGAGCAGAACCGTGCAAGAAACCTGACATGTCAAAGTTTATTTCAGACCACAACACAGAGGTGCAAAGTAAGTGTGCGCGGGTGCAGAAGGTGCATGCACAGGTGCATAACGGCATGTTTGAGGCCTTATGCTGCCTATTTAATCCACACAGACACCCCACCCCCACGGCAGGGAATTCTAGCTGATGCTTTCTCCCAATGGCCCACACTTGACCGAAGGCCTTGCACTCTCTCCCCCCAGCTGCTGTATGGCAGGCATGGGGCGGCAGCGCTGGCACCTGTCTTTGACAAGCCTCGGCATTCACACTGACTCTGGTTTCCTGAGGCCGGTTGCCTGGCAGTCAGGTGACAAATGCTAACACACACTGTCTCCGAAACGGCAGACGGCAAACACGCATGCACACCGGCAATCCAGATCGACTGAACCAAGAGGCACTTAAGCATGATCCGACCACTTAAAAAGCATCGGCGTCATAGTGAGAGAGGTCTTAGCCTCTCATGTCTCTCTGCGTCTGATAGCAAAAACCCTGCCCCTGATTCAGGCTGTGGCTTGGAGCTGTAAACCAAAGCTTCCCTCAACGCCTCTCACCAGCCCGGCTATGCTCTAACCACTGTTTTTGCATACCGCTCGGCTTGTGTAACCGTCGAGTGGTTTTCTTTCGCCCCAGCGAGACAATGGCTGTGTAACAGACTAAGCAGAGCATAGCCATCTAATGTCGCTCGCCTTTCAAGAGTCGACAAACACAAATCAGTCCAACGCGAGACAAGAAAATGCAGACAGAGGGAGCGTTAGGCAACCAGAGACTTTTCATGATAACAAAATAAAAATGTAACGTAGGTGAGACTGAGGCGAAGCCAGCCCGGGCCTAAAGCAAACATTTCTAAGGTGAACCACTTAGTGTGCTTGCTCACAGTAAACCACACTAATTATAAGTCAATTTGAAACTCCCCTGGGGTCATAGAGTATCAAAGTCAAACTGGGTCAGAGGAAATTTTAACACCATTAACATCAAATCCAACGGAAACATTATATTTGTTTTGTTTGGGGGATTTTTTTTTAATTCAGCTTTCTCTCCTGTGTATTATCTTTCTTTCACTTCTAATTACATAGAAATTAAAATGTTTGTTAAAACACTTCATGACAGACTGACACTAGAACCAGACATTAGGTCTGTGCTCTCACGGCGCTGAATGACAGTGACTGGTCTCAGCACGGCCGCAATTGCTGCTTAAAAAAAAAAGAAAAGAAAAGAAATGGCAGTCATTTAACTCGCAGGATGTGGAGAGTTTAGGGGGGGTTGAGGGGGGGCAGAGCCAGATTGAGCTCTCAGTACAGCAAAGCATGCTGGTACTCACTCTGTCGCCCAGCGGACCACAGCCACGTTTCTCCCCACCTCATTTGCAAAGCAATCCTGCTCCTCTGCCACTCGGTGCACTCAGTGCATCTTTTTGTCATTTCCATGTCCAGGCTCCATTTGTTTTGTCCACTGAGACAAGGGAGGGGGGGGTGGTGAAGTGTGTGGGGGGGGAGTGAGGGAGTGGGAGTAAGGAACCAGGTCTGAAGGAGACAGCCATGCAACCAAAGAGCAACTTCAACATGCAGCCCCCTCCCCTCTCCAAAAACAACACACACCCGACCCACTGAGCCAACACACCCCCCCGCCCCCCCACGCCTGACTAATGTGCCCTGACACTCGTACATCACCCGTAAATTGGCCAAATGAATTAACCACGGCCCCTGCTTAGCTTTACGGGCTTTAAATGGATTTTCTCCTCTCCAGGTCTGCCCAATAATTGCATTTATCCATCTTGTTGAAGCCAGGTTTACACACTTACGAAGATCATGCCAATCCCCCGGATGCGTTTTCCGCTCTGGTGGCTGAGAGTGTGAGAGATTTGTCATCGAATCATAACAGGTAATTCAAACAACAATTAGTTTGACGACTCCGCCGTACGTCAATGTCTGGCTCCTTGTTGGGCAGGACCACGGGCTGGAGCGATGAGGTGCCTTCTATCTCTTCATCTGTCTATATATCTCTTGCCCTTCCCTCAGTGTGATAAATTGAGCCTTGTAATACTTTTTTTTATCTATCATCCGAGCCTCCAGGTTAAAACAGCAAACACCCACAGTAGGGAGGAGAGTAGTGGCTGGGAGTCCTCATTGTTCACACACAGACAGACAGAGAGCAGAGGCCGGGCGAAGGCAGAGCTGTGAACACCAGCATCAGTGGGGGTCATCTCCACACTTGTGAATGTTTGAACAGAAGTGCATTAGACACTGGGGGGGCCCAAAGGACAATTCAGCTATGTAAACATGCAGCAACTTCCTTCCCTCCGCTCCTCCAGGCCTGCACTGAGACAAGCCACTGTTTAAACAGCACACACAGCATTCCTGTGCCTGGGCCCCGGCCAGCTGCTGCATCCTCACTGCAGGCCTGCCCGCCCGCCCGCCCGCCTGAGCAGAGACAGATACAGGGCCATACAACAGCAAGGGTCATCCACAAACGCACAAAGGGCTTTTATAGACATGCAAAAACCGGAGTCGTCTACTAGAAACGCTCCAGAGCCTTGCTGACCTCCCACGGAATAGAGATTAGCTGAAATCATCACATTGCTACGTGAAATCTTAACAACTTTAGACGCCACCTGTAATGACGAAGCTGGAATTTTTTATCTTTATTGATATTTGAAATATGCAAAGTGTGGCAGCCCATAAAGATACAGGCAGGCAGTAAAGAGGAGATAAAGATCCCCCCCCCTGGTTCTAAAGGACACAGTGACGTGCATCACATGACACAAAGGCCAACCCCGCTCACCGATGCCAACCTGTTATCTCAGCTTTCATTACGGCCAAACAGGTTTCCACGGTTAATAACCGAGACCTTTGGCTCACATGCCACGCGGTAGTAAAGAAAATAACCATCGCGTAATAAAGTCATAAAGAGTCCAAAAAATGTTTACAGCACATGCAGATACATCACAACACTTCAGCTATGTTACTCCTGCTGAGAGATGTTATGATGCTTGTCACGAGCACAGACTGTATATGCATCAGCCTGGAGGAATTTTAGACTGTTGATGCATATCCAAGACGTAAATGCAGTCTCCACAAAAGTCCCAAGCCAGCATCTCCTTATGGGATTATCCACCAAACACAAACGCTGACATTTTGTAGTCTTAATTTTGGACTTTGACGGTTTGTTCCACTTAAGCGGCCTCCAAAACCCAAAAAAGAAATTCAATCTCCTGCTCCACACAGTTATTGAGACTGGGACAGCCACAGGGGAACCGTTCTGGGTCAAGACCCGTCATTAGAAAAACAACCAGGATGTGGTACGGTACGATCGTCCTCGCGGCGCTCCCCGTCGCCAAAGCGTGTAAATTTAAGTGCGGGAACATTTGGCAGCGCCGATCTACGTTTTAATATTTAACACGGGCTTCCACTAAATCTGCTGTCAATCTGAGCCGCTTTTATTATTAGGACAACTCCAACAACCATCATCAGCCTCCATCCGGCATCGACGGACTCCATCAGAGCTGCCAATGGCGGCGAACTGCAGGTCATTATGTCAATCAAACAGTAATTTCAGGGTGACTGAATTGCATTGTTTTCTGCCTCGACAGCGCCGCGTTCACTCTCGCCCCCTCCACCCCTCCATCCGTTTGTCTGCCAAGTCATTTGGTTCCTCTCCGTCTTGTCTCCCCCTGTCTGTCCATCAGTGTGTCCCCACTGGCTTAATGGCGAAGGCCACTCATCTCGCGTCGGGACAGTTGTTTAAACAAGACACTCCATTCACTCCGACCTCTCCAGGGAGATAGGCAATTGACGATTCACTCAGTGCCGTGAGTCAATTTGTTCACTTTTGGAATTGACCCCGAACGCCGCTGACGCACCGGCCTCTCACTGGAGTGGAATGAATACGTAATACTGAGGAGTGGTGGAGGGCGTGGAAGGGACTTTTTTTTTAAAACCCTTTAAACATGTTAAAATAATGTCCGTACATGTGTTTTCAGTTTTCAGTTTGCAGAGCTATGCATCAAGAGTGCAGTTAAAAATCCATTTTTGGGGGACGGTAGAGGAGAAAAACAAACATAATCTGTAAGGCGACCCCGAATGTAATGCATTTAACATATTTTTAAAAAAAACATACAGTCCATAAACTAATAAAATGAGACAGAAAATAGAAATTACATAACAATTTAGTTGAATTTGCACCAGAAATCACATTGCTTGATGCAGTCGCCCAAACGCACACTTAATGCACACACAAAACACACAGCATTACCTGCACAATAGTTGGCAATCCAGCTCTCACGTGCTAGGCGTAGGCCATGTGTGGATGTGACAAGCTGTTCACATGAAATGTTATCTAGTGCTGTACACAAGTTGACAGCTGCCTCTTTACAAGAGGCGTATTATTATTGTGTGTAAATAGGTTTCTAACAGCTGGTTAAAGAGCTAACACGGGAATTTACTCTTAATCTGTCTTCCACTGGAATTGGTTCATCAACTTAAGAAAAGAAGAAAAAAAAAAAAGGAAAAGAATCTAATACAGTTCCACACAGCGAGTCAGGGTAAAGGGGGTTACATTTTATTAGCCTTGTGCATTTCTAAGTAAATCTCGCCAACATTTTTTTTTCTCCCCCTCCAAATCCTACCATAATCCGCAGATTAGCAGATGAATGTATTTCTGCTTGCACTCTGAAAACTCCCTCACCTTTTGCAACGCGGCTACGAATCCGCCACCTTTAAAAAAAAAAAACGACAAAACAAGCGGACGATCACCTCATTAGTGGACACGCTCCGCTTCCCAAACACACGCACACACGGGCGCACATAATCGCAACACACTCCTTGGAGATTATCCCGCCACAATTAAAAAGTTTAATTAGTAGATTAAAAATACATCGACTGGAGTTTTATCACCTTAAACTCCTCCATTATGTGTTTAGCTCACACAAAGTGCCTCCTTCCCATCTGAGCCATTTTGAACAGATTATCTGCATACAGATTTTCCCTTGACTGCATTAAGACTGGAGATAGAGAGTGAGGAGCGCTGAGGAACACCATCTGCATAATATACTGCATGCAGCTGAGCAAAGTTGGAGACTGCATGGAGGTTGACATTATTTATGTTGCAATAAGAATCAGGCCACAGAATATGGGAGCTCAAACTATATGACAACATACAGGTAATAAGAGGTATCTGTTTTCATTTCATGTTGAAAATGAAATTAGCCGGTGTGTTTTCTATCTGTGCTCTGTGAGTATTTATGGACCAGAGGGGAAAGAAGCAAAAAAAAAATGGGGGGGAAAAAAACTATTTTAAAAACATATCTGAACGAATGAGATTCTTCCTCTGTGGTGCGTTCCAGAGCATTCTACCACATCCATAAAAGGCTGGCGTACCACAGGTGTTCACTGCACACTGGCACGGCTAGTCATTATCTAGCCCGACATGATCATTAAGAGCTGTGATGGCAGTGTGGCACCTCCTCCCTGTGCACACACATACACACACACATACACACACAAGCTGGGGGGGAAGGAGAAAAAAACTCCAATGGAGACTCAAGCACTCCCTATCAGTTGTAAAAAAAAAAAAAAAAAAAAAAAGGGGTGAGAGGGGAAGCTCCTTTCTCAACGAAAAGCATGTCAGCGCCGGTGCACTTTGACCCTTCCCAAACACACTCCAACAATCCAAACAGAAGGCCGGCACCGCCAGGATTCCTCCGGCGGCGTCACCGCGGCCCGCTCACCCTCGCAGGCTTTTAAGGCAAATTTCTCCTGATGAGGAGGACGAGGGGTGGGAAGCACGGAGGGGCTAATGTGGAGGAGTGGGAAGGAAGGGGAAGAGGAAGGGAAAAGGAAAGGGAGGGGGCAGAAACCACACACATGAACATATGCCTGCTTGTCAAAGCGTGGCTAAAAACTGAAAGTTGCCTGCTCCGATCTGTGCTGCTCGCTGCTCGGGACATACGTTGTTTCTTTTTTTTTTAACGGGAAGATAAATGTGAAGCCTAGGGGCAACTATTGTTTGGACATCTAACCAGGAACTGTCGCTGCTCTCATTGCCCTGGCATTAACAGCAATTATGCGCTCTATTCAGAAGGCTTTTGTGTGTCCGACCCCCTCCACCACCGCCCCCCACCCCGCCCGCTGTCACCCCTCCGTCCCCCTCCGCTCACTCACACACACGCAGAGTCCTAACACACATTTCCCGCTTTTCTCTGCCCCCCACCTCCCTCCTCCTCTCCCTCCTGCCCCGTGCTTTTCCTCCCACTCAGGCTACAGCTACTGGTGAACTCATTTGGCTACTGGAGCCACTCTGGTCCCATTATGAATGAACTTTCAGAAATATGCACATTCAGGCAAAGGAAAAGCAGGAGGAAGAAGAAGAAGAAGAAGAAGAAGAAGAAAGCCAAATACATACCACAAGTATTTCTAGAGTGATACCTGAGCTCAAACTATTCTTCATGTTACAGTCTGTGATTTATTTTTTGCACAACTTCATCATGTTCAGTGCACTTTTACAGCAGCACAGGAGAAGCTGTTTTATTTAACTCTTCAAAACTTTTACTGAGAAAAAAAAAAGAATATTATGACACTTTCTGAAATATACAGATTCTAGGTAATCATGTTTTAAAACTAGCCTAATCCTTATCCCAACTCTATAACCTCCGCTTTCATGTCTAAAAGATGCATGAGATCAATAGTCATTCTGACCTTATCTTTCAAGATGAACGCCGAAAATCCCAAATCTCCAGCAACCACTTCCAATTACTGCCGTTTTTCACTGAGTCTTTATATGAAACCCGTCCATATAAACTCAGTGTGTTGGCTGCAAAGTGAAAGGAAGCTTCACATTCTGCAAAAACCAACACTGTCAATGCGTGTTTTTTTTTCATAGCAGAGAGTTTAAGGTGGAATGAATGGAGCAGCTATGCACTGTCCTTCAAGAAATGTTTGAATTCACGAAGGTCAATGTATTTTGAAAGCGCAACTTGCAAAGTTTGCTTTACATTCAAGTTTAAATAAAAAACTCTGAAGACTTTTTGTGTTTAGGATGAGAAACAGAATCGTTACAAAAACCAAACTAGTATCTAGCTCTGTGCAGATTTTTTTTTTTTTCTCGCTGCTTTTGAGATTAAAAGTGAACTTGCCAACGATTCTAGGGAGTTCAAGATGTGCTGTCTACCGAGGAAAAACAGTAAATAAAAATAAAGCGAACACGCTCTGTATACAGATACAAATTTAACTGGTGGCTTCATGCACGCACACACACACACACACACACACAGAATAATTTAATTTCCATGTTTTCAGGGAGCCCCAAGCCCTGTGGGCCAGGAGCAGAGCTAGCCTATATTTAACAGATGACAAAAGTTGCATTCCAGATGTACAGTACTATCTTTGTGTTGAGCTCTATAGACATGCATGTGAGAAAGAGGGAGCGAGGTGGGGTGGGTGGTGGTGTGGTGGTGGTGGGGGGGGGCTGCGGCTGGGAGAGGAGGGGGGTTACACTGGGGGCTGGAGGGGTGGAGGTGGGGAGGGGGGGGCACCAGTGCACAGCTGCTAAACTAATGCCTTTTTTTTTTCTTTTGCTCAGACACAGAAAAGCAGAGTGTGGTGGCTCACTGACAGAAACAGGGAAGGATACAGGAGGTAGAAATGGATGCATCCATTCTGAGAATAATTTGTTTTACAAAAAAAAAAGAAGAAAAAAAAATCCAGGCTGTGCTGTGACTTGATGAGTAACAGGCCTAATCTGTTACATTGAAGTCAAAATTAGGCATCAGATTAGCTGTTATTGCATTAAAAACAATGAAGTCAATGATTTAATTAAGAAAAAAAAAAAAAAAAAAAGGTTCAGCCCCAGAGCAGACTTGACTGCAGCTGAAATGTTAGCTACACCCAGACCCGGCTCACACCGCCACCAGGGAACCACGACTCCCTTTGCACTAGTTAAAAATCTGATTAGAAACACACCCACAAACTGACTGGTTTTCTTTTTTTTTCCCCCCCTTCGAGCAGAGCGACAGATCGATGCTCTTGCGCGGCACATCATCAGCGTTTGACAATTAATCCCTGCTAGCTGAGAGAGAAGAACACATATAGTGTAGCCTACATGTATCTCCCTCTCCTCGGTAAATATTTACTGCACAAATCTTTTTCCATTCATTCAGCAGCCACTAACAAAACCTTACTGTACTCTCCCTCTCCCTTCTCTTTCTGAGTCCCCTCCACCACCACCACCACCACCAGCGCCGCTGCTGCTGCCGCTCCCCCCCACCCCACCACCCCTACATCTGCGATTCATTGACTTTACAATTTACCACATGTCGAGATGGGAGAGGTCGAGCCTCCATCTGAATCACGGCACAAATATGCGAGTGATTTATTGTTTTAAAAACCCTGGGCCGATTTAGTGCAACTCCACTTTTCCTGAGCATTACTCCTATTGGCAGACCATGAACAATTACAGTTCGGACTAATTAAGCTCCGAGAATGTGCTGTGCACCGCTAATGTCTAGCAGGCCTCAATTTTAGTTTAATGGTGCCAAACTTCGCTTCCCAGTCCCCCCCACCACCACCACCACCACCTCCCCTCCTCTTTTTCTAACTTAACTCCTCAAATCCAAAGCAGATTGTACTTTTTATGACTGTTTATTGAGTCGAAGAAAAAATAAGGACCTTTTCTTTCCCCTCTCCTAGCATAGGATGAGAGAAACAGCAGAGAGAGAGAGGAAGAGAGGGAGCACAAAAAGAAGTAGTGGGAGGGAGAGAGAGAGAGAGAGAGAGAGGGAGCGCAGGAGCTGCTTCCGCCATACTTTGTAAACAAAAGTGATTTGCAAGACAAAAGGAGCGCAACCTTCCAACTAAATTCAGAGTGCATTTTGCGGCTAGAGGCACAAAATGCGGCCGCGTCGTGCCTGGAAACCCCCCATGGACACCAATTAGGCCCTATTAACATGTAAAGCCAATTTGATAAGGTGTAGGCCCTATCCTTTAAATCCGTATTAAACTATCTTTCCTCTTGTCACAGCCAAAAAATCCATTTACAGCAGCCCAACACACATAATCCATATGATATACCATTGTTATGCTTATGCTGCTGCCATGTTAAGGGAAGATACTGTCTCCGTCTGTGTCAATTGTAACAGATAAGGCCCGGGCGATGTGTGCACACGAGCACAAAGGATGTAGTGTTGCATTGGTTTCTGCATGTTCATTACAATAATCTGAGCAGAAAATCCCTCCATTATTTCTTCTTAAAATGAAAACGATAAAGGAAGGAGTCAGCCCCGTGTGAAAGTGGATTTAAAAAAAAAAAAAAAGAAAAAAGGAAAGAAAAAAAAAGGTGAGTCTGCGGCAACATGAGCGATCCTCGCACGACAACACAACTGAGACAAAGAGGGAAAAGGGGAGAAAAGCTATTGTTTCAAGCACACAAAGCCTCTGCACCGTCTTGTAGAGGAATCGCCACAGGTTCTGAGAGCATCTTTTTTCACTCTAAACACAGCGGTGGATGCTTGGTGTTGCATTTGCACACACACACACACCCTCCTCCTCCTCCTCCTCCTCCCTTTGCCCCCCCCACCATACACACACACACACACTTTCTTGTTCTTTTTTAAACTACTCGTAATTATACATCGAAACTCAAAACCTCCGCCAAAAGTCTCCAGGCCTGGAGAATTATGGGGCCAGGGGTGGCGTCAAATATCTTAACATTCATAAGTCCGAGAGGCAGTAAATAAAGCCAGTGGATTTACGGCCCTGCAGCCCCGATGCAGGAGAGCTGGCCGCCCAGATCCCGTCCTCCCCTCCCTCAGCCTCTGTGTCTCCAGACCTGTTGAGGTGTGATGTTAGCCCACAGCACCGGAGTTAACCCACCGCCTTTTTTCCACAAGCCCCGTGTTAGCATCGGCAGGAAACAAAAGGAAGACAGAGAGAGTAAGGGAGGTAGAGAGAGTAAAAGGGAACAGGAGGGAAGGAGGTGGAGGTGGGGGGGGAGTGAAAGGAGACAGAAAACCAGGGTGAACTGGCCAGGCCACTTCTCCAATTCAACCTGCACCCAGTGATCCAGCAGGCCTTTGTGTGAGGTTTAGGGAGGAGGGAGACGGCAGGGAGAGGAGAGGAGGAGAGGAGGAGAGGAGGAGACAAGGGCAAGAGGTGCTTTTAAAGCCCGGGCACAGCGTCATGTCAAATTGCTAAATGATACTAAATTGTGAGCCTCCTTGGACTTAGGTGGTAGGAAAAACAAATTCTCACTGGTTATGGCTCCCAGAGGTTAGACAAATTATGATAACCGCCACATGCAGGAATTTCCCCCCCTCCCTCAAGTCATGCAAAAATGAGAAATCACTGAAACAAGGCAACATGTCCAAACAGACCAATCAATGCCAAACGGGGTTAAATAAAATCAAAATTGATCTGGATTTCACCCTGAAAAATACTGATAATTTTCCTACGCTGAAGTGTGAACAAAATATAATTTTAAAATCATTTATATGAAAATAGAAAAAAAATTGATGCCGAAATCCACATCCTGAGAATTCTATCACAGCGTCGTCCAGACCACGAGGAGCAGGAGGAGAGAAACGAAGAAGGGAAAAGCAGCGAGAATCAAAGCCTTTTCATGACAAGACAGAGAAAGTCTCATTCCAATAATGCTCTGCAGTCATATTCACTGCCTCTCGTGACATGTTAGGGAGCAAGACAGCTAATCAATGTCCAGGTGAATTATTTATGCCTGCTTTAAGTCTAATACATTTATATAACAGCGACCGCTGACTTCAAAGCTGTAATGGCTGGACACACAGGGCGCTGCAGACAGTGGGGGCCGAGGCTATACAGTAAGAAGACCACTGCTCGCCGGAAAACCATGTTCATCTCCAGACACTGCTCAGGTACATGTGTGAATTCACCTGGAATAAATCTGGCCTGCTTTATTACTAATGAAGCCCCTCAGCTGTCGCCATTACACGTGTTACATCTGTAATGACTTGATCGAGAATGGAGGAAAAGTTGCGTCGAGAAGGAGCTTTACAACAGGTAACACATGCATTTAAGAAACAAAAATAAGATCATTCCACGTGTGAAATATGCCTGAAAATACTATTTCAGGGGTGGGATTAAGAGAGCAAAGGTCAACGCCGTCTCGCCGCAGCATCCTCCAGCCACACTACACAATTTACTGCCCCCCCCACCCCACCACCACCAACTGCTGCATTGAGCACAGTGAAGAGAGCGCTCCGCGGACGAGCACAGGATACAGTGCTGCGATACAGCCACAAAGAGAAGCTCCGAAAACCTCGGCCACTGCAACAAGGAGTCGCTTCAGTTCAAAATCATGTGTGTCGAGTGTGAATGTGTGTTTGTGTCAGTAATGATGAGAATAATGAGTGACTAATTCCACGCACCAGCCGGAAGCGTTAACGAGGCCGGGCTGAGTAAGAGGGAAGGAATGACAAAACGTTCTCATATGTGCATATGCCAAGAATGATAAAATCTTTTTTAACTATTAAGACACTTGCATACACATACACATACACACAAGCAGCAAAAATAAAAATAAAATAATTTAATAGAAAAAAAACTGAGTGATCATGTTGAACTCAAAAAGCAGAAACACAAAAGGCATGTGTCAGATGTGCATTTATTTCCAAGGTGTGCACGGCGCACAAAAAAAATTTGAGGTAACAAAATATCAGTTTCGTTAGGTAGAGCTAAGGTGGTGTGTGTGTATGTGTGTGTGTGTGTGGTGGTGAGGGGGGTGGGGGGGTGTTGGCGGCAGTGGAGGGGGTGGAGGGGTCATATTTCCTAATGCCTGGTCTTTGCCTTAACCTTGTAAAATGAGATGACAGGTCCTAAAGCGCAGACTTGTAATTGCAATCGTTTAAAATAGGGGGGCAAAGGAAGAAGAAGGAAAAAAAAAAAAAAAAACACCCATGGTTAAAAAAAAATTATGCCGCTTAAGGACCTGCTATTGCCCAGTGGGACCATGAGGTGCTGAGCAAATGAGTAAGTGTGCATAATTACAGCATGGCTGATTGTGTCTAAATAAATAACATAAATTTATTTATAAATATGGGGTTTGCATGGCATGTGCTTTTTTTTTTCTTAAAAAAAAGGGGCAATAGATTCCTCATTAAAGGCAAAGGTGGTGCACATGCACAGCAGAGCATATTGTGTTTCTATTCAACAAATCACACCTCTTAATAAATCTAAATATACATCAATCAGGAAAAAAAAATATTGTCTGATGTTTTGGAGGGAAGAGGGAGGAGGAGGGGAAAGGGGGGGGGGTAAAAAAAAAAAAAGCTGTCAAATTTTAATGCATGCACCTTTCACACAATGTCTTCACACGGTTTGACACATGCAAATCACTTTGGAAAAGCACATTTGCATATTGATTTTTATTTGTGTGTGTTATTTATTTATTTATCTTTTTTTTACATTGCTTTACAACTGCTTACAGTGTGTCAGAAAAGCCAGTGCAAAGGTCTGAGTGCTCATGCAGTTTGTGGTAGAAAAAAGGGCATTTTTGATGAGGCTGTGCAAACACAAGCCAATTGCATTATTCAGTGGGTTAAAAACATGCACTTGTTGTGGCCTGCAACACAGCAGACCCTGCATGATAATAATATTATATTACCAATAATAATATTACACAGGAATAATAATTTCACATTGACCATGCATTGGATTTTTTTTAAAGTTGCTAATGTATAAATGCAGGTAGCAGCACTAGTGTAAAAATAAAAAAATGTCATGTGCACATGACCTGCTATAAAACCATTATGTCCTATTTCATTGCAATGAGTCTTAGCGTTTAGCACGGTTAGCATGCTAGCTGCTGCTGACCATGACAGGCACACAGGCTGGAGGGAGCTGCAGGCGGACATGCATGCCATTGTACTGTATACTTCACGGGGAGTTGTAAAACTTGGCTCTACGGGTTTTTGTTTTTTGTTTCAGTTTTTTTTAATCGGCTGCACTTGTGGGTGACAACACTCCCGTGTCTGACTTAATACGGAGTCCGTGTGTGTGTCAGTCTGTGAGTGCGTGTGTGTGTCCGTGTGTGCACATACAGTTGTAAATAAATGAACTTACTGTGCGTGCTGTTGGAGAAAGTGATCCATTGGGAAGGTAGGGGCTTGTGAGATCGGGGATCATTATAAATGGATAGCCCGGGTACGGTGGGCTCTTGAACAGCCCTCCATCTTGCCTTTTCGCAGCTAACATGGCGGGGGGGAAAAAAGAAGAAAACTTTTTTATAAAGTGGCCTTGGAGAGTTGTTTTTTTTTTAATCCAGAAAAAATGCATTAGAGGGAACAAAGCGGGGAGGGGGGGTTGGGATATCCCCTCCGTCAGACACTTATAATGTCATGGTGCGAAAATAAAAACAAGAGTGGAAGAATAAAGCAGAAACTCACCCTCCTCTAAACTTTCTCTTGTTTTGTCTCTGTAAGTTTCAGATCTAGGCGGAGGCCGTCTTTCCGCCTTGAAATGCAATGAAACACAGGGATTGCGTTAAAGTTAACACAGCGGGGCGATGAGGGCGATAGTTAACTTTCTTTTCAAGTCAATCAGCACAGTGTAACAAACCTTAGGCCTCTTAAACTTAACACAACCGGGGGGACGATCGATCCATGCGTGTGTCTGTCTGTCTCTTTTTTTTGGTGGTGGTAATCTGTAACTTACCTCTGAATCCGACGAGCTGTTTTGATTCGTTTCCGACTCGTTTACAAGAGAAGATTTGACATCTGCTAAATCCCTTTCTGCCGAGGAGTTCTCCGAAATTTTCTCTTCCTGCTCCCCTTCGTCTTTGAAGGCAATCATTTCATCGTTTGCACCCAGATCGTCCCCTCCACCGCCGTTGAGCTGCGGCATTTTTCCCGAGCAAGAAGAATTTTTTTTTCTCTTTAAGAGGGGGCAAAAAAAAAAAAAAAGAGAGACAAAGTTTTAAAACCCTTGATCTCGGTGATCTAGAAAGTCCGAGTTTAAGTTTGGGGGTCTGCACTGGCGTTTTCCAAAGCTTCTGGCGGTTGGTACAAAACTAAAAAAGAAGGGAATCTTGGCAGAAAAAGGAAGCCGGAGAAGGAGCCGAGCCGCTCGGATTGAGTGAGTTGAAGTTGGTCGGAGTGGTTTTCAGTTCAAAGGCGGCGCTGATTGACAGATAGAGAGGGATGGAAATAGAGAGAGTCTGGATTCAGGATTATTGACAGGGAGAAACACACAAGAAACTAATGAGATTCAAACAGGGAGGGACTTGAAGTGACGTTTTCATAAATAGGAGGAAAAAAAGAGAGAGGGAGAGAGAGAGAGAGGTGGTGGTGGTGGTGGTGGGAGGAGGGAGGAGGGGGAGGAGGAGGAGGGGGAAGAAAGAGAGAGACAGAAAGAGAGAGAGAGAGAGGCTGGAGGAAGCCGGCGGACGACTGCAGTGAAAAGGCATGTGAGGAGGAAAAAGGCAGTTTGGGAGCAGGACAGTGATGGTAAAATAGGAGGAAGATAGGAGTTGCTTGCAAATGTGGATTAAACGCACATATGGGCGGTCTCCCGGTGAAAGAGAGGAGGAGGAAAGAGAGAGAGAGGGAGAAAAAAAGAGGGAAAGAGGGTACTTCCTCAGGCTGTTTGCAACCAGTTTGACTCCACTATTCCCGACCAGTTTGTCACACTGGAGCCAATGAAGTTCACATTATGGCTAAAATGGAAGTTTTTTGTTATTATTATTATTTAATTCTTTCATAACCAATCATTCACACGTAAGACTCTATAACCTACTTTTACATCTGCTTTTTTTTTTTTTTGCTTATTCTAAATACCAGAGGCCTATCAAAGCAGAATAAAAGCTATTACTCCCTAGCTTGTTTTCCTATTTTATCTGCTTTGTCAGTTCCTTAGATCTATTTTTCATTTTATTAGATAATGTTTCCTCAGATCTATTTTTTGGGATGGAGGGTGTTATTGCATCCTGCTTTCTTGACAGGTGTGATGTCCTCTGGGACTATAACCTGAATTCCTCACTGGCAGCACAGACTGGGCTGTTTTCTTTTTTTTTTATCTTCTTTTTATACTATTTTATTTTTCCTCTCCTCCCTCAGCAGCAGCAGTAGCCAGACTGGACACAAATAACTGATGCAGATTTGGATGCTCCACTTCCATGTTATATTTATATAGAGATGCAACCTTTAAAGGATAAGACAGTGATCATGTGGACTTTATGTGATTGCAGATCATAGGGAAAATGTAAATTTAAATATATAATGACCTCATGAAATTCTAATATACGCTCAATATATATGTTTACAGCACCATATTTGATTTACCAAGTTGCAATTAATTAATAATTGATTAATAAAACAGAAAGAGGGAGAATATTAAAATGTAAAATAGTGAACAGTGTCCTCTGGGTGGAAATAGGTTAATTGGGGATAAACACAAAATAAACCCCAAAAGGAAAAAAAAAAACCTGCCATCGCCTACCTCTAAAAAAAAAAAAAAAAAAAGGACAGGGAGGGGGGAAATCCTGCAGCCTGCTGAACAAGAGGATTGTGCATGCGTTTTTTTTGTGTGTGTTGTTTTTAATGTGTGTGTTTGTGCGCGCACATGTCCATGATGAGCTCAGCAGCGGTGATTCAGTAACCTTATCTCATCATCTCAGGAAAACGCAGTTTGTACTACATTTGATGGAGCAATCACAATAAATCCAAAATGAATTGGAAAACGTAACGGCGAGAAACGGAGCCGAAACATACATCCAGGTGACACTTACACTCTGTTGCAACATGGTTGGCTCCTTTCAAGCTAAATAAATCACCGCAAGATCAAAACAAGACATAGAATTGCTGATTAAAAAATATTGTTTCATGTCATCATGCTGTTAGACGCATGAAAACAAACATTATGACACTAATTCCTCTGTATCTGCTCTCAGCAGTGTTGTCAAACAGCAGTGATGAGGAAATATGTGCACAGTGCAGCACCAAAGAGTTGTGAATCTGCCTACCAACGCACCTAGACCAGGCAACACCATGAAAGCAGCCTATTCCGCTCAATGATCACTGATGTGCTTTATCTTGATGAGGTGAAAGCAGTGTTTGTGTTGGCTGGCTGGGCTGAAGCCAGCAGTGTTAGGGAGCAGGGAGGGAAAAGGGAAGGGGATCGGCGTCCCTGGTTCTCATCCAGTGTGTCTGTGTTTAGGCAGCCGGTGGAAGAAGAGGCACCCTGCCGCTCGGGGCCCTCCAAACCTGAGCCCATACAGACCAGACCAAAGCAGAGAAGCTCCAAGCTGGCCTCTCCCCGGATTGCCTCAGCAGGTACCTGAGAGTTTAGTGGGGGCTGGCAGCGTGTTATCATGCCTGCCGTGGGGACACCTGCCTCTGATGCCGCCCTGGTGATTCTAATCTACAGGACCCTTTAATAAGATGATGATAGGCTGTGCTGCCGCCACCGCCTCTGCTGCTGCTGCTGCTGCTCTGAATGACGGTGCAGGAGCACGCGAGGCTCTCTGGTGGTGTTATTTATTTTTGTTATGGGTTTTGCGTGTTCACCTCTGCTCCATGTGCAGCCTGCGGTTTGGCACAACTGGGGGATCGTCTCATCCACACACGGTCCCACGTCTCAGAGCGTGGCGGACGTCAGAGAGGAAGTCACCAGTCTGTGATCACAAGAACTCAGATTTCCACTGTAGTCGTCATCCGCCTTGATGATAAATCCATACTCCAGCATCTGCAAGTCTGAATTGTTTGCCGTCACAAATTGGACAAGAGTTTATCATCAATCTGTCTGCAGATACAGCTCAGACTATAGAAACAGGAAAAAGACAAATACTTTGAATTATTCAAGGGGTACTTTCATATTTCATGATATTCTGTCATCCTATTGGTGGCTTTACTGGGACTCCTGTGCTTCTCACAACTTTGAAAACAAATTATTGTAACTGCTCAGCACATTTGTGGCAGCTGGATAATATATGCATGTGTGCTTTTGCACTTATGATGAACCAACCTGCTCCAAACAATTTATCTAGGTCTGGAAATAACCATACAGTAGAAATATGTACAATATATGAATGACATGCACCAAATTAATTCTGTTTTTATATATTTTGTTAATATTCACAATGACATTCTTTCATTCTTTTTGTATTTATTTATTTTACTTACATATTTTAGACACCTAAGTTAAATCACTGAACAGTTGATCCATAGTCAATAGACAGTGTTCGAATATAGATAGTGCACTGGGTTAGTGATTCATATAAATCTTACAATTCCTCTGAATCCCACTGCACATGTGTTTGGGCTTAAAAATCAAACATGCATAGCCTACTCCATCTAATTATGCAGCCTACGCAAATATATTTGGTAGATCAGTATTTTAATATTATTTTGTTCTTTAAAAATATATATCTTTTTGGAAGTATAGCCTTTTATGAATATTTGGTAATTTAACAGTGTTCACTGTGGCCAGATATCCTCAGTCAGAAAAAGGAAGTGCAATACCTGGTTAAATAAAATAATAAAACACAACTAAAAGAAACAGATCTAAAAAGAAATTCCTCACACAAACCACCAAACTACTTTGAGAAATTCACCTACTTTTCTGTGAACACCCTCATTGTTTCATCTCGAGCAGACATGGTAGCAGCGGCGCACAGTGCACATCCTAAACAGTTAATTACCCATCATGCATCCATGTTGCCAACCATACCAGCTAAAAGGTCTCTCATTGCTGATTAACATATTACTGCTGGGCATTTTCTCTTTTTTTTCTTACCCCGCTCACAAAAATATGCTTGTTTTATGGTACCTGTGGGTTGATTTATTCCAGTAATGAAGTTTGTTCACTTGATAATAAGAGAAACTTAACATTTGACTTTAGTTGCATTTAGTCGAGTGCAAATTTCCTCTATTGTTGGGAGAGATGCTGTTAAGCATTTTGGCATTTATTGTCAGCGCAGCTCATATAAATTCTATCAGCGGGATAATACTGTGGTTAGCCATAATTACATGTATACTAATGGTCCTCATCACTATTTGGAATGGACAGGATGGAGAAATAGATGTCTGATTTACCTGATTATGAAAAGACTGTTTCATGCTGTATATTATTCATTAGAGTAAAAGCAAATCAGACAACAAATATCTAGGTTGTGCTCGCATTTGTGTGTCAGTGGTTATTTCTGTTTTACCGAATAGTGTTCTTACTACTGTGCTTGTTATATTCAGCATGTAACTGTTGTCTATGCAGAATATTTCCGTGCACACTTATTTTAATTACTTGGAGTCAATCCTTTCTCTGTCACCCCAGGTTTGGGATTTGTATTCACCACATCAAAACATGGAAATGGGCGAGGACAGAGTTGCATTCTTGGAAATGAGTTCATTTAATGTAAAGAGTATATGTCTTGCTATATTTATTTATTTTCTCTCTTATTGTACTTGTAGGAAAGTAGCTTCTCTCCTCCGTTGCCCCTTGGCGCTCTAATCATTTGACACAATAGGACAATTCATTTGGAAATAAAAGCTCTGTATGAAGGAATTGAATTCACAAGTCCTTCAGAAATTAATTTAAAGAGCAAAAAAAAAAAGGAAAGGAAAAAAGAAATGCTATGTTGACTAAAGCTTTAAGTGAGTGTTGAGGGTAATATATTTTTCACAAACAGAAACTGACAGTGAGGTCATATGCATATGAAGCATAATATATGTGCTTACTGTAAGTCAACAATGTGAGGGACTCATTTTACATTAGTACTGAAAAACAGCTTATTGAAAATACGGTAAACACATATATTTCAGAAATGTATTTGCTATCTTTTTTTTTTTGATCCGCAGCACAAATCACAATGAAGATAGTGGGGGAAGAGTGAATCATACTGGCCTGTGACACTGCACTCATCTAAAATCAATATAACCCCCCTGAGACGTTTCAAATAATATAACAAACAGCTCAACAGGCATTTCATTAGGTTAAAAGTTTATGAATCAGTAATCAAAATACATCAGATCTCTGGATGCAGAGCCTCATGTTTTTCCTCCAGGAAAAAGAATCCCAGGAGAGTGATCAGGAGTTTTCTTGTGAGCAGCCCGGACACGCATGATTAATGTAGGCACGCTGCTTTTCATATCACTGTAGGTATTGGACTCGAGCAGGAGCTGAGTGTCTCCAGAACTCATCCACACAGCATCGTGGGAACCGTATTAGGCCGGCTACGTGAGCTGTCTCCCGTCGCCTCCAAAACAAACAGCCAAGCGTTTTTCAGAAATGGACGCGATAGTCATTAATCAAGGTCCGAGGCAGGGCCTGAACTCTCTAAACATGGAATCCACCTGAGAGACAAGGTAACCTATGTACTCGGCTGCCGCTGGTCTGCAGACGGGCACACACGCCGTTCACCTGTCGGTCACGGCAGCATCTCACAGGGAGGGGCGAGCCAAGCCGCTGCTGGCTGGTAAATGTTACTTAAAGGTCAATGGTATACACACCAGCGGGTTGGTGGTTTGAGTCATATTTTCACACTGGCTTTACAGTGAATGCATCAGGTGTCAGGTAGCCAAAGGAGATATTTATATACTGATTCATGTCTTGATTGGGAGAGAAGATAGCGCGTGTGTTTGTCACTGGACCTGCTGTTATATGCAATGCAATGCAAAGTCCAGATATCCTCCCGCAAGCCCACATGACTGAGCACAGAGTCGATGCTATCACAGAGTATCACTGACAGACTGCGTAATTAAACCAGAAAAGGAATCATGGATGGATAAACCCCATGGGTGTTCTTCTTAAGAGCATAGCCTCTCTGGTGGAGAGATGGATATAAGCTCTTATCTCAGTGTTTCAGTAATGATTGCAAGATCCTAACAAGTTTTTTTTTTTATTTGTTAGCTAACGATCCACTAAAGCAAAAAATGAGACAACAATTATTTCAGGCTTTTGTATATTTGCACAATTAGCTTCCATCAACGAAAGCCAGAAGCAGATGCTCAGGGGAAATGGTGGGCAAAGGGAAAGTGGCTTCCTGTTGACCCCGGCTTTGTGACACATCGGAGCTCGCCCTTTCTCAGACAGGTCTTGTGTGGCAGGACCCTCCACATCTTCAGGCTGTCAATGGGGAGGAACCCTTTCTGATTGTTCGCTAAGAGACTGGGAGCATCTCGCAGAAGGTACTTCCTCAAACAGGAAACAGGAGGTCTTATTGTGAGAGAGGAGAACAAGAACGAAGCTGTGTCTTCTTCACGTTCCTCACAATGGGGGCTTAATTAAGATCACAGTAAGGGAGAGTTGACCTTTGAGGGCATGAGCGAAGAGTCATTATGTGCAAGATGGAGACAGGTTGTCTTTATGTTTGAGACTCTAGCAAAGTTTCCTCGGCTGTTTTTTTGCACGTATTTCCATTTTTATACTCATCGCTAATCAATCAACTCTCTATGATGAAGGAAACCCTGTCACGCTTATTAAAAAAACACTATACTGCATCCCAGATGTGATCCTTGATTTCCAGTACCTACACATTAATGGGCTTCAAGGCTATTTTTCAAGACATTGAAGGAACTTAAGTTTAGTTTAGTTTGGTTCTGTAAACATTATCTCATCGTCTTTATATAGAAAATTCAATGACAACACAGAGGAATCTGAGAAATTACAGCAAACAAGTGAGCTCTTCTTTTTTTTCACATTTGAACTTGACACTACTGCTCATTTGCTGACTTATAAAGTAGCGGCTGTTTTCTTTCAATGCCATAAATTCTTGGAAAAGCTTTAGTACAGAGAAACAATTTCATCTTTAACGCTCCACACGCACACACACTTAACGAGCAGCACAATGGAGACGTGACCTTGAGTCAAATGAGTCGCCTCTCAGTACAAATCAGAGCAACGGCGTGTTCATTTGGCTATGTTTTCATTAACAGAATGGAAGACGAGCCCATTAATGAGACATCAGTCTGGGTTCTTTGTACAATATGAGTCAAAAGAAAGCTAAACATCTTCCAAGGTTAAGCTGTGAGCAGGTTATAGTTGATGCAAAGACTCATATCTCTGCAGTCACATATTGCTCCCATTATCTCCTAACAAAGACAACAGAAAAACAGCATGTGCTGTAGATCTAAACTAAAATCTTTTCATCAGCCTGTGACTGCAGCCACATGTACATTAACTTTATTTTTTTTAATTAGTAAAAAAGATCATCTCCACTTTCTAAAACCGATGTGATGAAATTAGTATGAATTTGAGAATAATGATCATACAAAAAGAGCAGGGAGCTTGTATATGCTTATTCTGGGCCACTTTGCACCACCAACACCTGTGAAAATGCATTTATTCCAAATCAGTCCATATACATTTGACATTTGTATAATAAGACACCGTATACGCCGACGATTGTTTGGTCCAGAAATAGTCTGAATTCAATAATAGCATTTCTTTTATTCATAAGCATATGCATTACTCTGTGTCTCTATAAAGCCCTCACTGTATGTTTTGTACAGTATGCGTTTGCACAGTCATAGGAGCGAGTCAGCGAGTCAGAAATAGAAGAAAAAGTGAGAATACATTTAGTGTTTGATCGATGACTGCTGGTGACAGACGTTTTTCCGGTCATTTGCTCTAGTAAAACTAAATATCACAGAGTAACAATGCACCATTAGAAGAAATAATCCCATGTTCAAAGTCGTACTTAAATTAAAGTAAAGTAAGTGTATATAAAATGTACTTGAGTAATAGTGCTCATTATGCAAATAGCACATCTCAGAGTGTTATATTATTGCTTTGATATACTGGATGTGATGCATTAACATGTAAACTATAGCTGGTTGATAATGGTAACTGCTGTAAAATGCTGCTACATCTACAATGTGTTTCATACATGAAATCTTAATCTGCAACGTAATTTATCGCTGAAGGTCTGAAATCAGCACAGAGAAAAGAAAAGCTAAATATCCTGCAGTGTGATGGAGGGCAAGTATAAAAAGTTATCTACTTATTCCTCCTGTGGTTGAAGTAAACTACACATAAATACTGACATTTAAGATGAAATTAACTTGTGGATCAAAGGTTTAATATAAGGCACAATTACATTATGTGTAAAACTTAAAAATGTAAAATGAAAAATGAACTGTTCATCACTATAAAACATCACTCTTGTTGCAGCCCTAACCTCACAGCTACTGTATTTGTCAAAAAGAAAAAAAACATAGCCTGCTGTTTCGGAAATCCCTCTTTTACTGTTAAGTAAATGGAGCCAGCACTAGATAAAATAATTCAACAGATGTAATTTGGTAGGAAAAAGTAAAAAAGCAGAGCCTGAGAATGACAGAACGCACCAGACTCCACATTTGGGCTCTTTGTTGAAACACTCTTTGTTGCGAGTATGACACACACTGTACGCTCACAGCTGCTCTCAACGGCCGGTCGGCCTTTTGTTTTAATGTTTACTCTGATGGAGGGATGTGAGCGTATGAAGTTTAAGGGCACAGTTGGTTCAAATATTGATTACCTCTCAGGTATTCCTCTTTCCTGAAAATTGATCCCAAAATCATTCGTAATCATACAGATGGTTCTGTGTAGGTAGATCAGATGCTGCATGGACGCATAATATACAAACACACATACACACACAGAGCAATAAGGCCCCAAAGCCTTGTGCTTCAGCCCTAACTGAAGTTTTTTTTTTGTTTTTTTTTTACTGTAGCCCTCGTGGTCTTCTTTGCGGATCCTAATTGAGAAATTAATGCAGAAAAATCAATTGGCCTCAAGTTTTGTGTCCAATAGACTCCTGAAGGCTTCAAGCAAGCTGCAATCAATGCTTTCCACATGGGTGGTTCCAAAGCCCCCTCACTCTTTTGTTTATGTGTTCATAGCTGGAGGATTTCGATATATGAATTTCAATGAAACACATATGAATCCCCCCCCTCAATGATATGCAACGTATATTTGGGGGTTTGAAATTATTTGGTCTTTAGTCCCCACTTAAGTATCACTTAATGCAAAAAAGAAAAAGAAACATTTCCAAGAATTGGGATACATTGTGTAGAAACTGTTCCCTCACTGGCAACACTTTGGAGCCTGCCTTATTTACACTTCAAAACGAGGATCTTTTAACATTCTGTGATCATCCGCGGCATTGTTGGTGGATGAATTGGCGTGTTTTGTGTATCCCTCTTGCCTAGAGGACATCAGCTTATTTAGGGCCATTTTAAAGCTCTGCACATCATCATCAGGTCAATGAAAAAGCAACCTTGAATTCCCTTTGACACCACTGTTTTTTCAAGCACTCACACAGCATGAGCGAGCGTGCACTACCGTGTTACGTCTCAAGGCAAAAGAAAGAAAGAAAAAGAAATCAAAACGGAGTAAAACGGGCCTAAAAGAAAGATGTGACACTAAAATCTTTAAGTATTTTAACAGTTCCACCTCAGACACAACTGCATATTTTCTCTCTTTTATGGTCAAAATCTCAACAAGAACAAAATGGACATTTGCTCATGGTTGTTGCACGGGGAAAACGAGTGCCATGTTCTTCTTTGTGCTCGTTAACCACCTTCCAAATTCATCATAAGCCCAGAGATCAGATCACAGTAATATTTGATCAATATTAATAAGGATAGGCAAACTCCTCCAGTAATTACCTCAGTCTCTGGGCTTTGATTTCGACCATTACTAACGCCTCTGCATCTTTAGATTAAAAAAAGCGACCCCCTTTTATTTCATAACATTAAATCCCGACATGCATCTTCTAAAAGCTCTAATAAGACAAAGATAAGATTTGCATCCCCATACAAGTGTCTTTTTCAATTGATTATGAAGCCGCCATTGATGTGCGAGAAATTGATGTTTTCCTCTGTTCTTAAGGGCGGCTAATAGAAGGGGCGGGCTTCGAGGAGGAGACTTTGCTACTTTGATCTTCAATCAGTAAAAAATCCCACTTCTTCTTTGTCAGACTATATTTGGTAAATAACAGTGACAATCTGCAGGGCCTAGAGATGGAGTGAGGGAGAGGAAAAGAGATGTGTTGAAGCGATAAAGAGGGGTTGGTAAGTGGGAGAAAGAGGGAGGACAGTAGGAAGAAAGGGTAAATACAGAGGGAAATATCTCACTTGTTAAATTTAGGGTGTTAAAAGGTGAGATAAGGCTTTAACATCACTCTGCCAAACGCACCACTGTATTGTGTGGTACAATCTCAAGATGCCAAAATAGGTACGCGATAGAATTTCTAACCTTGTTTATTTTTGGAGAATCCAGTTTTACACACCTGCCCCTGTGCTTGTGTGAGTGGTGTTACGTTATGACACACACAGTAGGCTTCTAATTAGGCCCTATGAAAAACAACAGGTGGATGTGAGGAACGTAATAAATCATCCAGCCAATATGGCTGCCAACAGGCCTTTTGCCTTTCCCTTGTTTTGTTTTGTCTCTCTCTGTCTGTGTTTGCAAAGAGGTATTGTTGGCAGACACGGACTCTGAACAGATGCACAAGATGCCGTGTGTTTCTCACTCCCATTTGTGCAGCACATAATTTTGGTCTGGTATTTTACTGTTCTCAGGGTTTGTGGCGCGAGAAAACTCCTCTAACTAATCATGCTCATAGTGGGATACATGAATACAGATCCAAAACAACAACAACAACAAAAACATGTAACCTTTAAACAAATGTCAGATGCACCTCTAAAATAAATAGTCACACTAAAATGACTCAGCTTCATTATTTGTGTTGTTTTTAGACTAAGTGCGCTCTGTGGTTTATAGCCTAAGCATGTAGCTGGGGCCAGAAGTTCATAGAGTTAGCTTAGTTTAACTGAGCTTAAGGGAACAGGGGGAACCAGCTTGCCTGGCTCTTTCTAAAAACAGCTCACCAATTACCGTTACACTGGGCTACTTTCTCGTACGCAAGTGTACGTGATGTTGTGTGCCTGCTGGTGCAGGCTTAGTTAGTTTTGTTCTATTAAAAATACCATGTTGACAAGTGACATGCTGTTTTTTAACTTCATAAAGGTATAGGCTACCTACTTTTGCCCACTTAAGCCGTTATAAGTAGCCTAAGTTATAAATGCTAACCTGCTACCATTTCTAAGTTTTGCTAATGCTACTTAGCAAGAGTTAGCCTACAATCACAAGCCCAGAAGAAATGGTGTGTGTTGCATCAAATGTTATTTCTTACTCACCAAGAGTTGTCTCCAGTGATGGAAAGTATAGCGCCAGATTTAACTCTTGTCCCAGTTATGAAACCACATCCTGCAGAGGACGCAGTCTACGGAGTTGTGGCCTTTTGTAGCGTCGGACTCGGTAGACCGCAAAAAGTCGAAACTTGGAATAAGACAGTCTGGTCAATGGACGATGTCTGCAGCCTGTCACCAGCTTGACGTCACCAGCTGACTCCTGGAACAGGTTTGGCCACAAATGATCTGCCTGTCACAAAGATTTGCCAGCCACAGTGTGTAATGGGACAGTCTTCTCATGTCACGATGACGCAATAAGTTATCAAATTAAGGATGCAGTCTCTAAAATGGAGCTCAACTTCTTTTCCTCTCCTGAAGTCTGCAAGCATGTTGACCAGGAAGATAGGAGGGCTCTTTTTGATACTTTGTACGTAATCACTGTAGTCCGGCCAGTCTATTACTAGCCTCATGCGTTGTGACCGCAATGATGGTTGAAGGTCTTGTGATGATTAGCGCAAGCCACTGCTAGCAAGAAAATAGACCTACATGTAATAGCCTAGTGGCTTTAGTTCTATGTGAATATGAATCTTTTCTGAGTAAGATAGCAAAATGAGCTAGGCTACTAACAATATGTAAAAAATTTCCCTATTATCCTACGACTAAGCCTTTATAATGATTTGTTAAAAACGTTCAAAAGCAGAAGGTGACCTGTCATCCACTCAAGAATGTCATACCTATTGTTTGGTTTTTTAATTAAATCCGTAACTTTAGGGTGTGATGTCTCAAAAACAGCATAAATCTCAGGATTTGTGCTGATATCTGTCTCTAATTAAGCTGTAACATAATGCAAGACCAAAAATCAATCACTTAAGATTTCTGTTTTTTATGGCAGATCATGTAAAAACAGGGTTAGTGATAAAGGTCATTAGTTCTTCATTTAACATCAACAGGTGAAGTTGACAGTATCTGAACTGTGCATAGCTAGGCTACATGTTTGATTAGAATAGGAAAAAGGAAAGAAAGTCAATCCCCTTGCAAAGAAACAACAAACCACCGCCACAGATAAAGAAGAAACAAATCAGCTACATAGAAACGAGAAGAAGAAAAAGGAGGCTGAATAACAAAGACTCGAATGTGGCGCTGATATTAAAAGAAGCCCACAGTTTAGTTAAAAGGGACATGAGACAGGAGGCGGGAGCTGCGATGGAGAGCTGGATAGACGGAGCTGGAGATGAAGCCAGAGACAGTGGGAGCTCAGTGGGAGGTTGTGGAGTGGCTGGGGGCAGGCTCCAGGCAGAAGAGAGGGCAGGGAAGGATTCACGGCCCAGGATCAACAACAGCACATTCGATAAACCCCCACAGACAACAGGGAGAAAACCTAATATGCCTTCAACACATGCAAGCACTCATTTACAAATGTTTACAACCTTTAAGGAACAAAAAGAGGTGATTTGAAGCCGTTCGATATCAGCCCTGTAACGGCCAAATGGCAGACTGGGGATAAACCTGAATCAGAGGGCAAATAGTGCAGGCAATTGTTTATTTATTTGGTCTTTAATATCTTTTCTTTTTCTTCTCGAACTTACTGTTTTCTTCCCCCTTTTCAATCCTCAAAGAAAATGTGAATAATCGACACAGTGAGGCTCAAAGTGAGTCTTTTAAAATACTGCAGTTTTCGCGCAACTTGAAAAACGTAATAACATTATTCAATCTCTTGAAAAGTGAACATTTTACAGAAGGGTGAAGATAAAGCCATAGAAAATGATCAAAATGATCAACCCAAAGCAGATACAGGGAGAAACCCTTCACTTTAAATTTGAAATTTTGAAAAAGTTGTTCAGAGATGGCTCTGACTATAGCAGGTTGTAGGATTTTCTCTTGCACTCTAATTCTATTATCACCTTAAATTAAAGGAATGTTGAACATGTAAATTTAACATTCATAAAACTGCTTTTGATAATGTGAATTTAGTGCAAACAGTGGTTTTGTGGATTAAAAAGACTGAGAAAATACGTGATCAGTATTCCTTGTTGTAATGACATTGTAGCTTAGTGCATTCATTATAATAATACCACCATGTTTTGCATGATTTCCAAAAAACAAGACCTTATGACCTTTCTACAGTAAAGCTGTAGAGTGGTATTGATTTTCCAATTTAGAAGTGATTCATGAATATGGATTGAGAGAAAGGGTATGAAAAAAAGAAAAAGAAGAATGAATAGCATTTCAGACAGAGTATACTCGTAAGTCTGACTTCATCTTTTCCCTAAAATAAGAGGCTATAAGATTGTGTATGTGGCAAGGCGCCGCTGCAGCAGCTGAAAAGCTCCGGTGAGGACTGAGGGCTTCGTGTAGTGGTTACCGGCTCACTGAAGCCTCTGACCCAGCGACCACCAGCCTCTCAAAAGTAACTCAAGCCAAAAGTGAACATAAGAGGCTCTTTCTTCCAGCCCTGTTAGAGCCCGCATCCATAAAAAGCTCTGCTGGTTCACTCAGTCTAAAGATGGCCGACTTCTCCAAACATCTCCGACCAAAAACTATTAAAACTCTTCAGAAAAATCCACACAAGCAGTCCCTGTCTGAGAAATGTCTTATATAGAGTAATGAGGGCTTGATGAATGCAGACAGAATTAGTTTTTAATAAGCTTTTCTTGGGCTTTACACTTGAAACAAAGCGATGGGAAGTACGCCTTTCAATTCTGCCTTTCCCCGAGTAGCTTAAACTCAAACGGTCGCATTAAGACAAAGAAGATAATGGAAGAAAACTTTGTCGTCGTTCTCGGGGAATGAAAATTTCACAAGGGCTGTTGCTCTCCGATCCCTGCAGGTCCATTAGTGGCCCCCGTACCCCGCCACGGCAGGAAAGGAAAACCTGTGTCAAAAAGTCTGTTTTCTAACGGCGCCTCATCTGCATATTTGAATAATACATAGTGCTTATAAGCATATTAAATGGAATGTGGCCATGCGTCATTTGAAGGCAGAGATTAGACCTTCCCAGTTAATTATAAAGATGTCAAATGTCAACGGGTGAACCCACGCCCTGGGGTCACCCCCTTTAGTTTGGTGATTATATGCACAAACTATAGATAAAGTGTCATCATACAGGCTATTAAGGTGCTGCGGCTTAAAGAGAAGCTTCCCCTCGCCTTTATTACTATGCAGAATCTGTCATGGGAGGAAAACGAGACCACGCACTCTTAATGGTTTCTCAAACAGTTACTACATGCAGCCTTATATTTCCCTCACATACTTTGAAACAAAGATTAATAGGGAGGCTCAACTGATGTTAACTTGCTAAATTACCTTTTAAGTTTCTAGACTCTTTTGAGATACTGTGCCCTTGGCTAAGACAATAAGAGGCGGTGTACGTGCGTATGTGTGTGTATGTGTGGGAGCTTGTTTTGGTCATTACTGTACCATTAAGACCCAATCAGCTCAGCAGGGCAGCCTTGTGGAAAGCAGCACGGGCCTGAGAGAGCACCTTGGGTTCACCTTGACAGGACCGCCAGTCAAACGGCACAGCCCTCTCTGTGTTCCTGTCAATCTGACTCCCCCTCTGAAGTTCATTTAAAGGGAGGAGCAGCGGCTCACTAGCTCCTAACAGGTAAGAAGGGCCCATATTATCAGCCCTCAGAGAGAGCAGGGCAGAAGTCTGATGTGCTCTTTCAACTGTACTAAACTGTCTGTACTGTAGCTCAGCTTGCTGACTGACTAGCCACACACACACACACACACACACACACACACACACACACACACACACACACACACACACACACCCACACACATATATACACATACACATACAGTAGCAGCAGCAGCTCTGTCGCCCGATTGGAAAACAGAAAGAAAGGAAAAAAGCAAAAAATGAAGGAGAATAAGCAGAAAGATGAGAAGAACTGATTTGCATGGGGAAATGGAGATGTAAAGACACAAAAAAGATTAAGGGTACAGGAATAAGGATGAGATTAAATCTAGAGAGATCGGCTGGCGAGCGTGTGTATGTGTGTGTGTAAAACAGAGAGGAGGGAGGGATGAGCGGGATCGGGGGGGAGGGAGGGGGGGTGAAAACAAGAGAGAGAATGGTATATTTTCAATGGAAGGTATATTGCAATCCACTTTTCTGATTTTAGGGGTACACTGGGGGGCGAAGGAGTTTGTTTTGCTTTGGGGGGGAGCTGACACAACATTCACTGCTTCCACCGTCAGGCAATCCCCACCATACACATATACAGACACACACATACACACGCACATACACATACACTTACATGAGGCCCCGGCCCAGCCCTTCCAGCTTCCTCAATATTTCATGGGATGAGCCCGTGCTGACTAACTCAAGGCCATGCAAGCAAGGCTCCCTAACCAACCAAAGCACTCGCAGTCTACTGAGGTTCCTGGTTGCCAATATCCACGATCGTGGCAACAATAACATTTAGCTGCAGTTCCCTTGAATCAGATAAATGAGACAAAGAACACAGTGAATCCAAGATTACTTCCTTAAATGTAAATCATGTTTGTATTTCCCTTTTGAAAGTGGCTCCATGAGCAAAGACATGGAGGTCAAAATGTTAACTGGCCTCGTAGCATATTCTTTCTGAGTTGCAATAAAAAAAACAATAAAAAAGCCAAACAATTCTGTACATTTTGGAAAGCTGAGCCCACACACAATTACATGTAAGCTCATCTTGGGGAGCATCCTGTGGGTCTCACACAGGTAAAAGTTCCTGAGCTCAAACTTGGTTTTGGATGATTGCATAAAGTTGCCTCATGCAAGGTTCTTCTACTTTTTGGGTGGGGAAGTTTTATTGTCTTAATTTTGGCCCACATGGTCCTTCACTTTGATCCCAGCAGACAGCAACACTGGGAATAAAAAAAAATCCCTAACTTACACATGCTAAAACAAAGCTGTTCTTACATTAATTTGATTCTGGGTGAGTTTTCTGGTAAAAGGATACAGTACAAACTGGCAAGAGTTGTAGCTTCAGTGTCAGAGTGTTACTTTCCAGGTTGAAGGATATGTTTCAATTTCAAAAAGAGATAAAATAAAATAAAAAAAATCAACAATGTACCAGAGCATTCACACTGTTTCTTCCCGTCTGTTGTTGTTCTCAGACCCAATCCCACCAGTTCACATGCTGATCTTTAAAAACAGGCACCGAATATACATAAAAGAAATGCTGAATAATTTCATAATGAATGGTGTAGCTCACTGATGTGCTAGTTTTTCAAATAAAAAATGTGAGCTCTGGCCACAAAGAGCTCTTGTTAAAGATGACTCGCTCTTTGGTTTTGGTCTTTTTTTATGGGATTTGTTGCACCTGACACCAGAAAGCGTAGCGTAAAGTGTTTCTGCGATGATCACTAACACACAGCTGCGTGTCCAGTAGGTAGAGGTGACTCCCAGCAACCGGTTTATCTCCCCCGACGAGACTCAGACGGAGGATAAAGATCATTGTGAGTGTTTGTAGATTTCACGCGAAAAACCTGAAACTATATACAGTTTTTGGCCTGATCTTTGTTTTCGAGCCTGTTCAGCGTGAATATCGAACCATCAAACGCTCCAATTTTCACCACTCTGCCTTGTTTTGTCTAGATTTTCTTCAAGCCGAGTGTCATTGGAGAGTAAACTATGTGTATGCTTTCAGTCCTTTGTATTTTTTCCCTCCACCTCCCTTTTCTCTCTCGCCGGATGTGTGCGAGAGAGCCAATGTGTGCTTGTGTGTGTGTTTGCAAACGAACGTGTGCAGGCTTTGTTTTTCTTTTGAACATCCCTTTGATGTTGCTGTTTATTTATTTATTTCTCTGCCTGCGAAGGCCCTTTCTCGGCGGTTAGGGCTACAGCGGATTGGGCGCGCGTTGCTCTGAGTGCCATCCATCAGCGAGGAGCCTCTCTGACGGATGAACCGGTGACCTCGGCTCCCTATAGCACATCAGCTTGAAGCTCTGAGCTGCGCTGAGGGATTTTTTTGTTTTTAAGGAGATGTAGTGTAACCAGGAGGGCCTCTGCTTCATCACCACCCTGTCTGGCTGAGTATCAGTGTGCGTCACATGTAAAACAACTATTTCATCTCTGGCCAGGAGGTATTGCTTTTCTTTGGTTTCCCAATGATAATAGAGCTCTTGTAGTTGTGTACTTTTTTACAGCAGATTTGATACCTGTGTCTCCCTGGTTTCAATATGGTGGTGTTACTGCTGAGGCCAGTTCAACTGACACATGTAATCGCCATATCATACAGTAAAAGCAGAATTAGAGTAGGTGGGATATCTTTGGACATTAAGGGGAATGTTTTCCTCCAGAAGTCCTCAATAATACCACTGAGTTGTGCATTAATTTGATCTAAATCCTTGTATAATTGGTTTCTGAATGTTGGTGAATCTGTCCATGGTGCTGAAATCATCTGATTTCAAATAGGGGTGTGTTTTACCAGCATGCCTAGGTAGATCACTTCTAATACCTCTAAAAAAAGCCACTAAGCCAAACTCTACAGCCTTCTACATTGGTAACCCACAATTAAATAAGCGTAGCTGCATTTCATTTCATTCGGTTGGCCTTGCAGATAAAATACAACCATCTACTTCTCAAAGACTTATAATTTCATCCAGAACAAAAAAGAACGAAAAGAAAATGGTCCATTCCCTTACCTTCTTTCTCCTCCAACTTTTCGTTACTTCCTCTCTATGTTGACTTCTTTTTTCTTGGAGCAAATCTTTTGGACCATGGCCTCCAGGTTCATGTTCAGCTTGTCTCCGTCCACATGTCTGGCTTTCTTTAGATGGTGTCTTCTCCAGTGGATAGCCATCATCCATCAGTCTGTATGTCTTAACCTGTGGAGTTAAACCTCTGACAGACACCCATTGAGACTGCGAACAGCTGAAATAAACCCAGGTCCTTGACCTTTTGTCTCTGTCTACTCACGCAACTGTGTTGACTGAGATGCATCAATGGTTATCAAAGATCCTAATGTAAAATATCTATGCATATCAATTTCCTGAACCTCTCTTGTTATTTAATATTTTTCACCCTTTTTGCTTTGCAAAATCTCAGAATGTAAGGTTGTTAACATGGAATGACACTTTCACCTTTTCCTGCAAACATTAAGTGAAAGAGATTTATTTTGAAAATTGTGTGCTGTGTCAAATTATTGTGGCAGACAGTACAATGCACATATAATAAGGCCTGTGGCAATCTCATGGGCACATAATTTACTCAGTATCCACTCACCCAACTGACATTCAAAGAAATGCTGTAAACTCGACAGTTTTAATATGATGAATCAACAGGTCTACATACTGTACTAACAGATGCATGACTAAAGTTGTTTAATCATTATGGCTAAACTGTAGCTTCTTTACAATATGTCTCACTGCTCATGTTTGCTTTGGGGGCCAGGCCGCATCATAATAATGTCTATGTCATGTTTCATGAACTCTTGATGTACCAAGATCAACTTTATAGTAAACTTCATCTTCACAGAGAAAAACTAGGATTGTGATTGAATTTCAACAGCAGACATGTCGTTCAAAGTAAATAAAAGTAACCAGGTCCACATGACAATGCCTGAATGACAACAGCCTGCACTGTGAGAGATTGTACTTTGTTAATCTATGCCGATAGCAAAGGGTGATGTATCTGAAAGACTATAGAAGACGACTGAGTGAGGATACTACCTGACAGTAGGGCCAATATAATGACCACAATTGTGTAGACATCCACTCTGCACCAATAGGAGCCCAAGGCCACAACACAATCACACAGCACTACACGCCAATGGAGATGAGTACTCCAGCTACTGACCTCCCTGCGTTTTTTATGGAATGGCAGATACTCACAATAAAAAGTTCTTAGTTACACCATCTTTTGCTTTTACTTACTTTTCCATCCCATTGTCCCCCTCTAGAGAAAGACCACCACTTGAGATAGCGTTTTCACTCTGAATGAGCACTATGATTCTGAGCATCCATTGAAAGGCACTAGATGTGTGCAACTGTAAGATCATTTCCTTTCTAAATGGCCTGTCCTTCAACTACTGCCATCAGCTCAGCATACAAGAAGATTACATTTGATTTCAATAGGCGCAAACAGTGGATGGGTTGAATAAGCTGACGTGAAAGAGATTTTTTGTTCATTGGCATCATTTCTATGGGCTGTACATTTCAAAAAACACTAAAGTACTTTTACATTGACCACAGCACCCCTGTTGCAATCGTGTCCACATAGAGGTGAATACCCTTGTTACCATTTGTCAACCCCCCCACTCTTGTTCAGTCCATGACAAAGCCTCCAGATAAATTCATCATTTATCATCTACCACCTTTTTCAACATGAGACGGAAAACATATTCCTACTGCCCAAAATATGGAGGAACCCACAAGCAGGAAACAACGGTCTGTATTTGGTTTATCCAGCCATCAAAACCTAAATAAGACATTCTGAAGAATAGAAGGTGTTTTTGTCCTCAGTGTTTGATTTGGATCAACTGACTTTTTACTCTTGCAGTGCTTGAGTCTTTCACAATGTGGTTACTCAAACAAAGAAACAAAAGGCAAATCCTAAACAAATCAAAGTGGTTTCAAAATCTGGCCAAATGTTTGATCAAAGGTTGGTATGACTCTGGATCTCAACCAATGACAGACAGCAATAAGAATAGACAAAAAAAACCATGATGTCAGCAACTTATTTAGTTAAGTAGTTGCCCTTTTGTTTGTTAGAAGTTCATACATTACTTGTTATAGTCTCTGAACTTCAATAAGCCCATTTCCTGTCACATTATTTCTTAAAGTGAAAGATGACAGCGGCCATGAAGCATTTGAGGACAGTGAATAAGTCGAACACAGAAACCCTCTATTTTTTTGTGTTGTTATTGTAAAAAAAAAAAGGGGATAGTTTAAGCTAATGAACAGGTGAATTCATTTTTGCTTGAAAAAGAAGCACCTTGGATTACAATTTATACTCGTCTCTAGTTAAAACTTGTGATGTCAGTGATTTTAATTTCTGAAACTGCTGATTTCCAGCATCTAGTGTTTACTCAGAATGACATTAAAATCTAAAAAAAAAATTAAAAAAAAAGTATAAACACCCTGTTGGTGAGTCAGAGGAGAATGGTTAGACTGGTTGGAGAGGTGACTTAAATAACCACCCTGTAAAACTGGGTTGAGCAAAAAAGCTTCTCAGAAACTTTGAGGTAGATGGACAACAACAGCAGAGGACCACGTCAGGTTCCACTCCCGTCA
The DNA here is from genome assembly GCA_030347415.2 of Decapterus maruadsi. NCBI lineage: Eukaryota > Metazoa > Chordata > Actinopteri > Carangiformes > Carangidae > Decapterus > Decapterus maruadsi. Next base: position 9,728,735 of record CM064888.1, on the reverse strand, counting down.
GCCAAGAACAGAAATCTGAGGCTGCAGTGGAAACAGCCTCACCAAAACTGGACAGTTGGAGACTGGAAAAACAAAGCCTGGTCTTATGAGGCTGGATTTCTGCCGACACACGCAGATGGTCGGGTCAGGGTTTGGTGTCAACAACATGAATCCATGGACCCAACCTGCCTCATGTCAACAGTCCAGTCGATAGTGATAGTGTAACTCACCATCGCCTGGTTCCAGCATAATAACAATTGTGCGAAAAAGCAAAAGTCTTCTCAAACTGATTGCAAGAAACATGACAATGCTCAATGTACTTTGGGGGCCTCCTCTGTCACCAGATCTGAATCAAACAGAACATCTTTAGGATGTGGCAGAGCAGGAGATTGGCAGCATGAAGCAGAACCTCAAAGGAAGGTTTCCAACATGCCAAAAAAAAAAAAAGTCGAGTTAGAAGAGGCCTTACCCAGAATTTTGTGGTGTTCCCAATAAAGTGCTTGGTGAGAGCTTCTATATGCATTTTTGAGACATTGTGTTCACACCAGAATACCAATCTGTGTCAGTGTCACTGAAGAGAACAGATTGTTGTCAATCAGTGCCACCAGATGTCCAGAAAAAGATGGGGGTTTTCTCAGTTTAGCCGTGTTTACCTTCATCCACCACACTAGGCTTCATTTGGACGTGGTCAGCTCTCTGCTAGACAGATGAGGAAATGTTCACATTCAGCCTTTATCTGTGTAAACACACCCAACTATGAGGAAGGTAAATGCTCATTTACATTTGTTACATTTAGCTACAATGAACAAGCTTTGTTGTTCCAGGTCAGACAAGATAGAAAGACGGTGAACGCGTTATTTGATTGGCAAAGACAAAACACAAAGTCCTGGGAACCAAAACTGCTGGGTGGTGCGCAGAAATTTGCCAGGCGAAGGTCTCTGGGTATTTTCTCTCTTTCTCTCTGGAGGGGAGTGTGTGAATTCAGCATTTTGATCCCTGAGTGTAATCGAGCGTCTCCTTGTCTGGAGAACCACTGAGGGATTGAGGCGCGATCAATCACGCCTCTCTGGACTGTCCGGCCGTTTTACATGTGGCTGAGTCCAAGCTGCTCACTGGTGGGAGCAGCGAAGAAAGGAGGCGTGAAAAGTTTTCAGAACATTCATGACATGCTTGTGTTCTGGGCAAGTTGATGATTTTCTGATCACATTGGTGGAGTATGATGTTTGCTTTCACTTAAAGGAATATTTATTTTTGGTTCATATCTACCTTTAACAAAGGATAGAAAAAATAAAACAATATCTCTTCATTATTTTAGAAGCTTCTCCCATTGGATTCGCAACAGTAGTTTATGCTTGAAATCTTTCTATTAATCTGAAGCAGCGTTGTCCCACGTATCATCCTCGGTTGGTTCACTTTAACAAGCATGCCAACAGAATAATTAATATGTTTTGACCCCCTCCTACGCTGGTCAAAGGATCGCCTATAGGCCAAAAGTATTGTTGGCCTGTTTAGCATAAAAAGAGTGCATTGCAACCCGGAGACTCAATTATTTTGCAAGTAGTTTGGTTGTCACTGCAGGATACGAGAAGCTGCCGACACCGAAGACCTTTTAGTGAGAGACGCGGCTGGTTTTGGCACTAATTATGGATAAACAGTATGGCATGGATTACTTGAAATTATGTGTTTCATTCAAAGTGCTTTTTTAAAAATATCTGCGGTAACATAAAACCCACAAATAGAATTCCTGTTGTATGCAAATTTATGGCTCATGTATTTTGAGTCTGGATATTTTTTTTTTTTTTAAATTGTGAATCAAAAAGAAGAAGAAAAACCCTCTGGTCCTTTGGCTGAATTTGTAGTATCCAGAGGATTGCATTTTATTGTATTTTTCTCAGTTGAAGTAAATTTACAATCATGATACAGCTGAAATGTCTCAAAAAGCGTCCGACTCCCCTCGTGACGCAGCGTTATTAATGCTATGATTTCCGCACAATCCCACTTCTATGTCAGCTTTTCATTCTCGCCTGGTAGATCCATATGATTCACTTTACCCATAATCCCCCTGCTGACTCCTTCCCCTTTCTCTCACCTGATTAGAATTTCTGCCGTGGCCTCTGGGATTGGACGATTTCAACATATTTTATTTAACTGCTTTTGTAAGCCCTAATATTCAGCAGCTGTAATCTATGGCTGAATTACAATTTTCAGGGTCAAGGAGGGACTTGGCTGTGTAAAAGGGGTGGGTACAACTGCTGTGCTGGTGGGGGTGTGTGTCTATGTGTGTGTGTTTGAAGGGGATGGGGAGGGGAGGGGGGGGGGGATTGACGGAAAAAGGAAAAAACAGAGAGAAAAGGGGAAGGAAGAATCTCACGAGTTGTCTTTAAAAATGAATGAGAAAATGGGTAATCCCAGAGTCACAGCATGAAAAGAGGGAAAATCAATATGGCCTCTCAGTTCACTGGGGCCCTCACAAGTCCTTGAGATGAACAAAAAGTTGTGTATTTTGTTGCCACATCCATATGTCTCAATAGAGAGGTGTGTGTTTTGTGTGTGTAAGCCTTAAGTGAGCATGTGTGTGTGTGAATGTGTGCGTGTACTGTAAGCCAGGCTGTTTTGGCAGATGCAGTGCAGAGAGAACAAGATGTGTACCGCCTTGTGTACAAGATGTTTCGGGGTAAACTTTAGTTTGTGATTAGGAGCACGAGTGAATTGTGTGAGGAAATGTGGCTCGTGTAAGATACATGAAGCTTGTTTCAACTTCTAAACTAGTCAGAGAAAGTGACTTCTAAGAGGACGTCACGCAGGGCCTGAACCCTTTGGACTTCTGCTTCTATTGCCCCGTGCACCGACCGTCACTCCGCTCCTCTCATAAGGATCTAACTCCACTTCCTGGAGCTCTGGGATTGGACGCCCTCTTATGAATATTCAATAGGCAGGTAAAGAGGCTGCTGTGTGGAGGCAGTGGATGGGGTGTCCCTTTCTTTTACCCCACCAGACAATGAAAACACACATTCCTGTCTCGCACCCATCCGCCAACCTGCATGTTTTGAAGGGCACACCTTCTTCAGCCATCCATCCATCCATCCATCTGTCCGTCTGTCTATCCATCCACCCTCCACTCCACCACCTCCCTCCTCCGCGCTGTCATGCTAAGCGAAGGCCCACCTCTACCCCCTCCCACACCCCCCCTACCCTCCACCCCCACCAAACCCTCAAGTTCATTAACGAGCTCTTCAGTAGCCTGTCATGGCGGATGTGCTCCATCAAAGCTGATCGACTCCCCGTTTTTCCAGAAAGATGTCGCGGGTTATCACCGTATGCTCAGATCTCCGGCTACGAGAGGAGCGTGACTGGCAGGCCGTCTTTTGAAGACAGTGATTCCTCCACTGATGCCTCCCAGTTGGAAATTTAGAATCGTGTCTGCTAAGACACCATATGCAAAGTAAATTACTGTACAGGGGCGAGCCCGACTAAACCATCCTCTCTCTGAACGTCCAGGCCACTGAGTGCCTCGCAGGCTGCCTGACCTCCTTTGCGTTCGTTCTTGCTTCTCTACCTCGTCCACTTTTAAAATGGACAGTCAGTTTGTTCTTGTCATTCAAATTATCCAACGACGAAATACTCCCAACGTAATGCCACAAAAATCTACATAGGGCAGACTATACATTAATTTGCATAGCGGAGTGAGGAATTTAATTGAAAGGGCAAAAGTCACATAAGCACTGACAAATAAATAAATGTGGTAAAAAAAAAGAAGAAAAAAAGCATCTGCCACTGAAAACAGCTCCACTTCTCCAACTCCTCATTATCCTGCAAATGACACTGCTGGTTCTGGCTGTATGTCTTTGTAGTGGTAAGGTGTTAATTTCAGTTCAAAGGCTGTGGCAGTATTCTACAGGGAGAAAGATGGAAGGTAAGATGGAGATGGAGGCGAGGAAGGGAGGGTGTGTGTGTGTCTGTGTGTGTGCTAAGTAGTTTAGCCTGGCTCAGCCTAGCTAGCTCTGACCCAGCTCTTTGTGCCTCTGTTGTGCGCATGGAGATGTGGTATTAGGATGTCGTCTGTGAAAGGTTAGGTGTGCCTTTAAAATCAAAAAGCAGCCAGAGAACATTCCTATAGGTTCAGAAAATGTCAGCTCATGGCTTTACCTCCTCGCTTGTTCTCAAGGAGGCAGTCAGGTACCTCCCACAAGAGTTTTTTTTTTTTTCCTTTTTCAATGTCTGTTCAATGACAAGCGCATGGCGGCCAGCGGAAAGCAATGCAAGTTATGACACAGCGTCTCGGGTGCTGAGATTCAGAACTGCTTTAATGACAGATGTTTGAACAACACCGACACTGACAGAGATCACAAAAGTCATTCTTATAGTTTTAGGAGCAGCTCGGAGTCTGATTGGTTGAGCCAAGGGGAACGAGATGTACTGCAGATCCTGGTCGACAGGAAAAAGTGAGTCATGATTAGACATTACAGACGGACACAAACAGATATGTGTGCAACAGACAGTTCAACATAACCTTACACCGAGCACCCCAGTTCCATCTCAACAACAGGGTGGGGAGGTATGGTGGGGGGGGGGACACATCCTGCACACACAAGCACACAAATGTCCATGCATGGCTGCAGCCCCTGTGACTTCCTCTAATAATGGGGGGCATTGTCATTCCTTTGTGAGCACAAACACTATTAAAATGGTCGACGGCGCTGATGGGCGCGGAAGAAAAGACAGATAAAGGGCCGGGGAGAGAAAGAAAGCCATTCTGCTGTAGGACTGGTGGCGTGTACAAAGGGAGAACATGGCTCCTCTTTTGACAGTCGTACACTAGAGCATGTGTATGTCTTTTTATCCAAGAGGGGGGTGGGTGGGTGGTGGTGATAGTGGGGGGGCGGTCCACCATACGTGCAACAGCGCCCATGTGTGTTGTATCAAACAGTAGAAGATTCATTGTAGTTCTCAAACAGTGCCATTGTGGGTTTTTCCTTGTGTCGCTGTTGTTGCAAGGGCCTCATTTAGTATGTGCATGTGTGTGATGGGGGGGTGGCAGCGTCATGGACACTCCTGGAGATGAAATGCCCACCCTCCTGTAGTGATCCCACCACTGGAGCTGTTTATCCCGTTTAAGGCCCGCCCTTCACCAGGGGACAGACAGCTCAAACGACGCTTGTCACAATCCCTTGTCGTCCTATAAATGGCTGACAAACATCAGGCTTTTTGTAATGGTGGCGCATCACAGAGGTTCCTTGTTGAAGAACCCTCCTTTAAAAAAAAAAACAAAAAACTTTTATGTAAACCTTCTAGAAAAGGGCCAGGGAGAACAGGAATGATGACTGAGCCGGGCACAGGGGACGCTTAGCGACAGAGTGACGTGAGTTTTGGCGGTATAAAAGATAATTCCAGTGGAAAATGATTCATGCTGATGAAATAAAGAGACCCAACCCATTGCTATATGATCACTCGAGTTATCATTACTGTATCAAGTAAGGCACAGTAGAGCGTAGGATCTAAATGTGAGTGGAGTGGAAAGGTTTCAGTTCTCACAGGACGGACGGGCTGTGGACGTGGTTGGCTTAGAGAATGAACAGGGACACCCAACGACTCCATCCCTTCTCTGGCAAACAGGAGAAGGCAGGGAGAGCTTCAAAATCACTTTTCAGACATCAAATAATTAATTGCTCTCCTCTTTTCTTTGCCCCCCCCCTCCTCCCCTCCACCCCCCAAGTGTTTCTCTCCTGGTGTCTGTATGGAAGACACAGCTCCAGTCACTTAAGGAGGGTTAACACCCGTCTAAATTAAATATTAAAAGGTGTCTGTACCTGCTGCTATTGTTGCCCCTTGGAATAAGATATAACCTATTTTTGACAAGTTTTCATCCTCAGCCTTCCGCGGCGAGACGCTTGTCGGAAACCAAATCAGCCAATGGGGGGTGGGTGGGTAATATGGGGGCATTGATGAATAATCTAGTTCATATTCCAACGACACCCGCTGCTCAGGGGGGGAGAGAGAAAAGAAAGGGATGAAGTGAGGGAGAAAGATGGGGACGTGGAGAAAGAAACAGAGAGAGATGGACGGAGAAGGGGAAAGATAAAAGCTTGGTGGGGAGGGGGGGGGTAAGGGGAGTGAGGGATGAGTGAAAGGGAAAAAGGAAGAAAAAGATGGGAAAAAAGGGAGGAGAGGCAGATGATAGCCCATGTCTGCCAAGGTATCACATGACAGTGCTCCTGTTTAAATAATAAAACAGGACGGGGGCTCTAAACAAATCGTTATCTCTCCACCTCCATACATCCTGCCTTCCCTCGGCCCCTCCCTCCCTCTCCCCGCTTTTAAAAACTTGTTTTAATGCCATTTCTTAATGAACATAATAGCTCAGCGCTAATAATGAAAAGAAAATAAAAACATCTAAAAACGCAGAGGGGCCCCCGAGTTGTCGCCGGCGCTCAATTATTTCCTTGTCAAGTGGGTCTGTTTTTAATGAGGCCCTGTGGGACTGACGTCTGTCAGTCAGCCCTGACTTTTTGACACCATTACAACTTCAAATAGAAGCCGCCGCCACGCTGCTTTTCACCGCTCACTCGCTACCTACCGCTCCGCTCATCTGACAGGCTGGGAGGGAGGGAGGCAGGGAGGCAGGGAGGGAGGAGGAAAGGTGGCAGGAGAGGTAGAGAGAAGGGGGAGGAGAAAGAGGGATGGGGAGGGAGAGAAAGACAGAGAGAGGGAGAAAGAGAAAGACAGAGAGAGAGAAAAAGGAGAAGAAGAGAGCACGTCGGCACGTAGGTAGGCTGTGCACGTGCACGCACGCACACACTGTGCACTGGGTGAAAAAACAATCACCGAGGGTCATTACCAGATGAGGTTTGTCAAACTGCCAGGGATTTCAGCTTCCACCCCTCCATCCCCTCCACCCCCACCTCCCACACCCCCCACCTCCACGATTCCTTGTTCACTTCCTTCTCCCTCCTTTTTTCTTCCTCCCTTTTTTCATTATTCCTTGACTTTAATGATAACTCTTGGTGGGTCGGCCCCGCATGGGACGGTCAGAGGCACACTATTTTGTTGGCCATTAATTTGAGGCTTTGAAGCAGACTGTGGCGCTGCGGCTGGTGAGGGCCTGTGAAATGGTGGTCGGTAGGAGGGGCTGTGAGTGCGAGCGTGTGCAGAGAGGGGTGGGGGGTGGTGGTGATGGTGGTGGTGGTGGTGGTGGGGGTGGTGGTGGGAGGGGTAGCATCTTCGAAAATGAAGACCGTGGCCCTAAAACAGAATAGCAAATGTCCTTGCCGGGAACCGCCACACCGACCACACTATAATACTATACTCCTATGTGTGTGCGTGTATTTGTGTGTGTGTTTGTAGCGTGCACACCATTACCCTTCATGTGTCTGCACAAATTCTCCAACGTTGCTCTTTAAATTTAGATTTTTCCAAGACCCCCTGAAGAATGACTTTCCCCTGAAGAATTAAACAGCAGTAAACTCACACACACGGCTTTCAAACACCTGCAAATGTATCACATCATCACTCAGCGCAGACACACACGCAGAAACAAGGACCGCATCACAGTCCTCAGAACTTGACAAGGAAAATATAGAACAAAAAGTACCAGTTCTAAAACAAGTTAGATCCATTTATAAGAGCAGACAAAAAAACAAAAAACAAACAAAAAAACAAAACCTTAAAGACACAAAACTAGAAATCCACACATTTCAGTTGGTCCTGGTGCACAGTCTGCATTTTGTCTAATCACTGAACACCCAAAATGAAGAAACAAAATTTTGTTAATGCTAATTTTCAATACCTACAAACTTAATAAAATATACAATTCTAGCACAGAAACTTTAATTGAAAACTCATTTATGCATTTATAAATAAATAGTAAAGACAGAATCACTTGAGAGCAAAACACTATACATGATGTAGATGTAAATGTTAGTACATACAGTATGACGCCTATAATTTTCCACAATGACAGTTATGTTACAGAGTTGATGGGGGCGAGCGGAGGAGGTCTGAGTTTGGGAGGTGCAGGGTCATTGTACCAAATGTGGATATTAAAGCTGCTAAAGAAACTTTTTTCTCTATTGTTTATGTCAAGATTGAGGTCAGTTCCCTTTTGTATTAAAAACATATCAAAAGAGTAAGTTTTAATTGTCTTAATCTCCAAACTCTCTTGAAACGTTCACGTACAGTATCCGTTCCTGGATGCGACAACTCAAAATAAACAGCTTCCTCTTAATAAAAATTAACTCTCACCTTGATTGACTGAACTGACCTCAACCTTTTCATGTGCATCCTCTTTTCAAGGCAGCGCCACTCGTCTATTTTGGGCTCTGCTGAGCTTTTTAAAGAAGGAGTGTGAACAGCAATATCTTATCTGAAGGCACTGTCCTCTGTGCTGTGTGGGGGCTACATGAAGAACAGCTGAATCATTTAGTTACAGGAGCTCGTACATACCGCAGCATGTGTGTCTGCTGTTGGTCTTAATAACAAACGCCCAATGTGTGGGTCGCCCAAATCCATGTCTGTCACCCATGCACATGCACAAACATATGTATTTCTCTTTTTCCCTCCGTCTCTCATGCGTGCAACACATACGCCCCAGAATAACGCTTGACCCCACCTCCATCACAGAAAAGTAATATACATATCTGAATCTGCTTTGAGTTACAAAAAAAAATCCCCAGGCCTTGTTCACCTGGGGACGCAATGAGCTCAGGGGTGACACCATGAAAAATATTAGCTATCATAAAAACATCTCCCCCCCCCTCATTTTTGCCCCTAGAGATGTAAGAGAGAGCCTGACAGAGAGAGGACAAAGCTGAGGAGGAGAAAAGAAAAAAAAGAAAAAAGGAAGAAAAAGAAAGGTAAGTGTAAAGTGGAGAAAAAAAAGGTAAGAGAGGAAAAGAAAGAAGGAAGGAGACAGCAAACAGGAAGGGAGAAAGAGATGGAAAAAAGCTCCCTGTCAGGCTTTGGAAACAGTGATTCATGGGGACCATTTGTCCTAATTACAGCAGAACAACGCTTTTGTCGCTATTAATCACGCGTGTGTGTGTTTGTATTTGTGTCGGGGGGGTTAGGGGCGGCGGAGGGGGGGTGAGTGTGTGCGTATGTGTGTGTAGAGGGGAGATCAGTGGCCTCGCAGATTGAAATAGATGGCCAGGATGATGGTGAGAAGAATGATGGCTCCAAGGATGAAGACCAGGATTCGATTCTGGATGATCCTGCAGAAACGGAGAGAGGGAGAGAAAGAGAGAGACGTCAGGCAGGGTTCACAGAAGTCATATTGTGTCTACTGAGAAAAGTAAAACACGTTAAACAGTCACATGTTTATGTGCAAACTAAATGACCAGCCATCAAGTGGAGGTTTATCATGTTTAATAGCTACCATGAGGTCTGAATACATGGTATTTACTAGTACACAATCATTGGCATGGGAGTGTATAACACACGCACACACACACACACGTACACAAAATCTCTCTAAAACGGCAACGTGTTTGTGCAGCGCTCCTGTCTAAAGCGCCTCACAAACGATTTCAGACTTGCATACACAATCGTAGCCTCTGTAAAAAAATAAAAAATCATATCGACGTGCGCACACATGTGAACATAGAAAACAGAGCAAAACACTTATAAACAAGCATGACACACAAACATGCACGCACACTGCAGACAGGCTCTAAAACTTTATTTGCACAATAAAGTGGAAAAAGTGGCTCAGTAGTTTCCTGGAGGTAATAAAATCGCTGAATTACTGATGGAATTTGCCATAAAACGACTCACTCTTTTGCACATTTAAATTTTCCCACTGTGACCTAAGTAAACTTGACAAGAGGGGGCTTTGAACCAAAAAAACACAAAGCTGGGAAAAGAGGGCCGGAGAGAGGGGACGGCCGCTCGGGTGCTGGAGAGTTACACACCATCAGGAGTGCGAGCAACTCATCTCTCATCTCGTGTGCGTGTCTCCGAAAATTCTCCAGAGTTTGTGTTCACACACAGACACACACACACACAAACCACGGCGAACCCTCCGCTGCCCCTGACAAATGAGAGAATTATCACATTTGCTGACATGCGGAGGGGTGGAGGAGAGGCCGAGGAGGGGGGCACTGTCCACCTCTCTAAGCAGGAGATGAATAGCCCATGCTGTGGCCATTTATCACCAGGGAGAAGAAGAGGGGGGGGCGGCTGGTTGCTCAGTCACCCCACTACCCTCTAAAGCCGGAGTCGAGCTCACAACCCGGTCCAGGCCACCGGCAGCAGCACCTGCAGCAGCCACTTAGTTTGAAGCCGGCGGCGATGGAAGAAAGAGCCACAGTATATAACCACAGACTACTGGCTACGGCGTGTCACAGGAGAGCTTTCATTCTCACGTCTCTGTATTCTCCTGCATCTATAGCTTATCGTCTACTTTTCACAAAAGGACGCTCCGGTGACATACAAACCAACACATCGTCACACCTCCGCTTTTTCAGAGGACACTTTTACAGTATAAGCTTAAAAACTTTAACCAATCGCTCGTAACACGCCATGAGCTCCTTCTCAGGAACGAGACACTCCGTCCTCTCACTGACTTACTGTACTGCTCTCACTGGGTAACACCAGAGAGCTCATTACAGCTACTGTTTGTAAGTAGCACTGCTTCATAAGTAGACAGTTTATCCTTGAATAAATGCATATATTATCATGACAGTGTCATTCTCTATACAGGAAAACGTGTCTTGTACAACACAAACAACAGTCACGGTGTTTTCACATGATCGTGCTGCCGCAGGTCGTGTCTTAAGGCGTCGCTGAGGTTTCAGCCTGGGATTAAAAAATAAAATTTAAAATTTCTGTGCTGAGTATGTCTATGGCCACATGTCTATGTTGTGGTTGGAGTCGGAGCAGCATTAGGGATGCTGTGATAGGACAGCCTGATCCTGGATGAGGCTGGAGTGATTGGCTGAAGCCAGCTGGGGAGGAGATCCCACTGAAACACTAATCAGAGCATGCTTTAGCAAGGCCACATCTCCCCCTATTAATTGACATTCATTATTTAGAATGATTATTTATCCCAGCCAAATACCCAGAGGAGGCGCTTGTGTATGTGTGTCTGAGTGTGTTGGGAGAATCCAGAATCGCTTTGTGTTGTTTGTTAATTTTTCAGCTGGGGAAAAGAGAGGGAGGGCGACTGGAGGCCTGGGGGTGGAAAAATGAACGGGAAGTTAGTTTAGCCTCATGGATGAGGAGCCGGGATGAGAGTAAGAGAGAGACACAGAGAGGGGAGACGAGGGGGGGGTTCAATTCTGTAAAAATTGCATTAATTAAAAGGAGTCTGATTCGGCAGCATACAACACTGAATAATTTCAAACACTTATATGTTCAAAGCGGCGAGGAATTTGTGACAGTGGTGGGATTTAAGAACTTTTTCCTCAGGGGACACATATTAAAAAAAAAAAAAAATACAAATTTTGACCTAAACTGGTTTCCTACTATAAACCAACCCAACAAAACCTGCCTTGAAGCGTGATGTAAAGTAGCTAATCGTGTTTGCGGCGAGGTGAACATTTAAGCAGAAGGTTGACACTTAAATTTAGCACCAGCCAGTGAAATACTCGGAGCTGCTGAAGCCAGTGATTTCTGCAAAATAAATTAAGGTTAAATTCAATCTCGCTACAACTCAAACTTTAAGTGTGGCTTTCACTGGAGCAGCTGTGTAACTTAATTCACCATGAGAAACTAAGTGTCAGGACTAAACCAATAACGTGAACCCCGCACATCTCTTTTCTAATGCTCACAATAATTCAAGTGGAACTACAAGATATTGTGAAGTTTATGAGCCAAGGGTCACCTTTGACCACAGGGATTGTAGGCACACACACTCACTCACTCCCTCTCACACACACACATACACATACACTGGAGGATTAAGCAAGACGGGATGGGAGGAGTCACTGGAGGGGGGAGTCATAATTCACTAAAATCCATTAAAAAATACTGTCTGCCTGTGAAGAGTCTTTTCCTCATTCTCCTTTAACCACAACAGAGACGAGACGGCTAAAAGTCACTACTTATATTACATTACAACATAAATGGGTAATGATTCTTTTTCTATTAGAATCACAATGGAGGAATGTTTTATAAACAAATACTTGGTGTACAACAGAAAAAGATGATCGGTAATACAGTTATTTTGCTCATCAGCCATTTAATCTTTCTCCCTCTGGTTGCTCATAACAACTGGTGTCTGTAGAAACAAAGACAAAATAGCAGAGGACAGATCATTTTCATAATCCTCTGAACCACTCATCTGCATACCGTCACCTGTAGATTTAAATCTACACATTTGTATTCTGTACATAGCGAAGCTCTTTACCATGAGAGCTCTAGTCAAATGAGTTCCTTCTCTAAGTCACTTTAGTTCTCATAGAGATTCTTCTTCACAGAACAGAGGCAGCTAAAATAAAACTTACCCCACAAATATAGAACACCTGCCCCCCCAAAACCAAAAAAAAAAAAAAATCCCCAAAATTGGGAGGTAGGAGAGTGAAGAACATGCTTTTCTTCCGCCGTATGGTTGATCCCGTCCTGACACGTGGCCAGACAGAACAGAACTTATCAAACCGGATCCATCCTCCAGCTTTGACACTTGACATAGAGGTGGGGGGTGAGAGGGGTCTCTCTCTCTCTCTGAGTGTGTGTGTGTGTGTGTGTGTGGAGAATTTGGGGATGTGTGAGTGTGCATGTACAAGGGTGCAGATGTACATGCTGACCCACATATACACACTCTTACACACACTGAGTTTGAGACCGCGCTCCCTACTATGATACCATTATCCCAAAGTATTTCCTCTGTCTCTGCCCCCCACGTCCTCCACCCCACCCCCCTGCCCCCCCAACACCCCAACACCCCCACCACACCTACAAAAAAAAAAAAAAAAAAAGACACTCTCACATGAAGACAGACCAACAGTAAGTGTAAGTGCAGCGCCAGCCAATAACAGAGTCTAACACTGGCTGTTCTATTGGCTCCAGATGCTGCTTCACGGCAGCAGAGCCAGTCAGCTCACACCTTACTAGACGCAAACACACACATATACAGCACCAGAGAGAGAGAGAGAGAGAGACACTGTCAAAATGATGAGTGCGGAGGAGAGCAAAAAATAAAGCAAGCAAGGAGGACGGAAATGGACAATAAAGCAGCTGAGTACAAAAACAAGAGAGAAAGAAGGGAGAGAAAGATATAGAGAGGAGGAGAGGAACAGAGGGAGAGAGAAAGAGAGAGTGTGAGAGGAAGGGAGAGAGAGAGAGAGAGAAGTCCGTTTACCCGGGGAGGCAGAGCTGGAGGGGAGGCTCCTTAGAGACAGATGAAAATAATGAGGACTTTTCTGTCAGGAAAGATTTACAAAATCGTACCAGTGTTATTAAAATTTAAAATCTCAAGTTTTTTTTCTTTTTCTCCCTTCCCACCCTCTTCCTCCCTCCCTCTCTTCCTTTCCCTGTTTTTTCCCTCCTCTTCCAGCAGCACAGCCTTATTACCAGTTCTAATGAGCACCGGGATACACCTCAGCTGTGTGTGTGTGTACTGTATGTATGCGTGTGTGTGTGTGTGTGTGTGTGCTGGGGTCCAGGTCCCCAGTGCCAGCTCCATCAGCGCCCCAGATTCCCCAGTCCTTTCAATGACACACACAGAGGATGAGCATGCACACACACACACACACAGACATATGTGTGCAAACATACAGTACACACACGCTTTTGATGGCTCTCAGAGAGGTGGCTGCTGGACACGCACACACAGAGATACACACCTCTCAGACAGACAGATAACACCCCCTACCCCAAAACAAAAACAGTCTCAGTCAGACAGACATAAGCAGATAGGCCCAACCCACCTAAACACACACACGTACACACACATGTACACATATACACACACACACATACGGGCTCAACTAAGAACAAACTTAGCAGCAGAGTTGCATCTCTCAGGCCCTCCCCTATTCCTCCCTTTTCCACTAGTAGACCAATAAAATAAAAATCAATGGCTGTCTGAGCCATTCTGGCTCTCTTCCCTCCAAACCCTGGGAATATACAGCATGGGAGAGAGGGAGGGGAGGAGGAGGGAGGGGAGGGGGGGAGGGAGGGAGGGAAGGATCAATGTGCTCACAAATGGTTTGAGTGATGGACACGGAGGTGGAACGCTGGTGGGGGTAAGTCCTAACTAATGCATCGACTTGTTAGCACAAACTAATACATATAAATGTTTCATTGTGGAGGCACATGTGCACACTCACTCCCTCACTCCCTCACGCACGCGTGTATTGGCCTGGGCTAACACACACACACACACACGACACATAAAGGGTGGATATGGGCCTGCGATCAATCCAGCTGAAGAAAGGTGAGAAACGTGCGACGCTTCAAGTCAAGTGAATGAAACAAGGAAGAGCGAGGCTCCGTCAGATCGGGTTCATGTCGCTCTGCTCAGATAATGAATTGACCTGTTTGTTGGAGAGATCAGATCCCACCATGCATGTTCTGCTTACTGCCCCCAAGGGTGTGTTCAAGATAAATGATGACTTTTTAAAAAAACTCCCTTACACCGGCTCACAATCACACAGCTGGAGTGGGTCTGTAATTGCGAGCTGTTATCTGTAATTATTTAAAGAAGTCCCCAACATCATGTAATTCCCCAAAGAAAAACAATATTTAAGAGCACGCTCACACCCCGACGCTCACACGCTCACTGTCTATTCAAGATAAATAATCCATTAGTAACTTTGTCCATTAGTGTAACAAAATCTGGTTCATGTTTTTTCTTCTTTGTTACAAACTGATTAAATTGTTAAGAGAAAACCAACCAAACAAAACAATAAAAAACTTAACTCACTATGACTACATGGGACTTCTGTGACAAAAACTGATTGATAGATCTTATGATACAATGACAAAAAAAATATTGATAAAGGATTCATTTAAGCTCAAAATGTTGTCTTCAAATGTGCAATCAAAAATGTGATAATATCAAAATGATATCACACGCATAAAAGCAAAGTTAAAAAAGAGTCTCATTGTTGATATCAAACTGTCCCAAAAAGGATGTGGATTGATCCAAACCACTGCAGTTCAGCTACAAGTGAATAGCTTGTAATCTGACATGTATGCTTTGTTAATTTAATATGAAGCTACTAAGATGTACAGTGTATATGTATTCATCAATTTTGACAAACCCTTTCCTTAAACAAAATATAAAACTCATCCCCTAATTTATCTATTATCCTAACTAGCTTCTTTTTGCTGAGATTATTGATCTCTACAAGAGTCACAGACCCTTTTTTTTGACCCCCGTTGACAAAAATTATTTTTTCACAAGCGAGAAAACCGACATAAAAGATGGACAGGTTTTATTTGGAGGACGTGATCTTTCATGTCAGTCTGATTCGCTCTCTCTCTCTTTCCACCAACTCGATGCAGGAGAAGAGCACCGGGGTTCCACAAGTTCATCCATTTTTTATTTGGCGGCTAACAACCCCGGCCAGCAGCAGCCTAGACTGGGACCCCGGCTCTTTCCCGGAAAAGTATAGAAAACGGAGAGGAGAGGAGGACGGAGAGAGTGAGTGGGAGAGAGGAGGGATGGAGAGAGAGAGGGAGGTAGGAAGGAGAAGGAGGAGGAAATTCAGCATGGGAGGAGTGGGTGTATATGCAAAAGTAGATGAAAAGAGGGACTGAGAGAGAAAAGGAGATGGAGAGGGAAATGGAAAACAGGCAGAGTGGGTGAAGGAGAGAGAGAGAGAATACATTGCAACTGTGTCTGGAATTTTTAAGAACTTTTTTTTTTTTTTTTGCCAGCAGCATTTTCAGGTAGCTGCTGCAGCTTCTCCTCGTCCTGGTGTGATGTACAGGTGGCTTTCTGTGCACCGTTCATACACAGATCGTTCCCCTGTCTGAACCCCCCCCCTCCTCCTCCTCTCTATCCTCCTGTGTGTCCACTGTCTGTCCCCTCATTCATACATACATTCAGTCCCTTCATTCTGTTCCTACACTGCTTATATTCCACACACCCTTTCTACTTTTTTCTTTTTTTTCCCCAACTCCTGCTTCTCATTCTCTCTCTCTCTAGCTCGAGGGGTGTGGTGATACAAAATATTTTTTTTCCAGTGTTTGCCCTATATGCTTGTCACCTCACTAGTTTACAGTCTACAAAGCCAACAGCCCATATTTATAACTGTCATGTAAGTTGATGAACAACCTTATCCAAGGCCACTGTGATCCCATCACATTGCTGTTGTACTGTATATAGTATTTCTATTTCATCAATTTTGTTGTATATTTGTTTTATTCTACTTCTATCCGTATTTATTCTCTTATGACATTTTCCCCTTATGCTGCGGTGTCGATTTGAATTTCTGCTTAAAGGCAAACCTTAATCTTAATCAGACTGTGTATATTTGTATTCTGGTTTTCAATGCTTATAATATCACAAAAGGAAAAACGGCAGTTAAAGAAATTACTTGATTTGAATATTATAAGCACTAATAAGGGATAATACTGTTTGACTGTCTAAAACAAAGAAAGGAGATGCACGGCTGTTATGCATGCTGGTTGAACATGGAGCAAATAATAGTTAATAATGTTCAAGTCTGCTCTGTCATTAACTTTCTGAAGAGAACTCTACTTGTACACGGAATAAGATGTTTATGTCATGCGAGGTAAACCACTGAGGTTATGTTATGGCCATTGTCAAGTTCGCCTGGGATGGAAAGGAAATCCATATCCATTACATGTGAGAACAAACAAATTTAAGATCACTGTTTATTGCTGAATTTGCTGACTGACTTCGCTTCATGTCGGGACTCTAATTATTAAAATATAAACACATAACTGATATTTTCTTTATTCAACTGCAACTTGACTTGGGGATTACTGAGCACATAGATGGAATATCCCCTGACATTCCTCACCATTCCTTCTTTCTGCTAAGATTTTCCCAAAACACAAAACCCCCCCCTTTGCTATACATTCTGCGAGGGCCAGGGGCCAGCTGCAGATCCAATTACTGGCCCTGGTGAAAAAGGGCGTAACATTAGCCATTAGAGCTGTAGGCCTCCAAAACTATGATGTCCATAAATTTTTATTGTTTGTTCAGTATTGAAATCTCATTAATGCACATAAATCATTTGTGTGCACTACTGCTCACTTTCATGAGAGAAAAGAAAAAGGAAATGAGGGGAGAAAAAACAAGTGAGAATAGTGGAGTTGGATGCTTAGGGGGCGAGGGACACCTGAGGCGATGCTTCATGGCGTCTGCATGCTTTGTTACCGGTACAACACAGTGACAAAGAAAGGAAGGAAAAAGGACGACTCCAGCATCACACAGTGACTCTTACAACACAACTATTGTTACTTTAACAGAGTATACTAAGATGTTTCTACTGAGTTCATGTCAAAGAAGCCAAGCGTAGTAAATACATCGATGGTCTGAAACCTAACACCAACGTCATTATTGTGAAATTTGACCCAGCATCTCCAGGCTTAGTGATGAAATAATATAAAGTAGTCTTAACTGAATGTCTATTTTTTGAACAGAAAATGAAAAGTTATGATAAGTAAGACAGTACATCTATTTCCATCTAGCTCCTGGTTGTAAATAGAGTTAATATTAGTTAATAGTCTTTTAGTTCTTTAATACAGGTTGGAATCAAAGTTCTTCTCCTCACACGGACTTGTCCCAACAGTTTCATTATATGGGGCGCTTTAAACTGGTTTCTGCTCAAAACAAAACCACTTTTCAGATAAATTCTTTAAACTCTTTGGGCCTTAAAAAGACGTCTGTTTAGGATTCCGCGACAAAGAAGACATGAGGATATTAGTGTTTATGTCTGAGTCTTTTTATTAACGGGTAAGGAAGCTCCTCCACATGCTGTTTGTTTGCCATTTTAAGTCAGCTCTCCAAATATTTGCTTCAAGTCCCGTGTGGTTTTAGTTTTGCATCCTGTGTGTCTCCAGATACTGATGATGTTACGATATTTCCCTTCCACGTGGAGACATTAACCTCTCTCTCTTTTTCAATGTGCCGAGCTGATTATAAGAATCTGTGGGTTGTGTAAAATACCACCCGGAACAAACTATCTGGTCCGTTGGGTGGTTAAAGCTTACCTCAAACACAAACTTTATGGTGTAGAAACAAAAATACTTTAAGCAGCAGGTAATGCCATCATGATACGACAGGAGGAGACTTCCAAGGGGAGTGAAGTTGGAAATAAAGAGGTATGTTGACCTCTCTTTATCTGGAGTTGTTAACTTGTTTCAAACTGCCACAGATCAGTTTTTCTGGACAGCAGTAAACCCATCCATAAAGGAAATAGCTAACACTTGCTTCCTCTATTGGTGTCCAGAGGTTAAAGGTTGTGTTTGCATGTCAGTGTGGATAGTGAGCAGACTAACCGAACTTGGATTTCTACTAGAGCCACAGGCAAGCAGGAGAAGAAACCACGTCTTGAACTTGACCTCGTGACCCTCGGGTCACCTTTGCCCCTTGCCCTGTCCTGCAGGTATGAAAGAAATAAGACAGCCAAGGTTCAACGTGTCAGACCATACACGCATCTGTGTCAGAGATTGTGTAAGGGAGTTTCTTTACACATGCGTGTGTCTGCATCAAGGGAGTGTTGAGCAGAATGTGTGAAAACTAAAGGAGAGTGTCTGGCAATGTAGTGTGAAATAACACAGAATGATTAAGGATTATGTAAACCATCAGGTCCACCCTGTTCGGACATGCACTGGGTCCATCAGGTAGGCTGAGCAGAGGGAAAAAGTGAGAGAGCAAGAGACTCGGGAAGAGAGAAATTGTGGGGGTATAATGTCATCTCACAACCCCCCATTTGACACTACAAGAGAGGCTTTAGTCAGTCTAAATAATCCATGCTGTTCCATTAAATTTGCAGACTAGCTTCCCTAGTCCCCGTGTCTAAGCTGAGCCAGCCTAAGAGGGAGACAGAGAGGAGGGATCAGTCTGGGATGAGAAAAGGGAAGTTAGGTAATGGTTTAGAATAAACTTATCTTCGACATGGAATAAATCACTAGTTAAATCATGATGAATTAGGTGTCTTGGACTTAGACTTGGAGCGAGAAGAAAGAAAAAGGCAAGTGCTTTGAGTGACACTGATTTGCTCATGATCGCCTTTTCGCCACCAAATCTCCCCCTTTACCCCAATCCTGGAAAAATAACCACTTGGTGTGTGTGTGTGGGGGGGGAGCCACCAAGCTGATGGGGATTGTTGCACTAACCGCATTATTGACTTGTTGCTCCAGCTACATTCGCTTAGTGCTCTGGAGGCCCGATCAATAGACTCTGGGCTCTGAAGCCCTGCTAATCAAGGCCTGCAGCCATGCAGGGTCAGCCTGCTGCAGAAACTCGGAAAAAGAAAAAAAGGAAGAGAACGAGTGAAGAAGCAAGAAAATGGGAGAAGATAGGAGGTAGCAGAAAAAGAAGAGGAGGAACTTTGAGGGCCAACGATGACAGCCTGAGTTAATCATCTCAGAATTCTCCTTCAATTTATTTCTTTTTCCTTCCACTGGCAGACGTAAACTCATGTGGCTTCGCTTGCTCTCTCTTTCTCAGCAGTGTGGGCGTGAGGCACCATGAGAGATGCAGATTGCGGGCTCACCTCTGCTTTCCTGTGAACCATGGTTCAAAAGTCAAGGGGCATCTGGGCTGCTCTGGGACTTTTGGAAATGCAAGAGCCAATCCATATTTGCAGAAACCGGTTGCGAGATCTCAAGAGGATCCATAGTGCTTGACATAGATATGGAAGGTGGGAGTCAATCTGGAGCATGTTAACATGATTATTCAGCAGGGAATTTAAAGGTAAATCTGTTTATGAAAAAAATGTCAAATGTGCTTCATGACACAGGAGTACGTTCAATGCTGTAGACATCAAAGGATTTCTGACTCTGGAAGGCTGATAAACATATAAATATATATGTTTTTCTGTGGTAGCACTGATCCAGCTGGTCACAGTGGTCCGGATGCTGCATCAAGTTCTTTGAATAATGTCCTTACATTCTGCACATCACAAGGCCACTATGGAATACTATGGGAAATTCATGGAGGAACTTTCCATCAAATATTAATGATCTGGTTGGAGCGAAGTGGGTTTTCTCACTGTTTTTCCCCCTTGGTATCTATGGTCACTGCCGCCCGAAGAGACTTCCCACAAGAAAAGAACCAAAGAGGAAAGGAGGAGGTAGGAAGAGAAAAAAAGGGCAAAGGAGGGTAAGGAAAAGGCTAGAAGGGTGTATAGGTGTTCAATATTTTCTTTTGAGGGGCTAGAGCCTGGTTAGCTGCAGCACACACGGGGTCTGATACACAGGTCCCAAGGCTTGAACACAAACTTGTACACTGTTAGTGTCATTGTTTTCCCTCTTTCTCAACACTTCTTTCTGTTGTGTTGTCAGCCAGCGAAGTGGGATTCTTGTGCTCAGTGACAGAGATAAAACAGCAAGGTGGATTTCACTGACATTCAGCTTTCACTTAGCAGTCCTCGTGACAATCTAAGGCTGAAAAACTTACTATAGGATTAAACTGATGCTGTTTGCAGAAGTCAATACCTAAAACTAAGTACAAAATATTAACTTTCTGGGAAGAAGACTAACAAAACTTGTTTTTTTTTCTTCCTGGGAATAAAAATGCCCCTGTGGCCGATGCAGTGAGAGGTCCATCATACAAATCAGATAGCAAGAGGACAAACAAGAGAAAAAAGAGAAACCACAGAACACAGTCGGAAACAAATACCCATGCAAATATTCAAACCCTTATAAAAAAAAACACACACACTATGATGGAAATATTGAAACTGCTCATCAATGGAGCCCTGTTCTCTGTCTTTGCCACAACCCTCGCAAAACCCCCCTGAAATACCAACACCCACCATCACAGCATTAGTGGAAGTGCAGGGTCAGCAGTGTCCCCTCCGGCCTTGCTGACCAACAGAGTCTAATAATCACCTTCCTTCTGTACTGTCAGACCTGCAACCAATGGATCCCTCGTCCTGCCTTCGCCCTCCATTTCCACGTATACTGGGGGCTTTACGGAGCGGCAGTGCTTCGATACATTAAAACTGCTGCCCCATGATCAAACGAGCAAATACCTCCCGGGTCAGCAAAGGGCTACCCCACGTCAGTTAACAATGCAGCATTTAAACATCAGTCGTATGCAAAGCGGCTGGTACACAGGGGAGGAGATGGGCGGCAGGAGAAAGCTGAGACGCAAGGCCTGGACTGGAGAGATAATGAGCGCCAGAGCACACAGGAGAACATCAGCAGCTATTTAACGCTAGCGTGTCAGCTCCTACACAGCTTTATGATGAAAATATAAGATGTGAAGCTCCATCAACATCCTAACAAGGAAGAGCTAATGGTTGTGCGCATATTTATCTCGGGCCAAAATGCAGACTCAATATTAATGCATTCGATTGTGGCTTGAACCAAAACATTTCCAGTTGCTATGTAAATCTCAACGTGCAAAAATCTGCCAGTTATGACACATACTGTATACTCTATAGACATTATTCTTTGTTTATGGAAAATAAGACTGCTGGTGATACGCCACAGAATAAAGACATTTTATCTTAGATACTGTAACATTTTGAGAAAGCTAATTATATCAGGCATGGAAGAATCACTGACAAATAATTGTCAGCTATTGGTTATTTTACATTCCTAAGCAAACTGGTTGTACTGGATGTCTGTGCAAGGATGTAGGTTGTACATGAATCATATAAGTCTAGTCATATCTACTGATAAATTCTAAGCTGCCCCTCTGACCCATGTCTGGGATGTGAGACGAGTACACAGGAGAGAAAACAAATGGCTGAAGATCTAATGTATCTTGTTACCTAAAAAACTAAATAACTGAGAATGTATGTGTTATTAAATTTTTCACAAACAAGACAGTGTATCTTTTTTTAGTGAGAAGAACCCTTTAATAATGAAGCTAGGGGTGAAGAGTTTTTTTTTCCTGGCTTATCCCTCTCTCCCTCTGCCTACTGCTTGGTTAACCGACTGACCTGCTGTCAAAGAAGCCTTTGTGAATGCGCTTTGGCGGAAGGCCAATCAGATCCTCCGGCTTGTCTGTCTCAGAGAGGAAAATGGCGCCCCTGGTATGCCATCAGTGGCAGAAATGTGCAGACAGTCTGACTGCTGAGGCAGGCTTGGCTTGCTGTGGCCCTTCCAAAACTATGCTGGAGGAATTACCTGCCTGGCCCACGGCCAGAGAGGCTCGTTCTACAAGAGCCGGTGGTTATTTATCTATTTATTCACTTACACCTCGTGCACACTGGCGCTTTCAAAAACATTCCCACTCCTTAACATCCACTTCCACAGGTTCTGACAACATTCTCCTCTGAACTACACAGGTACACGGGATAAAAGCCTGTTCAAGGGTTTTACGTCAGCCAACAGTGACTTATGACAAAAGGAGCTCTTATTCCAGAGAGAATCTGCATGGAAACATGTACAGCGTGGCTACTGTGTTAAATCATATCACTTATCTATTTCTCAGTGCAGCAAAGACAGGTTAGACTTTACCCACACCTGCCTAATGCCTGTCTGAGCTAATAATACTTCCTGAAGTAGAATTTTGGAGATAAGGAAAACACAAAATTATCAATTTGTGCATTGACTTTTGCACTTTTGGAGTGACTAGAATAGCTACATTTCTTAATCAATATATAGAAATTACAAGAACACTTGAAAGTCACATTGATATATGATACAGTAGAGTGAATATCCTGAAAAGGGTATATTTGGGTGTGACAGTGGAAAATCCCAAATGTAAAAACAAATCAAACAGTGAAACGAACACAAACACTACACAACAAGAACACAAGTTCTGACAAAGCCCTGGTTTACACTAAACAGAGATCACAACTAGCACACTGTACAATCCCTGTTCATTTCCACTATGTAAAAACCTGCCAGAGACAAATCCAACTGCTCAACAAAGTGCCACTTGTGACACATCATCTGAGGAAGCAAGTGTTTAGGCTCCTGCTTCAGAAACAAACTTCCGACAGCAGGAGATGATGAAACAGTGCACATCCAAAATTATTCTCGCGCTTCTCAGAACCTGCTAAACCTGCTGCTGCCTGGAGCATGCCCTCACCCTCCCCCTGAGTGAGAGAGAGAAGGAAAGTCAGGCACAATAAAGGGCCAGAGAAACTAGAGAATATAGTATAGAGAAGGACAGGATGGTGATTATTTAGAGTTGTAAATCTCCTCAGAGCAAACATGAGGCCCTTGCATCATGTACCTGCTAGTGTAATGTAATGTCAGCAGTACAGTTAAGTATGCACAAACGGAGAATCCATCTCTCTCGGACCGTCCATAAACACACACGAATACATATATACACGCGAGCGTCTCCTCTAGCGCTGTGACATACTGTACGAGTGCATTTTAAATGACACACTCAACAGATCATAAACCCCCACATGTTTAGACCCAAACAGAGACGCCACTCTTGGCAGTGCTCACGTGTGTCTGCGAGCTCGCAGGGTGGGGTGAGGAGGATAGTCGAGACTTGCTCATTTCACACTGCGAGGTGAGCCAAGGAGCAGTAACAGAATCTCGCCATAAAACATGGATGCAGTGGAAAGGGTGGAGGGGGGGGCGACTATGGTCCATGGTAAACGGTGTATGTGTCTCCTAGCCTTTCTCACAGTTACCCTTTATCACAACCACTGTCTCTGAACACATGTCTGACAAACAAGCTTTTAGGGAGGCTGCTCTCACCTCAACCGGCCTTGACATAAGCTAAACAGGTGAGTTTGAATAGAGCTGAAAATCACAAACCGAGAACTTTGTAAATGGAAATAAACCTGCTGTGCTAAATATTGTGATTTTGAAAAATTCTACTAAATTACTCTCCTGCCTTGATACAGAGAATAATTATTCTTATCTTTAATAAACATTGTTATCGTCACTTTGGAGTAATTAATCAACATTCCTTGGTCAGTAGGTTATAACCCATGTGACTTCTCGAACAGCAACAAACCAAAGAAATGCTCACATTTACTAAAATAATAGCCTGTTGGTTTAAATGTGGCAGCCTGGGTCTCGTCAGATTTTTTCCTGCAGGAGCTGGGGCCTTTCTGCATTTAACCCTTTCAGCCCTGCAGCATTATCAAAGTCTCGGGTGCTCAGGAGGGGGTCCACACCTCAAACGGTGCCACCGTCGACAGAAACAACCCTTATCCCCATCTTCTCCTTCATTTGGGTAAAGTGCAACAGCTCAAGCATCCCACGCAGGGAGAGGCAGTTTGATGGAGGGGAAAAAAGGAGGAGATTGGGAGCTCATGGGAGGGAAGGAGTGAGGAAAGTGAGGATTTGACATGAGAGTGAACGAGAGTAAGGGGGAAAGTTTTTAATAGCTGGACTGTCCTATCAGTGAGCCACATTAACTGGGCAATTTCACAACATACCTAATTAGGTGAGACTTTAAGATCCTTTTTTTCCCCCCCTAAGATAAAAAAAATTGGGTCATCAGATAGATCCAGAGGGCACTCGTTTGTCAAGTGTTCCAGTGACTGTGCCATTCAGAATCCGAAGCGGATTTCACGGGTTATTCTATTCTGGTCTGCAGGCCACAGTGGTGTGTAAAATGAGAGGGAATGCTATGTTTTGGGAAATCTAATTTGAGGCTCGTGTTTGTTTTCCTGGCCTTATTTTGCAACCAGGAGGCTGGCTCCGAAGAAGCACAGCTCTCTCTTTTCCCCTAGTTTCACAACAACAATGTCCAACAGCAACATCCAACAAAAACCCTTATACTCAATTGAGGCAAGGACATTAAGCTGACATGGGCCTCTTTTGCTCCTCTCCCTTTGCTGGTCTCTCTCAGTTTCACCGCAGAATTAAGCAGACAGTTAATTGGAAGGTTATTCACCGTGTCACAGGAACATATGCACATGTACGCACATATAGACGTATTTAAAAAACACAAATATTAGCAGCCATCTTTTGGCAGTTAATTGCGACGGTGCTCCCTGTGGGAGGAGAGAGGGGTCCTCGGTCGATAATTAATCCTCGTTTGGAAAAGTAAATGACATTCATTAGCAGGGAATCGAGCCAAGTGCCATTATTTACATGGCAATAATCTGGAGCGTGCTGGTGGCGCTCTTTTAATGTTACAGAAATAACTCTGGGATAGGGGACGAGTACAGTTGCTTTCCTCCCTTTTTTCCATGTCTTCGCACCCAGGAACAATTAGGCCCAGGCGAACAGATGGGGACGCCTCTGAGTGAGAAAGCTCCTCTGAACGACTCTTCATCTCCTTCTTATCTCACTCCCTTATTCACATGCACCCAGGCATGTGCGCACACACACACAGCCACACGGCAGAAAAAAAGACAAATACACAGATCCAGGCATGCACACACAAATATGCTTCAGAAATATACACGTGCACACACACATTCGAGCACACAGGAGAGCAAACAAAGTACTGAGCATACTGAGCTAACTTTTAACATTAACTGTCGAAGGATGAGCCTTTTACAAGAGGCTACACCAGAACTTTGAAAATGTGGGCACATTGAAAAAACTGTAACGGTAAACACACAAAAGCTGGCCTTACTGCAGATAGTCAGAGAGAAAAGGATGCTGGCTTTCAATATTGATCAACAAAAGCGAGGGTTAAACGTGGCAAATGTCAGCTCCTTTCTGCCAAGATATCTGTGTTTCTCTTGACATGATTATTATTTATGAGTGAAGTGTATATTTTGAAGTCATAATTGCAAAAACTTCCTCTTCTTTGGTTACGACTGGGTTTACAGTTGACAGTGCAACAAAAACACGATAGGTATGCATAGATGTGTGTAAACGCTATTGAAGCTGGCATAATGATTAAAATGTTGCATAATGGGTCATTTGTTGCTCAACCCTGAGATTTTCTACAATAGTATTATGAGACTTCTGCACAGTGTGCAATGTACTGCTGAATGGAGAGCTATACAGTATGAATGTAAAGATAAAACAGACCTAGGCTATTATCAATACCAATTGCAAAGAGTCAACAACTACAGGCTTGTATTGAAAAAAAGAGAAAAGCAATGATAGGAAAATGTATAAAAAAAAAGAAAAGTGTTTTTCAGCTACATTACTTTGTACATTACATGATCCGCTTATATGCCTTTAAGTCGAATTCAATTCAGGCCCAATTCAGTTTTTCCTGGTTTTCACCAATAGAGCTCTTGAAAACACACAAAACACACTCTATATTATTGTGTTTACGACAAATAGTTAAGTTTAAGTGTAAATGTAGCATTATATTAATACAGAGTATAAGCTTAACATGGACTCCAGGGAGAGTGGATCCCAAGAGTAGCTGTTGACATGACAACAACAGACAAGGGTCAAAATAAATAAACAACATGCCCTAATTTAAAATTTTAAGACTCAAAATGCGATTAAAATAGTTTCATACTGCAATGGGGCATGTTCTAATGTAATATTGGATTATGGAGCGGATGACCACAGAGGAGCTTTTGTTGTTCTCTTTTATGCATTTACCTGGTGATTTCTAAAGGAAATGTGTGTGAATAATGGATTGGTGGAATTTGTGGAAAATTTGTGTCAAAGTCAAGTCAGTGTCATTTTACAACACAACACCCCTCACTTAATCTTTTTTCAGGATCATCATCCCTCCTGACCTGGATCCCGATCTCTGACTGTGTCCAGTATCAGGCAGCAGGTCACGGCCATGAAAACTAACACACCTGTTATTGTGTGGCCTGTTCCCCATCTTTGTCCTGCTAAGTACAATGATTAAGGTATCAGTCCTTGGGGAACTAGGTGACAAAAACAGAGGAGACAGAGTTGAGCTTCAACATCACCCCCTCACAGTTTCAGCCTGCCTTGAGCCTTCACGGACATATGGGGCATTCCCACCCCCCTCTGGTCATGATGCTTGACAGGGAGTATTCCAGACAGTCTAACCCCCCTTTACCTAAAAGATTAGGTAACATTATCTTGTGTTTGCTGACACCGACGAAGCAGCCTTGAGCCCCGCAGGCCTTCTTCCTTGACCATATTCAGTTACGTCGAACAAATAATGGAAGTTGTCGGAGAGACATTATCTCCTCATTCACCTGTTTTCTCGTTATTCTATCTTAATCCATCCAAAACTACATAGTTTCACTGAAAAATAACTGTGTCTAGCTATACAAACATCTAATTAAGAGTGTTGATCGTTGTAATCTTGGGAGTTTTTTTTGCTTTTTCAGAAGCTACTGAGCTAAGGAATGCATAACTGTGTCTATTGGGTAAAAATGTAATGGTTGTCTCCTGTTTGTGACCGCACTTGAAATTAGCCTACTTGCCATCTTTCCTCCCTCGACTCTGACCAGATGCCAGGTTGTTATTTTACTAGGATTGTGGCCTAGCATGACCTTTTCTGAGCCAAAGGAAAGCTTACCCGAGAAATTCGATAAAATCTTGGATGCGGGCCTCGCTAATTCGTTCGTCCAGCTCACCACACTTTCACGACCTCTTTTCCTTCAGCCACCCCCCACCAACCCCCAATCGATCTGCTTATCTCCTGAGATCAAAGGCTCGCACCGCCGTTGTACATTTAGCCTCGACTGGGTCCTCCCACATCATGTCTAAATATTAATGATAATAAAGTCTCACACCCATCCCTGTGTCAGGCAATTACATCCAACATTGATCCTCAGCTCTCTGCTCCAATTAGAACTCACCGCTCGTAATGCGTCCTGGCACATCAAAGGATAACAGCCATTGATCCACTCCTGGATCTTAACGTTTACCGTTAGGAGAGTGGGGGGGGAGTTGTGGCATGGCGGTGGGGGGAAGCAATATTCTGACTAGAGAAGAAGAGGGGAGAGGAGAAATCATTTTATCCAGCCAGCCAGGTAAAGGAAGTGGTGAAACTCAGAGGGTGAGGCACAGCAGAGGAGGCTCAATAATAATGGACATTCTGACAGCTCAGAAGGCAAACAGCATCCGGAGCCCGGGAGAGACTCCTTCACAACAGCGTGGTTGCACTAAACACTGTAAACTCCTCTTTCTTTTATTTTAACAGAGCAATTGTAGTTCAAAACCATGAGTGCCATGTGTAAAGAGCCACATTTAACAAGCAAAGGTTTTCATAGACGCTGTGGTGCTGTGGTAGAAGTGCAGACACCAGATCACCAAGAACCAAGTGAGAAGTCCATTTGTAAGTTCAGCTCATGGACAATAAGTCCCACACTGATGTCCATTAACTGAGTCTTGACTTTTAGCATCGTACCGACTTCTAAATATTGATGACTGAACTACAACCGAACTTAATAAACAAGGAGGAAAAAAAACTGATCAGCCAATACAATACAGGTCACAGTAGGAGGCAAGAAAAGATTCAGTGAAACATGAGCTATCATGTCACCTCCCACATCTATGTCTTTAGGCCAACTATCCTTGACAAGTGACCTTTCTGACATCTTAAAAGTTTGAGGAAAGGGAAATATTTTAAATCAACGTATAGCTTGGACAACAATATACCATTCTACAGCAAACCACACTCAGAGAGAGAGAGAAAAACAGAAACAACTGGGTAAAATCTGACCCAATGAGTCAATAGACAGCGACACGTTACCATTAAACCAGGGACATTCCTTGTACAAATGAACCTAAACAATCCCACTGTTGACACCATTATTTGACAGGGCTTGTTGTTATGTTCTTTCTCTGCTGGACTGATAGCTCTGATAGTCCTGGCCTGGGGCACGACCTCACAGCCGCCTTTGTCACAGAGCTGGAGGAAGGCTTGTCCATCGCTTGAGGCTACAATGATTCTCTTCATGGCACCATGATACACTGAAACACTGTGCTACTGGAATGCTACCCAGCAGTTTGTATATCTAAATTAATTGACTGTCTGTGGGTGGCTTTTTGAGGCTAAGCTAAAATATCTTCAGCAATAAGGTCTAAGGGGGAGAATTGACCAATTTAATTACTGTCAATCCTGAAATGCATATTAAATGTCTATTAATACCTGGATGGGGAATGGAGACTGTCATTTTGATGTACTGAGGTTCATTAAAAGGTCATGATGGAGGAATTGTCGTAACTGCTTCCACATTTATGGTTGTATGCAGTGCTTTATGCAAAATGAAATAAATGGGTAACTGATACAGTAAGTAAGGCTAAAATATTTTGAAAATGACCACTAATTTTCAATTTTCATTTTTTTAAATTTTTTATCGTCAACACAAAACAGATGTTGCACGACAAACAAAATACTTTTAAAATGCTAAAAACACACATATTGATCCTCTGGGCCATATCAGCAATTTCTGAAAGAACCTTAACACCTTTGGTCTTCCTACAGTATTTGTTTGTGTACAATACTCTTCCCTTTTCTCGACCCACTGTCCTCTGGCTGTGGTGTCCCTCACTATTATACGCTTTGCTAACATGGTGCTTCGCTTCAACTCTGTACTTCGGCCTCTACCAAACGATGTAATTAAAGATTGGTGAAATGAAACCAGTGTTTAGAAATGGTTTATGTCAAGTCTGTTCTGAAATGCTATACCACAGGGAAACTTTTAGATGGGATGGGTGTGCATCAACATCTTGTTAAATAAAATAGCGTCTTGGCCTGAAGAGAAAAACATCTAACCGACAAAGCCTCAATGTGAGCCAGGTCAGAGGACGAATGCTGTGTACAATAGTAATGCAATGGTGACTGCAGGAAAACATTTGTTGTTGGCTGAGATATCAGGCTCCTCACATGTGTGTGATACTCAGTGATGCATTCGGGTCAGCTGAGGAGAGTGGGGGGATTGGCAGGCTCCACAAACAGCCTGGGAAAGTGACACTAGGATGTTAGGCCAAGACATCAATGTCCTCACAACTTCCCTTTAACACTGAAGCAATGTTAGCCCTGGCGCCATAAGAATATGGGGTGGGGGTTAAAGTTTACATGATGGCTGACAGGATGTACCCATGTGACCCAGCAAACACACAGAAAATAAACAATGTAGCTCTACATTTGAGAAGCAATGGCTTTCAGGGCCTTCAGTGGTCATTTATAAAGGACTGGATGTTTGTGTAGGGGTTAGTTTTGTTGCTACCAGCATAAGCTATAGGTCACTTGAAGTTGTTGTGATGCTTTGAATCAGTGGTGTGGTATAATTTACAGTATGCACACAAAGTATAATGATAGTTCATTCCATGAATTTGACCATAAGTGCGCACACAGGTCGGGGATTAGCCACCTTGACCTCTTATTAAATCCAGTCCTACATATAATTGAGGAAAAATATTTTTAGGAGACCTTTTCATATGTTTTTGCTAATATTATTGAGGTCCTAGTAGATCAAATGTTGTTAACTCCGATTTCTTTGCCACTGCTTGTAGCATAGGAAATAATACTCAAAATAACACTTGGAAGACTGAAGGTCAGCTTTTTTCTTTTTTTTTTCGAAGCTCTCCAAGAACTTTGGCAGATCCAAGATGGACAACTGAACTTTTGGACTGTGGAAGCAAAGTGTATTTATGTGTGTGTATAACACTACCTTTGTTATATTACAATACAGAGGTATTGAGAAATGCAATAAAAAATAAATAAATAAAAAACAGTGGTCTTAAAGCCTGGCCTCCACAAAAGAGTTGGTTGCAAAAAGTAGGAGGGAAAAATATATATATATATTTGCTAAGTCTTCAGTGCCGTTCTGTGAGCAAGGTTGTTCGAGCTGAGACAGATCACGATGGGATGATGTTGACCCTTGAGGTGCAAACTAAGATCTCTGTCGCCACAGGGACGTGAAGATCGTGGTGTGAGAGGGGAAGTCTTCTCTCCAACTGGCAGCAGGCCTGGCCTCGCACCAGGGTGCTCAGCCAACAGCTCCTCTCCTCTGTCAGACCCCCACCCCCCTCCTCCTCCACCTCTTCCTCCACAGCCTCCTGGATGCCAGTCTGCCTGGCTGGTGTGGGCCAAACAAGCCCCAACCATCGGGCCAAAGGGGCAACGGAACTCCTGCCAGCTGGGCCAGCACTTCACGGCCGAGCACCACTCTCCAAACAAACAGTGCAGTGGGCCACAAGCCACGGGCAACATGGAACCTGTCATTACCAGCCGTGCATGGCTGGTTCACTCCCCAAAACCCAAGCCAGGCCAAGGGCTTGAATGTGTACTGCACTTGACTCTGAGCAAATATCTCAGTCAGGGAATGTCATATCGTAGGAGAATCCCTTTTCGGAATTAAACTGGACTGTCTGCATGTTGTACGTGTCTATGTATCCATCCCAAATAAATTTTCAACATTGCTTTAAGCAATAAGAAAAATATTTCTAAAGCTGTGAAAGATGAGTTCAAGACATATGAGCGAAAAACCTGAGAAGTGGAAAGACAGTGCCTGCCAAACAGTCTCTTGAGATTAACTACATACCGTCTAATTATACAACATCTAGAAAACTTCCTATGGTCCCTGGGCTAAAATTGAATGGTACGGGCATTGGACCTCACTGGGGTTTTCTCCACTGATCAAGGTTCTACAGGCTTTTGTGGCATAACTCTGCTTTGTCCTTACGATTCTGGCTCCAACACATGATGGTTTAAAGCATCAATCATAAAAAAAGCCTTTTCAACATCACTAAATATGAATCAGTCAGAGGGAGGACCGTTGTGATTCACTGTCCAACCATTGCTTTCACTGGAATGCACTACTGGGACAAAGGCATCTCGGGAGAGACTTGGGAGTAACAAACAAAACAACCTGTGTCACAAATTGTCTCTGTCAGTACTCTACACAGAGAGAAATAGTGTTTCAGTGGGTTTCGTGCCGTAACTCAATCGTCCACCTCCACAAAAAAGAATACTGCACAACTAAACGGTCATGCCTGAGTAATTGTCGGAGCCCGCTAATTTAAATAACTATGAATTTGTCTCTGTTTTGTTTCTTTGTCACGTGCATTATCTCAGACATCCCTGACATTCTGTGGCAAAATCTCATTTTTCAAATAACAGTGATGCCACAGACATGTCCCAACAAAGATGGGTAGTGCCTAACCTTAGCTAAATGTTAGCACTGCCTAAACAGGCTGAGCTACATGGTCCTTTTAATTAGTCTTGGAAATGATTTGGAATGTAAACTACCCTGAAACTGTATACTACGGCTGAGACCTACATTAAAAAAAAAATAAAAAAAAATCAAGTTATACTGAAACTTTATATCTAACCATCTTATAGTCAGACCTATGAAGCTTTGAGGAAAAAAACTAGGAATCATTAACATTTCCAACTGGCCTGGAAGAACTGTAACATTCCAAAGCTGACATTGTGCAAATAGGTTGTGCACTGGCAGTTTAAAATTGGTCTTTGTTAAACACATCGGCCATTTTCTCAAAGGTCAATGACCAAGATAAATTGGGTCAACAATAGCCACTAACAGTTTGAAGTGATTAAATTCAGTCATATGACAAACTTTCTATTGGGCCACAAGTTTCTTGAGACTGCAAATTTATAGTCTTTTAGGTTGTTAGACATTATCAACCAAAAAACAAAAACAAAAGACTATTTTACTGGTTCAACGTACTATTGACACACTGTAGATGCTTCAACAATTTGATAGGGAAATTAACTTTTTACTGCTATTTACTAATGAAACTAAACTGAAAAAGAATGACTAGATGACTCAAGTATAAAAAGGCGTAATTTTCATTTTTTTCTGAGACTCTTCTATTCTGTCAGAGAAAATCACACAAATCTTTTTATTCGACAATGAAGGGAATTTCAAAAAGACTGAAATGAATTTTTTGTGCAGTGAGTATAATGCATTGTAAGGTTGGATTTAAGAAATAATATATTTTCAAAGCTGTGTTTTCTGCAACTTGTCAAAACTGTTGTGTTTTACACATCATGGAATGCCATTCATAGCAAGCACCACCAAACCAAAGTAAGGGATGGGTGGGGGTGACGGGGTCTGTCCTTTTGGCTTCCAGACTTTGGGAAAGAAAAAAATTTAATAAAAATAAAACACACAAAAAAATCTATTTTTGTGTTTGGTATAAAAGCACTCAAGGTTAGTAGCTTTTGCGTAGAAAAGGGACCAATACGCTGCTGAAGTATTTTGACGGGAGCTGCTCTTGAATCCTGATGCATACAAATGCCTTGCCTTTCAACCTTTCTGCTTCCTTGAAAAAAAAGTGGTCCTCTTTTTATTGTTTTGTCCATTGTGATAAAGGGGATCTTTTATGCCATCAAGAACATGGCAACAATGTACTGTCTTTGTTTCATTGCACCATCCTGGGGGTCTGTTAGGATGAGATACAGACAAACAGAGGCGCAGTAAATGATTGATGGGTTAGAAGAAAATATTAAAAAGAAAAAAAAAACACTCAAAATTCAGCATTTGTAAATATTTCAAGCTCTTGCACCCTGCCAAAGAAAGATCTGAGGGGCAACAACAATAACAGAAAAAACTATACTTAACCATCTATCCTGATGCAAACACAGCCTAGACAGCTGACTTATTTTGTTGAGACAATCACTGCTTTTATAAACGACTTGGATACCTCTGACGGGAAGAAATCTGGAACCTTAAGCCCCATTGGACAGACAGTGTCCTATTTGTTATAATAATCTGAGGTCCTCCCTTCCCACTATTGAATGTCACTGTGTACTCTTGGTCAACAAAATGGACTGCATCAAGATGGTGAGAGGGAGAAATAAATGAGAGCTGACTAAAAGTGCAGAGGAGGTGTGTACTGTACAGTGCAAGTGTTTGGGCAGAAGCCACTTTATTCTGGCAACCGATGCAGTTTGAGATCAACTTATCATGGCAGAAGGATCCCATGCCCTCGCATGGTTCAAGATGGAACAGATGACATGTACATGTGGGTATGGAGCCTACTGCAAAGATATAGGTTACAAAACAGCCCCCTTTTCCTTCTTGACACACATACTGGCAGCCAGTAATGCAGTGGCATTCCACAATATTCCGGGCAGCTGTTGCATAGTAAGCCAAGAAGTATGCACAATGGCTTGCTGGGAGGGAACAACAGTCAGAGAAGAGACAATGTGATAGATTCTAATTGCTTCAAAATGTCCTGAAGAAGGCCCCCTATTATCTATTTAAATCGGCTGATAATGGGAGGCTAGGAGGAGGAGGAGGAGGAGATGGAGAAGGGGGAGGCGGAGTAGGAGGAGGGAGGAGGGGGGGGGGCGACCTAGGCAGAGGGAGAAAGCTATCCTCTGCGCTGCTGTCGCCTCATTATTTTCCGTCTTGACGGACGCCCGCGCTCAACCCCTGGATGAATGGCCCTGTGCTGAATAAGTTATCGCCAGACACACAAAGGGAAGAGTGCGCTCCACAAACAACACAGCAGTACTGCAAAGCATGAATCTTTTTCCTCTCCTCCTCTGTCTTTCACCCCCCCCCCAAAACTCCCCACCCTTCCCCCTGTTCCCTCTAGACGAAAGGCAAGCCCTGCCACAGACTGAGATCTCACCTGTAATTTCTAAAGAAGCTCACAGTAGGTGGGGGAAAACGTAAGGGAAGATGGATACAAGCATGTATGTTTGCGGAAAAGATATATACCTCCATTCCTCCATTTTGTTTCATCTGTCCTTTTTGTTTGTGCAGCTCTTCAGTGAAGACAGGGACCTCCTTGGGACAGCATCTGAAGATGTTTGAGAGGATGTTTTTTGTTCCTCTTAAGACAAGGCCCACAGCATGATCAGTGAAAATGGTTTGGTTTAATCTGATGTTTATTTTGTTTCCTTCTCTGTTGTCTGGACTGCTGG
This sequence comes from Decapterus maruadsi, assembly GCA_030347415.2. Classification (NCBI taxonomy): domain Eukaryota; kingdom Metazoa; phylum Chordata; class Actinopteri; order Carangiformes; family Carangidae; genus Decapterus; species Decapterus maruadsi. The sequence continues at coordinate 9,693,985 of CM064888.1, read as the reverse complement.
GGCCTGGCATATCAAATCAGGATCACCTCTATACAATGCTCCCAAGAGGGGGTGCAGGAGAGGGCCCTTTATAGCTGCTAAACAGGAGCTAGGAATGATGACAACAGGAAAGAGTCCATTCCCCAATGGTTACGGCTATGGTTTGCTCTATGGCCGCCAATCTCTCTCCCTTGCTGTCACTCAAAAGTAGCAGTAGAACTTTTGGACAGGAGAGCCTCTTTCCCCTCTGACGGGGAAATCAGAGGGTGCCGTGGCCCGACAGGCGCTCTACGGCAGATCAAACAGGGCGGGTACCCTTGGAGTGACACCTGGAGCCACTTCAAGGGATGAGAGCGCCACTGATCTCCAGTCATCTCTTCAGAACGACAGTCTGTCAGGGTTAAAGGAGGAGGAAAAAAAGAAGCTCTATCAACTAGGATGGGATGAACGAGGTCGAACGAAGCATCACCTCGACGTCGTGGCTGGCTGACCCCCGAGCATTTGGGAAGCGACGGTGCAAAAAGTGTTTTTTGTTGGAATGCTGAAGTTCAGCGTTGATGCCCAGTTCAGGGAATAAGTGACAGCTAATTGTGCCGATGCAGCAGGTTCGCTCAAATTATGTATGGGTCTGCAGTTCTTGGTTGTACTGCTTTGATTGCGACTGCTATCTATCTTAAAACTAATTTGGAAAACAAACACAATTTCAGCCAGCATGGCACGTTAGAGCAAGCAGCTAGCATGTCCAACTTGGACTTTTATTTCTACATGACTTTGGTTTTAAAAAATATCTAAAGAATTTCTTCAGCACCACATTTTGAAATAATTACAATTCAACTATGTCCCAATCCATCATAAAACACAGGCTGCCATGAGCGGGATAACAGAGAGAGGGAGATATGTTGGGAGAAAAAGGGGGCTTTGGCAGCCAGTTAAGCGAGTCAGTCCTCAACAGACAAATGCATCCCTTATATAAAACAACAACACGTCTTTGCCCTTGTCAACAATCCCTTCCTCTACAGCCCAGGCTTGTGTGTGTATATATTTTCCTTTCTGCAAAAAACATCCCATCAGCACTCTCTAATGGGCGAGGTGGAGGAAGAGAGAAAAAGACAGAGATAAAGCAGGAGGGAGAGTGAAAGAGAGAGAGAGAGAGAGAGAGAGGTGGCAGTGGTGCTTGTTTGGCTCAGGAGCAGTGAGTAATGAGGCTGAGGCGCACCCTGTCATTGTCCCAGCAGCAGCCTGTAGCCACAGACACACACACATCACATAGACACACAAGAACATTAAAAAGTATCTCCTATCTACAAACATGGGAAAAAGTGCAGATTTTAACAGACACTTATTGGACAAAAAAGTCAAAGAAAATCAAAAAAGCTTGATAAAAAAATAAAATATAGTCTAATAACGATATTATTATTTAATCACTTTCTCTTATAAAAAAAGAATCCCCTAATTATATGATGATTCACTGATAGGTGTTACTTACATCTTCAATGTCGAAATGGAAAAATGTTATGTGATCTTTCTAACTCTGTCATAAGTGAGTTGTGCTGTACAGTAGGAGAGGGGAGGTAAGGGTTCCACTGTACTTATAAGTTATCACCATGTCCAAAGATACAGACAGCACGGACAGAAGTATGAGTGCCATAAATTTGCCTGAAGAAACCTGCTTGCTTTCCTTACTAGATCAAAAAGTCCTCACAGACCAGCAAGGTCTTCTAGCATTACTTTCTTGTCTACCAAAGGAAGGAGCTGCAATCAATAACACAGAATACATTTATAAAAGTAGAAGCAAATATCTTCCTCTAGTAGGTTACGGTATCCTTAATCCATTGAATATACCTTTAACAGGCATCAATGCACGTTTACGTAGCAGCTGTGCCCTTCTTGGTATGTATAAAGTTTAGCTAGGGGTTGCAGAGTGGACAGACACAATTCACGCTTTCACACTTTACTCCTTTGCCAGAACAAAAAAAAAAAACAGACTGGACATGAAAAGCACAGAATGCTTCCCCAGAGGGGGCAGAAAAGGCCAGGGGTAGGACTGACCCAGAGGGATGCAGCAATATGGAGGCAGGGAGTCGGGGGGTTGAGTGGGGTGGTAATGATGCCAGGCTGAACAAATTGCAAAGCAAAGGGAATGTGTTTAAATGTAGAACATGGAATTATCGTGGCAGCAACATGCAGGGGAGATCAGAGAGAGTGAGATCCACTGGGAGTGATCTGCCACTCTCGGGACAGAAAACACGAGGCTTGGCTATGGCTACTGTGATGAGTTCAGCTGTAATACAAAGTAAAATAGAATGTAAAATAGGCCAAACATGTCTTATACAATGTTGTAGACATGGCGTATACAACAATATTCTGATGAAACAGAATAAGAGAAAATAAACGATGGTAGGTATGAGAATATGGTGCTGGTGAGCCCGACACCGCGCGACTGGACAGCACGGTGTGTGTCGCTACTGCTGCTCTAAAACAGGGCAACACTAATGAATAAATAAATAAATGAATAGTGTAAGAAAAATGGAAAAAGGGAGAAAGAACTGCAATCTGTTCCATCTTTCAGCTTCAATTAAAAAAATCAAATCTTTTTGTTCAACTTCAGAACAAGACTTCAAGAGGGCCCCAAGACTCCGATCCCACCACGGCTCACTGGGAGAGTTGAATTCCATTAATTATGTGACCTACATATTCCAGTAGTTCATATTCCAGAGAGTCAGATAGATGGAGAGTATATATTTGCCAATAATATAGAAGTAAGGCAATACTTATAGATCGTAAGGAATCAAAAGTTCCCTTCTGAGGATGCTTTTCTGAGGCCATGCACTTTAGTCTCTTGGCTCATTACACTGTTTACATGTTGGTTTATTGAGCTGAGCAAACAAGGAAAAACTCCTGGTTTCCCGTGAATAACGCAGACAGGAAACTTTTGATTTTCCCATAAGCCAGGATGACTTCTACCTTTTTCTTTTTCTTCCAGTTAATCATACGGATAGGTTTAATTTCCATTTCAATAAAGGATCAACACTATAACAACATTCAGCGGATTGTTCTTTGTTATCTGTACTATATTTGCACAGAACTTGCCACGTGTAACGACGGTGTAAGATCAGAGGAATGAACTTAGCCACACATTAAGACAGCTTGTCAAAACACATCTCAATAAAAGAAGTTAGTGTCTTGGTTGCTCTGTGGGTGCATTAGCTTGTGAGCTACAGCATCATCCTCACCCGGCTCATGGGCTGATCTCTTAATCAGTGTCCAGAGTGTGCATGAGTCCTCTTCTGAAGGCTGAGGCTGTGTCCATCCTGCCTGCCCGTCGCTACTGCCAGCTTCAGCCATGAATATGTAGCTGTTCTGTGGCTGGGAGCTTGCTTATGTTTTCTGTCTGATATCTAGGCCCCATTCCCATTTCAAAGGGAGGTCCACCCGGGGCCTTGACTTTTTGATCTGCCTGGCGACTGAGTCGACCACCTGCATGTGGGATCAGCTGCCAGTGAGAGCAGACAACCCCTCTGCTTCAAAATATACATCCTCCCCCCTTCGTCCTCGCTGCTTCATTGCCCTTCACTGTGCCCCCTCCTTCCGTGAAACCGCCGGGAACCCCAGTGGTCCTAACTGGGTCTGGAGCTGCATCCCATTCCCAACTGCTCTGACTGTGGTGGGTGAGATGCTTGAGATGTTCAGCATAGCAGCAGGGAAATATACGGCACAGTCACAAGGCCATTTTGTATTTACAAGGGGCCATAGGTTGAGTGTCCCATGGAAAGAACAGATAGGCTACCTCGCAAAAAAGGTTTGTGGCTTTTGTCATCTGGGATAGTGATCCACACTGTGAGCTATGACGCTTTGCAGTGCTGTCTGTGCCAAACCCACACGTCTATCAAACCCGAGTTAGTTAAGGAGTAATGACGACCAATTAGTTGACAGGAAACCACAGAATTAAGTTAGATGCTTATCAAATATCAAAGAAAAAACACTTTGCCTGCTGGTATTAAATTCTTGCTCATGTAAGTGAACTTACTGCGCTGTTAATTTTCCACAGCTGATACACGCCTCAACAAATCTATGTCCAAGGCCACCAATCAAAATGTACCTGTGTTTAAGGTTTTCTCATGAGTCTCTATTATAAGATTGTGATAACTAATGCATATGTAGGACTAATTTGTTTATATTCCCTTTGGCTTCAAGTATTCATGTATCCTATTATAAAGACATCTACACACAAAAATGTTTTAATAAAGAATGCAGTAAATCAAAGTTACTATAACTCTTGCAAAGCAGTATTATTGCCAAATCTTTTAGACTTGGTGCCACTAACCAGGCTTTAAATGAAATGATAATTATTTGATGATCAAGGATATTAATATAATATCAGATTTGCCATTCTGCCTCATTGGGATCACAGTGCCTGTCATGGTATAATTAAAACCCAAAGGATTTCAGACGACTGAATTAAAAATGAACTAAGAGTGGATGCCCCGGATGCCCACACTAGACCACTGACATCCACCATGGATGGAGCTGACATGAGACAGAGGCTACGTCTGTGACACTGGTTAACAGCCTACAACTCAGCCCATCAAAACACCTATAAACAGTGTTTTATCCTAATTATCCCCATTGGCAATGAAGGGTTTCAGAGGTAGACATTTGGAAAGATCAATTTTCAAACAAAGCAACAGCTATTTTAGATGTGTGTGTTTCTGAGTGTTTCTTGCAATAAGTGATATTCACAGAGTCTTTAAGTTAATTGGCTGTCTTGAACCCTGACAGCTAGCATAATGAGTGTCTAATGGTTTCTCAGCTGGAGTGATAACCGCTACGCCGTAAAGGCCCCTCTACAAGAGGTGTGAGTTTGAAACAAAATACAGCAACAACGAACACCATTTATCCTCTAGATCGTGCAAAAATACCTCCAACCCTTAACTTACACACCTACATGTACGCAAGTCTGCTTGTCTGGCATGGATTATAGCCATCATCATCAAACTGTTGCTCTGCTCTCTACCACAGTTTAAAATAAAAGATATCTGAATCTCTCTGTGGTATTGATGTGATACAATTGTCCAAAACTCTTGGCTTGAACAAAAACAAAACATTGGCTTCCAAATTTAGCTAATTGTCGCATTCCAACAAAAGGAAAACCAACAAAATAATTAAACAAAAAATTAAATATTCATGAGCCTGTGCATAAATGAGTAGCTGTGTCCACATCTTTTTTGTGACGTAAGTACAGAGATTATAAAATATAACAGAAGAGCTTTTCTCCTTTCACCTACCAATAAAAGTCCTTTACATACTATTATTGATGTTGCAGAGAATGACAAAGCAAACACTCCCCCACCCCCTTCATTACGGTGTTAAGGAACTACAATTACTCTGACATCGCACACAAATAAACAATTAATCAAAAGGCAGAAAATCAGGGGGGCAAATAATTAAATGAGTGAGGAAATGAGGAAGAATTGCCTGAAAGGATGTGGGTATGCGATATCATTGAACCATCCTGAACTTAGTTTTTCCTCTCAGTTCTCCATCTCTGGTTATAAATGACTTCAGATTTGACGTTTCCAGCCCACAGCCTTACAACAAAACACACTTTCTTTTATTCAAACAGTGAAGAAACGGAAAGAAAAAATGACTTTTTGTTAAAGAAAAGGCGGGGGGCGTATGTTGTGCTGCTCCCATCAAGCAGAAAGGCGGGTGGTAGTCGGAGAGGCTCGCAGCCGGGCCCCACTTTGGAAAGCTCTCATAAATCCTGATTTGAGCGGGGCGCTAACCAGAGGAGGTAAGGCATGTCAAGAGAGGGGGCTGGAGAGTTGTGGGGGGGGGAGTGGCAGTTTGCCTCTTAAAATGCTACGTCTGATTAAGTCTTCCCATTAGGTGACAGCTGAACTTTAACATTAATATGATAATATTGAAATAAGTGTGTGTTATTTACTTCAGCTCCAGAGGGGGGCGGAGGGAAGAAGAGAAGGAAGGAGGAGGGAATGATGAATGATTTCTGGACAGCTCTGGGTGACAAGCCAGGCGAGTTGACCCCCCCCTGCTATCCTCCTCCTCCTCCCATAATCAGACTTGACAAAATGGAGACATATGCAGAAATATTGGTTACAGTCGGCATCACAGCCCTTCTCAGGCCTTCCCTCTCTAGTAACTGCTGGCCGCCCTGTGAGCCGCCCTCCAAATTGTCTACAGGCACTGAAGCATCTATTTCAATTGGCACTTCCTCCCTGGCCCCAGGATTTTACATTTAGTCTGTGTCATTTACATATTACTCTTAATCAAAATCCACAGTGGGCGACAGGGAGAGGAAAAAAAAAACAAGAAAGAGGGAGCGGGAAACAAAACCGTGGCGTCACGGTTCAGAGGTAGGCACACAGGCATTTTATGAAATGGAGATGTGACAAGACATTACGGTATGTGTGTGTGTGTGCGTGTGTGCACGTTTGTGTGACTGTGTGTGTGTGTATTAGGCGGAAGTGCATTAGATAATGCAAGGACTATTGAAATATTTGCCTGTGAATGCTTCTGTTTGTGTGATTGTTGGGGTCTGCCTTGTGCATGAACTAGCGAGCAAGACAGACAAAGAGTACAAGTTGAATATGGGTTGTAATATGGGCTGAAAAACAAAGAGAAGACAAGAGCGAAGACAAGAACGGAGACATGTACGGAGCACACTTGTGTCTTTTAGCTATTTTCCGCAGGACGCCATGCAAGGCTACTCTTTTCTCAGTCTAGCCAGGCACTTAACAATAACACCACTGCGTAACAAAACAGCCATTCACACAGTCTAGTTTAGTGTGTACAATAAGAGTCACATTGATGGAGCATTCAAATAATTTAGGAGGTTAAAGAAAAGATGACATTTACATTTTTAAGGGTTGATTACACTGCATAAAAATACCCAAACATTTAGGATTTAATTACAGTTGCACCTTTTGAATAATTGTCTGATAAATATCATCCACGTTATATTCAACGTGAAAAGCAGTGTGGCCAACAACACAGCCTTTAAGACCTCTTACTGTACGAATGAAATGAAGAAGTTGTAAATTTTGATCTAATCAGAAACTTTATCAGACGGTGATGACTTGGAGGCAGCTTCCAGCACTGTTAGAGCACGACACATACAGAGAGGTGCAGAAACAATGTCCCTACCTGCCTCTTACCTTCTCAGCATGCCGGTAAGGATGCGAGAGCTCTTGCCCAGGTTGGCGTCTGTTTCTCTCAGCTGGGGAGACAGAAGCGGTGAAAGACGAGGTTTTAGTCTCCTTTCTGATCCCACTGGCCTCAAAGGATATTTAACACCAACTACTGTATGAAGAACATTACTCAGCTGGCTTCTTCTCTGTCCACATAATACATACACAACACATCAACATTTGAACACCTCGGCACATAATTAAAGGACAGAGCAAGCAGGGAAAGTAATTTCTTCTAAACCTTGCTCAGTGGCAATTTGAAAAAGACATCTCTAAGATTTGACACTTTATCTTTCAACACAAAGTTGGTTCGAAGGGAAGAGATGAATCAGGGACTCTTTGATTAGAGGCTTGCTTCTTCTTTTTTTTTTAAACTTTGGGTTCACTTAAGTTCAGCTATTGAGAGACAGCCTCCATACTAAAACACCTTTGTAAATATACTTTTAAACTATCTTTTTTAATGCTACTTGATCTAATAAGACATAAATGCATTTACATACTGTACATTACATTTACATGGCTCCACTAGGTGTGCTAATAGCTTTTAGATCCATATGCCTATAAACTATAGACATCATGAGCTGTTTTTTTGCATTTGTGTATATACAAAACCTTTGCATCTTCACAGATTCCCACGTATTAGGACATGTTAGTGTGGTGGCCTTCTGCTCCCCTGGCTGCTGAGCAAACATTGAAATAGTGTAGAAAGAGGAGGGAGAATGGCCCTTTACGTTGCAAGTACTGTATACTAGGTTCTTGAAAGCACACTTGAAATAACGATCATGGCTATCCGGGGCTAATTGCCGGGGACATTTTCCTCTTTCTTACTCCATCTTCTCTCCTCTCTTCCTCTCTGCCTTTTTTCTCTCATGGGTCATAGAAATGTTTTCATTCCACTCTCTTTATCTGGGGTAGGGACTTTCACAGTGAAGAGAATTGGCAGAGATGCTGCCAACAAGGCGCGAGTGTGACTGCAAAAAAAATTGCTGACACTGCACAGAGTGAGCTGCCACTAACGTCCACCTGTAGTCGCATCTCTAAAGGATGATGGGGGGGGGAGTGTGGGCAAGAGTCACTGCAGAGAGTTTCTCTCCAGAGTCAGCAGGGGGTCACTCATCTTCATCTCTGCCTGAGATAATAACTGTATTTCAACAAAGTCATTCTCAGCCCATATGTTTTCATCAGTAAAGTGCTGTTAGATTGTATTCTATTCTATTTTTAAGTCCTAACTTTCACATCTTTTCTTCCACCCTCCTTGTTCTCTCCAATCTTCCCAGCATCGTCTTCTTTCCTGTTTGTTCTGGCTCATCTTGCAGTCATCTCTTGCCTGCATTTCACCCTCTCCTCCCAACCCTCCTTTACTGTGACTTTCTTCCTCTTCTTCCATCTTTGCTTCCTCCCCTCTGGCAGCCTGGGCTGGTGCGGTGCAGGTTGCCAGAGCCAAGGATACAGTACATGTGGTACAGGGTAGGAGGTGGGGGACCTGGGGCTTGGGCCCTCTGGCAAAGACAACAAGTCCTGCAGTTGCCTGATGTCTGCCTCTACCCACAGATCTGTCCCCTAGATAGTTCACACTTTTTCCCAAAATACATCTCTCTCTGAATCATTCCTTCTTTTCATTCCTCACCCTCTCTCCACTGCCTCTCACCAAATCGCATGCTTTCCTGCTTAACCTGAAATGGAGACCGACTGAGATTTCAGAGCTGCTGACTGTCTAAAATTAACTGTGTTCGCGTGTATGGGGACAAAGAGGGAAATGTGCTTCTCCCTGCTTTTATTTTGCATGTACATCTCCAATAGAAAATTCTCTACAGACACCTTAGGTCATTCTCCAGGATTAAAATATGTATATATTCTGCTGCCATCCTTGGCAGGTAAAGCTAGCTGAAATATAAAATTTGAAAATAGTCTCTCAGTCATATCCTTTCAATCCATCAGGTGCCAAAAGATGGCATTCAAGAAGGAAAAAGGAAAAGGTTAAGCATTGAGGATGAAAAGTGCAAAACTAAGATAACATATACTTTTGAGCATTAAAATTTGAGAGCTTACTGAACACTATAATCATCCCCAACACTACACAACCAATCGTCTTATATGAATAATCACAAAGGACTAAACCATACTATCACTATTTTTAATTGTCATAAATAAATAGTGGGGCGTTTTCCTAACAGTTGGCATTAAAGTTACAGCTTGTTGCAGCCAGTCTTCTCAGTTGGAGAGGACTGGCTAAGCAGCATGCTAGCAGCTATGTTTCAGTGTGAGGTCCTGTAATATTATCTAATACATGGGACATTTGTGGCTACAGACGGGTGATCACAAAATACACAGATTATGGGATACAGAGAGAAGCTGTGCTCCACTGATCATGAGAGAGGGGAGTGGACAAATTTAGGAATCTAAGAGTTTGAATTAGTCATTTAAGGGAAAGAATAATTCATTTAGAGGAACAGATTAATAATTTGCGTACACAAATTGCACATTTTGTCTCCTGAAATGAGTAATCGCTGCCCTCAAATCAATAATTTTATACACTTGAATTATTAATTGAAACATATAAATTACTAATTTTTAAAGAACGAGTATTAAAACGCTCTCCCCCGCTACCTGTAGCGATGAGCCAGTCTGGAGAGTGCTTAAATCATTCTGGGCTTCAGAGTTGGGAGTACACTGCTTTGACCTAGTGTTGAAACCTTCCATTGACTTCTATTTGTACCATAAAAGCTAAACAAAAGGCCACACCTCCTGCTGAGCATAGGGGTTTGGGTTTGTGTGTGTGTGTGTGTGTGTGAGTGTGAGTGTGTGTGTGCCTTTGTGTGTGCATTTCTATGTTCATGCTTTGCCATTTATGCTAAAACTATTACTCCTTTTGCTCCCATTTCTTTAATGCAAAAGAGCTGCTAACCAGCCCTCCTACCCTGTGTCTTTACATCTTTGCTTCTTTCTACTTTACTTTTGCTCCACAAACTGCCTTTAAAGGCCTCTGTGTGTGTGTGTGTGTGCGCACATGTCCGTGTGTGAGTGTGTGAGTGTGTGTGTGTGTGTTGGGGGGAGATGAGCAAAAAAGACTCATGGGCAGAAGGGAGAGAGAGAGAGAGAAAGCAAAAGAAAGAGAGCAGGTACTCTCAGTAGACACCGTGGACCGTTTTGAAAGGAGATGTTTGATTTCCTTTGAAATCGCCTGTGCGAGGCCCACTGCCATGTTGTGATCTTTAAACATTCTGCATTGAGGGGGCCGACAGGGCTGGGCCCCCTTCCTGTGTTTGGTCTTTTCTGTCTCTGCCTACCTGTCTGTTTGGCTGGCTGCATGTAAGGAGGGGCAGTGCTAAGGATTGGCGGGTGGAGTGAGGGGTGGGCGGGCGGGTGGGGTGGGGGTTGTGGGGGGCTCTCTGAGGGAAAGTGAGAAGGAGAGAAGGAAACCAGAGAGGAGCGCTGAGAGGTAAAGGAGGACAGGTGAGGAAGGATGGCAGCCAGCGAAGTTAACCCCATTCAGGTGAGGAGGGGGGAATCCTGGAGCAATGTCTGCAGGTACTAATAATATGCAACTCTTTTCACTTCGTCATATACTTATTCAAACTGTGATTAAGAATATCTACTTAATTACAATTCAGTGCTTTCACTATTAATAAATAAGCACATTCAGTTCCTTGTCAACACAGCTCTGCTGACATTTTATGTGAAGTGTAATTCTACCCACGACGGTGTGTGTCCCAGTTTTGTGAGTGTAGACTTGCATTTGTGTGTTTACTTAGCAAACCATGCAGAAAGTGTTGAATGCTGTCAATGTTGTTAACCAGTTGTAACACCTTTATAGTCTCACAAACACTTGTTAAAATAGACAGATGAGTGTGTGTGCGTGTGCAGGTGGCATGTGTGTGTACTCACCCTTTCTCTGGCTCTCTGGATCTTCTCACGGTCAGTGTGCAGGTTGGCAAGAATCTCCTGACCCACTTGTTCTGCAAGACAAGAAGACGTGATGTGAGGAAGGGGATATCTGAAGCAGAATTTAGAGGAAATCAATGGAAGTAACCTTGAAACAAATGATCACAAAGATGGCACATAATATTTAAACATTTGCAAACATTTAAAAGTCACATCTATAGTGCTGGAATCATATATCATCCGTCTCTTTCCTTTATGTCTCATCATCATGACTACCGTGGAAATGATGTGATATTTTTCACCTGTTTATTTTTCCCTGAGCATTTTTTTAATAGAAAGAGCAAATGTTCTGAATTCAGCCATTGTGCAATATTTTGTACAGTAACTGTACAGTGCACAGAGACAACAGTGTCTAGAGGGAGCTTCAGGCGGGCACACAGTAGAATATTGTTGCTATGGGAAGTGTTTTTTAAACCGTCTTAAAAAGCTGCAGTAAACACACATGAAGTTCTAGACAACAATACCCCAGCATCCAGTCTGCCAGTGGGGTCCACTCAGCCAATGCAATATTCATTAAGCCATTCTTTTTTAAATGCCTCTCGTCAGTTGTGGATGTAAACACATTAACGCACAGTTATAAAACATCCCTGACAAGGCACCTGACAAGCTCGTCAGTGGTCACTGTCATTTTCCTGTCCCTTGGGTTGAGGATGGGAAAAGGAACCAAAAAAAAGAGAGAGAAACTAAATAAGCCCCCCCTCATCCTCTCAAAAAAAAAAAAATACACTGCTGCCATCAATGTAACCACACTGCTAAAGCATTAGCGTTTAAAAATGAGGGAGGCAGAGGATGAATCAGGAAAAAAAGGAAAAGAAGTGAAGAATCTTTGCATGGATCAAAGACAGGCTTTCAAGCGCACCAAACAAATCCGGAATAAACAACGCAGTTGCTGACTGTATTACACTACACAGGTGCCGCACACCAAAGAGCCCACGTGCTGAGCGCCTGTTTGGGGGGAGCAGTGTAAAAATGGGCTACATCTGGCAGCTAAACAAGAGAAGAGAGAGCGAGAGAAATAGAGAGAAAGATAGAGAGAGAGGGAGACAGAGAAAGGGGATCAGGGAGAAGTAGAAAAAAGAGAAAGCACTGTCAAATGAACGACATTCGTCTCCCACTCATCCCATCCCTTTTACCCCCCTACACTGTAACTGACTCAAATGTGTCTCTTCCTGCCTTCATTAATTTCTAATCTGGGACGAGACAGATTGAAGGATACCCAGATTAAACAGTGCAGTCAGACAGTCACATGTGACAAATAGGGCAGATTAAAAGACTGAGTGCAGGTATTAATAACCATAAAAATACAAGCCCTCCCCCGTCTCCATTGGAGAAGAACAAGGGATAAACAGAGAGGGAGTTGTAGCGGAAATCTTCTGTTAAAGAGACAAATAAGCACATCTATCCATCTCTGTCAGGGTTGTGGCTTTTTTTTTCCAAATAAATGACTGTGACAAGCAGTGCAGCAGTGGAAGCAGTTTTTTTTTTCTTTTGGCAAGTGCATTATTGGAAAGGTTTGCAAAGTGTAAAGATGGATGATGCAGGAGAAGAAAAGCCCTCCAAACTATTTAAGTCTAAGTACTGAGCAATCATTGACGTATTATGTTGGGTGGGTGTTACAACATAATCTTGATTTCATGAGCATTTTGGCAACAAAAACAGGAACAAGGAGGAGAAATTATGAAAAGCCTTTACAATAAGCTACATTTCAATGGAAAATAATGGAGAGTCAGTGGATTCAGGTTTCTGCCTACTGTAGGGCACCGCAGAGGGCACAGTGCTGCATGGTGAATGATGTGAAACCAAACTTTTCAATAGCACCCAAAAAACATTACATGTCCATCACTCCATGCTGTGTACTATTGTACAGACTGTCCGAGTACAAATGGTTGCCCTTGACAGATTTTATAACTGCTGAAAAAATACATTTATTAATACTTTGAGGAAGTTTTTTTTATCATAGCTATAAGACTACATCCTTTTTTAAGATTTGCAAGAGGAGTGCTACAATATACTTTTTTAACTTAGAAGGAGACCTTTCCAGAAGAGAAACAACAGGAACGTGCCACTACCAACATCAAGAGCCACTTCTAGCTATTAAAATTCATTACAGGTTAATGGAAGAAAAACAAATCAAGTGGCCCTGAGGACACTTACACTGACATCTTATTGTATGTGGACATCCACGTTGAGGGGAAAGTAAAATTGTTTGCAGTCGATGGAATATTCTGGTGAGCTGGCCGACTACAGACAGTTTCACCATAGCTTGTTAAGAGAAACATTTTCCTTGGCCGTGTGGCCACAGAGGTCTCTCCTCACCTCTCAAAATCTCTCATCGTCCCTCTCTGGGTTTTCCCTTAAACAGTCAGCCATTAGAGGTGTACATAACTCCCCAGGGAATGTATGATGTTTATTGTCTTTATCATGCATCTTCGCTTCCATTACTCATTCTCTGGCATGTATCTACGTTTCCATTCATCTTATTTAAGTCCTGCTGTCCAGTGGTCTGTGTAAAACTTCATTACCGGGTAAGAGAACTTGTTGGGGCAACACATGACAAAAATACAGAGTTAAAAACAAAAACGTAAAGTAGAGGAAAAATGAAGGGCTCGTCGGGGAAAAAACTATGTAACATGCTTTTCTGCAGCATGTTTGATGCAGACGAGCCAGAGTACAACTGTCAATAACTGTTTAAAAATACAGTGTACTGGTCTCCTTCTGGGAATGTTTGGTAATCACTGCCCTTTTATTGCATGTTGGCTTCTAAGACGCTGACTTTGGCAATGTTACATATAACATATTCAGGTTTCTACAATATTCTTAACTGCGCAAAATAAAAAAAATACAGAATTTATGACCAAGACAAAAATATGGGATATTAAACGTATATAGTTGATAAAAACAATGCAGGAGAGGAGAACAGATTTACTGTGTAAGTCACTGACTTGTTGCTCGTTAGTGTGTAAAATATTCCCCTCCTGTTTAAACAGCTATTAACAATTTAAATAACCCTGGCCCAGAGGCCTTGCTCTGACTCACTTGTTAAAGATCCCCATCCCCAAAGGTCCATTTAACAAGCCCATTATTCCATTACATTACACTCACATCAGCACCAGAGAGCCTTAATTTAACTCATTCCTCTAATGTAACTGTAGAAAAGAATTAGTATAGAAAAATTGAAGGTACAAATTAAAAAGGGAAATAATGTTTGGACGAGGAATTCTTTCCTTAAAATCCATGGTTACAACATGAAAGCAGCACAGCCCAGATATTTTTTTTCTTTTTTTTTTAGCTCAGTTCAAGACGTCACAGTTTTGTTAATAATGATAAGCTAGTCGGAAAACATATTTACTGCACAATTAACTTTACTGGTATGTGAAGTAATGTAATCTGTGATGCTGGAACACACACACCATAACATGGGCCAAACAGAGATATGAACAGAGCAATGAAACATTCCTGTACGCGTTGACTCTTAAATATACAGTATATCTCACAGCTACTTGATCAACAGGAATATGAATTGTAAATAATTCTGATTATAAATTAAACATTTCATTTATTTTTCCAGTCTTAGTATTAATTTTAGGCATAATTAGGCAAATATAAGCAAATTTGATGAAACAATTTTAAGGATATCGTCATATTTAAGGGCCCTGATAATTAATAACAAAAATAGTTGTCCAGATTAATGGTATAATAATCCACACCTGCAGCCCTCACTTATTTTCTCCACCAAAAAAAACAATTGTTATTTTTTTTTATTATACTGTCTAAAATGTAAATGTCATCAAGTGTTCAGGTTTGGACTGGACCATATGGTCCAATCCAAACCTGCCCATCCTTCAACTTTGTCCAGTGTGTGGATCCATTTAATTGGAGGTATCATCTATTTTACAGGAGCTGTTTCAGAGCAGTTACACAGTGTCTCAGAGCCCCTGTCTTTCTTTCTTTCTGTGTTGCGTTTCTTGCCTTGCTCCCTCTGTCCCCAGAGCTGAAAGGGTACAAGACCTGACAGTGGTGTGCTCTGAGGCTCAGCACAGCTCCTTTTCATTAAGCAGTTGAGACCACTTTTTGAAGGTTACCACACACACTTATATCTGGACACAAGCCACACACTCCAACAAACGGGGTAAGGAAGCCCATGGGAGGGTTGAGGGGAAGTAAGG
Organism: Decapterus maruadsi; assembly: GCA_030347415.2. Classification (NCBI taxonomy): domain Eukaryota; kingdom Metazoa; phylum Chordata; class Actinopteri; order Carangiformes; family Carangidae; genus Decapterus; species Decapterus maruadsi. The sequence continues at coordinate 9,678,687 of CM064888.1, read as the reverse complement.
AGGATCTAGATAAATGTTAGACCATACATTTTCTCACTCTCTAAAGCTTTCACCATCACACATGCACACACACACGCACACATATACACGTACACAGTATACCAGTCAACTTATATACCTGTGACTCACAGGTGAATAAAGTTACTCTGTCTTTGTACACTTCCAGAGAAGATTTTTTTTAAGGACTTCAAGTCTACAGCTGCCTGGTGACACACTTTCATCACCTCCATCAAAGTTGTACCCACACTGGGATGTATTTGTAATGCTGAGCCCACAGGCCATGAGGCTAGCGCATTCGCACTGAGCTATAGCTCAAAATAAAGAGGTGCCAACTGCTGGGTCACAGGGGGGGCATCTAGCATCTGGGGACACCGTGATGCTATGACAGCTTACTTATGATAATAACAACAAACAGTAACTGTGACTTCACAGGGTGGATAATGAAGGATTTAAAAGAGAGCGAGTATGATTTCAAAACTGGGAATTTTTATTCTTCCCTTTGTGTTCAACATTGATTCAGCAGCACACTGTATCAGCAGTGTACCCTTCAGAGTACGAGAGGAACTGGCCTGTTCTTTTAAGAGTCTAAGCACTTAAAAGGCCCCAAACAAGTAATATTCTGGACAGGGTGAAGCTGGGCCATCCCAGTCCACCCTGACTTAGCCCGTGCACCGGCCCTTCCCCTTGCATGAATGTGAGTGGTGGTGGGCAGTCAGGGTGGATTTCTGGGGCCTTTCTTCACTCCGCCAGGCTCTGTTTTATTCATCGCCTGCGCCCTGACCCCGCAGAGCTCCTGTTCTGACAAATCACTTCTGATTAAGACAGATCTCTGTTAGTCAGCCACTCAACTTGGCCTATTCATCATTCCACAGAAAATATTCCTCTCTCCTCCCCCATCCCTCCTCCTCCCGGCTCGTTTGCCTGTCCGTCAGACCGAAGCAAGGCGCAAAAGAAATTTCCGCTGCTGTTTTAAATGGCTGATTATAGACAATTGGTGGATGGAGAGACGTAAGAGCGTCTTATGGGTGATAAGACGCAAGTTTAATGGGTATAAATGACCAGGCCTGTAGGAGACCAGCTGGTAATAGAACCATTTGTTTAAAGCTGAACCAGCGTGGAGAGAACTGAAAGCTGTATTTTCCCTCTATTTGAGCTCCCCCTCCCCTTTTCCCTTCACCTCAGCCTCAAAGTCAAATTCTCAGATCACCAGATTTACATTTTCTTTTAAACAGCAGAGTCCCCTTCACCCTTATTCAATGAGAATTGATGAGGCTCGGAAAGGAATAGCTTGTTTTACATTTATGAAATAAGCCATGTCCCAGTGGACACAGCTGCAGATACTCTGCCACTCATACATTGCATTGTTTTCCATGGGTTAGTAACAATGAAAACCAAATATTTACTGTAAGTGTACTAATACAGTCAGATGTCTAAGAGCATTCATATGCAAAGTTTTGTCCTAATAAACAACCGCTAAAAATTTCTAACAAACCAGATTAAATTAACCTGAACGACAACCCTGCTGGTGGCAGAGGGCTGGGAAGCAGGAGGGGTGAGGAGAGAATGAGGGTTCCTACAAGCAAATTGCCTGGACTTAATCAACCAGTCTTACTGAACCATCCAAATGAAAACTAATGGACTTGGGTGCTTGCTGTGATTGCCCCACAAGCAACAATGTGTGGGCAGGAGCATTGCTTTCTGAGGTCTTCAATTAAAAAACGGGGAATTTCTACAGACCGCTGGTCAGCCTACACACCTATTCTACGTGTATCCCGATTGGTCAATTGTGAAGCTGAAAGAGAGCGGACTTATTAATTCCATTTCCAGTGCTGGGAAAATGATTTTTTATGTGTTGATTAAACTTGGTCAAAGTCGTAAAAAATGTATGAAGTGTAGAATTAAAACTCATATTCGAATGAGCTAATTTGCGTATGCATTATTCATAATGCTGACATTTGTGTCACACAATTGTGGTGGCCACATTGCAACTAATATATAAAAAAGTACATGAATAAAAAATTTTTTTAAAAGAAACAAATATAACAAACACTAGTACATCAAACTTTACTCAACAAGTCTGCCTAAATAATTAGGGTTTAAGTGCTTTACTCTGCAACTTAAATAATTTGATTTTATTAACGACTGAGTGGCCGTATAAAGGATGCCGTGCCACAGCATATGAACATTGTAAAAACATAATGACCATATCTAAACCGAAGGTCAAAGTTAAATACAAAAAGCACAAAAGACTCCAGCACAGGAATAATTAAATAGAAGCACATTCTGTTTAACATGGAAGACAAACACACTGAGTAAATTTCAACTCTGTGAATCATGCCAAAATTAGGGAGAAAACAACATGTCAGTTGGTCCTAATCAAACAAAACATCTGATTTAACAACCCCCGGTGGAACTGACTGAGGAGAAAACTTTGCCAGTTTGTCGGAAATGGACTCAGGGAGGGATATATGGAGGAGGAGGGAAGAAGAAAGAGAAAACTTGACGTTGCTCTGGTTCGTTTTCAACAGTTTAGGAGCGTTAATCATCACATTACTGTTGATTAAAGGCTTTTACGTCTCTAATCAGAAAGTTGACAGGCAGATCAAAGAGCAAAACACAAATTTCTTGCCTTTTAATTATCTGTACAACACCACACCTCGGGCAGCTCTTCCCTGCCTATCTCCTCAAACTCAGCGAAAGACTGCGAAAGGAGATCTAACACTCTACAACAGTTCATTATCCAATAAAATGGGAGATGGGGGAGAGAAAACACACACACCGACACACACAGTCTCATGCACACACACAGGCACACAAAGCTTTAAGGCTTTATGATTATTGAAGACCTGGGGGAGGCCTGCAGTCTTCTTCATTAACATGTCCCGAATTGGAACATCTTAATTATGTTTGTCAAAATCGGACTTGGCGTCAAGCTCATTTGCATGTTTTGACAATGCCAGTTGGGAGCCTCCACTCTTATTTTTCCTCAGAATGCTAGGAGAGCTGGAGCATTTAACACTTTTCAACACCTACTGATAATAGGTTCGTGTTGCTAAATGAATGAAATAAGTTGTTAAATGTGATTTGTTAGATTCGCCCACCCAGCCCCACTGTTTGAGAGTTAAAGTTAGAACTGATGCAAACACAGTCAAGTAGACACAAAGGCGCCTCTACTGTCTTGATCAAGGCTTGATCACCGCTCCCGTTCAAACTGATGGGGATGTGACGCCTTCTGCAGCGTGACTGTTCCTGCCCAGCTGTTACCTGTCAAGTGATTTGGACATGAAAAGTCCAACCTGCTTTGGGGGAAAAAGAAGAAAAAAAAAGAAAAAATTCGGCATCGGGTTCTCAAAAGTTCTACATGTACCTTAGTTCATTCAGCGCTAGAACAGATTGCTACCTGATTCATGATCACATCCTATTTGAATAAAAGCGAGCTATACATCACTCTCTCCCTTCCCCCATTAACGGCTCCCTAAATGAATCCTCGTTACGTCAATGATATGTAAAACAAGCATGGTCGAAAACAAACAAACAATCTGTGGGGACACAGGTCTGTCGGCGGCAATTTAGAAATGGAGAAAAAGGAGGGCATGAAAGCGAGACATCAAACATTAGCCTGAATGGAAGGCGCAAGCCATTAGAAGTCGTTGCACTGACAGGATCTGACAGTTGGAAACACTTAAAGATTATTTTCTTCAAACTTGGAATTCATTAATACTCATGAGCTGAGGAAGGGCTCCCAAAACACAGCCAAAAAAAAAACAGAGAGGGCTGGGTTGAAGCTAGCTGTCGAGTGATGGGTTTGCACCGAGGAGGCTAGTTTGCTCTCTGTGAATGAAGCTCACTTTCTTCACACCAATTAGTAGTGTGACAACATTTTTGACCCAACATACAAGTGTAAAAAAAACATTTTGGCTGAATCCTGTGTGGTTTCAAATGATAGATTTATGCTGGAGAAATTTTTAAAATCTGTCTGATCACTCTAAATAGACTTGAATGGATGCCACAACCTCAGGTGTCAAGGCATTATAATGGAGAGCAAGCACAACTGATAGGAATGATGACTACAGCTGCGCATTAAAGGCTGGGAATGTAAAAATAATAATTTCCCTTTTAAGTTATAGGAAGAAAGGCTTGTGTTACACTTCCCTATGTATGCATGACAATAAAATATTCCACTTATATTTGTCACACGTTGAAGCACTGAATATAAAATACTTCTTTCTTGTATTGTTGTACAATGTTAACATCTCCTGTCTGTATTGGTGGCATACATTAAATAGTTTTAGCCTTTCACTCAAACAGGCACAGTTGCCCTCTTATGTGCAGACGATACATCAAATTCTCCTCAGCGAATCTAAGGTGCTCTGACAATTTCATTGGAGGAAGCAACAGTGCAGCCTGTTAACAGAACACTGCGTCATTGTGGTTGCTCTGACAGACAGCACAAACACAAGTTTGTGTTGTACTTTGGAGTAATACCACCGCACTTCCCTGCTCTGGTAAAAGGAAAATAATACTGCTATTATAGGGGGAATACGAGGCACAGAGGGGACTCACAAAAGAGAGACACATCATGCGCGTCACTTAACAATGACTGGGGCCACTGAGTTGAAGGCAGATTATTGTCAGCTGCCACTGTGAATACACATAACATGGCACGACATGTGAGGGCATGTCAAAGCTCTTGTGTACAGTGTACATTGTTTAGTTGTGCTAACTTTCTATTGTTCCTGGACAACATCTCATCGTTTACAAGCAGCAATTTTGACAAATTCAATACTTAAGGCATTTTCAATGACAGACTCATCTTGGAAAGTTATTGGAAATTTACAAGTGCAAGATTTAACTTGGGATACAAATGTGCAGTACATTTGATAGGACCTCAGTGATTGCTGGGGAGGATAACAGTGGAACACTGCTGGACACAAGCACAAAAAACTAACAATTACTATGACAGTTTTTATTTGTCATTTTAGACTAAAAACTGCATTACTCGAAATCCAGAAGCTTACACAAACAAAACTACTATACATCAGGCTCAACTGTCCAGCAGACAGAGGAAAAACACATGTGTTGACTTCCTGAATTTGTCTGTTCACCGACATAAATGTAGTATAACACTGTGCATCACTGCTGGGGTGACAAGGTGTCTCCTTTTCCTCATCATTAACCAAAACAGACTTAAGTGAATACCCAACACACCTGCCACCATCTTCCACCCTAATGAAGCATATCTAAGTTTTAAGACATGGCAGAACTAATTTAATCTACCTTCTAAGGGGCCTTAGCACCATCAAATTAATTATTCATAAAGGACATGATATTATAACTCAACTGTCAACTAAGGAGCTGGTCCTTTCTTTTTCTTTTTTTTTTTACTCCCCCTTCCTGTCGCTCTCTTTTGTCTTGGAGTCTCTTTCTTTTAAAGAAAGTCCTTCGCCTTTAATCTATAACTAAGTAATACACGCTGTCATTAGCTGCTGAACAAAATAATTTTCTTTCTTTTTGTTTTTTTGAAGTTTGTCAATGAAGGTGACAATAGGGTAGGGGAGAGTTTCTGCGATTGGCACGGCTCCCTGTGGGTTTTACGGTGCACTGATGGGGCCAGATTCACCGCGGAGAAAAAAGAAAGACACAAAGAGAGAGTCATCAAGTCTGTAATAACACAACCTTAGATACCTTTTATTTCCCCCTCATGAATAATGTATGCCATCTGCCCAGGCAAATCTTGCCATAATGTTGCTTAGACAGGTTGGCCACCAGGGGGTGGGACAAAATTTCTTTACACACAGTGGTTCTTTTAGCCAGGTGTCATTTTCTCTTCAGGGGTAGGATGATGGTATGCGACCCTGTCATGACTGACAGCAACAGCAGCAGCGTGGCATTGCTACAACACCCTATAGTGAGAAACTAATACTAATATGCTGATTCCTCATATAAGTATGTGGATTCTCTGTGCGAATCAGCATGACGTCCACACAGCCCAGGCAACCAAAAGGAAAAATAACTACCAACAATTCTATTGCTGTCATTGTGTCTATTGTGACAGAGTATGAGTACAAACTTTGAACACAAGGTGCCACATGATCAAGCAATGCACTTGTATAAACATAAAGTATTTCCACCTCTGCCCCATTAACACCCATTCAGGTATAGAGACACATCACATGACAGTAACTTGGCAACTGGTCAAAGAGGAGATATCTCTTTAAGAATATTAAGCAGAAGGGAAACGGTTACTGGATATTTATGTTGTATTCAATGGCAACATTTTTGCATAGACCGGCAGCATAGCAGAGAGAGCTAACAACTACTGAACAGTTGTTCTGTCCTTCAGGAATATAAGTCTATAGACATTTCAAGGAGCATGTTACAGCCAAGGCTCTATAATGTCCATTGGTATGGCTCATCTATGCAAGGATGGATTTCAGTTATGTATACATACTGTCCAGTGTGAAATGAACTGTGCAACATTCAATTCAACCATAGGAAGCCAATGAAGTGCCTGGGTCCAACTTCAATCAACAACATAAAGTTGCATGTAGCTCATTTTAACCACTAGAGGGCATGAAGAAAATGACAGCTCTAATGTGCATAGTTGCCTTGTTAGGTATAAAGTTAAAGTGGAAATCTAACAGACAGAGATCAACATCATTATCCAATAAATTCAAGATGGTCCACAAAATTGCAGTTTATTTAGCTTCATCTTTCCTCTCCTTTATCTAGGGTGAAGCCTCGCAACATGTGACGGTACCGCGGAAAGCCGCGTAGCTCACATTAGGATTACATTGGGTTGCGCCACAAAGTATCGTACTGTGCAGCATTGCTAAATTTCCTCCAGCTTTTTCTCATGGCTCATTCACATGAAAAAAAAACACTTCATAATAAACCACCCAGCATCCAGCGTAGAGCTACATTGCCACCTGCGAGACTTCAGTGTGGTACATTGTATCACTGGCTTTGTCTTTTCCGCAGTTGTAACTCGTTGCAGACTCTGGCAGTGATTAATTGTAAAGCAAGGTAACAATGTTATGTTTATGAAGGTTCATGCTATTCTTGTGCTTGTAATGCACAAAGAACCAAAGCAATGAACTAACAAATATGAAGAGGAAGAAAACCCCAAGATAGTAATCCATATAGGATTTAAAATAATTAAAAAAAAACAAGTTTCTTGTGGTAGGAAATAGATTCAACATCTTTCAGACCACAAGAATACATGTAATGAATTTTGGGGAGAACACAGATATATTTTTCCTAAATTAAAAGAACACTAGAACACTTTTTGGAACTAGGAATGTTTCCTTTTTTGTGCACTGATAACTACAGTATATGGTCTTATGATTCTGTTAGTCCACATAGGAATATTTATGACATCCACTGGAAACTAGCACAATCTTGACTGCTCTAATTTAAGGTTATCTCTTATGTGGAACACATTTAATATGAAGAATAGAGGCTGTTACGTGAGCCAAGCATACATATTCTAATACAATAACTTTTCTTTGACAACTTCGACAACAGCAAGAAAATTAAAATGAACAGGAGACTAAAGTGCAAGTACTCTGAATGTGTGTCCTTTAAGTTATGAAATATATTCTATGGAAGCCAAGTGTTTTTATTGTGTAAAATCTCTCATCTCAGGTCGTCAATGGCCAGCAATCATAAGGTTAAATGGAGAAAAGAGTGGAGAGTAAAAGCAGCCATGAAAAGAAATACTAAATAGAATAGTAAGGATTTTTCAACCAGCACTTTTTGACCAGCATCTTGAAATATAATGAATAACTATCAAGTATAAGTGGATTTTTCCATGCATAGTGTAGGTTTGTGAATGATACAATAAGTGTAAAAGACTAAATCAGTTGGTACTAAAAACTCCAGCAAGCACAATTTGCATGGGAGATAGACTATGGTACGGTGCAGCCATTAGAATTGCAATATGAGCTATGACAGTGGGCAGCCTTTGCATGCTCCATCCCCTGATTGTAATTGAGGCCGACGCGTGACAGCCCCCCATGTGCCCCCTCTGCAGTGGCCCTGGAGCATAGGGCGTGCTGACAGAAGAGGAATCGGAGACAGTGGCACAGGGTCCTGGCCTGGCACGGCCATGGCATGGTACCCTTAGGGGCACTGACCCTCCCCCTCTCAACCTGCCGCAACTTTTGCTGTCTCACCTCTGTCACCAGGCATCTCGGAGGCTAACGAGAGGGCACCCAAGACTGCTTAACAATTCTACCACATCCGATGGCTGGTATGCAAGCCGCTCTTTTTTCCTCTCTTCCGTCACTGTTCCTCTCCCCCTGCTCTGAGACCTTTAGTGAAATAAGTGTCAGCCTGAGGAGACAGGCACTCATCAACACTCTATACCTGGGAGGTATATTAATGCTGTGATGGTTTCCTGGAGGAGGGAAGAAAAAAAAAAAGCTTTGTCCTCATAGAGAGAGATAAAGGACGAAGGCTTGGACAACTTTTGAGGATGTTAACTTTGGCAGTGTTTATGTGGATATAATGTGAAAGGTGTAAAAGCACAAGGTAGAGGCACAGTCAGAAAATGATCTCATGTATTGCAGTATCCCCAAAGACAGTTGATTCTTGGCCATGTGTTTCTAAAAGAAGCTATATTTACCTAAAGTTTCTCTTGATCAATAACTGAGATAGGTAGGAATAACATGATGTTGGAGGGAGAGCATGGGAGTTTCAGGGAGAGAACAAGTGTGAGAGGAAAAAAAACAAGAAAATATGCTAGATTCTCTGCAAAGATCCTCCCCACCAGGATCCCAGTTACAAATGAAACTTCACTTCCACAACAAGTGGAGCTAGAAGCCTACAGGGGCATTCTGGTATCCAGTCGGAGATACATAATTAAAGGAACACGGAGAGGGAGCATGTTATTACCAATGTTTTCATTAGGCCAAGTTAACACATTGGTCTCCCCCAAGACCGACAGACAACAGACAAGGAAGTGGATGGAATGGGATGCTGCCTATTGGGGTCTAAAACTCTGTTCAAGAACTGCTCACATTACTGCTGGTTCTGCATCTTCCCATCCTGGTCATACCGCTCTCTATAAAAACATTTAATTTTGACATCAGAAATATGAAAAAGATTGTACAGGCCGGCTTTTTTCATGATATTTTCACTCTTTTCCCCAACATCCAGGCTTAAATTAGCCAGGATTTTTAAGATCAGGGACTGTTTTTTAGGCTATGAAAAATGGATTAAATGAAGAGGAAGTCTGGCCTAATGAGCTCCCTGGGCTACGGAGCAGCAGGGACCATGAGGGGAAAGAAGGGAGACGAGGCAAGCCTTTGAGGAAGAGGGGGCCGCAGCCATGCCCAAAGTGTGCCAGCTTCTCCTCACTTTAGCGCCAATGGCACAGACGGCACCTGGGCGAGGCTTGGCTATCCTCGTCTTGTGCCAAAGGAGAAGGGAGGCAGAACAGCAAGTTTGTGTTGAACCTGAAAAAGTTCCACTGGCCATCTCTGAGGTGCTTTTTACATTTGTATTTTGACTTTTGTGCTGATCGTTCAGTCTTTAAGTGAGTAAACGAAAAGAAAAAAAAAGGGGTTCTTTACTTTACTGTGTCAGCCTATATATTTCTTTTCACTGGCAACACGAGTAGGGGGGCAGAAAAATAAAAAATATCTGACATTGCACTTTGACTGAAACTGGCTCAACAGTGAAGTGAGTCCACTGAGGCAAACACAACATGAACCTGTTAGGAACAGAGCGGCGCGGAGGACTGACCGACTTTTGTAGGTTTACAGGATTATTTTTCTGATTGAATTTTTCAGATATTTCATTGTAAGTTATATTTTGTGGTATGTGGTATTTAAGTAACATTGCAGTCAGAAGTCATCTTCAGTGCAGATACAATTACCACAGGAATTTTATTGTTAACTTCAGCCAAAATATGTCTTCAACTGTGATAAACGTTAAGACACTCTGACTGTAACGCTACCTTGTGGATTTTATTGGCAATACAAATATTTTTCATTGATTTTATTTCTTTAGAGGTTGTATTTTTTTACTTTTGTGTAAATCTCCTGTTGCAGTTCTTTTATTGGGTATTTTTAAACACTGTTCCTTAAACAGTAATTAAACAGTAGCAGTAAACACTTTATAATAACATGTATGGAAATACAAACTACGGCGTCAGGGGTGATCATGGTGTTTAATTTGAAAGGCATGAATAAACCTCTTTAAATCAACATTATTGTAGAGTTGTATTGATCACAGTGTGTTGCACTGATGTTTATGACACTGTCGGGCAAAATGTGCAAAAAAACAAAACAAAAAGATAGATGTTTTGTCTCCTATTCTGACAAGATCTTGCAAGTTATGGAATGTGCAACACTGGAAGCAAAGCTGATGAATAGGATGTGACAAGTTAGTGTCATCTTGTGGCATACAGTACTCTAAGATAAGGATAATTATTTTCATCTAATCTCAGAAATGTGTTTCTTTAAATTTTGAAATCTAATCAAAAAGTTTACACACACAATTGTTTGACAGGGTTTCTTCACATAAAATTCTAATATGAGACAAAAGTCATGGGACTGTTAAAAAAGAAAAAGTTTAGATATAAAAGCTGTATAATTACTTGCTGTCCATGCTCAACTTTTTCATCCTTACATACACCTCACATTGGCTAATTTACTCCTGCAAAGACACAAGACACTAAACCGGACAGCCTGCCAATGACCATGGGACAGACCTGGACGGGTTGAATCTTTACGACCAAGGAATGTCAACAACTGTCCACAGCCACAGAGAGAAGGAGGAGGAGTTTATGGACAGGCAGACGAAAAGGAGGAAGCTGCGAGGGATTACTCTGGCAGGTAGTGGCTCTTGGATGCCAGCCAAAATAAAGAAAGAGGGGAAGAGAAAACAAGATAAGGTGAGACGAAGATCCTTCACTCAACTTAAAGAAATACAGGTCAAAAGGAACATTGAGAAAGACACAGAGACCTCAGAGAACAACAGCTATGGTAGAGGACAGGAAGGAGGGGGGGTAGCTGGCACATTCTTCAGCTACTTTTCCTGACAGCGATTAGAACCTGTCAGAGCCTCTCAACCTGCCACTCCTCTGCACTCATAGGAGGCCTGTCATTACAAATAGCCCAGATTAAAATACCACACTCGAGGGACACAGGCCTTGACCCCCACCTACCCCACATTGCCAAATGTCTACCCACGCAGTCACCCACCCTGACAAGTGGGAGGGAGGGAGGAGGTACAGGCCGAGCAAGGCTGCCAATGGTGAAATAGCGGATGGGCCATAAAGGTTGGAGTTGTTAAAAAAAACAACAAAGAAAACAGCTGGAAGAGCAATGGGATGTTTGTTTGGCAACAGATACGCATCAAGAAAATAATTATAGCAAGTTGAAAAATGACATCTAAATGAAACCCACGTCCCAAATCCTGCACTGACACCTGGTCTGATCTGCTTCTCCTCAGACGTCACAGCCGTTCATTCTTCCTATTAAGAGTCTCCCACAACACTAATTAGTTTACAGCGTTCACACATTTGAATTTCTGTGTGGTTGACTACAAAAAGCAGTAGAACAGAAAAAAAAAAAATCAAAACTGAAAAGCTCTTGATTTACGTGAAGTGCTGGACATTTCTTTCACACTTGTCCTGCTTCTGAGATGTACAGCAGTGCAGTTTAATTAGGCTAATGGTGACAAAGCACTGAGAAATACTATAGGTTTTCAGCTCAAGCCTTCTGTACACATCGACTTGTATTTCTGTAAGAGGCAGACATATGCAAACAGAGAATAATGAGTCCAACGTGTCCTGACTCTATCTTACGCCAACGTGAATCGTCTGTCCTGACACTGAAAAATGACCTATCTCAGCAAGATTTGGAGGGGGAGTCGGTGTGTGTGACAGCCACCAGCACTGTGCTGACAGCCCAATAGAGTAGACGGGGAAGGCATCATTAGGATCACACACACAAATATACAAATACACACATCAACGCACAAATATTTATGTACAGAAAACTCACATAAACTCCATCAGACGTGAGAAAATGTGTGCATGCCTGCTTGCACAGAAAAAAAAGAAAGGAAGAAAGAAAACATCTCTTGACTGATATTCTCTACCTCAAACAGAGCATGACGTTGTGGCCGCTGTCATGTCACAGTGGCAAGCACACTGTGGCAGAGCCAGGCAAGGCTAAACAACCAAAACAGACAGGAAAAACAGATTATGTGACACACCACATCTTAGTTATACATAGCCTTAATACCACTATAAACACATGGCTGAGCGCAACTCCACGGGGCATGACATAATACAATACACACATCACTGTCATAAAATGCGATTAAAATAGATTAGCCTGAAATTACCTGACAGTCTTGCGAGCTATCAACATCCATATGGTGTCATAAAACAAAGCACCTGCAGTGGGTTAGAAACCGATTCAAATCAGTGTGGATACCTTTGGTGGTTCTAACAAAAGACAGAAACGAGAAATTAACCCACAGGGACTGATGTCAAATACATCAAATCAAATCTTGACCTACAACTTTTCTTTTATTTTCAACTAAAAAAAAGCTGTAAAATAATCTTTGATGCACGGACAGCGTGAGAGACGGCTGGCCTGACAACAGCATTAGCTAACCATCATGAATTTAAATGAGCAAACTTGGGGAGTTGACAGACTACTTTTCCTCATGAGCCTGTCTCCTGAGAGGAGATGACAACTGAATGATGTGTAATTAGGCCCATTGCTTGTTTAATTGTACAAACAAGGACTGAGGAAAACAAACAACAGGGATGAAAGCAAACCTACGACAAAACTTTTACATAAATCCTTCAACAAGAAAAAAAAATCAGTGATAAGAGAAATTTCCTCCTCGGCCAATCGGTAATATTTATGGATTGGTCAAAGCTCAACTGCTGCTCAACGAAACCTTTTCAGTCATTTCTCTTTAACATCTATTTAGTTAGAAATGTTTGACTGTCTATAATAGTTTTCTGGGGCTGTGGTATGTGTTTTCTTTCTTACCAGAAACAGTGAGGGGCTTGAATTTTTTTGTATATGAGCTTTTTTTTTTTTTTTTTTTGAGAAACAGCTCGGGTTCCTATTCCTGTTGGCTTGGACTGTATTCCTCTCATTACAGAAGAGGAAGTGAGGGGCAAACAGAGGAAAGCAAGGATACAAGGAGGTGACAGAGAAAGACAGAGATCTCCAGTGACATGTTGAGACATAAACAGCTGATAGTTATCTGTGCACCCAGCCCAGGTTGTGTTGCTGTGAGTGAGGCTTACAGGCTTACAGTGATGTCTGGGATAGGAGGGGAGGAAAAAACGGAGACATTTTATGACAGACAACCTTCACACCGCTGCAGAGCTGTCAAGTGGCCACAGATAAGGAATGGGCCATTTTGATTGCTGACTTTTAGCAATTCTAAGTAGAAAACAAGCAGCACACTTTTTTCCAAGGAAATGTCAGGTATAGTAAGTATGCATACATGTTTATGGCTTGACAAGAAATATTAAATTGCTTAAAGCATTTGCTGGGGAGTTGTTTTCCTAAGACACTGACAATGTCCCCAAAAGACCCAAAGAGTGGAGTTACTACATCCAAATGTTGCATGACTTGAGCAGAGCTGTGCCTCAGTTTGCAAGTCAGATTACCTCGACTGTCTATCGTACATCGAATTTTCACGAAGAGGTGGGAACAACGCAACACATCCTACATCCTCTTTACTCCACTCAGGTCAGTCTCTTCAAAAAATGTTGGAGAAAAAACCCCTCACCTAATTAAAATAACAAACAAAAACCTTAGTGCCAGCTGCACAGTATTCATACAGTATATCATATCTAGACTGTACAAGCATATAATGTATAATGTATAGCCCGCTTGCCCACCACATGTGAAAAATATGTACATATTCCAAAACAATGAGGTGGTACACAAGTGCAAGTGGCAAGAGGGAGAGGAAAGGAGTGTGTGTTTGTGTGTGTGTGTGTGTGTGTGTGTTGGGGGGTGTAGGTGGTTCTATATGTGTGCAGACAAACTCCTGATAGTGACCCTGTACCTCATCTCCAGGGCATAAATAAACATGTGTGTGAGCGAGCCTGTGGATTATAATCAGAGAGAAAAGGGAATCAAATTTATTCTGCAGCTGTCATTAATATTTCAGGGCTGTTACTGTAGCCCATGTGAAAGAGCATGAATGATTAATTTAGACATCACCTCTGTCACAATCCCTTACCAGGCCTGGCCCATGATCCACCTTTGAGAATAGTAAACAAAAGGTGGGCTCTCCCTCGTTTTTGTTGTGGTCTGGTTTTGGGCTGTTCTTGTCTGGAAGGTAGGAGTCGGATGGGGTGGGTGGGTGGGTTGGTGGGTTGTTGGGGGGGTAAGGTTCTGCATGGTGTTGTGAGACAAGTTGGCTGCCTTTGGGGTTTGCCTGTGACATTTAGGTGTTGTGTGAACAGCAGTCGCAAGGTGTGGGGACCAAGTCCACAGCTGCGAGTGCAACTTACTGCAGGATCATGGGTGAGTAAGGAGTTCAGGTGATGGTGGGGGGCGGCTACACTTACAGTTGTCATTTAACCCAACAAGCATCTTCAGGTGCCGGTCTAGCATAGAGGACCACTGTGTTTGGGTAAAATTGACAATACTGCAGCGTCTGTGTTTTGTTTTTTGGGTTTTTTTTTTTTGGCAACACTGCATACAGGCCATACAGTATAATGCATAAGCCATTACAAAACCACCATTAATATCTGGTTGTTTTGTTGTATTGACAACAAAGCTCGAGATAACAGCACTACCAGCACACACCAAACACAACTCTTCAACCCATTAGTCTGCAAACCAGATACATCAATAGCCCAAACAGTCTGACAGGCGCACGTTAACACCCTCATTCCAAGTCGATGGGTGAGCATCTTAGCGGGTGATGGATGGGAAGGCATCCGCGAGGTCCTATCAAACTGACATGTGCCCCATACCTCTGTTTTTGATTTGTGTTTGGGCTTTGTGTGACGCTTGTCTGACAAGTGGAGATCACAAGGAGACAGGATCCATCTATCAGGCCAGTGATGCCACTGCTGCCGTCTCAAGGGCCCGAGGGTGTGGTGCATACATCTGTGTGTGTGTGTGTGTGTGTGTGCGTGGGTGTGTGTGTGAGAATGTGTATATGAGAGTGAAAATAAGTTTGTGTTGAGTCTATGTTTGTCTATCACAAAATGACTCACTGGGAGTGTTTTTGTGTGAGTCTGCAAGAAAGAAAATTCATATGTTTATGTACGTTTTAGAGCGCTATATGGTAAGTCTTAATGCGTGTAGGTGTGTGTGTGTCTGTGTGTGGCTACCTGCTGAGTAGTGAGCCCACAGGGGCAAACCGAGGAAGGATGACACTGATGCGATGTGTTGGCATGTGCCCTCGGGTGGTTTTGGTGTGGTTGTCATTTTGTTGTTTTCGTGCAGCTCCCCCTTCGTCATACCCCGCATTATTCAAATAACGCGCCCCAAAGTTCCATAAATAAATAATGAAATCAGAACTAGATGGATTGATGAACAGTGATGGAGAAGTATTTGTTTTGTTTTTTTGTTTTTTTTCCCACAGATTTCTCATTGTTTGGACAAAGTCTTTGACAGGCACTTCTCTCTTGAGAGTTTGAGCTTATCAGAAAAAGAAGTGCTGGGTTAGAAGGATGCTGTCTCGCTGAGCTGTGTGTGTGTGTGTTTGTGTATGTGTGTGTGTGCGTGTGTGTGTAGATCCATTCTAATTCAAACCACGGCTTAGCTTTTTTTAAAAATAAAGAAGTTCCACTCTCTAAAATAGTTATCTGGATAAACTGACTGCGTCGGTCAATAACTTGAAAGCAGCAACCAAGTGTGTCAAGGGGTCAAACTCGACAAGAAGAGCAGAAAAACACATTATACATAATACACACAAGACAAAACACACACTGTCTCATTTCCTCTCCAGCACTCACATACTAACATACACACACAGCGGAAATTAGCATGATAGAAATTACATATGGGATCACAGACTCCTGACTTACTTCTCACATATATACATGTTACAACACCCCAATCCTTTTTCTAAACAAATCTCCATAGCTTATGGGACCTAAGGAGGTCAACATGCATCTAAAACTTCCTCATCTTTCCCCAGAAAAAAAATGTGTGGGACTTGAAAGCAGCGGCAACTCGCTGACTCTCTTCTCTATAGTTCCTAAAGCCAATGCAGATCAATACGCAGCCATACATACCACAACTGGAACAATTCCTGTCAAAGGTTACTCCTTTTTCTCTGTGTTTTCTCTCTTCATTTTAGCGGGGTGGAGGAGGATGAGGAGATGGGAGAGAGAGGAGACGGCTAGAGAAAAGTAAGAGGAGAGCAAGAAAGATAAACCCAAAATGATCCCTCTCTATAGTTGCGGAACTCTGTGCTAATGGGTTTTGACACATCGCCAGCAGGCCAAAGAAAGAGGGGGCTGGGGGTGAGTCGATAGTTGTGCGCAGCGGTGGCCAGAGGCTAGCAGCAGTGGCTAGGCCAAACCCCTGGTACTAGCATGGGCTGGGGGCCTGACCACTAATCATTAGAAAGTCAATGAGTCCTCTAGTGCTTGCAGCTACGCTAGCCTTCCCAGGGAGCCACACCACCTAGTGAGGGCCCTATTGTGAGCATTCATCAACACACAGACACGCACACCTTAAAACATATATAAATAAAGAAATATTTATGCACTCATATATTAGCATTAACAAAGGCCTTATATACATTCACCTGCTGCAGGTTCACATAAATGATCCCTTTATGTATGACATGTACGTTCATAAGAAGCATCTCAGTGAAAACTTACACAGAAATACACAGCACTGACAAACATTTGACACACACACACACAATGTTTCATGATGTATGCCATGTCAGCCAGCAGTCGTCTGCAGCCTTTGATGCTGTGGCTCTATCATTAAGTGCGGTCCCTTCTTCTGCCCTGTACTAGAAACAGCCTCTCCGGAGACGCCACACAAACTGCTCCCAGGTCACACTGGGGCTTCAGCACTTCACCTGGACCCCATGCATTTTTAAATGCCTCAAACTGATCCTGACACGAAGCTTCAGACTAGACTACTAAATGAGCCAGAGGTTCTCTAATTGGCAAAGACTTAATTTCAAGGAAAGTTAACATGAGTGTAAAGGGCACTCATATTAACACCATTATTATTCATATAAACATGTTTACGTTGCAGGGAACCTCTGTGCAGATGATTGTGTGTGTGGGTTTCAGTTTGATAGGAGACAACAGTGCATATTGCATCATATATTGTATCACACTGTAAGTACATTGGCACAATCATATAGGTGGACAAACTTGTTTTTGCGGTGCTCAAATCCAGTTTCCACAGGTTTAGCTATTTATTTAGGGATAAGAGTTTAAAAAAAAAAATAAAGAATTACATTCAGTCAGGTCAGTCATGTATTTCAGTTAAGTTTCCAATTAAGTCAGGCTCTATTCATTTCAATAATAGCTTGGTGATAGCTTTGCTGTAGTATTGTGCTGCACAGCCCTTGGGCACAAAGGAAACTACTGCGATTGTCACTTCCTGGTCTGAAAGGGCCTCAAGGTGCTGGAGCCACAGGTTAATCTCAACAATTACAGCAAAAGAAGTTGTACATGTTAATGTATTAGAAGTCTTTGTTAAGTTTTGTAAGGTATGCTTAAAAAAGGTATTACAGATATGGACAAAGCAACAGAGTGAACTGTAAATGTCAAGTAGGTGTTGACTGATTAATGGTCATTACTTGGTCATTAATCAAAGATTATATGTCAGTCACATACAGTTAATAAAAATGGGCTGGGAACATGTCTGTATTTCAGATTATGTCTTTTCATGTACTAATGAAGTGGCATTTCCATTGTAATTACTCAACAGATTGAGTTTTAACAAGCTTGGCTGTCAATAGTCTACAGTGGTCATTAACAGTGATTCATTTATCCGAGTTATTACTTGCTTATTGGTTAATGTGCCTGTATGTCTACACATGCCCATTCTCCAGTCAAACACATAGACAAAATTAAATGAGCTAAAACAATGCAAATTCAAAATCAAATCAATTGCCTTACAACTTCTTAGCCTAACTGATCAATATGCATGCAATCAAACTTTTTGCCAGCATTGCTTCCACCACTATGCCCATCGATTGAGCGCATTGATCCTGATGCTCAACCTCCTTTTAGGGGAGGAAGGTATGGATATTTAGCACTACAGACCCCATCTGGCCAGCTTTGTGAACTCTGACCTTTGTGTTAATCCTGAAACAAAAGGTAGAACTTATTGGACCCTATACAGTCTGACCTGGAACCATCCCAGGGGGTTAGATGCAAGCAGCAGGGTGCAAGAGGAGAGTCGAGAGCTCAGACAAATGCCCCCTTCTGGATGTGGGTCCTACTGCAACCAATCCAACTTGACAAAAATTTAAGATTGGCGACAAAATGTCTATTTGAAAATGAGAAAATTCGGTTTGATATGCAAGTTTGGAGGAACTTTGTTAAGACACAGTCTATAGAAACACTGGTTTTACATGAGAGCGATAACATCAAGAGTAAAAGACATGAAGACAGCGCAGGATAGGGAGAAAGAAAGAATGACAGAGGGTCAATGAGGGTGGGGCAGCCAGAACCAGGGTCTAGTGGGGGATTGGCGTTCAGTGAGGCTTCTCACTGATGTGCCGCCAGGCCCTTTGAAGGGATTATTAACACATTTTGATTACTCTGGTCCAGTTGTCACAAAAAATATAACCTCCATCAGGACTATAAAATGGGCGGCCCTTTTCTTCTCTAGTCTCCCTCATGTTGTTGCTCCCTTCACTCCCCGCAGTTCCTCCCATCGCCCTGGGCTGGCCTGGCTCAAAGCAATCCACTAATTACAGTCTCAGACATCTTGAAGACTGAGCTAACACACTATTAGTCTGATAGAGACAAGACAGCCTCTTCAATACACACATATCAGTGGACACACACACAAACACACACACTCATGCCCTGCATTGGCAGTTTGCCTGAAGTTTAAGAACATACAGTGTGAGTGCTATGAAAAACTTTCTTCTTCCCAATTGTCTGTGCTGATATCCGTTACAGATATACAATAATTGAATGACGACCGCAAACTTTAACACGACAAAAGTGGCTTTACTAATAATGTCAAATCAATTTTAACTCTTGGCTGCAGGTTTCAGCCTCTACGACTGTGAGAGCTGAGGGAGACAGACAGCGCAATTATCACCAAGCTGCAGTGTAAGTGGGAAACTTTCTATTGATACAACTAAATCTGACATATCTACCATGTCCCATTAATTGCCAGATTTCCCATGCCATTAGTTCCAACGGTGGGGCACATCCCCCTTCAACTATTGAGACCAGTTTGGATCAATTAGGTGTTAGAGTTGAACACTAATGACAGCCGGCCAGTTTTGACCTTTCAGTTGGAAACCAAGACAACAAGTACTCTATGGTTGCTTTTGTCCAGAGGAGCTGACAACAGGGACACCGACTGGCTGCGCTTTACTGTACATTACAGCCTTTTCCTCTTTTCAGTTGTTTTGTGCTTGTCTGCCTTTTCCAGTGCATTTGACATGCATTATGTGTCAATGTATTTTATTGCCAATATGCCTTATGCCTTATCACTTTACACACAAAGACACTGCACAAATAAGGTGTGACAAGAAACCTCCGTAAATGCTGAAAACTGAATACGAGAAATAAGGTGAGTTCACTGAGGGTGTGCTCTTCTCTCCCCTCGCACTGTGATGATGATGCTGCAAAGCCTTGATGGCTGCAGATGGCCAAAAATAAAAAGCCAGTCAATATGTCAGTGGTACCTATATTGAGCGGGCTGCTGCAGTTTTGTAAAACAGGCTTGAGGAAATGCTAAGGGAAACAGTATTTCATAGCTAAAAATAATGGTGGTTATTAATTCATTTTGTTATTTTTATCAACACTTCACCTCAAGAGACTAAGACCAACAAATGTATCCTGCAAGTTTTTAGGTGTTGTCACAGTTTGATATTTGACAGTCATGCACCGTCAGCATCCAGACAGATCCTTCTATCTAAGCCAGCGTGGACTCTAAATGTTTCCCTGTTGCAAAGCACAAAGTCTCATCACTAACATCCTGTAAAATCTGTCACAATACATTTGTATCACATGACAAAATTATTTGATATAATGCTAAACTGACCAGGAGAAATGTGAATCCTGTTCAGTTTGTGTTGATTTTACCTTCAAAAAATAAAGCAGCCAACTTGGTGTCTTGTTAGCGTTTGTGCTTTTGACTTCTGAGATGCACACGCCTACCCAGCTTCACACCCTGTCACCTCAAGACTAAATGAAAAAGATGCTAACAGACAAGCAAACACACATTTCCTCACTGAATAAAGCTCATGAATCTCTCTGAATCTTTTCCAGGAACTGAGCCGAGAGATTCATATGGGGAAAAAAACATCAACAAAAAAGGAAAACAAACTCAGCAGTGTCTGAAAAAGAAAGGAGGGAATCAAGTAAATGGAAGAGTGGTTCTCACTGTGAACCTTAGCATCATTTACTGTGATAAGCACAGCTAATACATGAGAGAGAATGCTTCTCTTTGTAGACCATTAACTACATATCCTGTTTGTGAAATGTATATTCATAAACAGACTGAGGATTGAGCAAAGGGGCCATTTCCAAACGTACACATGATCTGTGGAAAGGGCCAACACAGTCGACATCAAAGGGTCCAGAGTGTGAGAGGTAAAAGTAGGCCAGGCCATGGCCTGGGAGAGAAGTGGAGAGGATACAGAGGGTAGGGAAAGAAAGAGAGGGAAGAGGTTGCATGGATGAAGAGAGCAATAGAGAGAGGGAGAGAGAGAGGACGGTCCCAGGCTGGGAGGAGCTCAGGTGTGAGTTGAGAGGAGGCACCTTCTGTTCGTGGCTCTGAGGCCCCACTGCGGACAGAAGAGGGGCCCAGACAGACACGGGCCCCTCTTGTTTGGCCCAAATAAATCCAGGTGGCTCAAGATGCGTGCCCTTGTCACTCGACACAACTTCACCCCTCACACATAGGCACATGTGATGAAATGTACACACTCAAAGACACTTGTGCACTTGCAGTTCACTGAAATCTGAACATTTGTAAAAGGCGTCATGAGCATGGCTAACTGGGAAACAGCATATGTTTTGCTGAAGTCTAAAAGGCCATCAGAGAATTGGATTGAAGTAAAACTTTCAATATTTATTCATTCTACTGACTCACGTTCATCAGTTATGCCACTACAAAATAATTAAAAAATGCACAGTAAATCCTTATTATCTAAATTATTACTACACTATTGTCAGCTTTTTGTTTTGCATTTTGCACTGATGTTCTTTACTGCAATAAAGTGCATCCTTTTTAACATATATACATACAGTATATATATAATAAACAGATGCAGCAACCAAGGTTAAGGTGTTGCAAAGGCAGTAAAGAAAACCAAAGACCAGAACATACAATAGATTCATTGTACTTAAATCCCATCGACAGAAACGTCCACATTTACATGTAAAGCCCAGCCCACGAAAGGTCCACTGTAGACAGGAAACATAGTCGAGTACAACATTTGCTTGTAATGCGACCACCTTCCCAACAGTTTTGTATCAGAGGGCTCTTTGATTTCTGTTCTGCTGCTGACATTTATCACTGTACAACAAACAGCACAGGTAGATGGATTATGATCCTGTGCTGCTGTTCCTCTCCTGTTTAAAGACCTGAGCACTGTGTGGCCACATGTGCCCATCCTGACGACAAACCGATTGGGTATTTTCTGACGGGCTACCCTGTGGCTGACACTCAGAAGCAAAGGGAACAATGTTTATGCTGGACAAACAAAACAGCGTACATTATGTGAAATACGACTTTTTTTTTCATGTGACAGAAATGACCTGCATCCCTCTGAAGATCATCTTGACAGATCTACCCAAAGTTTCAACTTCTCCACAAGAAATATGTTCAAACCATTCAAATCAATTACATCAAAGATGGAGCTCACATATCGAGACTTGTTAAGTTAACTGTAGTCATATCGCAAAGGTAGGGTGCCGGAGCCATTGCTGTCACTTGACAACGCTTGCGTCTAAATTGGGAGTGAAGGCCTCCCCAGGAGAGATGGGCAAATCTGTCACAGAAGACTGAGGGAGCAGAAATGTTGAAAAAAATGCCAGAGCCACACACACACAAACACACTCACACACACACAAACACTAAACCAACACAGTATCTCCATATGCTTAAGATCTTAATCATCATCACCATCATCTGTTCTGTCCTTTTAGTGTGTGTTTGTGTGTGTGTGTGTGTGCCTGCATGAGTGTGGTTCACATGAAAGAAGGACATCTGGAATACAATTATTTGAAGACACCCTCACACACACACACACACACACACACACACACACACACGCACACACACATCCCTTTCCCTTTGCTCTAAATTTGCATGAATTCCATACATCTGGCCTTTAAGAGGCAATAACAATTATTCACTGAGCTGGTTGTTACAGCCCAAATGCAACCGGCCACTAGTCTAAACAGCTCATTAAAATAGCACAATACCTCACTTCAAGCACACAGGAAAATTGGCATGCAACTCTATCACTGCAATATCGTATGGTTCTGAACGGCCATTCTGGATAATGAATTCAGAGTAGCCTTGTGGAGAAAGTGAATGTACTGTATATTTCTTTTTGATTCTCTGGCACTGTTTTCTTGCACTGCCTTCTTTGTCTGCTCCCTCTGCCCGTACTGTCTGAAATTTAGGCTTTGCATTCTTCAGGTAAGCCTCAATTTGAATGGGCTAAATCTGGCAGGGACATTTGATCAATGCAGGTCTGGCAAAGGGACTTTGTATGCTCGTTTCTCCTAAACAGACAGTTGCCTTCTCTGATAAATATTAACAGAAGGTAACAGTGGAACATCTTGCACCTTTAATGTTACTTTATACTATATTATTAAAACAATTAATAGCCAATGTAATTATTGGACAGAAAAAAGAAAGTTTCCACTGAATCAAAAATGATGGTTTTCCTTTCCTCTTCCTGTTTATTTTCCATTCCTGAATCACACAGTTCAAAGTTGAAAATGATCAGAATTACAGCTAAAAAAAAGCTCAAACAAATTACTGAAAAATGTTTACCAAAACAAACTGCGAAATTCTGAAAAGAGGCATCCTTATGAGCACATCCCCACTATCAGGTGGCCTTCACCAAACATTCAAAAAAAAGTCTACATCAATGCGTCCACTCTGTTCTGTGTGTAGTCATAACTACGCACATATTCACATCAAACCTGAGATGCGTCAGACCAAGGGAAGTGTCCCTTAGGCCATCTTAGCCAGTCCTTCACAACTGAGCTTTAAAAGATGGGCGACAGTACAGTACGCTGCAGTTGGCCTTGATTGATGATTGAGTAACCCAAGATCATAGATGTGCTCAGGGAGGACTTGCCGGTGCAGAGCTGTGCATACATCAGCCCTTCAGGACTACCACTACATACATCATGCGGTGAGACTGACTGATGTGAGCATGGGGACTATGTAGACCACTTTAGGGAAGCTTTCTACATGGCAGTCAACAGTCAAAGTTGACTAAAAATGATTACAGCGCAGGAAAGGGATGACTTTGTTGTTATAAATCACATTTTATCTGAGCCTGAAGAAACTGAGGTGCAGAGCGCAACCAACATGCACGTATTACTAAGAGAAACACATATGCAGACGCACAGAAAAGCACACACATTAACTTGTGCTGATATCCTTGACAGGCACAACTACAAAAGCATAACTCAGTGGTAAATAAATAAGTTCATGCTGTCTATGTGCATTCTCTTTTTAGGAACTCTTGGGCTCACATAGACCCGTCCAAAGGATTATGTGCGAGCATTGGTGCGTGCACAGAGGCCCCCCTTTCAGCACCTTCTTACAGACCTTCTTACAGCGCCTCCCTTGTAAAGCAGCTCAAGGGCGCGGCCTATCTACCAAATGAGAGAATGCACACGTGGAATTATGCTTCGATTCAAGCAGACGGCCATCCAGTCAGTACCTTGATTCATTTATATGAGAGACAAACTGTTTGTACTGTCAAGGTTATGTTATTTAACAGGAGAACAGGGGAAGGATATAGACAAGTTCCAGGCAATTTAAAAGTCTGATGAGTACTCCACTAGTTGTGCTCTACATGAGAAGTGAGCAGATCTGAAATGAGACCAATTAACTTCAATCCAGTTGAGGACAGTTCTTTGAGACCTATACATTTTATTCCCTTGAAATGTCTGCCGTTCAAAAACAAACAGAGCAATTATTTCTGTCCCGACTTGACAACAAAGTGTCCAAATTTAAATGTTGGTCATTTTGGTCAAAATGTGACAATCCTATATGTGCACATGAGTTGCACATAAATTAAAAGGACAATATCAGCATGTCGTTTGTGCCTGGCTTTGCTCAGAACTGTGAACTGTGTCCCAAAGCAACTCACACATGTGTGTCTACACAAACACGCTTGAGCAGCACGCAGAACACTCCTAAGGTTACCCCCCAGGACAAAAGCTTTACCATCCCACTGACTGGCAGATGGGGCAACCAGCTGACATCTCGGCCCAGCTCTGTTTCATGTTCCCTGGGTGTCTTAAACGGGCGGGCACCCTGTCTGATGGGCACAGGACAGCCAAGGAGGAAGATCCTTTGACAGGGGTGGGGGGGGTTGCTCCTTGGGGCTACCATTGAGGAAAAGAGAGGCAAGGACAGACGGAGATGGCTAATGTGCTTCACTGTGTTTGTACAGTATAATTGTGTAACTTGCCACTCGCAGGGTGGGAGGCTCGGCAAACGTCTACATAAGATGGAGATTAATAAAGAGCTAATGACTACATTTAGTCTTCGATGGCTTTTAAACATAGGATCAAATATTTTTCTCAAGGCTAGAACAAACGTCTATTATTACAAAGAGTAGTTGTACTTGTCTAAGATTTAGACTTAGAAATCTCAACGTAATCTTGCATCAACTTTCCATCTTAGGCTCAGAGGAGTTACTGTTGTAATTGGATTGTTTCCTCTGGATGCAGAGAAACAATCAGAGGCATTGAAATGCTTGAGTTTACTACAAATCAGTGATCATTACCTAAGGATAAAACTTTTATTAACAATTTATGTTTAACATCTAATCGTTTTATAGCAATATCTCTTACTCTCCAGCCTTTCAAATATGGGAGTGATGGGAAAATGAGAAACACAAAGTGACTGCACACATTGGTTTTGCACTGGAACAGCACTGATTCTTTTTTTCTTTGTTATGACTATAAGTAATTAGTTGGACTGTTTTTTGATGAAATATAAATACATTTAATCAAATCTTGTGCTGGAAATATATATAAAGTTCCACTGTTGATTAATGAATTAAGTTTTTTATTAAATAAAAAATGAACTAAAGCAAGAAATATTTAAGATTGTGAACTCAGGGAATAGTACAGGGCAAGAGAAGATGAGTTATTGAAAACCTAATTTATTCTATGTTTTGGAGAACACAGTAGACAGGTATAAAATATTACTTATCATGATATTCTAATTTCCAGGTTTTGGATATTTTATTTTATAGTTACAGTAAGGCATGTGCCTAAAAATACATTTTGCAGACTCAAACTTTTATGTAGCTTTACTCTAAGTGAATGATGGCAGACTACTTACATTGAAATGCCACCAGCACTCAGCTGGGTAAACCACTATTAGTAACTTTGCCTTAGACTGTCTGCTTACTACTGCTAAATCTGACACACTAGTTCAACTGCACTGTGAATGCTATTTCAGGTCAGTATGAGGCAAGTATTCCTCATCTGAAAAAGTTATTTTGGCTGAAAAATCATTGATGAATTACTCATTAGTCCCTTCTGTCGAGTTTTGCAGTAGTCAATATAATATTTAATGGTTTCACAGTCTGTGATACATGTGTTTTCACTCTGAGAAAAAAAAAAAAAGTTACTGATTCAATTCAATAAATACTGTTGTCTTATAAGATCTATTTGAATCGTTTGTGAAGAAAAAGGGGATACTACTACTGACGTCATGACAGATCACAGGTACATGACTGAAATCTGCAGATTTTATTTTGAACTAACAAAATTGTCATTTTACATGAGCAAAGCTAAAGAGAAATACTAAGAAGCTGTAATTCTACCACTCTCCCACAATTTCCTTCCTTAAAACTCTGTTGAATCTGCATCAAAAATTGCCCATTTATGTCTGCCAGCTTGACAGAAGACTCGCTGTGAAGATACAATGCTAATGGTAGTTTGACTCAGTTGTCATTACTCAAGTGCTTTGTAGTAGCGCGCCTCTTGCCTCTTTTTAAATAAGAAAGGTTGTCACTTTACTACATTGTAAATGAGATCACATCTAAGGGAGGTTACTGGTCAAAGAAAAGCTACAGGAGTTTTTTATTTTTTGAATCGGTAAACAAATGGAAAATGTTTAAACATGTAGCGGCTGTGAATATAGTCATCTCCATCCTATGGCTTATTCCTGTACAGAAGTCTATCCACATTCGCTCTGATAAGCGTCTCCTCTTTTTTTTTTTTTTTTTACTCCTTTTAGGGTTTTAACTGTCATCAATCCTCTTGTCATGCAGTGCGTCATTTTCATCACTGAATTAATATTTCTGATATACGTCCTCGGGTGACAAGGTGGCACAATTCTCTCTCACTGCCAATCCTTTACTTTATTTCACTGTTTCAATTTTTTTTCTTCTTTTTTTGGTTCTCCCTTTCCGTTTTTAATATTTCAGCGCCTCAGATGTAGCGGCTCTTTAAAGCGCCCATGGGGGCTCTGAGTCCTCGCTTTTGTCTCCCATTTCCTTCTGAAACAGTTTTTCTTTAACCCTATGCGGCTCTTCACAGTTGTTGTCTTAGCACTCTCCTCTCTGTCGCTCTTTCTGCTGCTTTCTTTTTCTCCAACCCCCTCCCTCCCTCGCTCAGCTTTCTCTGTGTCAGCCAGAGGTCAATGCTACACTTTTTTCTTCTGCATGCAAGAAGGCAGGGGGTATCTTTTTAGTTATTGTAACCTAAAAATAGAAAAAAAAATCTGATTTAAGGTGGGGACAAAGGTGTCTTTTAAGATATAGTGGCATACCACTATCTAGCAATTGGGGGGTGTTTCATATCTTAAGATAAGGATTAGATTATATCAATAAATGATTTAGATGAGGTTTGATTGAGAATATAGACTAATTTACAACTTCATAAAAATTACTTAATTCAAGGTTATTACAAAGGGACACTGAATTATTTGAAGTTGATTTTTTTTATTGTATACATTGTTACTACATGTTATGTAGGTCCGCATGGTCTGCTATTGAGAAATACTATTCAAGTTGTTGGGTTGCAAACGTGCAGTTAACCATTGTAATGCTGTTTTCTCAGTACCTCTGTAAATAATATATTTGATTTAATGTTGCATGGTCAGTGTCTGATATTTGCAATGCAAGGAAATGATGTGATTGTCAGTGTCATTTGCTGTAATTTAAAGGTCCATAAAGTTATGGATCAAAGTGCTTAATCAACATTGAAATATTTGATCAAATTTGTGCATTTGTGTATATGCAAGTGTGAATTTTATTTGAAAATGTATATTTCCCTACGAAATGTTGTCTCATGTTTGACTGAGCAGGAAAGCTCCAATAAGCTCTCTAGTCAGATCATTACTTCCAAGAGACTCATTATGTTGAGAGCCTTGTTGAAGCTAATAAATGACTAAAGGTCTAATTATTAGATTTTCTCATAATTTTATTAATGCTAGCTAACACTCAGTGCAGACCTAATTGACATCATACATGCAGAATAGTGGCTGGTGGATTTAACTAATGCGTTATTTGGTCGGAAAATTATGATGGGCATCCATCTTTGGTGTGAGGTTCATTTAATTCTACACAAATACGCCAGTCGTTGCTATCGGTGTAGCGACACTTAACTTAAGCTAATATTTAGACGTTTGCGACAACACCTGTCGATTTAGAAGGAAACTCAGACTTGCCCACGCACACACAAGGAAACAGGCACACACATACAAGCACATACTGAAGTCTGTTGGTTCAGCTCTTCCATTGAGAGTCCGTATGCTAGCTGGCCATTGTGCACGTTAGGCCTTTTGTCTGTGCAGCCTGAAACTGGTGATTGCACCTTAGCTACCGCAGTTCAAGCGTAAACAGTGTTTTCATGCCCTACGATATACACTGTTGCCAGTGGACCCCTAAATCCCTGGAACAGCTGAGTCCTAGGGTGTCAAAGATAATGGCGATTTATTGCAGTGCGAGGTTTTCTCATTGCCCCTCCCGCCCCCCTTTCCAATCGTCCCTCCACCCCTCCTCCTCCCTCAAACAGATTAAAATTAAGCCGTAAACATGTGAGGATGGAATTAACACATTTAGCGAGTCTCCTCTTCCCACATCCCATTTTCGCTCCAGAGCGGCTGATCCCCGCTGCCGAACGTGGGTGCAATTTTAATGACTCGCAACGTTTTTGAAGTCCACATGAAAAAAGCGTCGCTCGCCGTTTGTGGCGGCGCTAGATATGGCTGGGCCATGGCCAGCCATGATTGGGGGGGACACGTGCCGCCGACTCGGACTCCAGGCTCTTCGATAGGATCGGTGTCATTTTCCTCTCCACGATAAGACGCCTTGCTGACAAGGTCCGATTAGGAGAGAAAAAATCATTATTGCTACGCCTTTCATCCACCGGGGGTTTACCGATAAACAGCTCACCCACGGCTAGATTTTCTGAGAGCAAGATGTTAGGCATTGAAGCATATATATTTAGGAAATATGGTTTCAGGCAAAATTTTGGGGCGCGTTTTTTAACAATTATTTTCTTTTTAAATAGCTATAGGAAAACATACTTTTCCTTTAAATTGTGTTTTTTTTTTCTTACGCCCTCCTTTCTCCAGAGCTGAAAACTCAAGCTGTGAAATATTTAAGTCCTAGATCTCTGCTCCATTAATCAAACAATTATCAAATAACTTCATATTCTTTTTGAACACAATACAACATGCCGATTGTATCAGCCTACAAAAAAGTGATTTATTATGCTATACCTCATGGAAATCCACTTTAGCAAACTGTCCTTTTAAAAAGGGAAATGAAAAAGAGAATCTTAAAATATTCAAACTACATTGTATAACAGAGAGAATAAACTAAAGAAAAGAAGTGAGAAAAGATTCAAATTTTAATAAGAATACAATTTACAATGTATATATACTGTATACATTTCTACAAATCATTCATACAGTAGCTAAAAAAAATCCTTAACCCCAAGTGTCAAGCTGGTGTCTTAACAAGTGACACAAAAGTTATATATATATATAATATTTATATAAATATATAAAGAGTAATAATAAAAGTGATGAGTCAAACTGTATGAGTATTGACAAAAAAGTTCAACATTACTTTGTCCAATAGAATTAAAAATGAACTGGAATATATATATATTTCTATATGTAAGCTTTCTAAAAAAGTAAAAGCTTGTAATAAAAAAAGAAGAAAAAAAAAGATGACCATTTTCACTGGTTTTATTTGTTTGTTAATATGATTAACATTAAATATTTCACTATATATTTATTAGGATTAAATTAAAATTGTAAATAATAAATAACTGGATAAAATCTGTCAAGAGCTAATGATAGAGTCTGCTTTAAATATCACTTCATAAATGTAGCCGATTATGTAATTTGTTAAGTGTTTGCGTATGGATTTGAGGAGCGAGCACCACTTTGGTGGCCCAGCACCAAAAGAATCATCGAGTCTGATCTTTAGAGGGAACAGGGAGAAATAAAGCGAGTGGGAGAGAAACAGAGGAAGAGACAAAGATGGAGGGGGAGAGATAGAGAGTCGGGACAAACGTGCGCTGTGTTACTGGGCCACTCCAGCGCCCATGGACTCTCAGCAAGACTCAAAGCCACGCTCAGCTTCAAAAGGGAGCCATGAAGATTTTTTTTTATGTTTACAAAAACATATTTATTTATTTCTCGTCACTCTGTCATTTATCTATTTATTTCTTGCTGTCCCAGCACCCCTTGCTCTGCCACTGAAATCATGTTCGATGACGACGCCGTGCTCGCCCTCCCCTCTTTTTTCCCCCCTCTCTCTTTTAATACCACTGCAGTTGAAAATCAAACTGCTCTAAAACAAACTGATGTACTCTTTAATATAGTCGTCACATCATCACAGGGTCCTCACGCGTCTGCCTTGGTGACAACTGCAGGGCTGCTTAGCTTAGCCCAGCGATGGCTGCCACTTTGTTGGTCGCTTCAATGATTTATCACAAAAAAGAGAGGGAGATTGTGAGAGCGGGAAGGGAGAGAAAAGAGGAGAGACAGAAAGCAAAAGTCCCCTGGATCATGATTGAGTCACTGGCACCTTTGATTGACAAGGTCTAATCAGCTTATCTCCATCCTAATAAAGTTGATAGCCTGCGGTGCTGCTCTCTACCTGGCATGGTGTGAACTTTGGGCTAGGCTGGGGCCCCTGGGGGCCGGGCCCCGACCCTCTCTGCTTATCTAAACGGGACTGAAATCAATCCCTAATGAGCTGTTTTCATTTTGCAGGATTGATTACAGGCCCCTAAACACCAAGAACACTTGCCTAAGAAGTGTTCTCAGCCTCTTGCTGGCCACCTTTAAAATGCAGAGTAGCAATGCTTTTGTCTGTGTCTGTCTTTGTTTCAGCGGCTCATTTTGCTGCCATAGCTAAGTTATTTGTGTCAGCTGAACAAATATAAAGGGGATGAATTTTCAAAGTAAACTCCACATTTGCCAGTTAATTCACTGAGTCATACAATTTGTAAATATTGCCACTGGGATGCATTTGTAGCAACTGGTGACTATCATGATTGTAAGAATTAAAGGTGTGACACCTATAATGATTTTGTATGTCTCAGCAAATAAACTATAATAGTTTTCTGGGCATCTGTGTCTTTGCATTTCCAATTATTATTAGTGTCCGAAAAACAACTGCACGCAGTCCAATCAGCAGAAGGCATCTATATAGACAACAAAGCAAATTTAATTTAAAGCAGTTCTGTCATCAGAGTTGTGCTGATAAACAACAGTGAATTTTAATTACCATAACTAGAACAGTTAAGTTTGTCACAACAATTTTTAGCCACGTTATGTACGAGCTGTCGATCACTAAGACTCAACTCTCTCCCCTTCAATGAATAATAATCAAAAAGGTGGAATAGCTAATCATTGCAACTTAGATGTCTTATTTGACATGCTGGCTATTTCTAAACAAGCAATCATAAATCATTCAAAATCTCTTCAACTGTGGAGGGAAGGACTAAAATGTGGCATGTCTTTGATTTAACATCAGTCAAAGCTCCACATTTGGGCATTTCAAATGCCCCTGACTCAAATGTCTTTAAATTGGCTAACTGGATGCCCTCCCTCTTTATTTAGGGCCCTCTTTAACTGGGCTAGCCCCCATGTCTGCTTGTTGCTATGCCTGGGCTTTTAAGTCAGTGCTCCCCACTAATGAAGTTCTATACTTTATTTATGAGACAAACAGAGGACCCTAGTTCTTGAGGGTGTGTGTGGTAAATAGCTCTGCATGTCCAAAGAGTCTCTTCTATACTCCTCTGAGGGCCCTCACTGCTTTTGGCAAGTCTTTGTTTTCGCTAAATACACTGGAGACATTGAGAATGGTAGAAAAAAAATGCTAAAATCTGATAAAATGGTACTGTGTGAAGATTCATCTTTTCTTAGAACTAAGAGTGCTCTTTTCTACCCTTAAATATGACCTAGAAGCATCCTGGTTTTTTTGTTCCTGGTCATTAAGAGATATATTGTCGACACTGAAGAGAAAAGGGGGCAAAGCTGAGTTTCTACGCCATTTCTTTGTTCAGGATCTATCTCTTTGAAATAAAATGTCTTTTAGTTCCACTTCCCCCACTGGTCAATTACAGTTCTTAAGTGCTACTGTGTCATTGTGGATAGAGAAAGCAACTTTGAATTACTGCAAAATAATGATGCTAAACTGCTCTTGGTAAAAAAAAAAAAGTGCAGCTTAGATGTCTGAAGAGACTTGAGGTTAGTGGCCAGAAAAGTATTAACAGTATGACTAGAGAGCGTACGATTGGAAAACATTTAACACTCGTAATTATTCTTGTTTTACGTCTATGGATGCCACACCTCTATGTTTGAAAACTCAAAGCTTCTTCCTCAACAACTGCCAATGCCATTTTCATAATGTGCATGAATAAAGCACGGTGCACTTCTTTATTTTATTCTGTTGTATTTGTTGGTGTGGAAGAGAAGGAACAACACGAAGTCTTACTACTAAATGAAGCCTTTGTTGGACTATGAAAGTAAACTATTTAGCGTTTGTAAACAGACAAGTCCCAGCTCTTGGTGTAGTGTGTCTCAATACTCGAAGAATTGTGGCAGGACTATGATCTAAACAGTGGAGGATTTCATGAAGATGTCTGTGAAGTGTTGTGACGAGCCGCTGAGGAACCACAGAAGTAAATATATAGTTTGTGATGGGTGAACAACACTAAATTAAAGACTTAACTGAATTTGGGATGGAATGGCAAACACTGTCAAACCAAATGAACCCAGTGGATAAATATGGTTACCAAATGTTTGTGCCAAGTGTGTTTGCTGAATTTGAGAACTTGGCATATATAGTAATTAGTCTAGTGGAAGGGTGCATATAGCCAGTGTATCTATGTTCTTTTTGTGCAGATGTATTCCTGGTTTGACCCAAAGACACTGCCATTTCAGGTTGTGCATCTGAGCGGAGGGTTGGTATCGACAGCAGAGTAAAGGAAGGGGTCATGGATTAAAGACGCAGGGGCGAAGCCTCCCCACCAAACCACAAACACACCCCACAGCTGGTGTGGACCAAGCCAAGTGTGTGGGACCAAGGCAGGATAAACGAGTATTGTTCTTAGCTCGCCGCACACACAGTGGATGAGACAGCCACCGGTGACACGGGGTCAAGGGGCATGTGGCCGACTATGGCTGGAGAAACCGCTGGGCCCAGGAGGTGCTGAACACTTTCAAGCCATGGCCCACTTCTTAAACACCAACTGAGCTGTGAGGCGAAACATCAAAACGAGCCTCTCTAGTGAAAGATACAACTGGGTGGAATTAACAATCTGTCGGCTGTCGCAGAATTTGACACAGTCGAAAAACCCGGATAACGGCAGGATCATCTGAGACATTTGAATCAACATTTTTAAGCAGAGAATGCAGATTGTATTTATGAATTTGTGAATGCAAGTTACAGAGAACATCAAAAGCTGGTGGTCTGTGTGCGAACCTTCCTTGACTTGAATTATTAAATCTGTCGATGTCGCACACGCCAGCCACCCTGCGATTATAGTGTAAATTGACAAACTTTTTCAAAACTACAACGGAAGCCACAGAAAGCTGGTTGATACTTCAAGAATGAGCTTTGATACATCTCTGAGGAATACACTGTGCCTCAATAATGTGGTGACTGTCAGGAAGGAAGACAGGAAGAAAAAAAATATGCTAACTGGTTAAATCTATTTAAGATCCCAATGAGCTTTTTTCCTATTTTAAGATAAAAACCATCCTTGATAATGAGGAAAAAAAGGAGTTTGTGTGTTTTTTTGGATGGTTTATTTAGAAAGTGATATTATGTTTTTTCTTCCTCCTGCACCCCTGAATTAAGAACTTCAGGAAGAACGCTGACGTTGTTTATTTTCATAGACCCCCTGTCTGTTTGTGTATTAAAAAAAAGAAGAAGAAGAAAAAAAACGGAAAAAAAAAAAAACATACCACCACCCACCCATAACACACGCATACACAACATGCACAGACACACACAGCCATAGCAATGCATGAATTTTCTTCGGGAGCAGAGCAAGGAGAAGCGGCGCCCGATCTGTCGCCGGTACACCTCTCTCTCTCTCTCTCTCTCCCTGGCTTGCCTTTGATGTGCTCCCGAAAATGTCATCAGGCGTCAAGGAAAGAGGTTTTTTTTTTCTTTCCCGAACCTCCCCATCCACCCTCTACAACCCCCCCCCCACCCAAACACACACACAAACACACATATCCACCTACCTCACATATGAGCAAGACAATTTGCCGTCTCTCACTCATCCTCACCACTATCTTGAACCCCCACCCAACACCACCCCACTCCTTCCAAACCCAATCCTGAACAGAATACGTACCGGTTTCTACTGCTATCTGGTAGCCGGCCTCCAGTCTCCGTGATGACCTTTCCAGCTTCTCTGTGTTGTCCAACAGATGTGCTCTCTGCAACAAATAGAGAAAAATAAATAAAGCCAGAGAAACAAACACAAAAAAAATTGATTGAGAGGGCTGGGACCCATTTCAAAGAAACACATCAACACTGTCACCTAAACAGACAGACCACATCCACAGCGACAACATAATACCGCCAGGTTGGCAATAACCTTCATGGATGACAATGTGTTATATGCTGATGGAATATCAAGCATATGCATGTTGAGGCTGACAATGTAAGAGGTGCTGCTGCCTCATCTTGGACATGAAAACAAGAACTACTTTGAGGTTTGTTGCCTTGTATTGTTCCACAGCACAGCCTTCTGCTGCACACAGGGGAAAAGTTAATGCAGTGAGGTGCAAATTGAGATAAAATGTAATTCAATTTGAAGCTTCTCAGTCGAAAGAAAGACAAAATCAGTGAGTCCAGCCTAAATTGCAGATAGCACTGTAACATAACGTGTAAAATATCTGAAATAATAAAAAATGAAGCCTAATAATCATCAATGTCATAAATGTTTAGAAAATAAACATGATTACGATGCAGTAATAATGACCCAACACAAAACCACTTCATTTCTTTTCTGCTTTTTGTTTACCCACATTAGTAGACCACAGTAATTCATGATGCATGACTTATGCATCCCCCCTTGGCTTACTCACAGCTCTCAACAATTGACAAGCCTGTCCATTGAAAACATGGATTTCAGAGAGCATAGGTGTTCAAGAAAAGATGTCTTGCATAAAATATTAAATAGGCAATTTGATCATTTTTTCAAAGTGGATGTTTGTGAGTATCAAGGTGTTAGCTGGGTCTCTAATACCTTGTGTACACATATCAGTTGGTAGCAGTTCCTCAGATACCTAGAGAGGTGGAGGTTTTCGTTCCTCCTCTACAGCTTAACAATTTATGTCTGACAAGCAAGGCAAGAAAAGATCTGATCTGTTGACTGATGGCCTTGAGGTCCATCTTAGGGCTCTCAAACATAGAAATCCTCCATTATGATTTCATTGTGTTCACATATCCAATTAATGCTCCATTTTACAGACACATAAGAAATGTACTATGGAAGCTACTGAATTGCCCATTGGGATAAATGAAGTTTTCTGACTGGCGTATAAGAAAAAGCTGTGGTGAATGATTTTATATTTTATCAGCTGTTTAAACACTTTGAATACTGTAAGTTGGTTCAGCTTGCATGCCGAAATAGAAATAAATACAGAAGAACCAATAGCACATGAACACAAAAGCTTGAACTGACACCATGTATCTTGATTGACATTTTGTATTGTTCAGTGTCACCAGGACTGGAGTCTTACTGAGTTTTGTACACACACTGTGAGTGTGAGTGATTAATTGAGGTTACGTGAAGATGTCGTGAATGTTTCCCTGTTTGGTTTAAATACACATTCTTTCCACTGTCATCACTGTCATCATGGGACCTTGAGTTTCATTTCAACCAGCAGCTACAGTTAGTCAATTTGTCACTGAGTACTGGCAACTGTTTTACTGAGGAAACCAGCTGGGAATACCTACTTTAATTTTTTCAACATTATATTTTTCATGACATGGTACAAAAGGCTCACTAACTACTAACTGATCTCACGTGCTTTGGTTTGAGATTGCGTTAGACTGCACTGTGGCATTTTCCCCCACTGTTTTTCCAATGAGCTTGTCCATGTTTTGGACATTCGTGTCAGATTTTCTTCAAAAGGATGACACATATGGCCATGAATTGTAACTGGTGACTGTTGTGGTGACTCTCAAATGTCTGAATTAAGTTAAATTCTGTTCTTTTGATCTTGTATGATTTCAACACGATTCCCGAGATCTAATAAACTAAGGCTCTTATTAAAAGATTCTGTTGTACTGTATAACAAGTGAGTTAATCAAGGTCGGTATCTGTTTGATCGTTCTTTGTTTCAAGTAGTGCCTGGATATTAAACTTTACATTAAAGTTGCTTTATTTTATGCACATGTTTTCTTTCATCATAATGCACGTTTCAAGTTTCTTTTAATGACTGATTAAACTGTGACTGGTAAAAATGAATTATTTTCACTTTTTCACAAAATTCCATTCAAGTATTAATTTATTTGAAAGACTAATTATAGTAATTCAAGGTTACTGTATGTTACCTACATAACACCTCCTGGCAGTCAAGTTTATTGTTTATCTCTGAGTGCAATACTTCTGCCACCTATCTAACATGTAAACAACATAATTTCAAGCGTATACAGCCCCATATTATCCACTGCAGTGACACACTTTATGTACAAGTCCAAACTAAGACCCACTTTTCATTAAATCCATACAGCTTTCAGAGTAGAGGATCATAAACATCATAAACTTGGAAGACTTAACTGTTTACTCGAATGTTGTTAGTTTTGATGGCCTTTCTAATATGCTATGTTAAGAGACCGATCAGATGTAACACATTTGACACTCAAAAACAACCCGATGAATGGCAACCGCCTCTCTGACAAGGGTTTATGCCCATCAGATGAGCGAAGGGGACAGGGGGAGAAGTGAAATCTCTAGTTTTGGTTGGGCTGTCAAAACATGTACCAGCTAATCACTCAGAGGAAATGAAAAATGTGGAGGAAAAAAAAATAAGTCAATGACATGCTTTTCAAAGTTTGACAATAAGAGGGATAGGAAAAGAGCAGGGAGGAGAAAACTCCCTCTGAACTCTTTCCTTTCCCTCGCTTCCTTTTTCTTTGCGCTGCTGACAGATGTCATTTAAAATTGCAGAGATACTTTTTAATAGTTAAAGGGAGGGCAGGGGGAGGATGGAGGGATAGGAGAATGGGTGGGTGGGTGGATGGGTGGTAAAATGGGCTAGGAGGAAACAGATGAGGAGATGGTGAGTGGGATGGGATGCAAGGTGTGGTGTGTTTTTTTTTTGGTGTAGGGTGTGGTAGGGGTTTTCAGGGAGGGGTTACATGGGTGTGGAAGACGTGGAGATGGTGGCAGTGTGCACGTGGGAGAAAATGGATACCAAGCTTGGTCTATAATGAGCCCCTATGGATCAGCTGAGATGGAGGGGAGGTATTGACATGCAATGCTTGAGCTAATACACCTAGACCATGGCTGCACTGCCTGTGTGTGCCTGGGAGCATGAGGCAGCCAGGGATACTGACAGAGTAGCACACTCCCCGGGTTCTTCAAAGAGCTCAAGTGATTAGTATGTTATCATTACCATTCGAAACGTGATTTTCCTATTCCCTCTCGGCAAAGGTGACACGTCTCGGGGAGACGGCCGGCAGACTCACTGCGATGGAAAGCCACTTCAAAGCTTTCTCCTCCTGAATTTCTCTCCCTCTCTCTCTCTTCTCTCCCCCGTTCTGTCTTCTTTTAGGGCCGGGGGGAGGGGAGGGTGAGTGTGGGTGGGTGGGTGGGTGTGTGAGGTGGGGTGGGGTGGGGGGTGGGGGGGTTAGTGGTGGCACTGGTGGTGTATATGTGTGTGTGATCATTAGAATAATGCGCCCCGAGTTTGACGGTGACAAAACCTGAAGGAAAGGGTGAGAGTTCAGCCACTGAGAATCCAGTAATGGCACACTGTGATGATGGCCCTAATAATGAAACAATCCAGCCACGAACACAGGATGATACCGAGAAAAATAATGAAAAGGAACATGTACAATTAAAACTAAACATCCTACACTACATATTCACAGTCGAGGAAGATACAGAGATTACGTCTACAAACTTAATCTAAAGTGAGGTGACTCTTACTCTCCAGGAAAGCAATTTTGCTCCAATATACGAATGTCACACAACAGCTGCGATTTTTACTCTGCAGTTAGCAGGCAAAGTGTAAGATATCCTTGTCAGCGTTTTTGTCGAGGGAGATGTAAAGTGGCTGCCAGCCCCTACTGTGCTACAATGTCCCATATCAAGGCTTGACCCTGTGGTTCTGATATAACTATTGGGAGCCCTCAAGAATAAGGCGAAGACACACACTCACAAACGCCTATTCAAGCTGAAATACTGACTTGCAATTCAGCCCTGCCATTAATTGACTTAAGAGATACAAGGGATCCTGTCAAAAACATATCTGGAACCTTCTAGCCAAGGATTTTAAATACAATATATGATAAATATTGTGCATCTGTGAGTGCACTGATGCCATCACCCCCCCCTCCCCACTTCTGCCTATGCATGTATGCCTTTTCATCTGACACCTACATTTTGAACAAAGATCTTCTTAGGAACCACGAAAATGGTGTTTTTTTGTTGTGCTTTTTTGCGTCAAGAAACACTCTTCAGTTGTAAGTTATTAACAGGGAGCCCCAGAACAATGCAGCTGTAGCTCAAAAGAAATCTCTCCCCTCTTCTTTCGCTCTCCTGCCTTTTTTCAATATCAAACACAGGCGGTTACTATCACCATTTTCCAAAGTTCAGATGATTTCCTTATTATTTCAATAAGGGTGGGGGAGAGTCAAAGTGAATAATGATGACAGCTGTGATTCAGACTGACTGTGTGATCTTCTGTGCCGTTTGTTTGGGACTTGTAAGACGAGGAATTACAAGTGTCAAACAGCTGTGAATATGGGTGCTAAATATTTAAACATGTTTTTCAGTGGAAGAAAAAAAGTATAGTTTTTTAAAAGCAAGGCTTAAGTGTGTATAAGCTGTGCCAGCCTTTGATTCAAATGGAAGGAAGAGTAGAAGGGTAAAAGACTGCGATGGAGACATGCAATGGCGAAGAGGGCGCAGAATCAAACCCGATTACATAGATCGGGCCATTCCAAAAAGGGTAGACAGGTGAGGTAACTCAGGATGTCTTCTGACCCTCAGGCTAGGAGGAAATGCACAAAAAAAGGTGGGAAGAAAAAGGGGAAACAAAAGTATAGCTAAATAAAAGAAAAAAGTGTGATAACATGGCATCTGGGCCAGGTTGGTGTTCTAAATTATGGATAGGTGTGAATGGTGAGGCTTTGATAGGAATTGAATTACTCAGCTTCAGCGGGAGCCCTCTTGAACGTAGTCTCAGTCAAAGGCACATTTAACAACATACTGTAAGTACACCTGCAAATAAGTTCAGCCGAGCTTCAAAGGACAAGAATATAATGTAACCTACAGAAACTGACAAGATCTGCCTCAATTAGAGAAAAGCTCTTGCATGAGTATTAATTAAAATATGACATTTACAATGTAAAGCTCCAGCTACAGGATGATCAAAATTGTAATTGTAAAATGCACACACAGAGCTATTATCTAGCAAATCAGTATTATTGGCAATTCTTGCAATTTAGCAAATGTATATATGATGATTTATCAATTCTTAGTGTTGATGAAGCCTTTCGCACGGCGTATCCAAGGAGTAGAAGATACAATAATGAATGTAAAGGTTGTCATGGCAGTGCAATAATAGATTTGCCGCAATAGCTTTTTAACTCAAAGATGAATTCAACTTGCAAAGGGAGCTTCCATTTATGAGCGGAGCATGTCAACTGGAGTATCTCTGGAGTTACTGCTACATATTTTACATCAACATAAAAGTCCAGGAAAACCATAATTTCTCTTGAGGCACCAGTGCCTCATTTTCACCTCAATACAAGGAAAACAATACCAACTGTTGCTAATGAAGCCCGACACAGGGCACTGTAAAACTACATACATAATACAATAATCACTACTGCCAATTAGCTATAGGTTTAACAAAACCACATGATAGGATTTCTAGTTTCGTTAGCTGACCATCTAAGCTACACAAGCTAACTCATTAGTTTACATTAATTCAACTTCATCCATCAAGTTCATCAATTACTAGGATCTAAAAGCTCACACTTTTAGGAATTTCACATGTTTCTTGACTTGTTTGTTTGAACTGACGAACATTTTATTTGAACAAGTTGACGCGGAACTGATAGACTTTAATCACGCTACATGACGTTTCATGCAGTAGAATATACAATAAAATGTTGTGAATTGATAGTGGTGTCTACTGTAGAATAATTGTAATGTCAAAGCATTGGTACAGTGGACAGTAAAAGTGCATCTACCTACATTCTGGTATCACTCACATCCACAAACGTAGCTATATTGTTTCATTTATGATAACCTTAATCCAGTTCTTTACAAAAGGCAGAAAGCATTTAATTTGGCCCCTTTCAAGAAAAATTAAGGGACAGTGAATCTTACGAGCTGCTTTTCCCTCTTGAAACTAAGAAGTTGATCAAGTTCTAAACCGTATTGTGCTACTCTAAGCCTTGCTTCATTCCTCAATGTTCTTCTTCAAAAAGGCGTATCAGAAATAATATCTTATCTTTACTTTCTGATATTTAAGGTAAGGGAAACTGGAGAAACTGGCCATCGGTGATTTCATTATCTTTGGCTTGGCATTTAAGCTGTTCAATCAGACATGTAAAAAAAAAAAAAAAAGCGTCCAAATGAGATGATTTTAATTTTCTTCAGGAGAGAGGAGGGCAAATGGAAATTTCAGCAGGAAAGGATAATTTAAATTGTTAGAGCAGAGAAGCACTTACCTCTTCACGTAACTTTATCAACTGCATCATGAGAGCAAAAGGGAGAAGAGAGAAAGATGGAGAGAGTGAAGGAGAGATAAAAAAAAAAAGGCAAGAAACATGGCAGGAAGAAGATCAGTTATATGGCTGGGTACAGAATTAACCTTGACGATTTATCTGTTTGCATGTTTAGCATTTGGAAATCACAAGACAAACACATTAAACGAAGCTAAACACGCCGCTCGGGCTGACTTTTTTTGAACAAACAAAGATCAAGTCCTGGCGCTGTCACATTAAACAAGGAGAGGGAATGGATCGCTCAACTTGCAGTATCAACTAACATTATCAAGGAAGTCACATCACAGAAGCTGATAGAGCAAGAGGAGAGAAAAAATGAGTAAAATATAGTCTGCAGTATGTTTAAAATATTTTGTATCTGTCATTTTGCTGAATTCTCTGGAAAAGGATGAAAAGAAATATGTGCCCACTGGAACTGAGCTGGAGAAATGCTGAGCCACTCCATTTGCACGGCTGTTTATCAGCGCTGATATGTTGTCAATATTTCATGTAGCTTATGCTTCTCAGTAAAGGTAGATGCTGTTTAGATTCTGCATGGAGAGTCATGTGAGGCTACTACCATTGTATATACATACAGTGAGGCTTATTATTGGGACAGCCACAGATCATGAAAAATGAATCTTAGCATAGCTATACATTTTTGATGAAAGAGAATAGCAAATTTAAAGTGAAGTAAATAAGAAATGCTAGTCCTATTCCCTGTCCTGGAAAGCCTTTGCATCTCTGTGATAATGAATCACACATTTGAGGGAGGGCAATAATTTGATTTGCTATTAATTATGCCTCATGACAATTAAAAAGGTTGCTTCCCAGGCCTGTTTCTTAAGTGGGGGCTATAGAGGAGGAGAGAGAAGGCTGGGGCTTATCGTGGGAATGCAACATGTTTGGCTGAAAAAGAGGAAGGACATATTTCTTCACATGCAAGTCTTTTAAAGGTGATTTTTTTTCCCTCACGTTTCTTGGCTAAAGATGAGGAGATCTAAAAGGGGGCTATTACATTTACTGTTTCCTTTGAATTTTGTCAGTCTGGAATAATTTTGTATCATATAAAAAGAGAAAACTCCCAACTTTAAAAAAAAAAAAAAAGTTAGGGGGGAAAAAAAGCTGAAGAGTC
The DNA here is from genome assembly GCA_030347415.2 of Decapterus maruadsi. Classification (NCBI taxonomy): domain Eukaryota; kingdom Metazoa; phylum Chordata; class Actinopteri; order Carangiformes; family Carangidae; genus Decapterus; species Decapterus maruadsi. The sequence goes on along the minus strand of CM064888.1, from coordinate 9,636,707 downwards.
CAAAAATGGCATCCTCACGTTAAGATAAATCACAGCATCATCTCCTTCTACCAGCACTTGAGACCAGAATGAATAAAGAATTAAACATTTAAAATTTGAACTTTTCTTAGACTCAAATCCTAAGACACAACAACAAAATAATAAAAAAAAACAGTATGTATTTGTGTCCTCTACCTACATTACACCAAAACACACTCAAAGAAATTTGTCATGATAACGAACCCAGGATGAATCTACACTGTGTACACATACACAAAAATATCAAGCATTTCACATATTACAATACTGCATTTGTCACAACATTTCTCACTGTAATTTTAGAGGCACCTCGAAAATAGTTCATTTTTGTTTTCCCCCCCAATGATAAAATATTTCCATGATGATTCGGTGCAGTATTGCAAATAAAATACTGTCAATATCTGTAATGTGGGAGGTAAACAAGTATAGCTGCATGTTTTTTCTAAAGAGCTCTTACCCTTGAAAATGTCGGCAGTAAGAAGACGCACTTTAGAGTGGAAACTGTCTTTTCTAACTTAAGTAGCAACTCCCCACCAGAATGCATTATTGAACAGGCCAAAGTTTAAAACTACACGGTGGATGTGGTTATTTAGGGCTTGAACAAAACCCAGCAGATCCTGCGATCCCTCACCCCAGCTCTGCCATCAGTCAATGGGTACCAAACAAAACTTGTTCTAGCTCATTTGTGCTGCCTGACTGATTGCAAGTCCTCGTAGAGGATTTGTAAAAACTATACGAGGGCCATGTTGAGCTGTGTTTCTTGTTTCTTCCTGTTTAGCTTTATTTTTCTTTGGCATCCATTCTTTAGTAGAGCCAACGATGCTCGCGTTGTTCAAGAGATACAGAGCAGTAAATACAGAATATTGTAAATGTTATAATTACTCCTGCATGAGCGCCTTTCCTTGTGTTTTTGTGATGCCAGCCAGTATTCAAAATTGCACTGCTGCAATTTTTCTGTTATGATAATCAGCAATTTTTTTTTTTTTTTTCAAACAAAAGATTTTTCTTATCCAATACGGAATTTGATACAAGTGGTAATCTGCTTCCTTTGTAGCCTGTAAAATCTGGTCCATGCCGGCTCAAACCAGCACAATCTCTTGTGGCCAAGCCTTCTGCTGTGACTGAAATCGAAACTATTCCGTATAGTGTTCGTGTGTGAAAAATGTGTGTGCACTTGCTGCTTTGTGTGTGGTGCCTCTGTTTGTGTGTGTGTGTGTGGCATCGGAGTGTGTGTGTGTGCACCAACATTTGTGCGTGTGTTGCATGCAGAGGAAACAGAAAGAAAAAATGTGCAATGGTAGCCTACCACATTATTAAAAAAACGAGTGATAGTGCCAATTCAGTCTCTGTCCGCATACAGATAACGAATAAATGCCGAACTCTATTAAATCGTCCTTTAGCCATTATCGCAGGGCCAACACGCCATTTTCAGAACTTATGACGGTTCCCTATTTACTTAGCTATAAATCCTTGCCATGTAACCAACAGATTTGTGACTGGTAATGATCTGCTCAGCCAGGGCTATATGAAATGATCCTGACCTCTTTCAGATCGTCAGGAATTAAATTGACCGACTTGCCCCGGCCCCCACCATCTTTTCCCCTCTCCTATCACCGCCGTCTCGTTAGATAAAAAACCCTGAAGTTCCGAGTACTCCACTCACAGCAAGACCAAAACAAGTATTATCTCCAAGTTTTAAAATGAAAATGAGGTAAATACGGCACCTGGGAGAAAAAGGGAAAATGTATATCATCTGTTTACTTTGCTTTTGACCCCAGCATGAACCCTCTCTGTGTTTTTCAGTGTGTGTGTGTTTTAGATAGATAATTGTAATTTTTATAAGTTTCACATCAGACATCATTATTGGCAGTTATTACTGTGTTTTTCACATTTCAGTAATTTATAGTTTGTGTTAAATATTATACAGTATTGCATTGGTAAAGACATGAAAAAATAAAATAAAATGAACACTGATATAGAAAAAAGCTATTTGATGTTGTTGTTGTTTTTTTAAAGCGCATCATAACTGTAATTCACAAAGAGCAATATTTTTTATGTAAATATATTTTATACCATGGGCATACGGTAAAATTAAGAAACTGTATAACTTAAGAGATTTATACTTTTTATCATATATTTGTATTATTTTTCATCATCATGTTGATAACAATTGAGAATTAAGAATAAAGACAAAGATTTAGCTTTAAATGTAATATTCAACTACCATCTATTTCCCAATTTTAAAAAATCACATTAATAATTAATTTAGCAATACAATTTAATTATATAGCATACATATAATTACTGTTTGATTATTTTTTAATTGATAATTACAGCAATATAAAAGCAATTTCCAAAATCATCCTATAATAATATCTTCCACAACACTAACTCCACTGACGGAGTGTTATTATTATTATTTCAACAATTTTCTTTGAGATGTGCAAATTCCAGATTTCAAATATTACTTTTAAATACTTTAATCAATTTTTAATGGAAGGGAAATAATATTTGAAATGAAATGTGGTTCATTTTTTCTGATTTTCCTTTGACACAATTTTGATAGGACCCATCAGTGTCTCAGACGTGACATTTCTGACAGCAAATCTCCTTCCAACTTCTGCATAAAATGTCAGAGTCACTTTTGTGTCTCGCTAATTTGCCAGGAATATGCATATCAATTACACATCTTGGCTCACGATACATATGTTTCTAAGATGTGCAGTTCATGGGTCATCATTGAAATGGTAATAGGGAAAAAAACAGACAACTTTATTTAGCTTTGCTTGGCTGTGAGTCCTCTAAATAGACTACCATAAAGCACTGTGGGACTTAATGTGCATATATGCATTTGAGCATTCATCTTTGTCTTTTTTCTTTCTTTCTTTCTGAGTGTGCACGTTTGCAAATGCAAAGTGTTTATTTGCATGTGAGAGTGTGTGACTGTGTGTGCCTTGAGACACAGTAACCCCTGCAAGTTGACAGCTGAAAGGCAATATATAATTAGTCAAAAGACGTTTGGTCATAGTTGAGAGTAGCTGCATGAGTGGCAGCTGTGCAGGTGGGCAATAGGTAAGAGCATCTTAAATGTTAAAACGCTGTTTGCTGAATCTGTTGCTGTACCGCTGTTTTGATGCAGCTCTGCGTTTATTTAAATCAACTTATGTTTAAAGGAACATGTGGCATATTTTGGGCAATTAAGATCACAATTTGAGATAATTGCTTTCTTCTTTGTTTCCACTTTCATAACTGATGTGAATTATCATTCTGTAGAAACTGCTGACAATGACTGGAGATTGCTTCATTTGTGTTTATTTTCTTTAAATTCAACAGGCTGAATTGATATTCAAACAAAACACTCATCTTTTAAGAAGCAATCAACCAATTGTGAATATGTTGATAGAAAATAGATCTAAATGCCTAAGTTGCCAAATAGAATTAGAGATTTTTATTTCCATCAAAGGCTAATATTTATTATAGATAATATTTAGGGAGTGAATATATGTATTATATCAGCTGTGAAAAATATGAAAACCCACGGCCGTGTTCATTTTGACTATCTGCATTGTGCAGGTTTGCCACCCTTGCAGTCTAAAGAAAGACGAGAAGAAGATTTACACTCTGTGTGTGGTGTGTGTGTATGTATGCGTGTGTGGACCCTGATGGAGAATCTATTGCCGGCCTAAGTCTACAACAGGCTGGAGAACAGCTGTGGGATGGTTGGAGTGGAGAGGCCGGGGTTTTTGGATTGTGCTCGATTGTGTGTTTGTGTTTAGGTGTGTGTGTGCGTGTGTGTGTCAGTCACAATCTGGCTTTGGCCAGACACTGGTCCCATTCCCTGAGCCCACTCACTGACAGGCCAGCTTTGCATTAAACAGTGTTCCTTCCGCCTGACTTGGTGTCAATACTATGGTTCCAGCTCTTGACGGCCCCTACGAGGGGCCCACCTCTTCACCCTAGGGGCCAGTCAGCCACCCACACTGGGGTCGGTTGGGCCCCTGATTAGCGCCTCACCTGGTTCTCGGAGGAGCTGGCATCATCCCCCAGGAGCTCGTTGCGCACCTCATCACTGTAGGCAATACGTGACCTTTTCTGCAGAGGCAGGAGGATGAGGAAGAAGGACAAAAAGAAGAAGAAGAGAAAGGAGAAACAGAGGAGAGCAAAAAGAGAGAACAAGAGGGGAAATATGGCTTAGTACTGTTGTTGATGCAAAAACACAACAGACATTCCTTAAGCACGAGAGCCCCCTAATGGAACTCGGTGACAAACTGAGTCATACACATGCAGGTTGTGTCTATGTGCGCAAGTGTGTCTCAGTGTGTGTGTGTGTTTGTGCCTCTATAACACATGTACTGACAACAAGCATGTCTGGGTTTGTGCCCATGCCTCCTTCCAAGGTGATCTACAGTACCTACTGCACTTGTGCCACAGAAGTGGTGGCAAAGAGCCCCCCACCCTGCCCACTTAAACAAATACAAGTTGAGGGATAAAAAAGCTCATCGTGTGCGCATGGAGAGGCTGTGGAACAGGGGGATAGGGGAGAGGGCCAGGGAGATGTATTATGAGGAAGTATCACTTGTCAGCGCTAAATCTTTTCTGGGGGCTGTCACTGCTGTCATCCCAGTGCAGTGGCAGGCTCTGTGATAACACCAATGCTGAGACTCAGACAGGGAATAATTCATCACCCATTGGCGGCCCATCGGATTTGGGGTTGCCTCTCTCACTCTCTCTCTCTCACACACACACTCACACAAACTCTCTCTCACTCTCTCTCTTTCTCTGTCTCCAGATAGGCTGGAATAAGAGGGAATGCCATGTCCAAAAAAAAAAAAAAACACCCAAAAAGACAAACACTCAGACACACACATTTCATACACACTTCAGAGTGTGCCACCTCCGATTGTGGAAGAGTGGGCTGCCATTGTACCGCTTGTTTACAGACGCCCGACCCATGGAAAAACAGCCTCTTGGCATGCCCTCTAAACTAAATACACACCAGCAGCAGACACAGAAAGTGTTTACTAAGCCTCCTTCGCTTTCTCTCCCTGCCTTGACAGGGTTTCTAGGTGGGCTGCAGGAGGTGGGCAAAATCAAAGACAAACACCAGCATAGGAATGAAAATATCACTTTTTCTCAACACGGATTCTTTCTATTTTTCTATATTTACTTAGTCCTCCACTCTAAACAAATAAAACAAAGACATGGAATCAGTGGAGGAACACCAATTACCTAGTGGGGACATTTTTTTTTCCTCAAATATAGTATCCTTTCTCACTATCTTTCTATTATCAGTAAAAGTTTGAAGAAGCTATTGCATGAAGTACTTTGATGCTACCTGCCATGAGAAAAGCACAAACCAAACTTGAAAAACGACAATTCTACCCTCAAGACTGATCATATCAAGTTCCCTGATTGAAATAACTTTGGAACCAATCACAATCGAGCCAGTTGATTTTCTTTTTTTCTTTTTTTTTTATTTGTCTCTCCTCATAATCTGGAGCACTGAGTGGAAAGTCATGGCTGATGTGATTTGGCTGTTATTATCGTGATGGTGAGGGCCACAGTTCTCTGGAGTAATTACTGACTAGACGGAGGGCCTGATTGACCCAGACCACAAAACCCATTAGATAAAGAGTGCACCCAAACAATACTCAACCACGGGGACCTAAGCTAACCACAGAACGCCTACTGTGTGTAAAGGAGAATATCGGCAGCACAGAGCCAAATAAAACACACACACCCCCTCCTAACACACATTACACAGGAGCACAATGTCAAAATGTGCTGTTCAATATGTTTTGACAATTGTTCTGTATTTGTGTCATTCAACACTTGGCACGATTACTTGCTATTGAGTCTGTGATAATTGTTACAACATTTAATTGTATGACGACTAATTCCAAAGTATCTGAAAAAAAAGGTACATTTTGTTTTCACAGTCTTGCAAATCAATTACCACCCTCAACACTTCATCATTAAAATAAATACCACATATATGTTGCTCTGTGGATAATATGGGTGACATAAATAACAATCATTTCAGCTTTTTTTCCCCTTTATTCTGAAATACATCCCTGAATATCAGAGGAAGGAATATATATGTGTATAATAACAAAATTATTAGTGATCACACCTAAATACATACAAAATTTTTAAAACTTTCACTTCAAATTCTGCGTTTTTTAACACCTAATGTCCTGCATAAGTGGTCACTGCTGCTGTCAGGACATTCAAAGACATTTCAGGTTTGAGTGAAAGCAGAAAGACAATAAGCATCAATCTGAAGACGGCATGCACACTTGTACACCAGGCACACACACACACACACACACACACACATATTCTTTTGCCGGGAAAACACCCACATATTTCATTTAAGTCAAGTTACATCTTAAAGAGCTGCAGTGCAACTTAGGGGGAAAGACGACTTCACCAGTAATTGAGACGAGAAAGCCTGGGAGAAGCACTGATTTGAATGTTAAGGCTTACGTCGCCTTCAAACCATGTGCAGGGTTTTTTGGTATTTCTAAATAGCTGTTTGTTACAGATGAATGTATGAAGCATATCTGCAATGAGAACAGCGTAGATAACAAAGAAAAGTATAAAGAATGGAGAATGTCACTGAAATGAAAGTGTTGCCGCTTCTTCCCCTGTACAGTATACACTCCAGTTTTTGGATTCCCCCCCTGGAAAACAACTGATTCCTGAATGATTACTGCCATCCCATTTGATGTGAAACATAAACAGCTGTACAATATTGACTGCTTCATTCAGTGACAGATTTTTATTTTAAGTTATGATGTTCAGCAAAAATTGTTAAGGGCCATCAGGATCACTCTCGAGGTCAGGAAAGCAGATATCAGATACCTGTTCTTTATTAAAATCTTGTATTTTATAAAGAAAATTCACTGAAACTGCCTCATTCTTGTTACAGCATGTGGAGACTAAGCTCTGCATCTTAAGACGAAACCAACTAATCAGACTTTGTAATACAAAAAAGAATGAGAGCTTTCAGAAGATACCTTATTGCTCAGAAAAGAAAAAAAGAGCTTTTTTTAATCCTTTTGAAAGGTCTGTCTTTTGTCACTTTTTTAATCTTGGGTGAGAATTTGCTTCTATTCCCGGAAGCACACATGAAAAGTACAAAGGTACATCTTAACTTTATGCAAAGTGGCCTGCCTTTAAAACTCTACGCATCCCGTCAAATGCAGCGATGGAGGTGCTGGTGTCCTGTCAAAAACACACGTTTTACCTCTGTTGACATGGATAGAAGACAAAAAAAAAAAAAGAAAGAGAGAGATTCTTCTTTACCCATCAAAATGTAATTACATATGCATGCATAACAATTCATATCAGATATGCTAATCAGTTTGGCATAATCCTCTGAACAGTAAATGATATTTATTTAATTATAACTGATATATGGATTTTCTTTGAGTGTAATTTCTTTCTAGTGTATAGGCATGAGAGGATATATACTGTCTAAATAAATATGGTGTTTTTTAAGTTTCTTCATAGTCCAGAAAGAAGAAAGTAAATCTTAAAAACATCTTTCTAGAAAATGCATCAATAATTGTAAAACAATGAACAATCTTCATTTCAAGCAGTTGACAATCGTCATCTTTGTAATGTAAAGGAAAAGTTTCCTATTTATTTGAAAAAAAAAAATCCTCATTATTAAAATCAAATAAAGTGAGATTCATATACACATTCCAATGCCCTCCAACTCTCCTCCTTGCTTTTTGCCCAATGCAACGAGTGACACAAGGACAAGCGCAAATAATTGTGGCGCCTGGAAAGCTGAAAAATGTAAACAGTTCATTAGACGGGAAATAAAAGGTGTAAAAATACCCAGGGGCAGAGTGTAATGAGGGGCCCTGAAGTTCCTCTGCACACGCTTTTTCCCTCCACTTTCCCAAGCTTTTCCTTTGCACCCTGCACACACGGCTGGTGGCATAGCATGGAGAGTAATTAACCATATTCAATTTACAATTCTACGTTCCATTACAGACTTTTTCACCAGTAGGAGAGCGGCTGGGCATTTCCAAATTTAGACTTAATAACTCTCATGTCCAGCTCCATGTGCTTGCCTTAAACAGGCATCCAACCTTTTATTTTCCTATACTGTCATAGTTGCTGTAAGAAGGTGGAAACATATCAGAAGCATAATCTTAAAAGTAAAAAAAAGGGCCTAAACACACTAAAATATCTTATATAATCTGAAAAATATAAGTATCTCACGTCACCACCAAAATGACAATAAAGTGGGGTAATGAAATGTCTCTGTGTTCACAAGAATGTGTGCTAAAATCAAAGGTTATCTATAATCACTTCCTTTGCTCCCCCTGCTGTGATATTTTCCCAGGTGATGTGTGGACCAGTGCCAGCAGGTCCCGCTCCGCTTCCCCAAGTGGGGGCAGAGGTGGACTGATGCGGCATGGCGTTAAAAGGAAGCCGAGACCTTTAAGCAGGCACAAGTATCACAACAGCATCTTAAATAATGCATCTGTGCTTGGCAGGGGTTTAACACACACACGCATGCATGCAGGCAGCACGAATGAAAACACACATACAAATTGTTGTCTCGAATCATCTTCTCTTTAACAAAAACAAATTGGGAGAGGTTGTTCAATTAAGTAAGCGCTTTTTTATGCATTTGATATATTATCAGACAAAGGCAAGCGGCTACAATTGGGATTGTCACAGGAGGGTGTCATTTGTGCCTTTTGTTTTACTGTGGTCTTTGGTGCAATCGGATCCTCCACTTCTGTCTGTTGTGTGTGTCTATGTGAGTGCATACGTGTGCACAAGGGCTACTGTATGTAAGACGGAGGCTTCTATGAGCCTTTGCATCCCGGGGAAGCCTCCTTTAGAGAACGTACGCATGCAACATATGTGAACGGCAGCACAGTGTGTGTTCTTTCCCCTAATAAAAGTGCAGCAGTGGTAGAGAAGCTGGAGCCTTAGATAACAGCATGGGGCCTCTCATTAGCTCACAGGTTGGTGCTTTGGTGGCTTCTACGCACATGGCATTGTGTTCCACTTCCATGAAAAACCTGAAGGAGTCTCACGGAAGCAGTTGTCGTAAACACAAATACAGGTGAATGATCAACCACAGCAAGGTAATAAATACGCCTGCAACATATCTAAACAGGCATGAGGTGAAGAGCCTTTTTTTAGGGTTACAGACAGTACCTGCTTCAAAAACATCTGACAGCACTAGAAAAAGAGAAAATATGGTCAGGAACAACTGTAAAAAAAAAGAAGAAAAAAAAAGAGAAAAAGCTCATCTTTATTAACTTAATTCAAAAGAAAAAAATGATGCTTCACATTTTGACACTGTATGACTGAATCTATCATCTTTTTAATATTAGACCACAACTAAACAAGATTTTATCTCTGGGGGGGAAATACCAATACTGTAGCTGTTTGCTGGTGGAGGAGAGTTACACCATTCTGATAGGAGCCTTTCATGGTTTTACCTCTGTGATAACAGTGGTGTATTTCCCTGTCAAAGTCATTTCTATTGCTAAGTACAACCAAGATCAGTCAATAAGCCTAACGACTGTACCCACATAGCGAGAGGTCGAGAGACAGCAAGGGGTGGGGGGGGGTTGTCAGTGAACTCCAAACAAAAGAGCAAATTCGAGGAGGGCTTTGATTGAAGACGCACCATATACTTTTTGAAGGCCAAGGGATCATCTCTCAATGGTTATTTCTTTAAGGCATGAGGGCCCGATTAAACCCAATATTAAAATATGGAGGCGCTTCTAATGAAAAATCAAAGGCCCTGTATCCCCTACCACACCCCCATCCTTCTCTCATGTTCTGTCAGGTTTCTCCCTTCGCCCATGGTTGTGTAGGAGGGGACCGAAAGAAAGCGAGACGGAGAGAAAGAAAGTATGGAAAGAAAGAGAGAGGAGAGCAAGAGAAGGAAAGAGAGAAAATGGGGAAAGAGGGAGGGTTATAGAGATGAGGGACCTAGGTGCTGGTGGTGCAAAACAGAGACAGACAGCATTGGTTGGAGGAGTAAATCAATAGAGCAGAGCCGTCGGGGAGGCGGGCAGCCAGGGCAAGGAGAGAGTAGAGGAGAGGGGGAACCAGCACAGGGGCCCGAGCTCCGATCACAACGCTGGCTTCTGGCGTGCAGTGGGGAATAAAGTGGGCCTCCCTGGGTCAGCACCAGAGAAAAAGGTGAGATTAGAGGAAAGTGGAGGAGGGATTTTCACAGAGTGAAGGTGGGAGGGGTGAGTGTTGGAGGATGACGAGGAGAGAGTCTGTGTGGAGGGGGGGTGCATAGAAGGATACCTGGCAAGCCAGGGACCAACCGGCCCATTAGCCTGTGGCTACCTACATATGGTTCACTGAACCCTCTGCTGAGAAGAGCTCCTCTCCTATCAGTCTTTCCATCCTTTTTTAAAGAAAGAAATACCTTCACTTTTAACCCTTTCTCTGCTTTGGAAAGAGGCTCACTCCTGACCTCGATTTATGATTCATTTTTGTTTGATGTCTATTCTTGGAGTGTTATCTAAAATTGAAAAATGTAATAAAAAAAAGAAAAAAACCTAGACACAAAGGGAGAGGAGTCGGGCCTGCTGAGCATGTGCGTGTACGCGTCCGTCAGTGGACATGCACACAGAAGACTATCTTCTTCAGTGCTTTGCCTTTTCTTGTAATGTGACCATTGTTGGCGCTGAATGGCTAGCTCATTAGCATAAGAATACAGCAGCACAGACAGGGACTTAGCCAGATCATTATCTCTATATATTTATGTATACTTTGTTATTTCACTAGCCAGAACACATTCAAATGCTGATGAGGCCAGTAAGGCCCCTTTCCAAAGCCCTTCCAACATGTGCCCTCCTGAACTTCCCAATACACTTACCCGTTTCCTGGGAGTCTGCAGGTTTTGTACTGGAATTTACAACAGTAGTTCAAAAAATTATGAGAAATAGCCAAGTGAGACCAACAGAGAGGACTTGTTTACACGTCTTGAGCAGATTTTTAAAAGACTAAAGTGTACAGAAACCAACAGTGTCTATTCCTCCCAGAAGTTGAATGATATAACCAAAAACAATCATTTGCTGTTCATTTTGCAAAAGTAGCTTAAAATATGAAAGCGCCGCTGCTAAATTAAAAACTAGCAAATACAGTCATTTAACGAGTAATTTGATCACTTTAAACAGGCCGCGTTTTTCTCTATCAGGAATTCCATTTGATACGAGCACTTAAAGCAGAGAATGTGTTGTTAGGTGAAACAGATCATTTCTGAATAAAAATGTACAAAGACAACAACGTACAAAAAGCTAGACAATGCAGAACAAACAAGAGCTCTATGGTGATGAGGGGAACAAAACTAAAGAGTTTAGTCTCACTGCAGGAATAGGCTGATGCTCTAATGGTGGCCAACCTTTGGGATAATTGAAAAAAAGAAAAAAACCTTAATTCATCTTCCACAATGTAATTCTGATCAAGGCCGCAGCCAGATTCCACTGCAGGCTTCAAAAACACCAGAGAAAAGGCAAAATTGTTGGTCGCTGAGAGAGCAAAAAGACTTTCCCTTTCTTTCTGGCACGCTCCCTCATTAGAAACACTTAGGATGAGAGAAAGAAACTAAGTTTAATTGTGTGTCTGTGTGCTTGTTTGTGTGAAGGCAGTGTGAGCAGGGGTTAAAACATGTGTAAACATGGAGCTTTAAGTATTAAGAAACACCAGTAAAGATGCAATATAAAGAGTTCTGCCTCTATTTTCGGAGGCTTTCTTATTAAAAAGCAAATGCCACAACCTAAAATACAGGGGGAAAACACAGACCCAATGATTCATAATATATTTCATAAATACTTCATGAATCCCCTCACCATACTTAAGCCAGTCTGGCAAAAAAAGAAAACATTGTCACCTATTCTAGTACCCGCTTGTCAGCACATCACTGGGGAGTGGGTGTCACATGTCACTTCTGGTTTACACTACTGCGTGGGACAGGCTCGGTGCACGGAAATCGGGGGTAGGACAGAAAGAAGAACAGAAGGAAAAGTGAAGGGGAGGTGGAAAGGGGAGAAAAGAGAGGGGGGGTGGGGGGGAGGAGGAAGGGGGTGTTATCATATCATCGCCCCATGTCTTTATATTTTCCCCCTTATTATCTTTGGCCCCCACTCACTCCAGTCACTCAATCACACAAGCCCTGAGGACAGCGAGGGGACCTGGGAGGGCCTTCGCTTCATGGCAGACTCAGCCAGACAAGCGTCTGAAAGCTATACTGATCGCTGTCAGTGTGTGTGGAAGTACAGCGACTTTGGAGGGGCCAGGAGAGATAAGCGAAAGAGGAAACGATTGCGTCGAAGGATAACGGCCAAATTTGCACACTACCAAACAAAACCTGTGCTCCAGGCACAATGCAGATACCTCATCCATACAGACAAGTGTTAACATAAAGACACAGACAGGGAGTAGGGGGTGATCTGCTTACAAATTATGGACTATGTGGTTTCTGTAAGTCAACTACTGACAAGAACTCATCATCTTAATGACCATAAAGGGATGATGGCCCTCTGTCTGAGATGTTCACCTTTGTGCTCGTCATATTCATACAATTGCATATAACATATGATAATGCTTTTCTTCTTTAAAATTCAGGTCCAGGTCAGCTCTGTGCTAATTAGTTGCAAAATTGACTTTATACTTTATTGTTGTCACTATATTGTTATTGAAAATGCACTACTAAAGCAGAGGAAGGTATGATTTAATGTTCAACTGCTGCGGCATCTGGTTAAAACTACTGTCACGCTGCTAAAGTCATCTAGGTGCCACTCATACTTGAAAATGTTCAGCTTTGAAGACAGAGCCATCTATCATCAATTAAACTATTACATTAAAAAAATAGCTCTATCAGTACAAAACAACCAGCACATTGCAGCACAGTTGGTTAGGAAGTGGTGTTGCCTATAATCTAAGCATGTAAATTATTTTCCATACGTTTTCATTACAAAAATGTGACAAAAAGAACCAATGTCACATGTGACATTCTGGTTTTACAAACCCACAATTGAATTTAAACATGGCACTTCCAGATAAGAAATGATTTGCTCTTCTTGTGAACTGTCCTTCAACCCAGGTTTGACCCACTGCTGCCATTACACCATCAAACCCATAAAAAATGGTTTCAACATGAGTGACAAAGGGCTAATCCGCAAATGAATCCCATCTTAGGGCCATAAAGAAGACATGGAAAAGCCTCCAATGGCAAAAAATCCACAAAGAGCTCGAAGGAAGACATACTATGCACAACAACTTCCAAATGAAAAACGTTGATTCATAAGTAGAGAAGATCTGTTTGTTTACATCTTAAATCTGCACTCAGCTCAGTGGAAATATAGGGGAAAATCCCTGTCAATTGAGGGAGTCCTTTCATGACTTTTTATGAGTGATTAGACTTTGGTGTCATTTGATGGGTCGTTAAGCAACAAACCATAAAAAGAGTCAATCTGCCTTTAGTCGTCTGTGTTTAATAAGAACAAGTAAGCCAAGGCAACCTAAGGCGATTTACAGTGTCTAACATCCAACTAATGTTGGTCTGTCATGTTACTGCTTGCAGGAGTCACCATAATGAGGACAAGGGGCAAACAAAAAGAACCATTCATGATGGATTACAACAAGGCAAATTTATAATCACTACTAGCGTGGTTAGCGTGGGAAGTACAGTGGTCCTAAAGAAAATCTCCCATCAAAACCTATTATCACCATCTGGTTTAAAAATTACATTTATGATGCCAATGCTTCTTAAGACAAATACATTACTTTCTGATATACGACTTTGCAAACTCTAATTTCTCTTCTTAGGTTGATAATTGTGACAAACATAATGAGTCTCCAACCACTGTCATCTGAAGTTGGAGATTCCCCACAACCTTGAATTGTCCATGACCACTAATTTAAAAAAATCAACACAAGGATTCATGCAGTAAATAATTGAAGACCACCCCCATCTCTATCCATCTAGCTTGGTTACATTTGGAGGACGTTCCCCAAATACATTCCTAGATATTTGTGAAAAGAGAAAATAACAGTTCCAATGCTGAACCCTAGACTAGAGCAGAAAGCATTCACACAGATGCAATGCCCTTTCCTTTACATTGCATTAATAAAAAATAAATAAAAAACTAGAAAATTATCATTTGTTGCCAAAAATAAGCCTATCATCACACATGACCCTCATACAGAGGCAAGAAATAGCTCTGGGGTTTGGAAAGAGGAAAAAGTGGCTTGATGAAAACTTCTTTTAACATTCTGGCAACTCAAACATAAACCCTGAGCTGTGTGTAGTAAAGTCAAGAGTCATCCATTGCTTCCTCTACAAGTCAATTTATTCAGATAATGCAGGACTAAATCAAATATAGTTACAGTAGTCTGCCTTGGCCTCATCTGAGGAGTGGTCCCATTTGATCCTCATCCGATTTGATCATTATCATTAACTAAAACTTATTTGTGCCTCTACATTTCAACCAATTGTTACGCTTTAACAACTTTCGTTAAAAAAAAAAGTCCAATGTCCCAATTCATTAAATGGAGGTCTCAATGTTTGCCCCAATTGAAAGCTAATTTTCAAGTAATCTCTAGAAGGTCACAATAACCACTTACGAAATTGATATATCCAGGGAAGAAATAATTAAAAAAAAGAAATGAAATCAGCTCTGACAGCTTTTTCATTCCATTCACCTCAGTGGTGTTACCAAATAAACTGTTCAATGTTTCAAGGTTGGCCGACTGTTTGGAAATGCATTAATTATCTCTCTGGGTAGACACCAGGTTGCTTTCCATCTAAAGGTTTTTACTGAAGGAAAAGGCAGTCCAGACAACCTACTTGACCGTGACTGTACCTCCAAACAATAACTCAATAGTCAATCAGAAATTACAGAGGGGGATTGTGTGGCAGTTCACATCATGATTAAATATCTGAAAACACAAGGAGGAACAATTATTGCAATATCCATGAAAGAAATAAAGACGAGAACGAGTAAGAAAATCATTCCACCATAATTTCAAACCTTGGTGAATAGGCCTGTTTTGAAGTTCAATACTGTACTTCAGCTGAATCAAAATGTGACCGTATAACTGTTTTTTTACATCTTGTTGTCTGCATTTTGTGCTGTGACAACATATTTACCAACCTCTTATAAAGACTTTAATTATACAGTATGTGTTTCAAAAAAACACGTAATGAATGACATCTTTACGGTCATTGATGGAACATCACTGCATATTGTGGCATCTTCTGTAATAGCTTTCTATTCAGACAAAAATGGGGTCGATCTAAGAATATTAATCCTGCTACATTGTGCCACAAAAATTACACACTGACTTTAATAGCAAAAACAAAACTGCCTTGACCACTGCGGGCATTAATAACAGAAAATATTGAGTATTCAACTCTAAAACCTGTAAGAGTTTGGTATTTTATTACTACCAATTAACCTTTATCAGAGTCAAGGATCCTTGAATACAAAGCACCTAAGATTTGAATCAGAAGTCCTTAAACTGCGAATGAAAAGACAACAAAAAGTGAACCCATCTCCTGAAACACAACATCACCATTTCATTCATATTTTATTTTGCTTCCTTAATTAACTTTCAGAGTACGGAAAGCTAGGCAGGGACAAACTAAAGCAAACATATAAAGTTGGCACCCAGACTAAGTCACTTTGTATTAAATGGATTTTTACCACAAGGACATTTCAGTAACATTATTTTCTGTCTCTATTACACAGCATAAAGGATGAGGTCAGGCATAGTAATAAGTGGAGGGATTTATCATAGCAAGTCCACTCGTACATCACAAAGGGAAAGTAATTGGTAAATGTGCCCAATATTGTCCTTGTCATGTACCTTAAGTAAAAGGAAATTCTTAGAGCAATACCGCCATCTGCTGCTCAGAGAGGTCAACAACCATAGCAGGTAATGTAAGGAAGACTCATACTGAAACTCAAAGTTAAGGCACACTAAAAGACATTGCAATATTAACTTTCAAGACAAAGTACTCCTTTGTAGCTAATATTGAGTAATTGCAGTGAATTTAGGGACATGCCTTTTAGATTGACCAACAGTTCTGAAAAAAGTTCTACTTTCTCATTTATGATTATGTACATTCCTGCTTAATATTCTGGTACAAAAGAGTGAAAGATTCTAATCAGCAAATTATCCAGTTTTACCTCAAAATGTTCTATTCACTGTCCACTATAGACAACAAAAGAAGCAGAAAATGTGCACGAATGACAAGTTGAACCAAGGTAACGGCTGGTCCTTGTCATCTTGATGAATAATTGGATTAACTGACTTTCTCCATCTGATTTGAAACCTGTGAAAACATTATTTTAAGTTTAAAAAGGTCAAGACTGGACAGACATTGACATTTAACAAGAGACACCTCCATGAGTCTCCAGGACTAACAAATACTCCTCCAAATCTCATCATTTCTGTGTTATCAAAGGTTTACAGTGACATATTTTAAATCAGACCCTCAAGTGTTTTGTACGATGTAGCAGACATCTGTGGACCTCCCAGTCTTCCCCACTGGGACGGACCAAACGTGGCCTTTTGAAGACGGAGGCTCTGTTTACCTGATAAATTTCATTAAATTAAGCTTATGTTAGGCCTCTTCTTTGCCTGATCAAAGCCACTGCTAAGAGCCACGCCATTCTGCTTCCCCTGACTTGTACAAGCTGAGTCCATCAAATAGGATTTTCATTGTCCCTTTCAATCTATTCCTCATTAAGTTTTTTTTTTTTTTTTGGTAAGGCTGACATCCCCTTTGGCTCCTACAACGCCTGTTTGTCATCGCCCGGCACCTTTAAGACTCCCATCGTCCCCTCTATTATCGCAATGAAGCCGTCAGCCAAGCCAACAAAGCTCCATCTCATATATACACCTTTGGGATGCCTGTGTGATAAGTTGTCTTCCTGGATGAAATGGCTGGGTTACTAAGGTCGAATCGGGCCCTGTCTGGAAAGGAGCAGGAATGTGGTCTCAAGCTGGCACACCGGTGGTAGCAAGACTTCAAACCACGGGTGAATGGGAGGATGAGAGAGCAGGTTAAGGGGGGAGACACCCGTGGGAGGCCAGTAGGGGGTGGAGTTGCGGGGGGAGATTGGGCAGTGAGGGAGTGGAAAGGCCTTGATATCCACGGAAAGCACAACAAAGCCGAAGCTTTTTACATTAAAAAGAAAGGAGATTGCCTTTTTTCCACTAGACGCCTTTCGAGCCGAGTGTCATGTCCTCCCTAGGCCTGCAGGAAGTGAGAGGCTGAGCTCAGCTATAGCATTTGGCACATCTGAGGCACATCTGAGGGGGCTGAAGTTCTTGCCTTCTGAACACTTGCATCAGATTTACAGGACACCAGATATACTAGATGTTACCGTGTGAAGTGGGTGATCTTAGTTTAAATGTACACTGATCTGACCACACCACACACAGAGGTGTAAAAATGAAAATTACTGGCAAACTGGGGATCACAGTTAGAAGTAGGCCAATATCCTTTTATTCTCTATGCACTATGACTACCCTGTTGCTACAGTCTGCTTTGTTTTGCAGTACTGTGCAAGTCAACACGTAAGACTTACATCTCAATATATACAATGATTTTGGATGTAAGGATGAAGAAGTGATTATGCTCAGTTTAATGAATGCTAACTTTTTCCAGCTTAAAGAAACATATTTTTTTCGCACATGTGCCCCAAAGACAGGCATAAAAATGCAAGTAATGAAAATTTGCACCAATATCAGCCACAGCAGGTGTTAGCTGCTTGATGATTAAGCACGGTAAGTGTGGGGAGAAGAAAAGTTAAAGATTAATCATCAGCCAATTAAATGCCCATGGCGAGGAAAGAAAACTGTCTTGGCACAGAGATCTCCTCTGTGATCTCTGTTTGCATATCTCAGTGGTGTGCCCACAGATCACTAGCACATGATATCTCCATGCACAGGGGTTGTTTATGCATGTTTGCTCGTTTGTTCTGCATTTGGAGGAGTGAGAGACTGGGAAGGTTTTATCTAAACTTAATTCAATATAAATTTTCATATGTACGTGGTGGTTTTCTATTAAATACATATTTAGGTTGAATTTATTCCATTCTGTAACAAACACAAAAACAAATGCTTGCAACTCTGATCATATTGTCTTTACTTTAAAGAAAAGCTATCAAAATGGTGCATTTTTAACATCATCACTTCCTTCAAGCATTATCTCTATAGAAGTGGAGAAGAAGTTTACATTGTGAGGAAACTACATCTTCAGTGGAGTTCAAGGTTTTCAGTAAAGTTTGTTTTCTCTTCAGCCAAAATCCAAAAGGTAACAAATACTATGTTGAAACCAATTTAACAAACAAGGTTAAATACTGAAGTCCCTGGTCAGCCTTTTGTGAATTTATTTAAAAGTTCCAAAATGTTCGATTCAGTATTTATTTGTCCAACCCAATCTGAGTTTGTGGATTTATTTCACATCATATTTGATTTGTGGAAGGACTTGTCTGCTCTCGAGCTCAAGGTCAGCTCCATTCACACTAAGGGTTTATTATCATGTAAGCACCAGCACAACAAAACCGACAAGAGAAAACAATAGCAGACAGAGTGGGAAAAAATAAAGATATCATTAAAGATGCATATCTTTTTGCAAGAGAAAGATCTGAATACAAACAATGAAAATGTTTTAAGATATTTTGCAACATAAGGTAATGAGAAGGGTCAAAAGAGACAGAAAGATATGAAAAGAACAAGCAATTAACTTAACTTCCAGCTTCACAGTGAATAATTACGTATTTGTATGACATTACTAATTAAGTGAAGTTCTGGTATAGCCAACTCTGTGGACTAAAAGCAAGTGCCCCAAAAGACTGGGCAGTTCATTAAGCTTTGATGGAGGCTAGAGATCAAGTCAAGACATACAGTGATTTATGAATTACTAAACAAGGCCAGATTCTGCAGCAACAACACAAACACACACACATACAACCTGTTCTCAAAAGGCATCACTTGCAAGTTCAAATACCAAACAATGAATTAGCCTCAGTGGATGTGGATGTACCACCGAGCTTCAGCACGGGTCTGTTTGTATGTGCAAGAGTGTGTGTGTAAGGAAGAATGCCGTTGAGAGTCCAAACAATAGACAAGTGACAACTTTTAACTATGCTTGTGTGTACAGTTATGTTATATAGATTTATACATTTTGGGCATCACTTAGGGCACACGATTGTTTAAAATGTCAGTGTTGTACACTATCATGAAAACATTATTATTATTAAGTAATTTTTCAATGATAATTAAAGATTTAAAAAAAAAAAAAGTTAAAGTACTTACAAAGTCTTTCTCAAGCTTCTCCACTTCCTGCTTGTAGCTCTTCAGCCTGCTGTTGTACATGGCTCGACTCTGGATGGGAATCTCCCGCACCTCCAGGTCCATCTGCTCCAGCTAAAACCCAGAAGTTAATCTAGTTACTTTAGAAAACAATTCAAAGTAATTCACATGGTGAAAACTTTATGATTCATTTCATATAAATATAGATATATGCTGACAGGTTTGAAGTTTATTTTCATCAAAATTCACACCATAATGTGAAGTATCCAACCTGGTGAAATGTGTCCTTTTAATTATGATCATTTTCATGGCACTCTCAAACAAACACTCGAAAATCCTGGGCCTCCATTTTCTCTAATGATCATATTTCTCTTACAATCTACACATTTCTGTTTATGTTGCATTGCTCAGAATGTTGTTACTATGACAGAAAGAGGCTCCAGATAGAAATTGTGACAGCTCTGAGAGCATTAAACTTTGTGAAATGAGTTACTTCAGCGGCATTAACATCAATATGTTCCGGTGTTGATTGTGAAAAGAAAACGCCTCCCGCTCGTGTCACCCAGCAATGATAAAAGTTGTGACAGAGGGAGGATGTTCTGTAAATAAATACACAATCAAATATGAGGGCCCCTTCATTGTTGCAACATGCACAGGCCCAACAATGTCACTGAGAATGAAGTAAAAGTACATTTGATGCATGGCGAGACAGGTCTCTCTGTGGCAGATTTGGAGGGAACCAATCACTGTGACATAACAAGACAACTGCGACAACAATTTGTCTCTGTCAGGTGACTTTGCTCATTTTTAAACAGCAACATGAAGACTTCCACCTCAAGATAATGGCTTGAAATGTGTCATAGGGGTGTCACTTAAAAGCAGATTATGGGAAAGCAATCATGTGAGAAGGAAGCCTCCATTCCACCCATGTGATGTTTGTGTGTATGCGTGTGTGTGTGTGCATGTGTGTGTCTGCATGTCATGTCACCACCAGGATAATACAGGTGCTGTTGTCTGGTGCCAGTGAAAATTGTCCCCTCCCTCTTTCCACAAATTCATTATTTAGGAAATGGGAAGAGGAGAAAATTACTGATCAAAGACATACCAACTCTCTGACTTCTTCAAGCTGTTTGTCAACATTTAGAACCAGCTGTGTCTTCTCCTCTGAAAGGGAAAAAACAGCAACATATTGATCAGCCGACAGAGGAACAGCGCTTCATGACAACAACCTAACTCCCCCACAACAGGGGAAGAGACGGGGGGAGAGAGATAGAAAGAGACTGGGAGAAAACAACACACGAGGACACATTTGAAGATATATTTACACATTCTCTCCACACGACGAGCCAACATTTGATGTCTCTTAGTTATTGGCGTCTATGAGGCCTTTGTTGGTTTCTGTTGAGGAGCAGTGAGACACCTCGTGCCAACTCAAAGGGATGGGAGGTGTCAGCTTTGCTCACTTGCCAGAAGTATGAGTCCCACTCAGAATGACTAACGCACCGTTCTGCACCTCACCCTGTGGCTGCTCTTCCACATTACCCATTGAAACTCATTAGGACTGGCGAGAGTTCCAAAGAAGCGTGTAAACTACAGTTCATCCCATTGTTATTTAAGGCAGCAGCATCGCCACGCACGGGAACTCGTCTTTGTTCTGAAATTAGCTCTTTGCCATGAAAGTGAACCACATGGAACATAGAGGTTCAGTTTGCTTGTTTAGCTACACATGCTGTATATAAAAGAGGATAATAAGAAGAGATGGTTGATTAAAACTCTGAAATACATGACAGAATGTGTTTGAATTGAATATCTCAATTTTGGCTGTAGACACCGACACTGACTAATTATAGTGACTCTGAAATGTTTGATGAATCTGTGTTTCTCTGAATCATATTCTTGTTAAGATGTAATTTCTAGTAAGACTAAATAAACAATGTCAAGGCACAAGCTGTTGTAGAGTGGTGTACAAATATGACTTGGTCAATGAAGTCACTTTATATTATTTTTTTAAAGCCCTGGTACAGAGTTTATAGTAGAAATGTGCAGTCATATTCGTGTTTAGTTGTTAATATTTGAAATCCATTCAACAAAGGATGCAGAATTACAATAAGGGATCGGCCTATTTTACAAGATCATTTAGTGGGAAAAGCACACATTTAACAAATAATATTAATGATGGCTCAGTAAGCCCTGACAGCTGCAGTGTCACAAAATTGACTAAACAAAATAAATAAATACATCATGCAATTTGAGCTGATAAAGGAAAACAAGCAGTCTTTTATATTGTGAGGTATGACTGCCAGTATTCACAATATCAGCATAAAAAACATCACCTAAGATAAAGTGAGCTTAAATTTCCTTAATCAAAAATTATCATTCAAAAAAAGGCATGTCACAGTAATCAATACAAATATTTCTATTTTCAATTATCTCTATTTCTGAAATGTTCTCAATCCTTCAACTGAAAATGTTTTTTTAATGAATCATGAGCCAAAAATGACAGTTCTTTAACCTAATAATTGACCACATTTTAAACCATATGCAAAATCTGTTGACTTCAAACATCAGTTTCCAAAGCACATCACAAGGCTGTCGGCTATGGGACTGCATTAGCACAAAAAAAAACCTAAGGTAAGATCTTCATTTCTCAGGCACCATGGGCCAACATTACCTTTTGCCAATCCTAAAATTCATGTCCAACCTCACAACCTACACAGTAAACAGCCAGAGGCGATTTACTGAAAGGTGAGCTGGTGCATTCTTGCTCAAATTCAGGCCCAAGCCAGAGGGCTGTGAAATATGTATGGATTTTACCAAGACTACAACCTGCTGACGGTCGGATGAGGAGTTTTGTACACAGAAGTAAGGTGAATAAAGAAGAAATAGAGCTTGGCAGGTAGTTTCTTTATCTTAAAAAAAGGCAACATATTTGAGTTGCAGTGATTGACAGGCAATATCTTTCCATGAAAACTCAAAGGTGAAAAAATGACATTCATGTTTCATGGAACAAGGCCTACCATTTCCCTGCATTCTTATTCAAATATTCCTTGAACCTTAGGTTTTGGGGGATGGTAACAAATAAATATATAAACACACATTCATTTGACTGTTACATGAATGAAGACAGTCAAGGACATTTTTTTCCACACGCCATGTGCCATTATCAGCATATGTGCACATGTGAAATAGAGAGATACAACAACAGCAATGACAAAAGCCCTTTGTCTGGAGCTATATTAACGTCCTAAATAGAGGGCTGTCAAACCACGGGCAAAATTCAGCCACTTCAGGAAGAAGAGCCAGAGGGACTTAAGAGAGGAAGAGAAGAAAAACCTTAATGAGAAGGAAGGGAATTGAAATTCAACTGTAAACTATTCTGTTGGTGGCAGAACACATAGAACAACTACTTATGGCTGCAATGTGTTTCCTGGCTTTGTACATATTCATATGGGCTTACTCTGACACAGTTAACAGATGGCGAGAGGAAGCAATGTGGAATTACTCTGTGGAATGGGCTGCCATGAATCTTCAAAGATGCCAATTCCAAACCAGAAATACTCAGTCAGCTGAGGTTTTGTGAGAGGCAGTGGCCTTTGAAAAACCAATGAGCAAGTGTGAGCCCAGAGAAGAAGATAAGCATCCTAAGTGGATGGAAGCAGGTTTTAGCAATGAAAACTAAAACTATTCATGCAAACTAGGTGCAGTAGTCAACTTGTCACAAACAATATTTTGGCCACATCGACCTCTTTTACACCAGTTCATGTGCAAAATGTCTAATGCTTAATATGCTACACGTGACTGATAAATAAGCAGTGTATTACTGACACTAAATTTGCTCTTGAACATTGTATTAATGTTGTTTAATGTTAAAACTGGAATTAAAAACTGAGCTTTTATCCCCGTTCAGTGTGTCCTCCACCCTCGTCCTATATCTGCTGGGATTGGCTCAAGCTCCCCACCACCCTACATGGATTAACGTTATAGCAGATGAATGGATGAATTCTTATCTTTAGCTGAATGCTAAATTGTTTAATGATTTTACTTAGACTCCAAACTGAGATGCTTAGTGCTTAGTGACATGTAGTAACTCAGATTTATGAGGTTGGAGGTGCATTGAGAAAGAGTGTTTAAGCTTTATATAAGGATAATGACAAGCACAAAGGGGCCAGTGTGCAAAGCTGAATGATGGCACAATGATGGTGTGTGCGTTTTTAATGGCTCTATAAATATAGGGAGGAAAACAAGTCATTAATTTGAATGTGAGAATACAGAGTCTGCCAGGAAATATATCCTAGGGCAGTGTGTTGAATTATCAACATTAAGACCTAATCAAAATTAAGTTTTAGAAAACAGCAGAACACTTTTGACAAGAAGCAGACAAGAATAAATTGGTGCATCAGTTCTTCTCAACACACTTTGGACTGGGGAAGATTATTGTATGTAGTTGGTAGTATACTGTATATCATCCCTCTTACTGCAATTAACCGCTTGTTGAGTACAATAATGTTTCCTCATTTGTAGCTTCTTCAGGGTTGAACTGACAATTATGATGTACCTTAAAACCATCAGGAAACATTTCTCACCTACAGCCTTTTGCTGAAGACTGAAGCTTATGTCACTAGGCCTAATTCAGTGAGCACAGCAGCACCCACATGGACAACAAGTGATCAAACACATCCTGTTTGCTCTCCATACAGTGCTGTGCCTGCTGGCACCCATGTCCTAAATCTGCTTTAATCTGCTGGCACAAGTGCCACACTGCACCTCTCTATTAACATGCATTGTTGTTACAAAGTTTTTCCCGTTCACTTAAGTCACTCTAAGAAATTAGTTTAAATTTATTATATTCACAAATTAAGAGATTCTGAGTGGGACTCAATACGTTTAATCTTGTGGCAAATACAAAAAAGATTGCCTGGCACATAAAGTGACATGATGCAATTTACCTTCAGTCTATTCAATTTTTTATACCCACATATTACATTTCACAGTCGCTGACAATGGCACCTGTTCAAACATTCATTGGACAGAGAGCAGTTGAACAAGAAACTTATTCACCTCTACAGCCACTTCATCCTGGTTTGTACACCTGTAGTGTAAAGTAATAAACAGACTTTCCTGACAGACATCAAAAGCACAAGGTGTAACTAATAACATTAATCACGCCATGTTCTATTGAAGTGTCCCAGGGAGCCAGCATGCACAGTAGCAGAACCATGACACTTGCTCATTACAGAAATGTAGCCCTGATTAATGTTATTAATGACACCTGTGCTTTACCTGCTATGAAAAGTAAAAAATAAAAACAAAAGACTGTCAAATTAAGGGCTTGTCCACGGTGGTTTTTTGTAAGGTGACAGAACTTACTGTTCAATGTTGGATAATGTTATGAAACTAAGGACAGCCTAAAAACAACATATATTTACCACTGGAGAGTATAATATCTTAATGGGCACTTAAACCCTTCCCATTTTCACACTAAATGGCTGAATCGATCTAAGACAAACCGAGCTAACAAACCAGCCTTGTAACAGGTGATATGCTCGTTATATAACGTTACGCCTCTTTAAACAACATAATAGGTGCTTCACAATTTAATGTGACATTGTTACTATCACGTATATTTAGGTAATTATGGTATAGTGATAAAGTAAGCTACACCTTATACCGTTAGCTCGCGAGCTAACTAGAAGCTAGATCCAAGTCGGCGTTTCCAGCTAATAAACACAAGTGTCTTACCTCCACTTAGTTTGGGAATTCTGCCAATTTTGTTGGTAACTTCTGCTGTAATGGTACCAAAGTCCTGTTCGTAGGCTTCAAAGTCTGAAGACATGCTGGCGTTTAAGTTTAAAAACAGGTGGTTAATGTAGTTGACAGTTAGCTCAGAATAATAACAACACGGCTCGAATGGAGTCCCTTCCTTGTGTCGCAGTGAAATATGTTCGACGAGGACCTGGGCTTCGTTTGTTCCGACACTGAAAAAAATACTGTTTCGTGTAGATAGAAAATGTTGTTTTTCTCCTTAGATTTTCTATTTTTCTACCGATGTCAATATATAATTTATTTTTAATTTTTTTTGCAGTTTTGTGATGGTTAATTTTAATTTAAACGCGTCCGTAGGAGGTTGAGGGTAATAGTTTCTGAGACACCGTGAGAAAGGTTCCTCCCTGTACACACACACCACACATACAAGGAACTGAAGGAAAAACAACAAGGAAGTGGCCAGGTTGGTCATTTAAAGTGACAGCCTTTTTCTCCATCCATAAAAACCGTGCATGTACATTTACCAGTAAGCATTTATTATGTCTTTAATATTCCGTATTATCCGTGTTTCCTCTTTGCACCTGAGGGCACCACTCCTCCCTGATAGGTTTTAGTCTTCACAAGCTGGGCGAGCAAGCTAGCTAACTAACTAGCTAACTGTTAGCCCCGGTGCTAAAATGAATCATATTTATAGCCAAATATATAACCGCTTGTCGAGGATGACTTTTTATTTTTCATCAGAATAACTGTGCTTGGCTTGTGATTGCGATCAGGTGCAGTGTTGCGTGTAATGTTGCAGTGTTTTCCTCTTGGTGCGAATTAGCTTAGCTTGGGAACATGAGCGAATTGCCTAAGTAGCTGGTGAGAAGATGCTGTACTTATAAACAGTGAGTCACTCTTCCAGAAAAGCTGTGATGTGCGGCGCTGTCCACATTCATACCTTGTATGTTTGTTATGTTAACTGTGCCAATACCAAAAGAAAAGAAAAGAAGCTAATACATCCATGATTCAAATAGGTTATTTGTGGTTGTAGCGGTAGTTAATATTAACAATATTGCAGTGATGACAAAAATGTGGAAAAAGATACACTAAAGGCAACAGTGGGAGATATATCTTATATATAACTAATTTATGTATAAAGAAATGCAATTCAACAACTTTGTTGAGTCAACGAAGACATCTTCTGATTTTAAAACAGGACTATGCATGCATTATTTTTAGTGTTTGTACTTAGTAAAATTATACTTGTGTGTATGTTGACCATGACAAATTGTTATCAGTTCAAGATGGCTTATGAATACATATTTTGGATTTATAAATTGATCAGAAAATGGAGACTATAGTTTCTGTAGTTCATCATGTTTTAAAAATTTCCCTCTCTCTTTGTCCTAGATGGGGAAATTAAGTTGAGTCACAAGGATAGTGTGCTCCAAGGACTGGCAGAAGAGGATGCTGCTCTTTGCTAGGGCAAGGAACAATGGGACACAGAGAGCCCCGGTAACTCCAGACCAGGCCAGTTGCTGGTTACTCAGAAAACGAGAAAAAATATGTGCATGGTCCACAACACTGACTTTGCAAGATAGCAGAAGAAAAAAAGTAGCGCACCATTGAAGCTTGGGTCAGTAGAATTCAGGAACTCAAAAGCCAAAATATTAGTACTAACCTCGTGGTGAAAAAATGAACTTCCTGTCAACTTTTGTGACATTTGAGAACCTCCATGAAGTTCGGAGACTGTGCCACTGGGGTCCAATCATAGCGCTGTCTGTCATTGCTATATGCTCGACCATGGCAATTCTGGACTCCATTATCTGGTATTGGCCATTAGACACTACAGGAGGCAGCATTAACTTCATCATGCTCCTCAACTGGACTGTCCTCATCCTCTACAACTACTTCAATGCAATGTTTGTTGGACCTGGGTACATCCCCCTCGGCTGGAAACCAGTAAGACCTATTTTCATTTCCACTCATGATTATTATGATATTGTAAACAACAGTTTGGTATAATGTTATGCACAGCAAAACCATCACATCATTAGAACTTGCTCTTTTATTTCAAAACAGGAGAATCAACAGGAAGCCCAGTATCTACAGTACTGCAGAGTGTGCCAAGGGTACAAGGCCCCCAGGTCCCACCACTGTCGCAAGTGTAACAGGTAGCTACATTTATTGCCAAAGGAACAGTAGGTTTTCTCTCACATGTGAGATGGACTTGAGAAAAATAAAAGAGCCCCGAGGTGAAGTGACTAAAGCAAATTGCGGGGCTATTTCCAGGACACCAAGTTACAACTACCTTGTTTATTTTTTGCTGTTGTGAAGTGCTGTTGGATTGTAAATTGCACAACTGGAATCTCCTTATCACTACACATTATACTTGACTAGAACTGACATAAATACAGAGCCCTAACTTGCCTGTCAAGGTAAAGTAAGTAAAAAAAAATGAATGATGCAATGGTAATTCACATGTACATCAGCTTTTATGTTGTCCTAGTGAAAATAGATGCAGTGTGCTGATGAACTTGTCACTCTATGTCCTCCCAAACAACCAGTCAATTCCCCCAGCACTCCTCTCCTCCTCTGCCTCCCCCCCCACAGGTGTGTGATGAAGATGGACCACCACTGCCCCTGGATAAACAACTGCTGCGGTCATCTGAACCACACCTACTTCACCAGTTTCCTGCTGCTGGCTCCTCTGGGCTGCTCGCACGCTGCCATCATCTTCATTATGACCATGTACACACAGCTCTACGAGAGGGTCAGTGGCCACTATATGATGCTTTCAATGGCCTATTATCAGGTCATTTATTTTATCATTTGATGCTGAAGTGACCACACTTTTCACCGGGTTTTCTTTGTTCTCACTGCAGATCTCATTTGGCTGGAGCACGGTGAAGATCGACATGAGTGCTGTGCGACAGTTCCAGCCCCTCATGCCCTTCAGTGTGCCTGCATTTGCTGCCACACTCTTTGCCTTAGGCTTGGCACTGGGCACCACTATTGCTGTTGGCATGCTTTTCTTTATACAGGTACAATTACACATCATAAGGCACACGTTTACAAGCTGTTGGGTGTGGAATGTGATATATTGTCCAAAAAAAACAAAAAACATCACATTGCATATTCGAAAATAAAAGTCTGATTATGAAACAATATGTCTGTTTCAGATGAAAGTCATCCTTCGAAATAAGACCTCGATCGAGTCTTGGATCGAGGAAAAGGTCAGTGTCTTGAAGATTTCCTGTGACTTTGTTCTATGATTTAGGTGTAATTTAAGATAGATGAGTATTTCTAAAGTAAATTATTTTATTTATTTACACAATATTGATAGATTTATTGAAGTAACACATCTCCAACAATTCATTTTTGAAGTTTGTTAAATTAAAGATCTCTCCTTTATGACCAAGGTATGCAAGTCCCAGGATCATCTGTCGAGTAAAATGTCGTATGCTGCTTACAGAAATGTGACACCACCCCACTTACCCACTCACATATTATACACACACACTTCCATTCCCTGTGTCTTTACCATTAGGCCAAAGACAGAATACAGCACTACCAAACAGGAGAGGATTTCATCTTCCCTTATGACCTCGGCACCCGCTGGCTGAACTTCAAGCAAGTCTTCACGTGGTCAGCGACGCCCAAGGGTGATGGCATCGTATGGCCAGTCCATCCCAAGTGTCACCAGCACACCTTAACTGTATGTACAGTTTGGTTTGCTAAGTTTGTGTTATTCTATGAATTACATGATGAATTAAGTTTAATTCCTGGGAAATGCTTTGACTGACAGGTACCGTGATTAGTCCGATACAGGGTGATGAGAGCTGTTTTGCCAAACCAAAGTGACTTCAATTGCATTGTTCTTCTTTAAACAGATTGAGCAACTGAAGCAGAAAGCTGATAAGCGAGTGAGAAGTGTAAGTACCTATCATATCCTAGTTCTGACATCTCTGTGTTGTTGATTTGCACATAAACACACAAGAAAATGTTTTGATGCAGTAGGATTTAGAATCATTACTTTACAGACACATACAGTATGGTATGTTAATCTGAATTTAGTTGTTGAGCAGTAGAATAACCAGATATCCTGAATGCCTCGGCCAGCAGGTCCAGTACCGGGCAGTAGAGGACTACAATGGAGCTTGCTGCCCTATCAGCAAGGGTCTCCAAACCTTTTTCAGAACCCCCTGCACTGAGGAGCCCAGGATCCCCCTCTGCAAGGGCGACACCATCCTAGCTACACGTGGCACCAAGTATGTTTGTCTACACAAAAAATTATGGTGGTGCTCACAAAGGTTGTTTATCCAGGAGAAAGGGTGACTGTGCCTCCAAGGAAGGCTTTAAAATTAATACCTGAGTAATGTAATGTGTCAGAGCTCCTGTGTCCTCATCAGTGTTTTTTTCTCTTTAGGTGGTGGATGTATGGAGACAAAGTTCTGGGCGATGAGCAAATGAGAGGTAAAACGAAAAAGACAGAATTACAGATGCTCTTGCTGTTTGAATTATGTTTTTTTTAAATTCACATTAACATGAACTTCCCCTCCTCTTTCTGTTTTTCGCTTTCAGTGGGAGAACGTGTAAGGGGATGGTTTCCAAGGCGATGCGTGGAGAAGTGCCATTATGACACAGCTGCCAGTGATAGCACCAGCGAAAAGAAAGTAAATTAGTATGTTTCGACTGGCTTTATGTAGAGTTGGGGAGTTAAACTGAACAGAAGGTGTCTGTCCATGTTCATCAACACACATCCACTTGAAGATGTCAGCCTGACGTTGCAGGCTCACCATGAAGAATTTCATACTTTGATTAAAATTTCTCACACATTTCAATACCAACTTGAATTTTCTAAAGGGAACAAAGTTTCTGTAAATCTTACTGAGCACTTTGCTGTCAACTCATCTCTTGAAGAGAACTACAGAGTTCACAAGGACTGTTCCCGCGGGTTCAGTTTGACTCCTCTGACCAAAAGTAAAAAAACCCAGCAAGAGTCTTAATTTTCAACAGTTGCCACCAGGCTTTAATGTGACTTCATTGTGATTACATGACTTTTTACTTGAATATGTTGTGTTGACTTGTTGATGTCCTTCTTTGCTAATTATGCAATGCCTCTGCCCAGCTAACCCCAGGGCTTCGTCATGCAACTCTTTCTACAGTATGGAGATAACACTTAATTTCTTTCTATTATTTTTGTAAAAACAAATTGTTGGCCTCAATATATAAATTGAAAATTAAAAAAAATATTCCACAAGTTGCTGGTCGCTTCAGTCTTTGTGTTTAGCAGTACCTTGACATGTTTACATGGATACTTCACTTTTCCTCAGAAGTGTCGGCAGGTGTTGGTATGAAGTGTCTTTATCAACTGATGTTATAGAGGCGTGACCGCTCTGTCACATTTGACAAGGCGGCCACGCCTGCCATCTTTTTCTTACTTGTATATGAGAACCTTTTTCAACTATTAAAATACAGACACTATGAACCCTTTTGGACTATAGATTACAATAGGTATATGTCTATATAATAGATTATATACACACATTCCATGCATGACAAGCAGCAGGATTAAGAAAACATATTTTTCCTGTCCCTTGCTCAATGAAATTTGAGATTAGAAATATCTATCTATCAGCAAGAGCTTTGGTATTAGGCATTTAGCAGGATGACTACATGTCCCACGCTTCACCGGTCTCTCCTCAACCAATCAGGAAGCTGTCTGAGTGTCACGTGATTACCCGACCCAGTTCATGTGGAAGAGTGTCTTCCACTAGTGGTTACTTTAGCTCTTTGGACTGGAGTGGACTGGTTAAGACAGTTCCTCGTTGAAGATTAGCAGGAAAACAGAGCCGTCCAGTAGTTATGCGTCCAGGTCCGCGTCCATCCTGCGACATTCATCCGCCATTCACGTCGGTTTAGCTCTGCTCGTGCAGGTAAGCTCGTGTTAAAATGTAAGGAGGGTGCCCATTTGCCAGATTGTCAGTTCAAATAACGATTTAAATCTCTATATGTGTCTCACCAAATGTTGGTTATTACAAAATACCGACATTGCAGAGTCATAAATACCACGTAACGGTGCTCATTTAGATCTAGTTTAACCACTTCACATGGTGTTTTAATTGCTAATTTTCACAGGCAATTTGCAGGTAGTACTGTTAAGCTAGCTAGCTACTGTACGACTTTCAAGTGTACATGCAAGTTAATTTCCGTCCAAACTGTCAGCTGCTAATGCAAATTGACACTGTTGCTCATGATTTAAGTTGTCATACATCGTGGTTAGCTGCCAGATGGTAAACAAGAAGTCACACCCTTGTAATAAACTGTGTATTCATGCTCCAAGCATGTGTTGCTTGATTGGTCCACGGCTGTGTATGCTGTGTAGCCACAAGTAAAGGCAGGTTTTTAAGGTCTGTCCCGTCAGGGTGGGATGACAGGTAGGTGAGGATTGTTGCTGTAAACACGCCTTGCTTTGAATTTTACGTTGTGACTCACTCCACTCCTGGAATTCAAGGAATATGGTCAGATTCAATTCATAAATTGCAGCAGCTCTGCACAAAGTCACATTGTTCACTTGCAACATCAGCAGCAGGAGGAAACACTTTATTCAACAGGAGACTTATTGTTCAAGTCAGTTATTTGCAACTCAGTAGGTATTAGGTAAGCTAACAGAGCAGAGGGCCCATAGTGACACTACAAGTGTGATGATTACAATACCCAACAGGACTGCACAGTTTATCATAATATGCAAATTGGAATAGGAAATGTTGTTGCATAAAATGTGTCACAACATTGTTAAGCTTTCTTGTACTGCCACAGAGATTCAGTGGCCAACAAGTCATTCTCAAGACAAAAAGACACTCAACAAAAGTCACATCCTAGATTTTATGTGTGTAAAAATTAAAAGCAAAAGCGTTACAACTGGACATGCATATTGTAATCATAATACTTTCCCAGATAATCACACTGTGATTGTTTTTTCATGTTGTGCAGGTCTAATCCAAAGTTAGACTCCTTTAGCTTATCAGTAACTACCATAACAATGTGGAGCATGTTAACAGCCCTGGGAACAAAGAGATACAAGAAGGAAAAGCTCAAAGGAGGCAAGCATGTGTCATGACACAAAATAAACAATTTTTACTGAACTGCAGTAAGTACAAACAAAACTGTTTTATTATGTTAATAATGATAATGAGGCTTTATTTATATTGGCAGAGGTTACAACCAGTTTTTCAACAAATTAGCTTGTGGTTTCAAGTTCCAAAAAGCCTTTTGATTAAGTGAACGTAGTTTCCTGTCTGTCCTCTTTGTTGTTGTTGTTGTGTTTTTTTTTATTGAGTAGGGATATCTCCTATGTGTGTTAGGACTGGTTAACAACCACAAAAACCAAGACATAACCACCACAGTTTAGAAGATGAAGCCTATATAGTAATAGTTCCCTTCCCTCTCAACTTTGCATTGACTATAACACTATACAGCTCATGTAAAATACAACAAGACACACTGTTGAACTTTGTCTCTCTCTTTTTTTTCCCACTTCAGTGTCTCCCCTTCCCCCCCGCTGTAACTCCTCGGACTCTGTTACGGCTGTGAATTCCCTGTGCTATCAGCCAGTAACATGTCCATGTTCAGCACGGGCATCCTTGTGCTGACGTCTCCTCTCCACACTCTCCCCCTGCGCATCGCTCCCGTGCTGAGCTCGGCCGCTCAGCTCGTAGAGCGCACTCTGTACGTCCACCTCCACCCGGGCCTGAACCTGGGAAGTGGGAGCCAGCCTCGACCTGTCTTCATCCCGCCGGTGGTGGACCTGTCGACGCTCATCACCCGCCTTTATAGCAACGCGGCCGACATATGCGGGCACCTGGATATACGGGTTTTGCTGACCAATGTTCGCGCACAGTCGGCCGCGATTCCAAATGGCCCCTTCCCCACTCCACAGTCTCTGTCTCACTCCCCTGAGGTGGTGCTAACAGACTTTGCTCTGCAGGACCCAGGTCAGTCCCATCAGGTCACCCAGTGTCTGCAGAAGTACACCGGCCGCTGCTACGTCTGTAGCCCCAGTCTGTCGTCAGTGCTGCTTCACCCACAGTTAGTGCGCCTGCAGGAGAAAGAGGAAGGACTGCAACAAGCTGAAGAAAATGACGAACCTTTGGAAACTTACAGTGACGTGGTGGTAGGGGGGACGTTTGATCGACTCCACGGGGCCCACAGGACGCTCCTCAACATCTCGTGCTTGTTAGCCAACAGGAGGTTCCTCATTGGAGTGTGCGACCAAGCAATGCTGAAAAGTGAGTAGACATTCACTTAATAGCTAATATTTGTTGATATTTTGAAAGCAGCCATAAGTTAACAAGCCTCGCTGGCATCCTTTGTCTCCTCGTCCTCAGAAAAAGTGCTGAAGGAGCTGATCGAGCCGTACTCCCTGAGGGTTCAGATGCTGCGCGAGTTCCTGCAAGACATCAAACCGTCGCTCCAGGTGGAGATTGTGCCCCTCGACGACCCCTACGGAGTGTCTGTGGTTGACCGTCTGCTGCAGTGCATTGTGGTTAGCGAGGAGACTAGAAAGGGAGGCGAGGCTGTGAACAAAAAGCGCATTGAGAATGTAAGTTATGAAATTAACAGTATGGCCTCCTCCTTTCCTGATGTATGGAAGTTAAATTCTGCAAGTCACTGATTTACTGATTAGCACCTTGATCGGCTTTAAAAATAACTTTTCTGTGACTTTACAGTTTGAAGAAACCAAAGTGTATAGGTGAGCCCAACAAGGGTTGTGACACATATTTGATGATTTGTGTTCTCCGCCTCGTTAACCAGGGCCTTCCAGTTCTTGTTCTTCATGAGATCCAGTTGCTGAAAGACGCTCACCACACTGAGACAGAGGAGGAGAAGATCAGCTCCTCTAGTCTACGCTCTCGACTCCTGGGCACCCTCCTCACTCCACCTAAAGTAGGTCCTGTCGAAAAGGTGTTTACATTTTGATAAGGCACTTCAGTGGAGGATCATGAACTTTGTCCTATGGTGGTTGTGTGTACAGTGTAACTTATTTAAGAAACCACAAGGAAATCACCTTTTTTTTCTTTTAAAACTGATGCCTATATAAAGTGTATATTACAATTTTATTTGATTTTATGAAAAAGAAGGAAATTATAACGTAACAAATCTTAACAAAAATGGCGGCTGATCATTTGCTAACAAGGGTCAAACACACAGAACCTTTGAAACTTGGAACAACTGTCTATTCTATCTTTGTGTCATATCTTTGTGTCATTAATCAGTACAAATATACAGTTTTGTCTGTTGACTATTAATGATCTTGTGCTCATCATTTGTTTTCTCTGTCTTGCCCCCTCTGGTCTCCTGCTTTTGCCGTGCCAGGACACATCTCATCTCCCTCCCCTTCCCTATGTGATTGGCCTGACGGGAGGCAGCGGCAGTGGAAAGAGCTCCATCGCCAGGCGGCTGGAGGCTTTGGGCGCGGTCCGGATCGACTGTGACAAGCTGGGCCATGAGGTGTATCAACCAGACACAGCGGCCTATCACAGAGTGATAGAAACATTTGGGTCAGGTGAGGAAATGCTTCACCTCCGGGACATATAAATTGTGTAGAGATGTTCCATATATAAGACATAAGACTAAAATTCACCTTTGTGTAGTTGTTTTTTGTTAGATTTTTATGAGTCGATGCTCTGGTTTTAGACCTTTTTATAGCTTTTTAAATTTGAACATAATTTCTCAGCAACCACCACACTACTGTGTCTTTGCTTTAAAGGAGCTCGGTGTAAGTGTTTGCTATCACTACAAAGCCAGCGTGAGCATCAACCGCTGTTTACTCACCGGTCTAGAAGAAACGCTGCGAGTTCAGCATCCTTTGCCTCGCCAAGTGCCGTCTCAAGAGTCAGAAAGCAACCCTCTTGTTTTCCGTCTATTTCTATCACTGCCTTTCTTGTATTGAAGTTAGCACGCTGGCTAGCCCCGTTAACCGTAGCATCCAGTCTGCCCTGAAGAAGTAGCGCAGGTGTATTGTAACCTCTTGTCTTGTGAACTTCAACAATGTCTGAAGCTGTTGCCAAGCGATCATCTTCACCGCCCACTTCCAACAGAAAACCACGCTCTGCAGCAGAGAAAAGCTACATTTAGCACCTTTAAAGACACACTTTTATTGCCAAACATTATCCTGGCAGACCTGATGCAGGTAGGGAAGAGAAATGTTAAAATCTGAAACTTTGCGAGGTCATAACGACTCCTTCACACATCTGACTGACAAGAAACATGCTGCATAACTCCAGCTCTTGATAAATGGTCCCAGTTGTCCTCAGTGTTTTGCTGTAGTCAACTAAATATTAATAATTACACAGATTTCTTCTTTCACTTTTAGACCTTCTCAATGAAGACAAAACGATAAACAGACGTACATTAGGAAAGAAAGTTTTCGGAGACCAGGTAATATGTATGAACAATCTGTCAATACATTGCAGTATTACAATTGATGCATCACAGTCCATACCTGTGTATTAACAATTTACCAATGATGCTGTTTTCCATGCAGGAGAGGTTAAAAGCCCTAACTAATATTGTATGGCCTGAGATAGCCCTTCTTGTGAAGAACACAATCAACCAAGCCAGAGAGGAAGGTACTGTATGAACTTGTATTTTGTAACATTTATACCATCAACTGATGTCTGGTTTTGTTGGATACAGACTATGTAGGGTTGTCTACAAAGACAGCTGCATTCCCTTTCATCCAATGTACTGCTTGTATAGATATATGCACAGATGCTATAAGAGACTCCCTTGTGCTTTGCTCTCTGCAGGTAAACAGGTCTGTGTGGTGGATGCAGCAGTTCTCCTAGAGGCTGGCTGGACAGACATGGTCCATGAGGTCTGGGTCACTGTCATCCCAGAGGAAGAGGTAATACGTTTAGGACAGGGCACAGATAAAGTCACATCAGCTCAATTTAAAGATGTGAAGGTTGTGGTTGTTTTGTTTTTCCTGTAACTGTTATTGAGATTGTAAAGCCTGATGGTACAAGTGTCCTCTCGTTTGGTTACTACCACTGGGGGGCGCCAATGTTTAGAAACCAGAACATCAATATCCAACTATCCTGCCTCCTCTTGTTTCCTCTCCTCTCTCAGGCGGTGTCAAGGATAACGGAGAGGGACGGCGTCACCGAGGACGACGCCCTGCGCAGGCTAAAAAGCCAGTGGTCCAACGCCAAACAAGTAGAGCATGCCAACGTGGTGCTCAGCACACTGTGGGAACCTGAGGTCACCGGGAAACAGGTCAGATACACATCATCTTATGACAATGGGCTCCAGGCATCTGTGTCACATTATAAAGAAATTGAGCTGTAACTGTATTTTTTGTGATGATTTTCCATTGTCTTTTATTTCAAAGGTGTTGAAAGCTTGGAATCTTCTTCAGCACAGAATCAAACAGCGACAGTAGGAACATGTGTGGGTCACAACGTCACCCGGGTTGTGATCCGTGCATCCAAGTATGCGTCAGGCGCCAGGGACATGTGCACACACGAATGACTGACTCACATAAGGAAACGCTGCCTTAGAAAGAAGTGAGAGAGGCCACTGTGCTTTTGCAGCAAGCCCAACGTGCCCCCTCACATCTTCGACCAAGACTCAGTGCCTAATTAACTTTCCACAGGTTTTTAAACTCTAGTTTTATTTCAGAGATGTTTAGGTGGATGGATAAGGAAAAGGAGAAGTTATCTAAAAAAACAAAACAATGATTTTGCTATGGGGGGATTAATAAAATATTATCTTATCCTAAGAATTGTAGGTCTGGTTTCATCCAAAGGTCTTTTTTATTTTAAATAATTCAAGACCAAACCTCTCTGCAAATCCAATATTTTCAGCACCTCTTCGACGACACCACCAGAGTTCTGACGGTTTTTCATGGAGTCTTTGGATAAATAACCTGAAAGTAGCTTAGAAAAGGAATTAATGTTAAGGGAAAAGTAAAATAGTGTGTTTATCTTTGTCGTTGCAGAGTAGACTATTAACAAATTAATTGTAAGTATCTATTGAGAAATCACAAATTACCAAAGTACATTGTATTGTAGAAACATGTGCAATAGATTGATAACACTACAAAATGTAGTCTACAAAAAGTGGCTTAGTTCACACTGCCATCCCAAATCTGATTTTTAGCACATCCAGATTCTATCTATCTTGATTTTTTGACAGTCTGAACAGCCAAAAAAACCACATGAGATGTTTACAGGTCTGATTCAAACCTGATACAGGGCTGATTAGATTTGCAAAAAAGAAAAAAGAAAAAAGCAGATTTGGGCGGCAGTCTGAACAAGGCCCTAGTGTAGCAGCCACATACACAACGAGAGAAGGAAGACACTGAAAAGTCATGAAGCTCAAAGGAACGCTGCATTGGCAGTTGGAGGAAAGCACCTAATATACATATTACAATAAATCAAGCTTTGTCTTTTGGAGATTATGGAAATCCCCAACCTGGAAAGGCAAATGTGGCCAGTGGAGAAAACAGATGATGATGATGATGGGCATTGAGAAAAACTCATGTAATCAATGAAATGTGCTGGAAGTTTTTAAATTATATATCCATGAATATATACACCGGCTACCTTGTGATTTGTCTTATAAAAAAAAACAGTTGTCACATGTTGAGACTTCATTGTGAGCTGTGTTCTCCATAACATCATTTCATGCAAGACGGAAAGTGTTGCCATAACCTACAATAAATTTGTAAATGAATCTTTACAAACTTATTATGAATTCCATACCTTCAATATTAAATACATGTCCAATTGAGTGTTTAAGTTAAGTTTGTGAAAATAATCTTCATGTTGTCTTGCATGTAAACTGCAAACTCAGTGGTCTGCTTAATGGATGGGTACAGAACAATAAACAAAATATCCTTAAACCCCATGAGTTTACGCATTACCTTTTTCTAATGAAGTAGATAGAATCTGCATGAAGCTGCCAAAATAGCCATAATCAGTTTTATGGTTGTTGTTGGTGTACGATCATTTTAAAGCATAAAACATTCATTTTCAACAAGTGGTTCTTCAATGTTAAGTTTAATGCTATTAAAATCATTTACATTTGAACAATATTTGAATGTGCAAAATGTACAATTTCCATGTGACACGCTGTGTGAATGGTGCTGAGCTGGGCCACGGTCACATGACGTCGCTTTGGTACAATGAAACAAAAAACCCTGTGCACTCGTAGCCGAACGTGTTAAAAAACAGACGTAGTAAGTGCAGTAGTAACTGGTGATGTGTGAAACAAAGGACTCTGGGTAAATGTGTCCAAATATGACTTAACCCCTTCAGTGGCTGGGGACCAAAACAATTCTTTCGACCTCGAACTTGGTGCCATGTATGTGCTGACGTGTCATCACCAAACCATTAAATAACTACCCGTAAAGAATCCCCCCTTTCAGTCGAAGTACATCTGAGCTGCCCCCACCGGTCACGTCTCCACTTTAAGTTTGGCAGAGCACACAGCTTGCCCCATCTTGTTTCTGGCCCTGCACACATAGACCCCGGCGTCAGAAGGCTCCAAGTCAGACAGAACCAGAGAGCAGAGTCCGTCTTCATGTTGCTCGACGTTCACTCTGCTGGATTCAGTCACCGGCTCCTCATTCTGAAGCCACTTCACCTCCGGCTGTGGGTAACCTAAGAACAACACAAAAAGATGTTACTGCAGAATTAAGAATATATAATAGGCCACTGGACATTGAATAACATCAACACAAAGGTAACTGGTCTCAATGCAAAAGACTAAGCATCCTAATAGTCCCAATCCTAAACCCTGTTGAGTTTGTTAATAATAAAGAACAAATGGTTTTAACTGTTCGAGCTAACCTCTGTAGAACTGGTTGGAGCTGTAGAGCCAGTTGATAGTTACCCACTGTACACAAAAATCTTTTGATTCAATGCTTGTATAAAAATATTCATTATATCATTTTCAAGTGTAGCCACTTAAAGTCTCATCAAATCACTTCAGACAGCATTGTTTTTTTGTTTTGTTTTTTCCCCCCTGCCCTTGTGCAACGTAGCAGGGCATCATTTAATGAAGTGCATCACAGCTCTGTCACTCTACCATTGACAAGACATGTGAGCTGAGCAGTAGCTCCTTTGGGAAGGGTGGCGTCCTTCAGGGTCTGCTGGAAGCAAGGTTCGCTCTGAAGCTGCTCATCCAGCGACTGGATGGCCTCCTCTGCCTCTTGGCTCCAGCCTGGCTCTGGATGAGAGGGAGGAGGAGGAGGATGACGATGAATACGACAGAACCAAGGCTTTACTGATCACAAAAGGGTAAACTTGAAGTGACAATCTGAAACTGTGAGTCATCTGCCATATGTATGTAGCTGTAGGACGTTGGAGGGCATTGTGTGTGTGTGCATGTGCATCTATTTATCTGTCTTACCCTCTGAGGAGCTGCCAGGAGAGTCTGGCCTGTTGGAGAGGTTAGCCATCCGCTGTAGGGCCAAAACAGCCTTGCCAGTTTTCTAGAAGTTTAAAGGACAAATAGCACTAGATGACAAACTGCATTCATGTCCAAAGCTTGGGGCCTGTATAGCGCAATGAATTCAAAAAGGTCATCATGGAGAAGCGTTGATAAGAAAATTGTACATCAGTCCAATGCTGGGCTTTAACAAATGTAGAAACAAAGTAAGGTTTCTGGCACAACTTCACCCACTTCCAAGGTACGTAGAGGAAGAGAAAGTCCAAATAGGACGGAAAAACGGAAGAATTTTATCAGACCAACAGCTCATGGCCTTTATCGGGATTACAAACTAAGTGTCAATGAACAGCAATGAAGGCCACAGGCTGTAACGCAACAATCTGAGAAGTTTTTTGACCTCCTAAAACCATTGTTTATGTTTTCTCCGGTTGTGTTACCTTCCACTTGCGCTTGGCCAGAAAGTGTTTCATCTTCTCCTTTCTGAGGGACTTGGTGGGTCTGCGGGTCAGGGGGGTAAAAGATGCCATCCAGGGGTGGGTTAGGGCCTCAGTACATGACAACCTGCATCTATAGAGCAAGTGCAAGCAGATGAAAAAGAAAGAGCTGTTAAAACGCTGCCAACACTTCACTACCTCGAGGCTGTGGATTATCCCCCCCCTAAGACTTTGGTAAATGGTTTTGCCAACATGGATGTTTTCTGTAAATGACAGATCTCACAAGGACTCAAGAGGAGGAGAGCAGCAAAGCATCTTCAGCTCCTTTCCTTTCCTCTCTAGTTGTACCACAAAGGTACAAACCACACCAACCTCCGGTCTTTCTTCAGCAGGGAGGTGATAAAGTCTTTAGCTTGATCCGAGATGTCCTCAAAGCTTTCCTGGTCAAATTCGTAGCTGGCAGCGGTCACAAGAGCGAGAGTCTCGGCATCACTGTTCCCCTGGAAGGGAGACTCTCCGCTGAGCCTGCAGGGCACAAAACAATCAACCACAGAGATAGGATCAGAAAAGGTCAGGGGAAGCTCTTGTGTTTCTGCACAGAGAGGACATCCCCACCTTTACTACCTGTTCTCGCCCCCTCAGGTTATAGATTCAATTTTTTGAGTCAGACATTCTTGTTATGTCATCCTACCACTGAGTCTGGGGCAAACTATGCACACTAACAGAACTACAGTACTATTATCACAGGAGTCTGTGGAAATGCCACAATTTCACCAGAAGATGGCGCCAAATCTACATTTGTAGAGATGCTTAAGAAGAGTTGAGAAGATATGCAATATCTACCTCATTAGATTTTTATCAGTGTAGGAATTCACGTCACTAATACATTCCTGTTAATTTTAACTTGTTTGAAAATAGCTTTGCCAGAGTTGACACACTAGAGGAGATGGAGAAACGAAGCATGAAGAGATAACGTTTGCATGCAAACAGGTTCTACTGGCTCTCATTTAATGAAGACGTGAAATATTCCACCTTTTATCATATTACTGCGGCCCAGGCCGTAACCAACCCTTTCACTGTTGAACTTACAAGATGAAACAGATGACTCCGATGCTCCACATGTCTGTCTCCAGGCCAACAGGCTCATAGTTGATCACCTCAGGAGCCACAAACTCCGGCGTGCCGTGCATCACCATCAGAGGTTTATCGTCCTCTGAAAAACAGGATAAGAGAAACAAACACACTCAGATATTCACCCAGAAATGTTTAGCTTCCACTTGTTGGTATTATTCACAGATGGCCTTGGTAAACTCTAAATAGACCGCCCAGTCCGGAATCGATGTATTTGGAACGCCACCACATTTTCAGCCCTGAGTGTTTTCACATGCTCTGCTGCATTTTCTGAGTTGAAGTAACAGTGATGGCTGTTTCAAGAGTTGTCTCATGTTCTGGTCACTGGTAGACGTCTAGGAATTTGGAGAACGCTCCCTGATCTTATCTTTGCTTATTTCTGGACTGTTTTGAAATTAATGACCCTGCATCAACTATGCTGTGTTGGCTAAAATAAAGTATGCTGAGCAAAAATAACATCTGTATAAAAAAAGCAGTGCTATTTTGTTTTGCAACCAAGAATAAATTAAATAAAGATACAGTAGCAGGAAGCGTTTCATTCGTCAAGCTGGACGCATGAGGCAGCACGAAGCTGAGGGCAGCATGACTGTTTGTATTCAGACAAGCCTTATAAGGATCTTTGGCTTTTCCTGTATTGAATTGTTCACCAGTATACACATGTCGTTCCTTATGATTTACTACCCTACTGCAAATCCTTTAAAAAAAAATAAAGGAGAAAAACATTCTGTTTTCCAAAATCCTCCCCTCTTATGTCTTCATTGTGTGTAATATTTGCCTTGTAAGGAGAAAGAAAAACCCTGCAAGTTCATTCTGAGGCCACTTCCAACTCACCCAGTTTACTAGCCAAGCCAAAGTCAATGATCTTGATCCGTGTGCCAGTGGTGTCCACGCAGACGATGTTCTCTGGCTTGAGGTCGAGGTGGACGATGTTCTGCT
This sequence comes from Decapterus maruadsi, assembly GCA_030347415.2. Lineage (NCBI taxonomy): Eukaryota > Metazoa > Chordata > Actinopteri > Carangiformes > Carangidae > Decapterus > Decapterus maruadsi. Next base: position 9,594,642 of record CM064888.1, on the reverse strand, counting down.
TGTGAACGTACTGCATGCCCTCCAGGATCTGCTGCATGTAGCGGGCGCTGGTTGGTTCTGTGTGCTCAAAGTTGTCATCCACGATGCGTTCAAAGAGCTCTCCTCCCTCAATACTGGACAGAGGGATAACACCATTCAGGCCAATGTGCTGAAGATAACCCTCAACTAACTTTTACATGTCCCAATCAAAAACATCTCCATCTGCCACTAGTATACACAAAAACAATACAACATGGCAAGAAATTATGTGAAACGTCACTTACTATTCCATGACCATGACTGTCTCTGAGCGTGTGGCATAGGCAGCAAGACACTGGCACAGTTTTGGGTGGTGGAGACAGTTCATTAGTTCAATTTCCTTGAGTGCCGCTTGCTTTTCCTTGGAGGTGCGGGCACGGTAGAACTTCCCTGCACTCTCCTGCCCCGTCTCTTTATGGGTCAACCGGTACACCTCGCCAAACTTCCCACTGGATTATATTGTTAAAAAAGAATCCAAAGCAAAATAAACAGTATTACAGCTTTACATGTTTGATTACTTCATATCAATTTACATGATAAGAAGTGTTGTCAGTCTGAACTTTATTCCAAATACGAACTTACGTTCCCAGCTTTTCATGTACACTGTAGTGGTCCTTCACATTGTGTTTTGTGTTAATGGTCACAGTGGCGTATGACTCAGGCTCTTCCTTCTTTTCACCTGAGACGGAAAACAATAGGATAACAAATCAACACAATTAAAAATAAATAAATAAATAAATAAATGACATTCTTTCTCCAATTCAACAGGTCACTCACTCTTCGTGGCCATCTTGACACAGTCAGACTCCTGGCTCGGCTCGCTGACTCCCGCTGAGTTGTAGGCCCTGACACGGAAGCGGTACTGCCCCAGAGGCTCCAGACCTGAGCGGATGTGGTGGGATGTGTTCTTACACCGGCTGGCTACCTCGGTCCAGCTCCCAGCCTTGTCCTTGCCTTCTTGTTTGACCTCCACAATGTAACCCAACACAGCTGTGCCTCCGTCGAAGCTGGGTCCAGTCCAGCACAGGACCAGGGACTGAGAGGACAGCTTGGAGATGACAGGTGGGGATGCCGGCGGTTGTGGTCGGTCTGAAGGGAAATTCAAGAATGAAAAGGTTAAACAACTCAAGACTGGAAATACAGAGCTGGCTTCTGGAAAAAAAAAAAAAGTCTCACCAATAACACTGAGGGAGACTGTGTGCTGGGCTGAGCCTTTTCGGTTTCGTACGATGACAGTGTAAGAGCCTGTGTCGTCTGCACAGGCCTGAGATATCTCCACACTGCTCTGGGTCTTGCTGCTCCTGACAGACACCCTTGGTCCGTCTACTACCACCTAAATAACAGGACAAGGGGGGTTTTCAAAAGCCAGAATCTTAAAAAAAAATCCATCAACACTAACAATCAGTGGGGTTGTAAATGTTCTTACTTTGTCTCTGTTGTAAATCCAGCAGCAGGCCACAGGGGCAGAGCTGCACCTGAAGTCACACTTAAGCCGGGCCTGCTCTCCTACCCGAACCTCCACCTGCTCAGGTGCGTCTGCAAACTCCACAGGAGGTCCTGAGGAGAGTTCAATAAAATATAGTAAACCTTACACAGTAAATTCAGAATTGTTGAATTAATACTTTGTTCCGTACTCACCTTCACTGGTGGAGACTTCTGTTTGAAGGTTGATCTCCCTGTTTTCTGTGGAGACTGAAGAAGTAGGTAGACTTACAGGTGTGTGCCATGATAGGGTGATTATAGCAGTATCTGACCAATCACGTGTGAGCAGTCATGTTTGGTTGCAGTGGCAAAAATTTTTTAAAGATATTTTGAAAGAGGTGGAAGGTGTTGGGGAAACAAAGAGTTTGCGTGAGTCGACTGGAACAGAAATGAGTGATATATGAAAATTAGATTTAATTTAACAAAAGAAAACACTGGTGTGTTTGTGTTTGTGTCTGCTTCCCTGTCCTGCATTAGCAGCACATTTAGTATAAATTTGCATTATTTCTGGTGGAGTATTCAAAGTATTAAAGGTAAGAAGAAAAGCAGAGAGAGGGGTGAGTTGATGGGTGTGTAACAATACAAAGATTTTTGTTATAACGCTCAACAAAAGTTATTAATCTACCTTTGTCCTTTTTGTCTTCATGTTGGTTTTGCGTGCCGGGGACTTGCTTTGTAGCTGCTCCTTTGCAAACAGAAGAGAAACAGGTTTACTGTGGTTTACTGAGGGCCAAGCTACAGCTACCCTACTTGATGTTTTTGTGAGGAATTTCAAACACGACACAGTGGTCCAGCGTTACCTGTGACATGTAACACAGCACTGCTGGACTGTTTCCCGGCACTATTCTCAGCTGTGCAGGTGTACGTCCCAGCATTTTCACGTGAACACTGAATCAGATCCAGAACAGCGTTGCCATTCTTGAAAGAAGTCTTATCTGAAAGCACCGTCTTGCCTAAATAATAAAATAGCAATGGACAAATACGTATTTTCACTTGAGTTGATCAGGAAAATTCATCAAAATATTGGAAACTGTGGTTGTAACCCCTCTGTGGTTTTGTATAATTTCTTCACGGGGTATATGATGATCAGTCTCTTACCATTGTGTAGCCAGGATACGCTCAGCGGCCGACTTCCTGTGATAACACCTTGAAAAGAAGCATCACTTCCTTCACTGACTGTACAATCGTGCAGTGGTTGTTTGAAGTGAGGTGAAGTCTGGGCCTGAACCAGCGTCAGTCTTGCATCTTAAAAAAGATTAGAAATCAAGGACAATGGATTTTAGGTTCAGACATGATTCAATGGATTGCAAACTGTAGACAAACTGATGCTTCCTCTGCCAGTAACTGATCTGCACATGCAACTTTATATAAAACAACAAAAAAAAGAATGCTTCAGCAGAGGGGCGTCATTGGCTCTTTCAGCATATATTGTGCCACTGATCAAACTGTAGATGAATTCCATGTGAACCAGGATTAACAAATGTTAATATAGTTAGAAAAGTAAAATAGAAAATTATAGCCTTATGCTGATGTTTGCCTTGTCTGTTTTGCCTCAAGTGTGTTTTCATCAGTTGCCTGTGGGTGAACAGCTGTGGCTGCCAGTTGTTGCGGTCATTGTAGGTAAGTGTGGATAGTTTCACTCTGTGTTTACGGGTTACTCCCACCACATGTGTTTGCATGTATTGCTGTTGGTATTTCCATCCACGAACACGAGGAGTGGGTGGTCCCCAGTCAGTTGTGGAATGTCATTAGTCTGTTTGTGTTTGTGTTTGTGTGCATTTGGGGGAAATGAGGGGTGGGAGGCAAGTTGTGTGTCACTCCTATACATTCAGAGTGCAATTGCCCAAGGACGAGTCTGACTATTACCCTATCACAATAACTACAAAACAGCACATTCCACAACAATAATGTTATTTATTAAGCTGCACTCCCAGTTATTTTTTTCACAAGTAGTCAACTAGCCTCAGGGGAGCAAACCCCATCATTTATATGCAATCTAACAGATTCCAGTACCTCTGTTTTTTCTTGATAGGCCTTTGCAATGGGCTCATGCAACGGGTTCAAGTTAACCAAGCTCAAATTAAAACATTAGGTGCCTGCAGGGGCTGCTGTCAGTCAGAGTGTGGTAAAACTGCCCCCTATACACACACCTAATTTACATCAAGAATTGAAATTGTGACATTTAAAACTAGTTCTGCTTGTCTGTAAGCCAAATTTTGCAAGTGTTTACCTGTTGGAGGTGAAATTTGCAGTTTGTTTTTCCCAATGACCATCAGTTTTGTGGTATCCAGTCCATTCTCCTTTTCTTTCTTCTCCACAGGTGTGGATCGAGGCTTGAGGGCCACCCGGAAAGTGGACACAAAGGTCTTTGGCTTCTTAACATCTTTGTCCATCCCTGAGTAGAAAGGACAAGCAATGATGAGCTCCTCTTCTTCTTCTTCTTGGTTGGTGTTGCTTTGTTCTTGCTGTTTCTTCTCAGCATACAAGTATGGTGTGAATGTGCAGGCTGTTTAACCCAGTATATAAGTTAAGTGTGAAGTTGTACGTGTAGTGAGAGGCTGATGTGTGACATTCTGGCCCGGTCTCTCTTCACACATCCTCTGAGATGCTAGCAGGAGGAGCCTCTGTTTTCAGTCTGCCTCTGAAATCACTACCCACCCTCAGCCCCACAGTACACAGGAAACAGACGCTTTTATCAGAAGGCCAATTAAAAACACACATGTCCTGCCCCCACTTGTCCCCCTGGTACTCTGGAGAACTGGTCTCTTTCAGTCAGAGGGAGTGCGAGACAGAGACACATGTGTTTGAAAACAAAAGAGATACTAAGAAACTGGAGTGGGAAATGTGTGTGGGAGACATAAAAGAGTCATGGAGAGGAGAAATGGAGAACAATGAGATGGAGGGTGATTAAAGAAAGACACACCAAACAAGTCTAAAAACAGCTTACCTGAAGCCACTCTTTCATACACAGACTTAATCGCCTCCCTCCCGCTGTCAGCTTCTTTTCGCCATTTTACTCTATTCCATGTAAACACTCAGCAGGCTGGAGGTTGGGACACTCTGCCAGTCGCCACAGGAATCAAGGAGATCCTGTAGGGCAGCTTTATGCAAGCATTGACTCCACTACTGTGCAAAAAGCAACATGCAGAAAGATGTGTGAAGTGGCCGTTTGAAACTCTGGATTTCCGGGGTAGATTTTCTTTGAATGAGTGAACGAGGTGGAATCATGTGACCACAAACACTATCCTCCACTGGTAAATGAGACACCATTATTTCTGTTGATATGGAAATAGATAGCTGCTGGTTGGGTGTGTCCACATGGTGTGCTTTCATTTGCCCTTTGTTGTGAGATTGCTGGTTACACAGAGTGGTTTTTCTCTAAAGCCTATGAGAGAAGTTGGAAGGTAGGTCCTATTATTATTCGGAAAGCAGTTTCACTCTATCAGTCTATGGCAACTTCATTGGCTTTATTTAGATTTTTATTTTGTATGTGAATAAAAGAACATGTTGCTGAATGATACTCTTTTTTGTTTTCATCCAAGTCCAGTAAATAACACATGGATCAATAAAACTTTATCACTTTAACTACATTGTATTGTATTTCTTTATCATGTATATAGTGCCATCTAGTGCAACAAGTCTATGATTCATTGTCAGTTGTCTAAATACTTTGTAGACTGCTGTGGAACTGTAAATATAGTATATTTATATTTTTTGGCATATTAGCCCACTGCCTGCTTAATATTGAAATATTGAATTAACCTTTAAGTAGCTGATGCATTTGATACTAATTCGTTAAAAAGACCAACTGTTGGCTCCTGTGTTCCTGTGTGTGTTGTGGTTTTAAATGGACACATCTCACTCAGTAGTGGTTAGTGAAAGAATGTAAGGAAACCATTACAGCATTACAGTGGTTGGTATGTATTGTGTAAGTAGTACCATATGGTGGGAGGCACACAATTTACTTGAGACTACAAACATGACCCCTGGTCCTAAAAGCATGTTGATTGATGGACCCAACCAACATCGACGAAAGCTTAACTGTTTACTGACGGACAGACTCACTCTGCCCACTTCTAAGCTCTCCAATATAAAGAAAGATCACAAATGTAGCCTACCTGAACACACAAACAGTTTGTTTCAGTGAAAACAGTTTATACAGTTGTGGTCCAATGAATAAATAAAGTGGCTGATGTAAGGCGTTAGCAAAGTAACTACAGTATGAAGAGTGAAAATGTCATCGTACTTTGCCAAGTAAAATTCTTTGCTAGAACATAGAGGAACATATATTATCTACAAATATAAAGTGTTCTTGTCCATTTGGATATATATAGATTAATCCATAATTCAGTCTATGTAAATGTTATTTTTAAGGTAACTGCATGAATTGGAGAGACAGCCATTAGCTGCCCATGGTTTAATTTGGCTTTTTTTAACGTTGTATAACAAATCAATCTCTCATTTCTTTGCACTATATTAAATTATAATCTATAACTTAAACTACTGTGAAAAGGTTATTTTCACAGTAATTGCACTAACTGAAGAGAGACAGCTTGTGGTACTAATGCAGCACTAATTTTTTGTGTTGTTTTGTTTTAGTTTTTTTCTCTCCATAATGATTTGCTTTTGCTTTATTTATGCTGTGACAAAAAATCAATTTCTACAAGATTTAGTGACATTAGCCTACTTTTGAATTTTCACTTGGGTCTACACAAGAAAGGTAAAAGTGAGTAAATTAGCTTTAGCTAAACCAAAGATACTATTTCTAAACCGTTTTGGCTAAACTATCATGCCACCTACCTAACATGTCAGTGCAATTTGGTTTTTACCTCCAGTTTGGTATTGCATATAGTGTAATTTCACGTTGTTGTTGTTGTTGTTGTTGTTGTTGTTGTTGTTGTTGTTGTTGTTGTTTTGTTTTGTTTTTTTGCATATGATTCTTATAGCAAAGTGGTCATACCGTAGTTTTATTCAAATATCTACTATGTTGTGGATTTGACTGTCCATGCTCTTAATATTTTGTCATGTAAATGTAACAGAAAGGAAAGGAATGGCCGGATGAAAGGAAGCACATAATATCACCTAGTTGAAAATGTGGAAAATGTGAACTGATCCACTGCAGTCCAGATGTGGCACATTCTTTTGAAACAGCCATAAAAGGGGAAAAACATAGCCTACCATATAGGCCTCCTATAGAAGGGGCTTTAGTGGTGCCCCATTTTGCCCAATGTGGATCTTTCCAACATTAAGCAGTAATTGTACAACCTTTCATCTCAATAGTCTTATAACAAGGCCTCCCAGCCCCGCCTCTTTCCAAGAAAATTATCCTTATCAGAGGGAAATCATTCAAGGTTTTGAAGGACTTACGGAATTCAAAACAGGAAACGCAAAAAGTGGAAAGGACAATGCTCCCTCTCTGTGACATAACATCCCAACTATGGTAATCATTTAACTTCCGGTTCCCATGAAGTCCACCAAAGATTCTCGATCTCAGTGTCAAGTATTGAACTTCCTGCTCCCATTAATTCCTTCAAACAGCTGTAGAAGTAATCAATTCATCACTCCATGAAACTCCAAAGGCAAGCCAAGTATTTGTGAACCATAATATGATTCTAAACTAATACCATAATTTAAAAAACGTCAAATGGTGCCCTCCTGTGGTTGTGTACCGTACACTGTAGAACTGATAAAAATCTGTTAGGAGGATCAATGACCAGGCTGTTGGATCAAGACTAGTGATGTCAACCACAGTCCTTTAATAAACATTGGAAATGATCAAATAGTTTATATTGTTAAAACTCAGCTGTAGTTGTTGTAAATATTCTGCTTTATCTCTTCAGAATGAATTTCTTTGCAGGCAAATGTGAGCAGCCACATAAAGTGACAGAGCAAGTCGGTGATGAGCAGAGCACCGATAACACCACACACTTCTGTGTTCACGTAAATGACTTGGCCTGCAACAGATAAAATAATGAGCTATAATAAAACCCTCTCACCCATTCACACAAAACACACCTATTTACAACTTTTTTGGGGAAAACCTTGTGTTGTCATCATGTTTCCCCACTGTGATTCAGAAGTTAATGTGGACAGAGTAAAGTACATTGTAAATTGCTCTGAAAATAGAAAGCAGCATGGTCCTTCACAGCCTGATGCTCTCTGGCTTGAGCTCTGAGAGAGCAGAAAATGGGGAGAAGAGAAACACAAGAGATGGAGGCAAAAAAAAAAGAAAAAAGGACGCGAATCAAAGAAGAGGACACTCAGTTCGGGCAGTGTGTCACAAACATCCTCTGGGTCTCTCCTCCTGAGGGAACCGTGATGGAGACTATTGTGCCGCGGCCAGCGGCCTTGGTCCTCCTCCAGCCTGCGGAGCCGAATCAGGTTTCCCGCAGCTGCTTCAGATCCCTACGCTGGTGGAGAAGCTCATGGTAAAGAGACTGGTCATCAAAAGGATGGAGGAAGCCCCTAAGGCGTGTACAGTGGTGAGATGGCTGCAAGTAGAAACAGCACAGTGGGATGTGACAGAAAGAAACTGCAACTTTTTAAAATACATATTGTAAAAGATTTAGCTCTTAATGATATAAATTCATAAAAGAATGAAATTGTTTCTCTGATCCTGTCATCATGCAAACTGCTGCTAATATCAGTGTTTGATATTGTCTGTTTTTATTACTTGCATTGTATTCCCATCATCAGAGGTCATTACTACTTGATACCTGGATGATCATACTTTCTGCAGCTTGTTGTGCTTCAGTGATGCTACTATTCAAATGGTCCAACAGTGACATCATGTTTCAGTAAGATAAACTTTTATCTGCCTGTTCATTTTCATAAGTTCGTGTGACTCTGAGTAACTTTTAGGTCCTAATCTTTCACACCTTCAAACAGCAAGGACAGTTTGCGGCTGCATCTCTGGTTTCCTCCTATTATAAACCTATTTTAAAAAGGATCGGACTGCTTGCATCAAGCCCTCACAATGTGCAGTCTCAAATGTGCGTTTATTTTCTTCAACGCGCTCTTCTTGGTAAGTAACATGAGTCATTTAATTTGTGAATGAACTATTGTGTGTAACTCCTTTGAAGCAGTGCAGGAAGTCTGCTGTAATTGTAATCCCTCATTTGTCAAACACTGTAAGAAATAAAAGAGGAGGCAGGGGAGTGAGAGTCATTTATTGGATACTTTGAAAGAGTTTTCTTTCTGGTAGAATCAAACATATTCATATTAGATGGTCTCACGGGTCTCAGTGGTTGGGCAGAGTAATGAATATGAAAGATAATCAGTCTGAGTCGGGGCAAAACGAACCAGCATGGGGTGCTGGTGTGAACTTCTACATGTTCAGAAAGAAAGCAAATAGTTGCCCAAAAACTATTGGAAGTGAAAAGGGTAACTTTCCAGAACTGTAACTGGAGAAACTATTAAGAAAACTTTGACAACGAATAACAAAATTGGTATTTATCCCTCTATTATTTTTGTTTTACACACAAAGAAATTTCATAAAAAAGTATCTGAGAGATGCAACGAGGCGAGTCCTATAATGGAGCAGACTGACATCAGCAGAGCTAGCTGCGTTCATCAGGTTTATGCTGTTATATAAAGCGTTGAATTAACGTGGAGTTGTTAAATTTCTCTTTCAGGCATCTGGGGTTGCCCTCATCACCATCGGAGCGCTGCAGTACTCGACTTACTCAGGGATAGGCACTTTTGCAGGGAGCGGCCTGTCGAAAATTGCTATAGTCCTCATTGCAGTGGGTGTCACCATAACCCTCGTCTCCCTCTTGGGCCATGTTGGGGCATTCGTAGATAATTCTAAGATGTTGGCTTGTGTAAGTAATATCACTTCCATAATAGGTTTCATGTTGTCTTCTCATTAGATCTTATGAAGAGCACATCTATGGAACGTGATCAGTTCTGACTTTAACATGACACACTGGAAGATTGGTGTATGTTTAATTTATATTAAAGGCAGATGGGACACAGCTGACCTTTTACACTCTGTTTCTCCATGAACTAGTTCATCTGCATCCTGGTAGTGATCATCCTGTTGCAGGTTCTCACTGGCGCTGCCTTCTACGTATTCCGCAGCAGGGTAAGATACTGAAATCCATTCTCCTTTGGGAATGATCTATGACTGAAATTGATGTTTCATTAAATAAAGTTCTAATGCTGATGATAGTGATATTTCACACATCACATTTCTCCATAGACCGCCCTTCTGAAGCTTGGTAGTATGAACAATGCTATGAATGCCAAAGCAAGATCAGTGATCAGTGACTACAGCCCAAAGGACAGACACGCCATTGACAGAATTCAGGAAAAGGTATGCAGATCCTCAAAAACAAAACAAACAAACAAACAAACAAACATGTGAATTCCTCTCATAATCTTTCTTATATTATGTATTAAAATGCTGTAATTTGCATCATATAAGTAAGTACGGCATGAATTGAAAGATCAAAGTCTTAATATTGCCATAAGGTGACCATGAAGCCCCTCACATCACTGACTTGATGTCATCTTTTTGTGTTGTACAACATGTCACAGTTGCACTGCTGTGGTGCAGACGGCCCTGACAACTGGTCCACGAGCGTGGGCTGGGAAAACCATGATGCTGTGCCAGATTCCTGCTGCATGGTGAAGGTGAAGAGTGAGGGTTGTGGAAATGACAAGACCAAAATCTACACAAAGGTCAGCTGGGAAAACACATTACAAGCTCAGGCATTTTATATATATACTCATACTGTATATAGGCTACTCATGTGTGGGCTCCTCCTCAGGGTTGTATCACAGCTATCAAGTTCTTCCTGATGAAAAATCTGGTGTGGGTTGGTGCTGTCTGCATTGCTCTTGGAGTCACAGAGGTAAATTCTTTGGAATAATTGTGGAATTCATGCACTTTTTAATCTTCTATAATATATTTGTCTTGCATATGAGTCTGTATTATTGTACAGAAATGCAGTTTAAACATCTGGTATTTCATGATTTACAAATTCATTTAAGTGGATCATTTATATGCAAATTCCAACAATTTGCATGGGAAGATTTTCATATAAACAGCGGTAATGCAGACATTTGAAAACGAAGTAAGGAGAGGTTGACATGAATGATAATAAGGCCTTTCTCATCTTGTTTGCCCCAGGTCATGAAATCCAGAATTAATTAGAATTTACCGAGAGAGAAAAAATCAGCTTGACCCGTCTGTAAGGTCATTTGCTGCCAGTAACTTACAACCTTTTTCTTGTTACAGGTTTTTGGAGTGTTAGTCGGGGTGTGCTTGTGTCTGGACATAAAACGAAAAAACTATGAAAACTTCAGCTAATGGTCGGCCAAGGTGCCTAAACACAGCTGTCGATTAAAATTAATGGCAGTTTTGCTTTGATTTTGCTTGTTTCTTCATATATTTGCTCAAATTTATTCAATTTTATTTGCTCCTGCTTTTGCCATTTGGAAATTGTTTAAATTAGGCTATATGGTCTATGACAATGGAAACACTTAAAGCTGTACAGAAATGGCCGTTTGTCCCGTCTGTCGCGCCGAGTTGTGCCGAGCTGCAACACGACTTTACCCGAGTGAGGAACGCGGATTTGATTGGTCGTTACCGAGCGGGCGGGATATTCAAAGCTTGGGGCGAGTCCGAGCTCCGTGTGTGTGCGTGTTTCAGACGTTTGAATGACAGACGACAGATCCAATATCAGTGGCTTTTGAATCGTGAGCAGGCTGACGTATAATCCGTGCGCCTGCATTGTCCAATGCGAAAAAAAAATACAACACTTTCATCCCGGATTTACTCAAAAATAGAATTTTGCACAAAGTTTGGCCTACAACGTCTGTTAGATGAGTTTTTACATTTATTTTATGACCCAGAGTGGGCTAAACTTCAGTTTTCTTTTCTGTACACCTTTAAATGTCATGTCTTTTATCTACCATGCATATGCTCAATAAAAGTGCGATATGTGCTGTGGTCAAGTGGTTGTCTGGTTCAGTCTGCATAAACTTACTGGTTTTGCATAATAATCTACTAACCTTTGAAGAGATGTTCCTCTGGAAATAGTGCAAACATTAAAAATGACATAAGTAAACTGTAAGAAAGCTAATGTATTTATAGTTGCAAGCATTGGGGTTCAAATTAAATACGATGTTACTCTTCCGTGCAGGTGACAGGCTATTTAAATTTCAATTTAACAACATAGATTAACAAATAAAAAAGTAAATCACGGCTAAGGTAGGCTAATCACGTTATGCTGGCTAAAGAGTAAACTACATTTCCCGGAAACCCTCGACAGGAAGTGTGTCCGCTCTCAAAATTGGTCCGACTTTAGCAAACCAGTAGCCTGAAAGCATGAAAAGCAGCATGTGAGCGGCAGGAGCTTGGACAAGTGACTGGAAAGCAGGAGGTTTATTAAAGCCACTGACAGAAATAACACAGGTAAAGACTCTGTTTACTTCCGTATTGTTTCAGCCGACACGTAATGTAACTTGGCACTCGAGCAAACTGTCTGTGTGGATTAATGTTAGCATTTAGCCGGTCAGGGTGCTGTATAAACTCCTGTAGTAAGGACCTCCTTGAGTTAAGTCTAGTTGTACTGAAGAAGTAATGAATATCACTCTGCACAACTTCCTTAAAAACTGAGGTGTAAAATTGGATAACTGAATATCTAGCTGAGTATGTGGAATGGATGTTCAAATGATCAAGACTGTAGGGCAGAGTCAGAACTATTACTTGTAAAAGTAAAAAAAATCCTGTTTAAACTGTCTAGACAAAGCACCATGTCAGAAGCATTAACCCAGCGAATAAAGGAGCTGGAGGCCGAGGTGGAGAAGCTCAAGTCTCAGCTGAGAGGAAGCAGAGGAGCTGGAGAGGATGAGGAGCTGACGTCCAGCCCATCTACCAATGAAAACTCAGACTGTAAGCCTGGTGGTAACGCCAACAGCAGCAGCAGCAGCAAGAGGGGCAAGAAAGTAAACAAGCAGCGTCCTTTTGACTTCTCTGCCCACCCACGGCGCCATGTGGCTCTGCGGCTGGCCTACCTAGGGTGGGCCTACCAGGGCTTTGCCGTACAAGAGAACACAGACAACACCGTGGAGGCCAGACTCTTTGAGGCTTTGCTGAAGACTCGGCTGATCCAGGACCGACAGAGCTCCAACTATCACCGGTGTGGTCGCACAGATAAAGGAGTCAGCGCCTTCTCACAGGTGAGTTCAACCAAATTAAGATTGGGTTAATAACGAGGTGTGTGTGGGTGGGTTGTTGTCATGTAGTAGTTAAATAAAACTATCTGTTTTCCACAGGTCATTACCATTGATCTGCGCTCCACACAGTTCTGTGGAGGACTGGGCGTCATGCTTCCCGAAAATGTTGACGCAAGCACCAAGAATAAAGCTGACGTCCCCGAGGTCCCGTATGTGAAGATGCTGAACCGAGTCCTGCCTCAGGACATTAGGATCTTGGACTGGGCGCCAGTCGCTGAGGGTTTCAGTGCACGCTTTGACTGTCAGTCCCGCACGTACCGTTACTACTTCCCCCGAGGATCTTTGGATGTGGCGCTGATGGCAGATGCTGCAAAGAGGTGGGTGAAGATGCAAGATCAGAAACAATGATGTCACAATGATGTCACACAGCTGAAGTCACTCTTCTTGGCACCTGACAGATACGAAGGCACCCACGACTTTCGCAACCTGTGCAAAATGGATGTAGGCAACGGAGTCCTGCAGTTTGAGAGGACCATCCTGTCGGCATCAGTTACACCTGTGCGGCCTGAGCACGCCTCCAGCACAGATCAATATGATCTCTTCACATTTGAGATCAAAGGATTGGCTTTCCTTTACCACCAGGTATGAAGACACGTGTTGTTTTTATGGCTCTGGTCTGAAAAAATAATCTTCACTTTAAGATAAAGTATTCATGTTCGTTGTTTTTTTTGTGTGTGTGTTGTTTTTAAAAAAAATAATAAAACCAACAACAGTGCAGCTAAGAAGTTTGCAATTCAGATGTGCTTTCTTGTGGAGCTAATTTCTTTCAAATTTTTGAACACTTTGATTAGTGACCTTTGCGGTCTCTGTTGTGTTACACCACAGGTACGATGCATGATGGCAGTGCTGCTCCTGATAGGGCAGAAACTGGAAACCCCAGAGATAATTAATCAGCTTCTGGATGTGCAGAGTAACCCTAGGAAGCCCCAATACAGGTGAATTGAACAACTGCAACAAATATGCATAAAACATCTGCTTTATGAGCTAAGTAACCTTTAACCATTTTTCTTCTTGTCCCCAGCATGGCAGTAGATTTCCCTCTTGTGCTGTATGACTGCCACTTTGAGGGTTTGAGCTGGAAGCAGGACGCAGAAGAGGTGAACTATGTCCTGTCTGCACTGCAGCAACACTGGACCCAGAGTGCAGTCAGGACCCAGGTCATACATGGTATGATGAAGGGTTTGGAGGCCAAAGGTAAGAGGTTAATTTAGATAAAATATTAATTAGCTTGTATCAAAAAAAGATCACACTACAATAGGGCTGCAAGTAGCAGTTATTTTCATTATAAAACAATTTATCGATTAGTTGTTTGGTCAATAAAATGTAAAAAAAAATGTTGGAAAATGTCAATCAGTGTTACAAATGTCTTGTTTTGTCTTTAAACCCAAGAGATATTCATTGTTGTCATAAAGGAACAAAGAAACCAGAAATATTCAAAACTATATATATATATATATTTAACAAAACTATCCAAACCAATTATTCAATTATCAAAATAGCAGACGATTAATTTAATAATCGATCATCATTTGATTAATTGTTGCAGCTTTACACTACAACAGCATGAAGTTATTTATTTCATAGCATATTCATACTGTTTCCAGATGGACTCTTGGATTCATAGTGTCATGCTTTTCAGGCATAGAAAATAGGTTTTTGTTTTTCATAAGTGATGGTATGATTATGGCCAGAAGGTCTGAGAAGACGACTGTTGACTACAGCTGCAAAAGTAAACAGTGATTATGTATGTAATATGTAGTATGTATTGTTGATAATAACTTAATGGCTTTAGTTTAAGTTTTTCAACCCAAAATGCCAAACATTTGCTTGTACCATCTTAAATGTGAGGATTTGCTGTTTTTACCACTAATTAATTAAGCAAGCAATTTGAACACATCCCCTTGGGCTGTGAAAATTAAAATGAGCTTTTTAAAAAATGATTTTCTGACCTTTAAACTAAAAATTGTTAGTCTAGTGATGGAGAAAATCATTTTGCCAATTGATGAATAATAGAAATAATCCATAACTGGCTCCCTGTGTTACCCATACTTATAGTTCTCTATCCTTGTATATTGTATTCATATTTTCACTTGAAATTCCCTAAGCGATTATTTACATCATTTGGTTGTATAACTTAATGTACATAAATTGGTTTCACAGGTGGAGTGTCCTCTAACCATTGCTGGCTGGTAGAAGGCAGCAGGCAGAAGAACTACCGACCGCTGCTGGAGCGTCCGTGCTGCGAGAGCTTGGAGTCCAGGATAGATCATTTTGTTAAAAGAGGTAGACTGGAGCGGGAGGAAGGGGAGAACGGGGGTGAAATGGTCCACAGAGGAAAAAGGTCCAAACACTCCCACACTTCCCCCAGTCTCACCCCTTCCTCACAGATGCCATCGTCAAAGCAAAGTACAGATCAGGAAGCAATGGTCTAAAGAAGAAATGGACTTAAAATAAAAGTTTATTTTGTACAATTTGTATTGTACAATCTCTCATGTGAAAAGATTATATTTAGGTTTTACTTATGTACCCGAAATGAATTTAATTTTTTATTTCATTTATTTCAATTCCATTTTCATTCACTTTTTTTTCTTTCAATTTTTTGTTTGTTTTAAAATAAACCCATTTTGGAGACAGTTGCAGTCACTGTGTTTGGTTTACAATATGATTACTGATTTGAACGGAAACTCTGAATTAAACAGGCGGAACTAATCTGTGCGAAGAGAGACGTGGGAAGATTTTAAAGGTGGCGCCTGCCAAACTAAGAAGCTAGGTCGTTAGCTAACAGCTGAATATAGTTTGGAGTTACCGGCAACAAAATTAATCACAAGACTGTGTGTAACGTTTTTATCCGACTGCACAGTTGATAAAAACGGACACAACATGGCCGCGGCTTCGTTCATTTGTATTTTTGAGGTTGTTTTGACCTGATAAGCACTTGTGCTAACGTTAGCCTGTTAGCAACCCTGGTTGTTTTTACTGCATCAGCCTCAACACTGAGGCTCCGCACGGATTTCCATCCACTGCACGTCCAGTTCATTTAAGGAGGCTCTCACGTTTACAAGGTAAAGACAAGAAAAAATAAGAAAAGGTGTGTTGTTTACTAGCAACAGAAAAATATAAAACTACCAAGTAACTAGTTCTTTACGGGTTGATGATTCACACGAGTTGTCAAGCCTAAATTTAACTGTTCGTGTAGTTAAGAATAACTTCTTGCACACCAGTCAGACCAGTTTGACTCCCGTGTTTACTGATGAGCCGAGTTGTTATTCCCATAAGCTGAGTGTTGCTCATCACCTCCACAGCAGGGGGCGTGTTGTTAACCTCATTTCCTAAATGCAGAGTACTACGTTTCAACCATAGACTGTATATAAAGGTTTCAACCAGCGAGAAATATCTCCACCAACAGTATGCACGTGAATGCAACATTTATAATAGGAATTAATGGTGCTATTAAATAACTTGTGACATTTAGTTGGTGTAACATGTATGCATATTTTACATTTATCTTGGTTTTACTGATATTAATTCAATATTGACTTAGGTGTTTGTATTCTCCACTGTGGCATCACATTACTCAAGTAAAAAGTACTTTGTTCACCACTGGAGATGTATTTGATGAAAACATAGCTTTAGATTTTAGATTTAAATACTTTAATACCTTTGTTTGTGTATTTTAATTTTCAGTAATTTCTGTTTAATTCTTCAGAGTCACTATAAACGGCTGCAGTAACAGTCTCGTCACCACACTGACATAACTTTGATGCGTCTTTCTTTATCTGTGCTTAAAGATGTTCCTGGTGGGCCTGACGGGAGGTATTTCCTCAGGGAAAAGCGCTGTGTCTTCGATGCTGCGGGAGCTGGGGTGTCCCATTATTGATGCTGATGTTGTGGCCAGGAAAGGTAGGTGAATATATGCTTCCCCTGCAAACTGCTCAGTCTATATGAGCTCAAATTAAATACAACTGTATTATCCTCCAGGAGGCAGCCTGTTCCCATATGGAAACAGTGATTCACATAAATGTGCAAACTTTATGTAATAATATCATTTATCATTATTATTATAATGAAATGCTGAAATAGACATAAGGGGGTTAAGCCTGTAGGAGGTTCATTAAGACGAAGTCTTGGAGAGAGTGTGTGAATCATGAAGGCTGTCTCTGTTGACTCCAGGGATGATGTTTCAGTTATCTGGTGAAGATCAAAAGGTTGCATAACTTAGTGAAGTCCACAGTCACATGGAGGGCTCAACCTATAAGGCATTAGACTAACACTGTTGGTTGATGACCCCCCCAATACTTCTTTATCTTTTTAAGAATCTTACAAGCGAACTGCCTGAAAGACATTTTTAAAAACACCAGAAACATTTCCCAGTTAATTAAAACGATGATACAATGCTACCAATATCACAACAACAGTTGTGGAGCCGCACACCCCCGCCTACTGTCGCATTGTCTACCACTTCGGGCCGGAGATCCTTCTGGAGAACGGGGAGATCGACAGGCAGAAGCTGGGTCAGCTCATCTTCGGCAGCGAGGAGAAGAGGAAGCTGCTCAACTCCATCACGCACCCAGAGATCCATAAAGCGATGCTGAAAGAGATCCTCTACTACTTTATAAGAGGTGAGGGAGGAACCGAGGTCTTGATGGGGAAAAGCAGGAAATTTTACCGAAAGCGGGTCACATCTGTTTTGATGGGCTTTAGGTTTGAGGCTGTTTCTTTATGCTTTATGGGCGAGATATTTGAGAATATTACCAGCAGTTTATCAGGTGGAGGGTGAAAGTTAGAGATGAAAGTAGGAAGTTGTTGCTGCACTTTAGATCTTTTCCTGTAAACTCACCAAACCGTAACAATAATAAAAAAAAATAGAAGTACAACTCCCACTTACTACATTAATTCTCTAGAAACTCAAGAAAATGCCTTAAAATGGACTTGTATGTTCTCATAAAGCAATTAACTTGATTGTGTTACTGGTATTTTCACAGCGTTGGAGTGTAAATGTGTTGACACTAATTAATTCGGTTCACAATGCTCCCCCTCTTCTTCCATCTCCCTAGGGTACCGCTATGTGGTGCTGGATGTGCCTCTTCTCTTTGAAACCAGACGTCTCACACAGTTTCTGAACCACACTGTCGTGGTTTACTGGTAAGACCGCCGCTCGTTTTCCTCCGTTTGTGCCCCTTTTTGTTCATGATATCATTTGTTAATTCATGAAATATTTGCCAGTTTGGTTTTGACAGACGCACGCTGGCCATTAAGCCCAGTTGTGTTATGGGTTACCTCTCTCTGACGCTCTCTCTCTCACGCTCTGTTTTATTTGAATGACTCACTGCCTCTGGATTTTTTAACAAGGCACCTTGGCCGCACCATAAATAACCTCCATTGTCTGTTTCTTTTCAGTGACCCTGCCACTCAGCTATCGCGCCTGATGCAGAGGGACGGCCTGACCCAGGAGCAGGCCGAGCAGCGCGTGGCCGCCCAGATGCCGCTCAATGAAAAGCGCGGCTTGGCCAATCATGTTATTGAGAACTCGGGCAGCCGCGAGGACACCCATCGGCAGGTCCTGCGGCTACACACAAAGCTGGAGGACTCCATGGACTTCCTCTTAGTGAGGGTCATTGCTATTGCTGCCACTGCTAGTCTGAGTGGGATACTGCTCTATGCAGCCAAGATACTTTTGTCCTAACGGAGGAAAGGTGAGGGCTGAAAGAGGTTTGGTCCAAGATGTGGTCCAAGATGATTAGAGACAAGGGAGCCAGGTCGGAGGTATTGATGCAATTTACTGTGAGATTAGTCCCACAGCACCCACCACTACAACTCAGTGGTATGATGCTCTGTTGACAGTTAACAAGGACTTACAATTTTGACTTTAACTCGCTATGACAAATGTCATTTGGTGTGAAGGGTTTCAATGTGCAATTTGTGTGGGTTTTTACTGTGAGACACTAAAACATGAAGGTGATACCTTCTCAACCTGGGCACAATATCATTTGCAAGGCATGACCACATGGTTATAGAGGACAAAAATAATAGCTGCCGTCTTATTAATCAGAGCATTTACAATAATAACATCATAGGAGAGGTGTGTAGAAACAGCTAGCTACAACTTGCAGCTCTTTTGCTCAGTTTCTTCCTGGTTGACTGTTCCTTCACTTTTGCTGTGCTGCCTGTGGTTCGCGATAATGGGGACGAATGGAATTAGAAAGTCGTATTTATAACCACAAACAGTTAGCGGGCTAGGAAACCAAACTAAACGACACGTTCTGCCCGTGTCTACTGATCTCCCTCCTCCTCTCCGTTTCAGTACCATGGACAGGTCCGCACCTACACGGGCACCCCCCCCCACTTTAACCACGCTTCATTTTACCGTTTCGCAGCACAAACACCCGCTGGTTTATCTGTGGGGCTTAGAGAAATCATATCCCAAAATAACTGGACACCAACCTCGTTATTCTGGCGGCCTCGTGACTCAAAAAGGTTGAGAATCACTGACTTAGATGCTCAGCTGCAGTGCAAACTCCCCCACCTTTGCTCAGTCATAGAAGTGACAGCAGATTGGAGCTTGAAAAACTGGCTTAATCTTAATTTTGACGCAGCAGCTAAACCATAGCTAACAACAGTGAAACCATGAAACTGGGACAGACTGGCGGTGACTGTTGATTTGGTTACACCTTTATGAGGGTTTTCAAATTAGACATTTTGAGTAATTACACAGATTCATCTGACATTAGAGAGAGCAAATGAACAAGTAAAATGCTGGAGAAAGTGGTGTTGATTTATTCTCCAGCAGCTCAAATTTTTACATAAAAAATGCCAGTGATATGATATCCCCAAATCATGTAGTGTATGATTTAAATTGGAAGTGGTACCCTCATATAAAAACAAATTAGAGTGCTGAGTAGGAACAATCTGATACTTACAGTATATGTCATGATTGTATATTAATGATGAAGACAGAATGTATTTGACAATCCTTTTTAATGGGAACAGTGTGAATTTACACGAATTAATAGACTATATTTATCACTGTATTTTCTTACACTTGAAGATGTCCTCTGTAAGTCTGTGACGTTTTTTTGTTTTTTGGTGCACACTCACTTGGAACTAAAATACAACGTTTGTAACAGGTAGCTGCTTAACTTAAATATAACACTGTTTTAAAAGAACAACATTGTGATGGTGTCAGTGTGTTTTGCTCCTAGAGTTTGTGATTTTGTTACACCAGAACTACTTTGGATCACAGCTGTGTATAAAATGTACACAAGTACGATTTGGAAACATAAAAGCTCCAATGCAAATACACTGAAATCAAGTTAAAGCAAGTTTTAATCTCTGTTATCAAGAACAGAATATTTTTATGTTTTAAAATGTGCACGTTCTGTGCATGTTTTGATCTTTACACCACACCTGAAGGATGGTTTAAGAATATACTCCAGCCATTTAGAATTGGGTCTTTGTTAATTTTGGAGATTTAAGGTTAAGGCATAATTTCACATGCTCAGTAGGACTCTTGAAAAGTAAACTGGTTATGGATTAATTATTTTGTCAAGGAAAATAATGAGAAATAGTAGCCTACTAATTTATGCAGCTCATGAGCATGTCTTCAGACTTATTTATTTTTTTACCACTTGTTCAAATTGGTAAAAAATTCTCACAATTTTACTCAATAAATCTAAACAGATTATAAATGTATACATTTTCAATGTATTAAAAATCATATTGGCCCTAGAGAAATCCATGTAACTCGATCTTAACATGCAGGAAATGTTGGCAAGAGGACTTCAGGAGGCCATGGTAATGAACTTGTATTAATGATTAGTTGTCATGTCTTTGCTCTTGTTCACATTAAGCATGAAATTCCAGGCCCACAGGCAGGTGCAGTGACATCACCCTGGCACCGAGGGCCCACAAGCCTGCGTGGCTCACTTGGCTCCCGTCTAAAGCCCCCACTGGTCTGCTCTTTGTTTTTGTCAAGCCCCTTGCAGAATTAATGTAAAGTGACTCGGGCTGTGGTGGGTGGGGAGCAGTCAAGCAAAAGCTGCGTGGACACCCATTTGGATACATATGTAATACACAAAATAACAGCCGCACACACACAATGTAATCTTTTAAACACAAGCACACAACACACTGTACAGTCGTCCATATAATACAAACAGTCATATTGGACCCTTGACAGTCCAGGATGGCCACCACTCAGAGCCAAGATGAAGAATATGCTATTCTTAGGTTGCCTTTTTTTTTTTTTTCCAAAAAGAATAAACCTGGCTCTACTGTGATCCAGGGGGTAACATGCTTCCCTGAGCAGCCAGCTGTTCAGCAGAGATTTCCAAGTGTGCCTATTCTCAGTCTCTTTCTCAGACACAGACAGAGGCCAGATGCAGAGCGTGGAAGGAAGTCTATATCTGTAGCAGCAAGTGTGAATGCTCCAGGCAGAAAAAGGGTGGCGAAGTCTCAGTCTGAATTTAAATTGGGTTTAATTCTGACTGTGTCAAGCTAAAAGGTGAAAGTCTTAAGTTGCCTTGTTACACTTTGTGAAAGTGCATGGATGCAGGCACAACCCGCTGCTTTATTGTGTGTTGTGAGTCCTCTCCAGGAGCAGAGCAAATAATTTTCTGATAGCAGGGGGGTAAAGACTTCTATAATCTCACCATCATGTTCAGAGAGTCGGCCCAAGGCACCACAGTGTGTCGACATTTTGGAATCTCCTGTCTGAGTGGTTTTTCATCATCCCACGCCTCTTGCCAAAAGGAAAGGTAAAACAGCCTGGGCAAAGGCAAACAAAATAAAAAGCTTTGCCCCAAACGCAAAAAAAAACAACTGCATTTTAGACTCATTTTCATTTTCAGTAACTAAAGTGTTTACTTCTGGGGCGATTTTTTTTTTTTCTTAATCAACATAATGAAACCACATGCAGTCCTAGAGGGTGATATGCTTCAGTATTATCAGGGGCTGTTTAAATTAGTTAATTTATAGCATTAATGTGACTTATCTGAATACAAGAGCCATTTTTTTGGTTTTCTTAATTGACACATTGTGATTTTGAGTGTGTTTGTGTGAACATGGGTGTGTATGTAAAAGCAACAGTGAGCTCCCAGAAGTATCACAGAGCTAATTGGTGAACTGCTGTAGGTGGCGAGCTACAGCATTAGTATTGCTACAGCTGACCAACAAATCATATTTAGAATACTTAAAGGTAGAAAGAAAAAATAAACGCTAGACTTATACAAATGAAATCCATCTTAATCATCACCTATGGGCTTAAGAGGCCCAGTTTGAATGTTTTGTTTACAAACTGCAAAAACCAAACCTCCAGACAAGTTTGTATGGTAAAAGAACCAACAAAGAAACAATAGGAAAAAAAAATAAAGCAAAAAATGGCCATTTACACTGAAATTGCACTACGATGTATTTTGCATTTCATACAGCCTTGTTATATCAACTCTTGTCTCATTGCAGTTTGCAGAAGTCAAACAGAGCAGAGGAGGTTGAAAAAGTGTTGCAACACAACAAATAATTCACAATCACTTCCTCTATTTTGGAGTCTTTCATTCTCAGTTCCCTTGGAGATCAGTTTTGCTTGCTGAGCAAATTTACATAGCAAAGTTCACCAAAGTTGAACCTTGAGTAAAAAAAAGTTGTGATGTATGATTAGTGTTCCAAATTTAATGGCAATATAGCCATTTGTTTCAGGATATTTTCCCCTAAAACCACAAAGTTAACCTTTAGTTGCAGCACAGGAAAAGTCAGGGGGATCACCAATCATTGTTGGGGCACCAACTGTGGCAAAATTTAATTAATCCAGTGGTTGTTGAGACATTGCAGTCTAGACCAAAGAGTCAGATGCAATGACACTGCTAAAAACAGGTATCAGCAAACAGAAAAATGTTTTACTCCCACTCTATGTTGACAAAGTTGTTCCTAGGAAATGCGGCCAGAGTGACTCACGTTAAAAAGAGACTGAGAAGGATTGTTGACCTCATGTGGTGCAAGAAGATGATGATAGATTAGAATTTGAGTTATTTATTATTATTATATTAGGACCACAAAGAAATAATGATGAAAAACCCACTCAGATGCGACCGCTCCCCCTTGGTACAACAGGTTACAGATGCAGCTCGACATCAGCGGGTAGAATAAACCGGCCTGGGCAACCATAACCACTGTAGTGTTCTTGAACTCTGGCTCCTTGTGTCATGCCGAGGAAAGGGGCACTCGTAGCGCCTCCGTTGCCCGTTGTCAGGCTGCATCCACGGGACTGTGGTGAGGTGAAGAGACAGGCAACACGCCAGCGGAGCGTCCCCGGCCACATGACTCAACCTGTCCCTACGTGTTAGCCTTGGCTCAGTCAAGACCATGAGGGAACAAGGCCAATGGTATTGAGTCATGACACACTGGACAGTCCCCAGATCAAGCGTGATGATGGGTAGGAAACGGGGGAAGCGAGCCTTGTATGTTGTCATGCATGTACTATTATTTTGTGTATTCATACCCACTCTGCCACTTGCTGTATTACATACGTTCACATTTAACACAACCACAAATTGATGACTTTTTAGCTTTTAATCATTTTTCTGTGCTCCTCCATTTGAACTACTGTACCTCCTCACTTATAAAATCCTTATGTTATACTTACTTTAGAAGTTCCACATTATATACTTTGCCTTCTGCTCACCAGCTATCAACAAAAACATCCAAACGCATCCAGAGATCACATCAAATTAGTTCCCAAGCTTAAAGGTCCAGTGAGTAATAATTGGCGAAGTTTATTGGCAAAATCTGAATATACTACCCATGAATACATTTGTTTAAGTGTATAATCGCTATAAAAGAAAAATGTATTTGGTTTTCGTAGCCTTATAATTATTCTTTTATATATAGCAAGAGTCTTGCAAAGTTTAGAGAGTGTCGCCATTTTGCGCCGCCATGTTTATACGGTAGCTCGAATGGAAAATCCAGACAGCCAGAGAGTGCGTTTTGCGTTCATAAATATACCAGCAAAGAAGAAGTCAGAAGGAAAGAAGAAGGAGTAGCAGACATATCGTAAAATGGTTTAGATCTTCACCTCATCGCTCCATGCACCTGAAATACTCCCAGTCATCCCAGTCGTGATAAACAAGTTTTTTTGTCCTCGGAGGCCACCGTCACTTTGCTGATGGAAGGGGGTGAGTACGAGTGAGTGCGTGCTGCAAACTAGAATCTGAACGCTTCACGGTTTTACCCCCATTCTACACACTGGGCCTTTAAGTAGCATGGTTGACAATAATAATAAAGAACCCATTGCACTGGGAATGCTTATCACGGATGCATACAGTAGGCAATCTCCCCTCTGGCTTTGTTGACCACTCTGGTGGCATGAAGCTGGGAGAGGACTGATGAGAAAGCAGCAGGAACTGATGACAGTATTGTCCTTTTCACAATGGAAATTTTGGGGTCTCATAAAAAATCAGTCACTACCCTGTAATCATGTTCTTCATTCTTTGGATGGAGATTTCCCTCTGAGCGGAAATGTCAGAGTTGTTGACATGATGTTGTTTTTCTTCAAAGTAATATATTTGTTAACTTCCCTTATAAGATGATATATGAACTCACAGCTGCCACACTTGAAAAAAAATGATTCTGACAACTTTGCAAACTCTTGATATTATAGTTCAGAAGTGTTGTGAGTGTGTTGCATTTCAGATTGTAGCCTGAAGGATAAGTTCAGCTAGTGTACACATAACACTTACTGTTTATTTTTAGACTCCAAGGTGATATACACAGACTTGTGGTGACCCTTTAGATAATAGGTCTGAAGAAGATGGCAGAGCAGCTGGCAGGATTCTGTTCGATGTCAGTTGTTATTGACAGCCAGACAGTACCGAGGAGACACTGATTTTTAGCCACGCTAGCGGCGCGGCTCGTTGAATGACGATCAGTCAGTCAGGTCCAACACTTTGGATCTGACTTAAAATATCTCAGCTAATGTTTGAGGGATAGCCGTCAAATTTTGCGGAAATGTCATGGTCCTCAGAGGATGTAACTTTGCGACTTTGATGGTTCCTGCAACAGCACCTCCAGCGGACGTACTACTCGAAGGAATGGCGCAAATTTTTTTTCCATGAATATCTTCGAAACGAATCAACGTAACCCAAACACTTTTGTACAGTGATTTTGAGCATTGAATTGGTTTATGCATGAAAACCAATTTGCATCCATCTATTGGATATGCCGCTTATCCATGCTGGGCCCATGCAAGGTGGTGCCAATCCCAGAGTCGCCCGTCAACTCCCCTATCAACTAGCATTGGACTGTGGGAGGAAGCTTGAGTACCTGCAAATAACCCACACAGAATGTGCAAATTCCACACAAAGCCCCAGTGATCGAACCCAGAACCTTCTTCATGTGACGCACCACCATGCCTTACTCGTACTTCTGTTTGCTTTATTTCTTATTGCGTGGGCGGTGTTTGGACCGTGTCAGTAGAATAACTCAATTCGGATATGTGTGACTTCCTTTTGTTGGCCATTTGTTAAAAGAAAATATCTTCCTTGGTGCGGTGCACACTCACTCAACTAAAACAATGAGTGCATGTTGAGCGTGGGCAGGTGGCTGCAGATTTAGAGGGAGGAAGTGCACATGAGCACAAGGAGCAATTTAGTTCGACAGTTAAAGCATCTATCTCTAATTTGGATCTTCCCTGGTGAGTTAAGTGAAGACGCTCAGGATAACAACACTAAGGGCTCATTAATGTCACATTAGACATTTCAGAGGAGGTACTCTCTCCGAGCCCAGCGTCCTCCCGTCTTGCAGAAACTAAAGGCAAACACGCACAACGCTGACCCATACACTGACCCAAACACACACACACAGACCCGCTAATGTGCACACGCTCTCTGCAGTAGCCTGATAAGCCTCACGCCTCACCAATTGGCCCCTGCAAATGTCAAGCTGAAGCCATCTCAGTATACTGATAGGGGGCTGGTGGGATTGAATGAATCAAAAAAATATTTCCTTCTGTTACGTTTGCAAAACGCCAGAGATTACCTAAATTAAAACAAGTTTGCAATAGAGACGTAATCTTTGAAATCCCTCTACTTATACATGATGAAAAAAAGGATACAGGAGAAAATCTCAAATTATCCCCACAGTCGAGTCCAAGAGATGAAGCTTACGTCAACAAAAAGCAGCTTAGAGCACTTCTCAGAGGAATACTTATCTTCAGACCCCGAACCTGCTTAAAGTTGGGGAGGACATGAGATGAAATGTGAGTCAAACGTTGAAGCGTCACGTACAGTCTAGATGCTGCTTCATCACAAATTAACAGAGGCCCCAGAGTGTCCTGTTGGGTAGGTTGTTCAGTTAAAGTCACCATCAAAACCAAACAGCCCTCCCGCCTCCTCTCCCGCCCGAGGAGGAGTTTGTGTCGCTTACACAAGCACAATATGTGAGGATCACCCAGTTTTACAGGATGAGGATCCCACAGATGGTTGTGGGCTTTACCCCTTGTTGCCAGCGTGTAAATGATTTAAGGTAGAAGGCTAAAGAGGGAGGGAGGACCGTTATCTATGTTCTGGGAAAAAATTTCATTTCACTCTCCTCCCTCGTACAGTAAATGCTGTTGGACCCCCGATTTAATATGCTGCCTCTTAAGCGTTTTAATATAAGACTGGGCTTCGGTGTGTTTGTGTCTCTTCCCCTCCGGGGACTTTGGGAAAAGTACAGACTCTTAGGCAGTGTTCACTTTCAGTGGATTCAGCGGTGAAAGCTGTTTCTCTCAGTCCGGGGGCGTTTGTCTTTGACATTGTGTCATGAATTTGACGATGTGCTCATACATCCTGCGAGGAGAAAACAGTGTGCGCTAGTGCTCAGCTGCCCTGTGGCTCGGGTGACCTCTGCTTAGGCACGGAGCCTCAGTCTTAATTGTATCTGGAGGAATTCTGCTGTCTTAAGACAAGCTTAAGTTCAGAACCAGAGGGCTTCCTGGTCTTTACCACACAGAGCAACAGACAACAGGATGCTCTAAACAAAGCACACTGTGGCAACCTCAGTCTCTCTCCGTGATTGTAATCCGCTGTGTGCTGTTGCGCTAATTTACAGCTCGCAACAAATTTTAGATTTTAATTGAGCTTCATTCGTTTTGACAGGAAACACTGTGCCTACGTTCATGTTTGTGAGCGTCAGTGACAGAGTGGCTGTGGATTTTGACATGGTTCCCTTATCTCCAATTCCTGACACCGTCAAAACTTTTGTTCTTGAACTCTTAGTTTGGTGTTTCCAACTGAGTAGGAGACAGTTATGGACCCCGCGTGGCCCGTGTCAAAGGCGAATTACGTCCAAAGAATTTCATAATATCAAAGTGAGGTCTTAAGAAAAACTCGAAAATATATTGGTTTTTACAGTTTAAGCCTGGAAGCTATTTTCTTGTCTCTGACACTTGTGTCGCAGTCACAGCAGAGTCTAATTTGCCCTGGATTACTTTCCGACACAATCTAAGCTTTGTCGTGATATGTTCTAACACCCGTTCCCTGACTTTCTGCTACCATATCTCAGCGTCTTCACACCCATTAGAGGAAAAAAACGCATCTCCCCTTTGATTGTGAAACACAATCATCTCCTGCTTCATTTGGCATTTAATACAGCTGTGATTTCCTCTCCTTTTTCTCCTCAGTGATCATCTCAGCGCTGATTGCCTCTTGCTGTGCCGCCGTGGCTCTCTTTGCGCGTAACATTTGCAGCACTAAAGGCTGCTTTTAGTGGAAAATGAGAGATCAGAACAGCTGATCAGCAAATAGATGAGGTGAGCGACATTAACCAGATAATGTGTGAGGAACTGCGAAAAAAACAAAAACATTTTTAATGGAAAATCATGGAAATTAGGAGTAAAAGCAACAGCTATAGATGCTCT
The DNA here is from genome assembly GCA_030347415.2 of Decapterus maruadsi. Taxonomy (NCBI): domain Eukaryota; kingdom Metazoa; phylum Chordata; class Actinopteri; order Carangiformes; family Carangidae; genus Decapterus; species Decapterus maruadsi. The sequence continues at coordinate 9,567,011 of CM064888.1, read as the reverse complement.
TTAAGCCCACACTAGTTGTTTAAACTGTGTTTAAAATCACTGTGTTCTCTTTATCATTTGTGGAAACATACAGAACATTTGAACAGATGCTGCATGCATGAATCGAATAAATAAATCTTTACAAATAAGCACATTAATAAGCATTACATGATATAATTGTACGACTATCTATCAACAGCTATATCGTTTTAATAGACACACGATAGAATGTATGTGCAGTGCCGACACTACTTTGACTGTGTTCAGACATCAAGATTCAATATCAAATTTACACCAACAATATGCCAAACATAATGGGCTGGTATGACATGATTTTTTCTGTTCATCACATTGAGGACACAATACATTTTGTGACACCGCCTGCCATTCAAAACAGTCATAATCTCATTTTCGCTCTGATTTCTTTTGACAAAATATCTCTCTTCAGTCTTTCAAGTACAACATCGCATCATAGGAACAGCATAAGAAAACAGGAGCTCATAACATAAATCTAAACAGCACATTTACAAACACTGCAGTCGCTGTTGGATTTCCAGACTTGAATATGAAATGACAGCTCAAAAATGATGGTGAGGCATCGGCACTGTCAGAATTGTTACTGCACCTCAGCATGACACATGGCAGTGACTGTCACTGTTACGTTGCTCGCGTCCGTCTGAATAGCGGCGTAGGCACCCAGTATACAATAGAACGTACAGATGAGGAAGTGGGCAGTTCCCCATAGCCACGGATACACACCCTTTAACACTGTGTCAGTCCTGATCTTAAACATCAGTGGAAAAAAAGCATTCCGATTGTGGATCAGTGGCTATGGGCAACATGAACCTTACTGTGAAAGCCAAGTGAAAGTCAGGAACTGAATGTCCTCTGGCTGTGACCTTTCACCTCTGAGCCCACGTCCTGTCCAGTCTTCAGTCGGCATAGAGGATGAACCCTGAGAAGGTGCTATATTTGTTGCTGTTGCCCCCGTGAGCTTTGCCCCCATCCAGTTTTATGAAAACCTCATCGCCTGCATCCAAATGAAGGATGACACTGTTGCTGGCATAGTCGTAACTCTGGTCCTGGTCTTGGGCGATGGCGCTGGCTCTGACCTGGAATCCCCCACACACACGCACATACACAGAAAGAGAAGAAGTGAAGAAATTCCACAGTGAAACATCACTGAGCAGTTGTTTATAATTCACTACTTTTTACATGAATAGTACATAATATTATCATCATCAAATGGAAATCATCATTTTAAGATAACTTCCTGTTTCGTCAGCCGACGTTTGACGACATCTGCACACAATACAAGTCTTATTTTAGGAAAGGGATGTTTGCAGGCTGAATTTAAGAGTTTGACTTTGTGTAAGTGCGTACCCTGTGGTGAAGATCTTGTTTTTCCCTCTCATGACTCAACTCAAAGGGTCAGGCTTGAGTCAGTCTGCCTCCGAGGAAGGATGGCAGTGCATCCTAACCCCTTGCCTTATGTTCTCTGGGTGGGGGCACTAAAAAAAATGTTGTGTTTTTCTAACCACAAGTGTCATCGTGTCAACACAGGCTAATTACTGAGGGTGTTAGATGTGGAGCATAGCACTTAAATCTCTTTTGCATGTCTACATAAAAAGTGAAATTAGTTGGGAGTTACTGTGCATGTGCAGTTAGCCATCACTGGAGGATATATCCCCTTTAAGCTTTCGCTAATGTATGATAATCTGGGTTGCCAGGTTGGTTGATACGCTGCGACTTCCTCTGACCAAGCATAAAAGTGTAATCCCTGCTACAGCCAGATTGTGGCGACAGGTTCTGGGCTAAAGCAGAACCAGAATAGGAACGAGGAGTTCCTAATTAGTGGCAATGGAGTATAGAAGTGTAGGGTCACGGGCCGCGGGGTCTGAGAGGAGAGATGACAGCACGATGATGGATTTCTGAGACATGAGGACAATGCAGCCTAAAGTCCCATCACTCCCTGTGTCCAGCCTAAGCTCCACTACAGCAACATCATGTCCACTGCTAACAAATAAACACTGACGGACATTTTTAATTTGCATTAACATGCCACCCCTCCTTTATATTGTTAATGTGAAAAATGTCTAACTTGTTCCGACTTTAGTAGACAAAGTTTCTCCCCCTGGACCACATAAGTACATAATAATCACCTTGTTTTCTCCTGGGTATTATTATTGGCAGCATTTATTTCTCTGCATCTTTTTCCCTCTATGCTTTTATATTACTTTTGTTCCCCTTTATTTTTGATTGGAGATCATTTAGTTATTTGTCCTCATGCAGGTCATTTAATCAGCTGTTATTTAGTTTCTTTACACGGCTGCTTGAAGCCAGCTTCACATGACTTGTCTTTGTTCTTAACCGGTCCTCATTACACAGATATTGTATTTGGTTAGCATGTTTCAAGTGTTGCTTGAACCTTTGTGAGAACATTCAGATGTGGTGAAATGTTTCGTGATTTTTCTGAGGAATAATTGCACGTTAAATGAAAACTACTTGTTACTTTCCCCTCCCTCCCCACCACTGTTCATTAGATATCTCGGAGCTTGTATTTGCTGAAGACAAAAGGTCAGTTGTTGCTTTAAAAACTGAACTTCATCTTGGGTGTTTGCGCAGTATCCACATTGGCAGTGCCTGCTAAAGAGAGCAGACAGAGGCAGAGATTAAGAGCTGGGGGAGGCAGCTTAAGGAAGTCTCTACAAAGCAATAGTCACCCAACAGGTGAGTCATTGTGATTAAAATATCTAGCTGCAGTTCTTACACACAGGGTCTCCAATAAATACATGTTTTTTTTTCTCCCTTCCTTTAAACTTGCTTTAAACTAAGAAGGTTCTGTTTCTAACTATTATAATAGTCTAGTTTTTTTTTTTTTTTTTAACATGTGGTGGGGTGCCCTCTTTGCCACTGGCCCTTGAAATGTCTGAGTACATCCTTGCTTGTGACCCTCAAATACAAAAATACATGAGCATGTATGAATCTACAACCTACTGCCATCAGCAAGATAACTTTGCAATAAATACAGCATGTGTGAAGTTTAACCTGGCCATTTGTGTTTAAGATAGATTTAAGGAGTTGGAGTTGTTATCTTTGATTACATTTGGTTCCTTAGGCACAACATAACATAACACTTTACAGTGTAAAATACAGTCAAATGTGTTTACTGTGATTCTTGAGTACACACCATGTGGTCTACCTAGCAAAAAATAATCTGGTGAAGCTCTTGTCACAGAGTTTAAAGTTAACTTCTATGAAACAGTCTTAATATTAATAAAACATAGCCATTATCCTCATTTGTAGTGTGGCTATTGTACTCCATTGCATTATAATGTACAGGTGTTTGGGTACTTGTGTCTGTGCCCCGTAGCCTGCTGCAATCTGTCTGAGATGTTTGCAGGAAAATGTCAACCCACAGATTAACATGGTGTTTGATCAGTGTCATCACCTGGGGCTTTAAAGACATTACAGAATTATCCATGAATATGGCAAATATCATGATTCGATATTGAAACACCCAGGCCTGACAGGCAGTCTGATAACGCATACTAGCACATCATGGTTCCATGAAGTTTGTTGTATTTCAAAGGGCACCAGCTTTGAACTAGCCGCAACCCCAGGCTGTGTTTTGATGTGTGCAGAGCTGAGATAGCACTGCTCTCCTTGCACTCACTTCAACGTGTACATCATCGGAAGTGTAATATGCACAGATACACAATCTGGCAGCGTGCCACAGTGCATTGTTATCGTACTTGACTATAACACCAGACCAAGTCGGACCTAAAATCACCGCACACATGAATGCATGACTACTCAATTTAGACTGCCAGCACACTGGTTACACTGTTCCCTGAGCATTTTGATGTGGGTTCATCCCAGTGTATGATTCAGGTTTCAGGATTCATAACTCATGATGTCAGTGTGCAGATCATTTTGTACTTTTAGATATTGCTTTTTTCTACAATTTGTTAAATTCAACATTAAATCCTGAAACATGAGTAAGTGTCCCAAGAGTTAAAAGTGTTACCCACCAGTCCGTTCTTGATCAGGTCAGCCCACATGCTGGTGCCATCTCCTCCCCTCATCAGCACATTGTAGATGAAGAAGTAGGTGCCAGGGATCTTACATGTGAATTTCCCCGTCGCGCCCTCGTAGTTACCCCCAATGTTAGTCACGACGTCGTCAAACCGCAGAATATCGTAACCTTCTTGAGGATTTCGTAGTCCTGCATAAAATGCTACCCGAGGCGTGGTGTTGTACGTGGTTGTGCTAACTGCCCCTTTACCCCCTAAACCTAATATCCCTGTCCGCACTATGTCCACACCATCTCCTGGTGGTCCCTTTGGTCCCGGTGGTCCTGGCTCTCCAGGTGGTCCTGGGGGTCCAGGCTTTCCAGGACGTCCCGGTTTGCCTTGTGGGCCGTGAGCGCTGTAGGTGGGCAGCGGCGGACCAACGCTGTGATCGCCCAGATCTGCCTCGTCATCAACCTGTAGGCCTGTGGTTGCTGTGTCTGTGCCCACGTGCACGCCCGTGCCCGTCGTGCCCGTGCTGGGAAAGGGGTCACAGACCATGCGGCAGGTCCCCAGCATCTCGTAGTGGCTTGCGCTGTCATCTACGCCACCTGTGCCAACAGAGCTGACCAGCACAGGGATGAGGACCACCAGAACCAGGACCAGCATGACCCCCACAGCAGCTGCCACCAGGGTCTTTCGCCCGATGCTCAGCCGGGGAAGGGGCTGCGCTGCCAGCGTGGAACTCTCCGGGGTGGAAATGGTGACTGTGGGGAGTGCGTCCACCCGGCAAAACGCAGAGTCGATGAGGATCTCCGATGGTGGAGATGGTGCCCAGGGAGAGCTGGTATGAGTGTGTGAGTGAGTGACAGAGCCGTGTAGGAGTAAGAGAGAGGGAGTGGAGCAAGGGACCGAAGTGATCAAAAGGAGAGAGAGGTTGAGAGAGTGAGGAGAGAGAGTGAGTGGAGAGGAGAGGGGAGAGAGTAAGACAGCTTGAGAGAGAAAAAAAAAGAAAAGAAGCAAGGGGAGGAGAGAGTGAGCAACATACACTCACTAACCATCTGAGTCAGGGCTGAGGAGGGCACTCTCCTAATCACAGATGTGAAAAGCCAGAGAAGGCAAAAAGAGGGAGCGCGATATAGAGCACAGAGAATAAATTCATTTATGTTAATTGGATGATAAAAGATTTTATAAAAATGCAAAAAAGATCTGAGGGAAGTTTGCTTGGGTGAGAGGGATTTAAATTTTAGGGAAACATCACATATCTACTCCCACTGAAACATATAATTGTACACATTCCATTCTTGTGTTCACTGCAGACTCCAATGAGATAAAATGGTTGATACTGATCGGTACAATATTTCATTCTGACTAATACAAAACGTTTAAGAGGTAATAGTCAGAAGCCAGATAAAGATATAGTTAGAGATTTAGATATGGATAACATAAAGTTTGTATAGTTTTATGCGAGACTGTGACACTGAAGGTCAGAATGTGTAAATTTGTCTTTATCTGCCTCTGTGTGTGTGTGTGTGTGAGTGAATAGCGGGAGTTCTTGCATATTGGAATGGTTCCAGACATCTGTGGTCAAGTCAAGCTGTGACCTTCACCGAATGGACTAACTTTTAAAGGTGCATTTCAGACTTTTGTTGTAGCCTACTGCATTGATTTTATATCGACAACTGACAAGAGTTTTCCTCTGGAACTTAAGTGCTAAGACCTCACATTGGTCATGTGGTACAAGTGTCAACAAGTGGTCCGGCAATGAAACAGATCAAGAGCTGTGTTGCCTCTGAAATCAAAGGTGATCTCTGCCACTTATTCGCAGAAACAGATTCCTGATTCAAAATTGATTTTAACAGCATTTTTGGGTTGTTAAAGTGGCAAAAACACAAGTATCTAATGGTATTATGAACATGTAAAGTATAACTACTTGATTTAGAGAGGAACTATGCAAGATTTTTACCTTAATTAAACAGCTCTGGAGTAGTTCCGATGGTTAAATTACTTGTTAGGGAGAGAATGGAGGCTCTCTGCTTTACACTGAGGGTCTCTTGTGGTCAATAGTCAATTGAGAGCGAGCTCTCTTTTTCAATGATGCCCTGATTACATTACCCTCCTCGGTAGACATCACTCCACAGATTGCCTTCTTGCCAGCTCCACTAGAAACACATAGGCTACACATGGCCAGGTAGGGAGGGGGGAGATTTAGCAGTGAATTTTTACAAAACTGGGGAGCTCTTTAGAGCAAAAAAAAAGCAAAAGATTAGGCAAAAAAAACAAAACAAAAAAAACATGGTGTATTATTGCCCTAACAAGTATGAACATCCAGCACACATGGAGCAACACTGGCGTTCATCTTGAATCGTAGCTGTAAAATGTAAATGTAAGCGATTGTCATGGCATTTCATGTGGTACTAAGCCAAAAAAAAAAAGAGCCACAAATATTAGCTGACAATGGTATTGCAGTTATTCAACAGCAATGCTGACAGCTAGCCAGCTCTAGCAACATTTGCAGTGTTAGCAACATTTGCTGAACAAACAAAGGTCAGCTAATGTCATCATGTCTAGGCTACTGCAGCTGGTCATTAATGAAAACAGACATGCAACATACTCAACAAGTTACTCACACATCCGTCCTAGTAAAGCTGGACCATTTGCTGCACAGTTAGGGGAGGGAAAGAAATTCACCTGCGGACTTCATTTTTCGCAAAGGTGTTCGCATGCAGCCAATAGGACACTGACAAGAGTTGGTAAAACTTTTTGGCCACTTATACAGTTGACTGCCTGTTTGGGATTTGACCCCGTGACCTCATGACCAGTTGTCAGGGCTGAAAAAGTGGCTTCCCCAGAGGAGGAAATGATTTGGCTGCAGCTTTCATCTAAACACTGTGTTAACGACTGTACAACCGCGCCAAATCACAAGGCACCAGTCTCTCTGTGTTTATCAAAGACCAACAGTTTAACAGGAAGGACTCACATGCACATACAGTATGCTTTCACATATTTGCGTTATCAGACTGGCAAACAGCTCACTGCACCATTACGCCTTTACATCTTTTCATAGGTGGAAGCAATTTGATGCCATATTAATGTTTAAAAAACTAATTTACAGAACCTTTAGCTTTAGACTTTATTTGCCAGTCGATACTTGGAAGGTGTTTTTTTTTTTCCCACTCAGTTATTTAAACAATTGTTAATACATTGTGCAACTTTAAATGTCATCAGGAGATAAAATGGTGGGCTTGGGTTTACAATAAGGTGGCCCTGGAACTGACAAAATTTGACAGATTGCAGTGGCTATAAATATAATTAATTACACCTGTGCTTTACGTCCCATGATACATCAAAGTGTCAGCTATGAAAAATGCCGATTAAAATATCACCTTCAACAACTCCACAGTGACAGCAGATGGTCTAAGAAATTATGTGAAATTTATAAATACATACAGTCGCAAGATTAGTCAAGACACACTTTCCTTACTTTTTTTCTTCTCCACCTGACTTGGCCAACTTCCTTGTTAATTTCATGCATTATAGAAGTTCTAATTACTCATGTCTTAATATAGCGGAGCTCACATGCTGTAGTAGCTCAGGCAGACAACTGGAGTTGACATAGCCTTACGCCTTTCACATCAAACTTTGAGCAATAAAGCAGCTTCTTGTGAACAGTCACTGCTCTGCCAAGTGCTGTGCTACTGCTGCTAACTCTGCTGCAGACACTGAATGAAATGTTTGCTAAAAACAGATTTGGCAGAGGATTTTGTCTCTCCTAATGCGGACAGATTTGGACCAGGCAACACGTCCTTCGAGACGCCAAAGACTACTGTTTCACAGTCACACTCAAGGTAAGTATTTGTTGCTTAAGCCAACATAGATGCTGTGGGTGTTTGTGTCCGTGTTTGTGTGCTCAGCAGCATTAAGTGTGTTATTTGACTGCTGAGGTTTCTGGCTGTTGTCGCTGCTGGGTTGTTCCTCCACTGAACTGCATGTGGCCAATGACATGGTCTTCTGCTTGTTGATCATTTCTGCTCCATCGCTGCTGTCATGCCACTATGTGCTATATTTACCGGAGTATAAAATATTTCTTTAAGTGGAGGAGATTATTTTGACATTGGTTGTTGTCTGGTATGTGCATGATGCTTTTTTCATGTTCTTTGCTTGCATAGCTTAGACATATAAAATCATGTATTATGTATAATGTTATATGTTTTGCACATGTTTTAGGTTGATGCCTTTAGGACTTTCTGTCCTGCTGGTTTATTACAAGCTATCATCACACTATAGGATTATATTGTATTGATATGACAGAACTGTCTCACATATTATTTACATAATTATTTTTTCTTGGTATATTGGTTGTTTAACATAGATTTGATATACAAATTATCTGTACATACAAGCTTTCATCTAACAGTAATTTTACCACCAAAAAGTAGAAGCAGCTTGTTTGGGCAATTTCTTTTGTATTTATTCACTGTCTCTGCCAAAAAACACATTTTCTCAATAGGCTCTGTGTACTAATTGGCAAACATTGCCCACCATGGCAGCACATCCAGGATACTATTTACCTGACATAAACAGTGTTTGAAAATCTCTGACGGTGAGTAAATTTATATTGTTTGATCATGGCACCTGACATCACTTGAACTCGGCTCTGCTGAGTGTTGGATTTATGTGTTTTCCTAATATCCTTGTTTACACACATCTGCTGGGCTCCTGTTCAGCTGTTTATGTGCTGCTTCACTCAGCTGCACTTAGTGCCAACCTCAAGCTATATAATAATGGTGATCTGCTGTTTATTAATGCTGCAGCATAACATAAGCAATGCCTGCTCTGAACTATATACTCTTTTTATTATCATTATTTTAACGTGCTATTATTACAAAGTGTATCTCAATAGCTGGATTGTATTAGCATGCTGCTGGTGTATATCAGGTGGAATGCTCTGTGTTACATATCAGTCTAGATATTTCAGACTGTTAATCCTCTGCAGTGGTTGGAGATGTTTTGTTAGAGAATGCCTGCCTGCATGGTGGCTGGTGCCCTCATATATGTTACATAATAAATGGTGTTGGACTGAATGCAGTTTAGATGTTGATATTTTTACTGAGCCTCACTTGCTGTGTAATGATCCCAAAGCTCTAACACTGATCAGTTCAGTACATATTCTGTAATAACAAAAATGAGATGGCTGAATGAACTCACACTTGTCCAAACTCGGGCTCTGTTTGATTCCACAGCAATTTGCCAGCTCTTTGTTCGACACTAAACTGAGTTAATGTAGTAGACAGAGTACACCCAGAACTAGAACTAGAATATGTTCAGTCATTTGTGAATCTATGAAAGAATTACAACAGAAAAATTACAGATTTTTTAAAAATGTACGCTACTCAACCAAGCAAGCAAGTTCATTTTTGGGTTCATTGTTCCAGATGTCTGTTGTGAAGAAGGGTACTGTTAAAAATTCTGCACAAGATCCTACATTTACATAGATACTGAATGTCTAATGCTGGAATATAAAACTGGTTTATTAATGGATGTAAAACTTTGAAGAATCTAAAGTTAATACAACAGTGTGTTGGAGCCCAATGTTTTATAAGGACATACTAAAACCACAGAGGCATGTTCATTATACAATAGGTTCATCTATTGGCTGTACACTGAATTCCTTGTGTGTTTTACCTCAGAGGGTAATGTAAGTCCCTCCCTACTTAACCTCAACGGATGTAACCACAAAACAAACCAAGTCACATTAAGGTCAGCTACACACATGTGACTACAGTATGACTCAGTGATAGATCTTCATGAAAGTATTGTAAGCAAGCAGAGAGTAGTTTGGTGATCCCTCTCCCCATTTTTGATGCTGCTGTTATCACAGGGCATAACAATGGTACTGAGTCACACACCTCGAGCAGTGCTTTCTTGCTGACTCTCTCCAACTTATGATACACTAAATCAGAGAAATGATCACGTAAACGTTTTTTGTTTTTTTGTTTATCTTCAATCTTTTATTATCAAAAATAGTCCAAATTTGATACTTCACAATTTCACACAGGAGAAATTATATCAATGTTAACAATCTGACAAAACAGACATAAAATAATTGACCAAAACTAAAAAAAATTATGCTAGAAAACAGAGACAAATATAATGCTGACAACAATACAATACACATCAAACATCTGTGTAAGTTCCCTCCTTAGCTCCGGGGAATCAGATATTAGCTAAAGAGACAAAATAAATAAAATATCACATACTGTAGGCTATGTGAATTTTGAAAGAAACTGTTCGTATGTCATATGTCTATATAAAGTGTTATACTAATGCAATTCTATTTGCAAACATGTGTGCCCTCATGTGGTCTTTTAATATATTACAAAATATGTCACTTATTCACCTTGCGCTGATTCTCCCTCTCTTATTTTTCTCCCTTCACTGTGATGTAGATGGCAAGATAAAAACCACCATAGCCTTGTTTGTCTCTGGCTCAGTACTCACCCAATTCCACGGCCTGAGTCTGGCCCATAAAACAGCATGATTATGTCCACATCTGGACCACGCACAGAAAAATCTTCTGGCTGCTGGAAGATAACAACCAGACTCTATAGAGATGTTGGCAGACGATGCAGACATATGTTGGGCCAGAAGTTTTGTTTTGTCATCTTCCACAACTATGCAGAAAAGCTAAAATGTTGAAGACAGTATTAGGCCTTTTTTATTTATTTATTTATTTTTACCACAAATAATCATCATTGCCATAAATACATTTCTGCAGTGTTAGTCTCTCTTTTCTTTTTCTTTTTTTACTATGTCCACTAAGCTTATAGCCTCTGGTCTTTGCTATATTATCAGCGTCAGATCAGACTTGCCCTTCTTTAGAAAGTGGGTGTTTCTAAACGTTGAAGCTAATTCCCCATGCTCCCAGTCTTTCTCCCAAGATAGGCTCGATACATGCAGGCATTAAGTCCAAACTTAGCAGGCGTGAAATGGATAATGATTTCCTCAGCTCTCAGAAAGCAATCAAATAACTGAATTTCCTAAGATACTGAATTACATTAACACCTGCTTATATGTATTGTCCCATTTGACACTAATGTGTTTTTGGAAACAAATGTCATGATGCTCAGATTTCATTCATGGGATAATTTAGCATCAAAGATGAAAATGACATGACATTTTACAATGGTGACTCAGTCAGTGCTTTGGCAGATCCCTGAAAGCTAATTGGAATCTAGCCATCGTTCATTTTATTATTTCCACATGACATATCAAAAAAAGCACATAGTCTGGATGGATGGCTGTTAGCTACTTAGACACAGAAGACAAGTTCCTGTTACAGTAGGAAGCCATACTCATACACATGTGGATTACAGGAATTGAAGGGTAGCCATACTCTCCACAAGAAGTCCACACAGTAGGCCATCAAAAGCTGTCATTGTTATTTATGCCGTGCACTGCATCACGATAGGAGCGCAGTAATATTCATTGTGTCCCCAGGCAGGGTTACAAATACTAATACCTCAAAGTCACAGATCAAAACTAAAGAGGGGACTATCCTTTTACTTTTTAAATGTTTACTATTTCAACACACCTGCTTCCGCCAGAAGGGCCACAGTTCTTGAACAATGGGTGTAGAGGCAAATTTGTGCCCTCAGCAAGTCTGTGATGATTTTTTCACAATTAGCTACAGCTTTTCTTCCTGCAGATAGAAAAGTGACTCTAAAGTGAAGAAACATGAGTGAAGTGTGTAGCTTTTCCTGTTTCCATGTTCCCATTCCACTGGCTGTAGTTACTTCTTTCAGCCACAGGATGGCACCAACTGCTGACTTTTGTAGAGATTGAAAACGGAAACTAAAGAATGTAAAAGCCTTTATCAGATGAGAGACCTTCCACTAAAACTTGGTGAACTCTGACAACAGATGTTATATTGAATAACTTATCTAACTGTGATGTAACTAAAAAAATCTAAATTTCAGTGTGTTTTGTTTTACGTAATTGAGTTCACTCACTGTTTGCACTGGTTTGTCAGGACATGATCTAACCTCCCTGCAGCAGTAGTAGGAACCTGCCAGATCATTTTATCAGTGGGACGGTAGGGGATGGTGGAGACCACCCATCTTGAGCAGCCTTGCTCACATTCCAGCTTGGACACAGGGGACGGCCCTGTCAGTAACCTGAGAGTTGAGAAGACGACAGGCCATCTTTGATGTCTAAATTCAGGATGGAGTCTCCAAGACAGTCCATTTAACTGTTTTTTGGGAAATACAGTGTGGAATACAGTTGGTACTAATGTCAATTAATGTTTTTGTTTTGTCTTATTTGAGTAAAAGGATGTATGAGGAAAAAAATATGTAGACTTAAAGCGAGAAATTACAGGTAGTTTTGCCGTTGTAGCCATGTTCACCTCAGAGAATAGTTGAGTTTTCTAAATTGCGCCTGTGTTAAAAATAAAACCAAATCACTAATAATTGTGAAATCCTGGCCTCTTCAACATGATTACATTTGGTATAATAACCCCTTATATAAAAGGGAAGCATATCAGCCCCATGTATGTTTACAAAAGAGTTCAAACAAAGTGACTTCCTTGATTCTTTCATTTTGGACTCTTCCTTTTTAGGGAATGGGCTGCTGCCTTGCAGTCCCTCTTGGGATTCTGTGGGAATTCCTTAGCTGCTTTGCCTGGCAGTTGGTTTTCAATCCTCAAATATTGTTATTTCAGGGCGTGAGGATGGGACAGAGAAGGAATTGAAAAAATGTGTCACGCTGGTCTGGACAGTCTTGACAAAGCTTGGCCCGGTTTGTTGTAGGCTAAACAACTGTGAGGGGCTGGTGTTGGCTATAATAAGTGGTAGCCTATAGTAATTTTGGCTCTCACTGATGCTCTAAGATCAAAATCCATTAAGACTAAAATACATGTTCATACAGTAGTCCCTTATTGAGTAATGAGTAGATCAAAACTGGTTCTGAGTAGGCTAGCCTATACATCACATTTTCCTCTCTAAAGGGTATTTTAGAGAGTTCAGATGAAGTTTTCTTAAGAATGTCCTCATTTATGATGTTTGTTTTCAGAGTGGTCTGAAATCTGATCTCACGTCAGCCTCGGTAGGTGCCAACAGAGCCTGTCTGAGTATGTAATTTACAGCTGCAGGAATCTACTCTTCGTGAACAGTAGACACATATTTCCCTTTTTAGGGCATGAGGATCTATTACGTAATTTTGGGAGCACTCGGATTTCGAGCAAACTCGCCTGTGTGGAAGCGGGAGGTGCCAACGCAGAGTGGCACCCCGATTGACCAATCAGACGCCAGGGTGCCTTAGCTTCCTGCTCGCTGATTGGCTCGAAGGCGGACGTAACCGGTTGACGTTTAGGTTCCTCGCGCCCACTCTCTGGCTGGGAGCTCTTCACGTTTATGGTTTGACGGGAGTAGTTGTAGTTCTCACACCGGAGGGTGAAACTGTCCTGGAGGGGGAAAAAAGCTACCGGGATTGTTTTTTAACGCTTTTCGGGAGTAAAACAGCCTTAAGTGGTTGGAGAGCTTATCTTTTCTCTCTTGGATAGTGGTCTAAAGTTGTCACCATGCCGGTTTTTCACACGAAGACGATAGAAAGTATCCTGGAGCCGGTGGCTCAGCAGATATCCCATCTGGTGATAATGCACGAAGAAGGTGAAGTTGACGGGAAAGCTATACCAGATCTGTCGGCGCCGGTTGCTGCCGTCCAGGCGGCCGTTAGCAACCTTGTCCGGGTGAGTAGCCTAACTTTATTCCCTTTGGTAAAATAAAAAAATGGCATGTGGTGAAGTCCCAGCGTGTGTTGTTGGCTACCTGTCGCTCTTTGTCCCACACCGTCCACTCTCAAATTAACTTAACGTGAAACCGCTGAAACACAGTGGGCTGCTACTTTAGTACGAGTTTGTCTAGCTGCGTGATGTGTATTTCATTGCAGGGAGGATGTATGGATGCTATCAAAGTTTCTTGAAGTTGTTTGACTTGGGGCAAAGGGCAGTTACGCCCTTTTCCCCTTGAAAATATGCCCTGCCTCCTCCTGTAGCTGACTGCCATATCTTGACGTAGGCACCGCCGCTGGTTTGTATGAGCCAGGTACCGGGGAAGGATAGCCTACAGTCTATTACTTCACCATCCGGCACAAAAACCACTGCCCTGGTTTTTCTGTGAAATCAGAAGTCTGAATGAACTTCAAATACACATGTTTGATTTACTCTCAGTTCATACAGGAGGCGGGACAGTTCATTGCCCTGCAGGAGATTTGCAACACAAGCTTCCTAGGAAATGTAGGCCCACTTACTGTTGCATCTGTTTGAAGAATGATGAAGCAAAGACACAAGCACAGATCATAAATATAACACATTAACTGTCAGCAGTGTTATGTTATGTTATAGTCTCTCACAGAAACCACTAAATTAACCACAACCAATAACAACTTTTTGCAAAAAACTTGCAAACCCTCTTGATGCACAGTAGCTGCTGCTTTGAGTTACTTTTGATGCACTATAACAAGTGCTCATGCATTATTATGTCTAGCTGCTACCCATGATGTTTTTCTCGCCACACAGAGCACTTAAACTGTCTTTGGACCTATTAATTATGCATTTCTTTTTTCAAAAACATGAAATTAGATGCATCCCTCGACTAGATGCAGCTGCAGTTTTAGGTATTTTTAGAACCAAACTCAACCAAACCACAATGGTGTTCCTCTGAGCCACAATGTCGGTATCATAGTACAAACCTAAGGAAACGTCAAATGCATTTCCTAAAAAGTATGTTGCGTAAAATACAGGCTAGTACATTGCAGCTTTCGCCTAAAGGAAACAAGGAAATATAAGGGACGACAGATATTGTGGCTTTTAAGGATAGGAAGCGATAGGCTATATTAAGGCAGGCCTGGTTCCTGTGCGTTCTCCTTTCTATCAGCCTGGTGAAGCACACACAGTCCCTGGCAGTTGTTGGGCGATAAATTTGGACGATTGCTCCGGCGTCTCCTGTCAGCAAAGGAATGCTTCATTTAGAGGAATTGCTTCCCATTGGCCCCCCGATTTATTTAGGTGGTTTTCATGGTCCACAACCATTTCTTGCCAGTACACTTCACTCTGCACCTTTTGTTTTGCTTGTAGGTGTGCACCCCACTGTGGGTGTTATTTGTATGTCGACACCAGCCAGACTTCCTTCCTCTGTTTTGTAAGAGCGTCTTATGTGTATGTTTAATTTAAATATGTTGACACTAGAGAGTCTTTTCTACTGAAACATACTTATTAATGTCAGTGTTTTTTGAAGGTACTATGTTTCCTTAAGTGACAGTCCAATAATACGGTAACATTTGGTTGCCCCTTGTAAAACATCTGATTCACTGTCAATCTGTGCACAGTTAAACAGAGTTAAAATGTCATCAACAACGTACACACAGAGAATTCAGAGATAACTCCTATGCTTTACCGATGTACTATGGATGCATTTGCAGTGTTGAAAGCTCAAATAAACCCACTGTGTGCTACCTGCCCGGTACCAGTAACTAGGCAGCAAAAAAAGTAGAGGATATAAACAGCCAGAGATCAAACCACAGCTAAAAGGAGAGTGACTGTTGGACTTAACATTCGTCAAGTGAAATCATGACTTAAAATAATGTTAATGTTAGCAGATGTGTAAGGCAAATTTCAGCTAACCCAGCAACATAAAAGGACGCTAATACGTCAGAGCTGGATGTCTGTCAGCATGTTGGAAAGTAACTCAGCCCCCAAGTGCCTAGAAACCCAATTATTGCATGTTTAGATACAGACACATTGTTGCAGACCACTTTATCATGAAAGCAGTGCTTGTCAACTTCTTCCGACACGTGAAAATATCTTTTGCAACCTCCACTAGCTGGGGGTGAAATGATCCAGGCTCTCTGGACACTCTGAATTGTGATCAGATGTTTCCAACAGTGTGTGGCATGAATGAATGGATGGATATGGCTGTAATTATTTCCAGTTGCTGTAGCAACACTACAACATGGACAGTGTTATGAGTTCATTGAAGTTAAGGATGAGATGTAATTTCGTCTGGTTTCAGTCCCACAAGTTGTGTGAGTCATACATTGCGAAGCTCAAACGAGAAATCATGCCTCGTGGCTCATATCTTTTACTTCTTTGTTTTCTGATGACCGTTGAATACTATCAGGAAATCAGCTTTTTTTTGTTTACTTACTGTTGGTGTTGCCATTTTTGCCCGTGCATGTTTCATTGTTTCCAAAAATGAATGTGCAGTATTCTCAATTTTAGCATCTGTTAAGTCACTTGCGACTAAACGAGTGGGCTATATCGGTGGAGAAAGGGATCATCCTTGGAGGGGAAAGGGATAAGGTTGTCTAATTGCATTTCACCAGACTTTCCCAGGGTGGGGCCGCGTCAGAAAAAAAGCTATTTACCTCATTGTGTTGCAAGGAAAACCACATGTTGCACAGACTTCCTGCTTTATGGATTCAGTTGAAAAAAAATCTCTTGAGATAGAAGCATTATGGATTTTGGATTTGGATGGCCTGAATATCTGTCCAAAAGCCAGTTACAGATAATTGTACCTTTTAGACTTCATATTCTGTTGGTTGTGTCAGGTTTCTTCCCAATTGCCAGACAAAGGAAACGATGATGAGCTTTCAGGATGCTCTTGTGTGTATAAGCCAGAGGAGATATGCTGCATTTACTCTGATAAGTGTGTAGACCTTGTGAATTATTAATTTGAAAGGGCCTAATCTTATTATTCCAGATGCATGGAGATTAAAGTGTAAACTGACCCAGTGTTTTAAGCGTAGCACGACTACAAAGC
The DNA here is from genome assembly GCA_030347415.2 of Decapterus maruadsi. Taxonomy (NCBI): domain Eukaryota; kingdom Metazoa; phylum Chordata; class Actinopteri; order Carangiformes; family Carangidae; genus Decapterus; species Decapterus maruadsi. The sequence goes on along the minus strand of CM064888.1, from coordinate 9,550,201 downwards.
ATTGTGAAGTAGTAGGCTAAATGTGTTCAGTCTGACCGAGACCCTTCACAAACCATCAGCATCTTTGACCTCAATGTTTTCAGACCTCAATTAAAGATAAATATGAGGAATGCGAAGAATTCCCAGCGAGCAGGAATGCATCCTGGCTCGATGGGGGTGGTGGGTGTGGGCTGAGCTGATCCTTTGAATAAAATATTGAGTAAGAAATATCTGTGAGCAAGCGTTTCCTGACAAAAGTCTTGAGTTCACAGAACAGTTCACATCAGCCACATTATGTAGGTCTTTGATCTCTGTTTCAAGTCTCAAGTAGCTGTAAGTTGGTATACATAGGTCTCTTAACCACAGGAAGTGGTTGTTATGGGTAAATGATGTATTTGGAAAAGTATAAGAGTTGTTGTGCATGGTGCTTGTGCAATAAGCAGGCTATACAACTATAAAGTCAGAGCAGTTACCAAGCTGGTGGCAGGGTCGGTTCAAAACCTGCTGAGCTGTATAAAGAACAAACTCCAGTGTTTCTCCACGGAGCAATGGAGCCTGGGAAGGCAGTTGGTTTAGTTTTTTTTTTTTCCCTCACACCTCTGAGGTAGAAGTTTCAAATTGAGAATGTGTTTCTGAGTCACAATGAAACCATTACACATTTAGATTTGGAGTTTAACTAAGTTATCGCTTGATTAAATGATAGTTCAAATATTTTCCTACTCGCTAAGAACAACATGCTATGTCAGTAGTCATTCCTTTGAGTTGACAAAACTGGCTCTTTTTTTTATTTCAGGCCTGTTGTACTTGATTATTTTTATTGCCGTTGGATAAAGAAAAGAATGCCACTGATGTAGAGTCTTGGAACGGATAAAGTCATAAGTGTTTGTCTTCCTGTTTGCGCTGATCACAAGGCTCACATGATCTCTGGAGATGCTCCTGTGTGCAGATCACTAGGTGACTGTACAGTTACTTCTTGGTGCATTGCTGCTGCTATTATGAAATACCACTTTTTATGCAATAACACCAAGTCTTTTCTTTGGGTTCTGTGTAAGATATGACTTGCATATCACTTGTTGGTCAGGAAACGTTAACGACACACTCGACAGTTTCTTTAAAGTTTAAAATACACATACAGTTTAATATAGAAAAGCAGATTGATGGTTTTTTAATGCTAAATCCTGGTAAGAGCTGTATTTGATGAAGTTGTAAACAGTCATCTCAGTCAATTACATGTTGAATCCGTAACAGATGGGAAACAAATGTGTTCATTAAGTAAAGGGCTTAAGGACATACAAAGAAAAGGCTTCCTATTACCTGGCACTCCAACTTCCTGTAATTTGTCAGGGGGAATGTTTTCGACCGCTCGCCATTTGATTTTGTCACCTTGGTAACAATACAAGGACGTGAGGCATTTGTGTAGTTCCCAGTGAGAGGAGATAAATCTCATCTTTACAGAAAGGATTCATGATGCATCTGAAGACTATTTTTCACGAGTTTGATGAAACTTTTATCAGACTGGGCGGCTGCTGGGGAGTGTTGAAATGATGAGGAAACGCCGGAAGCCAAGTCAGGAAGACCCAGCAGCTGTCGGCCCCTCTTAGGAACGGGAGTGTGAGCCAGCGAAGGGAAACCCCTCTCCTTTGGCAGTGGGATGTTTATGGCTGCGCTCCGTGACAAAGAATTCAATCCACTAGGGCTGTTGCTTTTTCCAAATATTAAAATGTCAAACTCAGATAAATGAGAGGTAACAAATTGACACTCCTCAAATTGGTGGTGCTCCTGCTGCCTCACAACAGCAACAAGCTAAGAAACACATGACTGATGGTTAATTTAAAGCAGAAGTAAGTGATATATTTGTGTTAATATAAGTCTTAAATAGTTATATCTTCCGACAGCATATAATGAAACACGGGTAGTCACTCTGCTCTGCTCTGAGCCGAGGAGATTTATCGTATCCTACAGTTTTTATCCAATGAGGAGAGAATGCAGGGCTGTGTGTGCAGCCAAGGAACGCCGTGAATGTGCTCCAAGAAACTCGTATTTTTCCGACCGTGAAGTGGTACAGTTCGATCTGGTACGACACCGGTCGGAAGTTACGAGCTGTTATAGTGACTTTCACCGGTAAAACAGAGAAACACGAGTGGGTTGCCTGGAACGCTACAAAGTCGTAAGTTGTGACTTGAAGCTGTAATTTACGATTTCAAAAGCCTGCCTGGAACGCAGCATTAGCGAAAACGACCGGATCGCTTACTTCTGCTTTAAGCATATGAATTACTTATATGGGATATAAAAGATGTAATTAATGTGCAGGAGTAATCCAGAAATGTACCCCTGGACATCTACAGAGCTTTCTGCAGATGGCTAGTTCATGGAGAGACTTTTTATTTTTCAAATGCAAGCAGAAATCTGAGCTATTATCCAGATGCTCTCCAGTTTGAGACCACAAATTGGACGATCCTCAGTAGCTGTACATTTTTTTTCTCCTCTTGCTGTTTGTTTGAACAGGAAGCTGTTTCCCAACAATTGACATACGCTTACTACACTGTGTTCCTACCAGTCACATAGAATATATCATGCCACTGACCTGGAACAGTTTTGAGCAATACAAAATGATACTTCACACTCATTGTTCTTCAACTCTTGCTAAAGAGGAACTATGCAGGATTTTTACCGTCACTATGGTACATTTCTACCTTAATTAAACAGCTTCAGAGTAATTGTGATGGTTTAATTAACTTGTTGCAGGGAGAATGGAGCCTTTCTGCCTTCCACCTCGACTCTTGGCTGAAAACCAACCTTGTTAGATTAGAGCTGCAGGAGGGTTTGCAAAACCGCGGAAAAGTGACTACAGTAGTTACCCTTTAAAGAGGTGAGCAATAGTTGAATTAATGAGCAATTTAATGTAGTTGACTCTACTGATGGGCCTTGTCTATCTGTCTAATGTAGGCAATGTCAATGCCAATGTAAATCAGCCATGGCTGCAATGGGGTAGAGCCGCACCCCTTTGAAGGGAGTGCTGAATACTGTGCACTGTCCTCCAAAAAAAAAATTGAATTGAAATGTAACATTATTTTCAATTTTTTTTTTCTTTTTGCAATATTCAGGATTTAAAAACACAAAGTGACATCCCTGTGTGCTGATCAGGATTTAGATCTCTTAGAAATTCAACAGCCGTTAAATCACCTCAGTGGGTAACAGAGTGTGATGTTCCTTCCTCCTCAACCCTCAGTTGATGCAATGAAAATAATCTCTCTTCTTTTAGCAACCCTTGTTCTGGTGGATGACAGCTCATCTATGACCAGCCGTGTATTGACTCACTCTTCTTTTTAAAAGGGAAGCTTCCCACCGATGAGCGCCGCTCCCTAGTAACACTGTATGAGCTGCTAAGCTCCTGTAACATGAGATAGATAGTTGTGATATTATTCTCTCTGGCTGCAGAGCTTGTTTTGCCACGGCCAAGCAGGCCGTTTGATTTGTGACTTTTCATCACCCTGGACACCTCATGTGTAGCCGCTTCCTGAACCAAATTAATAAACCCTGTTTGACACCGCTTGACGGATGCATGAAGGTGTTGACCTTCAGGGCAACCTCTTTGCTGGCCCTGAGTCATGATGAGTCAAGAAGAGCTTTATGCTATCTCAGAACGCCACACTTGCTGGATTTGAGATTATTGATCAAGTGTAGCTAATGGACTGCTGTGGCATCAAGTTATGACAGAATGTCTCATCGGGTTGCAGTGCAAAGTTGGGAGTGGGAATCATCGTCTGAGTCGCACTTTGAGCGATTAACCTGCAAGTAGAGTGAGACGGTTTATTTGTAGGACATTGCTAAGGGCAGCGGTGACGGCACTTGCCAGAATTTTACCATCGTAGATCCCTGCAGTCGCCACGATTAACGCAGCATTGTGCTAAAACTGCCCAACATGTGAAAGGCAGGCTGTGTCTTGGCAGCCTTGAGGCTTTCAGAGTGGCCTTTCTTCTCCGGGGCAGAGCGATGGGCTGCTGTCAACAAAGCCAGGTCTGTTCTAAAGGAGCAGCCACTTTATCAAGCTACTTCTCAACACAGGGTTTCCACACAGCTTTCTTGGATGGTAAAAGGACTGTCTGTGTTTTCCACTCCAGATAAAAATGGTAAAGGAGACTGTCAGCCAGTAGCACAGTATGTGTGAATCAAGCTTTAAAAGGAACATGGAAGTGAACAAATGTCCGTCCTTCGAGTGATTTGCTCGAATCTGTTCAAGGAAGGGGATATTTGTGTTGTGATTTGCATTTGTCAGCCCTGATTAAGAACGAGCTGAAACTGAACAGCCTTGCTTCATCACTTCCTCTCTAGCTCCGTTTTCTGTTTTCACTATCTTTTTATCAGACAAAGGAACCATGCCAAAATGTTACACATTTTACTGAATTTTACTGACCTGTCACTTTTTAAAGCTTTATTTTATTGTAGATTGAATATCTGTGGATTTGGAGATGTTATCCGAGTCTCTAGGAACTAGAGAGAGTCCTCTAAGATGTTAAAAAGCAAACTATTAATCTTTTAAGCCCATAAAAACAAAACGCATGAATCAGAAGTTAAAAATAATCTCAACCCCTAATGTTGAGTCTGCTCAGCGTATCATAAGTACTGTATGTAGTCCAAAATCATGACAGAGGCTGAAAATAGGGAAGACGTCCAGGCACCACAAACTGCTTGACAACAACAGCCATAAACTTGGGTCCCTGTTCTATTTTTGCAGTGAATTGTTTGGATCGCTGTTCAGCTGTGGACTGTTTTTGAACTTCAGACAGCAGGAAGAGGCTCCGCAGGGAGCAGGAAAAGGAAGATAGCAGTGACCTGTCGAATGCCGTAAAGAGTCCTCAAGAACAGCTCGGGTTTTAGACACTCTGTGTGATGCTCTAGGGGAGAATATGAGTCAGCGCCCGTTAAACGCTGCTCGCGCTTTAGCGTTTGGCCTCCACATTGTTCGCCTATAGCGCAGCCAATCCTTCTTAGGTCTTTTGTTCGGTTTAGGTCACGTCTAAACTTGACTTTACTCTCATAAATCTTACTGTTGCCCCAAATCTGTTCCTACACAAGCAAGTGCATTGAGTTTATTAGGCCGAGTTGCAGCTCAGGAGTGCATATTAAGTCATTTAATCCATTGACTGTCACTAATATGACAGTGCCTCAAGGGAATTGCTTCATCTGATCTAAAAAAAAAGCAACCATAACCTGTTTTTACAGGTAATCAACCAAATGAGGCTTTCCCTGCTGTTGCAGTACAGCCAAAAATACAATCCATTCATGCTGAATCCATGCATGCTGCAATAACTTATAATCTGCAAATCTTTGCTATACTGTAGGTATTTGCAAATCAACAAATCAATGAAACAAGGGGCTCCAGTAGCTGTTGGGGTGCATAAAAGGCAATTTTTGCAGTTCAGTCAGTGCAAGCCCGAAAAAGAAAAGTCCAGAGTTGGTTTAAACATTTTGCTTGGCTTGTGTGACAGTCACGGCCAAACGGTGGTTTTACTTTCTTGAAGGAGGCTAATGTGTGTGCTTTAAATTGTTGGTAAGGCTATAAGGTCTCTGTGTTACTTCCTCCCTCCCCACTTCTATTTACTTCTCTGTCTGTGCCCTATATTCCTCCTCTGTAGCCCTGGCCGAGTGCCCTTTAGTTGAAATGGGACAGAACAGCTTTAGTTGTTGTCGTTGGCTTTTGTTCAGAGCCACTCATTGGGGGAATGTCAGGGTGGCATGTGTACACTGCCACTTCAGTCTGAGATGGACACCCTCCGCTCGGCTTTAGTTCTAGTTTAGCACAACCTTTGGCCCTAATTTATAACCCCTCAGTTACTCAGAGTCCCTCGGCTCTAGTGAAAAGAGAGTGAAGAGATGTGTGTGATTGTGTGATTGTGTGTGTGTGTGTGTGTATTCTCTGCTCCATTTTGGCCTCCACGTCAACTATCTGGAATGGCTCTGCTACTGCCTGTAGTTGATCACATTGACGAGCACTCGGGGACCGCTCACCACAGCATCACGACTCCATAATAAATAACCAAAATATAAGCAGTTTCTACTTTTAAAAATAGTTTCAACTTGTGTCTCTTGTTTTCTTTTGTTTCTTTTTTTTACCTCAGCCTGTCCTAATGTTGTTGCTTGTTTTGTCCGACCCGCTCTAACTAGTCTCCATCGTTTGCACAGGATGATACATTTCAAATGGTCTAAAAATGACTCTTTTGTCTTTTCGAATATGACGTCGCCACATTGTAACATGTTCAAAATGTTGCATGTAGCTGAATTATGTGTGACAGTGAGGTAATGGCTCGCGTCGTTTTATATTAGTAATAATCATAATGTGAAATGTAAAAGAATAGCTTTAACGTCTCCCTTTTGGCCGGCGATGCAGCTCATTTAAGCCAGTCGGCGTGAACCGTGTCCCGGTATGAACGTGTGTGATCCCTCACCCGTGGCAGCTTGACGTGGGTGAATTGTGTTTCCCTACAGCGCTGAGGTCATGGTGGGGGAGGTGAGTCATTTTGGCATTTGAAGGAGAGGGGGCGTTCAGCTGCTTTACACATTACAACTGTGTCGAGGCCTGGCGTCCCCCCCCCACCAACAGCTGCCTTATTGAAATAATAGGCAAGTTAACAGGACATCATTCTGGAAAAAAAAACTGTATGATTAAAGACAAAAAAAAACTCCCTTAGGGGGAAAGTTGTGGTAAGAAAGCTTAACTCATGCCCGTGAAATGCCGTTGATGTAGAAAATGTGCGCTCAAGTTGCATTAAAAACTTTGTAATGGATCTAAACTTAAAACATTGCTGAGCAAGCGCAACTGCGCCAACTCTGAAACTCAGGCTGGAGGTTCAAGTGTTGACTGATACAAAATCCTCATGACTGATGAGCTAGTCATCAGGACTGAGAATGGGGCGGCGGGTGTGTCCTGTCTCGAGTGGGAGTCTGTCTGTCAACCCCTGCTTCCACCTTTACCCATTCCTATATATAATACACTAACTAAGTGGCTTGTCAATAATAAAGGAAGAATGTGCAGCAGATTTAGGTTTTTGTTGGACTTTGTTAACCTGATTAAAATTGTAATCTTAGTGACCAGAAGACGATGGAGGCAAAGACCTTCCTTCGCCAGTCAACAGTGCATTATCATCATGCTTATGAAAGATCAAGGGGAGGGAAGAGGAAATGAGCTTCAAGAATTGTTTTGATTATAATTACAGAAGCAAATGTGAAGCTCTAGTGCTGCTTCTGTAGTTTCTGCATTTTATGCTTGTGGGTTGATTTGAAACAATGGTTAGACTCCTGCAAACCTCGACTATATTTGAGTTATGGTTGTAACGGGCTCCGCTCAAAAGTAGTAAAACTCGACGCTACGATCAGGCATTCATATCGATACAATCTCTGCACGTTTGATGGTATCGATAAACTATGGTATTAATTCAAGTCTTGGTTGCACATTTGTCCCTGGTGTGAAATGCATAACTGAAAAAAATAAAACCCAAGTATGAGCATATCATTTAGATTCACACAGTAGTAACAACATAGAAGAAGACAATGGCTCATTTTTGAGCATTGTCACTGCAAAGCAGTAAAGTGTGTCACATCTAGTTGACACGCCTTCACTACAGTTTCCTGGATTTCCTGCCACATGTTTTCTCTCACTGCTCCCAAAACTGTAAACTGTTTGTATGAAAAAGTGAGTGTGATTACACACTACAGGTTCTGTGTTGACACCGTAGTGGAGCAGTGATCTGCACAGACATCTGGGCTCCGGCCTCCTGCGGCCCTGAAGGAGAGGAAACAGACGGGTGGAGTCAGTGTGAAACTTAGCAGAAACCGAGTCAAAGTGAGCACCTGCTGTTGAACAGGTTCACAAAAAAAAGAGAAAAAGAAACGTCTTTCATTGACTTGTGTTCATTGATTTCGTTGGAATCAATTATTATATTGCTTGATAATGTTATGACTGATATAAAAAACTACCCTAAGCTACCTAAAACAAATTATGTGAATGTAAAAAATTGCTTACTACTTCTTTATTTACTGGGTTCTGTTGCGTATCTCACTCTCACTGTTTTATTATAAAAATGACTGATTTTTACTCATGAAGTGTGTGTCTTTTTTTCCAGGTGGGAAAGGAGACTGTACAAACCACAGAGGACCAGATTATGAAAAGGGACATGCCACCAGCTTTTATCAAGTAAGCACAAGAGTGTCACTTTGCATAGCTCAAATCCATACAATGACAAAGCATCTGAGATGTGTTTTGGATGAAGTGATTTTCTCTCCACAGGATGTGGAACCCACTAGCCTTTATTTGGCTTTCTTTCTCTCTCTTTATCTGCTGCAGTAATGGCTGGTTGTGCCCAAGCAAAGGTCAGACATGGCATGTTAAGTGCCTCAGAGCCTTGCCCTGGTGTAATGTAGATACTTTTTTTTTGCCCAGGGAGGAGCTCCTTTACCCTGAAGGAGAAGGGCCACAAACTCATACTGTACAATTTTTTTCTCCATAAGAGCCACCGGCTGCTTCTGCTTTCCATTACTGTTGAAACACACACATACACACAAAAGAAGAGGTGTACGTATTTAACCATTGTATTTGTTTCCCTGGCTGACTCCACATCAGCTAAATCATTAACTTGTGCCTAGCTGCTGTCTGTCCGTGTCGCACAGTTTCACCGTTCCCCATTTACACGAGAGACTACAGTTGTAGGAGGAGGGGTGGGTGGGGCCCTGGGAGCCCCCCCAAGGTCAGGGATGAAATGCATTGGCAGGCACAGGTCATCAGACTCAACACATTTGGCGCCTCAAAGTCACATCGTCACCCTGTCGTCATCCATCAGCACATGCGATGGAATGTGTCTCCTTCACTAAATATAGTGTCTGTCGGGGTCCGGTTAATGCATGGGCTGTTTCTCGCTGGTGCACGCTGAAGGACACTGCTGGCTGGCTCTGCAAAGACACACACACACACACACACACACACACACACACTCACCGTCACATCAGCCTCGATGTTATGCACATATGTTAGCCTTTATTCATAAGGAGCCTTGCTCCTTCAGAAGAATGGAGACTGAGCTCCTCTTGTTCGACCCCTTTGCAACGCCTAAAATGTGGAAAATAGCAATAACGTTCCCATGTTTCCGCGGCAACATTTGGCCCGTAGGCAAAAGTAGGAAGTACTCTGTGGGAACTCCAACATGTGGTGGCCCTTGGCTGGTTGCCCGTTTCTTTGTGCAATATGGCTGTTGTGATACTATGCAGGTGGCATGTATGACAATGACTCAGAAGACCGAACCCACAGATTTTGCAGCTCTGTAGTTCACTGAGTGCATCCCACCCCGGAGGTAACTATCAATCATTTACATTTCTGTGGAAGCAGGGGTGAAGTTGGGCCGAAGCCAGCTACAGCGCCGAGGACTGCTGCTGAGGTCCAAGTCACATCCTGGGAGAACAAGTGAACTTCTAGGTCATGAGATAGATGGACTCGTTTACAGCAATGCATTACGTTATACTTTTACCTACAGAATATAGTGCAAATTCATAAATCAGGCTCATTACAGTGTATTGCACCTTACATCCATGACAAAAAAGAGAAAAGAAATGGGTCAGTTCATATTTCGTCCAGTTGCATTTCATAAGACAAAGGTCATGGAAAAAACACACTTAGTTCAAATCTACTTTTAGTCAAACAACTATTTAGAGATCACAGTGACCTTTCAGGCTCAGTCCATCTGTTTTCTTCTTAAAGCCCCCTCTTCGGATAATGACAATACCACACCACATACTGTACACTTTAGATTGTGCAACGATCATGTTTCATGAGTTTGTCAATCCCTATCATTATCAAAAATGGAATCAAAACTCGTATTTTCACCATGGGTTTGCAGTTTAGAGAAACACACACAGGAAACGTATGAAAAGCAGCTTCACAATATCCTGTGTCTGCGAAAGCATGTCTACACCATTTGCTTCGGTTGGTGCAATGTTTTGGTGAAGTTATATGATCATTTGTGCCTTTTGTCAGTGCATGCTGACCTATAGCTCATTGTGGACACAAGCTGCCAGCTGGACACAGCTTGTTATACAGAAAAGTTGTTCTTTGAAGCTGAAATCAGAAACAGAATCACATTTATTTGCCAAGTATGTGCAGACATACAAGGAATTTGACTCTGGTTTGTGCACACTACAGAATGAGGACAGCAATAACATAATACAACAGAGAACAAGAACAAACATAGATTAAGGTGGTCAGTTGGTAGTGCAAATAAACAATGAGGTAGTAGTGCAATGAGATATATAATAAAATACTGGATAAATATATATGTTATTTACAGCAGGGTTGTATTGCAATACCTACAATAGGCAGAATATGTTAATATGTAATATATAATATGTGTAAATTTGAATATTGGTAATTTTATTATCTCTCAGTTACTTTCAATTTCCTTAAATTTCCTCAAGTTCTTATGGGAGTTAATGCATGAGGAGTAGATATTTTACGCTTTAATTTCAGTGCACAGAGGACTACCCCCTTACTTATCCCCAGTTTAATCCTGTATAGAGAATGATATTCAAATATTTCATCCGACTCCCATCAGCTTTCACATTATTGCTTTGAATGTGATGAGGGGCAAATAAGAAGAGAAAATGAAACAAAATCATAGTTAGACAGTAGTTACAGTGACGCGTTAAAGCTACAGTAGCTGTTTCCCAGAGCTTCCATCTGTTTTTGCTGCGGGCAATTTGCTGTTTCCATGTGTACTGTCCATCTGGCTTCTGAAGGGCATCAGCATGACCTGTTCTTGAGGTGGTTTTGTCTTTTCCTCGACCAGTCTTTAAATCAATTGTTTTGTGCTTCCTACAGAGTGGAGAATGCGTGCACAAAGCTGGTGCAGGCCGCCTCCATGCTGAAAGCCGATCCATACTCGGTTCCTGCTCGGGATTACCTCATCGATGGCTCCCGGGGCATCCTCTCTGGGACCTCTGACCTGCTCCTAACCTTTGATGAGGCCGAGGTATTCATTCGACATTCATTCATTCATAAATTCATTCATTGTATATATACAGTAATTAGAAATGTTGTGAGGTTCAGTGTACGCTAGTGCACAAGGATGTGTTGTGTGTTTTCTCTGGGGATATAGTGATATTGGTGGATCAACATGTCAGCGAACTAGATACACTATAAACTGTGGCTTTTGCAATAAAAGTAACATGTGTTTTTTCCTTAGACAAACTGAAGTGCATTGAACCATTTCATATACTGTAATTTTCAGTGATATTGTACGTGTTATTTTCATTTTTCTCTAAAGAAATGAAGATGCATGCAATTGTAGTTTCAACATATTCTGTGCTTTTTTTAGTCATAAATGTTTGTAAAAGCAGGAAACAGAATTTGTGATAAGCTGAAGACCGCAGTGCATGTTTAACTGTCAGATATCCTGCCCCTGACGTATCTCCTTCACTTCTCCTTAGTAACCAAATTTCAGTGGTTATTATTTGTTTATTTTGTTGTTAAGTAAATATTGGCTGTTGTTCTCTCTGTCACTATCAGAACTGTATTATTTTCACAAACAATACTACTAGGCAGGTTGTGAAAGATCATTTCTGTCTGTATTTCTATGGGAATAGTCTAGAAGACATAGCTAATACAGCGTGTTACTTTGCTAAGGGTTGTAGCATTGATTTTTAATGAGCAGGAGGCGAGCCGGAAGGGCTTTAATATCTTTTTAATGGACACATGAGTGAGGCAGAGGTCTGCTGCCACCGGCCCCTCTGGTATGAGGACAGTATCCAATCCATCCCTCCTGCCCTCTGGGGTACTGTAAGCCTTATAATGGAGACAGAGAGGTAGATAAATGTGGCAGACCTGCCAGTGGAATTTACACAAACTTCATATTTCTTACACAAACACTTCTTAAATCTTACACCAGGCAGGGGTATCATCCATCAGGCCCTTCCTCCCTCATCCTCTCAGGGACAGAGAGCAAAATAGAAAAGTTGCACATCAGCTCTCTGTGGGCAGATATCAGGCGGGGCGGCCCAGCGCTGTCTGCAGCAGTCAGCAGGACTCAGCAGGACTCAGCAGGAGTCATCAGTCAGTGGTGCCATCATGTTTTCAAATGCAGCTCAGGGATCACTCTGTATAGTGGAGTGGTGACTCCAGCAGTCCAAATAAAGCTGGAGTGAAAGAGGCTGGAATGTCAGTAGGCAGCATTGTCAGAGTGCAATTAGAGAGCATGTGAACGGGAACAGGAGGGAGGGGGGCGGGAAGGGAGTGGGTGCTGTGTTTGCATAATCACTTTTCTCTGGAAATGCAACATTGTTTTTGAAAATCAGCGCTTCATGTTGTTTTATCCCATCACTGTGACAGGTCCGCAAAATAATCCGCGTGTGCAAGGGCATCCTTGAGTACCTGACAGTGGCAGAGGTGGTGGAGTCGATGGAGGACCTGATCACATACACAAAGAACCTTGGACCAGGTCAGTCTGCTGACACAAGGGCAGGATGATGTTGCATCAAGCCTTGACTCGATAGTATCTGACAGCAGCGCCTTAGTTCACACTTTGTTTTTGACATCTAAGCATTTATACTACTCATTAAATAAAAATAGTAGTGATATGTGATGAAGTTTCCCCTGTGAAACTAATAAAATATGCTACCATAAAAGCCTCACCCTTGCATAGAAAGTAGGTAAACCCAAGTATACACAGTGTTACTGAAGTTACATCTGAAATTCAGTTTCAAGTCTTAAAATTAAAATCTCAACAATTATAAATTTGAGAAATTGTTTCCCTCACCCATAATGAATTTATATATTTCCACATTCAGGGTTTGTTGTGTGAATGTCTGGCTTTATATAATGTTAAGGATAGAATGAATCTGTTTCATTTCTTATTTCCTCATCTTTTAACAAACTAAAAGTACAATTAATTACACATTATTTATCTCATAAAATATGCACTACAACCCGAATGGTCAGACAAATGTAGATAAACGTATTGGAGTAGTGAAATATCCAAAGAGTAAAAGTAAAAATTTAAATACTAAAGTACCATTGAATGAAGTACCATTACTGCATACATTCTTTGTTTAATGTACTTTCCTCTCCCCCTTTCGTTTTCTTGTCTGTGTCCAGGAATGACAAAGATGGCAAAGATGATCGATGAGCGACAGCAGGAGCTGACCCACCAGGAACACCGCGTCATGCTGGTCAACTCCATGAACACCGTCAAAGAGCTGCTGCCCATCCTCATCTCAGGTAATCTTACACCACCTGCACAGAGAGGACATTCTCCCACACTACACCTTTTTTCCCTCTAGATTTTGTTTTTTTCTACTCTTGTTGCATCATGTGTCTGAGCTCTATCTTGTTTTTGTCAGGTATCAAAATATTTGTGACAACCAAGACGTCTGGCAGCCAGGGTGTGGAGGAGGCCTTGAAGAACCGTAACTTCACTGTGGAGAAGATGAGCGCCGAGATAAACGAGATCATCAGAGTGCTGCAGCTTACATCCTGGGACGAAGATGCCTGGGCCAACAAGGTACGCACATTAAATTACATCCTTCTAAGTGTGTCTATGGCCGTCAAAGTCACACGCACACTCTTTAGTTATAAACATAGATGAAGAAAAAGAGGCCGCTTTGCTCTTTGAGCTGCTCAGAATGTCAATTTTTTTTTTTTTTTAGCTTTCTTTGTGAATCACAACTGGAAGATTTATTTATAACAGCCAAAACTGACTTTTTGTTTTTTGCTACCCACTGTGCCCTCACGCACTCCCAGAATGCCTTTTGCAAGAGGCTGCAGATACGGAGAGATTATGAAGTGATATTATTCTCAGCCGGTGTATTTCAGCCCCTTGTCTTCACGTGGAATGACTTAACTTCGCCAGGATGACCTTTTATGTCAAGGTTGACAGGTGTGAAGATGCTTTTGCATTTTAGATACATATTTTACATTATACTTGGGGGGGGGCGGGAGCATGCTTTATCTTTCTCTGTGTCTTTGTGTAGCTGGTTAATATGTTGGCTTCTTTGATGTTTCTCTGCTCTGCACGTTTGGCTTCTCCCCTGTCCCAACACTCTCCAAACGGCTCTACCTGGCGCCACTGTTTTCTCTGTTGACACTTTTTTTTTTTGCGTTGGTCTCAGTTGGTATGTCCAGTTAAACATTTGTATTTATGTCGTTCTTCCTTTCTTTTTACCGTTTCTTTCTCCCTTCACCCCCTGTAGAAGGTAAGCCTTACTTCTCTTGCACCTTGGTTGTGCAGCAGCATGTCTGACAGATGTGTGTGCTGTCTTGTGCTTTGTTGTGCCATTGTGTGCATTTCTTTGTTACTGTATAGCAGGCGAGACCGCAGTGAGGTTAAAGTGTTAACTATCTATTAATAGGGTAGATTTGTAGTTTGATTATTGTTGTACTGCTGTTGGAATGGTGTTTATTGAACGTGTTGAGCTGGGTGAATTGCTCAAATGTTGATCTGTGCAGTATGTTTCCTTTTGTTCTGTTTTTGGGTTGTGTCTTTGCTGTATAACATCGACATTGTATCATCATCTGTGTGTCCTCCTCCTGAGTCATTTGAACCTCAGCATACGTGTGCCCTCAGCCTGTCTGGATATTGATTAAGCTGACTCATGCACTATTGATTTGAGGGAATTTTCTTACCGTTCATCTCTCTCTACTGTGATAATCAGGTTTCTCCTGATCTCCACAGGAGGAGGACACAGACAATCTGATATGGATTTTGATGAATGGCTTCTTTTTTATTTTTAATCCAACAGACTTTGCTCGGTTCACTAACAAATCTCATTTTCGTTATTACTAAATCTGTTCTCTCACTTCACGTGATCCTCATTACTAACACCAGGAACCACACCCTGTCTAATGCCATTCAGTGTCTGTACTGTAATGAACGGCGTGCATTCGATTTGACTACAAAGCTCCTCAAACTGTCTCTCACTTCACTGGTTTCTGCAGTCACACATATTCTGGTGGTAACTGACAGACGAAACGGCTGCACAAGTTTGAACAGCAAACTAATGCCGTCATGCTGGTCTGGTGACTGCTTACTTCACACCTTTCTACTTCCTGTTTCTTTTCTACCTCCTTTTATTCAACTATGTAACCCCACACTCACAGTTGTGCAAACAGACGTGCTCGTTGTTCTCTTGGGAACATTGCAAGCGCACAGACATGTTGTGTGATGAGTATTTTTAGCAGTGTGTTTGCCCTTACTTGGTTTAATTTGCTATAAAATTTTCGCTGAACTCTTATGTTGGAAGTTTGAAGCTGCCTCATGAACAACTTGTGTTTTCTGAATTCCTATCATTGTACCACGGCAAAGCAAGCTCACTAAACCACTCATTCATCCGCTCTGGTCTCCTGCTTTGCTCCACGTCCTACAGGACTGCGCTTTGTTTCGCAGACTTCGACAATGAGGGGACTCATTGTCAAGTCGGGCGCTGTTGGACATATTGTTGTATTTCCATCCACTCTGATTGAGATACAATGGAGAGTCGTTTTGGCTTTTTATAACTTGACCTGCCCATTGTTGGGGATGGGAAAGAATGATGGAAACGGCATGCACTGCGTGGTTGTGTCTTACAGATGTTGGCAATGCTGCACATGGACTTTGCTGAATGTTTTCTTTTGCTAGAATAACCGTACAGAAGGTTGGATTATAGTAATGAAAAAAGAACATGAAGTATTTTTTTCTGAAAAAATATGTAACTTGCTCAGGAAAAATTTCTAAGCAGCATCACATTAAACAGGAATGTCATCTTGACCTTAACTCTTAACATGAAAAGCTCCCAAATCCGTCATGATTTATAGTAAGAACATGTATACATGGTACGACTAGGGGAATTGATCCATTTCCTCTTTAGTTTCCTTTGGGTTCATTGATTTACTTTAAGTTATTCATTTATTCTGTCTTTTTAAACCTAAAGGACACAGAGGCCATGAAGAGGGCTCTGGGGCTCATCGACTCAAAGATGGCTCAGGCTAAGAACTGGCTGCGGGATCCCAATGCTCAACCAGGTAACAAACCCGACCTCTACCTCAAACTATTCATTCTGCCACTAATCACGTCCTCAGGCCGATGACCTAATTGAATACATTGACATTATTGAGCCGACCACACTGCGTGCTGTGCTTCCAGGGGACGCGGGCGAGCAGGCCATCCGACAGATCCTCGATGAAGCCGGGAAAGTCGGAGAACTGTGTGCCGGGAAGGAGCGGCGAGATATCCTGGGCACGGCCAGGACGCTGGGTCATTTGACTGACCAGGTGTCTGACATGAGAGCCAGGTACGGCATAAAAACGCACCGCATTGTTTGCCCATGTCGCAGCAACGGCAAGTGGGT
The DNA here is from genome assembly GCA_030347415.2 of Decapterus maruadsi. NCBI lineage: Eukaryota > Metazoa > Chordata > Actinopteri > Carangiformes > Carangidae > Decapterus > Decapterus maruadsi. Next base: position 9,533,863 of record CM064888.1, on the reverse strand, counting down.
TCACCACGTATTTCACACACTCCATATGACGTTGATTGACTGTCATGCTCTGTTAAATTTCTATTGGATCTTTATGTTGATAAATGCTCTTCTTATGGAGTAGTTTAATATTCCATCCTTAAAGGGTTGGGGTCATAAGGCAGTAAGCATATAATAGGGGATTATGGTGTGTAAGACTGGAAGTCAGATCCCTCTGATATGAAATCTGATTGTCACCAGGGACCCTGAGTCATGCTACATTAAAAGCAGCTGCCTGGTATTAATCCCTAATCTACTTTAACCCCTGCTTGTAATACTCCTCTGGAAAGAGGGAGATGCCTCTGAGCCTTGTATGGAAATAGAGGCTTTAACTGAGGAAACGCTGTTAAACGAGCATCATGAGGCTGCAGCTTCAGAGTAAACAAACATTTGTGGACCAGAGAGGAGGCGATGAAACGTGAGCATGTGTGGTCTTTAAAACACATAGTGATTCTGCAGTTTGTGGCATCCATGTGTTCTTTGTCCACCCCAGAGGTCAAGGGGCATCCCCAGCCGCCATGCAGATGGCCCAGCAGGTTTCTCATGGGCTGGACGCTTTAACTGGCAAGGTGGAAAATGCCGCACGCAAACTGGAGGCCATGACTAACTCCAAGCAGGCGATCGCCAAACGGATTGATGCTGCACAGGTGAGGCATTAACTTCTCATGCAGAAGAGTTTGTCTTGATATAAGACATGGATTCAAACCTTTATTTTTGTGTGTGTGTGTCTCTTTCCTGTTCAGAACTGGCTGGCAGATCCTAATGGCGGCCCAGAAGGAGAGGAGAACATCAAGTCCCTGCTCACTGAGGCCAAAAGGATCGCAGACATGTGTGAGGATCCCAAAGAAAGAGATGACATTTTACGCTCTCTTGGCGAGATCGCCGCCATGACTGCCAAGCTCTCTGATCTCAGAAGACAGTAAGTTACTGACCGTCTGAATTATGAGACTGTTTTATGCAGACTTTGTTCTTTTGTCTCCATAACCCTTGTGCTCTGCTTTCTCACTTTTTGTTATTCAGATGTTTTCTCAAGTGCAACTGTTTACTGCTGTTGCTAGGAAACAGTATTGGTGCCATGTATAAAGAAATCTGAGAAATCTGAGAAATCTGTGCACAATGCTGTGTATCAAGTTGGCCTTGAAAGTTATTCTCTGCGCATAAATCAGAGTGTTGTTTAATCACTTCCATTTGTTTTCCTCTGTTTATCACTGACAACGATCGGCTAGGACTTAAGATCGTGTCACAACACGCACACACAGATTTTCTTCCTGTGGGGATTCAGATTTCATACTACAATTTGAAAAGTGTTCCTATTCAACCTTGTGCAGGTGGGCTCAAGCTGTTGTGTTTGGTTTTCATCTCCAAGCTATAAAAAAGTGCTCATTTTACAGCATTTCTAGTGCTCATTTGTACTAAACTGGCACTCTGAGAGCACTCTGTCAAACTGGTTAATACAGTAATTATTTACTCTCTATGTACAAATACCTACTCAAAGACATAATTCCAGCCGTATCTTCATGATAAAACACAGCCTCAGACCTTTTTTTCTTGCTGTTTTTAATTTCCTTGTAGGGGTAAAGGTGACACTCCTGAGGCCAGAGCTTTGGCTAAACAGATCGCAACAGCTCTGCAGAACCTGCAGTCCAAGACCAACAAAGCTGTGGCCAACAGCAGACCTGCGAAGGCCGCCGTACACTTGGAGGGAAAGATTGAGCAGGCGCAACGCTGGATTGACAACCCCACCGTGGATGACAGCGGTGTTGGTGAGCCTGGCCCCTACCCCTCAACAACTTTTCCCATCACTCTCTATCTATCTCTGATACTCCTTTACATTCCTTCCACTGCTCCTGTGGCTAAATTGCAGACCAAACACTTTGTGTACATGATGATTTCTACTGTACTTGACGTACTTAGATGTTAACATCAAGGCTGTTCTAAGAAAAAATGTTCCCACAATATAATAGAGGAAACGCTTAGCTCAAAGAACCAGCATGAAATAATACCTCCTGAGTGTTCCTACAAGTAGCTAGTAAAATACTCAGCAACCATTTAATAGGCAGCTATTTCCAGGAAGTGGCCAAGGTCACCACTGGCACAAATGGCACACTTAACAGTTAACTATTGCTGAACCAATTAACAATTTTCAGTTTTTCATTCTTTTAAGTCATTTATTAAGCAAAAAACCCCTCAAAAACAAACATTATGATTTCAGCTTCTTAAATTAGCATATTTTTAATGTATTTAAACTAGTGCTGTCAAATATTTCAAATTTTGTTGCGATTAGTCTCAGCATTTTTCTGAGTTAACTGCGATAAATCGCAATTTTTAATGTATTTTTTGCTTAAAATAACAGAAACTCCTTGTATTGTGTTGTACCAATGGGAATGGAAACTATAAGCAACATCCAGTGGTGTAATACCAGTGGTATTTAAAAATCAGCATGAGTGAAGATGGCAGAAAGAGAGCAGCACTGTTTAGTCGACAGGAAGAACAAGTTCTGTAGTGTGCTGTGTAGGAACATGAGGAGCAAAAACATATGCAGGGTTTTCGCTTACAAGTCAGCATACTGCATAAAAATATTCATATAATATAGAAGAAGCACAAAAATATTATACAAAGATGTGTGTCTTATTCCTCTAAAGTAGTAAGACCATTGTGCACTGGTTTGGGGTGAATGGGTCATATGACTTGGAAACTACTGAAAAAAATAAGCAATTTCTTCCTAAAAATATTCATATAAAATTGATTAAGCATAAAAAAAACCACCCAGTGTCATGTGTCTTATTCATCTAAAATAGTTTGGGGTGACTAGGTCATGTGACCTGGAAGCTATTTTTTAAAAAAAAAAAGCAATTTTTCCTAAAAATATTCATATAAAATGGATCAAGCATGACTTGGAAGCTACCGAATTGAATGATTATAATGCTAATCAGTATTAACTTGGAGAAAGTTGATAATTTATTGTGAGTGCTTTACATTGATACATGTGTCTGTGTGTTCCCAGGCCAGGCAGCCATCCGCGGCCTGGTGGCAGAGGGCCGCAGGCTGGCCAACGCTCTGCCAGGCCCCTACAGGCAGGAGTTGCTGGGTAAATGCGAGCTGGTGGAGCAGCTTATGGCCCAGCTGGCTGACCTGGCTGCCCGCGGCGAAGGGGACTCCCCCCAGGCACGTGCTGTGGCTCAGCAGCTCCAGGAGGCCTTGAAAGTAAGACAGCTCACACTCAACAGCCTCTTTCCCATTTAGACCTGTAGCTTTTACTTCAATAGATCAGGATTCATTCATGGAGACAGTCAAACAACCCCCTCTGCTGGTTACAGAGGGGTGGAGGGAAAAATGGGAAAACCTGTAAACATTGTTATGCTGATGTGGGAAAATACTCTTATGTAGGTAACTCAAGTAAAATCACCCATGTGTTTAATTATGAAGGCAATAAGACATTAAGAGCACAATTACATATTGTATTTTTTGTATGTGAAGTGTCAGATTAGTGATAATGAAAGAAAAATAATGGGAACAGCTACAGAAACACCAACAATTAGGGAGTTTCCCTGGTTTCAAACTGATTTAGAAATATGACGCAGTGTGAGAAACGTCTTTAAACTCTAAAAATAACATAGTTCTGAGTTAAGTTTGTCATACTTCCCTAAAAGTCTGCACATGTTGTTCAAAATGAATCTGAAGTCTAGACAAGCAATGCATGTACCAACAAACGTAATCAGATTAATTATGATAAAAGCAGTAAAAGGTGTAATATTCTCACTCACTATAAATCGTATTAAATGTAGACATTGTAAGAAAAAAGGTTTGGATTTGAACATTTCCTCACTGTTAACACCTGTTTCTACAAAATAAGCACATGTATTATTTACAGTCCAAGTGTTTGTTTCAGTTCCCGTTCTGAAGCAGCTGCTGATTAATGTGACTGGCAGAAAATAGATCAACAAATATTTTTGACAGCAATATTGAACTTTAAGCTGGCTCTAAAAGAAGAAAAAAAATCATCGCTGTTCACTGAATATTTTTGAGTTCTCTAAAATACATCAATCTGACAATCTGACTGTGAGTGTGCTGACTTGTTGTGACATCTGCTTACCCCCCACCTCTTTTTCTCCCAGGACTTGAAAGGGAAAATGCAGGAGGCGATGACTCAAGAGGTTTCTGACATCTTCAGTGACACCACCACACCCATCAAGTTGTTGGCAGTAGCTGCCACGGCCCCCCTGGACACCCCCAACAGAGATGAGGTCAGTGGTGTGGGCCTGCGCTCCCCTCCTCACTGTGATCTCACTGTGCTGAGCCTCATTCTGTGTTTTGTTGTGTTTACTGGCATGGTGTTACAGCTGTATTATTTTCCACTGCCCTTTTGGTTAATTGTTTCATTTGATCATGTGTAGGTCTTTGATGAAAGGGCTGCCAACTTCGAGAACCACGCCAATAAACTTGGCACCACAGCAGAGAAGGCTGCTGCCGTCGGCACTGCCAACAAGAGCACAGTTGAGGGAATCCAGGCTGCCGTCAAGTCAACCAGAGATTTAACACCACAAGTATGTCACGGTTTAGTGTTTATATCGTTTCCGTTTGTGTTGGGCCCTCCACTTTCTCTCTTGCTTTTCAAGCCAAGTCCTGAGAAGTTGCCAACGAACTGATGAATTAATATGTGGGATTGTTTTTCAGGTGGTTTCTGCCGCTCGTATTCTGCTGAGAAACCCTGGCAATCAGGCTGCGTATGAGCATTTTGAAACCATGAAGAATCAGTGGATTGATAATGTGGAAAAAATGACAGGTAACTGTGCCATAAAGATGCTGTAAATGACATCCAAACCATAACTCTGGGCATAATTCATTATATTAACACATAATGGATCTTTAGGTTTGGTGGACGAGGCCATCGACACCAAATCTCTACTCGACGCCTCAGAGGAGGCCATCAAGAAGGACCTGGAGAAGTGCCGCCTGGCCATGGCCAACCACCAGCCTCAGATGCTGGTCGCCGGCGCCACCAGCATCGCCCGCAGAGCCAACCGCATCCTCCTGGTGGCCAAGCGAGAGGTGGAGAACTCTGAGGATCCCAAATTCAGGGAGGTGGTGAAGGCCGCATCTGACGAACTGAGCCAGACTATTTCTCCCATGGTGATGGACGCTAAGGCTGTGGCTGGAAATATCCACGATCCAAGTACGCTGATGTTGCTCTCAGACTTAAAGATTTATGTTTGTGTTTTGTGGTATTAGTGTTAATGTGCTTGTGTTGATCCCCAGGTCTTCAGAAGGGCTTCCTGGACTCAGGTTATAAGATTCTTGGTGCTGTAGCAAAGGTGAGGGAGGCCTTCCAGCCACAAGAGCCAGACTTCCCACCTCCTCCTCCTGAACTGGATCAGCTGAATGTAAGTCCTCAGTTTTTGGTTGGATATGATGAAACTGCTAGAAGATTTTTTTTTGATAATACTCAGTACTCAATCATTTTGACTTGTTCTCATAGCTCAATGATGAAGCAGCACCTCCTAAGCCTCCTCTTCCTGAGGGTGAGGTTCCACCCCCCAGGCCTCCCCCTCCAGAGGAGAAAGACGAGGAGTTCCCTGAGCAGAAGGCCGGGGATATGGTGAACGAGCCCATGATGGTGGCTGCCAGACAGCTCCACGATGAGGCCCGCAAATGGTCCAGCAAAGTGAGTTGAGTCAACACAGACAAAGAGACTTTTACTGTAGAAGCCCAGTGCTACGGTATTGATTGTTTTCCTGTTGTACCTCCCAGGGTAATGACATCATTGGCGCTGCTAAACGAATGGCCTTGCTCATGGCTGAGATGTCACGTCTGGTGCGTGGAGGCAGCGGAAACAAGCGCGCCCTCATCCAGTGCGCCAAGGACATCGCTAAGGCTTCTGATGAAGTCACACGGCTGGCTAAGGAGGTGGCCAAGCAGTGTACCGACAAGCGAATCCGGACCAACCTGCTCCAGGTCAGTTCAGTTCATCTTTGTCAGATAGCTTTTCAACAATGGAAAGACAATATTTGTCTCGGTGTCAGTTTTCTTAAACTCTGCTGACTCTCTGTCCTTGTTTCAGGTGTGTGAACGCATTCCTACCATCAGCACTCAGCTCAAAATCCTGTCCACGGTCAAGGCCACCATGTTGGGTCGTACCAACATCAGTGAAGAGGAGTCAGAGCAGGTGAGTAGAGTGTTTTTTTCCCATTAATTCCCTAAAACTTCCCTTAAGAAGAATCATTCCAGTCTCACTCTCATCACTAAACCATCTTCACCTTTTCTCCACCAGGCCACTGAGATGTTGGTCCACAATGCTCAGAACCTGATGCAGTCTGTGAAGGAGACAGTGAGGGAGGCCGAGGCAGCTTCCATTAAGATCCGGACAGATGCAGGTTTCACCCTCCACTGGGTCAGGAAGACCCCCTGGTACCAGTAAGAGAAGAGCCACTGTTCCTCTGCCTCATGCTGGTCCTGTCCAGCTGTCCAGGAGGACACTTACCGGACAGATTTATACTTTATCGGAGATATGATATCGGTGCCCTTCACCCTAATACGGGCAAAGTTTCTCTATTAGTCCCATGTCCTGTCTGTAACAGTTGCTGTTCTAGTAGAATGTAAACAATGGGACTATCAGTACGAGCTATGGGTTAGATACTTATTCTGGGAACGTCTTTTTTTCTAAAGTGTGTAAAAAATGTATTTTAAAGCTTATTTTGACAAATCCCAGGAAAATATATATATTTTTTGATTAGAGGTTGGATTTCATATGATGTAAGGTTGATTGTTTTTGGTCTCTTCTGGACGCAAACCACAGTAAGTTAAATTTAAATGAGATTTTCTCAAGAGACATTTTTATATCTTTGTACTGATAATTTTATTATGATTATCATTCATTCACCTTTGCTAGGAGAAGCACATAATCTGTAGGAGTTGTTACAAGTACAGTATAGGCCTATGCTCAGCACACACTAAATATATTAAGTGGTATTATGTCTGTTTACACTATTCTTTATTATCACAAGTGAAAGAGAAACACTGTTCCTTATTTTACATTTTATAATGCAATTGTAATAATTGTTTTTTGTTTTTTTTGTCTTCAAAGTTCTGCCAAAGACAGTGCGCCATGATCTTTGAAAGGGCTAGTTATTCAGAAAAGCTAATTCATTCAACTACAATCTCTACAGCAGGTAAAGATGAGAAGCGCTTGGAAGCTTGCATTTTACATAATTGTTTCACATGTTGCGTTGAGATTACGTGTGATAACCAGGCTTAGTGCAGGCGCTTGGGTCGCTTATGCCTCGGTCCGGCTCTGCCAACAGAAATAGATTTCGCTTTATCTTCACGTCACGAAACGCTGTCTTTATTTCACAGAGCACAAAACTTTTCTCATTATGTCCGAAGTTGGTGCCTTTTTAATAGGAAGAACTGCTCAGTGTCTGGAGGTAGAGAAGGGTGATGGTGGTGGTGGATGGGTGGTACTGAATATTTTAGGTTTTTCAGTCTGCTACATCAATTAAACAGGCGTGACAGGCTACACTGTCTCTTCGGGCAGTGATGGACCTTTTCTCATTACAACACCATGTGGAAGTTCGTTAATGTACCAGCTTATCACGGTTTTAGAAGAAATGTCTGTGTTAATAAAGTTATTTTTGTGTCCATGATGAGAAAGTTCTGTGATGGATGAAATAAACAAAGTAAAGTGATCTGTTGTTATAACAGGAAATATTTCTTGTATGAATGGAATAAATTGGTATCTTGTAAACATGAGTCAATGTCTTGTCATAATGTGGAAAAGGATCTTAAATGAGAAATGTTTCTTGTTATAGCACTAAGATATTTGTTTTTTTCTTATGGTTGCAGCAATAAACTGCCGCATGTCTCTTCCTTCTCAATCAACAAACAGATCTCAGTAAAATCATTGACTTTTTGTTATTTTTAACTTTCAAAACAAATGGTTTCAATAAAGGATGTACAACTAGATTCAGATTTCATAAATGCTTTCTGACACCAATCTTTGCCACAGCATACTTTATTGTCTTTTTCTTTCTGAAATGTAATTTGCAATAAATAGAGCATTAATTATTTATTGTAATTTACTAATTATGGTGCAATATCTGATGTTGGATATGAGTTTATATTTTGGGACTTTTTCAAGGGCTGGTCAACTGCAGGCTTTTAGTGAGCTGCTTAGAAGTATGTGTGTGCATGTGCATGTTTGTGACCTATTGGGTCAAAAAGGCAAATAGTTTCCTATGTTTCTCCCATTTTAGACCGCTTGAAAACCAGGAAATATCAGAGAACTCAGCATGATGTTTTACTTGTAAACTGTCCTTACATCCTGAGTCCAGCAGGAACCTGGTTCCAATTATTAGTCACCCTGCTGACTGCAGAAGAGGGAAAATCACAGCCTGGAGGACACACATGAAGTTTCTGGTAGAGAAGACGATGGACATGAAGGATGCTAAGAAAGTCTGTGTAAAGGCTATGATAAAATACTACACTATACAGAAAACATTCTTGTGGAAACTCATGTGGACTTTGAGTCTGCAAAAAAAATGTTAATGTGGGACAGCAGTTGTATGGATGTCCTGGCTTACTTGTCGTATGAGTTAAAATAATTTCATGCAAAACAAGACAATCAAGATGTGTGTTGTATCTGACCAAAAAAATCAATGCATTTTTTTTATGTAATAATATCACGACTGTCTAGTTTCACCTCACTTCACCGTCTGTATCATCTAACAGGTATTGTGCAGATTCTCAGATGACTCAGTTTGTCTATTCGACTCAGATACTCTCTCTTGGCTGGATTGAATAACCAAGGGCCCCTGAGACAAAAGTGAGCCCTCCTGTGGGCCTCCTCTTTTTTTTTCACTGTGTGCAATGCATCAGGCTTATCATTGCCAAATAGGTCTACCCAAAAACCTAATTTCATACAATGGATCACACAGAACTGGTCCAATATATTTAAGAGACCCAGAAACCAAACACCACCTCTCTGTTGGACTTCAACCTGCATCCTGTTTTTGCTGCGTCAGTTTGAGAATTTGGTTAAACATAACAAAGTGTGGCATTATCTGCCAGTGTGCACAATTAAAATTGCCCTATTTTTGAAAAGAGTTTGGTGTGTTGTGTTGTAGCCTATTATGTAAGGTGATTAGAGAAGATTATCCTGATGTGTCAACAATTGTGTTTCCCCCTCATGCTGCCTAGATCAGTCTATTCACCCAAACTACAAAAACACATTTCTTTACTTTGTTGTGAAGGTATTACAAGGTAGCCTATTTTGTTGAAATGTGCTCTCTTCACTTCTGTTTCTTTTGCTTTTATATCCTTGTATTTTTCCTTCTGATGTCTTTTGGGAAGCCATTTTTGATGGCCTTTCATCAGACTACTGACGCCTGACAGTGTGGACTGACAATAGCCTACATGGAAACAAGGTGGAGAGAGGCGGGATGAAAGCATAAAACATCCCAGGCCAGGATGGAAACCACTGCATTGAGGATCCAGGACATTTCTATCTGCTTGTGAATACGTTTTTTTTGTTTTTAAGTCTTAATGAATCTTTAGTCATCTTAATCTGCAAATTGCGTGATTTCATGTTATCCCTATTTTGTTGTAGAATTTGTTTGGGGACATGCACAATGTTTATTGTGACACAGATTACTTGCAGGATAGGTCAAAAATCATGATTATTCATCACCAAATTAATTTGTAATCTAGCCTATCATATCATGCCCTTGAAGACCTTGTGAGTCTGGGGGCCTGGTTCACAATAATGCAGCTCTGAGGGTCTCTGGTGTATGAACCCTGCAGCCATCCACATTGAAAGTTTCCTTGTCTGACAGTCTCCAGTTTAAAACAGGGCAAACTGTGAAGTTTATCTATGTCGAACAGGTGAGAAGAGCACAAAGTCTATCAGATAACTAGACTAGGCAATTATCTTTATCTCCTTTTTGTGTTGGGAGTCAAATGCACATAGCCTCAGCCAGGATGAGATATAGCCTGAGTCTGGCACAATATCACTAGTTTTTTTGTTCCTAGGTTGCCCGCTGTTAACCAGTTCCTCCATCATCACCATCACTATCACTAGCTCCATCCGTGTGGAAGGAAGCCGCAGCCTCTCACCACTCTTCCCCGGCTGAGAGCAGAGGTTTCCCAGCCTACTTGGCGTCAACACAGCCGCTAAGAAAACAACGCACACCTATTTGTCCGAGGAAGAGCCAAGCATGTCGACAGGGAGGAAAATGACGTTAAGGTAAATAAACAAACCGTTTGTGTGTGTGCGTGTGTTTTTTTGGGTTGGTGTTTTTCTGTGTGGTTGGTTAGCTGCTGTGGCTAACCGTGGATGCACACACCGGGTGCCCGGTGGTGGTGCGACCTGCAACGGGGAGGCGCAGCAGCATGGGCGACGGACGGAGGCGCTAAACCGGTGAAACCTTTGAATCAACGCTAATGTTCAGGTGAAGCTAATGTTAGCATTTTGATTCACGCAAGTGTGAGTGATGGGGTTAAACGGTGCTAACAGCAGCTAGCAAGAGAGGGTGGGTTTATCATCACATGACTGGGAGGAAACACACATTTATCCATTATTAATTCAACCTTTGAGAGAATATAAAAAAACATGACAGCTTGTGTAGCCTACAGTATAACATGTTTTACTTTTAAATCTATGAAAATCTCTGGATTTTGACAGCACAAACTTAATGTTAGCTAAGAAGTTAAAAAAAAAATCACTGATGTTCTTCACCAGATGTCATTAATAAGCTGATAAGTGGAGGAGCAGTGCATGTGAAGGTTTGCATGTTATTTAAATTATTAACACGGTAAATTCATGTTTATTTATTGGAGGCTATAAAAAAAAAGCAGGCAAGCTTGTGTAAAATGTACCATATGTCTTACAATGTCAACATCAGTCCAGCGTTTTAAATGTCATGTCTGTTTTCGTGTTGATATTCGTTATAAAACATTGACATTTGCAAGAGCTGGCAGTGAGGCAGCTGCTGGACTCTTGTTGATATTGGAGGGGAAAAAAACAGCAACAACACACAGCTACATTTTGCATATGTGTGAAGTGAACAGTGATGCGTTCACTTGCCTTCAGGAAAACAGAAATGCAATTAAAATTTCCATATTATGATCACAACTCTTGAGTTAATGTTTAAACAAAAATATGCACTTGATTTGCTGCTTTATAGGGTAGATAGAAAATAAAACAATGGAAAGAAGGAAACAAAATGAAACAAATGATATTTTTACGTGTTATACTTGTGCATGCCAATCATAAATGTATTGGCTTTGTCACACTGTCATGTCCTTTCTAAAACACAATAAGACAGATAAGAACATTATCTCAGTTCTCAGAAAGGCAGCGCGTAGGGGTGACAAATGAGATAATCATGGTCCTACAGTCTCTGGTCTTGTAATATACTGTATTCCTACTTTTATGTAACAAGAAATTGCAAAGATGCATGTGATCAGGTGATGTATTATTCCACCAATACTTTACAACACAATATGTTGAAGTTGAAGATATTGTGTAGGCTACCCCTAGAAAACCCACATGTTTAGCGCAGTCCTAGTCCAGCACACCTCATCAAAAATGACCACATGCAGTAATTGTGTCATGTAGCCTATGTAAGTTTGGGAACCTCTCATTTGTAAAGTCTCAGAACTTCATTAACTCATTATCAATAAACTCATCAGGATGTGTAAGGCAGGTTGAGACTTGCCATTAGCAAATGTCAAAAATAATATACTTGATAAACTAGCATTACTTATAAAACATATTAATTTAATACTTGAGAGAAGGGTTATTCAAAATATTAACAGATTTTTGGATTATGAAGTTTAAATGAGTTTTCTATACAAAACATTTATATTTATATAGCCTATAGCCTAATATTTATAAATATTAGGCTACTTTATTACTGGAATTGTAGACCACAGTGTGCTCCTTCTGTCCCAGTGGTCTCAAATGCAGCACAGAAAGATTGAGGATATTTGGAAAATGTGTAGCCAATCATAGGCCTAGAAGAGACTAAGGCCCGCCCACTTCCTCCGCCAACCAGTCAGTGTTGTCCAAAGTGCAGCCTCAGTTCCTGTAGTCAAAAAGCACGTTGCTTTGACAGAGAGGAGGAAGCTCTTGGTCATTTAATCATCAGGTTAGGCTGCTGGGTTTTCTGACAACATGCCAACTGCAAGGTAAGAGCCAGATGTTGTCCAGTTTCCCCACAGGAAACAATTCTGCTTTTAGCCTTGTCTTTTTCATTATGTAGTAGCATTACTAGTATTGCAAGTCCTCCACTGATGCCAGGCTTTTAGGGATGAATTAACTTGGAATGGCTTCAGTGACTCTGCATCTTCTTTAACATCTATAATAAACCATGTGAAAGTTATGCTCATGAAGATTTGAAGAGCACAGTCATTGCATCTGTGTACTGTTTCTGAAAGTTGGGTATGTTATGAAGACTGTTAAATTTGACCACTGTGATATCTGGTTGATGAAAATTACTTAGTATTACAACTACTACTTGAAGTAATCAAATGGGGGAAATGCTAGATTTGAAAAAACAAACAAGAAATAGTTACTTCCCTCTTTGACACATGCATTATTCTAAACCATTTGAATGCCACACATGCAGCACATGCTTGTAAGTGAGTAGCAGAGGAAGTGGTGATCCAATTTGCTGAAGGGCCTGCTTTTCTTTTTCTCCCTAATCTCCATTTGAATGAGGAAAAAAATAAATCATCTGCAGTTTTACCTTTCTCTGTGCAAACCGAGGAGCGGTTTCTCCCCAAGTAATAACAGTAATTGTTGAACACATTCACGTTCGTTGTTTGGGTGCCTGTCGCTTTACTTTCTCAATGTGTGCTCAACACGCATAGCATAAGAGCTGTTGGTAAAACACATGATAGCCTCTCATCAAGGTTTCAGTGATTAAATCCAGCAAATTAGAAACAGATGACAGTCTGTATGACAGCAGGTCATTTGTTTTGTCTGGCGTGTGTGGGAGTCTGGGTGATACAATATGTTTTCTGTCTCCCCACAGTGAAAACACGCTTTTTGGGATGGGAAATCCCTTGTTGGACATTTCAGCTGTCGTGGACAAAGATTTCCTTGACAAGTAAGTCCAGGCAGTGGGCAGGTCGTTTATTCCCACTGATATCTTCACATTTCTGTGTTTTATTTAACCAGCCCACACTCGCAGTCTTAATGTTTTTGTTTTTTCTATGCTTCCCTAAAAGGTTTGGACTGAAGCCCAATGACCAGATCCTCGCGGAAGACAAACACAAAGCCTTGTGAGTCAGATCTCCACTGGGACACCACATGCTTCAGTAGTGTAACGCGAAGTGTTAGAATTACGTGGAACCAAATATGGGCTACGCCAGTCATTTATACCCACTACTACCATCTCAACACTGTAAGCTGTGCTCAGAATAGCCAAGACATAAATCAGGCCTCTGTAACTGGGAGCCTCAGAACTTGACACGCCCACGATTTTTTTGCTTTACTGAATTTGTGCCAAAGTAAAAACCAAGATATGTGCAGATTTACTGCTGCTTCAGTAGATCTGCACAGCTATTTGAACTGCATGCAATAGGACTGACACTGGGTATTTAAAGAACAATTACTAATTTAGCCTAGGTTTAGGTTTTACTAAGCATGCACATTCCTGCTCTAGACCCTCCCTCATTCACATTCTAAGCAGATGCCAAGCAGTAATGCTATAGCCTTCCTCGAAAACATGGTCATATGTGACTGAACATAGTGCCTCGCTCACTTAAAACGTAACTGAAGGTAAACAAAACAAGAAGACTAACTAACACTAAAGCGGCATCCACGGCCTCGGTGACTGACTGACCTTACAGCGTCCTACTTCCTTTGTTTGATAGAGTGCAGATGGTTTCCTCTCAGGGAATTTGTTTGTGTTAATCTTAGTGCAGACATAAAAAAAGCACACCATCTGTAAGTAAGAAAATGATGAGAGGGAGGTGTTCTTTTGAAGTTTAAAGGGATTAAATGATTTCGTATTCATTATTTAATCACAGCCTCCAAATTTGGAGTACAATAGGTAAACATTTGGTGTGTGCTCGCCTATATGAGTTTGAATCATGAATCACTTGGATGGTAAAAACACAACTTTGTGGAGCTTACTGCCATAGTTGTACATTGCAGTGATATCTTTTTTCAAGCTTTTTAACAGTGGATCATCCAAGGAGAAATTTTTCAACCAGATAAGAGCAGTAATTCAGGAGGAAATACAAATATACGCAAACATATACAATCCCAAATTCAACTTTGCACCAAAAATCTTTTGTTTCTTGGTCACTGGCCCAACTTTTCACCTATTTATGAAATTTGAGGTAGGGAAGTTATTGTTGGAAACCTAATTAGTGACTCAATCATGACTTCACTGGTCAGTTTGCTCATGACCCTGATAACTTCCTCTGGACCTTAACAGATACTGCGCATGTAAAGTGCACAAATACTCCTTTGTATGGACTCATTGCTCCACACTTCCACCTCAGAGCTGTCCAGTAAAACCAGTCATATCTGTTTGGTGTCAGATAACCATTCTCTTATCTAATGGTCTGATGGGAGTTTGAAGGCACTTATGCACTGGTATTTCCTCAACCGAAGTTCATCCTGCGGGTCTGCAGATTGAGAGACCGTGACCTTCTGTTCACATGCAACTTTAAACTTTGAATCGGAAGTGGCGGCCCAGTTTACTGAATGAGCTGGGATTTTTAATGGTTCAACGCCAGCACTGTTTTCATGATAGATGCTTTAAATTCATCAGTTTCTATGGTTATGTGGCAATATGTGAAAGTTTGTTCAGTGAAAGTTGGTGTTAAGTTAAGACAAAGGAGCCGGTGAGTTATTAGTCTTGATGCATTTATTTTTTTATATCAAGCTGCATGTTTAACAAACTAGCCGTACTCAGACTCAGATGAAATCGTATCCTCTTACAGAAATTACATTTTTAGCGGATTATGTTGTCACGGCAATGGTTTGTGCCCTGATTAATGATTTTAGGAAAGTGGACATCGATTTAACTATATCCGGGCTCGAGAAAGAATAAATTCAGTCGCAATGACTCGCGTATCGATTCCTCAGGAAATCACAGCGAGGTAACTGTAAAATTAGAAAAGCACTGGAGGGATGCGTAGAGACAGATCAGTGCATCGGATCGTCTGTACCTTACAATAGGCTACCTTGTCAGGTCTTGTTACTTGACAAAGGGACACATGTGACCTTGGGCGGCAGCAGCGGCACAAAGCAGCATCATCAGCAGTGTTGTTCTCCTCCAGCACAAAGGCAGCGGTGTTATCTTTAGCCCCGCAGACACCGTTCCCGCCACATTCTGCACAAGGTCAGGGCAGGATTAACATGCGGCTTTGGTGGTTAATTCCCAGCACAATGCATTTCAATGCATGTCCCCTCCATTACCACACACACACACACAGCAGCACACCCCCCATCATGTCTATCAATATACATCTAAATGTACATGTGGTATTTTTAAAAATATCATTTTCTGTTCAGATCTGTAGCGTTTCAGTGCTGCAGTTTTCTTAATAGTGTTGTGTAGTCCGTGACACCCCCAAAAATTAATTGTATAGGGGTCATCCACAAGGTCATTGGTCCATGGATGAAGAAGAACCTGGCTGGAGTGTTGTGACAAGTAACGTTGTAACTAAAAAGGCCACAATAGACTTACAAGGCTAGTCAGCTAACACTATTGTTCCTCTGAATCTACAGAGTGTAACATGATTCATTTCTTTCCCCCATCACCCTGGTGGGAGAGAGATCATTGGATGCAGTGCACTGTGGCCATGCCTTAATTCAATTATCTAGTCACAGCAGAGCCCATATAATCCTGTTGTGGCTGAGAAATTGCCTGCTGTACAGTAGAAACCATCAACATCCCTGTTAGTACTGGCTGGGGACTTAATGTTTTTTTTTTCCTTCAGTAAGTCTCACAGCTGTGACTTTTGATGCCTTTTCACTCAGTTTTTAAAAGTGGAAACTAGAGCTGAGGGAGGTGAGGATTTGCTTGTTGTCCCTTTGTCATGTCATTATAGATTAAATAATGAATTAATTGATAATTGAAAAATAATTACCATCAATTAAAATCTATTTAGTGTTTAAATAGAGAAACACATACAATTGCTGGTTTCCTCAATAAATGTTGACAGGAAATGATAAGAAATTTACTATCTTTGACTTTTGTAGCCGGGAAACCCAAGACATGAATTTAATTCATTGAATAAACACAAGATTTACAGATAATTACCATAATTATTTGTTACTTTATTAATTAGGAAATTGAGGAAACAGAGCTGCACTGGGGGTAAATATTCCTTCATTATGATAAACAAACACAGGTATTGCTGTTTATATTGAGTCAGTCTCCCTGCTGCTGTAAATATTTACAGGCACGACAAATGATGATGAATCTACATCTGAAATTTGCTCCTTAAAGCTGCACAATTGGTTTTTCTTGCTAAAAACTATATAAAGTCCAAACAACACAGTAGGTTTTTTAGTGTGGGCTGACTACTGCAGACAGCGAAGAGGAAATCAGAAAGTATAAAGACAGCAATAGAAAGTTGATACAGGGTTTTTTTTGTGCGGTTTGTTGACAGGACAGGGTCTACTCTGCTGAATAAACATAAACTTCCTTAGTGTCCTGGTTGCGTTGTGGTTCAGGCACATACCACATAACCGCAATGTCCCCAGTTCGCTTCCGGCCTCAGACTCTCTTCCTCTTCGTCTCCCTCTTCATTGCTCCTGTATCTGTCCCATAAAGACTAAAATGCTCCCAAAAAATTCAGTTCATAAATCATCCAGTGTCATTTCATTGCAAGAATCACAAACCCATGACCTCATCAGTCTTTTGCCCATATAAGGAGCTGCTGCTCCTCAATTCTCGTAGAGCGTCTACTGCGTAGAGCTCGGTGAGTCATGTTGCATTAAAACGTCAAATGTACTGTCCTGGAAGTGCTTTTACTTAGAAGACGTTTTTGTCAAGTTAGTGGGCTGCAAGTGAAAGAGTTATATTTAGAGGATGTTGGTTTTTTCATTGGACACCGCAACAGTTTCGAAATCAGTGTGTGAGAGCGGACCAATTAACCAAAGCACTGTCTGTAACTTCCTTTTTGCCTGCTCAGCTTCGTATTGATGTAATATTGTCATATCAGCCTTTTTTTTTTATCAGCCATCATTTGGCTGGAAATAATTAAGTGAAATAAGGTTTTTTAATATTTGTTTAAAAGATATATGATTCATTTTGTGTTTATCTCACATGATAAAACAAAATAGCTCGTGTTAAGTGATGTTAGCAGTTTTGTCTCTTTCGAGCTGAGGCTGTTAGATTTTCCTTTTTATCATCAGCCTTTTAAAAGGTGTTTGTTGTCAGTTGTTTTATTGTGACATGTTGACTTTCCCCTTTTTCTCTGTAGTCAACATCTTTGAACAGTCAGTGGTGCTATCTACCTGTCATTGGCCACCAGGGGGCAACAGTAGCCTGCTGTTTTCCTGTGAAGGAGTCACCATAGGAAACAACATGTCAACTTAATGAAAACATGGCTCTTTCTGTAGGAGATTATAATGTGGGCAAATAGACATTTTATTTCAGGATAACTAGGCATTACAGTTTTTTTTTTCTTTTTCAGAACACCCAGGGTTTCATAATATCCTATCCACACAAACCCTCTTGGGTTTGCTAACCATATCATATTAGGGCTAATGATTATTAGTGTCAAATGAGTGAGTCATTGTTATTGTAAGTGTATTGTCACCTCTGAGGGGGGGAGAGAAGATCAGCTGGCTCCTGAATATTACTGTCGTTCAAACATTTGTTTTATGACTCCCTCTGTCCGATGATAATTAATTGTTTACTTTCTCATCTCTGGATGATGGCGTGACTCTTTTCAGAGGTTGTTTGCTCACAGCAATTAAGTTCATCAGTGCTCATCCTCCTCCTCCTCCTCCTCCCTCTCCCTCTCGCCTCCCCCCCTACCCATCCCTCCCTCCCTTTTCTCTCTTTCTCTGTGCTAAATGCAGATTAGCAGCGTCACAATCGCATCCAGAATGAGAGTAAACTCCTCATTATGCCGTGTGACCCTCTGCTGCATGAATAATTCAGGGCTGCAGCGTTAGTGGCTGGCTGTTATTAGCATTCCGGATGGCGAAGGAAAGAGAGAAAGAGAGAGAGAGGGTGGGAGGCTCATATCACTGACAGGGCTGACTCAGGGGGATCAGCGCTGGATTGAGACACACATCACACACACATCATCACACGACACAGGAGATCAGTGGAGGTGCCTCTCCACTCACACACCCCGCTGTCTGTGTACATCTTACACACCCCTGCTGCTGCCGTGCAGCTCAATCTGCTTACTGGGAGGAAAACAACAAAGGCCCCTCTCACTGAGTACATGCTAAACACTCTGGCTCCTGGGTGTGTGTGTGATAGATTCTGCTCTGTAAACACACTTGACTCTACCCTTTCTGTCTCTCTCTCTCCCTTTTTTTATTTATTTATTTTATTTTTATGTTTTTAATATATAACGAAGTGATATCGTGAGTGCAAGAAACCCCCAGCAGAGCTATCCTGGTGTGTTAGGAGGAGAAACACTCCCTCCCTGCGAGTGTGAGTGTTTGTGTGTGTGTGCTCGCATGCAAGCATGCGTGCAGAAGCTGCATGTGCTTGCCATGGTGCCACTTCACTAGATGCACTCATGCTTGACTGAGTGTGTAGACACATTACTACCCCCCCCCCTTCCCCTCCCCTCCCCTTTTTTTTTTTTTTTTACTTCCCAGCTCCCTTGTCTGTTGCTGAGGCTGAGAGCTGTACTACAGTACTTAAACTCACCTCCGCCGGCCCGCTGGGGGTCAGAACAAGCAGCTCCCACAGCCGCTGAGGGCAAAGGTCACGGGCCTGCATCCATCAGCCGACCTCTGAGCCAAAGAGAGAGAGCAGAGATTAATGGCACTCAACTGGTAATTGAGACATCAGAAACATGTTCAGCCGCCAACCGCGCTGCTGTTGATGTTTTATTGATACGCATGAATCCAACCCATCTGGGGTGCTTGCATAAATCTGACATGCTCACCAGCGGTGTACTCAACTGTAAGAAATGTGGATCTAGACCTTTTGAATTATAAAACATGAAAACTTTTTTTTTTTTTTCAAATAACTCAAACGGGGGGAGAAAAAAATCACATCCTGTTCTGCTGTTTCTTTTCTTTCTTTTTCTTTTTTTTGATGAAAGGGGTGAACATGCCATGCTGCGATGCGGGGTGATTGCCCTGCGTTTAAAGCGTACATGCTGCATCATGAGAGATGGCTGATGCAATCATAATTAAGGCTCGGCCTCTCCGGAGCTGCAAACGCCTCTCTCTTGTTGAAGGTGGCTGCCAGCAGGTGGTGCCAGAAGGAAACATCACAAGTCAAAGGGAGTGGAACAAACATAATCCACATCTCTGTGCATGTGGGCGTCCCCCCACCACCACCACCAACACCACCACCACCACCACCACTATACCACCACCTCTCCTCCTCTCCCTCCAACTCCCCCTTTTAAAGAGCATTTTATAATTAAAATGTGGGTGTCTCAGCCAGTACATACAGCATGTTCAGTTCAGAAAAGCATGCTCAGGGCTATTTTTAGTCGCTGTCCTTGTTCCCCAGCAGCCACACAGGAAAAAGCCACTGATGGCATCAGCCCTTATACATGTCGGCTAGTTAGTATCCTGTCTGTGGCGATCATTTCTCTACAACTAGCCCGCGCGGGGGCAGAGATGGGAGGCCTCGCTGGTGAGCAGCAACACTCCCCGTGTGTTTAAAGTTCACACTGGGCCATATGGTCCCCGCAGTAGGGGGTGTTGGTGGAATTATTCACACGGAGCACTCTGAATCACCAAGATCCTGGTATCAACCTCCAAGATAAGGGGAATGTCTCAAAGGCTTTGTGCTCCGGCTTCAAATCTCAATCCTCAAGAGAACACCAGAAGCCCCATCCATGCTTACACACTCCCTCTTCCCACTCTCTCCCCCTCAATGTGTCCCTCTCTCTCTCTCTCTTTCATATCCTCACACACACACACTCACTCACACTCCCTCTCTCACATCCACACAGTACAGTGTGACAAACAACGCCACCCTCTGCAGCGCGAAGCCAAAAACCTGTGACATTTTAGAGGAAATAATATGAACTCATCCTCCATGACCAGATTTTGCCCTCGCCGCCTAATCCTTGAGTGCAGCCTAATTAAGTACAAACAGCAGTCCTCAGTTAATGCCAACAAATGGGCTGCTGCCGCTGCTGGATCGGCCGATTATTAAAGGGATGCACATTTGTTGTTTCTGCATTCTAATGCAATTACTCACCCATTATGACCATGTAATTGTGCAGTCATTAATTGCGCATCCAGTCTATAATGTAAAAAGGCTCACTGTAAAGACTTGTGGCGGCTTTTTTTTTCTCCTTCGTTTTTGCGCCCAGGGACTCGTGGAGGGTTTTTCTCAGCTGAATAGAGGATTTACCCAAATGGATTGAGATACCTGAACGATGGCGATATCGTAACGCTTTTGTGCAAATCAACATTCATCCCTTACTGTAGTCTATTAGAAGATGTCAGAGGACGGGAACAAGGCCTCGCTCGCTGTTTGAATCATGACTCATTTGTGTTCAGTACTTTTATGCGCCTCATTCTTTGCCATCTATTCCCATCCTGCCCTAATGTTCCACTGATAAGAATGTCCTATTCATTCTGCGTTCCTCACCGGTTGCTACAAAGAGAGAGAGAGGGGGAGAGACTCTACAGGCATTGAATGAAAAGCACATCTATTTCTGAGGGGGAGCGTGAGCACGGTAGAAGATAATTATTGATTTGAAATAAGAAAAGATAAGACTCAACCTTGAGCAGCCCAGCGATAGCGTGCAGAACAGAATAATTAATGGGCCTGTCTTGTGTCGGGACAAGCTTTCACACTGAGACGAGCGTATTGATTTTAAACAGATAAACTGCGTAACCCTTTGTGAAGGGTTTGACAAACAATTTAATTGGGGGGAAAAACAACAATATTCCTCACCCTTTCCATCTCCCTTTCATCACGTCCCCGAGCTGTTTTTCCTCCGCCTGACCTATGGAAACAATTACTGTGCATCAGGACTTGTACTGCCTCCAGACTACCAAGGAAGGCATGGTGTAGGATGCACACGCTGATTGGGGAATCTAATCAGCGGTGGAACCTGTCTCCACTCCAGATGCCTGTGTTGAAACTGGGATTACTGAAGCCTTTTAGCTGTATTGCCCCCTCTCTGCTTCTGTCAGAGAGAGAGAAAGATGGATCTGCCTGTTTAAATGTACCTGCCTGCTCGAGCTGAAGCAGAGATAATTTACTGTTCCTGTACAACCCTCCTCCTTCCTAATCCCCGAGGAGAGCAGCAAAAGAAGCCCCAGTCCTCTCACTTCTTCCCTTACCCTCCCCTGATTAGCGATAGGGGCCGTTTGATCATGTTTCCCTGCCTGTCCTTGTGATTTGTAAGCTGTTTAAACGTGAACGAGGCAATTAAATAAGGACGAATGGCGCGTAGGAGAGTGGGTGCCACGGTGATCATTAGCGATGAATTACCCTGGTGTGCACTCAAACACTTGGGAGGACTTTCAGGCGGACCACTCCTGAGGATCCAGATCCAATCTAGCCATTGATTAACAGAGACTTGTTCTTCCTGTGAAATCACTCGACGGGGATTTTAGGGCACTCATCCGGTCTTATCGAGATAGGCTAACATCAAAGGCGAATGAAGAGGGATTGGGTAAATGGGCTCGCCTTGCCCTCCATGTAAGAGACTTAGAGGAGCAAATCTTGAATTATTGCCTCATGTAAATAATCTACTTGGCTTGTTTTTTGGGGAGGTGAGAGAGGAACTCATGAGTCACTCGGGGCAGAGAACACTCATAGTACTTTGGAAGCTCTCATATTTCCCTTGATGGGAATCAACGGTGGGGGCTCCATCTCCAGGAATGTAAACAACACGTTGTTCCTGACTTGTGTGATCTGCCCTAACAATCTGAGCGCGCTAAGCCGGAGAGATGTGGAGGTATTAGTTTTTGAAGGAGGACTCTCATATCCTCTGAATACAAATATTGCATTCAGTGGCCTAATTCCCCTAATTTGAATATGATTTGATTTAAGCTGAATAAATAAGTGCCTCTATTAGTCTCAAATTGGAAGGTATGAAATTGAAAAATGGCACAGTGCCTTTAGTAAAGAGTGGTATTTAACCAGAGTGTCAGGGGCAGTCTCTTGTAAAAGCACATGTTATATAACAGCTGTCCATATATTAGAGGAATGCATGGCATAGTTGGAATTGCTCTTCCAGTGAACAACACCAGCGGGTTTTAAAAGCAGAGGTTACTGGCTGAGGACATTTTGTTCAAAACAATTTCTTTTTCTCTGCTCCCTCCCATCACCGAGTGAGCTTAGACTGCAGTAGATGGAAAGGGATTTTCTCTCCCTAAATGGCCAAGGGGGCCGTTTACGGTGTCACTACTATGGGATCACATGATGTTTGAGGGTGTAAAGGTCTCGAGGCAGCTGCTCCTTTTCGGATGGGATTTTCGAGGCGTCCAGGAGCAGGGCCCCATGCTGTCTGCACTGAAAGGTGGAGCAAATACTTCTAGGGAAGAAAAAAAAACTAGCTGAAATCCTCAGTAGCTGTGTGTCTATTTGAAATGGGTTCTGGAGTCCCTCGGCTGCCTTCATGTTATAAACACCCACAGTGCTCAAATTCTTCCTTTGTCAAGGAGTCATAACAGGTGTCTCAGGAAGGAGTTTTTTCCCGGTTAGCATATTTTCCACTTGCATGGAAAGTTTTTTTTCTTTATTAGGAACATTCTGCCCTGGGTAGACCCCTTGCCTTGAGACATGATATGCAGACTTTCTTTGAAGCAGTAAAGGTTACTTTCACACTTGCTCAAAATTCGGCCATGCCTAGTTAAACTAGGTTGTGCTCAAGTATTAAACACCTCTGGCTGACATGTTGGTAAGCCATGATGCACTTTGCATACAGATTACTCTTGTCTGCAGCGAGTGCATTCACAGCAGATGCAACACATTCCTCGATTCGGTCTTGAAATTCGGCCGTTCTAACCCTAAATGTACAACCTTTGACCTCCCCTGAGATGTTTTTGTAATCCTAAAAAGGAAACGCATTGGCACTGTGCAGCAGAGCCTTTACATAACCAGCGCCCCTTGGGATTTACACACAAGCATTTTCTCAACAACCCCTCTTACTCAGTTAATTTAAGGGTGGAACCACACATAACGCCAGTGGGAATGGTATGGTGCACCTTGAACTATTTACCATGTCATTGGATTTTTTTCTCCCTGATGTAAATACACTTACAAATGGACAGTCTTCAATTTACAGCAGAGAGAGAGGGAGGGGGGGAAAAAAAGCCAAGGACCTCCTAATGTGTCGAATCATCCTGACTGCAGTTAGGTCAATTTCCGTAGCAGAGTGGACACGTTTATATAGCCGCCCCCTGGGAGGCTGTTTGTGCGAACGACGCGGAGAATACGCATTATTCATGTTCGCGGCTCCCCAGATAAAGGCTCTATCTCGTTGCATAGCCCAGCTTTGCATCACGTTACGCATAAGCATTGAAGCTATTGATGTTTGAAATGGCAGTAAGATGGGAAAATACAAAAATGATAGAACCGCCTTCAGTATTTCACTGTAGACCCAAGAGTGTTCCTGTGGTTTCTGTTTGAAAACTCAGCAATTGTTTACTCCCCATTCCCCAATGTCATGTCTGTTTTCTTGACTCGCTGTGTTTAGTCTGTTACAGTCATTTCTAAACTTTGCTGTATGGTTCAGACATCAAACATTTAATCAGATACGGTCTCTCCCTAAACAAGTTATGTGACTATGAGACCGTTGTACACAAGGAAATTGTAAAAGTTATTTTTCTAATTGCCCTGAAAACATATCTTATGAAATAAAGAATAGTGGTCCGTCTCTACAAAGTGAAAGATGAATAGTTTCTTTTATTTCCCGCACCCCTTTGAGGAAGCAGTCCAGGTTCTTCAGAAATGACTTTCACTGCTCATCTTGCTTTAATATTGGATGGCAAACTACAAACATGTGTCGACAATGTTACTCTTTTGCTTTTATCAAGCTGACATTTAGACCCTAACTGCCTCTCTTCAACTCTTGCAACATTTGTGGTCACGTATCCCATTTAACAAAATCCAGCATTTGCTTGGTTCTTTTATAGCTGCCTGTTTTCCGTCAAGCAGTTTATATAAACAACTTTCACCTGGCATGTCACACTTGAAGGATAGTAAAAAAAGAAAAAATAAAGTGTCCCATTCAAGTTGATTATCTTGAAGAACTGACATAACCGCTGTTGTCTTTATAGCTCAATAAATTTAAAAGACAAACAAACAAATTTGCTCAACCTGGAGGTAACCAGAACCAAACAGAGAGTCTTAAGATCAAGCCAAAATAAGAGACTACAAGAGTATTTAGGGTCATTTAAACAAATAAAAATAACATTTTGATTATAAAAGATATACTCCACATAGAGTACCATCTAAATATTGTGTGATGGGGACTGAGCAGTTGGTCTAACAGTTAATTAAAAGTGCATTAATAGTTGAAATAGTTAAATTGTATGAAAGCATTGTTGTTTTATATAGGCTGATGAATAATTAATCCCATCTCTTATATTCCAGGGCTGTGGGGGTAAACTCAAAAACAATGTCCTCATTACACCAAAGAGTAAAACCAGCTATGATTCTAACCCTGATAACACAGCATTTGCTTCCCACTGCGTGATGCTGATCCTATTATGTCAACTGTACATGTAGCAACATTAGCATTCATTTAGAGTAGTGTTTGTGTCCTGCTAATGAACGCTAGTCCAGTGCTCACTCTGCTTTTTAACTTTTAATTTGGTTTTTGCTCTTCAGCTTATGTTAAGGATGTTCCACTGTGCTCGTTAAGATAACAGCTTGCTAGCTTACTAGCTTTTCTATGCATTGAAAATAGTTGGTAATAGGCTATAATAAGGACTTCCTGTGCACAGTCTTTTTGAGCCACAGAAAATAATATGTTCTCATGCAAACACTCTGTTGTAATGCCATATTTGTTATGATAATGTAATATTAGCATGTTAGGATTAAGAGATTAGGATTCAAAAGTGTAAAGCTGACATGCTTGGATGATACTGTAGACTGTCATGCTAACTACTAATGACATGCTACTTATTGTATAGACTAGTTACAGGATGCTACAGTAAGCAGTAGCAGATCTAGATGTGTTTAATACAGTATGTGTTCTGCATGGTGTGATGCTAACAGTAGCATATGCATTTAGCATGTTAACCTGGTTCACACATCAATATCAAATTTCATATCAATCCATTCAGTTATTGTTGAGATATTTATCTACTGTCACAACTGCTCTCCATCTACAGTATAGGCCTGCCTGCAACCTTTTGTAATAGATAATATAGATGATTATATAACTCGTGGTGCTTGTGAAATAATTTCTCATTCCTCCTCCTACACATGTTGTAATGTGACAGGTGTTGAGAAACCTGTTGTTTGCCAGTGTAACAGGTGGTTATATTTGGTGTTTACACTAAGCCTTTATCAGTCTGGTCAAATTCTCTCTTTGCTTTATCTCGGACATTGTCTTTTGTAACAACACTTGTCCTTGTCTTCATTTCAGGTTCGAGGAAATTGTCAAGAGGAACAAAGTTGAATACCATGCCGGTGGCTCAACCCAGAACTCGGTGAAAATTGCTCAGGTTAGTCCTCTCTGGCCCTCTGCAGTGGGCCTGAATGTGTTTTGAATATACAGCGGTATGCTTGTAACCTTAGATTTGTCAGCCTGGCAGCCCTGGGAATACAGAGCATAGCTGCACAGCAAGTTGACACATTACAGTTTTAGGTGTTGTGAATTCATCAGACCTGCCAGGGAGAGAGAAAGGCGGGAAGAATTCATAATATTTGCAGTGTTATCTAGCTGGCCTAATTTCCTGAGACATATCAAACATCAATTAGAGAGAATTACAAGTAGATGCAATTAACATGTCACAACAAATTATATCAAACAAATGCTGATCTTCTCCCTCGCTAGTAGACAGATTTGAGCATCTAAAAGAAATTGGCGATTGTCGAAATCTAAAATGGCAATCTGAACTTGAGAAGATTATTCACTAGATCTGTTTTTTTGTTGTTTTTTAGAAGTGACTGCAGTAAGTCTGTGAATTTGACATGCAGTGATTAACTGCTGATAAGGCTTTGGTCTGCTCACAATAAACAAAGAAAAGGCATCCAGCTGAAAAATAATTCTCTTCCAAGGAGAAATGAGTGCAGAAGCTAATTGAGAGGCTGATGTTTGTGAAAGCGCCGACTCCTTCTTGTGTGTGGGTTTTTGTTTGTACATGTCAGTGGAGTGTGTAGAGTTCGCATTTGTACACATGTGCTTGTGTATGCGTGTGTGTATTTAGCACAAGATTGATACAGAGAGGGAGAGAGAGGAAAAAGAAAGCAGGCAGGCCCTCAGGCTGCCACCATCTCCATGCTTTGGAGACAGTAAACATCCTTTAAAAAGAGACACGGAGCTGTGCACCTCCATACAAACACTCTTTAATTATCAAGATCAGAGGCGTTTGCATAAACTTCAGTCACTCTCAGACATTAACTGCCAACTTGATTTTTCTCTTTTTAAATCTTCTTCGCTTGTTACAGTTGGATTAAAAAAATAAAAAAAACCCGATGGCCTCACTTTTCAAGTCGAATCTTTTCCTACCTTGAAAATTGTACTCTCAAAATTTTCAGCAGATTATTCCCCCTGTCTTGTCATTACGCTAGCTAAAGCCATGGGTTTAACTCCATGGGTCTGCCTCAGTTAAGACATAGACCTTGACAAGGTTTTTTCATGTTTTATTTAAGAAGACATTGAAGGAACTGCCCCAAGGTGCGTATCAACTCCCTTGTGAAATCAGATGGAGAAGGAGATTTTTATTGCTGGTCCTTCCCGGGGAAAAAGAGCCGTCATGGCCTCTGTGCCCCATGAGAAGCGTTCAGTCAACTAAATTGGTCTTATAATGCCATGGCAGACCCCAGTCAAATGTTATTCTACTCTGTTTATTTGGGTATTTACCCCCTTCAGAGGGGAGATGTCGAGCTGATTCTGAAATGCTCAAGATAACAAGAGTGTTTTCGTCCCACACCCAGAAGTCTCAGAAACAGTTTCTGTCAATATATACCTTGAAGCGCTGACTTTTCCACATTTCACTTTCAGGTGATGGTGTTCTTTTATGAAAAATGTATAATGCATAACCGGCTCCCAGATTATCACATTGTAGCACCTGCAATATGTGAAACTTCAAACCCTGCTGTATTGTGGAAGCTGAACCTTCAAACACGAATGATATGCACTGCAGCACTGAATCCACATCAAAGGGCCCAGTGACTAAATGAGATGCTCGATCCAGGGCAGGTTTGCTCAGGAGCACCATCGCCGCTGGAGGAGAGAGAGAAGTGTTCAGAGGCTTTGCACAGGAATCGCTGCACACGCTGGGAAAACCCAGGGTGTGGGAGGATCAATGCCTTCGCCAGTAGAACTTGTACTTTCCTCCAAAACCCAGCCGCTTCATCGGAGGCTGTAATAGGTTAAATACTGCCGCTTCATCCCAGTTAAGATTTCTGCACTATCAAGGAGAACCTAAACCTTGGCTTTAAGAAGATACAGAATCAATGGTAATTGGATTTAGTCAAATGAGAATTGACCAAGCTGAAGCTTAGATGGATAAGTATTGTTTTCCTCTAACCGCCGTCTCTGGCCTGCTCTGATCGAAATCATCCGTAGCAGTGTTTTGCCAGTCGTCGATTGGTTGCACTCAGGGCTATCTATAGCACTGGGGCATTACTTTTTATTAATTTCCATGCATTATGCCTCCTGTCACTACTTGTACAAATTCAAAGCACACATCATGACAAACTACTAGTCCCAAGGTAGGTGTATTGACACATTTGTACTTCCTTAGCTGCGCACCAGTACTCCTCTATAAGCTTTAGATCTGTTTGGATCAAGTCAGTGAAGTTGCAAGCTTGTATGCAGAGCTCTCTGGCTCTGATTCTTAAGGAGAGGGAAAAAAAGTGCAATGATAGAAGTAGGTTAGAGGTTGTTGTCTTTGCCCAAGCTCTAACAAACACCATGCCCTGAAGGGGCATCTGACATAAAGGCTCACCTAGTGGATGTTGCGGGGCTGTGAGGTAACAAAAACCAGCCCAGCGTTGCTTGCTCACATACAGCCTCACACATCAAAGGGCTTCTGCTCAGATAGGGCGCGGCGGGAAACCACAATCATATTTTTTTCAGTCATTTACAAAGTTGAAGGGGATGGAAAAAAAAAAGAAAAAAAGCTGTGGCCTCTCCGAGCATGTGATCCGGAATTTGGTACCACTGAGCACGCATGGTGTTTATCACAGGTGACAGAATCGGTGGGGGGAGTCAGTTGACTGGAGGGCTGTATCAAGAAGCACAGTCAATTCATTTAGACAGAACATCAAAGTCCTCCAACAGCTCCTTGGGGCCCTGAGATTGAAGTCTGAGCAGAGACAGGTTCATAGGGAGTTATTGCTGCTGCCAGGTAAGTAGATCCCACTCTGAGTGCCTCGTGTAAACCGTGCATTCTCATTATGATCGTCACAAATCAACGCCATTGACATATTTTATTTCTTTGCACTGTAAGCAGCCTTTTGTATCCGTTCACTAAAGGGAGAAATGGCTTTGTATAAGTGCCCTAGCTGTGAATGTGTCACAAAAAGTTATGATTGAGTATGTTCCCTTTTCAGTATTTAGATTGTGTGTGATGTTTGCCATCTACATCATCAATTCACTGTGATGTCTTAATTATTGTTTAGAAAGTAAAGGCTTTTGAAAAATCTGCCGTCTCTGTTATGGTTATGATGCCTGTTTAACATTTCCTCAGACTTGGTCAGTCGTGGAAGGGGTGAATGGGGCCCAGACTTGGATGTTGGCTCTGAACTCTTAATTGGAAACGCATGTGCACCACACTGTTGAAAGTTGTATTTAAAAAACAGAAAAATCCCACAGCACTACTTGACTTCGAAAAAGGTCCTCACCAGCTCATATTTTGTAGAGGAATACTTAAACTGGGTTTGATGTCTCATTGAAGGCATTGACTTATTTCTTGGGGTGAAAATATTCCATGACCTAATGTTTGGCTTTTACAGCTCGTTTTGTTAAATAAATAAAGAACAGCAGCTTGCCTCCATTTGAATGGGCTAAATGAAGAAATGCCTACGTCTGGTACCACTTAGAGCAAAGAGGACAGTTAAGGAGAAAGAGTGGAGCTTTTGTGTTCAAACTATGCGACTGAACTTTCAGGAGGATGTGCTTCGATGCTAAAAGAAGGCATTTGTAATTTTACTGTTGCCTTTTTTTTGTTTTCTCTGACATTCTTCTCACACTTGTATGATTTAGCGTTAAGACAAACATTCTTTGTCTGCAAAGTAACTCTGAGGGGTTTCGACACATTTGTGACGGCGGGTTGCTCTTTAGCGCCTGAGATCGACAAGGCGAGCTTTCGGGCTGCTCTGGTTTTGGTTTTTGATCACATTGAGCGAGCTTGTAGTTGCATAGATCTTGGCACAGCTGTGCCGAAATGAGCATGCTAATGACCGATTAAAACCTGAACCCTGGTGGGCCTTTGAGTTGCACGCTGCAGAAATCAACCCTCT
The DNA here is from genome assembly GCA_030347415.2 of Decapterus maruadsi. NCBI lineage: Eukaryota > Metazoa > Chordata > Actinopteri > Carangiformes > Carangidae > Decapterus > Decapterus maruadsi. The sequence continues at coordinate 9,504,059 of CM064888.1, read as the reverse complement.
CAAGTATGCGCCTGTTGTTAAAGCAAAAGCCTCTTGTTTGTTTTAAGACAGGTTAATTGCAGAACCACTGTTGGCACCCACTCTGAGCCGTTTTTATGGCACCAGGGTCTTGCCGTTTCCTCCCCATTACGAAGCAGTGGAAGGTCACAGTCTGTTAAGCTTCTTGCGAGAGATGCATGAAACCAAATGGATTTTTTTCCCCCCCTCTTTCCTTTTCATTCCCATTTCCACTCATTCTAGACATTCCAGGTGTGCAAGTGTGCACTTGAGGAGGGCGACTGTGGGAGGGTGGGCGGGTGGGTGGTTAGGTGGGGGGCTGCCATTGTTTTCCTCGGCACAAGCAGCGGAAGCTAAAGAACGCCTCATTCGCTTTGATGAGTGATGTGTTCATGCGTGGGCTTCAATGTCACCCGCCATGAGGCAGCTGTGAAGTCGCGGCTCACGTCTGTGGTGCCATTTACTCAATGATGAAGTGGGGAGCTCTCTGTTGGTTCCACATCCACCTCCCCTTTACACACACACACAGGGAGTCTGAGCATGTGACCCTCATCACCACCCACCCACCCACCCACCCACCTCGACTGTATTGTGACTGTACGTCACAGCTAATACCAGCATGCACTAAATCTCAAGCTCTGTGATCACAGTGATAAAGGTTGACTGAGCGATTATGCAAGGGTTTCTCATCACAGGGATTTGTTAACAGCTGATGGCCCCCGCCGCATGACGCCTCCTTTCTTGTGTTTCCTTGAATTTGACTTTCACTCGAAAATAATTTGTTTGATTTAATTTTCCCCTCAGATACACAAGCCGTGTGTTGCCCTGGTGAGAAATGGCACAGATTGCAGTATAGGTGACATATTACTGTCCCTGTTGAAGTTAATTTGCCGTCAAATTTGCGACTTAATTTAAGCTGCCAAAGGGAAGACATGGGGAGTAGATTGTAACTCATAAGTATGCATTGGAAAGAGTGTTGATTAACATTGAGGGCTCGAGAGACAGACTCACTCAATGTGTATCATCTGGCCTCAGAGGCTGGCAGTGGAATTGAATGTGATATCTTGCATAACGTGTCCTTGCTTTAAGTCCTTGGTTCCAGGCTCAGGAAGAAAGGCTGCACCATTGGCTTGCTTGCTTTTTTTTTTTTTTGCTTGGCTGTTGTACAGTTACTCGGGCTCCAGGCGAGCTCTGAGTGAAATCTGAAAGGACTTGTGAAACAGACAGTAGTCTACATATCTGGCAGCATTCTCATGTCAAATTACAGAATGATATTTTGCACAGGACACTTGGTACGCCCGCCACGTCGCTGCATTCTGCAGTTAAAAGCAAGCACTTAGGATATTTGGTTCACAGGCAATGAAAAAAAAATGTGCTCACATGGCTGTGTAATGGTCTGAGAGCCTTTCAGACTGTAAACAATGGTTCATTAAACGAACTGTTGGTTGGAATCATCCACTGACACAGGTCAAGTAACTGATGAATGAAAGGATGATTGTGCATTTTACACAACTGTTCTACATTTTCATATGATTATTGAACGATGCCCCTCTCTCATATTTCCCCGCAGAATGTCTGTGGCAGTAGTATTTATTTGGCACATTCTCAGCATGCTCCCACTCTTGCGGTTGAAGTGTTGCATAGCAACTGAGAAAAACAGCTTTAAATATTTTGGTTAAAAAGGTTTTAAGAAAATAAAGAACAGCCTGCAATTACTGTTCATTTCTCCCGAGTTCATAAGTTTAAGGAGCTGTAGTATTGTGCCAAGTAATAAATGAAATACCAAATTAGGCTTTGTGCTTGCTTGGAAAAACTGAGAAACGGTATGTCTAGAATATTGCGTCCCCTTGTGCCAATTCAGTTATTCATCTATAGCGATTTTTGTTTATCGAATAAATGCTGGCAGCTGTCTGCACCTCCACTAATTCACAACTGTTTTGAAACAAAGCTCGCAGTAGTTTTCAGAGTGCAGCTTGGCTCAGTTTTAAAGCCATCTGAGTATGTCTGTGACAGGATGGAAAATGTGTAGGTGAGTGCAAATTTGAAGTGATGTGCCGCAGGAAAAGGGATAGGGATGGAGCGATGGGGATGGGGGCGCATGTGGAGAAAGAGAGAAGGCTGGATGACGCACAGCAGGTGACAGACAGACACTAATAGTAATGGCTCTTATCAGTGCTTCGCTCGCTCCCTCTTTTCACATGGGCTCTGACATCCTCCTCCTACTCCACCCCCTCCATCTAGCAGGGGGTGCTGGGAGCTCGCTGGGTTGTGCAGCCCGCTCAGACGGAAAGAGCCTGCCAAACACCGGTCCCCTCACATATAAATTGCATCATTAACATCGCCTAGATTATTCCAAGCTCTCCCACCGGGTTTATGGCAGCACCGGCTCAACTTAACTATTTGACTCACTGAAGACATTCAGGTTTCCTGAGTGAGCTGTGCTCAGATCTGTGGAGAAATGCACCAGTTCTATTCTCTCTTAAGGTTTTAAACAAATCCAGAAGAAAACTGTCTGATTTTTTTTCAGACTGTCAGACTTATTATACAGTCTAATGTGCTTTATTTCCTATTGTGACTTGTCAAAGCTGTTGTCATACACACCAAAGGAAGATATTGTGGTGTCAGTTAGCAGTGAGGGACATGGCTGAAATACGATTTCATTACAATGATCACAGTATTTTCATACTCTCTAAGTGCATATCATAAATGTTTCACTTATCATATAACTATATTAACTTTGATTCTGATTTTGTATGATATGGAAACTTTGATCACAGATTTACACTGCGTTACATTACTCTGTAAAATAACAGTGACATAAAATCCTTCTCATATCCACTGAAAAATGATGAACACTGACATTTAATTATCACTCTTTGCTGATGAAAATCCGCTCCATGATATATTTTCAGACTTTGAAGACATTGACGTATATGACAATATAGACTTTATGCAAAATCACACATAAACTAACCAAATTAATATGTCAAACAAAAACTTCAATAACTAATTTGATTAGTTTTTAGTTACATTCCTCTGTAAATCGATCATTAGGATAACTGTACTCTGTAAAACAATGATGTGATTCCATTATGATTTGATTTAGCACTAAAACGATTAGATCCAGAGTAATTGATTAGCCAGTGAAAAGAAAATTAAAGTAATGTGTCAAGCAAAAAATGTCAAACAGTGTCTAATTCCAGACTCAGATGTGGGAAGAATTTGCCGCTTTTCAGAGCTTTGTAAAACGAATAACATTGAGTTTGGACTGTTAGTCGACAAAAAATGCAAAGTCATTATCTTAACAAACTGAGATCACTATTTTCTTCCATTTTGTAGACTAAAATGTAATTTATGAACTTAAGCAACAAAATAAAAATCAACACCTATATTGATTTTGAATGTAATTATTACTTTCAGTCTAAACACTTCCAAAAAGGATGTTGTTATGATATAATGTATGTCTAGTAGTGATGCACTTACACACCAAACCCCTCTTGACTATTATATTATATTATTATTACGATACTGAAGTCACAATAGTTATTGTTGCTATTTTGCGATATTCTGAGAATTGCAATATAATGCGTTGCGATTTCAGTACCTTGATGCAAATTACTTCATTTGACTGACTACAGACTTGCCAAAACAGACCTAAAAAGCAGTATTGTAATGCCCAAAACTTTCAATATTTACATAAATGTGATCATTAAAGATCAATACTTGATGTCTCTGAATCGATACAATATTGCTACACAAACTATTGTGATACTATCATGTATCAAGTTTCTCCTCCCCAACCCCTTCTCTTGATTCTAAGCTGCTAGTTGTCCTTTTAAATTATTTAAGACAATCCATGAGCCGTTGCACCTCAGATGGAGGCTTTTAAGCCCGTTTGACATCTGCAGTAGAACTGGATGGAGCTTCCTCCTCAGATCAGTTGGCAATTAACTCTGTAATTACTATCCGAGGTCAGGGTTAAGCTCCGAGTTAAAGGTTGGAGCAGCAAACATTTTTATATGATCCTCTTACTCTGTTATCCTTTCTCACTGCTACAAGGTTTTACCTCATGGGGAGAATACATTACATAAAGCCCCTTGGCAATTACTCCTCAATGAATATCCTCATGGTGTACAGTCCATATGATTAATCTGGAATCCCCTTATGCCCCTGTCCAACCGCAGGCTTGGCTCTGCTTACCATGCAAGTTTCATTTTCACCTGAACAAATGGCTCCTTTAGACAAAAAGTGCCAACCTTTTACTTTTACTGGCTGCTTGGGAAAAGAGGAGGGGAAAAAAAACAACAGAAAAAAAAGATGGAGAGCACCACCTTTTGCAGTAATAACAGATATCCCAACATGGAGAAAAAAGAGGGGTGGGGTCAGAGTAGTTGGTGGTGGTGGTGGTGGTGGAGGTGGGTCGGTGAAAGGGTTTTTCTTTTTTTGGAGGGTGGACGCTTAATAGTGTTGAATAAAAGAACATTTATTTTTGTGCTTCGGCCTGTAACAGCCTCAGGAAATAGCTCAGTCTCTTGATCGGGAGCAAATCCTATTAACTTACAGTGCTCTCACTCAGGGTAATGGGCTCCACCTTGAGACTTGGGAGAGCACTTTTCCCTCTGACACATTGATACCGGTGTCTGGAGGGCTTGGCGTAGGGTAGTCTAACACTCGGGCAGAGACTAATCAAGTCAAACAATCTGCCGGGCTGGAGCAACACGGAGTGAGGATGTTGATATCCAGCGAGCTCATTCAACAGGCCCCTTCACACGTTCCTAACCCAATACCAAAGGATCAGTGCACGGGATCAGTTCAAGATCAGGTTATTCGAGCCCCTGAGAATTGTAAAGCGATCCCCGAGCAGCTTTTGCTTTCTCAGGAGTGATCGGAGCTGTCGGCTCTGTTATAGACTGCTAGGGCCGGGGCCAAAGGGAACTCCTGGGGTCTCCATTTATTTCTGTCCAGCTCGGAAAGGACTGTGTGTCTGTGAAAAGTGTTTGCACAGTATGTGTGTGTGTTTGTGGGAGAAAGTGAGAAAGAGAAACTCAATTTACAGTATGTGGGTAACCGCCGTCCCCAAAGCCAATTGGTAGAGAAACTCCAATATCTTTTAGCGAAAACATAGGGCACCTCTGGTTTATTATTTTCTGTCAGGAATCTGATGTTTCAGAAATGGCTGTAGTTAGTTTAAAGCTGCCGCATACTGTAATTAGCCCACTGCGAGAACCTCCGGAGAAATGGGAGCTCTCTATCAAAGCATAACTACTCCAATTAAGAGTCTGGAAATCGCCTTTGTGGGTGGCAATGGGTTTCTCCTCTGCTAAAAAAGCAGCATATTGCTCATTTCTGCACATGTTTTTGAGCGGTGACATCTTTTGAAAAACACCTAAACGTGACCATGTTTGATGCTATGTGACTCCATTGATGGATCGCCTCAGCCTGGACCCGCTCATAAATCCATGTTCAATGGCATGTTCTTCTCCTGTCACCATTACCCCTTGTGCCTGCTGTCATCCGGCTGTCTTATGTCTGCAGAGTTACAGTGTGCACCTGTCAGGTACAATTTATGGCGAGCAATTTGTTGTGTACCATGGGACTTGCAGTTCCTCAAGAACTTTTTTCTCTGTTTTTCTGTATTTGTTTCACATTATACATGGTTGTTTCTCTTGCACCACTTCTGACCGAGTGTGAGAATTGACTATCTCCAGGTTTTATGATTTTATTTTGTTCCCCGATAAGTCGAAGGATTACAAGCCTCCCCTTTGGGGTTTTAGATTATCTAAAAAAGTGCATTGTCACTAAGCTGCAGGCAAGTCTGTTTTTCCTGACTTCCCGAAGTGTTGACATTTTGGAGGTACATGGTTTTTCGGACTGCAAGTTTTGCTGTAAGTCGGCGAGTTAGTCATTGTTAATGGGCTTGTGATGAGCTGTCACCAGCTTTGTTCGATACAATAAAAGGAAATGAATGCACAGCAATTAGATGTTTGTTCTGTATTATTGTTGCACGACTGCGCCACTGCTGCTTGTGCTCTCAGCTAGGATTATCGCCCCTAAGAGGGGGAAGCATTACAAAATGACAGCCTCTCATGTCGAACAAGTCAAGCTGATTCAGTGAATATTGAAGAGGTTCCCACCACATGTTCTCCTGCATGTTAAGGGAGCAGCGTTAACCTTGTTTTGATTTGCATCTCCTTAGCAATTAAGATAATATGTCGTAATTAGAATTTTAATGTACCGCTGTGAGATTTTTGATAATTATACAGAATTCTCTGCGGTGATTTTCTCTTTGCCTGCTTGTCTTCACAGATGAATTCATGGCTGATTAGATCACCGCTCTAATCAGATTTGAGTTACATTGTAAGACATCTTCCCACATGTCTCTGTCAAGCTGAGTTACTCAGTGGAACCGTGAAACAGTTAATGTGGCTACACATATGTTTGATAAGGAGTTTACAAATTGTACTTTTTTTTACAAGCAGCAGGTTCCTCCACGGCAGCAGACAAAAGGCTGAGGTGAAACTTCAGTCAGTCAGTCAGTCCCATGTGATTAAGGATAATGGCTAGTTAGCTGAATACAGGGTTGAAGTTGCCCCCCTCCCTTCACCCATACATACACTCTTCTGTACATAATTAACATGCAGGAAGTTGAGATTTCGAATATCACTGACAGATGTTGTGTGGCAGCACATCCAGCAGTAGCCTTCTGTTGCATAATGGGATGCTTTTTTGCTGTTGCTGTGTATGAATTCTTTACCTTTTTATTCCATATGAGTGCACTACGGATCAGTTTTACAGTCAAATGAGAATCTCTGTCCAAAGATGATGTTTCATAATCATGTCAATGTCACCTAGTAGTAGATAACAAATCAACCTTTTCACTTGGCTAGTTTGAAATATTTTGAAAAGTATAATGAACAGATTTATCATCATCCTCATCAATCAATCATCATATATCAATCATAGAGGTTCTGTTTTTACCTACTATCACAAGCTACTCACATTTCCACTTCGGCATAACCAACTTTAGAGTCAGCTAACTGTGCATATTAAATGCTAATCATAATCTTTGCCAGAATTGATGTTGGTATGTGATATACCATTGCTAACATTACCATGCAACATATAATGCTAATGTGTGGAAAAATTAGCATGATACGTGCTAAGCATGTGCAGCATTAATGCTATGCACGCTAGTGTTAATGCTACTGTTTTGGTTCTTTAGGAAGTAAAGATATCATAATCATATCAAGCAGTTTCTCAAGGGCAGAGAAAAGTTGTTAATGATCGACAATGTGAAACATTGAGATTTCCAGCTGTTACATAGGGATAGCTGTCATTCAGTTTGAGCAGGCACCTGCCAGCCAATCACACATGAGTGTTTTGTGGCCATGAAATAATAGAAACATTTGCTTGTTATCAGGACTAAATTAGGTGGCACTGACACTGTCAAGAGAGCAGACGTGACCCCATAAAGCAGACGTTTGAATCTGTTTATTTTGTATTTCATTACTCCTCATTACATGACATGGATATAATGAAGGTATATTAATTAGAAGAATGTAGATTTCCGATTTAATTGGTGGTGTTTTAGTAGGTCAGACTGGCTTTTGAAAATTGATGCGAAGGTTCTCCCGCTCAGATTTGTCTCGACACCCCACAACGATCATTCCACATAATGCATATTTCATTAACCTCAATACATTAACTATGGTTGTTTGTTGTGTGTCTGCTTGTGTTTTCACTCCACTGTTTTCTAGCTGCTTGTTTTTATTCAGAGCAAGACAGCAGCCAATATCCCCCTTGGCTTTTTCACTACAATTGTACAAACCAGTCAATATTGGCAGGAGAATATTTTCCTGCCCCAAGTTGCCATAGTATCAATACTCAAGGACGATAACAGTGGCCAGGGTAAATGAACAGAGATGTGCAAAGAAAAACTAAACCTGAGATCTCTTTGTGGTGCGAAATTGGCCACCACAAAGGAATTAATGACGGATCCTTCCAGCATAATTGTCTAATTATGCCGGGCAGATGGGGCACTGCTTTAACTAGGACACATTGTGCTACCTCTCTAGACTCTCCACAACAAAAGGCAAACCAGTGTGACAGCCTCTTCAGCAGCGAGTGGGAGGGAGAGTGAAAGAAAGAAAATGGAGAGAGAGAGAGAGAGAGAGTGGAGAAGAGGAGGGGAAAAAAACTGGGTCTGTCACTGAGCCATTCCTCCACTCGATATGTTACCACAGAAACAAATGTATGGTGTAAACACTGCGTGGATCACAGCTCCTTGGAGGTGAATCACTGCAGTGTAATGAGGTTGGTTTACATGCTGCTTCTCAGCTTCCCACCCGGGCTAACTCAATACTTAAACCCTCTAATTAAAGAGAATCGGCCACTCGATAATTGATCACATCGGTTGCCTCGGCATACGCCGTCACTGTAAGGCTTCACGCCACTGTTTATTAGAGCTGTCTGCCTGCTTTGTCTCCTGGGAAGGAAACGAGGAGGGAAATGCTACAGGGGAGGGGTAGGCAGGGATGATGCAAAGGTAAACATGTAAAGAAATTAAATCTGCGCTCTTGAAAGCTGCTCTTAAAGCAGCACCGTGAATGATAAGTGGAATATCGCAGTTTCACAGTTTCTGTCTCAAGGGTCTTTCAGGTACTTCAGCTGTAAATGTCACTAAGTGGAAATACTGCTGGTCTTTAGAAGCATTACCTCCTCCATCAAAAAGTTATTAAAGGGGCATTAAGTAATCTATGACTTGTATTGACCTCTATCTGCAACCAACAGGAATTACAACAACACTAAAGAGACACTATGTTCCGCTGCTGCTGTGATTTTCTTTTTCTTTTTTTTTATCCTATGAAGCAATGCATAAGGGAAACAAAGGAGCTCTTCACAGCTGAAAAAATGTAATCACATTGCAGATGGTGGCAAGACAGCTACAGGAAAACAAAGCCCGACTAGTAAATCTTTGGAAAGATAATTTGTTTTCTTCTTGAGGAGTTTAATCGGCGGTGGTATTCCAAGTCATCAGGTTGATTGACGTATGTTGATGCAAGCATTACTTCCTGTTGGAACACAACAGAGGAGTGATTTCTTGCATGCTAACTGCTAGCATAATAACAGTGACAATTAACACACTGTATGCGCTCTGTCGTATTGGTAGGCGATTTGAAACTGTGAAAGAGGTCAGGTGCAGCTTGTGTTAGCCTGCAATTAGTAACAGGCATAATTACCTTGTCATAAATTATGTAGAAAACTGTGTTTTTTAAAAGCCTCAGATTTTGGCAGTTGTTATGTTTGTGTAGTTTCCTGTTCTTTCCACTCGGCTCTTCTTTTGCACTCGTGTCCATCCTGTCAGATGGCTGTTATTGACCCGTGTTATCTTTACCACTGAGGTCCATCAGTGGGTTTTGAAACAGGCAGGCAGGTAGTGACAGGACTGGCTATTGAGCATCTTCAGGACCTCTGACTTATAGATTTCCTCTGCCTCCCTGTGGCGCGGGGTAATTGCTGAGTTTCAAAAATTGATTTATGGAAAGCAAATGTATCATCAAGACTCGGGCTGGGACTGGACTGGAGTAGATTGACATTGTAAGAAGGTGAGGAGACAAATGAAGACACGGGGGTGCGTGTCATTCCGTGGCATGTATTTGCGGTAAACACAACCTGGGGTAAATACCCAGAGTGCACCTGCAGAGCAGACAGAGCAGGGCATGACGTGCCGACCTGAGCAGGTGTGGCGAAGTCAATGGAAGATGCATGATTGAGCTAATTTCCTGTGAAAGGTTATCATTCTTTTGTTTGCTTGACTTAATCTTTAAAGCACTGTAGTCACAGCAGCGCAGTATCACGCTGCTTAACTGAAGCAGAATCAGTTATTAGTCATTTAAAAATAACACAAAATTACTCCTATTAAGAATTAACATTAAATATTTGTTCCACTACTGAGTGAATGCCATTATTACCCTGTCAAAGGGGCTACTAGGTATGGAAGTGTATAAAAATATGTAGTGTCAGGAAGCTATAATTAAGCCTTATTCATCAAAATGACTTTTTGAGTCGAGTCACCATTATTAGATTTGTTCTATAAGTTACATCTCATTTGTATTTATGAGCTTTACTCTGACCTGACCTCGACCTCCGACAAATAATTATAGTTTTCCTTGGCGTGATGTTTTTGTACAGACTGATCTGATCAGCCTGTCATGTCTGCATTGGCAGCCGACCATTTGGCACCTCACCAAAGACAAACATATTATTACCAAGTGGGTGTAGCTTCCTTATGCCAATCACAAAGTGCTGGTTTGGCATTTCTGAATTCCAGCGGCTGGCAGCTGGTAGTGATTTCTCTGACAACCTTTTTAAAGAAGCCTGCTGGGGCTTTCCCATCATTAACAATTATAAAGAAAATCCTCTCCTTGTGTGCACACATACATACGCTAAGAGGAAAAAAAGCCTGTGATACAGCCTAATACAAGAGTGCTTTGTGAAGCTCTTTTGTAATTGTGGTTGGCACTGGTAAATGTTAGAAATACTCTTAAATAAAATGAGGTACAACATCACACTGCAGAGTTCAGCCTGAACACAAACTATTTAGTTGAAATAACACCTGTCTGAAATAGTTTTAGAATAATAATAATGATGATGATTAAAATAGAATATTTTGCTTTCTTTGCCAAGGTTTCATAATCCTCTTATCCCTGAAATATTGTTGTTTTTAAATATGTTTTTTAATAATAGATGTTTATGAATGTGTTATTTTTAACATTATAAATATTATCGGCATCTGGATCTGGATCGGCATCAAAGCAGATCAGGAGAACATAGCAAGAATGTTCGATATTTAATTATGAAAGGACAAGTCTGATGATAATCTGTGTTTTTTTTTCTCGTTGCCAGTGGAAAAGATGAAAACCAACAATGAACGGATCCAAAGTCGAACTTGTTCCTCTGTGCCACGGAGCTCCATTGTTGTCCAGGAACTGTTCAGCACACACAAATGAGCCACAGTGATGCTCTGGCTGACATGTTCCTTCATTACCATGAGCACAGACACTGCTTCAGAGTCTCTGTTGCTGCAGCAAACACTCACCACAGCATCAAACATGTTCATTTGCTACTGAAAATAGTGTCCAACAAACACGCAATTAACCTCTGTTAAAGTCATGTGTCCTAACAACTACAGTTCCCAGTTGTCTTAGGACATTTCTGTACTTTTTTTGAAAAAACAAGATAAAAAATACTGGACCTGTTTTTGTTTTTTTTAAATGAATATCTTCACCAGCGAGCCTTGGACTGGGATTTGAGCCTTATCCTTTAAGAAGTCCATTAGAAGTTCCTGGAAGTGCACCAAACACAGATTACTTGTTCCCTGACTCATTGGCTCAATCAACTTTTCACCAAATTTCATTGAAATCTCTAACAAGATTTGGAGATATGCTGCTAAGTTGCACACAGACAGAAAAACAAACTCCACTCCACCAAGAGCAGAACCTTCCCTGTCAGAGACGATGACAAGTTTAACAAGAGTAGCATGTTTTTATTCAACATGTGACTGTTGCACTTTATTTTGGTGTTGTGTTGGATTGAATTACGACTCACAGTGCAGCAGTTTTCCATTTTCGTGGTTATTAAGCAGAAAACTTAACGTCAACTTGCTTTCCTATCCTTCAAGATATGTTGTTGTCTTTCTCTCTGACGGCAGCTGTGTTACAATACATTTCCCCTGACAGAGGCTAGCATGTCTGGCATCACTCTGTGACATTACAACACTAAGACGGCGTTCATACCGAGGAAAAGCTTGGCTTTAAACAGCACAGGGATGTGGGTGGGTGGGGAGGGGGGGAGTTGCATTTGCAAGGGTGTGATGTTTCAGATACCAGTGAGACAATGAAATACGATCCGGGAAGTCCAGTTGGGGGAATGGATTTACGTGTTTAAAAGCTTATTATGTGCCAAAACACACCACAGCGGTTTTTACAAGTCTGGAAAGTTATCATGGCAGCAAATGTTTTATCTTTCGTCACCGCAATCTGAAGGTAAACAGCGGGAGTGCAGCGTTCACGTTACAAAACGGCACGGAAATGGCACGTACGCGATTGGCCAGCTGCTGGATCACGTCATGTTGCGTTGAAACAGGAGCTGGGGCAGATTAAACTTTTTCTGCCACATCGTTTTAAACGACCTCTGGCTCAATGGCCCCTCAGCTACATTAATGCTGCTTAGGTTGTAAACCACAGCCATTAGACTGTGGATATAATCAATGTTGCAGTGAAGGAGGTTCTGTCATGCAAACAACTGGTTTATACTTGAGTACCATTGGAACATATGCAGTTTGTTAGCCTCCTGCTTATTTAGTTTTCTGCAGAGGTTACAAGGGGAAGTCAAGTTTATTGAATTGGGCATCCTCCTGCCCTCATTGTTTTTTATTTCAAGGGTGTGAGGGAGAGACACAGTAGCCCCCTCTCTACTCCTACCCCCCTGGCTCTGAGCGGATCCACTGTGCTGTGTTACTGTAGTGGTGACCTTGGTTCTTCTCTAAAAGCCTTCTGTCAGTGCAGATCCGTACAGGCACACAGCCCCGTAGTGTTGAAAAACTCACTGACTCTGCTTGGCCAAAGCCAACAGGGTTAGAAGGGTGCAGGTGCTGCGCTGAAATTGGTTTGCTTTTTGCTTAAAAAGTAAAGTGTGCTTCACTCGGAATGGCTCTCTCTAAACAGTCTCTGTAACCAGAACCGGCTCCTTGTGCTCTAGTATGAGGGTTATGGTTTCACTGGAATCAAAAAGTCTGTTTACACTGCGCGAAATAAATATATGAATTGGATTCTGATACTAGTGTGTATATATTTGGGTTATGAAAAACCGCTCAGACGGTGATATGTGGCCTTTCCAATAAATATTCAGTGTGGGTTGGGAGTTAGGTGAATCAGTCTTGGCCCACGCTCAGTTTTTTAAAGATTATTATGAGACTGTGATTTCAAGGAGAAAATAGACTGAATAAGATCGAATTCAGTTTTTTGGCAGAAGGAAGGGCTTGTTGGCACGCAAAACAATATCTAAATAGAAATCAGATTTTTCACTCAAGTTAGATTTAACTGGAGTGCATTGTCCTCCTTTCTGGCTCAGAAACTTTACTGTCTAGAAATGTGAAAGTCGTAGCCGCAGAGTTTCGGTATATTAACATTATTGGCACACGGGGTGTTATATCTGGCAAGGAGAATCCATTTTGAAAGAGCCTGGAAATACTGTGTATGTAAAGAGCATCTGCCACAGACCTTAGTTTCTTCTCTCAACCTGCAAAGCGTTAAATAGGTCAGTAATATCCCCCCCCCCTCCTCTTTTTCTGCGAGGTTTGTAAAAACGCACAGGATACAGGACCAAATCATTAGCATGGACGGAATCCAGAGCATTAATGGTAACCAGGCAGAGTCGAATGACATTGTTATTGCAGCCGTTCCCGGGAAAGTGAGGGGAGCTGAAAATTTATATTTGATTTATAGCAGGGTTTGAATTTATGTTCCAACTCTCAATAGGAAAGTAAGTGATCTTCGCCCGGCTTCTCACAGGAGAGGGCCCCACAGCATCTGGTGCTGGAAACATCTCTGTATCAGAAGAAGTTCCTTCTAGTTTCTCTTTGCACTGCTTAACCACCAAGAATTTACACCTGTAGGGGATATAGTATTACTGTGTTTATTGGACGGGATTCAAGTCTGAGCCTTGAGAAATTATCAGATGAGTGAAATAAGCTGCTCTTTGTGGGAAACGTCGAGTAACAGGTTACGAGAAGTGCTTGATTTTTTTTTTTTTTTTGTGCTCTAACTGATTCACTACTGCGCTGCTGCTCATGATTGCAAAGATGACGCCAAGTCATTATTTACTTTATTTTATCATGTGCTAAATGGTGTTTGATAGCTCGAGTGTCCGCTCAGAACTGCAGCAGTATGGCACAGATATAAAGATCTTTGATTTGCTCCGCTCAAGTGCTGTTATTTATTGGGAGTTCTTTCTCCAATAGCACTTTGACGAGCAGAAATATACAGCTCACTGTCACCGGGAGTGTGCTTTTGAATCCTCGAAACATCGTATCTTCACATTATTATCTGCTTGAAGTGATGATACGAATACCGTTCTTTATGGTTTTGTAATAACTGCCTTATTTTTCATAGGGATGCAGAGCATTATTTATCACTGGCAGTGTTCATGGGGATTAATGATGCATAACTCTGTCAGAGTTGTCTGGCATACAGCACCAGCCGAAGAAATCTGGAAGGTTATCAGAGCAATAAATCCCAAGTTTTTTCGCCGTTGTTTGTCACGATGCACCGCGGCAGCCAGCAGTTATGATGGCTCCAGCTTGTTCTCCTCCTCTCCCTCTCTCTGTAAGCCGTCAGAAAAATAACACAACTTGTTTAAGCTGCCAGTTGATAAGGTGGAATTTGATCGCACAACCTCAAAGTTCAAAGCGGGCAACCGTTCTTAAATCTTCCCCTTATTACGTTGACTCTGTCTGCTTCCAGCTGGATGATGTGGTGTAGATAAGGAGCGCGCTGCACACTCTCTCCACCTCTGATGTTCGTTCTTGGCAATGAGAACACAAGCACAGTCTGTTCAGTCTTGCATTTTAACTGTTTTGTCAATTGCCGACATCCAATTCTGTTATGTCTATAAACTGAAAATTAAATTAGGTGTGCAGACTGTTACACAGGTTAAATCTATATCCGCCCAAGAGCAGCAGCAGTATTTCTTTCATCATGGCTTATTTTCTCTGTTTAATTTATTGAATAAATTGCCCCTTTAACTTGCCAAGCAGGAGGAAGCCATCCATGCATTGTCCATGATCCGGGCAGAGAGGAAGATTCAGTCTATTAGTGCAATGATAGGGCCTTTACTGCGGCAAGCTCACTGATTGAATGGCATCCTTCTCAAGGTCAGGCCGGAGCTAAGAGCTATTTTCTGCTTACCTGTGCAGCCAGCCGGCCACAGAATCTGCACACAAACTGCCTTTACACCGGTGAGCTTAGTAAGCGGAGAAGCTCATCACTGATATTTCCAGCTGGTAACATGAAGAGAAACCTCTTTGCCTGCAGAAAAGGACACAAAGGCATGAGTAATATGATAAGTGGGATCTTGCTACGGTGCGTAAAGACATTAGGAATGTTGTTTTTCGATCTGCACCCAGGGCCGAATCATATCCTCCCATTGTGCCCCCCCCACCCCCCCTGTCAAAGCAAAAGCAGCGCGTTAAATGTGAGTCAGTGTGCAGCGAACGTGCAGACGGGGTCAGAGGTCAAGCTGGGGAGCACAGCTGTTTTGTCTGCCTGTTACTGTGTGAACGCGAGGCGTCTGCCGTCGCCAGCCCGGTTTTCCTTGAAAACATAAGCGTTTGGCAGAAATAACGCAGCATGACCACCATTAACTTTTAAGCTGCTTATGCTCAGGGACCCACTTTCTATACATCCATGTTCCTATTAAACAAACGAATATAGAAATGTGTCAGCGATCCAACACTGGGGGTGTACTGGGGGGGGGATTAGGGTTAATAATGTCTGGGGACGGAGCTGTTTTCATTGACTGATTTTGATCGTCACGTTGTCGCCAAATGCAGTCAAGACACTCATTAGAGCCACTTCCTCGCAGCACCTAATGTTTTGAAGTGAATTTTCCGCACTGCCACATTGAATTTAGCCGGGGCCGACCTGTGCTTAAGCCCGCAACCGGGGCTGTCATTTGGCATATGTTCCAAAAAAAAAAAAAAAATCTCTTCGGTAGCACAGATCACCCGTATCCATGGAGGGGAGGGGAGTGGAGGGGGGGCGGGCGGTGCCACCTCCACAAGATCAAAGCACCGTGGAAATCCACCATACTGCGTACAGGGTGTAGAGAGTCGTGTCGTGGGGTGACGTGGGGTGTGTGTGTGTGTGTGGGGGGGTGGTTGTGCAGAACTGATTCACCTGTGCAAGGGGCAAAGCACAGCTGCACCCCCCCTACCCCCACCCCCACCCCCAGCTGGAGCCCACGGACCACAGATAGGATTAGAGGCTTTAGCTGCAAAGGTCCCTCATCATCTCTCCGCCCCCGAAACCTTGTATGGCAACAACCCCCCTCAAACACAAATGCCACTTTATGATCACTTAATAACAGCCCCCACCACCCCCACTCCCACCCTCACTTCACACACACACACACACACACACACACATACTCAGTAAATCAGCTCATGTGCTTTTATAGCCACCATTGTCTGTGCAGATAAATAGGACAACCCAGCAGTCTGGGACTCCCAGCCCATGAATCTGGTGTGGAGGCATTTTCTTTCGTCAGCCCACACCCACCCACCTCCCTCACCTCTCCTTTTGCCCCCCCCCCTCCTCACCGTCACCCTCCCCAACCCCTCTGATAGGTATCACTGTAAAGCCCGCCATTGTGAAGCTGCTCCCCGGCATCTGTATCCCAGCTCAGCCCCTCATGCCTGCCAGGTAAACCCGTCTGCCTCTTTGCTACTGCGATAGGGGAGTTTGGCTCCGACTGACTGAAACAACATCACCTTGTTTATCCTGTAAATAATTCACCCCTCCCAGGCAACAGAAACAAAATCAAGGTTGTGTGTTTAACAAGGGAGGCCCAAAAACAAAAACAGAAAAAAAACAGAAGAAAAAAAAAATCAGGTGTTTCCTTTTTAGATAAACTTGGCGCCTGGAGACAGCGACACATTCCTGATTCCTATGCAGCGCGAAGATGCGGCAGTGAGATGTGTTAGGAGAGGTGTGTGTGTGTTGGGTGGGGAGGGATGTGGAGGTGTTTATTTTGTGTGCTCACTGAACTTGCCCTTTGATAGCTCTCTGAAGAGGGTGCAGAGATACTGTCGGGGACATTCTTGTCGTGTTAAACATCAGAACCTATGGAGTGTGTCGGCGCTTCATCGAGTTTGATGCTTATCAACGGGGGCTGTTCCTGGGAGCTGTCACCTCCTCCCTGCCCGCCCGCCTGCCCGCCCGCCCCGTCTGTGACACACATATGTGTACGGCGGACACGCGAGCTGCCTTCGTTTGTTCTGTGTTGTCTAACATCACTCCCTTGGGGTAGTGTACCAGTGTCTAGCATAGACAGACTGTTTATTTCCCCCTCACTTGTAGCGTCCTCTCTGCTCTGCCTTTTGCTTTTTTTTTGCTTTTTTTTTTTGAGGTTTCAGACTTGGTTGGGACCATAAACGACCCATGAGTATTTGGACAGTGGTGCATTTGTTGTGTATGTTCATTTCACCCCCGGCATATCGGATTTGATATGATCCGATTGATGGTTTAGATTTGTACATGCAAAAAGAAAATCACAGATGCCAGGAAAACATCCAAAAAACTGCACAAATTTGAAAAAGAAAAGAAACATCGCAGAAGTTCTATCCTTTACAAATGAAAAAAACATGTGATAAATGCTGCCAAAAACAGATTCACAATGAATTTGTTGTACCTTGCTGTGTGAAACTTACATGTTACGCGTGAAGGATCAAAAGTGTAAATGAATGGGATGTCGCAATTACGTTTTATTTGACAGGGAAAACGCAAAAAGGTGAAAATCTGCGATGGCGTCATTGACACAGCCTCTCAGAAGCGACTGCCATGTGGTCACCGGTGAAGGATGCGTGGCGCTTTCCAACAGGTCCCAGGACTATCGGTATTGTTAAAACTCACACACGCACTTCGACCTCAGCTGTTAAATCTCAAATGCAACGCTGAGGTCGAGCCAAAACAAAAGGAAATGACACACTTTCTAAATACTTACAGATTGCACAGTACTTTCTGAACACCAGTGGAGCATCATTCAGTTTTATATTGTCCTGCAGCCAGAACCTAAAGCTGCATGACAACTGTGAAACAACCATTACAAAAGCAGACTTGGAGTAGTGATACACAATCCTCCCCACCATGCTGGTGTGTCAGCAAGGGACGAGCCAGGCGCTGATCAGAAGACAACAAGGATCTGGGTATTTGAAGCTGATATTGGGCCAGATTCCCATCGGGCTACATGCTATGCCTCCCCTTTGAGTGTTGATTGCAGAGAGGAGAATGTGGTTGACTGATCTGAAAGGAAATTACTGGAGAGAGAGCTTATCCATGCCTTTGACTGATAATCAGCTCATTATCGTGTTGATCATTTACAGCTCTCCCTCTCGCCTGCTCTCTATTCTTTCAGCTGTGTCACTGAAGCAGAGCACAGAGACTTTTAATGGCTTGGCAGGGAGCCTGCTGTGGCGAGGCAGAGTTAAAACAACCATGCTAGCCCTGGCTAGTCTCCACTGTTGCACAGTACAGGTCCCCACCCCACTTATCAACCCTCCCAGGGACGAGAAAAAATTAAAGAAAAACAACAACAGCGACAACAACATATGCAACCCCGACGTGGGCAGCAGTGCCCTAGCACCCCAACATGGCTAACTGTGCATGAAATTGAACTGATTGGAGTTATTGACCAGAAGGCTCCAGCCCCTGAGAGGACAGGGAGGAGTGTGAGTTGGGAGGGAAGCGAGTGAGAGAGAGGAGAGGGTGGGTTGGTGAGTGGGAGGAGGAGGGGGGGGGGTGCTTGTGTGTTACCTGATTGAGTGAAAAATCCTCAGCCGGTTGCTTTGATGCCTGGCACTTTACAGGAAAGAGTGATTTAATGGAAGCTGCCAGACCTCATCAGTGTCAGCGCTCGTGGCGAGGGCCCTCCGCTCCGCCGTGCTTCATATAAAAGCGCTCGCCATGACAGGTCCTGATGGACAGATGTTTGCTAGTTGTTTTAACTGCACAGTAAAAAGAAACACGGGTATCAGCCTCCACCTCTGGCTCTAAAAGACAAGCTGTGAGAGGAGTGAGAGGAGGCTGTTACAGGCCACCCCAGTGTGCAGCACCCTCGCCCTCTGCTATTTTAGGCCTCTATAAATAGCCCTATTGAATTTTTTTTGCCGGGGTTGATAAGCCTATAATTAATGTGACCATCATTAGGCACGGACATGTTCTTCTCAAGAGGACCCCGCTGGTGAGGTGAAGCGAGGAGAAGGGAGACTTCTCCTCTTGTCCTTGTGTTTCTAAGGCCGAACTGAGCAGCAGCGTGAGCGCCGAGCGGGGTGGAAACCGGAGTGACGAACCAGCCGGCGTTCCCAGTGATGTTGCAGAAGACGCCACTTTGTTGTCAAGCTGCTCTCAGCGTCATCCGTCAGCTCCCCGCAAAAAGCCCACTGTGCAAGCGTCTTCAGTAGATCTGAATTGCATTGGAATTGCATCATTAATAGAGCAGAAATGATTCCCAGCAACTCCGGGAGAATACATTGACCCCTGAGGGAGACTAGAAACAAGACAATGTTTTTACAGTGGGAATATCTAACTAGAGGTCCCATTACCACTTCATCAATATACAGCAGCAAGTGAGTGAGGAGATAGAAGGGAGTGGAGCAAAAAAAAAAAAAAATGGAAAGAGGAATGTAATAGCTTATAGTGCTAATGGCAGTCTGAGCGCTCAAGTCCCAAACATTCAGCCGCCTCATCTCATCTGGGCTGTGTAATTGCCCTCCTGGAAGCTGCCACGCGAAACGTCTGCCTCCATAGTGAAGAGTGGCAGCTGCTGGATGTTGAGGAGCAGGCCTGGGTCAGCTCTCCAAGTGGGTCTCCTTGCAACCATGAGATGTCATAATTAATAGCTATCTGGGGGCCCTGGGGCCAGTGCTGGGTGTCTGGAGGGGTGAGGTGTTTTTTTTTTCTTTTTCTTTTTGGCGGTAGGGGTAAATGGAAGCCAAACAGAAAAGGACAGCATACTTATTCTCCACTTAACATAATGTATATTTATCATCACTTTGCCTTCAGCGAGTACGTCTGCGCGGCATCTAACCCTCTGCTTTTCAGGGATATTTTTTCTCACTTGTTTGTATTAGGTTTTTTCCCTTGTATCTAAACGTACCTAGAGATATGTCGCTGTTGTGTACCATGGGAACTCCATAATCTTTGGGGACCAGCGTTCTCCCTAGTTAAGTAAATATACATGAGCTGCTGTGCGAGATACAAGCTCCCAGCACCTTCAGAAAAAAAATCTGTTACTTCAGCTCCCCTCTTTCTTCTCTTCCTCCTCCTCCCTCTCTCTAACATGCCACCTGGGGGCAAATCTCACTCTGTCTCATCTGCTGCTTAATTTCACTGGAGCGGCCCTCAGTAATGAAGCGCCTTGATGTACATTTGCCAATTTCTGCCTCTGCCACTGCGGTATAATTGGGATGTGACTAAGCATGAATACCCAGCGCAGGGTTGGTTGACCTCTCGGCGACCCCGCGGATAGCGCTTTTGTCATAATGGAGGTATTATCTCACATAATCTGGGAATGGAGAGGGATTGTCTGCAGGGTGCCAGGGATGGAAATGAATTGATATAACTCCTCGCTCCTGTGCGCCACAGAGGAGAAGAGAGGAGGGGGAAAAAAACTGCAAGATATATTTTTTACATGATCATAATGAAGACATTTTCTTCTTATCTATTGCCGCTTTGTGTTTATTGGAGTAGGAGAGCAGCTTCTGGCAAAAGCAGGGGTGGATTTTTTTTTTTAGCAAGGGAGGGAGTTTTGATGCTGTGGTACTTGAGAGAATTTCACTGTACTGTATGTGTGCGTGTCAGCTTTTTGCCTGTGTGGGTGCACTGTGTACTCAATGCACATGTTAGTGTATGTGTGTCTGTTAATGACCCTGTAAAATGACAAGCTGAGCTGGCCAGTGAGAGCACAGCCGACAGTCAGAGAGAGAGAGAGATAGAGATGGAGGTGGAGGAAGCAGGAGAATTCAGATGGTTGGAGGGCGGGGGGTTCGGGGGAGGTGGTTGCACTGTGATTCACCATGCTGTCATCAGGGGGACAGGGGCCCCTGAGTGGCCCTCTGTATTCCCACCTGAGAGGCCTGCAAATGGAGGGGCCGTGCTGTCATTATTTACAGCCCGCAGCTCCTAACCTTGGATTCGGAGCTCATCACTGCGAAGGGAAAATCAGATTGGACTTGACGTGTACCCGAGCCAGTGACCTTGATAAGTGTGAGGTGCCTGCAGCAAGAGGTTAGGGAAGAAGAGCTCGCTTCTGTCAGCTTTCGCTGTGGATTTGCGCGTGCGTGTGTGTCCATGTATTTCAGCCAGGTGGGGAGGGGTGGGGGGCGGCGGCGGCGGCGGCTGAATGACTGAACCATGACTCAAGATGACACGTGGTAGGCCTGCTCACGGGCCGCGATACAGCAGGCATATGTGACATTATTACTGTTCATTTTGCAGGCACCAAGCGCTGGAAGGTGGATTAATTGATCAGTCTGTTGACATAATCAACCGACTGTTACTGAGATGAAACAAATGCCAAACACTTACTGGTTGCAGCTGCAGCTAAACACATGCACTTATCGCTCTTCTGTCTCCAAACTGAAGACTTGTGGGTTCTGAACTTTTTGGTCACGAAAAACCCACAATGTGAGGATAGCATTGATGAAAAGTTATGATGGGAAAATATCTCATTATAAAATACAAGAAGCGCTGAAATTCAAAATGAATATTATTTGCATTCTTATTTATTGGTAAAATCTCCAAATCCCTCCAACACATCAGCTGTGTTTGTAAATCGTCAGCCTTGGTCTGAAAATGCACCTGAGCCTTGTGTAAAGTAATGAATCTTTTCCTTGGTAATTTTATTTTCCTATTTGATTATTTATTTTTTTCCATCTGAACTAGTTACCTGGAGACCAGCGGGAGGGTGGAGGGGTTACAAAATAACAGAGGAGAGCATCTCAGGAAAAGGGTGATGAAAATGCATTTTTCTTCCCCTACCGAGATGCTATTTGGTCGTGTGAAATGATTAATTTCACACATATACAGGTCATCCCCGAAAGCAGCAACATCTCATTCACAAGGGGCCCCCGTCAGCAACAAAACAGGAGGCTGCAATAAAATGAGCAAACAGCAGCACGTACTGTACGTCAATAAATCTTTGGAGGTTAAACCTGAGCACTGTAGAATTTGAGCAGCCCCCCTCTCTCATCAGGTAAAAGTCACTGAGTACATCAGGACTGTCGAGACCAAAAAAAATAAAATAAATAAATAAATAAAAATGGCAGACGAGCAGTTTGGGGAGTGTCCTGTGCTAGCAGGTACACACTCTCTCACACGCAGAGAGTGTGTGTTTGCATAAGTAGGATGGAGCCTTGAATTATTGGGTTTGTGTAAATAAGGAGATGAGACTGTTTTTAGCACACAGGGAGGATGGAGAGCTTGGATGAGAATAGTGCCTCTGTGTGGAGTGGAATTGGTCTTGGGTTGTTTACGACAGCTCGCAGCCCTCATATATCACAAGCAGTATGTTTGCTGTGAAGCTACAGTTTGTGTGCCATCTGCCTTAGCTGAACTTGACCCTTCAAACAGACTTATATTTTGTCAACTGAGCATCCTGTAACTGCTGTTTTTTTTCTCTTCTTTTTTTTTTGCTTTTAATTTTCTCTTTCTTAGTGGATGATCCAGGAACCCCACAAGGTAGCTACCTTCTTCGGGTGCATCGGTTCCGACCGCTTCGGGGAGATCCTGAAGAAGAAGGCCGAAGAAGCCCACGTCGACGCCCATTACTACGAGCAAAACGTGGAGCCGACTGGTACCTGCGCGGCCTGCATCACCGGGGACAATAGGTTAGCCGTCTTTCAGTCACCCTTGACCAAGAAGTGACCCCCTAGCTCGGATTCGAAAGAGTCATTCCCGTTCATTTGTACATCCACACAGGCAGGCGTTTGACTCCTTGGGGCTGGAAGTCATAACAGAGAATCATAGCTCGGCTCACACATCAAAAGGAAAAGGCGCAGCTTGAGTGTGTTTTTCCAGGCTCCCACTCAGTCTCTGCCGCCCCAGTGGGTTGTCATCCATCTACACGCTGACAGTAGCAATGTGTTAGAGATGGCTGGGCTATCCCAGCTCTCACCTGTCAGCCTTCTCGCCTGTAAAAAGGGGCTTTAGCCTCTCTGACGACTCTCACGCTAGCATCATCATCGGCACGTCTGAGACAGCAGAGGTCAAAGCCCTGCACACGCACACACATACACACAAATATCACTAACAGTGAGGGCTCCAGTTCATGATAGACCAGGTGTGGATCAATAACCTCCTTCTCTAAACACTCCCCTCCTCTGCAGCCCTTCATCCGCTGCTACTGGAGTTGTCAGTCAGTCAACGGCTGGACCCTGACCGCCCCGGGAGCCGGCCCCGCTGAATGGTCTTAGTGGGCTTGTTTGATGTGGGCTCTGACACCTGAAAAGGTCAGGTGCCGTGCTCAGGGAGACGAGCTCTGTAATATTTCTTACAGGTGTTTAACAGACAGCTCAGGAGGCCAGTAGAAAGGTCGCCGGCAGGGCCAGATTGGAGGGGTGATGTCTTTGAAGGATTGGGAGCCAGCGTGTCACAGCCCCCGGGCTTTGATTAGAGCAAGTCTTCAAAGAAAATAAAAATCTACCTCTCCCACTCCAATCTAAAACCCTATAGTTCCAACATGTGAAAATACTGTATTTGCAATAATCACAATTAAGGCATTAGTAAACAGTTTTATTTATGTCTTACAGTATGTACCAGTCAGGTCCTTCGGGATCTTAGAGTTTTAGTGTGATGCTTATCGTCCCAAATATGTAAACATGACTGTGCTATAATTTGTGAGCCAATTTTATATAGAGATAAACTGAGCTAACATTTAGAATACTTAGTCTCAGTTCCTAATAAGTACCAGCTGATTTGAGTCTAACCTTCTGACCATACCGGCACCACCAACTAAATATAACATAATTTTATATGTTAGTTTTGAAATAGTCCAATTTTATTAACTTTAATTGAATTGCCAACCAGCAAATCTCATTTGGAGGATCCACAGCCTCAGCAGACGAGCTGTTGTGGGGGAAACAAAGTCTCTTTTTACGGTCGTTTCAGAAAGTTTAATCAGGGAGACTTGTTGTTTATATTTAACCTTGGTTATGCTTCATGCTATTTTTATGCAGAAAGCATATGCTAAGTAAAATTAGCAAATATGATTATTATTATTCGGTGTGACAGAAAAACACCAAATCGTATCGCAGACGGTGCAGATTCCTGGAAGGAATGATGAATGCGCTGCTCTGAAGTTCAACCCCTTCAACTTAGTATCTGTTTAGATTGAGCTGTTATTTGAGAGTGCTGCGATGTCTATTGCACTTCCTCAGTAATGACACACATTTTGTCTGTCATGCTCAGTTCTAACCTTTGAGTCCATTACTACAACCCAGGTCAAGTGCAGCGCCGATCCTGCTGTCACGGCGTTGCCTCCGTCCTCACACTCTGATCAACTTAGCACACTGTTACTCTTTTTCCTTGACACTAACCGCGGCGAGCAGCTTTTCCTCCGCCAGAGCGAGAGCAGATCTCTTACTGTGGCGGCACCCTCCTGTCATATGGCCGCCCCTAAATAGCGATGATGGTTGCACTCATTTTGATGGCCGTTCATAAAGAGACAGCGAGGACCGGCTAATGAGCTATGTTACGATAATGCCACCTGCTTCACTTTCCAGCTCCCACCACTCTCTACTCGACTCAAGTGTTCATTTAATAATGCATTTCTGTTGTTTTCCCACCTTGGCAAACAACGGCCCCCTTCACCAGGTGATGTGCTAATATGAGTAATTTGGAGGTTGTTGTTGGCCTCCTTCTTAATCTTTCCTTTATTTTGTTTTTTTTTGGTGTTTGCGATAACCCATTCCTTTAAAGGGAAGTAAAACAAAGAGATCCAGATGACTTTATTTCACCTTGGTTCAGAGATTCTAAGAAACTATTATCATCCTTTTATATCATGAAAGAACAAAGGAAAGTCTGGGGCCCGAGTGTTTTTAGGGATGTTTTTGAGACAAAATTAAGATGGATGATAAGCGAGGCAGAAGATTTATGGGGTCTGTCTCGGCAGGTCCCTTGTTGCTAACCTGGCAGCGGCAAACTGCTACAAAAAGGAAAAACACCTGGACTTGGACAGCAACTGGGAGCTGGTGAAGAAAGCCAAGGTCTATTATATTGCGGTAAGTGAGACCCTCTCCATTCAAAATGACTGTTCCCCAACTCCATTGCCAGAAGAGGACAAAATGTTAAGAGGCTTTATTCAGGAAATGCCTCAGCGCGCCTTCTGCATTGTCAATATATCCATTCATCCTTTGTCAAGTGAAATGAGCTACGTTACCTATTGAGACAATACAGCTCCATTCTCCCTATTTGCAGCACGGTGTGAAATTGTTCTACATGTAATGCATTCATTCATTCCTTTTTAACGTGAAGACAAGCCAACAGGTGCTGTGAAAGTGTGAAAATTGATTATGCAAGTTCATTCGGCTTTACCCGCTCCTACACAGTCTTCCCCTTACAGACAAAACACACACACACACACACCCACACACGCACAGATTGAGGAGGACAGATGTGCGCTCAGACGTTCACACACACTCAAGCTGCACCACTGAGGTAATGTCTTCACTTACAGCTTCTGGAGTAGGATGGCCTGCCATGCTCGTGTTTCACTCTTTGGGATTATATTTAATTCCGGCAGATCAACAATTTCTCTGATCTCGAGTCAAAATGATAGCCCTGAAATCGCGCTGCATTCCACGTCTTTAAGCAGTTCATTATCGGCATAAATCAGCCTTACAGCCTCGGCTATCAACATACTCCTTGGCATCTTCTCCCAAGTGAGCTCCACAATGCTCTCCTTTTTGCCCCCGCAAGCCCACTCTGAACACAAGTGCATTGTAGTACAATAGTGATGGAGGTTTTCATAATTAGCCGCCCAGTTGCAGAAATACACATAAAAAAAAAAACAAAAAAAAGCTGTCAGTGCTCATGCCAGAAAACAGATCAGTCAGTCCATCCTCCAGAGTTTGTGTGGTCTCATTTTTAGCCTCTGCTTCACATTAGCAAACATGGCACATCCTCTGCAAATTGGCAGTTGGGTTTTGCCCACATCCGACAGTCTTGCGCGCAGGGAAAAGCTTCCGTGGGATTTGAGGGGGGATAGAAGGGCCACAAATGGGTGTTTGTCAGTGCTCGGAATCTCAAACGTGGTGTTCAGCGTCCCTCCTGGGCCTCTTTGTCAAAACAGGGGGATCATTCGCTTTATTAGAGTCCCATTCGCACTTCTAAAGTACTTAGCCAGATACACTGCCACAGCTATTCCCACTTAATACTGTGTGGCGTGTCTAGACTGGTGTTCACTAAGGCCTCCTCTCTCCATTAACCTTGTCGAGAGCACTCAGATGTATTTACCCAATTTACAGCCAGATTGTACATTTTCTCCCCCTCTCTCCCTCACTGTACCAACCTCTGTCTTGTATTAATGCGCTTTGTTGGTTTCCATTAAACGTCTGCCACACCGTATACGCGCCCTTGTACATGCTAATCTGTAAATTTAATTACCAAAAAAAAAAAAAGTGTGTATGTTAGCATGTTGTTTTGCCCCCGCACGTGTGCCTGTGTTTGTTGGAGCATTTGTGTTAAAGAGGTGATTGATGATTCCTGGCAGAGGCTCTCAAGGTGCCTGCTACTATGTGGTGTGATTGGATGAAAACAGAATTATTAGAGGGCTCCTGCAGCCAGTCTGGCTCATCCAGCAGCAGCGGCGGCGGCAGCAGCAGCAGGGCTGGTGGCAGACGCAGAGCAGGGAGGCAGCACTGCCATTTCTCACAAAGAGAGAGAATGTTGAACTCCTGCCAAATGTTTGGTGGCAGGCTGTTGCTAGGAAATCTGGGTCCTTAGGCAAATCATTGCACAAAGACCAATAACAAAGGCGTGAGGGGGAAGAAGGAATGGCTAAACGCATTTCAGGCTGACGATATCTCTCTCTCTCTCTCTCTCACTCTCTCTCACTCTTTTTCTTTTTTCTTTTTTTTTTCTGAATGCCATCGCTGCTGCAGTGATGTTTACAGTTTCTTTCCCCAACGATTGTAAACATCAGAAATGGAGGGTGATGTATTGTGTGGAGGGGAGATGAGTGACTCTAATTGGTGGGGGTGATGTGTGCGTGCTGGCCCAGTTAGCCTCACCCCCCCACCCACCCACCCACCCACCCACCCTTTCCTTCCATCCCCATCCCCCGCTTGGCCCTCTATGGATGCCCCCCCCCCCTCCTCACTTCTCCTCCTCCCTCTCTTCTCCTCTCCTTTTGCTGTCTCCTTTGCCCCCCCCCCCCCCTCTCTCTCTTTCTACAGCCTCTCAGACACTCACACATACACTTGCTGCTAAACACACACAGCATGCACGCACACATTCTGCAGCATACCACTGGCTTGTTTTTCTTAACACAGAGCGCTTTGCCCTGTAATTTGATCTCCACTGCTTGATGCATCCTCCATGATGCCACTTTGAATTAACCTATGGCTCCACAGCTCTCCTTAGCCCCGGCTAATAAAATGGCCTGTCCTAACTTATGCCATTTACATCCAGGGAAGACGGAAAAAAAAAAAGAACCACTCAGGCCATCTCCTGGTCACACGTGGTGGAGGGAGTAGCAGAAATAAAGAAGAAGGGAGACAAACAAGACAATTGACTGTGAAAAGGCCTGTTAATGACTGGGCACAGATGGTCAGAAATAACCCAAGGATAGACGGAGGAGACGCTCGCCTCTGCCAACTGGCCTGATACACAAAACTCACCCAACGAGACACAAGCTGCAGTGCTGTCAGGTCACAAACCCGATCACAGCTGTGGACGCTGTTCCGTTTACGCCCCTGAGCTAACGGCGCGAATCCCCGTTAGCCAGCGAGAGGCTATACGGCCACGCCTGAGGAAAACAGCTAGCCCACCTTTTTTCCTTTTTTTTTTTTTTTTCCCTCAAACAGCGCAGCAAGTTGAAGTAGAATGCCTCACACTGTTAACACTGGCACACTGCATATAGCATTAATTGGCAGTTGTGTTCTTGCCCTCGCTGCAGGGGAAAGCTGAGTTCAGCCTCAGTCACTGTAGCATAATATGCAAGAAAAAAAGAAGAGGCGAAGGGGAGGGCAAAAGCAAAGGGGGGAGAAAAAAAAAAGCGCAATACTGGCACCACAAGCAGCACGTCAGCTTGCTTACACCCCAGAGTGGCACACACACACACACACACATTGTTACTCCGCCCCACCAGCCCCTGCAATTTGCAGCCAAAAAAGCAAAGGGAGAGGTTTTCCACACACACACACGCACGCATGCACACACACACACAACTAACTGACACCTCATCAGCCAGCCGAAGGGCTGATTAGCACAGAGGTGACTGCGGCTGTGTCTCTGTCCAACTCAGAGGACCACACTGTCCTCACGCTGACCTTGAGCCTCATCTCCTCTCCTCCTCTATCCTTCCTTTTCTTTCCTTCTACTTCTCCTGCTCACCACTGCTTTCCTTTTTTTTCTTTTTTTTTTATCTCCAGTGTTCTTCCTTCCCCCTGTCTCCATCTCTCTCCCTCCTTCTCACCTCTCCTTTTCTGTCTTTTCTCTCCCTTTTCTCTCTCCACTCTGTACTGCACCACTCTGCACTGCCCCTGTCCTTCCACATAGCCAGGGAGGGATCACGAGGCAAAATGCAGGCAGTGGAGAGAAAAGAGGAAAGGGAGGGAAGAGAAGTGGGAGGGGGGGAGGGAGGAAGGGGGGGTGAAAAAAAACTGGCAGGCTCCCCCTTTGTCTGCAGGCGATCAGTTACAGTCTTGGTTGCCGATGAAATTTAATCCCCACCGCATTTACATGCCAAGTTTGACTTCTGGCAAGCCCTATTAAATAGATTTGTAAATCATTTCATCTTGATTAGAATCTGTTCTCAAGGGATCAACATTTTTTCGCCTTGCTTGTGTTTTGTTATGTGCACAATCTGTGCCCACTGGTGTTAAAATCTGAAAGTCAGCCTTTGGTGGCGGTGGCGTTTTTCTGTCTGAGCGAGTGTGAGCAGTAGGTTTAGGGGACAAAGAGCGATGGGTGCCAAGTCCCGTCCGTCACCGGCCAAGCCACTGTGTCAGCATGTCTCCCATCTCTGGAGGTCATGTCGGTGGGCGAGCGACTGCTATGATGTGTCTTCTCTTTATTAGGCTGACACCACAGTGTCTTTAGCATGGAACAATGTCATTTCAAATTGTGCCTAATCAGATGGCATTTTGTAATTGCCAGCAAGCATCTTATGAATATGAATTCATAATTGTTCAATTACAAGCCGACTGCATCATATTTATTGGCTTATTTATTTTTTTCTCCCGCTGGCCTGGGCCAATTATAGGATTTCAATCTTGAGGCAATCAAGTGATAAGGGTGAGGCGTTTAGTGTTTGCTGTCACTATATAATTCTCTCGAATGTTAAACATCCATCTGGGAGGGCTGTATTTGTCAGAAGGCTGTGCGTGGAGGTGCACCTGCCTAATTGAGTGGTAATGAGCTGTCAGGAGTGCGGGCTTGGTGATTGGCTCTCGGCGGGGCGTCCCGTGCCAGTGGGATGTATGGGCTGGCCCGGCACTTCTGGAGGATCAGCCAGCTCCACAGCCCCGCAGGCCTGAGTGGGCGGAGCGTGGTAAATTAGGGTGGAGAGGCCAAACGACGCTGGCTGCAGAGACATCCTGTGGCTTTCACTCGACTAGGATTTATTTAGGTTGTTTACAATTACCCTCACTCCCGATTTGGTTTTACTACCTAATGTCAGAGGCGGAGAAAGACTTCAGATTAACTCAACGTAGAAATACTGCACTGCAAAAACACTCCATGAAAAGTTAAAGCCCTATATTTACTTTTTGATTAAAGTCACCATCTATCAAATTATTTATGTTCATTATTGAATATTCTGATTGAATGTGTTTGTGCATATAAGAAGAAGAGATGCACTGTATTTTAACAAAGGCGTCATTATTACTGATGATTTCCAATGCAGATGTTCAGGATGGATATTAACTTTAATTACATTATAAACTGTTATGGTCATAACAATTTACCATATGTCATAAATGAGCATATGCTCTATGTAAAATCATAATCTACAAAGTAAGAGGTAATAACTGTCAGATCAGTGTAGTGAAGTAATATTTACAGTGCAATAGTTTACTTTGAAATGCAAAACATTTACAGAGCACTTCAGAAATTATACTGTACAGCACCTGGGTAAATATACTTAATTACTTTTCCGCGACTGGTCCATTTATTTGTTTGTTGAAGTACAATATAAACACAGTCAGCACCAGAAAAGCAAATATGTTTGAAGTTGTTGTAGGGAAAGATCCCGGATGTCAGAGTTCACCTCATTTTGTTATTAAGTTCTCATCACACTCAGTGGCATCTATTTATGTTTGGATTTGTGTATTTGTGCGATTTATTTTTTTAATTTTTGTATTTATTGTTAGAAATATGTGTGGAACTACTTAGAAGTTGGCAGGGCTGCACTGGTTTTATTTTGGGACGGTTTTATTTCCAGCATCCTAATTTGAACAACAACGAGGAAAAACAAAACAAAAAAACGCTTTAATCTACTGTATCTTGAGTAATTGCCTCTTGGTGGGGGGGAGGCACACATTTTTTTGGACTTCTGGCATGCCTCCAAGCTGTAGTCCATATTACTCTACCAGCATGCAGCGACTTTGTCCTTGTACACCCACGTTACCTTGTAAAAACAGTTTTTCTTCTTCAGCAGGGAAAACACCATGTCCTTTCACCCCAGATTACTGTGTGCATCTGCTCCACCGGCAACAAGTCTGTTTTCCTCTGCCTCGCTGTAAAGGGGATGAAATAGTTCAGACTTAATGATATTTCTACTTTCCATCACCTTGTCCCCCCTCGCTGCCTCTGCATCAAAGCGCCCAGTGTGTGCGCACGCCTTTTTATTCATGAGACCAAGTTGTAAAACGCGGAATAATGTTTCGGTCCTACACTGGGACGTTGTGGCCATTTGTGTGAGTTCCACGGCTTAATTGAATAGACTGAGTAATTATTTGTCAAGTAATGCTGAGCAGAAAATAAATAGCCACTTTGCGGCCGTGAATTGTGCCTGATGGCCATGTGTTGATACTCTCACCAGGGAGAGTAAAAACCTGCTCTACTGGCTAAGTATCTGATTAAGATTCACATGATGGAACCGCAGACGCTTTAGGATAGTGTCTCTCCTGGGCAAAGACAGTGAGCAGAGTTAAGTGTCAGACGCTGTTATATTATCATGCTGGAGCATAAAGCCTTGACTGAATAAATATTGCTGGAATATTCTCCTCACCGCAAACCATCCGCAGCAGTCGGGTCAGCTTGACAGTTTCTGACTGAAAGCGGCCTATAAAGAATCCCCACAGATGTGCATCTCTGTGCGGCAGATGCTGGACACTGTTCTTTGAGAATTGTTTCCTTCTGCAAGGTTTCATTTTTTCCCTTTTATGTTGCTGTAATTTGTTTATGGTCTGTAATAAGCCTGTGCATATCTTCCTTCTGCCAGTTTGGCCCAGATCCAGTGTAAAGTGCCAGTAATATTTCCCCTCTCTCTTTTAAAAAGGAGACTAATGACTTCTGAGGAAAATATAATACTTTGTAATGTTTTGATAATTCATTTAAAGTTTGAATTCTCAAGATTTTCATTAAGTTAGACATCAGCTTTTATACTCAGTAATGCAGCATTTCTTTTCAGCAGTGGCCTAGCCATGTTTGTATTCTGTGATTACCAGTCTGTTCAGTAGTTTCTATTATTAACGTCTGATTATGACATGTGGGATAGAAATTTGGTCCAAAAAATAATTTTAAAGGAGATATTTTTAAGTTTTGATATTGCTACACGGCCAGCATTACAATTGCTGGCTGTTGACTCACCACTTGTGCGCCAAGAGTTTCAGCCATTGTTACGTATTCAAGACAAGAGGTTATAAGAAGCCCTCAGAGAAGCTCCACTTCTTCAGAGCAAACCGGCTGCCACAGTGACTCAGCATTAGCCTAACCCTGCCAGGGCTAGCTGGTGAGCATGCTAATTTCATTAGATAGAGATAGAAGCAAGACAAGAAAGCTACTTCCTAGACAGCGAGAGACAGCTGTTTGCAGATAAGGGGACAAAGATGCCGAATTCATAATTTTTCTAAACTGGTAAGCAAAAGTTATGCTAATGTTAGCTATAACCCTAACATGTCTTTGGTTTGTCTTGTTTATTTTCCCGGTTCGCCAGTCTTAATACAACACTAACCGCTATTCCCCAGTCTTTATGCTACGCTAACCACCACTGTAGCTTTATTTACAGTGGGTAAACATACTCAATCAATTTCAATTTCAGTTAATTTGGGGTATTTTTTGTCTATACAGGAAAAATTGTAAAATTGTCATACTTCTCAGCCCTCAAGTTTATATGAAATTATTTATTTTGCCTGGCATGCCTGCCCAGTGGTCCAAAGCCCCAAAATATTCAATTAGTGATGACATGAAGTGGAGAAATCACTGCAGCTCATTTGGAACCAGAGAAAACAATTTCTGCTTGATAAACGTCTCAGAAGATTAGATTTTGTCAATTTATTGAATTTAATTACAGTTGTGTAAACAATTAATGGATTCAGCGTTTCAGCAGCAGTAATACGGTTGCAAACGCCTTTTTTTTTTTGCTTCCCCTGGGTTTCAGTTAACATGTCTGGGGTTAGCATATGCGGTGGGAAAATGTTTATTTTTCATACATGGTGCCACTCAGACATTGGCTAGTACTCTGACCTTATCTATTGTTTCTCAAGTGTATATTGTAAGCAGCTTTGGAGGCTTTATGGAGACTTAGCCAGCAGGGCTGCCGTTGCTCTGGTGGAACATTTGGACCTCTGGCAAGTGTCAGATTTTCAGCAGCACATTAAATCTCTTAACCCAGTTCTTTTTTTCCCCTCCCCTTCCTCTCTCTGTCTCTCTCTTCCTCTTCCCCTCTCTCCCTGCCATGCTAACAAGCTGGCTGTGATTTATTTTTCATGTGTGGCGTTGTTAGCCGCTGCCGCCATTTTTTTTTATTATTTTATTTTCCTCGGCATGCAAACTGTAGTGCCAGCGGTTAGCCTGGTGCCCAGGCCCTGAAGGGGCAGAGTGGAAACGCAGCCAGAGCAGCTGCACATCCGCCCTAACCGGGCAAAGTCCTCCAGTCGCACTGTGATGGGGAGGCCAGAGCCACTTTGATTAGCATGTCCGTCGTTATTGGCCAGCTTGAATGTCATGCACCGTGAGCCCAGTTGTCTAATGCTTCAGCTGGCCAACGGGGCTGCTCCCTGCAATTACTGATAGGGCTGCTTGTTCCAGTGTGGAGGGGAGGCCAGGGAGAGCGTCAAAGTGCCAAAGGATTGTCCTTGGTAAATAAAAAGCAGACATCTTCCTTTTTGATGTTCTATATGTGCGTGCCTTACTTTCAGATGCTGTGGCGCAATCACATTTGAAAGCATTTTGCGCTCCGAACATAACGAGGGGGGACCAATCAAAACAATAACTGCGGTTCCTTTTGACAAAGCCCTTGGCTCACAATTGTCAGAAGATGTAAGCTGACTCATCCACACAAGAAGGGCATGTATCCCTGGGAGCGAGGGGCGAAAAGCTATGATGAATCTTCCCCTCTGTGCTCTCCTCTCTCCACTGAGCCTGCATGGATTAATTACATGACTAGTAGCTAGTTTAGTCCCATTATTTATTTTTTTTCTAATGAATAATTTTACTCTCCCTCTCCGCCTAGATTTTATTCTACTCAGGACTTTTCAGCTCAACCCTGTGGAAATAAGAATGCATTGATTATTTTCCATCTAGCAAATATCCCACCAACTGAGGAATAACATGCCTTCCGCCTAATTGGTTTGTTTATCTTGAGCAACAGACTCTGGGTTTGTTTGGACTCTGGCTGGCATCCACACACTGCACCGCTCCTCAGCATGATTACTCACCTTGGGAGGAGGCTGCTGGAGCAAGGTTGATGTTCCCCGCATAGACATCAGGCTGTCATTCTCTCCGCTTATGTGACATCATTTGCCAAGACAGATTTGTTACAGGAAAAATAAATTCAGGCCTAAAAAGGGATTGATTTAAGGACAGGCGGTGAGTGGAAAAAGGCGACAGGAGGGATGGGGGCTCCCAGACACATTTCACCACTGAGAGGGCTCGGGCCGGATCCAAACAAGCTGCCAACAGAAGATGGATTCTGGCTTCATGTATAATTGATAAACTGTATGTTCTAGGTGTCAGCTTTAAAGAGGGAGCTAGGACTATATCAGGAAGCAATTTTTCCTCTCTGAGGCAAGCATCATTTTTATTTTGTCCTCCCCCGTTCTCTGGCTTATCTTCTCACTTCAGAAAGCCCCGTTGAAAATTATCGTTTTCTTTGAAGACGATGTTCGGGAAGTGCAGCTTTAAGAGCACATCCTGTTCCTGCACCTATTAGGAGTACTAGTCCAGGGCAGATAGCCATCTGCAAAGTTGACTGTACATCCTGAGTTATCGGGATTAGCCATCTCACTCTTGACACCTAGCACATTAATATTAGCTATTGGAGACTCTATCCTACTGAAAGCAGCATAAATGGATTAATGCAGCGCTTATCCTTTTGGAAATAATGCCCTTTATTGAGCGGATTTGACACTGTAAAGGCTAATGATGACATTGAATGGAGCCAGAATAAGTAATGGCGCATCATCCCGTGTCATGCAGCCAGAATAGTCGCTATTTGCATTCCGACAGCTCAAACTGTATTGATTTTGCTGAAGGGGTTCGGTTGTTTTTCCTCTGCAGCACTAAGAAAGTGTTACTCAATCATCACCGTCCTTTAGCTAATGACAGTGCCCTCACTGTAGGGCCCAATGACACGCTCCGTTCGTCTTCATACTGTATGCTGCGATTTCACCTCTGAGCACTTTGCGCTGCAGCAATTACTGTACATGAAACACAATATGCCTGCACGTCCCTTGCCTGTCTGTCACGCAGAGTCGGTGGGATTAATGTGGCTTTGGCCGCTCACTTTAATAGTGATAAATTTGTATCCTGCCAGCCGGATCTATGAGTGCTACGTGTACAATTCATCCTACAAAGGTTTGACTATTCCAGTGGACAAGAGGAGGGTAAAAATAGCAATTTAAACCCTGTCATTTCCGTTTGACACAGCAGTGAAGAGTGGTTTTCTGTTGTGTTTCTTTTCTTACATAGGACCGGCCTGATTAATATTATTTTTCAGTATACCCCGTGTGCACTTGACACTGAAAGAACAGGAAATGCGCCAGCATGGGGTAGCCTAACCTGATCCGGCCACACAGTGAGCATTTAAATCAAGCTGAAATGATTGTAATTCACTGGGTGAGAGTCTCCTTGTACCCTTGAACCCCTAACATGATTTGATTATAAAGAGGTTAAACAACTGTAATAATAAATCTGTCAAAGTTTTAATAAGATGTGCCATTTTGTATTGGGCTTCATAACACTGAGGGCCAGACAAGTGGCCATCAGGGCCACCTGAGAACATTTGCTCTGTTCTTTCTGCTAAATTGCCGTCTCCCCAAGGTGTTTTTTTTCTTTTTTTTTTAACTGACAAGATAGTAACCTTATCAATCACAGCTGCTTCCCTCTCTCTCCCAAGGACTTGTGTTGATATGTTCTAAGTGTTCTTCCCTTTGGCTGTTTTAATGGGAATATTGCATGCTCATTTCAGCAATGCCTCCCTGTTTCTTAATGAGCTGATAAAGCTCCAATTATGGAGGCAAATCCTGATTTCTGATTTGCATTACCGACTCTTGTTTCACCACACACGGCGGAAATGTTCATGATTGAGGTGCTGGGATGTTGGTCTGCCTTTCCAGAGACTTACATGCTCTGTGTGAGCGTGTGTGTGTATGTATGTGTGTGGGGACACAGGAGATGGACAGATTAGATTATACAGTAGATGCTGCACGGCCCCGGCCGTTTGTGCGTAGAATGTGATTTAGTTGTGAGGTTTGAGACGGGCTGTGGGGCTGCTCTGGGCTCTGTGATGGGTGAGGGGACAGACTGACAGTGACAGTGGGGTGGTAATGGCTCTGAATGAGGAGGAATGGCCCCTGTAAGGCCCCCAATCCCAGCGGCAGAGCAGCAGCAGCAGTAGCAGCCCTGTCCAAATACACTGCAAAATGAATTCTTCTTTACACCTATGTGGGGGTTTTTTTTATTTTATTTTTTTTATTCCACACAACTTGAGATTGAGGCTATTTATAGCTTCACCAATCTGAGAAGAAATGGTGAAAGAAATGGAAAATGCTACCCTTAAAGAAATCCAACCTTCACTTTTTATTAAGTATCAGCAGCTGCAGTAACGCCACATCCCATCAGATGTTAAGACATCAGTGGAAGTAAAAAGATGAGAGGATGTTGTATCACCTTTGGAGTTTCTTTTTTTTTTGAACAGCTCCCCAAGCTGATAGCCTAAGGAGACGGGGAGACGTGAGGCCGATCAATGTCCTCAGGACCTCTGGATGAGTGATCACAGATATGGACGTATCAGTGTGACAATGATTGCATATGAGATCCCAGGTTTGTTTTCATACAGCCACATATTTGCTTCTCCTGCCCTCCGTGCCCCTTTTCGTCTCCGAGACTGAAACATCATGTCTAGAACTTTGGCTGGGGAGCTCTGCAGTTCATGAAAAATGCATTCGCTCGGCTCTTTTTCTAACTCCTCGCCTCTGATACTCTTGTCATATCATATCCATGTCATGTCAGTGTGTGTATTAATTATGTAGCAGGCGCAGTTGAGGAGACGGTATTGATGCATCTCAACTAGACATCCTATGTATATTACTGACCCGTCATGGGGAAATATAAACAAGAGTTAATTAAGGATGAGAAGACACTTTAATATTTAGCCCTGAGAGTAAATAATTCTCAGTCTGTGTTTACAGGAAGTGTCTTTTTTTTCCCTCTCTGTCTGCTTCTCCCTCAGGGTCCATTTTATTCTCAGAGTCTCACTCCATTCAACCATTGTGGTCATTTTTTCCGGTTCAACTGAGGTGTTCGACCCGGTCATCCCGCCTGGGTTTAGTTTCTCTTTTTACTCGCCGTCGCTCAGCATAAACAGCACCCTGTAGCACCTTTTGGAGGTGTCCCAAATTACAAAGGTAATTTATTTCTTTACAAGCAGAATTATGCAGGAGTTAAGAGGTCACGGTGTAATATGGGACCGCTCAGCAGTTGCACACGAGCCAGTTCCTGCTCAGGGTTTTGTGTTCCTGTTTATGAGCCCTCTCCGTAATCATATGGAACTGAGATAGCACTTTTATTCCCTCAGCAAATGAATATCAGGAGGGAACACCGCTCTGGATGGATCCTCTTGAAATACAGCTGTTTCCCTGCGGTCCTCTTCCTCCTTCTGTAACAAATGGTCTCTCAGGATTAAAACCCACTACAAACACTTCACAGATATTAATCTTCTTCTAGGACCTCAGTGCAAAAGTTGCATTTGAAAGAAGAAGAAGAAGAAAAAAGAAAGACTGCTTTTAATGCCAAGACAGAAAGCTGTGCTCCTTGCAGATATAGATTATCTACATCATCTATGAAAGAATACTTGAAGTTGGTAACTCTGCTGTTGCCAACAACTGAGTCAACATTGATCTTGTGCGTTTAGTAATGCTAGAATGATTGTTTTACAGCGTGGTGATTGCAGCGTTTTGGCAGGAATAATTGGAAGTTCAAAGCGTCAATCCGTGAGTGTAGCCTGGGGATAGATTTCTGGAGAAGCTGACACTTCAGACGTATTATGAAGCCATCACGTCTAATTTGCAAAGACCTCTTTTGTAATTTACCCCCAATTCAGGGGAACAGTCTCCTGCTCTGCAGCACAATGCACACTCTGCTTGCATTGTTCATGCTCATTGGAAGAGACAGTGAGTGAATGAGTCTTGGAGCTCAAATAATGTGCAGCACTGTTCCTGTCATATTTGTTGCTGTGTAATGGCTCCTGATTTGTAGTTTCCTACAGCGCCTTTTCAGCGCGCTGCAGAGCAGACAGCGCCGCGCGGCATACTGCAACTGTTTTCTGTGCATCCAGTCCAAGCAACTTGTTTACAACTCGCTGTTGAAGCAACTGCTTGACAGATAAAGGACTGGAGACGTTGTATAGTCTTTGAGAAGGGGAGGGGAGGGGGAGGGGGGGGGACCTCTTCAGAAGGAGGACTGGGGTTTTCCACATGCCGCCCAGACATTCTCACACATATTGAGTTTGTCTGTGTGCATCTTTTGAAGATGCAAATGTGTCAACCACATGTAACCAACCACCCAGCGAGAAGCTGAGATGCTCAACTGCCTTTCTCACGGCTCTTAAATGGCTGCCAGTGATCTTCAGCAGCTCTGCGTGTCTGTGAAGCCTGCAGTTCCTTTTTAACGGACAGATTAGTTTTTGTGGGATATTCAATAATCTGTGCACATTTATCATTTAGGGGGGGAAAAAATGTCAGTATAACCACATCAGAGAGTTTTGACTGTAAAATTTTATGACCTCTCATGTAGCAAACTGTTACAGTAGATAGTGTGTGGAAGCTTTTTTTTTTTTTTTTTTTTTTTTTTTTTTTTAATGATACAGAAGCCGTTAATTGGCCTGTAATGTAAACCAGAAGTTACACGAGCCAGTAAGTGGATTTATTAGTTTAACCTTTTCTATCTATTTTGCATGATAATACAAGTGTCACAGCTTTTATGTTGCACAAGCAGTCAATCCTTAATCAGAAGAATATTTATACCTCAAACCTGCCAGCCAGCTTTGACATGTGGTGTAAGGAGAGAGAGAGAGAAAAAAAAAGACAGCACATCATAGCTTGGCATATCCTGACAGAGGAGACATTCGTAAATTATTAATGTTTTCCCTTGCACTGTCACCTATCATTGCACTATCCTTCTACTCCCACGTTTTTGAAATGCAAGAGTAGTAGTCCTGCAGCGTGGCAAGTCATGTTTCTGGCTCTCATTTCAATATCTCAAGTGAAAGGTCAGGATGATATATTCTGTCCTGCCGTGATGACAGTGACTTACATGCTACTAGTTCAAGATGGTACACTTTTACGAGGGCCACCCAGCCTGTCGAGCAAACTGATAATGAATCAATCTGTGTGAAACATTTATGGGTGCCCCCCCCCCCTCATCCGACACACACGCACCCTTCATTCCTTCCTTCCTTCCCTCCTTCCGCGCGGCCAATTAGAGCATCCTTGGTGGCCCCTGCTGTCTGAGTCAGGGAAGCCCCTTGCATTGTCATATCAATATTCCTCTGTTGATCTCCAGCTGAGGCGAGTCCGGCTGCTCTTTCCACACATTGCTAATTTGCATTCGCCAGCATGTGTGGGAGATGGCATGCTGGCTGCCTCTCCTCCTTGTTCCCAAACCTACTGTTGCCTCCCCTCTTTCTGTCTTTTTCTACTTTTTTTTTTTTTTTTTTTTCGAGAGGGAAAGGTTTCTTGATTCCTGGCATGCCAGAGAAGGGTCCTCTGAGGATTACATTGGCTAAGCCCTTATCACTCCAGGAAATTCACTGCCTGCTTAAAAAAGTGGTAGGAGTAGAAAATCAAGGGGAAGTGTTATTCTTTTTAAGTTTCTCCCTATTCCCATGGAAAGTTATTACGGGTTTGAAGAAAAGTCCTTTTTTTGGCACTCAAGTTTTCTCGTAACTGCATTTCATATTTCACCCTCCTTTTTTTTTTTTTTTTCCAAGCGGCTGGTGGAATTTTAGAAGTGGAAAATGTGAAGGCAGGTGCTTGAGAGAGAGCGAGGCAGAGAGAGAAAGAGGGAGAGAGAGAGGGGAGGTTTAGGGAGGGCTGTGCTCACTGGGAAGCGATGTTAAACATCCAGGGGAAATGTTTGTTATTCTAATGGGATACCACCATGGTAACAGCTTTTAGAGACTCCCAAGGCTTTGTGCGGAGTATATGCACGCTTTCATCAATCTCGCCTAATTTCTTTGGGGATTAGCAAATATAATCAGTCCTTTCTCCAAGTCGTCACCTGCTTATCGACATGAATATGATGGTGAAATTTAGCAGAACACAGCCCTGTTGGATGTGGAGAAAGCAATACACGGGCCATTAATATAAATCACAAATTGAAGTGAGTCACTAAATGGATTCAAAAGTCATTAGTATTCCTTTTGTGCTGAGTGACATCCCAGACAGAATAGCTTACATTTTGCACATACCTACTTTTCTTTTTGTTAAATCCTTGCAACCGAGACCAAAGCACTTTTTTTTTTTGCTCGTATTACATCTTCAAGTTAAACATATTTCAGACAGAGGTAATGAATTATGTTATTTTCAGATTTAATACCTTTACGGGGGGGTTTTAAAGGCAACGGAGTGAACTCATTTACAAGACTGGGTGAGAAAAAGGAAACCCTGTCTGATGAGGAGCCTCCGTGTTTAAAAGGCTCCAATAACTCGTAAGCCCCTCTCAGTTTTATACCTTTTTCTCTCCCTCGACAGATTTCCTTAAGTGGCTTATGTGAATTGCAGTTGCCACATTGAAGCCGGCAGTATACAGAATACATTTCTTCCCGGCCGTGACCAGCTAACAGAGCATTGAACTTGTGCGTGTGGTGATGGAGAGGTTTCACACACAGCACTGCAGCGCCGTGGGAGTATAGCCTGACCTAAAGCTAAGCCCCCAGCCGGAACAGCCTTCCATCAAACTCACAACACTGCTCTCTTATCTACTGGCATTTCTGTCTGATACAAATAGCCAAGACGTGATATAGTTGGCTACATGTCATATCTGGCATTGTACTACGCTCTATCTGCTCCCCCCTCTGTGAAATATAATGCTTTTAACTCACCAGCTTTTTGCCTTGGCTATTTTTTCCATCTGTAGCAGAGACAGAGACCAGTGTGTTTGCTCGTCTTGGCCAAAGGCCAAAGGCTCTTTCTGATATAATCCCCACCATCGATCAGACTTTGTTTACTCTAACATGGTTTCTCTCCCCTCCAGCAATTAGAAGCCAACCTTCCACCTCCTGCTCCTCAGACCAGCTTTATACGTTTATTTTTCCCTTAAGTGGTAATTTTTCATGTTGCGGCTAAGCTCTAAGAAGTGTGGGTGTATATTAAGTAACCAGACTGACATGTTGGAAACCAAATTTTTTGTTAATGTCTCTTTGTCTTTGAAGGAGAATTCTCCAGTCACTGAACATTGGCACATATTGTACTGTACTATCACTATATTACAAAAAGATGATTCACACATTTCCTATGTAGCACTCCACTCACTGTGTGTTTCATTTAGGCTGCTCCACTTAGAAATCTCAAGCACTTTGAAATTTTAGAAAAATGGTGTTGCTGTAGAAGCTGGAGGATTACTCTCCTGTCCGTCTGAGAGTCTCTTGTCATAATAAATCAGGCTGTGGAGTGACTGGTCGTCTCTGTAGTCTTGGCCTAAGAGGTTTAAAATCCACATTTTGTTTTATTGTTAATGTTGTAATAACAAACCAAGTGACCAATTTATGCTCTTGGTTTAGTGCCCAGTACCTACATCAGAGAAGAGGGAGTAGAAGTAAAGTTAGTTTGGAGTTGTTCTCACAAAACCATATTTGACTTGGTAGCTTCGATCAAAAACAAAATTAAAGCAGCAAATAAATAAACAAGTTAAAAAAAACACTGAAGGGAATTGTTTTGAAACTTAGTAACCAACATTGTTGCAAATTTTCCCACACTTGCATGCTGCTTTGCTTTCATTCTCTGCACAGTTGACCACAAACCAGCAGTACTGTACAGTATGAACCCTGTGCTGCTCGTCCATCACATGAAGCTCTACGTAGTCTACTTCTTTTCTTCAGGAGGAGTGTAATCAGACGCAACCTGCAGGTGTGTTACGGGTCATCATGTCGGTGTAATAGGCTGAACCCCTGACCCACCAGTCGATCCTGCTTTGTCGCACGCCCCTGTGATAAAAACCACACCACTTCCTGCACTAGACCGTGTCACCCTGACAGCACATCACAACTTTGTAAGTCATCAACAACTGTAGGAATTACAGTAACTTTCAAAGCTTCATTTACTTCCATGAATCAATCGACCGGTTTTATTTGAAGCACAGATCACCATGCAACAGGGCACTAATGCATTTTACATTTAATTAAAAAGACATGAAGAAAAAAATATATAATGAAAATAAAATAAAACAACTCTCAGACAGGCTGCTGCCTTCACTGCCTGGATTTTTTTTATTTATATAAAATGGGGGAAAAGGGGATTTCATGATTTCTTTCTTTCTTTCTTTTTTTTAATAAACTTGCTTCAAGACTTTTTAAATTAAAATATGTGGTCGACCAAGTAACTGCTTCAAGCTGCTCAGCTCTTTTCATTGCAGCAGTAACTTGACAGAAATAGACAATGCTCACAAGGACACTGCAGTGTGAAAATTTGCTAACAAGTTGCACAATACCAGTACAACAAAAAAGCAAACTGAAAAAGTAATTGTATTATTGCTACACTTGACAGGAGTGACAGAGATGTTAAACTAAGATCTAATACACTGACATGTTGGAACGACACAAAGAAAAACATCTTGAGATTTATCATTCTTCTTATCTGTTTTGTCACTGATCAACAAGTGTTACTTGTTATTACCATGGTAATGAATGAATTAATCATCCTTGATTTTTGTAAGAGTGGTTTATCCCTGTAGATATCTCCATGAAACAAGTCCCTGATGTGTATTAGTCATCTATACTATGGAGAGTTAACGTCGGCTAATAAGTCTTGTAGTCTGAATTATCAAAGGCAAGCAGCATGCTAATGCCTCTGAACAATTTTAATTTAACATATAACACATTTCTTCACCCTGTTACTTGTGCTTTTGGCAGACAACCCTGACGCCTACCAACAGCATCTGAATTTTTGTGATTTTTTAGATTTCTTTTGATGCCTGGGAGAGACTCATATTTCCTGGCTGTGATTAGATCCATCTCGAGCCCGAGATGCTACTCTCACGTGGGAGAAGCTCTTAGCACACTACGCTGCTAATATTTGAGCGCTTCGAGGGAGGGAAAGTGTCTGTTTAGCCCAACTTTCACAATACGTCAAAGACAGAATGTAAGTGCTGGAATGGAGGCCAACTTTAAGCGTTCACTTTTAAAAACTTGAAAGCTCCTTCAGTGTTTTTCAGTCTACAGCTTTTTAGATAATGAAGTCCTGCCTGATGAGCTGTGCACAGGTAGGGACACTAGTTTCAGGTTTATCCAAACTTTCTTTATTGATTTTTGCATAGAACCAAACAAGATTACAGGCAATAATGTTCAATAATCATTCCATGACAGGTTATTACAGTAACTCCAATTCACCCACCCTGAATCACCATTAATTCCATTCACATAATAAATAGAGAAATAATATTAAATATATATATATATATATTAGTAGCACTACTCACAGGAGGGTAGGGAAACTAGTTTCAAGTTTAAGCAGGAACAGACTCCTTCTCTTATCAATGAAAATACCACAGCAACAAAAGAGTCCTTGTAGAACTTAATCTTGTATCGACAAGACTAGTAAACTTTCCATCGAGCGCCCGGTTTCTGCTCTTCGTCTTTGTTTACATCACCTGTGTGCACTCAGTATTTCTCCCTCCTTGGCCCGACTATAAACAAAGACAAGCAGAGTCGACTCGTAGCATCATCACAACACCAGGAAGATAAAAACATGGAGCGGATAAACAGCCTCTAAAGTTTCCTAGCCTTGACAGTATTTCTTACCAGTTGTCATTTTATATAGCTGTGTCGTTTTTTGCATAATTCCACGGTGCATTGGCTCGGCTTGATTTGATTTAGGACCTCCACTTTCAAGGAAATTGGGCTTAGGGTATGAAAGTTCACACTTATTGCCTCCAGGCAATTGATTTTTTTTTTAGCTTGATTTTTAGTGCTATAGTAATACCAGTAGTAAGTGTTAGCACCATGTTGTGTCACCGAGTTCTGAAGACGCTGAAAGCGTGGTGACAGGTCGACATAATTTTAGACTAAGCAGGCAGAAAGGTGTGAGGAAATATGTTTGACTTTGACTTAAATAGACAGAAAATGTATCAACGTGTTATTTATGAAGGTGAAATACCAAACATTGACTATTTTCTCCAGTTTCTCCTTTTTATAAAGTGAATATCATAGACTGTTAACTAACATTACAATCATTTTTAATGATTACTTTGATAGTTATGTCTCATTGCAGCTCATATAGATCTGTAAAAAGCAACTTGGTACTGTATAATTTATACATGTTAGAGTTTTTATATACTTAAGATACTGTATAGAAAAGCTTGTAGTTGGTAAGTTTTGTTATTTATGTTTTATTTTACTCAGAATGTTATTGAAACTAAAAATCTATTTTTCAAGAGTTTTCTGTCCAACATAAATCATTTAACACAAAATATTTAACAACATCGGAGTTAGGGAGGCACCCTGATTTTACTCATAAAAGTCAGTTTACTTGTAGTGAGGAGAACTACCTCAGCCTGTGAAAACAGTCGTATAATGTCTGTGGTGCGGGAGGAACTTGGCTTTGGTTATGATTTACAAATCAACCCAGAGCCTA
The DNA here is from genome assembly GCA_030347415.2 of Decapterus maruadsi. Classification (NCBI taxonomy): domain Eukaryota; kingdom Metazoa; phylum Chordata; class Actinopteri; order Carangiformes; family Carangidae; genus Decapterus; species Decapterus maruadsi. The sequence continues at coordinate 9,459,556 of CM064888.1, read as the reverse complement.
TGTTACGAAATTCAAGCTACAGAGTTTGAAAGTCACAGGGATTAACTTGGCAGGCGGGGTTCAGTGAAAAGACATTGTCATGTTGCATTATGGGTAGTGTAGGATTGAGGATATTGAACTGAGCCACAAGGATATCAACTTTTCCTGCTATACTGTAATTCCAGCTGTTGTGGTTTCCCCATCTTTATGGAAGAGCAATAGAAACCCACTCCTTTCAAACATTTCACCTTAGAAACCACCTTAACAGCACTTTGAAGACACAAAGTGTTCATGCATGTTTGGCAAAAGTCAAATTTGTGTTTGCATAGTGCAAATCTGCAGGATCTTTTTCCCTCTTTCTGCTCATTTCAAATTCTAATTTGGCGATTAGACAAAAAGCTGTTGATAGCTGTTGGTGTTTGCATCCGGGGGGCCGTCATATTACAGTTTCAATTAGATGATTTTTTTTTTAACAGGCATGAATAATTAAAAGTTCCTATAGCCACGTGTTCTCCTATTTTGCTGGTGCTGAGCACACACAGAAGTTATTATTAGACAGAATTTAAGCGGCCCCACGTCCTCAGCTCTGAGCAGTGGGCACCGAGCTCCTGCATTGAGTTTGACAGCCTTCACACAATATTGTGCAAGGGCGCTCCCTTAGCTTTTCATGCTGGTTAAATGTAATATGGCAGATGGATAGTATTTGCAGGCAGAGCGGGGGTCTCACCCTCCCTCTCACTCATTTTTTTTTTCACCGTCTCTTGCCAGTACCTCAGACATTTCAAGGGGGAGAAATATGTATCAAATTAACTCTTAGCAACAGGGCCTCCGAGCTCCCTGCCCTTGTCTTTTCAGCAATCAGAGCTTTGTTATTTTAGTCTTTCAACCAAAACCAAACTGGATTCAATGGCTTCAGCAATTACCTGTAATTTTCCAACCTAGTGCGCTAGCTTTCACCAGAGCGACTGCGAACAGTGAAAGATTGTCTCCTTGGTTCCTCATTTCACTGTTCAAGTTAAGTGCACTAATTCATTTACATCTACAGAGTGGCACATTTGGAAATGTTCACTTCCCAGCAGCAAGAATGTCTGCAGAGATTCGGTTTCTGTCTGTGCACAACCTTCAAGTCACTGAAACTGGAAACCCCTCTGCAGTGTCGACACTCCAACACTGAACCTCTGCTTTATACATCTGACCCATATATTAATACGTCCTTTCAAGCCAGTTGAGAAGAGACAACTCTGAGGCCCCGACATCTGTTTTCACATCGCAGACTTTTATCCCATTTTTCCATCGACCCCCACAAACTCTCCTTTCCTTTCCCCGTCCTGCTCTCAAGTCGTGTAAGAAACGACAGGAGCTCAACTTGACTCCAAAAGTGTATATGTGTATATGTGTGTGCCTGTGTTTGTGTATTTGTGTGAGTCGGGAATGATGTTTCCCCTTCAGAGGTACTGAAGGAGAGAGAACTGCTCACACTAAAATGCTAATTAAGTGCAGTGTGGCAGACAAGGACACTTGAGAGTGTATGCATTAGCAAATTTTAACTCCCTGCAAACCAAACAGTTTGTTCTGGGCTAATCTCCCAATGATGGAGGCAAGATTAACACTGGAAACCGGAGAGCTTGGAAATATAGGTTTGCTTTTAGAACATGAAGAGAGTATGGTTTTCTTTTTCATTACCAAGATAACACAGTTTTAGGAGAAGAAAGCACCTCTTCTGGCATCGCTTTTGCGTTTCATCTCTTCACAGAGGTAACATATGGTATCTGTAAGGGAGAGCCAGTTTGTGCTCTGCGGTGAATTATTTTGTGGATTAGTATTGGCATTTAAATGCTCTTGGCTTTAAATCTTGTCTGTTTTAGATCTTAAGTACATTCCTTGGCATGCCGCGCTCCCGCTCAGGCTGGCCTCTTCCCCTGGCCAACACATTTTTGAAGCTGTAGAGCTTAACAGGAGAGCAAGAGGCAGCCATTTGAAAAGACCCTGAAGCTGGTCTCAAATTACTTTTAGTGAGATAACACTCAAATCAAACCAATTCTTCCAATGTTGTGATGCCAGAAAAACCTTAACCTCAAGTTGGAGTTTTAAAAAAAAAACTACAAGCTTTTTTTTATATATATATATATTTTTCCTGTGAAAGTAGTTTCCTGCATTACTTTACAGAGTGGAGGCGTCTGAGGTTAATGTAATTACAGTCTCTGATGGTTGTACAAATTGCAGGCTGGTAGTGTGACACACGCTCCCCTTAAGTGTTCTGTGGTTGGCTCTAATGTCTTGTTTTATCCATGCTCATTAAGATGACCTTGGCCAGGTATGTTTGGTTATCGGCAGGACCTCTTAGCTGCATCTCTATATTTCACATACACCACAAGAGACCTTCCTGACTTCGGGGAAAAATATCCGCTAGCTTGAAATGGGTAATATTTAAACCAGAGATAATGTTTTAGAAATAAATACTGCAGCTGTTAGTAAGTGATGTCTCTGCCCAGTTGTTAAATCCAGCGTTTGTGGCACATTTATGTTACCCTGGAGATCCCGGCTGACATGATAGCCCCCTTTCCCTCATCTCCAAGCAGCCTTTAAAAGCGCGGCCCTCCCTTCTGTTTCCAGTACAGTTGGCCTCCCTCCAGCTCCCTCAGAAGAAGTGGATGAATTCCTAGATGTCTGATAAGCTTCAGCAGAACATCATTCTTAATGGAAGAGAGAAGAAGAGGAGGCAGATGCTATCGGCGCCGTCGAATCGCCTCGCAGTCAGATCAAACATCCTAAAAGTGCAGGGAATGCTCAATCATGTTGCGAAGGTTGTCGTGCATTTAATCTTCTCTGTTGGTTTAATTGAACTTGTTTCTAAATGAAACCCAACTGCCCGTTTTTGATGCAAACAAAACATCATTAGCATTGTGAAAATCCCAGTTGCTTTGTAGCCCCCCCGACACACACACACTCATTTTCATTCAAAATGAAAAGCCTTAAATGAGGTCTTTTCATCCTTGTAGTTTTTCCCCCCTCCACTCAAGGCACTTTGTGACACCATTAATCACTTACCTCTGTTTGTTTGTCCTCTTTCTTTCTGCTGTTTATCGAGCCAGAGACTGACACAGATTCCCCACACCCCCCATCACGAGCGAAGGTCTTGTTTGTCCCTGTGTGTTTGGGTGTAAAACAGCAGGACCTTCAGGATTGGGGAGTAAAATATATCTCGCAACACCAGCATAGCGTGCCAGAGGTGTCTTGATGGAGATGGAGTCATACTGAGCTAATGAAGCTCCAAACCTCAGCTATCGATCCACCTCGCAACGGTGCTTTACAGAGATAACTGAGGAGGAGAGCAGTGTGTGGCATCACGCGCGCTCTGATCTGTGTGACATCTAATTCTGTGTAATGAACCCTGTGCACCAGAGAGCATGATGGGGGGCTTTCTATGGTAATGACAGGGATAGCATGGCCGGGGCAGCTTTTGAAAAGCTTTGAAACACTGCCGGTTAGCTCACAGGGCTTTCCTGACAACCAGGAATTTATTACTAGAACAAATGCCTCTATACTTGAAATAAAATGGCCTTGCGGAATTGCACATATGCTATTTTTCAGTGAATACATATTGCAGCTACTGTACATACAAAGTGCTACCTGTTTCTCTTTATTGCTGCTCTTCAACAGATGTAACTATTGCATGTTTCCCTCTACTCTATTGCTCTTCTTGAGGTTTTTCCTATATATATTTTTTCCGAATCTTACTCTTCCCTTATCTGAATAGGTTTCTTTCGGTCACATTAACCCACCACTCAGTTATACTGGTCAACACTTAGCCCCAGAAAAGGATGTGATTTCCTTTGTTGGGTGAGAAGCAGTTACTGAGCAGAACAATCGCAAATTGTAAACGGTGTATTAGAGCAATAATGTGGTTTGTTAGTCTACTAGTGTGACATTGTGCTAAACAGAGTAAAGAAGCACAGCGACAGTAACGGCTTTTATGTTCAAATGCAGTGCAGAAGTGTTCCCATTGGCCAAGAGCTGAAGAAAGGTTAACTACATAACCCACGAGTCGGCCCGGAGTTTGCACCAAGACTTGAATCTTTCTATTCATCCTGTTGCATTTGGCTGTATTCACACTGCTATAGCACTGCATCAAAGAAAAACGCAAAGGGCTGCAAATGGTAAATGGACTGCACTTATATAGCCCTTTATCGACTGCTCAGAGCGCTTCACACAACAAGCCACATTCACCCATTCATTCATAAAGAGGTTTTTTCTTCCACACGTACTGTACGACGCTCAGTCATGCTCGCACAGCGGTGATAGATCGGTGGCAATTTGGGGTTCAATATCTCGCCCAAGGACACTTGGATGTGCGGACCGGAGGAGCAGACAATCAAACCAATGACCTTCCAATTAGTGGATGACCCATATGGGTCTACGCCGCAGTGTTACAACAGGTAGTGAGGAGAAGATGAAATACAATGTTGGAACAGTCACGTCTCTGAAGGATAATGAGACGCCAAAACAAAGATTTTACAACAGTCACATCTGATCAACCACTGGAGTTTGTCTTTAATTACATTACTTTGTAAAAGTTGAACCAAGTTTAGTTTTGTTAGATAGGCATTAAGGTTTAGTTTGTGTTTATAGTTTCATGGCTAATGTCGTCTGAACACTGCTTTGTAATTTTGGGGCATTGCAACATATCCATTTATTTAGTTTGAGCTACAAATGTTGATCCAACATTACATTGTTCTCCTTTAGCTGTTTTTGTTTTTTGGCCTTCATCTCCTCCTTTGGGAGCGATGTCCAGGAACCAGCTGATGAAAACAGCTGCATCTGGAAAGATTTGACACTTTTGACTCCAAGAAAATTGTAAAGTTTTGGGCCATAACAGCAACGAAAAGAGAAGTTGATGTTCCCTCTCACCCCTTTCACAGTGATTTCATCCACTATTGATATAAAAAATATTGATGAGAACAGCTTTAAGGATTGATTGGATTCAGATTGTCCTAAACTTAACACACGTGACTGTACAAATAGACTTGACTAAGATCTGATGAAATGTAGTGTGATTGCAGTGGCCATAATTACTCTTTTCACGGAGGTAGTGATGGTTTAAATTCCCACTGTCATTCCTGAGTAATAGGAAGTGTCAAACAAAACCTTCATGACACAGTACTTTGAACACTCCCCCTCATCCCTGCAGAATTAAAATAGACCTGGAAAAAAAAAATCCCTCTTTCTTTTTCCATGACCACCTCTGCTGCTGGTGTAAATGAAAATGCCCTTCCCAAAATAGATCATTTTTACCCTTCAGATGTCCACTTTTATTTTAAGCCCGGTGACACCATGCCATTCATCACACCCAGCTTTTCAGATGTGAGCAGCCCTGGGGAAAACACTGATACAATGCAGGGGAAAGTGTGATAGCGTGCCACTGCTGCTGTGTAGCGAGGACCTATGGTTAGATTACCACTAATTTCATCTCAGAGTAGCATTTAGACATTTTCTTTGTGTGAGTAAGTGGAAGTCATTCCTCTTTTTAGGGTAAACATTGAAAATGGATGCCCTGCCTTTCCAACTCTTCCCTCAAATTACCACTTGACACGGCCAAACATCGCTCCGCATTATTGTCTGCCAGGAAAATGCATTTCTGAATGCTTTATTGGATGTTTTGGCTGGGTGGAAATTGTACGAAGTGTACCCATGGCTTTGATCATCTTGACCTGGAAATGCGATAGTCACCCCACTTCACAAGGCTCTCTGACACCTGGGAAACTGGATCTGGTATTCTCGATACATGATCTACACCGCAGCACTAAAGACTTAACTTCTCCTGTTTCGAAGTCGGCACAGACTTCTGTTGGGAACTGGAATTTCACATGGCTCAGATTGAGGCTCCCCCCCACCACCACCACCACCACCACCACACAAGCCACTGGAGTCACAACATTTGGAGCCTGGTGGAAAAAATGGCTTGTATGATTTTTATGAACGAGATTCCTGCAGCATTACTTTGACTTCAAAAACAGAGACATGCACAAAAAAAATGGGTTGATTCAGAAATAATGATAATTTCTGTGCATCAAAGCTGATTAATTTTGACAGATGTTAATAAGCGTTTACACTGAATGACAGATACAGCCCTTAGATTCCATGATTCATCAGCTAAATATTTTGTTACTGTTGTATATTATCATTTCCTTCTTTTTTTGACGGTTAGTTTACAGGGTTTCCTGCATTTTTTTGTGCAGCAGAACTGGGCCTAACATTATAAAGATTTCATGAAACATTGAAAGTGTATGGGCAAGATTCCACACAGCAAATGCCACATAACTAATGACGTGTTCAGGCTGAGCAATAAATTGTTCATGAGAATAAACGCCAAAATTGGAGTGGTTCTCCATCTTTGACTGAATGCAGGGGTGTTTTCTTTCTAGATCCTAACCTTCGCTCTTAAGTCAGATTATTAATAGCACAGATATGATAGAGAAATCAGCCACTGCATTTCAGCACTGACTTCTGGGCGATTCAATGTGATGACACTGGCAGTGGTGCCGAGGTTAAAAGTGAATTACACAGAGCCGGTGTGTGATTAGAGAAGCTGTGGCATGGCTTTTAAAGTTCACCACCCCTCCGGATATTTGATCGAGCCGCCGGCCTTTGATCAGCGTTAACATTACGGTAACCATGACAGTTTATTTTCAACTACCAAAAAAAGACCATTTGTGTCAGAAAACAATCTCCCCTTCCTCTGACACGTTGGCACACCGCAAAAGAAAAATGTCAGGGTCACTGATGGGCCATTAGCCCAGAGTGAGTTCCTTCTGTGCTCCCAGGCCCATTGAAAACACCTTTTTAGTCTTCAACAGATGGTACCATGACACAGCAACCGCAGGCACTGACCTGGGCCTTAACTTGAAGACATTTCCAAAAAAACCACAGGACACACAGCACTGCAGAGGAATGACAATGTCTGCCCAGAGAGTGAATGACACCATGAATGTGTAATAAAGAATTCACCTGCTTAGCATGGCTGTATTGTAATGCCTTGTACATTTGACTGACTACATAGTCGCCCTCTATTCATCGGTATTATACCCTTTTCTTTTTCATGGAGGTCGCTCCTCCGTCGCCGCAAATGTCATAGCGCTTTAATGAGAACTGCACTGTAGCCCACAATGGAAGCTTTTCAACCAGATTAAATGTATCACTGTGCTGAAACTTTCCTCCCCCCTTGCCCCTATTGTGACACAGTGGTTTTACAGAGCAGCTTGTTGCTGAAAAACAAGGTTAAGAAGATCAGTATCAAAGGAGGAGTGTTTTTGTGTGGCTTGCAGGAGAGTCTCGCTTCAGGTTTCCACCTGAAACACAAAGGTGTTTTCTTACCTGATTTGTATTCATTCACACAATGAGTGGACCTGCCTCTCTTGTTTCCAAGTAAGGAGAGTCCAGACGAGACTTTTGTTTGCCCTATCATCGGATACGTGCATGTTGCTTCCTCCAGTACGCGCCTTGGAGCCCAGCCACAGGCTTTGTCCTGGATGGATTTTTTCCTGCCCTTTTTCCTCCTCTTTGTTGCTCAGTGTATGTTCTAAGAAAACATTTCAGATAAATGTTTGAGCTCTGCCGCAGTCTCTTTTTTTTTTCTTCTTTTTTTTTTTGGCTCCGGTATTATTCCAGTAAGCCTTGTCACCCTGAAGTTGCCTTGTCAGAATCCAAAACCCACAAATTAGTAGTTAAAGTGTTTCAGTCCATAAGGGCCTGTGGTTCAGTCCATTTCTGGCCCATGTTGTGTTACAAAAACACAGATAATGCAGCCTGTGTAGCATCACTGTACAGATCAATTTGCTTGATTCCACTGAAAATATGATGTTAGTGACATTATTATTGTTTTATTTCTAGGGTTTTTTCCTGACTGTGTCCCCGGAGTCAATCCTCAAGGTGGCGAAGCACGCCTCAGAAAACAACAAGATCTTCTGCATGAACCTCTCGGCGCCCTTCATCAGCCAGTTCTTTAAGGAGCCCTTGATGATGATCATGCCTTACGTTGACATCTTGTTTGGCAACGAGACGGTGAGTGAAACAAGACATTTTGCCAATCCATTGTTCTGATGAAATTGTACAGTACATGTGTTTTGTGTTTATATACATTGATGTCAACAGAAGAGGTTATGCTTTCAGTCATCTTTGCCTGGTTTATTTGGATTTCTCAATAACCTGAATTCAAGCATTGCAAATTCAAACATAGTGAACATTTTTAGCTGTCAAGCCCACCACATGGGTCCAGATTGAAAATGTCAACAACTACAGTAATGGATGGATTGCTTTGGACTGGACTGACCATCATGATCCTAGAAGATGACTCCTAATCACATTGGTGATTCAGTGATCTATAGTCTTGACTGAAATATCCATTTATGAACTGCAGTCACTTTGATGCTCCCTTGACATTTCGATCCAGCATCATCATCATCATCATCTACCTTATTTTGCCCAACAAATTAACAATACCTCCAAAAATATATAAATATATCCATGAGCCTCAGCTGTACTTACAATTTAGTGCTATTCAAGCATTTATTTAGCATGCTGACGAGATAAACTTGGACAGTGAATGTGATAAACATTACACCTGCTAAGCATCAGCTTGATAGCACTGTCATTGTGAGCATGTTAGCATGCTGACATTGGCATTTAGCAGAAAGCACTGCTGCGCATACATAGGTGGTGGTGCCTTTAAAATTCACTTTGACTGCTGTCCAAACACGCTGTTGTTTTACCCCTGCTCTTCCCTCTTTTGTTTTTTTTATTCTTTAAGGCTTTCCTGACTGTAAATATAAAATATGTATATGTAAATATGAAAGGCCGCATAGCCGATGCTTCTGGGACATGATTAATTTAAATGGCTTTGACTCAGCGGTCATTAGTTTGGCTTGAACTTAAATGTAATTCATCCTCGTCCGAGCCTTAGTGTTTCTGTCAGGATTAAGGGTTTCCGTCTTTCTCCTCGGTATCAATTTAACTTCTCACTCATCACCGCGACATAAAGAGATGAATGAGAATTAGCCCTGTAATCGTTCATCTCAATCGCATCACCATTTTCATGCCGGTTAATCTATTGATTTCTCTCGGCTCTGTGGAAGTGGAGTAGCTGCTCGGAGGTCAAGCTGTGGTCACACACCGTGGTGCCGTTGAGAAGTATCCTCTAACAGGGCCAGCTGAGCTCGAGGCAGAGGGGCCGCCGCCTGGACAAACTGCACCTTCAGACAGGGTGGGGGCCGGTGGGAGGGGGCGGCTGTGCGATCATTGGCCTGAACTCGCCTCCCCACTGCTAAAGCTACTAAACAGAGCCCTGTCTTTGGGTAGAGATGGGGTCCACAGACCAGGACAGATCTGGAAGGAACTGCTCAGCATTTGAGGATTTATGGCTGTTGCTGACTTCAGCTTTTTCCTCTTTTCTTTCCTCTCCCAATATAAAACCCCCCTTTTACATATGCACCTCTCTCTCACTCCCTAATTGCTGTGAGGAACGATTCTGTCTTCCTGAACCACGGTGTACATTTTGCAAGCGTTATGTATTTTCGGGTGGGTGGTACTGTAACTGTTTGCGTAAGAAGTTTGCTCACACCTCCAGTCATTACAGTTTAATGACTCTGGATAATTGCAATGTATGTTTGTTGAAGGAGATTATCTTTTGGAGACTCTGTCGGGGCTTGCTCTCCGGAATTGAACCCGGCTGAGTCCGCCAAAATAAGAGATTCACTGGGAAACAGAGCTGATATTCACCACTCGGCCGCCTCAAGCCGTGAGGTCTTCCAGGGTCTATATAGGACTAATGCCTGTCCAGAGTGTTTTGACTCCTTTTGGCCTTCCTCTGTGTCGGCTGCTGGGAAGAGGGAGTGGGGGAATGACTGCTCATACAGTCAAGCCCCAGACCTCCCATTGTGCACAAGCCAGACAAGGTTGGCGGTCATGCAGTGGTGCATGGTGAGTGACAGGCAACAGGGCTGCTTCACCCACGCTCACCCCCTCCATCCACCCCCCGGCCCTTCCTCTCGCCCCGACTTCCACCCCCCCAAAGTGATGGATCAGCCTCAGCCCGTGATGCTTTCATAACAAGTCAGTGACAGTCAGGATCATGCAGACTGACTCCTATAGCCTTGCAGAATGTGCCATAAGGGAAGGCTAATGTGTCTGCCTGTCTCCTCCTTTCTCTCCCACACTCAACTGAGTCACGATACAGAGCGCCGCCGCACACTTGGGGGAAATATGTTTAAAGCAGCTGTTAAGATCTCATGTTTTGAAAAGCGACCGATAATAATTTTAGGCAAGATTGAAGTTTTTTGAGAAACGAGTGCTGGATTATTTGTCATGACTGGGATCTTATTTCAGTCGGATCACAATTCACTTTTGATCATTTGAAATTCCATAACAGCAACACCACAGACTCCAAAAAATGTCAATAGCCTCTGTTTCTTCTCTTGTTTTTTTGCCTCCTTCTGATGTTGAAATGCGCCTGTGTTTCTGACTGAGTCTACCCTGGGTAATTCTGCTGTAACTCGATCCTGCTGGTACTTGTTTGAAACCTGGCATCAGCAGGCCCTGCCTGGCCTATCAGCAGCTTTGCACTTATATAACAGTCTCCCATCCATCCTGTAATTACTGCCTTTTTGGGGCATAGTGTAGTGTCTGTCTGGGGGTGGAGGGGGTGTGCGGGGAGGAGAGGCTAGCGACGTCGCTTCTCCGTTGCCAGGGCCTCTGAGATGGTGCCGACGGAGGCACATAGACATCAGACGCTACTTCACTTAATTGGCAAACATGTCGTGTGATAACCTGGGAACAGCACAGGCCTAATTGAGTCCTCCTGTGCTGTCCTCCTCTGACTACCTGACATGGAACCCTGGGCATTACATTTCTCTCCATTTAATGGCTGCAGTTAATTAGGCCCGAATGAGGGAATCATTACTGCTGGAAAAACCACATGCCAGTGGATTCGCCGATAAAATTAGCCACAATTTGCTTTTGCTATTTGAGCATAAGAGATAAACCACACAATGGGGGGGAAAGGATTGGACCATTACTGGCGGATTTGTATTGTGGAATTTTAGACATATCATAGACAAATGGAACAATTAATCAAGACTGAATTAATCACCCTGACTGATGTTTTTCTAAGCCAGGATTCATGGCTTTCTCAATTTAGATCATTTCATGTGCTTGGGTCTTTTTTTTTTATCTGTACAAATGGCTTAAAAATGTGCTTCCTTAATAAAACGGTACCACAGATGAGGAGCTTAGTTTTTTTTTCTTGCCCCACAGCCAATACCCAACAACCTCCTCGCTCCTCTGCCATTAACATTATATACCACCCCCATACAGGAGCTCCACATGTCTTCCATTGCTGTCCAATGCGTTCTGCAGCTCCACACTCAGAGGGAGCTTATTTATATGGGTCCCAGCCCCGTCTTCCAAACGAGAGACAGCCATTGTAATTGAATACTCAATAGGTGAGCCATTTAACAAAAGTGGAAATGGCATTCGGCTATGTATTAATGTGCTTTGCTGAGGCAAAAGGAGCCATCATCATTTCAATGTTCAAGCTGTTTTAAAAGAGCATTTAGCCTGCCATCTCTCCAGGCCATGAGAGCAAAATGACACGGATTTCTTCCTCCTCTGTACTTTGTGCGAATGTTCCTCGCCTAATATTTTGTATGGTTATCTCACTTATTTTCCCATCCATCCCTCAGCACCTCTCCGTGATCTAGGTGGAGGGATACAAGCAGCTCTACAGAAGGTTATTGTCATGAAAAGCCCCTCAGGCGTTTTGGCTCTCAGCCCTGTTTTTCTACATCTGCATGCAGTGTGCGTTTGTGTATGTGTGTGCGCGCGCGTATGTGTGGGGTGGCGGGGGCTCTAATGATTTTTCCAGGACAGGCTGTACAAGTGTGTATATATATATAAATATATATGTGTGTGTGTCTGTGTGTGTGTTTGTGTGGATGGAAAAACAGGCAGGCGGAGGAGATACATGGGCAATATGGCGTCATTTCTTAACATCTCTCCAGATTCGTCATTTGGCTTTGTTTGTTTGATAGACTGCTTGGAAGCCTTATCTCTGTGGTGAGGCCCCTGGCTGTTTATCGCCTCGGTGACGTGTGCGGGACCGTGGAAGTGCGTGCTCCCTGCTGCCAGTATGTGTGGGTGATGGCAAGTTCACTAAAGACCCCTTAGGGTATGAGGGGTGTTCTCACTAAAAAAAATTGTTTAAAAAAAGGAAAGAATAGGAGATAGAATTTCCCCTTGACAGCTCACCCACAGCGGACTGGAGATGTGCCTCTCAACTGTAGCTTGGGGAAAATATCCCGTCTCACTGCCTAAAACAAAGAGATGTGAGAGCTAGATTAGCGTATTACTGAAACAGCTTTCCTTTTAGGCTCTTCTCTCTCTCCTCCTGTCAGAGCTGTCTGCAGAGAACTGGGAAGAACATGAGACATTAACCTCCATGTGTTTATTCACAAGGCCCCACAGGCCAACTGGGAGGATGAACACAGAACCATCTCTAAAGCCGGCGAAGCGGAACAATCACAATGTGTCATTGGAGGAAAAGACATGAAGTATTAGCTGCTGCTCTCCTTTGTGTCTTTCACAACTGAATTTTAATTGAATGTGCTATTTCTGTGATGAGTCACATGCCTTCCGTTCGGCGCCAGAGTACTTTGACCTTCAGTGCGGCGTACAGTCAGTGAGTTGTATGATGAGTCATATAGCGCACATTAGCTGTGATGATTTGCTTAATGCACAATCTGCCTTGTTTTATTTTTTGCTTCTTTTATTTATTTCTACTCTTTGTGTCGTACGAGATCAGCGGTTCCCAACCCGGGGATCAGGGCAATCAAAGTGATATGCAGTGTGATTCAAATGACTAAAAATGAGAAGAGGAAGAAAAGAACATCTTTGCTGTATAATTTATCATAATATATATATATTTTTTCTAATCACACATGAGTTGAGCTGCTTGTAACTCGCACCTAGTCACAATGTAACAACGCCGCAACACTGAACTGAAGTGTAGCTGTGTCCAACAATTTCTGTAAGTTTTCAGGACAGACGATGTGATATTGACACCCACTTCACACCGCGATTGACCAGCGGTGTGCAGATGTGAAAAGAAGCTGGGGATTGGACTCTCTCTCTGCAGCTCTCTTTTATTTGCAATTGTCACACAACTATTTGTGGCACTTTTCATGTGAACGGCCGAGCGCAACAGCACGAATGTCTTTCTGCAGAGACTGTCTGAAAGTGGTCGCCATTATCAGTTGTATTCAGACAATACCGCGTCGCACCCGCTCTCTCTGCGATGCCTTTCATGCTGTACCACCTCGGAGTGTGCGTTTTCACTCGTCACTCGAGCACGTCTGAGAAACTAGCTCTGACAGACCATAAACTGGCACTCAAAACTCAGGACCTCCTTGCAGTGAGGAGATAGCTCTGCCTCTGACCACAACAGATCATCACCCTTCAGTTCTAATTCACAAAATACAGACTAAAAAAACAAAAATACAGCTGAAATGAGAAGCATGTGACAAGAAATTAATCAGACTTTTAAAATATACAAAAAACAATGCAAACAAATGGAAAATGTTTCACAGTGTAACATGTAAATGAGGAAAATACAATGGCTGCTTTGCTGAAAATCCATAACATTCTTTAAAAAATGTTTTATTTTTTTTGACAGGCTTGACCCACATTCGCGCGACCTACTTAGAAATGACCCATGATCCACTCTCAGGCCGCAACCCACCCATTGGGAAACACTGAATTATATCATCATCATGCAATCTGATGAGAGCGAACAGAAGAAGCCTCCAAGAACAGCTCTTGGCCGGCTGGCAATTTTGGCAAAAGTGGTCACAATCAGAGGTGCAAGTCACACAACATCCGCTAGAACCGAAAAATGTTTCCCCATACAAAACAGACAGTGAGAACGATAATACATTTTTTTCTGAGCATCACAAACACTGCAGAATTATAATTTGCATTGAAAATTACAATTTTAGCCAGAAGAGGAGTCGTATCATTTAATTATTTTTGTGCAGTTCATTTGTACCGCAGCCACCGAGAAGTCTGTCGACTCGAGCCCAAGAAGAACTCTGCCCTGCTCATGCATCAGGAGAAGCCTGTAAAACCTTTATGACAATGTTAACCTCCTGCTTAAATGTGTGGACACAGTCACTGATCGGTTTATGCAGCAACTTTAACCTAAACATGTGACATTAGCGAACATTAGGGATTGCTTTTAAATGAAAATGTCATTTGTAAGTGTTTGCTCGAAGCAAATTGGTCGGGAACCACCACTCAATCACATAAAGTGTTGCTACAAGGGTTAGGGATTCTGCAACTCCTACAATTAAACCATTAGCCTCTTTCCTTTCTGTATACAGGAAAGAGAGGGAGAGAGAGGCTTCAGTACAGAGGAGGAATGATCTCTCCAACATTCCTCTGTTTTTCCTGGCCTGTCTGTTTGCGAGTCATGGTACTTTGGGAGCCAGCATGGCTCCACCAGAGGAGTCCGACTAACCACTGTAATTGTGCCGTGCCGAAGCCGCCTTCCCCAACCCTGGGACTGAACCATGAAATATTTGAAAATGCCGGGGTTAAGAGAGGGGGGTCTTTGGCAGTGCAACGTGAAATGTGAGACCATAGAGCATCTTTAACAAGGAGGCGGATAGAAAGCCAGCCAGGCAGTCGGGCAGCCAGGGCACACGGTCCTCTGAAGGAGAATAATTATGGATGTAAGAGGAGATATTGCGCTGGGAGCAGATCAATAGTGCCCACGTTCTGCTGGCGCTGAGGCCGGTGTATTTCTGTCACAGTGGGAGAGAACGCAGGGATATCAGCTTGTTGCTGAAAGGACTCGCAGAAGTTTGAACCGGCGGGCTTCCCAGATACCCTTACAACCCTCATGCCTATCCTCCCCACAAATCACTGCTGCTTGGAGTTTGGCTGGTTTGTCGTCCCCCCCCCTCCCCCACCCCCAACCCTCCATCCCTCTCTCACCCCAGATCTACAATCCTCTTATCCACACAGAGTTGGCGGGAAGACCAAGCTTTGTCTACTCATGATTGTATTCCCACCGTCCAGGCTATACAGTCATGTTTTCCAGTTTCATTTGGAGAACTCCCTGGTTCTCCTCATGGTTAGAAAATTCTGGAGAAGAAAAAAAGACAAGATATAATCAACAAGCAGAATCTACCCCCCCCCCCCTTCCCCGAAATACCAAATCAATTTGCCTCATGCCTTGGCTAATGGAACCTATGGGCTTATTTTAGAAATGTTGGTGAGCTCAATCTGCCCATCGCTCTCACTTTAACTGAATGAAATATTTGTTTTTCTAATTTGCTGTGGGTTTTCTTTTAATTGCACCATGCCAAGTATTTCCTTCTCGAGGAGCCATGTGGTTATTTTTCTGTCCCTCCAAACTCTATCACATGATAGTCGTACGCATGCATGTGAGTTGATTTAGCCTCCTGGTTGAAGGGCAGCCCCCCCCCTCATCCTGCTTTTTCATCTGGCAAATGGCCATCTTATGCCACATCAACAGATAACGTGTTGGACATCATCTCAATTCTTCTATGGCCAATTTATTCAGACAAAGCTCTCATGTCCCCTGTGCCCGCAAATGGTTTGAATTATTCTGAGAGCTTTTCTTTTTTTTCTTCTTCTTCTTTTTTTTTTCTTCTTTCCCTGGCTTATTCATTTTCTGAAGCATGCGAGTCCCTCCAGAGCAGATCTTTGTTTCTCATTAGGAGGTAAATAGAGCAGGCCAAATGCTCATATGTTTATTATACACAGGAGGGCATGGTCACTGTTCTCAGCAGTTCAGAGCAGAAAAAAAGCTGCTTGCTTTCTTGACCTTTGTTTGCAGGGCCTGCAACCAAATGTCTGTTGAATTTACTGGGTAATAAGCTGCAAGGAACTGATGGACTGCAAGGAAGTTGGGCTCAACCTCATCAAAAGTTCTTTTTTATTGCGTGTTTTTCCACAAGGGCTGTTTGTATCCAGAGTGAAAAAAATAAATGTAGGATCGTAATTGCCGTCACCATTCGCAGTTCATTTTTTTGAAGCAAAGTTCACACAAAATAAAACAGCTGCACATATTCCCTCCAAACAAGAGAGTAACCATGTTGGATTACACAAACATGACGGCACAACAGTTAAAAACAGCAACCAACAGCTCCGTGGTGATTAAATAAACAGCAATCAAAATTAAAGTGAGAAAGAAAATCTTCAGCTCCAGATCAAAAACTCAAAGGTGACTCAATCAGGACTGCGTGGGTGTGTGTTGTGATCGGATTGGATTCATTTGCGGCATGAGAACGTAGCTCAAAGTGTTGTTGGATTTCTGACTGATGTGTGGAAATAACCCGGCATCACCTTTTTCTTCCCACTTGAAACCCAGCGAGAAAAGCACACAAATACACAAGTCTCTCGTGTGAAAAAAAAAAAAAACAACTCACGATGTTATTATTAATTTGGCTGAAAATAACGTGCTTATGTAGGATCTCATCAGTGATTAAGAAAATACATCTTCAAGGCCGTCAGCAGCAGGTTCATGACTGGAGGGCATTCGGAGAACTGGAGCTCCACGGCTGCCTAATTTACTGTTTCTCCCAAACACATTATTTCTATCACTTAAACTTTTAGATAATTCGATGTATTGACCCTGAAAATGTGCCCCAAAGAGCTGGAATCCAAAAAACTGTTTCAGCTGCTTTCATGTGCTTGACTAAGAAACAATAATCTTCTAACTGTTGAAGTCCTGGATTCCTGTAAAATTCAATCAGGTGGACCTTGACCAAACAAGCTTCCAGACAATCAATAAAATAAAAAAACTTACTGGAGTAAAAAGTAAAACTTCACTTGAGAACAAAATGAGCTCTCAGTCGTGTCAGCAGCTCATATTTCCTCAGATAAATTATTCAAACAAGTCTGGCAGCCCTAATTGCATTTTCCTGATCACTTTTTGACCCCAAACTAGCAAGAGGGTTTTAGTCAAGTTGAGTCAGGGTAACTGCGTTCATGATATAAGCAGGACATAACACTTTTATGATACAAAATTAATCATGGAAATCTCAAAATCCTTAAATGTGGATGTCTGAGTGGAGTAAGAGTCGTAAGAACTGGATAAAAAGCTGCAGCATGAGCTGTGCTTGTTGAGCAAAGCAGTTCATCCTCCACTTTTCCTTCATCCACTGTTGTTCTTGCGAGATAGCCAGTCTCTGGTAGTTTGACGTCGCTCACTGACCCCTTGTTAGAGCCCAGAGGTGAGATGTGTGATAGAGGCCCTTAGTGCTGATAAGGCCATCAGTCTGATAACTAACTCCCCCCAGCACAAAGCTGCTACTGCTGCTGCCACGGCTTCCATTAGCCCCACCAGACCGGCTGAATGCCTGCCCGCTCCCTCCTGCTCTATCTGAGGTTACATCCTCTGTTCTAAGCCCCTTATGCAAACCCTGCTTCTCGCTGAGATTGCTATCAGCAGAGATATTTATGTACTGCACATGTTTCCGATTGTTTAACCTTTGGACCTGTGCTGTAGGTGCTGCTGCTGTCCCTGTGGGCTTGCAAAGAGACCTCTCTCCTGCCCTTGTAGGCAGACTCAGTCAGATGAGAGCAGAGGCTGTTGCTAGAGGTGTGTAATGGATTGGCAGGCATGGACACTCTTGAAATTGGTCACATGAAAGCTCAGGTCGACTCCGCACCTCCTTTCAAGTTTGGACAAATCCAGTCGAAATAGAATTTATTTTGATTATTTCCTTGATCCTGGTTCTGTTTGACATTTTCCACTTAGGCAGAGCTACAGTAATTAATTGGCATAATTTAACGCTGCTAATTCTGAGTAAATGTCAAATACTTGTTTATCAACTTCATGTCTGAAGCAAATTCTCTAAATATGGTTATTCTGAATCGAAGAGCAGAATCAGAATTGGCCTTTATTTCGCTAATCCTGAGGCTTTTCCAATCTGTTTGCCAGCTTTTAAAAAATGCTCCATTGCATTCCCTTAAAGAACTACAGCTGCAGTGTCGAGAATGACTTAACCACAGAATACAAAGAAAGAAATGAACAGCAGACAGCAGACTTAACTAGAGATATGACAGCGAGCAACAGTCATTTTCCATCTACTTCTGTGGCATTTTGCAGGTGAACCAAAACCTCTAAAGAGCTGCTGTCAGTCGGAAACTACGAATGAACGAAACTATTTTGCTCATAAAGATGAAGAGAGGCTGCTCAAATCCTGTCCAAATCCTACCGCAGCACATCCACACGGGCACGCCTCTTCCCCACAGAAAACAAAACACAACAACGCACTAAACAAATCATCATAGGAAAACATGCAAACTATGTTCCCTTAATGTCGAGCCATACAGCCATCAAACACGTTTAATTTTAATGTAGGTGTACTGTAAGTGATGCAACGTGAAGCTGTAGTGACAGGGAAACAATATCTGATTATCAGGTCAACAGATACTCAGTTGAAATTGATTTAGGATGGGGATTTTAAAAAAAGTGATCAAACAAGGCTCATTTCTAAGCAGATGCAGTTTACATTATATAATGAACGTAGCTTCAGGCAAGCACAGATTTGACTGAAGTAGAAAATTAATACCATCTTATGCACTGCAGAAGCTATTGCAAATGTAAAATGCTCCATCTCACAACAATATGCCATCTGGTGAACAGTGGACCGGGTTGTATAAAGCATAGGTGGAAATAATGGAGTTATTTTGAAAAAAAAAAAAAATCACAATTGCTAGCAGGTGTTTTGTGTAAGTGATTTTTCACAACTTTGAGAGGAAGACAAATTTGAGGTAATGCATTTGGGAGTTAGAGGAAGCCCTAGTTAGGAATCCAGCTAAACTGTCTCTGCGCCGCAGATGTAAATCTGTCACTAACACAAAAACTGATGTGCATATTAAAACCGTGCGATCTGCACCCTAATGTAAGAAAATAACTAGGTAGAGATGAAACATGCCACTTAATGGCTCGGTGAAAAACTAAAGTGAAATTCCATCAGTAGCTGTTGAGTAAATTCCCAGAGGCAGTAAAAAGCGACTCCTGCCTCGCTGGAGTGTGTTATTCCTGCGTGTGTGTTTACCCTCATGTTTGTGACATGTCATGCTTGAGCAGGATTGCTACATTCTCCTGGGAGCTTTAGGAGGGCTCGGTACAGGTGATTTATTCCTCCTAATCTGTCCTGCACAGTAGCAGGCGGCTGCCTTGCCTTCCACTCAGCGTGAGTGAGGTGCTATCATCTCGCCCGATCGTATTGATAATCACCCGCGGTCGTTATCGGCCCACGCATCATCACGGAGGTGGCAGCTTCCTGTTCGGCGGCACCAGGGCTCACGCTGGGGGCTGACGTCCTGACATCCAGGAGGAGTCATGTTTGTGACCCCGAGGCCAATTCAAGGGCGCTTACAACCCCCACTGATGCCATCACCTCGATCAGTTATTCATTTTCCACCCCCCCTCCTCTACCCCCAGTAATGTATGCTGCAGTAATCTGTCTGGAAATGCTTGAGTTGAATGCCAGATGTTGTTTTTACTGGGCATTTATGAAAAGCTGTCTGACTCGCCTCAGTGATGTCATACGCTCGCATCCAGGGAAGGCGGAAAATGTCATATGCCATTGTTATATATATCTGTAAGTAGTGATAATTTGCTGAATTATTTGAGGTGTCGTGACCCAGTCATGCTCAGTTTAGTTTAAAAGGTTTCTACAGTAAGTAATTTGTCATTTCCAGCTGATCTATCCAGACCTAATAATTTGTTCTCCTCTGGTTTGCACAGTGTGACGACTAAACCAGTTTAAAAAAAACAACAAGATTTCTACAATGGTTAAAGTTGGTTTTCTCCCACAATGGTTCGAGGCTGAAAACACTCATGTCTTTGAAATGAGCTCTTATTGAAATGCCCGGAAAGGAAGAAGAAAACAGGGGGTGTTGTTGTAAATAACTTATCAGGGCTATACCCTGCTCAGTACTGACAATCACCTCCTCCCAGCACATATACACGCACGCACACACAATGTACCATACAATACAATTCAATTTCTGCCTCGGCATCAGCTTGGGCTAACACGGTCAAGCAAATGCCTATTTTCTGAATGGCCTGAGGGAGTTACGCTTTTCAGCTTATCAACTTTTATTAACCTTAGCACTGAGGTTTGCTCTTTGATTTAGATTCTTTGGGAAACACTGAAATTGGATTTTTTTTTCCCGCCCAACTCTCACTCCTGCTGCGACATATGCTCAACAACTTGTTACACAGAGGAGACAAAAGTAAATGCTTGCTTTGGTTTGTTTCTGGTGATTTTTTTTTTCTATCATAAGAGCCCTTAACGTCTATGGTTTCTTAATTTCATATCTTTTTGGCGTCCTTATCTACAATTTAAACGTGCAACAAATGTTATGACTGGAGATCCAGAATATTAAAATCAACAGGCCCAGTTGTACTGAAAGTATTTTTAGCCGCTGTAAATTTGCATTTCAAATTTTCCTGACATCGACATTCCCCAACAAAGCAGCATGGTGTAATTGAACAATAGCTTAACAATTACTTCATAGAGCCTTTAAAGTATCTGTAATCTGTACATTTTGATTTAAAAATAATCTAGTAATAATTTGATTTGCATGTGAAAGGTCTCTCCTAAATCAAAAAAAAATGGATCACCCAACTTTTTAGTTTCCCTTATCTCTGTGGAGCTTTATATTGATTTTTTTTTCTTGCTCAGTTCATTTTTGTTCACTCGCACAATCTTTCATAGTGCAGCAGGCAGCCATCTTCAGTGAAAAAGCTCTAAGAGGTATAAAATTAGCTTGTGTGGCAATGTAGTGGAACAGCTAATAAGACAGATGAAATGTTTTCCTCAGTTGGGTGAGACCAACAACAGAGCTAAAAAGAAAATTATTGTTAGGCTAGCATTAGCTTGGTAGCTACTGTAGAAACAGGATAATTTGCTAGTGTTGCGTTATCAATTTCAAAAATAGATGGATTGTCCCATAACATTAAAGTAGACACCCCATAATCTCTTGCTTATGACAGATAAGACTTCACAAATATACACGTTTTAACATCGTATACTGTATAATATAATATAATATGTATAATAATGTTATCCACGGCTGCATGAACTGCTTTCTCGGCAGCTTTGTTGAAAACAAATGCACATGGCCAGGAGGAGGATTAGCAAAACAGCAGACATAAAAATGGACTTGCATAGTTCCCCTTTAACCACGATAGTGAATGTTTTTAACCACAATCCTCTTTGGGAGTTGTAGTTGAGTTCATTCCTCTTGTTTGTTTGTTTTTTGTACATTTTAACAGTGTTCCTCTTAGTTTTAACTGTTGATTCAACTGGGTGAGAAGTTCCCCAACCACAAGTCAACTCAGATTATCTATGAGAAAAAGAAAAAGAAAAAAACATCTTTACTTCCAGAACGCTCACTGCCGTCTTTACTCTTCTATTCATGAGAAGGTATTAGATAAATACTTGAATGCAGATTCAGCGTTTTAGGCTCATTAAAAAAAGAAGAAAACAGCACGGATAACTTCGCCCAGAATAACAGCACACTGTGTCTGCACAGACTGTCTTTAAACCAGGCCTGCTAGGCTCCTGTCACTTATAGTGTCAAGGAAAACAAAGTGTGAAGCTTTGAAAACTGCCCTTTGCGTGAAGTGTGTATTTCCGCTTTCATTTTGCTTGGCAAGAAATTGTAGACTCCCGCCCCCCCCTCCGACTGGGCTCTGGATTATTAGCTTAAGCTCTCTAAAAATATCCCTTTGACTGTTTAAGCCTCTGACAGCAGTAACATCTCACACATTCTGATAGCTTTATACTAACTATGGCTGCAGCGGGCTCATGCACTCAGCCCGCCTTGTTATCTTTTACCTTGTTTGCCCGAGGAGGAGAGGGAGGAGAACTTACTGCCCCCCCACCCCCTCAGAAATCTGCAACAGTCCTCTCTCCTTTCGGAACCATCAAAGGCGAGTATGCAATCACAGCAATCTCCGAACAAACGAGATGCTTTTTTTGAGCATGAGGAGGATTTTGCCCAGATGTCACTCGAAGCACTTGTCATTGTTGCGACAGCTGTAGAAGCACATGGGCCGTCATTCGAAAAACCGTCTCCCACAACATACCAAAACAGCAACACGTCAAATGTGAAACACACACAGCCCGAAACACAAGATTTTTGAATAGTAATGCCTATAAGCCCCTTAAGGAGCACTGACTTTTATTGCCTATCATTTCATTTTTATTGGCCTGCTCGTGTAGTCTCGGTAATTGCATATTTACCACCTTACACTATTTATCATACCAATACATTAGGTTTAGCTGAGCTTCTAATACCAAATATTTTTGATGTTGGCATCCATAACAGCTCATAGAAATTAATAAATTCCTAAAAGGGATTACACTGTACACATGTGGCTCGTAGACATTGCTTCAATTATCTTTTCTTCTAACACCCACTCTCTCTCTCTCAAAGCTTTTCTCACAAATATTATAGCTGCTAACTAGAGAGAGACGGAGGGTGAGATAGAGGCATGCGCGGCTCGCCAGCACCATCGTTATTCCAGCCTTCATTCATGTGTCTCTTTTTAAATGTTATGAGATGAAATATCACTGTTTTGACAAGACATTTTTCTAAGCTGCTCGTGTCCCTGCGAGATGCCTCGTGCTCGTCTGTGACGGAGCGTTCCTGAGCAGAGAAAGTCAATATGTGATTGTAAATAAATGAAAACAAATGTGAGACCTAAGCCCTCGATGGATTGAAGAGGCAAAGCCGGGGAGGGGGAACGAAAAGACTGCACACCTTTACTCATTATGAAACCCCTCCTTCACTACAGTGGCTAATTGACTAGCCTCTCACCCCCCGTGTGTGCCGGAGAAGAAGGGGAGGGTGATGAACTGACATATTGCTGGTGCTGTGATGTTGATCCAAGGCAGAGAGCCATGAGGCTGTTTCCTCCAGGGACCAGTAACCTTATTGTTCCATGTCATCTCCTCCCCTTCTGTTTGAGGACCAGGTTGTCAACCTCTCCCCAAGGTCACTCAAACACCAGCCCCCCTCCTGCAGATAATTGGATTATTTAGAATCATAGCATCAACTTATTGCCCCGTCTGGGGTCAAAAGTGAATTTAGTGCAGGAGGTTGTCTCTCATGATTTGTGGCATCGTTCTGACCTGACAAGCAACAGCTTCTGTCATCAGTTAAAGGATCATACCGCTGGTTTTGGCCTATTTACTGCAAATCAGATCACTGCGCATCACAGCTAACCACATTTCAAACTACATGGGTGAGGTTTAGATATTTGGACGTGGTAATTCCCCTGCTATTCCAAGCTTTGGTTTCGTTCATGTCTGTCCTGTATGAGAGCCCAAAAGCACTGGTATAGTATCGTTTTCTTTTTTTGGATGATGACAACATTGTAAACACCCACTGTCTTCCATCTGTTTCTCCTCATTTCTTTTGATGAGAAAATCAATTAGGAAACTCTTGAAAATTACCACGTAGGGACATTTATTAATTGTGTAACCACATTTAATTGAAAATGACGAGATGTGTGCAATGTACAGTAATTTAGGATTTAGGATATATTACTTTCTAATTTCTCACTGACTCTTGTCCGAAAGCAGCTTTTTATTGGTTGTTTCCAAATGAATTCTGTGCAGTTGTGGGTTTTTTTTTTGTTTTTTTTTTTCAATTACAGAAATGCACCAATATCAAAGTCGGCTTATAATATCCATGGTTTTGAGTTATCAATGGAAATTAGTGGCTGTCTGAAATTATAAACGAAAATAGATATGAAATTCTACTGTATAACTACAGCATGTATTTGGTAATAATATCATATTATATGCTAATATTGGCAAAAATATCAAGTGACATGTTGTAAAGAAGCAAAAAGTTGCATCCTTTACAGTGCACCTGTTAGGAAGCTACAGCAACATACTGTATAGTTCAGTGCTGGACACCTGCAGTGTTGGGGATTCCCACATTCCAGCACATATTCATGGTTTCAGTAGTGGTTTCATGGCTGGAGGCTGACGTGGTGTTATCTCATGCTGCTATGGTAAGATGAGATGAAGTGGGGCAATAGATTAAATGGGTGGGCTGTATGCCTATTAAATCAGGAGTTGGCGGAGCAACACTAACTCAGGTTACTTATTCTCAAGTGACACGGCCTCACATGTGAGGAGCGGTGTGAGGCGAGATGGCTTTACCTCCATGTCTAGAGTGTGACATTCTGCTCTGTTTGTGACTCTGTAATTAACCACTCATTTGTGTGTGTGTGTGTGTGTGTGTTTTAATCTTTTCCAGGAGGCGGCCACATTTGCCAAAGAGCTGGGCTTTGAGGTGAGTTGACCAGCAATTGCACACTAAACAGATCCTAAAGGTTTATTTTTGCTGATAATGAAGTTCTTTTTGGACAGTGATTGATGTGCTATTATACTCTCCAGGCCTTGCAGCAGTTGCTATGGAAACCTGGCAGTCGTCATGGTTTCTTTGTTCAGCCAGCTCTCTGTTATGACGCACTCTGCTAGGTCTGCACCCAACATCGCCTACAGATGTTATTTATTGAATTTTGAAAAGCCTCTTGGGAAGCTGAGAAGTTGGGCATGGTTTCAAGCCTTTCTCTGCAGGCTCGGGGCTCATCAGGTTGCCTGGTTAAAAAGCCTCCTCATTATCTTCATTGCACTCAGGGATGATACTGTATGTCTCCTCTTCACTGCTATAGCATTACACCACACTAAAACACACACTGTAGTCTTTAAATAACCAAATTACAGCCACCTGTGGTTTTATATTATGAAAATGAAAATTACAGCGCTCGTTACCCCATAGAATATACACTATGTATAAGCAAGGCTGCCTTGTAAGTGCGAAATGGATGCACCCTTGCTCTATTTTTTCCCTGTTTGCTTTTTTTTTTTTTGCATATTCCTCACCCTGCTATTTAAATGTGAAATCAAAAACACAAATAGCCAGTGTGTGTATGTGTGTGTGAGGTTTTTTTTCAAAATGGGCTCAGGTATTTTAAGTGCCTTCTCTCTTTCAAAGGTAGAGCTGCCTTGAATATGGCTCTGCTCTGTGTGAATAATTGTCATCCAGAATCACTAACGGTGTGATCAACGTGACTGGAATAGAAATGCAATCCTGATGGCAGTGACAGGTTTAAGAGAGGAGTAGGGATGAAGGCAGGAAAAAGGAAAAGAGGGGGGGGGGGGGGGGGGGGGGCTGAGATGAAAAAATAAAAAAAAAAACCCACAAAGGGCAAAGTGTAGACTCTCCTAGTAGTTACAATTCTTTGACATTTTCCATGTCAACCTGATTTGCCAGAACACTCTGCAAAATTGTATTGGATGAATGTGATTTCTCAGATAACATCAGTGGTGTGTACTGTACTTTCTGCATTTCTAGATGGATGCAGTTCAAAGAGGCTTTCTTCACAGTTGTTTTTTTTCTCCCCCCCTCTTGTCGTTTTCTGATGACAATTTTCCTTGCATCGCACAAGCCGGCACACATATCTTAGCTGTACACTGACAAGTCTTCAAAATATCAATAAATACGCCATACAGTAGCCTCCTGCTTTAAAACAGGAAATAGGATTTCAGGACGTATGTTATTCAAACGTCCTCCGAATGCAGTATTATTCCAAACCTCATATAGATAAATGTGTGTATGTGCACAGGAATCAAAAATCACAGTTATTGATCTTTTAAAAAAAAACATTTGCCACTCAATTTTAACTTACTGGATTTTTTTGTGGGCTTTCAGACACATCACATCACATGGCTTTGGAGTTTTGCTCAGTTATGATGGAGAGAGTTAAAAGATGTGTCTTTTGCATCACATCCAACAACCTGTTATCACGCGAATGAAATTATGTGGAAATTATTGAACAGTCCCCATGGCAACCCAGCAAACTACGCACAAGACGTGGCTGAAAGCTCCCGAATTTTTCCAGTAAGTGTTTTTTTTTTTTTTTTTTTTTTGTCAAATCAAATTCATGTGAAATTCCATTTGTTCAAACATCAAACACAATCCCACATTTGTACAAACAAGAGTGACTCTTTTTGACAACATCCTCCGCAGTCAGTCACTCAGAGATGCCTAAAATTATACTTTAATCAAATCATCAGTAAAATGATACGATTACAAGGCACTAAACAAAAGCTTAGCAATGTCATCCAGCTGCAGTTCAGACAGACTTTATTGCATTACATCTGAGAAAACAGCAAACCTAATGCACAGAAGTGTGTGGTCCTTCTGGAGGGACGCTGTGATTGGATATTGTTGTAGCTGCACCCCACTTGTCAATTTGTGATTCCAAAAACACCGCATGATGCACTTTGGATGTATTCTAAAACACTGTTATCATCACATTATGGATGACTAACAAAAGTGACAGCAGCACTTCTTCAGTCTAAATACAAGATAAAAAGCCTGTCCTCTCCAAAACAGCAATCAGCAGATCTGAACACACTCGCCTGATTGTGATCTGTTTCCTTTAAATGCTCAAAGAACTATCTGCATCGCAGCTCTAATTGAATCTTTCCCTGGCGGTGTGTCTCAAGCAGCCTGCAGTGCAGACAATCAGTTTCTCACTGGCTTCAACACAGAAGCACAATTTAACACCCTTGTAAAGCTTTCATATTTCACGCTTTGTTGATTTATGTCTGATCAATTGCCTCACAATCGTAAATATTGCCATTTGTCAGCAGTAAACCAAATTGACCGTGTCATTTGTCGATTCATTTGTTTTGCACTCACGCCGCACGTTATGTCTCTGCATTATTTGGCCATAGGAAGTCGTCAGGTAAGTACAGTGTATTTCTACCAGGCTAAAAGCAGGAAGTTGTCCATGTGTGTGTGTCTATGTGTGTAGCTTGCCCTGCTCAACAGCCATGATGCTAACCCTGCCACCTCTGGCCCTTAGAACCTCAGTAGAATAGAGCGCCTTTTTTATGTCAGGGAACATAAAACCAAAGGGTGACAATGTGCCGGAGCCTTGTGTGGTTTTGCATTCAGTGTCTGGAGGAGTGCTTGTGGTTACATCCAGTCACAGTGACAAATTGCCTTTTTTTTTTTTTTTTTTTCGCTGTCGCTTGCTAACAGCCTCTGTATTAACCTCACCATTAGCACTTACTTAGAGTGTTACACCCATTTTTCCTCGGCCCAGGGTCTCCCCGGACCTCTCAGGGCTGATTAAAGGACGTTTGGGAAGCATTTAGAGGTGTAAAAGCTCATTGGTTTGAGTGAGCCAGTGTGGCTGGTGGTATTGGGCTGGAAGCCTATCACTCTGATTACTCCCATAACCACAGTATTTGCTCACCCTGAAGGTGCTCCAGTGTTAGCTTTGATACAAAAGCTGGAGGCATCGACGACCCCTTAATGCTAGCTCCTCGGCGTGCGCTGTGATACAGAAAAGCAAGAGTCCACCCCACTGTGAGATGGCGATAAAGACATTGCACCTGCTCATAGTACATCATGATGAGTTAATAATAAAGTAGCACTGACAGGTGTGGGTTTTTTTATCCCTCTCATGATCAAAGGCAAGCACTCTGGAGAGTTCTGTCGTCTCCAGGCGAGAATATCCATTCTGTGCAGATGCTGAGGAGAAATGGCCTGTTTCGGGGAAGAGAACGATACAGTACACGCACCACATATCCCCTCAGCTCGCAGAAGTAGCTTTATCTGACAACAGCATATCTTCACACACTTATTTTCATCTCACTTAGGTAATATGACATTCTAATACTTTGCAGTTCGCCTGCAACTGCAAGGAAGCGTCATCGAGCGCTTCTATTGATCTTCTTTTTTCAACGGTTTCATTGCCCATCTGGTTTCATTATCACTTGATCCATCGGCCAGACTGGGAAAAAAAAACTGACATCTCTCATTCACTACATGTGATTGTTAAATAAACTCCTCACACCTGGTTCTCTATAATGCAGTCATTCAATTAAACCTACTCACCCAGTGGTCTGATCGTGTTTTTTTATGTTTGTTTGTTTTTACAGACAGATGACATCGCAGAGATCGCAAAAAAGACCCAAAACCTCCCTAAGGAGAACGCAAAGAGGCAGCGAGTGGTGGTCTTCACTCAGGGCAAGGACGACACTGTTGCAACTGTCGGTAGGCCATTTTTTGTTTTCCATTTCTATTTGGCTTATCTGCACATACTTTCACTTAAGTACCACTCAAGGCAATCCCAACTTTGGCCCCTTTTGGACATCTTTACCCTTCATTTAAACCTCATATCTCAAAACGGCAGAACACAGCCTTAAATAGATGCTCAATCGCTGACTGAAGAGAGCCGAATGCTATCAGTAATTTCTTTGAAGTTAACCTCCAATATTGACACCAGATGTTAAAAAAAAAAGAATGCTTGCACTACATTCTGTCATTTCAGAGCATAAAAGAAGTGTGGGGGATGCAGAGAGCAGGCATTGATTTGTGAAGTACTTCTAACTTTGTCTTGGACAGACTCCAGGCCAGTCCTCAGCAATTTTTAATGCTTCATCTCTTACATCCTGGCTTTTTTTTTTTCACTGCAAAACGCTGCCAGAGTGACCTTGGGGAGAGGTTGACAAAATCGGTCTTCAAATCAGTCCAATTTCCTTTGATACAGGGGCATATATGTTAGTGGGACATTAAAAGGCACTGTCATCGTAACTGAGCAGTGGTTGCAGGTTGAAGTGGTGCAGGGAGAGATGATGGTTTCCGATTACTGCTGGGAGCCTTTGCCTTTGTTTGCAGCCACAGGGTGCCTCTCCTCATTGCCCTTGCAGTTCAGACTAGTCGTGCACAGGCAGAGATGGCCTCAGGTAAAGACTCCAACATATCACTCATCACTGGGGACTGCAGCTACAGCAGGACTGTTAGCACTACAGGGCACAGTCTTCACATGTGTCCAGTGTCCTCAATTTCATACAGTTCTGGTGGCAAGAGTATTTACAAGCTGAAGCTTTTTACAGTGCGACTGCGACATTGATGTTGTTATTACACAATCAATAATTAATATGATGGGGAATTTTCTGTATATTCTTATTGTGATGGTTTTATTGCCTGCGAACCGTGCTGCCATTTTGACCAGGGCTCTCCAGAGATTATCTTGGTGTAATAAAGGTTAAAGTGGGAGTACTCAATATTTTTATATAAACAATGGGTATAATAACAAGGCGTAATGTGAAATAGGGAGTGATGAACGAATGAATTATTACACAACTCAGCAGTTGTCCTCAGCTCTGCAGAGGTTTTTCACATCACTTAACGCAGTGTTTTGGTTTTTACAGCCCCACAACCTTACAGTTTATTTTTTCTGGTTCACTCTCATCAGCACCATTTACAACCACAGTAGGCAGCTGTTTTCAGCAATAAAGCTCAGATAAACTCAGTGTAAGCTACCTGTCCAGCAGTAAACAGCAGACAAAGCAGACATAGTGGAGAATTCAGCTGATAAAGAGCCTGATATTTCCCTCAGGAGATGGTGGAGAGAGGAACAACAGGTTGAAAGGAGAGTGAATGTTGGAGTTCAATGCATCAAGTGGCCAAAAGCATGACTCTGAAACACAAAATCACAATATCATCTTATATAGGGTGATAATGTGTCTGAGATTGTTTCTCTAACAAAAACAAAACATGTTAATCCAGGTTTAAATCATTTTAATTCACTGTGTAACATAATACCATTTTATTTTCTTCTTTATTAAAGCTGCTTGACATGGCTAAAAATACTGTGAAATATAATACATGACATGATAATACAAGATTAACACTATGGATAAAGATATTTTTATATAATGCTCAAGAAGAAAATCAACGTGCCGTTAATTGTGCTACAGTCAACACACACACAAGCCTTGTGTTGTATATCCATAGCAGTCACACTGCGCACACACATGCAATCATGATGTAAAATTCAAGATATGTGAATCTGAATAACAAATGTTAATAGAATTGCAGATTTACTGGTGCATCTCTGCAAGAAAAAAACGAACTACATTGTTGAACCACCCTTCAATCTGCGATAATGTATGTATACCCCTGTGGCTGAAAAATGAGGCCAACATGGAAACAACAAAACCTGCAGTACCTCAAATGACCACTTGCCCTTGGCTCTAAAAATGAGTCAATCCCCATTGAGTCCTGTGTTAAAGTGCCCAACTCTATAGGCAAATATAACCACATTTACAGCCTGGTATAGAAAATGTGTTTTTAAATATATATATTAAATAACTCCCCCATTAAAATGTTATTATGGTTTAAAGTTGTGCATAATTTAGGCCAAGCTATTGTGAGTGACAGATGTGCTATACAAACCAGCACTTTGGACTAGTAGGGAGTAAAGGCACTGCCAAGATGGTGAGAGTGAAGCAGCCCACTCTGAGCTTCACGGTATGCACAGTATAGGTGATGTCACAGTAGCTATGTGCTTATTTAAATACAGTCTGTGGAAGTTGCCCGTGCATAGGCTTACATAAGGCGACAATAGGCACAGTGGCTCTGTTGCACTTTATATTGCTACTTGTGTGTGCTGCTCCTCATGCATTACATCAGACGAAATGCTTCGGGCTTGTAAAACCGAGGCTGACTTGCTTGGAATCATTAATTCAAGCCACAGAATTTAGTGAAAAGAGGGTGATGTGATTATATCATCGCAATAGGATTCAAGCGAAAGTCTGTAAATGATAAGTAGCATTTATTTTAGCTGAACAAGCTCATTTGAATTTTCATTATGAAAGTGGAATTCCTGGAAGTGAGTTTCCTTTCATGAGAATTTGAAAAGAAGTGTTTAAGCAGAAGCCCAACAGTTAAAAAGAACAGGGATCCATCCATTGTGCTGGAGGTGATGGATAATTCCTGCCTGCTCCTCTCATTGCTCCTGCATGAAGACAGAGCAGCGCGCCGCAGTGAACTTTATATAAAATACATGATGAATGCAGGCGGGATGAAAGACAATGTGTTTCAGATGTCATCTACAAAGGCAAACATGATAAATGTCATTGAGTGTTCTATCATTACAGTGGAGCAGTTACAGTAGTAGGTGCAGCAGAAATTGGTATGTGTGTGTGCGTGTGTGTGAACATCACCGTTCATGCCAGCCAAATAAATGTCAATGTAAAAAGAGAATTAAAGATTTTCATTTCCCAGAGGCGGCGCTCTAATAAACTTGATCTCTCATTTTGTTTGCAATTTGTCCTCCTGTCAGGATTTGATCATTTGCCAGCCTCTGCATGTCATGTTAAACCATTTTATAGTGATTAAGGATGGGAGAATGCCTTCCCCCGTGGTATAATTCTCCAAAAAGAGATGTCAATTTGTTATTGTTCTTCTTTCTTTTTTTTCCCCCACACTGCCCTTCATTTGGAGCCTTTCATCACACCACTGCTTTCAAACATGGCTTTTAAGAGCTGGGAGCACAGGAAATGGCCCTTTATTTAGCTGCCACTGACACTGCTGAACTACACTGGGCTTTTGCTTATACACCCATTAAAGAAGTAATTAAGATCATTGTGCCCTGAACCTTAACGGTGAGGAGATCTAATAAACGATCATTCAGCAGGGGTTGCCGCTCTAATCGCTGATAAGGACTTGATAAAGCCTGACTCGGCTTCTCTGTGGGTTTTAGAGCTCTCGAGGGGGCAAGGCAGGCAGATTTCAACTTCGAAAAAAAGAGGACCTGATCTATACATGTTAATCAAATGAGGTAGGGAAAGTAGTGAATACTGGGTAGAAGACAAAAAAACTCTTTGCTGTTGTGTTTCCTAAAAGATATGGTAATTTGTTACAAAGTTAAACTAAATGTTGCAGAATTATTTAAAGAAGACATTTTAATAGTCTCTTTAAAATGCAGGATGTTTATGTTCTGTACCTCATAATAGACAAGTCAATTAACAGGCTGTGCTAAGAGGGAGACCTCCTCCTTTTCCCTTGGCATCTCACGCTGAAGTGTTTTCTTTCATGTCTCTCTGAAAGGATATTGGTTGGCGATGATCTTTTGCCTGTGGTTACAGTAATTACAGGCATATGTATTTTTTTTTTCTAACTCAGTTGTGAACAAAGATGCTGGTTATGATAGGGAAGCAGATTGAATGTCAACTTGCTCCTAACCTGTCGCGGTTGCCAAGAAAGCGGTAACGTTTTCCTCTCCGAAGGCTCAGAGTTTGGCTGAAACGCAGCAGGAAACGTTCCAGGAGAAGTATTCTCGGGCAAGTTTCTCACACAAAGATGTTGTACTTAAACTCTGCCGAGTACTTTTCGCTTATGCCTTTTAGCAAAAATAGTTGTGTAATTGAGCCACTTGGCAGCACGGCCTTTTAAAAATGATGTATTAATTGTTTTCACTTGTGTAGATGATCAAGTGTGAGTAAATCAAAGTTTATTTTAATGACCTGCCAACTATTTGATCCACCTGTTTTCTGTCAAAGCGACAATATTGAGCGCTGGAACGCCACCAAGTGAAGCGTGTCAAAACAACGCTCCATATGCTCATCTTCCAATAAAGGCGAGGTCATCTTATTTGCATGTACAGTCTCTTTTTCTACACAAGAGCATTTTCTCAGTCAGTGTTGCGCTGTGAATTGGCATTGTTCAAAAGAATAGTCAATAATAAAGGACTTAATTGATACTCATTTCAAAGAGACGCCTGTTGAAAGAATTTCTCAAGTTTAATCACCGCCGTTCAAGAGTTGTAATGAGGGAATTATGAAGAGCGAATTAACAAAAGCACACAATTATAGCTTACTGCAAGGAAGTATTTGAATTCCTTTGAGTTTCTTCTCACGTTTTTTTTTTTCTGTCCGCTGTTACAGGTTACCTGTCAAAGCACAGCCATACTACACTCCCACGTATTCACCACCAATCTGTCGCTTCACTCATTTTTATTTAGCCAAACCAAGAAGAATACTGTGTGTTACTGATTAAAAAAAACAGCCAAGTTTTATTCACTGAAAATAATATTGACAATGTCGGTGCAGTTAAATATGAAATGAGTTCAGTAAAGTGATGTTTTCAGACATTGTACAAGCCAGCAACAACAGAGTCAGAGTATTTTGGCAGGAGTTTTTTTTTTTCATTGCCATTTCCATGACATATTTTTGCCAATGAGATCTTTGTTACAGATGGCTGGGGGATTGTTGGCCTGTAACTCGAGTTAACATGTCAGTCAAACCTAATAATTCGGATCAGTGAGGTTATGTGAACTTTCCCCCAGCAGCAGGGAGCAAACTGGATGTGATAAATAGGCAAGAGGAATATGGCATGCCTGTTGAGCTGTTTTTATGGAAGTGCCATCAACCATCATGCAGTCCAAAGTGGACTAATCAGTCAGGAGTGTGAAGAGGGTGTCTCTTAGGTGCTGAAATTCAAATTCACATGTTCACATCTGCATGTTTTCCAAACAGTTCAAAAGGCTTTTGAAAAACATCTCTCTGTTGTTATATTCAAAAGACCAAAACATCACAGTACAACTTGTACAAGCCCAGACACATGTCTCCCAGATCTCAGAGTTTTTTGTGAGTTCTGTGATGTTGACTTGTGGCCAAATCGGGGTTAAAATTGAGAATGTTGAACAGATTTGTAGGAAATTAATTATGTAATATCTTTGTTTTGGGGTTGTTGTTTTTTACTTTGCTTTGTAAAGTCTGGTCTACCTTTAAAATAGGGTAACATTGCATTGCATGCTAACATGCTCACATGTTGATATTGAGTTTGAATGTTCACCATTGTAGTTTAGCGTGTTAGCATGCTAATATTTGCCAGGAGGAAAATGTACAGCTGAGCCTAATTGGAATTTATTATAAGAACTCAACAGGGCCATTTTTTAATTGTGGCCTGATGATGCTGCTGTATGAAAAGTCAGTGGGTTATTACAGTTCATCCTCGGGGACCATGAATGTCTGTAAATGGCAATCTGAGATATTTCAGAATTGACCAAATAGGTGGAGCTTCAGTCATTTTGTTTATTATTATTTGTTTATTTTACATGAAATTTCGACAGTAAGTTGGGTGGAAGTTGGATCATGAAGATTAGAACTCTTTAGTTGAATAGTGACTTTTAAAAACATCAATACAATCATTCCAGAGTACAATAAAAGTGCTGCTTGACAAGGATTTTAAGAAGAATCCAAAAACAGAGCTGTTAATTGCTACCTGACACCTCTGGGTGCACTGTTATCACAAAGAGAAGCGTTAACCTAAGGTGAGAGGTTACCTGATTGCAAACTGCCTTACTTAAAACAAACACACTCTTTTTTTGTGTGGTCTGCACCGTAGAGAGTAGCCGTTTTTATTTTTGCTACTGTCAACATATTTACACACAGTTGTTTCCGTTTAACTCCTTGGCTATAATAAACAGCAGAAGAACCTGTGCTGAACAAGTGCAGCAGCTACAGATGTTGTAGCATGCAGGTTTTATAGCCGCAAAGTGCATCGCGTGAGCACGACCCGATCTAACGACTCGAGTTCCTTAACTGTGGAGTAACTGACGAACTGGAATTTATTATTGGCACATTTTTTATGTGCGGTTAATCATTTCAAGAGAGAGGAGGATTCTCGGGCTTGTCTGTGGCATTAATTAAGCAAAGTCGTTATGTTACTAATTAGCTGATCCTAAAAGGATTCTTGTCTTATTGTAATTTATTATCAAAGTGACAATCATCTGCTTTGCTTTAAAGAGAAAATGTGTCTTTATGGAAACACAACCTAGCTCTTTATCTGATAAATCGTCAGTACCTGACCTGTAATGCATTCACATTCTGCTCTTGTGAGATGTCATTTTCAACCTCAACTTGAGTTTCACTCACAGTTGGTGAATTACAGTAATTTTCTTTGACATCAGGTGTTCAACATATGCTCAGCTCCAGGTTGTGTGTCTTTTGCCCTGCAGGATGAGGGCGGAAATGTATTCAAAGATTGGTGAGGTGGAGTGTCACGTCTGCAGCTCAGATATTCTGTGAGCCGTTGTTAGATTAGCAGGGAGCCTCATTAAACAACTTTTTTGTTGATTTTTTTTTTTCTCATGTTCTCCTTAAACTCCCAACCTTTTTTTTGTCAATAAGAGGTCTGTCAGCCTCCTCATGTTCCTTTTATCCACATGTCAGTCTTTTGTCTCCTGCACCTTTTTGAAGGTTCACATCGGCACCAGATCCTTGGATTGTTTGAAGATTGTGTGAGTGGTTTAGATTGTTCTGACATAAGTTGCTGATTAAATGTCACTCTACACCTCTAGACTTTGTCATCTGGTAGATTTTTGTTTCTCTACCCCCCCTCTCTCCTTTAAACTGGAAGTCCCTTTGAAGTGCATATGCTACTGATAATTGAAGCAGTATAATCCACTGAAGATAATAAGAGTCCCTCATTTAATGGATTTCGTTTTGAACTGGAACGACTCACAGTAACTACTTTTGCATTGTTTTTAATTTGTCAGAGAGCTGAGATTCTTTGTATTTGATCATCTGTTGCTTTTGGCTCATTTATTCAAAGCCAGTACAGGACAACACACCATATTTATTTACACAAATGTCAGAACAACAAAACAAAGAAGTTGCATCAAAAATGTGTTCACCAAAATAAATAAAGACCACTCGGGGGGGAAAAAAGAGCACACATTCACTGGTGTTAGCTTCTCAGATGCTACGATTAGCTGCTATTCTACATTTTATGTCCTCTCAACTAAATATTTCAAAATAAATAGTTTAAAGAGTTTATAGCTGTAGCTATGCTAGCAGCTCTTTGTGACCACACTTGGAACTTGGAAATAAAGGCTAACACCAGCATGCTAACACACACAATGACAATGCTATATTTATATTTCTAAGCAGATATCATGTTTACAATATTGACCATAGCTCATTATATTAGTGTGCCAACAAACATAAACCAAAGTATTGGGCAAATTTAGATTTAGACGTTTAAAAGTTTTACATTTTGACCTCCTTGAAGACTATAGCTTTGAATTCCTTAACTGGCACTGAAGATAAATTATGTACAACACATTTAAGTCACAATCTTCCATCTTAGCGTACGTTGTGTGCTAAAATGCTTAAATCAAATGACCGGATATTACAAAGCCATGCTGTGTAAGTTCAAAATTACTATGATAATATGACATTACAATCAAGTAAATAATGAGCAAAACTTTGGGGGGTAAAAAAATGAAATTAAAATGCTAATGTTCATCTGTGATTAACAGTCTTCCTGTGTCCTGTCCACAGGTGAGAAGGTGACCATGTTCCCCGTTTTGGACATCGACCAGAATGATATTGTGGACACTAATGGTGCAGGCGACGCCTTCGTGGGAGGTACGGCATGAAAATTGTTCTCTACACAGCTTGACTTCTGTGTACATTCCCAATTAACCTTTGATTCTGGTCAACTATGTAACGCAGTAATGTCTCCAGATTATATGAGCGTGACATTTAGCCCGCTGTTTTCACTCTGTACGAGCTCATCATAGCACCACATAAAACAGTCATCATCTGGGTCCTGTTGTGGATGTAACAGCGATGTCCCTTTTTCCAGAAGCCATTAGTACCTGGCTCATATTAATACTAACTGCTCCCCAAACTATTTTGGAGGTGATGAATGCTCACAGGTTTGGCCTCTGCTCCTCTGTCTACCCAGGATTTCTTTCTGCTTTGGTCCAAGACCAGTCGTTGGAGGAGTGCATCCGTGCCGGGCACTACGCCGCCAACGTCATCATCAGACGGGTCGGGTGCACCTTCCCAGACAAGCCAGACTTTCACTGATGCGTCGGAGCACTGATCATTTGTCTTTTCCACCAGATACTTGGATATGTATGCTTCTTCAGGATTTTCTGTACATTTTTTTCTATTTACAGTGACTGACTGCATGGGACTAAGTGCTGCAGCTTGGATATTTTATTTAAGCTCGGATAAGCAGCTCAGATGTTTTAATACAATTATAACAACGTACTAGTATCAAATGTTGGAAACAGTATGCGCTCAGTAAAAGGAGCATTCCACTGAAAATCTACTTTTTGAGTATCAACAACTCAGCACCTACAAGCGGGAAAGGTGGAAACTTTAGTCTCATAGTTTCTTCAGACACTCACTTTGAAGCTTTACAGGAAGTTGTATATTTAATGACTATTTGCTTAAAGTTTGGATCATACTGAAGATCTGATTATACTGCAGGACAGGCTTGAAAAGTTTCTGTGGACATGTGGCTCTAAAAGGTTTCTTGCTCCGTCACGATGGAGTTCCCATCGATTGTAATGATGACCCAGAGTCAAGGCCAAAACTAGCCATTGAGACGCTCATAGAAACTTCTCAAACCATCACTGCTGCTTCTACACTGTTGATCCTTATGCTCAGTATGTTTCTAATTATTAATGCTACACCAATAAATTGCTAATCACACCACTTCCTTTGGAGCTTCACAGCTAAAAACGTTTTAGAACTTATTCTCATGCCTGTCGGTGCTGAGTGTCGTCTGTGTATGCTATAAAATAAAGTTAATCTTCAGTTGAATATTCCTTTATAATTTTACCTGTAATACTGCAAAAAGAGCATGGATGGGGTGCCATTGCAAGTGGCTTTCCATTTTCCACAAATGACAGTTTTAACAGGGCAAAACTGGAAATAATGTTTATTTGTTATTGTACAAATAAAACTATATTTAACTCATCCTATCGAGATACAACTGATGAAAAAACAGTCATTTTCTACATGTAATACTTTGGTTGCGTGCTGTTGAAATTTCTCTAAATTGACACACACACAAAAAAAATCAAAATGCAAAACAATGCCATAACACACAGGGTTGTGGATTTCCCTATTATTTAATCAGCCAGAGGCTCGCTCATGCTAATCACTTTTGGACAGCTCAACACCCCCCTATTATGAAGGGCACAGAGGATGGGAGGGGTAGGGGGAGTGAGGGGAGGGGAGGGGGAGGCAGGACCAGCATGGTGTCCTGGCTCCGCTCAGTCACCCCCCAACTTGTGCTCATTGGGTCCTAACTGGACTCTCGGGGTCTGGAGCCGCTCCGCAGGGCTACAGGAGATCATTTTTCTCAGTTTAGGGATTAGTGGTTGCTCTTGGTGGCGATCATTAGAGGGACCTGAAAATTAGGCTGATCCTCCAGACCCAGCTGTGCTGTCGCTGGGGGTTGGAGACAAGGATCAGAGGGTGGCCCCTCCTCTCCCGCCCCCCCCTCTCCTGCTGACTATGGGCCAGCAGAAGTGTTGGGCAGTGTCTCGAGTGTTTTGTGGAAAACAATTCAACACCCATCAGTTCTACAAAGAAGTGAGATTGAGGAAAACATTTTTTGATGCCCTAGAACAACCTGTTACATCACATTGTCTTTTATTTCCTCAGAGCGTGTCAGCAGGAATCCAATTTTTACTCTCGCCGCACCAAGAGCTCAGTTTTTCTGTAATGAGGCATAGTTTATGCATTTATGCTAATCGGGGCCATCTAGGTGAAAACATTCTCCAGCCAAAATGTTATTAACAACTTTGAGACACTTTTTTTCATCAGCATTTTTTAAGGTTTCACACAGATGCGCTTTGAAAAGGACCACATTTCTGATTGGGCAAGATCACACTCCATGGCAGCTGGTTCATTTGCTTCTCAAGATGACAGATGGCAAAACACAAACACAAAAAGAGGGAGCCATGATTAAGTAATGAGAATGCCTGCCACAATAAGGAAACTACTAAACATACTTTTCTCACTTTTCCTGGAAAACTTTTGCTTTGCTCAATGAATGCAATATGTAAGAAAACAAACATAGAATGTGTGCATTAAATTTACATTTTATAATACTATGCTATCTGTTTTGTAAGATAATGAGCCGTAGGCATTTGGAAAATGTTTAATGCCAGTTTTATTGTGTAGCAGCAATCTGCAAAATCTCTTTTCATTTACTGTTTTGAGTTCAACACGCTGTAAACAGTTTTGAAGTAGGAGGGGAAGGAAAAACCTTGACTTTGTGATATTTGTCTACAAAAGTGAGTTCACAACCAGAATATATTTCTCTGAATGCAGGCAAAGGAGTAACTGGGGCCCTGGCCAGTGTTTTGCCCCGCAGATGGGCAGCAGTGTTTGTGAACACCAGTGTGGCAGTTGGCAGGGATTGAGGAGGGGGATGGGCAGATTGCAATGGCACATGCTCCAATTCAAATTATCCCTGGACCCATGCAGCAGTGGAGGACCTGCTGGGGCCCAGGGTGGCATTCATTATAACCAGACACAGGCAGGTTTGGTCAGTGCCTCCATCATGACACCAGTCCGACATGCATCATATCTGAACCCTCTTTCAGCTGCTTTAACACCATCACCTCAGTGGAACAACACTGCATTTGCATGTATTTACAGCAAATTGTCAGTTGATAGATTGATTTAAATGTCAAGGACTGAATGGCAGAAAGATACCGAATGTACTGAAACTGTGTAAATGAGGTGAGCAGGTAAATAGAAAGCATCAACAAGGTGCAACTGATGAATATGCAGCATATTGATACAATGGCAAGACTATTAAAACTTGAATTAAATCAATCCAAATCAAATTACACACCAAATATGTCTTTCCAAAAGGGGAAAATGTTTTCATTTGAGATCTTTTTAAAGCTGCC
The DNA here is from genome assembly GCA_030347415.2 of Decapterus maruadsi. Classification (NCBI taxonomy): domain Eukaryota; kingdom Metazoa; phylum Chordata; class Actinopteri; order Carangiformes; family Carangidae; genus Decapterus; species Decapterus maruadsi. Next base: position 9,419,916 of record CM064888.1, on the reverse strand, counting down.
TACTGTACAGTATGTGTTTGTAATCTGATGGGAAGTTACCAATTATCTCTCTAATTATGTCTGTATTACTGCATGAAAAATGAGCTTTCTGGCATTTCTAATGCTGCTAAAGAGTTGGTGAATGAGCGAGGGGAGCGCAAATCCAAAGACTGAAAATTTAATGATCTACATTATTACTAACAACTATTGCTCTTCCTTGGGTATGGTGAAGTTAATTAGCAGATTAGGGTGTTAGTGTATAATATCCCATACTGCCCTGGGTTAAATTGGCCAGTGCAAAGAAATAGCTCATTTGGAAGTAAAAGTCTGGATTTATGTGTTTATGTCACATTGAATCACACATGATCTTATATCTGCTGCACATCATAGGAATTTAAAAATGCCCATAGGGAGTTAATGTTAATAGGAGTGTTATGACATAAAAATGTTATGTAGCCTGCCGAGACTAATCCACCAGAAACATGAAGTGCAAAAAAAAAAAAAAAATGTTCCTCTTGGCTCATCACTGGACATGTTGATGGAGGGGGGAAAAGTGAAATTGACAATATCATTGTAGGAGCGCACTAAAGGGGCGACGGTCCGCTCCACTACACTGAAGTAGGGATGTCTACAGTGGAAGAAGAAGAAGGGGGAGGGTACCACTTTGTCACAGGCTGCTATGTAGATTAACCTTTCAATTAGTTGTTATCAGGTCCTCTCCATGTCTCGGCGCAAGCTTCTCAGCCTTCGTTTTAAGAGATCAGATCCCACGAAATCGCTCGGATATGTCGCTGCACATTTATCCTTCGACGTTTCCCCGATAATGAAGAGGAGTAACCGAGGGGGGGAAAAACTTGAAGAGGTAAACTACCAGCAAATATTTACGGTAGCCTGTGCCCGTCTTCTTATTTTTTTTTCTTCCTTCTTTCATACTACTTATATGTTTATCCTTGCATGAAACTTGGCGTTAATTTGTTGTGCCTTCTCGCCCACGGTGGCGGCAGATTACAGATAGGTGGGTCGGTTTGTGTAACATCTAACAAAACGGCGTGGAAAAAAATCCGAAGAGGCTGTGTATCATTTCCCTAATATAATATGGGAAAAGCAGAGCGGAGCTGAAGCTGAGAAATGGGAGCTAAAAGAAACTAGCGATACATAATTGAGAAGCAGTGATGAAGGAGCTGCTCTCCCAGCAGTCGTGTTAACTTGTATTCCCCCCTGAACCTCTTTTTTCCCTCCAGGGCTCACTATTTTTCCTCATTGGAGATATTTGATAGTTAATGGTGATAAAGAGGTCATGCCATCATTGCACAGCGCAACACAGGACGTTAATAATTTCGCTGGCAGACGTGGAGCGAACAGAAAAAAAACCTACTTTTCAGCTTGGCGGAACATTTATTTATCGCCCCCCAATTTAACGTCATATAGTTTAAACGTTAAACATCGGGAGAATTACGACTCCTCTCGGGAAATAATGAAAAAAGGGGGAGGAAGATAAAGACGAGGAAAAGGCGATAGCTTAGACACATTTAGCCTGCAGGAGTCTTGAATATGCTACCTGGAATTTATTTCTTTAAAAGAAAAAAAAAGAAAAGGAAAATAAAAAAAATGAAATGTGTTCCACTTTAAATCGGCGTTTGAGCCTTTGCAGGTTTTATGCAAACAAATGATAGATTTAACAAACAGCCAATTAAAGTCTAAAATGATCCAAATCACTTTCAAGTGTAACCAACTGTTTCAAGGAGGAATCCAAGTAAAGGTGGGCTGGTGTTAAACGCTTTGCAAATGAGGTTAAATATTTATGTTATTTAATTACTACTCAGCCAGTTTGTGCTTGTTATGGTGTATTTATAACTTAAAAAATCCTGTCGCTGCGGTGGGACCCGTAAGTTAAGATATTATGTGCGTTGGAGGTGAATGATATCAATTCATCACTGAAGGCACCTTAAGAGGCGGGTCAATTGAGTGAAGTGACAGATCATACAGCCAGTGCCGTGCCTCTTAGAGTGAGCTCATACATAAAGATTGACATGTGCTTTATCAAACCAGAAATCGGATCTTGTCTTTACAGCCAATATTGAAGTTGCTAGGGAGGGCACATTAGTGTAGGTAAGGTTTAATGAGACTCCATTGGATTGTAATCAGCGTCATGTCGGATTCATGTAAACTACAACATTGTAACAAAATGGCGACTGTTTAGGTGACATCAGTAAATGCTGGCAACACTGTCATTTATCTGCTCAACTCAGCGGAACACAACTCTAGGTTTGTAACGTAGTTATTACTCGGTTTCTTTTTGTCGTTAAACGGCTCGGTGTCGCTCTGCAGACGTGCCTGTAACGTTTTTTAATAAGGGCAGCTGTCAGGAAAGTGAGCATTGATTACGGAGCTGTCATTAAAGCCTCGCGCTGATCAGTTTGTCTCAAGCGGACGTCGAGCTGTCAAAAGTCGCGTGCGGACAAGTAACGGTTAAACTTTACGTACGTTCTCCTCGTTTTTTCCTCCCTTTTTTCTACTTTGTTTATGTGTTGTAGACTTTGAAATGTTGCGGTGACATTTTGGGAATTTGGCGCTACGGATATAAATGGCAACTTTATGTCGGAAAGGCATCCGAAACCGAAAATATTCATATGTGGAGGAGGGTGTTTTTTCCAGAACTCAGTAGAAGTTTCTATCTACCTGTCATAGTGTGAAAACTTACTTTCTTGTAAAAATAGTCTCTTTTGAAATGGACATCTCGTTTGGTGTGTGGATTATACTGTCAGACTATGGATTAAGTCTAATTTCTTTAGCAGCCATGACAGCTCCTGCATCTGTTTTTATCCATCTGTTTCTCATGTTTTAGCACATCTTAAAAGTCCTGCATTCCTCTGGCTTAGTCTTTATATCCATCTGTCTGCTGTAACCTAGTTTACAGAATGTGAATAAGAAAAAATAATTACACTGGAGGTTTTTTTTTTTTTTTTTTACTTAAAAATGACCAATTTGATTTTTCTCTTTCCCTGTAGGTTTGATCTTGGATTGAATGAGTAAAGCTCCAGGTCAGCTGGTTTCTACCATTGTGGAATTTACTAGTGCCAACTTTTCCTCAAGTTCAATGTCAGACACCCAGGATTGAGAAGAAGTATGTGGATGCTGGCGTGGAACATAACTTTTTGACCTCTTTAAGGATGTGGATGTACCCAGTGTTCAGCAGCAGAAAGGGGGAATCTTTATGGATCACATTTTTGTGTGTCTAATTGTTCAACCATGGTAAAACTTGCAAACCCTCTGTACACGGAGTGGATTCTTGAAGCAATACAGAAAATTAAAAGGCAAAAGCAGAGGCCCTCAGAGGAGAGAATTTGTCATGCGGTGGCCACATCACATGGACTGGACAAGAAGACCGTCCTTGAGCAGTTGGAATTAAGTGTTCATGATGGCTCTATTCTCAAGGTTACAAATAAGGGGAGCGCCTCCTACAAGGACCCAGGAAATCCCGGGAGAGTTGGATCAATCCCACCTGCAAACGTGTCTGTGCCATCAAAGGAATCTATATGGAATTCAAGCGATCTGCGCCATATTGATTGGAATAAAATACTTAAGAGGGCCATTGAGGGCCTGGATGATACCCATGGCTCCTCACTAAAAAACATAGAGAGGTATCTGAGGAACCAGGATGACCTCTCGATCATCGTCGATAACCCTGCTTTCCGGCAGAGGTTACGGCTGGCGGCCAAGCGGTCAGTTAACAACGGCAGGTTGTTAAAAAATGGCCCGCGGTACAAGCTCAGCCATGGCAGTGTGGAAGGAAGAGGCTCCAGGTGTCCGAGCACTTCCCCCTTGGTCCTGTCATCAGTGACACTCCTCCCCCATGAGCGAGACCAGGTACACACACCCTGGCCTCTGCGTGCTGTCACTCCTTTTCCTCATGCTGATTCTCATGTCACCCTGACCTTTGCTGCGTCTTGTGTTTCTGTTGACCTAAAGGGACACACCCCCAGTGACCACAGTAGTAAAATTCCTGCCAAAATAGACTAGAGGTTATTAATGTGTCACCGAGTTAAAGCGAACTAAGGACTCTTTGGAGCATAAATACTGGCATTTCCATGATACTACTACCAAGGGGGAGGGGCAAAAGTTCAGGACACCACTAACAGGAATTTTCTTGATTGGACCTTTACAGCTGTGGTCGTAATATTTGGTGGTCTTAATAACACTCAAACTTGGCAGATCAGAGGCAACGCCATCTAGAGTGTGTCCCTTTGGAGCTGTGTTTCTGTTGGTCTCCATAATAAGAGAGCTTGGATAATCAGAAAGTCATGCTGACAGTGTGTGGTGGGCAGTCTGCTGTAGGCTTCCCACAGGTTATGTAACTCTAGCCTAATGACCTTAAGGGATGTGGCTGGCTGTCTTGTGAGTTTTGAAGCATTAGTGAATAGAATTGGGACATTTTATTGCTAATTTGCAAGGACAGGAGCATAAACTAGCTTCCCCAAAGTAGAATTGAGAAACTGGGGCTGAAGTATGTGTGGTAGGACATAATATTCACAGACTACATGCAGCTGTTATGACCTTTGTGCTAAATGAGGTGCCCCAGAGAGGAAATAAAACCGTATAAACAAACTTCCAGGTTGCATTGTTTCCGCTGCTTTGGCACCTCAGGGGGGTGGTTTTTATTTTACAGAGATTTTGTCTCTATTACTCATGGTAAGCTATGATGCACGCTGCAGATAGAATATTACGTGTAAAATGACAGCAAAAGCTTCTGTCTTTACGAAACACAGAGTAGTGTGTCATGGAAAATTGTGCTCATTGCATGCGGTGTACAGTCATCTAGATAGTTTGTTGTGAAGGCTTTTTTTTTTTTTTTGCAGATTGTGTGTTGAGGCTTATCAAGGTGAAGTGTGGTTAATAGTTGATGCACATGTTTTGCAGCTAAAGTGGCGAGCAGCATCAGGCTGTAGAGATGTCACCCTGCCTCCCCACCAGTTTCACAGTGAATAATCAGGAAGCGACACCTTGATACTGCAGCCACAACTGTGACAGTGTCTGTGGTCTGGCCAAAAGTGAAACTGAGAACTGTTTAGAGACACAATGTCCTGCAATGGTTCTCATAGCTGAGGAAGGCCTGCTGTTTTCCATTTGGAACATTTCAACCTATTGCTCCCGGCCTGATGACATCACCTAGCCCAGTCCAGGTTTACCATTCACTTCAAAGGATGAGACATCTCTTGCCTGTTCAGTTGTTGAAGCACAGGGAGTGTGTGTGTGTGTATGAGAGTGTGCGTGCGTCTATGTGTGTTAAGAATAAGAGAAACTTTGAGGTAAAAAAAAAGAGCAGTCTTGGTTTAGAGTTTATTAGATTCTGAAGAGACTCTGGCAGGAACAAAGGCAAGGAATGAGAGTTTTTTTTCCTGCTGTGTTATGCAACCACTTGAGCTCTCTCTCTCTCACTCTCTCTACCAGCTCTGTTCTAATAGGACCCCACCCCCTCACTCAGGACAGCCTGCTCTTTTGAAGCAGCATAATTTCCTGTAATGTACTTAATTTAGAATCCCCAAGTAAATCATCAGCATCTCTTCAGCTGTGTTTGTTTCTCTATTTTCACATTTTTCTCACTGCGCAGATTGCAAATTGCTATTGGTTTTAATCACCAGGCCTAAGAATATTTTCTGATGGAAATTAATTCTCCAGTTCCTGGATTAGACTTCATAACTCAGTCAGTGGAGACTATGTTATGAACCGAGGACTTACACACTTGCCTATCAGCTCTGAGCATTTCATCAGCAATATGCACAGGCTGCACATTAGCACTGATGTCTTATTAATTTCAGGCTCTTTACATGAATCTTCTCCCTTGTATCTTTGACTCTCTTGTAGAGAGCATGTTATATTTTTTTGTTCACCTAGAATCAGAGTTCACATTAACCGCTTCAACTCTGTGATTTTCATTTTGCCTCTCCAGGCCACGCAGAAACATAGAAATGACACACAAGTGCTTTTTGTACATAAACAAGAAGTAATGACAGCACTTAGGCCTTGTTGTCAAATGCTTCTGGCTGCGTCTTTCAGCAGTGATAACAGAATGACTCATGATCAAACTGATCAAGAGAAACTTTAATATTTCTCTGTCACTTTGCTCTGTGTGAATGTGACTTAAACTCTGATGAGCCTCTAGTTAACAGAGCGTGTACTGTAGGGTTATATGTAGGGCTGTGACTTCCTCTTGTTTTCGCAGTTGATCAGTACTTTTGATAAGACTATGTACAAGCCGTGGGAAGCCATTATCTCACCTTCAAATGCCTTGTAATGTCACACCAACAATGCAAAATCCAAACCTAGTCTGTTTCTAGTGATATAAAAGGCACAAATCATGTGATTTAAGAAACTTAGAGAGGAAAATGTTAATGTTTTGCTGATCATCTAATTGTTTGCTTGCCTTTGGGATGTAAACAACAGTTATAACCAGGATGGTTCAGCATAATAGCTTGCAGTTGCAGGTGTTTCTAACTTATATGTGAGCTGGATGTGTTTCATTTTTCTTCTCTGGCATGAGACAGAATGAAAATCCCTGATTACATCTGAGCCTCAGTGTTGTATCCTGGAGGTGTAGCCTCATTGCTCAGTAGCAATTTGATGTTTTTATGTCCATAATCACAGCTGTGTGTGAGCAGAAGTCAGCCCTTAGTGCTAGCGCATGCTTTCAAATATTGACCTGGCAGGTTGGAAAATAGAGTAATCATTGATGTGGCAGTAAACTGCTTCCCCTCACCGTAGCAGCTAATTGATACAACAGCCGGGAACAATGACCAAATTCACACTGAATCCCTGCTGCATTTCCCTCTGGGGTTCATTTAGATGGTGTGACAGGTTGAAAGGATGCCATGATGCTCCTGTCTTGTGTTTGGTCGATAGAAGAATGAGGAAAAAACAACATCCCGCTTCAGTCGAGCTGTTGATCGGGAGGTGATAAGAACCAATAGAGATTTGGAGGTTGCAAACTTGGTTGAGGTCAGGATGCTGATCTGCGTCATAGAATCCAGGAACTAATTATGGGCATCCCCAGAGTGCCCTTCAAAGCTCCAGTCAATTGACGAGGCCTTAGTGTGTAAACTGATGATGAGGTAGGTTATTTATGGTCACACCCTGCGAGTGTTATTTTCCGTTAAGAAATTCCTGTTAAACAGGAAAGGAGGCAGCAGCTTGTTTGATGCTCCTCTCGAGGCTGGTGCATATGATCTAACATTTAAAGGGACACCTTATGAAAGCCGCGATGTGTCAGTCCAACTTAAGTCTGGTCATGATTTTGGTTCAGGTTTTGACTGGCAGCTGTATGAAGAGATGACACTAAGTATCTCCCAGTTTCCTCCGCAAAGACAGCCTCTCTTCATTCAGAGTCATCAATGAGGAAATCCTCTTAAACCTTGAGCTCATATTTTACTTCTTCTGAACTTTTCCATAAGCCCTTAAATGAGTGTTTGTTCTGAGACTTGCAACATTTACAGTGGATCATGGCAGCAACAATGAGAGCATGTGTTATTATTGAGGTAATTTGATTACATGCTGGTTAATCCTTTCAGACTGGAGTGCAAGCTTTAAGAATTGGATTAAGCCCTTAAACTATGATTACTAAGATCACTTACCCCTTCAGATGTAATGGATAAAGGAGGTGGATCTCAAACGCAGCATATCTCTGAGGATGAGAGTCATTTATTATTCATTTCTAGTCTGTGAGAACTCAACTCGGGGTTTTTTTTTCTTACTCTCTGAGCTTATGCTTCCAGTTCATATTTTCATGGCTGTCTTCATTAAATCCACACACTGGTTTTTTATCTCCTTGCCTTAACCAGCAATATGTCTACAGTGATCTCAAAAATCCTGACAAGATAAAATGTCCGAAAACAAACACAGCCTGTGCCTGCTTCTATTTTTTAAACAGTTTGTCTCTGTTTGTGTTCCCACCCAGCTCCGGGTTGACCCCATCCCAATATGCAGTTTCTGTCTTGGAACGAAAGAGTCAAATCGGGACAAGCGGCCAGAAGAGCTGCTGTCCTGTGCAGACTGTGGGAGCAGTGGTAAGTCGCCTTGTGTAACACTTCAGTTATTGGGTGTTCTCACTTGCCATAACACACTGTAGACTGGACCAGTAGTATCTTAGCACAGCTCAAAAGCAAGACTGTGGATATATATGAGGACTTAGGGTGGGGAATACAGTTAAAATCATAGTTATTTGATATTGGTGAATGACATCTTTTCATTTCTTTTAGTATTAGTTAAAATTATTGGACTAAATATGTGCACAACTGAAACATGACAGCACAAATCCTACAAATTCAATAGAGCAGCACATCAATTTACAGCATCTTCTAACACAGTCATAGATATTAAGGCCACCGCAGCATGATTTATAGAGTAAAAATCGGTGATTGTTGACAAATTTCTATCATCTCACAATATGGGGTTATATCACCCAAGGCCTGGTGGCACTGGTTCTCAGCAGCGGTTAAACAGATGTCACATTCTTCCTCCTCATTTTTCACTTCCCTTAAAGGGATTTATTGGAAGAACAATGTTCAAATTGAGCGGCTGAAGGGAACCAAATTGCTCGCAACCCTCAGTGGGCTCAAGAAGGGCAGATGCTCCATAAGTGGCCATTAGAATCTGAAATCATTTTCTCTCAATTCAGATTCTTCTTATAGCGCTCACCAGGCACAGCGGATCAAAGATCAACCCTTTCCTCCGCTGCAGATTGGTGGCATTTCCTTTACTGTTCTTTTGTTCCAGACAAAACTGCTAACCCCCCATAAAATTACCTCTGCCAAGGAGTCATTTATGTTTGAACAATTATTTTAAATGCCGTAAGGAATTGTTCTCCTGGTGACATTTTTATAGCTCAAATTTGACTAAGTAGCGTCGAGGTGGTTTTCATTAACCGCTCGTAGTGTACACAAATTGTGCTCTCACTGTAAAACAGCTGTTTTACAACCATGAGAGGGAGCAGGGTGAGGGAGAAGGCGAGCTTTTACATGACTTTCATGGATCGGCCTCCATTAGAATGAGTGCTGCTACTGTTTCTGCCTCATTAAGATCAAATTATCTGTAATTAGTGGCTCAGATGTTTGATCATACTGTTTTTAGACACATCTTGCGGCAGGGTGGGGGGAAAGTGTTGCGGACATACAGGCCCGCCATTGTTTTTTTGATGATGTAATATGTTAATATTTAACCTTACTGTGTGAATAAATGGAAAGCCTTGTCTGTTGCTCTGTGACACAGTCAGTGCCGGTAAGAATGCGTCATGCTAAAATGCGTTTTTGATTGCATCTGAAGGGCATCCATCATGTCTGAAGTTTTCCCCCGAATTAACCTCAAATGTGAAGAGATTACGGTGGCAGTGTATTGAATGCAAAACCTGCAGCTCCTGTCGAATACAGGGGAAAAATGCCGTAAGTATAATGTCGCATACATCTTAACACACACCATTTTCACTGCTGTTGGCTCGGAGGTAGATCCCATTTTGTGCATCCCTGAGGATTTGTTGGTTTTCCCTCCGATTTGTAAAGCCTCTCTTGTGCTCAATTGGGTTTATTTTTCCAAAAGACTTTAAATGACGGGAGGGTGTTACATGTATGCAACAGGGACACCCCTTTTTACACATGCCTGCTGTTTCCTTTCAGGATGAGATGCTATTCTGCGATTCATGTGATCGGGGCTTTCACATGGAATGCTGCGACCCGCCGCTTTCAAGAATGCCAAAAGGTGAGGTGTTTACACTGTCTGGCTTCTCTGTTTCCCGCTCCGCTGTCAATTCAAAGCCTTTTCTTCACAGACGGCCGTTTGGGGCTGTCACTCAGCGCACAGTGAGGCAGCGGTGGCTTATTAGGAGCTTTGCATGCATATCAAATTATTCCAGCATCCCCGGGGAGATTTGCTATCTCTGGATTACAGTACTGACCCTACAGCGAGGCTTGTAATGATGGTGCACGTACTGTAGTAGGACATTTGGCAGGCAATTCATACAAGTCACATAGCTTTGTTCAACAAGCTGACACGAAGTCTTTCTCTCTGGACGGAGAATTGACCCAATGTTTTTCTTATGGATTTTCGCTTTGTGCTGAGTAATTGATTGTCATTGTGAGCTGGTGGGATTCTCGCCAGTTCTCGGTATTAAAGGAGATGTTTCAAATGAATGTACTGTATGTCCTCTGAATTGATGAACCCACCCAAACGCTACTCTCTGTGTTTGGACACCCTCCAGGAACCTGGGTCTGCCAAGTCTGCAGGCCGAAGGAGAATGGGAAGAAACTGCTGCACAAGAAAGCCGATCAGATCAAACGTCGATATGCAAAGCCAATCGGAAGGCCCAGGAATAAGCTCAAACAAAGAATGTGAGTGTGCAATAATCTGTAAAGGGGAAACTCTGGTTGAAAAATAATAACGCAGCGCTCGCTCACCGAGTTAATTGCAAAGATCTGGGAGCACAGCAACACTGCTGAAAAAGAGTTCAACGGGGCCAGAAACACAATTTTCAAAACAAACCCCCAGGTTAGCCCAACAGTAAAATTATTACCCAAACATCCATCACAGTTTACAAGCTGACTCTGAGGTTCAGCTTTGACCTACGCTTGGTTGTGTGCGACGGCTGTGTGTTTCCAGATCCGAGCAATTACTTTGGCGAGCACAATGTTATCACAGCAGAGAGAAAAAACGACAGTCCAACCTATCAAAATAAGACACTCACTGTTATAAACTGGAATTATCCTTTCCAGAGAATAAAAACGCACCAAGGAAATACTAAGTAAATGAAAGAAACTGTAAAATCTTCTCCACTAATTGGTGTTGGTGTTTATTGACTCCGGTTCTGCTCAACTGGAACTGCTCTGGATGCAAAATGTGTCCGTCGTTCCCAAAAAACAAATACAGAAGAACTTGTAGAGAGGTAATTTACAGTCCTCAGTGGTCAAAGATATGCTCAAGAAAAGTAGCAATAGAATAATGTTTAAATACTTAACTGTAGATGCCAATATTTTAGAAGATAATGTGCTTTTTTTATTATGTCTAAATCTGTAAACCAACGGCTAGCTGTATATGTTAGATAAATACAGTGGAGTAAAAAGTACTAGTCAAGTAGAAGCATGAAGACATAATAGACGTACCTCAAAATTGCACTTGTCCTAATGTAATAGTGATGATGTGACCGTCTACAATCCAGTTTGTCGCTCTTGTCTTTGCAGATCTGTAACCAGTGGTGACGGCTGCATGGTAGCACTTGGAGGAAGGGGGTCACCTGGTAGGGGTCAAAAGATTACCGTCTGTTCCACACCTTCATCTGGTCATGCTGCATCTGTGAAGGACGCCAGAGACAGATTGGCTGTTGCAGACCCCTGTTGTGCGGTCGACGCCACCCAATTCACCACTTCCACCCCCACCTCCACTCTCCCCCTCACGCCCACCTCCACCCCAGCTACACTCACCGTTAACAAGAAAACCAAAGGGCTTATCGATGGGCTTTCCAAATTCTTTACCCCTTCCCCCGTGGGCCGTCGCTCGCGAGCTGTAGCCGTAGACTCGCCCGCCAAACAGTTAAGCTCTAGAGACAAGCGTCCGCCCAAACTGTCCAAGCCACCAGAGCCGTTTGCCTTCGCTGCTGATGCCAGTCAAAAGATAACCCCCTCGTCCTCTGCACTTCCTCCCGCCCCCACGTTGCCGGGTCTTAGCCCGCCCTCGCAGGTTTCCAGCAGCTCCACCTCTGCTAACTCACCCCAGAGCTCTTCCAGCCAGTCTAGTGTTCCTTCCCTGAGTAGTCTCTGCAATAGCAGCCAACTTAAGGGACTATTTGACGGACTTTCTCACATATATACTACTCAGGGACAGTCGCGGAAAAAGAGGCTACCTTGCTATGCGCCGCCTAAGCGCATGCACCATAAGCAGGATTCGCCCCATGCGTCCAAAACGGGGCCCCAGCACCTTGGAAAAAACGAGTTTACTAAAAATAGGTTACACTCCACATCTGCAGGGCCGGGCCGACCCAGAGGACACCCGTTTAAGATGGTCAGTCGTTTCAAACGTAATCCCTTCCTTAAAAAGCACAGGACACTAGGCAGGCTGAGGTATAAAGTGAGCCCTCAGAAGGGAGCCCCCTCACCAGGAAAGGGAGACTTGACAGACGGAAGAATTAAGCCTGAGAATAATCATGGTAAGCAAGGCTCGCAACTCCAGCCAAGACCTGCGTCTCCACACCTTTAAGTTTCTTCTTTATTATTATCATTTTTTTTAAAGCTTAACACTCGCAGTTATGTTTGTTTGTTTTTTCAGACTAGAGCTAATCTTTTCTTTGAGAAGACACCCTCAACATTCTAACAGACTACTAATCCTCTGCCTAATTTGAATTCTTTTAGTTTCTTAACCCAGTTTCGTTGCGTTTTGACTTGGCTGCGGACTTTACGTGGCTTCCATCCTCTCGCCCGTTGGCTTTTGTCATAGTGCATGGCCCACTAACTCCCTCATGTTGCTCCTTGCTCTGTTCTTGACCCTCTGCAGTAGTGCACACACTGTGATCACTACCTAGTAGAGGCTGTAGTCACATCAGCGCTCTCCCTCATCCCACCCTCACTCTTGAAATCACTGTCTCCACTCAGCCTCACTTCCAGCGGACATTAGACACATACAACCCAGTGATTCACCCACCCAAGTTGACTCAGAGCTGACATGATGATTATAGCCAGAAGTGCAGTAACCCTTACATTTCACTGTCTTGAGGAGTGAAGTCACAGTTTAAAAAATAACACATAGGGGAAAAACAAATGGATATATGTTTCAAGCAGCTCCAAACACTATACTGCACAAACACTACTTACCCCAGCAGCACATTTCCATAAATATGTTAATGACACATCACTTCCACTTGTAATGGGTTTTTGTTTTGGTGGTTAAGTCATAGTGTTGATGTCTTTCATAAAATTACTGCCTGCTTTCCAACATCAGTTGCTTTTCATGTCGACACTCGCTCTCTTCACTGCATCTGCTTCTTAATTCATGGGAAACTGTCTTGGTGGATGACTAAGCACATGAAAGCGGTTACGCAATTAGAGTGATTTAGTTTCACTTCATTACATTAGGGATTTTCATAAAAACATGCAAAGATGATACATTATGAAATTCCTCAGAGACATGGCCTCAAACAGGCTCAGCAGCAGTACTCACAGTATAAGCACATTTGCATAGAATGCATTTATGAGATTATTCAGCCACGGCTGCTTCAAACAGGCCGGTGCTGATGTGCTATCTGATGTGTTGATGTTGTGTTATTGTGCCTGTAACAGGCCACAACGGGGAGCTGCGTGTGAAGCAGGAGACCCAGTTGGACTTTGCAGCCATGTCCAGAGACCACGTCACCGAGGACGACATTGAGACGTTCACGCGTGTCCAGGAGCTCGCCACGCAGGTGAGGAGGGTACGAGGGAAATGGCTCAACGTACTGAGCAGCTTCAGGCTTTACCAAGTAGTTTGCAGCTGTTTTTGAGTTAAATACTTATCAGCCGCAGTTATGTCAAGGTTTGATTCTCTCTCATGACAATTTAACATGGACAGTTGAGTTAAGTATTAAGGATAGGGATGAGGGAGAAGGACACCATTATTATATTTAAAGGAATCTTGTGATTATCTTGATGTGTTTGGTAGAATTGAAATATATATTTGCCATTAAACCATATTTTCTAATATCCTGCCAAAAGAAAATTCTTTAACTGTCCTTGGTTCCTGTTGACCTGGAATATTTAAGATTTGCAGAAATAGTGAAAACTAAAACCCTTTGAAAATGCATTAATGCACAAAGAGCTAGAGAATTGGATGTAAACGCACCTGGGTGATATATATATTCAAGTATGCAAGTCAACATTAGTGACAGATTATGGTTAGATCTTGTCTAGTTTTGACACGAGAACATAACGGCAGTCTTGCCTATGTATAACACAGCTATATGAACCAGTGAAGAGAGACACTAACATTGAGTTATCTGGGTCACTATATTTATCTGTTTGCCTTTTGTTAAATCTTTTCACAGAGAACTGGATCTCTGATGAGCACAGACTCGGTGCGATGCCCCGCCGTTATCGAATTCGGGAAGTATGAGATTCAGACCTGGTACTCGTCGCCTTACCCTCCTGAATATTCAAGGTATTGTTGACTTAACACCGCAATTAATGCCATGTCTCTTTGTTACTGGTGTTGAATATTATTTCAGTGTCCTTTTAACAAAGAAAAGCCTTATGCTGAACTACAAACCACAGCTCTGCCTTTTGTCTTCTCCAGATTACAAAAGCTTTATCTGTGCGAGTTCTGTCTGAAGTACATGAGAAGCAAAAACATTCTCCAGAGGCACACAAAGAAGTGTGGCTGGTTCCACCCGCCAGCCAATGAAATCTACAGAAAGGACGACCTTTCTGTATTTGAGGTCAGCCTCCCTTTACAGCAATAAAGCAATAACTGTATGCTGCATGAGATTCCACTGAATGGGTTTCTGGGAGGAGGAGGAGGGAAAAAAGGGAACTGTTTGAACAGTGTCCTCTTGCTCTTTTTATTCCGTGTTTAGGTTGATGGAAATGTCAGCAAACTATTCTGCCAAAACCTCTGCCTGTTAGCCAAGCTTTTCCTGGATCACAAGACCTTGTATTATGATGTGGAGCCTTTCCTCTTCTACATACTTACAAAGAATGATGAGAAAGGCTGTCATCTTGTGGGCTATTTCTCCAAGGTAAGAATTACAGAGTGATTATATGGGAAATGAAGGAATACCGCACATCATTTTTGAATGGTGATACTGATACAGAGAGAGCTGTCCTTTTTTTTTTGCTGTGTGGATTGAGTTTTTATTCACAGTTGTACTTTAAATGATGAGTCAACTAATCACTTAGTCAGACAAAAATGTCAAAACGCTCACTGGTTCCTGTCTCTGACATTTGATGATTAGCTGCTTTTGTCTGTTTTTCATCATTTTTAGGTCGACTGTCTTTATATGAGGAGACTCTGAGCTCTGATGCACATTTGTCACCATTATCTCACATTTTGTAAACAAAGCAATTAATCAAATGATCCAAAGAATAATTGACAGAATAATTAAACAACAAAAAGATAGTTATTATTTATTGTAGCCGTAATTCAGAACAGGGATGCTTTTTTTGTGTGAGCTCATAACTCCACTGTGTGTGTGGCGTGCACGTGCACATGCACAGCTTTAGACAAGGACAGTGGCAGGTGCAGTAAATTGCCAGCTTCAGCAGAGCTCTGACATACTTGATCTGTTTCTCCTTCCCTCAGGAAAAGCTTTGCCAGCAGAAGTACAATGTCTCCTGCATAATGATCATGCCTCAGTACCAAAGGCAAGGATTTGGAAGGTTCCTTATTGATTTCAGTAAGTTCCTTAATGCTTTTTCAGACCGCTGGACTGGAGTCTTTCCTTTTTTTCTCGCTGGTCTTTACAAACAATTTCAGATTAAGGGGTGAATTTGTTGCTTGTGGCAAGGTGCTGTTATTTGGTTAAGGCTTTGAAGTGGCCTAATCAAGAGCATTCATGTTCAGTGCTTAGGCAATCACAGAAGATTAGGAGTGAGAAACATTACATTCTGTCTGCATACATCATTTGATGGCCAGTAGTCTTTCACCAAAGCATTGCCTGAAGAGCTTTTTCATTGAAAAATGCCCCCAATTCTCTCTCCTTGACTTGTGATGAAGTGTAGATGCTGCTTTTATGTTTTAGTCCAGTAAATGCAACACATACAATATTTAAAACCTTGTGGTCCACTTATGAAAACAGTTGCTGCCTTGAGTGGATTTCTGTGTTTAGGCAGGCAGCGCTTTTTTTGTCTTTCTTTCTTCCTCCTTTCTTCTTTTTTTTGTCATTATAGACGTTTTATTATTTTCAAGAGTTGTCTCTTTGACGAGTTTGTGTGTGATGAAGAGAGGGAAAAGGAGCGAGCGTGGGGTGGGCAGGCGGTAATGGAGCATTTGATTTCCTGTTCACTTTGGGAGACATTGAGACACAGAGATGCGAGAGGATCTGTGATATTGAGAGTGTGCTGATAACAAAGACAGGGATTAAGGGAGATTGAACACAGCTGAGTTCTGAGCTCTTTGAAGGCTTTATTGGAAAATGTAGCTTTGGAGCTGGAAGTTGTTTAGATTAAGATTTTCTGTTATATTGGACTGTATTAGAGGAACACTTTGTCTCAGGTAGCTGAGAGCGAAGCATTAGCTTGTGTTAAAAAAAAAAGAGAAAAGTTCTCTTTCAAATCATGATTCAAAGGATTCAGAGTCGCTCTTTTGCTTTGTTTTATTAACGATAATATTCTTGTAAAATTACACGGAATTAAAAATTTTCAATTAATTTATTTAAATATTCATTGCTAAGTGTTTGTTATCACCGGCTCTTCTTCTTAGCTTTAGTAATGAATATTGTTATGATTACTGGAATATTATGTGTTCACTGTTTGGTGATTAGATTTGCTTGTTTGGTTCTCGGTAGTGGGTGCACATTAAAAGGCATTAATTAATTTCATGCCGCTCATAATGGATGACCCTTGACAGGGCTGTTATAAAACTAATTACACACAGATACATATTAGTATTAGGTTTTTTTTTTTTCCTTGTTCGTTATCTCTCCTAAGTGCAGTCTCTTGTGAGCAATGACATCCAGCTGCTTCTCTGTTTCGCTCTGTCGCTTTGTTTCCTCTTTACTACCCTCTTTCAACCTGCTTTGCTGCCCTTGCCAGCATGTATCATAGCTTCTGACAAAGGTTGAAGGAGAGGAAAACTGATTGCCTCGCCTCCCTTTATACCATTTGAAGGTGAAATCCTAAACAGGGTTCAGTGTCACATCCTTACATGAATATGTAATCCATAAGGGAGAGGAGGGAGGGGGGGGTAGGGATTGAATTGCAATCTGAAATAACGCAGCAGCCGCCTCCAGCTTGACTAAAGCATTTTGTTTTTGTTTGAATCGTGTCTTTTTAGGTTACCTTCTCACCAGGCAAGAAGGACAAGCCGGCTCCCCGGAGAAACCGCTGTCAGATCTGGGTCGCTTATCCTACCTGGCATATTGGAAAAGTGTCATACTGGAGTACCTTTATAAGCACCCAGATAAACACATCAGTGTTAAAGGAATAAGCAGGGCCACTGGGATGTGTCCACATGACATCGCCGCTACTCTCCAGCAGCTCGGCATGATTGACAGACAGGATGGCAGGTCAGTTTCCGAGCCGCAGTCTCCTTCAGCCTGTGCTGCCGCTTCTGTGTGCCGTCTGACTTATCCAGGCCAGTGGGTATTTTTAACAGCATATCCATTAATGCCGCTGAATATTGACAGAAGTAAGTCAGGTTAAGCACCCCCAAGGACATGGAGCACCTGCTGTCCCAAAGAGCTCGTCTTTGTACTCATATTTAACCACATATCACCTTCTGTCTACCTTCTGTCTACCCCCGGCTCATTGTGGACATTAACTCATGGGTTTCTCTCATTATGACCTAGGATCGTGTTGATAAGACGAGAGAGGCTGATTCAGAGGCACATGGAGAGGCTGAGGGCAAATCCGCGTCAGAACGAGGTGGACCCCGACGCCCTTCGCTGGACGCCCTCCACGAGTCTCAACACCGTCCTGTCTGAGGAGGAGCGGGAGGCAGAGATGGATGTACGTTTTTTCCTCTGTTCAGTCGGCTCGTTATTTGGTTACACATGCCCGCCATGCTGTTATTGAATGTTTGTTTGATTAGCTGTGGAGTTCAAACAGAGGGCATGAATGGGAAAGGCATACTCGCTGTCAGCAGGCATCTAATGTTGTGCAAAATTGCGCTAAATCAGTTCACTACATAATTGATAGTACTGAATATTCCATGAAATGCAATCTTTCCACGGTTACTATACGGAAATGTTTCATCCGTGACGAGGCGGACATCCAATCAGCGCGCTGCTCTTATTATCAGGAGAAATCAGCAGTGATTCATTTGTCATGATGTTAATTCCAGTCTCTTGTTTTCCCATTAGCCTCATTGCTCAGATGTAGGAGCCGTGCGTGCGCCTTTTCCCAGAGATAATGCGTCTTGTCTGTTTAATTACCAGGCTGAGCGGCTGAAGGAGCAGGCCAGTTGCTGGGAGAAGGAGGAGAGAGAGGGCTACATGATGACTCACGGTAGCAGACAGCCTCTCACAAAGGTCCACTGCAAGGTTCCCTACAGGACCTACGAGCGCCGCCACGCACCGTCCTGGACCAGGCGCATCCAGCAGTTGGAGGAAGTTAGCGATGACGAAGCCGACGACGACGATGACTCCGACGGCTCCGATGGCTCACCACCCATCCTGACAAAAGCCCATGCGATGCTCGCAGCCAAGAGAAAGGTGACTTTTGTTGTTTGTTGGTATGAATCATGTTTCTTTTGCATCACCACAGCTCAGCCTTTTTTTTCCTTCTCCCCCTCTAGTGTCTGTTGTATCTTGTTGATCATCTGGAATTTTTTATTCCGGGACAAAGTGGAATTGAATGTGTATCATTAGATATTTTCCTTCGTTAGGGACCATGTTGTGTACTCTGCTGAGATGGAGAGGTTTGATAAATATTCATGAATTCATTGGAGGGTTCAGCAGCTTCCTCGTGTCATCTGGAGCCTCCCCGTGTGCCTGCAGCTGTAGATAATAGATTGTGTTTTCACTGCTGGTGTCGAGACTGCGCGGGCTAAAACTTGTACTATTGTCAATGGTCATGGTTAATTTACTGCCCTCCTCTGTGCTTCTCACATCTGTTCCGTCTATATGGCACTGCCCCCTTGTGCTGGAGTTAATATCACAGCCAGCTGCGTGATGTCAGGGAGACCTTGTCAGCAAAAAACAGTATGGAAACCAGAAAAAGAGTGACAGTGGCTGTTGAAGTTTATTTAGTGCATTAGTTACAGTATTGATTTCACATTCTTCCTGTGAAGGATTTCGGAGAGAAGAGCGGTTGAATCGCAGGCAGCTGGTGGGAAACGACTGGAGAATGTAAAATATAGACTGTGGTTTCTCCTTACTCTGCCTGTCTCATTTGTGGTTTTCCACAGTAGGCTGCATCGCTCAAACATTTAGTCTCACAGTGTGGTTTTGACATTTTACATTTAGCACAAAAGCCTGAATGAATTTCTGCTCTATCCTTATAGAGGTCATCCACCTAGTGCCCCAGTTTTTTTTAGTCTGCAGAACAACTTTGATAGGATTTTACTCCGTCTTAACCGTTTTTTGTTTTTTTTTTACATTCCAGAGAACCATCGTGCTGAAGAAGAGAGGGCGCAAAAGAAAGAGAATAAACAGCAGCGTAACAACCGAAACCATCTCGGAGACGACCGAGGTGCTGAACGAGCCCTTCGACAACTCGGAGGATGAGCGTCCCATGCCCCTGCTGGAGCGCACCTGCAGAGTGGGCGAGATGGAGGAAGATGAGGAGGAGGAGGAACAGGAGGAGAAGCAACCAATTATACCAATGAAACGGCGGCGAGGTCGCCCGAGGCTGGAGAAGAATGTACGGAAAGACAATCTCGAACACTGGAGTGAAGGTATTTGCATCTCGACTGTCATAAAAATCCTCATTATTACACCATATTGTAACTGTTGTTCTTCATTTTTTAATCGTTGATTGTTCTAACCCTCTGGCAAAACATTCAAATGTTTTTCATTACTATTATTTTTTGCTCTGCAGGAGCTGACATCCTCTCTAAGAGACCTGACAGACCCCGTCCAGTGAAACGGAAGAAAGGCTGGCCCAAAGGAGTGAAGCGTGGCCCTCCTAAGTGGAGGCTAAAGAATGAACGAAAGATGGGCTTCAAGCTCAACCTGTACACGCCCCCCGAGACCCCCATGGAAGCAGAGCAGCACCATATTCAGACCGAGGAAGCGAAGGATGAACCGGACCAGGACGTCGTCAGCGCAGACGAGGACAGCAAAGCAGGCAGAGGCCCGGCCAGTCCAGACATGACGCTGGGGAGGCTCCCCTCTGAGCCCCCGAGTCCAGCCGACCACGTCTCCCAGAAGTCGAGCTCCCCTGAAGGGTCACCGGTGGCCTCTCCGGTCTGCTCGCCTGCTGCCTCTCCTGGAGCCTTTTCACCCAGGGCCGAGGACAGAGGCGACTCCCCGGAGCCGCCGGAAGATGACCGGCAAGAAAGCGAACACGAAGAGGAGTTCCCGGCCAAAGACGCGGAGCACGGCACGGAGGGAGCCGTAACACTGGAGAACGACAACGAGGAAGACGAGGAGGAGGACGAGGAGAGGACTCAAATAGAGGACCAGGACGCGGACGACGAAGACGACAGTCACAGGAAGGCGGCGGAACCTGAGAGCAGCAAAGCAGAGTCGGAGCAGAGTTTGAAAGAAACGGCGGAGTGCACCCTACCTTTTTTAGATCCAAAAGAAGACAATGACTCTGAGTTGAGTCAGCAGGTTTCTACAGTTCCGTGTAGTGACGAGGAGCCGGCTGCGGCTGCAGAAAGCATCCCGGAGGTTGTGACGGACACAACAGTAGCAACACCACCAGCTGAAGCAGTAGCCGTGGCTTCGGTAGCAGCCGTGGACTCTGATAACCCTGTGGACTCTGAGTCAGAGGAAGAGAGCGCGCCCAGTCCCTGTCCAGATCGCCCGCCTCCTGAGCCCGCGGAGAGGCAAACACTCAGCCCCGTGCTGAGGGAGGATCCCCCGATCTGCACAGAGATTGACTCAGAGACGGCCCAAGCTGTTCAGTCCCTGACGCAGGAAACCGAGCGGGAGACTGTGTTTCAGGACTGCGTGGAGAGCCAGGAGCCCTGCAGGAGCCTGCAGACGTACGCCCACGTGGCCCAGAGCCCCCAGCTCACTTCACTGGATGACTGCCCCCAGTCGGACCACAGCAGTCCCCTCTCCTCCGCGCAGTCCCACCCCAGCCAGTCGGTACGCTCCGTCAACAGCCCCGCCGTCTCCATCCTGGAGAGCAGCTACACTCAGATCAGCCCCGACCACAGTGCCATCTCAGTGCCCTCGCTGCACAACATGGAGACCAGCCCCATGATGGACGTGCCGTCCGTGTCGGATCACTCGCAGCAGGTGGTGGACAGCGGATTCAGCGATCTGGGCAGCATCGAGAGCACCACGGAGAACTACGAGAACCCCAGCAGCTACGACTCCACCATGGGGGGCAGCATCTGTGGGGCGGGCCCCACCCAGAACAGCTGCTCCTACGGCAGCATCCCCCCCAGCGGCCTGGCCCAGAGCAGCTGCGCCGTGAGCCAGCAAATGGCCGCCGCCGTCAACCCGGGCAGCTGCGGGATGATTCAGCAGAACAGCCTGAGCTCGCCGCCGCACTGCAACGTCAAGTCGCCGCAGGGCTGCGTGGTGGTGGAGCGGCCTCCCAGCAACAGCCAGCACAGCCAGCGCAGCCAACACAGTCAACACAACTCTCACAGCAGGCACGGCCCACACAATCAGCACAGCCAACACAATCAGCACGGTCCTCACAATCAGCTAAGCCAGCACAGTCAACACAATCCCCACAACCAGCATAGTCACCACCACAGTCACCACCTGCAGCACAATCAGCTCAGCCAGCACAATCAGCACCCTCAGCATAGTCTCCACAATCAACACAGTCAGCACGGCCAGCAGCAGCCCATGGCTCAGTGCGCCATCCCCACCAACTTCACCACCACCATGCAGCTGGCAGACATCCCCGAGTCCGGCAACCCCAACTTCGCCTCCCACCTCTACGAGAGGATCAACCACCAGGGGGAGTACGGCAGCGGGCACTACTCCCAGTCGTCGGGCCTCAGCCTGGCCAAACTGCAGCAGTTCACCAACACGTTCATCGACCACCCTCACTCGCTGCCTTTCAACCACTCGGCCTCACACCCCATCACATCTTATGCAAACACGCCCTCGCTATCATCGCAGCACTCCAGCCTGGTGTCGTTGTCCCAGACGGCGCATCGAGTCCCCAACCCGCAGGTGCAGGCCACCATGACCCCGCCCCCGAATCTCAGCTCCCCTCCTCCCATGATGCTGCAGCGCAATATGGGCATCTCGCCCTCGCAGCGGATCCAGCCCCAAATGGCCTCCAAGAGCCACATCTCGGCACGCTCCAAGTCGGCCCCGCTGTCGCACCACCAGCAGCAGATGTACGCCCGGCCGCCACAGACCGTGGCCATGCAGGCGCCATCCAGGACGCTGGCCGCCATGCCACGCATGAACATGAGTGTGAATATCATGCCGGCGCCAGCCTACAATGTCAACTCCATGAACATGCCCTCCCTCAACGCCATGAACGGCTACAGCATGAGCCAGCCCATGATGAACAGCGGCTACCATGGCAACCATGCCTATATGAACCAGTCACCCCAGTACTCTATGCAGATGGGCATGATGGGAACACAGCCATACCCCCAGCAGCCCATGCAGGCTCCACCACATGGCAACATGGTGTACACTCCAGCTGGTCACCATGGTTACATGAACACAGGCATGTCCAAGCAGTCCCTGAAGGCGCCTTTCATCAGGCGGTAACTCTCCGCAGGACTGAGCTGGTTCTTCTCGTGTGCATTTTGCTGTTTAAAGATGCACTGATCTGGCCTTGTTTCCTTTCATTTGGTGTTTTTTTTTTGTTTTGTTATTGTTTATTACTTAAAAACCAGCAGCAGCACTTGGAAAGAATGCAAAAATTTTCATCATTGAGTAAAACTTTGAAGCTAATGTTAAAAAGTATTTTTGTTCCTCCAGATGGGAAGCCTTACATCATTACGATGAAAATCTATTTAATTAGTGTTAGTGTCTCTGATGTGTCTTTTTAGAGCAGGCGGGTTCAGAGCTCAGAGGTAGAGATTTCATCAGTGGTCTTGCAGTCGTGTAGCAGCCTCAAATGAAGCCATTTAATGTGCCTGCTACAAGTGGAGTTAGTGGCTGTTTGAACCTGTTCAGTGTACCTGTCTAACAGTGCTGACAATTAGTTTGTACTATACTCATGCCTTTGTATATTTAAATTATTGTACTTATTTTGTAAAGTGACAACTAGCATGCTTCAGTCTCTGTTAGTGACAGTGCATTGAGTAGTACTGTACAAGTGTTGTGCTTAATAGCAAGCCATTTTAAAGATATCTGGCCTTTATTAGGTTTCCCTTCACAGGGAGAAAGATGAAACTATATTTTGTTAATTCTAATAATGTAAAAAAAATGTAAACTTAGTCCTGATTTCTGTTCGGTTTGAGAGGTTTTATTGCTATGTATGTATAATTCTGAAGTCTTTTGTAACAGATCTCCTTGAGGCAGCTTTCTGTTTAATAAAGCAGACTGATTTCTGTCAAAATAACAAAGCATATCTCAGTGTTTGTACCCTGAAAAATTCTAAAACATTTCAAAATGTCCAGAAGTGTGGCAGAATTTAAAAAGAACTAAATGATTATAACGATGAATAACAATAAAGAAAATATAAATTTAGTCCAAAGTTGATATTTTACATAATGCCTTTAAAGCTACGTTTTCATTCCATCTGTAGATTTGTTTTCTATCTTTATAAAATGTTGGATTTATATTTTACCGAAGTGTAGAAGAATAGAGCCTGTGAATAGACCAAACTAAGCTAATGGATTGCATGTAAAACGCAACTTGTACTTGTGTTTTTGTTTATATTGCTCTTTTGTAGCCTTTGTACCTGTACAGAGTTGCTGGTAAGAACAGGGGGGAAATACCTGGCTATGTGCACAAAAATCGGACAGAATGACATTCTTGTATTTATGACTTTTCTCCTTTTGTCAGTCACTTAAAAATGCTGTACATTTTAGCATAAGAATAAATTATGATTGACCATGTACTTGATTGTTCTCCTTTAATTTCGTAAACATTCGCCGGCCCGAGGCGTGTCGTAGAGTGAGAATGCACTGATAATCCAGGCAGCTGTTTTCTCTGCAGGAAAGTATTTTAAAATGAAAAAAGCATCAGTAAAAGGAAACTTGACTCAGACTTGACTGCTCTGACATTTGATTTACTTGAAATTTCACTCTAAAAATTGGACTTGACATGAAGCGTAGTCTTTTACATTTCAACTCTTACTCCAGCAGACAGGCTTTGAATGACAACTCACTGAATATTTAATCATTATGCCTATAATAAAAATGACTCGATCTCATTAGTTGAAAAAAACACAAGAGAATATAATTTCCTGTGTCATAATCATGGTCAGAATTCACTTGCAGATTCAACTTGAACTCAACTTGAACCTGACTTTTAACTTGACTTGTGATGGTTGAGACGAGGCTTGACGAGGTCTTGTCTAGATCTAATTTGATTAAACTTGGACTTTTCTCCAGTGACTTGCCATTTAACTAGAACTTATTTTTAAATGACTTCTGTCCCATCTTGAATCTCCAGTTCCGACTACTTCTGTGACTCGAGGCTCGACGTGCCCCACGAGTCTCAAAATCAGCTCTGCTCGGTCGAGTCTCTTTCCTCCAGGAGATGCATGTCGAGCTCTCTCAGCTGTTTCAGGAAGCCCCAGTTTGGGATGATGCGCCTGCGTTTCTTCACGTGCTCGATGGCGTCCACCACCGTCATGTTCTCGCAGATCATGAGGTACGCGAGGAACAGCGTGGCGGACCGGCTCCTCCCCATCACACAGTGCACCAGCAGTTTATCTGCAGGCAGGACACACACAATGAAGAAACAGCTGCGTCACATATTTTTGTCTTACTTCTCAAAGGGTGAGCTCACCCAAATGTTTAAACTTGAGCGTCCTGTCTTTCTATGACTCAGCTTTCATTTGTGGTCTTTAAAAGAAACATTGTCCGAAGTAAAAACTCTAACAGTCCCCATGAAAACAGCAGTATTGAACTGTCCTTCTGAAAAACTGATGGAACAAGGTCAGTAGATATTCCTTAGAAACCATTACAGTGCCCCAAGAAAAGAGTTTTTCAGATTTGGTTTTGGCCTCACAAACAAAAATTCCTTTCACTAAACAGGCAAGGTAGGTTTAAAAGTAAAAGCACAGTTTGCTACTACCTCAGTAGGATAAAGATGGATTAAGTGTAATTTGGAGTTTGAAAAGCAAGATGTTCTTTAGTATTTTTCACTGCACTACTAACAAAACTTTCTCCTTTTTTTCTTCAGGTGGGGATGGATTTTCTGTTGAAGACCACAAAGTCAGTTCTGCAATTTGGCTGAAACCATCCCACGGGAGTATCTGTTCTCTCTTACTGTGAGGATTGCTCAGCGTCTCTTTTATGAACTGGGCCGCAGAGAAGAAATACTGGCTGAGGTTAAAGGTATCGACATCTTCCGCCACCACCCCGTAGTATACGACGTCCATGTCACTGTAGTAACCAGCGCCCGTGTCCACATTATTCCATGTCCCCTCCGCTGCGTTCAGGATGTGCGTAATCCCCAGCCTCTTCAGATTGTGCTTGTCCTTTGCCGTCTCCCTGCAAGATTTAGCCTGTGTGAATATTATTTTAATCCTCCATTATTTTATTCACTTTCATAATTTCATACTTTTTTACTCACTCGTTCCCAATGTAGACATTAGGCCAGACCTCGTTGACATGAGTGTAAGCCACACTCCCACGGTTGAGGATTTTCTCCAGCTCATAGCCCCCAGGTGTGACATATTCATCCACTGGACTGGATTCCTCCACTGCCTTTGTAACATTTATCTTGGTGCCAGTCTTTGACTTGTGAGAAGCCATTTTCTCACTGTGGCTTCCTTTCACACATGATTTATTAGCTTAAGGGGGGAAAGAAATACCACACTTGCTTTTTTTGTTGTTGTCCTCCTTCCACTTTTCTCCGTCTACAATCATTACAGAAAATATAGGTTTTGCTTTTGTGTCTCTCACATGCATCTCCAGCTCCACTCACCGAGAGGTCGGAGTCCTTCGTTTTCCTGCTTGAATGTTTTGTTGTCATCATTGTGGCAGCTTGTTGTGAAGCCGTCCTTAAAGGCAGAACATGGTAAGGTTTAATTCTGGCAGGCTCAAGTCAGGGCACAGATTGTATAACCGCTCTGTGACGGGCATCAAATGCAGAGGATATTTTTAGGGCTGTGATGTGGCGGGCCCCTGACCTTAGCTGCCACATTCTGTGCCTGTGGGGAAAACTTCCACCCAGCCAGTCCCTGCCATCCACTTCTAAACACACAACTTTAATCTCTGCTGCTGGCAGGAAGCTGTGCTTATCCAAACTTTGCATTTGCCAAAGGATACCCATATTCACTGGAGTGAACAGGGCACTCTGAGCTTTTGCTCAGCCGTGTGAGCAACTCCTGGAAATTGTGTCAGTCTCTCTTAGCCTTTCTGCATATCTACAGACGCCGGGAGAAAGCGTGTAAGCGCTGCCTCACAACACCCGTTAAGGATGTTCTGCATCTTCTGGAGCCTCTCGGGGCCAAAAGAGAACAGAAATGTGTCAGACTGTTAGACAGATGAGGTTTTTCACAGGATGGCACATGTCTTTGATTCGCCGTTATATGATATGCATGGTCCATTCAGTGATCTAAATGCAAGCCCCCAAAGTGAGAGTGTGATGATGACTGTATTGCAGAATGGCTGGATGAAGCTGCTAACATGTCAGACAGAGTTTTCACACCATCAGACTCCTTTATTTTTCCCTCATATCTTCATACTTTGCCATCATTCATTCTGACAGTGAAATCATTAAACCTGTGATATCCAATTCCTTTTATTTTGACAGCATCTCTCTCACTCTCTGTCTCCCAGCGTGCTCTGGAGAGCATCTCTTATTAAGATGGCTTCAGCGTTTCATCTCTTTTCAAAGTCTGACCTGAATCTGTATACACGCTCAGAACCATGCTGGCATATTTTTGTCATCTTGTATCAAGCCTCTTTAGACATCACAGTTTTAACTGTACGACGCTGGATTGCAGCAGTTAAGACTCGGTATTTTGAGAAATGTGAATAAATAAGTGGAGCATTGTTTATTTATAGGCAACCACTGTCTTTGTGTTGTTCAAGTGCAGCATGGGGCTTTGGCAGTTGTGCCACATTTGTTTTAATGGGCTCTGTAATATTGATTGCGCTGTGTATTAGACACGAGCTTAAAGGACGATTCCACTGCTTTTCCGTGTTGCAGCTCCTGAACTGCATCATTTACACACATTCGACTGTTTTCAAATGCACAACCTACATGTTTCAATCATTTTCACACAAAATAAGAAACCAAACCTTTTTTTTATTTTTTTTAAAGTTATTTCTGTATCCGTGGTGACAGGTCCAAGTCAAGTCTGTCACAGCAGTCGCAGCAACATGCTCGTCTTTCAAGTCTCTGACTGCTGACGTTTAAAATGACACGACATTTGAACATGTTCCCCCTCAAAGCAGTTTTTAGCTGCAGTTTATCACATCTAAGGAGAATTCCTCTCAAAGACTGCCATTGTCATTTAAAGCGAAAATATATAATAAACTGTGGCTTGTTTGTTATTTTATTTTTCTACTTTTTCAGGATTTTATCAGGTCAAATTAGACAACAGGAAGTGTCAAGGCAATTCTGAAATCCTCATTTTTGTGAGTTAGACTTGAATCCAAGGCCTTGCCCCGAAATAATACTTCTATTCACTACATAGACCTCTACACTGTCCGTAGTCCTGCTGAATCATAGTGAGCTCATTGTGTCCCACAATGCATCCTGAAAAGTAGTGTACAACCAATGGTAACTAACCATGCAATATGTACCATCATGCACTATTCACAGTGGTCTTCTCCATTGAACGCCCTGGAAAGTGAGTAGGGAGGAGTGAATGGGCGAGTGATTTCAGACACGACCCAAGTATCAAGTTTGAAGTGTACAGCTCTATTGAAGAGGCTATTTAAACCGGCTTGACTTTAATTTAGAGTTTACACTTATTTTCACCCGAGGTTTTGAGGTTACACAGTGCAGGCTGGTAAAAAGCATCTCACATAATGTGTTTTCTGGCTGGGTTTTAATACATTTGGAAATAAATGGAGAAAATAAAACACTGGCGTGGTCTGTTGACATTTAAATATTCACAGTGGACAAAAGCCGTGCCCATGGCTCTTGACTCCACTTTTCCCATGGCTCTTGACTCCACTTCTTGATGTCATGTTGTTCTCCTCTGCAGGGCCAAGGTGGAGTCCAGGTGACGGAGCTGATTCAGAAATCCAGCATTGGGAAGAATGTTTCTGTGTTTGCGCACAACCTCAGCTGCCTGCACCAGGTTGAGTCTCTCTTTAATCATGAGGAAGGCCAACACCAGAGTCGCCGAGCGGCTGATCCCTCGGGCGCAGTGGACGAGCACCTTACCTGCAGGCAAGAGAAGGTGACACCTCAGCTCTGGCAGTTTAGTTTTACTCACTCTGGCATTTTACGGTATGAAATTCAAGATAAACAGAAGTTCTCAGCCATAATTTCTTAGATTTGTTCAACATTACAATCCAGTAATGCATGTTTTCAGATTTCTACACCCCCCAGTATAGGCTACTAGGACATACAGTATTATTACACCCCCTAGCTTTATGTCTTCATTTCATTTTCTAAGGCTCAAACTGGCTCTTACTGTACCTTTCTGACTCAGAGCGCTATGAATGAAATCAGCCGTCTCAGTGAAGAATGGGCTTAAGTCAAAATCTTTACAGTCTGCTGCTCCTACTCCATGATACAGTATGTTGGTGCCTTTGTAGAAACATGGCCCCGTGTCAATGCGCTGGGGGCCATCTGCAGCGTTCACTACATGTGTTATTCCCAGATTCAGTAACAGGGTTTTATCCTGAGCCGTGGCCCTGTAAACAACACAAGAGATGATACCAGAAATGCAGTTTGTTGTGATCCATCTTGCCCGTGCGAGCAGCATATGTTTGTGAATGCATTACTGGTGACTCAAATGCACAGATTCTATATCAGTTGGACAAATAGACGACTTGTTTGCGGCGACACTTTCACAATCAGATCACCATATTGCCGCGAGGCCCCGAAGTGAGAATGTCACTCACGCGTCTGCGATGTAGAGGTTGGGCCAAACCTCGTTGACAGCTCCAGTGGGGCGTCTGTTCTTCAGCAGAAGGCTGAGCAGATCGCAGGTGGGTGGTGTCTGATACTCTGGCTCCTCCTCTGGACGCATATCTGCATCTTTCACTTTGATGGTGTTGCCATATGATTATCACAGATTACACAAATTCAAGTTAGACAACCTCCCTCAAAACACTCAATGTTCCTGGATGGAAGACTTGTGAAGTTGCCGCAACCGTCCTTGCTCCTGTTTCTCCTCCTGTTGGCATTTAGTAAACATGAACCATACTGGTGCGGCTTGCTCTGTTTTCCATCTGAACTGGATATGAGTGTTGTTTAGAGGCTGAGCCCCACTGGAATGAGACAGCTGAAGATGCCAGAGTCTGGGCAGGAGCAATGTGGACTATTTATTCCTCAGATGACTGTGACAGAAGCCAGGCAGCTTGTGTTGTGACAACTTTAACTACAGAACCACAGCAGTGCTTCTTACAGTTGTAATGTGACTCAAAACATAGAGGATAGATTTTTTAATCTGGCTTCCACACCAAGTCAATTCAAACCACATCCATTTGTACCTAATGCAGGGAATTTTAGGCTAAATGCTAAATGCTAAAAAGGTTATATCTGCTTTTAATTTAAAACAACAAATGCTGTGATAAGGCTAAACCTACAATTAATTGATTTTACAGACATGAGCATACACAGGGACATGGTGTATTGTTACCACTGATGAGAGAAATAACCTACGCTGGATTAAGCTAGTGTAGCTCAATAAATTAAGCTTGATTAAATAATTTCAGCTCCAGCTCCTTTCAGTATGGCTGTTTTTTGAGCTTTCTATGAAGTCATGATTCTGTGATAACAGATTTATTTTACCCATTTGTCATGGCTGATGTTTTCTATCATCTATCTTTCTATTTCTCAGGGCCTTAAAGGTGACCTCTGGAGTTTTTTCATCAACAGGCAACAGTTTACTTTAAGATAAAGTCTGTATTAACAAAGATGGTCATGTATTTGCTGATTCATAAAATGCTTGGAAAGACTTTTTTTTTAGCTTGCGCCTTGTGGTCTTCTTCCCTTCTTGCATTACCACGTTCTCTCCTTACTGCCACCTACAGTCAGTCAATGGAATACCATGAAAGCACCGGCAGGAATGTGTGCATGGTCCCTGTGCCTGCATTGCTCAGGCACAACACAAAATAAACTGGACCACTAAAAAAAAAAATGCTTTATAGCTCTGCCACTGCTCAAGGACTCTTCAGACTATTCTTGAGGATTTTTCATTACATTTAAGTTGGAAAGAGCTGAAAAGCAGCGTATCACTGTCATTTAAGTCAATTGTAAAATATATACAGAATATATATAAAGAAAAAAAAGTACCAGTGAATCTCCATGGCTCTGTATTTTTTATTGGTTTCTAAATGATAATGGAGTAATATGTCTAGACAAACACTACTTATTACTTACAGATAAATCCATGAAATGGTTTTGGTCTTAAAACGAGATTTGTTTCAATAAAAAATAACTAGAAGCCTATCTTAAAATGCAGTTTATGGAACGTGCATAAAAAAAAAGAAATAGCAAGTTGGAACTCAAATACTGGCAACATTGTAATGCACAATTATGGATTGAACTCAAGTCCGCCCATTGACGCTCCTGCTTACTGATGATCCTTGGCAGTGCAACTGTTTATCCAGCTCCCTGAGCTGCTCCAGGAAGCCAGCATTGGGTGAGATGTTTCTGTTAGCGCTGACAGCTTTAATTGCATCCACCAGCGTCATGTTCTCATGGATCATCAGATAGGCCAGGACCAACGTGGACGAGCGGCTGAGACCCATCGCACAATGGACGAACACTTTACCTACAAATCAGTGGAAACAAAAAAATCTCAACATCCATTTCCTGTGGATCATTTCAGAGCTCAGCGGGTTCCTGCTGGCTCCCCGTCCCTGTCTGTATTTACAACCATGCAATGACTGGATTATTGTGGTGAACTTTATTCTGTCTAATTTGTTACTCGGCTGTGGATTAAAAAACCATGCACATCACAGAGAAGAGTGCTTCTAACTCCTGACTAAAAGTTTTCAACAATGTTGCAACAAATGTTTCTACACACGGTAATCCCTGGTTTCTTATCGGGCCTGAGGATTAGGGCGCAGAGGAGCGCGTAATTGAACTGTCTTGGCGTCTGTGTATTTCTGCCGGGGATTACTGTAGGCACCGCCACACACTGGAGCCCCCGATCAGCCAGCATGTGAAGGAGGAGGCCTCATCTTATTACTGTCATGTCAGATACTGACTTCACTTTGCATAACAGGCCAGGCAGGCACAGGCCACAAACATAATTGTGTAATTTCCATGTCCAATAAAAGTGTTGCTTACAAATTACCAGGGCAATCCATTTAAAACCAATTTTCCTGGCCAAGGTCTGAGCTTATGAGAAGATTACCGTGGGGGAAAGATATTAGCTTGATATTATGTTTAGTGTTTGATTTGCATTTTAATGACTAATACAACTGGGGGCTGCTGTAATGGGAATTGACTGACAAATGTTTCACTACCTTACCTTGCAGAAAAAAATGTCTTCCCCAAGTTAATGTGTAAAAATGATGAGGAATACCTTGAGCACAGTGAGAGCTCCTCACCTGTGGGCGAGCTCAAAGCCTTCTTGATGAAATTGGCTGCTGAGTAAAAAAAGGGACTCATGTTAAAGGACTCCATGTCAAAAGCTTCTACTCCATGATAAGTGATTTTGGTGTCTCTGTAGAAGCTCTGCCCCGTGTTCACGTTGAACTTCCCATCAGCAGCGTTAAGTACATGGGTGATGTGGTGAGACTGAAGTGTCCTCTTGTCTTTGGCTGCATACCTAAGTAGAGGAGGCAAAGCCCAATTATCTGTCAGTGCAGGTAACTGAAAGAAGGGATGGTTGTCTCTATGAGCACAGTTCATGAAAATAAACAACAGGCCTACATATTAGCATTATCCAGTGCATAAGGAAAGAAGGCCTTAATATACACATGTTATGATGAAATGTAATGTTATTTGTTTTGACAGAGGAAGCAAACAGTGAACACTTTTAAATTCCAAGGGTGTCATCCATTACCTTAATGACCATAATGCAAACCAAAAATCGGATAGTGAAGGCTACTTTATTGGCATTCTGGTCAGGCATTTCCAACTATGTTTAAGCGCATATTGGTTCAGTTGAAGCAAATATGCTTCATTTCATTTCTCTGGCTGTGGGTTTGTATCATACGATTTGGTCCGGCCTGTTAGCTAATAGCTGACAGGATAACACAATCACGTTCCAGTCGCAAGTTGTTCAAGTGGGCGGGCTACATAAGGTGACCATAAACAATTTGTAGGTGCGCAGTTGGAAAATTATTAAGGTTACACGAAGCAGCACTGCCATTTATTTGGAGTAGGCTAGTGTTTACGGCCACCCAATGAATGTGGCCTCCTTCCAACTGTCTTGCTGGATCCTCACTCCATTAGCTCGTTGCTTGTTGAGTCTAGCCAGGTAGCAGACTAGTCAGTTTTAGTAGTTTAGGCAGACAATTTGTTTTGTTTTTTTCTGTGTGGTCTTCACTATACAAACAACACTATTATGTAGTAGTGATGCATTATTAAAACTACTGTAAATCCTTTATAAGCCTCACTGTGTAGTGCTACTGGAAAAAAGTTGGATTGTTTTGGAGGGTGTTTTATATTTCAGTCTTACATGTCTCCAATGTAGATCCTAGGCTGAACCTCATCCAGGTGGTTGCTGCTCCCTGCCTTTGTCCACATCAGCCTGTGAAGCTCTGAGGCCGGGGGGGTCTCATACCTGCCGTTTGACCCCTCAGGGCTCGTCAGGCAGCCGAGGCCTTTGGACATGTCGGGATACTTGACTTCTGCTCCTGCAACCTGCCACACAGAGTATATTCATATTCCAACAGACAGAATTGGTTATCACTTTAATATTTTGACCTTCTTGAATGTTGAGAAATCATCAAAAGGGTCCTACGGGTTGTTTTATTTCTTTGTTTTGCTCATTAACAGTTTAAGAAGGGAAATGTAGGTACCATCTGATTTTCCTGTTAATGCAAAATAGCTCCACTGATAACTTCTAATAGGCTTTATTGAAGTGAGGGCATCATCCTAGGTAGCTATAACTACAATAAATACAGTGTGGGATTATAGCAAAGATTGTTAATTATAACGTTGGGCCACAGGCGTAGAGCCATTAAATATAGACTATAATCATGCCAGTAAATGCACTCCACAGAAGCAAAGGACCATAGGAACACATAATGTAACATGACCTTATGATACTCTCATTATTTTATCTACAGTTCAGTAGCACTTGGTAGATTTATTTATCTCTGGAGATACAGAAAATTGTTATTCAAGGCTTATAAACATCAGCTTTTCATTTTCTGCAGGCAAGTCTAACCTATGCATTTACAATTTACACACTGGGCTTTAGAGAGACTTATACTATGCATACTGTATACATTAGCATCCATTTAAGCAGCTGTGTGATTCTGCTCCAGGCTGGGCACGTACAAGTGTTGTGTATGAATTGTTATAGTAAAGAAACCAATGGCAGCTCAGCTAATCATTTGCATTCTGCTGGTGTATGGAGACATAATGTGGCGCTCAGGGTTTGGAGACCTATTGTTGTGTCCACAGGGATGAGTCATTGAGACCAAATCTGTTTCGGTGACCTTTTGTTAAGCTGCCGTGGCATATGGAGGTGCACTCAAACATCATGATGGCTTTATCCATCTCTGCATGTGCATGGTTGCAAGTGTGTCACTCAGGGCATGTGTATGCAAGAAAAACTGCATCTCGCTCAGCTTGCGCTCCATGCATATGAGTGTATGAGTCTTGAAGGCAGAGCAAAGTGTGTCTTTGCACAAGTACAACATATGCCCAGAGTACCTGGAGGCTCTTCTTTCTCCTCATTGATCTATAAGTACAACCCTTCCCTCCCTCCCACAGTCAGGGCAGAGAACTGATTTCCCTGGTGCACATGTTGAAGTGCAGCACTGCTTTCATAGCCTCCCCCCTTAGGCTAACCTGTCCTTCCTGCTCTACTTCTGTGTAATTAAAGATGCTATGTATGGGAAAGTGCCCACGGTTAACATGGAGGGCAAATAAAAATGGCTTTTTACCTCCTCCGGGCCTCTTCTTGGTGGTTTATGAATTACACTTCCCTGTTTAGCCCTTTGGTTGTGGTTTGCCTGGATTTGTGGGCATATTAATGACAGAACAGAGCGTAATCCATCCGGCAATACAAGCATTTATAAACATGTTTACCTTGCAAATAAAGGTGCACAGTACAAAAGATACATACAATGTAATTTATGAATACTGTACACACAAAAATCTTTTTCAACATGACCCTCTATCTGCAACAAATTCGTAAGAAGACATTGTTAGTAGACACTTGCCTTGGCTGGAAACGTTGCTTTTTCAAGGTCTCTCTGTAGAGCTACATGTAGGTCGACAGCACAACTGTCTGCGTTCTCCTTGGTAATCTACCCTGCAACCTTTTTTGCTATTTTAACATCTGAATCTCAGCCCAAAATAATTCTGGCATCATCTTCTGCATTCCTTAAAGGTTACCCGATCTGCCAGCACAGGAGGGAGGATAGGACACCGCTTTTTCAATAGCAAGAGAATTAGATCAGTGCTGCTTTGCTGCAGCTTAAATCTGACACAGTCTTCGCCACAGTGAAATGTGTTTAAATCGACACCTGGACATTTGGTTGTCAGGGGGGGATTCTGATTTCTTTTACTTGTATGGATCATAAAAAGCAAAAGCACAGAGAGTCACTTAAATGTAGCTCACTGGGTTCAAAAACCTGCCAACCTGCCTTTTTAAACACATAGGAATACTCAGTCTCAAAAGCATAAGAAAAGAATTAGACAAGTGTACAAAGATTAACTTTTTTTTTTATCATGTATATATACTTCATTCTTTTGAAAACTGAACATCTGCAATACAGAGCAATACAAATCGTTTCACTTCAGACAGTGTGGTTTTTCACATTCCACTATTTCTTTATCATAATAATCACACTTTTTGCAACAATATTCTTATTTAAGCCACAAGGAAACATCATTACTGTCAATTTACCTACAGTAGATGCATGTATCAGACATTACAAATGTTTCTACACATCATGTCAGGGACGGTTGATGTACAGTAGCAGTCAGTTCAACTATAGCAAAACAAGGAATTTTAAACTGTGAACAATGGTGGGTTGGTCTTATTAAAGACGCACATGCTGTGGATTGATTCCCATTTTGAAGTTTGAAAGATCCCTTGCAGAGATCTTCTTTTGTGAGTCATCTACAGAGTATTAAGGCTTTGTAAAAAAAAAAAAAAAAAAAGAATTAATGTCCATAAGACATTTGGTCCATTGTGCTGTATGTGCTGAAGAAAAAAGTCATCTTACAAGTTTGAGAGGTAAATACATAATTCAAGACATAAATAGTCATTAAATCTCGATATCATTAGTGCTCTTGTCTCCATTTTCACTTCACATCACATTAAGTTTTAATTCGTTCCACAACCAAACTGTCTTTTTTCTTAAGACATTCATTATCATCAAAAAAAAATATGTTAGTGGGTCCATGAGGAGGTAGTGCAGCTCAATACAAACCAGACAACAGATTTTGATTTTAGTGAAGAGATAATTTCGTAATTCATTGATAAATCCAATCCTCAATTTAAAAAAAAAAATGCCTGAGGGCAGTGCCAGAGGAGAGGTCAGGTTGTTGCTTTTGTTTACACAGTTTGTCAGGCTCAGCTGTCACATTATACTCTGTGAGCCTCAGATGTATAAATGCTCACCTGTGTGTGTGTCCTGCTTCCAACTAGCCCAATAGGTGTTAAGATACCAGTACTATTAGCATTCAACTTTTACAATAACATGATGACATGTTAATCTGCTAAGGTTAGGATGTATGGTTTAGAAAGTTAACATGTTAATGCATAGTTAGCATGTTAAGATGCAAATGTTTGACATGGTCATTTTAGAATGAGCTATGCTGCAGCATTGTCATATTGGATTAGAAATTATAAATTTGTGTGTGCAGTTTGTGCCCCTTTAACATGTTGCATATTAATATGTAATTGAAATGCAGTGGAGTTCTGCATGAAGGTTTCTCATTCATTTTCTTTCTTTCTGTTTTTAAATGTTTAACATGCTAATGTAATATATCTGTGCTAATCTCAAAGTACAACTCTGAGATAAATTCCCTCATTAGCTGAACCTAATTTCACGACAGTCATTAGCTGTAGAAATATTTCAGTCTGGATTGTTACACAGAGGAGCTGATCAGCATCACCATAGTGTGAACATCTTGATTACAGGATCTGACAGGTTTTCTTTTTTCTTGTCAGCTGAAGATCCAGGTCCAACAGCAGAGCTAAGAAGTTCCTGTTGGGGTAGATGGCTCTCTTCTGGATCAATTTCTGCAAAGCCTGTTTGAGCGGGAGGTGACGGTAGATCATGAGGTACGCTAAGACCAATGTCGATGACCGGCTCATTCCCATGATGCAGTGCACCAGAACCTTCCCTGAAGAACAGACAAGATGAAGGGAGAGAGGTGTGTGAAGGAAGGATTAGTGAGAGGCCTCAGTCTTATTAATATCATACATGGCTGCCCATCTCACGCTGTGGCCTTTCTTTTCTCCTGCTGTGAGCTAAAAATAGTTCCCACAATTCATCGCCTTTGTTCATTTAAGGTCCCTTTGCAGACGGGCCCCAACTGTCTCTTTAATCCCAACTCGTCCTCTGCTTGATAGGTTCTTTGAAAGGTGCCATGGTCACATTATAGACTTAAATTCTGCAAGGTAAGACCCTTATTATTACTGCTGGCTGAAAATACACTTACATGCCATTACAAGCTGGACTACATTGCGGTGACAGGTGACATTGAAAGGACAGCATGATGGGAGAATTTGAGTGGATGGGTCTATAAAGGATTTATGGAGGGAAATAAAAAAAATTCATGTGCAGGAATTAAAAAAAGACAATATTTTTGTGGGAAACTATTCAGTTTTTATCGCTACCAAATTATGTTTAAAACTCAATGTGCAGAAACACCATAATTCATGTGAAAAGGAGACCTTACCATCAGGTGTCTTCAGAGCTTTATGAATGAAATCAGCTGCGGGTTGGAAGTAAACATCTAGATCAAAGTGTGTCGAGTCATCTGCTGGAATGCCACAATACAGAAAGTCGTTGCCATAAAAGCTTTGGTTCCCTATGCTGCCTCGCTTGGAGTGAGCAGCGTTTAAAACATGAGTTATACCTAACTTCTGCAAGGCAGCCTTGTTTTGGGCTACTGCCCTAGCAAGACAAAGAGACAGAAAGAGGTTCAAAACTTATGTGACAGCTACAGTAAGCATCAGAGCACAATGTTTTATAGCAGAGTGATACAATATTTGGCAAGAGCTATGCAAACGGTAATGACCTTGGGATAGTATTTAACATTAAAGGTAAGAGGTTTCACATTTCCTTGAAAGGCAAAGTCATAAAGTCTGGTTCAAGATTGAAATAAAACGTATACTTACACATTCCCTATGTATATGTTTGGCCAGACTTCGTCAATTTGACTAAGATTTAGTTTACACGAGTCCAAAACCTTCTGCAGATCCTTCACAGACAGATATTCTTTTCTCTTGCCTTCCAGGGCTGACATTTTGAGTCCAAATTCCACGTCTTGGATCAAATCCTGCTCCAAATGTTTGTTATATTAAAGTTGTTCCCGTCTACTCCGGCTCAGGGTGAGCTGTACGAGCAGGTGTTTATCTGCTGTCACTGGACAGTTACCCAATTTAGTGCTTAACCTAGCGTGTAGTCTTTCACGTGCTGAGGGCAGAACAACAAACAGAGCAGCGCAGGCTCTGCTTTTCACACCGCTGTGGGACTCTAATTTAATAAGCCTCATACAGAGATGAATCATTCCATAAAGCAGTGATAATTGGATGTAATTATGTTGAAAATGTTTAAGTGCATTGCTTATACTGGATGAGGGGAAGTGCACCATAATGTTGCATTTATGGAACAGAAATGCTGTAACAGCCCCATGCAACTAGTTTACTGCTCTGACATTAATATCTTGTGAAAGCAAATTGGATGAAAAGGGAAAAAACATTAAGCTCTGCCGTCGGCTGCACATGACATCAAACAGCACTCTCAGTGCTGCAAATGTCTCTTTTAACCCTCCTATTATGTTGCAGGTCAATTTCACCCATTGCAGCTTTTAAATTGAAGAAAAACATAATTAACCTCTCTTTTAAGCCATGAAATGTAATGACACTTCCTCGTTTGGGGTCATGAATGTGTATGTAAAATGTGGGCGCAATGATGTGTTGTAAAATGTCAGTGTTGCTGTGCACAACAGCAGTCAATAAAGGTCTCCAGGTCATTTTGACCTGGAGTCAGTTATTGATTGATTATCTGAAGAGTTGCTTCTGCTTATTGATGAATTGTGTAGGTTTTGTGTGTGTGTGTGTGTGTGTGTGTGTGTGTGTGGTGAGACCAAACCTCAGCAGGATATGTGCATGAAAACTGGGAGTTTGACGATAACCTGCTGGTATACGTGTGCAGAGGTTTGGCTGCTGCCGTTGGTTTGCATTTGAGAAACTGTGTTCTGATCATTTTGTGCACATAATGTCTCCAAAAGAAACACTTAATAATGAACTCCAGAAGATTCTCTAGGCCATGAGAATTACATTTTACTCTGTTATAATAATAATAACACGATGTTTCTGAGCTACAGAGCTCTCAAGATTGTCAAGTTGTCATGGTCACCTTCACTACAACAAAGCCGGTACGGAAAGTGAGATTTTTAAAAATGCATGTATTCCTTGGGCCTGCGAGCTTGTTGCTGTGCTGAAATGCGTTACATAAAATTGACATTTGAGCTCTGAGAATATAATACTGGAGTGTGGTTGGAAGGCACTCGTCATTCCTGACAAGGCCGACAAGCTCATGCTCTAAGATCAGATGCTACTGTGCAAAAATGTTCAAGCTGGACCACCCAGACCCAGACCAGAATCAGATCTGGAATCGGCCACTGGAACCATGAGACACACTGGCAAGACAAATGACAGTTGGTGGGTTTTGCCTCCTTAAGAGGACAATGAAACCAACACCACATGTGGAAAAGAGTTTGCAGCTGTGCTAGCCACTCTGCGAGGTTCTACTTAGTCACACAAGTGTTTAATAATGTACTCATCAATATTTTACAACCTCTCCTATGAAGCATCCATCACCTGGCTGTGTATAAACAGTTAATAAACATGTGGAAATGATTTACTAGCTGTTTAAACACATGTGCAAATAATCCACGGGCAAGTTTAAAACTGTTAATAGATGTGTTCACAACTAATGAAAACATGTTACACCTATTATGTAATCAGACAATTATTATCTGTTTACATAGATGCTTCATAAAGTGACCTTATACTGACATTAATAATCAACTTAACTCTGTTTACTGATAAATTCCAATGTGTTGCAAACTATCTATTGATCATATGTTGCTCATAAATGTTTGAGGAGTTAAAACAAACCAGGGGGAGCTGACAAAACATACAAAATGTAATCAATAAATTATAGTGTTTTCTTACTATGTTAAATGTTTAGAGGGGTTTGAAATGAAAGGTTAATGTTTTGTGCATGCACACACGCACACAAAATAAGTTTCAAAAGGTTTTAAAATGAATACACCTCTCAAGTTTATTTGACTCACAAAATAATGGATATATTTTTCTTCAACATAATACAAAAGGTCATCATGCCTCATTTTCTGTTAAAAGAATTATTCTGCCTAGGGCCGATTACACTTATCTATTAATATAAGGATCAGTAATGTGTGAAAAGGCAGTATGATTCACATCAAACGCAGCAGCAGAGTCGAGGAAAATAGATTTGATTCAATATCTTTCTTGAAACAAACTAAAATCAAAGTACAGCATCTCCCTCCACTGGTAGATACTGAATCATTCATTTGTCTTGAGGAAAAAAACAACAAAAAAAACATTTGAATCTTTGGAAGTTAGAATATCAATCCATTATGGTATTTCACTCATTGCTCTTGTGATGCCTTGAGTAGTTTCATATCCAAAGCACAAAGCTGTTTGAGAAATCCTCTGTTTGGGAAAATCCACCTGTGCTCTTTGACCTTATTGATGGCCTCTAGTAGGGTGTAACGGTGGTAGATCATTAGGTAGGCCAGGACGAGAGAGGCAGACCTGCTGACTCCAACTGCACAGTGGACAAAAACCCGTGCTGGTAAAGAACAAAATTACAGTGAGCCTATAAAGCATGAGCTGAATGTGAGATTTTATTCACGATGAGACTTGCAGAGAAACCTGCTATGAAAAATGAGTGACATTAAAGCAACATGATAGGTATTTACCGCCAGTGGTGTTAAGTGCATTCTGAATATAGTCAGCAGAGGGAGAGAAATAGCGAGAGAGGTCAAAGGATGGTGAGTCATCTGCAGGCACTCCATAATAATCTACAGTGGATCCATAGAAGTCATGACTTCCCTGACAGTGCATCCTCCCATGAGCTGCATTCAGAACATGAGTGATTCCCAGCTTCCATAGACTGTAGCGATCATTGGCCACTGACCTGTGCACAAAGGAAACAGGAATTACAATAAGAGACACATTAGACGATTACAGAGCCTGAGGCTATTTTTGTGCTATAAACTGTCTAGACAAGCAATGCTGTAGACTTACATGTCGCCAATGAACAGGTTAGGCCAAACCTCATCCACGTGGTTACCAAACCTTTTGCCTCCATACAAAACCTTCACCAGTTCTTTGACGGAGGGGGTCGCAGAACGATGTATTCTATTTTCCTGCAGATTATTCATTGTTTTCTACAT
Source organism: Decapterus maruadsi (assembly GCA_030347415.2). Taxonomy (NCBI): domain Eukaryota; kingdom Metazoa; phylum Chordata; class Actinopteri; order Carangiformes; family Carangidae; genus Decapterus; species Decapterus maruadsi. The sequence continues at coordinate 9,379,052 of CM064888.1, read as the reverse complement.
GCACATTTATAATTGCCTATAGATCTGATTTTTTTTTTTTTTTATTCTACTTTTTCTTTTCAAACTCTGTTGAGACTTTACTACAACCTTGTTGGTACTGACAGGGACAGGTGCTCCTGGTCTAAAATTAAAACAGTGACCTATATTCTAAATCTTAATCAACCTGACACTTTTAAACACCTTCATAGAGTGAAATTTACTTCCTACCAGGATATCTCACGTTGTGGCTTTCAACTGCATCGAGAAGTAGCCTAATCGCTTTTCTACAGAATAATCTCAACACTGCAGAATTAAAGACGCTGCAGTTCCCTGCTTCCACCGGTAGGTGCCACTGTTAACGAGATAGAGCCATAGAGTCAATGAAGCTGGGGGGCTTTTTTTCTACGTGCGCAGTTACACTGGACATTACCGCCTTGTGTTGTCAACAGTCATGCTAACCAGCGCGAAGCCTGGGAGAAATGATTTCCAACAAGCCCGCGTTATCGCAGCAAACGTTAACACGCTTTCTTCAGATCCCTGTGAGATGCCGTACAGCTAGCTAGCTGAATTAACACGTTTCCGTATCCTCTCCTGTTACATCCCAGTCCGGGTGAGTGAGCGGAGCGAAAGGCACACAGCAACGCGGCTAACAGGTAGCATAATGGCTAATGTAAAGCTAACACTGAATTAGCCCGCCTGGGGCTGGGTTTGTTGTGATACAGGAGGAGGATGATGCTCTCGTTTGCGTCCATGACTACCTCAGGCATACCGATAGTGATCAACACTGCCCGCTGCTAGACTGTCATGTTGCCTCTTAGAATAGTGAGGGGGAAATTAGGAGCATATAATTAGCTTCCGGGCCTATCTTAGTGATAGCCAGGGATGTGGGTCACTGAAGGTGGATTTGAGTAGCTGTAAATCACGAATGCCACAGTAGGTTACTATTGCATTGTTTACTTAAAACCTTTAATACTAAGAAACACTGAGAGTCAAGTGAACAAACTTCAGAGACGAGGTTGATCACACATCACTGATGGATTGTGAAGTTAAGACATAACATGTATTATTCCGTACACTGTGTAGGACAGTGTCAGTCAATAATTAGATTAAGGATAATAACCGTAAATGAAGCATCCATAATTAGCTCAAGTGTCACAGTGGGTGTCTATCCTGGGGGAGTGTCTCTGCACCTTCACCTACATTTAGTAAAGGTGCGGTTTCCATTGTGAACTTATGGCAAACCCTTGCCATTGTTTGCCTCATATTTGCTTACGTTGTGAAAGCTCAAGTTGCCTGTGAAACTTAGGATTTGTCTTATACTTGTATATCATCTGTAATTTTGTCACAAAGTGAAATTATATTCTGCCTATGTTGCACTCTTGCATGTGCGTTTGGAGTTGATGGTGCTGATTCAGTGGAAAAAGGTGTGCCTAATAGAGCACTTCTCCTTAAGTTTCCTTTGTTTATTGGGGCAGAAGTCAATAAGGAAGTGATATTGATGGCAAAGGGGAGCTCAGTGTTGGACTAAAGGGTTTGTATGTTCTTTTCTCTAGCCTTCAGAGTGAGGAGGAAATGACCCAGCTGAGTGTCCGTCGCTGGACGCCCAAACATGTCGCCAAATGGCTGAAGGAAGAGGGTTTCTGTGATTACGTGGACTTGCTGTGCAACAAGCACCGACTGGACGGAACCAGTCTGCTCGCCCTTAGCGAGTATGACCTCCGCTCACCACCTCTGGAGCTCAAGGTGCTGGGGGACATCAAGCGGTTGATGGTGTCGATCCGCAAACTTCAGAAACAGAACATGGACGTGTTAGAGGAGCTGGGTCTTCCCTTTGATGGCCACTCTCCTACGGGTTCTGGAGGAAGTTTGGATTGGTTGTGTAATGGAGATCCAGGCAGAGACTGTGACAGTACTGATACAGCACCAGTGGGAGAGGAGTATCACCAGTACACAAACGGAAAGTACAAACAGCAGATGAGGCGTCTGGATCCAGAGTACTGGAAGACAGTGCTCAGCTCCATCTACGTGGTGTTTGTGTTTGGATTCACATCCTTTGTCATGGTCATAGTACATGAGAGGGTGCCTGACATGCGAACTTACCCTCCACTGCCAGATATTTTCCTTGATAGGTGGGTGTGTGATAGCTCATGTTAAATTCAAAGACATTATTGTGTTCAGTGCCTTAAAAAAATAAGAAGTCAGCAGTGTAATGTCAAAGACAGCATGAAACTAAAATATATATATTTTTTATCAACGGATGGAATATCACAACAGATGGTGGACAGTATAACTGTCCTAGTTCCCTGTAGCATGTTTCTATTATTGTCCTCACATATTCCTGATGGGCTCGCTTTGGTTCAAAGAGATCTTTGAAAGTTTTTTTAAGTGACCCACTTTGTAGTGTGACCTGTTGTTTATGACCAGATTTGAGCTTTTCATGGAATGCCTTAGCTTAGTGGGAAAGGTGAGTTCAGGGACATGCTGGTATTTCTTTGGAGAGGGAAAACATGCTGAGGCCAGATAGTCACGATAGTAACAAATCCTCCAGATTGCCTCAGTGATATTGGTAATACTGTAGCACGAGTGACTGTTTTGCTTTTAGAATCAGTGATGGGAGTTGAAATTTTAAATAATAGGAATAAGGATCCTGTCTGAGAATGTAATTAAACTTTTTAAGTGGCATTTTGTGTGCACACATCAACATTTTTAAATAGTTTTTTGCAAATATAGTAAGTAAATATATCAAGCAGGTTGATAAATGAAGTATTATGTTAATCAGTTGTGTTCCTTTTCAATAGCGTGCCTAGAATACCATGGGCCTTTGCCATGGCTGAGGCATGCGGAGTGATCCTCTGTAACATCTGGCTGCTTGTGCTGCTGCTGCATAAACACAGGTAGAGTCCTGACAGTCCTTTGCATCAGTGCCGTGCAGTGTAGTCACTGCAGGGATTGTTCTGTGGGACACCCACAGTGTGGCCCATAAATCAAAAAGACGGAACAGTCGTGATGATTATTTCTCATGATTTGTAGGTCCATCCTGTTGCGACGCATGTGCAGCCTCATGGGGACTGTGTTCATGCTGCGCTGTATCACCATGTTTGTCACCTCCCTGTCAGTGCCAGGACAGCACCTGCAGTGCTCAGGAAAGGTAACGCTAATCTGTTTTGCATGTATCGTATCTCAAAAATTACATTTCTGCCTCTTGGAAAGATCACAGTTTCCCTCTCCTTTCTTCTAGATTTATGGTGACATGTGGGCCAAACTGCAGCGAGCTGTGGCCATCTGGAGTGGTTTTGGGATGACCCTGACCGGAGTGCATACATGTGGTGACTACATGTTCAGTGGCCACACCGTGGTCCTCACCATGCTCAACTTCTTTGTCACAGAGTGTGAGTAGCTTGTGTTGTCTTTATTCACTGAGGAACAGAATCACTTAACCTTATACTTCAAAGGCCCTTTAAACCCTATAATGGGGAAATTAAATTGGAATATTGCTAATAATGAATAATAACAGAACTTAATTCTTAAAATGCCAAGTCCCCAATTAACAAAATCTCACCTCAAATTAAATATTTGGCCTCTCCCCTAACATTGCAAGTTAATTTTAAGTTTGTTAAGTTAAGTTTGGAGGTGCCAATGAATCTCGTGTTAAATTTGCCTTCATTCTTTTTCAATTATGAACATCACAAGATATTATGAACTGAAGTTGTGGAAACAAGGTTAAATACCAAAGATCCAAAATCTGACCATATTTTTTGAATATTGTCCTTTTGTCACCACACAGTGGTAGTTTTTGGTATTTCAAGTGAAATTTGTAAAGGAGACTACTGCAGTTTAACCTGGACAGAAATAATCTTCCACACATGAATATGCTATGCAATGGTTGGTATTTTATACTTTCAACTAAATATTCACAACTGCTCCTTCTGCTTCCTCTACATAGACACTCCACGAAGCTGGAACTTCATTCACACCTTGTCCTGGGTCCTCAATCTTTTTGGCATCTTCTTCATCCTGGCTGCACATGAACACTACTCCATTGACGTGTTCATAGCCTTCTACATCACCACCAGACTCTTCCTGTATTACCACACTCTCGCCAACACCCGGGCTTACCAGCAGAGTCGACGAGCTCGCATCTGGTTTCCCATGTTCTCCTTCTTCGAGTGCAATGTGAACGGGCCAGTGCCCAATGAGTACTGCTGGCCTTTCTCTAAACCGACTGTGATGAGGCGGCTGATTGGATAAAGAGTGGGAGCAGCCGCGGTTCTGTTAGACATTACCAAACCTGTGCTGTTTTGTCTGCTTTGTCAAGTTGCCAACTGAGGTCATGTGCGATATCCTCATTAACAAAGTCGACTGATGTCATCCTGTCAGCACCGGGGACTGATGGGATACACAGAGCCATACTTTCTTGTATTTTGGGACGTAGCCTCTAACGTACTTCCTATGTCACCATTTGTATGAGGATTAAGTGAAATCCACAAAAGCTTGTGGAGTTTCTTAAAAGCCCTGTTAACACTCTTTGCTTGATGTGAAAACTGAGTACAGTGGAAATTGATTGATTGGTTGCTTATTTTTCTTCTAAAGGGATCTCATTTTATTTAGCGGTTGCGTTTTTTAGTACCTCCCATCTTAAGATAAACTTAGTATTTGGAGAGCACATAACAAAACGGAGCCACATCAGACAATTCTCAGGCAGCAGTGTACCTAATCTTTCCCAGCAATTAACAATTACTTGTGCAGTTACAATGCCTAATCATTTCAAGATTTCGATTGTGATTCTTTTTTATATCCCACTTCGCAATTTAGCAAAAATGTATCTGGACCACTGGTAAAGCAATATGTAAAGATCTACCTTACAGTAATGCTTTTCCTCCCCCTGTATAGCAGTTTTTCATCACATTGAAAAGCAGATATTACAAATGTCCTCTGCATTCCTTGAGACTATGCTCACTTTTTTTGAAATGTTGCAAAATGCTGACAGAGAAATTGATGGCGCTACAGAAGATAAACGGCAACATATATTGACTTTGTTGTTTTTTATTGTTCTTGCAGCCTGATCTTTCTTTACCAGTCCTAAAAAAAAAGATGCATTTAAGAAATGTTTATTTCAGCCAAAAAACCTGGAATGAAAGTTTTTTTTTTCAGCTGTCTTAAAGATAATTCCATTTGCCAATTACCTTGAGTGTCACGATAGGTTTGTCTGTGTAGAAAGGTCCCAAATCTATCATGTTTACTGTTGGATAGTTGTATAGTGCTTTTTTAAATCGTCATACCATGTAAATGAGAAGATCCAAGTATCATTTGAGCTTTCCAGGATAATAATCCTTTGACATTAATCTGTGGTAATAGTTCTTAAAAAGAACCCTTCAATTTGTAGGTATTTGTTTATATTAATTTATTTCATTTTGTAAATGTTGATAGGTATTTTTATATTTCATGTACAGAGTTACAGCAACATGCACATGGAGAGATATGTTTACAGTTGCTCTTGACTATGTATTTGTTTAAAACACAATGTGCTATTTAAGTGTAATGTTGATTTCAGATTGGCCTCTACATTTCATGGAGTGAAACTTGCCACTTGTGAAAGATGTCATTGATTTGCTCATTACAGCATATTAGGAACATCAGTATTCTGAATGACACAGACCTTTCATTGAGGAAGGATGCTGTAGCATTCATTGCTCATGCAAAGCCACATAACTTGTTTAATGTCTTGTTAAGTCATTTCCATCATTAAAGAGCTGAAATCAAAGACAAGATTATTATCTCTTTTTTTCTCTTATTGTCCTTAATAATCAAATATATAATGAATGTGTGGTATGTGGATCCTGTGTTAATGTCCAAGCATATAGTTGTTCAAAAAGTTGTTGAGAGCTTTTCTTCAATAAGCATGTGATGGTTATTTGGTGGGTGAAACTTGAATTTTTGGATAAGACATAACAATACCAACCAATACAACCGTAATACACATATAATGATTAGACGCAATATATTGTGAGATTAAAACAATTTAACTAAAAAAAATAGCCATGGTGATCATAGATTAGGGATTTATCATAAACTACAAAACTGAAAGTTTGAATGGAGTCAATAGGTTAAAGTATTTTTTTTTCTTTTTTATCCTCCTCCCATTCATTCAGGAAATTCGTCTTCGCCTCGTGTCACGTAGACTTTAACCGAGTATCTGTGGTTGCACCTTCTTAGTTGCACGTTGCACCATGCGTTGCACCCATGGTTGCACCGTTGCACCACTCATAGCTTAGTGGTTGCCATGGTGATTTCGTAGTCCTTCCGCTTGCCGGTGTGCTCGTGCACGATCATTGCAAGAAAATATTTGCATATTTGCAAAAGAAAATAGTCGAATTCGTTGCTGCCACAGTACAGTAAAATACCAAATAACCAGGTGGAAAATAATTAAATGATTCTCGCGCTCAGATTTCAGTCAGGCACAGGATAGACAGCTATTCTTTGGGGTCCTAGCGCCGCCGAGGTCAGGAGGGTGTTTGTTGCGGTGTCTCCTCCATATCGTCCTACACCTGTCTCTGCCGCTTTTTCTGCGTCTTTTATAACCTCATTAGTTGACAGCACCATCACCACCAACAACTCTAATCCTAGTAAGTAACTAACCATATAATCAATCGTGTTGTTCATGTTGTATTAGGTTGTAATGTCAGCAAGATGGCTCTCAAACGTCCCGTTTGCTTGCTAGAAAACGCCCCCCACCACAGTGTCCAAACTCCTTCATAATACACCGACTGTCACTGTGAAGATAGTATTTCTTTTCATGGGCGAGGATTCATTCTTATTTGAACAGTAATCATGACAAAAAAAGCAAACTACAACTACCTAAGTTACATGAAAGGTTTCTGATTTAAGTGAAATTTTGATATCAATGCGCACAACCGCGACTTTATCAAACATTTAGTCATACAAATGACTGTATGCCGATCAAAAGATGAATAGGCCTCCTGGAGAAGGTACACAGGTTAAGTATTTCAGTCTCCAGTGTAACCTTGACTATGAGGAGTCGTGACAGAAGCAGAGTAATGGAGACCGTAGTGCAGGTGTCAGAACCAGGCAATATTTTACACCTAAAGGGCTTCAATATGCATAACCTGTGATAAACAACCACAATTTCAATTCACAAGAGCATTTATAGACATTTGTACTCATTTACACTAATCAAATATACTTATTTATTTATTTTGTGACAGGCATAATGGCAGTTCCTCCAGCGTATGCAGACCTTGGAAAATCAGCAAAGGACATCTTCAATAAGGGATATGGTAAGCAACATAAAATGCACTTTTCTAAGAACACATTTGTTGAACGAAAGAGGACATGTAGGCTGTTTGTAAATGCATTACCAAGCTGTCACTGTCTCCTGCAGGTTTTGGACTGGTTAAGCTTGATGTGAAGACAAAATCTACGAGTGGAGTGGTGAGTTAAACTGCTAGTGTAAATATACAGGAGTTTGCTGTACGTATAATTTCCAGTTACATAGGGTAATTTAATAAGTAAGTGCTGTTAAATAGAAGACTGTGTATGAGGTTATTTGGTGAGAAAAGGAGAGGAAAATACAACATGGCATACAACAACAACCTGCACTGTTTTCAGGTAATGTCTGCTTGTATTCACTTTAGGAATTTAAAACGTCCGGCTCATCCAACATAGACACCAGCAAGGTCACTGGAGCCCTGGAAACAAAGTACAAATGGTCTGAATATGGGCTGACGTTCACAGAGAAGTGGACCACAGAAAACACACTTGGAACAGAAGTCTGTGTTGAGGATCAGGTAAATTGAAAACCCAGATGTTACTGAAAATATCATTCAGGAAATGTCTTTCTAAAGTAGGTGTAACCATTGGAATGACTTTGTTCTTTAGATCACCAAAGGGCTGAAACTTAATTTTGAGACTACATTTTCACCAAACTCGGGGTAAGTGACAGTTTTTTTTACCGTAAGTGAAAAAAAATTATGAAGTAAATCCCTGCTGAACCACCCATCTAACACTTCTTCATTTTTCATTCACAGAAAGAAGAGTGGCAAAGTCAAGACAGCTTATAAAAGGGAATACCTAAATGCTGGAGTTGATGTAGATCTAGATTTTGCTGGTCCCACTATCCATGGAGCAGGAGTGGCTGGCTATGAGGGCTGGCTGGCTGGCTACCAGATGACCTTTGACTCGGCCAAATCCAAGATGACCCACAGCAACTTTTCAGTTGGCTACAAGACTGGGGACTTCCAGCTGCACACTAATGTGTATGTATTAAGATTAACAAAATAATATTTGAAGCAGACTGGATGAGCACCCTAACTGCATGGGATGCAACCATGTGGTATTTTGTCAGGTCAAACTTTTTGAAGGATTCCAACATGCAAGCCTATTCTGTCTTTCTCCACAGAAATGATGGTGCAGAGTTTGGTGGCTCAATTTACCAGAAGGTCAATGACAAACTGGAGACTGCTGTGAATCTTGCCTGGACAGCAGGCAGCAACGGCACTCGATTTGGAATCGCTGCCAAATACCAGTTAGACTCCAGTGCCTCCTTATCAGTAAGTTCCTAAGAGTTTACATTTACCAGTACCTGTCTGTTTCTGAAGGACATCTGAAAATGTGGTCTAATTTGGTGCTAAATTGGGTCAAGGGCTCAGGAATGGTGATTATCAACTGTTATTATGTGTTTTATGGAGCTTTGGATCCAGATGTGCTCATTCAGTGCTTTCTAGTTACATACGTAATGCCTTCCTCCAGGCTAAGGTGAACAATTCCAGCTTGGTAGGAATTGGATACACCCAGACTCTGCGGCCTGGTAAGACCCATATCTACTTTAATATATAATTAAAAACACTGTTAAAGATCATAGAATTAGATTTCACTTGCTATATTGTGTACCATTTTTACGTCAGGTATGAAACTCATCCTCTCCGCACTGGTGGATGGGAAGAATATCAATGCTGGTGGTCACAAACTGGGCCTGGGCCTGGAGTTGGAGGCATGAGGATCTTCTCTGCCATTTCATCAGAAGAAAAGGAATATCAGCTGAATCTGACCTGAGTGTTACTGTCTGGTCAGCAACAGACATTATAAAGAGATGAAGCCAAAAAAAAAACAACACAAGCGGAGTTCTCAAGCACTGTTAAGATGGAAAGCTTTCCAGTAGCCTCCCTTCATCATCGTTAGAATAAAACCATGTTTCAGTCACAACTACTTTTTAATAAGTTACTCCCTCTGCCAATTAATTTCTTTATTCCATAAAGAAAACCCTCTTCTGGGTGTTGAAAGTTGGCTTCCTTAGTTTGACAATCCAGGAATGGTTTAAAAAACCAGAACCTTGTTACATTACTCAAGTGTGATACTATAGAATGTAAATCTGAGCCGTTATTTTGCACAGTAGAGTACCTACTTTTAATTAAGTTCCTTCTCCTTTGTTTTGTTTGCACATTTTATTTATTTTCGGTAGTGATGTTCTGCCTATTGGCAAGGTTATGCTTATCAAGACTGGCTGCTCTTCACTTATCTTCTTAGAGAAGCTTAATTGTGCTGTGTGGTGCGTTTTAGACCTCCACTTCCTTAAATAGCTGCTATTAAGTTGCAAGAAAATGCTAAATGGATTTTTTTCCCTCTGTGTGACATGAGTGAGAGACTATCTGAGTGTATCATCCATTTTCTTCCCATTTCCCAGGACTGTGACACTAATCTGGAAACAGTTTGTGTGTTTGTGTGCGTCTACCTTTGCAATAAAGTCCTGAAATTAACCACGATCCTGTCCTGTAATTTGAATACAGTACATAGTTAGGCAGTGGGAAAAATGGTTTGACCCTTGTTTGGTTAAATAATGACACACTCAAAAAGAAACTGCATCTCCAGTTTGTTTCTCCAGTTTTTTTTTAATCAAATCACTCACTTTCATTCAAACACTGCTTTGTTTTGTAATAAAACTGACATTAAAATGAGTTGAAAATAGAGTGTTTGAAGATCTTTGCATTCACATTAGCTCAGCCGTGTGTGTTTCAGCTACTGACACATTTCAGTACACTACAGTGCCCTATAACCCACATCTGCAAGTGTTAGTTTGCAGATCTCTAATCATTGCACTCAAAAGGCACCTGTCCTAAAGTTTGGTACAAAGTGTGAGCCCATCTCCCACTGTGAGCATGCTCAGGCTGACCCGAATATCTTTGTGCAGCTTCTTGTTTAGCTTGTCGATGGCTACAGTGTCTGCATCACCAGGGGGTGGATTCAGCACCTTCCCACCCCACAGCACCTGCAGAGACAATGTGTTGCATAGGATTATCTGTTATCATACTGCTAGAAGTCACACATGTCTTTGGTAAAAAAAATAAAATAAAATAAAATAAAAAAGGCCTTACGTTGTCAATAGCAATGACGCCTCCTTTTCTCAACAGCTGCAGAGACTTTTCATAGTAGTTGTCATAGTTCACTTTATCTGCATCGATGAAGACAAAGTCAAATGTTCCAGCCTGGCCAGCGGCAAGGAGATCATCTGAAAGACAGACGAGTAAAGAAAGGGGAAATTTATACTCAAGATGACATCATGTGTAATAGCTGTTACAAAACATCTGTCTCCTGCTAGTAAAAAAATCCCCACTGCTAGATGAGAAACATTTAGAGAGACCCTCTCAGATTTCGAATGCAAATGTAGTAAAATAGTTTCACTAAATGATCCATCATCTTAACCCATTACCAAAGAAACTATAAAAAAGCAGTATTTCTCCATGAATTTTATGTTGTAAATGTGACACTGCATCGATTTTTATAGCTGATGCGTCTCCATAAATTTTAGGGAACTGCTTAGTGAAGTGATGCCTTTTTACTGAACATATGAATTTGATTTTTATATCTCCACGCTAACAAAAGAGTCAGTGATTTGAAATATTTTTGGTCCCGACAGGAAAAATATGTCAGTTTACAGCTTGAGAGCAGCTTTATGAATCCTTCATAAAACAGTTCAACAGTAAGCAAATGCAAAGGTTTTTCTGTGATGTTTGGATGATATGGATGCTGTTTTTTTGTGATGTGACTATGGATAAACAGAAAATGTGCTTATAATTTGTGCAAATGTGAAATACTGTAGCTACTATGTACACAGAGACTATTATGTAATTTCTTTTTTGTGGTCAACTTTTTATTTTATGTTAACTGAAAAAATTAGAAAGGTACAAGTCAATATTACTATTATGCAATTTCATGACTGATACAAAATGATGATGATGATTAATTGACATGCCCGAAATGAACTAAATAGTAAATAAATTTAAGGTTTTTAGCAACCTGACGGCCCCAAACGTCGTTTACGCTCACTCCGGCTTTTAGCGTAAAAAATGGGTTAGATTTACGGGGTGGTGGTGTAGGGGAGTTTGACTCCCCACATGGACCTGCCTAGCAGAGATATAAAAACCCGAACTTTTGAAGGCCGGAACCTAAATATCTCCCTCTCATTCCTGGATTTGTAAATATTACAATATATCTCTCACGTCACGTCCATGCCCTGAAGAGTCTTTTTTTTATTTTTTTATTAAGTATTTCCGGGAACCCCTAAATTGGACCATACCACTTCTTGGTCAACGCCAGTTGGACAATCATCCCGCAATCAACCTGTTGTCTGTCACCGAGCGTCCACTCGTGCATAAGTTTGTAAATGTACGTAACTTAACATTACTAATTGTTTGTTCTCTTGAATAATGTACTGTCATATCTCCAGAGTTTCTGAATTAGATTGTGACACATATGAATGTGAATGAACGCTAATGTTAGGCTAGCTAGTTTCTTGTTTTTACCTCAAGTAGCTGTTAGCGCGCCCCGACATTTCCAGTGCTAGCTTGAATTTTTGCAAACATTTTTGTGCTTATTCGCCCTCAGTGAGACTGTGAAGGATTGCTTGTTGTCGAGGTACGTGATGTTGATAATATGGTGATATTTATTCCACTTCTACAGACATTTGAGTAGCTTTGCTGGTTTACACTGAGGAATTCATGTTTTACCCTGTTTGCCAACACCTAAAATGAATGTGTTCTTAGGACAGTCATTTAGTACATTTTTTCCAACCATTGAACTATCCTTATATATTATGCTACTTTATACTTCCAATCAATTACATTTTCATTCTACATTTTTATTACATTGTTCACCCAAGCAAGATCTGTCCTGAAGGAAAAGTTGACCCCCTCTGATTGTAGGCTACCTGTATTATTTATACTCCCAACCAAAATATCAAAAACAATAGCCTAGTACTTACTGTAAACTATTTCTTAATTCACCCTTTACAGACTGGATCATAGGATGGAGGGACAAGCAGCAACTGGATTTTTTCGGAGGGGAAAATTGGAATTCAGGTACTGATTCAAACCTTTGACACTGTATGTTACATTTTGGTCAATATCATTGGTATTACGGTAGTTTGTCATCAACAGTAATCAAAGTAATACAATTCAGCGTTATGTTTTATGTTGACAAATACAGATCCGAACTGTAGAAATTTGAACTTCATGGCGTCAAAAACCTGTTTTTAACAACTGATATAGTGACCTCTTGTGGTCTTTAGGTTGTTTCTACATGACATGGAGACTGATTTAAAGTCCTATAAATGTTAAACCTCTAGCTATGCCAGTGACAATGCATTAACAACCCAAGAGAGATTGGATCACTTGTGGTGGTAAAATACCTTTAATGAGATGAGTATTATTTCTGGAAAATAAGACACAACCCGCCTGGGAGGCTTTAACTTCCAAATCACAAAATTATACACCTGTCAAATTAAGAACAGTGAGTTAAGAACAGAGATGCATTACTCTACCGAGAGTTTTCACCGCAGGCTGTAGGCGTAGATCAATTTTTTGCTCGACTCCAGCCTGTCAGAAAAAAATGAAAAAACAAAACATAATTTTAAGTAAAAGAGTGCAGTGTCTGTCTTCTTGTGCACTTTCTCTGCTCATACTCAGACTTGTTAACATGGTAGTTAAAATCTGATATTGTGACTTCTTTGACACAATAGTTGTTGGTAATTGTTTTGTGGTGGACTGATATAATAGTTGTTTTTGTTAATATCACGCAAAGGAATCCACATGCAGATGCACAAATGTGTGCCAAACAGAACTCCAGCAGTGTATCTATTACCTGTGGAGCATGAAAATCCTCTGCAGTGATCAGTGCTTTGCAGTAATGGGAATAATACAGCAGTATTATATGTCATGTATCAAAACCCACAACATTAACACTGCTTTGACAGTGAATCATTAATGTGGATTGTACCTCTTTCCAAAAGGGTTTTCCAATGTTGGTGTACTCTTCACTGACATCACATGCCACGATAACTCCATCGTGGGGCAAAGACAGTGCAATGTTCAGTGTGTTGTAACCTGTATATACCCCTGCAAATGAGAAGGCAACAAAATTAATATAATGGAGGACATAGAAAGAACAGAATTGGAAATTGTTACTGTTGGCTTCTGATCTAGGGATAAAAAAACCTGCTTTCCCAGTGGACAAACCGGTTTCTTGCCCACATCCACATGCAAGTAGGTTTCTGATCAGCTTTTTACATCTGTACATGATCCCGATGTAGACTAAACTACTGCATTATAAATAGTGGTGAAGTGATGTTACCTCTATGTAAGAAAATACATTTGACATTACAAAATTTAAAATGCTGTAAAGTAAATATTACAGGAGCATACTCATAAATTTTCACTGTTAAGGAACAACCTGCAGTATTTTGCATCACTGATTCATGTAGTAAAACATTTAAGATAAGATAAAATAAGACTGATAAAGATTTGTGTTATCTAAACCAGGATCTATGTGCGTCTGGATGTGATAAATCTAACATCCTTACCGATCTCTAATGCTTTCTTGGTGTTTATTAGTTTGGCCAGATTTGCCATGAACTGTGACTGCTCACAGGCGACCATCATGATGTTCCAGGAGTCTTCCATTGTCCTCTGTAAGCAACATATGGAAACCAGTTGCATTACTTTCACAAATTACACCATGAAACATGATTATGTGTTAGGGCAGGATTATTCCGGATATCCTTACCAGCCTGAGTTTTGTCAGAACCGGATGCTCCCTCATGGAATGATTGAGGACGTACTGCAACAGTGGGTTGTCTTTTCCCCCGCAATGACTTTTTGAGATGCTCATTGTGGAAGATTTCCTTCTCCCTGAGGATGAAGATGAACAATGAAGTAAATTATATGGGCCTTAAGAGCATTATGATGTCATGAGAGCTACCATCCAGTTTACATCTCTCAATGAACTGAAGTCTGGCTGGTGTACTTAATGTAATTTGGGGATTAGATAAGATCAAACTTTAATGACTTCAGCGAGTAAATGCAATCATTGCAACAGAAGTAATGTATATACAGACAAAGAAACTATTCCTATTAGGAGAGATTGGGATTGAATCAATCTGGACTGACACGTGACACAAGTGTCCCTATTTTAGTGGTTTGTATGTGCACTATATGATGGCAGCAGTGAGTAGTAGCACTAGTAGTGTTTTCATACCCACTATGGGACTTTGCAGTGGATATTTACATTTTGTTGTAAGCCTTCATAGTTTTGTCATCACTGTTATGAGGGTAAATAAAATCTGAAAGGGGACTTTGAACCAAACAATTCTGTACTACTCAGTCTTTATCTAAACCTGCGTCAAACATCTCCGGACTCCTTTTTAAGTTAAACTTGATTTAATTCATGTGAATTCAAGATGACTTCTTTTTTCTACTGATAAAACACATGATTTCACTCTATACTGGCGTGTTATGTAATCTAATTTCATAATGGTTCTTTGTTGATTTAACTGCAGGTCACTTCCGGTATTGATTTGTTACCATAAACTTTTATTAAAATTGTTTATAATCTTTAGCATAGTATAAAGGCTCAAAAGGTAGTATATTACTGTATCATAGTTCAAGTGAGGAGAAATATTGGCCAATTTCAATTATTAGAATTCCCAATGCTAGAGTTGATGAATGAATGAAACAATATTCAAAGGTTACTGAATTAATTCCCCCCCATGATCCAGGCCACATGAACTCACACAATGGGCTGGATTTTCACTTCAAAGCAGTTTTTAAAAATCAAATCCTGTCATAGGACCAGATCATAGACCAGGTCATAGGACTGTATTAAAACAAATCTGCATATAAAACCTTATAAACCTTATTAAAAAGAAAAAGAAAAAAGAAAACACCCAATTGATCCCTTACTGCCCCCTGCTGATGTAACTCACCCTACACACTCTGTTGGTGAAAGGTGAACTAGTTGCTATGAATAAAAGCTTGTAAACGACGCTTTCTCACCTAAGTAATAGCCGGTGACAAAAACGGCTCCCAGCGTGAGAGATCCGGCCAGTGCCTCTTTGGAAACACAGCGAAGAGCCATGACTTTATTTCCAAATGTGACCCCACACGATTACAGCGATTCAAGCTGAAGCACTTCCTTGTTGGCTGAGCACTAAACCGTAATACCACAAATAAAGGCGACGCTCCGAGACCGCTGATATCACCAGCCTGGCGAGACTTTGTGATGCGTTCACGTCGGTAGAGTCTGGATACGACCATCATGTGACTGCAAGTGCCAGAGTGTTGAGCACCACGACTTCGAGGAAAATATAAAGCAAGCAGTGCAGCGACTATACTATGAGCACGCATGCCGAAAAATATGATGAAATAAACAGTTGATGAACCCGACGACCCCGACAGATTCATCAGAAAATACGTTGCACAGCAAAGACCCGATTCAAGAAATGAAACGCACTTCCACCTGTAAAACACCTGCACGGCAAAATCACTCACCTCAGAGTTGCGTGTCGCGAGGATCGTCTTTTGGGTTTGGAAGAGCGATTGAGTGAATTCCGACTTCAGTCAACCCTATAAATTCGGTTAGTCATGTATACACAACGAGGGTCATATGATCAGCGGCAGCCCTCACGATAGGGCTATAAAACAGACGCCCACTGTTAAGACTCATAGCTGCGTGCAAAGGCATGTCACTTTTCATTGGAAGATGTCAGTAAATATTACTGGAAAATGCATTGTTTTTGTTCCAGCTGAGCAAAGCCTCTAAACTGTATCATTGGCTGCCAAGAATAAAGGATGGAGCTGAGTTTTGTTGCTGAGAATTTTGTAAATTTACAAGAAGTAAGAGATGAAGGCATTTCAACAACCCCAGCATTTAATGTTTAATGCCTGAAAATGTAATCTGAGTGTGGTTTTCTTTTAATAAACGTATCATATCATTTAGATTTCAGAGATTTAGCTCAGACTGGTATCATCAGAGAGTTAAGTTTTAACAGGAGGTGAAAGTAAGCATCGATTAGCAACAACAGTACAGCTAGTAATTTACAGTACTGCAAAGAAAATGCTCTATTGAATGCACAGATATAAAACATTTGTCTGCAGCAGAAGTTAGACTATGCTCACATACTTATGCAAGCACTATGAATTTTATTTTCACATTTCACCGATATTACTTAGTAGCTGCACCATAACTAGTTTAAATCTCTGCCACCATATCATTCAACTTATAATGTAATTATTTGCAGTGCTACTCATAGTGCATGTTCCAAGATGATGTCCTACAACTGATACACTACTGTTTCTGTTTAATCAATTTCTATTTATTTCTTTTGTTGGCATACACAAACCATAAAATACACTGAACAAAAATGTGAATGCAACAATGATAGTTTTTCCTTCATTTGCATCACTTGAAATAAAAGATCTAAGACTAAAAGTAAGGCGCCTTTCTCGGAAATGTTCACAAAGTGTTCACACGTCTATAATTTGATTAGAGCAGACAGTGTTTGTAAATCTGTACTTTCTAATAACTTTTTAAATGTATACCATTCGTATTTTACCTTGATTCTAGAGTAACTCTCTTTGACAAACATTTGAAGTCTTTAAATTATCTGTATAAATTGTACCTTACAGTACTCTCAATACATTAATATGGGAATGCACATAAATGACCACTAGAGGGCGTTGTGGAGCCACAACAGGTTCTTGATGCGTTTTAATGCTTTTTCTTTGGGATTACATAACAGTGAATAGTATTTTTCAGAGACACAAACAATTGCAACAGTTCCAGTGCATGTACAGTATGCTCCAGTTTATCCTCTGTGAAGAAAGTAGTGTTTATAATCACAGAGAACAAGAGTTGGAGAAATTGCTGTTTTCTAATTTACACCTCCCATTTTACCTAACTTGTTTTCTGATAAACCCTCTGCTGGACTTAAGGTTTCCAGGCATCCCTGGCTCTTTGCCTCCTGCTGCTGGTTACTGACAGTCTGGACGGCAGGGGAGGACAGAGTATTCCTGCGGGGGGCTGGGACAGCTGGGCTGCTGAGGTGTGGGGCTTGCAGCACTTGACTCAAGTCTGCTGCCTGTCTGTTGTATGTCATAATCAAACCAAACTGGCGTTTTAGTTTCACTTCATTATTTGAGCTTCATGGCCGCCCTGTGTCATTCTCTGTCGAGCAGAAGCTGTGGTTACAAAATGATGCAGATTTGTGAACTCAGCAAGTGTTACATTGCAAATCTCTAATCATTGCACTTATCAGGCACTTGTTCTAAAGTTTGATAGCAAGTGTGAGCCCATCTCCCACTGTGAGCATGCTCAGGCTGACCCAAGTATCTCTGTGCAGCTTCTTGTTCAGTTTGTCGACGGCCACAGTGTCTGCATCACCAGGAGATGGATTCAGCACCATCCCAGCCCTCAGCACCTGCAGGAAAAATGGGTTTCAAATGTGTTTGATGTTGCTAGAAGTCACACTTGTCTTTGGTTAAAAAAGGCCTTACGTTGTCAATAGCAATGAGGCCTCCTTTTCTCAACAGCTGCAGAGACTTTTCATAGTAGTTGTCATAGTTCACTTTATCTGCATCGATGAAGACAAAGTCGAATGTTCCAGCCTGGCCAGCGGCAAGGAGATCATCTGAAAGACAGACGAGTAAAGAAAGGGGAAATTTATACTCAAGATGACATCATGTGTAATAGCTGTTACAAAACATCTGTCTCCTGCTAGTAAAAAAAATCCCCACTGCTAGATGAGAAGCATTTAGAGAGACCCTCTCAGATTTTGAATGCAAATGTAGTAAAATAGTTTCACTAAATGATCCATCATCTTAACCCATTACCAAAGAAACTATAAAAAAGCAGTATTTCTCCAAGAATTTTATGATGTAAATGTGACACTGCATCGATTTTTATAGCTGATGCGTCTCCATAAATTTTAGGGAACTGCTTAGTGAAGTGATGCTTTTTTACTGAACATATTGTAACAGACTGTTCTGTGTTTATGCGAGAAGAGGAGGTGTGTCCCTCTGAGTTGCCATAGGGCTGTGATTCGCGGAGTTTACCTTTTACCGCTGCTTTATTGAATGTGTGTCAAAGAAACCGTCTTTGTGTGTGTCAGCCTGGAGTAATAAAGTTTAAATAAAATAAAGTTTATTAGCTTAGCTGCACCAGTATAGCTAGCTGGCTAACCTCGCTCGGTGACCCTACGTTATCGTCATGTGGCGTGCGGACGAGGTTGCGTGTTCAGTAGCAGGTCTGCTCACTTTATTACTCCAGGCTGACACACACATAGACATATATACACATTCAATACTAGACATATATACACATTCAATACAGCAGCGGTAAAAGGTAAACTCCGCGAATCACAGCCCTACGGCAACTCAGAGGGACACACCTCCTCTTCTCGCATAAACACAGAACAGTGAGTTAAGAACAGAGATGCATTACCCTACCGAGAGTTTTCACCGCAGGCTGTAGGCGTAGATCAATTTTATGCTCGACTCCAGCCTGTCAGAAAAAAATGAAAAAACAAAACATAATTTTAAGTAAAAGAGTGCAGTGTCTGTCTTCTTGTGCACTTTCTCTCATAGCCTTGTTAACATGGTAGTTAAAATCTCATATTGTGACTTCTTTGACACAATAGTTGTTGGTAATTGTTTTGTGGTGTGCTGAAACCTTCGGTGGACTGATATAATAGTTGTTTTTGTTAATATCACGCAAAGGAATCCACATGCAGATGCACAAATGTGTGCCAAACAGAACTCCGGCAGCATGTCTATTACCTGTGGAGCATGAAAATCCTCTGCAGTGATCAGTGCTTTGCAGTAATGGGAATAATACAGCAGTATTATATGTCATGTATCAAAACCCACAACATTAACACTGCTTTGACAGTGAATCATTAATGTGGATTGTACCTCTTTCCAAAAGGGTTTTCCAATGTTGGTGTACTCTTCACTGACGTCACATGCCACGATAACTCCATCGTGGGGCAAAGACAGAGCAATGTTCAGTGTGTTGTAACCTGTATATACCCCTGCAAATGAGAAGGCAACAAAATTAACATAATGGAGGACATAGAAAGGACAGAATTGGAAACCTTTACTATTGGCTTCTGATCTAGGGATAGAGAAACCTGCTTTCCCAGTTAGAATTGTTGTGGAAAAACCAGTTTCTTGCCCACATCCACATGCAAGTAGGTTTCTAATCAGCTTTTTACATCTGCACATGATCCTGATGTAGACTAAACTACTGCATTATTGATAGTGGTGAAGTGATGTTACCTCTATGTAAGAAAATACATTTGACATTACAAAATTAAAAATGCTGTAAAGTAAATATTACTAAGTATACTAAAGTATATAAGTATAAAACAGACAAAAACAGACAAAATGTAGAGGCATAATAACTGGTATGGTAATTTATCGGTGAATCAAATATATTACGTGACAAGAGTAGATTAAAAAGCCTGGCTTTCTAAAACTGAAACAGATATCCAATACCAACTGGACCAATCTAATCATGAAATTTGCATTGTAAGGAACAACCTGCAGTATTTTGCATCACTGATTCATGTAGTAAAACATTTAAGATATGATAAATTAAGAGTGAGTAAAGATTTGTTGAATCTAAACCAGGATCTACTGTATGTGCATGCTGGATGTGATGTTAAATCTAACATCCTTACCGATCTCTAACGCTTTCTTGGTGTTTATTAGTTTGGCCAGATTTGCCATGAACTGTGACTGCTCACAGGCGACCATCATGATGTTCCAGGAGTCTTCCATTGTCCTCTGTAAGCAACATATGGAAACCAGTTGCATTACTTTCACAAATTACACCATGAAACATGATTATGTGTTAGGGCAGGATTATTCCGGATATCCTTACCAGCCTGAGTTTTGTCAGAACCGGATGCTCCCTCATGGAATGATTGAGGACGTACTGCATCAATGGGTTGTCTTTTCCCCCGCAATGACTTTTGGAGATGCTCATTGTGGAAGATTTCCTTCTCCCTGAGGATGAAGACGAACAATGAAGTAAATTATATGGGCCTTAAGAGCATTATGATGTCATGAGACCTACCATCCAGTTTACATCTCTCAAGGAACTGAAGTCTGGCTGGTGTACTTAATGTAATGTAGTGTTGAGATTAGATCAGACGTGAATGACTTCGGTGAGGAAATGCAACCATTGCAGCAACGTATAGAAACAAAGATATTATTTCTGAAAGTCGTGAGACAAATTGTTTATAGTCCTTATTGCATGATTTAGGTACCACCCCAATTGAAATTCACAGTATAAAGGTGAGAATGATTATTGTCCAGTGTTAATCGTTAAAAAGTACAATGCTAGATTTCATACAAAACAAAGATATCCAAAACAAATGAATCCCTGGCCTTGAGACCGATCGTAGACTGTATAAAGAACAAATCTGCACATAAAACCCGCTCCCCTAGAATCAAAATACTGATCGCTGACTGCCATCTGCTGATGTAATTCACCCTACACACACTGTTGGTGAAAGGTCAACTACAGTAGTTGCTAAGAACCAAGGCCAGGGCGATATCACCAGCTTGGGGAGACTCTCAGATGCATTTGCGTAGGTACAGTGTAAGGTTATGAGTCTGAATACAACAAACGGTACTCCCATTGTGTTCAGCACCAAGACTTGGAAGAAAAGGCTACAGCTACTATACTATGACCATACATGAGGAAGAAGATGATGAAATACACACTTGAGTAACCCAACGACCTCGACAGATTCATCCAAAAAAATATGTTTCACAGCAAAGAACCGATTCAAGAAATGAAACCCACCACCTGTAAACCGCTGCACAACAAAACCACTCACCTCAGAGTTGCGTGTTCAACCCTAATCCTTTGGGGTTTTGGAGGCTGAGTGAGTGAATTCCTACTTATGCCAACCTTTAAAATTTGTTTAAGTCATATATTGCACAACAAGTCATATGATCGGCAACAGCCCTTATGATAGGGCTATAAAATGGACGCCCACTGTTCTGATGCATGCAAATACATTTCAAGTGCACCTGTATTGTTGGCTGTTAAAATAAAGGATGAAGCTGAGCTTCATTGCTGATAATTTTGTGACTAATCTATTATTGTAGACATTGAAGACATATCCAACAACAACTCCAGCCTTTAATAATGCTGAAATTAGCTAAGAATATAGTTTTTTTTATATCAACATATCATTTATTTTGGCTCGGTTCATACAAGATGATGAACTACAACAATTTCTACTGTATATTAATTTCAAGAAATTTCTCTTGACAATACACAAACTGTAAAATACACTGAATAAAAATGTGAATGCAACAAATAATTGCCCTCATTTGCAAGATTTTTCCAAGTACACAAAAGGCCTCTCTCTTAAAAGTTCACAGTTTGTTTAAATACTGTTAGTGAGTACTTTTCCTCTACCTAGATCATCCACCCTTCTGAGGCATATCAGGGTACATACCATTGTTGACAGGTGTGCTTTTTTGCCTCTCGTTGCCGATTGGCTATGGTGTTATCGGTCTTATTTACAGAGCCAGGGCTTTGTAGGGAGTTTGGATTAGTATCAGCGCACAAACACACAACATACAGCAAGAAATGATGAATACATCCTGAAAGTATTTTGGATTAGAATTACACACTCAACCTTTAATTTATGCTACCAGAAACAAAACAATTTACTTAGTAATTTGTAAATTAACCTTCACTGTGTTTGTACGCCTACTCTGTACGGCTGTCAAGTCTGTATATAAGCCTATGTGAAGTAGCTGTGATAGCAGAGGGATCAGAATGCATCATATAGGCAATCGTTCAATGTAGTCTGCATAAATATTGCTCTATGAACAATTGCCAGTTACATACTCAAAAAAAGAGAAAAATACTGACTACAAATGACATGTAATTTATGCATCTATACAGAGGAGGGCAGTGTTGTCATGGTAATGAAGCTTATTGATACAGTTTCCACACATTTTGGTTTTGTTTTGAGTAAATGATACTGATGAAATGCAGAAAATAGTTTGGTGTTCATTAATGCCAGCAGCATTCAGTGTGTCTACAATTGGATTATGCAGGTGACCTTTTGTATTAGTGCCAGTTTGATAAATTCATATCACCAAACAAAAGGTGTTTTTTTTTCAGGTCAGTATAAAAAAATGGCATGACACCAAGCTCCCTGTGAGTTAGTGGCCATGTGAGTGGGTTACACCTTGACTTCTTAGTTGTTGATATGGCTACATGACCTGAGAGACTTGAATATGGGGTCAGCTGCAGTTACACATGAAAGTGCTGGAATAAGATCAAGGGTGAAAAACCTGCCACACAAAGTAAATACTTAGATTTTGTTTGTCAGATAAAACATGACTGCAATAAGTATGGGCCCAAACCTTCTGTACATTCACAAGGTGTGGCTGCTGACAATGACAAAGCTGAATTCATGGTGTATTTGTGATGGGCAAACAATTTTGCTATGTATTGGTGATAAGAGATACTATTTGGAGTGGTGAACAAATATCAATACCTCAATGACTTGCGAAAAAAGAAAAGAAAAAAAAAGATTTTATCATCTCATCATTTACATCATTGGGACTACACTTACCATGACTAGCATAATATAAGGTCAGTCCACTTGTATGAAATGCAAATTAATACAATCCTTAATTATTATTAAGTGTATTAGAGTAAACAAATGCTTATGTTGTGAGAACTTTTTTTAAATTTATGCCATTCACATTAATTCTTGTGTAAAATGTTCAAAGTCTTTAAATTAAATATAAATAGTATCATCAATAGTATAAAATGTATCATTACTCTCAATTCATATGGGAATACACAGAAATGCCCACTAGAGGGGGTTATTGAGCATCAACAGGTTCTTGATGCATTTTAATACTCTGTCTTGGGTACTACTTAACAATGAACAGAAATTTACAGAGATATTTCTGAGTAGAAAAAGTGTCTCAGACACAAAAAATGGCAACAATTTCATATTCCATTGCATGTACACTCCAGTTTTTCCTGTGTGCAGAAAGTAGTGTTTATAATCACAGAATAAGAGTTGGACAAATTGCTGTTTTCTAAATTCCACTTCCGACTTTACCTGTTCTACCTGATGGGTGACTTGCTTTCTGATGATCCTTCTGCTCACTGATCTTCAGGTTTCCAGGCAGTCCTGGCTCTTTGCCTGCTGCTGCCGGTTACTAACAGAGTCTGGACAGCAGGGGAGGACAGAGTATTTCTCCAGGGGACTGGGACACTTACAGCTGGGCTGCTGAGGTGTGGGGCTTGCCTCGGGGTAAGCCTCTTGTGTGAGTAAACACTATAATAATCCAGCAGAGTGACACACTCCTCAGGTCGGGGAATTTTCTCATATGCCAGGACAATGTCTGACTTTGTGTATGATGATTGAATTTTATAGGCCAGCCTGACTCAAGTTTGCTGTCTGCGAAAAGAAGCATTTTATGATGTCCCACCAAGATGATTAATATTCTCTGAAATGTGTAGGCCTTCTTTGTATATGATGATGAGTCAGTTTTTATCACAGATCGTAAGAATCTTTATGAGCGTTTCAAAGCAATTGTTGAAATTCAAGTGACCCACTGTATCAATCACTTTATTACTTAGCAAACATGCCCTACAAATTTTAAACCAGAGCTGAACTCTGCCCATCAGACTTCTCTGCTCTCCTAGACAATGACATGTCATGTAAGTCTGCTCCTCTCAACTCTTGAATTTGACTTTGGCAGCAGTCTTTCTCTTTGACTGACAGATGAGCGAGCGATACGACTCCATCAAAAAGTGCAGCCTGACAGTTTGATTTGACAGCCCTCTTCAAACCAAATATACTCCTTGTTCCTGGCACTGCATCAACTTGACAAGAAGAAATGTGGTTAAAAAAAAGTAGATATCCATACAATATAACAGGACAAATGTGCACAAATGCAAAGTGCCAGTCATTCTCCCCTTCATGTTATCATTGTCAAGCTGCTACTTAACGGCTGTCAGACAAATAGCCACACAAGTGTAAAATGTCAACAATAACAAACTATTTACCTCATAATCAGACTGAATTGCCATTTTAGTTTCACTTCATTTGCTGAGTGTGACATCATGCTCACATTAGGCGTTATTGTTTTAGGGGAGGGTCGGTCAGTTTGTCATCATTTGCGTTTCCTGTCTGTCCAGTGTCATTCTCTGTGAAGTAGCTACAGTTGCAGTCACAAAGAGTGGATAACTGCATGCTTTTCAGGATGATGTAAATTTGTGAATTGTAATGTAACCTGTAAAGCTCCATGCATGTTGAACCTTTGGAAGTTTTAATCAGTAGGCTGCTTCTAGCCATTAGTGACATTTGAAGTTGAAGATATGGGCAGCCGTTCAAAGAAGGGCCAAAGCAATTGGATATTTGGATATTCATAAACAAAAGTCTCGGTTACTGCTTCTCTGTTGTGAATATTTTCTGGTTTTTGTCAGGCACTGTAGGGCTTCGGACACTCTAAGATATCACTGTGGACTATACCACATTATTTATTAGAATTTGATTACACAACAAAATAAATGATTAATGACTTGACAATTAAAATTACCATGTTAACTGTCATCAACATTTTGTCTTATAATAAATTAATCTCAATATTTATATAAAAAAACCTTCCAAAGAATGCAACATGAATGTATAGAATATATGATGTGAAGGACTTTGGTATGTACATTAAGATCCGGCACTGACAAAGAACTTTTAAAACCTAAGGCCTATGGGTAAACATGACCCTTTTATAGCCATTAAACAACGACTTTTGTCAATTATTAAACAATATGACTTGTTTTCTGCCATTAGCAGAGAACCTACATGGAGTTGCGATCGAGTCACTAAATATTCTTGTGCTTGCGCTGTCATCACCCGACAGTGTAGGTCCTCATCATTGTGATATGCCTACACTCTGCTCTCCCATTTAGCTAATAAAACGCATAGACCTAAATGATTCATGGCAACCATTTACATAATTCATAATTAAATCATAACCCGATGGCTTGGAATTTATTAATAGTGAAAATGCATGTGCCGCCATCGTAATATACTAATTAATATCTTTAGTTATCATTGGCACATTGCTCACTCGGCTGGGGTCTGGTTATCGGGCAGGAATAATGCAATGCAACAACAAATTATCTATGCATTTAAGTGGGAATGTCTCGGAGTGATGGCCACAATATGCATTTGCCTTAAGAACTTAATGGGGAATCTGTTTTATCTGAGATGTCACATGTTCTAGCTAATCATTTTGAACACTGTAAAGATTAGGGCTAATGCATTTCCCTCCTCTAGCTCCAGTGTATGACTGCAGGGCATCTCTAATCACACTGTACACTTTTCCCACAGTCCATGAAAACATATGCCACACACGCTCTCAGTAACACAGTTTTATCTAAAGACAAAGGAAATAACATTGCAAACAACATCCCTCTTAAGACAAATAGATTTCCTGATTAATCACTGAATTGCTTGTTGTGCTAGAGTGTCAAGTCAAGTGACTGACATGAAATTAATCAACCACAATATTTATCAATTCGTTGTTTGTTATTTTTCATGTGAAATTATAAAATATTTGTCACTTGACCCCAGCTTGAAAGCCTGTCAACATATTTACATTCCAATCCACCTACAGCACGTACTTATCATTAATACATTATTAGATCAATATTTCGTATCATTGCTTGGACCACACCCATCTTCAGTCTTGGCCTTCATGTTGATTTCAGCTACATGCCTGCAGTGTTTTTTTGTGAATGCATCCTACACAGTTGTGGTGCTACAGTATTTGCACTGCCAAAAATCTCTCCACAGACAAACATCAAGCTGGTTGCATTGCAGCCTGTGACAACAATAGATTGCCTGTGTTTTGTAAAAAAACAGGAGGTTGATATGACCTCATAACATTATCCCACTGCTTCCAAAAACACTCAGGTCAGGCTAATGAACTCGTGTCACCTAGCACCTTTCCTCCTTCTCTTTATGAGCTCAATGTATTCTTAGTTTAGACAGTTAATTCAGAAGTGAGCATCCACTAACTCTCCCCACCATTGGACAAACAAAGGGGTCCTCTTCACTAATGGTCCCTGAGGCTTCACCACTATCTATTGATCGCCTGTCACCCAATTTCTCCGTGACTTATGCCCTGCTTAATTCCCATTACTGTGCACACTGAAGCCTTATCAGGGAGAACAATAGGCTTGTTGTCACTGAGGGCAAAAATATGAGCAGGCCTGTGACAGTGTGAGCGCAAACTCATGACTTCAGCTCCTGGAGCCCTCTCGGTGACCTCTACGCTCATGTAGGCCAGTTTGAAGCTCGGCGTCAGAATACTAAACTCAGTCCGGACCGTTTGCAGATGAATCAGAAAATTGGATCTTGCTCGTTTCATAAAAACGAGCCCCAAAAAACAGAGGGCCGGCTCCTTAGCCATAAAACTGTCGCCGTGATATGTCACTAGCAATGATGATTCTCTGTTCCTGCATGCCCCCTCTCCGGCTTCTCCATCCGCTAGCTGCTATCTCTTCCTTTCAATTATATGTTTCTCTGCTCTTTTAGACAAAGAGTAATAAAGCTATAAATTGTGTATCCAGCAGAAGGTATGGACATTCTGTCTCTGAACTGCTGTTGAAACTGCCATAAACCACCCACAAAGTCAAAGATAAGGATTTACAGTTATTTAACATCATCCATGTCCCCTAAATCACACTGATAAGAGAATTAAGTGATGGCTATAGGTTCTTTGTCCTCTAGCTATTGATTTTTTTAACAGAGAGGGCTAGCGCAATGTTTTTATTGAGCATCCTATTTGCTTGAAGCTTAAGAGTGGAAATGGTGCTATTTGGATTCTTTTATTGAACTACACAATCAGCACCCTGAATTAATTCATCTGATAACTGAACCGTCTTCTTGTTTAACTTCCTCTCACACAGTGGGAATGTTTTTGAACATAGGGTCGGAAAACATGACCAAGACGTTGCTAATAGAAATCTGAAGTATCGCCAAGCTTGCCAAGCAGAGATAAACAACCTCCTTGATAACCCAATGGAGTGATTTATGTAGTTGAGGTATTTATATAGTTAAGGACAATTCAGTCTTTATACCAATTGTTTTTTGGTAGGGTACAATTATTATGCCCTTCAGGCACAAGGACTGAATACGCTGAAATTAACCAGTCTAAATAGGAATGATTGTTCCTTTTTGGCCTCTCCAGACAAAACACATGACTTGATTTACAGGAAGACATCCATCTATAATAGTAATTGGTATT
Organism: Decapterus maruadsi; assembly: GCA_030347415.2. Classification (NCBI taxonomy): domain Eukaryota; kingdom Metazoa; phylum Chordata; class Actinopteri; order Carangiformes; family Carangidae; genus Decapterus; species Decapterus maruadsi. The sequence continues at coordinate 9,351,417 of CM064888.1, read as the reverse complement.
AATATCAAATGTGGCAAATAATCTGCTTGTTAAAGCGACCATTGTCTCACCAACCCCGGAGTATATGTCCCTCCTAGTGCGTAATGTCCCAGTTAGAACAAAGATGTGTTTAGCTTAGCGGAAGTTAGTCACTCGTTTCAGCATGAAAACACAGTGCCTTCCAGTCGTCGAAGCTGTAGCCGTTCACATTTAATGATTCAAGTTCACGACCCCGGAGCTATGATAAATGTCAAGCGCAACAACATCCCGCTAACTAGACATGCCACTGCCAACCAATCATCTTGTTATTGACTGGAAAAGCATAAGGCGCTGTAATGTGACTCTAAATGCTACGTTTCAGCGTATCTAAGTGTGTAAACCATGTGGGCCAGTTATTCAGCCTGATTCCCGAGGCTCCGAGCACCACTGTCAGTTTCTACCCTGAATCACACGATAGGCGTTAAGGCAGTTCTTCCATTATATGTCAGTACTTTCATTAATCATGGTTGGAAATATCTGGGTGGAATGGCTATTCATTTTTAAAAAGAGCCATGGTCCACTAAGGTTTAGTGACCCCAAGTTGATCGAGAAATCCAGTGGTTTCCAACCTTTTTTGTTCGACGCACACTGACACTACTTATGTTACATGAAAATTTAAGTGGATTTGAAACTGTTCCTACTTCAAATGTTGATTATGTTTCATTAAATTAATAATTTTCAAAGTCTTAAACAGGAGCCACCTTCCCCTACTTTCTTATAACCTCAATGCTCTCTTAGTTTCGAGTTACAGTTAATTATGCTAATTATGACTCAGTCATGGAAACATCAGCCCTGCCACATACATCTCTATTTGTTCTGTCTGTCATTAAGCTACAATATATTCTTCTCTAAGCTCTCAGCCTCCAACAGCTGTTAACTTGTTTTAGAAATGACATTGTTCATGCAGCTTTGTTGAAAGCTGTTAATTTTGCCCGGGTGTCATCTCCTTTAGCTTGGCCTTGGATTGATGTGATGACAGCAATTAATGGATGTAATCCTCAGTATTAAAATAGCCCTGTGTGTGCGTCAATGCCTGTTCCACATATCTTTCACATAAGAATAATGTGCTGACATTGAGGCCTAAGTTGTTGACGAACTTGTCATTAATGACTGAGTTTAAAGTTTGACAAATGAAAAGTTCCACTTTGAAAAACTAGAGTGAAGTAATACTTAAATCAGAACTTATCCGTTAGTAACAAAGAACCCATATAAGACACAAAGTCACTGAAAACCTGTCATCTGTTGCTACGTGTTACAAACAAAACTCTTCAAATACTGGTAAATACAAACTAGTTTGCTTTTTTAAACATAACAGTTGGAGCGAATTGAATTTTGTGAAATGATGGTTTTATGATACTGTAGCAATCATGTTCAAGTCAAAATCTTTTTGGAAAAGTTTGTTATATAAGGATAAAATCAACCAATCCAATGCCTGACTCACCCACCAGGAAGTATTTATGACGGCTTTACTCCGTCATGCTGTTACCATATATCAATCTCACCTCTATGTATAGACCAGCTGGGTTTTATTATGGCAGAGGGTCACTCCATTCGTACACAGACCCCCCAGTCAGTCTTAGTATAGTGCCTACTGATGAGGTGGTTAGCAGGTGTAAGATAGTAACAACACTGTAATCCTTGTTCTGTCATTACACCATGCTTCTTTTAAACAGCACTCACAGGAGGAGAGAATTAGGAAGAACTCAAACTATTGTCGGATTTATTTTAATTAATGCCACTGCATGTTGTGCTAATCTTGAATGCACCCTGTGACCACCAGAAGCGGTATGCCGCCATATTTTTTTTTAGTTTGCTTCATGTTTATAGGCAGGACGGACAGCACCTGTCCAATTTAGGCTGTTCTCTTGTTTGTTGCCAGTAAGACGCAGAGAAGCATTGCTATGTTTGTAGAGAAGAAAGCTCCACGGGGTGTCTTTAATTTCTTCACCAGCAGGTTGTAGTTGAATTGCGCAGTTGTTTTTTGGAGAGATTTCAGTTCTCCTGCTCTAAAGCCAAAGTTTTGTATATTCAAAATTTCTGCCTTTAAGCAGTAATGAAAAACAGTCTCCCGTGTTATTCATGATCTTGAGATTTTCTGTTGTGTGATGGGTTTTGGAAGTAAGTCAAACTTCTACAGAATAAAAGAGTTGGACAGTTTCAGAAGATGTGGAGACATAAAAATGCAACATTGACAGTGACAGCTTAAGTTATTGTAGTATAAACAATCCAAAAATTCCCTGGTTAGCAACTCAAATACAAAAGCCTCTTTACTTGTTGCTGCATCATACAGCGTCTTATAGCATTACGTCTTGTATCCACTGTTAGTCTTTCTGGATAACATGAAGAGAAATGATATACAAAATAATTGATCAGTATGAAAAATTGAAAAATCATTAAGGAAGAATAATCGTTGCAGCCCATGTTGCTCAGATATGATGATGCAGCTTAAATCCATCACCTAATCAAGAGCAATTTATTTTCCTTTTAGAATCATTTTAAACCCATCATCATCATGTTTTGGGGACCCTGACTGAAATGCACTTGGAGATGACTCGTGGTGCCCTCCCTCATTACTGAACTATTGGGAACAAATGCCACAGAGCAGAAGAGTCCAAAACCCACATAAATACAGCAGAGCGGGAATTATGCTCAAATGTAAAACTCCCAAACAAATGAGATTGGAAAACTCTCCGGGGCGTCTTCTAAACTTTGCTGTTGTCATCAATCAAGAATATTGCCATGCAAGTCCATGCAGGACTTGGACAAACTGCTACTTTAAGCATTTCTCCGGGAGGCATAAAAGTGTATTTATGGTCACCACAGGCAGGTGTAAAGGAAGATTGGCAAACATGAAAATCAAGTTCTCTCCCGGGTGCCATTTAGGCATGCTCGGCTGTGTTAAATCATAGATGGAAAGAACAACAGTCTGGTGGCACAATGGTCCAGTCTTACAAAGCACTGCCTTGGGCCTGCGTTTTACATTCTCTCCAAAGCCCATTATCGGAGTCAATGTTTTGTCTTCATACCTGTTTTCAGCTCTGTAATGAACTTCATACGTCTTATTCTGCACATCAATGACATAATATACACTTCATTTTAGTGTATATTACCCAATGCCAAGATTTAAGGCCGCAGAAGATCCTGTTTCTGCACTTAGCTGATGTGGGATTGATTTCCTTTACAAATATATGAATCACTAGGGTCATTACTGAGCCGGACTCTTTCATTAAATTGAGCTATATCTCCTGGTTCAACACTAGGCCTTCTGAGAGCCCTCCACCAAGAATATACTGTACCTCCATGGGCTAATGCAGAACATTGACCCTCGGTTTAGAAAATAGGTGACAACGTCGTAGCCTTTTAATAATTCAGATGTATGTGGAGGGGGGGGGGTTGTAAATATACTTCTAAGTGGATCAGTTTAATAAATGGAAAAGCAAAGCAAAAATCTTTCTGCTTATTTGAATGAGTAATATCATGAGTGGTAGAAAATTATAAATATAATGATACACAAGTGTACTCATATACATGCCAGTGTACCTTAATGCTTTCCAAAACCCTTTTAATTGGGAGGCTTATAACGGATCACTGCAAGTCGCTCCCCACTAGAATATTCCTCCAGCACACACACGCGTGCACACACACACACGGGCAGTATTGACTTTTCAAATAAAAAGACATTAATGCAGATAACGGCCATTTTGAATCCTCATTAGTCACCGGTAATCTAGAAACATGGGCGATATATTAAGAGTGGTGTTCGCGGCTAGTCATTAAAGGAGAAATAAAAGACAAAATAAATCCAATCTTGGAACGCCTGCGATTAATCATGTTGGCCACCGCTGGCTGGCTGGCTGCTTAACAGTTTTATTGACTCATTTATGCTGGTTTTCCTGATAATCCATTTATTCTGAATAATGCCTCCCTTCATGCTCAAAGTGCTGTGTTCAGGTGATACCACCACAAACTGTAGATTTTTTTTTTAGCTCCTTCCCCCTAGACAAACATATATTACAACAATTACACGTAACGGTTGACAGAAGAAAGGCCACAATTGCACATTATTCAGGGGGGCTTTTAATGAAAGTGTTAATTAAGTATATTTTCAATTATTCCTTAAGGGGATCACAAACTAAGATAGTATCATGAATAATTTACTGTGGAGTATGTAATTAGAAGAATGTTAATGTAATTTTCACAGCAGTGAATTACTAAACAAGAGCTGCAACATATGCAGAAAGGTTCGCTGGTGTCCCTTAAATAGCACACGGGGCTGCACATAGTGTCATGTGAGGAGACAATGGAGCGATAAGTAATGATCACAGGATGATCACCATGGAGTGTAATTCCTCCATCCACACCCCTGACGTAGCTCAGACAGATGTGCATCAGCACCTCTGGAAGCTGGCAAGACCCCGGCCGCACCTGACCCTGCACCACCGCCTTCATCTGTAGTGATGAAGCTCCTCTTCATTGCCGAGATGCGTATGTTTACACAGGAAGGCAATATAGACCGTTTTTTTTTTTTAAAGGCAGCTCTGTCAACAGCATCATCACACCTGGCTGGAGAGTGACAGGTCAACACCTTAATCAAATATGAGATAGAACGAGCCGTTCTAGGGTCCAAGGTTTTATCATAAAACATAATCGTTTGTTTAGATAACTATTGAATAACCTTCCATGACCTTTACCTGATCTCTGGCCCAGTTGTCGAAGTTTTCAGTCCGCAGTGCATTCAAACTGCAATAATTACAAATGAATATACAAAAAGAAAAATTGATAGTTCAATAAAAACTGGTCACCGTGTCCCATGGCTTTACTAAATCCATACAGTATCTACTGCATTATTATCTTGGATTCTATCAGCAGTTTATTTTCAAAAGCATCCACACACCGGCTGATATAGTGTTATACTAATAGGAAATGATACAACAAGTGTTGGCTGAAAAGTTCTATCAACTCTAGAGAGCTATTAAACTTCAGAGACGTCAAAATGTTTTACCCTAAGATTTAATGCTTAGTATTTGTTTTCCAATAATTTTATGGAGCCACTTCACCGCCATCCACAATTTATTTTTGTTTTTATCAGCTGTGAGCCATTTCCTTTATGCATTTCACAGTGGGAGAAAAGACTCCATCAACAACACGCTCAAAAGTCAACAGTATTTAGTCTGCATGCTATTGTCTAATTATTGTTGTGGAACGCATTTATTTGAACACAGATGTGCACAGAAAATACTGGCGTATTAAACGCGTGGCAGGTAACTAGTTAGGTCAGTAGTGCATGAGAAAATGGCAACAAAAATGTATTTCACAATGTTGTGCGATTAAAACAAGTCAATTGTTCCAACATTCACCAGATTCCATTGAAATCCTGTTTCCTGGTTTTTTGACATCATCTGTTAAATTACAAATAAAGACAAGGCCAGAAACTTAAAATTTTGCAGCCGAGGGGTGAAGATCGAGATTCTCGAGGATTATCCCTATAAGCATTTCTAGAAGCTAAAAAAAAACCCAAATCCACAGCTGCTGCATTTCAAACCAATCGTGAGCGGTCTGTTTCCATTCAACATTAGTAGATATGTGGCTGTGTATATATAGTAATGAGGATTTTGAGTGTTCTCAGCAGCGTCTCTAGGGACTTTCTCACAAGGTCTTGACTGAAAGTCTGAAGCCTATCAAGTATCCCACACAGCACAAGTCCTAGCACCTGACGACATGGTTCTGTAGGGAGTTTCTGCTGTCACAATAAATCAGACACAGACAGGATACAGTATAATCATGCCGGTGTCCTGTTTCTCTCGGCCTCTGTTGAGAGCTTCAGCAAAATCCGAGCTGCTCATGGTGGCACACACCACCACGGCTGCATATGTTGCCATACCCACAGTGCTTGATGGTTGACTTGAGAGGAATAATCCATTGGAGATAACATACAAAGAGCTGTTGATGGTTTACAGTATGCTGCAGGTCTACACAATGATGTACTGTGCTGCTAGTAGCTTCCTTTATTCTTAAAACCAGCCCTTACTTTGATAGTAGATGGGAGCCTTTGAGGGGAAATAAGAACCCTGTTTAATATCTTAACACGCAGCTCAAACCTTAGAGCCGAGGCATCAAAGACATGTGACGGTGTTTGAAAACAAAGTGTTCCACTCTGCGACGGTATGAAACCTATACTTCAAAAACCAAAGTAAATTGAGATGTCGAAGCTATCAGAGTGGGGACCCGTGCTGTGCTTATATCTTGAGCTTCCCTCTCTTCATAAAGATGAATCATAATGTCTAATTCTCACAAATTACCCAAACATTATGTAGCACTCTCATTTCCAACACTGTTTAATCTGTGTCTGGAGTATTCGCTGTCACTTCATGTTGCAAACACTCCTCTCACTCTGGCAGTTCATTGTCTTTTGATGGGCCATAAAAGGCTGGGTTTGATGGATGATAACTCGGGGCGTCTCTCTTTGTTGTGGGATGTGACGACTGAGTGCACGTGAGATGTGAGGAGAAAGACGCGGTGTGAATGGGAGATGTCATCGATGTCTTGCGCTGACACCGAGGCCCTAAGCGCGGGCTTTGATCTGCGTGAAGGACTGCAAAGCAAACACAAATAAAAGATTCCAGTGTTACAGTTTCCAGGGAGAAAGTTGAACAGTTTTTTTTTTTTTCTGAGCATTTTCCAAGAGGTCTCCTCCTGATTGGTAATGCGTTCCTACAGTAAAAGTAGAGAGGCCTGCTGGTCGCGGCTCTGCTAAGAATTTAGAGGTTGACAAATTGGAAAAGGTGTTTTTGGAAGGTAGAGCGTGCGCCGGCTTCTACCTGTATGTAAAATGTGATTTATCAAGAGAGTGGACAGCTCATGTCATTGCCTTCTGATCCAGTCTAATAAATACTGAACGCTCTATAGGCCCCGGACTCCCCGCTGACCCTACAACATCTGCTCCGGCACTTACTACTTAATACATTAGCTGTGAGAACAGGGCAGGTGTTTTCAGCTGGAGCCAGGGAACATGAAAAACAGATTGTGCCTCCGGTTCATGCAATTGAATTAAAATGAGTCACCCTCAGCTTTTCTCATAAAATAAAAACACAAATAATGTTATGGCATGAAGGACAGGTGGGAATATTTCATCAGTCCGCTTGAAGGTAGCAAGAAAACCCCCCCAAAATAATTGACTGCAGCTCACATAAGGAATCCATTATGACCTAAAGATTCCTGAGATAGATATACACTATATATAAATCTCCCTTAATGAAAACAAAGGCTTACTATGCAATATAAATTGCTTTCCACCATATTACAGCCACAGTGCAGCTCTTTGTGGTGTTTCTTTGATGTTTACTCATTCAACCAGCTGAGCTTCATTCACGTCACGGCCTTTACATTGTAGACTACAAAAGAAACACTTGAAAGGTCAAGTCATGATGGTACTTAGGTACACAAGTAAACATTTACCAGCTATAAACTCTAGGAATTAAAGGAATTGGAAATAGATTTGGAAGCAGAGTCATTAAGCGAATTCCCAGGAGGCAATGGGAGAGGTTGACCACACTGATTACAAAGCACATGATAAATACTGTATGTGCTGTTATGTGAGATATGCTGATTACGTTATACTGAACTGCTGGTTTGTTTTGTCCCCCGGAGAATTTCATTTGTGATCTTTATACAGTCAGTGTTTTATTATACCGTGAAACTTTTGTGCAACATTGGTCATGTTGCATCATTCTTTTTAAAGGTCCATTTCACCCAAATTATGTAAAACAAAACAAACACTGGTGATCTCTGTACTTACTCTTGGACTGTAACTGACCTGATTAGAGTGAGTGTGAATTAGACTTAGCATGACTTGGCTCCCAGGACCAGGGGAGTTGACGAGGAGTTGAGAGGATCTGTGAAAACTGTTGGTGTTTTGATTATCAGAGAAATGGTTCAGGTTTTGATAGATCTGCCTCTAATTTTTTTCTGTACACTCCAGTGCAATGTGCAAAATTTTGTTTGTGTTGCTGCTCAGTGCTTACACAATTGAATGAAACTCAAACAAGACGATGTTTTTGACTATGTCAAGAAGGAGGATTCTTCCTTTGGAGAGTTGCATTGGAAAATCTTTCTGAAGTACTTATAATATTTTATAGCCCCAAACGCCAAACCTTCTGTTGGCAGGAATTGGGGTTGGACCTGCTGGCCATCATCGCTTTCAACGTTGCTAGTATGGCTACACATAAATATTGTTTGCAAAAACAAAGATGTTTTTTAGCCAGAGTGATGCACTTGGTTCCCTCTTTATGATGAACAAGGGCATTTTAGCTCATACACTGTGCTGCTGTGGTAAATACTCATTAGTGCATATAAAATTGTCCCCAACAAATGCACAATGCACTCTTGAGCAGAGAAGCAATTTGTCAAAACTCCACTGCCCGTACTGTTTAGGGAAAGAATGTAGCCTTTTAAAAATGATGGTATATTTTTGAGCTCGCTGGAACTAAGTTGGAACAAAGCGATTTGGGACTTAGTGGTACAAACATGCTGACTGAGACTGAGAAATGAACTGATGTGTTGTTAATTTTGGCCTTTTTTGTTTTGGGCTTTGTAGGCAGCCACAAAATGAAGCCAGATATATATCCTTTAAATTCTATTAATGAAAGAATTATCCCATCGCAACAACTCATCAAATACACTTAGGCCAAACACATGCAGCTGATTTATATAAGCGCTGGTGTTGAGTTTGGCAGTGGACCAGGTAAAAAGTGATTTGGTTGTTGCAGATCCAGGCATTTTTAAAAAATAATTTTCCAACATTGAGATATAGTCATGTCAGAGACTCATTTACTTGACTGTTGCACTTTTGTGAATTGGGGGGGAAGAAAATCAGACACATGTATCTCATTGCTGTCCATCACTGATTATTTTGATACAGATCTCGGTCCCAATCCAATCTAAAGAAATCTTGTCATTGATATACATAAAATGATATTTTTCTGGAGCCTCACGAGGGGTCTAGTTCCAGACTGGAGTAGCTATGACTTTGGAGTTTGCACTCAAGCTCACCTGTGTGGGTGTAACACAGACTGAAACCACATTTCAGTTCTCCTGTCTGTGGAGTAATGTGCTGCGGATCATAACCTCAGGATAAAGTCATATCAGACAAAGTATTTGAAGCATATCAAAAACCCAGTATACCTCAAATTGAACCCTGTCATTCATTTCCTTCAACAATGTATTCGCTTTTTTTTTTGGGGGGGGGGGGGGGGGGGACATTTGTGTCTTTCTCTTCCATATGAGATTGGCTTTATGTTATACACAGCAATGCTCAGCCATCTGGTTTTCATTTCCTGTGAGGTTCAAGATGGTTGGAGAGTTTAACAAAAGGAGCCTCGTTTGAACCGGGGGCTAATGTAGTCAGGATGGAATCTGTCACTCAGTCTATTGCATGTTGATGACTAAGAGCAGTTTCAGCTGTAAGCAGTCCATGATTTATGGACACTGAGTGAACTCTTGTAAGCAAACGCCAGCTAGGAGTTCACAGCAGCAAGTGGGCCCTTTTTTTTGGCCGTGGCTCGCCTGCATTTTCTTTCCATTCATGCCAAAGTATTTCGCACGGCAATTAGCTCCATCCTCATTTGGGTCTGCAGTCCCACAGGGTTAGCGAAGCCATTTATCATCCTCAGGGCTTGGAACTCCACAGCTCCATCTCAGGTAGTTTCTGTAAACAGTCATTGGCCGGGCTCTTTCCATTTCACTAAATGAGAAGGAGATACAGTAGTTTTGAGGTCCTGCCATCCATCCATCTGTCGATTGCTTTGCTTTTTCTCTACAGGTGTGAAGGCAAAAGGGAAATGTCATTTCACATGGCTCATTTGTCATATGGTAACTACATAGTTAGAGTGAATGGAGTGATGACAACAAGGCCCCCTTGCTTTTTTTTTGCAGGGGGTCAACTGCTTTGGATTTTGAGTGTAGAGTGCGGGCATGACTGAAGACTATTCTGGCTAATGAGGAACACGCTTAAAAGAAAAAAGGACACAGTGTCTTTTTGCTTTTAACATTATTGATATTAAGTGTTGTAGTGAGCAAGATTTATAGAGTTTTTAATAGCAGACTTGACATTTAATGCATGTTTACATGGATAAAGATGTAAGATATGAAACCTTGTTAGGCACACATTAAAGAACTAGTCATATTTTATTCTGATCTATGAATTGAGTTATATTGAAACATAAGTGTTGGCTCTGCTACAAGGATTTATATAGCTTCCAAATGCCTGTGGGGCATCATTAAAACACATATTTGAGCAGGCAGAGCCATAAACATGTGCTGGATGCAGTTTTTTGTGTTCTTAGCCCAAATATCTTCAGAAGCAGCCAGGAAAATAATTGAACTACAATATGTGCATTTTTCTATTTTCACATCTATCCTTGGAGAGCCATTAGGCCTACTCTACAAAGAGCCTGCCAACTGATTCCGAATCCATCATTTGTAGAACCGATATTTTGTGGTCTCTGTCGCCGCTATGTCTTTATCAATCAGAATTAAGGAATTAGATTAAGCTCTTTGGTTTTCTCCTCCTTCAGTGGAGTCACGCTGCAGTGCAGGCCCAGGGGTTACGGGGAGTATCAGAGGGGACTAATTGTCAAGGTTATGTCTCAGCGGATGATTGATGTGAGGCCAGGCTGTTTTTGTCAGCCTGTCAGGTGGCTGGAATGTTTAATGTTCTCATTATTGGTTGCTCTGTTGTGTATATTTCTCTGTCAGCGCCGCTGAGCCATCTGAACTGCCAGAGCACTTCAAAGGCCTGCAGGTCATCCGTCTTCCCCCTGACGCCCTGAATGTTCAGCCTCAGCTGAGTGCTGGTGATTTGTTATGACTTGAGAGCCAGCTGACAGACAGGTCTCCTATAAAAAAACATGCACCCATTTCCCTTTTGTCGTGCAGAGAAAGCATCGCTGCTCCTGTAACGTGGTGGTGGTGGGGGGGTGCACACGACTGTCACAGGAGGCTGACACCTGACAGTTGTGTCATCTCACTAATTTGCAGACGGGACGACTTGAAGTATTTCTTCTTCTTTTTTTGCCTCAATGTGGATTTTTGGTTCTGGTGTCACAGACTCTCATGGGTCACCATCTGCTGTGAAGCGCCACGAGGAACAAAGCTGAAAAGGGATCTCTATATTAAGGCACATTTTCATATTCATCGTTAGTCCAAGGCTTTCTATGTACCATGTGATGGCACTGAGCAGAGAGCATCATGGGAAGAACAACACTGATGGCGGCAAAGCCAGTATTGTAATGAAAAGTGAGAGGTGAGACACTAAAGACAAGAGAAGGGGAAAACAGAATCGAAAATCTCAATTCTTTTCCCAGGCCCTTTACAAGATTGATTGTTTTCTGCTGATCTAATTTTGGATCGTATGAAAACAGTCCATTTGTCTTCAAGAAAAATGATGTGCCACATGCTGCAGATGGAATTTTTTTTGAAAGCTGAAAAAGATTAAAGAGAAACTCTGCTCCTCAGCCCTAATCACGAGCTGTAGATTACTCTGCCGATTTAACCAGATGGCAGGCTCGATTCTGCAGGCTCTCCTGTATATTAATGAACAGCAGTCTGTTATATTTGACTTAGGTAAGTGAAATGTCCATCACCTGTAATGGTCTGCCAGCTGGCATTATGCATTTTGCACCACTTTGGGTCCTACGTGGCATTTTTCATTTCGCAGCGCTCTTGAAGGAATATTTTTGTTCCCTGCTATTTTCCATCATTGTCACTGTTCTGGTAAATATTTTTCTTTCACCAGGAAGAAAAGTCTCCAAGTTGTGTCCACAGCTAATTTCCTCTCATAGGTCAAGGCAATAATTCTGGCACTAAAACTGTCGCGCCCGGGCGAAGCACACAACTTCGATATTAACGTGATTAAGTTAGCCTGTCGACATGACTGCAAACATGGCAACACAGTATGTTAACAAACCTAATAATAAGAAGTGGGGGAGATAAAGTGGAGTGGGATGGCTGCACAATCTCTGGCCAGTGGTGTGTCTGGTACACGAACCGCTGACCTTAAAGAACGGCTTGTGCGGCTTTTAGCCTATTGTTAGTTGGTGTGCGGGTGTTTTCTTTGTCTCCTCTCTCTGCCGCGTTAAATTGTTTTATTTACTTGCGACTGTATCGGCTTACTGCTCGCGTATTTTAAAAGCAGTCTGCAAACTGTCTTCGTCTCAGAATGTCAGGCTGACGGCACTGCAGAAAACTTAAAGAGGCAATGAACACATGTTTGCCAGCCCGAGCGCCCAGAAACTCCATCCCATGAATATGCCAAGCCTAATTTTAAACCAACAGTGGGGGGAACTTTGGCTCGGTTTCCTAACCAAAGAGCACGAACAGCGAGGAAGAACAATGCCAGTGTGTCATACATTTAAACACTGTTAAATTAAAGGCTGTTTACTGTTCGCAGAGGCCATTCATCTTGCTCAACGTTAGTCTGCTTCTTGCAAATTTGTCAGTAAGAGCTTCCACATGCCAAGACCAGGAGGGGGGAAAAGCTGGGGTTATCAGAGGAGGGTTTTCATAGCGTGTCTCTTCAGTCAGCCTGTAGTTAATTAGCCACCTCCACACAATAAGGCCATAAGTCATTAATCACCCGGACCCTAGCAGAAGTCAGCTCGCTGTGAGCAAGACGTTTTGGAGACAAAAAGTTTGCCGCCTATGACAGACTTCAAAATGGCCCCTGTCAGTGGTGTGTAAATTATAGGGCATGTTGAGTGCTGAAAGACAAGGGCCCACTGTTTGACTCACTGTTTCTCTTTCCTTTGCTTTGTGTGTTGACAGACTCTCTTCGAGGGAAAATTCCCCTTTTTTCCTCCCTTTCGCATTGGCTGGCTGGTTACTGTAAAAGACTTCATTGTGAGTATACAACAGCACACACAAACAAGTTATCCACATTAAGATAATCTCAGTCCACCATGCTCACTTCCCTGGCTTTATGATGCCTCGCTGGAGTTAATAGAAGAAGACAAGCTCCAAAGGTCAACGTCTCAGTAAGATCCAGCCTCAACTTTGTATTCCTACCGTTTACTTTGCTTGTCAAAGGGAGGAAATGATGGAGAGATGATAAATATGGGGCTTGTTTGGTGAAGCAAAAGCCTTTCTGCTGTAAAAATAAACCACCACGTTTCCCGGCATGATGGGAGACACACTTCTCAGCTGATTGAACATGCAAAAGGTCATCGTTTTTTTTTTTCCTTGTGTGTCTGTAAACAGAGATCTGCCTGCCTTTCCAGTGTACATAAGCACTGGAGGGGAGTTTATTCGGAGAAACAAAAGTTTATGAAAGACAGGGAAAATCTCGTGATTGGGTCTTTTAACGTTGGTGACAAAAGGGTGTTAAATTCATTATGTGACTGCAACATGTCTAACAAGTGTTTGAAAGCTGGCTGATGTGTTTCTGATGCATGAACACGTGTGAAAAGTCCATTTCCGTACACGACCGTGGCCGTTCCGAGGGGGGAGAGCAGCTCAGCATAGCAGGCATGACATCCACGGCCTTCAACCATAACACAGCATAGAGGGTTGAACACATGGCGTGCAGCTGTGCAAAAGTGACCATTTTTAACATCAACATGTGTCTGCGACAGGCCGCGCTGTGCCGATCTGTTCTCCCCCGCAGGTGAAAAGGCCGTGGGTCCTGCTCACGCTGCAGTTCAAGGCAAGAACAGGTGGGGCCGACCCTGTGATTCAACATGGCGTCACAAAGCCGTCCAGCGTCTCATCTCCTGACAGCATTTTATATTCAAACATGTGGGAAAGACATCCTCTGTCACGGGGGAAAAAAGATTGATAGACTTTAGCATGGTAGGATAGATGCATGTGAAGCCCACTGGGACCGTTAATGTAATAAACAGAGACCTACCAATTACCTATCCATACCATGCAGCACATTCCCCCTGCAACTTATACATCACCTGATTTATTTTCTCTCCGAAAGATAAAATATATTGTGAGACTTCAACTAAACCAAATTTGAACATTATTGATGCAGTACGGCAATAATACTGACTTCTTATTGATTGCACAACAAAACTCACATTAAACAACTTGCTTGTGTTGGAGCTAACCTATTTTTTTATGCAGTGTAGATTAGCGTTAGTGTCATATACGGTTACATTATACAGTATTTTTATTTATCTGGCTCTGTTGTCCAGGTTGACAACATATTTAAGGACATATCTAAGTTTTTGTCTTTAAACCAATGGTGGCAGATTAAAACACAAGTTCTTATAACCTGTACTGCTTCACCACACTCATACACATAATAATGGAGTTGGATGCAGACATTAGGAGACATGCTTGAAAATTTACAATATTTGTCAACTTTCTTTATGACAACACATTTGACACATGTTTTAATATATTGTCACTTCACAATCTGTTTAAACAGCCGGCCTAACGTATGGCTAAAGCCACAGGTGTGTTGTAGCCTGTAGTAATAAACTTTTATATCCGCTTACAACAACTAACTAACAGGGCGATATAAACGTTTATCAACCATTTTTACTCTTCTTATAAATACTTGATGAGGTTAAAGTTAAGTGCCACAGGGACACTTATTCATGGAGGACATTCATTTAACCATACTGATCTTCTAATAGCATGATAGTTTTTATGCATCTGTCTGTCTTAGACATGGCTGATAAGTGCCGTTTGGAATCCTGTGTGTATTTGTGTAATCCCCAGGTTTGTCATGGAAAAAATAGATTTTTTAAGCAATATGCTTATATTATATAACCTACATAAAAGCATAATGTACTTTGAATCCGTTAAAAATGGGTGATTAATGAATCAACTCGGCTATAAAATCCTGATGACTTTACATGTATCATGCACAGACCTCCCTACTGTATCTATCATCTCATACTGATAAGTTAAATCTGAGTAATTGATTGGCTGGTTCATATGTCCATACACGAGAGGATGTGCGAGTTAATGCTAGTGTCACACACACATCTGGTAAATGGTGAGAAATAATGTTCGCGGGTCTTAATCCAATTTGTTCACATCACATTGTTGTCCTGTTTGTAAATGAAAAAGGGTGCATGACATATGATCTACGCCGACTGCACGGCCGACTGGCTGCAGTGCTGAATTGTGGGTTTGGGGCTTTGTTACCATCTATCACTGAGCTATGTTTAGGACTCATCTACATGAAGGATGGGTGGACTTGATGAATATGACGTCTGACCATTAACGATGGTGATTTTATTGCTGGAGAACAGCCTGATTTAGAGAGGACGGATAATGACACCGTTGAGTTGATTTGTTTTAAAATGCTGATTAAATAGTTAGGCCTCGCTTTATTTCATGCCCTCCGCCTCATGGCTTCATTACAGCGATCACAAAAGCAGTGGAAACGTCCCACATCTGGTGTCATCGTAAATCTTTGTTTAGGCCAGCTCCTCGCTGCTATCAGTGGCTCGTTTGTCTTCGTTAATGAAACAATAATGCATGAGCTCATGATTGAGAGGATTCAGCATGTTTTGATGGGCCCATGAGAGATTGCATCTGAACACACACACACGCACTGCATCCATACTGTGGCTGCAGCACTGAGGCTTGTAAGTGTTTTTGGCTTCCTGTCACTGCAAGTTAGTAAAATAAACACTCTCAGAAATCTAAAGAAATCTTGTTTCTGCATCTTTGCAGAACCCAGTGTCAGCCTCACACCATGACAAGGACCCACGAAGCTGAGGTTGTAAACAAAAGGAAAATGTGTTAGATTCTACCATGACTGGCCGCAATAAAACTGGATATGGTTTTATGTGTGTTTATGTTTACCACAGCCTCTAATGTGGCTCAATTAAATAAATTAAAAATACACATTTAAAAACACACACAGTAACTTTCACAAGCCTATAGTCTGAAGCTAAAAAAAAAAACTGAAGAAATGTTGGAGATAAATTCCTCTTATTAAAACTTTTTGACCTTGTTAGAACTAATAACTCAATATAAACATTTTAGTAAACTAGTTTTTAAAAAAAAAATCTGTATAAAATGAAAAAAAAAACCCCACGACATTGTGAGAGCTGTCTGAGGCGTTAAAAATGCCATCCAGGTATTAACGGGCTTCATCAAACGTTTGGCTCCCCACAAAATAAATCGAAGTCAATACTGAAGAAGCTGCTTTCATTGATTTTCCACGTCCATCACTCTGTCAGGTCACGCGGCACAGGCAGCTCTCTAACGCAGCGCAGAATTAAAATAACTTTTTCAAAGAGGAAAATGAAAATCCACATTATCGCTTAATGTTTTTGTTTTTTTTTAAGGATAAAAGAAAAAACAAGTTGTACAGGGAAAGTTTTATGGATGCACAGCAGGAAAACAAAACCCAATATTCTCCCCTGTGTAAAATAATGCACATTGAGGCTTTTCAAAGTTATATTATAATTATTTTTTATTTTAGTCACGCTTGAAGCTATCGCAAATAAATACAGTGATCCCCACATGGATCCAGTCCCTGCATGAAGTACAATATAAAACTCATTGGGCCTAAATCTCCTTTATAAATGTATAATTCTTTGTCTCTACTGGTATCCTAAGGCCGAGGCTGTTGTCAGTCTTTGTCCATACAAGGCGTACGGGGAGTAGTAAGGCCCGGTGGCAGCGGGCACCGGCACCGGGGCCCCGGGAGTGGGCAGGGGGCTCTTTGAATAAGGGTGATAGCGGCTGCTCAGTCCGAGGGGGTGATGGGGGCCCCTGAGGGCCAGCGTGCTGGGGCTGCCCGGGCTGCCGTTAGGAGGCATATGCATGTGACAAGCCATAGCAGCGGCGGCAGCGGCGTTGGCGAGAGAAGACGACCCCGCGTACCCGGATATCAACTTCTCTGTGCCGGCAAAGGCCGTGTGAGTCCGCAAGTGGCTGAGCAGCTCCTCGGAGGAGGAAAAGCGCTTATCGCAAGGTCCGTTTGCAGACACCCAGTTGCACACGTGCGGGAGGGGGTCATTGGGCAGCATAAACCCGTAAGGATACAAGGGATGTCCGCTGAACGACGGGGCCGAGGAGTGCACGCCGTGTAACGGGTGCGTGGGGTACATGAGCGGGTATCCAGATTTGAGCGCATTGGCAGCCGCAGCGGCAGCCGCAGAGTCATGTGCGCAGTTGGCGCTGGACGCACCGGACAAATGGCTTGTGCAGTGGTAGCTCAGGCAGTACGGGTCTCGACACAGACTGGCAGACATTAGAGACGGCGGGGACGCTCCAGCCAAGGGACTCGTCCCCGCTTTACTGCATCCCAGTTGGCTGGCGAACTGTGCGCTCAACAGCTGGCTGCTAGATTTGGTGGGGTCAAGGGTCATTCCAGGAGGGAGGAACGGTTGCGGGTAACCTGCGTAGGCACCCGCTAAACTTCCAGGGTAGGAAATACCAGCAGGTGGCAAAGGGAAAACTGTATGGCCGGGCTTATAGGGGGAAACGGGGGCCACCAGTCCGGAGCCGAGCACGGAGGAGGAGGAGGAGGTCACAGATGGAGAGTCTGATGTAACAGTCTTGGATCCAGATGTGTTCTCCAGGTGCTGGCTGCCATCAGAGGTAATTCCACTTATCCTATGGTTACCGTTACTCTCCGTCGTACTGCTTTTATTGCTATCAGACTCCTTCTTCTCCTCCTTGTCCCCCGCTTTGCCTTCAGGCGGCAGTGGAGAGACTGAGGTGCAGGAGCTGGGACTGCCTGTCCTGGGGGTGAACGGCTGGCAGGTGGCGCTAGGAACTCGGAAACTGGTTTTATCTCCACTCAGGCTGCTGCTCGAGTCCTTCTTCTCTGAGGATTTGGAGTAAGGTTTGAAGCTAGACTTGTCGTCGGCACCGATGTCGCTCATTTTCAGCGGACCGGATTTGGTCTCCTTGTCACTAGATCCATTGGAGGTGACGGAGGATAGTTTGGAGGAGGACGGCGGGTCCGGTTTCCCGATCTGAGAGCACGTTTGAGCCAAAAGAGCCAGTGGACTTTTCTTGGCATCCAGCTGTGAAATAAAACACAAACAAATTAATAAAATTGCATAAAACATTCGCAGATATTATGTTATGCTTATTACGCACATGGACTCTACGCATATTTGCGCATAAACTTATCACTGGATGTAACACAACAACTCAGCATAATGAAGAGGGAGCGTAAGACATACACACACAGACACACACGCACACACAATCGATTTACACGCGACACATTATAAGATTGTACAACTGCAACATGTCCAAAACCTTCCCATATAAAACAACAATACAAAATAGTTATTGATAGGCTATTTAGAAGCAAATCCAAATTCTACGCCTCACTTTATAATTTCAATGCACAAAAAAATAAGATGAGGAAAAAAAATCTGAGAAACGAACTCGGAACCAGGGTGAGAAATTTGCAATAAAAGAATAAATTCAGAGCCACTGGATACAATCTTTAGTTACTTTGTCCACATGAATTCACTGATCTCTCCGGAGTCCGGTGGTTTCGGAGTCAAACACTCCAAAGCGACTGGACAGCCGTGTGCGCGAAAAAGAAAAGAGGAAAAAGAAAAAACGATTTCACAAAAATCACAGTGGTGCTTACCTCGATGGGACTGACCGGGGTGGACGGTAAAGGTTGGAGGTATTCCGGGTGTAAAATGTGTCCTGCCCGAGCGGTAAGCATTTTCAAAACCTTGATGGGAAGACGACTGGCTTGGCGAGAAGGGTCTGCGGGAGAGACGGAGTTGTGGACGGATAGGTGGCTGATCTTCACTGCGCCCTTCTCTCCCGTGGAGCCGCTCTCCCAAGCTGGATTCGTGCTATTTCTCAGGACAGAGATCGTGGGCGATGTGATCATGACCCAATTCTCGTGGAAATGGTTGAGAAATACATGTGTAGAGAGTAAAGAAAGCCAAAACGCTTTGAAAAGAAGAAGAAGAAGAAGAAGAAGCCTTCGCCACAGATCAAAGAAACAATGTTAAATCCTCAAAAGAGACGCGGGAGTGTGTGGGCAGAATCCGTGCGCTTCACAGCCGCATTGCTTCATCCCCAGCGTCGCTCTGACAGTAGTGTGGCTGCGGGTCCGAGAGCGGACTCGGTTTACGTGGGCAAGGAGGGGGATCACTCCGCCTCCTCGCGAGCAGCATCTGAATTAGTCCGCAGATCACAGCCGTTTACCGCCTCCCAATCAAAAAGAGATTCCGAGCTGATCGGAGGGCTGAGGCAATGTGACGTCTCCTCTTCACACGGCTGTCTATTTCATACCTCACCCACTCCTAGCGCTTTTAATTTTGACTTTTTATATATATATGCGTCTCTGCGTAATTGGGACTTTGACGCATGCGCCGCCCCTGCGCCCTGTGTGGTTTCTTGGATAGGTGGACCACGGATAACCACAGGATGGAGATCACCAAAATCCTTTTTTATGTCACCTGAGCACAAGATGCATGAAAAAAAAATCTATGCAAATTCATCAAAAAAAGAAAAAGCAAGATATAGAGCAAAGTGACAGTTCTGGACACATTTACACTAATTGTTCTGACTAGAAATAAATGAATCTGAGCTCATTTTCATTTGGGTAAAAGGACTGCAGGTACCTCCAGCCCAGAATGCCTCGGTCTTTCTATAAATTTCTTTGAGAAATAACTAACGGAGAGCTCTTCTGCTCACATATTCGCCCCAACGTGCACAGATATCCATCGCCTTGTTTCACATTTTCTGCAACTTTCTCCTCTCTGTCACGCAGCCTGTCATCTGTCAGTTCCCTGTCCTGCACGCCAGTTATCTGTCAGCTGTCTGCACTTTTTTTTTTTTTTTTTTGCCTCTTCTCAGTCAGATTCAGGTCAACTGCTATACAGTGAATCCTTGTGAAGTGGATAGAAGGAGTGATGTCTCTCCCTCTCACTCCTCCATCATCATTATAGGCCTGTTATAGTTTGTCTGCTCTGGTAAAACTCCAAACTGTGATTTGTTTAATTGGAGATAAGAAACCCCCTTCTTTCCCCTTTCGCATTTCTGCTAAAGACATCTATTTAATATCATGCCATTTATCAAGTGTTTTGTTTTACAGATTAAAAATATTCCTCCACATTTCCGGCACATTCAAGCCAAAAAAAAAAAAAAAATCATCCTTTTTATTCCAAAAGTGCTTAAAAAAGCCTCTTGTGGCTGCTATTAATCATTAAAGCTTCCACATTTCTTCCCATCGAAATAGACCCACTTATCTTATTACTCAATAGCCTATAAATGTCTTGCTGATCAGGCGAAAGTTAAACATATGCAAGTGTTTTTTGATTGATAACAGGGGTGCTGTTTTCGGCAACGGCTGTCAGGCTCTGACACAGCGCTTTGAGTTATTAGGGCAGAGAAGGGCGACCATAAATTTCCACCGTCAGGCAAAAACTCCTTTATTGTGGACGTGATGGATGGCTCGCCGCGGCAGGCACCAAATTCTCGGCTTTATCCTTAAATGGCTGCACTTTTTTTTCTTTCGTCGCCGTAATTCATTACTTTTAAACAGAAAAAAAGCTTGAAATCTCCCGCAAGTATTTTCACACAAGGACACGTTTATGAATCACTCCAGAGTCCGTGCAAATAAGTGTTTACAAGCAGGGCTGGGTACCTCAGGTCGCTGATTATACAGGAAACAAGCTTCTATCTGTATATTGCATTTAAAGATTAAGGATGAATATTTTCGTTTAAGGACTATAAGCACTGTGTTTTTTCCCTTTCTTTTAAAAAAACTCCCCTAGAGTTCACACCTTGACACAATTTCAATAAAAAGATGCCCAAACTCAAACTTTTCTAAATATTAAAAAAGCAAAGTGAAGAGTGAAGGAATATCAGCTTCATACAAAATGTCTTTATTAAATGAAATCAGTGGGAAGTTCAGTGTCCAAAATGCAACCTTTTCTTTTCATTCCCCAGAAATTATATTTTTTTATTCATAAAAATGTCAAAATGTCTTCATTAGCCACACTTTCAATAATGACCTTTAAAAAACTTTTTATTTATATATTTAATTTTATTTCTTTGTGCAGAGTTGCACTGCTGGCTACTGACGGTCTTTATCTTTACCCTTGGTTGTGGACAAATGATAAACAAAACACCAGGAATATAGGTCTTGAAAAGACAAGGTTATATTTTTTGTTGAAGTATTTTCTTTGAATAGAAAATCTGAATGAGTTAAATAGGTGGATGATCTTGCACTCCTTCTGCAGTACTTCTTCTTTGTAGTTGTTTTAAGAGCTAGTCTTGGCGCATGAACTGTGCACCATTAACGTCATACGTGTTAGACATCTTCACAATTCTGAAGGTGAAGTCACTGTGACAGAAGTTGCTTCTGTTCCTGTGTTGTATATAATGTTGTATAATAGCTTTAATAATGGTTAATCTTCATAACAAGGTCATTATACAAAAACATGTACATTTCATTGTAGTTGTTTTGAAACAGACTCTTCATCTGTTTTATTCATTTGTTGTATGAATTTATAACTGATCTCACAATGAAGTGACAGGTGAATATTTTTGTGTTTTTCTTTACCAGAGGTTGCAGGCCAGCAGTGGAGGATTTATCAATGCAGCACGAGGGTAAGTCACAGCTTCGCTCTTATTCTGCTCTCCTTAGACCTGCACATGTACATTAAAAACACTACAAAGGACCTGTAACTGAAACTATTAAAAGGAAAAAAAAAGACAAAAAATTCAGGTGCAAAAGCCCCTGACATATAGCTTTCAGAAAAGGATATGGTCGATAAATGCGACATTATAATGTCAGGCAAATGGAATAAGAAATTCCCTTGACATGACATGAAAATTCACCTTGTGGCAGGCGGCACAGGGCGCGCCACGTCAGCAGCCAGACAGGCCGACTGGATCTGACAGGTAAAAAGGGGAGATGATGGTTAGAAGGTGCTATTGTTTCATGCCACTTTCTTGACCTGTCAGGTCCTGGCGCACAGGCCTGGATCGAGGACCTCCTTGTCACATGAAAACAGTCTTAAAAGGCCGTTATCCAGACTATGGTGATTGCTCCTGTTTAATTGATTTGCTTTGCACTGAGGCCTGTCACATTAATAATGGTTAAGTACAGTCCCAGCGTGTCACACAGAGTGGTGCGTCTATCGGGAAATTAACAGCCTTAACTAACTGCTGTCTGTGAAGCAAGAAGTGTGGGATCATATGAGATGCAGCAGTTTCATACTCGCGCTGAAACTCTGGTTTTTCTGCTCTCTGTTGATGTGCAGCCGCTGTTCATTCTCTTCTTTGTGACCTCTTCATTTCAGCAGATATATACGTGGCTATATTATATGCCCTTCTCATTATGGACTACCATCCAGAGTAAAACAGAGAGCCACAGTGACAAGTAAGTGGTGTTGAGTGAATAAGAGTCAGATTACACTCTCCACCACTTCACAGGAGCCTTTGACAGGTCGCAGTAGACATTAAGTCTCTGATATTTCCATGACTGACTGACAGTTTGAAATTGCTCCCATCACCTTGATAGCATGGTAATGCACCTTGCATGTGGACTGTCTTTAAAGTGCAGGAAATTAGACTCCTAGTTGAGAGTCGCCTTTCAAGCAAATATGACAAGAAAATAGACTGCTTTTCTTTAGCACCCAGAGAAGCGGAGGGAAAAAAAAAAAGACCCCACAGAAGCTGGCGCAGAATAAGAGGTTATAGGAGAATGTGTCAGGAAGTATTACAGATATTGTGTGTTTAAGACAGGACATTTCAGATACTTAGAAGTCATACCCATTCCCCTTGACTACACCCAAGATATTTTTCTGCACCCCTTCACCCCCCTCAACCCCCTCCCCCCCCTCCCCGTCTGTGTCAAACACTGTAGCCTTGACTTCATTTGCAAGAGCTCAACTCGGAGCTGACACGAAGAACTTACACTATCTCGCCGGAAGTCAGACGACAGGAGCACAGCATGACAGAGAGAGTTAGAAGAGTTGAGGTGCTGCCAAGATCACGGCGGTGAAGGGTCTTTTTCACTTTGTCTCCTCAATTAGTTAAAGCTGGTCAGGAGTAGGAAGCAAAGCCTATGGAGATTATATGCTGTCGTCCACTTGCCATCAGGTAAGTGGGGGATCCTGGCGCGGCTGTAGTCATGCTGTAGAGAGGAGTTAGCTTCACCTACGCTCCCTGTTAGCGCTGGAACCAGTGGCTCAGTTCATCCTGACAGCTGCCATATTACTGGTAGAGGACTCTGTGAAAACTTCAAGAAGCTACAGTAAAACCCACTGTACTGTCATCATGACATCGAAGTGTGACACGGGACTTGAGTTTGCTCTTTTTTTTATTCCCATTAGGACCCCGACTAGCAATTCTTTGCATCATTGATGAATTTGTTCATTACTTATTTCATAAACTGATCAGTTGTTTGCCAGAAAATTGTGACAAATGTTGTTTCAGACCCAAAGATCTTGAGTTTGCAAATAAATGAAGCAGAAAAAGCATCGAATCCCCTGCATATTTTTTCTGCCTGGTAAATTATCCATTATCACAATAGTTTCTCATTAATTTTCACCTCATCCACTAATGAATTAATCAATTAATCAACAGTTTGTTCCTACTCTCTCACTTGCATTTTACGTTAAATCTCAAATGTGTTAAAAAAAGACACCACAACCCGGTGCATTTGTTTGTCAGTGCACAAGCAATATTCCCCACATCAGTATACGTGCAGCACTGATCCCTCACATTTACTTGTCTAGATTTAATTTATGGAGCCTAAGCCGGGGTGAAAATGTACAGGTAGCGTATTATGACACTGGAAGCACTGTGCAGGTCGGGATGAATGTCTGTGATGGGCAGATTATTCAGACTAAAGTAGGCCTAAAGAATGATCTTGTCACATTTCACAGGCAGGATTAGGGATACACAGGAGGAGCGCTTCAGTCAGGAATTAGCGTCATGTGGTCGGCTGGAGACAAGCATGCAAGGTATTCGCCGAGACAGGCTTGGACACTTACTGCTCCATTTGTCTACTTAGTAATCAAATACCGAGGTTGATGGTTATTTCGCTGTCGTTTGTGGTTTATGTGATATGTATTCATCTCCAAGTTGTGAAATTGTGTGGATTTCAGAGATCGGAACACCCTGTGGACATCCAGAACCAGGTTCCTTTTTTCTACCCATCTTTATCCATATATTACATGCCATTATAACCACAAATTTACACAAAAACAGATAATCAGATTCAACACACGATGCCATCACAAAGTGTAGCCCATAGCAGCACCTACTATATTTGTGGCTTTGCATTTTAAATGGGAGGGAGTGTGAGTGTCTCCGGGCTATCAGAGTGAGCTATTACCACGATGATTGAAGAGTGAGGGAGCAAGTGAGCTAAAAGACAAAGTAGAAGCAGCCTGACAAATGAAATCAAACTTCATAAGACCTGCCAGTGGTGTCAGTTGTTATCCATATCTCAAGCGCATTATGGTACTGCAACGCAGCATACTGCCTTCTCATCTGTCGGCTCAAATTCATCACATTCTCGACTGTTTCTTTTAAGTCACAAGTGTCAGTGTGAAGAGGAGTCTTAATTGACAACTGAGTGGCACAGACGTGGACCGCTGCCTTTATTTTGGTGCCAAGAAGGGTTGTGTTGTTTTGATGAGTTATTATTGGCAGAAGCCAGTAGCAGATAGCAGCCGGCCTGGATATGGGAAGTGACATCAGACAGAGAGGAGCTTGTCATTGTCTTCAGGCGAGTTCAATCTAGCTGTAAGTTAGGAACAGCCTGTTGAAATGTCACTCAAAACACTTTCTTATCTTGGGAGAGGAGAAATTGGGGTTGATTTGGTGAAATTTTATCTGAAATTATTTAGACGTTTGGCATCCGTTTTTTGAATAGCTAAAACAGGCTGGCAAGGCTTCAAGAAGATCCTTTCTGCTAAATTAGACTTATTATGTCGAATACAGAAAGCTATCATCAGCCTCCAGTCTTCATATGCGGCACATGTAAGATCTGTAACCTAAATTTGCTGCAGTGTTTCTCAACATATTATTTATTTGTCAAATTCCACCAGAGGACTGACTCTCTATCATAACATTTGGTAAAAGTAAACATAATTAAAGGCATGTCAGACAACTCCCCATTCCTGCCTTAGCTACACTGCTACCAAAGCGTGCACATAATTTTTGATATATGTGTTTTGAAGAAATTCATCTCATAAAAACGGGGTATTTTTAAGCGGATTCAGTGAAATCTATTCACAGTGAGCTCGTGGATCATTCAGGGTAACTAGGACATTGTTTCTAGAAAGTGATGCCGCTGCTGAATTTTTAAATGTATTTTTTATTCATGCAAGCACCGTGGCTCCGGGGATGATGGTGTTGGTTTTCTCTGTCGGCGGATCAGTCTTTAGGACCACTGCTTTGGTCCAGACTGAAATATCTAGTTTGATACCCATTCAATTTGCTTCAGAATTTCATGGTCTCCACGGGATTAACCCCACAGACTGTACATTTAGTGCTAATTGGCAAATGTTAGCATGCTGACTTAAAATGACGGACAGGATTAACATGACACTGCTGTAGTGTCAGGAAACGAGGCTTATTGCATGCTGATGCCTGGAATTTTCTGTAGCTCTAAGCATAGCTGTGCTGTAAACACTACATCTGTTCGCTTCCATTGTACGAGGGTGGAGGCAGAGCTCTCAGGAATGGATGTCTGAAAACATCGAGGGAATAAAACAAAACTATACGCATAGATTGCAAGTGGAGCTGCGGGTGAGGGAGAAAATATGTTTGCATAATTTCGTCAAACTGTCCCTTAAATATGATTTGAGGACCGTATTGCACTCACCATAACAACTAATGTAAACTGTTGTTCTTGATACTATAACCAGCACTCGGAGCACATCTGGCATTTATAACCAGCTCACAGTAAATCAATGAGGCGTCTGTAACGTGGAGCTCAATAGATGCTCTTCATAATCACAATGTTCTCCTTTGATATTCACTCAGCTGGAGTACAGTGTAAATAAATAGCTCTCAGCGCAGTGCGTCTCACTGTACATTGATCACGAGCACGAGACCCCAGGCAACAATGCACAAAAGAAAAATGGCTTCCTTATTTTCACTCATCCGAGGCTCCGTGCAGCCCCTTAATAGACAGAATCAGAATGTCTGCTGCGGTGTTGCAGGCTTTATGAGACCATTACCGCTTTTTATTGTGTATCCCTGGACTAATGGCTTTCTATAGTTCCTCTGATTTACGGCCTGTCAGCTTTGTGGCTGTCCATTAGAACGGGAGGCTGACATCAAGCCAGTGGCTGAAGTGCCCACTGTTAATAAAAATAAGGAAGTCATGTCTCACACATAGACGCCAGGCTGCTTAAACCTCGGTTATAGCACACATTCACGGCTGCTTGTTTTCCAGCCTGTTTTCACATGCTCCCTTTTTTCTTTTTTTATTCCTTAGGTGCTTTTATTAAGTCATTTACTGCGGACAAATATTACACTGTTGCTGAGTGACATGAATGACATATCTACAGTTAGCAGGAAAAATGAAAGTCTGTCATATCCATTAACACTAATGTTGGGAGTGAGCTGCATTAAACTGTGATCCTCGCACTTAAACACATCATTAAATATTAGTTTGTCATTAGGATTTCATTTCGAGCCTTGATTTTTCTGTGTGGTGTGTTAATGGAAAAGGTGTTTCTGTAACGTATGACTCACTCACACATCGATGAGGTTTACTGGTGCTGACATCAGTTAAACTGGGCAAACACCTTTTAAAATGAAAGGATAATTCCAGTTTATTACAACTTTTGTCTTTCAGCCATTTCGGCCATTATTTCTATGAGTAACAAAACTAACATTGTACTCGATGCTGAGATCTGGCAACACAGTGACATCGCTAAAACGAAACCACGCAGGGCAACAAAAACAGATTTTATTTCATTTTTTAAATATATTTTGGCAGGATTTTTTGTTTTTATTTTTCTTTCAACTTTATTTGACAGGGGACCACATAGATGCTATGATTATACCGTCAGTATTTTAAACACGAAAGCCACCAGAATGACCAACAATCAGATTTTAAACAAACCTCCCTGGTTAGCTAAATTTGAAGGAGAGAACAAATGCGAACAGTAAATCTTGACCTAAAATAGCTGCCGTAAACATTCTGTGGTTCAACTTTGTCCCGTGATACTTACTGTTGTTGTGGTTGCCCAGTTTTGCTGCACAATGATGTACTGTATAAGCACCAACATTTTTTTACTGTGCTGTTTCCTCCAAGTAAAGTGCTAGCTAGCTAACTGTGTTGTTGCGGCTCGTAGCTGTTTTGCTGCATTCCTGCATCTTTGGAAGTGCTCCGCTGAGTATCACAACTTGACGGAGACGATGGCCAAAGCAAAACAGTTTAAAGAGACCAATGTCATAATAAACCAAAATAATCCTATTAAAGAAAATGTTTATGTTCTCTCTGGAAGAAAGTAGTAATGAAACTAGGGAATAGGGCTTTTCACAGAAGACGCTTTGTTATTTGGTTTGAGGGTCCAGCTATAAAACATGCCGGCTCATTGGCATGACTTCCTGGGACTCTTGAAGAGATTGAACCAACGTTAATGTTATTAATCAACAATATAATTAGTTTCACCCGTGCTTTTGAAGCCATAAATGTTTTGATATTTAATATCTGAACCTTTGATCAGCGCCGCCTTTAAATTCAGAGCCAGACTCGACTCGGATGGTAATGAGTTCAGACAAATCATTTGCGTGCCCGTTTCCAGGGGCATTTTAAAAAAAAATCGGAAATGCAAAGATCAGAGATGTGAAATCGAACATTTACCTGCTCTTTGTTACTGCTGCCAGCCAACGTGAACGCATGCAGACAAACAGGAAAGAATGTTTAATTTAAAGGGGATCGTAAATGGATCACTATACAAGAAAGCAATCTCAGACTTTTATCTCAGTTGGCTCTTGTATGACCTTTCATACTGCATTTTTTTATGTACAGCTGGACTAACTTTAAAGCCCGTGGAGTCGCAGGACAGCGTTCTTACCTCAGATAATCTGTCCTGAATCTTCCATAAACCTCATTTTATTAGCTCATACACAAGGATCATCCATGTGGAATTAGAGCGCAGAAATTTTAACCGTGACAATTTAACTTCCTTCAGATGTTCTGACAGGAAATCACGTTGTGCAAAAACACAGTCGGCGGTTGTTGTACACCGCCGCATGTGATATGACATAATTAGTGAAATCTACTCTGAAAACCTCAGATATCTCGTCAATACTTCGCTGTCTCTCCCTAATTGTTAGCGCTGTATCAGAGCCACAGGCGGGGGGTTAGGCAGGTGATCCCTGATGGGGGTGGAGCCGGTCCTGCTTCACACAAAATCAATTCTGGCCTTTGGTGTTGGCAAGCCAGCAGGGTTGGGGGCAAGGAGGGGGAACACATGTCTGACACCTCCTGACTTTTTCATGAGGTAGTGTTTGAAGTTTTAAGCCCCCACAGAGGATTCTTGGGGCGATGAATATAAAAGGGGGTTCAGCTTAAAGCTCAGGCATATTATCATCAATGAAGACCGTTACCCAGTTTGATGAGGAAAGGCAAATATTTTTAGATTTTTATTTTACCATCACCTCTCATTTTCAAGACCTCGAGAGATGACTAACAATAACACGCCCCTCGAAGTCTAATTGATGCGAATGCTTCTTCAATAAAGGAAAGTATGTTCTTTCATGATGGACGTGCCTTCATTATAAGCTCCTCTTAAGTCGTCCTTGTCTAGAGTGGTTCTGTTCTTTCTCTGTTCACGCGCTGTGGTGGGCACAAAGAAGAGGAGCATGACCTCAAAGCATCTTTTGTTGCAGAGGCAGTGGAGGGTGGTGGCTGTGATTCATGTGATGGGGTGAGGAGGTGTGGTAGGTACTGAGGAGGGTGGGCCGACAATGACAAGCTCGAGTTCTGCCGTCCCGGTGGTCCTGTCTTTCAGCTGTCCTCCTAATAACTCTACTCTGCACGACTTTTGCAAAAAAATGTTTCATAGCGGACATGTTCATCTCCAACTATGAGAGTCTGATGTGTGTTTTTAACGATGAGGTTCTTCTTGCCCCTTCGATACAGCTTGGCAAACAGGAAACGTTTCCACTGCTGTTTATTTCTAAAGATATCTCAGAATACAATCAAAAGATTCAGTCTTTGGTATGGATCTGGGTCAGACAGAGTCACTAGCCTTCTATGATGCTCTTTACTTTTGATGCATAACTTCAAGGGCATAACTTTTTTTAAGCACCAAAAAATATCTTCTACAAATAATAAGGATACTCCCATTTAATAAGGGACATTTTTTTAAAATAAACAATTAATTTATTCTAACTAATGATTTTAGTAATGGATAATGAAATATTTATAAATGCTGTATTGTATATTTCTGTTCTTTTTTTTTTATTTTTTACTTTATAGTCCTCTGGTTTAGCAGAAAAGATGTCACAGGTTATAAAACCTTTATAAAGGGTAAGTTAGTAGTGTTGGACACACCCATTTCTCTTCAAAGTGTTTCAGATGTGCTCTGTTAAGCATGAATTGGCAGAACAAATCAATGCAATGAATGATGAATGACACATTAGGTATTTAAATGTCCTACTGACTGACTGAAATGTCCTGCTATTACTACACAGTAGGATGTTTTAGAAATGACAGCAGTCAACTGGGTTTTTATATGCCGGTTATATAAAACATAATAAAAAAAGATCATAAAACAGAGAGACATTGCACATTCCATGTTTTGTTTATTGATGAAAATACAGACAATTCTTTTTTTCTTTTATTTAATTTTTCTCTTAACCTCACAGTAATTGACACACATTACATTCAACAGTGCACCAAATCCAAAGAAGTGTCATTTGCTGACTTCCTCTAACAGATGCTGGTGCTCGTCTCATGGAAGTGCAATGTCCTGGATCTGGTGGCGCTGCCATATAACTGCTGTATAAATAGATTCCTATGACAGAGCCATTCATCTCCAGCCATGAAAACATCAACATTAAAAGACAGCTCGCCGAGACCTCTGTGCTTGTTAGGGCAAGATCAGCAGTCCAGATGCCCAAGATGTAAACTCGTGAAGGGAAGATTAATTTATCTGTCATCCCCGCCTTTGACAGGAGTTATAAATCTGATTTAGCTGTTGAGCAGGGGCCATGAAGAAGGGCAGTTGGACATTAAGATTTCAAAGGAGTGATATCAAGAAGAC
Organism: Decapterus maruadsi; assembly: GCA_030347415.2. Classification (NCBI taxonomy): domain Eukaryota; kingdom Metazoa; phylum Chordata; class Actinopteri; order Carangiformes; family Carangidae; genus Decapterus; species Decapterus maruadsi. The sequence goes on along the minus strand of CM064888.1, from coordinate 9,321,187 downwards.
TAACTCGTGACTCACGGCCTGCCACAAACGGGTCAAAAGTTCTTGTGGGATGTGGCGTGCATGTGGTGTGATGTTTTGCAATTTTTGGGGGGGAAGGGGCCTCTGCTCATCCCTCTTTCTTCCGTGTATTATTTTCAAAATGGTGGCGATCATGTGAGGCGCCTCGGACAAAAAAACGGGCACGGGGTGTCAAAGGAGCTATTTACTAGTAGATGGATGGGAACAGGCGATACGAGGTGGTCACATCCTGTGACCATCTGCACGGGAGTCATGCTAGTTATTCAGATCGGACACAGATGCTCGGGTATAACATGAGCCTCTATGCAGATATTTGGATGCGTGACAAAATGTTTAGTGCACCAGTTCATGGAATGTCAAGCGGATATTGACGTGCCAGAGTTTTCTACAAGTTCATTTGTGAATTTAACATCATAGCTACTTTGTTTTGCTGGTCTGAGCTCTTAGTATTTTGTCTTGTCATGAACTCCACTTTATCCTCATCAGAACTTAAAGTTGTCGATGTGAACTCGCAGCATTTCTGTTTTTGAGCCTCTAATTTTAAGCCGGTCCTCCGGCAGTGTCAACGTTATCGTGCGTGCGTCTTTAGGACCTTTTTTCTTTTGAGACTAAACCCTATCAGAGGGTTAAAGGAACTGTGAGGCATTCGCTGCCACTGAAATCACTGCATAACACACTGCTCTAAGATGCTTAAGGTGGGGATAAAATGCCATACCACATTAAACAGCTAAATGACCTGATCACAGCGATGTGTAGGTGTAGCGTGGGTGGTGGGAGGGGCGACACATGATGATGAATCTCTTCCTTTGAAGCTTTTTTTTTTTTCCCCTTTCCCAGCGCGTCTGTGTTGCTTTCACTCAGATGAAACCACATTCTTTGTATGGTAAACAAGACGCTTTTGTGACAGGAACAAAGAGTGAATAGAGGTTTTTAAGGGAGTCTATTGTTACTACATATGGATGTCAACTGGAAGGACACTGAATACACTCAGCAGCCTCACATACTTGTGTAATGTAGTCTGCTGCAGTGGCGGAAAGAGAATACATAAGTGCTGCATTTAAGTGCAATTTTGAAGAACTTCAGGATTTCCATTTCATATTATTCAATATTACAGTATAAACTTATTCTAACTTCACAGAGGATATTCTAGTGACAGAAAGAATGCAATTTTGAGATAATTGTACTTATACATTTATTTTATTTTTCTTCACTCTATGCTTGTACTCAATGAGATATCAGATGCAAATAGTCGCTTTTATGTCACTAGTTTAAAAAAAACTTATTTTACTGCTTTTGCAGATTCAGATTGTGAATACAAGTTTGATATAAACCATATAAAGTGGATCAAATTAGCCACTATTACCACCTGCAGTGTTAAAGTAATACAAACATTAATGCCTCAATAATCATAAGGCTCCAATAACAACGTATGAGATCTGAATTCTTCTTCCAAGGCAGCTGTATAAATATAGTGAAATACACTTTTCACTCCACACGTATTTGACAGTTATAATGTAATGTCTTTGCTACTGTCCAAGCTCCTGTCAGACCGAGTCAGGCCGTAGCTGTGAGACCACTGAGTCTAATGAATGTAGGAAAGGTGACTTTCATTGCTCATGAATTTATAAATGGAAGATTTGTTTTTATTTCGTCTTTCAAAAGTTCCACAGCCTCGCTTCAAAGAAAAGTCTGAATCCAGGACACGAACACGTAGGCTTCATGTAATGGAGCGTTTTACTTTTATTTAAGGAAATGCTTTGAATACTCAATCAATCGCGGGTCCGCTGCATTTTTTTCACCCTCAACTCCAGTAACTCACAAACTGTTAATAAAGTAGATTTCAGTGGTCTCCTCTCCCCAATAAATTCCCATACGTTACAGCACAAAGTAAGTCATAACATACTGCTGACTTAAGTGAACCTAATTACATTAATGATGGCATCAATTACTCCACTGGTGTGGTTTTGGCCACTGTGGTGCATTTTTCCCAGCGCTGTGGCACAGAGGACAGTGGGAATTTTGACATGTCAAAGCATCCAGGGCCAGAAGCAGGATTAATGGCCGCCTGCCTGCATCCAAGGTCCTTCAGCAGTAATTGCAAGCAGAATCTGACTCTATGATCTCAGCAGCGGTATGCAACATGCCAAAACAGCCTCCCTTTGACAGATTGCCTTCCTGCAGTAATAACTTAAGCACGTTCGTTCTCTCAAATTAGGCACCACACGCCTCCCACAGGAGCAGCGACGTCTTTCCACTTCCTCTGCATATACATCCCAGCATATATAACCCCCCCCTCCCTCCACCAGCGCTTTGACAGATCTGAGGTGAAATCGCTTTCTAGTTCACAAAATCTGCTTTTGTTGGCCCCGCGTCGCTTCACCTGCCGCTGACAAGTGTTTGGGATTAAACTTTTTTTGAATAAAAGATGTAATATTCATCTCTCGCAAAAAAGCTTTGCAGAGCAGACCTAATGAAATGCTCCTCCAGAGTCACGCCACAAACGTCTTCGGGGCAGCCTCTCGCCGGTTTAGCCACTCTGCTCTGTTAGCCTCCAGGCCTGTGCAGGAATAAATCCCACTGTGCTTCTCTACTCCCTCTCTCTCATTCTCTCAGTTGATAGTTTGTGTCCAGCCTCAGGACAGAGGGACTCCTATGTGCTGCTCTGTGGTGGGTTGTGTTCTCTGGAGCAGTTAAAAGCCTGGCAGCTCCACCCCATGACTGTCCAAACACAGTTGACTCTGGGCATCCACATCAAACAGAGCTCTCTGCAAAGCCCATTGGAAAGTTAACCACGGGGTGCTGAGCTTATTTATTTATTTTCCACATATAAAAATCCATCTGGCTTTAAATTCTTTCCTCTTTTTTTTCTTTCTTTTTTAATCAAAATTTACTCATTAGTGTATGTAATTGACGGGACAAAACTGTATTTGAAGAACGGTTTTGACACCGCAGCCGGTTCTACTCAGTTCCTCCGGATCGAGTCGAAAGCGAATAACAAGAAAAGACAAGTTAATGAAAGATCCTTTCAGTCTGCTCCTCAGCGCCACTCACAACGGACATGTCAGAGCGAAATGAACTTTCTCGGCAATGTGTGTTTTAGAGCGCATGCACTGCGATCACTAATTCATCCCGCCTTGTGATCCCCTCCTGACGTTGACATTCGAGGGTAGATGCTATGTGAAAATGTAAATAAACTTTAGAGGAGCTTTGGGTCAGTGTGGGATGAAATTTATAGTTTTGGCATTTACTCTGCAGTCATCATTCATCCCCCTGTCGAGAGCAGAGGCCTTGATCAGCAGAGCCTCCGTTGGCCCTCAGATGACCCGCAGCCTATCTGACCAGCTGTGGTTCAGATGCCTCCGTCTGAGATGTTCACATTACTGTAATAACTGGAGCTGTTAACCCCTTCTGTGCTGCAGGAACCCACAGCAAGACATCATCGGTTTGTCCTGTCCGCGGTATTGAAATACTTATGAGAATGAACATTTGCATCATTGGAATAAACCTCAGAGACACACACACAGTGACGCAGTGTGTGTGTGCGTCAGCTCTAGGTGCATCTACTTATTGGTTTCATGCAATGACAATTTGAGAAATCAGCTGCTGAACATTGTGTCACTGACGCAACATAACACAGTGGAGGTGAATGGAAAACAAATTTACTCCGCTTCGTCTTCACACCTCATCTTTCTATTTTTATTTCTATTGGATTTGTAGTTGTTATGAGAAATGTGGAATTTAAATTAACCAGTGGGGTTTTTTTTTCTTCTGGATCGAGATGCTGCTGTTAAGTTTTTGCAAATTTCAAAGCATGTATTAACTTGCATTGGAGTGATGGCGGAAGTCTCAGAGACTGATATCTCAAAGCCTTGGCACATAAAACAAAACTATGCACTATGATCTTCTGATTTTAAGCGAACTAACCCTTCAAAGAAGAAATAAGATGTCCTCACTGTAACCTAGATTATAATGGATTTGGCAGCCGCACTCAACTCTGCAGGGCATGTGCACTATGTAACGGAGTGTACAGCCTTGTAAAAGCCAAATCAAACCCTAATAATGGGAAGGTGGCCTTCAAGCAAAGTGCCAATTATTTTAAATTGCTCTATTAAAGGCGGCAATCACAACTGTCATGTTTGCATTTGTACATAACGGCTCACTTGTGGCGCTCCGAGTTCACGTGGGTGCAACTGCGGCGTAATAAACACGCACAGTTTTACATAACCTCGTGAAGCAAATGATTTTGTTTGCTGACTGCTTGCCATAACACATAACCGACTGACAACAGGAAAGCTCGATATTTTCTCACCTCGGCTCGGGAGAACAAAGCCCCTCTGTGTTTTTCCTCCTTTTAACAGGTGAGCGCTCCAGCTATTAATTTGTGTAGGGCCACCTACTTTAATTGGTCTTAATCTGGAGTGAGTGGCTTTGATCTCTCTGACAGTTTGACTGCATTAGCACGAGTGTGCGGGCTAATCCTTTGCGTAGCTTGTTCTTTTGGCGCAGCCAGAGGCCTGTCCAACGATAATATGTCAGCTGAGGGATAAGCCCTCATCAAACAACCAGGTCTAAGCTTCTGGAAAATGGGGGTTGAAGGGCCACCATCATGCTGTGCTTCAAACAAAGATGGAGACATAAACCAACTCCGGCTCGCACTTGTAACTCTCAGCTCAAACCTCCAGAGGGACATTTTTTAAAAGTTTCCGAGGTTCGTGTCCTTTTTTTTTTTAATGCAAACTTGTTGCGTCTCGGCGTCTTCCATCCTGTGACTGCACACTTCCTGTTTTATCATAAACACTATTACATGCTCTTCTGACCTCAAGCGAGTCCCCGGGTGTTACGGCGAATTCAGCTTCTCCATCATCTCGCCACCGTTCATACACATAACTGCATGCATGATCCACATGTCCAAACAGTGTCTTTATCTGTGCTGTGTCATCTTATTAGAAAGCAACAAGCGTATGAAGTGTTTGTTCTGAACTTGCGTTGAACTCTCATGAATTATGATAACCATCGCACAGTCAACAATATCTGCTTTCAGGAAAGGAATAGAGAGATAGTGTTTGAAACGGAGAAAATAGCAGCACTTGTGCTTCCCGAGTGATTATATCACACATCATGGTGATTTACTTATCACGACTGGCATATCTTGTCTTCAGTGGATCTTTTGTTTTTCTGTTCTGTAATGGAGGGATGTTAGCCGTGCTGTCTTCAGCGTTGCATGTGAAAAGGCCAAATATGTCACTTAATACTAATTCAGAGAGGACAGTTAGAAGGCAAATGGGTTCGCAGATATTACTATGTTCATAAATCAGCGTTAAATTCATTCCTTTTCTTCAACTTTTACTGCCTGTAAGTTCAGTATTTGCAAAGCATTGACATTTATTGGGTCTGTTTCTTGTTGGCTGAGAACATGTTGTTCAAGCCTTGAGTGAAGAATACAAAGACGGAATATAAATTCAAAACAGATTTTCCCAGTTGTTTCATAATACATTTTACTTTTAATGCCTTGAGCCGAGTCAAATCTGTATTTTGAAAAAACCCCTCTTTGAATTTATCCTCTGCGCTATAAGATAGCCACAGGACATGAATTAATTTTTCCTAAAATGCAAGTGTGGTTTGGTATTTTTGTGATTGTATGTGTCTTGTGACCCTCTGATTTATCTCAGGACCCCTTTAAGGGTCATTGAACCACTGCCATGAGACATATTTGAAACCCTGTAGAGCAGCTTAACCCTCCTTCTTATATTGGTAGAGTTGCTCATTTTTATGCAAATACAATAAAATATGAGAAAAAATTACTTTTACGTTTCCTATTCAGCATGCAACATGCCCTCTCCAGCTCTTCTCAGCTCGCTGCCTCGACTCACTGGAGGCCACCTGTAAGTTGTCATCTGGTTTCATTCGTATTTTGGGAACATTTGGCTGATCTGTCATCCGTCAGAAAAAGGCAAAAAAAAATAAAAATATTCGGTACACCAGGGACACCATTGGAAGGTGACTCGCCAGTCATGGGCACAAGGTAAAGATTAATCAAACGTTATGTGTACTATCACCAGCTGGCAGCACCAGCCTCTAAGCTTTTGAGTGAGTAAGTCCACAGAGAGGCCTGTGGCACAGCTGAGTTTGTCTTGTAAAAGTGCAGCTGTCCAAGACATGACAGCTACAGCATTAGCAGGGCCATTAAGAGGTGTAGAACATTTCCAGGGAAACCATTTGAAAAATGACAACCCCCAGCACTGCTGAGATATTAATTATACGCAGCACCCATGGAAAATAAGCGAAAACAGTTGGTAAGACAAAAGACGCCTTGTGTTCTCACAAGATGCCATGTTTGTGCATCGAGCATTTAATAAGCAATAAAAACGAAGGAAGGAGAGAGGGGAAGAGCTAAATTTTAACCGTTGCCAGTAGCAAACAGTTTAGAAACGCGGGTGGCTAGAGTAATGACTAATTACCAATTGGCTTATTTTCTAAAATTAAACAAGAATTCAGTTTGAGAATTAAAGATGTTTCCTGAGGAGGGCAGTTTGAACGCAGCTTTCTTTTAAAGGATTTGCTCTTAGGAAAATAAAAGTAGATAAGTAGATGCATAGTGAATTTCTCCTGAGAGTGTCAGTGCAGAAACACCACTGTTATATTTGATCAGGTGCGATACTACAAAATCTCCCTTTTGCAGAAATATATATTGTTGGAAACTAATGTAAACTGTTGTGTATAAGAGAAGAATGGGTTTTCTTTATGAGCTATAACTTGATTTCGGGTTCATATCTGCAACAGAGCCATTTAAGAAACTACTGGAAATGAAATGTTGAAAGGCTGAGGAGTTGTACATGTTCCTTTATGTCAGTCTGGGTGTTAATCTTTCCCCTGGCTGTTAATTCTCCTGATGTCACTTGCTGTTTTCAGCATGTAGGAAAGCTATAAAGCACAACGCAACATTCTTGTCATGCATAGCTGATACATGCACCGCTCAGCTGTACAGGCAGTAAAATTGAGACGCTGTTTTTAGGTAAAATTTAGAGTCATTTTACCATAAATCAACCTCGCGAGGCAGCTCTCAACTTGTTTTGCGACGTTACAAAGGACAAGACGTGGAGGTCAGTGGGAAGCTGAACTTGTTTTGGCCCTGCAGAGGCTGCACGGAATGGCGATTAAACTTTTTAAACATGCAATATTTTCATCCCTTTATGCAGAGAGCAGTTTCATAATGACTAAATCTGCCCGTAGTGTTAATTGGGGATTAATTTGCTGTGTTTTCAGTAAGTTGAAGGTATTAACAAGGATCCAACAAGGTGCCTCCTAATTAAAACTGCAAGTCCCTGAGAGTGTTATAATTCCCATAAGAATGCAGTCCATTAATTGGTCATAACTAAACCCTGTGCGGACTTGATTACAGCGGTGGTGGTGGTGGTGGTGAGCCTAGTCAGAGCAAGTTAAACTCTCCAACTATTGCATATAGAGGAGCTATTTCCTGTCCTCTTCTCAAGGGAATGAGGGGAACTGATGATGGCCACATAATGTCTATTCGCAGAGTCTCATAAATAAAGAGCTGCCCCTGAGTGCAAACTATGTTTATTATAGCCGCCTGAACCTCCGTGCCAGCCCTTGGAGTTACTTATGCAGATAAATGCAGCACCATTCATCATCACTTCTATTCATAAATAGCCAATAACTCATCTCTCTCCATATGGAAGATTAGACCTTGGAAATGTGACTTAAGCACAGGAAGTATTCAGTTCATGAAAAACATGAGTGATCGCGCGCGCACACACCCATCTCCCCTTTACTCATTATATCTTATTCTACATGTCATTTCCCTGCTCAGCTATCATCTGCGAGGTCCATAAAGAATCATACGAGGAGCTTCTCGGTGGTATGGTGACTGAGAGCAGATGAGGTGTTTTTTTTCTCCCCCCTCTTTCTTGGTGTGCTGGTTTGCAGAGAAGAGGCCACAGAGGTGCATAGACTGATGAGAAGGGATGATATATGTAGCGCCGGTGTCCCAGCTCTCCTCTGGCCCATTGTCATTAATCACGGCCATTAGGCTCCCCCTCCACCGCTGCTTGCCTTGTCTGCGCCCAGCCATCACAGCCTCCCTTTTGTCTCATATCCATAAAGGGAAAGGCCGTATACTTTCACCTCGCCTCCCACTGCAGAGATACAGGGATGCTAAAAAAGGGCGCTAGCATGTGTTCTGGGGAATTCAAAGTTATAATTCATCTCATTATGACGTACGAGATGTTTTGTTACTCCAAAGCCGTTGCTTAATTCAGAGGTTTATCGTTCTGCAGATTTTTTTTCCTTTCCTCCACCCCCCGATCCCCCCAACCGCCGCCGTGCGATTTACTATTTTATCTTGGAAATAAGTCGAATTGTTCTAATCTGCGCGCTCGCATTATCACGTTGTTGTCGCGGCGAGCTAATCAGCAGTCGGAGTCGCTCTCCTCTCCTCTCTCCACAGTCTTCACATCGTTAAGTCTCCCCCCATCCTTCGTGTCATCAAACCCAAGAGGTCTGATATGATAATATGTGTGAACTGAAATGTGAAAGCAATTCATATCACTTTCCAAGGGCTTTGAATGTTTGATTTGCATAACTAGAGAAAATGATATTAGATGGGCATATTGATTTAATTTCATCCTAGAGCGCTGTTAATTATGGTATCATAAAAGTGTCATCTCTTTATTATCGGGTTCAGAATAGGGGTTGATAGCTAGTGTTGGCGAAGTACTTGCATTGCTAGGGGAAGGCTATCATCTTGATATTGTTTAGCATAATTTTACATTCTGAGTCTGCGTTACGATACGGGAGATATAGCCTTTTTTTTATTATCATCATCTCTCGATCAAGCTTGAGATTTGACTTTAAAGGATTAGCTGTATCTATTCTTACTTTGTTCTTTGATATTGGATGAATACGTCTTCTCAATGATCAGTTCTGAATGTTTTACATCTGCTTCACTTTGCATGCCTGCCCCCCCAAACCCCCCGCCCCTCCATCCCATCCCTCCCGTGTGCCGGCGTCTTGATTTATATTCCTTTCTTTTTTTACAGTATTACATGTCGAACATCATACGACCAGAAAGGGAGGACGTTCTTGCTCTCAAGTTGATGAGTAACATGTGTCTTGCATATGGCCTTTGTGTGTGTTTTCATATCATAAAGGCTCCAATCTGTATGGGATTATGGGAGAGGTACCTTTCCCTGCGTATGGTTGCACACCCAGTGATGGTTAAAGGGGAGGATGCAGAACAAATGAAGTATCCCCTCCTCTGCTTCCAGCTGAATTCAGATCTTTACAAATGGATTCCCTGAGTGCAATTTATCTAAATGAACAGTAATCATTATTGTAGATCTACCCCATCCTTAATGCTAGAGCACTATTGAGCAGATATCTCTTTAAACACAGCAAATAGGTGGTCTGGGCTGAAGGAAGGCTGAGTGCATTCATTACTTCTTGTCCCTCTTTTTTTTTTCCTCAGGAACACAAAGCAGTGCATAATGTGCAATCTGATAAGTGTTCTCCTGCGCACGCCAGACCCCCCGCCCCCTTCCAAACACACACTCACACGCGCACATTCATCGTCCTATACATCACTGGCCGGCTCAGCTGCGGTTTGCGAGAGGAGAACTCTGGGATTGGTGTGGCTGAAGTTGATGAATAGGCCTGCGAGGGTGAGAAACTCCAGGGCCAAGCTGTAGGTCCATCCCCATGGCATGTGATGCTGATTGGCTTTGTCCTGTGCGGCCGCTCTGGAGAAGCGGACATTAAGATTAAGTGATGCTGTCGTGTCGGGGAGCAGTGCACTGCATCATCCTGGGGAAGAGACAGCTGCGGTGGTTAATCCTTCATCGCCAGGGGAGCGCTGCCAGAGCAGAGATATACAGCCAAAGATAACCCTCCATAACTTCTGCTAAAGATCAGAAACTTTGAGTTCGCATCCATCTGTCCTCAATCCTCACTTAAAAATGAGGAATGAGCAGAGGCAGAGCTGCAGACAGTGGAAAACAAATGGAGCAAATAACATCAAGATGAGGTGAATGTTTTAGTGAGAGGTAATGGCTCTCTAACTAACGGCGAGTAGAAACCGGTCATTGTGCAGCGCCTTCTGGAGCTTCTGCGAGACGGCGGGGGTAGAAGAAACAAGGGCAAACAAACAGAAAGCCATTTACACAGCTTCTGCAATCGCTCTCGTGTCAGCGGCTAACGGACACAAGTGTACTCTATCACACATCCTGGGCCGTTGGAATTTCCAGTAGATGGAAAATCACATTTAAACAGAGAAAAAAGCCACTCAGAGCAGAGCCAAAGTGCTCTGTATTTATGTGTCTGCGTGTGGCATCAGCATATTTTAGATTGCTGGGGTTTGCATGTTTGTTGTTGGTTTGATGTAGCTGTCATGATGTGATGGATGAACACCATCATGTAAAGAGTAAAAGGAGAGGTCTGAGTTGCGAGAGGAAGCTGACGTGTTATGGAGCCCGCCATGGCCTTAGAAGACATTACAGCGGGATCAGTCTCTTTCCATCCACTTCACCTTCTCTGACGCCCAAAAGCCCAGCCTGCTTGAACTTTACCATTTACATTTTCATACCACTTGTGCTCTCACATTATTTTTTTTTTCTGAATATGGTAATTTGGTGGAGAAAGCCTCTGAGATCCTGTGGGATGATATATTTTGTATGGCGGAGGCATACCTGCAGAGAGCACTTGTGACAGTGACATATTAGTTACGGTGTCTCCTGGAATCTGATAACTTCAAATTTGCCACCTTGTTAAGTTTTGATTTATGTGATACCATTTCACTAAAGTAATTGGCCTGGCCTGTTGTAGAAAATAATCAGCCTCTCTGCAGAACAAATGCTGGGCCATGCTAATGAGGCAGCCCGAGTGCTGAACTGATGCTGCCGACTGACAGTTATTAATGATTGTTATGATATACAGACGAGTCGAGATTGGACTGAGTTGGGTGGGGAGGGAAAAAAAAAGCGACATTTAAAAAATACGGCATATTGGGAAGTACTAATGAAGTAATATACTGCTAGGAAAACAATCATGTGCGTTGTCAAGGCAATGTGTAATTACCCAACAGCCACCCTGGCTGGCTGTTTGGCAGGCAGGCCGGGCTGGGGGGGTAGAGAGGGAGCGAGAAGAGAGCTGAACAACCTGGCCAGTAATGGATAGAGCTCTGCTGGCAAGGGGGCTAAAATGCACTAGGCAGTGACAGAGGTGTACAGATTGATGAATTAATTGGGTCTTTCTTGGGACATAAGGGGAACCGCTGCGGCATATGCTCGCCTTGTTACTTTGGAAAGTCTACTGACCCTGAAAGTGAAGCCATCCCACGCAGGGAGTTGTGGCTTCTTTTTTTTACTGCTCTTTTTCCTGGGGGTTTGGATTGCACACACTGGAGTGTAGTCAACTGCAATTTGTCGCAATTTTATAACGGCATCCTGTAAGTATAGTGCTGAATTGGGCCGGGTGATAATTCAACACTATCGACTTTCAGAGGAATTATATTTAGACTATTTGATTATGTTATGTGAAGCTTATAAAAATGAATGATTCAGTGGAATGAAGCTGTCATGTTTTACACATTTCAACGTTTCCCCATCATGTAAGGCTAGAGTGTAGATGGAAAGAAACTCAACAAAGTTCTGCACACAAACTCCCCAAACCCCAACCCAAACATGTGCTGGTCCCAGCGTCTCCAATGTGAGGACTCGATGTGTTTTGTTTGATGAATATATGGAGTATTTTTGGGTTTGGGCTGTTTTTTGTGTCGAAAATTACAATTTAGAGACGTCACCTTGGGCTCAGTGGTAGGTTTCATTTTAATCTAGCAATTAATTGACAGATTTAATCATAACAAAATGAATCATTAATTATCTTTGGCAAGTTAAGTGAAACTTAAAATAACACGTAAAGGCAGAAAGAACATTTAACTCAGTGGTAGGTCGGTTTTGTGAGGTTTCAACGCTTCAAAACAGTCAAAGAAAGTTAAATAGCAGTAATAATGGACCATGCTGGATGCAAACCAAACTCATGAAACGTGGATCAAAGAGTCCCATAAATGACATCACCATCCTCCTGACCTCCATCATCCACCCGCAGCCACTTGCAGAGGTCTGCACATAGTTGCCATTTAATCACGGCGCTGCGACACCCCTCTGTCAAACCTCTCAAACATTCTTACTTAGCGCTGACTCCCGCTGAGTGAGAATGAAAGTTCTCACAGCTGCTAACTGTCACTGTGGTCTTACTTCAGCAAGTGCCCATTGGCTGCGATCGCTCCCCCTCGCTCATCTCCCATCAAGCCAGTGCATTAGGGCCGACTGCCGACCGCATCAGTGGGCCTCCTCGGCCCACAGAGAGTCCCAGGCCCATCACCGCGAATTAAACCAGAGGCTCTGGTAGTGGTGCTGCTTTTGGTGCCACTGAGCATTACACTGATGCAAATGCTGAGGATCTTTGTCAGCTATTATTTCAATACATGAATGTGTGGTGCCTTGTCCATCCCAGTTTCTCTGAAGCTCACATATCCTCCTCCTCCTCCTCCCCTTTTGGAACAATTTGCCTTTGAAGTAAAGGACCTAGCCCTTGGATATTGATAGCTAATTAACCTCATTTTCTTTGTTCTTTACTGTATGAAGGTGTTTCTGTATGTCATCTCATTGTCCGCCAAGAATGGACTCCTATAGAAACGTAATGAAAGATTACTGTAGTTTCAGTTTAGTAATAGCTTTTAAAGTTATATGGTAACCTGCCTGACTTTAACCTACACTGTTAAATGTCTTTGTATTGTTTTTATGTGAGAAAGCTCAGTTTTTAATTAGAAAATAGGGGAGTTTTCTAAAATATCGTGACATTGCACTGTTTCGAAATACTTCCTGGATCCACACCAAAAACAAATCAGTTCATTTCTGGCCCGCAGCCCAACATTTTCCCACATTTAATTGCGATCTGTTAAGTGTTTTAAATAATCGTCTGACAGGCAAACAGATGAGGCCGGAAAACACAACCTCTTTGATTTGGTGGGTTGGCATCTCAAGGTGTTGTGTCCTCCAGTTCATGAAGTGTCTTTTATATACAGCCCTGCTGTTCCGTGTGACGCTCGAGACAAGATACTCCGCACTAAACATCCCTTCCCTTCTTCTCTTTCACAGCCCTCTCCATCTCCCTCCCACTTCCCTCTGCTCAATCTTTACGCTTATCAGAAGAGACAGGTGAGTTAGTGCGCGCTCAACTTCAAACTGGCGTAATTGTTTTTCATACGGAATGAGATCCGCAGACTAGACATGGATTGTAGAGGAACAACAGGACTGATTAGCGAGGGTTAGATTTGCTTGCTGGACCATTTTGACACCTGTCTCCCCGCTTTCCCTGGAAGCTGGACCTGATCCCTCTATACTGTCAGTCACACTGGTGGGCAGGGAGAGAGGAGAGAAGGTGAGATAATGGACTGAATAAGAGTGGGAGACTTTTCCCCTTTCAGTCAGGACCGTAATCACAGCTTGTCTTGAAAGTTCCTGTGATGGAGCTATTATACTGTACTCGCCTTATCTATGGCTCATATTCTAGAGACAATAAAGCTTGGGAGCAATTAAGTCCAATGACTTTTCTATTCCATTACTGTAGTCATTGACGTAATGCTATTCTTAGATGGATTGTGCGGCGTCAATGAGGTATAAAGTTTGTTCCATTAATGCACTCTCATCATACATCACAAGCTGTAACAGTGTTTTAACAACATTAATATTAGGCTTATTTAAAAGTGCATTGAATAGCTGCGTGCCCTTATGGTCTGGAAAACTAATGTACAGTATTCAAAATATGCATCCCATCTGGCTGCATCTTGTTTACAGAACACAGTGGCAGCTTGGGGTTATTAATCATGTTTGTCTTAATTACCCCGCATAGCTGCTCCATCCCCAACTCCGCATTTGACCTTTTTTCTGGATCCTTTCAAACCATTAATCATGCAAAGATCAACGCCAGCCAAATAAGAGTAGATTGCATTGCATTGCCTCAGCTCCGTGTGGAGGCGCAGAGTCCACTCGGAAAGTAACTTATGTATAATTATCTCCAACTATGAACTATCAGCACAGCTGGTTTCTTTTTCACCACTTGCATTTAAAAAAGTAGAGTTCAGAAAAGTTTCTCAGTTGAAACTAAGTCGTCATATGGGGTAATAAGAAAGTCATCTTGTTCCGTAAGATAAACATAGTCGTCTCCGTACGCCTCGCTTGCTAATGGTTCTTGATTTCTGAGAATTAATGAGCGTTGACATTTTCCGAGACAAACGGTTCTTTCTCCAGGTAGACGCTGTTCCTGTTCTCGTGCCATATGGCCGGCAGCACAGTCGCTCCTAATCTTAATCTGACAGGTAAATGAGAGTGTGTGTGTGGTCTATCTGTTGACGAGGGACAGTTTAGTCCTGTGGGCTTCAATGTCCTTGCCAGAAAGTCAATACAGTTGAAGAAAAGTCTTAACCCAGGCCGTTTTTTTAGTTGTCGCCACTAGGCTGTCATTAAACAAATCACAGAGTGACCACTGTGTATAGAGAAGAGACAAGAGACAGGTGGCATTCATTTTTATTTTAATACATACATTTTAACCGGAAACATTACATCTGACTACCTGGGAAGTGGGATGTGCTGATTTTTTTCTTTACCCTCTCATGTGGAGTGTTTTCAGTGAAAGTCGTGTCATTTATCATTCAAGTCGACCGAGCGGTGGCTGAAATTTGCATCACGCTGTGCGGCGCTGTGATATGGAGGAGAACTCCCTTTTCCACTCCCCCTCACCTCCAGTCAGTTAAACAGATGAACTATTGCAGGACAGAGATTAAACAGTAACTGGGGGTGCCGCAGCACTATGTGAATGGGGGCTGACAGACATTTTATCAGTAAACCAATTAACATGATTTATGGCCGGGGGTAACCATGAGACTTGCCCATAAATACAAAGGGCTGGCCAAGCAGCTCCTTCTAAAGCGAGATGTTATCAGACTCCTCTCCATTCCGCTTTGCTGGCATGGAGTCAGCATGCATTTGTAAATGCAGCTACTGTGCATGGAGCCCCCCCCCCACCTCCCTCTGATGGGTCAGGAGTTCAAAGCCCAGCCTGAAGAGTTGAAAAGTGGGGCGTGAACTCCCGACCTCCTTAATGTAACAGGGCGATTGGTGGAAAACAAGCAGTTCTTATCAAGCTTCTCCCCACCCAGGTGCTCCTCTCTTCAGTCTGTCCATCCCTGATTCATCAGATCTAAAACTGAAATAACTGGGATTCCTGGTGTCATTTCAAGATGCCCCACACAAGAGACAGAGACAATCCCTTCAGGTTTCAATGACTAAACTCTGTGAGGAAAATGCAGCAGCTGACTCATCTGTCAAGAGACCGACACGTGGTTCGCTGCACCAAATATTCACTCTCTGGCCGTGTGGAATTTGGGCCTTTCCCGTGAGTTCAGGTGTACTGTTTGCTTTGGAGAGATTTACTGTTTCCCAAAAACACGTTAATTGGGCTCTTGTCTTTTTCTGCGTGATGTACTGTTTTAACTCACGCAGCCAGAGGTCGTCAGGTCGTCAACGTGAGCTCACCTCATTTCTAGGTGGCACATTTTGACGATAAACAAAAACCTTTGTCACCACGTCAGCTGAAATTTGCATTGGAGTAGACAAGGTTTAGTTTGATTGATGTAAGAAAAAATGACCCAAGAACCCAAGGTTACATTTTCATATTGCTTGTTTTTGTTGACAGTCCAAAACCCAAAGATTCAAGAGACTTGCTCAGTGTAGGATCCTGGAAATGCTGGGAAAGTTGATTATTATCACATAAAAGATTGGGAATGTAGAAAAGCCCAATCAGAAGCTATAGCTAAAGCTAACGTTTTTCCATTTTTAACCACTTCATGGTTGGTTGGTTGGTTTCTACCACTTTGGGGCCCAGATTGTTGAATTCTACTGAATTTGTCCATCCCCTGACTTTTCACCAATCACCACCATTGTACTAATGAAATGTCAATAAATGTCAACATTGATTTTCTGTTAACTGAGTAATCATCTTATCATTTCAACATTAATTTAGATAATGGAGAACAATAAACAAGGTATTGCGTATATTCAGCTTATTTGCTCAGAAACACATCAATTTAAACTTCCCATCATATTTTGGCTTATAAACGATAAAGTCAATTTGTTGAGATTAAAATTAACCGTATGTGTGTGTGTCTCTCTCTGTGTGTGTGGTTGCATTTTGATGGTGACAGTCCGTGTTATGAGACAAAGTAATGATGAGCTTCTTATTCCCTCTCACAGATCAGTGTGATCAAGTACTTGTGATTAATCATGGCCGAGTGATTCTGTGATTAATGTTTGTACTATCCCTAAAGGATGTGCAGGACATACTCTCACATCCTTCAGCGTGTTTACAGTTTTACACCTATTATGAAGGAAGATGGAGAGCTCCATTTACAGTTCACTAACCTTTGTGACGGCGGTCTCTCATCTGCATTTCATTTCCTTTTTAACACTTCAAGTGATCTACAAATGTCATAATAAAACATGCCCATGAAGTCTTCAGCCTCGGCTTTTGAAAGAACAACGCTCTTTGATTTAGTCGAGGGCGTTCCACTCTCATTCCTGTTTTTATGAGCCCTTTTAATTTTTATTGAAGGACGGTGCAAAGTAAATGGTTCCTCATCTAAGGAAGATTAAATGGTCTTATACAATTTACAGAAACACGAGGGCATGAGGGACAAAGGCCTGAGATGAGCTTTACAGCACATGTCCTCTAAATAATGTGAAGGGAGGCGGAGGCGCACAGGGAGACGAGCTGCGAGGAGGATGTGTTTCTCTGCAGACACATGTAAATCAATTTCTATTGATCCAAACAATACAGCCAGCAGCTCGGCACATCCATTGATTAAACAATTAGATAACTGCTTGATCTATCCAAATAGAAAATTATATTTGATTTAGCTAAAACGTGACAGTCGTATGTGCCCTCAGACCCGCTTGATGACGATGAGCTGTTTTTTTTGGATGGAGAAATGCTATATCCACTTTATTTGATTAATAATTTATCCGTCTGTGGCAAAAACTGTAAGATTTATAGATACTGGTTTAAAAATATATAATTAGCACCAGTCTTAAACGAGCCTCTGATGTATTTTCTGTTTAATTGTAGAACATAAAGTCATTTTTTAGGTTGTTAAAACCTTCACAGTAGAGGACAAAGCCATAATAGAAGCTACAACCCTGATTACTTACATAACTATATGACATTCTTATGGTTATGATACACTGATATAGAATAAATGAATGTAATGTAGGTAACTAACTACAACAAGTTCAACATAAAAACGCTGTTTGCATGGCACTGTATTACAAGCACATGTCTTGAAAGGCGTCATTCAGCATAACATTAACTTTTAATGCGGTATATTTAGCTGATCGTAATGTGTAATACAGTTTTTTGTGCTTTCACTTATGTAAAGGATCTGAATACACGTTCCGCCACTGGAAATTCACAGTAGAGCCATAATAAATCCATCTAATATTGTGACTATCATAATGTTTATTACCATGGTGATCGCTGAATGGCACAACAGTTTGTGTTTCTATTGTACTCTGCCGCACCCTCTCGTATTTTTCAGATCTTTGGCTGCTGTGTGCCTTTTCTTTTTTTCTGTTTTTTTCCATGTGTCTTTCAGGGTTTCAGAGGGCCAGTAAACCATGGCTTTCAATTCCCCTGCTCTGGTGTTTTCACTCAGGAATAGGAGTGATGAGCAAACGCTTTCAGACTCAATCCTTGAGCAAAGGGCTGTGCTGACAGGGATTATTATTTATTTGTCATGGTGGATGTAATAAGCTGTAGATACAGGATGGAGGGCCTGTGATTTATTGCTCTGTCGACCGCCACTAGCAGGACGTGCGCTCTAGCGTGCAGGATGAATACCGCACTGTCAGTTCTGTCCATCCGTCACCATCACCTCTCCCCGCCGCTGCCTCTCTCTCTCTCTCTCACACACACCTCCCATTTCATGCCACGATACATAAACAATCTTTCATTATTTTGATACCTCCTTCTCCATATTTGTTTTCTACCCCGTAACCTGGGGCCTCAGTTTTATGTGTCCCATTATTTTGATGCATTAGCTTGTGTTGTGCACCTCGGAATTATTGGTAAAAAG
The DNA here is from genome assembly GCA_030347415.2 of Decapterus maruadsi. Taxonomy (NCBI): domain Eukaryota; kingdom Metazoa; phylum Chordata; class Actinopteri; order Carangiformes; family Carangidae; genus Decapterus; species Decapterus maruadsi. The sequence goes on along the minus strand of CM064888.1, from coordinate 9,302,970 downwards.
GTTGACGTTTCCATCGACTACTCATCGTTATGAGAATCAAACTGGTTTCTGGTGTTTCCCACACTCTTGTTTTCCCATTTTTGAGCAATTGAATTAACGTTTTTCCTCCCTTGACTCAAAAAATAAGCTTCTTTTCCTCCAAAGATGGGCTTTGCAATATCACATTTCATAGTTCCTCACATGCAGCTCGCCTTGCTATTGTGAACTGCATGGCTCCGGCCACTGGGAAGGTTGTACTTCAAATAATTATGGCCGTGTTTTGCTGCTGCTTTTAATGTTATTGAGCCGCATCTCGCAGAACGAGTGACTCTCTTGCCTCTTGGTAGGTCATGTAATCTTGTTAAAAGCCTTCATGGTTTTAGGATTATGTTATTGAAATGTCACTTAATTGGATAAACATTTTTCATGCCGTAAACACGCAGCACTAGGTTCTGTTTAGTCGCCGTGGATATTGTTTACATGGCAGGGGGATTTGCTTAAGTGGAACTGACTCTGTAAACAGCAGCTCCCACTAGAGGCTTTATGTGAAAAGCAGGCTGAGAGTGAGGCATCAGGGAAAACACTTAGCCCACATATCAGAGCTGCGGACATGTGCTTGGCGAGAGGGAGCGAGCACGTCGGTGACAGCGCTTAATTAATATGAGGAATTGCCTTTGTGTCCGGGTAAACGACTTGAGCAGGAGCCGCTTTGTTGTTTAAGCTCACTCAGCTGAGTGTTTGGTGGGGGATTTTTTTTTTTTTTTTGTGAGTGGAGTAAGCTGTAATCTGCAAATAACATTACACCGTTGCATGGGAAGCACCGGGCACATGAGAGCAGCCAAATATCCAGTCCTTGGATCAGACTTTGTATCAATCCTTCCTCTTTTTTTTCTCTTTCTTCTATTCAAACAGCAGCCACTTCCTTTTCTCTCCAGGCCCCTCAGATGTCATTTACCACTACCCAGCTTGGTATCTGTCTTATTTAAAGGCTCATTTTTCCTGGGCAAATTGTTATTTATGGACTTTTGTTTGTTCTCAGGCGTCATTACTAACAATACAGTTAATAGCAATCATTTGTTATTTGGCGTTGGTGCTGATGCTTGCAATGGGGGCAGTGAAGTGAGAATACTCATTTGGAGGTTGAGGAAAGTCTTGACAGGGCCCATTTATAATAAGATCATTTTGCAAAGTCCAACCTATTAATAACCCTCCATTGCAGTCTAATTAGTGCTCCCTGATGTAAACGAGTCTGAATCATGGCGTTGTGTGTAGTCCGCCCTGTAAAGATCATTGTTAGTGTCATCCATGTTTCCTTTAAACAGCTGAACTACAGAAACACAGACTATGCATTAGACCACCCTCATTCTCTTGTAGTGGATGTCTGTTTAACTGATAATGTCCTTTAATTTGAAATGAAATTATAGCAGTCGCTGTCTTTTTTTCTTCTTTTCTTCTTTTTTTTCTTTTTACAGTTTTCAACTTCTTTTGTTTCCAGTCCAGTTCCAAGTTGTTGAAATGAAAGTGAAAATTAAAATGAAAATAGGTTTTAAGTTTTGAGTCTTACAAATCAAACCCATCATCACCTCTCATTTTTAATCAACAAAAAATAAAATTATTATATTTTTTATGAACTTTGTACTGTTTTGACCAAACCATACAGTAAATGGAAAAAATAAAACAATGATCAACTTTTAAGTATGCTGCTCATGTTTGATTACTGTATGGTACCCCTAGAGGCTCCATGGGTGTCCAGCCAGCCAATCAAAAATGTGCAATACATGCAAGTACACAACCTTCGTACAATACATCACTTCACTACAATTGATGATGTAAGATGAAATAGAAAGCATTTGGTGTCTGAGAAGCCTTCAAAATCATGAAATTGTGATTCAAGCTGGACTTTCTAAATCCAATTTCATGTTTCACCATTACCTGTACCACATCTCCACCTTATTGCCTAATAAAGACACATCCCCCAAAAATACATGGGGAAAAATAATCAACCATACAAGCTAAACCTAGATTCATTTTGCAACGTTTAATAAAGGATTCGAAGCGGGTTCGACACTGAATCTTGCTTTAACAAAATACCATCAAACCACATGGCTTTAGATGTGTAGAAGGACCACTGAAGCCTCCATGAGGAATAGCTGACTCTGTTTCCTTTTTTCTCTTTCGCTCTCTACAAAGTACAGTTGACTCGCTGCTTATTAAGCCTTAATTAGTGATACATTTTCTACCCGTGATGTCTATTGATGTATTTGAGAAGAAAAGGCAAATTGAGTTGTGGCCTGACCCGAGAACCAATCCCTCTTGAAAACGTTCCCCCTCTTTACCTCCCTGCCTCTCTCAATCTCACCTCATTCCCTCTCCTCCCTGTCTCTCCCTTTCTCTCTCTCTCCTTTTGCCATGCGAGGCCAGGAGCGGTCTGGAGAAATGAGGTGCAGCATTAGTGTTTTTTTGCTTGCCTGTGCAATAGAAAACACTGCACGTCAGGGGCCCCGTCAGCAGATCGGGGAGATGCAGATGGGAGGTGAAAAAGCTCCCCGGTGGCAGTCGGGCCCTGCTCGGATGTGATTGCAGCCGCCAGGATGAAGTCAGCACTGACAAAGTGCGCCCATTGATGGATGGACAAAGCCGGGAACTGGATGTGAGAATGGATGGGGCCGGAGTGGGAACTTAACACAGACAAACAAAATGAAAGACAGAGAGGAATTACCTGCTAAAGCATTCCGGCAATACAAATCCCAGAGCAATTTACTTGCTGCTAACTGAGCACAGGAGGACTGTTTGCATCGGTACAAGTGCGGCCGACAGTGGGAATGGCTTTCATTCAGTTGATAGAAGTTGCCTGATTTTACACAATTGTTTTATGATTGCCTGTTTTTCACACATAGCGCAAGCACACACCCCCTGTCACACAGCCCTGCTTGTATACAAACACACATACAGACCTAAACACAGACTCGGACAAATCCAGTCTATACAGCTGCAGCTTCAATTATATGTCATTTAATTTTTCGATTAATCAGTCTTTTATTTTTTGTTTTAAGATTAGTAGTGAAGAGTGGCCGCTGCAACCGACCAAAACCTGTTTATTGTTGTCATAAAAGCACCAAATCCTCATACACACCAGGATCAACCTTGTTCCTGCGGTATTTCAGACTCTGTTTAATGCTGAGTAAAGAAGCTTTACATCGTCTGTGTGCTCAAGCACAGTTTAATTTGTCCTTCCTCAAAGTGGACTGTAAAACACAAGATATTTTAGGTACCTCATGGCCTGAAGAGAACTAATAACCCCTGAAATTCAGGGCCAATAACCTTCCCAAATCCAGGACCAGTGTGGGGGGTAGAGGAGTTTGCTCCCATGTTGGGGAATGAATTCTCATTACTATTGCACTAGCACTACATTAAATGTCAGTGTTGCTGCTGGATGGGGCTCGGAAGATTAAGACTAATGCTGTTGGCCTCAGGAACTCCGATTAGAACTATTCTCATTAATCAGAGTCTCAGAGATGGAAGCAATTTAAAGCCCCGGTCCTTTCTGAGCATGGGGCAGGGCAGCACCCTGTCACCAACGAGGGGCGACGCACCAGCACCCATTAACTATCCCTTCATTACGGCCGCCAAGGACATGAGAAGGCCAGTCACCCCTCGATCCTCGTTTCCACTTAATCTGACCACGAATGATCTCCTTTCACTCACAAACAGATAATCAGATCGGGGTAAATAAAACTTTGCTTTTACTTCGTACCTGCACGATGCAAGTTTCACACAACAGTCAGCTCACGGTTCAGCACAATACAGAGTACAGTACTACAACAAAGTGTTGTCTGTATAGTCTGCCTATGTACTTAAGGTGGATGAGTGCAGACAAGAAGTTAATCTTTATCTGTCTTTTACTTCAAGCAGACACCTTGACTCTTCCCTAAATTTGTATCGGCACTAATCCTTATTTTTTACAAGAACAATTTTTCATCCAACTAATACTGTACATATAGTATGAAAGGGATCACAAACCCACCAAAAGTTATTACCGAACTCTGCAGTTTTCCTCAGTCCTATGACCTTTTAGTGTATTAGGCATCAGCACCTTTAACACTGAGGTTACATTTTCATCACATTTATCTGTCGACAGGATTTGGGCAAAAAGTAATGAGGTTATTTGCACCAAATTTGAAGGAGGGAGTTGATATGAGCCTGAAAAGACACATGGTGCCTATCTGGTTAAATCTGGTTGGATCACTTTCCTTAACATTCTCAGATGGGACATTTTGTAACATTTTTGTCAACAAATTCATTGTTGTTGATTAGTTTATAGATGCCGATAATCTGGAGCTGGTGGAAGAAAATGCTGAATTTGCTCAACACACTTTTACTTATTAATAGCAAGTAAGAGAACATATGGCACCAGCCGCATTTAGAAAATGCTTACATCAGCATTTCCTTTGACATGCAACTAATAAAGTTACACAATAAGAATAGCTGTTATGACAAAGCAGTGAGACAATTCACACAGCTGTAAACCTCTATAAGTTGTATAACGCTGACGTCATCATTTCACACCACCGGTCATTAAACCATACAGCTGGCCTGCGTAAGGAGTAAAGACTAAGAACAAATAAAGCTATTAACGAGAATAAAGGATGTGTGTAGGATTGTTTGGCCTTGGTGGAGGTGTGCATGCTACTGCCTGCCATTATATTTGGTTTGGTTTTTTAGCCTCATAATGTTACTATAGGGTAGAGGGTTAGCTAGGGTTAGGATAGGGGAAACATTTACAAATGTTGATGTTGTACTGTCAAATACAGTGTCATAATCAATTTTTTTGTAGAATTGTCCTTTATTAATTTTCTGATTCTGTGATAGAAAGAATGTCCAAATCGGGAGTGTCCACACCCTAAGATTTTCCCATACGGAGTAAGAACAGTTGACCGTCCCCATGGAGGACATTTATTCACTCTCTTTAAAGGGACTACGAGGAGTTTTCGAAAGCGAAGTGTTTTCACACTACGTTTCCCATGAGCCTCCCTGCGCATGGTAAAATTCGTGGACTGGCACAAGACGGACAAAAGGAAAACATTTGCCAAGAATGCTTTCATTAATCAAGAATGACAGTCGGAGGTTCAAAGACGATCAGATACCGTCGTAGTTCCGCCCATAAACTGCGATTCGGCGGTGTTATTCCCATGACCCATCGGGCAGCGTCCATGAAACCGAAACTCGGAAATGCTGGGCGAGTCAACCACTAAATAATAATATCAAAATAACTATCAGACAAAACGATATCTTTATCGAAAATGGACCCATTAACAAGTGTGGGTAATGTTGTAGATTTATCCACATTAATATGAGGCTCTTTTATAACCAAAAGCAAACTCCTCGGGGTCTCTAGTGCGTTTTGGGAGCCATATCTGTTCAGCTATAGTTAATATTTTCCTTTTTTTTGTGTTTTAGTATTGTGACACATAGTCTTATGATTTGTATCTTTGTGCTGGTGGCCAAGGTTACCCATGCCAGTGAGGAAACAGGAGGGCAAAGAGAAAGCTCTGAGGTTTAAACTGGATGCAGCTAGTGTTTGGTTCTCAATTAGCACCTGTCACAGGAGACGAGCTGCTGGGCTCATGCTCTCTGTGACACCCAATAGATGGGCTCCTGCTTTGTAAACCACCGGGGACGGGTGCAGCTCCTCGGCGGGAGTCAATGTATTCTGTAAACAGGGAGGCAAACCGGAGTGGATCTCTCATAAATCTTGTGGTGTAGCGGTATCATTTCCTTCAGCTGACCTTGGCGAGGTTGCGGGATGGGAAGCCTGGGTGGCGAGGAGGAAAGAAAAGAAAGAAAGAAAGAAAGAAAAAAACGCGTCATATGATATACGGCGAAGTGGTGCGAGGTGCTCCATGAATCAAAGCAGCTTGTGATTAGCTGTGAAATCTTACACATGTGAACACTCGCTTTGGCGTTGCTCATCACCTGGACTATTTACTTCCTACCTCTTTTGATCTGGCCTCGCCGGCGGAGTATGAAAAGCAAATCTGATTTCAGTTTGTGGTAAGAAAAAGGTCAGAGATGCTTAGAAATATGTCTGTCAGTTTGGTTCCTCATTGCTTTTACTGTGGAGCAGGATCATCGAGCACATTTCTCCCCCTGCCCCATTTGCGTTTCAAACAAATACTTACCAACAGGCCATGAAGTAATCAATGGGGATAATCCATCTGGGAGCCTGTCGATATGGTAATCACTCTGTCTCATCGTTATTGCTACACAGCCATAAATCATTTGCTTTACCAGAATGCTTAGCAGCTGTTGCAACAATCCTGTGCTTGTGTGGAATAAAGTGCTGCCTTTTGTGATTAATGCCTCGGCATTGTACTGCGCCGCTCGCTGATTGTTTTCAGATTTTGTAAGAAAGCTGGACGGATTGTATATCAATAAACCAAGGGGGCGACTAACACAAAGGTAGGCTGCAGGTATATCACTCTCAATTAATCAATGTTTCTGTTATGCTTTGTTGACAGTGCATTCATACGTAGTCACGCCAGGTAGGTATTAAAGGAACAATTCATGATCCAAATGTAAACAAAAGAGCCGCGGCACCGAGCTTCCCGTCGCTCTTCGATTGACTGACAGCGCACACATGATTAAAGTTATTAAATGTGTTAGTATTTCCCCCTGTTAAAGGTTTGATATGAACAGTACACAAAATCTTATTCTCATCTTTAACACAAACCACTCTTTAAATCATTTGCAACCTGCTGTTCCTGTAAATGCTGTAGTTTGACAACATGAATGTGTCTGTACCTTTCTCCTTTATCACCACTGTCCCCTGAAAACTGCACTTACATAAATTGAAAAAACATGTTACATCTCATTAGTTTATTCTGTACAAAGGCTGAAGAGTAAAAATGACACATTATCTTTTAAACATTGGGCTACAAGGAGTTTGGCCAACAAATAGATCCAGCTAATAATCACTATAAAACCGCATAGTTTGCAGTTTTAGAGCTGAGCTGCTGCATGCTGTAGCTTTATATTGAGTTTACAGACATTAGAGAGTGGTATTGATCTTCCCATCTACCTTTCAACAGTGTCACTGAACATTTCCTTCAAAACATTTCACAAAGCAAGCCGGTAGTATGTAAAGATATTTTGAGAGAAAGGAAGGGTTAGCGCTGCACTGAAAATAGCTTGTAAAAGGGTTATTTGTTGAAGAAGAGGGTCATGTGCGAACACTAATAATATTTACATTACACTCATTTATTTGGTCAGAGAAATTAAGTCATCACAGATTTCACCTCTGATGTTTTCCTGATAGTCTGCAGATCCCACGAACTCCCGGCAGATGTGAAACATTTACAAAACATTAGAGTTCTCGTCTGCAGTCATGTCGTACAGCTTGTTCGGCCAAAACTCAGACTGAACTTAATTTATTTTGGCCTTGTGTTCCAGAGAGGCAGGAAGGAGTTGCAGGCGCGGACTGAGTGAGGGAAGAAAGACAATTAAAACTGATAGCACTCGTCCACATGAATGTCAACAGCAGCCAGGATGGAAGCAATTTATTCAACCAGTCATCCAAGTACATGAAGTGCGCCGGTGTTCTGCTGCCGCTGCTGCTGCTTCTGCTGCTGCAGTGGGACGCTGGAAAATGTGATAGTTGTTTCCTCCCTATGAATCACTAGAGGCAGGATGCTCGTAGGACCCAAAGTGGATTGTTCAGTGTCCTGATAACAATTTAAATCCTGTTATGGATAATGCCGGGTAATGCCGTCCTGAAAATTGAACGTGACACTCAAGCAATTTGTTATCTTTGTGTTCTTAACCTTGGATATCGTTTGTTTGTCCAACCATATCCTTTTGATCCTCTGGAAAGTGCGTGCTCTGGATACGGACGTGCATTTTTCATTGCATGTAGATTGCAGTTGTGAACAAACAGATGAAACCAAGTGCGAGAGAGATGCAGAGGAGATGATGTATGTGTCTACAAAAGTACCCAAAAAAGGGTAAGGATGGTGAGAGTTACGCTAAATGGCGCTAAAACGCTTTCAGATGTCACACACAGCAGGAGATATGCTGTGTTTGTCCGTGGTGAAATAGCGCCGCATTATGCCACGAATGCTGTTTAATGTCGGAACAGTTAAATCTTTCATGATGCAATTTATCACGTCGTAATTTTAGCCACAGGACAGTTTCAGAGTCAGACAGTTTGCAGATGTGAGGCAGTTGTGGGGGTAAGAAAACAACAGCTATCAAATAAATCACTCCAACAGCTTTTTCAAAGCTTTCTTGAATGAACAAAGCCTGTAATCATTCTCGACGCGTTACCTCGTTAAACTCATGCCATTCGTATGAGTTAGCGAAGAGCCGATAGTTCCCCTTTTACCCAGAGGCATGTGCTCGCGGCTTTCATACTGTAGCCTCTTTCTGTCCAGCTGCTTTTTCAGGCCCAGCGGGTATTTGCCAAAAAATCCACAACAAATAAGCCTCCCTTCAGCCCCTCTTCATTGTTGTGGAGAGTTTCCTCCCCCTCTGGTCCAGAGCTGACACCAGGCCCGGCCTTTGGTCTGATTTAAGACCCTGGCCTACTGATGACCCTGCTTGCTGCTCTCTCCCTCCCTCTGCTCTATCTCCAGCTCTAGTTTAGCTTGACTTAGGGAAATGCTTGCTCATTCTCTCCACCACTCATTAATCTAGTGAACAATGAAAGGAGCTGAGCACAAACACTGTTGTGCGTAAATCTTTAATGTGAAGCTTTTACTTTTCTGTCCTTTGTTTTACGAGGCCAGGGCTTTTGTCATAAACAGATTTTGAAATATATTCTGTGTCTGAAGCGGCCGTACTCAGAGGGAACAGATTATTGCTTCCAGTCTTTCAGAGTTGTGTTAGCACATTATCTGTTTTCCTGTCACAGGCTGGGAATCACAGTGATCCTGACTTTCCTGCTCTTGACTCTCTGACATCAGGGTGCATGTTTGATGATTCATGCTCTCCAAATGAACGTCATTACTTTAAGACAAATGACCAGCCCTTGACCTTGACACTAGGATTCTTGCATTGGTTTTTTGGACAGAGATGTGTAGCCTGTAAACACATAAATATATTATTTATGTGTGCTTAAGCTACTGCTATTGTTGTCTCAGCGCATACAAAGGCCAGAGCTGTGGCCTTGGGCCAGGCGACAGCACACTTTGTCATGGTTTTTCATTCTCATGCATAATTAAAAAACTTAAATTACTTGCCATGTACAAAATTATAATGCTGCAGGAAACGGACTACATGAAAATTTATTTTCTTTTCCACAAGACTGACAGGAAATCAATTAATGCTGATGTATTATTTTATGCTGGACAGGCAGTGGGCTCCAGGAGAGAGAGGATGGAGATTGGCTACAGCTGTTCTCATTGGTGCAGCCATATATTATACGCGGCATGTGTGACAGCTTCTGAGGAAAATGGCTGAAGGGTATCAGCCAGGTGACTCGATTGTAAAAAGAATAACACTATGGGATACAAACTGTTTTTAGAGACTGATATAAGATTTGTGGTGGCGAAGTGGCACTTTATGCTGCGCCGCGTGTACTGTAGGTTTCCCCATATTTTTTCCAACAACGGCTTCCTGTCACTCTTTATGATGAAGCTTTCTGTAGCTCGTGTCATTTTCTGAATGTGCGCCAGGAGTTGTTGTCAAACAGCTTCTTTGCACTTTCTGGTTCCACACACAGGCTTAAAAAAGATTGAGTCCACCTCCATTTTAGTTTAGCTTGTATAATTCAGGTCAAAGTTAGCATTGGTATGTACAATTTCCTAAACTTGTGTTGACCTTAAGGTCTTTACTTAAAAAGTTAATGCCATAATAAGTATTAAGGCCTATAATATCAGTATCGAAACTATTCGCCCACCAACTCCATGAAATCATGTTTACGAATCACCGTTTGCTCTTAAGCAAACTTCCCAGCATGCATTGTTGTTTATCTCATTTTGCAAAATACAGATAAAAAGTAAAATGGTCGACGTGAAGTTTGGCTAATTCAATATGCTAATCGTTTAGATGAGGATGTTCATCTCAAAATGATACAACAATTGCACTTTTTTTATTTGCTAACATCACACCAAAAGCTGATACAGTGTGATTAGGCTGTAAAGATGCTACAACTACAACAGATATTTTAATTAACAAATGAACTAGCTACCTTGAGCTAACAGGTAACTGTGTTTTACAGTGTAAATCAATGCAGTAAAGTTGAAGGGAGCCATAAATTCTCATACACAGGTTCTTGGCGAACATCTGTACTTGTCACTCATGAATTTACATCTTTTATTATTTAAGGACAGTTTGTGCATAAACGTGTCAATTGTAAATCAAAAAAGAAAGAAAACATAACTTCTGCTGAGGTATCTCATACCTCCATGACCTTGTTCCTCTTGTTTGTGAGATATGAAGAGCAGTTATTCATATTTAAGGCAAATCTCCTATGTCAAATGGAGCAGCTCGTAATAAATGCGGCAAGTCACTGGTTCACCAGTTGCACTACAGCATGTGATGGGTTTATCACCCTCACTTCTAGTTAATGGAGCCATTTTATGAATGAAGGGAGATGCAACCACTCGGTTCTTGTTGAGCCAGATGATACATGCATTTACTCATCTCCCTATATCATGGCTGTCAAAATATTGAGCTGTAAATTTTATTTTGAATTCATCAAGGCTACACTTGGTCTCTAATACTAACATATCATTCCTTCATTGGTTGTAGTCTCTTCCCATTAAGAACATGAAATTAGTTATGCAAGATTATAATTATTTGAACTAAGTGATTCTTCCAGTTAGATTAATATTTAATATTATTAAAGTATTGAATCACAAAAATGTATATCTGTCGACTTTACAGCCACCTACTGGGAGTCGAATTCAAAATGACCTGTGAGGTGTGACATATGAGGAGGCACACACCAGATAACACAACGCAGAGTCCTGCAGAGGTCAGATAACACTTCACCCGTGAACCAGGTGAACCATGACGTCCACACACAGCCACAATATCAGTGAAGATGAACACACACTGCTTTTTTTTTTTTCCTTTGGGTTAATTCATTAGATGAAACGTTGTGGCACATGATGTGTCATATATAAAAGGCAGGGCATCAGTAATCTCAGCTCAAGGGCATGGATAACAGGCAGATAGACATGTGAATGAGATGGAGAGAGGTAGGTGGGTGTGGGGAGCAGCGACTCATCCCTTTCTGCCATCGCCACAGTGAAGATAGTGGAAGATTTATGGGACATCAGGAAGCACATACTAGCTGGCTGACCATCCTTTCATCCCTCCCTTCAATAACCATCTATATTGTTTTTTTTTCTTCGAAAAAACAAAACAACAACAGCATAACATTCAGTTTACACAGGTATTTAGAGGTCCCGTTTGCTTCCTGCTTTGTGTTTTTTTTGCGATTGTTAGTCAGACCTTCGTCACCCCCGAAGCTTTGTACATTTTCCAAGCACAAATCCAACTCTTGGAGAGGGTACCGATAACTGATTGGAGTTCAGCAGGTTCCAGGTCATTGACTGACACTGATAAACCCTCATGACTGACTGTGTTTGGGCGGCCTGACGCATACATCCGTCTTGCGTTGTGTGGTTGAAATAATCTTAGAACAACCATCAAATTTCTCCAGGGATTTCCAAACAAAGAGCCATAACACAAGCATATCTAATGTTCAGGATATCTGTATTTGTTTTTACACATTAGCAACCCATTGACGTTTGATAAACACAGATGGTTTGGAGCCCGTCCAGTTTCCAAAAGTGCAGCACAAAGCACAATAGTCTTACGCATTATTTAATTGCAGTCATCAGTAATGCTGTCACCGTGACTCCACCTTTGTTGCGTTGCACGGAGCTGAGATGCAAAGTCTCGCGTGCAAAACCCGTGTGACAGAAATTAGTGACAGTAATGTGTTTAAATTTAAATCGTGTGCGATCGCCGGAGTAGCCCTGTTATGGCCTGTCTGATGGGATGTACTCTGATCCATGGTGATTATACTGTAACGGCGCGGACAGATAATCACCGAAGTACACGCCGCCATCTGATGATTTCTCAGCTTTCCTGGAAGACAAGTCATCACATCTGCCTCACAGGTCACAGTTGATTTCCGAGGATCACAGCTGGCGCCCTCCCTCGGGACGCATTTATGTGTTATCATCCGTCATTACAAAGAGTCTTTATAAATGAAATGTTTCGAGCCCCTTTGGGTATATCAACTGCACCGTACACAGCAGAAATGTCCTGGAGTGCTCTTAGATTTCAAATTAGAAATTAGGATGTGCTGCTTTAGTGAAACTACAAGGGAGGAATTGTTTCTTTTTTTATTTATTTTTTTTTTAGCTCTAATACAATTTGGCGGAAAGAATGCACAAATCAGCACAAACATCCTCGGGGAGCAAGAAGAAACCATTGCAGACATTCTGTAGAGCAGCCAATAATTTCAGGTGACAATTTCAGAACAGGTCGAAGCCCCTTCAGCACAGTTATTACTTGTACTTTTTTTTAAACGTTGAAGACAAAAAGCATACAAAGTGGCCAAATGCTTAATCTCCAATAATTCAATGTGGCCTTTTTGTGCACTTGTGTATGTCTGCTGCACACACTGCACATCAGAAGCAGTAAATCACGGTGCACTTTGGATGTTCCCTTTGGCGAGGAAGTGCCATCTTTCACATAACTCTGCTAATTGACCAAAGTAACCGATGAGAGCTGGGTGAATTATAACATCCACAGCGAATGCTCACTTGTTACATAGCAGTTTAAGGAATCTTGTGAAGGACTATGAACAAACTAAGTAATCCACACCTTTTTTCCCCCTCCACAATTGATTCAGCGGTGTGACGTTGCATTTAATCGTTGTGAGCGAGCATGTTCGGTCTTTACTTGGATGACATCTATGGCCTTGTGATATGGATCGCAGTCGGGGGAACAGAAACGGGACAAACCGCAACCTCGGTGTGTATCAGGTTGCTTGCCAGGAACTATTGAACTTTCCTTCGACAGGTCATTCAGACTGTGACAGCAGCGAAAGGACAGTGGGATCAGCTTTAAAGCTGGGAAACAAAGTAAATGCGGCCACTCTTGCCTCGCATCTGATCCACCGCAGATGCCCTGGACGGCGTTCACGTACCTGTCAGCGGCGAATGAGTGGAAGGAGCACATGGCCGTGTTCGTCGGGGGATATCCTTCCTCTCTGCAGCGGCGTGGGAGAACGCCCTGCTCACACAAAGGGTAGCCTCACTCCTTCGCACTGTTTATTTTTAGTCATAACATCCACTACAATTGAAAGTATGGGTCAAGGTGAGGCTAGGACACTTGTGAGGGGGGGAGGGTGCCTGAGGAACAACAAACAGATGTTCTTTGATGATAATTGCAGAGAAGGGAAAAGGAGTGTGGACGGCGGGCTCGTAAAGCGCTCACTTGTTGAGGCTGTCCCTGCAGCCTCCTGCCCCCTCTGAAGCCCTGTGGTGGTATGTTGTTTAGCCCCAGGAGTCAGAGTGGGCATGCTGGTGTCATTACCCTTACTCGCCAGAGGTGACATCTGTTCACAGTAGCAGCCACAAATTTGAATGCCAATATCCTCGCCTTGCACCGACCTGAAAAGGGGGGGACGGAAAAAAATGAAAAAGTTGGTGTCAGTCAGTGACAGTCTTTCTTAACATGAAAGGTTAGGGAGCCAGACAGTGTGGCTGTCGGCAGGCGCCCTTTAAAATGGAGCTGTAAAGACAGGCTGCCAGCGTTACAGCCGATGAGCGCTAGTACAGGATGATTGATTTGTATAAATCATTTTCTTTTTTGCTCTGTCCCTCTCCTTTACGAGCATCAGTGGCGGCGCAGGATGGTGAGGATACCATCATGGGATTAAGTATAGCTCCTCTAGGCTGTCCTGGTGATTAATGAGCTGCCACAGCATTCCCAACTGTCACTAAGAGGAGCATGGGTTCAAACCATGTCTAGACTGATGATACCGAGGATAAAAATCAGTTGTGTCATCATGTCATTAATGTCCTGTAGTTCTGCTGTTGATTTAGCAAGTTGCCAATCAGCCTCAGGGCGCTGTGCAACTCCCAAATCCCTCGTTTCTGCAAAATCATCATGGCTAATTTCATATTGGAACTATTGATTCACGTTAGTTTATCATGCTGTTTAGCATTTTGCTGTAGCATCAGTTTAGAAGAGTGTCTTGTTACTTTTATCATTATTGTAGGTTAGAGGTTAAAGCTTCAGTTGGTAACTTGAACAAAACTAACTTATTGTGTTGTTTCATAAAACTGTCCATATGGCCGCACAGTAAAATGTGAGACTTGTAAAATGTGTGAAAAAGCAGCTCCATTAGTCCCTCCTACTGCCCCTACAGCGATTTGCAAAAATCCACCGCGCCCGGTAGAAAACAACCAATCAGAGCCAGAGCAGCGCCTGATGGAGTGTCTGACATCCGTCAATCACTCCACACAGGCTCAGCGACACGCCCCTCCCTTCGCTCGCCTGCCGCTGGCTGCCGCTCTACTGTGTGTAGCGGCAGCGAGCTAGTGAAGCTATGGCCGAACAACAGCCACCTGCAAAGAAGCTGCCTCTACCACGGCTGTCAGCGACGGCATATACACGGCTAAAACAACGAAAAAGACGTCTGAGGAAGATCGAAAAAGAAAGAATTTGACTGAGCTCGAGATAAAATGAGGGTAAATTAGCTTTTCAGAGGTGGAGGGAGCTACGTGACCTGAAAGGATTTAGCCTAAAACCGATTCCGAGTTGGCAACGTTTCTGCTTGACAGGTAAGCCCTAACGTTACATGATATTTGTTTGGATTTTTTTATGGGAAATTGTTCCAGTAAACCTCCACAGCGAGTATGTTAGCCTACGGTTAGCAGAGTTAGCTTTTTTCTGCTGGTAAGGCTAACCTCACTGTTATCATTTAGATGGAAACACTGAAATAAGTGATTCTTTTCTTTCTTTCCTTTTTTTTGCCAAGTTAGTAAATGTTGCCGTAGCTGTTCGTAGATTTATGTCTGCTCATTTGTTGACCAGCAGTGTTGATTATCCATAATGTTGTTTAACTTCAACGTCGATCAACACGTCAACACGCTACCTGTATGTTAACTACTAGCTGACATGTCAGGAGGATATTACCTGAGTTAGATGTATATGTTCATATTTTTTAAACAGACGAACAAAATACTGAATTATATTCTCTTGCAGATATCAGGCGGGATCTGTGGCGACAACGTCAACACCAAATAAACGGCAGCCGGGCACATATCACTTTCAAGCATTGTTGGCGAGTTACTCTCTGATAGGTAAGAAAATTATTGCCCAATTACGGTAGATTCATGCTATGTACCATAATTAGTTGTTTGGTCAGGCTCTGATCATGATCATTGATTATTTTCAGGGACATGAGCATGTCTTCAACATAGTATTGACTGGGCAGAGGACAAGACGTGGTCTCCAGTTGAGGTCACAGGAGATGTTTCACCCTCAGAGGAAGATGAAACCAGAGAGGAGGACAGTGACTATGACGACAGCGATGATGAGGATTATATCCCACCATTATGTGTTCGGTAAGTTCTTCACCAAAACCTCAGTACCATGAACACAACTACTCTCGTTTCTCGTTGTTTTTCCTTTTCACACAGAACTGGTGGTACCATTAAAACAAAATATGTCTGGATGCTCTTCAGTCCATCAGCATGGAGGACACTGTATATGATGTTTTAGACACAAAGCCAATAGAAACGCCACCAGTGCCAGAAAACCATCAAGTGAAAAGTGTGTGTGTTAAAACTATGCAAAACAATTATGCCTTTGATTTATTGTTATACTACGACTGTAGTAGGTACTAAACTATTTTAGTTTGACTGATAGGAAGAATTACCCCTCAGGATGTAAGAATTAAAAAATCCAATTCTGATCACATTTCCAATTCTTTATGCTTTTTCCACAGACATGAGGCTGACCCTTGCAAAACGAGAAATGGATGAAAGTTTGTTTGATTATAAAGTCAAATAAATGGGGACCACTCATCTAAAATTGTTGTCTTTGTTTTCAGTAAGCTTGTTATGCTAGAGACATTTCATGTTTTGTTTTGACCCAGTGATTATGATTGCTTCAACTTACATTTCAAATACTGTAAGGTTCTATATTTTTTCATTTATGCAAAAAGAAACAAATCACTTTAGAAAAAACACACTTTATTGCTTATTTATATAACAAATAGAACAACAACTCAGCACTCACTACAGCTAGGGCTGCACAATATTGAGAAAAAACTAACATTACAATATTTATTTTTTCTGCAATATATATTGGGATATCAAATACAATAAATGTATATACTGACACATGTTAACATGACTCCCAATTGTAAAAATGAAATTATGAGAACTAAAAACTTCAACACTAGTGTATCGGACGGGTGTTGATCTCTAATTAGAACACTAAGTGAAGCACGGAGCTGGTTCAGAGATGCTTTTCTGAAGCAAAACACAAATTAACATGTTATTTAAAAAAAGAGGAAAAACATTGCACATCCTGTGATGCCAGTATTGCACATGCACACTGCGATGATGATCAAACAATATATTGTGCAGCTCTAACTACAGCATCAGTTACACTCTCTGAGGAACAAACCCCCTATACTGTCCATGTCCAGCCACAGCACGCAGCTCGTTCCACAATCTCCTGGCGAGGCGCAACACCCTCTCCTGCAAAATGTAGACCTCTATGTGTAGTAGTGTTGAAATACATATTTGTGGCTGTTGGTTGCAACATTTCTGCTCCAGTAGCGTAGGCATGTCTCTGCATCTCTGGCAGATGCACCAAGAGGGCTGGAGATGGACTGGAGGAACTGGTGGAGGAGAATCAGGTACCAGTTGGCTGAGGACATCAAATATGAGACTGGGGTTCCGTAACAAACTTTGCTCCAAAATGGTCCATGCCTGGTGTAAATCCAGTCGTTGAATTTGTTCCTAGAAGTAACAAGATGAAGTAAATTGTAATTTTGAAAAAAAAGATAATAATTACTGTGGCTCGACAGCAAACAGCTGTTACATTACATACAATGAAGTATTTGTCCATTTCAGACTGTTACTTACATGTTCATATGCTATCCGCTGTGAGATCAAACAATCAACCCGAGCAATGTCCTCAACGCCAATGTCATCACTTGTTTGGACACGACGCCCTCTGCCCCGTCGATCCCGGCCCTGACCCCGGCCAGATGCACCTCGACGGCTCCGTCGTCTGCCCGCCGCCCGTCTGCTGTAGAAGCAGAGAGGGTTTACTCCTCATCGGAGCTCTGCCGCTCGGTCTCAAAACTCTACATATCAACAAATAGGCAACGTGTCACACATCAGAGGCATAGACTGTAAATGAGCTTCTCTTTTACTAGCAAACTAGGCTACGCTAATGCCCTGGCTACTGTAATACTGTGTATGGCGTGCTACGGTGCTAACGAACCATAACCTACATTTAGCTACTTGACACACGGCAAAGTAACATCAATATTTGAGTTCTTATTTCCAAATAAACAATTGAGTAACAACTTCCGAACTTAGGTATAGCTACCCAGATTCTTATTCAAGCTTATCTAGCTGTGTGGAGTTGAATTTAAGTTTTTCTCTTACCGTTTCGCACTCCATGTCGCGTCTGCCACTCTGCCGCTTCACGTCACGTTCGGCTGCAGCGACGCGCGAGCGCAGCACAGGCGCGGCAGAGAGGAGGGGCCAGGAGGCAGGGCATGAGTGCACCGGTGAGGGAGGGGGGGTGACGTCAAGCTTGTGTCGGTTCAAATTTTTCAGCTAAGTCTGCTCTCTTCTCCAACTTACCAACTGAAGCTTTAAAGGAGCATTAGTTTGGTTATTATTTGGTAATCTGTAACCAAAACAGAAAAATCTATCAAAACTGGTGTATTTTGGTGATTCCTTTGATAACATGAATTTACAAAATCATTTGGTCTATTCTACCTAGAAAACCAAGTTCAGATTTTCTTTTTGCATTACATTTCATTTTCTCATTTATCATTAGACAAAGGCAGATCAGTGGACAGATAAGGAAAATGAAGTGAAGCATAAAAAGTGTCACATAGAATTGCAAAAATGAATAATTATTATAATTCTCATTTACACCTTTAGCCTCTTAGTCAGACTAGAAATTCAAATGTTTTAGTTAAAAAATTTCACAAGCAGCCTGGACAGGAAAAAGCACTGTCTACGTACTACTTTCAAGAGCTTATTCTACAAGTTATGATCAACTTATCAAACGTTTTATTCTCTTCATTCTGTTTTCATGTCTGTGAAATCACTTTCAGCTGTCACCGACTGCTTTCATTCTTCTATTTTGAAATACACAACTGAGAACATCTGGTGTCACGCTACTTTTCTGGATCTGAGTTTGAGCAGTTTGGACTTCAAGCCACACAAGGTGAATTCAATTGGTTGGATCACAGAGTGAAAGACCTAATAAGTCCTAATGTGGCCCTAAAGTGCCAGACCTACTATAATATTCATAGTCTCCAACTTCTTCTTCTTTTTTTTTTTTTTTTAACACATGCCAGCCAGAGCTGAATTGTAAATGGACACTGTCTCATCCTTGCATGTTATTTACTGCTTTTAATCTCAGACATTGACAGAGATGTCAGTCTCTGCTAACAGTTAGCTGTCTGTCTTGTTCTTCACATCCTCCAGGGGATTCTTTACATCTTGTTTCTAAGATTGTTCATTGCTATGTTGTCTTACCTTTTGCATTGAACTGTGCAGAGAACTGTGAGGAGAGCGAGCGCGCGAGAGAGAGGGAAATTGAACCACTCTACATCTATCCCCAAGGAGTGTCGTGTTTCTCTTTCCACCATTTATTTGAAAGCTATCATTTCCTGGGATTCATCGCTGAAAAATGGCATTGATCCTCCGGATGATAGATGCTAAGTGTCTTTCTATCGACATGCCTATTGACAGGCCTGTGTAAATTCTGCATCTTATTACCCCCTCCCCCCGCTCCGGATAAATGATACACCTTGTGAACGGGGAGGATGTAGCTCAGTCGATGGTGCTGTCTGAGCATCTCCTACAGTGGTGGATGTCACTGCTGAACAGCGTGATTCATTCTGTCAGAAAACACCTTATCAGTCACTGTGCTGAATAATTAAACATAATAAGACTGACGCGAGATAACGTCTCCCTGCCAAGCGCGCCCGCTGTGAAATAAGACTGACTACAGGCTTTCATTCAGCTGTGTGCTGCAGCTACTGTAGGAAGGTCAAGTCTTAATCTAAAGGTATTTTTTTGAATCTAATATCCTTGTCTGGAAAGTTTGCTGTAGCATTAAAATGACTTATGTAAAGCCTTAAACCCACTGCATGTGCTGTGAAGCAACTCGTTTCTTTACTGCGTTGTTTACAAGGGCTATTTTTCTTTGACTCCGTGAGGTTTATTGCATCTTAATCCCACCCTTTTGTAGCACTGCCTGCAAGGACGTTAAATAATGTCCCACTGCCAACCGCTTTCTCCATCTCAATTTGTTTTATAGTAATACACAATTTAACCTTCAGAATAGCATTTGCAGGTTCATAACACTTGGAACAGGTGTAATTTTTCTAACAAACGGCGCTGCAATGTGACCCTATTTATCTATGTTTCTTATAATGCATTGTATTAATCTGTGGGCCATTCATGACCCATTATTTCAGCGGTACAATAATTCACTCTTATTGTTGAGCCTTGCTACTGAAGAAAATCTTCCTAGTCCAGTTGTGTTTTCGTGTTCCACCTTGCAGCTGTTGTGTGAGATCTGGGGGAGTTTAGCTTTGAAGCTTTTTGCACAAGAACCCATGAACCGTTATAGGTTATGGGGAATGAAATGGGCTCTTGTGATTCAGTCTCTTGAAAATGTGAGTTTGTTGGTTTGATTGCTCTTTGTGATTTCTGTTGAAGGCTTTTGGAAAACACACGTACATGTATATATATCTTACCTCAAGACGTCATCAGTACTACATGACCTTACACAGACACAACTTTAAAATACCAATAGTTTGTGTATGTGTATAATCAAACCATCCATCATCCATCAGATTAGAGCTCAAACACCATTCATAATTATGCTATTTCACTGAGATCATTTAAACCTTCTGATTGGAGTGAATGTGAAGATGTTTACATAAAGGCTGCAGTGTCGAGCAGAGCTGTACTGTTTCTGCAAGTGTTGAACCTCTGCGCCAACGTTTCTCCCCCTTGTTCCGAAGATAAATTAGCAGCTTCTAAATAATGCAGTGAACCCTAATTCTCTTTGATTAGTAGTGAGTTAGATGATGGCGACCCACTGAAATTGGTCATCAGCATAAATAACGAGCGAATGAACTGATAAAATGCAAAGTCCTCGGCCATCATAAATCAAATGGAATCCACTGGCCGTGGAAGCGGGTGGAATTAGAAGTCCATGCTCCTATTAATTATGTTGCCTTGTGAAGGCGACAGCGTGATAAATCAGCGCTGAAAGGCCCTTCACTGGCTGAGCCTGAGGAGTAAGACTGCCTGCAAATTGCTTTGTGTATGCTCCTAATTGTTTCTTAAATAACCCACCTTTTTGAGGCAGGTTGGAAAGGTAGTCTACCAAGAAGGGTCAAGTAAGTTGGAGCTGCCGTCTGTCTGAAATAACATCATCCAACCATCTCTCTTTCTTTCAGACAACAACGCAACATACAAAACACAGAAAAAAATGTAATATTAAAAATTAGCAATTCGAGTTGTTAAGGAAATTAAAAATGTATTTCATAAAAGGTAGGCTATATTACATAAAGTAAATTATGGACTAGACCTCATTACATTCTTGTTCATCTTTTAATTTCTTACTTTGAAATAACATTCTCGTCCCTGACTACAGTAACTTGAACCAGTACATTAACCCATTTAAAAAACTCACTTAGCATTATTAGTCCATGACTGTGTCTTTCGTATCAGTTTTTGGTTCGACTCACTGAAATCGTTAAGAATTACAATGGTATAAAAATCTGGACAAATGTCAGTGTTCTGAATTTAGTAGATTGCACATTTACTTAGGTAATTTTTTCTCTTTCTCTCTTATGGGCTTCAGAACCACGTGCCAATGCTGTTTTATAACTTGCTTTTATGTGAGTCCACCAGAGTCGTATCTTTTATTTTCATCCCTCTTGTGTAATATTTCCCCACAACTGCTTTTTTTTGGTGGCCAAATGAAATCAAATGGATTAAATTAAATTACTTTAGCTTTTGAGGCATGTAATGACAATCAGACCTCTGAGGAGCATGTAATTAATGTGAACACTGAGGCAGTCATGAGCTATTGCTCATTAAACTACAACCAACTATAAAACTCTGTGAATTTGGCCCAGGAACCTAATCTGTACTTGTTGAGCAGTGGACATTGTCTAGCATGAAATGTAGAGTTTCCAGAGTATTTAAAAGAAACCTGTAGTTAAGTAAAATTGCGTGTGCTGCCTGAAATGCCAGTGGTCATGCGATGTCAGTGCATGGCTTTGCGCCCATGTCGGCTGTCAGTATATAAGTGATGAAGGGCTTCGGTGCTTTGAGCGCTTTGATCCACTGACAGTTCTGCAGTGGAAAATATGTGTGTATGTGTTGTAGGGCAGTTATTGGACGTTCAATTCATCAATCACCAAGTGACTTGTCAGTCTCAGAATTCCACAGGTTTTCTGATAGTCGGCGCAAAAATGATGAATACAAAAACTGTTAGCTATAAAAATAAATAAAGAAGCTTAGTGATCGTCATACAGTATCTAACACTTGTGGACCTATAGACCTGGTTAGCAGGAGTTTCTGTTAGCTGCTATGCTACAGACTAGCTAGCTAGCCAGGAAGTAAGTAGAACACTCTTCTCTGTTTTTCTTAACCCAAGCGTGAGATAACCATGGTGTTTTCTATCATGCAATGTAGCACTGTAAAATTCACCATGAGCTACAGTAAATGGTTAGTCTAATGTATTACATCATTTTAGACTTAAAGGGATAGTTCAACATTTTGGCAAATTGGCCCATTGCCATAATCGCTATAGTCATAGCAGTAGGTTCGTTACTTTTAATTGGCGGTGTAAGCTATTTTCACTACGGCAGAGCGCAGCTCAGGGCTACCCTTTGGAGGCTAATGGAATTTCTTGGTTTCCCTCATCAAATGGAGCCGTTTTCAAGGTAAATACAGGGTAAATACGGAGACTGCTTGCTGAAAAACTGTCCCTGAACGCAACACGCATCAGCGGTTTTGCATGAATTTACCTCTAAAACAGCTTTGTCTCGTAATGTTCCGTTATTATCTCATAGCGTGGTGGTTGTGCAGCTCACAACGTGTCCACGACAGCGCTTTTGAGTTGTTGGGTTGTGTATTTGATGAGGGAAACCAAGAAATTCCCTTAGCCTCCATAGCATAGCCCTGAGCAGCCTGCTGCTCCGCTCTGCCGTTCTAAAAATAGCTTACACCGACAATTAAAGGTAACGAACCTACTGCTATGACTATAGCGATTATGGCAATGGGCCAATTTTCCAAAATGTTGAACTATCCCTTTAATAACTTAACCATCAGCACTTGATGGTAGTGACATGTCCCTGGAGGCAAACATTGTCAAAGAGCAGGGGTTATGAAAAAAGCGTTTCTGGCATTTTCACATTGGAACAAACAGTAGTGATATAGGACAGGCAATTAAAAAAAGTCATATTCATTTGCGAAAATTGGTGTGGTTGGGTATGTGATGGTTTTTGTGATTGCCAGATTGTGAAATTCTGTATGAAATTGTTTGACAATTGAATCTGAACAACAAATCCAAATCCAGACTTAATTCAGTTCCAAATGATGTGGAATGAATGAAGTCATAGTTGATTCTTTTGTCTGAAAAAGTGTTTAGTTTACTATCAAAATACCCCAAGGATCAAACATCACAGCAATTATTCATCCATTCAAAGCAGCCCCGTTTAGAACGGCTGGTTGCCTGTCCCTTTAAATGCAAATGAACCACTCCTTGCCCCGCCCCGTCCCACCAGGTAGGGGTGGTATTATGCAAAATTGAGAACCAGTTACATCATTGTCAGACAACTGAGGGAATAAAACGACACAGATTTTAACCTCAGGAGCCTGAAAATTACAGATTTTATTTGTCAATTCTCCCATTTTGTGGGCCAGAAGGCAAGACAAACACCTAAATACATGTTGAAGAGCCTTCAAAAAGTGATACTTCCATAATATGTCTACTTCAAATTAATCTCCTGTTGATCACCTAATCAATTAATGAGCTGAATGTGGTTGCAGCTCTAATGGAGAAAAGCTGAAAATGTTGACATCAGAGCAGCTGGATTCAGCGAGCGCCTGACCTTTTCGCTTGCTATACGTAAATGGCTAGAAGGATGAATTGATTCCTAATATTATTATGTGCTCATTTTGTGTGAATCATCTAATTGTCCCAGCACTAATATGTGTGGGTGTATGTGGGTGCGCGTGTGTGCGTAGCTGTACAAAAACAGATGTGTGTGGCGTGTGGGTGGGTGCCCTTCTGCTGACATTCAGCCCCTGGTATATGTTTGAGTTTAAATAATGCTCCTGTGCGGTCGGAGGAATAATGGTGTGGACTTTCATGACATTGCGTCAGTGCCAAGGTGACTGACTGGAGGACTGATTGCTCCCTCTGTCTCTCTCTCTCTTTCTCTCTGTCCGTCCCCCCTTCTCACCCTGTCAATAAGCATCCTCTTGTCTGATGGAGTCACATCAGGGCACTGCAGCTGACACCATGGTGTCTTTATTTCCTGCAGCAATCCTTTTACAACACACATCAGTGGTGATTAATACACTGACAGCAGCCAGGAGGTTAACCCCCTGCTGCCAGCCAGCTACTGTTACTGACAAACACACACTACTCACCTTACATACCTAACAACACCACACTGCACTTTGATATATACTGTGTATAATCAAAGCAGAGAAATGATAGTGCAGGATTTCACTTGCTTGTCCACCATTGTACACTTTAGACTTGATTGATGGGAGCAGATGATACTTGGTATTCCAAAACTGTCTTTTACATTAAACCAAATGGTTGCTCCCACTTGCAGCTGTCTGCACGGTTATTAAATTGGAGGTCTTCCGATTTAAATTTATGGCATCCATTACTCAAGAATTTACATGTCCAGGTGTTGCATCTGTTTGGCTTCAGGTAGGGGTCACTTTGATTTATTAATATCCACGGGTTCATCTGCTAGACAATCGCTGACATATTGTCACTTAGGGCAGCGTGTCTCTCTGTTTTCAACAGCTGTGACAACCTGCGTGTTATTAGCTCCCCGGCTGATTATGCAGACGCACATAGCGAACATGTCATCGTCTGTAGGGCGAGATTACACAGCGCACTTAATGCTTATAATAGCCAATAAACAGCAAATCATAGACTCCGGGCTGAATGAGGATTTTCTCGTTAGATCTTATCAACACCTGCTTAATCGCTGAACATCTCAGAAATCTCATGATAGAAGAGATAAGTTAACAGTCTTCAGGAGTGATCGCGCCATCTGGGTCATTCAGAGCCATATGTTCCTACTTTGTTATTCTTGCACAGGTTCAGGAAAACAGTTTGTTTGTTAGAGCTCCGTGGTTACGCAGCTCTTTTTTTTTGGCACAAGTCACTGCTGGTATGAAGGAGGGTGCATTAGTGCTGAGACAATTAGTCACTTAATGGATTCGTTGATCAGCAGAGAGTTATTATACAATAACCTTCATACTTAATTAGACTTAATTCTAATTGGCTTTATCTATAAAGTGTGAATTTGATACTTTTCAACATGAATCTTTGCTGTTTCTCTGTCATCCTGAGGTCTGGAAGCATTTCTCATATTTACAGTGTTGTAAATCTTAATTAAACAATTAACATGGATGTTAAATATAATTGATATCATGATCAAAATTGAGTCTACTGATCAATTTCTTGCCCTTAGACTCTTTATATCCCACTAATATTGGATTGTAACCAGAGCTCTTGTGATCACATATGATCTTAAAAGACAAACAGGACACTTGAATTTTAAATGTCACTTGTTAACGGTTCCATCCATCATGTAAATTTTTCAGACCCGTGATCTGCATGCAAACTTCCAGCCAAGACAACTCCTCCATGCAGCAGACAATCAAGACACAAGCGGGGGGGGGGCTACAACCTGGTCTGGCATTCAAACATCACTGTCTCTCCGTTCACAGTGTGTGTCAGCAGGATGCACCACTGAGGGCCATAGGTGGCCCAGTTGTTAGGACACAGCAAATGTCACAGGCTGAGGGAGAGAGCGTCCCCTCGAGTCCCCCAGATGCTGCTCCCACCTCTCATCATTAACTCTCACACTGAGATAGTAATTAGGGCTCCTCGCGGCATAAGACAGATTCTGCATCAGACCAAATTTTCTAAGCTGTCATTCTAATTATATAGGCCAGGGCAAGATGGATCAGCTTGGCCATGTGGTAGTATTGATGTCGGCTAATCACGGTGACTCGGCCCCAAGCCACAAGACTCTCTGCTGTGTGTTCATGTGAAGGTACGAAAAGACAATAAGTTTGATCTGATGACGCTCGGAAATGTTTACACCAACTTTTTTTTTAAGCCTAAGACGTTCAGCTGTTATCAGTTGTATCTCACAGCCCGTAGCAAACAAATTATAACCCTGCTAAGAGTATTGTGTCATGACTCACAGTAACAGTTAAGCTGCTCATTTAAGTCTGACTTTAGCCCCCACTTCTCAACCAACTGCCAAATTATAACCTTTTCTCACTGTGCAAGCGAGGACATGTTAATTGGATTTGACAAGGGCATATTATGCACAACAAATATGCATAATTTGGCAAAAATGGAACAGAAAATTGGAAATAAAGAAGAGAACAAAGTAGATTTACATGGTCGGGTAGTCTGAATGTCTGGTATCATATTCTCTCCTGCCGCCTGCATAAAAAGGCACAGAACTGTAACAATGGGTATCAGTGGAAAGTGCTTTAAAGTTAAAGCTGATGGATGGCTTGTCAAAAAAAATAATTGCACTGGTTGGAAAGTGGGTCTGCGTGCTTAGAGGGGGGAGAGCAGGATCTACAGAGAGGATGATGGGAAGTGACAGTGGTCTGTCAAGACGCAGGGGCTGCCCAGAGTAGTGTGAAGCCCCAGCTAGAAGGTGGCAGAACAGAGCATGCTGTCAGAGCAGGAAAGTGCCTTTAATACATTGAAAAGAAAAGGAATCCGCCTGTCAGACCTGTTCAGCCAGTCGAGGGAGGAAGAACGAATATGGTGGAATAGGTGCAGATGTGGCGGAGCCGGGTGAAGCCGGCGGGGCCACTGGGCCGGCCACAGGTACAAATCATGCAGTCGAATGAGACGCATCGTCAGCCGCTATGTGGCTCCTGCCAGTTACAACTGGTTCCTTTTGCTGTGACAATTCATTAATCAGTTTGACAGATCTGGTCTTATTACATGGAATATTTGACACTTCAGCAATTGGATTGTCAAATACATCCTATTATAAATGCAATTCAGTGTGAATTTTGCATCTCCTGTTATCTTTAAGGAGTCCTGCATTGACCTTGGGAAGCAAGCACTATATATGCTTAAATTTAGGCGTTATTAGTGAATATACATATAAAAACCTTTAAAAAAAAAAAACACTAACAATACGCTGCTCGTGTTCATCTGCTCGGTCCCTGCTCATGCATGATATAAAAGTGTCAGCCTCTGATTGGAGGGATGATGTATAGACTGACCTAACAAAGGATCAAGTGCCCAGTAAGACAGACAGCTAATAGATAGAGAAGCAAGAGGAGCCTCATTTAGAGAGGAAGGGCTGTTTGTGCTGCCAATATGACAAAGGGGAAGTCGACAACCATTGATCCATGCTCATGGATGACAGCTTAAAAATTCAGCAATAATCATGACAAATGAGGAGAGGCACCACAGCCAGAAAATTATCAATAATCGGCGGCTGAGAAGAAATGCCAAGGTCAGAGAGAAAAGGCTACTGAAGTTCTCTTTGTATGTGGACGCTGCCAGGTGATATATTGGTAAAGATAGGAGGAGCAGCTTCGAAAGCGAGGTAGAAGTTATTAATTAAGTTTTGGATCCCACTGGGACACGAATGTCCCTCAGTATGGATTCCTTGCCAGAGCTTACTGAATGCCAAGGGCAAAGAGACCATTATGTAACAGGCAGTTTCTAGTGGCTTTGATCCCTCACTTGGGAGCTGGTGGATGGATTTACTGTATCGATAACTCAATCTCTTTTCAAAGGAAACTTAAAGAAGACGGTGGCATTAGCAGCATCACGTTTCATGACAGGTCAATGCTGACGTGAGCTCAAGCTAGAGGGATTTACCTATTCATTCATCCAAAATTTTTTTTTTTTTTTTTGGCCGTGGCAACCAAAGCCGCCCAGTGTGCAACTTTTTCCAGCAACAGGATCTTTAACTTTCAGGCCAACTGGGCGTTGTAGTATCTCCAGTGTGCTGGGTTTGACCTCCATAAAGGTGTTCTAACTTTGTACCCAATCTACTTTAACTCCAAGGACCAAGTCTTTCCAGATCTGAAGTCTAGCTCAAGAAGGACTACCAGCTACCCAACGGGGCAGCTTCACCTAAGCTGTTTGTTTCTCTCAGTATCTCAGTCTCTCTGTGTCTGATTTTCCTGTAAATTCACAGACCAAGCTTTGCTTTAAAGCTAAACTTTTTTACCATTATTATATAACAAATACACATGATCCCTCTGCCCGAGGCAGCTGCCCCTGCTGGTTTCAGCCTTAGAGGTGTTAGTCTTCATTCTGGCCCCACTGAACTTTTGCAAACCACTACAGATCACTGGTCAGATAAAGACAGTGAAGATATTATTGTTACCAAACCCACTCCATTGATTTTATACATCAAAGTTTGTTTACAGGTCTTGTGGAGTACTACTACATACATGGAAAAAAAAGTTGTATCAAGCCCTTTTGTGGCTCCAGAGGGAGCTGCATGAATCTGATGAAGGACAGCTGGGTCTGAATACTAAAGTTCAACATTTTTGGCAAATACGCCCATTGCCATAATCCCGTCATAGGAATACATTAATTACCTTTATTTGTCGATGCATGTTGTTCTGAGAGAAAAGCGCACAGAAGTAGCACACAGAACTTTCAGTTTCAACTCCTTAACACTCTCATTGAGAAGTTGTGACCTGTACATTCACTACGCTATGAAAAAACTGAGAAGGGTGTTTAGAGTTGGAGAGCAGTGATCTTACCAGAGCCCTGTGATCCGCTTCTGGTTTCTGCTTCAGGCAAGTGGCTCGAGACTACTGTTTGGTTGCATTGTGGGTAGTTGTTGGCGCCAAGTTTTGACAAGAAGAGAAAAAAAAATGCATTTAATGAAAAATACTTGATGTCTGGATCTGCTGAACTGGTTCTGATAATTTAAATTTTCCATTTTATTGCAATGCTACGCGCCAAGATGCCCGAATCAGCCAACGCAACTTTTTCTGCAAACTCGGTTAGATTGTTCATCTTACACACAAGGTCACAATATCATAGAGTCATTACCTGTAATGAAGTTAATGACTTGTTTCATGGTTGGGAGTACGACCCTTTATAGTTGCATCATTAGACTTAGCTCTCTTTTCATTTAGGCTTAGCAAGTTGCATAACATCAATGTCCTCCTTGGAATGAAAGGGGGCTAAACTGTAAAGCAGTCAAAGAAGTTGCTGACACAGGCACCAGAGCTCCTTTCTTTGAGATGCAAACACTGTAAAACATTACAAATTGACTTTTTTTTTTGTCAGGTCACTTGTTCAGCCAAGGTTCAATAGGTCACAGGGTCAAAAAGACAAGAGAATTATTTACTAGTTGTGTCATACTCCTGCGATTGAGTCGTCATTCTGGCTTTGGGACTTGATTTGTGGTCTGCATGCGAAAAGTGGCACGAGGCCGTAACTATGTGCTCTCCAGGGGAGGTGAGCTTTCTCGCATCTCTGGTCCAAACTAGCACACCGCTAACAACAACACAAGATATTAATCCTCGGCCGGTGAAAATGATCATGCCGCAAAGAGAAAAGACCTTCGGTGGAGGTGTGAAACAATTAAGCGGCCGCAGGAGCTCATTTGTTGAAGTGTGTTTGGCATCCTTGCCAGGTACATAGAATGTTCACATCCATTCACACAGAGTTGTAAAAAAATTTTTTTAAAAACTGTTAGCATCATAATGTGATACGTCGCCTCATGAGGGATGATTATTTTGTCATATTATTGCCGCCCAGACGCTGCCCACACACTTCCTTTGCCTTTGCTGTGAGGATAAAGCGCAGTTCCTGTTTTTCTGGGACCATCTGTAAGAAAAAACCAGCCCAAGGTAAAAACGATGACTGCAACTTGGCAGAAGATTAAACGGGCCCTCCGCAAAAGCCATTAATAATTCTCATATTTTGGAAACAGACCATACATACAGAATCTGTGGTATTTAATCTCCTCTCTCAGCGAATAAAAAAAAGGTCAGCTGGGAGGGAGAGTCTTTTTTTTCTCCTTCCCCAGCCCAGAGTGATGGGCCTAGCTTTTCCAAGGCACCCCATTTGTCTGTCAGGGCTGTGAGCAGAGCCAGTGATTTAGTTTCCATCACATGAAGCTCATGTCCGGTTGATGATACTGCCAGGCGGGATATGGGGAGAATTTGTCACCTGCAGCTTTGACAGGGAGATAATTGCTGATAGTTAGCAGAATAATAGGATATGAGCATTACCAGCCTCACAGGGTTTAGTGAATATTTGTTGCTCACACTTCAGAACACATTCTCCCCACATCGTTTCAGTATTGACGGTGTGATAATTTACACAGATAATTTGACCTAATCAATGTGAAACAACTGACATATCAACAGAGGATGCAAGATGTTTTTTTCATTACACTGACTCCTGACACATCAGTTATTATGTTAAGACTTTAAGCTGATTTGTTGTTATTATTTATACCAGTGTTTTTGCTTTCAGCTTTTGGAACAGAGGGGGAAAAGAAAAGAAACTTGTGAAATGAATTGTGAGTGTTTATGTTTTTTTTCACAGCCAAACCCAAAGAAAACACAACAAAGACACTCCGCCCAGCAGCCATGTCTGGAATGTAGTTGTGGCTATGCATTTGCTTAGAAAACAAATCTCGTAATGTTAGTACATTATAGCGTGGTGAATGTGCAGGTCACAACTTGAGAGTGTTTTGGAGTTGTTGGATCGTATATTTGATGAGGGAAAAGCGAAACTACCGTTCGCCTCTGTAGCTAAAAACAGCTTTCACCGACAACTAAAGGTAATGTACCTACAGTACACTAAGACTATAGGGATTATAGCGATTGGCGAATTTGCCAAAATGTTGAACTATCCCTTTTAAGCATGTTAAAAACCACAGTTTAAACTGGCACTGGTATGCCAGGCATCGACAGTGCCACACACTTTTGTATCTTCCTGTGTGTCATCCACAGGGTCAGGCAAGAACCCTCTGGCCCATCAGCAGGTCTCACACAGCCTCAACACCTCTGCCAAACAGCATCCACAAACAACAACTCTGCCCGTGGCTACAAACAAGGCGAGACACATTGCAGCACAATACAAACCATTTCAAACTCAAAAGGAGTTACAGTCACCCCCCACCTCCTCCTCCTCCTCCTCCTCCTCCCAGTTTAAGTCAAAGGTTATTTTTCTCTCATTATTTCTTGCTTGATCCTCAACCAGTGCCAGCTGTAACCTCTAAAGCGCAGCAGTCAGTGTGCACGATCTTTCTAGATATTTGGCTAGTCCAGGGTCTCCTATTGACATAATTTCCACAATCCTCACATTTCTGCATAGTAGCCGGTCTGAGAGTTCATCTGGGGTCTTTAAATGCTCTGTCTCAAGGCTAATTTGGACGTCTTTAAAACCTTTTAGCCCAATTAGCTGGAATGAAAACTCTGAAGTTGAACGTTTTATGTGAAATTCTGCTCTTGCCCCTAGTGCTTCTTGATTTTCCTCTCTAATGGTATTGGCACCACAATGGGAGGATGAAGTGTTGTGTGTTTTACATTCTCTTCAAATATAAGACAATGAGGATCTTTGTTGAGACTTAATTTGACCCAAATGTTGGCAAGATGAGTGACTTACTACGGAGACAGGTCACATTAGACAGCCGTAATAGATGGAGCAGCAGAAAAAAAAAGAGTGGTACAGATAAGGGAAACGTGCCAGAAAAACTCAGCTGTGGGGGTTAGGGAATAATGTCTCTATAATAGCCAGTGTTGGGTCAGAGAGTGCTCCCGAACCCCCTCGCCGTCCTCCTGTGTGTTAACTAATGCTCACCAGAGTGCTGCCTGAACTCAGGACTGGCAGAACCGTGGAGTGGGATCCAGATTCTCAGCAGCTCTGCGACCCGGCTGAACCTCCACCTACCACCCCTCTGCGGTGGCGGAGGTGGGGTGGAGGAGGGGTGGGGGGGTATAAGCGGAGGCTGCTGAAGAAGTCCTCTGAGCCACTAAGAGGCAGATTTAGACAGATTTACCTCACTCCCAGCAAAAATACAACTTTGAAATGAAACACAAATTATCTCTGCTGGGAGTGCAGTGAAATATTTATTGCTGTTGTTTCAGTCGGTGTGGTTTTATGTGCTGTTTGTGTATTGGATAGTTAATGGTGTGTATTTTCCACCCGTTTGTTGCACGCTTTATTTTTTTTTTCGTCCAAGGACACATAAAGGGATAAATCTCTTTACTCATGAAAATATGAAATTCTTATTGTTGTTCCAAGAGCGTCTTGATGCGCAGATGGAAATACTTCAGTCTCTCCTGGGCTCGAGTCGAGGTCCGCGGACACGAGGCTTTTTAAAACAATCATGTAGTTCACATTGTCCAAGTGGGAAGTGCTTGCAAGGCACGCAAGTCCCACCTAGTAACAGGATTTAGCCCTATGACTTGCCTCATTCTAACTAGGCCTAATGAAGGGGGGCTTTAAGAAGTCTCCAGCATGCAGCCAGGCATTACCGATTAGGTCATTGGAACGGCCGCTGGGCTGAGCATGATGGATGACTGGTGGAATGAGTTTCTGCCTGGCGGTATTGTGAAATCTTTTCATTGTCACTGATGGGGCCTATGAAGGGGACTGATAAATGAGGGAGCAAGTGTCAGAAACGCCCTTCTTTGCCCTGCTGCGGCTTTAATATCTCCCCCAGCTATGGAGCAGCAAGTATTGATAAAAAGCAAAAAAAAGTTTTAAAAATAACCACGGCCGTCGAGGGCCGGCCAGGGCGAGGCGGACGGAGGAGGAGGAGGATGATTAAGGCGACCGACTGCCGGACTAACCCAGGGTTGGTCGCTGTAAACACCAGTCGAGGCCAGTGCCCATGCTGGGAAGAGGGAACTGCTTTTTATGGGGAACGGGTGTTACTTCAGTGACACGGTGCCGTGATGAATGTGGTGCCTCCATCTGGTTTCAGCACATGTAATAAATATCTGGACGCATGTTTGACCTCTCTCACTTAGCAGACACATCTTTCACATCAGGAACATCCAAGAGGGAGTCACAATTACGGGTACAGTATGTGGAGGGGAGGCTGTAGGAGCAGTAATTCTTCTGTATCTTGAGGTATTACTGCAGCAAAAACAAGTGCACAACAGTATAGTAAGCCGTCCTATAATTTACTTTGTAAATTAGTCTATTATTGGTTAGTTCGTATATTAAAACACACGCATTTGTCCTGCCCAATAAAAACCTCTCTGATGTCACTCATGGACGCAGTAATGCCTCAGACAGGGGCGGGTCTTTATTGCTCCGTGCTGGGCTCTTTTTCTTTCTTTTTTTTAACTACTGAAATATGAATATGAATTAAGAGTTCATACAACCACTGAATCTTTTCTGGCAAATGCAATTATCCCCAGCACACACACACACACACACACACACACACACACACACACACACACACACTGTTGTGATCTCAGCCAGCAGGGGAACAGCGTCTCCTCTCCACTGGCGCCCACACCAGCAAGTTGATAACCATGAAGGGAAGAGAAGGTCTCAAAACCAAATAAGTGTTGAGCCACTTGCTAATGTTTTTAGTTTACTTTTAGAGGTATTGTTCGCTAGTTTGGTAACTAATAATGTAAAGTTGCCAATGAATAAGACATACTAGCTAAGATAAGATAGCAAGTAATGCTATTTCAGCCATTTATATAAATAAAACATCTCCATAATAACTTGAAGCGCAACATTTTCTATGGGAGAGCTTCCAGAGCCCCCACTTAATGTATCTCACCAAAGATAGTCATAAGTCATATAGAAAGCTCCAAGAGCCCATTGGATTTGGGGTTTTCATCCAAACAAACGGTCTAATATCCAAACATGTTAATTTCAGAACAACAAATCCTAATGTTTGAGAAAATGGAAGGAGAAAATGTTTGCTTTTGCTCGATAAATTAGTTAGGATTACTTAATTATTAAAATTCGGTGTTGATTATATTTCTGTCAGTCCACCAATGGATCACTCCGCTGATTATTTCCGGGCTACCCTTGAGAAATTGGTGTATGAAGCAAACGCAGGAAAAGAAATGACCAGTGTAAAACATGCACACACTGGCGCAGCCCCTTTTTTTTTATTCCCTCCCTTCCTGCAGCTTTGTGGTCTGACCTTGCAGCTTCTGTGCCCCATCCATCTTGGGCTGTTTAGCCATTTCACTGGATACATACTGCGCAGATTAACACAATTCATCACCACAATCATCCTCGATTCATCACCCTTCCCAATGAATGTTTTGACATCTAGTTAATTTTCTGCTGATGATTTATCAAATTATAATTACCATACTCTGAAGGAGTCATTCATTATGTTGATACATGATAATGATGCCAAAGTGGATTGAATTTTAAGTAAGTTCTCTGTGATTATAACATATGCATTATTGTGAGTAATGCCTTGCACTTCGGTCGCCTCCAGCGGTAGAAAGTCCGGGTGATGCCGTTAGTGTTGTGACAATCAATGCAGAAACAGGCAGGTTGTTAATTCAGTTTTTCACCACAAGTTGCTGAGAGAGGGCATGTGGCGCATAAAAAGTTCACTGAGATCCAAGACTCTGATTTAAGGTGCTTGCTTCGTAATTAACGGGCGCACTAATTCAGTCAGGGCTTCAGTTACGCTCCCGGGGAGCAAAGACTCTGTTAATGGCTTCAGGTTTAGCTGCAATGCTCAGGTACTTTATTAGCACCTCACTTGTTCATTGAGCCTTACGACTATGGCTCAAAAACAATCAATATGGAGACTAGTCAGCAATGCATACCACAAGACAGATAGTTAATCTATTGATTATTCCCTCAATTCATTTAATTAAAGTGCTCATAAGGCAGTTACGGCTGCATTCATTTGTCACTTATTTTTTTCCATTAGTCTATTAGTTGTTTATAAAATGTTAATGTGAAAAAAAGACCATCACAGCTCTCAGAGTTAAATACTGCGTTAAATAGTAATAACACAATCTCAGACATAATGGTGATGATATGGAACAGAAAAGTAGCAAATCTTCAGGTGGAAAATGTTCAGCGTACGTCAGCTGTTATTGGACAAATTGCTCAAATGCTTGTCCTCTGGTAATGGTCACACCGGCGGTGTGCGATCCAGGTGTGTGATCTTTTCACTGCACCTCTCTCCTCTGTTGGTTTGTGTAACTGTGAGCAGTTTGTCGTCGTCTTTGGCTTTGCGCCTCTCGTTTCACCAGCTAATTGGAGGCAAGTCAGATTGAATTAATTTAGTGTTTGGTATGCAGAAAGCATGAATCTATTGTTTTGTCCAGGATGACTTTGTGTGTCATCATGCAGGGTATGCTGTTGGGCAATTAATTAGTACAGTGTTCGCAGGGAGCGCGTTAGGAGGTCAAGTGGCCATTCCCCCATTACAGTGGTTCAATGTCAGCTTGTTGTTTCAGCACCGATAGTGATGACAGCCTTTTTCAATAGGTCTGATGTTTGTGTGTCATGGATCTAAGGGAGCGAGAGATATGATAGGGAATGGATAGTATGATGAATTTGTGGAGGACTGTAGATTGCAGGGTGATTGTAACCTCCATTCCCAACCAGGAAATTAATCTTTTATTACTTTTTTTGTTTTTATTGTGTTACATCTTTCTACTGTAGCAGTCGTTAACAAGTTTAACCAGATAAGAAGAAACAATATAGGCTCACTTAAATATTTAACCTCATGACAAATCTACACCTGATTTAAGCTATTAAAAAAGGTCACTGTCCATTTTGACATTTGTCTCCACAGCCTTCTTCTTATCAAGAGACATATTTAGGTCGTCCGCTTCTGTGTTTCTCAAGTGGTCATTTTGTTTCACTGTAAAAAAAAAAGAAGAAAAAAAAAAGACACCTATTATGATTATTTTTATTCTTAGCTCCCTAACCCCTCACCTCCACCTCTCTGTGCACTCTACTTCCCTCTCTCCCCCACGACTTGCCCTGGCCCCCCAACAACTGCATTTTGAGTAACCTCCACTCCAGGCTTGTCAGCCCCAATCTGCAGTCATTTGGTGTGAAATGTGCGCCTTGGTCCAGGGCTCTCAAGGTCAGGCCCTGGTAATTGATGTTGCTTATTCATCTGTTTCCTGTGTCTTTTCTCCCTCCCTACACAGTGGCCTTTGTTTGGATAAATTGTTTGAAGATTTACTGTAGTTCTTAAAGGCCCTGAGAAGTGTCCCCCTGCTGCCTGAGCTCAATGTCTCTGCCCCACTGGAGGCCCAGCGCTGATGACACACTGCTGGTCTTGGACAAAGGCCTGTTTTTCTTACACAAGATGGAGGGAGCATCTCCCCGCATAACAATCGAGGCAAGACTTGAATGAGACTTACAGTTACTCTTGTGGGCTCTAAATCAAACTTAAAACGTTTTGTAAAAGAAAGGAAAGAAAAAAAGATGATTGATCACAAGCATGAGGACTTTTATCCCTCTTTTTTTCTGAGACTTCAGAGCTATAACCGAAGGATAAAGAAGGGGATATATTCATAAATACAACAAGTGCTACATCCAGGCTAAAATTGTATGTATATCAAAATTTCTTTCTCCTAAATCTCCTAAATTGCTTTTTCTTTGGCAGGAAATCTTGGCAGTGTTACAAATCTAATTCAGAATTTCCAAGGGCTATGAACATCTCCAAACCAATGAAGAAGAAAAAAAAAACTTCAAGTGTACAGTAGGCTGAAGAGAATCCCCTGCAAGCACATGAAGTGTCTGTTTCGCCACTTCCCCTGCCTGCGAATGCTCTGTGCACCCCCTTGATGGCTGTCACCCAAGGTGCAGATAAACAATGGACTCATTTGAAAACAAAGAAATGATTATGGGGGTACGTTTAATCCCAGCTTGACATGTCAGCAGGCTGCATGGGCGACAGCTTTCAAGAGAGGCTTTGAAGTGGCAATCTTTTCAGATTCTTGGCTCATTACACAATAAAGAACACTTCTCATGTAACTGAAGTGGGCTGGGAAATCATGGTTAATGATGTTCATGGGCTCCTTGACTTGTGAGTGAATTTACAAGAGTGGCCATCATGGGGCTACAGTAGCTGGTTCTTTATACATATAAAATATATGTACATATAAAATTAAAATTCCTGTCAGGCTCACTCCTGTCACGCTTGACCTTTGCCTGAGGCTGAGTCATAGAAAACCCCAACATCCCCCCCACATTTGTTAAACTGCTATAATGGCTTCCCATTGGCAATAAATTGAGCATTTCTCTCCTTTATCATCCCCAAACAATAGTTTTTAATCTCCTTGATCATGCTCTGTGAACAAGTGGGGAGGAATGCGAGCGACATGCCCACAGTAAACATAGGAAATGCACCTGTGAGGACAATGTGTTGTGGGGGAACAAAAAAAAATGCACACAAGGCAGCTGGAAACCTTTTAATTAGTGCTAATTACCTTAGCTGAGGAACGTCGGGAGGCTTGAAAGGATTTGTGTCAGCGCGTGAGAGATCAAAGATTGAGGCGGTCACGTTTTGTTCTGCTGAGTCAAAAACTAATAAGGAGGGTGATAATGGGGCCCAGGAGAGTGACAACCCAGGTTGTGGTGCGTTTAATCCTCACTCAAGACTAATTCCACTTAAGCAATCAGATGGTTCAATTTCAGTTCTTTTTTTTCTCTAAGAATCAACTTTTAGATTAATATCTTTAATAAGACATGAAGATGAAGGATGGCTGTGTCCAACGCAGTTCAAATTACTCAACCGAGAGTGAAACTAAACTCCCTAAAAGCCGAAAAATTCACATTAAGATTTACATTTAAAAGGTGATGGCTGGTGTTTCTGTATTCATTATTCAAATATGAAATAATGAATACTGCTACGATGTCAGGTAAGCCTGTCAGCCAGCAAGTTTCATTTTTATGATTGTATGAGCCAGAGGGTCAGGAGGCTTTTCAGTCACAACCCATCAACCCAACCCGTGTGATGGTATCTGCAAGTTTTTCTGGAGGTGGGTCAAATCCAGCTGAAAGTCGGTCCCCTTCACATCCAATTCACCGTCACATTCTTACCTACAGGCAACCTCTGCTGAGCCCCGGTCATTAATCAAAGCGGAGTGCTGTCCTGACCTCAGCCCCTTCCCTTTGAAGTGCTCTGTCCTCTGCAGCATGAGGAAATCATTTGCTGCCTGATTCAATGAGCCATCAGTCGAGCCAGCAGACCTAATGACATGTGAGAATATTAACCTCCTACCACCAAGAGTGCTGCTGCTTGGGAAGCAGTCTATTATTCATCCAAGGTTTTACTCGAACCCTTTTTCACAGACCGCTCTCTCTGTTATACCCTCCTACAAAAACTGTACTATGGGGGCATCCACTGCTCAGCCCTGATATTAATCCACATCTACTTTTTGTGTGGACTTCATTCAAGGTTTTTTTTTTTTTTTTTTTTTTAAATCTACCTCATCCAAGTAAAAAAACATGACTTCACGGGTACAACCTGTGTTTTCAGTTTGAACAAAATGGTGACTCTGAATTCAATTCAACTCAATTCAATGTCAACTGCACTCAAGGAGCAATGCATAGTTTATTCTCCTGTGTAGGTATAACCTATGCAAGAAGACCACGTAATTATTAGTATTGTGCTAGCTGGATGTGATGTGGATGTATTTGCCACTCTTTGAGTCCAAAATTGAGTGGATCATGTTGGATTTTAAGAAATGTTGGACAACATTTGTGCTTGGGAAAATAAAAGAAACACAGAGAAGAGGGCGGGTCTTTGAGAAGCTGTCTCACCATTAAACTGACTGAGGTGGAAGGAGGATGAGTTTTCTACAGTATGCTTGTCCTACTGAGAGACATGGACATGACACGCCACCAAGTAGACCAATCATATTTGTTGCAACGGTTGTCTACATTGGCAAAATGCACGGTTACATTCAGGATGAGCAACACTCCATTCATACGAGTCCTATACATGTATGTGCGTCATTTTTACACAAACACGTTTATATTTTCAATCATTATCTAATCCTCCAACATTAGAGCACTAATCTTGAATTATATGTTAATCATAATTCCCATAGAAAAACAACAAGAGTTGGGAATTTAATCAACAATGTCATGTCTTTTTAAATGAAGGTAAAAAATCCTTATCTTTTTACAACCATGCTCCCCCACGCCATTCATTATAGTTTCCTATCTCGACAGGCAATCTGTACCGAGAAGCATCCAGTCCATTACACACATATGAGGCCCATCACTCCTGCAGTATTGACAAATTCATCAGGCATTTTTCTCTCTGCTCCCTGAGCAGAATTTAGATTTGACTGCCATTCCCAACACGGAACGGCCTTGTTAGAATACAAACATGACTTCTCCACTCTGAAGCTAGTTGGGAGCCCTTACAGTGATGAGGCATTACCTGTCAGCGGTTAGAGCATGGCCCGGACTTTACACTGATTTGTCAGGTACAACACAGTCTCGAGTAGAAATGCATCTTGCATTACTTGAAGCATAAAAAAAGGCAAGGCCACTATTGGATTGTGCATTTACAGTAAAACCATGAATTTGTGCTGCCAGTGTACAATGCGTTGATTTCAATTATTCATTTAAACCTAAAATAATAGATTTTCTCTGCAGTTTCGGTCCAACAAAACTGAGCCACTTGCTGTGTCTTAGAATAACACTTGATGTCGAGTGAAGAACCACACCAATGAGCTGCAAGACGTGAGAGAAGCTGCTGAGTCGGGTGACGAGTCTCTATGGACTCATCACCAAGAGCAATCCCTAGCATATAAACCATTTAATCAATTGTTATTGCACCATTTATGACGGCCAATACATCAAACATTTGTTGGCCTTTTCCTCTGAAATATTAAGGCGTGATTATATTATATATATATTATTATATGACTGTAAATTTATTATATTTAGGCTTTGGGACTATTGGTGGAAGAAAGCTTGCAAACAGAGGTTGCCATATTTACCATTTTATGTATTTATTTTGTTTTCCATTTTACACTTAATTATCAAAAAGATCTCTTAATCAAAAAACTGAAGCAAACCCTGCTGTAGATAAAGTGACATAAAAAATCGCCAGCATTTTGTCATACAGTGACTACGTTGAAGAGCAACATGGGGCCCTTTAAACTCGCTCACATACATTATCTATTCATCACTGTCAAATATCAAGACTGCCTTATTCCTTGTCACATACAGTAGCGGAGAAGTCTGGACTGACACCAAGCGAAAGCCAAGCTGACAAGTGATAAAAAAGTGTTTTGGCATGTTACGGGCCTTGTGGGCTGGCCTTAGTACCCCACGGTCACAGGTTGAGGACATCCGACCTGAAATGCATGCAAACTAATGGCCAGCATGACTGACATTTCCACCGATGAGCCCAAAGTGTTCGCCCGTTGTCAGCAGGAGTTTATCAATAGACACGTCTGCATATGCAGTCGTGTATCGATCCATCCATCTCTGTCCGCCCGTCTCTGCATCACTGTAGCTGTCTGTTGTCATTCAGTGGATTGGCTGTGAGGAGAGATGGCTGCAGGAGCCTACATTTGCAATCCTCCACCTTGGGAAGGGGATTTAGAATAATGGCGGCGTCATTTCACAACATCATGTGGAAATCTCACCTGACCTTGTGGTTTTGGTGGTAGAAAATCTGATTTATGTTGTTAAATTTAAGCCGCAGCTTCACCCTTTTGGCACCTTGTACACTGTAAAAAAAAATTGTAATATAACAGAATTTTACTGTCTATTTTACAGATTTTTTCCGTATTTTTAAAAAACCATTTAATTTACAAAAATAGACTGTGTTTTTACATGTCAAATGTAAAATAACATTAAATAACTGTAACTGTGAAAACACACAATATTTCTGTTCTTTTACAAAAAAAACCCATTAGAAATACATATATTTATTGTTAAAATACATTCACAAATGTATCGTAATTTCACAAATATTTGTCTGTTATTTAAGGGAATAAACTGTAAAATTAAACTTTAAAACTCTAAAAAAAGAGGAAATTTATTTTAAATTACTGAGGAATTAATAGTAAAAATTTGTAATTTTACTATAATTTCTTTGTTATTTGATTAATATTTTCATCGAAAATAAATACAATTACTCTCATTTCTAGATGGTAACATTTATTAACATTATATGAATAAATTATTATTAATTATATTTATTTTGAAAGGACATCTAAAGAGACACAGGGAAAGGGGAAAGGGTGAATTGAGATTGAGAGGGTGAATAATAAAGAGTTGGACTTGAACTGATGGAGCATCAGCACTACTAAGTGAGCTGCAATTAAATGCTTTCAATAAAGCATCTTTTTTTTCTTCCCTGGCACAACAGTATTGTTCTGTACATTTCTGTGAATAAAGTTTTAAAAAAAACCGCGGTTCCCGTTTGGGTTGGTCGACAGAAACTGTTTCAAAAGGAGAAGATATGCCATTGGCTGTTTCGACGTGACACTTTAGCAAGATCAACAACCACCGCGCCGTGGTTGCGGTTCCGGACTTCCTGCTCGCCCGACAGAACTTTGTGCGGACAGCAGCTAACGTCGAGGCTCGAGGAAGGACGACGGTAGACGGCAAGTATCAAACTGAAGCTGAGTAGCATTAGTTTTATTTACCACCATGCCTCTGAGTTTACTCACTCCGCAAAAGGCACTGAATACGCCGGCATGTCGTCAATTGAAATGTTAGCTAACTATGATGCCAAACGCATGGCCGCCGGCGTCTGCCAGCTGCATTTAGTATCACCCAGACCAGCCACTAACTTTAGCTTGCCATTGCGTTTGCTTTGGCGAACTAACTGACGCAGGCGGAGAAAAAGATGAACAGTTGTTCAGAGCTGCAACAATGAACAGATACATTTCCACTAGTTTTTCTGTCCATAACTTCCACTGTATGACTTGAAATTGCATGATTTTTGGCTAGAATAGGAAGCTTAATTTTATGTTACTTGTCAAAATCTGGTTTTGAATTTTTTCTAACGTCAATAATCCACTATTGCAGTTTCATTTTTTTCAATTTTACTCTGCATTATCTTTGTGACTGCTTTTCTCTGACATCTCTGAACAGTTTAAAGTGAATGTGAAATTTGGGAACTGTAATTGCACCAGCCTGATGTCAGTTTTGTATTCTGGTTTTCCATGGGTTCCTTTGCCACTAAATCATAGATAAACATGAAGAAAATGCATTGAGTGAGAAGCCCCCTCTGCGTGAAAAGAAAGAAACAGGTGGGGGCTAGCCTCTTCTAGCCCCCACCTGTTTCTTTCTTTTCACGCAGAGTGCTCCTCCTCCACTTGCAGGTGTCGCTAGTGAGCCATTTTAAGTGTACTTTCTTCCAAAGAAGAGAGAACAAATATTTTATAAATGATACTGACATTTGGTAATGGTTTATTTCAACCAGTTACTCTTTCTTAAAATAAATATTTTGATCTTCCGCCTTTTTCAAGGTTTTTCAAATCTTCATTTTGGTGCAACACTAGTCACTGGTCAACATGAAATTCAAAAAATACTGAAAAATATGTAAAGGATAAGCTGATGGTCATCTTTTAGTTAATTGAGGGGAGATTGGCTAACACAGTTTAGGTAATCTATTTCTCAGTGAATAGCATTTATTTTGATTTTGGCAAATTTCATGTTTCATAAATGTGTTTTTATTTTTTTTTCTTTCTCTCTGCAGATAAATGATGACTTGATTTCATGGAGTAAACTGAAAAAGTGAGTACCACACTGCAGTAAAGGATGTCAAAACATTACACCTGTCGTAGTTGTGGTGCTTCAGTGAATACCCTAAAAGGGTACGTGATGCATCAAGGGCTTCATAAAAATGAGCCACATTATCAGTATGCATGTTGTATGGAAAGTTGTAAGTTTCGGTTCAGAAATTACAATGCTTTTAAATGTCATGTTTACCGCCATCACCGGCGGTCATCTAACGTGTCACAGTCTCAAACTTTGC
Organism: Decapterus maruadsi; assembly: GCA_030347415.2. Taxonomy (NCBI): domain Eukaryota; kingdom Metazoa; phylum Chordata; class Actinopteri; order Carangiformes; family Carangidae; genus Decapterus; species Decapterus maruadsi. The sequence goes on along the minus strand of CM064888.1, from coordinate 9,260,510 downwards.
AGGCACCCTTTCTATGTCAGCTTCCACATTGTCAGAAACAGTTGATTGACCTTAAAGACCTTCTCTGTCACCTAAAAGCTCACATTTCAAGAAGAGAGGTAGTGCATTGCCCCTTTAAAGACTGTGATAAAACTTTTTCAGTGACATCATCTTTCACAGCCCACCTATCTAGGAAGCACAAAAACCCCACAGCTCTGCATGTCTCTGGTGCATACTGCCCTCCTTCAGTTCCTAGTGAGTCTCAGTCCTCTGTTGCTGAAAGCCAGGCAAATGAAGGGTCAGCTGATGATGAGCCTGAGGCAGATGTCCCAGACCTTGCACAAATGAAAAGTTTGTACATGAAAAATCTGTGCATGTTTTATATGAAACTACAGGCCAAACAACTTATCCCTTCCTCTACAATCCAGTTGATCGTAGAAGAACTGAATAGTCTTAATGGAATGTGCCTGCAGTACACAAAAACTCAACTGAAAGCATCTCTTCAAACAAAAACTGAACTATCTGAGACTGAAATTGAAGATGTGTTGAAGACCCTAGATGATGTAGATATTCATGGATCCTGCAGCTCCTCCCTTTCCACAGACTACAACAGAAAACGGTATTTTGAGGAGAATTTTCCATACGTGCATCCACAACCGATTTTTTTGGGGGTTGATGAAAATAGAAAGGAGCAATATGCTCAGTATGTTCCCATAAAGCATACATTGACAACTCTGCTAAAAAATACTGATGTGCTGGAACAGGGTTCAACATCTGAGAATGAGAGTACACCTAATATTTTAAATGATGTGTGTGATGGATCTGTATTTAAGTCCAATCCTCTTTTTGCTGAGTCAGGTCTCACATTAAAAGTGATACTTTATCAAGATGCTTTTGAGGCGGTAAATCCCCTCGGCTCGGCAAAGAAAAAACATAAGATGCTTGGAGTGTACTTCACTCTAGCAAATTTTGAACCTTTTCATCGATCCACTATTGACAACTTGCAGCTTTTGCTTTTGTGCCGAGAAGTTGATTTCAAGTATTTTGGCCACGAGAAAGTGTTCTCTCAATTGATAACCGATCTTGGAGAACTGGAGACAAATGGACTGAATATCTCTGGAAACATTGTTAAGGCAACTGTCTTTTGCATTGCCGGTGACAATTTAGGGTCGCATAACATTGGTGGATTCACAGAGAATTTCAGTACATCTGAACATTTCTGCCGATATTGTCATGTAACCAGAAGTGAGCTAGACAATTTGGAACACCATGCTCCAATCCGTACAGTACAAGAGTACAATGACACTGTTCAAGAACTGCAAAATGGTGATGCAAGTGTAGTCAGAGGTGTGAAATGTAACTCTGTCTTTAATTCACTGACATTCTTTCATGTTTGCCAGCCAGGCCTCCCACCCTGTATTGGCCATGATCTCTTTGAGGGTGTTGTGGCATTTGACCTTGCCATTTACCTGAACCATTTTGTCAAGGTGAAGAAACTCTTCACATATTCACAGCTTAATCGAAGGATCAAACAGTTTAGTTACCAGGGATCTGATGGTAGCTCTAAACCAGCTGAAGTTTCAGAGAAGGGTGTGAAATTAGGTGGCCAGGCAACAGAAAACTGGTCTTTGCTGAGACTTCTCCCCATTATCATTGGTGAAAAGATCACAGACACAGAGGATCCTGTATGGCAACTGACTGTCCAGCTGAAAGAGCTAGTGGAACTGATTTGTGCCCCTACTATATCAGTACCCCAGGTTGCATTGCTCAATGTTTTGATCGGTGATTATCTGGAAGGAAGGAAAAAATGTTTTCCTTCACAAAAACTAAAACCAAAGCATCATTACCTCACCCACTACCCTGCATTAATACTAAAGTTTGGCCCACTCATTCGGCTGTGGACAATGAGGTTCGAGAGCAAGCATTCGTATTTCAAAAGATGTGTGCGAAGGACACAAAACTTCAAAAATGTATGTCACACACTTGCAAAGAACCATCAGCTACTGCAGGCATACCTACATTCCGGCTCCTTTTTTGCACCCTCATTGGTGGTTAAGAACTCCACTCCTTTCCATGCTGAACTGTACAGCGAAGCAGTGCGCTCTGCAGTAGGAGAAACCTTAGTCAAAGAACCCAATGTTGAGTCAGCTACAGAGGTGCAGTGGAAAGGCACTCAGTACAAAAAGGGACTCTTTCTGTGTTTAAACCAAGGTGAGGCACTTGAATTCGGACAGATTGAGCTCATGCTTGTGACGCAGGACCAGCATGTGTACTTTATCGTGACACCTCATGACGTGTCCTACATGCCAGCGTTTGCATTGTATGAAGTGAAACAAGCAAGGCAGAGCATGAAATGTTGGAAGCCTGAGCGGAAACTAGATTATTATCCTTTGCCTGTGTACAACCTTTGTGGGACAAGGGTAATTTCACTTAAGCATAGCATTGTTGACTCAGAGTAATCTGGCGTTTGAGAGATTAAAATCTGACAGTAATGCTTGAGCAGTATTTTTCATCCCTTCTAGTCCTCCTAGTCATGGATACAGAGAGTCCGCTCCTGTCTTTCATCAAATCAAGTCTTCCTAAACTGAGAGACCCTGAGCCTTTGCTGGAGCATCTGCAAGGTTTAGGAGTTGAGGACCTGGAGGACCTGAGCTACCTGCAGGAGAGTGACCTCCTTTCTGTCCTGAGACCAGTTGAAGCCAGGAAACTTCTGTCACTGCTCAAAAAGAAAAGTATGCGTTTCAGTTTGTACATAATAAACTTTCACTTTCAGAAATGAATTATACTTCAAAGAATCTTCTCTACATTTTTGTTTATGTTTTCAAAAAGGTGATAACTATAAACTATACCTTGTTCAATATCGATTTCATAGTGAGTGTTAGTGGTGGTGTACTGTACTATATTGAGAAAGGAACACTTTGAAATATATCAATTGGCTACTGAGTATATAATTATGTTGGGTATTAATATACCCAGATTGAGTAATGTGATGTCTGTATGGTTTAAATGTTACTACTATCTCTCCTTATTAAGGCCAGCAAGATGTCTTGGACAGTCCTCCAAGCAACCAGAGCAACCAACAGTTCCCCAGAGCCAGCACCAGTACAAGTCCAGTAACACAGTCTGACGAGATGGCCCTTTCTGGTGAGTATATGCATTTATTGCACAGAGTCATTCTTTTGGGTTAGATGGGCTGAAAAATTATATAATCTACCTGTAACTAACTGTAATATAGTACAATCACCAGCAGTGAATTGACAGTGTGCCTATAAATCAGTATCATAAGTTGGGTCTATCTTCTCTAGATTCTGATTCGATAGCAAATCACACACAACTAATCAGGGATGAAAACAGGATATTTTATTACAATGTACAGAAAAAAATGACTTTTGTATCCACCAGTAGCAATACTTCCCCAAACAAGATTGTTCATTTAGTTCCCATGTATAGTCAGTCTGGTGTGTATTTTCTTTGCTACTCTATGTGGTGTGTTATATCGAGATCTCGCAAGCTTGTCTGTCCCAAAGCAACAGTGTCATCTCTAGTGTGACTGCTGTGGTGTTGGAAAAGGCTGGATCTTCTTGCACCTTTATCCGGGTCCTGGTTCGTAAACTGAATCACTCGTAAATGTTTTCAGACTCAATAAAAGCTCCAACCTAACAAAAGAAAAAAAAACACAACAAAAACAGTCAGGTCTCCCAGCCAACAACAGTAAGGGAAAAAATGAAAATTTTCAGCCCAATTCTGATAAAGAAAACTCATGAACTCACCCATGTGACCATGCAGGTAATATTTCCACTGTTGCTCTGCTTAGTTGTTTTCTTTTCCTCCCATTTCCATTACTGCAATCAGTATCAGGACTACTAACTACATGCTGGGGTTAAAATGATATCCACTGACTATTTGTGGAAAGATATAGATGTTTGAGTTAAAAATTATGCATGTTACATTATACAATGTGTAAAATTGGATAGCTTTAACTGTTGCATCAGTAAGTGGATTTACAAGGAGCCAAATAATCTGATTACAATCAGCTCAATCAAAACAAACAAGCCCAGTGAGGTGGAATAAACATTTTCTTAAACCGAAAGAAATGTAAATTTTGTCATGTAAACAATTAAACTAAATGTTGTCAGGTTCTGTTGTATCTGCTCCGTGTCGACAGAAATCAAAATGTAAACATCACTATGCATTTACAAGTTCTTTATGGGTCTGAAAAATAAAATTCGACCAGAACCATGGGTGTTGAAGCCTGGACTCAGCGCGTCTCACTACCATTAAGTCTCGGTCTGAACACTGCAAAAAAAAGAGGACAAATGACCCAAGTCATTTCTATATAGTTTTGGCTGGAACCAACATCCCGAAAGAGGAAAAAGGCTTCATGAAAACCCACCTATTATTTAATAACAGCTAATGTTCTCTGTGTTCTCTCCAGGTGGTTACAGCTCAGAAACTCCAAGTTCACCACGGTCAACAAGTAGTTCAAGTACAGATATCACACCTCGTCGACTGTCTGACAACAGCTGGCATTTTAAATTTCAAATTCCTTGGCAGAAGATTCCATCTGAGATCATCAGAAAGTTGGAAAGGGGAAAGCGGCCAACAAAAAGTGAGAGACTTGAAATCATACGGCTCATTGTCAGTGAAATCTTAACCGTGTGCCCAACACCTGGGAAGAAACATATCAGTGAGATAGCAAGGAAGATGACAAAGGCCTACCCTGTGGCATTTACTGATGTCATTGAAGGTGAAGTTGTAGGCAGTGGATATGACTCACTCACCAAACAGATGGTCAGCAGAGTGGACAACCTGAAGAGAGGAAACACTTCACTTTCGTTAAAGAGACAAAGTATTAGCAACAGTGAAGGAGAGGATACCCCAACTCAGAAAAAAAGACTAGACACTTACGGGTGTACAAACTGGCAACCAACACAGCTGCCACCCGATGAAACCCCTGAATCTCAGAAACATGCACAAGAAGAGTTAAAGAAAATGTGGAGAGAAAGATGCTGTGACAGCAAAGCCATTGAGAATATGATGAGAGCCACTTTCTTCACTCAGAGAAAGGACATAATCAGTGGGACTGAGACTTCTGACTTGATAAAGGAATGGCCATATCTGTTTGAGACAACTGGCATGAAGACTCATTTTAAAGAGCTTACAGGTGTGGACATGGAAGACAAAAACATAGTTAATAAATGTGCCAGAGTCATTTCATTTCTTAAATCGGCTGACAAGCCAGGGAAGATGGAGACCATCTTCAGGGAAATGGAAACATCAAGCAAAAATGTTGCAGATGTCAATATTGCTGTGTTTCTTCCACTGCTCCTCAAGTACTTCAATGAAGAAGAAGAACAGATGTTCTACAAAGTGGATCAAACAACCCTGCCCTCTGAAGTGGACTGTGCTGGACTTCCAAGTACACCATGTATTGTTGTTTGCGGTATGAATATTTATCTTTCTCCACCACAATAAATTAAAACCAAAAAACAGAAAACTATTAGTACTATTACTTTGTTATTGTTGTACTGGACTCAGTTGTAAGATGATAATTTAATTGTACTTTTCTCTTGTCCCTGTACACAACAGGAAACTCGACTTTGGCAGCAGAGAATTTCATGCTGTCTGTTGACCAGACCATTGTGAATGGCCACATCAGAATCTTCAGTGATGCTCTTTTGCTGATGTTTGGTTCGTACTACTGTATGAACATATCTTACCCAGCAGCCCAAGCATCAACTTTGGAGTTCTTACAGAGGTAAGACACCACTAGTCAATTCAATACATCAAAATAAGATATATAATGCACATACTGTAAAACTGAGCACTGCTCAAGTGCTGAAATGCTGAAATACTCATCTGTTGGACACAATGTGGTATATTCTCACACCTATAAGTTCATGATCCACCCATCAATTTATTTTATTTGGATATTATATTTATTTGGGGGAATGCTTAGAGATTTGTGGAGGTGCAGGTGCTTTACTTTCAGCCTACATGCAGAGCAGAAAAGGCTGACCGCCTGCTGTGAATGAGCACTCATGCCAGGAATCACTCAGACCAGACAGGAGCCAGCACTGCCACTGAGGAGGCCCCACTAGGAGGTGGAGTTGGGTCACAGAGAGAAGCAGCGTGGAGCTGCCGAGATGGACCTGTGTTGTGGATATTTCTGTGGGCTGAAGTTAGTTTACTGTTCTGCTCAGCTGTTGGGTAATGTTATTAATCTCTGAGGCTGGAGGAACATTACTGAAGATGGTGCTGGGTCCTGTCCGGTCTGGGAGACCCTGTCTCCTGCCATGAGTAGTTGGCAGTTAGATTTCCGGTCAGGCTTTTCTGCTGTGCATGTAGGCTGAAAGTAAAGCACCTGTACTTCCACAAGTCTCCAGGCATTTCCTGAATTTATCAAAATGACACAATAACAAAATAATAAAATCAAAAACTTCATTTTAATGTTCTGATTTTATTGTAAGAGAAAAACAACCTTATTTTCTCTTTTTCTGATTGAGTTATGAAAGATTGACCCATACACTGAGCAGGACAATGTATTATTGACCTCTTTGAATTTTTTTAGAATAAAATTTCAGGAATTTATATAAAAAAAAGTCATTTTCTATCACAAGGGAGAGTTATCACTAAAAAATGATGTGAAAACTGCCCCCTACTGGATGAAAATGAAAACTTTACCTGAGAGTTCATTTTTGTTTTTCAGGTTTTCAGACTGACTGTGTCTCTTATTTATCCTTGATTCATGATCATGTCAAGTTACAGAAACAGCTGCTTGTTAATTCTTATTTATGAAATAATGACAAAACAAAACTCAAATACCCAAGAAACCTTTGAGTAGCAGATCCTCCTGACCGAAGTTACGTTCTTCTCCCTGAAATAGTATTTACACTACTAATACTAATAACAATAATAATGGCATGGATTTATATAGTGCTTTTCAATCACCCAAAGCGCTTTACAGAAACCATTATTCATTCATACACATTCTTACCAGTGGTGGTAAGCTACGTTTGTAGCCACAGCTGCCCTGGGACAGCCCTTCTGACCACCTTCAAACATTCAAACACATTCATACACAATTCACATACACAGTACTCACATGTTAATCCTTTCATTACATCACTGTTCCACAGTTCCTGTATGTCCAAATACTTACTAAAGTTTTTTTTTTTTCATTTGACAGGTGCCTCTTCAAGATAAATCCAGACAAGGGATCAAAAGTGGAGCGGAACGCCACCAAAAAACAACTTGCCGTCAGTCCAAAGGTTCTCACACTCATCACCAAAATTGCAGACTACGAGTGGAGGGAATAAGAAGTGCTCACAAGTTATGGATACTTTGTCCAAGTCACAGACTATGAAGCTTTGTTATCAATGTTCTAATGAGGTTTGACAAAGTCTGTAATCAATGTTGTGGATTTATGGTTACTTGACCAGGTTATGGATGACTTGGATAGTGTGGATTCATTTACAGTGAGGTTTGACTAAGTTTGTCATCAATGTTTTGAATGTATGGTTACTTGACCAGGTTATGGATGACTTGGATAGTGTGGATTCATTTACAGTGAGGTTTGACTAAGTTTGTCATCAATGTTTTGAATGTATGGTTACTTGACCAGGTTATGGATGACTTGGATAGTGTGGATTCATTTACAGTGAGGTTTAATGTAGGCTTGTAATCCATGTTGTGGATGTACAGTACAGTGACTTGACCAAGTTATGGCTGCCTTGGATAGAAATAACACTGTGAATTGGTAACTCAACTTTGTTTTTTTTTAAACTTTTTTCTTTCATTTCCAAATCAGCTGTTTCAGAGCCATATTGCTATAATAATGGTTACCTGTTACAATAAAAATACTGAAAATGGAAAATTGTAGCTGTTCTTGTTCAGCTTACTCTCATTTGAGTACAACAATTCATTTAAGCCCCTTTTCCCACTGGCCAAAAAACAGTTTAAACCATTTAAAATAAAAATAATTCCGGTGTTATTAGGTGAGGAATTTTTAGTGGAACGTCCTTTTAAATATTCAGGAAATTAATGTAAAAGAAAAAAATGTACACCCAACATGGAGTTAAGTCTTTTTGGCATGTTTTGAAAGATTAATCAAATTGTGTTGTATTCTGTTATATTACATCTAATATAAAGTAATATACAGCTTTTTTACATAAAATAATGCCATTAAAACCAACTAATAACAGCACATTTCTGTAAATTTAAGCATTATTATTCATATTTCAATGTTAATTTACCATCTTTATGGATAATTTAATTGTTATAAAACGTAAAATGTTTGTAATTAAACGTTAAAAACAACGTAAAATAACATTTGATATGATCTAAAAATGGTAAATTCTTGCAATTTTAAACCCAATATCTAGTTTTTCTACAGTTTTTTGACATATTTTGAAAGATGAATCACATTATTTTTGTGTCATATACTGTTTTATTACATCAAACACAAATTATTATACAACTTCTTTACGTAAAATAATGTCATTAAACCAATTAAAAACAGCACATTTCTGTAAATTTAAGCATTATTATTCGTAATCCAGCATTTACTTACCATATTTTTAGGTAATTTAATTGTTTTAAAATGTGAAAATGTTTTTAAAATAAGGCAAAATCTCGTTAAAATTACAACTAAAAACTGTATTTTAATTATGGAAAAAAACTGTATTTTTATCAGAAAGTAATTTTCCGTTATTTCACAATATTTTTCTGGCGCCCCAGCTGCCGGAAAATTACCGTTTTTTTAGGATTTTTTTTTTTACAGTGTAGGAAACATGCAAGTGCATGGTGTGAGCTGCACTTGTGTTATCTTGACTCTTTGTCATCGCCGTTAAGATCATTAATGGGTGCGAGGTAGCCAGGCCTTGTTTGCACTATTCGCCCGTGGAGACCGACTTGCTGTAGTGAGTGTTTTGGTAACAAGGCCCCAGGTTAATTGCGACGAGTACCAGAGGCCTTGCCCCCTCCAGATAACGCAGATCTTTAGAGCTGTGAGATGCTTTGTGATTAGAGAAAGGGACCGGGGTAGGTGACTGGGGTGAGGATAAAGAAGCCAGATCAGGTCTCTGGGGAGAAAAACGGTGCGAGTCTACGGGGGATTGAGGTAAACAAGATTGTACCTGTGAGGGAGAGAGAAGCTGCTGCCCTCAGGTCATTATTGCCCTTAGAGCAGAAGGCAGAAGGCACACGCACACACAACTCAGTGCTTATCAATGTCCAGGGGATAATAGGGTTACTATTGTGCCCTAAACTGTCAGCCAGTCAAAGCAATCTCACGTGATGAGGAGACATTTAGGGGCTACAAGGAGGAAGTGGAAAAATTGAATTAATGAAACGGCACTATTAATGCAATGAAGGCGCGAGACAATAACTCCATCCCATTTGGCTAATCAGTGTTATTCAGTGCACATACTATATGTAAATCATTCCAAGAAATGAATCGTAATGACAGGTTCATTGCCAATATATTATTATTACACCTATAGCGTTAAACCTGGCTCGGGCCTCAGCTCCCATGGCAGTGAATTTAGCTGATTAAATCAATGGGTGCACACAGCAGTGGTGACACGAAAACAACAATTAATAAGCCAACCCCCAGTGCACAGCGGCTCCATTTTAACCAGGCTGCTAATAACATTACATGGCAAAAATATCCTAATCAGACCGGTGAAAAGGGATTTGGAAGCAATTTGATTTTCTTTCTTAGTGTGTACCTTTCACGGCCATCAATATTTAAGCACTTTATTTTGAGGAATATTCACCATTTAGCTCGATGTTGTAGTATATCTTGTGCTAAGGAGGTGGCGTGCTTTACTTGCACTAGAGATTAGAGTTCTGTCTTTACTGACTCCACTGTTTATCTTGACAGCTTTCTGTCTTTATCTTATTCCTATCCTCACTCCCTCATTCCCTCCTCCCCCCCTGAAGCCCATCCCTCCCCAACACACACACACGCACGCACCCAATCACTCACAAAGAATGCACATTAAAAAGGATTTGTTCCCCAAAGAAGGTCGGCATTTGTAAGGCTACTGACAGATTTAAGTGTCAATTAAGTTGATGTACAGTGGGCACATTATCATACAAGGTTGTCAGCTGTGGCCATTTGAGGGAAACAAATACCCGGAGCTTTACACCTTCCACGGCTTGAACTTTGTATGGACCCACAGTTGCAATGAATGTCACAGTCAATCATTTATCCAGTTGGCAAGCTTTCTGGTGGAGTGTGAGATCAAGTCATTTTATACAAATAATAACCACAAAAAAAAAAAAAAAAAAAATCAGGGTTCCAAAATGCTTTGTCATATGCAGTGGCACGGCCCTATCCCTGGCCTGTTCGGAGGTCTTAAACTCATTACTGGTGGTGGGGGGAGGAATTATACCTTCGCACAAGGATGATGGATGACAAGTTAAATTTGTGTCCAGGGACTGAAGGTGAATGGTGACAGAGGTATTTATCTTGAGAATGGAGGTTGGGGTCAGGCGAGGCTGGGCGCCTTAAGGCACAAGACATTGACAAATTTATCCAGTGGACCCCATTGCTTGGGCCTTTTCTTTGTTTTGAATCCTGGCCACTCGCTAAGTGACCCACATCGCTCATGCTGCCAATGTGTGAAGAATGCCCTGCCATGCCAGGCATCCTACTACTGCTGATGCTTGTAGTTCATTCTTCTGTGAGGCCTAAATCTTTGACTCATTTTGAACCATGTTTGTTTGGGGTATGATTCTGGGTCACTGGGTTAATTTGATTTTTCAAAGTTACGAAGAGCCGCAGAAATATTTTCTCTGTTCATCTTCTTGCATTTTTCTGAGTTGCTCTGGTGTGACGTGTCCTATATGTATCTTTTAATCAAATTCATTGTTCTGTTTTTCTTGCATCATCCTTGGTGTTTAAAGTATAGATGCAGCAGTCTGTGTTTACATGTGCCTGTATGGGGTTATGCTATAGAGAGAAGGGGGGTGAACCACAGAGACCTCTAGTGGAGATTGAAGATGCCATATGAGGGTTGACAAGTAATCTATTATACTTTGTACAGTCTATAGTGTGTCTGTCAGTAACTGTCTGTAAACAACATCTCTTATAATCTAAAAAAAAAAGATACATTTAGAGCTAATGAAGTGAATACAGCAAATGATTTGTGCATTCAGTATTCATTTGCATGCTGTAACAGTCCTGTTACTGTACTACTAAACACAATATTTTCTACCATGTACAGTTTTTGTAATTAACATTAGGAATTTCATGAATTGGTCAGATAATAGCAAACATAACGCCTCCGTGAACTCTTCTAAGTCAATTCTAGTATAACTAGTAGTAGGAGTACTGTTGTCACTGGCACTGGGGCTAGGGATTGATATGCCACATGGATAGAGTGAAACAATAGATTGAAAAAAAAAACAAAAACTGTTGCTGTCTTGGCTAGGAGATGCTAACCTTGGCTAAATTTGGTAGCGATTGTTGAGTTTGCGACATCGGTAAGAAAGTAGGTGGAACTCAGATATAATGAAAACAAGTCCATAATGAGATAATATTTCACTATCATCTTTTTTTTCTAAATTATTCCACAATGTATTGTTTAATTCATATATTTTAAGAATTATGTCATGGGATGATATATTACCTTCCAACATTGAATATGTTGGGGTTCAATGGCTAAAGGGTTGATTTAGTAATGTAGTCAGGGGAAATTTGTATTCCAATGCATTGTGTCTGTGGTTTTGTGTTTTGATAACAAGGGTCTCATTTTCCAATTAGGACAATGTATCAGTGATGGATACAATGTGAAGCGGTCATTTGTTTGTGCTTTGGAAGAAGTTTTCAGAGCCTTTACAACCGCTAACCACTTTACCATGCCTCATCCATCATTTTGTCAACACCCTAATGTTTTGGACCTATACAACCTCGGCCCAGAGAGGAAAGTAACACAGACAAAGCAGTTGGTTGCTTTCACAACATGCCAAATTTTCAACCTATCTTGTACCTCCCTCCTTTTGTCCGTGACCACCATTTTGAGAGGATTTGTGAATTTTGAATGGCAGGAAATGGGTTATGGGTTGAACAATGTATGTGTCTGGGGTTCACAGTGTTATTCAAGTTACTATTCAAGCTAACACCACACCAAAGGCTGTTGTTGTTCAGATAGATGTCCAGTCATCGCTCCTTTGTTTCAAAGACAGACGACTACATGCAACATGACAGTTATATTAAATTGATATTATGTCGTATACTTTGATACACTCACAGCATTAATGAAAATTGATGCTATTGACTTCATGAAACTGCGTCATCAGCAGTCGAGGCGTATTGTACTTCTTAAATGTATTTCCTGTTTCTTTGGAGAAGAGTATTGATTTCCTGTCTGAAATAGTGATGTAAAAGTTAAATTAACTGTAACACTGAAGCATTGATTGTATTTCAAACAAAGCACAGAACGCACGTGTTACCCTTCAAGCAATTACAAGAATTAATTTATTCTTGACTGTAAGATCTTTTTGCCCCCAAAAAAACTCCATCAGTGAATACTTGAAGAAGGAATAATTCCATTAAAAATATAGAATGACTTACTCTGTCATGTTAATTGACCTTTCAAAGTTTCTGAAGGGTGCCAGGATGGATCTATTCAAACAAAACACTCCTGAGCCCTTTGTATCCATTAACAACGCTGGGCATTAATATGCTTTCAGACAGCCCTGGATAATGCTACAAGCCTTTTCACCATGACTTATATTTACTTTAACCAGTCCCCCCCTTAAGTGCTGTTTTTAACAATGCAGGCACTATGAATCATTTACCATACAGGAATACCTTAAAGGAATCATTTGCTTTGGAGACGTTTGTGGTTGGTTTGATGCTGACGAAAAGCATTATCTCCTGAATGACAGTGTTGCGGGCTCCTCTGATGCAATATTTATTATGTGTCACATAGCTGCGCATTAGGCCAAGAATGGGCCATTGTTTCTATATTATGCAAGAGGATGACAATGGATGGGCAGAGGCAAGTCGGGGGTAGTGAAGCCAACGCAAATATTAATCTGTAGTCATTGCACAATGCAAACACATAAAAATATAAATCCCAAATTATAAATGATCTAATTATACTAATGGTAGAAGGATCTAGTGCTTACTATAATACCAGTGTTGAAACAATTAGTCCATTAATTCACAAGTTGAGTTTTTGATGAAATGATCTTTCACTGTATTGAAATAAAAAGATTGATTCAATAGAGGAAAATATTGTTGATTGCACCAGTGAAATACAATTCAAGTCAAACCCAGCTACAAGGATTTAAGAATAATCAACAACATATATGCAGTTATTGACAAAATACATTATTAATCATTAAGCAGGACCTTTTCCAGGTAATCTTAATACACTGCTGGGTTTGATCTATGACAGTAAGTCACGATGTGATAAACTGTTATAGTGGGGTGTTACAGCCTGCAGTGGTGCCAACTTGGTATATTTGAAGCAACTTCTTGAGGTGGTTAACTGAGACAATCCTTTTGCTTACAGTCCATGATGTTGCAGTTGTTCATTGTAAAACGTGCTCCAGCTTGACTTTGTGGTTTGCTTTTACATTTTAGCACTGGTATGGACAGATGACATGCTACAGGATGCTCAAAATGCTCTTACTGACAACAAGACTAGTGAACAACAAGAAGTAGTTTTGTCCAAGGATATAACTGCTGCACTGCTCCACTTATAGAATGAACACATGCAATGACAACTGGCGATTAGAGAGAAATGAACATAGGCCTACTCTCAGATGCTCAGTTCGCTGGTTTCCAGTTCATTTCTCTCATTGTGTTTCCACTGCACTTTATATAATGTAGCCACGGAGTTTTGATCCTTATAGGGACTAAAGGGCTGCTTCTTTGTTGACCACATCTAAACAAGCAAGCAAAGTGAAACAATATCAACTAAGTTCAAATATCCTGAAGAGCAAAACGAAATGGCATTGGAGCAGACGGGATGCAGGACTGGTCCTTCGTTCTTTACTCAGGCAAATGATCCCCATAACTCCTAGTGTTCTCCACGGCCTGAGTAATTGAGATGTGTAATAACTGTGACAGAGGGCATTATCTGACCCATTTTCCTTTTCTTCTCACATTGCTTTGTTTATACATGCCTTCCTGTCATAATCCCTTACAAATCTCCAAAGTAAAAGCCCTTTGAAGACGTAGCCTCTCGTAGCGTGATATCCCGTGTAAAGGAGTTCTTTTTAATGACCAGGATCTGACCTCATTTCATATGCATAAGCCTACATCAAAGTAGACAGCATCCGTCCAGTCTGTGCAGCGTTCCTCCACTTGACAGTCTTTCACATTGGAGCGACAAAGCACATACACGGAGCTTGTAATTGCTTAATTAGGTTCAGGCCTTTCACTTTTACCTTGGGTTGACCTTGTATGAAGGAGGGACACTGTTCCCCTCAAAGTAACTTATGATTTGATTGATTTACATTACCATTTTCTTTTTCATCAGTCATTATTAGACGCTAAAGGGCACCTCTCAGGGATCTGACATCTGTGTCTTAATTTGCTCATTGGATTGTCTATTTCAACTTTCTCCACTGCTTCCAGAAATAACAAATTATATTATTATAACAATTTAGCAAATCTGAATCAAGGGTCAAGTCTAATTTTGAAATCTTAATTATTTCCAATCCATCTTTTTGCTCCGTGACTTTCTTTGACCTTGTCTTGACAAATTTTCACTTTTGCTTTAAGGAAAAATCCAATTTGGTTTTCAGTGGGAGACCGAGCTGAATCTGGAATAAACACAGACTGGTGGAAATGTTTCATTTCTGCTTTATCATTTAGGAAAAGTGAGCTCATAAGTTCTTGCCTCAGTCATTTATCATTATGGTCATATCATAGATCAGCTGGTGTCGGGAGTTTTAACTTCACCTACCATCCATGTTGTTTTTCTTTGTAGCCTTGTTTTCTGATATCTCTTTTATTTAGCTACATTAGCATTAGCATTCTGCATACATCAAGACTGACTATGAGTCAACAGAAATGTTAGCACTATGTAGCAACAGTAGTGTAGCATGCAAACCATTTCTAATGATAAGTGAACTTAAAATATAGATGGTCAGATGGGAATGTCGTAGTACAAATGTGAACATCATGATGGAGCTGCTTGTTTGGCCAAAAACAAGTGGCGCTAACCGATGGGTTTTAGTGATTTGTTGGACTCAGAGCTCTATGAATTCTGGTATTTTAGCAACTTGAAGCTTGATCCACACTGAAAATTGCTATCTTGTGTTTTATTTCAGGGCATATGCATTGCATACGCTATACAGTAGGCTACACTGACAGTCAGCTGTATATGCACATAGAGGACACAATGATATTACTAGTATTCATCACTTGTCCTACAAAGAACTTGGACAAAGTTTTGCTGCAGAGGCGATAACACTGATCTAAAACTGTTGCAATCTTGCTGCATTTGAACAGTCAATGATCATCAGTCAATGTTTCTAAATGCCTTCAATGTGACTGAAAGCTAAGACTGTGATATAAATGAGACTCACATCACAACACATGTCTAGGACTGGCAGCGTTTCAGGCTCTATCTAACCTGAAATGCTGCGAGCACCACCTGCCAGCTCTGCGGGCACATTTTTCAGCTATTTGAAGTTAGTTATTGACCTCACTCTGCTCTCTCTGTTCAAACAACAAGCCCACAGTTCAGCACCTCTGCCAGGTACTCAGTCTTTGTGGCAGCTCTTTGATGCTTAATCTAAACACTGGTGTTTATCTGGCTGGACGTCCATGAGATCATCAGGACAGCGTGTCCAGTTGTTTTGCTTATGATAACAGCTGGGTGTTAGCTCTGTTCACAGTCAAAGGACTACATCATCTTCTTTATGCTCTCTTTACCGCTACAGCCGCACGTATTGTCTCTGACACTTTCTTTAGGACTTATCTTTGTCGGCACTGGCACTGAAGGATTTTCCTTCCTTTGTTGTGGCTGTAATTAAACTGCTTACAGTTATTTTCCTGTGTAACAGCTCTGAGGTAAACTGTGTTCACAAACTAATTTTCCCTTACAAAACAGTTTACATAAGTTTAAATACAGTTGTGTGGTCTCATTTATTGAAGCTTCAACATTCCTTCTCTCCCTAACTAATTTGTTTTATTTAGATCTTTGATTTAAGTGAATACGTTTTGTTTTTTTTTTCACTTCTCGCACCAGGCACTGATATTACAGTCGTTTCACCAAAGTATATTACTGTAGGAACACTGTACATTGCGCTGAACCATCTGCTAATCATCGCAGCTCTTGGGTGGCAGTTTTAATTATGACTTATGAATATTTTATATATCATTATTAAATGGTATGTACTTTTCTACCATCGCTTCATTTAACCTGATGCTTTTCCTCCCACTATCCAAAGACACGCACATCGTTCCTTCTTCGTGTCTCTGTGGACAGTGTTTCCTTGCAAGTAATTTGGTTCTAAAAAGGACTATAAACTTGATCTATAATTTGTCACATTTAGACTGTTGAATCCTCACGCTAATTCTGCTGAACCTTTGCATGTAATTTTCCACAGAACAAGAGCCCATCATTTGATAACTTCCACTGACACTACATTAACAGAGGATTGGATTACTTCAGTGCAGAAAGGAGGAACAACTGTTGTGACTCTTTCAATTAATTTATAGACATGCAAGTACTGTTTTAAGCTAGAAAAATATAGAACTAACTTCAGCGTGTTTACTTTAAATAAACAACTATTAAAAGTGCTCACAGTCCTTGGAGCTACTTTGGGCCTTCGTTAGTCAGGATAACACCCCAGACACGTGCAGAACAGAACATCTGCGCTTATTAAATTTCTCTTTTTTATCGAGTCAGCAGAATAAGTGATGCGTCTCCTCTTTAGCGAATGTGTGAGGGTTTAGGTTCACGCTGCAGCTCCGGCTTTTAATCTTGCCCCCATGTGTTGTAACCCACGGTGCCAGAGGGAGGGGTGCAACTGTATGTGCTGAGGTCATACTTAGGTCATCATTGAAAAAAAACAAGCACAATTACAGCAATGACTCAACTTGTTCGCATAATTCATTCAAAACAGCACCTCATAAACCAGACTGTTAAACTTTAAAGCACATGTGATTACTCATAATTGCTCCAGAAATTGATTTATTAGCTCGGGTGTGAGGCTGTGTGAGCCGAGTGCCATCTGACCTCCAGCTGAATGAATAATCAACAGGCTCCCCGAGCAAGCAGATGTTTGCAAGTGTTGCTGTTTTATCAGGCCTGTAATGTGAACAGGCATGAAACCAGATTAAATTAAATGATGTGAGGACAGACAGCTGTGACACATTTGGATTTGCTGTTTTCCCCTCATTTTGTGCAAATAGCAGCTCATGTTCCCAAACAACAAACGGCGCTCTGCTCTACCTAACAGTTTTTAATCAGTGTGCTAAAACGACATGCCAAGAGAAGCCGTGGAGAGCGTTTGTCCACTTTTTTTTTTTCCTGATGTCTGACATAAATCATAAAAGTTAAATAACCAATGGAAACAACAGCTCTACAAACAACAGTAAAACCAAGGCTGTTTTTTTTCCTCCTCTGGCTGATGTTGCACCACTGGCTGTTTTGTAATACATGGTATCCTTCAGGGACATGAATGATGATCCCTCAGCTTCAACCCTTTTTCTCTAATTGCTGTTTAATTTCTTGCTTTGATTATAAGGTGTAGCCAGCTTAATGAAGCACAGATGAGTTGTTTACGAACCCTGTGCACTTTGTCTTGCTAGCATGGAGGTTAGTTTATACAGTGAAATACAGTGTAGGCGATTTTTTTGTTCTAGTAGCTTGTTTCTTTCGCTGCCTTTGGGACCATTTTAGGCAGCACAGAGCGAAAAATACTGTGGAAAATTGTCTGATGGCTTCTCTTATCTTTCAGTGTTTCCACCACACAGTAAATGATAGTTTAAGGTGGTGAATGGTTGGTTTGTATTTTTGAAGCGGTGGCTGTTGTTGCGTTGTTGTGTTCGCCCCCAGGAGCTGTCGACTCGAGTGTTTTTCTCCAAACCTGTCACACTTTTCAGGAACAATTAGAGAAAAGAAAGTAAATTGTTCCCAGGCACTTGGATTGCTGTCCTCGCGACATCTGCCACCGCGGTGCAGATGATAGATTCCTCCTTCATTAGCCAGGGGTGTGGGATTACCCAGTGAGAACACATTAATCACCACTTTCTGTGGCAGCCTGAATGCACTGCGCTTTGTTGGAAAAAAACTTTTTTCTCCTGACGTGTCACTCTTCTCCTGTGACAGGCCACAATCAATCATCTTGATTGACAGCACTGATAGGTTACACTGTTTACACAATGTGTAATGAAAGATCATGTTACCCACCATTGTTGTTCCTGAGACAACTCTTTTGGGCTGGATCTGAATAGAGTGGGTGCTTTGGTACAAACTCGCACACACACAAGCACCCACTCATTTGCTTTCCCTTTCTGTATCCATAGTAGTTCCATTCTTTTTATCTTCTTTTTACACTCTGCATTTCCCTGTAAAACACTGTAGACATGCATTAAGTCTATCATTTTATTGTAAACATTACATAATGTTTGTAATACATGCACAGACAGTAAATTTTATGGTAAATCAATTGAGAAATAAAAGTCAGCACTGCGGATTATTCAGGTTTAACACTGTTGTGGTTTAGGCCCAAAAGGCTAAGGTTGCCTACAGATTGTAGTTTTGGTTTAAGAAGACTTCTATTGACATATTAAATTAAAAATCAACAGTGATTGTTGGTTGAACACAAGAAATGAACAGCGGTCTCCTATATTGACGGCCAATGCATTGTTAACTCATCCATCCACCCGCCCACACCTTTTTCCTTCTGCTCGATGATAACATCGTGATACTTTCACGTCTTATTCCCTGTCATAACAGCTCAATATCTTTGTCAGTTAAACATATGCCATTTTTAGTCATTTGCACAACTGTCATTATTCTCTTGCTTGAAAAAAAAAAGTACTCTGAAGATGGAAATTCCTGTTTTTGGCCAATTCAGATCGCTTTAACAGTAAAACCATGGCAACAATACTGTACAAACTCTCACTGACAGAACTATATAGAGCCATCAATCAAATAGATGACAAGCAAACTTTTGAAAATGGATAATATGATTTGATATTTTAATAAGTCAGAACTCAGAATACATTGTTGTGTGTATTATTGCTTACATGACACCCAACCTGCAGCTGCTGTACATTTAAAGCACACCGTTGCATCCAAAATTCAGTATTCAGCACATTCGTGCTCTTTCAATATCAAAATGTCGCACCCCATGTCATTATAACACACTGTGAAACAACCATAGAAGTTACACATCGTTCTACAAGGTTGTTTTAATGATGCCGCTGTGACTGTACCTGTCAGACAGCATGGAGACTGTTTTTTTTCCCACCTTTTGGTGAAGAAAGGACACAAATGACCTTTAATCTTTCCCTGCAGCCTTCAAAGCAAGGGCATGTGCTGAAGTGGACACGCTCTTATCATTGTCCAAGTGTTCTCTCACTTTCATGTCACCCCTAAATCAGGACGTGCACCGTACAGTACCAACGCTGTTCTAATGAGAAATGTGTTAAACTTTCAGGAGCCGTAATACCTAAAACACTCATACATCAGTTTAATGTGGACAGGTTGGTAATTGTTCTCTGGAGAGATCAATCAAAATCAGCCCGTGAGTTATAATTAGCCGTTCCACATTGATGTATTGACCATTTGCACTGAAGTTCTTTGTTATTGGAGGTTTCCCATCGGCCATCCGTCTCACACTTTCCTCCTTAATCTGAGCTGTCTACCTGGATGACCACATGTTCACAGATGTGTACACACAAACACATACACTCACTCTCATAGAGATGACGAGTGGCCTCCCAGGGTCATGTTCTGGTCAGGTGCAAATCACACAGTCAACATATTGGTCAGATTTTTGTTGATAGTGTGATTGTTATGATGGCTCAAAATCATCAAATTTATTTATTAATTTAAGAATTTCTCCGCCTTCGTGAATAATGAATAATAAACATAATGAATTCCAGTGAGTGTTAACGTTTAGCATCGGTTTAGTATCTCATGAACTTCTCATACGGACATTTTTAGTGGCAGTCTTTTATCCCTTGAATTGAGACCACGAGGTAAACTTCATGCTCGTCTTGATGCCTTGAAAGAAAACTCCATGAACCATGTTTTTAACTTGAACAAAGGTCAGTTGGAAGAGTCCGGGCTGAGCGATACTGTACAGCTTGGAGTCAACTGCTGCCTTAGAAGACAAGTCATAGGGAAACAAAGTCCTGCTCCTGAAGCTGGTTGAGCTTACGGCTTGACCTTTATTGGACTTTAGCTCTTTGAAGTTGTCTTTGAATATTTCATGTTGAAAACTTGGGGTTTGGTGAAATCATGAAGCTCAACTTCATGTGGATCAAAAAGAAAAAACTCAAGGATCTTGCAAAGATGGTGAATTCGGGTTGATTTTTGATTCTTGGAATTGCAAATGTATTCGCATTTTCACTGAAACAAGGACTTGTCAAATATTTTTGGTATTTTTATTTTAGCTCTGAGCAGATCCAAAGATGTTTTTTAAGCTTTACCAGTCATGTTGAATGACTCATATGGAAATATGCCATTATTTGGCAACGGTGGACAAGTCTCTTCCTCCTGGGCATCAGAGATAAGCTGTATTATTTTACATCTCCTGAGCTGCAGGGCTGTCTTTCCTTTTCTGGTATCAAGACTCTATTCAGAGAATTTTATACTCCCAATCATTTGATACAGTAAAGTACCTGTCTGACCCAAATGAAGGTGTGATACTTTATGTCCTTCCAGACGTCACATAGCTGTGGAGATTGGTTTGCAGAAATATGATGAGAGCACATAAACCAGTTGAACTTGCTGCCCTTTCCTTACAAAAGAGCTTTTTGTCCTATAGCTGAACATCAGTCCACTTTTATATAGGGATATTATGTATTCTTGAACTATGTGAAATCTCATTGCCAAATTACTTTTTTCTTTTTTTCTTTTTTAGCAGTAATCCGGAAATAACTGCCAAGGGAGCAATGTTAATCGGCCCTCACATTGGGCACAGACAGGCACTTCTGTTGTTTTACTTCAGGCAAGTGCTGGACAGAAAGTTGACTTTCTCTCTTTCATGTTATGT
The DNA here is from genome assembly GCA_030347415.2 of Decapterus maruadsi. NCBI lineage: Eukaryota > Metazoa > Chordata > Actinopteri > Carangiformes > Carangidae > Decapterus > Decapterus maruadsi. The sequence continues at coordinate 9,239,321 of CM064888.1, read as the reverse complement.
TCAGCACATCCACCTAGTTAGATTAGAGTCCACAAGACAGAAAGCGACAGTGACCGGGGGAGATAAGAGCTGCAGTGCCGACTGAAATAAAGCCAACTCATTCCCACCCACATGGCTGCAGGAAGAGACATCAATTCTTCCCTGTCATCTTTTCCCCAGTACACTGTCTCATTACAATTATCTCTCAAATACACACAGTGCATAAAGCTCCAGTAAATCAGATCCTCAATCAGATTCTTTTACTGGTTGGGCTTTAGTACTGTAATGAAACTCAATGATCCATTATAGAATCGGGGTACAGCGTCAGGGAGCTTTGCTGTTGCCTGGAGAGGATTATATGTATTTGGTAGTTTTGATTAAGCTCAAGATTATCACAGTCATACAGCTTTCTTAGCAGAGACCCTTCTCCGACTCCTCTTGGGTGGTCTCTCAAGGCGACTTTCTCTGTGTGCCTACCTCCTGCTTGACGGCCATTGTGTAATGCCGGCGGAGCACAACAGCAAGACACACACTCCTGAGGAGAGAGCCGCAAAAACACACTCTGAAGCTTGAAGCTTTTGGCGTCTGCCTCACTCCTTTAAATATGAGTCAGCTGTTGTGCTTGGGACTCCAACAACAGCTTTAATTCCTCTGCCTCCCCCTCCTTTGCTTAAAAGGGGGCTTTATGCCTGTAGGGCCCCCATCAGTTACCTGCTGACAGGCCGAGCATGACTGATGAGCTGCCCGAGGCGCCCCAGTATACTTTGTCAGCTGCTCATAATTTATACATCTTATCTCTGTCAGAACAAAAGACAGAGCGCGGCTTTATGGAAATGAAAACAGAGACTTGTTTAGACTCCAGCATGTGGAGTGAAGTGGAGTGATCCTATTGATAGTTGTTTCTCTCTGCGAGCAAGACGAGCTGCCTCGTCTGGCTCTAAGCACTCCACACCCATTCTGTCTGCCCACACCTTGACGTGTGTGTGTGTGTGTGTGTGTAGTGACCCAAAGGGGCCATGTGAGGTTGTTCTGGTTGTGTGTCTGGCTCTGTAGTGGCAGGTGACGAAGACAAAATACAGCAGTGTTTATACAGGGACATATCAGTTACTGTGATTAGTTTTCATGTACCACCGAGGGATACCTTTGATACAGGCATGTAATCAGATTACTCATTGTAATGTACCTACTGAGAATTAGCACTCAAAAATAGCTACAACCATCTCTAAAACTGACTTTTTCTTTTTACATGATGTATCTTTTTTTTGTAACCCTTTTGGAACAAGCTTCCTTAATGCTAAGCTACCTTAATGCTAATGCTAAGCTAACCATGCCATGTAGCCTAAGACTCTTGCTCTGTAACTTCCCATACGCATTGTATTCATCTTGATCTTCTGATCTTATTCTCCAAAAGAAAGAAAAACAATGTATTTTCCCAAAATATAAAAAAAAATCCCTTTTAATCCTCATGATATTATGTTTTTGAGAATACAAAATTAAAGAGAAAAACCCCACGGACATCAGTGTTGCCAAGGAGCACACCTAGCTACCTCTCTTTTAAAAGACAAAAACAATAACAGGATGAACGGATCTAGTAATCCCAGGCCAATTATTGATGAAGCGCCTACAACATGACAAATAAAACAAGAAATAGCCTATGTAGGCTACAAAACAAGGCTTTTAGTAAATCTCTTGTCAACCCCCGCAGGCAGCAAGTTCAGGCAGAATCCAGTTTACACCAACATAACAAAAATCTGGCAACACATAACACTTGGCTAAAAAAAGAAAGTTGATCAGCTAGCAGCTAAAGAGCTAGGTGCTTTTGTTGGTGGAGTTTTGGCGACCATTCTCCCTCATAACTACATGCAATTTATTAAACCATCACAAAGTAGTTTCATTATGTAGCATATGCACAATTACTCTTTAACCCTTGTCTCTATTACATCATTGTTTTACTGAAGTTAGCATGCTAACCAGCTAGCCCTTCCCAACTCTGTGGCCTCCAGTCTGCCCTGAAGACACAGCGCTGCTCAGAGAGCGTGTTATGACCTTTTGTTTTATAAACACAACATTGCCCTATGTTTTTGTGAAACTGCAATCAACACAACCCTCTCCCATCAAGAATCCATCCAGTGGCAGAGCAAACTTTCAAACAGCCCCCCTTTTGAAGTCATTCAAAGCATGATGGATTCAAAACAGATTAAGATGTAAATGTTTACAGAATGTGTACACTGTATGGTCGCCTGTACAGTTTGTTTTCCGAACTAGTTTAATCAGCCGGAAATGTTGTAAAATATACATTACCGATACCTGTGATGGGAGTCAATGCATCATAATGAATGGGATATTGATGTGAACCATGCGGAAGACGCTGCGGAGAAAGGCAATTTATCACTGCCGATGGAGCACTTCCCTGCTACTCTGCAAATGCTGTGCTTTGGTCTGTGATATTGAGAGTGATTCATTCACTGACTCATCCTCCACTACTTTGTCAGTCTCAAATTGTCCTGCCAACTCTTTTTGTTTTGGTTTTCTCATGGCCTTGAACATAATGTGGGATATGCACTTACTTGCAGCAATTGACACGGCTGCCAAAACACGCTGCTCATCTTGCTTTTGTTTTGCTTTGGTTTCTGTGCCTCATCAGTAATGAGATACCCAGAGTGTGACTATAATAGCTAACCCGTGGTCTTATTGGTATAATAGGTCTAAAAAAAATAGATAATCGTCAGTATTGTGTGTGTGTGAGAGAGTTTCACCAAAGACTCTCATTTCTCTTTCCTTCCTTGACACTTGCTATTTTCATAGAACTCGTGCAAAATAGATTTTCCTTTGTGCAACTGGATTTTCAGCACTCCTTCCTTTTTTAAGGTGAGTGTGAATAACAAAGGCATTGCTCTAAGCGTACACAAAAGATAATATTCAAATCGTGTGTGAAATAAGAGAATGATAATCCAGGACAAACAGCGACTTTGAGGAGACCTCGCCCAGACAGGTGTGTCTGCCGAGGCGATGAAGGACTGCATTATCCAGCTTCCGTTGTTACCTCCAACACTTCTTGTTGTATTTTATCTAAGACAGCTCATTATATGCAACTGGAGTGTCCATACAGCTTCCTGGTTGAGAACTGTAACAAGTAAGCCAGCTGTAGCTATCAAGCAGAGGAATGAGCAGATATCTAAACTGTTCAGCTGATACCCATATCTTTGTGTGGATTCTATTCGTTGCACTCGGAGCTGGCCGGGCAGAGGATCATTTGCACCCCTGTGACAAGTACATCATCATCCGCCTGTAACCTTAGCTTGGAGAGACGATGCAGGCTTTGTTCTCCGCCAGGCTCACTTGGGGATGTTTGGCAGTGTGCTGATAGATATGATTATCCTTAATGTCAGTGCATAGCACCATCCCTGATAACAGATTCTCTCAGTAGAATCCACCCTGCTTATCTTGCTGCTATGTTGTAAGGCTGCGGCTGCCTTTCTGTGTGGGGAGATGCAGTGCAGGCATTTTTTTTTTTTTTTTTGCAGGCTTTTGAGACTTGGTTCAGTGTATAATTTAAAGCATGTTTACAGATTTTGTTTTTCTTGGTAAGCAACAAGTCTGAATTATTTAGTCTACTCAAGTACAGTGAAACTGATGGAGGGGGAGGGGGGGACAAAATCTTATTTCAAAGTGAGCTGGACGGAAAATGCAGTGTGCAAAAACACAATATAAGATCTCACTGCACAAAACTACCCTAATAAGCCTTCAAGTTATTGATCAGAAACAATCACTCAGCAATTACTTTCAAAATCCTTCCTATGGTCTGCGTGCTGCTGTTTATTTTCTAATTTAATTGCATTTCCATCCCCTGATACCGTAGTGAGCAATCAGTGTGTCTGTGCTTTAGTTGAAGAGCCAAAAAACTTTTCTTTTTTTTTACAGTGACTATGACACGTTCCCTTTTTGTTACATGTTCCTGCTTTGAAAGCTTCATCTTTTTTTCAGGGATTGTCTGATTTATATATTCCCGTGGAAGCTGATTAAAGCCTGAGATTTCTTTAGTTTGCAGCTGTGTTAACAGGAGACGGTAGACAATCTCACCTGACACTTGTGATGGGGGGCGGAGGGTGGGTGTTGACGTTGTAGTGGCGGTAAAGGGGGACAAGGAGGAGGCCTGAGGGGGAGCAGAGGATCCTGTTCAGCTCCACTCAGCAGCCCGGTGATGAGCCTGCAGGAGAGGACTGTGTCTGCAGATTAGAGCCAGGAGATGAGACAGGGGCCTGGGGGGGCGGGGGCGGAGGGCGGGGTTGGTGAGGGTGATGGTGACCTGGGAATGCCAGCTGCCAGACAGTTCACCGTGTGCAACACATGTCTCTCAGCACCTACTGTTCCACTATGCAAAGCCCCCTTCACCATTAAGATGACAGAACAGTTCATATCCTGCGCCGCGATGATAGATATGTCATATCTCTGAAAACCCTGTTTGTCTTCCACAGGTGTATGAGCTCTTTTTTTCTCTCCCGGCAGACAGCGCACATGGCACTTTTCGACACTCTTTCCCCGATAGTGATTTGGCATGCAGACAGTATCAAAGGGGAGATCTTTCCCATGCAATTATAGGAGAAAATAAAGGTGATGAGGTGTGTCGCACAAAAGAAAGCAAAGGATCAAAAGGGCTGGAATGAAAGCTGATTACAATAAAGGGAGACGCTTCCACCCACTGAATGCCACGATGTGAGCGAGTCAGTAAATAAGCAAAGAATGAAATGAAATGCTTTTTATCTGCTTGTGCTCTAATGATTTCAATAAGCAACACTGTGCAGTAGTTTACAAAACAGATCCATATACAATAACCTTTCACATATATACATTTGGTTTGTAAAGCTAACATCATTTAGCGTATTTAGCTACACTGGTGCTAATATGGCGTTGATATAAAATAATGATTTAGCCTATACTGTTTATGACCAAATACCTGAAAAACAACTTATATTCTCATTAACTGCACTTGGTTAATGATAATTATGTTAACCTCTTAAACAAAGATGGACAACATGCTAACATTACATGCATTTCAGCATTAACAGTGTTAGCATGTACAGCATGTTAGCATACCGACTGAATCGAAAGCAAAAGCACTGCCGCGTCTAAGTATAGCATCTCACAGCTGCTAGCGTGGGCGTAGACACTCAATCTTATTGCTTGATTAATGACAAATGATTAATTGGGAATTAAAAGACCTGTCGCAACAACCAGCCAGTCTCACTCTGAGCACCAGTGTTCTGGAGGAGAAAATATAAATCTACACCAAAAAACCAAAAAGTTTCTATGTTGTTGACAGCATCAAAGTCAGCGAGACAAATTACTCTAATTTGTTGCATTTTGTGAACAAGATGTGAATCTAACTAGAACAGATACATTGTTGTAGCTATTTGTGAACACTGATGGAATCTGTCTGAAGCGCTGGTGGGTAATTTTTCCAGGCTGTCAGAAATGGTGGGTAATTGGTAATGAGTGGCCCCTCGCAAAGCCGAGTTTGTATTTTTCTTTTTTTTTTTATTGCTAATAATGCATGATTGTTCTCTGTAATCTGCAGCACCATTTCTCTTTCATCTCAACGACGAGTTAAAAAAAAAGGGGAGAAAAAGGAGATTTGCTGGTCAGGCAGCCCCATGCCATGCTTAGACGGCTCAACTCTTTCAAGGGGATTTATCCACTGTTGTTATGACTAATACTCTGTGGATTACAAGTTAGTGAGAGGTCACCTATCGCTTCTATTTCCTACAAGTGAGACTCGTGGTGCTTCAGTACATTCCCTCAACCTGACTGCTCAAAAAAAAAGAAAAAAAAGAGAAAATTTACATCACGTCAAAGCGGTGAATGACAGGGGTGTAGTCGACATGCTGCTCCAGATCATTTACCAAAGTCTGACTTGAAAGCTTCCTCCTTTGTCACTTTCTCAAATTCAGAGTAGAAATCTGCAGCTGCTGAAATAATGAATTAGGTTGATGGACAGAATTATAACAGGCTGGCTACCCAGCCATTCAGTGACACCCCGCTGCTCCCAAACGCCGCCAGTGATTTAGTGCCTCACCCAGGGCAAGATGAGGGAATTGAATTTATGCACAGGAAGGTGGTGGCTAGCACTGACTCATACTGTAGCCTTTTAATGCGGCGGAGCATATCCAACGTGGACGTTCTTCCTAAAAGGGCAGAGGAAGTTTATAGACAGCAAGTATTTACTTATTTATGAATCAAGTCTCAAAGATGTAAACCCCTGTTGAGTAGCAACAAACTACCCCGCTAAGAAGGCTAAACGATTTCAGTCTACGTTGCATTAAAATCCATCTGGTATCTGATTTATATCTTCATTGTTTTCAAGGATTTATAAATTCTCACACTGGTGTCACGGTGGAGTTTCTGGCCTCTAGTAACCTGCTCACCCCCCTCTCAAAAATAGTAAAGTCCTTAAAGGGTTGATAGGTTTTGGACTGATGCTTAGCAACAGCATTCCTGTGCCTTAAGTAGCAGTAAGCCCCTCACTGCACCCTTTGATGTGGCTGTCAAGGCAGATTTATTTCCTCTTAACACATTGTCTTCTTGTCCTCATACATAAAGGGATGAAAGAGAGTGATGTTTACACTTTTTTTTGTCGTAATTAAATTGTGTTGCTCATGATTTTTCAGGTGATGTGAGACATACATATTGGCGGATCATGAGGGGAGGTCTGACAAAGCGGCTTAATTCGATTTTTAGCGGCTGACATTTGGAAACTGGGACTTTCGGATTCTTTCGAGGCCAACGTGACGTCTGCTGTCGGCAATGACCACAGAAACTGAGTTATAGGTGATGTTTATTTTTATCTGCAGAAGTTCCCAGAAGGAAAGCAAAGATTTAATTCCCTCTCTCAGTCGATGCTGGTTCAGCATTGTGCAGAGTTACAGTATCAGCCTGTAAGGTAAACAATAGCATCTCAGCTCGAAAGCAGCGTGTTTACCGGCCTCCTCACTTTTGTGTTTTCGCTAACGATCAGATTACCCACCAGCTACCTGCTAAGGTGACATACCCCTCACACAATACCACTGAGGTCTCCCACTGTGTGTACTGCTTCTTGTAAAGCAGCACTTGACGTCTCCTTGGCCCACCTCCATGCTGCTCATCTCCACCAAGCTCTGACTAACCCTCTGTGTGTTCTCATGGCTCTCACATGGGAATCGGGCAGCTGCAGAAGTGCTTGTTCTTTGTGCGTGTGTGTGTTTGAGACAGCCCACTCTGTTCTCAGCCATATGTCTGTGAAAGAGATGTCCGAGCGTAACAAAGCGCCAGGAGTTTTCCTGAAAGGACCAGATAGAATCAAACCAGTGTCCTCATGTTTGACCGTGGGCTAAACATGACTCATGAATATATAAATTGAAACGGACTTTACTTCCTGGGGTCCCCATAACAATAACAATATTTCCTAAATCAATTACAATGTACCTTCCTGCTTTCTTTGACCCATTGAGGTCAATCAGACCCAGACTTCTCACAAACAAACTAAACAAACTATGAATACAACTACACACTTGGGATTTCTGGGCTGTAATGTTGTGTTAGAAACACTGTCAACACCAATCACAGCTATTCAACAAGAAAAGCTGTGTCAAGCAACATGAAAATACACTCTCGGGGTGTTATTCATCAACACCTGATAACAATCATGAGTTCATCATTGTCACTATTTCATTTCAGTGATTTTTTCTTTTTTTCTCACAGTACAGTTGGTGTTTGAACAGTTTTTTGGATTCTGAAGTGATGTTTCCAGCTTGGATGACTGTGAAGGGGAAGATCCAGGATGAGTCAGAGCCTGGGTCACTGGACTGGGGCCCTGACACATGACCGACATAGATATTTATTGAGTCAGAGTTGTTATTGAGCCAGTGCCCCTGCTAACAGCTTATTAATCAGCCCTTAACCAGTGCAAGTCTAAACACAACCACAGTCTAGTGTTTCTTGCACCATTGTTGCTTCTTCCTCAGAAATCACAGCTCAGGTCATCAGATGCAGTTTATCATTCACATTGTCTCCTCCTGTTCCCAGGAGCTCCTTCAACTTTAAAACACCATCACATATTTTACTGACAAACCATCTTCCTCCAAATCCAAGGCCTTGATATATCACTGTGAGAATTTAGCTTTCTGCAGAAAAATGGTTTCTTCATTCTCTCTGATAATAACTTTGAATGCTGACAGTGAGTTGAGGCGGGCCGCCAGAATTTCAGGGAAATGTGAGGATATGCTCCATGCATGTGAAATGTGAGAAATACATCTTTTTATTATGAAGTGAAGAAAGCAAAAAAAAAAATAAAGGCGAGACTGTAGGATAATACTTGAATAACAGCTCTGACAACTGACACGAACAATGTGACATTTCATTGTTTCTTCAAGGTACCCCGTGAAGTTTTCTTGGGAACAAACACAACTTATGTTTACATCAAGTGCTGTACAGCGCAACGCAAGATGCTTATCCTTGATTCCTAACAAATGTGTTGAATGCATTTGCGTGTTCAGAGACAATTGAATACAACAGAGAACCTTTAACCTTGAAGAGCTTGGCAACCGCCCAAGTCCTTTAATTTTTTCATTCGGTGTTTTAAATCTGCAGTGATTGATTCTCTGGCCGTTCTCCGATCTCCTTTAATTTGATATTTCAAACTTGTCAGCATATGGCGGCTTATTTTTTTACACATCTGGAAGACAAAAAGTCAGCCTTAGCATTTATCAGGAGTAATTTATCTGAGCACCTGAGTGATATAGGTCCAACATCCACTTCCTTCTAAAGCTGTTTTTCATCTCCTCCAACTCCCGAGGGAAATATTTGGCTCCACTGTGCACTCCACTGTGTTCTCCAGCTAGGTGCTAACTTTGATGCTAGAATGATACATAGAGGAGCTTACATAGAGGAGTTATGATGATTCCCTATGTGTTTGTCATTATGAGCAACCCCTCACACATTCATATCACATTACCAATAAATATTTTTTTACATATTAAGTCAAGAAAATCAAGTATATGCATTTTTCTTTGCTCAAATGTGAGTTATTCATCTTTTTCTCCACCATTTTTCCAGTTAGTTTACCTTCATTCTTAAAAACTTGTTTCCTGTGGCTCCACCCACTGAAGTTCAACTCAGCAGAGAGTGCAGCTCTGGCTCTGAGAAATGTTTGTTTAACTAAATCTTTAATCTGTGATGATTCACTGCTTAATCTCCAAAGGCTCAACAGCGGCAGAAGACAGCCTTGTATCTTCCAGTATGATGCTTTGGTAAACAACATGCCTCAGCTCAGTGGGGCTGTCCTCGCAGTGGGGCTTCGTTGTAGATCACAGCATAATCAAAGCTCTTGTTTGGAGATGTGAACGCCTAGTTTTCAGTCTGGACATCCCCAGTAATTTCTCACCACTAACAAAGCTGCCTGCTGCCTTCTGTGTTGAGTGGAGCCTGAGATTTAGATCTAAAGGCCTTATTTGAAAGTGCTGGTCATGCATGCAAACTAGGGGGTGCTATGAAACCATGGCCTTTGTCTGACACACAATAGCATTTCAACCGCTGGGGAACAGCTTGGATCTCCATAGAACTGGCATTACTTTCATGTCAAGTGACACTGAAGGCAATAGAGTGACCAACTTCTCAAAAAAAAAAAGCCTCCACACATTCAGCTCTTACTCTTTACACTTTCTCTCCTCCAGTCTTTCAGAACTGCTGGATTGGGACATTATTTCATATTCTTTAAAGTTGTGCCAGCCCATTCTCACAGCTGCAGCTTTGATCAAGACTATGATTTGTGGAGTATTTGCTAACGGCAAGAAACTCGACTGGTAGAGTTCACACCAGTTGATAGCTACTGTAATCACATGGTCAATATCCACTTCGGCTTGGATTTGACTCATGTTTAGTTTACAATGACATAAAACAGAGAAAAGCAGAAAAAACTCACTTAAGAAACTGAAGTGTTTATACTTTACAGTTATACGAGTACTTTGGCTGAAGTTACTAATAAACAACTTAACAAAACTGTTGGTTTACCAAGATGCTGAATTCCAATATGGTCCTTCTTCGTCCTGTTCTGCATTTTACACTGGCCAAAGTCCTAAATAATGATGTTATCTAAAAGAAAAAAGAAAAAAATCATATATTAGTGTTCAATGACCAAAGGAAATTTTAGTTTGAGTTAATTACAAGTTTTTTTCCTCAGTGTTCTCCCATATGAATAATGTTTTTCCCCCTGATCACAATGATGAGTTTCTGAGGAGTAACTCTGGGGACATCACAAAGAGAGAGACAGACAGGCGGAAAGAAAGACACACAAAGGTAAATGGGTAGAAAATTGAGAAAAAAAACCTTCAACTGTGGGGTTTGTGGTGGGAGGGGTCATGTTGTTTGATCAGCAGACAAGGGGGTGGGGGGGTTGCGAAGCCCTTGATGCTGATAGTGGGCAGCGGTTTAAACCCCTGGAGTGATTGACACTTCTGCCGCTCCGCTGTGGGCTGAGTGCGGGGGTGGGAGGGCGGGGTTGCACACACAGAGGCCTGTTCCTGGCTATACATTTGCATCCTCTGCCCATGGGTGGCTGTGTTAATAATGTGGCAACTGGGAAGATTAATTGTGGACAAGCAGCAGGATTACGAGGGTCTTTGTGGGAGCAAAGGGAGCACTGGGTGGGAAAGGCCTGTGATCTGTGAGGCTGAGAGGAAATTAGTCAGGGCAGGCTGGAGCTGCCTTTTAACAGCGCACCTAAGGAAATGAAAGCCTTGTGCAGAGAGGATATTGAAATAAGTAGCCAGAAAATTGTTGACATACTTGAGAGGCCGATATCGTTAATGTTCATTAATGTGAACGCACAAAGGAGACAAAAAACGCTGCGAATGGAGGAAAATATTTCTTAAAATTCACTTAAGGTGTTACTAAAGAAGACACTATTAACTCAGGCAAATATGTTACATGTTACTTTCTCAGATTAGAAAACATAATGTGTCTCCTTTCGCATTATCAGCAGCAAAATGCGGATATTAGACTCAGTCCCTGCCTAGTATCCAATTAAGAAGAATAGCAACAACACAACAAAGGAGGCTTCAGTCCCCTGCAGCTGTGTCTCCTTTTCTGTTGAAGACAGACATGAAGGAACAGGGCAGGAGTCTCATGCCACCTGTTGGATTGTCCACACATAGCAGCGCAAACTCAGACAGCATTCATCTGCTGCCTGACCCTCATCTGACCCTTTCCTCACTACATTTGCTTACAAAAAAAACAGAAAAAAACACGATTTATTTTATGCTAATTAGTGCTCTGGGTGCGCTTACATTCACATAATAGACAGCCTAAAGAGACTGTCCTATCTAATAGGTTTTAAAGGACTTGAGTATTTTAGCAGTATCAAGATAACTGTGTGCTGTTGGAGGAGAGCGGGGTCCGTAATGGCACAAACAGCGTGGTCTCAGCTTCGCAGAGCCTTAAACGTCAATTTCAGCCACATACACGAGAGAATTCTCACTTTGCAACCTGCTCGCCTTCATCGATGTTGGGCTGCTATGCTCGTGCCTTTCCCATCAGTAATCATTTAAAAAAAAAAAGGTAAGCATCTGGACATTTAGGCCTCTTAATTAAAATACTGGTGTTTTTCCAGTTTAAGAGAAATCATGAAAAATGGCCTGTCACGGCGAGTTTCTAAAACCAGATGACAAAGCTGGACGACCGGGCGGGGAGGGGTTCCAAACACAAACACCAGGCTTAATAGTTGTTAATTAAATGTAATTGTTCAAAGCAAAATCCACGGTGTTGAAATGGCACGGCTTAAACATTCAGCAATTTAAAGGCAGATTGCTATTACCTACTTATTCTTGATTAATTTCAAACATATTGACTAATCTCATGTGTGGAAAATGATCTACAGCTTCATTTCTTTTTCACGCGTTCAGGGAAAAGAACTTACACAGAAACAAATGTGCCATTTCAAAATCAATAAGCTTAGCAGAGGACCATGCAAATTCAAGATGTGCTGTAGCAATAAGCTAGTCCACCTATGAGCATTACCAGACTTCCAGCATCACTCGCCAGTATCTGGAAAGATATACAGTTGCAAATGTATGTGTGACACGATGTGCTTTGAAATAAATTCCTAGTACACCGAGCCTTTGTGATTTGTGGTCTCGGAGCAGAGCATCTGAGCTGTAGTCTTATATTTCAAGTATGTTTTTAGTTGTGCCAAGATGTTGCACCACTCATTATTTTCCTCAGATTTCTGAAGCACCATCGTCTATCAGGGAGATTTATTGGCAGATGGACCTCCAGATGTTTTGAGTATCTTTTGCAGAGAAAAAGAGAGCGTGCCTTAGGAGTCGGGCCACAACAGCGCTGTAGACATGTTATGTTTGAAGCAGAAACATATGCAGTGGATTAGATCTGAATACACATTGTGTTATTCAGATACTTTAAGCTAATTAAGCTAAACCCAAAAAAACTCCGGCCGATGTTTCACGGCGTCTGGTCTCCAGAACTCATGAGAGTGTGCAGTCTCCCCGCTTTCTGTCAAGAAAAATAAATCAGCTTCTTTTTGACAATGAAACAAAAAATGATAATATTTCTTTGTTGTTTTAAGGACTCCAAACTATAAAATCTTAAAGTATAAAACCAAATCAAACAAATAGCACTTAGCCTTGATTAGATCTGTGCTGTTATTTGTTCAGGTGCTGATCTCTCCACCTCTTGGCTTCTTCATGTCCACCCCAATACAATGGAGACAAGTGGAGACTGTCTTCCCAAGAATAACGACAGCATCAGGCGATTCAAAGCTGTCTGGCAGCCGTGGTAATTTGTGACGTTATCAGGGTGGAAAAAAAATCACAGGAAAAGAGGTCAGGGTGGATTGATGGGTCGACAAAAACAGACCTCTATTTGTTTTCACATCTCTAACCAACAGTCAACTTTTTTGTTCTTTAAAAAGCATGACTCCATAAGTGTTAAATATTGTAACCTTTAAAGATGAAGGTCACCTAACCTTATCAAAGCAGCTATGTGATCCTAAACCACGAGTATTCAACAATTATAGTGCGTGTTTTGAAGATTTTACACAGTGGAAATCAAATCCTGTTCACCAAGATCATAGAGTTCTCGTGGCAGAAAAACATGAATATCTCTATACATACATGGGTTTTGTAGGATAATCAACCGAGTTATAGGCGCTACAGCCTGACATGATACATTATGCAGATCTAACTCCTTAAATTAACCTTAAAGTCAGCTCTTCCAATGATCCTAATTTTTTCTATTTCAGTACATTTCCATTAGTGCGCAGATGACAGCTATTTAAGAAGTGAGAAGTTAAATAGTGCTGTTACTTCAGTAATAGACTTGTGACTAGTTGTAAAAATAGTCATATTCACAAGAATAAGTGAATGCATATTATATTAATGGACCCCCGAGGTGATTAATCACTGCAAATAAATGGAGGGGGAAAAAAACATCCTTGTGCCTGACATGTTGAAACTCAAGTTAACATCTGACCCCTGCGTCTGCTCACATATCGCCGCAGCAACGATCACGACCCCCGTTATGAGATTATAGAGCTACTGCACAGAAACTAGGGAGGGAACAGATGTACAGTATCACTTGACTTAGTTATGTTTTGCCTGTTACTCTGTGAGGCTGATTTGATTTTTCAGTGACTGATTCAAGTTTGAGCGAGAATAATGCATCATTGTTTGGAGGTAAATGGCTTCTTTGAAGGAGGCAGCGCAAGGATTTAGTCATTTAGGAAGCAAAACAGAAACAGTTGTGTGCGTGTATGTGTGTGTGTGTGTCTGGAGATACTGAAATAACCTTGGGAGTGGAGATAAGAACCCACAGGGCCACTTTTGTTGTCACTAACAAAATGTGACATTTGGATATTAGAGCTGTTTCAAGTCGGCGTGCATGCGAAATTTGTATTTGAACAACTGGCTCTTTCCATCTCGTGCCTCGTGATCAAGCGGGAACAGGTTTGGCCTGGTGCTTATAGTGAACGTATCCATAAATTATCATCAGAGAGCTTGCTGCTGTTATTGTACGGCTTCGCCCTCTACGCATTGAGTTTCAGCTCATGTTCCACTCCTCTCTCCCCTCATATCTCAGCTGCGACTTTGTCATGCAGCCAAGCACGTAATATGCTCTGAGCTCTGTATCATGTCCAATTATAATTAGCTTTGTCAGGCCTGAGCCCTACAACCCTCATGCAGATAATATGATAATATGTCTTCATAACCAAGTGACCTTACATGTGCAATATTTCTCTCCTCCTTAAGATTGCGTGTCAATAAAGTAATGGAGTCTGGGAGGCAGTGGCAGGGGAAGATTTAGATGATTGGGCTCTCAGGTGCAGTGATGTATAACCGTTATTATTCTACCTGTCGGAGTTGTATACACAGCTGAGTGCAGCATGGTGGTGGCCGGGGAAGAGAGCCGGGCTTTCAAGGGAGGCCTTTGTTAATAAGCCTTTAATCCTTCGTTAAACCCGCCACTGAGGGATACTTTCTCATTTTCACTCGGTGCGCAGAGATTTTTGAGTTGAAATAGAGAGCGCTGTTATGAGAGCGCCTCCGTGTCAAGGATGTGACATTAATAATGCTAATCCCATTGATTATTTTGGATGTCAGCGAGGGGGCACTGGTGACATCTGGTGCAGAAAAGTGACCTTTTTAGTCAATCAATTAGTCAATTGACTGAAAAAGAATTGACTGGACAACGTTTGATTAGCGTATTTTTGGGTTGATTGTTTAAACATCTGTTCCGTGAGCTGCTTTTTGGTACACTGTTGCCCCATAAAGTTGAAATAAAATGTATATTTTTTACCTCTTCTTATGAAATGATTGGCAACAATGTGATTTATTGTTTATATAAAGTGTATATCTTATCAAAACTTTATAGATCAATCTATTCCAAACATATCTCTGTGAAAATAAAACCACATACTGTAGGAATAATAAAAAGAGGAATGTGCCTGAAAACAAAATTATTCCAACTTTATGGGAAACAGTTTTTTGTTGTACTTTTTGTTCTACATTTTTGATCATCATTGAATTATTTAAGTCAAATAAAGCCAAATAATCAGTTGTATATGTAGAAATAAAAGTTGTGTTGTACGTTGTTTATTTCAACAAATCCGAAACAAGGCCAATAGAATACAGTACAGGCAAAAATCATTTTTGGAGTTTTTAATGTCATTCTGGTGAGCGCGCCTTTGTCATGAATAATTTGTGCTGAAGGTTTGCCTCAGCTCATGGGCATAGATGTGTTCAGTCATGCAGATGCGTTGCTTTTCGGGTAGTAGCAGAGGTCAGCTAAAACACCAAACACATTGACATCTATGTAATAGCTCTGAGATTCCCATGCGCTGTTACACCTCGCCCCGGTGTTCCCACCACCCTGTGGTTGATAGAAACAACCGGACAAGAGAAGCTCTTTTAGAGAGAGACGGCAGTGAATTCCTGACAGGCTGAGGTTTCACTAACACTGACGCAACGTAATGAGGGAGCCAGAGGTGAGGCCTATCTCAGCACGTCTGCGTGGATTTCCCTGAGTGATTGATGTGTTCCAGTCAAATGAAACAGTGGGCTGAGTGATATGACACTTGTCTCGCTGTGACACACGTGTTCACAGCTAACGGTTATTGGTGTTGATGGGCCCCACTCCACTCAGCCAGCCAGGCACAGTTATTTTGATCCCTTGTTCTTTTATTTCTGTCCCCCCTCTCCCCTGTTTTCTGTCTCCTTGCCACATCAAATCAGAATTTAGAGATGGAGGCAGGACCCCTCAGGTACTAGCTTATTAAGCATCAGGAGCTGAGACAAGATGAAAGTAATAACAGGGACCAGACAGTCAGGTGGGCACCTAACATCTCAGGTGGGAAGTGACATTTGGGATTTCACTGGTGAAAGAAACTTAAAATACATGAAATGCCTTCCTTGTCAAACAGACAATAGTTGTTTTTTAAAACAATTGGTTGTGATATATTTGGTCATAGATGATTTACAGGCTGTATTTGCATTACAGTTCTCCCTTTTCCAAGAATTAGTTTGTTGTTGTTGTTTTTCAGGTTTCATATTGAGTTAGATTATTTAGCTTAGCCTACGAAACAACAAAAAAACAACAACATGCTAATATCACAATAAATAGGCCAGAGATAGCACCATTTGTCATATTTAGCCATGCTAATTGGTTGATTAATGGGCTCCACTTTGATCCGGGTTGAAACATCCTGACAATTTTTTTGATGGATGGCCATGTAATTTGTGCTCTTCCTCTAGCACTGCAACATGTGTGGTTCAGAGTGAAATGTCATGGCAACTATTGAATGAACCGCCTTGATATTCAATGCACACATTCACGTCCCTGTCTGGGTTAACATCAATAACTGTGATGATCCCTTCACTTTCAATCCAGTGCCATTCCCAGGTTGATTTGTTAGAGTTGATGTGCCCGATTCATTGTGGAAAGACTTGCAAAGTGATGACACTCCAATCAGCCTCAGTTTTAGTTGCTGGTCAGTGGTAATTAGCAAAATATTAGCCCGCTAATTAAATCAAAATGTTGACTATGTTAAACATTTAACATTTTAACATTTGATGTGAAGTGTGTTTGTTATTTTGCATTGTCATCATGAGGATGTTAGCATGCTAATATTAGCCTTTAGCTCCTAGCACTACTGTGCATTAGAACAGTAAATAGAGCCGCTAGCATGGATGTGGCCTCTTAGTCTTGTGATTTTCTAAATGACTAGAAATTATGAGTTTATAAAGGAAGTTGATTAACTGACGAATCACTTCAGCACCTCTGTGACTGACACTTGATAATCAGTTTTACACAAAATGTCACTCAATCTTTAATAATGGCCTCCATTGCCTCAACAAGTTAAACATCCAGTGAACATTACCATCCAATAGAACTTTATCAGTTAATTGATTTATTGAATAATTGTGTGTAAGAAGTGGTGTGGAAACAAGTATGAAGGTATCTCTCCGGGCTGTTATCTTGCTGTCTGCGCTCAAAACCTTTCCCACGTCAGATGCCCTTTCTTTCATTTCGGCAACCCATGAATCAAGCACTGATACACACTCATGGTCTAATTACTAATAATTGGATTAAAGCGATTCCAGATTGATCAGCGTCTACTTCTGAAATGACTGTTCTTCAGTGAAATCTGCTGTTTAAAATCCCTGAAATCTTTTTTCTTTCTTTTCTTTTCTTTTCTTTTTTTTTTTAAATGCCTGGGCTGGTAGATGTGGGCGACAGTTCCAATGGTCACAAGATGGTCGCCATCAAACACTATCCCCTTCTGGTCTCGGTGACAGCTCTCATTATTGGAGGCCACCGAATAGTTACCAACTGATAAAAGCATATCACACTGCGGAGGAAATTGAATTCTGGAGGACATAAATTCTGACTGGGAGAGATCATAGTCAGAAGCTAATTTAAGGAAGATTAAATTAATTTCAATGACATCCATTCTATCTTGACGAAGTCGGTACATAACATAATGTAGCTCTGTTGCCTTGAGATAAGAGGATAGTCATTTTAGACTGGGCACAGCAGTAGCTGAGGATCAAGCCCTAATCCCATTGCTGCAACCTTTTTTTTTTTTTTTTTTTTTTTTACAGAATATCATGGAGGATACAGAGTGTCTGACAACCATTATTCAGTAAGGGGATTTTGAAAGTCTTTCAGTTTAGTGTGATAATTTAATTGACTGCTGACCCAAAGCCTCAGGACACAACTTGCTTTCATACTGAGCCAGCTCAGTTTTTTATGTTCACAGTCGTATTCCTTATTTTATGTTTAGTCTCACATCAAAACTCGATGGCAATTTATTATTTTTCCAACAGAAAAAATGAAGTCATGATATCTTGCTAGCTGATGTCTAAACTTTCCTTTGGACTGTACATAATACCTCTTCTCTTTGTGGTGGAAAATCGGTTGTGTCACACAGCCCAGGCCTTTTTTGTTTCAGAAAAATTCAAGACAGATTGGCTTCCACTGCAGCGCTTGAGGAAATCTGTGAAAATAAACAAATGATTGTGATCAATTTGTTTGCATACAAAAACCTCAATACAACTCTACAATATAAAAGCAGGACTGCACGGCACATCATTGTAACTGGGTTTCTATCACATCCATAATATCCACCACCACATCCCAGACTTGTTAAGACAGCCACAACTCTGGACTTTGTTGTAGTCAGAGATTGATTCACCGCATTGTGTTGAGCTGGTGATGTTTAACATGATTGATTGGAGTTTATTAGAAATAGAGTTAACAATGTCATTATAGCTGCAACAATACAAGACAAATATCACAAATTACACTTGACTTTTTCCATTACTAACCGTATCCAGACATCTAGAGGGAGCCATACATAAACAGAGCACTAATGTTCCTGTCTCACGTTGCTTTTCTATAAAGTTTCTATGGCTTATATGTTACCAAACATTTGCTGCGAGCCATATTTGCCACTTTGTCTCCATGTACAAGCTACTGCACTAATAGCTAATTGCTAACTTCTGGTACTGGGCTTTTCTTGCTGCTAATGGACTCTAAATGGACTGTGAGGCTGTATTTCAGCTCTTTCAGCTCAACTCAATAGAGAAGCTGGGGAAATGACTGATGATTCTCTATGGACTCATCCCTGGGAGCGACTCCTTTCACAATACATGTAATAATTTGATGAATGTTAACATATGTAGTGATTAAAGTATACTGTGATGCTGTATGGGAAATGTACTGTATATACAAAAATGTCTTTATTACAAATCTTCCAATCAAAACGACATGTAATCTTTCCCATTCTGGGAATGAATCATTTTCACAACATAAAATCTATATTGTATGTTACTGTTAGTCGCATGTCTTCGTGCTTCCACTGTGTGAGTCCTTGTGGTCGAGCTGTCTCAATGGCTAATGAATTACAGATGAACATTGATGTAAATTAATCTCCCAGAAGTCCCTGGGTAATATGGCAACCATTTAAAACTTTAATCAATAACCCTGAAGTTAAAAGTGTTCAGGCGCAGCACTTGTTTGGTCACAATAAAGCGAAAGCAGAGCACAGCCTCCTCTAAACTATGGTGACAAGCACAGTCACGCTAAATCACTGAAAGTGAAAAATAAATGTCTGCATAACTTTATCAGCTGTGCTTCCATGTTTCCTGTGGGAGCGGGATGTCAGCAAAAACAATAGTGGGAATGAATGATTTATCATCTAAACTAATTCTCCAGTCCTCTCATATTGGTTGTTTTCAGTAATCTATGATGAAATACGTACTGCACATAAATATTTAGGCCAAAGTAGCATCCAGTAAGTATCCTAGGCCTTAGGAACATCTACATACAGGATCTGTCAGGTTACATTTTAATGTGCCTTGACATGTTTGACTGTATGTAAACACTGCTCATCTTTAGTGACACTGAATGCACAACATTATGTAACAGTGAAATTTCCACTGCATTTCAGTTCAACATTCTACATTACAGACATTTTCAAAAACTGGCTGATTATTGACTTTTAACTAATTGGCAAAATATCCTAAACAAATTGTATCTGTATCATTCTAACCATTTTTGGATTTTCCATTAATCTCAGTGACAGAGTCCATAGCGGTAGCTGATAGTTAGCTTCAGTGCTAATTGTCAGATCTGTGGTGGTTTGACACAATAATGACTGTGAAAAGCTAAAAGCTCATTGCTGTGTGAAAACGTTCATTAAATTCACTGTGAATTCTTCGCTCTGACACATTGTCTTTGTTGTTTCCTCCACAAGGTAATGGATAATACATCCCCTGTCATACACAACCTGTGCGTGACTTCCTTTGCGTCATATTTCATAATCAAAGTGTTTTTATTTGTTCTTAAGTATAAATATACAGCGTGTGTACATTCATATATATGAATGTCAGACAAGTGTGATCCTTTCTTCTCCTGACACAATAGCACTTTATTACCCTCCTCCTCATCTTCCTTGTTCTCCTGCATTTGGCCCTGATCCTTCTCTCCGCCTCAGACAGATGATGTGTAGATGCAAGCTTTGCGCTTCCCTCATCTGTCTCTTCCTCCCACTATCCCTTTCCTGCGCTCCATCTTTCAGAACTGTAACCTACGGTCGCCAGCTGTGCAGGGAGCCCCAGAGTGTATTTACGGCGAGCTGCACTTTATCACACACAGCTGCAGAGCTGCCAACATTACTCTGAGCATATTCGGGCCTCTCTGCCTCTGGTCATGTTTTTTTTTTTTTGTGGCAGCGAGATCTTGCACCGCTGCTGCATGCTTCTTTCCCCCCAGCTGCTGCCCTGCTGGAGAAGGTGGGGTGAACTGTTAATGGCCTGTAGAGTACAAACAGCGGTGCCCGCTGTTGCCACTGGGCAGGCTTACAGCACACCTTCCAGGAAAGGCACAAAACTAAAACAAACGCCACCATTCAGAGTTTTAAATAACTCTTGTCACGCAGGCTAACAGTCCTCTTTCTGTCCTCCAACTTTTTTATTGCAAATGCAATCCTGTATCAATTGTTGGTGCTTCTCTCTGCTGGCCTCTTGTTGATATTTTGATACAACATTAAAATATCTCCTCCGTGTTTGCCCCGGTAACAGCAGAAATCTGTCCTGAGACTGCAGGGGGCCTGGTGATGAGCTGCCTCCTTCCCTGCCGACCCCTTGTCCCCGGGCGGACAGAGTGGAATACACCCCCACCACCCCCTCCCTCTCTCTTATAGGGTCCCAAGTGTCCTTGCAGCCTATCAGGATGGAGAGATCTCCACCCCCTCCCCCCCTCTTAGCATATCAGGGGCCGTACATCTTCCAGTGGCGCAGAGCTTTATGCAAGGTGACAGCTCCTCACACTTCAGTGTTCGGATCACCTCAAGTAGCTCAGATATCGGAAAAAATGAGCACACTTCCCACCGCGGTGACCAAATGTAGATTGACTGAGGGTGTCCGCGGGCCGCCGCGCCCCTATCCTCCTGTCCTGACAGAACAGGCCTGCTGGTAACTCTCTACATAAGAGAGAGCAGAGTCTGGAGACACATCAGAGGGGAGAGCTGGCTGCAGACAGAGGAGAACGGGGGGCTGGTGGTGGAGGGGAGTGAACACTTTGAAGCCATTGGAGGTGATGTCAAGTTTGCTTAGACTCAAGGATGGTGTTTGAATATGCTGGCCACTAATACGGCACCAGTATCTCTGTCCTCATCTCTGTTTTCTGTCACTATGTACAATCCGGGCTCGTCTCCTCGCCTCCTGACAATGTCCTTTCACATCATGTTATTGCACACTCTGAGCTGCAGTCAGCAAGCCGTCACTCAGCTTCTTTGTTTGAAAGTCAGGCTCTTCTTTTTTTTCTTTTTTCTTGCCGTTAATGCGCTCGCTGCCTGTATTAAAGTGACGGGAATACGCTGTCTGCTTTCCCATCAGGAAATCGTTGGCGGTGGAACCACCTCAGCTCACTCACCACCCGCCTTATTTATCCCAGGATGCAGCTACGCTCTCCACAATCTGACAAGTGGCATTTTGTGTGTAGAGGTTTAAGACAAGGACCTAACCTGAGGTCTCTTTATGAAAATCCAGGCTTCTTTCCAAATGTAGTGTATACATCAGCACCACACAGCCATACAGTATAATTTTCCTGTCGGGGGCAAAAATGTATTCGTCCACCAATTTTTTTTCCCCCTGAGCATGTAAATGTATTTCATTCCCTTTGGCTTCGTTGGTTTTGGTGTGTTTGTGTAAGGTCAACCCACCCTGAAACCTTGCTGGAGAGAAGCCTAAAAATAACAAAGCATGTTAGATTCCTCTAATTACAAAGTTGATGTCGAAGTCATGGCTCAGCAGCATGCTAGTGAGCGCTCAGTCTGTCTGTCTAGACACATATTTTGAAGACCAGACTCAAAGGTTTTCATATCCTGTATTTTTTTTCCATGAAGTTTAACTGAAAGATGAATTTATTTATTTTTTTAAAAAGATTTTCCCATCCAAAGGAGTCTGGTTTTTGCTCATAAGTCACTCCATCATCTACTAAGTCGAAAGTAAAACAGGACAAAAAGCCGCGGTTTAGCAGAAAAGGTCAGACCATTTTTGAGTTTATTCAGTTGCTTGTTCACAGGGGATAAAATCAGCCATCACTTTATGGCCACAGAGCAATCAGACACAGCCCTCCAGTGTCTTCATCTGACTCTTCTGCCCCTGTCAAGTCCTCCTTCAATCTGGAAGTCTGAGCAGTCGCGTGGAGGTTGACATGATTGCCTTTAAGCAGCCCCTCTTAGCCAGTGACACACAGCTGCAGCCAGGCACCTCTTCTGACAGTAAGAGCACCATGATGGATTGCCTTGCCAAAACTGCTGATCAAAGGAGGTCGAAGTTCAGATGTGTGTCTGGCTGCACTAGCATGTGCAATCACCAGAGATGGCTTTTCTTGTCCATACATCTGAAATTCAGGTGGAGTATTTTTTTTTCCACTGACAACTGACTTAGCTTAGTAATTATTATATGAATTATTGGCAATTTATCAAATATATATGTATGAAAACACGTTTGTGTGAAGAACATTTGAATTTATCGATCTAACGGATTCAGCTGAGTTTGAGGATCAATGTACAAGCCGTCATTCTTGCCGATATTGCAGCAAATACAGCTCACCCTTTGACCAGTGTTCATGCACACATTAATACTCAGTGCCATCTTTTGGGCCGCAGAAGCACCGTGCTGAAAAGAGCAGACATTTAAAAGTTTCTGACATGTGTCGCACTACCATTGAGACACTGCCACTGATGTAGGTGGAGCTGACAGCATCCCAGCCATTGAGGATGGCTCTGGGACATACCAAGTTTGGTATGTGTCAGCTCGCATTGTTGTCAGGATATATCCTAAGTGAAGTCAGAATATGTAAACAGCCTCATTAAAAAGGGAATGCATATGAAACATTTTGGGTGGAGTGACGGGAAAATGTTCTTTCAAATTTGCCCTCGAAATTACAACACAACAGATACAGTACAACAGTACCATATAGATTTGAACATATTCTCCTCTACAGTATGCAGTGGATAGTATTTACTCTTCGTATATTTGATTGACAGATTGACTTGGGTGGAACTGGATTCTTGTGAGTTGCTGTCCAGGCTTAGCCTCGTAAACCAGCCTCCCCCCGAAATGCATTCAATTCATTTCTCAGGGAGAGTCTGGCCTCATCTTGAACCGACAAACATTGAGTTGGGTGACACACGTTGGCCAATCACGGGATAACGTTCCTCCAAGAAACTCAACAAGCGCCGACTCTTGCTCTAGTTTGAGTTCTGTAATTGATGGTATTTCATTTAGAACTTCCCTTATGTTTTTGCAAAATGTTTGTTGTAGGTGAGTCCAGTCCATGTATTGTAGTGATGTTTTCAGGCCCTGATTGGCCAACGTGCTGTGTCAATCCACAGCGGCGACGCTGATTGGCTCGGTAGACGGCCGATTTCTGGCGAAACGGTTTCAACGGGTATGAGGCCAGACTCTCCCTGAGAAATGAATTGAATGCATTTCGGGGGGAGGCTGGTTTACGAGGCTAGTCCAGGCTTGTAGGAAATCAAAATCAAAAGTATCAATTAGGGATGCCCCGATACCGATACTGATATCGGATATCGGTCTGATACTGTTGTAATATACTTGTACTCAGTATCGGTGAACTTTAGTGAGTACAAGAACCGTGCATGCAATTGCTCTGCGTGAAGACCGCGATCAGATGGTGGCTTTACATCTTTGTATCTTTGTATTTTTCTTTTTAGATCAGAGGCTTGTTACAACAAATTTTGTTGTAACAAGCATAAAATAAAATAAAATTTGTCTTCCAATTCATTGCATTTTGCCTAATTGTTTGTTTTTTTGTTGTGGTAGAAGGATCGGCATCGGTACTCGGTATCGGCAAGTACTCAGATCCAAGTATCGGTATCGTATCGGTTTGGAAAAAAAGTGGTATCGGGGCATCCCTAGTCTTAATTCTAAATGGTCATATTGAAACATAGTGAAAAGCCTGTCACTTGAAACGGCTGGAGTTTGCACTGGGCCATTCATACAGAAATATATGTTACAAACAAAAAGATCAATCCCTTCTTACCTCTAGTCTGCACAGTTGACCAGTTTTTGCCTGAAGTAGATGCGAATGTAATATCATCAATTTTGTAAAAGAGACACAGCCCCCTCCCTCAAACTGATGTCACCATTGATGTATTAGTGGGCGGAGTCGCTCAATCTTCCAACAAACACTTGCGATGAAGCCAACTGGTGCTGATTTAAGTGTGTTTGATTGCTCAGTGGAATAATACACATAGCAACCTAACAAGACTGATTTCACAATTTGGGGATTGGAGTTCTCTCAGATTCTCTCTTAACTCCAGTCAGGAGGAAAAGACGCAGAGTGAAACATCCCTATGTGAGGATCCTCGCCGGAGAGGGAGAGACGTTTGCGGTTGAGGTAGCCTTGGAGTCTTATTTCTGGGCCAGATTCACATTAGTGACATTTATCATGGAGAGGGAAGATGGTATAATTAGCTTGTCAGTCTACTTTAGGCTGAGCTAGTGCTCTTTGTGAAGAAGAATGGACTGCGAGCCCAAGGAGCTGACAGCCAGTCGATAATGTGGCAATTAATGTCATAAATAATTCCAAAGCCAATTATATTAAAATGGACCTCACACTCTAAAACAGCACTTTATTTCCTATCATTTTATGATGTGTTCGATATCAAACAGCAGGAGCAGATTTTCCTCTTTATTTCTACATATGGCCGGCATATGGTGAAGCCATAATGTGAGGCATAAAAATCAGAAGGGCCATGCAGTAGATTTATTTCTTGATTTAGTTTGCCTTTGACTTACGAATGTCTTCCTTATTGCTGAAGCATCACCCGCGGTAAAAAGCAAATACAAAGTGTAAAACCACTTTTAATCAAAATTATATTGCCTTCATGTTGCTAGCTGTATAAAATGGCTACAGCTCATAAAGAATGTGAGTAATTTAATGGCAGTAGTGGTTAAATATATCAAATGCTCCTTCTGGCCTTGGGAGGGTCAAGCCCTGTGTGATATATAGAGAAGACTGTGATGGCTGAAGGTCGTGTCAGCTTCTTCTGCATAATGCATGAATCCTGTAACTCTCTCCGACTCCAATCTTCTGAACCTGAACCTTGGGATGAAAATTTTACTAAGTAAATCAGCGAGCATGCTGGCATTTCTATTAACCTCCAGTGTGGTGCTGACAGAAACGTGAATCACAGTAAATAATATCTTGCAAATTGTAAATCATGTTTACAACTCGGGCTGAGAAGTGATGTTATGGGATAGTGCCATCTGTTTGCTGTTTGTTGCTGCTAATTTCCCCCACACGGAGGCAAAAGAGAAGGTGATTTGAATGTGCCAAATTATAATTTCAAATCAGGAAAGATCACATCGCTGGTGCTGAAACAAATGAAAGCATTTATATCTTAGAACAATCCCATGAAAATTCAAGAGCATTCGCACTTGACACCTACGGATGGTTATTTTTGAATTAAAGTCAATATACTCTATGATAATACAGGTTAGATGTAGCTTTTGATGAGTGGTATTTCCCACTTCAAACATGAAAATAGCCAGGAGCTTTGATTTATGCATGCATGGAGTAAAACAAAAGAAAAGGAAATGTTGACCTTTACAGGGAACATAAAGGGTCAGTGCGGCAACTGTGCCTCACAGGCAAATTGCCTCCCAGTGCTGGTGATCTATCCTTACAACAGGGATGGAATTCTTATCTTTTGCCATTTGTTTCTGTTTTTTTTTTGGTTGTTGTTTCTCTTGTAGAAATTTGCAGAGGCACGATGTTTCTTCTCCGCATATGCAGGTCACCTCGCAGCAACTCTAAGAAAGTAGTGAACAAATGGAGCTGCGGTGCTGGTAATATCAACGGCCAAGTTTTTTATTCAAATCGGATTCACAGAAGTATTCAAGTGGCAGACGCTGCGTGCAAACCTACCAGCTCTCCTGCCCTCCTTTATTTCTGTATCAAAGGGTAAACTAATGCAAAATGTATATGGCCCTTGGCACAAAAGATGGTGGTGCGGCTCGCTACAGGAAGATTCGTGGTGCTAAAAGCTTGAAACATCTGTGTAAACACATGGCCTTTTTCCAACCATGTAGACAATGTTCTCATAGCCTTAAGATAGATGTCCAAGGCAATATACCTCGCCCTGGGGCTTTGAACATCTGAAAAACCAGGAGCTTCAAGCTATATCCAGTTTTAATATTCTGACTTCATGGTATAGAATTATAGGAGGATTTAACCCATGGCTTTTATTTGACTCCCGTTGTTCTAAGCTTTGGATCAGCTGCACAGGCACAGAGCAGAAATGTGTTTTTTTTTAATGATGCAGTGATGTTTTATACAGTAGCAGTTGTTGTTTTTTTTGTTTTTTGAAATGTGAGATTTTATAAAATTAGGTTTTTAGAGCTGCACAGACAGACCAAAAAAAGAAGGAAAAAAAAGAGAGGACCCTCTGCCTTTGTTGTTGTTCTTTAATTCTGTTAATAGCCTAGGGTAAAGATTTATCTGCTCTTGTCAATTTACCTCAGCCTCAATATAAAGCACCAAGGTCACTTTTTCCTTGCCTGGCCCACAGGATTAAATTGTCATGTCCCTCTAATAGGCAGCACAGGGAATCATTAGTCCAGCTCAGCTGCCTGACTGATAGGCATTTCAGTCCAATCATGGGAGTGTGCCGCCACAGGCCAGCCAGTATTGACACTGTGTCAGGACTGAGAGGGGACGCCTTAATCAGCCAGGACACTCTCAACATTGATTTGACAAGCTGCCGTAATGACCCCCTTGTTTTGGTAAAGGATCACTGTTTATCCAGGCTGGCATTGATGCACTTGGAGTGCTGCATTGTCATGGAAACTATTATCACCAGCCAAGTCTGTGCAGCTGGGTAAGAGTTGTCTTTAATAGATGGGGGGGCATGAGTGTGTGTGTCTCTCTGTGTGTCTACTTAAACAACCTGTTCAAATTTTACTCACCTAATTTCTTTTTCAGCTTTCAACAAGTTAACTATTCCATAAATTTAAATAACTTTGTATTCCATCAAGTGAAGGCAGCTCTCCTTAGTTGACCTCTGCTATAATCAGTGTTGTTTCCCGGTGTTGTAGCTACATGTGTTTATAATAAAGAGCTGACACTGTGGCTGGCAGGTGGATCAGGGAAATCAGCGCAGCGGCCTCTGCATGAGGTGTTAGACTATAAATATTATTGGCATGCTGACCGTCTCCCACAGCGCCTTGGTGTGTAAAATCGTTAACAAGCAACATGATGGGCCCTCTGCATCCCCAAGGTGAGAATGTGGGGAGTGTTTTTATCAGCCATTATCCCGAGGGTGCAACGAGGTGTCCCGTGTCATGTGATGTCTGGTTATCAGAGCACGCCTCCTGTTGTCATCACCCAAGAAGCCTTTATATATAAATATAAACAGTCATGACTACAACTGTGCGTCCGATGGGAAAACAAAAGACCTGACATAGCGTAGAACACAATACATTAGCTTTTAATTTGTGAAAATACAAAATGAAATCATGTACAATTTATGTACAAGCCTATTTGTACAAGACAATAAACTGTATTTATTATTGGGTATTATGACATAGTCAGAAATATCAACTTAGCACTGTCATTGTATCCACAAGTCAATGTGCTAAAAGAAAATGCACAAAATAATACAAACTAGACTGCAATGCCGAATGTCTCTCAACCCCACAGGTACTGGCAAACAAGAACACACTAGAAAGAAATAGTTTACATTAAGCTTTACAGATTTCTTTGAGTACATAAAAATGATTTGATATCAGCCTCTGCCATTGATGATGCATCATTTAAAATACTTTTAAGACTAATTACTTACTCCAGTCCCATTTTTTTTTTCAATCTCCAGGGAATTACAGCCTTGTGTTAGGAAATCCAAAAACTTTTTTGTTTCTTTAAAGAATGGTCTCTGAGCTGGCGAGATGGAAAGCAAAGAGGAAAGCACATTTCTATATATTTTTTTTTTTCGTTGCTCAAATCCAGCTAAAGTAGAAGCCTCTTTTCGCAGCAGTGGGTCTTCTGGCGTCCTCCGCTGGCTTCAGCACTGCCTGGCACATTACTGGCACCGAGGGATGGATGGCTTGGATGTTCCAGTGCCAGTAAAAAATGTCACAACCTCTCTCTTATTACATCCAACGTGAATCCTCAGCTAGACCGTGACACATATTCCGTAGAGTATTGATTTCATGGATTGCTTTTTCTTTCTTTTTTTTTCTGAAGTAAAGTGACAACAGTGCCAATATAGCTATGTTGTTTTTAAAATAAGACTTAATTAATGACAACTCTTAGTTCACTATTCTGGCCTACAAACTGAAACAAAAAAAGCCTCATCAGATGTGTATACATTGTTTTTTATGGATATATCAGATATGTCATAAATCACCAAGTTAGATTATATTCAAACAAAAAAATGAGGGGGAAAAAAGCCAAACCCACTTTTTTTTATGATAGAGCTGTTTTTCATTTATCTACAAAAAGCATGAGCATGTCTGATTATGGCATTGAGATTGGTCATGGAGTACATAGAAGCGCTTAATGGCCTCCAAGACAATCCTGTGTCAGGCAGTGCTTACAGCCAATGGAGGACTTAAAGATGCCCACTTCATGCGATATGTGGCTTTTACATTCAACTCACTCACAGACTTCAAAATATGATGCCTTTCTATGACGATATTTGGCATTGCCGTCTATGGTGTCCTAAGTAAATCAATTCTGCCACTGTATTTGAAACGATGTAAGATTTTTGGTTCTATTGAAATAGTGCCAACAAAACAGCTCTATCATATTTGGCCATTACAGAAGCATATAAAAAAAGGAAAAAGGAAAAAAAAAGCATTTTCTTCCCCTGGAGAAACTTTGCAGATACTTACAAGCTTTACTCTGTAAGATCTCTGGGCTTTTTGGACATTGCAACCAAACAGTGACACGAAAAAACATTTATAACAAACAACTCCAAAAAGGCAAAGATAAGACAAAAATTTAAATGGATAGAGATAAGGCTGGAGCCAAATGCCATTTACACATGGGCACTGGCCATTGTAACTGTCACAAATGTTGTGAATTAGCTCCAAATGGCAAAGGAATCACTGAGAGTCAGTCACTAGCAATGCCATTGTGGTGGGATCGCAGCTGGATGTAAAATACACAATTGAACATACTGTACAGAATAACTCTGCAGCACTGGGTTAAGGAAATGCAGTAATAGTAGTAGTTGTTCATCAACAGCTAAAAAGGCAACTTTTATAATTGCAAAATTTGATCCAGTAATCATGATAATCGCCTCCTTTAGTAATATTAGTCATTTTTACATTGCTTGTCTCCTTTAAGTGACCCTCATTCCCCAAAATGGAACAAAAAAAGTCATGGGGTCTGGTCACCACTAAAGATTAGCTGTGCAAACTAATAGCTGAGTGGCTGCGACACTTGACTATGATTGTCTTTATGAATATTTCATGTATCACTGCTTGTACAATAAGCTTGCTGCAGCGGTGAATGAGGGAAGCAGTTTGTGTTTCATCTAATGTCAACTGATGATTTATGTTTGCAGATGAGAAGATATCCCGAGTCCCAGCCCGACACCTGCACAGGAAGGTCTTCCGAGAGCCGGGGCGTCCAGGTGTCGGCGCGGTTCTCAGGCTCAGCACTCGTCCTCTGCTTCTCTGATGGGTGGAATTAAGCTGCTTGTGGATTTACACTGACTGACTTGGTTGACGGCGAGAGTATTCACAGGCTTGATCTGTATGGTCCGCAGGTGGGTATTCTCTGGCTCATCTGTAAACCATGTCTTTTCTGAGAAAAAGCCAAAATCATATAGAGACAAAGAGGAAGGGGACATGAGACAGTTAATGCTACATGGACACAAATGACAATTTCAGTGTCACCAGTTTGTTTTGTTTGTGTTTTTAAGTGCACACAGAACATCCGGAAGACACTGTACTTTTCAAAAGAAATTATTGTTTGAATTAATGGTATGGAAAGAAATTCTGACATGATAAAAAAAAGGAGGGGGGCGAAGCAGAGGTATAGTTTTAATGGCAGGTCAGTATCATTCAATATCCCAGTTTTCACCTCTGCAATGTCACTCATCAAAATGTTTTTCATATATACCATACTGCCATTGAAGCATGCTGTTTTGTTGGGTCAGCAGACATGCAGGTCACTACCCAAACAAAATCCTTTTCCATACCTCACTGTACTAAATTAGAAGTTAATACTTTCAACTTCACAATTCATACATAGTATATGTTTGTTTGTTACTCTTTGAGGGCTTCAGGCTGTCTTTTGTTTTTTTTGGCTTGATGCAACTTTCTTTTGTTATTGAGGGAAGAAATACTGTAGATAAGCTGGCAATAGTATATCACTGGTGATTCATCCACTTGGCAATGTCTGCGGTCATGCATTTTCATCGACATGACTTGAGGCTGTGGTGCTACAGTGCATTAGCACCTTTGCCAGCAGACGCAAGTTGCCAGTAATAAAACAACAAACATGACTCGATAGGGAATGAACTAGAAGCAGCATCAAACCGTTACAATTACACAGTCAAACCTACAGTGAGAGGTACTGCATAGGTCATAACCATGCGCTCCTGATGCAGCCATTTGGGAACACCAAACTACTTGGCTTTCATTCAGAGGGCAAAATGTCAGCAAGGACATGACTGTGTTTAATGCATTATTTAACATCATGCATAATCATTCACTTCCATACCTTGGCCCACTCTATGCATCCTTGTTGCACTTTGGAAAAAGAAAGTAGTACTAAATGTAAGCTAAATGGAACATACTAATATGACCATTAATAACAGGAATTGCACAGTATGATGATCAGAGGCATAAAAACAGCAGATGCTCTCATTACATATGGATGTAGAGTAGGTTAATCAGTGCAGTGCGACCAAACAACACAACTAAAAGTAAAGAAAAACAGAACATGGATCATGTCAGAAAATCTTTAAGTGCCATTACAATGCATATCGCCACTGTAGCACGTATCAAGCAGCCATATTGTATCCATGCCTCCTGCCAAACCATTTGGGGGATGATGTTGTCCATGTTTCAGATGTAATTTAAAACTGAGCAAATGAGCAACATGCAGCTACCATACCAAATGTGTCATATAATGTACTTTCGTTAACACAAAAAAGAGGGGGCTCAGCAATGTCATGTCCAACATAAAGGTATTTCTTTAAAAAAGTGCAATGTAAATGAATTTGCGCAGCTCAACATGTTTTGTCTAGCACAGATTACTAACCATAAAAAGCCTGTAGTATTCATTCAGCAGCTGTGAAAATGTAAAAGTGCTCATTCTTTTAAAGAATATCAAAGAATAATTAATCATATTTGATTATTTTCTCAATGAAACAATAGTCTATCATTTAGTACTTGGAGAACGCATACCTCTGCCAGTCCTGCAAAATCCTTCTAAATATGTTCATATCAGAAAATCTTCGGATATTTATTTGTAATGTAATGCTTATCCACTAAAAACCTACATCCTGGGTCTGGGTGTACACTGTAACAAGTTATGTTGATTTCAGTTCATGCTACAGTATTGACAACCATATTCATATTACATGCTCCTGGTTGTGGTTGGATTCTCTTGTTTTCTTAGACTTGTCCAGGTTGTAGGTTTGGGAATGATGATAAACCACCAGCTGAGTGCTGCTGTCTTGTAGTAGTCCATACAAATGAATGACACGATCGCCTTTATACAACTGAAATCTGCAAAGACTTCTGTGAGGATCTAAACCTGTACAGTGCTTTGCCATCAGACATGTTTGAATACTGGGTTGCAGTTTCACATGGCATCAGAAAACCTTACACTCCAGTCGGTACAAAGTTTGACCATAGAGTTGTTGCTTGTGTTTATTGTGGTGGCAAACCAAGAGTTCCCTGTTGTACACAAGTAGTGATGAAGTGATGTGCAAGCGGAAGGAAGCTGTCCAGGCTTGCTTGTGTCTGGAGATTGATGGGTAGAAAATAGTAGGCCAGGAGGACTGAAGCCTCTATGGTTGCAGGTGCTCATGTACAGGTGTGGGAGGAATCTAGGGAGACTATAGAGTACGGAGCCTCTGGTTACACATTTGGTTATATAGGAGTGGGAGTGGCTGTGGGATCTTGCCCACCGAGGCTGACAGTGTTGTGCGCCTGTGGAAGGTTTATGGCTGTTTCCCCTTGTGGTGATTTGTTGGGGTACTACTGATTATGAGATCCTAGGGTTCTTGCTACAAGAGTGAGAGCTATGTCAGTATTTTCAGTAATAAGTCAAGCATGATCTGCACCATGCTCTGCCAAGGATGATTTTTCGTTGTTGTTGTTGTCATGGAAATAATGTATAGGCCCAGATGAGGGATGCCGAGAGTCCAGTTTGGTGACTTATGGACAGAATCTCTGCCTTTTCACAGATGATGTACTGTTGTTTTCTTTAATAACCTATGACCTCCAGTACACATTGATACAGGTTGTAGCAGAATGTTTTAACATGAGCACTTCCTTACTATCGTTCACTTATAAAAAATGTTAGCTTCCAAGTAAAAAAAAACATGATGTTTGGCAGCTAAACATTCACTAAAATGCCTTGAAAAAATTATAAAATAACACTGAGATGTGACACTTACATGTGAAGACAATATAATTATAACGGTGGTGTAGCTTTATTAATAACTGTAACAGTTGCTGCTTGCAGATATCTTGACATAATTTATATGATATATAAGTAAACGTAGAGCATTTCAGTGTTAATGGAAATCAACAGGCATTAAGAGGACATTATTTCATAGACATGACAAAATATGAACTTTTAAGACATGTCATTTAAAGTGCAGTTCAAGTACAGTAATGTTCAGCTTTTTATTCAAACAAGACAAACACAAGTTTTAACAGAGCAAAACTTGGAATGCTTTAAGATAGAGAGACCCAGTGACTTTTATCGCAGAGGTGAGAGTGGCTACACAGGTATGAGTTTGAAATGTTTGCCAATTGCTCCTCTTAGACATACTCTGTTCTATTATAAATTGTTTGGGCCCATATCAAACATATAAAAAAATACTTTCTTTTGCCACTAGGGCCCTTCTTTCACATTTTGATTAAGATAATGTAATCTCAAAGGGTTATAATTGGTTGTTGGAGTTGGCCCTGTAGATAAGAGCACCATAGTGAAGCCAGCTATGAAAATTTGAAATTGTGGAAAGGATGTACTTAAATAAACCTTAAGTACGATTCAAAGTAAAACCAGGATCAAAACCAGGTCAGTAGCTGTTGTTTTTTTGTTTTGTTTTTAAAGATGAATTCATCCTCTATAACTGCACAGCCCTTGTCTACAGGTGTATTTGTCTCAAAGATTACTATAAACAAAATATAAATTCAGAATTCAGTGAAAATTAAGAAAACATTGTGTTAAATTATAACAAAAAATGACTCAAGAATAATGGAATTATGCACAATCCTGCTAAAAGTGTACTGTAATTCTTGGCATAAAAAAAATGTACAAGAATGGAAAATTCACAACCACAGTAACAACCAATGAATGGAAATAAACCTTAAGTGCGCGGAGGGAGGGAGGGCGGGGGACAGAAGCCCTTTGTGGTTGCCTGCTTTGCCCTTTTACCATAGGATGGCCCCCGCTGAAGGGGCAGCTGTTGTGTACTGCATGGTGTTATTGAATGCACAGTAAGACATAAAAGTAACACAAACATACACATTCAGACAAACATACAGACGAAGCCAGCCAGACACGTTACAGTCTGTCTGGATCCTGCAAAATGACACACAGGACAACACTGTCGGCAGGCACTGGTCACGGACATAGAAAGTCAGAGAGCTTTAGAGGGGCACATACTTTTGTTTGTCTCGTGAGTCCCTGCTTTTGATGCGGTTGGTGCGGTTGGTTGTTGGGATAGAGTGGACGGAGGAGCTCTTTTTGCTGGAGGAATGGGACGAATGGGAAGAGTGGGAGAGGCTGGTTCGAGACTGGCCGGCGTTGTGGTCGAACTGCATCAGGCAGAATATCAGGTCTGAGGGCACCAGCTCAAACGCATACGGTGGATTGGTTATGACATACCTGGAGGAGAGAGGGAGCAGATGGGCAGTCGGTTCTAAATATAGTGTAGGTAGAAGTGATTATTTTGACAAAGCCTTATTTTGTTTTGTTTTTCTTTGTTTTTTTCAGCATGTCATTTTATTTCAAGGACACATTACTCACCTTTTGGTACATTGGCTGTTTGCGTTTAGATGTGCATCTCGTAACCGATATATTCCAAAGCACAGCATGTTGTATGTTTTCAGAGCTTTGCAAAACAGATCACCATAACAACCACCATCCTGACAGAAGGAGGCAAAACCACAGTCTGTATTTCAACAAAACAATGCTGAAAACATTTCATACTGTATATCAAGATAATGCATAAAAATTAGACTTCATATACATTCAGCATTAAAAATGAGTCCTGGACTGATCCCTGTTTGCCTGCTACAGATGATGATGGTGACAAAGATTTATGTAGTTTGGCTTAATTTTTCCCTATTTAAAATCTCTTAATAAATTCAATGATAAAAGCAAAATCCCTGTAACCTTTGACCTTATATTTTACAACACCCCCTTACAAGACAGTCCCTGTAGACAAGCGCTTGCTCTAGGTCTTAATGAGATTCCTTCACTAATCGATTGGTAGTTTACAGTATCCCACTCTTCTTCAGTAAACTGCTCCAGCTCCTTCAGGTTTGATGGATGCCTGTGCCTCACGAAGCAAAGCAATCCCATAACATAAGTGTGCCTCCTCCACAGTATACTCTGTGCTTTCATGGCGTCTTTGAAAGCCTCCCTCTTTTTTTTTACTCCTGTGAACAAAGAACTGATGTGACTTGCTCTGAAGGACGTTCTTCCAGAGACTTGTCTACATCCATTTTTTTAATCTGCAGTCAAGTGTCCTCTAGTGACCTCTTAATAATATTAGTCACAATGGTCACAGGGCCATCAGTTTGCTTTTGAGATGATCTTATAGTCTTCACCTTGACCCTGCTTGGCAAGTCTCCCTTATCTCCTCTGAGCTGCATTTAAATTGGATGAATAACTGATTATGAGATTAGAGATATCAGTGAGCCTCAAAGACGGACAATAGTCTGCTTGAAATATCACAACAATCCACTTATTTATCACCCCATCTAAGTACCAATAATTATGTTCAGGCCATTTTAGAAGATCTTTGTAGAATAAGCAGGAATTCGGCTCATTTCACAGCTTCTTTGTTTTATTCTGTAGCAAACCAAAGGCATGCATACCTGCATGACGAATGAGCTTTTTTATTTCAACACTTCAACTCAATGAGGTGCACCAACACGCATTAGTCATATAAAATGACTTTTTTTTTTCTACTGAAAGTCCAAAAATCCTCCATAAATTGGAGCGATGTAGGCTACAGCTGACATCTTATAGTGCGTGAATGTATGAGTATGAGATGTAATTGTCAGGATTATGTTCACTAAATTTATCTGATGATGATTCATTTGGATTTATAGTTTCATTTCATTGTCACCAAAGACAAAAATCCCTGTTACCTGAACTCTGAATCACAGCCGTCCCCGTTAATCTAAATCCTTTCACTAAAATCAGCTCCCGCGTTATAAGCAGACAAAGATATGTTTGGCCCTTGGGTGACAGGACCAGTCACTTACCCCGAGGTCAGCAAAGGGCCCGTCGTACAAGGCCAGCTGTGCCACGCGACACCTGTCCCTGTTTGCCAGGGTCTGTGGCGTGCTGTAGCCGCCCCGTAACGCATTCTCCTCCGCCAGAAGCCCCTCCAGCTCCGGGGTCGCCCCGCCTGTTACCAGCGTCCGGATCAAGGTGAGGATATTATCATTGAAGTATGTCTGAAGGAATGAAGGTAGAGGGGGGTGAATCCTTAAGCAAACGCCAGCAAAGTCACAACTGAACCTTCTCAAAGTGCCAGCCAGCCCGAATGGTGCTATCTAACTCTTCCCTGTCACGTCACATCGCTCTACACACCGAGTGAAAAGACAGGAGAATCCAATTACTGCAGGTTACTTTCACTCGGATCAGAGAGAAACACAGGAAGTCTGTGTACACCTTCCGTGCTGTCCAGGCATACATCCAACAGCTAATCTGCCGATTAAAAAAAAAAAAATCTGCCTAAAAAACTTCATATTAAACCTAAATATACACTTTCCCTGGTGTATCTTTTGCTCCAAACTCATTCTTACTGTGTTAATTCTAACAAGGGCAAATGTCTGCCCCTGTCTTTGCACTACAGTCTCTTGTCTCCCCCTGCTTGTACGCCATGGTGACATCTCCCTCGGCTGCTGACAGCACTATTGACTAAGATGATGGATGAGGGCTGTCCATTAGGTAGCATTACCTTTGTCTACACTGCAGCGCACTTGAAGGCAGCTTTGCTCTAACCTCACTCAAACTGAAAGGCAGACAAATGAAGCCATCATACCAGGACAAGTTCCAGTCATGTCATCTATTGTTTTAACGAGAGCAGAGTGCACCTACGTGTCTATGTTGGGGACCAGAGGTATTCTGCCATCTGTCCCCGTATCAAAAACTCAACATTTCTTTGCATATTTCAGACCCACTGACAGATCTGATATGTCATCACACAAAACCTCTTTCACAATCTTTTTATATCTGCAGATTAGTCTGAAAGCTAAATCAATTCTGACTTACAGCACTCATTAAGGAATCCAGCACACTGACTGCAAAGGCTGTCCCACAGGCAAAAGGCTGAGTGAGGTATAACTCTGTGTCTGGGTCGTCGTCGTCATCTTGGTCCAGGAACTGAACATTTGAGTCATTCACTGTGGGAATAAACATATAGATCTCGTAAGTTATTGAAATTTTTGCTTGTTTGTTTTGTACATGCTAAACAGATCTCTCTGATTTATTTGTGGTTTGTAAAAGCATGGATTGTGTGCTTAAACATACATCAGGCAAATAAATGACTGACGTGAAGAAAGAGGAAGGCACAGAAGTACAGTGTGGTTGTGCACAACAGTCAGACACTGAAGATATGGACTGTAATAGAAATCTCTATATGATAAATTCTCCTTCATTACATTTGAATTTGGACAAAATTGTAGTTTTCTTCCAATCAGCTGAAGTAAAACTGTGTCTCATCTTTGTGTTTGGCCTTGTGACCAAAATTCCTCTGCCACATTCCATATCCAGGCCATTCATGCACAATCATGACACCATGCATATTGTCAGAGCTTCTGGCCTTGATTCAAAGTCCTCCTGAGGTCAATATCAGTAACACCAATATGCCATTGTTTGTCTTGTAAATCCAAGACAGAACTTCCAATTACTTGTACTTGCATGTCAAAACAAATGAAAGTATCTCATTGCCCCAGAACCTTCTTTGAAGATGTCTTTGAGCACAAAAACACATGCAGTAGCTGGAAGAAAGTAATGATGTAAAATTTAGTTGAAGAACTGCTGCTTCTGTGAGGACAGAAATAAATGTCAGTCATATCGACAGGGCTGAGATGAAAGAAGGGCCAGAGAATGTGATCCGACAGAAGATGCTATGAAAACAGCCACAAGGACTTCTGAGGGATCAAAGGCCTTGTAATTCTTAGAAAAATAAAAGGGAAAAATTTTGCTTTGAGAGAGCAGGCCAAAACAAGACAGGCAATTTCAAACCAGAACCAAGGGTAAAATGTGCTCAAAGTGATGCTATGGGAATGGACTGAACCTCTTGTGCAGTGAGAGAAATCAAAAGGAAGCTGATATGGAGGCAGTAGCAGTTACAACACTGCAGTACAGGACAGAGGCACTTCTTACCAAGCTCAGTTATCATTTGTATGCTGGTCCCAAAGCTTTTATCCTGACTGAATGAAATCACAGGCACTTTTTTGCCTGGCTTTGCTAATGGTGCTAGACAAGTGTTAGGGAAAAACAGTTACTGGAGCATGTCAACAAGGGATAAAAAAAATAACACAACATAAAAACTCAACTTTTAGCATGGTTAATCAGGCGTTGACAGCTTGTAATTGCAGAAATTGTGTTTTTCAGATCTGTTTACAACCACTTAACTGGGAAAAAAAAACATGCAACAGTACAGCTAACGTATCAATCATCTGATATAAATACACAGCAGCGGGCGTACCTAGCTCTGTTATGATGGGAATATTTGCTCCAGTTGTGACAGAAGTCTGCCTCACTAATCCATGGACGGGGCTGTTTTCAGGAGAAGATCTATCCATCCCCGGCGGTGTGAAGCCTAAAAGCACATAAAACACACAACATGAAGCGCATTCTATTAATGCAATATTCAATACTTTAACAGAGACTACAAACAGGCACATCAGCAGAACTAATACACTGGGGCTATTTCATCCATTCTCGTCTACTGCCAAAGCATAAAGTTGCTGAGTGCGATGTTGCTGTATTCTTGACAAGGTCCAATATTAGTCTATATATAATAAATGTGACACATAGCTCATTTTGTTTCCCTTAGACTGTGTGTGCATGGAGACGGAAACCTTTTGCACACACACACACAAACAAACAAAGAAAAGCATGTACAGTATGGGACCATGAAATAGAAAATAAGTGACGCAAGATTGAATTCAGATTGACTTGACAGTCCTTGCTTTCTTCAGACTGACAAGTAAGCACATTAAATCAGTGATGCTGTATGTATTATACATGGGCCATGTTTTGACATCCATCACTTACTGCTGACTAAGGCAAATGCGAGGTCATACACGTATTAGAGGAATAATGAAAATTGCAGGGATCTCTCTCCCTCCCTCCCTCACACACACTCACTCACACTCACTCACTCACTCCTCAGGTCAAAAGGTTTCTAAAAGCATATCTCTCAATGTCAAAGAACGAACAGTATTGAAGGCCGTCTTGAGCTGGCTGCTTGCTTCATTTGCTAATTAGAAAGCTGTAACATGTAATATTTATGGATGATACACATAATATCCGTACGAAGCGGCTGCAGATATTGGGAAAGCTAAAGCCGTGGAGCCAGGTGAGGCTGTTGTTGTGCCGAAGCTGTGCTTGTTGCCACCAATTAGGTTTGTGAAGAAAGCAGTTGTTACAGTAACCTGAGGAATAGTCAGTAGGGTTTAGTGTCAAATGCAGTGACACCAGGTCAGCCAGGCAGCACCCAGTGAGGGATATTCTGTGTGCCAGGGCCCTGTCCCTTACAGGCAGTGCAGTGAACTATGATAGGGCACTCCTTACCTTGGGAATTAGCCTGCAAGACCCCGATGCTGTCGTCAAACTGCATGGATTTGATGTTGAGTGACGCCAAGATGCATTCTTTGTCCTGCAGTGATGCGTCGTCAATATTGTTCTGATTGGCTGACAGGATGACACACATGTCGCAGAGGTTGATGTTGACAGCCCTCAGATCTGCCCGACTCAACGGTGTGCCCTTTGAGAGGAAGTGAAGGGGAGAATTTGTTATCTCACCTATGCGATACACAAGGTAAATGAAAATGAAGCCATGGGATGTTTCAAGTGCAGTTCTTGGATTCAGGGTTGAGAGAGTTCTCAAAGATGGGACAATATTTTGATTTACAGTAATAATGTAAAATTGTGAAATAAGATGGGAACTATACTGAGGCAGAATGGCACTAAAGGTGGGGTGGGTTTATCGTAAAGATGAACCATTATTCTTTCTCTGACTTTAAGCAAGTGTTTGAAATTAGATAAAATATCAATCACTAGTCACTGGAAGTGAATGATATGGAGAACATAATACATATTATATCCAGTACTTATAGTTTGCAGATATACTGTAATGCAAGTATTTCCTCCTTAAATTAGCTAAAAACAATATATAAACAAACAAATTGTACAAGTTGTATATGAACAGTCTTGCAGCAGTACAGATAAATGTAAATTTTGCTGCACTCACTGGCAAAATGGAAACTTTGGGAAAGTTGTGAAGAGTCTCCCACTCCCTCTTCAGATACTCGAGGGAGCCAACAAACACGATGTGCTTCAGCTCATGGTAGTGAAAGTTGCTCGCTCTCAGGGGCATGACAAAGTTTCGGAGGCCAATCAATGCTGATTTCACATCTCCGAAGATGCACACGACCACGTGGCCGCTCAGAACTGTCATGGCTGCCTCGCTCCGGGTCTGAGAGGAAAAAGAAAGGAAGAACGAGGGTTTAAAAAATGGCAAAAAGATGTTTATGGCTGAAATGTTGCATGACTAGGCTTTTTAAACAAAGGTTAATGCTTTCTCCTCTTTTACTCGGCTGCTCAGCCAGTAAAATATATCATGCGGTTTATGACTGCACTAGACTATGAAAGTAATTTGAAAAATGGCATATGTATTAGTACAAGAAATGTTCTATGTACAGGGCCCCCATATACCAAATGACAAGTCAAACACCTCATTAGAGTGTTTAAGTGCCCTGTCAACCTCTGATGGTGCTTTGTGACATGACACATCTGTCACCGGGGAGAAGAGTGTCAGGGAAAAATGACGTGTGCCGCGTAAAGGAGCAGAACCCACCAAGATGACCTTCTCGATGTCTTTGGATGGGCACCAGTGAAACATCCCTGTGGAGTCGTATTTCTTTACATTCTCGTCCATGCTCTCAATCTGCTCGTTCCCAGGGATGAGGAGTGGGTCATGTCTGATCAAACAAGAGGGGAGGGAGGGAGGGCATGAGAGAATATCACATGACAAACACACATAAACGGTGACTACTGTAGATTAAATTGACCTAGTTCTTTTATAAATTATAAAGGAATAAACCTTAGACTATCTTGATATGAACTATCAGAGACGCAAATAATGAAATTTTACGATTTGTTTAGTCAAAACAAGATTACAGTGATGGAGAAAATCAGGCGAGAAGCAATAATTTAATTGAGATAAATTAATTGAAATTGTAATATATAAAATATAACAAATAAAAAAAAACTTTTGTTTGTGAAAAACATTAATTAACAGTCAATGTAAATATTTAGGGATCTCCATCACCCGTATTACAAAAATAAAAAATAAAAAAAAAATTAGCTTTTCCATTTTTCTTGCATGTGCTCATTCCTGTCAGAGACCATCTGCAGAAATGCCAACAACAGTGCCATGTCATCCAGCAGAGTGACATCAGCAGCGGCAGCCAGGCGGAAGGAGATGGCAGCAACACACTGCGCTGACTGGCATGAGCACGGAGATGCAATTACGCCCCCTTACTGCATACAGCTTCCGACGTAGTGTGCTGCGCTGTAAAAGCTTTAACAGACCAGACTTTAAATATTTCAGCAATTTGCCCAATCATATTTGCTTTCCAAAGTGAAGGGTATTAATTTTTAAACGCAGCATCAGAACTACATAAACTAATCTCACTGAACGCGGCGGTGGTGAGCTTCACGCTACCCAAGGCTGACCATGAAAGTGGTTTCCAGACATGAGTACTGTACCTGCGGTTTGTACCGCGCTACTTCTGGTCAGGGAGATAACAAGATATATTGAAGAAGATACACTTGAATAATTCTCACCAAAAACATCATCTGACTTTCAAACTATTCCATGCTCAACCCTGCCTCCTCAAAAACAGAAAAAAAACTATTTAATAAGTAAATTAATTTGCAAAAAAATTCAGACCCAATGACAGATTGTGTTAAAGGATTCAACTTGTTCTCTCCCATTATGTATCTGAAGCTATTGTCTTGAACCATGTCTCCACTTGTATTTGAAGTATTTAAATTCACAAAGCTTTTTTGCCCAGAAACATTGTTCTCTGCTGAACTAAAATCCTGTTGTTCTATTGTTACCAATTTAACTCATTTCTTTTCTCCATCGTTCCATTTTCTAATCTGTCTATCACTGCTCGGTGGCGGTGGACTATCCCAGCATGCATTATGAGAGAGGCAGAACATATGCTGAGCAGGTCCTCAGTCACACACACTGCACAAAGACACGTCCATTTAAACTTACATCCAACTGGATGCGACTGGACAATTATGGCTACAGTCAATATTTCATATAATACAATAAGAATATGGTTCCATTTTTTAATATTTCATCACAATATGGTAATTTTATGAAACAATTGGACTCAAATGTATGTATTTCCTATTGTGAATTTAAAAACATCAAATGCCTGCACGTCTTTCAAGTGTGAGACAAATCCACACAGACAAAAGGGGGGAGGAAGAAAAAGAAATATCACCACAACCAGCCAATGCGGTCAAACACGACCAGCCACAGTGGTAACTACAGAGCCGCCTGCTGCTGCTGCCCAACACAATTCCCCTTTGCACTAAATCAACTTTGTCAGATTCAGATCACAGCTGAAGATGTTATCTTCTGAAAACATGGACAGCAGCCTTCTGTCTCTGTCGAAAACCTTTTAAATACTTCAAGTCGTCTCCCCATAAGAAGAGCATCTCTTTAATCCATGTGAGTACTTTAAAAGAATGCTACCTTAAGTAATGCGTTAAGTATGCATGAAAGTGTCAGCTGAAACTACCATCCCTCAGGCTCCAACAGACTGAAGCCAAAAAAGCCTGCCTTTGGGCTGATATACCCCTAGGCAAGACCTGGATGTCCTTTCAAGAATGGAAGGAGTAGGAGAAAGAGATGTCTTTACTGCCACTTTCTACCTCTCAGACTCCAACCTGTCAAAACTACTTTAATTTGAAAGGACGCAGAGTGTGCAAATTAAACTCTGTGGCTGAAAGTTTGTAAATATTGTCTCTTAAAAATATAGAACTTGTTGACTTGGGTGTGCAATGTATGAATAGGAGTAAATAACCCCAAGTAAAAGTTTCATCACATTGAAACTATGGATTTTTTATTGTATATTGCTCCATGATCAATTAGTTTTTTACATTACTTATCAGTTATACTACAATTAATCAAGATGTTTAAAAGTAGAAAAAAAAAATATCCCCATAATATTAACCGCAATAATCCAATGTCTTGCTTATCTCACCCAAACATAGTTTATTTAAAAGGATATAAAAGGGCCAATCCTC
Source organism: Decapterus maruadsi (assembly GCA_030347415.2). NCBI lineage: Eukaryota > Metazoa > Chordata > Actinopteri > Carangiformes > Carangidae > Decapterus > Decapterus maruadsi. Next base: position 9,196,262 of record CM064888.1, on the reverse strand, counting down.
ACATTTGAAAAGCTTGAAACCAACAAATGTTTATTCATTCATTTATTCACTATTAATAAACTAACCTCTTAATTCAGCCCCGAGTTGTTCATGACGATCCTCCTCCTTATTTCTAATTATAGTGTATAGCCTCTCACTTGAGTCTGAAATGCAATTTCTAATAAGACTGAAAGCATTTAGTGGTTTTACACCTCGGCTAAATATTTCATCAGAAGTCGAATGTTTCACCACTCACTCAGTGGTGCCGCTGTCACTTCAGTTTGTCCTTGTAGAGATGACTGGTGAGGCAGAGCTCTGCCAGGATAGCTATCGCTCACTGTCAGCCATGACGGCCTGTCACTACCCTGCACTGCCAATTGCCTCAGTGGTCCTGTAGCAGACATGACGTGTATGTCACGGCGCAGTCCGATGTGACCAAACACGTTGTGACATCCCACAATTAGATGTGTCTTATGACCCATCAAGGAGCCTGTGGAAATGGTGTTAATTTCAGTGAGCTCGTCATTGCTAAGTTCCAGACAGGACGAGTTAGTTTGCTGATACATCTGGAAACAGGAGACAGTTCTGCTTCCGCAGCTGATCGCTTCTTTCTTTTGTGTGGTTTGTTTCATTACACAGAGGCGTCTGTGAGTGTCACTTCAGTAGGCGCACTTCCAAACATTCAAAATGATCAGCGCCGTAATTCCACTACTTCATTCGTAAGATGACACGTTTGACTAGACTTCACACGTCACGACCGCAAAACATAAGGCCAGGTGTCTTCTAGAGGCACATAATGACAGCTGAGAGAGACATAAAGTAGACTCTAGACATGCATATTATGCAGATTTTCTATTTCAGCATCACTGCACTGGCTTACTGTAACACAAGCAGCGAGGGCAGGCAAAGTCTTTGAAAATCCCTTCCCTCATGCAAACTGACAAAGACTTGATCTTCAAAACCCACAGCCAATCTGTTGATCATTACTTATTTACAAAGGCCTTGAGGCCGCAGGTCCTGTAAAAACACATTTGATATAGTATACACCCAGATGTTTTTTTCCCCGCTTGTTGCAATGAAGTATCCCTTAGGCTACTGCAGCGAATCCCTCTCCAGCATGTAGGCTGCAGAGACGCAGGATGAAATAACACATCCACCTGTATCGTTCCATGCATTAGCATGGCAAATAGATGGATTGGTTTGGTGGGATGATATTTAGCTGATGGCTATAGCATTGGAAAAAGCCTGGTTTTCATTCCCAGGAGTCTGGAAATCTCCTGGAGCGATTCAACTTTGACACCACTTTGAACCAAATCAAACAAGGGCAAACGCCCACCTGAACAAACACAGGCCACAGATGAAAGGAAGATGCTAAATTATGCGTATAAACACTCCTTTTAGATATAATGCTAGGTCATTTTTATAGCAACAGTACACTGTTAATCTGTATTGTACCTCAGTACTAAACAATATAGACATCTGTGGGTTTAATGCCAAATAAATAGCAACCAAAGTAGCTATGGGAACATAATGTCATCTGCCAGTTTTAATTCAATTTCTCCTCTACAGTTCCACTTTGCCTACACCAGGCTGCAGGATTTCCTTGTTGCCTGCCTTCTTTAGAACATGGCACTTAATGACAATGACTATTTCTATTATCATCCCTCTAATGGCCCCTTGTTGAATAACAGCGTTATCGCCAGTCTAAATCAATAAGCGCAGTTTTAATTTTACAGGACAAGATAAAAGCAAGGTAGCATTTGAATTCGCCTTTCATTGTGATGATACATATCATCTGTGGCCTTACGTGCTGAAAAGAACTCAGAGGGATCCGACAATAGATGAATAGCCTTGGGCTATCTATCCTTTAGAGCCTCTCTGACTGCCTTGTGCTGTCATTAGTGCCAGGCCTGTTTAAGAGCTGTAGTCTGTGGGTGTCACATGAAACCTCGTGGCATAGAGCCCTCTGACATGTTTTCCATGAATACAGGAGCACAGAAAATATTCCTTAAGTTGTTTTTCTATAATATATATAGAGTTTTACTCAAACTGGAATTTTGTGTCCAATATCAATACTTGACAGCTCGAAAAATCTGAAAAAGATATATTCACAAATGCTGTATATGTTTTCCATTACAAACAAAACATTTTCAAAAAGAGTCCACAGAGAATAATCTGACTCTGCAGTTACCCTCAACCGCACACAGTGTTTTTAGCATCTTTGAAGTAATTGTGTTGCTTTTAAAGCTTCATTGTTTAAGTTCACTTTCACTGTAGGCAGCTTTTGACTGCTATATTTTACCTGCACAGCACAGAATTGCAAAGAGACTAAGTTAACGACTAGCTGGTGACAGATTTAGCAGCTCAAGTTAAAGTTGCTTTTATTTGCATCTGTGGTAATAGTAAGCAGTTTGTTGACAAATTTGTCTTTTGACTATTTTATGAAGTGATGATATATCTGTGTTGTGTTTGTGGCCCGTTGTGTTGCCCCCAAGTGGCCAAAAAAGGTAGTTGAATTTAGCTAACAATGTGTTCTCAGAGGGATACTTTACAGATGAATGTTAAACTTGTCAGTGCAGACATGTCAGCACTAACATCCTACCTCATTATCTTGGGTGAGGAGTTTGGAGAGTTCCTCATGCCTCCGTTACGTTGCTTTTTTTTGGGCGATAGTGCCGACTGCTGGTCCTCCTCAACTGCAACGAAAGGTAGCGGTATGAGGGTGGGAATTATCAGAAGACATGCAAGAATCAACACCAGTCAACACCAAAAGAACGACGAGGCACAATTTGAGGTCAGTGAATTCAAAGAGATAGTACGGTCAGTGAGAGACAGAGAGGAGAGTGAGGTTGGGTGAACAAGATGGAGTGGACAGGACATTTTTACTCGTGTGCAACGCAAAACAGTCCAATGTTTGCATGATGACGACAGAATACATTAGCACATCATTTGCATGGTTGTGTATGAGGATGCAAACATGCAATTGTGCCATCATCAACCATCATGCCCAATGCTAGTCTCATCCGCTAAATCTCGAGCATTGCTGTAATTCATATGTTAGCGATTTAATGATTCAGATAATATAGTGCCACAAATACGTCAAGGGGTACTTGATGTACTTTAGTTTTTTCAATCCCTAGTTAGAATAAATTTCCCTAAGATCTAGACTTGGATCGCTTCTCTGTTGACTTCACATATCACTCACAGTCTCGTTTAATTAAGGTAATAACCTATAAATATCAAGCATTCACTAACATAAATAAGGCTCCTTAGGTGCCAACACTGAATCCGGTCTGGATTGCAGGTCTTTCTTCATCTTGGGAGTGACGCCCTTGGCTCATATAATTAGGTTGGTCCTTGTGCCAGAGTGATTTATGTACAGCTGAGATGCCCCTTGGACATTGTCTTCATCACTACACAAAACTGCACTGAGCTCTTCATAGGGAACGAATTACAAGTTTTAGCCTCGGGTAAAAGTAATCAGGCAAATATTTTCACGAGCTAATATAAGAGTCGTGGAAAACAGTTCTGCTCTGTGGTCGTCATTGGTAAAATAAACACAAGCAGCAAGAAAAGTGTTTTCGGTAATCGCATTTTAACAGCCACCATTTGTACTGGGAATAGCTTGTTACAGGTCATGAGAAATGCACTTGAGTATCGTTAAATGATCAACAAGCTGTCGACAGGTTTTTTTTTTTCTTTTTAAACAAAGAGTATAGGCTCAAAGATCATGCTCTTCTCCAGATGAACACAGGGGTTGAGGCGCTGCTAGCATGTCTAAGAATGACACCATAATGGAAAATGTTGAAGTACAGTGGGGCTTCCAGTGGAGAGGGAAGCTCCAACACACTGGCCCTTCACATCTTGCTTGGCCTGTTCAATATTTAATGTTTCACAGCTGACAGCTGCACACACTGGGTCATTAGTAAGGAATGCTACACATGCAACCACTCCAGCCTGGCAAGCACATGCTTTGGTTGTGCTGTTGTTGAGTACAGGCCTGCCAAACACGTCGAGGGGAAGGGGAAGGGGGGGGCGCAGTAGCCCTTACAGTGCCTGTGACTGAGCGTGGCGTTATTGGAGTGACTGGGGTGGTATCTGTATTTCACCGGTAGGCTACGTGCCCGCTGGAGCCTGCTGGCGTCTTCTGCCGCCCTTGGTCGTCGGCCCACCTGGCCCGGGTCCCTGGAGCCCATGAAGCTCAGTCTCAGAGCGCAGGGCTCCGCGAGGGGCAACAGACTTCCCTTGCGGTTGTTTACCAACGGGACAGACACGGGAGCGACTCGGCTACAGGGCTCCCTACAGACCTCGGCTGAGTTGTGGTTCAGTTTAGCTGACTTGTATTGATAAGTTGACGACTGGATTAGAAGGCCATCGTTTACTGCTAAATGAAGAGGAGTCAAAATCAGCAGCTGTACAATTGCAGCAGGTTATTGCCTGTTTTTAAAGGATCATTACGCTCAAATCACAAACCCCTAGTGGTATGTAGCCATGCTTTTATCTTAAATTTTATATGCTGAGGTTTTAACAGTCATCTGATATTTTAAGCTCCATCCCATTATAATGAATTCAATTTAATATTTGGTGCTCACAACCAATCTTTAAGAACTCAGCTCTAGAAGGTATAGTCCCTTTAATGTACATACTTTGGTAGAACATTAAGAGCACCTATGATATTGTTATTTCAGTGCTATATGAATTCTTTTTCATTCTTATCTTTTTGGAGCTGTGAGTGCTGACTGAATTGGGTGGAGGCACAAATCTCAGGGACACATATTTCAAAACATGGGTGCATAAGACTGAAACAATGTCTAGACACCACAAGGGGGTAAATGCTTGCGTTGTGATTTGGGTGAACTGGCCCATTAATTCTTCACGTATACCACGAAATAGGATTTGATTTAAACTGACTTCAATAGGACCTGCAGTGCATATATGTTAATAAAACATCTTGTGACTCTTATCATAATTAAAGCACAATCACTGCTTTTGGGGGGTAATCCTTTCTGGCACAAGAATGCTAATAGCTGAATAATTAAAAAACCTCATTTTTATTAAACACCACTTAACCACTTGGTATGGCCACCAATGAAATGTTGGATTTGACATTTACTTTGATATTTATAATAAGCATTAATTAATAAGTATGCTTTCAGGTGTTCCTGCAATTGTTATGCCACAAGAACAAGGAGGTGACAATGTGAATTAACAACAACTAGCTGTTGTATGCAGTTTATGCCTGATGAGGGAGGAGTGAATTCACTATCCACTTGACTATGTGAAATATGAAAGCTTACAGCTCCACTGGTGTTATAATGGAGGTAGGACTGGTTTAAGATAACATGATCGACTAGACAAAAGGAGGCAGAAGAACACGGTCCCCTTACTCCAAAAAATGGCTGGGAGCTAAAACTGGAGAATAGAGATGATTATTTCAACAGTCAGCTGTCTAGAAGATTATCCTCCCTGCTCCAGACCTCCACTATTCATCTGGCCCATGTCAAACATGCACAGCACTTCTCCAGGACAACACCATTGTGGCACATTTGCTGCCTATAACAAATCCTGTTAAAGTGGATGGGCCGCAAGGTGCACACTCCCCTAATGGGTGCTCGAAATCTGAGAAAATATTAGACCAACCCTGGAGTGTTACAGTACAACTCTTTATGCCTCCTGTCTGTTCTCAAAAAGTAAATCTGTTACAAATACTGTGTATATTCTCTTTCTCTAAATTAATATATTTACTTTTAATGTTTTTGAGTTGAACCTTGATTTAATTCATCCACTCTCACAGTGAAGCAGTAGCACCATCTACTGCTGGGCTGTAACTGATACCCAACACAAAACCACGCTGGAACAATTTCGTAATGCTTTTGCATATAAAGTATAATGATGAATGAGCATAGACTGGACAGAGCAATGAGCAGCAAACAGTGGAATTACAGCAGGTCAGACAGCTCAAGTGGAGACAGCTGAGAATGCACACGTGAGGGGGGTTAGAAACAAATGAGAAAAGATAGAATGGAAATCAAAACTTACTTGATTTGATATATCCATTATAGCTATTTTTAGCTGAGAAATAGCAGAGACAAATGAGAGGTTACAGGGAAGAACAAGGTTTTAATGAAAGCAAATTATAAATGACAACTGATAACTGAAGGCTGAGGGATTTCTCTGGAAGGCACTTAAAAAAAACAAAAAGAAAAGAAAAAACAGAGGTGCGCCCTGAAGACAACATGGACAAAGCAATGAGAAATAAAATACGGGTCAGTTAGGAATATGATTTTCAATAATGTGGTCAGTAAGCTTCAACAGTGAATCATTGTCTGTTTGTATGTGCTCACCACTTCTAGGTTAAAACTACGCAAAATCTGGTTTAAATTTCATTAAAGTTGTTTTTTACATCAAGGTTTAAGACTGCAATTAATAATGATTTCCATCAATGAAAAATCTACTTATTATTTTTTTAACAATTCATAATTATGTCAGTAAAATGTGCAAAAAGTCTAAATTGATGATTGCTTGTTTATTCAGTTATCTGTTAAAAAACTAAATAATCATTGATTTACTGTTATATATTACAGGAAATCATCAATTGAGAAGCTACAACAAGCTAATGTTTGATATTCTTCATAATAATTTCAGGTTTTGTTGATTAATTGATCGAGGTTAGCTGACTATCTTTCAACATGAAGTACGCTCATACTTCAGCGCACACTGAAGATAGTCGTTAACATGCTGCTGAACCTTGACGACTAGGAATTTAAACCGTATTTAGCCTGTTTTAACCTGAGTGTCTAGATGTCTCACCTGCATTTATTCCACGGATATACATTTAACATGACCTACACCAGTATGTGACAATATTGTGCATGTTCTTCTTTTTGAGTCTATAGTTTTGTGTTTCCTTTTTCCATTTTCTTTCCCAAAAACTATTTCCCATTCCTGTGCACTGCCTGACACAACCTGCATGGACAAATTGGAACTTTGTGAGTCACTTTTTGGAGCCATGAGTCCCACACATGCTCATTAGTACCTTATTTCAACCCCTTGCTTACAATAAAGGTCATGCATTGAGCTTAAGGCAGGACAGTGACAGCAATGTTCAAACAGGGACCTTGCTGGTCCTGGCATCTGTCGCCTGCAATCGGAGGGCGCGAACAGAGTCACAGGACTAACAGGCTAGCATCTGTCCCACAACGAGAGAGGAGGAGAGGGGCGGGGGCACTCGGCTGCCTGGTGGTTAGGAACTGTCAGGCTGAGTTTCATGACAACCGGTAGCACTCCAAAAATGAAAATGCAAACATAATTTCCATGTCAGGCCGTATAAGGCCTCGCTCCGCGTGTCTCCGGCACTGTGTCGACAGCAACTCCAGAGCTCGGCTCGAGCTTAGCTAGCCGGGCGATGCTCAGAGCACACAGCCCTGGTAGACATGTCGAGGGATGGAAACGCCCAGAGATGTTCAACCATACACAGCGTGGTCTTTGATCAAGAGCCATTCACTAAAACTGTGTGACAGACTACAATGTTTCCAGCAAATTGTATTAACGCTCCGCAAACTCAGACACATTCTTCATGCCTTCTGCTATATATCAGTGAAACTTAACATGCCCTCTGGCTTTAAAGGGGAATCACACTTGAATTAAGAATTAATATAAAGCTCAACTCAGTTCAGCACAATTCAGTCAATTCCAATAGGATCCAACGCTGTTCTATTGTCTTCTTTTCCCCTTCCAATCCAATACGATGCAGCCCTGTTCCACTGCATTCAGCTAATCCTATACAATTCAATCAATATCATAAGATGAAAAACTCTGCAGGCTAGAAACTACAACTGTGGGCTTCTTTATTTGCAATGCAGAGACTAGTTTGGTTTACATTTAATAAAACCAGTACATTAATCTCAACTGTCCTCCTCAGAAAATCCTCTCAGGTGTTTTTTTTAGGACTGCCTTTTCTCTTGATTCTGTTCTCTTCATTGTCAGTGGCATTTACATACACAAATATCTCAAATCCTATCCTGTCCACCCATTTCTGGAGGGTACAGTGGTTTGATTACATGGATTTTATTTGGGTTATTCTTGAAAAGATGAAGTTACCCTCTCCAGTGACATCATTATCGCATTTTCTACACTTCTCTCAAAACAAATAATTTGAAGAAATGCGTGCAAATCCTCCACAGGGATTCCCAAATTTGAGAGTGCATCAAGAGATTTGTGAAGAGGATACACAGCTGTACTTTCCTCATGGCTTCACTTTTAATTGCTTGCAAATATGTCGGCGAGGTCACTGGAGGGGGAAGCACACCATTCTTTCAGGGGAGAATTAGTTTTCACACAAAATTTAGCGTTAGTGATTGTTGACCGATTTAGCTGCAGGTCAATTTGAATTCACATTCTCTGATTAAAACACCAGGAAAAACAGTTACCCAGCATGCTTTGCAAGAGCTACAAGTCTCCTCCAAAAGTAGCAGCACAGGGGGGGAGGAGCGCCAGCCGGCTGGAAATCATAAAGCTAAAACACTAAAGCAACATCTATATCCATGACAGTGACGACACAGCTGCTAGAGTCAGACAGCACGCGAGCTGAAGACACACACTGCAAAGTTGACACAGTGCATGTAACAAACACTGAAGAGCACATGTCATGGCGACAACTTACAGGCACGTAAAGTGGCTGAGCAATCATTAACAGAGACAGCAGAGAGTGGGATGTCGCGTTGAGGGGAGTCCATGTTACAACGCACATTAACCGGCATGCACGAGCAGTCCCGCTCTGAGCGGCCGCAATCAAAACAACATGCCAGTCTCATTTTCTTGTAGGCGAGCTTCTTGGCTATAGTCATGGGTTCAGACGAGAGGAGAGGAAGAGCAGGTTAATGCTGAGGGTCGTTCTGGAGGAAGAGGGGACAAACGCAAGACAGCGCACAGAGGAAGGCTGCTGCTGGGAGACACAAGATTAACTTTATCTTGACAGCAAGCAAATGTCAGATTAGGAATTTGGATTTTTTTTTCTTCTTCCCCCCACTTATTGTGGTTTATTTAGTTTGGGTCATTTCTGGGACAAGTGTGGGAAGTATCATGAGGCCCTAATGTCTGTGGTTTTGGGGGTAAAAATGGGACATGAGTGAGGGTGGGATGAGGGAAACAGATCATGTGTTATATTTGACACTATGACTCTTATTTGCACTGGGTCCATAATATTCTGACTGGGAATGGAAACTCCTGGACAAGATGACAGAAATTTGACAGTGTTTCCCATAAAACAGATTTCTGGGCCTCTAGATAAATCTGTGAGTGCGTCCAGCAAGGACAAAAACTAAAAGGCCAAACACTTGTGCGAAACTGTAAAAGACCATAAATTCACATGACATCCTCAAGTAACACATCCTGCTCAACTTCACTGTTTGTTCCAAAACATCCTTGATGTCAGATGTGCTGGGAGAAACTGTGCAGTCAAGTCTGTGAATTATATCGTTTTGAGCTTTGTGTGACATGATTTATTCTTTTTATCAAAACAGATATGATGAGAAATGTTCTTCCTCCCTTATCCTGATGGTTTTCCAGCTGTGCTCTTCTCTGAGGTATGTTGTGTTTGTCAAAGGACTGTGGGGACACCTGGTGGTGATCTGGGGTATTACTGACTCAATGAAACTTCGAGGATGTTGCAAAATGGGTTGTGTAGGTGAACTGTTGGATTTTTCCCCCCCAAAATCATCATTGATGATCACTCTACAGTAGATCACTCAATTTAACAGCGTGCACATGACAACGGGGTGGAATCCAGGCAGCATCAACCATTGTACATGCAACATTTACAGTACAGTCAAACAGTTGCTTGAGTCAAGGGTAGCAGGCTGTGTTTTCAAAAAGGGGATATGAATACGCATTACTCACAATATATCACTATAAAGTGAATTTTTTAAAGAATAGTGTGCCATGTTCCCAAGCAGCAGGAAAAGAATACATCAGATGTTAAGAGTGAGCGTTAGCTGTGGGGAATCCAAGTGAAAGAACAACAAAGCGGCACATGATGCTTTTCATGTCTAGAAGCTCACGATCCATCCAGGTACCTGTGGTGTTAAGCGTCTCTCTGAATGTCTGTTAATATCACAAAGTTATTGATGAACTGTAACGGCACAGACAACTATTATACAAAAGAAAACATAGCAAACAACTACACAAGCAAATATTAAAGATGGATGGACTGAATTCACAGCTAGTGGAATATCTTATCTAAGGAACTTAAGAATGTAAAACTTTGCTGACTATATCCTACTGTAAAGCTGCGTCTTGTAATTTTAGGTGAACTGACCCTTAATTGAGTGCAGATATTCATGTAGGTCTGAACATGTGGTTTTTTGGGGGAAACTTGGACAGGGCCAGTTTGTTTTGGCTACAAAGAGAAATCCGATGACCTTTCTTCGTGCACAAGTTACGTGGTTACAAGGTTTCATGAGGTGAATAATTAATGCAGGAACTAAGTGGTTTGGACACATGGCTATGTAGGTCATGTAAATACACCATCACACCGCTACACAAATGCTCTCTCAGTGCTGTTTCTCTTAAGTCTGCGAAGGAATGTTAATTAAGTCAAATAAACTCAGACGAGGTGTTTATATGTAACCACTTACATTTCTTGCATCCACATTTCTTTATCCTTTTGGGATCAGTTATGTCATCGTGGCAGGCTTTACAGTAAAACAACGCCCTGTGGATGAAAAAAAACGAGAATCGCATGTAAGGAAACTCTGCAACAATATATCGTATGTTCATGATATGCCACATTATGCCACAGCTTTAGTAGTTCAGGCATGGGCACGCTATCTCTCATAGAGCTGTGTGACTGCAGGTTTTTGTTCCAACCAACCAAGAGCACACAGTTTGACCAATCAACTGTCTGGAGCCTGAGATCAATTGATTAAAGGACTCAAGTCTGGTGTTGGAAAGAAAACCTGCAGCCACACCGGCCCTTTGTGGAATAGGTTGCCATTGTCTGTATTACTTAGCCAAAAACATGTGAGAAGTTTATCCTTTTATCGACCACTGGGTAGTTAAATGCTACATACACAATTAATGTAGTAATAATATGCCAGTGTCTTATTGTCATACTATTTTCATAGTTATTTTGATAGTTACACTAACTTGCCCATTAATAAAGCTAATGTAATTCTACTTAAGTTACATTTTCAGTTTAGCAGTGTTTCTTGTAATGGAGTGGTGTTATTGAGCAGCACTGGCAACTCATCCAACACTATTATGTTACATCTACTCACAGATACTTTGAATTACTTAGAATGAAAAATGTACTTAATGAAAAACATGGAGGAACAAGGACAGACACATGGAACAATGCTAACATGTTAACCATTAGGCCCTGCAGTGGGTATCAGAGTCTTCCTGAATAAATTGAACCCTCGTCTCAATAAGAGGAAACCACTGTGTGATATTCATCTAAATGTGTTTGAATGTTACATTGCCTGTGAAAACAGCTGAGATATTCCAACAGCTGACAATAAGCAGCCATCTACAGTAGCATGTTAGAGAAGTTATTTGTTCTTCCACAAATAATGACTCGGTAGAAAGACCGTGTTTACTGGTAGATACTTTATGACAGGAGCCACACAGATTTTCCATAAGCGTATTACTTTTAGACACTGTTTAATCTGAGGCCACATTCACATTACCTCTTTACTTCTTTGGCATCACTGGCAATAAAGAAGCCTAAAGTCCCCTCTTCCATTTTCACGTGGTTCCCAGGGTTTATCAGGGTGCTGTGAGATTTTATAGACCACAGATGTCAGAACAGAAAAAGTTATATCACAGAATTTTACAAGGCTTTGCACTAATCACTGGCAGTGGCACACGCTGGCAGGATTAGTTTTTGCGACTCATTTGGCAGGCTAGCTTGTTTATTAAATTAAATTGATGAAAGTAGATAGCAGTGACACTTCAAATAGAAAAAAAAACTGAGCATCAGTACATTAAAGAAACTACTAAAACAAAGCTTCAGCTGTGTTTAAAGAAACCCAACTGCCACCCCCTCCATTAATATGTCAGGATGTAATCAGAAAGCCCTGTGATGTCTGTGAACAGACCAATTTAGACACTAATTGTGCACAATTTGTAAAGCGCCTTGTGTTTGCAGTCAGAGGAGCTGATTCAAAGTAGCTTCATTACTCAAAGCAAATACTGACAGCAAACACACTTGCATATTAAAGTTTTTGCAACCATGAATTTCAATGACGCCCAACGATCCACTTACCTGCTCTCCCTTTGATCAGACTTGTACTCTATAGCTATAAGTAGCAGCTTCAACTTCACATAGCAGAGTCTGCAAAAGAGAGGAACAATGAAATTAGACATTGTGCACAGTAAATAATTTCAGAAAACCATCAATCTGCTTCATATTTTTCCTGTTTGGTGTACTTTTTTTTTCATTACTGTCTTTGAGTCTTAAACTAAGAGATCCAAAAAAGAGAGATTACTAATTATAATATTTGAATGAGACATTTCAAGGATTTAGCTTAGAAAATGATACAATTATAGAAGCCACAGAAAAGGTTCTTAATTTTCATTGTCCACTGTGAAACAATGTGAGAAAGAAAAACACAGGTCTGCACACTGCAGCTCCCTTATGTAATTTTAATTAGATATCCAAATTGCATACAGTAAGAGCGCTACTGTGAGCAGACCTTAATTTTTCTCAACTTACTGAAAAAGGTCAGTGCTAAATACTACATAGCTTAAATTTCTTGCATTCAGGAAAATAACAGTACAATACGTAATTTAAAAAAAGCCATTGTTCCAGTGTACTTACTCACAAATTACAGGGAAAGACAAGCCAACAAAGGCACTGGACAGGTACTCAGTGTACATCTCATTAGCTACTCCCTCTAGGTAATACTTCTGCCACGTGTCCTCCTCAATCTGTGACAAAGGTCAGACGACAAAAGACAGACAAGCCAAGTTTTTATGACCAACGTTACTTTTGAACATAATCCAGTGAGTACAGATGGATGCATTGTTCGCTGTAGCTACCTTGATGAAGGACCTCATGGAGAAGAGGTTGGCCAGCATGGTGGAGAGGCCCTGAGCCAGGCAGCTCTGGGCGATGAAGCCGAGCTTCAGCTCCGCAAGGCAAATGGCGTCGTCTCCCTCCTTCCAGGCCCAGCTTGGGATGTTCAAAAGATGTGCCTGGGGGTGGGACGGAGGGGAGGTCGGGTTATATGGATGTGTTACAGAACTTTAAACTGTAATTTAAAAAAATATATTTTTAGATAGAGTACAAATAACTGCATACACCAACCTTATTGTGGTACTGCAACATTTGAGTGATTATTCTGATCTTGGGGTGGTAGTTCTTGATGGATATAACCCTGATGTGGGATGAAAGGGACAAAACAAACTTACACAATCTTTCCATTTCCATTTCCATTGTCCACGTCTACATTTCCTGGCATGTTTATATCATTCATAAACATAAAAACTCCTCACAAAAACAAACAATTTACAGATTGGCAGCTGGCAGGTTAAAGTTTGTTTGAAAGAGTTTGTTGTTTCTTTTTACTGTTGAAAAATAGTTTGTTGTAACACATTCATGTTCTCTCTTACAGCTCTTGATAGTTGTCCAGAAGGGAAAGTGAGAACCAGGAGTTTGTTCCCGCTGAGAGTCGGTCTGTTTGCAACGAGAGCCAGTTTCCGACACGCTAGCTTACACTCCTGATTTGAGTCGAGGCCAAGAAGTGTTATCGAACACCAGCCTTGACTTTCTGAGGTATGAGCTTTTAGGAACATTTCATACTCTATATCTCAACATATTGTGTCTGTTGTAGAGCTTAATACCAGCTCTCTTTTTGTACAATTTACATCCTGAATAGTTATCAGTTTTAAAGATTACATCCAGGAGTATGTACACTCACTCAGTGCTTTATTAGGAACACAACAATAATGCTAGGTAGAGCCTTCCTTTGCTCTGAAAGCGGCATCGTCATGTTCATGAAACCAGTTAAGTCGATTTTTTGCTCGGTGACTTGATGTGTTACCGAGCTGAGAGCAGCTAATTAGAGAATGATGACATAACCTTAATGGCCATAAAGGGAAGCACATGGTCAGCAACACTCATCAGATAGGCTGTAGTGTTCAAACCATGATCGATGGGAAGACTTTCCCCACACCGTCACACCACTCATCACTTCCTGATTGAATAGTTAATTATTTTTGACCACTAAAAAAAAACATACAAACAAACAAAAAACACTTTATTTTAAAGTGCTTATCATAATCTGCAATTTCCTAACATTTAAATTCTCAGGACAAATCTCCATTAATCTCCTGCGTCTTATTTATAAAGCAAAAACATTTCAAATTAAATTTGTTCTGGTTAACTTAATTAAGCTTTTCTAAGAATTGTTGTTTTTGTCATCATTTCCTTCCTTAAAATGAACAGCCCCACATCACGAGCAAGCAGGTTTCAACTCCCACACATTCATCCTCCCAAAATACCTGAAACCAATTAAAATAAACTGCAGTTTTCACATCTGACATTATCCCGGAGGTTTTGCCAATTTGCAATTTGCAAATGCTACAAAACAATCTAACATAATTGCGGACAGGGTAAAAAAAAACAAAAACACGCACAAAAAAAGACAAAAAAGTTGCTCTGTTCTACCTCATGATGTTGGATGCATCCTCGGCATCAGGGTCAGCACAGTATTTGTTGGCTAAGATCAGACAAGCATCGGCTGATTCAATCTGAAAACAAAATCACATACGGAAAATATCCAAATTTACCCAGATCAGTATCAGACAGTGAACTACAGTCAGACACAAAAACATCACAGTTAATTATGTTTCAGTTACCTTGACTCTGGCCAGGTCGTGTGGATTTAGGACGGACCCTTGGTAAAATTCCACCTGGGTGAAGTGGCGCTTGAACAAGGCTTCCAGCTCAAGATTAGGGGAAATACTGACAGAAGAGGAGAGAAAGTCTTATAGTCTTAAATCTGAGGAGAAACACTTTTGTTTTAATCTGCTGAGGAGATGAAATGTGCTGTTTTTCTGGGTCACAAGCTAAAAAAAAAGAAAAAGAAAAAAAAAAGATAAAACTTTGTACTTACTTATGGAGAAAAACAATTTCTACATTGACATCATCCCTGTCCTTGTGTAGGAAGTCTTTTAGAAAGTTGGACACACTCTCAAGTGTTATATGACCACAGACCACGATGTGCCTAGAAAATGAGGTGCAGAACAATAATGAAACTAAAATGCAGTCGAGATAAAAGTCAACAACAAAACACACACAGACCTACAAGGGTTGTCTCAGGGTTTTTATCATTGTCCTAGAATCAAAACGATGAGAGGGATGTAATGGGAATGAGAGGTTGTCAGTACTGCTGTATTCAGGTGATTGATTTGAAATCTGTGTGGGGGGAAAAATGATTAAAACTATGTTGCGGGAGGGATGTTTGATGTTCCTGCTGTGAAGGGGGAGGACTGAATGAGTGGGTCAGAGAGCACTGTGGATTTTAGTATCAGATTATAAAGGATCAGAGTTTACTTAGATGGAGATTATGAAATCAGCACAGTGTGTCTCCATTCCCTCATATCACAGATCCTTTATGTAAGAAACCCTGTTTAGATTTATCCCTGTCTGTCTTTATTGTATCTTTTAAAATGATTTTAAGGTGAAGAACCTCAGCTGGAAATCTCAGTGTACTGCAGTGTTTCTTCGTGGCTTTAATCTACAACACGTGCATCAGAATCATTGTTGTTTTGCACCACTTGTTCTGCTTATTTGCAAAGAAACACAGTTCAGAGAATGGTTACATTGCAGTTATGATAATAATGACAACAAGTGAGGACAGCAAGAAGAAGACAGAGGGAAATAGAAAAAGAGAGAAGCTAATAATTATGTTCAGTTGTTAACATCAGCTAAGATAAATATACTTTAATATTTAAAATACAGGCAGCTTTACAGTAAAGTAATACCGGGATGGGTCCTGCATACATTTCTCAAAGCTGTTGGTCAAAGGAAATTTCTAGAGCTGTTGTTTGTACTAGTAACACAAACAAGCAGAGCATTTTCTTCAGCTCTTCCAGCTCATTAATAATTGTATGATATTGAATTGAATAGTATTATAAATGTTTGTTTCAACAAGAATTAAAAAATAAGATAGACACACATAACTAATTCTAATTCTACAAAATTGACCAACAACTGAAGCAAAGATTTGGTTTGAGAAAATGTTCCCAAACCAAGTCTGACTTCTTCACAACTGAGTGAACGACCACAAGTAAGTAACAAAAGCATGCTACAATAAGCCATATTTTGTTTGGAGGCATCCAGAATCTCACTATCTTTAGAAACAGCTGCAGAGCTTGGGACACGAGTTCACATGTCACTGACGCGTGAATATGTTAAAGGAATAGTTTCACATTTTAGGAAACACCTTTATTTACTTTCTTAGGGAGAAGATCAATGTCATGTGTCTGCCCACTAAGTGCAAAGCCTTTAATATAATATAGCAACACAGGTTACATGCTAAGCTAAGCTAAGCTACCTGCTGCCTTGTTCCAGCTTTACATTCAACACAAAGACAGATTGATCTTTTCGTGTAACTTCTGATGAGAAAGTGAACAAGCGTGTCCCAGAGTGTCAAACTGTTCCTTTAAACTCAAAATTTTTTATTTAATCCTGAGGGTGTAGGTCAGACTGAAGATAAAGGCCAGGAATGTTCAGAAGCAAAGCGTGAAAAAAAAGAAGAAAAAAAAGACAAGCAGAAAGAAAAAAAAAAAAAAGATATAAAAAGTTAAGTTTTTCTAGCACAGAAAAACAGAAAATTCAAAAGAATCAACATGAAGCAAGCAATGATTGGATGTAGGAGTCTGGAAATTTAAACTCAGCTAAATTTGAGTTTATTATTTCATCATGTCTATAATTTGTTTAACTTCATTATTTATCATGTATTATTTAAATGAATGAAATCAATTTGGTTTCACTCTTCACGAAAACATGTGCATAAACTGATACTTACTGTGTGTATGCATAAATAGGTGGATGAATTATTATCGTTTATCTTTTAAAATCAGTGACACAGACAGTGGTGTATTAAGATCATTTTTGATTTTATGTATAGTTTAGTTATAATTATGTTAATTATGATTATTTATGCCAGTTTGATAACACTTAAATGAAGTGATGGGAGGGTGCAAGGAGAGATCAGTGAATAAAATAAAACAATGCATGAGCACAAATACTTGATTTACATTCACAAAGACACAGATGTACGGTGACGACAAGCAGCCTAATTATAAGTGAGACAACACGAAACATGTAGGATTTTCTCTCAGTGCTTTATATCAGGAAGGTCACTCTGAACTGGGGATGTGAGGTTTGTTTAGTCCTGAAGTAAAGTTTTGACAGGTGTTCAATACCTTTTAGTTTTGACCTACATGTACAGTGACCCCTGGTTCTGACCTTGTGTACAGATAAAGTGGCACTACTGTAATTTTAGTCCCCAGTTCTTCTGCAAACTGAGCATCAATACTGATCAACAATGAGCATAAAAGACATAATGGTGCTATGGATAGGTCTACTCTCTTATTTAGACTCTCTAACAGGACAGGACCTTAAACATTATAGATCAGGGTTGAGTGAATAGTGAGTGAGACTGTGCACAATCGACACCTTGTTTAATCCTTTTACACAAAGATCAAGGGCATTAAGTTTTCTCTTTTTGTCCAGCAGTTGTATTATTGATCACAGTGAGAGAATCCTACATGTGCATGACAGTAATACATCAATATGATTCCGCTGCAAAAATGTCTTAGAGGATTTTTTGTCCGTTTTTGAGCTCATAAAGTCACATTTACTTAAAACAAGTGAAAAAATCTGACATTTTAAAATGTCTCCAATATGAGCTCTGGAGGATTTTTGTCATTCTTCTTCAAGATTCAAGAAAATGAAACAAACTGTTTCTGAAAACAAAACCAAATGTGCGCTGAGATTTTTTTCACTTGTTTGTGTTGAGTTGCCTCAGAGCTCAAGACAAAAACCACTTGCTGAGATATTTCATGGTTATTTTTGCAGCGTAAAAGCAAACACTGACTCATGACAAGCAGTGATGACAGCTTGCACACATAAAAGCAGCAGCAATACAGTACAATTAACTCTACACATTAATCATGGCCAAGTTCTTCAGTCACAGTGTGACTTTAAGTGCTAATTGAGATCATTACATCTCAAGTGACAGTTTTCAGCATTTACGCAAAAGTCAGAGTATGTCACCTCTTTATGAGAGCGCCACTTGAGTCACACAAAACCACACCATTAAAAGATTGCTGTTTTTTCGTTTGTTTGACTTACTTTCTGCCTCTGGTCGAGTTATAACTCCCTCCATATTTCTTCCGATTAAGGATGAGAGCAGCAATTTCTGGCACGTAGCGAGCAAACATGGCCTACATGCATGAAAAAGAAAAAGAAAAGGGCATGCAGAGAAGGTTCTACTGCGGTGGAGGCAGTAGAGCCTCCTTGAATACTTACTTTCTCCCATTAACCGCACTATAGGAACCACCATATTTCTTGCGGTTTCCTATTAACTCTATGATTTCAGGGACGTAGCTCGCAAACATGGCCTAAGGAGAAGATAGAAGACAGAAGAAGAGACTAAAAAAAAGATAGGCAAAGGAGAGCAGGTCCTCTAATTTTAGCTTTAAAGAAATCCCTTAAGTCTGAAAGAGGAACACTACTGTATGTGCAAGAAGTAATATTAGTGTTTATTTGTTAACAGGTAAAAGGAGAAAGAAAATAAGAAAGTTGCAGCTCATCGAGATTAGTCATTATTGGCTGAATGTAGCCTGGAGTTACATCACAGTTACATTCATAGATACTGAGAAAAAAGTGTGAGAATGAGAAAGGAAATAATAAGGCCAATATTTACGGATACTGGAAGAATAAAGGAGAAAAATGACAGCTGATGAGTGGTATGTCGATCTGTGACAGAAAATAAATAATAAAAATCAAGAGAAAGCCTTATGTGCCATGTTTTGCCCAACAAACACACGTCAGGTTGATTTAGAAAGCACCGCTAAATGGGAGGCAAACATTGACTGAAACTCTACACCGCTGCACAAGTGTGGAAAGTCACCGTTTTACTACATTAATTCTATACGTAAAATTAACAATAATCTTTTTTTTACATTCACAGCTGCATCGGATATGTAACAAAATACTAGAGAAACGCGTTATGAGGGGATTTTCTTTTTAACCCTAAAATTTCTTTAGTTGCCCACACTGTCTACAGTAAATCATGTTGTCACAGCTTTGGTTTGCAGCTGTGCTAGTAACACCAAAATGCCAACAGACCCTATTTCACCATATTACTGTACAGTATGGCACCATGCTGTTTAATCCACTTGTGAATAATCCGTAATGATACAGATACCAATCTCCTCCCAGTGAGGCTACTTTCCTTATCAGGTGAGTGAGGTTGGTGGTGTTTTCTGTTTGATTTCTTGCATCATCATCTTATCCATAATTTATCTAAAATTTACCCTTTTTTATTCTTAAAAACGCCGTTAAATATTTGTGCATTGCGTAAGTCATAGTAATGTTGCTAGATCCATAAAGCTGGGCTGTACTAAATCATCCTTGTATCATTGTGTTTGTTGGAAAAGAGGGAGGGGAGGCAGGAGGGTGGAGCCACCTGAAACCGCAGTACTTACTTTACAGTTAATGAACAGATGCAAAAATTCTACTTGTCATTTTGTAATG
This sequence comes from Decapterus maruadsi, assembly GCA_030347415.2. Taxonomy (NCBI): domain Eukaryota; kingdom Metazoa; phylum Chordata; class Actinopteri; order Carangiformes; family Carangidae; genus Decapterus; species Decapterus maruadsi. Next base: position 9,176,509 of record CM064888.1, on the reverse strand, counting down.
AGTACGTAACAAAACAAATCTTCAGCATTATACCTGAATGAATGCTGCATTACTGTAGACAACTCCTACAACTCATGACATGCAACATACTGTGGTGAAGTGGTGAGCCACAGAAAAATAAAAACACCTCAGTGTAAACAACGGGTGAAGGGCGTCCCGAGTTGACAGCGTCCTGGCGTTTGTTAACACCTGGTGGAGTGTGATGATTGGTTGCATGGAGGATTTTAAGCAGGAATAAGTAATGAGAGGGATTTTTACCAAACCACCAAGGATGAAGAAGACCATAAACAGGCGGCCCAGGGTGGTTTTTGCATAAACGTCTCCATAGCCAACAGTGGACATAGTAACCATGAGTAAGTAGACACATTCCCAGTAGGAAAGTGCTTGGGAATTTTGGAAGTTTTCCCAAGGATCCCCTGAGTTTTCCACCTGGAACAGAGGTTGAGATTTATACAACCACGGAAACACACAGGTGTAAAGCATCTTTATCTTTTCACAACAATGCAAAGAGAAAAAAAAGAATGTACGAAAAAACTACATCGTCAAACTTTCACCTCGTCTTCACTGGCTCACATTAACTTACCAGGTGAATGAAGCCTGCTGCGGTTAGCCATGTGCTTATGAAAATTGAACACAGGTTCACCAGCTTTATAGAGTTGCTATTAGAAAAAAAAGAGCCAGACAACAGTGTTAAAATAAACAGATATTAGTTATTATTGATATTATAAATAGGCTATACATTGTTTTTAAAGAGAATCCATGTCCTAAAGTGCCTAATTGAACAGAAATGCAACACAAAACAATGACAACTTTATAACTACATTGTTGTCATATTCCCCCTAATTATGGAATCACCCTGCATGCTTTGTTTGTGTTGTTGTGGTTTGCCACATGGCTCTATTTAAGCATGCATTTTAACAAATCCGCATTAGAAACCAGTACTGTATGTCTGAAAATCTCCCTCATCACATGCCATTCAAAGATGACCCACAAGCAAATCCTCCTCCCTATGCGTTTACTATTCATATGTGCAAGGTTCTTTCAATATAGTTTGTGTCCTGCGTGACCTCTGTCTTCTCCTCCTTTGTGTCCTGTCTTTACCTTCATCTGAGCGAACAAGCGAGGAGATTATTCTACAGCGTTTTGTTGCACTATAAGCTCTCCCTGACATCTGTGCAAAAAGACTTAATTTGAAGCAGCGAGGACACAGAAAGCTGGGTTTGTTCCTGACATTTCAGTGCGTCCACTGAGGAAAACACTTGAAACTTTCAGCCACACTTCAGCAAATTAAAGCACCCACCCTGTGATTCATTTTGCACAAATAAAAACACTGCAAATAAAACTCTTTATGCTAATGTCAACAAAACAACTCACTGCACATGTACGACTTCATACTGCGACAAACACTGCATACAGTCTGCCACACACACACAAAGTGAGATCAAATCTCCAAACACTTACCTTGTCTTTAGTATATTCAAAAACTGTAAAATTTCTGAGAACTGTATCAACCTTAAGGCCCTTAAAAACCTCAAGCCTGTGAGGAGGGAAAAAAGACCATAAAGAAATTACCACACATGAAAAATCAACACAACATCAATAACATTCGACAGTGGTTTAACAAGAACATCATACCTTTCATACTTTCATCCATGTTTATCAGCTTCATTGGATTCATATTGATAAAAAAAACAAAATTGAAAAAACTCCCGACTGAACAAGCAGCACTCAACACTTGCTGGATCATAAAAGAAACATCTTTTTTTGGAATAAGTAAGGGGAAAAAATATCCCAGATATCTCTTCAGCAACTCATACCACTCTGTTTTAATCTCAAGAGCCTCGTACAGCACCGGCGTCTACCTGATACATGTTTCATTCCTACTGGATGAAACTCGGAACGTAGAGGAGATGAAAACCTGGATTAGAGTAAAGACAGGTGGACGCCGTCACGACAAATTGAATGAGTAAACAGATGTGACGTCAAATCCTACATTTGAGGGTATTTATGTGGGAAAAAAATGGAGCCTGTTGCCAAGAGTTGAAGGACACAGTGCTGATAAAAACAGCGGCAACAACACAAACCATGGGCTCCTGTACATGTTTACTGACTGACTGAATCCTTGCATCATTAAAGCTGCATATATAATTAATCACAACTTGATTATCAACAGTTTGCTGCCACTTCTGTCCAAAAAAGCTCCGATAAGAAACACATAAAGCATCACCTGCTCCAAAAAAAGCACCAGATAAAGCAAAGCCACACATTTTTCTTCTTCATGTTTTCTCGTTTAGGTGCATTGCAGTGAACAACCTGCGGAAAGGAAAACTCCCATCGGAGTTTAAAAGCCAAATGATTCACAGATCCAGCTCATATTTGCAAAGAAGCTGTATCCACTGCAGTGTCGGTTCCGCATGAGCAATTAAGAGCCACCTCAGCCAAGAGTGAGCAATCAAGTCAAATCCATCCCCACATGCATAAATCGGCCAGATGAATTTCCCTGCTGGAATAGATCTGTGCCAGCGCCAAATGACACAAATCAAAGACACTACAGGCACTCATTCAGCTACAAACAATATATAAATAAATAATCTTTTATTAAAAAAAAAAAAAAATGACGTGGACCGCGATGTGCCTCGCCAAAGCTCGTTTTTCATTACCAGTGAGCGTTTGCCAGATGGGGAGTATAATACAGAGAAAATCCTGAACCTGAACCTGCTCCAGCTGATACACAGAGTCCAAAGAGTTTTTTGGACATGCCAGCCCTTCAGCTTTAGTGGAGATTTCCCCCCCCCTTCGTTCCCACGTTTCCTGCAGGTCTTACCCCAGTAGGAGATTACATGGAAGCATGCACCGAAGCTGTAGCAGATGCTGTCCTGGTCCTCCTTGTCGACGACCTGCCCGTGGCCCATCCTGACCCTGTAGCCCTTCTGGAAGAGCTCGCCGGTCGATTTCTTTCTCCTTCTCGTGTTGGAAACGGTCTGAGAGCGCGTGCCCCCATCGGGCCCCCTGTACACTAACATCTTAGTGGGAATCATGTCTAGAAATGACTTGTAAAAGTTTCCAACATGAAGTTCAAAATCTGCTTCCCACTCCTCGCTTCACTGTTCTGAATCTGCCTGGCCACGATATTATGTAGAGAAACTGTGATCCTCCTCCTCCTCCAAGAATTAAAAAAAAAAAAAAAATCAGGTGCTTTCATGATATTTGCATCCAACAGGTTGGCGTCAGGCTCTTTTTTCAAGAAGCATTTTCATCTGATTTACCTCAGACCTTCATGGTATCCTGGTGGCGATCAGGCGCTTCCAGCGAGCTTAAAGCAAACCCCTTTCCCCATCAGGATATTAGAGTGTAAGCTCCTTTAGGATTCATCCAGAGAAAGGAAGAGGCCAGGCACAGTCTGTCCATCAGCTGGATTCACAACGTCGCCTACATCTCATCTCATACAGTACAACCCTACAGCTGCTCTTTGACCGATCTTGACAAACATTTCACTCTCTAATCTCAAACAGCGTGTATCTTTGTCTCGCCTTTATTACAGAACACAAGTGGCATCAACAGCCTGTAAAGCTGTGTCTGTAAAAATGAGAAGCTTTGGCAGTCATTGTATTTTTCTGTGGATTTAGTGATTCTGCAATAATCCTTAAATTAATCACAGCTGATGTAATAACTGCTATTGTAGTTGACGTTGAAACCAAATGCGCAGCAGGACAAATGTCACTGCAGAGACGGAGAGAAAAAAACCCAACAACACAGCCGCCGACTGAGCTCTAAATCTGCAAAGTCCATTCAATCTGGAATGTGAATTAAAACCTGAAATATATCGCATCGCTGTCAGCAATATACTGCATACTAACTAAATCATTTCCATCCGTATAATGAAGGCTGTAGATGTCTTTTAGAGAAGTAAAGATTTATTTCACAGTGTCTCACAATTTCCAAAGCTTTGAATATGAAGGTTTGTGGGAACTATGTGCACGATTTAACACAAAAAGGATTTTTGCTTTTTTGTGTGGATTATTTCATCAATAAACCTTTTCTAGAATTGATCTGTTTAGATTGTGTTTTAAAAAAATATTCTTAAATTGAATCCAGTTACTGTATAAGGTGTCAGAAGTCAAGAACGTTGCAAACTGTTGACTAAGGGAGTATTTTAGTCAGTAAAGATGCCAAAAAGAAACAAACCCCAAAAATGGCCATTTTCCAATAACAGAATAATAATGAATTCATTTTTATTTGGGTTAAAACCGGACTTTCTGGAAATCGACAGCAGAAAACAACCTCAAACTCAAACTCATCACACTCAGAAACCTGACTGACCTGAAAGTACAGCTGGGAACCGCCGCTTTAGTGCATTTGCTTTTAAGGACATTTTGTTTCAGCAGAGAGTTTAATGCTAAAAGCCTCTTTCTGTTTCACTCTGGAGGGAAAAGCTGCAACATGTGCTCCCCAGCAAGACACGAATATCTAATCTGACAGAGTTATGTTCTCTTCACCTCATAATAGCTGACAGACTTGCACTGGATAACTGTGCAGAGATAAATGTGCTGCTTTAGGAGGCTGCCTGTATTTCACACCCGCAGCAGGTGAGAGCTCCAGCTCCAGAATTCAGGCTTGGCAACAAAGAAGCGCCGCTGCTGTATTTTGTTGTTTCCACGTGAAGACGCGTGGCGCTTCGCAGCTGCACGTTTGTTCATGCAACAGTGAGCGCTGGTTTGAGGAGAATATCAGCACAGAGTGTGTGTATTTGAGTCAAATGTTCAGACAGCAGGATTGGCAGATTAGCAGTTTGGCTGAGCGCCGTGTGAAATATGGAGTGTGGATCAGAAGAGGGAGTTTGACAGCTGCAAGCGGAGCTGGCTGTGACCTCATCACCTGTTTAACCCCAGTTTAACTCAACACTCAATTAGTCACTAATCCACCATCACCAGTTATAATTACAATATATCTCATGGAGAAAATGCTCTAAGTTGGAAAAAACATTGCTTTTTTTTTGTTTTTTTGTTATAAATCTGTTATCTGCAAGGCATGTCTGCGTGACAGGAAGTGTATCGTTGGTTGTGTGAACTACAGTCAACAGAGGGAGAAGTCTTCAGTCCAAATGAGAGGTGAGAGTCACGCGTGGCCGAGCAGAGACAGAAAAGAGCTACACCTACACCTACACAACAGGAAGGGACAAGTAACAACAGGGTCACATTACTGCACTGGACTGTGGGAACAATGAATCAACTACAACTAAAACTGCAACTTACAACAAACAGAATGTGGTTTCATCATCAGATGGGTTTTTTTTTGTAATGATGCATTTATATGCCTACTAGATATAGTTCATCCAACTGAATAATAAACAAAAGGAAAAAATAAATGGCCAGAAACTAAGAACTGTTTCTTGGAATAAAATACATACGGAATGAAAATTGCAACTAACAGTGAAAGGAATTCTGGGTATTAATATGTGGAAGAACATCACAGCACAAGTGTTGAAATAAAATGCCAGCAATACTCTCTCATGTCCACTAGATGGCACCAACAACCACCACTTCCTGCCACTGTTTTCACACCACAAGTCACAGTGCATCAGCCCAGAGAAAACACACGGGCGCATTATGCAACTGTACTTATCAAGCTGTCATTTTGGCTCCAGTAGTAGAGCTTGTTCATCGCTGAAAGAGGTGCTGGTGTTGGCTACACGGCAACTTTGTTCCTCAGCTGACGGGAGAAGAAAAAGCAGTAATAAATAACGCAGCAAAAAATAAAAATAAAAAGATCCCTTTTAATCCTCTAATTCCTCACAGACCTCTCCTAGTGATGAGCTTCACACATTTAGCAGATTGACTTCTATTCTAGCACTCAAGCGCCCAACAAAGCCTATTACCTTTTTTTTTATCCATTTGTGTGCTTCTGTGCAGAGCATGATTTCATTTGCGAGTTACTGCAGGTGTGCTGGAGAGCTGCACCGGGGAGGTGAAGGGCATGTGAACGACACCTGCCGCACAACAGCCGCTGCCCACAACATGTGGCCAAAGACACGGATTTCGTGGAAAAACACATCTCCGTTCAAACCAACTCACAGAGATGCCTGTGTAAATGACACACCCTTTGACAGCCATACAATATTTGATAGTGCTGTCATGCAAACAAGCAGTAGTTTGAGGAGTGAAGCTCCTGAGTCACCATGCTTTCCAGTTTTCATGCTGCACTGTAGCAGAGATTTCAATCTGATGCACTGTTTCCACAGTAACAGTGAGGATCATCAAACCTTCATGCACAACATGCAAGGCCCCAACAACAAGTTCACTCCATGACAAAATTATCAAATTTATATGGCTCCGACTGAAGGTGTGCCCACCGGAAAGACCACAAAATACCAAAAAGTTCCCTTTTTTGGAACTGAAGTGATGAGCTGAGATTATCAAGTTTGGTCAGTCACACACAGTGAAGCCACTGGGTGGCACCATGGGCTGCTGGGAAATACAGGCTTATCGAAAAAAGAAAAAAAAACACGCTTGGGTCAGTTTATCAGCCAAGGTGTGAGCATCGTGAGCATCCTTACCGAGCCAGCTCCTGTTCAGGTACACCGACACAAACACTGGAGGAACCGTGAAGAAGTCCACCACCGAGTTCACCTCCAGCCAGAACCACAGCTTGTCATTGGCAGCAATAAACTGTAGGAGATTCAGAGTTGAAGATGAGGTCCACGGCGTTCAGGTACGCAGGCGAGAGTGCGAGTCAGCAGCTTCAGCTTTTACTTACACGGAGGCCGAAGTAGAGCAGGAAAAACACGTTGAAAGCCATGTCGATCTGCAACGTGAAGTCTTCGTAGAAGTTCTGACAGGACTCAATAGGACTGTTAGAGACAGAAATGCAGCGTGTTAATGTCCAAAGACAAGAGGCAATAATAAAGTGAGGAGGGTTTTGGCAAAAAATGGACATTTGACAATCATAGTTTATGAAAAATAAAGCATAAGAGATGCATTCTTCTTTTCCTGAAAATGCATTTTTTTTAAGATTCCCAAACGAAGAGGAACATAAGTGTTCAAAAAAAGTGCAATAGTTGATACTTTCCAATGGTTTTTCTGTTGAGAAAGGACATGCATTTATTGTCATACAAGCAATAACTTGTTGAGATACCTGATTAACCCTTAAATAACTGCACAATAATCTGCCTGAGGAATATGTCGTTTTCCGAAGTGCATTAATGAAAACGGTACCACTCTCCTTTCAGGCCTGCATTTCCAATCTCACGGACATATAAGTCCCATATTAAGTCAAACATGATGGAAATGCAGAGCCAAGGCAGTAGTTTAAGGGTTAAATGCATGCAGGGTTCATGTCCTCTTTTATGAAATCAGGCAGCCAAAGCAAATGCTAGCAATGTAGTGAAGTCTCACCCTCAAAAAGCTCGAATCTGGCACTAAGAATTCAAATAAAGAGAAATAATTAACCATGTCAAATGGAGTGTAATAGGTTAGTTTGAATGTTAAATAGAAGTTCATGACCTGAAAGATTAAAAATAAATTTTAAAAAAAATCCTCTGACAATATTATTCACACCTGAAATGAAAACACAGGTTCACACATTCGAAACTTAACAAGGTGCTGCAGAAGAAGAGTTAATTATGTGAATGTATACTGTAGCTGTGATGTGGACACCATGTTCTATTAATGCATCATTAGCATGAATTAAAACAAAACACAAAGTTTCATGATGGTTAATTGCATTAGTGCTGAAATGATTAGTTGATGTATCGACTAGTTGATTGAATTGATAACTGATGAATAAGTTGAGTTTTTAATTAGCCTAAATCAAGAAATGCTCTACTTTCACCCTCACAAATAGTCTTTTTTTTCAGTTTTAGATTGAACTTAATATCTTCCGGTTTTAAAATACACACATAATTTCAAACACGTCACCTCAGGATTTTGTGCAACTTTATTGGATTTATTTAGATATTAAACACAAAATGACACAATCTTGTACTGCAGAACTGGCTGGTCTATGACTTTTAACAAAGTGAATATTGTTTCCTTTTGCTTTTAACACATTCAGAGGGTGTGGGATCTGCTGCTGACCTGAGGCACAGGTTACTATGGACCTGCAGGTTTTTACTCCTTTCTCTGCAGTGTGTTAGTGTAGAGCAGGTCACTTTCACGTAGTTTGTTTTTAGTGTCAGTGTTTGTCCTCCAGCTGCAGGATCCCTCCACTCATTCACATTCATCAGCTTCACTAATGCACACCGCACCACTCAGCATCTACACGCCCCCCCCAACCGTGCGGTTTAATACCATTCGGATTAAAGCAAATTGCTTTTGTTATGTAAAAAAAAAAAAAAAAATCGAATAAACTCGCTTTGATAAAATACTGTCCTTGAAGTTCATGAGGTGACATTAAAATACCTCTGGGATTATTTTGAAGCGATCTGATTCACAGCAGCGACTCAGTTGATCTTCTGGTTGATGATCAAGAGGTCGGTGCTGTGATGAGGCAGACAGCTTCACACATCCAGTCTGATAAGAGGCAGTATTTATAGAAAACCTCAGCAGCAAACAATATATTATTCCTTTGCATTGTTTTAACCATTGAGAATAAATTGGACTTGGCTAAACAATAGTCAGAAAACGGCTCCTTGAGCTCATGAATCGCAATCTGGAGTCTAGCTGTTCATTGGCGAAATCTACTGAACATGCTTAGATAACATTACCTTGAGACAAGCGGAAAAAAATATGTCAAAAGTGCTGATGTAGGGATTTACATCGTGTCTCAGTCACATTTGTAACATAGAACTTTTTTTTTTCTTCGAAGAAATCGTCTTTCAGGTTATGAATTATTCATATTTTCAGTCATTTACAGGCAGGAAAGGGCACAGAAATGAGCTGATAAGAAAACATACTGTATCACAAGAAATACTGAATTTTAGTTTTATTTCTTATATTGTTGTATTTGTATGTACAAATGGGGGAGAAATATTTTTTCAGCCTTGAACTGTTGTATACTATAATTTAGTTTTTGCTATCACTTAAGATTTGTAGGATTTTAAAGGCTCCTTATTATAACATTTATTGTATTTTGGTACAAAAACACTGTAAAAAAAATGGCAAAATGAAAAGTTGAATTCATTGATTCATGCAGAAAAAGGATACCCTCAAAGCACAATGACAAATATCAATATGACAAATCTGATGCATGGGAAGAGGTAAACTAGGAGCTTGCGATGCTTTTGGAGAAAAGAATTTTCAATAAAAACAACATCTGATTGCGTACGGGGAATTGGTTGATGTTGATGTGTAGTCGCTTCTTTACTTCTGTTGCATCTCATCAAATCTTATTTCCTTCTCTGCAGTTCCATCTACATTTCATTAAATTGTTACATTCATTTTTCTTGCATCTGCATATTTTTGTTTTTCTCAAAACAGTATAAAAAAAGGCAAATACTGTATAACCAGTCTTCTCTTTGGCACCTCTAAAAATAGTGTGAAGATGGTGGAGAGTTTCTGTCCTCATTCACGGTAATGACACGTCAGCCTGGCAAATCCCTGTCATAGCAGGGTGACAGACCATATAGCAGAGGCAGGCCTGCAGTGCTAAATAATTGAGTTCCAGTTTGCATGGTGTGGAAGAGGTCTAAGCCCGTTATGGTTCACAAACCCTCCGTATCCATTGCTGCTCATGGTCTCTCACTTCTGCAATGAATTCAACCTCACATCAAACGGGATTGATCAGTTCATAAGCAGAAACCTTAATGCTCTTAATGGGAGTGCAAGTGATTCATGGGAGACCTTGACTAAAAGCTGAACCCACAGAATTCACTCAGATTGATTTATATCCCAGTATGGCATGGACTCTTGCCATTAGTCCTTTTGATACCTTCATTTAGGCTTTATTGATTTAAAGTTCACTAATCAATATTTCCTTTATTAATAATTGTTCAACTGACTGCACTAAACGATGAGAAAAGGATTGTAGTAGTGAACTCAGAAATACTCACAACACAAATTAAAAGTTCTAGCCTTCAGTTTCCAAGACTTTTAACTAACAATTTTGCCAACAAACTGTGAACACCCAGTGCTCTTTTTAAGCAGCTATATGTTCACACCAAAAATAAACTCAACGTAGAGAGGCTAGCTAATCAATAGCAAGACATGTAAACAAACCCTCACCCCAGAAACAGAGCTCCAAGTGCAGTAAATATTAGATTTACATTTGCCAAGTGAACAGAAATGTGACTGATTAATTCTAACGTTGCTCCGCTCCTGTTGCTCACATCACAAACATTGACGTTTACAGGTCAATATTTGGTGATAACTGGCAAATATGCCCGTTGTGCTGCCCCTAAGTGGCCAAAATCAGTCAATGCAGACGGACACAACTAGCTGGAAACCAGATGTCTTCATCGATAAATATCTGAATTGAGATTATATGACTATAATTAGAGCCTGGCGTTCACTGGGACGCTGACTCCCTCTGTGTTCATCTTGCCTTACAAATGATGTGGAGCCTCAGGGGAGCAGAGGGCACAACGTAAAACACCACTACAGCATTACGAAGCAAAACCTTCTGGCTCCTTCATCTCTGTGCAGCTCGTAGCTCGAGTTCTACTCTGTGAATGTAAAAAATGGGTCTGCTGTGTTGTCTTTCTCAGCTTGTTGCTTCCAGCCAGGTCAGCCTGTCCATCATACAACAGCCCAAGCAGCCCCACAGGACTAATTACAGGAAGGGCTGTATCTGTTACAGTCTGCTACCACTCAGAAGCATGCAAGAGAGCAGCTAACTGGCTGCTCTTTGGCTTTAAGTGCCGGGGCTTGTTGGGTTGACAGGTAGTGAAAAACTACTGTGTGAATAATAGAAAGACCTGGAGAAGACTGAATTAAAACTAGGACAAAGAGCTTCGGAGGGCGAATATGAAAATAAGACACTGAACAGGTGCTGTAGCATCGTTACTCATTGTCTATTTAACAATTCCCTTTCATACGTGTGAAAAGGTTAAAGAGGCGGGTCGAAGGTCACCCATCCCTCATCAGGTGAAAAGGTATCGGGCGCTGCGACAGGCAACTTCTGAGAACCGGAGGCCACAGATGGCATTGGTGGGGATGTAACTCTACCTGTGCTTGTCCAGATAATGAAATGAGATCATGCTCGCAAACCACATCAGAGCAAGCTGAGCCCTCAGCTGTATGCGGTCTTATGAAATAACAAATAACCTGAATGCCCGCCACCAGGACCATGAGCCAGATTACATGAGTTTATAGCCCATTTTCTCATCTTTGCCTTAACATTACTCCCAGTGGGGAGTCTCTTTGGGCTTGATAAAAGCTTTTATCCTGGTGTATTTTGCCCTACATCTTAATGGCACATCCTGTTCAAACACCACCAGGCTGCAGTAACAGTATACTGCTGCACATGAAGCTAAAAGCGTTTTCCGCTTCCTCGGGTTTGATGAGCGATGGTGATTGTTTCAAACAGGAACTTTGGTCTTTCCTGCCTGTTTGAGAGTCCCGTTCCTTTCATTACCGTGGTTAAGCAAACCTGGACAGGGCCTGGATGATAACGTCAGCTTAAATGAGTCGATGTAAATGTAAATAAAAACCGACAAGAAGCACATGTTCTCAAATACCATATTCTGCACTGTAAAGAGAAGAAAGCACTCAGAGTTATTAAGGCTGAGCTATAGGAGGTTTTATGAGAGTGTAGTGGTCACTTAATGGCTGAGGCTGAGGAAATCATACATGTCTGGAACACACTGAACTGTTATGTAACCTGTACCACTGAAGAAACATCGTGTTATCAGCAAGATTTTAGTGACTGCCATAATATGAAAAGCGGAATTGGCGAATTTTTATCAGCTAATGTCTCTGAGAGAAAACTGTCATACTTTGCATTTTATAATGATGTGTATATGTAAGGACTTAGAGGACGGAGACAGAAGGACTTGAGACAGACTCAAGCATCTCTTTGTTAAATTTCTCATTTTCTTCCATCCATCCTCAGACCTGTTGTGGTTGGTCGCGTTGCCACAGGGCATCACTCCTGCAGTGGCAGTGTTACAATTTACACAACCACATCTCAAAGGTGGATCTGATTCTCACGGTTAAATAAGACATTTCAGCCCGAGAGCAACGTTTTCACACTGAACTCTGGAAAAAAAAAAGACAAAAGTGGCCTAAAAAGAAACCTGTCATCCCAAATAATAACAAAAATAAAAATAATACTTACTCGGAGGAATCTATGAAGTATATTACGAGGGCTCCAATGCTGAGAGCAAATACAAGAACCACCTGTGTACAAGAAGAAAAGAAACAGGTCAGAGCTATTAGTGAGAGCTGACAGTAGTTAATCCTCAGATCTTCTGCTCTAATCAATCAAAAGCATTTACTGTAAGGGATGTGGAGGAATTTAAGAACAAATCATCAAAACAGAGTTACACAACGTTTAACAATAAATCTTTCAAAAATCATAAAAATAATAGCAAAGTATTTATTAAGTCAATCTGATATCTTTGAAGACATTTAAAGAGATTATATCCTTTCAATGAACAGATAGATAATAATCAGAGTAAGTGCTGATGACAGAGCTAGATTTCTGTCAAAAGCGTGACTCATTAGACAGCGTCAACAAGGGAGAAAACTCACAGAAAGTTGTGAAATAGCACAAGTGTGTTTCAAAGTGTGTACCTAACGTTTAATGCTTTTTAAGGAGAATGAACAGTGTCATCCTGTTATCAATAACGCAAAGAAAAGAAAGAGTCGCACAGTTTGGAAGACAGACAGACTCTTCAGTTACTGTACGTCTGACAGTGTAAATAAATACACAAGAGCTGGGCTCATCATGTAAATTGGCAGCGTAAGAGTGGGCGAGGTGACAGAATCCTTTCACAGACACAAACACAGACACAAACAAGGAGGGACACGGCTGAGCCTGAAGCTTTCGGTGGCCACAGCGGAGCAGCATGATAATAAAAACCGGGCGGTGCTTTTGACTCTGTCACTCTGCAGCGACGGGAGGGGTGGTGGTGGTGGTGGTGGTGTGAGGTTGGGGCAGTGCTGGAGTAAGCTGAGCCATTTCAGAACAGCCCGGGGAGGCAGGTGTTGGGGTAATAAACATGAGCGCGAGGGGTGTAAGCAAACAAAGCAAGAGTAGTCAGGTGACAGCTCTGACACTGATAGAGTGCAGGGGAAACTTAATTACCGTCTTTAATGACACAGAAAATAAAAAAATCAGACTTGTCTGTAAATACATATAGTTAAGAGGAATAAACACAACAACAATCAGATACTTCGTGGACAAATGGAGATCTGGGGCAAGAGAAGGCGGGACTACTGCTCCTTCATTTCAGTCTTTGCTACGAGCAGCAACCTGTGTGTGTGTTCTCACCTGACACAACACCAGTGTCACTGAGGATCCCCGAGTAAAATGCAAAAAGAGACTGCTGTCACGTTGTGTTTGTCAAACCAGAGGAGAAGAAGGTGGACAGTAGTTATCATGAGGACAATGAGGACGAAATCTCTGTTACCTAACTAGAGCATACTTTTTTTTAGGCTAAAAAGCAACTAAGCTTTAACACATTTCACTTGTTTATACATTTCACATTTTGCAGTGCAGCTGTTACAAAACATGTTTTTGTGCCATTTGGGTTATAAAAGCCCTAGATTTTTAAATCTTTAAAGCTAATGGTGATTTTACAGTATCGTCAATTGATACTTAGAAGTACCAAAAAAGCACAGGAGGCTCAGTGCAAAATGTGCGTCCTAATTTTGTCTTCAAAAAGCTGTCGCTAATGTAGAAAGGGGCTCGACCCACAGAGACACACAGATATGATTTGTGGCAGACGGCGTTACAAATGTTTTACATCCCGAAATACGCCACTTGCTTATCTGCGACCCTACCTGCCTGCCCTTTCATCTATTTAGAAATGGCACAATGGCCATCCTGAACAAGAAGCCAATGAGCATCCATAATGAATGAGCTCAGCCCAATTCATTTCCATGATGTGAAATTGTATTGTCAACCTGCAACCACTGATCGCTCTGTAATGACAAAAAGCACCCACATGCATTTTTAATCGACCCTTCCTCTTTGAAAGCCAGGAAATCTCTTTATGCCTCTGACCATCCCCAGTTCCAGAAACTGGAAACAATGTTGGTGCAACCCTAGAAATGCTAATGTGGCCGGCAGAGGAAGGATTCATGGATGTCAGTGAATAAAACACGCTGGCTGTAACAAAGACAGGGACGCTCGAGACCGGGTTTGTCAATGAGGTGACAGCAGCAGACCGCGGCCAGTGCTCATCATTCATCTGCAGTCGCAGGATAATGATACATCACATCTGTATCTCTCCTGCCACCTCCAGCCAGTTTTGCTGGCAGATGGCTGAAGGTGGGTGTGGGTGTGGGTGGGTGAGCTCAAGCTGATAGAGAGGACCGACCACTGCACAAGTCCCTCTGCATGACTGCCAAGACCTGCTCAGACCAATTTGCATTTCCTTTTGCCAGCATGCTCTTCACTTAATGTCAACACTGCTTACAAAGTGGGAGGGATACAAGGAAATGTCACATATCTTCTCTAAAATGTTCCAACAATAATCGTTCAATGCCAGGAAAGGAGAAATGTTTTTTAAAGAAACAACAGGATAGTTTTTATGACACTGTCTGAGATTCAGACACCAGATGCCAGATAAAACCAAGGTACCTGAAGTAAGTCCAATGGTTGTTACTTAGAACCATGTGGGAAGAATCTGTGAGAGAAAATGCAGGTGCTCTCAAATAAAACTTGCCAGGTAACTAGATGAACCATCTGTCTGCTGCCGTCTATCACCAGCTAACTGGAGCCAATTAGTTTCTGCAAGATTCCCAATTTTTTTGACGACCAGTGGAGCCTATGGGTAAGTCAGACTTTGGAAAGGAGTGAAAACATCTTTTCTGCTGAGAAAAGCCTTCAGTGGTGTTCTCTGCTCAGGTATGATGCCACAGAAGCAGAGCCAGCACTGTTGATTGTCTTCACACCTACAGTAAGACTTGTCCATATCGGCCAGTGGTTTCTGCCTGGTTGTTCTAAACCGCTGTCATTGGACCATAAATGAAAAGCTTGAAGCCTGGGATGATTCTCACTTGGGACAAGTCCAGCTGCGTTTTGGGTTAGTCTGAGACGAGAAAGAGACTAAGTCTCAAGTCATTTGAGGTTAGGTCAGCGTATAATAAATAAATTAAGTTGCAAGTCATTTAAGAGAAACAAAAATTTGAAGTCAGAGTCATATCTAAAGTCCTTGAGGGCATGTCCTGGCCACATCTTAATGCGTAAAATGTAATAAAATAACAACATTTAAACATTACCTTTTCAAAGTATTTCTTCACAGCCTATAGTCAAGACTGGAGATACTGTGACCTTTTGGTTTGAGGCTGAATTGTGAATTGAAGCACAGACAATGTCAAATATAGCACAGGTTGGTTTGTTTGAAATATGTCTTTAAGAAGTCAAACACGTTATGTCTGACGTCAATCTATTCAAGTCAAGTCTCAAATCCTCATTTCTTTGAATAAGGATCTGAGTCAAGTCATAAGTCTACTGTATAGCTCTAAAGAACAACAGAGAGAGAGCAACTAAACTGAATAAACAAATGAAAACTTTCCATGTGATTCATCTTTGTATTTTACATAAAAAATGATTATGGTCAACTACTTATTCAAGGTCATAAGAACTCATCAGCATCAGCATCATTGATCCTGCCTGTGATGTACAGCGTATCGGTGCACCAGCACATCTTAAGCATTCAGAAGTCAACCTGCAAACATCAGTGAAACCCACTCATGCTCCTCCACTCTTCCAAAAGTGTGACTCACCACCATCAACCAGTGAGAATAACCTGCCAAAGAAACAGCAACTTTACCTGGACTGGAAAAACACTTCTACAGTGCACTCTAACTTCTGTCGATGAGAAAAGAGACAGATGGAGGCTGATTATACACAGTTTGTGAACTCCTTGAGTAGTTTTGACTTTTCTGTTGTTTTACCATGATTTTCTTATTTTATCATCACCAGTTTTTCTACATGAAATGTCAGGTTTGTGTTTATCAATTCCACGTACTTTGTGAGCCAGCAGAGTACATGAAACAAGAAATCAGAGTATGTGCAAAAGTAAGTGAAGCCCAGCTGCGTTGGTAAAATCAAGTAATAGACTCAGGTGAAACACATGTGGGTTATAAGACATCTTATATACTGTCGTGCCACAGCATGAAACATACAGATTAACAATGCAGAGAGGAAAGGAGACATCCAAAGACATCAGAAAGAGGGTGGTAACTGCTCATCAGTCTGGGGAAAGCTACAAGACCAGCTCCATCCATCACTGTAAGACAAATCATCTACAAATGGAGGGCACTCAGCATCTCAACAACTCTGCCCATACAGTAAGGGAAAGGCCATCAACATCACATCACCTCGACAGAGAATGTGAACCTCTTTGGCAGCATCTGGGAAGATTGTATATGCGTCTACAATCAGGCAAAAAAAGATGAATAGACATGCCATTCATGAGAGAGCTAGTAGAAGGAAGCCTCTGTTCACAAGTTTCCCATTTAAACTTTGCCAGAGATCACTTGGACAAACCTCTTCTTCTTCTCTGCACAGATGAATCCAAAATTTAATTATTTGGCCATAATCGCGTGCACCATGTTTGGAGGGTTCATGAACTTTCAAGCAGCACTGTGCTGTGTTCTAATGTAACATTGCAAAGCTTTTTAATGTATCATTGATAAAAGGAAAGAAAGAAAAGGAATAGTAGCGTTTCAGTTCAGCGAGAATACAGTAAACATTAATATTACAGTGCTGCAGTGGGTCAGTTGAACTTGAGAATCAGGCCTCATTGAAATTCAGTCAAGGTAGAAACATGTTTTACAGATTCTGCAGTGGGAGGTTGTGTTTCTCTGTCAGCGACTACAGGGTCTAAAAACAGGATTCACCAGAACCAGGGGTCACTTTGTTCCGTAATTCCTCAAAGCCTGCGGTCACTGTGGGGATCAAAACTCTCATTGGTGGGATGCCTCAGATTTCAATGTGTAGTCGAGTGACCTGTCTTTGTTTAAGTAAACGCCTCCAGTCCCCGGCTCTGTTCTCCCTTGTGTCGCATCCAGTTCATGCATCACTTACTTTTAACTCTGTGCAACTTTAAAAAAAAAAAAGTTCTTAGGCTCATGAGTCCCTGACACGTTGGCCCTGGTGTGGTGACTCTTTGACCCTGAGCAAGAACACAATGCTGTTTTCCAAAATTAAAATGACCTAAGGATGTTGATGCGTTCCACCCAGGCCATCTGTCTGT
Organism: Decapterus maruadsi; assembly: GCA_030347415.2. Classification (NCBI taxonomy): domain Eukaryota; kingdom Metazoa; phylum Chordata; class Actinopteri; order Carangiformes; family Carangidae; genus Decapterus; species Decapterus maruadsi. Next base: position 9,159,204 of record CM064888.1, on the reverse strand, counting down.
CCTCAAATGCCACATTGATTAATAAGTCATCTCGCACATAATGACACTCACAAAATACAGAGCTGTATAATAGAGGAGGCAAATCATGGAGCACCCTTAGGCTGAATAGCGCCATAATAGACTGTGATATGAATAGCAGTGAATATCGTTTTCTCTGCCTCAATGTTTTCCCCTGGAACTTGAGAATATGTTTCCTTTTTTAGGATACAATTTCCCACCACGAAAAACAGCAGCACAGCTTTGCTTATGTTTTAAATCACAACACTATAGTCATTAAGTCTTATTTTGTATTTTTCTTTTAGCTGTTGACTGGCTGTAAATCATCTTGTAAAGACGCATATGCCCTAATCGATTAACGTTACTTAATTACATGTATTTTGATTTGATGTTCATGCACATTTCTTGGAGTTAGAGCAGCTGTAAATGTTCACGTAACGGACCTTTAATGTAAGACGCACCTTGTTCATCAGCGCCATTATACCTACTGTAGACTCTGTTTGCAGGGCTGTTGCGTAGTTTATCCTTCGCCCTGGGTGTTAACAGTAAATTAGCATCTTTACAACAACAGCCATAAACGTGATGGACTGAGGCCCTGACAAACACACGGACACCAAATTAACATTTGAGACATTTACAGTGTCGTTACCGTTGAACTGCAGGTCGTTCGGAGCTGACAGGTCACACACAACAGGACGTCTGTGACACGTGATGCAACTTTGACTCTCAAGCTATCGTTGTTATGGCCCGGCAGTTAAGGGGTTGGCGTGTTGGCTGCCAAAACAAGCATGATGGCACCCACCGACCTCATTGTGACCTCTTGATGGCTCTCACCTCTCTATTTGGAGCATTTAGAGCGGGCTAACACACAATGAGCATTTGGCCGGACTCACAAAGGGCTGCACAATTATGGCTAAAATAATAATCCTGATTACACTGCTCCATTATTGTCAGAATCAATCAGAATTACCGGGCTGATGAGGGTAAACAATTATTTAATGGCGTTTTTGTGTGTGTCGACCTTGTGGCTATTTTGAACCGAGGCAGCAAAGTCTTCAAGTGGCACTAATCAATATTTGTATTTTAACAATGGCATGAACAATGATTTATTAGAATAATTCAGACTGTTCCCCACGTCAAAGCATTTCAGCTCCTTGTTTTTGCTGGCCACAAGTTTTAGACCAACGGACAGACTAACAAGCATAGTGGAATATTTGGGAAAAGGCACAGATACTGTACTTCCCTCCGATGCTGCAAAAATAAGTAAGTCTAAGTAATAAATAAGTCTAATTCGGAAAGAAGTAAAGAAGTAGAAGAGAAAGTAAAGAAATAAAGACAAAACTAATATATGAACTAAATGATGCAAAACAAAAATGAGGGGGGTAAAGATGGAGAGAAGGAAATAAGAAATTATAAAAGTAAGTAAGAAAGTAAAACAGGAAGACTTTAGTATAATGTATGTTTACACTCAAACAGTATTAATTATCTGTCACCACAGAAGATCAAAAGAGTGAGGGAAGAGCGATTAGAGGCTTGCTGTGAGTCACAACTTGACTGACAAGTCTTTTATCATATGATGAAGTCATATTATGAATCCTCAGTCAAAACTCAGTTTGTAAATACAGCATCAAAAAACAGCCTACACATAATTACAACCTGCTAACAGGTCAAATTGCTCGACTATACATGCAAATATATGCTGCACCTGTAAATCATATGATAAAAAACAACAGATATGGCCTTAAAGAGACAGCTGCGTCCCTGTTCAGCTCAGACATGTACTCACTCCCGGTGTCTGCATGTGTCCCGTGCTAGTGGTGACAGGCAAAAACACAACATGCATACTAATGGGGTCTTGGATGGTGCTCCTGAAGCCTGGCACCGTCCTCAAGCATGATCTTAATATAACCTTCCCAGCATGTGTTTCACAAACAGTCCACAGCCTCATCTGCCTGAACGAGGCATGATCATGATTAAACGGTCCAGATCACAGCATCAGTGGAAAGGTGCTTTTCTGTGGATTTGACAAGGTCACAGGCAGCAAAGACAAACAGACATTTACAGCTTAAAGGTCAAAACCACAGCTGCTCATGGGCAGCGTCAATAGTTCACCTGAAACACCACCTGGATAGTCCGTGTTGTTTTTTTATCATGACCACTAACATATATGACTTTTAATTGATTATAAAACACCCTCGTTTGTTCTCAGCTTCATAGACAAAAACACAGAGCTTCATTTTAAAGATCTAGTTTGAGTTTAAAGCTGCACCAATCACATCTGTATAAATGCAAATTGCTATTAAATTGCTTGATTTGAATCAGCCTCCCGTGGGACCCCTACCCATAACTCCTATTACAGAGCAGTTGGACCCGAGTATCAGAGAAATGAGTCATACTTAAAAGTCTTCATATACTTTAGCTTAGTAGGATAATTATGAAACATGTTATGATACAACTCTTCTGAAAAATTAGAAGCAATTTTCTATGGTTAGATGATTTAAAGATGTTATGAGGATATCATAATCCAACATGATCTCACTATGAATATTAATAACGTAACATTAGCTGACTTAATATAGTGTGACCGAGGTTAGAAATCAACTACAGTCTTTTGTTTTTTAAGTCCTCCATCTCTCATAGTTAAAAAAAAATAGTTAGGTGGAGAATAGGAGAAAGGTGATGATAAGTCCAGGGGCCCAGCGCCCAGTAGGGACCACAAAAAAACCCCAGTAGTCTAATCTTTGTATGAATGAATTGCTCTGCATAAGATCCTGACTAATACTCGTAGTAATGTTGCATTAGCATCAAAACAAAGTAGCCAAAATAAAAAATGATAATACATACATAGTCTAATAAAACAAAGTGGAAAGGACAGGGGCCCACTTAAATATTCTTTCAGGGGCCCCAGAATTTCTAGCAACGGCCCTGTGTGTGAAACACTGCTTTTAAAATTCAAGCGGATCATGAGCACTGCAGTGACTGACAGCTGTCATACAGTAGGCTATGTTTCCTAGAAAGTTGCCCCTTGCTTAAAAAGGAGCGAGGGGGATCAGGCTCAGTGCTCCTCCATATTCAAGTGCAGCCCACAACATGAACCCCGCAAAAAACTATGAGGTCCGAGTGGGCTGTTTTCATTAGATTTATCAGAAAAGGAAGTATGACTTACAGTACAGTATTGAGATGTATGAATGCATCAGATCTAATTGAAAACTAAATCACAGCTTGGCAGAAAGCGTGGCATTACTCATCATCAGACAATATAACAGTCAGATTGCATAATGGGCTGCAGTCACTGACGACAGCAACAGAAGGATGATAAATATTATACAATCCCCAGACATGTGTGGTAATAAATTAAGAATTAACTCATTGTGAGTTTTTCTGATCACGGCCAGGCTGTTTTGAATAACTAGTGATTCACGACTGAGGCGAAGTCGAAGGACGGATGGGTTCAATCTGTTATCCTGCTAGCTGCAGGATCAGTAACTGACAGAGTTAGTCGAGGATGATCAAGGACATCAGACCGATCAGTGTCGGTGGAGAAACTAAATTGAACCGTAATGTTGGTGGTTCATAAGTGTCGTTCAAAAGCGCAGAGAAAAGAGGGAACAGTGCACATCAAAGTGCCAGATATGGCATTAAGCCTAAAAATGAAAGCATTAGGTTAATGCTCCATTTTATGAACTTTCATTCTAAGTGTCACATTGGACCAAACTCTTCTAAAGTGATTTAAAGCATAAAGTTGCAACCTCGATCCAGCTCTGATGTGCAATCAAGTGAAGTGTTTCACCTCTGACCACACCCATCGCTGATGTTTGGGGGTGAAACTGACTTTAAAATTCCTCCACAGAGGGGAAACAGCCTGGTGGTTAAAGCAGACAGGCAGCGAGAAGAACTGACAGTTGGCCAAACAAATATGTGCAAGTGCTAATTCCAGGTAGACTATTTCATACCAAGACAGATGTATTTCTGCTATCAATCTGGCCACTGTTGCGTGCAAAGATAAAAATCGTTGTCACTGTGATAAGTTTCCAAAGTTAAATCCCTCCCTCGTGGTTATTATTACTATAAACCTCTGTGATGTGTTAAGGCAACTCATAAACCTTCAGCCTGATCTGTTTTCAAGGTCTGACGCTGTGAGCCGCCAACAGACGAAGTGAGACATTCTGATCTTTTTAAGTATTATTATACCTGATCTTGGCATAGGCCTATATACAATCATATAGCCTACATATAACAACATTTTCAGATCTACACTGTAGACAGAAAATGCAATAGATTTAGACTAGACTTAGATATTAGTATACTGTAATTAAAACAGTTTCAAATGAGCTATTGGAAGTTCCTGTTAGACTGAATAAAACTTCAAAACCTGAAAATCTCCCAACAAAAACTGTAGTTCTGAGGTGTGTTTTTTTCTATTATTTATAGATATGGACATCAGAGATAGTTGTATCCTCAAAGAGCATATGAGGTTATTTGTATCACATCTATAAAGTCGGATTTATGATTTTCGAGGTAGAGTATACTGTAGGATTCGAGAAAAATGTGGCAACAATATGACCAGACTAGGCTGTTTTCTACAACATCAGCAAACACCATCCTGTCACATCTCTCTCCTCACATTCCCCCAGGGAGTGTGCATCTCACAGTTTGGAAACATCTACATAATGTTGCTCCAACCTGACTTTGTGGATCATATTTTATAGGCTCATGGATGCATAAAGCAACGCCTTCTCCACCAACGCAGCCTCTTGCATTCTCTTTTTAATGCGGGTCTGAGTATAAATATTTTCATTTCATAAACCCACATTTGACACGCGCACCCTAGTGACCCATATAGGTAATCATCTAATGAATTCACCATTGAATTCTACATTGGTTGTGTTGCATAAGATACTGGAGCACAATATAGACAGAGTAGTAAACTTCCACATGAATCAATTCAACTAAAATTGAACATTTCATCATTTTTCTGGGGATCCCTGGGAAAACCTTACGGCCCCACTGGGTGTCTCGAGCGTCTGGATGTAATATTCCGGCTTGTACTGCATCATTCTCAATATTTCCCAGGATGAGAAGAGAGGCATTGTGCAGACAGTACAGTTACCCTAAGCAGGCCGTCATCAGTGGCTTTTCTTTTGTGCCTGCGACTTTCACACTCGAGAGTAAAACCGGTGGGTTTAAGGGATTTCTCTCTCATCTCGTCAATAGAAGCAGATTATTCCTTTGTCTTGCAGGCTTCCCGCGGAGCCGCATGCAGCTGCTTCCACATCATTAGGGATCACTATCAGCATTACAGCATTTCCACAGGGATAGACCTGCTATGAAGTTGTGATGCAATCCCCACTGTGGATCCATTCGCATTTACGTACATAGGACCAGCAGCAGAATTTACAATTTAATCTATAGCACATAGAATACATAGAATATAATGGTAGGAAAAATTGGACATGCTTGTCTCATCTGGCATTTAAGAAACCTTTACTAATGAAAGCCTTTGACCTACCCATACCACAACAACATTTGGTAGCATTTATTCAACACAATGAATACAAAGTGTAGCATGTTTAAGTAAGATCTTTTTTTTTCTTCTAATTATGGTCCAAGACGTTTAAGACTGAGACAAAACACACTTTGTACTATTGATCTAATCCAAACCATGGCAACCTCTGAGGGGACGAAGAGACCAGAGTCCAAACATGTGTCGTACCATCCAATCTTATATAACCAGCCTCTGTGAAATGAGAGACAGCGACAGGAGAAGCTTTTTCTTTTTGTATCCATTTTGCCAAGAACAGAAAAATGCAGAAAACCCCCCCCCCCCCCCCCCCCACGACCACAGACGACGTTATTGGGCAATAACCCAAAAATAATTACCCACATCAAAAATGCTTAAACACCGACAACCTGTCATCTTGTGCCCAACACACCTATTAAAACCCTCTTAAGTCTCTCTCAACTTGATATTGAATGGGAGGTTGTTTCATAGCAGGGGACTACTAAAAAATAAAAGCCCCTGGCTACGTTATTTACACACAGTCTCCTTGGTGCTGTAGCAGTCCTCTCTGGACTATCACCTCTATAAAACAAAATGGGGATGTTTTGTCAGTGCAGCAAAAAAAAAAAAAAACCTATATGAGCTCTAGTTTATTGAAGACAAACCAAATGTCTTGGAAAAAACATTGCCCTCATGGTGTAAAGAGATTACTGTTCTGACTATTAGTAGGAGACTGGATGCAAATGAATGTGTCTTTAAGTCACAGGCTTTGTATGAGTGATCAAACAACCCGTGCTGACATTTTCCTTGTGGGGAGATTATTGTTTATCTCTTCTTGTCATATGTTCTGTTGTCATTCCACTTGACTACATTAAAATGCAACAAGACTAACAGAAGAAAACATTGATCTAAAAATACACATATCATGTCTGAGTGTGTGAGAATTTAATTTAATGAGAAGTGCAGCGATTTGAAATGAGCTGTGTTTTTTTTCCTACTGTTTATAAGTTGGGTGTCGCAACCACTGATGTTGCAGCTGTTGACCAAATAACCAAAAACCAATTTCCTGTTGGTTTTTGCAACACCCGCAAGCATCTGTTCCTTCCCCACACAGTATATTCACCACTCGTGTCTCCAGCTGTGTCCAAACCTTCCAGTGTATCTCACAGTTTGAAAATTTTGCCATTTACTTTAAATGTTTATGAAACTGTGCTGGATGAGGTAAACTGAATTCAGCCACTGGACGAGTATGCAACTTCATGTGCCGCTTATTTATTTCACATCCTCTGATTTATACAGTCGATAAACAACACTTGACACTTTGGCAAATGTTTATCATTTAATTACGGGGAAGTACTAGAGGCAAGTTCCCAGGGGACAATTTAAAGTTTTCAGTCCTGCCAAGGAGACACAGCGTCTCCCTGGAGCTGCTATCGACGGGGAATTAAAAGAAAGAGACACATCTGTCTTCTTGCTTTTATGTTTTCTCCAAACACACTCTCTCAAACTATGGACTGCATAGGTATGAGATGATGGTGAGATGCAAACTTTTTTGCAAACTTTTACAAACTTTGCAAACAAATATCATATAGTATCATTATGTTTTTGCAACACATATTGTAAGAGGTTGATGACGCTATCATTATTAGCACGTTTCAGCAAACGCGATCCGGTGTTGAAAACAGCGGGTCAAAAATAACCGGTGAACTTTCCTAACAGCTGCTGACCAAATTAAAGTATGTGGCAGCTTGATACAAGTTGATTTATGATATAGTATAAATACCGGCCTGGTTGAATGTATCATGTGCTGACTGAAACACGACTAAGGTTGTGAGAAATCTGCAGAATAAAAAAATCAACCCTCTCTCCTTCCATTTGCTTGGTGCAGTGATTGCCACCAAGGAAAATGGCTGTTGTTGTTGTTGTTGTTGTTGTTGTTGTCAGCAAAAAGCAGTAAACTCCACAGAACTGAGCCTGGAGGAAAGAGCCTTGCAGGGTGTCCACGGCCACTCACACTTCCAGATTCACTCCGGTGCTCAACATCAACACACCGAGCTCTAATCTGTGCTGCTCGGTGAACTTGAGAACGCGCAGCATGGAGTTACAGGCTCCTGCAGGTTTTTATTGGGAATCAAAAAAGAAGGAAGAGGAAGAAAATCCAAGAGGAAAAAAGTGGGAAATAGGTTCAGTGGTTTCTGAGTGCACTGATGAGATCAAAAATAAAAAAATAAATCATTATTTAGAGAGCTGTGTTCATCAGGTGTGATGAAACATGCTGGTTATTTGCTAAAAAAGTACATTTTTCAGCATGAGAAGCAGAAGATAGATCGAAAAAGTGGAATAAGTCCGCGAGAGCAGTGAGTCATAGAGTTCTGCTGAGAAGGCCTGACTACTGCTGAATGTATAATGGAGCATTTCAGTGAGACACTCCGATCATTTAAACTGTTTATACAACATGTGAAATCTGTGGTGAGCAAGCTTTTTGTGTTTGGATGAAAAATTCATGACAGCGACCCAATCATTGCACAAATAAGGACATGATCACTGGGTGCTGCATGTTTGGAGCCTGAACCGGACCGTCTAAACTCAACAGCTTGACAGTTTACACAAAGGTACCCGAGCACGTTTGACTTTTACGAACCGAGCGACTCGGCTTCGACCGGCTGGTTTCAAAAATATCCCTCAAACGTTTAGCCGATGACATTTCTCCAGTCGCGAGGGGCACGCAACTGTGCATCTTCACAAGTATTCAATTTAGCGTGGTATTTACTAAAGACTTAAGATGTAAATGAGCACGGTCTGATTTGCATAAACTGCAGCTAATTAAGGTCTGATGCTGCTGTTTTGAAACATTTTGTGCACGTCTGGAAAGCAATGGGGCATGAGTGAGAGTTTATTGTTGATGTTCTTGGGGAATTTGGTGCATGTTCATCCACTCAGAGCAACAGGAGAGGAAACATTACACATAGCTTTTGACCTAAAGATTAAATAATATATAACCAGTTTTCCTATGCTTATTACTCATTGTTTTAGTCACATCACAGTGGCCTTGTCTGCTGTGAGCCATAAAAGCTCAGAGCAATTACATATTCATGCAAGAAGGCTATTGCAAGAAAACAGACAGCAGTGTGTTCCTGCTCTTTTGCCTTGTGTTGACTATGCTGCTATTTTCTTAATTGCTGCGACTAAAGTGTTGTCTTAAGTTTTCTCACTTTTTAAAATCTCACTAATGCATTGTTTGTATTCTACATCTTCTCTCCATCTGCAGGTTTCACACAAGCTTCTCTCGGGTCAACCCTTAAATATCCGACAGTTTCCTCAGTCTGTTGGGATAAACTAGGTGCAGAAACTTTTGAAAGCGGCGCACTTCATTATTACCTATTTTTAATTCATATTTTACAACAGCGTAATACATTTTGCATGAGACAAACATTAATTTTTCAGTGGTGTTGATTTTCCTCAATTTCAAATGCAGAACCTCAAATGTGATCCTTTAGTGATTGCGGCCAAAAGCAATTTGTCTGCTTAGCACCCAGAGGTTCGACTTTTTACCCATTAGAGATATTACAGAGATATTTAAAAAAAATAATGGATATTAAAGCTCTTGGAAACTGGATCCTTCCTTAAACCTTTGGCAGCTCCGCACAAGTGCTCAGTTTATGTTTCATGTTGAATAGGTTGCACTGTAACTACCCTCAGGCTGAAACCTGAGCCTCTGTTTGTTTGACACTGGTCACTATGAGTAGAGAGAGATCTGATCTATGAGCGCCGACGACGTCCTCTCTGAGCTGTGAAAACAACGCTGCTATCCTTGAACATTTTGGGTCAAGCCTGCTGGAACATCCCACTGTGTTACGCTGTTCCTTTGACTTGGGATTCTCTTTTTTTCCCTTCATGCGCCAGGATTGATTCAAAAGATCTACTCTCATTAGACCACAACAGCATGTTCTAATCTGACTTAGACTTCATTCTACCACATTATACAAATATTAAAATACCCACAATCAAAACATGCAGTGTAGAACCCCAAATCCCACAGTGGCTTAGCCGTGATTTAAGCCATTCTGGAAGCAGCCCAACCACTCTCACAGGGAGGCGTAAAGAGCTTAGGATGGGAGGGGATGGAAGTGTCTTCCCCCCGACCTCTCGCTGAGTCTGTCTCAGCTAAAATACGAGTTTGTAATTCTGTTGCCTCTGAGTGATGAAAAACAAGAGAAAGCTGCAAACAGCTACAGGAAGCTGACAAACAACAAGATATTTATGTCTAAAAAAAAAAAGAAATCTGATGTCTATCGACATGAGGGGAAAAAATCTAGTTGATTGGAGAACAAGTGATGACTCACCTCTCTGGCAGCTCTTCAGAGAGGCGGGGCTCTCACTCAGAGAGAGAAACTCTGCCCTGCGCCAACAATGGAAATGGAAATTCCTCTCATGTGTTAAAATGTAAAACATGTTCTGCATCTAGGAAGGTGGACTGTAACCGTAGCAGATGCGTGCGTTATATTATGCATATCATATTATGCAGTCGGAGACAGTTTAATTGCAATTAAGTGCTCGGAGTGAAGGATGAACCCCAAGCGAACTTTCAATATTATAACCTGTCATGTGACCATTTTGCAACAACATCTATTAACCTCCAACTTTTCATTTTCGCTAAGTGGGCGCTTTAATTAATTAAACTGAACTTGCCAAGGAAAAGCCTGTTTGATGTAAAGTGCCAGCTGCAAAAAGAATTCGAGAGTTACTTCACTCTCACACCTTAATGTTTGACAGGGGAGGGAAGGTTGAGCAGAGATGTGAAGCCTCTGTGAGCTCCAATTCTGCAGTGATTGCTGTGTCATTGAGCAGCTAATAATTCTTAATGAAATCTGGAGAGGCACATTTGTGATGGTTGCCAATTTCTTATCATTCTCACGCTTCTGAATTGGATTTTTGGAATTGGACCAATGCCATCGCAAACCTCTTCTTCACTGTTTTCACTGCTCTCTGAATATGATGCTGCTCCAACAAACTAATTACACCACATCTCTGAGTGTTTGTGACAAATGAGATCCTGCTGAAAATGTGGCCTCCAAGAGAAGTTCCAGATTAGAAATGCCTCCTCCTCCCCTTCTGCCCCCGCCCCCGAAGGGAGATGGTAATTATCACACCTGACACTTGCTGGTGTCCAAAACTAATCGTACGATTGCTGCAAGATTGGCCCCACGAGCACCGAGAGAGTTCAGGATCAAGCAGCTCTCAATCTGCAGATGGCCACGGGTCAAGGCAACCTCAAATAAATGTGTCAAAGCGACTCTCAGATTTGTCTGTAGTGCTGCTGCTGCTACTGCTGCTGCTGAGGGCAAATATTAATGATGTTATGAATCTAGACAGACTCCAGACTCTCCAGACACCACACGAAGTAAACCAGTCAACAAGGCACACAACGGCCTCATCCTTTGGATTAAAATTCAAAAACCCTCAGCTGAAATACAGTGTGTGTTCAATAGCACCATGAGCTTCAATATAAACCTTACACAACTGTAGGTCCAAACAGAGGGAGACAAACAATAGGATCACATGAGTACTATGGAAATGACTATGGACACATAGCTAATTAAAAATGCCAGAACTAGCAGCTATATGTAGCTGATGAGGTTTCAAAAGCCTTCATGTTCAGGAAACTATGTTTTTAAAGAGTTTCTCTGCTGCATGAAGACCCTGACCACTTCTTTTGAAGCAGAACAAGGTTCGTTTGTGAGTCTCAAAGCTCAAATGATGAAAACTGATGAGATGAGGAAAAACAGGAAGACAATGTAAATGAGTTGCTGATTATGCAGCAGTGTACCAGAGTTCACAGCTGCTGGCTGCTCTGCCAGTTTGTACTTGGGCACAGAGTTGCTTTGAACTACGTCTCAACATCAGCATGCTAATACTTTGTGACAATGCTAACCTGATGTATTAGCATGTGTGATGTGCCTGTTTGATTAGTAATACTTAGCAATTAGCAGCAGACACTGGCCTTTTTTCTACAACAATGATTTTATCAGGTGTTCCTAGATAATTAAAATCATTTAAAAAACATCTGAGTTGGCGCGGTGCGTGGCACAGTGGTTGGAGCGGCCGCCCCATGTGGAGGCTGTAGTCCTCGACGCAGGTGACCCTGGTTCCTGCATGTCATTCCCCGTCTCTCTGCTTCCTCCTTTCCTGTCTATCTCACTGTGCTGACAAATAAAAAGGCAAAAAGGCCAAAAAAGTATATAAAAAACAAAAAAAACATCTGAGTTGATGGAAACTAATTGAAATATTCTTCCAGATTTCTTGCACTTTCATGCACTTTCACAATAGAATGGTTTTTGGTAATGACTTGATAAGATGTTCTTTGTCTAACTGGGGACTCTATAAAAGCAGCAAAATAACTTTCGCCCCACATGGCATTGTTTCCTCCTGGAAGGGCCCTGACAGAACAGGCCTGGCAGCTGCTGTCACCCGAAAATAGCGGCAGACTTAGAGGCGGGCAGAGAGCCGAGTGACGCTGCCACGTTGTTCACTCTGTTGCACCAGCCGCGGTGAAAGTCACACACCATCCCACCGGCATCAGAATCCACAGGTGGCGAACACCCTCCTGTCTTTGCCACAAGGCCGGGGGCGTGTTGGTGGTATATCCGTTACATGTAACAACAGTGACGTCCTCATCTGAGGCCGACAGTCAACAGGGAATGTCAAGAAAGGGCCACGTACAGTAAATCCTGTTTGAATCCTCTCACGCCGAGTTGAATAGTGATGGAAATGTGATAATGATGCAGCACTTAGCTGAATTCTTAGCCGTGTGAGGGATAAGTTTTTCACTTGCGAATGCCACTTTGGTCATTTTCTGCCGCCGCAGCACCGTAGTCGGCTCTGAGAGAAAGGAGCAAGTCACCCACAAAAGTGTTTACTCTCTCTCCCTTTTGCTTTTTTTCCCCTCCACTCTCAATCAGTCAAAAAGCTTTTCCATGTAGTGCTACAATTGCCGCTGCTCACCAAGCCTCTCTCGGGCGGAGGAAGAGGAGGTGAGTTTGTCCGCCTGATTAAAATGCCCTTCTGGCCCACCTATAATTTTGTTCAGACCTCTCCTCTCCCCCCCCTGCAAGCTGCTCCCAGGTGACATCAAATCTAGGAAACAGCGGTCAACGCAGAAGACGACTCCTTCACCCGGTCATCCAATAGGACGTCTCTACAGGTTGACCCCGGTAATCCTAGACAACTGTATCGGCTGTGCAGCACTTTTTGTTTGACAGCTGCTGATGAACTCAGAGTGAGTTCTTCTGCATGCTGTCTAACCTGCTATGGAGCAGATAATAGAAATGTCATGTGTAATTAATGTGTAATAATGTAACAGAAAACAAAAAGCAGCAATATTTATATTTATGGTAGATTGTCTAAATCAGGTTAACATATCCTCATATATAATAACTGTATCTGAATCCTTTGAATAAAGGGGTTATTACACCCTGGAGATAACCAACAATGCCAAGTCTGCATTTAATACAACAGGCTCTGTTCGCCCTGTGACTGCAATTGGGGTTAGGGGGCTGCAAACTGAACGGTGCCAGAGGGCAGTTCTGGGCTTCCATTAATAGAAAACCCTTCTGTGGCCAGAATAATAGCTTTGTTACATCCCCACTCCCCCCTGTGGACGTCTAGAAGGGGGCTAAATGTCACTCAGCAGGACCCCATCATTTAAGAGAAATCACATTTCCCCCCAGAATACACTAACCTCAGACCCGCTCTATCACACTCTAACAGGTTCTTGAGGATCAGGGCGAGGGAAGGGCGACCGAACAGGAAACAGATGCATGACATTAGCGGAGACCCGCCGGGTTTTTCTGGCGCAGGTACGAGCTGCAGCCACCTGTTCAGCCCCCACAGCAAGTTTTGTTTGTTTAGACGCGGGCAAACAGTAACGTGATGACATTTTTGATGAATAGGGACGGTGGTCTAGTTGATGCGTAAGTGACTTGGGGGAGGGGAAATGCAATAATGCAAAAACTGACAGATGGGAGCCTTCTGTGTCCCCGATCTGGGGGGAAACCATGTTCTTACATGCAGCATGCTGCTGACCTGAAATTAGAAGAGTAAACACGAGGCTTCTCCTTTTCTGATGAGCGCATGAGAAGCAGAGCGCCCATCTCCAGCAGATAAACATTTACAGACTGAAAGGTCATCAGGAAGTGTCCTCCCTGCTAATCAAATAGCCCTAAAGGCAAGGTTTGATCTTTTACAATCTGCTGATATGTGTGGCCAGCCGGGCAAATGAGCATCAGGCCTGCAGGCCCTCCGCAGGGCAGCCTGCACCTGTTTATCACTCAACATCCTCCACCAGAGGTAAACATTCAGCCCAGTGTGCAGCTCAGGCCACTGTGCAACGTGTCATATTTGGGTGAAGTGAAGTGAAGTCGTGCTGCAGTCGTTGAGGTTGATCAGTTAGAAATGACAGATTATAAAACTTATCCTGTTTTTATAGCATTGAGGAATATTTGATGTTTCATGTTAAGAGTGGTCGCTGTTCACATCTAGCATTTTATAAACGTCAACTTCATTGCTCAGTCTCAGAACTTAGCTTTTTTGTTGTTTTGATTGGTAACATGTTTCCTCATTTATTCCTTTTTGTTTTCTACCGTCAGTGAAGTACTGTAGCAATACTGTTTTGAACAGAACAAAGCTTTATAATTAACTCTAGACATGAACAAAATGTCTGTTTGACTGAGATCTATAAACCTACATCAATATGAAAACTAGCCGTTCTGCAGCCAGTCCTTTTTTACATAATCCATGCCTCTATTGTCAATAAGGGTAAGGATTTATTCTCTCCTCGACTTCATCCAGATCACTGCTTAATTATTTAAGCGGGTTTAATTTTGTAAAATTAATTAGAGGATACGCATTTCACTCGGATTCGCACGAACCAATCATGGAAGAGAGATGTAATTTATAGCATTTTCCACCCTCTGCTGGCCCTTATTTATGAGCACTGCAAGTGAAAAGGAAAAAAACAGATAAAGAAAACAGGAAATAGCAGTTCACATTAAATTAAACACAGACAGACAGATGTATAAAATGAAAACACACAGCCAGACTTTCGTTTAAGCCATTGTATGATCTCAGTAGCCAGTAAAATTCCCTCTCAGCTGGCCTGCAAATAGGCTTTAATGTGCCCCCTAAACAGGCTGACATAGAAAACACACATCTGCCCTGTTTAGGTAAGCTGCAGTTGCCATGGTTACAGACGAGCACTCGCTAAACAGTTGTGTGTCAGGCCATCATTGAGACAAAGCACTTGAGCTGCACACACACACACACACACAAATGAGCTGAGGTGAGCGTTGGTGGTTCAAAGTGAAAAACAAGGAAACGCAGGATGGCTGCTGAGATGATGTCACGCTTCTCTCAGCAATATGTCACTGTCGCCATTAAGCGCCACCAGCGTCTGCGCGCAGGACGAACTAATAGAAGCTGCTGCGGTGGGGACAACCTGAGTTCATCCTGACTCATCAGAGCTTCATGACATTTGGAGGAGGATGAGGAAAATGAGCTGTTTTTAGGCCAAAGTGAGAGCAAAAACAAAAGTGATTCATTTCATTCCAGGAATCTGTTGCCTCCTTGCAGAAGCTCACAGCTCGAAACAACAACTTCTTCACTTGACTGGGATTTTAAATGACTAGATCCACTCAAAGCAGGAGCATCATTATATTATATGAGCATTTTTTGACCAAAACACTTGACCTGAAGTGCCACAGTGAGAGAACAGAAGACGACTTCCAGGAGCTGTTGTTGTTGTTGTCGTCCCCCCACAAATATGCAAGCAAGTGGCTCGTTAATATATTCCACATCAAACCATAACGCCTGAGCGAGGCTGCCCACCAACAACTCTTGATTAACAACCTCTGCTCTCTGAGCCAACTGGAAACACTGCACCACATCTAAGGGGGCTGGGTGAGAAGTGGGATCGAGCCCTGAGCACTGCGGCAAACCTTGGCATGGCGCGCACACTCATGCCATTTCATTTCATCACGCCTCAGTCTTACTACTTCCTCTGCCAAGCATTTATAACTAAATCATCTCACAGGAAAATAAAGTGGAGTCTCCATCGTACATAAAGTGGAAGTTGCAGAATAAGCATCTGACTGAGGTCTCATTGATTCCTTTAATCCTGTATACAGTATAAAGTGAAGCATGTGATCTCCATGTGACAATGTCAACAGACACACCAGACACCATAGCAACCGGTTAAGTTGACCAAATTCAATTGGTAAATTGTACATGTCCTTCCCGCCTTTGCCGTCTGTGGGCATTATGGGGTGTATGACCTTAATACACTCTTTAAATCTCTCCTCTTTGTTGCCCTGATGTTGTTTTAATGCGTTTTGCCCGCCTGTGTGAGAGATGAGCTAGCAAGATAAGCACTTCAAAACGGTATATTTATGTCGCGGACAAGCAGATATAAATTCAACGAACATTCAAGCGTGTCCAATTTGTGGCTTGTCAGATGTGAGATCCTCCTGAGCAAGGTTTCTGGCTTGTCCTATAATAACAAATCTCTTTCACAAGGCGCTCTCGCAGAAAAATACACTTTGAGGGAGTTCAACCCGAGCGGCGAGCTGTCATGTGGAAGTTTGCAGATGATCATGATCAGCTGTCACGCTTCATCTCACTGACGTCTTAACCGACGGCCTGCTACATGTAGGCTAAAGTAGCTGGAGATGTCAATCAAAGATTAAACGAAGGATGATGACTGAGTGCGAACTCACCAGGACTCTTCCTGTCAGTGTCTGAGCTGATATCATGACTCCGGCCCAGTCTTTGACGGAGGTCATCCAGCCCACCTCGCTGGCTGCCGGATCATCCTTGTCCGCACGTTTGATGATGCCATCGCCTGTGGTGATCCGATGGACCTCCTAAAAGAGAAAAAAATGTAGAAAACACTTGATATCTGATTTTTTAATGGGTTTTTTTTCCACACTGGTTTTTGAAACTACAGCTTTCTAGTCTTAGTTTTTCAATATGTGTGTGTCTACCATCCAAACCCAAGTGAAGAAACCAATAGAGGGGTTAATGGTAGGTATGATAGTGCTCCATCCATGTACAGTAATAAAACCAATGTCCATGGAAGAGTGAATGTCTGTATGGCAAAGTATATACACATTAGCTTTGTGTAAACAGTAACAGAAACAATTAATAGGTTAAAAAAAAAAGAAAAAAGAAAAGAAACTAACTGTTCATTAATTCAGTGATTTACCTCTGAATACAAAACCGCACTGTGGTTAAATAAACTAGTAAGGTACAATATTGTAGATCTTTGCAGGGAGCAGCTAGCATTGTGACTGAGCCTACAGGAGCTGTAAGCAGTTACTCTGGAGGGTCATGTGTGTATTTATGAGTTTAATGGATAAATAGATTCAATATGAAAGTGCAACAGGTTTATGGTAATGATGTTAGCATATTCTGTAGGGAGTCATAGCATTCATTTAGTGTTGAGTCTTTAACCCTGATCAATCAGTATTCATTGTCCATGTCTTGTTTGCTTGTTCTTTGTTAGCGGATTCATCAGAGGTTTCTTTGATTAAAACAGCTGCCTGCAGTATCTGGAAACAAAGTTGGTAACTGCAATGACTGAAACATTAAAGCTGCAAAACTGTCAAATCAAATCGATGAGCTCAAAGATGTTGAAATTTTCCAGAGCTCCAGGGAACTGCAGATTCAAGTGATGTTTTGTGCGCTTTCCACATCAATTTCTTCATTCAATGTTGGTAAAAAAGAAAAAGAAATATTGATTAGATCAGCGTACTGCACGGCCTACAGGAACCAAAACTTTGTGGGTAGGAACTACTATCTAGGTTTTTGTAATTGCCAAATCACAGAATATGATCGAGCACTTGCCAATCGCCACTTCCAAGAACATAAAGGTCTAAATATAGTGACCGGGCTCAAGGCTTTCAAAACAAACCTACGCACATGCATGCACACATGCATACAGTAAACATACAGAGTAAGAGCTGCAAAGAGACTCCAGGACTGTATCCATGGCAGCCACTGAGCTCCTGGTGTTTCTGCTCCACTGAGTGAGTGGGCTGCCTGCCTGCCTGCATGTCTGTCTGTCTTCTTCTCCACATGTCTGTCTCTCCACCTGTCTGTCTGTTTGCCTGTCTGGTGGGACTGGCATGATTCAGAGAGCAGGAAATTGAGACTGGATGCAGAGGTTAGCCATGCTCCCTGATGAAACACCCCACAGCCTCCAGGCTAACACCACTTGGACTCTTTACCCCGTGACATCCTCTTCCTCCTCCTCCTCCTCTGCCTTAATGGTGTCACACATAACTTTCCCTGTGGCTTTTCTTCAACATCTCTGCTCATCACGTGGAATTAATTGATATAGTTTACATAGTTAGAGGGGGGGATATGTGCTCACTGTATATATGGTGTCCATTAAGATAAGTGCCATGTATAGCCTACACTATTACAATGGTCCATTTTGTTCTGGCGCTTAAGCCCAAGATCCCAGCATGCCACATTCTCCAGATGCAGGATGGGCTATTGTGTGTCAAAGCGATAGGGCAGCCAGCATCCAAGACCTCCCGGTATGCAACTATGCAACATGTGTTGTGTTTCCACTCCATCATAAATCTTTGTAAAGCTGGAGGGGGGTGCAGCACTATTGAAATAGGTGAATGGATGGATGAATGAATAATGAATATGGGCTACACAGCTATGATTAAATGACAAGAGCATCTGTTTGCCAGCAGTCTGATGCAGGAAGAATGGGGCTGGGAAAATAACTTTAAATTGGTGATGGACTGAACAGTGTCTATACAGTGTCTATATAGGACGGTAGAGTATATGGAGAGAGATTTCTTCAAAAAAAGCAGCTGAGGACTTGCTTTAGCAGCAAATGTTGCTCAAAGAGGCATAAATCATCTGTTTATAATGTACTATTCTCAGACACAGTCCACTAGTAGGTATTTAAGGCATCAAGTCTGCGAGTGTGCCATTGAATCAAAATAAACTACACTGCCCATGTTCATTCAGAAGAAACATGTCGTACAGTGCAGTACAGACTTTTATATGTTTCTTGTTGTGAACAAATGACAGAAAATAATCAAAAATAGCAATGAAGGGATCTTCAATATAGCCTCTCAGTCATCAGTTTGGGTTTAAGGAGAATTTAAAACCCCCAAACTGTACTTGAAAGTGAAACCATAAAATAACAAAGATGAAGTAGCAGAGAAAGAGAAAATTCAATAGCTAAAGTGAACATGTATTGTATTGTATTGGAAGATAAATATTTGCAATGTCCAGACAGAATGAGAATGTAATTCGGTATAAATCTTGTTGAGCTTGACATGTTTTTCATTTTAAATAAACTGCTTTGCATTAAACATCTAATGACTGTGAGTGTCAGACTAATATAGAAAAGTAAAAAGTACAAAAATGTGTGAAATAAAGTAGAGAAAAATGAGCAAGTCTGAAAATGCAAATAGTCTGTTTCTACAGTACATTGCTTTAGTATAATTACTTACATATTTTATACCTTTTTATAAGAAAAATGGCTCTTAACCCACACGTACACAGATTTCAACCATTATTATTACTAAATAGCTGGCTGCACAAAGAAATTCAATCATGCACAGAGTCATTAGTCAGAGCCAAGCAGACCACCGGCAGACCATGGTACACTTCCTCCAGCCTGTCCAGAGCCCTACAGCACTAACCTGATAAGACTATAATAACATGTCTAGCTCACTTAGTAGCCAACGCAGCCAACAAAATACAGGAATGGAAAATTCAGTGAAACTGCAACGGACAAATGAGAGGCCACATGTAGGAGCCCTTTTCAGACAGACGCTAAGTTTTCCATTATTTAGTTGTGGACTGCACTGAGTGAAGTTTTATTTCAGGCCCAGTGTGTTGTGTTTTACTGAAATAAAACGGGTAAACAGACTCTGTAAGCTGGAGTCATTGTACCACGAGAGCCAAAACCTCTGAGTCTTTCCAAGGTTACATCATTTATTTTGAAAAGGAAAAAAAAAATCTTATCAGAGAAACGGAGCCTCTGGGGGAACTTAAGTCAAATCTCACTTCTGAATCCCTTTAAGGGGATCAGGGTGAGTGGATCAGACTTTGGGTTGGAGACTGAAAGGGAAAAGAACATGCTGTTTGCCTTGTCACTCAGCCGCCTGTTGAGTAGGGTGTTAAACTGTTAAGAGACATAAAGTTACATGGCTCTAGTTTCATGATGGCAAACTGGCACTAACAGGCGATAACTGGGCGTCTTTCCCATGATCTGAGGAGCTGCAATGACAAACTAGTTCATACTACAGTGTCAACAGGGGGTTCAAACTGTCTGATACTCCCTGCACAATATCTCCCTGGTGGAGACCAATAAAGTAACCTTAACCATGAGCAAAAACAACCATCACAGTGGCAATAGTAGAGCATATTAAAGCAATTAAAACTACTAAAATTGCTTTAGGAATAATATACTGATGTCAAAAACTGTATGAAATATATCAGGCTGTAAAAATCAGTATACTGTATGTCTTATTTCACTAAGATAAATACCATTGACATTACATATGCAGCATGCTAATCATCAACATAGCATCATCATTATAATCATGTTGCATGCTGGTGTTAGCATTTGGCTCAATTGGTTAACATTGTACAGACTCTGGTGTGTTTAAATGTTTTAGCTCTTGCCGTCAGTACTTTCATTTTTTTTTGTGCAGTCCTGTTGAATAATATAAACACATCTGTTGATGCCCCCATGAAATAGATTGAGTTTGACCAAAAACAAATTGAAAGTTAGGCTTGTTATATTTATGGGACATGAAATTTGAATTGGTTAAATGAGCCACTTAACGAAAATGAAGATCTAAAAATGGCTCAGTGGACACATTTTGTTATGGAGTGAGTGTTTCTCTTTGGATTTCTGTCAGTAAATGGGGTTGGATATCTTTTTTTAGGGTGTGTGGGGAGTCCTTAAGAAACATTTGTCTTGGTTCAATATGGTTTTATATGTGAGCCAAAGTAAGTGACCCTATGTTTTTAACTCTTTAGAACAGAAAAAACATCTTGACATTTGATTAAGTAAAGGAAAATTTAAAAAGCTGCTCATTTGCATTATGGGACGTGTAGGATCAGGGACAGGGACTAGAGCTTTGATTTTTGAAATGTATTTGTAAAAGGGACATCCAATAATGGTAAGTGTTTTTGCCTTTAATTGATGGCATGCAGCAAAGGGCCACCATAACTTCTGCATATGGGGCACCTGCTCAACCCACTGAGCTATACGGCACCCCATGATGCTAATTCTTTGTTTAAATATGTCTTATGGAATTAAATGTCCCTTGAAGACTGAATTGTGTGATCTGAACCTATTCTCTGTGGCACTAGTTAATTTACAGACTGTTTAAATAGATAGTTCAAATAGTCCAGCTAATCGTGGTGTGACCTATAAATCCTATATTTGTATAATACTGTTGAACTTTGTATGAAGGTCTGAGGCCTGAGAGATTGTGAACAAAGTATGAACGATGGACATTACGCAGGATTCTTTGTCTTCTATCCAAACCATTTTGAATGTGACGTGATCTCTGTCCTTTGGACCTACACAGCTCAGTGAAACACTCGACCTTGATGTCGTCGTGACACAGGATGTGTTTAGGGAAGCGACGGCCATGAAGCACTGTTAATTGGCGTCATGCTGTTATTCCTCAGCCCTTTAATGACCACATCTGAAATGATCAGATTTTAATGCCAGGATAGACAGAGTTCAAAGATTCATGATTTGCCATTCATGCTTGTGTCCAATTATTTTCTAAAAGGTTCCCAAAGATGATCTCATCTTAAGGTCACAAGCAGGAAGACACCTTGAAGACGGAAGGTGTTTTTCTAACATTTAAAACTCTGATTGAGTCATTATGTTACCGGCGATCATTATGTTACTGTTGTTGTAAAGTTCACTTTTGTAAAAGTTGTATCTTTAGTCTTAGTTGGCTACCGACACATCAAGAGGGTTAAACAATCTTCCATTGGACTTTGTTTTAATGAAATGAAAATAGACAGGATACATTTTTAATGGGAGCAGAAACCAGAAAAGTACATGTGGTCATTAAGCCACTAAGGCAGCACATCTCCTCTTTGTCACTT
Organism: Decapterus maruadsi; assembly: GCA_030347415.2. Lineage (NCBI taxonomy): Eukaryota > Metazoa > Chordata > Actinopteri > Carangiformes > Carangidae > Decapterus > Decapterus maruadsi. The sequence continues at coordinate 9,137,540 of CM064888.1, read as the reverse complement.
TGATCAATAGTCTAAGCCTCCAAATTTAGGTTTCACTATCTCGCCTAAATCTAGTCCCCCTGACACCACGGGTCATTGATCAACACTGTAAGTCTATTTTCATGATCTGCCATGATCATTTTTCAAAGGCAGAGTACATTAAACTAGAATAGAACATGTGGCTCCTGACACAATTTCTTCAAAAGTGAATAAATAATTTAAAAATATATTAATATAATCACATTAATAATGAAACCAGACATTCTCAGAGGAGGAAAAAAAAACTTCCTGAAATATCTCGAGCCTCCGAACTGATCTATCGCCCCTCAGCTGTGTGAGGAAAGACTCGATCTCTATCACATATGTCATTCGGCCTCTCGTCTTTCAAAATCAATGAATGAACACAATAATTTGGTTAGCGGGTACATGAACGCACAAACGTCAGAGGGGAGTAAACTGAACCAGCGGTCGGCGGTCTAAATTCAGCTTGGGTGTGAGGACATGAATGTTATGTGGAGTCAGGGGCTAAAATTGGATGCTAGTAGTGACTGTTGTTATTAATGAATGACTCACCTGTTGACAAACACTATCACAAACCATTTCAAATAAGACGGAAAGTTTATACGGCGCTGATGTTCTGAATTATGGCGGGAAACCTAATACTAATGGAAGATGTTCTTACAACCGGTGGTGCACTGCACATTTGCCAAAATAAAGAAATACACACTTTTTGCCATCTTTGTCTTACAACAGGATCAAGTGCGTCTTTTGTCTCTGTGATTGTGAAAAGCAGCAGGCTCTGGCGCTGTTGAGATGTTTAACATTTGTGTTAATCTGAGACCTGTTGGATCCCAGATGGTGCAACGACAGCCAAGCTGCAACATGCTGCTTGTATTATACAACATGAGCAGCTAATACTTGCCTAACTAATTACACCACCAATTAAAACCAATAATACACGAATATATATATGCTTTCTTAACGATGAAGAGTGACAAACTAACCAGCAGAAACTACAGTGAAAGGATAAAGGGCCTAACGAAATAATGCTGCCTTCAAGTGCTTCTTCTTCCAAATTAATACTTACTGTAAGTAGAATGTGATTTGTCCAAGTACTGCTTATTTCAGATAAGAAAGATTGACACAAACCAAAATCAGGCTCTTGTATTTCAAAAGACTATCAAATCCTGCAGCAGAGGAAGTTTGTTTCTGAACCTGTGAACAAAAATAGCTTCTTTTCAGAATTCTGGCTGCTGGTGTAATTGATGTTGTGCTGCATTAATATTCACTACGCTTGACCTGCTGCCACTCGGTGTGTGTCTGTCCCTGTGCATGTCTGTGAGAGGGAGGCAACACCAAAGTGCCACTCAGCTATTCTGACTTTTCTGGCTTGTACATCATAAGCATTCATCTCATAATTACAATATTTCAGACAGCACTTAAAAGCACCATGAGACTGACTCTCCAACTGAATTCTGACCCCACCCCACCCCTCCAACCCACCAATTCCCACCCACCCTGTGCACCTGACACATCCAGAGCTCTGAGTCACAGCTGCCACAAGATGCGCTGCCTTAAAAAAAAAGGAAAAAAAGTTCTAAAATAACTAAAAGACCATCTGAAACTTTCTAAACCGGAAACAATTTATCGTAATCAAGGCACTATATAAACATTTAATAAAGTAAAGGACCAGCAGATCTATCCACCTCTACATACATGTTAACCTACTGTGCTACAAAATACACACAAGTGTATCAATGCAAATCACAAATAGAATAGAATAGAATAGAAACATTAGGCTAACAGCCATGCAGGCAGCACTGTGATGAAAGCTGACATCTGCATGCTAACCTGCTCATAATGCTAATGTGAATATGCTGACAGTAAGTAAAATGTCCACCAACTTCTCAGTTTAGCACGCTAAACTTAGCTATATAAACAGCTGAGATTGATGGGAACGTCATTAGCTTTGGTTCGAAATCAAAGCCTCAGAGAGTTAAGTGTTGACTTGAAGTTCTTTTCTAAAAAGTCAGACTATGACAAAGTCTTTAGAGTTTATCCTAATGTATTAAAGGTGGAGTTGGAGATTCTGGAGCACTTTTTACAAAATTGTTTGAAATCCTCTTTACACTCTGATTGCAACCAATTAATTAAATGCTTTTTCACACACAAAAAAAGTCAGTCGCCTGTGGGACGGACAATCCTGTAAAAACAGCATCCAATCATTGAGAATGCAACGTTAAAGTCAGTTGGATTGTGATGTGTCAATCAAACTGTCTGGTAGGTGGCAACGTAGCTCTGACTCACTTTGGAATTACATTGGGTCGCACGGCAAGGACGATACCTTCTTGGCTTCACAACACTAAACAAGAGTTGCATGTTCCTGAGCTCTGGAGGTGTGGCTTCGGAGAGAAGTCTGAGGAAAGGGGCTTAGACTTTTTACTTTTGACTAGAACTGATTTCCCAGGATCTCCAAAACTACCTTTACTGTAAGTTTTATCACGATCGGTCCAATAGTTAATCAAGCATTAACTCAGAATCAAAATGGTGAACGTCATCCTGGCACTAAAGAAAAAAAATCAATCTGTGGGTGAGTGTTTGTACCAAAGTGCATGATTCACTTTACTGATCCAGTTGGTCACAGGTAACATATTGGCTGATGATACGCCCACTTCTGGACGTCAAGCCCACAGCTGATGACGTGGTGTGTCACAGGTGAAACAAAGAATCAAAGACCCACTCTCAATGAAACTTGCTATGTGTCTTAAAACATGACTGAGAGGCTGCCACAGCTCGTCATCCTCCCTCTGTGGAAACGGTGCCATTTACGACCAACACAATTTCTTTCTTCCTCTCAGACAGATAATAGCTGCCATTCATCAGAACCTCACAACCGTCGAGTTTCATCGATTACCATCAGACTGTAAAGGCAGAGACGGAGGCTCAGTCTCAGAGACATGAGAGCTGTCAGAACGAGAACAGGGCAGCGAACGCCCCGCAGAGGGGAAAAACAAACTGGAAATCAGAAAAGAAGGAAGCAGATTTTCATCACCCATCTACAAACAATGCATGAAAGCTCCTTGTTTGGGCTGCTAATGACATGCACAGACTGGGGTGGGGTGTGGTTGGGGTGGTGGGGGGTCGGGAGGTGTTCCTCCAACACAACCTGCCACATCTCACAGCCTAGACAACTGCATAACAGAGAAGGATTTACTCTTATAATGAAATCCTTTGCTTGCTAGTTGCTTAGCAACAAAAATACTGATTCATATGGCACATACCGTATGCGCCTGACACTGCATTTCTGACACTTTTGGAGAAAGGTTGCTTCTTGGATATGAGAGAGGGAGAGACTGAGAAAAGGTGTGAGAAGGAGACGGGGCAGGAGTTCGGAAATGAATGCCAGGAGAGCAGAAAGGCAGATGAGGGGAAAATTGGAAGTGAAAGGATGACCCATCCGTGGCCGACTCCCACAGAGAAGCACAACAGGTTGGAGCTCGGCAGCTTCACTTGGCAAAATCTGGGCACAAAAACACAAAATCTGACTGCTCTCTTGCATTCACACATGAGCCGTGTGTACCTGTGGACTGATCTTATTTTCACAGATGTGTTTCTTCCCGTTTCATTGGGTCTATAAATAAAACGTAGATGCCACAGCTGAAACGCTTCCCATGTTCTATCACTGCAGCTTGAATATCTCTGGGTTTTTAATTGTAGCTCTGACAAAACAAGCTAATTAAACACATCTCCCACAGGCTGTGGGATCTTACAACAAGCGTTTTTCTGGGTTTTTAGACATTTAAAAGACAATGTAACTACTGAAAAGACCCCGAAATCTATCATTTGAATGAGTTAATGAAAGAAGTCGTTAGTCTCAGCCCTGATTGTAACCAGCTACGACGACCAAAGCATGGAAATGATACAGATGTCTCCCTTCAAAAGGTCAGCACCAGCCTGCACGCAGCCTTTGCCATTTCTCCTCTCCCACCCTGCCTGTCCAAGATATGAATGCGCATATATTAAGTAAAAAAAAAAAGACAAATTGCTCCGTCTCTGGCAGCCTTATCAGCCTGTCCATCTTTGCCCTTCAGTACATCAGGAAGGAAACAAACTCATGTCTTTAGTTTAGAAAACTCAATACAACAGAAGATGTTTTTTTTCACCCACTCCTAATGCAGGACTGCAGCCGGCCTCAGGGCAGATGGTGCTGTAACAATTGTGAAACAGAAAATCTAGTGGCAGTGTGCCTTTAAATGTTATGAAAAGTATTTCTAGGGATTACATTGTGGCATGAGTGTTAACCTCCACACAGACACTCAGATACACACCACTGGTGAGAGAATTGGTTATCCCAACAATGTCTGTCTCGTCTAGCAACAGCTGACTGGCTCTGTGTGTCCTGAAAAACTATTCCCAACTTTTGGAAATGAGTCAAAAATAAATAAATAAAGAGCTACGCGCCTCATTGGAAGGTTTCAAGCATTAAATATGAGCTCAGATTATGTTATGATGGGAACAAAAATTATTTTGTGCTGTATTTGACATTTGTATGCATTTCTGCTTCTGTGTCTTAGAAAACACACCTGGCCATGATTCAATAAAACGGTTGTGAATGCAATATTGTTTGTGATACTCATAACTGAAAAACACATCTATTGTAAATGTCCACAGGGAAGACTGAGTGCGCTTTTCCAGAGTAACATGGACATTGCTTCTGGAAAGACAAGCTACCATTGATTTTTTTTATTATTGTTTTCTACAGCACTGATGGATCACCACCATATTCAATAGAAATATGTCACTGACCCTTCAGTTTGGTATAAATAAAACTATAACTACAGACCCAGTCTGTCACATAGCTAAAGAGATGTGTTTTTCTTTTTAATATTTGGGTGAATCAACTCTTTGAATGTCCAGTAGTAAATATCAAAGTTAGTCCAAATACTAAAAGTATGACCTTATGATCTTAAGCAACCATACCTACACACATGAAGATAAATACTAGCCTACTTTTACATCCATTTGAATTGTTTATGTTTATGTGAAGCCAAAATGTATGCTGTAAAGTTCAACCAACAGATGTTAGGTAATTTTAACCAGCTTATATGTTGGGATACTTTCAGATAAACTTCCAGGAACAACATGGAGAAAGCCATCCAACTCAAAAACACACCTACCAAAGTAAACTGTCCTTCACCTTTGTCTAGACTAGGGGTGGTATAATGGCATCTCATTGTTGCTCTGTGAGATTAAGCCAAGAGTTCATTATTCGGAGTCATGCACCGTGCTCTCTGTCGATGGGGCCTTAACACAGATTTCATTACGTGCCCATCTCATAAATCAAACTGGCTGGACACGTTGTTGTCACGCACTGGCTGTGATACAAAAAGCCGGTGATAAATAAGTCATTGCATTGGAGCAGCGGTGGTTTGTGACATGACCTGACCAGAAGACTTACCTTCTTTTTGGCGTTACAGTGGCAGCACACAGTCCACAGGTATTTGAGAGTTCTCCACAGGAGGATTATGAAGAGACCCCCAAAGAAAGTGACCATGGATGAGGCGAGGAAAGCCCACCACATCCGCTGGCCGTTGCTGTCACACAGCACATCTGGCGTGAACGGGATGATCACGTTCATCTTGGACATGTGGATGGACGGGTCCGGGTTGAATTTCTCCCTGTTCTTCGGCATTATCGACTTGTTGGTCGCCTAGCCAAGCCCCCCCTCCCCCTCCTCCCAAAAGACAAAAAAATAAAAGAAGGAAAGAAATCAACTCAGCTGAGATTCAGGCGCTTTGGGGAGCTCCGGCCAGCGCCCCCTGATGCCCCAGCGGCTCAGCCATGTTGAGTCAAGCGCCTTCCGCCCCTCCGCCTTCTCATCTGGCTTCACCAAGCAAAGACGTGAAAAGTTGAGAGGAGAGCAGACTCACGCACGATATTATAAACTTCCTTTGAAATGGAGATGTCAGTCGTGCGCCTCACGATGTGCGTTCATGGCTGCAACCGCGCGTCATCCGTTTCATCTGTGCGTAAAAAAAGAAGAAAAAAAAAGAAAAAGAAAAATCACATTTTCTCCGAAACTCCGTGAATTGTCACGGTGTCACCGACAGTCCCGATGGACAAAAGTGATATTATTCTAACGGTGGAGGGGCGTTTTGTCTGCTCCACCTTGTTTCACAGCGCAGCTTCCAGCAGGTCCCGCTACTTGAGCTCCGCGCCGCGCACTGTTGAATGCGCTCCTCACGTCAAAGGTCGCATTTTATCGACCAGCGAGGAGACTGTCGTGTGAAAAACCAACATTTAACGAAAAGAAACAAACCGAACAAAACACCGCGGGGTTCTCCGGCTGATGAGCGGGCTCAGTGCTGCTCGCTCCTCGGGCTCCGGCGGCCGCCTGTCACATCCATTTGTTGGAAGATGGCATCGCAGATTTACAGGTAGCAGGGGCGGAGCCATCAATAGCAGACGTCGATGCGTATCTGGATGTTTGGTTATTTATAGTGACCGCTTCATCAATTTTTGATGATTGTAACTTTGTGGTTCCGGCCATCGCACCCTGAACCTCATACATCTGTAGGCTACAGGCACTTTCGATTTTTTTTTTTTTTAAACAGCATTAGACATCCGAGATCTGATATTTCAAACCAGTTTATAAACAGCGACCTGTAACAGTGAGGCAACTACTTTTTTTCTTCTCATATGTCACAACATCTTGTGTTTGCCATTAACGTGTAAAAATATATAAAGAGAACTGATTTTATTCACAAAAGGAGGCGGTAGCGATGAAAATAAACTTAACCTTTACATAATGTCAAGGATTTATAGAAACAAAAGCTCTTGAAGATGAACTTCAAACTTGATGACAGCAGCATCCCCAACAAATTTCAGTTCTCAGATATAAAAAGCATTAGAGCTCATTATTCATCATAAATAATATTAAGTAATATCCACATATAAGCTGGTTAAAAGTCAGTGGGCAGGTGTGTTTTTCTGACACAGGCAGCTGTGACAATGTGGTATGAAAATTGGGGAAAAAAGGATATCTTACCATCTCTCACCTACAATGGTGGATTACTCCGCCTAGTGGACAAAACCCGCATCGATCGTTGAGCTCCAACTTGTGGCATCTTCTCTTAAACAATATCAACAATATTTTACAAGGGAACCTCAGTAAATTTCTAAAAACTCATTGAAGTAAACACAACCTACATTTTAACAGAAAAACACAGACAACTTTAATTCCATTAACTGTACTCTGTTTTTAATATTTTGTAGAAATATTAACCTTCATTAGGAGAGAACCTGACCTTAATAGTTTCACCCAACTTGAAGATGAAATGTTGACGTGATCCCGTGAAAATCCAAGAGCTGCATGTAAAAGGTGTTGGCAGCCAAGCATGAGCCAGAAATAAAATATCCCTTCTTTAAAAAACCAGCATTGGCAACAGCGGAGAACGACAGACTGTGGTGAAACCGACATACCTGCTGTAGATTTATCATGGAAGTCGTTGTGTTAATAAATCCAAGAATTAACAGTGACTAATGTTTTTTTTTTGTTTTGTTTTTTTTTAGCTTGGCACAATATTAGATTTGAGTACTGAAATGATAAACTGGAAGAAAAAAAAATGGTGGCATCAGATAATAAAACAGAGCAGAAGACTGTGACACAATGTGAAGGAAGCAAATCTGCCCCAATTTCTCCTCTATAAATAAGAACATGAACTGGAAAATATCCTCCTTCCTATTAACTAGACAGCTACGTTTGTATAACAGAGGTTCATAACCAACATCTTTGATTTGATTAGATAAATTAAATGGCAGGAAAATACATATAAATATAGAGAAGAGAACACAGTGGTCCATTCTATCTTCATTTCAAGAGTAAAGTCTTCAGTTTGTGTCGATGCAGACTTCCTGTGGTCCGACATGTTCATGGGACAAAGTGGGATTAAAAGGAGTGCTACTAGATATAAGGGGAAGTCAAACATTCAAGTATTAAATACTAGTGTAAACAAATCTATCTGTAGTACAGTACATTACTAATGTAGTGGGAATGTTACATTATCATCATCATCATCATCATCAGTGCTGATACTGGTATATGTGAAAAAGCATTAAACACAATGTCTGTTAGATGTACCGATTCACTGTGTCCCATAATAAAAAATAATCCTCTAATGTTTGAGGGTGACGTGAGGTGAGATCTCTACGGTGCTCCATCTGGAATCCACAGCACTTTTGTCTGTTCCTGCTCCACAATGGTCATGATCTGAGTGCAAATGTAGGAAACGCTGCCTCCTTGGACAACGCCTGCAACACAACACAGTGGGGATGGGGAGGAATATTTACATGGGGAGGAGGGGGGGGCGGGGTGTTAAGTGTGTCTGCAGATTTAGCTTGTATGCAAAACATCTGGAGCTGCAACTAGTGACTGGTTTTTATTAATTGGTTATCATTTGTCCAAAATAAAAGTTAGAACATTGTATAAAATGTAACAGGTTATTTTAATGATATGTTAGTGTAATTATTATTTTCAGTAGGACATTCATGTTTAGCTCTACACATTTATTTATATCAAAGATCGAAGCAGCAGAACCTGTTTTTTATTCCACACACTCTTCCTCTCTTCACGTAAAAGTCTGGCCGCCTACTTTACCCACAATGCAACCCAACCACTGACAGTTTGGCCAGAGTGTGATGTGTGTTAGGCTATTAGTGGTTGGCAGATCCTCAAGATGCTAGCTTCGAGCAGAAATGGGGCGGAAGACGTGAGCTAACCAGACCTCTGTGGTCCTTCTGACTCTGCAACCACAGACGGTTTTTATTTTTCCAACTGCTCCTAGAGTTTATCAGTCTTTCACAGTTCCCTGTGGAACCAGAGAGGCTTTACACAACTTAATGCAGTAGCACTGCCAAAGATCTGCAAGCAAGACTTTGATGTGTGTGTAATCATCTGATATTTGTTTTTCAATTACTTTCTGATCTAATGATTTCAGCGGTGTAAACATGGAGCGTTCTCACAGACATTATACGACTGTGCGGCCAAAATGTTTGCAGAGAAACTGCGGGGATGTGACCGGCCTCGCTTCATGCCGGGCACCGCCACACACACCCAGATTTATAACTGCTGATAATTATAGTTCACACTGTGGCGGCTTGTAAGCAGAGGTTGGCCAGGTACCTCTATCCCGGTTGGAAGGGATCAGCAGTGGTATGTGTTCATTTCAAAAGACCTTCCCCATAAATCGACTCCTTTTATAGAGTCATTAATCAGCTGGACAGTCGAGTGTCTCGGACCGCTCGCTGCTCCAGATACAAAAACTCCAACTCTGATCTGTTAAAGACCTCAGAGACACTGTGCTCCAAAAACCTCAGATGACTTCATTAAGGATTTTTACTGGTTCACCTGGACCATATTAGATGATGATCACCATGACTCCAGGTGGGTTTGCATCATAGTTTCTGTATTCAAGTTACCCTTGAACTGGCTACCATTTAAGGACATCAGTAATAAGTTGTTGTTTTACACTGTGTAGTTTGTCAGAACTAAATTTAAGTATCATTTCATATATGACGCAGGTCCTGAATGTGGTGTCTCTCCATTAAGTTCAGTGTATCTATTGAAGCTCTGAGCAATGCCATCTTTGGGCGCTCAGCTCATGATTATTGCTGTTATGCAATCCTTTCATCAATGCAAGCTTTTGTACACGAGAGATAAAATAAATCATTTCCACCAACCTGTGAAGAAGCGGCTGTACTCCTGCTCTATTTTCTGCGCCGCCTCGAACTGCTCCTTGGAATGTTTCTGTGAGAGTTTATCCCGCAGGTACAGCGGGTCCTTCTGCTCTCTGATGAGACAACATCCGGAAAACAGTCAGCATCCCAGAAAAAAAAAATCTCACTTCACAGTTTACACACATTCAAAACATGGCACAACAACACCAGAGTGTGCAAACAGGCCGAGTTTGACAGCTCAACACAATTTTTCAGATTCTCAAATGTCACTGAAAACCCACTCAGTCCTAATGTCGGTATGACTGAGACAGTTTGTTCTATTAACTCCTCTCTTAACGTTGTGGTTGTAGTGTATGTTGGCAAGCAGCACTTCAACATGTTTAGTCATATTCACAACATTGACCAGGGCACTGCAACACCTTGTTCATCTTGAATTTATTCAGACATGACTGATAAAACTGCAACGTCATTATACTAAAAAAGGTACTACAGGTGGGCGACATAAATAATAACCTTCTTTCATGATGACTCATGATTTTAAGTATGTAAATGAAGACAGATTAGAATAACTAGATGGGACTGTCTGTCTATCCTACTGAGGCACAAACCATGAAATATCTTTTAATGAAGCTGTTACATTGCCCACAATTATATATTGTAAATAAGTTGATATATATTATGCAGCGAAATCTTCTTCTCAGTCTTCAGGAGAAGTCTTGTGTCCTCCTCAGTCTTCATCCACTGGGAGTCTCTGACCTAACCTCGAATCACACTCCCATCTCTCCCCGGCACTCGGTATGCACTCGGCATTATTGGTCTGCTGGTGCCTCCCAAAGGACAAAAACCAATGAAAAAGCATGAGCTTCTGTCACTCACTGCAGCAGGAAATGCAGTGGGAGGTGTGTTTGTGTGTACGTGGCGGCCTGCGGCACCGAGCGTTTTAGCCACCCACGCCATGAAGCGCAGCCACGGGCCCTGCGAGCTCTCCCTGGACAGCTGGCACTCAGCTGATGACAGTGAAGGCTTAGTAGGAATCAATCCTCGCCATGTCTGCCTGCTGCACCGCTTCATAGATTTGCAGGCATGGGTGTGTATGTATGTGTGTGTGTGTGTGTACACGTGTGGCAAAGAAAGCCTGTTCCTGCCAGACCTGTGTGCGTCTTTATTTGTGTGAGTGAGTATGTGTGTAAAGGACCATGCAGAGGGTTCAGCACATTTAATCTTCCCATGCAATTACAAATGAAAAAGCAGTGGGATCTTTGAGAATGACAATCATCCTATCAAAATCCCGGCAGGTGGTGGAAGAGAGCTGGCTGCGGTCTCTGAACTAATGACACTGATCAAATCACATTGATCAATTAGTTTTTGTTTTGTCTGCAGCATGGATATGATTATGAAAGCAACAAGGATTTTGCAGATGTCAATTTCCTGAATGCCTGTCCTGAACGACAGAGAGAAAATTAAGAAGGAGTAATTAAGAATTATATTTCCTGGAAGCAGATCTGGCATCAGCACTGATGAAATATGCAGCTGATTAGCGTCCCTCATCTGAACCAAAACACTGTCATGCCCCACAAGAGTGTGAAAAGACCTTTATGCCAAATAATGTTCTACATTTGTGTAACTGCTAAATGTTTGATTATATAAGAATTTCATGCCCCCATCAGTTGATTGCAAAATAAGAACAGATGCTACAGCGAGTACTGGTGGCTTATGTGATATTACTTTCATTTCTTCAAAATAGTAGTTTTCAAAACATTATATTCTCATAAACAGCCTCCAGAAACAAAGGTCTTGGGTGAATGATTTTTCTCAGCATGTTGTTGAAGGATCTGAACTTGAATTTTGTAAACAGCAGTGGCACCAAAACACTCAGCATGCTCAGCACACGCTTGACATGTCTTCAGGCAAGAAATCTTCAAAAAAATAAAATAAAATAAATTCAAGAAATAAACAATTTTTTTTCAAAAGAAGATATGGGATTACTCACTTTATCTGCTTGGCATTTTTGTAGCGTATGAATATGACGATTGGGTAGATGTGAACGCTGTGAAGGCGTTCGATGGCGTGAGGGGCAATGTCAAGTAAACAGTGACAGTCCTATGAGAGAAAATGACAACAGAAGACTGCATGAGAAATGGTGGATGGTTCAAAGCAGAGTGAAGAAACAAACATGCTAAGTTAAGTTATAATTGATTTTCATGTTTCAGTGGGTTGGGGTGCATATTAATAATTAAACTGACATTAAGCCTTCAGTTTATCTTTGATGGATTTGAGTGCAGTCATGCTTTCTGTAGGTTTGTCAGATGGCTTTAGCTGCGTGAATATCTAAGATGTTAAAACAGAACAAATGCAGCACCTACCCAGTTAGTCAGCTTCTTTCTAATCAAATTTGATTGATAATTGAGACAAATTACATTTTCATACTTGGTGCATAAACTTGGCAGTTGTAAAACCCAACAAAAAGACCCAGTTGCTGTGGTTACTCTGGTCCACAGACGCCACTTTAACAGCTCTGCTATGGAGTATATAATTCACAGTCAGATGAATTCACCTTCTCTGTGATTTCTTTTATTGAGGCAACAGTTGTCACATCAAAATGGCCGCTCCTCCGTTTGTAGTCGATGAAGACACAATCCTTCACTCCTCTCTCTATTGCCTGCTGAGAGGCCTTCATAATCTCTGGAAGTAAAATAAATCACATTTTTTTGAAAAGTAGTGTCACACACAGTAATACAGCTCTTTTCACTTGTTACGTTATGTAGCTCTTAATAAAACTCCTCTCACACAGCATCAGTGACACCAGCCTGAACTCTTACTACAAACTCGTCATGTGTATAGAGCAGCTCACCAGGCAGACAGCGACAGAATTTGTCAGGAATCTCCTTCACCAACATGTCTTTACTGGCCTCCACCAACGGACCCAAGACCAGCACCGGCCTGGGGGACGAGCACTCCACCTTCTGAACCCGCTGGTACATCAGGTTGACTCCATCTGAGCAGAAAAGACACACCGCTGCTCATTAATAAATCACATTTACTGATGTCTATATCCTAACAAAGGTTATAGTGTTGTATAACCACACTTAAATACCTGGCAGTTGCCCCGTCTGGCTAACTGCCCATCCAGATCTTTCTATCTGGTCAAATCCTTTGAGACACAGAGGTGGGGAAAAGGGAACTTTGCCAAACTAATGAAAATACTGTCCAGTAACTATGACATTTGGTCCATTGATCACACCATGTACTGTAGAAGCTGGCTTCATTTCTCTATAGTCGGCGAACATCTAAAGGAAATTATTATGAACTGCCTCATGGTGTCAGGTCAGAGTGCATTTATTGTTTGTTGAGTAGATCTGCTTACAGACAGCATCGTCAGCATTGCAGAGCTGTGTTTTCTTCTGTTGCCGAGTATTGCAGAATTGCCAAACACTTTATTTCCTCACTAACTGGGTTGTATCAGTTGGAAGAAGATGTTATTGAATCCCTTGCAAACTCCACCGCAATCAATATTCCTCTGCAATTAGGTCGATATCTTTTAGGTTATTCAGGATCGTTTGTTCCCAAAATATTGTGATGTGGAGTCACAGCAGCACTTTTACGGTTCTTGGCGAGTTGGTCTTGGTGATAACTCCTCCCAGACTGAGGTGATACTTTTTTTCCTTTTGCTTTGTGTGTTTCTCACCTTCTGTGATTGGTAGAGAGTCTGTGCTTATGGCGTCCAGAGCCATCAGATCTTTCCCATCCTTGGATCCGCTGCGTTTGTGCTTCAGCCTCCGACGAAAGAAGGACCTCCGTGCAGCAGCGGACAGGGTCTTGTTGGTGCCGTTATCATCTTTCATATCCGCCATACTGTGTCTCCGGTAGAACTCCTGGTCCATCCTTCAACATGTTCAAATCAACATGTTCATATAAACTCAACTCTAATCACACGCCTGCTAATTCAGACTTATGTAGATAAAAAGAATGAGACAGATAAGTACAAATGATGGCTTGACAGCAGTAATTACACAACCTCCAGATTACTAAAGTGAACTATAATCAGGACTTACATGTATTTACTTGGAATCTGTCCTCTCTCCAGCCTCTGTGCGTTCTCGTCAAGTTGCCAGGCCATCCAGTAGCCAAAATTACCGTTTGGTAGTGTGTCTTCAACATACAGGATGTCGTCTTTCTTAAAGCTTAGTTCCACATCTGCCTCAGCCACTCTCTCATAAAGTGCTCTGTCAAGAGATACATAATAAAGTAATTATGGGGATTTGTTCTTCATCCTGACAGACAAATTCTCAGAGGACTATGAAGAAAAGTCTAAAAGATAATGTGTCTAAAATTCAACACTTTCATCGGCTCAGGCTCAAGTAAAAACACAAAACAAAAACATGAAGAGAAAATTCCATGAAGGCCATTTTTATGCCTAATATTTACAAAAATCGGATTATGAAGATGTGTAAAAAGAAATAAAATAAAATAAAAAGTAAGTGATGTTTGATTTGTGTACATCCCAGTCCCATGTTTTACACATACAAACACAAAAATGTGCACAACAGCATCATAAACCAACATGTGATCTACTGTGTCTCTGAGGGTACCTTATAAAAAATCCATCTCCGGGCGACTCTTTGATCACATCAAGGCTATCCACACAGTTCTGCACCTTGAATGTGATTGTTTCAGCTGGTTTCAACATTTCCAGGTAGGCCTCTTCTTTTGTTTTATTCTTCATGCTGATGCCATTGTACTGTTTGAAAAACATCAATTACACAGTTGACAACAGGACACTGAGCTCGGCTGCCAAGACAGAGTGACTCACCAGTTTCAGTAAAAGTCAAACAATGCACACAAAAAAACAGCTGCATAAAAAAGGAAAGAAGTTGTACTTTTCTTTACACAAACTTTGACTGTGCTTCTACTAAAGCTTTTCTTTACTTTTGTTTAGTCATAGTGACTCTTATTTGGTGCACAAGGCATCCAAGCGGTCATCACTACTGCATCCAAGTTCAGAACGTTTGTATTACACTGATCAATAAACACTGCAGGTACCTCCAGTAGCAGGTCTCCAGGCAGCAGGCCATCAGGACTCTTAGCAGGGCTGTCCTCATCAAGGCTCTCCACAAAGACGCCGTACAGGTTTCCTCCACAGATCTGAACTCCCAGCTCCACCTGGATCCTCTTCAGCCTCACCAGTCGAGGCTCTGCAGCCCTGTATGAACCTGAACCAGGCAGCCTGAAGGAACATCTCACAGTCAGAGTCTGGATTTCTACAAACCGGTCTGAAGATATTTCACATTTATTGATTCATACCATCATGAGTGTTAACAGACATACTGAACAGCCCCTACCTGAAGGAGTTGTGTGGGCTGGTGGCAGGAGTCGTCTGTTTTGACGGTGGCGTCATGGTTCCCTCGTCTTGTTCACTCAAGGTGTCGACTGTGGAGTGATTGTCTGGGGTGGTGGCTCCGCTGCCGTGGGGCGTCGGCTGGTTGCTGATTGACTCCATCCGAGAACTAAGGAGAAGAGAAGTGAAGTCAAAAAGACTGCATGATTTACTTCAAATGAGAGTTAATCATCAAGTTTGTGAACATGTCAATTTTAAGATAACAGATTAACAAGATAATACATTACTCAGCAGTTAATATATTTATAGTTCGCAAACATTGTTGTTTTTTCTTTTAAATATTCACTCTATGTTTAATGTTTTCATTTCTTACAGTAACAGTTACATAACCAACTTATTTTGCCCCACTGTTGTTTTGGCCCTGCAGCATGTGGTGTGTTTGGTTTTTCCCTCATTATGGTTGTTTTCTGTGTACACAGTGTTGTGTATTCATACATTATCATTATCGAGGAGAACTGTTCCATTCGTTTTCTCACAATATACTGGAAATAGCTTTGCATCACCCGATGTTTAATTAAATGATTATAATTCATCACCCATATCAGTGCAAGTCATTGGTGTTCTTTCCTCCTCTCCCTCTTACCCTGAACGTGAGTGGTTCCCAAGCTGAAACATGTGAGGATTATACTGAGCCAGGATGGTGACAGTGTCACACTGCTGTCCGATGACCAGCCGTGCCTGCTGCTCATTGGCATTGCGAAGGTTGATTCCATTAAACTGAAAAACAGCCGTGATTCATTTAGAAAGGACAAAGACACGATAAACCATAATTTGACCTTTAGTTGAGGCGGTGTGACTGCTGTACCTCCAGGAGTTGGTCTCCGTATGCTAAACGGGCTTGGTGTGCGATGCTGCCGGCTGTCACTTTGGACACAAATACTCCACCATTCTCTCCGCTCACAATTGAGATCCCTAGCGGTTCAGCTCCTTTCTGTACCGTCACATTGCGTGGTTCCTCCAAGTATGGCCTTCAGGGGAAAAAGAGGAACATTATGTGCAACTATGATGTGCTGACATCTATGGGAAACAATGAAGACTGTTGGCAGGATGCAACATGCAATTCTGAAGAAACTTAGTCCCAATTCAAATGAGAAGCTATTGCCTGCAATCTGAAGTCTCAATTCAGAGCAGCTCTCTGTGCTACTTTATCAAAGATGCATTGTTAGGCTTTGAAAGGTTTCAGCAATAAGCGATGGGAATAGTGCGGGACATGCCAAGTGCGTTTCAGGATCCAACTCAAAGTCATGCAATCATACAAAATTCAACAGCATTTTGAATAAATAACAAGCAGACAAAGGATAGTGACTTAAAGGGATACACATCCATTAGTTTTCATTATTAAGACTTAAAGACAAAATCTAAAACCACTGTATCCAGGCAAGGCTAGAATATAACATTTATATTTGTATTGTGTGCACAGAAGATCGTGAGATCTGTGCTCATGAAGTGTATCTGCTACAAGAAGCACAGGACAAACCTCAAGCTTCTTAAAGAGAAGAACTTGGGCTTAACAGCCAGTGGGAGCCTGACAGAGGAAGTGTTATAAGAGACACATCTGAGAATAAGACGGAGAGAGGAAAGAGAAAGTGTGATCACTCCAGCCCAGGAGAGAAAGATTTCCGGTTATAATGAACGGCAGCAGAGAGGAAAGAGATGAGGATGAAGTGATAGATGGCAAGTCTGTGTTGTAACGGTATGAGATGGAAGCTCACAGCTTTGTTTACTGCTTTACAAGAGCTTAATCACAATGAACCAGACAGAAGCACAGACAAATGGTGGAAAACATGACACGTTCTGCTGAATGATGGCAGTATAACGACCCGAACGAGGATCTGGCATACCCATCCTTCCTCCTGTCACCAACTGGAGCAGGACTGACTGATATCCTGGGCTGGGTGGAAATGGAGCTCTGTGATTGGCTGCTGGTGAAAGACGATGTCTCCAGGTTGACAGGGGACATTGGAGGAGTCGGACTGCTGCACTCTGAGTGTGAGAGAGAGCCTAGAGTGGAAAGAAAGAAAGAAAGAAAGGTATAAATTCAGACTTGCCGTTTACGGTTGTAATGCTTGCTTTCAGACAATGGAGCTGCCAGGCTGTACCTCTGTCAGACCCAGTGGAGCGCGGATAACGGGCAGGAGGGATCTTGATACGCTCTGCTCTAAACTGTAGAGTGCTCAAGGACCCTAAAGAAAACAAAAGAACATTAAAAAAAGTGTTAGTTTATTCAAATTGAAAACAAAAAACAAACAAAAACATATCACTGAACCCTGCAGGTTTACACTATGAGGGGTTAGAGGACTTCCTGCAGGAATTGGCTTTTTTCCCTCTGACACAACAACATGCTGCTCTGATTAATTACAACAAAGCAAATGTTTGATGTGGTCAATTAGTCAGTGTGATCACCTGAGCCGAGTCACATCAACATCATGTTGTATCTTGTCTCACTCCATTTATTTGCCAGATGACACTTAAAAAACTAATTGAATATGAGGCTTCTGTTGGCTGTGTGATATACAGTAATGCTACTGGACCTTTTCACTGAGTTTAATGTTGCATCTAAAAAAAAATCCATCTGTATATTTTCTCCCAACATTAATGACGACAAGATCCAGCACTTCAGCGTTGTACTCTCTTGTAACATGTTCAGACAAAACGTGAAAAAGGGATCAACATTAATGCATCAAACTCAGAATCATCTTGTGTAGTTTACAAATGTCTAGTACTGTATGTGTCTACCCCTGGGCCCTATATTACCCACAATGCAATCAATGCCACTGTTGACAATTCAAAGGGAGATTTGAGTGTTCGATGCTGTTCCCAGTCAATAATCGCCTCAAGCAGAGATGAGGGACTGACTACAGTAGTCTAGTAAACTCACTTCCTTGTAATTAGACAACCACTGATTTTTTTCCATTCCCAGACTTTTCTCAATTCATCTGCCCAAGCAAACATTTGAGCCAATTCAATTTTTTAATTTTAATTTGTGTGCCTCTCTGAAACCACAAAGGGCTTTATCTAACTTTTTTGCATATGCAGTACTAATTCCCAAAACCAGACTTTGATGTGTAAAAACTGTGGAGCTCAAATTCAAGACAACTTCACTACACTGTAGGAAACTCTGAGATTTCAATAGATTTTATCTGGCCACAAATTTCCACCTTTTAAAGAAGGAAATAAATAAAACTTCACAGTATTCACGTTAAAGAATCAGCAAATCTTTCCAAAACTGCATGAATAGCTAATAATTAAGAAAAGTAAACAAAAATATGTTTGCAAATTGGCTTAACTGGCACTTTGATCACAAGAAAATAAAACAGATCAGGACAGATAAATTATGATTCGACTTAAACTAGGACTCAATACACACCCAGTCTGGCGCTGGAGGGCAGGGAGTTGGTGCTGTGAGGTGGCTGGCTGCAGCTCGTCTCGGTCGATTCTCCGTTGCGCTTATGGCTCAGGTCCAGGCTGAGACGACCTTGATGCTGGGGGCTAAAAGTGGAAGAAAAGGCTTCAGTAAGCCCCCTTGCGGTCAATTATTCAACTCAGAAGAAGATGTAATTTGCAACATGCCATCTGTTCGTGAAATCTAGGGCGGAGTAAACACTTGTTTTGTCTGATTGACAGCCCAAAACCCACAGATCTTCAATTTCTAGTGAAATTAAACAGAGAAGGATCTGTACTTTTGATACTACTTGTAGATTACTCACTGGAGAACAACTACTGCAGGTTTTTTTCTGAGATTTTTTGACATATTTTGAGTGATGGAAATTGAAAGTGGTTGAATTTCATTTAGTTGCCTCAGTTTCAAGGTCCTGGTGTTGTGCATGCAAGCTCAGCGTCACACTGCCATGGATTACTGAGACACTTGAATTGAACAGGGGCACGTTAAAGCCATTAGTAGCTTCTGTGCTTTTTCCTTACTGTGTGAAGTCAAAATGTCTGCTGCTTAACAAAGGAAAATGCATGGGGTCTGGAAAAAGGAATGGACTGGCAGATTTTATTACCTTGTGTGTGAATGTGGGTGGACTGAGCTGGGAGCTGGGGGGCAGTTGTTGCTCTGGATCTCATGGCTCCAGGCGGTGTAGACGGGGTTCTTCATCACAGCCGTCACAGCGGGACATGGGGCTAAACCTCGCTGTACTGAATCTGAAAAAATAAAATAAAATAAAATAAAATAAAATAAAATAAAATAAAATAAAATAAAATAAAATAAAATAAAATAAAATAAAATAAAATAAAATAAAATAAAATAAAATAAAATAAAATAAAATAAATCACAAAGAACAGGTGAGAGCAGCTCAAACTCAAGACAAATTTTACAACTGTAGATTTTATGTAATGCAAATACATTAGCAGGATTATGAGTGGAAGTGCATGGAGACTGTAAACATCTAAACAGTGGTTGAAACCTGACTGAAAACTCAGGTAAGCATCTTGCTTATTTGCCCAGTTGACTTACGTGCTGTGATGCTGCTGTAACTGGGAGGTGGAAAGGGCATGCTGTACCGATTAGTTCTCATGGGAGAAAAGCGCAATAGGTCCACTGGCTCTGGGGAGTACTCGTCATTAGAGAAACTCTGTACCTGTAAAAGGCAATAAAACAGCTAAGAAAACAAAGGCTTACACAAACAATTAGTCCCATAATCCTTTTTTTAAATTAATCAAATTATTACTTAGTCTTTTACGAGTTCAGAAAAATCTCAACATGAAAATTAAATTGTTTCGTTTGAGCACCACTCAAACCCACACATCCTGTTCCAAGGTTTATTTTGTTGATGTCCTGTTCTTTCACCAGAGGAAAAGGCCCATTACAAATTTAGAAAGCTAAGACAGTAGCATGTGACTCACTGGAGATATGCAAGTCAGAATGAATACATGTTTGTATCTCAGCTCACCTGCATGGGAACAGGGATGTGTAGTGGAGTCACATTCCTCCGCAACGCTGGTGCTGATTTTGGCCGGTACCTCCTCTTTTCGCGCTCCTCCACCCTGTGCCGACCCCCCTCGTCCTCAGCGGCTTTCTTGATGGTGATCTTGGTTTCTCCTGAAGGGCCACTGGTGTAATAGAGCTGGTTTCCCACCTCTCCCTCATCCTGTGGGTTTGTAGCTTGAGCCGGGGAGGCCGGAGGGGTACCGGTGGTGATGGTGGAGTCGGACGCCGAGCTGTTCTGCTGCCGATGTTTGAACCTGAATGAGTCACTTCTGGCTGGTGGGGTGGGAGGGGTCTGAGCGGATTCAGACATGGAGCTCTGTGGCGAGTGCTTGGGCAACTGGGAAACAGACATGTAGTCCAGTTTTGGGGGCACCTCAGGCCTCCTGAAAGCGCTCACGTCAAAGATGGACTTCCTCTGTTTGGGTTTTTTGTAGATGGACAGCTGGGCGTACTCGGGAATGGAAGCTCCCACTATCACTTTAGGCCAAGTGCCTCCGCTCGGCTTGGTTGGCGAGGTCTGCACTCGGTCCACAGCCGTCTGGGGTGGGCTGCAGTCGGAGAGCACAGGGGTGAAGGTGAGGGGGCAGTGGTGAAGCTCCTGCCTCCTGTAGCAGAAGTCCGGGTGGGGCTCAGGGGGAGTGTGTGAGGTGGAAAGGGAGCGGGAGTGTAAAGACGTGTTAGAAAAGGGCTTG
Source organism: Decapterus maruadsi (assembly GCA_030347415.2). NCBI lineage: Eukaryota > Metazoa > Chordata > Actinopteri > Carangiformes > Carangidae > Decapterus > Decapterus maruadsi. The sequence goes on along the minus strand of CM064888.1, from coordinate 9,116,806 downwards.
TGGTGGGAATGAGCACTACTGCCGCTGTCCAGAGAGTCTCCTGCATCCTTACACGCTTCCTCCCCTCTGCCGCCAAAGTCACAGCTGCAATTGTCTGTTTGCGTGGAGCAGTTGTGCTTCGAGTTTCTGCAGTTCCTCGTGTGCAGCTCACATGGCTGCAGCCGAGAGCTTTTATCTGAGTCCTTCAAATTTTCAAATAAACTCTGACCAGAACAGCTCTGTGGAAGGAACTGTGGAAACAGAGAGGTAAAATAAATACTTATTTTACTGTTAAAAAAAGAAGAACTTGTTAAAAAAAAAGAAGAAGAAAATAAATACATAAATCAAGAATATTGTGAACATTTTTGCAAACAGGCCCTCAGTGACTTGTGGTGGGAGTGAGACTTTGTAAGAGATGAACTGTGTGAACTGTTATTCTTCACATTAGTAAACTTTTCACTAGAAAATTATGCAAATTGCAAATATCAAACAGTGTGTAGTTGCAATCGCTTCCAAGTTACTGTTACTCCACTGATCTTTTTTAATTCTGAGCAAAATATTACTTGTTTGCGTTGTGAAAAGTTTACATTAAATATATTTTATGGTGTCACAACAACTGGTCTGAGATCAGTGGTAGGTGGTGTGGGTTTTGTGTGCGTGTTGTAGGTTTGAGGAATTCACCTTCATGAGGGAGATGCTGAGAGAATCGTGGCAGTTCCTCAGCAGAGACTCACATTCAGAGAGCGACTTGTTATCGAGCGCAATCCCATTGATCTGTTGTGAAGGCACGATAAAAACTTAGAAATGACCGTACTGTTCCAGAGCAACATGGCAGATACAGCACTTTGCATTCAAGACTCCCAAAATCCACCAATTCCTTAGGACATATTGATCTAAAATTCATTTCAAGAAATGCTGCAGATGCTGCATTTTCATAATTTTCATAATGCATATTGATTTTAATCATCAGAGACATCCAGACAGTATACTGTGGAAATAAGAACATGGTGAGCACTTGACAGTATCAGTTTGTATTGATTTTAAACAGGACATGCCTGCGGACAGCAGGGGGCACTAAAGGCCAGTGTCAATGCCCTATAGCCGTCTCTTGGCTTTAAATGAGAATAATTACTTTCCATATGACTAAAAGGTTTTTAGTCAGCATACTCACAGCCAACACTCTGTCCCCAACAGTAAGAGTGCAGTCTCTAGCAGCTGGACTGCCTGGAGCCAACGTGGCAACAAACACTCCACTTTCCAGGCCAATGCCACTATCTGCGAGGTGGGAGGGAGCGTTTATGTTAGTTATTCAAAACAAAACATGCAAATATGTGGTTTAACAGCTGTCACTTGTAAGTATTTAATGCAATATAAAGTCATAAGGTGCTTGGAGTTTTAATGGCTACATTTATTTATTGATTGGAGCTTGAGGCTGACCTTTGTTCCCAGCCAGGTTTATCTGGATCGGAGTGACAATCCGTCCTCCGAGTGACTTCCTTCTGCGAACTACCATATTGATCACCCCCTCTCCGCTCTGCACGGCTTTGATCACCTGCTTCCTGTCCTTATTAGTCAGGTCCATATCATTAATTTTCAACAACCAATCGTTCACCCTGCACAAAGAGAACAAGAACAGACCATTTGATGATTAAGGAAGAAAGGAAGAGGACACAAAAGACACAGTAAAACTGAATATCTAACTTCAATGCTCTTTGAGCATGGACCAAAATGGTTCTGTAGCATTTTGTATTGTATTGATCAATGGTATTGACTTGATGCTATGTGGTTAAGATGTTTATATTAATCAGAAGAAATGTTGTTCACATTTACCTTAATCTTCCTTCAGCCAAACTTCCTTTATCCACCTTGCTGACAAATATGCCACAGTCTCCAGGTAAATATGGATCATTTACCCCCTCAGCAATATCAAACCCAAGTGCTTTCAAATCCATGTCCTGAGAAAAGATAAAACATGATCATAGTTACCAGAGGAGTTTCACTGTAAATGGAGCATTTGAGTAACTCCAAAGGAAATTGATTGAAAATACATCTTAGAAACTCTTACTCTGTGCTTTTCAAATTCAACAACTTCCGTCTCCCATTCCATCGAGTCTGTATCGATGGCTGAATCATGTGAACTGTGAGCCATTAACTGACGAAACCTGGCCTCTTCTTCTAACTGGTCCTCCATCTTTTCTCTGCACACATATAGACGGATAAAACATCAGCTTCTCAAATAAACAGTCACTTCACTCAGAGATGAACTGAACTGAACTGCTCAGATGGTGACATGATTTCTCCACCGGGTGGCACCAAAGATCTCATGTAATGAGGAGAATCAAAGAAAAGCATTCAAGTTTTCAGCCTAAATATAGAGCAGATGGCATAAGCCAGGCAAGAAGTATAAAAAAAGCGTGCAGGAATGACTCACTTTAGTTCTTTGAGTTCCCGCGCAGCGTCATTCTTCTGCTTCCTCATGTCATCCAGATTCCTCAGAGCATCTGCCAGATCACTCACGGCTCTGTCCCTCTCTCGCCTCAGGTTGTCACATAGCGTGCTGACAGATGAACACATTTTCAGAAGGCGGCGCACAAAATGTAAACAAGTTTATTTCAGTCTAAGTCTCTCTTCAACAACATGCAATGTTAATGCAACACTATAAACAGGGATATTTTCGAGCCAGCTCCTTACCGTATGCTCTCCCTCTCTCCCACTATCTTGTCTCTCTCCTGGAAGGCCCAGTCCCGTCGACACTTGGCCACCTCAGCCTCCTGCAGGGCCTCCTTCAACTCCTGAGAGATGGCCTCGTACTGCTTCCTCAGCATCTCGATCTCCTTGCTGGCTCGTTCAATGTCCACAGTGGCAGTGTCTTGTTTCTGGAGGAGTTGAAGGACATGTAAGATGATGAATATCAGGGTTTGGAGTAGACAAAGGATGCAGGCAAATAAGTATGTAATGTGATACTATAATAGAAACAATATGAGGGACTTTGATTCATTTGATAATTTGTTCATCTAGAATTGATGAGACATTTTCCAAACACATATTAGCTCCATCGTATTTAAGAGGCACTTCTCTGTTAACCACGACAGTGTTTGCTCGTGCTTGTGTGTCATGATCTCTGCTGAACAAAGGTAGGTTATAGTTGTCTGACAAAGTTGAACCTTGCTCAACTTCAAAAGTGTAACGTTACCTGGCAACTCTCCACATATGCCATTCAAATAGATGCAAATTCATATTCCTGGCAAATGACTTTATAACTTGATAACCTGTGATGTAACACTGTTATAGTCCTCATCTATGGTGACTTTGCAGAGACGATCACAACCAACTGCAGAGTGTTTTGGTGTGTGTTAGATCATCAAACCCATTGATCCACTGCTTAAACTTGACTGCTAGATTTTTTTTCCTTTTACATTTTTGTTTGTACATGTATCAACACATCTACTTCAGAGAAACTTTTGATTTTTAAGAAAACTCAAATTACTTAAAGATTATATTTTTCAGTAATCATAAACACCCCAAATACATTTCTGCAACTAAAAAGCAGTCTCTGCCTATGAAGTCTATTCAAAGTAGTTTAAAGCATGACAGTCATAGATTGGATTAAGTTGTGTGGTTTGAAGTGGGTCAGTTATAGTATAATGAATGCACGTCTTAGGGAAAGTCTGCTTTTGTGTCTTACTAGACTAGAGCTGTCTCTCTCCCTCGTTCTCATAACAATTGTACAGCAAGGACACTGTCAAGTGTAGTTTGAAAACTAATTAAGTTCATAGCAAAATGAACTTCTTTAGCCTACGCTGTACTGTTATTAAGGTTAATTATCAATTTCTGAAACAGTGCAGTTTTCCTGTGGACTTCAAAGTCAGATAAAAAGCTTTTCGCTGTAATTGCTGGTAATTTTCTAATGCAGGAATCTCAGGACTTTCACCGCAATTAATCTGACAATCACACTAAAACGTAGTACGATGGGTGATCCACACATCTCTCAGCAAAATCAATGTGTGGAAACCCGCCAGCTGCTGAAAAAAACATTTACTACTACTATACGAGATGGGATGAAGGGATTATTGTTGGACGAATAAATCAATCCCTCCATTTGTAATGATAAATCTCCCGTCTGTCTGGCTACCTGTCTGGCCTGGTAATACTCTCGCAGCAGCTGGTCCCTTTGGATGATGGCCTCTGTCCTCTCCTTGCGGGCCACATCCCTCTCCTCCCGGACCGTCTCGATGTCCTTGCATGCCTGGCTCAGCTCTTTCTGGGCCTCGGCCTTGTCCTTCACCTCGTGGCAGTATTTCTCCAGCAGCTCGTTCTTTTCACAGATGGCCCGGTCCCTGTCCACCAGCGCTGACGCCAACTCCTTCATGTCACACAAACATTAACAGTGGGTGTTAGGGGATTATGTTTTGAAATGGGATGTGAGTATTTATTTTTAAAGTGTTGATATCTATTTTTTTATGAGATGCCAAAACCATTTTTATTTCTTTTTCATCGTGGCTTTATATTGTGTCATTTCTTCAACTGCGCCCTCTCCTTCAGCCTGTTTCTTATGCAGGTGTGATGCTGGAACTTCCTCCCAAGGGATCAATAAAATCTTATCTCATCCCATTTAACAAAAGTGCTAATAACAGCAAACATCCTCTCAGGGGAAGACATTGAGATTACAAAGACTTCTCTTCAAGTACTTTTTTTTTTAATGGACATTTTGGGTTTTCTTTATTGGCCAGCCAACTCATCCTGAACTGTAGCCTTTGAAAACCAATAATGACACATGATTACTTTCAGCCAAACCTCACTAAACTCTGGATGCTGCCAAAGCGAACAATGACAACGGTGATAAACAGATTACTGGTGACTATATTTGTACCACAGATAATGCACAATGCGTCATCAAGAGATCAGAAGCATGAAAAGGAGTTGAGCAAATCTGAGAATGTAAATCAAATATGGGACTAGCTGTTCTCTCAGTCCTCAGTGTAAAATAATGAACCCAATTTAATTTCCTCATTACCTGTCGGAGAGCCTCCAGCTCCTCGCTGGCCACCCGTCTCTCTGAGGACGTGTTCTTCAACTTGGCCTCCGCCACCTCCAGCCCGGTCTGAAGTCTGTCCACTTCTTTGATCACTTGGTCCCGCTCACTCATGATCAGTCGGTACTCGCTGATTACGGAGTCCCGCTCCTCCTTGTATTTCTCACAATCCTTCACCGCCTTGAGCTGTTGGGTCTTGAGCCTTGTGGTCTCTGACTGCAGCCGCTCCATTTCTCGCTGCAGCTCCTTGTTCTGGGATGCAGCCTTGGACAGTTCCTGCTGTGTGCTGTCAAACCTGTAGCAGAATATTTAATGAGTTTTACCCATTGCAAATTAACATTTTCTATGTTGCGCAAGATCAAAACCGCAGCTACGAAGACCAGAGGAAAAAAAAAAAACACTCTTGGAAGTTTTAGAGTCATAAAGGAAACGTTAAAATTGGAAAACATCTGCCCATCTGCGAGCTTCATCTGTCTTGGATTAAGAGTGTTTTAAGTACTGCACAGATTTGACCTTGGCATTAAACTCAAGTGCTGAGTTTGAAGCAAAGTTTGCTGCAACTGCAGTTAATCCTTAGACTTTTTTTCAGCTGCTAAGTGTGTGTGTGCCTATATAATTTCTGGCTTTACCTTCTTATGGACGAGGAGTACTGCTGCTGATAGTGGATGGCAGCGTCTCTCTGCTTGAGGAGCATGTCCAGCTGTTTCTGCAGACGGTGGTTGTCCTCCTCTGCCTGGTCCAGACGGCTCAGGTCTGCGTTGTGACTGGCCGTCTTCTCGTTGTAGCGCTTCCTCAGGGCCTCATAGTCACTCTTCAAGGCCTCCAACTTGTCCATGGCTGTGTCGTACAGCTTAGTGAGGACATCAGATGACCCTTCTCTCATCACCTGGAAATCACATCATTCAGGTTTTTTATTCTATTGCATAAAAATAACATTTGTCCGTTTAGAAATGCATAACTGAACTCCACTTACATCTGCAATTCAGATTCACTTGTTGTAAATAATCAATTAACAGTGTCTTGGCAGAGGAAAATAACTGCATCACAAGTAATCAATTAATGCTTATGCACCCCACTGCATGCTGAGGTCGCAAGTCTTAAGGCCACATTCTGTAGAGCCAAGAGTTTTACTTTAATGGGTATAGAATACAAAAATAGCTTTGCTTCCCTCGTGCTTTTGTTTCCAGAGAAGTTAGACAGTCTGCATCTTTCTTTGTGCTGTGGCTAACAATTTAAAAAGATGAAACATAAGAGAAAAGCTTCTTTGTTCAGTTTCTCAACATTTGTAAAACCTCACATGAAATGCTGTACTTAGACTTGCATAACACTGCTGTCACACCAAACCTGTTTGGTGCAGTTCAAACAAACTTTGAAGTGCTTGCCCATGTGACTCAGTTTGTGTAGGCTGCTGTGAAAGCTGTCATTTGAACTGTGATGTGGTCTGAACTGCACACAGAGCAGGTAAAGAAAAGGTGAGTCTCAGTCTGCTTCTAATTACACTGCGCAGTTTGTCTGTGGTGCAAACATAAACAAGACCAACCACAGGATTGTGTGGGAATATTGGGATATGTAGTGGATGTTCGTAAATTCAACTACTGTTTAATTGGCGTCATCAATGTGCTGATCGAGGGGAAACTGCCAATAAGGAACCTCAGGGCCTTCTGGTGGTTTAGTGGTTTATATAACTGCAACGTGCACAGTTCAGTTTTGGTCTCCCCATCTCCAGCCATGTTTCCTGTCTCCCCATGTCAACTAAAAAGAAAACAAACCTAAGAAAGAGGAAGCCATCTATATAATTATACAAGATAATTTTGTGCAATACGAAAAAGCAGGATTTTGCCTGAAACTTAAGAAAATAAAAAGTGCTGAAAAGTCCTACTCCATTTATTTTGGCAATTCCTCATTCAAAGGCCAGTAAAAAGTAAAGGCCCGACATTCATGATTATTAATAATAATGTAGCAAAAGATGACTTATGTCTGCCTTTACAGTCATTATTTTATGAGATGAATTTACAGTCCTAACTAACAACGGTCAAGATCACCAACATTTTGTTGTTAATTCTTTTTTCTATTACGGCAGATGATTATAGCCGAACCAAAGGACGAAGCAAGACAGATTCTACACAAGAGAAAGTACAGTACTATATGTAGCATGTCACTGGCATCTAACAACTACATAATAAAGTTTGCCTTTGGACTGACATCACTGAGCTAATTTGATTCCTAATTTGCCTGACGCTGAACAGTAGTTTACCAAATGATGATACTAACTCTGGAGACAATGAGGCATGTATCCTTCCTATCAAAAGAACCACGTAAGACATTCCCCATGGTTATGTAAGAAATTGCTAACATTTAATGATCTGACCTTCTGACTGCAGTGAGGCAGTCAGAATGACAGTAAAAGACACAGGTTAAGTCATTTGTTTAATTTGAAAGGATGTTTTGTGCGATGGAGACATGGGACGACCGATTGTCTGACCCCATTTCTCTGAATGATGCCGTCTTCTAGGAAGTAATGGTCAGAGAGAGGGAAACAAATTGATTTGTCTGAAATGTCAAGATCCAAATGATTGCATCTCAAGGGCATCTTCGACTTGATGGACACGAGTGTCCGAGTACAAAGGCATGTGGAGCCAGTATGATAGGGAATGTATCCATTATCAAATATGGGTGTGTAAGCATTAACATGGATGGGACTGCCGGTAGCACAGGTACCTGTTGGTGGAGCATCCTCATGTCAGCCACCTCTCTCTGGTCGTCATCGTGCAGTCTCCTCAGCTCCTCGCAAGCCTGCTTCACGTGGTTGTGCTCCCTGACCAGCTGGATGTTGTCCTGCCTCACTGCCTCCAGCTCATCTTTCAGCTGGGCGTGCTCGCTCGCCATGCGGCTGTGCAGCGTGCTGAGGAGATACCACCACAAGGACCGTCAGACCGCGGCTGCTGCCAGCCCTGCTTCAAATCAGGATTACTGCACTTGTAGCCAAGCAAAAAGATAACTTTGCCTCAGGGCAACAAGTGCACAACTGGTTATTTCCAAATAAGTTTGTTTTTTTTCCCAGTAATTGTTTATTCAGGAGGATGTCAAGAAAAGATGCCCATCTGAAGCTAAAAAGAACCGGAGCTTATTCCTTATTTATCATACAGTAATCATTATGAAGTACATGTATAATGAGCTTGTGTCCTGCTAGTCTGATGTAATCATTTACTGCTTAATTCTGTACATTACCTAAAAATTCAAATGAAACAGAGCACAATAATTGACAAGTTTAAAGTTCTCTCTCGGTTTCTGAGGAGCTGGTTGTAGCCTTAAGGTAATTAATCTCTTTGCTTCCATAGTAATGTGGTGTGCCATGAAATAATTATGTGGTAATTACTTTCATGCTAATATTAAACAGTACAAACAGCCTCTTATGTAATACTGATTAACTGGTAACTGTAAAAACATGAATCGCTCAGACGGCCAATAAAATCCCCCACGATTACTGACTACTAATGCTTGCCTATATGTGTTAATCGACTTATTGATCTAAGTACAATTCATAGGTCAGGCATGAATGCCGTTTCCCCATTCACAGAGGATGGCGTTTAGCGTCAATGGGTAAAGACAGTAATAAATAAAGACGTTCTCTGATGTGCAAACAGGGTCCAGAAGGAGAGGCTTAAACATGGCAATAATCCTTCATCTGTCTGTTTGCATTGGGGCCAGATGTTGGTTCCCTACACTTTGGAGACAGTATGGCATCATTAAATCACACAAATGGACCAAGCCTCCCCTTCGCGTCGACTCGGCGCAGCTTATTTCACGGGACAACAAATGCTCTGTTCATAGCATTATCCTCATGGCACAGATGCCGTGCCATCCACACAGGGTTCAGATGATGATGATGATTACAGAGCATGCTTTGACATGAACTCTTCAAGAAGGCCATTACATATAGAGAAGTAATTCAGTTTATAGTCACAACCTTTGGTCTGAGAAGATTTATGCTGCTGAGAAGACAATAAAAATAGTCCTTAAAAAAAAAAGAAAAAAAAAACAATCACAAAGATGAAATTAAATTGATGAAGGGATGCAAGGATTTTTTCACGGCTTAACAGCTTTTGGACTGGTATAAAGGCTTCATCCCTATTACTCTCACAAAAATAAAATCTGTTCTATGCAATCTGCTGTGAATATGATAGAGGCGGAACTGAATACCGACTAAAACCCTGCAGGCTGAGTGCGGATGCATATAGCACAAATGTGCCGGCTGTTTAAAAATTTACAAAAAGCCCTGTAGTAGGCTTTCCACTTACTGATAGAAGTCTGCTTTCTTCACAGCCTCCTCGCACCTCTTCAGGGTGGTGCTGTGCTGGTTCTGCAGGGATTGCAGGTCTGCCATTGCCTTCATGCACTGCAGCTTCAGACGCTCATAGTCATGACCTGCTTTTGAGTTTGGTCTATTTCACAGAGAGCGAAGACGGAAGACAAAAATGCATCTAAATTGAGTTTTCAAGACGCCACATGGGAGGATGACAGAAGTAGGATCAGCAGAAACACTGTGCAAACTTTGTGCTCATGCGAACACAGGGGAAGACAGGTACCATTAAAAATGGATGTTTATCCCTTGTTTTACAGAGTTGAGCAGATTTTAAAACAATGTCGCACCACGCAAGACCTTCGCTTACTTGCATTTTTGTTACCTTTAAAAGTCAGACAAGGCAAAAAGCCTCTATTCACCGGGTGCAGGTACACACGGGATCACTGCACCTTTCTGCAAATGTTTGTTTTGGAAAACAGGCGGCAAGGCGCATGAGATGGGAACAGTACCTGCAGTCATCGAAGGTGGTTCCAGGCGAGGAGAGAGCCAGACGTTTGCGCAGTTCGTCCCTCTCGCGGGTCACGTGTCTGAGCTGGAACAGAACCGTCTCCATCTTCTCGTTCACCTGGTGGCTGTCCATGTGGGCCGGCGGAGGGGAGGAGGCTGGGGCGGCCGTACCTGTGGGAGTCAGCACGTCACTGGAGGCATGTGGCGTTTGCAGGGCTCAAATGATGGAGGGGTGTTGTTGTAGCAGCTCCATCAGCTTCTTTAAGTTCACACTAAGGCTCCATCAAGATGAGTAACTGACTAAAACTGACAAGACAACTGTGTGTTTGCAAGGTCCAATAGTCTCAGTCTGAACTAACTTGGTATAAATATTAACCAATCACAAGCAAGATATCTTTGTTGCAGTCACTGAACCAAGTATGTAAACATGTACGAGGAAACCCCACAGCTACTGTATTATTTCAATCACTGTTTTACTTCCGTGTTTAATATATGACACAGAAATCCCCTCACTGATACAAATCCAAGTTTCCCTTTCAGTGGCATGGACCAGTCAAATCCTCTCTCCCTTAGAGAATGACTAAATGAAACAGGTCTGTGTGTGTGCGTGGATGTGTGTGTGTGTGTGTGTGTTTGGGGGTAGAGGGTTTCTAAATCCTTCTCACATCTGTGTAATCACTTGCATGTGCTCAGAGTCTAAACAGGCAGCAACCAATGACTGACTGTTATTTATAAAACTGTGGTTAGTTCCTTAGAACATGCTCATTGTTTTTTTTTTTTTTTCCAAGGAAGATCGTGTTTTCTTCGTACGTTTCTCCGACCCCGACACCTGAACGCCACCGTGAGCGCCACACTCACCTAAGCTGCTGAGAGAGCTGCTGCTTTCCGAGTCGGACGGCATGGTGGACAAGACGCTGTAAGTGGACCCTGCGGGGGCGAACAAAAAAACATTAAAGTCAGCTCCGAGTGTACTCGACCATGTCTGCATTATAGTTAGATGATTATCTCCAGCATTGTAAGGTACATCAAGGCTCTGCAGCTTGGGTTACATTCAGGGGCCTTCACTGAAAAAAGGCCAGCTGGAGGCATAATAAGGTGGGACTTTCCCCAACTTGGGATGACGGGCCTGTGGGCTGACAGCAGAGTGTGGCTAATTATCAGTTGGGCAGAGAGCTTGAATACTGACTAGCCAGGGCCCCAAAGAGGCTGCAGCCTCAGAGCTGCTCCTTTTATCTCCTCTGACAACATCACACAGTCCCCCCTGTGAAAGCCCCGTCTTTTATAGCCTACAGTGATTCATAATTAACTGTACAGAAAGGAAGCCTCCGTACAACACTGTAAGTATTATGGGAGGAGGTGGTGTTATTTGAAAATGCGGTGAGGAGGTGATTTTTGAGGTGAACGCCGACTGTTTGTTTGCATCACTGGCAATACTGATGATTGTTTTTCCAGTTAATGTGTAAAGCCACAAAGTGTGTTTGAGCATCTTTCACACTATTTTGATCGCACCGGTTTCAGTAGAGAAATTAGATACTCATGTGAAGAAGTGGTGTAGAGTGGGGGCAGATTATGTGGAACAACAACTTGTTTAAACATGTTGGCTCGTTGGTAGAAAAGATACAGAAATTGCCAAACCTAGCCAGACGTCAGCGGCTGCGGCAGAGGGTTTCCAAAGCTATTTGACTATTCAACTGTCCGAAAAAATACTTCGTGATGGAGCACAATCATGGCTGAGTTATCTTAGTGGGCATGCCTCTCTGCCAAAGTGCTGTGGGCGCCCAAGTTGGAAATAGAGCTAGACCCGCCATACAGTACATCAGCCAATATGTAACAAGAGACTGGATTTCAGAAATACCAAATCTACCAATCTTTAAGTATGCATTACATAGTTCATACACCAGAGAGCACAAACAACTTCATTTTTCAACCACAAAAATGTCCCATTCTGGACAAACCAGGGTCATAATTCTTACTTGAGAAAATGTTTATGGGATCCTTATCAGAGATGTTTGTTCAACTGCAATAATGTTGAATGTAAAAAAAAAAAAAAAGGATTATCCCAGAAACAGGAAATTGTCACCTCTGAGATATTTGAGCTTGATTTAAATAAATAATATACTATCATATATCATTTCTAATGCTTTGTTAGCTCGGTTGTTTCGACAGTGCTCCCAACAGTTTACCCTTTTCATCAAATGTGAGTTTAATGAGCTGCTTGACTCATTTCTAGTTTTAAGCGTGCTAGACAAAAAGGAATTTTAATGATGCTTGAGATGTTTAACAGACTGCACAAGTCTAGATCAAACAGCCAGGAGTGCACATTTACTGAGATCTAACTTGGCTGTGGGGATGAGCAGCTTATAGTTCAGTTAAATCAGCAACTTCCACCCTGATGTAAAGTCTTGCGCTCAACTCGGAGCAGGAGCATGACAAACGATTCTATTTACCCACGTCCCAGTCCTCTAAATCAATCCCTGGCTGGCTGAGTTCCCACTAGCTAAAGGAGACTATGAGTTTGATTAAGACTGGAAGGAGCCCAGCTAACATGGCTCACCCCTCTTTTTCCCAGCAAAGAGACTGAAAGAAAAAAAAAAAGACTGATGTGCCTCAGGAACCGTGGCATCCCATGGATCAAGCTCTCTTTGTTCTCGCTCTAGCTTAAGTTTCCCATGACTCCGTTTGAGTAGAGAGTGTCTCAATGGGCAAGGTTCACTGTGTCATAGCTCACTCACTTTTCTGCTCCGTGAAAAGTCATGTGACCAGGACATTGCTGTGGTCTGACCCTCACCACTCAAGTATCTCATTTAGGTTGATTTCTTTGCTACAGGCAGAGCCACTCAGCACCCTCAGGACATTTTCTAATTTACCTAAAAGATTCACGAGAACAAGATGGAAAGGGGGGAAACTGTCTTTTGTTGCAGACTTGGGTCTGCAGCGGAACACACTATTTCAGAGCTGAAAACTGGAGCACTAACACCGAGTAAAGGGATCTTCTAAAATCACCATTACTAAGCTCTACTGGTAAATAGTGAGAAACATTTTTCTATGAAAATGGGCACATGCCCTCATTCATCATATTATTTTACCACAGGTGGCGCTGACCAGATAAAATAAATTTGGAAAACATGAAAGAGCTTGATTTTAACATGTTTTATATTTATTCTTATTTATACCTCTGCTGTCATATATCTATATATGACAAATTATACCATCTGAGAATTGTTGTCAAAATAGTGATACGGCTCAATACTGTAGCTATGTCAACCACTGACTGCCCATCACACTAGTCCTGACTTTTAAGTACCTGGTGAAGATTTCACAAAACAAATATTGTCTAATATACAATCTAAAGAACATGGTGAGGGCCTTTTCTCATCCACAAAACATTCATTTAGGATTTCCCAAAGTCAACCTGCTCTGCTTGCATCCATATCTCCTTTCAGCTTCCTTCTTCCCTGAATTTGTTGGGACATTGCTGCAAATCTCGGTACGTTATCTTCACCTGAAGAATACTTGAAATAAAAACAAAAAAACAAATACTGGATGGAGTTCATGAGATTTGGTGCAGTCATGCTCCCCAGACTGTGAAAAGTAGTATCTCCAGAACTGGTTACATTCTTAGTGAAGAGTCTCTGTCATGTCTCTGCAACAGGTCAATGGATTACTATGCACTTTGGTGCAGACATCCAATGCACCGACTCTGTGAACCCTGACCGTTCAACAAGCTCCATCATTTGCCCAGTGCTTCATCACAGCTGCTAGTGTGGCTATTGACTCTTGTTTTACTGTGAGAAACACCCTTTAAAATCTTCCACTATATAAAACATGATGCAGCTCAATAATGACTATAAATCACCCAAAAAAACTGAATACTGAATGGCAATTAAATGCTCGTTGCATTTACTGTCAGAGCTAATAGCTAAAGTCCAATGGAAATAATGGTGGGTACATTTAACTTTCGTTTCCACTTATAAAGAAAAGCAGGGAATCAAGCATTTTACTCTCCAACTACCAGACACCCCGTCTTATTTTCCAGTGGCACAGGTCAGCCAAGGGAACACGTCAGTCACGGTACACACCCTTATGATAGGCTCCAATCATGTTTTTGTTCTTGAAAGGGTGAGACCAATCTGTAAACAAAGGGAGTCTACTGTCAGGCCCTGGAGCTATGCTTATGTAAAAACTGAATGATCCTTTTTAAGTAGTGTATATGCATAATAAACACACCGCAGTGACATTCTCGCAGCTCAGTGATCATTTCAATGCGCTAAATCTAGCATCTCTTCTGTTCATATTTGACATTAGAGTGCTCGCTCAGGTCAACTGGAAAAAAAAACTCTCACTCATTAACGTTGTTTTGATTCCAAAGGTGATCTGCCTCTCGCACCCTGTGGGCTTCTGGGTGAATGAAAGGGTAACAAGATCGGGCTGCTGACAGTGAATATTATTTAAAAACATTGTCTGTAACAAGCTACTGTTTAACTGGGGAAAGGCCCTTCTTTTGGCTGTACAGTGGAGGAACCTGTCTGCCCAGTAGCAGAAAGCTGCTCAGCCCATTCGCGTCCCGTGTGACTAGGAGCTGCAGACTACACCGAGCTACTAAGACCAGCCCAGTGCACACTCATGTGAAAAACCTCTTCAAGCTGGAGAGACCGTCTCTGCCACTGTGAAATGCAGCGCAAAAATGACAAAGATGGGAAAAATGGACTAACCCTCTGCAGTGCAGTTTCAGTCCTCCTATAAATAATGGGGATAGAATAACTACATTATTAACACCTCACCATTCAGCTCACTGAGTATTACACAATAGCTGACAGTGGGAAAAGTAGTGCAACCAATGTGAATATTGCTTTTGAAATGCAAAGGTGTTAACAGAGGTGCTGAGCAGGGATCATGATCCAGTATGCTTGGGACTCAGTGCTATGAAATATCAGGACATAAATTGTAACAGATTCAGCTGATACTTAATCTGGTGATGCATCATAAACACGTGCAGGAGCATTTCTGTAAAGTGAATTAATATAATCAGAAGTTCTCATAACTGACTGGAGTACTTTTGCGAGCACGCAGGATAAAATTAACCTCATATCAAACTGAGTGCACTCTGGAGAAGGGTTAAGACATCCCAAAGCAATTAGACAAGAGGATGAGATATGTGCCATCTTTTCGGCTGCGAGCAGCCGTTTGTTTTTGTGTAAGGAAACAAAACATTAAAATACACAAAGGTAGAATCCGTGTCAAGTAAAAATATTAACTATTCTGTATGTATATCTTCATATATGGCCCAATATGGCTACACCTCCAGATCATTTTTGTTAGAGTAAGAATTTCATTTTTCTTGGTCTTCACATTCAGCTTCATTCTGCATTGCAATGACTGCAGTGCAAAAATAAGCATGCAGTCATTTATCAAGCAACACATGCCTTACATTCTCCATTTCAGTTCCTAAAATGAAGTTTTGTGTTTTTTCTCTCTTAAACGGCTCTAAATATAGTAGTTTGCTTGGACAAAATAAATGACTTTATATATTTATTTTCTGACATTTCATGGACCAAACTATTAACTTAGAAAATAATCAATAGCTGCAGCTCTACTGGGGATTTGAGGACATAAACTCAAATTGTAACTGGCCTCCTCTTAAATAAATGCATTTTGCAATCTGAACGGTTATCAAATTAACTTAAAAATTGGTATTTTACAGATTCATTGGTGATGAATATTTGATTGTTGCATTTAGTTTTGTACCACGACACCGATGAAACTGAAATCGTTCATTCTCCTCTTTATATTCCCTACACACCAACTGCACTGTGTGCAATCACACATTTATTTTTTTCACTCATTCATTTGACTTTGACAGTGGGTTATTGATTCTCCCCTAACACACACACAAACACACGCACAAGCACACACACACTTCAGTCAGCCCCTGCTTGTCACTACATCGATTGTTTTGAGTCTTTTTAGGTCCATTAAATACTTTCACAACAGGCTACGGCAGACTGTGCTTTTAGTGACATGGCAAAGGAAACAAGCACAGCAGTGTGAGTGTAAATAAGCATCAGGTCACATGATTGTGCAGCCCACTCTCTGTGTTTACTTGCCCACAGGAAAAGTCATGCCCTTCATCAAGTTGTCATATGGTCAATACTCCTAATGTTAGTTAGATCATGCTCAGAGCAAGATCGAAAACAAGTTGGATCTTAACCAAGTAAAGAATAGTCTAATTACACTATAGATTACTTTAATAATAAAAGCTGCAGCTGCCTCCATACTAATCTACTTCCATACACGGTCCTCTGTCCACTGTGTTTCCTTTCCAAATCGGTTAATTAGCATCAATTCATTAACTCTTGTGATTGCTCTCTCACCGGTTGTATGATCCACTGGTCCGATGCCATTCAGCAGCAGTGACTGCAGGTGAGGGTGCGTCTTCTCCAGAGCCGTGCAAAACTCTGCGAAATGGTCTCTGTCCTTGCTGAGGAGTATCTTCAGGAGGAGGTCCACTTTTTCCGAGTTGGAGGAGCAGTTGTGTCCCAGCTCGTAGCGTTCAGACTGACCGAGGGTCCCGCAGTGAGACAAAACATCCACCACTCGGTCCGCATCTGTGATCGACTCCACCAACTTCTGGTAACAGTTCTCCAGCAACTCTTTATGCTTTGGCTCCATCTCTGTCCCCTCTTCTTCTGTGTTTCGCTCCCCCCTCCTCCTCCCCACCACATTCGCTTTAACCGAACCAGCTTCGGGACAAATCCAGCTTCTTATTAATCCCCGTTAGTCAACTTCACTTCGGACTACTACTGTCGCGACTCCCCGAAACTACCCCGCTCGGCCCAGCTGGGACGCTTTTCAACCCGAATTGGAGGATACACAAGAAGTAGCCATATTTGTTGCCCAAGGCTGTTGACTGCACGGAGATGACAACACATTTTCCCCCAACAAACCACCGCTCCGTCCTTCCCGTAAAAAAAAAAAAAAAGAAAAAAGAAAAGGACGCCCCTGCCTCTTTAAGCCCCGCTCCGTGTAGCTTACGCTACGAAGACATTGTTGTCCCAAATTCAAGTTCTTCCGACATGTTGAAAAGTGTAGAAACTCTCCAGGAGCTCTCTCCGTGAGAGTGCAAACTCCGCCATGTCTCACCGTCCAAGCAGCTGTAGCTCTGTGCCAATCATATTTCCGTGCAATGGACATTTAAGGTAAACGTGGGCGGGGCTTTGTTTCTCAGACGCACCTGGGCCCTCGTTTATCCCATTCTTTAAAAATAAAACAACAAGACGTGATACCATTACAAAATAATGCTTTCAGAGTAGTCTAGAATTGGTTTGTTGTGTTAAATGTTATGAAACTTCATTACAAGCAGAAGTAGCACAAAAGTAGGCTCTTAAAATGTCGCTTATTTTTACAATTTATCAGCATTTCTTGGAGAAACTAACGACTTATTTACACACAAATAAACGTATTTAATTACATTCCACCACTAGTAGTGTTTTTTTTGTTTGTTTGTTTGTTTTTAAAGACAGCATGCATGTATTACGTTAATACTGCTGGACCATAACAAAGCCCAGGAGAGCTCAATAATGTATTTAAGCTTTTTCAAATGCACTATCACTTTATCCACCCGTTGGTTAAAGATAGTCAGATTAAGTACTATTGAAGCTTAAATGTTTTGGAAGTAGGCTATGAAAACAATAGCCTATATAAAGACAAAACATTGATCTGCATGTTTAACTAGACTGTAAATTGAACCCAAAACACAGACACAAAGGACACGAAATGGAAATGTTTGATAACTCTTCTATTGTTTCCTCCAAAAATTAGCTGATTGTCCTCACAGTGCATCTGTAATAAAATAAGACAGGGGTGTTTCTAAGGACATATTTATATATCATTGCAATATCATCTAGTTAATTTATCCTCCTAAAACAGTGAATCACAGCTTGGGTGTCATGACCCAACAGAAGGCCGAAACAAATAGCCTACATCTGAAAGGTCCATCACAAAAATATGTCTAAGAAGTGGTCTAAAATTAAACCCATAAGCAGTTGTGTAAATATCGCACTGCAGTGCAAATCATTTCATCATAGTATTTATTGATTTGGTCTTTGCCTCCCAAAGCTTGATCTGCTCAGTGAATGCAGTAATTGATGCTGCACATGTATCATGCATCTAATCATAGGGCCTTTATGTCAAACTTGATCTCTTTCTAAGAGCAGATTGTATAGCCTACCTCCAGATCGTATAGTTGCCTGGTTCTCATCTGGATTGTCCCTTGATAAATCTGCCCTACTCTGTGAGCTTTCTTCTGCTCCACATAATCCAGCAGATCTCAAAGGAGGCAGACATCACAAAATGAAATCACGTGTAAGACCATCCATACATTCTAATCTGTGGCTGCAATACAGACAAAATAGACTGGAGGGATGCCAGATGAGGAGATCTGCTTTAGGCTTGCCACAATTGCTGATAGTACTCTATATTATTAAGGAGCTTCAGTGTATTGGCTTTATGAGGACCGTTACTCTTATCTGGAGCTTGTTGTAGCACACAGGGCGTGCCTTTAAAGCTTAATACGGTACACAGTGTGCCTATACATTTCCCCACTTATGTTTAAAACTGCTTTAACAATGTAAGTGGTTATGTAACAACTCCACTAATTTCTCTTCCCTGCAGGGAAAATCCATCTGGAGCTCACCAAGAAATCTATAGCAGAAATGTTTAGGAATTATGTAAATTCTTTTAAACCATCACACGAGATTGAGGCGGAGGCTGCTGTATAGACCCTCAAAACTTCAGACTCAGGTTGTTGTTGTTTTGCAGTGATTTATTGGACGTGCTGTCTTCTGGCAGCGCACTGCTCTTCTTCAAAAGCTCTGCTGCTGAACGGATGCAGACTGCACACATAAATAAAGGGAACAGGTTGAACGGGCTTTATTCTCTTATTTTGCCAAATAACAAAAGGATGGACCACAAATCGTGCAGGTTGAAGCTCTGCAGGCGGGCTATAGTGATATCTGCTGCTACATCTCATTATGTGTTGTTGATCTAATCCTCGGGTTTGTAATTTGCTCATATGCACTCATGAAGTTTAAAGCAGGATTATGTCCCTGGCAACCAAATGTCACTTAACCACACATTCCTTATTGGACGACTGGAGGAAATCCACTGTGAAATCAACTATTTAGTCAATTCTTAGTTTGTTTGGAAGACAGTACTAATATGAGAGGCCGGTGACGGCGATGTGAATTAAGGTAAAACGCTGACTAATCTCAATAGATCCAGTGAATTGGATTTTTCATTCAGATTATGTTTAATCTGTCTGTGAAACAAACCTCTAATAAGACATTGGTTTTTATCAGTTTTCAGAATGCCTCATTGTAGTATTGCTTTCTTGTAGGACTTTTCTTTAAAAGTACAATATAAAACACGAATAATTTAGCTTCCAAAGCTTTGAAGCATGGAATCTGAAATATGTATCAGGTGGAGTATAAATATTCAATTTCATTTTTCCAACCCCTTTTTTGGTTCAGCACGAGATCCCAGTTCCATTTTAACTCAGAAATTTCCAATCTGAATCCTTTAAGTTGTCATTTACAAGATGAAGGGAAAGCTCCAGGGGTGTGACAGGAAGTGTGAGGACCAAGAGCTAATCAAAGGCCGACCTTCACAGCTCCCATCTCCCACTAGTGCTGATGACACTGACAGATACTATTGATTGACACAGCTCCCATCTGCACGTGTCTGACATCTCCAATAAGACAGTGTAACCCCTATGTGAGTGTATTTAAGTGTGATCCGAGTCCCACCAAGAGTGCAGCATCCTGCTATCAAGTCCACATGTTAATAATTAAAGCACTTTGTCTAGAAATCAACGTCTGGAAAGTGCTCTGTTTTGTCTCCAAAAGTAAAAGCTTGCCAAATGGGACCCCCCCGCCCCTCTCTCCTTCCCCTCGCTCTCTCCAATTTCCTTTTGACCTATAAAATTCAGGAGGTATCGCAGCAAAAAAAGTCTCCACCAGAGAGAAAATACACAAATACTAACATCAAATATTCATCCATCTTTGTGCCCCAGCTGGTGGGGAGCTTTTCATTTTGAGTGTCTATGAGAAACAGTGAGGTGAGAAAGGGGAACAAGACGTGAAGCTCAGTATAAAGTCATTTGTCTCCCCCATCTCAGTCCCTCTGAGGCTGCACTTTGAGGCCAGTGAGCACAACAGAAAGACCTTAGGACATCCATGTCTCCAATATGGACACTATTTATAGCCGTGAGAAAAGCTCTGTGCCATATCACTCGAGCTGCTGGGCAAACCTGAACATTTTCTCCCCCTCTCAGATTATACAGCAAATCACACGCACAGAGACATTACTTATGTAAGCCACATTACTCGCACCTTTTAACAGAACATACAGCTCGTGATGCTCTGAGGGTGGAGAGACAGGGAGGGAGGGAGGGAGGGAGGGAGCGTGCAGCAGGGTTGTAATACAGACCAAGGTGGTGAAAATGAGACCGGCTTTGAAATGCAAATAGCTCATTGTGTTTTGGCTCAGAGGAGAAAATCCACAATCACAGCGTTTCATGCAAAACACATGATACAATCCAGAAATGCCAAAAAAAAAATTTTTTTATTGAAATGAGAAGTGGCTGTTAGGAAGTCTCCAGAGACGCAGAGACTATCAAATGGCAAATATGTTAGAAAACTAAAAAGGCATCATTCAGATTCAATCTTTATCATGTTGTGAGGAGGACTAAAAGTAGAGTTGGTGTAATAAATATCCCAAACTCCCAGTAAGCAGGCAAAAAACAATCACCCAGATATAAGAAAAAGCACTTTGTGTGAGCAAAGAGCCCTCTACTGGCAGTACAACATACAAACCAGTAAAATGACACTGAAAAAAATGTAAACAAAATATTGTTCATGTTACAGTTCTGCTGTAAAACAAACATTTTTTATAGATTGATTGTGGCATAAATGTACGGTGAAACACTGACAAACTGGACAACACAGCAGCCCTGATAAAAAGGCACAATATGATCCGTCTTTTGGCTTTGGCTTCTTCAACATTTAGTGAAAGGCAATACCATCTGAGAATGCTGAATAGTGATTGACAAGGTTTACATTTCAAGAGCAAAGCAGTACAGCTTTGTGAAGCTAATAGAATATACTACTACTAAGAGCTAATTTGCATAGACTTTAAAGCAGAAGTAAAACTTGGGTTAGTTGGTGCAGATGCTTTGAGATGGAGGAGACGCCCCTTCACAGGCATTTTTTTTTATACATTCAAATATATCCTGGAATTAATTAGAGACCAGATATACAAGCATAAAATGCTGCATAAAATTCTGCATGAGTTCCAGTTATATAGAAATTTGCACATAATTGAAATG
Source organism: Decapterus maruadsi (assembly GCA_030347415.2). Taxonomy (NCBI): domain Eukaryota; kingdom Metazoa; phylum Chordata; class Actinopteri; order Carangiformes; family Carangidae; genus Decapterus; species Decapterus maruadsi. The sequence continues at coordinate 9,095,602 of CM064888.1, read as the reverse complement.
TTTAGCAGTGAGGTACATTTTGTCACAGTAATAGTGACATAGCATACTTATAATGTACTGTGTGAAATGATTCCTCATTATGTTCTTCATATAAGTCTGTCACTTTTTTATTGCGCAGATTTAGTTCTTATGTATTCATGAAAATTAGGACAGAATAGGTCTTTAAGTTGAACAGTTTCTTGGACTACTCTATACAAAAGTCATCGCAGTAATATAATTTTTTCCTAATCAAATATGAAATCTTCAGGCACAATTTTTTTTTTTGCTTTAGGCCTCCACCTCTAATCCAAAATGATAAGCCATCTAGTGCATCTTTAAAAATCCTCATATTAATATATATATATTTATATATGTACTACTTGGCAATCGTACAGTAGCAAAACATATGTCACTGAAGAGAATATAAAACTAACATCGATTTACTGTTGTTATAAGCAAACTAACATTTACTGCATGCATTGGAGGTGATATAAGGTCCTGTAACTTTGTTTCAGTGTGAACATATATATGCTGCGATCTCGGGGAGGCTTTCTTCTTTCCTTCTCAGTCACTGCCCCCGCACAGCTTCAACAGTAGCTTCTTGTAATCCCCAGAGGTGTCACCCTGGGAATCACAATAATATCATATAATTTCATATAAAGATGGAAATAATAAGTCTACAAGTATAACTGTCATAACAACGTGATTGGCTGGACTTACCGAGATGTGAGTGTACAGAGACTTTCCGTACTTCTTCTGATACTCCTGTCTGATGTCCAACATGTCGACCTCAGAGCGGGTAACCATGATACGGATCAGGGTTCTGTCCTTGGTCCCTGCGCCCTAGTGTGAATACATCATAAATAATTTGAGCAGGAAATGACTGGTTTGTGACAAAAGAAAAGAAACGAAAACAAAATGTGATGATTAAAAACAGACGTACCGCCATGGCCTTATGGAGCCGCTCTGCAAAGTAGGCAGGGGTGTTCTTAATGCATTTCACTGGAAAACAGGTGGAGATATATTGATGTTAGTCACCGTAAATGAGGGAGTGTTGCATAAACCTGCAAGATCAGACCAATGCTCCAACTGATAAATGAAAAGACAAAGGTAGAGGGATTGCATGAAAACCTCATTGCTCGAGGTTGACAGCATTAGTCACTAATTCAAGTATGGAGAACACTCAGCAAAATCTCAAGTTATTAATAGTAACACATTCAGTGGATTGTGCAAGCTTTAGTTTTCCTATCCTTCTTTTTTGCTTTTGATCAATCAACAAGTACTAAAAACGGTATATGGGTCAAACAGCCTGTTTGCATCAGAAAGATATTTTTAGTCTTTCCATGAAAAGCATTGCAACTCAGCCTTGCAATGACTTCAAGGTATATTTAAGGCTTCAACATGTTTTAAGAAAGCCACTTCAGTTTGGCTGCGGTCTGGGGAAAAAAACAGGGCCCACGGAACATACCCACAGCCACCATGCCATCCTCCACATGGCCAGACATTTCCCTGCAGATACTCTTCTCAATGTCTCTCCCGCACATCTGCTGGTACTCGTGGAAGACTAATGAAGACAAGAATAGCATACAAGATAGTTTCAATCATAATATTTGAAAACATGTATGAGCATATGCACCAAAAGGTCAACACATGCAGCTCTGACAGTGGAAAAACAAAGGACTGAAATAACACACCTGCTCGGAGGTGAGGCTTGCTGCGAGCACACAGGATAGCATTAAACTGAGACTCATCAGTTCCCACTTTATTTTCTCCAGCAGCGTAGAGTTTCTGTTGTGCACACACACACACATACAAATTTTATAAAAGGAACATGATCAGGCTTGTTAATTAAAGGCCAAGATTGTTATAACCAGATTTAAACCAGTACCTGAGCATCCTGTTTGGCCAGAGCAATGTCAACAGTCTCCCTTTCATCACGATTTCCCTAAATGGAATAAGAAACCAAGCGTTGACTACAAACGTACTCATCACGTGGGCGGAGTATAATGAATGGCATGAAGGCTTTCATGATTTATGAATCAGGTAGACAACGTGCCGTACTTACCTGACAGAGGGAAACAAGGAGTCTGCGAAAGTGACCAGAGGTGTCACTGCTGATGGCGTCCTCCAAGCTTTTCCCATAGTCTGTAAGGAAGGTGTGACCATTGTTGAGTCAAATGTACACATTTGCATAACATTTTCATAGTGTTTGATATCACTTCTTACCATCTATTATCAAGATCAAATGAAAGGACTGGCACACTGTCTGAATGAAAACACTGTGATCTAATTTAAGCTGGCGTCAGTTTCTAGTTTATTTAAACATTCTTAAATACTATCAATAATTACAAACACAGTAGACTGTAACTAAGTTTTTATCAGTTTATAATATGTAAAATACTGTTTTGATTAGTCAGCAATGGCCTATCTTTTTTATTCTGCAAAGTCTCACAACACAACAGATGTAATGAAAATGTGCAGCTTATGTGTGCTCAAAGATCTTTTCTGAAGTTGTTTGTGTTTTGACTATTTGCATGTGTTTACTTGAGTTGCTGTGTATTGAGCTCTCAGGGCCACCGTACATAAATGTTAATGTCTGAACTCACCAGCTTTGTAGATTTGGGCGATTTGGCAAATCTCTGCATTGGAGCGTGATGAGAGAATCTCAATCAGGCAAGCTTCATCAGTTCCTGCACCCTGAAAAAATACTTAGAAGACTTAGTGACAGATTCAAAGACACATCTCCCTCACAAAGTGAATTATTATGAGTCAGGCGCAATTGTGGGGCATTCGCTTGGAGATATTTTTTCACTCTTATTTTCCTACTGCACTACAAAACCACAATTGAAGCATCTGCTGAGACAATAACTGAAGTTTCCAACCTTTATAGCTTCTCTCATTTCAGCTGCGTCAAAGTGCGCAGGGGTCATTAACATGGCAAGAACCAGTTTCTCAAAGTTTCCAGTGAGCTCAGACTTCAGATCGTGGAATAAATCCTATGAGGGAAAGTTACAAAACAGACAAAAACATGAGACTAAGGTCATATAGAGGCCAGGAAAAGTCACTTCAACTGTTAAGAAGTCAAACAAAACAAAATAAACATTTGAAAAGATACCTTTCCATAAGTGGTTTTGTAGCCAGCCACCATTGGAACCCTCTGCTTGTTGGAACGACTTCCCAGAAGTTCAATGATGGCGTTTTCATCAGTGCCTATTTAAGATCATTTAAGAATCAGTTTAGAGTATACCATAGCCAGTAATGAGCCAATCATTTTCATTCATTAATTTTAAATGGCAATGCATCTAATGGGCTTAGTACACTTTAACTTTAACGCACCAAAGCCCTTCATAGCCTTCCGAAGAACTTCAACATCCCTTAGTGGATCGGCCCCTGGGTAGTCTTTAATAGAGCCCCTGAACCCTTTCTATAAATCAAAAAAACATGAGCAACAAAACATTAGAAGATAAAATACCACAGATGATGACATAATGCTTTCAGTTGCATATTAGAATATAGTTGCAGGAAGAGACGCATCTTACAGATTTGGGAGGTGCCTGAGGGTTGGAGGGAACACCACTGCCATATGCAGGCATTGAAGGGTTAGGTGCGGGGCCACCAGGGTGACTTGGCATTTGTTGGCCCGGAGCAGGACCTCCTGGGTATCCCTGCGGAGCTCCTCCTGGCTGCAGACAGAGGACATCTGTAAGTACTAAGTACATGGTGACAAATTTCATATGGAGCAAGCAAGGTTCAAGTAGGGCTGGTGAAGATAAGATGATTTAAGCAAACAAGAGCTTTAGCTTAAGCCACTCCATATGTTATTAGTGACGTGGTCCTGCAGTTATTAAGAGTGAGATAAGATACTACGTACTGCGCCATAACCGCCTGGTGCTGCACCCCAGCCTCCACCTGAAAGGTACATAGATAAAACATTTGTAATGCAATTCATTTGAACAAGTCCTGACAACACCATTGACATCTTGCAGCCTCACCTGATGGAGGCATGGAAGGATAACCTCCTGCTCCAGGCTGTTGTGGGTATCCTCCTGCCTGAGGGGGGAAGCCACCAGCTGGGGCGGGGTAGCCACCTGCCTGGGGAGGGTAGCCCCCTGCTGCTGGAGGGTAACCGCCAGCTTGGGGTGGGTATCCACCTGCCTGTGGGGGGTAGCCTCCTGCTTGGGGTGGGTAGCCTCCTGCTGCTGGAGGGTAGCCTCCTGCTTGGGGTGGGTAGCCCCCTGCTGCTGGTGGGTAGCCACCTGCTTGGGGTGGGTAGCCCCCTGCTGCTGGTGGGTAGCCAGCCTGTGGTGGGTAGCCGCCGGACTGAGGGGGGTATCCTGGGTAACTCATGGTAAGAACCTGGGAGTGACATGAAGTTATAGCTTGTTATTATACTTTATATTTGAGGTCTATCTTGTGGCACCTGTTGCCCACATGACTTTTTGAGGATTGTTGTTGACTTTCTGACATATTGGTTTAAATGTAATTATTATTTTTTATATACTTTATTGGGTTTAAATATAATTATTGATCCCATGTGCTTGAAACCCTAACCATTTCCAGTGATCCAACAACCGTTAAGGTGGAGTTTGCTCGGCTGAGTGTTGATGGCAAAACATTGGACCAGCAACTGCCGTGTTTACCATGACTATCGTTTCTTTCACACTGCTTCCCCTTTGTCTATTTCACTATATTCCTATGGTTTTTCGCTAATGGTGAAACTCAAACAGGAACATGCATGGGGCAATTTCAGTACTTAGTTCCTATACTACATATAGGTGCTACAACAAACAGGTGCATTAGCTACAAGTTTAATTTCTACTGTAAAACAAAAATAAAAACACTGAATCAGGGACAATCCAATCTCAGCAAACGGGTCAACAACAGCTCTTTAGACACACAAAAATGACTGCATGTTATTGGTATGGAATGTTTAAACAATGTTCTATATATAGGCTAACACAACTTGATATCGGGCCCCCAACCAGCACCCTGCACCCACTACCCTGTACCCATCATATGGTGTCACATTCATAAATAGGCCAACTCTAGAATGAAACAAAAACTTTCAACTTTCAACTTTCAATCAACTTTAAATGGCACCTGAAAGCAAGAAGTGAAACTGTTCAATCACACTGTTAACCACTTTTTTCCTCAGTATTTGTCCTCCTTCCCCTTTCTCAAAATCACTAAAGAGAACACTGCATGATGCAAATTGGTGAGTGTAACTATTTAAACATTCACAAAAAGTCAATATTTGTTTTTGACATCTGAGTGACACACAGGTTGTCTGTTGTTGCATGTAAAATGCGTGTAGCTAAATTGGCTTATCATGTCTTATTTAGGCTTATTTACAGTCAAATGAGATTCTAGGATTTATAGAAAAATAGACTATGCAAAATAAATCAGATTTCTTTTTGGTTTAATTTTAAGAGTTTAGAAATAACTTTTCTGACCTCAACCACACACACAAACTTAGCTCATTTTTACAGGCTCTCAAACACTGTGCCAAAGGTGAACATATAGATGGGCGTATCATGGTGACATTTCCTTGCTGCTTCCTCGTTTTTTTCTTGGTATCCCAAGAACTAGTGAGGCTTTTAGGGGTTGTCGGAAAAAACAATGTTTTTCCACAATACCACAACATTGCAAGACAAACATCAGATAACTTCAGGTGATACAATTGTGATACGTTTACACCTTTCATATCTCTTTGCAGAAATCAACAACTTTGTTAAGTAGTTTGTAAACTGGATTAGTCAGCCTGTAAGCGACTTAAATCTCCGGTGGGCTTTACACGAAGTGTCACAGGTGTCTTGATTTCTAACGCAAACAACCACCACAAAATCTTATCATTTTGTTGTTGGCTACTGTCACTTAACTGTCGTCTTTTAGGCCTACATATGGCAGTCGCACGCTATAGCGCGAGTATCTTTCCATGCACACCCCCCCTGCTTAGATTTTTTTTTACGAGTTTACGGGAATGCAATCCTACTGCAGGCCTGCGATTTTTTTTTAACTCGCCGACTAGCTATGAAGCTAATATTTTACCACTCTAGCAACATCTCGACAGAAATCAAGTTCACTTAAAGCCCATGAACGAGTGCCACACCGCGCTCTAACATCTTTTGATGTTGTCGAGCTTGTCCTGACTGACCCCTAGTCCCGTCCCTTAACGTTACATAACACTCTCAGACGAAGTTACTGTGTATCATTTAGCATCCTGTTTAAATGCACACCGCGGGGAAGATTTGAGCTAAGTAATAGCTTAACAGTAATAGTATGTTGTTGAAAGTGTTTAAAAATGACGCAAGTCTTGCATTTGCTGTTGGTGAGATAAGCTAGATACCGTTAAACAGCTTGTTTGTTCGATTGGGCGAGGCTAATTTCCAATTTACCATTGAACTACTCTGATAAACCACATTGTCGCGTGAAACAACGCGACAGTGACTAATATCGCACCGGTAATTATAAAACAAGACAGATTGAAAGATTTAATGACGGTTTAAAAGCAACTTACTTGACGGAGGTTGTGCTAAATCCAGGAAGAAGACGGTCAGAGTGAGCAGCCAGGAGGTGGGTGGGTCCTCAGCATTATTGTTTCCGCCCTATGGGTTAACCTTTGCTCGGTTACTCATAGCAGTCATGGGAGAAGCTGATGTTGACTCAGCGCTGGTGTCCCCCTCACAGGAGACACTGGGAAACCTGTCCTCAATTTAACGACTTTGTTGGTGTAACCCGAGGTAGAATAATACAACATTGTAAAAATGCACCTCTGCAAGTAGGCTAGGCTCAAAGTCCCACTAAAGGTAATGCAGTAGGCTATTTCTCAGCTAAATGCAGGCTAATGAAAGTATCAAAAGTAAAAGTAGCCAGGCCTACTTCTTTCATTGAACAAAATGCAACAAAAAAAAGAAAGAAAAAAAAAAGCTATTAGTCTATGGACACACCAAGGTTTAAGTGGCATAATTGTTTCTTTTGTTTGTTTGTTTGTTTGTTTGATTGTTTTTCCTGTCAGGACCCTGAACTGCATTTCTGTAAAACCTTCTAAGAAGTTTGAAGGTTGAAATCTCCATAATAACAACTCATCTGTCTCATGACAAAATACCAAAACCACCCACTGCTTTTTGTGGGGAGGTCACAAGTTAAAACCGTTTAGGAGCATTTAGTAAATGCTATTTAAAAAGCCAGATATGCCCTTTATGTACATTTTTATCTGAAAAGCAAAGTTTTCAAATAAAAAAGTAGCCTAACATAAAATCTAAAATATGCTTTAAGAACAATTAACTATAGGCTACTTATAGTCACTACATATGAAAAACACTTTTTGCTATTCAGTTTTATGTAAACTGTTTCCTCTTGAGAGTTAACCATCACTAATAAAAAAAATCTAATAAGAAAAATAGGCTAAATAAAATGCTCTATACAAAATATGTGTAAAATGCTGGATTCAAGATGTGTAGCCTATTCTAATTCAAAGTCTATCGTCGTTGTTACTGTCCTGTCCCGAGGAGATGATGGTGAAGCAGGAAGAAGAGTTTCCGTGTCAGATAAACCGACAGCTGAGTCTACATACTACAGCCATCGCCAGGCCACAACGTGTGGTATTTCACACATGTTAACTTGATACAGCTTGATAATTATACCGCATCACTGAGATACTACACGCAGTATCAACATTAAACACTAGATGGCAGCATTTTACTTGTGATGGAGAGCTATACCATTGCTGGCCAAATGCAATCTGTTGGCCTTCAAGTTAAATCAGTTCATCCTACATAACCTTATGGTCAGTGAAGGCACTCTCAGTAACCCCCTCCGTGGCCCATTGTAAAAAAAAAACTAAATTTATTGTATTGTAGTGAATTATGCAAGTTTAGTCTAAAGAAGCCTCTCCAACACACAAAACAATATCTGGCCTGCAAATTGTCATTCGCCGTGGCAGCAGACATAGCCTAAAATAATTATAAAAGACTGAACTGCGACATAATATTCTAACAAACAGGCCATCTAAGAAGGGAATGGCCTAGATAAATCTTTTAAAGAAACTTCAGTTATTTCTTGAACGAAATCTCATTCAAATAATATAAGAACACGGTGTACTTTTCACTTTTATTTCTATCATTATAACACATTGTACTTGACAATGTAGATTACAGCAGAATACAGTGGTTCCACATGTGTAGGGGAGGTAAGCAGAAAGATGCAAGCTCATGTTGGACCTCCTCCTGTTCACAGTGACGCAACTGGCCGGAGCTGCTCCAAGCTCCAAACTGGCATTCAGGCTTTGGCGCTTCATGCTTCCACTGCGCCCTCCCTCAGAGACTGCTGTCCCGTTACTGGGGTCCTCTAGGGCTCCCCGGGCTAGAACACAAGGATCACACCCATCCATCCAGCCAGCCAGCCAACCAGCCAGCCAGCCGCGGAGCAGGAGTTGGAGGGGGGGATGACTGAGAAAACTCGGGTAGTAATCCAGAAAATCCGGAGCTGTCCCCCAACAACAATATGATGTCTGCTATAGAGACCGGTGCCGCTGTGTACCAACCTGCGCAGCTGCTCAACTGGGTCTATATGTCTTTGCAAGACACCCAGAGCAGCGCTTTTGATGCGTTCAAAGCCGATTCGGACACTTCTCTTCAGGACATGAACAACCCCAAGCGCAGCGCAGCTGATCTGAGCTCCAACTATCTTAACAACTTCTTCCATCTGAGGAGTGAGGTAGAATTCATGTGATGTTACGCTGTCCTGTAGTAGCTACAGACTAACGCTTTGCATGGAAGTTTGCAACATTCATGTTTTGTTGTATTCATGTACACCGATTTCTCTCTTTATTTAGCTGTATATATAAAATCTCTCTCCTTGGGTGTCAATGAATGTCATACCCACATATTTCTCTCCAGGTTATTTTTGTAGCCCATACAGTAAACCTCACCTGCATGCCTTCATTGGGTTGCACTGTGGTGAGTGGGTAGATTATGAATATGTGTTTTGTACGCTGGTATAGTGCCTGTGTGTGTTCAGACTGTTCTGGTGTCAGTGTGCAGCTGGTGGAGGAATGGCAGGTTGAGAAAGACCTCTCACAAGGTTTTAAAAATGTGAGGGTTCACCCTGGCTGGCCTCTGCTTGGTAGGAGATATATGCAGCCTCCTCTCAGCGGGCCTTGGTGTTGCTTAATTTAATACTGACCCCCTCAAGAAAAGTAGGACAATGGAAATAGAGCATGAAAAGTGTGTTTTTTGTTTATACACTGGCATCAAAAATCACCACTTTGACTAAGAAAAACAAGATTTCACTTTAAAAATGAATCCATTCCAAGAATGTAGTGTTTTGAAGCCTCATTCAGAACATTGAACACTGCAATGGAGCTTCAAGTGTATCTGATCACAATTCAGTTTCTGTGATGCCTCCAGAGTAAACAGCCAGTGTCTACAGCCTGTTCTTCATGTTTGCCCTGCGGTGCCATAGCACCCATCTCCTCCAGAGACACAATGATGCTGATTGTGTTGTGCCAATAGGACCAGTTGGGAGAATGCATGACAAAGGCATTTTGTTCTGACGAGGAAATGGACACTATTGGTGCACAGAGTAAATGCAGTAAAAGGCAGCACATCTGCAGAAATGAAATAATGTCGGCTACTGTCGGAGAGAGGAACAAGGGTGATGGACTGACCTGCCGGCTGAAATGCTCTTTCATCCTAGAGTTGCAACAATGTTCTTCTGTGTCAATGTGAAATGAGAGATACTTTTGTGTAGAGCAAAATATATGCCCGAATAGATTTACAGAAAATGAATCAACAACAATTCTGATCATCTTGAGAAGAAAAACACCACCGCCTATTTGTTGACATCTCTTGGGTCTCTGGGAGACTTTTGGGAGATGGCCATGTTTGAGCATTTTACACTACATATCAACAGATCAATAAGAAGAATGAATGAAAATAATTGTTGGCTACAGCCAGGCTTTCATATATTTTGGTATCTCCGGTATGTTTAGACTTATATCCACATGGTTCCATTGCCAGCAATTCATCATCTTTGTTTTTTGTTTTTTTCTCTGATAGGCCTTGAACAACAACTTCTACAAAAGCTCCTCGCCTTATGGGTCCCTCAACAATATCGTGGACGGCCTGAGCTCTCTGGCGGACCATTTCTCAGACCTCTCCCTGTCCCCTGACTCACGCAAACCCAGCAAAAGACCGCCGCCCAACTACCTGTGCCACCTTTGCTTCAACAAAGGACACTACATCAAAGACTGCCCTCAGGTGAGTCGGTCGGGGATGCTGTACTGTACCTCAGTCAGGTGCAGATCCACAATGGAGGCTGACACAGCTGTGCAGTGTGTGGGCCACATGAGATGCCTGTCCAATTCATCATGTTTTATATATTATATAAAAGTGCTGTCTGAAAGAGAGGAATTCATAAAGTCAATATAGTGACACATTTAATCTGATTTTTATCTAAATCTTGTATCAAATCCACATGTTTTATGACAGATGTAGGCACATATCCGCCACTTTTCCCCCGCTTTTTTAAATTCAGTGGTACTAAAACTATAAATTCCAAGTCAGAATATTATGTTTGTATTCTCTTCTCAGGGTGAAATAGATTCCTCAGCACATATTTTAGTTAGATGTACCACTGCAGGTTGGTAATGAGCAGCAGATGCCAGATTGGATCTCGGAGCTGGCCTTAATGAAAGATGATAGGTTTCTCTGTGGAACTAGGCACGACCTCTACTCCAAACACGAGAGAAATATGACCACTGCTTTATGTGCAGCTGCAGTCCGCCATTGATCATGTTCAGAGGGAAATGCCTGACATTTGTTAGGTGTAATGGAAATAATCAAATTGCTAATGAACAGGGAGTGTCCAAGAATGCAAAAAAAAGGTGTTAAATGTTCACTGGTCAGTTAGGGGAAAAAAAACTATATCGAGTGCAATTACTTCCTCTTGTAAAATAGAGGGCTGATGGATCACTTTCTCCATCGAAGCCTTTTCCAGAAGCAGTTTTATGAACACCTCAGCAGAAGCAATTAGAGCGAAAGATCAATTAATTGGCTACAAGACATTTTACATTTTTGACATGTGCTGACTTTTTGCTGTGTGAGCTCAAAATCACTGTTTAATTCATTTAGAGAGCCCTTAGTTCTTGCTGAATTATTTTATTATGGAGACTACTTCCCGTACAGTAAATATTAAGCTGGAATCAGAGGTTAGCTTAAAGGGATATTTCAACATTTTTGCAAATTCGCCAATTGCCATATAGGAGTAGGTTCATTACCTTTAATTGTCAGTGCAAGCTGTTTTTAGATTGGCGGGGCAAAGGCATGAACTCTGCACGGCGCATGGTATTTTCACCTTTCCCTTGCTCAAACTCATTAATACACAATCCAACAACCGCAAAACACTCTCGTTGACAAGTTGTGACCTGCACATTCACCACGCTATGAAATAATAATGTAACATTACAGAGACATACTTGTTTTCGAGGCGAATGCGTAACCAAACTACATCCCAGACACCGCTGCTCAGCAGCTCAAGTAGTTTTAGAGTATTTGCTGCATGTGTTGTAATGTTATATAATTATGATATACGTTATTATAGGGTTACAACAAGTCCACAAAGTGTTTTGGAGTGGTTGGATTGTCTATTTAGTTTTATGAGGGGAAACATGGAAATACTGTGCGCCTCCATTGCGTTAGCTGAGCAGCTTGCATCTCTGCCCCGCTGATCTAAAAACAGCTATAGCTATATGACTATAGGGATTATGGCAATAGGCAAATTTGCCAAAATGTTGAAATATTCCTTGGGAATAGCTGGCTCTGTCCAAAAGTCGGCATAACCTGTAATAACTTCATTGTTGATTTCACATATCTTATTCTACACAATGAGAGGTAGCTATTAACATTTTAATTTAAGAGTTCTTTAGGCAGAGTTGGTCTGAAATTTTGCGTCCTCTGATAGAGCCAGGCTGCCTGTTTTCACTCCTTATGCTAAGTTAAGATAACTGCCTGCTGGCTTTAGCTAGCCTACATATTTGCTGACAGAGTGGTATCAATTTTCTCATCAAACTCACAGCAAGAAAGCAAATAACCATCTCCTCTCCCAAAGCTCGTCACCGAGATCCCTACTAAAACAGAGGAGACTGGTGCAGCTCAGCAGTGAACAAAAGTACTGGAGCAATGCGAGGAATGCAGAGAAAATCATTTGCAGTGAGCTTATAGCTCTTAACTTTTTCACATCTGCGCACACCTGGCAATCACTGCGAGAAGCGGGCGTGACTGTCAGTTCATCAGCCCCAGAAGTGTAGCCCCCCCCGTCACAAAACTGAACGAAAAAAGCTTTCTACCCACTAAATGTACATACCACACACATTAACAGTTATTCCTAGGTTGAGCTGCTCAGCCTGGGACAGAAACATCCTTTTGCATAGCATTTTACTTTCAGATGAAAAATGGAGGGGCATAAATCAGAGGAAAGAAAAACGACTTGTTTTAAAGCTGTTTTATGGACTTGATATAAAACATCTTATTAGCAGCAGTGACTTTCTTTGGACCACTTGTTGCATTCTTCCATAGCTGATCGGTTTGTTGTGGAGAGGATGTGTGGACAGGAATCAAAGAATGTTTCGGCTCAGTAAGATGAGAGAAGAAGCAGCACACAGGAAGTGGGTCTGTGGGGGCTTTAACAGCCTTTCTCTGGGTTGAATGGGGCCCATGTCAACTCTTAAAGTCAGCTTCTTTGATAAAGAATCATGTGGCACCTCAGTGGTGATGAAAAGGGAAAAGGGCCAGACCGTGCGTTTGGGTTGCAGCCCGTTTTAAAGATATAAGATACCTATATCCATGCTGTGCTCGGCATGTCACTGGTAAACATCCTGTTGACAGCATAGTTGAGAATTGGATTACTTGCTCCACCAGGAGGTTAAGACGTCAAAGGATTACGCAGAGATATTTACGATTCTTCTTCGCAGCCACGCCCCTGAAAATGTTAAAAAATCTGGAAACCATTTCTGCTGCCTGGCTCTCTCGCCGCCCTTGCTCTGCCTAAGAAAGATGATGTCAGATTTTATCATGTGTTGCTAATATTTCAGACCCAAAGCAATGATTACGGAGCTGTCGTCATGACAAAAGGCCTCTTCAGTTGAAGCCGAGCTGAATGTTCTTCTGAAGCTGCAGCTAATGAACAAACTGCTTTTTGTTCTTGTTGGCTGGAATCTGAGGCATTTTTAGCTCTAGACAACTGAAATACACACTTTTGATGTGTTAGTGTGTGTTGAGCCGCAGTAAAAGGGCTACGTTTCAAACTTGCGATTAAATAAGTGAGTCAAGATCGAAGTACCCAATCCTGAGCATCAGTTTGAGGTAAAAAGCTACATTTAATTCCATCCAATTCACCAAAAATATGCTAGTTTAACAGCTTTTATCCCGTAGGGTCACAATGTTGTGATTACACCTTTGCCAATTAAGAACCTGGACCCAGTTACAGTAAGGAGAATACACAAGTGACAGTGTGCTGACAGTAAATGGGTGTATGGTGGGAAGGGCCTGGGCTAAATAAGGAGAGCATTGTTTCTCCAGAGGAGCCGTGGAACCAGAGGTCAGGAAGTCAGGCTGTATTGTTCGCTCAGCTCCGCTTGGCCGCAGTCAACTGCGTCTCTCTCTGTCCGTCTGTCTGCATGTGTGAAGAAGCAGCTCTCGGACACTCATTTAAAGGGCCAGTGAGCAACTGTCCAGATACGTCTATGGAAACAGTGGGTAGCACAGGAAATGGGTGTATGTCTTTACAGTTACAGTCTAATCATGTTTGAATGGAGGGGGAAAGTCTGCTTTGATAATTACTCTGGACAGTGGAACTTTTGATAGTTGCAAGGCTTTCAGGGGAATTTCTTTATTTAGTCTTTGAAGACTGAAACATGGATATTTTTAGTCCTATAAGCTGCTTATGTTCAAACCAGCATTTCATCCCATGGTTCGCATGTCTTTAACTGTCTAGTGACTGTTTGATTAGCTTTAGAGGTGCTGGTTGACAGGTTTTGTTTCATCTGTCCAGAACCAGGCTCTTTCCCTGAGTTTTTAGTCTTTGTGCTAAGCTAAGTTATGCTAACCACCCGCTGGCAATAGCTTATGAGTGTCACAGATATGAAAGGGATATCAATCTTTTCACCTTAATCTTGGCAAGAAAGTGAATAAATGGATTGGAACTGTAAAAACCACAGTCTGACACCATAATGCCAATTACTGTACCTAATGAAATTAAATGGTTGTTGTTGTTGAAGCTGTTGGAAGGAATGGGTTAATGTCAAACTATTGACAGGACTTGATCAGCAATGGGAAGACTCGTATCATCATGAAGAAAAATAACTGAACAGCTTGACTGAATAAATGACAAGTAAAAAGTTGTTGGCATGGAGGAACTTTGTGAGCACAAACCAGTTTCTAATAAAATCCCAGTTACAGTCCATGATATGAGCAAACGGTGAAATTCAGTTTTTCAATCAATGCCTTTGTATTTATCAGAAGTTTGTTAAGTGTTTTTACTGATGCTTGATCTCATTGTCTAAAAGGCGTAACAGACCGATATCTCAGCTCAAATACAGATAATGTTATTATCAGTGTTGTTTTAGGCCCAAATATTGTATTTCAGCTTCAGGTGGGACGATACAGTTCACAGCCGTGTAACTGAAGAATCTCTAGAAACACTTTCTGATTGCTGCAGCTTTGTTCCTTTTGTTTTCACTGCTGATAAATGTCTTATCTGTCTTCAGCTTTGCTGTCTGTTGCTTTTGGCTACATCATCTGCCAGGGAGGATGAGCAAGATAGAGGAAACCCTGGAATGTGGGGCAGAGCGACTCCCACTGATGAGCAATGGCTGTCATCTGCTCAGAGCTAATGAACATAAGAAAAGAATGCTGAAGAGTTCGGTCTTTGTGCAGTGGCATGTTTTCAAGCGCGGATTTGATCATAAATGACAGTTTTTTTTCAGTTTGAAGGACATTAGGGAAGGAAAGGGAAATGAGCTAAAATGCGTTTCCCTTTCTCTGGCTTTAAATATCATCCTTTATTTAGGTTCATTATTGACCTTGGAAACTGCAACTGACAAACAGTATCATCTCAGCCATTTACTATCTGTCCTGGAGTTTTCTATTTGGAAACATGAATCTGACGATCATGGTGATTAATTTTTTTCTAAGAACTCATTTATGTTTTGTGTCAGTGGTGTATCCATCCATTGTGCCATTCCCAAATACGGTTTATGTTCATTGAAGCAGTTTTTACCATTGAATGACCCCACTATTTTAACAATACCAAATTATAGGATTTGGGGGCATTATTTTGAAAGGAATGATACCAGACTTTAGGGTTTCTAGTTTCTAATATATAATAATATAATGATAACAACATGGTGTGGTCACAGTGAGAGTGCTTAAAGGCACCAAATTAGTTTCATGAATTCTGGAATAAAAGGCCTCGGACTAAATTTGTGGATTTGAGGTTTTACTATCCCAACAAGATGTAGATCTAGACTGGAGTTTATGTGAAGCATTGTAAGAATTATTGATTTTGTTTGAGTTTGCATGTTCTTATTTTTCACATATTGCTAGTAAGTTGTCATTACTAGTTAGAGGTAAGGGCAGGTTGCTTAGGTTAAGGTGAGGGGAAGCACAAATCATCTCCTGCACCTCAATCCTCCTCTACTGTTTTCCACTCATCCAGCAGCTGACATCAGTATTTACCTGACTTACTCACCTGCTCACCAGTTCCTCATTCTCCAGTCACCACCTCAGCAATTTTCCACGTCATTTCCACCTGCGTCCTGCCATATTGGCTGGATTGTTTACCTCTCAGACTTGAAATGGTCTTGCTACTCTGCCACAAACCTTTTCCTGTTGCTCTTGTTTCCTCTCTGTTCTGTGTTTTCACTCACTGACAGCTTTTTTTGACATGCTAAAAAAAAAAAATCCAGCAATTTTGACTTCTTTTCCTGAACTATATCAGTTTCACTTTTCATTTAAAGTCATTTAACTGCACCTGCCTGCTTGAGTCATCTGTCTACACTCCGTATCTGAACCGCAACATGAGAGGCGTGAAGGTAACCGGCACATTCATTAATGGATGTAGACTGCTGTTGGCTGCTGTAAACCAATGACAGACATATATTTGACTGCCTCTGTAAAATCTGACTAGGATCTTGTGTTTTCCTCGTTAGACTTTGACAGCAGTGAGATAAACAAGATGATTAGATCACTCAGACAGTGCAAAACTGCAGCAAATACTGGACATGACAATGAGATTAAGCTCACTGTTGGCTTGTTAGTGACCTCCTGGGAGCCTGAGAATCACTTTGACAGAGCGACCAGCCGTGCCAAGGTTTACTCCCCACGCAGGAGTCGGAGGATCTCTTTGCTTTCTTGAATCTCGCTCAGCCTTGTTTTGAAATGAAGTTGGGAATATTTTTCTGTTTCGTCTCTTGTTTGTCTGCCAGCCCGCCTGCCCCTGTCATTCACTCGCTGTGAAACGTAAAGCCGGTTTACAGCTGCGTATGTCATCAGCTTGACCACAGCCATGAGTGAAAGTCAGTCAGACTCGGTGTATTGGTAGATAATACAGCACAGCACTGTGTGTGAAATAGACGCTAAGAAGCAGAACGTCTGTGAATTTGTGTCTGCGTGTAACTGCTGGTTTGATGGCACGGTGTACTGCTTGAATCAAGACTGAAAATCTGGAGAGTCAAGTACAAAACTAAACATCTGCTCTTTGGCCTCTAATTGTTTGTATCTAATAACATACATTTCACAGGGAGGAAAAGGAAAAAGTTAATCCATTCAGTATTTCAAATGTGCCAGGTTTACATTAAGTCTTCGTGGAGGGATTACAGGTTCATGCTGTTAAAAGGAATCATTTGATATCTGGATGTTTCTATAAGTGGAGCATTTGGCCCTGATAAATTTTGGAAAAGAGGAAGCACCATTGTGTAAAACAGGACATAAGTTTGCTTCCATTGGCCAGGGAGCGTCTCATATCTTGTTTCCTTGAATCCTAGCTCTGTGGGGGTGGGGGGGGGGGGGGGGTGTCCTCATCACTGTGCTGGAGCTGGTAGAGAAGCTTCTAGTGATTTAACATTTATACACATTGCTCAACAATGGCGTATCAGTGAAAGAAAATTACATAATACTTTTCAATAACACTAAAATTGTTCTTTGTGTTTTGCTTCTTTAAAAACGTGAATAGGTTGAGATGATCTGACTTCGCTGATGTTTCTAATTGTCTGCATCACATCTGAGGCTCATCATTAGTGACAGTAATATTTGCCACATTAAAGACAGCCTTCAGAGTCTCTTAACTTTAAAGGCATCAATGCCATAGCCATGATGCAGCACAACAAGGGTTCGACATCTCCATATAGCTTGCTTCTCAAAAGCCAAAGCCCCTACAATCACCTCGCAATGATAGAAAACAGACAGCCGCAGTAAACCCTCACATTTGAGAAGTTGGAAGCAGTGATAGTTTGCATGATAAATGATGTGAGCAAATGATAGACTACTGTCTCCAGTGAAACTCATCACTTCACATTTCTTTGGAATTGTCTTCCACGCGCACGTCTAGCCGTTCCAATGATTTCTTTTTTTTTAAGGACAACGGAAAGTCATCCAGTTGTTGTTCTAAACCCTGGTTTAATTATATAAGTTATTATCAGGTAAATATCAGGTAACTACCACGTAAATAAGTGGTAATTACAGGTAAATATCTACGTTATTATCAGGTAAATATCAGGTAACTACCAGGTAAATAAGTGGTAATTACAGGTAAATATCTACGTTATTATCAGGTAAATATCAGGTAACTACCAGGTAAATATCAGGTAACTAGGTCTCTAGGTCAAAGGCCGTGGCTGATATGGCTTCAAAAAGTTTGACGCCTTTTTGTTTGCTCGCCATTTCACCTTTGAGCGGATGCCACGCCCACATATCCTATCAACGTCAATCGTGCTGGACATGACGATGGCTCCGCCCTGAACGTCTCGATATATAAACTTCCCAAGTACCTCATAGAGCACACTGGTGATAACAGGAAGTGTCCTGATATTTACCTGGTAATTATGGCCACCATACAGGTGTCTGTGTAAGTGGCAACATTGGTTTTTGGAATCCCCAAGGTCTGCAGATTCCAAAAATATATAGGTCAACAAATCTCCCAAAAAATCCCACAAAAGTACATAGTGAACCTGACTTAATTGTCTTCCACGCGCAAGTCTAGCCGTTCCAATGATTTCTTTCTTTTTTTTAAGGACAACGGAAAGTCATCCAGTTGTTGTTCTAAACCCTGCTGGAGGTAATTGATTTCACAAGATAGCGAAATGTATCTCTTAACTTGACACAGGAGTTTTTACGACATAGGAGACCCCATTGCAGTGGATTTGAGTCCAGGCAATAACGTGTTGTTTTGCTTTGGTAACAGCTGGGTTTCTCCCCTGATGCTGTGGGGGTCTGATACAAATTAAACCCAGCGAGGGGGAGAAAGCGAGGGAGAGGGAATCATGGTGGGTTTGTTAGTGTGGAGTAATTGACCACATGGTATCCTATAGGCTTGGTGTTGCTGTGTTCTCCAGGATGAACGTCTCATGGGGGCATGGAAGTGGGGGAGAGAGTGAATGAAGGAGAGAGAAAGGAGAAGGGTGGGGGTGGGGAGGGGTGAGGATTTGGAGTCGTCCATTGTTTATCCTGATGGATTCCAGATGATGGCAGAAGGAGGCAGCCAACCTCCTGGGCCTCTCTCACCAGGCTTCAAGGATCTGGGCCAAGCTTATCTGCTACAGCCTTAAAATCTGGGTTTACATCGCTCAGCGCACTCTGGGGCTGATTTAAGTTACACAATTTAAATGATGGCTCTTGGCTGGGGTGTGTTGTAATGCACATAATAAACGAATAAAAACTATTTATCATGAAAACAAAACTGTTCCCCACACATGGTTTCGGGCTGCAGATCTTCGATCAAATACGAAGAATCTCTTTCAGGAGAAAATTGGATGTTTGTGTCAATTTGAATGTTTTGCTGAATGACGGAGAAAAAAGGGGGAAAAAAAAAAAAAAAATAGAACTGTCAACAAAACAACTTTTGTCCAAGTCCAGAACAACATGTCTTCATGTTTTATCCATGCTCTTGGCATAGCTCTATGGATGGCAAGGCCTTTCTGTCAGTTGATCCACCAACTTGGTCCACATTGAAATACTTCAACAATTACAGGATGGACTGACATATGAGTGGGATATATGGCTGTGTAGGGATAAATTCTAATCTCTTATTTGGTAATTCTTGGACTTTTTCTCATCATTGTGATGCTGCAATGAGGTTCAAATTTGCGGTTTAGACTGAGATCTGTGGGGGGGGGGTTTAAGTGCATTGTCAAATAAAAGTGCTCTTACTTGTGCCATGCATGCAAGTGGCTCAATGATGGGTTTGCACATTTTTCTGCCATCACTCAAACTTTCCTATTCGCTGTTAAAAAAAAAAAAAAAAAAAAGTGTCCACATTCAGGTCAAAAGTGTGATCTTCATCTGTCAGTCATCTCCTTCACATCTTTGATGGGCCCGGTGGAAACGCCGGAGTGCACAGTGCCCTTTGCTGCCCCGTGGGCTCCAGACTTTAGGTAGAGTTTGTTTTGCTTGTTCTGCAGAGTGAAAGCTGTTTCCTCCCTCAGGAAGATGATGCTCCGTCCACTCTCCCTGTAGGCGCTTGAGAAAGAGGACCGCCATCAAAAGTGACCTCCCACAGTGCCTCATGGTGGCTAAATGATGCAAACACAGGCCTCAAAACGTCTCACAGTGGTTTTAACAGTTAGAGACTTTCAAGATGTGTTTTTTTTAAACAGATGTAGCCCTGGAAATGAATATAATGATCTGTTGTTGAAGTTTTGAACCTGACATATGTTCCTGCTGTGAAATCAAAACAAGATTTGATGTGAACTCATCTGGTGGTGTGGGCTCGGTCTTAATTTTGACTTGCCCTACTTTTTCAGCTGAGGTGCTTTTAATTTAAACCAGTCTTGTCGAGATGATTTCTTTGTGATGGGTTTTGGATTTTGTCATGTTATACAAGTGCAGAGTTCATCTGGGTTTTATTTCCTCCCTGCTAAGATCTTTGTGTCCTGATTGGTGGGCCGGGGCCAGCTGGGAGGGATGACTGAGAGCCTAAGGTATTTGTCCTATAGCAGAGAGGCCTCTCCCATTGGTCCCCCCACAAGCCAGGGCCTCCTTTATGGTCTCTTGGGAACACAGCTGGAGGGAAGGAGTTCATTTTTAATGGGAAAGCAGAGACTGCTTCTTTTCTGTCGAACAAATAAATTACAGAGAAAAATTACAATACATTTCACTTTCCATGGAATAAACCATTTAAGCGTTAGATCATTTCTACTTGCTTCTATGGTGCAAAGGGCCTTCTTAATTTCGGCATCATCCCTCTACACCGACAGATAAGATAAGAAAGGCTCCTTTGAGATCTGTGGAATAGCTCTTCCGGGATTGTAAAAATTAATCAAGCATCAAAGCAAATGACCTGTTTTCTAACTTGTGTCAACAGAAACCATAAATAATCGCTTCATTCCTGAGACACAACTACTCCATAAACTCGACTCTCTCGACCACCAACAGGGCTGCTATCACTTCCTGTTCTAATCACGCAGAGCTTTGAATTGGCTGCCGTCCAAAGAAACCACGTACGTAGGGTCAGCCGGTCTCCAGTTGAAGGTGTTGAGAGGCAAAGGCCAGAATGTTTGGAAAGCTGCTGAGGTTCACACCGTTGAGAAAGTGTCATTTTAAAGCATTTGAGTAACGAAGTGAAACTAAAAGTGAGCTGCACATGATGTCAACAATGTAAAAAGATGTTTTTTCTGCTTCCATGTTTTTGTTCAGGCTCGACCCAAAGGTGAAGGCCTGACCCCGTATCAGGGAAAGAAGAGATGTTTCGGTGAATATAAATGCCCTAAATGCAAGAGGAAGTGGATGAGTGGGAACTCCTGGGCCAACATGGGACAAGAATGTATCAAGTGCCACATCAATGTTTACCCTCATAAGCAGGTAACAGTACAGCTGAGGTTTTAATTATTAACACATGAGTAAATGAAACTATTACATAAACTAATCCACCCTTTCTGTGTGTTTATTTTCTTTCCTGCCGTCGCAGCGACCTCTGGAGAAGCCAGACGGGTTGGACGTGTCGGACCAGAGCAAGGAGCATCCGCAGCACCTCTGTGAAAAGTGCAAAGTCCTCGGCTACTACTGCCGCCGTGTGCAATAACACACCCAGCTTGACTTCCTTTATTTCATTGAAAAGGGACAGTTATATTTTAATGACTAAACCCCCCCCCCCATCCCATCCCACACACACACGGTAATAAACTCTATGGTGATAATATTCTCTGACGCTGTGACTCTCAGTGTAAGAGGCTCATTCTGGAGGTAATTTTCTACACCCTCTCTCAGTGGAGACGAGTATGTTGCATTTGCTGGGTGCTGGCGAGTTGCTCAGTTATCATTCTGTGAATAGTCATTTGAAGTGTTAACTATGAACCAAGAATCTTACCAACTGTGAATTAAGAAACTTTAGCTCTGTGTCTGTCTTCACTTGTGTCGGAAAACATAATTCACAAGTGAGGTTTCCAGATGAAGATTCTCTTTTACATGTTTGTATATTCCAGAAATAACTTAAAATGATGTTGTCTGTATAAAATATGCAACAAGTCTTTACTAAGAGGGATATGCAGTATTAATGTGTATCTGCATTATTGTCTGTATTATCAGTACTGGAGGGTACATAATTTTTTGAATATATTTTTAAGCCATTACTGTTTTGTTGATTAGTACACTTTGTGAAGGAATATATTAGCCAACTAACATTTATTCTTTATATACTATATATGTGCCTACAATTACTTGTGGAAACAGCTTTTTAAGTAGTTTGTTATTCCAAAAGTTGTAAACCAATGCAATATGGTAGGAATCTCTTTATCCTGAAAAATAGGAAATGCACCACCAAAGTGCTTTTTATGGGTAATAGGTTGTAATGTCTCTATGTAACATGAGACAAAAAAATAAGTAAAAATGTGAATGTACCAAAGATCAGGAGGGATAAAGTGGAGGGTATGTGCATGTTGTTTCAGAGGGTTTCTATATTTCAATGCAATTGTTAATGATAAATAATGCTATGGAAAAGAAAAACCTGAGGATTTTTAACTGTTTAAAGATGTGTGATACGCCATTTAATGTGCCTTAGACCGAGTAACCCATGAGATGGAGCTCTTGATCTCTTACAATGTTTTTGTATTAAAATGCATTTATGCGTGTTACATTCTGTGTTGTGTTTTTTCTACTGCTCTGCACAAATTAGTTTTGTCAAAAGATGCACATAAAATTAATGGGGGGCCGAGGATGATCAACGTCTCTTCAACATGAACTAATCCAGATGTTGAACATTTTTATCTCCACAGAAGAAGAAGAAAAAAAAACTTGCATCTGGAAAAATGTACTAATCCGATTTGGCTTCATCACCTTCTCATATATACAGTACCACCACTGACGGAACCTAAAGCACACCGATACAAATTGACCCCCAAAAGGAGTCTTTCCCTGCACGGAAGCAATTAGACCTGACATTGCAGACCTTAATTCTTCTGGACAGACCTCAGCAGAATAAATACTTAAAGCCCCAGTATGTGAGATTTACCCCCATCTAGCGGTGCGGTTGCATGTCGGCACGTATTCTTGCTGTTGCGTTTACGTAAACTCGGGCAGAAGTCAGAAAAACAACAGACGCTGCATGTAACAGGATAAACAAGCCTCTATGTAAACAAACGGTCCGCCAGCACGAGGCAAAACAATACCGGCGTGACAATATGTTGTCATGGTAACGTCGTATTGTTTACCTGACCCACGTTTTACCGTCTTTCTCTCGTCGAGTAAAATAACATCCAGTTGGTTTGCCGACCTTGCACCTGAAGGCAGCACCAGTGCCTCCGTCCTTCCTCACACCAGCCTACACGGCGGTGACAGTTTTAACAGGCGCCGTCTAGAAAACTTTCTCCCCGAGACGAGAAGGTCCGGCGGCCCGAGTTTGTGGTTAACTACAGCGACGGTGACACTGAACGTAAAACATGGCGATTCAACATGGCAGAGAAGGTTCGGTGAACCCCCCCCTGTATGTTTGTAACGACTTGTAACATCTCATTCTAAGTTACGAGTAAGCGCTCGTTTGTATGCGGGCGCGATTCTACTTCATTGAAATATTTATGAAAGACATATTTCATTTGTGTCAATAAAAAGCCAGTAAAGTCCCATACTGTCCCTTTAACAGGGATAAGATCATTAGTCAACTGGAGCTGATGAGGAAAGCAGAAGGAGAGGGGGGAAAATGACAAAACAATGAACTCACTCCGCAGCTGGTGATAAAAAAAAACCTTCACCTCTACCCAATAAATGGGCACACCTTCGAGTCAAACAGCTTCATTTCAGCCAGTTGTTGACGTGCACAACTTTTCCTTTGGGGAAGTTTGTTCAAGTTCATGTAGCATAAAAACAGATGGCAAGAATAAGCACACAAATTTAGAAAAAAACTGACTTTTATTTGTTGCAAATAAATGCCTCTTTCTCCAATGTTAACAAGTTAATCTGTTTCAAGTACAAGAATCCATAATACTTCACATTTTTAGCACGACACAGTTAAGTGCGTTAGTTGCAGATTTTAAGTACCACAAAAAAACTGATCCTGATTTTGATATTATCTATTGCCAGCAGAGAGAAAGCACTCTGTGCCATGTCTGAAGAAAGAGCTTCTTTCACTCAGACGCTCACATTGAAATTGCAGCAGGAGATGAGACGAGGACCGTGTCCACTGCTCATGGAGTCTACTTGAGCTCTCCACAGTCTGTGATAGTGATCCTCTTGGAGGTTCGCCCAGACCGTGAACCGAAAGACTCCACTTTCTTGACCACGTCCAGTCCCTCCTTCACACTGCCAAAGACAACATGCCTGCCATCCAGCCTGAATGAAGAAAGACGACGTTTATTATCACCGCCCGGGACAGTGAGACGATCCGCGATGCGCCCAACGGGGTCTCACTTGCGGCTTTTTGTCGGGTGATGCCACCCATTTCTCCAGGCGCTGTGCTATTTTAGGCCTTTTATAAATCTTCACGTGTCTGGTCTCCAATTCCAAAACATAAGAATTCAGAAGAATGCTCCCACCAAGAATGTTGTACTCAAGAGGGGATGAGTGGGGAACAGCACTTTAACAAATACTGAACATGTTAGAAAAAATATAAAAATAACAAAAGCAGCACATTTTTAAGTCTGGGTGGTACATCAACTGCATGAGCACCCTGGGACAGATTAATATTTTGCTGTATTTCATGTTATTTTCTTGTGTGAGTGAGTGTTCAACTGAGGAGCCTCCGACACACCACAGTAATTTGCTGATAAACCTGGGCTGTAAAACCTCTGGCAGTGGATTTCTCTTTGGATTCCTGTTAAGCTGCCATACATCCTACGCTGCTGTTGAAATAGGTAAACAGACATCAGCACTAAAACCTAAAATATATGAAAACTGCATTAGAGTAGGTATTATCTTTTTTCCATGTGGTTGGAAACCGACAGTTTTAATGTTAGCAGCGTTAGTTATCAACTTTCAACATGATTCAGTTGTTGTTGTTTTTTTTTTTTAGTTTTGCATAATTGCAAGTTATGTAATGTTTAAAATTTCCATAGACAACAGAAACGGTCACTTTGAAGACAGTGTATTAAACTGTTGAGATGAGATTGTGTATATTGTATTGAGTATCAATGAGTCAGTTTTTTTTAAAGTTATGTCATCACATTATGTTCTGCAGCTTCCCCATTATGAAGAATAACTTTGTGTTTAAAGCCCAGCTAGAAACAGGGCTTCATGAAGTCAAAGAAATGCGTATTTTGGTGTCACACTTGTGTCAACCTCTGTAATGTGTTTGTCAGTACATACCACTCTGTTTTAGAGGTGCAGATGAAGAACTGGGATCCGTTGGTGTTGGGTCCAGCATTGGCCATGGACAGGATCCCTGTAACGCCACAAATTCAGATTCAGTTTGATCAAAACAACAAATTGTAAATGCAGAACATGTTTTCACCTGAGCTTTTCAGAATGAAGTAGAGATTTAAAAATGTATACAACAGATTAATAAGGATCAATTATTTTAAAAAATAAAGTTAATTCAAATCTTGTGGCCAATGTGTCATTCTGAAACACACAAACTTCATCACGGCCATGTTATTTAAAAAGTAGTGCTGCCACCTGGTGGTGAAACGGATGAGGAGACTCATGACATTGAGGAACTAATTCTGTTTAAAAAGAAGAACCAACAATATAATGATAAGGAACTGAGGTGTTAAAATCAAAGCTTTAAAGAAATTCTTGGCTTTTCTGGTGCTGCCAAATGTCCATGCTACACAGACATTCCTTTCTTGTCTGCCATGGTTTTATTTTTGGCTCGGCGTTCACCAGCCTGGTTTCAAGCTTCACTGTGAAGAGGAACACGTTTCCATGTGCTATGTATGATGCACTTACACTGTCCTGTGATATCACACTGTACTGTACATATTAAATGTAATTATTATACTGTGTCCATTAGGTCAGCTGTCAGTCATGTTGCTTTGTCCAGTTCTTGAAGTCCCACGGCTACTTCAACTTGTTTGGGTAAATAACAAGCAGACTTGGCTTGAATCAGTGTATCGTCTGAAATGATCGCGTCACAGTCTGGTTGCAAAGAATTCCCTTAAAAGTTTGGATGAAGAATAATTACCAGGTCCAGTGTGCTTCAGCTTGAAGTTCTCATCGGGGAACTTCCATCCATAGATCGACTTCCCTCCAGTCCCATTGTGGTTTGTGAAGTCGCCACCCTGAAAAACACAAAAGCACATCGCTGTAATTACACTGCTGGACAATTAAAGGCCACAAGGGAGAGAGAAACGGAGAAGCCTACCTGGCACATGAACTGAGGGATCACTCTGTGGAAAGTTGATCCCTTGTAACCAAAACCATGTTCCCCAGTGCACAAGGCCCTGAAGTTTTCTGTGAAAGAGAGATGGTGTCATTAAACACAGGGAGAAAAAAAACATTGATACTTCAATTTACAGCCAACTTGCTTTAAACAGATCCAGAAACTCGTCAGTATTTTTTTCTAGTCTTTTTATTTTATTTTATGGGCATCAAACCACACATCACAACTCTCAGTACTGAAAGTTACCACTCAGTGTGGGATAAGCGTGGTTTCATATTTTAGGTCAAACCAAAACACAGGCAATGCATCAGCACCAATAATCTCTGATCTGTCTGGCAACAAACATGTAGCCTAATTAAATGTTAAATGTGGATTTTCTGATGAAGATGAAACCATTCCTCCTTATGTCAGTATACTTCCTGATGCATGAGCTGCCACAGAAAATTTCCACCCCTTTTGACAAAGGGCAGGTTACCATGTAGTGACTTGCCCAAACTTTTGCACATGCTAATTATTGGATTTTTACCACTATACAATTCAATGACAAAAAAAACTGTCTAATAGCTAACCTTTTTAAATTCACACCAGGTTGGGCATTTAGCCTACTGAAAACATGAGAAACCTCTGGATGCAGCTGTGTGACCTTAAGAATGACCTTAAAAGATGACAGTCCTGCTTCTGCTTGAATGACCATTGTTCAATCAGATTTTTGCATTAGTTTTTAATCTTAGGAGATCAATGTCACTTATAATGTGTGACTGTCTATGTCGCCGGCTGAGGTTTGATATGAATGAAATGTTTATAAACTGTCGCTTACCTGCGGTTTTTGGCACAACTTCAGCGTTGAGCTGCAAAAGAAAAATGAATTCGCCTGAGGTCACTCTGATGTGAACAGGTTGTTCCCTAGGAAAACTAACAACGATAACTGCAACGATATACTGAAAGGACACCAAAGCTAAACGTTTTTTGGGTGCAAGTATGCATTAATAAATAATAAAAATAAAAAGTAAACAAGAAAAAAAAAAACATTGTAGTTATTAATCCGCTCACCTCAAATGTCACTCTGCCCAGAGGCTCATTGTCTGCAGCAATGTCAAAGTAAACAGTTGGGTTGAGATTGGCAGCCGCCGGGCCGCTGCTGTACAGACGAGCCGCGGTAAACGCCAGAGAACAAAACTTTATCCTGTTTGATAAAAGTAACATGTTTGCAAAGGTAATGTGGCTCAGCTGTTCCGCTGAGGTCGGCACGGCAAGGGGAGAGAAGTCACGCCGCTTTGAATATGTAAGAAACACGGAAGTGTGCCTTACGCAACCGGAAACACGCAATTTTGAAATCTCGCGAGATTTCACTTCTTGGTTTAATATAGTTGTATCAGTGTAGCACTGTTCATGGTGACTCTGCACTGTTTATGAACAAAGGCAAGTTATATTATGTAACTTGTTAATCACAATGCACAAATTAATAAATGTTATTATCTGTAAACATGTATCTGTCCCGCAGTAGGACCACAACTTATTCTTCTTCTCCTTATTACCTTATGGCTATATCACTCATAGACTGTAGGCTATCACCTGAGGATATTTCCATTAAGTGTATAAATTTCAACCATATGTATGTGAAACCTTTTGAGACAAAATGAATAGCATGATAGGAACCACTGATGAATAGAAAGCTATTGCTGAGGTACCATGCATTTAGATTTATTTGGATTATTGCATAAAGATGTGATGGTAGAACATAATTTTGATGATATTCAATCATGTCCTAATGCCACAATGCTTAATGTTTCAATGTGAATGCAAAATGGTCTAGTTAATGGAAGGAGTTCAGATTGAAAGCGAATTCTTTTTGCATCACTATATCTAGTTCCACTTGTAGTACAAAGTAAGCACAGAAATTATATGATTCTACCAATTTACTATGTCTTATCTTTTTCATGTCATCTTTTATTTTCTAATTTCCTACACAACAGATTGCAAAGCAGCTGCCCAATGTAATTCATAAGACCAGGTTTCCAAACCTCATCCCCCCTATTCTGTTGTGTTAATTAACATGGGCTCGTATCTTTTGCCACAAAAGGTCAAGATGACCTATGTTAATCAAAATGTGGATGAATATTCGATACCAAATAATTTGCACCTTCTGCTTGGATTACCAGCCCGTGGGAGTTCAGCAGGCCTAAAATCAGACTGTGACGCAAATGCACAAGAGAAAGGACCACAGTGACATACAGGTATCATCTGAATACATATTTATTAGATAAATATTAGGTTGTCACATCATCTAACTACATACAGTTCTGCAAGACTAAAAATCACAATTAGTTCCTTTTTCTGACCAGTTTAGAATATGAAATGATTGTACATACAATGTACAAACATAGAGACAATGGCCACATTGCATGAATCACCTTAGATTGTATCATTTTTCCAACTGTTCATGATATCAAAAATTGTACAAACTATGGATTTGGTTACAATCTTCTGGACCCGTCCCTCCCACCGGCTTTCTCCGACCCCACCAAGCGATATTCTTTGTAACCTTGTTGTTTTTTGTGGTTTTTGTGTTTTTTTTTTACAGGCTTTAGCACCTCAAGAGTATGCAGGTGACAGACTAGAACACTTAGGCTAAATATTACATGTAAAACATAGCTGTCCCAGTTCCCCTAACAAAAGAGGTGAAAGTATATTACAGAGGGGGGAACAAAATGCTGAGATACCCACAGACACTAACTAACAAGTTTCATTTTCCATATTCAGCCACTTCCAGTAGAGGGGTTGCAAGCTTTTTATTATTCTGAAGAAACAATGCACATTCCCAGGGAAAATGAATACATTTCTGTTCACATGTCTCTATAGTCATTTACATATATACAGGCATTCTTGGGACGTTTGACCTAGCCTTACCCTCTCTACATCCTTTCCAGGCCAGAGTGGTGAACGTGCCCTTCCTTTCTGTATTTTTTATTTTTTATTTATCTTTTTTTTTTGAATTTTTTTTATTTTTTAAACAACTTCCCCCAGAAATGGCCCTTTATTGTGATTGTGCAACTACAGATTTGGGGTGCTGCCTAATACAACAAATTGGCTTGACTTGAGTGCAGGAACAAAATATGAAATGATAATGACTTCCATGGGCTTGATCAAAAGTTTCGATTCAGATAGAAGAAAATGAAAATGTAGCAGTGAATTGTTTAAAAAAATACTTGATTCAATGTTTTCTTGTGACTTAAATATGAAACAACATGTCAGTGTGCTGAATTGGAACAAATAATATTTCTTAAATGACGTTTAAAATAATGTTTACACAAACCCAGGGAGGTAAAATGAGCACAATGCTACAGTTGAAAGAAATTGGATTTCTAGCCTTACAGATTAATAAGAAAACCAGTACAAAATAATTTACCAAAAACAAAAAGGGGATAAAAATGTATATGGTCTCGTGCTTTCAAAAAAGCCACATTTTCTATAACAAAAATATAAACAATATCATGAATTTCTTTAAAATATGGATGTGATATATCTTTAAAATACCACTGTGTATTGACAATTAGCAACAATTATGATATTCACATAGCTCACTAATTACACTGAAAGCCAGCTGATACCACATCTTTTTTGAAACCATTACTGTTCATATAATCACTGATAAAATGTTAACATAAATTCATGAGCAGACAACATTGATCATCTTCAATCAAATACATCTGAGCGTGAAAGGAAATATTGCTTCAAACCGAGCTTGACATCTGAAAATTGAAGTGATGCTACACAATCACCTTGAGCTGATGCAAGGAAGGAGACCGTCGGAAAAAAAGAAACGGGAACGCCTGTCTTTATAAACGACAGGCAGAGAGACAGAGACGACTGGGAGGAAAAGTGACTAGAAAGCACAGTGACCTGCAGGAAAATAGCTTATGAGACGTTCAGACTGGCCTCCATTGAGAGAGGAGGCGAGACAGCTGTCGGATGCTGGTTACAAACAAAGTCAGTGGTCAGATGGGAGTTTGGGAGCATATGTGGTTACGTCGGACGACTAATGATCAAAGGACAAACATTATCAAGATGATACAAAAATATTCACAATGATATTTACAGTACAATAGCATTTCTTAAAAAATAATACATTTGCATACTGAACAGCACTCTTCTCAAAAAGTGAAATTGAAAACAAATGTGGCAAAAAGGTTTGCACCAATACTGCTTTAAAAACCACTTCTTGAACAGTAGTGATGGATAAACTGTATTTGTCCTCCCCCTATATCTTTGAAATCAATATAACCTCCCATCACATCAATAGAAACACACGCACACTCATTCACACACACATGCGCACACACACATGCACACACACACGCAGTCTTAACACAGGACCAAGCAAACACAAACATCTCCATTCTCATCCCTCCAACTTTGGTGATGTTGAGCAGTTTCCCAAAAGATTCATGGATAGTTTAATTATGCAGCAACAAAAAAAAGAGAAAACAAACAAAAACATAATACAGTATATCCAGCAAATACACAATCAATGTATTGCTGATATCAGCATTATCCCTTCAGTGTTAGTGTTAAATAAATCATACTAAATCTGACAGAAATCAAAAGACAAACGTACAAACAAAAGAGCTGTGGAAACAGCAACTGATAAAAACCACACTATCTTTTTTTTTTTTTTTTCACCACATGAAACAGCACTAGACACGGGCTTGGCACACATGCACTTTGTAGACTACTTAAACAGCACATCATTTAACAGGGAAAGAGATGCAACTTTGCAAAAACGCTGACACTGCGGCTCATGCAGAGCAGACGGCATGGAAGGAGTTGGAATAGCAGGAAGCAATAAACGCAGCAGGATCAACGCAGGAACCCCAATCTCTCATATTGTACCTTTCCTTTCCATTAAAATCACTCCTCTGTACAGGAGGATGGTAACTATACAATGTGTAGAAGTAAGCTTAAGCTATTCTTCTTGTGTAATATAAAGTTTTTTTTTTGTTTTAGTGGGGCCAAAATCTCTGTTCCAGCTGTTAACCCTTAGAGGACTCTTTTTGACAAAAATATGTATGTATCACAATTGTAGACAAAGTGAAAGCCGATTATTCCCAAAAGTTGTTTTTTTTTATGTTGGCAGAAGAGCAAAAAATCTTTTAAAAAAACCTTTTGTCAAGGACAGACATACACGGATCCAACTGATGTTTTTTTCTTTCATGAAGTGAGATAATTTGTTTTTTTTGTAATTTTTTGCATTGCCAAAATCTCTTGTGCTTTTAAATGATGTGTGGTGGACAAAACAGTGCGACTAACCAGACCAGTCGGGGAATGGAGCTGTGACACCAGGAAGCAGTGGCCTCTCAGATTGGAATAACAATATGGACATAACGCACACTGGCCAGATAGCGCAGGTTTTTTTTTCAGTTATTTTTCTTTTTTTAAACAGTTAATTCCTTTTTCTTCTCAAAAAGGAAATGAAACATGAATAAAAAATGCTACAACACGTTTCTAATGTGCACACAAACACCTGTGTGTGGCGTAAAAAAAAAAAAAAAAATAAAAAAATCAACTGAGTATAGCTGCACAGTTCAAAAGGTATCGCCACGGGCTGAGCATCCTGCTGTGTCTTTTGAGTTTTTAACCTCTTTCAGTCAATCTGCGCTGGCGAATGAAAACTGTACAAGAGGAAGAAGAGAAAGGGAGTGCATCTTTGTGTTTATCAAGTACTGAGCGACCGCCCTGGGTTCTCAGGGAAACTGCAGGCAGTCAGAAAAGTTTATGCGTGTCTGAATCGCCTCAGTTATTTTCAAAGAGCGATAGAAGGTCGTCGTTGCTATTGCTGGGAAGGTCTGGGGGATCCAGGTACGACAACAGCTCATCTGGGTTAGCGAGTTCTGGGAGGAGCTGTAAAGAAGAAGGGACAAGGGTGAGGCGTTCAAGTGAAGACAGGTCACTGAAGATTTTACTTTACAACTATCTGCTGTGTGTTGGGGAGACTCACGTCTAAAGATGGCTCGGGCATGTCCGACCCTGCTTGGCTGTCCAAACTGCTGGAGGGGTTGAAGGCCAGGTCGCCATGGGGATGGTTGTTGGGGCCAGGCTGCTGCTGCTGTTGCTGCTGTTGTTGCTGCTGCTGCTGCTGCTGCTGTTGCTGAGGAGGTGGAGCTTGTCGCGAGGGCTGAGGAGGCCCGCTGTGGTGTAGCTGCTGCCCTGATTGGCTCCCAGGGTGCGGAGACGCATGTAAGCTCTGCTGCAATGGACCATGGGATTGGTCATTGCCGGCAGAGTGAGGTATCTGCAGAGAGAGAGAGAGAGAGAGAGGGGAAAATATTCAGCCTGGGATCTGTAACTAATATTTTTATTATAAATTTTTAATTATCATTATTGATGTTCTGTTACATTGAAAACAGATGAAGTCTCTGCAATAGCACTCAGTTAGAAAGGCTGCTAATAGAGACCTCTGGAAGTTACAAGTCTCAGCCAATTAAGGCCTGCCAATAACCTCTCAGTAAAAAGTAAACAACCATTATATAAAATGTTAATTGCTGAGCTTTAAAGGTGCTGGTAGGTACTTTTATATAAGCAGATCCAGGTTAGCCTCCAGTCTTGTTGCTAAATTAAGTTAACCTGCTCTGCTTAATAGTTTTTGACATGGGTCTGGTGTAAAATGTGCACACGAGTAATACATAAAAGAATCAAGTATATTCATAAAATGCCAAAATGTGCCTTTAATTTTCCTTTCCTGCTGTTATTTTATCATTCTCTACCTCTCTACTCTCTCTGAAACTGGAATCATAGCACTTTTGAAATCACAGTTTGAAATTGTGTGAGAGCACAGTGAGACAAAACCGGGAGAACTCACTGAGTCAGGCATGTTGTGGGAGAGTGGCTTGTCTTGGGTCATCATGCTGTTGGGCATGTCAGGCGGGTGAGAGAGCTGAGGACCGTGCATGAAATCGTTCATCGACGTACCACCAGGGGTGCCGTGAGGGAAGTCGAAGTTCCCGTGTCCCTGGTAACTGTTTCCTAGCACACGAAATAAAAAGCATTGAATACACGTGAGCATTTCTCACAGTTATTTCAAGCTTCTTGTAGAAACTGGAAGAGCTGCTACCCATATGAATGTTGATAATGTATGTTTAAGCCGTTTACTACCTTGGCTGCCATATTCGCTGTTGTTTCCCCCTTGCTGGGAAGGTAGTGATGGGTACGGTGACGGTCCAGGACCGAGCTGAGCTATCATTTCCATCACATTGGGCATGATCATCTGGCTGGGACTCATGGTCTTGAACCTCTTGGCCAGTGGTCCATCTGGATCCTCCTTGATGTGGATGTCAGATTTGATAGCCACCGGCCGCCAACTACATGTCGGGTCGATAGTTACCTCTTCAAACTCCGAGCTGGTGGATTAGAGGTAAATTCAAATGGTTAAGGTGCCAGACAGTTTGAAGGAGAATTATATGGATTAAAAATGTGTTTCTTGCTTCATCTTACTTTTGGATAGCGTTCAAAATTCCCCACATATACTGGTCCACTTCCAGTCCTTCTAACAACGCTGTTTTACTGAGGAGAGAAGAAAGACGGGGCTTAAAACGCTGGAAGAGACAGTTTTATTAATTACAGTGAAAAGTATAGACAGGACAAATACTGCCAATTATCTATATGGAAGACTTACTTGCATACAGGACATCGCCATGTCCCCCGCTCGCAGTTCAGTTGTAAATATGATTCCAAATCAAAACACTGCAAGAAAACAACAACAACAATGATGATGATTTCCACTCAGTAAACTATTTTAAAAATCTTTGTCCCTGAAGGCATCAGACTTCTATTTGTAGCGCTCACCTGAACGTGTTTGCAGTCGTGGCCTCTCGCTGGAAGCTGTATCCGCCGGAAGGTGATCGGACATTTGAGGGACACCTTGATGGCCGTCTGCTCCACGCCGTCCTCTCCGTTGAGCGTGGCGTTGCCCGACGATGCTGCTACGCTGCTGAAGTTCCTCTTAACTTTAAAAGCGAGAAGGAGGGGAAACGTTGCGTGTAAGAAAAGGACTCAGAGAGTGACGGGGACTTGAGGGAGTGAAGTGTGAGTGGGTTCTTGTGTGAGTACCTTTGGTGATGCAGTGCTCTGCAGGCAGAAGCCTCTTCTTCAGTAAGCCCTGGAGGACAGAGCGAACTGAGGGCCTGTGGACCAGCTGCAGCACAAATAAGTGCGACTGTGGGAAGACACATCACCGTCACTCGTATTAGTTCAATGCTTTCAACATGTGTATCCAGAAAAAAAAAGAAGAAATACTCGACAGATCATTTTTAAAAATTTCATTATAAGCCACTCTTATTTATCTGACATCTCTTTTTGTGTCTGTCAGGATTTATATAAACCTCTTTATATTAGTTCTGGAGATTTGTGCACTCACACAGCAGCAGGCAGTGACTGTGATCTGGATTGTGTTCCTTCCCGGCTGGCAGACGTGTTTCAAGTGCAGGGGTTTGTGGGAGGTCTTGTTGTCACCCCTCTCGATGGTGAGCGGCGTGGCGTTGACGCTGACTTGGACCGATGCCGGCCAGTTGGTGTTCATCTGACGGTCTTCGTGATGATAGCACTTAAACTGTAGCTCCAGGTCCGATCTTCAGGAAAAGAGAAAATACTTATTGATAAGCTCTATGCAATGTTAAATGGCAGTAATCCACTTTTTTACAAACCATTCAAATTCAAAATGAATGAAAATGAATTAGTCTTAGATGTCTGAGTTATTGGTGGTTAGTCGTACTTGACTCTTGTACAGTATGTATAATAATAAGAGCAAGAGCTCCTCAGGCTGTTCATTTTAATGTATGATGCTGAATCATTCATAACCTTTTAATCAATTCTAAAACAAACAGACATCTTGTGGTGAGAGGCCAGATTCAGGATGACACAACGTCTCTCGGTTTTGGCACCAAAAGGGATCCTGAGAGTGACTTTGGCTCGAGAGTGGAGTTAAAGTAATTACAGCAAAATCACAGAAAATGAATGCATGAATGACCTTCTTGAGAGTTAACTGGGAAAAGCACTAGTTTGATTTTTGAATAATTCTCTGCCGCAGACAGTGTGACTGCACAACCTTTTCAATCTGCCTGACAAAGGTTAAGATAAACTGAAGAATACCCCAAAGTCCTTGACCGCAGGACTCTCATGTGAAGAAAAAAAACCCCTCTTTTTGAAGTGAAGAAAATAAGAAAAGTCTTGTAATTTCTGCCGGCTACATTGGTAAGGTTACAAGCTGGGCTTTAAACTGAGGAGGGTTGGGTGTCATCCATACAACTATGGAAGGACAAATTGTTATTTCTTTTCTCCTAACTTTGAATTCACCATTGTCTTTGCACTGCTGTACTTCTCAACGCTAGCTCCACTTCTAACTCCGGCGCATATTTGTGAGGATACATTCCTCCAGTCTTCCCAACCATGAGTTCTGCCAGTTTTATTCAATGGTGCATCTATGTATACAGTCTGTTCGAACAAAGCTGATCTAATGAAGGGAAAACTCTAGGGTAGTGCTCTGTGGGATACCACATGACTTTGCTCAAATGGTAACAAAGCACTCCAATAGATAGGGACTAAAGCAGGGATTAAAATATATTTTAGCATAAGGGAATTTACCCTTGCTCCACAAAGATCTTTTGTAAAAATGGAAATTTCTTGATTTAATAGTGACTGAACCAACATGTGTTTGGAATCTGGAAAACACACTGCACTAGAAAAGCTATATTAATAAGACAGAGAGACTGTTTATTCCTTTACAAATGATGTATGTTTTACCTCCACATTAGTGTCTGATGTACAGAGGGCCTTAAGTGGAAGACGTGGTTGCTGACAGCCAGGTTATGCTCTAGCCTGAAAGGCTCGAGGACCACCCCATCCCGCACTGGGAACGTCAGGCGCAGCTCTTCATTGTGGTTGGCTGTATGGGTGAAGAAAAGCGCCGGTGAGACTTTTAAAGGAGTAAATTATGATTTTACCTCTATTGTAAATTTACCACTTAACTGACCTGGTGGTGGAGGGAGAGCGGTGATATTTGGTTTGATGTCAGGAGGAAAAGGTGGCTTCACATCCTGGTTTGGCGACAGGTATGGAGGGATGTTACTTCCTGGAGTCATCGGAGGGGTGGGGTTGCCTGGCACCGGAGAGTGTGGGTAGTTACCCACCGGTCTGGGTGGCTAAAGTGAAGATAATCAATTAATATCTCATAGTATAAACAAAACAGCCAAGAGTATGATAATGTGATCAAACACAAGAAGTACTAGAGTGAACTTACCCCATTCATATTACCCTGGTTGTACTGGTATCCACTTCCCGAGAAATTATTCGTTTGGCCATTAAAAGGAGGCTCTTGCTGCAATTAAATAAAACAAAGTCAAAATTATTTTCTTCTTCTTTTCCAAACTCGCCAAACTGTTACACATTTGATCATGGTTTATGATACTCTGTAAATACCCTTTAAAATTTTACGGTACCTTATAATACTGGCCCATGGCACCGCTGGGTGGTGGGTACTGGCCCTGCAGCTGCTGTCCTGGCATCCTCTGGCCGGGGTAGTTGGGGGACGGCAGTGGCCTGGAGGCGTTGGGTGTGGGGTACTGACCCTGCTGGTTAGGGAACTGGTTGTTTGGTCCATACTGCTGTCCACCATAGTTAGGCTGTGCATGAAGTGGAGAAAAATATATTTAACATAAAGCAAACAAGCTTCATATTTAAAGTGAAAGCAGTGAATGTGTATCCACTCACCTCCCCTGGGTACGGTCTTTTCATGCCCTGCATACCCATGCTCTGAGGTCGGGGACCTGCGTAGCCTTGCTGCGGCATCCGTTGGCCATGGCCCCCGAAAGGTCCCATGCCTTGGCCCCTGGGCTGGTTCATTCCCATGGGGGGCCCACTCATGTTGGATGCATTCATGCCTGTGCCCATATTCCCGGGGAGGGACGGAGGGCCACGGGGTCCTGGCTGGTTCATGAACTGGCTGTTGTACGCCTGGTTTGGTCCCATCTGGAAAGAGGAACTCATCTGGAAAACAAAATGGGTTCAATCAGCCATCATCAAGGCAAGGGGCAAAAATCTTCTAACAAACAATAGACAAAAATGTGCACTTGTTAGCTTTTGTTATCATTAAATGTGCTATTTGGCTCCATTACAACTATGCTACTGCTGTAATGTAATGAAGTACTGAAAAGCAAAGTAATTTTGTCTATGAATACAGATGCTGTCACAGTGGTGATATCGGTTGTTTGCTTTGTCCTACCGGTCCGTATTGGTTCATGTCCTTGTTCTGGGTTTCCTGCAGGGCCGCTACGGTTGCTGTGGCAGTGGCAGTCGCGGTGGCGGCGGCGGCAGCAACTGCAGCAGCCGCGGCTGCAGCGGCGGGCTGGGTGAAGTCTGAGGGAGGACGGGAGTGTGGAGGCATACCCATTCCACCCGGTCCAGCATTCGGCCCTCCCGGGTAGCTACAACAACAAAAAAGCAATAACATATCAGAAATGACTTTAGACCAACATGTGGGAAGAGGGCAATGAAAGCATCTGATAATTACTTGTTGGGAAGTTTTATTTATCCACAGCTCCACTTACTTGCCACCAAAGCCTCCTCCTCCGGGGTAGTTGGGTCGTCCATACATGCCCTGCTGCATGTAGGCCTGGTTGGAGTTGCCTTTGTTGGGGAACTGCTGCTGAGGACCAGGGAACTGAGGCGAGTTCATCCCTGGATTGTTCCCAGACATGCCCGAGCCCATAGGGTTACCCCCAGGGTTCATGGGATTGTTGCTGTTGGCCATGGGATTCCCTAACACCTGTTGGACGGAGATGCACAGAGACATAAAAAAAAAATTCTGTGCGACAGACTGAACCAAGAGATGGCACGAGTCTGTTATAATCAAAGCTGAAAGTGCTGCCAAGGTATCGAAGCTTTAAGGTCAGCCAGTTTTGTTTGTTGAACTGTGTCGCTGAACTCAAAAAGAGAAAGGTTTATATTAACTTACAATGTCAGGGTCTCCTATCTTATCAGTGTGTATATCGTATATTAGTTTTTCATAATTTAACTACAGAAACATGATCCTGTCAGATATTAGTCCACTCAAACTTTTACTAACTCAGACAGGTAGGTAGATCTCACCTGGCTCTGTGAGGTGTTGGTCACACCCCAGACGGTGGTCACCACGGACAACGAACCTGGAGGCTGATTGGTGTTCTGTTGCCAGGGAACTGAGTCGTAGGGAAAAGACCCATCTCTGTAGGAGACAAACAAAAACACATTATGTAAGTGAGAGAAAAAAAAAGTAAGTATGTTTACATTTGCTGAACGATACAAGATTTTAAATATGCACAAACAGTGTTGTAATTATAAACTACATGTACTCGGGGCTGGGAGGTGCTGTTTGTCCCCACTGACTGACTGTGCTACAAGCAGTTAGTCTGGCAGTTTGTCTGGTCACTGATCCATAAGGAACACTGGGCTTCATGTGGAGAGAAAGGGCTTTCCCCGAGGGCCTGGTCTGTCTGTTCGCACACCAAACACACACAAACACACACATGCACAAAAATACACCTCACATGCATGCCAAAAAGCGCAGCAGTGTGGACACTGACCCGTGCGAGAGGCTGGGCTTCATGGAGCTCATTGGTGGCTGCATGGGCACTTTTCCCGGAGGCTCGTTCTGCCTGTTCTTCTGGTGACGGAGGAGGAGGAGGCGTCCCAGCTCCTCACACCACGAGGACAGGAGAGCTAGAGAGAGAAAGGGACAGAGAGAGAGAGAGAGAGAGAGCAGAGGAAGAGTATATCAGTCGCTGTCGGACTCCTGTGAGAAATAACCGCAGAGGTAACAACCCTCCACTGCAAGCGCTGCAAAAAAAAAACCCTGCAAAAACTGATTATGTGAAAGCAGTGGGGAGGTGAAACAACAACTAGGGAACAGAAGCTTCTAAGCAAAACTGGACATAAAACTGAGAAGCAATGACCTGACTGACAAAATAGCGCAGGATTTTACTGTGTAAAATACCCTTTGACAGGCGAGACCCCCCAACGAGCTATGAAGACGTAACGTCGCAAATGCTGTTTTGACTAAAATTATTGATATTTGGTGTACATTTTATCAAGTCTTGGGAAGTATTTTTTTATTTTGAGAATTAACAACGTTCACTCTGTTTATGAGCTGCTTTATGTTTCCTGGTCCTGAAGGATTTAAATGAAGCTTTTTTTACATTTTCATGAGCGTGATTGCATAGGTTAATGTATTGCTTATATTCACCCTAGCAGCAGGAGACACATTTGCTGCTCGGTTGCCGCAGTCGCATTTTCTGTCGTGTTCATCACCTTTTCAGTGACTTGCAAATAAATTCAAAAACTATTTACTTGGAAAATGAGGTGAAGATTTTTTTGTAGGAGCGGAATGAATGATGATAGTGAAGTGAAAGATGTAACCTTAATATAATATAGAAAGCGATGGCACAGAAAAACCTCCGTCGATGAATCAAAAAAGATCTTTCTGCAATATCATTTTTCTTTTCATACTTATTTGCTTAAGTGGAAAATGTTATTCTAAAGCATATCCCAGACCTTTTTACAGTCGAGTTACTGTCATTCTCCGATTTAAAGGTGCTATATTTTACACTTTCCCAGTGTTTTATTTGTGTTGATATCTATAGGAAAGTATATTTGTGATACCAAAATAACACTCAAGTGTTGTTTTACATGACAAGCCTCTCTCTTCTGATTGGCTGACTGTTTTTTGATTTCCCGGCGGGTTTTCTTAGTGATTTAATAAAAACATCAGATTTCATGTAAATACTGGTGGTGGTGAGTTCGGGTGGCCCAGGCTTGGGGCGTGGCTGAGAGCCGTGACTGCTTTGTTGTGACATCACAATGTTACAAAAGTCCTGACAGTTCTTTTTAAGGGGCAACTTCTACATCTTGACTGTGTGCATTTCTGTATGGACTAAGCACTTTGATTCTTCCACATATGGTTTATATAACAAATCAGAGCCAAAAACACAAAAATATGTCACCATGGAAGTTAATTAATTTGCCCATCGAGATACAGACAAGCTTTCAACATGCAACATACATGTGAAAATTGATCAGAGACTTAATCTGTGATAAATATGCTTCTATATGAATGAAAATCCCAGAAACAGCAGCAAACAAAAGGAAACACCTTTATGCTGCAATGTAAAAAAGAGTTGCTTCCAGACAGCATGCCACTGCCGCTCTCGGCCACTAGGGTTCACTCTGTGCCTGCAGATGGGACTCCAGCCCTTCCCTTCTCTCCTCCATCCGACATGCCGCTCGGTTAGGTAGCTACCACAGAGCGCATTTGATCGAATCATATGCTTTTCATCTGCAGTGTATGTTTTTGTCCTGTGCCAACTACAAAAGACTCACTTTTCCTTTTTCCCTGCCTCTCGCCTTCCCCTCTCTGCGGCATCAGGAGGAGAAAGGAGAATGTGGATTCAATCAAAGAGCAGGGCAGCCACCTCCTCTTATGATTCACAGCACTTCTAGGCTGAGTGAGGAGCGAGGGAGGGAGGGGCAGGGTGGGTGAAACAGAGAGCTTGGTGATTTCAGCTGCGGTTTACTCAAAAAAAAAAAAAAAAAAAAAGCCACGTCAATATGACAGCAGACAGTGCAGGCTGTCCTCACAGGCAGATCCACCCTGCTGCCACATGCAAGGACGGCCTGCCACTGCACATATTACACTGTGAGCAAGAGAGAAAGAGAGGGAGAGAGAGAGGGAGGGAGGCAGAGAAAGACAGAGTGATAAAAAAAGGTTGAGTGAGTCAGTGAGAGAGGAGACATCAGGCTAATGGGGCTGATGGGAGGAAGGAACAAACAAAAGCTTCAGACTCCCATCACAGACATGGCAACCCAGAGATTTGACCACACATGAGTGCTTGCAAACAGAGCATAAACCCACTGACACACACACATACACACACACACACACGTCAGGAAGGAGAAGAAGAAGAAAGAAAGAAGTCACAGTGGTTCATATTAACACAAACACACAGAGGTAACGTAAATAGGACACGAGATGTCCTCTGAGTGCCGCAGATTTTTCCGAGGACAAAACAGAATTTCAGCACTGGTGCACAAAACACACACACGCACGCACACACACGCACACCTTCTCCTTCGCAAAGCGATCGCACCCCAAAAGGCACCTCCTTCTCCTTTTCATTTGAACACTGAGCACACCAGCCTCGCTCTGTGTAAAGATGAGGGCTGGAATACAAAAGACATGTACAGATGGTGCCAGCAGTCTCCCTGCCTCTCCCTCTCCTCTCCTCTCCCCTCCCCTCCCACTCCTTTAAAAGCAGCATGGGGCTCAGGCGCAGAGGCAGCTGGGTTTTTCCTCCTTCCCACCCGCTCGTGCTCCCTCTCTTTTTCTCCCCCCTTCTCCTCCTCCTCCTCCTCCTCCTCCCTCTCTCCCTTCTCTCTTCTTGGCAAGACAGGTGCCAGGAGACAGGCTGTGCTGTTCCACCAGAGGATTGATCTGACTTTACCACGGCTGTGCTTTGGTCGACAGAGGGAGGCCTCTCAGGTGCTTCCTCTCCTAAAAAAACATCACACTCGCAGGTAGATGCGCCGATTTGTAGTTTACTTCTAATTAAATACAACTGGATCCGAGCATGGTTAATGGGTTTATGAGGTTCACATCTATGTCAGAGCGTCCTGCAGTGTTTTAACAGCCCCCCTCCCACTCCCTAGACCCCCTTCTGATGGAGAGAGTTTTCAATTCAAGGGCCTGGCGACCAGCCAGCATGTTACAGCTCAATTAGGTCCCATTATTCTCTTCCAACGAGGGGTAACTTGCACTTCTTCTATGTTGATAAACATGTCTCCGCAATTTATCTCCTAACTGTGGCACCGTGAGGCCGTCTGGCTGAGGGGACGATATCCTCGTTTCACGCTGAGGCCGACATCAACAGCCGGGGGACAAAAACAACAACAACAACAACAACAACAACGACGTTGAGCCGAGCAGAGAAATGACAATACATATCTGAGAGGAAGAGGAGGGGTGTGTGTGTCTGTGTGTGTGAAAACGAGGCTGCCACTTAAAGAGGAATTATTCTGCCCCACCATTAGATAAAGGGCTTATCACCACACAAAATTACCACCTCCACTGAGCACCAACCTGTTTAAAGGAGAGGCACTCTGTCATTGACTCACAGGATAAACTTCAGGTTTCATATGAGGGGAGGAGGAGCAGCCAACCCGTTACTCCTCGCAGTCTCACCCTTCTCCTCCTCCTCCTTTAACCAGACGTCTCTCAGGACAGTGCGGATGATGAGCACAAAAGGATTACTGTTTCTCTTCTCCTGTCCTCCCACAGACGGCCTTTCAATAGACTCATCTGTTTCCCTCGCTGTGAAGAGCCAAAACTGGAGATAATCGTCTCAGGTAGCTCTTCCAAAAAAAATCACGACGACTACTCTGGAGTGTATCAAACCGCCGTTTGGTGCTCCACAGCATCTTTTTTTTTTTTTTATTGCCTTATTTACATTGGCGTCCCTGGCGGCGATTGGTGTCTGTCTTCCATAAGGAGAGGAGCCCATTCTGTTTGCCTTGTAGATGGTCCCAGGGGCCCGGCAGAGTCTGAGCCGTATTGATATTCTGGTGCTCAGCTGCACAGCCTGATGGTCAGCCATGGCGAAGGAGCGCTAAATGCATCTGCTGGGACTAGATGGGTGGTTGAGGAGCTGGGCCCACAGCTTCCAGCTTCGCTCTCTGTCATAAAGCCGAGGTGGGGGTAGATAGGGGGAATGCATGAGGAAGGGGGTTGGGGGGGGACATGACAAATGACATGGACTGCTTTCCTGACAGTTGTTCAATGCTCTTTCCAATGATAATGCCCCTGCACCCCACCTTTCACCGCACATACAGACAGGAGGCCGAGAGATAAACTGTGCTGATTAAACACCTCAATTCTGTCTCTTTTCACTCTCCCCCATATAGATGGGGCCGCTGGATTAAAGGGTCACTTGACCCAAATTACAAAGAACACATTTTCTCACTTACCTGTGCTGGTGACAGGTCATTTAGGCTCAGCTATGTTTTGAGATATTTGTCTCGTGGATTTCTGTCTT
Source organism: Decapterus maruadsi (assembly GCA_030347415.2). NCBI lineage: Eukaryota > Metazoa > Chordata > Actinopteri > Carangiformes > Carangidae > Decapterus > Decapterus maruadsi. The sequence goes on along the minus strand of CM064888.1, from coordinate 9,052,499 downwards.
CAGCATGACAGAAAGGTATGCTCGCTGTTCAAAATTTAATCTGTTTTGCCGAAAATGTCATTTTCACTCAAAGAATATAGTTTCGTCAAACAGTTTTCAGTGGATCTAGCTTCTATAAGGCGGCGGTGGTGTGTTGTGATGAACTGTGTACAGTAGGTGGTGTGCACCTCCTCAATATAACTACAGTGTCAGAGCTATAGCAGCTGCACATATACCACCATATGCACTGTGATTGGTCAGTTTGGACTGATAAAAAGCTCAAGCAGTCTTCTCAATTTCGCAGATACAAATCTAAAATGAAGCCGCCTCCCCCTGCAAACCATCAAGGGCCGACTTTCCCGCTATTCCTCCCATCGCAAAGTAACTGAGAGAATGTAAACAACACAGTTACTGCTGAGAATAAAGCCTAGTTAATGATATATCCGTCTACAGTTGTGGTGGTGATAAATCAAAACGGATGCTGTAGGTATCCTGTTAACTCCCCGGCGTCGGCTATAAATCCATCTTACTAAAAGGGGTAGTCCGTGTGAAAACTGACGGCGTGTTCTGGGGATGAACCAAAGCGAGGGAGGCATTGTTTCAAGAGAGGCGTCTTCATTTTTCGACACATCGAGTTGGAAAAATAAAAAGTTGTATCGAGGCAGAGACGGAAATCAAATCAATACTTTGTGTAACTTGAGTGTTTAAAACAGATGTGGAGCGAAATGAGATCATGATGAATAGTGACTACAGGTGATGCGAGAGCAACAATAACCTTAAAAACATGACATGAATGGCAGCCATTAAAAAAAGTCACTCCTTGAAATTTTTTTTCCTCTTCTCCCCTGCGCCCCCCGGCCCCCTCTCTTTCCCCCCCTGTTTTCTGGCAGGGGATTGAAGAGGAGGCAGCAGGTAAGGCAGATGCCAAGAGCTCTTATGATCCCCCCCACTCCACCCCCACCCCCCAGCCTCCGCCCCCCTCCCTTCTCTTTCTGCTCTGTATCTAATAGACACCTGCTCCCTTGTCAACTCTGGACTCCCACCTGGCACCGTCCCACATGGCTCGGTCACTAACGTCCGTGCGCAAACACGCAGCACACATCCTGTCATCACAATCGCGCTCACATCATCAGCATCCCCCCCCCGCCCCCCACCTCCCCGCCGCCTATTCCCATCCGAGCCGTTAACGCAGCCACGAAGTCCAAATTTTCAGCCGTAAAACCTGTCGGAAAGAATCATGACCCTCAAACTGCTTGTTTGAAGACATTTAGCCAGAAGGGCCGAAAAAAAAAGCAGAACAAAGACCATGAGCAAACTAACAAGAAGGGCTCTAGTGGGCTGCACTCTTTAGTTTCTGAGGGAGCACTATTCACTTTCTGTTCCTCCCTCCCTCCCTTCCTCTCTCTCTCTCACTCTCTGCCCAGAAAAGGTTTGAATGGACACAAGCCTCCTGCAGGCCAAAGTCAATTAAAATAAGAGAAAGTCTGGGGAGCCCTGGTGTCCCTGGTTACTGAAAGCACCCAGGAGGCCGTGCAAAAAAAAAAAAAGCCATGTTTAGCCGAGTTTTAGCCAAAGAATTCCCCACTTATGCAGGCCCTTTCCTTTCTGCAACTGTAAAAACACTGGGCTTTAACTCCAAATATAATACAAAGTTATATGAATAACTGGTTGCTATGACACTGCTTACAAAGGCCCAGCTGGTGCCAAACTATCCTGTATAAACTACCGGCTGGATTATAAATCATCTCCCACTCTGCCTCGCGGCTCTCAGACACAGTCGCCACAGAGCCATGGATGCCCACCTGGCGGCCATCAAAACCTCTCTTTGTCTTCACACAGATGCCACAAATTATTCATCGATGCCAATTTGATAATGAAATGGAAGCGACTCGTCCATCATGCACTCTCCCTCTCCAAAAAAAAAAAAGGAGTAGGTATAACAGGTTACGGACCTGCCAGCCCGCGACAGGCTTGAATTGTCCTACTTGTTCATCCATAGAGGGATAATTAGCTCAAAGCTCACAGGTGTACCGCCTTAAACACATGGTAACACGTTTTTGTGTCTCGCTGACCCCATCGCCTTGGCATGGCAAGCGAGTGCGAACCGGGTGGTTGTAAGTCTGTAAACTCGCTTCATTAGCTCACGGTTTTTAAAGTTGGGTGAGTCATTGGGTGACATATTTCAGGGTGTGCGATGCTTCCAGAGGGCTGATGAAGTGGGAAGGATGTGTGAAGTGGGAACATGTGAATGTCATGGCTGCCATGTGGCATCAAGATCTGACATATTTCCTCCTCTGTTGTTGTCCCGTCACGTGAATACACTGTTCAGTAGCTACGTTGCTGAATGAACTGCTTCCGTAGCTGAGAGACATAAAAAAAAAAAAAAAATCACAGATGAAAGTGAGTGTTTAGCAGTGGAAAAGCAGCTACATACTGTGGATTGAAAGCATTAGTGCTACCAGTTATAAAACAGCCCGTCTATCTAGACCAGACAACTGCCTCCTGTCTACACCTCATCTTTGTCTGCTCTCCCCCCTCCTCCTCTTGCATTATTTCCTCTGCTGCTCTCTCTGGGAAGTCAGTGATGTTGGAGTCTTGTCAATGAGTACTTAGGCCCGTTGCCTCATGGGGAGCCAGACTTGCTGGCTAGGTTTTATGGCCCATTTCAGAGCTGCCCCTGCTTAAATACAGCCTCCTGCTGGCCGCATGGCCGCAATGTCGTGCCATGTCCATCCAGCGAGGAGAAGGGAGGCGGGGCGTGGGTGAGGGGAAGGAGAGAGAGGGGGGGTGCGGTTGGACTCGTGCCAGCGAGGTTTTACCGAGGCCACAAGCATATGTGGCCATGTGGAGGCAAGCAACACAGGGAGAAAAAGAAAATGCTACGGATTTGGTGTTTCTGGGTTACTGTTTTGACATCCTGTGTTCTTTTGTTGCAAAACCAAAAACCTCTAAACGCCGTATTACTGAAGGAAACGAAAGCCGCTCCTCTTAACCTCCCACTTCTGCTGTCATAATAACTTCAGTATTAAAATATCCAGTTAACCACTTTGTGATGCAAATTTCAATGTATATACACATCAAAAAAAAATGCAGGATTTCTAAATAGACATCAAAAATGCCAAAGATAAGACATTTATCCTCAAATACAATCTGCGTTCCCAGATTCGAGATGAAGATAATACTTTATATCTCAAAGGAAATCCACTTGGCATGAGCTGAATACCAACTGGAACTGGATGATACAATATATGCCACACTCTCAAGATGATTTAGTCAGATCTCATCTCTCCGACTGTCATTTCTTGGTCATGGTTACACAGGAACCAACCATCGCCTACACAGGCCAGTGTTTTAAAAGATAATCTCTTTGGCACATGCAACAAATCTCTTCATTAAAAACAGGGCATGCCACTCGCCGGCCCTGTAAAGCACTGAAGGTGGAAATCCATAGCATTTCACCCCCTGGTGTGAATTAATTCCCTATGCGTTTAAGCCAAACATCTCCCCCGACCCAACATTCAGGCTTCAATCTGTTACTGTGTGTGTGTCGCTCGCTGCTACATTAAGCTGATTGGGAGCAAAACTCCTTCCAAACCTACATCTTTATGTCTAAATACAGGAGCTGAAATCTGGCTACACTTTTGTCAGAGGGTCTGAGGTCAAGTTTCACAAAATCCACAGCTTTTACTCCATTTGGCAACACATGCTACTGTATTCTAGTATTTTCCCCACTATATCAATTAACTTTTATGCTTTATATACTGTAAATAATGCATCAGACTCTTGTTATCATCAGAAAGTCAAAGTATCACTCTGTGGAGTAGTGAAAATGTAACAAAACATGATGTCGATTTTATTATTTTGTCGTTTTATCCTCGTTCATATTTTTGTTGCCAGTGATTATGACTTTTATTGTCTGTTGCTGCTTTTTAAAAATGTTTTTACGATTGCTTCACAAAATGTTTATATGACTATAAAACTCTCTAGCATGCATTTGAAAAAAAGTAAAAGAGCAAAAATGTAAAGTATGCATGGCTTGGTTGTGAAACTCTATAATGACACTGTCTCTAAATGATAACCACACTGCTCCACCAACACTAAATGTGTTTTTTTTACCCATACAATCATGCAACCAGATTATCAGATGAGCAGACCTGCAAGGAAGCGGCTTATGGGAGCCAGACTGTTTCCCCGAGCAACAGGCTGCTATTAATGAAGGCCCGGCTTTAAGCTCTTTTCTACAATGATACTAATTAGGCACAGAGCAGATGTGCCCAGACTAGTGCCCACCTCAGGGTGCTGGGCAGGGCCGGTAGTGTCACGGCGGCATACGCTGGTGGCTGATTCACCTGTGACCTTTTCACAGTGGGCCCGGTGTCACAGCCTCCCTCTAGAAGTACAGTGGAAACGGAGACTGGAGGAGCCATGGGTCGAGTCCTGGCACCCCTCTAGGCTCATTAAAGTCATCCATATGTGCAACAGATCAGGATTTGAATAAAAAGCATCTTATGATGAACGCCAGCGCCAGATCCAAACGCCGAAAGTTTGCTCGCTTCCCTGAGCAAGACGAGATCTGAGCATCTCTGTGCATACATTATGTATGGCCTGAGGCAGCTTTCATGGAACAATATACATTTTGCAGATATATGTATGTTTTGATTTTCACTTGCACATCTCATTGCTTCAAACTGGATTACAGTTTTTATACGATATTGTAATGCATTTGCCTCCGTGTCTTTTAGTCTCATTTGATACATTGTTATCAGCTCAGTTAAGATGCTGGTGTTTGATCCATACTGAATGCAAACAACTGTAAAATAAATATCCTGCAAACATCTCATTTGATATATTCCATATTTTAGTTCTGAACCTGATTCCGATACTTGATATTGTTCACAGTAAATAACAAGCTATTTGCTTTATTCTCGACTGCGCTTGTTGTCCCAGTTTCCTTACAGTGATCATTAAAGTTTCATCACGTTAGACTCTGACTCCCGACACAAAGCTTTGTTCACAACTTCTTCTAACTGCTGTTTCACAGAGATGAAGACGTGGGGGTGTGATTAACATGCAAATCACCAAGAGAAGGAGCAAGGTGTAAACTTAAGATTCATAATGCCTTGGATGAACAGCCGAGAACATCAGCATTGAATTATGACCGCAGGCATATGATGGTGAAACGTAGTGTGACATGCTTCATACCGTGAAACTCAAACAGACAACACAACAGCAGCCATGTAGCTTTTTTTTTTCTTTTTTTTTTTTCTAAATGACCAACCAAAAAGCACATCTGATGTCATTCCCATGTACAGTTACAGTATGTCCACACAGCTCAGCGTGCGGACATAATGTATACGGGCTGTGATGAGGATGGTTGGTTGGATTCAGCCAGTGTTTATGGGTTTCCTGTGCAGCACTTCAACACACAGCAGGTACCTGAGTCAGACTGACACCTCCTGCAGCAGCTGGTTTCTGTAGGGTTCAAATTTTTCACATTTTACTGGACTTTACAAAACATTTCTACGATATTCAGTGAATGACAACAGACATTTCATTAGGAGTTGCTCCCGTGTTCAAACAAACTCATGAGGTGTAATTCACCTGGGCAGAGGATGACTGACGATACTGTGTATGAAATAAACATAATGATGGATATAATGATTTTTAAACAAAAACAAAAACACAATTTTAAGCTGTTTTACTGTGCCGTGGTACAAATGATAATACTCAGTACCGGTAGTTTATGGTTTTTGCTTCTAAAGAGTATTATTTTTCTTCATTGAGCATGCTCTGTTCCTTCAAGGTAAATTCATGCAAAACCGTTGATGCATGTTCCCGTTGGGGGCAGTTGTTCGGCAAGCAGTCTCTGCGTGCGTTTACCTCGAAAACAACTCCTTCTCGTAATGTTCCATTATTATCTCATAGCGTGGTGAATGTGCAGGTGCACAACTTGTCCACGAGAGGGTTTTGGAGATGTTAGATTGTGTATTTGATGAGTTTGACAGGGGAAACCAAGAAATCCCATTAGCCTCTATAGCGTAGCTCTGAGCAGCTTGCGGCTCTGCTCTGCCGTTCTAAAAATAGCTTGCACCGGCAATTAAAGGTAATGAACCTACTCCTGAGACTATAGGGATTACGGCAATGGGCCAGTTTGCCAAAATGTTGAACTATCCCTTTAAGCTCTGTTGTGGAGGTTGATACACTTGTAGACGTCTTCTCATATTCTGGTTTGTGTCTGAGATCGTGTGAAGGCATTTACTCCCTTTCTGTGGCGGGTAACTTGCACTCAGATCAAGTGAGGTGCATTTCCACTGCTCTACTCCCTGACACCTAATCCATGTCAGACAGAAAAAAAAGAAAAAAAGATGATTACTTTTCACCTACGGGATTGATCACAAATTAAGATCAAATAACAGCGCTCCCACTGAAGTCTGTGTTTGGCTGCTGTTGTTTGTTCTCTTAAGGACTTACATTTAGAAAAACAAGTAGGCGGAGGCGCTCATGTCCCCTTTGATGTGAAGTGGGGGAGAAAAAGAAATCCACCTACGGTTACACCTGGCATTTCAGTGCAATTTTAAACCACTGTTTTATCAAAGACCACATCATGCTTTTGTGATAAATTCATACGATTGCGGCTTTGAAGCTTCTTTTTTTTTTGTTACCAAACACTTCTTCGCTGTTACCGAAGGTTAAAACAGAATCTGAACTTTACACGATTCAGTATTAAATGTGATCAAAATCCTATGATGCATGATCATAATGGAACAAGAGGTGTAAACAAGCAGTGGCTGCAATTACTCTATAATTACTTTCATTAAAGCTGTATGAAAAAAAAAAACAGTCTGCATGTTCTCCAAGTACACAAACAGCATCAACTGCTGCCACATGCAGATTGCTGTTCATTTCGATTTGGGGCTTTATTGAGTAACTTCTGAGAAAAAAGGTCAGTGCAATTTCACAACTTGGTGGGGGGAAAAAAACGTCTTCAATACCAGAGAACAAGAGATTCATTGAATACGACAAAACAACAGTAATGAATAGCTGGAACTTTGGACAGAATTACCAAGACCGCCTGTTGCAAAACCTCTCTTGTCTTAGCATGTTGGGAACAGTCCCTCTGACACATTTTAGAAAAAAAAAAAAAAAAAATCATAATTGCCCAAAACAAGACTTAACTGTTCGGCTAAACAAAACCCTTCTTAGTGGAGGGAAAGCAAGGCGAATGATAAGGAAGCCAACATGCCAAAATATGATTCTCAAGTGAGGTCGGTAGGAGGGAAAAGAGCACACCAGCTGACTTTCTGTCAAAACAGAAACGCATTCATTGAAAAAGAAAGATGTTACACAGGATCCATCTGGGCTGCAGCTCTGAACAGTTTATAGCTAATCGAAAATGTCATGTCATGTAATGCACCTCTCCTGTGTGGTCGGTGTGTTCTACCGATGTAAGCTGGAGGAGGTTTTTAGTTTATTTAGCTGTGAAGTGAGGAAACATATCGATCAGTGATTGAAGATGTGGATTGTGCTGCAGAAGAGGTTTAAAAAGTTTCTACAGTTGTTTTTGGAAACTACGAACCAGAGCTACATTTCAAGCAAGACGTGTTATTCAGCATGAACAAAACAGGTGCTTGTTAGCATCCCCATGCAGTCAAAATGAAAATTAGATCTATTGCTCCTGGTTAAAAAAAAAACAACAACTCATGACTCGACCATGAGAGGCACTGATTCACTGAAACCAGTGAATTCCTCCACTGGGGAAATCTGTTTGTGTCTCTTCTGCGGCGAGCCCGGCTGGTTGGTTGCTGTGTGGCGGTGGCACCGAGGGGGAGCAGGGGTGTGATAAACTGCCAAGAGTCTCGCGGAAAAACGCCGCCTCAAGTAGGTCAGCGCGACTCGGAGAGAGAGATAATCAAGGCCATTTTGACCCCTTCTGTGTGAGCTGTAAGTGGGTCAAACGCAGCAGTCAGCTGTTGCAACTCTATCACGGAGGGCGCTGCGAGGCACTCGTCATACTGTCAAACCCCATTCCGTTAGTTTAAGACGTGGCACGGTGCCTGCCTGCCTGCCTGCGCCCACCGAGCAAGCAACCCTACCCTACCACCCCACCCAACCCCTTCCTCTCCCAGGGGGGGGGGGTGAAATAATATGAAGTTCCCTCTCAGCAGCGGTAGCACCAACAGCAGTAGATCCAACCTTCCCTCTTGTCACTGAATACACCCCCTGCAAACTCAGCCCTCTTTAACTGTTGTCTCCTCCTTTTGACAGCTCACAGCTTCGCCGCTCTGTCCTATTCACAGTGACACACAACCCCCCCCTCCTTCCCTCCACACACCACCACCACCATGTCTAAAATGCCACCCGCATTTCAACCAGACTAACTCCAGCTATGTCCCCGCTTATTGCTCACTCTTCACTTCACAGAGAAAAAAAGAGGGGACTCATGTGTCTCGAAACACTTTTGAGCACGAATCTGCAACAGCAGAACAAAGGCGATACAGGGCAGCCTTAATCTCTGCACTACTGAAGCCAGCAGCTATTTTAAAGCTCTTTCTCTGTGTCTCTCTATCCCTCCCACCTTCCTCTCCTCTCTCTAACTTTCTTCCTCTCCCTCCCTCCCCCCCCCCCCCCCATGTTTCCCTCGGTGTCTCAGGGCAGCAGCTTCTCTCCGTTTTCCTCTCCTCTCCTCTCTCTCCCTGCGTGTCCAGTGACTGACTGCACAATACACATCAATTATTCATGGCTGCTCTCTCTGTTTCGCAGGCAAAACCAATCACAGATGGAGTCATTGCTAATGGGCTCCTGCTGTACTTGCCACCGGCTTCTTTGCACTCAAGCAACAAATACCCCAGAGACAATGAGAGGGAAAACAGGGATAAGCTGTAGAGGAAAAAGAGAGAGAGAGAGAGAGAGAGAGAGAGAGAGAGAGAGAAGGCAACTTCATAGAGCAGCAACAGCCATGAGGAGAAGAGGAGGAGACACACACGTTTTGTCGTGAGGAGAAGGAGAAAGGTAGGTATCGTCACAAATTATTTAGCAGAGAAATTAGGAGCCGGTTCCTGCAGCAGTAAAGGGTTAAAGACAGAGAGGGGGTGGGGAGAGAGAGAGAGGGGAGGGGGGGGCAGGGAGAGAGAGAGAGGGGGAGAGAGGGAGAGAGAGAGGGTGAGGGGGGGTGGGGGTGGGGGGGTGTAGGGTGAGAGGACAGGCAGAGAGGGAGAGAGGGAGAGAGAGAGAGAGAGAACCAAATGCTTATCTCCTCACCTCGGATGTATGCAGCTGTTATTGATGTATCTTCTTTTTCTGTCTAGTGATCCATTGCTTGCTCTCCCAATACACACATCACACAGAAGCAGCCACAGCCACTTCGCCAGAAGGGAGAGAGGGAGGGGAGGGAAGGAGGGGAGGGGAGGAGAGGAGGGGAGGGGAGGGGAAGGAGAGGAGGAGAGGAGGAGGAGGAGGAGAGGAGAGGGAGGGAAAAAAATGCAGGCAGCTCACATTTCAAACTTGCAGAGGGGGGGTGGGAGGGAGGGAGGGAGGGAGGGAGGGGGGGGTGGTGCCTAATGTGCTAGACAGCCTGTATCTTGGCCTGGGTCCAGAGCGACGAGTAAAAGAAGCCTCAATCAATTCATTTAAAGCAACATTTGTTATGCTCTGCACCGCAAGTGCTGCGGAAAAGCAGCGGCGGCGACGGTTCAGGTGGGTACATTAAGCAGTGATTCCTGCACCCCCATCCCAAAAAAAAAAAACCCTTGTCTTTGCATACAGTCGACTTAATCCATCAAACTAGTCATTGTAATTAAGGGGCATGGAGGACAGGGAGGAGAAGGGAGGGGGTAGAAGGAGGAGGAGGAGGAGGAGGAGACTGGGTAGGTATTGTGGCTTCCTGATGCGCAGAGGGTTGGAACCGGGGTGGGAGGGGCCAATTAGACCACATTTGTCTATCAGCACACACAAGCCTAAATAAAGCTTTTAGATAAACAATTACACACCTATAAAACACGTAAACGGTTCCAGGGGCGGACGCGCCACCTGAGTGGGCTGGAGCTTCCATTGTCATCTGCAAATAAAAAATGCTCGCACTCAACCAGCAGCGAGTCAATTCAAGTGTTAAATTAGTGCAACTCATCTGTGGCTAAAAATACAATAATAAGCATTTAATTAGAGGCACGGGCTACAATGTAAATTAATTTTAATGCACAAACATCTGATTTTGCAGCGTTGTAAATTACAGGGCCATATGGAGCCGCTGAAGATGCCACCAATCACCTCCCTCCGCTGCAGGCATGATAAGTGCTACAACTAAAGGGGGAGGAAGGACGGACAAGCTGAACAGCCCTTATCTCTGGTCTCTCCTGTCTGAATTTGCTCTCTTGGTATTTACTATCAGCTGAGAGCACGGTGGGTGACTTACAGCCCCACACCCCTACTGCGAGTTAACACATCAATCACGGCTGGCTGGAAGACTTCAACATACGCTGATCATATGGTGTTAAAACACAGAAATTGTCCAAAGTGGACACAGTGTAGATTTACAGCTTCAGTGACACCTACGTCTTTAAGAAACGGGAGCACGCAGCGTTTAACTCTGGGGTGTAAATTGGTGAAGCCAATTTTAGAAACTCCCAGCGTGCAAGCCAAGCTTTTTCCTCTAATCCATGTAACTATATTTCATATTCGCGCAAAGACTCAATACATTATTCTTGCCAAATACACTGAAATTTAGAAAAATGAAGGCAAAATGTTTCCATTTGATGAAAGGGTGCTATTTAAGAGCTGGTAGCTTCATTGAAATGAAGCCACACAGCAAGAAAAAAAAAGTTAAAGGAGATATTTTTTGGCTATTTTTTTTTTTACAATAGCAGAGAAAAGTAGACCAGAAAGTTAGGCAAGCGAGAGCGAGGTAGATTTTAAGGAGTCGAACAGGTTTCAGAAACAACTTTTGCATAGAAATCAGAAATCCAAATAATAAATAAGGTTGAATGAATGATGAATATCAACTCAGAAAATCCATCTTTCAGGTGGAGCTGCAGACCCTGCAGTGATTATAATGCACCAGCTGTTCATGGAGCTCAGTCAGAGAGGACTTAGGCCGAGTATGGAAAGTTCAGGCGGCGGCGGATCACGGCGCAAGTGAAGATTCACTCACTTTGTCGAACTAAAATAAGAGCAGACACCACAGCTCATCACTCCATCTCTCTCTCTGAAATTACGCGTCTGTCTTAAATCTGCGTCTAAATCAGATAAACTAATGGCTGTTTATTTCTTAAATACAGTGTTCAATTTGATCCAATTACTGCTGACCGACAGACAAGGCCTGGGCCACCAACAATGCTTTCAGAGTCTGTGTTATTTTCTATTTAGGAAAAGCCGCAGCTAAACTATATGTTGAAACACAGCAGGAGAGGAGACAAAACATTTTGGTGTGGAAATCTCTGGGAAGAGAAATTACAGCCCTCAAGGCCTCTCTCCCTCTGTGTGTGTGTGTGTCTGTATTGTGTGCAGAATCTGAGACCTTTCCACAGCTCAGTGACAACATGTCTGACCTCCGTGTCTTAAGCACCACTTCACTGGAAGACTTGGTAAAAACTGCTCTGCGATCAGCAATTAAGGCTGCAGTTTAGAGTAAATGTACATTATATCTGCACTCCAGCATAATAAAGAACTTGATGACATCGCTGTTATGAATTAAAGTTTTATGAAACATTTTTTCCTTCTTCTTTGAAATAGGTAATTTCTCCATAACCTCCACTTTTAAAACAAAGTAATCGATATCTTGGAGTAAGTTAATTGCTATAGCTTTAAAACAGCGCTGCTCTTTCTTTTCAGCTGTTCAGTTGCATTCAATTCATGGACTGAGATGCACATGAAGATTGTAGATTCTAGATAGATAGCTAATCTGTATCTACAACTGCAAACAAACACAGCATCTCCCCTCCTACGCGGGCTTATGCTTCTTCATGCTTGAACTAGTTGGAAAAACTGAGCAGCCACCTTCTCAAATCTCATCATGAAACTCCCACTGTCAAAAAAAACACCACCAAACAAGATGAAACAAAGTACTAGTAAATATTATTTTGTGTCCTCACGTTGATGCTGTCAACTACAACCCACAATGGATCAAACGTGGAAAAAGCGTCCTGCATGTGTAGAGAGGAGTGGCGGGACAACCCTGGGCCCTGATGGACCGAGAGCCGAAGCCCAACCAATTACTTGCTGAATAGCTGGTTTACCAGGCGTTTGTTACATGAGAGAATGAACGGCTTCGGGGAGCTGAAAAAACTCAAGACTGCCTCTGTTACACCCCCCTCCTCCTCCTGCAACCCCCTCCTCCTGCTTTATAAGTTGGTGCCTCCTTTCACTCTTTTAGAGCCCAGGAATTCCAAGAGCCTGCTGAAGCGCAAACAATTGGGAATGTGCCACTCTGACCCTCTTGGAGGAAAGAAGAGGGGGAAAAAAAAAAAAATCGTGATTAAGCGTTTTGTCGACACTCTCGAAAAAACCAGACTGGACCACTACAGTCTTGCTAGGAGGGGTGTGACACTGATGAAATAGGCCTAACAGGGGTTGTAATGTAGCCTGTGATGGAGAGAAAGATGGAGAGAGAAAGAAAGAGGGAGGTGGGGAGGCCCTGATGAGTTTATCCACGCCGGGGCGAGTGATCTCCGCGGCTTTGATGTCGCCACACGGCTCTAACGTGCGTGAGCTTTGCCCCGCGGTAAGACAGTCCAAGTAATCACAGATTAATAGAGCAGGCTAATCTCATTCACAAAGAGGTCACTACTAGCAGACAGATGCCCCTCCCCCCTCGTGTTCTGCCTGAGCATTGTGGGCCGCTCGCAAAAAAAAAAAAAAAAAGGACTACAACTGGCCAATCCCCCTGAGTACATCTATTAAAGAGATCAGTAGTACAACTCACTGTGTGGAGAGTTTCCCAGTCTGCTAGAGAGGCACATAACACACAACAAACATTAGCTTAAACCTCTAAACTGCTCACTTTGCTGAAATCCAGATTTATATATGCTAACCGATCAAATCAATAGGAGGTAATAATGAAGTTTTCCTGGGGCGAGGAGATCCATATTGCTGCTATCATTAGGATCGAGCTCTGTGTCTTTGCGGTTTTGCCCGTATAAGCGTTTTTTCTGAGAGGGGAAAAAAAAAATTAACAAACTAATACCTTAAACTGTTGGAAGCGTTTCACGATGAATCAATTTGTCAACGCTATACAACCTGTTTCAGCTGTAAGTTGACTGTGAACATTGATTTCCTCCCGCTGAAATCTGCTCTGCCCTGCTCTCAGCACAATCACCCCCCACACCCACCCCCAATTTGCTCCCATGTTCAGGAGAGGAATTTAGATGACATAACAGAAATGTAATAGCTCCAGCACGCCGCGTGTCAGAGCCAAGACGAGTTAGGCCTGGTTAAAATGGGACAGCAAATCTGATTTACTTATTAGCGCTCATCCATTGACCTAATGTCCTCTGTTTGCGGACGGCCCCGCTCCCAACCACCAGGGACCCTCCCTGCCCCCCCTCCCGCCCCCCACACCTTCTTTAAGGCTTGATTTTTGGAGCAGATTACGCTATGCGTGATGTGACTGAATGGAACAGTGGTTATGAGAGGAAAAAAATTGGCTTTAAATGCTCCCTGGATACTTGAGTCTGCTTTGAAAACTCCCAGGGTTTGGCCCGACACGAGCCCCCGTGTTAACTGAGATAAGGAACAAATATAAAGGAACAGTTTCTTCCTGTCTTGATCCGGAACATTAAGAAGTGTGTTATGCAACAAATGGTCGACCATCACCCCTTCGTGCTCACGACAAAAGCCGAGCCTCTGAAAAGGGGCTTTCAGCTCCCAGCAGAAACATCGGCTTGGGTCGCATTTGGCAAATCTGTGAGATTTGGATAAATGAATTATCATTAAAACAACATTATGCAGAGGATGCTGCATCCAATCAAAATGAAATTCACCTCATACCACGTCCTGGACCTAACCCAGCTCCTCAAGATTTATCCCCAGCTCCTTTCAAAAAGTTGAACTGTAGACACACTGATATGACTCGCCCTGTCTCTGGTGCTGGGTGTCTGACCTGCCGCCGCCATGCCAGCCCCCCCGTCATGTGACTCGCTCCCTACCCTGTCGCCCGGCAACGCCCCCCCACCCTCCTCCAAGCTGGATGTCGGGGAGCTGGGTCCTGCCCCTGGGGCCCCGTGGGAGTGTCGTTTAAGAGCACATCTCCCTCGGCTGCCAGAGAGGCCTTTCTCTCCGCCTTAACAACCTCCTCGACCGGGGCCTCCACTGTGAAGGGCTTCTGGGAACGTCTCTGCAGGAGTTTCCACCGGCTCTATCCCTCTCTTTGCTGGCCCTCTCCTTCACTAAATAAATATGCATATACAGGTACATAATTGTCCATGAAATGCACATTGCAATGCAGCCTAAACACAAGTGCACTTTCCGAATGACTACTGTTGCAGGAAATTATTCAGCCAGAGAATCAATTGGCAATCTTATCTAAGCCTATGAAGTAGGGCCTGAGATTTGATTTAGGATTAAGTAGAATTAGAACATTTGGTGGTGTAAGTTAATTGCAGGCGGAGAATGATTCCCCTCCTGTGGCTGACACTAGAGTGACATCGCATGATATGAAGCCTCATATAACCACATATAAAAGCCGTGAAGTTCATAAATCAAGAAAAAGGCAAACACAAGTGAAAATTCGAACAAGATGTGGCTCCGACTTTCATGTCCTAGTCGACTTAAGGCGGCTCATCCGAGAGGCCGAGCGCACGGGAGCAATTGCACAACCCCCTGTTTTTTCTCTAACCCAAGACAGGTGGAAACCACAAATCAAAAACTGTAAAAGAGCACAAAATATTCCTGTTATCTTCCCAAGCTGCTGACAGCCTATACGTCTTCATTCCCGTCGAGCCTCGGCATGCTTTTTTTTTCTCTCTCTCTCTCCTCCTCGCCAGCTTGATAACAACATTTAGCAGTCTACATCCGTCCCAATAATCTATCACTGTACCCAGATGACGGCAATGTATGAAAACAGGAACTCATCATCACTGATACAGTAGTTTTCTTTGTCGTGTGTGACAAATGGAATATTCTGCCGTGTGCACTTTGTCTGAAACTCTGGAGAAGAAAACACAGATGTAGTTCTCTCTTCTGTGGACAAGTCGGAAAGTGAGATGTGACATGGAAGAAGTGGAAGATTATGCAAATATCAGAGGGTGATGCTGAATGTTCAGTGAGGTTGAAAAAGGAAAAAGTTTTTTTTTTTTCCAAAATAGAGAGTTGTTTATGATTTAGAGCAATGAAACAATCAACAACCATCAACTGTGTATTAATCTTTGCAGGAAACTAATGAATAATCAGCCAGTGACCATTTTGGCTTTCCAGAAACAGTTACTTCTCTGGAGCGTCTACGGGAGCGATGGGTGGGTGTTGTGAAAAGACGCCAAAAATGCAGACAGGAACTTTGAGCCCGGACAGGCCGGCATGGCCAGATGGCCCGAGACGGCGGTTGAGAAAACTCTGCTCTTACCTGCTGATTTTGGAGTGAACTTGTCCCTGTTGGCAGCGCACACGGCCAGGAGCCGATAGCCCAGGTCCAAGTCGAAGCCCTGCTGCGCTGCTACACGGCTGACCACCTGAACATAAAGACAGCACGCAGCACTCGGTGAGGAGAGGGTCAGACTGGATTATTCCTACCAGGACATAACTTATCACACACAGCTCATGAAAGATAAAGCATCTTTTGTTACTTATTGTAAAACTTGGAAAAGCACATAAATATCATGATCGTGCCTTGTTGAAGTGCGATTAACTTAATTTGATTGTTAAAGAATGAAAACTCTTTTTTCTTTTGAAGATTGTATTCACTCTGGTTCCTTTATTCTCCAAAATTCAAGAAGATGAAGGTCACGGATGTGGCAATTGTATTATCAGCTAAATAACAGCAGTGACAACTAGAAAGAGCTCACTTGCCCCAAGGCTGCAAAATGCTTTAACGTGTCATTTTATGTGTTTATTTCCAGAGAAAACAGCAAAACCAACAAACAAACAACAAAAAAAACAACACTTTCATCAATCCGCATCTGCATCTTATCATCTCAACAGAGTTAGAGGTCTCATGTTCGGACCAGATTTAGAGAAGCTAAAAGAAAGAGGCGCATTCATCTCCTGCAGGGTGGAGTATCCTAACGCTCTCTTGGCTGAGGCTCCCAAAAAAAAAAGTCACGGCAACGTTCAGTTCGTGCACAGTGCTGCTGACAGAGAGCAGCTCACCCCTGTTCTTAAATCTTTACACCAGTTAGCTGCAGAATAGGTTTTAATGTGCTGCTGTTAGCTGATAAATCACAAAATAACACCTCTGATTGCCTTGAAGTATATAAACCCTGCAGGGCTCATGGGTCTTTAAGACGCAGTCAGCTGGTGGAATATCAAGTAAGAACCAAAAAGGCTGAAGCTGCTTGTAGTTACAACACTGCACACATGTGGAATCAACTTCCTAATGATGTTAAATGCGCCCTGACTTGAGCCAAATCTAAATGAAAAACTCTGCTGTTCTCCTGTGCTCATGACATGATTGGTTTTCTCTACTGCACTTTTATTTCCTCTGCTGCATTTTGGGGCACTTAACAATTTACTGACTGCACTGTAACCGCAAAATGTAGTCGTATTTTCACTCTAGTATTGTTGTTGTCTGCTCACATTTCATTTTCATTTGTATCACTCATCTCTCAAATGGTTTTATTGTGATTTTTTTATTACTAAATCTAATGCACACACTCACACAAACAAAACAAAAATACAAATACGGCCTATCTATACAGTGTTCTGATATGGGCAGTGATTTGTTTTGATGTATAATTGCATATAGATGACAGAGCCGTATTAACTACTGACAGATTCTGGTAGTTGGACACATCAGGGGACTGAACATTTTGTCTTCAAGTTTTCCCAGATTCTGGCTGTTACATAAGAGTGAAGTTTGGCAGCATCAAAGATCTATTTGAACTTAAGGGATAAAGTCCCTACAAGTTTATCAGTTCCATATGAGCTGGTGGACAGCAAGATGAGAAGAAAATGTGGCCCCTAGTGCATGGATGCCCAACTGAGAGGAAACATTAACAGAAACATCCACATGCCATAGGAGGCGATGTAAATCACCCTTATGTGGCACACGTTGCTTTGATTTACCATCGCCATTATCAGCTCAAAGAGACCCGCTCAAATCATTTCGACCTTCAGGACATACATAAGTCCTGCGTGGACCACACTGGGCCTCACTAAAGACAGATTCTTCTCCCTGCCTGGCTTTTCATAGCTGCGATCCTGCTGTCACACTCCAAAGTTCAAGACAAGCCCCGAGGTAGTACAGCTGAACACTGCTGCCTGCACCATATCATTTTCTTCTGTAAGTATAGTCTTGACGTGACACCAAAACAGTGTGTGTATATCTGGCCTTTATTTATAGGAATTGCCCATTAAGAAGAAGATATATGAGTGTAGGCTGCCTAATTAGAATCTAAACTTGTGAGGGACATTTTGCTAAATGGTAATTCTAGTGTAAGAAGTTACAACAGGCAGTTCTAATTTCAGGACTTAAATTGTACACAACCAGTATGGTTGTGGTGGATTGTCTACCATAGGGCAACCATGTGTGCCTTTACATTCAGCATCTTATTTATTAAACTAATTCAATCAACGCAATGTGCAATGCATAGTTTTAAAGCTCGACTTCTAAAGGTTCATTTTTCAACTTGCAAAAAGTCAACTTTGATAACGCTACAGTACGAGAGTTCTTGAAACTCCAGTCACCATGAAAATAAGAAGCCAACAGTCACGCGAACAGCTCTGTGAGGCTACAACTCATGATTTGGGCTGAGTGTAATTTTAGCATGCTAATATGTTCAAACAAACAATGCAAACTAATGTTCACAGGAAGTACAGTGAGGACCAATCATGTTAGCTGTGCATTTAGCATGGCAAATGCAATTAGCAAGGCTAAGACAGATAAGCAATGGAACTTCCTTTATGAGGTTAGATCATTCATTTGGCTTATTTTAGTTATTAATGACAAAATAAATTGATTTCTAGCTTCTTTACAGGTGATGCTCAAAGGCTTCACCTTGATATTAAAACACACAGGTTTTCACACAATTGCATTTCTTTCCCCGTTTCTTATTAACAAGACTGGGATGTTTTTCTTCTGAAATACCCAAAGCCAGATTCAAAGGCATATTCATGTGACAACCATGTAATCCACTTCAGACTTCAATCATTTATTTATCAGTGACCTTGAAATAAGAATAATTATTTAACGCATACTGGTGCTTGAAAATGATCAATCTTGCATGACATTTAATTACTACAAAATAATATGATAACATTACTGATTTTCCCCTTGTGCAGTGCAAAAAAATTTTTTATCAAGCTAGTTTTTGTTTATCCATTGGCAAATTGTTTTGTTTGGTATCATTGCAAAATTTCCTCTGATGACACAATATTTAGTTGTTTGTCTGATACCACAAAATGCAGATGCTGAGGCAACACTGAGATACCAACATGCAGAAAAGGGTGTAATGTTTACCAGTACAGCTTGAGAGCGGGTAATTTCACAATCACATCAGATTCTCTGTGCTGCCTCCCAGGGTGGTTCACACTAAGGTCTATACAACCCATAAACTAAAAGGAAAAGCCTTGAGATTTTCACGGCAGGGAACAAATTGAATTGGCGAAATGCAGGAAAATTCACCTGCTGCTGCACATTAAAGCAGTAATACAAAGAATCACTTGAATGGAGGGATGTGTCACTGTGGTTTCACTGAGGTGATCAAGTGCAAAATCTCTCTCCGGCTCCTTCGCCCCTGCTGTACAGCCACGCTACCTCGGCAGGAGCCTACAAATCGCACCTAACAGGACCTATATGTATATCTTATCTCCTGCTGGAGGCAATATGGAAATGAGCATGTTAAGTATGGCCCAAGGTGACAGGTGAGTGACACATCCGCAGTCCAACCATTGTTCTGCTGATGGTGCGCTCGGGCCCAAAATTTGTTAAGAATGGAGAGTAATTCCTCCATTTAGCGGCTCCTCTGTCTGCATTGACACAGAACCATTCTGAGAGTGTTTTTTTAATCTTTTACTCGAGGAAGACCCATTAAAATCTATGAAAAGATATACCAAATACTCACCCCCCGTTGGTTTGAAAAGTGGCTCATCTGAGTGGTGTGTGCTTTGCTCCTTTGCTGGCAGAGGGAGGCTGTTCAGCTCGGATTCAAAACAGTTACAATGGATTCCCAAAAAGGCAAAAAAAACCCCAAACAAATAAATACTGTATAAACACATTATCCATAGACACCTCTCAACAGGAATCTGCCTGTTCGCCAAAATACAGCTAAGCAAAACATTTGTTGTGTGGCACCTATAGCTGTTTACATTGCTTAGCACTGTAAGCTAAATAGCAGTAAGTAAACAGCTAAACACCCACAGTTAGGTGATAAAACAACAATGAACCAACAGATTTCAACATATTCCAAATACTACATTACCAAAAATATAAAAGACCAATACAGTAAATATACCAAAATATAAATGGACAAATCCTTCTGTTGCTAATGCAGTTAGCCATCTTGTGGCTAGCTACAATTGCCAGTTACCAAGCTAACCATGCTCAGAACAAACAGGTTAATTTAACTACTGAATAATAGCCTACTAACTTATTCTACTTCTCATTTAAGAAAGGTTGATAAGTTTGTAGAGGTTTTGAATCCGAGCTGACAGCTATTGTGTCCAGAGCAGGCTACCAACATTTCATGGCCACTTTCCAACCCAACAGGTGAACCCAAACGACATTTCTGGTGGAGTAATCCTTTAAACAGACACTTAACTTAAGGTTATAAAGGAACCACATATTTATCTTGTTTGACAGTTAAGTGCAGCGTAGTAGACAAACAGCTCTGCCCTCTATGTGTAATTAAAACTTGCAAACACTTGGTACTCGTTTCCATTATGGCCAAAATCTCTTCTTTGTTTACAGTGTACTTCTGAAAACAAGTCTTTTTTTTTTTTTCAAATGTCGTGGGATACTAATTATTCAATTAATCAAAAGCCCCCAGACATTTATGTGTGGGAATTACAGGGTTTGAAACTGCATTTTTTTTCATGAGCACTGATTGCTTTGTGGTTTGAGGACGTTATTGCACTCGTCCTTTTCCTGTTCCAGTGCGCTGATTTCATGAGCCACAGCACCGACTGCAACAGAAGTCTCTAAAAGGTGACTAAATCTCAGTGGTTTCCCGCGTCTCGAATGCTTTTTATTGTCCAGTGACCTCGGTGAAGATCGGGCAGCTAGACATGAGTTCTCTTGTTTCCCACAGGGAGTTATGGAAAGAGCCACTGCAGCAGTTGTTTTAGCAGCCCTCTCCTTGTCCTTGAACCTTTGAGTATGAGACAGCAGAGGGAGAGGGGGGGGGGGGGGTTAAGGCTGGCGACTTACCGTTAGGCATCCCATCAGGCTTTGCTCGAAGGGTCGCTGGAAGGCTCGGGGGTCGCCGCACCAGTCCAGCAGCTCTGTTGCTGCTGTTTGGAAATTTGCTGGATTTTGTAAGTGCTGTGGGGAAGAAAAGGGGAAAGATTTAGTCCAAAAACACTGTAGTTACAAGAAAACAGTAAAGAGATAGGCTACATAATAACTTACTCATTAATTTATTTGTTTGTAGATGATGGATTAGCATACTAAGACAAGATGAGAAAGTGCTGGATAATTGGGTTGGGTTTTATTCAGTCAATCATACTTGCAAAATGTATGCACATATGGACAAATATAGACCCAAAACATTTGAATACATCACACTGGAAAATTGTATTTCTTTCTAACATATTATTGCAATACTCCTGGCCTGCTAAAACTTCTTTCTTTGACATAATGAAACCACAGTATAAGGTCAAGACGTTTACTTTAGTTTCCTTTAATAAAAAGTTTCAAACCTGAGTTTTCTGAGTATCAGATTCTGGAGGAATCTGCAAAGGATGCAGAGCCAAAAGATGTGGAGGATAAGGTTAGACTACCTGCCAAGTTTTGCTGCCTCCTTGAATCCGCACAAGAGATAGAAAATAAATGAGTTGGTAGTGATAGAAAAGATCGATTGTCGCCAACAGGAGGGCCACACCAGTAACAGGAGGATGAATAATTAAAAGTACTAAAGAGTCTAAAAAGAAAACAGCATTTCCAAAACGGTGCTTATAAACGCTTTAGACTGCTTTTGTTGCAATGATCTGGTATGAGGAGGCATGTCCCCCATTAGACTGGTGTCTCCACCTCACCCTCCCCAGGTTTGTGTAGCGCTGCCTTGCCACTAAGTGCAATAAATCTCCTTGTGTGGCGGCATGAATAGCGGAGGAAGGCCTTATTTCACCAGCCGGCCCTGAGCTGTGCTGTGACTTTATCTGACAACAGGCTCCTTGACCTACAGGAACCCCTTTATGGCATTCATTCCCCAACTGCAGCCAGCAGCCCACTCACTAACCCTGCTGTCTGTCTCGCTGTATAGCAGCACAGGGAAACTGAAAAATGGACCTCTCTGGGTTGCCACGACGGACTCGATGTTGGTCATTGATCCTCTCTAAAAGCTTTCAAACCTCAATATGAATTTTATACAAGAGCAGACTCACTACCTCCACTCTGCAGTAATCTGTTGCCTTTGGAGAGATTATGCACACAAGCCTTTGTAGTGCACTTGTACAAACCAGACACAAATGGACTCCCACTCCATGGCATCAAAGGTAAATAGAATGGTTTGTCAGCCTTCTTAACACATCTGTGTGCTTTGATTTCACTGTCAGAGAATAAAGGAGAAGAGGAAGTGACAGCCGTACAGCCACTGCCTCGCAGTGCTTTTTTCTTGTTTGCTCTTTAGGGGGCAGCAGAGGTCAGGATTTGGTAAGGCAGCTTTCATATCAATTTACAAAGCCAGCATTTGACAAGGGCTGGATGAAACCAGTCTTGTTTATTCTATGCTCTGTCCGAGCTCTGCTCCTCAGTCGCCCGGCTTGTCTTTGTTGGGGGAGACTGAGATGAGACGTGGTCGGGCTGCTGAGCATGTAAATTCTAATGGTGGATAAAGTCTCCTGGAGAAACACACACATCCACAGATGCTAAATTTAGATGAGTCTGGAAGCTAGACAACGCACGCAATCAGCGCACCAAGGATGGAGAAGGGGAGGGGGGAGGTATATAGAGGGGAGAAAAAAACACACGGCACCACCACTTGGGCTTGAAGTGATTACTGTTCTTTGCACTCAGAACAATTGGTCCCACCAGTGTGGCTGTCACCGGGAGAGCTTGGCACTGCCACGCCACAGATGTTCTCCCTTCTCTGGCCAAAACCCACCAATCAAACCTAAACTAGTAGCCAAGAGACCCCCCCCACACCCTCCACCCCCTCTTCGCCCCTTGTCCTTATCCCCTGGGTGAGAATGCTCCTCCAACATTTACACTCCAGTTAAAGCTCAGACCAGCTGAAGGGAAACAAAGCCGGACGAGACTTGCAGTGTCCAGAGAATATAGTTTTCTTCAGATACAATCATCCTCTGCTGCAGTCCCCGTTTGAAAACAACTTGATCTGCACATCTGCAGCTAAACTGAATGTGACAGCGAACGCGATCTGGCACAGGCTCCTTTTCCTCTTAGAATCACTGCTTCTTTTTTTTTTTTGGTTCTTTTTTTTGCTGCTGTTGTTTTTCTACATTCACCGATGCCCCAGAGCACTGAAGACATATTAATGGAGACAATTAACCCTGGAAAGAACACAGTGGCAGACAAAAAACAACAGCAACAACAACAACAACAACAACAAAAACACACAGATCCAAAGCCAGTGCAGAAATACAGAGAGAGGGATGGCTTCAAGTTCATCTTGAAATATTGACACACTCTGAGGAAGTGCTCCTGCAGCGAAAGGAGAGTTCATAGTTTCCGCCAAATCCCCGAACATATCAGCGAGTGGAGAGTCTGACAGCAAAACCGGCTTCCCCACAGTGAGAGGAAAAATACTGTCTCTGAAATAAATACCAGCAGTATCACAGAACCCATCTTCCCTAAAGTGCTCACAATGGTGCAATTCTGGGATACGAGAGGAAAACAAACTGCCACTGAGAAACTATGTGTCGGGGGGGAAGGGGGGTGGAATCAGATAACTTGTTTTATGTATCACTTTTTAACATCTTTGTTTGTTTGGAGGTTATACAAGTGAACAAATTTATTTTGCTGTATCACTTTTTAAAACTTACAGATAGGCTCCCTTGAGGAAACAGCGACTGTGCAGCAAAAGGAAAGAAGCACAGTCAGTACTGTTTAATTTACAATGATTGATGTAAAAAAAAAAGAAGAAGAAGAAGAAAAAACACCAGAGCTGCAACTAATATCTTAATTTGTTGATTTAATTAATCAACTAAGCGAGTTCCCAGAGACTAAGATGAAATGTTGTTGTTTTTCTAGAAGTGCAAAGATGCTCAATTGTCAATGATATAAAACAGCAAATCCTCATAATTTGGAGGCTTCTGTTTTGATTAATTATGAACTAATATAAGTCAATTAACAAAGTTGTTGTTGAATACATTTTTGTGTCTTGATAGTCAATGAATCCGCTGATTGTTTGAGCACAAAACAGCAGACTCAGGTGTCAGATTCGTCATTAACCTCTACTTTTTTTTCCCTCCCCAACACCAATTCAGAAGTAAACAAGGCGTCTGGAGGAATTTTATAAATGTGAAGTATCAAAAGTTGGTGAGGAAGTCGAGGTGAAAAATGAGTGTTGTCATAGCCGAAGAAGAGTTTGCTTAAGTTATTGTTTAAAAATCACATTACTGCAATTTCACAACAAGATGGCAATTTAAAAATTACCACCGTAATGATTTCTGATTTAACTTTCAACCCATGATTCAATCAGGCCGACGGATTCCAATTTCCTCCACTTTATCATCACGCTCAGCAGTAATTTATCATTTGAGCAACAAAATCAATTTGTTCCCCTGTCCGCAGCACCGGCTGGGAGTATTCAGACAGACATGTCACATCTCCCAGAAAACAACAAACACAATGGAGGAGCCTTCATTTATATTCCTGCTCTACGTCCATACCGCCTTTGAGATGCCAAATTTCACCGTGTGCACACTTTCAATTAAAGCAAACAGCTGGATTGGTTTACAATATTTTCTTAATTATTTTAATGGCTTGGATATTGGACAATGGGGAGCAGGGGGAGAAGATAGTGAGTTAATTGTTCTGATCTCCCCTGATGATCATCTTTGTGTGCGGGGAGGAGAATAGACGGCCAGCTGAATGGGCTCACTGCTAGTCTAATTGGCAGGACATAAATGGTATTTATTATGCGGGTCTTCCAAACCCTGATTGTCTGCGGCACAAAGCTGCCTCTATTAGCAGGGTGCTGGCTCTTACTGGTTGGTTTGAAATGACCCGGCGCTTAACCATTTATTAGATGGACTGGAGGCCTCCTTGTATGCCATGGATCTCTCTAATTGGCATGTTTACCCATGTGCTGCTCCCCCGGCCGCTAACACTGGTGCGTGTTTGTTTAAATATTTTTCCGTGTGGGGTTAACACGTTCAACCCCCGCGGCATTTGAATTGTTTAAACTTTTTTGTACAGCGAACTTCCTTCAATACAATCCGTCAACTATCGGCTATACAGAGCATCCACAGAGTCCAAATTATGACCGGATCAGGAGTGGAGATTGAATATTTAGTATCCTGCTGTGAAGAAAGTAGCCAGGGTGAGGGCAGGGATTGTTTACCTCTCTACCTTATTACTTAAGAACATCCAAGTGTGTCTGAGGCTTCTCTCTGTTTGCTCCCTAAACACTCGCCCCGGCTCTCGATCTGCCTCACCTTGTCTCTTTTCGCAGTAATAGCTGGGAACTCCCTGCTGAGGGTAAAACAATTTGCCACGTCCACACTTGCGTCTCAGTGCAAGCCCCCCCCAAAGGCCCTCTGATGTACTTTTCAGGAGGTGGACCTCAGCACAGAGCCCAGAAACAAAAAAAAAACGGTGCCGTCAGTTAAGAGAAGAGATCAAAGGGAGAGAGCCTTGTCGCCCGGGGTTACGCAAGTATGTCTGTTTAATTCTGCCAGAGATTCGTCCCGCAGTAAATGGTGGTGAGAGGAGAACAAAAGGACTTGCTGGGAGTCAGCAGTGGCGGAGGGGGGAAACGAAGGGTGATGATGGGGGGTGGGGGGGGGTCCGCTCTTTGACCCCAGTCAGAAACCTGAGTCACACCACAGGCCTGATAATAGGACCAAACAGATTAGTCAAACAGGAAGACACAGATGCATTCTGGCCCTGATTGGGAGTGCATGTGCGTACATGTGTGCACAAGCACAAACTTCAAAAAAGCAAAAACAGACTAGGTACTTCCCTGCTTCTTTCTATCAGCAGTAAACAAATTAAACAAATTGATCCGATGAAAGCTTCACAGCCTTGTAAAGGCAGCTTTTGTCGATGATTACCAAAACCTGTTTTAACTTGATGGTTTTTGATGAGAGATCTGAAAAAGTCGTCAGATGGGAAGATTGTAACACAAACTTAATGTGAGAAAAGGAAATCACCAAAACTCAATTCATGTGCACCTGTAAAGCACTAATATCCTTTAACTAAGGCAGTGTTTTTCAACCTTGGGGTTGGGACCCCATGTGGGGTCGCCTGGAATTCAAATGGGGTCGCCTGAAATATCTAGTAATTGATTTAAAAAAAAATTACTGATAACATTTTTTATTATTCTTTTTAAAATTATAATTAGAAACACCACACACAATCTTAAACAACTATATTCTATACTTCAGCTCAAATAAAATGCAGGATATAAAAATTTGTGATGTCAAAATGGGGTCACGAGCCAAAAAAGGTGGGGGACCACTTTACTAAAGCAATGCACATGCACATACACACTTGGTGCTCACTGACCCTGAAATCTACACTGTTGCTGCTGCTGCTGCTGTTGTTGTTTGTAAAGCATCTCCAGCGCTCCACCCCAACCCCGGCATCCACCTGTAAACTCTACTGTATGTCTCTGTTCTGCTTGGGGCCAAGTTATTATCATCACATCCCATTCCCCAGCTGAGCAGAGCTTCCTTGTGGGGAGTGATGAGGTCAGAGCCTTGGAGCCGAACATCAACCCCGTACATAATCTATGTTTACATAACAACACATCCTATGGCTGACTGACCTCAAGCACAAGTGCCAACCCCACGCTGGATTCCTACACAGTTAACCGCACCGCTCATATGTATTTAGTATTTATAGTTATAGACTGATGGCTTTCAGAGATGGATGATTGATTTGCTGACCTATAGGCAGTATTTTATGATCGTACTGTAGCTTTTCCAGGTGCAGTCTGACTTTGGATTGTACATTTTGGCAGCTTCAACTACATCACTACACCAATACATCATCATTTTGTAGCTCTCCAGGGAAAATGCATGCTCTATGTCCAGTCTTGGGAATTTTCCTGCTCTTGGAATAACTATGAGAACATTGTCCTCTTTAGTTTTAGATGATTTATTTACAATTATCTATTACATTTGTATGTCTGTTTATCTCATTTACCTTTAGGAATATAAACGTTAAATGCGCAGAGTGACTACAGATAACAGTTTACTGTAAAGAGGAAGTACACATTTCCTTATGCAACCTGTATATAAAGCCTGGCAGACAGAAATATTGAATACCTGGTGATAAAAGGTTGAATTAAAACAGTGTCTCACCTGTTTGATACACTGCAGACGGTCATTGGTCTGCTGTATGTGTCTGTCCATCGACGGAATAGAGTTCATGTTGATTGTCCCTCTTTGGCCTCTACCTGCCAGCCATTAAACTGGAGCGTTCTGCAACAGAAACACAGACACGTGTTAAAGCTCACCTCTTCCTAGGGAAGCTGCCAATCCCATCACCAACAGGATATTGTAGTTTAGTGTGTCAGTGTGTGTGCGTTTGTGTGTGTGTGCTTGTCCGTGCCTGTGTGTGAGCTGTGAGCTGAGCAAGGAGATATTGATTTGGCAGGTGACAAGCACCTCAGAGAGCCCAAAGGATGACATTTCTCTCAGCTCCTCTGACACCCTTAACAAGCCCTGGCGGTTGCCCCCCACCACACCCCCACCCCACCGCACACCCTCGGAGACGACGCGCTGCTGGACAACTAAGAGAAGATGTCTGACCGTGTTTAAAGCGCCTCGGGGTGAACACGAACAGAGGCGGAGGGGACGACGGCGCACGGTCTGTCGGCATTACCTCAGAAAAAGTGCATGAAAGCCTTCCATCCAGGCTTGTGAGAACATTAACTTGGCATGTGGTTCTCTGTTTACATTACTGAGCCATTATATAATCTTTGGTTAACAATTATCTGTACCCTGGGCCCAGACATGCTCTACATTTCTTTTCTCCCCCCTCACCCCCCCTCCCTCACTCCTCCTCCCACTGCTCTCCAGCAACATAAGAGTTCCTCTAACAAAAGCCCTTACAGCGCACTATTGATTTTGGAGCAGCAGCTTATGGAAAACCTCTTTCTCTCTCTCCCCGTCTTTCTTTTTTTTTTTTTTTCCAGAGGAATAATTTTTCATGGAAGGCAAACAATAGAGCTGTGGTGTGACATGCTACATAACATTATTACAAGTTAAAAAGTATTACAAGCTACATTAAAGGTTATCAATTTTGCCTGTGGGGTCTGATTTAATGTTGCATTCAACGTCATATAAATATCAGAGTCGGGGTGTCGGCTATAACTCACAGTGACCTACAGCTTCAAGTGGAGGGGTGAGTGAATTAATAAGCGCGTGCTATATGGGTGGTGGTTAGAGACGTACTGTATAACCCCTCCCTGACTCCCTCCATCTTTCCTCCCCTCTTTTGCTACTGCAGGGGCATCTCTTCCTGTGGCGCATCATCTCTCTCTCAGTCACATCACTCAGAAGCCACCCACCACCAACCCCCCCCACCACCAACCATCTTTCTCCATTACCATCACACAGTGAGAAATTTCTCTGCACAAAGTACCGGTGAGATGAGGGAGAGAGAGGAAGAGAGAGAAATGGAGAGGGAGAGAGAGAGGGGAGGCAGCATGCTGCACCACACTGATAATACTCACTTAGGGGTCTCTAGCTGGATTTAACGGCAGGGCCAGTAATCTACTCCACTAGACAGCTAAAGAGCTTTTATGCTACCTATTGGAGTTGCTCATGCCTGTACTTGAGAGGAGAGAAGGGCACACTGGTGCATTCCTCTCCATAAATTAGAAAGCTCGTAATGAAAAGAGACATCGGAGGAGTTTTTTTTTTCTTTCCCCACTCCGACACTGTGCAGATGAAAAGTAAGCTACTTGTTTGTTGCTGTTTTTAAGTCTCACATGGGCAAACTTTCGAAAAAGTTGAGGGAGGGTCTATTTATGTTCACTTTTCTGAATTATTATGGAGGTAGCGACCAGAAGCCGGCAATCCTGGAAATATAAACAAAAGGTATAGAAAAGGAAGTGAGTATTTTTAGTGAAGTCATCCAGTTGTCACACCTCACTCCAGGCGGTAAAAACCACTGACTTTTTTTTTTTAAGTTCACACTGGCCTCAGCTCAGTCCCCTCTCTGTGCCAGCTGATACTGAGCTGATCCTTGGCGAGGAGGAGCAGACCCCTGGACCACCGTGCCCCTCAGCCGCCAGCAGGTGTCTCCCTGGCCCTTCAAAGGCCTGGCTAGTGGCACAAAGAAGGCGGAGCGGTGTTGCTTTAAGCCTTTACAAGCTCTACAAATCCTCAGCTGCTGCTTCCTAACAGGGCCCACTCAGCCCGGCACTGCCTGTCTGACCTTGTGGTTATTGATGAGCGAGTCGACCTGCGCTCTCCGTCTCTCTTCCCCCTGCTGCCCTTCCCCTCCGCTCTCTCTCTCTCCCTCTTTTCTCACTCCATGTCATTTCTCTTACCTCCAACGGCGAGTTAAAATAAGAGGAAAAGAAAGGAGGCTGGGCTCTGCTTCCTCTGTTAAAACACACATCGTAACAATATATCTGACCTCCACGCACTGTTTCCTTACTTATTTATTTTCCTTCCTGAGATCGTTAAGAAAAAAAATATGAGATGACTTAGTTGGGGAATAATTTAATTTTCAGATATTCACTTGTTCTAATTAAACACTAGTTCTTTGTTATATCTTTAATGACTAACAAGAGCCAAATTAAAGATTAAACCCGTGATACGGCGGAGATATGACAACAGATGCAATTATGAGCCTGCCCCTATTTACTTGCTCTTTTTTAATCTTGCAGATGTTATCATTTATTATGTTCTCTGCACCATTACCCTATGTGAACTTATTTGACTTGATTCAGCTAGTTACCCCAGAAATCCTGCTGCACACTCTTTTTTTGGAGTGTGTGTATGTGTGGTGGTGGTGTAGGGTGGGGGGGGTGGGGGGTGTGGGGGGGTGCAGATACACGCGTTACTTGAGCTTAATTTACTGCAAATTGCACGGCAGGCGTTACACAACAAGTTGAGAGCTGTGGATTCCTGCACAACAAAAGACACATGGGGGAGCGGAGGTTGGGCAGAGGAGGAGGGAGACCCGCTTTTCCTTTCCTATTCAAGGGGGAGCTAAAATATATGTATTGAGTGGGAGCTGTAATAAAACGAAACGGGTGAGGAGATGCAGGCTGGGAACAAATATGAAAGGCAGCGGAGTATGGCGGCAAGGCGATGGAGCACCACCAGAGGATTGGATGAAATTATCTCTTTATAATCAGGGGGCTTCTGCATGGCTGCCTCCTCCATTGCCCAGTGACAGATGAGGCCTACCTCTTCAAATGGGCTTTTCACTGTGCTATCAGCCCACCTCTAGGGTAAAACAATGTTTTTCTTCCCCCCTGTACCACCACTTTAAAAGCTTTGTTTCCACGCGGCACCCTGCGGAGGACAGGACCGACTCCCATCAGGCATGAGTCCATGTTTGTCTCGTTACGTGATTATGTTACATAAGTTTACCTCGACGAGGGCTGCAGATTTAATTCGATGACAAAACCGCGCCAGCCACGACAGCGGCAGGAAGACGATGACGCTAAACAACTCTGAGCATTATCGCCGCTAAGTAACGGGGGGATGCTTTTTGAACTGTCACAATTGCACAGTTTGGAATATAAACATTATTTCAGACGGGCCCCAAAAAACACCCCAACCCCTGCATCTTCAAAGAGAGCTCCTAGCCTGTTGATGTAACGTCGACGAGTTGCGTGCCTCTGCTGTGCAGGATAAAAACAGTCTGAGGGGGGAGAGGAGTAGACAATGATTAGCTTTATCCCACCATCACAGCAGAACAAATGGATCATGAACCCTCGCCGCTTTACACAGTCTCTCAGCTGAGCTGTCAAGGCGCAGGGAAGTGGTAAACAGATTTAATTTATTCATATAAATGGCTTGTGAACCAAAACAGTCAAGCTACTCTGGGACCGGGCACACAGGCGTTGTTTAATATATTTCTGCTTTATTTCAACTTGGCTCTTAATTGTGTAGTTTTGGTCATTGCTTATGATAACATTGATATAATAACTGCTAATATGTGCAAACATGGAAACCACGGGTTCATCCCAAGAACACCAAATCGAAAGTGAACTCATGCTAAATATAACAGTCACTCATTTCACAGGAAACTGCTGCACAGGCACAACTCATACTATGAATTATCAGCTTAGTTTACAGATCCAGTTGTGTCGTATTTCATTATATTAAGTGGCAATTTGCTTTTTCCAAAATAATTTCCCATATTATTAAAAACACATTATAAAAAATGACATGAAAAGTTTTTTTATTTTTTGTAAGTGACGCTTGTGTAAATTGTGTGTTCAAATCAAATTTCAGGTGAGCGCAGAGAAACTTTGACCCCTTTTAGCGGCTTCATGTTGGTCCAGGTCAAAGGTCAAACATCGGAGTGATGTCACAACGAGCTCGACCCATTTCTGAGTGGAGGGGAGACTTTAAATAAATCAAACCTACGCATTAAGGGGAGAGTGTGAGGGGTGGCTGCAGGAACTGAAAGACAGCGAGCCGTGCTGGCAAGCCCGGACCACACACACACACACACACGCACACACACCCATACACACACAAATCTTCTCACCTTCCCTAGAGTGCTGGACCAGCATCATGATACCATAACAACACCCTCAGTCACTCCTAATGTGCTTTACAACAACACTACAGGCAGGGTGTTACACCTCCACAGAGCTGTGTGAAACATCCCCCTCAACTAACACACACACACACACACGCACACACCTCACTAATCGAAAGCTTAAAGTACTGCTGACACTATTAAAACAGAACGAGGTGGCCAGAGCGAACAAATCAGCATCACTTCCGCACCTCGTGAGGACACATCAAGACGCGCCGCTCAAGGTGATCGTGTCCCCGCGTGTCGCCTATTGTAGGTGAATTAGGCAATAAAAGACTAATCTGCGCCATCATTGACTAGGGCTCGCCTGTTTGCAGCACTTGCTTAAGGGCGATAAAGATGAGGGAGGAGGTAGGAGGGAGGAGGAGGAGGAGGAGGAGGAGGAAGCATCTCTTTACCCTCATGATTTTAATGAGCTTTGATTCCGAGATATGTCTTGTTTTCTTCCGACTTGTCGGCCGAGGCCGGCGTGAAAAGCTCCCCTTTAATTATCTCAGCATTGTAGAGAGACGCCCTTTTCTTGCGCTGAGGGAGGGGGGTGTTTAGTTTGGAGAGGGCAGCTCTAGGACTCCAGGTGTCTGCCTGGTTCTCTGCCTGGTAAGTGGCCAGACAGGCAGCGAGGACAAAGCTGTGTTTGTTCGACAGAGGAAAAAGCAGAGAGGATGGAAATGTGTACGAATCGGCAGCGCTTCCATTGTTGCTTTACAGAATGTGCCATAATCCCCGGCAGGCTCCATCCAGGGCTGGCACGGAGGATAATATAAGCTGCCTCCTGCCTGTCCCACCTCCCTGCTCTACCTCCCCTCCCCTCAGCCCTTCTCCATCACCTCCTCCTCCTCCTCCTCCCTTCCCCCATTTCTCTGCTGCACACACATATGGACACACAGCCACTCAAGTACACACACACACGCAC
This sequence comes from Decapterus maruadsi, assembly GCA_030347415.2. Taxonomy (NCBI): domain Eukaryota; kingdom Metazoa; phylum Chordata; class Actinopteri; order Carangiformes; family Carangidae; genus Decapterus; species Decapterus maruadsi. Next base: position 9,020,385 of record CM064888.1, on the reverse strand, counting down.
ACTCTCTCTCTCACACCTCCCCACATGGCTCCTTAACAGGCTTGGGAATGGATTTCTTTTATTTAATGTGGTTTGGTCTGCAGCTCCAGCGGCAACCATGAGCGAGGGCGGGCTTGCAGTTGTGACACTCAGTCACTCACATGCACACACACACACTCACATATATACACACGTGCACACTCCATCCAAGGAGCCCTGCTGTGTTGGTCGCTGTTCACTGATCTCTGCCTCTTCCCCTCTGTCTTTCTCCATCTCCTATTCTCCCTCAAACTCACGCAGACCCACATTCACTCCCTCCCTCCCTCTCTCCCTCCCCTTTCTGCCCTCTCACTTTTTTTTTTTTTTCCTCTCTCTCATGACAGCTCACATAAGCAAGCCTCCTGGATTCCTACGGGAGCCCCACGTTCAGTACACAGAGATTGTTCAGCCATCAGGCACATCTGCAGCGTGATTAGAAAAGCAAAGGGAGCATGGTGGTGGTGGTGGTGGGGGCAGGAGGAGGAGGAGGAGGAGGAGGAAGATGGTGTGGTTGCTGACGCCCCCACCACTACAACCAACCCCCACTCCTCCTCCCCCCGCTTCAGCAGCAGCAGCAGCAGCAGATGAAGAAGAAAACAGAGGGTCGGGGATCATAGAGGGGCCTAAGCAATATCTCCTCTCTAACCAAGTGTAACGTTTCACCAAGTCTCAGAGGCCGATTGCGATTCAGAAAAAAAAAAAAAAAAAAGGAGAAAGAGAAAGGACAAAGGCAGATTGGGGCCAGTCTCTCGTCACCACCAAGCCCCCCCACCCAGCCCTCCAATGCGCTTGGCTCCTGGGGGCAAGCAAAAAAAAAAAAAAGGGGAGAGGAGATGGTCCAAGCCACACGCAATCATGAGGAGCATCATGGTGCTTTTTTCGCCTTCTTCTCCATGTTTGCCCTCTACCGCCTCCTCCAAACAGCTACTCTTTTTAATTTCCTTCCACCCTTTACACTAATAGCAGGGGAGGAGGGGTGGCGTTGTGAATGTGTGTGTGTATGTGTGTGTGTGGGGGGGGTCAATTCCCTCGGGGTGCTTGAGGCAGCACAGATGAGCCACATGACTGCTTGCATGTTGCCTTCCACCAAAAGGAGCGGCGTGCAAGCTAGCAGCTAGCAGCTAGCCGGGGCTCTGTAGCCTCACGCTCCCTGTGCCAGCCCGCGGTGCTCTATCAGCCTCGCCGCTCACTCTGCCAAGCCCCCACCCTCCCCACCGCCACCGCCGCCGCCACCCCATTCCATCTCCCCTCCCCTCCCCTTCCCCTCTCTCTCCTCTGCAATCCTCCAGGAATTTCGGAGGCATGTGATGATGGTGATGAAACCAGCGAGCCAAAGTGTAAACCTGCAGCTATTGTTGCGATATGAAGTGAATTCACACTCAATATCTCACAAAGAAAGCCGTCATCACTACCCTGAGCCCCGTGAAACACTTTGTCTTAAGAATTGCCTTTGATTGTGAGCACAGAGGAAAAGTCAAAGAGGCATTTTATTTCCATTCCGGTGAGTGATATTGTTGCCGTGCTTCAGACAACTTGTGAGTGAGTGTTTTCTTTTTTTTTTCTTTTTTTGATTTTTACCCCTTTATGCTCTCTATGCTTTCTTTTTTTTTCCTTCTTCTTCTTCTTGCCAGTCTCCTAGTTTATTATGCATTCAGCTCATGTGTCCCTCCTGTGAGTGGCTGTTCATTTTCCACATACCACACTTAATCCGGCCAGCTAAAACTTTGAAATAGCGGGAGCCACAGACGCAGCCGCTACCCAGGAGGAGCCATTATGAGGTCTGGGAGAGAGAGACTGATAGCGCTGGGGGGAGGAGTGACAGGCGAGCAGCAAGATACATGGGAAGGAATTCAAAGAGGCTGAGAGCAGAACACGAGGGGTGTGCGCGTTTGTGTGCGCTCGCTACCTGCTCGTGTATGTGCGTGCGTGCGTGCTGCAGAGGTGAGAAGTTGGAGGTGGGTTGTGTGTGTTTGTTGGCTTGTGTGGGTGTTTGATGGGGTTACTGGTGTGGGCCAAGGGGGATGGAGGTCCTCCCTCTCTCCATTGTGCCGATGACCTTTGGCCTTTGTGTGACTTTGAGTGAATGGGAGGAGAGAGTGAGAGCGAGAGACTTTAAATAGTGCATGAGCTCAACCTGCCCAGACGCTGATGGACAGCAGCAACATGAGCTTCCTCTGTTTCACCCAAGAAGCCGGTGAAGACACACCATGAAAGTGCCAGACCTCACCGTGACCCCACTCACGTCCACCACCCCCTCCCCAACCCTCCCTTTTAACATTTCACAAGCAGAGTCTTTGGATGGTTGGTTGGCTGCAACTAATGATTTTTTGTCTATTTCTGTTTTTATTAGTCCAGTTTGTTTTTGTTCAGGGTGTCAAAAATCTGGGGGCAGCAGTTGAAAACTTAACAACACTTGATTTAAAACGAAAGAAAATGAGGAAAGAAGCAAATCCTCACATCTCACTTGTCAATACTCTGCTTTTTATTGCTTGTTAATTGACTTTTGAATTAATTCTACATGGTTAAGACTTCAATGGTTGTGCGTTATGTTACCATTTATGTGTTTTTCAGCTTTGTCTTGTATGTTTTCACAGTATCTGATGTGATTAGGTCAATTTCACGTGGCATTTCCCCCCAAAACTAGTCTTTCTTTGAATTAATGATGAACAATAATAATAGTTGAACCTTCAATTCAATGAATGAGCACATCTCTCACAACTATTTTCACCTTTTCATCACACAGCTACACAGTTTTGTGCTCAAACTTATTTTGAAGCACCAGCGTCTTTTGAAAATCTGCTCCTATGCGCACGTTAGGATCATCTAACTGGCATGACTCATAAAGATCTTTTTTTTTTTTTGTTCATATTGGCAGATTGTTTGATAACCTTACTGAGCGGACTGATCCTGTGTTAACAGCTTGCTAGTATCTGCAGCCATCGGTCCCTCCAGGGAGAAGCCTCTCATTCCACAAATGTGCTCAATTAAAAAGAGCAGAGTGCTTAGAGAGGGGCAGCGAGGGGCCATTCCCTGTGCCTGTTTGATCTGGATTTCCTAATTGGTCAATGACAACACATTACCAGACAGACGGACGCTTGATCCGCAGAGAGGAGGCTTTTGACTATACGGCGCTTCTTCCTCTATTACCCTCTCCTTCCCTCGCGCGCAAGCCGCCATACTACAGTATAAACCCCTCCGTGACCAAGCAGAGTGTGTCTGTGTCCAAGTGTGTCTGTATGTAGAGGAGGGGTGGGGGTCTGCTGTGTGGGAGTCGGGGGAGGAGGGGGTCTGATTTAGAGGTTAGGCAGCACAGGCTGCCGTAAATCTGTGTCACAAATCTTCCTTATGGAGCTGTGGGGAGCGAGTGAGTGGGGGCGGGGTTGGGGGGGTGACACTCGCATAGACATGTGATGAATCCCATGCAACAGACCAGACCCTCCACCTCCACCTCCCCTCCTTGGCCTCTGCTTGGGTCCACGCTGCACCACTTGCACTCTAATTTGCCAGAGATTGTGGGCTGCCATGTTCTGATTGCCTTTGTGTAAATGAATCAGGAAGCTTCTCATCTCGTGCGTGTGTGGCTGTGAAGAATGCCAATGCGTCTGGGGAGGAAGAGCAGATTCTCCAGGAGAGCAGACTTAGCAGAGTCCTCAATCAAACACCGGTGACATTTATTCAATATTTTTCGTGCGCATCTCTCCTTCTTAGCAGAGGCATCCTGAATCATAGCATTCAATACATATTATTTCACCTATCCAAGTGTGTGGCCCTCTCCGTGAAGTCACCGTACACGAAGTAGCCCGCCATGATGCGGATCACATGTTTGCAGAACAGTATGTCTCATTTTATATAATCTTACAGCGGGCTAAAAATAGCATCAAATGAATATTGAATGCCAGGACAGAGGAGGCTGTTAGCAGGCGTTACGTAATTCAACTTATGCTGTCAAATGATGAAATAACTGCCCCATCCCTTTCACACATGCACACACAAACATCACCTGCCAGGGCATACATAATCTTTTTCACACATGCCGATGAAAAAAATACTATTATAAGTGTGAGGGGTCGCTTATTTATGTGTCATCAAAGACAGTTCTAAGGTTATTCCAGCATACGTCAAATAATTAGTTTCACATTAGAGCGGATGGATTTCGTACTTTCCTTTGTTTTTAATCTTATTAAGTCAACTTAATTAGGTTTATTCAGTTTATTAAATTAAATTGAAATGGTATATTTTTGAGTAAAAGTCCAAAACCCCGAAGACATCCAATAAGTAAGCGAATCCTCACGTTTGAGAGGCTGAAACCAAATAATGATTAATGAATATTAAACTCATTTTCAATTAGTTGCGAGGCTGTTTAGGCACCAGTTTGCCTTAGTGTTGAATAGAAGGCCTCCCTGCCTCGCCTGCTTTGCGGAGTATAATATTGGGAGCTTGTATGCTCATGGGTGTAATTTAGCTACAACCCATCTCTAGCTGTTGGCAAACAACACAGCTCCACATCATCCATCAGGGAAGTTGAGGTAGCTTGACAGGTAAACATAAACAATGCTGCCTGCAGTAGCATTTCTAGAAGTGTACGCCCACACACACACACACAGAGAGAGACACACTCACACTCCCAAGTCAAGCCGTCGAAGACTTAAGCATATAGACAGACAGAGAGAGACAGGAAGAGGAAGGTGTGAGAGGCAGCAAGAGAGATGCACTGGATCAGAGAGGGAGGAGGAAATGCGTTCTGCAAGTGGCGGAAAAAAGGCGGAAAAATTCTATAACCTCCTGTTTCAGCCTCCTGAAAACTGCTGAACCATCAGCAATTACAGGCTGACTGGGTCATGAATCTCCCCCTGCAGTGGTGAGCTCGCTGGCTGCTCAGTGATACTGCAGAGGTGTGCGGCCTCAGTCACCTGGCCCCGGCAACAACTATCACAACACAACACAACACAACACACACACACGGGAGAAATAAATAAATAAACAGAAGCCAGATCTGCTTGCCTGCGTGACCCCTTGACTATCATTAAGGCTCTGTGCAAATCAAATCGACACTTTTGCATCTCCTTTTTCCATGACTGCGAAAGTTTACACTGTCAGGGGCGAGCTGATATGCAAAGCAGCTGTTTTTTACAGATGCGCAGGACAGGTGAGCGTGATCCACGGGCAGCAGACCAAACAGGGCCTGTCACGGTGATACACTACAAGCAGCCGTGGAACAAAGGTGAGGAGAGGGGAGGGGCGGGGAGAGTAAAAAAAAAGACAGAGAGCAAGAGAGAAAGAGAGGGAGGGTGTACATGCACATAAGTCAGGACACAAGTAGAAAGTGCTGAACATATAATTAGCTAATCCAGCAGAAAGCACAGATAGGCAGTCACTTAATTAAAATGATTAATTAAGGGCAATAAAAAAAACTTCTTCTTTCAAAACTGCCGTCTATAATTACAAGTGACTCCCTCTTCTCCGTGGCAGAGGGCTTCAATATGTGCGCGCGTTGAGTCCGTTTGCATGTGAATGTGTTTGTGTGTGTGTGTGCGCACGTGATTGGTGTGTCTCAATGAGAGGGAGGGAGGGGAGAGAAGTCAGTTTCTGTGGCTCATTCAGCGTTAGGATCCTCGGCTAATGAGATTAGTCAATAATGGATTGAAAGCAAGCAGGCTCCCCTCCCCGACACAATGGCCAGAGAGGCTGCCCTGTCAGCGACACATCCTCCGCCCCGGTCAATAACACGCACACACACACACCAACACACTTGGAAACGCATCCAAACAACAGCAGCCACCTTTTTAACATACAAATTGTGTTATAATATTGAGCGGCGTCTGTTTTGGAGAAGGAGCTGCTACGTGCCTCGCAGGCCGCAGACGATTCCCCGGGATTTAAATTCAAATTGGGAGCGTATCTAGTCTTCATCTACAGAAAAAATGGATAGAGTAGACGACGTCATGCGGAGGGGCCTCAGAAAGCCCCTAGATCTCTTTCATCACATGAATGAGCGAGTGTTTGAGCCCAGGAAGGACAAACAAGTCTTGAGAGGTGAAAACTCTTCTCTTCTCAGATAAACAAAAGACATGAAACAGACTTTAAGGCCAACTGCAGCACAAACAGACAGAGCTCCCTCTCGAAAAAACGTGCGAACAACCTGTTCGCAAGGGTAAAATAAACCTTGCACAAACAAGAAGCAGCAAGACGCCAGACAGTGAGCAGGACCTTGATGCGTTCGCAATCGTGCGACTTTCACAAAAAACGCTCGCTCGCTTCTATTTATGTTAATGATTAGGAATCGAAATGGATGCATTCATTCAAACTCTCTGAAAGAAACCAGCGCATAGAGAAGGACGTCTTTTTCACTGTGGATTTCCGGTGACAACTTAATTTTGACCTTTAAATTCATTTGAATCTAATTTACTCACTAATATCTCCCTATAAATGTATCACATAATACAAATACTGAATAACTCACTTTCACTCAGTCAGTAAAGGTTCACAAGTGGTGAAGGTGCCCTTATGCATCTTATATTATGTGCTATATCTGGAAGGTAACAGTCCTGCCCTCTGATTGGTGGAGCTTCTCAGATAGAAGGACACAAGCAGACCCAACACATGTGATTATAAAACCCTAAAAAACACACAAGGACTGAACATTCATTAAAGATAAGGCAGTGGTATGAAAGAAAACACTTCAAATGCCAAGTGTATTCATTTAACAAATGTATATAATTTCAGAATATAGTATGTGTTGCTATCATGATGATTAGTTAAATATAATCAGATATGCAGACTGGCCTACATGGTGCTGGGTGTGTTGGGTGTTCGTGTCAGGCAGCCTCTCTCCGGCTTGGGTCGGCACCACGCTACCAAAGGTCAACCCCCTGGTAATTTGTTTTACCGCTGCCCACACAGGGCGTCGTATCAGGTAAACCAATTATTATCTGACATGAATCAGAGAGCAGAGAGCAGTCCCACACGACCACTTCCTCTATTATTAGCGACGCGTCTCTTTCTTTCGGCAAAAAAAAGGCACCTTGTCCCTGATTCCCAGTGTGTCTTTAGCTGCTGCTTATCAGCTGCCAAGTGACTCATTTACCTGCAATGTGCAATTCTGTGTGGAATTTAAAGGTAATTTAACCTACATTCAGACAAGAAAATGAATTAAGTGCTGCTGTTCCTCTCTCTCTCTCATTCCGCCATCCTCTTTCTGTCTCAAAAGCATAAACAGCAGTCAGAACGGCGAGCTCTCTCCCCTGTTTAGTATTCAACTGTAATCCTCCTGGGTGGACACCATGCTGTGTAGACAATCTGCATTTTGATTGGTGTACACTGGAAGTTTCCGCGTGGCTCTTTAAAAGCCGATGCATCGGGAAAACAACACAGAGCAGTCGTTTAGAAATGTATTTTCTTACGAATATTTAGTCGACTGCCGGCGTGGAATGGCAAATAACTCGGTGAGATTTATCATGTTTCATTAACCGGCGCCGGCGCTGACACGAGGGGTATGATGTGAAACTGATCATTTGTTGCACTGCGACTGTGTTGGCCAACATGGAAATGCCAGCGATATATAACCCTCTCTGAGAGCCATTTGTACAGTCTCACCATTAGGAGCCACTTTGTTCCTGTAGCCCCTCTGGCCTCAAACCAGGCTTCAGCCTCCGATGGCTGTAACCATGGCAACTGCCTTCATTCAACACTTGCAAATAATGAAGACAATGTGTTTTCCATTTAGATGAGCTTTTTTTTTTTTTTTTTTTTTTTTAGTACAAGAAGATATGGAGAGTCCATCCTGACTGTTTCATTAAGAGGGCTTAATAACATGATTCCTTCTGCTGGATGTAACTGTACGAGCTGAATCACAGATTAAATTGGTCTGGTGGGACGCGAGTCAATAACAATGTTCACGATTCAATATTATGTTCAACAACTAAAACTTGGAAAAAGTTCTTTTTCTTCCCGGCCTCGGCGGACTTTGAGCGCTGTAGGGAGCAACATCAAAAAAAAAAAATGGAGAAGCGCCTCGGGCGAAGAATTTAGCATCTAGATCACACAAAGCAAAAACAACAAGCACAAGGAGAGGCAGGCGTAGTCCTTCAATATGCTGCTGATTATGCTTGGCCTTTAGCTGTTTTGGACCTTTTAACATGACTCCTCCAGTTTCACACAAGCGGGGTCTTATTTGCATTGTTTTGGCCATCATTCCTATCAGCACCTAGAAGGGCACCCGGGGACTGCAGACCTACGCCAAGACCAATGTCAAAAAACACAGCAGACTTCAAGAGAGAGGGGGAAAGAAGTCAAATTTATATTAAATTATGCCACAACAGCCCCGAAATTTAACGGGTCCTTCTCTGACCTGCCCTTTTTTAACATAATCCCGCTGAACAAACACAAACTTGACAGACGCTAGTGCAAACACAACCTCCTTGGCTGAGGTAATAATGACATAATTTCCGAGACCAACTGCACATCAGCTACTGTGCACATTTTTCTTGTGCTGTGAGCGATGACTGCTGACATTTCTGGTATGTTCACATTTGCTCTTACATCCAAATACAGTGATTTACGTCATTTTTCTTTTTTTTTTGCAACCTGTTTCATCATCTGACCGCTGGCTTTTTTAAAAAAAAATATCTGTCCTGTCAAACTTTACTCTACCAACCTTGCAGTTTTTCATACTGTAAGTGAGCACAACAGCCAAGACGATGAAAATAAGACCCAAGTTGTAATGGATGTGATTTACTCTTTCACAGTTATGACTGTTTTCGGTGCAAATTGTGGCACAAAACCTACAAAACAAGTCAAATACTAACAAGAAATCAAGTGCGTATTTGTAAATGTGTGCCTGTGTGTGAGCGTGTGCCAACACATACACGCAGAAAGTGGAAAGAATGGAAAGAACTCAAGGGGCAGGAGTCTCCTTTCCGATGTTTATAGGGAAAACTCCCTGCGAGCGGAGCCAGCTTTCCAGGCCAAAATTAATTCAACACTTTTACAAATCACTAGACAGGAAACGCGGTGTTGTTCTCCACTTCCACTTCTCCTCTCTTGCAGCCCAGTAAACATTCTTTTGATTTGTTGTGTTGTTCGCTGGCGAGGAAAACACACAAACCAGATAGTTACTCTAATTCCTTGATGACAAGAGTTTATCTTGCAGAGTGGAGTGCATTTCATAGCGTGCGGCTTGTTGCCTCGTGTGGTGTCTGTGTTAACACAAAACCCTGTAAAGACTATTGACTGGAGGAGCTGGCTGTCAATAGAGTTCCTATGATTTCTATTCTTGCTGTTGTCGATCCGTGTAAACCTACAGTCTGGGGAGTGTTCGCCTGCTTCCCTGACAACACAACAGCAAGCTTTATAAAAAAAATACACACGCACATATATATATCTATAAAACAAGCACACCACACAATACCACTTCAGAGTAGGTTTGTTGCTACAACAAACAATGCAGTGAGCTCTGGTGCTCGTGTGCACAGGGGCCACAGTGCACCGTGATTGATATACAAGAGATAAAACACTGTTTGACTCCTGAATCCGGCTCCAATCACACGCTCTCTGTGACGCACTCACCACACGCTATCTCTGCCACACACGGCCCGCGCTGCTGATAAGCAGGGCTGAACCAGTCATATCTACCACTTCTGGAAGAGTTTCTTCGTGAATAAATAAACTACTTCTAAAAAGGAAAAAAAGATCTAGATTTACAACGCTGAGGTGCTTTGTGGATTTCAGAAGCAAAGGTAGCACAAGTGACAGCGTGACGGGGGCTGACTGACAACTTTTAGTACTTTTAAGTTCTGAATTTATCAGGCAAATCTCTTTTTTTCATTATTCATTACCATTTTATAGACTAAATATTAATCAATTAATCCAAATAGATTGATCCATGAAAATAATCCTCAATTGTTACCCTCCGGTCTTTTCTGAGCTGCAGGAAGAAGAAAAAAAATGTAGGAAAATCCACTTCAGCCTGTAGCTGCTCATTACCTGCTGATCGTGAAGCGGCACAAGGGGTTTTTATGGAAAGCTTGTATGATTGGTACACTTGAGTTCAATACACTGCATGTATTTTTAATGAGACAAGCCTTCGTGATAGAGGGAGTTTGCTGGCATGACTGACGATGCATTACATCTCAACTGGGCATTAGAGAAATCTTTTATGTGAGGCCTTTTATCTTTTGAAGTGTTCACAAACAGTGATACTGAATTAGCTTTTAGCCATTTTGCGGTCCCGGGGTAATAAGGAAATCTCTCAAGACATCATCCGTCCTCACGACGGACACCGGCTTGTTGGACACGTTTAAGTGCAGTCTTTAGTTTCGCTCCCAGCGGAGATGTAAGTCGGTCATTTGTCACCTTGTAGTGGCCCTGAATGCATCTTTACCTGGTCTTATTCAACAAAAGAGTCTTAGCCAGTGCATCATATTGGCTCTCAATGTCACGGCTTCACACACACACACACACACACGGATCTACACACTAAAAAGCACAAACACTGTTAAAGCACTTTAGAGAGTGTGACACAAGAGGACACCATGTAGCTAAAGGTTAAAGAAAACACAACAAAAATGAAGACTGCAGGAGAATTCTGATTAAAGGCTCGGTAGGCAGAAATCTAGAAAAAAGCCTTGAGTTGAGTCCACACGGTTCTCATCCCCTCCGCCAGTCCGTCACTTTCTTACGTTTTAATATTTTTTCATGCGAGAAAGTGACGGTTTAGATTCCCAATCTGTGGTCAGTTTTTCCTAATAACGTCTGTAAGTATTGTTCCGACTTTTGTCGGAGGAGTGCAGAGCCACACACAAGCGGCAGCAGCGGCTCATCACAGAGGCTGCAGCCGGGGAGCTGAGCTCATCGGCCGGGCAGCTTCTCTGTCCTCCTCCCTAACCAACCAACTTGCCGAAGCTTCTTTCTTTTCCTTTTTTCAATGTTATCCTCCATAATGTCCGAGTCACGGGTAAGAAAAACCTTTTTGAACACATGAACGATAACAAAGTATTTATATTTCGTGTAAAATAATACGAATAAGAGCTGCTGCTCTGTGATTGGTCAAAATCTACCGTCACGGGTAGATTTCTTTGCAGGCTGAAAGCAGAGCCTAGGGGAGACGCAGACGTCTGATCTTTTTTTAGGTTATTGTGTAAGTTTTTGCCTAATACTGTCAAAAAAAAGCTGCCTACCTAGCCTTTAATGTTGGACCTCACACACTCTGAGGTGCTCACACGCACACACACGCACACACACGCACACACACGCACACACACACTCCCAAACCTCCACCAGAGAGGGACAGAGGCTGCAGTGAGCCTCTAAGAGACCACCAGGTGTGACCTATTCATTATTTACCAACAGAGGCAGGCTAGCAGCATCTGCACGCTGTGCACAGCCCTTCCTTTGTAGGAGAGATGTGTCGGGATCAGATGAGAGAGGGCACCTTTGTGGATAGACATCTTTGTTCACACCCTGCCTGTCTGTCGCCCTTTTCTGCTCACGCCCACACAAACAAATGAAAGAAACTGCATCTGAAAAATATAATTCCACTTGTCCACAACAGTGTTGAACAGTAACAGACTATACAGCAATGTGACTTCTAAAGATGTATCTTGACAAGTCATACCAGTAGTTTGCAGTCTGTCATGATCGGTGTGACATGTGAAGGTCTTTTGACAGGACGGCGAGGACAAGGACTTCTGGGAGCAGCTTACAACGATGGCGACATGAACCCTCATAGGAGTTGTCAAGCCAGCGCCAGGGCCCCATTAGACATAGATGTAGATGTCTTCCACTGTGGCTCAGTATGAGGTGAAGTGTCACATTGACACAGCTAATGTTATTTTGTCTGTTGTGTATCTAATAAACGAGGTCACTCAAATTCAGACAATTGTCGAGCTGATTTCATTTAGAGCAGGGACTGGATTACATTAAACAATGATGAATGAAACCCATTAGCCTACTTATATCCAACTAACACTGAGCAAATAACTTTTATCTCTGGAGTGATATTTCGAATATCCTCTCTTTTAGCTCAGTTTTGGTCTCCACCAGCTGAGCGACACATCCGACTTACTACCTTCTGAATTCTCGACTACATTCACCAGCTAGTCGCTAACAGTGAGTTTGTCGCCGCACGCGACACCTCTCACATCACTAAGCTGTCATTTTCTACCGTTAAAAAGAGAAGAAAAAATAATTAATTAGCGCCGCTTTAGAATACAGAGAGAAAAATCACTCCCGGAGCCAGAGAGTGAAGAGACGGTTGATTTATATCAAACAGGTTGGACCATTTTGCATGAGCATGTAAATGAGCTCATAAACACCCACAAGGTGTATGAATGACACCTCGCACAACTTCAGAGCGGAGCGAAAACTCGGGAAAGGTCGCTGCCTCCGAGGGTGGAACGAATTACAGCAGAAGACGGAGGAGATGAAATGTTGACAGATGGGAAATCTCCCTGATGTCGCTATACGAGAAAGCCAACGAACAGGATCACTTCACATCAGTGATTACTTATGTAAACTGCGGACCGCCGCACTTAAGATAAAAGCCCTTACGGACAAACAGGGCCACCTTCCTTTTAATGATCTATTCTACCTTGTGTGTACTCTATTCTGTTCTACTTTCTTTTATCTTCTATATAACCACAACACTAGTGGAGACAAATTGCCCTTCCATGGACAACTTGGCACAGGTTCACACACATCAAGGTTCATTAAGGCAGCTGACAAAAGCTTTTTTTTTAATGAATTTGAGTGTAAGAGTTCAGCCTCTTCTGGTTGCGACAGAGTGTGAGTGTGTTTGTGTGCGTGCGTGTGTGTGTGATGAGTTGCAGCGTGTGAAGCAGCCTGGTTTCATTTCTTCTTGTAACACCCTAATGACTTTATTGTTTCATTCTTATCCAGCCTCCAGAAGCTATTACCATATAAACACCTGCGTTATCAAAGCACCACAAACAATTTCCTGGATAATTTAACAAAGATGCGAATGTTGATTCGGTATGAGGTGTTGTGACTTATGAGCGTGTGAGGGTGTGCGTGTCTGTGTGTATGTGTGTGTATGTGGAGATATCTATTTTCTCAGTGCGTGTATATTTTGAGATATCTATTTTCTGTGTGGGTGTTTGTCTCTGAATGCATACTGGGATATCCATTTCGTGGAGTAGGCTTTGTGCGTCCATTTGCGTGCATGTGCGTGTGTCCGTGTGTGTGTGTGTGGAGCTTAAACTTGCCGGAGCCTGGCTACAGCTGGCCACTTTTCAACTTTTCGGCTCCAATTGTAGATGAAAAGAAGTGTGAGTTACCTTAAATGGAGGCTGTTTCGGTGAAGAGGGGACAGACCAAATGTTCTGCATTATCATCATGCTCCATGCAATCTGTATCAAAACCCCGGGTGAGGCAAACAAAAAGGGAACACTTGCATAACGTAGGAGCCTGATGTTACCCTGCAGAATTGGACCTCTCTAATCTTTTTTTTTTTTTTTTTCTCAACCCCTGGTCCTCCCTCATTCTGCCTTTGACTCTCAGTCTGTTTCCCTCCCTCCCCCTCAGTCACAGGGGCTGGATTGTTCTGCTGAGGCTTGGCAGAGGCCGCGGATGGGAAAAGTGCAGGGGAGGCAGCTAACACTTCCTGCCTCCCTGAATCAGAGAGTTAACCTTCACCGAGGGCACAATGGCTTCTCGTTAGTGAAACCACCCCACATGCAGGCAGCCTGTCACCGGCCGTGTTCCTGTTCGCTGACCCCTTTTTGTGTTTCGCTGTCCTCTCTTGGACTTCCATGTCCCAACAGGGCTACACCTCAGATGTACACAATGGAGGTTAGTATGTTGTGGAGAGATACATATTTTATCCATCTTTGGCCGACTGTCAAGCTACAAAATGTAGGAGTAGGCCTATGTTTCAGCCAAAACTTTATCATATGTTAGATCATGGATTTCCAGAGGGTTAGTTGCTAATTTAGGAACTGGAGTTCTTCCTCTTTCTACTGGGTCTGGAAGATTAGAAAATATTCAAGAGGAAACCGATCCGGGAGCACTAAGTTTGTCTTTATCTTACCAAGAATTAATCTGTGGTCACTGCTGTGTTTACAAGACAAAAGGTTACGACGTGGCCTCTGAGCTGTGATACGTCTTCTGGACGTTGCTAACTGGCTCTCTTGTTAACCTCTACATGTGACAGAGAGATGAGTCCAACTGAGATTTGCTTTCTACCAGCGAAGCCAGTGCAATGTTTGATGCTGAATTCATTTCTTCTGAACTATACGTAAACTAACTCTGGCCAAGCAGCAATAGCAAAACTTAGAAACAGCCCTAAGTAAGCTAACTTTATCCAAAAAATGAAGGAAGACAACAAGGCACAACAACATATCTGAGTATTAGTAATTAAAAAACACTCATTTCAAGTCCTTTTGTGAGTCATTAATGAATTTTGTTGAAAACATGACACTATAATAAAAATCTCATCCTCGTCATCATGAATAATGTATGTATGATAATGTCCGGACACAACTTCAAGCAAGCTATGACTATACATTCAAGTGACACCTATAACCTACACAGTGAATGGTCTCTCCCTTGTTTTCCTCTCATTTTCACTTGCAAAAAAAAACCAAGCATAAAGAAAGCTAGCCTAGGAGAAAATAAAGCATTGATTTTGCACACTGTCCTCTCTACGGCAGAGGACTCCGATCAATAGGCTCAAGTAATACTCTGCACAAGTTTAATGCTTGAGCTGTACAGAGGCAGACAAGTGCTTTGTCTGGAAATTATTCCTTTTTTTATTGCACCAACAACACCACCACCACCACCGCCGCCGCCGCTGCTGCTGTTCTGTTTGAAAGCAAAACAAAAGCAACTTGATCTGTTTAAAGAAACAGCAGGACAGACGAGGATGACGACAGCTCGGGGTGCGGGCAATTCGTGCTGTGGTCAAAGGGTTTATCTTAATCAATGGAGGAAGCTGCACGTGTTAGCCACTTTGTAGGAATCATCAGAAAAGGAAAGCGAGACGGAGAGAGAGAGAGAGAAGAGGAAGTGGGTCAGGCCCATCAGGAGAGAGGGTCGTATTGCTAACCAGACGCCGACCAGAGATGACCTCTCAGCTGAGGTTGTGACCTCCGACACCAGAGGCTGCAGGAACAGATACAGTTGACTCTCCGTGAACCAAGACAGAGCCAAGATAAGCATCAGATAGTAGTTGTAAAGAAAACTACACTCTGAAAGCTGTGTGCAGGTGATCCAACGCCTTCTGACACTGTGAGAGCAGACAGAGGAAATCTGTGAATGACTCCGCTAATGAGGCAACAACTGAGCATGTGGGAGAATCCGAGAAACCGAAAAGAAAGAAGAAGAAGAAGAAGAAAAAAAACCTGTAACCTCCTCTTTACCCTGCAAAAATTTCATTTCCTGACTGCTAACTTTTTCCTTTTAAGGTGCCTCCAAAGTCGGGAGAGAAAAACTCCCGCGCCACCTGTAAAACGTTAAAAAGCATTGACCCACAGATTTGAACACTCATTAAGCGTTTTTAAAGTGGAGAAGTCTCTGAGATCCCCTCTCTCAGATGTTTCCCTGCGTGTCGACCAAATGGTATATCAAGTTCAGGAAATTAGCCAGTTCCTGTTGGGGGAAGAGAAAGAGAGCTGAGAGAGGCCAGCGTCAACGCAGCTCGGTTTTTACTACGACGCTCCTCAAGCCTCAATTACATCCTGAAGCTAAAATCGCACGGCTCGTCTATGCTCGTATGCTTTAGCCGAGGAAACCGCTGCACTCTGTTTTCATTTTTTAAAATCCCACTGCCCGCCTGAACGCAGCATGATAAATTGCGCCTCAGACATGCGAACACATCTGAGACAGAACAGTGGCTAGACATCTCAACACCTCACAAACACACAGAGATTTCCTCAGGTTAGTTCTGTGCAAATAATATGGCCATTAGGTCATTTAATATCCTCTGGATAAATTGCTGTGGACCCCTGAGACACGGCTGCTGTCCACACATCAGGAACCAATCAAAGGTCCCTCCTGGTTATGGCAAAGACTCTGTCAGGCTTGAAGCAGCAACATGTCCCCAGGGAAATAGAAAAAGGCCAAATAATCAAAGACACTCTGCCACTTCCTGCCCTTTATCGGCCCAGAGCATCTCCACGAGCCGGGTTCTGGCTTGTGATGAGGCTTTCCTCGCTTTAACTGAATTAAACACCAACAAGATTATGCCGCGGATTTCAGCACAAGTTGACCCCCTGAGTTGTCGGATGAGTGACAGCACCACCGCTGCTGCTACCACCACCACCACCACCACCACGAGACTGGGTTTGGCATGTCACACAACTGTGACCCCTGTCGCAGTCACAACCCAGACACACACACACATACACATAGTGGAAGTAGCATAGGTTGAAACCCTAACCCTGCTGTTTCCAATGCACTCTTCAAACAGATAACTGGCCCTGCAGCATGTGGTGCAAAAAGCTTTCTCATGCATGAATAAGCAAGTGTGCACACACACATTCACTCACGTACGAAAAAAAAACAGTTTAAAGTGAGAAAATGTAAGTTCTTTACAGAATTTTCCACGGAATAATCCTCTCAAAGTCAGGTCACTGTGGGTAGAAAACTAGCCAACTGGGCTCCAGAGTGGCTTGAATCTGCACAGTGTCTAACTCAAACTCTGTTGACCGGCAGGCGTCGAGGCAGACTCTCGCATGCTGCAACTGAAATTAGGTTAGAAGAAGTCATTTGTCTTTTGAGGAGGGAAAGTAAAGGGGGGGAAAAACAGAGGCGAAAGAGGCCAGATTGAGCAGGAAGGCTGTAAAGGGGAAGGAGTTCATGCAGACTAACATCTGTGATATTTCTTCACTTCATACTCGTTCTCCCATCCCCCTTGCCTTGGGTGTGCCAAATGCTAAGGTGGGGCTTACAAAAACAGCAAAGAGCGAGGGTATTTTTTGGTTAGCGCAAATGTTGTGCATGCTGCTCCCACTGATGGCCATGTGCCGCTGCAGGTTTTTGGAGTTTTTGGAAAATGAATCAAATAACACAAGTTGTATTGTCGTTATCAAATTCTGTCAGAAATTGTGGATTATTCAGCGAGGGGCTAAACGGTAGCGACAGTTTGTCCTTCCACTTGGTTCGTAAGCAAATATACACACATGGAAATGAGAAAGTTGGTTCAGTTCTCTACTTTGAAACGTCACAACTAGTGAACATCAACTTTATTTTACAATCGTTGTTTCATGAACAACTAATTATGAAAATTAGACTCTTGGATCCGCTGGCACAGGCGGCAAACCACATGTACCATTTAATGGGTTTTCTGACAGTAAAACACATTACATAACACATAATAACACTTCATCATATAAAAGTTTTGTATTTCCAGGAAACCAGAAAAAAAAAAATTTCTTTCTTATTTTTTTTCAAACTATGAACACAACAGCTGTTAAAAGGCAAGAAGCGGAGGGCTATCGGTGATAATTGCTTATGGATAACCTGTAATTTCATTGCCATGCTGTTGCTGAGTTGTTTATAAAATGGCTCATTAAGGGAGCTAAAAGGCTAACTAGCGTAGCATGCTAACAGCTCATCTCACTCTGGTGGGAGGAGGAGGAGGAGGAGGAGGGGGGGGGTTGGTTCATCAGGCCTATCTCAGCCTCCTCCCAGGTACAGCACAACCACAAGCTGCCTCAGCTTGCTTCAACAGATACTTACAACATGTTGGGTTTGCCCCACTTCACCTCAGATGCATTACACAAAAACACACACACACGCACGGTCAGAGGTGTACACAAACACAAAGCATCTCTGTGCTCTTATCAAACCACTTGCTAATAGGTGTTTTCCTGCAGCGGTGGTGCCTGTGATTTTTTTTTTATTTTTTAATCAAGGTGTGCACGGGATTTTTTGTGACCTTTTCAACACTTCAGCGGAACATGAAGCTAATTTCTCCGCTGAAATAAAGAGAAAAGTGGAAACAATTGTCGACCTCCCTGACACGGCTGATATTTCACATCAGCAAATTGCTACACTGTTTTCTAATACAGTTCATCAGGACATGCTAACGTGCTGATTTGTAGAGCAACATGCCCACCACAGTTTACCCGAGCTTGAACTAATGTCTGTTTTGTTTTGTCCAGAAAAACAACCCCCCTACCCCCCATGATACACCCCCCCCCCCCCAGTCCAGCCCAGACCAGACCAAACACTTTGCCGTTGCTGCCACCTTGTTCTGGGTCTGGAAACATTGTTTGTCT
Source organism: Decapterus maruadsi (assembly GCA_030347415.2). Lineage (NCBI taxonomy): Eukaryota > Metazoa > Chordata > Actinopteri > Carangiformes > Carangidae > Decapterus > Decapterus maruadsi. Next base: position 9,002,131 of record CM064888.1, on the reverse strand, counting down.
GCTGGCTCAGATGGTGCCTCCTGTCTCCAAGATGAGACCACCCCCCTCCTTTTTCCTCCCCTCCCCTCTAAGCCCTCGTGGCCCTCCTCCACCTCCCTGTCCCGACGCCCCCCAATAGTTGGGCCCACCCCACAGGGGGGTTGAATTTAATAAAGGCTCCCTCAGCCACATGCTAAAAAGGTATGCAAATGTGCAGGTCCTTCTGTTTTCTGATGCCCCCCCCCACCCCTACCCCTGCTCCCTCCATCCAACTGACTGCTCTTCTCTGCAAAGCCAAACACAGAGGGAGGGAGAGAGTGTATATATGTGTGTGTGAGAGAGAGTTTTTGTGTTTGTTTTTCAGAGGAATGGATTATTTTGTTAGGACTGCTCCTGGGTATTTGATCTGAAAAGCTATTACGATGATTGCGATTAGAATTAATTACATTATGAGCTAACAGGAACAGTGAAAGAGGTACTTGACGTGCTTCCTTGTGGAAAGAGGAATCATAAACACGCAAGCATCCAATAAATTCCTGGAGAGCAGCGAGATGAAATTAATAGCGCCGCAAAATTGGCAACCTCACGGCCATCGCTAATAAATAAAATAATAAAAATTAAGCACCCTTACATATATGTGCTGTAAAAACCAAGACAATATTGACTTCTCCAGTCTTCTGCGGCGGCTCCTCCTCCTCCTCCTCGTCATCCTCCCTCCTCCTCCCACATATCAGTGATCCCTATCTAATACAAAGGGCCCAGGCCTTGCATGGCTACCATGATGACCCGTGTTCATGAGGAGGTGAGAGCTGATCATTTTGTTCCGATGTAGTGAGCCGTGACAGGCAGCAGTGCGGGAAGGAGGGCGTGGGGGAGGGAGGGAGGGAGGAAAGGAAGGCCACAGAGGGACCCACCAGAAGCAGCAGTGAGCCAGGCCAGACTGAGGGGACCAGCCTTTCCTGCTGCTTCCTTCCCGTGCTCTTGGCCAGCTGAGCAATCAGGTCACCTCTCTTTCCAGTGTCGCTTCTGGTCAATTGTTCTCCTCCATCTCTCTTTCTCTCTCACTCTTTTTCTCTTTCTCTCCCTCCTCTCCTCCCAGTGCCACAGCCTGCAGCTGTTGCGGCTGATGTCATTTTTTGATAGGATTTTGTCTGTGCCTGCTCGTCAGTGTGCTTCCTCTAAACAAACGCGAGCGCGGCGGGGAGCCTCGCCGATACAGTGTACAAGCCGGCGACACGAGGGGAGGCCGGGGCGGCGGCGGCAGCGACGCTGCTCTCATGCAAAGCGGAGACGATATGCAAACTCAGATTTGTTCTTTCGAGCCCTTCCTGGTATCATGTGGGAAAACACCCTCCCCTGAGCTGTGCAACAACACACGAACAAGCTCTCCAGTCATGCTAGCACGCTCCAAATGTTTACTCTTGACCCCACACTAGCCATGATTAAGGAAGAGAACAGGAAGTACACAAACATGCCCTTTTGAACTCCTACAACCACCGTTCAAGTGAGTACAACTAGTTCTTCAAGCTGAATATGGGCTTGTGCTGTAACCGGAGCAGAACCTATACCCGGCTACATTTACAAAACAATATCAAAGCCTCATCCTGAGGGCGTTTCAAGAAAATCCACTGCAGAAACTAATACACTGCTCGCTTCCAGCCATGAAAAGAGACAGAGAGAGGGAGTTGTGATGATGCTAGCTGACAGTTAATTCCCAGCTTTGAGCACAAGATTTACTCCAATATGGTCATGATGAAAACTCCTTTTTTCTCTCTTTTTTTTTCTTAAACGTGTGTTCCAAGAGAGTTTCGCTGAAGATTTTAAGTCGGAGACAGATTAGATCACGTCTTGGCTTGTCCGTAGACCGCGAATATTTACATTATTATTTCAAATAGCATCCGAGTGAGCACATCGAACCCCCATCAAGGACAGAACAGGGCATGCCTGCAGATTTGGCACATTCTGGTCCCTATAAAGAGAGATGAACATGATATTCAGAGTCTTGTTTTTCTCTTCTTTTTTTTCCTTCTTTTTTTTTTTTTTCAACAGCAAGGTAATGTATCTTAAAATGAGCAATCTCGCAAGATTGAACAGATTCTCCAAACACCAATCTGTTGAGACTGAGGTTGAGATAAATAAAGTCAGTATGCGCAGCAATGAGACACAACTGTTGTCTTGACCTTGAAATAACTGCCACTTATGAAAAGCTGTTTTGGTATGAGAGACACCGATTATAGCCCATTTCTAGGCCAGCACATAATCAGTGTCCAAGTTCCAAATCAATGACCTACTTTCAAGCACACACACACATATCTACTGCACATATGCTGCGAGGCAAACTCTCTTTTTAACAGCTTAATGTGGAGAAAGACGGAAATCAAATCGAGCCGACACTTTGTTTTGATCTGAAAATGTGTCCAAGTGTAGATATTTAGGAACCCAAATGAGGGCAGCATGATTTCATAACAGCGGGCAGAGCGGCGGAGGCCCTCCGCAGAGCTGCTTGTGTTATTTTGACACTGGCTGGCAGTGAGGGGGGCAGCGGGGTCACAAACGTCAGTGCTTTACTAGTGAGAGTAGATCAAATCTGACCTGGATAAAGTGGAGAACAGTCGGCGCTGGCCCGCACAGCCTCCCCGCGCTGCGAGGAAATGTGAGCAGCGGCTTGGTCGGTGAGGTCAGGACTGCACAGAGAGCAGCCCCGGCATGCCGCTTCTTAATGCAGGGTGGGCTATTTACAGAAACACACCACCGCCACCTCTCCTGCCCACCCCAACCCCAACCCCCTCGAGCGGATCCACCACCACCGCCGCACAGCTCCATGTACCATGCAGTCATGCAGACAGATGGAGAGAGACTTTTCAGATCACCCAGCTCTGTCCTCTACAACCGTGGAAACACTTACTCCTCTCCCACAGTGCCATGTCCTGACTTTATTTTTTAAATGAGATGTTATTTGACCCGTGGCTCTTAACATTCAAGATGAGACACGGAGCGGAGGACAGAGAGGCTAAATGCGCTGTCCATACATACACATGCTGCTGTCATGTGGAACCGCCCCAGACAGGCTCAAGGCTGATGACATAGACAGACCGGCAGACATGCTTTAATGAATGGAGGACACTGGACTACATGCGCCTTCATTTCCTGATGTGAGGCTTCCCTCTCACACAGCTCTACCAAATCACAAGTCACATGTCCATATATGTTAAAGGGACAATGAGGAGTTTGTGTTTGGTTATAAAAATGTCTACGTGTCTATGTGGATGAATCTACGTTACCCACACTTGTTAATGGGTCCATTTTCAATAAATATATCATTTTGTCTTTATCGTTTTTTTGTTATTATCATTTAGTGGTAGGGTCGCCCCAATTTCTTATTTTCAGTTTTGCAGACGCTGCCTGGTCATGGGAATAACGCCGCTGAATCGCCGTTTATGGTCGGAACGATAAAGGTATCTGATCGTCTTCGAACCTCCGACTTTCATTCTTGATTTGAAAACATTATTTTCGCTTTCGTCCTTCTTTCGCTGTTCCAAGAATTTCACCGTGCACGTGGAGGCTCATGGGAAATGTACAGTAGTGTGAAAACACTTTGCTTTCTAAAACTCCTCATTGTCCCTTTAACTATTGTTTTCATGCAAAATGTTCAACTGAAGCTTTCAGTTAGAGTCTGGTGAGCATCCTCAAAAATCCAAATATTTCAGTCAAAATCAGTACAACAGAAGTGCCACGTGTCCTTCTTCCTTGTCAAAATCTAGTGACTACATTTCCCACAATGCAACTCAACAACCGAGCGTTTGGTTAGAGATCCATATCTTGTATGAGTAGCATCAAATGAAGCCTCAAACGGCTGGAAGTGCATTATTAAGTGGATGTGGACAAGTGGAATAATTACAGCAACCAGTAGCCTCTGAAATATTCATATGGGCACATGAGTATGATTATTTTATAGACTTGGGAAAAAAATGTGAATTTATTCTTTCACAGCCGTGGGGAATTGGAGATCATTTTGGTTTTTAGTTGCCCAGGCTTTGATATATAACTCCATTTTGGAAAATTTTGGCTTCCAGAGTTCTGTGAACTGTTTTAACTGGAACTCTTCTCTACAGCTCTCATAGGTGTTGACAGCCAGGTCTGTGAATAAACCCAAGGTAGCCTACCCTTACACTGCTTCTGCAAGGATACATTGCTGTTAGATTTTCTTTTTTTCAAAGCTACACGCAAACCAAAAATAAAAAAAAATCCCATTCACCTCCATTGTATCGAGTCGGAGGAAGAGATCTCAACAAGTCAAAAACCATGTGCGTGACTTCCAGAGGTTAAGTGTAAAAACATGTTCGAGTGCGTGCAGCAGACCTTTAAAAAATATTTTTCACTTTCAGTATCACAATGGACATTAGCTGAATGAAAACATATAATTGCAGGTACAGTATGTGGTGTGTACCTTGGACTGCTGAACCGTCAAGAAGAAGCCTTGGGCTGTTACATATATTGACGCAATCCTCCATCTCTGTGTGTTTGTTTGTGTGTGTGCGTGTATGTGTGTGTGTCGTTTGAGCCTGCCATTTCTCCAAGGGAGCATTGATCCGGCATAATGACTTTTGTGGAAAATGCTCTCTCCACAATGGACAACCTTGTCCTGTGTCATACTTGTTATCAGGTTTAGACAACACAGGAACAGAATTTGAACACGCCAGTGAGGGAACTAATCCTCCTTCTTTTCTCCTGTAAGGTACATCAGGTTTAGTCACTAAATCAGGGGCAAAGAGAAAAAAAAACCAAACCATCATGCTGAAATGGTATATAAACAAATCTATTATTTGTATTCATGCTTGCTTTCACAAAACCATCGCTCCAATGCAGGGAAGCAGGCCTGCAATAAATTTGGCTTAGCACGGCGGCAGCTAATACATTTGGGTAAGTGATGGCGAAATAAGCTTCTTTTTTATCAATGAACAGGAGAGGCAGAGTCAACTATTCACCCTGGCTTTATCACTGGAGACTAAATGAATGACTTCCTTTCTCTGGGCTACTCAGGTCTCCAGCAAGGTTAAATGGGTATATCCTGCTGACCTCATTCCCCCCAGTTCAACCATAAACATGACCTGCTCTGCTCCTCTCACTGCAGTGCAGCGCTGGAGTGGTCAAATAAAAGTTCACACTGGGAGTCAAGGAAACATTCAAGCTGCGGTCCACAAGTGGGATTTTAAGGTAAAGCGAGCACTTTAAAAACATGATCTGGGAATTATATTTAAAAAAAGAAAGAAAGCGCAAACTGGCAACACGAGAGGGTAGAAATCATGAGGAAGCAAGACAACAGCATGAAGAGCCACCGCGCTGCCCAGGGCATTGTCGCCTGACAAAGACCTCAAAGCTCTGTTTCTGGTGGAGAAAAAAAAAAGCAGAACAAATGGGGATTACAATATTTGAGGAAATAGAGTCTTTCAGTTGACCTACATCTCCCACAGAGACTCGAAATTATAATCCCAGCATACATGTTCAGCTATTGAATTTTTAGATTCTGTATCAACACCATGAAATTGTGTTAGATGGCAACTAAATGGGTAAAAAAAAAAAAAAAAAAGAGAAAAAGAAAGAAAGAGAGATTAGTGGCAAGACATGCTGACAGCACTTAACACATCCCGAGGTTGAAATGTGGGCTGACAGCTCATGATTTCACTTCATTACATTTTTATTCCGACTTGACAGTTCGAGATCCAAACATTTGCGTTTACAGTATGTGCTAATATTAACACCTCCTGTCCTGTTAGACTACAACTCTAAGCTTGAAGAATTCACTGAAGGCTGTAAAAAAAAAAAAAAAAAAAAGTTTCAAACACATTAAATCATTCTTTAGCATTTAGCAGCAGCCTCTAAGGTTTTGATTAGAGTATTCATTGAACCCTGCACTTTAACACTCCGAATCAATTAGATGAACCAGCACACACACACACAAATACACACAAATACACATACACACATTTCAACTGGTTAAATTGAATAATGATTTAATGCACTGCCGTCCACTAGCCACCAGAATAATCATACTCACTCACAAACAACATCCATTAATGGCTTTAGTGATGGTGATGTAATTGCTAAAAAAAAAAAGAAAAAAAGTGCTTTTTAGTGATGATCTAAATGCATAAGAAGCTCTCTCTCTCTCCTGGGTGTGCAGTTTGTTGTGAATGGACTTCTTGATGATTATGAGAGGATTATTTTAAAAAGAAAAAAAAAGGGGGAAGTGCAACATAAAGTCACATCCTTCTGTTTTCAGGACCTAACCACATGTTGGAGGCAGTTTCAAACATTTGCATCCATTACTTCTTATGCTTTGTTTTAAATTATTCTTTTATTACTTAATCCTTACCTAATCAGGAGAGCTCGGTATTAGAATCACAAGGCGGCGGCAACAGCGAGTCACAGATGAACAGACGCAGTGTTATTAAACCCTTATTTTTTCACCTTGTATTGTGTTTTATAGTAACTACTTTTAATTTGTCCGCTAAAGCACCCGCATCGCTGTACAAATAAAGATTATCATTACATTATTGACTATTTAAATAGGACCTCCGCTGTGTGTGAGAGGATGTGTGAGAGGAAGAAAAGGAGAGAGTGCGTATGTACTGTATGTTTACGAACCCTCAGGAAATACCAGGACAGACACGCTGACTCTCCAGCTCTTCAGGCCCATGTGACTGGAAACACACAGACCAGATTGTTTGCGTGTTTGCTTGGGGCAGCGATAAGAACATTTAGTTAGGAGAGAAAAATCAAAGCGAGTGAGTTTGAACCAATCTGGCCTGCCACTGGAGGTGTGGTCCACTTCTGGCTGCTTATCTCGCGTTAAACTTTTGTTTTTCAGTTATCAGCCATCCTGTTAATTTGCATGATGACTCTTGCGTCTGTGTCCCCGTAGCGATCCAGCGCGACTGGCGCTCCGCTGGCTTCCTGCTCTCATTACATTAGCATACTGCAGATGCAACCGGACTCGCCATCGCCTTGCTGTTGCTCAGCAATATTTACAGCAAATACCCAAGAAAGCTGAGAGAGCTGCAGCGCCTGACACTTTTTCTTTACTAACCTACTTTTTCTTTTCTATATGTTCCTATGTATTGATTTATCAATGCATATATTCACACAGTTTTTACTCTACAAAGCAGATGCTTGCCCTTAAATCCAAGACCAACCAGCTATTTAAGATGTACTGGATTTTTGGACTGACACATCTTAAGTCTAAAAGTCAAGTCAACTATCATCACCTAAAGAAGAAAATTGGCTTAAACAATAAATACCGTGTCAAATTTATAACCGAACCTTTGCTCTTGAACTGCAACCTTCACCACTGATCAACTGATGTGAATAAGACATGGAAAAAAAGGATTGCAAAGAACCAATTTGACATTTTTTTTCCCCCAGTTGAACAACCAGTGACAGATTGAAGTAAAAAGAAGTAAAAACAAAAAAGTTAAAAAAAAAAAAAAAAAGTTTCCCTTTTCATAACTGTCACGAAAAAAAAAAAGTTTCCAGTTCTTCGACGAAATGCTGTTCAGTCTCCTCATGAAAAGGTCAGGGGGAAACCCAACCACTGCTCATTAGAAAACTCTGCCTTTTCCCTCGAGCTGTGGAAGCTAAACAGTGGTGGCAGAGATGTAAATATTTTGAGGGAAAGCTCTAATCTCTTACGTCTTCATTTCCTCCTATAATAAATATTGTAGCGAAATCTCATCACCATAGGTTTATGCGTGTCGGCTTCAAACAAAATGTACCAGATTGTTCGGTATAAGAGACACGAGGTATGAAGATGTGTACGGTCCCAGATGATGAATGTGAGAGTAGAAATCCAAAATATTAAAAATCTGGATGCTGCTTTAAAATGCTCTCAAACCATTGTTCTCTTTGTGTTGGTACCTGGCATGCAGCGACCCGTCTGGCTGGACTTTTGTGCGTTTTCCTGCACAAAAGCACATCACCATTAATCTCTCACAAAGATGCCATTATAAATGTCATTAAATATGGTGTCCAGCAAAAGGTACAAGCAGCCAGCCTGAATAATTAATTCCTACTGTTCGTGCTGCAGGGGGACTTTTCTGATCAGAGCTCAACCTGGTAACACGCTCTGTTATGATTGGCTAATGCAAGGTCAGTGTCTTAAGAGACCCCGCTCAAATATCCAGCAGCAATTAGTGGCTGCTGCGCGAGTGTTGCTCATGTTATTATGTGATAGGGGAGCGAGAGTGACCGCAGGTAGAGATTTAATGTCCTGTTTATGCTGTTGCCAAGCAAAACAGTTTATTGGTAGCACAAAGCACAAAGACAACTGGTTACTCACTGATGGTCACATGGCTACGAAGCGGAAGGCGTTTCAATAGGAAGTCCCCTTCATTTCAATGCAATCTGAACAAACAGAACAAAAACGCAATATACTGTCATCTGGCGACACGCTGCGGTGCCCAATCAGGCATGTGCAAACGCAAAGCAATGGTAGATTAGAATATTATATGAATGACTAACTATGGTTGAGTTTGGATCATGGAAAAATGTCTAATAATGGTTTTTAAAGTGTCCCAGAGCTTCAAAATCTCTGGAAAGCCAAAGATTTTCCAGAGCTTTAAAGCCTTTGCCTGAAAGCTACTTCACATTATGAACACTATGTAGTAGCTGTCAATCCCAGACTTTCTTAAAACCATCATAGGAAATGTTTTTCCACGGGCCGTTAACCTCGTAGTCTTCAACATTCAATCAGCTAAATTGCTCAGATGCGATCAGACGGTGTTGAGGACTGAGATGTATCAGCAAGTATGTGGCCTTACCATGAGAACCAGTTGTGAACTGTTGCATGACTGAATATTCAGATTAAATGAGTCCATTTGATTTTTATTTTCAAATGTGACACAACGAACAAATCTTACATGGCCTACTTTTACATCACGCTCACAGTCATAGCACTGTACTGTTATAAACCCTCAAATGTATGGATGTATTATTCAAACTGGTATGCAACTGGCTGGGAAGACAGAGAGGTATGATCAGTTGAGCTCTTATAGGGGCAAAAGGGTGGGGGTATTTGTGATGTAAGTGCTTGTCAGGTGAAGAGACAACTAGCTGGTGATTGACTGGGAGTCCACATCCTGCACCCAGGACGGCAGCGGGTTAACAGTGACAAGAAAAACAAGAAAAAGGAGCGCTCCGGCTGGAATGAAAAGAGGGAACAATGCAGAAACATACACAGTCGTGAGAAAAGACCACTGTCTCCATCAAAAAAACAAAACACAGAAGGCAGTGAAATAGGAGGTCAAACAGAGAGCTCCAGTAAGAATGACGGAGAGATGGACAGTGAACAAGCTCTGCGTCTGCTCCCTATGAGTCAATCCATTGTGAGGCGCACAACACACGAGTCAAGCTCCCAGTGAATCAGAGCAGTCAGCTGCCATCCACCACCTCAAGGCAAGAGGCCAGGCTAGCACAGGACCGCAGACATGTGACCAGCTGTCTCACACAACCGCCGTCACTGTAGCGCGTCTCCACTCAGGACAGAGACATTGACAGTCAGCTCTCAGATATAGGTTCCTCTGACGGATTCCCCGGCAGAACGTGTTTGAACAAGTTCTCGCAGTTTATTCAGCTCGGACAGATAATATACTGCTATGATATAGTGGGAACAGAGGCAGCAGGTGTTTGTAAATCTATAGATGACTGCCACGTGTGATTTAGAGCCCGCTGTCGGGAGGGCGCAGTGACATCAATACTGCAGCAGGAGTTTGTTTCTGAGGGCCTGGCTGAGCTGAGGACACCAAAATAACGCCCCACTTCTACCCCCACCGTCCAACCCTTCACGCCGCCTCCCTCCTCCCACCACCGACAGCGATACACGGCTCCACACGTGCAGCTGTCTAAATATTACTTCTCCCCTTCTTCTCCTCTTCATCTTCACATTCCTCTGCTCCTATCTCCTTTCTGCCTTTTCTGTCGGGATGAGTTTAGGGCGGAACAACTGTTCCGAGCAGGCACAACTGGGGATGTCCACATTTGGTGCAGCGTTGTCATGTCAAAAGTCTGAAGGAGAGCAGACAAGTAGAGAGCAGGGGGATGGGGGGGGGGCGCTGACCTTCTGCTGCCCAGCTTTGAGCTATAACCAGCAGCACACCTGTGGTACCAATTATCCCGTAGCTAACCACAATTAGATTATTCTGCATGTAAATAGTATTTTCTACACAGCTCTTGCAGCAGGCAGTGGCTTTTTTTGGGTGAGTACGAGTCATCGCTAAATCACTGTATGCAATTAGGCTTTTAATGCAATTTATATAAGAAGCCAGACTAAAGCTAATCTCATAAAAAGGACAAACAGAGCCATTAAAAGTCCTCTGCTCTTTACTTCATTACTGGCTCAGCTTGCTCTCCTTATGTTAAGAGTCCCCAGGTGCATGAATGTTTCATGGCCACCCTGCTGCCTGCTTCCCTCCGCTCAGATTCAGCCTTTCTCCCGCCTCCCAGAGGAAGCTCAAAAAACTCTGCTGTCAATTGCACTCTCTTACACTCTGCTACCGTCATCATCAGCCATTAGTGGCGGCGGCGGTGGTGGTGGTGGGGGACGGCAAGCATACAAGACAGCTGTTTTGCCTTGATGACTCAATCATCCCCTTCAGTGGGATTAGCATCAGTATCATCATCCTCATCATCGCCTTTGATCCCAGAAATTACCAAACAAGTCTCAAATTGATGACTATCAGTTTGTCTGCCTCGAATTCCAGGGCGTTCAAAAAAAAAGGGAGATCTGACTTCATTGTGTGGCGCTCAATCGCGATACAGAGCTGGAGGAGACGAATTTGTAATATCCACCGTATTTTTCTATCGAAGCCTTTTGAAAGAGCCAAAGGAACAAATTATTAATTTCACAGTTTGTCAAGGTGACAAAGTGCTGTAAATACTGAAATATCTGTTTTTCTTATTTTTCTGTGGCTAAATATCCAAGAGCTGTGGATCAATCACAGATCCTTTCACTGATGTAAAAGTATAATTACATTTTTCTGAAGTCTGAAGCTTGAGGAACTTCTACCACACCAAGTAGGATCTGGGCTTAGTATATTCGTCCCCTGCTGTAAATACATCTTCAAACCGAGCCACTTGACTGGCAGTCTGATCAGCTGATGCTCTAAATCAAGGCCCTGCAGCGCTGCCACTATCATCATTTCATTAGCTTTACACAGACATATTAGCAGATAGAGCGTTTGGCAGAAGCTATGTGGAGTCGAGTCAATCTCGTTGGGTTAGGTTATGTTTTAAAACAAAAATGTACCGACCTAATGAGGCCGCGGTAACTGCTTTCACCGGTGCAATAATATAGCAGCAATAGGCAGAAGAAAGGCTCGTCAATTTCAAGAGGCAGCATGGAGGTAGACCATTCACAAAGCCAACAGCGTCTCAATGCCAAGTGTTCTTAAAACATATTACGCCGTGCCATTAATTAATCTGTTGGCTTGTGGTGTGTAGCTTATTCAGGCTATTCATCATGAACAGGAAATTGACAAGTTATCCGAGGATGGCACGTCAAAGAGATATCGGCCTCAATTTTGCATCAGAGGAAGCGAGCACTACTCCATTTGTTCGACGCTCTTTGTTTTTTCTCTTCAGACGTCTTTGTTTGAGCCGAGCCGAGGCCGATCGCTTATATAAAAAAGACACGCGAGATTGTAAAGTAGGCTCGGAAGATTCAACGGGGTCACAGGACGGTGGGGAAGTTCATCTCAGAGCCAAGTGGTTTCCTCCTGCTGTATGTCAACTCAGACCATCGCAGCGGGCTTGCGGAGAACATCTGTCCCGCATAGACAAACACTTTGTACCGCCGCAGTCGCCCTGTCAATCAAACGCGTTCTGGCATGTTGCTGACTATCACCAGCAGTCGCAAAAAGCGCCTCTGAAGACGTGGGCCTACACGAGCACGAGCGCGCGCGTCTCCATTTGTATGTGTCTATGGGAAAGAGGGGATGACGCCGCGGCTATTTTTAGTGCAGTACACTGAGTTCTGCCTCTTGTGTTATGCTGCTCTGTTCCTTGGACAGGGTCAGCAGCAGCAGCAGCAGCAGCAGCAGCAGCAGAGAACACCGGGATAGCTCCAGCTCTGCTCCCTGACCTCGGCCCTCCAGCTCCTACATACATCAGTGGGAGAGACCTACAAAGATTCCTGAGTAGTGGTTAAGGGGAGGCTATCTGCAGAAAAAAGAGAAAAAAAAGGCACTTTCTTGACGGATGCCATGTTCATCCACCTCGTTCTCTCTCTTCGGTGACTAATGGGCTGATAATTCAGCTGTCACCCTGGCACATTATCTCTCGCTTTCTCATGGGAAGAATACCACCCCGGAATATCTCCGCCGCAGTCTCAGCTCCTCTGTAAGATACGGCCGAGATTCCCGAAAGCTGGTTTACAGCTGAAGGTATTGTCGAGAAAACAAAGCTGAGATCAGATGGAAAATCCACAAGAGCATTAAGCACGGAGGAATCCCCCCCATCCTCAATCCCAAAATAAAAGGAGATAAGATTGTAGATGTTAGAAGTTCTGAGGAGGCAACCTGGCAAAAGTACTTTCTTGTCACAGCCAGTTAGTCACCCAGTCGAGTACAGGGAAAATCAGCTTCACACTCATCTGATGCGCATCAATGATGAACCATTGAGTCAGTACTCACGCTGACACAAAAGCTTCAAGGGTAAAATCCTTGGATACTGTTGAGATATGATCAATATGTGTTGTACATTCTACAGGGTTGTGCAATTATTATCCAGTTCAGCGAATCTCTACATTTCAAAGAATGTTTTTTTGGACACTCTCGCAGTCTGAATTTGATCGTGTCACATCGAGCTGCTGGTAATGAGCGGGGGGTGAAAATCGTTCGGAGAAACCCGCCGCAACATATTTCGTAGTCCTGCCGCACTTCAATTAACGAAACCACTGTTTGTGTAGGAACAGATTTCTCCAGTCTAGCAAGACGAACCTCTTTCTGGGATTCTTGGGGAATTTAAAATAGTTCTGCACTTGACTGAAGAAAAAGCTCGCTGTTGCTGGTGCTGATGATTTAGATAAACCTGTCGTTCCCCGTGGCAGCCGCACTGGAAATACCCAGGTATCGTGTCGCATCATGTAAAGTCACTTATCTGCAGGGATAAAATGCACCGACAGACAAGATGGGGCAGAAAAGTGAGGTAATGCATCTTTGCACTGACTAATTTCCACTGGATTTAACACAACACCACAACAAATAATGACAAAATGAAGACACATGGCAAGAATTAATGACTTATGGTGCTTGCATATAAATTCTAGTTCATCTGACAGCAACGGAATGAACAGATATGTGGGTTAAACAGTATGCAAGCATGGGTTTCCATTTTCCCCTCTACTTGCTGCCTTTATTTCAAACAGAACATGGTGATTATCCTCTGTATTATTATTATTCCATTGACAAAATCTCTATTTCCCTCCTTCCTGGCTCTTTTCCGCAGCTTCCTCCTGTTGAAACTGTGCTGGGTGTCCTGGGAGCTCCACAGGTTACTCTGTGTTACAATAGTCTTTTTTGGTTTCATTTTCCCTTTAAGCACCTTGCTTCAGGAAACACCCGTGCATACAACAGCCTCATCACGCTTATCAGTTCAACAGCTTGTCATCCAGACCTCTGGGTGTTTGGGTTGAATGATAAACTCACACCGCTCTGCCATGCACTTGTTTAATAAAGTACTTCCACTTGACTCAACACCGGTCATTGGAACAAGGGAGTTGTGATTGTGCCCGAGTGTCAAGCTGCTGTACAGAAATTTGGCTACTTGGTCTGTTTTTATCAAAATGTCTCCCTGTCATTATTTTCCACAGAAATCTCCTCAGAGTAAGAGTTCACTCCAACAAGTGATAATAATCCTTCTAATAGGCTTGAATGTCATGAAACCTGGAGTTAAGTGGCAGGGCTCTGGTCTCTTTGTTTTCCTGCACAGGGGAGGTGGACATGTGTGCAGAGCCAGGCCCTCTATCCTTCCTGTTCAGTTACCAGAGGCCTCGCACTTATCAGTTCCAGATCTCACAAGAACAGAGAGAAAAAGCGAGAGAGAGAGAGAGAGAGAGAGAGAGAGAGAGAGAGAGAGAGAGAGAGAGAGACCACTGACAGGAAGGGGATTTTTTTTCCCTCTCCTCTCCTCCCTGCCCCCACCCCCCTCTCTTTTTCCTTTAGCGAGGTTAACAGAATGTCTGCACCCCTCACATTTCACAGAGGAAAGCGATTATTCATTAAGGTTTACACGGGTGCTGCAGAGACGGAGAGCAACCTGGCAACCCAAAGAAATAAACAACAAAATAATAAAAAAATACCACACTGGCAAAAATCACTAGAGTCCAGATTCTCAAATATGAACGTTTTCTTGTTTCATGACCTTGAATATATTTTTAATTACAGACCGCTGGTCGGACAAAGCAGGAAGTCTGAAGGTGTCACCTTGTGCTCTATGAAGCTATAAAAAAAAGCAGTGTTTGCTATTTTTTGACATTTTACAGACTAACCAGAACCTAGTCAATAAAATAAAAATAAAAACCACAATCATTGGTTACAGCCCTAGACACTTTTTTTTCTGGATGATTTTATTGTGGTTATCAACCTCAGATGTTACACTTATCTATTTGAGATTGTTGCCATTTCCTTTGACTGCAGCCTCTCAATCAAACCCGGCTATATTTTCCCTCCGCAGCGACATTCAGGGGAGGAAAGAAAACTCTGTCATTGAGAGTAAGGGAGAGAGAAAGAGAGAGAACTGACTGTGAAGCAGTCGTGTCATGTCCCCTGTTCATGTCACATTCCCCTCGTTTCACTTGCTCTCACTGTCTACCTCGCCTGACATTTCCACAATAATCACTTTGGTTTATCCCACTCAGCTGTGTGGCGGGCAGATGTTTGTCAGGGCACCGTATTCCTCAGCATTCACACTGCTCTAATCAAGATTAACCACTCTTATCTATTCAGTGTGTGCGTGCATGTGCGTGTTTGTGTGTGTGGATGCTGGATGTCCCAATTCCTAATCCATGAAGCCATAGCTGTATTGTATAATACAGTGGACGAACCAATTACATTCCCTTTCCACGACATAATTCTCCCTTTTAGTGGAGCACACGCTGGGTACGTATTGCATAAGGATGAACCGCTGGCCTGCTGCTGAAGCGGACAGTCATGACCTTCTGTATATGTGTCCTCACGCTACATATGAACTTGGATGACGGCAAAAAAAAAAAGTTAAACAGACGCAACATCTCAACGCTTGCTTACTCAGACGCCCCCCCCACCACCCAAAGGAGCTCCTGATGAAATCAACATGCTCCGCGAGGTGAGGCGAGCCGACCCTGACCACACACACAAACTGCTGCCATCGCATGTTTACCTAAAGACAGTGGAGCGCACGGAGCATGTCCGAGCAAACAAGCTGCGGTCTTTAAATCACAGCAGTGACAGCGGAGGCTGATATCTTGTTTCCAGTAACAGGCTTTGTTTGATTCCAGCTGTGACATAACATCTTTTGCAGGGATAGTGTAGCCCTATCTCGGGCAGAGCAGCATCACAGCTAATTAGGAAGTGTCCTTACAGAGCCTGAGAAGTCTCAGGGATTTAAATCAAATGAATGTACTCAACACTGGGTTTGCGCTCTCAAATTATTTACTTCTTGTGCACAAATTAGTCATTTCTGCTCTCATATTTATGGAACATAAAGGTAAATAGTTTTGTTTTCTTCTGAGGACTGTTGCAAAACAGATTAAGTAGTCTGATTAGTGCTAGTCTCTCACATTAGTTCTCCAAGCTGCTTTATATTTTAGCTCTACTGCGTTGTTTACTCCCCAGGGGTATTTTGTTCTCAGGACTGTACATCTAAAAAGAGCTTGATGTTCCCCAAAGCTAGCTAGATCGCTACTATTGGTTAGCAAGCTCATTAGTCTGATTGCTGAGGTAGGCCTCTGTAATAGTAATTTTTTTTTTTTAACAACACAGTTTTATTATTTTTAAGATGAATGTGAAACAACCACTTCTACTGTATCTAACAAGTGCATGAACACTGCAGTAATCAAACTAGAACAGAATGAGGTAACAGGTTATTAGCTTTCTCCACCCTGGATTCAACAATGTCAGAAATGTCTTTTCTGAAGATAAAAGTGAATTTTATTTTGTCTCTCTATAGTGCATCTACAAATACACAATTAGTAGTTACAACCTGCAAATATCTGATTGCAGCTAGCCTGTTGTTGACATTTTGGCTGCTGCTAAATCACTGCGCTAGCCTGTCACGACAACCTACAAGTCCCTCACTTATTTAAGAGCGTCCATTTCTAATTTATGAGGCAGAATATGAAATTAATTTGACCCCTGATATCTACCAGGCTCTGTAGGCTCCCACTTCATACATGTAAGAAAAAGATTAAAGAAAAAAAAAAGAAGAGGACTCACCTGTGTTGACTTCAATCCTTGATTCTTCACCAGGTTGGACCCCCCCACCCATTCACACACCAGGAGGAGAAACACTCCAGCGCCTCACCTCTTCAGTCCCTGAGAGAAATCAGAGGAGAAAAAGAAAAAAAACATCAATCACCGCTGCATTATCCACCAATCTCCAAACACTGAATTATTACATTTGCATTTTTCCCCCCTGAAAATCAAGCCCACTCAATGATTTCACTCCTCGCTGATTCCTTTGGGCACTGAGTGGCTTCCATCTGTGCCTTGCTGAACATGATGCACTCCTTCCCCGCACGGTTAAACTCCTTCATGCTCTCATGCCCATGACGGACAAATAAAAAAATATTTAAAAAAGAAGAAGAGGGGTGAGTGGGGGGCAGCAGCAGATACTTCACACGAGCAGTATGGCGTCATAAATATCACACAAGTTCAGTGTCGTAGCACATTTACGAGTGACTCCTGATTGACTGATAAGCCGATTAAGAGGGGCCTTCACCATAGTTTAACACTTAGCCTGGTTGGCAGGACTCGTGCGACTCGTGCTCAGTGACATTCAGACCCTTCAAAACGACCATAGCTCAAAAAAGGTGATAACCAGTGTGTGAAAAAGTGTTATCATTATGATTATATACTACAGAAGCCAGGCAAGCACTTAAGAGAATAACAGAACAACAGAATAAGATAATAAAATAATATAATATATAGTAAATAAGGCCAAGTTTTGATTTATCCTCTGGTTAACAATCATGTTTATCTACTTTCATTACACTTAAGGTTAATTAATTACTATAATAATGAATATAATTATGAGCATAGTAACTACAGTGTGGAGTGGAGCATGTGAGCAAACGCGAGTCTCTGCTGGCATCTGAGTTAGAGTCACACATAAAATGCTTTTTCATAATCTGAACTAATGAATGAATAGTTGTAACTGTATTTCCCAGTTGCACAAGGCCTCACATGGAAAGAAAAATATGAAATGTAGATGCTGAAAGACATTATTCAGGTCTGCACATGTCCTAGACCCCTCTTTGAATGACGGGTCAAGGTTTAGGTAGTACTCCTAGATTGGCATCTTTTAAGGTGGCAGGCCACTCAAGTCAAGAGTATAAACAAACTATTGGCCTTTTTCATTGTCCCCCGTTCTCAACTTATTTTTTTCCCTCTAAAATTCCTCCTTTGCTCAAAGGACGTGACACTAATTTTCATGGAGTCAAAGAAAACGTTGGAGGGCATCAGCCAATTTTTTTCCCCCCCTTTCCCACTACTCAAATGTTGAACTATGAAATTTCAAGGCGCTAAATGGGATGGTAGAAGAAAAGAAAGAATAAGATGTCCTCAGGCTGTTTACTTTAGCTCTGTGAATGTATGTGAGGATGTGTAAGTATGCAACAAATGTGATTTTTCCCACCACTCCTCCTCCTTTATCACCCCTGTCTTTAAGTTTATGACTGTATCCTGTAAGGACATCATTCTCATTAGGCATGTGCACAGTAGCACACAGCATGTTAACCATTTCTGTCCACTCACGGGGACTACTCAGGTTTCTCCTGAGCTCATGCTTTGGTTCACGGGACAAAGCTAATGGTCCAAATATAAAAACTGTCTAACCTCAAGGTGTATTTTCACATTCAGTGGGAGCAGGCATTCCCTCATGCCTTGCACTTTTTTAATCCTTTTTTTTTATATCATTGGAAGAAATTTTAGGCAGCATTTCTCCCCTGTTGGAACTGCCGCTCTCTGAAAAGAGAGAGTGGAGGAGAGCTGGGGGCTCAATGGGTTTGGGGAGGGAGCAGGAGGAGGAGGGGTTGACGCTGGGTGCCTCCTTTTTAAAGCCAGATTCTCCCCAGATACCTCTGTGCTATTCATCAACAGCTTTTCCAGGGCTGTGAAAAATCAATGTGCTCTGCACTGCAAACAGTTCATAATGACGGGGGATGGAGAGAGAAAAAAAGCTCAACTGCAACAGAATTGATTTGTTTAAGTACAATAACACGGCTCTGCAGCGCGGCGAGGAGGAGGCTCGAGCGCCCAGACAAAGACTGACTGGCAGTATGAAACCACAAGCAGTAATTGATAAACTGCTGGCAAAGTGCAAATCTGAAATACAGAAGCTTGTTATCTAATTAAAGGACTTTTTCTCTGAATTACCACCTGACAAGAGGAAATACACTTGGAGTCTCTAGAGACTATAAATCTTCTCTAAAACAGAGTAAAGGCAAAATTAAGAGTTTTAAAAACACACAAAACATTTATCCGTAATGTGATGAGTTGTTAGTTAAACAACATGTGCTTGTTTGTCTGAATTCAAGTAGCAAATCTTAACATTTGAGAAGCCGGAACTAGTGTATATTAAAGGGGAACTGCAAGTCCAGTTGCTTTTCCGCTGTTTTGCTAACCCTCCCCCCGGCCATGTGCATTTGTTTTTAACGAAGCTGGCAAGAAATCAATCCATGGAGCCATGGATAACATTACATATCATATACAATGTTATGACGTGTATATTTGTGTAGCCTTATCTGTCATAGACAAAAGATTACATGTTACAGGGTGCGATTGTGTCACGGTGCCGCCGCGATGAGAGCTAGAACACCGAGTCGTTGGCGCTGATCTTGTAAGGTTGGTTTCTGGCCAAGAGACGCTACGTGGAAAGCAGAGATCATCCATTCTCCTTTGTAACAAGTTGCACGTCATTTATTTAAGCATCACAATTATTCTGAAGCTGTTACATTAAGGTAAAAATGTAGGTAACAATCTTGCATAGCTCCTCTTTAAACAACTGCTTTATCATCACATTTGATAGATTAGCTATAAATCCACTGATAAACATTGACACATACTCAAACACAAAAACCCACTATTCACACGCATATCTGCTCTGATTGTGCGTGCAACCCACGTGCACACACATATTTGTGCTTCTGGCATAGGGAATCACTGCATCCCCAAGCCAATTCAAAGCACATGCAGAGAGGTTTGGATGTTGCACAAAGCCAAGTCATCAGAATATTTAGAAGATGACACCAGGCCTAGAAAACACAAACACTCACAAGGTGAGATTTTGTATAAAAACCTCCTGATTCTGCAGGATCCTGGACTAAGTTGTGTCAAGATAGGCCAGCACAATAAAACATTTCTCCCTGCCTCTTTTAAGCCAGGCACAGAGGTGCATTTATCATTGTTATTATTCCTTCAGAGAGGCCCTCCCAGGTTTAATTGGATCCTCATGGAGTCAAAATCCCCGCTGTCGCTACAGCCACTGGAGCCGGACAAGCTCATTCCGCCCCACTCAGCGCTCTGGGTTTTACTCCACTGCGTGAGGAACATGTCATCCTGTGCAAAGTAGCCACGAAAAACCCCTCCGGTTGAGTCGGAAGGGTGGCGGGAGCAAGGACGCCACCCGCTAAGCCCAGACAAAGGCAGAGGAGAGGCACCTGGGGGAGAAACTCTCACCTGGCTCTGCTCTCAACGCTGTGGGGAAAGCTCTTGAGAACCACAGGCTGCCCGTGCACCCAGCCAGCTCTCAGGGGCTGTTACTCCCAGTGGGTCGCATTTGCACTTTAAATGGTAAATACAGTAGTTTTTGAATGCATATGAACAAGCAGAACCACGAATGAATTAAAATTGACTTTTTTTTAAAGGGAAACAACGTGCTAATAGCTCAGAGACATGATCAGGCACGACTGCGAGATGATGGATATACTGTACTGTGTGAAATTAAGTATGACAGAATACTTCAAATAACCTCTAAACGGTCTTGCAAAGTTTTCATCTTTTCACCATCTAGCTTTGAACACTTACACAGAAGTTTACAAAGCAGCCGGCAAACTGCGTGAAAAGTAGGTTTTCCCATTATTATCTTCTTAGTAAATACCAACTCTGAAACTTTTGACCTCCCATTCACCTCCCTCTGTAGTGCTCCACTTCCACTTGGTGTTACCTTGGCACAGAAATCACAACTCCTCCTTCAGGCTCCTTCCTGTTGTTGATATGCTCAAGACATGCAAGATCAACTGAGATACGCATCTCTGCTTTTCAAAAAGACACCCCGACAAAGACACTTGAAGTCATGAAAAAAAAAAAGGAGGAGCGCCGGATCGGCAAACGCAAGAATGACAATGTCGGCGTTTGTAATGATTTTTTCAGCACAGAGGCAGGTTTTCATTTGAAGTAGATGAAAACAGCATTGTGTGGAAACACGCTGGTAATCATCTCACCTTACAGCCTGTCTGTTTACATATACACTAATAATGTGGCTATAAGCAAATTAATTAAGGGGATACTCTCGCTTCGACAACACTCTGACTTAATTGGGTTATTTTAGTGGAATTAAGTTTGAAGGTCAATAACTCATCAATCTTTCAAATGACTGCTAATGATTAATTTTACTACACTAATTACTGAGCTATTTCTACGATTCATTTATTGTACATTTCAATTGAAAGCAGGTCATGAGCACGCAATGTAAATATTGCCATTGGGAAAACAGTGGTTATATCATGTAAATTATATGTCTGGGATTTAGCAACATGGTGGGAAAAAAAAGATTTAATTTAGGCCAATTATCAAATAAATCTTACATTAATAGGGAAGTCATATCCTAATCTAGAGACGTACAGCAGCGCAGTTATAATGTCAGCAGGAGCTGTATTGGCTTACACACTATGATCCAGGTTAACAGAGGAGGGACTGAAGATTTTCCCAACCACACATGCGGCGGGTCTCCGAGGACATCCATATGGAGTGATTACATTAGATGTACCGTAGTCACATGTGGTGGTGGTGGTGGTGGTGGTGGGCCCGAGCCATAAACTTGAAGTGTATCACTGCACTGAATGAGTGCTGTAGTGATGATTACAGGTTTAGAGATAATGGTTTTTAGTGTGATACATTTAGAGAGCATGAGACACCCGCTCAGTTAGCTCCCCCAATCTTCACTCTCTCCTGATTAACACAAATGCCGGCGCCTAGTTAAACACCGCTGCTGTAATTATGTGGAGCCACACACACACACACAGCTTCACATAGGCTACACATAACCTATACATACACACACACAGAGGCAAACACGCTTTACCGAGGAACAGTGCGGTGGTATACGTGTTGTGTGCCACCCGATCAGCATCACAGTAACTACCAATTATGTGTCTTATTTATGCAAATGCAGGTAATTTACTTCCTGCTGCGCATTACTTCCCAACGTGTTTGCCCTCCAGCATCACTTGTTTGTATCGTACATTTTTGGCAGTTGTTTCTATTACTGAATAGCAAAATGAGGTCACGGTAACAGCAGAAAAATGACTCTCAGAGGTTTTCCTCCGCCTCATAAAATATATGGGCTGGTAAGCTAGCTAGCTGGTGAGCTAACAGCTACCAAGCAAATCCACTCATTTGGTGCTGAAACAGCTCTTTACTATTAATTTTCATGCCCACCAGCATGCTCCCATGTTTATTAAAGACATTTTTAAGTGTCGAAAAAAGCTAGCTAGCTAATGATGTCGTGAGGAGCGAAATTTCACTTTTGTAGTTGCTGATGCTTGCGCGAGTCTTACATGAAGTGATGGCTTCAATATTATTTCTCCTCCTCCTCTCTCTCTATGATATATCTTGTTTCAAAAAGTGAGAGCAGCCCAAGAGGGTGCCTGTATTTTTATTCCTTTGTTTCCAGCCTTCCCTATCAGAGCGGGGAAGGTGGTAGCAACCACACAAGGGAGACAGAGATAGAGGTGTAGGCAGCTGGCAGAGCGCTAAAGCAAAGAAATGCTGCGCCGTCTGACCACGGACATAAAAATGATGCCCCTTTCTTCCCCCCTCTGCTCCATCCCGCTTCATCTGCAAAGCAAATCACATGCCCTGCAGCCAGAGATTCCTCTTTGGTCACCTGGCTGTTCTCGGTGTTTTCAACCAGCGCCCAGGAACAGAGCAGGGTTTACTAGAAGTGAAAGACTTTATAGTCTAATGGAGAGGAGCTAGACAGAGAAACAGAGGGCAGGACTTCCAACCGGTTGCAAAGGAGAGGTGTGTGTAATGAGGCCTGATCTGTCACAAGAAAGAAACGGATCTGTATTTGCATTTTCAGCCCCTTTCTTCGCCGCCCTCCCTTATCGTTTCTTCCCCCTTCTCGTAATAAGGGAAAAAGAAAAGGCAATGAGAGGGAAGAAAGACGGGAGCGGACATATACACAGAGGAATCCTGGGAGGGGAAAGAGAGCGCATTACTATTGGGAGGGAAAAAATGATTAAAGGCTGAGATGAACACAATCTGCTGGTTCCAGAGGAAAGAGGAAGGAATTTCCAGAGCCAATAAGCGAAGCATCACAGGGAGACCTGCCTCTCCCCGCTATTCAACCATGACCATGCTGGCTGAAGCACATTTCCTACATCCGCCCTTTTACACCAGCCCGTGGCACGCGTGTTTCATGCACATACAGTCATTAACTGGATCTGGAATATTGATTTTTAAAAACATCGCAACCCTCCTATTTACAGGAAATACAACAGATTTGAAACAGAAGCGTCCATGTGGGATTCCTCAGGATTGCTGATTGTTGCAACTAACCAGGTATAATAGTGTTAGGATGACTCAGTTGCAGGGGGCTCTTGAGGCAAAAAGGAGAAGAGAAAGAAAAACAGCAACATCAATAATGAAGTGAAGGAGATGGGGGAAGAAAACAAAGCCGTTCATAACAAATGAGAAAACAGGCAGAGCGTCTCATTGCGAGAGCGCTAACGACAATCAATTAGCAATTGCTCATGATCTTGGGTGCGTCGGAGTATAAGGTGTCTTAATGAGTCCCATTTCCATTAGCTGCTCGACTCGAGAGGCATAAGGAGGAGGCTGCTCCCACCAGCTCCTCCATCTCAATGCCTAATGACTGCGAGAGTGGATTACTCCATCAATTCCTCGCTTCTCTTTGTTTATCCCCTGCGTAAATAATGGTCAACCATTACAATGCATTAAGCGGGCCACTCACTGCAGAGCGAATGAGAGGGAGAAAAGAGGAGCACAAGTGCTCCGACGGCATCCTCCAGTGATCTCCAGGAAATCGGCTAATACCGGCCATGTGGTGGCAGGGCAGGAGGGGGGGCAGGGAGGGGGTAACAAGAATCCGATAGCTCCACGAATATCTGGCCCGTCTTTACTGGGAGGTATGGTTGGAGAGTCAGTGTGGGAAAGAAGAGGAAAAGGTAGACACCACACTGAGTTCAACCAAATTACCTGAAGCCCTCCTCCACAGTGGGAAGCTTTCGCAGAAGAACAGTCATATTTGCTGCACACACTAAACCAGAAATAAATAGGAATGCACTAAAGGTGTTAGTTCCTGTGGCTCCCTGAAATATTTAGTTAAAAGGGGCCTACAGGGACAGTTTAGTGGAAGATAGCTCCAGTAAAAGTGCTCATAGGGAGATGTGTGAATTATTCTGTTTCTCGAAAGACACTTGAAAGCAGCGCCACAGATCCCCTCCGTTGTCTTGGGGCAGCAAAAGAAATCTCAGCAAACTGGGCAAATAATATCAAAAGTATGCATTTTCTTCACAATTTGGGTGAAATAACCCTTTAACAAGTTCACTTGGCTGTGTTTTCTAATACGGTTCATCCAGACGGGAAATATGTAAATGTAATTTTCACATCATTGGTCTTGATAAAGAGCATCAACAATGTGAATGGATGAGATTGAGTCTTATGCAATCAACACCACATAGGGGATTTTATTTGTGTCATATGAGTGAGTATAATGAACCCCTGGTGTTGCAGTGCTTTCACACTGGATTGTACCAATCAATATTTCACCCGAGCTCCATCACTCCCTTTCTATTTTCCCCTCTCTTTTTCTGGCACTCTCTGGTCTCCCTCTTGTGTCACAGCACCGGACAGGATAAAAATTAAACGCATCAGCAGAAAAACACACAAGTGGAAATGATCTCGCCGCTCCGGCCCGCTCGGGTCATGAATTCAGCTAACAGTGCTTATCACAGGCCGCTGCTATTAGTCTTAATAGCTGCGGTGACAACCCGCCTTGAGAGAAGATGGGCTCTGCTTCCCGGGGCCTCACCACAGACAGGTGATTCTCATCTGCGGTCTCTTCATGTGTCATAGCGAAGGCAACGCAGGCTGAGAAATGTCTGGCGGCTTACTGGAGCAAAACATCAGAACCTGACAGGCCATTACAGACACCAGAGCCATATGTTCTTCCACACTCACATCAATCAAGGATGAATTAAGAATTCAATCAATTGACGAACACATCTAAACTGCTCCTGAGCTTTTATCGTGAATTATGAGGATCTAAGGCCGAAATACACGTATAAGCTCCGAGCAGCTATCACCATATTCAACATGTTGATAAACAGCATGTAATAAGAATTCATTGGATGCAGTTATTGGGATTAGTGCATTTAAAGCTAATTGTTCTGCCCTAAGAATCTGAAGCTGCACTAAGAGGTGACATATATCTGGAAGGTGTCCATGAGAGTAACAATCTTCTTCCGCTGTTCCACTATTTTAACTCCTTTCAGCTCGTTGTTTTGGTTCAGTCTCACATCTTTCAGCATAATTTCCACCCGTGATGCCCTGATAGTGAACATAAAGCAACATGTAGCAGTTAAAATAGGGGAGAAGAAGGTGGAGACCAAAACAGAGTTTGGATTTCTGCAGCAACAGAACTGAAACTAAATAATGATCTCTGTGTTTTTTGGACACATGCACAAGAAACAACTTTCTAGCTTAATAAATTAATAAAATAATGAATGCATCTTGGCTCCGGCGGCCCATGCAACAGTGATGAAACGCTCCTTGGTAGATTTACAACTGGCTTCTCTTTTCTCCTAATTTTATGGACACAAACTTGCACCTTTGACCTCCTGTCAAAGAACAAGATGTTTTTATCACTGAAGATTCAAAAGGGTTTCTCAAGTTTCATTTCCATCCCAAACCACAGAGAGATCCAAAAGCCGGTCACAAAACACTTTCACTTCCACAACCTTGGAAGGTGTAAATTACTCCTCCGTCATCATGATGAAGCCCTGGGTGCGTTCAAACAGCAACTTTTCTTGTGGAGGAACCACAACTCTGTGGGATTCAATGCATGTCTGCATGTATCTTATTGTGCTAAATGTGAAAGCGCTTCATGACTTCATGTGTGTAAGGGTATATTGCAGGGGTCAAGAGGTGACGTGGCATAAGCATTAAAGTCTTTGGGAGAAAAATGTTTTTTCCCCCCTTTGATCTTAAAAGGTTACTTTCTGTATCATTGAGGAGCCGTGCCGCGCTGCCATTGAATGGGAAGCGTAGCTGGAGTGGTGAAGTGAAAGTGTTCAGTTAGGTACCTCACAAAAGTAAAACCACATGAAAGAAGCGCTTACAATCAGTGCACACGGGGGAAAAAAGTCAGTCTTCATCAGCACCACCATACAGCAGGAACAGCAAAACAACAACAGAAAGAAAAAAACAAACAACTGAAAAGACCGTGGTCCTCGCTGCCCCTTAAACACCGAGCCAGACAAGCGCTGTTTGGAAAACAAATGTCAGGACATCTTTTCAGCTAGATTGCTTTCCCACGAGCCAGTGGAATCCTCCGCCACTCCACTCCTCCACAAAAGAGTGAGCTTGTGACTGGGGCCGTGTCAACATGTTCCTCCATTTAGACGCAGGGAGGGAGGGAGGACCTACTTGGATCCACTTTGAGGCATGTCTTCCTCTACTGTCGAGAGCTTGGTTAGGACGGAAGAGGAGAAACTTGTGCATCCGCTCTATGGCAAAGGCTCGGGCCAACTTTTGGCTGCCTCATGCCCCCCAAATAAGATCAAAGTGTTAACTTATTATGGCAGGTTTGAAGGATTCAGTGTTGTTGTAACTTCCAAAACCACAAAGAGACAGCAGAAACCTGCTTGCGACCTCTTATCATCGCCGAGAGATGACACTCTATTTTACAAACATGACAAAGCGCAGAGATACTGGGCAGAACAGGCTGCAGCTGCAGATCTGAGTGTAGAACAATGGGAGTCTGTGCTGATCTCTGGCCTGAACAATGGCAGGATGACATGGAGCCTGACAGACACACACACACACATACACAGAGACACACACAGTGCAGCAGGATCTCCACTACAGACAGGAGAGGCAGCTTCACAGAGCAACAACACTGCCAGAAAACATCTCTCCGTCTTCCTTTTTCCCCCTTCCAACATCTTTTATGTGTTTTGGCACCTCTGGCAATCATAACTCAGAAGTGAACAGTCAAAACTTTGAGCATCACCATGAGCACAACCTTGTGGAGGGAAACGAGCTACTGTTGAACGTTTTGAGCACGAGCTAATCTTTAATGGAAAGTTTCTACGAGGCGTTGGAAACTATTAGTGTTCATTTCAACACCCATTAATTTTATTAGTTAATCACGACAGAGGGAGAAAAATAAAGAAACACAATTTGCTGACGAGATTTTGAGTAACAATTCAACATTGTCATCAAATACCTGAAGTATCCAGTTAGCTTAGCTTAGCACAAAGACTGGGAACAGGAGGGGTAGGGGGGGGCAGCTAGCCTGGCTCTGTCCCATGGTAATAAAATCCACCTACCAGCCCCGGCTCTGAAGGTCACTACACCCATTATATCTCATCTGTCTAATCCATATGAAAACATGAGTGTAAAAATGACAAATGGCCACTTCTATGGGCTTGAAAGCTTCATACTTAACAGGCAGATCTAATTTAAGACATTATATTAACCAAAACGTCCAGCCATTAATTTAACAATAGATTGTAGGCTATATATCGAGGGAACCTTATATTAAAAGCTCAGTAGGCTAAATGCTACAATTTGCTGTCGTTGGAATGGATCAACTAGGTGGATCTGTTTACACTATGTAATAATATCCAAGAACAAAATGAAGATCATGTATTCTGTAATAATTCTAACAATAAAATGAAATTACCAGAAGTGCAAAAGGCTATAAAACGTACAAAAGAGATAACAAAGCAAAAATACAAAACAAGTAAATTGATAGTGCTAAATCCAGGAGGTGATGAAATCTCTTGTCTTCCACATGCCACTGAGGCGCTCAAAGTGTCCTTCATTATTAATGTCCTCGGAGCAGGACTTGAAGCAGCTTTGCTTCTCTTATCAATCATTCATCTGCTTTCCATTGAACACACTCCCGATCCTCCGGTGTCGAATCAGACATGAAGTGGCTAAAGGGGCGCCAATCTGAAGTCTTACCGTAATTAAACAAGGCTAACACGGGCCCCAAACACCTGCTCTCAAAACGATCCCCGATGCTGCGCTAATGCAGGGATCCCCCGCAATCCTTAAGCTGTCACTCATCTCATACACGACACTCAGGTCTCATAAATTAAGAATAGGATGCCAGAACCTATTTGTGCCAAGTCCTGTGCGTGTCCTTGTGTTCTCAAAAACACCTCGACAGTGAAAACTTGAGATTGAATCAGGTTGAAATAATGTCAGTGCTGCTTTTTCCTTTTATTATTTTCTGCAGCAAAAAAGCAGACATTGAAAAACAAGCAAATGGGTGCTTTAGGCCCCAGCTGTTCTCTTCTCACCTCCGCACCTCGCAACCCTCGTCTGAACAGGATCCCATTTTTTTGTCCTCGACTATACAGCGGGCGCTTGGTTAACGGCGAACATAATCTAAACTTTGTGGGTCTGTCTCTCTGTGGAGTGGAATTGAAAGCATATCGTGCAGAGTTCTTCGGTGGCAATCTCCAATTACCTTCTGCGTGCAAGTGTTCACTGCGCTGGAACTTTTCCATTTCATCACTACACTCAAGCTGCCCCCTTCCCCACCCTCATCCACCACCCACCACCCCCCACCTCCATCCAAAGCCAACCAGCAGCGGCAGCGGCACAGCAGACCGTGTCATCTGTGCACCGCGGGGGGATCCGTCCAAGCTGCAGTGAATTCCTCGTTTTGTCTGGGAAAAGACTCATGTCGATACAAACCACAGGTGCAGTGAGGGTTTTTTTTTTCTCCTCCTTCTTCTTGGTCTTTTTTTTTCTAACGACCACAGTGAAAAGGGGGCAGGGCAACGCTCAGCTCCCCCTCGGCTATGTGTGTCACAATTACTCGGTAGGTCAACTTTCCCCCAGTCTCATTAAGAGGTAAAACACTGAGGCCAGAGAAAACTCCTCTTTTTTTCTTCCTTACTCTGACCCTGCAGGAAATGTTTCAGCTCGCAGAGAGCCGCTGATGCAATCGCTGTCCAGCCCTCACAATGGATTTGGGAAACAAGAATGGGGGATTATTTGATGTAACTTCTATTCAAGAGGCCAATTCGGCCCCGACCAATCAATACTAATCAACGAGGAGCTGACAGGAGATGAAATTCCCTCTGCTGCAGCCAGAGTCTCATGTATCAGGACTTAGAGGCTGCGCTCAGGCTTCTTCCTCTGCTTCTTCGCACACAAATCCACAGCTTGAGAGTAACTGAGTGCACAGATCTCCTCTTCTATACAATAAGCCATCAGTAAGGACTAGCTGGCTTAGCTGCGCATGCAGGCTTGCAGTCATCAGGTAGACAGAGGTAGGTTTAACTGTTGGCTGTTGACACAAACGTGGTCATCATTAGAAGTTGCTAACAGGTCAATTTGGTATTTACAGCTTGCTGCATGCGCTACACCCAAGTAGTCAAGAGATTAATTCAATTAAGCAGTAGTAAAGCTGTAGTAAAGGTAGACCGAGCTAAGTCCTGTGCTCAAAATGATCAAGAAAAAGATGCTTAAATGGTCAAAAATGGCCACATTGTAGAATCACGGCAATGTTTTTTACTCATCCAGCAGCATTTTACTGTTTTAGTGAATGTGGATTCATTTTCCGATCAGACTACATTGCTGATCCCTTACGCGTGGAAAAGCTGCCACCATGAAACATTTAGCTTTTGTGCATTAAAAAAAGAATAAGTTCTCAGCTAATTAACTAATTGATTCTTCTTGTTCCAACTTAAAACAGCTACGTTTCTCGCCGTGTTACAAGCATTTCCCTCTGAAGTGGAGTCTATAAATTGAATTATACTCCAGTGAAGTACCAGTACCTTAAATTTGTACTGAAGTAGAGTTACTACATTCCAGTTCTGGATCATGTAAGGTCTTGAAAGCACAGGCCTTGTAATGAGGTATTTTAACATCGCGGTCTGAATTCTTCCTCCACCACTGCCCAAATCTCATTGCAACACCCTGCAAATTATTAATCTCCAGTGTTAACCATGTTGACAGTGTCAAGCTCTGAGAGAGTGCAGCCTGTAGAGGGTGCCTTTCATCTGAGGCAAGGAACTACAAAGAGCATGAGCTTTTCATGTTAACACAGGAAACATATATTTAATGAGACAACCACTGCAATCTCCGCTGCCATGCTAAGTGAGTCTGACCCCACACCGCAAAACTCGGCGGCGCTGCCAAACAACAGTCACGGCAGTCTAGACGAGGCCGAGGCCTGAGCCGCGACCGGGGGCCTCCCGAAAAGCTCTTGTAATGCACCAGGAATTTGGTGCGGTTTCCTCGGAGCGGAGAGAGGAAACGCATGAGCGCGAGACGAAGAGGGGAGCAAGATCCCTGCAGAGGTCAGAGCGCATCCCTGGAGGTGTCAGGGGGAGTAAATGGGCATGACTGCAGAACATGGGGTTATACCCGCTCTCCTCCCTCCACCCTTCCCTCCCCTTCTTCACGGGGTGCCTTCACTGACTCCCTGTGCGACGCAAATTGGAACGGGAAACAGTTGTCAGCTCTTGGGGGGGCGCAAACCACCAACCTTATTTGAAAACAAACACAAATGTGACGTGAAGGAGGATCTGTGGGAAGACGCAGGGACAGATGGAGTCGCATGTCGAAGGATCAACCTTGTTTGACGAGTGTGGAGTCCGCCGCCACCGCCAGAGCTGCTGCTGCCGCTGCTGGTTCTCTGCACGGCTGGCTGAAGGCTGACACCAGTATCAAGGCCCATGAATATTCAGTGACCAAGTAAATGAGGCAGATAGCACTTGACATGTTTAACATCCACCTTTGGCACCTTCCCTCTACAAAGCCAACAAGGTGAAGCAGCAGAACAAATATGTTGGTTGTTTGTGGGCGGCAACAATCCCCGCTGATGAATTGGACGGCTTTTTGAACAAAGAGAATGAGTTTCAGTGGGCGAGCGACATCAAAATAAGCCGGACTCGGGGAAAACAATCTGATTTCCTCTGTGGGATTTGAGTTTGTAAACTGCTGTGTGTTTTTTCTTTTTGAAGAGACTGGCATTAAAATAAAAAAATTGTAGTATTATGCCTTGCAATATGCTGACATTTACATTCTTAGAAAAACATGTTTCCCTCAACTATAATCCCTGCTGGTATCAAAATGTTTGCTCTCTAAATATTTACCAACCCTGAGTCACATCTGAAGCCTAACACAGGCACCTTGAGACTTCCCTTTTTTTTTCCCCCAAGTGTTGTGTCCCAAAGGAAATGCTGTGAAAGCACTACACACTATCTTGCAAGTGAGTAAACTCTCTGAGCACACAACACATTCCTCCAACACCTCAAAACGACTCTGAGGAGGAGGAGGAGGAGGAGGAGAAAAAAAAGAATCTGCCACCAACAAACTGTGCTGCTTCAAATCACGGCGCTCCCGACAAGAGAGACGAGCATTCGGTTTTTGACGCCACAAAGCGAAGAGTGGGAAATTTGTTACTGCGATAGACCACGTAATGGAAATGTTGACACTGTGATAGTCTCCATTGCTTATCCACTGGACGGGGCCATTTAGCATCTGCTCAGTGCTATTCTGAATGAGCGGCTTAAAAAAAAAAAAAGGAACATTCAGCTAAAAATCCATCTTTACATACTCACGTCAAAGGCAGCTCAGCAGTTTGTAATTGAGCTTTTCAGAGACGCCCTGTACACTAACAGACCCACCATGATGATTCAGAGTCGTCCAATCATGTCCATGTTATAACTAATACATACACTCCTCACTCAAACTAAATCTAACAACTGTTTTGATTGATAAAAATCTAATATTTAAAGCGTGTAAAGGTGCACAATATAAAACAATAGTTGCAAATTCAGAATATGGCCAAGTCCAACATGCAAATCCTATGCAAAGTGTTTTTAGCAAACAAAGCTGTGAGGATGCTCCAGATGTAAACTGTCATGTCACTATATCATTAACCACTTCATCATGTGGAAATGAAATCACCCAATATCTGAGAAAATAATCAGATATTTTTTTGAAAGCAGCTAAATCCATTTAAATGAAAAGCTATAAAAATAGATCAATGTGATAATTATTTTTCCCATAAATCAACAGGACAATCATTAAGACTTCTCTCCTCAGCTCTATGACCAGCCTCCTCCTCCCCATGCGGTAAACGCTGGTATTGTTTACCTAAGGTTTAACGTTATGTAAATGTTCACTGGGGGATTAGTTTCCCCGGCAGATTTCTTCTCACTGCTCCGATTCTTTGAGAGCTTCCTCAAGGAGCTGGAGCCCTCTTCTGCCAAATCCAGCTCCGTAACCATTTCTCACTATAGTAAATGTGTCAGTTTCCTAATATAAATCTCACTTCTCTCACACAAGTATGTGTCAGTTTTAAGCAAACACTTCAAACGTCATGTTGCTCCCGCGCCATCTTGCACTGTTGGTCAGACAAAACAAGCAATAATATGACTGAGTGACCTTTATCTACAATTTTTCATTGATACAAATATTCTGCCACCGTCACTGCATTATCCAATTTATTGAGGAATTTTCTTTTTTTATGATTGTGTTATTGATTTCAGCCTGGTTCTTGCACACACACACGCAGAGATAAAGATTTTTGGCAGAGTATTCCTTTACTGGGCTTGTTAAGCAGCTTGTACAGTATAAACACACACGCACACATATTAACACTATTGAGTTGTTGGTAAATTGTGAACACAAAGGGCCATGCGTAAAGGAGCAACCCCCCCCCCCTCCCTCCAGCTGTGTCTCCGCAGCCTCAACAAGCACCCAGTTCCACATGAACTGAGAGGTTGTGTGCCTCATAACACCACGCAAACACAAACAGCCCACACATATATGCACTCTAACCTCCTCATACCCCCTCCACCACCACTACCCCTCCGCTCCGTGCACCCTGCCTCCTGATAAGCTGGTTTGCCAGGCTTTTGCCAGCGCCGCTGATGGCTCCGTTTGCACAACCGCTCCATTGTTGCTGTGCAGAGTGGACAACTGCACTTTGGACCTTTCAGTGTGCATGTTGGTGGTGGTGGGGGGGGGCGCTTTTATTGTGTTTCCCTTAAGGGCATCCACTGTGGTTTATCTGCAACCTGCCAACCACACATACTTTAAACACTGCATTAAGCATATCTAAGGTTAGACAACACAAACAGTAGCTGCTGTGCTGCCGCTGTTAAGTACAGTACGTTCGCTTTTGCCTGGATGATTTTTTTTTCCTTCATCTTCTTCTTCTGGAGCTTAAGAAGACTCATAAAAAAAAGAAAAAAGCAACTGAATTATCTGTGTTGCTGGAACCTGATCCACTGCCGGCTGACCTTTTCCACAAAGCAATATCAAACGTAATAGTTGCGCCGAGTTAAGTGATTGCAATTTATGAGTCCATTTAACTTGATTCAATATTGGATGACAAATGATTACCTTGGTGAAGTAAAGCTTACATACACGAAAATAAACCCCGCTATGCACAAATACAGAGCTTTATCAAACTTAACAATCAGCTCAGTGTCTGTCTGCTTCTGAGTCTGGCTCAGCGGAGGGCTGAACAGAATTTTAAAAATGCATGACAAGACTAGAAGGAGGAGAAGAAGGAGAGGTTGCATATTAAATATCCACAGATATACCCCCCGCTCCGCCTCCTCCTCCCCTCCACAACCTTCACCCAGTTTTTTTTTTTTAATTTTTTAATTTTTTATTCTTTTGGCTCTAACTCCATTAAGCTAAAATTGATGTGTATTGAATAGATGTTGCCTCTAAATCTGGTCAACTGGCCAAATGGATTAAAGTGAATCAAATCCATTTTCCTGAGTACATTGAGGAAGTGTCAGAATGAAACATTTTCAATTTTGCCCCTTAAGGTCCAAGATTTCTTCATCTCGCTGTAGAACAAGTTGCTTACCCTGCAAAAACAGGCCGCAACACGTCGCCAAACATGGCCCCGGCATTAAATTAGCCAGACACAATCCACATATTTGATTCGCTGTGCAGCCAGGAAAAAAAAAAAAAAAAAAAGGGAGTTACATGACTTTCAGGCATCCAGCTCAGACTATAAAGAAACAATGTAGCCTACTTTGCACACTCCTCACTGCACTCTTTTCAGCCACATCCTCTTGGATTTTATGACTCTGGTTAAAATGCAACCATTAAATATTCATGTGCGAGGGCTTTCACCCGTGAAGCAGTTTCCCCTTCTCTCCCTCCCTTCTCTCTCTCTCTCTCTGAGCTTTAGAGAAAGTGAGAAACTTTTTGATTTTAACTGACAAGAGCTAAATATTAAAAAAGAAGCTTTGGGAGTTCAGCAAAGTGTGGACTACTCCTCGCCAATATCCTACCCTGCTGATACCAGCCTCGCCTTCTCCTCCTTTCATCCTCATTGTTCTTAAAGATTCAAGACTGTAGTGAAGCTCTCATAGAGTAAATTAACATGAAAATATAAACTGTGGAGATTAATGAAAACAAATACTCAGTAGCTGAACAATGACATTATGAAAATTGATGGTTGACAATCACTCTTACGAGAATAGTCTGAGTCTCCCCCTCCTTCCTTTAGTCGTCAGCAAACATCACGCCGCACACGACAGAAAGTATATCTTTGAAAAATACTGCTCATTAATTTTTCACTTGTTGTCTCAGCTGTTTATTATGCAAAACATTTCCCATCAGCGGCAAAAGTAATGACACAAATAATTCATACTTTCCCTCTTAGAACTCCTGCCACGCTAAAAAAATCCATAATATATAGCAAGTTAAGAGCATCTATGAAAGATTAAGGATGAAATGATGTCTGCAGGTATAGACGGGAGCATAAATAAGGCTGAAGTGTGATTCTGCTGCAGTGAACATTAGGGAAATTTTGGAGGCTTTATTTGGGTAGATGTGATTCGCATACAAATGGAGGGATGCAACAATTCAGGGCTTCTCCAAACAAGCCATTTTGTAGACAAATGAAGCAACTGCTCAGACACGTGAGGCCCGCTTTTGTTTTTCGAGCCTTTGTGCACAAGGTGGCAGAAACGCATGTATGACAACCCGCCGGCCGCCGTAAGTTGACTTTAACTGCCGGAAATACATGAAGGGGGGAGAGAGAGAGGGACAAAAAAAAATGAAGCCCAACAATGGTATTGTTGTCTGAGAGCAGGGGAAGTGCGAGCGGCATGAAGAGTTCATTCATTCTGAACTAATCTTTTTAGTGATTTGGGAGCAACGATTCGTGCCACTCGCTAATGAATGAGGGACTGAACTAATAATTAGGATATTTGCGGATAATATTGTGTCAGCCGAGCGCTGCTCCACAAACAAGTGCAGCCTTACAGTCAATCACCATCCGAGTTGGGACGGTTAAGTGTATCAGAGAGCGATCGATTATGACTCTTTGATCAGTCACCACCAAGTCTCTCCTGCTTCAGCGCCGAGCAGCTGATTGAGACAAATCAAAGGGTTTTTTGTTTTGTATTCTTTGGTTACTTTATCCTGCACTGGCTTGAAAGAAGCCACTTGGCAGAAAGTTTCCATCGCCGCTCATCGCCGTCTTTGATCCCAAATAAGAAAACAAAAAAAACAAAAAATGGAGGATGGCTTGTGAAACATGAAGGCTGTCAGAGGCATTCTTCCACTCTTGGAAGGCTGCCCGCTCTTTTGAAAGGGGGTTTTCTTCAAAGCAAATGCCGGTGACATTACCCATTCTCCTCCCAATTAAAATTTATTGAAAACATCCAGGAAACACTGTACGGCTAATATCATCACAACTAGCTTGTCAGAAACAAACAAATACAGCGATCACAGGGACAAAAAAGGGAATCCTTCCCCGGCCTTTTGAGTTCATAACCAGCATTTAATCCGCTGTAATGATTTACAATATGACAAGTCAGGCAAAATTTACTGTGACAGATTGAATGGGACCCAAATATAATTACAGCTCACATGATCTTCCTCCACCTCCCTCCTCCTCCTCCAGAGGAAGTGTCTGTCGGCGCCACACAAAGGAGGTGGAGGATACGCAGCCCGGGGTGATTTGCTTTTTTATTTTTTTTTATTTGCTCCTCCAGATCAGCTGATGCTAAAAATAAATAAATAAGACACAATCACGATACAAAGCCTTGTGGATTTATCGGTGCGTGTAGAAGCAAGGTGCAGGGTAAAGCAGGTGAATGGTGGTTAAATCAAGGCACTGATGTCTAGACGTCCTGTTTGACCTCAAACGCCAAAGGTCAAACGAAAGCACAACACAGGAAGTAGTGTGTGATCAGCATCAGGAAATGAATCAGCAACCGCTTTGATAATCGCTAATCAAATGCTATTTAATT
The DNA here is from genome assembly GCA_030347415.2 of Decapterus maruadsi. Taxonomy (NCBI): domain Eukaryota; kingdom Metazoa; phylum Chordata; class Actinopteri; order Carangiformes; family Carangidae; genus Decapterus; species Decapterus maruadsi. Next base: position 8,966,172 of record CM064888.1, on the reverse strand, counting down.
TTGGACTGAGCAAGACACTTCGAAATGTCACTTTGAATTTCTCTAGGTCCTTTTTTATTGTCATTTTATGGTTTAAATGACCGTTCGTTTTATCAAGATTAATTGGATATCGGATGATGGAAATACTTCTGGGTGTATTGAACATTTTTGAAATAATGTTACTGCACTGGAGGATTTTTATTTTTTATGGGCTGTAAAGAGGGGGTGAAAAAAAAAAAGAAGCGTAAATATAAAAAGTTGTTTACAAAGTTGTGTCGCAGCGAGACTCCAACCCGTCTCAGCGAGGTCGTAAACTCTGCGAGAAGTGGCAACACATCGGGGTAAATTCTCCTAAAGAAACCCACTGTGCCCAACACCACCAGCAGCCCCCCCCCACAACCCACCCACCCCCTCAGATTAGGTTTCACATTCCTACCTCACAAATAACACCGACACACACACACACACGAGAGCGAGAGGAGACAGAGAGGTGGATTGAGACACAGACACTTTTGTTGAGACACTTCTGACCTCAGACTATTTCATCTAGCTGACGACGTTTACACCATGAGTCAAGCACAACGATATCTCCTCTCCTCTTCTCCGTCCAAGATGTGAAGGATCAGTCACCTCCTCCCCCTCCTCTCCTCTCCTCTCTTGTGAGCAAACCCCCCTTCCTCTCCCTCCTCCCTTCCATCACCCTTCATGCTAATGTAACACACATTAGTGAAACCAGCCGCACACTGTGTGCGTCCATGGCGACACTGAGGATGCTGGGCCCTGGGGTGAGCCATCTCTCTCTCTCTCTCTCTCTCTCTCTCTCTCTGTGTCTCTGTCTCCACATGCCAGGCACATCACGGGCACAGCCTCACACCACAGCGTCTGTGACTCAAACATGCCCTCCTTTTAGAGCAGATGGTCAAAAATAGCGTCCGCCGTCAACATTTTTGTAAGCCGTGGAACCCGTTGGGCCATACACCGTTTGCCAAGAAGGAGTAGGGGTGCAGTGTCTGCGCGCGTGTGTGTGTGTTAAAAATAATCTGGTCAGTTACAGCTTTTCTCTGTTTGATACTGACAAAGTGAGAACACCCTGTTGTTTGAAAAGAGCTTATGCAATCTGCACCTATAAATAGGAAGTGTGAAGTGTGTCTCTCTGCGTGTTTACAACCACCACAACGCTGCCCAATTACTTAGCATCATCAGCGGTGCTAGTCGTCGTGATATCTGTGATTACTGCTAGCGCTCGTGTGAAACAATTTGTTGCTGCTGCTGCCACGGTAACCTTTCATTTCCTTGTTGGGGATGGGGATGGGACGGTCCCGCCAATGAACACATGGATGGAGAGGAGGAGAGAGGTGGGTGAGGGGGAGGGGGGTGAGCAGGGGGCATAAGGAAACAGACAGGATGTGTGTACAGAAGAGTTATTTAAAGTCACCGCTGGGACAGCAGCGCACGTGGCTACAAGCCATATTTCTGGTCACCTACATGCTGTGCAGACACACAAACGCACATTTCATGTCCTGAAATCTAAGGTCAGAGACTCACACACTTACACCAGTTAAGTTATTAATCCCCTTAACTCTTTGGCTCTTTGTGCTCGGACTTCACTCTCTATTTCCTGACTCATGGCACTATGCTGCTATGTTTCTTTCCTGTGGGTCGGGATATTGTATTAAACACGCAACCGACGCACAACAATGCACTACATTTAAATGAAGAGCGCCATAAGAACCATATAGATGGTATAGATTACATCAACTCCATTGATTTTTCTATTCTCATTTCCATTTTTTATGCACATACTGTAGTGATGCAGATGTGGCAGATGTATGCTTTGGCTAACGTAAACAGGAAGTGTTATGTTGGCATGGAGATGCAAAGCTACACCTGAGCACTGTTTTTTTCTTCTTCTTTTGGTTATCTACAGCTACTAGCTACAGATAACACGCACTGAAGAGAGGATCAAACACAAAAAAGGTTCTGAGGTTGGGCAAGAGGAACTAAAGAGAGCACCCAGAATGCGACTGGGTGTGAATTTTGACCCACAATGCATCAAATTGGATGCAAAGGGTTAATGTATTCCACCCAGTCCAGTGCTGAGACTCTCTCACTCTCTCTCTCCTGCTCTCATGGTCTTCACAGCTGTCACGTCAGCGTATCAGCTCCAGCCCATGATGCATGCCTTGCACCTGGGTAACCGACCGCACGCAGACACCGTGTTAGAATAAGGGTACAGTGTAAGCTGACACACAGGCGGTGGGTGTGGTGGTGTCACCGCTGTCTGCCAGTCATCATCAATGACAGCAGTTTTGTTGGAGCGGGATGAAAGAGGGGTGGAGAAAAAAAACGCGATATCTGATCCGAAAGAGACGAAAAGAAAAAAAAATCACGTTTAAATTAAAAAGACTTATATCAACTTCTTAAATGTGAGTATTTGAGCAAATACTCTGTTTTAGATGATTGTTGAATGAATGTTAGATGCTGTGGGAGCTCCTTTTTCCTCTCTATGAATGAACATTTGCTGCTGTTTAGAAGAGAGGTTGTGTTAGACAGAAACCTCCTTCTCTGGCACAGTTCTACATTTAGAGTCCCGAGAAGTCATTTTCTTAATCAGCAGTTTATCTTGTACTGACACTCCTGGCTGACATGTGAGATTTCTGTTTTGTTTGTCTGCGCTCGCTGCTCTTAAAGTGGCCATTAAAAGAGGAATTTCTATGCCTCAGTCAGGATTTAAGAATATAGCACCCTCTCCGTGTCTGTGGTGACGTCTTCAAAAAACAGCTCGTTTTTTTTGTTCTTCCTCAAAGCTGTTCAATTAGCAATGATAGAAAACAGAGAAAAGCAACAAAATCGAACATTTAAGAGGCAGAAACCAGTTGTTTCCTATCTGAAGTCGTGTGAATCAGAAGTCGGTTGAGCTAAACACAAAGAAGTCGCGAGCGTTAACCCGAAACATCCCAGTCCGCAATCTCCCACAATGGAGCGCCATCACCAAGAATCAAAGGCTGTAAGAACAAACACCCGGCGTGACCTCGTCCCTCTGGGGCCAACAGTGACTATGCAAAGCAAAAACAGGTGAAATGCAAAACAGTACTTCAAGCAGCAGCCTCTTGTGTTGTTGTCGACACATGGCAACAGACGAACGAGAAAACGGCGCAGCATCCTGGGGATTTTATCTACTTGTGTTTTTTACATCTTGATAGCAAACTTGAAAGCGTGTGACATTTTGTGTTTGGGGTGAAATGGATGGGTAAGGGAGGCGAAAGGAGGGGTGTTGCTGGGGAAAGAGATTACCCTCAGACCTTTTCTTTGAGAGCGAGCACAAGAGAGAATGGGGGGGGGGGGGACGTTCCCTGTGTATTAGTAAATCCCAGTTAATTTTCCCTGTCAGAGAACAATGAGATATGGACCCCCACCCCAGGCTCTGTTGAATGTAATTCCACCACTTGCTCAGAATCACCTTCATTACTCATCAGAGGTGTGGATCTCTCTTTCTCTCTCTGTACTGGAAAAAAAAAAAAAACCTCCAGAGCGCACACTACTAGACACTGTGATACTTCAGCAGAGCCCCCCGGGAGCCTTTTCAGCACCCATTTTTTTTTGATAGTGAGATTACACCTCTTGAGACATTTTCGAATTTCAAGAGCAGCTGCTACTTTCTCAGCCTCCACTGAAATTTAAGAGGGGGAATATGTCTGCCGCGCAAAAAAAACACCATCACATGCTGCAACATTTGACAGCCCTTCAGGGTTCCTGGGTCGGACCTTGTTTAATTTATAGAAGCTGAGACTTTCGAGAAGCCGGATGTTATTCATGATTCAGAGCCTTTCATTTACACTTAACACTGCAGCGCTGCACCGTGACATCATCTGCGTATGTTTTTCACAGCATGTCACATTCAACATGCATGAGCCTGCGATTGCTGGGGGCCTCAGAAGCTCCAATTATATCCATCCAGGGTTAAGACTCACAGATTGGATCTTCTTTTTTTTTCACAACTATCATGTCGCCTGTTTTTAGCCCTCAAATCCTGCTGATGACAACAGACATCATGTAAACAAGAGTATTAGTTGATTTTAATTGCGTTTTAATTACAGGTGAACAAGATCTGAGTGCAAAGGACTTCAATTTAACGGATCAAGCACATGCAGTTGTTGACTCTAGGGCTGTTAGTTTGATTATATATCAATTATTTAGTCCATCAAATGCTGGAAAACAGTGGAATATGCCCAAGGTTACGTCTTCAAAGAGCTTGTTTTGTCCAAACAACAGTTTAAAACCCCAAGACTTTCAATTCAGAGTGAAATACAAGAAAGGAAAAGTTGTCACATTTTAGAAACTTTAACTTGAAATTGATGATTGTTTTTCATAAAAGCACTCATTATTTCTAGCATTTATTCAAGTTTGAGTCATTTTTAAGAGTTGTTGTTTTTCTGCGTCACATGTACCAGTGATGTTAACATCTCTGGACTGTGGGTTGGACGTAAGAAAAACATCTGAGGACATTTTCCACTATTTTTGGACATTTTATAGACGAAATAATGTATCAGCCAATTGAGAAAATAACCAGCGGTATAATCAATCATGATAATAACCCTTAGTTGCGGCCCCTAAATCTTGCACGTAAATGATATTTGAAATGAAGAGGGAGTTTTCCTGGTGTGCCAAGCAGGCATGGGAACAATCCAAAAATACAGTATTTAGACCTATTAATCACAAGATGTGTATTTTCTGTTCCGGCTAACTTCCCCTCCAGCGTGGCTGCAGCTGTAACAGGAGGCAGGCCTATTGTTCAGACTAACAAGGGCCGCAGAGGTCACTTGCATTTTCACAAGAGCTTTGCCAGAGGGTTTGGGGAAGCAACCGGCACACCAGTCTGTTTAGTATGGATCTACACTAAAGCTTTTTCTATAAAGTCACATCATTCCCAGTCTATTATAAAGGGGGATGGATTAGATTAAGTGAGATTATGCAGAGAGGGGCTCCCTAAAAAGAGCAAAAATAACACGCTCAGTACTTAGCAGGCGAGTCAACAGTGGGATTAAGCCAAAAGGACACGTTCAAATCCAGTGCTAATATGCACAACGGCCATCCTTCAACACACTCAACTTTTAAGTGGTCTCCAAAGCTGCGCCGCACATTTCTCCAGCTGCATCCAAAACAAAGAAAAAAAAAAGACTTTTATTCTCATATTCTGGTCGTAAAACTGGAATTAATCCCCAACTTGACAAATCTCAAACCTCAAAATAAGGGTGATTTTTCTCCTCCCCATCAAACTGTCATCCCGTCTTCCCCCCCCTGTCAAGCCCTCACTCCGCGTACACTTTGTACAATAACAACTCCCAGCACCAATGCAACCGAAAAAATGCACAAAGTGGTTGCACACTCTAACATGATTAAATGATGTGTGGTCTGGCGTCACTCCCAGCACCTCTCCCATCCCTCACTCTGCTCCATATCTCCCTCCTGCAAGAACGCAAACACACACACACACGCACACGCAGATTCCCTTTCCCTGAGCTGTGTTTTGAAAATAGAAGCTTCATATTAACAGTCAACAGTCAAGCTGACAGGTACAGTCCGACCGTTCTCTCCATCATAAAACCCCCTCGGTGGATATCTGCTCGGTACACATGTTACTGCAGCTCCGTGTCACCGAGGTGGAGCGTCGCAAATCACCACAAAACACACACATGAGGAATGCAGAATAACACACATATGCTTATTTTGTCATTCTGAGTGGTGGAGGGAGAATTTGGATCCGTCACTGAAATTTCAGCAGCGACGCAGCGGTGTAAAAATACTGCTTCACAGGGAAAATACAGATGTATTAGCAGCAAAACGTGGCTAAGTAAGGGAGGGATTACACAGACGCTGAATTTTAATGTCGCTTCCTGAACTTCTTTATTCTGTTTACAGTAGTTTAATCCAGTGGTTCTCAAACTGTGGAGTCACAGGGTGAATAACCTTGTTTTTCTCCAGTTGCATTCATTCGCTCTGATCGACCTCTGCCACCTTTCCATTTGAATGAATCACTCCTTTGGTGGAACTGTTGAAAATGGGTTGCAAGTCCACTTTACTTCAATGACGGGCTCATGAGCAGGTGACAATTACTACAAAGACTCATAGACAGGTAGGCGAGATCATAAAAAAAATCTGTTGATTACGTGAACTAATGTTTTCGGTCAAATTTGACCTTCATCATCGTTCCACTGAAATATCAATGAACCCAGTCTGGGGAGCACAACCCGGGAAGGTTGGAAAAAAACGACACAGCAACGTAACAGTGCAATATATTTCATAAAATTACATCTCCCTCTGCAAAGTAAGTTGTAACTACAGTTGTCAAAAACACAGCTCAGTTAAAAAGCTCAGTGTTTCCCTCTGAAACCTGGTGGAGTTGTAGAAATTCACTCAAATTGCCTGATGGGTAAATGCACTCACTCCTCTCTCTCCACCACAGCCGAGGTAGTGCAGTATCAAAATAACCTTTTACAATGTTATAATTGCTCACAAGTACCACGATAATAGGATTATTAAAAATGAAGTGCTGTTTGACACCAAAGTAAACCTCAAGATTAAGCTGCTACACAACTGCCCGGTGACACACTTTTCCTGCACTTAGAGCGCCAAGGCTTGCCCGGCTCGCGCTCTCTCTCTCCTTCCTCATTGAAAATAGTCATACCAGTGGGGTGATTCATCCCCAGGAGTTTATTCTGTCAAGCAAAGACAACACAAAAAGGACCTTGAGCGAAACCTACACAAACCTCCCACAGGCTCTGACCGCGGAGGAAGAGCAGTCGGCTGCTTTGCTCGCTCGCCTGGCTTTTTTTTTTTTTTTCTCCTGTTAGTGAGCTTAAGAGAGCTCTCCGTACGCAAGGAGCCGCTCGCCGCAACTGGAATTCCCAAGCTGAATCAATAACATTATGACATTACACACCATCTAACAGCCCTGTTTACCAGCTACTTAAGCACATATTGTTGGTAAAAGGAGGATCAGGCTGCAAACCTTTGGGAATGGGTTTAGTTTGGCTGCAGTGGAGCGGTGCTGCTGGACTGTCATGTCTCACAAAGCAGTGTTTATCTCTCAACTTGCTCAGGGTGGAAAGTGACACTGCACATCATTTTTGTGCCTCTGGAATATTTCCAGACTAAAAAAAAAAGAGCTACAGCATCAGATGCAGCACATAGACTGTACATCAGTGAGGTGAGTGCAGGGCTATAGAGGTAGAGAGACACACCAGGCTCTCAGTCTCCTCTCACGCTGGACGGCAGTGTTGCAGGAGGTAATGAGGCCTCTTGTGTGTCCTCTCTGATCTGAGAGTTGAATAATTTCCCATGTGGCACGGCCATTTCCAGCTTCCGCCTTCACTCTCACCTCGTCGGGCGGGTGGAAAGGCGAGAGCGCAAACTCCCACCCTTGCTCTGAAAACGTGTTGCCATTGTCAACCCCACAGTGACACACACACACACACTGGCTGCAGTCCAGACCAGAAAAAAAGATTTGCTTCAGCGTCTCAAAGATGTGTGTGATTGAGAGTTTTTTTTTTTGTTCTTCTCTAATCTGAGTCAGAAGCAGCTGAATGTCCTTTTACAGTTGTATTCTGCCTCACTATGTGCTGATGCTTTTCACTGGTCAGTAGGAAACTCAGAGTTAATAAATGGTCTACTTCAGCACCCAGACACACGTGCTGGGTTGCAGATCTCTGTTTCAATGTGGCTTTTGTTTGACGGCTGGTGTTTCAACATCCTCAACTTGAATAGAAGAAGGTCAGCCTGGTGGGGTCTGCCCCATGGTTATTCAGGAGCCCAACCTGGGGCCCCTCAGAGATGGGGTGACTGGGAGGGAGGAGACGGGACAGAAACCACCACCACCACCCCTCCTCCTGCTCCCCCCTCTCCTCCTCCTCCTCTGTCTGACACCATCCTACACTATGAAGCCACTGGAAGTCTGAAGTTTCCTCACACAAACAAAGCTGAATCAGCTCTTAATCAAACATGTTGTCATCGAGCGCTCCTGATGCGTGCAGATCGGGAAGGTCGGCGCAAGCAGGAATTTGAGCCAAAAGGAAGTCCAAGGGCCAGGTGCACAAAGATGGCAGCCTCACTAAGTTGGACCAAAACCTCCCATCCTGCAGCAGGACTGGGATCTAAAAAAAAGTTGCATGGAAATGGAAAACAGACCGACGGATGACAAGACAGAAATGTAAACAAGCAAACCGAGCCTGTTCAATAACTGGCATCACCAGGAGAAGTTTTGCACAAGCTTCGGCAGCTGGGTCCAAAGAAGTCTGCGCTGTGAGTGCAGGATAGAATTTGGATGCAGCAGCAGCAGCAGCTAAAAAACAGACACGAGGAGGAGAATGAACTTTTCAGCAACATAACAAAAACAGGAAGAGCTCTCCTGGACATCTCACCAGAAAAAGACAAAAAACATCTGCACGTGTACCCCCCCCACACCCCACCCTCCCCTCCCACTACCACCAATACTACCACTAAATCTGAAGATTTATAGAGGCAGAGGTTGAAGTGTGTGTATAGGCCTATACATGTGGGAGAAACACACTCAACACACTCCCCTCTCCTCTCTCGCCTTGATCACGGTTAAGGAAAGCAGATCAGGGAGCAGCTTACTTTTTCCACTTGGCCATGCTTTTTGCTTCCTGGACAGATGTACAGCAAGAAAAGAAGCCTAGTTCTATATAAAAGCCCCCCTCCTCCTCCTCTTCCACCACCTCCTCCTCCTCCTCCTTACTCCCAACTGGTTCCATATTCAGACAGCAGGAATTTTGGGGAGTCAACTTGTTAGAACCTTACCCAGCAATAATGATATAGAGCAAGCGAGATAACTCCGGGGCTGTGACACAAATGCTCTGATATACGATGCTGTGCACATGTGCTGCTGTTAATGAAGTCCAGGAATAAACATTTTAACATGGCATTAAATGGATAATCCGCGCGCTGCAGTGGCCGCTGTCTTTGCCTTGCCTGCCTGGTCCACAGTTCTCCTTGCAGCTTGCATGTTATCAGCAACGTTAAATCCACCATGTGCACATCAGAGGCCAAAAGGTAAAATAACTACATAAAATAATAATAGATGAAAACATTGCACATAAATACACACATACACATGCAACACGCGCGCGTTTTGGAGATCCACGCGCAGCGGAATGATTCATTCTGCAAACAAAATGCATACAGGCTGCTACAATGTAGCCTCCAAGCCCCAACGCTTTAGAGATCAACGCGGCATCTGTTACTAACGAAATGCACAACCTGCTTAACAGCCCGCCGGTTCAATCCCGACGGCGCAGGGCAGCGTGGTAGTAAATAAAAAGCTGCCGTTTATGATTACATGCTCCGACGTGCTGCTCACTGCCAGTTCAAGTGGTCACTCTATTGTTGAGAAACAATCTGAGCCAAAGTGGAAACAAAACCTTTCCCGAGACAAGAGCCTCGCAGCGCGACACCGGGAACAAGCAACGCTAAGTTTGCAGCTACTCACCGGGTTATTAAGCGGAGAAAGTCCTCGGTAATTTTCGGGCTCTTGTTTTTAAATATCTTCCCCCCTCACGGCCACTGAGAATGGGCTCAACGTCAGTGGGTGAGTAACTGAATAGACTCGGAGAGAGCGCAGTAAGTTGAAGTGTCAAATTACATTGGCTATTCTATTACCAAAGGGACCCATGCTCGGTGGCTGCTGACAAAATGTGTCGCGGATTTTTTTTTGACGCGGAGGAGAAGCCAACGGGAGGTGAAGCCCGGAGCGGAGCCGGACTGCCGCTCAGCTCAGCGGCCATCTGCTGCTACACACACCGGATCCGGCTGCAGCGACCCCCGCTCGCTGCCTGTGGTACCAGCCGGGTCCACCGCACTGTGCGGAGCCGGGCTTCATTTCTGAGGATATCAGACAGCTGATACACAGTATCGACAAGCGCATTAACATGGAAGCTGAGCATGCTGGGAGATTCATTCCATATGTCTCTATTGATTGATTGTTTTAAAAAGATGTTTTTTTTTTTTCTTGTTTCGATTTTTTTCTTTTTTCTTTACAATAAAGCATTTGAAGAAATAGAAAAACACTAACATCTAATAGTGGCGCTGTAGTGATCATTATCATCATGATCAATAATAGCAACAGTGATGTAAAAATATGAATAGTAAAAATAAATCTAGTAATAGCCTACCTGGCATTAATGCATTGTTATAAATTTGTAGGCTAATAAACTACTAATAATAGCCTGGATAAATCAATTAGAAAAAAGATAAAGGCACGAAATTGAAATATACGCTATAATAAATAACAAATCATATAAATAATTAATGATAGGCTGACAAAATACAATAATGGTAATTGTATCAATAATAATAATCCTCATTTTATCATTGATCCTTGTACAAATTACGCTGTGATTACACTAGCCTACAGATGTCAAATCTGTAGACTATTGTCTGGCTATAAATCTGGATTTATGGATGCCTATCAAAGTAAACATCAAAAATACTTCAAATAGCCCAATGAACAGCAGCTAATGCATGCACGCCCACAGCAGCACGAGCGTATCGACGCACACGCGCTGGCTTGGCCGGCGCCTGTCCTCCTGTGATCCTCCTCGGAGCTGACGCCACCCTCCGTGTTTTGCAGGTCGCCGCTCTCTGATGGAAAGCTCTGAATAACAAAGACATGTTTGAGAGCAGCAGCGGCATCAGCAGCAGCAGCAGCAGCAGCAGCAGCAAGCAGGGCTGAGCGCTGACGTCAAGGAGCCATGACTGTGCCAAGCAGCATCCAGACTCCAGTCCACCACACACGCACGCGCACACGTGCACGCACACTGACCTGCCACTGCCACCGTGACCTGTTTGGATTCACCCCATGTCAAAAGTTAGAAACACACCACCCTGCATACTGTGATTGACTCTCCAAAGTTGGGGCCAGAAGCTCTTGAAGGTAGAAAGTCACCACACAACTGATAGACTCTGCTGGTGTGTTTGGACTCCTCTGAGCCCCTGATCTCTGGCCTGTGTATCTACCCCAGCTGTCTAAGTTAGGGGGAGGGATGGGCTGGAACAATAGGCGCCATTTGTCCTGCTAAAAGGTGACAGGAAGCATTGATTTCAGCCTGTTCCAGGCTTGTAAGCCATCCCTGAATTGGCTAATGTTAACATTTCCCTTTAACGGAGATTGGATTTTTGTTTTTTTTTAGCTGATTGTAATTCGTTGCAGTTGCATCAGGATGCAGGAGCAGAATTTTTAATTCCAGCATACCAAAGCCCCCTCCACCATCAATTTTATCAAGCCGTTAATTGCAATAAAGCCCTCTCACTTTCTATAGGTGATTGCAAGATGCAATGTAAACAGCCTAAAATCCCACAATGAATGCATTGGCAACACGACATAAACTGAAATTATATTTAAATCAGCAATGATTTGGTTCAATTAAAGGAAGTCTAGACTGCTGAGGTTATTCAAGTTACTTAAAAGTCTGGAGCTGCCAAAGTGAACATGAGGTAAATCAAAAACCTGGAACTTTGCCTAAAACTTATTACATTCACTACATTTTTACTCATTAGTTGGCTTCTAATAATTAAAATCACACCTTCATTTTCAGCAGGAGGCAAAAATCATATACAAATCAAAGTTGAAGACTGAGCAGTTTAGATCTATATTTAATACCATATAGTTAATTCCAAATGTAATTAGGCAGAAGCCGTTTGGTGCTCTCACTGGTAGGAATTCCTAAATTGTCGCCTATTAAACAGCTTAAAATAGTTCTCACTCACCAATTCGTCTCAGGCCACTTAAGCGTGTCACACTCAGCTGGAGGAGCTATTCTTGTGATGGATTTCTTGTATGGTTAAATATTTGAGCCTGGGAAGAACTTCTCCTTTCCATTTCTTAATGCATGTTTCAGCTCATTTGTGTAAACCTATGACTTCATGATTGACCATAATGTCAAAGTGTCTCTGCGTAATAAGTGACCGCTGTGACATAATGTCCTTCCTGGGATGTTTTCACAAGGACCTGACCTGTCAGACCTGTGATCACAGCACTCTGACACCTCCTCTGACTCCGTCTCTCTCTCTCTGGAGATGATGTGACGTCTGTGATCTACGCCGGTGCAAGACAGACGCACTGATCCAAATATAGAGGAGAACTTTCCTTATCACGCCAGGTCAAGGAGACTGAGTCAAAAACAGTCTGTCAGTGCACTTCTTTAAAAAAAAAAAAAAAAAAAAGATATGCAAAGGGATGTTCAGCAGTGCAGCATCAGCAGAGTTGAGAGCAGACTCAGTGGGACATCAGATTTACCCGACATGCTTTACTGGCAGGGGCGTGCTGCTCCGGCGGTTAACACTGTCACCCTACAACACGCTGGTTTGATTGCTGGCCTTTTCTGAAAGGGGTTTCTATATTCCACTCATGTTGACTTAAGTTTATTCTGGTTTTCTGCTCAAGTCAATATCAGTGGATTAGAAATAAGACAGCCGAGGTGGAGATTACGGATCACGATTTAAAGGTGCTGTATGTAATTTTCTTTTTTTTGCTATTGTTCTTTTTTCTTAACGAGTCAAAAAAGACATATTCCAAGTTGGGGGATATTCATTTTACACAGCCACAGCTGCCTCCTGCTGGGATAAGAAACATTCATTTTAAACATGTGCTTTGCTTCTGTTTCTATCATGGTAGGTTAGCATGCTAACCAACTAGCCTCAGGGAATCCTGTCTCCAAATGTCACAACCAGCAACCAGTGTGCCCTAAGTTCAGCATGCGAGGATAAAGAAACATCTTGCCACCGCTACCACTAGCAGGGGTGCCATGTTGGGGTCAAAGGTTAGGACAATTCTTAGTGCCTTCACAAATATTAGATCAGCCCTCTCTTAATGGGACCCCAAATCCATCCCTGGTGGTGCTCCTGACCAAGACCACTTGCTTCTGGCAAGCCACCACATTCACCCATGTTTCATGGACAAGGGAAATATATAAATAACTATGTAACTTAAAGGGGAACTATACAAGTGCTGTTGCTTTTCCACTGTTTTGGTCGCTTTTTCCTGTGCAGAGCTCCCCCTACAGTTTCGAAGCGCATCTTGTTAACTGTTGTAAAAACTCACCGCGACAACAATGTTTTTGTTGTTTTGCTTTTCCAACAACAACTTCACTCTTCCAGTTCCCTTTCACAAAATGTCATCTTTATCCAGCCAAAAAAGCTCAGATTAACCGACTATACACTATACACCTGCTCACCAGTGAACTATAGAGACCAGTGTGGTGAAGACCAAAACAGAGCTAAAGAGAGGACACAAATATAGCTCCAAGTAAATATTAATGTTGCCACCTGCCTGTTGGATGTCTGCTAATGCTAGAACGTCACGGTAATAATAAAATGTTTACACCTTGTTATACTTCCCTCTAGTGGCAAAGAAAATCAACAAATCAAAGTTTTGGTGATTGCACCACTGCTCCTGGCATCGTAAACTGATTTTCTTCAGTCTCTGATTCTCATTAAGTTCAGTCTGTTGTTCTATTCAGTACCAAACAAGTGCCTCAATATCTATGCAACCGCCTGTAACAAAGTTACCACATCATGCATTTTAGCACATAACATTGTGATTTGAGTCAGCAGCTACAGAGCAAAAAACAGCTGCTGATTCAATCAGTGACACTGATAATTCGGAACACTCTGTTCAGCTTGAGGATTTGGTGTTAAAGATTTATTTGTTCATGTACTGAACATGTCCAACAGGCAATTCTAATCCACCAAAAACAGCTAGTGCCAAATGCAATTACTGTCGACCACTGAATGCACAGCCTCTCCGTGTTTCATTCACTGGCTACGCTGAGCGGCCCACCTCCTTTTAATAACCCCATCTGTGTCTTTTACTTCTACTTGTTGTTGATGTGTTGTCCTTGATTGGCTTGTTTTTATTTATTTATTTATTTATTTTTAATGTTTTGTGAGTGGGGAAAAGCCAAATGCAAATGTATTCAATATCTTCTCTAACCAAACAACACTAACTGGGTGGGTGATCCTGTCTCCTAAAATTAACATTATATACTCATAATTTGGAGAGCACATTAAAAAAAAAAAGTAATGCTGTCTGGATGAAATCTATATCAAGATAACGAGGGAATATTTTGAAGGCACAAATCTGCAGAGTTGTAAAATGTTCATACTGAACTTATCTGCTGAAACCATCGCTGTTAACGTGCAGGATTTAATTTGCCTTCCCCCTCAGTACCACCTTTTGGCAACTTAGGAATGATTACATAACTCAAAGCAATGATAAGGAAAGAGGTTGCATTGAAAAAAATGTAAATTACATCTTTAATGTTTCAGTATTTAATATAGACCACAATCATTCCCTAACCTTAACCCTAAGTGTGTGGTTTTTTTTATAGCCTACATGTGATGAAATGCAGGATCCTGGATATTAACACAACTTTTAGGAGACAAGGTTACCGTCTTCCAGCCTTTTTCTCAAAGCAAACTGGGTAATAAAATTACAATAAATACATTACACCATGTATCTGTCAGTGTCAAGTGTTTGTTACATTTCATTGGAGGGATTCACCTGGTGTTACACCTCATAAAACTCCCATACTGTCTAATAGTCTAGGTCTTTGGCCAGAACGCTGTCATAAAGATGAATGAACTGTAAGCAGCAATACCACCATGTCTACTTATGTTAAATGATGTGAGTTTCAGTGACATAAATATTCTCACATTTCCTCACTGATGCTTTTCTTCTCTAGATTTTTTGAGTTGAGATTATAAACACGTCGCCGACGTCGCGCTCCCGCACGTCCTGCCGCTTCTCACGTTAAAAAAAACAGCACAATGTGATCTTTGAAAAGTGTAGGCAGGGAGATGTCTGTGTTTTCATTTACAGTTTCCACCTGGTTTATGAATGAACAACCACCAGGCTCCAGAGACCAGCCCACATCCTCCGCAACCAACCAGCCACTGGCTCTCTTCCAGTCCAAATGTGTTCACAGTGCACACTTTACTCCGCTGTGGACAGAGAGCTCATGCCGCCCACTGGTATGTCCGAAAATATGGAGGCAGATAGTTTTGGACTCTTACATTCCCAGGGGTGATGTTCAAGAGCAGTGTTGGCATGCTCTGCTTCTGCTTCTTTAGCTGAAGCATTAAAACTCAAGAGTTAGCGATTATAGCAGTGGACGGCAGGTTCTGTGCTTTCATTTTAACCAAGCCCCTTAGGTTCATGTCCATCCCTCCCCAAACAATTATGTTATTGCAGGTCTGTTGTGTTATGGGATTGTGTGTGACCTGGTGAGCGGTGGAGTCTGGTCAACAAATAGGATTGCAAAGGATGGAGGGAATCAGCGGGGCAATGAGGAGGAGGCGGTGGAGGACAGGACTCTGCAAACAGACGAGACGACTATTGCACTCCATCTAACAAAAAGACATGAGGGAAATGTGTTAAACCCCATTGATTCTCATTATAGCAGGAGAGGCAGGGGGAGAGCAGAGAGGAGACATACCTAGACAGGTTGTGGTGAAGCCTCCTGATGATTTCCTCCCCTCCTCTTCTGTTTTTCTTTCTCCCTCTCCTCAGACTTTTTTGGAGCAGCACCAGCAGAAAGCTGGCTGCCGGCATCCCATGCTGCTCTGCTTTTGGGGGAGTGGAGAGCCAATCAATGTGTGCTCACAAAGGGGGAAGAGCATTCAGAAAGCCAACTGTTCCCCGAGGCCATGGGCAATGAAGAAGTGGGAGAGACAGAGGGAGACAGTGCAGAGAGAGAAAGAGGCGAGGGGGTTGACAACATGTTTCCTTTGCTACTATACACTGAGAGGAATAACATGATCACTGCAACACTGACACGCAGCAAATATAGAGCTGACAATAGTTCACAGCAATGTACAAATACAGTCATACTAGTTTGAAGAACACAACTATAGAGGTTCAGCAAATTATTACTGCCATTACTAATTAATGTTTATTGTTTTTTTTCATTAATTGAGTTAAGTCTCTTGAGTTTCAAGCTCATATGCAAACTTAAACACCCTAAACTGAAAGATATTCAGCAAATCATCACGGCAAGAATCACCAGTGAAATATTTTCACTCAATCAAATCCTTGTAATTGTTTGTTGAAAGTAATGTTAGGTAATTGGATTCAAAATGTGACCAGTGACAGTCAAATGAATGAACAGAAGCAAGACATTTTATCATCTCAGCTTGAGCTATAGTGGAAACTATCATTAACTATTACCAATACTATTGCTATTTGCGGACATTTCACAGAGCCAAAAATAAGTCAAAACCATAATCTTAATCAAATAACCAGAATTTGATTAAATTAAATTAAATAACCAGATTAATTGGTGCTGAAAATAAACTGCAGCCCTGGTTGACATTCTGTTTCTTTTGACAGCAAACGGAAAAGTCCAAAACCGAAGAGCAATTTGTTCTGATAGTTACATCATTTATAGTCTCATAGTGCGAAATAATTGGATAAAAATAGGAAGAAATACATTGGTTATAAAATTGTTGTGTATTTCTGAACCCGTCTCAAAGGCACTCTTATCATAATCCATCAATTGGTTAAATAAATAAATAAAATGGATCAATTATTTGTTTCACCCCATACTCAATAGTAATAATCATAGAGCAATTTTTTTCCAAATTTACAGTGCTGTTATTTGTTACCTCCGCAGCACTGTATGTGTGGCTTATAGACGTTTTTGTCGCGCACTGGGAATTATGTATAATTTGCGTCAAACAATCACCGCGTGGCAGATTGGGCTCACAGTGGGTGTTCCACTTAATAAAATCACTTAGTGTTGCAATTCCCACCTTGACATCCCTCTGTTCCCTCTCAGAGGAAGAGGTTTAGGTATATTGCAGTGCTATGAAAACTTTTTTTTTTGTTTTCCTTTTATGTATTACCTGACAGGAGGTTAACTAGCTATTTCCAGGCCCATTATTCTCCTGTAACTCCAGGGCAGAGTGAAAAGTCAATTATAGTCAAAGCATACTGTGTTTGTCAGAATCCCAGGCTCGTGGAATACTCTACCGAATCATTTTCTGCTAAATGTGAGGGTTTAATTATTAGCAAGACATTATAGGGTTTAATGAGATACCACAGCAAATTACATTGCGGTCTCATTCGCACTAATAAAAAGGGGAAAAAAATCATTTCTCCACCAAGATGGCAGTTCCTCAACAATATCAGAGTGAGTCTGTCCAGCTCTGTGACATTTAAGGAAGATGCTCTCCTTATCGTAGAGGATGGGTTCCAGCTCCTCAGCTGGGAAATGTCACATGTTTTTTAAGGTCAGGTTGAAACTCTTCAGTTATTTTTCATCAAAGGAGCTTAGCTGAGTGAGTCCTCTTATGATAATTTGCTTCCACGACAGGTATCAACACGTTGACATACATGATGTAAGGTGGCGTAGATTCACTGTGATATTTAGGAGTAAAAATACAACCTTGGTAATTCATCGCACTGCCATATATCATCAGTCTACATCCACTGTAAGTCAGTGAGTTCTTACTTAGAATAACTCACACCAAGTCCCCACAGAGCAGGTGTGAACTTGTGAACCTGCTGCAGGACTTGCTTGTGGGTGATGGAGCAATACTAATACTGAGGAGAAGCAGAAGAGCTTCTCCGTAAGTGTTGTGTGCCCCCCTTTACTGACAAAGCAATGTCTTGTTGCTTTTATTGCATTAAGGGTGCACTGAGAAACTGGTATCTCTGTCTCTTTTGTGGATATCTCTTGTGTTATTGGTGCAAATTGGTGAGTGCAGAAGGCGGCTCTGGGTCTTTTTCAAAAGACCCAACACTAAAAGCTGCAGTTTCCTATGAATTTTCAGAGGACTGAAACGTTTTCTGGAGTCAAACTCGGCCGCAGATGCCAGCAAGTTATCCGCAAGAACTAGAGCCATGTACTGGCAAACAACAAAATAAGGATTGAGAGAGTAAGATAAGACAAGTTGTGTTATGGATAAGGAGGGATATAATTTTATGGTGGTGTTTTTCCCACATTGCTTCTGAGTTCTCACTTATTTGTATCTCATAAGGAGAGCAGTGGTGCCCCACCAGGGTGTCTGTTTTTTCCTCTCTTTTTCTGTTTTCACTGTAC
The DNA here is from genome assembly GCA_030347415.2 of Decapterus maruadsi. Lineage (NCBI taxonomy): Eukaryota > Metazoa > Chordata > Actinopteri > Carangiformes > Carangidae > Decapterus > Decapterus maruadsi. Next base: position 8,948,077 of record CM064888.1, on the reverse strand, counting down.
ACTAATGATCTTGTGTTTACAAGCACATCAGTAATACATTTCACAGATATCTCCCTCATGAAACCTATTGTCTAACAATATGATCCAACAATTAATAGAACCGAGGCTGAACACCTGCTGGAAACATGTTGTACTCAAACTGATTAAATCTTAATATGCTACCTGTTAGTTATGCGTTAAAGTAATGTTATCTGTAAGAGGTAAAGGACAAGAAGGTGTTTCAGCACTTTTGAAAACAGATAAATTAAACCTGACGGTCAGTAAACACCTCCAAAAATACATAGGCTATAGGACTACTGTATATGCAGGCTGACGTCACGTGAGTCAGCACTGGCTGGTGGTCAAGACTATAAAGTCTCAACAATAAAAATGTTTTAAAAATTCAGCGCTTGTGGAAAAAAAAGAGCTGCCAGAATCAGTCTAACCCTCATCTCTAGAGGCTGAATTAGCTGCTAGCAGCATAACGTGCCCCAACCTCTGCCTGAACTGTCTGTGGCTAAGATGCATTTTGGGTAGTGTAGGCGCCAAGCTCTGACAAAGGGGAATGGATTTACATCAGTGGTTTTACTCCTTTAAGCTACATATTCTCCTTTGACAACAAAATGACAAAGGGAGTCTACTGGTCTACTGGTTACGTTTAAATGATGTTTTAAATCAGTAATAATAAATGATAACATTTTTCCAGCAACTTGATGGCACCGTAGATTATCCAGACAAAAATTACAAGGCAATAGACAATAAACACCTATTTAAAGGTGAGCATTTATACTGCTGCATAATAAAAAATAAACTTCAGAACATGTATAATCCCCAACACCCTACAAAAAAAGGTCCCACCTTGGCGTTTGAAGCTGCGATTCTATCTATTCCTAAAATGATTTACCTAATATGAGAATCAGTCATTGCCTTATTAAGACAGTGGGAGGTTAATAGTGAGAAAGGTGCAACAACTTGTTAAGCCCCGTGGAGGGCAGCAGTAGTACCTGTGTGCAGATGCAGAGACCCCCCCCTCACACACACACGCACACATTTGTACTGACACCCTCATGACAACATCTACTTCTGCTGCTTCACAGCTTCCCCTCATCCACCAGTCTGTTTGGCAGGGGTTGCTGGGCAACAGGCTGCGTAAACACGGCACCTGACATGTCGAAAGAGAGAGCAACCAGGCGCTCAGGCACTTGTCTGCATAGCTCTGTCGACTCCACTTACAAACATGCACTTACCATGCAGAAAGTAAAAGGCACACTCCTGCATGTCTACATGGCATACTTGAATCCCCTGGGGAATATAAGCATATTTCTGAGTTACGCGTGTATATATATATTTTTTTTTAGACATTTTTGGGCTCTCATTTGAGATGGCACCTGCTTATATGCATTAAGTCAGGATAGAGTGGATGAGAGAACATCTCACAATAACTGGGTGTTTGAATACAGGGACAGCACCAGTCAAGAAGTCGGCGGAGGTAAAAATCTACACATCTACAGGCACCAAGCACTTAAGGACAGAACATTGAATACAACAATGGCAGGAACTGAGGAAACGGCATCCTGAATGTCATAAATTTGCATACGTACTGAGGAAACACTGAAGAATATTACAAGCTATGAGTCAACAAGTGTCAAGAATTCCAGCTCTTTTGTTTGAAAACTGCAGACACAATGTGCTGCACGGTTTAATGTGTGTTTTGCTTCTTAACTACTTTCAGTGAGTCTAGAGAGTCGTTCGCTGCTGCATTTCCTCCTTACTTTTTTATCGGGCCTTTCAAGGTCAAGGGCAGCTTTATTATCATGTAAACAGAACAGGATGAAGCAGCAAAATGTAGCTGCTACAAACTGTATTTTAGACTATAAGAAATGTAGTACAAGATGCAAATGCAATGCAAATAAAAGACATTTCCAGTCTTTACAATGGAAATAGATATCCTGACAATAATCGGTGCAATGCAATAGTTTAGAGTAGTGAATATTCGAGTCTCAGTCCTTATTTGTGTTGTTGTGAAGCAGTTCATATCGAGTTTAGGAGTCACACAGCCTGAGGGAAGAAGCTCAACACTAGCAGATACTTTTGTATCACCTTACAGGCGGCAGCCGAGTGAACAGGCTGTGGGCTGGTTGATGTCCTTAAGCCCTGTCTCTGATGTTAGGTATTGAGGTGCTGACGGTATTCTCAGCCGCAGACACCCACAATCCTTACAAGTGCCATGTCGGGCTGTCATTAGGTTAGCTAGTGGGAATAAGGAGAAGCTTAGGTTGTTGTTGTTGTTTTCTGTACGCTATTTCCTGTGCGTGTAATTTATGTAATTTCAATCATTCTAATGCTTTGAGATGTTTTGTAGACAAACTTGACATTAAAATGGTGAAAATACCGACATGGTGGATTTTTTCCGCCTCTTTTTTGTAGCTATTATAGAGGTGCAGCTCTCGGGATTGCAATGTCAGTCGGTCTGTCCACCACTTTGACAGACTGAAATAACTGGATAGATTGCCAAGAAATGAGATAGCCTGCAGGCATTAATGGCCCTAAGAGGATAAAGCCTGCTGACTTTGTTGATTCCCTGACTTTTCCTCTTGCACCACAATGAGGTTGACATCGAGGTTTTTTCAGCAAAATGTCTATTGGATGGATTTCGACAATAATCGATCCAAATGCAATATTTATGGTTCCCAGAGAGTGAACACGTTTTGTGAACCCCCAGCGTTTTATGTGTTTTTCCAGTTTGTCCACATTTAGCTACCTGCTCTGACCATTAAATCAGCCTTAGCTTGCTAGCTGTGCTGTGTTTAGTGCTAATTAGCAAATATTTCCATGCTAGTAATGATGATAGATAGACTGAATATCAACTGATTGGTGTTGTCACTGCAATGGGCTAACATTAACATTTAGCTCTAAGCGCTGCTGTGTCTGAATATCCCACATTAGCCCCTAGTGTCGTTGTAGGCTCTTTGTGTTTTTGTTTTAGTGACGTGAACTGGTTAAAAAAAAAAAAAAACATAAGATGAAAACGTGTGGGTCACAAATTTGTGTCGTGCAATTCAGTTCTGACTTTTGTGTCACTGTTGGCAATTCTAGGATTCAAAGAGAAGCTTTCTTTCATTGATCTGTTTCCTACAAAAGGACGGAGTTCAGAAACAAGATGGATTTCATATATCTATTATCTGATGTGACTCCTCCTCTTTAAGAGGATATAGATTTTCTGCCACTGATTCGAGGAGTTAAGTAGGGCTGAGGATCCCCTGCTTCTAAAGGTTGCACCCAGTGGATTTTCTCAGCTCAGTAGGATCACAGACTAAAAGGTTGCACTGTACTGTATAAACTTTAAGCTGACATTTATCGTTGCGGTAGCCCTGAAATCCTGTTTTCCAACAATAAAACGTTGTGCTAATGAATTGTTTTGTCTTAGGTGAGTATGTCGGCGGAAGACGAATCATTCGAATACCCTGCAGGATTTGTCCTCCGTGTTTTTCATTTCGACCTGATCAAATTGGATGTGAGCACCCGCCATCCCATTTCCACAATGTATTTCGCGGCCACAATGTGAACAGCACACAGCGATAGCACCATTAGTGCGCTAGACTGTCCACAAATCATCTCCTTAGTCCTTCCATCAGACTCCCTGCATTTGGCCGGTGCTGATAAGGCCCCGCCAAAATGACCAGGGGGTCACAATTTCACCACTGAAGTCAACGGCAGAGATAGACCACTTTGTCCATCAAAGTGTAACTTCAGGCTGTCTCCACAGTGTTGTCATTTCTCAGGCAGAGGGAATGCTTTGAATTAATCTGAAAAACATGGAGTGAGAGAGATAGCTCAGGCAGTTGTGAGGCCTGACACTCCTCTTGGCCTCTATTTCTAACACATTGTCAAAACATGAGGGCTGAATGCGGTCACAGAATTTTCACCATTCAATTCTGTAACAGTGGTGATTATACTATTTTGTTCAATATCCTGAATAAAAGTTATGAACATCTTTATTTAGAGTAATGCAGTGGTGCCTAGGTGCTACAGGCATATATAATTTGTAGGGACTATTTGTAGGATTTTTCAGAAACACCCAGACAAGGTTCCTTGCCAGGAGCAGGTTGTGGTGATTACCACTTAACAAAAGCTTAGGCCATTGTTGTCTAATACGTCCTCTGAGTGGCGCTAGTTCGTCTGAGCAGATTGGAAGCTTCAGTGAGTTGCCATCGGAAATCAATGAGTATAGAGAAGACACGATAAGAAACGAGAGTAAACACTGACCTTAATAATGCTAACGTTTCCGTGTAGCGACAGGGAAACATTACAAGCACTAAAAAAAACCTTTTAAGTTGGTTGGCCAATATTTACATCTGTCTTGTGGGGAAAATTTAGGATCAGAGACAAAAATGAAACTAAAGATCACTTATGACAACCATCTCATTCATAATAAATTTGTGACTTGGTATAGCCTACTCACTTATGGATATTGACATACTGTATGAATGTTTACATTTGCAATCTCAGACAAAGGAGATTATCTACTCAAAGGCAACGAGCCAAAACAATAAAAAACAATATCATACGTATAGGCTAATTAGTTGACCGATCAAATCAATTAATTGTTCATTGTAAGAAAACCATATATTCTCAGCTATGTTGTGTTTTATTACAGTGAACATCAGCATAGCTGAAGTGATGGAGAAGGATGAAAAGAAAAGAAAAACTTACTGGAGTACCATATTCTGCTGTACTGATATGAACAGTGTCCTTCACTGAACAAAATCACTAAGATGCAAAATACTGCAAATAAATAAAACATGCAGATAGAAAGAAATACAGCACTCACTTTATATTAAATAAGCAGCCTCAAAATACAGAGAATAGAGCAAATGGAGAAATGTCCAACACAATAGTGTTGCTAGTTTGTTTTTAACGTCTGACCACACCAGAGGGCAAGAGTGTTCATGGTTGTTCAGAACGGAAAATCAACGCAGTGAAAAGCTGACCGTCATAGAGAAGGGGAGAGATAATCATTCAAAAGACGAGGGATAACGGAAGAAATCTTCAGAAGTGTCTCCTGGGAGGCATTCATGGCTGCAAACATTAAAAAAAAGTGACAGAGATAGTTGTGTAGCAAACAAAAACACAAAGAGAGCCTAAGAGAGAAGCTCCATCCTTGGCCGGCACTTTCATCACATGTACACACAACCTGAAGTGGGTTGATTTTGAATGTTTGAAGAGTTACATCCACCGTCAGTGAAGAGTGGGAGGAGGGAGTCTGTGAAACCACTCTGATGGAGGATATCAGTGCCTTAAGAACAGATGAATACAAGAGCTGAATGTGTTCATTTTAGCTTCAACATTCAGATTCTTGGGACCTAGAAGCTTTGCCTTCCATCTAGAAGCTTTTTTAGCGTCTCTATCCATTATTGGTGTCTTACAAAACCTTCTGGTTTGCCCTAGCTTAGTGCCATGTTGGGCTCCCAATTGCTAATCTTTTGTCTATTTGAGCACATAAACACTGTCTTAATGGTGAACATGTTGCTAAATTTGCTTGTATTTTACACATTTTTCTCTAAATGCAACACGTGTGCTGTCAGAGCATTACTTATGGACTTGTTTGTGCTTTTTGATGACCTGTTATTATGCAATACACAAATTTCTCTCATTCGGTGTCATCGACTCAGAAAATAAATATAATGAATTATTTTGAAAGTTGTTTGCCAATGTACAATTATGAAAGTTATTATCACCTCCACTGCAATATAGAGGACGACGAGTACTGCTGAAAATGATTACAAGTCATAAATAAGAACATATTTCTCAAACAGATGTTTTCTTCGTCTATTTTTTGTGAATCACCCCTTTAATTTATATGTTGTCTGTTGTACATGTGTTTGCCATTTGCTTTCTTGGGTATTTATTTCCAAGCATCTGTAGAGTTTGATGACAGAATAAAAACCCAACTAATGCACATAAATCAAAACTTTGCGATCATAAAAAGCGGAGACAACAGCCGTTAATTAAAGCGATATTAGCAGAAACATTATGATGAAGTGTCTAAATAACAACAGGGAGCAGCAGAAAGCCAGTCATGCTTGGAGTCCAGCAGGACACTTGATTCTACACAAGGACATCCTAAGGGCACTGCGACAACCAAAGCACCCCCACACACACACTCGCATACTTGTGTACACACACAATGATGCTCTGCACCTTCAGACCTTGGAGAAGCTAAACCATCCTCATTTCAGCATTATGTCGGTGCCAACTGTCAGAGGTGCCTCTTGTTGTTCCATAATGATGATCAAGCGCTTCAATCCATGAGGCTTTTCTCTTTTCTTTTTTTTTTGCTTTCCTGTGAGCCCTGTTTGCCAAATGATAAAAGGCTTTTTATGATCCTACTTTTCTCTACCTATATGTATTGTCTGACATATGTTGTCCCCTATATTTCCCTGACCCCTCCTTGAACCCAACACATCCATTTAATGCAGTGGATAAATGGCAGAGAGCGGGTCTCTGCTCTGGGACCTCTTGGCACTCGGCTCGGTGCTGAAAGAACACTTATCCCCACTCACCCACATCAAATTCATTTTCTGGCATTGACGCGGAGCTGCGCCGTGGTCAGATCATTTCAAGTCAAGGTAAACTGCCAATAGTACACGCCATGAAACAAGATGAAACATGAAATATGTTGGCACACAATGAGCATTGTGTGTCTCCTTTGCAATCTTCCCCCTAACTTCCTCTCATTTTCCTCTCACTCGCAGTCACTTGAGCTTTTGTGGCGCCATAACCCCTGAAAGGCAATTACCATGACAACAGCAGTCAGGATTTGCACCATAGTAATTAGTGTGGTTAAAAAAAAAAAGGAGGGAATTATGCGTTTTTGTCTGAGAATTGATATGACACACATCAGAGTGTAAGGTGCAGCCCTGGGGATGAACCCGTGGGTAGGAAGGAGGAGGTGAAAAATATCTGAGCTCCAGTAGCACACAAAGAGAAAAGCAGAAGACTAGCTGCATCAGGTCAGTGTATTAAGATCTCCATTAATCACTATGATACAGTGGAACCAAGGAATCGAGCAGCCCGTCTCTGTGTAAGTGATGTCATGCTCATGTCCGCAGTAAAAAATGATGGTGGAAAAGGTAATGCTCCTGGTGTCGACAGGGCTGCAAAAAAATCATAAAACATCATCTGATGAAGAGACTCTTTCTTCAAGTATGTAAACAGCGGCTATGGCCCGTGATTCCTCGGTGGAGAGAAAGAGAGAGAGAAAGTGGGAGGGCCATTTGTTTTCTTTTTTCTCTCATTCTTGTTGAAATTCCCAGTGTAGTTCATCCTGAATCTCATTGCCCTGGATAGCAGCTTGTTGGAGGTGTGTGCACGCTCACCTCCAGCCTTGCTCAGCCGCTTTAATAGATGTGTTTGTTGCTAAGTGGCGGTTGTAATGGGATGCTTGTTTGCCTTGCTCGGTGCACTTTCATCCTTCACTGTAGTGCTAATGCCATGCAGCAATTTGTCTCACGGCTGCAGAGCTTTCTGGTAGGTGAAAAAAAAAAGAGAGAAAGAGAGAGACGTACACCCTGTTTGCACACGTGAATGCATGTTGTACATGTGACTTGAGTATTTGTAGTCGTTTGCCACCGGTGGAGGGTTGAAAAGGCCGTGTCCCCTCTCTGTCGTCACAGCGCCTTTTGTGAAGAAACGGTGCGGTTGTTCTGATGGAGAAAGGGTGAAGGGTCCCCTGTGGGCTGCAGTCCAGCGCCGAACAGCCATATATGCTGCAGTGCTCCATAAATAGAGGGAAGTGAGAGATGGGCAGAGGTGGAGAGAAAGGTAAAGATAGCACCAGGTCTCATCCCACACACTCTCACTGTCGCTGGTCTCTGCGAATCATCCAATCATAGCAAATCTTCATCTCCAGCCTCCGAAGAGAAGTCCTGCTGCTCTCGCGCACGCACTTGAATGCAGAGGCCCCTTTAGTTCGTACTTAGCTATTACTGTCGCCGGTACATCATTTATGTGTCTGAGTATCTCCAGTATCTTGGCCTCTACACAGGACGACCCCAGGTCAGCCTGCGGTGTCATGAAATATTCAGCATCTCTCAAAGCAGAGCGACTCCTTCAGGTTTTGGTGTGATGAGGTGAAATCCTCTTTGTTACAGTGTCATTAAAGCCTCGTTCTACTGGTTTCTTTTGTCAGATGCCGCTGCTGCCACACACTGGTGCAGTCACTGCGGCAATGTGGGGGTTTGTGTGTCTGTGTGTGTGCATGGTGGAAACGCTCCACGTTGCCTGTAAGTGACATTTAATTTAATTAGACGTAATCATTGGATGGCGCATTCTTGTGAGTCGCAGCCACGACCCGGATATGTGGATCTGTGTAGAAAAATCCAGAGCTTTATAGAAGCTGTAACCATGTTTGTTCAGGAGATGTGCCGTTTGCCTCGCGTGTAATGAGCGCCGTGATCTTGGGGGGCGATGTATTTAGTGTATTTGCACATGACCGTTATCATGCCAAACAAATAAAACTGAAGGTCGCGCAATGTCAAGGAAGCGGCGCCATGATCAAAACACTCATTTTTTATTAAACTCTGCACTGAAGTTAAAATGTTGCCTCACCTCTTATCATCTCCCTCTGTCTGTATTTTCGGCCCCTTTGTTTTACATGTGGCGGTTTGAAGTGTGGCCAGTGACGAGGCTTAAGTGGATTCATGCTGTGTTTTGATAACTGGGCAGTGTGAGCGAGTCCTCGCAGTGGATCCTGAGGAGGCTCTGATTTCATGTCAAAATGGGACCCAGCTGTCAGAAAGAGAAACCAGACTCTTTGTCAACAAATGTATTTTCACCTCGGCTCTAGTGTTTGCCTCATGCACTATTTTATTGTAAATTGTAAAGTGTTTTGAGGCCATGTTGCATGGTGATTCTACACGTTAAATAAAGATTGATTGATTGATTGATTGATTGATTGATTGATTGTGAGCAATTAACATGAGTGCATGCAAGATACAAAATCTGTCAAATGGTAAATAGCTGCTGATAAGTCTCTGTGAGGGTTTCACATTATTCATACATAATAAATTTGATTCATAGGAAATATATAGATATATTCATTAGTGAAGCTATATGGTATTAAAAAAAAAACAGCGAACTGTTTCTGGTTTTGTGTCTTTATTTACAGTGACGCATTGCATGGCAGTGCGTGCACACAGCAGGCCTCCATGCCCGTTCACTCCTCAAGGCACTACCAGTCCATTTACATGAAGCAGAATCAATATCTGAGGTTCACTTGGCGCCAGATGCAAATGGCAACTTGTCTCCGGGCCGGAGCAGGCGAGGCAAGGTCACAGCCCGCTGTGGTAATTAATTTTGGCAGCGGTAGGTTGTATTACTACCAAAGGTTTGGATGTGCCAACCCTCCGGGCTCACATGTGTGGTCAGATACTCAGAGACAACGCCACAGTCTGGAGCCCACAGCCACGGCGGCAACATGATGCTGCATCACAGGAGGAAGAATAGACCACAGACAGGTTCGCTCTGCAGCCTCAGTGTAAGTGGTTTGGTTGTACTTCTGCTCAGAGCTGAATAGAATAGCAGAAAAGGAATGGATTTTCTTGGGTGGCCACAGTCGCAGTAAAAAAATGTCAAGGTACAGCTTGACTTGCTGGTTTGCATGATAATATTATAAATATTTCTGAAGAGCTGGAGTTCATTTTCTCTCTAAAGTTGTGAATTCATCCTCATGAAGTAAGTATGGGATGAACTCCTGGATGTGCGCTCAAGGGCATGAGCTAGGATTCAGCAAGAGGGAAGTGTAATCTGCCAGCACTGACACTGAGCGCTGACCCACGACCAAGGGCTGATGGGATACAATTTCAATCGACAGGCTCAGTCATTGGTAGGTACGGACCTGAAGCAGTTCAGGTCATATTTCTCTGGCCTTCATTAATTGGTATTTTGACTACAGTCTTCTCTCTTGTGGTAGACCACCCATCCACCCACATGAAGTCCTTGAAGTGTGACATTGCAATTACACTCACCGTGACACATGGGAGAAAATCCCAGTCTGCTAATAGAGATCTGGCCAGCCTCTTCCCCCCCTCTGCACTGAAAGGAAAAAGGAATTTTCAATAACATGGCCATTTATAGCTGCTACCACATGGCAGAGTGAAGCAGAGAGCAGAGGGAGAACTACTTTTCACTACTGATGGTTGTATGAATGCTAATGGTTCGGCAATCAATACAACATTACACTGCCCCCTGGTAAATAGAATTATGATCTGGAAACACTATATAAATGATCACATGATTGATGTGTTAAAGCACTAAGGCAGCGCATTATGGCTTGACCGTATATTCGGCACAAAGAAAAGGTCAGTGGAATGGAAAGAAAATAATCAGACTCGCTCAATAACCTCGATGTAACATCGTATTTGTCAATATTCATGTCGAGCCCGTTTTTAACCAATAGCATTATTCATTAAGCGACAAAGTGTCTCATTTGCATCAGATAGGAGCTTCAGTGATTGCCCGTAATGAAAACACACTTCTTTCGTGATCAGCACAATGAATGCAGAGCAGCTTAATGCAAATACTGCTGCCATGACTCAAACATGATGCCTAGACATACACAATTGGACTAAATTGCAGTCTAAATAAACTACTACGTCAATTCAGTGTTTTTATTGAATTATTTTGATAAGTCTGTCTGTATGCAACACTGATTCTTTGTAGGGATTTTTATGTGGTTGATAAAACTCAGAGTTTCTGAATCATGTGTCACTTCCCTGAAGTGTCTAACAGCTGATATATAACAGACAGAAAGACTGTGTGGGGTGGTGGGGGGCATGTGTGTGTGTGTGTGTCTGAAGTCTCCATAAAAATAAGATTCTGGCTCGCAGGCACAACTTGAAGTGCATGACTAATAATATTTAATGACTGAAAAGATTGTCTTCTATGGAAACTTGGAATAATGAATTATTTTCTAATTAAGAGGGGTACTGCAATTCACATACATGAAGGAAGCCTCTCACTCAGCGTCTGCACTGTCCAGATAGAATGACTTTAACTCTCGTCATAATGTCTCCAAAGGCAAAATGTGCTGCTCAGCGAGACAGTCAGTCTGCACTTTGACATTCAGTATCTACAGTAGATGAATTTAACAGTCTGCCAGTGCTTCTAGTGGATTTAATTGAATTGATTTACAGACCGTGTTATTTTACAAGTGTTCACGTGGGTGCAAATATATCACTATAATATGACTTGTGTGTCTTTCCTTAGCTATCGGATATATCTACAGAAATGATCAGTTAAACTGCACTGATTAATAGGCTTGAACAAGCCCTCCCACCACTTTCTGTGGTTATGATTAGGATAAATTTTCTTTCCCTCTGCTTTCCTTCATTGACAAGACAGTTTGGAGCAGAGAGCTGAGTGCACACGTCACTCAAGGCTCCACACATCATGTGGAAGCCCATTAAAAGTTAAAAGTCACCCAGCGCCACAAAGTGGCAGGGACAGAAGGTTATAGCCAAACATCAATAACAGAAAAAAAACCACCTCGAATGACAGAAGCAGTGAAGCCCAGAGAGGAGAGGAATGAAGCCTGGGCAGCCGAGTTCTCAACAGGAAAGGCAGGGTCACAAATGAAGTCGCTATAAAGCTGGCTTCAAATTCAGGGACCGAACGTCATTTCCAAAAGTCTGTGTTTTGCCCTTCCAAACGGAAAACTTTCAAAAAAGTTTTCCAACTCAAACGAGGCCCGTAGCATTTCCCAAAGTCTCAGTTTTAGGGGGATCTGACACTCAAGTATAAAGGGATGTTATATTTAAAAAATCAAAAAAAAAAAAAAAGCTATGCAGCTTCTACACCTGCAATGCTAAGCTAATGTTAGCCAAAAATAGTACCTGCATCAAAAAATGTCCAGTATCCCAGCACAAAACACAAAGTCCACTTTTTCAAAGCTATTTATTGTATGTTCATACAGTAATAGTTTAGGATCATTACCTCATCCCACTGCTACAGTAGTAACATCAGCCAAACAAGTCTTTGTTTTAGCACTTGAGACTGACATTTAGAGGCAAACTAAAGTGGTCACTGTTACCAAAAACGCACCGCTTTTTAAAAAAATAGCGGGTTCGACTCTTGTGTCGGAAGCTGCGCTTGCATCTCTTCCAGTGACAACACTCAGTTTCCTGTATCTGTGTCATGTGGGTTTCACCACTACCCCGAGATGAGCAGCAGGTCTTGAGTCTATTGACTCTTATGGGAGAGGTGAACGTGAGCAGATTATGGTCAATTCTTTATAGTCTCATAGTCACTGAAGTAAATATTGGACTGATACAAATTTTTCATGAGCCAAATACCTCCTGAACATTTTGACATGAAAATGGCAAATTTCACATGGACAAATGAGGAGAAAATTGACTTTGTTGAAGCCCCGTCTGTCGACAACACACTCGCAAGATTTGGCACGGATCTCCTAGGTACTGTAGCGTCGACTAACGTTTGCAAAAGACATACTGTAATAATGTCATCATAAGAAAATATAAATAGCTCACTTTCCTCTGCCGACAACTTTTGTAAATCCACACACACAGGTTTACAACATGAGGTGGGGGCATGGATAACCACGCCCACTTAGAAGACAGGAAGTGTACTATTTCATATCTTTGGTGCAGCCTGTAAAGAAAAAGAAGAGAGGCCAGCAGCACTCGTGTCCTTCTTATTGACTTTTACAAACTGCATTGGAGCTTACAGCACACAGACCGGTTTCGACAAGACGTTGACGTTGTGCTGTAAGCGCCAATACGAAGGACAATAAGATAATAAAGACAAGAGTGCTGCTGGCCTCTCTTCTTTTTCTTTAAGTGCAATTTTTGGCCGTGCATCTCTTAAGTTTTTTTTTCTGAAGGCTTTTTTTGGAGAGTGTGCATGTTTTTCCCTTTGACTTGTACTGCAGCTTGTAATGAGCCATAGAGTGTGTTTGGCATTAGCTCGGCTTGCTTGGAACCTCTGCTCCTCAGCTGTGTTAACATGATGTTGGTTAATCACATTCAGTTTGATATACATCACATTGCTGTTTTGGTTGATGCCCAAAATTTGCGACTATTTTCCAGGTCCGACAGAATTTCTTTTCTTTTTTTTAATGTAAGCAAGGGTATCAATGTAAGACACTAAGAATGACTCTCTCCAAACCTATGTGGGCTATTAAGCCTTCAAAGTTTTCTGCAAGCTTTTGTACAAAGTTTTCCATGAGCTTTTGTCATTTGAAACAATCCTGCTGGTTTTATTCTATTATTTTGCAACCTAGGCCAAGAGAATAAAAACAACAAAGACAGTTGATAATTTTATCCATCTGATTTAAAAAAAACCTTACTCAAAACCTTGGTGTTTCAAGAAGTGATGGTCGTCCAACATTTTCACAGATTCCTGGTGTTTCCATTCAGTGTCTGATGTGTTGTATCAAAACAAAACCATGTGCATGGAAATGAAACTTTATTAGCATTCATTAACATGCGTTAACACATTATCCAATCTCGCAGATCAAGGCTTTAAGGTTTTTATGTGTTGAATTTCTTGCTGACAAATGAAAACATGAAACAAGCAACATCCGTCTGTTTTTATTTCATCTATTTACAAGGAGGATTCTGTATCATCTGAGTGCATAGATTTAAATCCACATTTGAGTGGGTATTTTATGCTACTCTGTAAATTTTCTTTACACGCCGCAACAAATAAAACGCCGAAGTGGACCTATGGGAACGCCCTGTATCTAGCACTGACTGTTTCTCAATACACTCTCATCCAACACAATTTTCCTCTCCTTTTTCCTCACAGGAGTCACTCCCTGCTGTATATTGTAAGCTCTTTTTTTTCTTGAGGAGGGGTATAAGGGGGACCCCATTTCTCTCCACCTCCTTATCCCTAAATCCAAGCTGGTTTCCATGAGAAACTGGGAGGAATGTGTTTCATTAACATTCTTTGTGGAATGCATATGCACTTCTTGTTCATCAAATCTAAAGCAGCCCACAGCCTCCCTAATCGAAAGCAGCCCATGACGCCTTTTAAGTGGGGCTCAAGTGTCTTCTAAGAAGCAGCATGTCCATATGAATGCCACAAATGACCACATGTTTGAGGGTGTTGATCCACAACTAGTTCCGTGTGATCCTCTCGCTGGAGAGAAAGGATACAAATAATTTTGGCAAGGTTATGGGACGGAAACGACGTGGACGTGTGCTTTGCGCCATCGGCCCCTTTTAGAGATGATTAACGGAGCGTGTCTCAAGATCAAACCTCAGCTGTAATTTCTCTCATGTTTTTTAGGGTGTTGCTTTCTCTCGCTGTCATATCTTGTTCGCCGCTCGATGTTTTAACCCCACTCATTGCCAGGACCAGAGCTAAGGGGAGCAGCGAGGGAGCTCAGAGGTCACGGGGACCTTTACGCTGAAGTGACCTCAGAGGGTAAAGTGAACACACCGCTCACACATGCATACAAACACAAAGGGAAAGGGGTTTCATGCAGCTGTCTGTCAACCAAACCCTTCACATGTTCTGAGAAGTGACATGCAGCTCAACAAACATGGATACACCAGTGACAGCAGAAGGATGAAGCCATTATATCAGTTGATTTTTACCCTAAATCCAAGTGGCTCATGGGAAATCTCTGCAGTGTGATGGATGTAGTTATGTCTTGTTACTAGGATGTTGTTTTTTATCTGTGGTGCGATATCCTTTTGAAGATTTTCTTTGACTTTCTTTTCCCCCTCCGACTATGAGGGCTTACATTTAAAGAGGCGGTTCATCCAAAGTGCAGAAAAACATGCTGTATTTTATTGCTAAACCACAGTCACTGACCATGAAGATGTAGTTTAGTATTCAGTTTTGGTTCTGTGATGTCTGCAGCTATTAGTGTAAGCACTACAAATGAAATCTCATTCACTTCCAATTTGATTTGGAGACAAAACAGAGAAATGGATTATGAAAAAGAAAAAAATTCACGCGTAGATACCACCAGAGGTAAGTAGAAAATGGCTCATGACTCATACGTATAAGCAGGCAGGCAGTATTTGAAGAGCTGCTGTGACTCAACTGGCCGCTGACAGTGACTGGAAGGCACTTGGTTGCAGGAAAACACAAAGCAGATCAAAACACGCCCCGGTGGTGGATCTGTGTGGTCTCTTTGTGGAGCGGCGGACGTGGAGAGTCAGCGGGGAGCGAGGGGGAAGGCCGCCGCGTTTCACCTCCTCGACAAAATCAGACAGAAAGTCATTGATTTTCCCATGACATATCCCCAACCCAACCCAACACATCCCCGACCCCACCCCCCACTTTATGGAAGCACACTCCCCTTCGGAGTCGGAGTCAGACGGCTGGTGTGGTGAACATGGCACACCATCTCACATACAAACACGCGTCTCAAACCCGTAGCCCTGCCCCCCACCTCGGCTTGACGACCACCCCCTCATCCCCCTATCCTTCCCTGGCTGTCGCCCTCACTCTCTCTCTCTCTCTCCCCCTGTCTCATTTATGCCTTTGCGGAGCAGCTGCTGCCCAGAGAACTGAGGGAGCAGCATTCACATCTGAGCACATTAGTCACCAGATGTCACCTTTTGCTGCCAGCCCATCGAACATCCAGGCAGACAATGCCCCATGCATTCTGAACATCTGACTTACGACGTCTCCTACAAAAGGGGGCTGGGTGGCTCTCTGGACTCCAGCAGCCAGGGCTGGTGGAGCTCAAAGCCACGTCGACAGTGACACCTACAGCTTGTCCGCACGCACACTTGAAGTGGAAAGCTACTCTTGAGGCATCAATATCAAAGACCGCCTTGAGATACCCGAGCTGATAAGGGATGAGATCTCTCTGCAGAATGGATGAAAGCCAGTAGGTTTTACACCAAAAAACTGCTACTTTTTTATCTTCACCGAGCATTTTATTCAGAAATGCGGGGAGAATTTTTGAGTGTTTACCTGTTTTTTTTTTCCTCCCCTGTATCCTAAATATGTCTGAGCTGCTCAGAGATCTGAGTCGCGTGCTTTCTGACAACCCTGATGTTGCCTTCGACACCTGCAACAGATCTGCTGCTGTCACCTTGAGGGTATCAAATCTGTTCAGACTGAGAGACGGCAGCTCAGCGCGCTCTGCTCTACAGACATAAGGAGACAGTTTGCATGTATTTGCCAAGTAGAAGGTCTCACTCAGGGAAGTAAACAGTGGTAGGAGTGCGCAAAACCCCAGAGGCACGAAATGTATGAATTGTAGAATTCCATTAACTGGCACATGTACTTTTTTTTTAAGCCTCGGGTTGATGGGAAAGTTTTCTATTTCAAATTATGCGTCTCTTTCAATCAGGTTCACTCACACTTGTAAATAATTCATGGCCGTCTGAGAGCTGATGTCATACTTTGACTTTAGTGTTGATAAAAAACTATGCATCTTGTTTCTCTTTACTCAACAGTTAAAGATTGTTTTAAAAACAGCCTCGCCTAACTTAAACGTTGGGAACCCGCGAGATAAGCCTGAGGGGTCAGATGATTTTTATTTTTGGAAAAAGGACAATTTTGATTGATAACAACTTTGAAACTCTGCCAGTCATTGCTATCAGTAATAATAACATTGTGAGTTAACTGTTGTGGTGTGGGAATGCAGTAAGACCATAAAAAAAGAAATCCAATGGGGATTAAAAACAAAAGCAGTCAGATAAGTTACAGGTCTCATGCAAATCCATTAAATCCCATTTCTTATAAATAATCTTAGATATAATAACAATATATATGTGTGTGTGTGTGTGTGTACCTCCAAAATTCAATTTGAGAAGTTATTTTCAACTTGGAAGTTGTTGTCCATGTAGAGTCCAGATATCTTCAAGACTGACATCAATAGTGTCCGATTCTGTATTTCTTCCATAGATCCATCCATAGAACCAGTTGCTTTAATCGACCAACTCCAGCCATACTCCATCTATAA
Source organism: Decapterus maruadsi (assembly GCA_030347415.2). Classification (NCBI taxonomy): domain Eukaryota; kingdom Metazoa; phylum Chordata; class Actinopteri; order Carangiformes; family Carangidae; genus Decapterus; species Decapterus maruadsi. The sequence continues at coordinate 8,931,141 of CM064888.1, read as the reverse complement.
CATTAAATATAAGATATTAATGAAGGACAAATATTACAGAAATGTGTAAGGTAACCAGCGTATTGCTGTCAAAAGCTGACGGCCTTGATACCACCACTCTGGTGGTAAGGTTAAAACTGTGTCACTGTGTTTTCAGAATTGCAGCATCTACATTGTATCAAATAAAAAGTTGAAATTTATCCTTCAACTAAAGGGTGTTATTGGTTTTAAAAACACGGTTAACAGAAATCCTTGTGTGCAGAAATCAAGGCATTAATCTAATTAACTGCTGCAATAAACTGATATATTGTTGACCTGCTCTATACAGTATGTTCTGCAGCATTTATGTCCACAAAAATTAATTTACTGTAGTACCTCCAAACATACGAGTATTGAGTACGACTAACGAAACACAAATGAAAGATACAGTACATCACATGGCCGTCCTTGCACACATGGCCATTGCGGTGCAGGTGTAAAAAAAAAAAAGGGCTTGTTGCAGGAACCACTTATAAAACAAGAGACAGCAATGGCAGTTGTAGCATTATAAAATGCACAATTTAACTGAACAACAGCTGCTAGCAACGACAACAAGGTCAGCAATGCTTGTAATTGGTTTTTGAAACGGTCACATTCACCACTGCTGTGATTTCTCAGATCCAATCAGGAATTGAACATGGGTGTCGAAATCTAGTTTCCAAAAACTGTACTTTTGCCTGTCCAGGCTACAATGCAAACCTCATTTTTTTTCTCAACTAAAAGAGAAGTTTGCAGCTTTTCCAAAAGTCTACTTTCATAGGCTTTTCGGGCATCAAAAGTTATGTGTTTTAAAACTACACTAAAACACATAATTGCAGAAGTAGCCTATGACAGATAGTTGACTACGTGATGATCTACACCATATGACCAAACCATCCTTGCACTCAAACACACATGACTACTTTGCATAACAGCCACATAAACACACATCAACGCCCAGAATCAGACAAAAACAACCATTCAAGAGCTCCTTTGCTCCCATTGTTTATCCGTGTAACAGCTTATCAGTGACGCGACGCTCCCTCCTCCATCCTCCCTGCCTCCCTCTACTTCCTTCTCTCCATATATTGAACGATGGGTGGCACTTTCCCCTCACAGTGCTATCTGCTGCGTCGAGTCACCTCCAGACGCATTAGCATATTTATCATCGGCTTCACAGACTTCAAAGTCAGTGCTCGCTTCTCACAGCGATGGGGAAGCGCCACCAGGAAGCCGACACAGATTGCAAAGCACTAGGTGTTCCCCAGGGATCAAATATCCATTTAGGTAAGAGGAAGGGGGGAGGCTATAAGCAGAATTCAATTCATTTATTTGCAGTGGTGATGATGTCTTTAGCAGTGACTTTAAATATTTGCTCAGTGCTAACCACAGCTTTCACCACAGTTTGGTGATGTTAACATAAAGCTTATGCTAGAGACTGCACTAGGGATATATTATAAGGGTTTTTACCGGATGTGTACAGGAGGATGCTGTCAAGACAATCATTTACACGCCATACAACATAACATAAATCAAGAAAGCAAACAGAATTTAAGCCAATTTACATAAATATCATATCACAACAATGCGAATCAACTCCCTGAACGTGTACTTTTTGCTTCAGTTTCTTGACAAATGCTCTCAATTTGAAGGTGCTGCCAGGGAGGAGGATAAACAGTACAGTAAATCTTCTGTAAACAACATCAGTCTCACATGCACTTTGTCCGCCCATGAAAGCAAAGCGTGGGTCAGACTGCATTTGTCCTCTGAGTGCACACTTGATAGACAGCTTGTCCCAGTGTGAGGCTGGTTGAAACAGCCAGTCGGGTCAAAGAGAGGTCACTGAACCATGGGTGTCCCACTGCATTACTGTACTGCGATATTGTACGGGGGCTAGTTTACTACTCTTACAGTAATAATAGTGCAGAAAAATGGGATAATTACAATCGCAATTTTTCACTGGTGCACACAAGGATTCAAATTTAGGTTGTAAAAATCAATTAAGCTCCATAGAACTGCCACAATCAGTGTACTCACAGGAGCAAAGTAAATTTTTGTGCCTTTAAGCTCAGCTTTGGTGAACTTTGACACGTGAATTTGACCAGAGCAAACTGACTTGACAGCGTTGACCTTTAGGGGGAATGGAGAGCTTGGGGGTGAGGCGACTATTGGAACTCATTAGCTCAGTTGCACCCCGCCCCATTTTCACTGACCCCTTCCTTTGTTGCCGTGTAGAAATACACAGGAATCAATGGTAAAAAATGTGTCTCTCGATTTAAGTGTGGGAGCGTGTGTGTGTTAACTGGCTAAATACAACGCTAACCACCCAACAGAGGGGTCCATTTGTCATCAAATTTCATTTCCGTGTGATCCGATTTTAAACTCACGCTGCCTCGCCCATGCAGAAGAATTACATAGTCGAACGCTGGCAGGATGCTATTTTCATCTGTTCATCACATGACACCTCGCACGCAGCTCAAGGTTCGTTTTTTTTGTTTTGATCCCTCTTAATTTGGACTTCCTGTGAACCGCCGCAGTGTGAAACGCATCCTCTTTTCCCGCACACAATCTCTCTTGATTTTTAAACATACATGCTCTGTTAATAATGTGATTTGAATCATTAATACGCTACATTGTAGGCACCCATTATAATTGGAAAATTAGTTACAGCACAGTGTCTAACAGCTTCCTACAACACTAATGCCAGCCTTCTCTCTGTGTCATCTAAACCCTATGCTAATGAAGCCCGGGCCCACAACATGCAGGAGGTTGAATATCAGTTTAATCAGGCCCTCCCTGCAGGGGCTTTCAGAGAGAAATGACAGCCAAAGTGCATTAGTAATTCTACTGCTGTCACTTCTCATAGCTGCTTACCTTGCAAACAAACTGCTCTAATGGCACCTGCCTGCTGGGCAATTTAGGCACTGTAGAGGCAACAGAACATGAAATGGACTTAAGACCACTGACCTAAATAGAAAAAAAGGGCCAACTCTAAACAAGAAGTGGCTGTTTTATTGTCAGACAGGGGGGGAAAAACATGTGGGACGCGTGTGTGTACAATTAAAATACTTTCCTGTTAAGTGTCATCTCCACCTCCGAGACGATGTTTTTGTTTTGTTTTTCTGAGAGAGAGAAGTAGCAACAGCGGCATCAATCAAAATGCTTCTTATGCGGGGAAAAAAAAGCCTCATGATCTGAAATTCTTGTCAATTTGTTTGTCATCAAAAGTGTTTTATCCTCATATCCTCACATTTCTGATTAGTATCTACAGATAACAGGCACAAATAAATACTTAAATGCGCAAATGAATAGATAAAAGGAAGAGTTCATTACCTCCACTCATACAATTGAATTGCTTTGACATAATCCCCTATTATTCCTCAAGGGGATGGGGGGAGGGAGAAAAGGAAGAGAGCATGATGGGATTGGTGGTAATGCGTGTATGCATATGTGAGCGTGTGTGTGTGTGTGACTGTTAGGGGGTGGTATGGCTCATGCCTGTCTACATCAGCACAGAGGAGAAATATGTCATTTCTCACTGCTGATGCTCAGTGTGTTAGCTTTAAGAGCCGTTGCCAACCATGACTGGGGAACTAGCGCCACCTATCGTTAATACGCACACACTGACCGACTGATCTACAGCAAGTGTTACATTTTGTATTGTTGGAGAGACTGAAATGAATCCATTGCACCGTTGTAGCCTAGACTGCAAAGCCGGGTCTTCTCCTATATATCTGACTGCTTTGCTCAATATGCTGCGGCCAGATGCCTCTTAGCAGCCGGGTCCCCCACCCCACCACCACCACCCCCCTACACCCCTCCACATCAATATGTCAGGTCAATAGTGTTGGGTGGTATTGAATGTGTCAGAAAAAAGAACTTCAGTCAGGGGAGGTGTGGAGGGGAGGGAGGTGTGGGGGGGTAAATGGCGAGGAAGATGGGATCCAGGTCTCCAACCAGGACAGTGATCCATTCTGAGGCTGCAGAAAACAAACAGCAAAACAAGGCTATGACCAGCTGGGGCAGCAGGGATCACAAATTTGTCAAAGGTATAGATGAGTCAAGAGATAGCATGCGGTCTTGAGTGAGGAAAAAGTAGACACTGTGGAAAAATGCTACTCGTGGGTCGGCTTGCAAAAAACATCTTTCAAAAAGGTCGACACTTCTGAACGAGAACCTGTTGCAAAAAGTGAACCCTGAACGCGCCACCCCTGACCTATAGCTAACTCGTGCTGCTGCATATAGGAGCCGGCAGACTTAACACCCTGGAGCAGACTATATTGCATGTTCACTCGTATGAGCATTATGTTTTACGTTGTTGTCTGGTCTTTAACATGACAGACACGGCCCAGGAGTTCTCTCGCAGGTATTACGTAAATGCATAATGAGGAGCAGCCTGGCGTGATTAGTATTGTCTTGGGCGCATATTAAACCCTGATTGGATGACGCTGAGCAAGACTAAACATTTCCTGATCCAGTCATGGCGACTGCTCATTTAACCATGGCAAACACAGAGGCGAAGGGGGGGGCGTTTGTATTAGCGCCGCAGCTTCATCCCCCTGCCTTTAAGTATGCATGAATATTTAAGGTGGTGCTGGTTGTAGTTGATGATGAGACTACCTGATGGTGTGTTTATCCAAGGCCGGCTTTTTTTTTTTTTTTTTTCAGTAGACTTCCCTCTCGTCTTTAACTACTACGGCGCCTCACTGAGAGTCCCCTTGAACACAATTGATTCATAGTCATCTACCTCATAGCCGAGGGCTGGGTAATCACAGCCAGAGAATCGAATCTACCGCACTCCTGTTCCACCGGGGAGAGGAGTCGGTAATGAAAATAACCCTCCTCTCTGCCTTAATTGTCTTTTAGGCCAATGGCGTGCAGGATCAGGAGACGGGTTGTTGTTTATTTCATTGGTGGAATCAGAGAAAATGATTTAATTAGAGCATGTATTAGCTTCTGCTAAATTAAGCCAAAGGTGTGCAGGCTTGACACTGTCAATAGCCTGACTGGTGGTCTCTCTTAGACCAGTTAGCACTAATAACACATGGTGAACTCAAGAAGGCGATGTGTTAAACATGCTTTTTTTAAAGGGCCAGTCCACCCAGATTACATTAGACACCGATCTTCTCCCTTGTAATGACACCGCAGTAGCTGAACGTGTTTTGCTTTTTGTGTATTTTCCCGTGATCATTTCAAAACAATAGAGCAGAAGCATTTACATGACTTGGAAAAGTGTCTTTTTGTAATTTAGGCGAACTGACCGTATACGCAGAGGAAAAAAAACAGCCAAGAATAAATGAAATGGGAGAGCAGGAAGGGTGTGCACTAGCAAACACACACCGGTACACAACAAACACACACTTTCACACAGCTCTGATCACTCAGATTGTGCGGTATATGCAAATGTTTTGCCATCAACTCGGCCTAGTGGAGAATGACAGGAACATTTGATGCAGCGCCGCTTTTTAGTGGAGTCCCCGCAGAAAGCTATTTTCACAGGATGTTATGTATGCATTTTTCAGACAGATTGCTGCAGGAGACAGGAGCTCAGGAGGGGAGCAAACATGACTGGAATGAAACGCAAGCCATAGTCTGCTGAGTGAAGCCAACCACAATGTGGCCCGTAAAGAAAGCCACATTCATCTCGCATTTTTCGCAGAACCAAAATAACATGTTCAATAAATCTCTGAGATCTTTGCGCTTAAAAAAAAAAAGCATTCATGGAAGGATTTTTTTTTTTTTAAACGGAAACATTTCATTCTTAAGCACAACTCAGTTAGGTGTTTCATGACTACTTGTTTGCATAATGAACATGCAAAACATGTTCATTTTTTGCATACATTATTCAACCAATTATACAATAAACTGCATAGTACCGTGCAATATGACTTCCTAATCTACAGCCAGAGTTTATTTGAATAAAATATAAAACCTCCACACGGAGCGAGTGACTAACATTGTCACGGAGGATTATACACTAAGACACCTTTAAAAAAAATAGTAGCTATATTTACAGTGTACCAGACGAACAAACAGCTTCCAGCTGTCTCGATCAACGTTAGTGTCTGAAGAAACGCATGATAAACACATAAGCAAACAAATCACAGCAACTTTATTGATACTGTACAGTGCTCTCTTCATCAGCTCCCTACTGCTGATGTATAATCTGCCAATTTCCAAATCATTAGCACTGTATTACCAAAGCGGTAAGACAATAAAGTAACAAAATAACAGATTTATTTCACCCATAACACCACACTGATGAATTTTTCCTTTCTCTTTCTAAACCATGGTTGGTTTTTAAAACCTGTCTGAACATAATGTGCAATATTACAATAATGTCCTGGAACAATTATGACAAAACACTAAAAAACTAAACTGAAAAAAGACAATAATGAGAGTCAATAATGGAACAGACCCGGGGTGTCCACATGTTTGTCCACTAATAGGTGTGCAAGCAATTAAGTAATTCACCAAATCTAATCCAATCAAATCAGGGAGACTGTCTAATGATCAGATAGGACTTAGGAAATATGAATATATACTATTTTTTTAAAGATGATAACTACACACAAATAGACACAAGCAGGGATTTAGGATGCAGCCTCAGTTCACTCCAGATCTCATTTAGTCAGCTATACTTAACATTATGAATCATCATTTATAGAACATATTACGGTGCACACTCTAAACCCCAGCCATGAGCGGTGACTGTCTGATCAATAAAGCATAAATCCAACCGCTGTGTTGCTAATCCATGCATTTTAGTGAGCCTTCAAACTATATAAAAATGTAGCCTATAGGGACAAATAACATTTCATTAAATTTCCTGAGTATTAGACCATTTTACAGACAAATCCACAAGCATAGCAACAGTCGGTACAGGGTGCAGGGCTTGTGATGGTCAATTGTGTTGTTTATCACATTACACATTTCGACTACTCTATTATCATCCCTATCAAGTATAACCTGTGGCACAAGGGAGCAGTACAAACAGCTCATGGATCCTCAGAGACAACCTGCCTGTTAGAGCTGAAAGGGATAAAATCTATAATTGGAATTATTTTAATTATACTCAAGAAATATCAAGCCAAACCAGTTACGAATCAGTTCACTCCAAGAACTGAGGAAATGACCCTAACAGTTGCCATGTCACATACATACTGTGTATCCTCTTACATTATGCCGCCATTTATCTGTGGTGGATTAAAGGAGCACAGCTAGCGAGTGCTTCAAGAAATATGTCTTTTTTTTTCCTTGGCTTTCTGCAATCTCTCCCTGGAGAGACCCAGACCCAACCCTGCCATCTGCTGGCTCCATCCAGGTGAACAAAAACTTACACCAGCAGATGACCCAAAGCACCCCGTGTTCCCACCGTGACGAAAAATCAAGACATTTTCATCCCACGGCATCTTTGCTCTTTTGCTTTGCTGAGTTTGATTATGACTCGAATAATGTGACACTTGTATGAGCAATATCAAGTGCTCTTAAATAATCTTGGCAAAAAAAAAAAGGTTCATTTACGGAGGAGAAAAAAAAGAGAACAGGAGGAGGGAAAAAACTGAGCGTGTGTGTGTATGTGGAGGAGAGAGAGAAGTGCGGGGAGGGTCGTTGGAGGGGGGAGTTTCAATGCTTCTGAGAGGTGCCTCATTTTCCAGCACCATCTGTTCTTGGTTCTGCAAGCTGGAAGCCTCGTTTGTGTCAAACACCTCCCACACGCTCCGAGCAGCTAGACACCAACAGCAAGGACTCCATCACCTGTTTCAAACAACTGCACAATGTGACCTGCTGCATCCGTTAACTACTAATCACACCGTGTTTGATGATGTTGTTAACCCGCTCCTTGAGAGGTTCCTTCCCTCAGGCGCCTTGTGAAACTTCTAACCAGCCCTGAGCCACAGCTAATCTGTGCTACGGAGGTGGATGACAATGAAAAAAGGGGATCGACGCAGGAGGAGGAGAGGAAGAGGACCAGTCCAGAGTAGTAGACCTGGAGGCTGGAGTCAGCCCTGGTTCCCCCCCCACCCCACCCCGGAGGACGGAGAGATAGAAGGAAGACAGAGGCGCATGAACAAGGCCATGCTCCTCCATTTCAATCAGCTGCTGCCGTCTCACATGGCAGCAGAGCATCCGGAGGGGAGGCGCCGTCATGAATCCTAATTGCTCCCTTTTCACCACATTGCAGGGTGTTTCTATGCAAATCTGCCCAGAGAGGTATCTAGTTTATGCAAGGCCAACTGTATGAACTGAAATGTGAGCAGGAATCTCACTCAGACAAAAGCCTTGGTGGGGAGATGTTAGTATTATAATTCATTTGGATAAATTATTCATTTTGCACATGGCTCTCCTGAGGTGCAGGACAGAGCTGGGTTTCACACACGTAGCTAATATTTTGACATGTATGTATTCCGCCGCATCGATGGGCACTGGCCTCAAGTTAAGATATATGGCTTTAATAAGAGTGACGAAGATGCAAAATAATGAGACGTCTGGGAGGAGAGCACAGGAGAAACAGAGAGAATCGAAAACATTATTCAGCACGTGGACTGCTGGTCTTTACAGAGATTTCTGCCACATTACAATACCTTTATGAATACCCAGCCATGCACATTTGCAACTCGCATATATACACTGTAAACATTACTGAAACGCTGTGTGAATTAGTACAGCAATAACCGGGTGCCTTTATGTAGGGTATCTCACAGTCAACATGAATGGCCAACAGGGACCTTGCTAGCATGATGAGAAAAATATATGGTGGTACAGCGGTTAGCACTCTTGCCTCTCTGCAAGAAAAGTTCTAGGTTTGATTCCCGGGCCTTGGGGCTTTCTGGGGGGAGTTTGCATGTTCTTTCTGTGCTTCCTCCCACAGTCCATAGACATGTGCAGTAGGTGGATTGGGGACTGATGTGAATGTGGTTATGTGTGTCTTACCTGTACACTGTTCGTCTCTATGTCCGCCTGTGATGGACCAAGGTGTTCCCCAACTGGCCTTGTCCTATGTCAGCTGGGATTGGCTCCAGCCCTCCTGTGGCCCTTCACACACTGCATCTAGACAATTGATGGACGTTTAATATAATCACTATATTTACTGCTCTACTTTCACAGCCTGACATGCACTCTGGGATCAAAACAAACCATAATAACTTGTTACAAAAAGTTATATCACTGCCACAGGAGCTATGTTTTTTTTTTGTTTTTTTTGCTGCAGTTAAACAAGATTGGGTTTATTGATCAAGTGACAATAGGGTGTCCCAAGAACATCTGTTTCCTTTTGGTCCCCCCACAACAACACACCTAATAACCAACGTATAGGCTAACCCGTGTTTTGTTCACCATAAAATACAATCACAGAGTAAAAAAAGTTATTGCATTTTGGCCACAGTTACATTTCCTTTATCACTGAACTTTTAACTGACAATTGTAGGCTAATGCAGGCTGAATCCTATACCAGTCCAACAAAACACACCAACAACGCCCTGCGGCCCTCTTCTTCCAACGACAGCACATAAATGTTCAAATGTCTCTCAATATTTTCTGCGCCATCACTCCGTAGCCGTTTAAGCTCGAGACTCGCCGTCTCCCTCCTCACACTAGACAATCTCCCCTTGAAAATAAGTCCTCAATCGTCCCGGTCCGTCACCGACTTCGGTCGATATAATATTATCCAAAGTTAAGAAATATTTGTAGTCTTACCGTTTTCCTTCCTGCATGGCCTCCTACTGTGTTTCCGTCTGTTGATTCCGTGCGACATTTTTTTTTTTTCGCGCGTCTTGTATGGAGTCAATTTGACTTCCTATTGGCTGCAGGGGTCGCTGTCACAGCCAATCATAGAGTTTGATACAAAGGCTCGGCCCTACTTGGGAGCAGTAGTTTTATACTGAGTTGGCATATAGCCTACTTATCAGATAGAGATGGAAACTCTTCTGCATCATTATTATTTACAGCTTTTATATGAAGAAAAAATCTTTTTCTGTACAGACTTTATTGTTTGACATAGCCCACTACCGTATGTTATTAGCTCTGACTGATTCTGAAAATGTGTGGCACTTATTGGAAATTAAACAAAAGAGAAATACAATGGAAAATTATATTATTGACAGGTGAACTATAATCTTGAAATTTAAATTAATTGGCTATACAGAGTCCAGGAAAAGCCTGTGTCTATCCTCAGCATTGGCTGTGTAGGCTATATAGGCTCTGTACACCTGAACAGCTTGATGACTAACAACACAAACAGGATGTGCTGACTGATGACCAACCAGAACTCATTGATCAAACATTACTGTCTTGCGAATCCAATGTTGTACATCTCAACGTGCAATGTGCAGGTCAATATCAGTTGTGGGCAGAATACAATGAAGCCCATCTCCATTCCCGCCCTCCAATCATACATAGCTACATGCACTCTGACACAAGGCTCTTATTACAATCCTTCCGTCACAAATGACCATAATCTATACTGTGCACCCAATGGCTCTCCTGGGAGGCTGTGCTCCTTTGATTTTTCATCTCATCCTCTTTCACTTTATTTCCAGTGATTCAAACCCACTAAATCCAAATATGAGGAAACACAGAGCCCTGCTGTTTTGACAAGTTAAATGACTACAGGCGATGATGTGCTTCCCTGCCAGTCTGTAAGCAGCACACGTCGCCAGCCACCGCCTCACTGTGCGTTTAATGGAAACGTTGTTGGTTATGTGTGTGTGTGTGTGTCTTTGTGTGTTGACGTGCATGTTTTTCCCCACATGCACGTTACTGCTCCTTATTCCTGCAGCTGTCTGACCCACTGCAGCATCTTTTTTGAGGTGAAATTGAAATGGATTGTGTAGCTCAATATTTTATTGACATCAACTTCACAGAATGTTGCTACAGTGACACCGGGGATAATTATTTCACCACAGATTTCTTCCTCTCCGCATTTTCCCTCCCTCTCCCTCTTTCTGCCTTCCTCCAAGCCCTTCCATTCCTGTAGAGAATTAGTTCTGCATAAATTACCCAGTGGAATATTGAATCAGTCTCCAGCCACCAAAGGCGAGTCTGTGTGGCTGATTACCGAGCAGTGTGCACAATATGCGTGCAGACACACACACGAAGAGTGAGAGGGAGAGGGGCCTCTAAGCAAGGAGCTGACACCATTGCAGAAAACATGGTAAGAGGAAGAGGAGGAGGGGGAGGAGGAGGAGGGGACAGTGTGGGATCAGCCAATCTGTGTATGTAGAGTGAAAGCTGTATTAGCCACCCTAGCTACGCGCTATCTGCTCATTACTTAGTCATTAGCAGGGGCATGGTTTTAAAGAAGGGAGGGATCAATCAATTGTCATGGGTCAATGTTTTGCAGCCCCATTATGAACCTTGGGTGGCTCTGTAAATTAAGCACAGTAATTACTCATGTTAATTACGCAAAGATGGTGGTCACATTGATCTGCAAATACGTTTTGCATGTAAATGGTATGAAGAGTAAACACTGGCTTGCACTCCAGTGTTTAAAAGGACACCCACACTGATCCGATGAGGAAAGGAGAGAGGAGCATCTCATTAATGGTGTATTTTACTGAGTGGAGCTGGAAAAATCAACTGACAGAAAAATGATCTAATTGATTAATTAAGTCATTTACTAAGCAAAAATGCCAAATGTTCCCAATTATCAGATATGAGGATTAGTGACTTTTCACTGTATTTCAATATGAACGTCTTACTTTGAACAGCAGGTTGAACAAAACAACTATGACATCATAACTTGTGAAGGACCATTTTCTGTCCTATTGACAACAACATCTGGATATTGCTGCAACTATCAATAACTCTTATTACTCAGTCTCCAGATTTAGTGGAAATTGGCTGGTCATCACATACCCAGAACACTTGAGCAGAAAGGGCTTTTTTTCCCCCTTCCTGGATTTTACATAACTAATCTCAGAGCATTTGTCTAAATGTAAACCTAATACAGCATCGAACAGGGACGATGACCAAATCTCCGGTCCTGGGAGAGACCCAGTTTCCCTCTATCTAAGCAGTCTCAGATATTCAATTCCTCCACAGGGAGTAATGTCTGTGCTTGAGAGAGAGTTTGTGTACTCGTGATTGCATGATTATCCCTCTGCATATGATACAGTTTTGTACATGGGAAGCTCATGAGGCCCTTTAAAGGAAGATCATGGAGTTGGATCACAGGCTGAAAAGCATTGTTAGCAGTAGTCCCTCAAGTGTTTTTGAGGATTATTTCTTATGTTCTTTATATTTGCACGGATACATCTCTATATCCTTAGGTCATGTGTCCCTCGATGTAAAGATTTACAGAAACCAGACTCATTTGGGGATATGTTGCCTCCTGAGAGGCAGATTTAAAAGCCCAGGCCATGTTGAACACTGCATTAGAGGTTTAATTGGAGGCCTCTGTAGATCTAAGTGGCAGCAGAATTGGAAAATGGAAAATCAGATTCAGTTAGGCAATTTTCACCATTGGAGGTTGTAAGTTGACAGAACAATTAATCAGCACAAACATGTTGTGGAAGGAAATCCTCATCAGGAAGTCATCAGTCACCATCAGCGCTTCCATGCCAGTGTATCAAACAACACAGGTAAACAGCAGGTTTGTTTAGTCTGTGCAGCCAATCTCTCTCTGCACTTCCAGCTGTTGGAAACATATTTGATGCCATCTAGAGGTTGGACTGCAGATTGCAGACATATTGAATATGACCCACAGACCCACTGTGATTTAAATGATTTGTTCCTTTGGGAATAGAGTTTCACCATTTAGGAAATTGGCCTTCAAGTAGGAAAACCTGACATTTGCATATCAAAATGAAAAGAAGAAAAAAACTAACTTTAGCACACATGCATAAACCTGTGTCTACCCATGTATTATATCTGAAACTAAGGATCTTGGCCAAGAGCACTATCTTTCACAAATCACCTCAAGCATAAACAACCTTCAAAATGAATGACACAATACTAGAAATCATCCCCCCCTGCTGAGAACTGTTTGATATTTTTGGGAAATACACATTCCTGCTATCTTGCCAAGAGTTCGATGTGAATGCTGATACCACCCTCATGTCTGTGTGTACAGAATGGAGCAAAGGCCAGGAGGTGGTAAGCAAAGCTTGGCATGAAGATTGACAACAGTTTATCCCTCTGCTCAGCACGTTCTTGGGCAGTGATCTGCTGGTTGTGACCTCAAGCAACAAGACTGTCACTGTTGTCTACATCCCTGTTAGCACTCCTGAACAAGTACAATTTATTTTACTCAAAGCATCTTTTGGCCTATACCTCTGCTACATTTCAGAGAGAGAGAGAAATATACTACTTTTAGGCCACTGTACTCTAAATTTTTAGTCTTAAGGTTGTACATTTAAACAATGTATGATGAGTTTGTAAAGTAGCCTACACAGAAATGCTCTAGTAGCCTATCAAATTTTGCAATTTTATCAGATATCTAGATGTAGCAAATTCCACCAGAGATATGCTCTTTATCTTCATGTTTATTATTATTATTCTTTTTTTAAAACAACAACAACAAAACAACTGATGACCAAACCTCAAATAGCCTACTTAGCAAAAGTATCAGTTACATGCTGATAATCTCAAATCTGATAAGATTTCAAGTCATAGCTAGCCTACCGATTTTCTGCACAAGCACTTTTAGCACATGAAATTTACTTAAAGTGGAGCAGTATTAACAATGATTGTGTGTTATCAATCCTCTCACTGCTGGTAATGTACAGTAATTCACTGTAGGCTACTAAATTACCAAACTCTTTTTTTAATATTACATATCTTAGCCGCTAGGTGACAGCACTCATTTGATACTGATTGTCCTCGAGCTCCTGTGACTTCTCTTTGCTGTTGTTGTTCATTGACTCGTGCTGCTTTCAAGTACTTTATGTAAACTCGAATATTCTAAGTAGGTGGTACCGAACACATCAATTCTCGTATGTTTATCAGCATATTTAGCATACTATGCGATGTATATAGGTAGAGCATAATGGCAAGTAGGTGAAACAGTGAAAAACGCACTATAATATCACCTAGTAAAAAGCCACTGTAAACTTTATGAACCACTACGGATGGCCATGAAGGCAGCTCACAGGCTAACAACACTGCGCTGAAGTTGGTTTCCTATTTAAAAGCATCCGAGTTGGCAGTTAAGTAGAAAATTTAGGGGAAACAATCTCACAAGAATCCATTAGCATTACTACTGTAGTAGAAGGGCATTATTAGACATTTTGTGTCACTTAAAACAAAGCTGAGATTCTTACGTTTGCCTTCACTTTCCCCTTAACACTGTCAAATCGGAAGCGACGACTCAGAAGCGAACTTCAGCATCACCTGCATGTCGCTGGCTGCTGCAGCAGCTAGCATGTTCACAACATGGGGAAACCAAATGACAGCGTGCAGCTTTAGACATGAAGCGTAGTCCACTCGGAATGACTCTAAAATAAGTATTTAATTAATTGTGTTGTTATTTGTTCACGTGAAGCTGCCAAAATGGTGAAGGAGCAGTTCAGAGAGACGGATGTGGCCAAGAAAATGTGAGTATAACAGAGTGAGCAACAGCGCCAGCGTGTTAGCATAAAGGCTAGCCACTCAGTTTGCAATGTGACTTATATTGACAAGTTTTTGATCATGTTATGTTAAATCTAGGAGGAGGGGGACAGACCTAGCAAATTATTTAATAATTCAATCCAGGGGGGTTAGCTTTCACACTTCCTGACACGTTAGTTCACTTGTGTGCTGCATGGAGAAAAACTAAGTCAATAAAATCAGACTTGATTATTACTTTTTGGTTTACTCTGCCTATTTTTATCCATTTGTGATGTATGGTAGGCTACGTCACGTGTATGAAAAGGTGTATCGATACAGGAATACAATGTGTGGCGGGTTAGGCTAATAAGCAGTTAACTTAGGTTGTTCAGGTTGATGTTGATGTGAGAAAAATGGCAGATTTTAACCTGTTGTGATTTTTAATCTGTTGCCTCTGTGCTTAAACTCACTCTTTCTGGTTTACAGAAGCCACATCTGCTTTGGGATGAAATCTGCTGAGCAGATGCGTCAGCAGGCTCACATCCAGGTGGTCAGTAAAAATCTGTACAGTCAAGACACTAAACACACGCCATTGGCCTATGGAGTACTGGACCACCGCATGGTACGACACGTCACGGATACACACATCTCACATCCATACAACCTCCCTGTGTTTCCTCTTGTTTATAATATTCATGGAGATTTTTGTCTGGTTTGGGGCATCAGAGTTCATGTGTTGAAAAGTCTTCTAGATTCACATTTTGTATGATGTTGGACCAATGAATTTATTCAAATATTAAACATTTTCATCTAAAATCCCCAGAAATTTAAAATGTGATTGAGTTTCTATCGCAAACTGATGCAGGTATAACACCACGTGAATAATCATGTGGCTGACACAGTCCAGTCTGCAGAAACCAAACACTAGCATTATATTGACCAACTTTACTCTTCCTCTTCTCCATTCCCTGCCATGTTTCCTGCAGGGCACCAGTGAAAAAGACAGACCATGTCTGACATGTGGAAAGAATCTGGCAGATTGTTTGGGACACTACGGCTACCTGGACCTAGAGCTGCCATGTTTTCACGTCGGCTATTTCAAAGCCATCATAGGAATCTTACAGGCAAGTGTTATGTGTATTGTTTCTGATATAAAAAAAAAAAAACACTACAGTATCCCTATTACACTTAAAAAGTAACTGGAGCAATTATGAGACTGTACATCAGTCACTTGGAGACTCCAACCTTGTGCTAGAAGTTTGCAGATGATTGATATAATCAGTATCTTGATCACATTCAGGCTAAGGCTCATGCTAAAATTAATTTCAACAAGTCACAACTATCTAGAAGCAGAAATACAGTTTTTCCTCTAGATGTCACTAGAGCATCAACATTAGAGATAGGATTACTGCTTTTGGGAATTGTGTGTGAATTCTGAAGTTAGGTCTTTTCCAAAAAGTACATGAATTCCTGAGCTTGCTATTGTTTTCCATGTTACTGTAATAAAACGGTTCGGCTATAACCTGAACTTAAATAAATTAGTCATATGTTAGGCTACTAATAGATACCAAGCGCATCATAGGTAAAATTGCTGTATTGTGTGTGTGTGAAAAGGTGACCATTTACCGTAATATTCTTCTAACGTTATAATTTTTTCATGTATCCAGATGATTTGCAAGACATGTTCAAGCATAATGCTGACAAAAGAGGAGAAGCTGCAGTTCATTGATTACCTAAAGCGGCCAAACCTGCCCTATCTCCAGAAACGAGGGTTGAAGAAGAAGATCTCTGATAAATGTCGCAAAAGGACAGTCTGTCTGAAATGCTCTGCTTTTAATGGTGAGAAAAGACTTCTTTTTTCTTTTTTTAAATTCTGATATTTTCTGTCTGACACTGCCCTTTCGTCCCATCAGCTCGTTGTCTTAATGGGATAAGGTTAATACGAAAAGCTGAGTCTGTTGTGTCTCTTTTACTTTTAAAGGACCAGTGAAAAAGTGTGGCCTGCTTAAGATCATCCATGAGAAGTACAAAACAACCAAGAAGGTGGTGGACGCCTTCGTGACAGATTTCATGATGTCTTTTGACACTGCCATCGAGCACAACAAAATTATGGAGCCTCTGCTGACCAGAGCACAGGTAAGTGTTTTCCACGGCTTCACACAGTGCAGTTGATGTCATTTTAGTTTTACAAAGCTTTTGTGTGTGAGTGCATCGCTAACAAAAAAGGTGCAGCAGAAATAGGGCAGGTTATTAACCTACAATATTTCCCTTCACTGCTTTTGAAGGGATTAGAGATAGTTCAGCATTTTGGGAAATTTGCTTATTGCCATAATCCCTATAGTCATAGGAGTAGGTTCATTACCTTGTTTGCTGGCTCATTTTCTGATTTAACTCAGAGGAAATTGCAAGTTTAGAAAATGATTAGTATTTTAAATTGGGTATCATTATAAATGTCATTATCAAAAAAGAACGCAATTTAGTAGACACACTGTCTAACCCTGTTATGCCATTATTATCATTTCTTTTCAAGGAAAACCTGAACCCACTTGTGGTTTTGAACATTTTCAAGAGGATCCCCCAAGAAGACATCCCCCTGCTTCTGATGAATCCCGAGGCAGGGAAACCTGCAGACCTCATCCTCACCCGCCTCCTCGTGCCTCCTCTGTGCATACGACCCTCTGTGGTCAGCGACCTCAAGTCGGGCACCAACGAAGACGACCTCACCATGAAGCTCACAGAGATAATCTTCCTCAATGATGTCATTAAAAAGGTTGGCGTCTGTCATTGACAATAGCTACTTATCATTCAGTCTTGGCCTGAGATGAAGCCTCCAGTTTAAAGACGCCAAACTTCAGCTTAAAGATGGATCTAATTTAGAAATAATGAGGTGCTGTGGGCCGGCTGGTTTTAATAAACCGACATTATCAGCCTTTAGCAAAGCAAAACGTAATATTATTTCACATTATATCAGCCTCCAGCTAGAATAAATCACATTTAACACAGCATATGAGATGATGAAGTAAATTAGGAGATGAGGAGATCTCCCACGTCCACTGTAAAACCTGCTCACTGGGAGGACTTTTTTTCCAGACTGCTCTGTTAAACAAATTCAAACAAGATGACTCTTGAGGCCTTGAGTCGACACTTAACTCTCAGAAGTCTTGATTCAGTTTTCAGATCTGTTTTTGATTGCGTCAGCGCACATTAACAAATATATTTCATTATCCAGCATCGAATGACAGGAGCTAAGACTCAGATGATCATGGAGGACTGGGATTTCCTCCAGCTGCAGTGTGCCCTTTACATCAACAGTGAGCTGTCTGGCATCCCCCTCAACATGGCGCCCAAGAAATGGACCAGAGGCTTTGTGCAGAGACTCAAGGGGAAGCAAGGTACTGTGTTATTAAAGCCTGTGATTTCTAATTTCACCTGTATTCAGATAGAGTTTTTCTCTTGTAATTTGGACACTCAATCACACGCAGCATGAAAGACAAGGAGTAATTGTTATTTTGCCATTTAAAGATTATTGCAAAACATTCTGGATCACAGATTGACTGATGTGTTTCTTGTGTTGGCTCAGGTCGATTCAGAGGAAACCTCTCAGGGAAAAGAGTGGACTTCTCCGGCAGAACTGTCATTTCTCCTGACCCAAATCTGAGGATCGATGAAGTGGCTGTGCCAGTACATGTGGCCAAAATCCTGACGTACCCAGAGAGGGTGAGCTTTCATGGCTACAGGAAATACCTGACGCAATCAACCCCGTGCATGCCGGAGCTTAGATGATCAAAATTTGGTTCTGTGTTATAGGTGAACAAAGCCAATCTGGAGCTAATGAAAAAACTTGTTCGCAACGGCCCCGATGTTCACCCTGGAGCAAACTTCCTCCAGAGCCGTTACAACCAGATTAAGAGGTGAGTCTGAACTCTTTGGTGCCAGTCAAACCCAGTATTACCTGATATATCAATGAAAGAAAAACAAATATCTTCTCTGTGCGTCAGGTTTCTGAAATATGGAAACCGTGAGAAGATCGCTCAGGAGCTGAGGTTTGGCGATGTGGTTGAAAGGCACCTGATAGATGGAGACATCGTCCTCTTCAATCGACAACCCTCTTTGCACAAACTCAGCATCATGGCTCACATTGTAAGTAATGGTTTTGACCTTCTACTCTAGTAAGAGTCATTTGAAGAAAGGGATTTGATAATGTGTTTGCAATTTGTTTCATAGAGACAATTTTGTTGGTAAAGGTCATATGGTCTTAGTACTTTTAACTTCCGTATCACAAAAGTGTTTTCTTTGCTTGCTGTAGCTGCTGTAGCTTTTCTTCAATCAATATCTGCACAAGTTTATGTCTTAACTGCTTTGCATGTCTTCATATCTCTTTAAAGAGAAACCATGCAAGATTTTTATCTAACTTAAACAGTGAAAAAGCATAGAGCATTACTGTAGTTCCCCTTTAAAACTTGTTATGAATCCTCCTCCACAGTTGTGTAGCAAAAGCAATGTTCCTGCTTGCTGCAGTCACAGCTTTTATCTATTGAACAAGAGCAGTGGTAACACACTCAAAGTTTTTTACAAAAAAAAATTGAGGCAAAGTCGATCTAATGTGTTTGCACTTTTATTTTCCTATAATGATCTTCACCGTCCTGAGTTCAAAAAAGGGATCTCAAAATAACGTGACATTTGTCAGGGTCTTTTATTCTGATGCTTGTTTAGTTGCTTCTCTATCTAAGATATTGATTTTTTTTCCCACCCTCGCCCATCAAATCACAGGCCAGAGTAAAACCTCACAGGACGTTCAGGTTCAACGAGTGTGTTTGCACCCCCTACAACGCTGACTTTGACGGTGATGAAATGAACCTCCATCTGCCTCAGACTGAAGAAGCCAAAGCTGAGGCCCTGGTCCTAATGGGGGTAGGCATCATCACAACACACACTAGACACTTATCACCTGTTAGTGTTCAAACTCAATGAGAATCTTCCTCCAGGAACCCTGTTGTTCATCGGAAACTGACAGCAGCTTGAACAAATTGTTCTGCTTTCTTCCAGACAAAAGCTAATCTTGTTACTCCAAGAAATGGCGAACCTCTGATTGCTGCTATTCAGGACTTCCTGACAGGTCAGTGCAATG
The DNA here is from genome assembly GCA_030347415.2 of Decapterus maruadsi. Taxonomy (NCBI): domain Eukaryota; kingdom Metazoa; phylum Chordata; class Actinopteri; order Carangiformes; family Carangidae; genus Decapterus; species Decapterus maruadsi. The sequence goes on along the minus strand of CM064888.1, from coordinate 8,911,490 downwards.
ATGTGCATCAGCCTTTCACAGTGCTCTTGTCTGTTGCTGTCATTTCCTATGCAAGCTATACCTGTAAAATCACAACATGATGCCGAAGTGCTTAAATACTATAATTCATCTTAACGCATTTGAGTATGGTGTTGATGGTGGAGCACTTAAGCCATATTTGAAAGTGGACCATTAACCTTATTGCACATTTCTACCTCCTAGGAGCCTACCTGTTGACGCTGAAAGACACCTTCTTTGACAAATCAAAAGCCTGTCAGATGGTGGCATCCATTCTTGTGGGAAAGGATGAAAAAGTCAAGATCTCCCTCCCCCGACCGGCTATAATGAAGGTACTCCACTTCTTGGTGAGCCTGTTATGTAACTCTGTGTTTGTGACCTGCCACTCATTTTTTTCCCCCTCCTGTGTGTCCATCAGCCCATGGCTCTGTGGACAGGCAAACAGATCTTCAGCCTCATCCTGAAGCCGAGTAAGGAATGTCAGGTCATGGCCAACCTGCGGACCAAGGGCAAACAGTACTGTGGGAAGGGAGAGGATCTCTGTTCCAATGACTCGTGTGAGTTTCCTCAGTGGTTTTGGTCCATTAAAATGTTGTTGTGAAATATCCTGTTATTTCCACGTGATATAATCACTCTGCAAATTCTTGGTTACAATTGATACATACACTGCTCATACATAAATGACATATTTTGTTTAATTATCTTGAAATAATAATATGGAATGGCAGAGATTTATACGTATATGTGACTTGTTAATTTCATAATATAAGTCCAGAGGAAGTCAGTAAATGTTAATATTATATTAATGTCTGACACATGGAAGTCTGTATGTCATGCTTTTCTTTCCTGAGAGAATCACCCTCCGTTTTCCATTATACTAATTCCCTCAAAGTCTTATTACTTCTCCCCAAAACATGCCCAGCATTCCCACCAGTGATTATTAGTAGAATGTGTTTCAGCCGTCATCCCTGCCCTCAGGCATCAGCAGGTGCCTGAGGTGTTGGCTGGCATACTCCAAGTCGTGACAGCCGTGACAAGCGGCTTTATGTTTTCATTCCGCTCTTGTAAACACAATTCTTCAAATTTGACATTAACTAAGGATTAAGTGGTCAGATTTTGGTCTTTCAAGGTGAAAGAAACGCTAATCTTTGGTGCTGAAACTGTGGGTATTGTATAACTCGCCCTGTGTGGCTGGAATGGAACCTGTCCACCATTGTGGCTACAACTTGGTGCTCTATCCTACCCGTTATACACAAGGACTGAGCTGAACAAGAACAACAAAACTTCACAAAGTCGAGTAACATCAGCTTTATGTGCGTATCTCAATTCAATTCCTTTGAAACGCTTGACTACATATATTAATCAACTCAGGGCAGACATGCATTTCAATTGTGGTTTTACCGGCTGGCCGAGGTGTTCAACCGCAAAGTAATTCCACTTCACCTTGGTTGTGTTTCTCTTCTGAGACCTAATAGCATCAATGCGTGTCACTTTCCCTTGTCACCTTCACAGTCGTGGTGATCCACAACAGTGAGCTGATGTGTGGCAGCATGGACAAGGGCACCTTGGGATCTGGCTCCAAGAATAATATCTTCTACATCCTTCTGAGAGACTGGGGACAGCTGGAGGCTGCCAATGCTATGTCCCGCCTGGCAAGACTGGCTCCAGTGTATCTCTGTGAGTTGTCTCCAGAGATATAATGAAGTGTAACAATTTATAATGCTGTGAAGATGGAGATATCTGTGGATCTCTGCAGACATAAACCTAGTAATGTTATTAAATCAGCTCTGCTGGGGTTTGGTACTAGAGTAGAGGTAATTTTCAGCTTTACAGCCTGAATAATCTGTATTAATATTCACAACAACTTTATGTAATTCTCAATTTTTAGCAAACCGCGGCTTTTCTATTGGAATTGGTGACGTGACGCCTGGCCAGGGTCTGCTGAAGGCCAAACAGGACCTGCTGGATGACGGCTACAAGAAATGTGATGAATACATCGAAGCTTTGGACACGGGCAAGTTGCAGCAGCAGCCGGGCTGCACAGCAGAGGAGACACTGGAGGTAGGCGTAGTTGCGTATATAAACACATATCAGCGTCCAGGAGAATTAACAGTCAGTATGTTTACGTGACGCTTGAAAAAAACAAATTATTGCCTTAATTCGACTATAACTGGACAACTGAAGTGCATTGCGTTAGTCCGAGTCAGAGTCCTCCAAATCCAATTAAGACACCCAGATAATGCGATTGGAAATCGATTTTCTTCAGCATGTACAGTATGCGCCTTAATCGGACTGATACAGGACAATGCATGTTCGCACGCTCCACAACAGTAGAGACGGCACAAAGTGGAGCAGAGAAGCAGCCCAAACCTGGCCAAGTAAAGAAAAAAAATGGCATCAGTCCATTCCACACAGTGCGACCACCAGTTATTTGATTTTCTCTGTTGCATGTAAACTGGGACAAGGACAGAAGTCCGACAAGAAGCTGATATCAGAAATTAATTGAGAAATTTGTCTCTTTTTTTTTTTACTACATTTGTACCACTTGATGGCGTGATGATGACTCAAACAATGTTCATGCAAATCTCAGCGTTGTGTTGAAAAAAAAAAAGGATAACTTAAACTCTGTAACAATAAACATAAAGCTTGGAGGCACAAAAAAAGGCACAAAATCCCATATCTCCACCTTCATGCAGTAATTTACATTTTAATGCATTTTCATGAAATCCTCATGCACTGCCTCAAACTAGACTCTGAATGGACGGTTAGTTTCTGCAGAAAGTTTCTGCATACATTACAGACTTTTAAGTTGAATGCTGTATTTCATCATTTCAAAATTATAGAGATCATATGAGTACTGGCAAGCAAATGTATCACAAGCATCGAAGCATTTGTACGGAGACACAGCTGTTTCAGGAGGCTTCAAACATGTTCATGAACACAGCTCTCATCAGTATCAGTGTATATTTATCAACAGCCAGGTTATTCTTTATGTTATGTCTATTTGTCAACAGGCCCTGATCTTGAGGGAGCTGTCTGTCATCAGAGACCGAGCCGGTAGCGCCTGCCTCAGAGAGCTGGACAAGAGCAACAGTCCTCTGATCATGGCTCTCTGTGGCTCTAAGGGTAAGCTACCTGGAAAGGAAACTTGATCAATAGGCTGCAATAAAATCAATCAAAGTTACCTGTAATCTTCACACTGTTTCTTGTATTCTTCTTATTTTCTCAACTTTTCATCCACCTGTCTGTTAACGTACAGGATCCTTCATCAATATCTCTCAAATGATTGCGTGTGTGGGCCAGCAGGCCATAAGCGGCTCTCGAGTACCTAATGGCTTTGAGAATCGCTCCCTGCCTCACTTTGAAAAGCATTCCAAGGTAAGGCCCAGTGTGTTTATTTCATTTTTATTCTTACGAGATACACTGCCTTAACAAAGGTTATTTGAACTCAGAACACCTCAGAAGGCCAGTGTCTGCGGTTATTGTTGGATTCTCTGAATGTGATTGTCTCATCCAGGTCTCATACTGACTCATCAGCTCTGAAGTGCTGAATCAAAAAACATTAATGCATCCTGTTACTGTTTTGTCTTTATTCATATCTTTGGCACAAGGATCATAGGCAGCAGAATAACACTTGATGGGATAAGAACACTGACCTGAGACAACAACAACAATAACAAAAATAGGCCTTTGATATGTCCCTAGAATACCCAGAAACCTCCCTAATGGCTAAATGGTTATCTTTCTACAGCTGCCTGCTGCTAAAGGCTTTGTGGCTGACAGCTTCTATTCTGGCCTGACGCCCACAGAGTTCTTCTTCCACACCATGGCCGGCCGAGAGGGTCTGGTGGACACTGCTGTGAAAACGGCAGAGACGGGATACATGCAGGTAAATGCCTGAGGACTTTTTCCTCACCTCAGTTCACTCCTGTTGCTATTAGGACATCACAGAGTTGAATGAAAGTGGTTGTGCTGCTATAGCCTATTAGTTCACCATTGCTGGGATGTAGAGTCTGGGATGCATTTATGCTCTTAAAATAAATATTCCAGCATCACTCATACTAAAGTCCCTCCTTTCCTTTCCAATTACTGTTGTGGAGCAAAAACACCTCAAATCACCAAATGCAATTTCCTGTTTGAGTGGAGGTTTTAATGGATGAGGCTTGTGTCATGTCCAAAAAATTGGTAAATGCTGAAACCTTATCACATAAAATAAATAAATGTCTTGTCATTATCAATTGTCTTGTTAAATAAAGGAGGATGACCGTTATATTGTCCAAGTCTTTTTTATTACCATTTTGTCTAAAAGCAAAGCAAATTTTGGCATCTCAGAAGTTTGGAGTGATAAATCACCCAAATTAAGCTGACTTTAAAAATGGAATAACTTTTATGTCAATTAATCATCCAGTCATTTCAGCATTACAGGAAAATATGAATACTGCTGTATTTGAATGAGTTAGCCTGTGCTTCAGTTCAGGTGTGTTTCCAGATGTATTTATCTCCTGTCTGTTCCTGGACAGAGGCGACTGGTGAAGTCCCTGGAGGATTTGTGCTCGCAGTACGACCTGACAGTACGCAGCTCCACGGGCGACATCATTCAGTTTATTTATGGCGGCGACGGTTTGGACCCTGCCGCAATGGAGGGAAAGGACGAGCCGCTGGAGTTTAAGAGAGTTCTGGACAACATCCGAGTGAGTTAAATTATAAAGAGAACATTTTCTTTCTTTTTGCCTCCAGTTTATATTTAGTTTTTTTTTCTTATATATACACACAATCCCTCCCTGCAAACACGAGCACGCACGCAAACCGAAAGAATAGTTAATTTATCTAAAGTGGCTCACGGAAACGTTTTATAACCCTGCTTGTTGTTAATGCTGGCATATTTCACTTCATTAATTGTCTACAATGTCTAGCATTTTGTTTTGTTTGGTCTTTATGTCTGTATCTCAACTTTCATGGACACTGAACGTGCGCCACACACGACTTAGTGTTTGCCATGCTGCTAATGTTTAGTCTGTTGTGAGGGAAAAAAAATATTAATCTGGAGTGACGGCTTCTCAATGAAGTCATTGACAGAGTGACTTCATTGAAGAGGAATGAGCCCTCTCACCTTGATTTATGCAGAGTCAGCCAACCTGGTGTAGATAAATGAAGCTTTAATATATGAATCTGTTGTGCTAGTGTTTACGCTGGAAGATGAGCAGGAATGAATGATACTGTAATAAAGGAGATGAAAACAAGGTGATAGAGTTGGTCTTAGAAATGAATGTATTGCGGTTTACTGTAACCTTTTATCTGTATTAATAATTTTACTCCGAAGCATTGTGTAGCTTAGTGTTAGGAATGTGCCGTCAGGCCTGACTGATAAATTTCATACGTTGAAAAAGCTGCTTTCACAGTGTTGGCTCAGTGTAGCCTTCTGAAATGTGAAAAGCCCACTGGCAGCTCATTACCTCAGAATTTCCTCTTATGTAAACACACTGAAGCTGAATTGTTGAAAGGAGAGAAAATTCAGGTTAAGATGTCAAATCATGCTGCCTTTCATGAAATAAAATAACAGGACATTCATTTCTGCTCCTTTCACAATGAAGTAGCTCTGTTGGCTATGAATTCAGTCAGTTATTAAGAAGTTATTTTCTGATTAACCAGGGGTTATAAAAGAGCTTTGACTCACCCTCACGTCTTATCCCATTTTAAATCAAATGTCAATGTTTTACTTTGTTGTTGCCTCACACTGGTGATTTCTTACGCATTATCATCCACTGACAAACACAGAATTTTCTTTTTCTATCTCCACATTCTTCTCAGTTCAGCTGTAATCAAGAACAGATTGACGGTATTTCTCAGGCATATTGGTATCTTGTGATCATTACTGTGCGATTAGGGGTCCGCCTGCTGTGTGAAATCAGGTCTGTGTTTACAGCTGTGAGTTTGATAATCAATGGAGGAGGAGGCGATCCAGGAAAACACCTGTCTGCATGTGAATGCATTAGTTGAGAGAAGTGCAGCAGATTTCTTACACAATAGTAAATCAAGGTGTTTTACAGGTGATGAGAATGATAAAGGCGACCAATCAAAGACAAGAAATCACCAGCAGGTGTTATTATAGGAATAAGAATAAGGACTACGAGCACCTGGTGTACCATTACCACCACCTCCAATCAGCAGTACCGCCAGTAATTTTAGTTGAACATCATCTGCTTATATCCATTTACACTAAGGCAGTCTACCAAGACATCAATAATGGTCCATCTGATCAGATGATATAGTTCAAATAAATACATTGATTTATCTGTTAAGAGAAGCACCAGCTCATTAATGGACATCAGAATGATGGATGATTAGATGGACCTTTCGGTTGGAAGAATTTCAGGTAGAATTAGGATCATAGATCAGGAGCTGTAAACCCTCAAGTGAGGGAGCTATCAAGAACTGTTGACCTGTGAATAAGTGCTATAGCCCTGCTGACTCCTCATTATGTTCTCTATTTTCTCTTCGCTCTTCCCCCCATCAGGCGGTCTACTCGTGTCAAGATGAGCCCGCACTCAGTCAGAACGAGCTGGTCCTCACTTCAGATGCGATCATGAAGAGAACTGACTTCTTGTGCTGCAGAGACAGCTTTTTGGAGGTAAACTCATCACAGCCTAGTGTTGGCTATGGACGTTAATGTTTTTTCTTTTTATTTATCTGCAGCTGTGAAAATACATAACAAAGATAATTATTATGTTTACAAAGATTTTATTTGTTGCAATGTGGCAGGGAACACAACAAAGGTTTGAAGTGTGATGCACCATAGAGAAATTACATTACACAACATTTTATATGGAAAAACACCTGCATGTTCATCAGTTTTTTTTTTTAAATTAATATCACACAAAAGTAGAAAACTATGAAAAGGTCTAAAAGAAATTGTCACATATGTGCTACAAGTTACAACTATAAGCTGTCTATGCAGCTGTCTTTTAAATTTTATTTCCCTGTGGACTTGTGCATTAACTGTCAGGAGAATTGTACGGAGAGAAAACACTTGTGTTAGTGGTTCCTTTGTCTCAGTGTCTCTTTACTGGCTTTTGACACAAAGAGGACAAGCACCGCAATTAATGTGAAAAACGTTATTAGGCTTTTGTTTTTTGTCTTGGATATAATTATCACATGCCAGAGAAATGCAGCAATTATGTCAAATAGCTCAGAGCCAGTTACTGGCTGTTAATAGCCATGGTGACAGTAATACATGTGAACCTTTCCCTCCCTCTTGTGAAGGAGTTAACTGACACTGGCTCAGAGAAGTACCTGGAGGTATCGTGACCAAGCATGCTGGGTTTTGCTTTAACCGAACTGTGAATGGTGTGTCGGCAAGATTTGGAAGATCTCAATAATCTCTTGAATAATCTAATTGTTGCTCTTGTAAGATAAAAGAGGATTTATCAATGTGCTGAGATTCACTCTGTGACTTTGTGCTGCTCTTAACTTTTTAAAGACATCACTCAATGTGCGGTTTCACTGTCCGCATCTCACCTGTTTTCTGTATGATCTAACAACTGCATGGCAGCGTGTCATGTGTCAAACAGCAACAGTTTGGTCACAGTTCATTGTTCCTGAAGATGTTAATGAGACAGTTTACACTAGACGTCTGATAAAGAGTCTCTCCCCTCACCTGTAGGAGATAAAGAAGTTCATTAAGAGCATCTCCGAAAGGATCAAGAAGACCAGAGACAAGTACGGCATCAACGACAACGGCACCAGCGAGGTAGACACTGCAGATCAATGTGCTGGATTTTACAGAAATCAGTTATTAACTCAGCGATTCCAACTCAAACTTCCTGTCTTTGTGCTTTTTTTCCCCTGTGCATTGCAGCCAAAGGTTCTCTATCAGCTAGACCGCATTACGCCCACCCAGTTGGAGAAATTCCTTGAAACCTGCAGAGACAAATACATGCGGTACAAGGCTCAACTCTTCTCTCTCCTCTCTGTTGCCCACGCATTGGCCATAGGCAGGTTCAAATTGGGAGGAAAACTGAAATGAGGAAGTAAAGCTGAGCCCAGTCTGAGCTTCACTGCCTAGAAACCTGTGGTTGATGTAACGGAAGCTGTCTACAAAAGTCTGAGACCGCTTTTGGATGCCAACTTTCATGGCAATCAAATTTTTTTCATATTTATGAAAAGGAGAAATAATGAGCTGGAATTGCTTCTGGCAGCAGGAGATTTGTATGTTATTATTTTTTTCCTCCCATATGAACACTCATCTATACTGAGAGGCTAAGACGATGTCAATTACTGCGTCATGACCGTGCAAATCTCTCTTTGAATGAAACCTCAGAGACTGTTTTTCATTCATCGTTCGTTTACTCATGCAGAGCTCAGATGGAGCCCGGCTCGGCGGTAGGGGCCCTGTGTGCCCAGAGCATCGGAGAGCCCGGTACGCAAATGACCCTGAAAACCTTCCACTTCGCTGGCGTGGCGTCCATGAACATCACTCTGGGGGTGCCACGCATTAAAGAAATCATCAATGCCTCCAAGAACATCAGGTATGATGAAATTACGGAGATGCTGCTGTAATTTCCTGTGTGTTTTCAGCAGATGAGAAAAATAAGAAGTTTCGTCTTTTTAAAAGTAGGTACAAGCTCTTTCTCGGTGTTATTCGTGAAATGTTGCTTTTTTTAAAATTATCATTCTTGAGTAGAGTTTTGCAGGTCAGAAGGGCTGAACGCCGTTTCTATACAGTACAAGTATAATGTTTATCATAATGTCTATGGTTTAGACATTGAAAAAGTGCATTAAGCAGAAAGAGCTCCCACTAATGAGTACTTCCTAGATCTGCTTCGAATATGCTATTGATCGTCTGTTTCTCACCACTCAGCACCCCGATTATTACGGCCCATTTGGATGTGGAGGATGACGCAGACTTCGCTAGGCTGGTGAAGGGGAGAATCGAGAAAACTCTTCTAGGAGAGGTACCGGAGCTTTAACTCCCATCAAAAAAATCTGTTCTGTAGAGAATGAATGGACTGAAGGAAACCTGGAGTCCCAAAATCACCTGTGTTTGAAATGTGAACAAGACTAAGTGAGGGTCTGTGGTTTCTTGTCTTGCACCTTTGCAGATCTCAGAGTACATCGAAGAGGTTTTTCTACCAGACGACTGTTTCATCCTGGTGAAACTGTCACTGGAGAGAATAAGGCTGCTGCGACTGGAGGTACCACAACTTTCCTTTTCGTACATTGTGAATGGTTTAAACGTGTCTTTCTTGCCTTTCTCTTATAATTATAATGATTAAACATTATTATTAATAATAATGGTTTGTCACAACTTTCTTCATTTTGTGGTTTTGGTCATTATTTTGTGTCACATTGAATTCACCAAAGTAATTGCTGGGAATGCAGAGGCAGTCGATTACCTTGTTGAACACCCTGTTATTACAAACAGAATAGTAACCATGGCTAATTTTCTGATGAAATTATGAACAGTTATGAAACTAGATAGTTATAAAAACAGGAAATTGCTTTTGAAACTGGATGTAGCACTCAATTTCTCTTAGTAATTGAAAACTGAAACATGAACAATATCAAATCGTTATTGATCACCAATTCAAACATCATCTTATAATCTTGTTTTATCATTATAGTGTAAGAACAATGCATTGTGGTTGTTTTTTGTTTTTTTTACCTATAACATCTAAGCAAGAATATAATAATTGTACTTCCCAAAACTCAGAAGTCCTCTGACATTTACTGTCTGCAGGCATTGTAGTGTTAAATTATAGATGTGCTGCTCTTGTTCTCGCTCTCTGAGGTAGGAAATAACAACGGGAGCCTGGCTTTTTATTTTGTCTTTTAGGTAAATGCAGAAACGGTCCGTTACTCCATCTGCATGTCGAAGCTGCGAGTGAAACCAGGAGACATCGCTGTGCACGGCGAGGCGGTGGTGTGTGTGTCTCCACGAGAGAACAACAAAAGCTCCATGTACTACGTGCTGCAGTCATTAAAAGAAGAGCTTCCTAAGGTCAGGATTTGCTGTGATTTTTTAAAATATTTATCTGATCTTCTTTTTTTCCCCAACTGTTGACATTGTTCTCATTTCTCACTTTCAAGGTGGTGGTTCAAGGAATACCAGAGGTGGCCCGCGCCGTCATTCACATCGACGAACAGAGCGGCAAGAACAAGTACAAACTCCTGGTGGAGGGCGACAACCTGAGAGCGGTCATGGCGACGCACGGGGTGAACGGAAGCCGAACCACTTCAAACAACACATACGAGGTATCGGTCCAGGGGGATTTACTGTAAAGCCGGTGGCGCTTTAACTTTTTTCTCGCCCCGAATCCACCGCACATCTGTCACATGAGTTTTGAAAGCTGATGTCCATGTCAGATTGTGTTGGTCTCCTAGAAACCAAATCCCATTGTTTCATTGGTACAATTAAAGTACATTTATCAGTACGCAAGCATTGTTCCTGCCTGTATGTGCAGGTTTCAGTTCATTAGGTACGTGTGAACATTAAGCTTTTACTGTCAGCAGATCAGCCCTCAGTGGCTTAAGAAATGAGTTAATTCAACTTTGGAGGCTGTAGCTGGCGACTTCAAACTGTGATTCAGCAATCACTCCTCTTTTTGTGCATCCATTCATCCATCCATCCTCTGCTGCTTGTCAAGGTGGGTTGAATTGAATTATTTCACTGGGAGTCCCTTTTTCATGCTGCTTGAAAAAGCACTGCATAAAACTGAAAAAGAAAAATTGTTCACTCTTTAAAATGTCGTCCTCGTATGAGTAATAAACAGACTTTAAGTGTGCTTTATGTAATCTTAAAAAGGTTTTTAAAAGTCCTGCAATTAACTTTGAGAACCCTTGATAGTAGAAATCTCTTCTACTCTAGCCATTTTCGAACAATCCTCAGGTGGTAACAAAGGAATTAATCTTTGACCTATGCGTGGTTTGTGCTGGTTTTTTTTGGTTTGCCTTTTTTTTCTTGACTAAATATAAAGGCAATAATAGCAGGTCAGAAGTGCAGCTCTTCAAACAAAGCCAGGGTTATGGTTTTCACTAGATATCTTCACCAGAAGTCAACACGCTCTGAAATCCGGTTTCGTTCTCGTGTCCTCGTCTAACAAGAGAAAGATTTCTTCGCCATACTCTCCGCATCACTGGCTACATGGACAAAGAAGTATTTACCCATGTGTGTGGAGGCTGACAGTCAATTTTTTTTTTTTTAAGTATATTTTTTTGGCGTTTTATGCCTTTATTTGATAGATCAGTAGAGATAGACAGGAAAGGGGGAGGCAGAGAGAGGGGAATCAATTTTATCTTCATTACAGTCAATTTTATCTTCATTACTGCAAAGTGAGACCTGCATTTTCAGATACATCCACTCCTGAGTGTTAAAGATTAATCTTGATTTTTCACGGGTGGACGCTGGTGGGTCGGAAAAACAAGACATTTAACCATATCTCTAGTTCAAATAATGACACAGAATTACTGCGGCTGAACAGAACTCGGCTTTCTTCAAACAAGTTTCTCTGTGTATTTTTCTAGGTTGAGAGGACCTTGGGTATCGAGGCAGCTCGGTCCACAATTATCAATGAGATTCAATACACCATGGTGAACCATGGAATGAGCATAGACCGGCGTCACGTCATGCTTCTCGCAGACCTCATGTCCTATAAGGTATGAAAGCACGACCTGCCCTTAAGTGTATCTGTACGTGTTGGTGTGTTTTTAAATAAAAACTGATCCACTGTCCTCTCTCTGTAAAGGGGGAGATTCTGGGAATCACCAGGTTCGGTTTAGCCAAAATGAAGGAGAGCGTCCTCATGCTGGCCTCCTTCGAGAAAACGGCCGATCATCTCTTCGATGCTGCGTACTTCGGACAAAAGGACTCCGTCTGTGGTAAACTGAGACTTTTCTCTGTGATGAAAAAAAATGAATGTGACTCTAAATCATGATCTCTTAACGTTTCCTGCGTTCGTGTTTCAGGTGTGTCCGAGTGCATCATCATGGGAATTCCAATGAATATCGGAACAGGACTCTTTAAACTCCTTCACAAGGCTGACAAGGATCCCTCTCCAGTCAAAAGGCCTCTTCTGTTTGATAACACAGACTTCCATATACCCCTGATCACATAGCATCAAAGGTGGATCAACAGGATTGTTTGAAGTGTTTTTTCTTTTGTTGTTGTTTTTTAGAGCAAATACAGAAGTGCCTGCGCAAGTGTCTGATCATTTGGATTTATATGATCTGCAGAAGGTGGGATTGTGTCCTCCCTTTTTTTTTTTTTTGGCGTGATGTTTTCCTTGATGCGACAGACATTGTTCGTTAGCATGTGAGAGATGGTAGAATTGTTTCACTTTGAATCTGTGTGAGGGTGATGGGAAAAGTCGATGCTTTCAACACTTGCTCTGTGCTGCTTATCCTGCTCTTTTTGTACTTGTTTCTAAAACCCTGCATTTCCTCTGATATTGGGGCGTTACATCATTTTATGTTCCCACACTGTCAAGGCAGTCAACAGTTTAGCAGTGTTTTGTATGCATGATGTTACCCAATTGTGTGTACAGCAGACTCTTTGAAACATCACCTCATAATCGTGGAGCAGCCCTGATTTGGCACTTCGTTTTGCAAAACCATATAAACTCTTTTGCCTTTGCAGCTTCTATTTTTGTTCACACTGCGAAACTCATGGCAGGACTGTTTCTGAAACATTTGTTTTGATGTAAAATAAACACAAAGTTCCATCCTGTATGAAGACCATACGTATAATAATGTAATATGTATATAATGTAATAAATTAATAACAAAACTATGGGAAATTAATCTACAGTGATTGACCAATTAGAAGTCAGTGGAGTCAGTTGAACACAGCACATTGGCTTGTAGTATCCATGCTTTCAAATCCTTCCTGTCTCTCTCCACTTCTAAATAAAAGCAAAGCTAAAAAAAATCCTAATTACAGTTACAGAGCAGTAGCTGTCAGCTGTGACTCAAATCAATTTAACCGTACTCTGTTAGCAATTAGTCTCCAACAAATAAAACCTTCTTTCAATGTTACTTTTTAAACAGGATTTGGTGTTAATTGGAGTGCAACGTTTGAGAACTGCGTCAGAATAATGTTTGTTTTAGGGCTACATACTTTTTGTGTGTGATTAATATATTTTTCAAGCTGCCACCCACCTACAGTTATTTAATGTAAGAATTGCACGCTTCAGCTCCATTTAGCCACACAACACAGGATTGTCTTAAAAAAAACAAAACAAGAACACATTTGCAGTCGGGGTGTTGTTTGGAACTGGGACAACGTGTTTTTCATTTTTCAACCTGACCTCAGAAACCATCACGTTCTTTGCCAGGGACAGCGATTTTAAAGCTGAACATTAGACAATTTGTTGTCCACAGCTGCAATATGGGTCAGATTCCCTCATCATTTATCATCATCCAGATGGTTACAAGCTTTAACATGAACATCTTTATTGGAGCAGTGTGATGAGAGTGTGTTGAGGCTCTTGTTTTTGGCTCACCACTGGAATCTGTTACACCAGTTATAAAGTTTGATACTAAAAAAGATTTGAAGTGTAGTATCCCTTTAAGATCATACTGTCAATTATGAGATACAGTTAATTAGCTGCAGACATTCGATTGTCTGACTTCATTCCTACCTTAATTGATTAACCTCAGACACTGACGCAGCTCTTGGCTGGTGCATCTTCCTGCAACATGAACACTTTGTGGCATTTTCAGTGCATTTTCTGCTGAGTTATTGGAATAGTGCATTAGCAGTCTTGCCAAACAACAGTTATCTGTTCCTAAATAGGCCTCAAAGCCAAGAGCCTCTGTGGGCGCCAGGTTTTAGAATACAGTGCACACTAACATGATGATGGCTTTTTAGCATGAATCATTTTCTTATTAAATCAGAAAACATTCTTTTAAACATCTTTGTGCAGTCTTTTTATACCTCATGGGACCAGGGAAACACTAAAAAGAAAAGTTATGCAAGTAATTAAAGGGACAATGAGAAATGTAGTGTGAAAACACTTTGCTTTCCAAAACTCCTTGTTGTCCCTTTAAAAGTAAGAAAAAAAATTATATATCTAAATCTGCCAAAATCAATTATTGTTAATATAATATTTGAATATGAATTCAACCCAATGTTGAAAATACAGAAACCAGTTGTAACAGATCTTTTTATTTCATGTAAAACTCTGAAATATCAACATTTTGACCACACTGGCATCAAAAGCCTGTTTTGCATGTGAGAAAGAACCTCTAATGCCACAAAGGACAAAACTTTTGACACGAGCCAAAAATACAGCCTACTGGTAAAACTGCATTAAAATGTATTTGAATGTATAACATTTAAATTATCAGTGTGCACAGAACTGTGAATGAAAGCTTACCTCTTGTTGCCAAATACATTTTAAAAATCATGACAATCACTGAAGCTGTGCTTAGGCATCAATGTTACAAAAAATAACCCACAGCAACATTAAGCAAACACATTAAATGTCAAACCAATTTTGTCCTTTTTTGAGTGTGTGGATTTAACAGCAGGGGCCACTTTTAATGGCTCAGCTCTATCTACAAAAAGTGCTGTGAAAAAACAAAGCTATTTTAAAACAAGTCTAATCTTGCATCAAAAACTTGAACCAGTTTGACAGAGATCATAGAGAATCTGATTAACTCTAGCACTGAAAACAACAACAAAAAACATTTTGCATAATGTTGAGTTCAGAAAAAGAAAAAAGTCTTTGCACATCTATTTCCTTGGCAGGTGCGTCGGAGGATGACATTTAAATCTAAATTAAACAAAGAAGAGTTCCCACACACATGGCCAACTTTGCAGAATTACTTCTTTGCATAAAGTTGAGTTAAAAGTCTAAAGAAAAAGGCCAAACATGTAACGCTACTTAAGCCGTTATCTTTTCAAATATAAATTGTACAAAGGCTGTGTTTGCATTGCTGATCTATTTGGTTTGGCGGCATACAGTCAAAATAGCTTTTCACTTACAACATGAAATAACAAAACTACAACTGTTCGCTGTTCACATCATGGAGGGTGCTTCACTGTCAGATTGAGGATGAAGAATTTCAAAATAAAAGTAATTTGTCACCTTTTAAAAATAAAGGTCTGCGATTAAATTAACCTGAAATGAATTGGTTTCCATGCTGAACAGATTAGCTCTTTTGCTGCTTCAAGCATGGCTGTGCAACACCTACAGTAACATCCTCACACAGTGGTGTGTTTGTGACGACACCGAGGACAGTTCCCACTGACACCATCATTAACTGCTCCCTGAGGGAGGCTGAAAAACCTGCAGGTGTCACAGACGTGCCGACAGAAACGATTTCTCGATGAAGAAGTGGTGTAACAGCGTCTGACTGCAGGTCCTGACAGCTTCCAGCCCGGTCTATGCAGTGAAATTCCTTCATTCCCATGCTGTGCTCCTGAGCAGCATGAAAATACACTTTTGTGCACTGCAGGGATGTGTTATCAATCTGTTGTTTGTTTTTTTGTTGTTTTTTTTACCTCGACTGTGAGGCTCAAGATTTCACATCGGATGCATGTACAGCTGTTGGTGCCATATGGCGAATGATAGACAGCAAACAGGAGGTCCAAGCTCAACACTTTGAACTTGGAGTCACCTCCTTCCTCCTCATTTGACTTGCGAGGAACTGTTCACAGGCAGCTCTGTTTGGATGGTGGAGATTTTTTCCCCAATTATTTCCAAGGAGCTCTCTCCATGTGTAGAGTTTGAAGGGCCTTTCTCTGCTGAGCTCTGCTTCGAGCTGTTGCCTTCATCTGACTCCAGGAAAGCTTCCCTGCTTTGGGGTTTGATGTACTGCACGCTGAGTTTTGGCGCCACCACAGCGCCGCCCTGCTGGTTGTGTTTTCTTATACACTGGGAGAGGGTGGAGACGCAGCTCTTCTTGAAGTTCTCGTTCATGAAGGCATACACGATGGGGTTGTTGAAGCTGTTGAAGAACCCGATGGCCTGAACTATGGCTATGATCATGTTAAGCGTGACTCCGTCGTATTTGTTTTCCAGGTCATCTGGAGAATAGATACAGTAGGTCACAATGAAATGTGTGAAAGGTTCTCAGTCATCCAGGCCATCGTAGTCGTTAAGCACTGAAGTTGAAGGCAACTGGAATTCTTTAGATTTTTGAAGATGTTTCGCCTCTTATTCAAAAGGCTTCTTCAGTTCTTCAGTGTGCAAACTCAGTTATTTAACCCTGGTTGGGGACAGACACCTGGTGGTCCTAAGAGTCGTTGACTAGCCATTATGTGAGTTATTAGAGTCACACAAGCCTTTTGGATGAAAAGCGAAACATCTTCAAGAATCTTAAGAAGTCCAGTTGCCTTCAACTCCAGCACTTAATGTCACAATGAAAGCCATGAGATACACAGACACTTTCTTTAACTCTACACATACTTACAGTACTCAAACAGCATATGGACTGTGTGGAATGGTGCCCAACAGATGGTGAAGAGCAGAACAATGGTGATCATCATTTTGACAGCCCTTTTCTTTTTCCTGTGGAAGGTTGAAGAAAAAGGAAAGTAAACTTGATGTGTTGAGAGAGTTTCTTCTACTGCAGCAGGATAAGAGCATGTTTAGCTAATAACATCGATGATGATACAATTTTGGAAGTGTACCTGTGAGCTTTTAGCTGTAATTCTGCAGGAACATACTATATAAGAACACTGGTAATCACACACCTGAAGGGACTGCAACCAGTTTTACTCTTCTTTTACTTATTTTGCAAAGATGCACACACCTAGACTCTCTGAGAGATGCACACTGGTGTCTTACTTACCTTGAGATCTTACTGATCTCCCTGTGGTTCATGGTGTTGAGGACTGACGAGTCACCCACCCTCTTACGGATCCACAGCTCGATGCCAATACGCGTGTAGAGGAAAAGCATGGCTGCCAAAGGGAGCAGGAAAAGGGCCACCATGATGAAGGTGGTGTAGGCCTGCCTGTGCATCAACGAGGACCAACTTTCCTGACAGCATACGTGGTAATGGTCATATAGGAAGTCGTACTTCACCTGAGAGAGTTGGGAAGAAAACGCTTTAGTTCTTAAAGACCATTTAGGCAACATATAACCACTCTGACAGAGTGGTAATTATGTGAGGCTTTGTGACACACTTGATCTGCTGAATTGTACAGCACACAAAGTATTGTATTGGACTTCTCATGACTAAAGAAAAGCTCCTTTGTGCCTACAAAGTACAACTCTGCACATGCAATGTTGCATTCAGTGGTTATCAGTCCAAAAAGGATGGCATTGACTATACCAGTGTTTTCACACAATTCAAATAGATGGTTGAACATTTGTGACAGCATTCTGTTCAACCGTGTTGTATGCTAAATGCAATTAAGATAAGTGAGGCAGGCTGCTCTATACTGTAGTTCTCAGTCACTCGGTGCAAGATTTTCTTCTTTTCACCAGGTACCGTATTGTACTGTACGTGTTCAGTAAAGTAAAAATGATTATGTTGAACTGCCTTCGGGAGCGTCTTCTTCCATTGTGATCACTGGAAATGGCAACAAGGCGAGTTATCTGGATGGGATGATTACCCTCATACAGTATTTCAATCCTTGAATCCCACATGGTTTGAAAATACCACGTCAGGTTACCATTTGTTTCTTTAAGAGCTCTCAGATGCAGTCAGTTTTGATATCACCCTTGATATTTCCAATTCTCCACTCTTCTGAGGTGAATCAGTTTTTTCTCATGATAATTTGCACAATAGCCGTGCAATTTTTTGTAGCTACAGCTAAAGGAAGCTCCTGAAATGAATTTTGTGCCAGGTTGCTTTGAAAAGCACCATTAGACAATCAAACTATTAAAAGCACCACCTTACCTCTAACTGCTGCACAAACAGCATGGGTGACCCCACAATCACTGAGGCAATCCATACAAGGCCTGCAAGATGCACAGAGATGTATGAATACAGGACAGGCAGTTTGATAAATACAGAAGCTGTCAAGAGAAGCTACAGTGAGTCACCTGCCAAACTCCATTTACAGCAGCTTTACAATTAAATTCCTCTCTCACAAAACTGTCAATCATGAGTTTGTGTTCTGCACATGAACTGGATGACACAAGACAATGAAATCACAGCCAAGAGGGGCTGTAGTGGATTTGTCAGAGATGACTGTCACTTCAAAATCCTCTGCTTCTGACTTTATTTCCCTTCATACTTCTTCATGCTTTGAAGTTTAATCTTAAAAGGGCAACTTGTTAACTGCTGACTATGGTTTCTTTTGCTGTGAGTGTGTTGGTGAATTTTGCTCGTAAAACCTTTGGGCATTGTTGACTTCTTAGTATAATATCCCCTCTGAGGAATGTTATGTCTTCAGGGTAGATTGGAGGCTATGAGGTGCCATCAGACAAGGCGGACTGCAATAGCAGGCATGCTAACTACTTAGAAAAGACATGATAGACAAGACTGAATTATTGGTGTGGCTTAACCTCTAGGACTCATGGTGAATAAAATTTGATGCTGAACTCGCAATGTTTATCAAGACTGATAAATAAACAGTTGCTAGTTTTAACATCAGCTGCTATGTGGCGCAAAACATGAAAATAGCACAGTTTCTTATGGGAAGATGACTCAGCCTGTCGGCTTTTGGCACTGAGCTGGAGTTAGAAACTTTGTGTGGTGATTTGGGGGAAGAAAAAAAAAAGGTCAGAAAAGTTTGCAGAGGATTTCACAGTGAAAATTGCAACTTTTTACAAATTGGTGCAACCTTTAACTTGTCCTCAGAGCAAAGGTTGCCTCACTCACAAAAAATACATCTGCTTTCTGGAAGCATAATTATCCACTCTGGCAAACGTGGAATACCTAGCATCTTGTATGCTCTTTTGGAAGAGTACTGCCTCCTCATTTTCAAGGGGAAGACAATGCCCTGGTATCTCTCAATGGCAATGCAGGTCATTGTGAGGATGCCTGTCACTATGGCTGTGGTCTGCACAAAGGGAACCGTCTTGCAAACCAGAACACCTGCAGGTGTAAACAGAAGGATGAAACAGTGAGCTGGTGAGACTGAGAGCGCAAAACATGCATATTTATCAAAGTTCAAATCACTCCTGTTGTTTGGTCATATACAGAAAAGGAAGATGGCTGTTCAGCCTCCCGTAGGATTTAATTACAGGGCTAACAACCATCTCTGATCACACTTGAACACATTTCATAGATAATGAAGCACAGAGCAGAAACCCAGGTAAAAACGTGCACTGAGAAAATGCCAAGTCGACCCAGATTCAAGCTCAACTAATTATGACCGTATTTTAATGGGAACACATGCCTCAAGCTGTCCTTCTAATTGCTATGATACTCTGAATGTCAGCTATGCCTCTTTTAAGTGACCTTATTGGTTTTAGGTGCAACCACAATGTAATTGTGAACAAATACATACTATGTAATTGTAAAATAAAATAATATTGCTTTTAAAGAGGTGCTGATTCTGCACTTTGGTGTTTTAAGTGCCAGACGTGTTTACTCACATTTGATGAGATGCAATAATGCAGAACAGTAACAATGTGCCACACTAAAGTGTAAGCACATAAGTCAATCACAACCACTTAATCAACACCTCTGACTTCCTCCACACAGTCCACTCCCTTTCAGTCTCAGTTTTACACCATAAACAGTTGGCAGGTACTGTCAGAGCCAGCCAGTGGCAGCTCACTTCCTTCCTTCCAGCTGTTATTCTTCTCGAATTTGTGACTCAGTTTTTATCTGTGCTCCATCTGTCATTTATTTAAGGGTACTGCCACCTGCTGCAGCTACCTGGCTTCTCCATGGAAGTTCCTTCCTTTTAATCAATGCTGTGCACAGACGGACTTAATTGTTTTCATGGCTTTGTTTGGTCAGTCCGGCGTGTATTGCCTCGATTGTTTAGTAGGACTAGACACAGACTTCCCTGCTTGTATAGCTTGCATCATTAGCCTATACACCCAGATAACCATATTTATTTTGCGAGTAATGTCGATTAGGCTTCAGGTGTAGTATATGTATGTGAAAATAAGAGGGCAGATTTGCATGTGACCGTGTCCGCTCCTGCCTTTATTTCCCAACATTCACACCGTTATTCGCGTAGAGATAATGATTCCTTTACCTGAGATGCTTCAAAGATGAAGGGGATATAAGTTTGCAGGTGTAACAAACAAACAAACAAACAAAACAAAACTTACCCCCGAACCATTCAGAAGAGATGTTCTGCAGCAAAGTGAAAGGTATGCAGAAAAAAGTGATGAGCAGGTCGCTGACAGCCAGAGAGCAAATGAAAATATCTGTCGCCGTCTGGATCGCCCGTTTCTTCACAACTATGTAGATAACCAAACTATTTCCAGCCAGAGCAAGCACGAAAATAACAACGTACATTATCACGAAGGTGGTCTTAGCGCTGTAGGGCAACTCGGGGATGTAGACGAGCGGCTGGATGTTGTAAGTGTTGATGAACTCCTGACGGCTCAGGTTGTAGAGCTGCAGCATCTCTTGAAGCACTTCGGGAGTTATTTTGGCGGACCCCTGCCCCGAATCTGTTGAGTCGGTTGTCATCCTGATATCCCGTCTATCCAAACTGAGACGAACTTATTCACAGGTTGAAATAAAAGAAAAGAAAAAAATCAGTTGAAGGTTCATAAAGCTGATCCTCTCTCGTTAACCCACAAGTGCGTCTGGACGTTGCTCTGCCTCCTCCATCCAGCACAACCTCCTGCTGCTGCTGCTGCTGCTTGTGTATGAGTGTGTGCGCGCGTGTGTGTGTGTGTGTACCATATATGGGAAGTAATTATATGATGTCTTACGGATGGAGGGACACATTAAATCTATATTTATATTTGATAACCTATACAGAGGAAAGGTTTATTACAAAGGAATATGCAATAAACCTGTTTTCTACTTTTCAAACAAATACTATATATGCATTGAATAAAAGGGTTTTGCTGCTGTAGCCCTTCTCTGTCTGCTGTGACAATGGTGTTCTGGCTATATGACCATAAAGTGACCTGAAACCTCCATGCTGTTTATTGATGCTCATGACACACCATTGTAAAAATGATATCACTTCATAGTGAAGGCAGTAAAAGTGATGCTACATTATGTTACTGTATAAGGCGGGCTATGTATCTTCATCTAGTCCTACTGCCCAGATTGACTCAGTTTAATTTCTCAGAACACACCTTACTGTACACTGGTTTGCCTCGTACTTATCCGAGAGGAAACACTTATGTGACTGACGGTGTTAAATCAGCCAGCCTTGAGTACTGTGTCGGGGTTCCACAGGGGTCAGTCCTCGGACCAACTTTATTTTTCCTATTTATTAATAACTTTCCCATCTATGTATATGAGAATGTAGTTGTACACACCCTGGCCTATGATGTTCAGTAAACGCGAGATAATAAACTCAAACGTGTTATTAAACGGCGAGGAATTTAAATTCCTTAGATTCCTGCTCGTCTGTAATGTCCCTCTTGTATTGAAGCCCCGACATGAGAAATTGCTCCGAATTTTTTTTTTTTTTAAATATATTTTAAGCTTGTTTGTAGCGGAAGCTCCCAGTGTCTCAGGTCACTGCTCTCCCTGTGTCAGTGCAAATCTCAAGTGATAACTCAATAGGTCATAGATTCATTCTTAGCTACCAGGTATAAGTGGTTAGGGATCAGGGATCAGGCATGGGATCAGGTGAAGAATATCTGAAGACTCAGAGAAAGGCAGGATTCGGGTCAAGATTAGCTATATGACTGGGGTCACAGAGGTTACAACACACTTGAGGAGTCAGTAGAAAGAAAATGAGTCACCAAATCACTAACCCTAACCTATTAGTGGAATAATGCAGCGGATTACAGAATTTAAGATTGTGTATAACATTAGGCTGCATTCTATGTTACTGAAACATTAGCTTAGTTTAATATGCTTTTACCCCACTTAATTATTTTTGGTGGCAACCATCCTCTGCGCTGACTTTTCTTTTCCTTGATAGTATTACACCTATTCTAGCCCACATAATGTCACATGTCTGTGCTCACTTTAGTCAACTTGCAGCTAATGATAACATGAATTACGATTTACAAATACTCCTTCAATCAACACACTAATTGGCTTAGTGCCGCCATCATGGCTATAATGATGTTAGCTCTTTTGGTTATGTTAATGTACAAAGTACAAGTTTACTCAGTTTTGCTATGATTCGTTCAACTTAAGGGTTTCTTTCTTTAAATTTGTGACACCTGCTTTACAGAATTTTTTGCCTTAACCCAAGTTGCTGAGCTGCAGGGCCATAAGATCTAAAGGACGTAATTCATTATTCTTCTGCGATTGTCTTCCCTTCCAACTACGATTTCACCAAGCAATCTAATGAATATGAATAGAAGCCATGCTGAGCTCAGCCTTGGATCTACTGTTCTGCTGTAGCCATTCTCTAAAGAGGTGGTCTGAATTGTGCTGTCACATTTCAATTAGCCTTCACAGTTTAAGTAGCAGAGAATCTCTTTTGCACAGTTTATAAATTAGATGTATTGTCAGGAACTTGAATACATCATTTGGACACAGCAATTATGAACTTTCATGGTGGTGTGTCATGGTGACAGTTCCTCTGTCCCCTGTCTACCACCGATTTTATCTGATTAAACTGGTTAACAGCGTCCTCTGTCACTTCAGAGTAAACACATTCACCTGCCTCCACTGCTGGGGATACCTGTCCCCACGTCGTCCTTGAACCTGCCCACATGGGCATGCACGCCTCATTAAGCGTCATGAGGACAGATAACAGTTATTTTCAGCCAGACGTATCATGTATAATGCTTTCCAGACTTTGTTATGACCAGTTTGTCTATCTTAGTCCTCTGGATTTGTCGTCTGCTCTGACTGCCTGTCTCTTGCCGACAAGCGTCCTTGTTGGGTGATATTTAACTGGATCTGTTATCAAGGTCTCGTCCAAGACTGCTAAAATCCCTGAGTGATATTCTGTCACTGGGGTACACACTTGAATGTTGAATGCTTGTTGTAAAAACAGCTAGCCATCAATTTCTTTTTCAAACAGTCTAGGCCCAGCATAGTTATCAGTGAGCTCCAAAATGAAAATTAATTACACAAGGTAAATATTAATATGGAGAGTTGTGATATAATTAAACTATTTACAGTTGTTTTGTGATTAATTACCTACTTATTTTAGGACTTGTCTCATTTTTTTCAAAGTTCCACACACAAGTCAAATAAGACTGAACAATCACAGTTAAACATCACACTGCTGTGTATTTTAACAGCAGATGTTTTTGGAACAAAATGAGAAACATTTCAGTTACTCCTTTAGCACACAGCATCCCAACTGTTTGCATCATCAACACCACAAACCAGGCAGCTAGGAATACATCACCTCGCATGCCGTATCCATGTCTACAGTCACCCTACCCCAGTGTCTCCACATGCTTATCCCATGGCTTGCAGAAGAGGCATAGTTGGCGCTCATTTACAGTACCTGCCTCTGCCAAAGACCTCCTACATAGGACTGAGGAAAAGAGAGATCCGGTGCAGAACCAGAGCTGTGGTCTAGCCCGCGCAACTACATTATAATATGTGGTGCATCAAAAACTAAATGTGATTTATATGTGTGCTGCATCAGTGATGTTTCCTCTGTGAAACCCAGGGACACTCACAATGACTCTCTCCTTCCATTCATCCATCAAGTATATATTGCTTATTCATGCAATGTCGCAGGTGGACTGCAACCGATCACAGCCACCATAACACGTAATGAAGGCGGGTTTCACCCTGGACAGGTCACCAGGCTATCACAGGGCCAAGATATATAGAGACAAACAACAGACACACATTTGGTGTCACCAATCAATCTGCTATGATTGTCTTTGGACTTTGGGTGAAACACCATCACGATCAAGATTGCAAATAGTTCAAAATGGTATAAACTTCTATACACACAAAAACATGCCATTAACTTTGATGTAAGACAACCCAGTGTGTTGTATTGACAAAAAAAAAAAAAAACCTTAATAGTGCCACTGGCAAATTTCAGGGCAGCAATACATATACCTGAGATTCAACTTATATTGGAAACTAATCTAGAAATAAATGTCAGATGGGATTGACTGCAGCCTCCCCATGACCCTTAAAGGATAAACACTACAGCTAATGGATGTATTGATGGGTGGATGGATGGAAGCTTAATCTAGTCTCTACCAATGTGTTTTTTCTTAGATTCAGTGGCTGATAAATTCGATGTACTGGACAGCTCAGTAAATGCAGGTAACCTTAAAGTGGCATAAACCCACATGGTTCATGCCAAAACAGCAGGCAAGGCTGATACGTGCTTTGGAGTAGGATGAATTTTAATAAGCTGGACTGAATGTACAGCAGGGCAACTCCTCTAGCCTATATTAAATGGAAATATTTCTTACTGAATATACAGTATGAATACAGAAGATGAGTAAAGTTGAGAACATGTGTTCTCTTCACCACAGCATGCTGTGTCTAATTCAGGTATTTATCTGAAGGTGTCAGTGAGCTATTTGGGGTCACCTGCTAAAAATGTGTGCTGATTTAATTACCACCATAATGCTACCTCATGCAGAAAAAGTTGTTGCTAAGTCTCATAGAATCTAAAGAAGAAGCAGATTCATCCTGCAACAACCGACATGTGCAATAAAGTTTATTTGGATTCTCCTATTTGCTGTAACCATATATTTAAACCTGGATGATAGTGGTTTTCCTCAAACTGAGAAATGTTTACAATATATTAATGGTCATTTGGCCTCCTTTCTGTGAATAATACATTGTCGGACCCATTTAAAGAGGCTTGGGGGAGAGAATTGTATGGGGAAATCTCAAATGAGATGTGGGAGAACATCCATGATAGCTCAATCAATGCCAGATATAATTTGATACAATTCAAGGTAGTACATAGACTACACTATTCTCCCTCCAGATTGCAGTTTTTCAGTTTTTCCACTAAGGCCTTTAATCATCCATGTAAACCAGACCCATTCACCGTGTTGTTCGGGGTGTGAAAAATGTGAAAAGTAGTTGTGAAGCTAATTTCCCTTTCAACATTGTTAGCTAGAAAGCTAATTTTACACTCTTGGAAATCTGAAAGGTCTCCTACAGTACATTTGAAATGTGGTTGAGAGAGCTGGGAAATGTATTACGCATGGAGAAAATCAGGTACATTATGTCTGCTAAAGAGGAAATCTTTTTTCATATCTGGCAACCTTTACTCGATTTAATGTCTAAAAACTGAACTAGTGCTAGTCGCTGTGCCATCTTTGTCCTATATGTCCTGTTTGTCGCATGTCAGAAAACCTGTAGGCCTACCGTTCTGCGTAGCACCACCAACTACTGTTAATATGTATCTATTTCTTTGTTATGAAAACATTAAAAATAAATACAAAAAAAAAAGGTCAAAGGTCAAGGTCATTGCACAAAATACATTTTTAGCTGGAACTTACAATAACAATAATGACCAAAGTTCTTTACAAAAGCATTTAGGACACTGGGTGAGATGTAACCTGAAACACAGACTACCTGCAGATCCCATGAGTAAGCAGGAGGATTGCTTCTGTTTATAACTGCTGTACTGCAGCAGACACATGATGTTCAAAGTGTATCAGCCACTGACGTCAGTGACCTTAGAGCTTATCAATGCAAAAATGGAACTATGAGGTAATTTGAGAACAAAATAGAGACCATAAGAACAGAAGAGAACATCGACAAATTAGATGTTTTGCACGTTTATAGTTTATCTGGACTTTATTTACCTAAAGTGCTCAGAATTACAAGGTGCTGTTTGATATCCAGCCTGTTACTACAGTATCACCAATTTAGAGAACTTAATACTTTCAGATATCTGGAATGTACAATGAGAATGAAATGAAACAAAACAAAAATACTGACAAGGCGCCCCACAGCTGAGCAGACACTCTACCAAGGCAAACCCTTTCAAGTGAGGCCAGGGAGGGGGGAAAAAAACAATCTTCAGTAGCACACTTCACCAACCTTCATTTTCAATTAAGGAAATAAACAAACAGGATTTGAATTTGAATGATTTAGTCCTGTCAAGCCAGTAGTCTTTCTTCTCAGAAAAGACAAAAACGCAGGACATCATCTATTAAGAACATACAGTATCACAGCAACAAACTGTGTTGTTTTCCAGGGCCTGAACAAAAACACTGAGCACTGCACATATCCACAATGAGGATCTAGCTGCCTGCTGTGCAATTTAGATTGTGATTGAAGAAAGCATTGTGGAGATGTGACCTACTTCTGCTTAACGTTTTCTGCCAACTCTGTCGCAGCCAAATAATCTGCAAAAATGTACCCCAAGATGTGTGTCCCACTCAGAACTGCAGGGAAATCAAAAGACAGCACTTGTACTGTAGTATGTGGTTTTCGATTGCTTCACAGTGCTGGGAAACTGTGATTTATATATATTTTAAAGGGTATTGGTTAGCTTTATGTATATTATTTGGGTTACCTGTGATTCTTGGATACATTATCATCCAATCTCCAATCCAAGAGCAAGCCTTTCATGGGTTTGTAAGGGCCTTTGCTTTCTTATTGTGGAGCAGCAGATTTGTTTGACCTTTCTTTAAATTCAAACATTAAGTGGATAACTCAGTGATGCTGCAGGAGTACAGTAGTTTGAGAAATTTTATTCATTTATTTTGTCTGGTTTATTTTCTGACCTCGACTTTTTCAGAAACCTCCAAGTTCATGGTTTGTGCCATTTTTGTCAATGTTTTCAGAGGAAGTAGATTGTTTGTTATATTGTAAGTCATGTACTGTTACAAACAAGTTTCATAAACTAATATACAGTATTTGATCAGCTAGTTATTGTTGTCTATGGTGCTGTCATGATTTCACCACTTGCTATTCATATAGAACAGAAAATATAAAATTTAATGTTTTAAATCATAATTAGTTTAGAAAAGGTCAGAACAGCATTCACATCCACCTACACGTTCTTATGCCACAGTTAACTCATAGCTAATGTGATTCATGGTCATGAATTTAATTGTTGACATTCATTTTACACTTTCAAACAGTTATTTAATTAAACATCATAAAATAGTTCAATCTCAGCTGCTTTGCATATGAACAGCCCATGTGAATGAACTGGTTGAATGTCAGTCACTCTGGCACATATGCCTTTGTTTTTTGTTTAGTGGAGGTTTCTTAGCAACACAAGCAACACAGCGCATTGAGTACCGAGGGTTTTTGAGCAGCAGGCTGTTTTCTGAGGTAAAGTGGTTCTTCAGAATTATATTTCTTTATATGAGTCATCTTTGTTGTAGATTTTTTTGCTAGCAGAACTCTAAACATATATTCAAATTTGAAATTCAAATGTAACTTTTGATTCATGGGGTAAATCAAGCTCGAGTGTGTCTGTTTTGTCTCTGGTTAGGAAATGATTTTGAGTACCACGAATAAGCTTTACTGTTTGCTTCTTTTTTTCCCCTTTTCATTCCTTTAAATTTAGACGAAACCTCCAGCTTTCAATCTAACATATGTCGGTAATGCAAGGTCCAAACTCCCGGGGAGCGAAAGGAGAGAGGAGTCACAATCAAACTCCTCAGGTGCCATTCACCCCTGAATTTACAAAGATGTTGCCAAAGAGCAGTCCGCGATTTGGTTCTTTGAGTCATCACTCATTCTTCTCCCGGCACAACCCTCACCCACACAGGGTGAGGCATATTCAAGGTGAGCAGACAGTGATAAGCTCTCTGGCAGCAGAAAACCATACACTCTATGGGAATCTTTTGATGTATAATGTGGTTAAAAGAGGATGCACGCTCTTACTTTTTAAAAAATTGCATATTGCCATTAACCCAAAAATACTTACAGTAGACTAAAAAGTTGAGCAGGTGACAACATTTGATACAAAAACAGTGGAATCAACGTATTTCATGTCATTTTCTGGTTGCCCTGCATTCCTGTCTATATTGTGTATGTCATTTCATATTACAGTGGCAACCTCTTATTGGTGACAGTTACAAGATCACCAAAATTGTTATGATACATCATGTGGAAACCATGAATGAGCTATTAGAGTTTTATCCACTGATTGGATGATAAAATATTTCTATGGATCACTAAACTGTGGACACACTCTCTGTACAGTACCATGTTTCCTGTCAGTCTATTCGGTAATTTTACAAAACTAAAAGTCACAGGATCATTAAAATTATTGTGATTCATCCTCTGGGGACCACAATTACATACAGTACAATCAGTAGAAACTGATGAACCCAGTGTTAGTGACAAGCTTGTACTCAGAGAGACATTTATTGAATTCATTAGGTTAAAATCTCAAAGGGGGCATTATTGGGTCTTTAGTAGTCAATGCAGTCCTTCTGGGCACCTGGAATTGTAATTTGGCACATGAAAGAGACAACTGTGTTATTTGTAGAAAAGTAGGTTACATCCCTGATGTTCCAATGAAAGTGTCCCCTTTAGTCTCAGCAGGGATTCCACTGGCTTTATTTCTTCAGGGCATTCGTTTGATTGTCTCACACATCTGAAGGACTTCACAACACGTTTGAACGAACCGCGTATGCAATGTTTCCACAGGACTCAATGGTAGACCCGTTTGCATGGTGAGAGATGATTGGTTTGTCACTTCATCATTATTCCCTCATCCTCTTCTCAAAAGCCACGGCCTCAGGAAATCGTCATTCACTTTCCCACTGTCCCCGATTCTTCACGGAGTCAGTGGTAACAAAAACAAATCAGGTATGTTTACTTGCACGCATGGCCCTCGTTATTTTTCTGAAGCTCTTCTTTTAAGAAATCCATCTCAGCTCCAGAATAATGAGAGTGATTTTTCCCATTATATTTTAGCAGCACTATTTTCAGAGGCCTGGAGGGATGAACTTAAAGACCTTGCTGCAAGAATCAATTCATCTTCTCAAGCACCAAAGGACAAAAAAGAGGTAGATGATTTGCTGTAATTATATCTTCTATGATATGTTTTCACAATCATTTTCTCAAAGGAAGACTACCATGTTGACAATATTTTCCAGGACCAACCTGAGGAAGAACCTATCCGTCGGAAGACTCAATATTCAGCCGAAACCGG
This sequence comes from Decapterus maruadsi, assembly GCA_030347415.2. Classification (NCBI taxonomy): domain Eukaryota; kingdom Metazoa; phylum Chordata; class Actinopteri; order Carangiformes; family Carangidae; genus Decapterus; species Decapterus maruadsi. The sequence goes on along the minus strand of CM064888.1, from coordinate 8,882,410 downwards.
GAGGATCATCCCTCCATCCTCCAAGTCTTACCAGCACAGATCCCATTCCCTGCGCCTCCTTTATCCTCAGCCCTTCCATGATCAAGAACTCATGGTGAAATACTCCTCCAGGAGACTTAAGCTCCTTCACAGTTTGAAAGGAAGTGTCACTTTGCAACTTTAGGGAATCAAATGAGCCACAGCCATGTAGTATTGCATTTCAGAGATTAAGGGTTTGCGGGCAGCATATCTAAAGGAGATTTTTTTTAACTTCATAGAAATTCTCCAGAGCACACAGCTTTGGCCCAAGGTAACACTGTATTTGCTGTGTTACTGAAAAATCACCCCCAGCCCAGTTCTGTCACCAGGCATTTAGAAAAATTAATGAATTGTGTAAAAATTAACTCATGTGATTTGCAAGCTAATGTTGTGCTCTTGTGTTAGGTGTTGGAGCTTCTTTGCCAGATCCTGCAGACTGACTCCCTGTCCGCTGTCCAGCAGTGGCTTCTGCTTGCAGGACAAAGAGGTAAAACTGCGGTGCTACATGCCAATTTGTACAAGGAATTCATTTTAATTCAGTGGATTATTCTTGTTATTATGTAGACAGTTGACATCAGAGGTAATGATTTCTTTAGAAAGTCACGTGAAAATTTGCAGATGTGTATCACAGGTACAGTATGTGTTCAGAATAGTCTTTGTTATGTCACCAAGAGGGAGACGAGACATACAGTAACTGCATGCTGTGTAGTCTGGAAAGAAATAGAAAAGAAAATCTTAATTACAGTCATTTAAACATCTGAAGAATATAGTATTTAATTACATTTATATTTAAATCCTATGGCAACTGCTTAGAGAACTAATCATTATCTGCTGATCTTTTTTTTTATACTTGGCAATTGAATTAATATGACCATCAGTTGGATTGTTGAATACTGGTTTTAAAATATTCAGTTTGCTGTTCCTATCATATTCCATTACACAAGTCATTAATTTGCTCCTTTATTATTTGCAGTTCCCATTTTAGACTTTAGATAGGTTTAATTACTTCATAAATTGCTTTTTAATTACATCATTTATAACAGGTATTCGACTTAACCACTCTAAGCGAGTAATTGCTGTGGTGGAAAACAGCACTGCCGCAAATGACAGGGTGTTACGTAATGTGGTGTTCCCTCAGAGAAAGACCTGGTGATGGGGATGATCAAACAAGCTCTAGACAGCATCGACCTCTCAGGTCAGCATCAGAAGCTCCAGCAGCTCCAGGCTTTTCATCCTGGTGCAACTCCACCAGTGCACGGCCTGTCATTCGACCAGGATGGGAGAAAACTGCGGAGAACATGGTCAGGGGGGCATATCACTTTCTTCCTTTTTAAATCTCCCTTGAATTCCCTTTCTTTGTTGTATTTAACATTTTTATTCACCTCCATAGCTCATACAGAATGAACCGAACTTTCAGTGATGACAACAAACCAGGTAATTACACCTCTGCCCTTCTCTGTATCAAAGTCTAAAACAGACACTTCAAGTAAAAAAGATTAAAGATGCATCGTTTTTTTTTTGTAGTAGTAGTAGAATTGGCACAAAACTCAGCTTTGCAATGACTCTATCATACTGTACTTAATGTTCGCTAGTTCCTGCCAAATTAACAAGGTCCAAGAAGGAACCACTAGATAGATAAGAGGCCTTTTAAATTATGTGTTTTGATATTGAGCTTTTCTCTGTGAAGCACAGATTGCAAATGTAAAATGATGCTCTTTGCATGAGTCTGATTTAAGCGTTGTTTTGCAGAGAGGATTGGCGGTGCGGAGGTCCTTGAAATCCACACAGGAGCTGCCACTCATTCTCAAGATCATCCACTTCAGCACACAGACAGTGTATGAGTTCTTTCTTAGAAACACAGGCCAAGTTAATAAAAGGCGCTCAGTAGTTTTCATTTGCACTTCATTTATACAATATACTATAGGTGTGATAGTGTTGATGCTTGTATGTTGTTACATAATGTATCATCATGACATAGATGTACATTGAACTGAAGGACCATGTTTATTGTGGAAAAATAAAATGTGGAAATACACTAAATATGGGTTTTAGTGTTTCTGTGGGTGTAAACACAACATAAAACAAAAAATTCCAATAATTTTGATTCATGTTGTATCTTTTTCACATATTCTTGTATTATTATTTTCTTGTTTACATAAAACATTTTTTTAAAGCAAGTATTAGTACATAAAGTAAGGACACAATACAATACAATACAAGGAAAACTTACACAAACAAGATGTTTGACAACTGACAATTATGTTCTTAAATATATAGCATACTCTTTGCCCCATAGGCTTCCAATTTTTTGCCCCAACTTGTGAATTTGTGTTGGAAATAAAATGAATGACAAATGGCGTTATACTCTCTCCATTGAGGGTGAAACAGTAGGACCATAATGTATTTGCCATGCTTTGTGACTGAGTATCATGACTAGGACTATTGTCAGTGACCCCTCCTAACTGCACATAAATCTGCAGCAGACACCATTAGCTTCTTTCCTTTGCAAAGAGTCAATGACACCAGTGCCTATATAGGAATATACTTACATAACCAGTGTAGGGTCATGAGAGACATTAGACTGGCTGGTGAAATGGATTGTTTGAGCTTTATAAATAATGCATGGGCCCTATTGACACCATTTTGTATGAATAAGCTGCTATTTCTTCCCTTGCTTGCTCTTATATCGTTGATAAGAGGATCAAAGGTTCAGTAACACATCTATATGCCTCTTTCACACTGCCACTGGGTTTGGCAAATTCAAAATTAGACTGACCAAGAATGAAAAGAAAATGTCATTGTATCAGATACAATTTACAAAAGACACTCATGTCACTGCATGAGCGCTTCATATAAACAATGTAAATGCCAGAGGCAGGCATCATCACACCAAACTGCCATAATAAGAAACAGCTTCATGACAGTTTCTTGAGGAAATAATGAATGTTGTGACATGACTGAGATGAGATTTTCATCCTTGAGGTAGGCTACTGCAAAGGTCTAACTATACCACTGTCATGTGGAGTAAGATATAAGTTCCCCCTGGAAAATTAACTATGATAAAAGTGTTCCTTTTTTTCTTTTGTGGAAAGGTGTACTAACATAATCTGATGATTTTGTTTACTGTAAGTATGGTGACACACAGCAAATTACATATTTGGAGGAAAAAAAGTGAAAGCCCCAGGGTCAAAAGATTTACATTTAAATTAAGTCTAATAATACACTTTATATACAGCAATTTAACAGGACCTAACCTTCTTGTTACTGTTTTGCTTGATGGCCAGTTGTAAATAATAATAGTATAATAATAATAATAGTTTCCACAATATTGTTGAAAATACTGTTGCCTTTCTTTCAGCTACCACATTCTGGCATGTAAAGTTACATAATATTGTGTAAACCTTTGTGTGCAGGGGTCATGGAAAAGCACTTCTGGCTGTTGTAGCCTAATGGGCCTGATGGACTGTCAGCCATAGTATAAAAAAGCAGCATGGCCATGAATAAATGTGTTGTTGAATTGAAAAACAGAAGTCTAAACATTCTTGGCATTCTTGACATTTCTGGTGTCAGTCTCGCTGAATGGGGTCTACTTAAAGAGCCATAAGGAATGTGCAGTACATCATGAGCGTGGGCCTCCAGCGTGGAAAACATTTCTGAGCAGGCAATACGGAGGTGAGATGGAGAGAGGTCATCAGAGCAAACCAGTGTGAGTGTGGCACTGCTGCTTCCTGGTGCCACCTGTGGTACCAGCTGTGGCACCAGACATAACTGGAGCACACATACACCTTCATTAGTGCAAGTACAGGTCAGTAAAGGGGCGGTCTGGTTGGAAATAATTGTGAAGCATGTTGCTGTCAGTGAATTAGATAATTTCACACTTACTTTTCTCAAGTAATGGCGCGCTTGTATGAACATACTTAATTTAATGAACTTTGACAATACAGAAAGTGAGGAGGAGGTTGGTGTTTTTGAAGCAGTTTGTGGCAGAAAAGCTTCAGCATGCAGACCTCCTCTGCTAGAGCAGGGCAGCTGCAGATTAAAGCCACGCATGAAGCCAGTGTGAGAGGGGATGGCAGAGCAGCATGTTGTGTTTGGTTTCCGGCGATGACCCCTCATGGAGACAGTCACACTCTGGCCAAATCCAAGGATCACTCAGAATTCAAATGCTTCAGGAAACACTTCTCCTCACACTGTGTGGCGGGAAAGGTCTGAGTGCAATGTGTGGATGGGTTCCAAAATGTTGCCATGCATGAATCATTCAGACCGAATTCTACTTCCATATTCCAAAAAAACAGATTTTTACCATAGAAACACTTGAGTTACAAAATAATCTAATAAAGACAGAGTCATAGTAGAGAGATCAGGCTAAGTCCCGCGTACTGTATGCATCAATTCGAAAATTATAACAATCATACCTGGCTGAAATTACCCATAATTGTGAATGTGAAGACAGTGCGAGTACCTACATAAATGCGAAGAGAGAGAAGTGGCAGTGAGTTGCTGTTACAAACTGTCCCATATAAGACCATTTGGTTCCACAGAAACCAAACTAGGAGTGTGAAGATAAAACGCCCATTGCATTTTAATGACAACATTTAGGGGGGAAATGAGTCTTATCTGAGCTACTTGGAGAACAGGTGCCTTTTTTTGGCTTTCACACACACGCTCTGAAACTGCCACAAAGAGCTGAGATACTGTAACCTTACAATGTCAAAGATCTGCCTCTCCAGTGGGTTGAAGGGTAAAAAGATTCAACAATATAAAATAGAATCGGATTTACAACACAAAAACCTTTAAGCCGCACATGAACAGATGTAAATCCTTCTGAAATGCACCTCTAGATGCACCGACAGCCTGTTATGCAGCTGTATTATCACTGCAGGATGCTGTGTCCCATGTTGTTTCTAGGTTGTGTTCCATCCGTTTCTGTAAATGTAAGATCTAATGAAGACCTTGATGGACCTTCTTAAAATTCTGCACAGACATTCACTAGGAGCCATGGATGAACTGATTTGATCTGGGAGGGTCACAATTAAGGTCACAGAGATCAGAAAAATGCATAATATTTGCACATTTAATCATGTGGTAGCCTGGCTCCAATGGCAGGCCAGGCAAGAACTGGGGCAAATACTTAATTCATCGCCTGGAGGGAAATTCAAATTGTCCAGCAGCTTAAAATGATATGATACAAATACCAAGTAAACGTGTATAGCCTAACAAATGGCATCATGCATTTTGATGGCAGTAGGAATGAAGGATTTCCTGAATCTTTCTGTTCTGCAGGTCAGGGAGATGAGCCTGTTACTGCGGCTGCTCCTCTGACCTGTGAGAGTCAAGATGACCTTCAGCTTACACCTCATCTTCTACTTAACCACAGCCTCCACCAGCTCTGCTCCCCCTCACATCACAGAGCTATAGATTTCTTGATGAGCTTGCTTAGCTTGCTTGCTCTGTTCATCATCATCATCATTACCTTTATTTGTTTATTTATTTATAAATGCTTTAATTGACAGGATAGTTAACCTTTATTTAACCAGGTTTGTCCCATCCAGATCCAAGATCTTTTGCAAGAGAGACCTGGCCAAGAATGGCAGCACATAAAGTTTCTACACATAGTCACATTAACCATAGACATAAAAAACTAACAGAAAAACAAATAGAATACGCACACATTGGTTTTACCTCCATGCATTCACTTTGTCCTTGGACACAATATTCTGAAGTCTTTCAGCCTTTTTACTATCAGTAATGTTGTGTTTCCATTCTTGTTTGTTTTATGTGTTAACTCATTATAATTGACAAGGGAGTCATAAATATGAATGCACTGTAGTAGCATGCACATACTGTAAATAAACAGCACACAAAAGGAAAAACAGCAAAAGCTTTGTATCTTGCATGAAATACACTGAAGGTGAACTGTAGCCTGGCTCGTAGTTTTTATCCTCCATGTACATGTGCACATACTGTATAAGTCCGTATGCACATGGGTGCATTATTGAACAGCCAAGGTCCCGAAGGCAATAGAGCTGACTTTGAAGTGAACATTTCTTGTTGGGGAGTCAGGCAATCACAAAGAGACACGCACACTGACCGTACTGTGTCACATGTCCAATTATGTGCAACATGTGCCAGACTAGAGCATTTGTTCATTTTCCAAAGAAAGACTGTGACTGCAATGAATGCATTTGTTGCCAAGAAGAAACACTGAAAGTCACCTATTACCCCAAACTCTATGCACTGTACAAAACAAGGGCCGCGTTTCCCAGATTTGAAAAAAAACCTCTTAGCACTAAGAGCTTCTTCCACTCTAAAAAACGCTGTGAAAGAAGGACATGTTTCCCAGAGAAAGAGATATTAAAACAGTGTGCATCGCATATAGTCTATGTTTAAAACATATTAAGCTGATAATGCTCCTTGTTTGGCAGAACTGTACCGCAGAGGCTCAGTGTATTCTTTCCTGTCGTTTTACACCATTTTTAACTGCACAAATTTAGATGAGGATATTTCTTCAGAGGTTGTTACAGGTAAAATGAAGATTTATTATTTACATAATTGGTTCAGGATCAAAATTCATGTGCTGCTGCACAGACCCAATTAAACTCACGGTCAGCACTGGCCATTTGATTGTCCCCAGAATGGATTCATTTAATTTAATTTCCTTTATTAAGGTCTGCACAACAAATCGGCAGATTTTGCTTTCGGCACAGCATGGAAGCACATAGTTCTGTGTTGACACAAAACATCATCATCATGCCTGTGTTCATAGATGCTTTTTTTATACGTTGGAGTTCACTGCATGAGTGACTGTCCAGACTACCATACCAAACTGTGATGGGATGTGAGAATGCTTTCAAGGATAGCTGTGTAGAACTGGAGGAGATTACATTTCACTTTCTTGAGTTTCCTGAGGTGGAATTTGGTTGGCTTTTTTAATTTATTTTTATGGCTTGTATATTGTCCGATTGGAATCATTATGACTTAAAAATCAACACCAAACACAAGTTGTATTACTTTTAATTGAACTTCATGCTATTCTTAAATCTGAATAACATTACTTTGTTAATTCCCTGTTGTCTGATCTGATTTATTCTCAGTGTGTTATGTAACAGTTAAGAGAATATAATAATGCTGCACTGCCCATGAAAAAAAAACTGAATGCATCAATTGCAGCACATCACCAACACTTCATGGACAACTCACATTTTCAGCTCGATAAATTGTGACAAAGGCCCTTTTTATAGCACCTTAATGCTGTGCAGTATAGCGGCATGAAAGGCCACATACTTTACACTTCCTGCACTTCTCAAACAAGTCCTTGCCACATCTTGTCCCTGGTGGCGTGACCGCAGTTTGAGGTCAGCTGGCCTGGTCAGCAGGTGAAGTTCAGCATTCGCGTCATGAATCCTTCTCACAAGGACACCTGTTGGCTCCAGGCGATAAGAGGCAGCTGCTTTTCCTAGTGCTCTATCAGCAAACACTTCCGCAAGGCAGCATTGAGTGGAGAGGGAGGCACTGGCCCTCTATCAAATATTTCGCAAATATGGCAGTAACCTGCCTTCACACACAAAGAAATACACACTCACACACAACACTAACCTCACTAATGTTACTGGTCATTATGAGGAGAGAGAAGTGGAGCTCTGCCAAAGTGAGACTGTACAGCTGAAAGTAGATATGTTTTGTTTTTTCTTCCCAGATTCCAAAGATATTGTAGCCAGACTGAAGAGGGAGTCTAAATCTAAAGTAAATAAGGGAGGTCTGCGCAGAGATGGTGGAGTAAATCAAAAGCAATTATTCAATCAGGTAGTGAAACTAAATGAAAACATAAACCAGTTTCTGGAACTGTAATAGGAAACCACCATGACAATAATTACTGAATCAGTTATGAAATGAAACCATTGGTTTCTAGAAATTATAATTTTCATTGATACCATATCCAATAACATGGAAATCAGTTGGTTCCAATTAAATGAAGATGATGAATGAATAAACATTGAAATAAGTCAATGAAATCAGAAACCAATGTGTCTAAAAACTATTGAAAAGGCTTTGTTTAGAGATTTGTGTATGAAAAATGAATAAACAAAGTATATTAGAACTTATACTGTATAATATAGAGATCCAAATTCACAAATGCATGGTAACTATATAATTAAAATAAATATCAACTGTTGGATGAATGAATACTCATGATTGTGTTATGCAATCATGCATCATGGTAATTAGCTGTTATTCTGAAAATGAATCTACACAGAGAGGGTTGGATGAACAAATACAAAAAAATAAACAAAAAACCCCCAAAGCATTAAATTGTTAACCTTTGTAACTGAGAATAATTATTATTCACACAGGATTACTAAACAGACTTTTTCCTCTGATCTCTCTGAGCTGCTCATCAAAGGAGGATTAACGTCCCCTCTCTCTTTTGACCAGCTTCTTATTTCCTCTGTGTCCAACATCTGCAGGCACAAGTGTGTGACATGTGCAGTCTACATGTCATTAACAATCTCCGTCTCCAACCTCTCTGACATCTAATTACCATTTGGCTCAGCTCGTATGCAAAGATATTCTCCTGATGGGTGTAACAGAGCCCATCGGGGCCGCGGTTTTTCTTATAGACCCATAATTAGCATTTAGAAGACTGACATAATGAGGATGATGATAAAAAATGACTTGTGGAATCAAATTTATAGAAATTTTCTTCAAAATTCTTCCTGCCTCACAACCTGATTTCATTGGTTTACTACATTGTTGTGAAGTAGTGTAAACACAAGTACATTGCATCTTTTCACACAATCCAGTGCTGGTTTATCAGCGTGACAGTCGTCCTTACAAAGCGGCTCTAATCTTTGCTTTCTCTCGAGGTCACATGTCAGGGTTCTGGCCAAAATAAACTGAAATTTCTCACAAATTCCTTCTGGCTCCTGAGATTTGGACTCTCATGTCTTGTGGTTGCTACAAACCAGTAGGCTATGTGTAGTGAGCTGAATATAAAACCTGTATATTTGTTTTGACATATCATTAGTGATTTCCACTACTGGTGAGGGAAATTTTTTGCTTGTCTGTAATTATGATCTGGAATTGATTATTTGTTCTTTTGATTTAGCCTAATTTATCACCTTCATGCCTCTAGTCTTGCATGTGCCCTTCAGATTATCATGGGTAGTATTTTATTTTGGCATTGGACTAAGGTACCAGATCAAATTAGAGTCAGTTTTTTGCACTGAGTATGCTTGTACCATTAAAACAAGATGCATTTTGTCAGACAATGCAGACCATAAAAGCTAAGAGGACACTGGCATGTCTTTTAATGAAATAAAAAATATCAGAAAAACTTAAGTTAAATTTGACAGAAACTTTAGCAGCACCACTGACAAAGGGCCATGTTTAGCTTGAAACATTGCAGTCTTCCTATATAAGAAAGGCAAGTTTTTTGAGAGATTGAACCTTCTGAGTCATGTGGTTGGATTAATTTCCTGTGCTCTCATCAGAGTTAATGGACTCTTTGCACAGCTCCACTTCTTCCTGAATTAATGCTGGAACTTTGTTTCCTGTCTTACATTATTGGACAAACTGATTAATCCAGGAGTGTCTATAGTCAACAATGGTCAGACACACCTGGATTAGGCTACTCAGTTTATCCAAATATGTAAGACAAGAAATACAGGAGCAGCGTTACGTTCAGGAAAAAATAGTGGAGCTGTGCATAGAACCCATTATCAACCAACATCATCTTGGAAGGTATGACAGCTGTATGATTTCAAAGAAATTACATGTTTCTGTTCAGTTATGTGGGTGGGTAGGTAGCTCAAAAATGCAGCCAGCTGTCACTTGCTTGATTTAAAAGCAAATTTGAAATAAAGAGTAGAATTAGAGTAGTTGAATGAAGGAGGTAATTTATTAAAACTAGTCAGAATTGTCTGCAAGCTTTTATATACCTGATATTTTTGATGTTTGTCTTCTCACCATTTAAATGTTTTATAGGATCTTTTCCATGATGTATACAATCACAGTTTTTTGGGAAGGCCCAAAGTGGTCATTCTTGAGTTATCACCAGTAACTCAAGATGCAAAAAAATGCCACCCATGTCTCTATTACACCTCTTCTTCTACTGTAGTGTGCATAGTTAGCATGCTAACCAGCAAGCTCTGGTCTTTCCAATACTCTTAAATAGCGACACTTTGCACCCCACTGTATGGAGAGTGTGATAACCTCTTGGATCATTAGCATGTGATTGTGCAAAATTACAAGAACCAATTATACATTGACCACTCTGGTTATCTACTTCATCATTATGCAGAAATAACATCATATGTGATTGCTATGTGGTGTTTCTGCCATCATTCATGGCTTGACCTGCTGAAGTATATAAAAATTGAAAAATGGAACATCCCAGTTTTCCTTGTAATATGGGTCTTAAAACTGTTATTCAAACTTAACAGAAATGTGATAAACTGTCAGAGCAGTTCTTAGATGTCCATTCTGACTTGCATCCCATGTTGTCTTTCTGCTACCAAACCTCTTGTCAAGTGTGGCCTTCAAAACAAAATTCAGAACAGCTCCTATCTTCCTCTCAGGGCTTATCTCAATGGAGCGTCCTTCACAGGCCATATAAAGACCAGCGTCTCGTTCTGGTACTTTGCTGTCGCTGCCCGAGACAGCCAGTATGCTGCGTGCTGTTGTTAAGCTCTGCTGTGGCATCTCCTACCCACATCTGAGGAGTATGGCAGGTAAACACTTTACTCTTCATTCCTTTTTTTATGCAAATTGATGCAAATGCAGTGCATAGTTTCACCTCTTTTTGTTTGCATCACATTTCACCGTTCAATCATGCAGGACTTCAACGTACAGCCATGGCAGTGATAGGCCAGGAGATCACACACCTGCAGAGATGGGCACAAATCCAACATCACATGAGAGTGCCTGCTGGTTTTAATTTTACTGGTAAATAAACTGAACTCTATCGGCTTAAATATTATTTTCTCATGTAGTTGTTGAAATATAATGAAGAAAAAAACATTTTACAGAGCATAAACCAGAGGACGTGAAGCCCATGCCAGCAAAAGAAGAACAGCTGTTCTATGTACAACAAGGTCAAGAAGCAATGAGGAAAGCTCTCAGCATGTTGGAGGACGAAGAAGGATGGAAGGTCGAGATCGCAGAGGTAACAACACAAGTTCCTTCTCCGAAGTTCATATCTCCTCTGAATAAAAAGGTCTCAAAGTAAATTTTTTTCAAATTTATTGTTACACGTCTGTGTTTGTTTGTTGACCTTTCAAGAACAACGGGGATGTGGTCTGTAGCAAATTGGTGCCGGGGGCCAGGAGGGTCTTCCGACTGGAAGCGGTTTTAGAAGCCGGTGTGGACGAGCTGTATGACCTGCTGTTTGTCAGAGTGGAGGAGATGCACCAGTGGAACCCCAGCATACAGCATATCAAAGTAAGATGCAGACCTTTGAATATTTCAAAGGTTGCTGCAAATAATTGGATATTTCATAAGCAATGAAACCTGTAAAAATGTCACATATATCATGAAGATCTACTCGCGCTCACATTTCTTTTTAAAGCCTTAGTTCACTGACACTATACGTATAGCAGTATAAACTGTACTAGTCCGAGTTGTGATTTGCAAACTGATTTGCGTCTCTTGTTGTAGGTTCTGAAGCATGTTGGACCTGAAACAGTTGTCACTCATGAAGTTTCAGCCGAGAAAGCAGGAAATCTGATAGGCCAGAGGGATTTCCTCAGTGTCAGACATAGTTGCAAACAAAACTCCAGTGTTTATCTCGGAGGAGCAGCAATTCAACTGGACTCATTCCCACCACAAGCGGGGTTTGTGAGGTAGGAGGATCATCTGCAGAGCAGGCTTGCAGTTTCCATTCAACTCTCATAACATACAGTGTCTGTGTGAGGTAATCTCAGCCCTCCAGATGGTGAAATGTCAGTACTAAATGGGAAAACACCTTTGACTCTACAGACACAAATCCGGTGTTATTTTCTATTGTGGCATTTTAATGTCTCATGACAGTCTGTGGTAATTTGCACAGCATTGAAGAAGAACATCAGTGGCCTTAAATGCCTGCCGCCATATCTTGTGTAGAAAATGTTTAATTGAACAGATGTCACAAATGGATACTAATGGACCATTTACTTTGTCCACATGTCTTCAGAGCTGAGGATGGACCCGGCTGCATCATCGTACAGGCTCTAGATGGGGACACAAGAAAAAGCCGCTTCACATGGCTTCTTAATATGGACGTGAAGGTAAGCAAATGTATACAGGGAACATAGAAAGGAAAAACAGGGCGTGTGCAATATCTATGTGTTGTTACCCCACCACTTCTCTTGGGATTCCTCCTGGTAAGCTGTGGGATTCTTCAGATTGAATATTTTCTGCTGTGCACAATGATAAACAACTGACTAACTGAACAAGACCACACATCCTAAATCGATCTGTGGTTTTCAGCATGGAAAAGTGCTTCATTAGAATTACTGCTGTTAAATCACTTCAAAAATATTTCATCTGGTTTCACTCATTATGCTCTCTGTGAGCATCAAGCGCCTCGTTCATGCTCCCAGTGGAACCCAACAGATACAAATTACTCTGATGCGAAGTACACTATCTTGTAAGAAAATACAGCGGGTATGTGGAATAAATAAGTATGCTGGCAACTAAGATAAGGAGGCAGACCTGAGGAGTGGTGTGTGGTGGATGAGCAAATAAACAGCAGAATCAATCAGTGTGAGAGAAGTGATGAATGAGCATCGGGTGGTTTATGATGAATAAGATGCCACATCTCAGGAGTCGCAACTGTAGATAAAGATGGGTCCCCTGGTCTTCGTCAGATGATGGAGTTTGTTGTTTTGTCATAAAGACATTTCAATTGTCAAACTAAGAACAGGGACCGACATCTAGATAAACCTTCTCCCTTAATGAAACTTGCTAGGCGGCACTGAAAGGTTGAGAAGAATGTAGTAAGCGGTTCTTGAATCCAATTAGAATACAACTATTTTTCTTGTCCTCATTATTGTTTCTTTAATTTAATTTTGATATGACTTTTGCTACTGCTGTGTTTTGCCATACAGTACTAAATACTAATTTTCTGAATCCTTGCTGCATATACAGTATGCTGTGCTATCTGCATATGAACAGACTCAGTAGATGCTCCTTTGTTCACTGGGACTTAACTGAGGTAACTCTTGTTCACAGGGCTGGCTGCCAAAGTCCATTGTCAATCAGGCTTTGCCCCGAGCACAGCTGGAATTCACCAGACACCTCCGCAGACGCCTCACAGCGAGCGCCACCCTGGGCTGACTGAGTCTGTGCGACACCCACATGGCAGCATCGCCCTGTCATCGCAGGGGACGACTGGGTGATGGAGGCCCGGTGACAGCCTGGCAGAACGCTGCCCTTTCAGCAGGAGCAGAAATGCAGCCTGGAGGAGAAGGTCTGCTACAGCGCTCTGCAGAGCAGAGCTGAGCTGGCAGAGACCAGCGTCAGCAGCCAGGGCCAGTCTGGCCCAGGGAAACTGGCTTATAATAGGAATTAATGTCAAGTGTACTGATCAAACCTCATCATGATTTCATGATTGGGAGTCAACACACATGACTAACTGCACTCTGCATATGACTGGACAAAATAAAGTGCCTGAATGTGCATATTCTGAGTCATGTTCATCCTTTTATCTTTGTTGGTATTTGAGCATTTTTAGTAATAGCAATAAGGCTGATAAATACTAGATAATTATGAAGAATCCTATGTGGTTATTTGAGTTTTTGAAGTGTACAGAATTTAAATCAAAAGCCAGGACAAGGCCCGGCTAAAGAAGCTCTTCTCTTTTCATTCGCAGTACATCCATGTCCTTCCTTGAAAGTCTAGAAGGAAAAAGCTCAATCTACTGTAAATGAAACAGCTATTTGTAAAAGAAATAATAATAACGCACAAACAGAGGAAAGAGAATCATAGTTCTTTCAAATGTCTTTTACTTTGTTCTCCATACCACTTAAAAATTCAATAAATATTAACATTTAAAGCTTTCATTCACGTATGTATATACAAGAACTATACAATAAACATAATGATGTTACAAACTGCAATGCAGGAATGGTGTAACAGTATGACCAACCACAGTCTGTAGACTTACAGCATCACCTGTATTTTCCATATTGCAAAACATGACTTATCATAACTTGAAATTTACACTATATACATTATTATCTCAAAAATATATCAGTTACAAAAAATATCATAATGTGTTTTTTTTTTTTTTTTGAAAATCTTTTTGTTTTTAAAGCGTAAATAACTGACTCCACAAAGGCAGACAGAGGGCATGCTACAGTGGGGATTACCCTCACTGCTTATCAGTGAGGATATTCACCAGTACGTTGGATGTGGACAGCAACAACAACAACAACAACAAAAGAGCACCGACGGGACAGAGACGCCATGACACTCCCTGCCAGGAATGATGACTATGAAGCCTGGAGTGTGCCAGTAGAGTAATTATAGACTTAACAAGTATTTCATTATAATCAATTTAAAACTGATAAATTATTCAAGAATAATTACAGAATTATTAATTAAATTAGCATGTCTATGATACAAACAATATTATTACAATTTATTATGAAAATTAAAATTACATTATAGTTACATTTACTCATGCTCTTCTTATGTCCATTATTTGACCAGCTATAACAAGAAGCTTCTAGTCTTTATTTTTATACATTTTAGTATTCGGCAAACTTTTAATATATTGTTTGAATTCTAATTTAATTGGTAAATATAAAATTTTAAATGTTTTTAAATTTGATTAACTTTTGAATTGATTGTAAATGAACACAGCTAAGGTCTGTAAATCTTCTGCGGGCACACTCAAGACTCCATAGTGACCCATACACCTCCATGGCCAACAGAGGCAGATGGCATGCAACCATGGCCTTTGACCTTTCCTCATGTTCACAAAACCAGTTCAATAGTAGTTCTAATGCACTTGAAAAACAGGCTTACACAACTGTACACAGATAAAAACATGAATGTAGCAATGCAGTCATCACATTTTGAACACGTCTTGTAGTCGTTTTAGTTTTACAGCACCTTCGTTTTGACAACTTTTTTTTTTTCTTCCGTTTTGTTTTTGAAGCACAGAGGGTAGAGCGACGCAGGTCACTCTGGAGATTTGATGAGGTAACCATCACTGGTCAGTTCACTGGCATGGAAAAAAAAAATCTTTCAAAAAAAAAAAAAGAAAGAAAATATCTGCAGTAAGACTGCAAGTCTATCAGATGCTGCAAAGGGTGAGCTGATGTATGAGACCGTCTCACTGAGCAGCACGTTCACAACATCGCTCACTGTTCATTATTTCTGAGCTGACAGGGTTCTGTGAGTCGAGTCCCTCTCTGATCCTAAATCGTCCCTTCTTGACCTGGAAGCGACTGGGCCTAAAGTGCTGTTTGGACTGTGCTCTTTAGAGGCACCTCCACTGGAGTCTGCTGTGGGCCGTGGCGGCCCTGGAGGTAGAAGAGGCCCCGGGTTTGAGTCTCCCTCCCCAGCTGTGAGGAAGGGGTCGCCGGTGGGAACCTGGGGCAGAGCAGCACCTGTGGATGGCGAGGCTTCAGCAGCGGTGGCGGTGGTTGGTACCGGGGCAGTGGAACGTAGCCGTCTGAAGATGGCTTTAGTGGTTTGGGGCGGGCTCTGGGTCGTAGTGGGTAGAGCAGCCATGGGTGATGAAGGCTGAGAAGGAAAGGAGGGCTCAGGTTCAACTGCGGCCACTGCGTCCTGGAGGTCAGGAACATGAGTGCCCAGGGTTTCTTTCTTGTTGCAAGACTCACAGCAGAGCTTATTATATCCAGGGATGGAACAATAACGAGCAAGTACCTCCATTTGACAGAAAATCGATTTATCCCCAAGACATGGCTCATCTAGCAATAAAAAAGAAGACATCAACGAGAGTGGGAGAAAAACGCTTCTACTGTACTGTAGATGATTGAGTTTAGCTGGATGTGAGTGCTTTCTAAAACAGACAATACATTGACTTACTTGAAGAGATTTTGTGGACAGGATTTTCAGGAACCCTCTGGTTTAGAGTTTCATCTTTCGTGGTGGAGTTCCCCATTGTTTCAACAGTGAGAGAAGACACCGGCTGTCCTGGAGGGCACAACAGCAAAAGACGGAACAAAAATGAGGCTTTAAAAAAATATTCCTAGGTTAAAACAGGAGCCACGAGACCAGAGAAAACTTCTTGACAACCTCATGCTGCTTTAGGAAAACAAGAGCCGGGTTGTTAGGAGACCTATAATAATGCCTGGCGCTATTTACAGAACACAGGGAGGGCACAACCTGGACGTCATGTTTTTGACAAAAACCGCTCTTTTCCACTCACTGGTTTGCACAGGGAAGGATAGGAAAACAGGTCTCAGGTCTTTGAAAAGGCAACAGCGTGATAAAATCTGCAAGAGGGGATCAGCGCAGACAAAGAAGCTGAAATATCTTTCTTTCTTTAGACCCTTTCAGAGGGCTCTTTATCCTTGTAAGAAAGTAAATGTAATTTGTGCTGCACCTTTAAGCAGATACAATTCTTAAAGTGCTGTACATCAATAGAAACAGACAAGGGAAAAAGAAAATAAAGATCATTAAATGAAATGGGGAGATATTCAGACCGACTTAATAAAGGCTTGTCTGTGTGAACAAAATAAAGTCGATGTCGGTCCATCTGTTTTTCTAAACATGTTGAGAACAAAACGTGCTGTTACTGTACAACAGCTGATGTTATTCACTGTGGGAGCAGAAACTTTAGTCATGGTGACACAATGTTTTTGTTAATGGTGTCCCAAAGTGACAAACAGTCTATGATTTGCCACAATTACATCAATTGTTGAAATTGCACATGAGAGTTTTCTTGTTTCTCAGTGACTAAAAATCAACAATTTTTTAACTTTAATTTTTAATGAATTCAGCTCATGTGCATGAAGCAGTTATCCTGTACCCACATGTTCAGTTTAATCTGGCTGTGGCATTACCTGTGAGTCACAAGTTTCCTTTTCTAGTCCTTGCTTTTAAAACTATTGTCAGGGGATCATAACTACCCACACACTCAGTGCCAGTTCTTTCTAGTTTCTCTGCATCCATCCATCACATAACAGAGATGACCCAGTTTCTTTAAGAGTACATTTGAAATGGGCTGCAAACTGATCAGCTGCTCGGAGGAACAAATGTTTTCAAGTGTTGCGTACGTGCATCTCACCTGGACAAGGACTTAGTTCGCAGATGAGGACTGTTTCTGGTTTTTCACCCTCGCATTCTCCGATTGTGTTGTCGCTGGCCTTGCAAACCACCTGCCTTTGCTGGATTCCTTCGCCACATGTCACCGAGCACTGACACACAACCACCACACAAACACACACACATACACAAGTCAAAGCCAAAGTGTTATTACAGCGTAGTAGCAGCTAAGTAAATATTTTTAAAAAAAAGCTTTCAGACTAACTCTTGACAGACACAGTCAACATCTACCACATGTGCCAGTTTAATTTTGACATTGGCGTCCAATCTGGGAATTTGCTTCTAATCACAGCATATTTACCCCATGAGCAACAAAACAAACCTTTTGTTTCGTGCCAGAATATTCATAGCTTCTTCAAAATAAAGCCTTGACATCCCTCTATATTTTAAAGCTGTGGGGTTTATTTTGTATGAGCTCATTTTCTTTTTAGGTCTTCATTTCCACTTAAAAGGACTTGGAATCTTTCTTGTTTTTCTTTTAAATGAGAAAAAGATTGGTTTAACTTGATATTCACTCTGACTTTATGTGTACAGTACATGCAGTGTTTTTGTCCTCCAGCAAGAAGAAAATGACCTCTCTGAGTTGCAGTAAACAAAGTCCTCATTGAATAAACATAAGTTTAACATTAACAATGGTGAAATTGTATAATGCAAGAGGTTTTACATAAAGTTTTACATCATGCACTTTATTTTGTTGGTTTTCATTTCAAAATAAACATCTTCAAAATATGTAGTTAACCCTTGAACACCCACTGTTCAGTGGGCCCAGCAATAATTCAATGCTATATGGCCCACAGGGCAGTGGGTGTTAAAGGGATAGTTCAACATTTTTGGCAAACTGGCCCATTGCCATAGTCCCTGAAGTTTTTTTTTTTTTAGTATATTTTTTGGGCTTTTATTGCCTTTAATTGATAGTGCAGTCAAGAGAGAGACAGGAAATGGGGAGGCAGAGAGTGGGGGAATGACACGCAGCAAAGGGCCGTCCGACATGGGACTTGAACTGCCTGCACCGAGGACTGAGCCTCGAAATGGGACGGCAGCTCAACCCAGTGAGCTAAATGCCACCCAATCCCTACAGTTTTAAGAGTAGGTTTGTTACCTTCATTTTTTTGTGCAAACTATTTTTAGAACGGGGAAGAGAGTCAGAGGAACATTTCTTGGTTTCCCTGATTGAATTCAACAACTCCAAAACGCTCTCGTAGACAAGTTGTGACCTGCACATTCACCACGCTATGAGATAATATAATATGAGCTAAGATCAGGTACTGTAAGAACTCGCTCACCTGAGACCACGCCCCTGTCCTCCACTGGGCGGGGCATACGGTGTGGTTACAGGCTCGCCTCGTCTCGGGACGGTTCTCTGTGCAGTGTTTGCTGTGGACGAGTCTGTTGGTGCCGTTGTGGAGAGCCTGCATGCACTGCACCACCCTGGTATGGTAGCCAAGCTTCCCGCAGGTCTTACTGCAGGGGCTCCACTCTTCCACCACCCACCTGTCAACACAGCAGGTTCTTTGAAAAGCTTTCCATTGCAATTGAATTTTTTCCCCTCCATTAGTTAGCGTTAGAACTCACTTTTCTTCTAAAATAGCATGAACTATACCTGACAGGCATGTATGGACACAGAGCTATTATCACCACTTTTCATGCTGCATTAGATTTTGAAATAAATGTATAGATGAACCATGTACCACTAAAGGTCACTTACGTGGGCTGGCTGCACTCCTGCACATTGCAGCGTTTGCGGATGGGCTTGGGCTTTTTGCTGGTTTCACAAAAGTTGCGATGAACCAAACGGCTGTCACTCTTCCTCCTGCACCCGTATTTTGTGTACTGTATGCCTGAGATAGAAGAGGATTAGAACAAGAAGAGTCACATGATATAGTTAAATGTGAGGCTAAATGTTTTTCAACTATATATCATTGCAGTTCCCTTATTCTCTATGCAACCTAATGACCTAATGATTTGATTTATAATTAAACGAAACAGGGAAAATAAAATTTTACACCGAAGAAAATTGAAATAGCAAACACACAGATCTACAATTTAAAGCTTAATTTGTTTTCTACATTAATTTTACTTTCCTTTTTTTTTTTTATTACACATACACTCACTGACCTCCCCCACAAGGTTTGGAGCACTGAGACCAGCTCTTCAGTGCCCACTCATAGGTGTCCAGTTCAGCCAGAAGTACATTGTTGTTGGTAATAAGCGGTAACAGGTCTTCATGTATTATATACTTGTACGTCAAGCTGACTTTTACGTCCTCTTCCTGGGGAATGACCTGCGATTAAAGGACAAATAATGCTTATTAGGTTAATATGTAATGAATCTGAAGAAAAAGCAAAGAAACAATAGACGATCCAGTCCCACCCACCAGAACTACAATGCCTTCGTGCAGAGGCCCGCTCGTTTTTAGGTTCTCCTTCTCGGCGTCCATGGAGTACTCCCACTGTAGGCCATTTTCAATGAAGGTCTTTGATTCGGCGTCTTCACTTTTTGCATTCAGTATGAAGTTTCCAGTAACTTGATTCTTCACAGCTGTCAGTGATGAAGAGAGAAAGTATTTTATGCATGTGTGGTGGGAAAGAATGAGTGCACATCGTGTAGTTTTGAGTTTCATTCATTAAAAAATCTCAAAAATTGATCAGAAATTCAGGAGGAGCCCATCCCTCGCCAAGAGATTTTCCTTTAAGAGGGAGGGGGATTGTGTCAGTATGTATTTTGAGATGTTTGGCGTCGTGGTTAGCCAACAGTAATTCCTCCCAAGTTGTGTGTCATCTCCTCTTCCCATGAGCTAATAAAAGCCAGAGAGGGAAAGAGAAGAGAAGACGGGTTTGGCGAAATAATGCCATGATGATGTTGCCTCATCAGTCACACAGAGAGCTATTGTGAGCACAAAGATACAAGTCTGTCACATTTTCACAGACCTGAAGACGCTGTGTGTGTGTGCTTTTAATATGCAAATTACACTTGCAGTCCATAGAGTATACTGTAAAGCCTTTCTTGTCCAGTGTTCAATAATATACGTGCAGCTGCAATTTAAAGGTATTAACAGGAAATGTGTTTTCACATCACAACAATAGTTCCAGATAATTGGACTGTAATATTCCACAAGGCCAATAATAGACTTAAAGTACATATGACGAACCCTATAGTACTCATTGTTTAAGAAAACAAAGGCTACATATTACTGTGTGCGTGGCAATTACATATACTGAAAACCTTGTGTCCTGGCATTGTCTTTAATCTCATAAAGGAATATAAAGGAATATTCTACTAAAAGTCTTCTTTTTTATATGATTATCAAATATGTTCTTTGAAGAGTTGTTCCTTTGGAGAAGAAAGTAGATGTAACCACAGTGGTCACAGTGGACTTCTCTGAAGTATAATCCTCATCTTCACCACTGCTTCTTATTTCTCATTTTGTTCCACAAAGATCATTAGTTCCGCTAAAATCTTAAGAGGAGGTGAAACAGAGGAGACACATTTATCAGTCATGGCATACTGCTGAAACAATATCACTGCACACTTGAATCCTCAATTTACTCCTTTGTATCTTAGGCTGCACATTCACCAGCTACTTATGACTGTTGTTGTCTTAGGTTTGACCACTAACTTTGTCCATCTGTGTGTGTGAAGTGTGTCAAGTTTATTTTCGACCCAACAACAGATAATGATACGGTCTCAGTAGAGGGCAGAACAAGTTGTTGCGTCTTAACAGCAGTGTGTGATTTCTTTCTCTAGATCTTTTTCCCTTTTTTTCTCTAAATGGTGTTAAAATCTGGACAAATGAGGTCAGAGCTTGTTTGTGTGTGTGTGCGTTCTGACCTTTTAATGTTCCTCTTATTGAATAAAGAGGAACATTGGTGACCCTGTGTTCATGTCTGAAACAATCAATTAAATTACCCTGCTCGTCTCACAGGGTAAATAACCTAACAAATAGTCATGTGACATGGTCTCACACACACACACATGCACAGACCTATGGTAATGACAGTGGACTACACCAACCAAATGTGACCCACTATTTCAGGAAAACAAAAAACTATCTTTTTATTTAAGATTTTCTTCCAAAGCAATGAACATACCTGCATAACTTTTTTTGTGAATAGGTGACCTACAACCCTGCATGTCTGCCTATCAAAGAGGGGAACTACAACATAGTAGTACCAGAAGGTCAATACAGGAGTAGTTATATATTAGTATATAATAGTATAGTACAGTATATATTATAATTGCAACTTGAGTTTTAAAAGTTTTGTCAAAACTTTCACATTTCAGTAAAACCTGAACTTTACCACACTGAGTTATTTGGTCAGAGACACTTGAGTCAACTTCTAAAAAAGTATGGAAATCATCAAACGCCATGAGCCGTCGGGTCTGTATGCCCTTCTCAGCTTCGACCCGTTGAGTCTTTGAGCTTTGGTCTTGGTGGAAGCTCAGACTCATGCCTTTAAATATCCCAAACTCTGAGGTAGTTGTGAACAGACACTTGAGCAGTATTTGTTATTGACTTCAATGGTTTGGCCCCAGTGATCAAACCCTTGACCTCAGAACTTCTCAGCGGTCCTTCTGGCTCCTTGGAAGTCAAGCAACAAAATGTCACTTACTTCCCTGATAACTTAACCCACAACCCAAAAAGGCTTTGAAACCTCTCAAACCCTGAGCCAATGGGCCAGACTTGTGAGCTACATTTATTGCAACCTTTGAGTTTTCACTTTGGACCTCATTGAGCCTCATAAAACCGAACCTCAGAAGCTCCGGGCAGTTTTCTAACACGCTGAGCTAAGTTAACAGCTCTTCTCTGAGTTTTTCATGTTTTCTTTTGAGTTCTCTAATCAACAGTGAAAGACAGCCACAGTGTCTTATGTAGTGGAAAGCTGCAAAGTCCAATTTTGGCTCAACAGCTCCCTGTTAGTGAGAAGCCATTGTTGGGTAAATGTGTGAGTGCAAACACTTTCAAGTACAAGTTAAAGAAATAATATGAAAAATGTATTGGCAAATCATTTTTTAACTGAGTAGCAATTGTGGAAAAGGATTTGGGAGACACTTACCAATAATATGAGGAGAGGTTTCGTTCTCTTCGATAACAATGTGGCGCGCTCCTATTGGGATGTCGAACATTTTCAGCATCCCTAACAATGGAAGGACACACAGCACGATTCAGTCGGGAGGCTGAAACAGCATGTCCTTGCACTGAGGTGTAATATCAGCCAATCATTTCTGAAGCAGGACACTGAGATAGAAGACTGAGGTGTATTTAAGGCCTCTGGATGAGTGGTTTTGAGTGTAAATATAATGACAGCCATATGACATAATAACTCTAATGAAGCATAGCTGCCGATGGGTGTCCAACTTTCCGTGTAGTGGATAATTACCATTCTTTTTGGGCGTCTTGGTGAGTGTCAGCTTCACGGTGCGACAGTGGGAGTTGTCCCCCTCGCAGACTCCACATTTGTCCTCCTGTTTGTACGAGCCAACCTCCTTGTCGCAGCCGACGTGCTGCGAGGGAAGAAGGAGGAGAAGACAGTCAATCAAATCAGGGCAAACAGTGCTTCTGGCTGTTATCCAGACTGACGTTACTCCGCTGGGAGAATGATGCCATGGGAAAAAAGCTGCACACATCTGGATGGGAATCTGGTGGAGGATGATGCATACTGGAAACACACTAACAGTGCAGCCAAAACGCTAAGTGACTGAGCTACAAGCAATGAAAGACACAAATTTATGCTCAAGGTTAATGAAGAGGCAAAATATGGATGTGTCACTAGCTCTTCCTGTTATTTTCCAAGTGCACCCTGAATGCACCCTATGGTAAAATGGTATTCATCAAGGGTCATTCATCATTAGATTATGCTAATATATATATAAAAATCACATATATTAAACTTTATAAACTAGTAATTTAATGATAAATAGGTATTCAACCTACAACTCCACTGCAAAGATGTTGTCTCTTGTTTAAAACTGGCATAGAAAGTCAATGTGTTTTCATAATGAAACACTAATGAATGTACAATATTAAAATGTTAATTTTAGATTTTAGATTTTGTTTTTCAATTGAGGTTTTAAAATGTCTTGTTTACCGAACATGTGACATTTAAAGTTTGTATCAAGTCATTACTTACATAAGAAGGAAAGTTTCTCTCAGCTTAACATCACATGTTTAATCTTTAGAGTTTAGAATAAGACGTCTTCAATTAGTTTGGAAAGAAAAACATTTGCATATTCATAAATTCTGGATTTCTCATTGAGGGAGGTTGAAAAAGCACAATCTCCACTTTTTGCATGTCTCAGAGATGCCAAGAGTGCACAAAGTCGCAGTAAAGACGTACCAGACATTCTCCTCGTGCGCACACACTGAAGGGGTCTGTGTAGCTGCAGCGAGTCCCGTCGTGCATCACCTGGTTCATGAACACCACCTCTCCCGTTTCCTTTGACTTGCAGCTGAGCTCACACTTTCGGCCTTCTGAAAACACACAAGAGCACGCATCCAAATATCTTCAGAGTCTGACAAAAGCATCAGCACACGTGATGGGACACAGCGGACAGAAAACTCCCACCTCCCTCTGAATATGCGTGCAAGCAGCTGCTGCTGCAAATATCATCTGTCCACTTTGCGAGAAACTTTTCAGCTCACCTCTGAAGCACGGAGCCAACTTTGCTTTGCACTTCATAGACTTACCATCTGGGTGCTCATATGGCAGCCAGGTGTGCTTTATGTTTTTGTGGTATTTGTTGCTCCTCTGGACACATTGCTGGGCACGGAAGTCTTCGTAAGGGCCAGCACACTCCTCGGTGTTGCACATCTGGTAGTCAAAAGCAGAGCCGGGGCAATCTCGACCACCGTAGGCAGGCCTGATCAATGGCAAACACAAAATGATGCTTTTTAGTGATTTTTTCCCCTCATCATGTTCTCAGAGTTTAACAGGTTGTTCTTGAAAAGGCTAAAATCAATTGTAAGTGTATCGCAGATGGGGGATTGAAAGCTTGTGTACTGAAAGAGGATGGGGGCTTTATGAGATAGAGCAAATGCACCAAAGACCCAAAAGCCCACATTTATAAGGAGGATGAAATGGACAAAAAATATGGCCAGTTCAACAAATAAAAGTAATAAAACCACAGTGATTTCATTGTTAATGTAAGGTTTAACAGTAGAAAAGCGTTTCCCTCCTACTCCCTAACAGATCATCTATCCATACTCAGTGCTACATGGACCATATCACTCCAGGCCCTCGGTGCGGTGGCTTTTATAGTGAAGGTCTGGTCCAAGCTGCTGAGATTTTGAAGGTGAAAGTTAATTAACTGCCCAAAGCAGAGATTTTGACTTGTTGCAGGTGTTACTTAGCAGCACCAACAATGGCTCTGTTGTGCTCAAGTGTCACAGTATGACAGGCCGTTAGTGGCAGCGGGCCAGCGTGAACAATACAAGGAGCCTGAAACGGAAGCAGCGAAGTGGAACTCAGCCAACACTCTTTTTATTACGTGCACCTGTGTTTTTCCTACAGCGACGAATCCAAATATCATCTGTGATAAAGGCTTGATAATTAGCCACGTACGAGTACAGTATGTCCTATATTGAGAGAAATCTACTGCCCAGACACATGCACAGCAACAACACTGACATGTGCTGCACATGTAATAATTCTGTTTTGTTTTCTTCTAGCTGTGAGAAACTAATCCACACCCTTTTGTGTTGCACCGTGAGAGACTTGTACTTCAGCAGCGTTGAGAAACCCCATGCTCAATGGTCTTTTTTTTTTATGAATGTACAGTACAACTTCTGTGTGGCATTAGAATTTTGTTCCCATTTACTTTGCAGAACACCATGATTCTGTAAAGGTCTTGAATCAAGATAAATGCTTCATTGCGTCCTGTGGGGGTGAAGAAAAAAAAAACACAAAAAAAAAACCAGATGGAAACTGGTGAAAATATCGTCTCATTAAAGTATTAAAGTTGAAAAAAAGTAGCAAAATGGCAGACCTCACACTCATGAACACTTTCAAGTTCGCCAGTGCTGGATCAGAAACCGGTTCTGCTCTCCAGCTCGGCAGTCACGCTCTTACAGTATGTCGTCATGCGTTGGATGAGCTCACAGATCATAAAATCTATTTGGCTACTGAATAAGTAGTAGATTTAGTTTCAGTGCGCGCTCCTCTTGCCACCCAGAATCAGTACTCACGGAGGGTTGTTGCACTGTCTGCTGCGGGAGCGAATGCCACCTCCACATGTTCTGGAGCAAGAGCCGAACTTTGACCACGAGCCCCAACTCCCGTCGTGGCCCTGAGGCTGCTGGCTGGATCTCCAGATGCAATGTCCTTTGAAACACCACTGGAAAAAGAAACAAGAGAAAGGAAAACTCAAACCGGAAACAACTTGTCTCTCTCTGCCTCCAATCTTCTGAGAGTTCCTTGTGCAATCAAAATTACGATGCAAAGCTGATTCAGAATCATTTCTCACCTTTCCTGGTGCACATTCGGTTCCATCCACTGGAGGTCCTTTTTTTGTCTTACAGAAGTACTGGTTGTCAGGGTGGCTGCACCAAAGCTGCTTGCAAGGGTCGTAGGTTCGAAACTGAGTGAGGAAACAGCAATATTGATCTTGAGCTATTATCACCGGACAGAGATGAGTAAACACAGTCATTCATTCAGGTTTGTCACGCCACAGGAGGAAAATCCACCTTTACTGGGCTTAAATCTAAGAAGGGGTGTGCGACTTAGTTGGTATGCCTTATTGTCTGCTTTAAGCCATGAAATCCAAAGACTTATTATCATATTACTTGTTATCTCTTGTAATGCTGCATCATGCTTTGAGTCTACGTAAGGGGATTTCAGGATTCCTGCTGATTTGCAAGGGAGAAACGAACAAATCAATAAATCAATATCTTCGGGATAACAGAGGAGTGAGGGACTTACTGCGGTGCACATTTTATAGCCAACGCCAAAGTCAAAACGGCACTGCTCGTCCATAGAATAATTTATTCCAGGGAGCTCAGGAAGCTTGGGCCACTTGTGTTCAAAAGGATCATCCAGCAGGCAGTCGTAGGAGCTGAGGGAAAGATGGGAACAATAGAAGTTGTCATAATGTGAGATCTTTGGACACCAGAGGAAGAAGCAGTTTTAAAAAAAAATCAATAACACATTGAGCTGCTTCATACATAAGAGGCGCAGCATTAAACCCATGAGGGGACAAGAGAAAAATGAGAAATCAGGGAATGGTAGAAGCAGAATGTACTGGATGTATCGATTGAGCTCCTGCTTGCTGCAGCGTGACCAGTGGTAGCGGTGGAAAGCTGCTTGGACGAGTGGCGCCATGATGCTCCCCATACTGGTCTCATCAGCACAGCGGTTTCCCTGGCCATCGTGCTCCATACCAAGCCTGACAGACAAAATAAAAACATAAAAAACAAAAGGTGCAGGTAATGTAAGTAAATCATGAGCAGCCAAACCAAAGCAAACAACTACAACACAAATGAAGCTTTTGAGCACCTTTGAGTAGGCTATTTGTTAAAAACTGTCATGATTATGATCATTATTATTGATGAACTGAGACAGATTTTGTTTTATTTTTATAAAAAACAAAAATAAACATGGCAGGAATAATGTCCTGGAGACTCCATCTGTTGCTCAGCAACTGGCATTGGCTCATAGTATTATGTTGTTAAAATGTTTTTGCAGTTTGGTTTCTTGGAATTAACAATTGCAGTTAAGTAGTGACCTTTGTCCATGCTAGCTGTTCCACTGTCTCCTGTTGTGTGTGATGGAACACGACAGATGGATAGGATTTAAGCTCTGCACACTGTTGCTGTCTTTGTTCGGAAATGAAGCAAACTGTCATCTACAGGGGGCTCGGATGTAATTAGTAACCACCAACAGCTCTGTTGGAGACACCATTATAACACATTGATATTTCCATCTATAATCTCTCCATGCACATTCTGATTGATCCTGCAGCATTACGCCATCATCTTCGACACGCTGCAAGTTGTCGAAAGTCATGAAAATAACTTTTCTTAAATGATTGAATCAAACTGGCAATAAACTTTTTCAGCTACTGTCTTCAGGCAGACACTATCGGTCCATCAAAATGCACACCAGATTAAGAAACAATTTCTTCCCCCCGGCCAGTTTGCGCGTTACTATTGTCATTTGCTGTTTGCACATTATTGCTGCCTGATGCAGCATTGCACTATTATCTGTAATGGTGTTATTGTTGTGTTATGATGTCCTTACATCAATTTCTTTTAATTCTAACATGTGGATGCGTACAGATGTGTGTGTTGTTTTTTCCCTTAGAAATAGCATCTCCAATCTCATTGTATTAGTGCAATAACAATAAAGCCTTCTACTCTATATTATATATGTTATATATCTATATGTGTGTGCTTGAGCATACGGTAAACCCATTCCAGTATCCCAGCTCTACTCCACAGTATAAGAACCTATATATATACACATACGACAAATAAAGGAAATCTAAGTGAAAAGCCCACTGTGCTGCAGAACATTGAGAACAAGAGTGGGGGAAGGACCGCGGCTCTCTGTGGAGTCACTGCCTCTGTGGCTTCTGTGTAGTGACAGTGAACTGACATGTCATCTAAAGTGGGTAAGGAAATTACACTATATCTTATCTGTCATCGCAGCGGGATCTCACATAATACAAGTTCTTAAAGTTTGCACATAAACTAGCAGCTGGGTGCACATCCATTAGCATCTCTTGCTTTGTCTGACATTTTGTGCTTTCTGTAAAAGATTATTTGCTTTGAATTGCTGCGACCACATCACAAGATCCAGGTGGTGAAATAAAAACAAAAGATGCTGAAGTAATTATGGGATATCTGAGGAGTACTGCTGAGTCAGGTGATGATATGTTGTCATTTTGGGCAAACACTTTGACCTGCATGTACTGTAGATCCATCAAGAATACTGCTGATTACTACTGATATTGCATGTTTTTCATTATTGCCATTTATTACACACTGCACACACAGATTCCCTAATTATTATAATTTATCATAGTCCAATCAATGTATAGTCTTCCTCATCCTCTTCAAGCTCATTAAAAACTGAAGCTTATCTCAGCATGCACAGAGAACGGATCACAGAGAGTTTGCCAGTCTGACTGGTGGTGGGACATGGAGCTTTGACACCTACTGGGAATTAATGGTGTTCATTTCAGAGGAAACCCACAAAGACACACAGGAGACAGACAGGACCCAGGTGGTCAAGTCTGGTTTCACCTCAGGACTCAGGACAATTTTCCCACCAGAGCATACCGAAAGAAGACCAAACATATCTTTGAAAAGGCGTAGAGTGTGGGATGATTTGATCTTTGAAGGGAAATTCATTTTTCCTCACACAAGACACCTGCAAAACATTTTAATGGAGGTGAAAATGTAACACCTTGCATTTTTCTGAAATGGTCTTTTGTATAAGGGTCTGAGTCAGTCTGCTGATTTAGTGTTTTAAAGTGTTAATGAACTGTTTTCAGACTAGCTGATCTACCGGGTGTGCAAGAATACTGTAGGATTTTATTTAACAATGTGACCTCCGCATACCTATCAGATATTTTCTGACAAGTACTTTTAATGAAGACCATTTTCCATTTTGATTTCAGCGTTGTCTCATATTCACACATTTTTCCTTTCTATCTTGCTCTTTATCTCCATTCTATTTTGTTGACCTGATGAGGCCATGGTGACATGAAAACGATGGATGGGAATACAGAATTAATTGCTAATTTGAATTCATATTTTTGTTCCCAGACTGCATTGAGAAGTCTGCCCTATTCTCACTGGTCATCAAAGGTTGGTTGCAAGGATACATTTTCAGTAATGAAAGAACAGATTATTGAGCTGACTGAACATCTGTTAGCCAATAGCTCTATCAGATGGCACAGAAGTTCACATGTTTTCAAGGGTGATTTGACAAAGACACACATGTGCATTGTAGCTGTGTCATCTCATACAGTCCAAGGGTCTAAAGCAGCATTTTATTGCATGGGCTACATAGAGTGCAATTTGATTTCAAGTGGGCCGGACCAGTAATAACATAATAAAACCAACACTCTAGTGCAAAAAAAAGCACAAGTATATTATTATTAAGATGTTTACATTTTGTGAACTATCCTTTAACAAAACATTATGAACAACATGAAATTTCTGCCTCTTCTATCTTCTGTCACAATTTCACACCCCTGGTCTAAAGCCTCTCAGAACAATATAAAAAGCACTCAGATGTACTTGGTGAACTGACATCAGTACAGCGTTGACGTCATCCAGTTTGGAGAGATTGATAGACTCAATCTCTGAGTTCATCAGGTCTGTTGATTCGGTCTTGTTGACCAAGTCTCCAAGCATCAGCAGAAATAGCACGGCGACAGCTCACTTTTTCCAACGCTGGCTGGATGGAGAGGTGAGTGACCCGTTCTTGTTCTCTTTTGTGAGATGCGACAGTCAATCAGGTCAGTCTGGCCACTTTATAATACTTGTGGTGCAGAGAGAACATGAGTTCACAGAAGTTACTTCACAGGCCCCATTAGAGGAGAAGAAGTAAATTGCCATAGTTAGACTTGATAACTCTGGCGCTGGAAGTGCAGGGAAAAGTTGCTAATGAGTCCGACTGCAGCTCCACAAGCTTACGGACACAGAGAATACAGCCCCCTTATTACATTATACTTGAATGATCACCCACAGAGCTGGGCAGAGGAAGAACTGAAATCATTAAGTTAGAACTTAAAAAACATAAAATATAAACCACGAGTGAGTTTCAAACTGCTTTTTTAAAACTATCAACTGATTTTGTGATGACAGTTGCAGCCTGTGGTTGTTTGCCTTTTACCATAGTTTTTGGGAACATCAGCTGGCCTTAGATTCGGAAACCTGTGAGAACTTTGTGATGTCATTGTCGCCAGGGAACACAGCAATTCAGAAATGTAAGGTGGGGCTGGTGCATGTGATCAAGAGAATTTCAAATCGCCCTGCACTGAGAGTAGAGAGAATAACACTGATGTTGTTTAAAGTTTAAAGTCTTGCTTAGATCAACCCTGACAAAGAGTGGGAACAGTACATTAAAATAATCAAGATATTAGAAAAGAAAAACACCAATGATTTTTTTTCTGCTGATCTTGTAAAAATAGTACAG
The DNA here is from genome assembly GCA_030347415.2 of Decapterus maruadsi. Lineage (NCBI taxonomy): Eukaryota > Metazoa > Chordata > Actinopteri > Carangiformes > Carangidae > Decapterus > Decapterus maruadsi. The sequence continues at coordinate 8,851,970 of CM064888.1, read as the reverse complement.
ATTAAATATTCAAACTATTTATTACTATGCACGTTCTAGTTTGTTGGGTGAGTTAGCTGGAGAAAGTCGTGGTACAGCTGTTTACTGTCCATGTGAAAGTGATGACAATAAAACTACTTATTGAGGAGGCAAAGGAAAGAAAGACAAATTAGAAAAGAGTAGGGCCAAGGACTGAGCCCTGAGGAGCACCACAAATCAATGGAACGGGTGAAGAGACACCCAGAGCAGAAGAGTTCCAGTAAAAATCAGACTTCTTACAAGACTTACAACCCGAATAGATAGGAATTGGGGGAAATACAGTCTAGAAAGCGAATATCATAATAAAGACTATGGCACTGTTAACAAAAACTCAGCGTTATAGGTATTATAAAAGCAGGTATACATAATAAAGGGTGAATTGAATTGGATTTAACGATACAGGTGTAACTATTAAAACAGACCGTGTTTACACATGTGGCATTGATACTTGTACTTGGTCTGTTGTTTGTCCAACAACAGATTAGAATAAACTCATGCTGCCTGGCTGAGTACCTGCATGCCCATGCTGAGGCAACCAGATGCTTTGTTTTGTTGAGACAACAGAGACACGCAAAAGGACCTCTGGCATTGATTAAAGACCTCAGTTACCATGCAAAACTATCGGCTTAATTGGATGCCGTTAAGATCCTACGAGACTCTGCTGGTCCTTTCATCATAATGTCATTACTTACACATGGCCGGTTTCATGAGCAACCACAAAGGCGGAGGAGAAGCCATCCTCATGGTTCAGAGTGCAGCTTCTCAGTGGGTGGCACATCCCCGTCACTGGAGCATAACCTGGGCAACAAAAAAGACCACACAGCCCCAATAATGAAGTACCACAATGAAGGTTGTGACATTCTCTTACAATGCTGATGATCGTGGTGGAAAATTATCTCTCAATGTGACATTTTTGAACTCCTGAATGTGTCATCACAGTCATTGTGAAGGTCTCAGTCATTTCTCTGGCGCATGGCAGGCTGCAGAGCTAGATTGACTCCGGAGTTCAGATAAGTTCATTTTAAAAACAAGACGCTGCGTTGATTACTTGCTCTCTTTTAGTGATAAACCCATGTATCTATGTATGTGTTAGTTTTGATCTGATTTGCATTTAATAAAAAAGACACCCTCAAGGTGAATTAGGCATTAGCATCACTAACATAATGATGTTCAACATGAACAACAATGATGTTTGAAGTAGGTTTGCAGTTAGATCTTGATGCCATTCAGTAATTCTAAAGCAGCCTCTGGGAAACCAAAGGCTTTCAAATAGACCTTTTTGTCTGAATGAAAACACTTTAAAAGGTAATTTGCTCTTGAAAAAGTGTTATTCAGTTATTGTAAACCTATGTGGAGCCTCGAGCTCCTTTGTGACAACTTGTATGATAAACATCTCCTTCCCCAAAGTCCCAAAGTAAACAGCAAACTCTGCAAGTTCCCAGCAGACAGTGCCCGGCATAACAACAATTCAAACAGTTTCACCAGGACAACAACACTTTAAAAGCAAAGCACAAACATTGAACATAACTCGATCAAGAGGTGTGCAGTGATTCAGCTTGGCGCGTTCAGTTTGGTTCAGAAGCACGCTCGTTCCAGCCTTCTTTTGGCGGGCTTTCACATAATTTTCATGCTTCCTGATCATCAGAAGACCTTTTTTTTGGCATGCAGGTAAAAAGCAGGAAATGCAGCAGACAGACAGCCGGTGATAAAGACACTAGTTAAGCATGTACAGTACATCAGGTTATTTTGGTGGTGCTGGCAAAAAAAAAAAAGAGAGCGATGTCTGCAGCGAGTTATTACAGTCACAGCAGAGTGTGATATGATTTTATGGAGGTCACTTTTTTTGATCCACATGGTTGATGGCTCTACAGCTGATGGGACGTACTTAGTGCTGCGAGGGAGACAGTGAAACATGAAAGCAGTTGAAGAGCATGACCCTTTATCTTAGAGGCAGATAAAAGGACTTCAGGAGAATGCAGATTGCATTCCCATGAAGAGGCCACTGGCAGCTTTTGCACATTTAAGCATAAAAGGTTCAGCAGCAGCAGCAGCTGGACACAAAACTGTATTTCTCTATTGCTGACGTCATGAACGAGAACAGAGGTGGTCTGTGTGAAACACTGAACAAACTGCACAGGAAATAAAATCAGTGACAAGGATCGAAAACACTTAAAATCCATCAAAGGAGTTGATGATAGGGCATTTGTAAATGTGGTGAACTCATCATCGCTTCCAGAGATTCATAAAGTTTTGCAGCTGCACCATAAACTGTGGACATTTTCTTCAGTATATCCCACGGCCCAATGTGAATATAGAATCTACCATCTGAAGGCTAAACTTTAACAAGAGGGTGCAATGTCTGCTTTTGACCCTGACTCCCGCATAACACAATGCAAGGTGCCATAGAAACTGGGCTTGTTATGAACACAACACGGGCGCAGCTATGGCAACATCCGGAGGTGTGACAAGCAAACCAGGTAGCCCTGGGGTCCATCCTCTAAACATGACACGTGTGCTTTAAAAGTTAAAAATATACACAGGTCAATTCAAGAGACTGAGCCTGAGAACAGAGGATGTTTGTTCATTCTGGACCCAGTTTCTCTGACGGTTTGACTGCTCACTTCAAATTTTGTTTTGAAGGGCTGAAAAGAAGAAATACAGCATGAGATAAATGCTATAGGCTACTGACAGAACAACATGTATGGTACAAAACCTCTCCTGATTACATACATGTATTTTAAAGATTGAGAATTATCCATTGATTAGTCGGTGATGAAAAGTTCATACTGAACTAAAAACAGTTTGTGTATGTGAATAATAATCTAACAAACATTTCTGGTTTTTCTCTACATGCCAAAAACATTCTTCAAGCAATGTCATTTTCAATTTTTCATATCCAGGGTGGCATAAATGTCAAGTCAGCAAGGTTGTGGAAGGCTACTCAATTATTATTTTTTCAGTAAGATCACAGTCGGCAGAATTGGGTTCGTGACCTGCAGCTGCAGCCTCAAGTTTCCATTGACCTTACCTGGACAAGACTTGAAGCCAACCCCTTTGTGAATGGGAAGCAGATATCAGCACTCAGTCTGCACAGGCCTCGATCGAGAAAAATACAGTACCTTGCATACCTGCGGGACCAAAATCTTGCCTTGTGAGGAAGATGGCATGGTCGTGGTACTCTGCGTGTTCTGGGTCGCGGCGCTGCTGCGTGTTGGCCCACCTACACACCTGCTCCAGGCTGCGGGATGGGTTGCCACGCTCAATCAGGCTTATCGACTGCAAAGAGACAAGAAGCAGGGAGGACCGTGAATGGGTGAAGCATCACTCTTCTCTGCAACCAGACCCCAAGAATCCTCTTTAGCTATCCTTAGGTTCTTGCAAAAACCTGGATCATATCTGGAGATGAGATTTTTTATTTAACATCTGGGGGTCACAGTTTGAAATATATCTGGACAACTGTATTTTATGATATTATACACTGTGACCTTCGATACAGGTGTGCACAGACTCTGGTGTTGAAATTCATGATGGGAGATTGCATTTAATTCCCCTTAGAAACTCGCAGACGTTGCTCAGCCAAAAATAGAGACAGCATTCAAGTTACACCAAGTTATTGGAGCAGTGAGGCCGAAATCCATATGTATGACTGGAGCCTCTAAACCTCTGCTCCTCGTTTTAGTGGCTTAGAAATACAGTTAGCATATATATGAAAATACTAATACTTTAATACAGAGATTGCAAAAGCTTTTTTTTTCTTCTTTTTTTTAGACATAACTTCTGTAACTCTCCAAAACCAGGCAGGAGCTGAATAAATGACTCTTTATTAGTCACATAATCATCACATTTATTTTACTTATCTCTTAAGAATTTATTTTACTTTGATTATTTCCCAACATTACTGATTCATTATGGTTTTAAAATGCTTCATTGAGCACTGGAGCGCCAGTGGTTTACAGATGATGGTCAGGTGGAGAGGCAGCAGCATTTCAAGTGAAATATTGTCTTTGTTTTGCTTTGAAAGGCACTTATTTTAAAATGTTCCTAGAAATAACAGAGAGCAGGCCTTGCAGTTCTCTCCTGCTCAGTTTGTCAGCAAAAGTGTCAGATTTGCATTGTGAATACAAAAACCTGCCACGTGTGTGTTCAAGTGTGTGTTCCCTCTCAAGCTGGCATGGGGTGTCACAGCTGAGTTACGATTACGGACAGATGATTTCCAAGTGGAAACTGTTCTGCCTGAAATAGCAAAACAAAAAAAGTGGAAATGGAATTCTTCTTCTTCTTCTTTTCTTCTTCTTCTTCTTCTTCTTCCATGTTATAAAAACTAATCCAACTGGACAACAAAACTCAGTTGAGGATGAAATAGAGTGGTGATTGACAACGGCAACACTGCTCATACGCAGATGAGGCCAGGAGAGAAAGAAGGCGTCCAAGGGAACTGGCAAAACATTTGTCTGTCCTCTCTCCAGAATGTGTGTGTGTGTGTGTGTGTGTGTGTGTGTGTGTCTGTGTGTGTGTGTTGCGAGCAGGTCTGGTGACACACTCAACATGTTTGAGCTCATCTAATTGGTGCTGTGTAAACACAATCTCTCTGCTTTGGCAACGAAATGAAAAAGTCTCAACGCAACATCAGTCAGTAATGCGTATTAAAAGGCACTTGAGGAGAGACGGACGCATGAGTGCAGCAAATAACGTAGTAGTGTTTGTCACCAAGTGTAGGATGTACAATTTGCAGCTACAGTAAAGGTGAAGAGCAAATTCATAAAGTCACACAATGAAATGAAAATGATGCAATGTTTTACCATGACAACCAAGTACTGCTGCACATGAAGAATTGACAGAATGTCCCTTTAGAGGTCTTTGGTAAGGCAGCTTATTGAAACAAGCAGCATCTATTTCCGTGCATATAATTAAGGCAATTAAAGCCAGATGGGACTTTTTCAGGTTGTCTGTGCTCTGCATTAGATATGATTTGTCTGTTACATAAGTCTATTACCTGCCGTCTATGTAGATATGCACCTGACAGCTCCTCACATTGACATTTGTTTTTCAACATTATCTTTGGTCTGGTCGATTTTCTTAATGGTGCTTCCAAAATTGCAAATGTCAATCAAACTAAGAGCACAGAACACAGTCTGCTGGAGGCAAAATCAAAACACTTGCTGCTAAGAGCCCCTTGCCAGCCAGGGGGCCCCATGGATGCATTTCAACTGATTCAGCCACAGAGACACCCCACGATTATGTGACAGCACTTACTGTAGCACGGCGACATCTACTAGCAATTTGACCCCCCCAAAAATTCTGACAAATTGTGTGTGTTTTTTTATAATGGCAAAAGTCAGCAGGGATTTCTGAGTAATTAGACAATGTCACGATATTTTCTGCAGTACAGTAAGTGCTACAGCAAGTGCTACAGGTTAGATGAGAAGATGAATACCATTGTCATGAGTCTTTTGTAAACAGCAGCACATATTTCAGTTGGACATTGCTTGTATTTGTATTCTTTTTATTGTTTCATCATAAATGTCCCTGGCAACAGTTAAACCTTTTATTTTGAGGAGGTGGGGGTAATTGCATCTTTCTTCAGGCTCTGACTCAGTCTATTGACATCTTTCTCAATGGTTGTCTGGTCATCTAGGACATTTCTTTTTGTATTTTTCTGTTCAGCAATGATGGGCAATAGCAGCAGTGCAACAATGCACAGCTGGCTTCAGATCAGTAAATCAACAGTGGCAGACCACAGAGGTTGATTCATGTGAAATTATGTCTGGTTTCAAACTCAGTCCTGCATCAAATACAGAACCTCATATAGATATACTGTACATCCATGTGTGACAAAGCTCACCTGGCGGTACCCGACCATTATCATGCGGACAAGGACGATGTTGATGTTGGTGCCCAAAGATTCATCGTGGTAGATTTCATCAACCTGAGGGGAAATGAAAAGCATCTGTCAGTGATCTGAGAGATGAAAGGAGCACGGCACATTTAATGAAGGAGACAGGGAACGTCTCACAGTGTTGAGCTGGAAGGAAAAAACGTCAGACATGTGTCTGTCCTTGAGGTAAGGCATTAATGTAAACAAACTGCAGCCAAAGTCTGTGGGAAGAAAAATGTGGCGTTTCAACTCCAGTCAAGAAAAGCATGAGGTCTTGGGGTTTATTTCTAATGTTCTAACTAACAATGTTCCAGGGGATACAGTACTCTGTAATAATGACCATTTAAGTGTAATGAGGTATTGAAAAATACTGAAAAAGCTTTTAAAAAGGAGGACACAACAGAGGCAGTGGTGGATACAGCTTTTTTCCCTCAAATGAGTGCCTAAGCCATTTAGGGATTTTCACTTGCTTGCAGCTTTTCAGATAAATGCTGTTTGTAGTTTATTTGTGAGGTCCAGTGTCCAAGCAGCAGCCTTCTATTTTTTTTTCATCTAATAACAAGGTTGAAATCATGATGAAATATGTTGTTAAGACACTGGCAACCAGCCAATGAAACCAGTGTTGTTATGCAATGGGAACGAGGCCTGACCCAGAAATGTGTCGACTGCTATTTGGCTTTATAATAATGCTGTGGTATGTAGATGCTTAACCCAGGGCCAAGCTAGGATCCCATTCAAATCCCAAGTCCAATTCCCACTCGAGTGTGTTTTATTTTCATCAAATATGCGCTACACTTCAGCCCCATAAAGCAAATCAGCTGCTCCACTCCGCGACTGATAAGTAAAGCTCAGACGGAAACGAGGGGTGAATATTATCTCCTTTGCCGTAAATCAGCAGGTCGTTTAGTCGGGATGTGTTGGTTACGGATTGCAATTAACAATGTGCCAAACAGAGCGGGCCGCTCTCGACTAGTAAACACAATCATTTAGCTTCACAAACCACCCTCACATTTCTCCACATGACTTCTGAACTTGTTACTGAAAGGAAACATATGTTTTACAGCTGGCAATTTAAGGCATGTGGGTTTGTCGCTGTGTTATGTGTGTGTGTGTGAGACAGACTCATATTTAACTTGGCATGTCATCAAAGAAGATCATTTTTGTGCAGCATCTTTGTATAATTTATCATCATATTCATCTTTTCTGCAACATTTTATTTCCTTAATCTACTTAGGGTTTTATTAAAAGCTATTTCAGCTCAGTTTTTTTCTGCAGCTTCCTGCCCGGTTCAAACTATTTAACTATTAGAGGATCAGTTTTCCCTGATTAAAAAAAGAAAAAAAAAATCCTTGTATTTTCTCACATTTTAGTGGAGTGAGCCTCTGGTCCCACAGGTTAAAGTCCCATTCATTTCTTACCTGACACGTCACAAGTTGAATCCCAGCCAAAACTCTCATAGTGCAAAGAAAATGACAAATGCCATCTGAAATATGCATTAGTAAACTTTAGGGAAAAAGTTAACCAAAGAGCAATTTGGCAGGAAAAGACCTAAAACCAAAGCCTGACAGTTCAGACACATGATCCATGTAGTACAAAGAATGGAGATGAGGGAAAACAGATAGATAGCTGCCTGGCTCTCTCCCAGGCTACAAACAAATCTGCCAACCAGCCTCGTTAAACCTCACTAATCAATATGTTATATGACCACATCACAACTTTAACCACATGTTTCAGGTGTTCTTATTTTATTGTTCATCTCCTTCACCTCTGATCCTTTAAGTCCAAAATCTGAAGATTCGACCCATGAAAACATTAAACATTAAATCCAGGTCATACGCAAAAGGGAACTTCATTCTTTCACTGAAGCAGCTACTGTACATTATAACATTAACAATGGCTTCCCACTGAGGGTAATATCAGCAGTCAATTCAAAAATCATTTCTACACATTCATTACTAGGGTTATTTTGTTTAAATGCGTTTCTTACTACAGTATGTTCCTTGATTTGCATCTATTGTATTAAACAGCGGAAATTCAGTGTAGAGTTAGAAGCTGCATAGAATGAATGATTGAATTCTGCATGCTTAACAATATTGTTATGAAATAAAATGAAAACGAATCATGCTTTCATTTCCATTGATTACCTCCCATCCTGTCAATAATATGCACAGCTGATCTACCAGTCATTGATTAATTGGTGTGGATGAAAACCCTGAGGTGAAGTCCAATGTTTTCATTAATGAGGCATCAGAGCCGCCGAACAGCTGTGATGTTATTTCTGTCGGACTGCTTTAATCTCTCATGCTGCTGCTGCTGCTGATGAAAAAACATGCAAAGAGATCCCAAGAGTACCGCTGTGCTTTATGAAAATAAGAATCCTGACATCAACATGAGCGCACACACCTGTAGGATATGCATGAGACCGAGGTAATAAATCCTACAGGTTGGTGCTTTGTTTTCTTGGTGTTAAAGACCAGAGACCTCATGATGCACATGCAGAGTTTCAGTAAACAACATCACGCTGCTCCACCCACTCTCTGCTCTAAATTTAATATGCTAATGGTACTAAATGTGCAAATGAGGAAAAACACCAAGCCAAAAAGAGACACTTCAGTGAGCATCATTGTTGCTTACAGAAGTAGAGTCCTGAAAAACAATTTCTGCACTTTTTCCAGTGGCTTTAGTAACAACCGAAAAACTGTGAAGTGGGAGATTGTGACGCAGACTGTCCTGACACGTACTCCACCAGAATAACTGGTCTTTATCCTCTTTCTCTTGATTGAAATAAGTAAAAAAGTTTGAAGTAGCCTCGCCCAGCAGAGTCAGACTGGAGACTCTCTCTTATGCATCACAAAATTACAGAAGTCCTCGGCTCGTTCTAATACTTGGTTTCTGAATGCAGGTTGTGTGCGTTTCTCTGTGGACCAAGCACTTTGCTATGTTCGCTGTACTCGAGCTTCAAACTCAAAAAAGAGTGGAAAAATCCAAAATATGGAACCTTGAATATGAACAAATCAAATCCCAAAAAGTCATCTTTAAAACTCTTTCAGTATCAGTCCTTATGTAAGCTCATAAGATACTGACACGTCCAGAAGGTTCAGCTATAGCAAACAAAATAACAGAGTGCTACCCCTTTGCTTAAACAGCCTCAAGTGTGTCAGTTAGCTTTCTCCAGGGGAAAAATTATGACCGTCTTGAACAAAAGCTCTGTCACCGAAGACAAGCAATCTTGGCTTAAGTCCAAATTTGCTCTGGGACGAAAGGGCTACACCCAAGGCATTTAAGCAAATATTCTATTCACAGAAGCCTATTCAGGTCAATAAATGCTGTAAAAAGGCACTTGAGTGACCCCAAATTCTCCCAGATTTGTGAGGATCTCAAATTCCTAGACGGGCCCATACTGACCTATATACGTGTTGGACCTGAGACAGAGAAGCTGTTGAAAAAATTAGGACAGCGTCAAAAAATAGCATCATAAAAGCTACATGGTGAGTTTTGTAAACACAGAAGTGAAATATTCAAGTTTCAGGACTCCGGTTTATGCACTGAACCTTCAAAAAGCTTCTGGGTGAGTCCTGCTGAGGGATGGGTTAACCCCACATATGCAGGGTAATTACAAAGCCAGGAGGAGCACACGGGGAGCCGGATTGGGACTGTTGTGGCTGAAAATGAGAGAAGCAGCTGTAGGCTACAGGCGCTAGGTGTCACTGGCTTGTGTACAGCATCACATTGATGTGGACAAAACCTGGTCGGCCGCTCAAACAACACGGCCATTGTGCGGCCGGCACCTCAGCCAGTCACCTTGGCTTCGCGCAGACAGGATGTTCAGTAATCAATCCCTCAGGGAGAGTTTCTCTAGGTGGTACTACACATTCTGCAGCCACGGAGCAGGGATTCAGAGGGATTTGAGTGGGCAGAGCTCTTTCAGACACAGCAAGCCTGTGGCTTACGACTGGAACTAAAGAGTTTTGACCCTCGTTTGTTTAAACTGCACCTTTTCCTTCTGCGAGTTGCACATTTCTAGTCTCACATTTTACTCACCACAAAAGGAGGCCATGTGGATATAACTTCACTTAATTTCACTTTATTGCTCATTCAGCTCGATCTCTAGGGACTTCCTCAAGTTCACCTCCACTGCAAGTGGTCTGAAATGCTCGTAAGTACTTATTGAGACCACAAGAGGCCGAAGACTTACAAATATACGAGCACGCTCTCACAGCCACTTCATAGAATAATATATAATCAGCCAAGGTCATTAAAAATCAGACATGTCTCCCTGTTGAAGACATTTGGGGATAGAATGTGAATGTAATATCCTAATTAAATAAACACATCATTCCATGTAAGCAGAGCTTGGCAGTGCGAGTGGACTTCTGGCACTGGTTTCCATGACTGCCCCGTACTGCTCCCAGTCAACTTTATAATTGGTCTAGTTCAGCTAATCAGACCACCAAGCAGGGTCCAAATGGTAACTGTTACAGAGTGAAACCAGCACCCTGTGAAAATCTGACTTGGGGGATTTGGGGCCAGTAAGTAGATTAGGGTGGTAGGAGCTGGTGGAACCCTTAATGAATGAGCTGAGAGTTTCTTTTTTCCCCCCTCATCTCGGTGGTAATCCATAAACAGCTAAAGAAAGCGTGGTCTGGGGGGGAAGTGTGGCAAGGTCTGATGTCAGGGAGGACAAGGAGGCAAAAAATATCTCAACAGGTAAATAAAGACGGACAATGGACCAACTCAGCAACAAGGATATTAATATTAAAGGAGATTAATCTGCACCAGTGTTGAAAATAAATTAATTTTTCAAGCAAAAACAACACTTCAAGCATCTAAATTCTTCATTTTTCCAGCTTTTCCATGTATTATATGAAAGTTATCTAATTGTCTTATGATTTTTGGACTCACCTTTAACTTTAGGAAGTTAAGTAGTACTATATATTGATCCAATTTTATGATTTTACAGACCGAATAATCTGCAGAGTGGTCAAGAATGAAAATAATAGATAAAAAAATATCATACACACACACACACTTACTATGTTCATGAGCGTCAGAACGTAATTTTGCACGTGTTCCTTTCCGTGGAAGCGCACCACCGAATCGTCCACGGCCAGCAGCACCTCGATGTTGTAGTCGTCTTTCTTCACGTGCCTCCTCTTGCGCTCGGACTCCGACAGTTTATGCTCGACGAGATCCAGAGCCGCGGGGAGGTCCGCGATGCCGAAGTCTGTCACTGCAAAAATATGAGCAGCACATAAACAAGTCAGTGAACAGACTGTGGGAACCTGATGCATGTATGATATTTCTTTTCTTATTTCGGCTTCTGTGTAGTGATATATTTCAGTGTCGAACTCGACATAAAACAAATTCAGTCTTTGAGTCTCAGGATGAGCAGGAGGAATCCTTTGGGATTACTGACTGGGCTGTGGACTCTATATTTTCTAAGCTACTCGATCTCCAGTCAAAACACTCCCCTCTGACTCATAAATCGCTGGCCTGGACAGTCCGAGGTCTATTTCCTCTCTGCTCCACATTCAACCAAACTAGAGGACGGATCCCAACTGGGTTACACCAATTCCAGACACTACATTCGAGTTGTTGTTTTTTTGCAGGTGTGGTATTCAGGTACAGTATGTCCTTCCATCTATCTACACAGTTGTGTTTCATATCCTATCAGACAAACTGGTCTGATAGGATTCAAGTGACATGCACTGATTGAATTGCCAATTAAATTTCTTAACATCACTAATGCAATAAATGGAAAACCCTAGGAGAGAGAACCTCACGGCCAAAGCTGCAGAAGGACGATGCTTTAAAAATGTTTAGTCTGCACCTGGATCTGCATGAAGACACACACACTAATAGACCATTATGAGATAACATGCACCAATTATTTCCAGCAGACCAGATTTAATTAGAATCTTGCAATTTTGTAATGTTCTGCGATTTAAACAACCAAACAAATAAACAAACCCATGCATAATCTCTTCAGCGGGGCTAATAATACACTCACATGTAATCGGGGGAAGTGTTGACAGACACCGAACATGTCTGGCAGTAAATTGCTTTGTTCAAACATTTGTGGCTGATAAAAGACCAGCACATTGCTGGAAGCTATGAATTATTGCAATCTTTTGTAAAGACCCTATTGATTCCGGCCTGCCAGATACAAATAGAGACATGAAAGATTATCTTATGCATACCAGAAAATCCATTGGACAAGGCGTTTTCAGAGGGAGAACGCATAAAAATCAAAACAAACATGAATGCAATCTTCTGTAAAGACCCATTAGAGCAACTGGCTCCAGGTGAATCTTGTGAAAAACACTTTCTATATAAATGCAGATAAGAGCATGAATGTACAACATGTCATGCACAGTCATGACAACATTAGCAACAGCTACATGAGAGCAAATGTACTGTAACGTCAGAGACTGGACCGTTTTTAATAAGCAATACAGAATATGATAATAAAGACAATAAAGCTGTTGTTGACAATAAAGCTGTTATTATTACCACATATTCTTATATAATAACAATTAAAGTGTGGATATAGGGGGCAGTGTTCAGTTGGTAGAGCACCTGCCCCATGTGTTGAGGCTATAGGGTGCGTGTGCGCCTATATACTGTACACTTTTACAGTAATGTGGCTCTTTGCAGTACCACCGTAAGAAATTTGGCTGGTTGGCCACCCCTGATATAGACTCTAAATGAGAGCAATGGAGCATTTTATTTATTTAACCCTAACCCTCATTCAAGTTCATCCTATAAAACTGTTATCCAGGGTGGAAAAAGGGCAAATATTTGACAACACAAAGAAAGAAAAGAGTAAAACTGTAAAGAAAAAAACCCCTAACCTCCACCAGTGAGGTGTGAGAGCAACACCAGACTCGGGCACCTGAGTGCTGCAATATATTGTGTTATATTTCACAGGTATAGTAATGGAAAAAGGAAAAAAGGAAACAATACTCAAAGCTCTTCTCTAGATGGATGTAGGTCCACCGTCTGACATCTGCATTACTGCATAGAAGTGGTGCATAATGACTTTCACAAGGATGGTAGAAGATTTAAAAATATATATATATATAAAAATGGTTGTGGAAAAATGTGAAGGACAAAAAATTGCTGTGCGGGATCTATATGAGCTCTGTGGCTGTGAAGTAAAATGCAAATATCCATCCATCAGTTTTACAGTCACAGACAATGGGAAATGTGAGTGAATTATTGAGTATAGTGAAATCTTCCACCAGATGCTCGAGCCATTGTTGTAGCGAGGAGGGAACAGAGGAGGAATTCATGATGGAGTTTGGTCGTTTGACTGTGAAGGGAAGGTCACCCCCACCCTCCCCTCTCCCCCCTCCCTCCCCACGACTACCACTGGAGCCCAGCATTCCTCACTTCACCAGGTGGTTTAGTGCACACTGCCTCATCTGCTAATGCACATGGAGCGCCGATAGGACCGAGTTAAAGGATCGCGCCGAACGCTGCAGGGTTAAGCGGTTTTACTGCTGCGTCTCTAAAGTTTTCATTCATTTCATTTCAGCGCATAAATCAGCGTGTGTTTTGGTCTGGGTCGTATTAAGCTTTGTTTTCACTGCACAAAGTACTGAGACGACAAAAAGCAGCGGGTACGCAAATCAAGGTGTAAACAACGGATATAATATAACTGTCTGAGGTTGTAGCTCTTAAAACCTGCTGCTTTGATTGTATTGTTATATACTTTTCATCCCATGGGCTGCATAATGAGCTGTGATTAACAACTCAATTTTATCACCTTCTAAAGCTGTACTGTGTTGACAAATAGACACAGCATCATTTCAAGAAATATCTGCGTACACATGGATTTGTGGAGCTTGTGGCGCTGTAATGCTGCACACATAAAGACTTAAAACAGAGAAGAAGAGGAAAGTTTCCCCGCTGTATTAAAACTCCAAACATTATAAGTGGATCAAACGTTGACAGGAAGTCGTGTCAGTGCAAATATGACAATCGATGATGATTTAACGGGTGCGATTCAGCCGCAGTGTCCAGTAGTCAGCTTTGTTGTTGTTACATAAGGCTACGTCCATAGACTGTGCGGCTCAGGTTAAAGGTAGAGCGGTGGGGTGTATGACATCATCGTTTCACAAAAGATCCATTTTGGGCATCTGATAAAATACTTGCAGGTCCGTATTCATGTGGACGGGCTCTTAATGTGCATGTCTTTGGACTGTGGGAGGAAGCCAGAGTATTCACGCATTCAGATTTGGCGTAACTATAGTGGAAGATGTCAGTTTTGTGAGATGTTGCTTTCATGATGCAAGTGTGACGTCATGACAGACTGAAGCTGTGGGCAGTGAAATAAAGATGCTAAAGTGGTCCGGAGGGGAACTACAGTACAGAGCCAGGCGTTAATTCTCTTAGTGTAGCCTTTTCATCTGGTGAAAGTTGTTCAGACATAGTTCTGGGTGCTGTGAACCTCCCGTGCACCTTCTCATAAGCACTTACCCTCACATGTAGGCCTACTCAGCCACAGTCAAAACACACACACACACACACACAGCGCTTTCTGTTTCCACTGACGTCACGCTCCCTTCTCCTTGCCTACCTTCATTGTGGAGGTCCTCCCGCCGCTGGCCCGTCTCCCGCTTGATGGCTGACCTGCGGTAGACCACGTGGACACGCCCCTTCACTTCCACATCCTGCTGGCCCTTCTCGAGGGGCTCGATGAAAAACTCTCCACTATCAGTCCGGATCAGACCTGCCTGGAAAAAGAGGGCTTCAAATTAGTGCGCCCCTCCTCCTTCAAAAGGACGGTAATTCCACTGGAGCCAGTAATTATAGTGTGCCTGATCAATTGGAGGATTTGGAGAAGGGCTGGATGTGGGGAATGACGCAGGTAGACACAATTTGGGGCCCGTTCAGACCTTCACCAAGATTTATTGAGTGTCACCATGATTTCACCCCGAACGAGATGATGAGTAGCAATGTCTCAATTCGGCCGTACGTTTCCATCTGCTTTATGTCCTTTTTGATGGATTCAGTGTTCACCCTTCAGTCAGACACTCTAACAAGCTCTGATATGAATCAGCGACGATCAAAGCCTTGTATTGAAGTTTGATATTTTTGCTCTGCTCACGTTTCTTTTAGTGAGCGGCGAAACAAGAGGAACGAGGATCTAACTCTTTCATTGAGTGACTGTGAGATGACATTTACTACCGATTTGAGTAACTACAACAATTCAAGCTTTTGCTTCAGTGGAAGTATTATGAAACTGTGTCTTACCCGCAGCAATTCACTAAATGTCTACAGACTCACACACACAACAAACACTGCTGTTAACGTGTTTTTCTTTTCTTTTCACTGGTGGCATAATAGCCTGTGGCTTGGCACTTAAAAACGTGTTCTTCTGAGACAAGAGACGCATTAAGTAAAAGTGAGGCACACACTGACTGAACTGTGGTACAATCAGGGCCTAATGTGTAAACATTCAGTCTCTCGCTCTGTATATAAACATTTGCACACAACGATTTCCACATAGTAAACATCCAGTTTTGAGGCGTCTGTCCTGGATACTTTGAATGAGTGTAATCAAGTCATAAAGGTCAGTAGAATTTCTTCCCACACAAATAATTGGCATTTTCCACATAGTATAGCCTATTTTCTGCATACTGTATAATCTGTTTGCCAATAGTCAACTTCCTGCATGTGATGCATATTGACCTCTGCAAAACATCAGTTAGTTCAGCAGTTGAACCAGATGAGTGATGTTAATCATCATACTACAGGTCTTTGGTTAGCGTGTGGTGTCACCTACCAGAATAAAAACCCTGACTCACACTGACTATTTTAAAACAACATGTCAACAACCTGAAAACAATGTGGGAAAGTGAAATAGGAGCTTGACAGTGGGTTCAGCTCATTGTTTAGCCGTACCGCCCACAACTTTCACTGTTTTAGTTCACACATCATGCGGCCAAAGCAGCTGCAGCAGAAAAAAGAAAGCCGTGAAAACAGCTTACCGACACAGTTAGCAACTAGCTAGTGAACGTTTTAGCAGCTAAAGAGCGACGACAGGATAATGTCAGAAACCAAAATCACAGGTAAACGAAAGAAAATATTCAAGCTTTGCACAAAAATACTAAGTTGAAATAAACAACAATGTTGTTCTCTAAAAAATATGTTTTCGAGCTTTAAAAGGTGATAATTCGTCAGAGTCGTCGTTAAAAATTGTTTCCGCTGCCCCCAAGTGGCCACGTGAAATACATATTTTTGCACATGAAATCTTTTCCCTTCTGGTTACATAATTACTTATGTAAGTTAGTGAAGAACGCTGGAAGGTGATGACCAACAAAATCTATGGCTGACTGGGTACTGTAACATACATATGTGTTTCTCTGCTCTGTACATCGGGTTAATGGAAAACCACACGTGTCTCCTCGGCTCTGTGTTACTTTATCATTAGCCTTTGTAGAAAGTTTCTACCACTATCCATTAGTGAGAGCGCCTTTTTCCTGTTATCTATTAGATGATCCCACACTGGGAAAAGGGCAGTGTACGCTTCAAACAGATCATCGGTCTATTGCAAGGGTAACACATACACAGTCAATCCATGTGGGTCAAAAGGCGAACAATTAGATGTGGACACAAAGACAGACCACATTTACACACATTTACATTTCTGTCACCATCAAGTTTCTATTAGGCTTAATGAGCACAAACTGTGCTGTCTGAGCACACTGCAAATGACATTTCTCATATCCCTGCTCCTCACTGAGAATATATAAAAATCTATCCAGCCTATCATTATGCTTATGAAGAAGGCACACCAACAACATTTTGGCAAGTATGTGTGTATTTACAGCTGCAAAAAGAAATCTAAATACAGTGCAGCAAAGAGAACATTGTGCTGAGAAAAAAAAAGGAAGAAAGAAATCCTCAGCATGCCGTCGCCCTGGACTAACAACACAAGAGCCATGAACTTAAGGGTAGACATATGACAGTGAGGGCAAAGAGGAGTGAAAGAATCTGTCCAGCCCCTGACCAGGAAATGCCAAGTAAGACATGCTAGAATACTTCCTCTGTGTTCTCTTATTTCAGCAGTGGGTGGAAAGTGTCTGTCTGTGAGGGGAGAGAGCAGCAGCATCTGGAAGGGCCTACAGAGGAACCAAATGTAAACATATGTACGCGGCATGGTGAAGTCTGGGCTAGGCAAGGACATAGGTCTGCTGTCAGAGGTTGGGGAGAAGGAGATTGAAGTTCTATATTCATTTATGTATTATAAATGGCTTCATCCCACTTAAATCACATTTAGAATAAGTAGTACAGACCTGATCAAGGTCATGTATTTGCGTCTATGACCGAAAATGAGTGTTCTTAGAACTGAAATAATCAATTCTTCAAATCAATTTACCATTTTTCATTTGTCAAGAAAAATGCCGTGACATTTACTAATCCCCGCCTCTCAAAGATTTGCATATTTTCTCTGTTTCACATTAGTGCAAATCTGATATAGTAGAGTGGTGAGCTGCTGGTCGGACAAAATTAGCATTTTGATTATAATAAATGTCGTTTTCTAGTTTTCTAAATGTAACAAAGGCATCATCATCATCACCTGCAAATCAATGGACCCATTTTTCCAGCCCTGAGTTATGTCTGCAAAGCTTCCTCTCAACCTAGCAAATACCACCAATCAAACAGCTTTGATAGTTTCTATGTAGCCTAAGAGGCCAAACCCAGGGACGCAAAGAGTATTCATGCTGTTGAAGGTGACACACATGAGCGTATTGGTATTTTTAGCCGTGTTAGTGGCGTGACTACAGGGATGGTAATGTTGGTCGAGTGATTTAAAGTTGCCTTGGGAAGAGCACTGGTGATCCCTTAACTTTCCATCTAACCCCAAATGTTCAAATGACATTTATTTATATCAAAATACAACAAGAAATAGCAACATTCACACACCTCAGTTGTATTCTGAGTGAAGTGCAACTCTTACCATGCTAAAGTAATATTGTGAACAAGGTTAGCGTTGTACTGTACGCTACTGTAATGTGTTAACATTGCCGTTGTCATTGTTACCATTCTCACATAGCATTTAGCTCCAGCCACCTCACAGAGCCAGTGGCATGGCTGTAGGCTCCTGTTATTAGCTCAACAGCTTTCCTCATTTGGATCATGACAGCTGGTCAGCAGGAGGAATCTCTTACTGTGTGATGTGAGTGTGCATGCAAGTGCGATGATTATGACACATCAGCCCTCTGTGGAGTAGGCTACAACATTCATATCAGCGTGAGGTTACCGCCAGCTTCTGCTGCCTGTGCTTGAAAAACGCTCTAAGTTGAGGCAGAGAGGCATTACTGACAGCGTAACAAAAAAGCAAATAAAGCTAACTCTTAACCTCACCAGTGCATGAAATTCCACACATTGGTAAGAGCAACTTTGAAGGTGGATATTTACTGTATGTAATTTCAGGGAGACTTCTGCTCTGCAAACCAGTAGTTGGGGTCTGTGACCTGTTCATTGCAGCATAAACACAGAGGGAACAAACAAATGAGGTGACAGCTGGAAATCACCTCTCTGCAGTTAAGTCTGTCAAAATGAATATTTTATGCATGAATGTAAAAGTAGGAATGTAATGAGGTAAACATGAGCAAAACAAACTGAGTGTGTGGGAGTTTGGCACCTATGTATTTTAATTAAATGAGAAAGCAAGAAGTTGGACCACTGTTAGTGTAATTTCTATTATGTTAATAGCCTAACAACAACTTGCTGTGCTATAGTAATGTTTTTATTATGACGATATATGAAATAATAATATTGTTTAGGTTATAAACACCTCATATTTTGTGATTCTGACACGGACTCCACACTTTTTCGACCCTGAGATGTCTGCAGGTCATTACAGGATGCACCACCCCAACAACCTCCAGCAATAAGATATGACAGCTAATAAGCAGCCTACAAGACAAGACCCAGGGCAACAAAATAGAGAGCAGAGCAATGGCCTGAACCACTTGCTGCTGCTCTCTCAGCTTTGAGTGCGTGGTGATAAATGAAGGTGTCACAAATGACCATGTCAACACGAATCCTCTCTCATCTGCATTGTTGCAGATGCAGTAAAGAACAACCTTCAAAGCACTTTTAGTGAGAAAATGAACAGGACAATATAAAATAGCCAAGACATTCTTTCTATTCACAACTCTACATGAATAGAGATACGTAAGCGCCAGAGAAAAACAATGCTGCAGCGTACCAGTAGCATTAAGTTGTCTGAGGTTGCACATCAAACACGGTGGTCTATTTACATCATGTGCTGAGGTAATGTGACGGAGGTACATGATGGACAAACACAATCTAAAAATAGGATCAAGGGCCACAGGCCACGGATGCTTGAGCTGCAACGTGCAAGGAAATCAAAGTCCAGCCATCATTCCAGGAGCTTAACCTGTAATTTGTGGCAGACTGTTTAGAAACATGTAATTTGGGTCCAAGGCACACTCGTTGTTTATCCACAAACAAGGGACAGAGGAGGGAGAGTAAAAAAGGTAATCCACCGTCAGCTACTGAGCTCAAGGTATGCACTCCATTTTTTTTTTGCGAGGTCACACGGTTTGCTTTATGAAGGGCCATCCATCTCAAGGAATGGAGGAAATGAGACTTCAGATATCATATTCATGTAAGAGACGCAGCTACACAGACATATCCGTGATGTTAGATTTTTTTTAAAAAAAAGCATGTGTGGTACAGGCAGGGAGATCAATAAGCCAGGGGAGTAAATCATGGCTCAGCAGAGTCGCGGGTTTGAAATAATCGTATGAGACAGGTTGTGGGAGCAGGGGATTACTACTTGATTCCTTATTATCAGCTTTCACATCTCACTGTGCTGGGCAACAAAGGGCATGCATAGCTGCTGATCAAAATGAGGATTATGAAGAGAAAATTGGGCTTCTAATCACTCATCTACAAAGAGGGTAAAAATTATAATTTAGCTGTGAACTTAACTGAAGTAGAAGATTATGAGGCTACTATTAATGAGTAATTTTATTACAAAAGTAATTTCCCTAAAAGCATACATTATTATTTTTATCAATAGATAGCACTAGAAGTAGAACTAATTACAGCATCAGAGTTTAGATGTTGTAGAAGTGCTAGTAACAGTGGTGGCAAAAGGGGCATTTGTACAGTACCGCCACCAATAAGTAGTAGAAGAAGAAGATACAGTGTATATTAGTGGTGTAGGTGAAGCAATAGTTGCAAATATATTAGTAATCCTTCTAGACAAGGAAGTAGTTGTAGCAGTATGTCGAAGAAAAGGTAATCGTGGCAACAGTAGTAGCAGAGGAAGACACAGCAGTGGCAGAAATGCAGAAAAAATGATAGTAATAGTTTTAAAGGTAAGTGGAAAGGGAATAAGCAGCTGTAGAAGTGCATACATTCCCAATACCATGTGGTAACTTTTACAGATAGGGAGGCCGAGCCAAAGAAGGCTTGGGTATTGTGTTACATGTAAATATGCAAATTGAATAAATATGTCTGTGAAAAGGAGTTATTAAAAGCAGACGTGGAGGAAGAGGCAGCTGTACCAATAGCAGCAAAGGTAGATGCTGTCATAGAGGAAGAAGGATAAGTTGTATTAGGGACAGTGGCAATAATACTGTAGTTGAACCACGGCCAAAGGAAAGTAGCTGAGGAAGTAGTTCTAGTTGTGGAGGCGGCTCTGGTCTGTAAACTATCTGAAATATTAAGCAGCAGGAGTAGCGTGCGTGTGTCGTGCATATCATAGTGTGTGTTTGAATGACACAGACGCACTGTACCTGCTGCAGATCGGTATTGGAGTGGAAATAAATCACGTTATTGGCAGAGAAGTCGGGCTTCTACTGATGGAGCTCTTAATTTAGTGACTTTACCGCTGCCAGCACAGTACTGGAACACCAGAGGACACTGGAATACTGGACTGGGACCAGCCACGTACAGAATTCCTGCAAACATTCATGAATAGAACAATTTATGCAAGCATTTTCCATCTCCAATGGATGGAAAACTGCAACCCCCATCCCCACCCCAAGAAAACAGTTCCCCGACTGCCTGCTGACTGTTGCTAGGTGGCTCTCTCTCTATTTAACTGATGGACACAGAAATAGCGCTCTTCCGACTGCGGTTATCTGGCACTTGTGTTTCCATCACACATGTAATTCAATCAGCCCGTCATCTGCGCTAATTCCCAACACATGAGGAGCTCCGGTATAATCATAGCTGTCACTCATCGCTCCACAACAATAGCTCATGCCGGTCTGGAGCGCACAGCTGTTGCCATCTAGCAGGGATTACAGGCCAGAAAGGAAAGATATAGAAAACGCTGACAAGTTGGCCAATTAAACGCGAGACTGCATTGAATTGAAATTGAAAGTGTTGGTCTGTTGTGGAACACCGAGTCATTTTGTATCCACTTTGTGACCTCAGTTGACAGTCAGATGGTGCTGTGAGGCCCAAGCAAAGATATTAGATTAATTTGCACCTTTGCCATATGTAACGTCTTATCTGTCATGAGCTTGGATTGCCATAAATCTTTCACCTCCGGGCACATGGCAGGAGACCAAGTTAACATAATCTGTTTCTGGTGATGTCATGCTTTGCTATTTGGGAATCATCTCTATGGGAGCAGGCCCTCTGCTGAGGACAGGTCGAAGCAAAGCTTATCGTGGAAATTCAGATGTTTCAAAGCTTGGTTAAGAGCTGTGATGACTGCAGGTGTGCTCTTCAAAGTCTGAGTAAACAGAAGAAAACAAAATTATCTGCGCAGCTGTGATATACAGTGCATCTGCTCGAATGGTATAGTATGTTTATGTTTTCTTTGAGGGACCCCATCAAAAGTAACTTCTGAAGATGGTGTGCTGGTGGTACACATGTATACAGTACAGTGCGCTATAGAGATCTGGCCCACATGCGGTGGCCTTAAACAAATGATTCATGTTCCTTCAACCGTCCTTTCATCAGACATGATCGTCTCTGTGTACTTCCACATCAAGCAGACACTTCAGACTAAATAATTCGCCTGCGAGCTGTCTGAGCACCTTCAAATGTTCTCCAAACACCCCTGCAGGCACAGACACGTCCATGTTTAGGTTGGCTTTGATGCAAGGAAATGCATAGATGATAGTTTTTTGTCTATCTGACTGCAGCCTTTAAAGGATGAGCTCCAGCAAATCACAATAAAACATCTCTCCACACATGCAACAAGTGGTATCTAGGCATCTTTACGGATAGTTGTGGTTTTGCTTGCCTTGTCTGCGACTTCAACCACCATCACCACCGCCGCCGCTGTAATATGGAGCTGATTGCAGTGTTGTTCGTGAGTGATGCTCGCGAGGCTTTGAAATCTGACATTTGAAAAGGTCAACAGCAGCAAGTCTTTCCAATCCCAACCTTACAGAAGCACTACGGTACATAATATGCTCAGACTGCAATTGAAACTGGAAATTACCTTTTGACAACTGACAAAAACTGACGACTGAAAATGCTGCTGATGAGTTGGTTGAAAAGTTCTTTCAAAGAAATAACTTGAGACAAAAGCAAGGACTTCAATTATTTACCAAAAGATTGAAACAAATCTAATCCACAAACCGAGTGCCATATGGGGGAACAAATCCCAGTCAAGATGCTCCAGAGGAACCGTACCCGACTCTTGCCTACTAAAGTATAGAGATGGATCAAAGCCATCTGGTTCCAGACTTCCAATATGCCGAATTAATGTTTGGCTTAGCTTTTTGACTTTTCCATGGATTTACATTCTAAAGCAGATTTATGTGACACAATCAATTAATTTGCTGCCCGCTTCAGATGCTGATCATTGACCCAGGATCATATTTTGTCAATATTTATGATGATAAAAAATGAATAACACAAAATTGTACTATTTACATCTTCTTTAAATTAATGTGCTGATGTTCCATAACATAACGTGACAATACTATTGGGTTTCAGCTTTGTTCAGACTATTACAGGCCACCCATAAGAGTCTGAGTAATGACATTTTCATGTCAGAGTTACCATAATTACCAGATTCCAACTTTAGGTAATTCCATCAACGTCCAAGTCATAATTGTCTAACAACATAAAATTTTTCTAACAGCTCCAATATGTTCAACTTCTTTACTACATTAAGTCTACAAGTCAATAAATCCTAACTTTCAAGGTTATGTGCAATATAGACTATTAGTTAAGCTTGTGCAACATTAGCACTGTATTTCAACATACTGTAATGGGAGCCATCATTTCTAAACCATTACAAACAACATAACTGATTTTTGCTTTATGTCTTGCTTAGAACCCTGCAACATATAGACTTCTGTCTTTTCTGTGTTTAGGATTGTAAGAAGAATGCATTTAAACTCTCACATCATGTTGGTAGGTGAATACAGCTTTGTGCTGTTGTGCGTCACTGAGGAGCAAATACTATACAGTTGCCTCTCAGGAAATTACTTTGTAAGTGAGCAAAGAATGGCTTTGTCCACGTGCAACTCATTGTTATGACATTCAGAAGAATGAAATGACTCTGTGACATCTTTCTTTACTTGTTCTCTCAGCTTCACCACTGACATGGTGGTTGTGTCAATGCAGGAAAAAGTATGAGTGTGTCTGTATTGTGCTGCTGAGATGCACCATGAAAAGAAAAATCAATTGTATTGAACTCATCAACTAGCACAGACATTAGGTGCTGGGCCTGTTGAAATTAAATAAATGAATTAAGATGTGAATGAAATAATGTAGTTTTCTTTCTTGAACTGAGTATGAGTGTGCGATCATTTGGAAAAGTTAAAGTGTGTTTTTCTGTGTCACTTGGAAGCCAGAAGGCTATCTCCATGCTCATTCCACTCATTATTTCAGAACAGTTCAGAGAGCTGACTCCAATTCAAATGTCACATGCGTGTTTGAAAATTCACTTTAATTTTCTCCACTGCAAACAGCCATTAGTGGCTAAGCTCACCTCCCACGCTCTGCACGATCACAGGGCAGCACAGTCCAACAGCCAGAGGTGAGGTGACACCAATGCACTGCATTAGAGCAGACTGATGCATACATGGTGGTAGTGGAGGAGGGTGTGCATGCCCTATGCCCTAGATGGGTGTGCTTGAATTGTGGTCATTGATTTTGAATTGATTTTACCCCGACAAACCGTGCTTTAAACACAGTTTAAAGTTTGTTTCTTCTCTCAGGATGGAGCCCAGCACCAACTGAGATTCTTGTCAGTTTCATTGGATTCCAGAGCTCTTTTAACTGTACCACTGAGAACCCAAATATTTATACAACCTTCTGAAACCACTCCTCCAGTATAATCCAGGTATCTACAGTACACAGATATTCAATCACTTTTGGTTAATTCTGCAGCCTAGGGTTGGGTTTTGATATCCAAATAAATGGCAGATCAAATTCAAGGTATTGGAATTTGCTACAGTCCAGGAAAAACCAAGTCTTGTTCCAAATCTTTAACCTCTGGATGAGGAATATATAAAACATTCATGTGGGATGTTCCTAAACTTTAAGCCATGGCTGACTGTCACTTTTACCAAATGAGATAGCAACATCATTGATGGAAGTTTTAAGTAGGCCACATTAGTTGTAGCCACCGGTAATTCAATTCTTCAAAGCTTTATTACCTTAAGACTCACTCTACAGAGTATTTTAGCATCTTTCAGCCCAGTTTTGGCTAAGAAGCACACACAGTTTGAGCTCTTTCTTTTGCTCAGTATCATTTTCAGATGTAGCTGCAGCTGTTATCGGGCAAGACTCAAATACCTGCCCGGCACCAAACAGCAACTGATTGCTCACAGGACACTGCAACAAGCTAGGAAACACAGCTAGTAAAAAAAAACAACAACAACAGCTAGTGAAAATCTAAAACAAGCTGGTGGGTGAGTGAACAGAAACTTGCAGGAAAAATGACTCCATGCTAATGTCCCTCCATATGATCACCATAAAATGTGATGGAGAAAATAAACAGCGACACAGGTTTAAGAAACAAAATAAAACTTTGCTATTGGCTAGCTACAGTATAAGCTCCATGTTTATTCTCAATGCTGGATGGTTTGTGACAGAAATATGAGAGGATTCAGATTTGCTGACCACATGGTTTCATCTTCAATTTCCAAAACCGACATGCTCCTGTGTCAGTTCTCATGCACCACCCTTCAAGGTTGCGAGTTGGTGCGAACATTTGACCCCCTTCTCTTTCTGCTCCAGCCCTGTTATTGGCTCCCTGACTAAGTCTTGGCCAGTAGCACATCGGAATCACGACACTCAAACTGCAACATGTGCCGGCTTGTGTGTAAATGAAAGCTTTTCCTTACTGGCAAAAAATATGAGCGTTTTGAAGGACCACACAGATGGATGGCATAGAAATTATGCTGCAAGAATGATGTCTGTGGAACTTTGATATTAAAGTAAAGACTGGTGACATTTAGAGTCTATGGGAACCAATATGACAGCAGCAAAGAGACATCACTCTTGCTTGCTCATGGCAGCAATGATCAAGCCTCCACAACTGTACAACCTTGACCTGCTTTATATGAAAATAATAAAATGTGACTTAATTTGATTAAACATCAGACCCACACGTTGAAAAGATGGATTTCAGATATTTGATAAGGATATGACAGCTTAGGTCTGAAGTTATATGAATAAATGCATGCCAGCCAATGACATCAAACATTCTCTTTCCTACTTACCAGTCCATCACAGTTGCTGATAGCCACCGAGGCCTCCGGCATGTCACTCACATCCCCGGTGAAAACACAGTACCCATGGATACGTTCCTTGGCTTTTTCCTCAAAGTCCTCCTGCCATTCCACAAATGCCCCAGGGGCCACCAGCCTCCTGTTGGCCCTCAGGCGGAGGTGCAGTTCTTTCCCAAACACAGTGACATTGAAAAACAAGTGCTGAGTCGAGGAGGAGGAGGTGACTGAGGGCATCTCGGGGGCACCGCGGGCCACCCTTCTTTTGCTGCCAAAGTCTGTGGCGGCATCAGCAGCAGCAGCAGCAGCAGCAGCAGCACCATCACCACCTTTACTTCCACTTCCAGCAGAGACCACGTGAGAAATGTACCGGCCATGGGAGTCTGTGCTGAATGGCACGATAAGACCATATTCACTTAACTTTCCAGAGAGTTTTTCTGATGAGACAGATAGTGTCAAGTGAGAA
The DNA here is from genome assembly GCA_030347415.2 of Decapterus maruadsi. Taxonomy (NCBI): domain Eukaryota; kingdom Metazoa; phylum Chordata; class Actinopteri; order Carangiformes; family Carangidae; genus Decapterus; species Decapterus maruadsi. The sequence continues at coordinate 8,825,908 of CM064888.1, read as the reverse complement.
TCACATTCACAGACCTATGGCAAGCAAGCTCCAATGGAAAACAAAACAAAACAATGACTATAAAGCAAAACTGAATGATTAAAAAGACATGTGATACACAGAAAATGACTTAAAACCTATATAATAATATGTGTAAATTAGCTGTCTTCATGAATTTGAGGTATTATGAGTGAAAACAATGAACAGTGGATGTCCCTAGGATAGCCAGTGGTGGCTCAATACATTATATTATTTTCCATCCTGGACAGTTAAGCTGTCACTTTTGTATGTTGTGCTATTAATTTAAAATAGGCCATACATCATATGTATCATTATTGTTATCAGATTCAGAGGTCGGGGGGCTATTTCTACACGCATACTCCACACACTCACACACAATACAAAAGCAATGCAACAAAAAAAAAAAGAAAAAAGAAAGAAGCTGACAACTCACCATGCGTTTCTGCAGCGAAAATATGCTCCAAAAATAGATGACTGAGTGAAAAGCACATCAATAAATACATACAATCCATAGCGAGGGCTACAGTGTGAGAGCTGCCACTTCAGCGCTGAGTTTTCCTGAATGTTGTAAACTTTGAGCAGAGCCCTTCCTCTTGAAAAAAAAAAGGAGCACAAATGCAGGAGAAACGTCCTCAGAACAGAGCTCCAGCGAAGCAGCCGGGCATTTCTGAGCGTTTTTCCCTCTAGACGCCAAACTGACGGATATTCACAAGTTGTTTCCAATCTTTTGGCCCGTGCTTAACTACATAGACCAAGACTGCCCCATCCATTTAGGGAGCTAAGGGGGGGGTATCTGGGGTGCTGATGACGACAACTCCCCCGGTAGAAACCGGGACGGTTTGAAGAGGTAGCCCAATTCTTTTCTTCTTCTCCTTCTTCTTCTTCTCTTTCCTTCCTCAGATAACTTTTTTTAAAGGGCAAGAGAGCAAGTTAACGCACGCCTACGCTGAGGGAAAAAAAAGTCGGAAGGGTTCAGATAAAGTGTGCAGAGACAGAGTGTCCCGGTGGTGAAACATCTGCCGTCCAGTCGTGCACCATTACGCACCAATGGTTCGGCTGCGGGACTCACAACTGCTCAACTTGAAGCCACTACCAGCCAACAGTGGGAGCGCCTTCTCTCCTCTAGACTACCACATATTAAGCCAAGCGATTTTTTTTTCAAGTCAAAAAAAAAGAAAGAAAAAAGAGAAAGAGTTCACTAGAGTCGTTATATCATCATATCCTGCAAAGAGCAGCCCACCTCCACAGCTAATATTCCCTCTTTACATCCACTTTCTCTGTTAAAGTGGGTAAAAACTCTGCCAGATGCAAGGCAGTATTATGTTTGCATATGAGGCAGTGATGAAGGTGAAAGGAGTGTAGGGTCCTCAGAGGAGCTGCTAAAAGAAAAGCAGGACATGTCATTAATTTATATCATTATGAATTCAGAATTTATTTTTTTTGCAGGCATTTTTCTGGCATTAGACACATCCTGTACATCACAGAAATACATATACAGCCAAAAAGAGACCAGACTCAAGATATTATAACATATCAATACCATAAAAAGTACTTAAAAAAACAAACATTTTCTATTATGCTAAGACTATTGAATTTACTGTGACAAAAGAAACACAACAGTAGAGACTCTGCTTCTTAGAATAATGCTGTGAATCTGTTTTTATTTGATGTAAATATTCTTTATTCCTATATGTCCCTTCGGTGTTCAGACTTAAAAGGACATTTTTCTGCATTACAGCATTTTATTATCAACTTCCAAACTTGTTTTCCTCTTACTGTGCAAGGAAACTGAACAAAAGCTGAATTTCACACTGAAAAAGATCCAGCTTTGGAAGAGACTCAGCTGATTTGACCTGACCTCTTACACTGAAACTGTGAACAGGAGTCAAAAGCAGTGAATGTATCAGTATTTTCCTAAAACAGACTAAGAGAAAAAAGCAAGGGCAAAATAAAGTTAACTGGTTGCTAACGTAAAGTGCCAGTGTGGCTTTAAAGAATAAGCCTATGGCTGCAGGGCTAAAATCTGATTCAGTGCAACTACATATTTTCCATGTCTCTTAAATGCAATACTAGTATCAACAAAGCACACACAGCATTATTCAATTTAATGACCTCATGCAGTGTGTATCTCTAATTTTCATAATCTGGTCTAATCCTGCAGATGTCACTGTGAGCATATGTTCCATTTGCAGAAAGGGCACCAATCCAACACCATCATTAAAGACTTAGAAGGTGTGAAAATCGTACAGTGGATTTCATCGGTGGAATGACAGCCTGTTAAAACTTTGGATGACTGCTCAAGCAACTGGGATTTTTTTTGGCCCCGGCTCACCCTGCTGGAGTCCAGACTTAGTCAGACATGACCACGCAGAGACTGAACCAACAACTCTGGAATCCTTCTCAGAGGAAGAGAAGGGGGTTGGGTTGAAATGAGTTTTGACTTTCAGGTACTTTCTAGAGAAAAAAGGTGTCTAGACTGGACATTCTTTTCCCTCCACATGCAGTTTCTCTGACTGTGTCTGAGCTCCGCCGGTCAGGACGACCTCCCCCCATGCGGTGCATATACTCTCACTCTGAGCTTAATTACCTCCATGCTCCCAGGATGGTCAATGTAGAGCAGGTGTGGGTTTTACACAGTCATCCCCCCGGGGGTGGCGATGAGAAGATTGGATGGTGATCCAGAGTCGTGCATTAATAAGCGATGGAAACTAACCACAGCATTAAGAGATGGAAACCATTAACTGCCTTGTAAGAAGTTTTATGCTCTTTTTCCATCCATACTGTTTGGAGTTTTTTTTTTCTTGCATGTGTCTAAAAGCCAGGATGAAATTCCACAATATAGCATAGTATTCAATTAGAAGTCTTGTTTTTTCCCCTCTGAAATGAATAGCTCCACTCAGTCTGTGGTTAAGTCCACACACCAGAACAATTTTCTACTACAGTTCTCGCATTAGAACACTCTGTCCTTCACAACAGAAGTCTGAGAGCAAAACTTTTTATACTCTACGCTTCAAATCAAACTCAGTATTTTATATTCAGTTGTTCAAAGAAAAGGATTCCGCCTCAGAAATGAGATTAACATAATTGGAAAATAAAATAAAAAACAAGAAAACTTCTCATTCTCATCCCTGCTCATGCTTAACAGAGAGGTGGGTCGGCGCTTTAAATTAACTTTAAAGCGCATTTGAATGAAACAGACACAAAATTATGGTGAGCAGTGGTTATTAGTCTAGCCTGGCTGTGCGGATGGAGCTGCAAAGAATTAAGCTTCTTCCACTGTAGTTCCAGGAACGGGGAGACAGTTACAGTACAGTCGTGCACGGCTGTGGATGCCTCAGTGTGTGCTGTAATGTGGTCTAGCCATGCCAGCGTGCTGAGAAAATATGTGACTTTTCATCTCCAAGATGCAGGGAGATGCAAAGCAGCTGCTAGACTGCAGCTTGAGGGAAGAGGAGCTGCTGCATGTGCCAAGTTACAAACCAGTGACTTGGAGGGGTTGTTATTATGGTCCTCTGTCCTGTGGGATTTGACACTGCAAGATTCAGAACCAGTTCAGAGTTATGACCCTGGTTACACTCGATGAGTTTCACTTGACCTCCCTCAGGAAAACGTGATTAGACAGTAATGAGTGTGGAAGTGTTTTCTATGTGCAGCTGCAATGGTAGACTCCTTTTTGTGTCGCTGCAGTTATGCCATTATTACTTCTACTAAAGATGAATGATTTTTCTATTATTTCCTTGTCAGATGCAAATGAAAGGGTTAAGCATTTTTGCTCACTATGCTTTCTTTATACAACCATGATCTTTTCAGGCAGCTTATCTGATGCTCTAAATCACTGCACCTGGCCTGAAATAGTCCCACACCAAATCACCCATAAACCACAAATGTAGTTACACCGTTTCCCCCTGCTTCATATTTAGCATAGGCTACAGATTGTTTTCGCACATAGGTCTCTCAGGCTGGGTGTCTCTCAAAACGAAACCTACAGGAGAGTTTTGCATGCACTACAAGCTTAAAGGGATAGTTCAAAAATTTTGGCAAATTCGCCTATTGCCATAATCTATAGGAGTAGGTCAGTGCAAGCTGTTTTTAGATCAGCGGGGCAGAGACACGAGCTACTCAGTCAACGCTACAGAGGCACACGGAACTACTTTCCCTCCCTTTCCCTCATCAAACTCTCCAAATTCAGTATTCAACAACTTCAAAACACTCTCATGGACAATTTGTGACCTGTACAGTACATTGACAACGCTATGAAATAATAACTTAACATTATGAGACGGACTGCTGGGCAGAGTGATTTCAAAAATGCAAGTAGTTCAGAGTGTTTGCTTCATATACTTTATTATTTCATAGGGTGGTGAACGTGCAGGTCATAACGTTTTCATGAGAGCATTTGTGGCATTGGAATTGTGCATTTGATGAGTTTTGTACTTTTTTGTGAGCAACTTGCGTCTCTGCTCTGCCAATATAAAAATAGCTTGCACCGACAGCCTACTCCTATTACTATAGGGATTATGGCAATAGGTGAATTTGCCAAAATGTTTAACTATCCCTTTAATGATTAGCTGATGGAGCCATATTACAGTATGTGATTGCTATAGTTTCACCCTATTTGCAGAGTCTTTTTGAGTCAGGCTACCTCCAATCAAGTCATGCCTTCAAACACAAACTGCGAGCCAAGAGAGTCTCTCTTATTCAGTGAATAAAAAGGAAATGTGAATATTTGCTTTGTAAGTCGATTTGTGCCCCTGAATTTTCTGTGCACTCCTAAAATTTTAGGTTAGGGGTCACTGTGCACCTAGTAAAAAAAAAAAAAAGTTAGTCTGTAGCCCTGGTTATATTCAATTGCATGTCTGTCAGTCAGTCAGTGCACCACTTTGATTCAAACGTCAAATGTCAGGGTCCATAAAAGGACCAACTGGCAATTTTCCCCCCTGGTAGGGTGTCTGCCTTAGCTCCAGCATGTTAGCAATCATGTGTCCAATCGTTGTTGTACGAGGCCAAAGTGAAGGCCATGGTCGAGGCCCCTCCTGGCCCTGGTCTTTTTAAAGTTTCATGTTGTCTTGGAAAATCGATTTGTCCGCGACCGTTTGAGGTACAGATGCGCCGTTTTTTTCGGTGTAAACTGAACGATTGTCGCTTTCTTTCAAGTCCGTACGTCTGTGCGTGTCTCTGCTTGACATCGCTACATTAGCGTATAAATTTGGAGAAGATTGAGAGTAGTTTTTACCGTTTCTCCGTGGCATTCTTGCTTCCGTTTGTGTTCGATTCGATCCGCATTCTTCCAATGTGACGTCACACTTTTGGACATTCTTATTGGCTCCTTGGGTGTGCTCACAGCCAATCAGAGCGTCTGATACAGAGAGCGAGGAGCTTTTTTAGAAAAGTTGGCCTACGATTGTGAGCCCTGTCAACGTGGGAATTGAACCCACATTGCTCAGACACAGACACATGATAAACTTATTGTGATTTGTTTCATTATTAGTAAGTGTTATTAGAAAGTGTAATGTAGGCCTATAATATGGAGCTGAAGGTTTAACACGTCCAACTGAATAGCTCAGTGGATTGGGAAATTGGGGTTGAATCCCAGTCATCCTGTTTCCTGAGTCAACGCGAAAAAGGAGCTCCAGTCGTTATAAAGAAGAAATGTTAAAAGTGTTTGCTGTAGCCTAACTACTAACCGAGAAACCGAAAACTCATCTCTGTATCGAAGAGGCGACTAAAAACAAAGTTAAGAAAAAAGTCTGAAATAAATAAATAAATGTCTCCAGGACTGTCATAATGTGATTTGATTTGAGACAGATCGCCTACAATCAAAAGACAGCTAAATAGATATTTCTACTTTTCCTATACTTTAGGTGACATGAAGCGCTATAAATTGAAGTAATTTTTATATATTTATGCATCATCAGTTCTGTCCCCCTTACATCTCTACAGAAGAAAGAAAACAATCAATGAATGTGAGGGAGCTGACTTAAATGTTCTGCATCAGTTAAAACTGTGGTTTTGATCCGGGCAGCAGAGACATTTCATTACCTCGCTCAGTGGTGTGTGTAATGCCCATCCTATCAAAGATCGTGGATTATTGTCTACGGGAAATGAAACCCTATATGCATATTTGCCAACACAGATTAAAGAGCATCTCTTCAAAGATTTCCCCCGTCTCATGTCTATTGATCAAAACACTGAGAGGGCTGAGAGCACAGTTGAATCTCTGGGTGTCTGTAATGCTGTCTTTATCCACACAAGAACAATCAAAGAGGATTACGGTGCACCCATGCACCCCGTGCACCGGTACCATGCCTCCTCTCCTGAGCAACTCTGCAGAGGGGAGTTTTTTTTTTTTTTTTTACATGAAGTTCATTACATCCCCTCTTGCTGCTCACCCCTCAATGCTGCTCTTTGTCTGTCGTAATCTCTGGATCCTTCAGAACTGCTAGCTTGAGTTTCACATTGGGGAGTATCTCAATGAGTCTGGAAAGGATTTCAAAGGAGAGGGGCCGCTATATCATCCAAGCATGGTCCTCATGTCCTGGGCTTATCTTGACCCAGAGTCAAGTTGGCCACATGCTGCAACTGAATAACCCCTCTCCATGTCCCCATGTTGTTTTAAGAGAGTGGCTCTGTTGGTGGAGTTAGGGAAAACTCACAAACAGACACTGTGCGTTTATGTTCCTGTGAATGCACCTAACACATCTCTTGGACACTGCCAACCCCATAACAAGGGATAAAGGAGCTCATAAACTGAGATGATGTAGAAAGGAAACAAGTGTAACAAACTATAAAAGGACTGTTTCAATCTGGACCACTTGGTTTCCATTTACAATAATCCAGGATAGGCTGTGGTGTGATAAAATCCTAACAACTTCCGCACTCCCAGAGATAAGCCTGCTATGCACTTACAAGACGGGAAGTGATCTGGGATATCAGCCTTTCAAAGCAGGCCAGCGAAGCCAAGTGAGCTTCACTGATGTGCCGGCCGGTGAGTTTTAATCCCCACACAGGCCTCCATTCTTGACAGAATGAACCTTTTTTTTCTCTTTTTAATTAAGACCTTATACCTGTCCACATCAAAAGGCAACTCAGATTAGTCTTTTGATCTGCCTAAGCTCTTTATTACTGTATATGGAATATGTTAAGATTTCAGCCTAACAATGAATTATCTGTTTTGTGTAAATGTACGCTGCCTCAGGTTCATAATCTGCTCCGCTCCCCAAGGCTGGCATTGACACAAGACAAAGAGACCGTCCGGATATACGACTGGGTCCTCAGCGGTGTGTATGTAGAGCAAAAGATGATGCTGAGATAAGGAGGGAAAAAGGAAGCCATGGAGGGAAGAGACAATTATTTGGCTCCATTTGCTGAATCGGAAACTTCAATGAAACAATGCGCAGTGGAGAGTTGTGTGCAAAATATCCACGGTCACAAAGCCCAGCCACACTTTTAAAATCCAAATCCTTGACACAGATGGATCAGTTTGACTTTTTTCTCTTTAGAAAACCTGACAGTGAAATTATCCCAGAAGCAGACACTGTTAAATGTATTGGAATTATTTATTTTAGTCCCCCCTCCTCCCCACTCAAAAAAAGAAAGAAAAAGAAATGGCACATACAGTGAATAAAAGATAGTACATTGCTTCTATGAAAAGTTCCTTTGTTAAAAAAAAAAGAAGAAAAAAAGGAGAAAAAATTAAATTAAGAGCATGGCGAAGACATTAAGGTGTTATTACAACCAGCAGATGTATAATCTTGTGTTGTCAAGTCACACAGAGAAGACGGGTTTGTAAAAGTCTCTCAAGTTCAAATTCCATTTCATTCTCAATCATCACAATCTTTTTGCTGGATCAGTCTGGACGAGTCATATACAGTGCAAATGTTTGGCAGAATACAATAAATCAAAGTGAAAGGCATCAGGAAGAAGCATTTATGAGTTGTTTTTTTTATTATTTTTTTAAACTGGCTTATTATTCTGGTTTAAAGGCAGGAATCGTGGTTTTTACAGCACCCCTGAAGCTATAAGTTATTTTACAACTGAACACACATGAGCAAATTAAAGAACAAAATATTCAAACACAAATTTAAAAAAAAGGTGTTAGGAAAAGAAATACTGTACAGTCAAACTTATACTGGAAATGTTGGCACAGAAAACAATAATAAACACAATTGGCGTGTGTTGAATGAATGCAATGTTCTGTTTGTCTGACATGACGATTGTGACTTCATTGTCCTGAACGGTGAATCATGCTGCATTGTTCTTCACCCTTCGTTGGAGGGTATATTTATCATTCATCAATTGATACCAAGTGTTTTGCTTAAACCCAAGTATTTGCAAGCCTGGCTTTTTCCAACCGTTCATTTCGCTGTCAGACGTATAATTTGATTCCTACTGACGGACTGGTGATGTTGCAGAGATTGTTACTGTTCAATGGCAGAGGTCGGGAAGTCTGCAAGAGCTGAGCTGATTAAAGGGAAACTCCGCCAACTTTACACATCAAAGTCTGTTTACAGGTCACAGGGAGTACAACTGTACACCCGAACCTCTGGCTGAACCGTCAGCGGTCGGGTTGCATTGTGGGTAATGAAGGTGCCAGATTTCGACAATCTTGGACAAAAAGTGTATACGTCTTCATCCGTAAGCTCTGATACAAAGACGCATTTCAAAGCTTTTAGGTGAAACCAAACAAACATTCCTGACATGCTTCGCTGTTAGTACCTGTATCATGACACATGTATATGAATGTAAAAAGAAGCAGATATTAGTTAAGGACGGAGCACTAATTGTAGGAGCAGTTGACAACAACTTTGATCAGTTCTTTAAAGAAACATTACCATTTAAATAACAACAGCCTTCATATGTACATAGAGAAACTGTCTCCTTCAAAACTGAAAAAAATGTCAGCCACTGATAACAGCTGACTGAGGAAAAAAGGACAGGGCTGCAGAAAAACATCAGGTGGCACAACAACAAACAGTTGTGACAATATACGACCAAAATTGTTGGTTTACAACAGTGTGGAATTTGCTTCTCACCTCCATAACAATATTTAACTTTTGTCTTGGTTCAACAGACGTTTTAAAAGGTTGTCTCAACTTCAAAAACGTGGACTCAAAAAGAAAAAAAATGTTTTGAATTTGTTTTTCTTGGTTTAATTTTTTTTATACATAAATATTAGTCACTTCTATGATCTACTGTTACCAATAAAAAAAAACAAAAGGCACAAATATCAGTTTTAGTATATGAACAATGATCTGCTAAGGCTTAACATTAAAACATCTACAAAATGGTAAAAAAACAAACAAACAAACCAAACCATAGCTGAAGTGAAGATATGCATGGGTAAATATAGGCATGACATTGTTACTGTAAATGTCTTTTATTCTGAAAAGCGCAGTACTGTTTTGGTGCATTCACAGTGATCCTCTCTCAAATGAACTCCCCTCGGAAAGGAAGTGACTGAATGTTTTCCTGTTGCCAGCGGCAGCGCAGCCTGGCCAGCGGCGTGTCCCTCAGGTTTTCAAACTCGGAGAAGGCCAGCTGGTTGAGGATGTCATAAACTCCGGCCCTGGCAGCCACCTACCACAAAAATACATGAAATGTTAACATGCAGGCAAAGCAGCAAGCCAGGCATTTTTTATCTATCCATCATGACCACACAAATGCTTTGACTGCCACTTTTTTCAGGTTTAAAAACATGTTATCTGATGGTTTTGTTATACATGGGAACAATAGGGTTTGGATACAACAGGAAGCGGTAAAAGAAGAAGTATTCAGATCTTTCACTTCAGTAAAAACATCAACACCAGACAGATCTTATTTTACAAGCTGCTCATGTCTTGTGTGTAAAATCTTAATCCACAAGCCACAGCAGAAAATTAAGTGCAGTAAAATGGAAAATATGTCCAAAAATGCAGAAACGGTCAGTGCACAGCATCTGCAAGAATATCTACCCATAAGCTGCTTAACGCATGAACCACATCAGTACCATCCCACACTGAAGGCTCATAGAAACTGTCTCCAGTAGTTTGAGTTCCTTATTTGATAAGTGCAAATAAGTCCATGGACCTGATGATGCGGGAACATGTTGTACAATAATTGTAGGGTTGATGAACATGCCAAAGTGTCTTGAACCCCAACTTAAACCACACATGATTCAACTGATGCAACCCAGTCCATTAGATAGTATTTCTCTGAGGCTACAAAATTCATAAAAATTGCAAACATATACCTATAACAACCTCACAATTTCCCTGAAGTCCTGTAATGGGACAGCGTTGGAACAACACCATTAGACACTGTATATGTTATTCAGCTTGTCTGTGTCTGAGTCATTACTGAATGGATGAGAACCGAGAGCAACATGGCGAGGTCTCTTTTGGAGAAGGAGTTCAGTGTTCATAAGCAACACGCTGACTCATGGCCTACTGGGGCTGTCAAACACCGTAGGACTAATGGGAAGCACCACGGACAACCAGAACCATCTGGCCATAAAGTCAAACAATACAAACAAATATAAATAAACCCTGCAGAAACTTTAAAGATTGAATACCCCATTAAAAAGTGCCACAGATGGCCTAGTTTACTCTGCAGGAGACACCTCGACACACAGAGCCGGTCTGTGAAGTTCAGCCCCCTACATTTGATAAGAGACCATACAAGTCAATGGAGTCTGTCAAATCTATTTATTTACATTGATCCATGTATCGATTTTCATATCACAGGCCCTTTAATAGCATTCCAGATCATATTTAGAGAGCTCAAGCACGCAGGAAAGTTTTCTCTTCCAGCTTACACGCTCAGCTTGGAATCAATACAGAATGTAGCTGAACCACCGGCTGTTAGCGAGTCTCTAAGACCTTAGAAAACATCAAGGAATGACTCAGATGAAGGGATGTGGCCTAAAACGCGTTGCCAATTTAACCTCACCCCGCTGTCCTCGGGCAGTCTAAGAGTCTAGAAATTGTGGATCTGAGAAGAATGCCCGAGACGAGAAATGCTTAACCAGCGAGGTGAACAAGGGCATTATTTGGGGAAGCATACTTTAAACTCCTAAAAAAAGAAGAAGAAGAGCATGACTGTGGTTATGCTCTCGAGGCTGTGAGGTAATCCTGTATGAAGTGCTGCTCGGGATACTTTATAAAAATGCACCGTCAGGTTGAAGGCTGAGGAAGACATGTTGGAACAATGAACAGGAATAATAGAACCAAGATATCCCTTTCACTACAATGATTATAGCTTAGCGGGCCAGCTTTGTGCAGAAATAAACACAAGGCACCGCAGAGTGTGGTCTAGATTACCTACTTGCTGACCATGCAAAATCAAATCTTACAATAGATATCATGTAACAGTAAAACTAGTGCGTTGTAGAGTTGACTCCAACTTAAAAACCCTTCCCTCAGTCTTGTTAGTCGTCTCTATGAATTAATGATGTGCAGCAAACCGAGCACTGATGTGCCTTTTTGGTACGCGTAGGTTTCGGTTTGATGTGTTCCTGGAAGACGTCCAGCTTTACTGCTCTGTAAAGTCTTTGGTGGGAATGAATAAGTGGGTGCAGGCTGAACCAGGAACCAGGAACAGCCATTAGTCAGCGGATGGGGCTCCCAGGAGAAATTCTGGATGTGTGCTGTTAACCTGACTCATCTACTCCACGGCCCAGCTGTCTAAACAACGGATGTGTAAAAAAAAAAATCACTAACTGTCAAATGTCTCATGGTTAAATCGAGGGTATCGAGAGTAAGTTGTTGTAGACTATAAAGAGCGACTGCATACAACCTCCTCCTGGGTACAAGCTGAGAGTGTTGACATTGCGTCGTCTTCTCAAGCTTTTTCAAACAATACTCCATCAAAATCTCTGTGTCCAATATTTGTCTGTTTTTAAAGCGGCTCTAAAAAGCCCCATGATTTTCAGAGGACAGTTCCTTTAAACCATGGTTTCACTTTATAGTCCTTTTCCCTAGAGATTCAGGCACTCCAGTGTTGGTTCTTCCAACTCCGTCTTTAGCATGTTAACATGCTAAGTTGATGCTGATGGGAATGTCATTAGTTTTGCGGGTATTTAATCATAAACCAAAGTATCTGATAACTGATGTTAGAGCTAGAGAAAAACCTAGAGGAGCCACAAAGTTATTACAAGTGACTGAGGGGAACGTAAGGGCTCTGCCCCAAATTATCAATGGCAATCTTGTGAATAATTTTTAAAATATCAAGTCAAAACCACAACTATGACTATCAACATTATCAGGTTTCATCCTCTGGGGACCATGAGTATCTATACAGAATTTCAAGGAAATCAATACAAAAGTTGTCGAGCTAGTTGTAAATGAAAGTGGTGGATCAACCCACCAGTGAATCAGGTGACTCCATTGTCTGGTTTTGGTTTCTGGTTCAGTCTCAGACTGCATTACAAGCTGATTTTTATCAGTCTGTTTATTCAAGTCTGGTCACTGTGACTTATTTTTTTCCCCCATCATTTCTATTTCTGGCGATGTGCAGCTGGACACTGACACGCTTGACAACAACAACAACATGCTGCATGCACATTTGATAGGGATTTGGATTTGGAAAGATTATCAGACTTTAAGTCACGTAACGCATACATTATTTAAATGCTGCCTCACCTTCATACATAAAAAACAAAAGTCTTGCCACATCCCTGGCACATTTTATGGGATGCCAGAGTGCTTTCTGACAGAAATAACAGCTGCAGACAGCTGCACGAGATGTGAAAAGCAGAACATCAATGCATCCGCAAATTGTATAAAAGATCAGATCTCTCAGGTTACATTTCAGCATCTTTGAACTTGGAGCTTTGTTTGTTCGTCGTGAGAAGGCACGCTTTCTGGGCGACATCGGAGAGATGCCTCAGTCTCCAGCTGCACTGAGGAGATCACAAACGCTCATTAGGCGACTGCAGCGGCGTGGGAGGGGCAGGGCAGCGAGGAGGCGCTGGTCATTCCCCACTGTCGGCTATCTCAAAGGCTGCACATACCTGGCCGGTGGAGGGGGGACAGGGAGGCCTCTGTGCCACACATCAAAACAGCTGGAGTGACTGATAGGGTACCCCTCCTGCAGGCATCTGTGGTATGCACTGTACACAAGTCCTGCCATTGTGTAAAGGGCCACGTTTTGGATTAGCAAACATGGATTTCAATTCCAATAACTCCTCTGATGTTTCTGCTCTGATCTCACCACATAGCTACAAGCCCACATGGCTTAATGATGCCTGTGACAATATTTATCCAAGGTGCACACAATGCGACAGCAAGCACCATTTACTCAAATAATTTTTTCTTTATCTGCTTTGAGGATGCACTACTGATATCGGCATCTTCAATTCTGCAGTGGAACACCACTAAACACGTCCTGCATCCCAACCGAGCAGCAGCAAAAAAGACCAAACAGATCAGGGGCTTCATATCAGCTGCGACTAGCTGCTGCCGTGCATGACTGGGAACACTGTGCTCCTGCTTTTAGTCAGTAGAGATCAAATTAGCCCATGCACACAAACATGCATACAGTCACAGTGTGGGACGCGGGACAGGCTGTACTACTCAGGTCTGGGTCTAGGTCTGCGGTTGTGTAATCATGGCTTCAAAATGCAAGACCAGTGACGGTGATGACCCTCAACCGCAGCCTCTGGCATGTGCAGTTTGTCATTAATGATCCTGCCACGGTCACTGATGATAAGCTAATGATTGTGCCTACGGGGTCGGTTGTGTTAAATTGGTTGGGCAGCTGCCAGATTCTGCAGCAACTGGGCCAGTAAACAAATCGCATTTGTGATGGCAGTGAGAGGAAAATGTTTTTTATTTTATTTTTATTATTATTAAAAATCTTTGCAAAGTTTGCAAAGTCTTAATGGTTTTCATTTTTATCTAGTCATGCCTTGGCGCATGCTTTGAAGAGAAACAGTTCCTGGAGGAGCACACTGTGAACTAAATTCCGCTGTATTAATAATCTATGTACAGGATAGCCAGCAGCCTTCCTGTCAAACTGTTGGCAGCTGTAGAGCAATCAGCAGCACACTGGCTTTTCATTTTCAGAGCAGTGTGAGAGCGATCATGTGAGATCCACTTTGCTCTCATTTCAGTCATTCCTCAACATTTTTCCAGCGAAGGCAGAAGACATGTAAAGTCAACGACACACACGTAGAATCCATGCAGATGATGCAGAGTGAGCGGGTGCGTAAAACTGTGCATCCAATACACAAAGGAAAACAAAACAAGAAACTTGGATGTTTGCTGTACTCTCTGCAAATCTCATATGGGACATTAAATCGATCAAAATGAAGATCTATCTAGGACACCTAATCCTAACCATAATGCCTAAGAGGCTGGTTGCCAAGGTAACCGCCTCACCTCACATAAGTGTGACAGCCTCAAATCAATTCCCACCTTCTGTAGGTAAATTGCACCGGAGGGGCAATATATAATATATACTGTCCTTATTATTATAATCATTGGTGATTCAAGTGCCTTTTCAGAACCTGCACATCCTGCTATAATGGCCAACTCCTTGCAGGGAAGGTTACTTATGTCCTTCCATGCGTTCTTTAGATTGAATATAAGCCATATGATTCAAGCCAGCCCAGCTCTGTAAGTGCAATATTTTTCATTTGAATTGAAGCTATTCACCTTACTCAAACATCATCCCCTACCTGTCTTCCTACACTTTCTTTATGCTTTGACAAAACACTGTGAGTGTGAATGGGTGAAGCAGAAAGTTCTGAGAGATCAGGCAGCTAGACAGTACACAAGTTAATCTAACTTGAGGTGGAGTTGGGTAGCTGCAGGAGGAGACAGGGTGCTGTCATTATGATTATCAGTAAGGCATTTATTATTGTCTGCAGCAGCTCCATGAAACTCTGAGCTCAGAATAGAGACAGGACACTTATGCGATTCTGATGAGTTTTTCACATGAGTTTTGGCAGTGACTTAGCACCTCCATTCGGTTTCCACCACATTAATATTGCACTCTGTGGCTGATGATGAAAATGTGAATGCCTGGTCTCATCTGCTGCAGGATAGGCCAGAGGGTAACCTCTGTCCGTAGTTAATTAAACTTCTACAGAAAGTCATTTTAAAATGTGCTACCAGAGTAACTACCCACTAAGCTGCGCCCCCTCCAGGCTACAGAAATCTAAAAACCAGAGTCCAATACTCTACAGGTGTACAGAAATCTCATTACTTGATATATGATGGTACGCCCTGAGTGATGCTCTCTGTGCAGTTGATGTATGGCTGTGATGTAGCAGCCAGGTTAGCCATTTCCCTACAGACCCTGCAAGGTCTGTAGGCGAGGTGGTGTGGGCACCACAATCTAAAAGGTGTGAGTGTTGTTGTCCTGCTCAGTCCTGGACTCAGCTGTTTCTAGGGAGGCAGGGAAATTACAAGAAGCCGAGAGCAGAAAGTGTAACACCCATGAGATGCCACAAAGCTGTCAATGACAGCCACAACACATTCACCACTGGCATGAGGTTTGGAGGTGCATATTAGCATAGTGATTATAATAATTATCCGGTATAATAAAAATAAAGGAAGAAATTATCGCATAAAAGCTTTGGAAAATTATTATTCATAAAAACACTTTCAGGTTACAAAACCTGACCTAACATAAAGGAAAATAAAAGCTCACAGGTGAGGGATTGGGATTTTCAGCACTGAAATGTGTTGGGATCAGCTGACTCATGATGTAATCTTCATAACAAGCACAATACGCCTGATTTAGCACTTTGTCTACATCTGAAACAAATTTCCTACTACACTTTTTCTCCAAGCAGTTTGCAGTCGGTGTCTCTAAAATTAAAAATATGTGAAAGGAGTTGCTAGTAGTGAAGAAGCTACAGAGAAATTTCCACCTGAATCTGCAGCTGCCCTCAGCTTTACAAAGGTTTATACTGAGTTTGAGGTCATTGTTGCTCAAATGTCCTCAATTTTAGTGCTTCGGTTCAACCTCTCTGCTCTCGTGGCATCATTTGCAGCTGCAGCAGGCAGCTGTAAAAAAAAAAACCCCACTGTACACCACCTGCTCAAAACCAAACAGACAGTTAGCAACAGGCTGGTGAAAATACTGGAGCAACAGATTCTCTCTATAATAAGTTGTGTCCTCGATGAGAACTGATCTTTCGGGTGAACGACCTGAACTGCACCGCTTCCTGAAATGAAGTTTATTTGAGCTCTCAGTAATTTCCGAGCAAATACCCTGGGATACGGTGACTCAGTGATTCAATCCATCAATGCATTTGAAAGGGAGCGAGTTTATTGCTGTGAAAGGGATTCATTCAATAACTCAATGGCTTTGTGTGTCCCGGCTTGAACAAATCAATGGCATTCAGGTCATTTCCTTTGCAGGATGAGTATGTGCTTTCAATTATAGATAGGTGCAATAGCAACACTAATATTGGGTTGAATAGTGAATAAAAGGTTGATTGATTGTGGGACTTGAGTTACAGTCATCAACTCAATGGCAGGAATCAGGTCTAGCAAGGTCAAGATAATGTGAAACTGTAAGTTAAATAGACTTTTATTAGTTAATCTCCCATATTCAGCAAAGAAACTTTTAGAATATTAGGAATATAAATAGCGGTATGACAGGTCAGTATTTGTTTCTGTGTAGATCTGAAGTTGTAGCACCAGGACAGACTGCTGTATTAAGATTTGGCTTTAGTTTTAGTGCAATGGAAGCGCAAAGAAGAGGTGACAAAAGTGCTACCTGGACGATAAATCACAAACATTTCCAGGACGTACGATTTTGACCTCATGTTATGGTGACGAGTGTTTTCTGCTGCCTGGTTGACAGCTAAGTGCTCCCGCCCTCTGTGTGCATGTGTCTGTATTTTCTCATGGCATAACTGGGCCATTAGAGTCACTCTGATGCACCACATATATTTGCTATTCATAACAGGAAGAATATGCACCGATTGACCGCGCATATTTCTGTGACAATTGTTTTCACAGCCATTGTTCCAGTCTATTTTGGAATTCCACGTTTTTTTTTCTTTGAGTTCATTCCACCTCAATAAAGACAAAAAAGAAGGAGGAGACGTTCGTTCAGTGACTTCCAAAAATTCCAGCCTCTTGGCCGTGTTTCTGAGCGCCGTCTGCTCGCAGATAAAGAATACAAAATGGCTGAGGAGCTGCAGGTCCAAGTCCAAATCACAACCAAGAGGTTAGACATTTTGGCAAATTGGCCCGTTGCCATAATCCCCATAGTTTTAGGAGTAGGTTTGTTACCTTTATTTGTCGGGGTAAGCTATTTTTAGAACGGCCGACCCGAGATGAGCCGCAAGCTGCTCAGAGCTACGCTATGGAGGCTCGTGGGATTTCAAGACGGAGTTGTTTTCGAGGTAAATTCATGCAAAACAGCTGATGCGCATTCCTGTCAGGGGCAGTTTTTCAGCAAGCAGTCTCTGCATTTGCCTCGAAAACAACTCTGTCTCGTACCGTTCTGTTATTATCTCATAGCGTGGTGAATGTGCAGGTCACAACTTGTCCACGAGAGCGTTTTGGAGTTGTTGGATTGTGTGAAAAACAAAAAATCCCATTAGCCTCCATAGCGTAGCTCTGAGCAGCTCGCCGCTCGGCTCAGTCGTTCTAAAAATAGCTCGCACCAACAAATAATGGTAACGAATCCACTGCAATGACTATAGGGATTATGGCAACTTTTATTATGGCCAAAATGTTGAACTATCCCTTTAAAGACTACAAACAAAAGCTCATCCCTCAGTCTGATGAAACCAGAATTGCAGCCTTATATCCCTCTGTCCAGACTGATATGACATATACTGCATGTGGTGAAGACAACACCACACACCACAGGTTCAAGGTGGGCACCCAAGATTAGTGTCACCACCTCAGTATCCAAATAAGAAATATGAGAGACTTTATGAGAGACTTTATTGACAGGAAAGCCTCTTGTGATGTGCCATCTCATTTTCGAGGGGGTCGAATACGGCCGCAATGTCCTCACGGTCACAGTGAAGTCAACTCACATCATTTCATCCTATTATTAGACACACTTGACTTAAGGCAGAAATGTGTTTCATGAGGTCACGGTGACCTTTGACCTTTGACCACTAGACTCTAATCAGTTCATATTTCAACCCAAGTGGCAACTTCGACACATTTTCCCCACGTCCTTCCCGATGCCACGGGAACAGGCCGGATAGAGTCAAGCTGGAAACACAACGCCTCTGCTGCAAAGTTTTATGAACATAAAAAAAATAATGATTTCAGACGCTTCCTGAGGCTGTGTGCAAACTTCAACACAACAAGAAGACAGCAAAGACTTTTTAATTAACACCAAATGTTTATAAATATCCAGTAAACCAAATGATGTGGATTCGATGTGCCTCAAAATGAGTTTTGTCAAACAGCCAAACTGATTATTTTTTACCACTATCCAAGTTTAGCATAATGCAACATACAATTTAATTGCAGTGTGCGTGTATGTGTGTGTCTGTGTGTGTGTGTGTGTGTGTGTGTGTGTGTGTGGGTACTGCTTACAGACTACTCATTTGTTTGGAATGCACATAAATTCTCGACTTTACTGTAGGGGCACAGGTGGCCAAACGATTAATGTACCAACAAAAACACAGAGCCGAGACATTATGAAGTTCAGTGTGTGAAGAACCAGGCCACAATAGAACCAGAACCAGCTTGTAAATTCCTGGAGGAAAATCCTAATGAAACTCTGGTAACCGACTCACAATGTGCACAACTGGAGTATGAAAAAAAAGGGGGAGGGGGAGGGGAAAAAAAACATGTCCCTCGCATCCTGTTTCTGTTTATCACCGAGCCACTGACACACAGCATTGTGGGTAATACCTGCTGCAATTTTAACAGAACTGCAATATCCTGCAAATATTACACATCTACATTTAAAGATGGCTCTATGGCCGGGACTTTCATACTATACATTTTCCCTGATGACTGACTGTGTTTATTTGCATAAAATGTGCCAAAAATGACAGGTTAGAATTCATAAAAAGGCAGTAGATAAATGCATAAGTATATAGTAGAAGCCGTCAGCAGCAGCGGGGCAAAGATCTCGTACCTGTTCCATCCAGAGAGTGAAGGAGCGCTGCCAGGAGTCTTTCTTCTCTAGGTGCAGGTATGTGTTGAAGAGGATGAGGTAAATGTAGCGTTCCAGACACTGCAGGCTCCTCAGCAGCAGCTGCTGACACTCCTTCTCCGTCTTACCGCTTTTAATCTGAGAAAACAGGTAAACAAAGCTCTATTGGCATCTTAAGTGGGCACAACACATTTTTCCCCCCATACGGCAACAACCGCTGGCAGCAGCAGACTTGTTACATTTTTTAACATTTGGACTGTGTGCAGTATCAACAACGGCGCAGACATATGGGCCGTCTCCTGTGTGCTGTAGCAACTTCAGCTTTTCTAATATCCTCCTGAACGTAGGCTGTGTTTGCATAAAGTTGGCCTTTTTTGATAATTGAGTATTCAGAGAGTAATTGGTTTCACCGAGGAGGAACAGTCATCACAATGTAATCTAATACTATTTAAACCAAACTCAAATCAAAGTAAATGTTAAGCAAATTATACCAGCATTTAAAGAGACCCCGAGGAGTTTGCTTTTGGTTATAAAAGAGTCTCATATTAATGTGGATGAATCTACGTTACCCACACTTGTTAATGGGTCCATTTTTGATAAATATATCGTTTTGTCTTTATAGTTATTTAGATATTATTAATCAGTGGTCGACCCACCCAGCATTTCCTACTTTCGTCAGAGGCACGACGGCATCTGATCGTCTTCGACCTCCGACTTTCATTCTTGATTAATGAGAACGTATTTTCATTGGCATATTGGCAAATGTTTACGCTTTCGTCCGTCTTGCGGCGGGCCAAGAATTTCACTGTGCACGCGGAGGCTCATGGGAAATGTAGTGTGAAAACACTCCGCTCTCCAAAACTCCTCATAGTCCCTTTAAATAAACAACCACAAGATGTGTCAATAATCAAGTCCAGAGCAAAAATAAATCCCTTCAATAACTGTTGATCCTGAAGTACAAACTTCTCCACTATAAAAAGACACTTGTCACTGAATATATTGAAAATTCACTGAAATATCTTAAATAAAAACACACCCACGACCTCCACAAGTTATTATGTTGTGTGACATGATGACTTGACTCCTCTTTCATCTGTATTAATCATGCAGTGAAATTCAACAGCTGAGGACACACATGGTGAACTCAGTGGCCACAGAAATCAGAGGTGTGTTCAGCTTATATAACATCCTCATTCCTACTCTCCGTTTCCTCCTATTGGACATTATTTATGCTTTAAGTGCCAACATCACGCTGTTTAACTCCCTCGTCTCCCTTATGGCATCAGCTCCACACATGGCAGTAACACATACAGCATCGTGTGCATGTCAAAAGCCCTGATTGGTCTATTACAGCACACACAGAGCCCACCACACCACAACAAACAGCATCTTTAGAAGCATTACCAATTCTTACTCTCCAACCACATGATAGAAAGGAGTAATTAAAAGGTACAGCTACAGTAATTTAGATTAAACCTCAATGGTTGTACATTTTTAAAAGTTTTCTATTGCTCTTATGCTGAAAGCAGCCAAGTTGAGAGACTAGAACGACCCAGGGGACAAACATTTCAAATTTATCTTTGCAAGTTTTACATCATTTATTTCAAAAGAGGACCGTGCTGTCAAAACACAATGCTCCGCTAACTTAATTTATGCACTACTGGAATTGAATTGAACATCTGTAGCCTGCAGATGAGTTGGCAGTGTTGCTCTTCTTCCCTCACAGCAGCCATTTTGGAATTTCAAATGAAAGACTTATAAGCTAACATTTGGAAGACAAAAAAAAAAGGCTCCCCCCTCTCTTCTTTGCTGATACGATGTTCAATGGTAAATCCCACTGGTCAGGATCTCTAGAACGGTGCTATAATTCCTTTTACTACTATTCAAAGACATGATAATAGCACGTACCCTCAACATTACTAATTCACTATCTACAGGAAGGAGAGGAAAATCCATTACAAGCCGACATTGGGTACAAGATTGCTAAAAATTTTATTTCAGCCTACATCAAATTATGGTGCACGAATCAAAATTTCAGTCATGTAACTTTGCAAAAAGTGGAACTTAGCAATAATTCAGTTCTGTAATAGCACTATTACATCCCACTTCTCATCAAGTAAGGTATGCCATTGAGTTTCTCTTCAATTATAGGCTTTGAGCAGCACTGAGGTAAGTGCAGACAGGCTTTCATCAATGTGGCAAGTCGGTGTCAAGATGTTTTTTCCTTTTCCCCCCTTCTTTTTTTTCTCCTTTTTATTTTTTTTGATTGCTTGGAGCCTTGAGCACTTCCAGGCATCAAGCGACAAGGTCTGCCATCCAGCTGTGTGTCTGTGTGGCGGAGTATGGATTGGATAACATGTCAACCGGGGTTAAGAGAAAGTAAGAAGGTGAGGAACCGCTAAGTGGACTGTCGGCAGATTTCACACACTTTCCCAGGAGATTGTTGATTGTGCTGAAGTGAGAATTCAACAAAGTGTCTCTGTTTTAGTGTTAGACAATAAAACTGATGTAAAGGTGATCCACTCATAGTCAGTCAAATATCAGAGAAGTCTGTTAAAGCCTCAGGGTTGCGCAAAAATGAAGTTTACAAGGTAGGTGGGCTAGCACTCAAGGTAATTTGAAATGTGCACAACACACCATAATACGATCATTCCAGGGCTGAATGACGCAACAGAGAGGGAGGGGGGAGGCCGAGAGGGGTTTCCTGTCCATTCCCAAACAGCCGTAGTTGGATCCCAATTTTCCAAGCATCTGCAGCAGAGCGGAGGAGAAACTACACCTAGCTAAACAATGGATGTGCTGTCTGTTGTCCATCAACCCTCCCAGAGCGGAGAGGAAGGAAGAAAGCATACACACACCTAGCGTTTCATAATCTCTCTCAGTTAACACAGACTGCGGGGTGGGAAGGGCAGGGAGACGGTGGGCGAACCCGATCTCCCTCTCTGCCCTGCACCCCCAGGAGGCTTTCAGCATTTCATCTCATAGCCTGAAAACCTACGGTGCCAAAGCCTGGCAGCTATCTGTGCAGAACCCAAAGCCAAATGCAGAGCTCACACATATATATACACACACACGCTCACATATATAACCCCCCCCCCCACACACACACACACAGGCTCAGATCAGTTTACAAAGATTACATAATTCACACCTCCACAATCTGCTGAACCCTAATTCTGTGGTTACCATCTGTCTGTCTGCATCGACCGTGCTTCATGTGCAGTTGAGCGGCCTCTCGTGCACTCTCAGAAATTCCTTCAGAAAACAATGTTGGGGAAGATGTGGTGAAGAAACCAAGTAAATTTCTTCCACTCCATGTAAAGGAGACAGCCTTGAAAGATTTGGATTTAAGTGGATTACAGTTTCTTAAGTTCTGGCCCAGCCCCGTATTGTGCCGATAATAATATCCACAAATCTAGTACATGTTTCAAAAATGAGATCTCATACTTGTTCTATTACGATTATTATAAGATTTATGGGGGTTTTTTTTCATTCATTTTTAAAGATAAAGTTTCTAGACAGTTGAAGAAACAAAAGTTCTTTAAAGAACTGGAAAGTTGGAGCATCCTCTCATCTTGCACGGCCTTTCAGAACAAAGGAGGTGACTCATGAGTCCTTGCTTGCCATCAAAGGTGAAGGCCATTATTCACCCAGCCCCTGAGGTGTGATAATGAATGTGCTCAACTTTGCTCTGAGGTGGGAAGACCGGGCCAAATACAGACCACATACCACTGCTGAGAGAGTCCGGGAATGCTGGCCGGCTTAGTATTCCTCTAAGCAAGGACAATGTGAAAGAGAGAGTGGTGGTTAAAGAAGAAGTGGAGGCAGGGCGCGTTATCGCTGCACAGACACTCATGAGAGCATGGGACTGGAAAAAGCTTATCTATCTCTCCTCAATGCAAGCACTTCAGATGGAAAAGGAACATTTTAGTGGTTCCTGCGAAGGCAGAGCACACATAAAGACGACTTCATTGAACCTTCCTTTGAAGGGAATTACTCATCATTACATCAAAAGCGACCGCAGATGAAGGCTACGCACAGACGGACCACACAAAATTCACAAATAAATGAAACTCTAAAAAAGCTTTTCTGAGCCATCAGCCAATGTCCACCAGATGAAATATTTGCTGGAGCCTGAAATTGACATGTGAATGGGACAAATTACCACTGGGAGATATGCTAATGCTAAACAGCTTTTTAAGCCTCTTTTACATCGTATTGGTCAAAAAAACATCAACAAAAAACCCAACGACTCGCAAACGTCAGGCTTTCATCAGCAATAGCAAAGGAGAAAAATCAGCATTCACTCCCTGTTTAAATGACTGTAGACTAGTCACATGCAATCATCACATCTGGCATTTATGTAAACACAACAACCTGAGTGAAGAATGCTAATTAGCTCTGGTTTTCTGTCACGTGACTTCCTTTAGAAAAAACGCTGTAGACAGACACAACACAATAATAGATAATAGAGTCTCAAAGGGAGTCTTCTTCTTCCCCTTCTCCTCATGGGAGTCTATGGCAGTACCTATTATGAAAATAATCCATTTCTCTGCAATGCACCTTTGTTTGTACAAGAAGTCACACTGATATGGATTTGAGCTTTATCCTTCCTCCTTCTTTATTCGTTTCAAAGTACAAGTGCTGCAGGCAATTTTAACTTCAGTTCTTACAGTATGTGACAATCTTTCTCTTCATGAAAGTGAAATTGATTTTTATTAGCATAAATCGAGAAAATATATACTTTGCAGAAACAAAACAAATGCGCACAATTCTTGTTTGGGAGTGATTTAACTTCACCCCAGGCAACTGTTTCAGTCTCTGTCTTTTAATCCAAACACGTCAGACCAGGTTCAGACAAAAACTTCACAATAATCCCCGGACAAGCGTCACAGCCGGCAGCCTGCAGGTGTAGGTGTATTAAAGATAAACACCACCCACTTATGAGACACACTACTTGACCTGTGCCCGTGTCTTGTGTAAACACGGACGCTGTGTGTCATAAGGCTCGGTATACAAAGGTCCCACATGTTGCCCAGTCGCAGGGCCTTGATGTTAAAGGGTAAAAAAGGTCAATTGAAAAATCTTGCCTTGCGTTTTAATAACCGCACACACACGGAAACCAGACAAGAATTGTGTATGTGCTTGACGTTCATCCAGCCATCTATTCATCGTCTGTAAAACTAGTGTGCATGTTCAAATTCAGATTCTTTATTTGTCATTTTACATGCTAAAAAAGTTCAAAGAAGACAATAAATAACCTAAGAACCAATATTAGGAACTAAAAACCTATATAATGAATAAATAAATGAAAGGCACAGGGAGAGCATGCAAGCTCCACAAAGAAAAGCCCCATGCAGGGGGATCAAAACTACAACCTTTCTGCTGTGACGCAAGAGTATCAACAACTTTATCTCTGTGCTGCCCAGCGTTCACACAATCTGGCTTATTTACAGTCTAAAATTGCAGCAATGCTGTCAGCGCGCGATGTGCCATACACAGACTGACAGCGTGTCAATCAGTTGCTGTTGGCTTGCGCTATTGATTTATCAAATCACTGCCATTTTGCTCAACGGGTTGTTTGAAGGCACCGGCAATCTGTCCGTCTCCGGCAGTGAATTGCTCAGAAGCCATTTTCCATGTGTGCGCTGACAATGCATACTGACATCTCACAGGACAGTTTGTCATATTGCCTCTCATCTCTAACACTGAAGAAGCAGACACAAAACCATCAGAGTGTTTGAAAAGGATTCATACGTCAACAGACAGAAGATCCAGAAAGTCATTATTGGGCGAGCCAGCTCTTTTTCTTCACATCTTTAAATTGGTCTGGAGAATATAAATCATGTGCTAATGCCGTGCAGTGGGTGTTTTGAACACACACCAGCAGCCACTCAGCCGCCAGCCTCTGTATCCCTGCTGTTTGGACGACCCGTTGGCCGTAGTTTGTGCAGTGTGTCTGGTACCGTTGGCACTAATCTGCTCTTAGTGCCACCCATGCAGCCAGCTGAGCTTGTTGCATCAGCAGCCGCTAAGAGAGAGCGCTCTGATTGGCTGGAAATTAGTACAAAAGAAAGTGAAGACACCAAGAGGCATGAAAATGGTGCGCTTTGTTTTGCAGCATCTTAGCACAAAGCTGAGACTGACAAATACAGAGTACTATCACCTTGAGAAAATAGATTGATGTGTGATATAACAGCCAATTCTTGTTTTTTCATTATAAAATTTCAGAGCAGAGTTTGCTTCAAGAAGATATTGTTGAATAAAACTTAATCTTAGCTTGTCAGTACTGATACTTTTCAAATTGAGTTAAATAAGGATGAAAAGTAATGCAGCGCTTCTGGAGGGAGCATCGCAGTTTAATCCCTGAATGGTGCCAGACAAGTGCTGAGGGTCAACCTTTTCTGTGGGCTCATGTGAGCGAGGAGGACAGAATGTGAGAAGTGCACATTATGGAGAGGTCTGTGTGCTTGACATATGGTGCCAATTACCAGCTGATGGGGTTGTCGAGGTAAAAAGGCCAATCCATATTGGCCCTTCCCACCCAGGTCTGCACAAGCAGCCATTCATCAGATTCTACAAGAACACCTCCCACCCAAATCCTAAACCAAACCCCAACCTGTCTGGAGTGGACAGGCAGCCTACACATGGCTCCTTGACTCAATGTACAGACGACTCAAAGTCAAGTATACATGCTGATTTTCAGGTAGGTTCATTAAGTAGACCCAAACCAGGGCCCAACTGCAATTTCTGGAGCTATTTTTGCTTTTCCATCCAGTGTCACGTTTGTCGGCGAAGTTAACAGATGCAACGTTTTAAGAGTTTGTAACTTCAATGACAATGGGTCAGTGTAGCCAAGAGTAATGAGGACCGCTTAAAGATGAATTTCACTGTTCCTGTCAGAAACAATATAAAAACGCATAAAATACAGTACATTTCATTAAGTTAATGATCTATAAATCAAATCAGACTGAGCTGCCTGTTTATGTTAGCATGCTAAAACAAACAAAAAAGACGCTACAATTAGAAAGCAAGTTTCATCTTTAGCAGCTGTAGGATTTTAGCCTAAATCTGGTATGTGACACTTAGCATGCTACATTATCGATAGCCTGACTCAAAAATTACACAACCATCTCACTATCAAGGATAATCTCTCGTAACTTGTTTACAGGAATTATTCATTTGGACCTTCAATAATATTCAGATCAAAAGACACTTTGTCTCTCATTTCCAAACCATTCAAATCAGTTGTATATAAAAAAAATATACACAGTGTTTTGTCATGAAGGGGATAAATGAGGAGGCAGCATTAACACTTCCAATTTCACTCGACATTAGGAACCATATCCTCAAATCATGTGGGTCCTGTTATGTGCTGAGGGAAAACATTGTTTATTCTCCGCTTATAAATAATGGACTTGCCTCCCAGTGTTTATGATGGATATGCAATACTGAATTTTAGCTGTTGGTTAAATTTCCATTTAAAATTTCTTTTTGGCTGGACCGCAACAGTGGGGCTAGCTCTCCTGATGCAAATATTCATGACAGACTGACTGATAGCTGAGTGTTCATATTTTGTTCCACAGTCGGTTTCAGTTGAGGTAAATAAGAGCCCCGGTCGCTTTTTGAGGAAATACATTTTCTGAAAACTGTTGTGCATGAATTACCGCATGCACAGCACAGCGTGAGATAAAATGCAAAAAAACAAATATTCTGTTGGATTTAACTTTCTTTCTGTGTGAATGTTTTACAAGTTTTACAACTTTAAAATGGCTCGGAATCTAACATTTAGTTTTATTGGTCTGTGTTTCAGTCACGCATCACTGTTTCTTCTTATTTGGTCCATTTCTATAAAACAGAATGTCCTATTTCAAGTTTTGCATCTGTCCCTATGAAGCTGTCTGACTCTGATTAGAAACATGAGCTGGTTATTGTTGTTCTACATACTAATATTAGTGGTATTAAAATCTTTGGCTTCCTCATGTGTTCATACCGCAGATGGTGGAATGTGTTGGGGTGATAAAGTACATGAACATGTTTTTTAGATATTCCTCTGGATTGCATGGAACTAACCAGCATATGTATGTTTTTCTACGTTGGAGCCATTTTTCTAAAAGCCCAACCATCCACCCACCCTGTCTGCCGCCTGCCAGGTTGGCCAGTAGCAAAGCAATCAAAGTTATATATCATCTGGCTTCAAGCTGCAGAACTGATCTTTATGGATCAAGATAGTGCCCAAAACTCCTTTTTCAAAGGAGCAGGGAAGCCATGTAGCAGCCAGTGGGAGAAGGGGACGGAGATGCCTTTATGTTAATGGTTTCTACAGATTCCAATCCTCTGTCTGTCTTTTTCCAGTCTCTCAGCCACACTACACTGATTAAATCATGAAGCTGAGGTTGAGGTGGATTTTAGGGGCAAGCAGTGTCAATCCACATACACTGTAAATGCAGATCTGCCATCGACCAATCAGTCCATCTAGCCAAGGGCTTGAAAATGAATGTGAAAATGTAACTCAGATTTCAAATATTTTCTAATGACATCACAAGCAAAGTCTTGCGGATTATGATCTCTATCAGAATACAGACTAAACCTTCCTAGAATACCTAACAGCTCCAGTCTCCAAAATAATATGGTCTAACACAAAAATGAGCCTCAAAATAATCAAAAACCTTAGGAAGTCAATGGTCAACAGCCTTTTAACTAGAAAAGTCCAATTTCTCAGACAAAAAAGACAAGCAAAAACACATCACGTGTCTGCTGAGCAGAGATTACAAAAGCCACAGGAGGAGACAGGGCTCATCAACTTAGCCTACACAGAGACTGGAATATCTGCCCACATTAACCACAAGCATTATGGTACATTCTGTACGTGCACATGCCTGGCAAAAGAGCACATTGAGGCTCCCGCTGAGAATCAATCATGGACTGAGCTATCAAAATATCTTGTGCATAAAAACCCAACACTGGGGTCTTAAAATGGTACTGGTCTGGGATGTACTCATAATTGGACAGTCAATAATTCAAAACACACTGCTGCTTTCCTCTAATCAAATTTGTACTCTTGGCCACCAATTCCATTTGGTTCGTGGTAAATAGAAATCAAATTTATTTATGGTTGTCTTTTGTCTCATGAGGGAGCCACTTTCTTTATTGATGCGAAGAGTAGACCATGCTGTCTGTTAGCGAGGTCAAATGCTTTGGTCCAAAGGGAAATTTCTTAAATAACTATGGATGTATTGCCATGAAATTTGGTGCAAACAGTCTTGGATCCCAGTGGATGAGATCTAAAGAACTCAGTGCTGCAACCACAAATAGCATCATGAACAGGTCAAAGTTTCCACATGGAACAGCTGGACTGGGTAATTGATGCTAATATGAAATTTAAACATGCTACACTAACAGGTTACCATGCTCAGTGTTGACATGGTAACAAACTAAAAACAACAACACTATTTGTAAGAATGCTAAAAGAAATACATTAGATGTAAAAACATTAGCATGTTAATTTGCTAAAAACAAAACACTATATGCTAAAAAAAATAAATATTACAAGCTGAATGTTAGCACGTTAACACTATTACCAACACTGACATGCTAACAATTATGCTACATATTATATCTAATTGCCTGGGGGCTGTGAAATGAGCAACTGGTGTATTAGTGGGGATGTAGAAGTCATTTGCAACAATAGCCTTGTGTGTTTATATAATCCATTTTGTGTTTGGGAGCATTGGTTATCGCCTATCAATCAGTAACGCTAGTGATATTGATCCTTTTTGACAGTTTCACTCAACAGAAAGTGCAGTAACAGTTCTCAAGAGTTTTTTCTTTTAGGTCTTTTTAGGTTTCTCCAGTCAACTGAATAAATATACCACAATAATGAATTTTTTGTTCTGTGCTTCGGCTTTTGACAGCATCTCATCCACACTTGTTGCTATTTTTGAGCCAATTTTTCTGTTCTGTTACCTCCTGTTACCTTCTTCTCGCTCTGGCATAGAAGATGATGTTGCCATTCTTAATCCTGCCTAAGGTTTTGATTGGCTTGACTGTTTTTTTCCAACCAAGGAGACAGCTGGCAGTGACGACAGCACCCCCAGATGTATTTGAATCATAGAGATGTGGGCAGTGAAATGAAGGTTTGGAACCAGGCTGCTCTGGCACCACCCTGAGACATGACTTTAATATATATTTTTTTTGCTCTTTTAGTCAAACAGATCCTGTAATAAAAGTTGTCTCTATTTTTTAACATCACACAATTCTTTTCCTGCCATGAAGAATAATTTCTTTCTCCAGGGTTAGCCTAGATATAGACTTTTCTCTATCTTTAGTCTGACCTCTGAATACTTACCGGTGAGTAATAGAAAGAGCAACACATGGATTTCAAAATCGGAGCAGCTGCCTTTGTCAATCTATGCAATGTGTCAGGCCATGAACTCCACTTAATATTCATGATGAACTTCTTGGATGCTTCTTATCAGGATTCCAATGCCAACTCATGCAAAATCTTGTCTCATTACAATGATTGCAATGAAAGAATGAAGAAAGAAGCCTCATTGTGAGCTGTCCCTGTAGGAAAGTGAAAAAAACCCATTTGACAGGGCAGGCCTGAACACTCTTTGCTGACTGTGTGAGTTGTTGGAACTTTGGGAGTAGTTATGGTGTCGTTAACACGGGATTCATCTGTTGCTCAACTGTCCTCACGTATGAAACACGGCTTCCCCTCTGGAGCATTACTGAAAGTACAATTCCTGGAGCAACTCGGCCCAGTCACGACTTCTGCATATCCCACATGGCTGGCATTTAAGTCACTTCCCCACTGGGATTGGATTCCCGTAGGTATTTGTTCTGTGCCAGAAGCTAGCTAGTGTGAAAGCTTGAGACAAAAAAGGTGGACCTTTCCCTGGTGAAATGATTTGAGGCTTAGCAGCAACCGACAGATAGTATGACCAAAGCCACTGGGGGTATGCTTAAACACTCGTGCACGGTTTTAGAGGTAGTTATTCCTGGTCTGTGGGCCTCGGGCAATGACAGGTTTAGTGTGTGGGGGCAGGAAATGGTAACCCTCAGACTAAGCCAGGTCTGAAGCGCTGTTCGTGGGGGCCGGTGGTTAAGAGGGAGGTAGGGGACGTGAGGGAGGTCAGGGCAAAGGGCAGGCCAGGGCAGTGCAGTTATTCAGGGTAAAAGAGGACAGATGAGGTGGCGATCGTATCGATTTCTAAAGCGGTCAGTGTGCAGCGAGTGAGGCAGAGCGTGAGAGCTTGTGAAATAAACACACAACATTGTGCTGTGGCCCACAGAGATTAGTCTGCTAGAGGTCAAATGTATTCTAAACACAATTGTGCAAAGCCATAATATTCTAAATATTCAAATTAGGAAATACCTCACTAACAATGATCACAACACTGGCCAAGACTAATACTGTGAATGTGCCATTCTGTGTTCACATTCAGGTGAATTTTGTTACAATATAGTGTGACCAGTTTATGGTGCCGAATGCTAATTTAAGATTACCATTACTGTCAGTTCATAAAAAAAGTTATAATACACCCATGAAGCAGCACTGGCACAGATTGGAGGCTACAGTGAGTTGCTAGCTAATTAGCATGCTAATGACACGCTAGAGGGAAGACTTAACATTGCAGTTGTTTTCAAATGCTGAAAACAGTCTTTGATGAGTAAGGAACCATGTCTAATGCTGAACCTGCAAAGTTTCTTCTAGCCTGGTGAGAAAACAGCTGTCAATGTTTGCATCGACATCCATCTTTGCTTTAGCTGAAAAACTACTTACAGTAGCGAATTGAACTGAATAACAAAGCTTTTTTTTCCTCCTTTAGTCCTTTACAATTCTGACAGGGATACTTAGTTCGAAAAACTGTCCAATTTTCTAATTAAGAGTCCAATTTGTCACTAACAAGGTTGCTGATGATCTCATGCTCATTAAAACTGCAGTGGTTAAATGTTAAATGTTTTTTGAGAGATTGGCATGTGAAAAAAGAACAGAAAACAGTTCTGGTTCATATGAATATCATGGGCAGCTGATCTCACAGAGATCCAACAACACTACATGTAGCCTACACCTGCCCAGGGTTAAAGGGAAGCAAAAGTAAACAGGTTTAACAAACAAAGAGACAAATCAGGACCAATGTGTGTGGATGTGAGTGAAATGGAAACTGAAAGTCATTCAGTGCAGATAATTACCAACATTAAGTCAAACATTTAAAATCAGATGCTATTGTTTACACCCCATATGGTGCATTACAATGAGCTCAGGTAGAGGCCGTACTGCACAAGTGTAAGTGGTGTATTTAACTAGTAGCTAAGTGTGCATATGCTATACTAGCCTACGTTATGCTTTCCTTATGGTTTATGGTTGTTTTAGGTCGCAATGTACATGTTCACACTTCACAAGTTCAGATTGTGGGATGTAAGTATAGTGTGGGAAACATTTTCAATCACTTGAGATCAGCCAGTGGAGAACCTGCTGTTTCTCGGTGTGAGGCAACGCAACATTACAGGAAAAAGTTGAAGTGCTGCACAGTACCAAGTGACAAAGCAATTAAACTTGGAATAAGGCCATGGAGGAGGCAAAAGCAAGAATAATAAGCCGTCTAGCAGTCATTATAAGTCCGGGATCTTGAATCACTTGCTGTGAAAAACCGAGAGCAACTCAGTGCAGTGGGTGATTTCGCCAATTACGTCATCTTTGGTTGAAGACGGTGTGATTAGTGAAAATACAGGATGTGGTTTGAAAATAAAAAAAATGAAACTGCTAAGGCCTCTGATGTATTTATGGCTAAAAATAACCCCATGTTATTATTTAACAATGACCACTGATATGGAGCAGGAAACCTGGGAGGAGATCATTAAAAATTCATTGAGTCAACTTTGTGCCATCAGGGAGTCACAATGATCTTTTCACAGTCAATTTTTCCTCCTCCTCCTCCTCCTCCTCCTCCTCTCTGTGGTGTCTGCTGCACCTGTACAACTAGAATCTGCTTCTACAGACTCCAAACACAACACATAAATCATTAAATGACAAATATATGAGGTCTAGCTGCATCAGTGTTACTAATGAATGCACCAGTCCTGTAATATCACATTTGACATCAGTTTTAACACTCATTGCGTATATTAGAGTTTCATTTGTGGAAACTCCCTAATAACAAATGAGCTCCTGAATAGCAACAGACTTGTAGCAGCTGTGTGTAACCCCGCCGGTTCACTGAACCCCTCCGCAAATTCCCCAGAGATGCTTTATTTACCACTGCCACACACGCACACACACACACACATACAAATAAACACACATTCATACGACTGTATCATAACTCTATGGTCTCACTGTGTTACCCATGTCCAAATAGCTCAGCTGCTTGCACCTGCTCCGATGCACTTCTGTCAAAATGTCATTTTGCAGACAGCCGCAATAAATACCGCCATTGGCACTGGCATGTGAGAGGCTGGAAATTATGAATAAAATCAACAACCTCTGGCTCTTCCACTCCCGACCACCCTCCCACCCTGAGCTGGAGCTAAATGAGAGCCTCTCTTCAGCAGTTTGCTCGCACTTTATGGGAGAAGAAGAGGAACCTCTCTCTGGTTCAGGTGGGCTCCGTTTCTCCTGCCAGTATTTTCCTTTATAGCTTTTGCCAACTCCACTTTGTAATTCACACACTTATGTCAAGTGCTTGTGCTAATTGAGAAGAGAATTTAACACAAAGACCCTGGAGCCTCAGGAGTGCAGTATTAGGAGATAACCCAGATTGAAGTGCAAAGCTCTAAAATATTAGACAATGTGATTTGTCAAGCTTATACAATGACTGCCTCTTATTCTCCACTTTATTCTCTCAATCTAATTGTCTTTATTATTAATCCCTTGTTCTTTTTTATTCTGGGCAGAATAAAATAATTGCATTGTCATTATTGCAGTGGTCCACTCAACCTCTTGGAGTGTTAAGCCCAAGTTCCTATCCCTTCTTCTTTTTCTTCTTCTTCCCAATAGACGTGCTCTACCTTTCCTCAAGAAAACCTGCTCGGAGCGTTCTCCCCTTTCCAAAAATATTTTTCCACTGCCCCGTCCAAACCATGAGGGCCTTTCTTTCCTTTTTTTTGGACACACACACACATAGAGCATGATTCCCTGCTCATTGACTCACTGCAGTTTTCTCATCACCGGGTTGAAAATCATTCAGGTTTTTTTTTTTTTGTGGTACAGAGATTAGGATTTGGTTATCCAATGATCAGGTTTTCAGTAGTGGAAAATGTCTCTGTGAGCTCCTTGGACAGGATAGTTCACACAAGTCTGTACAATATGCACCTTGGTGGTGGTGGATGATAAAAAGTGAAAGTATCAATCATATGTCTATGGGACATAGATAAATCATGACTTGACTAGAGATGGAAGGTTTCCTGTTACTGTGAATCCAATCCAGGCTGTCAATAGTTAACACACGACACCTGTAACCACGCAGGTCCACACAAACAAGGACTACACTCTGATGTGCACACATTGCCTGAGGTGATTTTCTACCTCTAACTGGCTTGACGCTGGAAAGAGAAGAGAGGCCCCTGCAGCTGATCTCAGCACAGCAGACACAGGAGGAGGAGGAGGAGGAGGAGGTGGAGAGGAAGCAAGCTCTGCGCTGCATCGGCCCTGATGTTGGAAGATGCATCTGCAACGTGAGGTCACGCCTGGTTGGTAGCAGGGATTTACAGGCCCTTCAAGAAGGACCCCAACCCACCACCACCTCCCCGGCCCACACCCAACGACCCCGTCCCAGTCCCCTTTAGAGAGCTAGTGGACGATTCGGGTCCCAGTGTAAATATATATTTTTCTCTATCAAAGACACATTTTCCGACAACTGTCAAAAAGAGAGGAGGGTAGGATGGAGGGGGGAGGGCTAGGAGGAGGGAGAGAGTGGGGGTGAATTTTTCCCCCTCTTCTCCCCCCACCCGCTCTTCTCTCTCTCGTCCGCCGCTCGCTGCCTGTCGGGTTCAAGCAACATCTGGCACTGTTTATCACCTGGCCTGCTGGTTCAAGCAGGAGGGGACAAGCTGGAAGGGGAACACACGGTGCCAACCTGAGGTCCAGTGCAGCGGGGTCAACAGATCAGCCTGATTTATTAGAGTCTGAAAATCATATTAGACCAGAAATCAATCAACATTACACTGAAGTCTAAATCACTGAAAAACTAGACTCTGACGAGGCCAATGACGGAAGATACGAACAAACACGGTTAGTAGGTCAAGTGTAGTTGTCAAGAGTGATTGAAAACACTAAATTGCGCTGGAAAAAACAGGCTGTAAACTTGTCCTAGATATTTACAGTTTGGGTAATACTGTTATTTTTCACCTTTATTGCTAAGCCGCCCTGTGTTCACAGACGTTTGCAGATCAAGGGTTTTCTCATAAACAGACAAAAGGTTTTTGTTTACATCCAGCATTTTCTCACCAAATGCACTGTAAGCATCCTGGACAAACATGTTTCGTGCGCTTCCTTCCTTAATTACCAGCTGTTGAACGTTGATGTAAAGGGAATACACGTCCGGTCGCTTTTTCTGCTGTTTTGCTAACGTTCCTTATGTCCATGTGCATTTGTTTACAACGAAGCCGGCGAAATCAAATCAAATACATGGAGTGGCGGATAACGTTATACTGTATACAGTGTTACGTGTGTAGTTTTAACCTGTTGTTTATTTTATTATTTTATTTATCCTTTATTTAACCAGGTAAAACAATCTTAACCTGTAGTCATAAACAAAAGATTGCTGGTTACGGAGCATTTGTGTCGCAGTGCCACAGAGACGAGAGCCGGGACACCAGAGCAGCGGCCGGGTACTACACTGGTGTTGCAACTGGTTTTCAGCCATGAGACGCCAGGTGGAAGGCAGAGAGCCTCCTTTCTCACTCGTAACAAGTCACAAGTCATGTCACAATTAATTTTGAGCATTTTAATTAAGGTAAAAATGTAGCATAGCCACGGGAGAAATCCTGCTTAGTTCCTCTTTAAGAGAAGAAAATACTTAAATGCACTGTTTACATCTGTGTGCTGGCTTGCCATCTGTTATGTTAATGCTAATCAATAGATTAGTGTGAAACTGCTGGCAGGAATGCAAATCATATCCAAAAAAAACAATCATAAAAGCAATGCTCCATAGGCCAGATGAAGTATTCAACACACAAAAAGGTTCATAAGAATTATAAATTATGGTCACAAAAACAAAAAATAGGAATTTTCTAATTCTGGGATAGAATGTTTATAATATTTTACACATATTTGTCTGTAAACTTTAGACAATTGCAATGAAATGACCTAATTGATTAGAAAGGGATCTGACAGCAAGCCTTTCCCCTGAGCCGGGCACCAGAAAGTGACAGACGGAGGGAGAATATAGGGGGAAAGACAGAGTTCATGGGACAATGAGGCCCATTGATACGGTGGAGACAGGACAGGGTGCCTCCAGCACGCTGAGAACGGCTGACGGTGCACAGAGGCACAATGATTACAGTCTGCATTACAAATGGCTAAAACAGAGCCGTGGTCCTGCAGAGGCCACAAGCATCAGGAGAGACCTTGTCCACATAGGTCTTTGAGGCACCACAAACTTCTTTTGTTCCCCTTTTATCCTTTGTTAATGAAACACAACGTCCAAAGTGGCAGGGAACAGCTTTCACAGATGGAGGTGTGGCTGCTTTTCATCCTCTATTCATGTTGCAAAAATGAAAAATACTGCTCTACTTTGTTTCTCCTTATCTGGATTTCCACCTTAATGAAGAAAACCTAACAGGACATTAATAGATATTCAAAGCATGAAGCAAACAAAGCAGCTGACACTGATATGAGATGCTATTTAATACTACTTGGACCATGAACTGCACAAAATATCAAGGCTTTAAGAGGTTAAGCCATGAAATCCCACAAGTAATTATGTTTTTTCCTGCCCCCGCCCCCTCCCCCCTTACTCTTTTCCATTTAAACTCGAAGGAATCCCATTCACGTTTAGAGATAACGTTCGCTGCACCGCAATCGTTTTTCCA
This sequence comes from Decapterus maruadsi, assembly GCA_030347415.2. Classification (NCBI taxonomy): domain Eukaryota; kingdom Metazoa; phylum Chordata; class Actinopteri; order Carangiformes; family Carangidae; genus Decapterus; species Decapterus maruadsi. Next base: position 8,789,800 of record CM064888.1, on the reverse strand, counting down.
CACTCTGCAGCTCCTGCCTACACAGCTGTGGATCCCTCTCAATCATGTCAAGGGGAAGCCGATTGTTACATTAGAACAAGTTCTTAACGCCATCTACAGGAACCTGGTGACACTGCACCTGAATAAGTAAAAACCATGCTGTTAGTGTCCCAGCAGAAAGAAAAAAGATTAATCATTAAATAGGATTTGTTATTTTTCTGATTTACCCTCCTGAGAGAAAAAATCTTTTGGAGTTAATCTCTTGAAAACACATTTGCTTTGCTTTAATCAATAATAAACACTAAATTAAAGTTTAGAGTACCTCCAAGGACTTTGAGTTTCTTATTTGTTTGTTTTTCTCTACGTGCAGTCCTGACCCTGACTTGCAGCTGAGCCGCAGCTACATCTCCCCTACGTCTTCTCTGCATCACAGAGGCTGGGTAATGAATACAGCCGAGACATGTGGCGTTACCTGTCTGTACGTGCAGATGATGATCTCTCTCAGGTGGTAGTGCATGGGGGTCATGGTCTCGCTGACAGAGTCCAGGGCCATGTCCACCTCCCTCTTCATCCTGTGTCCGTCGGGGAGCAGTCGGACGAGCTGCATCACGACCTGGTCGGACAGAACCCACAGAGACTCGTTAGGTTTCCAGCCTCTAAAAGTTTCAGGAAATGTTTCCAAAGTTGTGACAAGACTACGGAATTTAACAAGCACCTCTAACTCTGGTATACTGTATCTGTCTCCCAGCTCATTGGTATGTGTTATTTAAATTCAGGTGCAGGAGAGGCAGCTCCTGCTATTCTGATCTGGTGTAAAAACTTTTGTAAGTTTTTCTTTTTCTTACAATTTTCTGGTATCAGTTCCACATTAAAAACACATAGATGGAAAGATGCTTAAACTAAAAAAAAAACTATTGTTTTCCTTTGTTTCCGTTTTTTAATTATTTTTAAATACTTGATGAAACGAGTTCAGTTTGCCAGCTTTTCTGAGGCTTTCAATCAAAACTCTTCAATCAGTGGCGCTGTAAAAAAGCTGAAACTTAAAGTTTATCTCTGATCTTGGAAACTGAACAATCTCAGGTCCAGTTAGTTGTTGTAGAGCTTACATCTGCATCACATGATCTTCCCATGCTTTGTTCAGTGTTAATGGATTTTTCCTTGTATAAAGATGTGGTATGTAGGTTATCATCAGGCATCATCACATGTATGTTGTTGTGCCATTTGATTAAAAAAAAAAAAATCAAACAACAACCAGGAAAACTGAAGCTGGTTGATAATATTTCTTTTGTGTAACCCTCAGCTAAACTGATAAGAAATGTTATGGCCCGTCAGTCCTGACCTAATTGAAATGTGGGTACAAATGTGTGTCAGCATGTTTCATTTACAGTGTTGACCTCAACCGAAAGAGAGCGTGTCTGTGTGATGTAAAACCACAACGCTGTTGCAACCTAGATTACTGAACTGTGCTGGTGGCCCCTGTGCAGCTGGCTTACTTCAGATACTGTTGATAACGTCGACAATAATAAGACTGAGCGAAAGCCAAACATCGGGGTCAGAGAACAGAACAGGCCTGCAGGCAAAATCCCATTTATTCTGATTTAGAGTGTGTGTCAGACATATAAACACATGATCTGTGCCACTTTGCATATAACTTCTACACAATCCTCCTCAGGGGTTCCCTGTTTTCCCTTTCCAACAATGCATTCTGCTGACACTGGCAGTCCACGACATGCCTTTTAGTAACATGACTTCACACTACACACTTTTATTAAAGCTGTTTTTGTTTTTAAACGGGTGATTTATAGCGCTAATGCGATCCAACATGTTTGTGGGCACCGCAGGTTGACATGGTCTGAAATCACTAAGGATGTGTCAGTCATGAAAAACAAGCAACATGTACTGTATACATAAGGATTAGGGGAAATTCATTGAAGGTGCATTTTTTTAAAAGCTGAACTCAAGTTTATCAAGTTCATCAAAACACAGGAAACAACCTGTGAATACAACAATGGCATATCATCACCTTTCATGTTTACGTAATACATCCAACATTCCCATTCATGATGTTGAATTTGTGGTCAACAAGTGCATATAAGTTCAATAAATACAAAATAATTCTTCTTTTAGCTCCGTTTTTGGTCTCCACCTACTACAACTGAAGAAAATTTCTGTCACTTAAAGGGGAACTACAAGTCTGTTCCTTTTTCGCCGTTTTCCTCGCTTTTTCTTTTCAACCTCAAAACTCCCTCTACAGTTTTGGAGCGCATACTTTCACTGTAGTATTACGGATTACCGGGGCGTGTTTGTGTCATAGTGCCGTGAAGCAGTCTATGCTTCTCATGAGACGAGATCTGGGTTGGTGCTGATCTTGCAAGGTAGGTTTTGAGGCCAAGAGACCCTACGTGGAAGGCAGAGAGCCTCCACTCTCCCCATAATAAGTCATTTAACCATCACAATTACTCTTAAGCTGTTTAATTCAGGTAAAAAAAATCTTGCATAGCTCCTCTTTAAAGGGATAGTTCAACATTTTGGCAAATTGGCCCATAGTGCCGTGAAGCAGTCTATGTTTCTCATGAGACGAGATCTGGATTGGTGCTGATCTTGCAAGGTAGAGATTTTGAGGGAGCCAAAATACAGGGTAAATGAGACAGCTTGCTGAAAAACTGTCCCTGGAAGGCATCAGAGCCTCCACTCTCCCAATAATAAGTCATTTAACCATCACAATTACTCTTAAGCTGTTTAATTAAGGTATAAATCTTGCATAGGTCCTCTTTAAGCTACTTAATGCTCCACTATGTTCACCAGCTAGATGACAGTGTTGTCTTTCTGCTGTCTGGTGCTGTTGTGTAAGTGTAAATTTAGGTGATATGCTTCATAAACACGGATCCTGACTGTCTGATGATTACTCATCACACAGGAATTTCTATATCACACTAGAGAGCCACTATGTACCGGCACCACACCAGTTCCTCCAGCACATAAAGCCATAGCGACACCTTTTTTTTTTTTTCGCCAGATAAGGTGACATCACAGTTCCATTGGCGCCTTAATTGGAGGCAGGCTAGGTTTCCGTGGCGACGACTTTGTGTATCCCAGAAACTCCGGTGGCCGCGCTGCTGTGACTGGCATGCGATATTGTGTGGCTGCAGATTGTTGCCTCTTTCTGTGTGACCGTGTTTACAGTGCTGAGAGGACACAGCTCACAGGTTCCAACCACTGATTCATTGTCACAGCTCTGAATCAAGGAGGAAGAAAAAAACAAAAAAACACCCAGTGGCTCTATTCAAAGCCCGCTATTCAGAGCAGAGGAGAAAAGCTTTGGCTTCTGGCTTTGTGTGGCCAAAGCTTTGAATCACAGGTGCAGAGTTAAAGAGGTTAGAAGACTAACAAGGGCCACACATGACCCCTTTAATAATATACAGCTGTATTACACACATTGATGACTCACACCACCAGTTCCTCCAAATGAACAAAACAGTCACACAAATCTAAATGCATTTTAGAAGTGCTTGGATAACAAGCCTGGAAACCCCCTTATACATCTCCTGCACTGCAACATCTGAATTTCATATATTTTCAGTTCAACTAAGGTGACATGAGTCTGAATTGTTGATTCTATTTCCATTCACAGTTTTTTTGAAAAGAAAAACATATCTGGGTGAAGATTAGAGTCTCCCCCGCCCACACTGTTTATTTTTGAAGAAATCCACTTCAAAGTGGCAGCCACAGATCAGCATTTAGTAGTACTGATATGAAAATAGGCTGTGATGGGATCTGACCATGAAACTGAAAGAGCAGATGGAAATGACAAGGAAATCCAATCAGTAACCCGTGAAGGCAATGGTTTGCTTGCTTCCAGTGTACATACCTCAAATTCTCCTTTTGTGTACTTGGCGTCAGGGACACTCACAATCTCGTCATCTGCGAACTCTGGAAAACCCTGGAAATTGAAGACACTGGGTGTTATTTTGGAGAATGAAAACATCGTAACCACGCTGAATCATTTTTAGGTATGTCAGTAAAAATACACTGAAGTGCACTGAAGAGTCTGTAAACTCCAGACAGCATCTCACATTAAAGTGCCAGAGAGTCAGAACGGCGACGACCATGGCGGTCGTAGTCCTGCCTTTGCCGTTGGAGCAGTTAAAAACGAAGGCCGAGCGCGAGTCCTCAGCCAAGGAACTCTTCATGGCCTCCAGCAGCTTATCGAAATCCTGAGCACACAGAGTTCAAACGTGAAAACACAGACACTGAAACAACTGTTTATCTGACCTGCAATTCATATGTATCATAAAGAAAATAATCAAGGCTACAGAAAACAAAATATGTCATACATAATTACATTCTTTTTTACCTTTTATGCAGGATCTTAATAAACAAGCATTGTTATACACAATGCTCTTGTTGTATGTACCTTTTATTCATTTGCAGTTTTATAGGTTTATATATTATGCATATTTAATTTTGTACAGATTTTTCTTTTTTCTTTCTTTTTATTCTATTTTAGTATTTTATTCATAACATATACATACATAGTTTTATAAGGATGTATATAGTGTGTATTTTTTCATACTATATATATATACACATATATTGCTCTTCTATGCTTTTTTGTATGTATGTCTGCGCTACTGGATACATTCCTTTGGGATCAATAAAGTATCTCTAAGTTTAAGTCTAAGTCATTGAAACGTTATTAACAACCACAATGCAGAGAAATAATATGATAAGTAAATGTTAAATTAAAATTCTGTGTGGGGGAGAAAAAAAAGCTCAGTCTGACATTAACAATCTTTACCACCAGAGGGTGCACAAGGTTTGCATTAAAAGCAGCTAACAAAGGAGCCAAGGGGCTGTTTCTGCATCTAATGCCTTAATGTTTGTTGAACATGTGCCTGTTTATCCCCCTCGCATCATTACCTCCTCTCTGGGAGCGCTGCCGTCCGGCAGAGGGATGCGTTTGTAGACGAGGCCCTGGTGAGAGCTTTTGTGCTGGTTGAAGATCTCCTGGGCTGTCATGCAGCTTTTAAACATCTTCATCTGCTTCTCCTGCTCCAGCGTCACCTCCAGCCACTTCTGAGCCTGCAGGATCGCCTCCTTCAGGGACGTCTCCAGTTTCTACAGACCGGGAGGGAGACAAGAACAAGAACAAGAACTTACTTCATGGTGAACTAGTGACTGTCACAGGCACTTTTTGATTACTAATCTAATTAGGTTAGACCTGCAAAACACAAGTATCAAAAAAAGTAAAGTATCATTTATGCTCTACCTCTATGAGCTGTGGGTCAGATGATGGGACAGGAATGTGCTGGTCAAGGCATGAGGACTCCCTCGGCGTAAAAATCTGACCATTTCCTTCTAACACCAGTTCATCCTGCAGGTTTACCCACAACACGTGGCTGTGCTTCCTCTTCTCATCCGTCAAATGGGCCAAAACCGCTCCGGCAGCCTGCACACAGCGAGATTTTTATGATTAGACGGCAAAGGAGCTGGAAGTCCGGCTCCTGCATCCTGAGGTGGGCGTGTGAGTCTCCACAAAACTGTCATGAGTCATTCCCCCGAGTCTATTTCTACACTCAGGAATATTAATGACTTCATGGATGACGGTTACATAAACGGACATAAAATGTTCTGCGGTGACAGAAATGTGCAAAATCCTGTTATTTTATTACATTTCATCTTCGTCGTCTATCCAGTTGATTTGTGAGTCTCCAACCTTCAATAAAAAATGGCTACTTAGAGGGATAACTGTTACAAATGCACCCTCTTTAGATGAAAGAGGTGGTAATCAAGAGTGAATCTTTCATCCACTTTTCATCCCTTCAAGTTTATGTTTGGGATTTATGAGATTAATAATTGCCTTAAAGTAAACAAGAGCGTTTCTACTGATTTGATGAAAGTGCTGCACCTCTGATGTTGGCTGAGCCACTCCATAAACAGGCATCTTGGGCACTCGTCTGAAGTTGACGGCCTTCATCTCCTTCACAGTGCTGAGCACGTCAGGAGCCAAGTACTCATCAGCGACCTGATACATGAGACGTTTGGAGACAGAGATGATGATTATACGACTGTGAGAGAAGATGATGACAGATTTGAGCTGAGAGGTTACTGAGTTTATCAGTATATTGAAAAAAAAACACAGCAGTCGCATTTGGATGCATCAACGCTGAGACTATATCTGTGTCCTACGTGGTGTGCTTTTGGTTTCGCATTACAGACACACAGATATAATCACAGGTCTACAGACCGCAGAATCGGCCTTCTGCGTCTGACTTCCTCACCAGGACGCGGGCTCCCCTGGTGACCAGCTCGGCCGGGGCCGACAGCTCCGATAGGTCCATGCGGGCCAGCAGTCTGTACAGCCATGTGTGGCAGCACATCCACTGGCTGAAGTTGGACACAAAGGCAAGAGGGTACTGCAAAAAAAAAACAAGTTACTTCAGAACCTATGCTGAATACAAATATGCATAAATTTATTTTAAAAAATGTTTTACCTGTTCATGAAGGTATGCGTTAAATACAATCAAGTAGAAGTAGCGCTCCAAGCTCTGCATGGTTCTGTTAAGAAAGTAGTCTTTGGTGCTGCTCCCCTAAGAAACAAACAAACAAATGCTTCACTATATTTCTGTCAGGTGTTTTATTTCTGTGGTGAATCAGTTCAACTAGATTTAAAACCCTGCTGATCTCCTGACAGACAGAGGATGACGAAGCTTAAAATTAAACCGTGTCACTTAAGTCCTCCAACAGCTGGAGGACCCACACTGATGAAGACTTCTCATGCATGGTTATTATCCTTTGACTGTGGTCTCGCAGCCTTTCACTTTATTAAACATCACATGCACTGTAAAAAGAAAGAGAAAAAAAAGAGCCCACATGCTGCCTTCAAAGACAAACTGCAGGCTGCTGTCGTCACATCACACTAACCTGAATTTGATAATCTTCTCCGATCCCCTCCAGCTTACTCTTGTTCTCATATATTGCTTCTTTTATGTTGTGCATTTCTGAACACAGGGCTATGGCTTGGTCAACCTGTCAAAAAGATAGAAAACATTGTTAACTTCAGCATTTCTGAATGTCAGTCGGAATGAAACATGAACCCGATTTGACCTTGTAAGACCTGCAGCAAACAAATGTAAGTTCAAAATCCCCTCAATAAATGTTGAACACAATAAAATTTGCAACTACGAATTCTTCAAAGTGAAAACATTGTGGTTTTTAAATAAAGTAATCTGCCCTACCTCTTCCATGACCTGCGGCCCATTAGGCAGTTTGTTGATCAGAGACTGGATGACCTGGAAAAGTGGTTTGGCCTCTGACCCTGGTGCCTCTTCAACTCTGCAAAACAAAAACACATGCACTCTGCACTAACATCACCCCAAAAAATGTGAATGAAATCATCATCAGACTGAATTTTTAAAACACGCGTTGGAGTCTTTGTTCCTCCACATGTGTTTGATAACGAGTTCTTACGGAGAAGGCACTTGTGAATCTCCCCTCAGGCGGTTCATGACCAGCGTGCCCAGGATCATGGCTAGGTTGGTGCGGCCGACGCCCACTTGGCAGCTGAAGAGCAGGGCGGGCAGCGGCCGCGACGCATCGTGGCCCAGAGACAAGCTGGGGCTCTCCTGGAAGAGACGATGAGAGAGAGTGCAAGTCAGTGCATCTCCAAAGATATGAGTGTGGTTTTATCTTCGTGGTCGGAGTGACATGCTGCTATTATAAGTTAGTTTTGGTGGCTCAAAGGAGACAAACTCTTATGATGTTTCCTCAGATGCATTTAGTGCAGTTTAAACCTGATTAGTTTTTAATGGGTCATTAGTTTTATCATGATGGAAGTATCTGAGATGAGTTGAGGGAAGTGGTTTTAAAGCCTTTTATTAATGAAGACTTCTGGAGGATAATATAATGAGTGAGAAATAATTATAGAAAGTGCAAAAGTGAGAGAAAGATGGATTCAGTAGAGTTCAGACCCAAAAGAAAAAAAACAAAAAAAAAACAGAAGCTACTTTCCAACCACATGGAACTGGACCGGCTGCTGCATTCAGTCCAAAAAAGGGCAAAACAAGGCGAAAAGAACATCCTGTGTGAGTGAAGGGCAGGACGGAAACCAGACAGAGCGGATGACCAGAGGAGCGGACATGAAGTGAGTACAAGCTGCAGATTTTCTGCCATTTCTTTTACATAATCATCTTAGTGCCTGGTGATGGATAGCACAGACAGGACATATTCAGAAGACTGGATATGAATTTAAAAAAGCTGCTGTGACCTTCTCGCTGCCTGAGTGAGAAAGTCCAGATGCGCTCTAATATTTCCACTCATTAATAACTTCGATGGCACATCAAAACACAATTCCGATGAGAAAAACAAAACCAAAAAAGGTCGATTTAATTGTTGAGCGTGTGCCATGAGTGACACTTTCACGTGGGCTTACCCTGAGTATGCTAACAAATGCGTCAAAGTCTTCTTCCAGTGGTGCTCCCTCCATCGGCAATGGCAATCTGTAGTACCTGCAAGACAACAGGTTGTTACCGAAAGTTGAACCTGCGTCTGTGTTGTGTCAATACTGAGATTATGTAGGTCACAACACGCTGCACATAAACAGTTAAGACTCTGCAGCCGAGCTCCCTTGTGTCTCTTTGTCTGTTTGAGCAATCTACAAGGGACGGCGGGAGAGATCAGAACCATGAGATCATTAATGTGCCTTTAAAAAGAACTACAATAAAACATCTGTGACACTTTAAGAGTCGGAGTCAGAGGCCTCGGAGCTCTACGCTCTTGCCCTGGAAATGTCGCGTGCAGCCCCGCAACATCTCAATAAAGTGGAGTCGACTGCAAACAGGATGCTGCGATCTTCGGCTGCGTGCACGGCCCTTTCTTCCAAAAAAGCAGGGCAACCACTCTCTGCACAAACAAGCGCCACTATTTATAACCTGCCCTGCATAGTCTGCAGCGCCGAGCCGCACACTGCTCCGTCTGCACTGACGTGAGAGCCGAGGAGGTGAAGGGGCAATAAAGGAACAGTGTAAACAACCTGTAGGCCGGCATGGTGAACATGGGCCTCTTATAGACCTCCTCGGTCACATGGATGTCCTCCTCGCACGTGATGGAGATCTTCTGCGGCTCGTCTTTGAAGTACTCGATGTCGTTGTAGACGTAGAAGATGTTTTCGTTGAGCTGGGCGAAGTCGTGGAGCTGGAGAGGAGGAGGGAGGGAGGAAGGGGTTCAAATGCTGCTAGATACTCAGCTGTAACCAAATTCTGACTAAAAGCGTGTGTTTGGTCACCTCCTTCCTGATGATGAGCTCCAGGCTCTCCACCGGCATCTCCTTCTCCAGGCCGTGGAGGTTCTCGTGTAGGTTTTCCTTCCTCCTGGGGGTGTAGGGCACAAAGTCTCCATCCTTGTGCAGGAAAACCACCGGCTCCTCTCTCACACAGAAGAATATAACCTCCTGTATGCAAAAGCACAACGAGATAGGGCATCAAATGATGGGGTTTTAAAAAAGTTAAGTGCTTGTTGCCTTTTGCCGACTGCGCCACTTCCAAGAGCAACTGGAAACAATCTGTTGTCTTATGACATGCAGCACATGAGTAAGGACTTTCGAGAGGCCTAATGTATAATTTTGTCAATTTCATTTCAATTACGGTCAGATTCTCGCTGCTGTAAGCAGAGAGATCCATTTTTCCACTGGTACACATGACCACAACTTTCTGTTTGCTCAGTTCTACAATTCAAGCCACAGCCTCCACTGAGCACTTGACTCCTCAAATATTTACTGACAACACGGCTAGAAAGAGCCCAGGCAGAGCAACGCAGGCACCAACTCAGGGGAAGAAAACTGCAACAGAGAATCTATCAACCAGTTCTGTCAGCTCAAGTGTATACAGTTGGAATTAATGTGTATAAAACAACACTGACCTCGCGTCCTTGCGCCTGGAGCCTCTGGAGAACCTGTTTGAAGCCGTTCAGGCTGGGCTGACCCATCCCAAACAGCGGGTAGGATCCCTTCACCTGGCGGAAGTTGGGCGCCCCGTAGCTGCCCGTGGTGTTCAGGACGTCGGCCTTACTGTACACGTCCTGGACCATGAAGTGCTCCCCCTGGAAAGCAGTGCAGGTTTCATCTGAGCGCCTAATCTTTTCCATTTATTAGCATATGTAAACTGAGCAGTGCAAATATGGTAACATTAAAGTGGTTAAAACTTTCCTGCTGCCAGTTCAAGCTTTTTACCTCATTTTATTTATTTCATTTTTTGTCCTTTAATGACATTAAAACATTAAAAAAATAAATAACAGGAAAAAAAAATCTCTTCCTCTTCCTCTTCTCTGTTGGCAAACAACACATCGGACGCGGTCTGGTTGCTCTGTTGACTCAACAGATTAAATCTCAGGTCTGTCACCACAGGATCAGTTATATTGTGTTTCAATAGAGCTGAGTCACTGTCAGCTTGGTGAGTATGGGTCATGACAACCAGTGCCAGGTCAATAAAACACCTGGATTTGTCAAGATCTGATCAAATAAGATGATCGAAGATCATCCCTACAGGTGGGGGGGGTAAATACTTTAACAAGAAACTTCTTGTTCATCATCATCGAGTGCCCTTTAGCAAATATTATATCTGCGTCATTGACTTTGGAACGTTGAAGTCGGTCATTTGTATCTATTATAAACAACAGTGACGCCGAGTTATCGCTCCGTTTATATACATCATTGATCTTCTATTTTATCTTTTCCAAAGCTTATAGTGTAAAGGAGAAAACCACAACATGAGCTGGACAAATTCAGGTATTTTAAGGTAGAATTGGAGCCACGACCTGGTTATCTAGAAACCCAAACCATCTGTCGGGCTAAAGTAAAATCCTGTGGCATTTTTGATAAGCTGAGAAAGGCCAGACCCAGTTTGAGAATATAATCTGTCACCTATCAGGTTCTGTGACAGTTTTCATCTTTAGGTTGTAGGACAAAAGAAAAAACTGTTATTTATTTATCTATTTGCTAAATAAGAGAGTAAAGCTTGATATTATTTTTCCCTGCAGCTGTGGCACAGCAGAGTTAGGACCAAACAAGGGAAGAAGAAGGGAAAATGAGTCAGGACAGAGTTACTGAGAGCGGTGACAAACTATGTGGTGAAAGTGCGACACTCGTTCAACACCACAGTCTGTAAAACCTCACTGGTTTTCATTGTGAAGTGGATTCATCGGTTGAGGCGAGTGTTTTCGGTTTTGCAAAAAAAACAAAAAAACACCTGGTTGCCGTGGACGGAGGGGGCCCCCGACACGAGAGAGGAAACGGCGTTTCATTGCGGACGTGACCTTACTGTAGTTGAAACTACCAACCTATCCAACACATGTAAACAGAAGCTGCGGGTTTACACCGACTGACTGAAAACACTGCATGCCTGACTGGAGCGGGGCAGAGGAGGTGACGGTGCAGCAGATCAAAGCGCCGAGAGGGAGGCAGGGGGGGTGACAACGATTCCTGTGTCAGCGGCTGCTACAGATCATAAAACGACGCATGACAATGTTCCTGCGCCGCTCTGCAACTTTGACACGTGAATGTGAAAAAAAGCAGAAATAAAAAAAGACAGGTGATGTCATTCCTCTTACCTGCACCAGGTAGTGCTCGGGCATGGCGTCCGATATCCGGCCGAGCTTGTAGTTGGTCTTGAGGATGTCATCGTGAATCTGGAACTCCTGTCTGCAGTTGTACCTGTGGAGCAGAACAAAACAGCAGGTCTGGACGGTTTAGAGGCCAATTCAATTATCAGCTACTATTTGCCCGGCCTGGATTGACAAATGAGATGATAACAGGGGCAAACACTTCAACAGGAGGGCAAGAGGGGGGTGGGGGGTAGCGGTGGTGTCACCACAGTGATCAAAGAGGATTAACACCCAATTGTGAGAACGCGGATTCGGGGAGGGACTTACGTGATGACGACAGGTGCGACTTTGTTGGTGATAATGGACTTGGCCTTGTTGTTATGGATGTTGACTGTCTGAAAGGGGCTCATGTTAAGTGACTGCCTGCTGTCGGCCATCCCGTTGCCATGGACACTCTCAAGCGGCGACGCTACGGAAACAGGCTGTGGTGCGGCACTGGCAGTTGTACCCATGCTCCACAAGCAGCTGTGAATGACATCGCAGCGGACTCAGAAACAGGAAGCAAACACACTCACACACACCTACACAAAAGCCCACACACAGTGGCAACACATACAGTACGTTTGGGGAGCGATAACACACGTAGACACGTATTTAAGGTGTTAGAAGCTCGTCGGTGGACGTCTCACACTTCGAGACGGAAGTGATTCAAGAGAATAAATCTGAACTTGTCACTCATGTTCTATAAATAATTGAAAAAAAAGAAAAATACACACAGAGCATTTCACATTTTATAAATATTAGTTAAATTGTTTTTTAACTAGTGGATTTCTCACTGGGGAATTTGATACAGACATTCATGGTCTCTAGAGGATGGGTTGTAATAACTTAACCTTTCATCCGAGGTCAAAATGCAACAATACTGACATTTCCATCCGTCTCAGCTGCACTTTGTGTTTACAGCTCAATAGTAGACGTTGTGACTCCTTCATGTTCAGCTTTTGGTGCGGATAAAGATGCAGATGAAGCCTTCTGTCCATGCTGTGTTCATTCTGTCTGTGTTTGTGCATATTTTCAGAAACCTTATGATTATGAAAAAAATGGAGAAGTGCCACATGTATTTATAACTTTAGGACACAACACTACCTCAACTTCTGCCTCTTTCTCACAAGGTCTTATGCCATGTTTGACATATAATTGGAAGTATGTGGGCATTGACGGCCTCATTGCATCTACTTTCATATATTAAGTGAGCAAAAAAACGCCCCTTGGCATGCCCACACTCTGAACTAAAGATGGTCATTCTTATCTATAAAGATCAAGATTGTTTTGTTCTCTGCACGGCAGTGAATAATTCCTAAATGTCAAGTCCATATTCTTGAACTTTACAGTTTCATCACTTCATCTGACAAATATTTACACCATGGTTTTATCTACTGATGAACCCAAAAACTGAAAATATGAGTTACTTCTCAAAATGCTGCCAAATCACTGCTATTGTTGAGTATTTCTTTTTATCAAAAAGAAGCATAAAAATCTTTCTGTGCCTCTGACAAAGAGCCAGGAAATGAAAACAGGAGACAAACAGACATGCAGATGATCAACCAATGATTCATGAAATCCCCCTGTTAGCTTCAGCCAGCTCTCAGAACACATGAAAATCATCTTTAATTTCATATCGCTGTGATTTAAAAACACAGTGGCAGGGGGTTAAGGTCGAGTGTGACAGTATTTATGTTTTAATCACACAACTTGATATGGAGCACTCAGACGCCCACGCGAGCCAGCCACAGGTTTCAAGCAAACCCTCCTCCCCTTTGAATAAACAGTGAGCCTTGCAGGGAGCTCTGCAGATAAACAAACGAGTCTTCCGACAAGCAAGCAGTCAGCGTCAGGAACAACACCGCTCCTCAACATCACCTCTAACACACAGGAACCTACAGCACCAGAGCACACAATCAGAGAAAAAAAAAACACACAATCCCCCACATGAAACCCCACAACACAAACTCACAGATAACACATACTGTCACACTGCAGCAGCAGAGTGTCGACCAAGAGGGTTAAGACAGAAATCGATCCGACATCAGTATCTACTTCATGTGATACAGCTGAAGGGGTACTGCAGGGATTTCTGCTGCCGCCTGAAGCTCAAAGCACCTCTGTGTGATCTCCGGCTTTGAACAGAGTGGACTCTCGTTGTGCAGAGAGGCTCTGTGGAGAGAGAGAAGTGGCGGGTGAGTCACCGCTACTCCCCTCATTGTTGCGTCTGGAGCTGAGTGGGCAGGTCAACCTTGTACCTTTTTTGATTTGGTAAAGGTTTTCTTCTCAAGGGCAGGATAACAACATATTGATTTGCTTGTTAGGCTGCAGTGTCTGCTGGAACCGTTAAAAATAAAGGGGAAAAAACACAACAAACACAAAGCTCATCTAGAATAACTGGTAAGATTTGAGGGGGAAAATGCTGCTGAGTAAAAAAAGAAGTAAAGTCTCTAACCAATAAAAGAAAGCAACATCCTTAAAAGGAAGTTAAGTTTTCAAGGATACTGTGCCCCGGCTGCCCAAATCTATTTGAGTCCTCACCACATACCAAAAGCATCTCTGCTGCCATAATTGTGTGACTCCCGAAAGAAAAACAAGAAAAACCCTCGGCACTGCAACAAATCTATCCAAAAAATTCAATATCTTACGTGTGCGTTGAAGAGCGTTGGCTGGTTCCAGAGCCTTTTCTTTGCTGCTTGTTTTCTGCCATGGTCCAAAAGGAGTGTGAGAACTTGGCATCACATCCAAAAAGAAATCTTCCTCTTTTGAATCCCCTCGCCCACCCCCAGTCGGTGGGAAACACCCCTCATGGGAGCTCAGAGCCCTCGGCCGCTTGGCACCGGGCAAAAAAAAAAGAAGAAAAAACTTCCAAGAGCGATCGGGCAGCGTCGTCCACGTCTGTGTCTTATCTCCAGTCTGATGTTGGGGAGTAGATTCATGCAACAGAGACTCGAGTCTCTCCAGAGGGGACCGGGCAAAAGTAGTGGTACATCTGGCGGCCAGATGGCTAAGGTTCAGCTCCCTCTCACAGGGACAGGATTTGCACAAAGACCACACAGTTGACTCTTGTGCTGTACAGTAGGGCTGTCACTTCCTATGTAAAACTCAAACATTTGTCCGAACGCGATTCTCCGATCATAATGATCTGCTGAAATTCAAAGCTTAGAGTCTATAAGCGCATGACACCGTATGAAGCAGTTCCATCTGTGGTCCAGCAGAGGGTTCCCTTAAAGTCCCCTATCAGCTTGAATTAGTTAAAATGAATTATGAGCCTCGTCTGAACTGTAATCTCTTTTTTCATTAATTGTGTTCATACAGTTCATAAAAAAACTGTGAATTTATTCATCCAGATTTTAGATTCCTGCCCAGAGAAAAAAAACAATATGAAGTGATCTGGGAACCTTTTTTGACATCTAATGGACCAAACAACAGATTATAATCATTCCATTTCACCGCATTTTCTTCCAATTCTATTTCTAGTCAAGTTTCCATCAAATGTTGTGCAAGATTGAAGCAAATTTCCAGAAAGCCTTGAAGAGAAAATGCAAATAAATGCACGACACGTCCCCAACCACAACCGTACTGTTGTTATTAAGAGTTGGATGCATGAAGATGAACAGACAACGGCGCCAATTCTTTCAGTTAGTTCCAACACACCCGTGGGAAAGAGCGCTATCAGATTATCTTTAATAGTCACATACTTCAATTAATGCACTAAAATGAAAATACACATAAAAACAGGTGGATAAAAACGCACTCAACTGTCAACTTTGGGAGTTTCTCCTCACAGACTCTACGTAAAGGTCTAATGACAGACCTTGATGTAGGCTGTACAGACTGTAAATCCCTTTGATGGGACAATAAAAACACATATAAACAACAAACTTGAATTAGCCTAAGAGTGAGAAATACTAAACAGCTGCAAACAGCCGTGTGATCGACTCTATTAAAAAGGTTGAATATGAGACATGGAGGATATAAAACGAATGCTTTGTCGCCTTGACTTCCTATTTGGACTCATAGTGAAGGCCATTTGCATAGCAAACCCTTTTCATACCCTGTCACTTTAAGAACATGTAATCAGTAGGTTTCCTTTACACACCACCACAGTCATGCATGATAATACGCATGTTCCTATGTGGTTCAGTCGAAGGCTATAAAACACTCGGAGAGCAGATTCTCCCATTATCCTAATCTATGCAGTACAACTTCCCAAATTTTATCCCATGTGCTGAGGTTTTAATGAAACTCACTGACACTTTCTGACAGAAACTTCAGTTTTTTAAAAGGCCTAACACACCCTTCAACACAGAAGTCTATACCACACACATATGAGCTCAACTTGTCAGCCGCACTGATTTCAGCAGAGGCAGGCCTGGTCTAGCGAGCGGGCAGCCGGGGCGGAGGCCTGAGTAGAAATAGCCCTCAGTCATAAACATCCTCCTGGAGAACCAATCAAGAGAACTCATCAGAGAAGCTGTTTATCCCACATGTCAGCCAGAGTAGTGTCGCGCTGCTCGTGAGGCCAATAAAACGACATGACAAACTCAGATTTCCCAAGTTTGTCTATGACACCATCGGGCCAGAGGGTGAACAGCTGCTTGAGTTTAGCTAATGCCACTAATATCTAACTTCACCGATGGCACAGTAAGAATAAAGGCCATGGAAACTGGAAGCTTCTGCCAGTCCTACCAGTATTACTCCATTCAGGGCTGCCCCATTTAAATTCAGCCGGTGTCCCAACTTTGCTGTAGCAACGTCTTCAGACAAAAGGGCCCGAGTGCAGACAGGAAGAAGCGTGCAGCTGCAGGATGCATCTGTTGGTGGAGCCGAGGAAGGATGCAGAACGCTCTTCATTCACAAGAGATGCAGGGGTTCAAGAGAGATGGGTATCACTTTGTAACACTCCGAAGATCTTTCAACGCTGCTTCCCAGACAGAGATGAGAGAGGAGCCGGTAGTGTAGCAGCAAAAAGAGAAAAAAAAGAAGGAGCCCGAAGTGAATGCAACTTGCTTTGCAACACTGCTCGTTGTGTTCGAACCTGGGTATTCTCTGGTCTCCAGAGAAGCCACTCAGCTCAGTCTGACAATGTTAAGCCTGGATGTCTGCTGTCTGCACAAAACCACATATAACGACGACAGAACTGAATGAACACCACACAAGCTTGATGTCGTACGATGCAGTCAGGCTTTTATTTCTAAAGCAGCACCACATTCATGACCATGTTTGTTTTGAACATATGTTGCTTTGAAAATCTGATAATTACATGTGTTCAGAAGAATTAAAAAGTATGCCAAATGAAGACTTCATGTATCACAGTGTCAAGTCTGATCTATAACAATGACAAAGCGTCCCACGCTCTCTTACTCATCACAGGATACTAGACCAGCAAAGTCTTCAATACAAACCAGTCACACCCCTCTGAACAGAGGAAGCGTGAGCACACCTTGACAGGAAATGCTTAGTTGTACTCTCTGAAACTTCCTCCCTGCAGCTGTACACATATTTCACCAATGAGGTTAAGGGTTACATATAGGCGTGATTCCACAGGACATTGCTAGTTCCTGAGCTAAATATCAGTGTTGCACGGAAATGAGCTCAGTCCTTCCTCTGCATGAAATCTTTTTCTTGCTTTCCTCCAACTGTTCGAAAAAAGAAAAAAAAAAGGCCTCATTGTGAGTTTGTGTCAGCTCACGGCTCCCATGTTTGTTTTTCGTCCAAAATAAATCACCCCAACCGGCGTGTTCAGATAGAGACCGTGGCACAAAGGAAGCCGCGCAACGCATTGTTCGAGGATGCGATTTCCAAATCTGATCAAACTCCCACGGAATAGATTGTGCACGGGAAGACAGATAGTCCAGATTAAGCTGTCAAAAGTGCACAAAATGGCTGAAAAAAAAAAAAGCAACTTAACCGAAAGTTTTTTTAAACCAGCAAATCTACCAGGAATGAGACAAAAAAACAAACTATGCAGCAAATATGGCATAAATCACACAAATAACCTTTAGCCTTCCACATTCTTGCTTTCATCACAGCTTGACACGGAGCTGCTAAAACGGGTGAGCAGATCTATTTTTAAACCCCTGCCTGTAATTTATTTCATTTCAAGATGGCAATTTTATCCCCCTATGATTTCAAGGCTGCAGTAATGTGGCTTTTTTTCTAAAAAAAAAAACCTACCAGCGTCTGACCACGATATTCTGTTCAGCACCAGCCAGGCCGACCGACAGCATTTTTTTTTTTTATTTGTCACAGCCTTGGACGAACCGCTCCACCGGCAGATTTTACACAGATTTGTTAACATGTTTCCCTTTCGCCTGCCACTCTTGATTGCAATCTGTAAACTTGCATGTGTATGTGCAAACAAATTCCGACCTAGCGGCTCTATTTTCTAAGTTGGTGTGGCGATGCCAGAATCCTGTCATACAGGCGCTGGTCCTCCAGTAAAGGAATGATAAACACTTCATCACATGCCATGAAGAATGTAATCAATGTAGCTATGTGAATATCAAACATGACCGGTATTATAACAGCATGTGTGAAGCCAATAAAGCTATCCCCGCAAAAATGACAGGAAGCTTCATATATATCATCTAGTTTGAGAAAAAAAAAAAAGGCTGCATAGTTGAGTCTGAAGTCTGAGATAAAAATCACGCCAGGCATGTGAAGTGATATTTAGACAACAACGTATGCCATTTCCTTCTGTATTCTTCAGAGACGTGCTGATGACATGTCTGGCAGCCACAAGCCTGCAGCGGGGAGTCAAGTATCACAACACAGAAGGAAGGTGAAGTAGATCCCAACTGTACCTGACGTTCAGCCGTTCAGTCCACCATCCGAGAGGTGCTCCGGTCTCTGAGGATCACAACCGGAAAACAGGAGAAGAGAACAGTTGGTTTGAGAGGAGAAGCGGCTAGGGTGACAGCTCTCTCTGGCAGGCAGCGCCGCCGGTCTCAGTCGGACATCCTCGCTTGGCGTGTCTCTGTCTCTCTTTCTCTCTCACTCACTCTCTCTGTGATCTGTGAGGTAATCTGTCTCTGCCTCGCTGATCACACACACACACATACACACACACACACACACACACACACTATGGCAGGCGGTGGTCTCGCATCATTAACGCGTCTCTAATAAAGCCAAGTCAATGAGCATGTCCTTCAGTGAGGACAGGATCCCAGACAGGCACTCAGCAGGAGGAGGAGGAGGAGGAGGAGGAGGAGGTTGGGTAAGAGGAGGGGGGTGCAGCTCTCCGTCTGAGGCTTAGTTGGGTGACAGCGTGCTCTCTTGTTGTTTTCTTTCTGTGCGTTACTTTTCTGTATGCAAGGCTGCGCGCACAACACCGAGATTTGTGTGTCTGTGTGTGTGTGTGCGCGATGTGCAATGCTGTTGTGTGTGGGGATGTGTGAAGAGGATGTGGGGGCGGACCCACAGAGGCTTACTCATCATCCAGTTCACCGTCCAATCTCTATCAGAGCCTCCTGGCAGCACAATGCCTCCCACACATGGCAGACCTTTTAACAACTGTCTCCAACACATAAATTCAACCTTCACTTATTAAAAACTTCTTACAGTCAGCCGCAGCCATTAACCCTCACTGACACGCTGTAATGCAATGTAATGTAGTGCACGGTCCTGCCAGGAGAACTGACGACCGGTAACAACTGCATGCAGATGACATCACGTAAGCCTAATTCACTACGATGCTCTAATTACTCCATTCATTAGCGGTTAACACATGCCATGTTAAAGGCAAACAGACTTACAGCTGGGCAAATACTTTAGATTTAAGCTTCCAGGTTCAGCTGTGTGCTCTACCTCTTGTGGCCGTAACCCTGAGGTCAGACCGACTTCGCATGCCGTGGTCTCATGGTGTCCTGTTTCGTGCTGTGGGCTGTATGAAGTAAGAACAAAGACCGCAGCAGCTGGTGATACTGTGATATTATACCTGCACGGGCAACAAACTTGCCCTAGAAATCACAAATTCTGCAAAAACACACTCATACCATACTACCACTACAGCTGCAAATGAAGAAACAAAACACCCAAGGGGTCGACTCGACACAGTCGCTGCATACGAGAGTATTTTCTTACAACAACATGTGTAATCGGTCCGTCACAAGATAATACCCAAATTAAGCTGATTTGCAAAAGTGAGTGAGCGGTTTTGGAGATATGGATGTAAAAATCTACTGCTGCCACACCTGTTCCTTCCTTCCTGCAGCAGCGCAGGCCAAAGACTCGTCTTGTTGTTGCCACACCACAAATGTGAAGTGAAACAAAGCCCTCCCATGAAAAACCGCGAAACCGCAAGATATGAATGAATCGATCTAGGAAGGGAGCAGTCATAAACAAGATTTTCGTTTTTCAACGGGTGCTTCTTATAATCAGCAAGAAACAGGTTTGGGATTGTGACATGTAGTCGTGTAGTTGCTCTGACTGATGCAAATCCTCCTGTTTCCTTCCTTTTCTTTTTGATTGGAAAAAGATTAGGCAAGGCACAGGTCCAAGTGAAAGACCGAAGAGAATATGATCTGTGACAGATTCAAAGTAACATCCTCTCTCTGCTGAACGTCCCCGGTGGAAAAAAAAGAAAAAAAGAAAAAAGGAGCAGTTAATATCAGCTGTCTTGTCCAAATCCTTTCTCAGGCCTGGTGTTTGTCTCACCCCCCAAAAAGTCAATTTGCTAAAAGCCTTGTAACAGGAAGAGGAAAGGAGGAGATAGTGAAGGGAAATATTTCACCTGGGCTACAGCTCAAGTCCTAAGCTGTGCTGAATGAGCACGACAATAAGTTATAGATGAACTCTTCAATGAAAAAAAATGTTATTTTTAATGTCTTTATGGACGTGTGACAGCTTTTTTCAACAACTGAGTCAGGTTACAAGTGTATTAACAAACACTACAGCTGAAATTACAATGAATTCAAACCCCAAAGGGACCAATTTTGGGGATGCGCATTACTCTATAGAGTCCAGTGATCAAATATGACACCTTGTGGTTAAAATTATCCAATGCACTCAGGCATGTACACAAGACTTCACATCAGTGGGACACAGATGTTCATTATCTTATGACAACTGTTTCAGCTCCAAACAGGTGTTGATACTGTGACTTGACACAGCATGACTGAGACTCTGAAGGCTGCAATTACCAATGAAAACAATCAGGTTTTTAAAATCTTTTTTCAAAAATTCAAGAGAAAATGTGCTATTTTTCATGTTTACCGAAGCATCCACTGGGATTTAAGAGGATAAACTCATCCAAATAACCCCTAAACCTATCAAATTGATCAATTCCCCACCGATAATCCTACGATTCATAAACGGCTTCTGATAAAGCATGAGCTATATGACAATGATTCACAAAAGAAAATTAGCAACTTTTACAAGTTAACCCTGGGAGGAGTGAAGTTTCTGCTCGATGCTTCTTATCAAGATAAATCTAAGAATAAACAGCTCAATCATTTATGATCCAGGTGTTCATTCACCGAGGAGTTTCGTGCTCTCAGTCTTGATTAATTGTGATGTTCGCGGTTTGATCTGCGCTCTCGGTTGTCAAGAGCCAGTTTCTGTCTTCCCCCAGGATGCAGGAGAGGTAAAGTGATATGAAGAGAGACTGATCCCAGCTGGACGGGCGAAATCAAACAAAAGCCGGGACCATAATACATCAAAGGGAGTCATGTGCTTTGTCTTACTTGAACTATAGACTTTTCATACTTGACATTGCACCTAATAAGAAGAATGCTCTGGAATATCTGTTCTGCATTGGCATTAGGCTATTTATAGGCTTAAATGATCCATGAGCATTATATTTAAAATATACTCCAGTTTACAAATACTTTTTTTTCTCATATATTATATTCATTTAGCAGATGTTTATGTCCAAAACAGCTTAAAACAATGTACAATGTGCTATCCTAGACCAAGAGCAGTTATCGTTCACAAGCACAAGAGCTTCCCTTATAAACAAATAAAAGTACCGGTATGTTCATTGTACAGACAGCACAGATATTTTGTTTTAGTCATTAAAATATGGCCTGAACAAGATGTTTTTTTTATTCTATAGCCTATAGCCTAATATGCATGTTCATTCTTGACTCCTGGATTGTACAGGTTTTCTTTTGTAACACACAATAGCTACAACAGTAGGCTATGTAAACATATATTTGGATCAGTAAACCATCCATCTGGTAATGTTATCTGTGTGTGGAAATATTTGTTTTGGATTCTCTAAGGGCCATCATATCTCAAAATACTTGCTCTGCGGGGGATGGAATTGACTTTGATAATGTGGCAACCATTTTTACCACTCTACAGACAGATTGAGTTCATAGCAACCATTTACTATGGACTGTAACATAGAAAATATAGCCTACTATGGACTGGACTAATCAAAGGCTGTACTATTTGGCAGTAGGTGGGACATCACTGCAAAATCTGGGTGTTAGAAGTGTTTTTAAAGAGAAGAAAATTGAAAAAGAAAATAGGCTACATTTTGTAAGAATGTTTGACTTTTGATCAGCACCAACTTAAGTTGCAAGTGCTTCTTTTGTTTATGTTGCATCACTTCTTGTAGGAAAAGTCACTGAGTGAATGCTGTGCACAATGCACTGCAGGCATGGAGAGTGGGGGGTGCCAAGCACATGTATGCTCCATCAACCAACCACACAAACACTTCATGAAAATACCTTTCAACTACAGTCAAACTGCACCGCTGCAGCTATTATATTGCACAATTAACGAAAGCACGAGGACTCCGATACGCTCTTAGCATCCAAAACGGCATCAGCATTAACTTTTAGGCTGCCGTAGCTCGTGCAACAAGACCCGTAAACTTTAAAGCTACTCACCATTTCAGCACACGGTGGATGAAAAAGCGTCCAAAGAGAACCGAAGCTGGGTTTGTCCGGAGGATGCAGCCGAGGTGCACAGCTTTCTGTTTACAGGCTAGAAAAAACACTCATTGATAGTTTTTTTAATGCCTCTTTTCTCGGGGAATTTACGAGGAAAGGGGTTTCGCTATGTGAATAAAGAAGGACCGCGCATGCGCAGTTGACGGTCATCCTCGGACGCTCTCTGCAAGTCTTCAGCCAAGATATTAACGCATCTTTAGTAGGAAAGCATGACTTACAGAGCCTTTCTTCATTAAAAATGACTGCTTTCCAGTATAGACAGTTAGAATAGGCAATTTTGCAAAAATACTGATGTGTCTGTTATAGGCTATTGTAGGCTAACACATAACATTGAAAAAAATAGGCCTATTGGAAACTCACCGTTTGAATAAATGAACTTCAAGAGTATAGCCTATGGATGATCATCTATAGAGAGATAAAGTGACATTTCCTGTGTAATTCTGCCTCTGCTGGGCCTGGTGTGTCTGATGCCAATATGAACTGTTATCTTAGTAGCCTATGCCTACTCAAGTTTTGTCTTAAAAAAAAAGTCTACTTATGTGAAGCCTATAGCCTCGGTTGCAAATATCAAACCTGGCCTTATGTGTAACAATTGATATAGACCTAATAATACTGATAATTCAGACTACTGAGTGATGTTCTGACATGTTTTTATGTTAATGCTTGTGATGTTTCATTAGTCTGTGGGCACAACAGCCCAATCCTTCCCCCTATAGTCCAATTCAGACGGTATTCAGTTGACTACATGACACTATGGGAAAGGCTAACAATTAGTGTAAGCCAAATAGCTGAAACAATTAGTCCACGGATGGGGACTCAGGCTGCAGAAGCCCAAAGATCATGGCGCAAACAAAAAGTAGTGCTCCTTGTAAACACGCACCCGGGCGCCTCATTACCAAGTGAATGGATGATGAGCTGTCAGGTAACAAGTCTTGAGGACGCATGTCAATTTCCTTTAATGTTCTCAGCTACTTGTTAAACATGAAAGGGCGTGGGTGAGGGTATATAAGACACCCCTAATCTCCCAGTAGAGGTATTTGTCATTAACCGGCCTAAAACATGCGCTCATTGGGAGCTCTGAGCGTCGCGTTGCACGCATCTCTGCTGGTGCTGCTGGCCCAGGGGATCCAGAAGTCCAGGGATGGAGTTTACATGAGGCCGCTGCATCGTCTCTCCGTCATGGACCGATCCACCGGGTATCACCTGCCGACCTACATGATGCATCTCTACAGGAATTTCAAGACCAACTTTTCCAGGCCATTGGATACCGTGGAGCAAGACGCAGCGAAGCAAGCAGACACCGTGAAGAGTGTGATGGCTAAAAGTAAGACCAGATTTTTTTTTTTTGTTCACTCGGACACGAATGATAAGATGATGGCAAATGTAAGAATCTGTATTTATCCACTGGGATTTGGTTGCTCCGCTCAGACTTGGATCTATTCTCTACCTCTTTTTTCTTTTTATGTTAGTTTTTATTCTTTGGCGCAAGTGTCCTGTCAAAGCTGCGCGCCAGACGACCTCAGAGGGTTTCAATCCACATCCAGCTCAGGGGGGTGAATAACCCACGCAGGGATCAGCGTGTGAAAAGGCCGGTTTTCTGTCTAATGCTCAAAGCAAACCTCCTTTTTTTCTTAAATAGGTGATGTTGATTAGATACCTCGCCAGACATCCCCCTATACAAATCTCTTGCTAAGTCAAATCAACAACTTCCCTCAGTTCTTTTTCACACTTGGTCTGATTAGATTAGAGCTCGGGATTTAATGGTGGCACAAGCAGCCATCAGAGGACGAGCCCCCTCCCCGCTGCTGAATCCAATTTCACATAGGTGTTAGAGTTATTACCTATTTGTCTGACTGAGGATATGCAGAAGCCGGGGCAGGCAGGGATGTGTTAAATGATTGGTTTCGAGAGGGGGCTCGGTGTTTGATTTGAGTCGATTAATAAGAGTGGATGGTTTTTGCACGTTTAATCAACAGTGCAGCTAAATGGGCCAATATGCACTGGACAATGCAGAGCTGCAGTGTTTAAAATGCTTTAATCCTTTAGATGAATTTAAACCACACCTGTTCATTGAATCACAATGACCCCACCATCCCCTGCCTTCAGTTACAGATGTGGGTGCAGCACATGATACCCTCAAGCTGGAACAATGACTGGATTTTTTTTCTTTCTGAAACCTTAGATACATCTTGAAATACATCTTTTGATGAAATCTCCATCAATGCAGTATATAATCTTGAAGCTGGAACATAAGCTATCAACAGCAAATAAAATGCATTTAGTATTTTATTAGAAGTGAGTGGATCTCAAAACAAAAAATGCATTTATTATAAGACTATTAGCATCCTACAATGAAAATGAATTACTTTTTTTATTTCCAGGGTGCAATAATGGCATTTTTTTTGGTTCAGTTACTCCTTTTACAACCCTGACTTTTTATTCATGTCATAATATTATGTATTACAGTTACTGCAGTTTTATGTAGTATATATGCCTGTAAAATAAAAAAACAAAACAATATCCTCTGTTCTATAATCCTATGATATCTATACTGCTTTAATGCTTAATACAGAAATAACAATCATGTTGCTTTATAAGAGCAAGTTCCTGTATGGAATTTAATAGATGACTATTATTTTTGATAGAATACCCTTGTAGTCTTTGTTGCAAATATTCATAATTACGATACTTCTATTGCCATAACATCCACTAATAATAAGATACATGTGAACCTCAATGATGCTAATCTTTTTCTTTTCATTTCATTAGGTTTGACGTACACACATAGGCGCTGGGCTGTGACCTTTGACCTCCACACCCTGCTGGCTGACAAGCAGATCCAGGCAGCAGAGCTGAGAATCAGGCTCCCTCGGACACCGAGCGCTTACAACATCTCAGTGGAGGTCTATCACCATGGACAGGCATGCCATTCGCGCCGACTCTGCCAAGAACAGCAGCTGGTGGGGCTGCTCACTGAATCATCACTGGTCACTTCATCACAGAGCTGGAAAGTGTTCAACATGACGAGTCCTCTCTTGGACTGGCTCAGACGGAAACCGACAGAAAGATTTCAACACCAAAGTGTATCAAGAAGAAGGAAAATGGTAAAGACAGAGAGACGCCTGTCGCTTCCTGATCAGCCTGTCTATGTGGCGAGCCGGAGGACTGAGCAGGATGTCAGTGACCGAGCCTTGCTGGTCGTCTTTTCACACACTGGCTTGGATGAAAACTCAAAGGCCAAAGCAAGCTTACTTCATACAGCTGAACAATCCAAGTTCTTGTCCCCTGCTGAAATCAAAAAGGCCCGCTGGCCAAAGAGGCGCAGGAGTAAACGGGGCCAGAGAGAACAAACAGCGAGAAGCCCGCAGGTGTCCAAGAGAGGGAATGAAAAATCTCTCTGTCGGAGAGTCGACCTGCATGTAGACTTTAATCAAATAGGATGGGGGTCCTGGATCATCTTTCCAAAAAGGTACAACGCCTACCGTTGTGAAGGTTCCTGCCCTGGCCCTCTGGGAGAAGACCTAAATCCAACAAATCATGCTTATATGCAGGTGGGTACTACAGTCTGTGTAAAATCTGGGAAATTGGAGATTCGTTCATGACCTCCATGGACTATGGTTTGATTCAACGTAACAAATTCTCCTTTGTTTCTTCCTTTTTCAGAGTTTACTGAAACATTATCACCCCGACAGAGTGGCATCGCCCTGCTGCGCCCCGACCAAAATGAGTCCACTGAGCATGCTGTACTACGAAAACGGAGAAATGCTCCTACGACATCACGAAGACATGATTGTGAATGAGTGTGGCTGCCAGTGACAGCTGAACTCCCCTTGAAGCATTACCTCAGTTGCTGAGCAGCATAACAGCAACTGATTTCTGAAAAAAAAAAGAAACACTTAGCCAGAAGGGAGAAAAAAAAGCTCTTTGATATTTGTCACTGTACATTTCAAGATCGTAGTTGATCTATGTGCAGCGATATAAGTATAAGAATTTGTGGTGTGAGCTCTGGTTTTGGAAGGAGAACATTGTAAGATGTGGCAAAACATATTCTCTACAACACAGCAGCATCTTGCTCTACAGGTGTTTGCAGCTGTCATCTAATATTAAAAAAATATTCTCCCTTAACTTATCAATTTCATCAATAATGTAAACATAAAATGATAATGTTATTGAATATTCCAGCACTGTTTTATTGTACACTACCATTTGTGCATATATAAACTAATGTATATTTATTGTAAATATTAAAAAGAATGGTATTTATGTACATATTGCATATGGAGCATGTATTTTGTTATGTTTGATACTGAACTTTTTTGTTAAAAAGTTGGCAAAATACAGGACCTAATTTTATAACCATGCCGACCCAAACTTCAACAAATATGTCAATGTCAGCCAGTATGACAGAGATGCCATTGATAGACTGATCAGTTTTCTAATCTTGTTCAGTCATTAATCGATCAGATATTGTCTTTTGGAATAACTTTTATTAATTTCATGATATCGTGCTTTATTTTAGCTTCTATTCTTGCAGTAACTTATGGAAAAGAGGTTGTTTTGAGAAATGACACCTGTTCAGCACAGCTTTCTCTGAGCTGCCGTGTTTGGTTTGTGCTGTCATGACACAATATGAACACAACATACCTGCAAAAACTATCCACAGCACGCAGCAGTATGTGCCTGCTTGGATCACCGGTATATCTATCTGGAACTTGTGTGTGTGATACAAAAGAACAGACACGTCAAAGGATGCAGACTTTTCTAGTTTCACACTTTCAGTCATTGAATTCCACTGATGTTCACTAATTCAAAATAAAGCTCTGTATTGCAGAGTCATATCTAGCAAACACTGTGAAGTGACCTGCTAGTTGTAACAAAGCAAAACCAAGTTCTATTCTTCTGAAACCAGAGAGCTTATTGTATTCAGATCCTTTGAAAATACACTGACTGACCAGGAATTTGCCAGAGTCATGATCACAGCAGTGCTCAAACTGGGAATAGTGGATCAGGACCCAAAGGTAAGACAACAAATCTCAGCTTCAGGCCAATATTGGAAGAAAATTTAAAACAACAACAACATCCTTTTAATTTGAAATATATCAGAGGTGCAACAATCAGTGGATTGACAGAAAGTTTGAGTAATAAGTGATCATTTGTTGCTTTTATTTATTCTAACGTAAGTCAAATGTCTTTGCGTTTTGGACTGTTGCTTGGATTTAACAAAATATCTGAGGAGATCACCCTGAGCTTTTCGAAAACTGAGATAGAAATCTTTTTTCACTGTTCTTTGATGTTTTTATAAATGATCTACAGAGAAAATATCTGACAGATAAAGTGAGCTCAGTGCTGAAAGAAAGATAATTTATTAGAAAAATGACTGCAACCATATTGGAAATTCATTGTTTGAGTCATTTCTCATCCAAAGATGATGAAAAAAACATGTGTTTCAGTTTCTCAGATGTGAATATTAATTTTTGCTTTTTGTTAGTCATATATGATTGTAAGCAGATTTCTTTGGTATTTTGATTGTTAGTCAGACCAAACAAGACCTTTGAAGATGGCAAATTGGTCTCTGGGGAATTCTAGTGGCATATGTTTAAAAAAGAGAAAGCCGTGTGAAATAATCCCATTTTGAAAAGAAGAATTCAGACATGAAATGTCTTGTTAGTTGTTACAAAATTAACCTCCCCATAATGACCAATTAAACATATCTCTAGAGAAATATGTGAAGTTGTTCTTTACCTTCACACAACAAGACGTTGACTGTCATTCAGCAGGTTGTCCGAAGCTTGTGAATGAGACATCTCAGGGCTGTCTGCTGTCAATTTAGGCAGAAATATCCATTAAAATGGGATGAATTAAACAATGTGGTCAAACATCAAGGTCCCTGTGACCTCATAAAACATGTTTTAATCTAGGCTAACTAAAAGTAGAAGGGTAGGCGTAAATAAGCAATAGCTTCAGCCTATGCCTTTTCGGTTAGGTTTCTTTCTAATGTGAACTAATGTTTTCTGTTGGTGTCTAAATTCGGAATGGCCTGGCCGAAATAAACATATTTTCATTCATTCATTCACCTGTTCTCATTTAGCCTAAAACAAGGGAACATTTTTGAGTTCTCGTTATTCACATGTTATGCTATTATTTTACTGGTCCGGCCTAGCTGAGATCATATTACGCTGTTGTATGTGGTCCTTCAACTAAAATAAGTTGACCTGGTTGACAGACATTGGATTGAGTTTGGTGTCTGTCTGTAGATCAGCTGCGTATTCTGCAACCTTCATGCGCAGCATTGACACGCGCGACACACGCTGCTAGCCAGCTGTTAGCTACTAGCAGCCTGAAGCTAACTCATGCTGATATGAAGCAGTAGTAGTGACACAACATCGCCAAAGTTAGTTTACTGGTTTGTGAGCGGTTGCCAGAGGAGAACTACCTCTCCTTTGTATATCGGAATATTTCAGGTGAATGAAATTGCCCCCTCTCTGGGGCTAAAAATAGGCTACACACACTCACCAAATTAGACTGTGGTTTAGCCGGTGTAGCTAACGGTGGCTGCAGCTGCTCTGTGACAGCACCATAGCTCTAATCTGGGTAAGTGGCTCTCTGGCGCTGCTTTAATGAAACACTAATGAAATAATGACTGGTATTTTGGTATCGCTGACTAAACAGACTGTCTTTGTATTTTTTTCTGATAGTGCATGGGCTGTGGTATTGTAGAGTTTAAATGTTATTTTCCTTTAAATTATTTTTGTACTTATATGGAGATGATATGTCCCTAGCAACCAGGTCCAGTTCCCTGGTAGTGCGGTAAAGATAGTGGTTCCAACTTTTGTGTAGACCTACTGCAGCAGCAGAAAGTAACATGAGTACATAATGGTTTTATGTTGATGTATCTATTTTGAAGGATAATTATGTTTTAATAACGACATTAGTGACTAGCCTAATGAGAGACATGTTTGAAAGTTTTTAATTGACTCAGCTGGTGTTGGAAGCTAACTAACTGCTTGTTTCCAAGTTATCTTAAAGTAGATCTGCAAATAATAAGTCTAATAGCCTAGTTGACTGAGAGAAACTTAAGTGACAACAGCTGTGGTATATTATTTATTGTTTATGTCATTATTTCAAGTGACTCCCATTCAAGTGAAATCTCTTTGCAGCTCTAGTGTAAAAGGTCCAGTATCCACTATGTCATTACCTTTGCTTTATAACACATTAATATGAGATGTATCCAAAAAGATCAAAATTTCCCACAAATGTTGACGTTTTTGACATGTTAATAACTTGAATATTAACAGTATTTCTTATTATATCATTTGGCTGTCTTGAATCTGAAGTATGAAAGTGTAATGTTGTATAACTTCCTGTAGGAACACTTACTGCAGAGAAATGGCTGAGGCAGTTGCAAATGTGGCCCGCAGGGTTAATGCCACTGTTGAGGAGGAGAAAGACACTTTGGGTAAGACTCCCTTTACACATCTTCTATCTCTTACAACCTCCTTCTGCAGATTCCAATAAAGTGAATGAATAACTAAGTCAATATTGTGTTTGCTGTTTCCAAATTTCACCAGCAGATGGTGACAGAGACTTAAACTTGCTAACCATAAATTTAAATCCCAGAGTGTCTGTTAATTATAGGTATTCAACATCACCCTGCTGTGTTAATGCTTCATAATCCCATAATTACAGAATATATTTTTTCTTCTCTGCAGATCTGTCCAACTGCAAGCTCATTTCTTTCCCAGACGGTGTGTTCAAGGTCCTGAGGAGTGTCTCGGAAAACATCCGCATTATCACTTTGGCTGACAATGAGATGAAGGCACTTACCAACAAGTTCTTCTCCACCTTCACTCAGCTGAGAGGTAGAGGATAATAAACACACCACAACTGTTTGATCCATGTGGTAGAAATAGCTGCGTAGTTGTGCAGCGTCCACCTCACAAATGCTGCATGATTGTCTTCATGCTGTGACTAAGGAGCAGCCAAGTGACCCAAATGATTTATTTGTGTCTTGAAACACCTTGCAGAACTGGACCTGCAAGGCAATGTTCTCACCAAACTGCCTGACGCCGTGGGAGAAATGGAGCATTTGACCAGCATCAATCTCGCTAATAACAGTTTCTCCACCTTCCCTGACAAGCTCACCGAGATAGGCACACTGGAGAGGATTAACCTGGAGGGAAATAGCATCACTGGTAATAATAACACATCAATGCATTTCGTACGTTTTAGAGAAACAGTTTTGCATTTTTAAATCTTAATGTTTTTTTTAATTTCATGCAGAAATGCCTGTGGAGAAGTTGTCTGCAATGCCAGGACTTAAGTGGCTCAATGTGAAGTCAAACCCCTTGGACTCAAACACTCAGTCTGCCCTGCAGTCTCTTCACAAATTTGACATTCTGTCCACAACACAGTCCTAGAAGGTGTTATAAATGATGTCTCACCACATATAGACTGCATGCTGTGTGCCTTTAATTACTTGAGTTGGATTCTCTTGTGTGCCTGGGAAGTGAGAAAAGGTAATACTTGAAGATATCACAATGCTGTATGAGCAACAGGAGCACAGAGGTGCTGTGAAGATGGCGTCCTCCTTGCTTGAGTTTTTTACACCCTGCTGGTGACTGCATCCTGTGGTCTCAGCGTTGTCCTCTGTTTGAACTGCAAGAAGCTGATGAAGCAGATATGTGGAGATAAAATCAATCCATCTCTTTTCACCATTTGACCTTTTTAATCTCAACTGAGATACTGGCAATTACTTATTTATTACTTTTGATAGTATTAAAAAAGTTTTTTTTTCCAATTAAAGCTTATGCAAAGGAAACTGTGCGCCGTTTCATTATTTCTTACTTTATGAGTCATACATCAACACATTAAATCTCTTATAAAATTGATTTGTTGTTAGATAAGATTCATTTTCTGTCAAATTAGTCATTTTCATAAGTCTAGTTGTCTCTGTAACTCTTCATGTTGGTGGATATGTGCTTGGGGATTGAGTTGAGTGGTTCATAACAAAGAAGAAAATGTTTGAGATGACAGCAAAATGCTCATCTCTGAAGCTACCTGCTCAACACAGAGGCTTGTTTCAGAAGGCAACAGAGAAAGTACAGATGGCAGCGTAAGTGCTGATCAAGCTCTTAAATCCTCCATCTGTAATGAAGGCTGCAGATAACAGAGATCGGTCCATAGTGGGGTGATTAAAAGTATTTTGCTCTGACTTTCCAGGCATTCTTTAAATAGCAGCCCTGCTGAGTCTGGATCACTTAAGCTGATGTTTGGGCAGACTGGAGAGGCTTTTTGTCATGCAAACACAAGAGGGTGTTAGAATTATGATACATAATGGATTATATAATTACCAGATTAGTTTGTATCGTTTTTTTCTGTCAACATGACTTTAAAAATGCAAAAGGAGCATGCCAAGTTGTATTCACAAGCCACCCCAAAGGAGTATATCTCGCGGCCAGCAGGGCTGCAGGCTACAGGCTTACAGCATCACATGACGGCTGTGACCTTGCATTGTGCATCATTCTGCAGTCTGAATCAATTTAATTATCTATACACCAGAGGAAAACTACAGTCATATTTCATGTTTTTCAGCACTAGTGTTATAGATATTTGGCTCTGCAACATGCATTGTGTTTGTGTTTACAGCAGGAGCCTTTTATCTGTGAGCAAGTGAAGAACAATCTCCCCAGATAAAGAGATTGATTCATGATAATTTATTCATTAAGTAACTACATTCATTTTAAATAATGTGATGAAATATGAAAAATAATAGTAGGTATTGATCTAGTGTTATCTTTTTTCAAAATGTTCATGTTTGTTAACATGAATTAAATGTATTTCAGTTGGTAGATTCAAGTCCTTATTTTCAGGCAAAAAATATTAGGTCCATTATAGATCAGACTGAAAGTTAACAGACATAGATAATTGGTTGCAGTATTAATACCATAATATGCCATCTACTCCTATCACCATACCAACCATACCTGTTATAAAAAGACATACAGAAATGTTCCTAAAAATAGTCCCATAAGTGTGTTATCAAATAGTTACAGTGAACTCCGGAGGCAAGAAGTCACATCTTGGGCACACCACCTAATCCTGCTTTCTTAATTGGTTTACAGCTAACACCAGTCAGCTCCATCTGTTTTTGTCTGAAAAGAGCTCTCAAGGGCCGCAGCTTACAAGAGGGAAATAGGAAAAAAACAAACAAATCACTTCACACGCAAAGAAAGAAGGTAGAAAACTTCACATCCACGCAGCAGCATGGAGAAGTGGCAGTGACGATGGATTAGCTCTTGATTACTATTCTGAGAAATTCTGCTTCTCTTGGGTTTGTTTACACATGTTGGCTACGGGTGTGATTTGAATTCAGAGAGCGTATACAGAGACTTAACAACAGAGACCCTTCGCAGCTCTGTCACCTGGCCTTTCCGCTCTTCAAACAGCAGCTCTGTTGTCACATGCCGGCAGTTGTCAGGTCTCTAACCTTGGCTTAAGCTGTGCGCATGTCCGCTCCTCCACCTCAATGACTGCCTGTCAGTCAGGAGCTGCTTAGTCCTCCTCAGTAAGAGCACAGACTACAGAGGGACCCTCTAAAACCCAACAGCAGACATGAGCTTTACTATCGAGGAGAGGGGTCGGCCCAACACCGAGGACTACAGGGTGTTTTTCAGTAAGAAAATGACTTAGTTTTATGTGTCGTGTGAGAAACTAATCCCTTCATGGATTGTGTAATAGTTGCTTGATTAAGTAGCTGCCTTAATACAGCAGACAAGTACTCAAAGGGCTTCGTCAGCTTTTCAGTTCTTTGTCTCATCTGAGCTACCATGCACATTCCCTTTACACAGAAAACTCTGAGGGTAAATACATCTCCCCGTTCCATGACATACCGGTCTACGCCAATGAAGCAGAGGTGAGCATCATGTGTCTGTTAAGTCTTTGTTTTTTTATTTTGCAGTCCTTGTTGCATTTTGGGGGTGGGAGGTCTAGGAAAGTGTAGATGTGTGTGTGTGTGTGTGTGTGTCCCAAACTCGACTGTCAAATGTGTTTCTCTGCAATGATGGATGGATGCTTTTCCCCCCCAGCACCACCTGGGAGCATCAGTCTGCTTTAACTGACATTAATAAAAGCACCAGTTAATGTAAAAGTTCATATCACAAGTTCAAGAAAACCCCATTATAGTTCCTTTGTAAAAAAAAATATATATATATATATATACACAAAAATGTGTTTCTCCTTTTAAGTTCTGAGTGTTATGTTGGCTCCAAGTCATTTATCTACTCCCGCCTCACTTTTTTAGTCCCACTATCTCAAAGGTGATAAATTGATGTTTTGTTTTGTAGATATACTGTGTACATCAGCTATTCCTCCAGGCATTCTGCAAGTTATGTGGAAATGTACTTAACACTAGAGAATTCATAACAATGCGTGACAAAATGTTGTCTCTGATCATCCTGCAGAATATTTTTCATGCTGTTGTGGAGGTTCCAAGATGGACAAATGCAAAGATGGAGGTATGTATTTACATATTCTATTAATAAATGTGTCATAAATCTTAAGACAAAGAACCATATCCTTTGTACTTGATGCAACCATTTGTCAAAGATGTCTCATACAGTGAAGGCTTTAGTATTACATAATTGTCTAACTGTAATAAATCATCCACTAGAACATGTCTAAACTGATTATGGAAGTGACATATTTATGCCATTTACTTAATTTTCCAGTTAATTTTCAGACCAGTTGATTTCATTTGCTTTGTGTCCGTGTTTCTCAGATCGCCACCAAAGATCCTCTCAATCCGCTGAAACAGGATATGAAGAAGGGGAATCTTCGTTATGTGGCCAACGTGTTTCCTCACAAAGGTTACATCTGGAATTATGGAGCTATTCCACAGGCAAGTCCTGCCTCCATCTCCTCTTCCTTCCTAATTTCATGTATTAATTGTATATTTACTATATATGGCTGCCAATAAAAGTTTAAACCACAAAAAAAACACCAGGAAACCAAACCAGATGTGTGCACGATCAAACATCTCTCTTTGCTCTCCCTTTCAACAGACGTGGGAGGATCCTAACCACAAGGACGGTGACACAGGTTGCTGTGGAGACAATGATCCTATTGACATATGTGACATAGGAAATAAGGTACTGCAACACCTCCATTTGTGGGTAATGAGGCCACAGAAATAAATCCAAGTGTTTGCAAGCTTTTTCAAAACATGCCTTCAACTCCCAGGTCTGCTCACGGGGAGAGATAATCAAAGTGAAAGTTTTGGGAACTCTGGCTCTGATCGATGAAGGAGAAACAGACTGGAAGGTCATTGTGATCAATACAGAGGACCCTGAAGCCGGAGATTTCAACAGTAGGAATAATCTGCAATGCTGCCAAATATTAAACCATCAGCTACATTCAAATTTATTTTGTATTGAGACTCTTTTGCTGTCGACTGGTTGCAGATATTGAAGATGTGAGGCGACTGAAGCCTGGATATCTGGAAGCTACTTTTGATTGGTTCAAAAGATATAAAGTCCCAGACGGGAAACCCGAAAACCAGTTTGCTTTCAATGGGGAGTTCAAGGACAGGGTAACACTTTTTAAAACTGTATTCACAGCATTGTTAAAAGCAACTGCCAGAAGAAAACTTAAATTTATATCAAGACTTAATCTGTTCTGTTTCTGTTAAAGTTTTTTTTAGCTGTTTTTCATGCTGATTTTGTAGAGAATGCAAATAAGGAAAACAGGATGTTTTCTTTTCTAGGACTTTGCCATTTCAACAGTGAAGAGCACTCATGAGTTTTGGAAAGCACTGATCTCCAAGAAGACTGATGCTGGCGAGTTAAATTGGTGAGTAGTATTGGTGCTCTCAGTGATTTTTTTTTGCCGTCTTTTGAAGCTGGAGTTGTTTTCTGAGTTTTCTCTTGCTCTTGTATCAGCATGAACACCAGCGTCCCAGACAGTCCCTTCTGCTGCTCTGCTGGAGATGCTGAAGCTGTGGTTAAGTCTGTAAGTCAACTTTTATTTTCATGTTCATGTTAGAAGCCTAAAATTCACATAACCATCCTCTCCTTAATGAGAATAGAGGTGATAACCTGGTTACCACCAAGGTGGTTTCTTTCAGTTTAATCCAACTGAGCAAGACTATCTTGGCTTTCACATAATAGAAAACTGTCTCCCAAAATCAGCTCAACACTATGTCTGACAGCATTTAATAAGTCCACAATAACACCTTGTAATGAATTCATTCATTCACAGGCATCTGCTTTTGGAGCTGAAGATGCTATTCCAAGTTCAGGTGGGTGTTCTGTATTTATTTGTTTCATGGCAGCAAGTCTATATTTCCACTCTGTGAAAATTAATTATGCTTGGTTATTTTTCAGTTGACAAATGGTTCTACTATGAGAAGTAGAAAAGAAAAGCCCACAGGCAGAAACACGGAGATGTGACTTTGCTCCTTCACTGCTTCCATCTGACTTCTACACATCACAGGAGTGCATGAACTGGACAGATGGGATGTTGTGTCACATTTTACCTGTTTTTGCTCTTTTTTTCTGTTCTTTTTTTTGTGTTATCATTGTTGTTGAAACTTGTTTGTGTTATGCTGTTGTTGTCAGAACTGGTTGTCGTGTGATTTTGGCCCTTGGGATCACGTGAAAGCACTTGCACTATGCTTTTTCATCATTTATGTTGTAGCCCATAATTTCAGGCTTGACAGGACACTATAATAAACCTCATGAAGTCCCAGGCTATTGTGCATTGTATTGATTTTATTGCCACTATTACTTATTATTATTATTATCATTTAGATCTGAGCTGACCTACAAAATATCGATCTGGAGTGGATAATGGCGTCCTGATGGGAAAAGACAGATGGAGTGGAGTTATGTTCTGCCTCATATCTCTTATTAGCCTACTCATACATTCCTCCATATATTGCAACAATGGTGTATCTGGTGTTCCTGAAATGTAATAGCTATTTAACAGTACAAAAGTTTATTAAAACCCTTCACTTCAATAAAGCTCTACATTCCTTTACAGTGTGATTAAAAACTTTTGTTACATCTGTTCTCACTCAGCTCAAGGGAATAAAAACAGCTGGTTTCTGAATGACATCACACCTGTTTTAATTTAACATAACATTCACATAAATCTGCAGCTTTGATAGCATTTCTATTCTACAGTATAGCATTCCCCTCGAGTACTTTTCTGAAAGTTAATCCTCTATGGTCAATATTTTAATATAAATAAAGTGGATAGGCCTATACAGTGGAGAACATGCAAAGAAGAGAAATACATAATATAATACAAAAAAGTATTTTAGACTAAAAGTTAAAGCTATTTGTTAAAATAAATCTCTTCTTGAGGCATTTCTATAAATGGAGAATTTGCCATGAGTAGTGCAAACTTCACAATGATAGGCTATTTAAAGTTGTGGCATAATATCCTATGTTTACATGCTATACAATGCTAAACAATGAAAGTTTATGTTATATAATTATTTGCATTTAACTATTCTGTTATAGTGCAATTAAAAGAGCATAATCAATTCTTATAAATCCTGAAAGAGCAGCTCAGCTTTGTAGTGTGGGGATTGTCACTTGCCGACCGTCGTCATGAGGGGGCGCTAATCCAACACAGTGGACGCCAATTCACGCGAAGAAGAAGAAGCCCTCCATTGACTGTTTCCAAGGAGACCACCGATACTACTGAGCGCTGGCCGGTGCCGAGAGGTGAGTTAGCTTGTGCTAAAGAGTGAGTAAAGTGTTGTAATACGACAATGACAACACACTGCGTTATCGGCATCTCGTAGTAACGGGTTTGTTCGTTGTTATTCGTCGTCTCGGTGAGACTCTAGAAAGCACCAGAGGTCTGACGTCAGCTAACGTGCTAATGCTAACTAGCCAAACAGCATTATTATTACGGTTTACGTTGAATATCAAGCGATCCACGGCTTAACAAGCGTTAATGGCACCGACGGCGTGGCTGCAAACACAGTAGTGGGTGTTGAACATTTGGACAACACACCGCTGAAGACTGCGATTGTCTTTTAACGACGGAGGAAACAACGACTGGCAAATATAACTTACGTTAGCAGACAGGACAGGTGTTAAATAAGGCAGCCATTGTAGTGTGTAGGCAAAAAAATGTTGCCACAGATGACATTCATGTGTCAGCTGCTTTTATTAACGTTATCAGAAAGTGGTGACAGTAGGTACTGGACGTAGATAGCCTGGCCTAAATGGTGCCTTATTGCTTATAGATAACGGTAGGCACCTGTTACACGTGTGGGAGGAGTTACCGTGTAACGTTCACGTCGCAGGTAACGACA
Source organism: Decapterus maruadsi (assembly GCA_030347415.2). Lineage (NCBI taxonomy): Eukaryota > Metazoa > Chordata > Actinopteri > Carangiformes > Carangidae > Decapterus > Decapterus maruadsi. The sequence goes on along the minus strand of CM064888.1, from coordinate 8,751,946 downwards.
CCAGCAGGATGATGTAATGTAATGCAATTGTTACTACTCTGTAAATAAATACTATCTATTTTAAAGATGTTTCCGTAATGCACAATATGTTGGGGTTCACCTGCTCTATTGATATTGAAGAGCATTATAACATCTTACCACAAATATATGCTGTATCTTATGATGTCATCATCACTGATTACCTGATATTTAGTTTCTGGATTTATAAATTAGTTTTCGTAATGGTAGAATCATGCTAGCATGATGATTTAGTAATTAAAATAATTGCTCTCTTATGAAAGTATTCTGAGATTGGGATCTGACCATTTTTTCATCCCGTTTCAGGCAAAGACTGTCGAGATGTCATTTTTATTTGACTGGATCTACAGGGGGTTTAGTAGTGTTTTACAGTTCTTAGGTAAGTCCGGTCTGAATTTCTGAAATGAGTGAATGAGAAAAAAGTGGTTAAAACAGATTAAGACCAACAATACTACCCGTTTACAGTGTTCAGTTATTGATATGTAAGCAGTAAGTCAAAATCTGCTACATAGTAGCTACATAGTAGTTCATGGTAGTCTCGCTCACCAGACTCTCCTCCAAAGAAGAAGGAGTACCATGACGTCATGGTAATTGATGCATCATTGTTACATCAGTTCTTCCCTCTATGATTTCTTCCAGGTCTGTACAAAAAGAACGGGAAGCTGGTTTTCCTGGGCCTGGACAATGCTGGGAAAACAACACTGCTTCACATGTTGAAAGATGACAGACTGGGCCAACATGTGCCCACACTGCATCCAAGTAAGGAACGATATTATGATAGTAGACAGTAGTGTGCCGAACATTAGGGTCGTATGTTTGCCTGTAAACATTAGTAGTCTAGTTTACTATATAATACCACTCCATATTATGGCACAGGTTGTATAATTTTACCCCTCTAGAAATACAAGTACATATAACATCAACCTTTTTTATGCACTGGCAATTTTCAGTGTTGGCACCAGTAATGTAATAAAGTTGGCTAAGATCCCAAGGAGCTGGATTTGCAGTTTGCAGTTTTACTTTCTGGTACTTCCGTTTACTTCCTGACACTTAGATGATTGTGCATGTGTTTGGGTGGAGTATTTGTTTCATGTAAGCTGCTGGCAAAGATATGTGGAAATGTGAGTTTAATGAATGAATAATAGATAAGTGCTCTTCTAAAGAAGTGAAAATGTTGTGTTCATGTAAAGCAACATCCTCCTTAGTTACAGCACATCATGTTTTATGGATGAGATTCTCTTATATACTGTCTTGCAGAATCACTTGGTGATACAGTTGTCATTGTTGGAAAAATATCATGATTTTCTCCTGAGCAATCCGCCGTTCTTACGGTGCAGGATAAACAATCACAGCCTGTTCTATTTTCTTTCCATCAAAGCTTCTGAGGAGCTGACAATAGGTGGCATGACATTTACGACGTTTGATCTGGGAGGACATGTACAAGGTGAGACCTTCATTTTTGCCACTAATGACACACAAAGACAAAGACACAAAGAGAAGATAGTTATCACTGATTTCCGTCACTACAACATTCTGGGAAAGTAATTTAAAATGTGAAAAGACCTTTGCTAGATCACAATGAACTTTAGATTTTGACTTGTTATGAAAAACACTGGTTTTACTACTGCTGCTGTAACAGTGTGATAGGAGGCAATAAAACCTGAACCCTGAAACTATATTATCCATATCAACTATATTAACTACATGTACTATAAGTCAGCATTTTATCTGGGAAAAAGCCCCAGTAGTGAGCCTTTCTTCAATTTACTCCATGTTGTCTTCAGCATCAGTAATTTATGTTGTAGTTAGGAGCATGTATCAAAAAAAGAAAAGCTGACCAATCACAGTTCTTATGTTTACCACATGAGACTTCTGAAGTCCCTGCAGCGCTGATGTGTAATGACATTTTAGGAGCTGCTATACCAAGCTTAGATATTGAAGACATTTAAAGGGAAATTTAAAGGAAGAAATGGTATGTAGAGTTTGTGCAAATGCCACTTGAGATTATCATGTTAATTGATAAATTACATTTGGAATCATTATCACAGTTTCTAAATCTGATAGTAAAAACTGTGAAATCATATTTGCCTTACAGTCAGAATGAAATCTCATTATGCACCTACCCAGGTGTTGTTATTTGGGTTCCCACTTCAGCGTTACATGCTGTGCTTGATTGACAGCTCCAACACTCTCCTCATGGCATGGGGGTAGTTGCACACATTAAAGGCAGGACATTATCAGGGTTTTTAGTTCACTACAGCGTTATTGAAAATATAAATTTGTATATTCGGTTAGTCTCTGTTCAAAACTGCTGTGCATTACAAGCTGAAAGTGGCATATTTATTAACACATTGAACCACTGATTCAGTAACTGTTTTTCCTTTGTTTATAGCTCGAAGAGTTTGGAAGAATTACCTGCCGGCTGTGAACGGAGTCGTCTTTCTTGTAGACTGTGCAGATCACGACAGACTCACAGAATCTAAGACCGAACTCGATGTAAGATTAACCATCGCTGCTGCAAGCTGTTCCCACTGTAACAGCACTGGCAGTTGTCTGTTGTTAACAGTAGATTTATGATGATTGTGCTGCTCTTGTATTCCCAGGCTCTCCTAGCAGATGAAACCATAGTCAACGTACCAGTGTTGGTGTTGGGTAATAAAATCGACCGGCCCGAGGCCATCAGCGAAGGAGGACTGAGAGGAGCTTTTGCTCTTGATGGTCAAGTTACAGGAAAGGTAGGCTTATCTTTTTAACATTTCAGAAATAATATGATCTGTGTGTGTCCTGGTGCCGGATGAGCATTGTCCTCATTTGTCCTTATTGTGGTCAACAGGGAAATGTCTCTTTGAAGGAGCTGAACATTCGACCGCTGGAGATTTTCATGTGCAGCGTGTTGAAAAAACAAGGCTATGGGGAAGGTTTCAGATGGTTATCACAGTACATTGATTAACCAGAACAGATTTTCTTGACACATTTCCATGAGACATGACAATAAATTTGTCTATTTGCTTGTGTCAATCAGTCCAAATTAGAAATGATATTATTAAGAGCATACTGTTTTTTAATTCTTAAAGCATTTATTCAGGGTTCAAAGGATTCTATGCAAAGTTTTAACATTGGTTCATGGTGAGTTATGCCTTGAGCAACAATGTAGATCTGTAGACGTCAGTATTGCATTAGTCATTTTATAGACTAACTGCTCAAGTTGGAATTAATTCAGAAGTAAGTAATGAAAACTAAGGACTCGTGACTGTGGTGACTAATTTATTGCATGTGACATCACATTAATATGGATGAACTTAAAAAATGAAAACAATTCATTTGACAAATAACTAAATACAGAAGATGAAGATGATGGTTAATTTATTTAATCTCATGGTACGCAGCCACTGCCTTCAAATATGTATATATAGCCAAAGATGTGTACTAATGAGTTTGGGATTAGCAGGGGGAGTGTGAACTGCAACAAAACATTTGTTTCCCGGGATGAGTAGAAAGCCAAAATAATGTTAAATCCCCAGTAGAACCCAGAAAAGCTGAAAACAGAGCACAACATCCCACAAATAAAAGCAAAGATGATGAAGGAAACTGAGTCAAACTGAAGGGCTCACTGATGAGCGCCTTGTGATTCATGTGCTGCTCACTTTCAGTGGCTTTTCTAATATTTGCTCTTTTCCCACACGTGTTGATCCAAAGTGATGTCACATGCTGCACCGAAGGCAGCCAAGTTTACGTACGCTTGTCGGACTGAAAGAAGCATTTATCATCGTTGACTTTGGGATAATCATAAAGGATTTTCATGGCTTTCAGCAGCTGCCCTTGCTTCATTATTACATGCTGTTAGTAGCAATGCTTTGCTTTCAAAATGTCAGGGAGCAATGATGAAGATTGATCAACTCTACTGCACAGAAAGTATTAGTAGAGTTGGAAAGAATGTAGGTCTGTTTATTGAAATGTGGATTTAAATCAAGTTTGACGCAGCAATATTTTAGATAAGAGACTAATATAGTGGATAATTTATATTTTATTATATAGTTATTTATTTATTATTTATTGTCGTGTGATCGGATGTAGGCTGTACAACAGTAACAAGGTTGAAGTGCTGCAGGTAATGTACTTTTTGACTATCTGAAGAGATATGAGAGTGCATCTTGTAAACATTAATATGCAAACCTGTACATTTTATTCTGGAATCTGGATACTTAAATACTTTTGCTATTTGAGTCTGTGGATGTAGACACGCATACATCTTTACAATGGCTTGTATGAAACTGTATCCTCATACAGCACATGTACAATGAGGAACAGAAGCATGTGATCATTGTGCCCGTTTACTGTCTCCTGTGTCCCATGTTTACAGGATATAGATCATAGTTTATATTCTGTTCTTCTCCTGTAAATTATGTATAATACAGATGTAAATGTTTGTACAGTAAATGCCCTTTAGAAAGTTACTGGAATGACTATTTAAGCAATGACAAGAAATGACAACATCCAAATATTATAAAGATGAGTATTTTGGTCCATGTGATGAGCTGTTGTAATAAAATTCGCCTTTTATAGACTCATCTGGGTAAGTGTGTTGTTGCTTTATATTTCCAACTACAGTGTTTTAATATACTCATTTTCCATAGTCTGACAGAAGTAATAGAGAATTAAGTACAGAAGTGGGAAGTGACAAATTTCTCCAAACACAACTAAAAAACAAACTAGTTTATATGACTAAAACAACAAAATAAAAGAAATGCCAAAATCAAAATACTTATTGTGATCTAATTGTGTATGTACAGTCTATGGTTCCGAGAGGAAACGTGTGGCGGAGGGGTAGGAGGGTGGGGATGGGTAATTGCAAGGCTCCAGGCAGTCACTAAGACAGAGGCCTCCGAAATATTGACTTTCATGAGTTGGTGCTTTTGCAATGAATTGTTTTTTTCTTCTTTTTTTATAAAGTCACTGCTTAAGGTAAGATATTCTTTTATTAGTCTCGCAGTGGGGGAAATTTGCATTTATTATCCCCACTCATTTTAAATTACTTTGTTTTGAGATTTGTTCTCACTTTGTAGTCTCAGTAAGTGTGTCTGTTAGCCAAAGGACTGTAATTTCAAGTTCAGTGCTGCAATAATGTTTTGTTCCACCACAGCACGTGACTGAGATTTTCTTTTCACTGTTGAACGAGGAGAGAAACTTTGATGCTTTTATCTCCAGGCTTAATTATTGTCGGATTTTGATATTAACTTACAGTACTGCAACTTTTTCTACACTTCTAACTTCAACACATTTCAAAAAAGATGTGATCACCTTTACTCCAGTCACTGCTGCCATTCACCCGTCTGTCAAGTTTTCAAAACATTATGACACTTATGCAGTGTCTGTAACTCTCCAAGAGTCTGATCCATGATCTCATGTAGAGTCACTTTGAAATCTTCACTTAAGCATTGTTGTGAGTTGTTATATCACTTTATTCCTGCTGTTAGTCTTGATACAATTACTCAGCCGTTGTATGTCAGTGTGATTTTGATCTTTTTTGACTTTCTAGTTTTGATCTGCTACATTCAAAATTAAATTTGCTCTGCTGATATTTAATGATTCAGTGAAAATGTTATATCTCCAAAATGTCAACTTCTGAAGAGTTAAATATAAGTTATTTTTACGCAGGTATTTCTTCCTGTCTCCAGTTCAGGAGAAATTGCAGGAACCTGGACTTTTACCTTTAACTGCAGCATTTTAGTGTCTGTCACATTGTGGTCATTTAGTGGTATGCGCTATTTGACCGCTGTAATTTGTTCTTCTAGCATGAGGTGGCAGCTCAGCACCAAAAAAAACCCCCAAGTAAATACCCTCATCTGCCTGTCAGAGCCTCAGCTGGGAGGAAACTCTGGAGCTCTCAACCTCCGTATTTTTTTTTTTTTTTCCAATTCCACTGCAGGCTCCATGATTGAAGAAGATGATGATGAAATTAAAGACAATCAGATGTAATTGCAGTTACATATAACAGGCAGTGGGTGAAAAAATCTTCAGCAATCAGTCTTTGAACACACCAGGTGTGAGGGGAGGGAGACCAAAAGGTCATGGGAAAGAAGTTCTGTGCTCTAAAATATTCATTATTTACACATCCAGCTTATGTTTTATAAGCAGATTACTCCACATTAGGTAGGCTTACTGAAAACAGCGCTGGTTTATTTATGGGTCTGCTGTGGTGAAAAAGCTGAGTGCTGCAGTCGGTGATACAGATCCTCTCCTGACCACAGTGAGGACACCAAAAAAAACTGCCTTTCTCTCACAAATTCATTGAATTTCCCTGCCTAAGCACAGTGTTCCCTTCTTCACAGAGAGAAATGATTGTGAATTTGTGACTCGGCGACACAGTAGCCACAAACACAAACCTAATTTCTCCCCGGGCGATCGTTCTCAACCCTGAAATAGCTAGAAAAGATTAAAGTCAACAAACAGCTTGGCTCCAGTGCCTTTATTAGTAAAGTGCTCAGCCTAGAAGTACATTCTTATTCACTAACATGCAATACTAAAAACAACCAAACATCTGGCCTATCAATAGCATGGATGAAGACATAGCAACAATATTCTCATAGAAAAAAAAATTACAATGTGAATTCAAGTATACACACAGAACTTCAAGTAATGCACACATTTTTTTTTTCATAAACACAAAATACAGTTGCAAACTCAGAATAAAACGTAGTTGTGCCACATTCTTTGACATGATTTCAGAGATAGCAGAGGACAGCGGTTAGTGGTTTCTACTAGTGGGTGCACTTCTACTGATTCTCAATAATAATAAAAGTAATCCAACTGGAAATATATATATAGGTCCTGTGTCTTTGTGTGTATCCGTTTAATCCGTAAAGCATGTACAATTTAAAAACTGCCATGAGCTGTGGTGCACCTTCATCATAAAGTTAGCCTGAAATCCTCTAAGCTTTGCTTCATTGATAATTTACACTGGATTTATGTACAGAAGCAGAATCAGATAAGAAATACATGACCACATTGCACTGAACTGCTTTAAAGGAACAGTTCGACATTCTGGGAGATTTGTATTCTTCTTACTGAGATTTAGAAACAGCTGATACCAATCTCTGTCTGTACAACAGTGATGCTACAACTGGGAGACGGTTAGCTTACTCAGCTGAAACCTGTGTTGGCTACTTATAACATTAACATATTATTGCAACTGCTTATTTACATTCAGTTTTCATTTGGAGTCTTGTTTCTCTTGGACAAATACATGTAAATCCAGTATTTACTCTCTTTTAGCTTTGTTTTTGGTCTCCTCCACCTGCTGAGAGTAGACCAGAAACTGTGGTTAAGTTGCTAACTGCTCCACTATATGTTCACCAGTTTGTCTCTAACTGTGTCTGCTTGCTTATACAGGTTTTTAAGAGCCTATTTCCCAAACAGTTTCCTGGTGTGGCTGAAAATCATGCTCTGAAAGCAAGTGAATCAAAACCAGTACTTCATTTCTGACCGAATAGCTGAACAAATTTGCAAGAGGAGCTGCAGATTCAGGTGATAACTACAAACAATACATTGTTTTCACACTTTCATGTGCATATAATTAAGATCAGAAGCATGGCAATAGCTGATCTGATGTTAAACAGTAAGAAACCCCCCCAACCAGCACTTTTAAAGCTCACTAATAAGGAATTTATGTTGGTTTGCATTATGCTGGAGTATTTCTTTCCCTGGCACATTGACTTGCTAAATTGGTGGATTTAAAAAAAAAAAGTTTAGACACAACCTGGTAAATGCTGAGCTAACAGCTAACTTTATATTTAACATAAGAGTGGTATCATCCTATCATTTAACTCTCAACAAGAAAGCAAACAAATGCATGTTGAACTATTCCTTTAAATTCTGATCTCTTGTCATTCCAGTGGGACGGCGGATCTAATACTCAAGCAGTTGTTCACACAATACAAAATTACTGGTAATCTCTATATGCATAGATGGCGGTCGGACAAGATAGGAATTCTGATGGACTTTAGCTACCTATGGCGCAGTAGTCAGTGGGTCCTGCTGTTCAGGACGGCAAAATAAAAAGCTCTGTCGCTCAAAAAACAGAGAAGAGAATGAAGCAATTACACCTATCTAAGACAAAAACTGGTCATTATCTCATCACTGGACCTGCCCGGCACCACATATCCCACCAGGACGATACATTTTCATGCCTCCTGAGTCCGATCCCAAAATCTTTTGCTGCGATAGAGAGAGAGAGAAAGAGAGAGCCATCCCTGTAGATTTTCAGGCCAGCAGCTGTGACATGGCTCTCGGCGTGGGGTCAGACAGTTCTACCAGATGTATCCTCCATCATCTGCCTCGCCTTCCTCCTCTTCCTCCTCTTCGGCCTCCTCGCCGTTGTCCTCGACCTCCTTCTCCTCTTCGTCCTCCCAGCCCACGCCGCTCCCAAAATCTCCAGAATATCCAGCCACTTCATCTGGAAACAGGTAAAGATTTAAATGAAATTGCATTGAGAAAGACAGAAAAAGGGCATTTTCACAACTTTTGATGGTAGACAGATCAATTACAGACTCAAAGGAATCAAAGGAATAACTGGAATAACAAAATTTGTTTCAGATACTTTTGAACAGATGCAGCTATTATTTCCAACACCGCCAAAAATCTCCTCCGTCTGTTTTGTTTTTTGTCTGTGACTGATTCCTTAATCAGAACAATTAAAAACCTGCAGATGAACAAAGAATATTACAACCTGTCAATCTTCAGTAATCTTCTAGAAATGAAGCAGGTCAATGCACCAGAATACAAAAATAAAACCTCCACAGCTTTCCAGGCTGGGTGCAAACAAAAGATGACTTTATAAGAGGGAGATTTTCTTGCTGTGCACAGTGTGAAGAAATATGCGTTTGCCAAATGCCCCTCTCTTACCGCAGTCGGGGTTGCCATGGATTCTGGTTCCCATCATCTCTCCTCCATGCTGGTCGACGCACCAGCACTCCCCTCGGCTCTGGTCACACTGCACTTTCCTGTAGTAGCCGTCCTCATCGCAGCTGGGAATGTACATCCCTGCAAGGACACACACACACAGGCCTAGGTGTTAAATATTTATACCTTCAGCAGACATAGCTGCCTCATGCTGATGCCCGAGATGAGCGCAGCATAAACGAGAGTGCCAGCACGCCTTAGTGAACCTGAGATAAGACCATCAGTCAGGACGGAGGAGGAGCAGCTTTTTTGGCAGAGGAGACCGTGCAGGCAGGCAGACGGGCAGACAGACAGACAGATAGACAGACAGAGCCCGGCCCTGTTTGTTTTACACGAGCGGTGCATATGCTGCTGGATGTGATGTCGCTTTCATACAGCATGTTGGCCGCGGCGTGTTTTCCTTGTGTTGTGCTGAGTGGCATGTGAAAAAAACGTGGTGACAGACGCGGTGACAGAGCTCCACTGTTCCAGCCTCCCTCAGGACGCTCTTGTCAAACCTGAAGAGAAGTTCCCTAATAAGCACCCCCCCTTCCCCATCCACCATCCTCCCTCCAACCAGCTACTACTGCGGGAACTATAGAGAAAACACAAGCAATGAGAGAAGTGGGCTTCAGGGACGTCTCTGGAGCTGAGGACTGGAACGTAGCTGTGTAGCGTGTTGAGCATGCTGGGGTTGATACTGCAGCGTGGGGTTTCCTGGGGAGCCAAACAGGCACGTTAGCCTAGCTCCTTTTCAAAGCCAGAGCTGCCCCTTTATCCCCCCCCCCTCCTCCCTTCCCCAAGCCTGATTAGGGCCTAATCCTAGCCATGAGCTTGTGATCTCTTTAATGAGGCTCCTCCAGCTCCTCGCCCGCTGCTCAAGGCGCCTTGTTACATAGGTACGCCCAGAGACACCGCAGCGAATGAGGGGGCAACACCAGCTAGACAGTTGCATAGCGGTAGTTTCCTGTTTCTCTGCACGTCTGGTGTTTAAAATTGTTCAGTCAAATGCTTATTGAACTTCACGGTGCTGTTAAGGAGGGAAAAAACGTATTTACCAGGCTTCTTCTTGGCCGCCTCCTGCACCTGGATCCTCTCCAGCTCGGCAAGGCACGGCGGCTCTGTGAGAACCAGAGGAGAAAAGTGATGACAGACAATACCTGAAACGGCTCTCGCTCAAACTTTATCTCAATCAATGCTCTCCATAATTACACTTTTTGCCCATATTGATCCGTTTTAAAAAGTGGTATATTTCATTCCCTCTGAGCCTGATCGATTGTCGAGAGCTCAGGTGAAAGAACATATGGATGTAGCCTGAGAATGACAAGGAACTCTCTAAAATAGGTAGAAAGAAGAAGAGGTTTTCTCATCTGTGAGGAATAGCTGTAGTGTTTGCACAAAACTAGTCATTATCTTGTCACAAAGAGAAAAGTCTGTTACAGTAGTTATTGGTTCTAATTATCTGTTTACATACAGATAATTACACATTATATAGGATCCCATTTATAGAAAACCATTTCTACACAATGGTTATGTGTATATACAAACATCACTGGCAGCAAATGAAAAATTGATTAAGGTGTCAGAGGAACCTACTGCATGCAGGTTAAATGCCTGATCAATGGGATAATCAGCGTGCAAATGAGGTTGTTGTCAGAAATATCCAGTATTTGTTAAGTAAAGGTCAAATGGTGCAAAAGGTGCAGTGGGTAGAAGCTTTGTGAGCACAGGCATGATAAAATACCCATAGAAAGATACAGTAACTACACATAAATGTTGAGGAGTACAAGTATTAAAACACACCAGCTATTTTTGATTCATTGTCTGATCATTTTGCCTGATATTTATATTAATGCAACTCACAGTGTTACCAAGTTATTTTGGTAATTTGCGTTTAATTTCCATGCAAATGAAACAAGCTTTTAGGTTTTCAATTTCAAAAATCACATTTTCACAGTCAGTTAAAACTGATCATCACCCATACCTACAGTGCTATAATGTGGTGGGATTAGACAATAAACAGGTCTATGCACTTTAAGATTATATGTGAAATAAAAATCCATGGAGACAATGTAAAAAAAAACAATTTAAGAGCTGCTTTTCCAGAACAACTGCATCTTCCACAGAGGAGCTGCCGGCACTTTCTGCTGCCCAGGAAAGGACACGGTGTTATTCAAAGCCTCTATTGTGAGAAACAGTTGTTTTTGCACTTGTAGCTGGAAAGTTTTTGGTTTATCTCGCAGTCGCAGCCACAGAAACGGGCAGAGAGCGAAGCTGCCAAAGCCAGAGACTGAGGCACTAAATCAGGAGAAGGAGAGCCTTCTCTGGTGGAGAGACAAAACTTTGGGCAGCTTGGGCAGAGTTCACCGAGGACATGGAGAAGGACTGTCGATGGGCCAGACGGACATTTTTGCAAACTGTCAGATGACTCAGATAAGAGGGTCTTGCCAAGGTTGTTCTCAGCAGGGCAGAAGAATTGCTAACCATGCTGGAGATATATCAGCACCAGTAGATGAGAGATGAATTGATGGAGTATTCAAACCACTGAAGTCGAAAATACAGACAAGCCACAGACGACCAGAATGTGTTTTTGAAGATGTCGATTAGGCTGCCAAATCCTGCTTTAAAATAGCTGCCTAACTTGGCTTGAAGAGATGGTTCAGCATTTTGGGAAATGCACTTTCTTAAGTTATCAAACTGTTCCTTTAAAGGGAGCCGCTGCTTCCCCGGTGTTGAGGTACAGATCCAAACATACAATAATATGTGTCAGAGCAGCCACTTTTCAGTGTCTACAGACCACAGTTCTAAAGGCTTGTTTTGCCACATGGATTTAAGTCACGTCAATGCAAACCTTTTTATCTCCCAGTGATGTAACCTTGCTGTTATTTCACCCAAACAGACATTTAAGTCAAACACAGACTTTCTGCATTTCTTCACTGGAGATCCGCTTTACTCACTTTCTCTCCAGAAGCAGAGGCACCACTCTGCCGTAGAGACCTTCCCGTCTTTGTAGCTGTCGCAGGAGTTGAAGAAGGGTCGGATGCAGACCTCGTACTTGTCCAGATTAATCGCGGCCAGCTCGGCCTGGTCCAGGTACAGGTCTCCGTTAGTGTCCAGCCTCGAGAACATCCAGCCGATGGAGTCCTTGCAGCTCGCTACCAGGCTCTTGTCCAGAGCTGTCAGAAATAATTTGCATAATACTTCAGCTTCTTTCTGTTTACACTACATTTCCTTGCATAGACAATTGAGTTGTAAGTTTGGAGGCGGAGGAGAATAAAGCCGCTTTGTGAGTTACTAACCTGAAGCGGTGCCAGCCCCGAGCTTGCCAGAGTTATTTCGCTTTGCGTTTCCATGAAGCAGTTGGAACCAGTCTCTCAAGCGGTCACCCAGGTCTGCCAGGTCCTGGCCGGTGCAGCTCTCTTAAGGAGCAAAAAAGGGAATCCCTGCATTCAGAAGTCTGGCAGGCACTTAACAGCAAGCGGGCGAGGGACTCTACACAGCTTCATAGAGCTCCCACTGATGTAAAGTGCACAGGTTTCCCCTGACTGTAAAGCTGTTGAGGTGCACTGTCGGATTTTCATGCTGTGATTTGTAAGTGTATGATCTGCTAATCAAAGAAAACATTACTTTGCAATTAACTCGACTACAGCAGGTTGCTGTTATCCAATAGAAATCCAGCATACAGATGGAAAACAGGAGTAACATTTCATCCCTTTGATCAATTGGCATTTTCATGTGCCCCAGAGCCCGAACAATCAATAGTGTTTGGCTGTGATGACAGATAGTGTACACTCTAAATAATTAATTACTACATGATTGAAAGAGCAGTTGAACCACATGGGGGATATTTGGCGAACAGTAATCTCTGAAATTGGTGAGTATTGATCCCAAACATCAAGCATCGGGTGGATTGGTTGTCTCAGGTAATTGGAGCTCCTTTCCTTTCAAACAGTGTGACGTATGTGGCCACCAGTGTGACATAACTTTTTTTATTTTTTTATTTTAAAGCCTCGTGAAAGCAGTGACAGTAACGCAGGGCTGGAGATGTGAACGTCAAAATTGAAATACACAAAATGAAGGAGGTACTTGCCACGTTTAGTGTCAGTATTCGTGATGGTGATGGAGGCTGTGGCGCACGGGCAGAAGCCAGAACACATGACGTTCAGGTCTTTGCCCGTCAGGCAGGCCTGCTGCTCCAGCTTACACTGTAAGCACAGAGAGAGGGGAAGGGAGAGGGAGGGAGAGAGTGGCATGGCTGCAGTTAAAATATTTATGGGGGTGACCGCAGGAAAGAGAGATTGCTCATTCAGATGAGACACAGCACTTAGAGAAAGGCAGCAAGAATGAGCTGTCATTTTCCGCCGTCTTCCCATGCAAGGTCAAAATTAAAAACTATACATAAATCAATAAAGAGTCCTGCTAGTGGCCGGTGCACGGTGATGCCGCTCAAAACAACGTCAGTCATTAATCACGCGGCCGCATTGAGCTGGTGCACTTGTCCTCCCGCAAGCAGTGATGAACTGTGCCGGCCTGCTCTGCCCACGTATATGTCAGCATAGCAGGAAACAGCACTTGACTGGACTGCTCTCATTATTTAAAACGATGACACGGCCACTTTCCATTTCTTCTCAGGGTTTTTTTTTTTTTCACAGAGCCATAAGCCAGTAATAAAGCAAAAGGAAAATTATCTAAGCTTTCAAGTCTAAGTGCTTTTTAAAAAAAAAAAAAAGAAAAGAAAAGATGCTGGTGCAGAACATAGTGTTTTCCTTTTACCTCAGAGGCGTAGTTGTGTCCATCAGAGCCACATACAGGTGAGGAGGCTGCTACAGGACAAGGCTTACAGCTGCTGTCATGCGCCTCCTGATGCCCTGGCTGTTTGACTCTGAACATGAGAGGGATAAAAAAAAAAAAGGCAGAAAGTCAACAATGTCAATTCATCCAAATTACAGAGAAAGCACACTCACATGCACTTACCTTGAACTCAAACAGGTTTCTACACATAAACTTGCCTGTGGATGTCTGTCTGTTACCACTCCAGTGAAAAATGTGTTTGTGCTGATAAAAGAAATTCAACTCCCCAAAAATACTGTCATTACGATTGGGACTTTACCTCCGTTTTTGGTACAAATCAAGTGGATTCAAGCTTGATAGGAACAAGAAAAGAAGAAAAATGAAGTGCTGGATTTCACAATGCTAACATGCTCAAATGGCAACATGCAGGTACAATGTTTACCATGTAGCCAGTTTGGCATGTTAGCTCTCGCTAATTGGCAGTAAACACATAAATAAATGGTCATTAGTTTTGCATAGGCATAAACCACCACGACAAGTGGACACAGGTACCAATTACTGTGCTAGTTTGCAAGTTTTATGCAAATCAATGCAATAGTTGTTGTCACTGAGGTATAGCAAGAGAGGCAGTGAGTCATAATAAATACGTGGGTAAACTTTTGACTTGGAGAAAAATAAGAAGATCCAAGTTAGTGCAGTTCATCCCAAGGAATATTAATGCATGTCTGAGCGAAATGCAGGAATCATCATGAGACATCTCCTTCACAAATATCAAACTCTTATTGGTGCTATGGCATCATTAAATCTGCACCAACTTTTGTGACATTACAATAAATATAGAAAGTGTATTATTATTTAAACAACCACCAGTGTCTTCACTAGTTTTGCCTCTAACGTGGCTCATAACTCTTTCCAGGAACAGTGTGCTTGAGTCTTTCCAGGAACAACAGTCTTCTGATGGACTATTTCTTTGGTAGACAGCAGCTCCGGTGATAACTGTTGACAGAGAGGTCTGTGGATGATCCAGAGTAACAGATAACAGATGCCTGTCTCCTCCTCCTCCTCCTCCTTCTCAGCAGTTGAGTTCACTTTGACGCCAGGATGGCAGAGTCACCGCGTCGCCCCCTTTTCACACGACATCTCGACACCCTAAACCATTCATGTCTCATCTCTTTAAAAAAACAAAACAACAACAGCAACGACGACAACAACAGCAGCAAGCTTAAGTAGACTTCAACTGTGGCACTGAATGTGCTTTCAGTTTTCTTTACAAGAGGGATGCACTTTCAGTTTTTTTTGGAGACATCCAGCTCTGGCTGCTGTCAACTTTGAAAGCACTTACTGGTGAACTGCTTTGGACAAAAGCATCTGCAAAAAAAAAATGATTGGGATGTAACGGGACACTCTGTTGTTGACTGTTGAGGTTTGAATGCTGCACACAAACCCAAACTAATACAACCACCACAAGAATAGATGTTTTTTTTTAATGGGTGAACTGGCCCTTTAAAGCCTCACATCTTACTAAGATCAAACCCTGTTACAGCTACAAATCCTCTCCAACAAGATGTTTTTATTAGACTACAACTCATTGCTATCACTCCGCTGTCAACTACGACATCAATACAACTGAAACAGACATTTCTGATCATAATTACCAGAAAGTCATAATCTGCTTGTTAATATTTGTTCGCACCGCTTCATAAAACTTCTCTTTGCTTGCTCTTCTCTCACACGGTGATTGACTGCATGTTCAGTGAGCACCAACGTCGGGGCTCTCTGCAGCACGACTTCGGAGGCTGCTACTTAATGATGCTGGGATGGTTTAGTGCGGCTGCGTTCGTGCTTATTACCCATTACTCGACACAGTCTCTCTCATCTCTGGAGTGACTCTGTAAATGAAGCACTTTATTGAAAAAGATAAATGCCTGCCGCTGCAGATAGGCTTTGCAGGTAGTAATAATTCACTCCATTAATTCTTTTCAGGCTGCAACCCTGCTCATTTGTTTTTCAGTCAAAGTGGGATGAATGTGCGAAGGAACCGATAAATGCTTTTCTGAGAGATTTACTACAGAAAACCAAAGAGTCTTAGGAATGGGTGGAGCATCTGAGATACTTGCATAAATCCCTACTTACTGTAAGTCACCAATATTAGAGTTTTCTATAGGTTGTCATGTTTTTGACCTCTCCTTCTCACTCCTCTGTCCACTTCCAATGATTAGTCTGTGTCATGATTTCTAAAGCTGCCGTCTTAGAGAAAGTTTTGTAACACATTATTTTCAACATGAAAGGTCAAGTAATCTCAGGGTCTGAGTGGTTTGAGATGTACTACTGTTACTGTTGCTAAGTGACAGTCAGTAAAATGGACATTTATTTTTCCTTTTCGCAAAAAATATTGAACATTTTCAGTGCCATGTTAGGGTTATAAAAAGGACTCAATTATTAGATGTAATGAACAAGAATTTTTCAAAAAGTTACTTCCATGGGTTTCAAGCCACTAACAAAAGTTTGACTTTTGTTGTGTCACAGTAAAACCATGTAAGGACAGAATACAGTAACTAACAAAAGAGAAATTGCATTTATAACCATTAAAACAAACCCTCATTTAAAATCTGAGAAGTTCTGCTGCTACAGCCTTACTTTGTCTGGTAGTTAATGCTTGCTAATATTAGCAACATTTTTGCCACTTGTTCAACAATGTTCAGTGTTCTCGCCTTACTGTAATTAAAATAAAAAAACACACTGTAAAATCATCTTTGGCTTCATTGTTTAGATCTGTACCAGACTCAATCTTCATGCACTTTGACAAATTATACATTGTTTGATAGCTCTAAAGCACCAGATCCAGTGTGTCTGGGATCCCAGTATCACTACAACAGCTTTGGACACAGAATTGGATCAAAGTTGTGGCAATGGCTCCAAAATATTCTCCACACACAAGAAAAATAAGATTTTGTTTTTTTTACAGGGTTGAAAAATAAAGACCTTGCTTTTTACAACTTCTTTGCAACATACAAATTATTTGATCAATCCAATTACAAATAGATGACAGCGGTTTTAAATTACATTACATACTCACACTGAATATTAAACATGTACACGGTTACAGAGCTCCTCTTTAATCAGCTGTATCAGATTTATTTGTGTTAATTAGTTATGGAACTAAAATGATGAGTTGCAGTGATTTTGGGACTTAGGGTGTTTGGTGAGATTTGTCCGTAATTAGAGGCCTGGATGAGTATATTCTGTCTCAGCTGCCTGTATTTATGGTCCTCACACTCAAACAGAGCGAGCCTCAATCTGATACAGTGAAGAAGCTCATCAAAGTCTCCTTGGCCAATTTCACAATGTTTGCATTAAATGTAATAATCTGAGATGTTATTTTTTTCTGTCTTAGTACATATATGTGTGAGTTCACAAACTGATGATCCATGTAGTTTTAAGTAATTAAAAGTAATAGTGACTTCATTTATAATTAAGACTGAGCCACGGGAGTTCATGATACATCATGCATTAGATCATCACGAGTCATATATTAGTTATGCATTAATTAGTGATGAGGTACGTACCCTTGACATTAAGTGAAAGTCATTAGACCAGCATCTCTCTCCTCTGTTTCTGATTGGAGCAGAGCTGTCACGATTGCAAGTGTAGGCGTGTGTGAAGCCCATGTGAGAAAAGATAATCGCCACAAAGCAACTTAACACTTAATTTTAAAGTTTAATCACTACTGAATAATTCAAATAATTATCAATGAAATATTCAAATCAGGTCATTATTAATGTAATATTCAAATACCAATGAAGTCAAAGCACTGGAATATTTTATTTTGTAAATCATCTCTCCGAATTAATGTGGTGCGAATTCCTTCCTTTTGAAATGTTCAGTTATCAGTTTCAAGTTTCAAAACTTTTATGTTAAGTGCGCATTAAGGTTCATAAGAGTAGGTAGCCAATTTTTTTTGAAGAAAAAAGTTCAATTCATCATTTAAAATTGCTCAAATTCATCTAGCCCAATTCAGATCTAAAAAATCAAGATACTTAAATTGCCTCTGACAGTATAATTAAGATATGGCTTCAATTCAGATCTGACCAAGCCAAATATTTCAAAAAAAGAAAAAAGTATGATGTGATGAAAGTTCAAAATGAGATATTCAGCTTATGTGTCAAATCTTTATGGGCCTGATTTGCTTCCATAGCTCTCTGTGCTCACTTTACCACCTTCCATGCACGCAGTTAATTAGTCATTTCACAGCAGGACTGTTCCATCAAAAATGACTTCACTCCTGACTCATGACACTCTCTGGCCCTGTTACAGACTCTAATCAATAGCTCTCCAACCAGACATTGAAAGGCTTTTAACTGATGCACATAACGGCGGGTTGCCGCTGAAAAGCCTGTGTCGTGTCCGCACAGAAATCTTCAAAAAAACAAAAAACAAACATCCTTGCAAAAAAAAAAAAAAACAGGAACACAAACCACTTCTCCACCTACCTGTGCTCCACTTTCTTGCGATTGACACACATGGCCCTCTGGTAGCCTTGAGCGACGCACACCTTGTGGCGGCTGCACTTCACATTCTGGCATGGGTCCTTGGTGGTGTCCATCGCTGCAAACACAAAACAAACAGCGCTGAAAAAATCCATCCGGAGGTGTCAATCACAGCTCAGGTGTTTTGTTTTTTTACTCTAATTTATTTATATTTTTTCTCCGCCTGCAGGAAAAAAACATAATGTCTTGCTGTTTGTTATTCATGTTTTAAAGGAGACATATTATGCCCCTTTTCCACAAATTGAAAAGACATGCCTGTGATTTGCTGTGGTCAAAATACCCCAAGGATCAAACATCGTGGCTCTCTTTTCATCCGCTCAAAAACAGCCCTGTTCAGAACGGCTGGTTTCAGAGCCTGTCCCTTTAAATGCAAATCAGCCACTGGTCGCCCCGCGAATTTGAAAGCTAGTTACATCACTGAAGACAACTGAGGGAACAGCTCATAAAACCACATGGATTTCATAGGAAGCCTGCAAATTACAGATTTTTTTTTGTCAATTCTCGCATTGTGGGGGACGGAAGGCAAGACAAAATCCTTCAAAAATATGATATTTACATAATATGTCCTTACAGTCTTTTCACCAATAGATTGTGTATAATTAAGTTCCTGGGTGTGCAGACGTGGAAACTCTCCGGATGCGTGTCCACAAACCAATGTCCATACATGTGAGGTTTCTTTTGCATATGTTAATTATTGACACAAACAAGTCAGGTAAGGCACTGCATTGCTGCTCTCAGGTAAGTGAGTCATACTGTACATCACCCTTCATCACGGTCAAATCACTCTATCAAGCTTAAACACGTTAAATCACGGTAAATCACGTCAATCTCGGTCAGAATTTTTTTTCCACACACACCTGAGGCTCATTACGCCCTTACAGTACCTATATCCTCTTTCCCCAACACCTGGTGGTCAAAATGGCTCCTACATGTCCCCTTTAAAGTGACTCTTGTGTTAAACAGCAAGTAGAAAAAATAGCTATTTTAACATGCAGCATGATCAAGGTCTGTATTTACACCATTTATAATGATTTTCCATCTTTGCCCAACTATCATTTTCAAAGGCGTATGCAATAAAAATCATGAAATGTGTAATGAAGAATATTCTAGTAGTGTGCACAAATGAGTCCATTGATTTTACAGTCAGCACTGCTGAAAACATGGACGCCTAGCTGTCATTAGCGAGGCAGCCCATCGTCAATAGCGCTGCCTGCAGTCTCCAACGACTGTCTCTGATTGCGAGAAAACCTGACAGCGCTGATTGAGCATCTCTTTCTCTTGGCTTGTCACATCTCACTTCCCACGTGTCAACTTATCACTGTCTCTCTCCGGCTTGCCTTTTCCCTCTCTCACACTAACACGCACACTCCATCTTTGTCTCCCACATTCCCTTTCTTTGCATCCTTTTCCCTCCCCCGCTTGCTTTCTCTCTCTCTCCCTCCCTCCCTCCTTCCCTTCCTCTGCTGCATCTCTCTCTATATCTTTGGAAGGTTGAATGGTTCAATGCCAGCCTCTTTTCCACTGATAGACTCAGATGGAAATAGCTCTGTGTCCTTCACCTTCCTCAGTCTGCGGTCAATGCCAATCCGAAACTTAATGTCACACCGTCCCAAGTCCATTTACCGGAGAGGCCCTCGCTCACATGTTCAGATAAATTTAAGAGTGGGTGGTGAGCGAGCGGCAGTGAGCGAGAGAAATTTAAACTGTGAAAACCTGAGTCAGCTTCAAGCAGCTGCTTTATAGTCAACACGGTCAACAGACGAGGTGTCTGCCAGCAAATCCGGCAGCGACTAGGTGGGAGTTTGATGCTACAGGAGGGAGGTATATATGAGAAACAGTGGACTCTTATGAGATCGGTGGATGACAAGACGTCTCTGAGGGGACGCAGAGATGCTGCATGTCTGAACAACTGCTGAGAAGTCTGACCAAAAACCAACTGACTCCCAGAGCTCTGAAACTTCCCGCGCACAGACACGCGGCGTGCACGACAGACTTATAAAACACTTTACTATGGAAGAGGAGCAGAGCGAAGCAGCTGGGTTTAATCCGGGCAGACAGGAGATAAGAAAAAAAAATATGTTTGAAGATAGAACATCTTGATCTTTTTTTCTCAGGTTCGGGTAAAGGAGATGACACAGAATACAAATGGGGCTTGGTATTTTAAAACTTGGTTCTGTTTGTTTGTTCTTTAGTTTTCATTTTAGTTCGGATACAAACAACTGATTGGCCTTTGGCAAAAAGAGTGATTCAACAATATGTTATGGAGGAACGAGAATATAATTGGAAACATGCTGTAGCTGCATCTATGGGTGCTTGGATTGCTGTAAGATATAGCTGTGCAAAAAAAGTTCATGTATGTATGCTTTTATGACAAACACTGCTGCCTTAAAAGAAGAAGGTTCTGTGTTTAAGGTCTTTCAGTGGGTTCACCAGGTTCCTCTCACAGTCCAAAGACATGAACATGATGTTAACTGGTGACCCTAAAGTTCCCATAGATGTAAATTTGAAATGTTATATTAGTGCAGATTGAACATTTCCATCCATTTTAAATTATTTATTTTCAAAATAATACGTTCAGACAACTGTTCAGCCTTTGCACAGTTACACTATATCATTTGGCTTCAATCTGATCTGTTTTGTTACATACGGTAGTTTGTCTACAAGGCTACTGAACAACTACAGAGCAACGAGACATGCTACTGAATGGAAACAGAGGTTAATGAAACAGAAACTGGGAGTGAAGTAGAGCAGGACTTCAGTTGTATTAGCATAGAAATAAACTACCAGCCTCCGTATCAAAGGCGACGACTCATGAATAGTCAAAAAAGAAAAGAAATGAGTATGTGTAATATGCGGATGGTCTTTTATTACATTATCCGTCTATTGTAATTGAATTACAAATCCGTTTATCTAGGAGCAACTTCTCAGTGTTGGAGAAACTCATAAAAATACCAGACAGACGTAGCATTTAGGCTGTGCAGAGCAGCTCAAAGACAGATAGCTGGATTCTGCCAGTGCTGATAGCTCATAAACTTGAAACAGTCATTCCATATAAAAGATTTTGTGACCACTTGACTTTTATTCACTTCATCTGCTCCAACAGGTATTCTGCTCTGTCATGATTTAACCCCCCACGGCTGAACAATACCCAGACTCCACGGCTGACGGCACATTTGTCTCCAACTTCGCTTTTGATTTAGGACATAAAACCTCCCAGAAATCAAACCAGACGCATCATTTTGACTATTTTTCTTGACAACAAAGAAGGTAAAGACATCTCGTATTTTCTGTAGCATGCTTCACTGGATCACGTCAGTTCTCTCTTTAGTGAAACTCATCACCGAGGTTTTCTGCAGGCTTTTCTTCTGGTTGATCTTTCAGAGACTGTCACTGTATATTTCAATGACAGGTTTAACACAGGTTCCAGTCACGGACCATAAACTTTTATGGGGGCAAGGAACCAAACTCTGTGTTTTTCAGTGTAATATCCCGTAAACTATTCTTGCTTTCATTTGTGGAGTTTTATTGTTTTTTAACTGGTGGTGAGCAGCGGCGGAGCACTCACAGGAAACCAACGCTACGGGCTGTGCTCTGCTGTGAAATATACATCGTAGGAAGAGTCAAATAAACCCAGAGAGCTCCCAGAGAACTAAACTCCACCAAGTCTCTGTAATCCTGCTCATGTTATTTTAATAACAATACATTTTTAATCTCCGTCTGAATCCCCCATCTGCATTAAAACACACAAGGTTATAGGCGATCATACATATGAGCTCTGCTGGATTTTTCATTCACGTAGGGGGGATGTTAACGCTTGAGCTGTACAGAAGTGGGGAGTGAGAGGAACCTTATGACTTCAGAAATTGCTGGATCAATTTAATCCAGGTGTAATTGAACTACAAAAAGGCCATGCCAATAAAGCATTTGCGTTCTATTAAAGAAAAACTGAAAGATCAAAAGACAAATAAACAACATTTTCAGGCTCATCTAAATGACCTGTGGAGAAGAAGTGATTTGGACTTGTAGAATACATTATGTGATCTGACCATTTGAGATGGCAGAAAGTCGCTGTAAACATAATGTTAAGTAGTGATGTACACCATTGCCCACAAAGTTTGAATAGTTTTGTTTTCAGACACACTCCTCTTTTCATTCCTATCTATACATATCATTAATGACCTTTGACCTTTGATATCAGGGGTGGCCATACTCAGTATTAGTGACACTGAAAGAGTAATATTGGATATTCTTATCCATGAAATCCCCTCGAATATGTGTTTCTGTTGAACTGAAAAGGGTTGAAAAAAATGTAAACAAATACTTGATCCTATTGTTTAACCCCAAAGTCTGAATACACAGTTTGCAAGGTTTGGAAGTGATTGATCAATAAAGTTTTGATAAGAGATATACTTTATATATAAAGAATAATGGTCACAATCATTTCGTGAGAAGGGGTAGAAAATGTATAGATTTTATTCCAACTTTATGGGCAATGGTGTGCATAACCACCTAATTTGTATGGCGAGATAAAAGTTTTTTTTTTCTCTTCATTCCATTCATACCTTACATATAGAAAAATGGTGATTAGGAGTTTAAAGTCTAACAGCCATGCCCTCTATTGATATTCATGAAGTAATCCAAGAAACATAAAGTATTTTGCATTCACTCCTCACTTCATGTAGTTCAGGTCTTAACCTTAGATATTTTTTCATCGTGTTAAGTAAGACAAGATTGCTTTACTGTACTATATGTTCCCATAGAAACACAGCACGGTGTCTTCAGTACAGCTTCAGATGCTGATGTGCAGCTCTCTTATTCCCTCTATGTTCAGCATTCATAAGCACCCCTCACTTCAAGTCTGCCTCCAAGCAACAGCTTAAACCCAAGCACATCCCTCATATGGTATTCTTGTACAACTCCTACATATTGAAAATGGAATCCAAACACAAGATTTAATTTACATTAAAGATCAAGTGTGTTTTTCACCTCGCCTGCTCTCCTGGCTGTTGTTTGCAACGGCGCTGCATTGAGAATTCAGTGCAGGACCGGGGCCTATAAGGGGGCCATTATGGGCTCTAAATCCTCTTGTAATCATGTCAACAAAGGCAATGTGACTGCACCGAGCCTGCGTCCAATCTCCCAGAGTTTTTCTTTTTTTTTTTTTTGCGCCGTGATCAAAAACACATCAGAGCGTGGCTGCTTTCTAGTAATCTATCAGCTCCGTCCCTGTCGAGTCTGTGGTGGTCACATCTGAATTGTCTGCTTAGAGTGACGCCTGGAAGCTGGACAGCATCCTCAATCATCTACCATTTGTCTTTCATCCAGATTGTCAGAGCATGTATTTAATAAAGTACTTCAGTGGGTCTGCACAAAAGAAAAAAAAAAGAAGCTGCAAAAGACCTGTTAATGGGCTG
Source organism: Decapterus maruadsi (assembly GCA_030347415.2). Taxonomy (NCBI): domain Eukaryota; kingdom Metazoa; phylum Chordata; class Actinopteri; order Carangiformes; family Carangidae; genus Decapterus; species Decapterus maruadsi. Next base: position 8,728,239 of record CM064888.1, on the reverse strand, counting down.
CCAAGAAGTAGTAGCGCCCATCTGAAACTGAAAAGATTTAGCTCTGATAAATATTAAAAAGCACGGGAGAGACGGACCCATCTGACAGCTTTAAGTAAATTAGTTTCAACTGGATTTGCAATTACTGTCATTACTGTCATCTAAGAAGACTCTTTTATAGCCTTCGACTTAATTGGTGGCCACTGAGTTAAAGCAGCCCACAGCTTTTATTCAACTCCAATGGAGATATAAATATATTTACCGGTATTTGCAATTAGAGACACACGTGTTCATCTCTAATCCTGAAACACCACATCTGAATGGTTTCCTTAAGTTATTGTACAAATAGAAGCATAATCACACATCAGGGTGATTATGATCTAATTAGTAAAAAAATTCTCGAAACACAAAAGAAGTGTAATTCGCCAGCACAAATAAAGGATGGCAAGGTCACACATGACAGCTCCTCTGTTGAGTCAGTGCAGTGCAGTGGTCTCTGTATTGTTTTGAAACAGAGAGCAGACTCTGCGGAGGTGTCTCTGAACTCTCCCGTTACCTCTTTTGTTCTGTCTGCAGCTTGCAGGTACACTTTGCCCGCTGCCTCCGCTTGTCTTGTTGAATTTGCAATTAAGAGGACCTTGATCAATTAGGTCTGCGGAATTAGTCCCAGTGGGAGCCGTGATGGGGATGAAATCAATGGTATTCAAATGAACATCGCCCACACCACAGCAAATGAGGCGTTTTCTTCAGATTACATTAGTTATTCCCCCTGTTGTAAAAAAAAAAAAAAAAAAAAAGGCAGATGAGTGGGATAACATCTGGAGCTGCTTCCTCTCACATCTTCCTCCTCTGAGGCAAAGTCTTTGATGACTTTAAAGTGAGGCGATGTAGCTGTGGTCCTGACCTCCCAGACTCACCCTGCAGCACCAACACACTCTGGTTACCCCCTGAAGCTTAGTTGAATTGCCTGCAACATGTATGAGGAGTAACAGTAAACGACCGGTTTAAGGTGAACTGCAGCTCAACCTGATGCACCACGGAGTTATCTTAATATCTGCCAACATGAGTGAGTCATAGCAACATAACAAGCCTGCAGGCCAAACTGATGCCGCACAATCTGCTTTTAGTTTTTCACTGTCAGATTTTTCTATTTACCTGAAATAATTGATAAGGGACAGATACAGTGGATGTTTTCATTTTAATAGGAAGTGCATTTATGATTTATCATATAGCTCTGCAGGAGAATACTTCACAGATTTCACAACTCTGTATCTTCATGGACCATCAGTTTATTATCCGGCAGCTAGAATTCAACCATATCGTATCACAAATTCATTTTTTTCCTTCACAACTGTTACTTGGCCTATTTATACTACTTACTACTGGTATTTATTCATAGTTGTATTAACAGTGGTTGTGTTTTTCTCCTCACCATCCAGATGTAAATAAATGTTTTTAACACCTGATGCTATTGAAAGTGTGAATTACAACTCTTAAAACATATGAGGAGGGAATATACACCATTTATAGGCCGACACTGACTTATCATCAGCTATTAGAGATATGACATTAATTAGGAGTGTTTCTGAATAGCACCATGCTCACTCTATTTTTAGCTACATTATACAGTGTGGCTCTGCCCGTTGTAGCTAAAGCAAAGCCGTAGAGAGCAGTTAGAGTGAACCCAACACTGGTCATGTGTGGGGAAAAGACAACCAAAACAATCACCTGCAGGACTTTTAAATGCTCTGTAGAGCTAGAACATAACTCTCTGTAGTTTCATCATGTCAAGCAACCCCCCTTCAAACAAAAGTAGTCTTGTGATCCAGTGTGAACATAAAAATATTGATTAGAGTTGCTTTAAACTTCAATCGCGGCCCGTGTGCAGCATGTTTGGTGAAACATTCATTGGAAACTACATATTACAAGTGCACCACAGACACATTGATGTTGGATTTTTCAAACGCGTGACTTAATGTAACTCAATTGCTTTTTTATGACTTGTGTAATCTGATTATTTAACATGAAAAATTTCAAAGATGATGAAACATTTACAGATGTATGATCCCTCTAAGTGCTCTCTCGTATCGTTTTTCATATCCGTTGAATACAGACAGACCACTTGACTGAGATGAAACAGAACTGTTGTTAGTCACACAGTCAGTCACTGCTCCTCCACAGCTGATTTTCTTTCCTTTTTTTCGTCTTGTTGACTAGGAACAGACCCTATGGAGGTAAATGGAGCCTGGTGGGAGTTCTGACTTGAGCCCTCAGCAACAAAGGCAATTATAGCAGGCTTTTCAAACTAATGGATCTGACTGAGGGCACAGCCTCTCCTTTCCTGAATCACAACTGCCTTCTCACTCTCCATACGTGCTGACACCTCAGACCTGTGCCCACGACAGGCTGAATGGCCTGAGACAACTGCTGCAATTAAAGGAATCCACACCTCAACAACATGCACCTATGCTATCTCTTTGCTTGGAGCTGATGTATAGAGGCAGACAGGGCCTAGCATTTGTTTCACAAGTCAATACTGTCAAAACCAGCGTTGCATATGCAAGAAACACACCAAACATCAAATGAGACCGCACACCCACCATCAAATATGTCTGCGGGAAAATCTGATCAGATAAAATATTTCTCTGCGACTTACTTTCATCCGAACCCATGTTCTCCTCCGTGTTTTTGATGTAGTCATCCTGTAAAGGAAATATATTTGCATTAATTCATTTAATATTTCATGTTGGCTGCTACAGTAGAGAAGGCATGCTTTCTCTCTCCGACTAATGCTAAATGATTCTTCAGTCATTATGAGAATGATTGAGAAGAAGAGCATAAATAATTAGACGAAAGGAAAATTACAGACATGAAATAATACAGAATCTTTAATGCGTATCATGAATGGCATTAAATGCAGTTAAAATATTTAGACTTCAACACGTAGCAACTGGGCTAAAAGTTAATTATGATAACATGCAAAATGATGAATCCAATTAATTCTATTAATTTATGTTTCACTCAATATATAATGTATAGTGAACATTTGATTGATTTATAATTATAGTTCAGTGCAAGCTGGATAATAATAATTTAAAAATAAAATTTGATTTGATTTGAGGGGATTGAACAGCCACAAATTATCGAATCAAATGATAAACTTCCCAATAAAATGTCACTCTTTTGCTGATGACATTCATTTATACTTTCTATATTTGTGATATATTTTATGACTATACGTGGTGGATGTATAGGACTTTTTTCAGGACAATACACAAACAGCTATATCTGTAGTGTATTCAGCTATCCAGATATAGTTGAATTCACTTCCTTATTAACTAAACCAATACGTAATTTTACTTCTTTGTATCTGTGTTTGATTTCGGTTAAGATTTTCCCAGCAAAGCCCGTAAAAATGATATAAGACAAAATATCCCCCCACTGAGAAGTCATTAATGTGGTCTTTTCACGCTGGGATTATTAGACGAAAGAAATACAAAATTGTAGATATTTGTAGATATGAGGCAGGTACTGTGTTGCTACTTTATAGGCTAGCTACTTAGCTAACTGCTCTGGCTGCACATTCAGCGTGCACTGCAGACATTAAAAGTGGGATCAGTCATCTACTTCTTGGCACTGAAACAGCTGCATTGCAACATGTTGAATTATTCAGTTGAATCATATGAAGCTAGAACAGTTGTAATAATATTGTTCACAGAATAAACTTAAGTTAACTTAGTTGCTCATTCTGGAGCTTTTCACCTTAGAGTTTCAACATCTGCGACTCTGTGACGCCTGACGAAACTCAATTTGGTGATGAGAGCACATGTCATGAAGTCAAAAGCACCAGAACAACAAGAGGACCTCGACTTTTGATTTTGTCCACTGCTGTTTCCATTGACCTGTCAGCTTCTTGACATTTATTCGTCATTTCATCAGTTAACACTTTGAAGCTTTACTTTTGACATTAATGCCACAGGTATTATGTTCCTTTTCATTCCTATTGTGGTTGCTGTAATGCACCTTCTAACATCAGGTAATCAACCACAGTACGGCCCTGAAAGCTTAAATGTATCTCATAAAAGAATTTGGACTATCTGGGCTCCCACGCTCTTGCAGGGGGAATATTTGCAAACTAACTCTGGTTTTTTTAGATTGTGTCCCCGGCGGCACTGCGCTGGAACGATAATAAAAATGCAGCCTCCCTCTGCTGTATCCATTCTGACCCATTTCTCTCTGTGTCAGGACCGAGAGGATCAACTATAAAGCGGTTACTACTCGGCACAAGGCCCAGAGAGGACCCCGAGGATCAGGTCTGTTCAGTTTAGCTTGGTCTTATTCTGCTCAGGGGACAGGAAGACTGAGCTCTCAAAGTTAAGCCGAACAAGTATAGCCGAAGGCATCTTAAATACTGTGCACAGGGGTGAGGGGTTGAAATCATAGTTTTTTTGTTTACACTTGTTTTTCCACAATGAATTGATAGTTGCGTGTCTAAAATAAATAATACACTTGCAACACATTGACCAGCCACACCACATGTTCCGTTGTTTCAATTTTTCACATCATTGTTTCTAATTCTTTTTTATCCTTACGTTGTTGTATTGCATTGTGTTTTTTTGTTCTTAAAACAAGATGAGCCCTTACTCATGTGGCAGGTGACACCTACAGCGTGATAGAGACGTCAAAGTAAAAACAGACAGTGCTTTGTACACAACAACAACAAAAAAAAGCGACACTAACCTCGACTTCCTGTGGCAATGACAAGCAGCAGTGGGGGGAGAAAAACAGGGAGAGCCATTGTTAGAGATGAGAAAACCCAACAAAAAACACTTCACAGTTTTCATTTTGTTTCCATTCAGCATGCAAACAGTGGGTTGGTTTATTGCAGTTATGGCAGCAGTTAAACTGTCAGCCTTTAATGCATGCTGATTGCAAATACATGCCTCAGTCTCGCTCCTCTCGGGGGACAACATAAGACAGTCACAGAGGATTATGGGCGCTTATTAACCGAGGATGATCAGCTGCCATTTTCTATGAGCTGGCAGGGGTCCCGATCACTAAGGGCCCATTCTCTGGCTGTATTTACAAGCGAGTGCCAAACGCCAGGCTTCCACTAGCTCACAAGTTGCAGATGAGCCATGACATACCACATCGGCCTCGGAAAAATACGGGCAAATTGGTGGGAATCTTCAAAGTCAACAGGCAGATGTGATTTAGACGTTTTTTTATAGTTGCAGCAGCAGACACAGAGAGCGCATTTACTAAGCGTAGCACTGACAACACAGACAGATATAGCTCCTGTAAAGTACAACCTTGAGTTAACAGGAGAGTGACTACTTTCCTTTCATTCCATTTCACCGTCTTGGCTTCGGTCCAAGGGCATTACACATCAATACCCACCACACAGCCTCTCCCCGTGTGTGCCATCATTCAATGCTCCGGTGTGTTTGAGAGAAATATAGCACTGCATGGTTTATTTCACCAACTCAACCCAGTAAATAAACCTAATTCTCTTACGCACACTCATACACACACTGCCATACCTGTCTACTTAACAGTCCGGTGACAGCATCTTAATATATCACTATGAGCAATTTACAGGCCACACAAGGACAAGCCAAAAATGCCAGCGCTTGGCTTTAAAAGGCTAAAGTCGGAATTCATCACCAGGCCGAGGCAGGACTCTAGATTTCACCTCAGAGACTGTTTCTTGGAGGTAAATATTTTCACTGTCGCAATAAAACGTCCAGATGCTTCATACTGTATGTGTGAGGCAATATCACTGTTTTTTATCTTTTAAAAAAAAGAAAGAATCCCAATCAACTGGATGTCTGCAATAAAAAAAGAGCAGGAAGACATTTGAAATATACTGTATCCTATGAAATGTAAACACTGCCAGTGCACTAAAGGTTGAAGCCATTACATGCCTCAGATGTCACGATCCGCGAATTCGTTATTCGCGGTGCTTCTGCAGCTCCTTGGCTCACAGAGCTGCAGGGACCCAAGGCGGCCCTACAGCGTGTCCTAAAGCCTGGAGTGCTTATCTTCTCCCAGCAGCAGTGTGACAGCAAGGACACCAAGCTGGGGCTCCATTTAGTCCTTCACCAAGGTTGAGAACTAGTGCTGTCTCACTGAATCCCAGCAAGGCTGCTGCTACAGTTCACAGCAGCCGAGGCCCAGACAAGGAGGGAGGGAGGCAAGGTGGGAAAGATCAGGGAGCGAGGGGGTATGATGTTCATGGTGGAGGTCCCCTGAGTTAGGTGATTCATATCACACACACCACCTCTTCTGCCATTTGTCAACAAGGCTGTAATGCAGCCGGTGTAAAACAGAGCCAGGAGGCTAATGGAGCTTGACTATCCAGATGCTGCGACCGCTCCTCCCGGGCCGCGCGCTGGTATTAGGCTGACAGCGTTTGGCCACAAGCCTGACTGCGCTCCTCTGAGTTAACGTCTATCTCACCTCGACCGAACCCTGTCTGCTCGCTGACATAAATACCTCCGTTCACCCCCCTCCCCTCACCCCCAAACAACCCAAAAACGCACAATGTCACCCATGTGCACACCGAAGTGACAACAAAATGCCCACGTGCATCACAGCTTGGTGTGACAGCCACGAGGGTGAAGTGAACTTTGGGTTCATAAACTGTTTCTTAGTCAGGACATTGGTATACTGTTTGTGTATGTGAATAAGCCAGTAATGCTGAAGTGCTAAGATACAAGTTACTTTATTACTTTATTAATCTCCAAAGGGAAATTAATTTGCTTGGTAGTTCATCTACCATTTGCAGATTATTTCTTTCTTTTTTAATTTTATTTGTAGCACCTTTAAACACAAGGTTACAAGGTGCTCATTCAAAAGCCTGATGGCAGTAGACCGAACCTTCTATATCTCTCTGTTCTGCAGCGAAGACAGAGGAGCCATCCACTACTGATACTGCAGCGGTAAAGAAAAAACCTGGATTGGATTTTTTTTTTTAAACTGAAGAAAGAAATCTGATAAAATAAAACATTAGAGAGATCAAGTTTAGACAAGAACATCAACAGAACAGTGCTGCAAAACCGCAGATTTTGCCTTGTGATAACATTTTAATTTGAGTCCGCAACGACATCTATATCTGACTTTTACATTATAACTGAGACAGAGAGAGAGACTGTGGTTAGGGAAAATAAGAAATAAATGTGTCAACAAGAAAAGTTTTGCTGGAACACGTTGTCGGGAGGTGTCTGTGGAAGTGTCAGAAACTCCCTGCAGACAGCAACAAAGCAAAGCTAACAGGCCGGGAAAATCATGCGGTTTATTTTGATGGATGACCAGCCGCTATCCACATCTGAAAACGTCTTAATACAAACCCTCGCCAAGCCAACATTTCTCATCGGAGTTGGTGCTCTCATATCTGCCCAAGCAGCTTAAGAAAATATGTTTAGAGCCTGAACACCTATGTGAGTCATTTCAAGATTAATTTCTGTGATTTCTTATAATAAATGCATCACATTTGTACTCGGGATGGCAGCTAATGAAGCGCTAAGCAGGGGAAGAAGAAAAAAATGAACACTGGATTAGTATCAGTATTAGCAGATACTCAGTGTTGTGTAATTTGTTTCTGAAAAAGTACTGTTGAGCCATCTGTACTGTTTACACGTGTTTATCCGCAGCTTAAGTGTTAGAGGTCAAGAGCAATTCACAAGCGACGCTTTGCATCCTTGGCACCTCCGACGTGGAATACAAACTAAGTGGAAGTCTAGAAATGAAGGGAGTATCCGTCTCCGTGGAGGAGACTGGAAATAAAAAACCTCAAGCTGTAATGTTGAGGGGAGAAACTCACAGGCTGCGAGTGTTCAAACTGAGAGCTGCCGGAGCACGACCTCACTTCAGCTCGCTGGAGAAATGCTCCCCGAGTAAAAGAAATGTCACGGTGAAAATCTGCATCTCCTCGCCCTGCTGCAATGATCCATCACGTGCACGCAGCCCTTCTCCCTCCATCACCGCAGCTCATCTGTCCCTGTAATGTGACAGGGTCGGTACAGTCTGGGTGCTAAGAGGACGCTTACACACACATACAGATGTAGGCCTATACACATACTGTATATCCTCGACCCTTGGTAGCTGTGAGAAAAGCACTGGAAACATTGGAAATTATGTTCCAGGCCACAACACCTCCGTCACACACAGATATTTCATTATATAGGTTATCTATTATCTCATCTGCAGCTGAAAGCAAGATAAGCTCCTCTCTGACCACAGAACATCGTATTTCCTTATCTAAGTCAGAAAGATCGTATTTTGTTGGTGACTGATTTCTATCTGAAAACACTGTACTGTACAGTCTGTTCCAATTATGAGGTTTTTCTGTCTTAAAGGAACAGAGAGACATTTTGGGATATACGTATGCTTTTTAGAAGAAAAGCTCAATAGCTTAGCTTATCTAGCCTGACTGACTCTGTTTAAAAGACAAATTGTTCAGCTTTGTACAGATTAAATAAAAGAGATATAAATTAGTGAGCTTTGGAGGAGGTGGTATGTAGGCTATATGGATTAACACCTGATAAAGTCAAGTTAAAGGGAGTATTTGTACATTTCCTCGCTGCTGCTATCTATGGTTTTTTGCTGGGAGAAGGCTTTGGTGATTTGGCTTTGGCTTTGGTGTCACATGACAAGCGCTTCAGCCAACTTTACATTTACAAGACAGACAGACTGACAGACTGAAGTCTTCACTGTTGGAACATTTTATGAAGCCGGAGCTAGCTGGCTAAAATGCTAACTTCAAGAGATGTGATACAGATTAGAGATAACAATATGCTTCCTAACTTTGGTTGAAAAAAAAACAAACAATTGCTGAGTAAAAGGTTCAATGCTGATGTTAGGATCTAACGATAGCTACAAAACTGACAAAGAGCTTCTTTAACCTCCATGAACTTCTTATTAACATGTTAAATATGTCCTTAATCAGTGCAAAGACAACATCAAAGAAAATAGTTTTTCCCAATATGTCGACAGATCTTAGTGAAATCTGGTGGAAATTTGGGTCACTGGATAAACAAGTACTGCGATTTGTTTAGCGCTGAGGCTTGGTGGCATTTATAACAATTTGTCCACTTATAACGATTTTATCATTATTTTTATGTTGAATCTCCTCACTTTCGGAGGTGTAGAAGCTCATTTCTATCCCCTGAATTACTGGGTCCAAGATGAATCCATCAAGACAGAGCATTGATTTTCACTACTCCTCCTACATGACAGATTTCAGCCAGGCCTTACCAGACTCCTTTCATAGCACATCTGTTACAAGCAATCCACAAACAGGCTGTCAAACCTTCGCGGCCTGTTTGACAGAAGCATTTTCAATTCTTGAACAAATCTGTTGCATGCAAGCACATGTAGGCTATGTGACAAGTGTACAAACCAGCTTCAAGTGAGCCTGCAAAATTTGATTGCATTCAGCTTTTTCAGCAAGGCAATCCATTTAAACTGGCAGAAACCACTGATTAAACAAAGTCAGACGTGATGTGTTCTTTAAAAAAAAAAGAAACTGGCTACCCATTGACATGTTTATCTGTTATGGTCTTCTTCTTTTTTTGGAAGTGTTGAAAATAGCTTCAAAAACCCACACTCTTGAACTCAGACACATTTCAAGAGCTCAAGTTCAGAGGCTCTGGTTCCCATGTGAAATCCCTCTCCGTCAAGGCAATAACTGTGTGCTTCATCCTCCGCAATAGCCCTTATTGATATTCTGAAGATGATATTTGCAGTGAAGATATGACTTAAGCAGCAAGTTAGAGGTTAAATGATGAGCTGGACATCTTGCAGCATTTCCTCCAGTTGTTATAGCCAGCCTCGTGAAGTCATTTACTCTGGCGGTGACTGGATAAACCCAGGCTGATGGATGGACTGGTGATCCGGGTCATGTCTGTAATGAATGGAGACCTGCGAGAGGCTTTCCTCAGCTGATTGCTCTGCTCTGGGCCGCGGCCGTGTCATCCTATCAGATCACCGAGGTGTATCTGCCCCTCAGACTGGCAGGACACTGTCAGATCATCACTCCCCACGGTCGCCATTTGCACCGTAATGTGCTTCGCCTGATTAATGTAGCCGAATTAGCTACGTCTCCTTGCTTTAAATTGCAGCAAAAGGGCACACAGGCAGAGGCTGTCGTGAATCTACATTCCACCCTCCGTCTCTCTGTAGTTACCAGGGAGCAGCGGGAGTCCATCTTGCCTTTGCCGGGTCATTATGGCGCCCCGATTCAGCATGCTGGGGCCTGAGTGGTGGAGGTAATGTCTTACTCTGTTTGTACCCCGCCGCCTTTGAAAACGACGGAGAAATGGGAGAGACACTAATGGCGCAGACCCACCACAGATTGAACCACTTAGAAATGCATTAGTGTTCCAAAATGACACTGTGTGTCTTTCGGCCGGGGTTCGCCGGCTTAATACAGCGGCAAAACACTGCACTTTCACTTTGCAGATGAGGCAGAAATCACACAGAAGTAATTAAGGATATATTTTCACATATCTACAATCCAACTCATACGGCTCCCATGCAAACAATTCCTCCGTTTACTCTTACTGGAGCGTGACAGGTCCAATATTTCTGCACCATCTTCACACTGACAGACATTAACATGATCTGTGGTTGTGTTACAGACTGTTTAAGTGTGATTACATGGTGTATATATGAAAGCATAAGAATTCTCATCACACTCCAAAGATAAAATATTTAAAAAAAAAAAAAAAACCCACAGAGAAAAATGGGGGTGTTTCGATTGCAACAAAACACTAGAGTATTATGGGATTAAGTCGCAGCCCAGCAACACAGAGCTGGATCAAATTGATCATCTGAGCTGGATTGCTCGGGGGCCTGCAGGCAAAGGACGCATGTTGTTTCACAAGGTAAGACGCCTGCCTGCAATGCAGTACAGTACCGAGCACAATCTGCAGCCATCTCTGCACACTGAAGGGCACGTCTCTCTTTTCCTGAGCCACGAAGTAGCCAACTGTCAAGCGTGCATCCATCTGAAACATTCACATCGCAGTGAAATGCAAAAACAATCAGGCTGAATGGGGAAGGCGTGGGTCCTGCCTATGCAGATGATTTAACAGACCGGCAAACCAACATTTATGAATCAAGTCACAAGGCAGGTTTATGTGAAGTCGAAATAAAAGAGGCTCTTTTTAACCTGAGACAAGAAGTCTTAAAACATTAAGACCTTCTGATGAGAGGCTTTTTTTGGAGCTGCTGCCACTGGCTAATTATACTACATTTCAAGAAGTTGCATCACAGAAATGAACCTTTTCCATTCTCAGGAGCCCTTTAGCTGTGGTCTCCAAATCCCTGATGAAGCGGCACATGAAACAGTAACCAGGCTCACTTTCCTGTAGCAGACTCCATAGTTGAGTCGAGGCATTGCATGCTCTGAGAGATGCAGTAATTGGAGAGGAGGAGGAGGAGGACGGAGCGGATGCAGAAAAATGGATTCAGTTGGACCCCGCTGCTGAGCCAAGCAGAACCCTGGAACGTTTGAGTCTCTGCAGCATGTTACGCCCCCCCGCCGCCGCCGCCGCCGCCACCACCACCACCACCCCCTCCCATTTGCAAAACAAAGAAGCAGAAAGAGAAGAGGCCAGCCTTCAGGTTGAGCTCCACAGAGATGCCCCAGGGAGCTCGCAGCTTATACAGGCCTCCTTTATTGTGCTGAGCCATGCTGCTTCTGCATACAATATTAGCAGGAAAAAAACCCATAATAAGACAAGCTGAACAATTTGGCTCCACGGAGACAAAAAAAATAAATAAATACCTGATGCCAATTTTCGTTTCTAACTTTCACTATAGTAGCTAGACTCATCAATATTGATCTGCAAGAACAAAAACTTATCACCATACATAAATAGGCGAATAAGCTTAAATCTTGTTTGTTGTTGGCATATTTATCTAACTCAGGAAACTTAAATCAATACCGAATGTGGTGGAGGCTTAGAAAATAAATTCCACTCCAATAGACTCTAACAAACTGACTTTGTGTCCCTGGAGAATAAAACAAGCCTTGCGTGTTTCGCTACTTAAAATACAAGCTATCTTCATAATGTGGTTATCACAGAGTTGTGAATGACGGTGAAATATTCAGGGATTTAAAAAGACATTTCAAGGAGCACATTTACATCTTCTTCACTTTATACAATGTAATCAAAGGAAAATGTGTAAAAACACCAAGGGGAGAAACAAACATGTACTGTAAAAGTAAAGCATCATGTATGTATTGTGTATTTTTCATGTGTTATCCCAGTGCTGCTATTAAAGCCTTGTTGTTGGAGCTTGTAGTGTAAATTGACTTCATTACTCGGCTGTTATTAGTATTCCAGTACTACTAGCTGTAGTCTATCTCAAGACACAGAATACATAATGAGGTGTGCTATTTTATCATTAAAGGGGTTGTCTGCATGTTCTCTCTACTGAGTGTGTTTAATAGCCAGGAGCTGCTGATGGTGATTGTCATTTGACAAGAGCTCTTTCTGACATTGTTGTGTTTACAAAAGAAGTTATAATTCACCCTCTGAGCAGCAGCTACAATGGCAGATAGTAGGCCAAGGCTACAGTGACTCGGTATTGGAAAATGACAAGGTGGGTTGGGGTAAGTTGGTTAGCATGCTAACTTCGGCAGATGAAAATATGTAGGATAAATTGTTTACTGATGCTCTTGTTCTTGTTGAACTCACAACTTTTCCTCTAAACCACTTTTGATGCTGAAGTTGGCTGAACAATAATGAAATTAACAAAAAGCTTCATGAAATTAGCTTGGCTGAAATTGTTTATTTAGTCCAAAGTCCATCCTGCATTTACATTTCAGTGATTCGTTATAACAATCCAAGAAATATGCCAATTTAAGAAAAGTTGGTTTACATCTCATCCAGCCATTGTTCTACAGTAGCAATTTTCCTGATGCAATTTTCCTGGACTAGACTTGCTACAAAGTAATCAATTGTTAATCAGTTTCTCTCCCTACTTTAAATGATCATCAATGACCACAATACAGGACTTACAATGGCTGAACAAATCAGGGATGAGGGCTGTGATTCAGAGGTCTGCAACCAGGCTGACAAACACCACAATAATTCCCAGCACTAAATGTGTATTAATGCACCGCTGAAAATAGTTCAGAAGAAATACACTTCACAAAGCTGCACTGGTAAGTATATTTGTGGCCTGTTTCTAAAGATTAATGTAGTAGAGACCAGTGGTTTGGAGCTGAGCGCTGCAGAAGGTGGAGAAAGTAACAAAGTATTGAGAGGCACAGACTGATACTGTTGTTTTTTTATGGCATTCGCTGACAATGAGAAAAATACAAAATAACACCAGCGTTTTCCTGTCACCGCACTGATCTGTTCAGTGACCAAAAAAGTCAGCGTGAAGATTTTTGTTTGTACTGAAAAGCTGTGCAACCATTCGAGCATGGTGTGATGCACTGTCAGCATGCATGTTCAGCAAACCTCCAGAAAATTGTGATTACAATATAATTTTACCACTGTCTGTTTGTGCTACAATTTTTTTTTTTTTTTTGCAGTTTCCACATTCTTAACAGCTACGCCCGCTATTTAAATTAATTAGGCTCCAGTTACAAGTCCATTGAAGCTCCACAGCTCTTTTTTACAACTGTCAGACACATGAGTTCAGAAACCAGCAGCATGGTTAAGAGAAGATAATGATGATAACCATCCCAGTTGAAATGCCGCAGGGATCTGAATGAGACAGCTCACAGGGGTAGCTAAGTTAAATATGCTAGCTGGCTGATTACATTTAATTCCCCCCGTCTGCCATGGCAATGAGAACAAATTGGGTTGTTGTGGCTGCTGATAATGCTAATCTCCTGCAATGGCAGCGGGATATTACAGTAAAACAGCGAGCCACATTGAGATGTCACGTTATGGCTTTAGGAAGGACTACATCACGCATAAATGAGATTCTGTCGGGTTCTTTCAACTGAGAAAAAAGCTATTAGCGCTTTAGCTCTCGTCCTATCCCTGCTCTACGATTTGCTTGATTAAGGTCATTTCAATATGACTTTGGAGTGTGTATCCATTATCCTGCCAACTCAACAAATTAACAGTCTCTGTCTCTCTCCTACACATACACACACACACAAACAAATACATCCGCCACATGCCACACATACTAAATGCAGCTTGTACACAGACGGGACCACAGTCCCTTCCAAGCGTGCCCTTGACACCTCCCTCCCGCTCTGACCGCTAACGCAGAGAGACGAGGCTCGGCTCTCCCTGCTCCTCTGTATGCAGCTCTGGGACAGTCGGGCCAAAGACGAACAGGTGCCCGTCCTGTCAGACATTTACATCAAACATCCACAAGACGGTAAGAGAGGCTGGATCTCCTCAGGCAAGAGCATGTCCTCATAGTTATTGTAACTCCCTGGCCTAATTGTACAATACTTGCCCCGCTGTTTCAACAGTGAGTGATTTGTGGCCTAAAGCGAGAAATACATCAATGCCAGGTTGAACCTGTGCACCTTGCATTATTACACCTATTGTTACTGAACATAAGTGATATGGCTGTGTTTGTTCAGACCATGTGTTTTAGTGCAGCTTGGTCCTAGACAATTCATAACAATAATGGCGGCCACAAACGCACATCTATCAAAAATACAAACGCACCCGAGGCGCACCTAAATATATTCAGGACAGTACTTTTTTGCAGCCTCAATATATTTCCACCTGGCTAAAATATGCACCCCTATGTTTGTGGGCTTTTTCTTCCCAGGTTTAATAATTTCCATTCAAATAATAAATCCCACGACTGCACCTTTTCTGCAGAGGGGATTTCAGCAGGTGAAGCCATTTCTAAAGTGTTTACCCAGTGAAGAGTAAACTGAGGTTTCAGCCTCTGCGTCTGGAGCGATAACACGAAAGGTCATTCCAGATTAACGGATAGGGACGTCATTGTAGTTGAGTGGCAGATGAATTTCCAAGTGTCAATAAATACAGGTGGATTTCTTATCATTCAAGTTCATTATGTCAGGAGTGACACACATAATAGATTTAGATAATACATTTCCACAGGATGAGCCCCAACCTATTTTAGTAAATCTATATATTACAAGGAATGACAAGAAGGGTCAATTATATCTCCCCACACGTAACATTATATCTGACTAATATATGTCTATGCAGAGCCTTTCAAACCTAGCTGTTACTAACTCAGAAACCAAAAATGCATCTAATACACTTACACTAAATCTCACTTAATAGGAATGCCAAGAGAGGTTAATTATGTCTCCAGGCCTAAACCATGATTCAGCAGTCCAAACGATAGGATTAAACATGGCAACCACTATTACAAATATTAACAGGATGTTTTTTTTACTGACATCAATGTTCAACTAATTTATTGCTGTCTTTTTGAGTCGGCCTTCTACGATGTATTAGATTTTCCTGTAATTCTTGCATCATTTTACATTTCTTTTTGAGCTTTTAAAGAGGAACTATGCAAGTCTGGTCACTTTTCTGCTGTTTTGCTAACCATCGTCCATGTGCATTTGTTTACAACGAAACCCGCGAAAAATCATTACATGGAGCGGTGGATAACGTTATACAACATATACGATGTTACGACGTGTATTGTGTAGGCTTACGGAGTGCGGGACACAAAGACGAGAGCTGGGACACCGGAGCGGCAACTGGTTTTCAGCCATGAGACGCCAGGTGGGAGAGCTTCTCACTTGTAACAAGTGACAAGTCATGTAGTTACTCTGGAGTTTTTTATTAAGATAAAAAATATAGCATAGCCACTGAAGAAATCCTGTTTAGTTCATCTTTAAGTCGTGTAAGCAGTAGAACGTCTCTGATAAAATCATCTAAGACTTATGGTCCCCTCACTTTTCCCCTATACATGTAGCTCAATCATGAGGTTGAAATTTCAACTATTGAGTGAAACGTCTTGACAACTAGGAATAGGTGCCCATCCAACCAATACGTTGATTGGAATGCAATATCTATTAGCTGTACTTTAGTGCTCATTCATCTATGTCAGTCATTACTGATGATATAATAGCAATTTAGAACCACTGTGCTAAGTACAGCTCATTGAAGTTGCTAGCATGACTATAGACTCTATTACATTGTTTTTGCATTGTTTTCATTATATCCAACTGCCTTTTGCTACATTTGTGTATTCAGAAAGTCTATTCTGAGTCACACTGACAGAAGTTAGGGGATCCTGTTAATAATACAAACCCAACCTTTTATTTGCTTCCACCATCGATTGATATAGTTATAGGGATAATATAGTAAAAGTTTGTTAGTTAAAAAGCTGTATCATCGTCTGAGTCTATGGGTGTGCCATCATGCCAGCCTTGAATGAAGACAGACACACAAGCAGAGTGGCAGCATTTATCACTCTGCCTGCAGCAAGGCATAGAGGAGCTTCACCAGTACAGAGACAACTCTCAGGCAGATGCCACTATAAATAATGCATGAACAATAGAGCCAGAAGAAGAACCTTGGAACAGCTAATTATTCAGCTCGACATTTCAGCAACTCACATTGCTGCTGGTGTGTGTTAATACACTGATGTAGTAGGTGCAGCCAGGCTCCGTTATGAAACACATTAATCTACATGTAGGGCCTACTGTCCTATCACAATAAGTAGTCTCCTCGAACTCAGCCGTAGCAGAAGAAGGCAAGAGATTTGGTGTATTTGGACAATCTGTGGGCTGCGGTACATGGCTTTGCTTATGAAAACGCTATCCTGCCGTTCAAGGCAGTTGTTGAGCTTCTTTCTGTGTTTTTTCCTCTGCTCTTCTTTTTTTTCCGGAGCATAAATTGCTATCCAGCTTTTCCACAGGAGCAACAACACAAAACAGCCTCTCCACTCAATTAAGAGTCACCCACGCTTGTGTTGGGAAGCCAGGAGGATCCCCTTTCTTCTCTGTTTCCACTGTGAATCCTATCTGAGCAGCCCAAACACTCGCAGCAAAATCCCTCCCGACATTCACCTGCAGTGAAAGACATACATGGTAATGACAAGAGGCGAGAAAGCATCTCTTTCCACCACTTCTGCCATTTTGATCTCATTAGCGTGCAACGAGCAGATCTCCACAGATAGTTGATTTGATAGGCTGATCTTTGGATTCTCTCAGCAGAGGAAATACAGATAACTAATAGCTCATTTAACTGTTATGGTGTCTCTCGTCTTAATTTCCAGCCCCCGCACTGCCACTTTTAATTGGAAATAGGCCTCATTTTCATATTTTCTACAATTGCATACTCTCCTCGTACTCTAATTTTTCTAATTTTTCATATCCATAATTACACTGGCTGTTAGCGCTGGAGCATAAATCCTGTGGGAGGCTAATAAATGGCTGAGGTTGATGACAAGAGCGGAAAAAGCCACAGCAGGCAGTGTGACTTTGAGCAAGGTAAGGGAGCTCAGTGTCACTTAGGATGCAACAGCTTCACGTTCCTGCTGCTCAGCTACAGGAAAACTGAGTGAACCCGACTCCGACATTCATCAAAGGGTTCTCACAGCGGAGCTGAGCTGATGGAGGATCAGCGACCGGGTCATCGCCGCATTTCACTAACATCAACAAAAACAACTCTGATTCATGTTTGAATGAACCATCAGTTTGCTTATTAGACCTCAATGACTTCATCCACCATTTTCCTCTCCTTGTGCATGTGTAGTTAAATAAAGTGTTTATATGCTACTGACTGCAGAACAATGTTAAGATCATTTTAATTGTTGCAAGCCAGACAAGAAAAGCTGTGATATCAGCTTGAGGATTGTGAGGATTTGGTGTTCTCTTTTTTTGGTATTATATCAAAAATCTTTGTATTTCTGGAGGAAACACACAATTTAAAGCAAATTCAGCTCTGAAGACAGATCATGGACAGTTTGACTATTTTTTTGTGTTTTATAATCAAAACAGGACTTTGTTTACACCTGTGACTGAATAACCTTTATGCTAAAAAACTAATATCACCACTAGCAAACTTTCTTGCCTCACATGGATTATTATTACATTTGGTACGGACTGGTAAGCATCAACATCTTTGCAGTGTACATATTGAGTGCCTTTGGCTTATAGCACGGCTACAGCCTCAGAAGAAAAGCTGTTATGAATAAAATTTGTCTTCTATGGATGAGAGATCATAACAAGGCTGTGAAAACAATCGCTAATTTTTGTAGATTAATCTGATGATTAATTTTAGCACTAATTGGTTTATTAATTAATCATTTGGTTTAGAAAATGTCAGAAAATACTGAAGAAATGTTTTGTTTTCTCTGGCTCACAGCCAGATATTCACTGATATCCATATTACAATGAGATATGACACTGAAAAACAGAAATCCATTACAAATGATTTCAATGAAGAACGATTTAAAAGATTTGTGTTTTTTTTTTTTCAAATGCCTAATTGAGTAATTAACTCACTGTTGCTTTAGCTTTGTCAACATGAAATAAGCTTTTGTTGCTGACATTTCATAATTTGGATATAAATACCATATAAAACACTTGAACTATCCTTGGTTTCCTTTTCTTCAGACATTCCTTCATGAATATTGAGGATGTAGATTTAAATACACTGAAGCTCGGGTAGAATTAAAGAACCACTCATTGTTATATCTAATTATTGCATTTATCACTGTCCTAAATCAAATTAAATTGTAAGCACCAATAAGGCTAATGGTCATTCTTATCTTTGCCTTACTCCGTGCTAATCTGAACAACCAAAGGAGCCGAAGGAGCCATTTACCTGCAAAGATGTAGCAATTTTCCCTCATTAAAAATGTAGCTGGCAGTGCAGCAGGTGCAAACCTTAAACAGCCCTCTGTGGTTGGCTGAAAGGCTCTACAGCTCCTTAATGACTTCCCTCTTTGCAATGCTCAGAGAGACGGGAGAATCTGGCCGTGAATGAACAGCTCAGTATTGTTCACATGAGCGGCAGCCTGAGCTCCCACTGAGCAGATTCACCCAAACACACCAGAATGCAAAGTGGATCTTGTGATCTGACAAAAACATCAAGCTGTCAAATAAGTTCCTTTTAACAGATAGATGCAAGTCGCTAATTACTCTTTCACTTAATTTGCAGACTGTGCATTTGTAACCCCTCGGCCTTGGTGAATTGTGTATGGGGTGTGGGGGGGGGATCGTGATATTTGATGTATTGACATTTTCAGTACAGCCTGAACATGGACGCCAGTCATAATGGAGCTTGTATAACACCCTGTAACCTGCTGTGGATTATCCCAACGCCCCCTGCTTCTGCAGCTGTTGGTCTTATTGTTCTTCCTTTCAACATTTCCTCATTATGTGCCCATGTTGGATAATCAGTGTGTATATGTACAGTGGTCCAATTTAAACACCAGTCAGATCAATCAAACCTCCATCACTCTGTGTTCCCACATGGTGATGTTTTTTTTTTTCCCTTCTGCTTTATTTAGACACAGTATGAATATTCCTGCTTGCCATTTTCACACCACCTGTTTGCCAAGACAGCTAGTAAACAAACAAAACCTCGTCACATTTCCGATGCTGTATCCCACTGCCCGGTACAGCAGAGAATAGTCCTGTCTGAGCAGAACCAAGCCAATTTGGCTGTTTGTCTCCCTACAGCATTACATCCCTTCATGTGCTGAAACAATTGCCTTTGAGTTTTTGATGAGATGCTCATGGACAAGCAAGACTAACCAAGGGCATCAGAATTCCCCCAGCTAGTAAACTCTAATCAAAATCATTTTGTTTGACAATGAATCAAATCCATGCAGCTGTTGACCACATCGTGTGGGATCAACAAAAACGCAACCACATTATTAGCTTTTTAAAACCCTGTTTGTATGGTGTACAAGTGTGTAGCTCCAAAAGACAGGGGGTGATTTGCATAATATAGGCTTAATAGGCTAGACCACAAGGGTTGACTATATTGTCTTTTCCTTCCTTTAAAATTAAATCATTATTATTTTTTTTATTTTTTTTACCAGATATACTGTCCTATGAATACCTCATTCCAAGAAATCCTCTGTGTTCTTATCATTACTTCACTTTCATTATTTGAATTTTTAGTCTGAATACCAATGCTAAACCTTTGAGGAAGCCTTGACTAAATTTCATACAAACACAGAGGTTATAAAAGGTATCCTCCCCCGGCCCATATTGTTCTTCCGTTTAATAAATTACACTTAATTATACCACAGCAGACCAGTAAAA
Source organism: Decapterus maruadsi (assembly GCA_030347415.2). Taxonomy (NCBI): domain Eukaryota; kingdom Metazoa; phylum Chordata; class Actinopteri; order Carangiformes; family Carangidae; genus Decapterus; species Decapterus maruadsi. The sequence continues at coordinate 8,708,048 of CM064888.1, read as the reverse complement.
CTTAAACTCAATTGTGACCGACTATAAAACGTACTTTTTTCCCTATTTTTCCATGAAAATTTCCAAAAATAATGACTGACTATTGCAAAGGGTTTCCAATGGCATATGATTTGGATATTTTCATGTCTGGAAAAAATTTGGGATTAAATGGGTTAATGAATTACACTTAATTATACCACAGCAGACCAGTAAAACTTAATCAAAAGATTTGTTTTTGCTTTAACATTTAAGAGGCTTTCTGTATTGACCACTCACCATGCTGTAGCATTCAACATCTTTTTTGTTTTAATCACATGATGAGGTCAAGATTTCTTTGCATGGAGCTATATTCAGTGACTGAAGACACATCTGATGCCCAAATCCAACAAATCCCATCAGGGCAGTGGAGGGAGGGGAGGGGGGATAACATGCCCCAAATATGCAGCACAAGGCCCCATCCCACATTGCTCGCCCCCACCTGTCAGTCAAGCAGTGACCCAATCAGACAGGTGATGTAAATCGCTCCAAAAACCAGAAAAGATCATTTCCAAATTTGCATAACAGTACGCATTTGCAATTCAATGACAACATTTCTAACAGGGTTCTGTTCTGTGTCCCCGAGGAACCACAGCTGTCGGACACATTCCTGCGAGCTACCGAGCACGGTCAAAGGTAATGCAGCTACTGTCTGGCCGACATTGATAAGACTATCTCTCTGAGGTGATGTTTCTCAGCTATGAGATCAAACAACCATCCAGTTGTCAAACGAGAGTCTTGGATCTGAGCACACTCCTCCTCAGAGATGTCAGGAATCCTGATTCATGCCATGTTGTCTGTCTTTTGGTACCAAAGAGCCATCAAAACGGTATCGACGTGACGCACCCGGCGTCATAACCCCCTGACCCCGTCCCATCACCCACACACTCCCTGGTTGGTTGTGTTCTGGATGCTGATGGGAGGAGGAGAGAGGCGAAGCTGAGGGATTTAAAATCTATTACCCCATTTATATCAATGAGGGTGGATTAGTCTGCCATCAGAATAACACTCAGAATAATACAATACATTTCAGCGGCAACATCAATATCAGACTCCAAAGTGACCATAAAGGTGAATCAACGCCTCTCTAAAACAGTTTCAACAACATTATAACCTTCATGAAAGGAGGAGTTATTGCAGGACTGTTATTTTAAATTGCATTTTCTTTACCTGGGTAATAAACAGATAACTGAATTGTGCATTAGCGCACATATTTCATCTTGGACCAGGCTGACTTTGTGCGATATGGCAGTATTGAGATGAAGGAAATGCATACAGGTAGTACTGATTTTGCTTTAAGAGATGCACCAGTCTGATAAGTAAGACTGAGCCCAACTTAACATCATTGTCCTGCAGCAGGGGAGGGGGACTTTGTCTTCACAAAAAAAAGAAAAGAAAAATGTTGAGGAAAAAACGTGGGAAAACGCTTCTCACAAACTCTCACATCAAACAACAGTGACAGCATGACATAAAGCCTGGTGGACATCCAGCATCCATCTTCCCACTACGTCCTCAGTGGTTAAGACAAGACTGCTATCATTAGCCAAAAACATCAACATCATTTTAACCATGTGATGGCACTGGGAAACAAAAGAATAGCTCACTTTGTTCTGCATACCACTTTGGTATTCTGCTGTGTTCCCTGCACTGAGGTAGCTGTTCCTGGAATATCTGTGTTACAGGCCAATGCGAGCAATGGTGCAAATTAATGAGCAGCACTGCTCCTCTGGTTGAACTGGAATTACAGGATTTGGCATAACCTCGATTTATCAGGTAATTAAGTTGGACATTTTACACCTATATTTACACACATTGATGTCATTATATAAGAAAGAGCAGCAACATCTGCAATTTGAGAGAGCTACTAGTAAATGCTGCAGATCAATCACTAATCAACTTGTGATTTCAGCTCTTATTATGATATTGCTAAATTCTGGTCACTTGCCATCTGTAAATTTATAAATTAATTTATTGTTCATCTCTAGAGAGCAGTCCTCCTGGCATGACTGCACAGAATAAACAAAGCTGTCCCTGTACAGCCCAGGAATCGGTCTGGACAACACATCCACAGGAGAATAACAATTGTTTGTTCCCTTGCACTTGATATTTGTGATTTAGAGGAGACACAGCTGATGTCTTGCTGTGCAGCTTTTCAGCCTGAAAGCTCTGGAAACCTCCTCCTCAACTGTGAGCCCAGCTACATGTGATGTGCAATAGGCAGGTCGATGAGTATTGATCAGTGAATACAGACACTGCTCTGAGCATCACAGTTACCCCCAGAAGGAGCTTGGAAATGGCTTTTGAGACTTGGGCTAATGTCATAGATTTCCTTTGAGTTGTGTTTTGAATCACTCCCATATAAGGAGGCACATACTGTAGATAAAAGTGTCAATTGAAGCATGAGGTCCCCTTTTTTTTCTAAATTGTGGCCCATAGCAATCAATTCAGTGATACATAAGAAAAAAAAATCAAACATTTCATAAGACTCGCGCACACGCACGCGCACAGGTTGATATTCTGCTTTGCATTTCCTTTAAAGGAGAAAAAAAGTATTTCTAACGTAGCCTACAAACTGCTACTGTTGTGCCCTATGTGCACTTCAGAGCGACAGTAAACTGTGCGCAAAAATCACCTGAGCCAACAACCCCGCGTTGCCTCCACAGGCAGCAGAAGCATCTCAAACACCAGCAGCTACAGACGAGAAAGAAAGAGAGAGACCCGCGCGCGCTCGTATAATTACACTAAATACACAACTCACGTCTCTGAAGCGATTCCAGTGTTTGATCTTCCGGCTGTACTGGGAGATGGTTGACAGCCATTGCTCATCTTCCATGAAATTCCCGGCTTTTCCTGCCTCTTTGCCACTTTTCACGTCCACCTGGAGAGAGATGCCCACCAGCAGGGACAGGCAAGCGACGGCTCTCACACCGGCCATGGTGCTCGGCTCGGGCAGGTTGGGCTGTGGGATGTTATCCTCCTCCTCCCGGTGGTGGTGCTACTGCTACTGCTGCTGCTGCTGCTGCTGCTGCTGCTACAGTCCTCTAGCCCAGGATCCACATACAAGACTGCTGCTCCTGCTCCAACCAGACTAAATGGAAAGAGAGACAGAGAGAGAGGAGGAGGAGGAGGAGAGGGAGAGAGAGGGAGAGGGAGGGAGGAAGGGAGGGAGGGAGGGGTGAGAAAGAGTTAAAGGAGAGATTAGATCCTGCACTAATCATTTATTTCTGCTTACTTGGATTCATTATTCCAATGTCTTCTGTCTTTTGGCTTATTTCTGTTTATAGGCAAGCAGCCCACACACACACACACACAGAGAGAGAGAGAGAGAGAGAGAGAGAGAGAGAGAGAAACCCTGATAGTCACACTGCAAATGAATCATACAAGTGGAACAGATGTTTATTGTTGTACTGATGATCAATCAGATTTTATTCATTGTATTAAAATGTTGCTGGGAAAAGCCCAGCGTTTGTCTGGTATCTGCGCCAGCAGGACTGGGTAACGCAATCAGGCTGAAATTAGCGACTCAATTAAATAATAAAGTTGAAACAATATGTGAGGGAAAATTGCTGCAATTGAGCTAATACCGTAAGGCAGCGGGGCCCCGATAACTATGGGCTCCACAGGCTGCTGAGGTGTGCTGAAGGACTCCCAAGTGGCCTCTGGGCAAATGAGGTTCAATTTAGCTTAAAATTAGCTCCATTTCATTCCTAATTAATTCATTAGCAGCACAGAGAGAATGTATAAGACAATATAATTTCAGATGTGATACTGTCAAATTGTAGTCTTTCAAGTCAGCCCAACCTGGATCAAGCCTTCGTTATGGTTATGTGATTCGACACTGAAACTCAAAACTCTCATTTCATTTTCTCTAACATAGCTTTAAAGTTGTGCTTTCAGAAGCTCAAAGAATTCAAGGCTCAAGTCTTACTATTTAGTCTTTTTATTTGAAGCCTCACTGTCCAGATGCAGAACTTTGCTATACAAGAAAACATGACCACAACATTTCCCATGATCAGCAGCAGCAAGGCTGCAACTAATGATCATTTACGTTACGGTTCAATGTGTGGTTTTCTGCATTCTAGTAACAGCATGTTAATTAGGGAGTTTCAGAGGAGATTTTGTTTCTGTCAGGCTCAACCAGAGCTAGCCGTTTCCCTCCATTTCCAGGATTTAGGCTAAGCTAAGATAACCGGCTTGGGCTGTAGGCATTTAATTAATACACACGTGATATCAATATTCTCTTGTGACTCAATGACAGAAAGTGAATAAGCATGTTTTTCCCCTCTCAATTTCAAAATGTTCTTATAAGGTTTTCAAAATGAATTTGCTTAGACAGAATGAGTCTGGACAGTTTTTGTGTTTTCTCCATTCAGGTTAAAGAGGAGATTATTACAAATTGATCACCTCATCCTTGAGACGTTTTTCCAGTGTATAACCTGAGCACTTGATCAAATAGAAAACCCTTGTGCATTCATACATCTCCCTGCAAATCAGCACGACGAGTCCATTTGATACTGAAACCTTGAAAATTGAAAACTTGTCTTTCGTTGGTTTCGAACAATGTTTGTCTGCACAAAATGATGTTGTAAAAACGGATCGTGAGATTGAAGAATGGAATATATTCCGGCTTTCTCTGCAACAGTCTGTGACCTAGAGCAATGCTGTGTAGCTACCTGCACATCATTTCAAGTCTACCCACATCATTCCTGCAGCTTCCTAAACTCTGGATGCCCTCTCCCTCTCGCTTCCTCCGCTCTCTATTTCATCCCCATGAAGATAAACATAATCCAGCGCTCTGCAAAGATTCATTTTAGTTTAAGGTTACCAATATTGGTCAAGGCTCAGTAGCCAGGGGCAGGATCACATTCCTGTGATGCTGCTTAGTTGGCCGAACTCGCTCTGACACCGTTGTCAAAATAGTTGATTTGGCAGATGCAGGCTTTCCTGAGTGTGCACATGGCTCCAAATCTGGAGCAAGCAAGGGCAGCAGGAGAAATGTCCTGCAGCGTCAGCCAGCTGTGCACATCAGCAGCTCGGGAAGCCGGACATGATGTGTTAATCAAGAGGTCGTCCGTAGTCGTGTCATGATCAGGATGAATGTGCTGCAGATTGATGGCCGCGCATCTGAAATGGGTCGCTCAGAAGCATTTAAAGAGCGCGTTGTGCTTTGCATCATTAACTTTTAAGGACTAAGATGTTATTGGGAAGCCTCTCTCTCTCTCCCTCTGGACTGTGGCGGAGGAAGTTTCCTAAGGGAATCCTACATGCGCAAGAACAGCAACAGCAAATCGAAAAGCATGTTGATGAGAGGCTTTGAGTCGTTCATCACTTCAGAAGTTTTAAGGATGAGAAAACTCAAAGGATCTTTATTTTTTAATTTTTTTTTTATTGCACAGGCCTCTTATGAGCTCGCCACTTCTGCTTCATCAGTATCTGAAGTAGCAGCACAGTGACCAAAGGCCCCTGAGGACCAGTAATCACACAGCAGGCCATTTTTTTTATACTCACAGGCAGAGCACATATGGTAGAGGCAAAAATGATTTTCTAGCAAGTTTCTGCTTCACTGATTAGACCGAATTCTCAGTGATCAGTGTCCTGTGGTCTCGTAACAGTACCAGTAAACCACCTCGAGCCTCCCCCCTATAAATTCTCAATTTAGATTATATCTTCTCACTGAGAGTCCCTCGACAAATGCATCTGCTTTTTAAATTACTAAGAGACAGTTTGCGCCTCTCAGTCTCAATGACAGTGGCGAGCAAACCTCAAAAGCCATGAAATTAAGTCACATCTCAGATTATCTTGTTAGCATTCAACTGCAGCTCTCGTGCTCCCATGAGACCCCGGCCGTCTTTTAGAGGCTGACAGTCGTGCAACGTTGTCGTTGAATGCAAAGATGGTCATTTTGTATTTGTTCAAATGATAAGACCCATATTGATGACAGTAAAGACATTTTTATCTTAAAATACCTACAGAAAATACCAATGACTCTCTACATAGGATCTATGATGTGTCTACATACTGTACTGTATACAGTAGGGGCTAACCACTCTTTTTTTCCTGACTAAGATCCTGCATAAGCTGTTTTATATCCCTACGATTGACTCATAAGGATGTAGCTCTTTCTCAGTGTTTTGGTCCCAGAAGAAAAATGAGCTCCTGCAGGTTTGGGGGGTGCAGCATTAGTGATTGCAGCAAAAGAACTTGGTCTGAATTTGAACTACGTTTTCCAGATGAAAAACACCCCGATAGTCAGAGCTGCACTGTCATTGTATTTTGGCTACGGTTTCAACGAGCAGGAAACAGAGCATAGACATTTTTTCATACAAATGTGTCAAATTTAACCTGTTCCATGAGACCAATTCTTGGTTTTACAGAAACTAAAGTGGGATTCATTCTGGCTGACAGTTTCTTTGATTGACTCAGGAATAATCTCAAAGACAAAAACGTGATGTGCTGCCTCTTCTTTTTTACACTTTTTTAACACATGCAAGCAGCTTCAAACAACTTGTTTGGGTTAAACAAGTTGTGTGGAGTTGCTTCTTTTACATATCGAGTTACGCTGCGGAAGAGTGGTTTTAATTGTAAATGGATTAACCGATGGAATCAGCTCCTCTCAAGGCAGATGTTGATAAAAATTTATCTATCCTGTTCTCCAAGCATAATCAGTTTACACAAAGGAGTACAGGGTGGAAGCTTCATTTGAATAAACATCAGACAAGACTGCAGCAAAAATTTTAAAAGCTTGCTTATCTATAAATATTTGCTGTCTACAAATGTGAACACATCACATCCCTTTTCTGTCTCACAAACAGCTCATGAGGCCAAACACGAGCTTTCGCTGCTTATCAAGGCCGTACATATGCTCACATGATGTAACAGCTCCGTAAGTATCGCTCCAGGAATTCCCAGTACACAACAATTAATTGCAAGAGGCCAAGGGTGGATGCTTCACACATTTATTTATTCCTGTCAAAATTTATACAGAATGTTAAAATCCGGCACCTCCTGCTACCATGAAGGATAAATCAACCCAAACAAATGGTAATTTCGTCCCCCCACAACTCAACAAAAGAGTCCAAAAAAGATGAAATATCTCTTTGTTGCGAGTCCATTCATGTTCATCACCTGGTGGAAACTGGTTTCCCACAGTGCTTTGCTGCCAGCCGAGCTCGTTCATCAGCCAACATCAGTGAACCACTTCTCTTCCCCGCTCCCATGTTGATCAATGACCTGCAACACACATCGGTGATCAATATTTGTACTTTAAAGTATCCAAATGCAGCGCAAATGATTCATCTGTTGTTTACTTTTTAAATGGATTGTCATTTCCCCAAAAGTCACAGGACCAGCCTACAAGATATTTAATGTAAAATGAAGCAGCCGAGCAGGAAAATCCTCACATTTAAGAAGTTGGCGTTTTTTCTTGACAAAGAGCAAAAACCATTAATTGATTACCTTAGTTGTTTGTGTTGATGATCTAATTGATAATCTATTGCTAAAGTACAAATTGTTTGTATAAGAAAACCCAATAAAGCATAGAAATTGCTACACGTTTTTATTTCTTACTCTATTCAAATCACTGAAGGAATTCTATTCTTTTATCTCTTAGTGGATTAAATACATTATAATATATAATATATGGTCTGCATCTGGATTAGAGTTTGAATATGTGTACTTACTCACATTTTCTATATGTTTCTATGTATATGAGAGTTAATCAATTCTGTATAGAGGCAAACATCCATAAGGATGGGGAGTTTAGTCCATGTATTAGTTTCTTTATTGCCGCACATGGCAGTTAGGTAAAGAATTAGACGGAGAGAAAGTTGGGTGAGAAAGAAGAGGCTACTAAAGAATTAAATATTGATGCTCGAGTAAAGACAAACACATGCTGCAAATGTATTTCTTACAACAGCCACTACTGATGCGTGTTTGTGAGGCGGTTACAAGCTGTGATAGGTGCCGTCACTGTAAAAGTCTGCATGAGAAAAATATAGCCTGAGAGCACGTTCCTGGATAGGAGAACCATCAAAAGAAGTTATTTTGAAAAAAAGTTGAGGGGAGAATAAACCACATCGGGACACATTTAGTGAGTAATCTCGAGTGACTTACAGCTGTAAATGGAGCTGCTATAAATGTGTATAGATTTAATTCAATTGGATTCAAACTGGGTCACACAGCTATTAAAAGTGCAAAGTTGGTTGAAAGCAGTTTGACAGCTGCGTGCGAGCGCTGCGGCTGCTGTTTTGCTCTGCGGGCGGCTGCAGCAGGGGTGGAAGAGAGTGCAGCACCTTTTTCAATCAAATGTACACAATAGACAGACGCTGGCTTTAATTTTGAACTCTTGACATGCTCAGTCTCAGTAGATGATTTATTTTTAGCCATTGCATTATGAAGCTTATGACAGCTACTTAAAGTGTCAAACCCCTCCATCAGTTTCACTCTACATCCTACCAATAAGAAACAGCATGCACTGCTGTGGGAAGAGATGTCCCCCTCTGCAACATCTTGGAGCGGATGGGTAAAACATCTGAGTGGAAGTCAGGGGGAGGATTTGTTTTAAAATTTAAAGCTTTAAAGCGTGTTGACAGCGGTGAAGCGTCACTTTTGGATATTGAATGTTAATCGATCACGGTAAATCACCATCTGTGCTGAAGTTGGACAAGAGAACATAAGTTATTGTCTGTAGTTTACGCTCAAACATGACACTAAGCATGACTTATACACAGTAGTAACAGTAGGACCCTACTCTGCAGCTCCCCTGAGCTATATGTGGCATTTTAGCAATTTTCCGCTCATTGTTTTGATTTGATGGTGATTTCAGTTCACTCCACTTCCTCTGTGTTATTTCCAAGCCAGACATGCAGCCTTTTTCAAACCTCTAAGATCTGACTAGATGCTACCTGTGCAGCACGGTTAACCTCCAAATGAATGCTAATGTTGCTGAGTGATTGCTGGGTGTGTATGTGGGTAACTGTTTGCTACAGTATATGCTCACCACCTCTCTTTAATACCATGTTAAGTTTTCTTTACACAGCTTGTTCTGCCAATCAAAGTCCTTCCCTTCCCTTACAGTTTCTCATCGCTGGCGTTGCTATGGCTATGCGAACAGCTGTTAATTGGTTGATATTTCAGTTGATAACCAAAGATTGTAATGAAACATTTAATCATTTAAACAGAGAAAATGCCAAACATGCACCACTTACAGTTTTTAAAATAAAGCTTTGCTACTGTCTCTATCAGCTTTGGGCCATGTGACATCATAACAGTCTTTTTTTTATATAGATTAAACAGATAGGAGAGATTAATCGGTAGTGAAAGTTTGTTGCAAGCCTATTTTAAGCTCTTATTGTGCGAGGTGTACATAAAGTAAACAGCAGCTCTGAATGACTACCTGCTGTTCAAACACACTCGGCTTTGCGCCTCTCCTCCCTGTGTTGTGAATGCCTCCAGCAGTAAACAGACACGGACAGCTGCAGGCAGCCTCCAGACGCAGCACTCTGAATGATAAAGAGCTGCTGCAGGGATCACCTGCTTTCTCGCCGGAGACACAGATTAGACATTTCAAATACTCCAGCCTTGGCTGTACATCAAGGGCACTCGTGCCATTAGTGACAGAGTGATTAGTGTGGAATTCAAACGGCGGCGATACTTGACTGGGTATTCACATCCAACATAAGAGAACAATCAAAGGGAAAGCAGCAGGCTGTCATACTTTCGCAGCTAACGATATCTAATTTGAAAGATTTGTTGGCTTTGTCTGGCTGGATCATTTATAGAGCACCTTGGTAACTTCCTGTGGATAGATGTGTTTGAATAATCAAATTCCTCAGCTACTGGAGTTTGTTAAGAATAAAACACGACAGAGAGTTTGTTCCTTTGCCTTATCTGGAAAAATATTTCATGCAAAATTAACCTGATATGTAAAACTTACCTCATGAAGATATATGTTTCATAATCGATTCCATGCAAATCAAACACATCATGAAATTCAAACAAACCACAAACATAACCAATTGATTACAAGGCCACGTCTGTCAAGCACCGGCCTTTTCCCCCTGGCAAATACCTCCTGACTGAAAACTTCATTTCTAATTACACTATGAAAAAAGTGCACAGTGCCGTTCTGCATATCAAAACCCTCAAAAAAAAAGTTTGACATTGATCAAGCAAGACCTATTTCAAACAGCCTTTGCGTTAAAAAAAAAGGCTATTTTGAAAACTGGCATGAAATTAAATATGCAAATTGGATTGAGGCCAAAACAATACTTGGATGAGATACCGCAGGACTTCAGTTACCAAACATGATATGAATTCCCATTACTGAGTGGTTCACTGCAAGTTTCCAGTGCTACAGGCTACAATAAGCGATTGCTTTTGGTTTCACTTTTTTAAAAAAAAATGTAAATAAATATAGCAGCTGGTTTTACAGTGTGAAGGCTTGTTTTCAATGGCTGCAAGTGAAGCAGCACTTCAGACCACATTTGATTCATCAGTGCGTGTAAACAAGTGAATGCACACACGCCTGAGAAGACAACTAAACTGTTTAACATTTTAATTAAAATCCAGCTCGTGCCTCCTCAGATCTTCAGAAATTCTGAAACGCAAATTCGCAGAGGAAATAGGTCAGCAGTGGTAACGCAGAACAAGTCACAGAGGTCTTATTTATCTGGTTTATTGAAAGGGACACATGCTAGTCTGGAAGTCTCAAGGGTCGTGTTGGAAGTTCCCACAGCAGGAAGCAAAGAGCCGACTAATTAGGCTGAGAGAGGTGGCAGAGACGGAGACAGGCAGAGAGCAGAAAAGAGGGATGTATGGTCGGGCAGTGCGTAAGCAGGCTCACCCACACAGACATGCACAGCAACATGATTTTGACAAAAATCAATCATCATGCAAATCTGGGGGAAATTAAACCGGGATGTGAAGAAAACACATAATCGTGTCAACGGAAACTGAAGCGATCATTACGTCTGTCATTTAGCAACAGTCGCTAACATGTTAGGAATTTACCTGCTTTTCACTGTTTTGTGTTTGTGTAAATGAAACGTCTCAGCTTTTTTTTTTTGCTCCGTTAGTCACACAAACAAATGATTTAAAGACGTCACCTTGGGCTCTGGGAAGAATTATGAGATGTGTTTTTCCGAAACACTTCACTTTAAGTCCCACATATTTAGAATTTATGAGCAATGTATAAAATATCCATGCAGTGGTCTGTAACACACTTAAATGTCGTGTTTTTTTTAATACATCTGTCAACAACGATAACTCATGTAATGGCATTCTGGTGTATAAACACAACTAAATGAATGTCAATACATTAAATGTCTTCAGAGGAGATGTTATAAGACTCTAGTGCGTTATACACCGTTAATCAAATGTTACATACAGTAGTGCTTATAAATGATAAGAGTTACAAATTTTAAGACAAAATAACTGATCCAGTTGTGGCTGATTATCCAATATGTTCCCAGTCTGTGAGGCAAAGCCCACATATGCCAAATTAAACAAACATCAGCGTGAACATCTTGTACTGAAATCTCTTGACACATGAAATCTGTTTTGAGTGTCTGATTGTGTCTACGGGTGACGTACGTGTCTTTCACATGTGTTCTCAGCGCAATCATTAGAGAGGACATCTGCCCAACGCAGAAAAAACAAGGACAGACATTCTCAGAGAATTTCATTAACTTTATACTTCTCTGTCTTTCTCTCTTCTTGTGAGTGATAGTATTGGCAATTCCTCACTGTATTGGTTACCTTAGATTGGCGTTAAGCTGGATGTGTACTCCTGACCCACTAACAAGCATGCTCTCAGGAGACAGGCAGCGGATAATTAGGCCTTTTTTCTGGGTCTGAAAAGATAAATTACGTGGCCGTACGGTGCAACAGTCAATTCAGGGACAGCTCGACTGGCCGGCCGACCGGTTGGCTGTTTTCCGATGCTGAAAATTTGCATGTCCCTGTCTAATGGTGTCTGTTGACACAGCTCCAGGAGCATAGGAGAAAAAATAAATCAAGCCATGGCTGAAATGGGGAGGGTGGACAGCACAGGATGACACAGCTGACACACAAAAAGTGCCCTCAGTTTCCATCAATGTAACTTCTGGCCACTCTGCAGTCGCCCCTCCTGCATGCCAAGCAGAGCATCGGCTGGGAGAAAAAAAACAAAAAAAAAACTCTGACGGCAAGAGCAAGTGTCCAGACACTGTGTCCGATGTCTGTATTCACTGACACACTGAACAGACGGGAGTGGGAACAAGGTTGTGGCTCGTGTGGGAAGGGCACCGATAAAGAAGACGGGGAAAAAAAGAAATCCCAGACTGCTATAATAAATCATGTCAGTGACGCATTAACACATTCATGAGGCAGTGGGATGAAAGGAAATGGGTAATACTTATTATCCAGTAGTGTGTGGATGAAACCAGCTCCCTACCAGCACTTCTCAGCAGCTACCAAAGTGTTTCGCGTTTACTGAATTTATTTTTGAAACTTTTATTCTGACATTTCCCAGTGAACATCAAAAGTACTGAATCATGAGAAGCTTGCGTCTCATAAGCTGTTTGTAAAAAGTCTGAGTTTCTAATAAATAGAGCAGCCAGTGGAGGGTAAAGACGGTTTGTGGGCAACTGGGAATTTTCAATTGTTACAAAAGCAAAAAAGTAAGACTGATTTCATCATGTACTGTTTGCCCAGGCAGAAAACATATGATGTGTATCAGCCAATCACATACAGGAATGAGCAGCCAGAATTAAACTCTTGTATGTCCTGTTGGTTTGTGTAAACTATCACAATACATCACATCATGCACAGGAAGTTAATCTGATGTTTGATCTAAATATGAGAAGTCAAAGTTTACTTAAACTTTGACATAAAGGTAGTTAAGTCAAATGAAATAGAAGTATCACAAATTTGTAATTAAGTAAACATATTTTGTTAGATTTCAGCACTGTGTTCAATAAAATGTTCATTCATTATGTATCTGTCACATCTCAATAGATAATAGAGGACAAGACTCCTCCAAAACTCATTTCCATATCTTGCGAGACTTATATTTCTTCAATAATCCAATTTCATACACACAGTTGCTCTGTCATCTTAACAACAACACTGCCTACAGAGGAACAATGTTTGACTAGGATTCCCATGCTCAATAAAACATTTTCATTCTTTGCAAGTTTGTTGGTACTCGAGACAAAAGTAGGGTGCACCATGACGTTTTTTTTTTGTTTTTTTTAATGATTTCTTTTGCTTCTCTTCCTTTAAAATGTGTTTTCTGTGATTTACTTTGATGCCATTTGACTCAGATTCCCTGAAGAGAACCAACTGTCAGGAGACCAAAAGTACAAAAACAGTAATTCCGTTTCTGAATGGATTTGCATGCATTTATCTTATGAATGAGCTTCAGTCTGAAACTTCAAATCATTCTGCTCTCTGATCGTTTTATTTTGCCCCATAAACTGCTCTCAAAGCATTTTATATAAAACGGGAGAATTTGATTCAGGTGTAGCTAAGTTATCTGCAATTTTTTAAAGAGTCCTACACTGCCACCTACTGGACAACTCCATGGAGTCTGTATCAGTGATCTTCTGAACTGTATGTACATTTTATTTCTAATTTCTTACCTCAGATCAGGCTCAGTTCATGAGAAGTTGACGCTCCCTGAAGAGGTGTAGTAGCCCTTACAATCTGTCGAATATCTCTGGGACAGCAGGACAGAGTTCAGCTCAAACTCTCCAAAACGGTAAGCAGCAAATTTCTGAAATCATAAAACAAAACTTCTTCATTTTTGCACTAAATTTGAACTTCAATAAAATCTAAAAAAATGCAGTTGTATGATTTAGGGACCCATCGCCCACTCTATGCAGTTTCTTCCAGATGTTGCCCGAACAGAAACGCTACATCAGCATCAGGTGCAAGAGCTGAAGAGCTTTCTGCCACAAGCTGTGAGACTTTATCACAAAAACCGAAGGCTCATCACGGCTGCACTTTGAATTCCAGCTAGTGTCTGCTGTAGCTCTTTTATTTTCTTTGTCTTCTTACTTATTTGTCTACTTTATTCTATTTTCTCTTTTATTGATCGCTGAGAAACATCTTCTCTTTTTGTTTTTACCTTGGTAACAACAAAATGACAATAAAGTCTGATTTGATGTTGAACTCTGCAGGGTTGAGTCACAAACATGGCGTCACCATGGTTACCGGCCACCGAGCACTTACTAGGCAACCTTGTATCATTATGAGAGAGGAGAAAAGAAAATAGTGGATTTTTGGTATTCAAACAAAGACGACCTCTTGCACCCGAGAAGAAAGGACGGTGAATTTCAGAAGTTTCTATCGGCAGTGTCTTTTTCACTCACAAAGAAACTGCTCCTGGAACATTTTATATAGTTGGCTTTGAAAAAAAAAATCAATCAAAACTCTCCTCTTTGAACTTTATAGGACAAAAAAAAAAACTAGTTTAATCAATACGCTCTGAAGGAGTAGACTCAGTAGAAAAGCTTCTCATCACCTCCATGACGCTGGAATTGGATCGACTGTGTCGGACAATTTCTATAACTTTATGAAACCAACGATCCACATTCACACCCACTTCACACAGCGGCTGGTTTGCTGCCGAGGTGAGAAAAAAGGCTTAATAACTATATCTGGCATTATTCTTACACAACTGAAGGCAACACAATGGGTTCGTTCAAGGACAGACTATGTACTTTTAAACAACATGGGTCGACTGTAGCTGTTCAGAGCAGTTACAATATAATGTTCATTCTGCAGCTACTTCCTCTTTAACAATAACCTTACCCTAAATATTTCACACCTTTCACTGGAATCGGTTTTTAGCATACAGTACATCTGAAACAAGGAATTATTGTTATGGAGAATCATAATAAAAGAAAAAAAAATACTAAAAGACTAAAAAAACAATGGATGATAATGTCATTTTTAACCTAATGTAACTGAAATAAGTAGCTTAGAATTAGAATTAGAAATACCATAACTTAGAAATACTTCAATGCTGCACCTTTATCAAATATGTAGCCTAAATTACCACAGGTGATCTACTTGATGTTAGTGTGCGGTACCTTTAACGGTCACTTCCCCCTTTTGTTTTGTATTTCTCTGTAGCCTGATATAATATTCCACTCCTTGGCTTCTCAGTTGCCATGTGCCTCTCATAATGAATACAGAGAGTCTAATGTCCTCGAGAGAAATGACACGGTAATGACGGCTAATGACACATACAGCCCTCAGTGGAGCCGACACTGTGGCACTTTTAGACAACAGAGACTTTCTCACAGCTGCCCATTGCGCTCATGATAAACAAGAATGAATCAGTGCCCCCTCCC
Source organism: Decapterus maruadsi (assembly GCA_030347415.2). Taxonomy (NCBI): domain Eukaryota; kingdom Metazoa; phylum Chordata; class Actinopteri; order Carangiformes; family Carangidae; genus Decapterus; species Decapterus maruadsi. The sequence goes on along the minus strand of CM064888.1, from coordinate 8,692,692 downwards.
CTCCCACTACTACAGACTGAAGGGGGGAAAGTCATCAATGTTATTTTTGTTCTGAAATTGAGGCAACCATGACCAGTTCCTAGACGATCACCACATTAAAAGCTTACACCGCATTTAATCTGGGAACATAATGGTTTAGTTTAAGCTTGAAATCAAAACACCTTAAGCAATAGTTGAGTGAAGAGTGAAATCAGCCCCAATATTTCCTCTGTGCATGACTCTGTGCTGCTCTACCAGTAGACCTACATCGCTCTGTTCAAAGACCTGAAAACTGGCAAACTCCCAGATCTCAGTGGGAATCCAAATGTCAAGAAAAGTTGAAAAATCCATATACAGTATAGGGAATATGCAGACAGAGTTGCATCAGTTATAAAGTGCAGTATCGCTGCAGCTGCCTTTATAAAGCAAGATAGATCAGTTGCATGTATGTTTTAGTTTTCCGTTACTGACTTCTCTCATAGTATAACTTACCTGTGTTTTTATAATTAAAGTTCTTCTAAGAGTTAATCACAATGATCAAACATAGGATTTTAAAGGCATTTTTTAAGCAAACCCATATTTATGTATCACATTTGGATTACAGCTACAAACCTTGTTTGTTCAAATGTAATGTGTTATCTGGCAGATCTGAGAGAGCAGCTGTCAAGCAGTGAGTGCAAGTCGTTTGTAATTTAGTCATTTGAAACAGCAAGTAGGAGTAAACTGTTTCTAACCTTCAATATGTTTCTGGCATCAAAAGCCTCTCTTTCGCTGGTGGTTTGTCTTCCTGGGCCACCTGTGTCTTCAACTGTAAAAACACCAGAGTAAAAGACAAATAGAAAATATGACAAAGAAAATACAGATTTGTTATCTCCTGATTATTAAATGAGCATGTTTGCCTCCTAACATGAGATCAGATTAGTCTGTGAAATTAGCTTGGGAAACAGGCACAAAATAGAAAAAAAACACTTGTTTTTAATAGGATGTGTACCCATGCTGGTAAACATAGTGAGCGGTGACACGGCCTCTCTCCGGCTGTGTTGTTTCTCAGCCCAGTACAAATTTGAGAACTGGGGCTGGACTTGATCCATGGCTAAAATGAATGAAACCATTGTCACGGTACTTGGAAAAGCACGCTGCTTTGTGCACGTAAACAGAGCCACGGCCAAACACTGAAGTAGCTGCCCCATGCTGCCACTCTGCAGGAATTGGTTGCTGTGATTGTTCAAGATTCAGTTTTGTCGTCACTGCAGCTCCAGTCCAAGCCAAAAAGATAATAAGGGGACATTGGCAAATAGGTTTAGGGTAGGAACTACCAGTGTGATCACAGCGGGTCAATAAGTTTGTTTTCACACAAGCTACTGGCTCAGGCGCTGTTTGCATTCGCGCCGTTTAGCTCGACATGTCTGCGTAATGTTTTTATTTACCTGTGGAGTCTTTTCTGAACAGCGTGTTTATCACAGTGCCATGCAGCTTCACTCTGTCCCACTCTCTGACCATCAGCCCTTGAGAGACAAAATGCTCTACCAGCTGGTCTGCGATTGATTGCAACCTACAGAGTGAAAAAACACAGAAACAGAAACTTCAAGCAGCAGGAACATTTTTAAACAGTGAGATCTCAGCTCTTTTTTTTCCTCACTCCTCCACTCACTTGTCAGATCCGTCCTTCACATTGACTTTGGCATACAAGATGTCCACCATGGCTGGGTCATCATTCATATACTCTATACCTGTCACCTCCAGCGGCAGAGGTTTTCCTTCTGTGATGTCTCTGATGAAAGACAAACACAAAACACACTCAGGAGATGCACACTTGTTTTTGTTTACGCATTTCACACCAAAGGTCAAGCAATATGACAGAATATACTGCAGCTGTCTTGTTGTGCAGCTGGACACATCCAATCTAATTACATCTAATTTAATCTAATCTTTATCTTTAACGTCGTAAGGAGAGTTCAGCAACTCTTAAAGTATAATGCTACTGATAGTCTGTTCTGTTGTGAACAAACCCCCATGAATGGACCAAAAGCATTTATACAACAATCTGCCTCTCTATACTTTCCAACTTTCCCAGCATGTGTGGTATTCGGTCAGAATGCAACCACTGCATAGGAACTACTGCTTTAACTTTACTTGAAAAACAGCTGGGAACAGTACTGTTTAGAAAATATTACCCAAGCAGGTCTTAATACTATATTTGTCAGAGACTAGTTTTAAATACAGTCTCCATGTTCATCATAACAGAGATTCATTACAGTCTTGGCTTTCATGGGCTTCACTAACAATAAGAAAAATACAGAATAGCACCATATTGATCGTTTAAGGTAATAATTTCAGTTGTGTCTTCAGAGAGTCTTGTGTTAATCTCAGATAAACACAGTCATTTTAGTTGCTTGGTTTAAATCTTAGTAGTACGATTGCAATACAATAACTCTGTCCAGCTCCTACCTGATGAAGCTTTGACACTCTTGCAGGTGTTCACATGCTTTTCTCACTTCCATCTCATTTAACAGAGCCAGGGTGCCGATCGTCAGGTGAAGCTTTAAAGGATTCTGAAAGATGCTTGCCTCGACTCCATGATCCTACACATCAGGTTACAACAAATTATAGGCATAGGATTTAGTGACAATAATCACGTGTTGGTTTTAAACTATACACAGCCATCACTGCATTCACTGTTTATATTTTCATCTATACCTCACAATCAGAATCTGTTTTTTATCATTTAAGTATAACAGTAAACAAAGAATGTGTCTTAACTTAACATTTGTAAGTAAATAATGATTATCTAATAATGAATATTGATTATGTATTATAAGAATAGTATACCTCTGCACATTGTTGTAACACCTCATCTTTAAACTGCAGGAATCCTTCTTGAATTTTGGGATCATTAAGAGGGAATGACAGAAAGTGTGTGAAAGGCTGCTTTTTCCTGAAACTGTCAACAAGGACCTCTACTCGCGTGAGTGCTGACGAGACTGCAGATTTGTGGGAACCTGTGATAACTGAAGAAAAAGAAAGAAGGTTGAAAAAAATCTTTCAGAACATGCCCTTTCATCTCTTTTACTTTACTCTATCCTCACCAATCTGTCCTTCCACTCCTTGTTTAGGGATGCTGATTGATGTCTTTGTGTCATGCTCTAGACGTTTGCGTGTCTCTCCTTTCTTACCAATGATGTATCTGAGGATCAATGGAGAAAACAAGGAAACATAGACTCACATTAAGATTTTGAGAAACTCTGATTTGCATTGAGTGCATAGTGCATTTTGTCGTTAACTCACTTGTAAAGAACACTTGGGACGTCAATGGCACAGCGGTATCCTTTATCAGTCTTTTCAATTGAGTGGGCATCACAGGTTTCATCTTCTGCAAGGTCTTCGCTCTCTAAACATGTTAAATTACAAATGTACCAATATATTATTGTGGCTAATACAGTCTAAATTATGGGAGTTTAGATGTTTAGCTATGGTTCAAATTGTAAAATCATTATGACAGGTGTGGTAAGTGGTGCTGTTGACCTGGTCAGTATTGGCAGGTGTTCCTACTCTTTTCTCCAACCCAACATACAGTTGAGGGTAGATAATACAACAGATAGACAGACACATGCAGCATGTAGAAGGTAATTAAACAGCACCACAGATACCTCTTTGAAACAGTTTCAAAACAGCACCTCATCCTTAATGAAGTTTGTATTGCAGGAAAACACAGCATTAGTCAGCTAGGTGTATAATAGCTGTTAGCACTTGACTAACCTGGTGGCCCCATATAGGAGAAATCCTCTTCTTCCTCATAATGTTCCTCCTTAATTACATTTTTTCGGTACACTCTTCCATTTATATTAATGAGACTTGGTCGTAAAACCTCCATATTGTAAACTTGGTGCAGTTAGCTACACTTCAGCTGGCTAACAACATAGGCAAGCGTCACTGCTAACTTCACTAGCTGGCTATCTACGTGTATTTACAGTTTATGGGTACATGCAACTTTCCTACGTTGAAGTCAGTTTCCCATTCAGTTACACAGGAGAGTTAAAGAAGCGAGAGATCTGCGTTCCTGGTTCCTTTCGAATCTGAAGCTGACTTCATCGTGTAACGTTCGAGTACGTTGACGTTCACGCATCGCTGGCGCCGTTCGTAGATCTACAAATGGACAGGCACATCCAATGCTGTGTAGAGTGGCGCTAGGAATCCATCCGCGTCGTTGTAGAGTCTGTTGTGAGCACGCCAGCCCTTGAAACGTAAAACGTAGTATTTGTCGTAAACCAGAAAGGAGACAAGAAGAAGTACACAAACAACAGAACAACAGCACGAATTTGAAGTCATTTTATATCCACTGGAATATCGACGGTAAGTTATACTGTTAGAAAACAGCATAATTACCTCAATCTTGTATCAAATAATATCAAAGTTGAACGGTTATTGTTGTCATTGGAGTTATCCAGGACAGTTAGCTTTCTTGCTAGCCGCCTGGTAACGTTAGTTGTAGCAGTTGCTTGTAGCGTTTGAAGGCTGGTTTGGTTTAAGCTCAACAATCGTCCTGAGCCCTCTGTGTGTGTGTTTTACAGTTTTATAAGGCGATGGCAGCGTCCTCTTCGTCCTCCTCAGCGGGAGGTGTTAGCGGAAGCTCGGTCACTGGTTCTGGATTCAGTGCCTCGGAGCTCATCCCCCCGAGGAAAGTGTTGTACACATATCCCAAAGGAGCAGGTGAAATGATGGAAGGTAAGATTAATCGCTTTAGCTGGTTTTATGGGGGGATATCACTGCTGGTATGCCCTATGATCAGCCCTATGCGTTCTTTTGTGTTTGTGTGGCTCATCAACAGACTGATCAGAAGAAATAACTATGATATCAGGGCCACGGGGGCAACCGTGTTGTACCTAATTGACTTCTCTCTCAAAGCTCTGTGCTTAATATGGACTGCTTTTTAAACTTTTATAAAAGTGCTTCAGGCATCCCATCAGGTCTGTGACAAACACAACCACACACACAAACACAGCTTCATGTGATTACAGTTACAGATACACACACCAAAAGAAACACACAGGTAGCATACACATGCGCACGCACTCTTCTCCCACACTCCCACACACACAGGTAACTTCATGTGATCAAAGTTACAGATACACACGCACAGACACACACAAACACTAGCACACAGGTAACTCCATATTATCAAAGTTAGAGGTACACACAAACACAGATACACACAGGTAACTTAATATGAGTACACCTCCTCAATATGAATGCTTGTAGAAAGATGATTGTGTGTCTGTCTGATTAGCTTCTGTCTTGACCACAAGGTCGTGGGTTCGATTCCCATGTTGACAGAGATGGCAACCCCAGCCGTAGCTCTCGCGGCCCTATTAAAATTTCCCTGGGGAAATTTTCTAGTTAAGATTGCTGCTCAGCAAACACAATGAAGGTGAACTGTCCCTCATCAAACTCATATACTCGACTCAAATACAGAGTCACTCCAAAACACTCTTGTGGAGAAGTTGTGACCTGCACATTCACCATGCTTTGAAAAAAATCATGTATAATCATGCAACATTTCGACATATGAAGCAAATAGCCTGAACTACTTGCTTTTTTGAAATCACTCCGCCTAGTAGCCATGTCTTTTTGTCTTTGTTTTCTTTAACTTCTTGCAATGAACTGCAGAGCCACCCTGAAACTAGAGCCTCGAAAGATGTAAAAAAAAATGTTATTTTTGTATGCCTTGTGACTACTGTTGTTGTTTTTTAGACTCGTAGCTACCGGTATGTTATCTGTTTGCTAATTGTATGTTTATCTTAATTATATTCTTTGTTTGAGAAGTCTCTCAGGAGACAGATATCAGTTTCAATCAGCCTGTCTGATTAAATAAAGTTTAAATAATATAAAATGAATATGAGCACTGAGACAAATAAGGAGGTTGTCCTAGACCGTTTGTGGCTGTCAAACAATTGCCGTCATTATCTTTTCAACATTCAAATCCTGATGCTGATGGACAAGGCACAGAGCTATGTATACATACAAGCCAAACTCTGGTTGAACATGTGTCTTGGTGCTTTACATAAAGCTTGTTGTACCAACATTCAGTTGCACCTTTCCACCCACTCGACTTTGTTCTCTATCTCTTCATTGCTCCCGACCTGCACACAGGATTTGTTTGTGGGAATGAAAGGCCATCTGACTTGTTTACTCCGTCGTTGTTGCCTGTGAAGCTCTAAATACACCAATTAACAGAGTTAGTTTGGCAGAGTGTGAGCACTGCAAGGTTAAAAACAAGCAACAAAGTAGTGAATGGGACTCCAGTCACACTAAAGGTCTCAAGCTGTTTCTCTTTGTTTTCTTGTTTTCGTGTAATTAGTATTTGGACTATTTCAAAGCTCTTATTGGCCTTTTATGTAATTGCTGGAATTACATAATATTTAAACTCTTTTGGCTCTAAAGTAGCATGAAAGCCTTGTTTTGACATTTTCCAAGGTTGCAGTTATGTCTTTTCCAATTATTTTTAAGTATTTTATTGAACTTCTTAACTTGTTTTTGCTTACTTCTAGACGGGTCTGACAGATTTTTATGCGAGTCTGTATTCAGCTACCAAGTTGCCTCAACATTGAAACAGGTCAAACACGGTAAGCCAGTAACTGTACATGCAAATATTTTTCATTTTTGCTTGCACCAATAAAGATTAATGTCCTGATTAACGGTCTCTTTTTATATCCTTCAGATCAACAAGTGTCACGAATGGAGAAACTTGCGAGCTTGGTGGAGGAGCTTGAAGCAGATGAGTGGCGGTATAAACCCATTGAACAGCTATTGGGATTTACACCGTCATAAATAAAGAGCTCAAGATGCCTTTTGGTAATAGATCAGCCAAATACAAGGAAAAGGGAAGAAGATGGATTATATCAGTTCATAAATTATATTCCTCCTCTGTGGTTTTATTCAATATAGTGTGAAATGTTATCTGGAGAAACTGAATGTGAGTTGTATTATTTTGTCACTTTTACTGTCGTATGTGCATCATATGCTTTTTTGTAAACACAAAACTTCTTATATTTGAACCAGGAAACCATAATAAACCATTGTCAACAAAAACACCTCATTGTCATACATTACTAACTAAGCAATTTAAAGTTTTGTAATAGGCTCTTAATTGATTTTTCAGCTGGTTTAAAACAATAAATTATTACGCCAGTTCAATCTGTACTTGGCCTCAAGCAAAAAAAAAAAGTCTTTGATAACGTAATAAATCTGTTGAAGTGAGGCATTGTGTTCTCACATGGCTGCACTGTAACTCATAACTCTGAAAACCTGGTGCCTGTTCAGTCGATCCTCCTCTGTCCTCATCGCTGCCTGCTCCAACAGCCTTGAGCGAAAACAAAGAGAGCATGTAAATAAAGTCATACTTGGGACATTTCACAAGTCTCTTGCTGTTTGTTTCCCCCCTTTGTTGTATACTGTAGCTTTAGTCCTGACTAACTGTAATGTGTTTGTTTTCTATTACTTTGCTGACAGACATTTAAATCTTTGTGTTGTTGTTTTCCGTTGTTCCCATTTGCATACCTATCGCTGAAAATGTACTTCTGAAACCCACTGATGAGATTGTTTCCGCGTCACGTCTGCGGTGTGTACACTGTGTACAGTGAGGAAACGTGCAGAATAGATCTTGGGTGTTTTGCTCAGGGAATGAATGTTTTCAGGCAAATGAGGGGTGGGAACGTACAGAATGTACTGCTCTGAGGCCGGCCCTGAACATTACAAGACACACCTCTAGCTGGAGCTTAAATTTCCTTTTATAAGTTCAACAGTTCATCTTATAAATAACACTGTGTTCTAGTTTCTAAGAAAGTGTGTTGCAAAGTGAATTGTCTAATTCTACAAATTGTTTGCGCATAGTTTGCAAAAGTTTTAGTGCTTTTTTCTTGAGCAGCAGAGGAATGCGACTTGAGTTCACATTCTTTGTATATGAAGGGAAGAATGGGGAAAAAGGGAACAAACATTTTGTTCCCCCTTTAACAAAAAAACCTGGTGATGATGACTCCCATTCAAAACATCCCCCTCAGAACAAACTGTGCCTACACGTGTTTATGTCTCTCAGTTCCTCCCTAACATAAAGTACAGTCCATCCCACTCACGTGTCGCAACGCAGCATATGTCTGGCAGCTCTCCAAAAACTTTTCTTTGAGCAAACATTGTGTATGTCAGGTACAGTATGGGGCTGCCAGGCAGACAAAGCAGCGGTTTCTGCTGTGCACTACAGGAGATGTGTTTCCTTTCTGAATCTAATTTTCAATGCAGCATTTTTGTGATCACACTGGAGCATATTTCACACTGCTAAACGCTAGAGAAATAATCTAACAGCATCAGATACCTTGCTGATGCATTCCTGCATGTTTTCATTTTTGTATTATTCGAGAATAAATGCCTGTCATGCATCTTTATTGATATAAAGAAAAAGCATTTGATCAATCTGCATCTACCCATCTGCAGCTCACAGTGTATGCATCTCTTTGTGAGGGATGAAAAAATCTGATGTAATGTTTCAGCAAAACAGGTGACGTAATGTGCACTGCAACACTGAGCCAGCTGAGCTCTGCCTGCATGGACTTCTAATCAATGCTGTCAATAACAAAGTGTGCACACGCACACAGGCACACACCCCACAGATATTTATTTACGCTTATGCGAGATATGAAACAAAGAAATACAATACGATCCTTGCAAGCCCAGGCATGTCTCTGTACATTTCCATAACGCTGGGATCTGCTATTCATCACCCCATCCCCCCCTCTTTCTTCTGCTAGTGTTTGTCCTTCTCCTCTGCTGGCATGTTACCAGGCAGGATACAGGTCAGATGGCGTGCCTCTCTTTTTGATTGGCTGGCTGGAGAGGCGTGGGCGTGGCCTAGAAGCCCCTTTATATACATTGTTGCAGGACAGATCTCAGAGCTTGGCAGCTGGTGAGAGGAAGCAGAAGCAAAGGAGAGAAAAGAAGTTTAGAGACAGTTGTTTTTGTAGACAATAACAACTTGAAGAACTGTGTTTAACACAGACAACGAACCTCGACAGCCCTGTCTTTAAGAAAGCTGTAAGTATCAACTAAATTTCGCCATTTTTTTTGCTTGCTTTGTCGCTTATTTTGTACCTTTAAACGGCTGCTAGTCACAAACAAAGATGTTCCTGCTGCAAACTTATTGTAACGTTAATACACTCGTAAAGAAGCTGTACTTTAAATGTTATATTATATGCACTATTATCTACTTGTCTTGTATCCTATCCGAGTTTTCAGTGCTCATCTGTTGTTCTTTCTTCTTCGTAAACAGCTGACCACAAACAGGACAAACATGCCTGCTCTCTCTGCATCCACCGACGTCGGCAGCTCACCCCCTTCCCCGGTGGACGGCAGCCCCAGGAGACTGTCCTGGGGCAAGCTGGTGCAGAGACTGACCGACTTCAGCTCGCCCTCCAACGGCAGTATGGACCTGGGGTACAACAATGGCAGCAGGAGTGACCTATCAGACTCAGGTAAGCAGCTGACAACAACGTCAATTTAAGGTGTGAATTTGATCCACCTTTTTGTGCATGGGTTGCAGTCCAGTCCAGTCCCTAACCTGGTGCCATCCCTCTCTTCTCTGCAGGGTCAGACATCTCCAGTGACCTGTCTCCATCTAATGAAGACCTGTTTTACAATCCAATGGAGGAGACCATCCTGAAGGAGGTGGTGGACCTCATTGCACGCAGCTTAAGAGAAGCCAAAGACTCTGATTGCGCCTTGCGATGTACCAAACTGCTCATCCCAGAGAAGCTCCTGGAGCACATCGGGCAGGAGCTCCTTCACCTGGCAGCTACCGAGCCCTGCGGCCTGAGAGGGGCTCTCATCGACCTCTGTGTGGAGCAGGGGGCCGCCTGCGAGAGCATGGGACAGCTATCCGTGGACCCTTACCTCGTCCCCACCTTCCAGCTGACTCTGGTGCTGAGGCTAGAGTCCAGTGGGCTGTGGCCCAAAATCCAAGGACTGTTCAGCTCAAAATCTCCTTCCACTCCAGTAGTGAGACAAGCTATTAAACTGAGCACTGGTTTCCGTGTGATAAAGAAGAAACTGTATTGTTCTGAGGAACTGCTCATTGAGGAATGTTGATTAATCTCACAGAAGGGCCTTATTACTGTTACTGTATGTGAGATGCCTTCTGAGGCGTAAGGACGGACTATGTCATGATGTTGCCAATTGTTCCTACTGTAAGGGAGTTGAAGTTTATGGTACCTGCAGCAGTGTGCTGCTACTCATCGACATTCAGATTTTCCTATTACCAATATGTAACCATCATGCTATATCTGATAAATAGGCATTTTTTTTGCAAGTAATATAAGTGCGTACCTCAGTTTCTATTGAAACCACATGATGGCAGCTAGCTCTATGGTTATAGTCATTGAAAACCATTGTGTTCTTATTCCTTTGACACAAGGCAGTAAACTGAATTGTACTCCAAGTGACGAAATGTGCAGTAAGCTGTTAGGGACCTTATAGTGACTGCGTGGATTCAAGAGCAAAGGCCTACCAGCGCTTGCCTTGTGCAGTATAAATGTAAGCTGTGGCTAATGTTTCAAATGTAACTTGATCCTGTATCCGTGTAGATCTGTCCTGCTTTCAACTTTATTTATTTGATATTCAAATACTCATAACATTGCACTGTTTTTGTACTTTCATGACTGCAAATAAATTATTTTTTTATCAATTCTCTGCTGATGTTTGTATTTCTTGGAACCCATCCAATCAAAGTGTTTCTTTTTTTATTTTTAATTATAAATAACAACAACATTGAAATCTTCTCCCATACATAAATAATGGGAACATGTGTTCCTTTCTGTTAAATACACAAGACTAAATAGTTGAAGTGAGATATAATGTTGAGTGATGCAGTCATACAGATCAGCTGATAGGAACTCCAGCCGTGCACAACAATGACAAAAGGCCTGCAGGGTTTTTAAAAACCCCGACAGCAGAGGTGCAACATCTGCCAAGCACAGCTGAGAACATTTGCGGTGAAAGAATGTGACGCTGCAGTTCCTGCCGGGCACATGCTGCACGTCTGCTGAAACGTGAACGTGCGGCGGGCCATGTTTCCAGTTCCTCTTCCTCAGTCGGCCTCGGCAGAGTTTGTGTGCGCCGAATGTGCTGACGGAGCTTTTTATTGTGCACATTTCTGTGCGCGTTCTGCTCGGGAAGTCATACAAGTCACATCCCACACGTTTTGAAGCATCCATATTTATTTTCATCATCTGGGAGTAAAAACATGGTGGAAAAAGTGAGCAAGATCTCGTATTGGTTTGATTGGTCTGATAATATTTCTTTTTTTTTTAAATAAATAATTATACAGAGAATAATTAGCCTACTATGAACTCAAAAAGTGTGACAAAGACTGCTTTCTCCAACACATGAGACATCACTTCTCAAAAGAACAACCTGTTAAATCCCCACTCTGTGGGTAGGCACGTCTCTCCATCTCTTGGCATTTATTGTGAAGTTTCGTCATGTTACATTATATAATTCTATCCTTTATACAATTAAGGGAGGCAAAGTGTAAAGGGACATTTTGTAATGGTCTTTCTCTCACACCCATACACAAACGCACACACACACACAGACACTCACATATACATGTATATAGCAGAAGGAGAAGACAAATCTCAGTGTTCATATGTTTGACAAACCTTAGACATGAGTGTGTATTCATCAGAGGTTTCACATTATTCCTGCATAGTTTCAGAATGTGCATTTGAAGTCAAATCAGTAAATCTCCCTCCGACTGATCTGACTGCATAAAATAAAAGAGGAAGCCTTTGCTGTGATATCTATTGGATTGCTACATAAATGACATCCGTATGACAATATCTAACCTCACTATGCTCTGCTTTCGTACTGCATTCTCCCAGAAACCATAACGTGACCTCTGCCAGCGATGTGGCGTTCCAGTCTAAAGTGGGGCTTGGACATTGTTGTAGTTCTTTTTTTTTTTCTTCCAAACCTGTATCTTGTCAGGACGACAAGGTATTTTCAAGTGTTTTTGTCATTTCATATCATTATATTGACGTTACATATTCAATTTTACATAATAAAATTCAGGCTTTCAACCAGTCTGTGTGGTCAGTTTGATGCAGATCGGTGCTGGCCTGTTTGTGTTGCTTGAGTCGTCTTCAGTCTCCAGATTGTTAAAGCTCATCTATTTACAGCCAGTTATCTTTTGTGTAGAGTCTGGAAACGAGACAAAAGAGGAAAACAGTTAGTGATACAAAACATGTAGGTGGCCTTTGCAAAATGTGCGAAGAGCGTGGAAACAAATTACTTGCTTTCAATTATGGAAGCGGCCTCATCCGTGTAATGAAGCCGTGATCTCGGACAGCTTGGCACAGCTCGGTGTTCGAGCCCTCTGCGCTCTTTGGTACAGATCGGTGTCTCCAAAATAGCGAGCCCTGTACAGCATGCCCTCCTCTGCAGGAAACAGATAAATGAAAGATAAATGAGGGTTCATAAAATCAAAATATGGTTTTAATTGTTTCCCCTAAAGTCAATATTCATGTGGAAAATTAATAAATAATGGAGCACAATTTGTTTTCCTGGCAAACATACTCTGCTGTTTCTCCTTCCAGCAATTGTTGCGGAGGTTTGAAATGTAATCATCCTCCACCGTCCGCTCCAAGTTCTTCAGATTCATTCCAACAAACTCTTTGGAGAAATGCTCCCCCACATAATACGGCACCTTCAGGTTCTCAGTCAGCCTCTTCTGGGTGTAGCCTGCCGAGCTGCACGGAGATACGACAAAAGTGTGGGAGACGTATCACGTGACAGACAACGACAAAAGGTTGACAGATGTGGCAGCGCCTGTCTCTGTTAGCATAACTCATGGCTGATAATGCCTCACATAACAGGCCGGAGGCTACAGAAGTGTATCTGAAACACAGAGGCAGACAACATGGAGCCAGGAGGCCTGAGCTTATTCAGAACTGAATGATGCAGCTTCAAGAAATAGAACGAGAAACTGAGAAGCTAATGCAACAGATGCGTATTAAAATAACTTCAAGCACCATGAAAGTAAATCTAACCTCTAAATTGGTGACATTTTGCACACCCACTTTTGCTTGTGTTCTGGTTTGTGTATAAAAACTGCATGAAAATGTGACAATTAGCAATCACCGAACAAACCTGGGATGGATTACGCTGAATTTTATGTAATTTGAAGATAATCTGTTGTCTAAATCCCTTACAATTTTTTTGCAAAACAACAAACAGTTAGTTGTGTCATTTAATAACATCCTTCTCAGGCAGGCTTTCAGAGCAGCAGGGATCAGCACTCACGGCCTGAAGCTGAGGCTGTAGGGGGGGCTGTTAACCATGATCTGACTGAGAGCGGACACAATAACCAGGATGAGGATGGGCATGACCTGCACGAAGAGAGCAAGACCTCCCTGCGAAAGGAAACACCACAAACACAAGCTCGTTCAGACACATTCACCACATTAAAAAAAACAAAAAAAAACAGGACTTAAAAGACACATGAGTATGGCAGAGTGCATCTAAATTACAGTTGAATCAATGTCTCCCCCTGCTGTTTTTAAAATAACATTACACTGTTTTCATATCTGCAGTCTGCAGGAGCTCTAATAATAATACCAGACTCACATCTCGCTGTCGCTCTCTCCTCTCTCGCCTTTGATGCCGCATCCGCCCATTAGCATACACATTAGCATTACCTAGATTAACGCAGCAGATGTAGCAATTGACATGGAGATCATAATCAGCAGAACCAGGTAGGAAAACACAATAAAAGGTGACACTAACTTGACGGGTAACCCCCTCCAAAGAACATATTAAAGAGGTCTTCAGGTGAAATGTCTGGCTCAAAGTTCCCATTGTCTGGATTGTGTCTCGAAGGATGTTTCCTCTCCTCTTCGCACTGATCATACTGCCTCCTCTTGTTGGCATTGCTCAGAACAGCATATGCATTTCCTATGGCTTTTGGTGAGGAAAATGAAAAGTCAGGATTACGTTTAAGCATCTGAAAGAAGTTCTAAATGACACCTTTTGTAATTGTAATTATTTCGGTTCATTACCTTTAAATGCCTCTGTAGCACCTGGAGCATGATTCTTGTCTGGATGGAATTTCAAAGCAAGTTTTCTATACGATCTTTTGAGTTCATCCTCCGAGGCGTCTTTCTGGACCCCGAGGATTTCATAGAAGTCTTTACATTGTTTTATCCTGTGTAGAGAGAATATGTTGCACTCAATGTTAGGTTGCATGTTTTGTTTTGTTTTTAAAGCCTGGAATACATGAATATCAGCCTAGCTCACCTCTTCACAGCTTCCAGCTGATCGCCTGTGAAGGACTTCGAGGTCTCTGAAGGCTTCTGCTCAGGTCTGGTATCTTCACTCGGGGTCTGTCGCTGTCGAGGCCCCGAAGTCCCACTGAACTCTGAGTGGCCGCCTGGTCTGGGTGTAAATCCATTCTTTGCTATGAGGTCCAGCAGCACTAGAACCAACACAAGGCCACTGGTGTGAGCATTAAAAAGATATTCAGGCAGGAAAGGGTCATTTCTCTATTCTCTGTGGTAATGCTCAGATTAACCAGGCAGGTCCAGTGACATATGGACATGGGAGTATTACACGTGAATACTCTGCAGCAGTAGGTAACATGCTGTAGTAAGTACATTTACATCACAATAGACTGCTTATGTGAGCTCTTTTCCAGATGGATTATTACAGAGAGCAGCGACATGTGCATTGTATAACTGAATCTAGGGATTGTGCTGTTCTTGTATGATTCTGTCTCTGTGGTCGTATTTGCATTCTGCAGCATTTTTTCCACCGAATGCCTCAACATATAGTATATAATACGTTTGTGAGAATATTTTCAGCTTGCATTCATCTGATTAGCTAGCTAGTGGATCCTATAGGAGACAGAAAATATTTGAGCTACATTACAGAAACTAAAATTTGGTGTGCTATTTATTTTTATTATTCTGTCACTAAAAGTGTTTCCAGTTGTTTATTTCTGTGAAGCAACATTGAATGACCTCTGTGTGCAATAATGTGCTGTACAATTGCCTCGTCTCGGCTGCTTGAATAAAGGTTTCAGTCGGTCATTAATGACGTATAATAATGCGGCAATGACCTAAGGATGTCTGTTGTTTGTTGTGAGAGAGAGGTTTTTTCATGCATAACATGGGTAGGTGGCTATTCTACAGACATGACACCATCCTCTGGGGGACAATTGTGTCCAAACACAGACCACAGAGTCGCACTCCCCATGGGGCCCTATGAGCTCAGCACCATGGAAAACACTGTGACAGCCAGCATACAATTCCTGTGAGGAATTATGGCAAGTTTTCCAACAACCTACCTGACAAGTGTCATGGCAAACAAAGTCAAGTGGTGATTCGGAATCATCCTCAATTTACAATTGGTACTTTTTTTCCTGTAGGGAGCATTTCTTGCTTTCTCTGTATATTTTTGCATTGTGCAGATGATTTGTGTTAGCCTAGCTATTGCACATCTTTGGTTGGCTGTGGGGTTATTATACTGTAGATGTATGACAATTAAGCTAGGGCTCGACTCTATCTTCAAAGATTTTTGTGGGATTTTAAAAAAAATCTAATTTTATTGAAAATACAAATAGGTTACTATATAGTAGGCCTGCATATATGACAATGTGTTCTGCAGGATGATGCAGCTTTATTTATAAATGCTGGGACACGTTTAACCTTTAACAGATCATATACTGGTGGTAATTAAGGTTTTGCACTTGGTCATATTGCAGCATTTCAATGACTTCTCCTGTCCTGCAGTAAACACAGTGATGAGACGTTCAGGGACCTTTCTGTCCCTCTCCCTCTCTCTTGCCCTGTAGTTAACTAAGTGACTTTCTATGTTTAGCTGCAGCCCGGGCCTAATGGACAAACAGCCGATAACGAGTGCTGCCTATCACTGACACGCTTATCTGCTTCACGTTGAGTGGATATTTCTTTATAGATAAAGCAGTCGCTACCACAGAAGCACTTTGATTTATCTCAAGATTACATCATTATAACACGCAGCTAGCTCGTTGTGCATTAGCTTATCACAGGCCCCGGCTGCTGCACGCTCTGCAGAGCTCATCCGGGATGCAGGTGATGCTGCAGGTGATGATGATAATGATGCTGCTGCTGCTGCTGCGTAGCTACCTACAGCAGCTGAAGCTCATCCTTTTTTTTTTGACTGCTGCACGGCCATTTTAACTCACCCTTGGCCTTCTCTGTCGGGAAGAGTCTCTGCGCCTTCTCCAGAAACCTCTGCGCCTTCTCCGGCTGGTCGTTGGTCAGCGCCGCAGTTGCGATGTCAATGCAGCGCTCCGCCTCGTCCCTGTTTACCTCCATTGCAGCAGCGGCAGCAGCAGCGGGGCGGCAGCGGCGGCGGCGGCGGCGGCTAACTGGACCAGAAGTAAATAAAGGCGCCTGCTGATGCCGTCATGTGGATGCTGCAAATGGTGTCAGCCGGTGACATAAATGTATCAGCTGTGAGATCAGCTCCCTGCTGCCGCTCGTGTGTGTGTATGTGTGGAGATTTTGGGAGAATGTGGAGATGACAGCCTCGGCTCCCTGTGCTGCATCGTTTATCCACTAGATGGAGACAAAGCGTCTGTTTTGAACTATGGTTTTGAAATGTAGGTCATGGAGGTGGAAAGCTGTGTGGATCTTACATGTTCTTGGCCATGAGTAGCTGCTCCATCTGTAGCCCCCTCCTCAGTTCAACATCACCTCAGCTCACTGATGGATGGTGAGACAGTATGGTGCCTGGATAGAGATATGAGAGCAAGGCCCTATAGTCAAGTCAAGTCAAGTCAAGTCAAATTTATTATGGCACATTTCATACGACAAGCATAAAACAGGACCCTACAGACTGAAAGAACCAATGACAATCCTGTTATGACTGATTCATGTCTTGTGTCTTTTCACGTCACTTTATTATTTTGTTGTGCATTTTGAGTTGTATCTTTTTTTTAAAAAGTAGCACCTATTTGTGGACTTCCCTTTCCTTTCATTGACTTCCTGAAAATAAATGTGACAAGTCATCTTAAATAGAGGGTGACTTTTTTGACTCCTTGAATCTGCAAGCAAACCAGTACTCTGCCCATAATTCAGTTAAAAGTTTTTTCTTAACTTGTTTTATTGAAAGAAACACTGCAAATTTTCAATTTTACTGGGTCTATTGCTTGCATGCAAATAGAGTATGCCAGAGGTTTTTTTTTGAAAATTTTGTTCATTTTTGAAGTAAAAATATGTTAATGCTGGGTCACTTTTTGTTTCATGAGGGTGAGGTTCCTGTTAAGTCTGTGGCAAACACCCTTCGTCACATATCACAGCTCGTCGATGCTTCTCGAAGAGTCGCTTTTAACCCACATTTTCACCCACTCCTCTTTCAAGCACACTTCAAGCTCTGACATATTTTTAGCCCATGTTTCACAAGTTGCATGTTTCACATCTAAAGCTATCACCGTGCCTACCCAAGATCTAACACTCAGATTTTAACTGATGTTCAAAAGTTACTCATTTACCTTCTGTTTTTTAGTCTCATGAAACAGAAAGTAACACATTTGAGGAGAGACTGTTTGCTGCAGTCTCACTTAAAAATTAAAAAGTAAATGTGGGATTATTTATTGTATGTTTTAGTCCTGAGTATTTCTTCCTGTTTGGTGGACGTGGATGACATCCTTGTAACATCCCCTGTGCTTTTTGTGGACGGGCGGGGGTCCTAATTAGAAACTAACTTCAAATTAAATTCAAAATTTTTCCCCACCCACTCATGTTCGTGTGTACACTTTAATAATCCACGCGTGAATGGAAATATGAGTGCGGTTAATTCAATACATGTCTAGACAGCAGCAGCTGCTCTCCTGGGGAGGTAAATATACATCTGGCAGGAGAATGAATAAAAGGTGAACAGCAGATAAACAGGCATCCAATCAGAACCAGAGCTCCAGGCGCGAGCTGGACGCTGATTGGTCCGTCGCACCTCCAGCTCCAGCTCCCATTGATGCGATCGCTGCGGAGGGAGCTGCTGACTGTCACTCTTCCATTTCTGGGTTACTGTAGTTTGGGTTAAACACAGCGGCTTCGTCTCCGTTTTTTTTTTTAATAACCGGACATTCCTTCTAGCTCATCTACCTTGTGCTTGGTGAGTTGTTTATCCGCCAATTTTTGTGTAATTTGTTATCTCTACAGGTGTAACATCAGTGTTATGCAACACGGCGGGTGTCGTATCCCAGCTAGAAGTCAGCATCATCGTTACATTACCATCCAGCGTCAGGCGGCAGCGGCAGCGGCAGCAGCTGAAGCGGCAGCAGCGGCGGCATCAGGCAGCAGCAACGGCAGCAGAGGCGGCAGCAGAAGCGGCAGCGGCAGCAGCGGCAGCTAGCTTCTCGGGCTAGCTGGGTAGCACGGGAACATTTACGTATTCACCGCTTGAGGACGTTGTGTGTGTGTATGTGTGTGTTTGTGTCATCACTCCTAGCTTCTACGTGTCACCCACACCGAGGTTTCTCTCTCTCACGTTTTTTGCCGCCTCAGAGCATCGCATCGCATCGCCCCCCCAAAAATCCCCGCAGGCAGCCACGATGACGGAGGCGGAGGCGTTGGAGAAGAAGCAGCACAAGTCTAGCAACGGGAATGTTCCTCCAGAGGCCAACAGAGAAGACACGTTTGATCACTCATACAAAGAGAAAGAGGGCCCCAAACCTCCCAGGATCATCGTATGGAAAAATGTCTTATTGATGACTCTGTTACATATAGGTTCCCTGTACGGCGTCTTCCTCCTCCCTTCAGCATCTCCTTTGACCTTGCTTTGGTGTAAGTAAAGAAAATCTACCTGTTCACTGCATTTTCTGCACAGATTGGGTGGTTTGTTTTCATTTTTATAATGATCTGTTAAAGAAATGTATATATATTTCCCCCCTCTAAATTACTGCTGTTATGTCAGCAGCCCGGCCCACTTTCTCACCACTGCTGGTGCATGCTTGCATAAAAAAAAAAAAGTGGTTCAATGGTGGTGGCTCATGATCCCCCCCAGTATGTAGGGTGAATGTAGAATAGATGAAGCATGCAGTATGTGATCACAGACTTATAGTGCATGCATGTCAGCAAAAAATCCTGTTTCCCTGATCATCAAGTAACAAATCAAATAGCCCTAAGAGGATTTATTAAACAATCAATGGAGACTTAATCAATCACCATTGGAGTTATTTATAAATCATTTACTAACAGCTACCTTCTCTTCCAGTGTTATCTTCTATTTCATATGTGGGCAAACTGAATATTTTCAGATTGATTGGACATTTGAGGACCTCAGCTCTGAGTCCTAACATTTTACAGTGCAACTGCTCGATCATCAATCATTAAAATCCTATGCAAATTGCTGGATGTTTTCCAGTCTTCCCATACATGCAGTCATCACATGATCTCATTGCATTCACTCATCATCCGATTGTGATGTAATTACACTTCCCAGTGAGTGTTTATGTAATATACCACTGTTTTGCGTTGCAGTCATTTAATTTCCTGTCAAACAAGTCAGCCAGTTCAGGCAAGCTCATTGGAACATTGTGCAGGGAAAATCAAAGTGGATACATTGAATTGTGCTGTTGAGTGAGTTTTGGAGTAGATTCAACTGAAAACTGAATTTACAGACATTTTGATGTAACATAGCACTGATTCATTGTGTCACCTGTTGCAGGAGTGCTCACCCAGCTCCGACTCCCGACAATACAAATGTTCAGAAATGTGTGATACAAATATGCTGCAATGTTCTTAGTCTGATGAAGTGTTTATGACAGGAACAGATGAGTAGTATGTGGTCAAACTAATTTGTTGATGCATCTCTCCCCACAGCCGTACTTTGTTTTTTGATAAGTGCTTTAGGAGTGACTGCAGGAGCTCATCGCCTGTGGAGTCACAGATCCTACAAGGCGTCCTTACCTTTAAGGATCTTTCTTGGCTTTGCTAACTCCATGGCATTTCAGGTGCCTGAAAAAAAACAACACAAAGCACACACTTAACGTCGTGATAATAGCAGTTTTCATCATGGTGTAAATACCACGTTGGCTCTGCAGCGCGTGCGTAATCTCTGTCTTCGTTTTCGCCCACAGAATGATATCTTCGAATGGGCTCGAGACCACAGGGTCCACCACAAATACTCAGAGACGGACGCGGACCCTCACAACGCCGTCCGAGGCTTCTTCTTCGCTCACATTGGCTGGCTGCTGGTGCGCAAACACCCCGACGTCATTGAGAAAGGACGCAAGCTGGAGCTCAGTGACCTGTTGGCCGATAAAGTTGTAATGTTTCAAAGGAAGTAAGTACCGGTAGCTCCAGTCAATGATTGATTTTTTACATTTCACCCAAGGGCTAAATATTAGTCTGGATGTGGTTAGATTATTACAAAAATGTGCACCTCACTCCTTTGTCAGATAGTTTTGAAAGCAAACAAGCAGCGCCACCAATTCATCAAACAGAAAAGGTATAGAAAGAGAAAATAAACTACGATTTAAAGCAGATGCAGAGTTAAGTTTGCAGTGCAGTCATTCTGGTTTAACAAGGTGCTCATTACTTACATGTCATTCATGCATGAAAAGATCGACTAGTGTCAATGAAAACTGTGTCATGTGCAGAAAAGTTAAGGAGCGAGGAGTCCCGTTTGTGACAAGCAGTGGATTTGTGTTGTAATGAATTGCTGAGTAAACACTAAGTTGAATTCCTTCTGCTCCCCCACCCACTCCTCCTCCGACAGGTATTACAAGCCGTCGGTGCTGCTCATGTGCTTCTTTGTCCCCATGTTCGTGCCTTGGTACCTGTGGGGGGAGACTCTGTGGGTGGCCTACTTCATCCCGGCTCTGCTGAGGTACACCCTGGTGCTGAATGCCACCTGGCTGGTCAACAGCGCCGCCCACATGTGGGGGAACAGGCCCTATGACAAGAGCATCAACCCAAGGGAGAACAAGTTTGTCACGTTCAGCGCTATAGGTACGAAAAACACGAGAGCAAAACATTAAAGACGAGATCTGGGAGAAAAAAACTACTAACATTAACATAAGAAGATCAGACAGACACATGATCATCTCTCTCTGAACACTCACATTAAGGAGCTGTCAGAGTCTGAGTGCATTTGTCTGTGTGCATAGGTGTTTAAATGGATAAACACCACAAATATCCTTGATGGTCCTAATAATTTGATTGGCCTCAATTTCAGTTAAAGTGTACTTCTCAAACTCTGACGACTTAAATATCCTGTGTGGAAATGTTAAGCCATAGTGCAAAGATTAATTGTGCAAAAGTAAGTCAGACTGGTGAGTTAGCATAATATAAATTTGCTACTTTGCTGTAGCGCCATAGCACCGATTTTGTGAGATTGCTTTTGCATGAACTTGTCTCCATTATTGATCTTTACAGTGGATTCAAGATTCAAGAGTAGTGATGTGGATCAATGTGGAACATCATGAAACAAATGAAGATTTTAATAAAGCAGATATTTTTAAATAATCAAACTCCGAAAGATAATTTGCAGAAGAGTTGTGTTAAAGCAGATATCAGCGATCTGGTCGTTTTGGCTAATGCTGTGTTCAAGGCAGGCTTTTGAAACCGTAAGTTACGGCTTCAAGTCACGACTACGACTTTGTAGCGTTCCAGGCAACCCGTAACTCGTGTTTTTACCGTCCTGTTGCCTGTGAAAGTGCACTATAACGGCCTCTCGTAACTTCCGACCCGTGAACTCGTACCAGATCGAACTGGTATGACTTCACAGGTCGGAAACACACAAGTTACGAGTTTCCTTGAACGCACCATGAGTTAGCACATTCACGCGCATCCCTTGGCTGCACACACAGCCCTTCATGCCGTTCTCTCTCCTCATTGGATAACACTTGTATCCCAGAAGGAAAATTTTCTCCTGGGTTTACAGCAGAGCAGAGTGAAGGAGAGACTCGTGTTTCGGCTGAAACACTCCATGTAAGTGATTGCTGACGGAAAATAGGACTATTTAGGACTTATATTAACAAAAACATTCCGCTGATATCTGCTTTAACTTATTCACACCTGTTATTTATTTCACTGTTCATTTATTCTATTTGACTGAATATACTAATGACTATGACTCTTCTGTCACCACAAACTATGGAAAGCTCATGGAATCAGTGGCTCCATGCTGTTTGCGCCAATGAAACTGAAAATAGACTTTCATTTTTCAAAACCATCCGACGGAATTAATTCAAATTAATCAACAAAATTGATTTATCAATCAACTCTATGTATGGGAAAAGTGTCTTTGGGCCTAGGGGGGGTGTCACATGATCCTGCGGATCCACCTCACAGCTCTGCAACCTTCATGGGCTTGTAAACATGCTGTCAGTCTCTGTAGTGGTTTACAAGATCTTCACGCTTGTGCCAAGAATGTGTCACAATTTAGGTGTCACCAGAACAATAAAGTGAACTTTTCATTAGATATAACTGACGTTAGTTCAGTAGGTTGCCAGATAAAAAGCTAAATATCAAAACAACTCATTCTCTTTGGATTTAATCTGCACAAGATGAAAATAATCACTACTTACAGTCGTGGAAGTAGCTTTTTTGGATTTTGAATCAATTCTTGTTTTTAATACAGACTGTTCCTTTATGTCTCTTGTGTTTTTCAGGTGAGGGATATCACAACTACCACCACACGTTCCCCTTTGACTATGCAACCAGTGAGTTTGGCTGCAAGTTGAACCTTACCACTTGTTTCATCGACTTCATGTGTTTCTTGGGCCTGGCCAAGGACCGCAAGAGAGTGTCCCACGAGGTGGTCACGGCCCGAATACAGCGCACTGGAGACGGAAGCCACCGGAGTGGCTAAGATTGTTAAGTCGTGGTCGCAGCTTCAAGGCGAAACGACCGAAAAGAAGAAGCTTCACAGTCTTTGACAGCTATACATTTCTCATCCTGTGTGGATGAAAGTCAGCTTCATGAGGGCCTTGACCACATTTTGCTTGTTTTTGTGGTTTTGTAGCTGTAACTAAACAAATTGTTTAAGATTGATTAAAAAAAAAAAAACAACAAAAAAACATTTTTGCTAAGATCTTGGCCTCGGTTTCTATTGTTCAGTCAGGCCAAGGCCTTGCAAAGATGTTTTAGATTTGAAGTAGATGCATTTTTAAAAAAAGTCAACTTCATTCTCCGCTGTTTTTTGCCACATTGGTGTGCATCTCTTCATGCAAGATCAGTCATGTAGCCGATCATTTTTCTGTAAGTATAACTCAATTATTAATCAAAATAGACAAGACGTGGAGCACTGAAATATGGCGTGACAATGTTGTAACTGATAAGGTATGATGCTGATTGGAGACTGTTGCCTTTTATTGCAGTTTACAGAAAGTTTTTACAGTTCTGATATGAATTAGGTTTTGGAGCGCTCTGAGATCTGTTAAAAAAAAAAAAACAAAGAAAAGAAAAAAGGGAAGAGTTTGAATCACATTTGTTTTGTTAAAAAAAAAAAAAAGTGAAAGTTGCTGGCTTTAATGAAATATGGCACATGATAGTAGAACGAGGGAACCCAGACCATATTATACCTTGATGACTCCAAAAACTGTACAGAAACCAAGTCATGCGTTGTTTCTGTGTACGGTATAACTTGGTTGAAAAACAAGGACTAATACTGTATTTAGTCTGTGTTATAATTGGATGGAGCTTTTTCAAGACAATATAAGGGACGTATTTATCATTAAATTAAGACTGCCATTTGATATAACAGCTAAATGTTTCTTTACCTTAGAACCATGCGATGTTAAATTTAGTTTTTTTGTGTTTCTGATGAATATCACAGTGCCAACGGTGTGCCAATCGTCGCCATGTTTTATAATCATCTCTGTGGTCCACTAGAGCACACTTAAGTCGATATTGCTTCTTCACTTAACATCGTCATGGAAGTTTTTAAATATTGTGGCATCAGTGGCTTTTGCTTCCTCTTGAGATTTTTATCCCAACATGTCCCTCTTTTGTCCTGAAACGTCCGCAGCAGCAGCAGCAGCGACCCCATTGGTCGGACATAGCAGCAGCAGCAGCAGCAGCAGCAGCAACAGCAGCAGCAGTCGGTCATGTGACAGTTCTGGTGTTACAAAACAACATGCCACCCATGCATGATGATATACTGTAGTAGGTGTTGTAGTGAGGTGTATTTTCTTTGTCGGTGACTCTAATGGCAGAACCGCGTCTATTTTTGTAACGTTACTGTGGAGCTGCATTGCTTTTGGATCATCAGAACTGTTGCCGTGGTGATTTCTGAGATGGGGTCTGGCTTTCCTTTTTGATGTCCTACAAAAGCTGATTGTTGTTGCAAAAAAATTTCAGGTGCAGCGATGTTTATGTTCATCTTCAATTCTGGTGTGCGGAATGCTTACTTGACCTTATTTATGTATTTATTTCTCTTTTTTTTCTTATTGACCAAAAAAAAGACAAAGGAATTGCTCTAACCTGAACAAGTTTCTGCATTCCAAGATTTGGCCGTGTGACCATCTGGTAAAATATATCAAATTGGAGCACCTGTTTATGTTTTCCCAAGAGTCAGGAATCAACCTAATGCCTTATGACTTGCATCCATTCCTGATCTTCTTCATGTCCTGTCAGTTAAGATAAAAAAAAGAGGCTCAAGCACCACAAAACAAATCTGACCGTGGTCCATGTTTACAGGCTGAAGCACCAGGTCAAACACTGTTTTTATTTTTCAAACACATGAGAATTTAATTTAGGCAAATGGAATCGCGTGACAACGTGGAGATAGTATAATTATATATATATATATAAGCATAGAGGTTCATTTTCATAGATTCAGCAGACTGAACGTCTGGTGCAGACTGGTAATCACCAAAATTTAACTGAAAAACCAGGGCCCTGATGGATATGCCAGTTCTAACCCATCACAGCATCAGAGTATAAAAACCTCCAAACAAAGGTGCTGTCATGAGGAAGATTAGAGTATGATCAGAGCACCAAACCACCTATCGACAATTATAATAAATAACAAGCCATGCAAATGCTTCCCGCTGTCCAGAGCGTAGAAATCCGACATTTTCCTAACAACATTGAGGATCAAAAGGTTGTCAGTCAGAATGATTATGTCAAATCTCAACTGTGTTCTATTCTGAAATAAAATTCACAATATTTTCAATACACTGGTAATTCAATTAACAGTTGTCGCTTTTCTTTTTTACATTCACTGTGTTTTCACTTTCTCTGATGTATATCTACCGATGATGTTATAATGGTTTCAAGAGCTCAACACTTCAGCCCTGGATTTTTAGATTATATTTGAATAGTAATCTGGTGCCAAATTAAGGTAATTTCTGCTTTTAAGATCAGAGGCTCAGTTTTAAACAGCTAATCCAGTTATAGTACCCAATGGATACATTAAGAGCTATTTTATTACTATTTTATTTGTATTTATATACAGTACAGTACATAGAGAGAGACTTAGTGAAAAATGCCAAACACAACAATTTCCACTAATAAGACTAGAATTACAGGAAATAATGATAGAAATAGTACAGCAGGAAGACATTTTTACAAGATGGTACTTGGCTAAAGTAAATGACCCGAATACATCCACCACCACTGTTTCCTGTGTGGGGATGTGGAGATGACAGTCTTGAGCACTTATCTGGTGAAAATCCCTCTGGGGGATTGTCTGGGGGATTTTCTGTTCCCAGTTGAACATTTTGCCTTGTGTGGTAAAGACCTGGACACATCCAGTTTGCTGCTGTCAAAAATGTCCAAGTCAAATATATCCCTTCTGTTTAAAACTGCTGTTATTAGCTCTTGCCTGCAGATGAGTGAAGCTCTCTCCGATGGTTTACACAGGGCACAGAGGAATGTCAGACCAGTGTGCTGACCACAAGCCAGTTTATATTACGCCTGAGTCTCAGGTCGAGGAGTACACGGTATGTGGAGGTTATGATGGCTGTGAAAGTTCCCTTGTTTCAGGAACAGGTTTTAGACATTCATCAAACTGCTTGTCTTGTGAGATCTCTGGCTATTTCACAACACTAGTGTCAACAGAACATCTTTCTTTGGCCTGTGTTGTTGGGCACAGGAGGGAAAATGAACTGTGCAACACCATTGGCTTACACTTTATTCAACTAAATTGCTAATTGCAGCCAGAGGAACCACTATGCTTTTGGTAGATTTAATTAGAAGAAGGAAGTGCAGTGTTGTAGCTATAGGCTAAATCAGGTTACCAAACTTCATACTATATGAATGAATGAATATATTTATTTGTGTCATGCACCAATTAAGGCACCCAGCCTATAATGGCTTACAAGACACATTTCATATTTAGACAACAAACAAAATCATCAGAGCACAGACAAAACAAAAACCACATGGAATTCACATAAATAATTCACATTTTCTTTTTGACCAGGCACTTTTTATGAAAGTATAGCTAAAGACTTCTTTTCTGAAGAATCATTCCAACTTTACCTCATTATAAAACAATTGTGTTTCACAAAGACTTCATGTAAATGCAGCCTATGGAGTCCTAAATATCAGTGAAATAGTTGATAGACTGCAGCGTTATCAGGGGAGTCCCTAATTAGGCTAATGAATTGGTCTCAGCTGTAACTCTGGCCTGAGATTCAGAGGTTGCCACGACGATAGACGGACCCCTGGCAGAGGCAGACCAAAAACTCAGGGAAAGAGGGTGATTTTCTGCCTCAGCGCCACATGGTCTCACATTTGTGCTTATATGGCGTTGTGTCAAAACGGTGGGTCCGCCCTGTG
The DNA here is from genome assembly GCA_030347415.2 of Decapterus maruadsi. Lineage (NCBI taxonomy): Eukaryota > Metazoa > Chordata > Actinopteri > Carangiformes > Carangidae > Decapterus > Decapterus maruadsi. The sequence continues at coordinate 8,665,900 of CM064888.1, read as the reverse complement.
GCACTAATAGTAGGATATCTATTTTCAATCACATTTTTCCTCATTGTCCATCCGATGTGCTGAAAGCCACTGGTCTATTTTATGTTGTCAAGATGATAATGTATAAGTAGTTATATCAGTCAGAGAATAAGATAATCCACTTTCATCAAAGTAAAATATGGCAAATGTCAAGTTCTGAGTGTCATTCTTGTTCAATCATCCTTTCCATCCTGAGTCATCTCTATTGTTTGAGTGCAGCCTGTCTTCTCATCTTTTCCTGCCAGCGGGATCACCTGACCTCCTCCCCCTTCTCCTCCTCCTCCGCTTCTCTCACCTGCTCGCCTGTCCCACATTCCCTCGTTAGCACCTTTCCTTACTGTCTGCCAGATTTCTCTTTGCACCACCACTTGTCGTCTCTTCTTTACTTTTCCATCTGTCTCACTCTGTAACAAGAGGAAGTTGTTAAAATTTGTGATTAACAGCATATTGCCTAGCCTACATCAAATACCAAAATAAAAGAGACCGGGGATGGTTGTAACACTTTTTGTCTCAGCTCCTATAACTTGCAGAGTGTTGCAGAGTTCCCAAATTTTGACACAGCATCCCCTCATTTGTCCACTGCTCACTGAATTCATTTGATGTCAAATGCAAATTCAAATGCAATGTTAGGGAGTGAGTGCACGGGTACACACATTAATAACTCTAATGTTATCCCCTATTGGTGATGCTGTTATAACCATCACCTTGTTACAACCTTACAACTAAAGAAAAGCATCAATTTTGTAAATCTCTTCTGCACATATGCTCAAATTCTTGCTGGATTTTTTTTTTCCAGCATTGAGATTATGGGTTTAGAAAGATTATTTTACATACCAAAACTAGTTGCCCCCCCTTAACTTCTAGCTATGCTTTTGCTTCTTCATCGAAAGGTGCAGGAAACACTTTAATGCTACAGCTGAACAGACTTAGAGTTTATTTTTATTACATCTGATAATAATTTGCTAAAATCTGCATAGTCAGTAAAGCGGAACCGCCTTGAAAGCAGCACCAGTAAATGTTTACAGGTCATAGCTGAGTGTCTCCTGGCAGGATGGGTCACAACTGTATTGAACTGGTGCACATGCAGGTACTGAGTTACAGTCGGGATATTGCAGCTTTATGAAACAATGAGCCGACTCAGTCCTGCATACAGCGTGACTCAGGAGGCTGCTGTGGTGTAGTGACTGCCGAATTTGAATTATATACCACCACCATCATCACCCCAGGCTGACATGACATCAGGGTTACTGCAGGTCAGAATCCCCAAAAAACATTCACGCCACGCAGCTCACAGCGTCTGACTCAAACCGACCAATCAGCGACCAGGATGTGACTTATGATCCTCCAGGACCAATAGGGTGAAAGGCGCGTGAACCACCTGTGCCAGCTTGCAAACTTTTTTACTATTTCACACAGTCTCTGGACCTGACAGTGAATCAAGGCAGTGAGTCAAGAAAGAAAACATCACGGAAATAAGTCGGACATGCACATTCACATATGGTGCATTCACGTGCTTCTGGTGAAAATAGGGAAGAAGTAGCAGCAGTTAAAGTGGCTTACTGTAGGTGCAGAAAACTATGAGAACTGCTGGGCGCCGCGTTGTGTGTGGCAAGCAGAGGTGGCAAGCAACCACAGAGACGATAAGACAAAAGCTGTAGTTCCTCTGCTCAGAAAAAAAGTGCATTTTAAAGCGCGCCATCTACTGGTCAAAGTGGAAAGAAGAGGATGAACGTTTCCTAACAGGCAGGCAGGCAAATAAGGATAAATGTTTGTTCCCAGTCATGTTTTTTCAAAAATGTGTGTTTTTGCCACTGTTATGTAATATTACTGGTAGCTCTCCCTAAAAAGAATACATAAATTAAAAAAAATACAAATCTTTTATATATTTTCAACCTGTTTGATTTTTTGTTGTGTTCTTGTGTGTAAAATTCAAAGTAATTACAGCTTTTGAATTTGAGTATATAGATATTATATTGGAAAGAACATACATTAGTTACAGTATATAAAGTCACATATCAATACATCTTTACACTTCCTAGAGTATCATGAATAAAAGTGAAAAATAAAATAAAAGGCTTCAATGTAAACCCCTTATATAGGAGGACATGAAAAACTAAAAATAAATCACACATAATATACATCAAAATGTGATCAAAAGTAAATAAATATGTGATGAAGAAAGCAATCGAAGCTCATGTCCATCGAAGAGGAAGTTTATTTGAAAAAGATACCGAAATGAGTAAAGTAAGCAACATGGATTGTATAAATATCTGTGCAACCAAAATGAGCACACTGAGGCACTTTACTGCCTTCTGCTGCCATGATACACCATAACTATCCAGCTTTTGTTTATGTCCAGCTACAAACCTCAGAATATCATGTGTGTTTGTTTTTGTTTTCATTTACAGTTCATTTAGGTTGTATTATGATCTAATCTAAGACATTCAGAGTTACAAAAAAAAAAGTTAAGATGTAGAGTGGGTAGAAGGAAGATTAAGAGCATCTTCAACAGAGAGGGAGCGGCGGCGACGGTGTTAATTCATTTTCAGTTTCGACATAAATTAATGTAACTTCTGTCTCTGAGCTGCCATGTGAACTCAGCAGTCAGTGAAGGGGTTAACGTGGGAAACATGCACACTCCAACAAGTCTGAGGAAAAAAAAAAATCATTATCATTTACATTCAGTCATTCACGCAAGCTATTAAGAAGTACCAGTGCTATTAGTTAGGGCTTAGATTAACATAGAATGAGAGATAGAGAGAAAAAAAAACAACCAGCAACTTGACAATCACTGTGTGACATCTTTCTGCAGTGCTTTGGCCCAAAACCCCTCATGGCACAATGAACTGGACACGACCAGGTGAAGAGAACAATCAGTACTTATGATACAGTGTGTTTTTATATAAATGCTTTTTGATGCTTGTTATGCAATGATATTCGCTCTGTAAAAACAATATGAGTGTCAGTCCGTTTCCCCCTCTCATACAAAGTAGAGAAGACAGTTGGAAAAAAAAGGTGAAACTCAAATTTTATTCCCGCCCTCCACCTCGGATCGGATGAATACGTTTGCAGTCCCAGATGTTTTGTTTCTGCAGCTGTTAGCACTGCATGCGTTCGATTGCAAAACCTGTTGACTGCAACAGAAGTGTGAGGGGAACTGTGCACCGATGCGGAGAGTAATGTGGACTATGAAAAATGCGCCTACTTGTATAAACACCGCCTGGATTCGACTTTTGCACCGCTTTGCTTTGTTATATTACACCAACTGTTGAATTTACACAGAATCACAACTTTCAGAATACATTCATCTTATTTGTAAAATTACCACAGCAACATTAAACAAATCTCTACAAAAAAGAAAATCCACCTCACTGCCCCACGTCAGTCGAGTTCCTCTGGGGAAAGCACATGTATGGAGTGATGAAGATCACAATCTGCAATATCATCGGTAGTTGATCTCATTATCAAAGCACATCATCAGGTCAAAAAGAAATAAATACATATATAACAATATGATAACACTTAAGTCTGATTGGTGGAGAGGGTGGGAGGCGGGGTTAGACACCCAGCTTGTTGGCAATGGTCATGACCACTTTGAGGATGGGCATGAAGGCGGAGATCTCGCTGAAGTTGCTGCTGCTGACCACCTGCGTGTGGACCTCCAGGCCACGCTGGTAGTTCTGGCTCGCCACGCAGCGGCTGATCTCGTGGAGCCCGTTCAGGATGTTGTGAGAGAGCTGAGAGATAAAATCATGATGTTAGCGAGTGGCGGCCGATGTTGAAATGGTTCACGCAACTTCTCAAGAAAAACAAGTACAATCAACCTGCTGACCTGAATGAGACACATCCTCATGTTGATATTAGTGTAGGTACTGGATGATGGTGGTTCAAACAACTGCTCACTTATTAAATGTGTAGCTAAAAACTGAATTATTATATTGCATATGGAAACACAAGAACTTTTCATTTAGTCATGCAGATAGTTTAGTTTCTATCTGTCCAAGTTTAGAGGTATCTCTCTTTGAGATTTCTGCCACCCCAAAATACATGGAGCTGAGGAGAATAACTTTTATAATGCAACAATTGTTAAATAAAACTCAACTTTCAGCCATTTTCAACATTTTATAAGCCTTTAAGGTTGAAATCGTCACTGCGTGTTGGAGCTGAGCAGATGAGATTCGTCGGAGTCATACACCATAATTTCATTTCATTACAGAGGACAAATCATGACTCAATTAAAAAGAGTGCGGACGCTTTTTTGAAATGCGACAACCTTGCTTGAATGTAATAATTCCTTACCGACTGCTCCCTCAGCTTGTCATACAGGAAGCCCAAACGTTTGGCTGCATCATCAAGTTTCCGTTTTGTTTGCTGAAATACAAAAAAATGTTGGTCTTTCAATATTTCAATCAACTTTTCTTTTCTTTAAAAATCAAAATAAGCTTTGATACAAGGAGAAAAATCTACATGGTGCCTCAGACAGGCAGCGAGACTTACAGGGTCTCCTGCTGCTAGCTGGCAGCGCTGCACCAGGCTGTCAAAGGTGGATTTGAGGACCATGTGTTCAGCTGGGATTTCCTTCTGCTCCACCCTCTCTGCTGGCAGCTGCTGGAGGAGCTGAGCAAAACAAGGACACATATGAGGTGCTGACATTGTTTGTTGTGCGAGTTGCTCCTGAGAATTCACCTAACGGTTTCCTTGTCACACACAAACCTGCACGTTGGGCTCCTGCGGGGCTCCGGGGGGGACTTGGGCGTGGTCGTGAGCCTGAGGGGCCTCCACTGGGAATCCCATGACAGGGGCTGTGATGGGGGCTGGTGGAGTGTAGTTATCAGGGATCTGTGTATCGACAACAGCAACACACAATCAGTCCATGAGAGAGAGGTTACAATAAACTGAGACATATTAATTAAGTCACACCAGATTTTTATTAGAGGAGCTTCACAACTCACTCAAACCTTTAGCAGGTAGCACAGTGAGTTTATGAGAGTTTGTTTACTGAAAACATCTGTGTTCTTCAGCAGACAATCAGATAAATTGGAGCAACAACAGTTCTCTAAGGGTTTGTCATTAGACACAACACAAACCCCCTTTTAAATTAAATGTAGAAATTTAATACATTGTTGAGCTAAAAGATGCATTAGTGAAGCTTTAAGAATGAATGATAACCTAAATTATTCAAGTGCACTCCAGATGGGTTAAATTATTAAATATTAACTTTTCCCAGCATAACCACAAAGCAGAGTGTAAATCCCTCATGACAGCTCAGACAAAAAAGTTCAGCTTCAACTATCTAAGAGGATATTCCAGATGATGTCCTCACTTATTTGCATTAATTTATTACTGAATTAAGTACTTTTCAGGGTGAGGAGATCCCTGGATATATATTTTTTTATAAATACAGTATTTGCTAGTTTAGTGAAGCTTGATTTTAACACTAAATGATGCAAGATTATTATTCTAATATTGCAGATTTTTCAAATTAAATGTTGCACATACTGGGATAGAAAACTAAAACCATCAGTAACAGTGATGGGGAATACCTTCTTCTTCCTGGGTCCACCTCGCACTGCTGGTGGGTCGTTCCAGCCTTCCTGAGGTCCTACATCAGAAGAGGAGAGAGGGTCAGAGAGAAACTAGTAGCTTTTTTTCCCCCCATGTGTTCACACTAAAGCAGCCACTGTAGCAAGATTGTCTACATGAAACAATCTCTTAGAGCCAAGATTAGTCTCGATGGCAAAACGCGCAACAGTGAGAACATGACATTAGTCCATAGACGTCAGCAGCTTATGCAAAAACAAAACAGCATATGCTGAAACATGATCAGGCAGCGTTTCTATAACTAATCAGCCAGTAGCAACAATGTCTCAAAAACATCATAAGCATTGTGCTCGAAGGTATGGGACTTAAATCGTAATTTGTCCTATAAATAAATGACTGGATGTTATGTTGAAACGGTTGATATTGTGAGAGCAAAAATGAAGCATGTCTCAATTCAAGCCTGAAAACAAATGCAAAAGTTGATCAAATACTGGTAGGAAATGCTGTTATGTTATTTTTTCAGTAGCATATTGGTGTCAGATTGGTACAGAGCATCTGCCCTGCTGGAAACCACTTTTGTTCACTATGTTTTGTTTCCCATAAGTTGCTACATTTCCCCCGAAATGTACGGCAGCACAAGCAAACACCATCAAACACACACTGAGTGAAAAATATGTAAAATCCTGTGATCCAAGACAAGGCTGTAACACAATGCTGGGATATTGTGCTGCACTATATTGTAAAGTGCAGGTGCATTTTTAATGTCACTCAGTGTATGTTTCAATGCACTCTGAGTCCATATCCAACCCTGTCACCTTGATTGTCACATAGGGGATTCAGCCACGGAAAATATCCTGCAAGTCAAATAAGGAGTGACAGCTGAATAGAAGGGAATCAGCAGAATCCTGCTAATGCTGCGCAGATCTGTCACCATCAAAAAATATTTGGGTAAATGTTGTGGAAAAAGGGAAATGACCTGAATATAACTATGATCACTTGACCCAGTGGGGAGTAATGTGGCGTTTACCTGTAGGCGGAGGAGCGACAGCAGGGGCCTGGAACGGCTTCACAGCAGGAGCTCCAGGGCCTCCCTGTGGATACCCTGACCCAAAGGGAGAGTAGAGAGCAGATGCCATTGGCGGTGCAGGCCCCTGGTTGTGAAGGCCCCCAGGGTTCATGGGAACTGGGGCTCCGGGCTGAGAGCTGGGCGGCATCGGGCCTGACGGTAGAGAGGTAGATGGCATGAAGCTTGTTGGCGGCACCCCGGGGCTGGGCATGGGGGGCAGACCTCCAGGGGTTGATGATGAAGGCGGGAGCGGAGGTCCTGATAAATTAGCAGCTGGCATAGAAGGACCTGGAGGAGGGAAGGCTGAGGGTCCACCCATGGACATGGGCGGAGGCTGGAATGGCTGATGAGGAAGGAAGCCTGGGAGGAGACACAGATAAGTATTATTACACCAAATAAAACCAGAACTTAAAGGGATAGTTGTAGTGTCGGTGCAAGCTACTTTTAGAACGGCGGAGCAGAGCCGGACTGAGGCTAATGGGATTTCTTGGTTTCCCTCATCAAACTCATCAAATACACAATCCAACAACTCCAAAACACTCTTGTGGACAAGTTGTGACCTGCACATTCACCACACTATGAGATAATAATGGAACGATACGAGAGCGAATTGTTTTCGAGGTAAATTCATGCAAAACCGCGGATGCTCGTTCCTGTCGAGGGCAGTTTTTCAACTAGCAGTCTCTGCATTTGCCTTGAAAACAACTCTGTCTCATAATGTTGTTATTATCCTGATGTGCAGGTAAGGATTATGGCAATTGGCCAATTTGACAAAATGTTGAACTATCGCTTTAAATCATTTTTAGCACAAATAGTCAAACCTGGAGCTGGAGCAGGATGTTGCGGGTACGAAGGCCTCATGCCAGGGCGGGACGCACTGGGCGGCAGGACATGAGAAGAGGGGGGCAGACCAGGCCCGGTGCTGGCTGGAGGAGCTTGTGGGGTGAAAACTGACGGCATAGGAGGCTGCGGTTGTGGAACCACCTGAGAAGGTGCAGAGGGCTGGTACTGACTCTAAGGGTGGGAGAAAAATAACAATCAACCTAATGGTCTCTATGTTGTAAAGAGAAGTTTAAACTTTGATGCTTTTGATTGACAGTACAGGTTCATCTCAATAAATTAGAATATCACGGAAAACTCAATTTCCAGTAGTTCAAGTCAAATAGGCCAGCATGTCCATATTAAAATGCTTTTTTTAATTGGTCTTTTGTAATGTTGAAATTTTTTGAGCTACTGAATTTTAGGTCTTCACTGAATGTAATCACTACAATTAAAAGAAATTAAATATATATAAAAAAACTTTAAATGTTTCATTCTGTGTGTAATGGATCTCTATTTTAACTTTTTTAATTGAATTATAGACATAGATAACTTTTCCATAATATTCTAATTTGTTGAGATGCACCTGTAGATCTGTACCATAATTTGTGCTTTTGGTGCAACAGTCTGAGGAGCAGGAGCGGGCTTGGCCGTTGACGCGTTGCCCCTGCTGAAGGAGTTTGGAGGCTGCTGTCCAACGGCAGCCTCTCCCTGAGCGTGGAACAGCCTGTCTCTCAGCATCATGATCCCAGGCTGGGAAGACAAAATGGCACAAATACACAAAAAGGGTGCTTATTACAATCTAAAGGGGATGTTGGGGATGTTTGCACAGCAGCTCTCTAATCTAGTTCTCACTTGGTCTGAGTTATCAGGCAGGTAGGTCATGGCGGTGGCCAGGCTGCCCTCTGCGGCAAGTATACCGGCGTAGCTGGAGAGCTTCTCGGCCAGGATGGAGCTCTGGACCGCCACCTCGCTGTTGCGGAGGCGTTCGATTGACTTGCGTAACATCATCACTTTCTCCACCAGATCCTGCAAGATAAAGATCACCAAACACTGCAACTGCTGCATTCCTCATTTCTTTCACACATGGGCAACAACCGGGTAGAGACAATAAAAGAAAATCTGTTGCAGGCTTCTCAACTTGCTACAACAGATTTGTACATGTCAGGACAGTTCTTGATATACAGTTCACACAATTATTTATTCTAAAGGGGCAGAAAAAACTGTCTTTTTACGAGTGTAATATTCAGCTTCTGCCAAACTTGTCCACTGGTGCGAGACGTGCTTGTGTTGTTGAGCTATAATTTGCTATATTGCTACAGCCAAGACTGAACCGTTCAAGGATTGTACCTCCAAACCAAGAGGGGAGGAGCAGTCTCTGTGCAAGGCCCAGCACTCAACCAGCTTCTCGACGTTCCCGGAGCAGATGTAGCACAGACAGGCCTGCAGGCAGCGCTTCTCCGTCCCCTCGTGCTCCAACCGGCCTCCCAGAGTATCTGTTGAGATTTTCATAATGAAGTCATGTTAAAGAAAGGAGAGGGCATAATGAGAGCAGAGAGGAAAAGTACAGACAGAAATGTTATTCAGCAGGTAAAACAAGTACATCTGAAAAAAATGGTACAGTTCTCCTGGCAATGAGGCAAGTCAGGACACGAGTATTTTGATCTACTTACCGCAGAGACGAGCAAAGTCTTCGGGGTGAGCGTAGGTCAGGAGAGCAGCGAGAGCCTCCTTCCAGTTGTCCAACTCGCAGCTTTGCACGATGTCTTTCCAGTTCTGGGTCACCACTGATGATATGAGCTAAAGTCAAAGAGGAACTGAATTAACTAAACAAATTCAACAAAGCAAATGAATCTTTGAAAGGCGTCGCCATTAATATGAATCCTCTGACCATGGAGATGCTGTTCTTTTGGTTGCTTAGGTATTTTTGCTGAGTTTTCTTGAGCAGCTCCTCTCCTCCGCTGATGGACAGGAGGATGGCCTCAGCGTAGCGACCGTCGTTCAGACACAAGTCCACAGCTCCCTCGAAGTTACCGACCAGCAGCGCCTGGCTTATCAACCCGTCGGTATCTTCATAATAAGGGGAGACGCTCATTAGCTGTCAGACTATTCACATAAAGGTTGCAGTCACATAAGAAACTTTTTTTTTACCGCATGACACGGGGATCTGGAAGTTGGCGTTGTCCTTCGGGGTCTGACTGAAGAAATCCGCAGGTGAAACAGAGCCGGATGTCCTCGCATCACCTACTGCAGTTACATCATCAGATCTCTAGAAATGCAACAGAGATTAATTGGCAAGTGAACAGGAGCTGCAAATGACGACTAGAAAGACTGTTTTGTGTGCAGACTTGCTGACCTCAGTGGAGAGCCGCTGCATCTTTTCTGCCAGATCTTTGGCATCTACTCCATGTCCGTTGGGTTGAAAACTCTTCCCCAGGCATTTTGAAATCTGAGTAAAACACATTTAAACATATTTTAGTAACATAATGATGATGACAATCATGATTGCTGCAGTCGTAAGCGTGTGCAGAATACCTTTCTTTCCAATTCATCTTTGCTGAAACCCAAAAGTCGGAGGAATTTAATGCGAGCTTCATCCTCAAAATTAACCTGGAAGCAGAAATTAGTTTTAGAATAAGTTTAGAGAACGACAGCACGACGCTGATGGACAAGACTTTATGCTACGTCTGAATACGGGTGCGTGAGGAAGGAACCCACCAGAAGGAACTTCCATATGTCCTGCTCAGCGTCTGACTTGGCGCTCTGAATCTTGGCCTGGCAGTAGTTGTTGAAGGAACCCGACTGCAGCGCCGCCTGCAGCTCCCTGGAGCGCTGGAGGAACTCGGTCTCCGTGGTAACCTGGCTCACAAACACTTGTCTAGGGACGGGCTGGGGGCTCTGCACTGGAGGCAGCTTGGGATTCTCAAAGGTTATCAGCTTCCCACCGAACTGAGAGATAAAAAACAAACAGATCAGTCGTAAAGCGAACAGCTTAACCTTAGAAGTTAACTTGATGATGACATGTTTAAATGTTGAGCTTACAGCAAATGACGCCCCCACTGGCCTGCGAACCCACTTAGGTGGCTTCTTCAGAGGGGGAACTATGGTGTCCTGCACTGTGGGGGTAGGAACTTGCAGGGGAGGCAGCACCTGCCCTGTGCCAAAGGGATCCATTGTATCAAATGAGGAGGATATCTGTTTAACAAAATGTAAAACGATTAAAAATAAGCAACAACATGGAAACATCTGAAATAATTAATTAAGAATTAGATCAACAAAAGTATATCTGATGGTTTTCTTCTAGAAACCAAACAAATATTCACTTCAGTAATAAAATATTTCTCTAAATATGTTCTGTCATTTATCATCAGTCCCTTCACACTAGCACCACCTTGTGGCCAAACAAAGCAGCTCTCGACCCAAGGTCCTTGGATTTAAATGCACCACATCAAAGAGAGCTGCCTCTACCTTATCAGCTGTGCTTTGCTGCTGAGCCTTCAAGCTCCCTCCCATCACAGAGTAGACAGTAATTTTCCCATCAAACGATGCTGTTGAAAGCAAAGCTGGATTCCTAGGGCACCACTGGACGTCAAAACACCACTGGTTTGTTGTTGGAAGCTCGTAAATGACCTAAAACGAGGGAAAAGACACGTTTGAAATCAAGGGCATCGCTTTCAAGTCACAATAATGAGCCGAGGTAACTGAGAGGTCACATGGCTGAAGCAATTAACGCCACGTACCTCTCCGGTGTTTGGATTCCAGCAGAGGATCCGGTTGTCTTTAGCGCTGCTCAGCAGGAGCTCAGCGTCAGCTTGGCTCCAGGATATGGACAGAATTCCCCTGTAGGAAAATACAACGGGAGCTAAATACGGTATATCCGGCAAGATAAACAAACAGCAGCAGGAATACAAACACACAGACTTTCTAAAGCTTCACCTCGTGTGGTTTTCTAGGACTTTAAGAGGCGAGGTGGCAAAACGGAGGTCCCACATCTGGATGACGGGCAGCCGGTCATCTTCAGAGGCCAACACCAACTGGGTGGCCACATCTGGGTGCCAGAGCATTCCTGAGCAGTGCATCTGTAATCACACAATGGATGAGAATGAATGAAAAAGATCCTCAGAGTTCAAGACAACAATTGATACAAAGCTAATGTTTTGTAATTTGTCTGGACAGACGTCACATTGTGCATTGATTGCTGTGCGCACTGTGTAAGAAGAACGGTGGTGAAATGTGGCCAACAAGCCGTCTTATTAATCCAGGACAGATAGAGATATGTTGTACAAAGTTTTAAAGCCACCAACCCTGTTGCTGTGGTCACTGATCTTGATGATGGGTTCATTCTTCCTCAGGTCCCACACGACTGCTTTCCCACTGGGGTTGGCAGAGGCCAGGATGTGCTGAACCTGTCTGTTCCAGGACACGACACTGATGTCTTCAGCAGGCTGAAAAGAACAAGACAGAAGTTAAAAAAGATCATGCTGGTATGAGCAAACCCTAATATTCAAAGTATTTTAGTCTGTGCCATCTAAATATGAGAAAGGCTTGCATGAAACTTTTAGGAAGAAAATGTAGCATCTTTGCCTTCATTATCTAACAATTTGCATACACAACACATGAAAGGGAAACTACAAACTAAACTGTCACTTTCAGGCATGAAACTACAAATAAAGACACACAGCTTTCTCTCATGGGAACTGTGGTTTCTATTTTCAGCAAAAATAAATGGGGCCAGATCAAAATATGTCGACTCATTCCTTGTGACAGACAACTGTGATCTTCATCAAACCTGTGATCTCATGCACACACCTGTGTCTTTGCTCCTGGTGTCATTGGACTGGTTAAGTTGTTTAGATCCCAGATGTATATCTCTGAATCGTTTGCTCCTGATGCGAGCAGATTATTCTGAGGGAAGAAGTAAATTAATGGGATTAATAAATGAGTCCCACAGAGCCAGGAATGAGAAGAACTTGCTCTGTATAAGACAGAGGAACATTTACCTGAAAAGGGTTGAAATCGAGGGCTCGGACGGGTCCTGTGTGTTTGTCAGACTGTCCCACGACTGCGTCTGCTCCAGAGTTCATTATTTCCTCTGGGTTATATACAGTCAATGCGCCATTTTCACTGCCAGCAACCACTCTCCCACCGGTGCCATCTGCTCCCATTCCAAAGTTCACCCATACGATACTGTGCAACCTAATGCATTGAAGAAATATAATGAGTTATTTAGACCAAATGACTCATAGCTGATCCTGAAGCGCTGAAGCGGATGTTTCAAACTGGTTGCATGATTTCTACTTCTGGACTGATTGAACCATAGTTTATAAAAAGGGAAAAATCACATTTTGCCCAAACTTTCCAAAGCGAACAATTGATCGATACAAGACTTGATGTGTTTGACATGGACACTATTAGGTGAACTGTGGTTTACAACAATGTTTTCACTCCGACAGATTACCTGTTTGAGGTCGGTAAAGACCCTTTTAGCTGCATGTCCAGAGAGGGGTCAGAAAAATCCATCTCAAATATCTCCAGGGCAGCTGTGGTGTTGAAAGAGGCATCGAGCTGTTGTGCTGATGTTCCTAAGGCCAGGTAGATGGGATGGTGTCCTGCAGGACTCCACGCCTGGTGGGCAGTCCTCTGGATCTCCTTCAGTCTCATCTTCCTCTGATTACAAGTTTCAAGTCCTGGACAGACGATCGGACACTAATATATCAAGGTAAAATATTTCTTGGCATTAGGAGGGTCAAATAGTGATGAGTAAATACAGCACTGAACTTCGCTCCAAGTTTGTGAGTCAAATAAAAAGGGGTGTTACACACAGTGATCAAAAGAGGGGATAAAGCCTTTACACTCTTTTTTCACATTTACAAAACCTGTAGCCTACTTACTGTCATGTAAAGCAAAAGGGCCTACCAGTTTCAATTTGCATTAGTCCATTCTGATAACAATACAGACAAACTTAAAAGCACCAACATTTAACAACATGAACACATACCAGACAAGAGTGACTGCTAAAGACAGTTTTACTGCAGATTTTTTGTTTTTTTACATAGACATATCTGCATTTACCAGAATAGTTTTAAACAATTTGCACATTGTCTGTGTTGATCTGGCCCATATTTGATAAATCTAAGAGGTGTGACTTTTGATTTAGACCTGGTCTCATGTGGCTCAGACGGGAGGAGAGACCTTTTCACAAGGTTTCACTAATCATACTGTGAGTTTCAATCATCATCAAAGCTTTTCACTTAGTATCGTCACTGGACTACCTCTTAACTGGACAGTTACAGGCTTCACAAACCTCTACATTTTCCTACTTTTCGCTTAACTTGCCTGTAGCAGGGTGTCACCCTTACTGTCAGCCCAACTCTGACTATTTCCTGAAAAAGTGGCTAGCGGTAACTCACCTAAACGTTTCCCCAGGTAGCTATCGATTTACACAACAGACTATCTGTAATGCCAGTGTTTCATGTTAACCTCGCATTTGTAGATTTCGTAGAAAATCGGCGATTTCCCTGCATTAAACTGTAGTCGAGCCACTTTGTAAAGCTTGTGTAGCGCAAAGCTATCCGTCACGGCTACAAGCACACAGTTACCATTAGCATCTTTTAACATAGTGCACAGGTTGACTGCAGGTTTTACCTGTCACTTTATTAGTTTGAAGTTATTCCTCAGTTTCTGTTACATGCTTTGGTATTAGGATAATGTCACATAATATTGCTAGAAGGATAACATAACATTTTTTTCTCCCCCAGCCATTTAATCCCAGACTATAACCGTAGCCGAGCATGCTAGTTAACAGCCACCACCCTTCTTGTCTTCATATTCAACAGAAATGTATTAACATCAGGCGAAGTCAAACCCAGAAAATATAGAAGAAAAATGAAATATGGATTTTAAAATAACTCACGTCAACTGTTTATTACAGCCTGACAGTCCGCATCCACATCAAGCTTGGACGCTACTTAATAAGAGCTAACAGCTTAGCCACAGGCTGAGCCCGACCAAAGTGCTGTGCTGTGTTGTCACTGCGCTACGGTGGCCCGCACAGACCATTTCTCAAGTGGCCGGAGGTAACCCCCGTACCGCAGCCTTAACTCCACCAAAGAAAAAACTACCCGAAGGTATCGTATGTTTGGAAGCCCATTTCTTTCTTTCTAATAACTCAAAAGGGAGAAACTAAGTCAAAATAATAAGTTAGTATCTCATTATTTTGAGATACATCTCAAAATTAGATACTCTTTCAAAATGACATTAAGTTCAAATAGTGAGATAATGTCTTAAAATAATGAGTTAGATCTCATTATTTTTTTAAAATATTCTCTCAAAATGAGACACCAAGTCAAAACAGTGAGATGATTTCTCAAAATAATGTGATACTTTCTTAAAATAATGAGTTAGTATTGCCTTTCTTATAATAATAAGATACTGAGTCAAAATAGAATGAAGTATGTCATTGTCGTTGAGTTATTTAATATATTTTCAATCAAGTGGCAGAAATGGGCTTCCATACTTATCTGTGAGAGGTCAGATACTCTTTATATTACTTCCACATAAAAATAAAGAAACAGACACTCCAAACGATTTAACTGTTATCATTAGTTTTTATTCTTGACAGAGAAATATATATACACAAGTAGAACCAGTTTTCAATGGTTAGATTTCGTAATTTTTGACTTCCTCTGGTTGTTTCTCAGGGTCACCTCCTCTCTCCAAATGCAGGTTGTTGTAGGGATACTGTTTTGGAGCCTGGGAAATAAAAGACATGCATTAATGAAAATGTTATCTTTCATAAAGGCCACAACTAAACATTTTCTCCGTTGATGTGATATGATAAATACCCAAATTATTCAACATATACATTTTTATTTAACAGATTTTTACTTTGAATGTCATCCTGGCATTATAACCTCATGACTTAACAGATGTATGGTGTCCTGAAACTTTATCATGGAAATTCTTGCAGGAAATAACTACCTCTAAGTCTATGTTTTGAAATACTTGCAGAAACTGAGCAAAAATGTATGATATTTCCTATCTACTGAATATTCTACAGCTCCTACTTCTGCACACAGACATAAAAGTACAACAACATAGCAGCACACAGCTGTATAGTAAAAGTATGCGTCTTTAAAAAATACTATACACACTGCAATTCCATATGAACAAATTGGAGATTCAACATTTTTCTCAGAGTTTGATTGCTCACAATTCAGAACTTGAATGACCAAAAAACACAGAGAAGGTAAAAAGGAAAAAGAGCAAGCTATTTGGATGCTTTCGACTATTTTTGTATGGCCCAGATCTTATTTTAATAGTTTCCCAAGCCAGCATGGTGCGCTTAAGGCCTCTATCTGTACTTACAACAGGTTGGTAGGCTGGCATCTTCTCCCCAACGTAGAACAGGGCCAGCATGAGGCCAAGGAAACCAAACAGATGCTTGCACATTGTGGACCATGACACAGGGCTGGGAGATGTATCCACACGGTTCCTGATGAACATGTCGAAATTCCAGTGCATCTAAACACATAGAGAGAGCAATCACTGATTAAAGAGTCGACTCGTCATGCTGTAATATCCATTTATTTTCAAATAACATCATTTTACAGTGGTACTGCGTTATGTAGAGAAAATAACGCTTCTGTGAATTCAGGCACTATCAGCAATATAATAGTACAGAGGACTGATACTGTCTGGCTGACTGTGGATTTTTGAAGCAAGTACCAATATTAACATTTGAGAGTTTGAGAGACTGACACGTTTCACAGATTACATGTTGTAAATTTAAGTTTTTTATTTTTACTTATCACTATCACTAATCGTACATGTTCATATATGCTACATACAACAACAATGCATGGCCTGCATCCATTACTACCTCAATGTAAGGACCCATTATGTAGTGTGTGTATGTGTATGGCATTGTTTATCTACACTGTCCCTGAAAAATATGTGAAATACGTTGTGCCGTGCTAAAATGAATAATCTCAGCACTGCAGCGATGAATAAAGTCATCAGTATCTTACCGGCTCTCCCCAGTTCCTCCTCAGGTCAGGATGGTCCCACTTATACCAGGGGTCTCTCTCATGCTGAGATCTATCTGGCAGCTTTGGATAGTCACCATATCTACAAAGACATGACGACAGCAAATGATTACCTATACAATAATTAAGGAACAGATTGCTCATAGTGGTGCAGCAGGTTTGTTCCTAGTTTCACCTAGTTATAGGTCATATACCTTACACAGTATAGCAGACTTCCTCACTCACATCATCTAATCATGTCAGCCTATTGGCAAGTGGATGATATGAAGGTTGCCTGTTTTGAGGCATGTTTCAGAATTACACCTATAATCTTTTCCTCCACTTACTACCACAGCCCTCAATGCTGCAGCAATGCATCCTGTAAACATGGCCTTTTTGCTGGTGGGACTTGAAATGTTACCGAAACAGAGGCCAGTGGCGTTGATTAGCATGCATGACAGACTTTTTCCAAATATAAAGCTCACCCCTCTCCTTTGTCACCATACGGTTCATAGTCCTCAACCCTCATGTTGTACTTCTTTGCAGCAGCGGCTCTCTCCTCCGGGGTCGTCGGGTATGCACCGGGCAGACCATCCTTTGACACACCAGAGGCTGAAACACAAGTAATTAGTACACGTGTGAATTATTAATTCTTAGTTATGAAATCTCAACGCGAATAAAACGGAGAAACAACAATGTTATTCTGGCCGCTTCAACTCTCTCATTCAGAGTATCGCACAAGCTAGCATTAGCATGTCAAGGTTACGTCCACTCGAGGCTGTAAACTTTATTTTTTGACACACTTCTCCACATATATTAATCACGCCACGCACTAAAAAATTATAACACTCTACAGACCTGCTCTGCTTCCCGAAAGAAGAGCTGAAACACTGGGTCCTTTCCCCTTAGACACAGCTAAGGCCAACCGTCGGAAACCAACACCAGCCATGTTTACTGGCTGGCTGCTGCCGTCTGACAGAGGAAGAAATGCGCATGCGCAAGAGTGGAAGTACGGGTCGAGATAAGGACCAATTTTGTTTTGCTTGTGCTATCATACGCGTATGTATAAAGTGTGAATAATGATAAACATACATTTGCTGGGGTTTGGAATCTGTCATTACAAGTGACAGGCCAATGTGTGAGGATCATGAATGAAAGGAAATGTGAATATTTGCTTTGCAAGTTGATTTACAGTGTGTGCCCCTAAATTTTCTGATTGCGCTCAGACTTTTAAGTTCCGGGGCCACAGTGCTCCTAAAAATAAATAGCCTAAAATTAGTCTGGGGCCCTGGCCTATGGATAATCGTTTGAAATAATGAATTAGAAAATCATTTAAAGATTATCATAAGGCTACTAGCAGTGTAAACAAGTAAGATCTCTCATGTGACTTTATTTCAAACATGACACAAAAATTGACGGAAGAAAAGTGTAAGCATGATCAGCTTTGTGTATTCTGTTCTGTGTCTCATTTCTCCAGTCAATCATCTCAGTACCCCTCAGATTTTTCTTTTGACCTCTTGAAGGATGCTGACCCCTGGGTTGGTTAATATTTGGTTCTTTTAAGAACCTTGATAATACTTTTTCTTGAGTAATATTTTAAATAAAGATCTTTAAATGGCACCTCTACAGGCTTTCAATACAATGATCTATTAATATTAGGTGTGACAACAAAAACCATAACTACTTGATGGTTATACTTTTACAGTCTTTTATTTATTTAAACGATAAGATCCCATCTCATTAGTGAAAACTCCTCCCGTGGCTGAAGGGAACGTTTCTCAGAGTGAATGCACTGAAGCTCCGAGTCCTGTTCTTCTTCGCATCAGATCCAGCTCAGGTGCACATGTGCATTTTCTGGGGGATCCTCACTCTGCCATCGGTGGTACACTGAAGAGATTCAATCACAGAAGTTCTGCTATGTCCTGCTCCACTTTCTCCATGGGGCAGTGAAGGTCATACCTGCAGGAAAAAGGAAAACAGAGGAATTATGGATATAAGCAAAAATGGAGCGTCTTTTGATTATTTTGGTCCATAACGTTACCTTTTGAAGGGTATGCCATCTGCTCTAATGAGAAACCTCTCGAAATTCCACCGAATATCATTGACATTGAGTGGTGACCAGTAGAATTTCTTCATGTCTCCAATCACAGGGTTCACAAAGGGCAAAGATTCCTGAGGTGAAACAGAAAGGAGAGTTGCAACAGCTGCATTTCTGATGGCCCAAAAAAAAGCAGTGTGACTCAAAATATCATCCATCTGTCTAATAAAACACACTACCTTCAAAAAGGTGAATAGAGGCTCCTCATTCAATCCATTCACCTCAACCTTGGCAAAGACAGGAAACTTTGGCACAAACCCTCCACCAGGTCTCACGTACTTCAGAACATTGAGGGTTTCATGATTGACCTCTGTCAATAACAAAAACTATAATGGTTACATAGCCTATACAACTTGTTAAATGTAGATGTGAGCTTGTAAACCAGGTGTAGTGTTCAGGTGCTTAAGTTCACATAAAAGCACCAATACATCAACGTAAATACATTCACTTATAAAAGTATCCAAAATCGTTCTCAAGAGAAAAGTGTCAGTAGCCTATATGCTTCAAATAAAATGTACATAATTGGCTTGAGACTCTCTCTTCATCACACTGTAGGTGGAAGAGGTGGCTCTAGTTTAACTTCAAAAGATCACAACAATAAATGAAGAGCACAAATTGACTTTTTGGTGGAGCTGCTGCAACGGTCGAGCGTTTCTCCAGGTACCAGCAGGTCAATGCACAGTCACGTGTGTGTCAGAGGCCTTGGTGTAGCCTACCTACCAGGTGACTGGAGACCAAACTGGTTGCAGGAGAAGCCCAAGACGGTAAAGTCGAGGTCACCAAACATTTCCATCAGTGCATTCAGTCGATGGTACTGAGGAAGCAGGAACACAAAATCAAAATGCCTCCAATAAAAATGACAGCACGGGTTATGTGTTATGAGATTATATGATCAGGATGCAATCAATCAGGTGCTCTCCCCGATTATTACCTCCTCTATTGTTGACCCTCAGAAGGTGGCAACATTGACGATGAGAAGCACCTTCCCCCTGTAGTTACCGAGCGGAACCGGCTGTCCATCCAGGGTCTCAGCAGAGAAATCATAGACTGATTTATTCGCCATGCTGGTACTCTAGCTTGTGTAAGGGACTGTAGTCAGTCAAGAATGAGTATTCGCTCAGCTATCCTGTTGGCTCATCTCATTCACCGGGACATAACTCATGGGTCAGCAATTGTTCAGCATGACTGATCACATTGTTCCTGTGGGCAGAGGTGAGCTGGCAGGGTGGTCAGTTGTTTCAACACATGTAAAACAGGAAGAGTAGTAGTTAAAATGGTGACAGTTGATTGGGATTTGGAAATTATTCAAGATAAACATGAAAGTTCCTGCATTATTTTGCTGCAAATAATTCTCCACACAACTGACACACCAAACGTCTAATGTATAGGAATACCCCCCTTCTTTTTCTTAACAAAATAATGAATTATATTTGTAGTTAAACTATGGCTTAAAATTACAGCTCTGACCTTTCATGATCTCTGCAAAATTCACTACTAGCCTATTTCTATGTGTTTACTGGTGTCATCAAAGCTTAAAAAGTTTTAGAGTTTTAAAAAATCATTATGAAACCATGCAACGCTTGCAAATTTACGTCTATTGTTGTATAGAAGGTCTCCATGATACATAAAAGAGTTATTTTATGTCAATCCTTCTGGCAAACTTATGTAAATTGCCTTTAACGTGATCATTGACGTATACCCGGAAAATTAGAACTGCTGCGTTTACTTGTTCACCGTTAACGCTCCCATCCATGATAATATTAGACTTGACGAGAGTTTTAGACGTGTTTAAGTCGCACTTTTGCTAGAATTTTACCATAATCGTATGTGTTTTATTCATCACTATTCAACTCAAGTGGTATATAATTTGTCTACTTTAGGCATGCCAACGCAATTAATGGGACAAAATAGATTTTGTCAGATTCTCCCGACAGTACCTGAAGGCAGCATTGGGTTTTGGACAACACCTCAAACGCCTGCAAGATGCTAATGGGAGATACGTTGCTTTTGCGTTTATTTTCTCAACAACACGTCCTGAAAGACTCTGTATAATATACTGAGCTCATAATGGATGAAGAAGACAAGACAAGAACGTAAGTGTCCTTTTCAAATGGAGTGTTTTTAATTAATAAACAGCTGTATCGGTGGCCCCGGCAGGTTAGCTTCTCTGCTAACAGCGATAGCAACAACATCCAAGTCCCTGGGAAATGGATCTGTCCCATTTATTTGTGGCAGCTGACTTCGGCTCATGTATCACTGTGACGAGCCTGATATAAAATCCCTGCTAATGTAATGTATCCGCTGCGTTGTTAATGTGTCTGTCACAGCCAAAAAAAGACTGCAGTCACGTCAGCCGTCTCTCGTTTTCAGGCGGTCAAGCCAGCCGCTCCAAAATTTTAAGTGCGCACTTACTACAGGCTTTATGGTAAACGCACAGAAGCGAGTGGGAAAGCCAGCGCGAACTTAAAAAGCGTGTAGGAACTTCCGGTTTTCAAAATAAAACGTCAGTGTTACATTTGAAATATAGCCTATTCAACATTCATAAAATAAATAAATAAATGTGTTCAAAAGCAATAAAAAGTGGTGTGTGTGATAGAGCAAGCTTAGATCTACCATCCTGTGTTGATTCTGAGACAACTGGTCACATGACCTGCGAGTTATTAAGCTATAATGCTCATATTTACAATATGACAGGTTATAAAAATTCATAAAAAATATTGAATGTGTCCAAATAAAATAAAAAGTGGTGTGTGTCATAGAGCAAGCTTAGATCTGCCATCCTGCGTTGATTCTGAGCCAACAGGTCACATGACCTGGGAGTTATTACGCTATAATGCTCATATTTACATTATGACAGTATTAAAAATTCATAAAAAATACAAAATGTGTCCAAATGCAATAAAAAGTGGTGTGTGTCATAGAGCAAGCTTAGATCTACCACCCCATGTTGATTCTGAGCCAACTGGTCACATGACCTGGGAGTTATTAAGCTATAATGCTCATATTTACGATAAAAAGTACATTAAAAATTCATAAAAAATATTAATTGTGTCCAAATGCAATAGAAAGTGGTGTGTGTCATAGAGCAAGCTTAGATCTACCATCCCATGTTGATTCTGAACCATCAGGTCACATGACCTGGGAGTTATTAAGCTATAATGCTCATATTTACAATATGACAGGTTATAAAAATTCATAAAAAATATTGAATGTGTCCAAATAAAATAAAAAGTGGTGTGTGTCATAGAGCAAGCTTAGATCTGCCATCCTGCGTTGATTCTGAGCCAACAGGTCACATGACCTGGGAGTTATTACGCTATAATGCTCATATTTACATTATGACAGTATTAAAAATTCATAAAAAATACAAAATGTGTCCAAATGCAATAAAAAGTGGTGTGTGTCATAGAGCAAGCTTAGATCTACCACCCCATGTTGATTCTGAGCCAACTGGTCACATGACCTGGGAGTTATTAAGCTATAATGCTCATATTTACGATAAAAAGTACATTAAAAATTCATAAAAAATATTAATTGTGTCCAAATGCAATAGAAAGTGGTGTGTGTCATAGAGCAAGCTTAGATCTACCATCCCATGTTGATTCTGAACCATCAGGTCACATGACCTGGGAGTTATTAAGCTATAATGCTCATATTTACAATATGACAGGTTATAAAAATTCATAAAAAATATTGAATGTGTCCAAATAAAATAAAAAGTGGTGTGTGTCATAGGGCAAGCTTAGATCTACCACCCCATGTTGATTCTGAACCAACAGGTCACATGACCTGGGAGTTATTAAGCTATAATGCTCATATTTACAATAAAAAGTACATTAAAAATTCATAAAAAATATTGAATGTGTCCAAATAAAATAAAAAGTGGTGTGTGTCATAGGGCAAGCTTAGATCTACCACCCCATGTTGATTCTGAACCAACAGGTCACATGACCTGGGAGTTATTACGCTATAATGCTCATTTTTACATGATGACAGCATTAAAAATTCATAAAAAATATTAAATGTGTCCAAATGCAATAAAAAGTGGTGTGTGTCATAGGGCAAGCTTAGATCTACCACCCCATGTTGATTCTGAACCAACAGGTCACATGACCTGCGAGTTATTAAGCTATAATGCTCATATTGTAAATATGACAGGTTATAAAAATTCATAAAAAATATTGAATGTGTCCAAATAAAATAAAAAGTGGTGTGTGTCATAGGGCAAGCTTAGATCTACAATTTACAATAAAAAATACAATAAAATAAATAAATATGAGCATTATAGCTTAATAACTCGCAGGTCATGTGACCTGATGGTTCAGAATCAACATGGGGTGGTAGATCTAAGCTTGCTCTATGACACACACCACTTTTTATTGCATTTGGACACATTTTGTATTTTTTATGAATTTTTAATGTACTTTTTATTGTAAATATGAGCATTATAGCTTAATAACTCCCAGGTCATGTGACCTGATGGTTCAGAATCAACATGGGATGGTATATCTAAGCTTGCTCTATGACACACACCACTTTTTATTGCATTTGGACACAATTAATATTTTTTATGAATTTTTAATGTACTTTTTATTGTAAATATGAGCATTATAGCTTAATAACTCCCAGGTCATGTGACCTGTTGGTTCAGAATCAACATGGGGTGGTAGATCTAAGCTTGCCCTATGACACACACCACTTTTTATTTTATTTGGACACATTCAATATTTTTTATGAATTTTTATAACCTGTCATATTTACAATATGAGCATTATAGCTTAATAACTCCCAGGTCATGTGACCAGTTGGCTCAGAATCAACATGGGGTGGTAGATCTAAGCTTGCTCTATGACACACACCACTTTTTATTGCATTTGGACACATTTTGTATTTTTTATGAATTTTTAATACTGTCATAATGTAAATATGAGCATTATAGCGTAATAACTCCCAGGTCATGTGACCTGTTGGTTCAGAATCAACATGGGGTGGTAGATCTAAGCTTGCCCTATGACACACACCACTTTTTATTTTATTTGGACACATTCAATATTTTTTATGAATTTTTATAACCTGTCATATTTACAATATGAGCATTATAGCTTAATAACTCGCAGGTCATGTGACCTGTTGGTTCAGAATCAACATGGGGTGGTAGATCTAAGCTTGCCCTATGACACACACCACTTTTTATTTTATTTGGACACATTCAATATTTTTTATGAATTTTTATAACCTGTCATATTTACAATATGAGCATTAAAGCTTAATAACTCGCAGGTCATGTGACCTGTTGGTTCAGAATCAACATGGGGTGGTAGATCTAAGCTTGCTCTATGACACACACCACTTTTTATTGCATTTGGACACATTTTGTATTTTTTATGAATTTTTAATACTGTCATAATGTAAATATGAGCATTATAGCTTAATAACTCCCAGGTCATGTGACCTGTTGGTTCAGAATCAACATGGGGTGGTAGATCTAAGCTTGCCCTATGACACACACCACTTTTTATTTTATTTGGACACATTCAATATTTTTTATGAATTTTTATAACCTGTCATATTTACAATATGAGCATTATAGCTTAATAACTCGCAGGTCATGTGACCTGTTGGTTCAGAATCAACATGGGGTGGTAGATCTAAGCTTGCCCTATGACACACACCACTTTTTATTTTATTTGGACACATTCAATATTTTTTATGAATTTTTAATGTACTTTTTATTGTAAATATGAGCATTATAGCTTAATAACTCCCAGGTCATGTGACCTGTTGGTTCAGAATCAACATGGGGTGGTAGATCTAAGCTTGCCCTATGATACACACCACTTTTTATTTTATTTGGACACATTCAATATTTTTTATGAATTTTTATAACCTGTCATATTGTAAATATGAGCATTATAGCTTAATAACTCCCAGGTCATGTGACCTGATGGTTCAGAATCAACATGGGATGGTAGATCTAAGCTTGCTCTATGACACACACCACTTTTTATTTCATTTGGACACATTCAATATTTTTTATGAATTTTTAATGTATTTTTTACTGTAAATATGAGCATTATAGCGTAATAACTCCCAGGTCATGTGACCTGTTGGCTCAGAATCAACGCAGGATGGCAGATCTAAGCTTGCTCTATGACACACACCACTTTTTATTGCATTTGGACACAATTAATATTTTTTATGAATTTTTAATGTACTTTTTACTGTAAATATGAGCATTATAGCTTAATAACTCCCAGGTCATGTGACCAGTTGGCTCAGAATCAACGCAGGATGGTAGATCTAAGCTTGCTCTATCACACACACCACTTTTTATTGCTTTTGAACACATTTATTTATTTATTTATTTTATGAAATGTTGAATAGGCTATATTTCAAATGTAACACTGACGTTTTATTTTGAAAACCGGAAGTTCCTACACGCTTTTTAAGTTCGCGCTGGCTTTCCCACTCGCTTCTGTGCGTTTACCATAAAGTCTGTAGTAAGTGCGCACTTAAAATTTTGGAGCGGCTGGCTTGACCGCCTGAAAACGAGAGACGGCTGGCGTGACCGCAGTAAAAAAAGAAATGCTAACATGTAATTGTTTTCTGTGAAACCCCGCATCATAAACCATTGCATGCAGTGTCAAAGTTCAGCCGTGTAAACGCAGAGTCTGTGCATTGCATTTTGTTCAGCAGATGTCATCTACTGGACCTGCCATGGGAAGATGTGCTGGTTCCGCACATTTTATGCTATTTGCCGCTGCAGCACCTGGTCAGCCTGCAGAGGGTGAGCAGGCAGTTCCACAGCCTCATCCAGGTGTACCTGGCCAACTGCAGGACCTTTGATCTGTCCCCGGTATGTTGTCTTTAAATCCAAGTTGTTTTTAATCTAATGCAGTAATGGATAGGCTAACAGTAATCCATGAATTACAATTACTATTCTAATCATCTGTAATAGGCTATAACAAATTAATTAACATGAATGGACTTCTATAACCGGCAAGAAACAGATGTGTGGATTTAAGTATAATGCTAAAATAAGATCATACTGTACACTATTATAATAATGCAACAATAGTACTACATTGCACACATCATCACCTTTAGAATAGGTTACAGTTAAAAATAATTGCAGGACATATTAGTGTAAGAAGAATCCATTAGGCTACTGATACAGTTTAACTTCTAGATACACAGTCCACTGTGTATATATACAAGTTATAGAAGGCAAGAAGAAATAATTAAGACCTTTTTTTCCCCATAGAAATCATTTGAACAACTTCTATCTAGGCTATCAGTCATGCTACAGTATGTGTCTGTTTATGTAAGTGGGAAAATAAGGATTTGATCCCCTACTAATTTTGTAAGTTTGCTCCCCCTACAAAGAAATAGACAGTCTATAGTTTTTATTTTATGTTTATTTCAACAGAGACATAACAAAGGCGATAAATGAATCTTCATTTGATCAAGTGAAATGAAGGCACAAATCAGCAGGGGATCAAATACTAATACATATGTATGCACTGACATGGTATTTGCAATAATATGTGATGAATTCTGCCATCTGCCATGTGATATCACAGATTGGACCATGTATTCCCAAGGAAGCATTTTGCTCCATGTTAAAGGACAACAAGGTTCTCCAGAGCCTGTCACTTCAGAACTGTTCAGACTGGGTGACAGACAAGGAGCTGCTGCCAGTTTTTGGCCAGAACCAGCATCTGCAGAGAGTGGACATGAGCGGGTGTGCTTGGCTCACCCGCCACTCCCTGGTGGCCGTGTCCTTGAGCTGCACGCACCTCCAGCACCTCGGCCTGGCGCACTGCGAGTGGGTGGACAGCCTGTCCCTGCGCAGCCTGGCTGACCACTGCGGGGGGCTGCAGTCGATCGACCTCACCGCCTGCCGCCAGCTCAAGGACGACGCCATCTGCTACCTGGCCAAGAAGTGTTCGAAGTTGAGGTCTCTATCTCTGGCGGTCAATGCCAACGTCACCGATGAGTCGGTGGAGGAGGTGGCCAAGAACTGCAGGGGCCTGGAGCAGCTGGACCTGACAGGCTGCCTGAGGGTCAGAAACCAGTCCATCAGGTACAGTATATGTTATTCTTCAAATATAATCCAACTAACTTTGACACGCATCACCTCACGTGCACCCGTCCGTAATATCCTGCGCATGCTGTGCTCACAGGACTCTTGCAGAGTACTGCCCAAAGCTGCAGTCCCTGAAGGTGAATCACTGCCACAACGTGACAGAGTGCAGTCTCGATCCTCTACGGAAGCGCAACGTTGTGATAGACGTTGAGCCGCCCTTACAGAGGGCTCTGGTGCTGCTTCAGGATGTGCTGGGGTTCGCTCCCTTTATCAATCTGCAGATATAACCAAAGGGACATCTATCTGCCCAACACAGGTGGGTGATATCAGCAATATATCTACTGGACCAGCTTATGACAAATTTATATCCAGGGTCAGAACTCAACAGCAGGAAATTTATCACTAGAATAAACAGATAATATCAGTGACAATCAATCAGTTGTAAATATTTACCTCTTTTCATTACAGGTGTCTTCATAACAGCAGCCACTCGCAGCTGCATCACATGGACATTGCACTCATGATTGTGCAGCTAAATAATGAGAACAAAAAAAATATCAAAGATTCATATTAAAGGCGGGACTGACAATAACGCCACATCTGTAAATGACTGAAGAAAGCCATGTACTTTGAAGAACTGCTGCCTCGTATCCAAAAGATATGGCTGCACTTTTTCTTTTTGATGAAATAATGTTGGTTTATAGAAAAGCAATTCTAACCAAAGTACGGTCTATTGGTTTATTGGTACTTTATATATACATATATATATGACATGAAAACAAAACAAAACTGTTATCTTATGTTTCATTTAGAAACATTCAAACACGTTTGAGTTTAATTAAACATTTCATTTTGCATGTGTGTGTGCCACTTTAAAGGATCTTTTCCTCACCCAGTGCCCCACAGTTTGCGCTCACTTACCACTAGTCATTTGTTTTATTTTCTCCACTACTGAGACTTCTGCCTGCCATCACTGCTGACCATGTGTCCTCCAGAATCAATGTCCTGGCTCCTCAGGATCATCCACACGGCTCATCGTCAACAGTTTTTTAATAGTTCCCTGTGTGTTGGAAGTTGTTAAACTAAAACTCTCTGTATAGCAAGACACTAATGGGGCAATTTGGAATGTATATTCATTTTGGTATGGAAGAAGCAACCTTTAAATTTACATCTACCAAATTCATGTGTGAGATAGGCATAGGGATTTATGATGGCTTTTTTCCTTTAAGCCTTTGAAATGAATTTTGTAACAAAAAAAAATACATGTGTTGAAATGCTGTTTCCCCTGTAATGCAGAATATGAATTATATAAGTATTAAATTGTAAAATACAAGACAATCAGTTTTCCTCTGTAAGGACGCATAAAAGTGCTGGGATGTAATGGATTATTGGGGCATTTGGTTTACTTTTATTGCAGGTGGATGACACTTTGATCAATAAGTTAAAAAAACTGATGTTAACAAATGATTTGGGTTAAGCAGCTGCTGTTTTTAGAGGATTTCACTCTCAATCTCATCTCTCTACACAAATGCTTGACTCACCCCGACAAAGATGTTGCTCTACAGTGACACAAGGTGGCAGCAACGAGTCAGGAAATGTGTCTGTTGTAATCCTGTTGTCTGTTTGAGAGGCCGGATTACTTCTAAACTACACTATACACCCAGCGAACAGCCTGTTTTTTTTGTTTTTTTGAAAGTATACCAGCATCCAGTGTCACAATTTTACCAAGAGGCCGTGGATCTTTTTGCTTTGAGGTTCTGAGAAAAAGTCTAATGTTGGACCGGTTTGACAGGCTGTAGAGAGAAAACATAAGCTTTGTGATGTTGTTACCACCTAATGCAGTGACTGCACAGTAAGAAAGCACGTGTCCCCCCCTTGTTGCAGCAGCTAGGTGTTAAAAAATCCCTCTCACTCTTCTCTCTGGTGGTCTGATGGGCAGACTATATTGTAACTTGTCTCTGTGACAACACAACAGGTCTATTTTCCACTTGATGGCATGGTTTACCCCATCTGCTGCGTGCTGTCCACAAGCCGAATTTGCACCAACAGAGAGTTGCCTTTGGAGGGCTTCAGGGATCGACCGGCTTCCTTCTGTTAGCTGTGTGCTGATCATCATATTGTACCGGTGTGCCTCCAAGGAGACATCACGGTGTCGTTAGTTATAAAGTAAATCTTGAAATTTCAATTCATGAGGTGCGTCATGCCGTAGTTGCTCATACTTGACCAAAGCATTTGAGATTTCTCTGACGTTTTGAGCAAAAATAAACAAGAATCTAAGGAGCAAAGACCATGTGGAACCAGGACTTTGCCTCCTTAAGATAGCAAATGGTGCAAAAACAGATAATGCTCTTATGTCCCTGCTTCATAAAGGGAATTATAACAATTAGCTGTAACTTCTCAGTCACACCTTCAACAATAATAATCAGCATAAAAACATCTCGTGTGCACAGTGGCCCGTCCTTGTTGCTGTTCAGCAGTCAGTGGGTTAAACGTTTCAGGCTACATTCATCATGTAGGACTTCAATTAGCATTGATCTGCAGGGGGGGAAAGAAACATCGCTGTGTTTTTATATACCATGGAGCAATTTCTGTTCCACTGATTGAGTGTATGGGATGGGGTGGGGTGGGGGGTGGGGTTCTCAAACACAGCCAGCCCAACATATTTTGTCTCCCTGTCAATAATCTGGCACTTGTCTAAATTATTGATCAATAGCAGCTGATCATTTTATACCATGGCACAACAATGTAGTGGCTGCATTTTATTCAGAATGCAGCTTTAGCCCCTCGCAACATGTAATATACTGTACTTATTAAAACAACACATAGATTCAAGTTTAATCTCTGGCTGCTTCCAAAATCCTCTCTGACAGAGTGACTTACTGACGGTGATCCTTCAAAATAAAACCATTACAACAAGGTGATATAGGCCTTTTGCATATTTTCAAATGAAAAACCACACAAGTGTTACTTATAACATTAATAGAGGCTCCGTTCTGTTGTGTACTTTATTTTGATAGGGAAGGCTCATTGGAAAAATAGTGGCCCTATAGTGTACACATGTCACAATAACTGTAAAACAAACACTGTGACTCAGGTGGTGGGGATAGCACAAACTTTATTATGTCTGTTTGTAGAACATTTTTTGGTGCTTTATACAGGGGTATGATAAACGTAGATGAGAAATACATATGGGTCTACACAACACAACACCACTCAAATGTGTGAAAAGGGAGAATT
The DNA here is from genome assembly GCA_030347415.2 of Decapterus maruadsi. Lineage (NCBI taxonomy): Eukaryota > Metazoa > Chordata > Actinopteri > Carangiformes > Carangidae > Decapterus > Decapterus maruadsi. The sequence goes on along the minus strand of CM064888.1, from coordinate 8,636,006 downwards.
CTGACTGTTTTGAAAATTAAGGTTGCCATCTTTGCCCTCAGTCTTACAAGTTGTTCACTTTATGGTTTTACATCAGAAGGGAAATGAAACAGTATTTTCACTTTCTCACTGGACCGATTTCATTCTTACAAATTCAGTCCCTCCCTTTTCTTTAAAATTTGGATATAACCTTTTTTTCTTTAAAAGAAATTACATTAAAACTGACATTTACAGGCTTGTACACAAAATACATAACCTCAGGATGTTGTCTGAATACAAGAAAAACATATATTACTGACATTTATATATAGATAATAATTACGTATAGGCCTGTCAGGTAAATGCCAATATGACCATAACTTTACACTGGATCTCATTAACTGCCAAATAATATCTCTGCTTGTATAAAGTATAGGCCTCTTTTCCATCAACGCTATAATGTTTTAAAATTCTACCTTTAAATAGCTCTCGACCTCATATCTTCACATCCACAGGTAAACTACCATTTGCTATTGAGCATCCTGTCATACAAGATGTCAATTTTACTTTAAAAGCAACCTCCAAATAAGGCTGTGTTTTCATTTGGAAAACCGAGAGAAATGAATAATACTCGGGAACAACTGTCATGAAACAGTAACCAAGTGAAAAAGAATTATGAATAATATGTCTTGGCATTTATATGAAATCAAATTATTAATTTCATTTGAGGAAAAAAAGGGAAAAAAACACACACACAAAAAGATCAGGCTCAAGAAAATAAATCAGAAAACGGTTTCGGCTACTTTTCAGCTTCCTGTTAATTAAATAAGTTCCTGTAAGGTGGAGAGAAAATTACTGTAGCTGCTCAGATGGGCCCAAAAGTGTGTCAGAGATTTTGTTCATTTTCATATTTTTAATTAACAGACTTTTTCTCCTCCGTCTTCCATCAGTGAATGAGTCTTTCGTTCATTTATTTGATGTAGTTTATCTCCCCCAACCATTCATATACAACCCTATTGGATCCTGGGACTTAAGGATCCATCTTTTGGCCACCAGAGAAGCATAACTAATGACAACATTAAAGTGGCTTTGTGAGCATGGCCATCAAAAATGTCGATCAACCAAGCAGGAAATAATGTTGGATTTTAAAATCTGCATAAACATGTATGTTTAGAATCTGGAAAATTCAGTTTAGAAAGAACTGAAGGTGTTGATGTAGCTACTTGTGGAAGATAGTGATGAAAAACTGTCTTTAAGAGTTCATAGGTGAGTCATGGGTGTGAGGCTTTAGTAAAAAAAAAAAAAAACACTATTATGTGGATTCAGGCTGAGCACAGTTGTGTTTTCAACCTCTGAGTTGAATGAATGACGGTGCCACACAAGACGTCTTCAGGGTGCCGTCTAATTGAAGCGACGTTTCGAGCTTTCTAAGGACTCAGAACTGTCAGACCCATTAGCATCTTCCTAATTACTGCGCTCCTGACCCCAGACTGGACAGGAAACACATGGTCAGCTAGCTCCGGCCCCACTGCCGCCAGTGAGTCCACACACTTAGTTTATCTCTTCATTAAGACATTTTTTTGTCATTTGCTCTGAATGAATAGAGCATCAGAGCCAGAGTGACTCAACTATTCACCGCCTGGGTGAAGAATGTGTTGGCCCAGTTCCTTGGGAAGAGCCCTGTATTTTACCCAAGTGTCAACAACACTATATAAACTTATAGTGTTTTCATTAATGAATGATCATGAAAGCACATTCTTAAATTACTTTTCACGCAGAGAAATAAACAGTAAGTGTATAAAAGCAATATGAATCAAAATACACACATTGTGACATCATAATAATTTTAATTTTTTTGTCAAGATGGCAAATTAGTCAATTCCACCTTCTCAAATGTGAAGTTCTGCTACTTTTCTTTGTTAAAAATCTTTATATATTGAAAATAATATGGTTTTATAACTCAGATCAGACAAAAGAAGCAAAATGAAGAGGTCACCTTAAGCTGTGGGAACGTTCAATGTGATGCTAAATTAATGCTGCATGATATGCAAAAACTGTCATTTTTCATTAAAAACCATTTTCGCCACAAAATGTAAAATTTATCATCCGAATTTTGCTTGGGCTTATACCATACAAAAATGTCTTTTACATCTTGAGAATATGATTTGTCGGCCAAAGCATCTCTGTAGCAACACAACACAATGCAGGTGATCCTTAGTTACTGTATGTAGTTGTGTATCTAATGTGAGTGTCCCAATATGTGATGCTTTTAAAGTGGGATCTCAACCTTGCACTTTCCATTCTGCTGTTCTAAGTGGCAGAAGAAACAAGATGATTCAACTGTTTTAACATCTTTTGCTCAGTTGCTGCTCTCTCAGTTGCAGCATGTAATTTCTTACACAAGGTTACCTACAGGTCACACCAATTGCAATCCTATCTGTGTCTATTTCCCTCCTAAACACAAATATTTTTTATTATCCTAATTTTTTTGTTTTCTAATTAACTAAATTACTTTACCATCTTTGCGTGCACCCCCTGGCAACCTCAGAAGTAGCTTCCCTCTGGGAATCACCACAGTGTATAATCTATAGGGGAGGTATAGCTGCAGCTGTGAATGGTAAAGACCTTGTTCAATGGCACATTTTAGTAGTTTAGCATATCTAAGCACTTCGGTCTCATTCTGGCACTTCGTGATCTGTGAATCCCTGCAAATGCAAGATGATTCACTCCATGGGGTGTACAAGTTGTGATTCTTTTAAAGCGTTAGTGCAACCGAAGAGGTGACCCTCCTTGTGACAGTCACTCCGCTCTGACCTAAAGCCTCTCTGACACCCAGGCTTGAGTCCCTGCCCAACTCTGAGCACCCAGAGGCCAGGTTTTTGTGGCTACGCTCAATTTGCCTGCAATATAAACACACTGATTTACCTAATAGAGAATATGTATACAACAAGCGTGATGAGGATTCGTCCTGGCAGGAGCATTTTGCCCTCTGATCTAATCCGGGCTGCTAAATTGTGAGTAACTGTGTTGAACTTGTGTCCTCCAGCCAGCAGAGATCAGAGTTCAGCGTTGTGCCGTAATCACAGATCACATCTTGTTATGCTTAGTGGGCAATGAAAGATGCTACAGACTGTCTCATATTGTAGCAGCTATACTTCATAGGGGGGCGTAGATCTGGTTTAAGATAAAGAAAGACAAATCTGAATGCAGTTCACAGTGGTTTTACAAACTCTTTAACTTTTTTATATTAAAAGCCGCAAGTGTCTGCAGATGGGGGTATCTATGGAATTTGTAGTCTTCATGTTTGAAGCCAGAAAATGATTAATATCACCTGGAAAATCTAAATAATCCAAACCAAACTATCATCCAAGCCTCCCCTGTCTCATTTCTGCTGTGTTGCTTCACTGACTAGAAACTCTAGCATAAAGGGAACTCGCAGTATTATTTGACAAATGGAGCACAAACAGCAAAATACGCGTTTAGTACATGTCTCGGCCCGTAGATTAATGACATTAACGAAGTTTCCATTAGCACAGCGATCGGGGGAGACAGAGGCGTCCATGCGTAAATCCACATGACTGAATCACTGATAAGAGAAAATGAAACACATCTCTATGGGCCAAGAGGGGCCAGGAAACGCCACTCCAAATTAGCCTGCGGCCCAATTTGTTGTTACTTCATTAACCGACCAGCATCTGTAGAGAAGGGGAGGGAGGTTGTGACCCATCTTTTGCCTAAAAAAATTCCCGTTTTGCTTTTATTACATGGGCTTAGGAGACAAAACAGTTCCCACAGTAGAGAGTTGTGTGGAGGATCCACAATATGACAGGAGCTCCATCAGCCAGCATTGTGAAATGGGATTGTTCATTCAACTCAGGTCTGAAATGTGAGAAGAAAATTTGTTTCATAATCTCTATGTTGAAATTTTTCTCTGGGTAATCTATTGTTTCATTGCTTGCTCAGCAGTTATCAGATGACCTTTCATATCTTTGTCCTTTTCTGAATATTTTACCGCCACAGTCCCTGGAATACAGAGTTTCAGATCACAGAAGATTAGGGGGTGTATTTCAAAAAAAGCATTTTAGACTTGTTCTTGGGAAAGGTTAAAGAAGTGAAATGTCCAGCGGAAATATTGGGAATAGCTCAACTACTGAAAATGTTACTGTTCCCGTGGAATTTGTGTTAGAAATGCTGTGCGAGTTCAGAAAGAAGATGAATATCCAAAATAATGATAATAATAATGAATGATACAATTTTGTTCAATGTCAAGTTCAATGTCAGATTGTATTGATTTTTCATGCCACTGAAGAACTCCTATCTACTGTACGGTAAAGTAAACCTAACTTTTTGCTGACATTTGTTGTCTGAGTTGGAGCTGTCTGCACACACACTAACACTAGTCCTGTTGACACATAAACTAATTTCTATTTGTGAACATTCATTAAAAGGAGAGCTCAGAAAGACACAAAAAATCTGTGCTTTAGACAAGGCATTAAGTTGCTTACAACAAAACACAAACTTCCCAAGCCCATCAAAGCATCAAATTAACCTATAATAGATCCACAGTGAGAATAAGCAGGGGTTCGCCGATTGACCTCCGACCTCTAGGGGGCGTCCTAACCCTTCTCATATTTTGATTTGTTTATTTACTTTTTTAAATGTTATTTTAAACCAAATCAAATAATTGAATTGCACTAGCGTAGTTGGAAAATAAACAAAAAATGATTATATTTTCTTTTTCTTTGAAAGAAAAGGAAATCATGACGATGACGTGATGACGTTAGTTACGTGGAGACGGGGACCCTGGGAAATTAGCGCGAAAGCAAAATCAGCTGGTGAAAGGAAAAAAAGAGAAGGGTTGAGAACTTGTTGGAAACAAACTTCGGCGAAATGGAGCAACAAAGAGAAAAGCAATGATATTGAGGACACTTAAATTCGTGAAAACTTACCGTCTAACAACAACAACGTGAACTCTATCAATACCGGAGAAAGAGCTCTGGACCTTTTTATAAACAGACGGCGGTCGGACTCGGAGCTACTCAGAAGCCTGGAGTTTCATGATGTGGTGGAGCTTTCTCGGATAAAAGGGCCTGAAGAAGACCGTCATTTGAGGTGAGCTATTTCCCATATAATTAGCTACTCACCTGTGTTGGGCACGTTACTTTTTAGTAGGAATTATTTAGCTATAGTTACAGTAGGCTAGTTTCCATATAGGCTGGAAAAGATGTGAAGGCTACATTGGATAGGCTAACTTACACAAGACTTCTTGAGACATGGCGCAGTTTATTGTCAGCAATGGCAATTAGGCATTAGGAAACAGTATTTTTTTTTATTTCTCGTTACTGAAAAAAGTAACTCACTAGCATGCTCGTCTCCAATGAGAAGGAGTAGCCTACCCTGGTTGTTGACATTGATTGGTATTGGAAAACCATTTGAGTGTTGCATCATTGCATCTCTGTATGCTAGGAGGATCATGCAAATTCAGGTTGCATATTTGTTGCAGGTGTATCTATATGCAGAGCAGTAGGAAATATCACTTTGTGTGTGTGTGTGTGTGATTGATGGAATAATCTGTATCATAGGATTGTATTGGCGAAGGTGGGGAAGTCTGTGCTTGCTTTCTGCCATTCAGCTACACACTGTGGGTTCATGTGTTGATACTGTTATGCAATCATGTGGTGTAAATCCTGTATGATACGGGAGAATACATCTACAGCTGTTGATATTGTCCTTCAGGCTGTGATAATAGGATGTTGTCTCTCGCTGTAAGTCTGTATAAACTACAGGTGTTTCCTACAGATAGTGCTGTGCCGTCCACTGAGAATCAGTAATACAAAACCAGGACTGTGGATGTGTGGAGGAGGGTCTCCAAGGCCTGGATACAGTATAGATAAGATGTGAACCTCTGCATATTAGAAAACCCAAACGACATGTTGGCTCTTGAATGATTATGTAAACAATCTTAGCATGTGGCTCAAGGTAGAGTTCATTTTGATTAGTAATATTCAACATGGATAACTCTGGTGTCAAGAGTTTTTGTATACTGTAATGAGAACAATTTGCTTTATGCCTGTAATTGTAGGCTACTTGTGATGTGCTATAAGGTAATGAAATTTTAATATGCACATAGATGAATCAGGATCCTGTAGAAAAAACAAAGTTGGGTTAAAATAAAATGAATCAACTCCTGGCATTGGTTGGAGGATGTAGAGTTGCAGCGTGTCTGTCCTGCAGTGGATCAGTGGAGAATCAGTTGGAGCTGAGGGGCCTTTCAGCTCTTATCTGCTGATGGAGCTGGATGTCTGGGATGGCTAGTTTCTTATCTTCCATGGCCCACTAATATCCACAGGGGACCAACACCGTTTGGCACCCTGAAATCCTTTTTTTCCAACACCGGATGGGAAATCAGCCCGTGTGGATCACAGGGGCTTGAGACATGGATGCCATATGGCCCCGTTTTATTCCCTGTGGAGTTCAGGCCTTTTGGATGCCCAGCATCTAAATGCACACCAGAGATTTTGACAATATGTGATGTGACAAAGGAATTTTGGCAGTTTATGTTGTTGTTTGTCATTACTAGCACATCAATGAGATTCATTAGCATTTTTCAGGGGCTGAACTGGTGACTATCTGTAGACCCAACTGCATAAAACAGAGCTCATTATAGAATAGTGTGTAATTAATAGTATTTTGAATGGGTGTGTTACACTGAGCAACATTTTAAATCTGGTTCTCTATTTCCGTTTCTCTTTCAAGAGACGTCTCACCACAAAAACAAAACTTTCTTCACATGACCTGCCTGCTACTTTTCTGACTAAGTATGTCAGAAAATTAAGAATTAATAGAGATTTCTTTAAAAAGTAGCTAAACCTCCATTGGAAACAAAAGAATCTTTTACAGTTGAATATTTTGCATCAGTGTGCCTTATTGAAGACATATGCTTTTATTTCAGCAGGAAAACATAATATTGGTTTAAAACTCTTTTAAATGGTGCCCTGGCTGAGACAGGTAGTGAGCTACATAACCACAGACAGAAAACACTATATATTTAACACCTTGGAATTAGACAGAAATGTGACTGTAGCATTGTGGATAATATTAATCAGAAGATTTCACCCTAAAAGCCGTACAAATAAGATCAATAAAAATATTCCATAATCAGACCAACACATCAAAATGCATAATGCAATTTAGATTTTAAGTGTAGGATGTTATGAAAGTCATTTGTAATGTGTTCAGTTAGTGAGTATTATCATATCATTCTTGAATGAAATTGCTTTTCATTTTAATTGCACATTTAGCTGAAATATGAGCACAGATAACGTACTGTTAACATCACTGAAGTTTGATTGACAGAGAAAAAAAATAGTAGAGGGTGCACTACTGTGTCTGGCCAGCTGAGGACATGCTTTCCTCAGACTGGGAGATGGGAATATATAGATTTAAGTAGCCTCACTTATCCACAGCACTGCCCAGACCGTGCACACAGTAGCCCAGTGTGCACTGATACTGTGTATAGAAAATGTACAGACAACAGATGGGACAGCTGCTGTAGGAAGTGATGCATAGATGTCTAAAAGAACAGAAATTGTAATAATATATATTTATTTATGAATACACATGTGTAAAATAGCATAAAATGGGTAGAAAGTGGCATTAAGGTCATAATTAGACTATAATAAAACACTTCCTTCCCAATGACAGCTCTGTCGACTCACAGATGTTGTTGGTTTTTTATATTTTTCAAATATTCCTTCCGTGGGAGGTAATTGTCAACAAAGTGATCAGTAGGTGTAGATGGAGAGCTGAAAGCCACACACTCTGAAATTGTCAACTTTTCCCACGCAGGTGTAATCCTCAGTGAGATGACCCCGCCACAGCACAGTATGTTTATGACGCAGGTTGAGAAGACCTCCATCGAACTTCTTTATGAAGTAGATTGAGGACAATTTTCCTGCTGAAAGGTGGTCTACCTGGAAGGCCGAGGCTCCCTGCCAGCTGCATGTCATTTCTATCAAACGTGGCCGGGGTCTGTCAATTAAGAAAACACAGGGCAATCTGTGGCTGCTGAAAGAGATCCTCTTGGCCCACTACCAGGCTGAGAGACGGCCTTTTGTTCCCAGGCATGTCTCACATACTTTCAGAGCCCAGATAAGCTCGGGCTTCATGAAGCCCTGCTTTATATTTGCCCACTGTAATGTCTCTGTGGGGTCAGGGAATATGGGGAAGCACTGTCGGCGAAAAGGTAATATCCCCCCTCCCACACACACACTAATGGGTCAGGAATAGAAGCCACAGGTTAGGTGGTCCCGAGGCCTGGCCAGGGGACTTTTCTGCTGAATGATCCCCTCCTCCCATGTGCCCACCCTCGATCCTTTTCTACCTCTTTCATGCCGAGGACATAAACTGCTAAACAAGCGGGCAGCTTTAGCCGTTTCCTGAAATCGGATAAACTGGTACTCTATGCCGGGATCTGCCAGCGTGATGGGGGGGAGGGGGGAGTTTGTTTTAGTACCAACCAACCAGACCACCCACTGACACACAAACAGGTACATCAAGGTGGGTTGAAATTTAAGATGAGGAGAAGGGGAGCTTTGAGGCCATCAGGTATAGGGGGGTCAAAGGGGACTGGGGGGGTTTGATGACTTGGCGTCATTGTGGTTTATCATAAAATATGCCTTGTAAGAGAACCAAGGAAAATACCTGGCATTCTTTATACAAGATGCCTCGACCATGGATCAGGTTTACCTCTACTTTAGTCTGCATATAGTGCTTAGAGTAGACATATTTCTCCTTATTATAGATTTTTTTTTAAATTATTTGTTATTGAATAGGCTATATGTTTATATTCAATTTTTTATGGACAATATAGACAACATAGAGAATATGAGTATATAAGTAATGTACCTCAAAAATGTACTGAAGTACAGGAAGTATATAGCCTAGTTGGTGTATTTCTGTTTCTTCTCACATTTTTTGGTCACATATAGGACATTTTCACAACTTAAGCTCTTTGAAGTTAAACAAACGTCTTTACTTTGCGATTCATCATCATGTAATAAGGTCTTAACCTGTGATTAGACATAGTTTTGTTGGCAACAGTATGTGTGAAGGCTGTTTTTTGGTCCACCCTGACAGCATCTGCTGTGCTAGGTCCAATAATTATTATTTTCCTTAGTGTGATGGAGAGTAGAGCAGCAAAGTTAGTTAACAAGTGGAGGAAAATAAAGCCTGGTTTAAACACAAAACACCAAATATCTGCAGGTCTTTGCTGCTCGTACGAGTATTTCCTGTTTGCCTTTGTCATATAAATCAAACAGACTTTGGTTTGGAGAAAAACAAAACTTTCTGACCTTAACTCCACCCAGCACCTTTGGGGTGAATTGGGATGCCATCTGCACATCAGGTTTTATCTCCCAACATCAGAGCCCAATCTCACTGTTTCCCTTGTGCCTGCAGCCAGGAAGAGTGGAGGCTACATATTAATGCCCGTAGTGTGGGAATTATATGTTCAACGATTGCATATCTGTGATGTTGATGTGTATATACTTTTGGACATATCATCTATGCGTGGTGCAGCATGAGAACTTTTATTACCGGTTACTCCTGTTGGTTTTTCAATGGTTTCTATCTCTGGGATACCCGTTTTGTTATGGTCGCATTAAAACAACATTTGTAGCAGCTCACATTGATAGAGCAATGAATTGATAGCAGCTTTTACAACATACGTTTTTTTCCCTGCATTTTTCATTTTTCTCTCTTAAATTAAAGTATAGAAGCCTTTATAGTCATTTCCTTCATCATTGTCAGCAAATTGCCCATGCAGGAGTGAGGTATTTAACGTCCAGTCTGGGTGGGGTTCCATTAGATAGCTTTAAGACCATGCTGAGTGCTCTTGAAAATTAGTTTTTTGGCAACTTCCTAGGATGCACAGTCTCCCAGCAAGCCACCAAGGCTTTGTCAAGACTGCGCTGGTTTAAGCTCGCAGCTTTTCAAGCCTCCCATTATGCCTGACTCAGTCGGGCAGAAAGCAAAAGAGCCTTTTCTGCAGTCATGTGGGCATACTGGCATTATACACAGTTCAGTATTAGATATTTGTGAGTCATATAAACAGAAGGGAGGGCACTGAGGCTTCTTGAAGGAATAAGAAAAAAAAACTTTATAATTGGGGAGTTATATAAGTGTCTAAATCCTCCTCCAAGGATTTAATTTTTCCCCCATTGTGTGTTTGGAAAAGCAGGAAAACCTCACAGCAGAGGTGACAAATCCTTTGACATAGAAAAAAAGGGTGGTACAGTTAAAGGATTGTAAATAAAGTCTTTAAATCTTCAGGTGACGGGTAGTTAACTGCCCCCTTACTGTGATTCTTTATTTATTATTTTACAGTATTTACTGTACCTAAAACCAACCAATTATGTAGCTTACTTTACTTCCTTCTTCAGGCCAATAAACAGGATTTTGGACATTTTAGGTGAAAGCAGAGGCTACTTCCTTGTGAAAGTATTTCCCAAAATAGATATGAAAACACTCAAGGATTAGGCTACTGCAACAAACATACAAACAAAAACTTACTGAGGACTGGATGGCACGGCTCCAGATGTATTTATCGTATCCTCTTTCCTGAAATGGTCCCACTTTTTGAGTCTCCTTCCAGATATTCAGGTCTATTTAGCCTCATGCACCCTTGTGTAGATTTGTTATGGTTCTCTTCTTCCTTCAGTAGCCTCCCCCAATTATAAACTGTATAGATTTCCCCATGGTGAGTCCCTGTCCTCTCTTCACATCTACAGTGTGGATATGTGTGTGTATCTGTGAGTTACTCGTTGAGTGTGAATGTGTGTGTGCGCATGCATGTGTGTAGCTCCCTGTTGGCCCAGATGCTGGGGTGTGTACGGTGTGTAAATCTGGGGCTAGTTGGGTCAGTCAGCCATGACCTGGACTATGTTGGGCCTTGTCTTGCGAGTGCCTCCAGCAGTGTTCCCCTCCTCAGCTCTGACCAGCCAGCCTCACAAACAAGGATTTAGGTCATCTTGACCCACCTCCCCCCCCCTCCACCACCACCACCCGCTTCCACCCGTGTGTTTGTTAACGTGACGTCTCCGATGATCTCTGAATGCAGCGTTTAAGATGTTTACAAGAGGTGTTTGCGAAAAACAAACAGATCTTTTTTTTTTTTTTTGCCTTAGGGCTTCATATTGAAATCTGCGTTATAAACATGATGACTATATTGTAAGCATTTTGTATGTAAATAAGTATACTGCACACCATAATCCTTAATGTAGTTAATTTAGCCTTGTGCCTGGAGCTTTGCCTGAGCAGGATCAAATACTTACAGCTACAAAATGTTCAGGAACAACTAACTGTAATCCATGATGCTCACCGATTTTCTCACAGGGTGGCTGAAATCCCAAATTCTTTGTAGTGCCAAAATAATTGCTATATTACTTTCTTTTTCCTGTGGGATGCTTTATTGTCACAAACAGTTGCTTATTTACACATCCAGCAGATACAGAAGTGTACATGAATTCATTCAGCTATGTTTCTGAAACCTCTGATAGATATAAAGCCACTCCTTTTAGCTCTGGGTTGAGTTAACACCCCCCCCTCAAGGCAGAGAAAAGTCTGGTACCAAACAGCGAAATGCTTCACTGTGATTGGTGAGAGTGAACCGAACAGTAAAGGTACGAACGGAGAGAAACTCTGCTGAGAGTAACCACAGCCTAGTTGCAGTTGTTGTTTTTGGCAGAATCGTACCAGTCTTCTTGTCTGGAGAACGATGGATTTGCTTGAATTTCCTTTTGAAAAACCTTCACGCGCTGACATCACTCATTTATTTAGTCCTCCTTGTGATAGACAGTTGGTCTTTTTTTGGCAGTTTGTTAATGTCATCTCATATAATTAAGGAGGGAGATAACGACAACCTGTCCTATACACTATTATTTCTGATCCAGCTGTTGTGTTGTTAGTATTACAGTAACAGGACAAGTCCTCCATCCTCAGTGACAGCCAGGTAACAGAATGAAAAAAAAAAAGCTCTTCTCATCCACATGCTACTGATGGCAGACAAACTCAGGAAGCATCGAGTTCAGCTGGTTCTCTTGTTAGGATAATAATAATAGTTTAGATTAAGGGGCTAAATCACTTACATCACTTACGGATGAGGGGATTATAGGTTTAACAACACATACTGTACTCACTGATTCTTATATGTGCTCCCCTTTATTTGGTGGATGGGGGCGCTGGTTGGGGTGCGGGGGTGCTTGAAATCCCTACTTCACTTCTACAAATACCACCAATGCACTGCACTTAAGGGAGTGCAAAGGCCTGTCCTAGAACAGGCGTACCAGTACAACATTTACATGGTGCCTCTGAAATCAGATTATGTATGGGTTCAATTGACTTAATGGATTTGAAGAGACTAGATCCTATTAATGAATAGGCTGCCCTATGGCGCTGCCCCAACCAATAGCAAGCTAATCTGGCATGCAAATTAAATCCTGCCTCAATATGCCTGCCTGTTTAATGCGATCCATTACACAGTTTCACTTATTTATATATACTATTATAAAAGAATAGGCTTATAAACAAACTGCGGGAGGGGTTTGTTCTATAAATGGGGCCGTGCTGGCCCCGGGGCAGGCGGAGAGAGCTGCGATTTTCACTGTCATTCACTGCCAGTCACTGACAATGGAGCTGCCTGTGTTATGGAAAATATGGAATAACATTCAAAGATATCTTAAACTGTGAATGATCAGTCCACTATGGAGGTAAAACTGTCTCAATGCTATTTGTATTAGATTGACAATCTCTGTGTAAATGTGTAATCTGTAAACATAACGCATATTTTCTGTATTTGTCGAAGGCTTTATATTTATAGATTACACATTTACACAGATGGTCAATCTATTCACACACATTCACAAAGAAAATAAATTGAGGCAACTCTTCCTCTATGGTCCACTTTTATGAATGAATTCATCCATTGCATTGTAATATTACAGCACTGGCTGTTTTACATTGCAATACATTGCGTTTTTGGTTTTCAGTGAGGTGATAAAATGCACCACGAGAATATGTGCAGGCTGAGATTATATTTCTTTTCTTTTCCAATTTGATTATGCCTCTTTTTCACCCCAGATTCCCCACTTTAAGCCCACTGCGCTGCAGGGACGTAAGTGATTTGTAGGCTGGGGTGTGTATTCGAAGTCATAATCTGGCACATGATCACTCTGAAGGCTGAGCAGGACGTCTGCCGAGGAACTCCGCCGCTTCCAGCCCTTTTGGTTCCGGCAGGCTCTTCATGCCTGGTTACCTTAGAGCCTGCTTCGTTAATGTCGTCGGGAATAGGGGTCAGGGGGAGGCCATGATTTCACCTGACCTCTGCTGAAATATTACAGCCAGGTTTACTTACCAGGGGGAGAGAGGGAGAGGGAGAGAGAGCCTCCAAAGATGGGAGGCGGTAGAGAAATGTGGAGGAGAACATTGGCCCAATCTGATGAAGCTTTTCCCACTGATGAGGTTTAATCACTGCCATGCTAGTATCATTTCACTCAATCCCTTGCATCATGTTGCTATAACATCCTCCCTTGTTGTCTGTAGTCTTGTGCAGCACTGGCTTTACCGAGAATCATCGTCTGATTCAATCTGGTTCAGCCTCTTCACCTCAGCATACTTCAGCACAACTGGCTTTTTGAGCAAAATTGAATAAGACGTGAATTGAATATTTTCAGTTTATCTGACAAGGGTTCCCTGACAAATATAAATAAATAAAGCCTTCCCAATGCAGGTATGCTTGAGTGTGTGCACCTCATTTCAAGCACAATTAACTTGAAATGGAGTGCTACAGGATCAATAGTCCCCATTTGATCCAGGGAGGGGGGTCTGTCACTCCATGGGAATGGCACACATATGGTAATACAGGCAGCTTAACAACAACTTAGAGGATTTACTGTTGCCGTTTTCAGGCCAACATGAATAACAAACAGCGCGCCACTCATAGGAGCCATCTTCTTTTATCCCAGTCTCAATTAATCTTAAGGCGAGACACCATTTAAAGCTAATGAACAGAGGGCAAAACTGATGTATATTGATACCAAGAGGTGAAAGCATCAAAAGGGGGCTCATGTTGCAGAATCCACTGCTATAGGCGGCCTGGCTATAGCAGCTTGCCTCCGAAACACAACATAAAAAGATAAATGAACACTGAATGACCCTGACGTAGCCGTGTTCCTTCATCATATAAATAACAAAAAGCAGAGCGAATAAAGCAGACTGTGCCGGGGCCAATTCCCCAACGGGTGCTTATATGAAATGCAACTTTCAGGCGTTCTCCCCTCTCAGAATGTGGCATTTATTTGCAGGACTCTGTTTCAATTTAAAAGGAATGGCAGCTGAAGGAGGCACAGGGGACAGTGTCTCATCACCGCCACTTACCACTCTTATAGGCCTGCTGCCGGGGAGGAAAACCTCAGCAGGCAGCTCCACTTAAACAGTGAAGACCTCCACCAGTCAATGTAATGTGCAAGGCTCTGATAGCCTCATATTCTCAATCCTGTTTGAGTGTGTGGGTGTTTGTTGGCCTGTGTGCGTGTTGGAAAGGTTCTCAGTGATCTTGATGTAGCATGTTCTTGTAACATTTAATATGTTTTTTCATAGCTGGAAAAAAAATAAACACGTGGAGAATAGTCTTAGACAGGATATTCAACATTTTGAGACTTATAACCACTCATATCTGTCTATACAAGGCTCCATACATAATATATTTTTCTTTATTGCTTTTAAGTGATTGTAAAGTGTGAACTGCCAAAGGACAGTATGCTATGCAATATATACAATGGTTCAAGATATCTAAAGGCAGCATTTACTGTAAATATTATAGCATTCAAATCATATTTTGTCCTTATTAGTTGACTGGACATGTTATTAATGATTTATTAAACAGTAAGAAATCATGTTAAATAGGCATGTACTGTAGCCTATGTCTTTGCTGATAAATACTCATCTACTGCATGAAGTATTATGCCTTGTATCAAACTGTTAAATATCACAATATTGCCTTAGCGAACTCAGAGTTCACACGCTGAACACCTGAACACACCATTAATGTCTCTCACACAATGACATCATATCATCATATTATGTCCTCTTCCCATAAATGTAAGGAGACGGCGTCATTAGATCATCACACAACACTTTACCAAAACAACATCTCACTATTTGACACCTTTGTTGAGGTGGTGTTGACCTCAAAGTGCTATCAGTTGGAAGGGTGATTTTCACACAGCGCTATAAGGCAGGTGCTTTAACAGGGCCATCCTATAGGTCGAATGTTCTCATGGTGAAAACCAAATTAATTATCTTGTATTTTCACCCTGAGAAACCAGACTAACCAAAACAGTGTGACTTCATGCCCAAGGACGTTCCTGGGACCGTTCTCGAGAAGACGGCATACGGACGTTCGTCGCCCAAAGGGTTAATGCTGATGAAAAACAAACAAACATGTCCATAAATAGGTGCTTTCCCTGGAAGAAAGACTTTATATGCTACAAGCTCATTTGAAATTCAGCTGAATGTCTCACACAGTGGTTGAGCATACAGGGCTGACGATGGGGGGTAAATTAGAGCTTGGAGATGAATTATCAAACAATTAAAAAAAAAGAAAAAAAAAAGCCAGGCTGAGCCAAAGGGAAACAGAGCACAGATGATATTGGCAATGGTTTTTGAGATGCTCTTGTCTTTCTGGCTTAAGTTGTTGTATTCCTTTTTATTTTTGCACTTTTGGCTGCATGTGTTTTCAAAAAACAAAACAAAACACAGCGAACAATTAATTTCCAGGATTTATGTCTCAGTAATAAATCAATCAAATATAAAGTCAGTCATATGAACTGACGAGACGAGTGAAACGGCTGAGGATGTGTCCATCCCCCACCCGCTGCCGCAAACTCTCGCTCCACCCTGCTCTCTGTGTTCCAGCGATATTCATTTTGATTTCAATTAAAGATCCTGAGTGTGACTCTCGGAGAGAAATTGCCTGCCTTTAATTAGGTAGTCTAAGTTCATGGAAGCAATTGTTGTTTCCCCAGCACTTTCAATTTGATGAGCCAAGGACTCCCATTTTATAGCTATGAATGAATATGGTTTCATACCCCTCAGGTTCCTTGTCCTGCTAAATATCTTGCTTGCAACCACACAGAGAATATTACTTGTGTGTTTGTCATTAGTTGCCAGGGTTATGCTGCCATGAGAGTGTTTGTATGTGTGCCGTTGTGTGTGTTGCTGTTGCTGCTGCTGCTGTAGACTGCAGGTGGGTTCCTCCATCTGTGATGAAGAGGTCAGTGGCTGGCTAGGACCACATGGTGCGGTGCAGGCCGCTGCCCGCTGGTCAATAATCTATTACAGGACATCCCTCCTACTCCTCTGTGTGACTAATGCACTGCACTGAGATGGCCTCCCAGAGGTTAATGCTGCTGGGCTGACCCCGGTCCCCTCTGACAAACACTGTCAATGCTTGATTCGGAAAAGCTCTTCCTCAGCCAAATATCCGGTCAGTCTGCTCTGAAGTAGGCTGAAGGCGCTCATATCTTCAGTAATGACACTTTATTTTTTGTTTGTCCAGATTCTGAGATTTTATTAGTTTTCTTTACATTCAAGTGCACAACTGATCTTGAAGATTGCTCAGGTGCAATGTGCAGTGGGACCTGTACAGTAAGTCCTTTTAGGTGTAGAAAAGTACATTATGGGTGTTCACATATACAGCATGTTAGCAGAGCAGCAAAACTTGATGACTATGGGGAGACTGTCAGTTCATTTTGGTAATCCTCTGGCCGTCGTCCCCATTGATAAAAGTAATGGTGACATCTGATCCAACAGGTTTTAAGCAGGTTTGAAACTGTATACTTGCAAAACAATTTTAGTGTAACAATCTGATTAAACGGATTTGTTGCTATGTTTACAACCTGTTTGATCATTTGAACTTTTCTTTTGCAACATCACTGTGTTTCTAGATCTCAGTATTGGGCGATACTTTGAAGACAGGTGCTGTGGGAAGGTTGCGACCTACGTATATCAACATATAGCATCTTTTTTGTGGTGGCCTGTCCTGCAGCCAGAGTCTTTTGAAACATTTGTACCAAAGGGCTATGATTTGAATATGAGCAACCTGTACTGTAGTTACAGCTGAAGGTCAACACTTAGTCACTGTCTGTTTTGAAATCCAGTATCCTGTAGCCACGACAATGACAATCGTATCACTGTCCTGGCTGCGTTCGTTGTAACTTGTCAGGTGTTTTGTTACCGCACTCTGCTGTGACTGTCGCTGTGTTTTTGGGACTGTGCGGTTGAAGGTGCCTCCACGAGCTGCTGTTATAATCAGATCTCTTCATGGGACCCTGATTGGTAGAACACCGTGTTATTCTGACAACCCTCACTTCCAATCAATTTATGCCACAAATTCAAACTCGCATGCACTCAAGCATTGCCGGTGGCCTTGTTCCTCCATTTCCCTTTTCCCCTCTTTGGCTTCTCCAGCCTCTCTCGTTCTCTGTCAGTCCAATAAGCTGCAGCCAAATATTTATCATTGCAGCTATGTTTACATCCCTTCAGGATTCAACCTGAAATCTGCCATTTTTTTCTTTTAAAAAAAAAAAACACGTGAGCAAAAGAAAAACAGTCACAGTTTGTTTTTTCCATCTAATTTGCATCCAATGATATTTGCACTGCAGTTATGAGCCTCATAAACAACTGGATCATAGGCTCTGAGCATTGCACAGTCGCACTGTATTCATCACGATGTCTCTTTGTTTCTCCGCTCTGTTTTAATAAATCACCTGCTGCCTCTGCAAGACACTGTCATTTGAAATTCTAGCAGCGGGTCTCGTCTGAGTGCGACGAGGAGGACCGTGGGCCGGCCTCATGTCTGCATGTGGAGCAGAAGGAAATTAGCCGCACCTGAATGACAAGGCAAAGGCTCCCACCCCCAGAGGGACTGTGATCTACACACAAACTCCCTTTTAATAGACTTACACCTCATTTGGCCTCTAAAGCTTGTTGAAGGGTCCCAGAGGACGGGGAGGGGGAGGCGGGCCCCTCAGAGGTCAGCCCCGCTGCTCGCTGTAAACCAGCTGCAGTGAAAGGCAGAGCTTGATTAGATGGCCATTCACACCCAGAAGGGGACTGCCGTGGAGGGACAATGCCACATTTTCCCTTGCAAAACAACAGGGACATTTTGTCTGGCCTGTCGTGAGCAATATCTGTTATGTTGCGGAGGGGCTGTGTGAAAAGCTCAGAGGAGACGGAGCGATGCCGCACATGAAGATGACTCGCTGCTCAATCAGTGGTCGCCGCCGTTAAAGAAAGGATCATGTTTTGTGAATCTGGAAGACACATTAAACTTGTATTTTTTCCTCTTTTCTCTCCCTCTCTAAAGAAACTTTCCATTTTTGTTTGGTCATACATCATACATGGCAGAGTATACAACTAAAACCTTAATTCTTTCCTGCCAGTATATCAATACAGTAAACCTTTTAAAACTTTGTTTGCAAACTCAGTATAAGAATCTAACAATAACAATCTATTTGTCTGTATTCACACTGTCCGTCTGCCTCAGGAGAGAGGGTGTTAAAGGGTTAAAAGCCATTTGAAAGGGTTTTTTCTTATAAGAACAACTCATCTTTTTTGGACTAGTTTGAACCTGAATCACAGAAGTCATTTAAAGCCCATTACACACAGACGTAACATCTGAACACCACACTGTATGCGTTCACTCTGGTTGCTGATTGCATAAAATACACATTTAATGTATGAAACATTTGAAATGAGTTAACTTACTGGCTGAAGAAGTCAAAATAAATTTCCTCTCAGTAACTGCTGCTTATTGAAGTTAGCTCATTTCACACTTTCTCTACATTTTACCTCCCTTTTCACCGCCTCTCATTCCCCGCTCGTACATCAGTAGTGCTGTATTTCAACAACTAAAGGGCCCGGCTTTAAACACTGTAATAATACCATGTTCCCTGTCTGACCGAAGGCTTGTAGCTTCAGACATAATATGAACTCATTTTGCTCATTAAAGCATCAAGAGCTTCTCAGCTGGTCATGAGGGGGGGGGGGAGAAAAAACTCAATGACCTCGACAATGGCAGAGAATAAGCTGTGGTGAGAATCACTGTTACAGAGAATGATGCAGGTTATAAATAGAAAAGCTATTTCTCAGGGCTTTTATTTTGAAATTTCGAAATTTCTAGAGCTGTTTCACTGCTGTGTCATAGTAAAAAAGAAAAAAGCAGTTACTTATGGAAAATATACTTTTGATGTGTAACAGCTCCTCATGGTGTCAGCTTCGACAGCATATCTTCTTAACAATAGATCCCACTTTCTATAATTGTCAACAAGCGAGTGTGCTTCAAGTGACTCATGATGGGGGGGAAAAAACAGGTTCATTGTGTTTGTGAGCCTGGCATCGATGCTCTCAGTGTCTGTTTTTTTCTTTTTTTTCTTCACACTTCATTCAATGACATCCAAAAACATTGATGGTTAATTATTTCTGAGGAGGCTTTTTGCATAGCTCCTGTATCCCCGGGTTAATTCAGAAGCATTCCCTTATCTTCCCTGGGGTATAGAGTTTGCATTTTAAGTGAGGCACAGCACAGACACTCAGCAGCATCTTAACTTCCTAAGTTGAAGTGTGGCTGGGGTTAAGTGGTCCCTATGCTCACAGCACCTATCTCAGCCCAAACATGACAGCTGGGGACTTGACTGTTGCTATGGAAATCACAACCCCCTCCTCCTCATCCTCCTCCTCCTCCCTGCCTGTCCAAACCCCCCCCACCACCCACCCCCAGCCCCCCCCCTTGGGGTGCATGAATATGCCCCAGACTGCTCATTTGAGACCATACAAGTCCTCCTCCTTCTCCCTGTGTTAACAAGTCAACTTTTCTGTTGTTCTGCCCTGTTTCAAACGGGGTTTATTGCAAATGGAAAATGGCTCGGGGTGCACTCGGGTGCTTAACAGTGCTCAGCCCGGCTTTGCAGCTGGAAAATTTCCTAGAATGGGCTGGCGAGAGAAGAAGACTAAGAAATTGTTTGCCTTGCTTTTTAAATTACCACAACAGAAATATAACGCGGTCACACATTGTATATCGAGGAGGATGAACTCTATAGATCGTGAATGTGATGAATATCTATTGCTACTTATAATTCAGGGAATTATTTTTGAAGATTTTCATTTCATGACGCCATAGTTCTGCTTCTGTTTGTGCTCAGTGAAAGACGTTCATTGTATTTGCATTCAGTAATTGCCTCTCCGTACAGCATTTTGCATGGTTACTGGCAGAATCTGCCATGTGGGTCTCAAACTGTGTAGCCTCTACCCACGCTCAAGGGTTCACAGGAAACAAAGCATGTAAGACAAGATTGACTCATAAGTTGAGTGTTATCATGTCTAGCAGCGTTGAGGCGGCCTTCCTGATTCTTCTTTACAAAAACAATGTGAAGACGCTGAAACCTCTCAGTCCACAGCTTCTGTAAACACACACACACACACACACGTTCTGATGCATTTCTGTCAGTGTGGCCACTTGAGGCATGTTTACTTCTTAGTAGGGGGGCCAACGTAGCCAGTATCAATAGCCGTAGTTTTTTGTTGTTAATTTTTGGAGACTGTTATATCTTGATTCTTGGGGTTCCTAGCAAGACAAATAAAAGTGTCTCCAATTTTTTCCCTTTGGATTTAGTCATAATAATTGTAGGTCAAATACAGATGTATTTTGGCCGAAATTCCTACCTTTCCTTATGGACATAAGGATATAATCCTGTAAAACCACATAAATACTACAAAGTAATGCACAAAATACATTCAATATCATAAAATAATACTACTTATACCTATAATAATGTCTTTTAGGCTGATGACAGCTTCCTTTTCGTAAAATAATACGAATTGTGACATACCGGTACTGATTTTCTAATGTAAAATGCTCAAATCTGTACAAGGAAAATAATCCTGGTTCTTTATTATCCATCACTCAGATGTTAGAATATTTATTTGCCATAGCCTATTTTTGAAATAACAAGTTGTTGACAGAGTTGACAGGCACTGTTTTCATTGCTTTTCAATTTCAAAATGGGCTATTTCTCATCTCATAGACTACACAGTAAGTTACATAGGTCCTGTACATTTTTTTCATTACTAGTAGGGGGGCCAATGTATTTCTGTAAGTCTGGAATGTTAATTTTTGGAGAGTGATTAGCACTGCACCACCACAGCAAGAGGGTCCTGGGTTCAAACCCGCCGGTCGGCTGGGGCTGTGGAGTTTGCATGTTGTCCCCGTGCATGCGTGGGTTCTCTCCGGGTACACAGTCCAAAGACATGCAGGTCAGGTTAATTGGCGACTCTAAATTGCCCACAGGTGTGAATGAGAGTGTGAATGGTTGTCTGTCTATATAGTATGTTAGCCCTGCGATAGACGGGCGACGGCTGTCCAGGGTGAACCCCGCCTCTCGCCCGAATTCAGCTGAGATAGGCTCCAGCTCACCCGTGACCCTAGTGCAGGATAAGCGGTATAGAAAATGAAAAAAATAATGGTTGGAATGTCTTCTTGGTGATTAAACTTTGATCAATCCAGACCTGAAGACCAATTGTCAATATAGAAATATACAAACAAACAAAACAAAAAAACACAATACAATCTTGATGCTGCCAACAAAATCTTCGATCACAGAACGGATTTCAGTAACTTTGTTTTAAATGGAAGGATCACCATCATCCTCATCTTCATCAATGCCCATCAGATTTCCTTGGCAGACATTTGCACAAACCTCTTCATCTGCTCCTCACAGGCACATCTTGATGCAGTTCAGATTTTGAGACCTGCAAGAACAATGTGACATGCAAATGGTTTTCTTGCAGCCACATTTGATGAGATGTATGATGGTGGCTGGGGCTGAGGATCCTGTGTTGTGACTGGCACCAGTTTACCTCCCTCTGCCTCCCATCCATACTTGTTGCTGGTGGTAACTGTGGGTGAGGTGTGAGGTCCTGATTCCATACCATTATCTGGCAATGGCTCGAGGTAAGGCTCCTTGTGTTGGTGGCAGTCTCTCAGCTTCTAACTGTTTCGTTGAGAATAATCTCCACTTGAGATCACAGACATTTACCAGTGTGGTACCATGTTTGTACAGCTGACAGACAAATACTTCAATACTTCTTTCTATGCCAGTCCCTAGAGCAGCAAATGCTGATACCACCTCCCTTGGATATACAGTAAGTGTTTGCCAAAAGGGCAGCTCTCCTTTGTGATCAAATCAACCTGTCTGCTCAGCTCCAGAGAAGGCATGGAACCCTGCTAAGGCTGCAGAGATGATCTGTTCCTTGTTCCCCACACCAGTAATGAAGTAAGTGTCCTTGCACAACTGAGGGCACCATTGAACTACAAGAACACACACATCTGTATCTGGGGACTCAATGCAGATTTTTGTTGCCCCTCTCTGGGCAGAATCCAGGCTGAGCAGGATTACGGTGGTGTCAGCATTTGCTGCCCTGGGGACTGCAGACAACTTGAGTACTGGCATAGAAAGAAGTATTGAAGCATTTGTCTGTCAGCTGTACAAACATGGTACCACACTGGTGGATGTCTGTGATCTCAAGTAGAGATTATTCTCAAAGAAACAGTTAGAAGCTGAGAGACTGCCACCAACACAAGGAGCCTTACATCAAGCCATTGCCAGACACTGGTATGGAATCAGGACCTCACACCTTAACCACAGTTACCACCGGCAACAAATATGGATGGGAGGCAGAGGGAGGTAAACTGGTGCCAGTCACAACATAGGATCCTCAGCCCCAGCCACCATCATACATATCATCAAATGTGGCTGCAAGAAAACCTTTTGCATGTCACATTGCTCTTGCAGGTGTGCCTGAAGAGGTTTGTGCAAATGTCTGCCAATGGTGATCCTTCCATTTAAACAAAGTTACTGAAATCCGTTCTGTCATGGAATATTTTGTTGGCAGCATTATGTCTTGTTTTTTGTTTGTTTGTTTATTTCTATATTGACAATTGACAATATTTAGGTCTGGATTGATATATTAATAGGTATGTTTAAACAACTTTGAAACTTTGCAAAGGTCAAAAATTACTGACTTGATATTTTGTTCTTTTTTCAGCAAAATGAATACCTATTGTGGTCTTTATTAAAATAATTGTTTGTAATGACATCTGTCAAATATTACTAAATATAATCACAACTAAAAAGAGTACTTTGTGTTAATTTTAGTTGAAGAAAATTGTGATTTTAACGATTGTAATCATATTTAATAGTGCGAATAAGTGTCAAAATATCACATTTGAGAGAAAAATATAAAAAAAATAGTTAGAAAAAATGGAGACATATTTTTTCTCAAAGTTTATCCACCCAAGAAGACATTCCAACCAGTCTCCAAAAATTAACATTCCAAAATTACGGAAATACATAGGCCCCCCTACTATCTCCCTGTTGTTGATACAAGTGTCAACAGCACTGCTAGATCTGCACCTTCAAAAAGCACTGGAAGTTACCACTAGAAACCACAAGTGCTGGTAAAACAAGCATCGCTTACATCAGAAGGATTGTTTTTTAAACCAGGGTCTTAACTGTGCTCCCTTTTGCTCAGATTTTTCAATAAGTTTACAGCATCACTTGGCATCTTTGAGTTCATCTTTCATTTCGTTTTTCATTTTTAGTGTTGCAAGTCAAATTTAGACAAAAAACGCCCCGTGCCATTTCCACCACATTTATAGATACTATATGTATCTCTATATTCACACATCCACATTGGGTATCCCATATGCTTCCATATGGGAACATAGACATGTATATTCATAATATACAATTTTAACGATCAACCAGACATTTAAACTTAAAAAGAAAAAAAGAAAGTTCTCTCAGCTCTGTTAGATTACAATCAGCTGCCATGTTCTTTGAACCAGAAATGCGTTACCCCATGTGAAAGTGTTTCTCCTCATTATTAAAATCAAATGGAGCCAAAAGGAAAAAAAAAAAAGAAAGAATCCCAGTGACAGTCACACGGATTAGTACCAGATATTTTTGTTTTCTTAAGATATTTGTATTTCATCATATCCCTTGTTCTGTAAATGTGAACTACTGACTTGTTAATAGTTTTGATATTTCTGACTTGCATGGTGTCTGAATGGTTTCCTCTAAAGTTATAAACGCAGCAAGAAATCTACTTATGAAACAATGAGTCGTACTGTATGAAGCTGTTGAGAAAAAAAGATGTTTGCTAGTTTTTCTGGGTGCAGCATGTCAGGGTTGAAATGCAAAAAGTCCCATCAAGACAGCCATTTCAAAGACTTTATGTGAGAGCTGTAATTTTGTCTAATTGTTATACTGTCATGAAAATCTCTCCATTACTCCTCCTAAAATCAAGACCGCAAGTCACAACGACATGTTAGAAATTTATCTTAAAGCTGTCGCTTCAAAGTTTTAACGCTCAAACTTGTGGTATAAACAATGTTTATTCCTGGAGAAGCTGCCTGCAAAAAAAAAAAGATGCTGGAGGAGCTTCATAGCATCGCCACCATAAATAATTATCTGCTATATATTTCATCACTCCCACTCCCTTCCTGTCTCGATCAATCCTGAGCCGAGGAGCCCCGCATGCTGCTGTAAAATGACTGGAAGCTGATGGATACAGTCCCCAGCAGGGCACGTGACTTGTCTCCATTGGTGCCTATGGCACCACATTTAATCTAAATGTAGTCCTTGACAACAGGAGGATCCTCACTCAGCTGTGTGGGATCTTTGCAGTTGTAAATGTATTATATATGTATATATATATGTTGTTTCTTGTGTCATTATGCTTCTGCGCTGACAACAGTCAGGGCCAGAGGCATCATATTTACGGTTTGTCTGTCCGTGTGTTTGTCTCATTCTCATGGACGGGATGGCTCAGTCACACCAGGAGGGAAGTTCTACAAATTTTTAACAAATGTTCATCTGGACCCAAGAACCAACCGATATGAGGTCAAAGGTTAGGCTAAACTCATTGATATGGTGTATAGCTTTGTTTTGGTTGGTTAAATTTGTAGTCACATTCTTTTTGGTTGGACTTTAGCTGTGTTCTGATTGGTTGATACAAATTGCTACAAATCACTGCAAATCAAAACAAAGTCAAACTCTTCCTTGGACTGTTTTTGTCATGGTGACCTCAATAAATCATATAACAGTTATGACAAAGTTAACATGAGTGGTTAATATTTTTTTTAAAAAGGATGTTACCTGAAACTAGTCTGAGTGGAGGAGGCGCTCACACAAACACAAGGTGGTAATTCCAGTTTATTCAGAAAACGGACACATCACGCCATCTGTTTCGGTCATCTTTGTTAAAATGGTTTAATTTGGGCATCCTTAGAGGAGAAAAACAAGATGTGACTTCATGCTTTTGCATTTTTGGCATCGATTTGAACAGAAACAATGATTAGTCCCAGACTGATAGTGAGATGCTTTAAAGTTATTAAAGTTGTTGGCTGCGAGGGTGCAGGTGGGAGCAGGACGATCCTGTGCCAGCTCTTCTCCACTCAGCTCCTTTCTCCAGGGCAGAGCGCCGGCCTGCTGAGAGCACACATGAGTGGTCCAACGCAAGGGCCGAGATCCCGACAGTCCTAACCCCCCCCCGCCGACATCTCATCCGTCTTGCAGTGTGTTGGCACTGTGAAGGGTAAACTGGGCTGATCTGTGGGACAGGCGGGGAGGGCACAGGAGAGCAGTCTTCCCACCGGAGCCCCCAGACCAGCACGCTCAGATTAGAGGAAATTTGTTCCACAATATTGTGGCCTCCTGCTTTCCAAGGCTGGGCCCGCACAGAAGGCAGAGGCAGAGATTTGGGCGGTGGCCAAGCCTTTTCGTCGGGCTCCTCGTTCGCACCACATGTGTCGAGCTCGACTCCCCACTGATCCTTCTAGCTTTATAGCCTCCCTGCCTGATGGAACAAATGCTACATCGCAGAAAATAAACTTATCTCATTTGGATGACAACACATTCCCCCAGGTTATAATGTTGCACCATTTTGAACAGGCAGACAGGGTCAATTGTACATTTGCAGCTCAACCAGGGAGTCTTTTGCTGTGAAAGTGCCTGTCTCGCCACATGCCTGACAGTGAATTTGGAACAATTTGCCTTATTGACTCCCTTGGTGTTTAGTGTAACGTATTGCCACAGTATCATGCTACACATATAATCCTTTACAAATATCTTCTTTGTGTGAACAATGGAAGAAGGAAGTTGTTCTATAAAAGGTATGTTTCAATCCGTTACATCAGCCAGTATGGTGTTTTTTGTTTTTTTTTCCTCTTTGGAGGACGCATGACATGATTGATGACCTTAGCAGATTATCCCCAATACAAAAGCCATCATTGAACAGCAGGGCTGCCATTGTGTGTGGGATGTCTCCCATTGATTTAAGTAGTATATTTTCATGATCTATAAAGAGGCCAGCTGGAGAGAAAATTGTTTGCTCTCAAACATTTAGTGTCTAAAAGCCATCACACTTGTGATTAGAAAATGATTATTACTCTTTGAACTCCTTTATGTTGGGTTTCTTTTCTGGGACAATAGTTACATTCTTCTCAAGCACTTTCGATTGGAGACTTTCCTTGCTGAGGTTGCTGAGAAGTATGCTAACACCAATTTGTTTAATCTGAGAAGTGTGACATACTCATTTTTGGCAGAAGTGGTAGGAGGGAAGTCATGCTAGATGGTTGAAAGGTACAAAGCACTGCTTGTAATCCATTGAGCACTGTAGGTTAAGTATTCAAAAAGTGCTTTCTGTTCCTTTTGATGTTTAGCTCTAGGTGTAAATATGGTTGAAGTTGAAAAATTGCTTTTACGAACTCATTTAATATAATTTTTTCCCCTTTTTTTGTTGATTCATCTTCATTACAATATTCTCTTTTAATTAATTTGTAGATATACCATCCCTACATTTGTGAAAAGCTTCACAGTTGCTTTGAATCAATGAATCCAAGTAGGAAGTGAACTGAAACCCTGTCGTGATGAAGTCAACTTGCAGAAGAGCAGCTGCTGTTATCAGTGTCCTTTCCTTCTTCGCTGGCTTCAGCCCTGTCCTCCCCATCATTACCAAATGACTCTCCAATAGACCTCCTCTGTCCACGGAGGACCTATTAACCACAGATTTGTTTTCATCTCTCTGACAAGCCAAGGGAGGAGTATACCCTGCACACAAAAGAGCCCCCTAAAAAGCCATGAAACAAAAATGTGAATGAAAAGACTTGAGGATATCATTATATACAAATTAATTCTCTCTGGTGCCGTTGCTGCCCCGTCCTTTGGCTAAGAATTGGAGTGTCTTAATTGCTTTATTGCTTAGCCTTGTGCTTCCCAGCAATCAAGTTGCCTCCATTTAATTCAAGTGCCACAAGATGGGGAGAGAGTGGCCTCTCCCCGGCCCTGGAGCATAATAGACAGTGGAGAGTGAGGATACACCCTCCAAATTGAAAAACACTGGGCCATAGATTAACAGAAATGAAACATCATTAGCCTGGCGATGAGGAAATCATTTTCCCCCTCAGGTGTTTTGGAAGCCACAGTCAGACTGTGATCGAATCTTTTTTTAGCTGACCCTCGTGAATATTCAAGAGCCGTGGGATTTGAGACAATGTTTAGTATCAATTCACAGATTTAATAAAAGTCGGAACATAATCCTGATTAAAAAAAATATTAATTACAGAGGGGCAATGACATATCAATATATCAAGCTGGTCTAAAGGGAAATACCATGGGACAGTTTTATACTAAAGAGCAGAAAAAAACACTTTCCTCTATTAATTATTGCCCTTTTTATTTATATATTCAGTCACTGACTTGCCACAGACAGAACCACTTGCATTTTTGAGTTTTGGTATTCATTGTAAAGCTGGATGCATATGTAAATGAACTGCGTGGAAATGCCTTGAATGAAATAATGCCTAATAACAGTCAGTGCTAACATTAGTGAGTCACTTGGTATGATGGTCACATTAGCTTTTTCATGCTAGCCTCCTGGTAGGTTGCAGTGGCCATACAGCCAGTTAATCCCTAAAATGTTCTCTGACTCTGCATTGTTGCTCTGTGTCACTCTGCATTATGTATTATATTGATCATTATCTATTATCCTGTAGTGTTGGCTGAGAGCCAGGAAGACTTTCTGCGTTTGTGCCAGAATTGGTCCAGATGTGGATGTATCATCCGACGGTCATGTTGTATGTGAGCCAGACTCAAGACAAGGAACTGGACACATTTGTAGCAGAATAGTTTTGTTGTTTTGGAAGCCATGATGAGTTTATTTATTCAGTTTTACATATCTGTTACTAAACAAATGATCCTACAAAAAATAATATCATCACCAAAGCTTTTTCTTTGCAAACTGGAAAACCCTTTTAACATGTAAAGCCCAATAAATTCAGATTTAGCAACATAAACAAACTTGTGTCAGGCTTGTGTCAGTTGCCAGCCATTGTGGATGAATTCCAAACTTAATTGCGGGATGCCACCTCATAGTTGTTTAATATTGTGATGTGATGGGTTCATCCCTCTTTTGTTGTAACTAATGTTACAGTATGTGGGTTAGAAAAAGGGGAAAAATGATTTCTGTCCACATTCATTGGATACAGTTTATAATGTGTTCTAGAAACGCCACCCTTCAGATATATATGTAAAAAAAACATCTGTCATGAGAAACCTGAGACACTATTTCCACAAATACATCCAAAAATTATTCTGTGCTGTTTTTGGAAAAGAAGAGGAAAAAAAAGGCACAATAGCTACCGTATCCTTGTACTGTAAGTCATGTTTCTTTACACAAAAAGAAAGAATAATTCAAGCTTCAGATCCACTGAATCAAATCTCTTCCTTGATGCATGTTTCATGGCAGTGGTCTGTTTCCTTATAATAACACAGCAGACATCTGCAAACATGAGACTGTTCACTGATCTTGATCAGCAAGGGCTGTTCTCACACTTCTGCAGCGTTTTAGGTGGAGGAGAATGACAGGTGCATGAAATAAAATCCCTCATCACAAAGAGCTTGCATTTTATTGCTTAGATATGACAACTTGTGTTTTTTTTTTGTTAAATGTGTGTCTTTGTTTGAGGAATTGTTGCTTTACTCGCTTTCAGACCTGAGGAAAGTTGACAGGTTTTTGTGACCAACCGACTTCATGTTTCTTCTCTGCCCTGTTCAAGTCCGCCAAACTCTCCCTCCACTTCCCTTCAGGCTTAATCAGGAGTAATTTAAAATCCAAAATTCCTGACAGTACATTTTCTGATGGTATTGCCTGTATGTTCTGCATGGCTGTTTGGATCAAAGACTGGTTATCTCTTCTATTGAGCTGTTCTAACCTCTGTCCACTCTCATTACAGGCAGGCAGCGGTGAATTTCCTAAGCAATCAGGACTAACGTTCCCAGGCAGGTATAGACTACGACACTTTAACAAGTTAAAATGCAAAGCCAAGTAGAACATTAAATCAGAGTGAATGAGACAGTCGATAGCCAGAGTCATCAAGCTTCTAGAAAAGAGAGGAGACACCCAGTGACATATCTGTACATAACATACAGCAGGGAACCAGACACAGTACAGTATTAAACTGTACACAAACCCCTATTATCTAATCAGGCTTTACAGTTTAGTCTCTCTGTCCTATATTCACTCCACCTAATGTTCTACCTACTGTTCACATTATAAACTGTATAAAGTAGGTTGAGATTCATATTCAGACTGTTCACACAGGAGTTCACAGGAACTGATGCATGCATATACTTGAAAATTCAGAAGGCAGCAGCTGGTGCATGTGTGCATTGCATGTAATTTGTGCACACATGCATACACAGTACATGTACATGCATTTTGCAGAGGAGACGTATATGTGCCAGTATAGCTACATGTATGGATTTGTAAAGCAAGAAATGGCAATTTTAACATAGGGTTATAATCTATCACCTTAGAGATGGAGTTATTTTCACAAACCTCATTTTGGAAAACTCTGACCTCCAAATATTAGTGAAAACACAAGTTGTTTTGGCAAGTAAAGCACATTTTTAATGTCAGATACATAAATACCTCTAGTGGTTGTAGTAATTGTGACAGCGCCATCAAGGAGCAAGCCATGTGACACATGACCTTGATCATTTCACTGCAACCAGGGGTCTCTTTTTTTATTGTATTGTACCCTAACATTTCAGTGCTAATATGATACCAAATTGTCATCTTCCTAGAAACAAAACCAGTTGTTTTCGTGCCTAAATCTCTCTGATAAAAGGGTTGCCACATTGTATATGTATTTATTAGTCCACAATAACATTGAAAGGCAAATTATTTACTGTAGTCCTGTGTGGGTAGGGACGCCGTGCCTCTGTGTGTTGCTTTAGAGAGCTTAGATGTTAATATTTCTGTTTGTCCTTAATTAACTTGCTATAGTCAGTATTTTATTTGGCAGAGGCTCTGGGTTCTTGTCTTGGTGCTTGCCCAGAGCTCAACCAGGCTTTGCCTTTTGTAGGTCTGATTTACTGTAAACCAGCATTGCTTTGCAGTTGAAATGCATATGTAATTTTATTTAAAAACTGACATATAAGCCAGCCTGTGTTTCCTTTGAGGTATTCCAGTTTAGCAAATGTATTTCTGGCTGAAAATCATATTGCATCTCACTTGCCCCTATAGCAGTGAATGCATGTTATAGGTCACCTTGTCTTGAAGAGGAACCATAACCAGAGAGGAATTCAGATTAGTGTCCCATGATGGTCTATAAGCTTTTTCATTGGCTTTTTAACCCTGACAAATTTCTAAAAAAAAAAAAAAAAACCCTGACGGCAGCAGTGAGGACTTGTAATTAATTGACGTGAACCCTTGTCTTGCCCGCAGCCCTGATAAAAGAATCAGCCCGCATCATGAATCTGTGTTATGCATGGTATTCAGGGTAAACTGGGGGGTTTTCGGCGGGGTGAGGTGCGAGGTGCGAGGTGAGGGTAGATCTGAGAGTTTCGACGCTGAGACGCACCAGCTGTGTTTATAGATTCCCACTGCACCTGCTGGGGTTACAGAGCAAGTGCACTGAGGGATTAAGCACTGGGGCACTGGGGCACTGGGAGAAGTAGAACAAGGAACAACAGATTCATGTTAAGAAAGCATGTCAACACCTCCCTGGTGTCTGTACTTAAGCTATTCATTGTTGCCGGTTGCTACGTAGGTTTCAAACTAATCTGTACTCCCTTTTTTTTTCTCCTTCTTAGCTGTTAATCAAATATGCCCAGCTGAAGAGGAAATGTGCCAACTTGTTAACACAGGAATTTGCGCAGAAAGGAGAGAATGACGTTAAGATGGAGATGGGGAGGATAAAAGCTGTAGGACATTTAAATTTAGCGTCCATAGACATTTAACGTTTTGCTGCAGTGTGCTGGTTCTTGATTACAATGTTGACATTTTGCTTGGAATTAACCTGATTAATGTCATTGAGCGTAAAAACCCATAGCTCAGCATTTCTCCTGATCACAGGAGATGAATTAAGAAAGAAGGCTTTCAAATTGAATATACCTCTCCCTGCTCATGCTGCTAATTGTGCCATTTACCACTACTTGAGTCACTGACCGACGCTATTTAGTCAAACTAATGATGATGCACAGTTCAAGCCATCTGTTTTTTTTTTTTTGGTTTGTTCCCTTGTTTTGTTTTTCTCTCTTTTCGTGAATTAACAGGTGCACACAAAAACATATCGAGCTGCAGGCACTTTGTTCTTTTTAAATCACTTGTGGCGTTGTTAGGCTGGGAAATGGCATTTAGTACAAAAAACTGAATCTATTCTCGTCTGTCACTTGTCATTGATTACGCAGAATAAGAACTGTTAACAGTCTTGTTTTGAGCATTGGGTCAGGTGAGCCTGTTGATTGAACACAGACAGCGCCAGCTCAAAAATCTTTAACTTCCCAAGACTTTCATTTGTTTTTGGATCATATTAGAGTGAGCATGCGTTTATAATCTGATTGCTATCACGTCTTGTTTCAAGGAATTGACCATTCATGACTCTTATTTGCATTTTGTTATTGTTTCGTGATCACATTTTCTGAGAATATTTTGCATTATCTGTTTTGTGTGTAACTTATGGGGCAGGAGCGCTTGTATTAGATCTTTTTAAACAAAGGCTTATAAAACTGATATAAAACAGCAGTAGGAAAAGTCATTTGTTGAAACGCTTAAAACGACTTTACATTTTCCTGACAAGTGAGTGAGCTCAGTGTAGCGTGGCGTTAAATCACCAAAAAATTGTTCAGGATGGATGGTTGGATCAGTGAGACATACCGCAACAAGGGAGGCTGTCATTTTACATCCTTTCATTAAACTTAACCAAGTTGCTGCAGTTTACTGGGAAACCAAACCTTGTAATCAGAGGTGGCAGAATGGAAAACACCCATTGTTGGTCATCCACTATAGGTCATTTTGTAGAAAACAACTTTAAACAACCTACGATTAAGATGTATCTTTTTATATATTGGCACACTTTCCCATATAACAATGTTCTGTCATGTAGGTATGAGGACTTGTTAGATAGATATCTGGAAAAACATATGTCTTTAGTCTTTTTTTTTAATGCTTTAGTCTCAGCAGGGATGGTGGACATGGTGTCTACACTTGCCAGTTTATTTACACTTTATGGTTGTTTAGAAATTCAGGCTCCATCCAGGTATGGAGGGAAAAAAAATCAGCTCCAGTGTAATGCTTTCCCTCTTCCGGCCTGATTGACTCTGATATCACCGGTGCCTCTAAAATAAAATGCCCATGTGTCCCCGTAAACACACAGCATTTGTTCTGAGGCAGAGTGGCACTGCAGAGCGGAGCAGAGCTCCTCTCCGGCAGCACTGAGCCTGACCGAGCCAGGGAATAAGTAAATGAATAAATAGGCTGATGTTGAATTTTCCCCTCACTTGCCTCCACTGACACAAATAGGATC
The DNA here is from genome assembly GCA_030347415.2 of Decapterus maruadsi. Classification (NCBI taxonomy): domain Eukaryota; kingdom Metazoa; phylum Chordata; class Actinopteri; order Carangiformes; family Carangidae; genus Decapterus; species Decapterus maruadsi. The sequence continues at coordinate 8,603,062 of CM064888.1, read as the reverse complement.
TACAGTAATTTATAATGCTGTTAGAGAGGCGGCTCTCTCTCTAACCGAGGTGTCTGTCACTTCTCGTGCAGGAGGCCCGCTCAGTGCCAGAGTGGAGGACCTGCAGCACCCTGACACCCTGCTTTGCTATTCCACACACACGGCACCAAAGGCTAAGTGACATCAAGCCTCATTATTGTCATCACATGCCACATTTGTAACTGGTTAGTGAGCAAATTGTGATAAAATAGGCTGATGCCCCTTCTGAGCATCTCTGGCTGCACAAGCTGGACTTTCCATAATGTTGGGAACCACATTTGTGTGGATGAAAAAAGAGGACGAGAGATACCCCGTGTGGCACAAATACAGGGTTCCATCCATTTGTTACACAGCAGAGCGGTTCATGTGATGTTGTGCCGTCCTGATAATCACTCTGGGACAGTTATCTAGTGAGCAGGAATTACTTTTATCATCCCAAAATGACAAATATCACATCAAGTTCTGCCTGACCTGTAATACTGGAGTTTTATATTACACCAGAGGCTGAGCAGTCAGTGATGTAATCCCTGCGTTACCATTTATATGCATGGTATTTCTTAACATGTGACATCTCTATGCCGTCTCTGGTGAGCTACTGCCTCATGTCACAGTCGTATAGTTCGCTTTTTTTTTCCCTCTTTAAATCCATGTGCAGAAATAATGAGGAGGAAAATCTCTTGCTTGCATCATCCTCAAATTGGCAAAATGAAAATCTGTCTTAAACAAAGGGAAAGACCCCCATGGCGTCTGGGTCTACGGTTTCTGTCACATATATTCCTTGGAGGTTTCATGTGACAAAACACAGAAAGTTGCTTTGTCCCTCCTCTTGTCACGTTACACCCCTTACCCATAGGTTTTTTTTTTCCCCCCTTCCTGTTGTCTGGCTGTCTGTGCTGTCAGCCCATAGCCTGGCACCTGCTCTCATGTTCCTAATTAGTCTCATTTAATTAATTATATACTGCAGCACTTCTCCTTATTTCTGGGCTTTCTCTGGATTTCATTGCCTTTGTTTCAAACTTGCAGGTGCTGCTTCTCAGTTTTAAGGTTGTGACTTTGATATCAGTGTGTGGATTTAACAGTTTTTTAGTTGCTTAGCTTCACCACAAGGTGTTTGCTTAAAGTGCTACGGCAGCCATGACAGTGGGAGGATTCGATGCGAGATGGTTTAACATTCCTTCATTATGTTTCTCTGTATTTCCTGTTGGATAAAAAAAAAGTTCCCTGTGACGCTGCTGGACAGTTGTTGTTTTGCTGCTGCTGCTGCTGGGTTGTTGTGTGATCTCGGTAAAAGAATACCTGGTGGCTTACGCAGCCTCCCAGCTGCCACTTCATCCTCCTGTTACACTAGGATGCATAATGTGCTAAAGAAAAGCTTCCATCAAATATTTACCACCTGATCAACACAACACAATAGGGAAAGATCAAACCTTTGACCGGATAGGTCAGCCATGGACTCATTGGGTTTCCAGCAGAGAAGACAGACTGTAGGAAGACAATAGTTGCACTGTTTGATTCTATAGGCAAGAAATCGTCATGGATTTGTCGTTTTTTATTCTTGAAGAAAAGCTTTTCTTTGTTTTACTGGACCGAGGAACAAGTTGAGTCGGTTTCTCTTTCAGATCAACGCCGTTCACTGAGCATTACGCACATTATCTTTAATGCTGAATGATTCATATTTGATGCAACAGTAGAATAAATGATCAATAATAGATCACATCATTCAGCTCGCTGTGTGTTGTTGTGGAGGTGTTCAAGTTGATTGACAGTAAATCTTGCTGTGAGTAAGAATCGACTTTTAAAAAAAAGTATTACTCTTAATCAGATAAGAAGTGTTGACCAACACAGAGGTCAGGACCCTCACAAGGGGTCAGAGGATGAATCCAGATATCAGAATCAACTCTGCCTCTCATGTGCATCTACAAAGTTTATATAAATATGCATTAGCCACATGGAGTAATTGCTGTGAGTTAGGGGGGTGTCTGCTCTTCGATGGGTGTTTTTGTTTTTGTGTTGTTTTTGTTTCCACAGGTCGTGAGAGTGACCTGACTCACTGGAGCCCTTTCACTGCTGACAGCCGATCAGCTGACATAACACAAGGCCAGATATTGTTTCCTCTCCCCCGTGGCAATCAGGTGTTTACATTTTCAGAGAGGGGTCACACTTCTGAAACAGTGGTTACGATGCAAACACTCATCCTCTACGAACACATACGTACCGCTTTTGATCCGGGGGTTTGTTTCCAAAGGACCTGTTTATGGTGAGGAAATGACAAGAAGTCGAGTTGACAGGCCTGGAGTGAGACAGTTAAATGCCCCTTGCTGCTCTGGATAATTAATAAATAAAGTACCAGGGGAGTCCTGTCATGGCTTCCTCTATGACAGGGGCTGTCTCCAGTGCGCTAAAGCATTAAATGACCAATTCCTGTCAGGCTAACTTCCACTGCACTCCCTTGGCACCCTCTCTCTCATTCTCCCTCACACACACACACTGTCTCTCTTTCTTCCAAAGAGAGCTACTTTGCTCTCTTTGCCGTGAGTTTTTCAGCGACTGATGGCTCTAGTTCATTTCTGCTGAATTAATTGGTCCCTGAATGAATTCTGTTGACAGGGCAATTCATCATGTGTTTGGCCTGACAGTGACTGGGGTGTTGGGAGTGTGGTGGTGGTGGGGGGAGGCGAGGGTGAGGGTGCGTTGGGGGGTGGAGGGGGGTAGCTGCAGGAGAGGCTGGGGTTATAGGATGGGGGTTGATGATTGTGCCCTCTCTTCTACCCGCTTCTATTATTCCCTCTTCTGCTAACAGGAATAGCCTGCATCACATTCAGCTTCATGCCGCTGCCTCCTCCCTCCCTCACTTCTCTGAATATTCCCCCCCCCCACCACCCACCCCACCACCACACTGGTTGCAAACAAACATGCCTGGCTGACAGATCCAGCTGATTAGGGAGCTCTTCTGTCGGCTTTTGGAGGATATCCCCATTACTGGCCAGTCAGGTAGTAAGCCCCGTTTAGCCCAGGACCACCAGTGCCTGTTATGTGGGACCTGACACATTCACTAAGTGAGGTGCATTGCATTAGCCTTTAATTGCATCATGTATCACACAATAGCTATTAGGGTAATTATTTAATGGTGAAGGGTAAATGAGGTTCAGTGCTGGGCTGAGCCAGCCTGCAGCCAGTCCGCAGCCAGCTCACCCCTCGTTTTGGCAAAAGGTGTGGTGCTCACCTTTTATCCGCTAACAGATATAATCGCAGGTCATCTGCTTCATTTTGGAAATATGTTGTCATCCAGACCCCGCCGGCCGGCCCGGACCCCCACCCTCCCTTTTTTTTTTCTTCCCTTCTTTCCCTTTTTCTCACACTCGCTTTCAGTCAAGCAGGGCACTTATTATGTCCAATCAATCAATGCTCACTCATTAGGAACCTCCCCTCAAGTATCCTCTGGATGGCCTCACACAGCAAGAGTCAAAAATTACCTCATAATTGCTGCTCAGGCATCATAACAAGCTAGGCTGCCCCACTGACACGGCCATACAAACAGGTCTAACACAGGAATTGATGGATACTGGAGAATCGTATTATATATTGCCATATCCAATTAGATACAGCACATAAAGCAGCAGATCCATTCCCTCTTTTCATAACGTCCAAACTACTACAGATATAAAGACGTGAAATGCATTTTCATATTTTCTCCTCAGCCCCCCCCTCCCCTCTACCCCTCCATACCCCCCCACCCCTCCACCCACCCCACATCTTGGTGTGTCACTGCAAATGATAACATCCTGAGGATTTATTGTACATTTGACACACCAGTACCCAAATTATAATTCAGTCGCCGCGGCATATTCATAGAACCACTGTACAAATTGCACACAGTGTGTTCAGTCAGCATGTATTAGCGCGGAGCAGCTCCAAAGGTCAACACTTAGATCTGACAACGCGGTTCCAAGTTATACATGATGAGGTTCACGGTTACAATACTGTACCTGAGGTACAAGTGTGTGTCAAATGTGTACGCAACACTCCCTCACATGTAACCTTCATTGCTGTTGCTTTTCTCCTTTTTTTTTTTTCCAAAACATTAATGATTTTTCTTTAATGGATCATAAAGTTTCCAAATCAGTTATTCTATATGCTCATGTTTTTTTGTCTCCAGCAAACTACAGAATGAGGTCTACACATTAAGATAATTACTGCTTATCCAGTGAGGAGTAATAACATTAATGTCACAGTTAGAGTATAAAAAGATAGCTTTTTTTCTCTCAAATGAATTAAAAATCATAGCCACAGAGCAGCCTGCTCCGTGTTTAAAATGTACAGTAAATCAAGATTTCAGCACTTGTGCATTAACTTGATTACTGAACTAGTTTTCGTAGGAGTACAAATCTCTTTTCAGGCCTCTGCATAGCTGCACTCTTATTTTCTTTTGTTTTTATATCAAATATGATTTTTTTTTTGTTTCAGTTAAGTTCACCTGAGATGAGCAGTGTCATTGTCGTACTCTTAATTGTATTTTCTTCTCGCCGAGTGATTGATGAGCAAAGACAGATGCTGATTAGAGCCAATCAGATTATCCCACTGCTCTTATACTGTAAATAATATATATATTTATATTCCAGAGGATGCTGTTGTCATCTGGCACACTGCAGTCAATTTGAGCGTGATTGACAGATACATCCAGGTTCACAGTTTATTGGTTTCGGAAGGAAAGAGCCAGATATGCCAATTTAGACAGGAAAGTGACAAAAAAGTTTCCATCTAAATTCTGCTTCTGGGAATTCTCAGCTGGGGAAAGGAAAGAGTCAAGCTCCTTTTTTTTTTTTTCTTCCTCCTCCTCCTCCTTTAACAAGGGCTGTGAATGACAAACATATACGACAGTTAGGGGCTGACAGAACATCAGCTTTTGATGCTTCACAGGGGAGCTATGAAATAAACAACAGGCAGAGAAATTGAATTACAAAGCAAAAAGGGGGTCTCTCCTCGTGGGCCCAGAGGCACCAGCGTGCACCAAAAACAGCTCAGCTCAGTATGTTTTACAGAGGCTTATTTTCTCTTTTGACGATGTTGAAATTCGAAGGAAAATATGGGATGGAAGGGTGAAATATTTTCCTGAATAAACTTTGTAATATACCCATATAAGACCCTAACTGCTGTCACCACAGGACCAGAGACTCACTCTCCTTTTTTTGCCTTTAAGACAACATTGAGAGCAGTGTTTGGTCCAACAATTGGATGTCTGCATTACTGTGTTACACAGTCCTATTCTGTTTGACATCATTTCAAATGTACACGCTGCTTTATCAAGCGCTCCCCGCAGCCCAAATCCTTTGCAAATCGCACAGCGCTAATCAGGACAGTGTCCACTTGTTGTAAATCAATAATGATATAACTAAGTCATACAAGGCGGCAGTGGCGGAGGGATTACGGAGCGAAGAAAGAGTGAAAATAAGCTCTAAGAGGGATTTCATGCATAAATCTCTCACTGCAACTTAGCACAAATTGAATTCAGGCACACTGCTAGAAAAATTAATTCAGCTTTACAAAGCGAGGAGAGGTTAAACACTTTATATGCTGCTCACTGATCCAAATCATGGAGAAAACATTCAGAGGCATTCTCACTGTAGCCCCCGTGTACCATGTGATCTTTATACCTGGAAAGTAAATACATTGTCATTTATCTCAGAGCGGTCTGATTAGGCTGTGGCATATTCATTGTGGCGTGTTGTTTATTTCAACAGGCTTGAATTAATAAAAGTTACTTGTCATCTCAAGAAGAATTTGTCGACATTAAATGGAAACTTAACTTGTTCCCAGTGTATTTTTAACCTATTGCTATATGTAGCATTTTATAAGCCATAAGTTAGCACTTTATATGTTTACAACCATAATACAGATGTAAGCTAAAATAAGGGCAGTGTAAAGGTTTATTGATGTATTTATATAAGTTTTCAAATCAAGCGTCTGCAACTTGTGTATGAAGAAGTAGTTGATGATTGACATGATGCTATAAGAAATCTGTAATTTCACATGAATATAGATAATTAATCACATATCTTATTTTAATGTTGTTGTTTTTTTACTATTTGCATTGTAACATTAATTGTACTTATTATATTTTTTTATATTCATTAATCTTTTGATATATCTCATCTCTCTATGACAGCTTCATACACTGCTGAGGGCTGTGAGATTCAGATGAAGAGCCCCATGCAGGAAAAATCTAGTAAGTGGACACTGAGCTCAGAAAACTACTTTTTACATCCACTGTTTATAAACAAGTTACAGATACTCAACACTAGGACGTAGAATTGGACAAATACATGAAATAACACTTAACAGTGACTTACAACTACTTTTGTAGTGTATCATAGTGGCTGAGGAAGTATTCATCTTTATTACGAGAGTAAAATTACTGATGCCACACTATTAGAATAAGGATGTTGAGGGTATATCTTGAGTCAGAAATAGGGATGGGCATTTCGAATAGTTTACTAATGCCACTGGTACTAATTAGAATAAAAATAAAATGACGATGTCTCACGGACAGAGCTATCTTGTCCGTCAGCCAGAAAACAGTTACACACAATGTCAGGTGGATAATAACAGTAGAGACTGGAGTTTAAGATGCACATATGAGGCAAATGTGCATCTTTATGCCGGGAATAAATGCGCTGCAGTTTGATATTTTATTTTTTTTTTCCTCATTAGCGGTGCTTATTTATTAGTCCACACTAACATGTAAAAATAACAGGGAAGGTTTGTAAAGTGAAAGTATATTTTCTACCAGACTTTTCACGGCGTACGTCGCCGAGGTTTTGAAAGTCCGAGGCTCGATCCAAAAACGCTTTTACAGAAAATCACGTTGTTTCCGAAACTGGCCGGACCACGTGATAATGATCTGATCCGACACTAGACTGCGCTCTTACTAGCAGATTGCTAAAGTCAGAAAAGTTATTATTTTTGTGTGTGATAGCAGCAGTTTGATATTTTATTTCCTACGTGTGAAACCCAAAACAGTAAATGCACTTTGTGACTTTTCACCACTGGTTTAAGAACCATGTGTTTACAACTGGGTGATAGATCGAAATATTACTAGAATGAAACTTACAATACTTTGTATAACAAAGACCGGATATAAAACTGTGAAAATAAGAGATAAGATAAGTATTTGAGTCCAGATTACTGCCACAATAAAAGGTTGTTTTCATCAGTCCATTATTTTACAATGATATGAAATATATAAAATAGTGAAAAAGGCCTGTAACAACTTCCTTCAAGTCTTCAAGATGTTTTTTGTCTAATCAAACAGTCAGGAGTGATATACTGTAAAATATAGGAGCTGCAAATCATCACTTTTGAGCGGCTGAAACCCAGAATGAAAAAAAACAATCATCAGACATGTTGTCAGCCAATATTCCTGCGCTAAATGCTCCAGATGGACTGAACTGAACACAGACAGAAACACCATGCAGCGACTTTTTGCGTAAAAGATTTCAGACACTTTTATTATTGTACAAGTGAGACCAGCGTAATGAAAGTGATAATACCCATGAACATGAAAGACATTTTTTCTTACTGTATTTACAGAGAAGTGTCTTCACATCACACACAAAAAAACCTACAAAATGAACAATTTGTAAATAACATAACAATTAAATAAACTCCACCTACCTTTAGGTTTACAGCTGAATATGCATATGATGACCATCTCTGCACTGCATAGAATTTATACATATACTTTCCTCATGAACAATGTGGGTTTTTCCTAACAATAATAATAATAATAATAATAATAATAATAACAATAATAATAATAATAATAATACTGCTCTCATGATGCATATAGGCGGCCTGTAAATAAACATTAACAAGAACTAAGTCTTTGGCAAATGCAAATACATTCACTTGACAGATGAAGAAACCATTGTTCCAGCTTGATTCAAAGAAATGACTTGGCCTGAAACATGTGAAGGAGCTGAAGTTAAGAGGGAACATGTTTAAGGCATTTTAGCTGAAATCGTCGCCCTGCTTTTTTTGACATTATTGGAGTCGTCAGAATCATCCTATCAGGGTGAATCTGGACACCTCTGGCATCAAACTAGACAAATGATGACACTGGTTTAACTTGGGATGGCTGTTATATCCTTTTCTGTGGTTGAATGCCAAAGACTTAATCAACTTAACCTTGAAAAAAAAAAAAAGGAAGCTGTGTGAACAGAGCATAGTGCATGTCAAGGCAGTGACATAATGGATTTTGGAGACAAAAAAAAAAGTGTGAAACTGTAAGTGCCTTTTACAGACTGAGACTTATTAGACTTACAGTCATCTTCATGAAATAAAGCAAATATGCATCATCATTTTTCTGCATAATAACGCTCCAGTGTTGCAAACCTCCAAAATAGTGCAAAATTAACCAAATAATAACAATAATACAACAAAACAAAACAAAAAAAAACACACACAGAAAGGTTTTGCCTGATGACCTCTTGTATCCTGACAAATAAGAAATAGTAAAACACTAGCCAAGCAGTCTGCAGTTTAGTCATTACGAATTATAAAAATGAAATTAAAAAATTATTTTAAGAATATATTTACTAGTTTCTTGAAATCTTGCAAATAGTGGTGCCATGGTGATATATTGTCATGGCTCCCTCTATTTTCCAACTGATGTTTCTTTATTTATTTCATTTTCATTTTTACATCTTGATTGTGTATCACAGAGAACATGTCCTAATCTTCTCATGGCATCAAAAGTGATCGGTTTTTTTTTTTTTTTTTCCATTTTTTTTTTTTCCTCACTCATGCTGGATGTTTGGTCGGTGACTGTTCAGATGGATAAAAACAACGTTAGCCTGCCACAGTCGTGCATGTGCTGCCGCTAATCTCCTCTGATCTCACTGTGCTGCCATTTGAATCAAGTGGGAGTCGAAGGGAAAGAAAAGGCTGCTGCTACATTTTATGCTCCGGACAGCATCCCTGCTGGGAGCCGTCAAGAAAAGGAATGTACAGTATTGATCCATGATGGGATGAAACTGACACTGCTACAAGGGGAAAATAAATTCTGGATATTTTTGTCGTCAGTCTTTTTTAATTTCTTTAAATCGCTGCGATTTGCCACAATTTTTCATCGTTTGTGTAGTGTCTTTAGGTGATGATGTCTCTGGTGATGTCTTGTAGTTTTTTTTTTCTTTTTTTTTCTTCTTTTTTTTTTGGCTTTAAGTGTCCAAAAAAGCTGCAAGGAGAGGAGAGAAGTCGTCTTGAATCCCAAAAAAAAAAAAAAAAGAAATAAAAAAAAAAAAAGACCTGTTAAGTTTCTCATTGTGTGAGCCGGGGAACATTTTATGCGCAGTTGCTCAGTGTCCAGTGGACCATGCTGCTCACACGGGGGCAATATGGAGGCTGAGGCCATGGTCCTGCAGGTTGATTTGGTTTCCATGGTAACTAGTGACGGTCATAGGCAGTGGCAGCAGTGGGAGGGGCGGAGCCTCTCGATGCGGCACTATAATAATAAGGGGAACCTGAAAGTTAACAGAAGAACGAACTGTTTGAAACAACAAATACAGTTTTAGCTGCCATTTAACAAAAAAATTCATGATCATTGATGTCTTTAGGTTCACAAGAGATTTCAGTCGTAGAGCTGCGCTTTGATGTAACATGTGATTTTGAATAAGCTCTTAACACGTTTATGGATTACTGAATGTTGCCCAAGCTCTGTGCGCTCAAACTATCTGTTTGCAACAATGCCGGCGGCAGATTAACCACAAATTCAAACTTCAGTCGCCATGATTTCAGACTTTAAAACTTTAACTCCGTGCATTAAGGCAACAAATCTTAATGTTTGAATGTCTGAGAGCCAAACAGTTGCCTAAAACAACTGATTTCACGTTGTTCAAAAAGGTTTTTTTCAAGACAGAAAAAACTTATTCTAGAAACTTTTTGTGTTTCCGATTGCCTCATTTTAAGAGGCTTGTATGAGATGTCTTAAATTTGCATGAGAAGAATTGATGTACAGTAGCCAGTATTGGAGGCTGGAGCTACATGCTAGCAGAAAGTTGACACAAGTAGAAAACAGCAAACAGCATTGCACCTGGAGAGCCAAATAGTCGTTGGATAGTAGAGGGAAAAAATTTAAAATAATTTGAATTGTTAAAATTTCATCTTAACCTCAAATGCAAAGCAACTGCTTTGTTTATCTATTTTCACGCTTTAAGGGTGAGGAGGACTAGCAACTAATTTGTTTGTGCAAACTTCCCAAATGCTGTGCTATATGATAGGCTTTTTATTATCCTTTAATCCCTCAACATTGTGTAGCTAGTTAACGAGGAGCAACTTGCTGTGTTGAAGTAATGCTAATTGTAAATAGTAGCGGCGCAGGTACAGCAAATATACAGTTTAACCCATTTGTTGTGACGGTGCTCTAACTAAAGCTGCAGATGAACCACATTGTAGAGGAATCCAAAGCATCCTTGACACCCTGAGCCTCGTTATGTCTTTTAAGGCTACCACTGGATTCAAGGGGAGGGGTTTAGCAAACAGTCAATTCAATTTTCTCATCCAGTCTTTTCGCTCTTTACTCACTTAGTAATGCTGGGTTGCTGAATCGCCAGGCTTCGTTGTAGGTTGTGTACTGTGGATGACTGTAGGGGTTCCCCGAAAACTCACTCCCTGCAAAACAAAACAACAAATCAATTAGCATTTCAATGCGTCAAACCATTACCCCTTCACATGCAGCCATTTCTCGTCATTCAAAACAGGATGCAATTTGAGGGGGTGGAAATGATAGTCATCGGTGTGCGACCAGTCAAGCAAGTAATTTATTTCTTTTTCATTTCACTTAAGTTATGCAACACTGAACAATACAGGATGTGACACTGAAGGCGGCTTTCCCCGTCCCATTTATGGATATCTACCCATTCTTCTTCCTCCAGTATATTCCAAACTGGCCTAATAAATACACACTGGTAATAAACAGTTTCATGCATACATTTTTGATATGCTGCAATAAATCCTGGAGCTTCTTCTTGGAGGAATTTTAACATCTCCAATCTGAAACCCCTCCGGTCTGAGCTCTGGCATTTCTTTGCGACAGAATTTCATTGCAGGGGAAGTAACTTGGAGCATGTCAGTGAGCACTGCTGTTGGTTCAACACGTTTCTTTCTTTTACGAGACAATAAAGGCTAGATTTTATATGAAGCTGGTGAGAAATGGCTTTGCTTTAACAGTGTTTTGCGCCTGTCACTAAATCTTAGAGGTTGTGTATAGGATGAATGGGTTGTAACACAAAACCACAAGCCATGGGATTAAGGCCCTCATCTTTTGCTTTGTGCTACATAAGAACAAATGGAAAGTAAAAGTATGTTTGACTTGACGCTTCTCCACCCACATGATTTAACGGTTTTATTAGCCAAAATCTAAAAGTAGAATATGAATTTGTGCTGCGCTGCCATCACGTCGCCCTTTGTTGTGACTGGTTGCAGTTAAATTGACAAAATATATTCTCAAAATAGTTTTTCAAAACAAAAGCATAGACAACAACTAATTTGTTTGTTTTAAAAATAGAAGATGAACATTTCTATGTTCGATCTTATGTGCATCAACACATCATCACACATGTAGAACAAGTTATTATTTGTCATTTTGAAAGGTCACTTCATCTCAATAAGGAACAGCATGCAATGAATTGTTCGTCATTCAGTTCAGACTTAAATAATATGAGGCAGGGGCAGAAAACAAAAAAAAAGATGTTTCTTTATAATTTGGATGAACTGCTCCTTTAAAATTCTGTAGAAAAGCATTTAGTCGTTCCACACCAATGACCTATTTTTCAGGTTTCAGTTTTTCAGTTTTTTTTTTTGTTGTCCCCCCTCCTTCCCGCCCCTAACTAAGAGACAAAAACAAATGTGACAGTAAATATGACCTTCCTGGCTGAGGAGATAACGAAACGTGTCATGGCAGCCCTTTATACGGGAGAACAGGGGAACAGCCTGAGCCTGTGATGTGGTGGTGTGATTGGTAAATGATATGCTAACACAGCACACACTCCACTGGTTTCCCCATCCACGTGGTTTAATCACATCAAAGCAAAATGCCGGCTGCGATTCAGAGAAAGTGTGTGTGTCTGTGTGTGACTCTGTGCATGTGTATGGTGATGCAGGATTGAAGAAGCCTACAAACACCAGCACCAAAAACCTCATCCCTGCCCTGTTCCTGGCAGAGAAACACGAGGACGACCTCCTCAGAGAGACAGCGATTTGAATATTTACCGGGCTCCCATGCCTCTGCCTTTTGACCCTTAACTGTTTGCTGTGAACCTGAACTGCGGGTTAAGTAGTGGAGGGGAAAGGGATATGCTCTGGAGCGCAGAGGCTGGGGAGGGCTGGTGGTGCTGTTTATCGACGGGCCGGTTGAGAACGGCCACGCGGGGAGATAATGAGCCAATAAGGCCGAGAGGAAAGCATCAAGGAAGGAGGAGAGAGCCACCGTCCTCTCCCTCGTCTCTGATCACTTATTCAGCCTGTCTGATCCAATCATACACACGGAGCTAATATGACTCCAACTTTGCAGGTCAATATTTATCGCCTCATTGTGTAATCTGGTGCTAAAGTCTCCTCCCTCTGCTTCTTAGCGTCTCCACCTGTTTCGTTTGGAGGGCGACGCCACCTGTTAAAGTCAGAACATATGACGACCAAATGAAGCAGCAACAGCAGCAGCAGCAGCGACTCACCAGGAACCATTCCAGCAAGCGTGGAGGTTGGGTAGCTGCCCTGGCCTGTGGGGGGAACGTGTGGGGGATACCCAGGTAAGGTTGTGTTGGCCATATCCCGACCTGCGGAGACAAAACAAACAAACACACACACAGTTTAAATTTCCAACTAAGTTAAACAAACCTTGAAAACAATTTGGTGACAGTTTTACACTGAAGCTGCTCTCCAGAAGTGACTCAAAAGATCCATGTTTAATAATTGTTTTATTTGGGCTTTTCTCTCTATTTCAGAATTAGAAACTATATAGGAAATAGGAAACACCTCCATCCTTTAAGTCCTGAATCTTTAAGTTTTCAAATAAAAGTAGTAGTTATTAGGTTGTCATATAATGTAACAAAAACAAAATCATTTTCATATTATACTCTGTTGGTATTTATAGCTATAAAAACGTATTTTATGTTTATATATAATATATGAATTTACATTTTACACATGAAATTATATATGAATTGTTGAAATTGTTTACTTATGAATATATAAGTAACATGTTTTCATGTAAATGGGATAATAACCAGTAGAAGTATAAATGCAGTTCTCAGTTACACCTGTTACGTCTGTTTTAATGTTCAGTTCCAAAAAAACAAACAAACTGAAGCAGCTTCTTCTGTAACCAAACAACATCTCCATCATACCGGATTTCACAAAAGACAAAAACCCACTGTTCACCGTCGACATCATGACTCATCACCACCACCACCACCACAAGTCAGTCAGCAGCAACAACAACTCCATTTACACCGTGATGAAGAAACACTCGATCTTTCCCGGGCTGAACGCGGTGTCACTTAAACCTGTTACTTAACACCGGAGCGCTCCACTCTGCCTCTGTAACAGGTGAAACAAACAGCTGGTGTTTTGCGCGACGTGGTAACTGTAATAGACACTGTTCAAACTTTAAAGCCTTTCGCTGAATCCCATCAGGCTTTGCCGTCTTTGCAAAAGCGCGAGCATGCAGCAGGCCCCCTCTGCTGAGCTGAGCGTCACCCATCTGCAAATATTCAGCTCTGTAATTGAGAGTGACAGTTGGGTTGTCCTCGCTGACCAGGGGGACGTTTGGACCACGGCACGTAACCCCAATCTGCAGCAGGGGCCGGGGGAGAGGCCCCAGTTATATTGTCAGATGTGAGGGCCACTCGGACTCAAAAGGGAAAATCACCTCCCGCCGGAGCTTTAATGAGGAACTCGTCAACAAAATGCGTCTTAACGCTAAAGGACAACAGTTGACAACACACAGACAACAAATAAAGTTCAGTGAAACGCAACAAACTTGCATCCTGGGGGAGAAGTGGAGCTTGATATCATTTTTGCATCTTTTAACATCAGAATAGACAGAAATATCCTTTTAATTATTTGTTAGAAGATTATGATGAATGTGAGTTGCTTTTAAAAGTGTTTTTGTTTTTCATCTTTTATTGCATTTTTTCAATTACATGCTGTGTATACTTTTTAAATATACACAACATTTGTTTGTTTTTATTGTTGCAAGAATGTTTTCATGCTGCTCAATTTGCCAGGTCGCTCTTGAAGAACAGATTTTAATTACAAAATTTATACCAGGTTAAAAAGAAGCAGTCTTACAAGGAGGGAAATAGATAAAAAATGAAGTTTATCTGTCCAAATATCAGATACAGGACATTAAGACAGCCAGATTTACATATTAAACAACGTACTGTATATCAACAGTTTCTTATGATTATAATATTGTAAAACAATTTGAATGGGCCCTCTGGGTAATGAAGTATCAGGCGCTAGAGGCTGGCAGGCATGCTGACAGTAGTGGGAACCACAGGAGGTGAAATGGCAGGTAAAGCCAGTGAAGAGGCAGAGTGGCAGGCCTGGAGGTCCACAGGACTCAGGCCCTGCCAGGCAGGAGGAGGAGGAGGAGGAAGAGGAGGAGGTGGGGAAGTGAAAGGAGCTACAGAAGCTTCCAATGGCTCTTTCTTAATGTGGTGTAATGATGGATGGAGAAACGCACACAGAGGCAATATGAAAGAGACAGGAGCTCCCTGCCTGTCTATATACTCTGTGCTGCGTTATCTCTATAAGCAGACATAAAGGTTTTTATAGATAAGAGAGGGAATCCCATCAATAAGAGAGGGTTATTGATTCATTTTTAAGTCAAAGCGTATTGAATAACCTGCTAATAGAATATGAGGCATTACTGTAGTTTTGAGTAGTACAATTTAAAGTTTTAAAGAAAGAAAATCTGCATAATGACTGACTCTATTATAAAAATTGATTTATTTTGTAATGTTTCTGCGCCTTTACTTTGATTTTAATGTAGAGCTTCTAATACGGCATTTTCCACTATGGAGCTGCTGGTTTTACTGGTGTAATCCATTGCATTGCATTGCATTAGATATAGCCCTTACTCCTGTAACATCACCACTTTGCTGTTGTAAGAGTTGTTTCCGCCTGTGCATGGAGCAGTAAGTTTGTCAGGCACCTCATTCACTTAAAAGAGATTCATTCAAAAATGTGTCACAAAATAAACCGAGAGGCTGAAACATGACAGAAAAGGCATGTGGGGAAATCCATTTTGGAGGAAACTCTCCCTGATGACACATGCCAAAAACAAGAACATGTCCATTTGTGCTGTTAAATTAAACGATAAAAGCGACGATTCATTCCTAACGCCGAACAACTGTTCTCTATTATTTGCAAATCTCAGCACCGGTCGCTGTATTGTTTGAGGACCCGGTGAGATGTGTCTTTTTGGTTAAAGCGCTTGAGACTGGAGGGCTGTGGCATTAAAGAGCTTTACAGACAAGAGTGAGGTCATGTCGGACCTTTCATTTATAATAAGAATTAGTTAGCCACAAGCCAGTGCACATAAGTCAAAGGGAGCCGTGGGAGTACTGTAGGTGGGGGGTCCAGCAGGGGTGAGGCCATTGTGCATGTGTGTGTGTGTATGTGTGTATGTGAGAGAGACAGAGAGAGGGGGAGAGTGTCTGTGTGTGTGTGTGTGTGTGTGTGTGTGTGTAGACATTGGTAACTATTGTCTAACTGTCTCAGCAAACACTGACCCAATCTTTTGTTCATTATTATTGCAGCAGCTCCAGCCGTCGTACATGACTTATAAAAGTAAATACTCTTATCTCTTCATTAACTCGCTTCAGAGAGATGAAATACATCATGAGCAAAGCATTCAAAAGGATTCCTGTCTTCAGCATCACAGTAGGAACACATCACTCACTTCCTGAACATAACAGCAGACTCTCATTCACCAAAACAACATCCAGTAAAATTTGCGTACATTTTTAATGATACAGTTGCAGAAGCTTAATCACTTCTAGCTGATATCTGATCAATTTTATCCTTGATACTGATCCAGTCAGTGCATCGGATCAAGACATCAATACTTTCAACTTTACAGTACAGTCAATGGAGATTTCAACCTTCGTTCTCACCTTTAAAAGCAACAATAAGGAGTACTGTCGATGAGTCATGTTGGAAAAGTTAGTTCAGTTATTATTTTAACGTGAAAATATTTTTAAAAAATTCAATGTACTGGCTAATGGAGATACGTTAGACATGTGCTATAATAGAGAAATAAATGTGAATGCCAGTTTTCCGTCACATTTTGGCTCTGGTGATGATAACGGCCTCTGTTTGGTCCTGTTTTTGTATATTCCAGGATACAGTTGGCAGCGGCTGCCAGCAGCTCTGTGACTGTTGCTTTATGTCCCCTTTAAAGCCCTCTTTCAGAGAAGCGCCGGTTCGGAGAACTCTCTGTACAGCAATGATAGCCTCATTAGCTGCTTCCTAGCCTTTGTTGTTTTTACAAACAGAGATGTGTGTCCAGATTCTCATTAAAAGATGGGCTTCTTTATATTGTCTGCTTCCTCTGACAGTCCCCTTAGATTGAACGCCAGCAAATCAAGTTATTTATTTTTCCTCTGCCCTCTTTTTTGCTTTCCCTGCGAAAATCAATTCAAAGATTTTTCGGGGGGTTTTCGCTGTTACAAAAGCCTGTTGATTTCTTCCTTCATTTGAGCGGTGGCTTGTAGCTGGGAGTGTAGCTGGGGATACAGTATTTCCTGCTTTTAGTGGACCAGAACTATCTGTTTTTCACAGACCTGATTGTCTGAGTCTTGTGTAGATATTAAGTGCTACAGGTAATTTTCTTTATTCGAACACATCATAGACTTTTAACTACTCCACCACAGGGAAAAAAAAGTTTTTTGTCACCATTATCCATCCAACCAGTCATTATCCTGAGTTATAGATCTCAACCCACAGCACTCGAAGAAACATTATGCTCAGCTTTTGCATCACCATCAACTCAGTTCCTTCAAACACAAACAGAAAAGCAGGGTGACCTTCTCTTTATCTGGCACAGGAACAAAGTCATTTGTGAATGACTCTTTTGCTTGCAAGAGTATTAAATTTAGCATGACAGGGACACCTTCATGTTTGCTACAACAACAACCAAAAATCTTTGACCTCCATTTTCCAGGCTATATGCAGAATGGGGCAATTTATCACAAGCCAAAAAATCTCAGCACCCTAATTAATTACAACTAAGTAAAGAATGTTTGGAGAGCCAAATTGCTTTAATTCCCCAAACACCGGCTGAAAGTCATTCATTATCAAATGTGTGCTCAAAGGTTAGTTTGCTTTTGTGAAGACGAAATAAGCATTAATTTCGGCGCCTGAGCCTGCGTTCCCCCCCACCCCTCTGGGAGGACAGGCGAGCGGTTTGTCATGAGGCCACACGTCACTGACGGCGTGTTCGCTGTCTGATCGTTGCTCGCTGCTCACTGGACAACGGCAGGTCTTGATACTTTCTGTGTAGTTCACCCGGAGAGCACTCAGTCACCTTAATTGAATTTTAAGCGCGGATAGTTGTGTTTTGCCACCACTGAAGGTTTGTTTAGAGGGAATAACAGAGAAGGGGGGTAAAGGAAGCAGATGCTCGAGGAGGAGAGGTGTCATTGACACAGAGGCTTTGAGCCATCCGAGGCCTCCATTAACAGGCCCAGCAGGGAATATGTTTAAAGAGTCTTCAGTATGCAGTCATTGAGTGGAGAAGTGTAAAACTCCCACTGAAAGCTCAGGGGAATCCAGCCAGTGCTTGAAGGGGCTTCTCAAGTCTCAAGTACCATCAAGAAAACAGGTGGGCTCTGACTAATTTCAGGAAAATACAGAGACTCTCTATATAGAAATAGTGGACAATTGGCCGTATCAAGGCCATCTCTCCATTTATTTCTCAAAATACACAAAAAAGTTCTGAGCTCCTCCTTCTGCTATTCATAAATTCACCCACGACCCACACTATTTGAATTTTAAGCAGTTCGAATGAACAAGAATAAGAAGCACTTGAGATGAAATCCATCTCTCGAAGGGAATTCATCAAAGAAATTACTTCCCATATCAACAATAGAAATTACCTCACAATATGCAATTGTCCTATCCACATATTCATGGAACCCTTTGGTGTTTTTATGGGGTAAGAGGGACTATTTAGCAGGTAATACAGCATTAATGTGGGGGAGAGGGAGAGAGAGAAAAAAAACTGTTTTAATGGAAGTGGCTTCTTGCCTCTGAATTTCGATGATGTGCACAATGCCCTTAAATCCCTTTCTTATTTGAGCCTGCTTTGCAGGTACTTTTGAGCCTTAATAGGATAAGCAGAGGACACAATAGATTTCTATCTCTCAAGCCTTTCAGTTCACTGAGAATCCCGATCTCTGGCAAAGAGCACTTCATGAATCATTCATTTTTAATAGATTATGCAAATTCCAGGACATAAAATCAACAAGATCAATAACTGCAGGCGTTTTAATTGGTGTTCGAAAACATTTTAAGGATGAACATAATCTCCAGTTCTTTCCTCCGTAAAGACACAATTAATTTGAAATTGGATCTCAGCCTAAATACTGCAGATAATTTAGTACTTTTTGCCTGGGCTTAAAATTCCTCTGGTAGGCTTATCGCTGGCAAGTAAACTGTAATACTCAGCCATTAGAGAGACCACACACCTGAATATTACCTATTATCCACACAGGCAGGCACTGAGGGAAAACCAAGCAGAGGAGCCACTAACCAAATACTAATTACCAAGTGGAAGTCAGAGCGATGTTTGTTCCATTACTTTGACCTCTGAATGCTTTATTTCTCCGGCTCCAGTGAGATCTACCAGCAGAAAAAAAAGGGCATGGAATCAACGTATTTGCTGATACAAAAGCAACTAATATGCTTCTCATGTGCAAACACACACACATACAGACATACACGCACGCACGCACATGGATATGCATACAATCCCATCTTTCTTCCTCTACATGTCTCTTTGCACCTGTAACGCAGTAAGTAAGGAGACCCCGTCTGCAGAGACCATCTAAAATATCCCAGGTGCAAACAAAGCTGCCTGCAGAACCAGGCCTGCTCTCTGCACAGGCCATCAGTGCACAAAGGACAAACACACACCTTTCTTCTCAGGAGGCCTGCCTTACAGGGGAAAACTACCTCCCACATATTAATGAGAAAAGGGCTCTTTATTTTCTCCTAAGTCTGCTCGGCTATCATTTGAGAAGGGGGGCTGCTGCAATTTTCAATCACCCTGTCCTCCCCCATGCAGAACCCCATTGCCTTTGATGGCTGCTGCATAATTATATGAATTTTAATAAAAGCTCTGTATATTAATCTCAGGCCAGCGACAGTCATCGTAAACTTTCAGTAAACTTAACCTTCTTCTTGGTAATAACACGGCAACAACGAAACAATATTTCAATTAGCCAGGCAGTCATTAACTGTGACAAGGAGAGGAGACGGAGAGGGGGGAGGGAGGGAGGGAGGGAAGGAGGGAGCGGGGTGGATGGGTGGTGGAGGGGTAAAGAGGGAGAGAGAGAGGGAGAAAGATAGGAGGGTGAAATAAATGATCATGGTGTTAGAGTTA
Organism: Decapterus maruadsi; assembly: GCA_030347415.2. NCBI lineage: Eukaryota > Metazoa > Chordata > Actinopteri > Carangiformes > Carangidae > Decapterus > Decapterus maruadsi. The sequence goes on along the minus strand of CM064888.1, from coordinate 8,583,378 downwards.
GGCGGCAGAAATGCCAGAGCGTATTTACCGAGGCACATTACTCGTGCTTTGAGACACACAAACTGTCTCCCGGCGAACAAATCACAGGAGCAACACAGCAGCAGCAGCAGCAGCAGCAGCCAACAAGCAGCCAGTCCTGCATGGTGGCCCTTTTTTTTTTTTTTTTTTTTTATCTTGCGAGACCTTGCTCTGATACACAGTCATAGTTCTGATGTGCTGACACCCAAAGGTCCTTGTCCAGCGGTGACTAAACACCCCACCCTCCCCTTTCTCCATTTACACCCAGTCTTTCTCAACGTCGTGCTTGCTCAGCAAGAAAAAAAAAAAAACCCAACCCAAAACAGACGGACGACAGCTGCTAAGCTTTTTTTTTTTTATCGCATCATCGTACCACCTTTTCAGCTCAGAGTGAAATGATATTAAAAAAGTCCTCACACTTAACTTTTTGGTTTGCTTTTATTTTCACACATTTCGTTTCTTTTCTTTTTTTTTTATTCTGAAAGTCAATTGCACAAGCACGCTTTAGCATTGGTTTTCTTTCTTTCTTTTTTTTTTCTTTTTTTTTTACAGTATTCGTCCAAAAAACCCCTCAGCTGAAGCTGTGGCTCGGCAGCATAAAGGCGTTACTGTATGGCACTTGATCTTACCTACAGGGTAGCTTTGCGACACGCTGGGGCCCAGGTCTGGGTTGGCGCTAGAGGATAAACTGGGCTTGACTTCGTCCAGGCTGGAATTCAGGGCAGGGAGCGAGTACTCATTAGCCTGGGAAAAGGACAGTTGAATCATTACACAACCAAACAATACCTAGATGGAAATCCTCCCTTCTCCTCCTCCATTAAGCGCTCCACACAGGCCTGTGCGAGTATAAATTTGTATGAGAGCGAGCATTGTGTGTGTGTGTGTGTTCAAGCTGCAGGGTGGCAGTTCAAGCATATCATGAATGTATTTTGGTATTGTCTGAGAGGAAGTGGGATTTTGAGATGAGTGAAAAGCCAAGGCGTCAGCTGGCCCTTTGTGCTTGACTGCAGTCCTACCCCTGATCAGCCAAGGGAGAAAGCAGTTCTGCTTTGTTACAGGCACACCATGTGGTCCTGTTTGAGAGACACCATTCACCTTCTCTTTCTTTACTCGTTTCTTTCTGCTTTTTTTTCTTCTTTTCTTTTAATTTGGAGTCTAAACCACCTTAAAATTTCATTACCTCTTATCTCCGAATCACTTGTACAACTTGCGTTTTTTTTGTTGTTGCTGTTTAACCGCTTGAAGTTTCGCCTCTTGTACGCGTTAAGATGTCGACTGGTTCACCCCAAACACAGAAACTGCATCGAGCCGCGCAAATAATTTGGGGTTTGTGTGTCAAACTCCCATCTCAACCCCACTCTACCTGTGATTTTATAAAATTTGAGCTGCTTTAACAATCATGAAAACAACATGGACCATTTCAATTAAAAAAGTCAGTTGTTTGATACTTTCTAAACAAACACAGCACAGTTTTAAATGAACATAGTCATGATTTAAATATGCCTGAATGGTGTAAACAAGACTGTGGATCACTCTAGACGTGGAATTGTTAGCTTCACTTGGTACCACAGTGGTGTCAAAGTTTGATGCACAGCCTCATTTAACAGCAGTGCAGCATCTCTTTTCCACAATATCCTCTGCGGTCGAGGGACTATTTCTTCAGTCGGAAGTAGTAATTTTAGGAAACTCATCATTTAATTAAAATAATAATAAATAATAAATAATCTCTTCCAAGTTTGTTTTTCATCGTCATGTTTCCTTTTGTAAAACCCACTGAAAGACATCATGGCAGATGTTAGCAGGTTTTTTTTTAATGAGATGAGACTTCCGGAGTCTGAGTGTTGACAATGTTTGTCCAAAGCCCAGTGTGAGGCTGAGTGGCTCAGTGGGCTGCGCTCCCACAGGGGGACGCCTGTGACCCCGCTCTTGTCTGCCACTATCACCGATAAACTCTAATTGTCTGCTACAACTGTTCACTGGCACAATGTCGGATGTTTTCCTCTATTCTCGGAGGCTTCAGACGCCAAACAGACGTTTTATCATGCAGATAAAGGGCAGGAGGGGTAAAACTGAAAAGATAGGTCTGAAAGGGATGACCAAATGGCTAGCAGAAGTGTGGGAGGGGTGAATCCATTGAGTTTTGCATCTCCAGAATGGGTTTTTAATGCCTCGCTACAGAACCCAGACACTGGCTAATAGGGCCACATTTTCCAGAGGAAGAAAAAAAAAAAAACGTGAGGCACCAATGAAAGGGAAAGTGCTCTGATTAATACTGCATTAAATTAAAGCTGATTTTTCTGGACTGTTTCTGGTCTCCTTTCTTTTTTCTTCCTCCACCCCCCCCTCTTTTTTAGCCTAACCCTTTTCCCTCTGCCTTTTAATACTCTCCCTGACGTTCTTTGTGATTGCAAGTCATTTCCAATTCGTTTTGGTATTGATCTTCCAGTAGAAATCAGTTTTGTAATTAGCTGCAAATTAGGCCCTCTTCTGGAGGTGAGGCCTGTCCCACTGATTTATCACCTGCGTAATTCGCCCCGATTGGAGAGAAATTAAAATGAACTCAATTAGGCGACTGCTTTTGCTTTATGGGTCCAACTTGTAGTTTGGTGGGAGAAATTAATAGTCTCTTGTTGTTTAATGGTATAATGAAAGTAAATAAAGGTTATCCATTGTAATAAGCCCAGAGCTTTTAATAAGCAGTGGTTTCTGGCTGTCGTTTTTGGTGCGGGGTGGGGGTGGCTGTTCCCCCAAATGCCTTCTAATTTTTGAAATGAGGATGGATGGCGACTGCGGTTTTAATATCACGGAGAGCGTTTGCATGCATCCACTTCCTGAATGCACGTCACAATAAAGGTGGCGTTCATTAAACATCAAGATATGACACAGAGGTTGGGAAATAAACGACAAAAAAAAAAAAAATGCAAGAGGCAGCAGTTGAATAACACAGCAGAAATGAAGAAAAATCTAGGTATTGATTAATTTCATGTTGCCTTACTGTTATTCTCAATTATAGGGGATGCAAGGAATGTGTTTTTCATCACAAAATCAATAATGTGTGGGAGTTTTCCTTGTGATCCCTCTAGCATTATACATGCTGGGTTGTAATCCAGTGCTTGGCCATTTCAGACGTTTGTTTAATTAGCTTTTGTTTCTGAATATGATTTGGGAATATTTGTGACAGCAGTGTTTTTTTCTTTATGTTGTTGTTGTTGTTCTCAGTTCAAAGTCAAATGCACATTTTGTTTGTGTGTGTGTGAGTTGTTGAGTTGTGGTGCTACTGACCTGCTCGGGTTTGATATGCTCCGATGTAGGGAAGACGTCAGGGTACGAGGGGCGTTCAAAGACCCGGTCCAGCGCTTCCAGCTGCTGCTGAGTGAAGGCATCTGCCCTCAGGTGTTTCCGTAAACTCTCCACACTACCCTGAGAATCACTGTTTGGGCCAGAACCATCTGAACCATCTACAAGAAGAAAGAGCAACAATCGAGACACTGACCCCGGGAAGCTGGCCTTTACTTCAAGCTATGCACTTTATATTCTCCTCATGTATTTTCTTTTTTTTTTTTTTCCTGCACCACCTCTGTGGGGGATCTGAGGAGGACAGAAAAGGATGGAGTGCAGCTTTTTCCTGCACCTTAATGGCCGTAGTGAGCCACTGGCTACATCACACTGGCTTTTTCCCCCTGAACCCCCCCCCCCAACCCCACAGTATTAACACCATCATGATCTGAAAGCCCCTCTGGTAATTGATGGATTACCATCACTTGCAAATATATACATGTTGTGGCAAGCATGTATACTAATGAAAGCAGCAGCTAGCCCCATTATAGTCCCTTTTCTCTCTTTGCAGCCAGAGGATTTTATTTTTTTTCTTCTTCAGCTGGTGCTCGCTGAATTCAAGAGCAGTTTTTTTTAAAAGCACAATTTCCCTTTCACAATTCAAAACTACTTTCATTCTCTGCGAGTGTGCGGTTCCATTTGGAAACAGCGGCGGAGGACAAGAGGCTGAATAAAATCGTACAGTCTAGTTTAATCATCCTGCTCTCCAAACACAGGAATTTTCTCCTGACTCCTGACCTGATTACCCAACTGTTGGGGAGAAGGATGCCTTAGCTTTTCCCGTTGTCACTTGTGTGCAAGGCTTTAAAGCCTTTACAGACTATTCTACCATACCTCTCCCTTTTTCCTCCCTCCCTTTTCCATCAACCCCCCCCCTCTCTCCTCCTCCACCTCCTCCACCTCTCCTGGCTGCAGTGGCTGTGTCTGTAGGTCTCCTCCCCGGATCCCACAAAGCTTCAGCTCCCTTACAAATCTGTCATTCTAAATTTGCGGCAGATTATGTTCTCCCCTCAGTGGGAGAGTGGTGATATATGATATGCAAGGCCCCTATTGATTGCCTGATCTGGTGGCAAGAGGGAGCTGAAATGAACTTGAAATGAACATCATGCCTCAACTCATTGTGCGTATAATACTCTACTTAATCCCACATTTTTCTCTGCCATGGAATTCAATTGATCAATCATGTCTGTGTGATAGTACCATTTGGGAGGGTTATTGCCATTCTATTCTGCTGCTTGACCTTTTTTCACAGGCTGAGGCCACAGGATGAACCCGACTCTCGTGTGAAGACGGGGAGCTATTAAACAGTGTGTGAGTGTGTGTGTTTGAACACTTGCAGGTATGTGTGTAATGTCAAATTGTGCTGATGGTTCGTAAAATAAGTCACGAGTTTGCGAACAATATCGTGTTAACTATTTTATTGCCACTGCACAAGTGCATCCGGACTTATCTACAAGCAGTTCACGATCCAATAAGCTGGATCGTTATCGGTGCCAATACTGATCGTATTAAGTGGATCAAGGTATTGGTCGTGAGTTTCTTTGTCTTATGTCGTTATAAGAATCAGAGGTTTCGGTTTTCGTTTATATTCGTTCGGTCGTGGCGTGCTGCTGAATCCATTTCTACTGGCCTCATGTCACCTGACTGAGTTTCACTGTTTATGTTTGGATTTTATGAAAACAAGGTCACCAGTTATGAATCAGCACTTTTTGAGAGAGAAGTACAGTAGGATTGCCACACATACCTGTTATTTACCCCCTAATAGTGTCACCTGTTGTGACATTCACCATGAAACGCTGGATTTTACAGTTTCTTAAAATCCAAGGACAAACATTTTTCACATTCACAATATCTCTTTAAAAACATTTAACCAGATTACATCAAAAACGCTTTGCCACCGAGCTTCAAAACAGTTTGTTTACATTGTTTCCAGATATGATGATATAGAGGAGATACATAGTTTTCATAAGACAGTTTCATGTATTTTGAACCTGCTCATCGTAAACTTCTCATTTATTACAGCTTAGTTGCCCCTTTACAAACATATAGAAGTTGTGTTCCCCTGTCTCCAGCCTTGATGTTAATAGCTAACTCTTCTCACTGTAGCTTCATGTTCAAAAGACAGACTCATCTAGGTCACAGCATGAAAATGCGTCATTGTATTTCCCCAAATTTGTGCCACTCAGCTAATTTTTTCTGACGTCTCTTCATTCAGGTGAATCTTCAGCAGGTTTTCTCGGCCTCACCTATTATAGCTGCTACTTGTCACTTTATCAAACTCAATTGTTCTCTTTGCTACCAAAGCAAATAGAGTCATTAATTACTTTCCATCAGCCGGCCCGAGCCACAGCACCTGATCAATACCCCCCACCCCCCCCCCCCCCACCATTTTGTCATTCACCACTGTGGAATACACTTCCCACACACAAGACAAACCATCCTGGGTCAACCTGCACACTCTTCCTCCCACTCAGGCTGAGGACAGCCCCATCTGCCCTCCCCGATACTGATTCCCATCTGACAGATCCACAACAACTGTGTTTTCGTGATGAGGATGATCCTATAGAGAGGTTTAGAATAGAAATGCAGCCGCGTAATTGTGTTTCGTAAAGGTGCATCAATTGATTTTGTGCTCCTATTTTATTCGATCTTCATAAGAAAACGATGGTTAACGTGTGGTCCTCTTGTGGTTGTAGAAATTCCTGTCAATCAGATGCGACGGAAGCGGTTGTGTGATGTTATAGTAAACAAAGTGTTGAACTCCCCTGACCTTCACCGCTATCATGATGACGGCCCCCTCGCCTTCTGGAGGAGCTGAACTACGCTGTTTTAGGTCAAACTAGAGAAGAACTTCTACGTCTGTTGTGTTTCTGATCAAAAGTGCACATTTTCAGACTATTACATAGAGCGAATTCCTTGTTTCACCTGGTTCTGGACAAGAGATGTAGTTTTGTAGAGAGAAGGAAAGGTGATCCGAACCAATTCAGAAGCTTCAAACTTAACCAAAACTGAATCAGAGCTGTGCAAGATTAAAAAAAAACATTTTTTGATGAGATTTTTTGAAAGACGCTGATGAAAAACACCTTTTGTCAGACGAATCCTGGAGATTTGTGTTGTTGTTTTCTTAATTTGTGCTCTATTTGGCAGCAAATTGTGATATTTGACTTTTATGCACTATAAGGATATATGGATTTGATCCTCTTGTCAATTAAATTTCAACAAATGTCAAACCAGCACAGTCCGAGTGAAGCAGAGTAGTTCAGCTTTTCAATGTGAAACTTTGACAGCGTTAACTTTGTTTTTTGTTCATTTAGTCCCAGATGCTTATTGTTCAGGAGGACAAGTCGTTGTCACTGCTCTAAAGTGTCTACAAACACTTATCGTCACTGCAAGTCACATCCAGTATTTGGACATTTCAAATCTGCCCCATTATGCAGCGGTGATACTAATCTTTGACCACAGTGGCTTTGTTGGTGCGTTACATGCTTGTCCCGCTCTGTGGTTGTTTATTGATCACTGGAGTTGAGTGTATTCATCTTGACATCAGTCTGTATTAACACTCCGGTAACGAGGGAGCAGCCTCTATCAGATCAGATAACCAGCTCTATACAGCAGACTCCTCTCTGCGGGTTTGGCACCCAGAGGTCACGGCCCCCAGCGGGGGGGCTTCAGCCAACGCAGCTCCGGGTCTGGGAGCGAGTCTGAGCGACTAGCCACCAAACAAAAACAGAACAATTATCATGAACGAAGTGCAGATTGAGCATGAATAGTGTTTTTTTTTCTTCTGAAAGTCGGACTCTGATAGAGGAAGAGAATGATTTCAAAATAAAAGTTCGAAACTCTTTCATGCAATGAAAATAGAGTTTTCTGAGTTCTTGTTAGAGGCATGAGGAGTTGAGCTGGCACCTTGAGGTCATGGAAGCCCCCCTCAGAGCAATGAGTCCCCCACCACCCACCCACCCACTACTCTGCTCCTTGTTTAAATAACATGTCAACATACATACCGCTCCCGTTCCCTTAACACATTGTTATGTGTTTCACAATAATACACCTCCATAATTTCCCGCCTGATTCAATTCCTGGTTAAATGAAATCAAATTAAAACTCATTTGCATCAAATTGGATGAACTCAGCTGCATTTTGTTTTTCTAATTGAATGTTTTGATTATGTGAACTGGTAGAGATTAGAGGCAAAATTTAGTAGATGGATTTTAAAAGGTATGTATCGATTAATTGAAAATCGTAAACCCTCCATCTATAGCCACTCAAAACACATGAACTTGCCTCTTTTCTGTATCAAATGTTCATTGAATCTTGATTATTTTGAATAAATCGACTGTAAAACACGAGTTAATCCTAAAATTCGGACATAAAATGTTAAACTGATGTTCCTGAGCTTTTTAAAAATCTAATTCAGAGGTTGCACTCAGGTGCTGACATTTCGCTGCTCTCGGTTCTTGTGTTTACTCTTCCTCTCCCCCAAAACAGATGCTGATACACAGAGCAGGGTGTGACGGCGGCTCGCTCCATCACTCATCTCCATCCACACACATCGGCTCAGTCCTCATGACGCTCAGCGATGAGAAATAATTAATTCAACAGCTACTGAAGCACAGAATCACATCCATTCTGACTGCCACCGGCTATTGTTGTTGGCTCTTGAAATATATGATGATCGTCTTATCATGAAATTTTCTCTCTTGGTATTTCTCTCATAAATCAAGAAAGAAAAGCCCGACACAAAAGCGAGAAAGCGTTCAGAATGGCTGAAATTAAGAATCATCTACAGGTCTGATAGCGCAATTTTTGTGGCGGCGCTCTGAAAAGGGAACGCTGTGTTATGACTTTGAAAAGGCCGGACACACTTCGTGGGCGCTGCATGTTCTCAACAGACCTCCAAGCTTTCTGCTTGGGTCAATTCAGCTCTCTGTCGCACGCACACATGCGTTCACTAATAACAAGAAGGTGAACAAAAACATCCATGAAAGCAGATTTGTACTTAAACATCAGATGCTATATGAAAGATTTTCATGTCGCCCCTCGGAGAAGCAGCTAAAGCTCCTCCTTTGTCTTTTCTGAAGCCCAGTGTGTCAGAAGCAGTGTGAGGGAAGGGAGGGAGGGTGAGTGGGGGGTGTTGGAGGAGTTGGGATGCAGGGGTGAGGCGGGTGGTGGTGATGGGGGGTACTTGGATGTTAATCTGTGAGGTAATAGCTTTTCTCCGCAGAATTGCAAATTCTAATATATGTCACGTTGTAAAACGCGCGGACAGCCGTGGTCACCAAAGACACCATCTCCTGGGGTCCCTCCTTCTCCCTCCCTCTTCCCCCACTCTGTCCATCTGCAACAATGGCTGCCAAGTGTAACATGCTACTTTTAATTTACAATAACACGTGACAATAGCAGATTAATGGCTCTTATGACACCTGTGTCCCTGAAGCTCCTCTCGCCGAGACCCAGTGTACATAACGTGTGTCACACTACATTATCTCTACATCCCTCCCGTAATGGGGGGGACCTTTTTTTAAGGGCACTGCTGACTTGGAAACTTAGGAGCTGTCTGCCTGCTTGGCAGAGAGCCACAGCTTCTGCCTAAAACAAATACTCCGGGCTACACAGCCAATCCATTTCAGCGGGGCTTGTGTTGCACAGCACTGCCTCCCCTCCCCTAACCCTTCCCCTCCTTTCCGCCCCCCCCCCCTTTCCTTCGCTCATTTTTGTTCATGTTTTCAGCCCTTGATAATGACTGCTTGTGCCATAATCATCATGAGGCTTACCAAGTTAAGTAGGGCTCAGGCAAGCTACTGTGCTGTGAGGAAATTTAATCCAAGCATTAACTGACTATAGACTACTGCCTACTGAGCGAAGCAAAATACATCTGAATAGCAAACAAGGCAACACTGAAACACTGACTTCATCTGCAAAGAATCCGCATCGAAATGACCATAAAACGGCAACATAACATAAAACAATCATGTTTCTTTCTCTTAAAGCATACTTTTTTTTTTATGAAAAGGGATTTCCCACATACTGAGCTTTTTACCTTATTTGGTTAGAAAAGGACTACAAAAGCAGTTAGATCGCACTAACAGCTTCCAGAAATATTTCTAAACAAGTGACTAATGAACTTATTTTATAATATAAATGTTACAAAAATGCTTTAATGGAACTCAAGAAAGAAAGTCCCTTTAACTAGGTGATGGCATCTGTGGTAAATATGGGATGTTTTGTGATTTTCTTTGAATAATTCATACCTAAAAATGATAATACGCAACATCCTGGAGCTGGGGCCTAAATTTCAAAGTGATTTTTCCAACTTTACTCTTTCTTACAGTTGTAAAAAAAGAAAAAGAAAGAAAGAAAAAAAGGCCTCTTATTTGGTACAGTGAGTAAAGATTTCATTTTTAAATGCTAAAAATGCTTGAAAGGCCATAAACTAGAGTAAGAGTGTGAATACATGATTCAGTTTCAGAGGACACTTCAACCTTTGAAATTCAGGTGTTTGGCAATGTGCACTTTAAGAGAAGACAGCAGCAGGACAATGGTGTCTACAGGCGAACTTCATATGTAATATACTATTCTTACAAAGTGTGGCTCAGGGCGAGACATTGCTTTTGCAGCCGTGTGTGTGTGTGTGAGGCCAAGGCCTGGGGTTTATGTTTTGGAAAGATAAAGTATCCCTGACCCTGTGTTTCCAGGTAGGCACCAGCCGGCTGTTGAGAGAGTATATAAGAACCAAAGCCCCCCCATCCTCCCTCACCACTTCATCCTCAGCACAAGTCCTACCCTGACGCAAAGACACATACACGAGCACACACCACCATCCGCACACACACACACACACACAGCTTCCCTCTCTTTCATCGTACATACCGGCTGAGCACCTAAATCACAGAAATGGCAGCACATCAGGGGAATCATTTGAGACTGAATAGCCATAGAAACATGGCGCTGTCACCTGGGAGACCTCCACAAAACAGGCCAGCTCTCCTCCTCACGCACACATACCTTAGTCCTCTCCATGCCCTTTAATACCTCTTTGCCCTTCAGTAGCAATCTGCATAGAAATGTGTGCATTCTATCATTCAGTGACTAGACATTACACCCTGGCTAATATGAGAGGTCCTCGAACGACTGAAAATGAACCCTTGAAAATACCAGACGTTTGCATTATGCCTCCGCGATTGCATCTCTTACAGGGAAAGACTTGATTATGTCATTTGCCATGTCCACGTCATGCTGGTTTTTATATCTTTGCCAGGAAATCTACCTCTGACAGGTCATTAGTCATCCCTCCCTCCCCGCACGCACATAAAACATCAATTCCACTCAATATCCCGCAAACCCCCGTGCTTCTCGACAAAACGCCAGAACAAAGAAGACGCTATGTAAACGGCTGCCGTGCTCTGATTAGCTCTCATTCCGGAGCACTGCAGAAATAAGGCACTCATTCCCCACCCTGTTTGAGATAACTGCCCCTTTTCAGCAGCCACATCATCCCTCCGTACTCATACACGCCTCGTAACACGAGTGCATCTGTTTAGCTATTCTCATCAGCTACTTATGTAGTGACATTAAGGAAGCCTATTGCTTACAGAACCAATAATCTATATCGCCTCAGGCCCCCTTATATCCACTAACCTACTACTTCGGCGGCAGCAGCAGCAGCAGCAAGCAGCAGAAGTGGAGCCACTTTTGTTGAGGAGAAAGAAAAGAAAAAAAAAGAAAGAGAAGCCCCTCCACAGAGCTGTAGCGGCTTTCTTGACTGACCTGGGTGGTTGGCTACATCATCTTGACATGTAATTATCTAAAGCCCTTTAATCACTTCCATAAAGATTAATTGCAGGAGACAACAGCGGAGGTCGTGTCTTCAAATCAAAAGACTCCTTGGCAGATTGACACGGCGGTGTAACAGAGTTCAGACTTAGGTGTTTTATAAGGGTCATCTACTGGAACTGAAGCAGCTTTTAATGCCGTAATTGCAAGTTCAGCAAAGTGGGTTTTATAGCATAAAGCTTCTTTTTTTCTTTCTTTTTTTTTTACTAGGATTTTAGGTATTTTCTGCATGCTAACCTTAAGCTGAAACAGTGTTATTTTTTCTCCTTACCTTCATCTCTTTTCCTCTTTTCACCATTGGATCGTGGAATACCCAGAATCCCATTGATGGAGTAGGATCCCGCGGGGTCATTGGAGGCGCTGGTTACAGGCGGAGATGTTGTGCTTGGTACTGGAAACCAAATAATTAACAATTAACAACCAGCTTGAGTTTTACAGTGTATAAATGCTGTTATACTGTGTGAATGCTGTTACCTATAGTATGGCCTGGCGTCGACAGGGATGTCCCATCAGGGGATGGATGGAAAGGCTGCTGGACTTTTGTTCGGATGATCCTGTATAGGGGAACAGAGGAAACTCAGATGTCACTGCTGCTTTTCCACCAGTTTCTCCTGGACACGTCTGATCTGCCCTATAATCTGGAGCGTATAGCGTCCGCTCGCCGCAGCAGCAGCAGCTACTATGGAGATATTGTGTGATTAAGATATCAAAACGCAACTCATACGCAAGACGGGGATCCGGTCAGTGGTTCTACCTTAAAGGTGAGGTCTGGAGAAAAAGTCTTCATTGCACTTTTGGTCTGAGTGATCTTGCAAACAAAGCATGAAATCACATCAATTCACCTCAATGATCAGCTTCACTGACTCTACCTGGCCCACACTAATCAGCACCCCCCTCCCCACCGACTCTCCTTCTCTCTCTCTCCCCAGCCCCAACCGTGGGAGAAGGGGAGAGGAAGGGGGGGGGGTTCACCGGGGGCCGATCACAGCCCTTATAGTAGCCCCTTTGCTTCCCAGATCAAACATCTCTGTAGAACCAGCGGCCCCCATGTGCCAATGCGGATGAGGTTGTATTGATCGGGGCTTGGGGAGAAAAAGTTGGGGATTAGTCACACGGGCAAACAGATGCAAATAGAAAGCTATAAATTATATGTGACAGGAAAGCAATAGTTCCTTATTGCCTTGCACAAGCTTACGCCAGCATTAGATTCCTTTAATCTGAATGGCACTTGGGGAGAAAGGGAGCTGTCACAATAATTTGTAAACTTTAAAACTATTCATCACGAACGCCACGAGAGCTATTTTAGAGCACAAGAAAAAAAGAGGCTGAGGGCCATAGAGGCTTTTAGGGTTGATTTCTTTACACAGGTCAGATTTTTACTCATTTGTTTTTGTTTTATTCCCATGATAGGAAAAAGACTTGCCCGCTGAGATAAAACTACACAGTACTTGGCTACAATTTCAAACCAGAGATACACTATTCTCCTCCCCCTCTTAGTTGTGTCCTCCATATTATTCAGAGACACATCAGATGATCTGGATATTGATGGTGCCAGAAGGCTTCAGACTGAGGAATAAATCCAACACTGTCACAACACACACACAAAAAGATAGCACTCCCCTTGGAGGCAAAGCTGCCAAACAACAAGCTTTTCCAGAGAGTGCATATTGATGTTTTAATTTTTTTCACTTCTCGCCCATAACAGTTATTCGACCCCTTGACTTGTGTGTGCTACATAAATTCAAAGACTTTATTTGGTATCCATGTTCTTGATATTGAATAAGCAATTTGGGAGAATGAATTAATGGCCTGGCTGTTGCTGAAAATCCCCTGAAGAAATATTAAAATTGCTTTACTTCTGAATCAATAATATCGAGCACCATTGAGGACCTGTTTCTTTTCTTTTTTTTTCTTTCTTTCTTTCTTTTTTTATGTCTAGCAGCAGCAGCAGCAGCAGGGTAGCGTTACTTGTTGGTCGTGGTGGCCCTGACGTGTAGTACAACACTATCTCTGTAGCATTTAATAATGCATGCAGGGGAAAGGTGTTTAAATAGAGCATCCTCTTTTGTCAACAGTCCTGAGGTCAGACTGTCTGCCACAGAAACCCACGACTGGCCCCAGTCAGAACCAGCCAACTGGAAAAGACTTTGGCTCCGGTCTTTAGTGGGAAAGCCTCGCATGAACTTCTTGTGTCATTTTTTTTTTTAACACAAACTCGCCAGCTCTTTTTCTTTTTTTTTAAATAATACAAAATAGCATCAGATCATATAGCAAAGTCTGCTCTGGTGATCGAACCACAAAGGATGTTTTCATTGATTTTTCTTTTTTTTTCCCCGCAAACTTCTTCTCCTTTAGGAATCCAAACATGTATTGAAATATTTACCTCCAGCTAAATCAAAACAAATGCTCATGTGTGGCATCTCATTTGTGTGTGTATGCTCCACTGAATGTGTGTGGTGCTACACTACAGAGCACCACAATGAAATCTCTCAATTCTTCTGCTATAAAAAAAGAAGAAGAAGAAGAAAAAAAAAAAGAAATATTCAGCATTAAGCCATAATAGAAATTCAAAGTAGCTCTCATTTGGCTGATAGAATTACAGCTCTTTGTGTTCACAATTTAATTTCCCACATAAACAAAGACACATAAGGCTTCCCCCCTCGGTCCAAAATAGAAAGCTTTAATTGGAATTGAAAAAACTTTATAGGGCTCTTTTAATGATATTAATGTACATTTTGAATTTATCACATACATGTGTCTGAGCCTCCTTAAATGGGGCTTTTTAAGCAGCCACGAAGCATGAAATGAATTTTCTTCAGCCTTTTCTCTATTTAAAAGATGTCTTGTGTGGAGCTGTCCATGCTCTCCCATCAGCTCATTAAAATGTAATGCTGATGCTGGCTCTATGGAACAGTGCCTCTTAACCAAAGTTCATCACCAGGGATCTCTGGTGGTGGTGGTGGTGGTGGGGGTGGGGGTGAGGAGGGGGTAAGATGATGGTGGGGGTGCCCTGGGTCCTGCTGTAGCTGCCACTCTGGAGCCTTTATGCTGTTTATGACTTTCTTTAAGAAAACTGATGGTTTACAGTATTAGATATTAACCTGGTGGGTTGCCAGATAAACTCTATGTCAGCGTTTCAGTGCCACAACAAAGCAAATTAGATTTTTCACTTTTATGAATCATGACTATTTAATTACAGCAAGATAGCTGCAAGGATTTAAATGGGGAGCTTAATTAATAAATAGAAAGTGATTTTAAAAAAAAAACAAAAAAAAACAAACCTCCTAGAAAGCCTTTTTGAAATTTACAACCTTATTTTCACGTGATGTAATATTTTACAAATTGCATCCGACATCTTTTCCCTCCCAATGACCCTTTTTCAAAGCATTTCTTCAACATAAAATCTCAGACAGAATCCAGTGTTTCTCTCTCTGTGTGAGTGTGTGAGTGAGTGTGTGTGTGCAGCAGCAGCAGCTCCAGCTCCACCACATTAGATGTGCTAAAGAAAATTGGCCTGCTTTATAGCGCCACGGGATCTGGTCACCGAATATTGATCGGTTTTCATCTCGACAGATTCACTCAGTCCTGGATGTACTGCTGATTGTTGAGGGAGTTTGGTCTGAAAGATTGAATTGCACCTCTGAGACCGCAGGCAGGCAGCCTCGGCGTGCCGGCCAGCACAAAGTTGGTCAAACAGTATTCAGCTGTGGGTGGCTGGTGCGCGCGCTCACCACAGATATACATACACTGTGATGAATGATTTTCAATTTGCGCTCTGCCGGCGCTCTTCATTAGAGTGTTTACATCCTGCTGCCTGTTGTTTAATCCAACACAATTTACACAGAGAAAGAAAAAAAAATCTGAATATCCACATGCAGTGTATATATATATTCCCCCGGTTCTATAGAAACTCTTGTCTCCTACCTGTTAATTGATGAGACGCTGGGAACAGTGTCGTTGTCGCAGATGCCCTCTGCCAGCAGTCTGTCTCTGATCTCCCAGGCGAACATGGTTGGATTTTGTCTCTTGTAGTCTGCGATTTTTTCCACGACCTTCGGCGTGGCCACTTTAGGTTTAGACCCTCCAATCACCCCTGGTTTGATGCTGCCAGTCTCGTAGTATCTGCAGAAGTAATAATCCCCAACCCAAATCAGGCCGCTGGTGATGTTTTTTGCAACAGATATAATAATGTTGTCGGCTGCTCCCATCACAAATCAGCGTTTAATATTGTTTCAGACTCATTGATGCACCAAGTGTTGGAGTTTTCAAGAACTATATGAGAAAGTGTCTAAAGGTCAAACTTTCCTTTAACATAACATCAACATGAGGGGTTTTAAACATTAACAGCGCCTTAAAATAAACGCAACTTCATTGGTGCGTGCATTAATACAGGAAACGTCATGCTCATTACGCACCACAAGAAAACCCAATGACCTCCCACCAAAAATATGGTGAATAAAATAAGAAATAAATAAAAACCTGAGTTGTGGAGGTCCAGCCCTCTGTTTCTCCGCCTCCTCTGAGAGTGCAGTCCACCAGGCTGGACCTCCGGGGCTCACGTACCTGCCCAGGATCTTGCTGACGCAGCCGTGGCTGACCCGCAGCTGTCTGGAGATGTCGCAGGGCCGGACTCCCTGGTGGGCCAGCTCCACTATCCGCTGCCTCACCACGTCCGGGAGGGGTCTGCCGTTCACAAACACCCCGCCGAGCTGGTTCACACCTCCGTGCCCTACGTGGGATACAACAGCAGCACATATACAACCGTAACATTACATAAGGTTGTAGAGGGAGCGAAGCAGGTGCATGTTTTTAATTTGTTTAGTGAAGACCAAAACCAGGGAGACCAGCCCATAATAGCCCTATAACATGGCTGCAGGTCACTTTCACTCACTTCTCTCTCAGCAGCTGGATTTAAATGTATTTACTATGATATGGAGAAGTCTTTAAAATTCATAACGTAAATTTTAAATCAGTAATTTTTCATCAAAATTATATTTTTTATTTATTTTAAATTTTAATCGTATTAGGTTGTTTATTCGCTTCACTGAGGTGTCTCACTTTCCCGTCTTTTCACAGTTACCTGGATACACCACAACAACCATGTTATATTAATATTTGCCAATTATCAGTCATTATTAAAAAATAATTGATGGGAAGAAAAAGTGGATTTTATCATTGGGAGATTTGAAAAAGACAGATTAGAGATGATCACAACACAACATATCCCCATGCATGAGCATGTTTTTATATTTATAACCCATATTATTTCTGAATGAAACAAAAATTGACCCTGTAGTAAAAAGTTCTTATTTATACGATTTCTTCCTTGTTTACTGGTCTGTGTTTATTTGCTTTTAATTTAATTTTCTCCCTTTGTGTTTAAAACAAGGTCATTTATGATCAACTTTAACTTTACAAATTAAGATAAATTGCTATAATGTCATTGTAATAATTAAATGAAATAACAGACAGTTGCATTGACCTGCTGCAGCTATTTAGCAGGATATACATTTTTATTTTTTCATGATATCCAGCAGCTTGTGCGTTAAATCCTGTCTGTGTCATTACTACAATTTCATCTCTAGTAATAATTTCTTATTTTAAAATATGAATTTTATTGTGTCTCGAGAAGCCCATGCTCTTCAAAGTTTCCCCCATAGTGAAAACACAGACTTGATATTTCCTCAGCAGCTCCTCGGCTCATGTTTGGTATTGAGTTGCCACCTGCCTCTTTTCACCTGCTCGGTAATTTTAAATAATTGAAGGAGCTTTGATCACTCATATTACATATTATTTTCTAAAAGAAGAAGAGCTCATCAATAATTCACTCCCATCCACCACATTACAAGTAAACCACACTGCACGAGGACTTCAGTGCGACTCGTGGGGTTCTCTTGTTGTTATTTGGATAATTTGAATAATAGATGTGTAACTAATGTGTCCTGACTTATTAGGCCTGAACACACACACATCCACACACAGCGCGGGAAGCTGTAGGGTGATAACACGTGTAAATTACTGAGTACCTGCTCACGCCTGTTCTTTTGTTTACTATGACAACTTTTAATTTCTGCTGGCCACCGCAGCTCTGTCTGCAGGAGTCTTGTTCTGCTTTGTGCTATATAATGATAATAATAGATTTTAACACTATGTTTAGACTGAAATTCACAACTACAGAAGGTGTGAAACATGAGAATATGTGACTGCCTGACGTTGCTGTTTGCTTGCATGTCACTTTATTTGTCTGTTTTCATAAAATCCGCAAAAATGCAGATTCGACACATGCAAAATAAAAAATCAGTGCTCCATGCTGCAGGCCTTCCCTCTTATGCACGATTAATGCTTAGCTAATATTTCTACCCGCATAAATGTGTGAAAAAAAAAAAAAGCTGCAGTGGCTGTGTAACTCAGGTTGTGCTACTTACGGTGCATCGCGGTGAAGGGGTCTGCTTTGCAGTGAATATCCATTGGATAGCAAAGGAAAGACAGATAATCAACTGAAGTCGCCGTTTCGCCTTCCTGTCGAGGATGAAAACGTGAAGAAAAAAAAGGTGATTCTACTAAACGGAGGTGACTTGGTTCGTCCCCCTCCACCTCCTGCTTCGTCAACAAACGATCTGATGGCAACTTCTTCTTCTTCTTCTTCTCCCCTCCTCCTCCAAAAAAGTTGCCGTTCTCGTCTCGTGCTGCTTTAACAGTCCGGTCCTGGAGCGGAGGTCTGGCAGGTGCGCAGCGGCATGACCGAAGGATTGTTTCAGCAACACACCGCTCGTGTTTTCAGTTTGTCGGTGTTTCTCGGAGCCCCCGCGGGGCTTTGACCGGAGGAATAATATTTCTCACCAGCGACAACACACACCAACACCAACACACACACCCCAGCGGCTTCTTGTTTTTGTTTTTTGCTGTTTTTGTTGTTGTTTTCTTTCTTTCTTTACGAACGAAATGTAACGTTCAAGGTCCAGCCAGCGTGCAGGGCCCGGGTATCTCCTCAGTCCTGGTGGCCTGGATGGATTCACGCGTCAACACGGCATGCGGGATAAAAAAAACGCGCGCGCACACCTCCACATACACACACATACACACACGCGTCGGGTTTGTCTTTTTTCGCGCAGGATGCGTTAGGCTGGATCTTTGGGGCTGGGAATGAAGCCTCTCTCTGTGTCTGTGGTTCTAAAAGCTGCAACCCTCCCCTCCTCTCTCTCTCTCCTCTCCACTCTCTCTCTCTTTCTCTCTCCCCCCTCGCCTCCCCTCTGCAGACCCCCCCCCCCTTTACTTATATGGATGACTTGTCAGACAAAGGCAATAGATGCCAACACTTTGTGATTCGCCAACGCAAAAAACCGGGGGTCCAAATGAGGAGGTCTCTAGGTCTGACACACCGGCAGGAATGGGAGGGAGATAAATAAAGGAATGGATTCGGAGTTGTTGCAAATATCAGAGTTTTACTAGACATTATAACAGCTGTGAATTATATGCTCGCTTACTGGAAGTTTTCAATCAATGAAATAGAGATTATTTTTAAATTTGTGTTGCTTTCTGATCTTTTTCCCTCTATCACGCGGACTAACAGCCTGTCTCTGGGAATATACAGGATGTCTATGTGGTCAGGTCTCCTCAACCCGGATTTAGCTCCATCCTACTTTGATTTTTTTGTTTTTCATTTTATTTCATTTTTTTCTGTCCTTATGTCCACACTGGAAGGCAAGTAGGCCTAAATGAATTTGTTTACACCATTTAATTCTAGCTTTATTGTGAAAGATAGGATGTTGAAGTGGTCATTTATGCAGATGTAGCTACTGACCTTTTTCTTTACACTTGCCTGATGGTGTGATGATTCATGGGTCCCAAACTGGGAGCTGTGGTGGTGGTAGTTGCTGGTGGTCGGAGGTGAAACTGATCTGCACCCAGCAGCAGCAGCAGCAGCAGCAGCAGCAGCAGTGCCCCTGAGCCTCTGTAGATGGCGCTGTATAGTTTCTCAAATGTAAAGGTGCTGTCAAAGACCCCCACCCCCTACACCCCCCCTTAAAAAAAAAGTCAAACTTGAGGTGCCTGTGATCAAACTGAGAAGTAAATATATTTCTCTGCAACAATTATCCATAAACTGCACGTGAGAGGCTGCGAGGAATTTGCCACCTGCCATGGAAAGTGAATGGAAACTGAAACTAACCAGTGATGGAGACAAGTGAAAGTCAAGATTCTGGATAGGCCTACCTACTACTTTTCTATTTAAAAAACCAAAACAATAACAAAACCACACATCAAAATCATAACAGACGAAATTATGAAATAATTGTAATTTGACAAAAAAGAGGGAATTGAAGCACTTTTCTTAAAGTTACAAAGTGTAAAAGTGCAGGAAAAATACAAAAACAAAAGCAAATGTGGATATAGACTACATAGAAATATTTTAATAAAAGTCACTAAATTGTAGTAAATAAATCTCAATGTAATAATAATAATGATAATAATAATAATAGCCTAATACATTTTAAAATTAAATACATTCATAATTTCCCCTTGTTTTTATTGCATGCTGCATGTGCAAAAATCTGTATCATTTATTTTTGGGGTAGGGTGGGGTAGGTGTGGTTGGTAGGTAGGTGGGGGGGTGGGGGGCATCTCTTAGGGGCAGACGGCCACATCTCGCGGTCTGCCTCCTGGTCAGGTTAGGGGATGATTTCTCTTTTTGTTACTGTTTTTGGAGTGAGCTTCTGGTACAATATGTAGCACTATAGGCTGTAATTTCACACCCGGCTGCACATTTCCCTTAAAGCTACATTCTTTTTTTTTTTTTCACCCTATAAGACCCCCACCATCACCACCACCCTCCCTCCCCCTCCCTCTCATGGCCTCCTGCTCCCCACAATTTGGTCCCCCCCAACACACCCCCTGCAAAAAATTAAGCAATGGGGGGAGATACAATGCTGAAATTGTTTTTGTTTTTTTATTTTAAAAAACAAACAGGCATACAGATGAATCCACTGTTTCCACGTGTTTACTTTGTTTGGCGTGTTGTTTGAGCAGCACGTGCTGGATGCTGCTGGGTGTCACTGTGGTCAGATGGGCCTTAACCCCCCCCCCTTCTCTCTCTCTGGGACGGGGGCCGCTCCATTCAGCTGCTACAACACAGGCTCAGAAAGCTCCTAAAAAGCCATAGAGGAGAAATGAAACAATGAGAATAGTCAATGAGTCATCGCTTCATTATGATTTTTTATTTTTGCAGTTTTATCGTTGATCATCAAAGTCTGAATATTTCTAATCATCTTATCATTTTATCCACGCGAAGGGACAAAAATCTAAGTTTCAGAGAAAAAATGCAAGAATTTAAATGCAAACGAGCGACTATCTCCACCCTGACACACAACCGCAGTATTTAAGACGACGCCTCTGCGTGTCAAGAGTTTGGAAAATGTTTTTGGAGCCCGCGTGCACCCATTAGGAGAGGTGTAATGTATTGACAGAGAGCAATTTATCTTTTGCCCCGCTTCCTAATGGCCTGTGCAGAGGAGAGAGGAGAGGTGGCGAGGAGGAGGAGGAGGAGGAGGAGGAGGAGGAGGAGGAGAGGGAAGAAGGAGCACCGAGGGTCCAGCAGCTCCACCCGCCGAACATCAGCTCGCACTTTGAGGCAGCGTGTGGCGGAGAGGAGAGGAGGAGAGGACCATGGTGGTGGAGGAGGAGGAGGAGGAGGAGGTGTAGAGAGAGAAGTTTCTGTAGGTGGGTGAGGTGTCATTTCCCTCCTGCCGGTTGTCTCGCGTTATTCCAACGTCACCAATCGATGTTGAGTGTCCCTGCAGAGGGGGAGCTGACACCACTGGTTGTAAGTTGAATATTAATCCTTTTGGATTTAAGGGAGGGGGTGGGAGGTGGGGTGGAGGGAGTCTGTCAGGAGGTTTATGGTGATTTTAGATGAATTTAGGGGGCGGATTTTGAACGATTTGCACAACCTGTAAATCTGGGAATAATACCCAAAACATTTAATAGAGTTTTTTTTTCTTTATTTCTTTTTTTAAAGCATGCTTATATATGATAAATAAATAATAATCTTTTATTAGACTAAATTTGTCAAACATATCCTTTGCTGCTTGCTCTTGGAAATCCATCCAAACGCTTGTTTTATATTGAAGAGGAGGAGGTTTCAGAAGTTGAGCTGCAGCCTCCACCTGCTTACAGTATGACACCGTGGCACCGACTAAAACAACCTCCTGACACTGTAGCTACTGTATATTGGATTTCCACACCCGTGTCCTCGCGCTCTCCACCAGCAGCAGCAGTAGCAGCAGCGTGTAGAGAGACAGAGAGAGGAGAGGATGGAGCTGCTGCTCTCCGGGCTACAAATCTTGCTGGCGTGAACAGATGGAGCATCAATTTGATTCCATCCTCGACACCGTGAAAGATTGATTTTGCACTTGCTTTTAATTTTGCCCATAATTAATTGGATCATTACAACTGTTTTGCATTGATCCCATCGTTCAAATGTAAAACTAAAAGGTGAATTAGAATGTGATCTATGTTTCTATTGTATTTATTTTTATCCACACAGTGGGAGCACTGTCACTGAAAGAAGAAGAAAAAACACATAACAACAAATAATCGAATATCACTTATGTCCAATTTGTTCATTGAAGTGATTGGACGATGTTCCTAAAACCTAAAAATGAATAGTGTTAACGTCATTAATACCTCAGGATGTGGCCTGTGTGTTTGCTCACACACACTGATCATCTGAAATATTTCATGACGAAAAGTCGCTTTAATATTTCTACAGTTTAGTGCATTTTTTTTTTAACATTGACACTTTTATTGATATAATATTCCTAAAATATTTTTTACAGCAGCACATACAGTGTCTTTCTGGATTTATCTATCATGGGCTTCATTTTAATATCATTAGTTTGTAAATCATCAGCTGTCACTGATTACCGGACATCTGTAAAAAATGTAGAAAAAAAAGAAATTCATATTTAATATTAAATAAATAAATAAGTCACTAAATACACAGCCTTCATTTCCATATGTAGCAAGCAGGAGGAGTGTGTGTGTGAACATCAACAAACTCATGTAAATAAATAATGAAAATCGTCTTTTATATTAAGTCCAGTGTCACGTGCGTAAATCAACGCACATTTAGTTGAACTTGTCTGGATTCAGGATAAAATTGATTATTTGAGGAGTGAACTGCACGTGGATCACATCAGGAAGGGGAATAAATATGATCGCAATATAGTTTTTTTTTAATCTATTGGTTGTTCGACGCCACTCGTCTTATTATTATTTCGAGCCACCTCGCAGCTTTCAAAGTGTGAATATGTCAGTTTAATGCAGCCAATTTAACCGTTTACTGTCTTTGATGGGAAATCATCAAAAATTAAGAATAGGCGTAAAAGTCAACGCGGAAGTTTACAGCTGTCAGGGTCGTATTTCAGATGATAAAACACACACAAGGAAGGACACTGAGCTGCTCCACGTGAGTCTTTGTGCTGAAACTATAAAAAAAAGAAAAAAGAAGAAAGAATGAAAATCCACACAGCGCTTTAAAAAACCTGCATCCAGTTTGGTGTTAACTCCAATTAAACTCCTCTTATATCCGCAGTCTTTTCAGCTTGACTGTTCAGCTGATGATCTGTCCCGTCATTAGTCCTCAACACCAACACCCCACCCTCCTCCTCCACCCACCCCAACCCCCCCACAACACCTCACACAAACACACAGTCACATACACATGTACACACAGTGACTGAGTGGTTCCAGTGGTTTTGCATTGTATTAAAGATCCAAATGCAAGTGGGATCAGGTTACATTACTTTGATTAGCAAACACTTTGTTAAATTACTTTTCATACCCTGAGCACAAAAGCAGTCAGACAGTCGACTTCCTGAGCTTTTCCCTGCCTCAGGTACAGCAAATCATTAAGAAAAATTAACATCTCATTTGCATTTAAACGTGAAGAAAGGACCTATTTACAAAAAAAAAAAAATCATATCACAATTGTTTTTATTATTATTATTATCAGCATGTAAATCTATTGTATAGAACATTTCCATGAATATTTCAGACATGTTATCTCTCTGTCTCCGATGCATTAACACACTAAGTTGGGGAATAAAGTGCCAAAGTCTTAAAATACACTCTTGCTCCTCATTCATTATGCAGATTTGCAAGTAATTGTTAAATATGCCCCGCAGTGCTGGATTAAAAATAGGACTGTATCTTGTCATTTTCAAAAAGTATTCTCCATGTTGCATTTATTGTACTGGGAACAAGGGCTAAATCGGTTTCTCTTCCCCATCAAACTTTCCACATGAATAGTTAAATGTGTGCCCCTCTGGTTGGAACTCAACAAAGACTGGAGAGGCTTTACAGAAAAGTAAAATGTAAGGGCACTGGAGACTGAAGTCAGGAATATTGTAGACATTGTGTCTTTTATTTTTTCTGCAAAAGTTGTCACAGATAGCCAACAATGATGTTTCCCTATTTTTTCCTTTTTTATTATTTTTAAGTCACTAAAAAGAAAAAAAAAAAAGAAAAAGAAAAATCAGTATCTTCACCTTCACCCACAACAACCACCAGAGCTGCACTGAAGCTTCTCTACCAGTGGATAAAAGCATCACACACCAGCCAGTCCTCCCATAAGGCCCTGGGTTCATCGCTGTGGGAGAAGCTGGATCCTTCTGTGGATCAGTGTATGTATGTACGTGTGTGTGTCTCTGTGTGTGTGTGTGTGTGTGTGCGGCAGAGATCAGCCTGAGGCGGCTCGGAGGTGTCCCGCCAGCTGCCTGTGTCCCAACCAGACAGCCAACAGCTTCCAATCACATGTCAGCAATATGGGAACCAGAGCTTCTGTCCAGTGGGCCGCTGACATGTGTTAGCCTATGGCGTGTGAATGCATAATGTAGCAGTCACCTCCTGGTGGCAGGCTTTGAACTCACAAATGTTGATTTTTTTTTTTTTTTTTTAAATCCACAGACAAGCCGATGATGTCTTTAATTCCCCCTCTTTGTCTTGTTGTCTTCCATTTTCCCCTCTTTTGTCTTCACTAGTTATCTTCGCCCTAATAATGATATGATAATATGATCGAGGAATGTCAGCTGCACAGTGTGATTTGCTGATTAGTTTGTGCGTCTGTGGGTGTGTGCACCAGCTCTCTGTATACACATATATTCCTCTCCCCAGAAATCTACGGATGAGCAGCTCCCACATAAGCTCCTGATCACTTCTGTAAATGCTTCCTGTCACCTTCAGTGGTGTAATGATCATGAAAATTGTGACCTTGATCTATGGAAAGCCATAATGTGACTGAATGGCCTCCTCCCACGTACTTTCTCACCGGCTCCGAGCTCGGAGGTGCGCTAAAGGACGGCTCTGAGGAAGATTGTTTAGTGGTAATAAAAAGCCAGTAGTTTGGCTTGTAATGGTTCGGGCATGCCTCCTCTCCACAGCCATTTGGCTAAATCTTCAGTGATGGAGGCCCGTGTGAATGTAGATGAGAATCTGGGAGATGTTGACGCCTGTCCTCCGGCACCGGGGAGATTTTATTGTCTGGTGGTCCAACATGATCAAGCACATAACTGTGTTTAGGGGACAGAAGAGTGCAACGCTGATGTTATGTCCCGTGCTTATCATCATTTAAGGGCAGAATTTAGAAAAAAAATAAAATCCCTCTGCCATCATGATGCCATTGTGCTCATACTGGATTGAAGTCGTCATCCGCCGGTTTATTATCATTGTTTACTTCTGAAGCAAAAGAGCAGAGCTGTAATTTGTGACTATGACCATAAAACACATAGTTTTACGATGCCAGTCACATTAGACGCAAAGCTGGAGTGTGTTTTCTAAAGTGCACTCTTTTACGCTTTAAATAAAGTGTCTGTTTACATGCATTTTAATGTGTGACACTGATATGTTTGGCACAAGAGCAACTTTCCCCAATGTTTATTTTTCTCTCTTTTTTTTATTTTTTGTTTTGCTCCAAGTGAGAAATTGAAAAAAAAAAAAAAAATCAATCTCTGGCATGATGTTGCTCGAATTCTCATTTAGTCTGGAAAATCTGGTTTGCGCAACATTGTTTATGATCACACCCTTGCCAGCTTTTCATATTTAAACGAGCAAAGGTTTAATTACCAAATGATGACAGTGTCATATGGTGCCATGATGGCACAGGGTGTCTAATGAATGCAGAGGAGCGAGGGATGCGTACGCAACACTGAGTGACAGTGGGATGCACAGATCAAAACAGGAAAAAAAAGAAGAGGGAGAGACAGTAAAACATCTGTAATTTGCAATTCACTAATGTTCAATGGTTGCTCATGGATTAAGAATTTTAAACTATTGTCTGCCAGATGGAAGAGAAGAGGGAGGGAGGGAGGGATTGCAGAGGAGGGGGAGGAGGAGGGGGCTTCTAAGCAGCATATTTACATCTGTATATTATCAACCCTAGATTTAGTAATCAGACAGAGGAAAAACCAACTGCCTCCAAAAACACTCTCGGGGCATTGCATTTATTACCTATTTTCCAGCAGCACAAACATTAGTGAGTGTTTTTTCCTAGGCGTATTTAAATTTGTCAGGACAGCTTGGAGATTGTGGGGAGTTCTGTGCACGACTTTGTGCTCGATCTATCTCGATATAATCAGGAGACAGTTCGGAGTGCCGGACCCGGGTCTGATCGCACATCAGAGATAATTTCACCGGGATGTTGATGCACTCTGAAATATT
Organism: Decapterus maruadsi; assembly: GCA_030347415.2. Taxonomy (NCBI): domain Eukaryota; kingdom Metazoa; phylum Chordata; class Actinopteri; order Carangiformes; family Carangidae; genus Decapterus; species Decapterus maruadsi. The sequence goes on along the minus strand of CM064888.1, from coordinate 8,557,479 downwards.
GCACTGAAGTAATATCAGTTAGTGGGGCCGCCACAAGACGTACCAGCTTAACCAGCCATGAAACCTTGCTGAATTACATGTATTTATACTTATCTCAGATCAGCACTTTTGTCATTAAAATTTGGACTGGTTGCCTGTCTCTTCTCGTGTATCTGTTTGTGCAGTAGTTTGCCAGCCTATAGGCCAGCGATTGACACTTTTTACTCAGCAGTGTCAGGAAATTACCACAGAAAGCGTCGACTTCATCTCCATTCAGAGGCTTCCTATTATCCCACAATCCTTTTGGTCTTTTCTTAAGCGTGTGGCAACCTTGAGTTTGCATGTTTTTACTGCATCTTGAAGGACTCAAACTCTTTACAACAATGAAAACAGAAATTTGTGTCATGTCAAATATCAGCAAACTGGATGTCAAAAGTAAAAGTATCTCTGAGGCAGAATGGTGTGGCCTAATAACACATAGGCAGTTTTTACTGTACATGCTGAATCTGTCTCGTGTTTTGCAAGTTTATATGTGAAATATGCAAATTAACCAGTAACTATTGCAGTTATGTAAAAGTAGGAGAGTAGTATACTCCAAACTAATAATATATCATTATTAAGTAAAGATACTTCTTCTACTTCTTTTCTAATATTCTTCTCTTATAGACAGCCATTGACATTCATTCATTTCCAAATGAAACTCAATCTGCAGGTTGTGTGAATCCTTCACTTCATTGTGTTTGACTTGACTTCATAGTTCACAGTGTCTTATTTCAAACACATTTTTAAGAGTCTGTAACTCTGTCCATTGATTTTTATGCCACTCAGAAATGAATGGAAACCAATGGTTCTCAGCCAGGGGGTCAGAAATAAACAAAGAAAATTGAATGCTACCAAAAACCAGACTTTCTTCTAATTCTTGCATTAATTTAATTTTACAAGCTCTTGAATGATATTGAAACAAACAAACTGACTTATAATCCCTTTGTTTAATCAAACCACAACCTGCAGACTTTATTTAAGGGAGCCATTGGCCTGCAAGCCACCTTTAAAAAAAACTCCATATTTACAGCTTCTGTCAACTTCCTACTATCTTTGTTGTTTAATACTCATACAATCATAATATAAATGCTAAAGAGCAATTCTGAAATTTTACAGTTACATTTCCAAAACAGCTTGAAATTTGAAGTAAAATGGCAAAAACCATTGAAGTCACAAGTGCAGCCGTCTAATCCGTGGGTCCATTCAGCACCAGAAGTGGACTGTGGAGAGCTCACCCTTTCATTAGTAATTAAGTGCTGTTGTCATGCTGTGACGTAATGAGTTTACCCGCGCCATCCATCCTGTGATACCGAGAGCCCCTCCCACTGCAACACACACCAGGAAACAACACTCCATCTATTTAAACCGATGCATGAACCATAGACTCTTCAATACTTGCAACAATATGGTCTTTATAGCCAGAAGAATAAGATCTTGTAACCACTGTGAACTTTGTAATTACTGCGGTTAAATGCTAAATTGTCTTTATTTAGTCACACTGTGCTGTTTCAAAGAAAAGAGCTGAGTCCTTGTTTTCGGTGCACGCTGGATGTACACTGATGCAGACACATGTTGTGGCAGTTGTTGCCGGCGATATATGCAGGGCCCTCTGACTGCGCGGGTCTCCCATGGCTCTCTCCCCAGGACTGTGAAAACATCTGTCAGAGCGGCTGCCATTTTCCTCTGTGGTCAGAGCGTCAGGTGAAGGTGCTGCCTGCTAGCCTCATGACATGGTACACATGGGTACCTCCAACAACAGTGCTCATTAACAGGCAAATGGAGCAGGAGCACCAGCAAATTGAGCAGCGTTTCGCCAGGATCGGCCCCTGCCAGATTGTTCGGATAGCCAAAGTGACATCACCAAGTGCCAGCCCCCTTTGCCCCCATCCCCTCCTCCTAAAAAAAAATTAACATCCCTAATCATCTGCCAGGCTAAACATTATTCTTCATGATTCAGATCAGCCATGCTTGCCCTCCACTCACGGAGTATCTCTCCTCTCTCCGGGCCAAAAGCAGCCAGCCTTGGACTGATTGCTCAGCCTTTTGTGCCCTTCGTTTGTGAGAATGGCAAATCGATTCAAAAATCATCACCCATGAGCAGCTCTCATGCAGAGCCGGGCGCGTGAGGGTTGCAGATATGAAATGGAAATCAGGAAAACAAAAAGTGGGGCCCTATTTTTGGAAGGAGTGCCACTCCCAAATAAGTTTTTATAAGCATATAAATGAAATGACGCGTCCATGTTGAAAAGCAGAACGTAAACAAAAAAGGGCTGGTGGCTGTTGTATTATGTAATCAGTTATTACTTTCTGATTATAACTTTTAAGATTTTTGTCATATTAGAAAATATCTTTCAATTTTGTGAACTGAGCTTCAGATTTACCGATTATGCCTTTTGATATTCAGAAAACCATAATGATTTAAATGTTATTTTTTTAGTATTTTATAAATATATGTTCTGGATTAGCTTTAGTATTTTTCCAATATTCACATCCAAAATCTATATCAGACTGTAATACAATTAGTTTTAAAGGATTTTACCAAAATTTACATCTGAAGGAACCACCCATGCATTTTTCCGTGCGTAACATATTAAAACTCAGTTAGCTAATGCTTGAGGTTTGTAAAGCCGGAAAAAAAAAAAAAACTGGACCAACAACGGTGAACTAGGAAAAGGAAGAAAGATCAGCACGAGGAACAGAAAGGAACCTTGGCATATCTAATTAATTACCACATATTAGACTGTTTGTTTACAGAAATGAAGTGCTACAAGAGGTCTGATGTTAATTAATTTAAAGTGTACTTCCCCCCTCACTCCCCACAATGTGTTGACGACGTGCTGCTGAGGTACTTTCATGGCAGGTAAACCTATGTCTCATTGGATTTCCATCAATGGCTCTGAGGTGTGTATGGAACAATAGCTTGCCACACAGATTAGGGAGAGTGTTAACATGATTGCTGATTAATAACGCCAATTAGAATTCACAGCAAGGCAACAAGAAGAGCAGATCAGCACGATTATGACACGAGCGAAGGGGAAAGATTGTCTGGATCGCACACATACACCACACACACACGAACCAGCTCCATTTGTTTCCTTACATCTTTTTTTTTTACGTTCAGAAGTTTTAAAGAGGACAAACTGAAGATGTGTTAACTACTTTACGATCACCCGGCGTAGTTATCCATCCTCCCGCTGTATTTTTAGATTGTGCAGAGTTCTGAAAATGAGTAAGAAGTGCTTATCCATGTGTCCTGTTGACTTTTTTTGTTGCCACTTTATCAGTGTGTCTGGGAGTGAGGCGCAGGGCTGCACACACAGTATAACCAGAGTCTCTGGAGGTCTCTCTCTGGACAATGATGTATTTAAGCCCCTCCAGAGGTCAGATGGACTCTGTCCAGAACATCACCTGCAATCAATAGTGTTGGTAAACCAGGCACAACTGAGCAGACATGGAGGGTCCTCTTCTAAACACACTGTGAGGGAACCGCATGGGCCATTGCACTGCTAAAACTGGGAGAAGAATGGCTTGACGCGCTGCTACTTAAGCACCACTGAGTGAGGGAGGACTTATTTATGTTGGGCTCCACTGGCAGACTTGCACTGTTGTTACAACATGAGCTCACATCTCTGACAAAAACAAAAACAAAACAAGTTAGACAGCAATATATGAATTCATGGAAAGGATGCATTAATTCCTGTCACACCGAGTGTCTTATCAAGGTCATGGTTTAGGTTTTTTATTTTCATATCCTATTGGCTGGCAGGAGATTCTGCAGATTTACTGGTGGACCATAAAAAGACAAATGTGCATACATTAGAGCCAATGGTATTTACCGCATTTAACAGTGTTGTGGTTTTCTGGTGCAGGTTCTTTCCTCAATCCCTTGCTTTGTGTTCTGTCTTAAAAGTGAGAGGAGGGAAATAAATAAGCAATCGATGTGGTTCAGAGTAACCTTTAAGCTTTTTAGTCCACTTCCCAATTTGTAAAACTGCTTTACGGTTTATTTTGAAATGTCTTTTCAGGAACATTTACTTAAAAAAAAAATTCGGAGAAATTTTTATTTGCAGCATAAAAAGAAAAAACATCATAAAGACACAAATGACCAAAGAACCTGATTAATAAAATGCAAAACATATGAACCAGTTATTTAATAACTTATATATATAATATAATGTAATATTCTGTGGACTGACGCTGGACTTTCAAAGTAAAGTATTGATGAAGCATGCAAAGTTTGTCGTAATTGTCATTGTCCATTGAAAATCATGTTTCCAAATTTTTCTGACAAAAAGAAGGATCATAAAAGCTCCCCTGCACCTTAAATGTATAAAAACAATACACTGTCAGAACAGCATACAAAGACAAATAGAAAACTTTATTAATTTATTTCTTTTATTTATCAGATTTCTTTTTTCATGAGTTCATTTGATGGCCCAGAAGTCTTTAAAGAAATCAGATTATTGCTGAAACAAACCTCCTGCTTCTTATTCATTAGCTCGGCTATTTTATTGTCCAGTACTTTCCTTTGTCATCTCTAAAATCAGATTCTCTGAACGGACAATGATGCTGTCGCCTGCAGATTTTAATTCCGCTCAGATTCCTTCTTTCCACCTCGCCAGATCTTCTTCCTCTGCTCTCTGTTCGGTGTCTGCCGTGGTTCACTTCACCGGCCTTCTGAGATATTGGGGTTCAGTAAAGTAACAAATATGGCTGCCAAGCGTCTAAATCTTTATCCTGAGCGAGCCTCTCGAAAGTGGGCCGGATTCAATCATGTGTCTGCGAACTTGAGCCCCCCAAAAACAATGAATGCGGAGCCACCGAGTGTCAGCTGCAAGTGGGTTTTGAAGAATTGGCATAGTCATTTAGGCAGCACCTCACATCCTTCACAAACAAATGAAGCCCCCAGTGCTTCAAAGTGAGATTGATCTCCTTTTGAGACTCGGCACAGAACACTGGGATTCTGAATATTGAGAAAGGTGCCTCTCGCCATGGAAACCCAGTATAAGCCCATACGCCCGCCTGCCCGTGCACCCGCCCCCCCCACCCCCTCCTCCTCCTCCGCATCCCATCCTCCACTGGAGTGATGTAGAAAAAGGGACCCGGCGGAGTTTTCCAACTTCATCAATATTCACTCATTCATCGTGAATCCTGGCAGCAAATTCTCGACTGTATTACTGGATGGATGTTCTCCTTTGTCACTGTGAGGAGTGTCTGAAATAGAATTTTAAATTAGAATAGAACAATTCCCAATTTTTATGGACCCCGGTCACAGCCATATATATCACTTAATGATGGAAAACTTTTCAATTTTCCCCGTGTAGGTCTTTGGCACTATCCAGCCATTAAATAGGTCAGGGATGAATGTGCATAGTTTACTCTCACTTCTATAAAACAGATGGGGAAATCCTGTGTTATGTTGATAAAACTGCTTATTTGAAAAAACAAAACAAACAAAAAAGGCATAATCAATAAGAGAAAAGGAGGATTAAATGTCATCTGCCTGCCTGCTTCTATTGTTTCTTTTTATTTAAAAACTTGTCTCTGAAGACAAAGTCTTTGCTGAAAAATATAAATCAAGCTGTTGATGAAGATGTTTCTCGCAGGTTTAAAAGTCAGTGAACCCAGTAAGTGAGGGGATCATAGCTGGTCAGCCTTGCTCTCAATGACCCATGTGACCATGGGTCAAAACATCTGCAAAAGCCTGTGACAGCGAGGAACTCTTTTCACGGTGTCGCTGTCAATATGTGGTGAAATTTGGTTATTGCATGATTAGCATGACAAACTGCCTGCGGTATAATTAGATTAGTGTTCATACATATCAGTGTGATAAAAGAGAGTCATCCCTCTGTGTTTGCACTGTTGTAACTATCCAATAAAATGCCTTATTTGTCAAGATGCGCAGAGGAAATCCAAAATTCGTTAGTGGAAAATATGTTTGTACCAAGCCAAAAATAATATTACATAATCCAAATGATCAAATTGAATTCTTTTGTTAAGGGAGTTCTCTTTAAATCCACATTAAATACTCTTTAAATCACTCTGCTTGAAACTGAATTAATTACAAATCTGCTTCAAAAAGGGTATTTTGTCATAAAAATGTTAATTACCAGGGGGTACTGACCTCCCTTTTGGCGTTGTGTATCCCCAGCTGAGGACAGGGCGTTTGTCCACTGTCGCCACTTAATGACGGTAATATTAAACACTCACAGAATGTTGTCGCGCTTTTGTCTTCATTCATATCAAAATGAAGTTCTTGGAGGCCCGCGTTTATCAATCACGGCGGGGCTCCAGCTGTTCGCGAGTCTTTGGCCTGGCTTCAACAGCCGGGCTTACAAATTGTCTCTGAATAGCGTCGAGCAAGGCCCCTTCAACCCCCCCCTTTTGTCACTGTCTCCTGACAAATGCTCCTCGGCTGCCTCTCCCAGACACATGCCTCCTTCCTACCTTCTGCTCTCTGCTATCAGATGGCCTGCTTTGCATTCTCGCATGGTTCACTGTGAGCTGCTTTATCTCCGCGGCTGCTGGTGAGCCCAGCATCGCATCAGACAGGGTTATATCACGCTCACAGCCACAGTCTGTGTCCAAACTGCTCCATACTTGTTTCGCGCTCTGGCTGTGAACTGGGGATTATTATGCAAAAACCTGTGTACTGGTTGTTGTTTTTTTCTAGTTTAGCCAAATGGTATGAATGGAAGATGCTCAGTCATGATCAGTGATGGTGTGAGGTTACAAGCTGAGCAAATGCATCGTAAAACCTTCAACTTCCATCAGTTTTACATGATTTTACATGATAAAAAATATATGTGCATTTTTAAAATTTCTTTAATATCTTCAATTTCTTTGAGTTTCTACTGCAAATATAAATGTGCCCGAATCCTGTGGATTTACGTCCACTTATCAAACATGGATCATTTGAGAAAGTGCTACCAAAGAACTGAGTAATCTAATCACATGCTGGGCGATTTTCCTCTGATCCACTTACTTCAAAAGTAAAAATAACGCAACAAACAAACAACACAGACAGTAAGAACTGATTTCAAATACTGTAAACTCTGTTTTACCTTTAAAAAGACAAAAAATACCTGTTTTTTGTTATTTATTATATTGAAAACCGTTCACTATTGAATGACATACGTGATGGGAAATCATGCACGTCTAGGATGTGAGCGAGCAGGTAAACCGATAAACCAGTCATCTAGTAGGAAAACTTGGTCTCTCTTGTCCGCTGCATCATTTAGAGCTGTCAGACGCTGAGCTGACCGACAGCCAGCGCCGAACCCCACATGTTGAATCATCTGTCAGGCTCAAAAAGTCCTGCTGATGGAGACCGAGAGTGACAATCTACAAGTGCTTCCAACTGCTGTTCAGCAGCACTTTGTGTCTGACAGCCGACGGTTTTAGCCCTGAGTGATCCACAAGCTGAAGGATGAGCGGAGCCGCTCGTCTTATCGCCCCAACAAAGTGAAAAGCAGGACACTGAAGTTACTGATGATGAAGAGATGGTGATCAGTTTATCAAAGCAGGCTGACAGAAATGAGAGTTTCTGATTTTTATATAGCTCAGAGTTCAAGTGCATTATGTACAGAACCATTTAGCATAAATATTTTCAATCAATACCAACCCTCTTTAGTTTCCCTTAATATATTGATCCCTCCTGACATTGGGATCCATAATTTCATGGTTCTAAAACCTGTTGGAAACTGAACAAAGTTACAATGGCTTAAAAAATATTTGAGAAACCTTAAGAATGGCCCATTTTTCTCACTTCAGCTACCCTGCAAAGCTATTGGCTGATTTAAATGCTGTTAAAATGTTTTTTGTCACCTACTGTGCCACTGAACTATTCCAATCAATTTGTGACTTGTGATTGTGGACAATTAATCTGATTTCATATCAAAATGATCTTGATTTTTTTTTTTTGCAGAAAAATCTGAAGTAAACTGCACGATCACAAATGTTGCATGTGAATTTGAGGCCACCAATCACAGAAGAGAGGAAGTTAATAAGAAGTTACTTGGCGTCAACTTCAGTACAGTACATTAAAAGAGAACATTTACACCCTCCATCCCACCTGATCCGAACTCTAACTTTCCACAGTGAGGCTTCAAAATGTTGCTGCACCGAGCTCTTCAGTCTGTTTGTTGACCAATATCCCCAATTCAGAGCAAAGAAATGCTGCATCATGTAAAAAAAAAAAATGGAGGCAGCAGCAGCAGCAGCTGATAAAAAATGAAATTGTCATCTGAGAACAAATGAAATGTTCAGTTTGCCTTTTGTATCCATTTCATAGGAAATAATTAAGACAGATGGGCAGAAGAATTAGCTGTCCTCCAAGGTCAAACGCTGATTGCCTTATTACTCTATTATTTCACTCTGGTGGAACTATTACCACTGACACTTTTTCATGATATTTTGTACATCCGCACCAGAAGAGAGAGCGAGAGAGATACAAATTGATTGTTTGGCGGCCAAATCAGTCATAGTCATCTTCAGCGGATGGATTAATGGCTTTGATGGCTGTTGCAGGTTGGAGCACAGAGACTGGCTGGAGACAAGAGAGATTGGTTTGAACCCCAGGGAGCTGAATGGATGCGAGTTGCATGTAAGGTTGCTTGGTTTTGTTTAGAGGGGAGGGGCTGGTGAAAAATGGGAGTGGTGGAGTTTGGTGCGTCCTTAGGATGCACTTTTGTTTCTTCGCTATCACGAGTGATCGACTACCGTGTTCACACTTCCCCGATGTGTGTCAACCAGCCTCCCTGCTCCCAGACTTAAGATGTCATCTGTAATATCCTGCTTTTTTTTTTTTTTTTTAAACTCCACGGAGTCTGAGGTCATTTTTACAGCTTCACATTTACTATGGATCAAGTCCCTTTAGTTTAAACAGCAAAGGTTTCCATTTAAAGGTTATAATGCAATTGGCATAAAAACAACTGAATTTAGAGACTATTCAACTGTTTTATTAAATACTGTGTCCTAATAAAATGGTCAAAGGTTAACCTTTGCTGAATTCAGGCTTGTTATAGACCTGCAGTTACTATTTAGTTGTATGTGTAGAGCTGTTGTCAGGTTTTATTTAAGTTTGTTTGTGTTGAGCATTTGGTTATTAGTAATTCAGCACAAATTCAATCCAACCTTTTGCAGTTTCACACCAAATAATCTCCTGTTGGCTGTGCCTCATACATTAGCTTGATGATTAAAGCACCATATATGTACTTTTCACTGTAAAACCACAGATGAAGACAACAAAAGACTGTTTTTATGCTTCCTTAAAAGTACAGCCTTAAGTATTTTGGTGCTACCGCATGAACAGTGATACTTTATGATCTTATCTCAGTTCTGTACAGTGTGTAAGCTTGTTACCTTGCACCTCTGATGAATGTACTCTTTCTGTTTATAATATATTGTACACCTTCTCTTCCAAAAAGAAGTGTGGATTTCTAATTTATCTCCCCAAAGAATCTCAGATTCGGGTGAAATTAATCAGCTCCACCCTGTAATTCCAAATATTTGTTGCAAGCACTTGATTGGGGTCAATGCCTCAATACTGTATCAGGGGAACAAGGAGTCCCATAATGATTTATTACCAGCCCAGCTGCACATATTATTATGAAATGAGTTTATTAGTTTTAAAGCTATGGCAGTAATGTGCTTTTGCTTTAGGGGAGCAGGCATGGGTGACAAGAGCCTGCATTAACCCACCTGACGTCAAGGCTCCATTGTATATTACATGTATCCCTAATTTGGTTCAGTACCGTGACATCATGCACATTGCAAAAATAATCCAGCTGTGGTGCACAACTGCATGAGCTGGAATAGCGAGCGATTATGAATTTAGCAGCTTTCTGTCATAATAAAATGTTGTTTTGCACAGAACTGTAGTAAAAAGTTTGATATATGGGCTATATATTTATTTTATTTATTTTTTACAGTAGGAAAGTGCAGCATGTGGCTCCTCACTTCTTGTTTTCATAGTCACAGGAGAATAATAACTAAACAAGAATGTTGTTACTCTGTAATGGGAGTGAGACAAAATGGTTTTCCCTCACCATTATCAACTCCATTTCTTCCTCCCATTCCTTCTGATGATCAATTAGATCTTAATGGATAGCCTGCTGTGCTGCGAGATGATGACCAACATGTTTTTTTTTTGTGTGTGTGTTGAACTTAGAAAATGACAAAAACCATGTGCAGCAGCCAGCGGCACACAAACTCAACCTCCCATTCAAATCGCTCCACATATGTCTCAGTCATTGATTACAACATTTTAAACATGCTGTTATTGGATGTTGTTGTTTTTGTACATTTACTTCTTCAGCTTTGATGAAAGTTTCTACACCAGTAAATCATCTGCGACTTATTGAGTTGGACTGAAATTTGATTTTCTTCCCAATTTTCCGTCTAATCTGTGATGACGCTGCAGTGATCGTTGCTTCACTTACTGTATCTGGTTTCCTTTGGCAACAGTTAACTGACATTTGACTGCCTTTGTTGCTAGGAGACGATTCTGGGTGTCTGTTTCCCATGGCAGCAGTTAACTGACATTCAAGGGCCGTTGTTGCTTGGAGACACACTGTCAATGTCCATGGCTGTAAAATCTAGGGAAGATGATGCTGAGATCATTTTTATCAACTAGCTGCTATGCTAACGGCTATGTAGCATCATCGATATATAGCAATTCAAGTAGCCTAATTTGCATTATAGTAGCTTCTCTGATGCACAGTATTTTAACATTATTAGTTGTTTTGGGGGGTTTTGTGACGGCAAACACAAGAGCCTACTCACTATGTGTTTGTTTGTTTTTGCTGTATTCATTTCACATCTTTCGAAGTATTAGCATCTCAGTTGGAAAATTTACATCAGTCTACAACTTGCAATTTCAAGAATATTTGACACCAATAATTACCTAACTTTGTGAGAATACTGTACTAACTAGACTAAGGGCTGGGTCTTCCGATTTATATTGATCTTCATTAGAAAGATCCGATAGCAGATCATATAATAAATCCTCATACAAACAAAATTGGTATTAAAACAGAAATATCAATCAATATCGAATTGAATCAGAAATCCAAGTTGAATCTGGACCTTGTGAATCGTAATTGAATCGATTCAGTAGCAATTCCTACTATAAATATAGCTTCATTTATTCTCTTTAGAAAAGACATCTTAGACCAATCAGTACAGTCAAGTCAAAACAATAGCTACGGATCCACTGCATGCACATTTTTCTTTAAAGTCATGCTTTCCAGCTTATTGTGCACCCATTTTAGAATTAAACCTCAAAATACACAGTTATTTCCATTCAATAACTCAGGAAGTTATGTTTTCTTAACAGTTACTTCTCATAAATTCTAAAAAAAAAAAAGTGTAAATAAAGCGAGTGCCCTGTCTTTTTAGACCAAAGTGGACACATAACTGGGTGTTAACATTTATCTTCATAATAGAGTGTAACAGTTTAACATGTTGTTTCGGTCCCCCATTCTCATTTCAACGCAAATGGCGACTCGCTATTTCGAAATGACAGCGCACATTAGTAGGATAAATATTGTGAGTGAGAGCAGCTAAAAGCACCAGTGTTCACCTGGTAACCCAGTGCACATTAACAGTCCTGCTCCTCTCATAATGTTAAGTCCTCGCACACTGCCTCCGACACAAAAGCCTGATCAACACCCAACGCTGCTGCTTGTCAGCTGCGGAATATATAAAGATAAATGATATTATGTTAAATCCCACTTAATGACAAATTTTTAATTTTCTGAACATGGTCATTTTCTGGCTAGTGAATCAAGTGTAAGGAGCTAATTACGTGAGGATCTGAGCAAAAATAACTCCTCATTTTCAGGGATAATGGAAGAGAAATGTTGTAGATTAATGGCACTATTTATCTTTTTTAAATTTCTATCTTTCTCTGGTGATGGCTGCGCTCCCCAAGGAAAATATTCATAAAATGAAATTGAAGTCATAACTTAATAGGTTATTAAAATTTTTGAGTGCATATCACTTCTCTTTTCGCAGCGCTGTAAATTTAAATTGAAGTTTGTGGTGTTCAGAGTCACCAGTGGAGTGAATTTTTTTTCTTTCTTTTTTTATTTTTTTAAGATGGCACAATAGAGGAGGAACATGCATCTTTGTCAGGAGGCATTTGCTATTCTAATTTTATGGCAGGCCAGATTATCAAAAAGGAATGTCACAGTGTTGGCTGCTGACAACACCTCAGCCTTCAGCCATGTGTTTCCATTAGGGGCCCTGGGCCGTCCAGGGGTTTGTTCCTCCTATTATTTTCCATTTCAGTCTTTTATCTTGATTTAAAGTGAGGCTTGCTGAATATTCTCTCCCACCCGCCCCTCTCCTGCCATTCGATTCCCCCCTTTTTAGGAAGTGAGAAATGCTATACTGTATAAGGTTTCACAAGAGGGACTCTCGCTCGTGCTCTCCGGGGAGGTGATGTAGATCGGTTCAAGGTGGAATAACTATCTTTAGCCATGCAGCGTGTTGTGGAAATGCAGAGAGGAGGGAGGCAGGATGATACCTGCGAGGTGCAGAGAGGCGAAGCAATCTGCAGCGGAGCGTTCCTCTCAAGGTCAAAGGGCAAACCCGTTCTTCTCGGCCAAGTTTACGATACATGTTTAACTGAATGGCCCTATAGTTATATGAGGAAGCCTTGTAAATTTGTCTCAGTTATTGGTCAACAACTATAAAACTGTTTTTATTTGTCCACTACTGTAGTTTCATGCTTTTGTCATGTGCCAACATTTTTGAGATGACCCCCGTTTGGTTGACATTGGCTTCTCTTGTTGTTGTATGGATCAAACTTTTTATTTTTTATTTTTTTAAACTTTTTTAATCCTTGGACCTAATTAAGACACTATACAGTATGTAAAGAAAAAAGTTGTGAATGTGTGACCCTTCTGCATTGTCATAGATTACATATTTGTTGCCACACTAGATTAGGAAATATTCAATATTTCATATGTACAAACATTGTATGTGAATTCCTTGCATCAAAAAGTTTTTCACAGACAATTGTATCATCCTACTCAGTGATATTTGGGCTTCTCTGAAAAGTGACATCTGAAATCATTTTCATAAAATTAAGAAAAGTAGAGGTGAACTGTTAGAAAAGGCTCCAGAACTGACCACAGAAAGAGCTTAGAGTAAATAATTTTGTGAACAACTTAACTATATTTTATATAAAATAGTACTCCACAATTTCTTCTTATTAATATTATACTGTACAATCAACTTGTTTAATACCAACTGCATCTAACCAGCCTTCAATTCCAGCAGAGCGGGTTTTGGTTCTCCATGCAGGTCTTCTACTGATATCCTTCCTTTCTCTAAGTGCAGAGCTCCTCAGCCCGGATGGAGGCTCTTAATTGTGCGTCTCTGGTCAGATATGAAACACTAATAGTTTTGGTGAAGTCAGTGGCCCTTCTGAGGGCAAGAGCCGAGGCTTATTATACCGTTTGACTGCTTCAAGACAAACTGGAGCGTAGGGATGCTCCAAAACACTCAGCCTGCGCACAAAAAAAAGCCGAGCTGGATCGCCTGTCAGTCAATCATCCTCTCCAGGAGACTCGTATTACTTACAGTCTGAGGAATTGTGATACGGAGGTCTCCAGTTGGTTTGAAATTAATAACATTTTGTTCCCCCGTTTCAAAAACGGACACAGTGCAAATTTATCATTCCTTGGGCAAGGGGCTCTGTAGCATCCCCTTAAGGATCCTTTTTTTTTTTTTTTTTTTTCCTTTTTTCAGTTTCTATTTAGAAATTCTGCGAGCTCAAAACCTTAAAGTACAACATATATACGAACGCTCATACCACCCTGACCTGTTTATGCAGTATAAAGTTGATAGGCTGTCAGGCCCCCAGCGAAAAGGCCCAGAATGAAGCGAGCTATCCTTTAAATTGCCGGGGTGATATTTGCAGATAATAAAAGAAATAAATCAGACAATGGGGCTGAATATTTCATTTGTTATCCATATTCCTTATGGGCAAAAAAAAAAATGATACAGAAATGTAAAAACAGCAATTCCACTTTACCCCCTCTGGAATTGTAACACTTGAGATGCTGTTTTCATGTCTGAAGACAAAGTGCATGCTTTGCCTCAGCCTGCAACAGATAAATCTAATAGGCAGCCAGAATTACTGGTTGTAATGTTGTGTAGTCTTAACCTAGTCGGCTCTTTCACTATTTTCATTTCTGTCAATCTCTCAAACTAATGGATACTCTGCAGAAATAGCTGGGGACTGCTTTCTATTTATAGATTTATAGAATCTAGCACAAGGCTGAAAGGAGGTTAGACCAAAAGAGAAAAAAAAGAGACAAACCAAATATGATGACTGTGAATTTTACTACTTTTACTGGGTGCTAAAGTGTGTTTATTGTGAATTAACACAGACAGGAACAGGCAATATTCATTATCTTTCCTGATTCAATATGTGCTTATAAGATTAAAATGATACATTTGAGTCATTCTCTCACTTGAAAGCCAAATTTATATCAACATCCACTTGCTGAGTGTGAGTCTCCATTGTTAACCCAATCTAATTTAACCTCATCATGACATTAATAAGACGTTTTTTCACCCCATGACTGAGAAACACAGTGTCCTGCTGCCGCTACTGTATGATGAGTCTTTTGCAACACAAGGCCCAGAGCATATCGCTCATCACCGAAGCCATTATGCATTATGTTTCTGCCGTGACACCTCAGACCTCCCACAACCCCTGGGTGAGATTTCCTCCCCTCTGCAGTGGCACTTTAATCTTTATTTCGTCATGTCCGTCCTCCCCGGACCTCTAATATACTGTCTCATTTCTTCTTTGCCCATTTTCTGCTAATTCACTGCCATCTGCCTTAGCATCTGTTTGAGAGGGGAAACAGGGGAAAAAAATCTTCACATAGAGGGAAAAAGTCTGTTCTTCCCTTCTTTCTTCTTCTTCTGCCTCTTCGTCTTCAAACTTTTTCTCATTGTGTCTTCCGCCGTCTTTGTCGGAGCCGAAGCCTCCGCCCCTCTCTGTCTTCCTTTTTCGCATAAGCCTCCTCAAACCCTTTTTAAGTCTAATGCTACATGTAAACCTCAGACCTGCTTCCTCTCTTGTTCGCGGAGGCCCCCCAAAGACGAAAAAACTCAAGAAGAGGGAGGCAGGAGGAGGGGGGGTTGGTTTGGTTGGTGTTGGTGGTGGGGTGGGGGGCTAAGGGTGGGGGTCATATCCTTTCCATGTCCAACTGCTTAGTCAATAACCACTGTCAACAGGAGTGCACAAAAGATCAGAAAAGTGCAATTGTAATTTTCGGACAATGGCGGGGAGCTCTCATAAGGCCCGGCTGAGAAAGGGACACCACCTCCCCAGCGCCCGCACCCTCCAACCCTCCCCCTCCTCACCCCTCCCTCCTCCCTCTGGCTTCCTCCCTCTCCTCTTTTGAGCGCTGCTGACAATAGGGAAGCCTGCTGCATTGCCGGGGAGAGCCACGGGATCACCTCAGTCAGCCTGCAGATTACAGACATTCTTTGGCAGGGCCAGTGTTGCTGCGGAGAGCCCGGGGTCCTTGTGGGCCCTCTGAGGGCTGCAGTGCTGCCTCGGGCCCCCCCGCTCCACCCCTGCCTCCCCACCTCCCTTTCCCTTTTTTGTATTGTGTTCACATGTTTGACAGACACAGAGCCCATAATAATCTCTTTCCCGCAGGGACCTGCACCATTTGTTTGGCAGACCCTACAAACAGTTTCAATCCCTTTTCTCCATGCCTTGTCTTCGCTGCTGTAGCCCATCGCCGTCATCTAATTAATGCAGCCTCCCTTTTCATCTCCACTTCCTGTTTATTGTTTGATCCTCTCCCTCCCCTCTTCTCTTAAATCCCAGATTTAAAAGTCACTGCCTCCACTGGTTATCATATTTGAGTGGCTGGGGATTAAAAAGGTGTCTTTTCTGTGGATTATGGCTTCCTTACATATTCATTGTTTTACCATTACTTCTGCTAATATCATGAGAAATGCAGTTAAAGAGGTCGCGATTCCCTTTTAAACAGAGTAAAAAGGGATTAACCAGTTCATGCTCGCCTGTTACTAGAAGCAGCTTCTTGTGATTTAATTTGCAGCTAATTTTCGACTTTCACATTGTTCATGAAATTAGCATTTTAATTAGGATATCCCGAGAGGCCTAGTTATATTCTGAGACTATATGCCTGAAACAGAGCAGATATCTGTTACATAATGATAAAGTCGCAGTGATTACAAGAGAATAAGCTGCTAAAAGAGCCATATTAAAGGAAAAGTGTTCAGAACAGAGCACGGCAGAGTGAGGATTTAACTCTCCTTCAAGGCAACCAATTGCAAGTTTTTGAACAGCCTGTAAAATTTTCATTATGAAGTTCTGATTGATTTTTTTATACATTAATTTGTCTGTTCCGTACTTCTTAATCTCTATCCATTTATTTTATTTCAATTTTGATGTCCCCATGAACAGCACAGTTAAATGTAAGAATACTAACTAATAGCAGGTAAACTTCTCCATTAAACTCCCACATTTACAGATTGTATTCAACAAAATTCATTATTATCTACAGTCTTGATAATAGATCTTTGCTAAATTATCTTTGGATCCTGTGAAATAAAGAACCAGTGTTTGATTCTGGAGCTCAAGGCCCACTCCTTCAACTAGTAAGTGGAGCGTGAGTTGTCTTTTATCGTTTCCAATGTTACAAACAAATTCCATATTAACAGACTGATTGCACTTGCTCAATGTTGTAAAAAAACTTTTATTACTATACTTTTACTTTACTCATGTTTTTTTTTCCTTTTCCTCTACTCAGTACGTCTGAAAATGACGAAAATGTTCCACTTTTAACCATTTATTTGATAACCTGAGTTACTAATTAGTTCGTAAATCCAGAGGAATAATACAACAAAAAGTATCCCTTAGGGGGTGGATTAACTTTTTTAAGTTTGTAAGAAAGTGACAGACACATTAATGTGCCATTAATAGCAGTTAAATTCTGCATGATAAGCACTTTTACTCTTGTTACAGTGTTTTCCTGTACTCTGTTATTGCTGCTTTTAACTCCAGTAAATGATCTTTAATACTAAAGAGTATGTCGACAGTACACTGGGAGTATTACGCTAAAAACTAATTTCAGATGATCACACTCAGATGGTACAATTACACTTTGCAGTCATGTTCATTGCAAATGTGTGGGAATGTGAGTTTTTCATGATGACGCTTCTCTGTGCAGAACTTTTCTGGGTGTTTTCTGTTCATGCTTGAAGCTTTTTATTGTTCCCTTGTAACGTATGGCGTGTGTGCTCAGTTTAAAGATAGCTGTTACCTTTAATGATACAGACAGACAAACATCTCCATATGGAGTGATATACAGCGAGCGTACACAACTATAGCAACCTATTTATGACCTCTCCCTCTGTGTGAGAGAGATTTGAGGAGCCATAATTGGTTCTCCTCACATGTATTCTCCCCAGTGTGCGCCCTGCTCGCTCCACAGGGAGCACTTTGATGATAACTTGCTGCATTACACGCTAACTTTTCGACAATGGCTACACGCTCTGTCTTTATTGCCCCGACTCCTAATGGCTATCTTGAAGTGCTGCCTCTGGCAATCCGGTCGCAAATAAATAGAAGCTGACACAGTAATTTACTCAAATCTTCTCTACAGTTTTGCCCCATTCTCCCTCCAGAGATTTCCCCTGTAACAACAATTATTTCAAATGTCATTGATTCCTGCCTGCGGGGCAAAGACAAAATGAACATAAAGTCCTTTCACATGGTTAAAAATTAAAATATTTAGGGCTTGCAAGAACAAGAAGGGTCTCGTGAGGTGGACGACAAATGTCACCATTACTTGGTTGTGTTTCTGTTCTGGATCAGACATAAAATCAGCTGTTTTCTTCACCAAATGACTATTAACCTTTATCTAATAGGGGCAATGGCTCTCATTTAGAGAGAAGACCCAGCGGAGGACATATAATTCCCTTTCAGCGGAGTCTTGTCAGCTCAGTGCACTAAACAAGATGAACACATGGCCATAGTGCTGCTGTCTGGTTGAACAATCCTAACCCTGCAGATGACATGGCAGCGTATCATCACCTGAGAGCTCATTATAATATTCAAATGATCTTGAAAGCAGAAATATGAGCTAAGACTTTTAATGAGAAAAGAATAATAGCAATATATGTTTACAGTTAATTTTCATTCCCATCCTTACATGATGTTTGTGCATGTAGTGTGCCCACATTTGCGTGGATGGGGATGGGAGTGGTGGTGGTGGTGGTGGAGGAGGGGGTCATGAAAATGTTTGTGGTTCATTTCCTTGTTTCATGTTGTTGTGCAAGGCACAGCTCAGTGGAGGGGATCTTAACATGTCACAGTGTCATGCCAGTGTCTCTGTGTGGTTCTACATGACCTCTCTCACCCGCTGCTCTCCTCTCCATGGACCCTGCTTGGCCAGACACACCAGATAATGTAATAAAGATATTTCTGCTTCAATAGGAAATAAAGAAGGTGTCCTTCTGTGACCGTCTGCTATTGAACTGTGCTCTACTATGGTCCTGAGCTACAGTATAACCTGTGAGCATAAGTCTGGAAGGTTGTGCTTCAACAGACTGTACAGCAAGATAGTGGTGAGGTACAGTAGGATGTGCTAAAAAAAAAAGCCAGGAAGTTCAAGTGGAAATTACTGTAGCAAAAAAGTGTAGACGTTTTTCATTATTTGGCTAATTCATGCAAATAGGCAAGTCCATAGGAATATTATGGCTGCATACAATGATACATCATGCAAAGAAAGACCACTCAAATTTCACATTCAAGAAGCACCAAAAATTAATGCAAGATAATGTGAGTTATGTACAAATTACTCCATGCACTTTAAATGTTGATAGTTTGGATACAGTATTTTAGATATAATAAACTTAAATATGATTGCTTTCAGGCCTAAACTAACATTTTTGTCCATATTTTTGTCAATGCGCAATAGGCTTTGAAATTTCATGTTCAGGTTGGGAAATACAATTTAAATCACTTATTTGATACATGTACATATAAGGTACAATCCCTCCATCAATCCTCTGCGAGGGCCAGAATGTTTGAAATACAATAATTTCCTGAAAAAGACAGTAAAGATTTTCTGACATCCTGCAACAAAACAAATGGGACAAAAATGTAATCTCATTGGAAGTAACAGTAAACCTTAGCCTAAATCACAAAAAGGAGAGTAAGGATAGTTAAAAATGAACATCATGAAATAGATGTATATACTATCCATTATCATGAACCTGTTTGGATATTTTTTTATTCAGCTGTGTTTGAGTAGCAAAAATACCCCACATGTGATGATCAGGTTTAGATGAAGCAGCCCAACAGCATCTCTGTATGATCATTGTGCTTTATAGCTATTGTCTATCAAACACTTACATCCCAGGACTTGGCTGTGATGAGCCCTAAAGCATATACCCACAACTGTCCCAGATTGCTCAATATTCAGCTTCTGGCCCAGTTTGTTGATTAGTTTGCCTCTTTCACATAAATACTCACTCACACAGACAGACACACAAATGAGAATTGCACCCATGGGACCCAATGATTCTATCATACTTTAGCTAAACATAGACTGGGAATTAGTTGACTGGATAATCAATTTGACAGAGTGCCTCAGCAATAAGTGAGTGAAATGCACAGACAGCGCATGTCGGATAAGCCTGTGTAAGTCGAACATTTGTCACACAGATTACAAAGGGAACCTGAAAGGGCCTGGGAAGTTTTGAATTCTACAATTTATTCCTCAAACATATTATAGCTATATATATTATACTAATATGGGAGAGGAACCACACTTAACCCACAAATAACCCAACACAAAGACTTCTTATCCAATTAAATTACCAGAAATATTAAAATAACAAATATAAGTTTGTGTTATAATGGCCTACAGTGTGTCTTCTAAATGCCAAAACAATAAAGATTTTGTGAAAGAACATGCCACTCTTTGGGCATCATGTCAGCTTTTTAACTGCGATTCAGATAAGTACTAAACACCTTTAAAAGTGAATGACTTCTGAATAATTACTACCTAGAACCTCTGCTCTCAAGGGAGCAATTTAGGGAGCCCAGATGGCCACCAAAATAGGATTTAGGCGCCAAATTGACAACATTACTCACACAGGGATTATCAATTACCTAGATATCAATGCAGTGTAATTTTACTGAATAGGAAGTGTCTTGGAGGAGGCGTCACTGACTGTGGTATTGTGACTGTCTGGCATTTTAAAGATCATTAGCTAGCCATATATGTTTTTGTAGCTATTTCTCTGGCACCTGCACTTTTCTCACATAAAAAAGATTTGCAGAAGTATTTACAATCAAAAGTGGTGAAAATGTACTTGTCAATAAATATGAGATTATCATGTGGTTGAACAAAAGCACACAGATTGGTCAAGTCTGCACTGCCAACCAGTCCACTGCGTCACTGCGTAACGTAACGTAACGTACGTACGCCGACGTTAACAGGTAAATGCGGTAGCAAACAAGTCCGTAATTTGACGGACCGGTGGTCTTTAAACAGAACTTAACACCGTGAGTTATAAGCTAATTTAGCGGAAAAACACGTTAGCAGTAATTTCAACCTACTAGACAAAATGTCCAGCTAACTGTTTTGAACAAATATTTGTGTTGAAGTGCGTTGACGTCTTGCTAACTTGGAGCAGCAGTGGGTGAGGTAGTGAAAGTAGCAGCACCACGCAGCTGCAAAGTTTTGCTACTTTATGCTGCTCATGCACTCACACGGTTAACCCATGATATTGCCACATAGCCGAGTGTTTGTTTTTTTCTGATGTTATACCTGCAAGAAAAGTCCTGAAGTAAAAAGTAGCCTATAATTGTAGTTCCACAGTGTTTGAAGTGAAATTCCTTTAAGTGTTTCACTGCTATTGGGGAAGGTCTTTTTATTTGTTTCTAATTGTTTAGTATTTATCTGTTATCAATTTGATCCATAGATTTTGAGTAACAGTTGATTAGAGTAGATTATGAGTGACATAATGACATGATTAATGTGATATTTAGTAACTTTGTATTTTCTTTATGATTCTTTTATTTGGAGGTTGTCAATCTAGAAAACAAAAAGAAAACAAAATAAATGTAGAAAAGAGACTGAGTTGCCCGTTGTGTTGTTGTTTGGCCAGGTTTGAAGCAAAAGAGGTATAGTACATGTACTGAGTGACTTCCTACATGTAACACTTAATGAGCTTCATGATATAACACTATAATGTATTTTTGTTTAGGTTATGGCACCTGTCCTAGCTGACTTCCACAAAGACAACTCCACTCACACCCCAGGGATGACAGAGGAAGAGCTGTAGATACTGAAGGCAAAGTCAGAGCAGGAATGCAACACAGGAGGGCCCAAAGGAGGTTAAATCCACCCTGGAAGCTGGTCATGGACAACTCGCCCCCTCCCCAGGTATGTAGATGATGTATGGTTTATGTATGTTCACTGTTTCATTTTTAATTATAGAACATGTCATACATTCTATATAAAGATGAGATGAGGACAATATAAAGATGAGCTAAGGACAACAAACTATGTAAGGATGAGATGAGGACAATACTGTATAGTATATAAAGATGAAATGAGGACATTATTATCCCACACTTGGACTCACGGTCATGTTATCTATTTTGCAGATATTTCCCTGCATAAAGTGCAGCTATTTCAGAGATATTAATATGAATACACCCTAACAAAAACTTGATACATTATTTATTTATCAGCAAAATACGGATGTAAATATCAGAAGCTGTACCTAAGAGATGAGTTAAACATTTCTTATTAATGGCGTCTTAAATGGCAAGGAAACCAGTGGATGCACTGTATTGTTTAGATTCTTTCTTAACTCTAACATCTTGATTATTTCTAGTCGGCAGGTTTTCTGTGAAACCTTTCACCTTACACGTTATTAATTCTCCATCAAATTTGTAAAGTTTGGATGCATGTAATTAAGAAGTCAAGCAATGTAAATGAAACGTTTCAGTAAGTTTTTATGACAGTGATATATACTACATAGATCATCTTCACTTATTTGGACTTGCTAATTAATCAACATTATTTATGCAGGGGAAAAAAAAGCTAACTTTGTAATTAGTAAATTACTTGATCTGTTACAGCGGCCTATGCAAGGATTTGAAAGTTGGAATTTGATCTGGAAATCTAAATAACTCATTAGCATTATGATTTAGTAAATGTTACATGAAGTCAGGCAAAAACAGTGCTGCTAATGCTCGACATGTGGATGATTATATTAGTCAGAGAATTAACAGACAAATTAATCTCTGTGCAAGTAATTCTATAATGTGGCGTGTATGAACACAGGCTTCTCTGTAGTGTTTACATTCAGTCATCACAGACATTCAGTAGTAGACTCACTGAACAGCACTACACAGCTTTGTTTTGGTGACATTACATTCAGTCCAAAGATGAACTTGTACTTGCGGTGTTGCTTAAAAAACAAACAACTAAAAAAAAACAAACAATACAGAAATCAGTGAGCGTTTCACAAAGCACAATAAATGAGCAAAATACATGTTTCCATAGTGGGCGAGACTCAAAAGACAGAAACTTGGTCTAGTTTTCAAGCTGGACTGGAGCTTTGTAGCAGGCAGTGAGTGAGCACATTAATCTAATGCATCAGCAGGTCCACATTTGTTTTAATGCAAACTGAAGAGAAGAAACGCACGGCATCTCAAGGGAGAAGAAGCTTAAAATTTCAGTCTAATGATAATAGATGATAATGTTAATGAGTTGTCCAAACATAACAAATGGAATGAATTACTGCCATAGAACCAAGTCTGTTTCATTAAAATACAATAAAAAGGAAAGATTAGTTTTATATGGGAAGTAACTTTCCTCCTTTGTGTTATTGATGAGAGTAAGGGGAACATATCAAGGTTGGCTTCAGCCTCTGGTCAGTATTGATAAAATATTGCTACTGTATAGTGTAGCCATTTTTCCTGGATGCTTATTTGGCATTAAATGAATTACTAACATGACTGCTGACCCTTCAATACAGTAGCACGAGTCAACAACGGTCAAGTATTGTGTCGAGTTTCAACGATGCTTGACTCCTTTTGTACTGGAAAAGTAAGGTTGTATGAAGTGAGAACTGGGGCCCATTTGAACGCAAGAGGTAACTGAAACACTGTAATCACTTCTTGGCCAAAACTATCCTCTTCCATCTGTCTTGATGATCTTATTCCCCAAGTAATGTTCCTCCACCTTAATCAATTTTGTAGCAGAGCTGTGTTCATAGTAGTCAGGAACACTGGGATTATGTGCTGAGGCTACTCTCCCTCCCTCTCTCTCTGAGACGACCTTGTCTGTGTAACAGTACTGTTAGCCCTCGGCCTCGGGCAGTCAAACACACACTCAATCACCCCTGTAACCCTTGCAGTCAACAGCGGACTGTCGCAGCCCGTTGCTACAATCTCAATTTGTATTTCGTCTCAGACTGTGATGACTTGACAGAGAAAAATAAGAGGATTTGTCTTGATCTTCAACTCTCCCTTGAGGAACTAAGTCTTCACCTTGAAGTTTAGCAACTGCACGGCCGCCTGCTCTCAAACAAACACGTCCCCTCATCCTTTACAGTTCATAAACAAAACGCGCCAAGCCTGAAGTAGTAAAATTATCCACAATAATTTATATCATATGCAATCTAGTTGTAGTGTTTTCCCAAAGGGGAGTTGTCAGGAATTCATTGAACCTGAGATGCATTGGCTTGAATGTTAACTTTTTCATCCGATTATATATCGTATTTGCCAATAAGGGAAATAAACGGTGATCATTTTTATTTTCCTAACGTTTTTACATACATGTTGTCTTGCGTTACGTACATATTTTAGTGCATCCTATCATACACTTAATGAAAATAAATGTCTTCACCGCAGTCGGACATCTGTTCACCTATAAAGTCATATAGCCTTGGAAATTAATGTATGCATGTACATTCTACAAACTGTGAACGCACAGTTAAAAACAGTGCATCATAGAATAACTCGTGATCTAAACCATGATTTTTTATTATTGATTACTTTTCCAATTCATTCATCTTTTAGTTTATGTAATATGATAAATCGTGAAAAAATATAAATTAAAGCCATAACATTTTTCCAATGTCCAAAGTAACATCTTCAGATTTCTTGTTTTGTGGTACAGTAGTCAATAGTGACAGTGAAGTCACGTATAATAGATGATTTGATGTAGCTGATAAAAGCATCAAATATTTTAAGTTGTTGGTATTTTTTGATGAATGATGGTCAAATAGTTTTATTTTGTTCCTCATCTATCCAAATAATCTAATCTTATCCACTCTTATTTAAACATTTTGCTGAAGTTCAGTTAATTCAGCGTTTTAAGGTGACTGCACTTCACTCCCCTCTGTATCGGGATCATAGCAGCAGCACTAAATGGCAGAGCAGCCCTCTGCCAAAGCTGCATCAGTAAACACTGCAAGCCTCTAACGGTGATGCACTGTAATGGCCCGGTCTTGAGCCTGGCCAGAACATCGCATGAGGTGCTAAACAGCGACTGGCTATAAATATAAGTGGTGAACACTGCCAGTTGCACTCTTGCGGCTGAAATGAGCCCGATGATGGGAGCTTGAGAAGAAAGGGGATATCAGTGGTCACTAAATCATTCTGTAATCAGCTCTCTATGCAGGATCATCCATGCATGTTCAACGCCCCATTCTGGAAAGCTCCAGCAACAGAACGCTCCAGCTGACCCCATCTGTACCCCATCTCGTTTTGCATTATCCCTAACCCATAAAAGTCCCATGCAGCACAAAAGAGTTAATGATTCCCTTTGTTTTGTTGCAGGGAACAGAACCAAAGCAAATGACAACAACAAATCCATCAAACTTAGCAGCAGTGAGCACATCAGCAGTTTTTGCCAGCCCACCAGAGGCCTAAAATGCACATATTGCATGCTGGCCCCCCAAGCAGCAGGCGGCCCTGGGACTCGCCAGCCCCTCGGTGGCCAGAGAGGACTTGATAAATGACTGGAGCAAACTTCTCTGTCACCAGTGAGGGAGGAGTCCCCCACAGTAAGCTACATCATCCTAACAGCATTATTCTTTTCATGCCCGGTGTCGATACAGCGTCCTGTGATTGGCGTCACGCTTTGCACAGGTTAATTGGAATCCTGAACTGGAAAACAGTGGGAGAAAAGTGCAAATATCGTCGCCCAGAGAATCACACATGAAGAACATAAATATGTGTCAGTTACAATCCAAAGTACAGACATATAGTCTGATATTTCAGCTGCTGAATTTATTATAATATATTAACTTTTAAGGAAATTTCAATACCTTATTCAAATCTCTCTCAACTCTAAAAGATTCTCTGTGTTTTGAAATACAAGCATCTATAGCGATTTAAAAAGGAAAAAGAAAAAAAAAAGTCACTTTCCAAGATGCAGCGTTGTCCTCATGTCCATTACAGGATTGGAAAAGAATAACTCAATCACTGCATGTCTCTGGTCACATATAAAGCATATACTAAGATCAGAGGGCGCTCATATGTTCAGTGACCTATGGTATAAACACAGCAGGAGCAACACCTCGATCAAGTCGCTTCACTTGATGGAAAACCTGCGCGAGAGCCACGGTTGACCCCGAAATGTAGTTTGTCACTTAGCGCCAGAATTAGGGGCGAATGCCGATGCTCTTAGCGAATGTAAAAGTAAACGCGAACCATCTTGTCAAGGTTACCTCTGTCTGCTGGACTTGATTCTTAAGCCACATGTCAAGATGTGGGACAAACGCAGGGTCATTACACATACGAATGGACAGCTCTCCTCATCAGGGCAAATAGAAGACAATGTCAGATGGCCTTATTGATAAATTAATGAGGCACAAAACACTTCCTAGAAGACCCATCCAGCACCCCCCAACCCCTCCACAACCGTCTCCTCAAATCATTGATTTGCACATTATTCACATTGCAGCGTTATGTTGCAGAAAAAGTCTCGGTAATTAAACGCTGCGTCCGTGTGAGCAAGTAACTTAACCATTTGTTTTACTGTTGATCCACAATTATCCAACATGGTCTCTCTGACATATGTTTGTCGTATTTTGTCTTTTTTTATTTCGTCAATGGACGAGCAGCTGGGAAATCCCTAATGAGACCCGAAATACTTGTTTCATGTTTGAGCAGTAATGGAAATTACTTTTTCTTTTGGAACGGGCGCACAAGAATCACAGGAATCACCGAGACAGCAGATCAAGAGTAAAATGAAGTATGCAAATGTAATCATATTTATCAGAGAATGCTTATGGCAGAAAGCTATTAATTTCTCCTCTGCTTCTTGACACTTTAACATATGCATCACCTGCTTCGCGCAAATGATTATTTTTGTGTTTTCCATCTCCGTTGACAGAGCATTATTTTCTTTCCCATTGCGTCTTGTTATTTTTCTAAACTTTCTCTGTCTGAAGAGTGTAATGGCCTCTGATTGAAATTTCATTCAGAAAAACTAAGTGAAATACATGTTGTGTATTTAATGGGAAAAATAATTGCACGTCAGATGAAACAAAGCATGACGCATAGTAACCAGGGCGACTGACGGAAAACACAAGTCAGCAAAGAGGTCAGGCTGTTCACTCTCTCATTTGCCACAATTACTCGCCACACTCATTCATTTACTCATCCCGTCACTCTCTCACCTGACTGATCTGTTGCTCCCTCGCTCACTCACTGGTTCGACTTTCCATTACACAATTTGACAAATCCTCTTGAGACTGTTAAACTGTTTACATCAGAGAAGTGTTGTAGAACTTCTCTCAGCTTTCATTCCTAAATCCAAATGATGTTTTCTTTTTTAACTTTAAACATTTCCACTATGATTGGATAAATCTATTACAGGAAATGCACAGGAGCATAGCAGGTGCGCCAGAAATCCAGGGATGCCAACATGCTGTTTGCTTGTTGAGTTGCTTTTAAATATCAACCCTTAATGTCAAACAACACATGGGACTATTTCCCATTTTCCAAACTATGTCTGGCTCCATGAGCCAAACATAATGATCTTGAAACAAGGCGGTTGACAGCCAAAGAAAACTACTTTGTGGCTGTTCCAAAGTTGCCAAATAAAGACATTTGTTCATTTATATTACATAATTGATCCTTCATCTATCTTTCTCAGCAGAAATAGACACATGTCACATGAGGTTAGTTTTATTTATGAGGGCCAGGTGTCATAAGTCACAAACATTCACCTATTCTCAAATAGAGAAAAACCTCAACATAGGTCCTAGACTAGATGGAAAGATGTGTAGTAGATTTTGTGTTGAATGAAGAAACCAAAAAAGTAAAATAAGAAAGGTGGAGTTAGGCTACGCTGTGTAAATGTGAGCTGCTTAATATTTGTGAATTTGACACTTAAATTTACTGGCAAACATCACATCAAAAAACACATGTCATTTGGTCAGCAGCATCACAGTGCCATGTTGCAGTATACAGAAAGCTCTATTCCACAATCATTAAATCGAAGTTATTCTATTATTGTGCTTGAAGAGACGGGAAAAACATTTCACCTGTGCTGTCAAGCAGGGTTGTCAGCCGTGTGTGCGACCTCCACTGTCAGACACGGAGCCCCTTGTGCTCTCTGGAGAAGCACAGCCGCTGAATTTGGATGAATAAAAAGCAACGTTTCCTGTAACGACTGTCCGCGAGACGACTGTTCAGGAGTGCTATTTCAATTCATCCCTGGAGCAGCCCACAGGAATTGAGCCCATATTGAGCTCACTCCTGGGCTCTGAGAGTGGTCAGGAAGATTGATTCTAGGCCCACATCCCTGCTCACTGAAGACTGAGGTGCATTGTGGTTTGAGCTCGTGCATCACGTGACCTTGTGGCTTGGATAAAAAAAACAAAAAAAAACTGGAGATATTTTTTCCCCCCCTGTAATGTAAAGATAGAGTAATTTGAACGGCTTTCTGAGGGCATTGAAAAGTTCTGGTCATCCATAATTATTGTTTATCATGAGAACAGCAGGCAATCATATCTTCAGTACGTATAGTGTAATGACCTGTGGGTTATTGCAGGGACAGTATGGTGGTGATCACTGCATCTGCCAAAGTGCCTCTAACCTTTTGAGTATCACTTATAATTAGCAAGGATAAGACTTGCAAAAAATACCAGATGGTAACATTATTTGATAGTCTCCCAAAATGACGACCACGGTCCTTTAATTCTTGTGTGATAGTTTTAATTAAAATGGCTTGTCAAAACGACAATTTACGCTAAATTGATGCTATGCATGATGCTATTAATACAATGGCACTGACATTCCTATTAATTAC
Source organism: Decapterus maruadsi (assembly GCA_030347415.2). Lineage (NCBI taxonomy): Eukaryota > Metazoa > Chordata > Actinopteri > Carangiformes > Carangidae > Decapterus > Decapterus maruadsi. The sequence goes on along the minus strand of CM064888.1, from coordinate 8,529,094 downwards.
TCTGACTAGTTGATATCACACACATCTTCATTATCGACATAAAGATTAAGATTGCCTTAACTGTTGGAGGGATGGAGAATCCTAAGTGATGCATTCATCTAATATCCATTCAGTATGAATATTAGCTCATTTTTAGACAGAAATGATCTACCTTACCTGTCAAAGCTGACATATATAGATGCCTGTGTGCATATACATGGTGTATGGGCATGTGTTCATATAGACAGCTCCTTCTATTCTTTGACTGTAACCATAATGCATACAAAGGTCAGGTTTAGCAGATTATTGGAACCGCAGTCAATTCCCCCACACATTTTATGTCAGTATTAGAGTTGTTGTACATACAGGATAAAGTTCATTAACATACCAGCTACACTGACAAACAACTACATGCTACAAAGATTGTGCATCTTTTAGCAGTCACATTGGATTTGTGATATTGACCTTTCTATTGTAAAACGGCAGTTACCAAACAATTAGCATTAGGTCATGAGCTATTCTAACTAAGATATCCTTGATAATATCAGGATCCTGAAGTGATTCAGTATTAAAATGACCCATGTTTGGAAATTAAGAGACTGAGGCCACACAATTATAGCAGGAAGCAAAAAATAATAGCCAAATGTGACTCATGTTATATGTAACCCTGACTGATAACCCTGAATTCTCTTAGACAAGACAGAACTGGTATAAACCCATGCAAACCATTTTATGGCCCACTGAAGCAGTAAACCCCTACTGTAACAATGACAAAGACAAAAACTCTAGTTTGTATTTTTCACAAAGTTTGTAAACAGAAATAAGGAGTGGATGGACATCTTCCACTAGCAGGAATGGCTATTGATCAACGATGTAAAAATAAAAATATCAGTTTGGTTTCAGTGTGTTGCATGAAGCCCAGGTTGCGGTTAGTGAACAGTTCAGTCAGGTCTGTCTGGTTCATCAGTTTTTTCCTGTGACAGGGTAGTCATCTTCATTCCCTTTGTCCTTACTTTGGAGCAGGAGGTAATATATAAAGGTCTGTGTCTCCCTCGCCTCTCCACTTGTCCTCCTGGACTGAATAATGTCTGAAGCGTCACTCGTGGCTTGATATGATGAGTTATATCCTGATTTCAGAGGAGTGGACATTTCATTTTTTTGTAATGTAGACATTTTATGATGCGGTCATGTATGATTCACTCAGACTGGCTCTAAGGTTTTTATCGTCAGATAAGAACTGTGACGTATTCACAATACAGTATATACTTACTATATCTTATATTTATCACAAAAAACACATTTTTAAATTTAAATGTTACCAAAATGTTGAAATATCTAAGTTGAGCCAAAGCCGACAGAAGTATACAGAGGATGGTCAGTTTCTATGTTTCTTTAATGTAATTAGGCTTTATTTGATAGTAGTATATGTTAATTGTCCAGTTTACGACTGTTTGTCCACACTGTTATCCTTTGTTTTATGGCGCCCACCACCGTGAGCTCAAAGTCAAACTCAATATGATGAGGTATTAGCCTCCGCCACCGTTTCACTCAGACATGTCAAGGTCAGGTCACTGCGGGATTGTCTCCAACCCCCAGCGGCCGCGGCCACACATCTTCCCTCTGCAGGGGACGCGCGTTATTTGTGTTCACCTCATCACTGCTCAGATGGGCTGTGCAGAGATAATAATACCCCCTTTAACCTTCTAAATGATTACAATTGTTAAGAAAACAGCTGCTTGCGCTGCCGCTGTCGCCGCTTGGGTTTTTATTTTCAGGCTAGATTTTCTATTTGCTCTGACGTAAGCGGTGGCTGCTGGTTTGCCCTGTTTACATCACACGTACTGTATGTAAGCAAAGCAGCTATTTACACAGACATTGATCTTTGTTTTACAGGGGGTGAGACTCCGATGATGAAGCTGCCCCACCTGCCTGATGAACTTGTACTTCAGCGCAATGAGACCTCCAGTTTTCTGCCGTGGTGTTTACTCTGAGTCTGCCAAAGGAGGAAGGAGAGGGGATCCATTTGTCCCAAGGTGAGACACACTCTCCAACACCCCGATGTTAAATAAACACTCCCAGACCTCTGGCCAGCTCACTCCAGCTACTGGAATACCATTGGTGTGTCTAGATGATGGAGGGCTATTGTTATCTATCGCCTCTGCACTCGGCTGAGAGGCCAAGGAGAAGGCTGGCCACAGTGGCATGTTACATATAGACTCGCCCACTCACATTAAGTTGTATTTGTTGGCCCTAAATAAAAATACAACGACGGATTTGCAGTCACTTTCTTAGAATAACATCTGATTGAAGAGGGACAGAGGGAGAGAGCGGGGGGGAAAAAATTAGAGCGCAGCTCAGCGTGTGTTTCATCACCTGCAAAGCCAATGAGGGAGAGCGTCTCCGCGTCAACAACTGTAAAGCGTATCCCAGCTTCTGCTGCGGCTGCCATCTCCGCTGCACGCTACACTAACCAAGAATGTGTATTTCTGCAGATGATTAAATCAATACCATTTTGACAAGACTTGTTGGAACATGCCTCTTTATTTTACACAATTCCTTCCCTTTCGTCAGGGAGCATTTATCAACCTGCCGGGGTGCTGTCACCTAATGGAGATTGTTCTTTAGTCCGCACTTGATAGAAGGGAACGATTATGATGCATGTCGATAGTTTACAGAGATATTGACACAGGAACAAAGAGCAGACCCTTGCGGCTGATAGCCTTTTTCCCCTCACGCTCCCGCAAGAAGAGTCTTCCTCTCTTGCACTACTACTCCCATGATGCTCTCCTTTGTTTTAGTGGTCAAATAAGGTCTGGAGGCCTCATAATGCTGCAGTCAGTGAGGGGGTCTCCAGTGTATTTACTTTACGACACAAGCCAGGCATCCTCCTCCCTCTGTCTCTTTCTGTTTTGTCCTGAGCCCTCCAAACAAACAAACAAAAAAACTAAAACAAGAAAAATCTGTCACCTTAAAAATGCTGTCACTCGTCATCTTTGGTTTGGTGCACAAGGAGTTAAAGATAAAAAGCAGCCCAGGGTGTGACAACAGGCCCTGAATATAATAAGCCTGGAGGAGACAGGAATGTGAAAAGGTGGGATGCATATAAAAAGAGGGAGGAGAGAGGGAAAACAAATGATGAGCTCTACCTATAAATTCTTCATCTGCATTGGCTGATTGGAATGGCTTGACTGTGCGCTCAGCTGTGACTTAACAACTAATCCGGTTTGTAAGTTATTATTTATCTTCAGGAAAGTTTGTCAAACTTGGGCTTTGATTTTCTACCCTGATTTCCCTCTTGTGGCTTGCTCCCGCACATGGTCCCCACATAATTTATGACTGCCTCTGGTCTTGATGACAGATTATTAAAAGTAGAATTAGTTTTTTGCGCGGGATTTCTCCACTGGGAATTGGGAAGGCAGTGCTCTCCGCGGAAGGTCTCTTACGAGGTCTCCATTACTAATAGAAGTTTTTTCCTCTGATGGGGGGGCAAGGAGACTAATGATTTGAATTTACTGTGGCAGCCGTCACGTGGTCTGGAAGGCATCAGTCGAACAGACAAGAGGTTAACTTCCTCCCTGTGGAGAGGTTTATTGGATTGTTTAGCAGCAGAAGGATAATGTTTTTGTCATAGACTGCTGCGGCAAAACAGTGGTGTGGCTGAGAGAAAGGGGAGAAGAGAAATGAAGGGAGGAAGGACAGAGAGCGAAGGGGTCCGGGGATGGATAGAGAGAGAGAGAGGGAAAGAGATGAAAGTGAGAAAACAGCATGATCGTGGCACAGTGAGCAAGGCGAAAGCAAGTTATTTCTAATATAGGTGGACAGATACTATAAAGCATGGTGATAGCGTACCATTCCTCCACAGCTCTTACATGTGTGCAGGAAGAAACACATTCAGCCGTGTGCACAAAACATAAGTACACACACATGCACACACACACACACACACATTTGGTCTCACTCACACACACAGACAAAAAGAGAGATGTTAGTTCCTTTCACCTGATGGCCGTTTGGAGCTTGTACTCCCAGCATGCCTCGGCAGTATGGGTACCAGAGGGGAGTCACAGCGCAGCTGAGAGCCTCGGCTTAATCTTATGCATCATTAAGCACTCAGCGGCAAGCCAGCGCTGTTCATATACATCATCCACGCTTAATAAACATAATGATGACATAAGATGTAATTCTAGATGAATTTTCATTTTATAGGGAAATGGAGAATTCCTGTAGAAAGGAAAGAAAAAAAAGTAAATTATCTGGGAAGTACAAAATAAATTATGTTTTTTTTTCCCACTTAGATGAATGTAGGTGTTTGGTGCATCTGAATTGGGGATAGTGTGTTAGGCTGCATGCGGATGTGGTGCTGGTGGCGTCGACGGGGGCTTTTTGGTTATGGCCGTGGCTGGTGATGGTGTGGCAGGTGTGATTGGACGAGAGGCGGGGTTGTGGCAGGGAGAGGGGAGGGGGCTGGTTTGGGGGAGAAAAAAAAATGGGGGTGGCTATTGTGAAACGTTTGCAATTTTTAATTCCTAATCGCAGGGCATGATGGACAGGTTGAGACACCCCAGAGTGGAGCTCATCCATCATGGGAAGAGGAAACCGGAGAGTGAGAGAGTGAGAGAAGGGAGATGTAAATTTCAGATGGAGTTACCTTACAGGAGGGGAGAGAGGGAAAATAGATTCCCGATAAAAGGGAAGGATGTGGGAGTGAAAGGGCAGCGGGTACTGTGGGAGGGCATCACGGGCCTGAGATTGCTTCATGTCTCCCTGCTGGGACCCTGCAGCAGCTTGGCCTGGAAATGAGTTCTGCTTTCAGGGACTGTAGCAGACACTGAACCACTCTGAGAGGTATATCCTCTCTGCACTTGTCTTCAGAAGACGTGAAGTGGTGGTGACCCTGGCTATGCTGAAGTGAATAGCAATGGGACATAATCAACCCAGGAAGCAGCAGAGGTACTCAGATACAGTGGATATAAATGTAAACCGCTCCAGGATGCTGCACTTAAGGTTGTCTGAGGCGTTTTCTGCTTCTCATTGTGGATTTTAACACGACAAAAAAAAAGAGAGAAGAGTCCTTGAGCGTAAGCCGAGGTCACTTTGACGATGTTTGACATGACGACTTTATCTCCTAAATGAGTCTCGGAGTCCACCTCCTCTGGCTGATTGTTTCGTCTTTGTCAGCGCAAGTTTTCACAAACTGCCCCGATAGCAGCAGAGAGCACCCTGAGAGCACGTAAACTATACATCAAACATGATAATGTCTCATTATGTCTGAAAATTAATTAGCTTCATTGTGTTGAGGTCCTGGTTGCCTGCCTTTTTTGAGGCGTAATGTGAGTTTTAGACCTCAGCAAGTTTGGAGTCAGTGGACCATACGTGCCAGTATGCCAGTGGGTGAGCCAAGTCTCTCAATGCAGGGATCATTAACACCCCTCTTTCTCTCTGTCGCTCTTACTCTCTCTCCCCTTCACTTTCTGCTCTCCTCTTGTTTTCCTTTCTGTCTTAAACGCATTTGGAGCCTCATGTTTACATCTTTTTCAGACATAATAGGTACCACTTTTAACCCAAATAGAGAAAACAGCTTGTCAAAATTTACAAGTTAGTATCCACTGTACAACTAACCAGTTGGGTTAGACCCATTGTGAATCATCTTGTGGGTAATTATTTACCCATAATCCCCCTCACTCTCCCCCTCTAAAGAAGCAGAGCAGTAATAGGCAGAGAACAGTGACAGGATCAGAGAAATAGGCTTTTAACTAACATGCAAAGTGATGAATGGATTGACCACAATGTAGACTAATGGAGCCATGGAACTAATTAGGCCGAGCAGAGCTGTGCTTAAATGTAAATGGATTGAGCTGGATGAAACGTAGGAACAGCTGAGAGAATGATGAGGTCCTTCACTTGGGGGTCAATCAATGGCCAAGCAAACACAATCCACGGGGTCTAGGCTTGTTTTTGTTTTGTTTTTTAAATCAGGCATCGCTGCATGTATGCAGTCCGTCTCTGTTTACGCCCCGGCTGTCTCATAGATCCTCTGTGTCATTGATACATATGGCCGGCTGCATGACTTTGCAGAAAAGCTGTAATAAATCTCTAATCATGCTCGTCCCCGGAGCCCGGCTCTCAGACCCTGCATCTTGGCACCTACCACATGTTTGCTGGCGTGCCCTCTGACTTTGCGGTCCGTGTAGACCGCTCCTGTTGGCCGCACCTCAAATCTGCTGCTTTCACCTCAAGAAATGGCCCGCAAAGATAATTAATGCGCTCAGCCACAACACCTAACCCCGGGTGTTCCGCGTCTCACGTCGAGCCCGCGTTTCGCGCGCGCACTCGGTCTTTATGGCCATGCTGTGACCTTGTAAACATCTGTGGAGTGAAGTAAGTGACAGCAGCGTGCAGACTTGGCACATGTATTTTCTCTGTGTGTTTGCCTTTGCCTGCTATGCTTCCCAGTGTGTCTTGTATGGTGTCGTTTATTTAGAGAAAGAAAAAAAAAGAAACCCAAACTACAGGGTGAAGAAGAGCAATAACATCCTCTGTGAAGCCCTACCAGTTGATGGGAAGCAGTTCACGCCCTCTGTTTGTGCTCTGCAGGTGCTGCATGTCCCAGAATTAATGTGTGTAGAAATGCAAATAACCCAAGCCCAGTAAAAGTTGACATTGCCTCCACTGATAAATTTTTCTGCTGAGGTAAGAGACAATTTAATGCAGAATTAGAAGACACTCTCCGCCACCATTTACATCCTTAATTAGCTGTAATTTCTCTGCACCCATTATAGAGAGAGAGAGGAGGGAGAGAGGACACAATAGAAGAGGAAGAGGTTAAGATGAAAGCAGTGTTGCTCTCCCTGTTGCCAGGCTGGTGTGTGTGTCTGTTTGCATGTGTGTGTGGCGAGTTTGTGTATCAGCACGTCCTCCCCAGCTAGGTTGCCTTTGGTGATTGATACACGTCTTGCTCAGTCACCAGCCATTGGCACTGGGGTGGATGTAAACACTGATTAGAGGGAGGAAATGAGGCCCTCACTTTGTCCTCTGTGTCAGGGAGCACTGCGGTGGCTGTCTCTGTTTGTCTAGTTCTTTCCACCTGAGCACGTTTCAGAGGACACCGTTAGCTACGCTTTATAGCCATTATTTAGATAGCGACACAACGGGATGCTCCTTTTGCTCTTTGACTGACATGCCCAGCCATGTGCTCAGCAATTCAGCTCCGGCAGGACAAAGTGCCTACAAGTTTTTTTTTTTTTTTTTTTGCGAGTGCACAAAATATGATGACGTGTCAGTTTGTGTGAAGGAGAGGGGCTGCCGGACACGCTCACCGTTTAATTTGATGGGAATACACAAGTAGCCAGCTGTAATTTTGCTTTCTGTCAATTTAACGCAGGAGGCAAAGCTTCATAAGTGTTTTACCACATTTTTACACCACTCTGTCTTTGTTACGCGTCATATTTCCAATCTATTAAATTCACAATTTGTTTACAGTTTGTTATATTTAAGTAAAAACAAGACAGATTCTTGATATTGTTTGTTTTTTATTTTTTTTTCCAATTTTATAAAATGCGTACAAGCAGCATTGTTTGCTGAATGTTGCTGGTCATATTTAGGGGATATTCATCATACTGTTTACCTGTAATGTTACAATACATGCAAATCATGAAACTGGATACTTTCCACTTATGAAATTATGACAAACCATTCAATTTGAACAACAAATCGGCTTCAACTACTTTGTTGGCGCCTTATCAGGGGGGAGAACAGCGCAGAAAGAGTGCTGCACAGAAAACATTTTTCTTTCTTTGCCAGGAAAAATGAACTGTCAACATTTAATGATAGATATTTGCATTGTGATACAAATCGTGTCCTTGGCCCTAAACATAAGATATAGATCCATTTATAATGAATTCAGATAAAGTGTCCTTTTTGCATTCTCGCTCTAATGGATTCGTGGAGCCAGCGTCAGTGACCCTGGTGCAATCGACAAAAACCTGCACCGGTGGATGATCAAGACAGACATCTATCATTTCCTCTCACACCTTCTGAGACGTCTGTGATACTTAGGCGCAAATGTAATTTTTTTTTTTGTTGTTTTTATTTTTGTTTGGGTGCCTATGAATGTATGTGTAACTTCTGCAAGCTGGCTGACTTTTTTTCATGGTGTTGTGAGAATGTGAAGAAGAAAGGGGGCAAAAAGACATTAGATTTTTTTTTTCCATCATTAAGCTGTGTCTGGGAGATGATGTGCTAGCCGTATGTGGTCCAGGGGAAGTATTTATAGCCCTGCTGGAATCTTGCTGTGCTGCGTTGATAGCAGAGATAATGGGAGAGAATGGGACGCAGCGAACTGTTCTAATGACACCAACAAGACAAGAGAACAGCGAGGATAAATAAATGTTAGCCATTTTCTCTCCCACATCATTTGCATTTTTTCTTGTTAAGGTCACTTATAGACTCAGACAATAACAATGAGGGGTGAAAAAAGCTCTCGCCGAATATAAAATCAGAAATAACAAAAACAGAACTACTTAGTATGCAAGTAATTGATTTTATTTCCTAATAGTGTGACATTCAGTTAAAGATAGTGCCGGTTTTTAATTTTTAGCCGCTTTAATTCCCGTGTAGCTGCTTGAGTGGGTTTCCTTGTGAAATAGGGGGAATACAAACAAGATTTCACTTCATTACACAGGAACAAACTGTACAGAAATTGCACTTACTTATGGAAATGACTGTTAAACATGCACAGCATTACGTGCTCTGCCTGTGCTGAAAAACACTGGAAACATTAAAGCATGAGCATATGAGTACAGACAGTGAGAGCCAGTAAGGAGGACCAATTACCAAGGACTGAGTTTGAGGAGCACTGTTCCTGGAGATTAGGGCTGTTTTCGACTAAGGATTTTCATAGTCGAATCTGATTCGTCAGATTTTGCCGTAGTCGACTAATAGTCGAACCTTTATTTTTTTAAAAAATTTTTTACATAGCAGCAAGATCGTATTTGCAACTTTTTCCCGTTTCACAGATAAACCGGGTAAAACCAATAGGCCTACATCCATGGGTAAAACAAAACAAACGGAGGTCACAAGGACTCAACAATCCGTACATTACGTTGTGTGTTTTAATCTTAATCAAACACTGACGGCGACACCGGCAGAGAGACAGACAGGCTGCAGAGGGACGAGATCAGAGCTGCGCTAATGGTGCGTTCATGACAACTCGGAAGTCGCAAAAAACGAGATCCTCTTCTGAAAAACTCTTGACATGTCAAACTTTAGGATGTGTTAGATAACTAATTATTCTGTCTAAACATCAGAACTACGACACATGAAACGGTAAACACAGCTGATCGATCGAAAAAACAATTACAGCTCGAGGTTTCCAATTTCCGTGGTTGAAAGCAGGATCTTGAATGCAACCTGGTCAAGGTCCGCATCCTCCGTATGTAACCTGCATGCTGACAAAGTTAGATGTCAGACCGGTAGCCTGTGCTGTGGGCTCGGAGAAAATTGCCTTGATTATACTTGATTTTAAACTTTGGCGGCTCTGCCTCCTCTTTCTGCCGCTCAGTGAGCGTCTGCAGTGACTTCACCGTGACGTTGACGGTCCTGTGTGCGGAGCAGAGCGGTATCGCTCTGCCTGCGCGCTGCTCACCTCCGCGCATTTAATTACAACTGCAGTGGGTGATTTATTAACACATAGTAAGAAGCTAAAACTACCGTTTAAACGCACATTTCATTTTGAATGCTTTATTAACAGAAAGTAGTCGGATTTTGTATCAAAATAGGCTTTTTATAATGAAAAAAAACACATTCTGTGATGCTCAGCAGCCGTGGGCACCCCCATATAGTCAGAATGGTATGATTCGACTACGAGGTTCATAGTCGAATCAGACCTCTCCGAATCGAATCGTCGAATCAGCGACTATTCGAGGTCAGCCCTACTGGAGATGATCAAAAGGGACAGCTGATTAAAGAAATACATTGACCTTAAAATGGGCCTAATTTAATCGGCCCCTGTTGCTGAAGGCAGAAACACATTCTTAATGATAAACTGACTTTCCTTCTTCTCAGAGGCTCATTGTACCACCTAACTCAAATAGTGGGCCGAAACTGCTGACGGATCGTGCTGAGCGAGCGCGCCCCGCGTGTGTGTGTGCGCGTGTGTGGAAAATACTTAATTGTTTCCTTTCATACTTCCATCTGACAACAGGAGGAGTTGCAATAACTTTGTGAAAGAGTGGGTCATTAGTGTAACCTCTGGGCCCCGTTTTGCTGCCGGAAGGTAATGAGAGACAAACAGCATGGTCAGCAGTAGGCATAAGTGCTGGGGTTTATGGGCAGTGTGTTGTGTCCCAGGTTAACACTGATGCCACCATTTAGAGCTCTGTGTTTTAGCACCCGCCTGCTAATTGAGATGACAAAGGCCATAACAATGACATTGTTGGCCAAACGGCCCTCTCTAGACCCCACGTCTGGCTCCAGTCAAGGACGTCCAGCAGGCCGTAAGGGCAACCTTGGAATTTAAGATGGTGCCTGAGACCTTATGTGTATCTGGAAAACAATTAGCACGGCTCAGGTGGGCCGGCACACATTCTCAGACTCCTCTAAGTGCTAGAGCTGCTCCGCTTGTTTTGTTTGTTGTACTTAAACTCCCATAAAGCACATCCTCCACTCACAACAATGGCGCATAAACGACTCTGGGAAAGCAACTGGAATGAATATTGTGTTTGTTATTTCCAAAAAAATCAAGTTAGATTACCTTATTTGTCATTTATGCTTCTCATTACACACTGAGGCATCCTTGTAAATAGGCTGCTGCTGTAATATGAAACAACATGAATTGACACCCCATAAAACATATATAACGTGTTAACAAGAGATATAAACAAGGCCAGCTGTTGAATTATCTTCGACTATCCTAAAACTGTGTTTGTGATCAATTAAAGCTCAGCCTCACAATTTTACATTGGAAACAGGATGTCTTCTGTTACCAGTCTAATAATAGTAATGCATATGGCGAGTGTTTTGATTAACATAATGGAAAAATAGCCCACATAATTTATCTTCTAAGTCCGAGGGAGAGAGAGCCAGATTGGAGCCTGAGGACTCAATCCACCTCAACATATGCTGCCATTGTAAGTCTCTGAATGTGGAGTATCTCGAGCCTCGTTCCCATGATATTTATTGAAAAACATTTGACTTTATGAGCTGCATACTTAATGAATGCCTATCGATGCCGCGGCTCGGCAGATGAGGCTATAATTCTACATATAAGTATCACAACCACACGTAGGCCTGTAATGTTGTTTCTAATTGTGATATATTCTGATTTCTGTTTGTCAGTCCAGGACTGAGGCTGGTTAAAACACTTCTCTCCATCACTATTTACGTTGTTATTGTGCAGGCTTTTTAAGGGGGATATATTAGCGGTGTAGTTACTTATTTGCTTTTAGAGTCAACTTTCTCTTTTTCTGTCTATAAACTAGATATTTTCTCATACAATAAAGAGAATAGAGAAATCCTGTTGACAGCTGGTAAACTTATTAAAGCAACTTCTGAAACAAGCAGTTAAGATTTATCTTCTTAATATCAGTCAGCTGTATCAATCCATCTGCCACAAAAACTGTCACTGCTGGATGGGGGATTTTTTTATTTTAACTAACTAACCTTTTGCACATGCAGCCTCTGCCTGATGCAAGCCGGGACTGAACAGCAACACACAAGAAATCCTTTGTTGCTATACCTCGCCGTAAGGGAGGTGTTGATGTCTGGTCAAGCTCTAGTTTTATACCCAGCAAAAGACAAACATAATTCAAATGCATTGCCTGGCTTATCTTATCTTTTAAGATGAAAAAGAAATCCTCGTCGGAAGTAAATCTCATTCATATATTTGTCTGAAACCAGATCTGCTGTTGCTACTTAACGCTAGTCCATTGGTTTTGTCTGAGTGATTCACCTATCGGAGGAAAGTTAGATGTATTCCACTGATTGTCTGGCTGCAAGGAAAAATCCATCTCGGAGCATCCTGCGGCTGCTGGGCCTTTATTGACATATCAGATGGGACATTGGAGGAGAAATTGGCCTCATTTGTTTCTCATGTCACCTTAATGGCAGATCTCTTTCAAGGGGCAAAGAATTGACAGGCCCCCGGTCTCAGTGAGCAAACAGCCAAACCTAGTTTATTAGTTTCCTCTTGCAAACACTCTGCCTAATGTGACTGGCTAGATCAGCCACCAAAGTTGAAAAGATCCCCCAGAAAATATTAATCAAGTCCTCTGACTGATTGTCTCTGCATGATGAATTATCTGGAAAGGGACAGTGTTGCTATAGCCCAGGGACATTTATCACACACATAGGCTGAGTGGGATTTCCAGGAGAAAAAACGACCGTGCTGACAGAGTGGAAGGGTCAATTAGACATTTTCGGTTGGGCTGTACTACTGTAGCAGCATCTCAGGAAAACGAAGCGGTGATGAGACGTTTCAGAGTACGTTCTGTAGCGAAGGCACAGCAGGACTTGGATGTTTTATATGTTATGCAGCTGTACAGTATGACAGCCGTATCCTCTGGTAGGTTGGTTATCCACCGACCATCGTCGCTGTCGATACATCTACCAATCGCTTCCCCTCCTTCAGCTGTGTTAGCGTCTTGTTTCCTGGCTTGATTGAAGTTTCTGTTCGTCACTTGGAAGTGAACAGGTGTCAACCTAGCACAGGCACCTCGCAGATGGCAGCATAATTAGCATTGATTCTGGCAGGCTTTCACAGGCCAGGGTCTAGATGGCCGTGACGACCAACTAACCTCCCCACCTCTTGATGGGCTACCTCTGGGACAGATCGAAGCTCATTTTACTCCTAGAGCGGTGCACACGAAAGAACTCCTTAGTAACACACACCATCTGAGGCCCGCAAATCCCACTGTACAGTGTGAGTGAAAAGATTGACAGTATACTGTAAACTTTTAGCTGGGCAAAATAAGTCGTTAGCTTTAGCTTATTTACAATTGATTACTTTGAATGAATTTGTTTATTGTCCACGCTGTTCACAGTTATTGAACAAATGATACTTTCCGTTACCAAATGCACTCCTGAGTACTTTCTATGGTTATCAATGCATCTGTAAAACCTCAAATATGTTAATTTAACTGTTGTGAAAGGTTCTTCTTTTTTTCAAATATTTACATCAATGAAGAACTTTTGGAATATGTGCCCAAAAAAATTAATTCTGTGATTAGTTTATTGTCAGTTTTGTTGCCCAGGATAATTTTTCTGCCAATGAACTAATCAATTTATCAACTGATCATTTCAGCTCCATTGTTGATCTTAGTCTGGATCCATATATTGATCTAGAATAGATCAATCTTACTCTATCTCCATCTACCCATCCGTCATCTTTTTTGCATCATCATAAATAAAATCTAGTTTCATTATTTGCATCATTTTGTTAAGGATCTCAGATGAACTGGTGATAAATATAAGCTTGTCCAAACAGGGTGAATAAATTAAATCATATGTCAGAACTATAGCTGTGTAAATGTTGTTAAATGTGGCAGCGTCCTTCAAAAGCAGACAGCAGGATTATTCACTAAGTGTGTCACTGTTCATGCCTCAGTACGCCTCCTCTTGCTTGGTATTTGTATATTGCAGATTGTATGCTGGAATAGGCCAGCCACTGCACTTCCTGCACTTTGAAATGGATCTCATCTAATCTTATTTCACCGTGTCAAATGGCAGCATGACATGCTGTTTTACTCCGTAACATTTGGTTGTAGTGAACCAGCTGACTGCATCCGATGCGAGGAGTCCCCTTGTTATTATGAACCACTTGTAACGGTGTGTCTGTGGGGTTGTTGTCAGAGTCGGTGGGTCATGCAGACATGTTGGTCACTAATACAATACACAGAAAATTGCCTCGGCGGCAGACATTTGTCATTTGTTTTCCTTCTTGTGTTTGAGTGTGTTCAATCCATTACAGAACCATTTTCTGAATCGCTAGACAAATTTACACAAAGACCTTTTAATAACATCCAGTGTAGCTTGAATATGGAATCATAGCACTCTAAATGTCTTATATAGCAATAATAGCAACCACAACGCAGAACGCAAAACAGAAACACACATCAGTGACTCATTATAGAGAGCAGCAGTAATATAATTGATGATCTCCAGTGTTTTTTTTCCCCCCTTTTCACTGCAGTCTCTTTCAACAAATGCTGTCAACAGTCAGTCCCTAACAATGAGAACCACCCATGCTGTGTACTGCACTGGTCAGGTGTCAGGATTCATTATATTTGGCTGAGATTTGCATAATGCAAGAGTCATCAAATTAAATTTGCATAATTCCTTTGATTACACTTGTTATTAATATGTGAGTGACATTGATTTACAAAATGGCCTGATATAAGGTTAATGGCTGATGTCACCTTCTTGCGCCTCTGTCTTTTCTCAATTATCGTGAAGCTTTGTTCACTCATGACATTTCTGTTTCTAAATCCTCAAGCAAGCACCACGGCCCTGTAGTTCCTGCATCTCTGCCTTCACCTCTATACATTACACTGAACCGTGTGCTTGAACCGCCCTCTTATACCAGGTTTCTGCAATTATGTAAGGCAGAAAGTAATTTAAATAGGATGAAGAGCCATAACATTGGTGTGCCCTGGCCCATTTAAGCACATTTACGTGGGCCATTATTGACAGATGGCTAAGTGTCATTTGTCAAGAAAGGAAGAATTGACAGGGCTAAGAAACAGGGTGAAATAGCGCTCCATCAGACCTCCTTCACAGTCATAACAGGAGGGGGAGGAAAAAAGGGGGATGTCTCCAGTGTTTCATTTTCTTCTGGGAGAATGTGTAAGATCATAATACCTATTTTCATAATAATACAAACAGCCTTTAGGCTACAAAACAAGAAGCAGGCCATACTCTGTGTATCTGTGCATTGCCTGTCAGAGACAGAAGGGTTTCAATCTCTTTTTCATTTCATCCTGATAGCTCTGCCTTTTATTACCGAGGGACAGGAACATTTCCTGAGGTAAAAAGGAGTGCACATTCCCAAGATAAAGTTGGAGGTTTACAGCTATTTCCAGCCGTAATGTATTATTCCGTTAAAGCAATGATCAGGTAGTGTTGGATGAATGGGAGATGTTCAGCACCATTACTGCCTGGCACATCAGTGAGGCATTATTACATTATCGCTGCTCTTTAGTAGGAGATTGGGTGTGTGACCGGGTTCTGAATACACTCATCCCACTCTCCACGGCGTAAATTGCAGATTGGCTCATTGACTTCAATGATAAAATGTAAAAATTGCCAGTAAAGAGAACATAGACTCAGGTTACTCCTTAGCTGTTTGTCAACGGCAGATGTGACTCAGTTGGTGCAGAGCATGTTAAAGAGTTCCATCTCCCAGAAGTCAATGTCATTTATGCCTGAAACTGCTAAAGCAATAGCTCATCTTGTCTCTGGTGTGTCATACTACACTGCCTTTGTCTGAGATTAAAATTTGCTCTGGTGGTCGGCTAAAATCCTAAAATGTCACTTATGGTGTGGAGCAGAGATTTACTAACAACAGTATCCTGAAATGGAAGAAAGAAAAGAAATTACATGAATCAGAATTTAAAATGAGATTCACTAAAGGGCTGTTACGAGCAAAAGAAAGGTGCGATCCCCTCGTACAAATAATTAACGATTACAGTACGTGTCAGCAGCAGCATCTTTGGGATAATTTCTGTTTGATAATTGACAGCTAATTAATTAAATAATGCATCAGCCATCCATTCCACAGACCATGTGTTCAGTGTGCGCTTTAGTGCCACATCAAAGGCAAAAACTGAAGGTATTATTATTCTGCTTATTAGGCCTGGGCAGGTGATTGTGGAAATGGATACCGCTAATGTTATTTCGCACGACACTCCAGAAAAGCATTAATCCATGATAATTACCTTGGAAGGAAGCAAATAAAGACAAACTAATGGCGGGGTTGATCATCAATTTCAAACATTCGACTCAAATGCCCTACATTTTTATGCAGGAAACGTCCAGTTGCTGTGCTTCTGCTTGGAATGCCTTTTTAAGTGTATATTATCCTGTCCTTGACTGGGGAAGTGCTAGGAGAAATCATTAAAGCAAATTAGACTATTAACATCCTAAAGAGCATTTATCTTGTGGATCAATAGGCTCTCATCTTCTTTAGAGGACCCTTTGGTGTCCTAAAGCCATTATGAGTCAGATTATGAGGATAGTCAATTCATTACATGCAGAGAGGCCAATAATTATTGACACCATAGGTACCAATAATAATTTCAAGTGCATATATTTTCCAACTTTTACAGTATTTTTAAAAACCAAGAGACAAGCAAACGCGTTATTGTGAATAAATGGAAATGACTTGACGTTTTTTTTTCGACTGAATACATTTAAGTTTTCACACAATCTCAGGAGAATCCAGCCGTTTACTGAAGAGGATATTTAAAGCATCCTCTCAGATGAGGAGGAAAAAAAAAAAAAAAAAGCGAGTCTCTTGGCATTGATACACTTGTCGTAGATCAAGCAACACCTCACCATATGATTTTCCCTGCTTTGCTGACTGTGTGTGAAGATGCCATACACCAGGAATGGATTGGATCTGCAGTCTACCATCACAAGATCTGCGATGCTCCAATCAACACACAAGATGTTCAGACATTTATAATTGCATCATTTCTGCAGCGCCCTGCACGTGACGTCACGGCCGGCCTCGTTCATGTTTGCACACGCTGACATTTGTATCTCCTGGATTTGTCGACAAGATAAATTAGACGGATACGTGTGTGTTTTTTTTTTCTTTTTCTTTTTTCCCCCCCCACTCAGGTTATTCTTTTACATTTCTATTGAATGTCAAATATGCATTTAAAGGAGCAGGAGGAAAGGAATAATCAAATATCACGTGGCCCAGGAGTCAACACACACAAATCAACAGTGCAGCCGCCTTTGACATGATGTTGATTTGATGAACATGATGTTGGACCATTATCTCACCCTGAGCCTTTGTCAGTGTGTTGACCAAGAATGGCATTGTTCAAAACCCATAAATCTCACCCCCTTACGTCGGGCCAATAATAGCTCTAAATGGGGATAAAATGACTTTCCCTTCTTCATCAGTTGTTATGCAAAAAACTGTAACCTTAAAGTGACCGCTGCCACGCATAATATGCTGCACCGTTTGTTGTGCGCTGAAAAGGCGAGCGGGAGATCCTTCTGTTCCCCATATGGCCCCATTGTCTTGGTAATGCCGTACAATGCGCCCCCCCTCCAGAGCATGCTCCCGGCCCTGCTGGTAGAGAATAAACTGTTGGTTTCACAGAGGCGAGCAGGAGGCCTGTGGACACAGAAGTGTGTAAGATGTGGGGCTCCCATGCGCGTGGCGGGTCGATTCCACCCCACGGCCAGGGACAAGCCAGCTGAAGAAATGGAAAAACGTTCCCTCAG
Source organism: Decapterus maruadsi (assembly GCA_030347415.2). Taxonomy (NCBI): domain Eukaryota; kingdom Metazoa; phylum Chordata; class Actinopteri; order Carangiformes; family Carangidae; genus Decapterus; species Decapterus maruadsi. Next base: position 8,511,661 of record CM064888.1, on the reverse strand, counting down.
CGGTAGAGGAGGAATTTCTGCAACACAGCAGGACGTGTTTTGAAAAGTTTCTCGGCTTGTAATTGAGGAAGAAAAGCACCAAGACTGAAAGTGTTTGTTCCTATTTTGAATGGATTCTCATGGCCGCCCCTTATATCTTCACCTTATTTTGAAGCTTTTTTTTTTTGATGACTCACTTCCTGCCACACAAATTTCAGTATGTCAGTCAATTAAAATAGTCATGAATTTTGAATTGATAACAATGTAAAAATAATAAACTGAGCAATATGTCATCTTGGCATCTATTTAGATTAATCTAAAACATCATTTTTGATTTGTGCGTTTAGACACACTCCATCAACAAATAATTACTGCAACCTCCAACAACAAATAATTGTAAATATTTTAATTTATTGATTCATTAGCTATTGGCACAGCCATGGAGCATTACTCGAGCTGTATCCTTTGTGGGGGCTGCGTGTGAATATTTCCTCCATAGCTTCCATTGTTGGGCCTGTGGTGGCACTGAAGCTAAACTAATCAGTCAAGGAGTTGCCGAGGAGACAACAACTGCACACGTGCTAAAAACACAATCAGACCATTAAAACACTAACTGGCCTGACCACACAACTGTCACATTTCAGCTGCTTTAACAACATACATGTAGAGCTATGACAAACCATTTATTTTTATTATCACTTAATCTGATTTTTCATTTCTCAGCTAATCATTTTGTTTTATGAAGGTAAAAAGCATGAGAATTGATTAGGAACTTTGCAGTTTCTCTGTCTTTTTATCGTCTGATACTCAGTTTATTATGTGGAAGATAAGGACCACATTCAAAGTGAAGCTGTAGACATAAAAATGACTTGATAGAAAATGAATCAGCGAGAATGTTGAATTATCAAAAATAATTACTGCTCAAAATAGTAGCAGTTAAATGATTGATTGATTGATTTATGTCTATGCATGAATGTTTGCATGCATTTGTGAAGCATTGCTCATAATATTATCTCTTATCGCCCTCAACCTGCAGCACTTGCTCTGTTTGGCCACTTGTTTTTCTCTTTTCCATCCCTTTCTCTTTGTGTCTTAAACAGTTGACTGGGACATTAATAAGAGCACAGCGGAGACATAAGCTGGGGAGTCTGTGTGGATGGAGCTGGAGGCTTTGGGAATGTAAGGGTCACCTGGTCAATGAATATGAAGGCCCTTCTTATTATAACTTTGTCAATGACAAATAACAAACTGTTGGTATATGAAATGCTCCGTTGTATCATTTTGTGGAGGACAAGGGACATTTTCAGCTTGGCTGCCTGTACACTAGCCTCTGAGCTGGCCCTGGAAAAGCTGTTTGTTTGACCCTAAGGAGTGAGAATTGACAAAGCAAGCCGGGAGCATTTGTTTCATCTGCTAAGCCATAGATTGAAAATGATTTCCCAATGCCCTGTTTGAGATCCCTGTGAAGGGGGTCATCAATTATTTCCTGATACGTGACACAATATTGTACCTATTTTACTGACCACTGCTTTCTGGTTGGTCAGATAGCATCTCTTTTATCAGCCCATTATTGATGGTGAATGGAAGCCCAGTAAACAGACCTGTGGGTTTATTTCTTCTTTCTCCCTCTGCCAAGGTGCTGCAGCTCTGTAGTGAGGTCAGCAACACAGAGGATGAGCAAGATACAAAAAAAATAATTAAAAATCATAATCACAATGTAGAAACCATGCACGTAAATATATAAATATCTTGAATTTTGACAGTAATAACACAATAATACCCATATATTCAACCCTTTTATACACACATACATCATGCAAAAAAGAGAGAAAAAAAGACAACTAGAACAATTGCAAGACATTCATATACAATAAAACTCTTTTAGGCAATGCTGTTTAATCTTCATTTTGCTGGGAGAAGTGTGAGTCTGCTGAAAGCACACTGTTTTTTGAGCAAATGGAGTTCTAAATTGCTTTTTTTAAGTACCATGCGCCAGGGTAATGTCTAGAGGTACCGACACAGCATTCCCGTGGCAATGATTTATGGTGTGGGGCAGCCACAAATTGACTTGTATGCAAGAAATGTAAATGGAAGTGGGACATTTGATGGAGAAGCTCATTTCCAGCCTTAAATGTTTTAAATTAACCACACAAACTCACAAGGCAAAATGTTAATGGGCATTTTTTCACCACTTTTTTTTATTTTTTTCTTCTTCGTTCTTTCTACAACCCCCCCCTTTTTACTTAATCTACATTACAGGTCAATTTATTATACAAACAGTGATATTGCTCTAGATTTGCAAGGATCAATGGATTTGACAAAGGGGATTCATTTCAGGAAATAAACCTTTGAAATTAGCCAGGGAATGGGGTAAATTTTAGAAATGATGTATGTGTAGCACGGGACAGTGTAAATTATATAAAGGTGCAACCAGAACAAAGGAAGCCAGAGACAGACCAACAAAGACAGCAGTGCACATCCACCCTCATTCCTCAACCAGACTCTTTTAATACACATTAGACTGCAATCCTCTTCTCATCATGAAATACTGCTGTATGATCTGATGTCACCGTTTTATTCAAACTGTACTGAGGGTTCAAACACAGTACAAAGAGAGCGTTTTCCCTAATCCTGATCTATTGATTATCACTTAGCCGCCCGTGTGAAAAATATGAAATGGAATCTCAACCTTCTAACTTTTAGCATCATTTATTCATCGGACACACGACGAGGCTGTGGCTGGATAACAGGACGGAGGAGTGAAACGTGGAATCAGTGGTGCCCTCAGGCTGAAGAAGAGGTGGCCTAGAGGGAGAAATTGTTTTCTAATAACAAGAGCTTCTGGTCCCCCGAGGGACAATTACAACGTTAGCTCCCTTGTCAGAGTAAAAGCCGCTTTCAAGCTGCTCCTTTCATAATGCTATCATGTTTGCCCCTGAGATATGCCCATGGTCTTCATGTCTCTCTCTCTTTATTTCTCTCTATCACTATTGATTGAGGGGCCATTTATATTCACAGTAGGGGGTCTTAATTATGAGTGTGAGTGAGGCCAGCCAAATAGGGCTAAGTGGTAACAGGGGGCCAATGCTTCTGCCACGGGGCTCTTTACCTATTTAACATTCAGCGCCTCACACCATGATCATTGGCAGTACACTTATAAAATCAACATTGCTCAGTGGAATAATAACAGTTTTTGAAGTGGCTTCAGTTTGGCTTGTAAGAATGAGAAATAAAAGGATTGCCTTTATTACAGGAAAGCAGTATATATGATATGTTATTTCGCATATTTGCCATAAAACCATGTTCTTTCGTATAAACACAGTCATGCTTTTTTTCTGCTTGTCATGTTTTAAATTTAATTTCCCCTTGAAAATCTCACTTCTAAGTCGTGGGATTTGTTGAAACACTTGTCCTGTTCAAGAGAAAATGATTTTTACTCGTTATAATTTGCCCGCGCCTGTGCTGGATTATCCGCTCGCTAAGTGAAAATATTACAGAATTCACATTCATTTCCTCTTTTCTTCTGATATGGCAGCCCTCGTGAGAATAGCAGCATTGAGACTTTGCCTCCTCTTTAATTTAAAATCCCCCCTTATGCAGTTTGGCAAACTGAGACCATCCAGCCAGTAAATGTTCTGACTGAGTGTTAAGTCTCTACATATCAGTCAGTCGTGGAAATGAGCTCAAGCACGGCTCCCAGTGTTGTGCCATAGCTTCAATCTGCCGATCACACAGACGAAATAAGCCTTTCTTTTTTTTCTTTTTTTAACTTCTTCAAGCTTCTCGCAGTACAAATTCCTCCTCAAACGACAACTGGCAGGCAGAGCAGCTGAATACTTCTTATTACTTAGCGTGTGCATGACATTTACTTACAACAACTCTTAAATATGTGGTAATAGCTTTGATTAAGAAACATCTTTCACTCTGAAATAACCAGACCAGATTTTTTTTTGACATCTGACCCCGGAGAAGACCGAGAGCGTTTAGGTTCAAGTCCTCTCTCTGTGTGGCGGCGCTCAGTGGTGTGGCCACCATGGTTGAGGCTGGTGGTCGAGGGGTCACGTGGTGCCCGGCTCATAGGCCTCTGTATCTGCAGTCGCTGACAGGAGGACATTGTGTTCCTCTTTTTTTTTCTTTCTTTTTTTTCTCTTTTTTTTTTGCTTTAACCAGTCAGCCATGGCTTACATGGTTTGTTGTGGCCCCAAGATCAGAGGGAGGAAGCTGAATAATGTCTTCCTATTCTTTAAGGGGAGGGCCACGGTTGGTTGATTATAGAATAGCTTTGACAGACCAGAGGGAACTATGGCTTTTGTCCAATTCCCCACACAAAGAAAGGTAAGTTCAGAAAGAGCTTGGGTTGGCTTTTTTAAGCAGATGCTGGCCCGTCTACCCCTCATCATGCCATCATAAACTTATAATACCTTCAGGGACTCCCACCTATGCAGCCTGTCAAAGGACACGCAGAACCACTCACACTTAAAATAAGGCATGAGTAATTTTAATCCAAGGCCAGCATGGAGCGAATGACTGAATCTAGAAATCTTAATTTAAACTTTCCAACAAAGGCAGTTCATCATCTTCACACTGAATCCTGCTCTTTTTTTTATTATTATTTGTCACAGTTTTAAATCATTACTATTAAATCATTTGTACTTTTTTTTTTATATCACTGGATAAAGTCTGTGAATTCTCCTCCTCCCTCTGCACACGTGCAACGTTTGTGACCACACGCACACACTCGCAACAAAGACCCCCACAATCCAGACAGTCTGTGAGAATTAGCATTTCATTCAATGTAACAAGACCAATATGTTTCCAGAAGTGCTGCCATACTGAAACAAGTCCTTTACAAAACAGAGCCTGAGGGCTCGGGGCTGACTCCTGGGACCCCGGCAGCCTCCACGGCCTATTTGTTCAGCAGAATCTGTTATTCTGTCACAGCAGGCCTGTCACAAGTGAAATCATTTAAATGTCCAATCCTGTATTTAAGCAGACTGTCTCACCACGAACAGATGAGCAGCACAAAGAATTTATAGCCAGACGTATCAAAGGGTGAGCAGAGCAGTGTGCGACCTGGTGAAGCAGTTGTCCTGTGGGAGCTGATTTAGTGGCTTTCTCCCTTATGCAACAATAACAAACAGTCCCTCATAATGAATGTCATGGGTATTTCTCATTGTAAATTCAAATTTAGCACTTTAGCAGAATGTGTCTTTAATACCACTCATTATTACGGACTGATTTTTTTTTTTTTTTAAGTTGCTGCTACTTTTAAATCCAGTGTTGTTGTTATTATCATAATACTATTTCTTGTTGCCAACAATAACACATAGGAATTGAGATCAGAAGTTCACACCGCTGTGTTTGCTACACACAAGTTATTCTCTGTAATATTTCAAGTTGCTTGTAATACTTCAAGTGGGACATAGTGGACAAAAGGGTTCAGACCACTAAAAGCAGTTTGATGTTGGGGTGTAATGGACCTGTCAACTCTGATGGATTTTCAACTCTGCCGTATTGTTTGTCCCACTACAGACAATAGAGAAACCTAAGGAGATATCCACGCAGGTCTGTGTGTGGTGTGTGTGCATGTGTATGTGAGGCTCACACATTGATCAATAGTAAATTTTTATCTGCAATCGGACTAAAATATATAATTGCATGAAGCAGATAAGGGGGGAAATACGATGGAGACTGCTCTTAGGGTGATTTCTCATAAACATAAAAGCTGTTTGGAGGATTATAATCAATGGTGCAACACGACCCACCACGTTGATGATAGACTATCATTACAGATTGTTCTCTGTGAGTAATGGGACTCGAGCAAAAACAGATAATGTGATTCAATAATATATTTACTTAATTTGTGAAGAGAAAGAAATGGGAAAATCTGTGACTATCCCAGAGGCCTTAATTAGAAACTTGCCAGAATAGCGAGGATGTAAGTCAAGAGCTGGTCGTCGTAGTCTCTCTACTGTATGTGTGTGGTTGTGTCAGATTTAAAGCAGAAGTGGCTCTCAGCCCCCTGATGCTCGGTGTAGACTCACATTAAGATAGATGATTTGTTTATTAGATTTCCAATCAGAATATAATGGCCTTGAAGCATTAGCTGCTGTAGGGTGTGTCTGCTGAGATGTACCCCCCCTCCATCCCCATCCCTATCCTCACCCTCACTCCTCACCTCCCCCCACTCCTCCCTCCCTCCCTCCCTCCTGATTTCTTAGCTCTTCCTCTGAGTGTAAACAGACCAGAAAGAGAATTAAAAGAGATCGTATCGCTGTGCGCCATGCCACTGTGCAATTCCCGAGAGATAAACATTAAGCAAAAGGCAGAATGGCTGTGTTTTTATTTTTTCTTTCTACAAGTCATCAAAGACCCCACCCTCTGAGATTGTTATTAGCCAGGATCCCGGGGAATGTCATATTAACAATGAATGTCTGGTAGTGAAGGAGATTGTCCTAAGTATGAGCCCGGCAGGGAGCTCTCTTTAACTCTAATTCACACTGGAATCAGATCGTCCTGCTAAGATCTCATCAGCGTTATTACTCCTGTGCCCAGCCACCTCCTTCTCCACTGTCCATGTGTGTCCTACTGAGCAAGGCAGGCCTCCGCCATCTCCTCAGCCATTACCACTCCCTTTCTCATTTCATATGGCCTAAAACTAATGTTGATCAGTCATGAAGGAGGAGGAGTAGAGGGGGTGGTGGCATGAAATAACCTTTTTCTACTTTGTTTTTCTCCGACTTCTCTTTTTCTCTCATTGTTTCGCAATCATAGAATGTAGATACTGATCGTCTGATTGTCCCAATAAACAGCTGGTGTGCACGTCTACCAGGAAGTGATGTGTTTAATGTTACCAGTAGTTTGTCTGGGGTAAATACTCACCATAGCAGGCGAGTAAAATAGCACCACTTGTAACCCAAGGTACTCAGCTAGGGTCCGTGATTGTTTTAGTTAGTTATATTAGATATATTTATTTAACTGTAGGCCAGAGAGTCATGCTGTTTGGTGAATACCAAAGCCCTTCCCGGGAATATTAGGACTTTGCGCAAAAGAAAGGGTTTTAAAATCCCAAGAGAGTCATGCTCCTGCAGCACCACCTATAGGCACAATTACATCAAGTTTGACACAATTATTCAGAGTTAGAGGTGGAGCTAATTAGAGCTGAAACAATTAGTTCAATAGTCAGTCACATTTACTGGTTACAACTGCTGCTGTTTTTCTTCTTTTCTCTTCTTTTTTATAACAAACTGAATATCCTCGAGTTTTGAACCATCGGCTGGACAAAACAGAAGATGTTAACTTGTTAATCTCTCAGTGGGGAAATACTTGGGGCATATTTTGCTATATTTTCACATTTTATAGCCAAAATGAGAAATGAATCGTCTGAATAATCGTTGCAGCTGCAGAGCTGTTATAATGAGAAAAAAAAGGAATATCACTTTAATACAATATGGCACTGTGAGATTTCAGAAATATGGCCAGATTTGCTTAATTTATGTATTTACTCCTAATTTGTCACATGTTTTGTGCTCATAGCACACAAAGATATGCACTTGAACATATCACTGAATTAAGTAGGTCAACACAGATCTGAAAAGTACACACCTTCATGCAAAGCAGCTGTATTTTGCACTGGAGAGCCTGTTGAGAGACTTTAGCGTAGAAACAGGACTCTGGTTGAGTGTAATGTGTGCGGTATTGGCTGAGAGACTGAGGGGGTCGAAGACTTCACTTGTTTTACTCAGATGAATTGGACAGGCTACTAGAAGCGCAGAGGCTTCAGCATCTTGATAGCAAACTTGATAGAGCAATGGGCCGTGGTGGCACTGAACATAGGCTTACATCGATAAAATGCAGCGCGGTGTGTATACAGTATATACCCAACGAGATGTGTACTCAGTTGAAACCATTAAAATGCTAAGAGAACCCTATAGCATAAATGAAATTGTTGTACATACTCACTGGGCCCTGACCGACAAAATGGAGTGCAAATGTTAAGTACTGCGAGATGTAAAAGTACAAACACATTATGGGCAGGTATTAGCTTATAAAACACCGCAAAACAGGGAAGAGTGTGAACAAACCCTGCACTGCTGTGGCTCGCCCCATTTTTGAAAATAGCAAGGTTTATTATTGATTTCTGACAAAAAGAGGAAAATTTAAATATTATGTCAGTTAATAATAAACAGAGGCTTGCTCTACTTTAAAATGTGTCCCTATAGTTTATAATACAATATTATGATCTGTAGTTTTACATTTTTCAGTTTTTAGAAAAGCATGGTAGCATTTTATTATCATAGTCAGCATATTTAGTGTGATGGAGTCAGACCTTTCACAATAAAAGCTTTTGAAATCATAGCAGACAGCATTTCTCAGTTGCTTCTTGTTGACATTCATAAATTAGAGCTTATTCTTAAAAAGCATGGTCAGTGAGGACTTTGTCAGTGATGACACATTATGAGAGTCATGCATGAGAATAACTTGTGTATAAAGCCTAAAGTGACCTTTAAGTCCTCCCTACATCAGATATGATCTTTCATTTTATGCTCTAGACAGATTACTAAGGCACTCCACACCTTGTCCTTTAAATGTCCCACATGTGTCCCATAAAAGTACCAGTGACGCTGCCTGTTTTGTTTTTTTGCTGCTAAACCGAAGAACACGCAGAATATTACAATAGCAAGTAAACTAAAGACCTGTTCTTATAAATCTGGCTTTTAATTTGAAGTAATGTAACAGAATTAATCTTTGCCGTTATCTTTCAGAAGTTGAGTTGAAGATTAGTCTTCTGCTTTAAGTTGAATTATAGCCTGTTTGGCATTAAAACAGAGCCACATGATGTCATATAAAAATATACCCCAAACTTTGCCACACTCTTTACTCTTTAAGTCTTGAAGGGGAAATGCTCACTGATTTGTTACCACTCAGCAGTACTTTTCTTCTTAATGAATTTTTAATATCCTTAATGACAGCAGAAGAATGATGTCATTAGGAGTGGATGTTTGGGAAAAATGCTGACTTGAACTCTTTTGGAAGACCATTTTTATAATGATTTAATATAGATTAACGCCCCATAGTAATGAGCAGTTTGGCTATAAGGGGGGCAACCATTTAAAGTGAGACCCCGCCATTCATTTAAGCCTTGCACTTTGAAAACTTCACCGCTGTAAAGATATATCACTCACTCATCTGCTGAAGTTTTTGAAATACCTTGTTAGATGGGACTTGAATCTCATCTAAGAATAGACAAAGTATTAGAAATATAATGTAGCAGTTACACAAGTTGTGAAACACGCAGTCCCTTTCCATCTCAGCGATGTAATCACACACATTTTCAGAGTATCCGAGGCGAGTATCTCCCTACAACAGCCACTAATGCTGTGATCATCTCTGGACAGAGCAGTAATGCCATGGAGGCAGAGAATTAAGATTGTGTCCTCCTGGTAATTTACCTACTGGACCTTGTGCGCTGGTGAAGTGTGAATCAATTTGTAAAGGATAGTTAAATTTCTATAACAACCTCCCCCTTCTTCACACTTGACTATCCCACATCAGCTATTAAAAATGAAAAGGAAAAAAAAAAAATCACATGACGTCTTATGAAGATGATCAAGAGGAAGGCCACTCGCTGGGAATGATAAAACGACTCGCTGCACTTTCACCCCCTTTTTTTTTTTGTTGAATGGATTGACCTCTCCCTCTGTGTACTGTACGTGTGTATGACAAGCGCATGCATTAGGCCGAGAGATAAATAAACAAGCCCTGAATATAAAATGAATAAAACAAGAAGGAGGAAGCTGGCTGGCTAGGACACTGATATCCCTTGGCAAAATGTTTTATCATATTCAGCAAAGGAAGAGCCTTTATTTTATTGATTTAAAAAAAAATCCCAGAGGCACTAAAAGGAACAGGCAATGATTAATGTCCCTCTCAGAAAAAGAAATTATATGGAATAAATTAAACTACTGCGGCAGCAAATTGAAAAATAAGGATGTAAATGAGGTTTGAATACTTAATATCTTATAAAGAAAAATAGTCAATGAGGCCCAAAAATGAAGAGGGATTGCCAAAGAAACATAATATTAACTCTAATGACCGAGGCTAGATTCTCTGTACTGTCAGAATTTACCTGTCACAACTGATTTTCTGGCACAGACATGAAAAATGAGGGGACAGTGTTTGAAGCAATTGAAGGAACTCAACCTGCTCTCAATGTGAGGAATAAGAGCAGAAACAGATGAAAGTGGCACTAAGGATGTAAAATGTCTCCAGCCTCGGCTTTAACACCTCCTTGTATGACATGATGCATGCATGTTAAAAGCTCCAAATACTCTAAACAAAGCCTGCGAGCTACATCTGTTGTAATGCAGGCAAATGCTTCATTGTAATCACACATCAGCCCATTACTATAGCATGCAGGTTAATGTGTGCATCATTGGAGTGCATTATGTTCATATAAGGAGCTCATGTTTATCACAGACTTCATCTCCAGGCTCCATCAAACCTCAGAGTACGTCTTTATGTTAATGCAAATGATCTGCGCTTGATTTCTCCAGCATCATGACGTTTATTTTTCTCTCACTATCATCGGAAAAGGTCAAGCTGCTTGAAAGACAGATCCTGCGATATTTGTCATTTGGATCCTTTTTTTTCTTCTTCTTCTTCTTCTCTCATCGTCCTCATCTCACGTTCACGCGCTCTCAATTAAGCCACAATGCGCAATCTGGGATCAGTCACTCCTCCAGCTATAATTCACATTACAGTACACTACACGCCGCACAATGCCGGGCTAAATGAGAAGAAAGCCAAAAGCAAGAGAGGGAAAAAGAGAGAGAGGGAGAGAGATCTGTGTTACGCTATCAGTCGAAGTCGTTGTAGAGTTGGCCCCCGGTCCTCCCTATCCATCAGAGGTGGGGTAAAGATGAGAGAGTGAGACGGGGGCCTGGGGAGTGGCAGTCGGGTGCTTGCATTGCACCCCATTACTTCAGATGGATAGCAGAGGGGTGCTCCACATTAAACACTGTTCCCTCAGTCGGAACCTTTAATTATAACTCCTCAGTATCACTTACAGCAGCCCAGCGCAGATGTTAAAAACCTTTCGCGGCTTGGTTACCCCACCTTACTTAATCTCAAGGAGGGGTGAAGATACAGATGGCATATCAAGAGTCTGAGGATATGCTTGATCTCTGACAACAGAAGTGCTTTTCCTGGTGGGGAGGGTTGATGCTCCGTGTTTGTGTGTGTTTGTATGCATGTGTGTGCGGTTTAAAAAGAAAAGGAAAAAAAAAAAAAATTGGCATATTTTGCAGTGAAATCGGACTGAGTCAGAAGTTGAGAAGTTGCCATAAAAACTGGTGAGGGGTAAAATGCATCGGAGCTCATACTGTCACTAAAGCGGTGCAACCAATTCAGCTGGGAGCAAGAGTTGTGCTCTTAGGTAGCGAGGGAGCACTGTAAATCAGTGTGCCTATGAGCAGCTTTGTTTACATATTACACTCTTTACTCTAGTCTGAAGGGTTCAGCAGCCCTTATATCACCTTGCCTTTTGTGTATGGCTCATAAAACTAAAGAAGGAATATAACGCCGGTGTGGTTTGCCGCTTCAACAACAGTGTGTTGTCGCGTCACGGAAACATCAAAGAATATGTCCAACTACATCAGTAGTCTGCTGCTGCTGCTGCTGCTGCTGCTGCAAACTGACTTAAAGGTGATCTGTGGTGTTCAAGAGAAAGTTTTTACCTTAACTGACCTCAGGGAAAGAAGAAAAAAAAATCCACCGCTTCACATTTTATCTAGAGAGGTTAATTTACAGGATTTCTTTTTTATTGAACTCTGGAATGTGCTATTGTACAGCAACACACTCATTAAAACGACTCTGCAAGAACTACCTCACGCAGTCACCTGTATTAAGCCGAGCAGGTAAACTCGTGGGCAGAGAGCAGCGGTACATCCCACCGCTGCACTCAGATCACCGTGTTTGAATTACATTATACCGCAGAGCAGCGCTGTATCTCAATGGGTAACCATTTAAACGGTGTTACTGAGTGTGCAATTTAAAGCCGCGCCTTGGCAAATTACCACGACTCAGCCGCGAGAAGATGCTGCAGAAAATAGCCAAACCGGGCTCGTTTTCTCGACGACCGCTCCGTCTGTTCACCCGTCCGTCCGTCCGCTCATCGAGAGGTGGCTCCACACACACCTGCCTTTCGCGTTTACGATGGCCGCCTCATTTCAAAGTGCAATAAATTACATCTGTGTAATCTTGTAAAACATTCATTATTGCTGTCACCTTCAAGTTTGTAATCACGAAAACTTCCTACGGAGCAGTATATCGCCCACTCCTTTCAAAACAGCCAAATCAAAACACTTTGTGTAAAAAAAGGTTTTACTTAATTGCACATCCATGCTTAATTGTATTTACACTGCCAATGTGAAGGTATATTGGATCAGTATCAAGGTCATAAAGCTTGGTTGTTAACTCAGACTTCCAGACATGTTGCTCACGGCTCTCTCATCCAGCTGATTTTATTACGCAGGATCTAATTAATTGACCTCTCTTACGCTCTTTTGTTGTCACGGGTCGTCTGTAAAACACTGTCTGTGGAGGTGATTTTATATGGGCCAGAGAGTATTTGTGTCAACGTCAAGTCAGGCCTGGATACAAGGTGCCACACTCTAAAGGTTTGGTAAGTGTGATATCCTGACATGGAATCCATTTCCCTGAATCTATAAGCCTTGCCTGAGTGACTATGTATTGTGTGAACAGATAACTCCCTCACCCTCTCCCTCTCTCCTTTATACAAACATTCATTGCTGATGGTGCATGCATGGTACCTGAGCAAACACACCAACAATGTGTTACAACAACTGCATTTCAGTTTTGCCACGTCGCCACCGTGATGCAGATGAACTGTCAAAATCTTTCACAATTTGTTCTTTTTACATTAAAGAATTGCGTTATCACTCACGGAAAATCCCACCGGGAGCTTCAGTCTTTCCAGCTCTTGACGTTTCGCCTCAACATACAGAAATATGGCAGATATACAAAATGATAATAAAGCCATGGATGCTGTGGTTAGCACTGTTACCATAAGCATAATGTGACCTCTTACACTATTGCAACCAAAGACCAATGTAATGAATGAATCAGCCTCATTATTCTTTAGCATGGGTCAGTTATATAAATAAGGAAGACGAATGGCATTTGTTGGGTGCGGTGTAGATATTGTAGATGTTGTATCAGTGAAGCATTGTTTTCCGCACTTACATACTGTTAAATAGTTCATTTGTTTTATGGCAGTGCATCATATTTTATAATCCGATCAAATGCATTAAATGTAATACAATCTGCAAATTGACCAGTGACAATGGCTGTGGGATAAACACGGTGAAGTTCAATGGAGTAGAAGAAACTTTTAGTAAAGTCAATTTAACTTAATGCACTCAGTCGCCTTCCTCCATCAAAGCGCACATGTGGATCCCAAAAGTAAGAGTTGTTGCTAAGGTAACACAATGGAAATCTCTAAATATCAGTAAAATGTACCAAAGAATTTACAACTAAGAATTTTTTTTTTTTTTTTAAGTGCAAAAAAGGTCGAAACCCAAAGAATTCTGTGTTGGAAAATGAAAAAAGGCAGGAAACATTCATGTTCGTGAGGCTGGAAGCAGAAGCTTGTTGGCATTGTTGCTTTGGAAAAATTATAATAATTGAAGTTCCTGTTGATTTGTTTTCTGGTGATCGACCAGTCAATTAATTGCCTGATTTTCACAGCTCACTGTAGCCTTAAATCTAGGTCATAACTCAGTGGCTCTGGTGGCACAGTTTAAAACATATTGTGTCTCTTAAATGCACTGCCCTGATGGATGGACAGTGGGTATTTTTAGACAGAAAACTGGCAAAGACAAGTGCAATGTAATCCAGTTTGGATGATATAATAAAACAGCTGCATCATAATTATTCCCGTAGTCCATGTGAAGAGTTGATGTCGTGAATCAACCATCAGCTCAGTAATCTGTGTCATTTGGAGGAGATTTCCATCATAAAAAATACATAATCCACAGGATGAAAACACCCATGCAGATATTGACTGATGTATTCTTGTTGTGGCGCTGGTAATATTGTACACTATAGAGGTGACTCCGCTGCACAGCGCTGGAATAGAAAACTTAACTTAACAGACCTATGCATTAAACATATTGTAGAATACAGTGTAACATTCATCACTGTCAAGGAGAGAGTTTGTATAAATTTAAATGCACTGAAGCGTTCACGGCATTTTTCCCCTCTTCCTCTGTCGATGGGTGGGAGTATATGTGTATCAGCATCAAACTGCTCTTTTTTTTTTTGTAACACCACAGGATTAGATATGAAGACTTAAACAACATGATAGTCTTGTTGTATTTAGCATAGGTCAAATTCAGCTGATTTAAAATAAGCTTAACTGTTAGGGCTGCAACACTTTGTCTCAATGTGACGTGAAGTCAATTCAATAAAAAGCCAAGCAAAAAAAAAAAAAAGAATTGCATTGAGATTTGTGGGAATAGCTTGTTCAAAGATGTAGCCTAGTTTAAAACCAATCATGGCCCCAAGTGCAGAATGTACTGGGAACCAAGACATGGCTGTGTAAGTGCCTGACAGTTTTAACATTAAAATAAATTGCCTAACCTTTTCAACATCCACTGACAAAAACAGGAAAAATGAAAGATAATGGGTTATTATTCACTGAGAGATCCTATACATAATAATGACATCATCAATAATGGTACACTGGGGCTCATATACCAGGGCTCCTGTGGTTTAAAAAAAAAAAAAGCATTTAATGGAATTACTTATTTTGAATCATCAGTCCTAGTCCAGTCTTTAGCTATTTGAATGAAAAAGGGAGAGAGTGGTGGATAAATGGAGAGAGGGAAAATATTTGTTGGGATGAAAGAAAGGAGGAAAAAAAAGGGACAAAGAGCAGGAGAATGTAACACGTTATAATTCTTTGAGGTCTGTTTCCAACCCTCAGCCATGAGTCAATTTGCCAAATAACACAAGCAGAACCACACAAAAGAGGCACATCAGTAGCAGCTTAAAGTACATGGCAGTAAGTGGGCAATAGACTTACAAAGTATTGCAGCGCTCGCCTGACAAATGCAATAAACAGCATTATCCTTCAGAGGCGATGCTGGTGGTGGCGGCTGTGCTCCACGGCCCTGTGCCCACCTCCTCCTCATTGTGGAGGCCAGGGACAACACACAACACTTGGGAGAGTCGGGGAGCAATGGGGGTAGTGGCGCGTGGGGTGGAAGTGAGAGGAGGGGGGTGAGGCTGGGGTTCTTATGAGTGGTGGTGGTGCTGGCGGTGGTGGTGGTGGGGGATAGGAGTTGCTGGTAGACCGAGACTGGCACCGACATGTGGGGAGGTGTGTGTGAGGCAATCTACAGAACAAATGAGGGCACTATCGCCTGTCATATTTCACATTTTCCACGTTCTAAATAAGACAAAGACCATGTGAGCCGGGTGAGCAGAAAGCTCTTAGGAGGCATAAACAGCTGGAGAATGCTGCACCTCCACTGCACTGTGACCCACGCTGCAATAAATCTGTATGAAAGTGATTATGATGAGGCAAAGTGATCAAGCAAATGAAATATCTGGGCTTTAGCATATAACTCGCTGAGGTGAGCTTTATAGCCCGTGCTCTAGGAGAGCCATAGCTTGCATGTCCTGGGCAATTTGCTCCTCTTATTGCATGTTCTGTCTTTACTCTTAGAGAGGCTTTGGTAATATAAGCGTTACATGTTTCAGAGTCTGCTCATGTTGTTGTTTGGATACTTAAAGATGGTAAAAGTGAAGATTAGTTTAGTATTTTTTCACCTTTGTGGCGAGTTAAAGTTTATTTTCCTGGATCTGGGTTGCTGCTTGTGGAGCATTGGTTCATTCATGTATTTGTATGTAGTATTTTCAGCTAACTACCTAATTTTTGCACATGTAGTAACATGTTCTTGAAGACGCTATTACAGAATGTGAACGATGCTAAAACATGTTAAATGATCATGACAACAGAATTATGGCATACATACAAATGTTGACTTCCATTTCCTCAATTCATTGACATTTTCACAAAATTGCAGTGAGGCCAAGTGCAATGTTCCCCTTCGCAGGACCTGCTTTTTTTTGGTAAAGGTAACGTGCATCACTCCATAAATGAAGCATTGAGGTGCCACAGAGATGTCCCAGTCAATAAATCATATTCTCCAGGTACAGGAACATGCTTTGTGAGGCAGCCGTTGTTGGCAAGTCCAACCTAAATCTTCTTCTAATCATTTTGTATCTTATGAATAATTTGAACAAAAAATCTGCAAAAAGATTTTGCAAGTATACAATGAAAATTTGGGAGCTTTAAAAAAAAGAAAGAAATATTAGCACTATAATAAATTAATTGGATTTATGGGTCCTACCTTTTACCATGTTTTGGGTTTGTTGGGACTTGTGAAATTACCCATTTCTTGTGTCCTAAACCAGATTTTGTGATCAGTATATATGCATATTTATATACAGGGGATGCTGTATTCTTAAGCTTTATGTAGCCACAATAAAATCAGGAAGAGTAGTAAATTCTAGTCATTTCTTACTGAGCACACTTGAAGACAGTTTTGGTGTTGGTGGGGGGGCATTCAAGTGCTTATGGCCCCTCTACAGTTCGGATCCGGCCCTGGCTCAGATGCCGTTCTTGTACTGTATGTCCGACCACAGTGCAACAACTTGTCTTTTTCCTTCAGGCAGTCACTCAGTCAGTGAGCCTCCAGTCAGTCCAGTTCAGTCAGTCAGTCAGTCAGTCAGTCAGAGTCGCAGCTCTCTGTGCTGCTGAGTCTATATAGTGATGATCTAGCAATGATAACTGGATCAATACCTCCAGCCATGTGGACAGCCGGCTGGGAGCTGCATCACTACTCTCACAGGCGACCGAGTTGCGAGCAAACACTTCACCGCCGCTGCCGCCCCCCACTACCCACTACCCTCAACCCCATCCCCTCACACCCCCTCCCACCACAAGACTGTGAGCTTGACAACTCCTCTGATACACTTCATCTTATAATTTGATCAAGAAAAGTGTCACATTAAGCAGATCTCACGGTCATAAATGAGAAATATGTGGATTTTATGAAGTGTAAATGAGTGGCCCTTCATGGATGGTTATTTTAGTGTCAAAATATATTAAATACATAGGAAGGAAAGGTTTCACCCACTCATTGATTCCATATAGCCAGCCATGCAGTTAGTGTAGTTAGTTGTTTATCCTGCGACACATTTACTTTAAGGATGTTTCAATATAAGGATAACCAGCTACAGAATAAAAAAAAATCATCTGAGGATCATTTTAACAAAATCCATAAAAAAAAGAGACTCTTACACACGTGTGCTGGGAATATGTGAGCCAGCAGCGAAGGTAAAACCAATGAGATGTTACTTGTAGAGGAATGAAATTGGTTAATACAAAGGCATGTCGGTAATAACAATGTCCTTTCTCCGGTGACAAAGACAAAGTGCCTGCGTTTGGAGCGTACAAGCGCAAGAGACAAGTGATGGCTGAAGGTAGACTTTGGGAGAGCATTTGAATTTCATGTCCAAGAAGAGGCAGCCCATCATTAAAAAACCCTAATTTCTGTGTCAGGTAGAGTTACAGGTAATCGATCATCTTGTCACACCGATTTATTTTTTTCTGCCCGTTCAAAGTGAATTCTACTTCTTTCCAATTAAACTTGTTGCAGAAAAAGAAAATGTCTCTGGCTATTAAAGGCACATTTTGCCATGTTAGGTCTTTTCCCAGCAAAGGTAATTTCTGAACATTTGGAAGAAAGGAGCCCAAGGGATGCTGTGGCTTCCAGGCAATTCTTCATCCAGAGCTGATCTGAACGATTCAGACCTTTTGAGGTTGGCATCAGACGTCCATTAATGTATATACATCGTCTTAAATGATTTGTTTGGATCTTTTTGAACTGGCAGGCGAACAACATGGGAATGTGACTGTTGGCTCAGTGTTTTCTCCTCTAGTTGTACTGATGTCACTTAGAATTTCATCGTGATAATTGTTTGTAGTTATCAGCATATTGTTCGTATTATAAATGGTGAAAACGATGAACAGCGATAATTATTCTTAGTTATGAGAACAGCAGGTAACAAACGAAACTTTCCCCTTTAGCAAATTGTGCATCTGCTCCAACTGTTTAAATACATAAAGCGAGTAAATACATTTGAGATGATTCCAGTTGCTTTCTCCACACACAAAGAGGCAGCGTGAGGTTTTTTACTAGAGGACTGATGGATGGTTTAGGTCTTGAGAGGGGCTCATATTGGGGAGGGTCTCTCCGACTGTGACAGCTTCACTCAACGTGACACTGCTGAACAGCGGCTCTGGCCCTGACAGTGTGTGCCACCAAGGCACTGGGATATGTCTGCATAAAAGCCATTTATTGGTACATTTCTAAATGTTAACGCCTGTCAGCTTCAATTTCTTAAAAGACCCCTTGGCTCACCTGGGGGGTGTGGGGTTGGAGGGGGGTAACATGCCTATGCAGTTCAGAGGGAATACTCCACCATCCCTGACAGACAAAAAAAAGCCACCACTGCTTGTGGCCTCTGCCACCAGCACTGAGGTTTCATATGGGAGCGAGTGCTCCTTTGTCCCAAGGTCTAATTTATTTATGTGGCTAATCTTAGGGGGTGGAGCGGGCATGCTCGGGGGTGTGTCATTTTACAGGGGGGACCCACCAGAAGGATCAGTGACCTTGTAGAGACATTGCTGTAAATGTCTGATTCATTTCAATTAGGACACAAGATCTGTCTCAGAGCTCACAAACACATCAGCATGATCAAGTTGCAACCTCCTCTCCCCCCCCTCCTCCAAAAAAACATCATGAAAACTTAATCACATCCATCTTTCACAGTTGTGCTCAGGACCAGCTGTCAATGACACAACTCAAACTAGTTAATCAAAGTAGGAGAGCACATTTAAAGTTGACTCTCTCTGTCCTAAAAAAAGTCGTGCTCTGGTTTAACATGAAATGAGAGCTGCTTCACAAGGCTGCTATAGGATTCAGTGTCAGAGCCAAGATTGCATTCATCCTTACCCAACAGCATTTATTTGGACAGAGGTGCAATGGCAGCAGAAAACGAGTGGAGGAGATGGAGCCTTGATTAGCAGCACCCTTCCCAGCATGCTCCACTATGACAAATGACTGACTTCGAACAATATCTAAGGCGATCAGGATAAAGTACCAACCATTTCAAGGCTCAGCAAAATTCTAATTCTAATTAGACTTTGCACCACACACCAAATAAAAATTGTTCCCATGGCATTTTGGCCTATCAACTGTTTCTCCGATCGCTGAGACAAAACGAATAAAGAAAATGATTAAAGTGATAACAAAGGCATAAAATTTAAATTATTGAGGCACCACATCTGGGATCTGTATGTCACTGCGCTGCCATTTTTACCCTCTCATTCCGCACTCCATTCTTTCTGCATGAGAGAAACTGCAAAACAGAGGGAGGCAAGGAAGAAAGAGGAGAGAAAGAGCAGGAAGAAACTGTAACATTAAAAGGTAGAAAGCGAGAACGCAAATAGGCCTTCAGCTTTAGCGTTATTAATGACTCTTCAAAAATCTCCGACTTTTCCAATCTCTCAGAGAAGCGCATGAAGGAGTCTGCAGATGAAGCTGACCTTCAAAATGTTCTTTGGTCTTTAGTTAAGAAATTCACTTGCCATTATGGCATCATTAAGGAAACAAGGATAAAATTACTCCATGGTTAATGGCCTATAGGATCCCCCACCAAAATTTGTTTCAGATCTAATAAAACTGTGCTTAACACACTCGAATGAATTATGAGGACTGTTATGCAGGGTATTAAAATGTGGAAAATAGATTTTCGAGAGCTTGGAGGACTGGACTTTTCAAATCAGATAGTAGAATGGGATTTTCTGGGCAATAAATTCCACCATGTCTCAATTTAATTTCTTTCAGCTCTTAAATCTGAAGGCATGATTTATCGTGTGGTTTTGATCATCTTAAAAATACACTCACTCACTGTAGTCAACTTTGCAAAAAGAACCCCCCCCCCGCCCCCCGCGAGAAGAACAAACACAACTGCACATTCGAATGTTATAAGTCCACATACACGAACGCGTAAAATAGCTTTTTAGTTTTGCTCGCAGAGCGCCATGAAGGAAAGATGTGTAATTAACAAGACGTGTTATTTGAGGTAATAACTTATTATTAAGACCTTCATTAAACTGGGGGTTTGCATTTACATTTGCTTAACATACTGTTGAGAGAAAGGATGCTGGGTTTGGTCATTAGCATATCGCATCAGAGGGTTAGAGAAAGCAGGCACAAAGCTGTTATGGAGAAAAATGAAGCTGCAGGCTATTGAGGCTCTTCATTGTCTCATATACAACCGCACTGCAAACCTGCAGAGCTCTCTCACCTCCACCACTTATTACCTGCTATTGTAATCCAGACCCTGATGCCATCGTGAAATACAGACTTATTATGAAGAGGGGGAAAAGTTAGCCCAAGATGGTGCCACAGAGAGGTGGTTTGTGTGGTAATGGCATTTGCTCTCTTTAAACTTTAATCTTTCCTATTAATTCCCTGCAACTGGAGAATGTACGAGAGTTAATGTTCCATGAACGTGTTTCTCACTCCGCAATCTCTTCAAGCTAATTACCTTCAGGTGCTAAATGGTGGGAAATTGCCATCCATTTGGATGAGAAAAATTTCACCTCCTGCTCCCTAGTGAAACATTTTTTTGCCGGGCACATTAAGGAAAAAAAGAGAGGAAAAGAGGCAGGCCTCCACCAAGGTAAACAGTGGTCATAAAACTACCTCTTCCTGGTCTTTTCTGTCCTCCTGCCTGAAACAGGAAACCATAGTCCCTCTCTCCCACCACACTGCTTACCGGCGGAGGTCAGGTAGAGGTCAACAGGTGCTCCTCTTGACAAGGGGAATGCAGAACAGATGTTTGATTGGCATGAATCATCTAAACTGCCCATTAGAAACTTATGATGTGAAAGGATAGGACTCCTGGTGCTAGGACACTTTTTAATTTGTCGTCTAAACAGAAAGGAGGTCTTGGAAGTTCCTGCGTTTGTGATTACACTTCCGATGGTCGGACATCCACTGTCGGTGGAGCAGCCTGGGCAAGAATTAGATTTTTTTCTGTCAAATTTGTTTGCGTTTTAATTCAATTTAACACATTTACAGCCAATTCCAAGGATCAACTTCAACACAAATACAGTCATTCTGATTGCTTATAATAACATTTTTACTTAGTTATTGAGATATACTCTATGTATGTGGCTTTCAACCCAAATGCAGCACAATTAAGTTTTTCCAGAAAATGCAATTGTTAATTTTTTATGCAAAAAGTGTATACACAAAAACAATGTTTCAGGCCATCGATGTAGATTTTGCCCAAATTTTTCCAGTGAAAAAAGTTTCTATGTCTGAAAAAGAGTAAATTTACAGAACTTTGTTCCTGCACAACTACATTTGCTCAACAAAAAAAAGTAGGTCAGTAATTCAATCGAATGCATGCTGTCTGGGCAAAAACCTTTTTTTCCACTTTGTAATAAGTTATTTAGACACTATAATGAAAAAGTCTGAACTTGTTTAGAAGCCCATCAGAATGCCTGTGTAGCAACTTTGTAAAAGTCTATGTAGCAGTGTTTTATTACTCACAAAAAAGTTGGTTAATAGTAGGCTAACGATTAAACGATGAACAGAACTACAACAAGAGAAGTGAGAATTTAGGTTAGAGACACTCCCAGTGACTTGTGTCTATGCAGCGAACGGAGAATCCGAGCACTTTTGAAGCCTTTAAACACTGAGTCCATCCAACTGTATTCAGCCCCCTGTGAACTCCATATGAAATCCTCACGCTGCAGTTCAGCGGGTTCTCAGAAAGAGTCAGGAAGATGCATCATATGAGGGGAGTAAAAAGGCCAGCTGGGATGGGTGGGCCACATTGTGATCACTCACCTTCATCCCTGATTTGTAGTCATTATCCCTACCAGCGTTTGAAGATCAAAAACAAGGACAGGGAGAGTGATGGGGGACAGAGAGAGGCAGCCGGAGACAGAGAATGGGGGAAATGAGTGAAGGAGGGAGGGACAAAGAGAAGAGACGGCTGGATATGTGAGCGTGTGTGTGTGTGTGTGCGTGTGTGTCCTTCCCAGTGACTGCCATTTGCCCCTGTTTTGTGGATATAGGAGTGTAGATGGCAGCGATGTTGGGGAGTGGGTGGGGTTGGGAGGAGGGTGGATAAGGGTGATAGCACCTTAAAACCAACCAAGCTGCAAAAGCAATGAATATTAAATTCACGCCTAAATAGCTGGGTCTATGTGAAGCATTACTGTATTATAATTTTAGATTTGTCACCGATGGGATGCAGGTTTGAGTTGGAACAACAAGGCACGTCAGAGAAACCTTTACCCCCCTGATAACGGCAGAGCTGTAAATTGACAATCTTATCATCAGTTATTATGAATTTGGCTTTTGGTGGTTTTTGCAATCGGACAAATGCAAATAAAGTTTGTTTTATTTGTGCTGGGGAGTGCGATAAGGTAAGACTGTAAAAATAGGAACATACAGTACAACAAGTAGAGGGGGAAGTATTCTCTTTACCCATCCATGTCCCAGGCAGAGTGTAAATGTTGAAGGACTCCCATCAGGCCTTTGTATAAATTAGCCAAACCCTTACTGTGCTGAAATCTATCCCCAACTGTTTGAGTGAGAAAGCAGAGATTTTTCCCTCCTTTTTTAGATTTAATTATCTTTTGTTGTTCTTTTTATCTACCTTCAAGGATTGTCCTCAGTGGGGGGTTAAAAGAATGGGAAGTGGAAAAGACGAGGGGGGTGTCTGATAGCGAGCGCCGGGTATGTAGGGCTAGTTTGTCCTCTGTTTGATCTGATTCCTTACAATGACACAGCGGGAAATTAAATATGAAACCGAATTTAAGCCACTGCTTAATGAACAACGCGGAAAACAAAGTTGACTCCGCTCCAAATGAAGCAAAAAAGTCTTTAACTTCTCCTCGCAGCATTATCTCTTTCGTTCAGCTTAGTCTGAGGTAATTTTTGCTTCCTTCAGACACAACACTCAGGGAGGAGTTTGATGATTTGTAATAAAAATCCTAATTTAAAACCGTTTATCTTGCAAATACATCCCCAAAAAAAACAGTGCACAACACAAAAATCTACACTGACGTTTCTTTGAGGGTTTGAGGAGTAAAAATCCAGCAGGTTAATTACTCACTTCATCTTTTCTGCGATGTATTGGAGGCGAGTTATCCACAGTGGCAAGCCTTCCCACATTATTGATTTAATAGACCTTCTGAAAGAGCTTAGCTTTTCCCCTTTGAGAGAAACAACACATGTAGAACATTAGCTGAATTGATGTTGTTAAATAATTTAGTATCAACCTATACTGTGCGTGCAGTCACTCAAGTGAAGGCTGAGGGACAGTACAGACATAAAACATTGTTATTGGCTGATTCATTGTTCTGTACTCCTGCGAGCTTTGAATTGTGATAGAAAATATTTGGCCATACTTGAGTTTTTTATATCTTTTATAATTAATTGAGCATTTTTTTAAAAGTTAGAAGAAGTTGAGGGATAAACAACATGAAGGGCAAAACTCATAAACATAATGAAACACTGGAGTTAAGGTTGTCTCCTTTTTCTGTTTATGACCAGCAGCATTATTCTACTTGTAAACAAATCAATAGTTTGTTTTACCTCTGACAGGTGAGAATAAGTGGGAATAATTTCAAAGTGAAAGGGAACTGGATGCAGCAGAAACACTGTCGAACGATGCCTTTGGCAGGAACTGCTCCCCTGCCAAACTGTCACCATTTAGGCCCCGATAACGCAGGTAATTGCATTTCCAGAAGAGCAGGAGCAGATGAAACATGCTGTGGACAGATACTGCTGGCACACTGGCCCCTTCTGTTGGAAAATTTCATTTTTCCACAAGGAAGCCATGAATGCTAAGGCTGAATCCAAATCCGTTTTTCCGCACTTTATCAGTGTGTGGCCCACCAAGTGGGGAGATGGAGGTAATTCATTCAGCTGAGACTCACCACCCTAATCCAATTTCCAGCCTCCCCCAGCAAGAGATAATTACAAGTATTAAAGCTGTTAGGACAGGGGGGAAAGGGCCCTCTCTCTGAAACTCTGCTGCAGGCCCTGGAAATATCGACTGAGCGGGGGGATTTCTGCTGGGAGAACTCAAGCTAAGGTATTGTTCAAAACTAAGAAAGTGTGTTAACTAATGAGGCAAAGGGAATCTCAAGGTATAAAAGGACACCCATAGCCACATGTCATAACATACCCCAGGACTTTTTTTTTTTTTTTTCTCTCGTGCATCACTTAAGCCTGCACGAACAATTGGTCATTTCATGTGTAAAGACTAGCAGGGCTTCCTGCACAATCAGTATGCATATAATAGCCCTTGAAATGTCCCAGCACTTTCAACTCTAAATGAACTTACACCACTTCTCTGTCTTTGCACAGTCTAAACTGAAAGAGCTGGCACCAAGATATATATATAGCTATATGTTTGTGATGTCCAAAATATCATAGTTTATTTAAAAAACTGCAATGAAATCTCACTTTAAACTCTTTATTTTTGCCTCAGCTGCCCCAACATCACAGCCACCGTCACCCCATCCTGTGGTAAACTATATCTTTTAATGTTTTGAAAGCCAAAATGGAGGACTAAGGTTGTAGCAGCACAGAGGGTTTTTCTTTCTTTCTTTCTTTCTTTCTTTCTTTCTTTCTTTCTTTCTTTCTTTCTTTCTTTCTTTCTTTCTTTCTTTCTTTCTTTCTTTCTTTCTTTCTTTCTTTCTTTCTTTCTTTCTTTCTTTCTTTCTTTCCGCTGCTTAAACTTTGACTCCTCAAGGAGCAGAAGCTGCAAAAAGCTCTAATTAACGGAAGCAGAGACGCTCCTGCGCTCTCCCATTCAGCACTCCACAATAGACAAACCCGTGAAGCAGAACCAGGAATGGAATATCGAAGGAATGAATAGAAAAACACCCAAATAAGAGACCCGACATCACCCCGTCCACTCTTAGTCTCTGCTCTTTATTGTGTATCTTTGTTGAAGAGGGTCGGCCACAGGAGTCCCATTCTCTATCAATTACTGAAGATCAAACAGGAGCAGAAGGAGAGGGCTTGCTGATGTAAAGAAATGGCAAAGATTGAGATCATCTAAGACTACTATCTGTGACAGTATGTTAAGTCACGTGACGATAATAACCGGAACATGTAAAGTCGTTTTTAAAAGGTTGTAACAGGCAAAGTCTGCAAAGAAAGACTGCACAGTCCTCTAAACATGTTGCTTTAATGTCCTCTGCACCTGTGTCTACATCAAAACACTGATTGTTAGAGATGGCTAATACACTTTTTATTCAATTAAGTGCAGTTGTATATGATGGAATTGCAAATATAGTATCTTGTAATCATGAAAACTACTTCAACATCACAAAGAGATAAAATGTTCTTTCTCCTATGGACTTAGATCACACTGCGTTCCTAGAAAGCTTTCCAGATACCCAACGCACATGCTATAAAACATAATGTCTTCAGTGAATATTACAGGGTATAGTGTATTACTTCATATGCCATATAACTCATGTTTGTTCCCTGCAAGACAAGATACTTTGTCACTTTAATGTACAACTGTTCCATGTTTAGGCGTGACAGTGTAACTGATAACAGTAACTCAGAGATTAAAAAAAAAAAAAAAAAAATCCACATTGTTTTTCCCGTAACTCGCATTTTAAAGGACATCCCACAGCTACATGCATATTCATACCAGCCATTTTAGAGAAGTGCTAATCCAGTTAATGAAGCTCAAACTGGTCCCATTACTACTAAGGTGTGTTCAGGCTCCAGGATGAGTCGCTTATCCCTGTTTGGATGTTGTGGTAATTCAAAAGGAAAACATGTTTCTGCAGACTCCATCACAATAATGTTTCTCTCTACAAAATGGTCTAAATCTGCTCTGATCTGCTTTTAATGGAAGAAGTCGCTTTCCCCAGCCATCCAGAGTTTTCAGTCATTAGGTGACAACAATAAATACTGGCGAGCCAGAAACAAATGTTAATAACGTCAATAAGGCAAAGCAAACTTATTTGGATGGCGCATTTAATCAATAAGGCATTTGAAAATACTTTCATGAAGATGTAACGGAACACCAAGCAATACAAATATCGAGATTTAAAATGAAAAAGAAAATATATCCAAAATTTAATTTAATAAATGGCGTCAGAAAAAGTCAGAAATAGCCTTAAGCCATGTAAGTCAGGGATTCACTGTACACTGTTCTTGGGATAAATGGTTGCACATTACATCCAGGAGTGATCCAGTTGAAGGATGATCTTATAATAAACAGTGCTTGCCATTTAAATAAATTGCCTGTTGCTAATTATCCCTCTAAACAAGAGGAGGTTTTGAAAATGGTCTATATCGTTGCTAAAGGGGCAGAAATGGCCTCGCTGCTCATCGTATTTGAAATACTGACGTCCCTATTCTTTACGAAGAATGTTTACTATTGTTTGCGAGCTTTATTTCCTTGAAATATGACATATCCTCGGTGCAGGAGGGGATGGGGGGGGGCTGCACGGAGGTTTGTGTGAAGTTTTTAATATGTCACAGGCATAGTGCTGTTTGGAAATGCAGTGTATTTTACTCAGCCCCCAATAATCTATTCTGTTCAGCCAGGCGCATACATTGACAAATGTTTCCAGCATTAGGTATTTACCTAGTGGAATGTAATGGATGTAAAGAGTTTGAAAATGCCTGGCGCACTAACAGCATGGGCAGTAGCAAGACTATCTCGACTGAGGAGAAAATACACTATTCAAAACAGAATCAATGGTTCTGAAGGATGGTGTATGTGCGTGTATGTGTGTGTGCATGGTCATGCACTTGTGTTTAGTTCTCTCTGTATGTTTGTGTGTGTGTGTGTATATCTGTTTGTGCTCTAAAGCGCTGACTGTAAACTTACCATAAGTCACTCTAGACACAGTAATAGTTTCAGCACAATCCATGTAGCGGAAATGTAAATATTTTTCCTCATGCAAAGACAACGTAGAGGCATTAAGTGTTACACCAAGTTATAGACAGGCTTTTTCAGAAATATTGCGGTCACCCACCACAACAAAACTGGAAGCAGTCACCAGAAACAGCAAGCAATTTTTTTAGCAGCTAAAAGATTGGTCATGGTCTCTTGTGGAAAGTAAATGTTCACCTCATGAGATCAAAGAAAGAAATACCAAGGATGTAACATGACCTTGGACACATTTAGTTTCGTAGTTCCTGCAGCAAGTATAAACTAATTCCTATGAAAATAACACTTTGCTTTAAAGCAAAGTAAGTTTGATCGATGCTGAAGCCAAATTAAAGTCAGGAAGTACGCTGAACCTGGGATGCAATAATGTTTTTGACCAGTTTAGTGATACCTGGTGAAATAGACACATTTGATCTGTTTTCAAACAGCCTTAACGTTGTAGCTCTACGTCCCCATCAGGCTGCAGACAGGAGCTTGTACTGGGACAGCGGTCTGCGCTGGGACAGTTTGAAGGGGCTGATCCCCGCTTCATCTTGGATTGTCTTCGCCTCATCTGTTGACTGGTCTTTTTCTTCTCTCTCTCTCTCTCTCTCCCTCTCTCTCTCTCTGAAACTACTTTTCAGACCTATAGAGGCCTTACACCAGCCGGCTCATTCATTACATGCACCGTGTGTCCTGTCAGACGCACAGCCGGGCAGGAAACTTTCACACAAAAGAGGGTAAGATCATTGAAATTACAAACTCTACTAGTAGCATTACTAACACTGTACTGATCCAAACAGTAACACTATTAGTGGCTTTGTATGGGAAGAAAAAAATTGGATTAAACGTTCAATGCCTTAAGTACTCTGAAGTGACCTTCAAGTTGACTTTGAAACTCTTTTGGGGATAATGTGATTGTAAATGTAAAAAAAAAAAAAAAATCAAACATCTGGTTAGGCTGAAGAAAAGGCAGGTCTGACACATCAAAAGTCTCATATATCTTTTAGAAATGGGATTTATAATCCAGCCTACAACATGAGGGCTGCTATGATGTGCAGTCAATATATGGGTGGCACTCCCCATAAAGGCTCTGGCCTTCTTTCTCTCTGTGATTTATTGTCTCAGCAGCTCAGCTCAGATGGCCTCATGAAACCTTTGTCAGTCCAATAATGACACTGTTTTTGTTATTTGAATCATCATTTTGCTCTCGTTTTGTCCATTTACTGTCCTTTAACTGTTTTGCTCCATATTTCTGTCCCAGAGAAGTATTTTATTTACCGTAAGATTTTTTGTTTGTTTGTTTTTTATACTGATAGCAGATTTTCTAGAAAAGTGCCTATGCTTTTATTCTCTATTTTAGATTTATTCAACTCACTTAATTGATTTAATCTGTTTTCTGTCTGACTGGAAAATAATTACAAAAAAAAAACTAAATACAGTTCTTTGATGCTAACGCACAATGACCTCAGTTAAAACTGTGTAAAGTTGAGTGTACATGATGAAACTGTTAGTCAGACATGCTAACGTCCACAATTTAGTCCATATTCTCAAAGCTAGAAAGACAAAAATATTTTTTTTTATTCTAACAACTTATTCCATAAGATTCAGGTTTTAGGGTGTGTTTTACTTATAGTTACAACTGTACTTCATATCACGCAGACACATCCTTCCTTTACTACAACATGTGTTCTTTGTAGTTTAAATAGTGATGTTTTGATACAGCCAGAATACCCCTAGTAGAGTTATGTTTCCCATTTGTAAAAAATCATTAGCATATTCAAGGTAGGGGGTTAGTATGTTATTTTTTTATTGAAATGTAAGATCACATTCATTTTTGTCATTTCTGTTTGTTGTCAGTATTAAATCACTGGCATGCTACTATTCATATCTGTCTTTATTTTTAGAGGTAGTGATAGTCGCAGCACGACACCGACCTTTGCCAGAATCCCCTTGTAATTTGAGCACAATGTTGCTCCAGACGAATTAAGTACAAGTTAATGATTAAGCTATGAATCTATCAGACACTTGGTATATGGGAAAGTTTTTAGGGAGGAACAGCTCGGCCCGGCTCAGCGATCATTAAAACGTGCTGACAGCGATGGGAGAACAAGTTCCCACTTTGATCCGATGACAGACCGGAGCTCAGCCTCACGTCATCCTCCTGCTCTGCCCCTGCTCTCTCACCTTTATTAACTCTGAGCTCCAGACAACGCCAACCGCTCCAAACCTGGCACGTACACACTTATAATATGAATGTTAAAGGCATTATGTCATATAGGGAGCATCAAACATCAAAAGCACACACTTAAGAGCTGTGTGGTTTGTTTGGGGTCACACATTTGTGAGATAAAAAACAGAAATATTGACATAATGTGGATACTTTTGTCTGTAGCTCTTTATGCCTGTATGTAGCACATGACAGGCTCATTGTCTTTGTGACATGAATAACAACAGACCAATATGCTTAACAGTTATCTATCATCATCTAATTTATCAGGGGAAATTAACATAAATATTCAAACACATTTTGATTAGTTAGTGTTATTTTGTATAAACACAAAGTCCTAATGATCTACATTAAACAAGCGCTTACCTGTATAGGAAAGACATCTCTAATTCTTAAAATGTGGCAAACACAGAGGAGCAGAAGTTTCAGTGACATCTTTGCTTGTTGTGTTTGTAGAAGCAAACTTTACTGTTTGTTGTGGAAGGATTTATCAGCAGCCTGAATCGTGTCCTGACTTGAGCCTCAGCAGTAGGTGACAGTGGTGTATGTCAGCCGTAAGCAGCTGTGCTGCAGCAGAAATGAAGGTCTTCTGCTGCCCCCCAGGGGCTTGTAGAGGAGATCACAGACAGCATCTTGTGCTTCACACAAGACTTATTTGATAGTGATGCAGCTTTAATGTGTGGGGAACAGATCTGAGGTCAGCAGGGTGGGTATTGTCTGCATTCACACAGATATCATGCGCAAAATCATGTTTAAAACTGGATCCAAGTGCAAAGGTGCAGTTTTTTTTTAAATTTCTGTCATCATCTGTGTATTATTTCATTACACTGTGGCTGGTATTAGCTGTGCAGTTAGTATGCAGATTTTCTATTTATGCTTTTATATTCCTTAATTTTTGTTTCTGTCATGTTACAGTGAAGAGTAATGCACTAAACATTGAGAGTCTGGAAAATAAATCTAAATGGTATTTAAATGACAATTAGAACATAAGTGTAATGCCATTAAAAACAGTCATTGCCCACATTGCTAAGTACTGTAAATGTTTACTCCAGCAGCTGAGAACAAGGCCTTAACAACAAATGTCTTATTGAACTGCAGTATGGAGCTTCAGTACACTGTGAAAAGACGAAACGCTGAAGTGCATTAGGACACACAAATGCTCCTAACATCTGTTTCCTTTGTGTTACAGAGGATATCGCTTTGTAGCAAGCAATATGTGCCATCAGTGACTGGTGGAATAATATTTGTGTTCCCCCCTCAAACAGACACACTGTCACAGAAGCACTTGTCTACATTTTGTAGTTGCTCGGGGAAAATAATTGCCTTATCTGCAACTGTCAAAATGATGAATGCCCCGGAGAGCACCGAGAATTGACTGATGGAATTGGGGGAAAATCTAATCCCTGATCTGAACACTTTGTATAATACATTAACCCCTCTGGTACAATAGGCTGCACAGAAACAGATTTGTATAGACTTGTAGAAATAAATTCAACAGAGGCTGAAGGATCGATAAACATCAGGAGTTATGGCCTCGTCTGTACGGAGTCAAACAGAGCGTCACTGAAAACATTAAGTGTATTGAAATGTATGCAGGAGTTGAAGTCAAAGAACTGATGCAAAACCATATGATATAATGGAAAATATCTGCTTTATCTGCCAAATGTAAAAAAATATATATATATAAAAAATTGATATGGATAAATAGATGGAGTAACTCATTAATCCTGAAAGGAAATTGTAGTTTTACAGCATCCATGTCTCATAACTTACAAAAACATAAGGTAGGTACAGTATAGGAGCCAAAATCCATTAAGAAAGCCACATAATATAAATATAATGAATGAGAAACTGAACTAATTGAAATTTAATTAATAAATCTTGGACTGTATTTTAACTTTGGGCTTTAGTCTTTAACTTTTTAGCTAAACGAGTCTTAGACTGTTCAGATATCGATCTGTTTCAGGCAGAATAAAAATAAGCAGCTGTGGAAAACCTGGTGACAGATGTTACCAATGAAAAAAGAGAGAGAGAGAGAGAATTAATATTTTTGTACTTACTTGCTATCAGCATATAGATGCATACTTCAATAATTAATAAAACAAATAATTGAATATCATTTGAATGTCAATATATAATATGCAGTTGCAAAATCACACTCAACATAATCAAATTGATGTCTCATAGAGTGAACTACACATTACATATCACATTACCCCTTCATATCTGTTCATAAAACAAGACCAAAGTTCAGTTTATTACAGTTTCCTTGGAATTATTGGTTTACACAACAGAAGTATGTAATAATACAATATGTTAAACATACCCATGAGAGCCAATACACAATCAGAGTGAATTATCACCCAGCAGCAAGTTAGTACAAATAAGTATTGAGGGGAGTTTTCACTAATATATAAAAGCCAAATGAAATGGAAAAAAAAACATGTAGGTGCATCTTAATTCTGTCTTATAAAAATGTTCGAGTGCAGTCTTATCTTTAGATGAATATTTAAGTGACAATAGCAAAGAAATAATGGTTAGGTTAAAGAATCCACTGCACCGTGATATGCACAGGAGGATGATGGGAAATTACCTCACACAAGCAGCAGAGTGGAAATCTCCCCCAGATATGAAGAGATATCTCCTCTAATTAAAAAGCATATCAACTTTTCATAACCTAATGTTCTTAAAATGAAGTTTTAGTAGAAAATGAATCGCTGGCACCGTCCTTCCAACGGGTTCTCCCTCTTTTTTGTCACAGTTGGCTGGAATACATCATCCCCAATATTAGGAGAGAACATACCTGTAACAGGTTAATGACCTCGCACTTTCCACACCATTTCACTTAGCGGGCCATAGCCAGGAAAAGCTAAACGCTTCACTCCCAGTTCACTAAATTATGAATTAGCCAAAAGGTGAGGCAATTAATGATTCAACATTTCGTGGTTTGACCAATAGACGGTCCTCTCGCTGAGCTGGAGTAGGAAACCTTCGACCATTAGCTGAAAACGGTCTTGATATCCATTTCAGAGGGTATAAATATTGGAAAAGGCGAACAAATAATCCAGAAATTACCAATCAAAGTGTTTGCAACCTTGGAGAGAAATTACTATGTGTAGTATAAATAAGATCAACAGCACAATCTTCATCTGTAGACATGAATGAATAAATAACACATTGGAAAGCACTGAATCATGAGGATGTGGAATTATTTGAGATGAAATAGTGGAAATATTTCAACAGATGTCTTTTTTTTTTTTACATAACCCATGACTGGTTTTTGATAAATATTAGTTGCAAACCACAATTATCACTGATAAAAAGAATTTCCCCAGCACATTTTCTTGAATTTGGACAAAATATTAGTTTTAAGCAGTGGTGTTTTTAGACAAATCCGAACGCCTACAGTTTCCTTGACGTGTCAGATCTCTTCAGGCTTATCCGCTGTGTAACGAGCGTTGACAGGTCACATGGCGCAAACTGTGATGTCTGAATAATTTGAACAAATGCTAAATCATTGCAAAGCAGCCAGAGAGATCAGCGACGTGAAAGTGAAGTGTTTGCGCTTCCCCAAGGCTCAGTGGCATCTGTTCTACATGTGTGCAGCAACAACATCCATGTTTCACTATATTAATCCCAATTAATTGTGCTTGTATTAGTGTAAATATTTGACTTTGAAGCGCTAAAGCGTTAATTGGAGTCCCTTACCACAAACAAATCTATGCGTCAGGATTCCACTGCAAAACGGGGGGTCGTTTAATAGGAAATGGCTTAGATGGTTTATGCACAATCCCCCCTCCCGTCTTAATATCAATGATTTTGAACTTGCAGCAGCCGTCTCATCTTGATTTTCCTTTTTGTCAACCCCAGCCTCAGAGTTTTCCTCGTGAAGTGTTTGTCTAGAGCACAAATCAGCAGAATAAGACAGGCTGATGTCTCCTTAATTCTGTAAATTGGAGGGTTGTGAGTCCAATTACGGTCTGTTGGTTCAGCCTGAGGCCACCAGGGAGAGCTGTGCCTGTTTCCTCACAGTCACTGGAACAAACCACTCCAACTGCCTGAGCCCTGCCACAATGAAAGTTATCACTAATCACTGCTACACTAGTCTTTTTCTTTTTCTTTTTTTTATTGGCTGTGCTGCTGAATAGGCGTAGTTAAAGAGGTCGTTGGAAACAATCATCCTGTGTGATTTTGAAAAGCAGTTTTCAGAATTACTTTATTTTTAAATGAGGTTGTGAATGCACCTCTGTATTTGACCCTGAACTTTATAAAGGAAGGTTCAGGATACAGTTTAATATTTCTTTCCTTTCCTTTTCTTTCTGCAATCATGATTACAGCTTAAACAAGTTTTTTTTTCTTCCTTTTGATAAATTGGACTGCTGAGTGTGTGTTTTTTTTAACCTGGCAGAGGAATTATGTACATGAAACCTCTGCAGGATGTGAGGTTGTTGGGGTCTGTTGCCTCTACTGGCCATTAACTGGGGATTAGTGCTGGTGGGGCACACATGCCTTTGAAGAGGTAATTCCTCACACTTCCTCGCTATAGAAAATCAGGAAGTAATCATAGGAGATACCGTGCAGATGGCCCAGACAGGGAAGCCCACTTTTCTTTAGTCACAATTAAGACCTGGAGTCGCTGCTGCCATTGTGCAAACTTAGCACATCAGAAAATCCAAGGGGACGTCAGAATTAGTCGGAAATGCTCCCGACCCGTCACGCAGTGTTGTTTTAAACTGAAGACAGGAGAGGATAAAAGTGAGATCAAATTTCTTTTTTCTTTTTTTTTTGTTCTTTGTGTTGCTGTAACTCAGCACAATCACTTCACAGTTCCTCATATAGCTGTCGACACAATATATATCTAAGTTTGCGCTGTAAATTAGAGGATAGGAGTTGTTGGAGGGTAGAGCATCATGATGCCGCATATAGATGCTCAGAGAAGTTGAGAACAGATGATGGTGTGAATGATTGTGCTGCTGCTGAGGAAAGAGGCAAAGTTTCATTGACTGTATGTTGGAGCACACTGACCTCTACAGGGACTCATGGTTACTAGACAGATCTAGCCTGAGCTTTCATTTTTAAACATAGGGATGTGATTTTTACTACTTTACTAACTTCTTCACAGTGATTCCCGTGTTAAAAACCCACTTGAATGTGTCTCGTGTATGTTACTGTGCAACAGTAGCTTTTCCACGTCTCTTTTTGGTTTCCTCCGGTGGTCTCTCTGGTAAATTGTTAGCATGTCGTCCAAGCCAACCATACAGTGTTGTATATAGCACTGAGGGTTTGTTCACTCCTTCAGAGCTGTCTCTGTTTAAAAATCACTGACTCTGTAAAACCAGGGGGCCTTTCGGTTTGACTTGCACGGCTAAATTGAAGGTTGGAGATTTCGCTTTATTTAAAGTTTGCACGTAAACTAAGAGTTTTGAGGCAATTTTAAGGGCTGCAGTTGTGCTGTGGGGCTCGCGGTGGGTGTTTACGCCTTTTCGTTTGACGTGCAAAGTCAAAACACAAACATAGGAATTATCTCTTTTATGAGGTGCAATTCTGCTTTTACAGAGCTCACTTTGGTTTGTCCCAGCGCGGAGGCTGTAAAGGAGGTCGCTGTTATATTCATTTTATCATTGTTTTGATCATGGCATTTTAAGCATCTTTAGATTATGTCAAATCAGCAGTAAAGCAGTAATATCGATCAGGCACTAGAGGAAAGTTTATTAGTTTTTATTAGCAGCCTGCTTGCCCACAGTGACCAGCACAAATATTCTCTCAATGCCGATACCATGATGTCCATACAACATCCATAACATATTGCAATATATTATTTTTTATAGCATTTCAAATTATAATTTTTAGATATCATGCATAAATCCTATTCTCTCATACATTATATATGTGTAGACTTTGGAATCACATTGAAGGTGAAATTAAAATGAAGGTACTTTTCTGCACAATAAACATGAAGTACAGGAAAAAAGTCCATAAATTTAATGATGAAGCCTCATTTTCCTCATTTTCTAATAAACATTAGAACCGACACAGATGCCAGGATTTGTGATGTTGAGTTTAGTCCCAACAAAAATTGCACATTCAGTTCAGGAAGAAATACATACAGTATGATACATCTGAGCTTGTACTCTTCTGTTTACACTGTCAGGATTTTCACAAGTCAAACACGTCCACACTTCTGAAAATATTGTTTTATGTACAGAAATTTAGTTAACAAAGACATGTTCTCAATAAACACATAGACCTATATTTTATTTATTTATTTGTTTATTTGATTGGGACAGTGCACATTAATGGACCTGAGAACATGTACAGTAAATATGCCGGATTATAGCAGGATGCTAGTTTCCATCTGTAGTCCCATATGAACTTATATTGGGAAAATTTGTAAGAACCTAAAACAATTTTTCCAAGAATATATTTTACCAAATAACTAACATTGCAGAAATATAGATATAATTATAAATAAGACCACATAATCAATTTTGTTGTATGCTTTGGTCTTAACTATCTAACCTCATGTTATCTTTCTTTTAGCCAAACACCAGCTATGTGATGCAGCTGGAGCGGGGGGCCCCCCGGAGCCACAGTCGCAGCTCTGTCTGCTGCCATCAGATTATCGACCGCTGGGTTACACGTCACACTGCCAGACATTTGATTAGCAGCATCTGTGAAACAGAAAAGTCAAGGGCGAGCATGGGAACTGACTTATCTGCCCCTGAGCAACTGGTCATTTAACGAGCCATGTGAGGCGCACGTGGCTCGTGGCCGCGTTCTTTGGATTATGTGTTATGTCATTTAACCTCAGATCTTCTAATTAGGTGTATCAATTACATTTGTTAATGTCACAGCCAGCAAAGGGGAAGCTGACACGTGATCCCACTCCCTGCAGTGCGTTTTAAACTCACCTTCATCTCATAAATCCTAGGTATTGGTGACACAAAATCAGTGTGTTTTACCTCCACAGATCAACTGCAGCGCATTCCCCAAATACTAAACACAAGAGAGTAGGTGTTCTATCAGCTCAAAGTTCAGATCCTGCCTTTGGAAAAGTAAAGAGAGGTGTGTCTCCCCCCGTGGTGGGGCCTCTTTCCTGCAGAAATTAACACAGTACCAGCGTGGTTGGAAAGAGGGTAAATAGGAGCAGGGAGGGGAAAAGAGGCTCTTTAACTTTTTCTTGCCAGGGACCAAAGATAAGTGTCCTTAAGTGTCCTTGAACAAGAAACCGAACCACAAATTGCACCAGATGATTGTGTGAGCGTGGGAAACAACTCAAATTCCTTTTATATAGATGAAAATGTGAAGAAAAAAAGCATAATACTGAGGCTAAGCAGCGCTGAAATAAATGAAGTGCGCTCAGTATAAACTTCAGAGAGGAGGACTGATGTCTGCCTAATAAACTGCTAACTGAGTGTGGGCCTGTACTGGCTTAAGAAGGAGATGTAACACAACAACCACACATTGTCGGACTTAAGAAGAGAGGTGCTTTCAGTTCAATCAACTGGTGCTCATCCGTCATCAGGCATTAATGAAGGGTCCTGGCCCGACCACCTGTTCTGCACATTCTAGTGCCACACAGATGTTTGTGTAACTGCAGGGGACATCGCTGTGAGGCCGGTCGTGGTTTGTCCTGTGCGGTATGTGCATCGTCCGTCCGCTTCACCCTGCCTCTGTAATGATGATGATAATGAAAGTCTTTTCTGTCCTTTGTTCAAAGTATGCACACCTGAACTCGTCCTCGGTGCAGGACGCAGGTCGGTGCACAGCGACATATACTGTACAAACAGGTTTTCTGTGCGGTGGAGGTGTTGATGGTTTTAAAGGTTTCAAGTTGTCTGGCAAACTGTATAACAGACAAAAAGTTTACCCTATTCTCCTTGAGGCTGTTTATTTTACCCAAACTTAACACAAAAAATGTAAATACTGCACTGTGGCTTAGATAGAGTGCACGATATGGGAGAAAGAGAATGTGTTCTTTTCATTATTAAACTAAATACAGCATATAATAATGATGTCTGTTTAGCAATTGCTCTTATTTCTTAGTCATTTTTAATTACGTAATTTACAAATTCTTTGTCGTCACCTCTCAAATATGTCTGTATATTATATTTGCCATAGGTTTTACACCAGATATCCCTCCAGATGCAGCCTGGGGTCGGGCCAAACCAGAGAACTGCCAGCCATCAGGTAACCACCTGAGCCACTCACGGTCCCCCTTTAATTTATAAATTACCACCTCTAAACGTGTGATTAAAAAGCAACTTAACCACCAAATCACACATATTAAACTTGATTAGAAGCTGGGATCACAATAACTGAGATCTGCTGAGCTGGTTAACCTGAGCAGGGGTTACTGCCTATATGACAGTCTGGATCAGCAGCAGACTGAATGTACTGAACTGAACTCACATGATGTACAAGTGCTTTTAAACAGACGTAAGAAAAGTTAATAAACTACATAGTCAAGTGCATAGGCAGCAACACAAAGTCAGTACAGTAACTAAATGCCTCTTTGTGCAATTCAAGCTGGTTACAGTTACTAGATAGCCTATATAACAAGAGACAAAGGTAAAAAGACAAGTGGTTCTTGGGATGGGAACAATGGGTACGTATTCTAGGTGCCCTTTTGGGAGTGGACCTCATTTTTTTGATAAGAATCTTGCGATAGGAGAAGGTAAACGTTGGCTCGTTAGACGCACTGGCCCTCTTTATATAACGTGTTTTTCATCAAGGGGAATTTTACCCGTACTTTATCTGCACCCCTCCATGAACCATATAAGACCGCAGCCTTGTGCACCAGAAATAGAGCAGCTTTGTGTACGAGAAATGGCCGAGGCAAAGGTATGAAAATGTCCCCCTTCCTGCCTCCTCCAATCAGAGTGGCCACTGTTGAAAGACGGCTGAGTCGGTTCCTGTTGTGTTGACACTTACAGTTTTATATGAAGTATAATTAGAGGAGGTAGAGATAGAGCAGGACAAAGGGAGAGGGAAGCCATGATTGTCTATCCTTTAAATATCCCTTGTTTTGGTTGAATTTTGATGGACATCCTCCTGGAAATACCTGCCCGTGTTTCATTTGTTTTCATTATCCCTTACACCTATTTAAATGGGGTTTTCAAAGTGCACGTTAGTGACATTAAAGTTGACAAATGACCATATGATCCTCATTTTCTTCCTTTATGAGTTCCATGTTAGCCTGCTGCGGCCTGCTGTGGACGCTCTGTTATTTTAGCACCGTGGTTTGCGGTCAAATGTGGATGTAAGGGTAATGTTAATACAGCTCACAGCTCTATTTTTGTCACTGACCCGTATTAAAATTATCACAGTATAATAAATATGAAAAAACAACAACTTTTTAATGTTTGCTATGACAACTGTAAATTCTGGATCCAATAACAGGGCGCCACAGTCTGTAATTATTGTTCGACTTCAAACTCAAAATAAACTGTCTCCACTCTCCGCTCTTCCTCGGTCGGTGGCGCGTGTTACGCTACGAGGGACACAAATGATTCTTTGTTTCTCCTCCCCAGTGACAAACATCGGAGTGAGCAGAAAGGTGGGAGTGAAAGCCCACAATTTTGATTCTTTGAATGGTTGCGGTACATTTTTCTCCCCGCCCACCGTCGCCCCCTGTTTCCTATATGTAAAAATGGATCCTCGCCGTCTGCTTCCGGCGGTCACTCCGGTCTGCTGTGCAAACATTTCTCCGCGTCGTTATTGGACCCTTTTTTATCTGAGGCAGCCAAGCCGGCAGCATCACATGGTCGGTGCTCACATGGCATCTGTTATGTCAAAAAGGAAAAGGCCTGTCATTACACTGTAGAGGCTGGAGATTCATCTATAATTGGTAAATGCATCAGGGCCACATCTTCGGGGAAATGAGGAGATTCTCCACTGATGCTTAATGTTTCTCATTAACCACCCCGTGCTCCTTCTGCTCCTTTTAGCCCTAAACTGTAATGTCTGTTTTATTGTGAGTGGTAGTGGCAGTAGAAAGGCACTTACTAAGAATTTGGAGCAAAGCCATCAGAGTGGGACAAATGGAGCGAACCATTCAGTGGCTCTAAATTTTTTTAAAGACCCCCTTCGCTCTAGCTCGGTGGTGACACAAAAGGAGGTATTGATGTAAGAGAAGACTGAAGCTTTGTGTTAGTATGCCCACCAGATCTGGCAGGGGAAACCGTTTCTTTCACAAACCTTGATTCAAAATGCGAAGGGTGGCACATCTTGTACTCGAGGAATCTACAGTAGGCCTGTGTTACTTGGACTTTAATAAGACACAATGTAGGGATTTAGGAAATAAACAAAGAAAAAAAAACATGACAAAATTGTAAATGTTTTTTACTCCTTCGGGATTGCGTGGGTGGATTTTGTGGTTTTAGATTCCCTCACAAAAGGAATGTGAGCTTTGGTTTGAGATAAAAGAATGATGAGTGTGTTTCCACCTGAACAAAGAGAGAAACGGTGGGTAAATATATGAATGACACCTATTCACTGACAATCAGGGCAGCACTTTGTCATTCTGTTGTCTTTGCACCACCTGCTGACCTAACCCCAAGTATTTACTTAAACTCTCCCCTCACCCACAGAGCCATTGTTTGTGTTGCAGAGGGCAGACTTGACACAAAGTGGTATGCTACAATGCATGACACGTCTAGGTTGGATTTCTAAATTTAGGGTGGGAGTAATAGTTTCGCGGTCTCTTGTGGGACTGGGTCGAGGGGTTGGCAGTGCTGTGCATAAACACTGAGGTCATAATCCAAATGATAAAGTGTGTTCCAGCTAAAACAAATGCAATGTAAGAGGAAAAAAAACAACTAGTAGAGTCAACGATTTTACTGTATTTGGGCAGAAAATCCCTCATGTTTATTCTAATGAGTCTGTGTCTTGGGACCAGGGGTCATTCAGCCCTGAAGCATTAACAAAAGAAGCAGGAACAGAACTGAAAACGGAGTTTCCTGTACGTACAAAAAATATCTATCAGTACAGTTTCATCCCCTCAGAGAAGATCTAAACTTTAACCGTCAGTTACAGAAGCAATTACAACATTTATTTTTTAAAGACACCACATAGTCATCACAATTATTGTTATTTTGTTTGTTAATACATTTCGGTCGCTGTAATGGTTGCAGAGCTTCAGCGTCTGCCCACATCTCGTAGGCGTATTTAAACGTGTTTTGCTGAATCTAAATCCAGAGAAAGTGGCCGTTCGTTTCCGTTCTGTCCGAGGTTTTTACGGGGTGGTCAGCCACAACGGGGTACTCACAAGAAAATGAAAGAAAATGTTCATTTGTCATGCCACAGAGAAATGCAGAAATGCAACTCTGCAGTGATGTTCACTTGCAAAACTGGTGACAGGTCACAGACAACTTAAAGAGGGAAGCTACTGTATACAGTCGGTGGCTTCCCCAGAGATGAATAGACGCAAAGATAAGGATGCATGTTGATAAGTTGTTGCTGTTGTGGCCATCATGTGTGAACTCGTCTCTAAACTGCTGTGAGAAAACACTGTTTCGATAGCAAACACATCAGTGCAGCTGTGGCAGTGGGACCAAACCATGTCGGATCTTTGATGTCTGTCGATGGTCGTATGTGTGAAGAAAAGCAAAAAGAACAGCACTCATAAATCCCCAGGTTACCGTTTCCTGTTGGAGCACAAAATTAGAGGAATGTCTGGCTTTAATAACGGCGAGACTGTTCACGTGACACTTGATCCACTGTCAATAAATGTCGAGGGAAAAACGGAAAAAAAGGGGAGAAAAAACAAGGTTTTACAGGCTGAATTTTATTCAAAGCAGCATGATATTTGGCCAAGAAGTGCTTCCTATGCAAAGCACCACAGAGCCTAGCCAAGCTTTTGCTGATATACTCAAAAAAAAAAAACCCATATAGATTTTATGTATAGCTGGAAAATGTTCAAAGACGACAGAAGGCTCAGTAATAATGACATTTCCAGTACATCAGTTTTATATAACAGATGAAAACTGCTTAATTTGTCTCCTCATCACTCATGAGTTGTGTGCCGTGAGTTTTGTTCATTGAAATTCTGCTCCCACTCCACACAGTCACTCATTATCACTTGCAACAACCTGAGTTTTATGAATTGCATTCCTCCGCGTGAGATCATTTACTGTGTATTTAGATTTATGTCTCCTCCTCAACCATCATTATCGTCTACAACAGCGCAGGGTTTTTATGTGTGGCTCTGAGACACGTCTGAATCACCTCAATTTTGTGTCTGTTTATCGCAGATCTTACAGCGGCGGGTGTCATTCATGCATTCAGATCCTCTGCTCGGGCTGCTTTGCATATTTTGAAAACCCCTCACGGTTGATGTGGCCGGGCAACATATAACAGAGAAGGGAGGGTGGGGTTACCTAAATGCCCTCATTTTACCACGGGGGGGAGAAGGGGGTGAGAGGGCTTTAATTCAGTGGAAAGTGGTTATTCTATATTTGCTCCAACCATACAGTGACTCCACCCTCCACACATCCCACATAAAGCCACTCCAATATAAGAGTTTATGAATGCTCAACCTCTTCTCATTAGGTTTGCGCTCCAATGCTGCAGACCTGGTAACACTTGTTACTAAAATAGAACCACCAGCCCAAGCTAACCAGATAATGATCTGTTGACATGAGCGAATCTACTTGAAGTGCACTGAGGTGGTTTAGCTAAGCAGTGTGTGAGGGCATGAGTCAGAAAATTTATACTTTGAACCAAAAGAATCATTATTTTGTGTAAAAAGAGAATTGATACAGAAAGAGAGGGATAGTAGAAATGGTGGCCTCTCTGCGTTTCTGTAAGCGGGTGGGGTCAGGTGGACCAAAATGACTCGGACCACATTATATGTAAAGTTGGGGTAATTACTAGGTTTGGATACCTAAATAGACAGGCCCACAGTGGTAAACACACTGGAAGTCGAGGCAGCTGCCTCCACAGTATCCTTCCTTCTAGCCTTCTCTGAGACAAACCAGTCAGTGTGCAGAAAAATTTGCTTTAAAAAGAGGCAAGAAACGCTTCAATTAACCAGTCAAACAAAAAAGTAAAGAGGCTTGGAAATCAGATCGGGTGTGTTTCACAACTAAAGCTGTGAAATGAACTGTGAATGTTGCTTTTATAGATTCTCTTTTTTTTATGCACCAAGCACAAAATAGGTCAACAAACACTTGTATGCACACAAATAAATGTGAACCAGCCATGAGCAGTTTTGCTGCTAATGGACCAAATAACAGGAAGACCTCAAGGCAACAATACCCTCTATCAGAAGTGCATGTTTGATTGATGTCAGAACAGCTTTGAAAACGCCCTTTCCCCCCAGAAGTTGTTGAATTTGGGAGGGGGCTTTTGATTTCCCATGTGGTCAGACAACACATTGTATGAAGTAGTTATTTTATAAGCAAAACCCAGCCCTTAGACGCCAATGCAACAAAAGCCAACAACAATATAATATCAGTGTGTTGTGAAATGTCGTGCAGACAGTCATGGTCCCCAGAGGTGCATCCTGCTTACTTGGTTGCATCACCTGTCGCGCCATGAAAGGTTTGTCATCTTTGCTTCTTGGAGACATGTGTTGAGATACAGTACTTATCTGCCACATTTGCTTCCTGTTTCTCAGCCATTGCTTCCCCATCTATGATAAAACTACTGTAGATGCAGGACAGCAGAGGCTCTTCCTCTCTTGAACAGATCAACAGTTTTTCTGTTGTTGTTGTTATTCTTCAGAATTTTAAAATTGCACCCTCACTGAAAATGAGTGAGTAGTAGAAGGTTTATTGTAACAAACAAAAATGCAAAAAAAAAAAAAGAAAAAAGGGAGAGAACAGACTGGAACATCATCAAACACTCTGGCATGCCAGAGTATCAGGAGGAGGAGGAGGGGGGGTGCTTTTTTATCACCAGCCAAGAGACTTGTGTCAACAGACAGAGACCTGCTGACAAACCTCGCACAATCCTGCAAACCAGCTGCAGTTGGAATGTATGCGTACAGTAGCAGTGTAAACATCTGTTTTTACAGGAAGGGTCCCTACAATCCAGAGGGCAACTTCAAACATTT
This sequence comes from Decapterus maruadsi, assembly GCA_030347415.2. Taxonomy (NCBI): domain Eukaryota; kingdom Metazoa; phylum Chordata; class Actinopteri; order Carangiformes; family Carangidae; genus Decapterus; species Decapterus maruadsi. The sequence goes on along the minus strand of CM064888.1, from coordinate 8,468,294 downwards.
TTTGGCCAACTACAAACATGCATGTACAGCAAACTACTATCTACATGTGCAAGAACAGAGCCCCTGCAGAGAGAGAGCGAGAGGGGCGGGGAGAAAGAACCTGTGGAGCACATTCAGCCATGGAGTCATTATGACATTTCAGCAACAAAAACAAATAAATAAATTTAGCACTGAACATTTAAAACTAATTCTCATATAGAAATAACCTGGCAAAGCATTGGTATTTCCTCTTTTCTGCCATGAGCGCTGCTATACAAAGCAATTAATTCTTTTGGCTATGCATTTCATTTCATTTCAAGTTTCTTTGGTGAAAAAGCAGCTCTTGTTGCTAACTCAGGAGTTACTGGTGAGGTTCCTGGAAGTGTTTAAAAACAGTTAATACTGTATATTGCCCACAATCACACAGCTATTTCCCACAGGACTTTCCTAAATTTGCTTACAGACACAGTTTACATTGGACCAACAAAATAGTCCAGAGTGCAAAAACAAAGGTACTCTAGCTTCCCATTTTTACCATGCTCCACCCACCAACCTTGCTTCAATAATTCAAAGCTATATATTCATTTTCTGATCAACAATACTTTGTCTTCATCAGAACATTTTAAATACTTAAAAAAAACTTTAAATAGCACACTATCAGAAAATATATAGCTCTCTGTATCAGGATAAAAGACCCTAATAAATATCAGTCATCAAATATCAGCCAGAGTTTTCAGAGAGGTTTGTTTGTCCTCCATCAGGGTTCAGAGTTCATGTCCATCCGAGTCTATAAAAAGTTGAAGACTTTGTTCTCAATCAAACTAACAGATTTATCTGTTAACATTTCTTCACTGTTGACAAATTTGTAGCCAAAAAGCTTCAGTGTTGGCCCACAAACCCTCTGTACAACCTGGGCTATTTTGAAAGGTAAACTGAACCTCCATTTCTCTACTTGTTCTGAGGAGTTCTTCTGTGTCGAGTAAACGCCGCTGGCCTCCTTGGAGGCCTGGGTGTTCTTCAGGATCCAGGATTTTACTTGCGGAGTGAACGGGATTCCTGAAAACTTGTACATCTCCGTCGCCTTCCTCATTGGGAACCGAGCGATGTCCTCGTACCGCACCAGCATGTAGCGCCCGCGCAGCCATGGCGGCTGCCTGAGGCCGATCTCTGCGGACATCCTGATGTTGTCACAGTTCCCTTTCAGCTTTCTCACTTCGTCGTCGTCGATGGGCACGTTTCCCCCCACGGCCCACTGCTTCCAGTTCTTGTATTTGGCTGCAAAGGCCACCATGCGCGAGGCCAGTACGGCCCGAGGATCCCTAACCAGCTGGATGAACTTAATGTCAAGACGTGGGTCCTCCGCTAGGGGACGGAGGGTCTCCAGCTGGCGTACCCTCACTGACTTGATGGCCCTGTGCTCCTTCTGAAGGCAGGACTCAGATGCCATGGTCAGGTTGAGGGGCCCACAGCGCCTGGTCCTGCAGTGATAGCGCTCAAAGACCCCTTTGATGAAGGGGCTGCAGACTGACTCCTCGCACAAAGAGCTGCTGGACTCCCTGCGGAAGAGGGCGGTGGTGATATGGTCCACAGGGAGGGGGTCCAGAAAGCTCTCCAGCAGGGAGAAGTCGCACAGGAAGAGCTGCTGCAGCACGTCGCGGTACGCCTTGGCCGCCGCTGTAGCGTTGGTGCCTCCGGTCTCCAGTGTCAACATCTTCTCCACATGCCACAGCGGCTCAAACAAGTAGAACATGTTATCGCCCTGCTGATTGAAAAACTCGCCCACAAACGAGGAGCCTGTCCTGGTGGTGGCCAACAGGAGAATGTGCTTCCTTCCCCTTGTCATCACCTCCTGGTGCTCACTGTAGTTCTGCAGCCGCTGCTTCATCACCGTGAAGGTGGAGTCCATCTTGCCGAGTGAGGTAAAGGAGCCATTGTTCTTCAGCAGTATGTGGGAAAAGCCACTGAGCTGTAGTGGGGTCTGGGGGGTTTGCTTCAAGGCGAGCTTATCTGACACCCTGAGAGCGAGAGAGGAACCACAGATTAGCATTCAAAGTAAACATAAAGAAGTTAAAAACTTCTGCTATTTACATCAACATTTTTTTGTAAAATGCCTGTTTCGAGCTTGGAAAAACTACAAACACACAAAGGTGTTGGAAACATCAAACTTAAACGGACTTACCTTGAGATAATGTTGTTTTCTTTCTCAATTATAACAAGTGCCACAAAAAAGACAATGGATATTGTGTATTTGATCCTCATTCTTGGATGTAGCTGTGTCTGGATACGCTTTTACAGACTGCTTCTTAATAGGTTCTGCCAATCTCCCAGGTCTCCAGTCGCCTTCTTAAAGAGCCTTCCAGTTATTTGTATTCCTCACTGTAGGCGATGCTTCATCCTGTAAATGAAATGAACATCAACCTGTCAGTTAAACATTTTTGCACTCCGACCTCCTTTTCTATCCTTCCGGTGTATCGTTTATTGAAAGCAGGAAGTTGAATGTCTGGTGTGGCAAATATGAAACAGCACCGTGGTGCTGAGTCAGACCGCGGTGGCTGCACAGACGTGCTTTTACTTCTGTGACTCTTTTTTTCCCTCCATCTGCTAGGTGTGCAAAGCATCACTGCACTGTGCTCTGTACAGCCGGAGATTTACACAGAGACGAAAATATCATATCTGAAGCAGGTTAAGAATAGAAAAACAGCTGAGTGTGTTATACTGGAATCTAAGCCAGCCCTTCCCACGAGGAAGTCCTTGTTATCTTTAAGTGCACCAGTGCATTTCAGGAACATGCCCACCCACCATGCAAAGACTGAAAGCTGGTGCACTGTATTTACAAGTCAGTCTTTGTAGAAGTTACTTTTAAAAAAATGAGACCAGAAACAAATTAAATATGCGTGACACGCTGCACAGTTTTGTAATTCAGCCGTAATTCCACTTTTGCAAAGCTGCTTGTTTAAAAAGGCTGAGCTGTCAGGGGCAGGGTGATAAGCCTACCTCCCACTGATAGGTAGCAGGACAGCCTGTGGTCCTAACTACCAGCTGCTCTCCATGTCAACACTGGGAGGAAAGCTTTTAACTGAATCCCTGAGTGACATGAGCTCCTAGTACAGTGATGGGTTAATGACTTGCTGCTTCCTCTTTGTGCCTCCAAAAGAATGACTGAGACTGAGGAGGGGGCGCATGTCTCAAGTCTGAGAGGTATAACTGCACAGTGTGCTGAAATTGAAGGGGAAAGCCTTCTTGTCACACAGCCATAAATTGTAGAGCCGTGAGCCTGGAGGCCAGTCAGTACATTTTTAAGTCTGCAGAGGGCAGACAGTGGGTAGCCAAATGAAGATAAGGGCAGCTTTAATGATGCCTATTTGGGAATATGTTGTGCATTCCTGTGGGATTAAAATTAGTTCACTTTTAAGATAATAGCAGCTTGGTTCAGATCCCTGACTAATCTTCGGATTTTAACATAATCCTGTCTACCTCCTCTGCCAGTGAAAGGGTCAATAACACGGCAGGAGTAAATGAGACACTGTCCTCTCTGAGGAAATTGGCAAAGTGTAATTTTGATGTGTGCCTACAAACATGCCTCAGTTAGGATTTCAAAAGCAAGCACACAGAAGATCTACAGTAGGAGTTTTTAAATCCGAAATCAAACATCTAGGTTTGTGAAAACATTCACTTATTGGATCTGTCAGGTGCTACAAACAGAATCCCGAGTGTGGCTGGCTGGGATGCCTTATGATTTGCGGGTCTAGCCTCGGGGGCGACACATTAGTGAAACCGGGGCTATTTATCAGCAGAGCCACAAGCAACAGACAAACCAGCCTTTTCACTCACCACAGCAAGGTATTCATGTGTTTGACACCAAACAAGCAGCCCCGTGCAGGGCGGTGAAAAAGCCTGGTAACACGACTGGATTTTCTGGATTCTGATGAGAACGAAATGTTTTTTGAGTTTCTGTGTAACACATCTGGAGACCCAGTTCTCACATCCTGTTGCAACTTCTGTCCCAGGGCACACAGGCCAGTGCAAGTGACTACAGTCTAAACACACAGTGAACGGTTGGATGCTGCCTGTGAAATTCTCCCGAGAGGGAACGGGAAGTTTTCGAGCTCCAATAGAGCACTTGTTGACGTGGAACGGCCATGTAATGAAAAGGTGAACGGCCTGTACACTGAGACACGTTTTCACCGGGAGGAAAAAATCAGCTCCGTCTTGCACCACCCTGCCGCATGCCACAACCACAAAGGTCTCTTTACACAGGAGTGACTCTAACCCCCCGACTCCCTCCCCACCCCACTGTGGTCTGAGATCGCGGAACATAAACTCCCAGGTCATTCACACGTCACAGGGTCAGTGACTAAGCCCCTGGATGCTGCAAGTCATGTCGCACTGGTCTGAGACAGTCGGGTGCATCAGAGGAAAGTCCTGAAACGCCCGGTGCTCATTTACCCTCTGAGACACCATCACAGTTTGTCGAAGTAAACCAACAGAGGAGGAGACTTAAAGTGCAGCCTATTAATTCTGCAGCTTATTTTCTACTGTGTCTGTACCTGAACAAATTAAGACAAACACCAAAAATGATCTGGCCTAATGAATAAGACATGAGGGAATGATTACTGACTACAGCACTATAGTTCTGTGGGACTGGATATGTGCTGGATTAAAGTGTTTCTAGTTTTCTCCATATATAATTTAAAATGATCAAAAAAAAGCTACAACAATTCATCAAGAAAATAAGTAGTCTGAAGGTTTGTCATTTGTATGGTAAATTAGATGTACACCAATTATCTCAGCTTATTGCATCTGCTGTGTTAAGTAAAAGAGGGAAAAAATGCACACGAGCTGACATTCTTGAATATTCACAAACCACTGAGGCATATGACACGTTTGATCATCTGCTCATAACAAAACCGCCACTGCACCATTTATCATCTTGTTACAAATGCTTTTAATAGCTGCCTTTTATTTAATGTAAATCTCATGTGAAGACAAATTAAACACCAGCCAGCCAGCCAAACCCCACTTTGCTTGATATTGTGTTGCAGATGTAAACTGTATTGTCATACGATATCATGTCTCAACCCCATAAAGGAATTTTTTTTTACTTAGATCCTCTCAGAAATACAGTGTTTAGGTGTGATGATTATAGAAGAATGTGTCCTGATACACAACAATAACAGAGAAGAAAATACAAAGTGTTTGAAATATAATTGCAGAGTAGGGATACCACAGTTTAAACTGTGCGATGATAGAAATTTGTCAGCCATAAATGTGTCAGTGGTAGTCATACCCTGGTTATAATGAGTCATTGTGGGCAATATTCATTATATGGTGCGTTTTACTCAACTGCATTTATTTCATAGCTCTATTTGAAGTGTCTTGGCAGACCAGATGCACTGCTACAGTTTAGACTTTGTAGAATTATTACACATATTCCCATCCCTTTAAAAAAAATCTATACAATATCTGAATTTTCTATAGAAAATCTAAAAATGTAAAGATAATTTCTTATCTGCTGCAATGAAATGCAGTAGATACTATGTAAAAGCATCATTCTCTATCAATAGCCTATTGCTGTTGAATGTACATCTTATTCAGTTATCAAGGTTAATTAAGGTTATGTTATTTGTTATTGGAGAACTGTTGTTATGGCTACCAGTTACACTCATTCAAAAGGTGGTTCAACCTTTGTTTGAGGGAGTCATTAATATTTCTAATCTAATGAATGACTAGTAGGCCTACTATGTGAACAGTGTTTGGGACAGTGTAGTGGACAGCAGATAGTGCATGCAGCTTATTTTAGAGTCACAAATAGGTGCATGCATGGGAATATTATACATCTGGAGCAGTGACTTTGCTGTTATCTGATCTATCTTAGCACAGATTTAAAGTCAGATTTATAAGGTAGATAATACTAGTGATTAAAACCTCGTGAATTCATGCAAGTCAGAAGGACAGGCCAGGCAAACAGGAGTCATGCTCTCATAATAAACCAGACCGTTATTGTAAGTCACTTCCCCAAAATGACTGATTTCTCAGAGTCAATGAGTGACTTTACGTTTTCTTTGTGGTTGTTAATTCGTGCCATTTCAACACATCTACCCAGTGTAATGTAATGTTACAGTGCGTTATCTAAATGGAACAGTTTTTCCGCTCTCCATATACCCACCATCACGATGAGCCGCGGTTCATCCGTGAGGTCGATCAGCCTTTCCTCCAGGAGCGACTCCGGACAGAAGTGACTTCCATTACTTCCCGAGACTTCTTCACATGTGTGACAAAAAACAATCCAAAACAAATGAAGCAGCACAACCGTGTCTTCTCTGTGGAGCCTGTAGTTCAGATGGAGGCATGTTTGATGAGGCTGCAGGTCAGGCCACCCGGTGAACTGAAGGACAAGACCATCCAACAAGTTGCGACTCAGTGAATCACATGAGAAAGTTTTGGTTCTGAGCGGAGCGTCAGGCAGGAGGCGCACCATCATGACCCCTTATGAAGTCTCATGTTAGGCTCTATAGTCGGTGTCTGTGATAACTCATAATAATAATTATCATTAAAAAAAAACACATATGACAAACAACATCAATTTAGTTGGGAATATTGGCGTAACGTTACAGTTATTTAGGGCCAAATGTGTGTTTTTATCACTTCTTTTTGGTGCGTTCTTAACAAAAGAAGTGACAGGCACTCCATCTAGTGGAGATAAATATATCGTGCATTCCAACTTCGATAGAGCCAAAAAGAAAACACTTGCAGTGCAGATATGATTAACCTACTCAAGTAGGCTGCTGTAGGTCCTACAACCTGACTTTATTTATTTAGGCTATTGGGGATAAAGTTACACAATTTAGAATATGAGAAATAACAATGACAAAAGTCTATTGGATGAAATAATGAAATAAAGGCTACTTTTTTTAAAATTAACTTCTTGGATTTATTATGAATTAAACCTCTGAATGTGAGATGTTTTTTTCCTTCTGTCTATTTGTAAATTTACACATTATACTGCTGCTTTATGTCTACAAGATACTTCTAACTGGGTTGGAAACATGAATGGAAAGCGCTGTCTGTCTCAGAACTACAATTCCCATCAGACGTGGCGCATTATGATGACGCACGTATTGAGAATCTTCAGGAAGGTTGCAAAACAGTTGCGTCAGAAACTTGCGCACTTGTGTCCAGAAAGGTGAACGACGAACATTGCTTTCTCGGGTATGTATCTTGTAATTATTCACGAAAAATACTATCATATTCGGCAACTGACAACACATTTGTAATGTTATCAGTGAGTTCATTCTGCAGCAGTAGGACTGCAGTAACTACAACATGTTAACGACTCAGTGTGGTCATTTACGTAGGTATAACGTGCTAGCTACAGTTAGCCTTTAGCTAACTTAATGCATAACTGCTGTGAAACATTTTGACAACGTTTAATCTAATTCTTCACTCACTGACATCCCTGTGTTACCTACGTTGTTTTAAACACTCTGTGACTTTCACGTTATCAAACAGACAGAGACGTGACACTCATTCCCTGCACCTGAACCTGTGTTTATCTCCCAGGCTGATAAGGACCATAAACACTGACCATGTTAGTTGCGAGGCTGACATGCCTGAGGAGTCTCCCCTCAGCCGGGCTCCGGCCCATGCTGACGCAGGGCTCCCCGGCCCTGAGAGCACCCACACTGAAGGCCTGTCCACCGCTGCTCCGGCCCCAGCAGGTACAGTCAAGTTCAATTGTAACATTTAATCACAGAAAAAATCTAACAAATCTTGAGCCACAAAAACAGATACGTGAATTGAAAAACAATAATATTTTGCAGCTGGCCCATTTAAAACGTATAACTCATCCGGTTCATTGATTTGTAAATAACCCAGTGAAATTCCTGATGTGTCATGTCAGTATACTATCCAGTCTCTTGTGGTGCTGGATATCTCCTTGATGAACAGATTAAAACCAGACACCATGTCTAACAATCTGACTAGAAACGCATTAAATGTCAGCTAAGGCCTCCACCTTGTTTTGTAAACAGGACATGGCTCAGTCAGGGTCCTGGGTGAGAGGAAATAATTAGCAAAAGCCTGACATTACTTGTCATCACTAAATAAGATATACTGGCAGCAATTCAGATATCTCAAACAAGGGTTAAAGGGAAGGAGGAAAAAAACTGTCCAGTAACTGATGAGGTGCTACTTGGAGCCAGTCCTGTCGCATTAGTGTCCTCATTAGTGCGTCTGGACTCTCCTCTTAATGGACGTTGTGCTGAATATCTAAAATCTAAGATGACACAGTCTCACTGTAGGCCAATGACTGATGTTTCTCACACCTTGATTGTTGATGGTTATGATTCACAAAAGTTGGTCCTAGTCAGTGTTTCCATCAGAATTGGATTATGAAGGAATCTTACCAGGAAATGGTGCCTTCTCCAAATGATTATTAAATTATACCATATATTGGCTGTCACACAGCACATATTTGTGTTTACCAGCTACTTCTTAATAATAACAGAACAATTAACACCTCTTAGCTGTCAGTCTCACCTTTTACCTGTGCCCTGGCTGGCTCTCTGACAGCAGCAGGTTGGCCGCTGTCCTCCTCGTCAACACGTCTGTCTTCATTAGCTAGAGAGCTATCCCTTCCCAGACCCTCTCTTGCTCTTGGAAGCCGGAAAATATTTGAAGCAAATTAATTGGATAGCTAATTACAATGGTCAGACTGTTCAGCTTTCCCACAGGTGTTTTCACACATGGGAAACACTAGTCGAAGGATTTGATTTGCTAACACCTCTGGTCAGACTGTCATAACAGCTTCTTGGCCTTTGAAAAGAATTTAAAGGGATCAAGGGGGCAATTATTCAACACCAGAGTTCATAAATTCACATTAACGTCCACCTTCATTAGCACTCAACATTGACTTGTAGTCTCCCAGACATGTTCATGTTTAGATGATGAAGTTAATTATTTGCTTTTTAAAAAATGCTTGTTATTCTTGTACCAGGGGTTTTCCTCTAAGGCCAGATTTGGTTTTCGCCGTGGGAGAACGAGTCAACTCAAAGACGCAGCTTTTGAGCCAGCAACAGATACTGCCATTAAGAGTAAGTACTGTAATATACACAAATGACACATTCTATTATATACTGTTACATAACTGGAGTTTTATGCTATTATCTGCCTCAAACGGTTTTACTTTTTTGGATTTACGAAAGATATGATAACCCCATGTGTATGTATTATTACTACACAGATTATTACTCTCTTTTGAACCACAAATAAAACCTTTTTTTTTTTTTTATCTCTGACAAGTCACATTGCTGGCCTGCAACACTGTACATGTAATTTGCTTTACTCTGCGTCGTGCAATCGAGATCAGTGTGTCTAAAATAATTTTCATTGTGTTCCCAGTCGACAGCATGGGAAGGATGGTCCTGGCTGGGGGTGCGGCAGTCGGCCTTGGGGCTTTGTGTTACTATGGACTCGGCATGTCCAACGAAATCGGTGCCATTGAGAAAGCAGTGTGAGTAACAGTTTTTTGCATCGGCTGGTCTTTTATATTGTTTTGAAGCACAGGTCAGCACAAAATGTCACAATCAACCTTCATCTGTTTGTTTGTTTGTTTTTTTTTCTCTCTGCGCAGTATCTGGCCTCAGTATGTGAAGGACAGGATCCACTCCACCTACATGTACTTCGCAGGCAGTGTTGGACTGACGGCTCTGTCAGCTGTGGCTGTGAGCAGGACCCCAGCACTCATGGGTCTGATGATGAGAGGATCCTGGCTGGTGAGCATCAGCTTTAACACACTCACACTCAGACATGTATTCCTGAGGGTCCTTGCAATATTGCACCATTTCTTTTCAAACTAAATTGAAGGCTAATACTGATGCATTTGACATACTCATGAATTTCCAATAATTTATTCTAATCCAGGCTATTGGAGCAACCTTTGCAGCCATGATTGGTGCCGGTATGCTTGTCAGATCCATTTCATATGAGCACAGCCCAGTTCCCAAACACCTGTCTTGGATGCTCCATGCAGGTTTGTAAGCCAAGGTCACACTGTTTTTTTTTCTGTCGTGCAGTTGCCACAGTTGAACACTAGATGGCAGTCATGTACAGGCTCGGCCAGAAACATCTGCTGTTGTATTAATATACCTATAGTACATCTAAACTGATGGCACAGATCTGTTTTATCATTGTTTGTTTCAGATATGATACTGAGCTTTCTTTATTCTCCGTATTCATAAGGTGTCATGGGTGCTGTCATCGCCCCTCTGACTCTGCTGGGAGGACCTCTGATGATGAGGGCCGCCTGGTACACAGCAGGCATCGTGGGAGGTCTGTCTACTGTGGCCATGTGTGCTCCAAGCGAGAAGTTCCTCAATATGGGTGGGCCGTTGGCTGTGGGCTTTGGAGTGGTCTTCGCTTCCTCCATCGGTTAGTACGATTCAGTTTCACCTCAGAAAACCTGCCTGTGCTGCGCTTCAGATAAACACGTAACACTACAAGTTGTTGAGACCGAAAATGGCAAAACAAATACCGGGAAATGTGAGGACGCATCAGCTCCCGCTGTGCTGCCTCAGTGAGTGGTCTCATTGAAGACAATGACTGAGGAGGAGGCTGTATTCTGTTTTGTTTTTCATTTATGTCTTAATGGTCTGAACAACACTTCATGTTTGTAGTTTATATACAAACTGAGGCCCCAGTGACATTTTTATGCTGCTAAGCCGATCTACAGCTGATACTTTTTTAGATGTTATTGGTCCCTCACACTTTGTAAAAGTTCCACATGCTGGACATTGCACAAAGTGGGAGGTGGGACTACAGCAGCTGATCAACTGGAGCATCCCTAATATAGAATAATATCTATGTAAACTGCAGTCTTCCATTCACATTGCATATTTTAAGTATAGAAGTGTGAGATAAATGTTGCTGCCACTTGAATAGTTCATGTATTAAATTTCAGATCTTGAAGGATTTTTCTTATTTATTTATTTTTATGATCATGCCATGTGCCATGTGAGAAACTTTTTCTTAAGATTAAAATCTACAAACTATAAATCTGATCAGAAAATCACACCTCAAGTGTTATTTTTCACACAACCAATCTGGTTGAGTTATGTAAATTTATTGCTAGATTTTAGACAATAATAGTATCTGTGGAATTAATGTTTTAATAAGCATGAACTGCAGCATTTAACAGGTGTGAAGACTTTACATTTACTTATCAGTCGTGAAATATTAATGAGGAAAACTGGTTCCTGTTTTGAAGAAAAAAAAACAAAAAAAATCCCATCACTTATGTAGTTGATATTCGAGGTACCTACATAATTAGTTAGATAAACAGCAAATTTACCATCAGGACCTCAATTTCAATTCACACTTGAACAGAATCTGTGCTTGTCTCAGTCTCACAGAAAATGTTGTTTCTTTCAGGATCGATGTTCCTGCCCCCCACCTCAGCGTTTGGAGCCGGGCTCTACTCCGTGGCCGTCTACGGAGGCCTGGTCCTGTTCAGCATGTTCCTGCTCTATGATACACAGAAGGTCATCAAGAGGGCAGAGACGTATCCAGTCTACGGTGTACAGAAATACGACCCCATCAACGCGTAAGTCGCTCTCAGGAAATACACCACGCATTTCACACAGGGTTTCCACACAGTGATCCCAGTGAACCTTTGTGATTACCTGTATCATATGGGCATAAGCAATTAAAGTGAAACTATTTAACTAATCACCTGCACTAGCACCAATAAATATATTTAAATAAATATACAAAACTATTGCACAACCCTAGGCTAAATACTTATCACAAGAATGAAGAACCAACAATCAGATTATAAATAATGTAGCTAAAAGATGAGACCACCATTGATAAATAAGGATAAAATTGATTTAATTCCAAAGTATTCACATACTTTTTAATCACCACTGTATGCACTTGTACCAGGGTGTTGATGTTTGATTTCTGATAATCTTACAGGTGTATGGGCATTTACATGGACACACTGAACATCTTCATGAGAATGGTGATGATCCTGTCCGGTGGCGGCGGCAAAAGGAAGTGAACTGCAGCGTTGAGTCCTCAGCTTCAGTTTCACCTTTCACAGAGCTGAGCAAAAAAAACAAACATGTTTTCTTACTAGCAGCATACACCAGGTGTTATCTTTTAGTGGCTACTTTTGTCTAACTAGTAAATAAACATGAACGCTTTGCAGGCTTGTGGGGATGAGGATTGCACTCTGCGGTGCGGGTCGTCTGTCCGAGTTCAGAAGACACACATTTGTACATTGATTATACAAAGACAGAGCTCTTACCTTGATTGTGGAAATGTCTGATTTACCTGAGGGATGTTAATGCCTCAGATTTCCTTTGTCCTGTTCTTTATGTTTTGTATTTATTTTCTCTTGAAGGTTCAAGATTCAGGTAAATCCAGCAGATAATACCACACGTGTCAACCATAATCACAGCAAATGACTATTCTGTATGTACCTGTTCCATTATACACTGATATTGCACTTCTGTGACAGATTGAAGAGGTTGGCATTAGTTCACATACGAAAGAGAAAATATTTTCAACAATGGAAAAGCTCAATAAATAAGTAACAAGTGATGTGTTTTTGTCATGTTGCTGTTGTTTTGAGCTCAGGTTTAACTTGTTTTTTGGAGAGTGAATTTAAAACCACCAAATCTAGTTTGACACTTTCATATATTTCTTAATTAAATCTTAAATTCATTCTTATTTAATAATGTTAAAATGACATAACAATATAAGAAATAGTTTGGTGACACTTCACATTGACATTTCAAAATAAGAGTGTTGCCCTGCAGAGTCTTAAAATGAGTGTAAGGTAATGTTGGTGAATAGTTAAGTTTGGTTCATAACTCTGAAAAATGTTTCTTCGCCACACTGACGAGACCATGACGGACCAGCGGGGGTCCACCTTGTATTTGCCTACAAACAGTCAGTGTGTAGCAGCAGATGACAAAGGCTTAGCGTAGTAATCCTCTTGTCCACCATCTGGCCGCTCCTCTAAAATTAAACCTCCAAACCAGGGCACTTGCAACAGATGCTAACATCTGTAAATATGCAGGTGCTTCATTAAGGCATATACACGTGGAGCGCACAGCTGCCAGCCAGCGTTTAAATCTCTCAGATCATGCTCATGTTTAGGTTGGTTATGATTCATATATGCTGTGAATTGAGAAGTGCTGCAGATGGGAGAGATGAAGAGGGCAATAATGGATGAGATTGGGGGAAAGCCTCAACATGCAGAGAGCTGCCATTACTGAGGATAAGCATTGCCCTCTGTCAGTCATTTTCAGATTGATGACCAATATTTGGTTAGGGTCCAGGGTTTTTACTGCTTAAGGGCTGGGGTCAGTGTGTGTATATGTGTGTGTGTGAGAGAGAGACTTTAAAGAGGACAATGCATGTGTCATGTTTAGAGTTTCACCATTTAAACCACAATACCTCAAGAACTAATCTCAAAAGCGTTTTGTCTTATAATCACTCTACATGTTGTTTTTCATATCAGATCAAACCTGTTGCAGCTCATATTCATTTTCCCCAGAGGAAGAAACCTCATTATTTTCATGATTCTCTAACTCCTCTCCTAGCACCACCACCAATTTGGCGTGTGGCTTTTAGAAAAATGTTTTAGCAGCTCTTGGACTTGGACAAACCATTACTCATGGTGATTTAGCGCCACCACCAGGAGAAAAAGTTCATTTGTCCAGTTTTTTAATGCTAGTTAGCACATATTAGTATGTAGACATTTAAGAATAAAAGTTATGTCTTATATGTTTATCATTTATAATGTGTAAACACACACATTTATATTTCATACATGTAAAGTTAATTATTCACATAGTTGCAAGTTCAAATAGTAGTTAGCACAGAGCTCAATGCACTGCTACTGTATGTCTAAATATAACCACAAATAGCTGTCGACTATTTCCTCAATTTTTCAAATATTTATCAGTGGTGGAAAAAACAATAATTCAGCGTTAAAAAGTTGCCTATATGATTATAATTTTGTCATATTAATCCAATAACTAAACACCATAGCATCGTTAATACTGTTAGTCTCCTGTGTAAACAGTTTTGGATTCTTTCATTTGTTTTAGTGAACAGCAGATTTTTATTGGCCGCCAGGCAGTGAGGTGTGAGCGTGTCACTGATCGTCAGACTCTATTTTTACACCTGTGAATACAAGGAGAGCACAAGTTTGCACCTCAGAGTGAGTAAGTCAGTCAAGTGAACCAATCACGTTCACATGTGCATTCACATGATGACACCTAGTTAAAGGTGCAAAACTTCCTCAAGGGTAAATTGTGTTAAAAAACGAAAACTATGACGTTACATGTGTTCGACTGTCATCAGACATGTTGAAGGTTGCCAGATCAAAAACGTCACACTACTTCTCTTTTTATAATCAGATCAGCTGTTTTATTTTTGGGTTGCCATCTCAAACTGAGCTCAGCTTTTTGGTTTTTCAGGGGCTTAATTCTGCAAGAGATTCACACCATAAGGACATACAGTTTGCGCTTAGTGGCTCACACTGTATGCAACATGACACTGAACTGAAAACATAAAGTGGTCTTAGACGTGATTTTGAAATCATACAACGCACCCCGTGGAAGCTGTGTCATGTGTCGCGAGGTGAAGTGATTCACAGGTCACTGGGTCTCACGAGGGAAAGTGGACCGCAAAGACCAAAAGAAAGCCTCTTGGCTGTAAGTGCATCAGGGATCCACAAGTACAGCTCAGGCTTGCGTTGGTCAGCAAGCTGCCAAGGAGAGCAGGGAGCTTAGGCCAGTGGGACTCACAACATGTGATGAATGACTTTTTCTGAAACCCTTCTAAACAGCCCAATGAAGGAATGATTTCAAACACCTAAACAAGCCTAGTGAGCCACAAAGTCTATGAATTCACAGTAGGACTCATGGCTGCAGTGCCTCATGTGTACATTGTCACACGAGCAGAGGTGTGATGATCACACCACATTGTGTGAAACCTGAACTCTCTTCTTCCGCCAACGTGTAGTTTTCTCTTCCAGGAGAGGAGAGATGGGGAGTGAGAGCAGCCTGGTGGAAGGAGATGGAAAGGAGTCTGCATGCGGAGGGATGGGGATGCGTCACTGGATTAGTGCCTGAGAATCTTGTCCCAGCCTCTTCCTCCTGAGCTGCTGAGACGCCTCCAGAAAGGGCACGACACTCGCTGCTCGCTTTCCCTCCACTAAGCCTTCCACATGAGCCAGCCAAGCCTTACCTCCCCTCCAGGATGAAGAAAGAAAAGAAAACGCATGCTTTACTGTTTCTCCTCCTGCTTCACTTCACCTTGGGTAGGCTTTTTTTTTTCTTCTCCACACTCTTCTTCTTTTTCCCCGTCTCTGTCTGTGGTTAAGACTTCTTGCCTTGCTCTTATCTGGTTAATCCTCTAACACACTGGGGGTTATGTACATCTTAGCGTACAGTACTGTACAGTCGTCTCACTGCTTGTGCTTCATGTTTAGATGTGTGGTTATGTGTTTGTATGCATTTTGATGGTAGAAACTTAAATCCAAATATATTGATAACCTTGTCCATCGTCCTCCTCATCCTCCTCATCCTCCTCCTTGCTGTCGGTTCCTGCCCTTTGTAGCAAGTGAGTGCAACAGTTATCACTTTAACTACATCAACATTGCCCTTAGAACAAAACATAGATACCTCTATGTGGCCTGTGTGATATTTGTGTAATATATGTCACTATTTCACCATTTAGGTGAAGTAACATTTGCATTTGTTTTGCATTAAAGGACAATCAGACTATGCTCCATACTTTTATGATAATGGACCCAGCAGTACCAATGGGAATATGGCCTTGTTCAGCATCTCTGAGGATACACCAGTTGGTAAGTCTCACATGCGAGTCCGACAGTTAATGCTCATTGTGAGATGATGTTTAGTGTCATTAAAAGGTGTTTTCAGTCACTGCTATGAGGCTCTGCTATGAGGCTGCAGCTAATCACTGTAATAGCTTTTGGATTGTGACGTATGTCAAGACTTACGGGAAGAAAAACAAATGGGCGGTGGTTCATCCGACCTGATTTGTCGCATGTGTTGTTGGCGCTGAATAAAAAATGAAAAGAAATGTGACAAAAGCATCAGCACCTTTTTTGCTGAATGATTTCAGTGGATGCAGAAATGTCATCTTTTGGCTGCACTGACACTATTGTGTCTCCGTGCTTTGTTTTCCCCACACAGATACACAGATATACATCCTAAATGGCACAGACCCCGAGGGGGACCCGGTGCGATATGGTCTGACTTTTGAAAAGGGCTCCAAAGAATATTTTAGGGTGGACCCCAAATCTGGAAACGTGACTCTTATTCAGGAGCTCGACAGAGAGGTGAGCCTTTTTGAAGAGAGTCTTGTTTTGTAAATCTGTCAGCACTGCGGCTCAGAGTGACATTTACCTTTTCTTTGTAGAAACAAGGTGAAATCTCAGTGCTGGTGAGCATCACAGATGGTCGGAACAAAGTGAGTGTGACACATTTTTATTCATACTGAACCTCCAGTCGCTTTTATTGTGGCTTGAACACTACATTGCAATTCTGAACTGAAACAAAATATAAAGATCCATGGAAGTAGATATGTGGAAAAAAAAGTATGTGCTGTGACAGAATGAAAACAAATAGCATGTTATGTGCAATGGAAACACGCATAGAAAATATTGTGTTTGAATAAACAGGCTGATCTTTTTCTGATCACTTCAATTTTATCACTCTATTTTTTAAATTATGGGTGTCGCTGTTTCTATTTGCGGTTGTGCTGATGTGTTTTTGTTGTTGTTCTCAGGTTGTTGAGACAGTGCGAGTGTTTGTCACAGACGCCAACGATGAACCACCTGAATTTCAAAACCTGCCTTTCATCATTGATATCCCTGAGGTGCAGTATATCACACAGAAACACCTTATATAATATATCTGATACAATGACTGCTTAGCTCTTAGTCTGACAATTGAACAAAGAAAGAAATACTTGTTGATAATTGAAAATAAACCGAGTTTTAGGGTGATGAAGTTCTTGTCTCTTATACAGGACACTACTCCAGGAAGTAGCATCTACAGAGTCCAAGCAGTGGATAAGGATATGGGCTCAGGAGGCAGTGTCTCATATTATCTACAGGTAAATTTGGAGCTTCATTTTTATGCAGACAATGCGCCGCTATGACCCTGCTATGTCTGAAGTGAAATCGAAGGCTGGATAAAAACAAGGTTGCCACAATCTTTTTAGAAAGACAGTTGAATTTGTTTTGAGGCATGACCGCGTGTCTTTGGTTCAACATTGTAATATAATCAGGACCCAGTATTTTCCATCATCTAGAGCCAAAGGAAATGTCTGTCATACTTTTGTTTGCTTGTTTTAAACTACTACATCTAAATTTACTCTTGCATTAAGCCAGAAAAAAAAGCTCTCTCTCCAAAATGCAGCAGCTTTTATAGCAACACGTGCGCAGAAAAGTGACCTAAAGTAATCTCGGCTAAAACTGTTAGAGCTATTTTTGCCTGTATGCACATGACTTGCAATTCAGACTTTTACTAATCACATATAGAGCTGTGAACAGCTTGGCTTCAGCCTACACCGCTGGACCTCTCAACTCGTGCACGCTGGACTTGAAGTCTGCCAAACCCTGATTTAACAGCGTGACCAAGCTTTTTTTTTTCTTCTTTAGTTTTAATACTCATCTTTTCAATATTCGACACTTACAGTAACTTCTAATTCATCCTCCTTTATTGTTAGATTCCATTTCTACTTTGTAATCAATAATTTAAAAAAAAAGATGATTACAACTCCATCATTGATGAGTATTATCCTCATTGTGACACTGCTAACTGGCTTGGTGTGGCCTCAGCATGGAGAGGGTGAGT
This sequence comes from Decapterus maruadsi, assembly GCA_030347415.2. NCBI lineage: Eukaryota > Metazoa > Chordata > Actinopteri > Carangiformes > Carangidae > Decapterus > Decapterus maruadsi. The sequence goes on along the minus strand of CM064888.1, from coordinate 8,450,409 downwards.
CGAGAGGACGAGGTGACATCATAAGAGCTGTGCTGCCATGTGGAGGGAGGCAAAGGGGATTCTGGTGATGTGTGTAGGGGAAAGATTAATCTCATACCAGAGAGCAGTCTGGAAATGGTGTTACTTTAGTGGATTAAATTTCAATTACATTTGAGCAAGGCATTGAAGGCTTAATAAGGGCTTAGGTTTGGCCCACACCAACAGCTGACAGCGCAGTAGTTGTTACTGTCCATGTGTTCAAAAACCACAAATGATTAGAAGCTTCTTTGAAATTAGCTTGGTTGCTTCACCTGTGTCTTCTATTCTTCTCTCTCAGGCCTCCCCATACGCCAAGTTCACCATCGATGGGCACAGCGGGATCCTCAGAGTGAAACCAGGCGAGACTCTGGACTATGAGACCACGCCAACACATTTCGTGACAGTTGTTGCAAAGGTGAGAGGTCGCCGTTTAACATGCCTTTATTCTGGTGGCCGTCCAATCAAAATCACTGGAGCATTTTTAATCGTGTGTGAAATCTAGTTCTACACATGAAACAAAGCAAAACAAGTGTCCTGACATTGTTGCGTCCAGTTCAACGTACCTAAAATAAAACTCAGGTCTGTGTAGATGTGATGTAATCACTGAAATGCTACACAAATGTTGATATTTGTTTGCAGCCAGACATCCAACCGACATGCCTGATAAAACCTTGCCAAACCATGCCCAATTTTGAAAATGCAAGGAAAAGTATTGCCAATATTTCATGGCATTTTGTCTCACTTTGTGATGCTGTTTGGCTTTTTAACAAAAACTAAACTTACTTTTTAATCTTAGCAATAAGAAATTTGTCCAAATCCATCTGCACACACAGAAATTTCCTAAACCAAATCTTTGTTTTTCAATCATGAATTGTTTTGGTTGGAAGTGTCATATAAATCTGTAGATAGTTTATCAAATGTTTGTTTGTTTTTTGCCTCAGGATGGAGGAGGAAAGTACAAAGAAAAGCATCAGGTGTTGACCTCCACAGCCATGATAACAGTGAACGTAATCGACTCCCAGGACATGCCTCCGTCCTTCGTGGGAACCCCTTACTTCGGCTACGTCTACGAAGTCTCCGTTCCTGTAAGTCTGACTCTCTACACAGCAGTGATGGTGATCAGGATCATCATTGATTTTGTTAACATGAGGTGTCTCTTTTTCTTTCTTCCAGGGTTCTGAAATATTCACTGTTTACGCAAAAGATGGAGATCAGGGCGCTCCTAACCCGATTCATTATTCCATACTGAATGGTAAGAAACACAGATCAAGAGATGAATTCCAGTCTGAGCTGCCTTGTGTACTTGGTCTGTTGTTTATCACCTCCGTCTTCACCTTTCAGGTAGTGATGGCGTCTTTGATATAAATAGCACCAGTGGATGCATCACCCTGACAACCTATCCAACTCTGCTGAGAAACGAGTTATATGAAATCAGAGTCAAGGTGATGTTTACTTCTCAGGAATCGTAACATCATCATCATCATCATCATCTCATATGAGGAGATTTCATTTTCTAACGTTAATTTTGTTGATCAATTCAACCCCAGGCGTCTGAGGTGGGACCGAATGAACAGCTGGGGGACTTCGACATCACCATGGTGACAGTCCGGGTGGTGGATCTTAACAACCATCCCCCCACGTTTTACGGAGAAAATGGGCCCCAGAGCAAGTTTGAGGTCACGATGTACGAGCATCCGCCCGCAGGAGAGATCCTCCGGGGCTTCAAGATCACCGTCAATGACTCCGATCAGGTAGCTTTATTCCCAAATATCACTACATCACCTTAAATGTACAGGTATGTGCTCGCCTCGCACCTTCTAAACATTTGTTTTCCCCCGCAGACGGATGCATTAATACCTCTGGCTACAAAGCTGCATAAATATTTGACCAATAGCTTTAAAGTATGAGTATTATGCAACACCATTAAAAAACGTTCATAAAATCTGCTCATTAATTCAAGATGAAAATGTTTCTCACGATGCCATCGTGTTTATTCTCTCCCTCCTCCTTCAGTGACTCATGCAACATGATCTGCCATTAATATCTTCAGTTTTCACCTTCTTTTAAAAAAAAAAGAAAAAATCCACCCTGGTTCTCTGAGGTCATTTTTGAGTGTTGAGTCAAACCTTCCTCCTCTCTGCTGTTTGTTTTTCCGTGCAGGGAGCGAACGCTAAATTTAAACTGAGACTTGTGGGGCCGAGCCGAGTGCTGCGAGTCGTTCCCCAGACGGTTCTCAATGAGGCACAGGTGACCATCATTGTGGAGGACACATCTGGCATCGACTATGAAAAGGGACCAACCCTGTCTTTTAAGGTTAGACAGTGGCACTTGATATTTAATCTAACTAATTGTTATTTTCACCTTCTCTACGTGTCTTGGTTAACTTTATTTTCATTGTCACCGACATTTCTTCTTTTACCAACAACTCAAAGGTTGTTCAAACTTTTATGCAAATCTGGTTCAGACATCTCTGGTTTTTGCAGCCTTTGATTGATTTATTAATAATAAGGTTGTAGAATAAAAAACTAAATTGTTTTCATTTACAAATGAGATCTGGACACATAGAAAAAAAATAACAGAAATACATTTATAGCAGACATACACAAATTCAGTGATTTAAATATAGATTCTCATATCTACATCACCCCTTAACTTCTCATGGAGCACATTTTGTCCAATACTCCAAAAAACAATTGACATCAATATATCTCTTTTATATATTAGCAAATGTTAACAAACCTATTAATTTCTCCTGTAAATAACTGTTAATTCACTTTTATTTCTCGACAGAAACTCCATATTTTTGATAAGTAACAGTTTCTCAAAAGTGAGCTTTAACCACACTTGATATTTCTGTGTGTGTGCAGCTGCTGGCAGTGGAGATCGACACACCTGAGCGCTTCAGTGCCACAGCCGACATAGTCATCAACCTGCTGGACACCAACGACAACGTCCCCAAATTCACATCTGAGTATTACATCGCCAGGGTCCCTGAGAACTCCCCTGGAGGCTCCAGCGTTGCCGCCGTAACGGTGAGTCAATCATGATTAAACTCTGCTCTGCTCCGACCAAAGTGATTATATAATCCATCAATCCTCCAATAAATGGATATTACTCAGTGCAGTTCTTTAGGTGAAAGCAAGGTTGTTGCCAGACAGAAAAAAATAAAAACTCTGAGGTCCCTGGCTTTGTTTTTGTTGCTACTCATTATAAAGCCCTAGCCTGCATGTCACACCCTGGCATGTGCTGTGTGTTATACCTCGGGGTGGAGTATTATTAATAGACATATTGGCACATTTGTCTCATCCTTTCTGTTCCACTGTAGCTACGTATCCTGCAGCCAGGCGATATTTCCAAGCGACGCAGTGTGGAATAAAAAGCTTAATTTTGTCCCAAGGTTAATCACGCTGACCTGCGCCTCCATCCCCACTCCCCACAGGAAGAGACTTACAGCCTGCCCCACCCACTCTATATGAGCTTAAGACCCTAGCTGCTCATCCTCAATCAGCTCCAGTTCAAAAACAAGTTGATCACTGTCACTCACCTTATAATATGTGTAACTGCACCTAATTAAACCGCTCAGCTCGGGAAATATCCTTGTGTGCATTAGTCTTTGTTGTGTGAGCTCTAAGTGTTCATCTTCTAATCTCTGTCCTCCAGGCAAATGATCCAGATTCAGGGCCTTGGGGTGAAGTCAAATACACGATTTATGGATCAGGATCAGATTTGTGAGTACAAACCTGTCACTCCTGCCAGTTTAGGTTTGCTCTGATCAGATACTTAACTCTTTAATGGGGGTAAATGGGGTAAAAAAGTTTGTGTTGTTTTGCTGGTGCGACACCAGGCTGTTCAGCGGTTCAGGTAAACTGAGTCAACAGGCCACTAGTCCTGATTCATCCTTGTCTCTTTGATGGGAGAGGTGAGCAGGAAACCAGTTTGATTGCCCCCTCTGCTGCACAAACAGCCCGCTCTAAAATGGCTGCAAGATGCTGGCTAATCTCCTAATTGGATTGGAGGGTTAAAAATAGACAGCCTGGCCCGTCTCACATAGGGAGAGCCAATTAACATGCAATGTGACAGCTGGAGCTACAGAGACGGCAGCTTTGAAAAGCAAGGCAGCGTGCAGTGAAGGAAAAGTGCGAATTTATGCTAGTATGCAGGCAGCGACCTGACTTAATTGTGCGAAAGTTATCAGTTTCAGGGCAACTTGTGAATTTTCACAGTGGAAAACAAGACAGAGAAGACGACTGAGTAAAATGGCAGGAAGCCCGACGTTGAAGTAGAAAGTAGTCTGAAAGCACAGACCTACACCAGATGCTGTGTAACTCTTTAAAATTTGTTATTTCAGCCGCTCTCTCTCTGAAACACAAACATTCATAATGTATTTGAAGTTGTTCTGAAGAGAGAAGGATTTGTTTGTTTTAAAATTGATGAATATGGTGCAGCCTGTCACACATCAGGGTGTGGATCATCGTGTGTTGTTGTCTGTCATAGAAATTCACAGGGAGGTCTGGAAAAATTCTCAGATTTTACACACATATTTTTTGGAATAAGTTCAGACGTCTGGTTATTAAAAGTGAAAACTGTGCCATATCAAACAGCAAAGTTAAAACACTTCAAATCCTAATGGAGATTAATATTTTCTTTTCTTTAAATCTAGTGGCAACGGAGAGAAACTTTTGGAAAATGACTCACTTGAAAAGAGTGTAAAATACAATAAAATATTTCTGGATTTATCTCATAATGATAAATTCAGGGCATTCCAAGAAATAGTGAAAATCAGCCTGAAATGCAAAGTTGGTTTGACAAAATTGGAGCTACCTAGAAAATGTAATAAAAATGGAGGTAAGAAACAAACAAACACACAAAATATGTGTAAAACAACAGCAAAAAGAGACAGAGGAAGCATGAAAAGGAGCAAATATTTAAAAGAGATAAACACAGTAACTTCTAAACATCACCATCACATGCTGTGATAAAGGACAGACGTGTGCGTGAACTGTGGAGTGGGTGAGTCATTTAGAGATTCACAGGACGCGATGTGATGTAGTGTAAATATCACCTGTGCTGTGAATGAGGACACCTTACTGAGAAACACTCAGCTCAGTGTTTGACACGGAATGGACAGCTGTGGTCGTGACTCACACACACACACGCCATCTCAACCTGCAGGTTTGCCATCCACCCGTCATCCGGCGTCATCTCCACACAGCCGTGGACCAGCCTGGACGCAGAGGTCAGGTCCAAGTACAACTTCTACGTCAAGGCTCAGGACTCGGAGGGGAAGTACAGCTTGGCCGAAGTCTTCGTCACCGTCCTGGACATGAATGACCACTCTCCAGAGTTTGACGAGGAACTCCTGGAGAAGACCATGATCATTGGCACACCTGTCAGAGTGGAGGTAAATATCACATCATGCATCATCCTTTTAAATAATGAATGTATGAATACTTAGAAAAATGATATGAAAAATGTATTTTATTTTTCATGTTTGAAATAATCCAACTAACAAGTGAGCTGGTTTTATATTCAAAGCCTGAGTGATGCAGCTTATGAGCTGTTGTTGCTGAGTCATAACTGTTGAACTTGGTGGAACCTTCCTTTATGGCAACATCACAGGAGTTTAATTTGATTGAATTTGATCCACTACAATCCTAATGCTATGAAATCTCACTTAAATTCCAAATGTTTATTGATCCACAGCTGAAAATAGTCTCGAAAAAATAACAATTGAATATATTTAATTTGAAAATTACAGGGCCAAGCTGTTTCAGAGCAGTACTACACTTTAGCAACTTCCCTAGAGAGAATTGGACATGAGTCTAGCAGAAACACACAGGTTAAGAAATCTGAACTTGCATGTTAGTCCAGTCTGCATTTTATAGGAATCAAAGATATTCTGCTTCTTCCTCCAGGCAGTAGATGATGATGCAGAGTCTCCAAACAACGTCATCGAGTACTCCATCATGACAGCTGATCCTGACAACGCCTTCGACATCAACTCCAACACTGGGGAGATCCAGCTGAAGCCGTACATCAAGTCCATGGAGATTGTGCAGAACATCACCAAGCAGAAGGACTGCAAGTGGTCTCTGGTGGTCCAGGCCCGGGACAGGGGCTCTCCGTCCTTCAGCACAACAGCCGTGGTCAACATCGACATCACCGAGGCGGTAAGAGCTGCTCTGACTCGCAGCATGCTTTGCAGCGCTTTCTACTCCAAGCCTGAGCCATAGATTCACGCAGCGTCCTTTACATTTCATTTACCTTTACTTTACCACATATTTTTCTGATGCTTCATGTTTTCACTGTCACTCTCGCTCTCCATGATCACATGACTCAGTGTCTTTGGTTTTTGTTTCTGTGTTGTGAATCGTGCTTTTCAGGTCAAAGCTCGAATTGTTTCATACTTCATGGGCCTCAGCAAGCGTCCGCTGACTGTTTTGGGAATTTGTCTCAGCATTGTCACGTCCCTCATTTTGCTAACAATCTGCATATCCACAATCCTGTACTGTAACGCGGTGAAAAAGTCACGAATCAACCCCGAGAGTAATTACATTAAAGTGATCCGCAGAGCCAAGTGAAAAACAACTGGTACCTCTGTCCTTTTTTTTTTTACTGGTTTTTACTTTTGTCTGTAAAAGAGTACTGGAGCACGTGACATGACAATAAGATTCTTTTCTATTTTCCTTATTTTTTGTTTGTTTTGGTTTTTTAAATTGGAAATTGTTACAAATACAATATATCTCTCATAACATAGGTTTTACACAACCAAAATCCCATTTTTCTCTATTTAAAATACACAAAATGCACTTCGTTGCTCCATTTTGGTCTCATGAGATATCCTCATTCTTCTTCAGCCCTCATCAGGCACATGCCAAAGAGAAATCCTAATGCACCGCACTGCCAGACGCATGCCCAACAACTAGTGTCGTGCTGTAGTTCTTAGCATTTGCGTCAGTAGCTGTGCACTGTAGGACAGAGGACGACAGGTGAGTGTGAGCGGAGAGTGTGTTCAGAGTGTTGTGTTCGTAGGTAATCATGTTGTCTGGGGCTCCTCTGTCAGTGCTTTGCTCATCCATCTCTCATGCTTGCATGCTTCAGACAAATGTTACGTTAACGCTTGGATCCAGTCCCCTGGACTTGATTTAAACTATTTTATTTGTGCTCTTTTACAGACTCCTCTCAAGGGGCCTATGGCGGCCTTTTTATTGAAAAGTAGGGACAATCCTATGAGAGCTCTAGGCATGGTCACTGTTATCATTAGTATGTTAGTAGGGGTGACTGCTTTGATCTCTACGGCTATGTACATGCGCAACTCAAAGTCCAACAGGATCATGCCGACACGTCGCATCATTAAGAAGCGACCCAGGGACCAGCAGCACTGGAACCTCAAGATGCCCAACGTGAAGTTCAACAACCCCGCAGACAAGTTCATCATCAGCGACCCAGAGAGAGGCTCAGAGCGGACCACAGGCAGCCCCCGACAGAAGCCTCCACCCCCCAGTGCTCCCTCTCTTCCCCCTCCGCCTCCATCCAGCATGCGGCCGAGCGAGAGGCCCCGGGCGGTCCCGACAATATCTGGTGCTCTGGCCTCCAAAGGCTCGAAGAAAACAAAGAGTTCTCGTCGCAAAGAGGCAAATATAAGCTCTGCTTTAGTGTCTGAGCTTAAGATGAAGCTGGAGCAGAAGATCAACGAGAGCAACCAAGGTTATTATTAACACAAACATCCTGTTTTAGGTTGTCCAGTCCCGTCTTTGACGACTCTATTGCACTTAGCTCATCTACTGTCAGAGAGGTCTCACCTGGACGCATGATGATCTGGTGGGATGGGCCTACCTTTAGATTATCGATGGCTAAATGATCCAGTGGTAAAACAGGAAGGTCAACAGATATTTATGTCTTAATGTGAGAATTTCACCGCATCCTCAGCTGACCTGGCTTAGGCGAGGAGAGGAGAGAGCTGGAGTCTGTCGGTGGTGTGGTAGACAATTCACCATACTGCCATCTTGAGGAGGATTACGTGATCTTACCAGTAAGAAGCAGCCACTGTATATTGCCCAGGGAGAGGATTACAAAGACTTACTGTGTATACATAAGTTGCATAACTTCCTGAAAAGCATCATATTTGTTATTCTGTGGTGTTTCCAACACAATTAGGATTTCACTCAATAAATCCTAACAAATGGAAAAAATGAAAAAACTTAAAACACACATTTCTTTTGCTCACTGGAGCAGAAAGACACAGTCAGCGAAACACCACTGCTTATTATAAAGTGCTAAAGGACCTGTGTGTTGATATTTTTACTGTGTTACATCAGCCGCTTGAAAGCTGAGAAGTTGCTCTTTTGTATGATTACAATGTGCCACTGTAGGATTTCACAGTAACACAAGCTGAGTTGCTTTTATTTATTTGACTGTGCGAGTCTAGAAAAAAGCTTTTATATGAATTGACCATGGGTCCAATTTAATTGTACAGTGCTGTATTATTTTCATTATTTTGAATACACATACTGTATATGACAGGATACATACATTTCCCACTTGCATCTTGCAGCACCATCTAACTCCACTAGTGTAGTGGGATATTGTTGGTAAAAAAAAAAAAAAAGTAGTCGTATGCTTGAGATTTTCAAGCTCAGATTGCTCTGTAAATAACTTGCTCAGACATTTTCTTTATAGATGTACATTTAATACATGTTTAAATGTAGAATCTGTGTTGAACGTTTAGGGTCCACACACAGTTACTTTCTATGTTACTCTCCAATGCCTTCAAATGTAGGCACGTACAATTTAATCGCTGTAATAAATATCTTGTCTCTGACTATATCTTAACTTATACCCATCTTAAATAAGTTGGGATAAATTATATATCTTGACTGTAAATTTCACTTGCCTGGTCCTAAATGTAACATATTTGTACCGTCTTTGTACCGTCTTGATTTTGAATAAATATTTGAAAATAAATTAGTCCATGTTTTATTTTGTCCACAGGCTAAAACATGCTAATAGGATAACTTGTGTGAGTATTTTATTAGTTGTATTGGTATTAAATTTTCACCACTGCTTCAATTACATTATTATAGTATATGTGTAGAAAAAAAATCGTTATACCCTATATTTTTTCACATAATCATACATGGCAAAACTTATACATAATTATTAATTGGTATAAAATTTACTTGGTGGGGGAAATGACTAAACATATTCATAATGACAAAACTAGCACACGCTCTCGTTGCCTGTGCAGCTGATGTACGGACACTGTGAGCCTGGAGCTGTCATTAAATGGAAATATCATGTCCTGCTGACTAGGATTCAGATAGAAAATCACTTTAATCTGCTTACGAGTGTATGTATAAATGCACGGGAATACACCGCTTATGTAACAAATCCTCTGAGTGATTGTGCTAAAAAATCACAGTATGTCTCAGCATTCGTCTTTGAATTCCATTTAATCCACATGAAACATCATATCGTTCCGTTACAGACAAAATCTGAAGCCTGTAAAAAGAAAAACAATTTTTTTTAAAAAAGGTCATTTTATTAAAAAATAAATGTGCTGAAGCACAAAACCACACACAGTCCAGTTTATTACGATTTAGTTCTGTGACGTAGACAATAATGAAATACATACAGTGTTGATTATTTACTTTTTTCTTTTTTTTTTCTTTTAGAGAGCTTATCAAAACATTAAGAAAAAGTGACTTGAGCATAAATATGAAACCTTTAAGCACAAAAGTACATTCACATAAACAGTAGCAAACTCTCCCTATAATGAGGAAGAAAGGCATCTCCATTTTGAGCTGATAGCTTAAAAATTATATTTACAGGGTGACTATACTCAATATACTGCATTCTCCTTTGTGCCTGTTGTGTATCGTCATTATATTCAAATCACAGAACTATAGTATTCAATTTTCTACAAAATGAATTGAATAAATGGGAAAAGCTTTTTCCAGAGTCAAATATTCTGACCACCTAAATGAAAAAATACTGAAGAAAATAAAATTCATGTGTCCTTTTTGCTCATATTTTGCACAATTTGAGACACATTTAAAGATTTGAATAATAAGATATAAATACTTTTTCGTGTGTTGCAAAAACCATAACAGATTAATTCATTCAGATGGTGAGAAGGATTAAAGTGCTTTTTGAGGGCTGTTTTTTTGAGGGTTGACTGCTGGATGGTTCTTTTTCAGAAAATCAGATGCATAGCTCTGTGACTTAAATGTAACCCTAAGACATGAGAGGGGTTTACATTAATGTACATTTCTTTGAATCTAATAAAGAGCTGCACTTCCTCCTTTGGGCCTGTCCTCAGACTTCTGCATCTTTTTTGGCTTTTCCTCCGATTCCTTGCACAGGACTTCTTCGCTGGTCGCCTGCAGGCTGTCGAAGGTGCCCTGCCTCTCCGTCCCCTGCAGGTTGTCTCTCTGCAGCCTGTGCTTTTTCCACAGGTCCACGCAGCGATCCACACAGCTGAACCTGGCCTCGGTGGTGCAGGCGAACATGCCGGCCGGCACCGCCAGTACCATGGCGCACACGATGACTACAATATGGATGAGTCTCTCTCTTTGCTCCAACTCGCTGATGTCACTTCCCGTCATGAACACGATGCACTGGCCTTCCCTTGGAGGATGGTTCTTCAGAGTCACACACACCTCGTACTTGGTGACGGGCAGCAGGTCACTGACCGAATAGCTGTTGATGCCGGGACCGATGTAGATCGTGTCCTTTTTTGGTGAATCGTATTTGCCAAAGTGGATGGTGAACCAGGTCTCTGCAGGGTTGTTCGTCGCTGCGTACCACTCAAGGGTGATTCCATAAACTGTCTGCTTGGCGATGCGGATGTCAATGTAAGCATTTTCATCTGATGACAATATGGGGACAGGTGGAGGAAGCGGGACAGAGGAGTTGGAGGAGCTGATGTCCACCATGATGCCAACAGAGGAGTTGCCAATGAAGTTGTTGGCCATGCAGGTGTAGAGACCTCGGTCGGCCAGGTGAAGAGAAGGAATGAGCAGCTGGGAGGAGACAGTCTCTGAGTCTATATGAGTCTCTTTAGCTGCAAGAATAAAACATAGCATCTGCATTTAATTCAGAGGCTTGTTTACATCTGACACAGACAACCTTTAAGACGGCATTGTTTCCACATCGTCACATGAGCAGATGCAGCTAAAAGGTTCAAGATATACCTCACTAAGTGATCCTGCAGTAGGTTTATAACAATTTAATGGATGGTAGTAATAAAAAAAAAAATCTTACCGGCAAATCCTCTTATAATCTTCAGACTGTACATCCACTGAATGGTCGGATCCGGCCTGGCCTTGACTAAGCATGTGAGTGTTGCGTTTGCGCCGAGAGGTAAAGTGATATTAGTCTGTGGGGCAGAAGCCTGTGGCTTCATGCATGTTTTCAACTGGATCTCATGGAAAAACTTGTCTGCTTTGGAGACGGGGCCTGAGCACGTCAAATAAGAGTTCATCAGGATGATGGGAGGGCTGACTGTCCTGATGAATTCAACAAAGCCTTTGAGGCGACAGTCACAAAACCAGGGGTTGTCATGGAGCGCCAAAACCACATTAGACACCACCCCTTCTTTCCCCCATGCTTTCTCTGCTGTTTGGTAAAGAGGCCAATTCATGAAGACATCTTTGGAAATGACGCTAAGATGATTGGAGGATAAGTCTAAGTAGGTTAGGGCAGGTAAGTGTCTCAGGGCGTGTTCAGGTAGGACATCGAGTCGATTGTGCTTCAGGTCCAAAATCTTGAGTTTTGGAGTGTCCTGAAAGGCTGTCCATGGGATTGAAGTCAGCTTGTTCCCTTGTAGCCTCAGCTCCGTCAGTCTGGCCAGCCCCTCCAGGCTTTTGATGTTCATCAGGGTGATCTCATTGAAATTCAGCCAGAGGAACTCCAAGGGACTAACTTTGGAGAAAGATCCTTGCGGTAGCTCCGTCAGGTGGCATTTTTCAATTCGGATTTTAGTGAAATCATTTGGGATATCTTCAGGGACTTGTACCATGGAGGTTTCCATACATAGTAAAGACCTAGAATAATAAGACAGGATACTTTTAGACTAGAAAAGCTAACAGCAAGACTGCTGTATTTTCAATTCACTGCTAATTTTAAAGCCACATTTCTTCAAGTTTATAGATAGTGTTTGTAGATTTTGAAATAATTTGGTCACCGGTTTACATTGAAGACAAAAGTCACTTCCAAAAAGGGGTTAAGGCTAAAACATGAGCTACTTTTAAAGGTTTGTCTGGTTTCAGTGGTAGCTTACCTTCCCAAGTTATCATCTGTGCAGGTGCAGCCAGTTAGACAAGTTGACAGTCCGGGGGCGAAGAGATATGACACCAAAACAATATGTAATGTAAAGTAAGGTAAGGCGTCCATATTCTTGAAGGTGCATGTGAAATAGGCCTGTGAGGGCAAGACGAGCCCATGGGCTGCGTGGAAGAAAGCCTATTACCGTAATCTGCCTTGACGTAACACATAAGACACCAAATGACATTTGAGACACACGGAGGAGGTGTGCGTATATATAGCAATGGTCCACTTTGTCTACAGAAAATATTGTCTGATCTGTTCAGAAGCTTTAAAAAACACTCTCCACAAATTTTGCTCAATCCAGATAATGCCAGTCTCACTGTTCTACTTTCAGGTATGACCCTGAAATGCTTTGCATCTGTCTAATTTAATTTATTTGTCCCTCACCAAAGAACAGACACTGATATTAAGTGGGCCGGAGCCTGTTGGGCTTAGCAGCAAAGAGAGGGAGGGCTGCAGAGGGACAGAGAGACAGATGTCTGGAGGACTGTAACCTGACCTCAATAATCTGAATACTGGTTGTCTCGCAGGTTGTTTGGACTGAATCAGCAGACGAAGCAAAGTGCGAAAACAGAGAACTCGGCTTCAATCTTTCACAAACAGTTTTACTTCATTATCCAATCTAAGCATACAATCGATAACTCCAAGTTAGGATGGAACGTTTAAAGGTTTAGTATTTGATCGCTGCTTATTGTTAATCTGCTCGCATTTTATATCAAATTCAGACATTTGCAATACTCTTTTGCAAATGGTATTTTCCTTGTCGAGGCGACATTGTTCCTCAGTAGCCTACCAGATGTATGTTTTATCTAAAATGGCAAATCGCAGCATCAACCTGAAGTTGATTTTAGGTTAGTTGTTAACAGTTATCTACATTAGCTATGATTAGATTGTAGAGAACATTGGTATTATTATAGCTAGCAGCTTTGTGAGGCTAAATTAGCATTCACTAACATTCACAGAAAATTATAGCAGCTAAAACACTTACCATTTACCATGATCTTAGGTTTGTACATTAGCACGCTAGCATTTGCTAATTAGCGCCAAAACAAAATACGTTGAAATGTTTCAGTAAATTAGCAATCAATACTTTTTACTTTTCAATTAATGTAATTTCTGCTTCAGGAAGATTTATATTAATTTCTTTTCTTTTTTTTCAAGTGCTCAAAAATCAATTCTTATACAAGAAAAAAGCTTGTACACATTTATCAATATAAAAATATTTATTTTTCATCAGTACATTCATACAGTACATACACATATATTTCAGGTCACAAATATTTACACATTATAAAATGAACTGTGTTTTAGGTTTTTTGACCCAATGGTAAACCTGGCACATTAACATCATACTGACGTACAAAACAGACTAATAACTGCTGGTCCATCATTTCTCTAAATAGTACTTCATGTTTTAAATGAGGATTTAAACACAATGCAGAGGTTATTGGAAAAGAAATGATGGGTTTGAGACAGTTTAGGGCAACATGTCAAGACATTTTCCTCTGCAAAACATCACCTTTAAAAGTGCATGATGAATAAAAAAAATAAAATAATAATACACATTTACACCACATGTAAATATTGAAACTGTCACCGTGTATATTTTCCCTTTTTTTTTGTTGTCCACCAAATGAATGGTAGTTTTCATTCGCACAAGGCTGTAAAATAGTTTCATACACCAAATGCTGAAAGAACCGTCAGTGTCCCCTAAAGACCCTAAAAAGAGGATCATTCAAGTCTTTTGAGTCTCTGAACACTGCAGTTCGTCTAGATTCACATCACAGGCCGTTAGAAAACAAAGTGCATCCTCTGGAGTTTGAGGCATACGTTTGGTTTTAGCAGAAATATTCATTGGGTGGCCCCTCAGTCCTCATTGTGGCCTCTGAGTCAACACTGGACCTCGCTGAGAGCAGCCTGTTGGATTCATCAGGGTTTAACCTGGTCAGATATTCACCCTCCATCCCTTTAGCTTTGGCTGCGGGGCCGAGGGTCTCAAATGTGACATACGAGTCCTGCATCTCCTTGGACTGGCGCCCCAGCAGCTTTTGGCAGCGTTTCTTCAGCGCCCCGCAGCACACGATCAGTGTCAGGGGGACAGCAATAACACACGCTACTGTTATCACCACTACATTAATAAGCTTCTGAGTGCCACTAGCGCTGGCCGCCTCGTCTGTTGAGAAGATTACACACTGCTCCTTTTTCGGGATCAGGCCTTTGACGCAAACACAAGCAATGTACTTTGTCTTGGGCACAAGGCCATCAATGGTGATTCGGTTCTTTCCAGCACCCACATTGATGCGACGCATGTCTCTTTCACCAAAAACTGCATACAGGACACTGAATTCGGTGGTGTTTGTAGCTGTGGGGGCTCGCCAGTTCAGGGAGACAGTGTGGTCGGTGTCACCGATCACCTTCACTGAGCGAACTATCCTTTTCTCTGGAGCTTGCTGTAAGGACGAGGCGTTGGCTACTAAGCTCAAAGCGTCCTGCTCCACATCCTGGGACCCCTGGGGGTTGGACCCCTTGCCTCCACCCTGAGAAGCACTGTCAGAGATGCTGTAACTCTCAATCTCGTACTTCCCAGTCACGCCTTTGCCATTGAGAGGTTCAATTATGGGCTGTCCTGCCGTGGTTGTTGGTGGAGGGACATACCTGGCAATAAGCTTCTCCTGGTATGCTGCTCTTCCAATGCCACCGGGCTTTTTCCCTCTGTTTCTCTTCGAAACACCTCCCGTTTCCTCGGAACGGATGGAATCTGTGATCACCAGGGAGATGATGGCGTCTGCAGTGCCCACGAAGTTGGTTGCTTTGCAAATATATTTCCCGGAGTCACGGTAAGACACCGCAGGCACACTCAGGATTGACCAGATGATGCCCTCCTTTGAAATCTCTTCCTGAACTGAAAAGCGAAAAAAGCAGGAGTTAAGCAGATTGGCACAAAAAGAATAACTTTAATCTCATTGATACTTGGACTTTGACAGAAATAGATACCGTTCTAATCTAAGCGTATCTGAACTCACCGGTGCCATTCATTTTCTTGCCATCAGCGCGGCTCCAGGACAGCTCAGGGATGGGGACTCCGACCGTGCCACAGCGTAGCAAGACGTTGTTGCCCAGGGAGCTCCGAACTCGAGCCACAGCCGTGTGAACCCGGGGCCCCTGGCACCTCTGCAGCTCCGCCTCGGTGAAGAGAACCCCCGACAGGCTCTCCGGATCAGCACACCTCAGCCTGGTGTCGACTAGAGCCACAGATGATGATGGGGACTTCTGAAACTGGACCAGATCGTACAGTCGGCAGTCGCACAGCCATGGGTTGTCATGAAGTCCTGAAGAGGAAATAAAAAAATGATTAAAAAACAAGTTTCTTTTGTTTGTTTGTTTTAACTCTGACCTAAACTAACTAGGATCCTGTGGCTGTAATTAGTCTGACAACTTGAAATACTGCAGACAATAACTAAAATTAGACTAATCCCCAACTCAGCTGGTGTCAAAGGAGTGGCTGTCATGCAAGGCAGCTTAAAAAAATACTTTCCAGTATCTTACTGTATATGTAACAGCTTGAGCCTCACCGAGAATTAGTTTGGAGGAATCCGTGTCCTGCGATGGCTTCACACTCAGCCACAATGTGAGGACTTCAGCAGGAACAGTTGTCAGACTGTTGCTGGATAAATCCAGATAGGTGATATTCTTAATATAGATTGTAGCTTCGACGGGGATGGTGGATATCTTGTTGTTGTGTAAATCGAGGAGCCTTAGGTTTGGCATATCAGTCAGAGACTCCCAGGGGAAGGAGGTGAGGGCGTTTCCGTCCAGCCTGAGCTCATCCAGGTTGTAAAGACCCCGAAAACTGTCAACGTTCAGTGAACTCAGTGAATTGAAAGACATCCAGAGAAACTCCAGGTTGTTGAGGTAGTGGAAGTTGTTGCTAGAGATCCTCGTGATTGCCGTTTTCTCAATACGAAGCTTTGATGTGTCAGATGGGAAATTTGCAGGAACCACGGTGATTTCTGGATCATTGCAAAGCACACTCCTGCAAGGAGAGGAAAACAAATATTATTGTATTATTATTGAGAAAAAATAATCCACTGCACACAGTACATCAAAGGCAAGGTGTCTAAAAATACATTTAGTTGCAAACATTTCCTCCCTGTTTAACATGAAAATAATGCAGTTCTGCTTTTATGTGAAGAAAACGTGGTCCCGCATTGTTCAGTAACAAGCAAAGGAGATTAAAGAGCAACTCCAAGTTAATCCTCCACTATACAGTGACTGAATAGAAGAAAACTGCATTAGAAAACATATTTCCCATGAAGAAATGATGAAAGCATGCTGTGAGGATGAAACACGAACACAAACAATGATTTTTCTTTTTTTTTTTAGTACCTGCTGCAGTCTACTCACCTTGCTTTTGATCCATCGCTTAGTTTGTGGAAGAAGCAGCTGCATTGTGCAGGACATGAACTAACCAACAGAGGAAGAAAGACTAAAGCCAAACAAAAAGCAGCAGTAAAATGTCGACCCATTTTGTCTCCCGTAGTATGCAACTAAACTACTGTTTAGAAAAAATGAGGCGAAAGCTACTTGGTCTAACGGGACATCGGATGCATCGTGGTTGTTTTGCAGGCTCACAGCTCCATACTGCTCCGACTGGTCTGAATCCTGAGATAAAAAGGATAGGCAGGGATTAGCGAAGGACTTGAGTTATTTTCATTCACACGATTAGGCTATTGCTTCCTGGAAGCTGATAGGCTGCATAGTTTTTACTTTCATTCGCAGGGAACTACTTCACAAAAGTTGATTGGATGGTTAATTGTGGAGACAACTAAATGTAAACAGCAGCGCCTAAATACAGGTAGGCTACAGTAGACACAACAGGACTGCGCCCAGGATAGAAAGCTAAAATCTACCTGCACGTACACTATAGGTAACAACAGTGCAGACAGATTTTTTTCCCTCCCTAATATAATTTTAAACTGTTAAGGAATAAATATGTTTTGTTTTTAATGCTGCGATTTTTTTTTTTAACAATATAACATGGCCTACTCCTATGTATGATAGGCTGCTAATAGCCTATACTTACGTGGCCAAATGGATTAGTCATCAAAACATGTCTGCCATCAAGCAGCATCTCATTTTGACTCTTTTGCTGTCACAGTTTCTCAAGCTGTGGTCATTTTCTCGAAGTGTTTCATGAAATGTTGAACACAGGTTTCAGTTTGTGACGGCTCGAACCTGGCAACAAAGCACCACTAGATGGCAGTGGAGAGTCACTAAGGTACATAGTGTATCACCACAGGTCACTCACGTTGACTGATAGAAACTTTATGTCACCCTATCCAGGAGATCAGTGGGTGTTCAAGATCAGTTTCAATAATTCAAGATTTTTTTTAATTCTCTATTTTTTAAAAAGTCGATCAGAATTAAATCATAATTTCCCCAAAGAAAATTTAAATAATCAATGAACTTTATTAGAGGTTATACACAAGCATTGATTTCTTTTTCACATTATGCACAGTTTTATATGAGATACCTGTAGGATTACTATGATATAGTGGCACAATGCTATGATTTATTGTAGGCCCATAATGTTGCAGATATGTGTGTATGTATTCTGTGTGTTTAAATATGACACAGTTTGCAGCTGATAGACATGCTGTCACAGTCCCTGAGGGTTTTTCACAGGTGGAGGGGTTTAAAGATGTGGCTGTCCGGCCAGATTTTCAAATCCTTTAATCCAGTCATCTCTCTGTCTCTCATTAATGCATCTTTGTTCTATTTCTTTCAGGAGGGTTGTCCCAGGCTTGACCAGAGAAAAACATCCAGCCCTGGTTTTCACCTCTCCCCATCTGGCCTCTGGCATGACACATCGTGGATCAAGGATGGGGAAGGAGTTGACATATTGTCTCAAGGTAAAAAATACGGGTATCGGTTGGAAAGACAGAAACCATGAAACACTGAAACTTATAATCAATGTAAAAAAAAACAAAGCAAAACAAGCTCTCCCATGTGTATCTCCAGACTCAAGGGATGACAAAATGCCTGAAAAGCCAGAATTTATTTGATCTGTTAACACATACTTTATCCAGATCAACATCTAGTGATAAAAGTTAAAATTGCAAAGAGACTTTGTGCCATTCACCTTTTTCTAGCTCCTCCATCTGTGGCTATGAATTGCAAATTCAACAGTGAAACCTTTGTCTCATTGCAAAACCTGCAGATTATGATGGTGTAATTAACTATTTGGCAATACACCAATGTGCAGCCACTACAAAGGTGTGAGCGGTTCAGAAATAAATATTACAGACAGAGATCCAGGCCAGTTGCAGCCATGGGTATAAAGTCCCACAGGTTTAGATTACAGTCATCATCAATCCATTGCATTCATGCTTTTCTTTCTGTTTCGTCAGACTCAGCTGCTGTAGATTAACAATCGAATTTTTTTACATTGTGAAATTGGCACTCTGCTGCTTCATGTTCCTGTGTTGGTTCACACTGCTCCTTCAGCCTCTGACAAACACTTCACAGGCGTGTTTTCTGGATTTTTAAGGTACCAGATAAACATGCCAATGTACAAAATCCCAATGTTTCAGTTTATCTGTAAGAGAACAACAATTCTGCTGCCACATTTGAGCCCCATGAGTCAAGAGTAGCAGATGCACTGCTAAGCATTGACGTTGCAACACTGTAGCTGGATGGGACGCCAAGCTTTTAGACAGGACAATATGGGCAGTTTGAGAAAAGGGTATTATAAGTCCATTGGGACACATCATTACTTCATAGTTAATGAGTTTGTGGTAATCTGCGCGCAGATTAGTGGTGCAATCAGACTCTGCCCAAATGTTACATTTTAAAAGCTCCAGGCTGCTGCGAGAGCCAAAGGTCACTTTACCAGTGTCCTCGTTTCTAAGGTTTATTTTGGTCAGCAGTTCAAGACAGACAAATTAGTCAAATGAATGAAGTCCGGATGCTTTCAGAGGCTTTGATATGACCTTTAACACTTGTGTGCAGTTTGCAGTCTTGGCTGTGCAACTCAGATGCCCAGTGAAATAAAAGTCAAAGGTTAGCAGGGTTTAAAGCGTGCAGAGTAAAATATACTGGGTCAAAAGGATGTAGACAGGCCAAAGTATTAAAGATATTAAATGTCCAAGCTTTAAAAGAAGCTACAGAGTCACTGTAGGTGTAGCTGCCTCTATGATCCCTGTCCAGCCTTGATGTTAAGTGAGCAAAATATGAAACTCTACATTTTTTTTTTACAGTGAATAAAAGACACTCATTCATGATGTTTTCAAAGGACTGGCCCTATTTCACATAATACAAGCAAGAGTGTTACATTTTCTTTGGGCAAATGAAAAATGCAAATGAAATTTAGATCTACTGAACAGACCAGAAATAGACTCACTCTTCATAAATGCAGATTGTTTTATGACATTATGGACTCATAGACATTAAGACTTTACTGAGAGTTAGCCTACCTTTTAGCCCACATTTTTTGTTGTACAGTATCATAGTTCTTTAGAGCAAGCGTTTGTGTGTGTGTAGGGGAGTGGTGATGGTTATAATTTGGAATAAGGTTGCAAGCCTCATGCAGAATGTGTCAATGTATGTAATCAGCACATTCAAACATATGACTTTTCATTTTTGCACCAACATATTGTTGGAAAAAAAAAGTGTAATTCACCAATGTAATTTAGGCTAGAGCAAAACAAATGCTTTTTACCCTGAAGGCATCATTATGTAGTGACTGAGGAGCAGATAAACCAGCTGCCTTTAAGGGTTCTCATCACCATATCTAAGCCCACCCAGTAACCTAAAGACAACATTTCCCATGGTCCCATTCTCTTTCCTTATCAGCCACAGCTGCAGAGGACGAATATTGATCTTTGCACCGATTTACACCTGCAATAGACATTTCAAATTTACATAAATACGCTATAGGCTACTTTGTTCGGACTTTTAGATCCGACAGTTACGCAGCGAATACGTAAAGTTTTGCACGCAGCCCGGTCTGAGGAGGTTTGCTTGTTAGGACATTCTTCGGGGGATTGCAAAGGGGGCTCAGATTAGTCTCTTTATGCGTTTTCACGTGAAAGAGCCTTTATAAAGGCGTCACTTCGCTGGGGGGACGGTGGTGAGAGACACAACAGGAAAAGGACTTGTCTTTCAGTGCAAATTTTTTATTTTGTGCTTTTCAACATGGCAGCGTATACATTACCGGAGGGATTCACGGAGTTTGATATGTTTACATTCGGCACAGCGCTTCTAGTTGGGGGTAAGTGGCGCGTGCACACAGGAAGACATGCCTACGCAGGAGTTAAAGGGACAGTACACCCTGAAATGATTTCACTGAAGGCATTAACCAAACTCAGAATGATGTGAAGTCAAGTTGTATTTAAATTTTGGTAATTTCAATGTCTGTAAAGTGTTGGGTAAAACTAGACTCTCCATTTCCTTGTCACTTTCAGGCCTGCTTGGATTCTTCCTCAATGCCATCAGCATCATTTCTTTCCTCACAGTGAAGGAGATGAGGTCTCCCAGTAACTTCTTTGTGTTCAATCTGGCTAGACTCTAATATTAACACTCACAGCTGCCTAGTTGAATTAAACTCAAACATGTTGTGTTATCAGTGGGGTGCTAGATTTCTCTCGTCAACCCCCACACCTTAAAAAAGGCTTAGTTTGATATTAGCAGTGTTGTGCTAGTTACTCAAAAATAGTAACTAGTTACAGTTACTAGTTACTTCATCAAAAAAGTAACTCAGTTAGTAACTCAGTTACTTAAACCAAAAAGTAATGCGTTACTGAAAAAGTAACTTTTTCGTTACTTTAAAGGGTTTTTTTCCCCCAATGCTCCCATTAAATAAAGGTTGATTGAATTCCCCTCCAACCCCATGTCAGTTCTGTATCACTGATGCTGATGAAAAAACACGTTTATTGTTTTTTAGCTGTAAAATTTCCACCATCATGCTGAATGTCAGGACCCAACAGAACTGAGGAAAATCTTGAGGATAGGCCAACGTAACTTACATTTCTGTTTTCAATCTGGCTGTTTTTTTTCCGATCGATCAGCTGTGTTTACCCAGAGCGATCTCTGTCAGTTTCAGGCGGCGGACTCCATCTGTCGGACTCCAATTAGCGGCTGCTCGGGTGGAGTGGGTGCTTGTGTGTGCTCGCTGTTTCTCTGGAGCTGTGTCCCAGTTCAGGGGCTGCAGCCTGAACTGGACATCTTTTCAAGATTTATTCTCAAACATGTTGTGTTATCAGTCACAGTGTGCTCTGATTTAAACTTTATTGATCGCTCTAACCAAAAGGAACGGAAAGGAACGGAGTCAACCCCCACACCTTAAAAAAAGGCTTAGTTTGATATTAGCCATTGGATGTCACAAGCTAAATAAGCCTCTGGGTTTCGTAATCTAATCCACAATCCACTTTATTCAGTGTTTTAAATTCATTCACATTTTGCAACCCACCTGTTTTTCGTCGGAAGAAAAATAAAACAGCATTCGGTTTTATGTTTGATTCCTGTTTAAACCTCTCATCATCGGCAGGGCTCAGTTAAACAAGTAACAGGCCCCAAGTTGACCCGCTAATCCCCATTTTTCATTGTAGGCTATATATATATTATGTGCAAAAGTATTTAGTAAAATGCACCACATAAGCACAGTAAAACCAGATGAGACTTGGATTTAATATAAGAATTCACTGTATTATGTGATTTAGTGATGCATAACGGCATCCAGTCAGCACAGACTAAATTTCCATATTATGAGTCTTGAGCCCTCGGGGGAGTTGGTTGTTTTGATAATCCATCCTTGGGAATTGATAAGTCCCTCTCAAATGTTTTCAAGATAAATCTGATGGGTTACAAAATAATAAAATGAATTTTCTGCCTGCTTTTTTTTTTGGTGATTCATTTGAGGGGCTTAACCTCTCAGGACTTGAACAGACTGAGAGTCAAACATCACTCTTTGATTTTTACTGCAAAAGTGCTCAGAGGTAGTTTATGGTGAAGGCTAGGAGCTACATAGGACTACTCTCCATATACATCATGCTATGGTTAGATATTAACACAGTTTAATGACAGAATATGTAATATGGATAACGTTTTGTTGTCTTTTCTAGATCTTGGCCATTTGGTCAAGAAGGTTGTGGCCTCCACGGTTTTCAGGGGATGATATCAGTCCTGGCCTCCATCAGTTTCATGGCCGCCATCGCTTGGGACAGATATCACCAGTACTGCACCAGTGAGTACAACATATGTCACCAGCACTACACATTCAATTCACTGTGAAGATGAGTTAAAATAT
The DNA here is from genome assembly GCA_030347415.2 of Decapterus maruadsi. Lineage (NCBI taxonomy): Eukaryota > Metazoa > Chordata > Actinopteri > Carangiformes > Carangidae > Decapterus > Decapterus maruadsi. The sequence continues at coordinate 8,427,755 of CM064888.1, read as the reverse complement.
ATCTCTTTGTAGGACAGAAGCTCTTCTGGAGCACAACTCTGACAATGTGCGGCATCATCTGGATTCTGTCCATCTTCTGGGCTGCTGTTCCTCTGATGGGATGGGGCGTCTATGACTTTGAGCCCATGAGGACTTGTTGCACACTGGACTACACCAGAGGAGACAGGTGGAGTTATAGAAATACAGAAATGAGGCTGTTTGCATCTGTTCTATAATTAAATGTCAAATATTGACCATAGTCTGAGTTATTTTCCTATTATCTCTTGAACAGGGACTATGTGACCTACATGCTGACTCTGGTGGTGCTCTACCTGACCTTCCCAGCTATCACCATGATGTCATGCTACAACGCCATCTACAAACACTTCAAGAAGATCCATCATTACAGGGTAAAATGTGCTATTGTATTCTCACAATGCGTTTGAAGGGAACAACTGTTATGTTAGATAACAGAAAATGCATTGCTGTCCCTGTAGAAGCCAGTTTATTTTGATTGCTATATTACTGTATGACACACAGTCAGATTTCACTGACTTAATGAACAGGAAATTAGAAGCTACATTCTGTAGGAAATAACCTCAGCTAATGATGCCCTCATGTTGCAAGTTAGCTTCAAGCAATCATCCCTTCAGTTATGTGGCAAATAAACACAGACTGATGTCAAACCTCTGCTAATAACACAAGTGGAAAATTGAATTGATGTATGTTTGAATTTCAAACACAGCCACTTAACCAACTTCTCCCAGCTTTAAGTTAAACTAAGCTAATCTCCTTCCCTGGCTCCGGCTTCATATTTAGCACACGATTGTGAGAATGGTATAAATCTTCCCCTCACACTTAATAAAGTGAATTATGCTTTTCCAAAACATGATATTGACCAGATAACATGCAGATTAAAGCTTACCTATTACACACTACATGCAAACACATTTTTAGCCTAAGCCTTCATTGTTTTTATCACCTGCAAGTTGTAAATCCATCAAATTCAGTATGTGATATACACTAATGACAACTTTGTTTTCTAGTTTAACACCAGTGTGCCTTTGAGGGTCATGCTGATGTGCTGGGGCCCCTACGTCCTCATGTGTATCTACGCTTGCTTTGAGAATGTGAAGGTTGTGTCTCCAAAGCTGCGAATGGTGAGTATATGTATATACAGTATGTATATCAGAAATGATTTTATCAAGAACAATGTTTTTAAAATGATCTCAAATTGATGGCTGACCCAGCAGAGCAATGCAAATACAAACATCAAGTACTTTGGAAATAATGGATGTGCTTGGTTCTTCTCTCAGGTGCTTCCGGTTGTTGCAAAGACAAATCCCATCTTCAACGCTCTCCTCTACTCGTTTGGAAACGAGTTCTACCGAGGCGGCGTGTGGCACTTCCTCACGGGACAAAAGATTGTCGAACCGGTTATCAAGAAGTCAAAATAAAAGGAAAGTCAGTGTCCTCCGAGCCCATCATCCACTCTTATGATAGAGTCCTCACACTGTTGCAAAGTAAACATCACTGAGCCATTTAGTTGCCTGTACAGTTGTCATATTTTCACATGTGGAGAGTACAGTAGGTAAAACTCAGGACAGTCTCTACACTTGGAGCCACCACCGTAGCCTTATTCTGGATTTACAGTTCATGTTGCAGGTATATCCATTTACAAATGATTGCATCCTTACAACAAAAATTTGTCTCGCACTGCTTCACCGTCACTCACAATAAAAATAATGTGTTGCTGCTCTTCTGCTGCGTGCTCCATTGATTTCCAAACCGTTTTTAACTTGGACCAACTTAACCACCTTGGGTAACAAGCCTAATTTTGTAGGTACAGTTGGCCAGGATCCTCAAACAGCCTTTCATGACACAACTAGCGCAAGCATTCACTAAGAGGATTAATGCATTGTGTTTGAGGTTATGTAAGTTCCCTATATAGCGAGGAGGCATTCACTGTGTTAAGACTCCATTATGCAATTATCCTATATGGTTAACACTTGAGACATAGTGATCTTAATCACAGCTCAAGGTAGTTCTCATCATGCAAATTGATAAACTGGTTAATATAATAAGTGCGAGAGATTTGAAGGCGTATTCCTCTTTATATTCTCTTATTAAATAGTTTTACATCTGAGATGTTCAAAAACAAATGCAGAGCTCATTGTAATCAGATAAAGAGCCTGACCTCTTATCTCCGTGCACATGACTAAAGAAGCCAATTTACAGTGTTTACTGATATTAAACCTCTTGAAGATATTAGGAGAATAGGTACTGTAGGTAGGTTTGCAGGTCAATAAATCCCTGTTGACACTGACTAATCAGAGCAATCACATTGTTTTGTTTGTTTGATCAATTTCCTCAATCAGTTTCCTTTCCTTGTGTTTTCTACACATGAGTCACATTTATGCAAAGTGTTACAGTGTCAGCAAGGCAGCAGAGTAGAACCGCTCTGATCTCTGAGCTGCTAAATACATGCACTCCAGAAATAAGCCGCAGTGAGACAGAGTCTCTGTCACACTAACCTCAGAGGTGGCTGACGTTCTCGCCAAGCAGTCGTCAACAACCTGATCCTCTCACCGTCAATGGCCACAGGAATTAACAGAGGAGGAGTCAGCCCTAATGAGCAACAATCACGCAGAGTCTTCAAATAGTCTTGTTCACTATACTTAAATTAGACAAATAACACATTGTATTTAAGTCTTAATTTGCAACGTTAGCAGTCTTTAGGTGCTGTGACACTTTCTTTAATTGAAGGCAGCACCTTACAAATTATCGGTGCACAGATTAAAAAGCGGGGTAAGACTCCCAGAGGATGGAGCAGCAACATCTTCATGGTAGGAAATAGAAGTAACAAAGATGGAGATGGAATAAAATCAATGTGACAAAACATTTAGGGTCAAAGTGGTTGCTTTTTAATCAAAGTGAAACTAAATTAACTCCTTTAAATGTAAAGCTTTAGTTTATTAATCTCTGTGCCTTAACACAGCCTCAGAGCACACAGTTTTCTGCAGGAACCTATTGTTTTCCTGTCTTCACTTGGTCAATAAAGAATATTTTAAACACTTTTATTTCTAGTCTGATATTTTCTTCAGGTATAAAATAAGATGAAAAATGTAAATGAACAAACAAAAGCCAAGTGGTGATTTAAATATCCCTCCGGCACATGAAGAAGCTCTGGCTCATTACCAGGCGTTGATGGATGGACATAATCGTGTGCTTCCTCATAAAGTCTTCTGCATCTACCTGAGATGATCAGGGCTTTTTCTCAGGAGAGAATGATGAACCCACACAGATTAGCATCCATTTCTAGGAAAGGCGTGGTTTCCTTTGACAGACAGCTGATTATAAGACAGTGTGTGTGTGTGTGTGTGTGCCAGTGATCTAATTCAGTCAGAGCTGGGGATAGAGGCAGCAGTAATAGAAACAAGCTCAAAGGAAGAACAACTTGTGACAGATAGATATAGCAACACTGAGCTTTCTTTTCAAAACACTGCAACTATAACTTACCACAGCAGTTTTTATTCAGTGGAATCAGGATTTAGATCGACCACAAGGAGAGGTGAAGGTGTTAAGTGTGTTGAAGCTAATAGTAAAGGCAGACAGATGGTTTAAAAAACATCTGTCCTTATGCAGCACTAACAGCAGCCCCACCACACATGGGTGCAGACATGTGACATGATCAGAGAGATTTAGTTAATCAGAGTCAGATTTTGACCTTAAGAGCACAAGGACGCAGGTCCACTGCCAGAAATGTAAAAAACACTGAAGTCCTAGTTCCCCTGTACAACCCCACCTCGCAAAGATAAGTCTTGTTTGAACTCTGACTATTTTACATTTTTTCTTCTATATTTTACTTATTTCTTCTTGCAATTAAATTAGAAAGTACTACTACCTACATTCACATGGCCAAGAATATGAATTGAGTGTTGGGTGAAAATGATGAGTACCTGCTTTGTTTCATTTCCAAGAAAGTCACATTCAAAAATATTTAATAATGCTCCAAGAAAATGTAATTTGTGAATGACTGTAAACTGTACATCTCCAAAACAATACAATGTGACATTTAAGTAATTAGCTTTTGTTTTTCATTGTGCAACTCTAAGGTTATGGATGTTGCAGCACATGTAAAATTGCATTTTCTGCATCTGGATTAGATTTCTACAAAAATGAGGGGAAAAAAAAGCGAGGACAGAAATGAGGATTATGGCTGAAGAGCACTTTGTATTACACCAACAGATGATCTGTTTGAGGGAATAAGACATCTGCTGAGTTACTGTTTGCAAAATGAAAAAATAAAATAAGATGAAGAGAATAAAACAGAGGCTGAAGCACAGAGGTCACTTGCATAAGTCAAAAGTTAATGAACAACATTGTGTTGACACAGTGATGGTTGATGTTAAACAGTCATGTTGTGTTATGCTGTCTCATGTCAAAGAGAAGCATGGGTCAAAGGTGTGAGTTTATTTTAGACTTATTTGTTTTTCAAAAAACAAAGTCAAAGGTCAGACTAATAATCATGTTAAACATTACATATTGGAGTCCATAGATCAAATGAGGTGACACAGTGGAAGGAGACATGTCACAAAACAAAAACAAATAAATCTGTGTGTTTTTGACTACTTTCTTTATCACAGCAAAATGACTCAAGAATGAGAAACAGTGTCCTCTGTTTGGGTCTGTCTATTTCTTTTTGTTGTTATTTCTCAAGCATTTGTTACTGACGCTCTGCCAAGTTACTAGAATGAGTTTGCACATCTCACATCTCTGCACTGTCACTCCTGTTAAATCTGTGTTTAAAAAGCTGCAGTCGGTCTGTGGTTAAGTCAATAATATATAAAAGTGTTTATCCAACAGCTGCTGCTTTGCCAAGCCTTTCTCATTAGTGAAATTGGGCAGTTATTTCCTGTGGTGTTAATCCTCCTGTTGGTGTGTTAATGTTGCCTTTTTTTTATGCATCAAATCATCCACTGAACACACAGGAAACTCCCCACCATGGCCCACTGAGGCCATCATCCAATCTACTGTTTACATAACAGTAATGTTGATATCAGCAACTAGAAAGCAAAATGCTGTTTTCACTCATAATAACATCATGTGACAGAGGAACTGCAAGTCACACTGGGTTGAAATCATACAGTATATAGGTTAAGATCAACTGTCTTGAAGGTAACACAAGCCTGACAATATATCAAAAAAGTTTTTTGTTAAAATTTTTTTTAATAACAAATATAATACGAGGGTTAGAATTTTATAACATCAAAAACCCAAAATCTGTTCATTTGTTTGCTTATTTGTCCATGCATTTAGATTGATCTGGTACTATTTTTAGCTAATACTATCAGGAATGCATTTGAGAAGTTAGGGATTGGTTACTTTTCCAGAAACCATTAGATTTGTGAACAGCAATTTGTAAGAAATTGTCGCTCTGCCTTGTGTATCATCTTAAAAAATGCATATGAATATTTTTTTTGACATATTTCAACTTGATGGTTGTGTTGGAATAGCAATTCTTTAATGAGTGGCCCTGTCCTTTGAAGAACAAATTAAACATCTTGAATCTTGAAGTACACAGATTTAAATAGAGTATTTGTTTTGTTTTTTTGTTTGTTTTTTATCTGGTGTCAGAAGTAGAAGGTTCCAGCCTGGTGTTTTGAGTCTTACTGAATTAAATATACTATTGCTGCAATTTGCAGGTCTTCATCGCCCTCTACTGGCAAATGATAATAGAGCAAGTTGAGAAATTAAGAAAAAAAAATTGTAGGCCTTCCAAGTTACCACTTTCAACTTGATGCTGAATTAATTGAAAAAAAAAAAAAGTTTTAACAGCACAAGATAAGCAGCATCACTAAATACAACAAAACTCACTCAAGAGTTTCAGGAGGCAGTATACAGATGGTTCATAACACTAAAGTTATCATAAGCAGTAAAAAAGACATATATATTTGTGCAGTACTTTGTATATTAGGAATTCTCAGATAAAGACATTTTGTAGTTTTACAATAGTGTTTTACAGTATTATCTGGTGCAACAGGCTCACCAGGAACAGTTGTAAATAAACAGACACATCTTTACATCTGCATTTTAGTGTTGTTTATTGATTTTTATTAGTTGCTCATGAATTAAAAAAAAAAAAGGCAAGGCATGGCAATCCAATTTTATTTGTATAGCCCATTGTTGCAAACAGTTTCCCTCAAAGGGCTTTACATGGCATAACAATATTCTCTGCCCTTAGACCCTTACATCGACTGAGGAAATCCCTTTTAACAGGGAAAAATCGGAGAAACCTCAGGGTGAGCAACAGAGGAAGGATTCCACACCCAGGACGGACAGATGTGCAATAGATGTTGTTACAGACAAGAAAATGGGGAAACTTAAAATTTCAAAACTCATGCCAGTTCATCTAAAATGGGAATATGTAGTCAAAATCTGAGACCATCTGAAGAGTCTTCAAGATTCAAACACTGTTTATAATCATATAATGTGTACACAGTTTAAAATATAAAGGACAGTTGCATTCCTTTGATATTCTTGAGCATATTATATGTACTACTACATTTCCCCCACAAGGTGTCGCCGGTGTTTCATGCTAAAGTAAGAAGGCGCTCCACCTGGGCGGTGCTGTGGTCTCAGCTCAGGACATCTCAAAGACTGATCCCAGTATAGACTTAAGTGTTTCATCGGAGTTGCTATAAACATAATGAAGTTGTGGAGCTGCGATGACAGTGATGAATAAATACAGACAAAGTGATCGGGCAGCTGATTGAATCTGCGGTGACGGGAGCTGTCCGCGGCAGTGGTGCTGAAATACCCTCAGCTCCCGCTCCTGAGTCGTTTATGAGTACATTACAGAGAGTTTTCGTTAAATTCACTGGGATATTATTCTTAATATTTAACCTACCGTTAGTCACTAAGATTTCTCTCCCCCAAATAATTGATTATCTATACATAATTGTTGTTAACTCTGATCTTAATAAGTTGGATTTGTATCTTGAGAATGACAACAGTCTAAGTAAATATTTAACCTATAGTGTTAGTCACTAAAATATGTATAATTGATTATTTATACACAGTTTGCTGTTAACTTAGATAATAAGTTGGATTTGTATCATATCTTTAGATGAACACCAACCTAAGTAAATATTTATCACTGCAGATAGATGCCTATCTCGACTCTGCGGGTGTGTAGTATGTACACGCCTATAAAAGAATCAATTATATTTTTCCGCAACAGCAAAGTCAAGAGTCCCACTCTTTAGGAATAAAAAAGCCATTTTCTCTTCCCTGCTCTTGTGGAGGGGTCGTGATGTGGTGCTCATTGGGCTCTTATTGGTTGAAGTGATTGCTGCCATGGTTGGAAATTAACATAAAGGAGGCAAGTGACGAAGGGATCCACTTGGGGGCAAGCTGGCGATGCGTCATAGCTCTTGGTGAAAAGGGGAGACAAAAAAAGGGACGAAAATAGCACCGAACCTGCGGGTTAATGTGCACCAATGGCCACGAAGTCACTCGTGGTCTCAGAGCTGAGCGCAAAAGTGCCACAGGTGATAGGAGGCACGAGCACAGGAGATGAGAGACTTGGCGCGTCTTAGGTGTTGCAAATAAGTAACCAAGGAAATTTGCTGCCAAACAAAACTTTGCCATGTAAGATTAGCAGCTGAAAATTTCTGCGCGGGGCAGAAAATCTGCGATTTCAACACGTCACTTCTCGGGAGATCATGAAACAGCATCGGATGTGGCTGAGGCGAGGGCAAGTTGGGGCAGCTGAAGAAAGCCATCTTCACCGATGAAGCAGCCAAGTTCCTCTGCGCCTCTCCCTTTACGCACAGGCGAGATGAGGACGGAGAGCATCACATCAATGTAGAGAAAACCCCAATGAGTCATCCGAGGTGCTGAAAGATCGGCAGCAGACGGGAGAAAGCACAACTACAATTTTGAACCGAAAAGCAACAACAACAACAAAACGAAACAAAAAGCACACCATGGATGGAGAAGGGGGATCCTCCGGGCTGGCTAAATCAGCCGCCGTAAAACTGTCCGAGATGGGAGAAAGAACCAAGCAGTTAGGCACCGCGATGTGGGATCCTCACCAGCAAAGACGGATGATATTAGTGATCGTTTGCGTGGCTCTCCTGCTGGACAATATGCTCTACATGGTAATCGTGCCAATTATTCCAGACTATCTCGCTGATCTGGAGAGCGAGCAGGCAGAGCACGTCCACTTAGTGATGCACCCCAACACTTCAGCCAACAGCACAAGCCAAGACAAAATCAACAGGGACAATTTAGATGTCCAGATAGGAGTACTTTTTGCCTCTAAAGCCATCCTGCAGCTGTTAGTTAACCCGCTGTCGGGAACTTTCATAGACCGGGTTGGATATGACATTCCACTTTTAATTGGACTGACTGTTATGTTTCTCTCCACCTGCATATTCGCTATTGGGGAGAACTATGCGACGCTCTTTGTGGCCAGAAGTTTGCAGGGTCTCGGGTCTGCTTTCGCCGACACCTCTGGGATCGCGATGATAGCCGACAAGTACACGGAGGAGGGAGAGAGAAGCAGGGCGCTCGGTATCGCCCTGGCGTTTATCTCTTTCGGGAGTCTGGTGGCGCCTCCCTTCGGGGGGGTCCTGTACGAGTTCGCGGGTAAGAAAGTGCCCTTCATCGTGCTCGCCTGCATTTGCCTGGCGGACGGCTTCCTGGTGCTGATCGTGATCAAACCGTTCTCCAACAGGACTAGAGAGAACATGCCAGTCGGTACCCCCATATACAAACTCATGATCGACCCGTACATAGCTGTGGTGGCCGGGGCGCTCACAGTGTGCAACATCCCCCTGGCCTTTCTAGAGCCCACCATAGCCAACTGGATGGAAACCACCATGCACTCCTCTCAGTGGGAGATGGGACTCACCTGGCTCCCAGCCTTCTTCCCTCACGTCCTCGGTGTGTACATTACAGTTAAACTGGCAGCACAGCATCCAAATCTGCAGTGGTTCTACGGAGCTGTAGGTATGGTTATCATAGGTGCGAGCTCCTGCACAGTCCCTGCATGCAAAACTTTTGGACAGCTTATCGCCCCGTTGTGCGGCATTTGTTTTGGCATTGCACTTGTAGACACTGCGCTGCTGCCCACACTTGCGTTTTTAGTTGACGTGCGTCACGTCTCTGTGTACGGTAGTATTTACGCTATAGCAGATATTTCCTATTCTGTTGCATACGCCATGGGTCCTATAGTAGCCGGGCAGATAGTGCACACTCGCGGGTTTGTGCAGCTTAATCTGGGTATGGGTCTCGTCAATGTGCTTTACGCACCAGCCCTGCTGCTGCTGCGCAACGTGTGCCAAATGAAACCGTCCTACTCAGAGAGAGATAACCTGTTAGACGAGGGTCCGCAGGGGCTGTACGATACTATCAAGATGGAGGAGAGGAGAGCGAAAAAGAAGGGCTACAGTTCGGCAGGGAACTGCCTGCCGGTAGATGAAAATGGGTTTGACCCATTCGGAGCACAGCGGTCACTGTCAGAAGAGTCGTCCGGTCCAGAGTTCACTTAGACCGGCCGCACTCTGACCGCCATCCCCCCGCACACTCCCACCCACCCACCCCTGAAACATTCCTCTTGAAAAGATTTGAGGCAGGCACACTATAATCTAGTGATTTCAACTTTTATGTAAGTACCGATGTGCAATATAAACACCCAATCACCAAAATCATGATTGTGTGACCCTTTTTCCAAAGTTTTATTTTTCTTCTTCTTCTTCTTCTTCTTGACTGTGATTTCATTGTGTCGAACAAGTCTATGTAGCGTTTGTCATGGACGTATAACTGGAGTTTTGTGAGAGATCTATCAGCTACTGTTGAATTTGTGTGTATCTCTGAGTAATTGTAAAAAGATATAAATAGATAAATGTGCGTACAAGATTATATGGGACCAACTATAAGCAGCACATTTCCCCCCCTTACACGAAAATAGCCTATATTTTTAGTCTCTGAGGAAACTTTTTTTACTTGCACATCAAAGGCCTCATTTTCTTGTTTTTGTTGGTAAAGAAAATCGTGACATTTGATTTGATTTTGTATCAGTGTGTCTGTTTGCTTTTTCTTTCGTTGTCGTTTGAAATTAAATGTATCATAATAAATGGATTTTGTACATATGTGGATATATGCACAATGTAAATTGTTCATAAATACGTGGACCTCTACAAAGTATGTGTATGTGTGTGCGTGTGTGTTTGCGTGCGCGCGTGTACGTATGAAATATTTTGTGAAGACGTAGCCAATGAAGTCAGTCTCCTTAAGATGAACAAATATGTATTCATTTATCAATTGTCGTTTTAATAAATCTCTGTTTGAATCTGTGCGACTTTGACTGTGATTTCATTCTTATTCAACGCTTCACGAATTAAAAGAACATATATATAAGTTTTTTCGTTAGATATATAAAAAATTAAATTATTAAAGTAATTCACAATGGCATTAAAATATTAAAGGTAGAAAAAAAGAGTCTGAGTAGGATTTTGTTTTGTATAAAAAGTGCACAAAACATGACACTTTCTGTAATGAATGAAAAATAAATCTCCAGTTTAATTAATACATTTGGCTTGCACAAAGTTGCCATAAAATGCGATGAAATGAGATAGAAGCGCTCTTGTATGACCTGAGCCAAAGTGCGCAACAGTTTAAAAGTGAGCGCATCCTGCACAGTATGTAAATCTTAGAGATATATCACCACACCGTCACTGTCATGTCCACGAAGCCAATGTGACTGACAAACTCTCACTCTTTTCTTTTATGTATTTAAATTATTATCTGACATGGAGGAAGAGTCGGGGAGGGTGTGTGAGTGTGGGGTGGGGTGGGGTGGGGGGGGGGGTGCAAGCTGTCAGATAATATGTTCCTCGAATAGATGTGGATGGGAGGAGTTTCGTGCCTCAAGGGGGTAGGTAGACGCGAACACCTTCAGCATCTTTTCCACGGTGCGCTTTTAATGTGGAATCACAGCCTTATGTCGAAGCGTGGGGACCGGGGAGCAGCCCAGCACCGGAACACCGGCAAGGAGCTGTTACTCTAATATGGGATTTCACGGCGGGGACGTGGGAGGCGATGTGAACTCAGACACACTTCTCTGACCACCTGGGCAGCACACCGAACAAGTAAGGTAACTTTTCTCTCTCTCTCTCTTTCAAATAATAAGGGGATATTGTGTGGTTATTAAAAAATATATATGTAAGAGGAATATTATAAACTTTTCTTAAAAGTCAACTTTGCTCTGAGAACGAATTCTGAAAAGTTTTCTATTTGTGAAGCATTTTATTTCCAACTTCCATTCCTACAATTACGATTTCTCATAGATTTATAAAGAAATGCCATATCTTATAATTTAAAAAAAAGTTAAATTGCATTAGAAATTAGTTTTTACTGTCTACACTGTTGCTTGCTTTAGGAAAAGGACGCTTTTAATGCTGAACACACAGATGAATTGAGTTGTTAAGATGCACATGTCTTTACAGCGGTGAGCGATGAGGCGCAGCTGGAATTTAAGGACAAATTGCAAATTGTATTATAGGCTGAATCACGATAACGGATGGAAGCCTGCTGGGTCATTTTCAGACATTACTGTGTGCCTCTCTCTATTTTTCTGTAGGCCTGATTTCATTTATTCTTCTCTGTTCTCTCTCCATCCACTGTCTTGCCGTGCTTTGTGCAGGGAAGGCTCAACTCAAACCACCTCTAGAGGGTTTCCGCATTTTTTCTCCCTTGAGTGAACTGGAATGCAAAGATGCCAGTGTTGGAGAGAGAGACGTCCAGAGACCCAGACAGCCAAGTATGAAAACATGTCACTGTTTTCTATTGTCAAACTGTTGCTCCGTACATCAGCACTCAGCCCACATCCTCCACATTAGCTGGAGAAAGTTTCTCAGACCGAGCGCTGTCCGTGGTGCTGAAGTTGACAAAACGACGGTGCCGCATTTCAGCACCACGGACAGCGCCAGATTCGCTTACGCTAATTGGCCGCTAGGGGCGAGAACTGCAGCAGAGTTTTCACCCCTCATGCTGCAAAACCTTGTTCCAAACACTGATGTAGAACATTATTTATTTATTTATGTGCGCTGTGTGATTTAATCAACACTGAACCAGTGGTTGATTTCATTAGAATGGAGTTTTTGGTTTGTTTATTGTGGCGCTGCAACTGAATTTGATTTCTTTTCTGTTTTTCTGGGGCAGTATTTTGTGTGTCTTTGCAGAAGCTCCCGACACAGTCCCAATTTCCAGGAGCCCATGGCTACCATTTCATTTACAATTCAAATGCACTGGTCAATATTAACATCTTGGGCTAACAACAGTATCTACTATGCAAATGATCAAACATCAGACAGAAAATCTAATCAATTTGCATGTTACATCCTTAAATAACAAGAGTGTTTTAAGTCCCGTGAGGCTGTAGAATTGATTCTTAAACAGGCCCCGAAGCACTTAGGGTGAATTATTAACTCTGGTTCCAATAATAATGAAAGCATAAAGAAAACATGTGAGGGAATTACCTCACAGCAGCCGCTGTCCTGTCATTCATCTTTATAAAACTCTGTTTCTTTTATGGCACCAGGTGCTGCCAAAGGTCCCCGTGCCCCCACTGAAACAAACTCTTGACACATACTTGAAGTGTGTCCAACACCTGGTGAAGGAGGAGCAGTTTAAGAAAACAAAGGCCATCGTGGAGAAGTTTGGGGCCCCTGGAGGCGTCGGAGAGCTTCTCCAGAAGAAGCTCTTAGAGAGGAGGGACAAGACCACAAACTGGGTAAACTCTCAGATCTACGATATATTAACTAATTTTGGTTGATGACATTTTCATTTAGAAAACTCAAAGGATCACACAAAGGACTTTTACATAACAGTCAGCATCAGCAGGTTATGTTCTTCTCTAATATCAGTATCAAAGTCTGTCTTTCTTCCATTTAGTCTGAAAATAAAAATAAAGACTCTCAGATTTTCTCTTCAATATGACAAAATTTGAGCTTATTCTTAAGAGAGCTGATAAAAGTGAAACACCTGATGATAAAGATTTATCGGAGCCTCTGCTCATCTATTGTTGCTTCAATCTCTCCTTCCGTGTCTGGGTGATCGCTCAGCCCACAACTCATCCAGCTCAGTGAAATCTATCACACTCCCACTCTCACTCTGACGCTCTCTCCCACTCTCCTTTTCATCTGGCAGTGATACACTGTAATAGTTTTTTACTCCATCGCCTGCAGGTCTCAACTCTGAAAGTAATAACTCGAGTCCAAAACGTTTAGCAAAGGCAACATTTCTCAAAGAGCGTCCCTGTGTTTTTATTTAGGTCTATGACTACTGGCTGGAGGACATGTACTTGAACAACAGGTTGGCCCTACCGGTCAACTCCAGCCCTGTCATGGTGTTTCCTAAGCAGACGTTCAGAGATCAGAGAGATGCACTCAGGTACGTGCTGGACGTCTCCTGCATTTGGTTGCACATGGTGAGTTTGGAAACTTCAGCCACCTTTCTTCATTAGCTCTAATGGAGAATAATGGAGATTATAGAAAAGATATATACCAGTGATTAAATTAAAGTCAGGTATTTGGTCATGTGACCTGATGATTATTTTTCATAAATGTTACTTCTTACAATCATTTTCTTGATTGATCAATTGATATGTCTTTTTAAAAAATGGCAAAATAACAGAACAAAAAACACTTTTCCCAAATGCTATCTAGATGTGAAACTTTGAGAAACCATGTTGCACCAAAAAAAGTAACCAGCATCAGATTTTTTAGAAGATGGGAAGCTGGTTGTGGTATGTCTTCTGTAAGACACTGGGAAAAATTGAAAAGACACCAGAAAGTAAAGCTTAACAAGACTGAATTCTGTAGACTGTCACTAAGAGTAGAAAATGTATGTGTTGCTCAGCTGTGCAGCCGCTGACAGGCTTTATGTTCCTCCAAGCAGACACAGACTCGGATTAAGATTTGAATCACAGACATGGAGAGAATCACTGGCATCATCTCTTGACCAAATCTCTGCCCATTATTAAATGAGCCGTGGTCAACAAGACATTACACCAGTCCGCCCAGCCCTATAACTCAACATTAGCTTTTGTCAGCTCATGCTGCACAAACTGAATATTTCCAGAACACCCCAAGCAGCTGGTAATCTACTGACACGGCCACTTATTAGATTGGGAGTGACAGGGCCAAGCTCTCCGCAGAGACTGCTAGTCAGGCCTCGTTTCGGGGTGTGGTGCACTGCGGCCGCCTCCTTTCTATTGATCTAGCTTTGAACATAATAACAACAAGACAAATGACATACAACATGAGACCTGACAGGGCTCTGTGTTTTCCCTATTTGCCCACACCGCCCACTCACACATACAGACAGCCTCTCTCTCTCACAAACACAGATAAACACACACACAGCTCGCTCACTGTATCCTACTAATTTACCATAATGTGATTACTGAGTCCTTTGAGAGAAGAGAGTACATCTAATTAAAACCACCGGTCAGTCCACTCTACTGTATATGTTCAGAGTTTTACTGCAAATTCTGCGCAATTTTAATTTCATCCTTTTCATTCCTTTTAGATTTGCAGCTCAAATCGTACGAGGAGCGTTGGATTATAAGCGACTTATTGAAGAGTAAGTCCTATATATAAAATATATAATGATGAGTCGTGAGTCCTCAGAATCAATCAGTCCTGATGTGTGTATTAACGTCTCTCAGGCGAGCACTACCGGTGGATTTTGCTCGGGGCCAGTTAGCTGGAACTCCTCTGTGCATGGAGCAGTACAACCGCCTCTTCACCTCCTACCGCTACCCAGGGACACAGACAGACACGCTGAAGGTCCAGATGAACGCAACACCGGGACACATCATTGTATCATGCAAGAACCAGGTCAGACCACCGGCCTTTCACAACACACATACTCCTAACTGAAGACAGTCCATTTCAGAGGAAACATCAAAATATTTTAATTTACTGTTCAGTTTATCAATAGATACTGAAAGAAGATTTGTTTTCCAAAGCAGTCAGTGCTCCTGCGTTTCTTATCACTACAGATATGATGGAGATATTTCACTTCCTGCAGCAAAACGGCCTTTTATGCAAATAAACCATTTCTTACTCAGCCTGCAAAGTACAGGACTATACTAACTGCAACTGACATATTATTATTGTTTCTGTCAGCCATGCCTTATTTGAGTTTTTTTTATTCAAGATATCATATAGGAACACGGTCATTTGTATAGAACTGAAAAAAGGTTAAATGTACCAGCCTGTTCAATTTCAGTGGCTCTGGACACGAGGTTTGTTTTCCCCGTAACAGGCAGCTGGAAAAATTCAATAAAACACTTAATGCCTCAATTGTATTATTGTATAAACATGCAATGAATCACAAATAAACTAATGTGATATAGTCTGCAACAAACAAAACAATGCATGATGTAAAATACTGCACTAAAAATGTGTCAGCTGTTACTGCATATTATGGTCTAATAAGTATTGACTGCTTTAAGTTGCACATCAACCACTACTGGTGAAGTTTAACCTAGTTAACACAGTGAACAGGCCAGACTTATAATACAACCTCTATCACAAGTGTTAGAGGGTAAAAATTTGACTAATCTTATCTATAATTTACATTTTTAAAGGGACAAGGAGAACCAGGCTCACGCACGTTATAGGTTCACTCTGAAAACACTGCACCTTTATGAAATTGCTCGAGGTAACGCTGTCCAAAGGTGTTCAAGCGTATATTTGAATATTTAAACCAGTCAGAATGATTTCCGTATTAAGATGTACACCTATCAACAGAACACAACCATCGATAATGACACTGATCTCCAGCACCTGATTGACAGGAGGTGTTATCGCAGATATTGTGGAATAGGTTGTGTTGTGTTTACAATCTTTCTTTCTGGGGAACTGCTCAGCCTCACTAGAGCAACAAGTGCAGACAGTCCTCTCTTACAAAGACTATCCCAACTGTGCTGTGCATTTTAACAACACAGTTCAGTGCATTCATTCAGGAGAGATGTTTTTCAGTGTATGTTACAGTACGTGGATCATAAAATAAAATAAAAAGTGTTTCTCTTACAAAAAACTTGAAATTTCCACAGACCAAGGCACGGTGGGTGTTCTCACTCTGGGAGCTATCAATCTGCAGCACTCAAGGGCCGGTCCCTATGGAGATACAGGCCGTTAACTTAATTACTGTTGATTGAATCATCCACTTGTCTGGGAGCTTCCTTGAATAGCATCTTAACTGAGAATAGCCATCTTTTCAGTAGCACCTGACCATTTGCAATTCCTATCATTGTTACTCGTATCTCAGACCACACTTACAACAGCGACGCGGGAATGATAATGTGTCTTTGAGGTGTTACGATGCATGATGGGATAGTTGAGAAGCACGTGATTTGTCATTTATTTTTCTCACTAGTTTTTCGTGTTGGATGTCGTCGCTAACAGCAAGCAGCTCAACGAGACGGAGATCTTATCCCAACTGGAGAAGATTGTGAAAATGGCAGAAAACGCTGAAGAAAGACTCCCTCCTGTTGGGATCCTGACCTCAGATGGGAGAACAGAGTGGGCACAAGCCAGAGAAGCGCTAATTAAAGGTCTCAGATCAAACATGTCTCATCTTTGCTATGCTTATGATCACTTTTTTCCCCCTCTTAATCAATTATAAACCATTTATCCTGAGCTGTTTATCCATTTATCATCCTCTATCAAGATCAAACCAACAGGGAGTCTCTGGCCCTGATCGAGAGCTGTCTGTGTGTGCTGTGTCTGGATGAACCCAGCGGTCTGATGCCCAGTGACACCAACAGGGCCCTGTTGATGCTGCACGGTGGTGGCCGTGAGAAGAACGGGGCAAACCGCTGGTATGACAAGTCAATGCAGGTAGGACCACCTTACAGTTATGTCAGTCCTCCACAAATAAAGAGTTTGTTCCATTTACTAATCCAGATCCTTGCAGTTTGTCGTAGGAATGGACGGGGTATGTGGTGTCGTATGTGATCATTCCCCATTCGAGGGAATAGTTCTGGTGCAGTGCTCTGAATACCTAATGAAATACATGTAAGTCAGCTCATTGGAGCAAGATGTATGCACAGCTTTACCTCAATCAGCGCTGCTGAGGATGACACGTGTTGTTGGTTTTAACAGCATAGCAAGTCCCTCCAAGATGGCGAAGGTATCCAACATCAGAGAGCTCCCCCTTCCAAGAAAGCTGCTCTGGAAATGCAATGCAAACATGCAGGGATTCCTTGCGGCATCTGGAGACAGGCTTCAGAGGCAAGGCCAACACAAACAAATGCAGAGTGCAAAACATATGAATGAACACACATCCACAAATCAATCTAGAGACTTGAGATCTTACTGTACTGTATCACTTCTGTGCTTTCTCCTTTAGGTTGGTGAATAATCTAGACATGGATGTTTTCAAGTTCCAAACTTATGGAAAAGAATTCATCAAAAAACAGAAGATGAGTCCAGATGCGTTCATACAAGTCGCCTTACAACTTGCATTTTACAAGTAAAGAACTTTCATTATCCATATTTCAATTTTATCAAAAGATATATTTTTATTTTAATATCCCTTTTCCATATGAATATCCCTATGCAGATGCAATAAAAGGCTTGTGTCTACTTACGAGAGTGCGTCCATCCGCCGTTTCCAACAAGGTCGGGTAGATAACATTCGCTCTGCCACTCCTGAGGCCCTCGCCTTCGTGATGTCCATGGCGGATGAGAGGGCCACTTTCACAGTGAGTCATTTTTCTCATTCCGACCCCAATTAACTGAGCAACTCCCATATCACTGTTCATCAAGTCTGGTTAAGTGAACCAGGTGTGACAGGCCACCTCAGCCCACCAAACCCAGTCCCCCCATTCAAACAGATGATCTCCCTGCTGATTTAATGGCTCTCTGAAAAATGAATTTGCTGCTCTCCTTTTGTACTTCTCTATGAAAAAGGACCTGTCTTTATATTTTTCTACAAATATTTATTTTTCTTACAGGACTCCGAAAAAATGAAACGATTGAGGGATGCAATTAATGCCCAGACAAGTTACACAGTTGCAGTAAGTATAATAATATTGTTTTCAGTTCATTATTGTTAAAACCAAGATTTAAATGTGTAAAGTAAACATGCTGCGTCATCCAAAATTATTCTTCGCTCTTTCACCGAATTGTTGATTTTCTTGCCAAGAGTTCGATGACGCATCGGTCCTATAAATACATAACTACATCAATGATTATTTCATCAATTTAGTTTAGCTTATTTTAGCTAACATAATGTATTTAAGTATAAGATATTACAGGATATTATTTAGTGAGTGTAAAAGGACAGATGCAGGTTTGCAGTTGTTAACCATTGTGACCATTATGGTGGAAAAGGCACTTGGGGCAATAGAGCCCATCCCTGCTCATATCAGGGCTCTAATTGAAAATATCACTGAGCAAGAAAACAATGTCTTTCAGGCTATCACAGGAATGGCAATAGACAATCATTTGCTTGGGCTTCTGAAGATCTCAAAGGACCTCAACATGGAGAAGCCGGAAATCTTCCGTGATGAGACGTATCTGGCCAGTAACCAGTTCATCCTGTCTACCAGTCAGGTAACCTACAGTATAATCACCTTATATCCTATGACATTTTCTTGCAATTAATTATTACACACATTTCCCCAGAGGCTTGAACACATAAAGAGGAGATGCTGTTGAGGAAAAAACTTGGGATGATAATATTTCTCTGTTTTACATATCATTAATTCTAACTTCCTCCTTGTGTCAGACAGAGGCACAGTGAAGATAAAACACTGTCAGTCACCACAACAGAAACAGATGCATAATGGGAATATCAACTAAGATTCCTGCTTTAGTTTGATTAACCAGTGAAAAGAGACGTCTGCTTCTTCACTTGGCTATAAATTATGAATAGCTGGAGCTCAGAAACTACAACCTATGTCCAATATCTGTTGGTAAAAACAAACAACTTCACAAACATCACTGCATTTAAGACTGAACCGTATCTGGGCAGTAGGTGTACAAGACAGAGGGAAGTCCTAAAGAAACCTTAAACTTCTCTCTGAAGATATTAAGAACATGGGCTGAAACTGCAAACACCAAAAAAAAACTTTACCAATGACAAATAAGTATATTGAGTTTGTGCTGGGGTTCAGGATCCTCACTGAGCATTACAGCAGTCACAGGAAAAACTACCGAGCAGCTTTAACATCAGACCAGGAGAAAGATTTCCACCTTTGTATCAAATGCAGGGTTACACCAGTTACAGATGGCCGTGCTGGGATGTAAACTGTAACAGAGCAATAAAACTCACTCATCTAGAGCTCGGTTAATTAATCACGCAACAGAAAATGCATCACCAAATATTCAAATATATAGTTTGACAAGTTAAAACAATCTTTTTACTTGTCAAATGTGACAATTAGCTGTTTTTCCTGTTTTATATCACTGTAAATTAGATTTATTTGTGGTTTGGACTGCTCATGTAAGCTGTCTGAAGAGGTCACCTTGGGCTCTGGAAACTTGTAATGAGCATTTCCTGGCAGCTTATAGACTAAATGATCATTAGTAAGAGCCCTTATTGGATCAGTTTTTCTCAGTCACTCTTTCTATTGTTTGTGTATTGATTGTGTCCCAATCCTGTGTCCTCCTGTTTCCAGGTTCCAACCACAGTGGAGATGTTTTGTTGCTACGGCCCGGTGGTTCCCAACGGCTACGGTGCCTGTTACAACCCGCAGTCGGACCACATCCTCTTCTGTGTGTCTAGTTTCTGGGAGAACACCGAGACGAGTTCGGCCGTTTTCGTCAAAGCCCTGAACGAGGGCCTGCTTGAAATCAGGGATCTGTGCAATAAATGCAGCGCTGCGGCTACCAAACCGGCTGATAGCAGCCAGGGAGCCGGCCAGCCTCATAAATCAGGGAAGTAAGCCATACTGGGAAAGCACGCCCACTCAGCTGCTCCTCTCAGCACTCTTTAGACTTTAGACTTTAGCTTTAGACTCAGTAGTCGAGATACCGTCATGTGTCTTTGTTGTCCGTGCAATAGTGTTCCCTTCACGACAAAGTGCAAAGCCTTAAAAACTCATGTGTAAATAAATATAAAAATAAATGTGAACAAAAAGTGGAAAACAAGTTCTCTTTAGGATCTGTGTAGACAGACTGATTTCCGCTTGAACCAGTAGACCGACATGGTCTGCTGCCTTTAGGAAACTGAAGCCATGTCTGCTTTGTAGCACTGATGTGAGGGGGAACTCCTCCATCAGAGAGTGAATACACTGGGTGATCCCCACATATATATAGTATATATATATATACACTGCATATCTTACACACTAGTATAATAGTGAGGATTGTGAATTGTATAAAAAAAAAACTAAAAACAAAAGATAGTATATTTAAGTGACTTTAACAATCATTACATCCTGTAAATGTGACTCTTCCAACCTGTTTCACATTGTGTCTGCTTTTATGTAGAACTCAATCAATGTTACCTAAAGGATTCATTTTAATGTGCTGAAGTTATTTTTACGTTTACGTTTTATTGTACTGACACCATGAGGTGGCCAAAGAGGTTGTGCATATGTAAAGTCTGTCTAAGGAGGCACTTTAAAATATTTATATAAAGACATGAATGAGTAACTGTAAACATACTATAGAGGAGTGGTTATAAAATAGTGTGTGTTGAAGGGAAATGTGTGATATGGTTTCAGTGGCACATTTGAAGTCATCTAGTTGTACTGTATCTATGTGTTCTACGTCATAGCAATAGTTTAAAGGTGTAATAATGACCAAACGCTACTGTATTAGTGAGATACAGTCCAGTGGTGAATAGGCAAGGCAAACCACTGTGTTCCTGTGTATATAAGTGCTTTGTATTTGCACTTAGAGGTAGAGTGAGGGTAGTGATGTATTGTTGTACTGTAGGTACTTTGTGCAATAACTAAATAGCAAGTGCAGTGAGGGTACATGTGCAATTTCACCAAATCTGTTCTTTAGATGCATGGAGTTTATGTAAAAAAAAGAAATTAGGCCTAACTATGGTTGCTATTTTTGATATTCAGAAACATAACATGGAGGGTCATTCGAATGAATTATGGCAATCAACAACATGCATGCTCAGTCACAGTCGGAAATGTCCATGCAAAGTGTACTGTGACTTGGATTCATCTGCAAATGTATAATGTGGGTCTGAAAATGTGAGGATATTTGTTGTCCTGTGTCCAGATGACACTTACTGTTTGTTTATGTATCTGTGCATCATCAGCCAAACTAAGTGAATGTGAACTACGTTGATGGTTAACGTCAAGAAAAGACACACATGCATGTTTATTCTTATACTAACTGTATTTTTGTATGTCGACTGTACATGAAGAGCTTATTGAAGGGTAAACGAGTAACAAAAATGCCTTAAAAGAAAGCGATGCAAACTTGTTTTCCATTGTTCCTGATAGATATTCTATAAATGTTTAATGTTCATTTGATCTACTTGGTGTTTGTTGTCCATCCTGATTGGTACATGTAAAAGAATGTAATATTTGTCAAGTGTTACTCCGTGGGTTTTCCCTTTGTCTTGTTCAGAAAACTAATTTGTGAGTAAATCAGGATGTTATGTGTATTATACCACAGCCTAGTAATGTTGTGGATTGATAATTAATGTTATACTCATCCATAATCCACCTCCTTCCTTTTGTGGATGGCAACTAATGTGTAAAATGTCACTGACATGGAGGATATTACTGAGTCATTTAAAATCCAATGAATTTTCAGTGAAAATGTTTTTGTTTTTTTATGTTAAAACTGTACTTTGCTGCTTAGAGAAGACATCACCAATTAAAGATGGAAGAAAACTGCTATGTAGCTAAATCTGATACTCAATTCCAGAAATAAAATGAACTTTAAACAATCACTTCTACTGTGTGATGAATTTTCTTTAAAATATAAAATGCTTGGATAATGCTAAAAGGAAATCCATAAAACAAGTTATCTAAGGCCAAATGATAGCACTGAGACTATTAGGCCTTAAATTTGTACCATTAATATCACGTTTTCCACTTGAGACACCATGGCAACAATTTATTTTGATTATTTAATTCAATTCTAAATTTAACATTTAGATGATGGGCAATTTGCTTACAGATGTTGCTCACATTAAATATTTCAAGAGTCAGATTCTTGAACAATCCTAAGGCATGATCATTTTGTAAAGCTCTAAATGACTGAGCTGTTTTCTGATACTGTGCAAGGTTTGTTTACAAAAGAAAAAGTCAATTTACTCAAATAAATTTCAGTATCCAAACAGCGATTTACACATCATTGTAAATCACAGCTGTAATTGGAGAAACAGTTGGATTAGTTTGCCTGGAGTTGCGACGACACAACACTAACTCGCTCCCAACAGATGGCCTCGACTCATTGGCATCTGATAAGGTCTTTGGGGAGAGACCCAAATTTAATTCTCCATTGGTTAAACCGCTGAACCAGGTCGACCAAGTGCCCAAAAAAAAAACACGAAACATTTAGTCAAGCCTCCGTGAACTGTACTCTATTAAATATGAAACACATGGGCTGAAGCTGCAGACTCATATGGATTCAACAAACAGTTCAGTGTGTCAGTGGTAACAAATACAGTATCCTGTCCCGGCCGTGTGTTTCACTGCTGAGCTGAGAGGCTGGTTGAACTAAATATGCAGAAGGACTCAATAATACAACAAACACAATACAAATACAAGGCCAAAAACTTGCTTGTGCTTCATAATACTCAGCAGCTACTACTCTTCCTTTTGGAGAGGTAATGATTGTGAGTTCTTTGCGATTGGAGGTATTAAACCGGCTTACACAGCGCTTTGTTAGATGATGTCACTTTGCATTGCATCAAAATGTGAGTCTACTTTATTTTGCCTGTATTGTTGTGCCAGAGCCCTCGGTGTTGAGCTCTGGCTGTGATGTCAGAGACTTCAATCAAAATGAGCAAGAGGTGTTTTGTTTTCCATGCGGGGTTACTGTCAGTCTTTACACAGCCAGCCAGATTTAGCCCATTTCACAGTATCGTAAAAGTCGATGCTCCCTAACTGACAGAGAATACAGGTGTACGTTCTCCCGTCGAGGCTGTATCGAAGAGCACAGTGAGGGAAACAGCTCACACAGCTGTGGAAGTCACCTCACAGGTCTAATACCGGCTGCCCAGCCACGAGTCTATCGACAGAACATTAAGGCTGGGACGTCTAAGGCCGGTGCTGGAGGCGACCGGTGCTTTCACTGCGTGAGGAGCAGCTATAGTGACAAGCCTTGGCGTTGAGATCAATGGCGGAAGCCCACCTGGAGATGGATGATGGGAGAATATTACCACTAATAAGTGTCTGCCATGCCGCAGACGGAGACAGAGCCTCACCTGCTGGCTGCTATCGACTGGAGAGGGGCGCAAAGGGGAGCAGAGCTGTCCATCCATGTTCCCTCCCCCCCTGCTCAGGGGCCAGAGTCTCAGAGAAATGAAGGGCCAGGCTGCTACCTCAGCTCTGAATGGTAAAAGCCACACAATTTCATACTTTGAAACACTTACCTCAATAGGAAAGTGAGTTACAAAGAGATCTACTGAAGGAACTGGCAGGAAATGATCTGAAATATCATGAAATACGGAGATTGCAAATATATTTTAACAGAGCCATAAGTGCACGAGGCATCATTTCATAAAAAGCTATCGCTTCCTGTTCTTATCAGCTGACCAGAGGACGTGCACTGACTAAACCCATGAGCATGTCAGCTCTCACAAATCATGCTCTGTAATCACTAATCGCCATGTCGCCGTAATGAGCCTCTGTAATTGAACACGTGCACATGAATCAAAAATAACAGCCACAAGATTACAATATAACTCCTATTCAGCAGCTAATTAGTTACACTCAACCTGTCATCCAAATGTGCTCCCCCCTCATGCTATTAATGTATTAGATAATTCAGAAGCCACAAGCAATGATGCAGCCATCTTTAAAAAAAAAAGAAAAAGAAAAAATGAATCTGAGGTTGACATTTTTCCTCACCAAAAAAAAAAATCCAACTGTCTTCTGTTTCAGATATTGACATTTAAGAGGAAATTCAAACATCACCACTGCCATTGTTACAATCTTTCAATTAAGCCTGGCTCTATATTATAGCTGTCTGTTTTCATTCACAAAGGAATTCTGATAATGGCCATTCTGGCATTTATGAAGGAGCTGCTCCCAGGGCAGGAGCTCGCTACACTTACACACCGTCTTAGAGCCTAATTGGCCAAGAAGTGAAGCCCCATTAAATAATACGCCACAATATAGTATATGACAAGAGCTGAAACGAAGTACCTCCATGGAACCTGTCCCATTTAAGTTAGAATAAAGATAAAAAACACTGATTCTGCTCTGACAGGGCCCGGTGTATTTCAGCTTCTTATAGTGACTGAGTGGCTTCCATTTTATTAAACTGGGAATGAATCAGCATTATATGCAAAGAGGAATAGTTAAAATAAAGCACATACTGTTTATATTTATTTCTTCTGAAGGACAGCAGTATGATGATATCAAGCACATCAATAAATGTAGATGGAAGACATTAAAAAAGGCTGCAGTCCTATTCTCACGTTGTTGCATATCACTACAGTCGAACTTCAAGCTCTTCACTTCAGAGACTGTCAACAGTTTTCTTCAGCTGTTTTGATACGATATAATGAGGCTCTCTGCTGGGTGACAACATGACACCTATTCATCTCATGGTGGACTGCTTCTAATTTCTTTTCCCATTTACTCCATGTTCAACGGCGGCGGCCTGTTTTCTCACGGTTCCTAAACAATAATCCATCGCCAGGGGGCTGCATATCAGCCATAACACAAAAGCCACACTACTGTAAACGTAGCACCCCCTAAAACAGTGCTGGCAACGTATGATTCATTTTGGGATTGGAAGATCAATAACCAATTTGAAGATGACCTGGTGGAGAGGATCCAGATTGCGGGGCCGTGCTTCGGTGTGCAGCGTAAATCTCAGGGTGGTGGGATGCGCATCTAGGCCTGCCACAGCTCCTGCTCCGGGGGGAATGATTTATGCCTCGGGCCTGCGACATGTCCTGCAGCGGTTGGGGCTTCTCATCGAACGGCCGGGGGGCTAATTTGAGTGGCCCCAGTGAGTGAATAGGGCGGATGGTAAGCGAAAGGGTCAGGGTGTTACAGTTATAGAAACTGCAGAAAGCCATGATTGGTGTGGAGGACAAAAACACCTCAGCAGCCATTAATCATTAGCTTTATCATCATGATCATTATCATAAGCACAGTGTGGAGCTCCCATGGGGTATAGATGACTTTCTCTGAAGCACACAACATGCAAGATCTGAACAGAAATAAGAAGAAAAAGAGACGGAAAGTGAGAATCCATGACCGGATTGCGAGTTAAGACTCTGGAAGGTAAATGGTTGTGCCAGGCCATCATCTTCAGACCAGAGTCAATCATCCACAAAAGCACCGCAAAGAGACAAATGCTTAAATGCCCTCCTTCACATCGGAGTAACAACCATTCTTCCGCCTGCATGGCCTCCCAGTTCAGCATGAGAGCCAGTTGCATAAGTGCCAGATATGAATGGATCCAAGACGACAGGAGGGAGGAAAGTTAGATGGAGGGAACTCATTAGGAGACGCCGCACTCTTCCTCACAAACCCCATCTCGGTAATGCAGAGGAATTCTTGAACTGGCCATGAGTTCTGAAGGATATCTCATAATGCGTGACAAGTGAAAAGCGCCACCAGGCAGGCTAATAGCTGCACTGTCACAAGGGCAAATAAAAAGGCATTGGCTTTGCATGCATGTAAGGCTTTTGTGGCTCTGGTCATGTGAGACGCACACTCACATATACACTTTAGAAAAGGCAATTCCCCTCACTCCCCAACAGATCTGTCCCACTGCCAGGCCAGATGTGAGATGGAGGGATTGTTGGTGTTGGTAAAAAAGGGGTTGACTGAGGAAAAGAGGAGTAAAAAAAAAAGGTGAGTTTCACTAACTGCTCAGGTCCCAGGTGGCCATTTGTCCCAGTAATATCGTCCCTGTGGAGCAGAGCCGTGTGAGGTGGAGGGGAGATGAACAAGAGGCCCGCAGTGGTGGAGCAGCAGCATCCGTGAGCACCACAGCTGCCAGTGGCTCCATCACTCTCAGGACTTCGGGAACTTAACCACATGCCACATGCCATGGAGCGGCGCCCCCGCTTCCTGACTTCCCACCAATTACAGTGACCCATTATGAGGAACGAACGGCAGCTTCACCAGATGGATGAACGGAGGTGTGTTCATCCGCTTGTTTTTGGCAGAAGTAAAGACAAAGCTTATGTTGATGCTAACGAGCTGTTCCAAAGGGACACGAGGAGACTTTTTAAAGCTTCCACAGTGGATCATTCTTAGTTTTTATGTGGCATTTATAGGGTTATTTCTTTTGCCAAAGTGCAGTTCTAGGGTGAGATGAAAGTCTTTTGCCATAATTAGGTGTCAGGTGTAGGAAAATTAAAGCACCGTTTTACATTCAATCATCCATGGAAGCTTTAAATACCAGTTTTCTGTAAGTCAACAGTTTTGCTATGAAACATAAAATACACAATCTACAATCGGAGAAACTATTAACTTCTATGGCAAACAGCACCATGGGGAATGCGCTCTCTATGATCAATGAACACAAGGTGCTGCGTAGTTCACAGGGGAGTTTACCTCTGAAATAAACTTTATCCTACCACAAAGAGACATTATGAGAAATAAAATCAGAGGCATTAGGAACCTAATGGGCCACATAGTTGTGAGGTAATACTCTGTTGGCCTCCTCTCACACTCAGGTTTGGCTCATGAAGCTTTCTGTACATCCTTGAGCTCATTTGTGTGTATTTACTTCCAGAGGATGGGGGGCTGTGAAGGTAGATGAGGCGGCGGCAGAGAGAAGCGAGAAGCCGGGGCTTTAAAGTAATGGTTCCCTTTTTTAATGAGCGGCTGGGGACGGCAATATCTGGTGACAGAGAGGGCTCTCCTCTGCCGAGTCTCTGTCACAGTGGAAAGACTCACCCTAAATCTCGCTCTTATTGCTGCGGCCGGCGCGACAGTATCTCACTCTGGAGACAGAACTTCAGGTTTTTATGGCCGCTCGGATAATTGAACAGCAAAGAGGTAAAAAGGCCTAATCCACTTAGCCGTAAAGAAAGTGTACCCAAGCTAAATGATTGGTGAATCGGTATTAGTATTCTCTTCCCCCTCTGTTTGCCTTTCACTCATAGTAGTTTGTCAATGAAAATGCATTTGTGTGAAGCGGCTCGCGGCGTTCGGCGCTGGAGCGATGGTGTCATCTGAGCTACATGTGTCCTGGTGTAAATAAGCCTGTCAGTTTAGCCACTAGTTCATATGTAACAGAGGACAGGGCTGAGAGATGGTGGCAGTGCCGCTTTTATGGCCCCTAAAACCACACTTGTCAGGGGAACTCGCCCACAAGACAGCTCAGACGGCCCAGGACAAATAGGCTTTGTCTCTATAGTTTACAATTACCCCGGCTATATAGCATTTTCCCTCTCTGCACTGACTTAGAGAAATACCAGCTGGCATTGACTCACTGTTGCTTTTGCCCAGAGTGAAAGTAAGTAAGTAAAAAAAACAAAAAACACGTCAGGCACATGACAGTCGTACAAACCAAAACAATATGACACTAGGGGACATCCTGAAATTTGGTGCAGCACATTACAGGATATTAAATTATTGGTCAGTTGCCACTTGCATCACTTGAGCTTTTTCTTTTTTGTCAGATGCAGTGAGGTCTTTGAGGGTTTCTGGACACTGTCTGTCATCTTTTTTGGTCAAATTAAGTAACATTTGTCCATAATTAAACACTTGATGATTTATTTTTTAAGTATATTCAATCGATTGTCAGCCCTAATCTGTATCTGGAAATGCAAATTTTTTTCACCCAGGCTCTGGCACCAAATCATTTACTCTTTTTTTTTTTTTGCTTTTGCTTTAATACATTGTCTTACTTTCGAATGAAGTATTTGATCATGAATGCGGTGCTGAGCAGAGGGCAAAGATAAAATAATCTATCTTAAGTATTTTTCATCTTAATTAGAAGTTGTAAATCCCCCAGAGTTATGATACTTGCAACCACTTTAGCATGTCTCATTTATGTTTGGATTAAAAAGGATGTCTCTGTAAGGACTGCAGGGCTTTCATAGATGAAATCCAATTAACATTCAGTAAAAAGGCCCAGCAGGGATTCACTTTCTAACCAGGAAATCCTCAACCTCCCCCCCCTGTGCTGCCTCGCTGGTGAATAACTGTGCTTTCAAAACACTGTAATTACAGCTTTGTCATGGCAAAACCAACGAATAGTTTGTTTCTTCGATAAATCTATGAATTTACAATCAAGGAAGCACAATCAGAGGTCTACACAGAGCTCACGTGTGTTTTTTGCCTTTCAGTAACGCAGTTTGCTTTGTGTGCTGCTGCTACGCTAACAGTGACAGCTCCATAACAAGTCCAGTGCACGGCAGAGCCTTGAGGTCCACTCTGCCAACCCTGCTCCGAAAAGCACTAAAGCCACATGCAGACAGCCTCCCCCCACCCCCCTCCCTCCTCCACACTCACATACACACTGAGTAAACCTGTGACATGTGACAGGCCCGCGCCTCAAATCGCTCTGCTCTGCTATTCCCCACACTCCACTGTCACAGACACCCCACATACATGCAGCGAGCAACATATCAAGCACTTCGATAGTTTCCAACTTAATGAAAACATTTCCTCACAGCCTGAGGTGACATCTTTATATTTCTGCTTTGTCCAACACCCCAAAACAAGCTCCATTTATACCTAATGATATAAAACATTATCATTAGCCGGAACCACCTGCTAGTTCGACTTTAGTGATTAATCCACTATCATTTATTCCTAATTAATGAATCATTCCGGTTCTACATCTATGAAAAAAGTACATTCAAACTTATGTGCCTTGTTTTTCAACCAGATAACGACCATGTGTCGGAATCTAATCATATGCCGAAAATGATCAAGGCCAAAAGTCTGTCTCCTTTGAAATGTGTGGGAAGCATCTGTCTCTGGCACCTTTGAAACCCCAGAGAGACAAATCTACGTGATGTGGTAACATGCCCAAAGTACCCTAATACCTCCATACATGCACTCGTCTATACATCTCATTCCACCGCACCCCTCCCCCTCTACAAGTCATGTTATAGTTTAAAATATTCTTAAAGCGAAACTAAAAAGTTGCGCTTATTCCCTAACAAGCATCGTGTAGCTCTTTGAAATCTCTGCCAGGAAACTGAATGTATTTTTCTCTTTTTGAAATTATGATTGGCCTTGTGCGGACACGAAACAGATGGTGTTATCTGCCTCATGGGTGGAAGGAGCAACAAGTGTGCAATTAAAGGCCTGAAGACATGCCTGCAAGTTCAAAACATAAACTTGAGTAAGTAAACCGATTCAGCCGCTATATAGAATAATTCATACCCGCTGCCTCCGGGGTGGTTCATTTTGACGTCTAGATTCTGAATTTATGTTTAAAAAAAAAAAGAAGAAATCAGCCAGCATACTCAACAGCTAATGAACGCTTCATGCAAATGTAAGCGGTCAGCAATATGTGAAAAACATTTGCATACACACAGAGCTAATCATCCCCCTACAATTGCCTGTCCAGCATTTTTTTTTTTTATTCCACTACACAAGCTGAGGTTGTAAGATTTTATGAAGAAGAACCGAGTGAGTGAAGAACTCAGGATTTCAAATAACTTTAAATGAGAAATGGTGCAACACAAGAAGAAGTTAACTAATACATTTTTCTCCCATATATCCTTCAAGTGCTTCTTCTTCTTCTTCACAAGGTGTTGTGACGATTGGGCCATTCCTTACTCTTGTGCGCAAGCAGGGACGGCCTTGCTCCATCTTTCATTCAAGCTGACTCAGTATCAATCACATGACACTCGAATGATAGATAGGCAATCTAATAACACTAGGAGCAAAAATAACTTCACTCACTCAATCCTTGACCTTACGGAGCGAGCAGTCAGTTTGGTTAAAAGCTACAGCTATCACATAAAAATCGATTTTTTTTTTCTCTTTGGGATCAATTGCAGTGGAAACATTTGAACTAAAATGGCCATAGAAAGCTGTCACTAATAAATAATTGCTGTGGTTATGGATTTATACACCACCTCCGCCTCCTCCACAGCAGGTCATATTTAAGAGAGCCTTTGACTGCAGGCTATTTAGACTGAATAAAAGACAATGCAAGCAGGTTTTCTGAGCGGTGAAGGAACCGCCTTTGGACGAGGAACCATCTCAGCATGTGCAGAGCCGGAGGAGAGACACAATTACCATCAAACGATAGCGACTACGCCACTGCTGAGGCACCACACAGGACACAGAGGAAGTGGTGAAACATTTAGGTCATGCCGAGTTCAAACAAGCTCACGTATGCAGCCGTGTGAGTTGAGGACAAAAGTTGTTGTTTTTTTGACCGACCACACAAGTTTGATTTGAGGCAATGTTTGACTTTCGAGAACAATACCCACCCTGCACGATTCACTAATGGTTTATTAAAGCTGCTGATGGGCTGGGAGAGAATATTGAGGGGTGTGGCTGCAATTTGTTCCAAGATAACAACAATTACTGCAGTCTGGATCCCACAACATCCTCTCCCTACCACAACTTAAGAATTTTGCATTGTCATTTTTAAAGTTTAAAGCCTCAGATTCAACATTAAGCTCGACTGTGTCCCGCTCAGTTGAACTACTGCACCTGTGCTGAGGGTCGTGCCAGAAAAACACGTCTTGATAAATCCCTTTGAAAACTGCAAGTACATATTAATTAGAATAGGTGAGGAGGAGTACAACCACCATCGTGAGCTCTTTGATGCCTAAAATGTCCTTTCTAATTCTGAACAGGCGACTTCTGTAACTCTGCGTGGTCATACTGCAAAGTCTTCAAAATGACAAAGAAATACGCTGACTACCCAGATGTTAGAGCTTATCGAACTGTCAATCTTTTTTATATTTAGCAGTTACCAGTGAGGACTTGAACACATCGACGATCTTGGTAACCACTACACTTATGGCAGAATAATTCAGGCCTACTGTTCCAAACATAGCATAAAATGCTAATTAGTTGCATCCCGATGCCCTGTGAGCTGTTGTGCAGCATCTTTTTTTTTTTTTTTTACACTAAATGAGAATTTTATCATAGAAAGGATATAATATGGAAATTAGCAAGAGAGCTCATGACAACGAATCCTATTTTTGTCTTATGTCCTCAGTCCAAACAAATGTAAGCTGTAGCTCCCAGGGTTTCATCAAACATTATCAATATTCAGCTGATAATGCCTTTAATCTGTGGCCAACACTATGTTGCATAACTCCTCCAAACACAACAGGGAGTTTTCCACTAATGATCAACAATGACAAGGAAATATGAGGTAAAGAGCTGATAATGAATTCAAATAGGTCTCCCCCATTTATTATACAGCACCCTTCATTATCAGCGCTGACCTTCTTGGAGAGAAAACGAAGCAAAAGGTTGTTCCACCTTCAAAAAGAATCTAATGATGAACTGTTTGATGCATGTTATTTGTTCTCTGGGGTCCATTGATAATTTATACAACAGCCTAAAGAAAACTTGGCATTACTTAAGTGAAGTGGCGAATGGATGTGATCGCTCAATTCAACTAACCCCGTTTCCCCATGTTGCATAATGACAATCTAGAGGGAAAGTGATGGACTCACCGATGTCATGTGACGGTAACACGTCCAACAGTTGAGTGCGATCATCAGACTGACCAAACAAAGGGCATGAAGCAAGTTTGTAGAAAGCAACAGGATCTTCAATCATGCATTGAGATTTTAATTAGCTGACAGGGATGGGTTGGTGTTTGTGAAGAAACACGATTTTTGAAATTTACAACGTTCAATATCTGCCAACTGCATTATGTGCTCGACTTTTCCATTAACACACTGCGATAGAGCGATTATGTTTAAAAGACTAAACACTGCTCATGTTCATGACTTTATGACAGATGGTAGCCAAAAGGTCAAAGACACGCATGAGGCTCGCCGCAGAGGGCTCAATCCAGTAGGAAACCCCTGTGTGTCTACGGTGGATCCCCTCGAGAGAGACGCCACCAAAGGCTTTTTTTGAACTCAGCACGCTACAAAGAGAGAAAGAGACCACCCCTCCACCCCCTCCACAGCCCCTACCCTCGTACCTCAGGTTCTGAATCCATGAAGGCAGACAGCACCGAGCTTAAAGACACCTACACCTCATTCATTCATTCATTCACTTACAGGCTCCCAGGAGCCCATTCAGTACTGTGCACTCCGGGGGCAAAACCAATTTAACACTTAACTAAAAAATATTTGGTCAATAACATCCTGCTGACTGGGTAATCTGTAAAGCGACAGATAACAGCTCATTAGGCCTGTAACTAAATAATGTCAACACACATCACTGAAATACTCAGTAATATCTATAATTAACTACTGCAACCAAACAGCAATCATTGAATCCTGCAAGGTGTTACGTTCAGATATACATGAACTTTTTTGCCTTATGTTGCTTTAAGATCTGTCAAATGTCATCCAACCACAAAACAAAGTGTCAAAGGTCAAACCTCCGTCAAGCAGCTTCTTCCTGATGCAAACGACGTTGTGTTTTGTCCAACAGACAGAGAAATCACAAGGGAGTCCCACCGCCTGACTCCCGCCTCCGACTGGATGTTCTATGATCTACTCTTTACTTAATGAGGTGTCATGTACAGTTTATATAAAAGGTATGACCTTATTAAACTGTGAGTGAAAGGGTGAAGCAATAGCTGGGGAGAGATGAATGGCACGGCTGTACGGAAACTCATCTCGCCCGTAACATCCATGGGACAAGAAGCCATCATACTGATTGCTGGGAGATGTATAACTGACATTTGTGGCTCCATTTCGAACACGGCTATACAATATGCAATATTAAAGATTACAATATGACGTTGGATTAAAACTAATTTGTTTTTATTAAGATGGTTTGAAAATCAAAAACAAAAATTCTCAGGAAGATTCAGCAAAATTCATCAGATTTAACAAATATCAGAAACAGATTTGATATGAAATCAGTTGTAAAATACAGAACAACAAAATCTAATTAATATTTTAAGTGCAGCTGGGTTGTTTAAAATGTTTATGGCGCACAACCAAGATCCCACTGAAATGTATTCATAGATCCATGACTATAAACAGAATTTTACAGCTAGAAATGCAGAAGGTAGGAAATTACTTCACAAAGCTTTTGCTTTTTAAATCATATTGCTTTCCGTAGACGGCTTCAAGCTTTCCAAACCCTGTTCTTGTTATTCTTTTCCTTTAACTTGATTTCTGACAGCCAATTCAATTAGGCTGGATATGTGTGGGTGTAAAAAAAGGCAACATGACAAACTCTGAAGATGGATGGCAACCTTTGCCTCACCATTAAAATCACAATTGCGTCATATTGAAGCTCAATCCATTGGCGTATTACCAGCAGCAGGGAAATGAACGCTGCTTGGATTGCAGCGACAGACAGGGTCATTAACTAATCCCCTTCTGCAGGTCACTCGTTTTTGAAAAAAAAAGATGTCCGTGTGCCAGATTTCCATTTTCAGCTGCCAGTGGTGGAGACCACATTTGGAACCGTTCATTTAAAGTTTGTCCAACAAAAAAAAATTAAGATAAAAAATAAATCTAAAGGCGGACTGGTAAGTGTTTCGCTTTTCAGAAGATAAGGCACAGTGACTCATCAGCCACCTGACCTTAATGGCAGTCTGTGGGGACATGTTGTCTGGCCGAGTGCCTGTCGGATTCATCGGGCACCGGGGAGGAGCTGACCTGTTGGTAGATGAAGGAATAGAGGCTGACGTCAGGGCGCCGGCTGAGGCAGCTCCTGCACACCGAGCTGTAGTACTGGCCCAGGAGATCATACACCTTCCCTGTAACGGAGACGAGGAGATTGTGTATGTTGTGTAGCCTCACAGCAAGGAAAATGTGAACTACAGTCTTCGGTATCTGTAATTCGCCACATCATTGCATTATGCGATCTTATCATTTACAATAAATCCTAACAAGTACTGAAAAATAATTATCAGTCATAGTTTTAAATGATCCACCACAGTGTTGGCAGAGCACTCGCAAAAAAAGTGCACATCAGAGAAGCACAGTTGTGTGTAAACAAGAAGCAGGCAGGATGGTTGTTTGCCTTACCGACACTGATCTTCCTCTGAGTGAGGAAGGAGTGCATGTTGTGGACATCTGTCATGAGCTGGCTGTCACCAAAGGTGAAATAGGCTACATCTCGGCCCGCCTCAGCAGCTGCCAGCATCTGGAGCAGGGCTGGAGGAAAAGAAGCCTGTGTTAAATCTCAACAGTGAGAGTGACACAAAATCTGTTCCACTGCAGTAGAAAAATTGGCTTTTTATACCGCAATGAAACATGGCAGGTTTGTTCACACGCTTTCATCTTCCTGGTAGTGAAACCACATCAAAGGTCACATAAACAAGTCGAGGTCTGAGGAGTCGTCCAGTAACCGATCCACAATTAACAGTGAGCAGCACTTGCCTCTGTGGCACGTACAGTAAAAGGTAAATAATCGAGGGAATAGGTCTCACCCCTACTGAGAAGTCTGGATTAGTTACAAAGAGAGACCAGGTCTGGCCCTGGAGAGCTGTGAATATTTCAGGAGACTGGAAATGTGTCTGCTGATTAATGAAGGTTGGGACAGTGGCAAGTTAATGAGGAAAACTGAATCAACATTTTCCCACAGAGGGGTTGAGCTGAATATGTCTGCACTTCAGCAGTTTCTCCTCTCTGTTCTGATAAGACCACTTTCTTCAAAAAATTATCTGACAATTAAAAAATAAGTGGCTTTGTGAGGCCACAGAAGGTAAATCCAGGAGGAGAGCTGCGTATGAATTACCAAACTCTTCCCGGGAGGCATGTCATTAAGGAGACAGTAGGTGATTGTGTCTGTGGAGGGCTGTACCTTGCTTCAGCTAATTAACAAATATGTACGGATGTATGTTTA
Organism: Decapterus maruadsi; assembly: GCA_030347415.2. Taxonomy (NCBI): domain Eukaryota; kingdom Metazoa; phylum Chordata; class Actinopteri; order Carangiformes; family Carangidae; genus Decapterus; species Decapterus maruadsi. The sequence continues at coordinate 8,392,651 of CM064888.1, read as the reverse complement.
GCTCGCAAGCACAGCGGCGCTAAGACAGGAAGAGAAAGCGAGAGGCAGAGCTATACGACTGCAAGCGGTTAGCATAAACTCTCCTTAAGCTCCCTGCTCAGTGACAGTGATACAAGGCTCAGACAAAGTGCTGTAACGGATTGATGGGCTCGAGCAGGCGATCAATTTCACTATTAATGAAACATATTAACTTTGTCATTTGATCAATAGAAGGAAGGCGACGAATAGGCCTTAAGTAAATGAACGCATTCCCGGAAGACAAATGGATGCCCACACTGATCTGCTGGAGCCTTTCAATCTGAAATGTATTCTGCTTTAACCAGGAGGAGAGTCCGCTCAGACTGCCAAGTGCGCCAAGATGATCCGAGCACATTTTGTCCACGAGATCTGCTGACGCCAGTCTTACGTCAGTGCTTACCTTTGAGACGCGTGTCACCTCCAAAAACCCCACAGCCCCAGTTCCCCGTTGCCACTGCGGAGAGGTTTTCGCTTTGTTCCTCAGGGCGAGCGAAGCCGCAGAAGGCCTAAATGAGAAGGTGGGGTAAATTAGGAAAGGAAATGTAAATGTTTTGTAGCAGATATTTATTAGTCTCCACATAGAAAACAATTGATAGTACGCTGAGACACCATTACTATTACGTCCTGTCTTATGACTGTTACTTACAGGCTATTGCACCAGGATTTTGTGCATACTCTATACACTGCATTGTTTAGGACTATTATGCAGAACCTGAATTGTTAAAGACAATAAAAATAAATATATAATTCACTAGGTAGCAAATATGGTGTTATATCAGACACTGATGTTGCCTCACAATAACTCTTCTGTTATAAAAAACTGTGAATGAACCCGGTTTTCTTGGACTGATGCTCCATCAAACTGTCGGTCTCATGATAAAATGATGTCAGTTGGTACAAAAAGCCAGAATCGGCTCTGATGAGCCTCGGGTCTTTGGATCACCGCCCCATGTTCCAGATCAGTGGTATGTTTAATAAGAGCCAGGCCTACAGAACGTCTCCTCACCGTCAAATGTAAATGGAATATATATAAAGCGAGCGACAAAGTAATTCCATTTGCCTGAAGGCCTGGTGCTCGACACGTCGTGCAGTGAATAGGTTTATTGGCCTGACAGAACATACATTTTTAACACCTCTTCACACTGCCACTCATGAAATATTTGAGTGGGTTTTCACATATTAGTAAACCCACACATTACATTGACAAAATCCGACATGTCAAGTGGGGTTATATGTCACAAATGTCAAAATAATTTCTATTGGTAGCAGATAGTAAATAAAGGATCTGAAGGGGCTCTGGACATTAGTTCTCACATTGGAGCTGAAGTCGATTGTGAAACTGAACGGTAAGAGCACATCCTATCCCTGACCAGTCATAAATTCTTCCTGTGAAAGGGCAGATGTGACAGTGAGCTAAACAATATTCGAAACAGGATTGATCTTCATGTTGGTGCATTCTTCACAGCCCTGTCAGAGCTGTCAAACTCCTCCATGCTCTCTGACGGGCCGACTTGGCAACATTAACATCTTGATTTTCTATTACGAATGAGCATCTTTGACTGCGAGGGCATCACATATGGAACCATTCCAACTTTAAAAAAAATACATGATAAATATAATAATTGTGATTAAGCACCCCCCGGGCCATTACATTGATTAAAATTCATTCTGGGCCTAATGGAGAGTGTAATGAATAAGATTAAGCGTATACTCTACATAAATGACAATGCATCAGTCTGTATTACACACTTGTGACACTTATCTATAGTCCAAATATTTACCGAGAAAAATAAACATGAGTCAATGTCATCTCAGCTGACATTTGTGAAGAGGCAGCTTTCCGATTATCAGCTAAATGGTCTCGCACTTAGACCATTAAATCTGCGCAAACCGAGCATGAAGTGAAATTGCAAATAAAGTTAAAACACAGCATCACTGTAGCATACGCTCTTAAAGAAACATGACTATAAAGAGATCAAAGCATAACATCAAAGAGTAGCAGTTGTTTCCCCTCTTACTTCCCCTGTCATAAATTATACAAACTTCATTTGTCTACTAAAGAAAAAAAATGCAGTTTGAGCAGCACTCAACATACACTGACTAACACCCATTTTCCTGTGAGCTGGCATGTTTTATTTTGCATGTCTGGCATTTTATTCTAAACCACAGTCTGCTCCTGCCATCAAGCACAAGAACGAAAAGCATAACCTAGGGTTCATGCTCTGTGTCATAAAGAAAACAGACAGATAAGAGAAAAATCTAGTAAGAAACACGTGTTAATGGAAAAATACAAGATTACCTTGTTGAGCTCTCGGTTGATTTTCTCTGGGCTAAACTGTTCAAGAAAGTTCCTGAACTGCAGTGCATCAATGGCCACAATTTCTGTGCATCTTCTCTGCCAGCCATCTCTGAAACAAACCATAGAAATATTTTTTCCAGTTTTTTGTAGCAGAACAACTGGGCTTTTGTGAAGATGGTGATACATTTCTCATACATCAATATCAAAAATAGGAAGTCAAATGAGACATTAAAAGCCATGTCTGTGTGCAAATGAAAATTCACCTGCCTCTTGAATCTTCAAATCACTCACTGTCTGTAAAGCTGCAGAAAATATGAACATTTTCCAAACTACAGTAAAGCACTTAGTGAGGCTGTAACATCAGAGGAACAGAGACGTGCTCCTGATTACAATGCAATACAATGTTTTTTCATATTGTTTGTCATTTAAATGTAGCTTGCTCATTAGAATTAAATACAAAGTAAATCTCATTATCTTTGCTGGTATATCATCATAACAGTTAGGTGATCACCACAGTCACAAGGATTCATCCTCTCAGGGCCATGAACATTTTATGGCAATCCATCCAGTAGTTGTGGAGCTCCCTAAGTCTGGACTTAAGTTGATAAATGGATGGACTAGCCAAACAAAACTGCCCTCCCCTAGCCTAGGCAGCGAGCATCACTAAAATGATGACAGGAAATGGGTTAAACATAACATAACAAATGTATGCATTTGAGTGTCATAAATACCTTAGGGTTGTGTCCTTGTGGCTGCCAGCCCATTGGTACGTCTGAGCGTAGCCTGTGTATTTACTGTACTGTTGTGTACCTGGTACAAAGCAAACAGGGATATTGATCACATATCATTGGCGGCAAGACATGAATATCTTAATTTGTTTTTCAAACCTGGTCAAAAATAAAGAGTCCTCCCTACACATACCATTTGTAGCAGAGCTAACGCGGCTGGTCAGATTACACTGCATTAACAGATACATAATGACACAAAAAGGATATCCTACCTACACAATACTAGTTGATTTTAATCGATCCGAGGAAACAGGAGCAGCTGTCCTCTGACAAGAGGAAGGTCAAGTTATTGCTCCCTCTTAAAAACGATGTGAGAAGCAGCGAGTGACCGCACGCCCACATGGGGAACTCTGAACACCCGTAAAAGGGGAGCGTTAGGTGGGGAGGCGACAGCGCAGTCAAACAAATGAGGCCACAAATTAACTTCCCACTCATTATGGCTCATTAGAAACTGAATGTTGAGAGCACTTTGTGAGCTGCTTCATGCTGGAAAGTGGATAAACCAAGTGATTAGTAGTGGGGTCTTAGTCAGCATGTATTAGAAGGTGCATATGGGGGGGAGGGAATCTCTCTCAGGTATTTCACTTAGAATCAGCTTCCATCCCCCATTTTTTTTATTATTTAAAAAAAGTATGAATAAAAGACCTATGAATAAAAAAAGTTCTCTGTCGTGGCATCATCAAGCTAGCATCTCTCTACTCAAACGTGGACAAATCAGAAACTGAGGAGCTTTGGTCCCATTGAAGCTCCTGGATTTTAAGGTGCAGATTTTACCCTGACTAAAGAAGATGCAGTGTAACTGTGTGGTTGGTCAAGTCACAGTTAATAAAAGACACTGAGACAGAGGGCAATGACAGTGTCACCTCTTTTTGGAATCATAAAAACACACACTCATGTCAACCTGCTGCACCATGGGAGCTAATTGATTTGTATCTACTGAACTCAGACCTCTCAATTTGTGGAAATTTTGAAATAAAATGTACAAAAGCAACTCAAAACAAAATAACACTACCACTGCCAAATAAGATGGCTTTGTGTTAACTATGCAAACACCTGACCTTTTCTGGGTCTCCAAAAATATCAAATCCTGTGATCAACCAGATTTGCATTTGAAAGGAATAACCTTCAGGAAAAATACAAATTATGCTTTTGATTGTCCATGCAACCCATTTGTCATTTTCAGTTATTTGTTGTGTGAAGGGGATCAATCTTGGTCAGGGTAAGATGTGTCTGGTTATAAGAAATTATTTATAAACAACAAACCGGTTGCATAAAGCTCATGATCGCCAATGGTCTTGAAGGTTGTTCTATTCATGTATAAATACATTAAAACAAAGTGTCTCATATTTGTGCTGTACCTGAGGCTGTAAAAGATCAGGAGTGCCTCTCATTGAGTTTAACTATTGCATTACTGCTATGGTCTGCATGTAGGAAAATGAGAATAAAGGTTTATCATCATAAAAATTCTTTCCATAAAATTTTCAATTGAAGAAAAATTTCCACTTAAGGCCATTATTGGTTTCTCCAAAGACTATTTTCAAAAATGAAAGTCTGCTATTGAAAAAAGACAATGCAAAAGCAAGATTTTGTGCAGCATCTAGACAGTTGTCCCTATGCTACAATCTCCTGCTTGCGTTAACCTTGCACTGTAGTTTCTGGTCAGCACTGACGACAATGAATCATATGACTTCTCCTTGATACTATTTATACTTTTGACCGCCCCAACAGCAGCCAGATACCTAGCAATCAAGGAAAATTCAATTAGGCCAGGGCACTTTTGCAAATTTCAGTGCAGACGTAAGATCCATTAGCTTCCCTACTGTATGCCAAAATGTATCACAGGGGAATATGATTTACCACATGGCCACAACGCAGCCAAAGACTTGGACTTTTACAACGGGCGGGACGAGAGATACGGGCAGGGTTTAATAAAGATGATGGAATGGAAGAGTCCATTAGCGGAGCAGGTCTTGGGCAGGTCTTCCAGCTATAATTAATTCTGGGCCCCAGTAATAAAGTTAAGTGGTGTAAGTGGAGGCGAGGAGAGAGATGGCCAGCAAGAAGTCTGAAGGTGACTCCGCCGAAGCAAGAAGATCTGATACGGCAATGTGATTGGTTATCAGGAGGGTGGAGGCTCTGCTGCATCACTTCCTGTTAAAACCCAACCCATGCGTTATGTAATGATAACGCAACTTATCTATTTAGGGGAGATGGTCATTTCCAATATAACACTGGTACTGGTCATGGTCTGGCATGACATAATACAACTTGACATTAGCATTCATATGTAGTTGTGTCTTTGGCAGCAGCTGATTAGTGAAGTGGACCAACAAATTAATGTGTGCAGGCTTCCTTTATTTTGATTAGCTACTGCCTTATGGCATAACACTGGTTCACAAGCTCCTTCAACTACTATTTCACACAAACTGTTTGATTAAAAAAAAACAAAAAATAGACAGGCACCATCAGCCTCCTGCTGGGACTCCTCAAGGCTAGCCCTTGTTAGTGGGTCTGCTGGCCCATCCTAACCTTGTCTGCCAGATCCACTCAATACTGAAGTACAATCAGTGGGAATTACTCAACAGAGACGGGCAACGGAGCAATCAGGAAAGCCCAATCTCCTGCTCCTGACTGACGCAGCTCTCGCCTTTACAGCCAATCAAAAGGAAACATGTGACAAGGACAGATGCAGAAAACAGGGCAATTGCCACAAACATCCTTCTGCCTCTCGCTGAGCCAGGATGGGGGTAAATTGAAGGTGTGCACTCCACGCTGTGTGTGACCAGAAACATTTACTATGTTTCCTCTGTCAAATTATAGGTCAAGCGTGAGAAAAGTGAACCCGGGCATTATTGATCTCATCTGGATGAACGGATTGCATGATCAATAATTACATCATCGGAGTCCTCCGGCAGAAATTATGGTTCGACAAGGATGTAAGAGAATTTTTGATCACTGACCTGTGATGATCAAACATTCATTATGATCCAAGGCTTCAGTGAAGAGGCGAGAGACAATGAGCTCAGGATTAATCAGAAAACGGATTTCCTCTTGAACTAGACCAGAGCCGGTGACTCCTCCTCCCACAAACTGATTGGCAAAATCCACCTGCAGATCAGGACAGATGAATTGAGAATGAAAAAAAAAAGACTTTTAAAATATCTGATCTTTTGTCACAAACTTGAAACAAAAAAACAAAACAAACAACATCATTTAGATGAAAGGATCTAAAGATTTTATTTGACGCTTCAAGAAAACACCTCACAGATGGATATCCTCCCTTTTTATTTTGCCTGTGACAGACTCTGAGACAAGCTTGTTGGGGAGGTTGCCTGAGGTGCTCACATTACTCAGGCCTCTGTCCCCCATGCCAAAATGAGCTCTCCCCAGGAGCGGCACTTCAGTCTGCTGCTGCCAATAGCAAATATCACAACAAGAAGTGCAGGCCTGGAGTCCAAAGCAAACATCTCCCTCCAGTCATAACATGCTGCTAAATTGACTGCTGACTGATGCCTGTGATATCTTTGGCTGCTTGTGTTCTTTCCAGGTTTGTGCACAGATCTTCAGGTGACACTGGTGTACCTCTTTATTTTGGGTCTGTTTACAATTCAAAAGAAAATCCGCACCTCTTCAATTCAGCTCAGACACAGACGCAGCAACTCATTGTTTTAGTCAGAAAGCAGCCACGTGGAACGTACATATAATCCAATTTCAGGACTGACAGTTGTTGCTCACTGGCCTGTAGAGGAGCCCAGACCAACCCTGTCACAACCTCAGGAGGAAGATGCAAAGGGGGCGAGCTGCAGTCTGAGAGCAGATCTCCCCAAACTGGTCACTCAACTCTGGGACAACAAGCCAGGCTCCAAAGTCTGCTTTGACAGGCTGTCAGCACCCACCCCACCCCCCTACCCAGAGCAGAGCATCCATCAATCCGGGCCGCAGTGTGCCCCGGAGCTGGTCATGTGTGCACATCAGCTGTCAGCTTGTGGCAACTGGAGGCAAACAAAAGGTGAAAGGCAAAGCGGGCCGTCCTGACAGTGTACAGGAAGCTCGGCCGACACTTTGAGCGGAAGAGGCTCAGAGGCCTCGACCCCAGTCCCAGCACACACTCCCTCTGATGTGACACAGGCTCCCTCGCAGGCCTTTTCAGCAGTAGTAAGCAATCTGGGTGAAAGACTCCAGAAAGAGGCGGCTCAGTGGAAAAGAGAACGGGAGCCGAGGACAAGCAGGAGCATTGTTCAACTAAAAACTGCTTCAAGCTAAAAATTATTATTATTCTGCAAATTAAACTTCCTTTAAACACAACCATCATGTTATCTTTCCACAGCTCGAGCCAACTGAGACATTTCTCCTCCTCTGCATCTTACCTGAAGCATCCCATAACCATCATCTTCGATGGTTCCTTCACAAGTAATGTGGAGCTTCGTGAGTGGAGTCTGTGAGCTGAAACAAAGAATAAAATGTTTTCTGGTCATCGACAGTGAATGAAATAAAGGATATGGACCATTAACTGCTTCCAAACAGCCTACTTGCTTGCAGAAACAACATTTCAACATTTCTAAGTAATATTATGTTTCAGTACAGTACAATAGACAACACCTTTTCCAGTTTATGGGTTTATCCAAACTTTTTCGTGTGAATGTTACAAGTCCAGTAGGCTCTGAAAAGCAAGAAAAGAAAGTAACATTGTTAAAACTGTACCATACTTTACAATAATAAGAATGCATTACTGAAAAATATTTAAATTTCTCATGAAATTTTAAATCTTAACACCTACTTTGCTCCGTGATGCTTTGGAAATAGCACATCAGGGTTTTCAGCTTCTCAATCTTCCTTGAAGAGGACCCCTCAAACAACCTGACGACAAAGAGAAATGTACGGTCTCATTACATTATTGTTGAAGTTAGGCTACAGATGATATAAAATAAAAACAGCTTTTGAGTATGAGAATTATGGCATCAAAACAAACCACCAAGTCTTAGACTCAAAAAGCTATAGCCAAGACCTGGAAAAAAAGGACTGCCTGTATAACCAGTGCCATAGAGACACAAGACCTCCACTCTGGCCATGTGAGTTCAGTCATGCTTTAACTTTTGATATGAATTAGTTCATCTCTCACTCAGCTTCTCTTTCAGTCACTAGACGATAATGTAGGAGCTCCTTCCCTGTTACGACAATGGAGTTGCCCCAGGCTTGCCATCACAGTCACACTCATGTGCCACTTCACAGCACTCACATAAAAAAAGGAGCAGAGAGGGGAAACAGGGCTCCCTCCTTGGGGATACATTAAGAAGCCCTGTGTCCCTTTTAAGCAACATCCTCAGGAGGCGAGAGGTCAGTCCGCCTGAAAAGTTAACACACAAACGCGCACTACACAAAGCTGCTGGCAGTGAGTTGCAGTTGGTGTGTTTGAATGAACTTTCAGCATTAAGCCCACCGTCTCCCTTTCGAGAAAATCCATAAAGAGCCCCACAGCCCGCCTCACGAGCCACAATAAAGAGAAAGTAATTTCATGTGAGTGAAATGAAATAATGATAAAAGCATGATGCACTGGGGGCCCCCTCAGGGACTGAGAAACTCATTCATCGAAGTCAACTCCTGCATTCGCTTCTCTTTTTAGTTAACATGGCCCCTAGAAACAATCATACATTGTGTAGTCCTCAGGGCAAACTGCCTTTGACATAAGCTAGCCACTAGTGAGAGTAGGCTTTTAGTAACAAATCCCAATGGGGTCTTTTGGGAGTAAGGAATTAATACAAAATTATATAACATCACCATACTCCCCACAGATGCAGAAAGCTATGATGTAACTAAGGAAAATTGAATACAGTAGGTATGACAGCCGGGTTTCTGCATCATCAGCACAAGAAAACTCAGCTAATGGCACTTTATGGTAAAATAAAGTTTTCTGAGAAACACTTTGAATGACAGAGCAAACGTACAAACCAGGTAAACATGAAAAAGTTTCAATTATCTCAATTCAAATAAGAAATCAGCACTGAGTTCAAAGAACATCTGCAGATAAAAGCTTTGTTTTTACTTTCTTTACCTATCAGGCGTGAACGTTCTTGTGAAATGATAATGAAGGACAAAAAAGAAGAGTTTGAGACCCAAAGAATGTGATTAAAAAGGAAATAAATAAATGGAAATTTCAAAGCATTTAATATCCTGCCTCACACCTGGTGATTCAGCAGTGGTACCCAGAGGCTAAAAAGATGGAACTTGCTTTCGTTTATATCACAGCAAAACCCTTTATGTGAATGAAATACTGATGCGATTGAACTCAGTGTCACAGTCCTCAGCAAAACAGCCAATGGTCTTCTCCGTTGTCAAAGGCAGCCATCTGAGTCAATGTTAATCTAATTCCCGCCTCCATTTAGGTAATTACGCTATGATGCCAACAGAGATGGGGGACATGACTGAGAAGCCAACTGCAGACTGATTTTGCATTACACCACCCAGATGATCTTCTCAGTGAAAGTTTGCAGCGGTTTAGACAAAAAAAAACCTCCTGCCACCCGTTTGTCATGATCAACAAAACTGAAAAAAGACAAAAAAGATCGGCTTGTGAGCTACACATATGGAAGGACATTCATTATCAGAAAAATGAGTAAGATTAGATGGTTGAAACAGGGGTTGCCTGCCATGCGAGCCTCCTATTCTATGTCTTCTTTACTGTTTATACCCCTCATAATTACCTATAAATCATTTTGCACTTGTCTCAATAAGCTGTACATAAGCATACATGCCTTTTTTAGACAAAACGCCCAGCTGTGGGTATTCATTTGTGATCAGATGAACCAAAACATTTTGTTCCAGTAAATAGTGAGCGCTAAAAACTGTTCTCACCAATAAAATCGCACAATTTAAAAGCTGTCCCAATGAAAAGTGACTGATGTGATCATTTGCCTATTTGCTTGCATGAAAACGGTTAGTTAGAAAAGCATATACAGTAGTGCCCCCTGATGGAAATGAAGCTTGTTGTCACAGCTGTATCATTTAGATTGTGTACGTTAAAGCACCATGAGAGTCAGCACCACACTCCTGCTATTACCTGACAAAGTTGATGTCTGGATAGTTGCCGTACTCAGTTCTTCTAGAGTTGCGTCGCGGGAAGGTGCAGAAGAAGGCGTTGGCGAGCAGACATGCCACCTGCTCCTGAGACAGAGTGATGGAGTGGTTCATGCCCCTCTTGAGGAGGGGTATCGGCTAAAAGGAGGAACAGAGGCACAACCGAGGAAGGTCAAAATCATTTGTTTGGTCCATTTGCCAAATGAAACAGCAATAATTTTAAAGCACTCTGTGCTTCTTGAATCAGCCATTACAATTATAATCAAGGTCTGTTCATGCGCACATGTGATCCATACTTCCAATAAAGATTATGGATTTATAAATAAACAATCTGTATAACCAGCTCTGTGTCTATTTCAGGCAGAAGATACAAATAATGATGGCTTATTGTTTAGGTTATCACATTTATATTATATGTATAGAATAGATGGTCTACAACACAGCTTGCCACAATGCTTGAGTAATATTTTAGTACAAATCTGTTTGCTTGGGAAATTATACACTTGTGTGGGTCACTTAATCAAACTAAGAATAAATTTTACACACAGATGTAAAATTAAAATTCAACGATTGTCTGCTTGGCTAAGTGAATACACAAAAACCTTTTAATGAGACTTTTCCAGCCACAGCTACATACAAGCCAAAAAAAAAATCCTGCATGAGCAAAAGGACAATGACACATGTGATAAATCACTATCAGTAGCTATATGCCTTGACCTCACCATTTTTACTACCATTTCACAAGCTAATTTGTCCTGCTGTGACCTTTGGGATCAACATGCTGCAGTGATCTACTGTGTCACAGACCAGCGAGTCAGTGTCCATTAGTTAGTGATGGCTGTTACCTTGGTACAGAGCTCAGATGCTCTCAGTGCTAATTGCACCATGTCTGGCAACAAGGAGCCAAACAGATGTTTGGCAGCATCAGGCTCCAGGACCTTGGAGAGAGCAAGAGATCTGTTTATGTTTGTTGTTTTGCCACAAAACTCAGCTGTGACATTATTAGCTGTTTGGGCTGAGTAGTTTGAGATGGACAGATCAAATTACAGCCCTGGTCTCTATCAAGATGATGAGACTTCATGTGCAAGTTTACAGAGAAACAAATTAATGAAAAAATAACAAGCAGTACAGATCACCAAATAACATTTGAAAAGATTAATTTATAATATTGTGCATGCAGACCTGTATATCTTTAACTTTAAAGGGGAACTTTAAAAGGGGAACATGAAAGCTATAGTTTTATCATATTAAGATACATCTGGCTTTAGGTGGACAGTTCATCTATAATAATGAACCACCAGAACCAAATATTGAAGTAAAGTACCAACCATCCATGACTCTACAACACAGCGTCTGTGCACTAACATACAGTATTTTAGACAATATACCATTCTACCTGTATTTACACCCATATTGGCTACAAAATGTCAGAATGATCAATCACGAAGCAATTTCATCAAGGCTGCAGGACCACGCCAGCTGATTAAACAGTCTTCCTGGAATAGATGCAAATGACCGAGCGTTTGAAATAGAAAGGACAGCGTGTTCCCAGGACAAGGAGCCTTGACTGGTGATTTAGCCCAGAACATTTATATTATGGCAAAGGAAGCCTGACTAAACACTGTCATAAGTAATGACCTGGTTGACATCATAAACTGCTCCTACGGGCGTAATAAATGAAGGGCGGTTGACAGAAAGACGGTGGATATAGCTGAGGCAGTATAAGCCGAGCTCTTTAAATCAGCAGAAGACAGTGCCTCAAATCAACTGAGCTAACTCTCTGTATGACTTGATACAGGTCTGTACATCACACCCAACTGACAAAGTAATCAAGCAAAATGTCAGGGTTTGGACAGTGAGAAACCAGAGCTCCCCATGTAGATTTAAAACAGCGCCTCGCACCCCGGTTCCTATTCCCCGCAGGTCTGAGCAATAAAGCAATCTGCTTGACTGCGTCTGTGGACGTGTGACCATGTAAAAAATAAAAACACTCGCATCCTCATAACCGTAAATACAGCGCTCGCCGGCTTGGCTGCCGAATGAGACGTGAACAAAAGTGATGCTGTCCGTCAACAGCTTTTCAGTTATTCATAAGATGTGATCGCTGGGATGAATATTCAATGAAGGTGCCCAGCCCGTCATTCTGTGCCACTCATGTCTATTTTTCTCTGACACTCAAAACCGTCCTGCTACAGTATCTGCACTCTGGCCTCTCCAGAGTAAAGTAACAAAGTGAAAAATGGGGTACTTTTACGTTTGCTCCCGCTTTTTACATTTGTGTTGCACTGGAAATAAATCAAACTTGCAGAATCCTGTGTAATTGGCTCTTTGAATTAAACGTGTGATACACCAACACTATATTCTGTGTGCTATAAAGGCTAATTTCTGTCACCACTGTAAATACAACATGCGTAGGTTGATTGTATCTGTCTCGTCAGCATTTTAGACCATTAAAAGATAGATTCATTACTCAATCAAACTGTTCATAAACTGTGTAAAGGGGCAGGAGCAGTAAACAGTCTTGGGTATGAGAAGCTGTGTGCCAGCTTTGCAATAATATACAACATAAATAAAGTAAATGTACTCTGTTTGAGGTACTATTACATACATAAAAACTTACCTACAAGTATCTAATATATCAAACACAATTGTACTGTCAAACATATTACTCCCTCAACTAATGATCAATCAATGATACCAACACACATTCTTCATTTCTATCGACGAAACAATCAAATGTTTAATACAATTACCTAGATTCTATTGGCATCTCGCTTGAAATCCAACGACTTCAATACGTTTATGGTACTTGACATTTTGCAGTCTGACTAAAATCAGATTTTGCCATTCCAGTGGACCTGACACAAGCCAAACCCAGCTTTGACAACCAAACTTTGCCCGTGGCTAAAGCCTCTTAACATGTTCGGGTTTTATCTAATAAAACTCCCATTCTAATATGATTTATGGCATATGTTCTGCACACAATTGGCTCAACAGCATATGGCTGGAGTAAAGCCCTCTCTGGGGTATAATGCCACCCATTTTCAGTTCTGACAAGTTACTAAATGTGACCTTTTGGCAAAAAGATTACATTATTTCTCTAGACTCCCACTTTGCCTCTCAAAGGCTGCAACACTCTCCTGTGCGAAATCCATTACTGTTCTTGAGCAAAAATGACAGCGACAAATTTGACATACTGGTGTTACATGTACTTTTCCCCCCAGAAATGAAAGATATCATAAAACCTGTGGCATCTAGTCGAGATGATGCATCCAGCACTGAGTGGATGAGCAATCCCTCGCAGTAATGAAAATGAAGCCTATCATTTGTATAGTCTTCTAGACTCAGGATTTCTTGTATAAAACACTCATGTCACATGTTCCATCTCTCCAAATGGAATATTCCCATCCCCTTCATGAGCCAGACAATAGTACAGCCCTCCCTGCTTCTCTACACGGGATGACGCAGAGTGCATCAAGACAACAGATGATGGATGGCCTCCGAACGAGGCTGGAGAACACACTGACAACTCTTGAGCAATGACCAGTGAACTAACAGTGCTCTGGCCATCATGATGCAACTCAGACCTATTTTCCTCTTGGCCTGTAAAGAAAATGACTCGAAGCCAGTATAATTTAAAAATAAAAAATATATATATATCACACTTACAGGCTCATAATCTGAGCCCGAGAAGTCCAACCAGCCAGATGTCCAGATACAAAGACTAGTGTTTCCAAATAAATCTCTTTCCTTTAAGTCTTGTGTGTACAATAAAGAACTACTATGACCACTTCATCCACATGGATTGATAATTCCCATCAATGATACTGGTCCAAATGCCACTTAAATACTGTCTTTATTAAGCTAAATCTAATATGGTGCTAATTGAGACATTTAAATCCCTGCACTTCTCACAAACTGATGCTCACCAACTAATGAGCCATCTGCACCTTCTTTGAGACGAGGTCTGTGAGAGGCGGCAGCAACACTGGTTTACGATGCCTTCTGCTGGGCACTTCCGTGTCATGATCGGACAGTTGATGTTTCATTAATTCACAGTTAATCCGTCTTGAACATGTGCACCAATCTGTGTTTCTAGGTCTGCATGCCAGTATTAATTCAATGACCCTTCCAACAATGTTAATTTGAAGGGCAACAGAAACTTCACTCTCATCTGGGTTTAATAAATTTCATAAAAAGATCAGTGATTAAAAACATTGTTAACACTGCTTACCTTTGTGCAGTATAGATATAATGCTGTGAAATCCCATTTCTGAGCATGTGATGCATTGTATTTCAATAGTGCATTCTGAAAGAAAGAAATTCAGAAAACAAAGTCAGAAGAGGGATGTATGAGTTTAAAACAAGTTAGTGTGCCTCTCTGTTTCTGGACTCATGGTGCCATCTTGTGGCATAATCTGGTAACAACAACTATAGCACTGTGTGCATGATGAGGACCAAATAAGCAGTTTATTTACCATAAGAATACTATAAAAAGAAATATGTGGAACTTGCCTTCAACCCATGCGGACTTGTAAATTCCTTGTTTAGTGTTTCTTTGATCAACTCCCATCGACTCTTTTTCTGCAGTTCCCGTGTTTCCTGTAAAAAGCCCAACTGTTATCAGGTCTCTGCAGGGTGAGTTCAGTATGTGATGCTGCCTATAAACACTTGATCCATTACCTCATCTTCTACTGGAAACAGGTTACTACTGGAACAGGGCATCTTGACATGGACATTGTCCCAGGTATCCTTAAACCTCCCAGGATATGGAACAGGAACTTTACCTCTCTGAAGAAGGTCTGTCTGTCAATGTGAGTGGGTTATAAAAAATGGCATTAGCAGATGCAATATTTGTACACAATCCAAAAAACTGGGCCATGAGTCCCAGTCTAAATGAGCTGTGTGCCCCAGTATAAATGTCATATAGGTGGTATACTTTAATGCTTAAATAATAAGCAAAGTCAGTTCAGACTGGGTTGTACCTTTTTGATTTGTATTTTAACACAAAATTATTCTGAAAGCACTCAGAAAAATATCCTGCTTTATGCTGACTCAGATGCTTAATTTAATGCTTAAATATCATGTAATGGAGCGAACACAGTGGGATAGTACTGACAATGTTTACAATAACGTAAATGTTCTCTACGGAAGAAACTTATCTCCATCCTTCCTGATAACTGCTACGCAGCCTCTCCGACTCCCACAGTTTCCCAAGGATAAGACAGCACCTGATACCGCTGCCTAGCTGATATCTGCTTCTGTGTGTTTCTATTATGTAGCGGCCTGAAGTACTGTCGTGTATTGTTTTAAAAAGAAAGAACTGTTCAAACCCTTATCATCACAGTGTGTTGGGCAGGAACATCCCTCAGTGGAGGAAGACGTCTGCTACATTCAGGCATCCTCTTAAGGTCACCGATTGGCGTCCCCAGCCATTTGACGTCAGGCTTGACATCAGCAGATGGACTGTCTCTGTCTGTATCTCGTTCCTCTGTGGGTTTATCTGGGCGGCTACGTTTCACAGGTAGACGTGGTGATGATTTCCCTGAAAAGAAATCTGTTATTTTCGTATTGTGCTTGGCAGGGCCTTCTGAGCTAGCTGCACATATTTCCATTTCTTCTTTATCAGATCCGCCATCATCAGTGGGCAGCGTCTCTATAGGCCCAGTCTCTGCAGAGCCCTTTGAACCTGGCGACCCTGGATCATCGTCTTCCAGGTCTTGTGGTGTCAAGGGTTGGGTTTCTTCATCTGTGTCGGAGACTGCATGTTTTTCAGTGTTTTGGCACTGTGACTGAGCTGAGGTACCCTGAACGGCACTATCATCTGTCATTTCTACCACATCCTCAGTTTGGCACACTTCTTTTGTATTTGGGTTTCTTGTAGGCTTGACCAACCACTGGTCAAGTGTATTTCTGAACGTCTGTTGCAGTCTGGGGACAACTTTTTGATGGGAAGCATTTGTCTTTACACGTCGCAAGCCACCTGCTCCACTCTTTGGCTGTGTATCCATCTTGATCTCTGTGTTGCTTTGCCCCTTTTCCTCGTCTACTGTAGCATTATCTTTTCTTTTACATAATGATGAACCTGAAGAACGAAGCAGAAAAAAAGAGTATAACATATTGCTTTTAACTTATTCGACTGCTTTAATTTCATGATTACCAAAATACCTTGAAGAGTCGATGAGGGAGATTTGGGGGAACTGTCTCCAACCTTGAGTCTCTTTGCCAAGGGCTCAAAGTCTGTCAGTTCAGTCATTCTGGGTAAAAGGAGACATACAATATACAAAGACATAAATATTGTTTTGAAACAAAGCAGCGTAAAAATGTTAATATGTAGGCTACTCACAACAGAACTTGAGCTGACACCACAAGTGAAGTTTTGGTCCAGACTTGTCTCGTGGGCAGTCCTTTCTTCAATAACTGAGCAAATCTCAAAATACGACATGCAGCCATACATGCCACCATTTACTTAAAAAAAACACATGTCGGTGCTTTAGTTCAACTAATGAGCGTTACCGAAGTAATCAACGTTGCAGGAAAATACCGGCTTTATACATAGCTCATTAGCTCACCTGCTAACTACGTTTGTCTAAAACAACCGAAAAACCAGCCCGGTTGAAAGTAGCATTTGAGCGAGTACTGTAGAGTAAAAGCTTTCTGTTAGAAACAGCCTTCAAGTGCACAAGAAGTTCATTTGTTAACATTTGATAAGTGTTTAAGTGCGCAACAGTACTTTTCTGTCGGACAAAATTCAATGGTGGCGCTGCTCAACGTCAAAACACTTCCGCAATACGAGTGACGTACAAGCTACTGAAACCACGCGATATCTCCAAAGCTCGCGTCCAGTTTTCATGCCTTATCTTTTTTTTTTTTTTTAATAAATATATTATTATTATTATCAATACATACACTAATAAACAATTACAACATTTTGAACTAATCGGTTACAATATATTTTATGAACAAATTTAGAAGTGAAAGATGGCAGAGGTCCACCCACTTTGTAATTGTTTGTAAAACTAAGATTGCAACTGTTAGTTAAAACTTGACACAATAGCCTGGCTGTAGTGACAACACTCGCAAATATTTGCAGTCTTGTCAATATGCCTATGCGTTGTTTGTTTTACTTCGCCTCCTGCTTTGTGGCTCACCTGGCTACACCCACTGAGAGGATGCACCTGAGCACCCGGGAAGCGAGAGCAGAGCACAACCCTCCCAGGCAGACAAACTGTGGTCTCACATAGAGACAGACTTCATGCTGTAACCGGGACCATGGTCGGAAAATACATCGTATTCGTTGGTTTTTTGCTTTGTTACGTATCTGGGATTGACAACAAAGGTAAGGTTTATCTAATCTGGAGGCTATTGTTTCGACAGAGCAGGAAAATTTGTTCCGCTTCTGTTTTAGCCTGTAGACTTTTGCGGTCAACTCTGTTTTTGTTCTTGTCATTTTAAAACGATGTAATCAGAAAACCAATGTAATAACTCCACAGAAAGTGGATACATTTTCAATACTTTTCCTTTTAATGGGTCATTTTTATTTATTTATTTAGATGACGTCCTGAGGGCAAATGGCACGTTTTAGCATTTCCCCAGTATTTAGAGTTTCTTTTGTGTATTCACCTTTCTTTCAGACCTCAATGGAATTACATCAAAACTTTCCAAGTACTCTATTGTAAATCCTCAGCTCGTTAACAGACGAACAAGGAGTGTCAACAGACTGCCAGAGCACAAAGAGGTCGGCTTCCAACCCTTCCCTAATTTTTTTTACCTGATATCTCAAAGATAACATTTAATAATACTTTCTTTTAACCCATGTCCGAAGGATGAAGAGGAGACATTATCATATGCGCTCAATATAAACAACAAAAAGCAGGTGCTTCATCTGAAGATCAACAGGTAGGCATACTTTATTTCTGTCATTACTGTAAGTCCCTGTTTGTTGGTGCTTCAAACCATGTGTCCCACTTATTTTACTTTCTCTTTTTTTCAGAGACTTTTTACACCCAAACCTTTCTCAGAATTCACATGACACCCCTAATAATACAACACACAGCTCATCACTCGAACAACATGTAAGTCACCATGTAAGTTCCCTATTCTGGTTTATAAGGCTGTCACAACCTCAACCTTTACCCCGGATCTATTTTTTTCTTTTTCCAGGCACACTGCTACTACCATGGAGAAGTGGAGGGATATGAGAATTCACTGGTGGCTCTCAGCACATGCTCTGGCCTAAGGTAGAAAAATCTCTCCTCCTGTCATTAGTTCCTCAATGAATCAGAAATCTACTATGACTAACCCTATTTCATAATAGTTTGTTGTAGATTAATGCTTGAGGTCATCATTTCAACAGATAAATATAACTTAAGACACAATTCTCAGTGATGCTGATTTAAACTGCTGAGGCCAAAGCTGGGTCACACAATACGGTTAGTTCAAAGGGTCGTACCAGTCAGATTTTGCCGAAACAATCTGTGATCCTTTTATTTACTTCTTTACAGGGGTGTGATCATCTTTGGAAATGAGACATATGCACTTGAGCCCGTGCCAGAATCTGCCACCGATGACCATATTCTGTACCTGATGAAGGACATTCAGTCTGAGCCCGTCACCTGTGGGGTCGTCAATGAGGCTGGATCAACGCAAAGCCATCAACCCTTTGAACCTGGACACTCACTGACCTCACTGCTGCGGGTTAGGACACACACCACATTCAGTTTAATGTAGCCTATATTATATTCAGTGTGAATATAGGTTTTGGATGGTGTGATTGATGCTTGTGACTTATTCTTATTCTCTGCTTTCTGTTTCAACAGAGGAAGCGTAATTTACCACAAACCAGTTACGTGGAACTGGTGCTGGTTGCCGATAATCTCCGGGTGGGTGTACACAGTGTGTGCATGAGTTGGCTGCTGTGAAAGCAAGAATGAATTCTTTGCAATAGGTCTGGCGTTAGGGTTACATCCTGTATAGCCAAATGACTCATCACTTACTGTATTTTCCAGTGATAAATGTCATAGTGCTTTCCTGTGCTGTGGATATTGACCAATGTATTAAGCAATATATGCAAACTGATATGAAATATTTTTTATCATTATGTGAAATCTATTTTACAGTATAATTTTAAGAAACAAAATGAGACAGCGGTACGCGAAGAGTTGGTGGAAATGGCTAACCTGCTGGACGCGGTGAGATTTTGAGTCGTTTGTAAAAGAAACAATGCAAAATTTGAATTCATCTTTAAGTTGTTGCTGTTCTAGTGCTGTGCTGTGCTTTAAGACAGTCTGCTTGCATTTTCTGTTCTATTCTAGTATTACAAAGCTCTGAATATTCGTGTCGTGTTGGTCGGCCTGGAGATTTTTAAGGACAGTAATCCATTCAGTGTGGAAGGATCTGCAGGAGACGTGTTGGGGAGGTTTGTTCAATGGAGGAAGGCGACTTTGTTACCAAGAATCAAGCACGACATTGGTCAACTCCTTGTGTAAGTAGCAACATCTTGCCTTTGTTTTTTTTAATACCATGTTGCCATTATGACACTGTTTGATACAAGTCAGATTTTTGATCTATCTCTTGGTTCATTTGTCCCTCAGTGGTCGGCCGGCCGTGTACGATGGAGGCGTGTTAGGCATGGCCTTCGTGGGCACTGTCTGCTCCGTAGCGACTGCTGGAGGAATCAACGTGGTCAGTTCAACTCCCTTTTAACTTCTAACACCAGCTGACACTACGGTGCCTTGGCAGCGTGAGCTTTTATGTAGAAACTGATACTCCCTGCATTATTCATGTACCCTTGTATAAGTGCAGCTCATTTTCAAACAGGTTAGACTTACCACGGTGCTCCTGAGCTCCATGACAAGGCATCTTTTATTTTCTCATTGGATTCCCTAGATTCTTTTGCAGTGCTGTGTGTGAAAAACATCTTCCTGACCAACTAAAAATAAACCACATACCTGTGAAGATGAGAATTGCTGCCAATTAGGTCGAACTTTTGAATCGTCTTCTAACATCCTGATTAATCAGGAAATAGATTAAATCAGTCTGGCTTTTTAAAAACACTCTGTCACTGTGACTGTAAAATGGATGATTTTCAATTTAGTGCAACATGTTTGGATATGTATTGTAAATTAAGCAAAGAATGTTCATGGTGTCTTTTTACAGTTCGGCAATGACAATTTGGCTTTTGCCTCTACTGTTGTGGCGCACGAGATGGGGCATAATCTGGGTATGAATCACGACAGCACAGGCTGCCAATGTACTGGAAACAGCTGCATCATGTCCGCCGGCGCTAGGTAAAACATCTTCCATAAATTATTTCTTAACCCCTTGACTTTAAATAGTACTTAAAGTCCAACAGTTAATAGTATATTCTGTGCCTTTTACAACACCCATATATATATTGTCATGGGGAGGTGATAAGAAGCAGACATATAATCAGGCCATTGGTTTTGTGGGTCTGTTCCAATGGACATTAACATTAAAACCATATCCTGTCACCCTGTAGTGGTTCAACCAGTTTCAGCAGCTGCAGTGAGAGAGACTTTGAGAATCTCATCCTCCGTGGAGGAGGCGTGTGTCTGAGAAACCAGCCATCGCCTTCAGATGTGATTGATTCTGCTGAATGTGGAAATGGCCGTCTGGACAAAGGAGAGCAGTGCGACTGTGGCAGACCCGAGGTAGAGCACCGCCTATCTGATCAGTACACTCAAGAAGTTACAGAACTGAGCACTAAATGTTGTTGAGTACATAATTGTCATGTAATGTAGAGGGAGCTAAGTGTTTGTATGCAGGTGTTTTAAATCTGACAACCAGTAAATATGAAAAGTTTCACAGAGGGAAACAATATCAGGGTTGAGCTTGTGGTTTATTCTCAGTTTAGACAGGTGTTGTGAATGAATGTCTAACCCTTGATTTGTCTTTGTAGTGTGGTGACGTGTATAGTTTTGCGCTTTCTATTTCATACAGGAATGTGATAACAGTTGCTGTGTTGCCGCCACCTGTCAGTTTAGACGTGGGGCCACCTGCGCTCATGGGGAGTGCTGTGAAGACTGTCAGGTCAGCATTCTGCTTGACTCAAGACTGCAGTGAATGAAGGCAATAAACACTCCATTCTTTGCACTTAAAAATATACATTTTCTGCTGTTTGTTTTAGATCAAAGTATCCGGAACGCCATGCAGATCGTCTGCCAACACTTGTGATCTCCCTGAGTACTGTGATGGCAACAGTGCGTTCTGTCCCAGCGACTTCTATCTCAAAGATGGCCTGCCTTGTCAAAACAATGCTGCGTACTGCTATGAGGGCAGATGCCAGACATATGATTACCAGTGCAAACATCTCTTTGTATCAGGTACATCAGTGTTGTTGATCTAGTTAACAGTCTACAAGGAGATACTGATCATCTGGCAAGATATTATTTCACTTCTTAATATTTTATCTTGGGTATTATTTGCTCTTTCGGGCAGATCAAGCGACAAAGGCGGCAGATATTTGTTTTCAACATGCAAATATCCAAGGAAATTCATTTGGAAACTGTGGCATCACCAGCAGTGGAGGTTACATCAAATGTCCTGTGGAGTAAGTTCAGATTTAAATTTTTCTGTAACTCCGCAGCAAGTTGTTTTATAATTAGTATCAAGTTCAGGAGATGAAACTCCTCAATTATTTATTACATGACACAGCAACATAGAGCACACCTGTTGGGAACTGGGCTTGTGAACTCACATGGATACAGTTTCATCACTGTTGTCATGTACTTTATGCATTATTGCTTGAAGCTTATGTTAGCAAAATTATGTGATGCAGTATTATTTTGTCAGTTATGGGCTAGTTCATTTTTCCCCCCCCCATATTTAACTGATGAACAATTTCCTCTTGAACTTCCATTGCAGAAACACTATGTGTGGAAAGGTGCAGTGTACCAATGTGGACGTCAACAACCCTCCTCCTGGAGCCCAAGTCAGCATCCAAATAGTCGATGGGTCAAGATGTATTAATGCAGACTTCAACCTCGGCACAGATGTGCTAGATCCTGCCTACGTTAACCCTGGCAGCCCTTGTGGGAAAGGAAAGGTGAGCAGACTTTGAAGATTGGAAACTATTTTAGGAGGTGTGCACTACAGAGAAGGAATGTAATAAGGAACATAATGTGACTGGTTCCAGGAAGATTCTGCCACAATGACACATTGTTTTAACCGCATGAAGTATTGATCTTCTCTTTCAGGCCTGCCTTGATTTTAAGTGTGTAAATGCAACTGCACTGTTGTCCCATTTGGACTGTGATGCCCAAACCACCTGCAATGGCCGAGGGGTAAAAAAAACAAACAAACATTTTCCTCACTTTCTTTACTCCATTGCTGGCCACTAATGGAAAGTCTGACTTTGCTGTTATGATGGTTTCTTCAGGTATGTAATGACCAAGGACACTGCCACTGTGATAACGGGTGGGCCCCGCCCAACTGTGACAGGGCAGGTCGAGGTGGAAGCATAGACAGTGGTCCAGCTCAGATAGGTGGGTTTTAATTGTCAATTTTATAACACAACTTTTAAAAACATGCCTATTATTTTGCCAATTATAACTTGATATTTTATTGTAATTTCTGTAATAGAAACAAGTGAATATGCAACATGACTGTTTATGATAAATAGTATGGTTAAATATATTGTTCCTTGTTCATATGACTGTGGCATCCTCAGACTACTCCCTCAGGAACGGCCTGTTGATCTTCTTCCTGTTGGTGGTCCCTCTTCTGGTCCTTATTATTCTGGCGCTGCTCTATGTCTTCAGGAGAGACACTCTGAAACCGTGTCTAGGTAGAAGGCGGAAGTAAGGATCAAATCACATTAGACTATTTTAAAAGCTGCTGTGGGAATGTCTTAAATTACATTCTGATGGAAAGATTATTGTTTTCAATACGTTTTTGATTTTGTTACAGGTCAAATAATGCTCAAAATATAAATTCAAACACACAACCAAACAGAAATGTCCGTTCAAGTGCCACACCCCGGCCTCCAGCACAGACTCCACCTGATAGGGTAAGTATTTTTGTTTTCTGTGAGTCATGGCGGAAAAAATGCCATGTTTATTTTGTAACTGGAAAACCAGGTTTTCAATACTACACAAACAGCAATAACAAGTTAACAGGTACTGATAACTGCTACATTTTCTGCATTAACATATTATACTGTTTGTTTTGTTTTTCTTCCTCAAATCTAGCCTGGAAATCCGCCAGCTACCACAGCTCCAGCTTCTGGGTATGAACTGTTTTAATTTAGCCTACCTCACACATTCAGGGAATTCAGAGCTGTAACTTAAGAAACCTGTATGACTGATTAACCTGAATTTCCGCATAACATCAGTTTCAGATATGGAGAGCTGGATTACTGGAATACAGAAGCAAATACTGCACCTGCAAGGCCGCCACCTCCCAAGCAGGGCCCTGGTATGCCCAGACCAATCCCTCCCAAACAGCCAGCAAATTAATCCATGTATAGAGTTTACTACAGCTTTATACTGTATTGAGGACAATTTTAAACATTGTGACCCATTGCCAGCACCTTTATAAGGCATGGTGGTGGATGAGGGTGGTAAATGTGTAAATACTTAGTGCTATGTATGTGTTTTATTTGATTCCTGATTATTAATCATTGCAAATATGTGCACTTTTGTATTTCCATTATGTTTTTCCCAAAAGTATTTTAAAGATTTTGTGGATAATAATTTGATTGTAATAAAAAATTGTGTCATTGTAATATAATTATGATACTTGAGGCACTGTTTGTTTACATAATGATGGTTGGTTTACTACTGCTACTTTATCTACATTTTGCAACATATTAAGGAGGATTTTTTTATTATGACTTTTTTTCATTGCTTTATTGGTACCTGCAAGTAAAGGATTTAAGTATTTCTTCCACCAGGTGCCATTCTTTAATTATTACACACTGAATCCAGTTAATGTAGTGAATGATTGATTACTGTGGGCCTACTAGTTTCTTTTCATCTGCAGACGGCTGAAACAGAGCTAATCTGAACAGCACCATTGGGAAAAATGCTCACTGCAGGGTAGGCTTTTAATTTCCATCAAATGTTGGAGGTAAAATAAATAAATGAAAGACTGTAATCAACAAAAAAATTATTATCAGATGGAGATTTTAAAAAAGCATCATAGACAAACAGAGACTGTTAGTAAATCAGACCCACTTCCTCCTGCGCCAGTGTGGACTTTTATTTTGAAAGCAATGTGACCGGAAGACATGTTTCCACGTGTGTAGCGGAAGTAGGTAGTCAGCTGTAAACACCCTGCATGTCTGTGGAACATCAATGGCAGTAATACCGTGTTAAAAGTTAAGTGTTTAGCCGGCTTCCTGGCAGCAGCAGCGCATGGCAGCAGAGGAGGACGCAGGTGCCGGTGTCGGTCGGGCTCCGGCTTGTCTGTGTGTCCTCTGCGGGCTGCCTGCCGCTGGGAAGTCCACCCTGGCCCGCACGGTTCTGAGCACCGCTGCACAGCACGGATGGAGAGCCACTGTGGTGCCGTATGACGACCTGATCCCCGAGCATGCTTTTCAGACCAGAACGGTGGATGAGGTCGCACTGCAAGATGCGGTAAAGACATCTAACAAGACTAAATGAAATCTGAATAACCCATAATTAACGTTACTTTCACAAGCCTTTCATTGATACGAAATTGTGCAGTGAAGAGGAAAAGCACAAGTTGGAGCTGTTATTGAATGGATAATGCCACTGTAGTTTCACTTACACTATAATTACATGTGCATTAAGGTCACATAGGGTAGTTTCCCCTATGAGTGTAAAAGTCATTGTCATGCAAGTGTAACACCTGGATTAAAAGGAATGACCAAGTAGTAGTGTAAAGTAAATAAAATTCAAGTTTAGGACCAGTACTCAGAAGATTAGATTCGCTCTGGAGAAGTGGGTGTGAGTAGCAAAAAGAAAACAAACAAGAGGTCACTGTTGGGTATATAAAAAAAGTAAATACTGGAATTTATTCCAAAATCAGTTATCTTCTTCTCTATCTTCTTTTCTTTAAAATGACATACAACAACCACAAAATCACAAATAACCCAAAATGAATAGAAAATGAATAAATAACCTTTTTTCTTATCCACCTGTCAGGTAAGTATCTAATCTAATATTGGTGAGTAATTATGTTATTAACTATTAGTTCCTATTTTGTTCTGTTTGGTGCTTACCTGCAAGTGGTTGTCTAATAACCAATAAACAAATAAAACAATACACAAAATAATAATGACAGCAACAGTATTACCGCAGTACGTAGATTATCAATAAAAATAGACAAGACAGAAATAAAAAATCACTTCTCTCTCTGACTGACTGACTCTTCTGGGTTGGCTCGCCACCTCAGTCCCAACTGAAATGTCCTTAGAACCAGCTGAGCTGAGGAATCATAGTCTCTCTCTCATGAAGATGAAGAAAAGGGGGGTTGATGAAGGTGAGAGGGGTGACGATGAGGAGGAAGATGATGATGGGGGAAGAGGGGTGACGATGAGGAGGAGGATGAGGATGATCCAGCACACACACACACACAAGCTCCTGGCCTTGAAAATACACAGCCAGTACAAATAATTATTAAAATGCTAAAACTCTCTAAATATTTCAAATAAACAAACAAAAATATATACAGTAGGCTATTTCATTCATTAAACACCAAAAGAAACCACCATACAAAAGACTAGTAACTGCCGCCCAATGTTAACTGTTGCTTTAGAACAGGCATGTCAAACATACGGCCCGCGGGCCGGATCCGGCCCGCCGGATGATTTCATCCGGCCCGGTATAAATTTCTGAGTATGTCAAAAAAAAAAAAAAAAAAAAAAAAAAAAAAAAAAAAAGCAAGTCTCTAGCTCATTTCTATCAAAAGTTAGGATTTTTTAAAAAGAAATACGCCAAAGCCCGAATACTCCCTCCAGCTGCTAGAGGGCAGCCCAGTGGACGAACTTAAATCCAAACTTGCGGTCTGATTTGAGCACATTAGCGCGATTTAGCGCATATGTCATTATGCGACCTGTCCGTGTGTGTGTGTGTGTGAGAGAGAGAGAGAGAGAGAGGGAGAGAGAGTCGCGGCCGGTACAGATGATAAACGCTGGATGCGCTGGTTGATAAGTTTAGTTTTTACTGAGGAGGAACTATGAAGAACTGTGCAGTAACATGAAGGTGTGTGGGGACTGTTATTTTGCCGTGGCGGTGCGGAAACCCTGATGTTGTCTTGTGAATGAACTGTAAACACGGAGCAGACGACGGGGTGAAAGTGCGCTACGTCACACTTCATTCGCATACAGCTGTTTCCATCCCATTCCAATCAACCAAAACCCGGCCATAGCGAGCGTATTTCAGATTGTGCTAATCAATGTATTTTAATTTGAATCACGGCGTTTCCATCATCATTTTACGATGCGATACAACTAGATGCGCATCTAAACAGCTGATGGAAACGCACCTATTGTTAAATGTGCTGCTACTCAGGATATTGATGCACTCGTGAAGGAAAAAAGATGCCAGGTTTCAGGAGCCAGCAGCAGCACTGCAGGAGTGCAGTGAGGGAGGGAGAAGGGGGAAAAGGGTGGATTTTGTTTGCACACATGAATAGACCACAAATTGAAAAATAAGATGAATATGGTTTCATATTAAAATACAATGTTGAAGTTGTATATAATTCTCAGCCACTGTAGGTCCAGCCTACAAAGTTGTTTGTTTGCACTGCTGTAACTTTTGCCTCAATAGGTCCAGCCTTATTGGTCTGTTTTGTTTTTTGATAAATGTGCATTTTCAAAGTATGTCAATTAAGGCAAAAATAATTTCTTCATAGCTCCCACTTTGTTTAGTGTGGTGAGTTGATTCAGTGGTTTACTCAGCTGTATTTAATAAACCAATCATTTTATTTTGATCAATTCCATTGTTTGTGAATAAATGTGTTGTTAGAATAGATCCCTTGTGATCCGTAATCATAACATGTAGGTTACAAATGTAGGCTTGATGATAAAGCATAGTACTAAAAAACAAAGCTAAAGATTTGGAGTCGACATTTTGCCATTATTTTACTGGTCCGGCCCACATGAGATCAGAAGGTCTTGATCCGGCCCCAGACCCAAACTCAGTTTGACATGCCTGCTTTAGAATGTTCAACCTCTGTTGCTATGGCGGCAGGTACTGCTGCTACTAGGTTTGTTTCAGCTAGCTAAAAAGTTTTAACAGTTGATCTACTTTCTGACAAAGTAATATTTTAACTCACCAAGACTCTTTGAATTTTAGCAGCAGAATTGATACTGCTCCAGGATTTGTGGTCTTCTCTTTTCTTTCTTTCTCTATATCGAGTATTATATCTTTGATCTTGTCTGTCTCTGTGTCTCTGTCCAGTTGGTAAGTGCAGCTAGAGTAGAGTGAGAGTTCCGGGTCTACACACAGGCTTTTATACCGGACAGTTGTTATGGTTACCATGAAAAAAAAATAAATAATAATATATATTTATTAATTATTTTATTCATTTAAATCATGTGGCTTAAATAAAATAATTATTTATTTAAAACATCAAGTAATTTTTATTGATGTATTTAATTGGTCTGGTAACCGGGGGTTACACTCTCCCCTCTCAAAGGTGTGTACGTCCCGTTACACCTACTTGGCTGCTTAACCACAACTGACTGAGGGACATACGTGCTTTGTAATGTCTCTGTGAATGCTGTACTTAAGCCTTGAAAAAGTGACTGTACAATAGATACAAGGGGATTCCCCAGTTGAGTGTAGTGCAGTCTGTTTGGTGGAGCTCTGTGTCTACTGGAATGTCTCTGAGGAGCACCTTGTACATCTTCATCTACTGCCACTCCAGTTACTTCTGGCTCGTCTGCTTCAGCACCACTTTCTCTTCCAGTTCCAGTTTCCTCTTCAGGTAAGTTTTCTCTTTCAGGTTCGGTTTCTCCTTCAAGTCCTCTTCCAGGTAAGGCTCCTCTTCCAGGTTCTCTCTCAGGTAAGGTTCCTCTTCCAGGTTCTCTCTCAGGTAAGGTTCCTCTTCCAGGTTCGCTTTCAGGTAAGATTCCTCTTCCAGGTTCTCTTTCAGGTAAGGTTTCCTCTTCAAGTTCTGTTTCTCTTCCAGGTTCTCTTTCAGGTATTTGTTCTGTTCTGCAGGGATGCCAATTACTGTCCACAGGTGTAGACTCTGCACTCCAGCGCACTGCCACATCCTCATCTGACTCATTTCCATCCTCTTCTACATCTTGTTCAGCAGGATTCAAGCGGACACTTTGACGTGTCCTGCTACATGGGGCTGTTTCAGGTGGGGCTGACTGGTTCTCTGTTGCAGGGAGAAAGCCACATGGTAACAGGAGGTCTCTGTGTAAAGTTCTCAGGGGTCCGCTCAGGTTCTCTGGCTTTACAGTGTACACAGGAAGCTCACCGGCACGTTTTGTCACCACATGAATTTCAGGTTCCCACTTATCTGCCAACTTATGTTTCCCACGAAGGCGGACGCTTCTCACTAGCACACGGTCTCCAACTTCAAGTGCAGATTCTGTGACGTGTCGATCAAATCTGGCCTTGTTCCTTGCAGCATTTTTGGCAGCATTGCTGGTTGCTATTTTGTAGCTTTCCTCCAAATGGGATCTCAAGTTGCGTACATACTCTGAATGGGATGTTTGAGGGTGCTCTTTGAGTGGGACTCCAAATGCCAGGTCAATAGGCAGCCTTGGTTGCCTCCCAAACATCAATTCATACGGGCTGAATCCAGTGACTTCATTTTTAGTGCAGTTGTAGGCATGCACTAATGGTCTTACAAAGTCACGCCAATGCACTTTATCTTGGTCTTGCAAGGTTCCCAGCATGCTCAGAAGTGTTCGATTGAATCTTTCGACGGGGTTTCCTCTTGGGTGGTATGGCGTTGTTCTTACTTTCTTGATTCCGGCCAATTCACACAGCTCTTTGATGGTCTTGGATTCGAAGTCGGGCCCTTGATCACTGTGTAAGCGCTCTGGGAAACCGTAGTGGATGATGAAGTTCTCCCAGAGACACTTGGCCACAGTACGAGCTTTCTGGTTGGGTGTGGGGACAGCGACTGCATATTTGGTGTAGTGATCTGTTATCACCAGGACGTTGCTTGTGTTGCTTCTGTCGGGTTCGATGGAGAGGAAGTCCATGCAGACCAGTTCTAATGGGCGGGAGACTTGAATGTTTACAAGCTGTGCAGCCTTTTGGGGGGGAGTCTTTCTCCGTATGCAGCGGTCACATGTCTTGATCTTTGCTTCCACTTCAGCTGCCATTTTGGGCCAGTAGAATCTGGATCTCAGGAGGTCTGTTGTTCTCTCTATTCCTAAGTGACCCATGTCATCATGCAAGCTCTTCATGGCTGTTGCTCTCAATTCTTTGGGCAGCACTAGTTGGAAGTTGGTATTTTCTTCTTCTTTCCTTTTCCTGTAGAGAACACCTCCTCCCATCTCCAACCGGGGCCATTCTCTTAGCAGCAATGGGAGTTCAGGGAGCGCTTGTCGTACAGCTGATGGAGGATTCTGCCCAGTCTCTAATTGGAGTATCACTTCTCTTATACTGGGGTCGGCTCTTTGCTTTTCTTTCAGTTCTTCTCTTGATAGGTGCTGGATGGTGGATGTTCCCTCTGCACTTTCCTCTTGCTCGTAGATGGCAGGGATGGCATCTGCATGAATAGCAAGGGACTCAACTAGTGTGATGCAAGGCTCGTGTGACTCGTTCTCTGGGTCATGACGGAGTAGGTGGCGTCCGCAGACAGCTTGGACAACTTCAGGTTCGACTTGGGTGAGGTTCTCATTGTCCAGAGAATGCCGTGTGATGAACTGCTGAACTCGTTCACACTCTTTCTGTGACGCAGGATCATTTGTCAGCTTTCCATGGGGACGTCTCGACAGACCATCAGCATCCAAGTTCTGTTTCCCTGCACGGTACTGGAGTGTGAATGAGAAGGTGGACAGAGCTGACAGCCATCGGTAACTGGTGGCATCCAATTTTGCTGAGGTGAGTATGTAGGTCAGTGGGTTGCTGTCGGTGATGACAGTAAACTGATTCCCATATAGGTAATCGCTGAACTTTTCCGTTACACTCCACTTCAGGGCTAGAAACTCCAATTTATGTGCAGGATAGCGAGCTTCACTGTGGGACAGGCCTCTGCTGGCGAATGCGATGGGTCTTATTTGTCCTTCTTGCTCTTGATAAAGGGCAGCTCCCAAGCCAGTGGTGCTTGCATCAGTGTGCAGGATGTAGGGGAGTGTGGGGTTAGCGAAACCCAGCACTGGAGCGGTGGTCAGCTTGTTGATGATAGTGTTGAATGCATGCTGACATGCAGAAGTCCACCGGTCATTAAAGGGCTCTCTTGGACTGTGATACTGCACATTCTTCTCTCTTGGTCTTTTGGTCTTTCTCAGAGGTGGGTAGCCAACTGTTAGGTCAGTTAGAGGTTTGACAATCCCAGAGTACCCCTGGATAAACCGGCGATAGTATCCGGAGAATCCTAAGAAGGACCTCAGTTCTTTCAGGTTCCTCGGGCTAGGCCAGGTCTTTAAGGCGCTGATCTTGTCGGGATCTGTTTCAACTCCGTTCTTGGATACAATGTGCCCCAGGTATTTCACAGACGTCTGAACGAACTTGCACTTCTCTACTGACAGCTTCAACCCATACTCTCTGAGGCGGTTGAGGACACGCACCAATCTTCTCTCATGTTCTTCTAGAGTCTCTGAGAATATGATGATGTCATCTAAGAAGACGATGGCCTCTTTCAGGTTCATGTCACCCATGCACTTCTCCATGAGCCTCTGGAATGTACTGGGGGCGTTGGTGATCCCTTGGGGCATACGCTGGAATTCCCAGAATCCCAATGGGCACACGAAGGCAGTCTTGGCTTTGTCCTCTTCCTCCATTTCTATCTGGTAGTATCCAGACTTGAGATCCAAGACAGAGAACCACTTGGATCCATGCAGTGCAGTGAAGGTCTCTTCTAGGTTGGGCAGGGCATAGGCATCTTTCACTGTCTGAGCATTTAATTTCCGGTAATCGATGCAGAGTCGTACATCACCATTTTTCTTTCTGACCACCACGATGGGAGAGGAGAAGGAAGACTCAGATTCTCGGATAATGCCTGCATCCAGCAGCTCTTGGAGATGTTTTCGGACAGCTTGGATATCTTGAGGGTGTATGGGGCGTGCTCGCTGTTTGAAGGGGGTCTCATCGTGAAGGTTGATGTGATGTTTCACTTTGTCAGTTCTTCCAAAATCTAGATCATGCTGTGAGAACACTTCTGGCATAGTTCTTAATGTTTTCTCTATTCTTTCTCTCCATTCAGCCGGTATGGGGGAGTCAGCAAAGTTGAATGCAGGTGTGGAAACTTGCAGAGGTCTTGGCTGATTGATTGAGGGATCTTTGGTCTTGTTCTCGCCTGCCCCAGGAAGTACTTGTTGTATGGCGTTGAGTTCTGCCAAGACACTTCTTGGTTGTAGCAGTATGTCATGCTGTGTCTCATTGGTCAGCACTACTGGCACTCTGTAGGGTGCTCTGGTTGGTAGGGTGAGCAGACCACAGGTGACCAGTATGCCCCCAGGGAGGGAGTAGGACGATGGAGGCTCAACTACTGCCCACTTCTCTGTAGGTGCACAGCGCATGGTGGCCACTCCTTCCATCACAATTCTCTGTCCAGCTGGAATCATTTCAGGTGAGTTTCCTTGCAGCCTCACTGATCCAATGTAGCCGTTGGATGTTTGTTTTTGTCTCAGTGCGAGGGTTTTCAACACTGCTCGGTATCCATATGGGGTAGACTGATTAGGGGCGATGTCTGTCTCACTGTAGAGGGTGTACATTACATCCAAGGTGTTGGTGCCTATTAATACAGGTGACAGGGCCATAGCACGACAGTCTGGAACTACAAGGGCTAAGGTGGGTACCTCAATGTCTACACCCAGGAAACTCTTGGGGAAGGTTACATTTAGCTGGATGTAACCGGTGTAGGGGACTATCTGGCCATTAGCTCCTTCTACCTCTAGCAGATCATCTATGGAGTGAATGATCTGTGAGGTCAGCTTCTCTTCATAGAATGACTGGGAGACAGTGGTTACTTGTGACCCTGTGTCTAATAGACAGCTACATTCTTCTCCAGCAATGATCACTTTTCCAGTACACTTGGTCCCTATTAACCCCTTTGGTAGGTGTCCTCGGCCATGAGGAGAGGCTTGCTTCAGGCTAGCTCTTTGCTTGCCTATGGGACGTTTCCGTTGCTCCCCAGCTCCTATCAGTCCCTCGACCGGAGCTGATTCTAGTTTAAAGGCTGTGGGCTGGAAGAGCTGCCTTGGGCTTCCCATACTAGTTGTCTTTCTTGTAGCTGTCTTTTCTTCACTGCAACCAAGGCTGAATTTGGCGCTTCATTGCAGTTTGGTGCAGTGTGCCCATCTTCACCACACCTGAAGCAGTACCAGGGTCTTGGCCTTTCATTCTGTGCTCTGACTGCTGCACGGATTGCCCCACCACGTACATTTGTTTCAGCTGGAGTAGGGGAAAGAGGAATCTGGGCTCTGAGGGCTGCCACTTGACTTTGCAGCTCTGCTATCTGTTTCTTCAGATCTTGGACATGGGAATCAAACTGGGGTGAATGGGACTGGGGTCTGGATGTCTGGCGGTTCTGTGTCTTTAGGCTGGCCATTTGACTCTGAAGCTCAGCCACTTGTTTCTTCAAATTCTGGTTTTCACATAATACATCTACTGTGGAATTATTCTGTTGCCAGGTCATGTTCAATTCTTCATGGGTGCAGGTACACTGGAGATGGGATGTAGCTCTTTGCTTAGGGGCTCCAAGGTGTTGTCTCATGCGGGCAGCTTTTGCAGTCTGTCTGTCCTCTTCTGTGCGCAGGAGCAACAGGAGTTCTGGGAAGGATGGGGGATTATATTTTCTCCTCTCTAGCTGGAGGCTGCTGAGCATAGTGTTGTCCCAGCAACCTCTACAAAACTGCCTCAGTAGGTGTTCATCTTGTTCGATGGAAGCTGCACCCCTCTTTTCACAGCCTGGCTGAGAATCACCTGCAGTCTGTTCAAGTACTGGGAGGGTTTCTCTCCAGCATCTTGTAAGGTGTTCATAAATTTAGCGAGGAGCTCTTCACCATCATCAACAGTTCCGAAAGCTGAATCCAGTAGCTGCACATAGTCAGTGGGGGAAGCTTGAGGGCCTAACTGTTTGACTATATCAGCTGCAGGGGACAGGAGACTTTCAAGTATCTTTCTCACTCGGTGTAGATCAGATATGGCTGGGTCTTTAAGCATGAGCTCCACGTTATTTCGCCAGGTATCATAGTCTGCCTCGTTGTTGGGGTGTGGGCACTTCCCAGAGAAGGATCGCAGCCGGACAGAGGTGTAGGCTGGGGAGGAAATGTCTGTATTTCTCACGACGTGCTCGACCACTACTCTCTGCACTTCTGGTGGATTAACGTCATCGACTCTGAGGGTGGGATGTTTCTTTAATCCAGAAGAGATGGATGGGGTTACAGGATAGACGGGGGAGGGGCTAGCTGCATTGTGATCAGTGCGAGGGATGTCATGGTTGGCTGTCGTCCTGACCGTTGTGGGAGCATCACCTGCTGACTGATAGGTGGAAAGAGCAGAGGTGGCTGCACTAAGCTTCGCAAGTTCTGTTGCAAGGACTTCTTCTAATGTCTTGCCGGTTCTTTGTGCAACTGCATGCAACTGTTCAAGGTAGGTATCGGTGGTGGCGCTACTTGCTTCAGGGGCATACACGTCTGCTAGCAGTCTCAGATGGTAGCAGGCTCCTTCTTCACCTTGGCGTGGGAATGTGGCTGGCAGCAGCGGCTTGAATGACTGTATTGCAGTGTAATCAGTGTATTCAACTACTACATGTTGATGAAACTCTGTGTTGGGAGCATTTATGCAAACAAATCTAAAGATAGAGCCATGTTGACTCAGATGTTGAATTAATTCTTTGTCAGATTCTGCATCAAGGGGTCCACTAATTATAACTGCATTCTGCACTTTAATATTAGCAGATTTAATAACCTCCATTGTTGTTGCTACAGTGACCTCACTAAAGCTACTCAGCAAAAACCCAATTTCTCCTGGCTGGCTCGCCAGTTGTAACACCTGGATTAAAAGGAATGACCAAGTAGTAGTGTAAAGTAAATAAAACTCGAGTTTAGGACCAGTACTCAGAAGATTAGATTCGCTCTGGAGAAATGGGTGTGAGTAGCAAAAAGAAAACAAACAAGAGGTCACTGTTGGGTATATAAAAAAAAAGTAAATACTGGAATTTATTCCAAAATCAGTTATCTTCTTCTCTGTCTTCTTTTCTTTAAAATGACATACAACAACCACAAAATCACAAATAACCCAAAATGAATATAAAGAAATGAATAAATAACCTTTTTTCTTATCCACCTGTCAGGTAAGTATCTAATCTAATATTGGTGAGTAATTATGTTATTAACTATTAGTTCCTATTTTGTTCTGTTTGGTGCTCACCTGCAGGTGGTTGTCTAATAACCAATAAACAAATAAAACAATACACAAAATAATAATGACAGCAACAGTATTACCGCAGTACGTAGATTATCAATAAAAATAGACAAGACAGAAATAAAACAATCACTTCTCTCTCTGACTGACTGACTGTTCTGGGTTGGCTCGCCACCTCAGTCCCAACTGAAATGTCCTTCAGAACCAGCTGAGCTGAGGAATCATAGTCTCTCTCTCATGAAGATGAAGAAAACAGGGGTTGATGAAGAAAGGGAGGGGGCAACGATGAGGAGGAAGATGATGATGGGAGAAGAGGGGTGACGATGAGGAGGAGGATGAGGATGATCCAGCACACACACACACACACAGGCTCCTGGCCTTGAAAATACACAGCCAGTACAAATAATTATTAAAATGCTAAAACTCCCTAAATATTTCAAATAAACAAACAAAAATATATACAGTAGGCTATTTCATTCATTAAACACCAAAAGAAACCACCATACAAAAGACTAGTAACTGCCGCCCAATGTTAACTGTTGCTTTAGAATGTTCAACCTCTGTTGCTATGGCGGCAGGTACTGCTGCTACTAGGTTTGTTTCAGCTAGCTAAAAAGTTTTAACAGTTGATCTACTTTCTGACAAAGTAATATTTTAACTCACCAAGACTCTTTGAATTTTAGCAGCAGAATTGATACTGCTCCAGGATTTGTGGTCTTCTCTTTTCTTTCTTTCTCTATATCGAGTATTATATCTTTGATCTTGTCTGTCTCTGTGTCTCTGTCCAGTTGGTAAGTGCAGCTAGAGTAGAGTGAGAGTTCCGGGTCTACACACAGGCTTTTATACCGGACAGTTGTTATGGTTACCATGAAAAAAAAAAAAATAATAATATATATTTATTAATTATTTTATTCATTTAAATCATGTGGCTTAAATAAAATAATTATTTATTTAAAACATCAAGTAATTTTTATTGATGTATTTAATTGGTCTGGTAACCGGGGGTTACACAAGTCAGTGTCAACGTCTGTTAAAATATACGTTTGATTCGCCACTTATTCATGAAAATTCAGTTGCATATTTTCAACATGCATTACAACATGCATGCATTACATCTTATTTGCTGAACTATGTGTTTCTTTCTTACTAGCACACTGAGTGGAAGCTGCACAGACAGGGTGTGTTGCAGTGCATTGAGGAGTTCTTGAAAAAACCTGAAGAGATGGTCGAGCTGCCGAGCAAATGTCAGATCAACAGTGCTGCATGGGAACGATGCATTCGCACTCTGCTGGAGCCTGAAGCCTTGGACCACTCTCACGCTGGCCGTGCACCACTTGTCCTTCTACTAGATGACAACTTCTACTATCCAAGCATGAGATATGAAGTCTACCAACTTGCAAGAAAGTGTAAGGTTAAGTCACTGAATGAAGTGCTAGTCTTGCACTTTTAGCCCCTAAATTGCAAACCTTTTATATTTTAAATATCTGCTTACAATGTTTAAATGGAGCTGATTTTGTGCTTTAAAGCTATTCAAACTCGTAAATCCCGGAGCCTCCTGCAAGCCCCTGAACACAACATGTGCCTTACAACTGAAGATAGGCAAATGTATAGACAACTGCGTGTTTTCAGCAAATCTAATCAGTTAAACACGCAGGGCACTATGGGAAATGAATAATATACAAACTACAGATATTAAGTTCCTTGATTTACTTTGTCTTTACAGATTCACTGGGGTTCTGTCAGGTGTTTCTACACTGTGATTTGGAGTCATGCATCAGCAGAAACCAGAGCAGGCCTGAGCCCGTTCCCACTGAGGTGATTCTGGATATGGTGAAGCGTCTGGAGTCTCCAAATGCACAGAAGAACCCATGGGAGACAAAAAGCATTTTGCTCAACACTACAGACAGTTTGTCCAAATGTGAAATGTAAGAAAGCAGATAACCCATTGAGTGTTTTACTAAAATGGACTAGCCAAAGTTTCATCAGTTGCCTCTGTCTGCCTCTTCTGTGGTGTTGTTTGTCTTCAGCCAGAGGGTGATAGAGTTGATTTCCTCTGCGCTGAGTAACCCACTGAGCCCAGTAGAGGACAATGCTGAACAAAAGGTGTGTTTGTATTTGAATAAGTTTATATATGTGCCTACAGAGGTGGAGGACTGATCTGTCATTGACATTTCATTTGCAGGAAGCTGACCGTCTAAAATGTGCCTCTAGTGTGGTTCACCAGGCTGACCAGGCCTGTCGACGCCTGATTTCCGAAGCCATGAAAACTGCCAGGGGTGAGCTGAGAGCGTCTGTCACACAATTCAATTGTTGTCACCCAGCAGCTCTGTCTTCATGATGCTTTTGTTACCTTCAGAAAATCAAGTGTCCTCCGAACACATGAGGTCTCTGGCAACTCAGCTGAACGAATCCAAGGCAACATTTCTACACAACCTGAGGAAACAGTTGCTTCAGGACACGTGTCTCACTCAAGGGGAGGACATTGATGTGGAACTTGTGGTGAAAAGAGCAGTGAATGTTTTTGACCATGAGAAAAAGGACATCTTACAAGGGATCATAAATGACCATAAATGACTTTCTCCCCCACAAAGCAAGTTTAATTGCATCAAATTGCAAATGTAAATAAAATGTACTGTGGATACTTGCTCTTCAATTGAAATTTTATTTCAAAATAAAAACATGAAATAAATATATTTTTTACTAAACCACTTTGCAAGTGACATGATTTTTGCAAATATCATCAGAGAACATTTTAACCTTGTTTGTCAGGATACACAAGTTTAAAGGTTTAGGTGCCCATTAATCTCAAAGTTCCTTTCCATAAATTAATCACATACCACTAGAATAAGTCTTTACCTTTGGCCATGATAAATTAAGTCTTATTTCCACAAAATCAAAAACTACTTCTTAAAATAAAACTGGGGTTAGTAACATTATCACAATACGTTATTCCAGGGTTACCCTGGATCTTTACAGTGCCTCAACATCAGCCAGTACACAAATAAGTTGTGGCTACATTGAGATTTATTTTGTACTAAAAATTGAAATACAACATCACAAAGCTACTCAAGACAGTTCATAAATATTTGTAGAAAAAGGCATTGAAGGTAAATGAATATAAAAAAACAACGACCGCATCTAAAATATTACTGGCTCACTTGGTTGGACACTACACTCTGGAGTGAGGTATAAATAAATATAAGAACAGCAAGCAGGATTATAATAAGCCTAGATGGACGCATACTTTGTCTATTTTGACATTGAGCTGCAGTCTGAATATCCCACTTTTGGTTTCTCACTGCAAAACAAGTAAGGCTGACCAAAAAAATTCATGGTAATCGATCATGAAAGTCCGTGATCGTTTTTTGTTTTTGTTTTTCCCTCCTTTTTCCCTTTTTGACACCTGCCTGATTTTGGAGATCTGCAGCGTTTGTTTGCCATTGTTTCTGTGAAGCTTCGATTATCAAAATATGATAATCGGGTCAGCCCTAAAAACA
The DNA here is from genome assembly GCA_030347415.2 of Decapterus maruadsi. NCBI lineage: Eukaryota > Metazoa > Chordata > Actinopteri > Carangiformes > Carangidae > Decapterus > Decapterus maruadsi. The sequence continues at coordinate 8,354,487 of CM064888.1, read as the reverse complement.
AGTCCAACTAATTTAAAAAAAACAACTTTGGTGTATAATTAACCTGAAAAGTGATATTATAGATGGTGGGCAAAATGACAGTTTCAACAGTCCTGTGGTTGATTGTTGTGCTGCTGAAGTTCTTAAGTATTTACATAAATACTGTTAACTGGTCTTTTATTTGAAATGTCTTACATATACTGTAGCTGCCTGTGTAATTGTGCTTTACTGAGAGAGCTGAGTGAAAAACCTGGTGAGTCACTGCAACGAGGTGAGATGTGGCAATTCACCAAAGATTGTTTAAACACAAGCAACACTGACTGTAAGAGGCTGCAGACTACACTGCGCCGCGACATGCGCTTGTGGTTTTGTACATTCAAAACTATTGTGAAAGGCTCAAAGTTGAGAGTAATATAGAAGGCAAAAAATATAGTGCAGGTAGTGAGTGTAAAATAAGTAGTAAACTGTACATAACAAAAATATAAATCAGTGTTATTGTATTGAAATGCCACGCAAACCAAATACTGAAAACAAGAACCTATGACCCCATGTGCTCCCTTTTCATTAGAAATCACTTGTTATGTTGGCCGCGGGCAAAATGACATGCAAAGTCGTATTTGTCTATGCACATGTGTCCACAGATGTTGCACTGGAAAGGATGTTCATAGCCATGGCAGCCCATGTGGATGGTGTAGAGGATATTGTCAGAAAAGTGTATATCACAATGCTGGCATTTATGTAAGACCTGCTGATCCGGTGTGGTCAGGGCAGGGGTGGGTGTGCCCGGCTGACTGTTGTTTACACTCGCAGTTAAAGCGTTCATGTTGTTGACAAAACCCAGGCCAGGATCTGGACTGCAAGCGCCTTGGCCCGAGGTTGGTGATTGTTCCTTAGACGGTGACGTGTGTGATCTGTTTGAACACACTGCAATCTGTTCACTAGAAACTTGATGTATGAGAATGGGCTTCTCGTCTTTTAAGGACTCCCTGTCTGGAGACGCAGGGGCCTGAGACTCGGGGTGGAGGTCGGCCAATTGACCAGCAAGCGTAGACAGCTGATCGAGTGGGTTATTAAACGTCAAACCATTACTGCCCCTGCTGCAGCTGTCGTTCTCATCCACCTTTGGGAGGTTCTTGTACTCGCTGCTGTTCAAGTGCTGGTGAATCTTATGAGACAAGTCATTTAGATAATCAGACTTTGGTAACACCATGGATGGGGAGTTGAAATTAATGAGCAGTCGCCTGCTGAAGCCCAGCGAGCTCGTCCTCTTCTGCAAGGCGCTCAGCATTCTCTTGTTGGAGAAAGGAGAGCGGACCACCCTGGTGGGCAGGAGTTTGTGGCGGCGGCGGCGGTGGTGCGACAGGTTGCTGCGGTCACTGCAGCGGAAGGCGCAGAGGTCACACTTGTACGGCTTCTCCCCAGTGTGCGAGCGCATGTGGGCTTCCAAGTGGCGCTCGTACGCTGAAGCAAATGGGCACAGCTGGCAGCGGTGAGGCTTCTCTCCTGGGTGACAGTCAGGAGAGGAAATAAATGCTGTTATTTGACATTCTACAGCTAAAACAGTTTGTGTGTGCTGCAAAAGAGATTATTTGGCTGGGACTGAAAAATGTCTGGTATTTTTACTAGGGTAAAAAGATCAGATCATAAACTGATTATAAAAAAGGGATGCTGACTGTGCCAAATTTGAACATTTATAGTGGAAAAAAGTGGACTCCCTTATTGCCCTGACATAAAAAAAAAAAATGGCCCATGGTGTTCCTTGAGTGAATGCAAATGTGTGACTGTAAACACTGACCTGTGTGTATGCGGATGTGCTCTATTAACCGAGCCATGCCCTTGTTGGCATAGCTGCAGTAGCTGCACTTGTACTTCCCGTCGCAGGTCCTCTCCAGTCCGTCCATCTGCACCTCTGACCCGTCCTCCATGGACAGGCTCACCTCCACAGAGGGAGGGTCCAGACCATTCTGCTCACTTCTGGGTGCAGCAGCTACAGACAAAACAAACAAACACCACGACTTTAACATCATTATACTTTTGTGTACTACTTGTTTTTTTCCAATTGTTTGTCCTCCTCACCGGCTTGAAACTGCTCTGCTGACTCCTTTTCCCCACAAACAGAGCCTGAGATCATGTTGACGTGTTGAGTTTGCTGTGTCAGGTACTCTTGAAATTCCTTCACAAAATCCACAGGCTCGGTCTTTATCTCCTCCATCTCTTCCTTTGGTGTGTTGACGCTGAGCTACTTTAGTTCATAATAATCAATCAGACATGATGTGCCAACTCTGTTTTCACATTTGACAGCAGCTGACGGCAAAGTAGCTAACGTAAATGTTAGCTTGCCTGTTAACACCCGACGACTCACGGGTGTTTAGCGGAGCTGACGTCCCCTAACACCGGTTATTTGACAACAACTTTCCCCGTATATCTCATCTTACGTTACCGTTTAGTGAACCAACAACATGCCGCTAAACGGAGATAATTATGAAAATGATGCTCTGATAAATCATTAGCTACTATCGTTACCAGGTCAACGCCTCACTGCTTCCGTTTCCCAAACGTAACTGTTGCCTTCACGTACAGTTGGAAAAATATTACCATCAATCTACTCCCATCACGCTTCTCGGGAACGCTTCTCATACACGTGGGTGGCTTTTCCCGTGTCTTTTGTGCTTTAATTCAAAGCCACTGATACATTCAGCTATATCCAACCGTTCAATTATTTTTATACTTACTTGACAAGTTATTATTGTTTTTACAGTTGTTCATCTTTATACAAGCACAAAATCCGATTCGTAAAAGAGGCAAGTGAAGGCACCATGTAAACATTTCGTAACACAGCATGGCTGCCCCGTTGGTCAGGATTTTGTCAAAGGTGAGACTATGGTTATGTTTAAGTGCATTTACAGGGTTTCTACCCTAACTTTAACTTCCTCTACACGGCTTTAGCCCGTAAAGCTTGGCTAACATGTCTGTCCTTTGTTTACGTTAGGTTGCTAGCTCGCAGACGGCTAACATTAGCAAACAAACTAACTTGTTATGCTAACTCTAAAAGAAGAAAGGGATGAATGTACTGGATTGTGCTATTAACAGTGTCCGATAATCACCATGTCACATTATTATATTCTTCTTCCAACTTGCTCTCTGTCCTGCATTTAGTCTTGCAGACAGATCTCTCGGCCATGGGGGTCGTGCCAGGCTGGTTGGAGGAGCCTGAACACCAGATCTGCCCCAGATGTGGCTTCAGATCAGGCATCTGGGGTGGTCTCCTTCCCTCCCCTTCAGACATATTCAGAGGAGGAGGGCATGATGAGGGAAGCAGGTGAGTTGAGATATCTTGCATATATTATATGCATAAATAACTACAGCTGCTGATCTGCCGCTGGACACAAATATACCTGATACAATGAACATCTGTGTTGTTGCTTGACAGTGAAAAAATATGCACAAGAACGCATCGCCCCATTTGTGTCAAAGATGGATGAAAATTCAGTCATGGATGCGGAAGTGATCAAATCTCTCTTCGAACAAGGGGTATGTAAAGTGCAAAATTATATCAGAATACACTATTATGTTTATTATACCATTGGTAACTCTGATATTGTATTATCACAGCTCATGGGTATTGAGATCGACCCAGAGTACGGCGGCACTGGCTCGACCTTCTTCTCCTCCATCCTGGTTATTGAGGAGCTGGCGAAGGTGGATCCCTCTGTGGCTGTGCTCTGCGACATCCAGAACACACTGATCAACACACTGTTTGCCAATCTGGGCACTCCGGCTCAGAAAGAGAAGTACCTCAGCCGACTGTCAACTGACATGGTGAGCATCTGACGGTTTTTATTTTGGCTTGAACCTGTGGTGCTTCCTGGTCATAATTTAAAGGTGAAGGCAGCTAGTTAACGAACAGCCATTGAACAATCTGAAAAGATCACTTATTGCCTGTGCATACTCCGCACAACACTTAGTGGGATTTTTTCCTTCTCTTCTTCATGTACCGGTACTTGTTCTCATGTCACATAGGTTGGAAGCTTCTGCCTCTCTGAAGCAGAGTCAGGCAGCGACGCCTTTTCTCTGAAGACACGTGCTGACAAACACAAGGACTATTACATCATCAACGGATCCAAGATGTGGATCAGTAACGCAGAACATGCAGGTGTATTCCTGGTTATGGCCAATGTGGACCTTTCAGCTGTGAGTAACTGTCTATCTCTGTTGCCAGTTCTCAGCCAAAATGCCATCTCCTCATTTATTTATTTTTTACATTTCTTACAGGATAAGCGATAACACTGTTTATTAAAGTTTACTGTCACTGTACATACATACAGTTAAATGAAGACATCCTCGACATCTCTACTGATTTATTGAATGTTCGCACCCCGTCAGCAGAGATGCATTTGATGCCTCATTGACACTGGCACTTCTACAATTACAATGTAACATTAGACTGTCTTGTGATTGACAGGGTTACAGAGGAATCACCTGCTTCATAGTGGACCGGGACACCGAGGGACTTGAGATCTGCAAAAAGGAGAACAAGCTTGGCCTGCGTGCATCCTCCACCTGCCCGCTGAATTTGGACAATGTCAAGGTGCTGCCAAACAGATTACTGTGTGAACCGGCCTAATGTGAAACAAACACACTGTGACTTTTCTTAACCGTGCGCTCTCTTACTGTAGGTACCAGAGAAGAACATTCTGGGACAGATCGGCCATGGGTACAAGTACGCCATAGGGATGTTGAACGAGGGCCGGATCGGAATTGCAAGTCAGGTAAACGATGCTCGGTTCAACATTACTAGGCCTACATGTACATGTATCATGAAAATGTTGTGTGTGCTAATTGGTCTTGTATTTCAGATGCTTGGCCTGGCACAGGGTTGCTTTGACAACACCATCCCTTACACCAGACAGAGGACGCAGTTCGGAAAACGCATCTTTGACTTCCAGGTGACGATCTCCTCTCTTTTACATAACAAGTTTATGATCACTCACATTATGCTGGTTGCCAATATTTTTGTATAATGGGTACTTATCTGTATGGCGTTATGGTGCTTTATCTATTCCAGGGCCTGCAACATCAAATTGCTCACGTGGCAACGCAGATCGAAGCTGCTCGGCTGCTGACGTACAACGCTGCTCGTCTGAAGGAAGCTGGGAGACCGTTCATCAAGGAGGCCTGCATGGCTAAATACTTCACAGCAGAGGTCAGTCGACTGTATCAGTGACTAAAGTGATGGTGTTTCCAAGGTTTTCGGGACTGTCTGTGTCTTTTAATAGAAAATATTGTGATCAACAGTTTTATTTTAATCTTACACATTATTTGGAAGTTGCTGAACCTGTATCATTCTCTGAATTCAGATTTTTAATGTCTGTGTGTCATGTTTTGCAATCTCTGTGTTACATGTTCGATATGTTGTTGTGAACTTAGCCAGGAAACTTTGAAAAAGTTAAATTAAAGTTATTTTCCTGCAATTTTCTCTCCTCCTCAGGTTGCAACCCTAACCACATCTAAGTGCATCGAATGGATGGGAGGGGTAGGGTTCACCAAGGACTACCCCATAGAGAAATACTACAGAGACTGTAAAATTGGTGAGTATGACCAGAGGAATACTTTTTTTTTCTGCCTGTTTGTGAAACCAATGTTTAGATCAAAAGTGGTTCAGGCAACCAAGACTGTGTGGAAAAGGACACAGCTCATGAGAGTTACAGGGAGGTCAGGTGTAGCTGTGTGTGATTGGACCACAGCGGGGTGGAGCGGAGGGCTGATAGCAGCACCAGCTGTAATCGGACTCTCCAGGAATTCCCCTCTCAGAGTGTCATTATGCCAACACACAGCCAAGGGAACTTGCCAGGGCAAAATGTCACTTTTGCTTTCATCACTTCCATTTCAGCTCCTCAGTTCTCCAGCTGGAGCTCAGGCATAATGAGCCTCCTTTGTGTCCTGATAGTGAAAGCTGCAGACTCATGTAGTGAGCAGGGGAGTTTGACTATATGTGACCCGCTCTGGCGAAATGAGTCGGAAGTCGCAACGTTCTATTTTTAGATAATCAGCTGTAAACATGGAAAATCAATAAAAAATCGTTTTTTTTTCTTTTTAGCTAATTTCAAAGCAATGGCATTCAAAAACATTCTCTCAAAGTTTCACAGTCCAGATAATTGAGAAAAGGCAGTAAATGATGATTAAAGTTGACTTTCTACTTAAACCCTCTGAAAATGAGCGTTGCATCGTTGCAAAACATGAATTATCTTCTGATCCATTTGTGATAGAGACGAGCTGTAAACTGCATGTGATTCGCTGGATTCTCCGCTTTCCGACGGTCATTGAATGGTGCCTCTATGATAAGCAGGGACGGCTACAGAAACAGATGCTAAACCGAGTAGCATCGACGCTAACAGAGCTAGCGTCTATGCTAAACAGAACGTAGCAACGATGCTAAACCGAACGTCGCGGTCAACACAACGCTTGCACATATTTTACAAAACATGAACAAAACATCACAACTTCTGAACCGTTTATGATAGAGACGAGCTGTAAACAGCTTCTGAATTGTGAGATTCTCTGCTTTCCGAGGGTCATTGAATGGTGCATCGATGACAACAAATCACGTGGTACAGGAACAGACGCCAGAGTCACAGGCGGCTAAACTTTGAATGGAATTTTCTCAGGTTTTAGAACAGAATAAGAGAGGAGGAGATCGTAATTCAAATGGCCATATCTCGAAAACTATAAAATGTATTACTTTGACTAGGGTTTCATTTTAAAGCTCATTTCTAATCTTTCTTCCTAGTTTTTTTTGCAGTTTCATTGATACCAAAATCTCAACTTTGACATTTGGGTCACTGTGACTCATTTTGCTGGATCGGGTCACATATTGACCTTGTGTTATCCCCCCCCCCCTTTTTTGTCTTGTTTTGTTTTCATGTGCAGGCACCATTTATGAGGGCACAACGAATATCCAGCTATCCAGTATGGCCAAGTTCATTGATAAGGAGTACGACCACTGAAAGCCTGGTAGATTGCACTCTGTGTTACACTCCATGTGGGTTTTTCTTCTCCCTAAAATGACTTTTGTGGGATAAATACGGCAGCGTTGCTTTGTTTGTAGAGCTACTCTCATCTTCCTAGATTTTTTTTGCAGTTTCAACTTGTATACTTGTAAAGTAGTTCCTACCACTGACGTTACTGATGTAGTTGCTCTTCTCCATCTTGGATTAAAGTTTCTTTGGTGTGATGATTTTTTATTTTTTTTTTCACTTTTCCATTCATTTTCTATCACGGTGTTGTTCATGTGTAGATCTGTATCATTTCCCTTCTGGCCATATTTGTGTTCTTCTTCCTATTGATATACAGTATGTCAATGAATCATATCAGAATAACATCCAGTGTTGCAATATGTAGAGGAGTTATTGAAGGATTTTCACTGCTATGACTGAGATCAGTAATTTAATGGTGCATTTTCTTTGCAATAATCTTTAAAACAGGTGGATTGTAACGGTCCTGCACATATTGTGCACCGTAAATACTGTACAGTGCCTTACTGGCAAAATGAGAACACATCATAACAATAAATTATAAGTAAAGAGTGATCTGTCAATAACTTACAAAATCAATAAATGTGAATCATACTGTGCTACTATCTATATTTGGTTTGTGTCTGGTTGTAGGTTAGTACCAAGTTCTGTCACTAGATGGGAGCACTGTCTAGAGTGACAGCAGCACCCGGAGACGAGGCAGCTTCTCACTGAGAGAGCAGTCAATTACCGCGTCTCATAACAGCCTGTCACCTCTAATGATATTTTATGTCAATTTAATTATGCCAGTGCTTCAGATGAAAAGAGCCTGCCTTGCATAATTGCCTCACTGATCATTTTGCAGGTGAGATTGATTACACGTCCGTGGCCTACATGCTGCGTAAAATGAGGTTTATTGTTTTACACAAAACAGACAAGCTGTGTCCAAATATACAGACCCTCATGACATCTCAGTAAAAAAATCCATACACGTATGGTATTTAGTTAAATTATTTTTATATAATCAGAGTGGAATTCATTCTTAATTGCTGGAACTAGATACTGCCAGTATTGATTCCAAATTAGTACATAATTTAAATATATGATTTCCATGAAGTTAATGGATAACAGTGTGTTTTCATACACTTACTGTACAAGATTGTGTCATTTTTCCATTTAAAACTAATTAAATGCTGCTCTAACAGGGATATAAAAAAGCTCTTTCTTAAAATTCTCTATCTAATAATATACTGAGACGAAAAGAACATAAACTGGTGTATAAAAGATTAACAGACATATATATAAAGACATTAATATGACAAAGCATTCTCCTCATATTTTATTGATCATTCCACTTACTGAATATGATACAATTAATTGAAATGTCTAAAGCCTAATTCTGTTCTCTATCATGGTACTGTAGGGAAGTTCTCCTTTTTTTCCACATGGTATTTAATAAATATGTGTTTTTTAAGACTATTCCTATGGAGTTAAATTAGATGACTGTCAGAGAGAGATTGACCACATGTACATTATATTTCATCACCATCATATCCTTTAAAAAAAGGCCAAATGATTAGTGTTTCAGTGGGCTGCTGAAGAAGTAGGCTATAATTTAGCCCCGGGTCTTTATTGAAAGAACTAATAATCTGACATGATGTAATAAGATATAAACCTCTAGACTTGTGGTTAATCTGCAGGTAATGTTAGTGCTATACTGTGTCACTTTGGAGAGAACATGACAGAGGCTCAGAGAGAGATATTGTGGGCATCTAATTGATAAGATGAGACATTTCCAAAAATCACTTAAACAACAAAACAGAAGAGGGGAAGCACAGGCACACGGTGTTTGCATCCTTGATTGAGTGTTCTCTGTTTTCCCCTCTGATCCACTCTGACTTGTTCTGTCTATTGAAGGAGCCCTTGCTTAATGAACATAATCTGATGAAAACACAGCTATCTGTTTTTCACTTTGAATCGGCAAACGCAGCTCAACTGGCCTCTTTCTCCGCCCCCATCTTTAACACAGCTATGAGACCTCTAATTATGCAGGGATTCAAGTAGCTTTTCACAAAACACAGTGTTGTCCTTTAGAGCTGGAGAGCGCTCCATGAGCTAAAAGGACAGGCTGCATGTTTGTAGGTTGAGCAAATTCAATTTGTTTGATTAGTTCACTGCATCTGCTTCAAGTTTGGTTTAAATGATGAATCTCAAATGCAGCCAGTGTTGAGGTTTTTTTGTGCCTGCTATCAACATGTATGAGCTGAATTTTACCCCAAATTACACCTAAAGATATGCACAAAAAACATAGAGGTGCTTCTTTTTCAATCAAAGGCCTGGAGCCACATCATTTTTTGTGCATTTTCAGATTTGTGTGTGCATATACAAATCAGATTGCAGAAGCCAGATGTTATAATCAGATTCCATCCTGTGCATCAATCTGTAATTTAAATGTACTCTTTCTTAGTATGATGGCAAAAACATACACAAAGGACACTCCATTTACTCCCCCTCTTTTCTTCTAATCTGATCCCAGTCAACTATATGAATGTGCAAATATGAACTGCTGCAGCACTATTGTAACATGCGACAGAAACAAGCCCTGTGTTGTGCATTACACCACCTGCTGCCATTGTGGGTCTGCAGGCTTTTGTGCAAAGCTGATTTGAAAAGGCTTTATCGCAATGGTATAAGGCAGCCTTCAGTTTGATGTCTGCCTGTAGCACTTCCTGACTAATAAAATTACACTGAAGTCAGTGAGCTCCGGTCAAGGTGAAGCACACAGACGTGTATTGCTTTCCTTTCCTGTTGCACTAAGGGAGGAAACTTGAAATGCAACAGATGAGTGACAGGTTGAGCCTCAGCAGGTCGCAGTTCAGCAACAGCAGCCTCAGCACGGCAATAGAGTAAGAAAATTGTGCAATAGCTGCTCAAAAGGTTTCCCTGTTTAGACTCTTGTTTGATAATTAGCGGTTTGCATTAATGCGTAAAATCTGTGCGTAATTTGCGTAATATTTGTGCCAAGGCCAAGATGCTCTGTCTTGCAGTGTGATAATCTCTGGACCATGGATTCAATTTACTGACCGGTGATTGCGCACGCCCCAAAAACCTTGAGACATTTTCCTCTTTAATCTAATTGGATGATAAGTGTGTGCCTACTGTTGAGCCCGAAGCCAAAACGCTTGCGCGGCCCTTCTTTTTCTCTCTCTCTCTCTTTTGAGTCTATTCTCGTCACAGCCCCCCCGCGGATTCATCTCAAACCTCATTTGCTATTGTACCTGCCCAATAGCAGAGACGTAACAGAGGCGCGTTTTAACTCGGATGGCATTTTTGATTTCATCATTACAATCCGGCGCAAGTTTGACGCAGCGATCTGTGCGTCCTCACTCTGATCATCCTCAGGAGGTGGACCCGGCTGCGTGAGACTTTCTCTTTTTATTCCCCTCTCCTCCTCTTTCTCTGACTTTTAACAACAAATATAAAGAAAGAAAATCAGTTTTCAGGCATTTGTCCTCCCTCGTGATATTCTTTAATGTTGATCCACATCGGACAATAACCGGTGATGGCAGACTCTGATGCGCAAGAGACTCGCCAACCCGCAAAGGACTCTCCGTTCTCCATAAAGAACCTGCTGAACATCGAGGACAAACCCGCGAAGCCGAAAAGCTTCCTCGGCTCGTCCAAAGGAGTGTTCGAGAGCAGCTTCTTCTCTCGGCTCGGTGACCTGTCTCTCCCTCGGTTTGAGTTGCCCACACACAGAATTGGACTATCGGGGCAATATTTGGAAAGAGCGTCTGCCTGGTGGTACCCATACACGCTTGGGGCTCATCTGAGGACCGGGGGTAAATATTATTATTTTAACTCTACATCTCACAAAACGGCAGAAATCATCTTGAGTTAGATGAATGTCACAGCACAGGGCCTGTTTGCATATAGTGAAAATGTGTAAATGATTGTTATAATGAGTTGCTTGATTATACATTTGATATTTTAAGGAAAGGGGGGAAAATGCATTGGGCAATTTCATATTGAAATACAGGTGGTTTGCAGCTAATAGGCTTTGGGTTCCAGAGAATCATGCTTGTAATCTTTTCAGCAGGGTCTGAGAAGGCCAACCTCAGGGAGGCATCACCGGCACCGGACAGGCGCTCCCCGGATCTCCACAAAAGTGACCATGATGTCAAAGAGGAGAGCGCCGACGACGACATCGCGCTGGATGAAAGTGAAACGGATGAGCCAAAGAAAGAGTCGGAGCAGGGCGACGACTGGAGGAGAAAAACGGACGAGCTGGACTCCGAGAAGAAGCCTTGCCGGAAGAAGAAGACGCGCACGGTGTTTTCCAGGAGTCAGGTCTTCCAGCTGGAGTCCACCTTCGACATAAAGCGCTACCTGAGCAGCTCGGAGAGGGCGGGCCTGGCCGCTTCCCTGCACCTGACGGAGACGCAGGTCAAAATCTGGTTTCAGAACCGGAGGAATAAGTGGAAACGGCAGCTGGCCGCGGAACTGGAGGCGGCCAACCTGAGCCATGCGGCGGCGCAGAGGATTGTGAGGGTGCCCATACTTTACCACGAGAACGGAGCCCCAGAAACGGCCGGGGGCCCCGCTGCAAACTCATCGGGGAGCCAGTCACTCGTGGCTTTTCCCCACCACATGTACTATTCCCACCCAGTCCCGCTGCTGAGGCCTGTTTAACACTGACTGAGTCATAATGAACTGTAAATATGTTTTTAACACTAGAACCGCCGTTGGACACAATATACCTATAACCGCCATGAGTCGTCCATTGGACGACCTGTAATAAAGCATTAATTAGTGCTGTATAGGTGTTACATTTGTCATAGTCTTTTAACAGCTACTCTGGGCCGTGAAGTAGGCTGCACCCCGCAGCCTCCGCGAGGGGGGGTGGGCGGTGGCGGGGGGGCAACGACGGCGACATACCGTAGGAGCCCCGCCCCCGTCAAAGCGGGTTTCCACCGTATAAACGATCTCTCTCTCTCTTTTAACGGCAACATCCATAGGCCTAGTCCATAGTTTTCTGTGTTTGTCAGGTGGAGCTGTCCATAATACAGACGCAGGACACCCCCCCCCCCGACTGTGGGCTACAACTCCTCTACATCCAGTCTGTCTAGTCTGGACTGCGCCGTGCGCGTGTGAAGTAGCCCGACTGGACGCCAGTGTGCATCGCAGCCTGCGCACGTGTAGGCTACACACAAAGACACACACGCACACAAACACGCGCACATACGCACACAAACACAGAGAGGGGAGAGAGAGAGAGAGAGCGAGCGCATAAGCCCAATAATGCCGGCGCAAATCAATGAATTCTCAGGTCGTCCAATGAACGAACGGCGGCGGTTATAGGTAAAAATGAGAAAACATGATCGATATTTTTTTCTGTGAATAATATTTATTGTATTTAACAAAAGGGGGTGCTGCCCAACATCATTTTAGGAAAAGTCACGGACTGGTGGACTTTTTTTTTTTTTTTAAATAAAGTTATGCACAAATGAAAATCAAAGTCGTCCAATGGACGGCAGTTGGCGGTTCTAGTGTTAAAGGAGAGTGACCTTCATTGAAAAATAAAAAATAAAAATACAATTTTTGTATATTTTGTAGATGAACGGGCACAATGTTAGGTCATTTTGTTATTATTATTATTATTATCATTATTATTAATTACTTTTAATGATCCTTTATCCTGCTGAAGTGTCGTTGAGCAAGGCACAGACCTCCTATTACAGCCCAAAATGTGTTTCAAAGGGAAAATAGAAATTATAATTATTACTATTATTATTATTTGTATTGTTATTATTATTATCTCTAAAGTGGCTAAATATATTTTAATGTATTCCATTTGAAAAAAAAGAACATGTTTTGAACAGGGTTTGTCCATATGTATTTTCCAGAGAATTGTGTCAGTGTTTGTAGCTAAAAATGTGGAATTTAATATTTTGATATTTTCCAATATTGTGCAATACTGTTGGCTTCACATCAGGCTTCAAGCCTTTATCACCTATAGTTCACTTTTACAGAAAAAAAACAAGGCTATCCTTTTCTCTTTGAAACAGTGAGGACAATCATGTGATCCTTAAAAAAATCCCTGAAAAAGTTGCAGGTGTGGAGGAAGTTGTTTCAATGACGCAGTGTTTTACGGTAAATACAAAGCCATGACATAGCCAAAAAAAGCCTCTGTTTTCTGTATGGTTTTCCTCTGATATTATTATTGAAATTCTGTATATTATATGGTCTTACACTCAGTAAAGATTTCGTTCCAAAAAGAAATGTATGTATTCTTAATATACTAGTAATGTGAAGGGAAAATAATCAAGTCGTGTCTAAAAATGTTGGTTTTCAATGCAAGGAGTCTGAAATATCTCAGATGAAGAAGCCTATGGTGCGCTCCAAAACAAGCAATTATCAACACTTTAACCGTTTAATAATGATGGGCATTTAACAACACCTGCCACGTTGAAAAACATCAGTTTTTCAGTTGAAACCGAATTTTGGAACATTTTTATGTTAGGCTGACATAGACTATTTTGACTTTTATAGGCTACCACAAATTTCCTACAGGATTATTGTTCAGAATTTGTAGCCTTTTGATTACCTAAAATATTAAATTGTGATTAGGTCTATTAAATAACATATAGTCTGTAAGTCTAGAATAAGGTGGTCACGAGGAATTTAAAATGCATTCGGGCAATTACAAAGCCAGTAGGCGCTGTTAATTTTTCAAGTTTGGCCACATTCATTTTTTTCTGAAGGGGGGAGTATTTTTTTGTCGTCTCATAAGATATCTCCAATCGCCTTTAGCAAAACACCAAACAGAAGAAGAAGATAACACCCTATAGCCTCCTACATCACCTCAAACCTATATGACCACAGTTTGCCCCAATAGCTGGTACTGTAGACTATTGTCGTTTATTAACATGTTTTTGCCGTTTTTATTTTAGTAGAAAAATCGGAGGAAAAAAATAAACTCCATAGACATCATGAGTCAGAGAGAGAGAGAGAGAGAGAGAGAGAGAGAGAGAGATTTGAGCGACCATCCCCTGTCATGTGACCTGCGCTGAGACAACGGAAATACGCGTTGGGGCAAAACAACCAATCACGTTGCAGGCGGGAATTCGAACATTCGTTTCAACCAATCAGCGCCGTCTGGAGCATTCGGCAGTTCGTGCATAGCCGGGAGTTAGCTTCATGTAGCCAGCTTAGCTAGCGACTGATTTCCACGTTGTATATTTTGGATTTTATCGCAAAAATCAAGGCGTTACAAAGAGACGTGTTGAACCAGAGGATCATTTTAGGCTGAGCGGCACCAAAACCGAAACGGTAAGTGAAGTGAGGACCGGGGCTTCTGGTCTGAAATGTGCACACTGTTAGCAAACACCGGTCGCTGTAGAAATGGGCTTGGTCTAATTGCTGGATATAACGGAACGGTTTGTGTTGTTTTATATGAATTAGAAAGCTAAGTATATCTAAAAGGTCGGTTAACCACAAGTAGCACAGCTGTTGTCCCACCATTTAGCCACGAGGCTATTCCTAATTTGTCGAAAATGGAAAATATAGACGCTCTTTTAAGAAGATCACAACCCATGCTTTACTACTCATTCAACAGCAGTAACCTTATTCAATTTACCTCTCTCAGCAAGCCCAGCTGCACTACAAACGTTATCATAAAGTAACAAATCAACAAGTGAATGGTTTCTTTTCAATTTATGCATAATGAATCTCAAAGTGATCGATCAGTTATAGGGTTAGGATAACAATCTGTAAACACTGTTTTCACTGAAATAGGAATACCTTTACAATCTGAAGGTAAAGTCCAGGAAATTAACATTATAGCTGTGGAGCCTAAAACGTTAATATAAAATGATTAATGGAACTTCAATTCAACTAATGAATGCGATATAACTTGGTTAGTGAGTGTCAATTAAACTACATTATTTAAAGCTTTGGTTTGTAGCCAGATTTAATGGGCCTAATCAATGTTGTAATATGCCCCTTGTATATTTTAAATATTGATGTCATAGTCAATTATTATTTTTTGTATTTCTTTTTCAGATGACAGGCTCAAACGAGTACAAGTTGAACCAGGGCCCGGAGGACAGCATCTCTGCTGTCAAGTTCAGCCCTACCACAACTCAGTTCCTCCTGGTTTCCTCGTGGGACTGCACTGTCCGTCTTTATGATGTCGGAGGCAACACCATGCGGATGAAGTATCAGCACACAGCTCCAGTCCTTGACTGTGCTTTTTATGTAGGTCACAGATTTTTTTGTATCTGTTTTATCTCTTCCATTTTTTCACGTCAAAGCCTAGAAGTCTGGTACAAATAGTTGATATCTACCCTCTCACTTGCAGGACCCAACACATTCTTGGAGTGGAGGTTTAGATGCACAGTTAAAAACTCACGATTTGAACACAGACCAAGGTATGTCACAAGCCTGTTAATACATAGTATCACAAATCTTCATAACATAGAGTTGAATTTTCCAATTCTGTTTATTTATATCCCATATCCAATTATGTCTAATGTTCTCCTCAAACAGACACAATAGTTGGAACACATGATGCCCCCATTCGTTGTGTGGAGTACTGCCCAGAGGTTAACGTCATGGTAACGGGGAGCTGGGACAGATCAGTTCGGCTGTGGGACCCGAGGACACCCTGCAACGCTGGCACCTTTACTCAGCCTGAAAAGGTGAGCACGAGAGACACATTCATGTTTAACCTTGTTGTTTGTGCCAGAAAGAATTACGCAGAATGGTAATTATAGCAAGATTTACAGGTTTACATAAACTGTGAATGTGAAAGATGGTATGTTTGACTTTCTAACAGAAAAATATAAATTTTATCATTACTGGTTAGTACTTGTTTTCTAAACTTAAAGGACATGGTTACAAAAACATGAAAAAAACATGACATTTTTAAGATGCATGTTATAAAATGGTCTGAGTTATAATAAAGTGACTGAGAAAATACAGAAATCTGATGTGATGTGTTTTTACACTGGTGTAGTTACTAGTTACAACTGTTTGTGTAGGACTTGTGTCTCCCACTTGTCTCATAAATGTATCTCTGTGACAGGTGTATACTCTCTCCGTGGCGGGAGATAGACTAATCGTTGGCACAGCTGGAAGACGAGTCCTGGTCTGGGATTTGAGGAACATGGGCTACGTACAGCAAAGAAGAGAGTCCAGCCTCAAGTATCAGACCCGCTGCATTAGGGCCTTCCCCAACAAACAGGTACACTTAATTACAACCGACTTAATCCAATAAGACTTGACCCTGAATTTAGCCTGAATAGAATATCTTGTGACAAATACAGATCCCTGTGTTAGTGTGAAAGAGTCAGTTGATAACTTTTTCACATTTTCTGTCTTGGCTGCAGGGCTACGTCTTGAGTTCAATCGAGGGACGTGTAGCTGTGGAGTACCTGGACCCAAGCCAGGAGGTTCAGAAGAAGAAGTACGCATTCAAGTGCCACAGGCTGAAGGAGGAAGGAATTGAACACGTCTACCCTGTCAATGCCATCTCGTTTCACAGTGTTCATAACACATTTGCCACAGGTACGACCTGCTAGTTTGTACTTGACAAAAGCAATTAATACGTTTTGTCGCTGTAACAAGACAGTTTGTTTTGCGAAGCTCATAGATTTTACCTGTGACCTATTTAGCCAGAGGCTGCCAAGGTCGCACATCAAACACACCGTTATTACAGATCCATATCTCAGTAGTAACACGGCCTAAATGTTCTGAAGTTGACCTTGAGCCTCTCCTTCTGCCAGGTGGCTCGGACGGCTTTGTGAACATCTGGGACCCGTTCAACAAGAAGCGCCTGTGTCAGTTCCACCGCTACCCCACCAGCATCGCCTCGCTCGCCTTCAACAATGACGGCACCATGCTCGCCATCGCCTCCTCCTACATGCATGAGAAGGGAGACATCAGCCACCCAGAGGATGCCATCTTCATCCGCCAAGTCACAGATGCTGAGACCAAACCCAAGTGAGTCTTCCTCACCCCCTGTTGTCTCATGTATACCAAGACAGTTTGCTACTTATCCGTGAGCAGCTGCATTTACAAGGAGCACGTCCAGCTGCGGCATATGCTGATCTGTATCTCTGTCTGTCCACTTTTCAATATCCGACAGTTGAAAGATGCACAGATGAGTTGAAAATCCTTCCCCCCCAGTCTGTGTCTGTGCTGCCAGTGTTCAGACGAAGAGAAACCTGCTGTGCAATGAAATCTATAACAGCAGCCACGCTTAAATACTACCTCCATGAAACTAGAAATATACATGATTTTTGGGGGGTGGTAGTAGTATTAGGGTCTATTTGCTGTCATTAACAATATGGAGGTGGGAATGTTGGATTAAACTACACCAGAAAGTCTTGTTTGGTTGTTGGTTAATCAGTTTTCTCTCAGAGGGAATATCTGAGAGATCCACTATCAGTTTTCAAGAGTGTTTCAGTTGAAAGAAATAGAGCGAGAATGATGAATTTTGTAAAGTGCTTCCACTTTACTTGCACAATAACAGCTCTGTTGATGTATAAACAATTATTCAATCAGATCTTTTGCATACTTATGTAAAACACATTTTGTCAGGAAGGTAATGAAATCTACATGTCGTTTTAAAATAATGGTTATCTTACCTCAGGAAGCAGCATAATCAGCATAATATTTAATGAGTGTGATATGCCTTTGCCCCATGCAACATGCATTGGGTCATCGATTGCCCTTTAGTTTATTTAATCTCTTCTCTTCTGTCTTTGTGTTACAGGTCGACCTAAATCCACCCGGGAACAGGTCCCTCTGCGATGAAAATCTTGATCACATTTGGGTTATCTGCTGGCATCCAGTGCATCATTACCACCTTGTTTTATGTAATTAATTTCCATTCCAGTTTTTCTTTCTTGTAAGTAATGTTTTTAAATGTTCTTTTCTGTTCTGGCTTTTGTTAAATATTTCATTGTTTTGTGTGTGTGTGTGTGTGTTCTGAAAAGCTACTATTTCATATACACCTTTTTTGCATGGCTTTTTATGGAGCAACAGAACACAAATTGATTTTCTGATCATTTATGTTGACTGTTGTTAACATGTCACTGAAGCTGTCCTCGGATCAGTCTTTTAACACTGATATGAACTTTTTGAGTATAATTAAAAGAACATTTTGACCAAGTCGGTTGATGGTCTTTAACATTTGTCACTTTTAATACCTGTGGAAGAAAACCTTAGAAATGTTAGGAATGTGTCAGGGCAGGAGAGGTTGTTCTCTTGATGATGTGTTGAGGGAAAGTGATGATCCACTCATCTTGCCGAGGGCTCCACTTGCCCCCAGACAGTGACCTGTGCTGATAGACATCAGAGGTCTGCGACCTAAAGCAGATCCCGCTTTATTAGTGAAGAAAACTAGGACAAAACCACTAAACTGGATGACCCGGCTGCACCTGGCAGGAGGAAAAGTTTAATCATCAAGACAGCTCACTCACAGATCGGAAAAGCCTGGACGGTAAATTTAGGTTTTCCAATACCGCAAAACTGTAATCCTGAGTTCTCTCCATCTTGACTTTCGCTGTGCTGTGGGTTTGTCTCTAACTCTTTTATCAAGAATAATACAGGAAGAAATGCAATTTAAAAATGACACATTACACTCATTTATCTATATAGAAGATAAAAAAAGCAATGTTTCAGACGGCCTGTACTTTTTTTGTCATTATCGCTGAATTTATCTGCTGCAGTTTTGCAAGTTGTTACACTGGTGACAGAGTCGGACGCTGCGCAGACCTTTTTTAATGCAGTATTCTGTATCGAGTGAATGGGAACAGCGAACCCAGTAGTGCCCTGCAAAAGTCTAAGTGGTGGTTTTTTCCCTCAGTTCAGATTTTCAATTGCAACTAATGCAATTTTTGAAGCCCTTCAGCCAAAGCAGCAGAGAAGATATAGATGTCAATTATTCTGTTTAAGAGCCTCAATTTTTTTTCTAATGGCTCTATCTGCTTCTGTGGTATCCTGGAAATGATTAGCCCGGTTTGGTTAAATGATGTAACTAATTCCCATGATTGTCAATAATGAGTCTGTCTTTGACGTCGGATTGTGACTGCAGCTTAATATGAAACGGCATTCGTTTTGGGATGTAATTACTGCTCGTGAAGCAGATGCAGAATGGCCAGGGGTTTTGTTGTTTGGGCTACAGCGAATTACCTTGTTTCCTGTCATCTTTGGCTTCCGCTAAATTGGAAAATTGAGTTCTTTGAGTGTGCATTATAACTGTTACGGTTTTCTTGTCAGTGCTGGAAAGCTATTTTATAGGAGAAAGTAATTTAGGCACCAATTTGTCAGGTGCATTAAAGCAATTAGTATTTTTGGGACCTTGACACAGTTCTGCAAAGAGTTATAAATGTAGAGTCCTTTGTTCGGTACCTTACAGGATTTATTAAGGGCTGTAATTTAACAAATTGCAGCAGATACATCTGTTGCATTATCTATCAGCATCTTCATCCGA
This sequence comes from Decapterus maruadsi, assembly GCA_030347415.2. NCBI lineage: Eukaryota > Metazoa > Chordata > Actinopteri > Carangiformes > Carangidae > Decapterus > Decapterus maruadsi. The sequence continues at coordinate 8,334,996 of CM064888.1, read as the reverse complement.
GCCTGTTTCCACAGAGCTCTCTCCAGGGCTTTTTCTTCTTCTTCTGTTCCTTCAGCAAAGGCCCAGTTAACCACATCTGTGGTTGTGTGGCCAGGCTCTGGTTTCCCACCGCTGAAGTGTTGCAGACAGTTTGGCTCTACATGAAACCATTACATGACAATTAAAATGGGTGATTGTGCTCCAACAGCCTGTCAGGTGCATTTAACCCAACCACAAAAGGCTCTTATGTTCACTCAAGAGGGCACAGATGACCTTCAACCAGACACCTTATCTCTCAAGACCGGCTTCTAATATTATATCAAGCTGATGATACCATCCTCCATGAGCTGTGGAGAAATCGGGGGGAAATCACATGATGCATCGGGAAAATATTGACAGCATTCTGTATTGTGGTTGGTTTTCTGTTTCACTGCCACATATTGCAGAGCCAAGATGAAGACGCCGGTGACACCATGATGCTGTTTGCAGAAAATTAAGCATTTCAGTCATATTTAATAAGCTCAGAGCACATTTTTATAATTTCACACAAAAAATGAAATGTTTCCTCTGAAGTCTTTCTAATCTAATAGTGAGAAAGTTTCTCTTGGTAGCGGTTTAGAAGCTCTGCAGGTGTTGGTCAAGTTATTCCATATCATCACTGCATAAAGGTTTCAGCAACTGTCGTACAGAAACTGTGGTTTTAATAAGTCAGTAATAAGTTGTTATGACATTTTCTTTTATAAATTCAACAAAATCCTCCAGATTAAAGGAATAGCTTGGCATTTTGGGAAAACAGTTTTGTTTTCTTGCAGAACTAGATGAAGAGGTTGATGTAACCCTTGTCTGTCTACTAAAAACGAAGCCACTGAACAAACCAAAACACCTCAAGTAATTTGCACTCGCACTATTTTCTGGCATTCTTTATAAAGTGAAAGTGCCGTTCAGCATTAGTGTTATTTACAATCCAGAAGGAAATTAATCAGATATTCTACTCAATGGTTTCCTCAGGGAAACCCAGCTGGAGGTTTTTTTTTTCACCTTATAAAAACCCATCAAGTTATAGTAATAACTTGTTAAAAAAGATTGATTTTGGTGTTGATGCTCTGCAGCTCTTTCCACAGGGTAAGTGGTTGGAGGACTCCTGATGAATTAAAGAAGTACGTAAAACACAGCAGGGATATGGTGCTGGAGGATCTACACCACCCACACTGACTTTCATTTAGTAGAAGCTCCTGATATTAATGTATATTACTGATCTGTAAAACATTAATGATCGCTTATTTAATTTTAGTGTCCTTTAGAGATCAACACCTTCATAGCCACAGGGCTGGACCCGTCCTGCAGAGAGCTGGCATCCTGTTGCCAGTACATCCCATCTGAGGATTGAAACCTGATCCTGTGGATGTGGCTATGGCCCAGCAGCACCTACGTACACTCCAAGCTTGCCCCTGCCCCGAGGAGGCTTTTAAAGAGCTTTGGTGGGTAAGACAGCATCTCCTGGAGAGCATTGTAGTTCCATTAGAGCCTAATTAGACGGTTAAGCTCAAGGCCATGTAACCCACTGCTGGGTTTCACACTCGCAGCCATCCATCTCTTTACAGGCCGAGCAGGCAGGCCGCATGGGGCTGACTACTGGAGGACACTCACCTGGGATCTGGGCAGTAGTAAATCAAAAATCTCAGGGCGTGACAACGGGGTCACAGATTTTGGGCTCGTGGTGCCATTTTGGCTCCTAGGCTTTTAGTCGCAGATTTATCATTTGATAATGAATCATGTGACACTGGTGTTTCAGAATCAGGCCTCCATTGTTATTCAGGACTTTGTATGAAAGAACATACTATATGATTAGTTTTGATCATTATGAACCACAGAAATATCTCAACAGCGATTTGCCATAAAATCAAACACAGCTATTCATGGTCCCCATAGGATGAACTTATATAATTTCTTGACATTTTGTCTATTACAAGAGGTTCAATTTATAGTTTGGAGTGAAATATCCCAACATTTTTTGGAAAAATAGCCATGAAATGTGGTAAAGACTTCGTGTCTCCCTAAGGATGAACTGTGATCACTTTCATGATCATGCAGCTCTCCATCTCAGAATTTATGACAATATCATTTCAAAATGTATGTGTGTGTGTGTGTTTTTTTTAGCAGTGTTCGCTTGCAAATGCACCCCAGCATGATCACTCTACACTAGTAGAGCTGTAAATGTTCACCTTAAAGCCAGTTTAAAAAAATGCATTAACATAACACAATGCAATATAAACATTCACCTCAAGAGTAAATGTAGGCTTTAAAGAAACTTACAGTTATCAATGAGCTGTCATATCACCCATCCAACTGATGATGGTATGAACGTAAGGTAAATGGGGGCATTCGGTGCATCTGGGGTCATGTTTGAAAATGTATGGCCAGGGGGCACCAGAGCTCCAGAGAGGTGACAGTGAAAGCAAAACCAAACTCTCACACTGTTTGTTACTCAGCTCAGCCGTAAACAAGTGGATTTTTTTTTTTTTAATCGGCTCTACTGATTGATTTGTTCAGGTTTTGTTCTGAGTCTCCCATTGTTCAAGGTGTTTGTGAATCTGAGAGACAATATATGAAGATTCCCTCTGATGCAGGACACTCCTCCACGTCCATGTATAAGGTATCATATTGTACTTGTGATTGGGTTGTCAATTTCCTTCAGGGGTGAAACCACAAAACACTTAAACTGATCCATGTCCCATAGAGAGAGAGACACCTGTCAGGCTCTGTGTGAACTGAGCACGTCCTGTGGATCACTCCACTGAAAACATAGAACCTGTTGCATTGTGTTGATGATTTGCGGTCAGCTTTGGAGTGACAGGCAGTTTTCTTTATACAGCCAAGAGAAAAAAAAAAAAAAAAAAAGACAAGGGCAGATCCCATGGGGGGCTTTGGAAAACAGTAACTTGTTATCCCCATTTAAACTGAAATCAGATTGCAGGGCTTTTCAGGCCAGCCTCTTTGTACGCTGCCTGTGTCTATGAAACCCTCTGTGCTGTTTAATGGGTTCATGGCCACAGGGCAAGGGTTACAGTTTGTCCTTCCTGCAATTAGCATTCACGGTTAGCTTAGCAGAACTAATGCACCACATCTTTGAGGCTCAAGTTCCCTGTGTGCCTTTGAGTGACTGCGGGCAAGATTTAACTGACTCCTTGTATCCATTTCATCCTGCATTATTAGATGTTATTGGCAAAAAATCCCCCTTAAAGAATATCATGTCAAGCCAACTATTATCAGCCAATTAAGTGTCGGTGACACATTGGTGCTCTATGGAAAAAACAGAGGAGATGGTTGATGGACTTCTGTTTACCATACAGTGTAGCTCCAGGTCACGTAGTTAGAGTAATATTAGCACAAGCGCCTCGTCTCCCGTGTCATTTGAACATCACAGATCAATACAGGCCATTTCCGCTTCATTGTCCCTCTGCATTAATTTTTCATACTTTTTTGTCACATTTCTGCATTATAACAATAACAACAAAAACTTGGTTTTTCTCCTGTGACATTTAGGTCAAGAAACTGTGATCTTATGACAGTTTTCAGTACACAAGGACATTTACACCAAAGCTATTGTGGCAGCGGTTGTGGGCCGTGGGGATCTCATGGGTCTTAAGTGACACCACTGCTACAGCAAAGCAGCTTGAAGCTGTTTTCTGCTCTTAGTTCTTCTCAGTGTTGTGTAATGTTACATAGTTTATGAAGCCATGAGTGTTTATGTAGGTTGGCTGCAGCCTTGCTTGAAAACTATAGCAAATATGTAGGCTTCAATGAGGACTGTGGGGGCTTTCTGAGAGCAAGTGAATGCATCTTTAAAAAATTATGAGCAAAAATTACAACAGATATAATAGTATAACCAAATACTGCTCTCAGGCCCTAAAACTGAAAGGCTCTCACACATCTCTCACTCTTGAGTTAATAATAACCGTTTTTATATGGCATGAATGGGCTATAAGTTCTTTGTAACAAAAAAGAAATATAACCAAGAGCAAGCATAGATTTGAGCTAAATAAAACCTAACTTGATAAATTAAAGTACATATGCAGGGAAAAATCTATGTTATTGAATATGAAATACATTTGTCATTTCCTAAGTGCATTTTGTCTGAGTGATCTGTGACTACAGTGCATTATGGAGCCAAATCAATGACACAAAAAGGAGGTGCTTTCATAAACAGTTTTTGATTATCGGACATTATTAACTTTTCTGAATCCAGCGAAGTGAAACAGTATGTTGACCCATCGACTCAAATGCAGATTAAGCAAACTAATGTGAATCCAGAGATCAATGCATTCACCCAGTGATGTTTTATGTGTGTAGAACGGCGATGCATTGAGAAGTCTGGCTCTAATTCATCATCGTCCACACATTATATTATTATTGATGGCTCTTGCCTGGGGCTGGTCCATTTGTTTTTCAGATTTGTGACAGGCAGCCAGCAGCATGCCGGATCGAGGTTTATTCTGCAGCCACGCCAGCAACGTCGCTCACAGCTCGCTCTTATTCATCTATTGACCATCATACCTCCCAATAATCTGGCGCCTGACACATTTGACAACATTATGTGGAACAGGTCAGAGGACACTGCTAATGAAACTGAATGATGGATGTTGTTATCTGCAGCATTAACCTTGCTAATAGTTGTCACAGGCGGCACATTTACACACGCACACATGCACACACATAGCTGCTGCAGCCCTGCAGAGCCTGCTGGGATTGTCATAAAAAATAAAGAGCTGCTCATTCAGTGAGCCAGTCCAGAGGCATGCACATCAAATAAATACAATACAGTATCACACAGTGTTGCAGCTCAGCAAGCATTAGCAGGTCAAAACATGTCAAGGTGAAAATTGAACAAAATTTGATTGAAAACAGCGGCTTTCATGCTCCTCTAGGTTACATTTTAACAATTGTTTTAACACAGTTTTAATGACCACACATCATTGTTTAATAGGTTCTAACCAGAGGCTGAATTACAATCAACTGAAACAAGTGTAATATTTCATTTAGATGTGAAACCTTAGACTTAGACTTTGATTTAGGCAGGTTTCAAGGAAGAGGAGGAAACCTCAAGCTTACGAGGTGTTTTTAGAAAAATGTTAACAGTGGAAAACTGGTTTGTTAAAGACGAAAAACAAGATTGTCCATGGGATGGAAGGAGCAACATAAAGAACGGGCTCAATACGTCTTTTGGAGATATCTGACGACAGCCCTGCAGGTGTATTTTAGCTTGTGGCTATCATAAATACTCACACATTTTTCTTTTTTTTTATTTTATTAAAAACACGTGAACAATATTTTCTGTCTTAGAAAGGAGGTAGAAAATGACATAGTAAAAATCACATTCTGTGTGAGTGAAGTCATAAGAGAGGTCTGTAACACCAGGGGTGAAGTGAGCTGTATGACTGCGAACGCACCGCTCCGCTCTGCTCCACTCCATCCATCCATCCCGCATGGCTAATGTATCCCTCTCAATAGCCAGGGACAAGGGTAGAGAAGACTGCTTGTGTGAAGCACAAAAAGCCCCAACGCAGCCATGTTCGCAACAGTAATTGGCAAGGAAGCTTCATCTCATTCACTCCTCTATGTCTTTTGTTGTCCTGTAGGTTTTTATAAGTGTGGTGCTTTCAGGGTTGTTTAAAAAAAAAAGAAAAAAGAGCTGGCTAATTTCTGGAGCCCCCCACCCTCTCTGTCTATCATCACCATGTGCCCATTTATTTATTTTTTATGAGCATACAAAGGAAAGATTCTGCCTTTAATTTGCTGAACACCATACTGTATTAATAACTAAACATTTAGCAGTGTCTTGGTGATACCTCTGAGTACCATACTTAAATTTTGAACATGTGAAAGAAGTGGAAAAACATTTAATCTCTTATGAATCCTGCTGCTTTCACACTCTGAAAGCTTTGTTGCTGTTCTGTAAAGTAGTGGTCACAGAATAGAGGTTGGTGGGCATTAGCGGGAGGACCTGTCTCCTTTCATCATCACATTGCAGTAGTTGTATAAAAGCCTGCAAAATGTAGCTCGTAGTTACATTTTCACCACAATTACACTCTATCCTGTTGTAAAATGCTTTAAAAGATTTTTCACACTCACGTTAGTGCATTTTTTTCCTCTCTCATAAGCACTCTTAACCCTCAGATACATCAGTTTTATACAAATACAGCTGCAAAGAAAGGTCTTGGGGAATAGCATCTGCTTACTTTTTAGAGGTGAGATCCAGTAACAGCATTATGTTGTGTATTTCCGGTCTTTTTTCCCCGTATGCAACATTTATATAAGTATTTACATGTTTTCATCCAGCTGTAACAATGTAATTGCATATGAACATCAAATAATTATGTTTCCCTTCTCAGATTGCGTTATGCCTATGGCTTTAACAGGTTAACATGTAGTATTTCTAATGAGTTAAAGATACTTTATTAATCCTTTGCAGGAAATCACATTGTTACCACAGCAGCACCAGACAGAATCTCACAAACATTTCAATTTTTTTTCTCTTTAAGATCTTAAAGGAATTATTTGTAAGTTTTGATGCTACATAGCTGTATATTATAATATTAGCAATCACAACAGCTATTAACTTTAAGGTCCAGTGTGTAATATTTGTCATGATTTATTGGCAAAATCTGAATATACTACCCATGAAGTGTATGATCACTATAAAATTTGTTTGGTTTATGTAGCTGTATAATTATTCTTATATAAGGGTCTTGCTTTAGAGAGTGTGCGCCGCCATGTTTGTGCAGCATCCTGAACCTTGCAAGACCAGTGCCTCCAATCCGGTGTCCCAGCTCTCGTCTTGGTGGCACCATGACACAAACACGCTGTAACCAGTAGTTAATCTCTGGTTTATGACGGATAACACTGACACACGTTGTGACATATAGCATTATCCAGCGCCCCATGGATTGCTTTCTTGCAATCTTGCAAAATGCACACTGTATGGCCAGGGGGAGGGCTAGCAGAACATCAGAAAAGGACTTGCATAGTTGCATAGTTCCCTACAGTCACTTTACAAAAGCGACTCATTGTATCAGCCTCCAATTTGCGCTGAAGACCTCCTCAGAGGTCAAATTAAAACCGTTTAGTTTAAAAAACACAACGGTTCACTTGCTCCCAGTAAGATTTTAGTGGCAGAGAAAATTTACCAACAGCCATATTTGGGGATAAATGCTTGAAAGTGATGGATTTAAAGCTGGGATCAGCTCCGATGGGTAGATGAAATATGGCAAAGCAAAGTGACTTTCAGAATTGACTTCTGCAGTGACAGATTCAATGTGATTTTATATTGTGTTTATATTGGGGCACAATCAGAGCCAAGAGTCATTCCCCACTTTGTGTAAACACAGCTTTTTCCCTGCGGGGTTAGACTCTTAGTACAACACAATCTCATCTCTAGGGCCCTTTACAGATGAAACAGGCCTGCATCTCAGAAAACATTAGTTAAAAAGAGGATGTTGACCCCCCCCGTGTGAGCCGAACCTTTGCGCTGAAGCAGAAAAAATCACAGAAAATGAGGCAGGTTCACATATTGGGGTCAAACTGTTTGCTGGGTTTGTTCACCTGAGTAGGAAGAAGAAAGCTTTGCAAAGATTTTGGAGAGGGAAAACAGTTAATGTCCTCAGGTACTGACCAATATGAATACAGCGCTGTGGTGCAGGATTTCCTGCTGAATGGCTGCGGCTCATTCCTTCGCATTTGTCATCTGAGAGTGATCTGTCTGTCATGTGTAGGCTGCTCTGGAGTCCCATGTCCTTTACAAAGGAGAGGTCAGATTGGTCACCTGACCTGGCAACCTTGGGGATTGTGTTGACTTCGCTACAGGTCAAAGTTGGACACCTGGTCTTATTGCAGGGTCAAGACTTGTGCTTCTTCACTTTTTCAGCTCAGTAAGTGTTCAAGTGTTTCTACAGGTCAAAATATAGATCTACCAGATAGATAGATAGAACACCTGTCTATAGGTCACGTGTTGTCCATGTTTGCTGCAAAACAAACTTCATATTTACAGCTGATTGTGTTTTACTATAGATTCGCTTCAACTCGATATCTGGGAGGATTTCCATAACAGAACCCTCATTGATTCAGTTTCCAGAGGAATTGCAGCCTGGATCAGTTTACCTTGTTACCTTGTCACACTATGTTCTGGTCTGATCTCCATGTCCATTTCCGCTCAGCCCCCTCCCCACCGCGCAGCCCCGCTACCCCCCACCCCAGTCACCACCAGGCCGCCCAACAGAGCTCGCTTTGTCCCTGTGGCCAGTCATCCATTCCTAATCTCCAGTCTTTTACCGATGTGGAGACGTGCTGCATGCTTTCAAAGAGCAGAGCGAGCTGTTGATGCATGCCCTCCATCTCCCAAATGAAGCTCTGAAGAATCTGTGTGATGCAGTCGCAACAAATTATTATTATAGATTATTGGCACTCTGCAGATCTGAAGGAAGGAAATCTAGAAGAGGCCACCTCATTCAAAACAGTGTAAATCATTACAAGAACCACTGAATCTTTAGATCTGTTTATTATAACATCAGATGATACAAATATATGTAAACATAAAAACACAATGACAGAAAAAACACACACTCACACACCAGTACAATAAAACAAAGCCATCATGCTTAAAACTGTCAGCTTAAGAGTATGGGTAGCAATCATGCTTCTTGAGTTGGCGTGACGCTGAAAGTGCTTTAAGTTCTTCTTTTTTTTATGAACAAATTATTCATTTAATGAAAATACAATAAAACCTGCATGCACCCACCACTTGAGAATCATAATTACATACAGTAATTTTGACTTCTCACCCCAGATCATATAATATTACCACTACTATTTGTCAAGTGCTGTGAAGAAAACTGTTCCTGAGGAGATTCTTTAGTGCTGAAGTTTAAATATGCAAAGACGGTGAATTCATCAAAAAACACTTCGAAATTCAAGCGATGTTCACTGACATCTCAGAACAAGCGGAGTCTAAAAAATGTGCGCCCATTAGTGCAAACAGCCCGGTGCTGTTTGTACAACTACCAGTGATCTGTTCCTCCCTCAGGTGAAACAGTAAACAGACATTTTGAAAAAAGTGAGGAGCTTGAGTACAGTGTAATGATGTTTCAGGTAGAGAGATGCCATGCAAAGAGATACCATCAACACGGAGAGCTCCCTCTATTGCATTAGCTAAAGGCACTGATATCTTGATGGAAATAACTTCATTTTGGCCACTACCAGGCCCAGTAAATACAATTGCTAGCTGTTAGCGCAGCTGTGTAAGCCTGGTAACTGATGGAAAGTGACTCAGACACAGTTATGAATGGTGCTGGTGGCTGCGCCTGTGCGCTCTTGAATACGTTATCGTCTCCTCTGTGCTGTAGAGCATATTAATAAAGCACCTTACAGTTACACCGTCTAAACAGACCGTAAATCACTTCCCATTAAACCCACAGAGGCAGTACCATGCTCGTCCCCTCATTGTACTGGAGGCCACCGGTTTTTAACTGCCACAATTAACACATTAAACACTTCAATCCTGAACTGATGTGACACAATCAGCTAACGTAATGATCAATTAATGGCTAGTGTAAAGTGTGGTCTAGCCCTAGAAATTCAAAACAAGAGAAAGTTAATCAGGCTAATTGTCTGAAACCATCTTCATTAACATAATATTGCCACTGAGGATCGGAAAATCAGGGAAATTGGCAAATGGGACTTTTTTCTCATCTTTTCTTTTTTTTTTCCTTAATAAAAGACATTCATGATTTGTACAATTAGTACTATTTAACAAAATACAAACACTGCATAGTAAAAGGCACTCAGTAAAAATGTGATGAAGTTAGAACAAAACAGAGTTTGTTTTTGCATCTGCGTATTTGTTGTGATGGTGACCCTCTTTACTGCCCGTACGCACGGTTACATGCTGAGTGTGATGCTGTGAATGGTGTTTGCTGGGATTTTGGCATCTGCTTCCTCCCCGCTGACCCTGAAGATGACAAAGGTGTTGGATGGGATGGTGGTGGTGGCGCTCAGTGTTTTACCCAGCCAGCCGTGAGAGCCACGCTTATACATTTTAACTGTTACCTGCCGAGGAGGAAAGAGAAATGTGAAAAACAGGAAATGCTGATGATTGAAGAAACTGAGAGTTTATTAAAAAACAAAACAAACAAACACTGGCCTTGGTAAAAAACAAAAACCAAGGTGCTTTTCTTATCTTTTCAGGGCTTTTCCTGAGGTCATGACCTGACTGAGACCCCGTGACCTCTGCTTAGGGCGACTCACACAGTCATGACTTTCACCTTTCACTGCTAGATTTACAACCTGTTGTTTAGTCCATGTGCTTTTATTTTGAGCAGCCAGTATAACCTTACAGATTGAAGCTTGTTGATAGAAGTGGGATTAATCATAGTTAAAATAAAAAAATGAAATAATTTGTCTAGATGTTTATTTTGACTCAGAAAGTAAAGATTTGAAACAGTTGTTACTGAACTGAAATCAGTTTATAGCTGGTGAATCCATTGAAATATAGTCAATTAAATAACACAATAAAATGTTCAATTTCTGTACAATGTTTAAAACATTTGTTTAAACCATATTTATCCAAGTTTTAACAGTAATGCCACCAGCAAATGTCCATTGCTTTAAGGTGGCAACTTTTTTTTTTTTTTAAATGACCAGTTAATCAAATATTCTGTTTTGATTAATACATTTATTGATGATTCTGTGAAATATATAAAAAAGCACGGTCACAACCCAATCAATTAATAGCCTGATATTTTTCAGTTGTACCATGTTTATAGTTTGACCATGTCTGTGTTTTTAAGGGTATTACATAGTAAACAATCCTTTTATTGGAAGTTAAAACTCCCTGTGTTAAGTGGCGCCTGCCGATGCTCTTTCGGCATCAATTAATTTCTCAACAAAACTGCATCTGAAAAAAAATTTAACTTTCCATCAACCTCTAAAAATATTGTGTCGGAGAAGCATTTGGAAAAGTGATCCAGCAGCAGTCAGACACAGAATAAATATTAAATTAACCTTGTTCTGGCTGTGAGCTTTTTTAATTCCCCTCCACATCTTGAATGGAGTCATACCTCTATTTTATGTAGGTTGTAGGGCATAATACGCTTTAACACTACATCAAAACTGCCTGTTATGTTTGAGCCTGACAATGGAAGCCTAACTAGATTTAGACATGCAGGTAACTGAACCACATCCATTTCAAAAAGAATGCCTCGCTGCATCTCTTGTTTGGCTGCATTTACAGGGGATAACAGAATATTACAGTGCCTTTTCACAGTTCCATTTTCTTTCACTTTAGCATTAGGCAATTTTTCAATTATTATTTTTTTTCCATGTTCTTTCATCCCTGGCTCTCCATAATGTCTGGGCCTTTTAGTTAATGGTAGCGACAGTCAGAGCCCAGTATATCGGCCCTTGTCCATTTTGCAGGTCATTGTGGAAGCCCAATAGGCCTTTTATTACGCCGACATCAAAAGGCAGATAAGCATTAGAGGTGGGGAAAATACCCTGCACTAGATATGTTCCCTCTTTCCTTTGTCTGCTATTGAAAGTGATCATTTTAATAGTGAAGAGGTTGGTGAGCTTTGGGGCTGATGGGAAGTGCGACACCCCTGACAGCCTACGAATATGAGCAAGTCGATAACACAACACAAGCACACAACACCTGCACACTCTTGCTGCTAACCTAATTATCTGCAACAAAGGCCACTGCGATTTCAGACACACATCTTTCCACCATTTACTTACTTATTAGTGTGCATTAAAACAGGGAGAAAGAGAGAGAAAAACTAAACAATTGTGTCTTATATTGCAGCCTTGGCCGAAAGCCACATGGCTCGTATTACAATAGCATCAGACACTTCAGAGTGAGTGAGTGTCTATTAATTTGGGATGCATGAAAAAATAGCTTCATGACAGCTGGTGGCAGGGAGGCGTATACACCAACACAAAAACATCAGGGAGAAATTATTCTAACAAATTACCAAATGTAATAGTTGGTAATCAGCAATTAACTAATTTAGTGGGGCTAAAGTTGAGTGCTTCAGTCTTTGTGGCGCTGCAGAGGCACAGACACAATACCGGTTATGCACAGACATAAGCAGTGTAACAGGCTGCAAAATCCTCTAAATGTTCTTTAGTAATAGAAAATATGCCTTACAGATTGGACAATCATCAACAATCTATAAACAATTTTTCAGAAAATGTTATGAAAATAAAATATAATACCTCCAAGAACAAAAAATAAAAAATGTAGAGGCCTTTTCAAGTATATTCATTGGAATAAACCAATGGCATTTTAAGGGTTGGTGACTAAAAATTAAAAGCAGATGGTGGCAGATCTAGGCTTCAATGGACACGCGCTATACCAAAAGATTCTACATTGAAATATACGGTATGAAATCTGAATGAAGTCTGATTTCCACCGGTCTTGTTATAACACAGAGGAAGTACGCTGCCGTCTTTGGCATCGAATCAAAGAGGGGAGTTCTGTGTGGTCTAGACTACCTGCCTGCCAGGTGTCGTTCTAGAGGCGATGTGTCAGGTACAGGAACTGTTACTACATGTTACTCTTTCAGCCACTTGAGGCAAGTGTCTGAGGGTGAAGGCGATACGGTGTCTTATTTACAGTAGGACAAAGTGTAAAGGAGCTGCTGACGTTAAACTATGTTATTTAAAGTGCGATCTGCTTCCTGCAGTTAAGACGAAGAGCCAAACGTCACAGCTGCTCAGCCGTCAAAAGGCAAAGATAAACGGCTGCTAGGGAACGTTTCACTTTTGGCCATGAACTGTCTCACAAGTGCACGGGAATCATTACTATTTCAAGCACAGACAGGCCTGAATGTGTGTGTGTATAGCTCCTCATTGCGAGGATGGGACCCTTGGGGCTAAGGTTGGGTGTCACACAAAGGGCTGAGAGCTCACCTAACGGTGTCTACCCCCTGTTCAGCCTCTCACTTTCGGTGTCGGGGGAGTCGTGTGAATGACATCACTCCTCACATTTCAACGAGACAAACTCCGTGTTCTTATTTACCGTCTGCTAACAATCATAAATCCTGCCTCTGGTTCACTGTTGACCTTTTAACCTCTTAAACTCAAGACGACAGCTCGTTCTCCATTTAAAAAAATAGAATAAAACCTAACAACAGTGGCTTCCTTATCTTCTATTTGAATGAATTTGCAGATCATCTAATCGTTCAGTTATAAATAAGATTATCTGCTGTTGAAGGTCTTGACAGGGCTGATGAACGTGAATAATGTGAGGAGCCGTGTAATTGGGTAGGGACATGTCACCACCTGTGTGTATTGCCATTGACAAAGTTCAGATTCTTCAACTGATAAAGTCAAAGAATCCCAGCGGGGTATCAGTCAGCAGGGGCTGTTACCTGGAGCCATGGGTGCAGTGTTTCAGGTGAACTCTGAGTGAGCGTAACGCCACACCAGCCTCATACGACGGGCTCTTTGTTCCGCGCCGTGTCTCACCAGACACAGATGGGGAGGAACACCCAGTAACACACCTCTGGCACACCAAACATCTTTTTTCGACGAGCCAAAACGCGATGGAGTCAGACCAAAAGTGTTTCGCTGTCATTCCGGCTGGATGTAACGAGGCAATTAGGTAAACACAGTGTGGTTTGGCCCGTGAGATGAATATATTAACGACCTGGGAGGAGAGGTGTGTGAATCACAGGATTATCACTGATTTGATTCAGTTCAATTCCTGAATTTGTCAGTTTGAGCCATGACAAGATTGTTTTTCTATAGTTGATTTAAATTTGGATTTACTGTCTATGAATTAGTCTTTATTCTTACACAAGGAGAAAATAATGTTTTTCATATTATATGATAGAAACTTTGTATTGTAGGAATAAAATACAGACAGAACATTAACAGATTTAAGGCACTAATAAACTAATCCAAGTGATCAATGTTTTGTTTAAAAAATAATAATGCTTCTTTAATCTTTAAATGATTCCACAGACAATTCACAGCACAGCACAGATTGTCTCCAAAACCTTCCGAACAAGGAATTTCCTCTATCGTCACCTGCACAAAGCCTTAATAATATGATGTTGGAAATAAATTCATACAAAACGGTCCCATTGTTTTAATTTAGCAAAACACTCTCAAAAAGCCGACTAGATGTCAAAGGGTTCAACTAGTTAAACAATTTCCACCATTTTTGAATATCTCTTCATCGTTGCCTGAACAGTGTTGAGCACATTTCCCTCTCAGCAGTGCAGCAGCAGCAGTTCACAATATGAATCAATTAACAGGGATATCACTAACTACAAGAATCAGTTAGTAAACCGGTGCCGTCTGCTCGCAGCATTTTTTTTTCGTTTACAAGACTGATGCATTACATTTGCAAAATGTGTATTTGCTACAAAATGTCTATTTTCAGTATTGAATAGTCTGTCAAATTATTCTTCCTATGAATCGCTTAATCATTATAAAATGTATAAAATGCCAGAAAATAGTGATAAATCAGCTTCTGCATCTTCCAGGAGCAGACGATGATGTTTCTGTAGCACCTGATTTGTCCAATCAGCCATTAAAGATATTCAATATACAATGATGACTTGCAACTAATTTTCCAATTAGCTGCTAATCAACATTTCTGGAAAAGTGTCTGTTGGCCATCTAATCAATTCATCTGCTAATTGTTTCAGCAGAGTGAATAAACCCCACAGGATGGCATCAGTCCAGTGACTGCTCGCTGCTGCAACATCTTGCAACATCATAACTGAACTCTCATGCATGCCGGTTCTGGACCATCCATTAAGATGCCTAAACTTTGGTTTGGTGACGTTACGGTGGAATAACATCCCATAACTACATTTGTGTAAAGAAAATGACTGGTTAAGTTCCGAATAGCTACGTCTCTGCCTCCAAACAACCTGCCTCAGCTAACAGGAAGCCATTAGACTCTTGGCAATAACCATTTACATCCATTCACCCAGCTCTGACTTTATTTCCATCCACATAAGTGCATTTTCTGCAAGAGGTTAAAATATGAATCCCCCTCCTTTTTCTCCTCAATGGGTCTGGTTGTCTGGCTGACTTGAGAGGGCACAATCTATGACTGATTTAATTTGCTCTTTACGAACATCTCTAACAGAATTACCCCCAGAGCATACACTGACTGCCCCCATCTGACTCCATTAACTCCCAAATCAGGTTTAAAGACCATATTGATGCCGTCCGTTATTAAGGGTGATTATCAAAACAACAGACAATGGGCCAAAGTGTCTGTTAACTAGTTTATCCATAATTTCACGTAACTGTAACAGATGGCAGGGCTGTCAATTATGTACTGTATCTGCTGCACACAGTGGCCACACACTGTCTGGATATGCAGCATATTAGCCTTTACATTAAAAGAACGATAGTCTGCTCACAGGTGGTTGGGGGGAAATGAACCGGGCACACAAAATACAACATGATATTAAATGGCAAACAGAAAAAGGGACCGATCTGAGAAAACAGAGACAACTCACCAATTCCCAGCTGGTGTTTGTTTGCACTGAGGGTCTCACTGTTTAGAAATATTACTAATAATAAAAAGAAATAATAATGACAATAATGATGAAAAATTGAAAGTCACAGATAAAAAATTCTTAACGTAGCCATTCAGTCCACTTCACCACCTTTATTCTCCTCAATTAACCAGAATGGCTTTTGAAACTGTAATTAAGTGTCTCTGCTCCACTCGGCCTCTTCATTATTCATGAATCCCTATTGATCACATCGTACAACCTATACTGTGGGGATCACTGGAATATCCTGAATCCCCAAAACAAATAGATGAGCTGAGCCAGACAAAATTAACATCCTGGCCCAGATAGTAAATCCAGCATTGGGTTCCAAATTTGATGATGACAAAGTCAATGTTAAAATCCTGTATCAAGCCTATTGTCTATGATCGCACTAGATATGCCTTTGCATATATGGGCTGGGTGACAATTCAATATTATGGTTAATTGACTAAGAATAAGATCATCTCATTAGGGCCATAAAAAATGACTATTTTCATTTCCAAATCTACATTTAAATGGATTAATTAATTGTTACATCTATAAAGTTTTAAGGAAAAAAGTTCATCCGAGGGTCCAAAGTGATGCTTGTTTTATCCAATAAACAATCAGTTCTATTGAAGTAAAGCATCTACACATATGACAAAATGTAAATATTTGATATTTTTGCTTGAAAAATTACTAAAATAATTATCTATCAAAAGTAGCTAAAGAGTTGTCCAGATGCTTTCAATTGATTAAGTGCTTTGCTTGACAAAAGATATCAGTATTCTACAATATTCTGTCATTGAAATCAATCATTCTATGCAAAACAAACAAAAATCAAACGTTTTACCGATGTAAAGCATCACAATGGAGCACATATCATTAAACTAAACATTATTGTTAATTTCCATGTGGTTTTTTAAAATACTTTTGTTCTTATTTGTGACATCTTGATGATAATTTCTTTTGTTAAATGTCATGATGTTGATTCTAACGTCCCTCAGCCTCATAAAATCTATAAATAGTCCTTTTCTGTGATTTTATTGATTCTTTGTTTTCATTCAGTATACAATTCTACAGTGTACTGAATACAACACACAATATATCACAGATATTACTGGCTGCTCATGAACAACCACACAGCTCATTCTACATTCAAAGAAATTATTATGTAATGAATATTAATGGGTTGGGGCTTTATTTTAAACATGTATTCAAATTTACTCAAACTCAATCTCCACCTGTATTAAGTAGGAATGTGTAAAACATGAACTCTGGCGGTTGATGTTTAACTAAATTAACAAAAGAGCGCTTGAAGAGCTCTCTAACATGACTGGTATTGCAGGCTGGGTGATGAATTTGGAGGAAACACATTGAGTCATCTTCAAATTGACAGATGCAGAATCTCTCCACGGGACTCTCCACTGCGGTTTAGTGCTCGAGTGAAAAAATAGATTTTACCAAGTTTAATCACACGCTATTACAAGGCAGCTTTTATCATTGCCTTCCACCGTGTAAGTGCTGGTGTCTTCACTAGTTCATTACAGACACTTGTGATTCTGCAGCACTCTTCTCATGTGTAATTGCATGGTTAGCTTTCCTCTGTAGCTTCCTACACACACTCCGGTGCAAATTATTTCCAATTCCAGTTTCCTTTCGAGAGCGATGCTGCAATTACAGAAATCTGAACATCCTGGTAATTTCCCCACAATTTTCATTTTTGTCGGAAAATGGCGTGCAACTCATACATCTTTTCCTCTGCAGAATTCTTCAAAAAAACTTTCCCTTTAAACTCACGTAAATCATGCTTCCACCGAGCTTAGTGGAGTACCTGATGAACCTGACGAGCAGCGAACTCCTCAGGACTGACAATCTGATAAATTGCATGTTTGGTGCAACAACTCTCTTGGTTCATGTCTGGAAACTAAAAATATAGCCGAGTTGTGGTTTAAAAAAAACAAACATCCATTTACAAGTTCTTTTTTTTTTCCATTTGTTTATCAGTAAACATTTTTTTTGCCATATTTGTAAATGATTATTACAAATCATTTATAATTAACAATAATGGGGGCTGCATAGGTTTTCTTCAAATGGCGTCATTTCTTTTTTTCTCTCTATATAAAGACACCAAAAAGCCACAGTGGCTGCCAATATTATCTATTTAGGCAGCAGAATCTGAGGCTTTGTAAATGGCCAGCTCCTGGCCTTTTGTGTGCCTCCATTCATTATCACCACAAAGCGGTTGATGTCTCCCCTCTCTGCCTTTTCTGTGCTAAGCACGGAGTGCACCAGCCTGTCCATTACAGGCCTGTGACGCGTGCAGCCTGGGAGACGGCCAAACAGAGAGGAATGTCAGCGTGGAGTTAAATTAACAAGCTACATCTGTGTGGAATCTGCGGCCAGTCACAGAAACGAGATGTATCTCCTGAAAAACGAGGCCTGATTATTTGTCCGCCCGAGATGTTGTCGGTCAAATTTGCAGCTTTTCACACTGTGGCTTTGCTTCTGTTAATCAGCTGACGGCGTGGTGTAGTCAAGTTACGGTTGAAGGAACTCAATTGTTGTTCCTCAGCTATGCAATTAGTAGACATCCTATATGCTGACTGTGAGTTGGGAGACTTTATTGTAAACACAGGGGCTCCATATCAGCTCCTTCTGAATAGATTGGATTATACAAACTGGTACAAAAGCCTCATGAAACAGTGACATTTCAGCGTAGGAGATGACATGAAGATAAACAACACAAGTAACCTGCACTTTAAATTATGACATGAATAGATCTTAAGCTCTTTCTCTCTCTCTCTAACACAGACACAGACACACTCACACACACACACACATACACACTGTAATTACCCCTCAATCCATACAAATTGAATGAAGCCAGAACCGTGGTCTAAGAATATAGACCATAATTAATAAATTACAGCCACTCTACTCAATCATTCTCCACTTTGGGGACATGTAGACATCCCATTCTCCGCAGAGTAATTGACTGAGCCCACAGAAAACACACCTAGTGCCTCGGCGGTGGCTTTGTGGATACATCTGGTGCCACTTCTAACAACCAAACAGATGCCTGAGTGAAACTGTAGGTCATATCGCAGATCTTCCAGCCCTGTGTGTTTACAAGTAACAAATCAAAAGCATGCATTATTTCTGGGCTCTGAAAATACGCCTGGGGGAGCTATCAGGTTTCTTTGCCACCCCCCTCAAGCTTCCCCTCGCAGCTGCTACACACGAGCAAGGATCTTTTTTCTTTTTTTTTCCCCACAAGAAGAAAGGGCGACAGTCATCAAGTCGGGGACAAAATCTCAAAATGTATAATTTGATTGGAGAAATCCTGGGGTGAAACCATTTTTCCTAGCGGTTACTGCAGCTGAATACTTGAAATGTAATAGCAGGAAACAGACATGTAGGTGTATACAGTATTTGAGCAGGCTAAGTGGGGGCGAAACAGACAGAAAAACAGTGTATTTACCATCTATTTTCAAAGTCACATATCTCTGTGAAATATGGGGGCAACGTACTCGTCACTCTGCCTCCATTTACAAATATTTCTTTGAAAATAATATATTTCACTGTCGTCGTGTGTGTCCCCTTGGGCTGCAAAAAGGCCTGCTGAAGACTGTCTAATGATTGTTGGGTCATGTATCAAATGCACAGCAGCTGGAGGCGAGAGGGGAGAGTACATACAGTCTGGGTGTTTGGGGGGTTTGGGGGTGGTGGGGATGGGGCTTGGGGGGGCAAACCAAAGCCTGAGTGGAGTCTGTAAGGAAAGCCCAGGCTGAGTGTTTGGGTGCTGACAGTGGGTGTGAGTGTATAATGGCTCCTGAGCAGGGGTCACACTCCCTGGACCTTAAAAGCTCTGACCTTTGTCTGTCTAACATGTAGTTTATTCAAAATATTTATGTAACAAGGAGGAGAGAAGCACACAAGCAGAAATGTTAAAATGTTTGGGGGTAAAATATCACATTGTTTTCTGCAAATCACTCATTCAACCTTTAGATTCTCTGTCATAGTAATAAAAAGTTGTATTATATTGTCATATCCTCTTGCATTAATTAAATGATAATCTAAAATATGAACTGATGTGAGAATGTGAATAGGCTGAGACGATGCTATTTTGGCTGCGCGCTTGTCCACATTTCTCATTCAATCATGAGTTAATGAGTGCCTTGCAGGCAGGTGGAATAACTTAGCTCAAAGTAAAACTGAAGGTTTAAGGCAGAAATAGAGTATTACTCGAAATGATCTGAGGGATCACACAGTGAAGACAGACATACTGAAACCTGTATGTCTGTCAAGAAGCTTCATTCAGTTTCTAGGCTGAATTAGGATTCATTTTGGGGAAATGCTCACTATAATGATTTAAGTCTAAAAAACAATCAGTAAAATTAGTTGAACTTTACTTGATCAATATTGTCTCTGTAGTGAGGTGAAAATATTATGTTTCCGTATAGTAATAACTTTATCTGGTGTTTACATAATTAATATCCTGAAATTGTTAAATGAGCCTAACTGTTTTTAAATATCAGTGAAAATCTAAATGAAACCTGTGTTTTTCCAGCTGTTTACGCGAGAGGAATGAATGAAATCTGGGCGAGACAGTTATACAGTACTACTGCCACCTGCTGGTCTTCTGGCTCAGGTCAACTCTGCTTGATATTATTATTTGGAGCCACTGACTGAGTTTTCAACTGTCATTTACAGACAGTATGTTTTGCCTGTAGCTCATCAGAGCCAGTGCAGCGGACTGACCTGTGGAGCGTGTCCCAGCAGGGCCCACAGTGAATCAGCCGATATAGTCTTGACTTTGGAAAACTCAAGCGTGTCCGTGTCCTGTCTGTCGAGAGCGATGTACTGGCAGCCCTGGAAGTCTCCTTTCAGCTGCTCGCCACAGTGCAGCCGCACAAGATCCCATGTTCCCACCCTCCTCAGGACCTCCCGCACCGACTCCATCTGCCTGTACGACAGATGACCTGCAGGATAAAAAACACAAGTCGAGGTGGCCGCATCAGAGCTCTGCTAAATTTAATTATATGAAATGGTGGAGTTTGTTGAGGTCAATCTGTTGAGTTTTAAAAGTCTTTAAATGAATATCTAATCTCCAGGCGAGGAAAGGAGATGAAATGAAAGCTTGAACAATTCAAACTGAGAACATTTCGATTAATTATCTACTAAATTTCCAAAACTTTGTGGGTGTAAATATCATAAAAACAAAGACAAACAACAGAATAAGGTGAACCAAATATTTGTGATATTAAGAAAAAACAATGGCTATGAATCATTCTTTAGAAAAGTCGATCCCTTTTGTAAACAGGCTGCTACAAAACACACACTACAATACATTATTTCACTTGGTTTTTGGCACAACTGTCCATTTCTGAAAGATGGAGGCATTTTTAGATTGTATCAGACCACTGATTGGATTCTCTAAGTGTTTCATGTGTGGCTTTTATGGAGCCACTCACCAGAGAGCCAGGAGGGAGTCAGTGCATCTGAAATCCAGGCCATGTAGCCCTCCCTGAAAGACCTGAGGAAGTCGTCTATCTGGCTGTGGGAGACCAGCTCCCTCCTCTTCCTCAACTCCTCCTCCAGTTCGCAGTCTGGGGAGAGGAAGATGACCCTGGGGAAGAAAAGGCTTTGGCGCACGGACACTCCACTCCTCTTCAAATGGCCACATAAGTTAGCCGCCTTGGTCTAGAGGAGAAGACAGTTAAATGTGATGGATTGTCATTGATCAGTCCCTAATTTAAAATAAAACGTTTGTACTGTATGGCTTCTTGTGTTTAGAAAAATAATCAACATTACAAAAGTTTGGATGCTGTGGTTAAATGAAAAGTTAATTTGTAGAAAAATGCATGATGTCTTAGCCACAAATTCGACCTATTTTTAACTTCTAAATGGATCTATTTTCAGAAATTATACTCTCCCAAATTGGCACAGACGGTTAAACTGTTATCTGCTTTGTGTGAATTAATGAAGTTAATAGATCCAATTCAAGCAGAACTATTTCAATAATGCAGTGTGTGTTTGCCATCAGACTCTTCTGTCAAGCTCCCAGTCCCAATTGAGCATCTATAGAGATGGAAATGAACAACTCCTCACAGACCCAGGCACATAAGGTGACAGCTGTGTTTAGGCACCTGCCTGCTTTCACTCCCCCCCCCACCTCTTCCCTATCAACATAATTATGGCCTTTCAAATGAAGAGCGCCCACTTGGGAAGTTTAGGAAGCCCCAGTGTAGTGTTTGAAATTTCCATATAAATTGTTATGATGACTCATAATCTCTTAACACGGCTGGGGTTTGGATGAAAACAATGTGCTGGACAACTGATTGGACCTTGGACTTAGATGTGCCAGACAGTTTGACATTTTGGTTTTCATGATGCTGCTTCAACAATTCAAGCCACGTGTGTATTTTTACCATGATAGCTTTAAGGGGATCTTCAGTCTGCTCAATGTAGGTATTGGTAAAGTTTTGGTCCTCTTCTTTCACTTGCACGTGCCAGTTTTCGTTGTGTGCCGACACTATGCCTCTCCAGAGTTTTACATCAATGCAGAAGATCCCGTGGCCTACGTACATAAGAAAAAGCATTAGTGTAATACTGTAATGAAGTATTTCCGTATTTTAACTTACATTTCATACAACAAAATGCAAGATATAATATAGAAAGTCAGCTACAACAGTCATTTCAGACACATAATAATAACCAATGTTGCGGCCATATTGAATTCTAAATCATAGGATAAATGTTATTGATTAACTGCCCAGCATTGTCACTTATTACAGATGCCGACCTGTGAGGATAACAATGTTGATATCATCTTTGGTAGTCTGAAACTGGTCAGGGATACGAAGATTGCAGTAAACATCTTCCTTTCTCAGCCCGGTGAGTTTCCTGCAGTGAAAGTACAAGGTCAAACGGGAATAAAATAAACAAGTCAAGAGAATGAAATCTTGGGTTCAGTATCATACCAAATGAAATTTAAGTTAAGTATTCATTGTTTTTTATGGCCACTTGGGGGCAGTGGAACAAGCCGTAAACACAATTGTGTGATAGTATAATCTTACAAAGTTCTTAAAAGAGGCTGTGAACATGCCCAGCGGATACAGAGTATTATTTGCATCCAGTTGTAGCTGTGTTTCTAGACACCTAATTGGATACATTGCTAATAATCAAACTTCTTCTACTTCTGCCTTAATCTCTCTGTTGACTCCAGTGGAAACTATCTGCTCCACTCTCTTTGTTTGTTGTTTGGCACTGGGCAACTAGCACATACAGTACTGAGAGTGTAAACCAACACAGTAAAGTGACAGATTGTAAAACCAAAACAATGAGCTTAAAGGCCCTAAAATGCCCCACATAGCCTCAGGCAACTGTCAATTCTCTGGGTTCACCACAAGTGACACCTCTTTCTTTATTTATTAGTTCAGTTTTGGTAAACTCAACTCAGTACTTACCTGACATGCTGTACAAATTCAGGTAGTGTTTGTGTGTGTAGTTCGCTTTGGCCTTGGGCACTTTCTGCTTTGGAGCTGGTCTGGAAGTGGGTAAACAGGCTTCCAAGCTGAGGCATTCTAGTTCTAGTCTGGGGGCAAAAACAACAAAATAAACACCCAAAAGGCAGTTTGATAAAGAGACAGTGAACAAAGGCTGTGAAATACAAGTTGTAATCAGCTTCAGATGTTTGGCTTTGTTACTACAGACACAATGATGCTGTTACTGCATAATGTATTGTACACTAGCCTAATTAAACAAACTTGTGTATAGGTTTAGCTAAGTTCGTGCAACCCGGCTCGTGCATTCTTGTTAGCTTTAACACTCATCCTGAGAGCATGCTGGCTGCTGCATTCAGGGTTAACAGCTTTGTTGACAACACTTTGACGCTGGAACTTGAACTTCAGCAGCCTGTGAAGAGAACAAAGAGCACAGACAAGACGGCACAGACACGCACCGAAACAACAACAGCACGTACTGTTTACAGGTCTCGCGCTGACTTGAGAGCCGCTGAAGAAAAAGGAAAAACTGAAAGGGGGGTTCACTTCGACATTTTCCCGGCGTTATGTCGTTTTTCCAAATACCGAGCGGTGTAACTCTATCTAGGAGCTGTTTCACAATTTCTCCGCTCCGCCTCCTCCTCCTCCTCTTCGACTGCACTTCCAGCTTTCCTGGAAGAAGTAAACAAGAGACCACGTGCACGACCTGCAGCATCATATTTCACCCCCGCGAGACGTGACGTCAGAGCACGTCATGTAGTCTTGCGGTGTTTGTGTGATGTGTTTAGGGAACGGGAACGGTGCCTGCTGTTTCTTTTTTTACACGTGATGTTTATCTGTTGATGCGCTTGACAACCGCTGCTAGAAGCAACACGTCTGACATTGGTGGTCGTTTTGTGTCGCCTTATGTTGTTTTGCATCAGATTGTTGTGGTTTTGGATTGTCTTTTGTCACTTTTTCCAGTTCATCTCTGGTCACCATGTGTCTCTTTTATGGATATTTCGAAGATGGTTTGTAGCCAGGCTACAATTCATGGTTTTTCATTGTTCCCTCTTAAATTGTAGTTGTCCCTGTCTCATTTGTTCCCTCTGTTTGTAAGCATTTTGCATGTGTTTTTGTTTGTTTTGCATCTCTCTTAGGACATTGTGCATCCCTTCATTGTAGGTGGATATAGCCTATTTAGTGGGTATTTATCCATGCCAACACCACTGGCAAAAAGACTTGTGCAAGGAGCATCAGTCTTTAAAACACAAATGTAGAAAAAAAATACTCACTGTGATAAAGATAGCATTTTATTCTGTGCTGTTGGATGAAAATCTTGCCATCATCTCCAGCTGAGAAAACAGTCCCACCATGAGGTCCAATAAGTTGCCGTAGCCTATTGGAGAATTGCTTTCACATCACGTGATTAGCAGATGTAGTTTGTATCTTGTCAGGGACTTGTGGCTCAGGAGAAAAAAATCAGTAATTGAATCCCGTAAGTTGACGTGTGACAAGGTAAACACAATACAAAGTTTTATCTTTTCAAATCAGTGCCAAGGACTTCATATCTGATCCACCTTCTATAACCTGCTGGGACTGAGTGTGTGATTTTATTGATTAGTTTTCAGTCTGGCCCAAAAGGATAAATATAGAATAATTCATATAGCTCTCTAGGAATTATTATATTTTCAGATATATTATCAATTTTATTATAAAGCTGTGCAAAACCTAGTTGACCTAAGGGCTAAAATTGATATTCATTAAGATTAAGGTTTTATATTCTCTGTATGGAAAGCCATTGAGGAAATACACAGTAGCCCACCTCTTATTCAGGTTTTTCCCATATTGGCTTTTCTTTTTCCCCTCAAGTCACAGATAGTGAGAACTAAGGATTTTCTTGCACATTCAACAGGATTCTCACATCCTGTATGAGCCTACAGAGAGGATATTACAAAAGTGATGAAGAATATTTAATTCAGCGGTAAATACACAGTGAAAATCTCAATGTGCTGATAAACAATATCCGGATAGCACAAAATACTGTGAAAGAGCTTAATATCAAGAGCAGATAGCCAAATCAGCTCATATGGGCTCAATGGAAGCCAATAAACAGTGGCACTCTGTCCCTCCTGACCTTCACTTCTGGTTTAGATCGGGCTGATAAAGCAGGCGCAACCTCAATAAAACCCACACAATGGAGTAAAATAAATAGATATTAAATTAAAGCAGAGGCAATACTGGCTGAACTGCTGCAGAAATTCAAGAACAAAAGCTTCTTTGTGCAATTTAATATTGTCCACAATCACCACCTCATGATACATTTCCAATCGTTTTCATCTCTTGCCTTGACGTATCAACACATATAATCATCTTGTATTGGAACTTGCAAATGACTTGTGCGTGTCTGCGTGTGAGAAACGCAGCCATGTTTATATATTAAATGTGATTCATGCTCCTTGTTTGGCCTTCTCGGTTGGAGCTAATATCGAATTTATAATCTGTTTCATCTCTGACTGTCCGCCGAGGAGTTCATGGTGTCAAACATTGTCATAAGCGCGTGTGTGTCCCACAACAACTTTAGCCTGCAACATTTTATGTCCTTTTAGCCACTCAATACCCCAAAGAAGAAGGAGAATTTAGAACATGGTCATTCTGGTGTCATTAAATGCAAGACCCGTGTTGCGTTCAGCCTTTTGTCGTAGACTGAAATGCAGGACCTCTCCATGTCCACTGCAGGCTTCAAGTGGTTCCTGAAGCTTTGCATCTACTATTGTCAGCGTCGATGTCATTTTCACCTAATGCACCTGAAGAGCTCAGCTGTGTGTGTGAGGAGCTGCCGAGGGTTTTCTGGGGCTCTCTAAAGTCTAATTAGGCATCAGAGTTCACACTTGGGGGCTTAGCTACGACTGTATAGAGGATTTAGTCGCCTTAGTAGCACGAAAACAAGCATAATCTGGGGAATGATAAAAGTATGAATATCGTGTATTTGTCAGAATCTGAATATCATATAAGAAGATGATGTTAATATGATATTCTGTTTCTAGTACTGCCAAAAAAAAGAAGAGATAATTTTGTATGCTGACGATATTTCCATTTTCAATCCTTCAAATCAAATATCTCATTTGCAGAAGTAATGGCTACAGGACACTGCTGACGCTCAGCTCACTAATTTTTGCTCATTTCCTTTGAATTATTAATACGAGAGATTCTCCATATGCTGGATTGAGGATTCTTTTCCATTCGTTTTGGAGAGAATTACCATTTTAGAGTGAAGAGTATAAAGAGCTTAACTGCCCCAATCAAACAGTGTGATTTAAACCCTGTCTAATCAAGATGGTTAATAGAGGTTGCGGCTCGATGACCTGAAGTAAATGGTCTCAAAATGTTCCGGGGTCTCAATCACCTGCATAATTAGGACCATTTCACCTGAAAAAGCCCAGGCACTGAAATGGGGTCAGAAAAAATAAGGCTGTAGAAATGAGGTGAAATGACCCTTTATGGGGTTGTTTTTTGGCTAATGCGCTGAAAGCCAAATTACTAACAAAACAGACAACTCATAATCTCCCCTGATATAATAAACCCAGTTAAACCTGGGCTCAAAAAAACGAAGCGCGAAGGCCTGAAAAACAGTTTTGGTTTCGACCTCAAAGAACCTTTTTTGTGACTGGCCTGCCTCAGTAATTAGTTATGCCATATGAAGAGGTAATTTGTATGCTAAAGTTTAATTGTTCAATTATCACTGGATGTGAGAGGAGGCCTTGATGCCATTTCATCATGTTTGAAAATAGTGTTGAACTCCTCGTGCCACATATTGTAATAGCTGGCAATTACAGAGAGAGCCCTCTCACTAAGTTGACTGATGCAGGCTGGCCTCGCTGAAAAGCCTCTGCTACCTGCCTGGCGCAGTCGCCAGCAGCTGAGAGTGGGTCCATTCAGGCGATGGAGTTGAACCAGCCAAGCCCTCAGTGTGGAGAAGGCCTTCAACTAGCTGCTGACAGACAGCATAAACACCAACTATACAAGTGCTACAGAGGGACAACATGTTAAAACAACATTATCACAGAGTAAACAAGACAAGATTGGTTTGAACGTTTCTTGCTCTCACCATCATGTTATAAACGGAAGGTAGAGCAATTGACTTGAACAAGGATAATCTGTGTTATTCGACATTGTAGTTGTGTAGTTCGCAACTGTGCATGTCACCCTGGGAGGTTTTGCACATTTATGTCCTCTGGGTATATCTTTTCTTGAGCCCAGATCAGAGTTTTGGCTCAGCGACTACATTATTTTTCTGTATAATGACCTCTCAGTGAGTTAATTTAATTTTACAAAGCTACTTTATTTCCTTACAACAACATAAAGAATGAGGAAGCCTAGCATTGCCATCTACAGGCTGCTATTAAACAAGACAATAAATCTACAATAAAGAGAAATGTGCAGGTTCGTATAATAGGGGTCTTAATGTAGCAAAACAACAAATGATAAAGCTGAAATATACAAGAGGTTAGGGTATTATATAATTTTTTATATTATATATTATATATAAAGTTAATGTGTGTTTCTGTGTAACACAGACATTCATTCTGTTGTTACATCTGAAACGATGACCACTGATTACTGATTAGTCTCAGTGGGCTCAGATGTGAATCTAAGAGACAAAAGATGCCACGTCATTTTCCTCCAGCAGCTTCACAAGATTCTCATTAGTGCTCTGAATTGAACCATATGTGTTCAGTGTGTAATTAGCTCCAATAGGATGAGGTGACATCTTAACAGAGTATGGCTATTCTAGAAGCCATGCAATTTGGGCCTTGTTCATATTTATCTTTACACATTTTTCCAGTACACAAAACACAAATAAACTTCTACAAATAGTCATTGTTATTAAAATGTAGATGAAGTGAAGTAACTGTTTTCTACTTTCAACAGCTTTATATAAGAGTCTTTTGTTTTCATTTAGGTAATGAAATATTATAAACATTCTTCCTTCCTTCCTTGAACAACATGCAGCAGCTACACAGACCTTTTGATGAGTGATTTGTCAAACCAGAGGTATAACAACAGGTATTTTCAGCTCTCCCCAAACAGAAAATGCCCCTTTCATGTTCCTCCAACTTGGTACTCACAGTCTGAAACAAGGGTGCAATTGTGGTTGTCACCAAACAATGACATTTTTTCTTTCTTTCACTCTCTAAATTCCCCATATCATCTCTACACAGATGAGCAATTTGTCTGTCATGAGGTCTGGGGCATCGGCCCACTCCGGGCCTATTTCACTGACAACACTGTTATTAGCTGTAAGCTGAGCCAGCGGCAAATGAATCTGCCCACTGTTCAGGAGGCCAGGGCTCTTTTCAGCGATTAATTTGATAAATATATTAATTATGAATCTGGATGACAGTACAATCTGATTGTCAGGCTTCCAGACTTGGCCTTTGTGATAAGTCAGCTTTGAGATTGGGGTGGCGGGGGTAGGTGGGGGGCTTCTCGAGTTTCAGGAGCTGTCATCCCCAGGGCTCAGCCTCTTATCAGCGCCTGACCCATTCACTCAGTAATTTCCTGTGTGTTGTAATTAAATGGAGGCTTTCTGATTGCAAGTGACTCTCTTTAAGAGGTGCTTCTTGGGTTTCAGGTGGAAGGCTGTCTCCCCTGCCCTCTGGAGGACTCATTGGGCAATGAACGTCCTATTTATATGACAGGATGTGGACCTTTAATACCCCGTCATCATTTCTGATTGGCATTATTTACCTGTCCTGTGATACAACAAGGTTTGTCTGATCACCAAATGACACAGAGAAAAACAAACATCACTAATTAAATTCAAGTCTAGACCAACTCATGACTCAAGATAGTTCTAAAATAAGTGATTTTATTTTTGTCTTGTTGCGCTTCAAAGTACACTCAGCCATTCCTGACTTATTTAGCACAGACTATCATGTCTTGAAGGACAACTTGAATGATATGTTTTATTTGCACACTGGGATCTTTTGGCTTCGGCTCAGGAGTTTAGGAAATCCTCCTCTGGCTGCTGACAGCGGATTATAGACGTTTACTGGAGGTGCTGACTCTACCAGACCATCTCCGTTTGGATACTGTTACAGAACTGGCAGGCGAGCATCCTGAGCCTGGTGTGGGACCTGTGGCGGCAGTCAACTGTCAGTACAGTCTGACAAATGGCTACAAGGCAGTGGTAGTGTGAAATTATCTCCATTTCATTTGTATAAAGAAGCAATTTCAATAACCCTCATCAATCACTGCTGTCTGTTGAAAATCTTTTCCTATAAAAAAATGTGAGCCTTTAGAGGTTAAGTCAAACACATTTACTATGTTTCGTAATTTCCCTTTTTTATTCATCAGTAGTAAAACCCTGCTCTAGCATGGGATCCAATGAAAGTTTGAATGAGCTCAGCTGTGCTGCCTCTGAAGGACAAAAGGTTTCCCTGCTGCCCTCTTTCATGTCTCTCCTCTGGTATCACCGAGTCCTATAATTAAAATCCAGTTTTTTTTCATACGGCTGGTGAGCGCCATTAATTCGCAGAGTGGAGCCTTTCTGGAGGTTGTAGCTCCCAGGGCAGCGCGGGGAAAGAGGTGGGGCAGTGGCTTTTCAGCATTAATGGCCCCCTATGTGGGCCCGCTATTAATCTCAACAAGGAGTGAAGTGGCACTGATCTCAACTGCAGGGGCAGGACGACGGCTCCCAAAATACTGCACTGATTAAAGTGGAGGTTTGTCTTGGGCCCTTTACTCCGACCTTTGACTTTTAAATTCGTTCTAACAATGTGCTCACCTTAGCCTGCCAGTAATTTGTCTATCAAATCAGGAGTATTGTTCTGTCATATATAATTTTTTTTGGCACAATAAGCTATTTTACCTTTTATTGGGAGCAGAGTCTTTGTGGAAGTGTGAATAAATATCGACACAACCTGATCTAACACCTTGTTATTTCCCGTAAAATTAAACTCTGTAATAGCATTTCAGCTTGTCAAACTCTCTTTTGGCTCAGAGCCCTACCTGTAGGTCACCTCTTACTTACTTTAAAACACATCAAATAATTCATTTATCTAAAAACTTTTTGTCTTGCATCAAGCCGTTTTGCCATAATTCATTTATCTGTTGATGATTCTCCAAAAGTGGTCATAACGTAGCACAACTGATTAAGAAATGAAAATCATTTCAATTTCTCTCTTCAATTTGTACAAAGACATTTTACATTATGCTCCTGTTTAGTTGCTTCTGGCTGTTTGTTGTGGTCAAATTTGTCTTCACAGAGTTGTAGGATTGTCTCAATACTAAAATGTCAAACTCAATGTCAATACCCTGAAAAATTACATCATACTCATTATTTTTATTTTATTATAATCAAATAGACTTATAACAGGTGTTTGTTTGTTTGTTTGTTTTTTCATTAAATGAAAAGCTAACTAAGAGTGCAGTTCCAGCGTGTTGCTATTGTTTCATTACATTCGTTACCATGCATCTCCTCTCGTCTGACGGGCGGGGCTCCCTCCTCTCTCACAACACACACACGTGCACGTAGACAGCGGAGAATAAGAGAGAGACGAGAGAGGAGTGTTGTTGTCGATATCAACATTTTAAATTCACCCGACGTGCGTCTAGTTCTGTGTAAGGTCCAAAAGCTGTGGACGCTTGCTCTCCTCTGCTGTGCCTGTCGAGTGCGCGCGTGTCGGGCGCTATGGGTGCGCGCGCGCTGTTCATATCGATACTTTTAGAAACCAGTAATGAATCTAGATGCAACACTTTTGACAACAATTGTGCTTTGTTGTTTTCTGGGGGGAACTAGTTGTGGCACACTAGTAATGGTAAGTAATGGGCTTATGAAGTGACTCAGGATATCTATTATCATCTTGGTAATAAATTAATTAGCCTAATGTTTCTACGTACCCCCGCAATGTGCTCACGTACCCCTAGGGGTACGCGTACCCCACTTTGGGAACCACTGATCTATGAGAAGCCAAGCAGGCAATTTACAAATGCCACAGGGAAAGATATGAACTATAAATAACATGAATAATATGACAAAGACAAAAACAGCACTGACCTTGCTTTACCACAAGGAGGAACCAGTGATTAAATTTTGCTGCGCTGGTGTAATAACAGTTCATCAGGGGCTTTGAATTTGTTTGTAGTACTGCAGTTCTTCACTAGATGGCAGGAGTGACTGATTTAATGTCTGAGCTCCTGTCATCATGACAGTGAACGTCTGAGATAATCTCTTTTATAAGCCAACCCCCCTGAACAAACAGGAGAGTCACAAATTTCGCCATTCAGCCTGATCAGTGGTGACTGCAGAGATGTGAAGCTGGTTTCAATACACAAAATCACTCAAGAAGGAGATAGCTGCAAGTCATAATGTTTGATTATAAGTGTGTTTGTAAATCGATCAAGCTCCACTCCCTCTGCACATTACAAAAAGAAAGTTACTTTACTGATGCAGTAACGGTTACATCACCATGTGAGAGCTGCAGACTGGAGAGGTGACACCAGAGGTTAATTGCAGTTTCCTGCGAGCTGGATACGGCGCTTCCACGCAAAGAGGGGAGAAAAAATTACTCTCTCATTTTCATGCAATCATGCTGATATGAAATTAATTTTCTGACGCCCAAATCTGCTGTCATCCCCCTTGTTGCATTCTATTCACGCTGGCTACGTTAAGCCAGAAATAAAAGAATAATTACGCATTAGTGGTTCTAATTAAGGTTTCTCTCAAAGGTGAATTGAACACTGATGGAATTTTTTAGGGGATTTATTAAATTACTGTGAAATCAAATTAGGGTAGCAAATTAATCCTTGCAGTGAATTAGATCAGTGGATGAGAAAATTGACTTTTCAACACAAAGCAGGGGATGAGAGGCTTGGATCGGTGTAAAACACAGACACAGTTCAGGTTGCGGAGCACAGGTGATTATAGAGGATGGATGGGAGCAGATTTTGTTCAACTGAAGAATGCTCACATAGGCCGACATGCACATGAAGGAGGGCGGAGCATCCAGAAAACATCCAGAGGAGCAGAAGAGTCAATTTCATAACTCTCTCCCTCTCTCTCTCTCTCTCTCTCCCTTTTTTCATCTCTGCAAGCCAAGAGAAGTGCCCTTGGCTCCTCGGTGCACATGCCTTTTCCTTGACACTCATGCACCTTGATCTATCTGGTCTGTGACATACTGCACAGAGATGCTTTTGCTTCTCTTTGCTGCATTTTCTAGGCATTCCCTCAGTCCACTCAGAAACTCTGTTTTTGCATTGATTCCCAAATGTATTTGCATCCCAGAAAACTGAGTACAACTTTGGTTATCACAAATCATTCTTAGGATGTTTTTAGAAAAACGTTCTGGGAACTAAAAACATCATTAGAAAATTAGTGTATAATGTTACACTCTGTCTCTTAAACTAAGCTATGCTAACCAAACCACTCCTTGGATGTGAGTCTCAGTTATTCAGACTGATTTACACTTTGATGACTCACAGTGTATTGGACCCAGTGTAAATTATTGCTGTGAGTCATCATCAAAAACTTGACAGATTTCCTCTCACCACACAATAAAATCAAGAGAAACATGTTGGAATCAGGTGACATTTTCTGGAGCTATGAGGGTTCATTTTTTTTATCAGGGTCATATAAAGGTTGAAGTTGCTCTTGGCTTTTTATCTCTTGATGGCACACGGAGTGGACTGATTGTCAGATCTGCTCTGTAATTTCTACGTTGGCTGACAGACACTAAACCTAGAAAACAAGTCTATAAAAAAGCACCAATATACTTTCTCCTTCACATTACTGCTGTATTATGTGAAACGTTAACTGGTGTCATAAAGAAAGATATAAATTCATACCATAAAGTTAAGAACCCATCTAAACCATATAGACTATAAACACATTCAAGTCAAATTCATTTAAAAAAAAAAATACAATTTGTGCATTTTACCCCCAAAAATATGATTCTCTGTGTCATGTTTATCTGGACCTTAAAAACGCTTGAGCACTGCTAATAAGAAGATCAATACATTGCAAATTGTGTTTGCTTTTGCTGTTTGATGTAGCTGAGGCTTCAAAGAACAGCTGATAATGACACTGTGAACTCATCTGTGAAATAAAGAGATGAAAGACAGACTGCCTCCTATTTGAGCTGCTGTATGACCCAGTTTGACACTGTAAAGGGTGAATGTGCAAAAACATCTGTCTTTTATATTATAATGTGGCGAAAATCCCACCGGTAACAAACTCAGCTGCAGTTTTTTCCCGTCAGTATCAGACAAAAATGTAGTTCATTCCCGCTCTTGTCTGTGAGGATCAACAGTTTTAACATAATTATGCTATAAATCTCACGCTATCCATACAACGGATAGCAAATACTTGCAGAAAACTGTCCAGCTTGGGGATAATAATTACATGGCAGGCCAAAGTTTTATGATACAAATATTAACAGAGAGGCTATTTGTCACAACTTGCTGTAAAAACACCAAGCTAAAACCCTTTTTTCTTTGTTAGGTTTTGTGTTTGTTACTATTGCCTATATTCGCAGCCAGGGATATCTTGTTGAACAGCCAAAAAACTCTCAGATCCATAAAAAAGGAGCTTTTCCTCCATAGTCCAGAGCCCATATTAACAGTGTGCTGATTATAAATTGCTGATGGCGAGCTAAAGCCCGGTGCTGGGTTTCCTCGACATCACCACAGCTAACGTGAAAAGACAGCGGCCTCAGAGTGTTCAGGGGGGTTTTGGATGGTGCACTGCCTGGCCAGCCAGACATACAGATGGAGGACATGGACAAAAGCCTCTTATCATGGAGGCTTTCCCTAGAATTCATACACAGCACTCAGTGATATGTTATTACATTATTGGATTATTGTTAGTGATGCATTAACATCAGCAGTGCTTTATGAACTGTATTTTAAATGCCTCTGGACCAGGATGCAGCAGCAATGCGTTATAGTTAAGAGGGTGATGATGTGTCCTTTATGCAGTGCAGAGTTTTTAATCTGAAAAGTAACTACTGGAAGTGTAAAGACTGTTCATAGTTGGGTAAAATGTCACTTTGCAGCCCCGATACAAGGACCCATTTGAAGGAAGAAGTTTAAGAAGTTTGGAGAAAGCCATTGGTACAATGCATGTGCAGTATTTAGTTGCAGCAGCATCAAAAGTGAGTAGTTTATCAAGTAGCAAGGTATCTAAGGTTATCAAGAAGACTGGTACAGACATTCATGGTCCCCAGAGGATTAAATCTACTGAATTGGCTGATTCCCTGACTTATTAAGTAGTCCAATCATCAGATCTACATTTGCATTCATGCATCCATATCGCAGTTTTGTTTTATGCAGAAAGAACAGCCCCAAAAATATTTTATGTAAAATCTCACACTGCAAAGTAAACAGTAAGGAGCTGCCTGATGTACTGCAGGCTGCAGAGTAAAATTCCCCACTGAAATGTAGCAGAGTAGAATGATCAAGTAGCATAAAAAGGAAAAGCTCAAATAAATGCGCCTCAAAATTATACTCAAGGGCAGAGCCTGACAACTTTGCACCACTATTACACGGTGTGGACATAAAATAAGTGCAGACAGTGTTTGTGTGGATTAAAGAGCGTATTCTTAATAGCAATGAACAAGAGTCAAATTATTTCAGTGATAACAGGCTTGATCTTCAAAGCATAAACCTGTCGTTTCACAATCAAAAGCATCCCGGCATTGTTCAAACAAGCAGACGCGGCCGATAATATGATGTAATCGCAGTCGAAAAAGAGATCTGAACAGGGTTTTATTTTTAGCTCTACATCCTCTATTGGTTTCCAACAGCCTTTTAAAGCCTGTCGCTGTCATAGCTGTCATTGACTGAACCATTTACTAATTATAGATGTGTCTGACAAGAACAGGTAGTGGGACATGTACGATGTGACAAAAGCGCTGCTCAGGTTCATCTCCATCAAGAGTTCATCGAGAGCTCCCCTGAGCATTGAAGCCTGTCGTCATTAACGGATATGTTTAAATTAAGATGAATGTGACTTGAACAATTAGGAGGACAGATAGAGGAGTTTCCTGAAGGGAGGGACAGATTATTGCAATTGTAGGTATCAATCATGAGTTGCAATTTAACTTGCTGCAGTCATTCATAGTCCCCAGAGGATGCAGCATACATTTCCCTTCAAATGTGCTTCCCAAAATGTTCACTTGTTTCACCATAAACAGGCTTAACATTTTTGCAATGAAATATTGATAAAAAAAAAAACCCTGCTGTGTAGCTATACTGTTCTGTATATGTAAGCTGGTCAATATCAGACTGGTTTGCAGTCTTGATAAGTCAGGGGTAAAACGGAGTTGGCGTCTCAGCACTATCGTTAGCACTGTCAACACCTTCCCCTCCTTTACTTGCAGGTTGGCATTTCACTCTGTTTGTATAAAGCCTCTTGTCTGAGCGAGTGTCCCTCCTGTCTTCACCTATGAGACCCTTCTGAGCCATAAGGCAGCAGCACTCTCCTGAGTTACATAACGCCCAAGTCATCCAACTTGTCACATTTGAAACAAATTCCCCAAACTTTAAAAGTAAGTTCCTCTCAACTCATCATTAAAAACCTTGCAATGCTAGTTGAGATATGTTGACTACTGTATATATACAAGTGACAAGCCTATACTCAAAAGGTGAGTCAGGAAAACGTAGGAGCTAAAACATACATCTAGGTTTAAAATTTATGCTGGCCTGCCAATCTGAGGGAACTCAAGTGTGGAATTGGAACTGGCAGCGGATTCAAATCCACACTGTCACAGCAAAAAGGGAGGAGGAGTGCTGCAGGCTCTCTCTCGTCCTACCATCTCTCACAGTCAAGTCCTGCACTTGTTAAATCTTCTGACAAGAGGTATTATCTTCAAAGTGTGGACCTGCGGACTTAAGATCTTGTCTCCAACACAGTATGAACCCAGAGGTTTCATCCAGTGGTTCCGGCTTCTTTTTGTTCTGCTGTGCATCTTTGGACATATTAATAAAAATTTTTTTTAAAAAGCTGAATAAATGATAATGAAAACAGCCTGTATGTGACACTCTGCCGACATCAGACAAAGGAGCTGCTGTGCTCTATTCATTCTAGGTGATATCACCTGAGGTCTGGAGTTGTCAAAGCCCATGTGTCCAGTTGGAATAAGGCCTCATTTACATGGATCTGCATACACATAATACTCCCCCTCAAATAAATACTCTTTCAGGTGGAATGAAAGAGGATATTATGTATTATTTTTTGAAAGACAGCATCCATATTTATCAAAAGCTATTTCCATACACATCTGTCTAATGTGGCATGATGCTCAGTGAAGATGTTTGTTGTCTTGCTTTGTTT
Organism: Decapterus maruadsi; assembly: GCA_030347415.2. Taxonomy (NCBI): domain Eukaryota; kingdom Metazoa; phylum Chordata; class Actinopteri; order Carangiformes; family Carangidae; genus Decapterus; species Decapterus maruadsi. The sequence continues at coordinate 8,298,640 of CM064888.1, read as the reverse complement.
TTCTCTTCAGCAAAAAAAATCCTAATCTTAGTGACTTTTCCACCTGGAACAACAAAATCCTTCCGCGTCATTCAACATTCAGTCGCCTGCAAGCTATATTTTTTACAATGACTTTCTTTCACAAGCACTATTGTCTGTGTCACTGCCATTCAATTATGAAAAGAATAATTAAAGTGTAAAAAAACAAAAAAAACTGCACTTGTGCTCAAGATCAACTGGTGGCTCTGTGCTGATAAGGCCGACAGGAGAGAGCTGAAGGAGCGCTGTCATGACAAAGCATGATTCTGCCATCTCTCCAGAGAGGCTGATTGCCTCCGCCCTCCCATGACATAAGAGAGAGTGAGAGTGTAATGCTGGAAATGCCTCCATCATAGCAAAAGCTTTACGGGCTGCATTTCAGCCTAATGACATCTAGCAGCTGCCAGAGGTGTCTGGTCGTTCCCTTGCAGGCGCCTTCCCTTTGCATCAGGAGCAAACATCCATCCCATGTACTCCTCAGATACCATTACAGGATGGTATTTTAATGACCCTTACATCCAACCCCCTCATTTTTCTCCCCTACCCTTTCCATCTCACCTTTTGCCACTCTGGAGAAAGTGGGAGAGAACAAGGTGGCCTGCATTGTATCACATCTCCACAGTCAAACACCATGTGGATGTGTGTTGCAGTAACAATAACTCTTTCCACCCACACATTCTCACCCCCCACCCCTCCCCCTCCAACCCCTTTCCCTTATTGCAACCACAACCAACCACCTCACCCTGCTCCAGCGCTCTCAGTGTGGCTCACGTGCCGCAGCACACTCCGATGAGTCCCACGCTTCAGAGGAAAAATTCTCCACACTCCAAGTCCAGAGGGGCAGCGGCAGAATGCGGGGGCGTCATCCGGCTTCCAGGGGGAACGGAAGATGTTGCTCCTTATCAATCTGATGAGGCAGACTTAATTAGTGAAGATGTTTGAGAAAAGCATGAGGAGGATGAGATGCTGCTGGAATGCAGTGGTGTTTCAAAGCAATGGAACCCAACTTGAACCAGCTTAACATGATTTCATTTCCTCTTTTGTCAGAGAGTCTGGTTCAAAAATATGTGATTAGAGTAAATGAGGCAGAGAGAAGACGCTAACATGTGGTGTGATGATTTTTTTGAGTATTGAGAAAAGTCTGCTTATGTTTATGCTCTGCTGTGCAGTGACAGTTTTCTCTATACCTGTCATGTACTGTACATGTATGTGCTGCTGTCTTCTTGTCCAGGTCTCCCTTTGCCTGAGAAGAAAGACAAATGCACCTTGAATAGTACATCAGGCAAAGGATGACATCATATAATGCCGGCAGGATATTCACAATAAATTATTCATCTGAAAAGAAAATAGTCCAGGAAGTGAAATAACCAAATCATCTTACACATTTGCACATCTTTTACAGATGTGCAATTTACTGTTAAATTAGTTCTTCCAATTTCCATCAAAGATAAGTTTGGATTGTGTGAAAGGAAGGAAAGTCTGAGGGGAATCGATGCCATTTCCTATCTCTGCTGAGAATCCCCCACTTCACTCTTATTAATGCCCTTTGTCTTTGACTGTTTCTCAGAGGAGACGGGGGAGAGATCAAGTAGCCCACACACTGTGCAGTGTGTGCGGAGGGGTGATGCCTCAAGAGCGCATCACAGGACGACAAAACCCCACTGCAAGACGCAGTGCCAGAATAGAGCAGCTTTGGCACGGAAGCTTGTTTCATGTAGTTTAGTGTGGAGAGGAGGAGAAAAAAAAGAGAGAGGGGGGAAATTGGCGTTGCGAATCCCCAAACATACTTCTTATCATGCCGGGATCCTCCTGGTTATCTCTGCTGGCTCGCGCATGAGACAATGTAGTGGAGAGAAAACGGGGATCTCCTCCGGTGGAGAGATCTGGGGATGCATGGACACGGCTATGGGTGATTAATGCCATCTAATGCGGCGAAACAAGAATGGATATGTGCAGAAAAAGTGGAGATAAGTGAGTTTCGGGGGGGCCACAGGATGGACACTGCGGAGGTAATTCTCTCTGTGTTGGTGGTTGTGATTATTATAGTGTCGTTGCTGTCCAACGTCGTGGTGCTGATCTGCTTTCTGTACAACCCGGAGATCCGCAAGCAGGTCCCCGGTCTGTTCAACCTCAACCTCACCTTCTGCAACTTGTTGCTGACCGTGTCCAACATGCCGCTCACTTTGGTGGGACTTGTCAGTAAGGCGCAGCCGGGGGGAGACGGCTTCTGCCAGATCGTGGGATTCCTGGAGACCTTCCTGTCCACCAACTCGATGCTGAGCATGGCAGCTCTGAGCATCGACAGGTGGATCGCGGTGGTGTTCCCCCTGAGGTATCACTCCAAAATGCGCCATAAAGACGCGGCTTTTGTGCTCGGCTACACGTGGGTGCACTCCATGTCCTTCTCCACGGTAGCCACCTGCCTCTCCTGGGTGGGATACCACCGGCTTTACGCGTCCTGCACCCTGTCCAACCCCAGGGCGAGCAGTCGGACCCAGTTTGTAATCTTCACCGTCTTTTTCCACTCCTTCACCTTTCTCCTGTCTTTTATAGTGTTATGTGTCACATACCTCAAAGTGCTTAAAGTGGCAAGGTTTCACTGTAAGAGGATCGATGTTATTACAATGCAAACTTTGGTGCTGCTGGTGGACATACACCCCAGGTGAGCTCCTTTCACTTATCACTCTTGTTTCTGTTCATGAAAGCACTTCTTGCCACTGATCCCAGAGCTGTGTAGAAAACACCTATATTCAAGATTGTTCAGTTTAAAAAAAAGAAAAAGGACAAACTGTTCAAAGCATCCCTGGGATCATAAAAGTGGAAAATGTCCTGTTAGTGTTCGGTGCCATCCCTCTTCATGTTGATTTTAAAACCTGAAATGACAGTGGTCTGTATCTGTGTCAGGACAAAACAGTACAGTTAATGCTGCTTTGCTCTGACATTTGAGTTGTGCCCTCAGTATTCAGAGGGGATGCAAAATCTGATTACACCGAAATGTCATACAGAGTGACTGCTTTATTCTGCCTTCATACAGTATGGCTGGGCTGGAAACCCAATGTGTGTATGTGTGTGTCTCTGTGCGTGTGTCACTACTGTGAGCTACTTTCTATTAGATGCATGCTGATGTTCTAACTCCTGCCTCACACTGATGACCTCATTTTCATAAACTATAATTTAAAGCAGGGTGTTAATGACATCACAGCCATGCTGCTTTCAGATTTACGCCAAAACTCACACATGCACACATATAAAGTGCCGTAATTGTAATTCTGGGTAAAGGGAATCCCTCCCTCTTTGTTACAAAAAGTATCTTTGAGATATATTGGTTATTTTAGCCTCAGCTCATCTGCTCTGCTGGCTGCTGCTCTGCTCTGTTCAACCCCAGCAGAAACAGACAGCAGTTATAGCCTACACCCACTCCTCTCTGTCTTTTATGAGATATCTGGAGACACTTTGAGGTCCTCCGTGAGTCTGCCCCGCTGATTATTAACTCTGTGTTCCCCAGCGTTCGCCAGCGTTGCCTGGAGGAGCAGAAGAGGCGACGACAGAGAGCGACGAGGAAGATCAGCACCTTCATCGGCACCTTCATGCTCTGTTTCGCTCCCTATGTGATCACAAGGTGAGTCTTTAAGAGGGAGGAGGAGGAGGAGGAGGAGGAGAGGGAAACCTTGCTGGCCTGGCACACACACTGCGGCGTATTTGCAGCCCTTTTGTTTTGCTGGCATCCCCCAAACCTCCCTCCTCTGCTGTCGACTGCCCCCACTTCCTCCCCTCTGCCTCATCTCTGCTGCCTCTCCACACCAGCAAGAGTTGGAAGATGAGATTGGCTGACCTTGTGATAAGTAATATGCCTCTGCTCTGCTGTTGCTGCTGCATTAGCACTTTTCTCCTCAAGTTTGATGGGTGCATCTCAGTTAGGTAGGTAGAATGCACTTGCATCAATCAGACAGCATGTCAGACAAGGCTTATAGTGAGTGTGTTACTAAGTGTGTGACATGCAAGTGGATATTAGTTTTATTTGCACATGTTAAAAAATCTATACAAAGGAGATGAGGATATCAAATAACCTAATTTTCTCACTTTTTTTGAGAGTTTTGCGACACAGAAATAGTTAATGCAAATGATTAGACACTGTTTTTCTCAACACTTAATTCAGTCCATTAATCTCAGACATAACCTATAATCTCAAAACATCACTGTTACCTGCTGGGTATGGCTTAGGACCAATACATGAGTAACACAGAGAATATATCCGTGCCCCATTCCCAAACTATAAAAGTGACAAATTAAAATACACTCAAAAAATGTAAATTTCAAAATGAGCTGCTTACGGCTGGAAAAAAAAAAAGAAAAAGAAAGTGTGAAACTAATTGCAGATGACAGTAAACAGCTCCAGGACCACCCCAGAAAAACAGTAAATAACTATTCTAGGAAAACATTTTTCTGCCTTTTCTCTAAGTTTAATTAGGTCACGACTCTTAAAGTCACAGTTTGATTAATATCTGATTATACAAGTATCTGTTTCTGCTATATTAATTTCTAACAGAGACAATACCATACAGAACTGGTCCTTCAAGATATCATAATAATAGCCAATATCTTATATAACATGAATATCCACTGGTAAGACACTGCAGTAATGAAGATGAAGATAAAGTGATTGATTAGGTGATGATTGCGCTCTTTGAATATCATCTTCTAAATTTTCCTTATCAACGTTTTTTATTAAGACATTAAACAGGACTTTGCTGAACTCTGAAAGCAGGTTATCACTGATTTTCCCAGTCACTCGGACTAACAGGCAGCTACAACTTGTTGTGTTATTAGTAAACTGACAGTAATGAATGACCACAACAGCACCGTGCACGCTCTCATTCTGCAAATGGCAGTTAACAATCTGAATATATTACGCTAAAAGCTCCTCCACTGCCTCTCCAGCGCTCATTTGTTGTCAGGGTCATCATGTGTATAGTAAAAACCCTGCTGTGCAGCGTGGCAGCTGACTTAACCTCCTGTTCAGTAACGGTGCTGTGGAGTGTTGTGGGCAAATGCCAGTGATGGCTACTGGCCCATGTTGGTCCAGTGTTAATGTGCTGACAGAGCTCGATTGGGGACAGAGTAATCATACAGAGTGCAAGAGGATAGGATCAGCGATTTTCTTTTTCTCTTCTTTTTTTTTTAACACCTTTTATGACATCACATACTCTAAAATATTTCAACACTTGACAAAAATTAGAGCGAAAGCACCAATTTAGTGTCTTTATGAGCATGAGTGAGATGAGCCGCTTTGAAAAGCCAACAACAGACGAGGCTGTATGGCTCATTAGGTGACCCTTTCAATCAAATATACAGTACTTTAAGTACACAAGAGGGTTTTTTTTTATCCCTTAGGCTTGCTGAAAGAACTCTCCGTCCTCTGTCATTTAAGCTTTTTCTTCTTAGCCTTTAGTCTAATACTGTATTAAATCACAAGCACAGTTAATTGGCCTGTTTCCAGACACTCATTACTGCTTAGACAGGTCTGTTTTATTCTACCGGGGACTCTGCCTTTGCCTTTTCTGACATGAAATGCTGCTGGCTGCAAATGAGAAATGAGGTGAAAACTAGCCTCGCACTATAAATCCACACACGAGAGAATGAGGGGGAAGCTCTTCATGGAAGTTCACTTGCCAGCTGCCTATATTTAATCATGCAGGGGGCGGTTGCAAACAATAACTAAACACAAAATACTTCTAAGGTGACTCTCTTCAGAAATAAATGCTGCTTCTTTACATAATTACACAGCAGTAAAGGAGCTCCCTGCTCCAAGCCAAGAAAAATAAATGGTGATGTTATGGGTAACATTGTCTTTCAAATGTATTTTTTATTCTGCATAATAAGCTTAGGGCATGCATGTCTTTTCCAGTGTGTTCAGTTGCCTTTCCACTGCTCTCACCCCCCCTCCCCTCTCCCTTGCCTGCAGGATCGTGGAGTTATTTCCAGCGGTGCCTATCAATCCTCACTGGGGAATTGTCTCCAAGTGCTTAGCTTATAGCAAGGCGGCCTGTGACCCCTTCGTGTACTCCCTGCTACGGCATCAGTACAAGAAAACATGCACTGACATCATCAATAGGCTTCTGAAGCGCAGCTCCTTGAACACGTCTGGGCGCGGGCACGAGAATCAAGGCAACAGCATACCGACGGTGGAGTGACGGAGCGTGCACTGATGGGATATGGTCTGAGGGTTGACCTGGCAACTGTCAGGGAAAAAACATGAAGCTGATTTATCGTCGATGAGGAAAAAGAGGACAAATATTGGTTGTTCCTGTCCACTTCTGCTTGAATTGGGTCTGACATGCCAAAAAAAAAGGAAAAAAAAGAGGAGTCATGACAGACAAGGGCAAATCCCTGCACAGGAATACCACTGTGCTTGCATACTGAGTTCCCAGAACAACAGATCAGTGCAGCGAACTTGCTGTGAGGACATTAAACAATGGCAAATTTCACATCCACCTGGAGACAGATGTGTTCACCCAAGAAGAACGGCCAGTTCATAGCCTCATTATTTTAACTAGAGTAGCTTTCAGCCTGACACAAGATATATTTATTTTACAGTATATGTTTTGTTTCGACATTACTGTAGCATATATTCATATTATCTTTGAAAAAAAAGACGGGAACGGCTGTATGTCTGTTTTAGTCTGTGTTGCAAGTGAAGTTGATAGGTTCACACTGTATGTAGCACTGAAAACTAGCCTAACCAAAATTGATTATATATTTTATTCCCTAATTGTATAAAACATACAGTACAGAAAGACAGAAGACAGTACCACTGCTTAGTCAGCCTCAGGTTTTTTCAAAATTGGAACAAAAACACCCCCAGATGAATAAATTCCTAAGACTACTTTTATTTTGTAGTACCGTGCATTTGGGCCAACAGTGTGGGGGAAAAAACAAGAGTATGTGTTTGATGTGTATTCACACATTTGTGCTGTCAGCGCCCATTTCGAAGGGCTTACTGACCCGGCCAAGCAGAGTTTTAATGGGAAAAATGGGCCTTCAAAACCGGCTGCCTTCGCTGTCATGACTGACGTGTACCCCTCAGGTTGTTTAGGCAAGTGGAGCGTGACCGACTGTACTCTCCCGAGTTGTTATTCACAGAGAGGAGTAATCCACAGAGACTGTGTCGTGCTGTCTCACGCACTTGGGTAAAGAAGGACAGGGAAGGGAAACGTACATGATGTCTTTATTTTCTGTTGTTGTGATATTTGTGACAGCATCGTAAAAGCAGCACCTCATATTTGTTTGGTCAACACGCTAGCTGTAGTTAGAAGGCCTACAGTATGTTATTCAGGCTCAGAGACGGTTTCATCATTCTCCTGATTGAAATTATCTTTCTTGTTTCTGAGCTAGCAAACACACAACATGTCTGAACTATGTTGTATAGAATAATAATATTGACGGCCTTTTCCATCAGCTATATCATAGCAGTTACGTATTCTTAAGGAGTTAACATGCTAGCTAATTAATTCGCTCTGAAAATGGGGGACTAGCGATAACAAACTACGGTAGATTCCCTCTCTATGGCAGAAACACTATATTAGGTTCGTGTTGTAAGGAGTAGATTTCGTAATATTTACTGTCATTAAATAGTTTCTACCTCAAGAGGTGTGATTTTAAATAAAAACAGTAAGCTACAAATTAAAGCAATAGATTATGTTTGAAAATCACCCTGTTACATTCACATTTTCATTTTTAAATACAGGTTACACATTTAAAATGTTTAGGCGACACACCAGGACTACATTTCCCATGAAACATCCTCTTTTCACTATCAAATTTATCAGAATAGAAGTACAGCACATTACACTGTTAGTTTTCGTTAACCAACCTATTGGAGCTTTTGGTTCAGTCAACAAAGGGCCAAGTTAAAAACCTAAACTGAATCTGCACCATGTTGGGTACTGTAATGTTGTAGGACTGTATGTTAAACACTAACAGTTACATTACATGAACATCAAGTGGAAGATGGAAAGTACTGTAGATAAGGTTACAGGTTAAATGAGACAAATTAAATAATAAATCAATAAATGAGAGGTAATTATTTCACCTGCTGAACAGCATTGCCTAGATTTAACACTTGTATAATTATATCTCCGGCTTTATACTTATAGATATATCCATGTAAATTAAAATGAAGACATTTTTAGTGATACATGGATGGCAGTCACTAATCAGCCTATAGGTCCCTTGAATAGCTATAGAGGGACTGCAATACCGCACTTTTACATGCACACTGATTAGATACATATTCTGTATGTTAATTTATTCATAATGCTTGTACTGTATAGTTATTTCCAGGCAATTCTCGAAGACAGGTCACGAGCCCTCTTGACTCAGCATCGCCTGATCTACCTGTTTTGTATCTGAGGGATTTAGACTCGGCTCCGCAGACAGAGGAGAATACAGAATATGTATAATTAACATTTATTTATTTATTTTTATTTTCAGTTTAAGTTCTTCCAGTGGTATTTTCAATGGATTTGGACAGAGAGCAGGGAGGTAATAGTGTTTTGTGGCATAAGCAGTTAAAACACACAGTGCCAAAATTATCAGTGATGCCCAGTGAGCCAAATTGTAGTAGCTGCACATAATAGATGATAAATATTTAAAAAAAATGTAATTAACAATTAATCGATACAGATGTTTGCTTTTGTTTTGTGTCCATGACTTTAGGGATTCATGAAAACAGAAGGAATAGTGCATTGTTTAATACTGTATGGCACTCTGAGACATCTGATGCCTTAAATTCTGTGGTTTAGAGTTTTTCCATTCACATTTGCATTTTGAACAATATAGAAAGAAGAAATCATTGCCTTATTCATTGCATTCATTGGCATTACCTAGAATCTACCACTGTATTTCTGTACCCTAATTCAGCTTTCCATGGTTATTTCTTGCTGATGTTTTTTGCACTGACGTAGAGTAGTTATTTTTCTCATAAACGATGACTATGGTTATTGGTGAAAAAAAAACTTGCTAAACATGAATACATGATAAGTATTGACAGGTTTAGATAAAGGACAAAGTGAAAAGTATTTTTGTGTCTTTTTAATATACGTACATGTAATTTAATGATGACACTGTACTTTGTTTGAGTGTTAAGGAATGTGCTGCTTTCAAATGCAAATTGAGTTTTATCTGTCGTTGATAGTGAAGTGAGTGTAATATACCTCATTTTGTTATGGTGACTGACTTGACAGCCGGAAGTGTTTTGTATGTTTGTTATGTACCTTCTAATTTATTAAACCTTGGCTCAAATGCTGCTGCTGCTGCTAAAGATGCAGAGACGACAAAGTGATGATGACGGTGCTGATGTGATGACAGATGATGAGGGTGACGATGCTGACGGTGAGACTGCTGATGATGACAAGAGAGGAGAATATCTGATGTCGATGGTGATTGTAATTGTAATTCTGGGGGAAATTAGGAAGATGACTGTTTCATATTTTGACCATGATGATTAAAATAAACTGTAGACTTTATCAAATTGGTCTTGTACTGTAATGAAAAGAAAGAGAAGAAATTGGTCTCTTACAAAATGAAGTAATCCACAATGAGTTCTGCTATTTCTGTTTTATTATTCTATGAGGACACTGTAAACAGAAAAGCTGGAGGAGAGAGTGAGGCAATGAAATGAAGTGCCCAGGTTAGACCCAGCCTCAGTATATAGTACTGTATCAAGTCAGCTCAACTCAAAAGTTTGATTTTCCAACTTCCTTATCAGCTATACGTCATCAGAAATGACACCTAAAGTTGGAAACTCATTCAAAGGCACCACACCAAGCTTGCAATCAAAGGTTGCTGCTCGCTCCATGCAGCAACAATGAACAAAAGCTGGATATAACACCGTTTGGCGTATAGTCATGTTTTTGTATGATTCAATTAGTCGTAAGTTTACTGTATTGTGCAACTTCTGTAAACAACCACATGTGTTGTCATCGACTGGTGTTAGTGTGAACGTCAATTCAAATGTGATGTCATTCCCAACTCTGACTTCTAACTTCCAGGTTCAATGGACCACACCACAAACACTTATGTTTTTGAAACTATACAGCACATCTTCCATGATGCTGTTTGCTATTAGCTAAAAAATATGTAATATGCCATCAACAATAACAAAATCATTGTTTTGCTTTGGACCACAAACAATCACATCTTTGATGCATTTTTCAAACAAATCATTATAGGGCAGGAAGGGGAAAACACATGAGCGGCATTTCTGATAGAACTTCCTGCCTGTGTATCCGCAGCAATTCGGACCGACTCCACCCACCTGCAATCAGTTTGAGCCAGAGGGAAGCGATTTTTCAGTTCACACCATAGTGCAGGTGGTAATGAAACAACATCAGCGGCTGGCTGAGACGGCCTCAGCTGTAAATGACTTGAGACTGTGTACACTTATCTGCACCCCAGGAGCCAGTGATTATCTCCAGGTGGGTGGCGCTGACCATAACATGCGGCTTAATCACGGTTGGCCTCGACTCGTTCAGTCAACTGACCCTCGTCAGGGAGAAATAAACCACAACTCAAAGTGAAAAGTGGACACCTCGTTGTGTAAAATACGGGAATGTGTGTCGTTTTTCTCTTTATAGCCCTGTGATGTGAGACCAGAAATCAAAAGAGGTTTAAAAGAAAAGGAGCTCCAAAAGTTATAGCACAAAGCTGATGATCTTTTTTTTGCAGAATGCATCATAAAACGACAATATGCTTTCAAGTGAGTTAATGAAGTGGCTGTAAAAAAAAAGATGAATTTTCTTTTTTAAAACGTGTAAGAAACGTGGTAAATAACATCTTTTTAACAGGTACTTGGAAAGCCTCAAAACAAAGAATGCACCGTAATGAAAAATGATAGCAAAGAGGAAGGAATGTAGTGTTTGTTGACTTAAATATCAAGCAGAGCACAAGACCCAGCAAAGGGCCCCTCTCCAAAGACAAACCAGGCTTCTTGTTTATGAACTCTGCTTTGTGCTTCAACTAAACTGCGTAGAGGCCAAAAAAATTCACCTCCACATCTGAATAACATGTTGGCAAATTAATGAAAACTCTCATGGTGAATCTAGCGTGACGATGCACTTCATATGTCAATAAACAAAAAGCATATGATGGTTTTTACCCCCTTTCTACTGTTGTTTCTTTACAAGTATCACCATATGCTTTCTGTTGGACTGTGTTTGAGAAAATGCAATGCAAATTGTCGCTGTGCTTTTAAGCCCTCGGTGTGGATGCAGCTCAGGGTCAATACTGATTTATGCATGTGGAGAAAAATGTTTTCCTGGGACATCTAAGTATCACCTTTTAGTGAAGCTCTGGGGAAAGTTGTACTTGTTAGTTTTGTGCAGTTTAGGGCAGATGAGGCTCCTGCAGTGCCCATTAACACCCCCACACATCCACACCCCGCCCACACAGGTGTTTTCACATATTTTGGCTGATCGGACCACTTCTCAGGACTGTGTGGGAGTGTACAGAAACTACTTGATGGACATCTCCCCTTCCTGCAGCTTACACCTTTATCAAACTAACTGAGTGAAACTATTAGTGCTCAAAAGTTGCAAAAATGCAAATCTGACATCCATCCTGTCTGTGAACGGAGGGGCATCACAGACACTTTATTTTTGACTATTTCTTGGAGTCACTATACAGTGGATAAATCTACTTGAATGCACTCAAATAAAATGGTGTATATAAATTTGGGATTTGGGACACAGTGTCACACAGCAGCAGTAAAGGACCAGTGACACCTGGAATTCAATACCTCAATAAAGGCTGTATTTCACTGAGGTGTTCAGTTCCAGGGCTTTGATATTGTGCATTGCTGGCTCACTGGTTTGAGTTACTGGAACATCCAAATGGAACAGGGCCATTATTAATAAATAATTCATCATCAACAATATTAGTTGCACATTGACTTTTCAGAATCTTTTATTTTATTATTTCCCAAACCATCAAGTAAAAAAGGTCTGTGCGAGTTTGTTGAAAGGGGTAGTTTAGGGTCGCCATGTCGTCCTCCTGTATCACATATACATGACACAATGACCTTATTTTCATATATGTAATGTCCTCAAAGGACTATGAATAAGGTTATGCCAAGTAAAAACCAAACCAGTATAGTCCACAACCTGCCAAGTTGCACTTGAGGGCCATTCAAATGTGGCTTTTTGAACGGCCACTTGTAGCTGGTAGCAGCTACAAGTGCAAACATCTGTGTGAATGTGAAAGGCTTTGAATCCACTTGGATAAACTAATGCATTTTTATTATTGTCATCTGTTGCTGTATAATATGCAAATATCATGGGAAAATAAATAACGCACATTAGCTACAATTATTTGTCTCCAAACGAGTTGTCTACAAAAACCTCCCAATATCACATTTTCCTTAACACCGAGCTCCTGGGCGGACCAGCGGTGTGTGTGTGTGAGTGTGTCCGTCCTCCTGCTGGTGTGTGTGGGGGTGTAGTCTGCTCGTTACTGAAAGCTGTGGCCTAACATCTGCACTGTGGCTTTATCGCTGGGCAGTCCCCTCTCTCCTTTTATTCCTGGCAGCCTCCCACACAGCACTAAAGCTTTACTCTCTTGTACCCACACACACAAACAAACACACACACACACACACTGATCTGTGCCCCGATGGTTTGAGTTTGGTTAATGATTAGTAATGTTGTGTGTGTCTCCCGTTTCGAGCCAGGTCATACCAGACAGTGGTTAATCCCGTTTGAGTCATTGGGAGGGTGCTTTTTGTAGAGTTTCATTAAACACCAGATTCACGCAGGAAGGGAATATTGATTTTAAGAAAAACTCTTCGCTGACTTTTATTTGCAAATTTGGTCAATGTGGTGTTAATATTTCATATGTGAACAACATATTGAGCTCGTTTTAGAAAACATAGGTTAAATACTCACAACTCACATGCACAAAAGGTTTATTCTGTTGTAACACAGCCTGGATCTTATTTGAATTGAAGCCATTGGCTCCGCTGATGGCCAGAGCGCAACACTTTGAGATCCAGACTGATCAACATCTCGACAAACACTGTAGTTAAATTGTATGCAGACATCAATGTTTTCCTGGCAGATGGTGTTTTATAACCCCGGTGATCATCCAGCACCACCAAGAGGTTGACTTTTGTGCCAGTATACAAGAATTGGATGGATTACCGTGAAATGTGATACATGCAGTTGTTGTGCCCGGTGGATGAATCCTGCTGATCCCTCAACTTTTCCAGCTTTCATTATCATTGGTATTAATGCAAGGTCAAAAGTATGAAAATGAGCCGTGTTGAACCTTGTTGCACAAAAGTGGAATTTCCCTGAGGTTTAATCAGAGCAATTAAATCAAACCACATTTAAATTTTTCTGCCTTTTGCACATAAGGGATCAAACTGTATCATGTGTTTTAACTTAAAATTAATCCATAAACTACAATTTTTTTCTGACCAACCTTCCGCTCCCTCCTCCTCACTGATCTGGTTGTCATCTTTGATGTGCACTGAGCCCACAGAGAGTCTAATCTGTCTCCGGGGCTCTGGAGCAGCGGAGGGGAGAGAGGTTAAGAGCCGGTTTACCAACGCTGCATGGCGACTCACTCCTGTGATATCCAGGGCGGCACTTCTAACACTTCAAAGGCTGGACCGACTTCTGAAGAAGCGTTGGCCTTTCAACTGCTGGCAAGGTCAGCTGGTGCCTGTGTCTTCCCACACATCTGCACGGTATCACAGCTGCAGGCCACAGTGGCTACACTGTACACCCTGCGCTGTGCAACCACCCTCCCTCCGATCCCACCCTGATCCACACCCACTATCACTCACAGGGATCGTCTGTAACCCATATGGGAGATGTTTTGTCTTACAAGTCTTCATGAAGTTATCTCATCCGCTATTGGACGGATTGCCGTGAAACTTTGTACAGATATTCATGGTGCCCAGACACAGAATTTCATTGGCTTTGATGGTCTCTTGACTTTCCCTCTAGCGCCACCAGCAGGTTGACATCTGGTGGAAATGTGGTAGACATGTTGGCTAAGTTTCATAACAAACATCCAGCTGTTCTTTTTACTCTTGTTCCTTCCTTGCATGAAAACAGCCTCAATACCCTGTTACAGAAACTCTTGATACTAGAATATGGTTTTGTTTTCAATTTGCACTGAAGAAGAGCATGAAAAAATCATTGGATGGCACTTTTGATATGTAAAATCCCATTTTCATACTGTACATTTTGTCTCAAACTCACCAACTAGAGCTGCAGGAAGCAATATTAACAAGCCGTGATATGTCCACCAATGTTCTGAGATAATGACAGGTGTGTGAGTTTCCGTTCAATAACCTTTGGAGGAGGAGAGAAGAGGTTATGGTCTTCCTCTAATTGCATGTTGGCCAGAGAGAAGGAGGGTCGGTGTTGTTGTCAGAATGAGCTGGTGATCTGTGAAAGCCCCAGCAGAGCTCAGATAATTAGAGCCTTTCCACCCCGACACTCCCGAGATGTGATCACACTGCGGCAGGAATCAAATGAGATGATGCTTAAAATTAACCACAGTGATTACAACTAAGTTATGGGAATGTAATGAAGTTTATTTTCCATTAGGGAGGTTCAATCAAAGCAGGAGCAAATGTAAAATCAGAGATAATTCGGGTATTAATCATACAACCAGCCAGCGACATCATGGTAAATCACTCATTACTGCGAATGATTTCACTTCCTTTTTCAATTCCTTTTCCTTTTTATGTGACTCCTCGAAAACACTTTGGTTCCAGTTTAATGTCTATGTAATTTCCCCCACAAAATTATAAATGATTATACGACTATGATGAAGTATGTCATCATGCATCGTTGCCTGTAAACAAATGTGAATATTTCCAACACTTATGTAATTCAGATATATTCAGCTGCACTAGGTTGGCGTAATGATTGGAATGCTTAACAACTGAATTCTTTTTTCTCAATCATAATTACCTAATTATGGAATAAATTATCTGGAAATGACTTCTTTTTTAAAAAACAAAACCACATGTGTAATTGTATGGATGTTACACACCCATATGCAGACACTTCCAGGGTGTTTCCCGAAAGGAAAAATCCACACACTACCACATTAGCAGCTCGTAGTTCAGTTTGTGCAAACATAGTCTTTATTTAATAATTTGCCAGAAGCAAAGTTTATAAAAAAAAATCAGTGACATACAAATGGGCCACTGTGTCGACAAGGTTTTTTTTCTTCTTCTTAAAGAACCAAAAATTGTACAAGTGCAGGTAATATAGCTTTTGTAATGGTTTACATAACTGTGTTACATAAGTTAATGAGTATGTACATAATGGCAGTCAGGGCCACTTCTCAGCACAGCTTAAACTTAATGCTCAGACAGTATTTCAATAGTTTTTATTAAAAAAAAGAAAGAAAAACAAAAGTTCTGAACTGATTATATTCTCCTAACTGCCATTTCAGTACGTATAGTTGTCACAAGGAGAGATGGTAGGTGTTTCATAGACTGAAAGTAAAAGGGCTGGACAAACAAAACCCCTGGCAGAAAGAAATACTTGTACTGTAGCCTATGTTTACAGTGGATATCAAAAAAAAAGTTGAGATGACAACAGTGAGAGAGAGAGCTTATGCCTGGGGACCGAACCAAACTAAACAAAAAAACAAACCGTTTAAATTAATCCACATTTCCAATCTTCAAACACTAATTCCTCTGACAGTCCTGTGGAGGAATCTGACAGAGGTCCAAACGCAGGCCTGGAGTTCACCCCAGTCTGATCAGAGCAGATGTTTGTTTGCAATTCTTCCTCCACTGTCCCCCGTCCAGTCATTATGTTCCCATGCGCCTTTCCCTGGTCCTGCGAGCTTGGAGCTGCCTGACGGGCAGTCTGATGGGCTGCTTGTTGAATTTTTCCATGATCTCTTTGATCCGTGACAGGTTGGTGCGGCCGATGGTGAAGTCACACCTGGTGGCGCCCATCTCGTAGCCCACCTCGCACTTCTTGCTGCTGAAGCTGTAGCCTTCGGCCCTGGCTGTCACTTTGTACTCTCCGGGGTTCAGCAAGCGCCAGTAGTCACCATCCGACGCTGAAAACCAACACACACACACATTTGATTATACTGTTGCATGCTAAAGCAAACTTTTTGTATATTTTGAATTTTTTTAAATTATAATACGTCACTTTAATTTATCCATTATGTAGCCCAACATGACCCTTTCTCAAAGTTTGACCTCACTAACCTATACTGCATCACATCAAAAAAAGTGCATTATTTCAGATCAAAGATTCAGCTCACTGTTGACATATAAGTAAATAAAATAATCAAATAAAATAAATATCCAATCTGTGCAAAATGTGGCTTCGATTTGGTAAATTTACAGTATTTTATTTCCTCTATCATGAGTAACAGTTACCATCAAGAAAAAAATCATAAATACTGAAGAAACTATTGCTCCTGGCATCTCCTTTATTGTAATATAATCTTCTGACAGTGTGTGTTTAATGACTAAAATGACAACATGACCCCAAAATATAGTCGTATTTGACACATGATCATCAATTCCATAATTTGGGTGGATCAGAGAGTCTGAAGTTGAGACAGAAGAGGATGACACATCAAGACTTATAGCCTCTACACATGAAAAAAAAAGGATGGAACATGCTTCATATTTGTGTTTCTGCTCTTGGTAGACCAAAGCAGATGGATTTCACAGCAATAAGAGAAGTGCAGAAGCATGTTTGGTCTTTTCTGCTCCGAGGGGCAAATATACCAAACTAAACAAAAATTGATCTAAAAGGCTCTTTGGAGTCGCCAATCAAACTAGTGTGTGTGTTTGAACTGTGGAGGAGAAACCCGGAGAGAACCCATGCAGGCACATGATGGAAACCATGCACACTCCACACACAGAGGGGATCAAACCCAGAACTTTGCAGCGCAGCAACACTAACCACTGCACCAGCATGCCACCCCAACTGGAGATCAAATCTGCCCAAACTGTAACTGGCTCTACTACTTTCTTTTGAATCTTAAATCTCACAACTGTATTTTCTTATTGTGCTTTTACTTCTACATACAGAATATGCTTGAAATTTCACATTGAATGACTTCTGTGTATGAAAATGTGCTTGAAAAATATGTTTTTTACTGTGGATGCTCCATCGTCAAGGGTTTTACCTACGGTATGTTAACATGAGATTTGGGTTAAAACACAACATACATAACAGTTACATGTTATTGTGCAACAGCAGCAGTATGCAAATCTTGTCCTAGAAAGCTGAATTTGAACAGCCTACTAAGCAGCGGCGAGAGAGAGAGAGAGAGAGAGAGAGAGAGAGAGCAAGAAAAAAAAAAGCAAACATCACAAAAGCCTTCATCTGAAACCCTCAAATAAAAGTTAGAGAGTTCTTTGTGTTCTACTTCTGGAGAAGGAGGTGCTCTGTATTCCTATTTAGATTTTTTAAAAATAGCTCTGCTTTGTCATGCTGGATTTTCTTGGTCCCCGTCGTGCTGAACGCTGCCTTTATGTGACCTGGGACCATCATCAGCGCGCTCGTGGTGTATTTTCAGCTCTTGACTCACTCAAAAAAAAAAAAAAAAAACGACAACGTTGCTTCCTTGCAGTCATCCAAACTCCCACCTGACACGTCTGAACGGTCACACAGACAAATGAAACATGATAGCAGGTCCTGTCCTGGCTGCTGATCTACAGGCGATCCAAACAGACACACATGGACATCTGCGCTCACATTACTCACATCGAGACGGCAGAAGGGAGTTTAATTGTTTCCTGATATGCATCACTATAAAATACTAATGAGCTAATGAATTCTCTGTTTGACAAAGCATGTTTTATTGTACACCAGTAACTTCTAGGCTGCCTGCCGGTCTATCTGTCGGTCTGTTTGTCTGGCCTGCTGCCTCAGTGATCTACAGTCGATTCATCCTGACAAAAAGGACGATTCCTTTCTGTTTATAAAGCTTCATACTGTTCCAAAGCAAATTCAAAGCGGCTGAAAAGGTACATATTTCAAAAATAAATAGCCTCAAATCTTTCCTGACTGCAACTGAGAATAGTAGGGTTTCTGAGAGGAAGCAGTGACTTATACTTAGTTCCAGGAATAATAATGGCTAATGTCCTTTTGGACATTCGATTTCACGCTCTAAGTACAAACTACTTTGGCTTTGAAGGCTGCATTTTTTAGGCATCAGCAGAGATTGCCTTGAGGACGCACAAATCGATAGGCAAATTCAGAGCAGAGCGCCTCCACGACACCGGCTTTGACTGTGAATTGACTCAGACTCCAAATAAAATACATCAGCTGCTTTTGTTTAAGCTTTTTTTTTTTCTTTTTTTTTTTTATCTTTACACCGGAAGACTAACTTACTGTAAGAGTGACTCATTCCTGAGCACTAAGCTGAAGTGTAGAGACAGTCGGGTCAGAGCGCCTTGAGGTATAGCTTCTGCTGCTTTGACTGCAAAATCTGAGCTTACTCAAAAAGCTCACTTAAAAATTCAGGCATGAAGGGAAAACACATCCACATGCTGCAGGAAAAGACAAGGCAGCTGCTTGGATCCAGAAAAACTCATACTGAACACATTTTTCAGATGTTTGTTTAGTGTCTCTCTCAAATGAACCACTAAAAGCTGAAACTGTATTGAAAGTGTGTGATATTATATTTTACCTGTGCGAACATCGTGGCCGATGCCCTCCACGGAGACGACTGCGTTGGCTATCCCACGACCCTGCAGGTCCCTCACCACACCTTTTATCCCACGCTGCACCTGGGAATTAAAAGCACAACCGTGTGTTAATCCCGTCCTATGTTTACCCCGTTCAACGCCTCCTGCATAATTTAAAACAATGTATACTACACGATAATGATGATGATGTGATGTATAATGTATAACGCGTGGTGTTTGATCTTCAGTTTAACGGAACAGTTTAACTTGTTGTACTATCTTTCCTCCTCGTCTAGCATCAATATTTCAATAAAGGCTGGCTCCAGCAGGGGGGCCCGGTCCTCTGAAGTCCGCAGCACTAGACGGAATACGACATAACAGGACAAGTCTGTCACATCTCTTCTCCGAGTGCAGTCGGGAATGTAGCCTTGTTTCACTTGAATTCGGAAGACAAGATCTCCGGTCTACTGTGCACTGCTCTGTTATTTACTGTAATGAAATATTCAGGTAGTCTTCATTTTGAGCTGAAATAGTCTGGAATTAGTTTTTTGCTGAGGCCTCGGTGTCCTTCAGAGGATCCAGTGGCTAAAGGGATAGTTCACCCAAAATTCAAATTTCACTCATTATCTACTCACCCTCATGTATTGAAACCCTGACATGGGAAATTGTTCCGCCGGTCAGTGCAAATCACGTGAGATTTGCACCGACACAGGAAGAGCAGTGAACTGAGACACTGGGAGCTTCTGTTAGCTTAAAATATAGGAAATTTTTTTTCTAAACAAGAGGGACATTACAGATATGGAATGATTTTTGGTGTTTTTTTGACAAAGAAACCTGGTTCCATTGACAACCATTATATGTTACCCCCTCGTAACTCAGAGAAGGAACGGAGGACTCACAGCTCTTAGTTGACATTTAATGAGTGAAATTTGAATTTTGGGTGAACTATCCCTTTAAAGATGGTTTCCTATTTTGGGTTTTTCAGCAAATTTCAGAAAGGAAATTTTACCTAAACATCAATTAAGGTGTTTGAGGGTTAGAGTTACATCTCATCACATTTGTAATGAACATGTAATCAGCTCGTACGATATTGATACAGCACCTTTACGTAAGCGCCACATAAAGAAGCATTATGAACAACTATACTCCTGAAACAACTCCAAAATAATCATCACCAAAGCATGTGTTTGTGTGATTGCGCTCATGGTTTCCCCGGGCGTACAGTACGTGAGAGCTGCGGGGGCTACTTTGCCTCTGTACCTGCTCCATGAAGACGAGAAGAGACTCGCGATTGTTCTCCCACTCCTCAGGCAGTTCGCTCTCATGAGGGAATTTGTCACAACCCACATACATCGACAACTCAAAGCAGTTGGTGTGCAAGTAGCTGAAATCATTCATACCTGCCAAAAAAAAAAGAAAAAAAAGAGAAAACATAGTTGGCGTCTAGTCCAGCATCACGTCACTGGCCAGATAATCAACAGTGAAATGAGGTCTAAAGCCTTTGCACTCTTGCCTATCTTTGTTTGTTTGCCTTTGATTCGTTACGTGATACTCTGAGCCAAAACCTAGAGGCACTGGAGCAGCCAACGGGGTTCAGTACTGAATATGCAGATGTGGGCGCTAAACAAAGCTACAGCTCAAAGGCTCAGAGCTGAGTGGAGAAATCCTGCAACACAGTGTTAGGGCTCAGGGAGAAAACAGCTATGGACACTAACTGCCAGCTGCAGTGTGCCAGGACGCTCCGTTGACGGTGCCGTCCTCCTTGGCAAAGTCCTCTGTGTGGCAGACCCGTCGGTTGGCATCAGTCATCAGGCGGTGGGTGGATGCGTAGGAGAAGGCCAGCCAGCGGAAGACGTGGTCATCCGGGGTGGGGGTCTGCTCCCGGCTCACCCCCTGGGAGCGGGTTTTGTCGTACGGGAAGGTCACCACCAGCTCCCCTCCCTGGAGGTTACCACCCAGCACAAAGGGGATCTTCTCCATCCATGCTATTAGAGCGCGTGTCTCCACGGCAACCTACAGTGGGGTGGGAGTCGGGGGGGCATAGGAGAGGGGAGGATAATGTAATTCATCCAATCATCTCAGCACCATGATTGCTAAATGAACTCCCTCACGCTGAAAACAATTTCACCAGGATGTGTTTTCAAGCGTGAGTGATAAAGTCTTCAAAAAGGTTGTTCACACACTCCCCTGCTGTAAACTAATTTCTCTAATATTTATTCTGAAAAGTGAACAAACGTTCATCAAGGAGCAACAAGCCGCGTAGGACCCAGTGGCTTGTATCCGCATGTCACAATCAGGAAATTAATCAAATTGTCTCTGATGTCGGGCTCATATAATTAAACTAGCCCTGCTATCTCTAAGCGCTGGTCGGGCTGGTCGCTGAGGCGAGCGAGGACAGTTTTCACAGCTTCCTGAGCACAGATGGGGATCCCAGCTCTGCAGCTGCTGCAGCTATTCTAGAGGCGATGTGTGACTCACTCATGGCTCCCAGTAACATCAAAACACTCGTGAGGATGAGCTTTTAATAGATCGCCGGGTATATTTTGGCTCACAGCCCCTTTGTCACAAATAGCAAAAGCATCCGCTTCGCCTAAAATAGACTAGCGCTGACATGCCCACATGCCTGTTTTACCCTTTTCAAGAGGCGGATGGTCTTCACTGTGGGATTTGTTTTTTAACTGGAGGAGGCAGGATATGATAATTTGTGACCTATAGGTGACAATTAGTACTGAAACTAATTGGAAATAATATGCCGCAGAAAATATTTAAAAAATGATTGAACGCAACAGGATTATAAATTATATTGTATGAAAAAACACATTAAATGAGTTAAGATGTGATAAAGCAGTTTATAAGACAAGAAATCAGACTCACCGAGGCATTTTTGGACAGGTACCACTCCGGTACGGGAACATGGTGGTTGAACATTTTACGAGGGATCCACTTCTTGGCCTCAGCTTCCCACAATATGGTGTTGAGATCAGCAAAGTTATGGTGAATGTCTATTCCATCATTGCTCCATCGACCCAGTGACCAGCCGCTGAGCTCTGAACCCTGGGTAACAGGAAAAAGAAACACAAAACACAATATAAAGGACATTATGAGAGAAATGACAGTTGCAGTTTGGGTCAGGTGGCTTGTTGGGGAAGAGAGGGGATGTACAGTAGGCCTATTCATCTTTTAAGATGCCCTGCAGTGTTATCAGATCATGTGGAGCAGACAGCGGGTTTCATCATGACAACACGGTTCAACCAGTGGTTTCGACAAATTGTGATGTCTTCATGCTGATCGTAAAACCCACCAGATGACACACACAGCTGATAGATCAAGGAACATGGTGGACTGTGGAGAAAGAGCAACACTACTGACCAAAAACAATCAAGAAGAGAGGTTAGAAAACATCCTCTGAGTAGCACTACTTCATCATCCCCTCGTGTTGAACTGAGGGCCGGACTCTAGTGATTCACAATCTGCCCAAGGCCTATAGCTGCTTAGCATGCTAACCTCAGAAGCAGCAAAAACGTGTTAGAAATAGAATAAGTAAGAGCGGGCATTGCCTTCCAACACCAGATACAAGTTTCTGTGACATTTCTAGACTGGCAAGTAAATGCTAATAATGCAGCACTGGCAGAAATGGTCATGGCAGCTCGATTTTGGGGTCATTTTGAATCACTAGGGGGCAGAAACACTTCAGAGAAAACCCACAGAAACACATCTTGTGTATATTTGGCTAATCAATTTGCTATGGCTAACTTTTAGCAAAACCACGTTTACGCACACACGCGCACCCAGACACATATCACATCCAATATTCATTTCTCTTTGGTTTGTTTTGAGCCAGCCAATAATTTACTTTGTCTTCAACATTTGGTGCAAGCGGCGCCTAAGATTGTTTGCAAGCAATAACCGGCTGTAGTTTTATACAAAAGGCTAGTGAGAGCCAACTACATTAAAAAGCTATGTGCAGCTGGGGAACCAAACAGTAAAAGCTGCCGTCTTGTGTGCAGAGTTGATAGTTATTCTGACCAGTGAACCTTTTACACAACACATTTGATTCCATTTAATCCCATGTATTTTTACTTAATTAGCCTTTGCTGTACCAGCCATGAGGAAACGTGATTGTTTGATCTCTCTTTTTAAAGGCGTCACAATTTTCGAACAGCTTTGTCTCTTTTAAGTGCGCATGTACATGGAAAATTAGCGCCCTTAGCTTTTGTGAAATAGAGCGTTGCAGTCAGTACATGCAGCACACTTACACATCAGGTCACCAAATGACATGATGTCATTGACTGCGCCAAAGCCAAGCACTGTCAGACTCGCTTTTTCTCTGCTCTGTCTATTTGCTTTTCATTAATACAGAGCCTTTAATCTCACAGGGGTGCAGTTGATTTAAAACCGTAGGCTACCCAGCAACATGTGTTTCAGTGGTAGGCTACAGCAGAAACAGGCAAGATACTCACTTCATATCACTCAGCTAACACATATACTGTCCAGATTTTTTGGATCTCTATATTTCATATTCCTCCTGATCATTCAAACCAATTTTCTAGCATGCACCTGCAACACATGTGCTCTCATTAGGAGAAGACCTGCCAAGCAGATATGGTGCTGTTTTCACCAGAGGCCGCGGTGCATGCGTGATATGAGGTCACTAATGGCCGTCTTGCAGACCTACCACTTCAAAGGCTTTCTCGTACCCATCGGGGTTGACAGATGGCAATAGATGGATTCTGGTCTCCTCCACCAGGTGACGTATCCGCTGGTTGCCAGACAGATACTCCAGACACATGAACTGCATCAGCAGGAGGAGCAGCTCCCGTCCCAGCACCTCGTTACCATGGGAACCTGCTGTGTAGCGAAACTCTGGTTCACCTGGTCAACAGGTTCACATGAAAGACAGAGATGGGGAGATAGAAGAAGATTACTTCCACTTACTAAATGTACATTCCACACAAAGAAAAACACCCCGAGGAACATTGGGATTGTGACTGACGTTGCTATTATTGTACATTTAATTGAGCAATCACATCCTGTTGCATTAAAACTCACTGTTGCCTTTAATACACTCACCAACTTCATGCTCTCCCGGGTTGTCAGAAATCTCTATCGCATACAGCTTGAGGCCGCTGTAGCTCTTTCCTATGTTATAGATCCGGGTGATGTTGGGGCACATCTCATTTACCACCTTCATAAGCTGCAGGGAGTAAAAAATGAAGCATTAGCTCTTACCTAACGTAGGCATCTGCAGCCTGAAAATAGAGAATGCATTTAAACAATTAATAGTACATTTATTCAAGCTTTAACTTCTGAGATATTTTCATGTTTTGCAGCTTCGACTAACCTTGCTTTGAGAAGGGAAATATTGTGTAACAAAAGTTTTTGTAGCTCTGGTTACTATAGTTACTTCATAAACAACTGATTTTTTCACACTAAATATGTCCCAAATGTTTTACGTAATTGTTCTAGAACTTTCTCTGCTATTTCATGGTCTTCATCAGCGGAAGAAGTTGACACAAAATTGGCGGAAAAATCATAGCCTAAGTGCAAATTTCATCTACTGTTGATGAATGAGTAAGAATTTGCTGTAAACTGAAGTACAAGAGGGTAAATTAACCTTGAATTGAGATTAAAATCTAATTTGAGATTAACAAAAAATATTCTGTATGTGTTTTTCATATTGATTGTCGCTTATTTAGTCATTAAAGTTAGTTCCTTTTAAATAAAGAAATAC
The DNA here is from genome assembly GCA_030347415.2 of Decapterus maruadsi. NCBI lineage: Eukaryota > Metazoa > Chordata > Actinopteri > Carangiformes > Carangidae > Decapterus > Decapterus maruadsi. The sequence continues at coordinate 8,274,200 of CM064888.1, read as the reverse complement.
TTCAAATTTGATGCCAAAATAACATGTGTTGAATTCTGAGTATGTGAAGCCTCAAAATAGTACAAAAATAATCTCCATGTTATTGGAAATTTAAAAGCAATATCACCAGTTCTGTGGCACAGACCTTATTTAATATCATTCTAGCGAGTGAGGGAGGCTGCGTGAGAAGCAGTCAAGGTAATTATAAAGACAGGCTCGTAGAGGACCTGATTAAAATAGCAGCGACCATCATTTACCCATGTGGGCTCGGGTGGAGACACAAAGAAGTGCAGCAAGGAAAAAAAAAAGACTAACAAGCTGTTAAGTGGAGCGACTGCATTAATGTCAGAAATCTGTGTTTACTCACTCTTCCAGCTGCTGCAGAATGCATTAACCAGTCAGGAGGGATGGGGTTTTAATTAAGACTGGGTTGAATCTCGACTATTCTAACCAAGTGCACAAACATCTGCTTTTGTTCATTAAACAATTAGTTGCAGAATTCCCCTGGTAAATATACCTGGATGCTGTTTGGCAGAATCAGTGTAGAACATTCTGGCTTGAAGGTTTTAACACTACACGACCAAGTGGGAGTTGACTTTTTTCTTTATGGCGAAACTGAATGGTGCTGACGGTGTTTAAATCTGGTTATAGCAACTACAATATATACTTAAGCTAATGCCGGTGTTAAATGAGGCTACTGTAATGTGCCGTTCTCCTCTTTGAAGAATGTGGAAAATGTTCTTTCTTTACACCACCTTTTGTAATGGTTTTAAACTATCCATGCTCTGGCAATATCAGTATTCCCAGGGCTACTACGTTACAATCAGTTCGCGATCTGGGAAAGGACAGCCCTTAAGAGCTATCTCCCAAGGGATATGTACTTTATTTGAAAAGCCACAGTGGCCCATTTCCACTCTGAGGTACTTTTCATGGCACTATTTAAACTGTCGTGGACAAGAGGGAGATATGGCACCGAGGTACCTGCATGGAGAAAAGAAATGTCAGGGGTGAAAAGGCTTGAGAAGCCGAGTTTAAAAATAGTGCTTCCTTTCTTTGGGAAGGCCTATAGAGGTTGGACACCCTGCGTGACACAAATTAGCCTCTGAGGTAACTAAAAGTTAAAGAAAAGACAAATCTGTTTAATTTATTTATATATTGGTGGGGTAGAAAAGAATGCTTTTGTGCGACAGTGAGGTTTACAAAGCGAGCATTAGAGACTGATTGGCTCATTGTGGGTCATAACAGCAGGTTAGGACACCAGCGGTCGACCGTTTGGCCGTTACATTAGAGGCGATTACAATTCACGGCACTTGTACCTTCGCAATCGCTCAGTCACAGGATACACGGTGACAAATACAGCTGTCCTCCTTGTTGGTACAAACGGCCTACTGTTCATGACAACTATATGAATAAGTAATGACACAGCCGAGGAGATGCTGTATGCATTTTCATGTGGCTGGCAGCGCCGGGTTCATTTGTTGCCGTTGCACACTTTGTTCTTGCAGAGGACACAACTTGTCTGGCGTTAGCTCACAGTGGCGCAGGATGTTTTATTGCTCCATGCTCTGGTCTCTTTGCTGAATAAGAAATAAGAGCTGGGCCTCCCAGTGTAGGCTGTTGTTTCCTGTTCGCTGTGACTCACCTGCCTCATCTCTTTGTAGCTGTGGTGTCTGAAGTCCAAGTCGTCTGTCGTGATGACTTCATTGCGTCTGTGGTAATAATTATTTGGATCTGCAGGGAATCAGAAAATATTGAGATATTGACATTCAGAAGTGGAATATATGACTTTATTTGTGATGGTATCTAAGGAGAGGAATGATCAGTCATACAATTGTATGTACAGACTATAAATATGGAACACCTGCTCTCTTCCTTCACGTTTAGCTATATTACTAAGAAAAATATTTTCTCTGTTGCCTATAGTGGTGTCTAGTCTTCCAGAAAGTTTTGGTATTTTGTGCCAAGGTTTTGAGATAAGTGCCTTTGAGGTTTCTGCCGGCATCCCGACACAAAGGAAGTAAAATTTAATTTAATGTGCTGTGCTCCGAGCACTCAAAAGTTACACATTAATAACTCAACAGCAACCTGCGCTTTATAGAAACAATGTCCCAGTTACTGTGGATAATCTCGACAGACGTTGCCGTGTTGTGTTTTCACTGGGACTATTTTTACAGAGGGAAATGTCTCAGTGAAAAGTTGTTTCAAAACCTCGGCACATAAAATCAAAACTGCACGGTTTAATACCAGCAGAGATAAGAGGGAGAACCTGAGGGGCAGCTTTGCGTTAAGGGTGAACTGTCCCTCTAACCAATGCTGAGTGCAAATATTCAAGTCTATTAATTAAAAAGGTATGGCTATGTGGAATGTCAGACTGAAAACAGCCCTGTGAGTCATTGAAATTCAAGAAGTCCAGAGCCAAAACATGGCACAGCAGATTTAAATACCATGAAACAGGAACGTAAGCAATATGATGCTGTTGTAGAGCTATGAAGCCCATAGAGGTCGGGGTGGACAGATGGGTAAACACAACATTTTTAAGATTTTAACCCAGGAAACAGCAGTTCATTTGCAGTTTCCTCAGCCGTAAACATGACTCTACGATTATTATTACCACTATCATTATCATTTTAACCTGTGCCTTAACCGTAACATTATTCTGGAGGCCTCGGACCAGTTCGTTATTTTTGCTCTTGAATTCAGACGTTAACTACAGAATATTCACTTCTCATTTCTCTCTGTGTATTTCATTCATTCATTCATTCGGAATAATCCATGTGTCTGCTTTGTCCATACAAACCCGTCACCTGGCATAGGACAGCCAAGGATCTCCACTCTCATGCAGACATTGCCGCTGCCGAACCACGAGCGAGGGTTGACTCGGATGTACCGGGCGACCACTGGCACTGGGAAGATGTTCCGGACTGGGATCTCCTTCTCCCTGTTGGCACTGAAGATCTACTGAGGCAAACACAATCAGCCCGATGTTGAATAAACACTGGAAAACGGGATATTTTAAAATTCTTTCCTTCGTTCATTTGATGACTTATAGTTGTAAATGAACCCAATGTCGCCAAGAATGCTAATCGTCCTTGATATTACTGTAAGAGGCATTATTGTTTCCATGATCTGATCCACATGATCCTTATGCAAACATACTTGCATGCACCTGTTGAGAGTCATTAAACACTGACACCCCTGGGAGTTGAATTATACACAGTTGCACTTCTTCCCTGCACCTTTTGGCATTTTGAAAGACTAGCAGTGAAGTTTGGCATCTGGTGCAAAGGGAGGGCGGGAAGCTCGCATTGCAGACTAAATCACTGCAGAGGCATAATCTCCCACATCGATGACATCAACAGCCATGGGAGCTTACAATTACACCAAGATTTCATTTGTGGGGATGTGAATCACAGCAGGGAACAACGGAGATACGATTCTCCTCAAAAGTACCAACTTAATCAGATCTGCGTGTTCATGGATAATGGGATTATTAATATCAATGTTATTTTATCCGAATGCCTCAGTGATCAGTTGTAGTTTGTTGTCAGGGTATTGCCGTGTTTGGTTTCTGTCTCCTCAGTTGCTTCAAGTAGAGAAAGAGAGACAAAATGAGGTCCCCATCTGCTTGAGGATCATCAGTATTTACTATTCCCTCTCAGCTCATTAAGCTTGGAAATAAGCAGAGACCCACAGCTCCATGTGTAATTGCTCTCAAGCAAGAATTAATTTTTCGATCTGCTTCCAGTCACTCAGGGACACACCAAACAAAGAGTCCTCATGAAGCTAGTTAACGGAGACGGAGAGTAATAACACTCAAGCCAAAAAAGCTTTACTTTATAGTCCATCGGGAAATGTTGGTTATTTAAATGTCATGATTGTTACTCACCAAGTCTTCTGAGCCGTTCTTCAGAGTGATCCAGGTGTGGCTGTCGTTGCTCACCATGACCTTGTATGAGGTCACCCAGTCACTTCTGTTATGAGAAGGAGGAAGAGAAATATCCTGTCAGGCACAATTCAATGCAAATGCAGCGCCGAGGTGACGGCGAGGACGCCGCTCAGCGCACAGCCAGACCATACTTAAATCTCACAAGGTGGGAAGTTGGTTTTAAAAGTAGGAAGATTGCAGAGGAGGTCAAAGAATTTCATATTAGAAGTGTCACTGGAGGTTTTCATTATTTAAAGTTTTGGAACTTGATCAAAAGTGAAGTTGGTCACGCAGATGATTTTTATCTGAACTGGGTGGAGGTCTGATTCAGAGGTTCAGGAAACTTTAGTCAGATAATAATCAAGACCGAGTTGGTATTTCATTTCATTTCATTTGCTCATTTGAATGGCTGTACAAATCAGAAACATAGGCAGCGGTTCATGAATCCAGAACCAGGATGATGTAGTATGCTGAAACAAGAGTGACAACAGCATTACACCAGGCCTGGGTAGGATTTGAACCTCAAGCCTCCCAATGCATATGAGCCATTTCCTACTGAGCTATCCAGGTGGATGTGTTGAGCAAAACTCAACTCTCAGTGTGAGAAGTCTGCTTTCATAATGAATGCAGGTAAATGGAAACAAAACAGCTGTCCAGAAGCACAAGATTGCAGAAGTACTTCCAAGCACACTGGTATGAACCACCAGAAGCAGCATACGCAGAGCAGAGGTGAAATAAAACAAAAACAGTGTTTTTATGTCTGTGTGTAACTGGAGTTCACTGATGACTTAATGTCCCATCATGCCAGAGCAAGCTCTACCCGGAATATGCAATCTGTAGGCTGGCAGTGACTCCAATGCATTTGGATAGAGACATCAGTGTTGAGCTGGTACAGCTTGGCAAAGAATTCCCAGTTCTGCTAATTAAAGCGCTGTTATAGACAGAAGCCCCTGAGCTGGCACCGCAGACGGCTACATGCCCTACAGAGCTAATTGAGGAGAAATACTGTCTCAGGAATCAATGTCTTCTTGCACCCTTAGATCGTGCCGGCCGTGAAGGAAAATTACAAACACAGGCTGATAAAGTATCTCCCCATGCTCTTCAACTACGCAGCAGTTTCCAGAAGTCTGTGCCACCCTTTCCAATTAAGAAGTACAAAGGCCAAAAGTTGTCAAATATTATTACAGAGCAGAGTCAGAGTAGGTAGGTGGTGCGGGGAAATGTTAACAGAGGCAGTTACCTTTTTTTTTTCTCCCTCTCTCTTATGAGCAGAGGAGAGGACTGGCTTAAATGTGAGTACAATCTTTTCTTCAGTTGAACACTTAATTGTTGTAATGTAAAAAGAAAGAGTGAAACTAAGATCAACTCATTTATCTCATCTCTCTATTTCTTATCCCTAAAACCTGTACACTATCTTTAAAAAACATAACTAATGTTATGAGTTTGCAGGTCATGAATCTGGAAGAATGATGCTATTCAAATAATTACAAACTATTCTTAATGTAACCCCTCCAATAATTTTTTGTGGCTTTGTAGCACCAAAATTCCTTAAAAGTATTGGAGGAACCCTTTATTAATGACTTACTGACGTATATGTGCACAACTTGGAACTCATTTACTACCACATTTTGGTCTGTAATGCCATCAAATCCCCAGTTACATGCATATAATACATGCAGGAAACCCATAAGTTGTTCTTTTTAATTGATTATTATTGATTTCTAATGCACAGTTAAATGAACATGAGTCAGTCAACCTTATGTGGGTGGTCTGTATTCATACGTGTATGGTGTGTATGAGTTTACTGTGTTGTTCCCTCGTACAAAAGGAGTTTATGCAGCCAGGTCCACAGGAGCATAATGGAGAATCCAGTCTTGTTGAAAAAGTGCGGGCTGAATAATTCAAGGTGAAGTACTATGACAACAGGTACCGTTCTCCATAACAAAACACACACACCTAATCCTTTGTGAGCCTCGAGTGGATTTCTGAAGAGCTCAGCTATGCACTGTAGAGCATGTGTGCATAAGTAGTCAGCATTCACACATATTCAATCCTGGATCAGCATTAGACTGGATAAACAGTGCAAAAACCAAACCAAACCAAACCCAAGACAGTTGTGTGGTGGATTGTTATCATTATTTTTCTGCAACCTGATCGATCTGGTAAGGCCAATAGGGGTCACTGGGTCAAATTTAATTATATTCTAGTTGGAATAAATGACCCAACAGTAAAATAAAGATGAAAATCAACAATGATTTAGTATTCATTGATATTTTGATGTTAACACAGTATTGTGTACTGTGTAATATTGTGTATTATGCCTACACTAAGTAAAAATTGTGAGTACAGAAACATTGCTCCTCTATGTACCATTAAGCATTTTTCATTTTTAAACATCACCACAAAATGGGGGTATATACAGTATATATATATGTGTGTAACAGGTGTGATGGTTATTTACACATTTTAAGTAAATTATGATTATACATAATTCAAGGGACTGAAAATATGAATGATTTTAGAAAAAATCCCATCTTGCTGTGTTCCCCATTTTTAGCCTTCATCCGAGTGTGATGAACCATCTTACAGTCCAGTAAAAATCTATTTCCTCCAGTGTTATTTTTATAATGTGGTGACCTTTTAAGAGACATGAAAGAATGAGGCTGCACTCCAATCAATAAATCCTTAATCCCACAGTGAGGGGATCAGAAAAGATTTTTGAAAAGGGCAAACACCAGTGAAGGATCGGCACCATGTGGAATGAGATTGAAAAGCTTGTTTTGTTTATATTTGTGAAGTCAAATTTTCCAGTTGGGTTTAAAGGAAAATCCAAGAAGACATTTAGAGCTTTGGAATAATTATTGCCGCCGGCCCACTCCTTCAGTTTTTCATTTTAAAACTCATGCCATATTTAATTTGGCCGTCTATCTGTTTTTGGGGTAGGATAAGCCAAGTGGCTGTGGCGGCACGTGGCAGTGATGGTCAGTTGGTCAACAACTGTGATCTAGACACTGTCTCCGTCTCAACAATTATGTGATATGCCGTGAACTTTTGTGCAGACAGACATGACCCCCAGAGGACGAACCCTGCAAACTTCACAAGATTAACTGCTAATCTAAAAATGCTACCAATATAAACAGCCAGCCAGCCAGAGTCTACTTCCATGTTTTTTTTTTTCTTCTTGCAATTTCAAGATGTTTGGTCTGGCACCGAGCATGAAATAATAATCTAAATAAAAATAATAATCTATTTTGCATATTTCCCTCTCATATTATGTTGTTAGTGTTGCTCTGAAATAAGATGAGGGAGTAATGTGGAGCATAACGCCTGCACTGACCAACTTTTGCACAGCAAACAAAAACAAGACAAAGCTTTAGAGATTCTTATTAAATATCTTGGATTATGCATCGTGTTCTACAAAAATGAAATGATTAAAAACATCTTCAAGACAGACACCACTAGGATTTGAGGAAATTTAGGGAAACTGGCACGAAACCCATCACCCCCTGATTACAATTATCCTTTCAAGTCAACTTGGGCAACAAGAAAATCCCCATCCTCGCTTTGCAACTGTCTGCAGCTCTCCATGCGTGCGTGTGTGCAGGGTTTCTACTCACGACCAGAGGGAGCTCCTGCCTTGTGTCACGACCCCCGTGAACTTTGTCAGCCTCCTGGCGTCCACCTCGAACCACTGGAACGGGTCATCTCTCCCCGCGCACCAGGCCCCGTCATAGAGGTCATCTTCATAAAGGCCTGCCTGCGGGCCAGAAGCAGACGCATGCATGGAGCACAGTTTTATTCCAGATGTACATGTTGACTCACACACATGGTGTATGCATGGTACAGTAGACTGAATAGTAATGCTGACAGCGGCTACTTGGCTTTCTTACAAACGTGTGAAGAGGGTAAAAGTCAACATTGCTTAGATGTTTAGATCTTCTGACAATCTAAAATATGCTGTCTAGATAAGAATCAGCTAAGGCCTGATGAATGTGTTTTCCTGCCACGATGAAGGCAGTACACGGACTGTGTAAAACAGGTGCAGCCTACATAACTCGCACTGGGCTAAAGGGAGTTAACAAGGGCAAAAATAAAGCCAATAAAGCTGAATTACAGAAATAAACTGCGGACACATCTGTGAGACAGGACTCCTAACTTTCCCCCCCAAAACCCCAACATTCCTGACTTTTCTGCAACAGTTTCAGCGTCGTAACATTTCACTGATGTAACGCGAGGACACGTTTCTCTTGACGCTCGCTCGGCTCAACAGCTGAAAATGTTAAACTAATTTTCAATGCATTAAAAGCTCCTCCATCTGTGAAAAAAAAAAAAGCCTTGTGCTGCATCAGTTGACAATGTTGGCTCAGAGCAGAGATGGTGCGAACCGTCACGCACACGCTGTATGCTGACAGGACACATTGTTCGTCTACTTCATTTGAACTTAAACATTGTGTTGACACGCAGTTGCAGACATGCTGAGTGTATAATATCGCAGCCTCTTTATCATGAGTGGCAAGTCTCTTTGAAGTACATGGCTCTCATTAAGCCTTAATACAGGATCATATCAAAACTGATGAATAGGACATGTCCACATTTACATATGCTCACTTCAAAGCGGGGTTAAAGGTACATTATGTAAATTGGCTACTACTACTACTCACTGACTCTCTTACCTCCACTGACTGTGCCCCTATGTCCTGTTTGGATTAAATCTCTTTATCATGAAAAGTACAGTAAATCAATTAGATTTTTTTCAGTTATTGAGGACTTTTGGATGAGCACAAGTATGATATTCCTGCAGACACAGGAGATTGGACAGCTGACACACATCTTAACATCTTGTGGCAAAGAAGGTCACTGGTCGATCCAACTTCCTGTCAGGATGTGGGTTCAAAAAAAAAGAAGAAAGAAATAGGTCACATTTGACGGTCCTGTACTTTTCATTTACGTACTGTTAGGAGACGTGGGGGTCCCAGGCGTAAATGGACCATATTCCTAAAGCGAAAACACACACGCTGAGTTTATTATGGAATGATGGATGAGAATTACAAATGATGGGCTTTGTTTTATGTTCTGTTTGTCTGGCAGTTGCTGTAGCAGAACATCTCAAACAGATGACTGATTATCCGGTGAAATATGGACGAAGGCTTGGCCACGGAACAAGTGATTACACTTTTGGTGCCAATCCAGATCCAGGTGCAGATGCAGGAGCTTCCATGAGTGGCTTGCTTGGATGTAAAAAAAAGATCTGGCAAACGTGTCCCATAATTACTATGTATGCATTTTCCTGCTGGGTAGCGTTCTTTCATTTACATCTCAATTGCACTTTTTTCAGTTTTTACAGGATATGTAAAATCTAAGAACTTGTTAATATTTCAGCTGTTCCTGTTTCTCTGTTGGTGTGCATCTACCAGTATCAAGAGAAAGTTAATTCAGCCCAGTGCCGTTGGTGTCTGGAATCTAAACAAAGTGTAGCAGCTACAAAAGTGGAAATAAACCAAGTCCTCTGGCCACACGCCTGATTCAACAGGCAACATCTGTTTTTGATGTGTTCCTCCTGATTTACAGATAATTGTGCTCTCGGATGGACACTATCTCTGTCCCCTCCACAACTCCCGACGTGCACTCACGCGCACGGGGGGGCGCGCACACACAGCAAACAATAAATCCTTTGTTTTTGCTGGTTTCCTGAAACATAATGCCTCTGCTGTCTTGTGTGAATTAACAGCATGTGTGTGTATATGTCTCATTAATTGTGCCGTTGGATTCGGCGTGGCCGCAGAATGCGGAGGACGAGGCTCGCTGCAGACCGTACGCAGGCTAATACCCTCAAAGCACAGCTTGCACTAACAGGAAATACCTCGTCTCCCAGATGCCAGTCCTTTTTTATTAGGTTTGGGGATGTGCCCCTGGTATTGATGGCAACACTATTACTTTCTATGTTGAGTTAGCTTTGAAGTATTAAAAATATGCTGTGGGCTGAAATAGGATGATAATGTCATCCACATTTAACTGGGGAGAAGCAACTTATCACAGAGGACATCTTTTCCAAGGAGCATAAATATGAACTTAATCAGATATTGAAATTAAAAGATACTGTCTCTCAGCCATATTTCTTCTTCTACTGCTGCTGGAAAATGAGAGGTGAGGTGAGATTGCCTGGGGTATAATGTGAGCTCCAATACTCCTGCAAGCTGCGCCAAGACTTTATATTCCCGTCTTACCTGGATGTTAAGGCGACCTCTGTGTGCACCAAGGCCGTAACGTTTCGTAGTTGAGGCATGAAGCTGGAAATCATCAATCTTCAGCGTCTCCAATCCCATAGGAGGGCATTCTGGATAATGAGAATGATAAATTGGCATTTTAATGGTAATGTTATGTATCATGTGTTGCATTGCTCCAGGAGCTTTGTGCTCTGCACTGTATACAGCAGCTCCTGAATGAGGGCCCATGTGTGCATTTGTTAATAGCTTGACAAAATGACTCAACAGTAATGAGCAATTTAGACTCTGCACAGTGAGCTCAAATGTGTGAAGCAAACAATGCAGTGAGCTGCACTATGTTTGTAACTGAGAAGATCTAATAATACAAGCTCTATTCAGAGAAGCTACAGCAGGCAACAGATAGTGAGCAGTGCAGCTTCATCTAATAATGTGAAAGGCTGAAATTAAAGCCCAACGTGATTGCTATCATAATGGCCATTATGCGTGTTGATGTCTCTTTGTTCTGCCTCTCAACAATACACACATATACACAACAAAAGTGAACTGCATGTGCATGTGCGTGTGTGTTGTGTATAAACAGCCCATCCTTTAAAACCTGGAAAATCAAACAACAAAAGGAAAGAATGAATGAATGAAATGGAGTTATAACAGCGTGACGGAGACTTTGATGTCTAAACTCCTATAAATTTCAAAATGCGTCAAGCCTCATGGGTGATTAATGACTGTACACTATGAGAGCTTCCTCTTGTTTTGTTTTTCTGTTGTTTTTTTTTTTGTAATTTTGCAATCCACACCTATCAAAACCATCCAAATGCACCCTGCATACATGATGAAATTGTTTAAAAATGACCGGAGCAATATCATTATTCTGAATTAGAGAGAATGGGAACTTGCTGCAGCTGCAGCCGCAAAACTTTATAAATATTATTAAAGGTTTTTATTAAACCGTGAAATTAGATGGAAAATCTTTCAATGTCAGAAAGGTATTGTTATGATTTGCAGCTGTGATTAGATAATGGACTTCGTGGACGATGAGGATTTAGACTTTGCTTTTCAGCTGTTACTAATCCACAAGTTATAGAATTAATGGAGTGCTTAAATCACCATACAGCACACAGCTCACTGTTTGCTCCGGTGCACTGGTGTGTGGCGAGGGAGTTTTGGTGCAAGCAGGTTATAATCATAAAATCAGTTCGTTAAAACACACTGTTTTTAGAGCACTCACGGCAACTCCGGTAAGGACAGACTGGAGTAGTGGCAGAAAAATGTAGTTTCTGGTGAGGCTCAAGCTCCGTGCAGTTCCCATGATGCAGTCTAATTATGTTTTTTTGTTTGACGCTCAGTGCCATAAACATCAGTCTCTTCTTAACTCTGTGTCTCATGCTCAAACCTGTTTTTTTGTATTTTAAAAGTCTGCACAGCTGAGCTTAAATAACCCTGATGACATCACCGTGTGACCTCATTGGGGGTTATTGAGTTATTTCCTCAGATTTGACTCTCACGCTGTGTCTGAAATCACTCCCTTGCCCGCTCACTCACGCACCGCACCCTGTTGACTAGACTCAAAATACAGAGACTTAAAGTGAACACATTGTCATTGCTGTATAAAATGTGGTGCAATGCACTGTGGGATTTTTTTCCACAGAAAAGCACATGCTTCAGACACTTATATAAAAAGGATGGAGGGCAAATATAGTGCACTAAACAGTAAATAGGAAGTGATTTTGGACACAGTTTCAGATCTGTTTGGACTGACTCAGTGGTGCTCCCCCATGATGAGTAAAACTGACTGAGATGTGTGTTGAGTTATTGTGATGTGGAGTTAGCTGGGGACACCCAGAGTGAAGCCAGTCACTGTATGAGATGCCTGGGAGCTGTGATTCAGACTTCAGTATGTGTGACCTTGATGTGTTGCTGTAGGCATGTTGTGTGGCCTCGTGCTTAGCCGTGCAGAAACACTACAATGCAAACAATACTCATCTTGTCATGAGATATATCTATTTTTTTTAGCCTTGCTTTGCTGCTTTGTTTGTTTTTTGATGGTTTTGTAAATGGAATAAGGTTAATATCCATTAATCCATTGATTTGTCTTGTGCTGCCACTTCCCAAGATTCTCATAAAATTGTTGTTGCAAACATAAATTATTCTAACTTATTGTTTCTTAATTAAATCTTAATACTAAACCAGAAGTTCCTTCATCGGCATTGTGGAGCTCTCCTCAGCCCAAACTAAAAGAACCAAATCCATCAACGCAATGAGTCCCATGGCTCATATCTTTACTGGTGTAACTGATGGCAGCAATTAGCATTCATCAATGTGACTGATCACACTGTAATTAAATCCTTGAGCGTGCCAATTATCCAGTAACAGCCACCGACGCCCCAGCAGTGGCCTGTCAGGCAGGCGGCTGTATTCAGGGCACTCCTGCCTTTATTTTGGAAAAACACAGTCTTAAAAAGAGAAAGCTGCACATCACTTAAGAATGTTTTCATTTGCTGCTGGAGGGAGTTTGCAGTTCATTGGAATCAAATGCCTGCCTTTAAGTGATTGCAGTAACTGAGATCGTGGTCACTAAATAGAGCTCTTTGTGTGAGATTGGCTCATCCTTTACACCACAATGGACGTCGCCCAGCGCGGGCCAGATGGACAAATCAAAGCTGACGTGTGAAGGCTCGGCTGCCCAGTGGCTCTTTGGGTCAGGTCGAGCTGTTTGCAGACTTTCCCTGGACCACAGCAGTGGAATTTCAGAGCAAGTATTTCCGATTGGGCACCAGTCTGTTTGAACATGTGCTTCACATGTCGCTGTCACACGGCCAGGATTGAATACTGAGAGGTGAAACAGGCACAAAGAGGACAAAGGATTTTTTTTTTTCCACAAAAAATACTGTCGCTCTGGACATTTGCTTTTACAGTACATATGCATGTGAAGTAAATATTTATGTCCACTGAGGAACCTGGCTTTGTGTTTTATTGCTGTTCCATCAGCCCTGATATGTCTGAGCCACTGGAGGTCGTAAATCACATGCATCATGATTATTTTTTTTAGAAAAGCCACAGACACAAATGATCAGCATCCAAAATCCACACATGCACGAGCGGAATTTATGTTAGGTGCATAAAGAAAACATAGCTCGAGACCAAATTAGCTCCTGCTGTAAAACCGAGGTGTAAAAAGTTGATTAACAAGCCAAATCCAAAGCCACCAGTAGTACCAGTTAGTGTAGTAACTCTATACGGCAATAAAACATGTGCTGCTCCACTTGCGACCCTTTATGTCTATATTTAAAATCCTCTTGGAATCAGACACGTACTGTAAGTCCACAGACGAGACGATCACAGCATATTAGGGACGACCTGGCCCTCGCAGCAGCCCAGAGGATCAAGGTTAGCGGGACAAACCAAAAAAAAAAAAGAAAAGAAAAAGGATGGACGACTGCCATTTTGCAAAGCCCTAAATCATTATCACCATCTGTATGCAATCCTTTGCAAGAGGACCCACACAGGAACACAGCATCTGGATTCAACAATAATGTATAATAGAAATGACAAAACAGGCAGTCAAGGCCTCATGCATTGCAGCTAAAGGCCAAAAAAACAATTCTGGGATCAAAGTTTAGTCAGGTTATCTATAACAAGCTCTATTCTCACATCTGGTGGAGTGGATTTTATGTTTATACAGTATCTTTAACTGATGCTCTTTGACCAATTGAGAAAGACGTGGCGTAGAGCAAAACTATGTAACTTTTTGCTGATCGGCGAAGTCAGCATTGTCAATCACATGCACCAATTTTTTTTATCTTAACTTTAAAAAATGTCAGCCACAAGATTTGCCACAATAAGCTGTTATAGCAGATTTCCTGAGTGTGACGGATGGTGGGTTTTATTGATCATGAGTTCAGCTTTTCATTTAGAAGAAGAAGATTGTGTTTTTTTCTCTAAAGTCACTTCAAGAGATAAATCACGCTGCAAATCATCCGACAGCTGCACAACAACCCTTGATGGAATTTTTACTTTTCAACAGACCCATCTTTCAAAAACCCTCAAGTCGTGTTTCGTCAACCTCAGCCTCTGAAGCTCGCCTGTGCACGTGACAAATTGTCATATCGCGGCGGAAACATCTTGTTTCAACATTCATTCCTTTTCCGACTGATGGGAATAATGACTGAGCTGTTGAAACCTCTGCTGAATCAGACTTTGAAAATCCGTGCTAGTCTCTGAACTACGTTTAATGAATTCCCCATTGTGTTGGTATGTGTGGATGTGGCAGCTACTGAGACTCTGCTCCACCTTCGACAATGGCCAAATAATTACAATTTTCAAGGCTAAACAATTTCTTAAGCCGAGTAATGGAGCTCTTGATGTATAGGAATTGTGTGATTTGTGCGACCCTGATAAATCAGCCGCTGCCAGGAGACGCTGGAATGAATTCGGAAGACAGATTGGTGTTGAGTCACACTTTCAACCATGAAAACATGATTTGGGGAGTCTGGGTTGTCCAGATTTCGACTGCGCGGGGCTTCCTTGTGCCAGGCATGTCTGAATGGTCTTCCCAGTTTCCTACATACGAGAATATCCAACTTTCTGCTCCCATTCCCCTAGTGGCAAATTTAAGATGGCAGGCTCTCTGTCTGCCCCGGTAGGTTCCTCACAATAGTTTCAACATAAACACATCAATTCTCCATTGGCTCCCGCGCCTAATCTTCACCTCCCAGGGTTATTAAAATACAGCTTCTCGCTCTGCTAAATGTCTCACACTGTGCAGACGAATAAAATAAAAAAAACGTGTTATATGGACAACATCAACATGCTCAGCGCGGTGGAAATTCTGAGGTCAAACTACTCGCGCTTTGCCCTGAATCACGCTCTCAGTCAAGTGAACTTAATCTGTCATCCAACGTGACAGGAAGGCTACTGGGGCATCTTGGCTTCAGTCTAGCAAATATACTGTGATCCATGGAAACCAAACACAATGCCTCATAAGCAAAGAGGACATCAGTGCTTCCGTGGCTCGACTCCACTTCTGAGAGCATCATCTTATATTGCCAGACTTTTCCTCTCTGGGAGGAAAAAGAAAAAAGAAAAAGAGAAATTGGTTTCTGAAAACTCTTGGACTCTCCAAAATATTTGTCATCTCTGGGAGAGTTTGTTTCCTTTTTCCCATCCTAACAGCTCCTGTGAAAGCTGAGAAACGATCCCCTGCATGTTGGAGGAAGGGGGGATATCAAATCACTGAGTGTCACTTGTTCTCCGCTCACCTTCTTTTATTGCGTTATATTGTCCTCCTTCTGCGACGCTGTTTGGGTTCTTCAATGTGCTCTTTTTGGTTTTCTCAGCCTTCTTGTTGGGCGTTTTCACTACAAAAAGAAAATCACATAAATACAGGAATAGACACATATGGATTTTGTCTTTTTTATAAGTGGAATATAAGAAGGTGAACCACATTCAAAGTCTCTGATTCATTGTCAGCGTGTAGAGATAAAGCAGTGGTGTTGACATGAAAGAAAAAAGGAGGCTTTGGCTGATTCGGTCCTGCACATGTGGATAGATTCAGGGCTGGAGAATGAACCAGGAGGAGATCTCTAGGCGTAGGATTTAAAAAAAGGTTAACTCTAACATTCAGTGACAGTGTATAGTCCCCACTCAGGATAGCTAAGCCAAGGACGCAATTTAATGTACACTCTCATTTAAGATTACAGTCATAATATTTATGAGATATCAGCCTAGAGGTTCAAATCAATCATAAGAATATCCTGTAGGAAAAGGTAGCTGTGAAGGCCGGGAGTCACATTCCAGGGATTGAAGATGGAAGTGAGGCGTGTGCTTTTTATTTGACCGAGTGTCAGGTCAGGATAGGCCCCCACGTGATAACAATCCTTCTCACATCTGAAAGTCTTTATCCGCGTCTCATTCAGGGGACAGGTTAAATCCTCCACAATGCTCCGAGCTGCATGTGTGGTTCAGCACAGCGGATTTAGTGAGCACAGAGATATGATCATTTAGACGTTGTCACAGCACAGGGCTAACGGCAGTGAGTTAATAGCACCATAAAATGTGCGTTTTTACAAAGTGGAGAGATTCATGGCAGTATTAAAGAGGTGGATGTGAGGTTTTGCAGCTGACATGGGGACATTTTAGATGAAAAGGAATTCTTTAAATGTAAAAGTACAAGTTCATTCCCCATTACATAAGAGACCAAGTGGGGTTTTATAAAGAATTAACACGGTATTTTGAGTTTTAAAAAAAAGAAAATCTTTTATCTGAAAAGTTTTCTCTCCAACTTTTTTTGATTGAGTCCATTATTTTCATAACTTCAGATAAGTTGAATGTACACTGGAAATTTCAAAAACACAACCATTAAACTGAAACAAGGAGGCCTATAGTTGGTTTTTTAGCAGCTGTGTGATATGAGCATAAGAAAAGACTGAGAATCAGGACAAAGAAGCAAAAACTCTACAAAAAGGTTTACATAATGGTACATTCTTTGCATTTTTGGCCACAAACTGTCTTATCTATCTTACTCAGCTACAGGTTTATATACGCCCTTTTAGCAGTGCTACATCTTCAGGATCGAGTCACGATAGGAAAATCACGAGACTGCCTGGAGCAAGCTGGTTAGCATGCTACAGTACCTTCAGTAGAAGAAAAGACCTGATAGACACAATTTATCATACAGCAGAGATAGCTGTAAGTGATTTACAAAATTAATTTTGCAACCTTTCCTCTCAGCTCTTGATGCAAATGATAGCCACATAGCAATAGCAAATACCTTCTCTCAGAGCCTTCTAGTTTAAACTAATCTGATTAAAATGCTGTAAAATTTAAGTCGTTGCAGATACTTTTCACAAGAGCACTAAAATGTTTTATTTGCGTGTGCTGGAGTGTGTTGCGGATTGAACAAATAGCTGTCCGCGGCAAAAGCAAATAGGCTAGTGGCTTCAGCGTGGTTCGCTGTTATTATTTCCCCTGCAGTCCCACCTGCAGCAGGTATCCCTGCTTAGACATGTGAAGCCAGATGCCTGAAACATGAGGTCACTGTCGATGCAGCTGTTCTAAATCACCGGCCACCAACCAACAGAAGCTCTCATGCCTGTTCCTCCTCCAATCACCTGGCAGGATTTTAAACCTGCCTCCAAACCTGCTACTGCATGTGCTCAGAGTCCCACAGACATTTCCATGCGGACGTTAATAGGACAGCACTGCATGGGTGCTGGGTCTCGCTGCTATTTGTGGGGGGAAAAAAAACGTGGATTTCACATGTGTTCTGGCTCCGTCATGAAATACAGTCCTGACCTCTGCTGTGCGTGAGGTTGTTAATCCTGCTGCTCTGCAGAACCCACACACAGCAGCACGACTCAGATCTATGCGAACGGGGGAGTGAGGAGGAGGACCACCTGAAGAGGTCATTGTTGTTGTTGTGTTGTGTGTTTTTTGTCCTTTCTCTGCACATCCATCACCATGTGAAGTGAATCCAGCTGCTCCTCTGAAGTCCCCAGAGGAAAGCAAGGTTCAATGTCATGCCTCAAATTCTCTGTGTCTGGGGCATTACAGTTGAAAAAAGTAATTAAACAGAGCCACAACTTGTGAAAAATAATTCCAGCTTTTGAGTAAACTGATGATGTGTTGTTTTTAATGTAGCTTTTGTAGATATCTTTTTATACTAGAATATGCATTTATCATTTTATTTCAAAATTGGCAGAAATTATTATCCATACACTGTCATAGCAGCATCAACACTGACTCATAAATTCAACTCATTCAAAAGTTTTCAAACTTTAATGCTGCCTTTACTGTGAGAAAATGATTAGTTTAGGTGTTGTAATATAAAGAAACAGCTATATTGCCCATTGATTATATTGGATAATAACATTGTGGAGGATTTTAGAGCAGGAATAAAGTTTTATGACTGAATACACAAGAGAGTTTGAGACAAACTGTAAATCCGTGCTGCTATAAGAGATGGAACTGCTTTTACCTGTTTTTGCATCAGCTGTGGTCTTATCCGTCTGCCTGCTGCTGTCTGCTTTCCCCTTGGGCGCTTTCCTGGCAGGGTTATGGCCATGGTGCTCGTGCCTGTCAGGTATCGAGGCCACAGGCTTCTCCAGCATTTGGACCTGGTTGTACTGCTCTCTTGTCAGCAGCTCCTGCATGTAGTAATCCTCATCCTCTCCAGTGGAGCCATAGCTGAGGTCTGCAAGCCCCACGAGGAGTCCCAGCAGAGCCAGCGGGGTTAGGAGGCTGAGGCGCTGTCTTGTCATGACCCAGGGGATTATCTCCAGCTGAGAGTCCTGATGCCGTCTCCAGAGGAGCCTGCTGCTGCTGCCGGGCTGCGTCCCATCAACTGCTCCCTCTTCGTCTCCCTTCCCACTCCAACACGGAGAGTTCACAAAGTTCTCGGTGCGCTCCAAGTCACTGACGAAAGCAGCGGAGCCAGAGGGTCCATGGACGCCTCAGCCTGGGAAAAATGCAGTGAGGGAGGGAGAAACACAGAGAGCAAGGGGATGAGGGAGAGGAGAGGGAAGAGGCAGGGAGGCAGATAGTGCACTTCTCTCCTTTAGATGCTGGCAGGTGACTCAAAAAGAAAGCATTTTTTGTCATGATCTCCTTTCTGTTCAAACCAGTCCACTCTGCTGACACATTGCACTGATTTTATTGGTGTGGGTAGAAGTGAAACAGGGATAGAAACCTCTCTGGGAAAACATACATTGACACATGGAGGATCTGCTTTCATCTCCATCTCCTCCCACTCTGTCTGGGGCAGGCGCTGCTCTAACCAGAGGAAAGTTTCCTCTTTCCTGCGGGGGAATCAACACGGGAGACTTAAAACAGCTCTTAACCAGCTTACAATTCTGTGTATGCAAAGGAGAAGCAGAGGCAAGCTTCTTCATCCATGTAGGGGGTTCTGCTTTAAATCCAAACTGGCAACAAAAACACAAGCCGGCGATGTGAGTCGTAGATCACAGGATGCACAGCTGTCAGTAAAAGTGCTCTTATTGCGTTTATTATAACACCACATGATATCCCTTTACTGGGGGAAAAGATAATTAACTTGTTGCTCCTCCTCACGCTGCCACATTCTCCCTTTTCAGCTGAGACCTGTTTGGACTTTGCAGTAATTTACACATTAACAAGCGAGGCTGAAATTTAACCGAAAAACCCTCTCCGTGGAGCATCCAGGCGTGTTCCAACACAGGGATGGAGCGCTGCCCCGTGTGTCACAGCTCATCACATCAGCGCTGCCTGTTCCTCATGAAGCTCTTTCTCTCCTTTGTTCCCTCTGTATTTCATACACAGACGTGACTACAGCAGCTGATGGAGCCACACATTCAGAAGGAGACAATAACAAAGCCCATAGCCAGGAGTCAAACTGATTAAAACCATATTTTTTTTCCAGCTAGGAAGCCTTTTCTTTAACTTAAATTCGTTTAGAAAGAAAAAGACAAAAGTTTCATCACAAGATGTTCATCTCTGGCATTTAAGAAGCATTTGGAGCTATACAGCAAAGCAGAGAAATGTCTCGCCTTGGGCTTAAAAGATTTAGTCATAAGGAGAGGGGATTCCATGGAGCATTCGCACAACTCATAAGTACAGTTTCTGACATTTCATTCACCTGAGGCCAAAAAAAAAAACTGAGGCAAAGATAATAATCCCATAACAAGCCTAGTGCCCTGCCTGGACGCTGCCCAAATTAAATGCAATTGGTTCATTACACACAGCTAATGTGGATGGACACTGCATGGAGGAGAATAGTCATCAAATAAAAAATAAATAAAAAGGGTTCTATGGAAATCAGGCTTACACCTGAGTCTGAGAGAGAGCATGCAATGAAGGGTGAAAGGAAGGCGGCTCAGGCTGCAGGCAAGTCGCAGAAGAACAGGATCTGGAGTGGGTGGACAGCTCGAGGCTGGAATACTCCATGCTCGGCTGGCACAATCTTTCGCCAGCTTGGCAAGCGGTCGCTGATCGCCCACCCACTCTCCATCTAGACTACACTCATCCTTAACTGTCTGGGAAAGAAAACAGAGGAGGGAGGGGAGGAGGATGAGAGAGGAAGGCAGCCAAGAGTACTGTAAGAGTTTACCACATGAAATATCCTCCCTCCCTTCACACCTTAAAGCAACTGCAACTCCCGTGTTGGTGTCTGGACTAGTATAGCTGTGAAGCCTCTGCATACAGTACAGGCCTACACTGTAGGAGTAATAACTGTATGTGATAGTTGACTTCTTCCTGTCTGTCCACTGAAATGTAAAAATGACCATTTGGTTTGTTTTTCTATATGGTGCAGTTAATTCTTTCAGGAAGTGTTGTTTGACATTTGAAAAATCCAGCCAATATTCAGCCATTACCTTAGTTTCTCAGAAATGTCATCCCAGCGTTAATCACTTCCTGTCCACACAATGCTTTTCAGACTATATTTCAAGAATTTGAAAATAAACTCTAAGGCGTATCAAAAACTGGACCCTACACTCTCCATGAGCAAAACTGTCCAAATTAACACTACAATATTTCCTTAATGAAGTGTTTTAGCCACAGGCTACTCTAAATTTTACTGCACTCTGCTACTGCCAGTCATTGTCGACAACAAGAAGAATTTTTAAAACATTGGCAATGAACATTTACAGTCTGTAAAAACATCACACTACTTGTGATGAAATATCATCTATAATCAATTGGTCACTTGTCAGGAAAATGTGAGAATATCTAAACTGAGTCGCATTTGCTTGACATGTTTTCCTATTGTATTGGTGATTCTCACATTGAAATAAGACCTCAAAACCGCTAACAGACAAATCATGTTTACAGTATGTCCTCTATTGAGCTCAAACTGACTACTGTATGCACAGAATGCGTAAGGTAGTTTAGTAGTGACTTAACCATGGTCAGCATTTATTAAAACATAAAAGCTGGTCTCTCAAACAGCCTGAATGTCTGCATTAAAACACCTGCTATGGTCTAATGCAGGAGGATCAAACAGCCGCTTATCAGGCTGTGGAGCAGAGCAGCTTGAGGCAGGCATGTTGTGACAATAGCTGTCTTTCTCGGTGAAGAACACCCAAGGTAGGAGAGTGATGGCTCCTGCCTCTCTCCATAATCTCTTCTGGGGAGAAAATCCCCTGCTGAATTCTCATTAATTGGACGTCAGTGCCCAGAGTGACAGGTTAGAGGCTCAGTGGCAAATACCTACCTGCTGCTGCTTTGGCACCTTGTAATTGATGGAAAAGGAGACAGGCTTCAGATAGCCTAGAATCTGAGTATAGGAAGAATAATGTATAGTGGTATTGTACTGTTCAGACACGGCGAGGCCAAGTTTTTCCTTGACAAACAATGTGTAGTTTGTGATAACTGGGACTACTGTATTTAACACCAGACTCTCACTTTTTAAACATAACATAAATTAAAGTTGGTAATGAACCCATAGTGGCTTGGAAATGTCGACTTTTCTGTTTGCATAAGGGGAGACTCTGATTAATGCATGAAATTTCATGCTGTACACTACACACACACAAATATGCAAACACCATTTGTGATCATCCATCAAATACAACCTTGAGTTTGTCAAACGGGCTCGCGGCCAATATTTGTCATAAATTCTGATCTTAAGAGTTCATTCAGGACAAACAGGTCGGTTTTGTGGCTGACGGGGACGAACACCGCGGCGTCTTATTTATTTATATATTTATGTCACTGTCCACCAAAATATAATATGACACGTTTATGGATCCAAAACATGGCGTATTACAACCTTGGATTTACTACTTTACAGCATGTGCATTTCATTAGGGGTGAATCTCAAACTCCTGGCATCATTTATATTCCGCAAAAAATCTGCAAGCGAAATCTCTGTTGCTGCGAGTCAACACAAGGATGACATTGGTGCTGGCAGTGAATTTTAAGTTGGTGCAATGTAAATTTGAGTGACATAGATAAAGAATGAGCACAGCTGCAATTTTCTTTCAATAGATTTTATCTTCTTTCTTTTTATTTGATTACCCAGCTAAAACAATCATGGACGTTGCCCCGATACGTTTCCCCAACTTGCAGCTATGATAACTGTATGATCTGAGAGGGTGGTAAAAGCCTGATGTTGGTTCTTATCAGCCGTGCCCATGGAAACTGTGTGAAACACGGCGAAGGTCATTGTGTGGCTTTGAGTCTTTAAGTTTTTGTCAGCTTGTGCTTTTTGCGGCATCCTTCATGGAGCTCAGAAATGCCACCAGTCAAGAGAAAGATGCGAGACACTTTCATTGGTTTGAGTCAATAAAAAGCGAGTGTTATAATGTGATTACGACTGCTGGGCTGCGTCACGGAACAGGTGCTGGTATTTATTTTCTCCGTTGGCGGTCAATCAGGTTCCAGCAGATGTTTTGCGAAGAAAAGGTTAAGACCAGATATTGCACTTTTTACCTTTTTCCTACTTTATTTGAGTTGAGACAGGTCCAGCTGATCCAGATTCATTTTGTTTTTTGTGTACATTTACCGTAAGTGCAGCGCAGCGAGATGTTTTGTCTTCCTTCTGGTTCTGTAATGACAACATACAGAATCGAAGCAACCTAACATTTTTGTTAAATTAAAGCTCTGGAGCTGTTTCTGCACAGCCACCGATGAGTTATAGGGAAGATGTGTAAGTTATATGAAGTGGGACTTGGACATTCAAAGAGGCCACCCGCCCAGGGCTATTATTTTTACGCTTTGGCTTGTCCGAAATAGTAATTTTGAAGATGAATTTTATACTTTGATGTAGTGTTTGAGCAGATGAATATGAAGCAGGCTGGCTTGGATGGACTGGAACTCAACTCTTATTCCCAAATATTCTACACACTACAGCTGCTGTAACCAATATTTTCACATTAACAATGGATCAAGGTATGTGGAACTGGTTGTCAAGATAAGTGACAGCTGAGAATGACTGTGTCAAATCTCCTCTCAATGCTCTGCAGCGTCTCGCAGTAGAAATTGAGAAAAGCCCACAAAGTTAGCAACTAGCTGCACACAGTGGGGCGTTTAACAGCTGAGAAGTTGCAAATCTCCCTCTAGGGTTGGCGAAAAGCAAAACAGAGATACAATCTTAGTGAACATTTGACTAAAGGTCGTCGTGCCTGAAACATGACCCTAAATTATTGCTACCGGGTGCATAATTAAAGTACAGGTTTTCCATGTCAACATAGGAAGTGATAATCTGTCTGTTTTGCAGTTAAAACTTGTCTCAGCTTTCCCCCAAGTGGCCACATAAATCAGTAAATGATGGTTTAAAGTCCAAAGATCAGTGGAAGTCAAATTGTTAAAGCAAATGTTTTTGTTGGTTTGTGAATAATATTTTGTCAAAGTGCACGGTAAGCTGTTTATTCAGGCCAATTGAGACATCTGCGTTTTGAACGCGCTTTAAACTACCTTTATGTTTTCCTACTTCTGCGCTGGCTCTCTCAAGTCATAACATTATTTTATGATTCCTGCAGAAACTATTACATTTGTCACAGTCCGACGATTGTGGACAATCTGTGGTTTGGAGAGGTTGCAGAATGTCTCTTCTACGGAGACCCCTGAGTGATGAAAAGGCTTTCAATCTATTTATCACTTACTTAGATCCCAAACTGCACAGTAACATCGTCAGTTTTATCGTGTGGTGGCCTGGGTCCTGCTGCTTTTCAACACAACCGCCCTCAGTTTCCTCACTAAAAATGTTCCCTTCCTGAACACCTGTGTTTCTAATTCGTTGTCCACGTTCAACGCAGCTGGATGCGACCGAAACAGACCAGATGTTTGCATAGTGACAGTTTCTAGTTTGAACGGCAAGTGAATCATGATCGAACCATTAATTTATAAAAGTTGATGCAAACTTAAGCTGCGGTGTGTTTGGTTGTTTTCATGTTCTACAAGGTTTTACATTTCCTGATTTTTCTCAGGGGAAGCAGAAATTATCTATGAGCCTGGCACAAAAAATGAAGAGCTTATTGATCTCTAAAACGCCATGGGTTTCCTTAATGTGTCAGCTGCATGCAGGAAATTCACAGTCAAGCTGTGGCCCTGTATTGTACGGGCAACCCAAAGGATATCTGGCATTTTTTTCTACTTGGAGAGGATGGTCTGCCCAGGCCCATATGTAACCACATTAAAATTCTGTACTGTCTGTATTGTGAAATGCTTGGCTAGAGTCTGAGGTGAGAGCTAATGCAGAACAATGACCCTGGATCCACTGAACCTTGCTGAACAATGACACAACTACAAGGGCACAAGAGGCCTGCGAGGAGAGGAAAAACAAAGGAAAACATCTGGCTTTCGGCACATCCTCATTTGTTAATGATTTGGTAAAAATAGCAGAACCTATTCATGGGGATTTACCAACGTCAAAGCTGAACCATTAGGACCAATTATAGGGACACAAACATGGATCAAAAGGAGTTCTCAAGTTTTAAGACATTTCTAAAGAGATAACACACCATAAAGACAAACATGTTTTAAAAAGAGCGCGGGCAACAATCTTTACAAGAGCAGGGAAAACGTTCACTGCCTGAAAACATAAAAAAATAACCGCAAGCTGTCTGACAATGCCATCACGATAGCGTCTCAACTAAGCAAAGCAGGGCAATCAGTAATCAGTAGCTTTGCCAGGGACCATTTCTATGTCTATGTGTCCAAAAGAGATAAAACCACATAGCAGTGTATATCATAAACAGATGTTTTAGGCTGAACCCTTAATAACCCACAAATGCTGGAAAAGACAACTGAATAGGGCTTGCAGAACCTTTCTGTTTAATATCCTCTGCTTACTTTTGGATTACGGTGTGAAATGTAAGAGGGAATAATCACTTTCACACTATTGACCAATCTCACCCAATAGAGAGACTATAGTTTTTGTAAAGATTTGTTTGTTTCTTGCATTCCTGGCTCACTCCATCACCAGTGGGCAAGACTGGGCCTCACACAGCCTCTTCGAATATAGCTGGCAAACTATCAGAGCACTCAATCAGCGTGATGGATTGCAAATGTTTGTTGCATAAACTTGTTTATTCAGATCTTTCTCTCTTGTTATCTCAAGAAACCCTCCATTAATCACTGACAACAATGAGACAGATCTGTGATTCAAAGGAGGCTTTTTCAATTCGACTCAGCTCATTTGAAAGGATCATGAGAGTGTTGTGAGTGAGCTGGGGATGTTGTCCTTGTCACTTTGTTGGTGGTCTGAGCAGCATATTCTACCCTGACTGAGATGGTCAAAGGTTTTAAACTTGAGAGACCAGATTAAAAAAAAAAGAGTCCCTCTCATTAAGAAGTCAGACACCACAATGGAATTTCATTAAAGTTTAATTTGACAAGGGGCTAAAGTGCAATGAGGAGTCAGAGCACTGGAGTTGAGCGGACTTGATGAAAGTTGTGGGAGCGGCATTGGAGACAGAGTCCCCTATGCTAAAGCCCTTATCCAAACCGATGAAGGAGAAATGGATCTGAAGATTCCTTTCTATTACATCCAACATCCTGTTGTGAGTCCCATAAATGTGACCTGGAATGCCCTGCCTCCATGAAACAGGAGGTTCAGGGACAGCATCTTCAGAATCTACACATGAGGTTTTCTCTTGTCTCAAACAAAGCAACATCCACATAGCAACAAGGACGAGAAAAGCAGCTCCTCTTATTCCCAAATAAGGTGACAGCAGTGGTTCACAAACTCACAATGATTCTGACCTGGACCACTCAGGAACCATTTTGCCTTGAAATCAGAATGTCTGCTTTTCGGCCCCTTAAAGAACAGGTGGGTTTATCTCATTTACCCCCTTTAGTCAGTAAATAGTACTGTATTAGACCACAGCCCAAATCTTTTAGTCTTCCCAACCCTCCTACTTACAGAAAAGAAAAGAAGGCCAGTTTACAGGTGGGCACTGTTTACCTTTTCATTGCAAGGAGAATGCGATTTGAGCAATGTGATAAGCCTTATCTTTCACAAATGGCTAGGGTCCAAAAATTAGGGAATTTTGTATCCACTCACTAACTAAAATATGGGGTCTGATAAAGGCCCCACAAGTTTAATATTTTAATAGCCTAATGAAATCATAATGAGATCACAAATTCATTATTTTTGCTTATCTAGAGATAACAAGGCTTGTTTCTTGTGATAACGGATCATTTTCATCACATAGATTATCTGTTTGTTGTAACAAGAAAACAAAAGTTATTTTTTATTATAAGACTAGGGAATATCAATACAAGTGGCATCAATGTAGCTAATTGATTAAACATGAAGGTGCCAGGAGTAGCCTATAGCCTACCTGTAACTACCTACAGCAAACAAATCTAGGCATATTTAAAAACATAGACCCTATTTATTCCTGAATTAGGCTAGCCTACTGGTGACCACTGAATCCCCCCAATGCCAAGACAATGATCTCAAAGTTCTCAGATCTCGAAAAAATTTAAATAAATGTCTTTTAATCTTGAGAAACCTAGCCTATAGGCTGCCTTTTCTTTTCCCGGAAATGATATAAATCATGGCTAGGTTGTACAGTAGCCTATGTAGCCTAACCTAGCTATATATTTGGACAACAATGCGGCTCGTGCCTCCCTCCGAGAGCCGGAGACTGTGTGGCCAAGCCTGTCATAAACAACAAGAAGAAACATGCAGGATACCCTCTATAGCTATTTCATAGGTGTAATTAGAGTTACTGACTAACAGCTTGTTCAAACTTACAGTCTGGTTCAAACGGACATCAGTAGCTCCACTCACCTTTGACAACCGGTAGCTCATATCGAACGCACCTTTCACACGAGGCGGTCTCATGGGCGGTCTATTCAAACCGCCGCTCCTTCACCACTTCTGATGAACGTCGTCCATCCATGCCGTGGAACAGCTCTTTCCCTGACAAGTAAAACTACAGGCTAATCTACACATAAGTAAGTTTCAATAAAAAATGCTAGCCTACCAATAGTTACCATGTGTCGAGGAGATATAACTTCTTTTTTCGCGGCCCCGCCGCCATTTTGAAATCCACCTTTTTAAACAGGTGGACCCCCAGGTGGTGGCAGCAACTTCTTTTAAACAAAATCTGGAGTTTATTGGCGGGATGTACAACAGCAGAGGCCACGACAGTCACCTCTTCTCTTCAGCAAGGTAAGTTTATGCAAACACAACCGCTGCTGTATGGTTTGAACGCATTTGCTCTGTTCATTTGCACTGCTGGCTGTTGAGGCTGTTGTTTGTGGTCCCCAAGCTGCTAATTCCTGTTTTTATATTACTGTCATACTCCTGTGAAGTATTTTAATTTGTTGGCTATTAATTATGAATGAATTAGTGTAGTCATTTTGGCTCAACCAGTTGTGTTTTGATTGCTGTTTGGCACATGGATTGTTGTGCTGCTGGTTTTTCATGCTGATGATGAATTACTGATTTTTGTGTGCTGTTGTTAAGCAGGGTCTTGGTTGTTGGTCCGGTGGTAAAGGATGATAATGTGTAGTGGCTGTAGGGATGTAAACATCTTGCACAGGCCATGCATATAATTATTTCCTTAATTACTGGCCTCATGGGAACTCCTCACCCATGTAGCCTAGGCTATGTTTCACATTTTATACACAACAGTGAAGTATTTGAACAGTAAATCAAATTGTCACCATTTGTTTCATGCTGTTATAATTGACTGAGCTGCTGTTTTATGGTTTAAAGCAGATTTTCACATGGGAATACATTTGTAATCATCTGCTGCAGATGAGTTATTGGTTGTTGCATTTAGATTTGTCCAATTCAGTTAGGCCTACTATATAACCTGGTCTGAGTGTTTTGCTGGGAGACAATGGCACGAAACTTGCTGCTTCTGCTGCAGCATTTAATAAACTCTACCTCCACCACATTATCCACCTGTACGCTTGGAGACCAAGTTCCTCGGGGGTGACGTTTATCATCATCACTCCGGTCTCTGCTATGATGAGCTTGCTGTTATCCTTGTGGGAAATGATGAGGTCAGAGTCTCGAGTAGATAGCAAATATCATCTCTGTATTACCATTTCAAATCTGTTCCTCATGAACTGGTTGACTCTGTCCAACAGACGGAGAGAATACCGCCAGCATGAGAAAAAAAAATAATAAAAAAATAAAAACACTGTCATTTGCCATGACAACAAGTTGTATTTTTGGCAGACAAGAGGCCAAAATTCAACACAGAGGCAATGCAGAGAAATATGGACTAGCAGGATCTTTGGCTAAATGTGTTCTTTCAAAGCGTCTGTTGGGTTTCCTCCAACAGTAGCATTTGTCCATTTTCCTGTCAGTTACTGTATTCAGAGAGAGCACAGACTTGGATGAAAGACGCTTTGATAATATTTGTGAATTCCGAGGAAATTGAAGTTGGTCGGGGGCTCTCATCAAAACGGAACCTCTTCAGCCATCCAGATGGACCGTTCCAACTCCAAACAAAATATGCAAATGATTTGCAGTCACTTTCTTTTCCTCCAGTCAGACCGTCTAGGTTTCAGTCAGAAGGAAGTATAGCTGGCAGGTTTGAGGCTGGAGCGGTGAAAAAGCTGTTTTCGAAAACGGCAACAAGAAGAATGGCTCGTGCCCTTCGATAAATCTTTGTAATTGCAGTTTTTCACTCAATTATAAAGGAGGGTTTTTATCAGTGGTATTTGGGTCAATTCGTCTTGATGTGGTGTTTTGGAAAGAAGCTGTAATGGGCTGCCAGAAAAGAAAGACTAACAGGTGTTTTTGTCTTTCTCCTTGTTTATAATCAAGGCTCCTCTTTGTTTTAAATACAAGTTCATCTGGAAGTTGTTGAAACTGGAGAACTGTCCTTATTCTATTGTTGTTGCAAGTGTAGCCTATATTCCTTGATACTGCCTGCCCTCTAGTGTAGCTGAGGTATAAGTGCAGCACAGACTGTATTTCAGTACGACCTTAATTGAGATTGTTTAGAAGTGTTTGACATCTATTTTAATCATAAGGTTTCGCTGTTTGTTTGTGCCGACTTATCTCTTATCCCTGTGTGCAGCTGTGGCTCTAATATGTTCAGTAATCTTTGAATTAATCTGCCATCTTTGATCATCTAAAATCCAATTACAAACATTTTAATTAAGCATGTGCGATTTATTAATTATTCCGTGCTCATAACAATCTCATGGAAACTATACAGGCTAGAAGACTTGATCAGAGTGCGTGGACGCCTCCCAGAAAGCTCACTCACTCAACTTCAGTCAAACACAAATGGCCAGTTAGTTTTCCTTTGATCTACAGCTTCTTTTAACATCTTGATGCAGACCCTCTCTGACTGAAGTTTATGTTTGATGAGAGCTGTTTGATCATTTTATTTTAGTTTTTTGGTATTGCTGTTGGTGTCAGCAATTACTGATACTGATATCAGGCCATTTTTAGGATTGCAACTACATATAACTGCCAGTAGAGGGTGGTGGTGTTTCATTAGTCACTTGTTACCAGATCACACACTCAGCTGCTGCTCAGCTTCTCATCACATGAAACTTTATACTGAACTTGAATTGTAAATAAACCGCAATCCATGTCTCTGTCGCGTCGGACGGAACGACAGAAACCGATGTTTCTGGTCTCGTCTCCTCAGTTCTGTGAAGCAAAATATCTTCTGATGAATCTAACAGAGATTTTACAAAGAACACATGACGCTGTTTTGTTTTTTTTATACCTTTGAATTCACTATTTAATTTTATACACCTGGTCACAAAAAGAATAACAATCAAGACCTGCCAACAATTCTTTCTCGCATGTATTTACTCACTCTCTCTCACTCAGACACACACACAAAATCACCACGCTCACTTGTGCTATTTTCTATCTTTGATTCATCTCTGCTTTTATAACTTAAAAAATAATTTAAATTAAAAAAAAAAACATTGATTTTTCATGGGCACTTGAGAGAGATGAAACTCAAATGAAGGGACTGGCTGACATGTCAGTGGTTTGTTCTTTTTTTGTTTGTTTGTTTGAACTGAAATAAAAAGGGAGGTGGATTGTTCAGAGTTTAGAGTTGTTCTCCCAGAGGAAGGAGTCATTTCGTAGCACTTTGGCCAATTTGTCGTTGAACGGCATGTAAAAGTCCCGCAGGATCTCTTTAGTGATGGGCAGCATGGGTCCCAGGTTTTTGTCAGCTGGCCTCCTGGCGTTTGATGCTGGACTTCTTGTGATATCGGACTCTATCTCCTTTGTCAGCGGCCCTGTAAAAACACATACAAACACGTCTTTCACATACACGTCTTCCTCGGCCACAGTTATTTCTACAGCACTGAACAAATGGAATAAAATGCAGCAAAGGACACCGAAATGTCACCATGTCTCAGCAGCGCTCTGAGCGGAAGATTTGACGGTCTGGGAGGTGATCGCACCTCGGCAGCTCTTTGAAGAGCTAAGTCTGAGCTTTGGGGCAATTAAACTGTGGGATGAATCAGTGAGACAGAACGGAAGGGGCAGACAGGGG
This sequence comes from Decapterus maruadsi, assembly GCA_030347415.2. NCBI lineage: Eukaryota > Metazoa > Chordata > Actinopteri > Carangiformes > Carangidae > Decapterus > Decapterus maruadsi. The sequence continues at coordinate 8,243,655 of CM064888.1, read as the reverse complement.
AAAAACTGTTTTTGCACATATATACACTGGCCTGTTACTAACAGCAATCAGCTCAAGCATACCCAAAGGAAATGCTGGCACCTTTTTGATACTGAAAGTTTGGAAGAGCAGAACTGTATCTGAAGGAAATTTACCCTTCTTTTCTGAGCTGGCGGGCTCTACACGACTTGACACTTAAAAAACTGCAGAATATTCTAATGCAATACTTGCACTATATAGGCTAGCACACAAATGAAGAATAAAGACATGGTTTCTTTTTTCCAATCGATTCGCAATGCAAAGAAACTGAGCCTTCAACTTCTCAAATCTATCTTTGTAAAGCATTTAAATGGGTAAATCCCCGCTGTCTTTGCTACACATTTAACATTACATATCCCACGTTGAGTTTATTGATCTGTATTTGTATTGTATTAATCCAAGTCCCCACAGGAAATGACTAGAGTTGGAGTGTGTTGGTCACTCACCCAGGTTAAGGAAATCAAAGACTTTGTGCATGGTGTATTTCCTGTTAGAGGCATGGTCTTCCAATCTCAGGACCAGAATCTGTTCCCTGCCGAAGACGGTCAGCCAGTCCATTAGGTACACAATGTACAGGCCGACTTGCAATCTGACCTGAGGACACGAAACAAAGGAATCAATGAGAGGCAATCAAGGAAACTTCCTCCTATGCTGAGGGACATGATTGTAGGTGCATGCATGGTTAACTTCTTTAAGGTTGAGAGGGATGAAAAGAGAGAGGGAACAAATTCCAACAGCTTTCTTTTTCGAGCCAAAACATTTCCAAGCTCTGGTTTGCCAAATGTTTTATATAACTGTAAACTGAACGTATTTGGTTTTAGGAACGGTTGGGCGGACAAAACAAGCAATTTGAAAATGTCAGCTTGGGCTCTGGGAAGTTTATTTGACATTTTTGTAGATTGACCAGTCGCCCGATTCATTAAAAATGATTTTTATTTCCTGTCCCAAAAGAAAACTGATCTTCTGGCATGAGATTTCACCAGGGCATTTACAGGTTGCCTAATTATTGGTGAAATTGATTATTGGATTCCCCTCTGTGAGTTTATTGCAGGGAGGTGTGATACTGCCTTGATATTGGAAAATAAATGACCTGTGTCCTTTCACCCCTTTAGCAAATCGGAAAGTCCGACTCCTTTCAGAGCAAATGAAACCCAAGCCAAGTAACTCTTGCTTTGTTAAATCAATTTTGGTACAACAGTGAAGGTCAATCGTCTTCTCATGCTGGTGTTTATTCGTCTTTTCTCTCTGGACTGTCTAATCTGAGCCCTAAAACTTTTATCTATCAGCCACAGGCATGACCGTCCGCTGTAAGAACAGCTGTAATGCTTTTTCACATGGTCTAATAACTCCGAGGAGATATTAGCGGATGGACAATTAGGCCAGCGGCAGAGAGCATGCACGCTCCCGCAGGGCCATATAGCTTGTCAGTGGCAGTTGGAGGGGAGGATGTCTGAATACAAGGCAGCCTGGAGGGGAAGCCAAAAGAGGACGGGCCAGATTCCTCCTCCTCCTCCTCCTCCTCCTCCTCTTCCCCCTCTCTGCCAGTCTGCCTCAAGGCACTGTGGGAAAAGCTGGCCAGGGGCCCAACAGTGGGGCCCTGCACTGGCTGACACTAAGACTTAGTCTGTTTTGTGATTAAGGAGGAAGCTGGTAAACTAGGTTTTCTGGTACAAAGAGAGGCTGTGGACACTGCACTCCTCAGTGTCGCCAATCCTTTCATAAAGTCGGTTCAGCAAGCTTTAGCAGGTGTTAATGAAGTGTGGATTTCACTCCATCTGTCTTTTTCGCCGCTTTTTCTATTTCTTTCTCCCCACCAGTTAATACACTGGTCACTAAATGCCTTTTTTTTGTATATACCAAGGCTGCAAGACAAAAGCAGGCGGGAGAGTCGACTCACTGGCATGGCGTTGTTGACAGTAGTGTTGTACACACAGGAGCGCATTGTGTACTCCGTAAGGCACCCCTCGAATAACTGCAGCGACTCTGACACCTTCTCGTGGAAATCCTCTGCGGACTTATTGGCAATGCCAAAGTAAAGGTAGTCAGAGTAAAGCCTGCAAGACAACAGAGATGTTCTGTAAACAAATTGGAACATGAGGCAGACAATGACATTTCACCTTTCATTGGATGTACAGACTGTAACTCTGTTTTTGGTTCTTAGATATATTGTGTTTTTTTTTTAAAGAAACAGACAGGTTTAAACTTATTCTTTACCCATGTTTTGAATCATGAAAAAATAATGCTTCGCACAGTAACACAACAGCTATCACAACATTAAACACGGCGCAACTGCAAATGTTGACAGCTCAGAAAAATCTTTCCGGTAGTACAAAGTAGAAAAAAAAAGGGAGAAAGCACAAGTGAGTTGCTGATTATGCAACAGTGACTTGAAGGGAGGAAAAAAAAACAAACATGATATATTCTTTATTCCGAAAATAATGAGCCTTAAAAGTTCATGTGTTGACAGTAAACTTAGATCTCGGTGAAGTTTTTTCGTTTCTAGATCGCTAATCTCAGCTCTAATGATTCAGTAAATGTGTCTCTGCTGCCTCTTGTAACAAACCAAAGGCCAGCGCTATTTGCAAGTGTTATCTTACTGATGTCGGCCTGTATTAAAAAGGAACGCCGGTGCCCCGTGAACCATATAAAGATAGACAGCGTCTGTACCGAAAAAGATGCTAGGTTTGTAAACAAGTCCCGAGTCATAAAAATTCATTTCCCCTAGAGCGGCTGTAGGGAAAGGTTGCACAGACTGTGATTTGACAGACAAAGGCAATTATAGAGAGCATGCTCAGACATTCTCTTAAGTAAAAATCAACATTAACAGCATAAAGTAATCCCCGGTTTGAAGCAAATGCCTCGCAGGCATCCCGCAGTAAGCTCTCCACGCGTCTGATAAAGGCATCATAATGAAACTTATGTGACAGCCAGACTGAGTAAAAGGCAGCACATCTCCTGTGACCACAGGTCTTTTGTTGCCTATAAACGGGGAAAGTGTCTGTCTGTATCTGCACTATAAACAGTCATGATGGAGGCACAAAGGCAGCAGCGAGCATGTCAGAACTGGCAGGGTGTTTTTTTTTGTTTTTGTGTCTTCTTTTTTTTTTTAGAGCAGTGAAAAGGATCACTCCCACCTTTCAACTGGGTCCCTGAGCATAACGATGAAGCGGGCATCAGGCTGCAGGGCGTGAACAAAGTCCTGGATAAGGAAGGGAGGCTCTCCCTCTGTGGTGTTGTCGTAGAAATACACCCAGGCGTTGTTATCCCACATGGTGGACGCGCTGGCTTCTCCTGCAAATACACACCCACAGTGGTTGAATTCACACACCCACAACCTAACAAGCACACACACAATCAACACGGAGACAAAACAAAATGCACATGGAGACACATATTTATAGTTTCCTCTCCTTTCCCAACCCATTGCTTTGCATTTGATGTGTGGAGTTAAATACACACTGTTTCCAGTTTTTATAGATTGTGTTTTCAAGGCGGAAGATTGGTTAAAACTACAACTGAAATGACTTGGATCCACAGAAGATTTTATGCAACTATTTGATAATCAACTCAATTCTTTTGAAGTCATTTTTCAAGCAGAAGTGGCAAATATTTCATGATTCCCATTCGCAGCTTGTCTTCTCTTCGTCTCTTTCTTGTATATTATATTATTTTGGTTCAGACAAAATAGATGAATTCACCTCAAGGAAATAATCTGTGGCGATAGATGTTGTATAGCTGCAGCTCCAACTCTTTTTACTTTAAGTTTGTACAAGAAATGGTTAACCTGTGTTTGCCCTACTAATATTTACCTTTTTATTTGAATTGTTGAATGTTTTGTCAGATTGTCAAACAGATCAATTCATCGAGTTGTTTCTTCGGTAAAACATTTGACAAAAATTCTCTAGACGTATGGAGGTTTGTTTCAACGTGCTTCAATAACTGCCTCAGACACAGCGTGTTCTCTGCACACGTGCAACAAGTCAATAAAAAAAGATTCTCGAGCAAGTGCACAAACAAAAGAGATGAGAGTAATTACATCTCCAGCTGTGAACAAAATTGTGGAATGACTACAACCCACACGATGACCGTAATGGCGCGCATAACAAGTCAGAAGGCACAGTTTTTGTCAAACAGTTTGAGAGCTGAAACTTTATCAGGCTTGTGCTGAGAAATGATATCCAGGATTCATTAGGCTGTCTGTGCCTTCATTATCCCCTTATCTGTGAAGTGAAGCTGTGATGTATTTGGAGGGAACACAACACGAGGCCTTATCTGCCTCCTTTTTCCCAGAGAAAGGGGATGATAGCCAGGACCTATTTTGTGTCATTGACAACGGTGAGCGAGAAACAGGATGCATGCTGGCAATGCTGTTATGCCTAAAAAAAATGATATGCACCGTGATCAGGTCTATTTAAAGGTCTCCATGCCCATTAAAAGGGCTCCTTTTGCGCTACGGGGGGAGGCCGTAATAGAGCAAACAAATGGAGGAGCCAGACCGGCGTGCCTCTGGTGTTCCACAGCGGCTTGGTCTTGGCCGGCAGGCTGAGGAGAGTCAAAAGCCCAAGATCCTGGCCACAGGCCTGCACCTTGCTGGGCTCTCCCAGGGCATGGTGTGAATACTGAGCGGGGCATTGGCACACCACACTCCCCCCCCCTTTTTACAAGGATTATTTATTTAAAGAGGGAAACAAAACAGGGCGGCACGCTAAGCTGCGTTCAATGCACCAACTCAGTCCAGTGTGAAAAGACTATTGTTGAAAACTTAAATCAGTTTTTCTTTGCAGCTGAGCAGCTCTTTGAGATCGCCTTCGGAGGACGGGAAAAGACAGAGACAGATGGAAGCAGAGGGGCTGGAAACAGGATATGCAGATAGAGGAAGGAGGTTTGTAAGACTTCTCCACCCCGCTGTGGATATTATTGCTATCCAGGAAAAAAAAAAAAGACAATAATTCCTTTCTACGGCACTTCAGTGAAGTGGCTAAGTGAGGCAGAAGGAAGTCCAATATTATTAAGCTGTTAGACCTCTCTTTAGGGCTGAGTCACTGGCTCTCTTAAAAATCACCGTCACCCTCTGGAGTGAGGGAAGCTGCTACAGAGCGGCACTGTGCCTCAGCCGCGCTACCTGCTGCTTTAATAGCAGCTTTGTAATATTGGAGGCGAGATTACAAGTGAAGTTGCAGGGAAGTGTCGGGTCACCTCCGAGCCAAACGCTATTGGCTGCAGCCCGATGAGGCCATGGAGTACTGTCGGCCCGCGTTCCTCACAGATCACAGCGCTGATACATGACCTGAGTAACTAATATGAATCAGCAGAGGGAGGAGGAGGGCTAAAGCTGCTCTCTGACATGATGTGACACTTTGACAAAACAGGAAGGCAGCTGAACAGGAAATATCTGTGCAGCTTAAAACCGCTGAGCGATCTGATTAGCAAAACGGTCGAGTGACAGACATAGTGTTCTACAGGCTATCATGTGTATCTTGTTCTTGTGGCTTCATACTAACGCATTTCCTAAGATAATAGATCAGTAGTGGTTCATTGAAGTAGAAAGATCATGTCAGAATGTGCTACTTGGAATTTGTTTGTTTGAAGTGAGTTGTAGTGGGGCATTGCATGCTCAATGTGAAAAGTTGTTGATATTTTGTGGTTTTATTATTTCTTATATAACCGTTATTTATCCAGGGAAAAGATCCATTGAGATTAACAATCCCTTTTCAAAGGATGTCCTGCCAAGATGAGCAGCAGCACAGTGTGCAAGTAAACATTAAACAGATGTATTAACAACAAAATAAAAATTAATTGCAATCGCCAAAACAATTCTAGCTATGAAACACCAAAGCTTCAAAACTATAAAACAGATATTAACACTATGATAATCCTTCACAGCTAGGTGTCACAAGTGCAGCTGGTGACTAAAACCAGACAAAAGGATGAGAGACCCCGTCCTCAACCTGACCTGCAGGTCAGTCCAGGACCGCGGTCCCCCAATAGACCAGGGTCATCCTCCCTGACTCTGTCCACACAAGAGGCGCCTTAAACTGCAGCCAGCGGCCGGTTCTGAGACTCTTTGTTCTGGATTTCAACTTATGTCAAAGTAGGGATGACAGATAATTGGAAATTGGATAGTCGATTGGAAATAGATGGAGAGGAGATCAGTGAAGGGCCATTAGCATAGGGCTGGTGGAGTCCAAGTCTTTATTCAAAAGTCCACAAGCATTTAATGGTGTGTTGATCTGCCAATATGTCCATGTTATGACAGCTGTAGCCTTTAAATCTGACACCTTCTTCCTCAAAAGCTATTTGATCCAAATACTGAAATTTTAAAGGTTTATAAGTTCAGTCTGAACAAAATATATTCAACATCAGTTCTTGTGGTCCTTTTGGATGTTGAACTCATCCATATGGACAGAAAAGTTGATAAAATTGCTGCTCAAGGGGAACAATTTCTAATAGCATGTATTATTAAAGTCAACCACCAGAGCAGAGGAACTGGCTGCTGCTTACCTATGATGACGTTAGGCTGGCTGGGGCTTCCACTGGCGTTTGCTGTGAGGTTGCCCTGGATTTGGTAAGCAGCCTGATCGAACAAGTCCAGGTAGTCTTCCACTGGGTATCGATCATGGAAGCCCTCGCTGAGACGAATGATACCTGGCGAGAGATGAAAGCAAAGGGTCATGGAGGCGCTTCATCGGGTCAAGTTCCGTTTCAACTATTTTCTTTTCCTGGCGAGTTATCACTGATAATATTGTGTTTGAAAATGGTCCATCTCAGACATGGTTATGGCGAGAATCTGCTGCACCGATGTCAGTGTGTGTATCAGTCAAGAAATGTTTTTTATTCCTGGCAGCCTTCGCCCGTTCCCCTGCTCCTGTGATCACACTAAAGATGGTTGTTAGCATTTCTGTGCCGTCCTGCCTGCAGGGTGACCTAATAAAATCAGATCCAATCCAAAATTCAGCAGGGAATACTGTCTCTGCTCAGCTTTCAGTGTTTCCAATTAAGGGCCAATGTCAAGTTAATGCTTTAAATGTAAGACTAGCAAATGTGTTTTCCATCCAAGCTCCTGTGGTCTACAGAATAATTACAATTTACTAGGCAATTGTGGTGATTCAGTGGACTTAGGAGTATCCATGCCGCATAAGGATAATGAGGTAGCTCAGGCGTCTGTTACTCTCAGTGATGCTTTGATGGTGTCGCAGTAAAATACCTTTCTCTAGTTAGAAGGAAAACATGATTAGAAAACTCCAGTAAACTCTCCTCACAGCCAGCCTGCATCATTATTCATCCAGAACGGTCATACTCGTATGAGGTGTGATGGCGCTGGTGTGTCTCGCTTGAGGGCTTTTTCTTTCATTCTTTTTCTTTTTTTCTTTTTTTTTCTCGTGCTTTTTGATATGAATGAAGCGTCGGACAATTTTCAAATAGCCTGTGTTTCTTGATGGGTACTGTATGAGGCAGATGCATCTGTTTAAGATTCAAACTGTTCCTCTAAGAAAGTTATGCAGCGCGGGTAGCATCAAATCACCTTTTCACAGCGCTGGCTGAGTGAAGCCGCGAGGGGGAATGAAATAAATAAATACAAAACAAGACCATTTGAATTTGGTGTTCTCAACGGATGTCTTAAGAGAAAAAGTGCTGATTACCAGCACAGAGCCCTGAGTGCCACACTAGAGGGGATGGAGGGAATGAAAGAAAGTGACAGCGAAGATGAAAGCATGGGGAATGAGGAGGGTGGGGGGGGGGGGGGACAATAACTGAGAGGGGGACCGATGTCCTTGGGATAGAGCTGCATTTCCTGCTCCGCAACATCACAAGGCTGCAGAAAACACAAGCGCGAGCGAGGCTGGGCAAATCAAGACAAACAACGCATCCACATCCCGCAGCTTTACGAGGTCCAAATAATTATCAACTAAAACCGAATGCAGGACGGTAAAATAAGTACTGCATGCTGACTGATCAATCCACCAATTAGGGTTTGCGAGTCTCAGAGGGATTAGGGGCATCGTCAGCAACTGGATGAACTTCAAAAGGATCGGTTCGGCTGCAACAGTTTAAGCCTCCTTTTGATATTCGCAGTGAGAATTTGGATGAAATTTCAACAACAACAACAACAAAAACACGTACTGTATGTCATACCTCCAACAGGTATCATGCCAAAACCCCCTTAGGTGGAATTATTATTAAAATCATTAAGTAATTTTTAGATGGGTAGCTCCAGGCAAAACAAACTGCGTGTATCAGTCATTGCCGAGCAGAAGAATAGTGCTCATCCATAAAGAGAAATCACCATGGAAATTGAGTCCTCATGCTGCGCTGATGCGATACTGCTGCTGCTCTTCTTAAAGGAGAATTATGAGATTATCTCCACACTGTATGTACGCATCTTTCAACTCCCTATAAAGTCATTATCTAATCTGACTTTATTGCATGAGATGAACTGACTTTGAACGGAGCCATCAGACAGATCTGTGCCCTAACAGTTCACAAACCGTTGCTCTCTGCGCCACATTTTTTCTTGTTCTTGTTCCTCCTATACCTATTTGCAAATGCAGACAACCCTGGGTGATATACACACACAAAGACTGACTCACACTCCTGATGCCTGCCTCTTGAGCTGCTGAAGATACTCCATTATTCATGAGCCTTAATGGCTGTTTCACTTATAAAAGAAGCAAAACAAAAAAAAATCGTGTAGGTATTGGGAATGGTTCTCTTTCTTTTGGGAGCAAAAGCCTAAGACAAAATTAGAATCTTAGCCTACTTTTACAACTGCTTCTTGTACTCTGGACACTTAATTATCAACTACGTTTCATTTTGTAAAAGATCTTTCAGATCTAAGGGGAGAACGGATTAAAAATGCTTCTTTTTTTTCTTCTTTTTTCAATACAAAAGTCCACCAAATCAAGCAATAACACAAAGCATACGTAGGTTAAGTGGGGGGTTGGATTTCTATGATATTCTGGGCAAATACAGTCTCGCACCCAGATCTCACATAGCTTTTAATCCCATCTGTGGTGGTGTGGCGGCTCCTTTTTAACATCACAGATGCTCATGGTTCAGGAAACGCACAATGTGGCATCCACACATTTAGATGGCAGAACTGCCGCACAACCAGATGTCTGCTGCGAGGCGGCTCGTACCTCTCAACGCACAGGTTGAGGGTTTATCTCTTTGTTTGAGTAAATGACATACTGCCACCTGTTCAAAGGCTGACAATGAAAGCAGACAGTGAGCAAGAAAGATGGTGGGTTGCATCTTAAAAAAAAAGAAACTGAACTGAGAAAAATGTAGGACTTAATAGATGATGTTAAAAGTGTAAACCAGCTAAATACAGAATAAGACTAAAAAATATGGCTCTAAGGATTTGTAAAACATGCACAGCTCCCTCTTAAAATGATTTGCTGTCTAATGAAATAAATTATTGCTGTTTTAAATGAGAGTATAAAATCCATGATGTGCAAAAGGGAACGCTATAAAATGAGGCGACAGCTCGCAGCAGACGTAAGCGGATCTGTGGTTTGGAGATGTGTAGCGCATGTTACCTAAGCGTTTGCTAAGCAAGCACAGGAAACGGCGCAACCAGACACACTCATGCAGGTTCAAAACAAGTGAGTAGGCTGCACCTTTTTTTTTTTGTTTCTTTTCATGTGTTCCCTTGCAAGCACTTTTCACCCGCAGAGATAAATCTGTCACAGATGATACTGATGTGCAGTCAGTCTAAATCTATCTGTCTAAATCAATCAGCCCTTGATGAGAAACCGACCATCTATGTATCATATGAACACTGCAAAGCACATAGAGGAAGGAGTTTATAATGTTGACTGGAGGTGAAGAATAACTATTGTAAATGCAGCACATTAGAGGTGTAAATTTGTGGCTAAGAACTCTCAGGTAGAAAATAAACAGCTTATAAGTTTATTCTCATGCGCAGCACAAGATGGGGTCTTGAAAATTCATTTCTCGGTTAATTGCATTGGGAGATTGAATTGCGTGCATCAGAGATACTTAATTCATATCACATTCGGGGCTCACATCCTGCTAGGTTGAATATTTTGGGAAAAAAAGACATTATTGTCACAGTTTGCAGAATATTTGATGAAGAAAAATCAGTTTTACAATATGAAGCTGGCTGTCAATACCATAAAGTCTTTCCTGCCAATTAGCTAGTAAAATATGCAAAGATAATGGAATTCAATTAAGACAATTACATCACATCTCACAGCTGAACAATAGGATGATAAGTGAGAATACATGAGATGAATTTAATTATGCTTGTAAAGCAGACAGGCCTGCCTTTGAGGATGAGACCCCTTCAAATGTTTGTCACTGCATGCGTTTCTGAGGCTCCCCGAGGTAGGGTGCTGCCAAGATGACACACTGCAGAGAGTCACATTTCACACTTCTAATACTCCTGGGCTCTGTTTCATTATTGTGTAACAGCTCGGAGGCCTCCATCACCACAGATTAGAGTTTGCTTTACTCACCAAACCTCTTGCGGGTCCACCAGTGTGGCTCTTTGAAAATGGTGAACTTGACATCCGGGTGCAGCCTCAGTCTGTCGTACAGGTCCGTCGTGCCGCACTTTGGTTGGCCAATGATATAGAAATAAGGAAGGCACCGCATGCGGTAGAGTTTACCGTCGCGGTGAAACAAGTGCTCTCGAAAAGTGTTCCTCAAGTGCTGAAACACGGTCCGGAAGCGCTTTGAATAGCGCGCATACAAATTTGTCCTGTATGGGTCCGAAGTGATATTCCCAGTGTAGTCCTCATACCAGCAGGGGTTCTTGATGCCAGGCAGGAATTTGCGGGGGATAACAGAAAACATCTGTAAACGGCAAAGAAAGGCAGCTGAGTCAAGCCGCTGAGTCAACATACTTCCCAAATAACAAGATAAAAACATTCCAGGCAAAGCCTCCTGAGATTATCATCGCAAAGGCGGCACAACACAAGATGAATACAGTCCAGTCGTTTCACACACACGGCGAAGGAAGAGGTTTGTTTAAAGACCAATTTAAACACTTTCTTGTGAGCGGGCCACTGGTGTAAAACATTCACCGTGTGGGACACAAGTACACACTCATGAAAGGTTTGTACAGCGGAATTCAGTCCTTAATGGGGCTGACTTGCAGTAAAGTGGTTCTAGATACAGCACACAGCTGAATTTACACATGTGTAGCCCCCTATGAGGTTGTTTACATCCACATCAGTCTAACATGCAGAGATCATCAATTTAATACATTGAACCTGATTAGATAACCTGGTTTTTATGCATGAAATGAAAGTCTTTCTGAAGAGTTTCTGGTTTCTATTGCTGCCATTTCCTCTTTCTCCTCATTTTGAGGGGGCTTTTTGCCTTCAGCCTGAAACATCATTAGTTGGATTGCACTGCTGATTCACTGTCCTGATCCATAATAAGGCAACAGGTCCCTCATTGTCTGCCCAGTACTGTATGTGTTATATACTTAGTCGTCTTATGATATAACTATGAATGAGGAGACGGAGACCGGGAGCTTCTTGCACGTCTGCCTGTATGGCAGGTTTACTCAGAACTCAGGACTACAACATGACGTCATCACAACAAAGGCCGCAGGGGCGCAACGGGATCCCTGTAGGGACAATCTCAGGGCGTAAATACACAACATATCCCTCCCCCTTTACTTTTGATGTACCCTTAATAAAGTCAAACATTTTTCTAACTCTGTATTCTCATTTAAAGTCTCTGGTTCAAATACACAATATATAATGAACTTTTAATAAACATGGCAGTGCTATAGAACAACCTTAACTACGGAGAGAGGGTAGACTACCTCAATCCGGACTGAACCCTGGGGGATTATTCTGCCCCAATGTGATGGGTTAGTCGCTATACTATAATGACAGTTTGTCAGGAGGTCGTCTGTTTCTTCTGGGATAAGTACGACCTGTCACAGTCACAGTGTCTCTCGGTGAGGACTGAATGAGTCCTGGACTGGGAGTGATGCCTGACACCGGCACCTGAGCAGGCTTAGGTGTGCCTGGAACACTGTCCATCTCTGAAGTTGGCTTCTGTGGCTCTTCAGGTGATTGATGTTGCTCTAGATGGACCTCTGGCTCAGGAACAACAGACGGTCCCAGAGATGAGTCATCACATGAACCAGAAGTGTGGAGCAATTGATCAACATGTCTTCTCCAGACGAGATGATCGCTGGTTTCCACAGTGTATGACACAGGACCTGTTTTGGCCACAACTGTTGCAGGTGTCCACTTAACACCACTGGTGTAACTCCGAGCGAGCACCTTATCTCCTGCTGTGAAGCTCCTGAACTTTGCTTTTGCTCGTCTTTCCATTTGAGCTCTCTGTTGAAGGTGAACGACCTCCTTAGTCTTCTGTGGTCTCAAAAGGTCAAGTCGAGTGCGGAGCTGTCTCTTAAACATAGACGAAGCAGGAGACACTTTTGTTGTAGCATGAGGTGTATTTCTGTATGACAACAAAAATGCACTGAGGCGTCGGTTGAGGGACTGCGTGCTTTGAGAGGACTTGAGAGCTTGCTTCATAGTCTGTACAAATCTTTCCGCGAGCCCATTTGTGGCGGGGTGATAAGGCGCAGACTTAATGTGCTGAATACCGTTCTCTTCCATGAACGTCTTGAACTCTTCAGACACTAGCTGTGGGCCGTTATCACTGACGAGTTGTTGTGGGAGACCAAAACGGCTGAAGATCGATCTTAGCTCTTCAATTGTCTTCTCTGAGGAAGTGCTTTTCATTATTGCGACTTCTGGCCATTTGGTGTGGGCGTCGACCACCACCAGGAACACGCGGCCCTCCAGTGGCCCAGCAAAGTCCACGTGAACTCTTTGCCACGGTTGTTCTGGCCAGTCCCATGGATGTAAGGGCGCCAGCTGTGGGATATTTCTTAGTCTCTGGCAATCAGGGCAGGATTTCGCCTTCTCCTCAATGGCAGCATCCAGGCCCGGCCACCAGAAATAACTGCGGGCGATTTCTTTCATTCGCACGACACCACAGTGTCCAGTATGCAGCTCAGCCAGCACTTTACCTCTAAGAGGTGGTGGGATGATGACGCGGTAGCCCCACAATAAGCATCCAGACTGGATCGAAAGTTCATCTCGTCTCACCAGGTAAGGCTTAAAGCTGGGTGTCATCTCTCCTCCCCTCCCCCGAGCGATGATATCCATGACCTCAGACAAAACTGGATCAGTGCGTGTGTGTTTCTTCACGTGAGCTGCGGTGACTGGAGCAGCCGACACATCCTTGAAGTAAAAGATCTCCGCTTGTGTGGGCTCAGAGTGTGTGACAGGCAAAGGGAGCCGTGAGAGCCCGTCAGCATTTTGATGTTGGTCAGACTTCCTGTACTTGATCTCATACTGGTGGGCAGACAACAGCAGAGCCCATCGCTGCATACGGCTGGCCGCCAGCGATGGAATGCCAGTATGAGGACCAAAGATGGAGGTTAAAGGTCGATGGTCTGTCAGTAGCGTGAATTTCCTGCCGAAGAGATACTGATGGAATTTCTTAACTCCAAACACTATAGACAGTGCTTCACGCTCAATCTGAGCGTAATTGCTTTCCGCTTTGCTCAGCGTCCTCGATGCAAAGGCAATCGGTCTCTCTTCTCCAGATGGCATGATGTGCGACACGACTGCACCCACTCCATAAGGTGAGGCGTCGCATGCCAGCTGAAGAGGCAGGTTGGGGTCAAAGTGGGCGAGAGCCTCAGACTTGGCGAGGGCTGTCTTAACATCTCTGAAAGCTGTCTCACATTTGTCTGTCCACTTCCATGTTGTTGTTTTGTTAAGCAGTTCGTGTAGTGGCTTAAGTTTGTTGGCGAGGTTAGACACAAATCTGGCATAGTATGTCAGCAGGCCAAGGAAAGATCTCAGCTGACTCACATTTGTGGGAGATGGAGCCTCCACAATAGCCTTCACTTTTGATGGAGCTTTGTGGAGACCTGTGCAGTCAATTACATGTCCCAAGTACTCAACAGATGGTCTGAAAAACTCACACTTGTCTTTCCGGACTTTCAAACCATACTCCTCCAGCCGTTGTAGTGTTGCATCCAGATTCCTTAGGTGCGACTGCTCATCTGGTCCTGTGATGAGCAGGTCATCCAGGTAGCACTGAACCCCTGAAAGCCCGCTGAGGATCTGGTCCATTGCTCTTTGGAACAGCGCTGGAGCAGAGGTGATCCCGAAAGGGAGCCTCTGGTACCTGTACAGTCCTTTGTGTGTCACAATAGTCAACAGCTCCTGTGACTCACGTTCCACGTGCATCTGAAGATATGCTTGAGACAAATCTATCTTACTAAACTTCTGTCCTCCAGCCAAACATGAGAAGAGGTCATCGATGAGGGGTAATGGATACTTTTCTGTTGTCAGCACCGGATTTACAGTTACTTTAAAGTCACCACAAATTCTTGGGGCACCGTCTTTTTTCATAACGGGAACGATGGGTGTAGCCCATTCACTTGTGCTTACAGGTTCCAGAACCCCACTCTTCACTAACCTGTTTAGTTCTGCCTCAACTTTTGGTTTGATGGCATATGGTACTGGTCTCGCTTTTAGGCACTTGGGTGTGCTGCCGGGTTTGATTGTCAGTTTAACCATGATGTCTTTCATGCTGCCAAGTTCTCCATCAAACACCTTGGGATGCTTCTTTAAAATCTCCTGTAGGGGACTTGTTTCACCATCCGAAACCATGAACACTCCTTGCCAGTCCAGCTTGATCTTTTTTAGCCATCGGCGACCTAGCAGAGCTGGACGGTTCCCTGAAATGATGTACAGTGGAAGAGTCGCTCTCTGCTTGTTGTGTTCCACTGTCACATTCACAACTCCCAACACGGGAACAGACTCACCAGTGTATGTCCTTAACTTCAGCTTTGTCTCTCGAAGAGCAAGGTGCTGCAGTTTCTCTTTGTAGACAACTTCAGATACCATGGATACGCGTGTACCAGTGTCCACCTGCATCCGCACTGGTTTATTCTCCAGAAGTGGTGTGACCCAGTATCCATCATCATCATTGTCCATAACAGATAAAACATGTACAGTATCTTCATCAGACTCACACTCACTCTGTTCATCCTGTTCATGGTCCATTTTGTTCACACGTTTATTTTTGTTTCTGTGGAAGCCACCTCTCCTTTTGTCGTTGAACTGTTTGTGTGTCTGTGTCTTTTTATTTCTGCAGGCACGTTCGATGTGGCCTTTCTTACCACAGTTTCTACAGTCTAAGTCTTTACACCAACACTCTGGTGCCTGGTGCCCTGCTTTTCCACAACGGTAACATAGCTGGCCAGGCGCTGCTTTCTTGATGGATTCGGCAGACATCTTATGCACTTGGGTTGATGCACTTAGCTGTTGTGCTTCTTTGGCAGCCATCTCCATTGATGTGCTGATCTCAATAGCTTTATCCAATCTCAGATTAGCTTCAGTCAATAGCCGTTTCTGGATAGCCTCACTGCGTAAACCACACACCAGCCGGTCACGTATGGTATCATTGAGTGAAAGTCCAAATTCACAATATTCAGATAACTGTTTCAGTACAGCTACAAATTGTGAAACAGATTCACCCTCTTCCTGGTTCCTTTTATGGAATCTGAATCTCTCTGCAATGATCAGTGGCTTCGGGGAATAGTGGTTCTTTAATATTGTCACTATCTCATCATAGGACTTCTCTCCTGGCTTAGCAGGTTGCACTAGACTGCGCAGTAGGTTGAATGTTTTTCCTCCCATAACACTTAAAAATGTTGGTACAATAACATCACCTTTGATGTTGTTAGCAAGGGCAAAGTATTCAAACCTTTCCGTGTATGAACTCCATTGCTCTGTATTTTCTTCAAATGGCCCAATATTTCCGACCAGCGCAGCCATTCCTGAATGTTCCTTCAGCAATTAGTCTTATCCTTCAGCTCACTTTTTTCTTTGTCCTGTTCGTCAGCTGTTATTTCCGTTTTTCCTTTAACTTACTGCTTTTCTTTATGTCTTTCAGTTGTGTCACACAGTCCTTCCCTTTTTCGTTTGCTCCGGTCTCTTTTCCACCGCGGAGATTTCTCCTTCCCCCGTAGCAACGCTGTCCTCCGGCGCGGCGCGGTCCCGTCTACACACCGGAGCAGCTAGCTCAGCACCGCAGGTAGCCACAGCGTCACGTCGTACGCGCGCCGACCAAACTCATAAAACTCGGACTTTCCGCCGAAAAACAACAAACGTGAGGCCGTACCTCGTCGCCAGTTTTGTTATATACTTAGTCGTCTTATGATATAACTATGAATGAGGAGACGGAGACCGGGAGCTTCTTGCACGTCTGCCTGTATGGCAGGTTTACTCAGAACTCAGGACTACAACATGACGTCATCACAACAAAGGCCGCAGGGGCGCAACGGGATCCCTGTAGGGACAATCTCAGGGCGTAAATACACAACAGTATGTATGGATGTACACACCCACAACACTCGGCCTTTTGTGGTCTTCATCCGAGCTAAATAACAGAAAATTATAATTGGCCATATTTCAGTTTGAAAACTTGTAGTGTCGAACACCTGCCTCACCTCAGCTTGGGTCGTATCCAAGTTATCGACATCAGTTTATTCTGTTGTAAGACTTTTTCATTGCTCAATTTGGCCCTAAAAACACAAGAGACGGATAACCTTCAACGAAATAATGGTATTATCATTAATCGTAATAAAGTTAAAAGGCTGAGGTGTAATCCTGCACTAATACGTTCAGGAAGCAGTGCCAGTGTAAAAGACGCCACATTCAGTCCACATTGAGGGGAGTGAAGCTGCTTCATATTCACAAGTAGAGTAGAGGCAACACATTTCAGACTCACTTTTCTACTCCCGTTTCAAAGTGTTTCTTTGGTGATGAGATACAACAAAGCCCCTCATTGTGAGCCGCCCGTGAGACACGGCTACTTTTAAGAAAGACAATTAACGCGAGATCTGTCCACAGATGTGGTATTGATCGTCCCACGGTCACACTCTCCTATTCATTAGCTTGTTCAATAAGAAATTAGTTGTGTTGCAAATAGCCCTGGCACAAGTCATTATCATTAGGATTAACAATTAATTGAACCAGGCTTTGAGGTGAGACGGACACTAAGAGAAAGCCACGGGGGGCCAATGCTGTGTTTGATGACTGTGGGATGACTTTGAGCTTCAAATCCCTCTCTGGAAAAAAAAATGAGGTAGAGACATATATGCAATTAACTGCTGTGACATGAAGTGTTGTACAAGGTTTTCAGAGCAGGTTTATCTCTTTATAAATTAAATTAGAAACTGCAGCCGGTGGGGAATTGCACTAGTGTAGCTGTATTGAACCCGCATGTAGACAGCATGTAGACACGATACTGATCTGAATCACCTTTTCACTAAGCGTTTAATTACACAGCGAGACACATCTGTGATTGTCAATTAAAACAGAGATCAATATCATGCTGGGCTTGGTTTCTGTCATGATTGAAAGAAGAGAAATAACATTTACACTGGAAAACAGTTGAGTATGTTTTGGCTACTCACATGGGGCTCGCTGTTCGCCAGCGCCTTAAGCTCCGGGATCTGTCGACTGCTGCGAAACTCCACCTTGGATGTGATGGATTTGACCACTAATTTGATATGTGCATAGTCCTTCACTGAGGAGAGGTTAAAAGCAAAAGGTCCCGGGCTGACCAGGCTGCTGAAGTGGTAAGGGGAAGGGGTGAGGAGGAGGCCCTTCTTGTCTCCGGTCAGAATATACGAAGCCATGATCAGGAACGTGACGGCCAGGCCGAACAGGAAGCTGTAGAGACGGATCTTGCGAAAGCAGCCCAGGGTGCTCCAGCGCCTCGGCAGCTCCCGTTTCACCTCCAGGACGGCGAACAAGTTCATGGGCGTGTCGTCCACCTGCAGGAGCAGCGGCCTCTTGCGGTAGTCGTCGGCCGCCGAGCCCAGCAGGCTGTATTTGTAGTCCATCTGCGTCATGGTCGTCGGCTGAGTCCCAAGTGTCGCGGCTCAGACACAGGGAGGCGTTAAGTAGCAGGAACCAGCCAGACAGGAGGTTTTGAGATGAGGCCAATAGTTGATATCCATGATGGGTTGTGGAGAACAGCCCACCTCATCCACTGACACTTTCCTGGAAAGAGAGGGGAAAGAAAGAAGAAGAAAGGAGAAATGAGAGAGATGACCCGCTGTCATGTCAGGGCTGATGCAGCAATTTCCAAGAGGTTTCTTTTTTGAAATGGCTCTTTGTCATCACCTACGTTTTACTGTGTAGCTAGATGTAAGAGCGGTCAGATATTACAGAACTTCCACTGATGTAATATCGAGACAAAGAATAGATTCTCACATCCTGTTTAAGTGCTGACTTGCACTTGGTATCTACTTCCTCTGGGAACCAGGTTAGCACCGAGGCCTGGATTACTTTTTTTTTTTCTCACTCCACATTTATATCTCAAGAGGACGTCATCACATCCCTTAGTCTCCAAGTAATCTGAAAGCTGCCTCGTGAAAACGGTTAGATGATCATGCAGCTGCGTTAATTCAGTTGTCCTAATATAACCTCATGTTATAGAAAAGAGAAATAAAACGACAGCAATGAGAAACGGTGAAAGAAATGTGCCTGCCCTGAATATTGACGACTTGGACAAACTCCTAATAAGAAGTCAAGACTAATAAAGGTAAGGAAAAATGACATTATGCGAGGTTATATTATATCACTGACTTCCTTATGTTTCCTGATTTAATGGGACAGCATAGCAACACCCTCCCCAACCACAGTCCATCTTCCAATCCTCCCCGTGCGTCAGAGTCACAATGTGGAGGGAGCGATAAGGAGGACGGATGCATTCAGCCTAGTAACTACCAGGCTGTATGTCAGACTCTCCTGGGGAGAGACACGAATATAAGAGATACCCGTTTCGGACTGGAGAAGGGATTATATTATCAGAAAATGGTATTCCTCACTGTGAAGTCGCATGGATCAACAGTCGCCCACAGATAAAAGAAGGGCCAATGTCTAAAGGGTGAAAGAATTGAGGATCTTTAATGATAATGCACCTGCGGCAGCGACGTCTAGTTTTATCCTTGAGGCTTTCTTTGTGTCTGGAGCCGAGCCAACACGGTGGCAGTGAAATACAATCTAGCGTAATGACAGAAAGCCAACAGAGCTGAGGGGCTGGGGTGCCTTTCAGAGGATGTGTTTGGGAATATGGCTGAAGCCTCCGTTACTGTTTCACACCGTCACACTTGAGGCATGCAGACAGACATGAGGTTGATGAGTGCTGTACCTGCAGCCTGCTCCAGCTTACAGCAATAAGATAAGGGCACGGTGAGCCATCGCCCCTCCTCCTCACAGCTGCTGATATTGTCTGCTCCCCCCCGCCACCACCCACAGCCACCGCCCAACGCATACACCCTCCGCTCATCTTCCTGGAGCTTGTGGCAGCGCTGATAAGATGGCAGCTGGAGAGCGCCGTCCTACCTGTTTAAGCAGGTGTCATTTACCCTCAACAACACACCACAGCAGTGTATGAAACACAGTTGGAGGATAAAAAAACAAAAAAAAATAAAACGGCTGAATATTTCTAGCTCTCGAGAAGTTTGTCCAACTGTAACTTCAGTCTGTGGAAAAGAGAGCGCTGAAGAACAAAGGATTCACTGCGAAAAAGCTGAAACTTCAGTCAGATTAATATGTATTTTTTTTCTGCTTTTAGCCAGAAAATGAACCTATCTTCGGCAGCAGGATTATTTTTATCACTTAACAGAGGAGACATATGAGAGAGAGAGTAATGGATTTTAAATTACGATAGCTCCTTCAATTAAAGTTTTGCTCGCACATCTTAGATGGCGCATCAGTGCTTTTCTTGCATCGAGTTCACCAGAAAAAGCATGCACTTCTTGTTATTTAAATACTCTGTAATTCTCTTATTTTCCAAAGCAGTAAGAGCTTTAAAGACGACTAAAAGCGTTTTTGCTTTTAGCAGAACTGTAGCTGCACCGCAGGTCAGATGTCACGTTCCGTCACACAGGTGGACGCTGCACGGAGTAACCAAAGTGCTCAAAGTAGACTGACATTTTCAGGATTGTACTTGGGTAACAAGATGACTGTTTGTTATTGATGAGCGTACGCGCTCATCTGTAGTCGTCATGCCATTAGCACTTATTGACTGTCTGCGTCCTTCATCAAGTGAAGTCAATGGGGTGCTGCTCACGCTCCAGGCTATTTAGCAAAGCAGGAAGGAAGGGGAGGACATGAGGGTTAAAGATGGAAGGAGGAGAAAAAAAAAGAGAACAGAGGGATGGAGGGGGAAAATAGACTGTGTCATTGAGGAGAGAATGTCACTCTCAAGGGAAGTCGCATCTAAATCAATCAGTCAGCTAACTGTAGCGGTGGGCGACTGGCAGCTTGACAGACCTGCTCTATTCACAAAAAAGCAAATACGTTGCTCCTGTCCGTCAAATATGATGAAATAGCTTAACTCAAACAGAAATATATGGCTGCAGGGCAGTGGACAAAGAGCACTCGAGGTTGCATCATCCAGCGTTTTCAGCTGACATGTGGATTTAAACATTTTCCTCACTGAAGAAGGATGTTTACCACATTTATTCCCATGCGCTCAGATCACTAGTGAGCGCCGAACATTCGGGTTGCCAGGTTGTGAAAAATCCCTTTGGTTATTGCATCTCCTCCTCAGGCATATTGTGCTTTTTTTCCCCCCCATAGAGGCTTTTGTATTACTATTGTTGAATATGAGATTGAGATTGGATTGAGAAATTGGATGCTGTTCAATATTTGTTTTTCATGAAGATCCAGTCAATGTTGCACAGCGTCTGTGTGGTGATTCAAGGGACTTGGGATCTTACAGAAACGTCATAGCAAAAAAAGAAACCTAGAAAACTGTTCAGAGTTAAGCTAAAAGTCAAGCTGACACTCTTTCATGAGCAAGCACATGGTGACAGTGGTCAGGAAAGCCTCCCTCGCAACAGGAAGAAACCTGTTTACCCCGTCATTCAGAGATAAATAAGTGCAACAGGCAAGTGAGCAGATTTTTTCTTCTTCTTTGTGAGTCAGCTGCCTGCTCGGCTCCTAGCTGTCCATCTCTGCTCAGGGTAAAACCATCCAGCCTCACACACTGGAAGCTAATTGCTGTTCTCTGGTGCACTTTTTTTTCTTCTGGGTTTAACAGTTTTTCTCTTTGTGTTTACCGCTGCCTATACGGGGTGATTGATTTACTTGAGTGAAAAGCCGCAGCGTAGATGGACAGATTATCTTTTGTTGTGCTTAATAGAAGCGCCAGTTGCAATCCATTGTTGTTATCCAGCATTAAGCTGTTTTCTGTTGTAAATCAACTTTCAGACAGGTCATATTTTCTTTTTTTTTCTTCTTTTTTTTAACGCTCTTATGTTTTTTTTTTTTGGCATTGATTGATTGACGACAAAAAGGGACCAAGTGGTGGCACAAACAGACAAGTATTGTTCTGTTTTCCCTACACTGTCCATCAACTGTGGTTATGTTCCATAATAAATGCTCTCACAAAATAGGAATGACAGAAAACCCTCCACAGCTCTTTTAATCATTTATTCCTCAAATGACAGCAGTGAATGATTATTATACCTGGCTGGAGAAGGAGTCTGTGTTGTGCAGAGCACAATGTCCTACTTCCTTGCCTCTCTGGTATTTCAAATAGAGGAAATTAATTGCATGGCTTGCTGATGGTCTCCTGAAATACCCCTCTTTTTTGTTTTGATTCAAAGCAAAGGAGCCAGCTCTCCCGGGCTGCAGAGAACACGCTGCTCCATATCACATAAAATAGTTAAAATATCTTGGTTATCCTCACAGACCTCACTGCGCCGTTGTCTCCATCTTCGACTGCTGGGGAAGATTAAAAGGCCCTTTTTTTTCTAGTGGGCATAACCCAAAACCCATTTATAGTGGAAGTCCGAAGTTTCCTGCTCCTTTTTCTCTTTGAAAAACGGTGCCAGGAGACGCTCTGTAAGACAGTTTGCCTCAGTATGTGTGTCTGCCCTCAGAGAAACCAGAGGAGGGTAGTCCTCGTAAATGTCAGAGCACCTCCTTTTTAGCCTTGACACTTAGGCTTCACCTATGTTAAGGTGCAACCGGCGGATCACAGGTTGCGTTGGACACTGGGACAATGCAAAGCAATGCAAATTCATATCAACATAAAGAGTCAATTGAAAGTTACATTATTTATTTGGACTAATAACTCGGTGCCTAATTATCTAATCAGTGACGTGAGAAAGGAATCAAGATGTAACCGCACAAAAAGAGGAAGCATGCACAATATCCAGTATAGAGATTAGACCCAGAGTTGGTTATATAATAGTGACTGATAAAGGAGAACGCAGTGTAAACAAGTGATTATCTCTGATTCATTGTAAAGTCATAGCGTGTCTTTGCCGCTCTGTGCAGCCAGAAACATAGCATTTACCTGCAGACTGTTATTTATCTGAGACGCTAGTAAAAAAAAAAAAAGAAGAAGAAGAAAGAAAGAAAGAAACAACAACAGATGAGCACAAGTGGAGGGTGCACGGCATAAACAACAATTTGCTGCTGGCCTGCCTGCACAGCCACAGAAGCTGGAGGAGAGGAGCAAAAGCAAGCAAGCCAGCTACTTTTGGTTCATTCATGGAGAAGGGGGAATATAAAACATGAGCACTACATGATGGAGTGGACTGAAAACCCTGAGACGAAGGGACTTTGGAGACCTTGAGAATAGAATAGCACGTTCTGTCCACAGAGTCTTTGTGCGCGGCTACCCAGGAGTGCTCTCAACCTACTCTCACAAACTGATTTCAACCACCCACCGCCACCCTGGAGAAACAGTTTGTCATTAAGGAACATGTCCGTCCGCAAAGCGCCGTCAACTAGTTTTCCCGTAAGCATCACTCATGGATCTTCAAATGTGAATCAGCAAAGAAAAGAGGGGAGGGGGAGGGGGAAAGAGAAACCGGGGAAATTGCTAATGACTCAGTTCAGACTGTAAGCAGAGTGTCAGCACTGCCTGCAGACTCAGCCAGTTTCACAATTTGTTGTTGTTTTTTTTACTTCCTCAGAACAACTGGTTGATGAGCTGTCTGTGGAAAGCCAAAACTGAGCTGAAGGGCTGCAAACAAACATTTTTTTTCCCCCTGTATGTTCACTTCTGAGCAAACCTCGCTATATACCCTGCCTGACCTCCGAAAAACATCTCCGAGAGCCGGGAAGTGGATTGTGGTTGAAGTCCAGCAACAACACAGGAAGCACTGTTAGGGCAGAGGCAGTCGGAGGGAAGAACAAAGAGGGTGTCATCACTGCGTCAGCTGGAGAAAAAAATGTTTTTCCACCAGGCCACTCACAATAATTAAAGTTCAGCGTGGGGCCGCCGCGAGGGTGATAACAGCCGTGAGACTCGGCCCCGACATGTGACACTGAGGCAAGCTCATGATTTGTGGAAGAGGGCTGGAGAAATATAGCTGCCGAGCACGCTGACCCTGCCTCCTCCAGTGTCCGGGGCTATTTTAATTTGCCTGGCAATCTTACAAGAAGCAGAGCTCACTTTAATTATTCGCTTACTCTTTCTTAAGACCGTACACTCTTTAACTGGAGTAAAAATTATTCACCTGTTTTATTCATTATAACAGGAAGTGTGGAGGGTTTTCAGTTGTTTTTTTATACTAAACCAAACACAGAAGCAAGTGACACATTTTACCACACAACCAAAACAATTCACACTGTTTTTAATAGAAAAAAAAAGATGATGGCAACAGAGATGTGATTTCACACTGCACAGGGCCTCGAGGAGTTCACTACAACAACAACAGCAGCAGAGCGGAGTGTGCGTTGGTGAAACCTGATTTTCACCCAGTTTGTTGACTGACTGAAATCCCATTTTTAGTCATCAAAATAAATAGGGATCATAAATACGTGATAAACACAAATTATGAGCCTTAACTGTGGAGTATCTGCGCAAGTGATTGAAGTCAATTAGATAACGCGTCATTGGTGGGGGTAAATGAAGCGAGAACCAAAGCAAGCCACTGAAGCATGAAATTAATCCTTACAGTGGCCTGGGAGTACAAGAGAAACATCTGGAAATAGGATTGCATTGTGCGACGTCTCGACAATGTACCACAAAGCCCCCGCTGATAATAGAGCGAGCGGGAGCCATATGACCTGTCAAAGATGTAACTTCCTCCTCCTCCAAAAAAAAAAAAAAAACCCTCCCTCAGGGGGGCCGGCAGCCCAATCCAATAATGTAAATCACAACCATGTAACACAAGCAAGACAGAGAAGAGCAGCATTCACTGTGACCCAGAGCGGATTCATAGATCATACCCAGGGAGAGGACATCCATCACACACACACACATCATACACTCTGTTGACCAAAAGATCAAAATCTAATCTCCAGGAAGCCGGCCAGTAGCCCCCACCCCTGCCCCCTCTCACCTCCACACGCCCGCCCCGAGGAGACCAGAGACACCAGGAACTGACCGTCACCTGACCGACGACCGGCCCGCCAGGTCAGATTATCAACACAGCCCTCAGACGCTCTCGCTGCAGAGGAAGGTGAGAAACGTGACCTCTGCCCTGGATTCATAACTGCTGCTCAGCCGGGATCTCGGAGGCAGAGTCCCAGTTCAGCACTTTCTTCTGTCTTATCTTTTATTCATTATTTTAATTTTGCTGGCAGCCTACCCCACCACCGCCTGCATGGGCTCCTTTTGTCAGGCGGATAAGTGCTTATGACGGTGTCATTAAAAAGTGCAGAAAAACAATGGCTGCCATTTAAATTATTGATTTTTTTTGTAAATGGATATGTTGTGAAGAGCACCGTGCGTTCTGGTCTCCACACAGAACACACACAATGAAGCTAAATTAGCAGCTGAAATTTTTTAAAATTTTAGACTGAGGCGAGGTGAAAGGTTATCTCTCTGTTCTCTAATGGGAGAACACTTTACATGAAATTATGAATAAACGATGGCAGTTTCATTTGAGGCGCCGCATCTCTCAACACAATAAACAATCAAGGATTTCTCGTGTGAATGAAACGGGCTCAGATTTGAGGTGCATATGCAAAACAGTGCTGTGTTCGCAGATCAGCTCGCAATGAATGAATAATTTATCAGGGTGAACTTAAATGTGATGTGTGTGTAACTTATTATTTAACTTTAGAAAATTTATACCCTGATGAATTCAAATCATCCGTTGTGTGTATTTCCATACTGTTCCCATTCTCAGATGTAGACAGTTATTTTATTTTTTAAGCATAAGATCTTCCCATCAGTGATCTTTCAGTCACTTTAACTCAGCTGCTCCATTTTATCTCTTGTCTGGTGTTGGCGGATGATGCCGTGTCTAGATGTTCTTTCTTTGCTAGTGAAATGTGAATCAGTCCTTGGGAGTGGGTTTGCGATGTAGGTTGAATTAAAAAAAAAAGACATAGCAAAGACACAGTTTGAGGATGCTGACTGACAGAGTAAACTTATTGTAATCTGTGAAAAAAAAAGTGGACGAGAAGTTGTGAAACACCACTTCGATTCACTTGTTTGCGTAGGAGGATCGGATGTTTTGGGGATTTGCGGAGGATGTGCCAGTCGGTTTCTCAATCCCCTTGAGGTCCATTGTGTTCTAAATCACCAATCATGTGGGTGGCGATTGCAGCCTTTAACATTTACATGGAGCGCCATTAGCAAACTAGTAAATGTGTTTTTCATGAAGGTGGATGCTAAGGCTGGCTGCACACAATGCAACTAGAAAGTGTTGAAATACTTTTCCACTGCTGTAATAATGGTAATAGTAATGATAAGCCACAGTGGAGACAGCACACCTGATGCTACCTTTACCTAACCTGACCTTCTTCCAACCACATCTTCATTTGTTCAACACCGACACCTGCTCCCGCTCGCCTCCTCGCTCGCTCGCTTTACTAGACCTGACAGGCAGGCTCCCTACATGTGGACCAAAGTTCAATCTACTGTTAATCTTCCGTTTTGACAAGACGCAGACAGACCTGGGGGAAAAGCAGTTGGTAATTAATCCAATGGGAATGTTAACTGTTTCCAGTGGAATGCCTCTGAGCCTACGGAGCAGCAGAAATGGCTCCGATCCAAAGCGGCTCACAGAAAAATTCGGAGGAAAAGCCGCAACACTTGTATTAAAAAAAAAAGAAAGAAAAGAAGGAAAAATGTTGTGGGTAGGAGTTCTCAGACTATATTTACATTGAAAACAATATCGTAGTCGAAGGGGAACTTTTCCATCCACATGTTGTTGCCCATTGACATTTGTTGGACACATCTGTAAACACTGTTCTACGCTGTGGAGTCACTTCTAAGTTGGTAAACCGCGACTAAAATCCGACTTTATGGCACATCTGTGCAACATATAAATACAGTAGATGTTTTTGGTAAACACCGAGTGGGACTTTCATAAGAGCTGAACTAAAGCTGTGAAATCCAAAACATAGATCAGAGCACACAGGATGTATGTTCCCAACAAAAGGGCATTAACAGCGATATTAAACATTTCAGTGGCTGGTACGACCCTTGGAAAACAACTTAGAAAGAGGCATTGATTAGGTGTGATTTAAATCACTTCATTTGTGAGCAGAAGTTTTGACAATTAGTCTGTTGGATGGAAAAAAGTGTCAATTCCTGATAACAGACTCTTAAGTAATCAACATTTGTGGCCCTGGATGAAATGAAACGTAACATCAGTATGTTTTTGAGGAAATAGTCGGCAGATTAATCAACAATGAAAATAAGCTTTCGTTACAGCCTCACTTCTGACCCCTTCAATGAAGACACGTGCCTTCAGGCTGGAAACCACTTCTACCACAGATTGACTTGGAAAGTTTTTAATTGAAAGAGGAGGTGAACTCACAAAGTAATCCACAAGCCAAACACAAAACTTGGGGAGAAAATTGAACCTAATTTAATTAAGCAGAACTAGTATGTTTACATTTCCTGTTGGTCATTTCATTTAACCCTTCAATGTTTCTGTGGTTTGCCTTTATGTTAAAAAACCCCCCACAAAAAACATTCTAAACATACAGACAAACCAGAGTTAAAGGGTTTTCACCGGACAACGGTGAAATGAAACTCAATTGTGACGGATTCTTCAGTGGCTCCAGCTCGGGGAGTTTAATTCAATCATAATTTAATTGTTTAACATCTATCATACTTAAGCCTAATTAGCAAACACTTTTCAACGTGTTAGCAGCCAACTGTGTGATTAGAAAGTTCTGGACTACATATCACCGCTCCCTTAGGTTAACACAAAGATTCAGCGACGTGTCGAGGTGTTATTAGTCTTGCATCTATCACCACAAAATGAAGGAGACGCTTGGGATGTGTCATGTTGGCGGTAATTCATTGTTCTCAGTAGACGCATACTGTATGTTTTATAACCTCCAATAGTTGCACAGTAGGCAGATGAAGATGCTGATGGCGCCCCGGACTCGTATAACCTGAACTCCTCCAGGACTGGACGGCCGAGTATGGAAACTAAGTGGAGTTTATTTGTTAAATTAAATGAGGCTTGACAGGAGCTTTTACAGCTGTGCTGCTTTTTCTAAACTTCCATATAGGAAATACATAATAGCTACAAAAAAAACAACTGTCTTCCTTATAGTGTAGAAGGTGGAAACAATCAATTACAATTGCACTCAGGTAACTTAAAAAAGTAAGTCAAATTAAAGGCTACACCTTTCCGTGTGTGTCTTCTCCATACGTGATGAAGAGGAACAGCAGAAGCGCCCCGAGGCTGTGATGTGTTTTCAGAAAAGCTTCCTGTTTTTGCCTCTAATTCGGCACTTTCGTTAGGGTTCTCCGGGAGACGTGTAGTAATCCTGTGCAGTAGCATTTCACACCTAGTTAACACTCGGAAGCTTTATCTCTAACTGCTCCGCGCCTCCTGCCAGATAGGGGATATGTGCACGGATTGAGTGTTGGCCTATGACTGCCAAGAAAACGTGTGAATTAACAAAACGTTTCGCTATTAACCGAGCAGGCTGGCTCACCGCTCGGCTGCTCGAGAGCGAGGGCCTGATTCAGGCGGTTTTTAGGGATGCTACTCAAGGGCATCCCAACGGATCCATAATATTAACTTGCCCTTCGGATTCTCAACTTATAAGATGCTGTGCTTTATCTCCTCCCTGCTACATTATGTGACTCCACTATAATGAAGGCTTGGACACATTTTTCAGGCTTAATAGACAGGCAGGAAAATTAAGGGTTAGAATAAAGAGGCCTCCTTTTAATACGATTAATTGCACAGTATCTTCATTTTTAAGGCTGCCAATATGGTCCACCTCCTTCACAGAGGAATCACTTGCACTGTAATTTGAGAGTCAGGTTTAGCATAAATCAGAATAATGCATCTGCCCTGTTCAGTATGCTCTGGAAGTAGATAACAAAAAGAAAAAAAAAACACAGTTTAATCACGATCCTGCCTGCTAAGAACACCTCCACCTCTCACTCCATTTATCAGGATATGGCTAACTACAACAGCACATCCATCTTGCAGCTTGTGTTTGTGTGTGTGTAAAAGGAAAAAAAAAATCTGTAGTTGGCCAAAAGGTTCACACTGGCACAGATATAAAACTCCACAGCTCCAAATTAACTTGGCAGGGATTATCCCACAAAATGATAGCTGCAGCAACTGAAAATAACATTTGTACAAATTCCTAGCGACCCAGGCCAGTTTGGAGTGAGTCTACTCACTGCCAAACAAAAAACAACAAAAAAAAAGGCTGAAAAATGTCAACAGTCCTGCAGGTGCGTCTGACGCTTCTCCTTGACATTTCAAGGCTGCCTGGTAAACGGAACTCGATGTTGACCTTTGAACTCGGACAGACGCACGGCTCGATGGCAAGTGCATGCGAGTGCGTTGTTTACCACCACAGCTCTTGTTGCGGGGGTTAACTGAGCCGCCGCCGCCGCCGGCGCTGCAGCCTGGCACTGATGATCACGATCTCAACCACGCATTCTAAGTGACGTTACTCAGATGAAAAACAGAAATTGGCCTCGTCTGCGGTTCAGCGATGACACAGAAAAGCGGTCGGCCGTGAAAAATTATGATAAACGATCTTGATGGTTATGAGATGACCGTGGTGTCGAGAAGGTTTCACACTTGCTTTTTTTTTGTAAGAAGAAAAGAAAAGTTGTTGGTGGTAATTGGAAAATAACACCCTTCACCGCTACACTGTACATCGGTGAGGTCCCCGCAGGTCTGCGCCGAGGCCCATTAGAGTGACATCTGGAAGACAGATACTGGACACACGCACACATATACACCACACATACACGCACAACCACTAATACTGGGTCTTTCTGCTAACCCAACCTAAAATAATAAGCCTTAACTAAGGGATTCCATGACAACACATGAAAGCATCCATGACCCAGCGGTGGGGGTAAATATAGATTTTAAAAGTCATGTGTGTAAATTTTCCAGCGAGAAGGAATAACCAAAAACTCTGCCTGCTTTTACATTAGTACCAGATTTGACTACAAATGGAGCTTCCTTCCCTTCCCTTCCTTCCTTTTTTCATTTTGTGTCTTTATTTGACAGCAGCAGTGAAGAAGAGAGGCAATCCGAGGGAGAGAGACAGCGAGGCAGCGACGTGCAGCAAATGGTCCGTCCAGTCGGGGAGAGTCAGGAGTTTCTTTCTTTTCCAGAAAATCTTTTGAGTTCTAAATGCCCCTCATTTACAAATATGTTTTCATAACACAACAGTAACAGCGGTTGTTTGTCAGCGTCTTCAAGAAACCCACTCGTATGTGCATTTTTCTACGAGAGATTGTGGTCATGGTTGAAGGACACCAGTGTTGAGTGTTGGAAGGGAGGCAGGCTGCAAATTACACTCTCTACGCCCAGCCATCTTTTCCAACCTCGTCCCTGACGGAGTCTTCTTTCAGCAGTGAGAGACTGCGAATCCCCTTCAGACAAAATATCTCACAGTTGTTTACATCTTAGCACCATTAAAGTTTGCTAAATTAACTCGTAAGAGCTCCCGTTCCCGGCGTGGATGTGCAGACAGCTATCACCGGATTAATTTGACACTGAAGAAAATGTGATGTTTTTTCTCTGTCCATGATATCTGAGCAGATTTATTGCAGTTAATTTGCAGTGGACATCAGAGATAATGATTCTCAGAAAGTGGCAGTCCTGCCGGAGCTAGAAAGAAAATAAAAAAAATATCCAAAACGTGATTTCAGAGATGCCTCAGAAGGATCAGTGTTGACGCAAATTTGGCGAAATTGGGCGCTAAGGGTTTTGAAATACCATAATTACCTTTCACCTCACGCTGCATCTCTTTAACTTACATCGCTCCCTTCACCCTCACTTCACATTTCTACCTCTCCCTCGGCCCCCGGGGCAGACAGCCATGCCTCGCGGTGTGAAAACCTCCTCCGGCTTAAAACCAATCAGCTTATGGTAAATACACATATTAATAAAAAGTGTAAACATACAATTTTCCCTGCGCAGGTCAGACCGGCCCCAGTACCACAGTCCTATAAATCAAAAGCTACATGAGGGGACCGTCTTCCTTGGCCAGACTTCCATCTATATGGCACAACTGGGTACAGATGGTGAGGGAAATAAAAGCCAGTTTAGTTTCCCATGCGTCATTAATACAAGCAATGACCCCCAACTTGGCAGCTGCACATAGCAACTCTGGGATGCCAGATTTACCTTCTTACTCAGCACCACAAAGTCCCAGCTTCACAGCCACATTACACAAAGGGTCTCATGTTATTGGAAAAACGTGTCCTTGAGAAATGCTTTGTGTATATATCCTGTGTGGTCTGGATTTACATGCCGATTCTTATAGGTGTAACTTAATTAACGTCTCGTCTCTCTCAGAGGGCTGCGTGCGGTTACAACGATTCTTCCCTTTTTGTTTACTAAAGCCAATAATGTTGAAGAAGAACGCCGTGCAAGTCGTTCATGAGATAAAGTAGATTAATGTCCGTCAGCATGTTGGCTTAATCACAAGAAGCTCATCAGTCACGATGACAAATAGCCTCAGACCGCCGCTTCAAACAGACGGCATCCTCTGGAGTGGTTTGCTCCTCCACCGCCGCATAAATCCGGCCCGGTGTGATCCACTACTCTCATCAGCAATACATAACATAACTTCATTGGGGGGGATCAATCCATCATCGGGACTCTGCATGCACCGAAGTCCAGCTCCCACACTTGAGCGCGGCCCCCGATAACCGCCTCCCGTGCAGCTCGTTGAGTCTAAAACTCGTTTGGATGTAAACTCGCAAAAATGTCACTCTGTCTACAAGCCATTCATGCCACAAAGGGTTACCGATGACAGGCGTGAAGCTAAAGATGGCATCTTTAAAGACTTGACGTGTTTTTGATTGGCTGCTGAATAGCCGAAGATTTAACTATTTAAATAGACAGAGAACAAAACAGCATCTGACAGGCCTGTTTGTTTGTGTTGATGCAAACACTCTGAGTGCATACTGATGAGAGACGTACCAATCTACTATAGTCGGTGCAGGGTGTGTGCAGTCTTCACTTTGTTAACCGCCAATGATAACCCTGAAGTAACAGCGCAGTATCCATTATGATTAACTAGTCAAATCAATGTCATGATTCTTTTAAACTTCTATATTACCATTAATGAGCAGTTACTTTGATGCTTATCAATTTGTCTCTTTCTCCTTTTTGAGCCATGCAATTACTAACTCTTGTTAAATAAAGAGTTGGTGTTAACCTTGGTAGCTTTCACTGTTGCCTTGGTAGTTTTTGACTAATAAAACCAAGTAAGGAGATGATGCGGGTGTGCATGCATCATCATTTCTAAAAGTCTTTGTTTCAAACTGAATCAGTTTGCTTTAGGAGCTAGAAACATAAAAACTGCAAGTTATCTGTTTGAACATATTACCCAAAAACGTGTTGGTGTGTAACTACCATGATGCTGTGTTTTCCATTGCTCCAGTCATTCATATCAGCAGCTTCAGTTTGGTTTAACTAATGTAAGCTGGACAGGAGTGGAGATGTGGGGACAGTTTGTGTTGTTGAGTATTGGAATTAACCGACGTGCACAAGATTAAGTCAGTGAGAGGTTTTTGTTAATTGCCCAGCTCCTGTTCTAAAAGGATTCAATTTAAAGTTATTATAAAGCGGGGAAAAAAGCAAATCCTCACATTTCTGTTTATAATTGGACTAATTATTTAAGCAATTACCATTCATGTCGAAGCACCGAGGGATTATAGCGATCTGACCCTGTGAGATTCATTTTCAAAATGCACCCAAACACAAACAGGAGACGCCATCAAGTGCAATTTATGACACTGTATTGGTTTGTGCAAAAAGCAATGGAAAGGCCCATTTCTGAGCGTATAGCCATGAAATCAGAAGGACATGATTTGTGAAACAGGCAGCTAACCTCATTTTGTGTTAATGATGTCTGCATTCATATAGACTGATGGCCCATATGGACAGTCTGTACGCTCTGTGCCCCGGAGGAGCCCTGTCGAGCTGCACGCTGTGGCCCTTTGGTGAACATTTGACACTGAGCTTCCTGCAACAGTGACTAAAATAAAGGACCCCTAAAAAGAGAGGTCAAATGCTTCATTTGAGAAACACAGAGTGCTGCTTCAGGCTCTCAGGCTGAAAAAAGGAGATGTAACCCAAACAAGGAGGAGAGCGGGAAAAAAAAAGAGAAAGTGTCGGAGTTATCAGAGCAAAACCAGAATATGTGAGTCAGTGGGAAAGCGAAGGAGCGCAGGGCATCTAAAGGACTGGTCAGGGGGGTGAGACACTGGGGCTCTGGGACGGTCAATTGCCCTGTCTGGTGCAAAATGTCCCAGACAAGCTTGTGTTCCCACAAAAAAAAACAAATGAAGCAAATGTGGAGCACAAGGAAGTTGGCAGCCAGTCAGGTCATGCAGCACATTGTTTATCATTGCTTCTGATTTCTAGTTAATTTTTATGAAGCATAGCGCAGCTCCGGACCTTGACGGAATATGAATCTAGATGCAAATAAGCGCGCGTTTCTGTAAGATTTATGGACGGTAATAAAGACGACATTCTCCTTTTGGAAATTAAAAAGTGTGCAAATAAACAGGAGCACCAGTGTGTTAAATCTATGTGACATTAAACACGCATGGAAGTCTCGGAGTGTCTCTACTAATAACAGCTGCTCTGCTGCACACAAATACATCCTGCAACAACTTGGGAACAAGATGGGCCAAATAATGCCAGCTAATTCCCAGAAGTCTCCATCCCCTCCAACAACCAAAAAAAGAAAGAAAAAAAAAGTTATATTTTGAACTCCCACTAATCCAGTCGGTGGTTCTTCATTTGGCCAAACATGAGGCGTTTTATCACTGTCAGTGTCTAATGACCTGAAATCCATGAGTCTGAAAAGGGCAACAGTTTGGTTCGTGTTTGCTGCCAAACTCTCCCCAGTTCTCATGATGAAGTGGCTTTAAAAAGGGCATTTAAATTGAAAAGCCTTCCCTCGAGAAATCTCCAACAAAGATTTCAATAACAAAGACGTCCCCCTCTTTGTCTGGATTGCAATAATTAAGCGTCTACAGCTGGTCTATTACCGAGCACAGCATTATCAGTGGAATCGCTAATGAAAACCAATGATGGAAATTGTCTCCTGAAAGCCACCACTTCCTGCTGTGATCACATTTACATGTAATCAAAGTCCTCTTTGAAGAACTCTCGCATCTTTATGTCATCGGTTACGAAAAAAGAAACATAATTCTTTCATAGTTCTGTCTCCTCTCGTCCCCCGCTCTCTTTTATGTCGCACGGAGCCTCGTCACACGGCGGTTTTGACAATGTGTGGCAGTGTGATGATTCATTGTTTATTTTCCCTCAAGTTCTTTTAAATGAATACTTCATCAAGCTGCTGCGAAGACCCAAGTTAGCTCTGCATCGACATCGTCGCCAATCAGCCAGAAATATCATAGCTCAACTTAATCTCGGACGGAGCGATTCATCAAAGTGCTTCATTCAACTCCAACGAGAAATCTGCGGTGGGGGAGATAAAAAACCAGCTCCAACACAGCGGCGTGCTCTGCAACAGGCCGTGCGCGCTACACCCAGTCGTGGCATTTAAATCATTCCAATCATCCATCCCACTCGCTGCATAATAATATAGTGCCATGCAAGAGGATCCCCACCACATTCACGACACCTACGTCTCGGCCTCCCACTCACTCTGTGTCAACTTGCAAAGCGAAATAGCAACACGCTCAAACATGGCAAGCACACAGAGAGTACATGTTTATTCACCGTGTAAACAAAACGTGGCCATCAATCATCATGAAATACTCAGTTTGCAGTGGTGCATTTGAGAGAAAAGCAGGCATAATGAGTCATTTACATTGTTGATTTATTTCAAATGATCAATTAGAGTATCCTCTGCTGCAAAATTTCCACCACTGGCTGTTGTTGCTTGTTGGTTTTTCTGTTAGAAACCCTACTGGCGAGTGAGCTTGGCATACAGCAACCATGTGCTTAATTGAAGAGCTCAAGAGTAGTAATTAAAATCCCCTTGTATTACTCTGCACATTAACTTAGTCAACTTGAAAGTGAAGAGGGGAAGAGGGGTTAAAGTGATGGGGATGCAGCCCGGGGGCACGTCTCAACAATTACCAAAGAACTTCTCACCTCTCGCGTGAGTCCATATTGTAGCAGCACACATGGATGTGGATGTTTATGTGTGGAGATGGCACATGGATGCAGCTTGGCTCTGCTTTGTGAGGACTGCTGGGAGGCACTGACTGGCGGATGTCGTGTGGTGTGAATTGAACTGTGGGAAGTTTTAAGTGGCAGGTGCTTTATTGGCACCACAGACCCTCCACACATCAGTCTTCATTAATATCTGAATGGAAACAATGTGGGGTGTGTGTGTGTGTGTAACCAGGCAGAATAACAACCAAAGAGAGGAAAACTGAAAAGAAAAAAAAGACACTTTAGCCGATATTCCCAGTCTGCCTTGTGTCTTCGTGTCTTGTGGTCTATTTGGTGTCTCAGGTACAGGACAAAGAGAAGAGAGGACCACTCCATCCCCTCCTGAGGCTTCTCGTGCTCCTATTGGTCAGCAGGAAATCCTTTTGTTTTGGCTCTCACGCGCTGAGGAGCCCTAACAACGCATCTCATGAATAGAAGCCAAATATTTCTGCACAGTCACAAAGAAAACACCCCAGAAAAAAACAACTATAGGTGAATAAAGAATAAATGGAATATAGAAGCACTGATTGGATTTTCTTTTCCCGATAGCCTATTGATTTGATTACTAATCTCTGCGCTTTATAATGTCCACAATGGACAAGTCTGCGTGATGTTAAGCTCCAAGCAGCAGCAGCAGCTCCTCTCTGCCACTTAAAACCCAAGAAAACTGAGTCAACTCTGGAGTTAGATTAGAATACATAGTGACCCATTCATTCTCTACGGGCAGCGGGAGCCTCTCCGCTGAAAGGAGCCCGTTATATTGGCGACGTCTCCCGCTTTTATACAGGACACACACACTCACTCATACACACACAAACGCGCACACACAGAGTCAAATCACCAAAAAAAAAAAAAAAAAAACTTTTCCATTTCTTTCTGCACCCACTCCCTCTTAAGACACCCAGCCATGCAGGCTGCAGAAACCGAGGGCATGAACTTCAGACGCACGGAGCCAGTAACATATTTCGCAACTAGAAACAAAATCAGAAAAAAAAAAAAAACAGGAAATGAAATGAATGCACTAACCGAAATCAACCATGCACGCGGCCAAGCAGCGTGGAGAAGACACAATGAGATAATAAACATAATGATTATAATGAAAATCTTCTTTTTTTATATAAGAAAAAGAAAAACCTACCATGAGTTAGTTCTCGGAGCCGGCAGCGCTCACACGACCACCCGAGACAAATAACTTCTTCTAGCCGGCTCGTATGTTTCCATTCCGGTCACCGGTCACGCGATTAACGGCATCTGTAATTCCGTGTAATAATAATAATCGGCTATTTATCATGAGTAGTTTCCTCTTCTGCTGCGCCGGTGGTTACACGTGAACAAGTTGTGGACTCCGCGCACTGACAGCTACTGCTCCTCTCTCAGTCTTCACGATATGAATGGTGGGAGTCAGTGTCTCTCTCTCTCTCTCTCTCTCTGTCTCCCTCCCTCCCTCTCTCTCTCTCTGCTGGGGGGGTGTTAGGGGTGAGGGTTGAACGGGAGCAAAAGCAAAAGGGGAGGGAGCAGCTACCACTGTGTGAGCCGAGTCGACCATATAGTCTCTATACTAACAGGGAAACTATTGTCTATTATGCATATAACATAATGGAAATAAGCGTATTTAAAGGTTCAGTTCACTCAATCCCACCCCCCCAAAAAAACAAATCAACAACAACAAAAACAACACCTTTATGGTAGTCATCTGTTCATGTTTTTAGGAAGGGCTGTCAGTTTCAGTTTTCTCACTCCGCCCTTAATATAATTGAGATGAATGGAATTTAATTTTATGGTTGTGTACAAGATTATTTAGCTTTATTTTCAATGAAGCAGGATATTAAGAACTGGAAACAGTGGGCTCGGGGGCTGCAGAGCCGCAGTCCGAGGTAGGAAAGTAACCGAGTGATGTACAAATTGATGGCTGGTTTTATGGGATTCATCCAGGGGATCCCAGACAGACTGGAGAGGTTGGAAAGTATTCAGAGCAAGGCTAAAGCATTTTTTTGGTTTTGGTCTTTTCATATGATTTGTCGACCATAAGAAAAACAAAGCAATGCCAGCCCTTCTCTTAATGTCATTTATCAAGGCCATGAGCAGTGCAGACGGTCCATTCATCACCTCTATTGTACTTTTGTGGACAGAAAACTTGTAAAAT
The DNA here is from genome assembly GCA_030347415.2 of Decapterus maruadsi. Taxonomy (NCBI): domain Eukaryota; kingdom Metazoa; phylum Chordata; class Actinopteri; order Carangiformes; family Carangidae; genus Decapterus; species Decapterus maruadsi. The sequence goes on along the minus strand of CM064888.1, from coordinate 8,206,816 downwards.
CAACAAAATTTATATGTGCTCCCACTATATATAAGAAAAATATATCGTTTCTAATTTTAGGTGAACTGAACCTTTACACTGAGTATTTACTGATCTCATCTTCAGCTCCTACACCAGAGGCAATATAGATGTCTGTATGAAGTAAGTAAATACTAGCACACCATAAACCTCCTATTGCCCAAGTCTCTAGTGGACCATCATTGGATTATTGTGGAGCTTTTTTTCCTCAGAGCGTATAGAAAAGGGGTTGGTTAAAGTGGGGTGGGGGGGTGGGGGTGACTGTGGGGGAGGGGACGGAGGCCACAGAGACAGCTAGACAGCTGCTTCTCGCTGGCTTTATAAGGGGCCATATTGTGCCTGTTCGTTTGTTAGGGTTTCTCCACTCAGCTTTAACTTCTGCAGCGAGCCGCTGGTATCTAGTAAAAACTGCTGGAGCTCAATATTGGAGATTTCAGCCCATTTCAAAGTATTTTGCCTTCCAGACAAAGAAATAAAACCGAATGCACAGCAATTATCTGGCAAAGCATAGGTCAATAATCCCACATTCATTTGAGGATCTGTGTGTGTGTGTGTGTGTGGTTTTATCTGTTGATGTTCCAGCAACACACAGACACCCCCCTCAAGTATGGCAGCTTGATGGGGTCCAGCAGGGAGATGGATGCATGTGGACTGGAGATGGGCGAGATGATTCATCCCGACACATCCACTCAGCAGACACACCAATCAAAGTTGCGGCCGCGGTTCTGTCTGCGCCAGGTGGATGGGAAATGTTTTGTCTGAGCCAACGACACGGCGGGTCCGTTAGCTGCTGTCGCTGATTCAGTCGCCGTCATCATCATGAGCATGGGGATGGCTCTCATTAAGTTGCTGTTTTTCCACATGCTATAGCTTTCATCATCCAGTGCATCTCCCTTGGTTCACGGCAATAAACAAGTAGCCCAAGGGAGGTTATAGATTTTCAAGAATTTCATCTTCTCACCGTGTGAATTTCTTTTGCAGCCAACTAGTGAGATGATGGGGGGGGACTAACACTGAACATGATGTTGATGAGGGTATTAGTGATATGTGCAATGGCTGGTGGTCTCTTTCAGCATGTCATACAGAGCATATGAGTCACCTTCACCCTCAGCATGCCCTGTGTCTGCAGTCAGACATGCCTCTAAGCAACAGCCTGTCTCGCTTAAAGCCCGGTGGAAATAACAGAAAAGGAAACGAATACTAAAAAAAAAAAAAAAAAAAGTCGCCGCTCTTGTTTATTTTATCTGTGTGTGTTCTGAGCTTATAAAATTGCATTTGCAGGTTCCATTCACACACATTAGGAAGGCGACGGTCAGTGTGTGCCTGTTCCTCAGACCCTTGTGAAAGTTTTTTTTAGCTGTTGTTGTTGTTTTCACCTTCAAGCCAATTCCAGAGAACTAAGTTACCTGATATTTGGACCAGAACCTTAAGGTAATTCAGTTCGTCTTTGTCTTTCATTGCTTTTTTCATCACACGCCTTCCTGTGCTGCTTTCTCAAAAAAAGAAAGAAAGAAATGCCAGAGATCAAAGTGCTAACATTTTGCAGTGTCAGATGAGTGTCATCACTGCATAGTATTGTTGGCCAGCAAATCAAATTCATAGAGCGGCAGCAGTTTCCCTCGACACTTCTGGAGTTTTAAGCCTCTAAATTTGATCAAAGAACCACAAAATGGTCCGTGAAGTTAGTTTGTCCAAGGTTTCACATGTCCTTGAAAATGGGGCTAAAATGAATCAAAGTGAAAAGCTTTTATTCTATAGTTGAGTCTAAAATGAATCTGTAGTGTCAGGCTGATTCCTTGTAATAACTTATTAGTGGCAGTCAGGTTAACATCCATCCATCCCTGGGAATTTTCATTTTTAGTCCGTCTTACCTGGACTGACAGAAGGAAACTGTATCCACCCCAATTTTCAGCACAAAAAGAGTCTCTGAGCAGAACAAGACCCCCCACAGTTCCTAGTATTTTTATGACCAGCGCCACTGTCAGCTCCAACACACTTTATTTTAGTTTTTTTTTCTGCATAATGGGAAGAGTTTAAAATGTTGTGAGGCACCCAGCAGGACAGTCAAATGAGATTAGAAACTGAACTGTTTTCCACAGCCCTGTTGGTGAGAGGGGTTGGAAAAGATGTCTGATAAAATCATGGAGGGGATTTCTAAGGAAAGAGCGAACGCTGACCTCATGCCTAAGTGATTCACTGCTTCCATTGAAATGGGATGAAATGTCTTTATTTTTGTCCTTGCAAATGTGTTTTGTTGGGTCTGGGTTGAACTCTCCGTGGCTGCTGCGGCTGCTGCCTTGTGTTTCTTTCCAGCTCGGCAATTGTCGATCCCTTTCATTTCCCATGTTGTGAGTGTCAAGGCTGAACAGTGATTAGTTTGACCCTAATGACATTTGTACACACTATTCAGCACCACTATAACAACTGCACAAAGATGACAGAATGCAATTTCAGAAATAAAGAAGTGGACAGATTCACCTTAACTGATAATATTAACAAAATACTGTGTGTATTGAAAAGAATCTGGCGATACGATACGTATCGTGATACATGGGCAGCGATACGATATATTGCGATATTGAGGAAGACAATATATTGTTTTCTGACTATGCTAACTTAGCTAACGCCTTAGCGTGAATGTTTGCATATAAATTGTTTAAAAAAATAGATACAGTGTTTTGCAATATCTATATAGTATTGCGAAATAAAATATTGTGATATAGTGTATCAATATTTTCTTACACCCCAAAAATACTGTGGAAAATAGCTGCTCTAGTTTTAATCCTTTTGTTAAATTATCCAACAGGAGTCAAACAGTGTTGGAGGACTGCAAGTATTGTTGGCTCAACTTGGTCATGCATAATATTATTATTATACTGTATATACACTGGCATAAATACATAAAGCCTATATAAATGGACTTTCTCAGGAGCTGGTACTTGTAAGTACAATCAGTTTATTGTGGATTTGGTTTCTTCGTGTGATTTGTTGACCAAAGGAAGAATACAGACTATGACCAGCTTTATAGTTGAAGTGGGTTTAAACCTGAGTGCTTTTAAATTCTCTCAACTCAACTTGGTAGAAAAATCCCCCAAAGTCAGCTTTTGCGTTTTTTCATCTGACAAGAACTAAAATCCTCAGATCTCATGGAAGAGACATGACATTACAGAGATCTTAAATAAACTCATATTTTTTTCAAGCCGGGTTTGATATGAACTAACGTCATATGAATAAATAATGCAAAATCCCCCCTATGGTCCGACACGGCGCGGACTAAATATATCACCGTCAGTTAATGGTTTTCCTAGGGCCACAGTGGCTCCTCTAAATTCAGATGACTAAAGCTGATGTATGCTTAGTGTGGATCAAAAGGGAAAACATTAGCGCGTGTGTTAATCTGCTATAATCTGCTTTAAGATATTTGACTCGACAATCGGAGGGAGACATCAGTACCTGACTCTACAGAGAACAGTGCTGCCTCAGCACTTCGGCAAACGGGGACTTTCGATCGGCGCTGCCACACTCCATCATCTTAGTAATACCTCTCTGTGTGCGTTCCTGTGCCGCTCTTTTCATAGACGAATGGAAAAAATGTGATATTTCTGTTGCAATACTCAATAGAATCAATAAACACATCACATGTTGACTGAGCTGAGCTCCAAAAGTCACCGGAGGGGAAACGGAAGTGTTGTCTCCTTGAAATACACATTTAATTTATGCAGAGCCCTGTTTGTGTTCGCAGCTGCTTCTTGTGGGAAAAGTTGTATTGTGTTATTTCTGTTTCCCGGTGAGGTCCTTGCTCTAGAGAGAGAGACAGCACAGTCTAATCCTGCAGCACTGGACAGGATGCTGTACATCAGTTTACCTGGCAAGGTCAATAACACCCAAATATATGCACTCCTCAAGGGTTTACAATGCAACATTATACAATAGAAGGTGGAATATTAACCAGTTAATTGCTCAGAGATAATGAGTCTGCAATTATTTCAAAACAAAAATACTATTCTCTGGTGCAGGGATTTGCTGTTTTATCATACTAAATCCAATGTTTTAAGGTTGCTTAAGCAAAATGAATACAAGCCTATGGCCTATATAGCAATTCCTCAACGTGAATGAATAACTGGTATTTCATGAAAATATGAGGCAGATCAATTGATGTTGAAAATAATATCTATACATAAAAATTAAAATAATGAATAGAATGAACAGAATATTGATCGACTGCAATTTTGAAAATAAAAACCTCAATATTTGTTGATTCTAGTTTCTAGAATGTGAGCACTAGTTGGTTGTTTTGGAAATTGTGACTTTATTTATAATGCCATTAAGTCGAACTGATAATTGTTAGATTAATCAGTGAAGGAAGTACTCATCGTTTACAGCCCTAAGCCACAACATCCTCTTCTTTTTCACTGTCTTTCACACACCCACACACATCTAAGCTTTTCAAAAACAAACTTTGGGCCAAAAAGAATATTCTCACCCTGAATGTGTTTCTGTGCTTTAAAGTGAAGTGATGAAAAGGCTTTGTGGTGAAAACCAGAGGCCTGTTCGTTCATGTGTCTGCGCAAGACTGATGTACTTTACAGGCTTCAGGAGTTTGGTGAATAGAAGCAGCCTAATTGTCAGCGTCTTAACCTTGAGTTCACTCTTCTTTCAAGACGTTAATTGTCTGGTTTTGCTCTGAAAGGGGAAAAAAGGCACGTTGGAGTTTCCAAAGTACAGATAACACAGATAGTCGGTACGAGAGCTGGAGGGATGGAGCGATGCAGACTGAATGTATAACTTAGTAATGATAATGTCACGATTCCCAGCCTTTCACAGTGCAGATATTATTTGAAAGGCCCAGCCAGCATATACAATGCTCGTTGTCCGTTTCCATGGTTATAGATACATTCATTTTCTGCCAACGCCACGGTTTCATATGTAATTATATATATATTAATATATGTTATTGTCATACCCTTCAACAATCAGGATCAGCACTATTCTTTTAATACAATGATAATATTATAGTCGATATCAATTCTCAGGTTATTGCTGGGATGTAGGCTATTAGAGAAGGGCGCTTTCATAGGAGATGTGTAGCCTATGTTTCCATATAATTGGAAATAAACACCGTCAGCGGACAAGAGATTTCTTCCTCTAGCACGGCATGTGTGTCTGAGGAAAATTTTAAACATGATGCCAATAAGCGGGGGAAAAAAACCCTCCCTGGTTTGGGACTGAGGATTTTAATGAGCCAACAAAGGAATTCAAATGGCAACCAACGAACATGGACTGAAAGATGGCCAGAGGTAAAGAGAAGGACATATAATTTGTTGGGGGTTTTAATGAGATTTTTTAAATGGCACGGTCATGTAAATAAACTATGGAGTCTAAGAGGGTCACGGTGAAGTAATTATTACAGAGTAATGAAAACCTGCCAGTCAAAGCTGCTGGTATTATTCTCCACCATTCTCTGGTTCAGCATATCTCTCCACTTGTTTGACAGGCAACATCAGCCCCGGTGCTGCCGGTTTCAGACGCGGCTCAAGGAGAATATTTTTGTGATGTTTACGTTTGAAGCGAGGGAGAGACCACGTCGAGGCTTTTTGAAGTGATGCCGAGTTGTGAATTTTGCACTACGTTGCTGTGTGCCAGAGCGTGGATGCACATGTTATTTTTCATTCAGCTCACTTCAAATCTTGTGCTCAGTGTTTCAGGGTGTACGCCGCAGGGGATCACATTTCCTCTGCTTCATATGAAAACAGTTTGATAGCGTATCCGGTCTTGATATCCTCACCTTTGCATACCCACACCCTGCTGGTCGAATTCACGCTTGGATGACCCTCACACTTTGTTGTGCTTTTTTTTTTTTTTACTTCAAAATAAAATCCACGTCTTTTTATTGTTGGGGGAAAAGGACAGAATAAGAATGAGTGGGATTTTTTTTTTCAGTGGGCACAGCCATGATATAACGCGGTGTGGCCTTTTCCACCAATCAAAATCCATTTCCATGCAAATAAGAGTGATTAAAGCTGATTTCACAGCCTCGGGGCCTCTCCGTTGTTCCGACCACAGATCAAACATATACATAATTAGTTTAACGCAAAAGCTTTGCACCTTACATCATAATTTACAACCGCTCGCCTCCACACTTGACCACGGAGAAATGAACATGGCTCTGATGAGTTAACGCACGTGTGAGATAGCCCAGCAGAGTGGCCAACGGCAGCCGTTTCCATCAGGAGTGCGTGAGCAGCCTAAATTGGATTTTTTTAGCTCCATGATCACTTGAGATTTTCAAAGAGCGTGAGGTCATAGAGCCGGTGAATTTCCCAAGGAAATGTAAGATGTAGATTGAGCACGAAGATAACTTCCATTACAGTGTGTACTTATGGACCAGAGCAAGCTATTATATCTCTAAATGACAAGTAAAGTGAGAGCAGGTGCCATGTCTATTGTGCACAGCAGCACATGAAATTGAACAGGCTTTCATAAGGACACTCAAAAAAAAAAAAAAAACCTTTACTGTACATGTTTTCTCTTGTTCAACAAAACTGAACATATCTCATAATTTGCATCACAATACAACGCAGAGAAACGCTGATTAACACATTGATGCTATATTTCATTAGCAATGAATAGATATTCCACTTATGCAAATCTGCACATAAGAGCGTTTGAACTGTTTGAGCTGTTAAGCATAACATTAGCATGTTTGATGAATCTCTTAAATGATCCATTTAAAGAAATCCGTCGGTGAAGATTTTCAGTCTGCGTATCGATTCATCGTTTCAGTCGCTCAAAAATTCTGAGCTCAAACCCAAACACACTTCATCATTCAGAGTCGGTATCGGAACCGTTGCCAAGACAAATGAAAAGTGACTTGGATCAGCAGGTTGACAGACAGTAATCCATTCATGGAGACGTGAACTGTAACTTTAGATTCTGAGCAGAATGGAAGAAAATGGTCCTGAGGTTAAGGATTCATGAACATAAAGCCATTCATATCCACGCAAAGGGCCAAAAGCAACCTCTGTGCAACAGATTAGTGGATCGAATCACAGCAGATAATACATCCTGCTGAACGGAGGTTGTGCAGCTGATCAAATGTAGATCTATTAAATAAAAGAGGCAAACAGCTCTTTGTACGATTCAACATTCGAGCTGAATTGTTGAATGATTTAAACGCACGTCTGTGATTCTCCTCAGTCGTAGAAATGGAAACAGGGTGGATGTTTTCCAACTGGGCTCCACTCCACTGGTCTGGAGTGGGAACACAGGTGAGTAAATCTGCACCGGAGCGGCCGGCTGACTCAAAATGGCTGTGAGGCTGATGGTGGCGGAGATTAATTGAATGGCCTGTATCCAGGTCGCCGTCTGCCCCGGCTGCGCGGCTGCCTGTCCGGGTTCCCAAGCTGCAATCTGTCAGTCACAGACAGCAAGACAGCTGCTCCAATCCAGGTGCCAACCTGTGTTGTCGTGCCAATGGGGTGACTTCACATCCTCCATTAACACTGAGTCCCATTCATTCACAACTGAAAGAGTGTATATCGTGCAGGAGGGGAGGGATGGGGAGGATCAGGCAAGAGTTAAGAAAAAGAGAGGGGAAGGAAATGGAAAGTGGACACAGAGTATTCATAACAAAAAACTGGCAGAAACACTTATTGTGTGTCACTTTCACCTGTATAATGGAAAACACTGGTCAGACAAGACGTCTCTGACCATGCTGAGAAGTCAAGATCGGGCTGCAAGTGGTGATCATTTTCATTTATGATCCCTCTGGAGAACATTAATTGGATAATTACCCAGTCTCTAAAATGTCAGAAAATGGTGGAAAACTCCAATAACAAGTGCACAGAGTCTAAGGTGACGTCTTCAAATGCTATTTTCGTTCAGCCAACAGTAAAAGAAAAAAAAAACATTTCAATTCCCATTTATGTAAAAGTTTAATTGCCGTCTTTAACGCACAACTGTTAAAGATCATGAGCTTTTTTTCTTTTTTTTTTGATCAACTAATCTTCATGCATCATGTCTGTTTAGTTCCCATTTGTTTGGGTCAAAATGAAAAATCCCATCTGAAAGTAAAGTCTGAGACAATGACCTCTCAGACAGATGTGACTCCCCTGGGGATGGTAATTAAAAACAGCTCCAATAAGAAGCTGCCAGGGGGTTACTCGGTCTCCTCATCATCAAAAAACAACCTGTCTTGTTTCATTCTCACGTGCTGGCTTACTTCAAGTAAGGGCACGCAACGGGCAACCGCAAATCTGCACACACACACTCACAAACCACACACACGCACCTTGTCTCTCCTGAGCCTTATTGTGATAGCTTGCTGTTTCACACTCATTCAGGTGTTGTAGCAGCAGCACTCACAGCAGCAGCAGCGCAGTCTGCTGAGTGAAACAGACATGGGCACATGTCCAGGGTCATTATTCCCTTCCAAGCTGCTGTTTCCAAAACACAGGTTCTTGCACAATTCCTGCACCGACTCATATTTTTTGCTATCATCTCTCTATCTTGACTCTTGGGTATTAGGACTCGAGCGTGACACCCAATTATCATGATACTTCTGACAAAATGTAATGAAAACAAAGTGTTTTTTTTCTCTCTATCTTTGTTCTAAGCTCTACTTTTGTGCAAACCATTGTAAAGTGGACTTTAAATGAACCTCATTTCACAGACTGATTTTACATTTCAGGGGAATGACAGCTACATATTCCAACATAAGCCAGTCTCTATTTTCAGGCAGTAGTTGAATAATATATTCAGCTTAAACGTTGCTTTATTCGCACAAATTTGGCTGCTGTACTCATTGAGCTTGTACTTTGACTGATCTGAGATATGGTTGCAATCGAAGTCTCAGACAGAAAGCGAATAAGCCTATTTCCCCCAAAATATTGAACTACTGTTTTAATATTATGACCCATCTTTATGCTGCACAATAGATACCAGCGCATTTTAGTGTCGCAGTATGTTGTTACATCTCTCTTGTTATTTCCTCTCTAATGTCTCCACCTTTTGTTTCAAGTCTTTGTCATTTTCCAGACCCTCGTATGTGCATGCAAAGCCAATCGGCTTCCACCGCTCATTTTCCCTTTCATAGCTGTGAGCTTGGAGAGTCCTCTCAACCAATTAGCTCCGACAGCAACAGTCTCCAACATGAGCCGGGAGGAGGGCATGTAAAAAAGATTTACAGCTTTGAGAGCCAAATTCGCCCTCACGACTTATCTCATCCCCCAGGGCTTTGGCCACCATACAGCGTAGCCAAAGGCTTTATTGGCGGATAATAGCCGGTCCGAGCCGCTTTCATGGTGGAAACAGTGGGAAGATGCCTGCTGTGTCCCGCTGCGAGAAACTGGGGCATAAAGTTCAAAGTGGGCTCAGCTCTGTGTCCCACAACACAGACAGAGTGGGCTTGTGCTCCCCTCAAACTGCCTCACATTTTCCGTGCAAGAGTGATTCAGTTTACATATACATGCACATTAAAAGCCTGTTTGTCAGCGGTTGAGTGGTTTTAAGTGGGGCGATTACTCCTCTGATGATATTACTTGAATCAAATCTGATGAATCGCTCTCTAAACTCAAACCACATCTGTGACACGTCCCGGCCTCCGCTCCGCTCGCCTCTTTGTTTTCTGCTGTTTGTGACGCAGAGTTGGTTTACATTTCATTTCCGCTGCGTACTAAGCAGTTGATCTGTCTGAGATTCTTATCCTTATCTTATAGCTCCTGCTGGGAAATGATTCAGTTTCTGTTTACAAGTAGACGTGGTGGTGGTGGTGGTGGTGGGGAGTGTGGGAGGGGGCGACACCGCTGAACCTGCAGCCAAGAGACTCAAACAGACACATTATGCACTGACTACAGGAGTTACAGCTATATTTTGTGGGAGAAATGAGGATCAATGGAGTGTATTGGTCCAAGGCGAGTCTGTTTAAATAAATGTATAGCTGTTGGTGCAGCATCTCTGTGTAATTACACCCAGTGTGATAGCTACATCAAATCTCTTTGGGGGGTGTGATCGATCGACTGTGCTGCAGTGGCCTGTTACGGTGCGTTAATGGAAACAGGTCTGCATGCAAAACCTGCGAGAGGCTCTCCTGCCTGTCAAGGCGATTTCAACTACAAGAAGACGTGGGGTTTTGAACCTTCTGTGTGCTCATGTATCTTTTAATGTGGAAAGTATGAAGGCCACATTCCGCTGGAAAGTGCTTTCTGGTCAGCGCTGATGCCCTTTCAGGTCGCCAAGTTTTTTTTTCGAGTAGTCGGCACAGACTGTCTCAGAACATCCACGCAGAGTTTCCTGCTGAATTCATCCTAGGAAAGGTCAGCGTTGTGTTTTGCAGCTGTAATGGCAGCGCTCCCGCGCTTGTGAATTTCTAAAAACAAAGTAGTTGGACGTGTCAAAGGAAGCACGCTGAGGAGGAGACAAATTGCAGGATCGACAGACTTGCTTGTTTGTGAAGAAGAAGAAGAAGAAAAAAAGTTGGTGCGCTTGTCTCCTCCAGCCTGGCTCGTTGGTGGAAAACATCTGCGCGGCTTTTGAAAAAATACGGGCGCTTCTTGCCTCTCATCATGTTCTGAGTGAAACTGTGCCGACGCTGCTGCAAGCTTGGTAAAACTGTCACATGCACGCAGGATGTTGGCTTAAGATAAGATGGGAGGGAGATATCAACTTCTTCCTGCCAGCATACCTGTTATTTCTCATGCGTCTGCGTGCTCTTATAACAAATGCATTTGTAAATATGTCTGGTAAGGATGGTGCGGTGCGGGCGTTACCCGAAGACGTGCGAGCACTTAATGTTGGTTCAAGAGTGCAGACGTGCCCTCTATAAAATAATCTGCCACAAGAATCTCAAAGTCAAAAGTGCGAGAAAAGATAAACCGGAAAAGGAGATACCAGAGAGGATCAAAAGAGGCTTCTGAAGTCCTTAAAAAGCCTCAGGTAGATATCTGCATACAGCTGATAAAGAGCTTGATTCTGTTACACTTACAACCTCTGCTCATGAATATTTATAAGAATGCATCCTTAATTGTGGTTAATCCCTTGTGTTTGCCTATTCCATTTTTAGCTAAATATCACACATGGGATTGCGGCTCTCGGACCCTTAAAGAGCAATCATCTATCAGCCTCAGACTCCCGGCCTGAAATATTTAATCAAACCAATTCCTTTGATTAATGATGCAGAGTAAATTTACTCATGGCATTGTTTTCTCTCTCTTTCTCTCTCACTCTCTTGAAGTAGCAGCAGAGAGGCTCAGTCAATAGCTCCAGCGCTTATTTCACATTCAACAGATGTTGCGCGGCGCACCTTTAATGAACACTAGAAGATTCTCCTCGACTCCCAGATTTTCACTCGAGTGGTTTCAGCATTGAATCTGAAAAGGTAACCTGGTGAGAAATGTTTTATTACATTCTTACTGCATTCATGGCCCAATCATACTCAAAAGCTCCCATTTGTATTCAGTGGGTAAACAGCAAAGACACAGGCTGCATGCTCTCCTCTTCTAAAAGGGCCTAGTGCAGAAGAACTAGTTGCTTTAATACCTACTTTCTATTTGTGTACGGAATGAAAAACCTTTGTAGAAATTCGAAGGGAAGTTAGAAAAAATGGTTGTATCAAAAAAATAAAAGGAAAGAATTCAATTAAAAGGCTTCTAGGAACATTTTTCAAATATTCCTTGACACTGTTGCAGCCCCTGCTTCTTCTTTTGTGCACAAAGCATTGACATCTCACTGTCACCAAACTCCAAGTGAAAGCCCTCCCCTAAATAATAGGGAATAAAAATAATAAATAGAAAACAGCAGAGACCTCAACCTCCCTATAGTTCTTTGTTGCGTATCACCTTCCCCCGTCTTTATCAAAACTGCAGCTGATTTTAAAAGCCTGTAGTTCGATTGCCAGCTCCTCCAGTCCACAAAGATGTGGAGGCAATGACACATCATCTTCTATTTCTATTCAATTTAGTGAGTACATCTTCTGCCACTGTATTGTTGTTGTGGTATTTTTTTTCCTCCATTCTTTCAGAGTATTATAATTCTGCCTGAGCTTGTGGTGGTGTTCGAGTGTTTCAGCCATTCCTGGACAAAGCGTGCTCCTGTAAAGCCCTCCAACATGGCGGCCACTAGCCGAGGGGCGCTATTATCGGAGGCAGATGCACAGAGAGACCTCCAGCTCACACATGATTGTTTTTTCGGCCCAGGAGGTTAGATAGAGGCATTATGGGCTGGATCCCTGTGGGAAGCATCACCAAGCTTTATGGCTTGCCACCACCTCCAGCAACCCTCGAAAATTAAATTGATTTTTTTTTTTTTCCCAAACAAGCCTAGAAGCAAATAAGTGGCTCTCTAACCCAAAGTAAAACCGGCACTGTGAACCTGCCTCACCTGCTGAGCACAGGAACCATTTGATTGGACCTGTGCCCGGCGGAGACAATAACAAATCACAACATACAGTACTGTATGTGTGCTCTGCTTGTTGATTCAACCAATTGAGAATATGATTACCACAGTAACCACACAAATGCTTTCTGTGAGTCAGCCTAATCTTGTAGTATTACAGGACTTTAACAGGGATAAACGTGCGGCAGACTACTTTTCATTCACCCTAATGTAAACATCAACATTCAGTAGCTAGTTGTACTTTCATGTATTCATTATATAAAGCTGTATAAAAGCATTACAGTTTGCAGATTTTCCTGAAATGGATACTAAAGGATTTAATGCACAAAATGGAATGCAGTTATCCCGCAGCTTAGCATACAGCTGCAAAAAAAAAAGAGAAAAGAAATACAGCATACCGAAGCTGAATATAAATGGTGCTATTTGCTCCCCTTTGCATATTTTCTCCTCTTTTTCTCCTGCTGTTATGGAGAATGTGAGATGCTGCATCAGCTCAGTGCCAATGAGACTATTAACAGCACAGAGGATCTCAAAGGTCAGGGCGCCGGTACGGAGTTGACACCAGGTCGTCTATTTATTGCGGTCGCTTCAAACCTCGGTCAATTTGCAGAGGCTGGTGTGGGTTTGGTGCTAATGCGCGAAGATGAAATTTGCTCTCCAGGCCCCCGATTTTTGACCTTATGATCGAAAGGGTGGCAGGGTATCAGCAGTATTTTATTATTTATTGAATAAAAGGGGCAGTCTGTCAATTTTTTAAAAGAAGTTCAATTCAGTCTTTATAAATTGGAAACCTAGCTTATACTGAGCTTTAGCATGGGACTTGAGGCTGACGGTGTATATAAGCGCCAATTAGCAAGTATCAGTATCTGTGTTGACCATAGCTAAATGGCTCGTTAGCTTAGCCTGTTAACTGGCAAACTAATTAGCCTTGGGTTAGCCTTTGTGGGCGACCCAGTGGCCCACCTCTGTTATGGGACTGTAGGAGCTAAAAGTCAAGCTGTTCTGTTGTGTTGTTTTTTAATATGCATGGAGACTAATCAATAATACAAAAATAATTGTCGCCCTAAAATGTTTTCATAAATGATATGACAGTTGGAATAGCAAAGGTGTTTCTCCTGCTTCATTATTAACCCGACTCAGACAAGGGGGGTAACAGCAGTTGGCTGAAACCTCTTTCACTGGGATTTACTCTACATATATTCATATTCATGATGTTTCCTGTGACAGATATGACCGTGCCCTCCATCTTTCCTTGTCATCCGCTCACAGAAAAGTCACCTCTGCTGTCACCGGAGCTGCCTCTCGTGTGTGCTGCTGTGTACACCTGGGACTCCAGCCCTTTTGCTGCCCAACAATGTGCAAACATGAAAAGGCACATCAGGGTAATTGGTGCTCTCCCAGCACGTGTTGCTCAACATAATCAGCATCTCGCTGCTTCATGGGAGCAGCTATTCAGGCCCAAAGAGGTAGATGAGGGAGGGGAGAAAGGGAGGGAGGGAGGCAATCGTGGTGCTGGCTTCACTGTCAATAGCATAGTGAACAAGCCAGGAACACTCTGGGAACTGGTTCCAGCTGGCTAGATATTAAGCGCTGTCTCCTCACACCATCACACGCAAGGGTCACAGAGCCCCGACCACCATGAGGCTCTGAGCCCATTGCAATCCCCCCAAAACACCATTCCACCTCTCTGCTCCCAATATCCGCACACACGCCTGAATTTCCACCTCCTTCTGATTTTCCGCAGGTGGGGAAACAATTTTCAGGCTGAATTTTTGTTTACTAGTTGTGGATGCGGATGCGACTGGTTAAAAGGTTATTGCAGCAGCACTTTTGAAGCAGGTGTTTTGCAGCCCAGGATGGCCTCCTGCGGTTGTGATCGCCATGCTTAGACTGAAGGAGACGTTCTGTTTAGGCGTGGATCAGCGGGCTGGAGTGGATTGTCAAGAAAAATAGTCGCCACATGGATGGATTGATTATATTTTCCTGTCAACCAGTAGAAAATCTGGCTGCGATGTGTCCATAATATCAATAAAGATGGCATAATCCAAACACGCTTTATGGAATTCAGTCTAAATATAGTGTCCATACGCTCCTATGTTTACAATAGTGGGAGTTTCTGTTATTGGCTGTAACCGCTAGTTTATCTGACGATGCCACATCATCATCATCTGATTCCCTACCACGCTTAAACAGCAATTGTCTTTGCGGTCTGTTCGGGGATTTACCGCACACTCGCTCCTCATGTTTGCACAACAGTGCACGTAATGCTTCATTAGATGGATTCCTTCACGACAGGCTGTAATATACTTAAGATCATCCAGGAAAGTGATGGATAGTATAATGTGTTGTGTGTCCTTCTGATGGCAAGTTTTTTAAAAGAAGCTCCTAAGAGGTAGTTGTCAAATTACTGTAAACGCAAGGGTTAAAATTTCAAGAGAATAGAGAGTATACTGTTGGCGGTGCAGCCCATGTGGTTCTCGTGATGTTGTAATTCCCTTTGAGCTTTTGATTGTGCAGGTTGTTCAAAGTCTCATCTAAAATGTATAAAGATGGTTGACATCTATCTGAGCTGTGTGCATGACTGGAGACTCTGGAGATTTGATGTTCCTCTTTCTGTCTCTGAACCTCTTGCCCGTTCTGACTAGAGGTTAAACCTTTCATGTTGAGGACTGTCAGTCATTGTTTCGTGTGCATGTGCACTTGGCCAGGTACTAGATATTTTTTTTATTTAAAGCTCCAGGCTTCCCTCTGGACGAGGTTGAAGAGTTGAACCTGTTAGATAAGAGGACCGGTGCAAAGGCTACAGTGAGAGTCCGGAATGTTTTGGCTCCAATTTAGCCCACGACCACGGACTAAAAAGCTCCTGTATCTCCAGGCAAAGCAGGAAAAATCCTGTTTGGCAAACTTTATGGAGTAAATGACTCAGTGAGGTTTTAGAAACTTTTCAATTTAGCATTTGGACTTCTTCACAACTGCCACAGACAAATAGGTAAATAATCACGACCATGTTCAAGTGCCAAGACTCAGTCACGGTACAATAAGAGCTGTGTTTACGCGGGTTTGATATTCACGAGCCCGATGGACCCCTGTGGGGCAGCATTATAGAAGTGTCTCCCTCTAAACTATTTTAAGCACTTTCCAACAGCCCATAAACACGGCTAAATATAGGTTTGTCTGTTACTATGGACTTGGCAGGAGCCCTGAACAGTCAGAGCACTGTGCAACAAGCCCGCAGGAATTTCTGATGTTGTAATATGAAAACCGGGGGCCTCTCATGGATGTAAACTCTGGCTAGCCCTGTCACCAAGGTGCAGGCGAGCTGAGTGGAAAAGCAAACTTCTCACAGATTTCACGGGGCTGGAGGAAAAATTGCAGATAGAAATCGTGGCACCTTCACGGAGTTAGACAGTCAGGAAAGTACCCATGGGCCGCACGGTTACACTTTAATATTTCATCACGTTGTTGTGGTTCCCGTCGTCTGATGAGGGATGAAATCACACATCTGGTTGCACACAAAAATCTGATCTGGCTTATTATGAATAAGCATAGGGAGATGGAATTCCAGTCTCGGCACGATTGAGTCATAATGCATATACAAACAATGTGGATAAAGCAATGCAGGCGCAGATTTATGATTTATGCAATGAATAAGGCAAATACATGAGCAAGGTCAAATTATAAAGCCCTGGAAAACGTGTTTTACATCTTATGTATTTCATTATTCATAACTAAATAAGCAACCTTGGGTATTATTTTATTTATTAACAGTTAACACTCTAAAGTGAAGCCGTGCCCTTCAAACCAATGAGAAAAAGCTAAACGAACAATATAAGTAGAGAAATCTCTGATCTCATTAAAAAAAAAAGTCAAACTTTGACAGAAAATAGTCACTCACAGTGAGACGCTGATTGAGAAATTTTAATTTCAGAGTTAAAAAAGAAAAGAAAAATGATAATAACATGCACAGAAGGCAGTGCAGTCACATAATCTCTGATTATTCCATATTTAGAGTCAAGTCTTCACACTGCCCGTGCAACCGTAGCCATGAGTCTGCATGTAGAGCGGAATACCTGCAGAGTGAAAATGAACTGCTCATGAAGCTCTCCCATTGTGCATTATCACCCACCGCCTGCTACAGTTTTCTTAAAAGTCCAGGGAGAGATACCCCCCCCCCCCCACCCTCCTTACACCACCACCCCCCATTCCTCTGCTCATGTTTTATTCATGCTCTGAATTTGCAGGGCCTGACAGTGCAGCCCCCCCCCACACACACACACACACACACGCACAGCCCCTCCACACTTTCCCACTTTTTGTTGTTTCTCACTTGAACAGAATAATGCATTACAATGTTTGCCATCAAACATGTACTGTGGTGCTGACAGTGGTGCAGAGGCTCATTAGGAAAGGCATTCAACCCCGGTGGGCTGTTTCCACTGAAAGCTAGTGTGGCACCTTAACGACCTAAAGTCAGTAAGGAGGTGTGCGGCAGATGCTTTTGTACTGTTTGTGCCTCTGTGTGTGTGTGTGTGTGTGCGTATTTGTGTGTGTCTCCCGCGTTGCATTCAAGTTGTGGAAATTAACTGGAATTCGTCGTTACCTCTGAGTGTCACTCCCTCGGCTCTAAAGGTGAGAGCGTATTTAAATTTTTTCCCATTTCATTTGTGAGCTGCTGTGACTTGATAATTCAGCGTGCTGATGGCTCCTCTCTTCAGAGTCACTCCTTCATTATTGACACAGGAAGGTTGTTTGCTATACCACCTCACCACCCATGATGACTCATACCGAGCTGAACTCTCCTCTATTCATCACTTCGCACCAGCATCCTCCCCAGCCTCACTTTTCATTTCTGCTGACCTACTTTACACATACAGTGCAGTCCATAAGAATTTGAGCGGTCACACATTTCCTATTGTTTTTTTGGTCTGGTAATAGTCCAGCGTATTAGATTTGTGATAAAACAATTACAACCGACCCGTGGAGTTCAGCTCGGAGATCTGATTCTTACAGATTGAGTCTTCTTCTTTTTATCAATGGATTGGACTGATCCAGAGCCCAATAAAAATGTCTGATATATATATTTAATTTATTAAATGTCTGATATTCAGATCAAGATATGTTTATTGATTTGTTTTGTTTTTTACATCATCTCATCCCTTATTTGGCCATCTTATAAACACAATGAGGGCTAAAGCTGTTATCATGCAACAATCACCACCTATCCACTCCCAGCAGGAAACCATGTTCAGGGGCAGAGAAAACTTATAGAAATAGCTTCTTTAAACCCTTTCCCCTGTGAATCATTCATCACTGGATGCTTCATAAACAAATAATGAACTACAACAACATAGCTCTTTCTATATGAAATATGTTACAATAATTAAAAATTCTGTACAGTATATTCATAAACATTTAAAATCTTTTTTTTCTGCTTATGACAACAATTTTGTGTAATAGAAACAATTCTCATCTTTGACTAAAATTTTACCACACAATAAAAGACACTGAGTTGTGCTGAGCAGGACATTTTACCCTAAAAATAATGTAATTGGATTCTGAAAGGTCTCTACTGCCTATGTGTACTGCAATTTGTTGAAGTCAGGGGTATACACTAATATTAACACACAGTGTAGTTGAGAAGCTGAAATTGGCCAGTGCTACTGTCCTGCTGGATGACTGGGGTGATTTTTTTTTCTTTGCCTAAGTCTTTTGTCTTCCACTTTCTGTGCCTCTACATTTCTTGTACAAAGCAGCATAATTTCTCCAATTTATGATTGGTTTTTCAGGGCATAATAGGGCTACAATTCCTCCACGGCTCGCCCCAATATGTATGCAATCACCTTCGATATACAGCTCACAATTTCACTCAAATCCATTGTGCCAGAGTACGGAGCTGACTCGGCGGAAAAAAAAACAGTGAATGTCCAAACACTTATTGACTGCAACTGAAGTACCAGCAAGACCAAATTATTTGGCCGTGGCTGAGGGACTGTAATTGTTCTCCACGGAGATGGTGAGGATTAAGATGAAAGGGAGCACCTGAGGTTTCCATCACACAGAGCATGAGTCACACACACACACACACACACAGACACACTGTGACTTTGCCAGTGGGTGCAGGTGAGTGTGACTGCAGCAAGTCATCGCCCTTGTCTGGTCTCATCACTCTGCCCAGACAATGTCTTTTTGACAGCTTCATCAACCACATGATCACGATACAAAGACGGTCCGGAAGGAGGAGGTGAAACCTTTTATCAAACTGCTGAGGGAGCAAATAGTGTCTTTTCAACACAGCCGGGGATGATGGGAAAACGTATATATATCTTGCAAATCAGCGACCACCCCAGGAGGTGCAATCAAATGAATTGACACTCTGCAACAAATTAAAAAACGAGTCCTAATGCCTTGATTGAATCCGTGCTGTATTAAGCCACAAAGAGCTTCAATTTGAAGCACAAAGAGGACTGTTGGAGGTCAGCTGCCTCTGTGCAGGCAGACAGGGTTCACTTCACGGCTGATGATGATTGCCTTTATAAATAATGTCAGTGTTTGGGGTCGAACTAAATGCAGTATTCATGTCCTAAGGCGTCTGGAAGGCAACGCAGATTCCTCTAGCACACAACAAAAAAGAAAAAAAGAAGAAATGCCTCGTGACACAGCTGTATCAGTCAATGGTCAGTGTTGATATAATAATGTTGTTCACCAGACAAACCATCTATTATCCTGCAGCTTTATTGAAATCGGCAGTGACAATTCACAAAGACAACAACTCTATTCAGATCTGTCTTTGAGATCTGGCAGTTCTGTCTTTGTTTTTCTCAGTATTGTTTTTTATCTGAAACAAACACCCACTCCAGCTGAATATAGAAGCATAAAATCAATATGCTGCATATTGCAATAGCATTTCATTACTCTAACTCAATTAAATGTACCCTATTTTTTTCGTCTTCTTTTTTTTTAGATTGAAAGCGAGAGATATACAAGTCATTGATCTCACTTCCTTCATTAGACTCGCTCTCCGTCCCCCTTTCGTTCAAACACACACCCATATATATATACACATTCAAAGACACACAAATGCATTTCCCCTATCAATTTTCATCTTCCTTCCCACGGTACCTCTTTCCGAGAGCTATTCACATTTTATAGCGTGCTGAATATGAGGCTCAAGGGTTGTTCCTAAAAGTTTCTTGAAGTAAAACGAAGCTGCCGCACACTTTCCTCAGCGGTCGCCCTGGCTTTGTTCAATAAAAAATACCCTCTTCACTTTAAAGGCTGCCATATTCCACAGCTGGCTGCTTCTACATTTATGTGAAGCATTTTATGCATCCTTTTTTTTTCATTAGCACATCAAGTGCATGTGAAAGCACAAGCATGACTACCTTGTTTTATGCACTGTACATGTTATTCCACGTTTTTGTCTCTTGTTAGCAGCTCTCTTCAGAGAATGGCAGTTCTGTGTGAAGAAAATAAATCCACAGGCAGACCGCAATCAAGATGGCCACAGCCTGAATACACAGTGGCCCAGGGCTTTTTAAATCTGTTGAGACAAATCAAAGTGAGAAGGAAGAAAAGTCTAAATTAAGCCTCAAATCATTTGAGACAAGTCCGAGTTCAGTCTCAAATCATTTGAGACAAGTCCGAGTTATCAGCGGATCGCCGCAGAAAATTGAAACTGTGTAGTACTATAAATAAACCAGCAAGCCAACTACCATCAAGATGTATAACCTATATCCTCTGGCCCAGAGTTATTTACAGTGTTCTTAGGTAGGGTGAAGGGGGGTTCATGTCAAGCCTAAAGTTTTTCAAGACAAGTGCAAGCTGAACCTCATGTTGTTCAAGATTTAAAAAGAAAAAAAAAGTGTAAAATATTGAATCATGAAAGATAATTCCAAGTCAAGTTTATCACAGCATGGTGTGTCATTTGAAATGAGTCAGAGATCAGTCTCAGGTCTTCGGAGAGTAACAAGTCTGAGTCGGGTTACAGGGCATATGAACCAAATCAAGTCCAAAGTTCCAAGTCATACATTTAAAAGAAAATTAAAAAAAAACAAACAAGTCAAATATTAAACATTTTCTTAAGATGTTTGTGTGACCTGTGGAGACAAAACCAGGCCTCATCTAACCATTTTCGACACCAAGACACCAGGTCTTGTCTCAGGTCAACAGAGTCCAATTTGATTTCAAACATTTTAGACATATCTGAACTCTTAAATAATCTTCTGAGACGAATTCAACCTTCAAGACGAGCCCATCCAACTTCAACAAATGGAGACATGTCTTAGTCAAAAGTAAATTCACAAGTTGCTTTGAAGCCAGTTGAAACTAGAAAACAAAAAGGTTATCTCAAGTGAAATGTCTGGTCCTACTGTACAGTAGCGCTTCAATGTAAAAACCAATATTAGCAATTAGCGGTTGCCATGGACGACCATGATTGGATTGCTTGCAGTCTTCAGTGGATTACTGTAGGACATCAGGTGCGTGATGGTGAAAATCTGCTCTGAGAAATCATCACAGTGAAAAGTGAGGGTTAAAAAAAAGACAAAGGATTGTAGAGGACAACGAGGGACAAGAGGGAGGCAGGAGAAAATCATACAAAAAGACAGACTATGACAAAAGAAAGGCATAATTGTCACAAGCTTTGGCAGTCTTATTGAACCAGCAGCGGCATGGCTCCTGCTCTCAGCACACAGTAGTGGCATTGTCCATCTTTCACATTCTAACAAAGAGCCGGGGTCCTCGACAGTCCACCCCCCCCCTCCTCACCAGGGATGGATGTTGCGCTAATGCTACCCACACAAACTCGGCAGCTTTCTTTTCTCCTTCCCTCCAAGGACGTTGACAAGTTCTTTGTACTCTTGGAAAAGAGTATTTCTTCTATTCCTGTGTTATTTTAGTTTAAAAGAAAAGATAGGCATCAGTCCAACAGGAGTTCTCTTCTTTACAGCTTTGCGGAAAAACAAACAAAAACACTGGCTTTTGCTCTGATTGCTACTCGGTGTTTACAAGGCCAGCGAGAACGGTGAATGCCAAGAAGCCGAGTCATTGTTGTCTGTCCATTTCTACCATTCATAATAGCAGACCATGATGTTCACTCAGCCATTGACCCTGGCCCTGCTTCCTATCATTCAGTTTCTCTCATGCTATTTCAAATATCATGTAGAGGTGAGGTGGGAAAATGCAGCCCATCTATGTTCTGACACCAGAAATCCCGGCCTAACTCGATGAAAGCATGTTGTAGAAAGCCGTGTATTAGCTATGGTGCGTTTCTCTTCTCTATCCCTGGATTTATCGCTCTTGACGCCGTATTAAATCAATACAAAAGAGGAGGAAAAAAAACAACAAATTTGCTGGAGACCCTGTGCGTCTGAAGAAATGTAGCTTAAATTCCAGAGATTACGTTTAACTGGGGAAATGTCAAGGTGGATAACATTACCCGTCATCTATCTGGACTCCGGGCCCAGACTTGGCAACCAATGAATTCACTATTAATGGATGGACAAGAGGAGAGGCAGGAAGAAAGAAGGATATCCACTGTAGGGCCATTTCGGTCCTCTGTTTTTTTTTTCAGCAGCTCTTGGCATGTGTTCACATTCAGTGTACCAGCTTGAAAGTGAGCTTTGTGAGGCACAATAGTGAGCTTGTTCTTAAATCCACACCATTCAGCCTTCGTGCACATTCGCAATAATATTCCCGACAATAAGTCGCAATTTAATTGTTCTACCGTTCTGTGATATGGTGTAGATTCCAAAAGCTGCTCTGTGATTTTAGATTCGGTAATTAACATTTTCATTTTGTTGTGTGAGTGAATCTGCAAGTTTATGAGGAGAGGTGTTCACAGCTGCCGAGGAAAAATAAGCCTTTACAAAACAGATTTTGTGGGAATTAGTTACTAAATCCTAATTAGCATTGTTTCAGCATGGCGATGAAAAAAAAAACAGAAGTGTTTCACTTTTAAAGTTCTGTGTTACATCTTTCCACCGTGGCTTTGATTTTTATTTTAATACACTTTGATACATATTGATATAATGTTCCTGAAGTAACTAAAAAGAAACAGTTTCAAAAAGGCAAGCACTGTGCCCACAACTGTGATACCCTAGATAGTTTCTGGCAGCAGATTTATATGCAAATTCAAGCGCAATCCATTTGGGACAACAACAGGATTTTTTTGGGGAAGGTGTTATAATCATTGGTTTTTCTTTTCTTTTCTACCTTAAGATTCCAACTTTCAAGTTAAATCACTGTTGTCAGGCTGGAAAAGGTATCCGACTGTTCATTTCTCTTTTTATTTAGTCAGACGTACTGCTTCAATAAAAAACATCAAAGTAAGAGTTAGTCACTGTAATATTTAAAAACAACACCTGCAAACAAAGATTATATATATTTTTATACCAGTCAAACCACGAGTGGACAAATAAAATGATGCCATTAGATAGTGGACAGTTGATTACATGTTGAGAATCGCAGATGCAGTGGGGGTACACGTTAAAAAAAAAAAAAAAGGATTTATGGTCGTGAATATTTCAGGTGTGCATAGCCAGATTAACTGTTTCTTGTATTTTTTGGTTTATTCTGGCCTCTTCCAGTACCAGGCAGCAGACAGCTTTTCATAAAGCAGAAACTGTTGCAATGGCTACCTGTGGTTTAATATATACCTTGTGGGCTGACTTAGAACAGTGGTTCTGCCTGCACCTCTGTCATACGGGATAAGAGGATTCTTCAAACATCCACCTGCCAGCCAATGTGGAAAATAGTGTCTTTCCACGGCTGTGGCGCCATCTGCATTTGTACCAGCCTTGGATAAAGGCTCTCAGTCTAGCTCTGAAAATCGACTAGTGTCAAGCCATCACCCACTGAGTGAGAACGCCTGTCTGAGCTCGAGCTTCCTCTGTGATTGGCTGTCCTCTGCTGGAAACATGGTATCGAGATAAGCTAATGATTCCCTTCCTCTAAAAAAAAGAAGAAAAAAAAGAATTTACAAACAGCAGCAGAGATGGGTGGGTGATACAAAGCCATGTCAGCAGTTGGCAGTTGTCACTATCACTAATTGCAGCATCTGTCATGGTGGAGGGGAGAGACAGCTGTTCCAGGTACAGCAATCCAAATGCCAAACCTGATTTTATCACAGTCTGTCAGATTACAGCAAGGCTCCACAGCAGCAGCAGCCCACCTGCTTTCCCAAACTCACTGTCGGGGAACTAGGTTTAAAAATCCAAACTACACACAATTTTTTTTTTTATTATTGGAAATCCCTGGTCAGCTTTTGATCTCAACCTGCGCTGCTGTTTTGTTTTTTTTTGCTTCTCACAAATCAGATCACATTTGCATCTGCAAACAAGCTGTCCAAGCGAGTATTCCCGTGCCTTGACTGATGTGCGCTTTGGCCATCAGTTATCTCAGAACAGTAAAAGCTACAAAGCCAATCGTAGTTTGTTGGAGAGCGCTAGCACATTTCATTCCACCCTCTGTCACATAAAATTCTCCATCTGACACCACGCAACTAGAGGGAGAGAGGGGAAGAGGAAGGGGGAGAGAGAGGGAGCTCCAGCTTCTGTCACCAAGCCACACCAGGGGCATACTAATATCAGCTCAGTCCAGCTGCTCTCCACGCTCGGATGGATAAGCTTGATTATGAAACATTACAGAGCCTCCCTGTCTGTCGGGACAAACCACTCAGCTGTGTGTCAGAAAGGTGACCAGCCACAATGTGGGG
The DNA here is from genome assembly GCA_030347415.2 of Decapterus maruadsi. Classification (NCBI taxonomy): domain Eukaryota; kingdom Metazoa; phylum Chordata; class Actinopteri; order Carangiformes; family Carangidae; genus Decapterus; species Decapterus maruadsi. The sequence goes on along the minus strand of CM064888.1, from coordinate 8,182,695 downwards.
AGGTGACTGGCCAATATGCAACAGTGTAGGACTCTGTCTCTCAGGTGTCTGATTGCATATTACTCTGCCAAGGTCTGAAAGTTGGCTTGAAGTACCTTTTTAGAGTGAAAAATTCACCTCAGTTTATCCAGGCAATGTTTGACTACCAGACGCCACAAACAGCCAAGGAGACTGACTTTGCAGACATTAACGGTAGCTTGTTTAGTGTTGTGTAGTGAGTAGTGCATTTGTTCAGTGTGCAGAGGACGTGTTGGTTTCTTGTCACTCCGCTTTCTGAAGTTGAGTAAAGTGGCCTCAAACTTTTTTCTTTCTTTCTTTCTTTCTTTCTTTCTTTTTTTTAACCAAAATAAAATACTTAGAATTTTCATGGCCGTCTTCCATCACCTCTAAAGTCCCATTGCGCTCCGACTCCTGATACTTATCAAAATTTATGTAAACAAAACAAGACACTGTCAGTAACCTCCAAAATAACCTGTGGGATTTATACTTTTAAAAAAAAAATAGATCATAATATTTCAGATTTTCTATGGTTAAGATTTGTTCAGGGTTCATGGGACAAAAAGAGTTGAAAAAGACAATTGTCTTTGTCAAACTAAATTAGGTTTGCTATGTGACAGGGTCTAACCAATGTAAATTTGTGCTTATCATAACCGATGTCTTCACTAATAACGGAAGACATTCGTTTATATGAGGTTAAGAAAGGCCAAGATGTAATGAGTAAAGATTAATTTCACATTATAGCTCTGCCTGTAAATACTATAACCAACATCTCTACTGTGATCACAACGACTCCCAACAGTTGAACAGTTATCAACATCTTTTATTGTTCCAAACCAACTTAGGTGGCAAATGACCTTAAAATGGGTGAAATCAAGGTAATTTTGGCTAATTATAATTGGGTCTAGTACATTTCTGTGTTTGGCTGACAATATCAGCCAATATCGGGCCGGTAATTATCTGTGCCGATAGTTATCATGCATCCGTAGTAAAAGTCACATGCTTTGTTAACCCAGTCAGACTAAAATGCTCCTTTGAAATGTCCTTTGACATTACATGTATCCTTTCAATCAATTGTTAATAAAGAAGCCATTGATTTATGGGGGTGTCCTTCCCTTGGTGGGGGCAGCCTGCTTATACTATCATTTCCAGCTATAGCTACTTCATGAATACTGCTCAAACAAACAGGCACACATCTGTCCTTGTGCTGACAAGGTTTTATGCTCTCGGAGTGACATTTTCATTGAGACTTATGTAAGGCTGAAGAACCAATCCGAATCTATACCTCACCGTGACATCACCCGCTAAAGTAACTATAGAACATACTGTATGTTTTCCTTTCAGTCAGCAGGTGAACGCGTTGCCAGGCGAACCTTTCACGACTCTCATTATGAGCAGCGGACAGCCCGATCATAAATACACAGAATTTATGGATTTCATAAAATGGTGTGCAAAGAATGTCAAGGGTGTGCTTGTTTGGTGTTTCGCTGGTAAGCAAGCAAGGCATTGTGAGGAGCCTGCTGAAAGCCAGGGTTATTGCAATGTCAACACTTTTAGGAAAGATGGATGTATACTTTGACAGAGCAAAGTAGACCAAATCACCCCATTAAATCGCAGTTAACAAAAAGGTCAGTGATTTCAAGCTAGACGTGTTCTAACCAGTTCCAGAGGAGAAGCATTAAGTCCGAGAGAGGCTGAATTTCATCAAGGGGTGAACACTTTTTTTTAGTGTCTGCAAACCATGTTTTAACAGCAGTTCAACTACACTGCAGTTGTGGCTATAGGATCAGCTTCACATTTCAATAAAGTGATTTTAAATGGTTTGGAAAGAACATATTTATGTGACCTAGACGTCAGTGTCGATTTCATACTCAATTAATTTATCGCTGTGTTGTGTTTTGAGCAAGTTGCTGCTTCCTGGGATGCTATGAATTCCAATACAAGGGGCTTATTTCTAATGAAAATGGAAGGATTTTTGAAAAGCCAGGAGAATCAGCATGATGCATTGTGGGCAATCCGTCCCCAGGCTGCTGCTAAAATAAGGGGATATTCTGCTGTCGTCCTGCAGCGTCACCAGGTCTATTGCTTGGGGGGTGGGGGGGCTGTCAGAACCGGTGTGCTGATAGCCCCCGGGCATGGAGCTGTGCCACAGAGGTATAAGGCAAAAAAAAGGGGGGCTGCTTTAAATTTTCCCTGTGGAGGGCTGGAGTGCTGCTAACACACCATGAGGTCTGAATATGCAGCGTCAGCAGGATTGTGGAGGACACTTAAGGATCAAAGCCCCTGCAGAATGTCTTTGAATTCTGGAGGTGTGCTGTATGAGCCCAGAAATGAAAGTTTAAAAGTCGAGAAAAGCTGTAATGACAAAATTTGGAAATGAATGTGCGACTGTATTCATCAGTGCCCCGCACACGATGTGAAGGATTTGATGTCAGTCCCCCCCAACATTCACTCATATGTATAAGGAATGTCACACATTTTGTCATGTTTTGACAAGCTGAGGAGGGAACTCGGTTGTCATTTGCATGTCAAACACTCTTGTAATCATTTTTTTCAGTGTGTGTTCCCTTCCTACCTACTATGTGTCAAGAGGGATTGCTTTTAAGAAAATGGCATAGAGCTTTTAATTAGGGGAGCATCACTGTGATTGTGCCTCTGTCTGCCGCGGATGTCACTGCTCATTTTGTGCTCGGCTCAGCTGGTGCAAACCTTACAGCTTTTTCCTCTGATATATTGAACCATCAATAATTCTATATTTAAACCACTGTAGAAAATAGCACTCCTGTAGGACAGCATGACACATACGCCGTGGAGTAGACCACATGACGATGAAATCTATACAAAGTCGGCCTCGGTTCATTTACTGTCTGTGAACCAAACACCAGACAATCCACAGTCATTAATTCCTCCGTACTTTAATGACTGGGTTTATAAAATGAAATTTGACATCCCTCATTAGTAATTAATTACCTTAGACATCGAACAGGAACAACACTGCTGATTCATTACACCTCAGCCTGATGATGAGGAGAGTCCTTTTGCCCTTGGGCTAAGGGCAACCTTTGTATTTCTCCTGTTTTTGTTTTTTTGCACCACGGCGGCATGAACTACGCCGGAGCCGTGCATTATCGCAGCACTTTAATGCACCTTTGATGACTTTTAAGACATTGACAAAAAGTGCTGAAGTTAAGAAGTGACATTTCACGTTTGCCAAGCTCCACTGTTCACAGAGAAGTCTCGCAGCCTCAGATGGAGAGTGCCACAGCGATGCTTAGCGCCATGATTTATCCTTTATGACACTGAGAGCTTCTGTGGCAGCCTGCCCGGCCCAACTGTGATACTTCAGGTTGCCAGTCTCCCCGGGACGACGGCTCCTCCTACCTCTGCCTTCGGTACACCCAGACACATTTTTCTCTTGATTCATCACCTTGAATCTGAGCTGCACACAGTACTGTACGCCCCATACGCTCCATCCTTTTGTTGAAGGCACAGACGTCATATGTACAGAGGTAATTAGTACCACGGGGTTGACCCCTGACCCACTCTTTGAAGATTTCTGTGAGTACATTTTCTAGTTTAGCCTTCTCCTCCACCACCTCCCCTCTGTTTCCCTTCGTCCTCCGGGTATCATACAGTTCCTCCTTCATTGCATAAACTGTTTGAATCCACTCCTATGAAGGATGAGCAGGATGACCGCTCCGTGTTTTCTAGCCTGAGACTTAAATTCCTGTGGGTACCATTACGGTCCCATTTCCCCTGGTCATTTTTTTCCCCCTCCAGCAGTGGAAGCTGAGACCCACATCTCTCTCTCCCCCCCTCGTCCTCCTCCTCCTCCTCCTTCCTGCTGCCTCCTCCTCTTCCCTAGCCACAGCCATGAACTCTATAAACACTGAGGCTTTGTCTGCAGCTGTTGTGGCGAGTCGGCAGTGTAAAGCCAAGTCCTTACGGAGCATCAGTTTGTGCATGGCCTCGACTGAGTTCGCCGACTGCCACTTAGGTTGACCCGAGGAGAGAAGGGGGCGGCAAAAAGAGGCGAAGCCATGGTGACTTGTGCTGTCTGCGGCTTATGTAGCCTCCAACTGCCCAGAGGCGTATTTTATGGCCACAAGTAGCGGCATGTGCACATTTTTATTGTGGTCTCAGTGTCGTGGCTGCCACATGTGAGCCCTGTACCTCCTGCTGGAGTAGTCGCTGCACTGAACTGACTAAAAACTGTGGAAACTTAAATTTCAACCCTGGTCTCTCCAGTTTTCCACTGATACCACTGATGTAAACAAAGGTGAGGATACATTATAGTTTACTTACAGTTACTTTACAATTATGACATCATATTTTGACATCTTTGGGCCACCTGGGGGCAGAGGAGATAAGGTACATCTCAACTAGCTCCAACTAGCATTTACAGTAGTTAACTCACACATTTACCATTATCTCCGGATTTGTCTCACTTTTGCTCTTTCCATCACTGAGTCCCAAATGTTTAATTTGAGTATCAAAACTTGGCAAAAACAGGCCTGATTGAACTGAAGAGTATAAACTCTGGAGTAAAGTAGCAGATTAAACAACTATCGCTGAACAGCTAAAGCTAGAAACCAGGTTAATCCAGGTTTCAAGTTAATGCTCCTACTGTATTTTTGTGTTGCTGACCTTGGGAGACCATCTATGTTCCCAGGGTCATCGATTCCCCAGTTCAATACATAGACCCCTTTGATAGCATATATATTGAACTGGGGAATGTAAGACCCTTAATCGTGCTTCCATTATGTCTTCAATAAGTACATGGGATAAGTACATGGGATAGGACCCTGTGAACAGAGGAATAGCTCTGCTGACATTCACACATTTCTAGTATATCATGCCTGTTCCAGTTAGTTATATGGACATATTTCATTTTCTTTATAGGTTTTTGAAATGCTGAATAGTACTGGCTGACATGAATGTAAAGTCAGCTGAATGAATCACACTCTGGAAACCGGCTCTCAACCGCCCAGGGTCTCAGTTTTAGCCATCGCTTACCTCTGATGTGAACCTTTCCTCATTCATTACACTGAAGCAAGGCTCAACCGGTGGTAGTCCATTGAGTCCAATTATGACTTTTCCAGTCAGAATAAGGGACGGTTTCGTCCCCAGCTGCAGATAATACAATCAAAGAAATGTGTAATTGAGTTTATTTTGTAATGGAAAATGAGGAGAGGATGTTAGACGTGAATAACAGATGGATGAGTCACCCCCCCCTCTTCTTGCATGTAGCGGCGTTAGAGCCAGTCATTTTATATTCAGTACCACTGGGACCAAAGATGGGCACAGAGACATAATGCATCTCTCTTCTCTGTGATTTACACAATTTCCTGTAAAATCAATGCAGTGTGATGACATCATGGTATTCACATTCTCATACTTACATCTGAATAATTGATTCACTGTAATATGTGGTTCGAAGATGTGCTAACATGATATTTCTGTGCTGGTTTACATTGATATTCTTCATAAATATTTGATCAAGACAAAATGCTGTGATTTGAGGGAGTTTTTTCTCTGCATTATTTCTTGGTCACGTGACCCAAGGCATCTGCAATTTGCATGTGAAATCTAGAGATTGTGAAAATTGAGACTGTGACCATGTCCATCCATGTTTGCCTTCTTGAATACTCGTTAGGACCACACTACACACTTGTCTGCAACCGAGAAATAAATCAGGTGAGGGTGCGACGACTAAAGCAATTGGCCTGAGAGGCACATTTGCCAAGTATACCTCTGATCTGCAGGGACGAACACGTCCTTCTGAGGACCTTGCTCTACTTGATCAATATATATATCCCCTCTGGTGTGAACTGAAAGAGCCACGTGGAGGAAGAGAAAAATGGTCAGTGCACATTACTCTTTAAGGATTATGTGTCATTTGCCCTTTAAGATGCACATGTATTTTATCAGTGCACTCAGATGTCATAAACTTAATGCAAAAGGCCCGTTAATATGAGCACTGGCAGGCGAGCCCAACGTTTCCCTGATTTATCTGTGGTGGTACAGGGGAAAAATTAATAGCTTATCCTACTCCAGCACTGCATCAGTCATAATTCTCAAGCTGGCACCTTATTCTCTACACATTTAATGGATACAGAGCTTTATAATTTATCCTCTTCTTAACTGCAACTTTACCTGAATTAAATTTCAGGCACTGTACTTTGATTACATCCTTGCTAAGTACCACAATCTGATTTCTCTATTATGTAAGGGATGAATACAAATGGGCTGTCTGAGTGAGGGACAAAAGGCGCAGGAAGAGAGAGGGGACACAGGGAGAGATAACAAATTTAAAAAAAAAGAGAGCAAAGCTGAGAGGCTGAGAAAAGAGGAAAGACAAAGAGTCAGAGAGGAACAAAGAGCTGAAAAGAGTGGAACGGGAGCAGCTATTCCAGTCTGGATGAGCCCCTCTTGACCTTCTTGGGTCCAAGGAATTGTGGTGGAACACACACCAGTCTTTGAAGCCAGCCTTGCACACCACATGCTTGAATAGAGCAGGCTCTGACTGTTGGCACCGAGTGTGTGTGTGGCGGTGAAAATCAAGTAGCTTTTACAGGAGCGTCTTTAGGTTTTGGCTGAGGCTGTCAAAGCCCCGCTGGAGCCCCCGGACCTCGATGTTCCCAGATCCTCGCAGCAGAGCCTGTGGCCTGTCACTCCCCTGCCAAAACTGGAGCTCATTTGTGGAATACGGTGCACTTTCCTGTTGTGGCGGAGCGGGATGCAGGTTCTCAGCAGAGTGTAGGATCAAAGCCCTGTGCGGGACACAAGCACATCGCTCCGTGTCACCCAGTGATAACCCTCATTTCTCCTGCCAGACTGGATTCCACTCATATTTCACAAGCAAACTCTGGGCATCGCTCATCCCTCTGCCTTCGCTTCATATGAAATAATGACCTGTCCTACATTGTAGTCGCCCTGCACTACGGGTTCTGTTTTGACGGCACGAATGGTAAAACAAAAGTGTGATCATAAGACCTGAATGGTCTGAAGGTTAGAGGAAGTATACAAAATTTGAACTTTTCCACATTTTGTCGCATTACAACCACAAACTTTAATGTATTATTGGCATTTTAAGTGATGGACATACACAAAGTAGCGCACACTTTTGGAGTGAAAGGAAAATGATACATGGTGTTCAAGATTTTTAATGTCTGTCTATCACTTAAAACCCCAATAAAATACATTTAAGTTTGTGTTTGTAATGTGACAGCATGTGGAAAAGTTCAAGAGGTATAAATACTTTTGCCAGGCACTGCATCTACCAGCATAAATTACATTAATCCTGTGACAACTGATATATAACTCATAACTAACCCTTTTCAGTTACCATATGGTTATTCATCCGTCATATTTGCAGCAACATTTTCATTAATTTGGAGTCCCATTTGTGTCCACCTGGTGAAGGCAAGTCCATTATTAACTCTCAAGAGGCTGCTTTTTCCTCTTCACTAATTACTGAGGGAAACATCTGACTAAATGCTCCACTGTGTTCACCGGCAAATCACTAAAGGTATCCTTGAGCGAGCAGATTTATGTAATAATAATTATGAGCAGCCACTTTCCCATCCAAGTTGTTTTTGGATTTACATTTCATACGTTCTAATTAAAAAAGAAAAAAAAATCTATTACCGCCACTTTAATGATTAACATACTACACATGCCATAAAACATTTCAGCTCTGCAGCTTTCAGTGATGTCTCGTGTAGATATTGTGCATCTGTTACCGTGGATTCTGTCCACTGAAGAAAATGCAAGATGGGGCTAAAAGCCATTACATTGATGTTTTGTCAAGATATTTTGTCATGTGCATGTGACACTGCTGCTCAGTGACCAGTGCATCATGTTGTTGGAGTCCTGGGTCAGTGTCCAGTCAAGAATGTACGCAGCTGCACTGCGTGGCAGGAAATGCATTCCTACAAAATGCCACCCAAGCCTCCCCTGGATAAATCTAATAATAAGTGTCAGGGATGCACTCAATACAAACTCTTTTTTAAAGAGCAGTTGGCCAAGCATACGCCATTAAAAGTAATTAGAGTGGATATTATTGATCCTTAACAGCATTCAACATGTCTTCTATTCAGAATCAAACCTGCCTGGCTGTCTGTTGCACAACGTTTTTGCTCGACATCTTTGCTTCTTTTAAGTAAAGCCGAGTGAGAAAATGGGAGACCATGTGGTTTGTTAATTACCGCTGACTAATGAGAACCTGTCAGGCTCTGTTGATCTCACAGTTTGAGTTTATTCTCCCACAATGACTCCAATGAGGGTTTGCCAGCGAGTCCTTATTTCACATCACATTTCTGGATTATAAAATTAATTTATTTTCTTCTTAACTCATCCCTTTCAGTTTATATCTACGGTGACATTTAAACTGATAGCGTCGGACCTGTATTAATTCTGATACTGCTGCTGCTCTATATGTTCTTGCTGTTGCTGTCTGAGAAATTTATATGCACAGACTCTGCGGTGGTTTCTGAAAGATGCTGTTTTTTCTCTCTCTTGGGGATGATGAGTGTCAAACATGTCAGATCTCTCTGTCAGTGTCTCAGTGCAGTCTTGGCCTGCAGGACTGTGAGACACACTGACAGATGGATCATCCAGGTTGTGGCTCATAGTATGTAACATAGAGGAATTTATAGCATTATTTTGAATTTGTATCATCAGTGCAGCCTCTCTGCATTTGCTCCTGTTACTCTAAGCTTCGCATTTGTCACCTTCCTGCTGAGTGTTTGTATGCACTACTTGATTCAACCAGCGCAAATGATTGGCAGCAGTTCTGTGAGTGCACAGCACCATCTAGTGTTGGACACATACACTACGTTCATAGCAAAAATAATGGAGGTGAGGAGGAGCATCCAACAATGTGTTACTGAAAGTTATCTGTGTGGGTTTTCTTGGTGAAAGTTCTGACGTCACAGCAGAAACCAGACATGTTGAACTTCTTCAAATATGCAACAGTCTGGTGTAGGGTGACCTGTTTTAGATTTTACTCAGTAACCAGAACCCTGCGTGTCAAGACAAAGCAAAACATGCTGTTGACTGCTAATCCAGAACCAATCAGTTTACATGATGTAACCTGCATTTCTCATATTTCTTGTTTTGACAAAACAGTCAAGAGACAAGAACGAAGACTGCAAAAAATTTATTTGGGGAGCAATGGTTTATGCAACAACATCAAGGTGATACAACCCTTGAAATTACATCGTTTTACAACAGTTAAAACATTCACCAAAGTTCAAAGAAATGTACAGATACTGTAAATACTTGTAACTAAACCAGCAACAGCTGGCAGCATGAGTCCTCACAACGCTCACTATCCTCACACAGCATGTTCTGTGTAGAAATAAAATATACCAAATAATACAACATAAGAGAAAAATACTCATCTGTTCTGTTTCAGCATGTAAGTCCAAGAACTACAATTCCCTGAAAGCATTTCTTCCACAGTAACAGTCTTAATTTATGTTAAATTAAAATGAATATAATAATATATAACATGCTGAGAATTTGTACGGGAAATTAAATCTACTTGAACTTTTAGCATTGTCAGACTTTTAGTGCAATTATGAATCTTTTAACAAATTCTGAAGACTGGGGATCTGAAAACTTCATTTTCATTTCAAGGCTTCATGTGTGTGAACTCCAGCAGACAGCAGTAGCTGATTAGACTGTAACTAAGCTGCAACTGTGAACTGTCATCCATATGTCACTGGTAGACTATGTGTACTCAGAGTTGTAACAAGATTTCCCTCTAGCATGCCGTCTTTCCCTCTTGTGTTTTCAACTTGCAGCATAGACATCCTATACAAAAAAAGATGTAACTGTGAGAGCATTCGTTGAAAAAATTTAAAAATATATCCTTTTTTCTAAATTAAAAAAGGTGCCATCCAAGACGGAATGCTCTCAGTCATTAAAAGAAAGACCCTGAATTAACCTTTTCAAAATTCATCTATTCGATAGAATAGAATGAATCCTACCTTTTCAAAATCTATCTTCTCTATTTTATTCAACTTTAGAACATGTAAAAACAAACCACTGATGTTTCCCACTTGTATTGCAGTCCTTTCTGAGCCAGTCTAAAGAAACCCTTTTCTTTACAGCAGTTTTTCTGTACAAAAGTGTCAGTGTATCCTAACAGAAGCACACCCCATACACATTCTCTGTATACTGTATTCCTACAGTAATTGCCCTTCAAAGAGCACCTATCAGAAAAAAAGACAGAAAAATAAACAAGTGATAAATGTTGATGGGTCACTTTGACAGCCCATAGCTTCGGCTAATGTGCGTTATCAATTATGGATGTCTGTGTGTATTACTGTTTAGTTGACTTGCAGCTGTTTAGAAGGACATGATGGTTCTCTGGATGATGTCGACGCATTCACGCAGCTCGTCTTCTTTGATGACGAGGGGAGGGGCCAGGCGGATGATGTCACCGTGGGTGGGCTTGGCCAGCAGTCCGTTGTCACGAAGACGTAAGCACACTTTCCAGGCGTCATAGTCTGGTGGAGAGATATTGTTTTATTAGAAGATAGTTCTCGATTTAAGTGGTTGCAGGATAAGCATCAAATCAAGTCCTATAAACAAACAATCGTGTCCTCTAAGTAGAAGCTGCCTTAAAGGAAAAATCTATGCAGAAAAACAATCAGATTGTATCTTGATAGAGTTCTTTAGCTCTATAGCAAAAATATGTTATAAAGAGCCCAATAAATCTTATCCATAGATAAAACAGGATTGTTTATGGTCTTTCAGTGTAAAAACATGAACATGATCCGCTTCATAAAACCTGAATTAAATGACAAATTTTAAGTGTGCATTTAAGGATTTGCTTATTGTGAAATTTTGAGAGGACGTCATTCTGGTGTTTTGTTTGTTTGTGTCAGGTGTCCTGGAGAGAGCCATATTTGGTGTTAACTTGTGTGTGATCAGATTTTGTGACTGTGACAGCGTCACAAGTGTGCAAGATTATGTGGGCACATTGCAACATGGTCTCTACTTGTGTTGGTTGCCAAATACATTTTCCTATCAAGGGCACGAGTGTAGAAATCTGACATTTCCGAACCTTTGGTCTCCTTGATGACGACTGCGTTGAGGAGGCCTTTCCCTCTGACTGTTGTCACGATGTCTTTGGGCAGTTTTCTCAACTCGGACCGGAGAAGCTCACCCATCCTTTGAGCGTTCTCTGCCAGCTTCTCCTCCTCAAGCACCTGCAAATAAGACAAAGAATGCATTATAATGATTTCACCTTTAGGTACATTGCTCATCATACTTGAGATTGATTTGATGATTGCATTGGTTTAAAGTTAAAAACATCATGTGATGAGTTGTTTTCGAGTAGATAACAAAAACAAGTACTTAAACACTGACCTGAAGAGCAGCGATAGCAACCTGACAGGCCACGGGGTTTCCTCCATATGTGGACCCGTGTTCCCCAGGCTTGATGGTCAGCATAATCTCATCATCACACAGCACGGCCGATACCTGACACACAGATCGTTTAACACAAAGGTCAGTTCCAGCACCGCTATGATCTATACTCCAAAAGTCCACAAAGTTTCACTCCTTGACTTGTCAGCAAAACAAATCCAACATGTGATGTGCAGAAACTTACGGGGTAAACTCCTCCAGAAAGAGCTTTTCCCAAGATCACAATATCTGGACGGACTTCCTCGTGGTCCACGGCCAGTCGCCGGCCGGTACGCGCCAGGCCTGTCTGCACCTCATCAGCGATCCACAACACCTGAGCAAAGCACACATGACTTTAGTAGTGATCTCCAAATCTCGTCTGAAACACACTGTGAAATAGTCTGGGGAAGTAGCAGCTGGAAATAATAAAGTTCCCCACAAAAGACCTGAACAACCCTTTGGCCACACATTAGCTCAAACAACCTGCAGTTAAGTTTCCTATTCTCCTTTATAAATCTTGTTGGCATAGAAGGCTGAACTGATTTGCTGAACAGACTGGACCTGTCGGTTTACTATGGTGCTGTTTAACACCACTGATCTTGTTCGGATTTAGTTGACCAAACCCCTGGCTGTCCTTCTGCAGAAGGGGTCATCTACTCTTCTTGCCAGATAAGAAAACTTATATATAAATGGATAAAAATGTAGTTTGCCCTCAATTAATCTGTCAGTCAGAGAGAGACAGTCTCGATAACAGTTCACTGAGTTCACTGAGTTCACTGTGTTTCTGTATTTGATATTCTTTTGCTTCTACTGTTCAGCATGCATGTGGTAAATATATGGTAATGCATGCAGTATGATTAAAAACTAGATTGTTGTGCTGCACCCACATATACCTGAGAGCAGCTTGATGACTTTGTAACTCCAGCAGTGTTGCCAAAATACATATTGATGTTAAGAGGTGGTAGTTTTAAATAGAGTGTGCTCTCACTCCACCCTCCATCCCTCTGTTCAAGCACCTTCACATCACCGGCAGGCTTTTTGTGTTGTGTGCTCTACCAGACTCAGACGTGGAAGTCCTTAACATTAGCATCAGCCTGTCACATCCACAGAAGAACACGGAACAAGCTTCAGGCAAAATAACTGGTTGGCCAGAGAAGACCTTTTTTTAAATTAAGTTGTCTTATAATTAACTAGCCAAAATCGTTGCAATGCTTGTTATCTGTACCAGTATCCAAAGTGGGAGCCAAAAGTGATAAACATGTCTATTGATAGATGTCGTTTTCTGTGACATTATAAAACAATTTGAAGCAATAAACAAATAACTCAGCTGGTTTGACTCACATTGTGTTTGGTGCAGAGTTCTCTGACTTTGGTCAGGTAACCCTGGTCGGGTACCACCACCCCCGCCTCGCCCTGAATGGGCTCCACCATGAAAGCTGCCACATTTGGGTCTTGAAGGGCTTTCTGGGGGAAGAAAAAGAGGAAAAGGACAAGTCAGACATTTTTATCTGTGTCCGAGAAGATAAACCAGCCAATAAATGCATGCTACTCAGGTAAAGATAACCTTATCAGGAATGACACAAAACTTGAGTCAGTCATTCCTTGCTTATATCAACAAATCAGTCAACCAGTATCTTATGAAATAAACATCATGCTGTTAATGTAACATTCATTTTAACTACGATGCAGGATGGAGGATAAAGTGCAAACTTTAGGAAAACAGTTTCCAAAGCAGCAAACGTCCATAATCACTGATGTTTGTGCTCCAGTTAAAGAAACCACCATGAGTGCATTGTAATTAAGCAGCAGACTTTGAGGTCGTAAATGTTGGATTCATCCACCAAGTGCATTACTACAGAGAGTATGATGAAACTGTTGCAGCCTTTGACATCACGTATAACAATTTTGCAAATGAGTGTGTATCTCTAGTGCATTAGAATGAGGTGTTATATAAAAGATAGATTTTCAAGGCACAAACAGTGGCAGAACATTTCTACACGCTTACAAACAAACATACAGGCTGGTGACATGGCAAACAGAATAAAAGAACCTGTACCTCCAGTGCAGGGATGTCATTGTACGGAATAAGGTCAAATCCTGGCATGAAGGGACCGAAGCCTTCATAACTACTGGGGTCAGTGGAGCTGGAGATGGCTGCCATGGTGCGGCCCCAGAAGTTTCCATCTAATCAACAGGAGAGAACAAGAAAGCACATTAGTATGTTGTTCTGTTAGCAGAAAATGTAAAACCAGTGCTTTGCTAGTCTAAGATAAATAAAGAAGGTTTGTTTGGCCAAATAGTCACTTTACCCTGAAGCAACTAGGAGAAGTTCTGTGCATGCTAACACTAGTAATTACAATGTTGGCTTACTGTAGAATTAAGCTATTTTTTTGTTGCTAATTTCCTATGTAAACAAAAGCACTCATTTATATGCACTGTACGGTTTCAGAATAGAGACTTTGAGCCGACAACTGGATGATCCAGTAAAGCTACACATGATACTGGTGCTAATTTTCAGTGTGAACTAATTAAATGGGGCATCAAAACTGTGATGCAGTATTTTCAAATTTGATGTAGTTATTATTACTTACTTGCAAAGATGATTTTGGCCTTGTTTTTGGGAACTCCCTTCACAGTGTAAGCCCACTTGCGGGCAAGTTTGCAGGCTGTCTCACCACCTTCAACACCTGATTAGAAGTAGAAGAAGAAAACGTCAACAACTACTCATTGTTGTCATGTCTGAAAATGTTCCTTTCTTGTGGCTAAACTCAGCTGCTTTCTTTACCTGTGTTCATTGGTAAAACTTTGTCATAGCCAAACAAGGTTGTGATGTACTCCTCATAGGCTCCAAGCACATTGTTGTAAAATGCTCTGGAGGTCAATGTGAGTTTGGAGGCCTGAGCAGTGAGCGCAGCAATGATCTTTGGATGGCAGTGTCCCTGGTTTACTGCACTGTAGGCACTCAGGAAGTCATAGTACCTGTTGCCCTCCACATCCCACATGTAGATACCTGAACGGAAAACAAAATAAAACAAAATGAGCAGAGATTACAGGAATGCAAGTTTCGTTAAATACTCATCTATTAACCATGCATTAACCCTACTGCTCAGAACTCACCCTCTCCTCTCTCCAAGGCCACAGGCAGTGGATGGTAGTTGTGCGCGCCATACTTGTCCTCGCGAGAGTAGATCTCCTCTGAGGTGAGCGGGCGTTGGGCCTTTAGTTTAGTGGCGGCAGCGGATGAAGAGCGTGTACCAGAGTGAACACTGCGATAGACGACCGGAGCAGCACGGCTCAGGCTACGGCTGACCTGGAAAATCATTCCCTTCATGGTTGTTTGCAGCTCGGACTGTATGATTAATAACAGAAAAACAATAATTCAATTGACATTTATGACAGACGGCAAACAAGTGATGATTTTCAATAATTTCAAAAGAGAGACTGTTAACTTTAGTGTGTTTTTATCCCTAATAAAAGTTATATTATATGGCAACGGGAAACTGTATTTACACAGATTAAGATTGAGTGTTAAAATCTCGTTCAGTACATGGAAAATGCAGAACACAAATCAGACTGGTCGCAACAGACATGCTGCCACATCAACAGCAATGATGCACACGACTAACAGATGTTCACCGTGCACAGTTAAAGGAACTCAGGTTTTTCTTTTTGGCCAGAACACTTGGTTTAAGTGGGGATTTAACTCGCTTCCTGCTTCTTCTCTGTAGAAATTGGAGAATCACTCCTGTGAAACCTGTTCATGATTTTTTTTTTTTTTGGCAACAATGCCTTTACATCACAGAAAACAAATAAAAGAAGAGAAGTGCCTCTCAAATGCTACAAAGATCAGGCCCCAGCAGCTTATACACTGCCATGTGAGATACCACAGAACACATTGGCTTTACAGGTCTGCTGAACATCGCTTCTCTTTCACACTCAACACAATGCAGAAGCAGACTTTTGCTTGGTTTGGGTTAACAATAGATAATCCCACAGCAGCGTGGCAACTCAACTGTGATGTGCCAGACTTTTCCATTCAGTCACGATCAAAGGAGAGGAGACTAGTTTTATAACTGTCCTTCACTTTCATCATCCTGCATTCCTGTAACACCTAGGCTACTTCTTTCTTTCCTTTTACAAGTTCAAGAATTCGAGCGCTTGCGAAATGTTTAAACATTAAGGACGAAGATTTGCTTTCCACTGTGTCATAGCCGCTGAATGGTTTTAGTGACTCACCTTATCTCAACAGCTCCTGGGCATCAAGTTTCAAAAGACCTTATCTGGATGAGTATGTCACTGTTTCTCAATTGTGAGGCTGTGAGAGTTTACCCAAAAACTGCAAGAAAAGTGCCAACAGTTTTGAAACGTCCCTCTGCTTGAATTGGGAACAGACCATAAGGGATGGACGTCAGACACTCACTACTTGACTGGAGGTAATCAATAACCTTGCACAGTGAATAAATACACACTGCAAACAGACAGCACCTGGTATGGATAACATCAAGGACAGTGGACCCTTCCAACTGATTTGACACCAAGTCACCATTAAACCTGCTCTCAGACAGGATAGGCTGGTGGGGAGCTGCCTCCACACACACCCACCTCCATTGCAGCCAGAAGCTAAAAAAAGATCATCACTGCTGACTTACCATCAGATGATGTATGGTATTTGCAAGCTAAACAGGTACTCCAAATCAGACTCTATTCAATATTACATCACGGCACGTAACTTTAAGCTTATTCTAAATATCACTTAATGAAATTGCACTAGTTAAACCCTTGTTTTTTCTTGACCAAAGACTGTAAACGCTTTCAAAATTGACGCTATTGCACAAGAAAAGCGTCGCTTCCTATAGACAACACCGGCTAGCGGGCTAACGTCGTACATCCCTGCGTTTCATTAAACGAAACGGAGAGAAAACAAAATACAAAAACAGGAAGAATGAGACGTGAAGGGGGGTAAAACAGTACCAGAGAAGAAGAGAAGCGGAGTTAAAAGTCCTCTTGAAGCCCACTCTAGTGTTTCCTATCCGGTCTGGTATTTGAAGCAGATTATATGACCGTGTGGCTCGCGCACAGCGTGACTGTGTAGATGTTGCGTGATTGCGTCAGACACAGGCACGCCCCTGTATGATGCAAAACCAAATCCTCTCCTCAGAGCCACGCATCTCCTCAAAGGCCACTATCACCGTTAATAAATAACCACTATTTCCTTTGGCTAAATATGCACCAGGTCAGTCAGCCTCTCTTCTGTGTCATATTTAATATGAAATCAGGACAATAGACTTAGAGTATTCAAAGAAAAAGTATTAAATGTAAGGAATGGTAATGCAGCATGTGTTACAGTCTGGGTTATTCCCATCAAAGATGAAGCGAATTATAATAAATTAATTTGGAATATTTTTCACACCAACAGTCCAGACCTGGTTCAGTTTGCTGTTATGTCAGAGGATTAAAAGCAGATACATAATCTTCTCATTTCAGAGGGTAAAACCATGAAATGTGTCCTTGCCTGGTAAATGACATGTAATGACAATTGAATATGATCATCAAATTATGTTTTGTTTTTTTTATCTGTGTTTGATAGCCTCCTGTATGTCCAGTCGCTTATATCGTTGTAAGATAATAAAGATATTTGACATCAAGAGGGTTTCTTTTTTCTGCCCTAAAATTACTTTATCACTCAGCAGAGTAAGATTTACAAAAAATGACCTCCACCAGTAGTTTTTACCACTTAAAATATGAGTAAAGGGGCATTACAATGTAAAAATCTGGCTATCGCCTGCAAAAAACTGATTCATGCCTCTGGTATTGAACATAGAGAGATATTTTGCCCAAAAATGACTCATCACAAGATTTACAAGATTTGACCTCAACCAGTACTTTTTACCAAATATAAGTAAAGGGACAGTTGCAACGTCTGAATTCTATTATTCAAACAGACATTGTGTTTGATTTGTCATAGCCTATGTAACCTCTATAATGGTACGGCTATTTAGCTGACACGTGTAAATTGAATATGTAAAAGTTTGGTGAGTGTAGTCGAAATAGTCTCTGAAAAAAGTAAAAAGTGTTAAGTGTGCAACTGCCCCCCAGCCTCCCCTACTTGCATGGGAATTTGACAGCCTGGCTCTCATTGCGCGCATGCGCCCTGAGGTTTCCACTCCGTCATGGCTGACATGGGCTGGCCAGACTGTGCGAAGAGTTTGAAAGGTGTTGTGTTGGACATGTGTGGCGTTTTATATGACAGCGGCGAGGGCGACGGAGTCGCTATTGACGGTTCTATTGAAGCGGTGAAAAAGTGAGTGAACTGGGGGAGTCGTTTCGGACGTTGTCAGATTTTAGCTGCAGTGACAGTTGAGCTTCGTGGAGCAAAGTGCTTTGACTCGGTTGATCACAGTGCGGGTAACTGATCCTTACAAGATTCCTACAGGGTCTGTCTGTGTGCATGCATAACGTATGCATTAGGCTACTTAAACGCGATTACAATCACTATATCAATATGACTGTGTTGACAGAAGTCACGCGCCCCTTCCTCAGTCTGACCTCCTGGATTCTTTTTAAAGGCTCAAGGCGTCCAACCTGCAGCTGCGCTTCTGCACAAATGAGACCCAGGCCACCAGAGAGAAGTTTGTGGCCAAACTGGGAAGACTGGGCTTTGACATCAGTGTGTCTGAAGTGTTCTCTCCTGCCCCTGCTGCAGTAGCAGTCCTCAAAGAGAGGGGTCTACGGCCTCACCTGCTGGTGTATGATGGTATTGCTTCTCATTTGTCAAAACTCCTCCGTCTATCTGTCTTATGGAATACATGCAACAAATCGGGATTTGGATCAATTTACTGTTGATTTGGGCCTTCTCATGGAAAATATTTACAGAGTGAAAATATAGGAATCTCAGCAGATGTATCCTTTATGCGGCCTATATATTACAGCTGCAATCTGTGCCAGATGTAAGCATCAAATAATACAATGTGTGTTTCCATTTGCGCAGGCCTTATCCCTGAATTTGACAGTATTGACAAGACCAATCCAAACTGTGTGGTCATTGGAGACGCTGCAGAAAAATTCTCCTACCAGAATGTAAATGAGGCATTCAGGGTCCTCATTGGCCTGGAGAAGCCACTGCTGTTCTCTCTGGGCAAAGGGTGCGCATATATCCAGTTATCTTTCCACATAAACAATAACGTCACAGATCTACAGATCTTGACTACCGGTAATGATTTGTGCTGTCTCCATAGGAGGTACTACAAGGAGACAGATGGTTTGAAACTGGATGTCGGGGTGTACATGAAGGCTCTGGAGGTACGGCTGTAGATGCATAATGTGCATTGATACTGTATATTAAGAATTAAGAAGCCTTTCTGTGCATGCAAATCCTGACTAGATATTAACTCTTTGTTCCCTCCAGTATGCTTGTGATTTAGAGGCTGAAGTCATTGGAAAGCCCTCCTCGATGTTCTTCCAGAGTGTTCTGAACGACATGGGCCTTAAACCACATGAGGTATGTCACAACAGGTGGTGCTGCATTCCTGGGTGCGTTGTGTGCTCCTGACCTCTTCCCTCAGTGCTTTACCAAGGCTAAAATCCTAAGTGAGTGGGATTGTTCGCTCTCAACAGGCTAGTTCATTAGAGTGTATGCACATTGTGTGGCCACGCTTTAAATGCTGACTATCAAACATGCAGCAGCTGGTGTCACTTGACGGATTTTAGTTTTTTTTAAAATGCGAAGTAAAGTAAGGGTTAGAGTTTTCTGATGTTGTGTGTTGTTAAGTTAAGTGTCACTTCCTTTACAGTATGTAGACATACAAATACACTCTGTACACATTGTACTTTTTGTTTTTGAATTGGCATGGCCCTCGGCGCTTCCAGATGTCTGTTTGTTTTGCAGCTCTCTGCAGTCATGGCAGCCTGCAATGGCTGTAAAAAAAAAAGAAAGCCACATCAGTTATGAGTTGTGTAACAGCTGTTGCACTTTTACCAACTCGACATACCTGTTGCACATGAAACAATTAACCTGTGCATACCCGTTAGTTAATGGCTGGCTGCATTTAACCCCTGGCAGCTGCAACAGAAACACTCCCAATGGCACAATAGAGAAAAGAGAAACTATCTCTCATGTTCCACTTTTTTCCCCTCAGGTGTCTGAACATGTGATAGATCTCTTTGTTCATCTCAGTTGATCAAAGGACACCAGTAGCGTCACCACACATCTTTTTAAGTGAACCTATTTCCAGACCTGGCAGTTGGCACCCTCTCTAAACCTCACCCCACTCCCTGGATTTCCTCCTTTTCACTGAGACATGAATATATTCATAGCTACATGTGCACAGGCTTTCATGCACGGAGGGTGCTGCAAGTCTTCTCTGGACGTTCCTCATTTGTGGAGTCATTCCCTCTCTCCGTTTCTGCACATCAGCATCATTCCTTTCATACCTCCACAAAACTCCAGAATCTGTCTCAAATCAGAAGTCTGATCCCTATCACAGAGCAAACATCTGGACCGCACTTAGAAGATTCAATCTGACACACTCAATTGAGACAGCACTCCTCTCCTGTGTTTGAGGAGCTCTTTATACCCACTCAGACTTTCTCCCTGACCCTGACACTCTTCCTGCCCCTCTGTTCCTTCTGAATTGATAAAAATCAATCCTGTGATCAAGCGGTTCTCTCACTACACGACCGAGTTAGCATCTCTTTGTTCATAGCATGTCCTCTATGCCAGGTTCCCACTGTAGCCCTCTGCTATTCTCACTTGACACTCTCACTCTGAGATAAAAACCCACTCTTGTTCTGCTCTGTGGCCGCACTTAGAACTAGTTCTTTTTTCTTATCACAGTGATGATGAGTGTTAAAAGATGCTCTTAATGCATCTCTTTACTTCCCATCAGCACGTGGTCAACCCTCACCCTGCCAACCTCACTCTCTGCATATTCAGAATCAGACATCTCTCAGCCCATTGTCATTTTATTATCTCTTAAAACACCTCCCACAGTGCTTTGTTCTTAACTTTCATTCAGCTTTCTATTTAAAAAAAATGGTCACAGGAAATAGTACAATGTGGAACAAGGAGCGCCTGGTTAATGGAATATAGCTGAGCAGTTTTAATAAGAAACAGGGAGAATAGGGAAGGAATGGATTTGCCAAGTGGGAGGAGATAAGTGCTGGAAAAATAAATGTATACCAGAATTATTTCTTTTTTAAATGAATGCACTCAGATTACATAGTTGGGTCACCAGCTGATGAAGCTGCTATCAAGGAAAGATTGAATCGATTCCTGCAATCTGGTCCCAAGTCTCCATGCAGGTGTGTAGAGCCATGCCAAGTGTTTATTCCCTATTTGGGTAAACGATCTGGTTCTCATTTGACATTTTTAGTCATTCCCTCTGCATGTGAGCATCTATAAAGTTTCCTAAATTACATTTTTCTCTTTCTTTATCCCCTCCCTCCTTCGCTGCCAGGTGCTGATGATCGGCGACGACCTGGTGAATGATGTAGGTGGGGCCCAGTGCTGTGGAATGAAAGGCGTACAAGTCAGGACAGGCAAATACAGGTCAGTCACATCCTGTGTTCCCACTGAACCTGAACATATCACGCCGGCCACTGCTGTGCAGCAAGTGTCAGTCAGTCAGTTTATTGTGTAACCAGGATGTGCCCTGCTGCCGTATCACTGACCAGGCCTAATCTGTGCTTTTAAGACTGGAGGCAAACATTGTAAAGACAATTATGTACCCTATAAATCACATATTTACCCTTTAACATAAAGTACCAATCGTATATCCATAACTTAACATTTGATAAAATAATAGAAATAATGGGCAACCTAAGTATTTTTATAATTGTGTACACTTTGAAGTTGGTCTGACCTTTTCATACATTAACTAGAAAGGTCCATTCACTGAGTCGCCAGCAGAGGGCACACTCACACTAGGAATGTGAATCCGAGTTTCCTCCATGACACACAGGCTTCCTGTGAGCCAGCCACTCCATTCTTCAGTCCTCCAGATTTGTTTATTTGATTGAGAGTCCACCAAAAATAGCTTTATTCTCTCCACATGTTGAATGCTTGTCAACCACAAGGTCATAGTCACCGAAGGATTTATGGTCCCCGATCTGGAGATTACTGGGGCGCCTTTCTTATTGTGTAATTACAGAAACATATGGTTGATCATTTTAGAAGATATATGTGGTACTTATGGCATGGAGCGGAAAGAAAAGTGACTGGGGGCACTCTTATGCAACCCCACATTATATCACACATATGCTGTACCCCATAATGTATGTTCAAAGTCATGTGGTAATTGGTGTTTTTGATGGTTTTTCTATGTGTAATACTACTTCAGGTCCAAGTTTTATATGTGCACTCAAGAAATATTTATAGAAAATGAGGGTGAATACTGTACGTTTTCTTTTCTTATTTTTACACTTTACTGGAATACTGTGCGTTTTTTCTTCTTTTACACTTTGCCAACTGGTCTTCAAAACTTTCAACTTGTACCAGTTCAATAGTGGAATAAGAATTAAGATTATTTTCTTTAATAAAAGCAGCAAAACCAAAACATTAAAAAAAAAAAAAGTCTCATCAGCAAATTGTGCCCACTTAGAATCACCCCTTTGCAGAATAAATTATTCATAAATATTTGCATGCAGAATTTCAATGGTGTATTTGTGCGAAACTAATACCACCTTTTCATTTTAGTTTGGTTAACATACCGCATTGCATCATATTTTCTGAGTTTATCTGAAGAGCAGGTCACTATAACTGTCAAATACTCATAGTAGCATAAAAGATGCATTTATTCCTTCTTAGATTTAGTGGGATACCAATATCAAGTTACATACTGTAAAGTTTTATTCCTTGAAATTGTTGTTAATAGCGGCGCTAGACAGATTTTTTAAAAAAAGAATGTACTTTTATACTTTCCTCCCATCCTGCAGAGAACATCACACCTCTTTCATAACATCGCTACCATTTTGTTTGGCTCTAAACCGGCGATTAGTGTGAAGAGTATCATGCCTGCTGACCTGCTCCACTGCTGTGCACTGGCATGCAGGTCTTGGTCATGTGACCAGAGAACGCTGAGTAATCTGCTTGAGCATCAGTCAGCTTTAATCCTAAACTAAGGCCTCAGTCACTCACTGTACAACCTGTCCTCTGTCTGCGTGGAGCTATTCTTAAGCATGAATACGTGGGTGTGTGTGTGTGTGTGTTTTGCGCTTTCCTGTGCTTTTGTTTGTGTTGACGACATGTGCGCGCATGTGTGTGTGCATGTTCACACAGAGACCGGTTCAAGTGTGACTGAATTGTCTATTTTTATCTTCGACTGAGTCACGGAGGATAGTTCAAACAACACATTCAGTTTGAAATGAAATTACTGCTGGGTCAGAGAATGAACTCTTATAACAGGTCACAGACGTACAAAAATAAAAGCAGGTACCCATTGTAATGCGTCTGATTGGACTAAGTGCTGTTCAGGGAAAGTTTCAGTCATCACATCTATAGGAAGCTGAAGTGTTTCTCAGTGGACTGAGCTGAATCCATCTGGTTCATGTGACTTCACAGTTTTTCCCCAGCAGCTCCGGTTTACTGACACTCTGAACTGTGTCTGAGATACTCAACTAAACACAGGATAAAACAGATAAAAATGAGTTCACTGCTGGCCCACGTTTTTTTTTTTTTTCTTCTCTCTTTTCTCTTCTACAGAGTCGAGAGAATTGGTTAGAAGAATGGATTGTGTCCCACAGAAGAACATATGTGGTGTATTGTGTTACATGACATGTTGTGTTTCAGCAGTGGTGGTCTAGATTTATGGACTGATTGGAGTTTATAATGGAGAAAGACATGCATACTCAGACATAGTACAACACAGTGGATTGATACTTATTATATAACTATATATTACATTATGTTGTATAACAGATTCTTTTTTACTGTACAGTATAATGACACTCAAATCCAAAGTGCTATATTTAGGGCAGCAGTCACGGTTTTCAAGTTATAGTTTCACTATTTATCTCATTGCACAAGAAGTTGCACCATGTTGTGTGTGAGCAATAACAGAAGATGCTTATCTTTATATCTGTGGGTAGTTTCTAAACTAATAATAGGAAGTCAAAATTGTGCATCAGATTTTGAAATGAGCTGTCATCTACTCTTTAAACACTCTGTAGACACCTCATAAATACCTTACATCCAGCCCCAGGCCTATATGCACCGTATGTGCCCTGAGAACGGGAAGACAGACAGTGACATTAACAGTGTTTCTTTGGGAGTTGTGAGTGATGTGGAGACGTGAGATTTAACATTGTTTAGCCAAACAGGCCCAGTGAACCCAGGCTTGCTGGGAGCAGCTATAAACCCTCAGTCAGATCTATGAAAACACAGCTGTTTCCAAGTCAACCAGATGCTGCACAGGCCTCCAGTTCCCATCACGCTTGGAGAAAGGACTGCTTCAAATACCTCAGGCCCGGTGACAAGACAGGAAGGGAAAAAGATACAAATCACAGACAAATCTAATCATATCAGCTTACTTTGAGAAGCATGCGACTTGACGTCCTCTTTCTCAGCGTAGACTGCTTGAGACCTGAAATTCTTTACCCCTTATTGAGATGTACAACATGCAGGAACCTTTAGTTTTCAATGCATGAGTTTTTTACATTCTGAGCTGTCGAGTTAAACACTTTGAAGTGAAATCAAGGTTTATTTTGAGTTACCTTAAATGTGTCTTGCACAATCTGAATTAACTCCACTATGGTATGTCTGCTGTAAGTAAGTGGATACGTTTTTATCCTCACTGTATTTTTCACGTGATGCACAGTGCATGAATGTGCTCATTATGCCAGTGTGATGGCTCGTCTAGATTAAATTCAAGAGCACAGGTCGAGCAAAGTGATATTACAGTGCCCACAAATAACGTCTGTTAAGACCATAGGTGTAATATGGGGGTCATTTTAATGGCAGTGTCGGGGGAGTGTTCTGCGAGCAGTCAACTTTCCCTTGTTCTTGAATAACGAGCGAAGGTTAGCGCACTTCCCTCGGGGGAGCCAGAGAAACCCTTTGCTCTTTAATGTAGAGCAGGTTTGCAGAGAGGGGCCTACCACCGAAAAGAGGTTGGAAATTAGACTGGGAGTTGGGAAATTTGACTGCTGATGTTAATCAGCTGCATGGGAACAATCTGCCGACAGTGCGCTCTTGTCCGGCCTCCGCTCAGCCTTTCAGCTCTGCAGCTGAACATGTTGAATATAATCACAACATTAAAAGCTGCATATATCATATCTCAATACCTGAATACCAAACTGTCTGTACCGCAGAGTCTCTGCACCCACGGGCTCAGGCCGGTTCTATGTCTTGTTTGTTTTATCTTCAAACAGGTATTTCCTGCTTTATATTGTTGATAAGTTTGATAAAGCCCTGCTGTCTTTAGGAAAAGCTCTTGGGCTCCTTTTTTTATGTGTCTTTTTTATTTTTATTAATTGATTTTTTAATGTTAGTGCTCATTAATGTCATGTATTTGGACACCTAACTAGTTAAGGTTTCTGACTTAGTTAAGGTTTGCTATCCATCAACTGCTGAGGGAAATATCTGACTCTTAAGCTGCTTAATCTTCCACCAGTTTCTCACTTAGTCTGTCTATACCATTCGGTGAGAATGTCTTTGCTGTGGTTCGAAATGTGGTTGATGTGAGCGGCCAAAAACAAAACAAAACAATGAACTGAAAGACTCTTAAACGCTCTGAGAATAACTGCTGAGTCTGGTTTTTATTTTCTGTGGTTTCATCAGTACGCTTGATCTTTTACATTATACGTAGTCATGTGATCCATAGTTGATGTACAAATATATATCAGTGAGCCTGTAAAGAAGTGATTTTGTTCGTTTATCTTTGGAGCTGTACAGGAAAAAGCTAGAAAAAAAAAACCTCTGACCTTGGGACCAGTATCTGATAATGTGGAACGACGCTCGGCCATAAACAGTGCTTGTACTTCCCCATCTTCCTGGTCAAATTGATACCGGTCCACGATACTGGCAGGGCACTTACATTATGAGTGTGTTGCCCTTGTTCTCTCAACCCTGTGCCTCACACTCTTGCATGTTGTCTTTCGTCCCGTTGTCTGTGGCCTCGACTCGTCCGCTGTTCTTTGTTTCTGTTCTCTTATCGTCAAGGAACTGCCTCAGCAGCGGGGATCTTTGAGGCTTCATGAAAGCAGGTTCACATCGTGCTGTTCTTTCACACACTATTTGTAAACCGGAGTAATTGCAACACTGAGCTGACAGAGTTACTTTCTGACACTTTTTTAGTCTTGACGTGCTGTCTGCTTCCCTGCGTATCTGTGGTAATCAAAGAAGTTGAGTTTAAAGCTTTCGATTTAAACACACCCTTAGTGTGAGGAGAAGAGCATACTGATGTATCAGATGCAAACACATAGATTGATATAGGTATTTTGAAAGCAGGCCAGACGGTTAGAGGAACCCCACGCCGGATTCCCGTCGGAGTCTGGCAGAGAGCAAGGCAAACATTTTCACACAGCAGCAACCATCTTCAAAATGGTTTATGTTGTAAACCTCTCCCTGTGGCCAACGCTCGACTGCTAATGCGAGTGTTGGGAAACTGTTTTCCGAAGCAGGCCCGAGCCAGATTAAAGCTCTCCAGAGAGAACCGGTCCCTCATGATACAAACTATGAACCACTTAAGCAGAAACCGCGCCCTTGGTCCGTGCACTTTCTGTCTGCGGCCGTCATAGAGGGACGCGACAGGAAGCGAGCACTGCAGGAGTTCACTGGCCATGTGATTACAACGCAGATGAGTTCTACTTCTGTGGGGGTTTTTTTTGGTTTTGTTTGTGTCTTCACGCTTAGACAAACAAACATGGTAGCATAACATGTTTGTGAAGGGACATGCTGATGTCAGCAAAGCATTTGGTCATTTAAATGTGGCATTCTTGAAGATATTATATAAAATATGAGAAGATAAATGCAAGATAGAGATAAATTAGCTATTTTATGATTGGATTATGATGATTATTCTGTGGCGTATCTCACCAAACTTCTGCTAAGTCTTCATATCTTTCATATTTCATCTCTGTGACTAACACGATGACAGCTTCATGACCGCTGTGTGTAACATGCGCGGTCAACGCACCCCGCTTATCAACGAAGCTGTTATTGTCATGCAAAAAAACCCCGTGCACATGCCGTTTTGTGCTCTTTTGTGAGCAACATCGGTTGGAGCACCCAGTTCTCACCAGATGGCCGGTATGCAAATACCCCTGGCTATCACTGTAACTGCTACTGCTGTAATCAAAGTCAACAGAACCAGCGGCTCTGAGACAGATGTAGGATGAGTGTGAAAAGTGCGCAGCTTTGACACCACGGTGAAGTCCTTTAATGTGACCCGTGAAGTTATTTATTGAGAGCAGGCAGTGGCATTTGAGTGTTACAGTTCATTTCACACACAGAGAGAGAAAGAGAGAAAGAGATGGCCTTGAAAGCTTTTTTATCAACTTAAGACAGACTTCCTTCTCTACACCTCCTGGCATCTATAAAGTTGTAAAATCATTCCAATCATCAGATTCAGGTCAGGCAGAGACGTTTTGGGGCAGGTCAGGTCCAGAGGAATCCGTCACCAGCGTCCAACATTGGCTTTTCCCCCAGACTGAACTGACTGGGCATTAACCTGTAACAAGTGGAGGAGTCCAGTACAGATTTTCACTCATACCCTGTTATGAAATCATGCAAATAAAATAATTTTCAATGCAGCAAATGGGCTGTTTGATTTCATACTGATAAGAGTGAGGGATTCTGCCGGTTTCTGTGTTTATTTTTTTTTTATTTAAAGGGACAATGCACATTAATAAAACATTTTAACAAATGTAAACATGCTAGAATTAGCCAGAAGGCTAGTACAGTCTTTTTTTTGTAAATTTCCACTAACACTCTTCAACACATAATAGCTCTGTCTTTGTTGTTTTGTACAGTATAAGCGTCAATGTCTCCCCGCCGTCAATAGACGTCCAGATTGGATGACTGACATAATGAAAGGCTCTGCAGAGAAACATTTCACGGTATTATGTGTGTCCACAGAAAGGTGATGCGCCCTTCCTGCGCTGACATAAACAACCTATCGGATCTCTGTTCTTCTGAACCAAACAGACATTTAGATTGAACCCAGCGCCGCAGTGTTAGGTTTATGCGCAGGGCTTTGTCCTTTTTTTTTTTTTTCCAGATCTGTGACACTGAACCTTGACAGGTCAGCCATGTATTCTGTGCACGGCTGTGGTTGCAGCTTAATCTCCCTCATAAGCCGAGCGCTTGCCCCTGGGATGGCTCTCAGGTACATACTGTATTTCAGCCAAGCTTATCTTTCAGTCCTCCACCGGTGTCCTGTGGCCTCAGTGGCTATGATAATGTACATGGTTTCAGGTGTGTGCCCGTCAGACAGGGAGTGAGCGCCTTGAACGTATGTGACTTCGAGGTATTGTGTGCAATGTGTCAGCCAGACTGTTATGAATCGCTCTCATTCCTGACACTGCCTTTAACTTCCATTTTGGGAGCACGCTTTTGCAGAACTGGATTTCATGTAGCAGAGTAGGTTACGCTTGAGTTGCAAGGCTGTCTGCACTTCTGCACTGCCTTGACCTTTGCAAACTGTTTCCCTCGGTAGACAAGAGCGTCTGCATTTTATAGTGTCGGCTACAACCGCTCCGTCCCACACCCTGTCCTGTCAACCACTGTTAGCACATTAGTTTTGTCTGTGTGGGAAGGAAGTGAAGTTATCTCGTAATTCTTCTTTGCTGAGGCTGCGAACTCCTCAACTCGACAGCTACGGTACAGTGTTACTGAATGTGTCACTGACTTTCTGAATGTGTCACTGAGGTCTGTTTGCCTCACGCAGACTGTTTACACCCGTCCACTGAATCATGCTATGTGCACCATATGGCCTTTGAACTGAGGCTGAATCCGCAGGGACCCTCTTTTGTGTCTAGGTCCCCCCCGGATCATCAGAGGAACTGAAATCAAGAGCGGTGTGACCCGTTGGGTTTTGTTTGTTCTGTGGCAAACGGCCAGATTCAGGAAGCAGCGTTTAGTTTGTTACTGTCCCAGTTGGTAAAACACTGGAGGCCTAGACTAGAGCAATAGAAACAATATACATACAGTATATCATGATATACTTCATATAAAACCATGCACTGATTTTGTTTTACAAAACTTCAGCAACAGACCACTTGTGCAAAGAATCAAAACAATATATGTTGGCAAGAAATTCAAAAATGTTGATGATATATTAATACATTATAATAAATATGCATATGAACACATAAGCAGCATCTCCTTTGTCAGCGAGCAGCAGGGCCTTGGCAAAATATTTGCATGGTAAAATAGGAAAATACAGGTTGCATAAGGTTTCCATTTCCATTGCTGGATTCCCTCCTTTTTAACAGATAACACATGAAAGCTGGGTTTTGTTGGTTGAATCTCTTTCCTGGCTGCACTCTCCCACCTTATCCATTTGTGTCCAGGAGAAGGTGGGTTGTTCGTTTCACTGCCTTTTGTACTCCCTTGAGATTGTTTGAATTTTTTGAAGTGCGTACGAGTGTTAAAATTAAGAATTCATGTTTTCTTGAAATTGTCTTTATTCACACGGGCTGGATTACATCAGGTTTTATTGTCCGAGGCAGCTTTTACCACAATGACATACAGTCCCGCTAATTAACTTAGTGTCTAATCTGTGTTTTCATCCCATTCCCATGGATTGGAATCGGCAGCTTTGTGGAGAATGTAAACACAATCAATTCTGGGAATGAGTTCCTCATCCAGCCAGCACTCTGCTGCTGGCATGAGTCCTAACAGGGCTTTGTCTCTGTTTTCCCTTTGGTCTTTCTCTTCTTAAGATTTCCAGTCATATTTTTATGCATTTAATAGAATATTACACTGACGACATGAGTTTCAAGGCTTGCTTGTTTGCCCTCGCTCACAGAGAACAAGTCCAGAGAAACATGTAAAACCAGTACTGCAGCCACTGTCCATCTTTATGCTTATTATATTCCAAATTCTCACTGCTATACACAGCTCTGCTCAGCCAAAGTATGGCTATGTATAAGTGCACCCAAAGGTGTAGGACCACACTTTATGAATCATTAGTGGCAAAACTCGAAGAGGGAACTGTTAACTTTTATTATGAACAAATTAAACTCAGCGAACATACTTACATGGAAAGATTTAAAAAAAAAAAAAAAAAGAAAGAAAGAAATTACATTAGCAACGGAAACTGTTTACTTCACAGTGTTTTGGCAGAAATATTTGGCAGGAGTACATTGGAGAATACACCCACACCATTGACATCCATTATAACTGCTGCAAATCCAAGATGATCCTTTGTGATGGAGCCACCTACACCTTTTAATCCCACAGCCAGCGGCTCTGTGTGACTCAATGCATTGTGTTTTTTGTTTTTTTTTCCAGGCAGGAATTGCTGTTAACTTGTCCATTTCAGCAGATAAGAGGTCATATTAGGCCGCTCTGATCAGTTACATACGCGTGCGTAAGGCACAAAGCTGATATGTGTGTTGAACCCTCTGTTTGGATCAGACGGATGCGAGATAGAGACATTACAGGGCACAGATTGAGCGCAGACCCTAGATGGATAAGGCAGTAGCTGCACAAAGAGGTTAAAGAGCTTGAAGAGCCTCCGCTGGGTGCCTGAGCCTGGCCTACCATCCCTCACCACCCTGGGGTGACAGCTTCCCCCTGCCTGCAGGCTCCTCTAAAGCCTGCCGTGCGTTATAAGTCAATGAGATATTAATAATTAACCGCAGCTTTTTTCACAGTGAGACTATACTCCCACAGCGAGACAAAGGAGCCGGTCGGACCTCGGCCACCGAGCCCCTCGATGGTACTTTTCCACCCGTGAGAGAGTGAGAGAGAAAGAGAAAGAAACGAAAGAAAAGGAGTGAGAGTGGGAGAGAATCGGAGAGCTAAAGCCCACAGATGGCAGGCTGAAACATAGCACTGCCTCTTAAATACATGAACACAGGCCCTTAGCTGTTTCAATGGGGATCCAATCCCTCTTGCAATTACCAAAAGACAGGCTGCTTGGCTGGGGGGACTTGGGCCACTGCCACTGGTTTCTTCTGGGGCCATTTTTTTTCTCTCAAAACGACTTGTGTGTGTGTGTGTGTGTGTGTGTGTGGTTCCACACGAGCGTTTTCATTTTCTGTATTAGAAGCAGGTGACTCAGCAGTTCGTTATCGCCAACAGAACACTCATACACATCACAGAGATACAGAGGTAACACACATGCAAACGAACACTCGGCAAGTCATCAGCGGCCCGGCTAATAATAACAGGCTGAAAAGAGGAGAGAGTGTGGTTAGATCTAGGTCACATGAAGCTCTGCATATTGAGCACAACAGTGATAGGGCAGCTGTGAAATGATGAAGCGAGTTTACTTTTATCAGAATGTGGTCAAATAAACAAGAGCCAAGTAAAACAGTTTAAAGCTCAGTGATGATTTTTTAATAGTGAAATATGAACTTTTCATTTTTGGGACTCAAAGAGGATATCACAAGACTTAACGGAGGAGTACTCAAGTGATTTATCATCCCAGCGCTCAGTGGATGCAGCAGAAGCAGAAGCAGATACATCATCAATTTCATTTAATACTTTGGTTGGTCTTCCTTGTCAGAATCTGACCCTACGTTACCCACAGATCACTGGGACATTTTAGTGTGTTATGTTAGCAGCGGTTGACCAGATCTAGTTTTAAGTTCCACTTTAGAGGACCACATTTGTAATTGTGCATGTTTTTCATATTGACTAAAAACTCGGTCGGGTCGGGGTTGTAATCCATCTCCATGAATGTCAAATTTGCAGCTATTTTTCTCAAAAGTACATTGTGGCCGCAAAGATAATGTAGCACAGACTTTTCAAATCTAAGTCCTTTCTGCACTATGGTACCACGGCAACAATGGAAATGTGATAAAATGAAAAAATATTAATGACTTCCAGCCATGGACGTCAGCACTGCTATTGCATTTTCTTGGGGGTATGTGTAAATTTCAACTAATTAACTCAACCAACAATCAATAGTATGAATGAATGAATGAATTCTTTATTTTCATGTCATGCCACCACTGTGGCCCATCCCATATGGGATTATAAGACACAATAACAAATGACCAGACAGTCCTTCCTGTTAGTCTTCTCAATGGCCAAGCCTTTTCAAGAAATGAATAACATGCAAAAATATTCAAATGAAAAAGTAATTGTGATTTGGGTTAAAAAAGAAAAAAAAATCCACATATTTCTATTAAAGGAAGTAAAAAGTCACTTTGGGATACACATTTTGTGACACTGGTCTTTAGCAAGTTTGTAAGTGGGAGCCACAGCTAAAAGAAGATCAGTTAAAGTATTGATGAATGATGAATGAAATGGCACTCAAACCATCTTGTATTAGTATACAGCAGTATACATTTAGCCAAAGCAACTTAGATATTGACATTTGTATAAAAACTGAAATAATATCTATGCATGTAATAACATCCACATTTGGAACATAATGTTGAGGAACTTCATCAGTCTGTGGGAACCTCAGAACAAGCTTGATCAGCTTGTTTCAACTGATTTGCATACTCTATAGAAACACATGGGAATCAATGGTTGCACAAATACTCCAGAAAAACTACTACTATGCAGCAGACATGTGACACTGTGGGTTGTGCTGAACACAAAAAAACCTGCAAAAACACTAGTGTAGTGGTTTTATTGTCTTAGAGACAGAAAGTGAAGGTTTATGATATACGTCCTGTTCGTTGAACTTCAGATGTGCTTGTGGTTGGGAAAGACAGAAAGTTTCCAGTGGGTGGTTTTGACAGTTCAGGATACTCTTTCTCTGTGTGTGTCTTTTCTCACAGACACACATAAACAGACACACACACACCATCACTCACAGGAGGCTTTCAGAGAGCAACAGGATGGAAAAAAAAAACTCGAAGTGGCTCATCATTCTGCAACCAGGGAATCCCCTTTGTGTCCCGCTCGATGGAAAGAATCGTTGAATGCGCGATGTGCGAGAAGCCGTGCTGCAGCTGTTTGCCGAACATGACTCAACATTATACGGCCTTTGTACAGCGAAGTGATAACGGCTGCTGCACGGCCGCAAACTGAGCAGAGAGAGGATGTGAGGGCTGCGAGTTTAGCATCTGTCAATCGTGTTGCCATAACACACAAGTAACATGGTGGTTTCCCCCCCGCAGTTCGGTTAAGGCTGCAGCTGTGTCACCTCATGGGCGTTAGTGCGTGCCTCTGTAAACATCAGGTGGAACGAGAAAAGAACGAGCAGAAGTGAAGATGAAGTGGCTGATGATGATGATGATGATGATAATGATGATGATAGAACCAGGCCCGAGCATCTCAAGTCTCCTACTATTTGCTGCTCCTCCACCATCAATCTCTCCCATGACCTTTTATTTATAACAGCGCAGGTCAAACTGGGATAACATTCACCCTCAAGGTCAAGACTCTCCTGCAACATCACTGAGCGTCTGAAAACACATGGAGCCTCACTTTTGAATTCCTCCTCCTCCTCCTCCTCCTCCTCCTCCTGCTCCACCGGTGGAGGGGGAGGAAGCTTTGTCTTGTGTTTGTATCTCATGTCACCCACAAGGGCTTGGCTTGAACATAAAGCGCCATAGTTTATTAGTCAGGTTGTGTTTTCCCTAGGGTTATGCTGATATAGTCTTCTTTCAGTGTGAGAAAAGACTGTGTTTTGGCTGATGGTGCCTTCACTGGTCTGGTATGAAAAACACACTTGTACACAATGAACTGGGGCTGAGTGTTTTTCCGTCTCTCACTGGCAGGCTGACTCTTTTCCCTTCTGCGTTTTTTTTGTAGCGCTCATAAATGTCATTCCGCACTGTAAAGCCAGGTGACGGCACACTTGTACAAAATACCGAGGGCGTTACAGTTTAGTGTATTTAGGCCAGAGGAAAAAACATAGTGAAAACTTTCATCGCAATTATAACTTGTAGCTGTTCAGTAACATGCCTGCTGGCGCTGCCATCCGCGTCTGCGCCTCGGCCAGTTTCGACACTTTTGATTCAACCAGTGCACCTGCTGTTCAGGCACATGGTGTTTATTACTTGAAAGCAAATTCTGATCACTACACTGCAGGATTTCAAAAGTTATTTCAAAGTTTCCTCCAAAAAAAGAAAAGAAAGATGTTTCTGTGTGTTGAAATCCAGCTGCTGGGAAACAGACTGTTTCCAGCCACATTCCCAAAAAGCTGCTCTGCCTGCTCCGCACTGTCGCTGCATTCAGACCCAAACGTTGTTGCGAGTGTCATGTAATGTCGGCTCTTCATCTCCGCCTTCGTTGCGTGCCTTATCTGCTTTATCTGCTTTAAAAGGCACACTCAGCACAGGTGAAGAGGTTAAGAGAGAAGTGTAAACCGAAAGGCAGAGGTGTATGTGTGTGACAGTTTTGCTTCCTTTGTGTGCACATGTGTGTCCTTTTTTGTGTGTGCCAGTGTGTTAAGCATTAACACGGTAGGAAGGTTGCTGTTGCCTTTCACCCTGCGGTCAGCCACCTCGACGATGAACCGAATCTATCTACGCAAAAACAAAGAGTTGTAATGTTTTCCCTGCATTTCTGTGTCATACCTCATCTATCTTTGTCTTTCATGCACAGCTGACTTTCACACACAAGTGCACTTGCTGCGTGAGTCATTCGTATCCACTTTCATTTCACGGAGGCACGGCCTGTCCTTATAAAAATCTATCCCCATGTTTTATGTAGCCAAGTATCAAGTTCTACATCTCTTCATATGACACTGTAAGCCACTATAATCTTATATTGCCTGAGCATATACATGATACTCATGTTCTTGTGGCCAGCTTGCTCGACTATTTAATCCGCTGTCATGTCAGAGCTGTAGCAGGGGATTAAAGGTCTATGTACCTGCTTTTTTTTTTTTTTTTTTTTAAGTATTCAGATTATGTTACCTGAAATGCTTTTTGGAGAGACGGTCTTATTCCAGTCATTCAGAAGACACATGAGTAGAGAAATGAGGTGACATCTTCAGCTTAAGGATCTTCAAATCCACTAATAACTCCACACTCTGCCCCCTTGAAGCCTGTGATCATTTACTTAAGTTTCTGGTGAGGTTTTTTTTTTTTTTTTTTTTGAGGCTTTCGACGTGGTAGCAGCTGTGTTGCACTAAATTCTTGGCTGTCTTTCACCTCCTACCTCATAGCTGACCTCATCCCCTGCATGAAGGCTGCGCAGCGTCCATCAGGCTCAGGGACCAAACCTATCTCTTCACGTGTATTGATATTGCATTGACTTGAAGGACGTGCAGCGACCTGCACATTACCTCATCAGTAACACTAGCTGCATTGTGCTGAATTTTGCATGGTCACATTGACCTGGTTAACTCCTACATTATTCATGGCAACGGGAGGAAAGCAGCAAAATGAATACACACACACACAGACACAAACACGCATGCATGCATGCATATCTAACAGGGGGAGATTTGAGGGAGCATCAGGTTGGCGAGACGGTGTGGTCAATGCCGTTGGCCTCACTGTTTGAAACATAAGAGCCATGTGACTGAGTTTGCTTGTGTGGCCGTGCCTGTGCGTGCGTGCGTGAACTCAATCAGTCCTCGGGGCAGAGAAGGGTGCGGGAGTAATCCAGCAGAGGAGACATAACACCTCGACCATTAGCAGACCATCTCACATAACCCAAGCGCTGGCGGCTGACAGACGTGCGTAAACACATGGCACCGCTTCCCCCTGTATTCACTGCGGCTTCAGTATTCAACACCTCTCCTCACCCCCCCACCATCACCACCGCCACCACCCTGCAGGCCTCTTCTTTCTGTCTCTACACTTGGGCGGCTCACAAATATTTGCAAAGGTCCTCTGCAAGGCTCTCAGAGGGCAGGATTAATGGCGGTGTGTGCCGCACACCCTGGGCCAGACAAAGCCTCCCCATCTGGAGCTCCAAACCCCGTGACTGGGGCAAGGAGGGGGGACAGAGGCAGCACACAGAGGCCCGGTGGAGGCAGCCCCACGGAGGGTGGATCTATAGGCACCACTTCATAAATGAGCAGGAGTCTCAGGCAGTCCTGCAGATGAATGAAGTGGGCGTCTCCGCTCCTTTTTTGATGTGATGGGGAGGAGGAAAAAAAAGGGTCCTGCATGCCGGACTGGGCCTGGTGCCACGCCAAATGGATCACATTTCCCCTACCAGCTGATTAAACAGCCATATCTGCATCCATCACCGGGCGCAGAGCCAAACAATGGCAAAACCCAGAGGGGGAGATGGGCAAGGCCGCCCAGTGGCTTGTACAGACTTTCCACTATTTAGAAAAGCAAGTCGGAGCAAGATTACGATGACAGCCCTGGTTCCTGAAGAGATAAAACTCTTCAGGAGTGAGATTGATATTTCTATAAAAGCCACACTTTTAGTATTAAATTATCATTCTTTTTATTTTAAGAAACTGACATTTTTTTGAATTAGCACTGCAGTTCTCATTAAAGTCCCCAGTCTGTCTATTTTAGTTGCCTACAGATGTACTAGAAAGGTCTGGAACACTGTGTGACCACCGGTGATAGAGACAGAAAACATGCGCTGCCCTGCGGGGGCCTTTGGCAAGCGGCTGCGCACACACCTTGAAGTGTGGAGATAGCAACAAAGCAAAGGAATAGAAAGAATGAGTGGAAAAAGCCTCATTTCTAGTGGGTTCCAGATGATCATAAGTTATCAATGAGCTCTTATGATCGTTCAGAGAGGACATAGACCCTATTTATCACCCAAACCCTGCCCTAAAGCCTAAAAAGGCAGCCTGTGCGGTATTTCTTCTCCCTTCTGCGTAAGCGTCGCCTTTCCTGGATCTCCTCAGCTCATCATGTCCTGCTCTTTTCCAGTGTATACATTCAGTATTGTTAATGTGTCTGATAGCATCAAACTGCTGGTTCCTCCTGTTTACTGAGCCTTGCGCCGCGACTTGTTTGTTCCTGTTTCTTCCCCATGTTGCGTGTCCTTAAGCGTGTGCTTTTTGTTTTGTTTTTTTGGCTTCCCTTCCCTCAGGCCCAGCGATGAGAAGCACCCAACGGTGACGGCCGACGGCACCGTGGACAACCTGGCGCAGGCGGTGGACGTGATCCTCGGTCAGAGGGGTCACTGAGGACGAGGACGGTGGACACTGGAAACTAACTCCACTCCACTGTGAGCCGGGGTGATGAAGGCCGGTGCTCTGTAGTATTTTCACGTAGCAAGTGCTGTTTCTCACGGGAAGGGTGTGTGTGGCATCAAAGTATTTCAACAAGCACATCAAAACTGCACTGAACTCAAGTGTCATACAATACTGTGTATCCTGTAACTGTCACAACTCCTTGTACTGTCAAATATGGGAAACACCCACCTGGTGGTCTACACTGTTTGAACTAGAATGACATTTGCAGGTTTGCAAGAGATAGTCTGTAGACTTGCACTGTGCATTTGCCAGTACATGACTGGCATAGATAAGATACCCCAGGTTGACAATGAAATGTGCCTGCAACCAGCTGCTGACTGACAGTTAGAGGGGAAAGTAAAGCTGTGTGCTCTCTGCCTCCCTGCTAATGTTACACAGTCACATTCTGTATGGAGCAGCCAACGGTTAGTGGTCAAACTGGAAATGCACAACACAAAGCTAGCCGCAGATTATTTCTAACATGCACAAAAGCCTATTATACTGTATGTAGATGATGTTGTTGTCAATGTCTTAATAAAGAAGCTGGAAGTCAGTGATGTGAGGTTTTAGCTTTGACAATTCTAAATAAAGCTATTTTAGTATTCTACAAGCTGTTGAAAACATTTGTCCCCCTGAATTTGCCAATTTGTCTCAGCCATTGTCACAGACTTTCTTTCTTTTTTCAAGGCTCAAGGTTTCAAAGCACTGGGGAAAATTTAGCCTTGGCTCTGGTTTAAACTGGAATCCGTATCGGAGCAGCTTTTGTTCTACACAAACAAATGGCTGAAAATGGGAAGTGAGCTGGTCTGAGAGATGATAAATGCAGAACTCGGCTGAGTGTGATGAATTATGCCGGTGAGCCGGAGCTCGTGTTTCTCCCTCTGTAAACAAAAATGAAATGAGCTCTCCATCATTGGAGTGAAGCATCGCGTATCTGCAACTGCTTATCTCTATTTACTGGGCTGTCACAGGCCCCTCTCTGACTGGGACCGTCATACTTACATAGATAATTCCCGCTCATTAGACGTAGCACATTCACACTGAGGTTAAATAAAATGATGATGAGGTGGTGGTGGCGGTGGTGGTAAAGGGGAGCGGGGGGTTTGGTTTGGTTATTGGGCCCCTGTTGTGCCAGCTGGATCATTGAGGCCTCTGGAAGTGGGGCGTAAAACAAACGATTCTCCATCGCTGCCCCCGAGGTTTCAGTGTACCAAATAGATTCATCAAGAACAAAAGCCCATTGCCAAGTGATTCATTGAGGTCTTTCTGGTTCACTTCACCATTAGCTGACACAAGCTTGAATGTTATTGGGCAATTAGAGGTAATGAAATGCTATGAAGTATTATGAAACAGTGTTAGAGCTGGGTGCACCACTCCTATTTCTGATTTGGAAACGTGTATTAATGTACACGGCAAAGTACTAGCAGCTGGTACCCACTTTTTTAACAGCTTACACATTGTTTGACTCCGTCTTTTGTCCATTATGTTACAGCCTGTTGGCCTTGGACGGAGCTATTAAACAAGTATTTGACTACTCTCGAATGAATTCACTTGGCTTTAACTAGGTTATTTTTTTCTTCCTCCAGTTCATGGAAGTGGTGTAATTGTGAGGGATGTAGGCCACAGATTTCAACACCTCCTCTTGGCAGGTTCATCATCACTAGGTGCTAAATACAAACACCACACACACACACACATGGCCCAGAGCTAGCTGGTTTACTAGCTGCACCTCGCAGGCTGGCCTCAGGTCATCCACTCATTTCATAGGAGTTACAAATTAGCAGCAGTTTACCTCCGCAGGCTGGATAAACACTGATCCGCTCCCGCTGAAGTGCAGCGTATTGATTCCTTCACTTTGACCGCAGACTGCGAGGCAAGATTACCTCTCAAATAATCGAGATGGCCTCTTTACTGGAGACATGTCTGGGCATGTATGACCTCACCTCGCTGCTGCAGGACAGTGTGGACAGAGTAGTTCACTGTCAAATCCTGCACCGGCCGGAGCTGTTGTTGTTGTTGTTATAGTGATTTTCCAGCTGCTGCATGAATTCATCACCTTTGTACTTTGTGTCCAAATTGCATTTAGTGTTTTGTCATAATGTGTTATATGACCACAGTTAACCTCATTGTCGACATGTATGAGTCTACCTACTCTCAAGTTAATCCTGAAGCGATAAGCCACTTAAGTCAATCAACAAGAAAAATGAACAGATAATAGTAATTTATCAAATAGAAATGCTTCTTGCTTCTCTGACAAAAGGTAGCCTATTACATAAATGTTGTGATATCGTAATGGCAATAGTACAAAGTTCTTCAAACTCTGGCCTCATTTTATTATTTTATTTCTCATACTCTCATACATAGTGGCAATACTCACACCATCTCCCTATTGTATCATTATAAACCCATTCATCATTGTTTTCCAGACAAAATACACGTTTTGGAAAGACGACACATTGAAGTCTGGGGACTTCACACCGGCCTTCATCGTAATTTAATTTGGAAATTGGACAATGCATTGTTATAATTCACTCTGAAAAACCATAGTAGGCCTTTTCCAAACATTTCTCCCGCTCTTGTTCCCATCAGTTGGACCTGTTTCACAGCACACAAGAGCTCGATGTAGTATCGGCATCCTGTCATACCAGAACACAGTTATGACTGTCTGCGAGTGTGCCCCACCCCCCTCCCCACTCCCCTCCACCCCTCACCTCCTTCCTCTCCCTCTACACCTTCAGGTCATTAAGCTGATGATCTCATTTTCATCTTATGTTGACTGACACCTCGGGGACGCAAAGCTCTGCAGCATGTGTCCATCAGGGAGGAAGAGGAGAATGTGTCTCTCTGTCGGACGTGTCCTGCTTTTAGTCTCCAGCATCCACAGCTCCACTTAAAGCTGTGTTTGCAAAGTTTGCTTAATCCATCAAAGTTGTGGTTGATTAAAAAACGCAAATGTCATTTTGTGTGTTTTCATGTGAAAGAAAATATTGGAGTAAAGTCTCAGGGCCCTCGAGATCGTTCAGCGTCTGCACACACTGCTGGTGTGTGTCTGTAAGCGAACATTCATATAGGTTTTTATGTCATCTGTTTGGGTTAGGCTCCTCTTACATGGCACACACGCACACCTGCATTAACCCACCTTAACAACTGCCAGCTGTGTGCTACCTTGAACTTTCATCTCATCTCATTTGCTTCTTCCTGTTTGACAGGAAATGGCGGGGTCAGCTGACCAGACAACGCCGCACACCTGCAGCCCCTAAATGCACCGTTATCCGTGGAAACATGCGCTTGTTTTGACAGCAGCCAGTTATTTGTCCCCCCCCCCACCTCCCCCCACCCTTCTGCGTGTGCAGCTCTGGTCCGTGTGGAAGGCCTCTCCAGTCGTACTCGCCAAGCCACATGGTTTCCCCACATTTCATCACTCTCCTTTCCCTTGTGGGCAGCCGTGCCGACAGCGCTCGGTGGCGTGGGAGGGCTCTGAAACTTCAAAACTCTGCCGGCTTTTGGAAGCCAAGGCCTGAATCCCTTCTCCCCCTCCTACCCCGACCCCACCCGATTCCTCCCTCAGAGCCTTCACAAGCTATCTGAGAAGTGTCTCAGTTCGTACACAGAGCGGTCTGTACTCTGCTGACATGGTCACAGCCGTCACAGGCCCCCCTCCAGGGGCACGACCCCTGCTCAACTGTCCACTAAAGCCTCAGAGGCTCGGCTCCCCAGACACAAAGCATGACCCCGTGATGTCATACCCAAGCGTGTGCGTATGTATAATCCGGACGAAAAAGGCTGGTCGTATGTCACTATGCAGTGTAAACTAACAGTCTTGGTCTGCAAAAGGTCTGAAGGCTTACGGCTGACCTCGATTGTAAAGCTGTCCGTCCCTGCTGGGGACCTCTCCTGTGAGGGTGTCCAGTTGCCTTTTTTAAAAGGCAAAGGATCCAGTATGTAGATTGACTCCTTAGATCCTGGTTTCCTTGGTGAAGAGACACCTCCTGGACCGACTGGACGTCTTTTAAGCACTATTTTATGTGAGGAAGGCTCGTGCGACCTCGATGCATCTCTTCTGTGTGGGTGCAGGCTGTTGCTCATCAGACATAACACTGACTGAGGTTTAAAAAAAGACAGCCATATGTAGTTTGTGGTTTGTTTTTGCATGAATTTTACACAGTGTGTGGGTGAAATTCGACCCGAGAACACAGCGGTATAGCGACTCAATGCATATTATCATGTACGCACGCACACACATAAAAAAAAGGAAATCAGTGTAAATGTTT
Organism: Decapterus maruadsi; assembly: GCA_030347415.2. Taxonomy (NCBI): domain Eukaryota; kingdom Metazoa; phylum Chordata; class Actinopteri; order Carangiformes; family Carangidae; genus Decapterus; species Decapterus maruadsi. The sequence continues at coordinate 8,141,774 of CM064888.1, read as the reverse complement.
CAGACTTCTTTTATGCTAAAGTCTGTGCTCCTCAGTAACACTTGCTCAACTGGAAATGTTTTGTGGCTGGGTGGTACTGCTAAATTGCTTTTCACCCTGACCACATTTGAGCTGCCAAGCGGAGGTAGGCAGCAAAAAACCAAGGCGCTTACGCCAACATTTAGTTTCACGTCACTTTCTCGTTTGATTTTGTTTGTATAAGAAGTTCCACTCCTGAAAAAAGAGAGTCATTTTCAAAAATTCAATTTGCTGCGTTTTTTGGCAGTTCACTTTCTTTCTTTCTTTTGTAGCCTCAAAGATCTCTGACAAAGCTTTTGCAGCAATCTTAATATCAAAATGTAAATAAATGATATGACTTGATATAAAATCCAGACAATATCTCATTTTAGTATATTAAATATAGCATTTTGAACTGTGACACATTAAAGGAGAGCAAACAAATGTGTTCAGCACCAGTGCTGCATCTGAAACTTTGGCCTCTTCTCCGCTGTGGGACATCTGCCGCCTGAAAACTGAATGAAGTGTGATGAGAATGATCATTAGAGCAGATAGGACCGTGCATAACCTCCAGTGACAGTTCAAGAATGACCCACCACTCTGTTGTGTCAGTGCCGGTGGGGGTTGTGGGCGAGTGTTGCGCAGAACACTGGCATGGCTCGCCCCTCCTGTTGCACCCCTATCTCCTCTCAGAACACAGCCTCCTTTCACTTCTGTCACTCCTCTGATTAAAGGCCGGGGGCCCTCCGTGTGTCAGTCTGCCACACAGCACGTTTACATGGTTTCTGTTTAGCCATTTCCCCCTTGACTCATTACCCGAAAAGGGCTTAACTGGTGAAATGGAGCGGCGTGCATGCACCACAGCCAGCTCTGTCACAGTGTAAATATGACCTCACTGTGCAAGCATACAGATTTCTCATGCAGCAGCGTAATAATCCAATCCATTATAAGAATACGCTTTGGCCTTTAGGCAAGTTTAAACCCACAGTAATGCTTTGTGTGATATTTGAACTCGGAGAGCATGTCAAGCAATCTTCAAATTACTCAGCCGCTCTAATGAGGTGACTTCCAACACCTCGCCGCTACCGTACACTTTCAAAGAATGACAAGCAGCGCCGCGAGTCTGAACAAACCCGCAGGAGGGATTTTTGCGTTCTGGAGCAGTGAATCAAAAAGTTAATGACGGTTTGCACAGGGCACAAGAACTGGGCAGGCAGGGGAAGGAGACAAACAGAGCAGCAGCAGCAGCAGCAGCAGCAGCAGCCCTGACACATGGCCCACATTCACAGCCGCCTCCCACGTCACTGTGCTCCTCAGAGAAAAAGCCCCTTTTGTTTCCCAGCGCAGGGAGGGAGGGAGGTCTCTGGGGTGAACCGCCGCTCAGCTCCACCACTCCACCCGCCATCAAAAAAAAAAAAAAAAAAGAGAGAGAGAGTAGGACCGGACTTCCCACCCCTGCCTGGCGTCCTCACTACTCACTCCCCGCTTCAGCACACAAACACAGGCTCATCAGTAGTACCATTACTACGGTTGTGATTGTCTTTTCCTGCTACTTAATTGGGTCAGTCTACATTGTTGCATTAAAGACGTCTCAGACAAAGACCTTGCTGTTAATGCATGTGCTCTGCTGGTAACATTAGTGGAAGAATTCCTCCTTTCAGATTCTTTACTTCAGGGGAAGTAGAAAAACCAGAGTAAAAACACTCCATGACACGACAACATCCTCAAACTAAAATAGTGACAATGATGCATTATATGTTGTGTATTTCATGGTATATTTAAATCCTTATTACACATTAACATGTTAGTATGTATGAGCTATTATACTATACAATGTATTAATGCAAGCTCAAGTAGAAAGTAGTAAATACCTCAAAAATAGGTATAAAGATATTTAAGTACAATTGTTTTACATTCACTGCATCATAGTATATTTAGACACCCAAATGTGTATCCAAATCCACTGTACTCTTGCATCTAAAAGTACAAATCTAAGAATTTGCATCTATCCACACCCACTTGCATCTGTTGTTTGACTTCATACTGTATGCAGCTGTGCCACGTCCAACATTGACTTGAACACACATTAAGATTTTAAGAGCTGGCCTTGGTGAAATGAAGTACTTACAAATGACACATTTAAAACTGTGTTTATTTGTATAGAAATATGCTCATGTTTTACATAACTTTGTAGTTACAAATCGTAAAAAGAAAGAATATTAACGCTATTAGCATCACAAAGTTTTCTCTCACACAAACGGGAGCATAGATCTCACAGAGAAGCCTGATGTTACTGTGTGAAATGTTAAGCTCTTCAATATACTTTTACAGGTGGTGTGTGTGCGTGCAGCTTGTTGCTCAGTAAGAGTGAAAGGAGAAGGGGGGGGGGGCTTTACTAAGAGCAGCTCTCAAAGTAGTCTCCATTTCTATCCATCATGTACCCGTGTACTACTGAAGAACGTCAGAGAGCAGGACACACTCTCTCTAGTGCAGAGAATTTGTACAAACCTGTTGTGAATTCTCTCCAGACATAGTACAGTGAAGGTAATCAGGGTCAGAGAAATGTTAGAGACCCAAGTCTCTGAGCCAACATTAATACAAGATTTTTTTATATTTATCAGTTCTATTTTCTCCACCTGAACCCATCCTCCCGACTTCCTTGTTCTCCTGAGACACAGTTGAGATACCGCACCGTGGGGGAGTAGCTTCACACTACACAAAGTCCCCCAAAAATGGGCCTTGAGCCCGCAAAGCTCCTGCTCAATCTCTCCTTGAGACAAAAAAAAAAAGACAAGTGCTGGATCTGCATTAACTTTCCACTTGCTTTGTCCTTAAGACTATCAGTACTGTTTATTGTACCACCTGGTGATAAACTCTCAGTCCTCTAAATTAGCTTCCCCCAGGAGGAAGGCAGTCCAGCTCAGTTCCTCTCAATCTGCTCAATGTCGAGCTCGCCTCCAAGCTGATACACGTCCTTCCTCATGCTACATAGCCCCGCCCACAGGGGCTCATTGTCTTTCCCGTTCGTAGTCGTCCCTGGCGTCACGTCGCCGTAGTCTGTGGAGTTCCAGTCCACCTCCTCGATGGTGGGGTCTGACGGCACGTTCCCGGTGATCTCGCCCTCTTTGGTCTGAGGCTGGGTGTCCTCCAAGCCGAGCTCGTTTGCGGATGAGTCGTCGGTGTCGCACTGACTCGTCAGCGCGTGGAGGGTCTGGCTGGACTCGCAGCTGTCTTCGCCTGTGATTCCAGGGCAGCTAAGGCTGTGGAAATTCCTAAGTTTCTGTGGAAAGAAAGGAAGAAAGGAAGGGAGGTTGGTTTTCTTAGAATCATAAAAACTGGTGTTCTCAAGGAAACAAAGATAAACTTAAAACAAATATGTCAAAACTTTGGTCTGGTCCACAGTCTCCATGGCGACAGCATATTTGGTGAGGAAATCAAAAACATTTCCTTCATCCCGGACTATGACCCATGTCCTAACTAGTACACAAACATCACCCAACGCATGCAGCCATCTTATGAAAACAATCCCGCTACTGTACTCATATAGTATGTGGGTGAGTCACTGAGGTCAGAGCTGGGCACTGGGCAATGACCACTATAATATAAAACAGTCAAAAATGTGAAGGGTATAAATTTAGCCTGCTTTACAAACTGGAGCAACTGGTAGCTGGATGACTGAGGCTATGTGATCCGATCTGGTCCAGGATGAACCGAGGCAGCAAGTGGCCAGATACCCGGCGGGCAGACATCACTAACGTCGGCCTTTTGACTCCTCCGGCCTCTGGTTGGCACAGCACAATGAACACATACATCTGGGAGAGCCAGAAACTTCCATAGGCAAATCCACATGTGCCAACACTGCTGCAGGCATGTCCTGCGACAGCTGTGCATGCTGGAGCATGAGGCTTTATGACAGAGGCTTATCCAATTCTGTACAGCTAATGTGGAGAAGGCAGGACAGCTGCCTCATGCCTGACCACTACGGTGTTGGGCCAGAAGGACACAGGAGAATAGAGCCTCTGTGAAACCTCTTGTCACTTGTGTGCTTATGTAATACTTGACAAGCATGGGACTGTTGGGGATGCAGCTCACAGCCAAGTGTATGAGCTCTGGCTCCGACTAACTGAGAGCTTAAAGATTCATCTATACGCTTGTGTTTGATTCAATACGTTGATCAACTTATCAAATGAAGCCTTTGTTTAAAGATGTCTAAAAAGATCCTTTTTTTTTTTTTTTAAAGATATCTCAGTGAGGACTATAGTGGCAAACCAACTGAGCAGCTTTTAGCTATTCCACTAGCATGGCTTAATAGAGACAAATTTAAAATCTTCATTTTAGAGAAAAAGCCAGAACTAATAAATCTTTGGGGAGAATTACTTAAAATGCTAAATTGATTATCTATTGGTTTATGAATAATTAATTTATGACCACTATAAAATTCATGCATTGCAAATTTATTTCCCATCATAAGCTCTGACCTGTGCATACAGAAGCAGAGGCAGCCCAAGCCATGAATAAGGGATAAGAAATAGGGAAAGGGAGGTGAAAATGTAAAGTTATGATCCACGTTTTCACAGGCAGTGAGAAAAGTCTGTGTGCCGGGGCAGCAGTACATCAAAAGGGGCCCTGCTGTTTTTCTTGGCTCTGCTCGAACGGGTACATTTGTCAGCACCAGGCTGGTGTCACATTGCTGCCCTCTGCATTTGCACTTCACTTCTCAACAGTCAGATTTCTGGCCCGGACCATGGGACCAGACTGATAAGGCCGCGAGTCGTCTGCGATAGAGCAGAGCAGCGGCGTCGACATTAACCGAACCGAGTGAAGCGACCGAGTTAAGACACTAGTGGAAAGTCTGACGGTGTCCTCGCACAACTTTCTGCACCACATTGCAAAGAGCGATAATGAGCGGTGTCCACTTTTCCTGCTACTATAACACCCCTCCCCTCCTCCTCCTCCTCCTCCTCCTCCTCCTTCTTCCACTGTAATGGAGAGAGGAGCAGAAAGTCCCCTCATCCATACTGACCTTGACTCTCCGTCAATACAAGCTGATCAATAGCTCATGAGGCCCGGTTGTGGCAGCGATCCACCCACTGAGCTGAATTTACAGAAATCAATATCTCTTTACCCAACACGCATCTCTCCTGTGCGACGATCTATAACCTCTGCCACAGCTGCTCTACTTCCTGACATTCACGGAGCCGCAGTGAGCCACGTGGAGGGGTAGCAGTTTCTCTCTGGGTAAACTGCACCTCCGCGGCGAGTGGATGAGAGGACACTTTAGAGACGCACTCAGCACTAGTGTGACCAATCTTTGAATAGTAAGGTGACTTTGAATGCTGATAGGGTGACGCGTGCGAAGCCGAGTGCCGGGGCGAGTTCACCCTTTAATCACAAGTGAGCGTCTTCTCCGCAGAGACTTCCCGAGCCCTCGCAGCACGGCCGTTCACATCAGACTTCTAGCTGTTTGAAACTGCAGCATTACTGCACATTTTTCAATTAATCAAATTATTGTTTTATGACTTTATGACTTCAATTTACAGGATAGCCCCTTGAGATGTGTCATCTCATTTTAAAGGGGGTTCATGTCATTTCTTATATAAAATCTCAGATAATAGTTCAAATTGCCGAAAGTGTCCTCATATAAAACAAATAAACGCCGCAATTGCTCCAACTGAAATGCTGAAACTGGCAACTGTTTGGTATTCTTTCCTTTTTAGACCATTTAGGGATTTGCAAAATTGGTCTCGGTCGATTATCGTTATCGACTTATTACTGTTTACGGCTGGCCTCTAAACCAGAGCCACTAGAGAGACATTTATAAAGATCTGAAATCAAACAAACAAAGAAAATGTTTAATTAAGTCTCTAAACCAGCGTCAAAGCAAAATGTGCAACACAACCCACAAACAACAGGAAGGATCTCAGCACACTGACATCAGTCTGTAAAAACACCGTCTGTCGCCTTTTCTCCATGCTGACCTCCACCATGTTTGGTGTGTGTGTGGTGTCGTGTCACAGCAGCGCTGCTGAACTCAGAGTGACTTTCTCATGGGGGCCAAGTCCAGCTCTGTGTTTATGATTCAGCCGGTGTACGTGTGAAACTTTACTATGTGTGTCTCTGTGCCTGTGGGGCAGAGAGACAAACGGCTGCTTGGGACACACGGATTAGACAGACTCAATGTTGAAACACTGTCAACATCAGAGGCGGATCAGCTGGAGCCAGTGGTTTCATCAGATCATTTCTGTGAATGCAAACTGCTGACTGACCTCTTGCTTCCTACTTTAATCGTCTTCATCCAGCAACGCATTAAAAAAAAGCGCATACTTGGCTTCATGCTCTGCAAGTGAAAATACAAACCCACATGATGGAATGTGACCCAGAACAGGCCTGCATGAATGAACGATCACCGTCATTTCATGACAATGCCTGCAGAAACGCTTTGAGGTGTGCTGAGGGAGAACAGACACAATGGCGTGACCTTCGTTGGAAGTGTTTGTTTATCCAACATGGACGGAGCAAATTGCCCCTACAACAGAGCATAACCAGCTAATGTTAGTGAGACTGATGCACCTAGCAGACCTTCCAGCTGGCATGACCATTACCTACTGTGGACACTGATCTTTTGGAGCACATAAGACGACTGTGGCAAGTTCAAACAATTTTTTTTTTTTTTTTTTACAGAGGATATGTGCTCCTTGTGTTTTAAAACAATCCAGCAGAGAGAGACAGCCGTATTTGATCAGTGCATATTGTCCTGATTAAATAAAGCGGTCTCTTGCTGTGTGGCATATTCAAGCACAAACCTGGGTCATCTTTGCCAGATCCAGTGAAGGCCTCTGTTTGTGCGTGTCGGCGGGTCTCCTGCGTTTCACGCCGATCTTCTTGTCGTTGAGGACGCACGGCTGTGAGCGACTGCGGGCGAGACCCCCCTGTCCGCCGCGACGCTCCAGCTCTGGAGTGGAGTCGGGGGAGCTGGGTGGAGAGGGTCCACGGGGCTCAGGGAGGCAGATCTGTTCATGAGAGAGGTAGAGGGGCTGCGCGGAGGGCTCCGACGACAGGGGCATGGAGGAGGAGGGGGTCAGGCCAGTGAAAGTGGAGGGGCAGGGGAGACGCTGGGTGAAGCAGGGCAGCTCCAGGATGTTGGAGCGGGTGGGCAGGCTGAAGCTGGAGCTGCGCTGCATGGCCGGAAAGCCGAGATGTGCGTTTCCAACGCTGCCGCGCTGGACGCTGCCCCCGCTGTGGCACCTCCTCTTCTCCACCGCCGTCCACACGCGGGAGCCCTGAGGGCGCCAGGTGGAACGACATCCACCCAGCTCATCTGAGCAAGACAGGGACCGGCACTGCCGCTTGCTGGGCGGTGCGGTCGAGTGCGAGGTCGCAGCCTCGGTCAGGCTGAGGTCCTGCAACAAGCTGGTGATTGTGCTTGAAGTGGAGCCAACATCCCAGTCCCAGTGGGCTGAACTCTTGTGCACCTCAGGCAGGACGTCCCACAGGCTTTCCAGGCTGGTCCCGACTGGCCTCTGCTGTATGGCACAGCCATGACCAACCTCATGCCATCGACTTCTCTCTGCAAAATAAACAAACACAGATTTTTGTTAACTAAATTCCCTTTAGAAATGAATCAAGACCCCACTCCACAGTACAGAGAACAGTCGATGATTGATTTTTTTTTATTTATGAACCAAACCTCTATGGACAGGACTTTACTTCCTGCTGTTTCCCTGAGGCAACATACAGTGTAACCGTTTATGTGTGGGTGATCGAAAGCAGTTTAGCTGTTTTTTTTAATGTGTCAAATGAGGCTTCCAATATCAGGCGGCAGATCTTAAAGTAATTCTGCAGGTCCTCTTTTAGCTTGTTAAACTCTCCCTTCTCCACTTTCTTTTTCCATCGGCAGTGACATCACCATCACCTCTTGAGGACTTAATTTTATTTCCTTGTGTCACATTTACACCAGGAGTCTAAGAAACAAAACAACAGACACAGCAGAAACCGTGTGTAGTGCGTGCAAACTCCCTCAGAGGAACAAAACAAAGTATCAGATTCATCTGAGGCACGAATGTCCATGACACTGCTCCAATCTCGGTCAGCGTGTTGGTCCCAGCATGTGTGCGTAGTATTGACACTACTCGCTGCTTTGTATAATTGGCACTAAAAATAAATCCTGTCCTCCGGGCTCAGTCAGTCGGTGAGCTGATGTGGAAGTGAATCGAGTTCAACGTCTAACTGACTAGATATCAAACCTCGTCCTACCGGAGCACGCCTTAATAAAACTGCCAATAACCCATGGTAAACATTCCAACTCAGGTTTATCACGACATCTCTTGTTATTCTAAGACCAGACCAGCACCATAGTTACTCTGCCGGGAAGGCACCTGTTATTGCCACAACAGAAAACTCTCTTGAATTGCTGAATGGGTCAGCCAACTGAACTGGTCAGCCAACTCTGAGTCAGATACTAAACGTCGAGGCCACTGCCCACTCCTGGTATGCAAAAGGTCTGTTCTTCTCCAATGAGATGAAATCCTCAAAATACCATCTATAGCACACGGGCAGGACGAGGAACAAAGGGCAGTGTTAACAACACCTACTGCCGCTGCAGTGCTCAGTGCCAGGACTCAATGCCAAGGTGCTGTGAGGACAGAATACATTTTACTATTATAATACAGCGACTGTACAGGCCGGTCCAACCACAGCAAGGTACATCAAGGATATGAGGCTTTGTATCCACAAACAAACTTTTCAACTTGTGGACATGACAATCAGTTCTGAAGTATTCAGGAGTGGCGGAAGAACCCTGACAAAGATAACACATAATCATTAACGCATGTTGGCAGAAACACCTGTCAGGCTTGCTTCTCATCTCTTACTGTGTGACCATCAACCGGATTCAGCAAAGACTGACTTCTGCCAATAATTTCTCTGAAATGTTGCAATCCAGCAAGTCCCTCCAAACCACTGCTGTCATGACATGACCTGACAATTTCTGGCCCCTCCAAGTTGCCATAGACGGGTAAAGAGCATAATTACAGGTTAGCTGCAGTTTGTGATGAGGTATAAGACGCACTGACTCACTACAGTTTCCCACGCAGAGAAAAAGCATGGTGAATAGCTTGGGAAATGACAGAATATAACTTCCAAGCCTCAGAGACATTGCTATCCAGTATGATTTATCATGAAGCAGCTATTGCTTTAATATCTCTGCTGCACTAGACAATTTTATAGCAATTAACTTAATAAGAGCTGGTATCAATGTGATGAACTTCCTTGTTTTATAGGTATTTAAAGCAATTCCATATTTCATTTATTAGCAGTTTCTTGACATAATTTCCAGATAATTTACTGTCAGTACTTTGGTTAATTAACTATAGTATCCTTACTTGTGTGAATGTGCATGAGGATGAGAAAGATAACTCTTACCCATGAGTCCACAAGAGAAAAGTGCTGTCCCCTGGCTCATGGTCTGTGCCTGGAACTGCAGAAATGTAGAAAAAAGGCTCAGCGTCAGCTCACCAGAAAAAGAAAAAAAAGTTTTTTAAAAGAATCAATAAATGATAGTCGTAAAATCATAAGCTATTGGAAAGTCAAATGTGTAACTGGTCCCGAAGGTTTATGTTGTAGCACATATTTTGCTGCTGAGCGATGAGGACCACGCCATCAACAAAGAGGGAGTTCCACCATAAATGCCTCTGATTGACGCTCAGCCCCAGAGCATGATGATTTCATTTCACGTGGCTGTGAGGGCAAATTCGGCCCATATTAGTGGGGGAATTTTCTCACTCTGTGCTGGCAGAAAGAAGACTCCGCTGTATGGATGCTGATTAGAAAATGAGTCAAGGCTGCATAGTCTAACTTACTAGAGCTATAATACTCTCTTGTTATTTTGATTGAAGTAAATGGGACGTGGGGGATAATTCGAAACCAGATGACAAACACCCTGGTGACAACAGTTGGCCGCAATTATGACGCAATTATCAGTAATTGAAACAAAAACATCCCTAATTCCCTTCGGCTTCAACATCCATACAGCTCCTTTGACATCACTTCCTGAAATTCAGTAAGGCAACACTTAGGAATTTTCCTACAAATTTGACTCGAGGGAAGTTAAAAGTCAAATTTAATCTACGATTACATTTGACAAAATAGGAAAATAAAATCTGGAGCCATAAAACTGCTGCGGAGCGATCAGTGGCCGGCAACAATTTCCTGATGTAGAGCAGGACCTTGTCGTCTTCCCCCCTTGACGACCACATTTCTGGGCGGTTGGCAGGGCGACATGTGAACGTAAAATGTCACGTTTCACACAGATGAAAAAAATGCTTGTACAAGTAGAAAATAACACTCACCGGGCCCAAATCCGTACTTTTTGATGTTACATCGTCGGCACCCTTCTTTTCCAGTGTTTTTTTGTAAATGATTACCATGGCAACACACATCCTTGTCCCAAGTCGTTCCAGTGAGTGCAAGAAAAGCTGGAGGCCATCTTGACGGGCATGGTGTGAGCGGGCTGGTTTCTCATAAGCTTAAGACGGGCAGCCCTCAGCTCCACCAGGAATGTGCTTCACTCCTCGGCCCAATCCTGATCGGACACACAAAGATGAGCACAGGATTAGGATTCAGTACATTTCTGACATTCTGTTGGCCATATAAGCAGAGAAGAGTCCAGCATGATTGGAGAAGAACAGATCCCCCGGGTGGAGGCTCTGAAACGTGTGATAATTTGCAAAGTAATTCTCATAAATTTGTGGACAATTAAATCTGGATGCGTAGCAGAGACAAATATGTGTCTGTCGCCTCCGATCGGCTATTAGAGTTGTTTGCTGTGCAGCTATCCCTCACAAGCAAACTTTGCAGCGATACTGTGGTTACAGATTAGTAAGAAAATCCTATGCAAGATGCCTCAGTCTTTGTGCAACCTGTTCTACATCTATGAAAGTGAAAGACAGAAAAGTCGAAACTCAAAGGAGGTCAGTGGTTTGACAAGCTCCTTTAATTCTCAAGTGAGCGATCTGACATTCCCAGTGAACACTTGCAAAGCACAAGGTACCGTCTATGCCCATGTCTGTAAATTGAAATTACACTGCATTTTCACTTCCACATGGTCTCTCCTGTGTGTCACCAAAAGTTGAACTCTATACCCTGTTTTGTTCTTGCTTGTCCATGTGGAGGATTATCAGTCATCTGAGAGAATGAGTTTCCTCAAAGTGTTCCACACTGGAGCACACAGAGAGGGATAGAGCAAAGTCAAAGTTGTGTAATTGAATCCTCAGGGGCTGGCTGGGAATAGCTGACCTTGCGGTTATCAAAACAACCCTCTTCACATTAGTGCTGCACCACAATTACAGTAAAACAGCTGATTAATCACAGATGGAAATCTATATAATCATCACAGAAGATTTTTTACTACCACCAGGTCAGTGTGGCTTAAGCAAGTAAATAAGGCTTTATTTGTAAAGACACAGTCACAGAGTACTTCACACGAGCACAAAAATATAAACCAAAAACAAGAAGTCATAAATTATAATAAAAAACACAGCACAGAGGGAGACAGGCCAGACTAAAACAAACCAAAACATAAAACTGGAATGGAGATCTATAAAAAGGCTTTGCCTATAAAGATGGGCTTTTTAGAAGTTGCTTAAAACAGTCCAAAGATGCCTCAAGAGGGTTGGGGCTAAAACAGCAAAGGCGCCATCACCTTTAGTTTTGCAGTTGGAGCATGGGATAGATAAAAGGCCAAAATTAGAAGCCAAGAAATGTGACGACTAGTGGCAAGGTCGTGTAGTGATTTATACGTTATCAACTGCCTCTTGTAGCTCATTAAATATTTTAAAGGAAGCCAATGGAGGGAAGTTACAACAGGGGTGATGTATTATACACGGCATGGGAACTGCATTTTGAGCCAACTATAAACAATTAATAGCAGCTTGAGTGAGGCTAAGTAACATGGTGGTCAAAAGTCTTATAGTAGTCAGAGATGAAATCGTAGTGACTGATTGCCTAACCAATAATTAACTAATAAGCTCCAGTCACAAAGTCACCAGGTGCCAATTAAAGAAATTTCTGTTTTTTATTGGGTTTATCAGAGAATGTAATCTATGTGCGTAACAGTGATGTAACATATCAAATGGCTGTATAAATGAGAGTACGATAAGAAGATTGAGTGGCCCAAGAACCAAACCCTGAGGGATTCCACAAATGACTCTGGCTGCACAACGTGAAATGCCTACCCCTGTGTCAGGTAGGAGACTGAAACTGAACTGAACTGGACACAAGATGGTCATATGATGCCTGCAAAGGTCAGAGAGCGTCTGTTTGAATGACACAACAACTGCATGCAGAAAAAAAAAGAGAGAAACAGAAAGCGATGGTGTACGTAAAACAAAAGAGCACTCTGTGCAGAAGATGAGACACCGTGGGAAACAAAAGAGGCGACATCAGAGGTTGCTGGTGGTGGGGTGGAGTGTGTGTGCGTGTCTGTGTGTGTGAGTAGGGAGGGGTAGGGGGGCAGCATCACAAGACAAGAGGGAGCTGACATACTGGAGGTGGCGTTTGCATTCAGCATATGATCTCCATTACTAACACTTATCACATCAGGAAAACAGTTTCAACACAAGGATCTTTTAAAGTCCTACAAGGACATCCATGCAAGTCTTGTCTGGAAACTTTAACTTATATGCTCGGTGAATAGAATAGAACATATGAAAGTTGGTTGGGGTTAGACTAGGGCACGCCAGCTTATACTGTGCGTGACCATTAACCACACAGATCTGTGTTTCACAGCAGAGATAACTCGGGACGTGCTGGGGTAGAGGAAACAGTTGTTTATGTATCACCCTTAATGGCTCGGTGATGGATGCAGATGGCATTAACACAGAAAGAAAAAAAAACCTCGCCCAGAAATTAAAACTGGCAAAGAAAAGAAATCTCTTTAACGTGATGTTTACCCAAACAAAAAGGGACAGTAAATTATGTTTTCCTTCCCTGGAAAAGTGGAAAAAGTCTGACTGTAGACTGACATTTGAACTTTAAACTGTAAACATCATCCATTACTTTTAGTTACAGGGAACTGCAACAATTTATCATCTTTCTCATGCTCAGCCATTACGTTTTTATCCCATAAATCTGAGCTGAGCAGTTTGAATGGGCGAGGATTATACCATAATTATAAACATTCCTTGGCTACATGACATAAGTTGTACACACAATTATAGAAGCCTAACCTTGCCCCGCAGCCTTTGAAAACCATTCAAACTTGTGACAATCTGTGAATAGAAAACATGTTTGAGAGCACTGGCAAAGGGGAGATTGTGTGCACTTACACAGACAAACCTGCAAACCAAATGCAAAAGACGTTCTGCAGCATGGTTTCCAGTGCGTAATGGATACACCCAGTGCACTCAACTCTTACTGTGTCAGCTGCCAAGTGCAAAGATGCAGAAGAAGTTATAATCTGTCAGACGAGGTATCTAGCGTTTCTTCCCGAGGGGTGGAGCTCAACTTCTGACGTCAAAACCCAAATCACCTTTATAACGTTGCTGCCATTATCTTGAATCAGTGGGAGTCTCTTCACTTCTGCAGCCTGATAGCTCTTTATCTGCGTTGAACCAGCAAAACACCATGTCAACTGAGTAGACTAATCGCTGAGAAGGGGAAGAAGGTTGCAGGACGTTTCCATCACATGCAAAATAGCCTGCTGACTGACTGCAACAGAGTGACAGTGTTCCTAAATGACAACAATAACGCTGCCTTGGACGAGCTGATGGGACGCCAAGCTTCCTTTGTGGTTACCAAAAGCCTTTCAATCATCGCTACGTTGGGGTGTCAGATGTTGTGAGCTATCGAGCAGCCTATAAGTGCTAGATAGGAGAAGAGAGGAAACCACAAAGACGACTGGGTCAACTTTAAAGCGGAGGCCTGCTTCAGAGTATGCTCGGTTTCCAAAAGCATGAACATGCACCCTGTTGCATTTTCTGTACAAGTTCAGACACCAGAATGCTATTATCGTAAATGACACTTTTCTAAGTCTCTTAAATCGCCGTCCAGCCCAAGGAAGACTACAAACTGTCAGCTTAACTATTACAATAGGTGCCTAAACTGTGGTCACCCATGGAAGCTCTGTTTCCCAATTAGAGCAGCTTTTCCATACATTACTCAGACTGTAATCCCATGGGTTAGGCCAACATTACATAAGGATTTGGCAGCTTTGTGTCTGACTGACAATTAGAGTTAATGCTAATCTATTTTTTAGCACTGGTGTGACAGCTGGTAGAAAACACTATTTGATATCATAGCTGCACTTTGTGTATACTGTATATGGACTTACTGATTGACACCATTTTTTTTAACCTACTGCTAAACCCTTTTGGATCTATTTTTAGCCTTGTCACACATGCTTTAGTTATTAGTGTTTCTCTTTGTAAATCAATACAGGATTGAACATAACAGCTTAAATGTTAAGTTGAATTCTGAGACATCCTCCTTTGACATTCCTGCATACATGGCAGTTGGATCTGCATCCTGTTCTCAACAATCCCAGGATTGTGGCCGTCTCAGTAATCGGAGCATCTGCTGAGCACCTGAGACGGCCCGATTCGAAACCTAACTAAGGGATTTGTGCTGCTCTTCATCACCATATTGCCTTTGAAAAGAACGCTGGGTAAAAGTTAAGCCGTCCAATTCCAAAGAATGATTCCTTGGGAGAAAATATGCATGTTCCTAAAAAGCTTGTTTCCCCAGGCCGTTGGCTCTGATGGCCTACTTCTGTGAGTTGCATGGCTTGTGCAGAATCCATATTTGGACTCAGGCACATTTGAGCAGTTTCCCATGTCATAATGGTGGTTGTGTTGACAGAACATGTCATAAAAGGCAGACAGACATACAGTACAGGAAACACGGAGGCTGGATAATTGAATGGCAAACTCGATAACCTGTTCTGCTTATTCTGCAGCAAAGTTGCATCGTCTCACTGTGAACATTCAAGATGCTTGAAAGCCAAAAGCCTCATTGTTTGTGCTGTCATTAATTTGGTGCCACAAAGGGCAGGTGCCGCCAAGTTTTGCTATGGCTGACCGGCTGAAAAGAAATTTATGAAACTCAATGTAGGGCGCAGGCTATCCCACAGCTGTCCACATGCTCACAGAAATTAGGCAATGTCAAACAGGAGGCGCTCTACATGTAAAGCAGTGAGTGAATAGTCAGAAATGAGCATGGCCGGGAGGCTTCAATAGTAGTTATCAGGCTCATTTAAGGGCCTGGGGTACAGCCAAGGTCTCACAAGCATGCAGCTGCCCACTTACCATAAACACAAAGGCTCAGCATGGCTATGCATGGCAGCCAAGGAGGCCTACGTTTTAAAGCAGGCCTGCTGTTTAATTATCTCATACATAATCACTTGCACTGTATACATTTGTCCAGAACAAGAGCTTTGTTGAGCGCTGTAATCGAGGCTTTCAACAAACCTGTCCATGTTGGAGAGAAATGTTGTCCACTTGAATGCTAAATCTAACAAAGTCTCTTAATTACAAAGGGTTGAAGACACAACATCCCTCTGCTTCCACAGCAGAATAACATTGCATGTTAATGGACCCCAGTAAGAGTAAGTCACATCCACAGGACACAGCTCCATTAACTTTCAATCAAAATTAAGAGCAGAGGGGAAAGAGCACTCTTGAGTTTTGCATGCAGGAATTTATCCATCCCCCCACACTGCATTCTCACTGACCATATACAACAGGAGAGAGCCTGGAACAAAACTTTTTCCACATGGGTGTTTGAACAATTTCATAGCAGTGGTATCACACTGCACAGGATCCTAGATAACCTTAAAATGAGTCTAAATGTTTACAGTGATGATGAACAAGGAAAAGAGGAATCATCTGCGAGCTCTGGTGGGCAGACTCTTTTGTACTCGAATTAAAACCGTTCAACAGTTTTTCAGATGAGCTTGCCAGCCCTCCAGGTGGATGCCTCTCAGTTTCAGAAGAAAAGGCCCTGAAAACTGAGCTTGTCCAAGTAACCAGCACAAACAGTCCCTTAAACCCCTCTTCCAAAATCCCTCATGAAAGGGAAATGAGTTTGGCAAAGAAATTGGTGTGACGGGAGCTCACAGAATGTTACACGCAGGCTACAGAGCAAACAGGATTTTGAACTCGAGAGAAAGGCCACAAGCTACTGATGATAAAATATGAAATGTGCATACTCAAAAAAAGTAAAGTGATACATTTGTACTCGAACGTCAGGCCTCCCCCTTTTTTCTCTGTTTAACTCATAATTTATGCACGTTCAAGCCACTCATATGAACTTTAGCAGTCATAATCATAGCCATGGGACACTCTGAGGAGTTCAGGTTTAACAAGCTCTTGTGTTTATGATCCCGCTGAGCACTTAAATTGCAGAATCTGTTGGATTGTGTGTCAGCCAGCCCTGTCTTCATACCTGAGGGGAAGGTTGGCTAGATAAAGATAAGCCAACAACATTCCTCTGCTTTGGCACAAAATGTGACATGCAAGAAAGAGGGGTCTGAGAAATTAAATTATAAATTACATGGCCGACAAATATAATGCAGCATCAGGCATAAAGGCATGCACCCCGTGCCTGTTTCATAAATGTATTAAAATGGGTTTTATACATTCTCCATCAAACAACACTGGCCCTGTCTTGTCATGTGTGCCACACATGAGTGAAAACCCAGTTTGCACTTCAAAGCTAGCCAATTCACATACAGTATTTATGACCCAAAGAAGGTTGTAACTCTAACTTAGTTTTATAAACTAATCCATTTGAGATGACATTTTTTTGTCAGATGTGTTTGAAAAAAAAGGCAAACACTATCTGTGGTTACACTGAGATGAATGGATGATAGGCTACTGACATAAATACTAGTTGGCTAGTTAACCAGGTTATCACTTGAACTCAGCATCTGTATGAATAGTTTAAACGCAATGACACTTGTTTTATTCACCTCCATTGCAACATTTCACCTCACTGTGCGTTTATTCATTTATTAAGTAATAATAGCCTACAGATGCAATAAAAAGTGAGGGCAAGGCAGATGATAATCAGTTTAAGCAGCATATATGTTAGTAATAACCAGACAAGACAAAAGAACAGTTAGCTAATCTAGTAGGCTACAACATGAGGAAAAGTTGCTAAGCTAACTAACTGGAGCTATGTTTAGTCTATTTAAAGTGCTTTATATGCATAAAATATCATTATTCATGTGAATTACTCACTTTCAAGACACAAGGGAGCATCACACTTCATGTGAACTATCTAACAGCTTCGAAGGCAGCCAACACAGAAACTTCTTATTCAACTTTTAAATAAAAAATAACCACTCACAAGCATCACGGTAAGCGCCTCGGGTCTTCAACAGCACCGGGCAGCGGCTGCTCAGTTTCGCTGGACCATGTTTATGTTTGTTTGTTTGTTTTTTTTAGTTTTGTTTCAGCCGAAAATGAGCTGAAAGGCGTCAGGCAGGAAGCAAAGTGCGAGCAGTTCACTTCACGTCCTGCTCCGGGCAGCTCCTGCAAACTACAACATTACCCCAGTGCACTACTGTCCAAGATTGCACGCTAATGAGCCTGTGACAACATACACGGGCGATACCACTTCTGACAGGGGTGGAGATTTCCTGCGAGTCATTTCTGCAACTCGGTATCTCACTTTGACTTGAATTACTTGCGCAGTCTGACTCATTTCTGCTTAAGATTTTAGTCAAATTAAGTTTATGATTTTAAAAAGTAAAAATATTTGATCGCTAGGTAACTTTTTGGAGCGCGGGCCACACCTGCGCTTGTAACTAGTGGTCCGAGCCACCCTGCAGTAATGAAAAGTAATCACAGTTTTGAGCTGTGCATATAGACAAGGCACTTTCACAATATACAGTGGTGTAACACGATAACCTGGCAACTGTGTGTGATTTACAGAGCTGTGTAGTCGACGAGAGAAAGACATTTGTGTGTTATATGTACTTTACCAGCCCCTCCTTACAAAATGAGCCCCCAGTATAATAAAGGTTAGTCCCTAAATAAATTCAATACTTTTATTACAAACAGATGTCCCCCCCCCCCCCCCCCCCCCCCCCAGGAAAGATTGTCTGCTTTTATCATAACATACATCAGCATGTAATGCACTATGTCTAGGTTTAGTTGTCTATAAATACACACATGCATTATGCAATGGGTGTATCTACAGTATAATCACCTGCATACAATAATAAAACTTGTATTTCCACAGCTTTTTACCATTTTAACTGTTAAAAACTTTCCATCGAAGTGTGATTTGCTTCAGTAAAATGTATTTGAATGGTTTTTGTAAACAGTGAGCAGGAAAAACCAGTATTTCACAATAAAATAAACAGACTTCAGACAGTTTTAGTTTTTGTTCTCTTTTCTGTCCTGTTAATCATCATGCAATCTCTCTATTCTTCAAAATATGAGGGTAACTTTCCATTTGGTTTTGTCATGTATAATAGCAGTGTGGTTTTTCTGTAGCTTTCGGTATTGTGTGCACATTGCAAGCCAATACCAGCAGAGTCATAAACCTTGCATTTGTATAGGTCACATGTTTGACAATTCTGAATCATAAGCATGAAATAAGACACTTTTAGTCACTGATTTTTTTTTCTATCTATTCGAAACAGAATAACATCCCATAACGTTTACATAGAGTAAGCTGATTTATTTTGTGGGGGCTGAAGTTAACACAGTGGGGCTCAGAAGGGTGGGGAGCTGAGGCTCACCCCTGGCAGACACCATTGTTAATCAAGGAGTAACATCTGTTGTGTGCCACTAATCTCCCCCAGACTGTCAGACTGCCGTACTGTCCTCCTCGGTTTTAGACTGTCTGCCTTTTGTGTTAAAGGGCACCAAGGATTTGTCTCCTCTGCTATGTAGGCTACGGTGTGGGGGTGACAAGTTGTTTTTACCAAAAGCCCTTCAGCAGCCAGAAGAGTATGGCACAGCAAAGTTTCCGTGTTGTGTTTTGTAGTTCAAAAAGGCACAGATCAGCAACACAGCTTATGATACAGGAGTGGGAGTCTTAATACTTGAACAACTTTGGCAGTGTGTGTTATGACTGTTAAAACCATAGGGGGCAGTATCCACTAATCACAGCGCCACAAAAAGGCCACAAGATTGAACTGAGGTGTAATAGTTCATAAACTCATTTCTCATTGACTTTATTAATGTGACTGCAGTTACCATATGGTAAACAGTAAATAGGAGGTGAGCTTCCAACTCCCAGTACTGCGGCCCCATGCAGAATGCTGAATACCATCTGTGTTTCACACTGGCTGCAGACAGATGGCTACAGCACTCCTGTTACAGGAGCCATCTCTTCTCAACTTTAATGAACAGTTAATCCTCCCCATCCCTGACAAAAAACTCCCCGTTCACATTTTCAGATTTAATATTCATTATTATTTAGAATTTAGCACAAATGCAATAAGTCCAGAAGTTACCTCCGAAGCTGAATAAAGAGTAGGGCAAAATCTCTGTTTTTTGTTTTTTGGTCATTTGTTGAATCAGAAACTTTCTGTTAATGGCCACAAATCACAGATACAGTCAACTCTAAAAGTTTACATTGGCCAAGAGGGTGACACTTGAGTAAAAGAAAAACACTGACACCACTTGTCAAAATGCAGAAGTACATGCATCTACACACTGACTTTTTTTTCTTTTCTTTTTTAAAGCTTGTGGTTGAACTTATTCTTCAGCATTACTCAGTGGTATACTGTAACTACAGTCAGGGCATGAAAAGAGCATATGGCTTTCATGGAACACTGTCTAAATTTCACTGCTTCTCATCCATCCCACTAATCCCTGCCTATAATGTTTATAGCCAAGTTAATTGAACTGGCACATCCCTGTGGGTTTGAAGATCCCTTCTAAGAGGCTCTAAAGCCATGTTTTTGCCAAAGCATGCACATCACTAAAACCTCCACAGCATCTGAAAGAGGTGCAGCTGTTCCTCCAGTAACGGTTCATGAGTAACTGAAAGATTGAGTTATTTAGAAAAGAAAAAAAAGTGGTAGATTAGCTCAGAACAGTGATGTTTAAATGATAAATAACGAATAATCATATCAGGCTATATTTTACAGTGTAAAATAGTTTAGGAAAAATATAGGATATTGGTGTGAAATGCCTTATTTGTTGCCTACGGACAAATGAACATGTTTGTACATTTTAAGGAGGATAAAAAGAGGAATACCACAAAACTACTGTAGGCTAAGTAGGCTATAGTTTCATCTATAACAGGGGATCAATAATAAAAGATGTATTCAAAAGCTTTAGTTGATTAAAAGTCCTGCAATCCCCGTTCTAAATTCCAAATAATAAAATTATATAATTACTATCATCAAGATATACTACAAAGATCAATAGTTAAAGTACTCATAAGTGAAAGTACCCCATTTTATGGCTGTAATACTTTATATGAGACAATATTATCTGATCATAGAGCAAAGATTAAGACTCAACTAGTATATTAAGTATATACCGTGTATACATATAGGTTTGTAAAATAAACTAATAACGTTACAATATAGTGGAATCAAAGGAACAGCATTTCTGTCTCAAATGTTGTGGAGAAAAAGTAAAATAATAGTCATGCCATGCACCACTGCTGATGTTTACCTAAGATGACCTAAGAGGTTTCAAGGGCTCTTATTGTGAAGTCTGGCCCACACACATTGGAAGAAACACCAAGCGCATTATTTTGAGGACAGTAATTGGTTTTCATGCTCTGCTGGGAGTTAGAGATTTATTGAGGAGCAGTTGTTCTGGACTCGTCAGTTGCCTTGCTCTGACAGTGAAAAACAAAGATATTATTTTACTGTGGCAGCAAGTGCATTGCTGTTGTCACGTTTCAAACATAGTAACATCTAACATCTGTTTTCGAGTGCAGTTTTGATACGTTCAGTCCAACAGTAGATATTATACAATATATAATAGGCGATGTCACAGTAACATGTGGTAAAACACTACATCCACAAGTCGTCTATAAATATTTTACATCTTACACCTCTTTCAAGTTTTACATATTTTCCCAAACATGTGCCCTGACATTGATATATAAAAAACACATGAAATAAAATAACCCCCGTTAAAAATGTCTGGAGTGACTAATACTGAGCATTGTGAGCAGTCTTTGTGGATCCCTCTCCTTGGGAATCTGCCCTCTCTTTCTCCATGTAGGCCTGGACCGACCTCCACAGCGCTCTGATGTTTCCCTCGCCAAAGCCCGTCGCCCCTCTGCGCTCTATCAGCTCGAGGAAGAAGGTGTCCTCTGTGAATATGGGCTTGGTGAACACCTGGAGAAGGTATCTGGAAACAGATGGTAACAAGGTACATTGAGGACACTTGGTTTGTCTGACATGAGCCATCTCACATCTGGGTTAGCCTCTGTTCTCATAGCTTTCAATGCAAGATGGAATATATTATGGAGAGTTTCCTTTTGGTCAGTTCTTTCAAAATAACTAAAATATGTCCTGAGGTTTCGTGTCCATACTCCAAGGTCAGGGGGAATCAGTAAAATTCAAGCATCTTGTAATTTTGACAAGGATAACAAATCATTAACTACTAGGTCTCCTATGTGACTGTCATTCTGTGCCTATGACTCATGGAATATGTTGTTTTGATGTAATCGAATTTTATCTTCCAGAACAGAGAGGAAATGGATGGAAACCCTTAATATGCGGCAGAAACCTCTATGAGGAAAAGGAAAAAAAACACTGACATGTGTGCGATGTGTTTTATGGCTCTTTAACTGCCTCTCACCTTCTGTTTTCACTGGATGCTTTCTCTGATAAGGGATTCTGGTGCAGGTCCGTGTCCAGGAGAATGCCATGCTGTGCCAGCATCTGGGGGTTGTGTCCTGCCGCCTCTATTTCCTGCTGTTTTCCCACCTGTCACAGGACACACAGCATAGGTAAAAGTGATTACAAACAAGGACGTAGATAATATGCTTGCAAATACAACCTGTGTTCTATTATCTGAAGTAAGAATCAGCCACAAAATCTGAGGTGTTAAAAGACCATGCATGTATTCTGAGAGGAAAATAGAAAAAAAAGTGTTAATTTACTACTATAGTAAGTCAGTGATTGTAAAGTTTTCTGTTGGACATAGGAAGGAGGAAGTGAGTCAGTTTCACAAGAACAGTGAAGCTCTGTAATGTTGCTATATAAAGATAACCCTGATCTCTATCTTTGTCTGATATCTACATATGCTAAAATATTCTTTTTATCTTGCTGGTAAAATGTGCGAGGCCTCATGCAGCCCACCAGTCATTACGGGTCTCAAAGAGTCAGTCACACCTCAGTGTAGTAGGCGGGAGGAGGGGAGAAGAACTGCACTCCAGCTTGAGCCATTGTATGTGCAGTAGAAACTATATCTGTAGTGTACAGCCCAATGTGCTGGATCCCCGGGGCCTTGTGCTCCTCCAAGAAGGTGTCAACCTGGTTCCTGCCTGAAATTAGAGCGAGCACACAGTGACAAGGACAAGTCAGATCATAAATTATGGAAGAAATTAATTACATTTTAAAGATGGGGAGTGGCAGTTAGGCTACCTTGCTCAGGCAGTGATTCTGCAATGACAAACTTGCAGTCGTGATCCTTTTTGTCCACAGAGGGAAGAATGATGCCTGCTTTGCTGCATTTCCAGTACTCCATGGCGGTAAGACGCAGGCCAATGCCCTCCTGGTTTATGACAAAACCTTCATCCACATCCTCCTCACTACTCAAGAAAATAGACATTGTTATAAGGTTGAATAAAATAAAGAATGAGACTGTAAAATGCTCAATGTTCCTCACCTATCAATGAAAAACCTCTGGAAGCCAAACAGCTGCTCGTACCACCTCATCACCTGTGTGGTTGTCTTCCTGGGACAGGCATAGGTGATGTGGTCAAAGTGTGTGACTGGACAGGACACGTCCTCTTCTTCCAGGCTACAGTTCTTTTCAACAACATCAAACCCAGGTAAGAAGTTCCCCTCATATTTGGTCCTGTCAATCAGCGTGTGGCAAACATTGCCCACTATGGATTTAACCACTGAGTAGGTGACGAGACCGCCCTCGTCCTCCACTGTGGTGGGGGGAACTAGGAAGTTGCAGCCCAGATGGCGTAGAGCCTTGAATGACCTTTCCACATCCTCCACCTCGAAGCACACGTTGCTTACAGTATCCACCGGGTAATTCGGGCTGACATCGTACAGACATGTCGCTGAATTCTCCTTGTTGTATTTTCCCACGTTGACCCTCTGTGAATATCTGTCTGTGATGCCCAGTAGCTCCTCACTGCACTGCTTTGGTCTCTCGTTCACGATGAAAACTGCCGCCCCTTTCCTGAAAGCAAGCTGCCTGGATCTGTCCGTCAGCCTGGTAGCGAATAAATTAAATTTGAACTTCGAGACAAGGTCCTTGGTTATTTTCTCCACGTTAGAAACGTGGAGCGAAATGTGGTGTAACCGGCTCAAGTAAGCTGCCATGTTTAGATGTGACGTTTTGACAGGGGGCGTGTCCAATAAATATAGAAACTCTGACACAGAAAATAATATTAAATCTACCTTTTAGCATTTGTTTTTATTTTTTAACACAATGATGCCTGTAATAATTAACTTTAAAAATTTATTATTTTATACAACCTATGTTTGTGTGTAAAACAAAATAAAATGGTAACATAAGTGTTTTAAAGTGTTTGGCTGGCAGGTTATCCTCTCTTTAGTGCAGTAGTTTATTTTTATTATTTTTTGTGTGATGAAAATCTAAGCTATTCGTTTTGATTATAAAATGTTTCCAGTGGACAAATTTTCACCCCGCAACTACTATAAGTGGTGAAGCCTTTACTGTCTCAAAAAAGCTGGGATATCTTAGTGTCCTGTGGTCAATCGCTGCAGAAGTTGATTTACGGCATTTAACATAATTTCAGGTTAGAGACTAAGTATGGTGGGCCAAATTATCAGAAAATAAACAGTAAATGGAGAAATATAGTTAGGGCTGTTTTTCTTCTCTGAAATTCACATCACTCCATTCTTTTGAACCGCTCACGAATCTTAGTAAATCTGAGGTTGTATTGTTTCCGACAGGCCCCAAACTCCTCACGGTACTGTCGCTCAGCCAATCGCGTCGAGCCCTGAGCCAGATGATTGGTGACGAAGGCAGGCTAGCGTTTATTTTGGCTGTGCTACTCATTTGTCTCACTGTCGCCGCCATTAAACAACACGGAGGCAATGTAAACCATGGAGTGTCGCGGATTTATACCATGATTCGAGGAGCACACGGGCTTTGCCAAGGTGTGGTTTACTCTGCGAGAGGCTAATGTGTCCAGAAAGGTAAAAATGTGAGAGACCGAAGGAGTCGAAATAACTCGGTTAGGGAAAGGTTTGATAGAGCAGGAGGAGGAGGAGGAGGAGGAGGAGGAGGAGGGGAACTGGACAAGAAGGGTTTGTTGTGGTTTTCAGCAGCACTTGAGAAACGAGCGCAGCCGCAAAACGGTAAGAGTGTGACATGTTTCCTTTAAATACCCATGTAAATTAAATGTCCCGTGACTGTATGTGTCATTAAATGCCCTCATAACGGTTAAAAATTGTCGGTCGCTGTGAATGCTAGCTGTGTTAGAGCTAGCAGAGGTGCTAGCAGAGCTAACACCAAAGACTGGAACATAACTACATGGTAAATGCAGCAAAGCCACCCGTTCACGTGAATTAAAGCCAGGCTCTTCACCGCGCACATGCTTTTAATCGGCTATTAATAGCTGACAGGCAATTTTAGTCTGTCAATAACACCAAATCTCAGCCTGCCAGTGTCATTGAAGATGCCCGACTAGATGCAAGTTAGTTTGCAAACTGCAGGAACACATACTTGGAATAACTCTCTTCATTTGATTTATGTATCTCAACCACATAACTAGTTAATCGTATTTATTGACCCAAAACTCGTGTTTATGACTCACATCTGACTGTATTTCATTTATCACCACAGTTTAGTCAACCAAAGCGATCCACAATGACGGAACAGAAGATTAAATGGCCCTGTGACTACTGCACCTTCGAAAACTGGCCCTCTGCAGTCAAGTGCACAATGTGTCGTGCACAGAGGTCGATGGGTCCCATCATCACAGAGGAACCTTACAAGAACAGTCCTGACCTGGATCCCAGCGTAGAGTGGGACCCTCCCAGAACTGAGAGTGGCAGCAGCCTCCTCATCTGCCCTGACTCCAGTGCTAGGCCAAGGGTGAGGTCAGCCAGCATGGCTGAGCTTGCCAACAAGTGGTCCTGCCAGATGTGCACCTACCTGAACTGGCCCCGCGCAATCCGCTGCACGCAGTGCCTGTGTCAGCGTCCCAGGACCAGCAGTCCCACCGAGTCCCCACAGACTTCAGGCTCCAACGCAGGCTGCCGTCCTGCTCTCCACTCACCTGTGGACCCCTGTGAGGAGTATAATGACAGAAACAGACTCAACACCCACCAGCAGCACTGGACATGCACAGCCTGTACTTACCAGAACTGGCCCAAAACTACAAAGTGTGTGGTGTGTGACCGCCCCAAACCCAACAAGCAGGAAGCCATGGCAGAGTCTGCAGAGCCGTCACCTTTGATCAATGAACAGGACAGGGCGCGATGGAGGGGCAGTTGCAGCGGAGGCCAGGGCCAAAGGAGGTCACCTCCGATGGCCAAGAGGGAAGACAATGTTAAAATGGACTTCCAGAGGATAGAGCTTGCAGCTGCAGCCATGAGCAGCAAAGAGGAGCAGGAGGTCGACTTCAAGAAGCTAAAGCAGATTAGAAACAGAATGAGAAAAACAGACTGGCTGTTCCTCAATGCATGTGCTGGTGAGTTCTTAACACATGGCATAAATATGATATATTTTGGGGGTGTGGTGAAGATGTCAAAGTCATTTTTATCACATTTTAGCATTTTCAAAATGAGGTTTTATGTCAAATGAGAAATTATGAGTGGTTTGCATGGTAATAGTGCACGGTAATAGTGCACGGTTTTGCACGGTGCTGGTGAGTTCTTAACACATTGCATAAATATGATATATTTTGGGGGTGTGGTAAAGATGTCAAAGTCATTTTTATCACATTTTAGCATTTTCAAAATGAGATTATATGTCAAATAAGAAATTATGAGTGGTTTGCACGGTAATGCAAATGGACGTGGCTATGATATGTACACTCTTTGTGTCTACTGTGTCCCATGCATTCCACAGTAATGAAGACAAATAGTCAAAGTATTAACTTAGCTCATATTATGTGAGAATACAGTTGCCCTCCTTTCCCTCTGTGGCTCACCTGAACAGCTTTACTGGTACAACAAGAATCCATACCCGTGTCCCATTTTTTCCTTGTGAAAAAAGATCTATTGTCAAGCCAGCTTTTTGTTTCCTCCCATGATGTCATGCTGAGTAACGACAGACCGAGTCGCTCCAGTCAGAAGCAACATTTTCTGATTGTTTTTGTCCCCAAGGCCAAACACTTAGTTTCCGCTTAGTTCTGTTTTATTACAGAGCAGATGGTGCCTCACCCTATGAAGGCCAAGGTTGCAGAGTGGTGTTATTCACTCGCTGTTTTTATTAATGAATGACAAAAATGTGTCATTGTCTAGAGTCCAAATATGAGACTACAACAGGATTTTTAGAAAACATGGGCCTGGCAAGCTCTGTTAGAAGCGGTTTCATTTGACAAGCTGGTGTTGTCAGGTGGAATCTACTCCACTGCAGTGAGACAATGCTCATCATCAACAAAAGCAGAAATGATGCTGAATGGCAGCATAATAAAGATGTGTAGCTAAATGGCTAGTGGGAATTTGATCCAGCTCATCACTGAACCTCCCCTCCACCCCCTCAGCCGTCCTTGCTGTGCCACTGAGAAGAGAGTCTTTGAGAAACTGAGAGGGTGTGAGTGCTTCCCAGCCGGTGGGGATGAATGGGCCGTCTGGGCAGTGCAGGGAGTGTGGAGCCTGCAGACCAGAGGCTCTCCTGGCGGGCAGTCAACACACCCTGTAAACAGTGGTGCTTATGTGCTGAGGAGGGGCCCCCAGGAGGCAAAAATAGCCCTGACAAGACATGAACACCAGTCCACAAAAAAAGCAAAACAAGCATGAACGCAGCACATGATCAGCGTCCTAATGACCTTTGCACTGGTTGCCCTCTTGAGCTTGTTTTTAGGGAACAGAAAACATTACTCTTAGGTCACACTGGCATAGTTTCTTCTCTCACTCCTACATGCACCTTTCGACATTTTCAGGCCTTTGACTGGCTTTTTTCTCACTCCTGCCCTGTCTTTCTGTTCATGCTTTTGTCAGCTGACCCCTTTTTAGTTATGCTGCTTGTGCTACAGTTGGGCTCTTCAAAGTGTTTTGTCGTTTTGGGGGAGGAAGTGCCTGAGTAGAGCAGCACATTATGACCAAGCCAAGCACTTCCTCAGGTCTCACAACTTGATCTCTCTTTACTCTACTGTTTCCCCACAATTCTGGTCTGTGTTTTTTCAGAGTTCTGCATTTGGACCAAAGTGGTATGATCCCATTGATTCTGCTTTCCCATTAGAGGAAACAGACTCTGTTTGTGTAATATTGTTCTTTTGTTTTTTTTTTTATTAAAGACTGCAACTGGCGTGTCTTGATATTGCAGATAATGCTAGTCTGTATAAACACATTAAGCTCATAGTTTGCACACAACATCATGAAAAGCAAAATCTGTTTATTTATTTACAGTGATTATTAAAAAAAAAGCTGTTTTGCCTCCAAGCGCTTGAAACGGTGATCAGCCGAATTGTTATCTGATGGGCTAAAAAATAATGTCGATGACCCATAGCAACAACAAAATTACACCTTAAATTATTCATATCAGTTGGTAGACAGTTTCTGTCTCTTTTCAGCCCCCAAAGGTTTGTAATGTCTTTTATTATTAGATTGGTTTAAGCAGCAACGCAAGGTGAATGTCTCTCCGGATGCTCACTATGTCATATTACAGTAGTTTATTGTGGTCGTGTCAGACCATGCAGTAAACTGTGTCTAATATTAGCGTGCAGTCTTTCACAACCTGCATAATGTGCGAAGGTGATTGGACAAGAGAGACCAGAGACAAAAACCTCTGAGCATGAGTGTCGTCAGTCTCATTTGTTAAACATAGAGGAGCCATTTGTTGAGAGTTGGTCGTCTTTTTGTTGTCATGCCTGATGTTGGCTAGCTGGTTGCGAGGTTCACACTATGTACTAACCTTCACACAATGCCACTGTGGTGGTTGGTAAATGAGAAGTTAATGTTAAAAGGAAGTAGATGCTACTCTCAAACAGCTTCACATACAGTGCTCTTGATTATAAAATTAATAGTTTGTGAAATGATATTGAGAACTGTCGCCTTTGGGAAATTACTTCCTATTTTATATTCTAAACATAAAATTATATAATTTTTAAATATTTTCAATTATTCAAAATTGCTTTCCTTTCCAATCTGCTGTTTCCTTTTGGCATTTTCTTTTTTTATTAAATGGGAAGGCATAGAAGGAGACGGGAAACAAATGAAGAGAGAGCAAGCGGTGTATTACATGAAACACAGCTTCTTGGCTGGAATTGAACCATGGAAATTTGCCATCTTGTGGTTTGCGCCTTAACTATTAGGCCATCAGGAAGCCTCTGCCATATTTGTTCCGCATCCTCAGAGACAAAGGGACCAAATGATGACAAACAAAATCAACAAATTAAAGAATCGTTTTCATTTCACCAATTTGTTTCGCTGCAACGCTGCCATCAAGGACACTTTGTTTTTACCGTGGCAACTCTAAACCACAGCCATCGCTGCTCTATTCTTTACTTTTGCACACGGTGTCCAGGCATGGCGATAGCTACAAAGCATCCAAAATTGCTGGGTATCTATTTATGGGTCTGTGTGTTTGCAAAATAGCACCCAGCATGAGGGGGAAAAAAGGAGACCTGACATCCTTTGCATGTCCAAATCCAGGTTCACTTAAGGTAACCCACGTCCTCCGGCCTCATGTGAGTGAGGATGTTCTCTCCGGCATGGCAGTGTGTTCAAATTAGCTGGCGCTGCAGCGTTGACTGTGCTACCTAGCTGCTGCTCATTTCACTCATAACAGATGTTGAGACTACAAGGTCCAAAAGACAGGAGGGGTTGGGGGAGGCGGGGTGGACGCTAATCTGCACAGGCTGTCCTCTGTCTGCCACAGCTCTCTGATAGTGCTGCATTCGAAGCTACACTGCTCTGTCTGTTCTGCTGTGTAGTAGCCCGACAGTGTGATAACTGTTCTCACACTGGGTTAGCTAGTGGCAACATCTAGAGGTCATCTGAGCTGTGGATTGACGTCAAGAGCTGCAGCGCTCCCAGTTCCTCTAACTTTTAACTCTTCTAGTTGAAGTTGCCATGCAGATCTTCCCCCCAGATTTGAATATTAATTGCTCGTGACTGACAACGGTGTGATGAGTTGGCACAGTTTGATAGATATTTCTGCTCTTCCCCATTTAACATAGCAAGCTGTCTGTTACATCTTGTTTCTATTACAAGCAAGGACATGGAGTTGGAGCTGCTCCAAGAGCCGGTCTAATCCATTTACAAAGCAAAGGCCTCTTTTAAAAGGATTCCCATGTCTTTCTGCATTAATTCATTTTCTTTGCAGACTTGTTTGAATTGAGGAAACACTGGTATTTATCACTGTAGATTCAGTCACCTAGCTAGTCCTGCATTACAGCCCTGCAATAAACACTACCTGCATGAAGGTTATGATGTCTTTTGTGATGCTGTTGCATGCGTTTGTCCTCTACAAACCATATTCACTGTATTCAGTGAAGAAATACTGAATATTAATGACAGCAGGTGGTTGTACACAGACTGCAGTTTAAGTTGAGACAGCTGTGGAGTATGGATTTTTTTTTCTGATCACCAACTGTTCTTTGTTCCCTTAAACGTAGATTGTAAACAATGTAGATGTGCTGTCGGCTCCATCTAACTTCAACAGCCGGTGTACTTGAATTCCTGGAAGAGCAACTGCAGGCCTTGATGCATTTTTATTTTCCAGCGCCAGCATTTGTTGCCTATTTTCTGACCTGCCTTCTTTCCTTCCCTACCTCCTTCCTTCCTTCCCTCCGCTGCAGGCGTCGTGGAGGGAGACCTGGCGTCAGTGGAAGCCTACAAGTCGTCCGGAGGAGACATCGCCCGGCAGCTCACAGCTGACGAGGTGCAGCTCCTCAACCGGTCCTCTGCCTTTGATGTGGGCTTCACCCTGGTCCATCTGGCTATTCGCTTCCAGAGGCAGGACATGTTAGCCATCCTGTTAACAGAGGTACGAAGACTTATAGATTTCACTTTGCTTACTGTCCCATCTCCTTTTTAGTAAGATGACTCAGAATGTACTGTGAGCTTGTGTAACAGCTTGTCTCAATGAAACCCTTTCTGCATGAATATTATAGAATACATCAAACAACAGAATCAATCAGAATGTAAACCTTTGTATAAAGTCTGCACCATCTTGTAGAGAAGGCATTGTAAAAAGTCTGACAATATAGTTTGTCATCTACATAAAAAGGCAGAAATGCTCCTGTAATTTTTATACTATTCTGGTCGTCTCCTCGTCAACCACGTCGGTCTATAATTGTTCTGCAGCAGAGTAGACGATATATAGCAGATGCCTGTAATGCCTATAATTACAGCGGAAGTGCACTTTGAGGATTAGGTGGAGGATTAGCCTGGCTGCAGTCCTGTCACTGGTTCCTAATGGACGTGATGCCACAGAGCTGATGTGGTTTGCAAGGAGGGCAAGCAACGATTAGGAGTGTCACAAAGGGCCGCGCTGTCAAACAATTCACTGTGAACGGTAGAATTTAAGCCTTAAAATACCAAATAGGTTCAAAAATCCTCTTTATATATGAAATCAGTAGAATTGGGGGATCATTTCATACTATAACTCATTGTTGAGATATTCTCTTATATTAGTCGGGTGCATTTATGCAAAAAAA
The DNA here is from genome assembly GCA_030347415.2 of Decapterus maruadsi. NCBI lineage: Eukaryota > Metazoa > Chordata > Actinopteri > Carangiformes > Carangidae > Decapterus > Decapterus maruadsi. The sequence goes on along the minus strand of CM064888.1, from coordinate 8,110,811 downwards.
GCACCTTATCGTAAAAAAATTCTAACAAAAGGTTTCTCAGTTGTTTTTTATAGTATTAGATGTCCTTAATAACATACTAAAAGTTTACCAAAGTTTGACCACTGGAAAGGTGTCATTTTCAGGATGGCGTCCTAATGTAAATGTAATGGGTTGAAGCCCAGAGAGACGCTCCAGGTGAATAGGGTAAAATTTTTAACTAACAGGTATCACCATGAAACTTCCCAAGTTTATCACTTACATTAAGACAAATATTTTTTGTATTACAAGTTTTGTCAAATTTTATGTTTAAATATGTAAATGAGACAATAACTAATTAAATATGCGCTAAATTGCATACTTTTCCAGAACTTTTCCAGATCCACTTCAGCAGCACTTACACACACCAAACCTTCCAGTTTGATCATTTTCCATATTCTGAAGGTTTTTACAGAGGGGATTGTTGATATATCATTCACAGCCTCATTTATACAATATTTGAGTCCTGAAAACATGGCGAAATTTGATTTATTTAGGGCTGGTGACAGTATTTTCTCATTCACAAAGTGATAAAAAGAGATATCCAAAATCTCCTCAGTAAGACCTTCTGACTCTTATGTGTTCTAATGTGTCAACAAAATAAAACAAGACTTTTGAAAGTGGCTTTATCCATAAAATTTTTTGATCTGGAAAAGTATGCAATTTAGCGCATATTTAATTAGTTATTGCCTCATTTACATATTTAAACATAACATTTGACAAAACTTGTAATACAAAAAATATTTGTCTTAATGTAAGTGATAAACTTGGGAAGTTTCATGGTGATACCTGTTAGTTAAAATTTTTACCCTATTCACCTGGGGCGTCTCTCCAGGCTTTCAACCCATTACATTTACATTAGGACGCCATCCTGAAAATGACACCTTTCCAGTGGTCAAACTTTGGTAAACTTTTAGTATGTTATTAAGGACATCTAATACTATAAAAAACAACTGAGAAACCTTTTGTTAGAATTTTTTTACGATAAAGTCATAAATGCACCCGACTATATGGGAACAAAGTGGTTTGCAATAGAGGGTATGCACGTGACGTCACGGTACTCAGACGTCGTTGTGGAACGCCCACTGAGTGGAAAAAGACGAGTGGCAAAGTTTCGACGAAATTAATTAAGTGATTTTCCCAGAGCCCATACATATCTATGTCTAACTTTGTCAGCATGAACATCACGCATGACCTAACAGAACTGCAAAATATCTTGAGGATACATCGTACTTTGACCAAGTCACATTCAAGAACCTCTTTTCAGTGACGAAAAGTAAATTCACTCGATCTGTATTTTTTTTTCAATCGATCAGCTGTGTTTACTGTTTCAGGTGTCAATAGTTATGATGGATAGACAGATGAATCAGTCCGCTAACACATCCTACAGTTTGACTGGTCAGAGTTTTTCAATATAGAAGCAACTCAAGTTGTCGGGACGAAAGTAACGGCTGTAATTTCCCTCTGCACATTAACAATGAGCCTGTCTGTCACTCTGCCGGTACAGCGGTCACAGTGTGTGTTACAGGATTGATTAAAACACAACGTCAACAGTGTGACTGTATAGGACATGTAGATAGGCTACTGAAGGAGGAGGGTTAGCTTTAGTTTCTGTTTAAATCTAATGGCTGATAATAATCAGGGTTTTTTCTGCATTATAAATTTTGTGGCGGCCGCCTCGCTGAAATTATCAGCCGCCTCGCTGGAATCTTGATTGAAAGTCAATGTAGGCTACGGTATGACAGCTCAGTAGCGCTGTTTTCAACTCGGTTCAACTCGGAGTGCGTTTGATTTCTACTCCGAGCCACGCCGCTACATGACGTTGATGCGCGGCTTGTCTCATGCTCATGCTGCTTGTGTGCCCGCGGGGGCGGGGCTCATTGGAGCTCCGCTCCGGTTACACCTGGTGCTGAAAGTAAACACACCCCACCGGCGCAGTGCGTGGAGAGAGAGGAGGAGACGGAGCGGTGCAGCTACTGTGAAGCCAGTTTAATGGGTTAGCGAAGCTCTCCTGTAGTACAAAAGTGGATCTGTTTGGCGACTTTCCAAACACTATTGGCGACTTTTTTTGTCAAAAGGGACTAGCTACAAATCTAGCGACATTTTCCAGTGATATTACGAACAGTGAAAGCACGTTATTACAGCTGTTTTTAACGAGCAGCGGCGCTGCCGCGAGCACTCACTGGCTGTCAGCCTGTACACAGTAGTGTCACAGGACGTCTCCGCTGCATTCAGAGACGCACTGCTCCACACCAAAAACACATTACTGGCCTACAGATGTTCAGCTGTTGATCCGACTCGCGTCAGGAGCTCATTTCACTTTTGTAAGTATAGAAGCTGTCCGCTCGCAGCAGCACAGATAATCAGATGGATTTGGTAAAGCTAATAATTTCACTTAAAGGCTAGGGAGGCAGTATTAGGCAAAAACTTACACACTAACCTTGGGGATAATGTAAATGAAGTGATGTGAAAAAAGATCAGACGTCTGCGTCTCCCCGAGGCTCTGTTTTCAGCTTCAATCTACCCGTGACTGTAGATTTTGACCAATCACAGAGCAGCAGTTCTTACTCGTATTATTTGGACGTTTTAGAAACGTTAGAAAGTGACGTTTTTCTCTACTCGCTGCTCTGGCTGAGGGGATGAGAACCGTGTGGACTCAACTCAAAGTTTTTAATACATTTCTGAGACGCCCCCCCCCCCCCCCCAAAAAAAAAAGCCGCCTCAACCGAAATTTTGGCCAGAAAAAACCCTGAATAATAATTTTGAAATGATTCAGTGATTTCTGGTTTTGGGGAGCTGATATTTTACCCGGTTTATGTGTCCATCCACCGCTATCCTTCGCCACGTCGAGGGAGGTTTGTTTGCCAATCAATCTGAACAAAAGGGACGTGTCCCAGGGGAACGTGACGTAAACGCATACCCTCTATTGTCACACGGGTGTGAGTGAATGAATGTAAGCAGGTTGAGTGTATCATCCATCTGTGTGCATGTCTTTTTTTTAAAGGTGAACCAGCAGGCAGCTAAGTGCATCCCCTCCATGGTGTGTCCCGACCTGACGGAGCAGATCCGCAGGGAAATTGCAGCTTCACTACATCAACGCAAAGGAGACTTTGCCTGTTACTTCCTCACTGACCTGGTCACCTTCACCCTGCCTGCAGGTATGCTGTGACATATTGATGATCACATAACTTCACCCACGGGGCTTCCATCCATACATGTAATCTGAAACCCCCCACCCCTCAGTTAATCCCTTCTTAGGCCTTAAACGACCTTCACCCCAACGATCAATCTGGGCATTCGTGATGTAATATTACAAGCTGTGCTCGATCTGCCAGGGAAAATTTAGTTTTGAGATTTTGGATCCTGCACTCGATGTTATATATCATTTCAAGAACATTTCTCTAAATATTTCAAATGTGCAGCATTTCAGCGCGAGACCTTGGCTGTTTTTCCCTCTCGCTGGAGAATGGGAGGAATGACGCCTGGCCTTGTTGTGCAGCATAGCTCAGAGAAACAGCGGCTCAGTGTCCTGTCCCTGTGGCGTAATGTCTTCGCCGAAATGACATGCACTTTGCTTTTCTGAACTACCAGTTGTATTGTGATTCGGGGCTGCCAGTGCCGCTGGGATGAAAGATTATGCAGGCTCCACTGATAGATATGATTTTTCTCCCCCCCTTGTGCTATGCCAAATATTTCTTTGCAGCCTGAGTTTGGCCCAGGGCCAGCTGCAAGGCACTCTCCCTCTATTTCTGTGTGTCTTTCTCTCTCAGACAAAGCCAGTGCCATTCACTATTGAGCCGGAGAATGGCCACCAGTGTTCTGGCTTTGTGTGTGCACAGTTCAATACACACACAGAAACACAACATGCTACACAGAGCTTGTGTTTACAGTGTGCCATTGACAAAATGTCAGCCAGTGAATGTAATTGCAAAGAATATCCCCTCTGTGTGTCATTACTACAGCGTTTCTCTTGCCCTTGGTACCATTAGCTTATAATGAGCATGAAAACATTATATCTTTCCCATGTGTCTGCGCAGATATCGAGGACCTGCCGCCTGCTGTCCAAGAAAAGCTGTTTGATGAGGTCTTGGATCGAGACGTGCAGAAAGGTATCCAAGATTTATTCATGGTCCTATCTGCTATCTGCATGTGTCCCACTTTTGTATTCATGTTAGTTGAGTCACACGTGTTCAGGCGTGCTGAGTTTTGGAAGGGCCTCGTGTCTAAAAACCAGCATCTGCTCTTGTGCTGCTCTTTTCTCCAACCTGCTCACCGCCTCCTGCTCCATCTTCTGTCCCCTTTCTTATTAGGTTAATTGAGCTCACTGGTTTCCCTCCCACACACCGAACCAGTGTCACACTCCCAGGACTGTGTGTGTTTTTGTGAACATGCATGATTATTATTATTATGGTGTACCAAAGGCACCAGGGAAGTCTTATGACCTATTTAAACCTCCATAAACTGGATGACTGAAGGCAGATGTTGTGGGATTTTTTTGTGTAGAAACTAGCTGTGAAATCAATAAAGGTGTGTTTTATAATAATATTCCCGGAAAGAAAAATGCGGAAAAGCAGGTTTTGCAACGCTCAATTTGTCTCCATAACAGCTCGCTGCAGAAGCTGCATATCTTTAACGCTCAACACAGAGTTTGTGCTGCCATGCTGAGTATTTTTGTGACTAGATTAAAGACTCCCAGTTGGCGATTTTTCTTTTTTTTAAACAAATTTCTATTTGGTCTGAAGTGATAAACTTAACTCTTCTTTGACAAACACAAAATGCATTTTGTCTCGTCTGTCTCTCCAGAGTTGGAAGAGGAGTCTCCCGTCATAAACTGGTCTTTGGAGCTGGGCACTCGCCTGGACAGTCGTCTGTACGCCCTGTGGAACCGCACGGCCGGAGACTGTCTGTTGGACTCCGTTCTGCAGGCCACCTGGGGCATCTACGACAAGGACTCTGTCCTCCGCAAGACCCTCCACGACAGCCTGCACGACTGCTCCCACTGGTGAGATGTCCATCCATAAAGGCCATAGAGGCCAAAAGTCACACTCATCCAGGGAACTCTGCATCAGGTTTCATGTTCAAAGTGTCTCTATTAAATGACAAAATTAGACTTATTTCTTGTTTAGTATAATCTGAATCCAACTGTTGCATTTCTTTCTTTCTTTTTTTTAAAGAAAACAAAACGGTGTTCTGGTGAAGGTATAAAACCAAGCTGCAGCAGTGGAGCTGCTTAGATTTTTGGAAGGAAATGAAAGACTTTTTTTTTCTCCAAACAGTGACACAAGTGTGAAATTTGAGCAAAGGGCAAAGGTTGCTGCCTTTTTCCTGGTTGCCTGCCACCAGTGGAGGGCCAGGCTCTGCTGTCAGTTACGTGGTTTTACTTGGACCTGCAGGCTATAGAAACATTTCCTCCAGATATTTGCATAACTTCTCTCACGCATTCAAATATAACAGGTCTGATTACTTAGTAAAATAACAAGTGAAAGAGATGTTCTCCTTTTTAATGTGCACTGCAGTAGATACGAGGTTGATTTGGATCAATATGCCTAACAAGGTTTTTTTTCCTACTTCATTAAAAGAGTCTAGACTCTAATTTAAGTTAAATGTCTTTATTTAATAGCAGTTATGGAGAAGGATAAATAACCTGCTGGGCGCTTCCACAGCAGTCCTGCTACTGTATTGAGATTAACTTTATTTTTATTTTTTCAGGTTTTACACACGCTGGAAGGAGTGGGAGTCATGGTACTCGCAGAGCTTTGGTTTGCATTTCTCCCTGAGAGAGGAACAGTGGCAGGAGGATTGGGCGTTCATCCTGTCTTTGGCCAGCCAGGTAATTATGAGGTTCCTCCTGGTTTACTCACTTCCTCCCTACAGTCCTCTATCAAGCAAAAGACATGGTGATGTGTGTGTGTGTGGGGTGGTCGGCCTGTGAAGTGCGTTATGAGGCGAATTAGTCGGAAAATACAGCAAATAAATGGATGTATTCTCACAGGAAGCCTCATGTATATTTGATGATTTGGAATCCAAATGTGGTTTTAAAACAGAAAAGTTGTTAATTGTTGAACTGTAACCGCTTCCTCATTTTTGGCACCAGTGGAAGCAAATTGTAAACCGTCTCCATGTTTGGTTTTCATCAACATACCAAGATAAAGAGGACAAAGGCCCCATGGACTTTTGTTGTAAACAAACAGAGTTATGTACATTTTAAATTCAGTGACTCACAAATACACTGAATTCTCCAGGCCTGATACACGCACTTCCTCATAAATTATTTATAAACCATTTTTTTCCCTGTGTATACTATATTTCTTTTATACCCTTGTTTACATTGGTCAGTAGGTTGGTGAAACAGCTCGACTGCCTTGCGCTACACATGTGCATTATATATTATATGTGTGTACTAGTCGTGCAGGGATCTGCCTACAGCACCACAAGTGATTGAACACCCTCCAGAGTAGGTTTGTAGTGTGCTGTGAAGCAGACATAGCAGTGATGGTTGGAGTTTTAAATTCAAGTTAAGTTTTAAATTTATGTCTCCATTTAATGGACAGACCCTCCTGTTATAGAAGAAACACAAAGACCTCAGAGAGAGAAAGATTAAAAAGTCTGAATATGGATTGAACTTTTTACTGTGCTGTTCCTCCGCTGTCAGCATGCTCACTCATTCAGAAATGCACTAAAGGGTGAAAGCAATTTAGCGCTCTGTGTTTATCAGCACCGTCTTATCCCTAATGCCTCTGGAGTGCTGCTCGTCAGCCCTCAGGTAAGACGGCGAGGTGAATTGCGATGGAGAGTGGCAGGACAGTCGGAGCGTGCGCTGAATGACGGCGAGGACACGATACCCTAAGATGGAGTTGTAGATTGACAGACAGCTCATCTGCTTGGCTGGCACGCCTGCTGAAGCAGCACTCCTTCCCAACATGTGACCTTGGGATTACAGGCATTTAGCACAGAGAGCCACTCCACCGGCAGTGTAAACAAACACGGCAAAAGCTACCATGTGATAACCTCATCTCAGGCTTTGGCAGAGACGGGGAGATGAGAGCCAGAGGATAAGATCAGCTTTTATATATCCCCCTCTCCCTTAAGTGTGGATGACTTTGAAGCCCCCCCCCCACCTTTTTTTAAAACATGAAATGTCATTGTAGCTGTAGTATATTTAAAAAGCAGTTATGCAGCTGTAGTATATTTAAAAAGCAGTTATGTAATCTGCTTTCTGCTTATTCAGATGGTACAGCGGAGAGATGAGAGGGGGTGGCATGCAGATGCAGTCCGAGCTGCAGCGTGGCAGGTTCACACTGTACAGGACACCGTGGTCGGCAATACGATCTCACCACTATTCTTAGTCCTGTTTATATCGCATGTACAACTGGGTGGAAGTTGATGTGATTACAACTACTGTATGATGTGTGTATTTGTGTGTCTCTACTGTCATTTCAGCCCGGGGCCAGCCTGGAGCAGACCCACATTTTTGTTCTCGCACACATTCTTCGCAGACCCATCATAGTCTACGGAGTGAAATACTACAAAAGTTTCCGTGGGGAAACGTTAGGATACACTCGTTTTCAAGGTGAGGCAGAAACCCGGAGGATCTTATGTTAAATATCTTACGTAAAATGAACATTTTACAAAAACATATAATCATATGAGACATATTTAAAAGCACCAGCTGCATCTTATACAGCATGCAGATTCCATAAAAACCCTTTAACCTGTAATTCTTCAGCCCAACACAACAACATCCAGTGAGTTTTGTATTAGAGCAGAGGCAGATGTCACCGTGTGCGTGTGCGTCTGCAGGTCCATAAATGACCTACTTCAGATGACCTGACCTTTTAAGTTGCTTGGTCTCACTCGGTGAACTATGCATTTTATAAAAGCCTGTGATTCTACATCCATGAACAGAGCAGAGTCTGTTTATAACTCGAGGTGTGACTAAAAAAAACATAGTGGATAAGTGAAGTCACCTCTGATGACCTGAAATCAGAGTGCAGTCTGACAGGTTATTAATTGGGGAAGAACCAATGCCAAAACACCCACGTAAACATGCACTGTGTGTATTTTGTGTTGATTGATGGTATGTGTTAGGAAGTGTTCAGAACAGGGTGACGAACGCGGGGGTGGGGGTGGGGGGTGTTACTCCTGAAGAAGCAGGCAAGGCACCGGGCGGCACCACTGAGCCGCTCTCTGCTCACAATGACCCAGTTGTTTGCAGTCAGCTGAAACGCAGCCACTTCTGATGTCAGGTCAGATCTGAGACGGCGCTTGGCCCCGACTGACATCCCCGCACAGCTGCCGGGCCTGTTGCTTCCAGGCGGCTCCAGTGCGGTGGCATACGTTGAGCTCCCAGCTGGTCTGACTTGCTTTGTGTGTGTGCGTGTGTTCAGGTGTGTACCTGCCTCTGTTATGGGAGCAAAGTTTCTGCTGGAAGAGCCCCATCGCCCTCGGCTACACGCGGGGCCACTTCTCGGCCCTGGTGGCCATGGAGAACGACGGCTACGACAATCGCGGTGCGGGCGCCAACCTCAATACTGACGATGATGTCACGGTCACTTTCCTACCACTGGTGGACAGCGAGAGGAAGCTGCTGCACATTCACTTCCTGTCTGCGCAAGAGGTAAGCTCGGAGGAAAACAAACCCACAGATGTTTTAGTTTTTTGTTTATTTTGGAATTTATTTTGATGTATAAAATGAACATCTGGATATTTTAAACTAGAGTAGTTCCTGAGCTGTGTGAATTGTGCGTCGGCCGTGGAATCGGTGCAGCAGAAAACTGAACATACCTGTGGACATGAAGTCATATTAAACAAACGTAACATTGGAGGAAACATGAAAGCGGCCTGTGTTGCCAGGTTGCCACAATGTGCTTCCAGCATGCAGCTGTGAAGTATTTCAGTGGGTTTGTGATGCGAGACTGCCCCCGTTTTAATACCTTCTCCCGTTTGTGTGGCACTCAGATGGGGAACGAGGAGCAGCAGGAGAAGCTGCTGCGGGAGTGGCTGGACTGCTGCGTGACAGAAGGAGGGATGCTGGCAGCCATGCAGAAGAGCTCTCGCCGCCGCAACCACCCCCTGGTCACCCAGATGGTGGAGAAGTGGTTGGACAGATACCGCCAGATCCGCCCCTGTGCCTCTCTCTCCGACGGCGAGGAAGAGGAGGACGAAGACGAGTGAGTGAGCGAGTGAGCGAATGAATGCGTGAATGAGTGAGTGCGGGAGGGAGGGGGAGGTAAAGAAGAAAGTGCAAGCTCTTAAATCTTGACTGGACATTCTGGGAGAGAACCTTACTATCTACATTTCATTTCTCTTTTTGTTTTTTGTTTTCTTTCTCCAAAATGTAAATCTTTAACTTGTAATAATGCATGTGTTCTGTGAGCTCTGTGATAGAAAAAAAAAGAAACCAGCACCAACAAACAGAATCCTGATTACTGCTCCTTTTTGAAAGCACATCAAGTCCACTTAGTTTGCCTTCCTATACTCAGATGTCTACTTATTTGTTATTAAAGTAATTATCTCCACCTGAGAGAAATTCTAGGACATATAGGAAAATATACCGTATTTAAGGAAAATCCTGAAGCTGCACTAGATGAGAAATTTCATTTACAGAATTGCCTGACAGAAATTTTTTGCTTAAAACTGAGAGGATGCCAATCCTTGTGTGTATGTTTAAAATTTAAAGAGCACCTGTTTTTTCCTGATTGCTGATCCCTCTGCACACCCCCTCTGATGTTGGATTTATTTATTTGTCTAGAGGAGTTAGCGCACAGAGGCGATACCTTTTCTTTTCCTCCTTTTTTTTTTCTTTGTTCTTCCCCGTTTTATCTGTGTTTCATTTGATCCACTCGAGTCTTGAAGTATTTTATTTTGCACAGATAAAAACCTACATTCTGTGACGGGAGGGGGGAAAACAATGACGTACAAGTTTACTGACATTTTTACGTGTGATTTAGTAGCTCATGTCGATGTTTAAAGAGTGGGTGGTGGTGACGCTGGTGGGGAAAAAGAGTAAACCAAACACTCTGCCTCTTTCTATGGAGTGCATTAATATTAAATTTGACTCACTTGCAGCCTCTTTGTTGCCGTTTGCATTTTGTTTTGACATTTCACATCCTTGCGACGTGTGTTTGTGGAATCATTTCTAACTCATAACTCACTGGAGCGATGGTGGATGGGAACATGCTGCAGCTAAATATAGTCCAGGTCAGCCTGTGAAACAAAGTTGAAGTCTGTATAAAAAGAGCAGCACATTGTTTTTGCAAGAATAGAAGTAGGCCATATCAAAATTTTCATCACCCTCTTTTGAGAAGTGGTCAAAAACTACACACACAATGACTTTCTCTAAGATCAAAGACAACAAAAAAAAACACCTGGTCCATCTTTTTCTTCACTCATTCAAAGTTGTTGAAGAATTTTTTTCTGATTTAAGCCTGAACCACTACAGCTACAAAGGTGACAAAGTTCATACAATCAATACTTGTCGACACTTTAGCGCCCCCCTGTGACACAAGACAAAACTGGAGGATGACACACATCAAAAGCAGGAATCTGATGAGGGAAATAAACACATGACGCCGACTCCAGGGGCGTCGATCAAATCAAGCAGTCGGCACAGACAGCTGGTTCTCAGAATCGTATCTTTTTATTTGAACTGCACTGAATGCTAAATGTTCACCTTGTACAAGAAACAAATACAAATACTCACACTAAAAACAAAAACATACTGCTGGCTGCCTCTTCTGCTATTGTTGGGACACTAAGTAGGAGTTTCTGCTATTGCTCTTACAGAGTACAGGATGCCCCAAAGAACCTGGCCTTCAATAGAACAAAGAAAATATAAGAAGGAGAGAAGAGAGAGGGTGGATCACATAGGACTATGGTTATAGGAACATTTAACTAGGCAATACAAATCTAACAGGACTCTTCAAAACTCTTTAACACCAAAAACGTGGGATGCGCCTTGTATATAAAAATACCACAATGGAGAGGATGAGGGAGGAGAGAAAATATGCAGACTAACCAGATTAGTCTTATCTTTTTTTTTTTTTTCCTCAAAGACAAAATTCTGGGAATAAACAATATCTGCAAAAAAGTGTTTTCCTGAGTCATTAAGAAATGAAGTTTGCTTTAACCCTTTCCTGTCTTCAGAGTGTGAACTGTGCTCAAAGAAGGGAGGGAGTCTCCCGTCGTCTGTACACCGCTGCCCGCACGGCAGTGAAGGGATGAAGACCGGTGGCTCCGTCAGGCCGTCGTCGTCGCAAAATGTCCCGTTTTGTCAGCGCAGGAGAAATCGCATCACGGTCTCGACAAGCCTCCTCATTTCAATGATTGTGTGTGTGTAGGGGGGAAACGTGCTCTTCCCGGCCGGCCTCACGCACACACGGACACATACAGAGAAAAGTGAAACACTTGGCTGGAAGCGCCCTCTGACTTCATATGGTTACGATTCAGCTACAATCAAATGTATAAAGTGAATGTGTTATTTAGTGTTTTACCACTGACAGGCTTCAAAAAAATAAGAGCAAACCTTCTCACAGGTGAAGGGATCTGCTCACACTATGTAGAAGTGCCCCCGAGTGGTGAAACCATGTAACTGCAGCCGTGACAGCTGTCATTAGTTATTATTGCCAGGAAAGGGTTAAAACCCACTCTAGATTACTATAACTGATGAGCAATCTTTTCCTTTTGTTTGACGAATGATAAATATATTTAATTCAATAATCCATTTTTAGTCATTCACACTAAAGATCGAAAGAAAGAAAAACAAAATTCTCTTCTGAGGCTTAATGAGGGGCCTAAACAACACACATTAGTTACATAAGGAGGGTTGGAGCTGGGTGGAGGAGAGGAGGGGGTGGGCGGTGTGGGGGAGGGAGGAGGAGGAGGTTGGGGGATAAGGTCCAGTAGCACATGATGCCAAAGTTTTTTCTCTTGTTCTCCCGATGGTGTGTTGAGATGTGGGCCTACGTTTCCCATGAGCTCTGAGGTGTAAAGGGGAGGGGGTTTTGGGTCGGGGTGTCGGGGGACGGGACAGAGTCTCATCAGGTTATCCCGGAGCGCTAAAAACACTGGACTCTGTGTCCACAATCATAGGCATGTCCCGAAGAAAAAACAAAACGAAAAAAAAAAAAGCCATCATCATCAAAGAGTAAAGTCGGTACTGAACCCAAAGAGACAGAGAGTAAAAACTAAAACGTTAAAAGTACAAATTCCTCGGAACACTTCTTTGTTCCCGGTTTGCTGACTGGTTTTTAAACAGGCAGCCGCTTTGTGTTGTTTCACTGTCTCTTGGTCCCAGTTGGTCGTTTTGCTTTGTGATTGGTTGTTTTTTTCTGAGAGTCGACAGGTCGGATGAGATGTTTGCCGTTTGGATCCCTTCTGCTGCTGCTATTGCTCGGTGAGGTGCTCTCTGGTCTCGCCGTGTTTGGAGGGCTGGTTGGGCGACGGGGCCTGGGAGGGGTGTGTGCCAGAGGGCAGGGTGTGGGCGATGGGCACCCCGCCTGGGACCATACCCTCTAACGCCCCTGGAATGCCGCCCGGAGCCACTCCAACCACACCTGGCGGGTATCTGGGGAAGGAGAGAGGGAGGTCAGAGGTTAGCGCTGCGGACAGAGCGATTCCCAGAGCGACTTTTCCCAACACCGTCAAACTGGGTTCTCCAAACATCTAGTGACACTTCTGGCTCTTTTCCACCACAGGAACTTTAGAAAAACTTGATCACAGCTGCTGCTCTTAAGGTCGTACTTCGCAGTAGCTTTTGGAAATATTGGAATTTTTAAATCATTTTTGCTTAAAGGGATAGTTCAACATTTTTGGTAAATTTGCCTACGGCCATAATCTCTATGTAGGTTCATTAAAGGTGTACAGAAAAGAAAACTGAATTTGAGCCCACTCTGGGTCATAAAATTAATGTAAAAACTCATTTTTTGCTATTTTTGAAAGGGATAGCCTGCTCACGATTCAACATTTTGGATCTGTCATCCGTATTCAAACGTCTAAACACGCACACACACACGGAGCTCGGACTTGAATATCCCGCCCGCTCAGTAACATTATCTCTATGTAGGTTCATTAACTTTTATTATCGGTGCATGTTGTTTTGAGACGCAAGCTGCTCAGCAAACACAATGGAGGGGAACGGTACTGGTCCCCTGTACCTCAAAACTAATCAAATCCAACAACTCCAAAACGCTGTCGTGGACAAATTGTGACCTGCACATTCACCACGCTATGAAATAATAATGTAACATTATGAGACGGAGTTGTTTTCGAAATGCATAATGAACTTAATCCTATAACTATAGGGATTATGGCAATAGGCATATTCGCCAAACTGTTGAACTATCCCTTTAAAATGTATCAGATTTTCTATCAACTACTTGTTTCAGCACCATAAAATAGTATCTCAAGCAAAGATTTGGGGCAGGAAAAGAGCCGTTTATATTAGAATATTCTGACCAAAAAACTAAAGGGAGCAAAACAAACAAACAAAAAAAAAATCACACCAGATCAACCACCAGTGAGGAAGAAAAGGACGATACAGTTTCATCCAGGATAACTCGCCCAAGAAGCCGTGAGAGGGGAAAACCGTAAAGCATGACTCCATCCACCAAAGTGCATGTGAATGGCTTCAGGTCATGTTTACTGGGGACATTCAAAAAACCCACATTCGCTACCATCCATCTCTACTCTGTGTTCAGTCAAACAGGTGAGTGCTGGGAGGAGGAGGGGGAATTATAAGAGGGTGACACACATCAGGTGAGCTTCAAAGGGGGAGAGGGAGGTAAGAGGTCTTATCCAGGACCTCCAGAGGGGAGAGGCTGTCGGCCCCGGATTGGTCGTATTTACCTGCTCCTTATCTAGGCATTAATTTTGTCTTGGGGGATGCCGGTTGTTACAGCCGGAAGAGTTTGGTTCACTTGGCTGCATGAAAGAAGCACATGGAGGGGGGACATGCTGAGATCAGGAAGGGCCCAGAGTGGGACATGGTGGACAGAGAGTTACCTTTCTACCACTACAGAGGGCAGTTAGTGAGGGGAGGGAGGGGGGCAGGGCACTAGGATCTATGGAAGAGTGGTGACTTCAAGGATTCAAAGACATTATTAGAAAACATCAGACATTTTTGAGATTTCTTCAACATAAAAGGCAGGAAAAAATTATAGTTTAACATTAATAGTTAATGACAATTGGAAAATTATAAAATAAAACACAAAACTTCCTATCTGCAGTTTTCACTTCCTACCTATAGGCGGCGCCGTTGAGCTCAGGGTGAACACCTGGTTGATCCATAACCGCCCACGGTGCCGTGGTGACAAAGAACTCCTTGTTGACGCAGTTTCTTAGGCTGTCTGGGATGCGGCCTGTCATGAGGTACACACACACACACACGGCAGTGAAGCTCAGCGGCATTAAATCACACACTGTAAAAGGCCACGACTTTGTTACAGGAGACGAGCGAGCAGACGCTGCTCAAGTGTTAATGAGTTCAGACTGACAAACATATCAGGCTTGGATATGCAAATGCAAATTAAGATCATTTAACAATGTGGCTGTTTTTTTTTTTGTGCGAGGCCGACCCCCGGGCTCGGCTGCGCTCTGTGTCGGGAAGCTAACGATGACATCTATTAAGATGTCCAGATTTGATAAAGGCTGCTCAGGGCCTATTGAAGTGGAAATGTGACATCTGGGAAAAGAAAAGCTGAGCAACAGGTCACAGGGCGGGCTGCGGCTTTTAGAGTGGAGGGGGGTGGGGTGGGGTGGGGGTTGAGAGGGTGACAACGAAGCGGTGGTGGAGGATAAGAAGAAGAGAGGGGGCTCTCCAGTGAGCGTTACGTACCGGTGATGGCTCTCCGGATCTCGGTGGCCGCCGCCTCCCTCATCTCCAGAGAGGCCTGCTCGCTGTACCAGGCTGTGTGAGGTGTGCAGATCAGGTTGGGGGCGTCTTTCAGTGGGCCCTGAGCAAAACTACAGCAACACAGAGAAGTACACAGTGGGGGAGGTCAGGTCACATCTGAGATGCTCACAACGACACTGGATCTGTGAACCCTGTCACACCTGCTTCGAGGCCAGAAGCTGCTGCATTAAAATACTGCTGAGGGGATTTCTTTTTCGCTGTGAAAGTATAAATATTATAAAACCCAGGAGAATATAACACCTACAGTTTTTTTCCTCCTATTTCTTTAAAACACCCATATTCTCATCTCTTCCTTCTCACGTGGCTTTAAAGGGATAGTTCAACATTTTGGCAAATTTGCCTATTGCCATAATCTCTGTAGGTATAGGTTCATTACTTTTTATTATCGGTGCATGTTGTTTTGAGATCAGCGGGGCAGAGACGTGCAACGGTACAGGTCCCCTGTCCCTCAAAATCTCAGATATACAATCCCACAACTCCAAAATGCTCTTGAAATAATATGTTACATTACGACACATGAAGCAAATACTGGGAACTACTTGTGCTTTTGAAAGCGCTCCACCCAGCAGCCGTGTCTGGAATGTAGTTTTGGCTGCATTTGCGACTCTTGTCTTGTAATTTTTTTTCATAGCGTGGTGAATGTGCAGGTCACAACTTCTCCATGAGAGTGTTTTGCAGTTGTTGGATTGTGTATTTGATGAGTTTGATGAGGGACAGGGTATGTGTACCGATCAGCAGCTTGCATCTCTGCCGCACAGATCTCAAAACAACATGCACCGATAATTAAAGTTAATGAACCTACCCCTGTAACTAAAGGGATTATGGCCATAGGGGAATTAGCCAAAATGTTGAACTATCCCTTTAAAAAACAGCTCAGGCAAACCCTCCCTCCCCTTCTCCCCCTTCTTTTCCTTCTCTACCGTTTGCAACACCCTGCTTGGTTGTGTGTTATGTGTGTGTAATGCCCCAGCAGTGCCCTAAATCAGCGTTGTGTGGCATGGGGAGGGCCGCAGTTATGAAACACACACACATACACACACACACACACACACACCCTCCCCCTGTTGACATATTGGGTCAGTGGAGCATGAGGCCGGGCTGAGTCTTCTGGAGCAGCCAGTCAGCCGAGCAGCCGGCCAGAAACCAACAGCAGCCTCCGAGCTCTCGCGGCCGCCCCTGATGCGTGAACAACACATCAGCACCAGTTACCCTCGGAGACGGAGGAACACGGTTCTCAGTAGGGCTGCCCCCGACCAAGGATTTTCTTGGTCGACCACTGGTCGTCATTTAGAGCGATTAGTCGACTAATCGACGCATATATATATATATATATATTTTTTTTTTTTTTTTCCTCCCCAAATTAGCTTGAGCTACTGAATAAATAAATAACCATTAATTTTACAAGTGCGCACAGCTGCGCGCTTTAGGTCTGCCGCCTGTTAGGGGGCTTTCACACCTACCTGTTTGGTCCGGACTTTCGGACTTTCCAAGATAGTCCGGATCAAATTGACATGTGTGAAAGCTCCCGTCGGACCACGGTCCGGACTAAAGACCGAGTCCTTGGTCCCACCTCAGGAGGTAGTCTCGGTCCGGACTTTCCTGGACCAAGGTCCGCTGCTGTGTAGTGTGAAAGCATGTTTTTGGAAGGTTCGAACTATCAGACCAAATACAGGAAGTCACGTCAGATTCGCTCGTGCCGAAAAAAGTAAATAAACAGAAAAAAAGGAAAAGAGGAGCCGCAGCAACCGGCAGCAACAGGCTATTGGATATATCCTATATCCAGATGTGGTCAGAGGGATGGGTGTGTTAGTGGAGGCTACACTTGTACAGTAAACGTTTACACGGAATTAAACAGAGTGTTTAATATAAATTCCCAAATATAGCCTTTTTTTTTTACATTGACCCAAATATATTTTTTTCTGCCGAAAAAAGTCTGAAAAAGACGGATATTTATGAGCGGGTGACACCAAACAACGTCTGCTCCAGCAAGTCACAGCTTTTATTTCTCTCTCACACACACAGTGACCTGAAGAGATGCAGCATCTGACAGGAGGATCGCGTGTGTGCACGTAGCGCGTGTCCACTACACAGTACAGCTGATCGCTGCCGCTCTCATCAATAAGAGCATTTTCGCCGCAGCTCGACCCTCTTTCTCTCCTTTCATCAGCTCCAAACACTCTTCTGCACCGGGATTACAAACCACAGCTGCTTTCCAGCAATATTTTTATTTTATTTTTTTCAGAGCACTTTCTATGCGCTAACGTCAGACGCAAGCTCATCCGTCATGACGTTGGTAGATCCTTTAGTCCGCTGTCATACTAGCAGTGTGAATGCGGACTTTACTGGACTGAATGGAAACGTGTGAAAAAAAAAAAGAAAAAAAAAGTCCGGACCTTGGTCCGGACTATTAGGTGTGAAAGCGCCCTTAATGTCACTGGTAGATTATTTCAGATTCTAATTATTAATGTGTCAGAAAAAATCAGCAAGGGGACTGTCGGAACATTCTGAATATTTATTTAAACATGTCACACACACACGCACATCGTTGATGTAATAATTGTAACAAACAAATAATACAGCCTTGAAAACTAAATTAAACAATATTTTCGTTTCTTTTGAAAATGTAGATAACGAAAAAAATATATAGGCTGTCAGATTCGAAAGATAAATATAATAAGAATTCAAATAAAAATGAATAAATAACCATTCGGCAAAACTGAAACACTTAGGATAATTAGTGCAAATATACACAGACCAACGGTGAGGTATAGCCTAAGCTTACGTGGACGAGTGATAGGCAAAGTTTTTCTTGCAAAGTTTGCATGTGACCTTCTTGGGGTCATCCTTGTTCTTTTCGAAGTGATCCCATATTTTAGACGTCTTTCCCGACATGGTTGGCTATTAATTGTTAACTGTCTAACCGCGATGTCGAAGGAACCTGCCGTGTTGAAAAAAAAACCACTGACAGTGAGCGAGTGTCACGACTTCCTGTGTCTGGCCCTTCAAATTAAAAGCCCTCCAGCCTTTTAGGCCAGCCGCCAGTCACATAGATTTAGATTTTCACTTAATTTTGAAAAGACACGGCTCCAAATGTTTTTTTGTTTTTTTTTCCTGCGACCAATCGACTAATGAAATTTTGGTCGGCTAATGATTTTTTGGTCGACCAGTGCTTGGTCGACTATTTGGGGGCAGCCCTAGTTCTCAGAGAGCTGGAAAACTGGGAGGCGTGTCAGGCTGTTTGTCCTCCGGTGAGAGCAGGACAGCAGAGAGAAACAGAGCTGGATGCATCTGTTTCAACTTACTCACTTTTTTTGTAATTTTACATTATTTTGTAAAAAATGAATTACAATAAATTATCAAAACATAATTTTTTCCCTATTATACAGCTGAAATATTTGGGTTTTTTGGGGATTATTTTCTAACTCTCTAAATAATGCATTACCCAGAATCCAGTTTCATGATTAAATGACTACAAAATTCATAATAAATCAATATTTTCTATTAATATTCATTTTCAGTCCATTGCTTTAGGTTGTTATGGGCTAAAAGTTGAACACAAGTGTAATATTCACTGAAGTGTGAAGATGATGTGCAGAGATTCTTCTCCTTAAAAGTTTGAACAAACTGTGCAAAGCATTATAGAGGAGGTCTGATGTGTGTGTGCTGATTTGTCGACAAGATTTCCCCCTGAACTGTCTCCCGCAAAGTTTCTCTTATTTTTTTTTTACCATTTTGAAAACGGTTGCGATTGAGGAGAGTCTGGGCTTTGACGCGTAAAGAAGAAGAAGAAGAGATACGCTCAGTGCACTCAACCATCCACTCACAGCTCTGACTGTATTTGGTTTCCTGAGATGTGGGAAGAAAGCGAGCTCTCTCCACTTCCTGAATCCCATTACCTGCAGGGCCCTAAAGGAGCCTTTTAGAAAAGCGCGAGGCGTCTTTAACTCGTCATGTGTCTGCGATTGTTTCTGCCTGATTGTCTAACTGTCTCTTCAGCTGTTTCAAATTCTCACCTTTATGTCCGATTTGTCTCTTTCTTTTTCCTTCCTGCACACCCAGCGACAGTTGTGCTCATGAGTTTACATACTCTGGCAGATTTTGTAAAATGAGTACCACTCGGAGCGATCAGGCAAAACACATTTATCTTATTTCTAATGGAATTCAAAGACTTTAAAAAAGATTTGATCGTCAGAGAGTCTGACCAACAAATTTTTGTTGGTCTACTTGACCGTAGCTTGGTATCAACAGAACCCTTCAATTTCCACTTTTATGAGAATTTGAGCACTGCTGATCAGCACTGGATATCTTTTATATCATTTTCCTGTTTTGTCCAGTTGAACAACCTTCTCCTTCAGCTCTTTTGACATTTCTTTTGCTTTCCTCATGGCTCAAAATGCAGCAAAATCAGTGCAGCAATGGATGAAACGTGCAGGTGTTTGTCGAAATCCAAGAAATCCGCAGATTTTTTATACACAAACACTAATAACAATGGACAGTTACCTTTAGTAGCCATTTAAACCTGTCTGCGTCAACTATTATCAGGCCAGATCTTTTGGTCAGGGCCTTTTGCACTTAAAAAGAGCAAACACAATTGTGATAATAAATGGCTTTGCCCAACCACTAACTCTGGATAAAATCATTTATTTTTGCACCATCAGTTATGTTTTCTGAAATATGGCCAATATTCCACAAGTTCTGCCTGGGTATGTAAACCTATGAGCACACACAACTGTATTTGTCTCTCATAGTGATTCCTTCACCTGTCTGCCTCAGATTTTATTTCTTCCTGTGTGTCGTGTCTACACTTACGTGAAGGGCTCCGTCTCGTGGACGTCCAGGGCGGCTCCACGTATCCTGCCCTCCTTCAGCGCCTGGGCCAAGGCCTTCTCGTCCACCAGACCTCCCCGCGCGGTGTTGACCAGGAACGCACCCTGACGCATCTGTGGCGCAGAAACACAAAGACGTCAGCACGGAGGAGCCGAGATATGCAGCCGTTTATTTACAGATGAAAGATGGTGATGTGCGCTGGGTTTTTTTTTTGTGTGTGTCTGTCGGGCTGAAAGTCAAATTAATCTGTTTGATCTAAAGCGAAACATCAATCAGGATTGAATATCTGCAATTTAGGGTCTTAGCGTATATTACACAGGAGCCGAAATTGAGATGACACCTGAAAGATGTGGATGACAGGCAGCACCTGGGAGAAAATACTGTCAGATGTGGGATAGAGAACAGTCTTTATCCAAACGCAAGAGATGAAATGAAGGATGAGGGATGAGCTGAAAGATGAGGCAGTGCCACCACCCCTTGCTGCTTGTGGTGGTGGGGTAGGGGGGGTAGGGGAGGCACAACAAAAAGTGTAAGAGGGAGGAAGGAAAAAAAAAATCAAATGAATATGCTCAGAAGAAAGTAATCCCTTAATCTTGACAAAAGCTAAAATCCAGGGGCATGAAAAGCCTTTACGCTGGCAGGCAGTCTTTTATTAGGCCTTGGTGGTTTTGACACACACAGAAACACACAAACATGCACACACACGTTTCCACTTTAGAAGCCGAGAGCGACTGCCAAGATTTTTTTGGTGAGAAAAGAGAGGAAAGTGTTCTTTCATTGCAGCACTTAAGAGGCAGCTGAGAATCTTAAGCTTTGGAAGAGGGAGAAAAAAAAAAAAGACAGAGTTAACTAGGTTAGGCTATCACCCCACACCCACTTCTCCTCACACGCTGGAAAAAACTCACAAACTTCAGAGGAAGAAGGGCGCACGGGAGACAAGGCAGGGAAAAAAATAGAAGTACAAGAAGGAGAAGAAGAAGCAGTGAGCAGCAGCAGCAGCAGCAGCAGCAGGCAGCGTGGGGAGATGTGGACCTCGGCCTGTGCAGTTCCTCAGCGTCCCTGCAGGTGTCACCCAAGGCGGCGCCTCCGAAGTGCTGCTATTGACTCAGAGAACAGCACTTTCCCCTCACTGTGCGCTCAGCCCCCCGCTGTGCAGCCTAGTCGATATATTTGCTGTAGCCGTGGGCTGGCGCTAATTGCATTTGACAGAGCAAAGGAATGAATTTGTGTCCAGCTTTGGTGGAGCTTAAGATAAAGAGCAGGGAATGTGCAGGCAGGGAAGGCTGCTGCTGCTTCCTCTCCTTTTTTCCCTCTCTCTCTCGCTCTCTCTTGCTCCCTCTCTTTTCCTAGCGACTATAATGCTCTTTAGGACAGCCTCCAGGCTGACAGAGTAATAATACACCAGCAGCTCTGCTTGTCTACCTGCTAGATAGCACTGCATTAAGCCCAGGTCAGGTCACAGCTGTTCAATGGGATGTTCAGCTCTGCCTGGATGACACGTCTGCATGTGTGAGTGTGTGTGTGTGCGTGTGTGTGTTTTGCCAGTGTTACCTGTTTGATGGTGAAGTCGTTGATGAGGTGGTGGTTGTGTTCGTTCAGGTTGCAGTGCAGGGAGACGCAGTCGCTCTGGTAGAGCAGGTCCTGCAGGGTGTAGACGCGCTGCACGCCCAGCGAGCGCTCCAGGCCGTCCTGCAGGTAGGGGTCGTAGAAGATGACGTTGAAGCCGAACACCTTGGCTCGCACCGCCACTGCCTGGCCCGAACGACCTGAACACAGGACGACATGGTGTTTGTTTATGTGCACAAATAAACATATTACGTTTCTATTCCAGATACTACAGCAGGTGTTTTGCAACTGATGCCACAGATTGCATTAACTAATGAGACAAGTCAAATGACCTGCTGTCGAGTCAACATGGATAGACTTAGGTCTGCACAATCAATCGCAATGTTATCGAAATTGCATGCAAGTGTTGTTGCTACAGAGACGCTTTGGCCAACAAATAATATTCTCAAGACATAAAGGAATGTGTTTGTACAACACCCAAAAAAGATCACATCATTGCTTTGATATTTTTCTGTGAAAATGAAAAGCAAAAAGGATTGTTCCATCTTTTTTTTTTTTTTAAAGCATATCATGCATCCCTAGACCAGTGGGTGTATTTTCAAAAAGTTCAATCGAGACAAAAATGTGTTTGAGCTGCAGTCTGCAGATTGAAGATCCTTCTGAGGCATTATGTCTGTAGCTATGGGAGCTGGGACTGGACTCAGATCAGCACCAGGTTGCAAATCACTCTAATAATCCCTGATCTAGTCCAGAGATGTAAAATGACATGATAATGCAAACAAAAATATCAGCTACAGTATTTCTTTTCCACAAGAAACAGGAAAAGAAAAGAACTGTAAACAGATGATAATGATCACCTACAGTAACTTTCCTGCCGGCTGAACAGTTACAAAAGAGCAAAATAAAGAACTTGAAGACATTTCTCCCTAACAAGCCTGCGCAGGGAGAGAACAATGTGTTGAGGCTGAGAGACTCGGTCTCTCACGGCCATTTGTTGTGTAGGCAGAGTATCCACTCTGCTGCTGTTCCCGCAGCCGCTGCTGAGAGAGAGTTATGGAGAGTTGGATGTCGTCGCTGGTGAAAAGGATCGATAAGGTCCTTTACACTCTCAAGGTCCTCTCTTTGTGATGGAGCATTTTGTCTTGCTCTTAGGCTCCGCAGCCAAGGAGGATCACTATCTCTCTAGCTCTTTTTCCTCCTTTAATCTCGGCCAATAAGAGACGGCGGCATAAAGACTCAGTCACAACAGCCTTGTAACACTAGAGCCACCGCTCAGACGAGTCCTTTTCTAGCTGGTGATGAATTATAGCTGCACTTTACGATCATTTTCATTAGCGACTCATCTATCCATTACAGTGAGAAAAAAAAGAAAAGAAAAAAAGAAAATCTCTTTTTTTCGAGTGTTTCCACTCTTCGTCAGCCGGCCGTCTGCTTCAGTTACAGCAGCCGCAGCAGGGGAACGACTATTTCCAGTCAGTTTGAAACACACCAGGTTGTCTTGCAGCTGCAGTACAATCTGATTTACTGAGGCTGCTGGAGGTGGGGTGGAGTGGGCGGCGGGGAGATGTCGAAATTGGCATCTCAGCTTCTTCTGGAACAATTTTCTGCCTGTGCGATTGTCGGCAAATTGGTGCAAAGTGGTGGGTTTAGAGAGACACTGTACCTCTTTGATTTTTCAAAATAAAATCAGTTTACACTTTCTGACATCTAAAAATATCCCAATTTCCTTATTCTATTTCACTCATAGACACCATTAGGAAACCATTAGTGTATTTGTATGGATTTTTTTCCTTTAACGTGGCCATATCTGCAACTGGTTGTCTCTTTTCTGTATTTCTAAGCCTCCATCCCTCTCTTCCCACACCAATCAATGCCCCTAACAGTGAGTGTGTATTGTAACCGGGAGGTTTGATCCCCGAGAACTCCCTCCCCAGATTTTTGCTTTGTGTTGAGCACAAAGACTCAACTGCATCCAACTGGGTGGGGTGGTAATGGTGATCGCTGAGGGCCGACAACACGGGGGAAAAGAATAAATATGATTAAGAATATTTTGGAATGCTTTTGTAAAAGAGCTCATTGACGGCAGGCTGCCAAGAAAATGACACGGTGAGGGTCTTTTGTGGTCGTGCATTTCTCCAGATCAGATAAAGAAATAATGTATCTGTTTGTTGCTCGACTTATGATCCAACCACGAGAGCTGAATGACGTGCTTTCACTTAATGTCATGATGTTATTAAAGGGCACTTTTAGTCAGTGATATACATCAAAATATGTCATAACACTGTAAACAAACCCAATGTACTTTACGTAGCAACAGCTGGTACGACGATCATCTGATCATCTTCGTGTAACGTCTCAACTGTATTACCATCTTACCGTCTGTGTTGTGTCCAATGTGTCTTTTTTCTCTTTTCTTTTGTTGTCACTCATGTATTAACTTCAACAGCAAATCTATTCTGATCACTAATTTAATGTTTTTCGCAATATTATATTTAATAACACTGAAAAACTTCAAGCAGGAATTTTAAATTTGTTATTATGCCTTATGCCAGAACTTAGCCAATCCAATTTATTCCAATTATTTATTTTTTTAGCCAGTTGGGGGCAGCAGAAACAAACTACAGACATAAAACTACCAATATTATTAACTCTCCTGCTCAGCAGCTAGGCAGATTATGTACAGTGTTATTTTGTTTATAGTTTCACTGTTAAACAGCTGCCTGCTGAATCACTAAATAATGCTAATGAGCAGTACAAGAGAAAACAGACAGCGCTAACACTGACCTAAGCAATGCAGAATCTGGGTGATAATCATCTATGGTTTCATCACCTGAACGACCTCCTTTCATGTCGTCATGGTCGTCTAATACAATATTGATTTAGCTTTAACAGGTTTTCATCATGAGAGGGAATCATCCTTTAAAATGACACACAACCAGGAGAGAAGAGGCCACTCCTCCTGGTGGAATTAATCAATCTGACGCTCTGCATCAATCTGTTATTTTACTAATAAATGAAATGTTATAAGATGACATTGCTGTCACCTTGTAAATAATCCCAATCGGATGAATTTATCAGTGATCTGAACACTGTCTCTATGGCAGCAGATGTCTCATGTTGGCATGGCTACTACTTCAAGTGCTGTTGTGTTTATTGTTGCCCCAGAGCACGAGTTGTTTTTGTTTTTTTTCCCTCCTCATTTTTCAGTTGTGTTTGAAGCCTGGCTGGATGTGCACAGTCCCACAAACAAACACCAGGAGGCCTTTGCTCTCCCCTACCTCCTGCTTACAATGGACATTGTTTTGGAGACGGTTTGAGCCAGAAAGACCTGGAGAGGAGGCTGGAGGTGGGAGGATTGGGTGAGAGACAGGGAGGGAGATTGGTGCAGGGCATTTCTTCTGCCAGGACCTGCTGCTGGGGCAGTAAGTCTAGGCAGCTGTCTGGGACCTGTGATGAGGGGGTGGGGGGGGTTTATGTGTGTGTGTATGTGTGTTGGAGGGGAGTGTATGTGGACACAGAGATAAGGTGGCACTCTGGAAAGGTTTTTGAGAAGACAGAATATCTGTCAGCCCCGTGATGTTGAGACAGGGGCAGGATGACGCACAAACAACACACACAATCAGCTGTGAAACAGGTGCAGGAAGGGGAAACACACACACACATAAAGAGGCAGAATCCAGTCTACCATGAGGAGCGTGATTATAGCCGGGCAAGATGTCGAGGGACCAAAGTGACAGAGTCGAAAACAGAGGAAGAGAGAAAAATGGAGATATAATGGTGAGCATTAGAGCGGTGGGATGAGAGAACAGTGTGGCGGAGAGAAGGAAGTCAGCCCGGAGGGAGGTGAAACAGACAACCTTGAGATAATCTGTGGGACGGGCAGAGGGAGAAAAATAACCTTATCAGGGCAGGAAAACAGAAGGCGCGCTGAGCGGGAGAGGAGAGGATATGAAAACACGCGGGAGGAGGCAGCGGAGAGAGAGGGAGCAGGGAGAGAAAATAAAAAAGGTCAAAGTAAGAGAAACGGTTCAAATTCAATCCAAGTTCAAGTTTTCTTCTTCACCCACCGAAGCCGATGAGGCCGAGGGTTTCGCCGCGGATGCGGGCGGCGCCGGACGCCACCTCGCGGATCTGCTCCACGCTCTGGACCCGCGTGCCCTCCCGGAGAGCCTGGTAGAGCCAGGTGTTTCGCCGGTAGAGGTTGAGGATGTGGCACAGGGTGGAGTCCGCCGTCTCCTCCACGGCCGCCGAGGGAATGTTACACACTGCGATTCCTGGAAGAGTCACAAACATCACACGCCTGAGTCACAAAACGAATCCAACTCGGTGCGGTATCACCGTTCTGAGGATCTATGATTGTATTAAAATGATTAGTTACAGGAACTGGGCTGCTGACTGATAGATTGTCTGAACTGGAGGTTATTTCAGTGGGCACATAAGTGTCATATTATAGGCATTTATTCGCAGTAGGGATTCACAGTTTGCCTAGAATCACTAATTTAAAGAGAATTGTGTGAAGCAATAACAAGATATGATCAAATCACCATGATATGACTCAATGACACGTCAAGATAAGAGATATTTAATTATTGCAGAGCTCCATTCTGTCTAAACCGATGCGAACATGCATAATATAGCAAGTTTCTGGCAGAATACTCATAATTTTATTGCCTGCATAGAATTCAAACCCCCTGACCCTGTGGTATTACCTTGCCCGTCTCCCACCACACAAAGGTTTTCTTTTATTTTTTCATCGTTATTATTATTCTTTTCTTTTTTTTTTCTCTTACTCTAACACTTAAGCACTTCTGTCTGCCCTCTCTCTCCTCTAATGTCCTCATCCCACTCTGTATCTCAGACTAACAGCACAGCCGTCTCTGGACAGCAAAAAATAGCCCGAGCCTGCTCAATCAATGGCCCCTTTTCTTCTCCCCGAGAACAGCCGTCATATCAGCGCCGCCTTCTCCAGGCACGATAGCTTTTGACTCCTGCGTTGCGAGGCAGAGCGCCTTTGGTGAGTGGGTGGCAGTTAGACACAGTATCTCGTATTGGCAGGGAAATGGCAGCTTTGTCAACTGTAAGGGCTGTTTGAGCCACCAGCTAGCTGATATGAGCACGGTTAGAGGTTCAGAGAGAAGACCGAGCTCCCTCCTCTCTCCTCTCTCTCCCTCAGAACATTCAGGCTCACAGCGGGACGTCCACCATTCATCTGACGCTTTAATTCAGGCCTTTGATCCGTTCTCAGAAACCATACAGTAAAGAAATGAGGAAACACTAAACATTTCAGCCAAACCACTGGCTACTCTCTCTGATCTTCTTCTGACCTCAAAAAAAACAAAAAAAAAACTCCCCCTTCGGCTGATGACGGCAATTTTTCCACATGCCGTACCGTACACGGCGTAATGAATCATCTCCTCCAGAATCACCTGAATCTGATTAGCGCCCTTAAGGTATCGTGCATCATAATTAACAGGCAATCATACAATCTAAACAAGCGAATAGGCAGAAACTGGTCCACTTTTCTCCCCATGAAGTAATTAATCCAACATGGGATAACACGAGCATCACCAATTTTCTACTCACCGTCATGCCAAGGAAGGGTTTGGAGAACTTTCTGAGTCATTAAATCGCTTTTGGAGTTCCAGGGGGGGTCTGACTGGCAATGAATTTTCATATAATCTAATTCTAATGAATCTTCCAAAACGCACACTATGAAACATCCAGATAACCTCCATACTGCCCGTCTGCACTGACCCAAGTGTCCTGAAGGCGTGACATGAAAAAAGTTGTTCGGAAAATATTAATTTGATCTCTGTTTTTAGCTTTGTGGTGACTTCAGGACACTTGGGTCATCTTGCAGCAAACAACAAGACTAAAAACAGAGATCAAATTAATTTTTCAGAATAACTTTTTCATGTGGCGACTTCAGGACACAGCAGTATAGAGGTATCTGGATGTTTCATACAGAGTGCGTTTTGGAAGATTCAAAAGTGAGCTGCCATTATATGTCCCCCTTGCACTCCAGAAGCATTTTGATGACTTGAAATCCCTCCTTAGCATAACGGTGAGTAGAAAATTGGTCAATTATCGATTTTGGGTGAAGTATCCCTTTAAAATACATGATTCTTTCAACTTGAAGCTGTTTCTGTTTACAGACGGGACTCATACCCAGCTCTCCAGCAGCCTTGATGTCGATGTTGTCATAGCCGCTCCCGATGCGGATGATGATGCGCAGAGCTTTGAACTTTTCCAGGTCCTCTCTGGTCAGAGTGATGGTGTGGTACATCATGGCTCCCACGGCCTCATTGAGCACCTGCAGACACACACAAACACACACACACATTCATAGACTTTAGTGTGAGAACTGAATGAAAAGCAAGTATTTCTTTTATACGACATCAACAGTGTCTCATTCATTAATCTGTCTTTCGTGGACCACTTTGTCCATTCATTCATGCAGACTACATGGCTATTAGCCCATTTGTCTTCATAAGACCCCATGACAATCACAAGATCACATTCCTTCAAGACGAACCATGAAAATCACATGTCTGGCATGACTTTGGACACTTAAGAGAATGTTTAAGATTTCACAGCGAGGGGAAGTGCAGACATCACATGGCGACCAGAAGCACTGACACACTGTCCCTTTTACAGACCTGAGCCGAGAGTGGAAACAAGTCATTATATTGTCTCGCGGGGGCCACGGTTCTGCACAGTCAACAATATTGCACTCAGACCCCGAGGGCGTTTATGGACAAAGGATCGGGACAATTGACTGCGCAGAGGTCAGGGCGGCAGCTGATGGCAAGATAAACCTTAGGATGTGACAGCGTGTGGTGGGTCAAACATACATTTAGAGAAATTCAATGATCTGTTGACCCATTAACATCTGGAATTAAAACCGATTTGGAGTGACGGATGAAAAATACACCCAACAAATTAATAGGTCAGCTGGTTTTGTAGTTGGAAACTGCATTTCTATTTTCCTCTGCTGTAACTCTACACTATTTCACTGTGAGATAGTGTGTTCTCTTCCTGCAGCATCTACTTCATCTCTATTTGTCCCTCATTGAGACCATATCTTTTTATGATAACGTTACATTTATGAGTTATTCCCCTCTTATTTAAAGGGTCTATGATCAAAGGGCGCCATATGTCTTATAGTAAAGCCCCATTACAGTACAACACTGACTCAGCTTGGCTTGAGTTAGAGGGGATATATAACGGCAACAAAGAAAACAGAAATAGAGAGTATTTTCCCGAGCCTGGTCCACAAATATCGCCACTAACACTGAAATGTGAAAAAAGCGCATCATTCTGATTAAAATTGAAGTCATATCCAAATAAACCAACAGATTCAGACAGATATAGACATTGTCCACACTGCTTCATCCACATTGAATCAAGTTATCCAAAGGAAAAGGATTGCTACAGGTCACACTTTAGGAGTTACGCGCCACAGCTTACAGCAGTTCATCAACGACCACATGGTGGTGCTGTTGGATCTGGAGCTGCACTAATTGAATCAATCAGTCATGACCTCACTTGCCTCTAAATTTAAATTGGACTAAGATTCCCTGCTGGTAAACAACCCAAAACAATCCCCTCTCGATGTTAGATATACTCATTCTCTACTCATACAGTCACCTCAGAGGTCTGAATTAAGTCGCCTCAGACGAGCCCTGACTGTGAAAAACCGCTCCTCCGCCACTTGACATGGACAAGGTGACCCAGTCCCAACTGGATCTGAACTGTTTCCTTGCTCAGTATCAGCCACAGCTCCTGTCAGCAGCCTAAATAACAGCTCTGTCTGTGTATTCACCCCCAGCCAAACTGCATTAGCTTTCCTGTGATTAGCAGATTAGCTCTGAATTTCCATACTGCTTTTATTGGAGCCGAGTCCCCGGCCAGGCCTTCCTGATACTAGTTCAAGGTTAAAATGCTCCTTACACACACAGACACACATCCCACTAAAATGCACACACGCGCAATTTTCTCCCTCTGGGCTAAGCCTGAAGGCCTGGTGTTGTTTTTGCGCTGGTGAGGGAGTCTTTCAGAGAGAGCTGTGAAGCTACCGTTTTTTGTTTTTTTTTTGTACTTTATTTTAGAGGAAATCGACTCCGAATGCAGTTTATTTTAATGGAAACTCTGACCTAATCTATATCCCACTCTCCAGTGTAACCAAAGCCTTATTGCCTCCAACATCTATCATTTCTGATGATGTCTGGGCTTTTCTTCACATGGCAGCGACACCTCCCCTTTTGGCCTGGCCGAGCGTGAGAGAAAGAGAGGGAGACGGGATACTGTTGCACAGGACTTTCGATTTGGTGGTCCGCGATCTGCGCAGTCTGTGTGTGTGTGTGTGTGTGTTTGACTCTGGCTTACTGAGGGGGGATTTTATGGCTATGAAATCATCCCACTCGTGAGCAGTGTGGATGTACAGGGGATGAGAGCGGGTTGTAACGCCGAGAGCGGATTCTTTCCACCTGGCAGGGGATGTGCTGCTCAAGATGTTGCTTTTTGAGCGAATTTGGCGTGTATCGCTTCTTAAAAAAAGGGGCGACGGGGGGGCCATGATTACAGCATTGAACAACACAGAGGAAGCATTAAACAACATCACATAATCACATGGAGTGGGTTATAAAAGAGAAAGATTCGATCCTGTATTGATTACACCTTTCAAAGAAGCGAAGCCGAGAGTGAGCAAAATGGTGAAGACCATTAAAATGAATGGGTGAGGCTAACATAATCATCACACTTGAGTGGATATGGATTTGAAAGAGTTGTTTGAGATTTTGGGGAACAAACCTTTAACTTTGTTACATGAGAAGCTAATCAGAGGACGGCGCAGTTAATATGAAGCCAGCAGTCCTAACAGATGTGTCATCAATCTGCTCATTAAGTCTTGGCAAGAAAGTAAATAAACATATTTTATAAATGTTGAATAAAGTTCTTTATCTGGTGCAATAAGCCAAATATTTAATGAGGTGAAAATGCATCTACACATTAGATAACAGAGTAATAGCATAGTCTCTTACAAGGCAAAATGCCCAGTATCAAATTGTGTGTTTTGGTTTTTTTTTAAGGTTGGACGAAACAAGCCGTTTAATTGTTTCGACACTTTATGTGCGGGCTGAACAATAGAAATACCAATGGATCGTTCGCTTACGTGTTCAGTCATTAGTTGCAGCCCTTAAGCTTAAAACCACAATTGGATGAACAGAGTCGGGCAGTGAAAAGCGTGTCGGGCCAGCGTTGACACTCAGCCATGTGGGCTGTCGTCCAACTTTTGGAGCCACACATGTGACCGCGAGGCTCGACGCCCGTGAGAAAGGCGAGGGATCATCGACCTTGGATGATGATGTCGGAGCCCAGGTGCTGCGTGCAGGATTTGGTCTCGCTGAAGTGGTATTGTAACTCGGTCTCGATCGGTATTCGCCCGTGTGTTTCATCATGTCCCCCATCACTCGGGAAATAAGGGGCTTAGCGGGTGGAAGACCACACGTAACCTCTGGCTACTTTCATATTCCACACTTGACCAGCCTTTCCCATGATGTTGCTGTATTATCTGGCGTGGATGGAGGAGAGTGTGGCAGCTGGCGTCTACGCCGACAACATCGCGCTGAACTCCTGGAGTCATCAGCAGTGCATCGCCGCTTCCAATGCCGCGGAAAAGAAGAGATTGGACATTTTCAATCTACACCGCCCCTCTGGGTATCTAGGCTGCAAGTTATTACTGTGAACTGCTGAATATGCTGCCGAGGTGAACATTACAATCATGTTTTTCCTGATAAGGCAGTGTTAAAACAAACAAAAAGCTACCCGCTCCCCCCTTCTCTCCTCACCGCCCAAGGTCTTTGATTGAATTGATCTCTATGCAAATGCTTTGTTTTTAATATGTCCCATTTTCATAAAAACAGCGAGAAGAAAGATGTAGCGGCTCTCACTCCGTCTGCAGATGGAGAGATAGCACTTCAGTGATACCCATCTCTGTGGCCATATATTGTTTTGCAGCCACCGCGCTGCATAAAAAGCAATAAAGAGGCTCTACAAGCCAATGTAATTACACTGCATCCCCGCCATACAAGACTCTCTATTAGAACAATGGCGCTGATATAGGCGCCACGCTCTGTGCCACAAAGTGACATTAAATCATAATGAAGTCACTATATTTTAACTGGCAAGTGCATATGGGGCCAATATAACGCGCTTCACATATCAGCCGCCGTGATGGGAATAGAAGGAGGCAGACGTGAGTGAGTGGCAGGCTCCCCGTCTCCATCAACTTTCTGCTGTTGATGTGGAGCAAAGTGACAGCGAAGTGCAGAGTGAGTGAGTGAGTGTGCGAGTGCGTGATCGAGCTCGGGCGCTGCCTTTCCTACCTTCTCGTGTATCTCCTGTGTGGACTGGGCGTCGCAGAACGCAACAGTCGCCAAGTCTTTCAGGATGGGCATCTCCACGGTGCAGTCGCGCCCGTCCAGCAGCGCCACCAGCGGGCGCGGATGCATTGGCCCGTTCATGATTTGGGGCCGAATACCTGGAGAGAGACGGAAAAAGGAGAAGACAGATTATTGTAGATGTAAGAGAGCGTTTTTGAACAACAAAAGGCGGTTATCACAGAAAGAGCTGCCACATGAGCCCAAAACTAGTTTTCAGTGAACTGACCCTTTAAGGTTTTTTCTTCATACATTTGACAATCAGTTATAGAGCTGCAACAATTAGTCAATGAATCGAGCAATAATCGATTATTGAATCGTCAACTATTTTGATAAGCGAATAATCGGTTTGAATAGTTTTAAAGAAAAAAAGGCAAAATTCTCTGATTTAAATGTGAATATTTCTGGTTTCTTTGTTCCTTTATGACAATATACTGAGTATCTCTTTGGTTTTTGGACAAAACAAGACATTTGAAGACGTAATCATGTGGTTTGGGAAAATTTTTTCAACATTTTATTAAACAACCGTTCGATTAATCATTGAAATCAACAGATTAATCAGTAAGTGACACTTTCTTGTCAGCTCGTCTGTTTTCTTGACAAAAAAATATGACGATCAGCTGCTGTGTGTGTACACATGCTCTGATTAGGATATAGTAGGAAGCAGGGCTTCTCCAAACTAACAAGCGTTGCTCAATAAATCAATGCGCCTACTCAAGACTGGATTAGGCCACAGCCTCACTTACAGGAATCCTCTGTCTCACATCTCACAGAGAATCCCTCACGTACGCCAGAGTGAAAAAACAAGTGTATAAGAATACACTACACTTGGTCTGCAGGTGTAAAACACACCGCACATGCACTCCATCACACCACCATGAATATATTCCCCTGTGTGTGAGCACACAAGTGCACGCCGACACATGCACTCTTTGGTTGTTCTCATTTCTCAGTTCAAAAGGAGAGGATCCTACATTTTCCTCCACGTGAATGGAACCGGCAGCTGTGGAACAGAAGAAGAAGAAAAGAAAAGAAAAGAGAAAAGGCTACACCTTTAGAAAGGCGTTTCAGCGCTGCCCGGCCTCAAAAGAGCCATGTATCATTGAAATGGAGAGCGTTAGAGAAAAACTCTACGACGCCTGAAACAAAACCACGGCCGACTCACATCTGCACTTCAGCGCGTTTGACAAAGTACGTGCTGCAATTCTGCTTTTATTGTCTCCCCGCTCGACTCTTTCTCCTTCCCTCCCGCCACTTTCCTCACTTAGCGCGGAGAGAGAGAGCCGAGCTGACCTTCTCACACATCCCACTGAAGAAGACGTGTCACCTTGAGGAGACAGACAATTACCAGCTCTGCTTCATACAGTGTTAACAAGTGAGGGGGCATCACTATTCATGCTGCTTCTTTCGCTGAGTGCACCTCAGGATCCAGACCTTGCGGACGGACGGACGGCCCGCCACCCCCCGCTGAGTACCGGCGCCCTCATGCAGCGCAGGTCGTGATCCGTGCAGCATGCAGCCTCTAGCCCTGGATCTGTACAAGCTGAACGTCATACCAGACAACAAGACCTTCCCTATGGATGCTGTCTGTGTGATTTCATGACATCACTTTCTTATCTACTGTTTTTTTTTTTAAATCTCTGGTTTGTTGCAAAAGATCCATATCTGGACGCCTAAGTGCGGACTCGCTCTGTTTATGTGCGAGCAGGCGTGCAGGTTGTGTGTTGCAAACTGTGTCCTTTTAAGAGCGCTCCTGTAGATTACGATGACGTCATACGCACCGGGTTTGAGATAAGGAGCTGGGTGGAAGGAGGGAGGGCTCATTAGAGACATGCTCTGTGGGATTACAGCAGGAGAGGAGGCTGATTAGGGCAGATAAAGGTGAGATTAAGAGATGGGGAAAGTTGTATGTGTGTGTGTGTGTGTGGCCCGCTGCACAAACAGACACACACAGCCAGAAAACAAACAGTTGGGGAGGGAGTGGGGGGAGGAAGAGCGAGACAGAGAAGAGAGTGAAATTAAAATGTAAAACGAGCGTGCATAAAAACAGACTAAACACTGCCTGTTAGCCTGAAGAGCTCCCAGGAGACGTATCAGAGAGGAAGAAGAGGAGGAGGAGGAGGATGAAAGGAGGGAGAGAGAAAGAAAGAGAGAGCAAATAAACGACAGGAGACACGCAGAGAAAGCCCAGCTGACAGAAAAGCGAGCAGTCCAGCAGCGCAGCCTCTCAGGGCAGGAGGGGGGAGGGAGGGGAGGGGAGGAGGGGATCGGAGTGGAGGTGTCGTCTCCCCGTGCCTTCCGCTTGTTGTCATGGTGATCACTTAACAGGCTTTGGCTGCCAGTTTTAATGCACTTTATTTTTGGCACCACTGGCATCTAAACGCGAGAGTTGAGGTCAGAGGCGCAAACACCCGTATCCCCCGTACCACCCCCCCCATCATGGTTGAAAAGGGGCGGACGAGATGTTTTCTCTCCTGACAGACAGACAGACTGACAGACAGATTGACAGACAGACACCATCCTCCTCCTCCACCCACAGCCGCCGCCGCACCACCAGCACCAACCACCACCATGCCTACTTATCACCTCCCCTGCTCAAGACAGATGACATGTTGGCGGTAACGGGGCGAGGCGTAGCAGCAACTTGGCCTGTCTGTGCCACATCTGCAACTGACAGCTCGTTGAATATTAATGGAGGCAGCTGGTAAAGACTGGGCAGCCGCGGCACAGACCGTTACAACAAACTGGTAAAAGGAAGGGGCTCACACACACACAAACACACGCACACAGAGTTAGCGCTTGACTGCGTTCAAGGCCGTGCAAAAGAACCTCTGATTGTCCATTTATCAATAAATCGTCAATAAAACAATAATACAGCCTCTTTAATACGTGGATTATCTGCTTTTCTTTGAGTTGTGGCCTATTGATCAGACTCAATACATCACCTCCAGCTCTGATTTATTGCAACAGGCTTTTCCCACGTCTTATAGACTAAGCAATTAATCCATTCATAAGAAAAAGTAACAAAGTGATTAGTCCATAATAATATGCAAATCAGCTACACTTCACACCAGCTTCTATGTGGATGTGCATACGGTAGATTGACACAGTTAAAGATACCTTCACTCATTTTCATTTTGCGTCAGCTGAGGAAGCTGAGGGAACTGAACAAACCTTGTTCTGACTGATGAGTGAACAAACATCCACCGCACAGAGAGAAACATTAACATTCATTCAGAGTTGTGTGTCTAATATTCATTTTTCTTTGATCTCTTTTTTTGATCTAAAAAAAAAAAGAGGATCGGGCTTTTTGGACTCGTAGCCTGGTGCTGGTGCTTTCATTTCTCCGTCCAGTTTCTAACCGTCACTGTCTTTTCACGCTGGGCAGGTGATGTACGCAGCTCAAACTCAATCACACACACGTGCGATAAAAACCAAAAGAATAATCTAAAAAGATTCTAAAAAACGCCCAGGGCTGCAGGGGTTGATTGAATCCAGCTCTACACGCCACCCCCCCCTCTCTCTCACATCACATCACATCACAGTCATTCAGTTCTGAGGTAAAATAAAAAAATATTGATTAAGACATTGTGGTTTTGCAGCATGGCGAAGCGAGGCCGCCGTCTCCGACTCGCAGAAAACACCTGTAACCTTCTCTGGCGCGTTCTGTAGTTACATGCGTAGCTACAGATTGGATGCGCAGGTGATGAGGGAGGGGGGGGGCTGCAGAGGAGCGGCTGGCAGGCTGCGTCGAAACCCTCAGGCTGAAGTTAGACGGGGCTGAACTCTATGAATCATCTGCCGGGTTTTTCTCTCTGTCTCTCTGACCTTTCAGTCTCTGACTCTCTCTTCCTCTGTTACATTTCACCACATCGCCTGCACTGTTGTATTTCCCCCCAGATCTCTCTCCGCGTATGATAGCATCTTCTGACAGCTCCTCCTCTCCGCCGATGCCGAGCCTCTCTATCTATCTCTGTTTGCTCGCCGTGTATCGTCTTCTCCTTCTCCCTTTATCACATGAAATTTCTCTGCCGTCATTCTGCTGTCTTTCTGTAATCACCCTCCTCCTCCTCCTCCTCCTCTCTCTGCCATCCCTTCACTTCAACTGTCTTTTCCATCACTTTCTTCCCCTCCCTGTCGTTCAGTCTTTCCACAAGCTCGAGTGTGTATTTGTGTGGTGTGTGTGCGCGTGTGACAGATTGATTCTCACTCTGCTGATTTTGATGGAGAGGAGATGATGTATTCGGGGAGTGGAAGCGGGGAGGTGACAGGCAACACTCCCCCTGTGGTAAACAGACAGCATGTACATCAAAACCGGCCTCAACCAGAACCAGCGGGTCGTCTTGTCAGCCGCTCGGTGCCACCACACCCGGTTCTGATAAGAGATGCATGCATGACACCCTCCACTGCACCTGTCCTATCTATGCACACACTCAACGTGTATCAAGTAGAACCTGTAGGAATGTATATACAAGATATCACTTCATGACACGTAAATACAAAAACATGAACATATAGTGATATAGTGACATATCAGATCACCTAATACCCACATATAAGTGTCAATCAGGCTCTAACTACATGTTTATATGGTCATTTAAATGCATGTAGACTCTTACGTTTCGACCAATTCTAGCCTTTTTTTTCCTTGCCTTTATTTATTTATTGATTGAACGGGGTCAGTGCACATTAATCAATCTACCATTGATGTAAATGTGCCAGAGTTAGCCACACCTGCAGCCTGGAAGTAAAAAGAGTGAAAATCTAAAAGGGAATCACTCCCAAACTATGTTGTTGGCGCTGCAAATAAACTTTCCTGTTCTCCAGTCTTTATCATAAACTGTTCCATTTTAGAATAATTTACTATCCTCAAGCTTCTCATTGTTTACCTTATAGATCGTGGCTATAATCTCACTTGCATAGACACCTACAAGTATAATAAAAAAGCAGATGTATTGTGTCGTACAGTGCTGTACTGCATGGAAGCGAGCCCTCGCATCCACTGCGACAAAAAAAAAAGCCCTCGCTCGGCTCTCTTGTTTTAACAGCTCATTCAGAGGCAACACGCAGATATAAAAACAGGGCGTTCAGCAGGTCTGCCATGTTCTCCGCAGGCTTCCCGCGCTGCTGCCGCCGCCACCGCCTGGTTTCAAGCAGCTGCTGGCCGGCTGACTGCAGAACAGCCGGACTGAGCCCACGAATGGAGCACGTACAGGGAGGAGAAGACGTAGGAGCTGTATACAGGCATACGGTGCATCAAATGTCAACACATGTGCACATTGATGGAAAGGAGGGGAGGGGGGGAGGGCTTGTGTATGAGTGTTGGGAGTAGGAGGGGGGGGTCATGTCAGAAACTGCAGGAGGCAGAGTGCTCTTAATTTCACTCCTCTGTCAATTAATCCCCCTCATTTCCTTTCCTCTGTGTTGCCGCTTCCTCTGCTTGCTGATGATTTGGGATGGGTACATTTTCACTCGTGGAGGCAGCTGCTGTCATACGTTTACCTGCCAAAGGAATAAATGCATGTAACACATGTTCACACACGTACACGCACCCCCTGCTGGGTCTTGTGTGTGTAAATGATACACTCAGTCAGATCTGGGGCAGCAACAACTGATTTTCTCCATTGGTGATTAATCTATAAATTACTTTTTTTTCCTTTTTTTGTTCCTCCACCCTGCTCCTGATCAATTAATTGCACAGTTTTTAAAATGTCAAACACAGCGACAACAAATCTCTGCTCCTACTTTGACTTCCAAGCTTCGTCCTTGTGATGAAACAAAAGCAGCACGTAATGATTTCTAAAGGAGTTCTCTCTAAGTAGACCACGTCTGCCTTGAAATTGTTTTTTTGTCTTGTAGAAATTGTCATCCATTACTGCTGAATATCAAGTTACTAAGATCTTTTCAAGTCCCTGTAATAAAAAAAAAAAAGGTGGTGAGCTCAGAGAGCAGTCTAAAAACAGATCTCGTCTCTCAATTAGAAGGCACAACAGTCATCAAAAATGAGAACTGGGTCAGAACGAAAATTATTTTGGAAATCTAGGTCTCAAGCGAAACCTTCTTTTTTTTTGGAGGGTGGGGGGGAGTTTTGTTTTTTTCCATCTGTATTTTAATTCTAATCATTCCTGTAGACAAATACTTGTGGAACCTGAACTGGGCCCAGGCTGGAGGCTGCGGTTCCTGAGCCAGCAACACTTAGTCAGAGTCTGGCAGCCGGACGCAGCAGAGCGGCGCACCGGGAGATGAGGCCAGAGTTTCCATTATGTGGTGAAGGGAGCTGGGAGTCTCTTCCTACCACTGGCCTCTTGCTGCTGCTGCTGCTGCTGCTGCTGCTGCTGCTGGTGTTATGTTGCCTCCAATGGTTTTGGGAAGAGGAACCAGAGGGGAACGGGGAGACGTAGGGTTTGTCGTAGTAGTTGTGGGTGAGAACAGAGAGAAGACAGCTGCAGAAGTCACTCAGGTGGTGATGGGAGACCAGACGAGCCCTTCACCGTTACTATCATCATCTGCTGCCACCGGTTACCTAGCAACTCCAAGCTGCTGTTTGCAGGTGGCTCCTTCTTGACAACAAGGCTGGGTAGAGGAGAGGGGAGGGGGGGGTGGCTGCTGCTGCTGCTGCTGCTGCTGCTGCTGCTGACCAACGGCCTGTTCACTCACTGTGCCACCTTCAGAGGCACCGAACTGAAACTGAAACTTGACCCACATCCTCTCAACCGGTCTGGTCTAGATCTACGGCCTGGATACCGAGTGTAGGCTGTGGTTCTGTTCGCCCCTTTGATTCAGGTTTCAGGGTGGCAAAATGGCTGAAATACCCAAAGATATCAAACTGTTCCCTCTTCTTTTTTTTTTGCGGCAAAAGAGGAAGCTACAAAACGTTCAGGTCGCAGGCTCCTCATAACAAATCGTCGCCGAATGCCAATCTGAGCCGTTTGAAATGGCAAACATCGCTGGCAGTAGATTATATCAGCTGTAGCTAATTAACGATAAGTCTCCGAGTAAGTTGCCCAAAGGCCAAACGAGAACTTGGCTGTTGTCTGCCTAATGTGCTCTCTGCAATTTGGCATCTGTGCTCAGCCAAGGATAATTTGCTATAGAAAAGAGGAGAGAGAGAGAAAAAAGCTCTGACATCACTTTAACATTTTGCGAGTAAACTGTGAGTTTTACAGGTCAACAGCGGTGGCATAATGTCAGTCTCGGCAGCCTCCCTGTTAAATTAAATGCATCATATCCATGTTTTAAGCTCCGCTCTGAGGCCTGGGTTGAGACATTCTCTATTCGTTGCTCGAGGAAGATGAAGGTTTTGCGATCGTTAACGAGCTCGAGCAACTTTTGTTTCTCAAATTGGATTTGATAAGCACGTTCTGCACCGGATCCGTATCCAGTTTAACGCCGTCAAAACTGGTGTGTAATCAGCGTTGTAAAGGGCAGAGCGAGATCTGTATTAAAAACACAGACCCGACAGGAATGCACTTGCAACAAATGAACAAGAACCCACACACAACCTTGGCCGCCTGCCAGCAGCTTGACTGTGGAGTAACGGAGAAGCTTGGCATTACACACAGATGTGCCGTTGGGTCAAACAACACTTTGTTTTCTGTGCTGGAGTTTGCCTCGTTTTTTTTTTCTTTCATATGGAACTCTGCCAGAGTGTGTACTTCTGCTTTACTGAGGCTGAATTACTCATTTACTACTTTCCTCCCTCTTACCCTCACATACACATACACATGCACACAAACTGCTATAAACGCACACCCTTCATCTGCCAGTGACAGCACAAGGTCACTGCATGAGTTGTAGCGGCTGAAGGGAGCGGATGGAGCGGCTGAAGGTGGGGGTAGGAGGGTAAGGGGGGGTGGGTGGGTATAGGCACCCTTTGTTGGCGGCCTCCTACCCTCCACTCCCCCCCCAAAAAAAAGTAGCACACAAAGGCCACTTGTCCCGTGCTGCCACAGTGCCCCACCCCTGTCACCACCCGGCTGCCCGCCACACCAATCCATCCCCCTGCCAAGAAAATGAGCGCACGCCTTGTTTTTTAAATGGTACCCTCTGTGTGCATGGGCGGGCCGGGCCCACACTCACTCACTCATTCACTCACTCACTCACTCCACCACGGGACAAAAGCGAGTGTCAGCACAGCAGCATCCATGGCACAACTATACCACGCCGGTCCTCCCATCCCATCCCATCCCATCCCATCCCATCCCCTCCCCTCCCCTCTCGCTCTTTCCCGCTCTTTTATTCTCCAGCGTTGCCCCGAGCTACGGAGTTCGCTCGGAGCTCCGAAGCCTGCAGAGGAAGCAACAACACCGGAGCCAAGTGCAGCAGCAGCAGCAGCAGCGGTGGCCGTGGCGACGGCGGTGTCGGTGCAGGACGGGGCGGACCTCCAAATGACAACACTACCTTACTAACTCCGCATACACACTCTCATAAACACACACACACTCCTTCCTCCCTCCTCTTATCCACACTCCCCCACCCACACCCAGACACCCACCCACCCACTCCCCCATCCATCCACCTCCCTCCCTCCCCTCCCTCCTTCCCTCCCTCCCACCTCCCACATGCCAGACTTTATTAGACATCCAGAAAAGAAAACAGGAAACATGCTGCTTGCCTGGAAAATGTTGTCTCCACATTCTTCGGATTAAAAGCTACGCATCGCAGCAAAGACAGAAGACGATTGAGGCGGATGGAGAGAGAGAGAGAGAGGGGGGAGGGAGAAAAAATGTAAAAATCAAAAAAAAAAAAATTAACCCCCTCCCAAAAAAAAAAGAAGAAGAAGTGGAGGACCCTCCGCAATAATCCAAGGAGGGTATCCCCCCCTATTCCTCTCTTCTTCTTCTCCTCCTCCTCCTCCTCCTCTCCCACTACTCCTTCAACCCCCCCTCCCCCCCCTCCTCCTCCCTCCCCTGGAGTTGCTCCTCTTGGTCTGGCCCTGTTGGCGAGGGGAAGGGTTTTTTTTTTTTTTTTTGCGGAGCAAGCTCTCACTAAGCCCCCGGCTGCACCATCTTCAATCCATGCCTTTGAGGGGCTGGAAGAAAAAGCAACATACACCCGCGGCGTCCTTATGTGCGCGCACACACACACACGCGCGGCGACGGTGCAGGCTGGTGATCGGATGGTGGAGGGCTGGAGGAGGCGGGGGAGATGCTTTTGTCCTTTATTTTTAATCTCCCAGGAAGAAAAGGCTGCGGTCGGGGAGCGCGATGGCTGGAAACTCTCTCTGTGCTGCTGCTGCTGCTGCTGCTTCCTCTGCTGTAGCTGTGTTGCTGTTAGCTGCGCAACATCTATTCACTCTGCAGCGCTCTCTCTCTCACTCTCTCTCTCTCTCTCTTTAGATTTTTTCTCCTGCCTTTGTCTTGAGCTGATAATAAACCAGGAGGGGCAGAAAAAAAAAGAAAAAAAAAAAGATCCCACAGCAAAAAAAAAAAAAAAAAATTCAGCCTAAATCAAAAGTGCCAGCTCGAACATGCGGCGCTGAGCTCTCTGGGCTTCGCACAATTTACTCCCCGGCTGCGTTCACTTCATAGGATCTGCACACACACACACACACACATACACTTACACACACTCTCGAGCACAATCCCTCCTCCCTTTTTTCCCTCCTCCTCCTCCTCCTTCTCTCCTTTTTATGTTTTATTTCTGATCTGGACTCCACAGTGTTTTAACAACGCCTGCCCC
Organism: Decapterus maruadsi; assembly: GCA_030347415.2. NCBI lineage: Eukaryota > Metazoa > Chordata > Actinopteri > Carangiformes > Carangidae > Decapterus > Decapterus maruadsi. Next base: position 8,069,372 of record CM064888.1, on the reverse strand, counting down.
TTTCCCCCTTCTCTCTCTCTCTCTCCTTCTCTCTCACACACTTTTCACTGACACTCTCTCTCTTTCCTTTGCTCCTAGTTTCACCTCTCTCTCTCTCTCCCCCCTGATTATTTGCTTTCCTCCTCTGCTTTTCCACTTTCATCTAGACTTTCAACCCCCCCACCCTCCCTCCTCCATATAACCATAACCACACACACCCTGGCATTTTGCGGGTTACCAGGAAGAGATTGGAATAGTGACATACACGCTCACACTCCCCTCCCTGACTGTGAATATGCAACACACACTGAAACACAAACACACACACACACACACACTACACCAGAGGAACAATGCAACATTCAAGCCACTCCAGTAATAACATTACAGCTGTAGAGTTGGCTGTTTTTCGCACCATCAGGGAAGTCATCAGAGCCGAGTGTGTTAAGTTCACAGTTTGGTCCCTGGAGGGGTGGGGGGGTAGATTGGGGTGTGTGTGTGTGAGGATGGGGGTGGGGGGGCGCAAACTGACAGACCTGCTCTGCCGAATGACTGCGAGGACGAGCGGCTGCAAAAACACCCTGTTTAGAATAACAATGTAACCGGAGCCTCCTCACGACTCTGCAGCGTGGACACAGCACATACACACACAAGCACACACACAAACACACACACACACATACACACCTCAGCGGCTGCATGACAAGCGCGACCAATAGACAAAGAGCCGGGCACGGTCACACGCCACAACCGATTATCACTGACAGTAAAGTGGAGAGATGGAACGGCCTGTGCAGTTTGGGCTCATGGGGCTGCTGGATGTGTCCATCCCAGTGTGAGGCAGGACGCTTTTTTTCATGCAGCATAATTGTGTGTGTGTGTCCACTTTAAGTGAGTTTTTTATGTGTGTGTGTGTGTGTGTGTTATCAGTGCTGCTGTTTCTCAGCGGCGTGAGCCCAACGAGAGGAGACACGGTGTGTCAGGCGAGCCACCGTCTGTAGCAATGACACATCTGAGGGAGTGTGACCATCAAAGGCAGCGAGCAGCCCCCACTTCCTGCCAGCCGTCCAGACACACACACACACACAAACACACACACACACACGGCAACATCCACAGACAGACATGTACACACACTCTTGATGGAGCGTGGGGATACGGCTGCCCCTCTGATCTTCCTCTCTTCAATAACATTAGAGGATGTGCAGGAGGAGGAGGAGGAGGAGGAGGAGGAGGGAGGGAGGGGTGGGGGGGCTGACTGACAGCAATATGTTAATATGGAACGTGGCAGATCACAGCTTTTAAAAGACAGAAGCGTGGTTGTGCGAGGTCGGTGGGTATTTTAAGGAGAGGAGGAAGGGAGGGCATATCAAAGAGCGCTGCAGGTTTCCTGAATGGCCACTGATGATTGTTAACTCCGCAGGTCCAGAGGTCAAACAGTATTGAGCTCCGACATGAGTAGTTAAAGATTGTATCTGACTACAGCTGCTCACTTCACAGCCAGCGCTCATGTTCACTATCTGAGTTTCTTCTTGATCCAGAATGGATGAATTACAAAAATAAAATAAAATCAGTGATTATTTGTGATTTTCTGATAATGGGGAAGTAATTGTACTAATTAAAAACTTACTGATGAGTAAATGATGACATTTTGGTGAACAAATTTGTGATTTTGTGGAAAAAACGCAATAAAACGTCTTGGGAAACATTCGTTCTTCCTGTATTGTTTGGGAACTAAGTGGAAAATTTAGTAGGATGTGAAAACGAAATGCTGAATCATGAACTCGTGATTCCAATTTTGCAAATTCCCGGAGGGGGGCGGGGGGCGAGGTTTCTCGCTTCTTTGGGATCTGCTTGTGATCGTCTCCAGCAGGTGCCGCGGTCGACATGCATAAAGCAGATGAATGCGGAGAGAAGCGGATCTCGGTGGGAAATGCACTCTCACTGGTTACAGTTCATCTTTAAATGCATTTTTCTGACCTGCACACTTCTTAAACAACACTTTGTTCCACACTCATCATCATACCTACTTAGACAAACACAGCATCCCTCCTTTATTGTAACTAGAATTGGGCGAAGAGCTTTTAAATTCAAAGCACCTTTTGACTGGAACAACCTGCTACATCCCTTTGCTTCATATCTTCAAGACTGAGCTACTTAATCATCTAAAAACACAAAGCTTGTGCTTTTAGTGTGTGATATCTGCCTGGTCTGTCCTTTCGTTTTTGCCTTACCTCTATTTTCCTTCTGTCTGTATCACTTCTGCTTGAGATGCCACAATAAGGATCCCCCTTGAAAACGAGGTGATCCACCTCAAGGGTCTTTACATGCAGCCGCCGGCCTGGTGCAGCCTAACCAGATCTATCTATCTATACTCCTGACTCCAACAGTTGACGTGCATGTTGTTGCATGTTTTGGGGGGTGGGAGGCAACACTAATGAGAGCAGATCGGCACAGCAGGTCCCCCACAACAACGCACGTACAAACACACTTCCTCTTTCAGATGTGGAGCAGCCAGGCTCGGGTCTAAACCAGTACTGAAGGCTACATCTGTTCGCCCCTCAGCCGCCCCCTTTGCCAAAGCAGCGACCACGCCTTCCAGCACAAGCGTTTGTGTCCGACTCTGCACACACCCAGTTAACACAGCAGCCTGATGTACGCAGCAGCTTCCAAGTCAAATAAAACTAATCAGAGTTCAAATGTTTACTTTTGTTCCCCACTTAAAAAAGTATCAATTGGTGGAGTTTTACGGGTCGCAGCACGACTGCAGATACCGGTTCATAAGCAAAAGAGTCACCGCGGTGGTTCCCCACCCAGAGAAGAGAGATTTTCTCTTTTTTGAAGCATAAAAATGCATTTTTCATTTCAAATTCAGAGTTAAAGAATTCACAGTTCAGAGTCTCGGCTCCCATCTCCCTCCTGCTGCATGACTTCTTTAAGCCCTGACCTTTAGCACAGTGAGACATCAAGAGCAGCGGTCACGCTCCGGAAGACCCGACAAATGGCCCGAGCCTCCTCACAGTCCATGTAGATTTACCGCTGAGAGGGAGCCCTCTTCTTTAACCAGCCTAATTATACTGTAAGCGCCCTTTTCCTGTAAGCGCTGGAACTTGGCTGCTGGATGTAGAGGCCTGTTAAATCCCCCTAAAGCACTTAAAGGGATTTTTTAGAAAGCAAGTGGTAGAACGAGCCAACCTGCCGCCTGGGGACGAGGCTTCGGCTTGACCACGTTATGACCGGAGGTTCACAGGTCCGTTTCAGATGCTGGACTCTGGGTCAGCACGGGGGGTTCAGCACGGGAGAAATCCCCCGACAGCTCTCATGGTAGTTTTTTCTTACTTTTTGATTCATGGATTATTATTTTTTTGATTCTGTGTTTCTGTGCTTTTTAGTTTCAAGCTTTATTTTAACGTCACTCATAAAAACAACTATATTTTCTTGGTTACTGCTCGTGGCGTCTAAATATGAAGGCAGAAGCTTTGCAGATCTCAAATACAACCATTAATATTAACAACGCTACACTGGACTGCTATCTTTTTCCATCTTGGCATGACATAGATTAAAAAAACTATATCACGTTCACACCTTTGTCGTTTAGTTTCGCGACTTGTTCATATTTCCCTCTTACAACGATTCGTTTGTGCAGATTTGAAAGCAGCAGTGTTACTCCACACGGCCACACCAAGACCCTTGGAAGTGGTCTCGATCCAATTCCAAACAAACTGCGGAGCGGTTACTCTGTGGTGGAAACATGAGCCGACCTCAGTCTGACCCAACCACAAGGTGTAGTCTTCAACTTGGAGCTAAATGGCAAACCTTACAGCATAGTCAAAGAATGAACCCAGCTCAGCGAAGAATCATTATCCACTGATCTGGAAACAGAACAAAACCAACCTACAGGTTTTTTTGGGGGGGGAAAAGAAAAACTACCTCAGAAACTGCTAACTTTTCCTTGCAGACAGCGATCGCTGCTCCTCCCTTTACGCAGAGGGACTGAATAATGCAATATAATCTTAGCCAAGGGTCATGTTTGTTCCCCCAACAAGAGCAGAAACCTCTGAGGAAACAAGCTGTGAGCGCATCCAAGCAGAGATAGGAGACGAGGAGAGACGCTCCTCCATCCACAAAGACACACCATCAGATACACGCTGGGAACAGGTTGATCATTTTGTTCCATAAAACATCCAAAACGTCCTCTGAGAGTTTCCTTTGTCCTTTATGCTCGGTGACACCTCTTTTAGGGAGCTTAGGAGTGAGATAGCTGATTGTGAATGGAGTGGACATTCTCAGTGTGGCAGAAGAAGGAGGGAGAGAAAAGGAGATGTGGAGTTTTTGGTGACGCAAGTCTAATTTCCTCACAGTGGATATTTATTTAGGAGGCCCAGGTTTATCCACCGAGAGGCACCTGCCGTGGCAGCAGCCAGGGTAAATAGCCCCAACCTAGGCATGTATGCACACACACACACACACCCCCCACCCCCTCAGCAGTGGTCCAGATAACAACCCTGAGTCAACACTGCCTCTCTGCTTTTGTTTCCTCTGCCTCCCCTCCCACGTTCCAGTCCCCGTGGACCGACAAGGACCAGGGCTGAAAAGATGTAGGGATGAGGCACGGAGAGATAGTGAAAGAGAAACACAGAGAGAGAGAGAGAAAGAGAAGGAGAGGGGAGGTCTAAATTACAGCATGGGAATGCAAATGAGTGTATTTTATTTGGGGGGAGCCAAGGAGGGCAGGCAGGCTTTATTTTCCAGGCAGGAACAGCCCCTCTGTGGCCTCTGGATCAGTTGCAGCAACAGCGGAGGGAAGAAAAGCGAACATTCTCACTCTGCTTTTTCTTTTTTTTTTTCTTTTTTTTTCCTCCTTTACTTGGGGAGGAATAAAAAAAGAAGAAATATAACAAATACAAAAACCCACAACTCTGCGAGGCTGCTGCAGTCATAAAATAAAATGATATTTTGCCGTGCTTTCACACCATCACCACCACCGCTGCCACTTCCCCCTCCTCCTCCTCCGCCCACAGCAGAGACACACTAAAGTTGCCGAAATATGGGGCACAAATCACAGCCTGACCGAATACTCCGCCGCCACCGCTGTCGCCCCCCCTCCACCCCCACTCCCATCCCCGATCTGGAAAAATAAGAGCGGGAAAGCAAGAGACGGGGATGGAGGAAGCGTGGCGAGCCAGCTGCAGGTGGTCTCCAGATGTGGTGGCTCTGGGGACAGGCCACTCTGGCGCTGTTAAGGGGCGACTCAGAGCTCCCCTCCGCCCCCCCCCCTCTTTTTTCCCCTTCCATCGCTCCTCCTTCTCGTTCAGTGACAGGAGCCATCTGGCCTGGCAGAGAGAGCGGAGACGCAGCAGAGAGAGGGAGAGTCCCACCCTCCCCAAGTGTGGCCCCTGCGTGCCACTCAGCGGAGCGCACGAGTAAATAAAATGCATGCACACACACAGATACACAATAATCCCCCCCACCCCTCCCCCCAAAAAAAAAAAAGCTGTCACATGGCTATTAACTAGGGGTGTAACGATACACAAAAGTCACGGTTCGGTACGTACCTCGGTTTTGAGGTCTCGGTTCGGTTCATTTTCGGTACAGTAAGAGAACCAAATGCAAAACATAATTTTGCTTATTGTTTATTAGGATTTTTTCTAAACCAAATGTATGTTTTAGTCAAATGTAATTCTTTTACTCACCTACTAATGTTATGTGCATTGTCCCTGATACAAATAAACTTAAACTTATTAAACTTAACTGCATGAATAAAATATAAAGCTACTTAAACCATTATACAAAATATGAAAAAAAATGTACTGTTGTAAAGTGCTGCCTAATAAGTTCAATACATTATTCTCAAATTAACATAAAATGTGAATTAGAAAAAAATTCTCACACATTTTTTTTTTTTTTTTTTTACATGTGAACGGACTGACCATAGGGCAATGTGGGCAAATGCCACAACAGCTGCCTGACGATGCAACCGTTCGGCCGCAAAAAAAAAAAATGAATGAATGAATAACGCGGATCATCACAATGGCACAGTGCGTAGTGGCCTGCTGTTACCGCATCTGCAGCAGCAGATCCACAGGTGCCGGGAGCTCATGGACACAGCCAGACAGAGAGAGAGAGACGGGCGGGTGGACGGACGGAGGGACAGGTAGACAGATAGAGGGGAGAGAGGAGCCACAGCCCTCACCTCCACTCTTCCTACAAGCAGGAAGGCTCTTCAAGTCTGTTTACTCGCTAGCGGTAGCATTAACATTAGCAGTAGCATTAGCGATAGCCACCATCGGGCGGCACGTGTAGCTGCAGGCAGACTGTAAACACAGACAACTTCTGTACCGAATCTCAACGCTGTGCCGAACCGAACGCCCCGTACCGAATCGGTTCAATACGAATACATGTACCGTTACACCACTACTATTAACCCATCGAAGCTGCGGCCCAGCTGTGCTCCATTACGATAAATACGCCGGGGTCGCTGGGTCTTGTCAGCCAGGAGTCAGCCATCAGATACTATGAGGTGTCCACTTACAGCCTTTTAAAGCTCACTTTGCTGAGGAGTTACAGCCATTTTCATCATCATAACCCCCCCCCCACACACACACACACATATACACACATACACAACCACCACCACCTCGTTTCATCTTCTACACCCTCTGGAAAGAAACTCCCTCCCACCTACTCATCCGACTCCCTCCGCCATGACAGATGATATTTCACACTTCCTCTAGAAGCATGGACCTCTTTCTACCCACAAGCCCCCCCAACACCCCCTTGAAACCCAACTGTAACTGGAGTTTGCCTTTGGGTCACTCGATACGACACCTGGATCACCCGACACCTTGGAGCTATACACCCGCACCACACCGCCTGCCATCAGCTGATGTTCTCCACTCAAGCTAAGGTGCAATTACCTCAATGTAACGTGATGTTCTCCAACGCAACAACAACAAAAAAAGCCTCCGAACTATTTCCTGGAAGACAAATAATCCGAGTTTTACTCATAGGAAAATAAAATAGCTTTTTCCCCCTGTCCAATTGTCAGTCATTACGACTCTTTTGAGAATAGTTTTGGAAAAGGTTAGCCAGTTAAAGCCCTGGCTGCTTCCTGCAGGCACATTTGGTCTTTGTATGGCTTGGGAATACTCTTAAAAGGATTCCTGGGTAATTGTCTATGCTGCAGTAGAAATTGGGAATGGAGGAAAATGGACTGTAATGACTGAAAGGGTACAGGGTAGTCGTAACATAATGGCCAATGAGAGAGAGAGAGAGAGAGAGTCAGTGCAGTGCGGTTCTCTCAAATATTATTGAATGAATAAAACACTCCATGTCCTATTAGCATGTACAACATACCAAACAGGGGAGGAGGGGCTCACCCCTTGAGCAGTTTTTATTTATTTTATTTATTCATTATCTTAGCATCTGCTCTCTGGCATAAAGGAGGGTTTTTAAGTCTCTGTCCTTCAGGGGAACGGCATTCAGCCTGCTTGTTAGACAAATAAAAACACTAATGCCAGCAAATGGCGAACACAGAAATATTCTAATGTGACTAAAATGTCCTAAAGATATATAAAAAAAACAAAAAAAAACCACAAAAAACAACAGAGCTCTGAAGCTTGAAGGATTTTTTCCCCTTATCCTCGCTGCCCATTTTCTATATTCTCACATGGGAGATGTTCTGAGACTCCCTGCTGTGTTTGTTGGCTGCTGAGCTAAATGAATGGCACCCAGCAGCATTGATTTGCAGTGCGGGCCGCAGATCAAACCGCAGGACAAAAGACGAGGCAGAAGGACAATGGAAGGAACACAGTGGGCCACATGGGAGAACCAATGACAACCGGTCGATCGGGAACGACCACGGCCGACCACAGGCGCGCTCGTTCCAAGAAGGAGCGGGGCCTGAAAACGCGCAGCGGGGAAGATTAGCGACTCGACCGCAGCTACACAACAAGGTAAAACCCACAGTGGTGGTCGGAGGGTTGTTCCAGGAGAGAAATATCTACAGGAACACACATTACACACGTTTTTCCTTTTTGTTCCTATTCTTTTCATCTCCTTTCTTCCTCAGTCATATTCTTCATCCTGCTCCCCGTCTCTCTCCTCCTCCTCCTCCTCCTCCTCGCTGGCTACCGATCATGAAGAAAGTAAATATGTGAGCAAGGTAAAGCAATCGGTTAACCTTTGAAATACCCTGGCAAGGAGATCTGCCACTCTTTTCACTCTTTTCAGCTGCAAAAAAAAAAAAAAAAAACAGGAAGAGAAAAAAACACAAGGTTGGCCACCACTTCAGAGGGGATATTCAATATCCATGAGCTTTTTCATTTCACACTGATGAATAATTCAGGGTGACCTGCCCACCACTGAGTGAGAGGGAAAGAGGGGGAGGGAGACACAAAAAAAAAAGGGCTGGGGAGGTGTGCAGAGGTAGTTGTCTGTTTTAGTGGATGCAGCTGTTGCCGTTCGACATGCATAAAACCAATCTCCTCCCCAGCTGCCATGGAGAATGGAATAATATACGGCAGAATCGACGACAGATAATTGGGGGAGATTATACCAAAGTGCTGCTATTCTTACGAGCGCATACGTCGCCGCTATCCTGTTAACAATACAGCCACGGGACGGGAAGACTATAGCAGAATAAACATGAAAATGTGATCTCCAGAAATAGCTGGAAGATTCTTCTCACCAATCATAACATGTCAGAAGATGAGCACACACCCCAGCACATGAACATGAACACACACACACACCCACACACTCCTCCTCATCCCTGCAGCAACTCTTTCGCAGTGACCTTTGGGCCTGTGGAGGAGCGTTCATGGGCCGCTGTGACAGCGGGTAAATTCCAATCAGCTGGCCTCCAGTCATCGCTACAGGACTTGGAATAATTTTCCTACAAAAAAAAAAGAAGAAGTGAAAGAAGTGGCTGCTTTTTTTTTCTAAAGTATTTTAATTCAAGGCTTTTCCAGTATGGTCTTTTGGTTGTTCCAAATCCAATTTCAAATCCATTTAATCTTCAAATAAGTGTGAGGAATACAAAGTGCACTTAACAAAGGGCTGAAACTGAAAACGTCCACAACTCTGATCATTAATTCCACATTTTCTAGGGATTTAACTGCTCCAGTCAGAAATTTAGGGGTCAAAACTTTTTTGGTCCAACACAAACCGATGGAAACATCTCCATGACACGGCTTATAAAAAAATAAAGTTACACATGGTTGCGGTAGCAGCAGCAGCAGCAGCAGCAGTACATGAGAGAAAACCTAAAACTCAGGTTTTTGGAGCGGGAGCGGTGATTCTGACCCCGCGCGGAGGTCAGACGCTACCGTCGCGCACGCACAACAAGCACACATTCAAAGACTGGAGCTGTCACAAGCAGGGGGAGACCAGCTGTTCCTCATTCGCTCGAAGGCCCCGTTCCCTCCATGGGTTGGCTGGCTTCGCAGAAACCATTAATCCCTCTGTGAACACAACCGATGGTTTGGAAAGATCAACCATGAGAAAACAGCCAGGGAGGGTTGAGGGTGGGTGGGTGGGGGGTGAGAGGGGATGGGGGCTCAACAACACTTTTTTCTTTTCACTTTTTTTTTTCCTGAGAAAAAACTACTGCAGTGGAAAAATTGATTTTCCTGGCCATATTTCCCCAGGGACAAAAACAATACAGAGGCTAAGTGGAGATGGAGCAGCAGATAGTTCATGTAACATTTACCTGGTTGTCGGGGAAACTGGGGACGCATGACAGTGAAACTGCACACAGATAAGATGTTTAAGAATCCAGAGGTGAACAGAGACAATTTGATAGAGGCATTGCATCAAGCAATGTTTTTTTTCTATTACTTTGGATTTGTTCTTTATTTTGACCTGGGCAAATAGAAAACAAGTTTTGGGTTTACTTGCAGATGTGTAAAGGTTACACATCTGGTGGATTATTTATCAAAATAAAAGTTTATTCTTTGTTTATTTTCTTTTTTTTGTGATTTAAATATGAATTTTAAACACTTTAAAATCTATTCTCAAATTCAGTGTGCGACAACAATGTCATTCCACGGTCGCACGTATCAATAGGCACAGTGGGCGTTCATCCAGATGTGAGTGCATGCAATTCATCCGGGCGTCCCGCTGAGGTGGTGGTGTACGATATTAAAACATGAGCAGGGTTACCACTGAGTATTACATCGCCACATTCCCTGTAATAACCCCTGACCGATGCCATGTGAGCCCAAACCTCTTGTCTGTCTCCACTCATTCATATCAGCAGGATTAGTGGGGATGACACAGACTCCCACTGACACGTGACGCCTGCATAGTAGCATCCACACACACACACACAGAGACACACATACACACATCAATCCTAGTACTCATATGCACAAATATACACACACAGATGGTGGCGAGGATTCCCCCACCCCCCTCCGCCCCACACACTTCCTAATTCCCAGTCTTTTCCTAGACAGGTAACGTAAGCCATTAGCCCTTCATAACAACCCCCGCGTATTACCGCTACGCTAACAACGGCGAGTAAGAAAGGGATCAATATACAGAGCAGACAGGAAGTGTTGGGAGAGTGATTCAATGCTGTGCTGCGTCTGCACACCAGAACATTAGAGTGCATTAAGATAAACTTTAAGTCACTATAATTAAAAGCTGCTCAGTTGATAATATGCCAAAGTAGAGGCAAAACAATGGCAATCTGTGCTAATACTTTCTGCCTGCATGGTAAATAGTGCTGGTCAAAGAAGAAAGAGACAGATAGAGGAAACGTAAGGTCTTGTCCTCACGTCCTGCTGTCAGTTCTGTCACATGCAGCCGGCCTCGGACGAAGACAAACACTTCCTGCTGCTGAGAGCGGGACATCTGTGTGTGTGTGTGTGTGTGGCAGGAGAGCAGCAGCATTGTGCATTGCGTGTCATCCAGAAACACACACATGTGACAGGACGCTAAACTTGTAAGGCAACATAAGCACTAAATCAAAGCGCTCTGCCCTTCGTAAGAAATCAAAAACAGCAGAAGGGGTCGCACAGGAAGACGGACATCACCTCCTGTCTCAGATATACGAGCGAGTCCGAAGCCTCGCTGACACACGGGGGGAATGTTTTCTTTCTCACGGACCAGTGGAAAAACAGGCCGGACCGGAGCGCGCGCTGAAATCAATGTCAGACACCTGAACAAAGCAGTTTAGCCAAGGACAGCTGAGAGCACATTAGGCGTGCATCCTCGTGGATGTCCTTCCAAACACAGACAGGGAAATTAAAATCCCATTCAGGCCCCCCCCCATGGGAGCCATGCACTAAAAGGTTACGTAACTGTCAGCCATAACAGTGATGGCTTCCTGTCAGAAAGAGGGAGTGGGGGACAAAAAAGAGGGGAGCTGCCATGTTTTTGAGCAAAGCTCCCTGTGAGCAGCGGATGCAACTTGGGCGCAGTGTCACCATGAAAGCAGACTTATACAGGTGAACCTGTCAACTGACACATCCCATATGGCTACCAGGGCCTGCTGCCAAGTTCCACTCTCTCTCTCCTTCCTGTTAACTACAAGCCCTGCCCCCTTCAAGCACACCACCACCCACACCGCCCCCCCCTCCTAATTCTCCCAGCCCAGAAAAGTACAGCTGAAGATGTTCCGTGGATTATCCTCCACAAAGAAACCACGTGCCGGCATTTGTCGACAACACGCAGAGCGTCCACCTTGGTTAATCTACTGAGCACGCACACCATGCAGAATACTAGCCAATCACGTCTCTAGCTATAGCGGAGTGGCTCCTCTTCACGTGACACTAAGGTTCGGTTCACCCACCTGTGCTGCTCTGATGGATGCCACTGACGGACAGCTCCATGGCCAATGCGAGTGCTTCACGCCGGCTCTCTCCCTACTTTAAGTGGAAGGGAACTGTTGCAACTCTAAGCTCGACTCAAACGTTTAATGCCATTATTAACACTACTTACGGCTTTAGCCAACCAAGACAGCGCCCGGCCGAGCAGCGCCCAGGCAGGGCCCTCCCACCTCCAACTTTTACAGAAATATTTTTAGCTGCCGGTAATTTTCAGTTTCAGCGCTCGCGTCTTTGCTTTCACAAGTCAGGAGCGAGAATAGATGAGAATTCAACAATATGGAAATGTGGATTCTTCAACAGCTATGTGTAAATGTACACTTTGATGTAAGATGATAAATAGACTGGTTTGTGTTGGAAGAACTACCAATTTATTCAGCAGGTGCAAAAAAGAATAATGTGTCAACTTTTCATCAATATGCATGTTTGAACATAAAACACCATGCATGTAATAAGAGAGGCTCTTCACTGGTGTACTAGAGCCTTTGCACAAAAATGAGAAGCAATCTCCTGAGAGAGGAAGAGGGAGATGGAGAGAGAGTGTATAAGAGAAATGTTTTCATTAAGTGCCTTGCAACATCTTATTATTTTCACTCAATTTTCTCCTGCTCCAAACTGCAAATGGCTGCTCAAAAGGTAACAAGTGCACAAAATAAATGTGCAACACTGCATGCAGGGCTCCACTTTTCCCCTTTCCTTAAATGTGAAGATTATCTATCTCTGATTACCACTGAAACCTGGGTTGCCTAGCAACACACAATTAAGAAGTATGCTTTCCGATCGTCTGCAAGGGCTGCCCATTATCAGATGAAGTTACTGAAGCAACAAATGTCAGCTACATGCAAATGAGTTTGTTGTGCTAAAAGTGTATCCGAGTGGGGGAAATATGGCTGCCACTGTGACCTTGGGAACGCGGCAGATATTTGCATGAAGCTCCAAAGAGGGACCTCCCACCTCTGCACCCCCCCTCTCTGCTACTTCATCCTCCTCTGGATCTTGCACCTCGCTTCTTATTTCCTTGACAACACATGAAGGGAAAGCCACTTCATAAAAGTCATTACTCTGTAACAAGTGCAGCAGCCCACAGACCCATTAGAGAGGCAGGCAAGATAAAGGGTTACATGGCTGAAAGCAAGGTTAAAAGATTTAATTCCTCCCTAAGCTCATCAGCGCTCATCAGCAGGGAAATATATCAGCTTGTTAAGGAGAGAAATCAAGGCGTTTATGTAGAGAAATAAGCTGAGATGAAGCCTCGCTGGAGAATTCACTGTCACTGTGAGCTGCACATGCAACGCTGCCGTGCTACCAATGTTAACCTTGCATGAGACAAAGAAGTTTCTCCGGGAAAAAAAACAACAATCATAATTATGAGTTCTGTGAGGCCACTGAAAATGAACAATAAATATACTCTCACACGCATTGAAGAAAACAAATAAATAACAAGTTTGCTCTGCAACGGCGTGTTTACAAAAGCGCCAACAGAAATTTCTTTTATGGCTCTCTCACTTCTAGACAAGTGTAAATGTATCTTTAAGAAATTGTAAGTAACTATCCAACAGGGATGTTTGGGGAAAAATGAGGTGAGTGCATTCGTCTCTAACTGCCTGCTCTCTGAGATGACAATGATCGACTATGTTTTGAAGCACAAACAAATATATGTGACAGAACATTTAGCTGCACTGCAATGCAAACGAAATTTCAAACAAACAACAGGGTGTCTATAAAAACAAGTTACTTATTATAGTCTACACACCTATACATCCAATTAGTGTAATTGGATTTGAGGCGGGTAAGCCTGTGATTAGGAGAGAGTCCAGTAAAATAGAATGGCAGCTACTTTCTACCTCTAAACATTTACATACTAAAGACGAGCTGGATGTTGATGCATTTTTGACATACACAAACTGTCGAGAAGACTAAACACAATCCTTCAAGTAGTGCTAGCATGTTTTGTGTCAAAAATATTTTTAGGGGTGTAGTTTCACCACAACATTAGAATAAAAGTACGAGAATTTACAAAAAAAAAGAAGAAGCAAAGTATAACTACAGAAACTACTGACCGATAATTTAGACGAGTGAAAAGAACCAAAAAAAAATCTTCAACTCCAGAACTGGAGCACTGCTTATAAGAAATGTTTCAACTTGGTGATGAGACAGGATCCCCTCCGGCAAATGACACAACTCTGTTGCAATACGTGTATAAATAGTTGCGTAATTTTGAAAAAGATTTCTCCGAGCAAAGCTACTTAACTTGTCAGATGCATCTTGCATGCTACTCTTCCATTCAAAAAGACTCAGCCTGATGTTTTGTAGTATGCCAAAAATCTGTCTATTATACACAGAATTAAATCTCACAGTGTATCCAATCTAGCTACAAAACAGAACCAGCAGAAAGTTAATTATCAGCAATATCTACTGAGAAAATACAAATCAGCAACAAGACCGAAGAAAAGAGGACAGAGTGGTTGGAGAAATAACTGAGAAAGGTGAGGCTTGACATTACTTGTGTCAGGTGTGGTGGCCATGGTTGAGACTATGACGGGTGGACCAGTGCGACGTCCAACCATCTTGGCGTTGTTAAGATTTTGCACTTGGAGATTGGAGGCAGAAGTCACGGGAACAATGGCGCTCTCGGGAGCAGCATTGATTCCTTTCCGGAGAAGTTGCGGGCTGTGGAGGGGGCTCGGCGCTGCTACCGGCGACGCCGGGGGGAGGTTGGGGGCTCTCTTCATCAGCTCCATGGGGGAAAAGGAGCCGGAGAAGGTTTTGGGTGCCGCTCCGGGGGTTCCTGGGGCTGGTGGAGGCTGCTGTCCGAGAGCAGACATGTTGAGACCGGTGTGGGCATTGTACATGGGGAAGGGTCTCGCCTGAGTAACAGCATTGGCGTATCCCCCGGGGCTGACTGGGAAAGCTCCGCTCGTCAGGGGCCGTACCCCTGGGTAGGTGGTGGTCTCCAGGAGGTGCTGAGATGGTGCGCTGCTGGGTCGCCTGCCAAGAAATTCTCCCATCCTGGGGGACACGGTCGGGATGTTGGTGGGAGGTTGCTGCATCAGGCTGGGGTCCATGGTCAAACCCTGAGGCTGCATGTAGAGGTCGTTGCGGTGGCTGAAGCTGTTGGACCGTGAACGCAGCGCGGCCCCACTTGCCTTGCAGCTTAGCGCCACGCGGGAGAGCACGCGGGCTTGAGCCAAGTTCGGGGCCACAGAGCGGACATCGTGGTCCTCCATCATTCCCAGCGTGGCGGTGGAATCGAAGCCGTGGTTCAGCAGGAGAGTGATAGTGCTCTCAGCCAAACCTTCAGACCTGAGGAAAGCCAAGAAGTTAGGGTCCACCATCTTCTTGGGGTCTGCAGCACTGGGGTGGTGAAGAGGCATGCCGGAGGTCACTCCAGCTGTGGCGGCCACCATGGCAGAGCTGGGGTCGTAGTTGGGGTCGTAAGGAAGCCTCTGGGAGGCTATAGCTCCATAAGCCCGGGGGAGAGCTCCGTCCATTCCTTGAGAAGCTGGGTCCACCACAGAACTGGTGGCAGCTGGCTGGCGGGGGTCCAAGGGCAAGCTGCTGTTGATATTGTTATAAGCCTGGCGAGCGCAGAGAGACGGTTGCTCGGCGGCGTAGAAAGGCAGAGGGGGCTGGACCCCGTAGACCGAAGGAGCAGGAGAGCTGCCACCAATACGCTGGGCGTCCGGGATCATCTTAGATCCCAGCGCTTCCCTGTACAAACGGCTCAGCTCGTGCACGGGAGGGGGAGGAGGCGGCGGGGGAGGCGGGGGAGGAGGGGGAGGAGGGGGCGGCGCGGGGGTAGGTGTGGAAGCGGCGGCCAGCACGGAAGGTGTGGCCCTTGCCTGCCCTTGATCCCAGGTAGGCCTCACCCCCCCAGCGCTGGGCCCGTAATGCGGGGCTGATCTGATGAGCAGGTGCTGGTTATCCCTATAAAACCCAGATTCTTCTGGAGGCTGACCAGATAAGGCAGCGTCGGTCAGGTAGTAATCCTGAGGCGGCGCGGACGACCGGCCCGCCATCATCTGCCTGAAGTAGAGGCTGCTGCTCAGATCGGGCACGGAGTTCTTCCTCAGCTGCTGCCCACCATGCCGGTCCTGCTGGATCTGCCCGTACGGGGACGACTGGAGAACCGGATCCTGTTTCTCGCCAAG
Organism: Decapterus maruadsi; assembly: GCA_030347415.2. Lineage (NCBI taxonomy): Eukaryota > Metazoa > Chordata > Actinopteri > Carangiformes > Carangidae > Decapterus > Decapterus maruadsi. Next base: position 8,053,408 of record CM064888.1, on the reverse strand, counting down.
ATCTCCGTGACGGTGAAGCCACGCTCCACCGTCTCCCCCAACCAGCACCAAAGAATTCCTACGCCCCGCAATGGTGCCGCAGTAGTGACAGCGACTCGCAGCCCTGTCGCTCTGGCCTTCTACCCATTCAGGACCACGCTGGCCCAGAGAGCCACCGAAATGCGACTGCTCGCTTGAGTTAGGCATCGGTGAAGACAATTAAAGCGGACGGCTATAAAAAGAGGAAAATAGAGCCGGGTGTTTTGTTTCAACTCTCCAGTTACACTCACACCCCTATTGAAAAAAGGAGGAGTGTAGAGAAGAGGAGAAAAGGTGAAGCATGAGGTACCCTTCTACCTGATCTGCAGCTGTAGCCCCCCCTCATCACCACCCCTCCCCTCACTCTTAAGTGCACGCTATCATGTAGCTCCCTGCTGGCAGCCTATCTAAATAATTCAGCCCTGGAAACATTAGAAATCCATGAGGAGAGACGCACAACATGACGAACACACACACACACACACATGCATGCAGAGCACACACACACTCAAACAGAATAACACACCTTCAAGGCGATGCTCTACTCCATTCTACTGCAGGTTTCATGCTTGTGCTGAGCAGCAGCACGCTTACATTCCCAACCAAGACCGAGAGAGTAAAGAAATTGGGCCGAAAACTCATGCTGGACAATGACAACAGAATGGAGGAGGGGACGAGACGCACTAATCCAATGGGGTTGATGCACGCCATTGGCAGGGACCGTCCCCTCGTCCACAGCGTTTGCCACAAGGGGATTAGCGTCAAACTAAAACCTGCTTAAATCCACTGCCCCCTGTGACATCACTTGAACCAGATAGTGTACATAGGCAGCACGCTGCTGAGGCCCCTGGATGTGTTCACACAGCGCAGAGCTACACAGTGTTTATGGTGCTCAGTGGTTACTACTAACCCCTCCACTGGCCTGCAGCCGGCATCCCTCTGGGCATGAATGGATATTCCCAGAGGGATAAGGGTGGAGGTTGGGGACCGACATGCTCGCTCTAGTGTGTCCCGTGAGAGAAGGAGGGGGCAGAGGGGTGGATGGGGGGTCGGTTGCAAAGGCCAGACGCATAAATACCAGTGGGGGTCAGATTCAATCCAGTGTCCAATAGAAGGCAAGCCGGGAGATGCTCCGCTTTAACCATGAAGACTGCACAGCCTCCTCTACTGGGCAGTAGCAGTCACACAAACTGATGCCCAGTGAAGCACACAGAGAGTCATGCAGAATCACAGAGTTCAATAAAAATGTTTAAAATCAAACAGTTTCAGACAGAAAGCATAAAAAAAATAATACAAATTTAAAAATCCCAAACGTTGAGATCTCAAATTGGAGGAAATGTTTGGTTTATATTGAGAAAGACATGACAATATAATATTTGAGATGTCATGCCACTATCATGATGAGTCCATGCTTCCAAAAACATTCATTCACAAAATGAATCAGCATCAATGGAGTCTTACTTCCCCTTTTGCACTTTGCACACACAGAGAGAGCAGATGAACAAGAGAGCAGATGTGGCCTTATCTGAGATGGTGCCATGAGAGATAACTGCTGGTGTTTACCTGCCATGACAAGAGCAATGTAAACAAAAAGAAAAAGAAGAAAAAAAAAACAGTGGCAGGAGGAGAAAAGAGAAAGGAGCTTTGATAAGAGTGTGATGGTGGAGGGAAAAAAAAGAAGCTGATAAGACAGGAGACTGCCAGCTTCAACTTCACCTCCAAGACGAGACAGGGTGGGATAGGACGAGGCATGAGGGGAAGGGGGGATATGATTGGACTGCACTGGACCGTAACAACTAGATGGCTCCCAGCCTGTTTCTATTCTGCGCTTTATTTCTGTTTGAAATAGGCAACATGGGTTTTTAAAGGAAGAGTTTTCTCGGCGTTCTCCTGAAGCTGAGACACAGAGACAGCGTGACTGAGATGGGCTAAATTTATTACAGTTTAGGAGTGACAGGGAACTGCTATAGTACTGGGTCTCTTTATGGTGTCCCACTACCTGTCAAGCCGCCGAGGGAAACGCTATAACCAGCTTGTTTTTCATTTTAGAGCTTAAGTGATGCAATAATGATTTAAGAGCGAAGAGGGAAAAAAAACAAAAAACAAAAAAAACAGATTGTTTCATTATGGAACATCCAAATTGGAGAACATTAAGTAGGTCAAAACAAAAAAGAAATCAGAACTGTTTCTTTTTTCCCCTGTGGCCCTGAACAGTCCAGGATGATGCACATCTGAAGGATGGATTCTTTCATCGGAGGTAAAGCATACCTAGCAATTTCCTCGCAGTGATTTCTGAGCGCTGTCCTCCCAGGTCTGAGTCTCCCCGTGCTTTTTTGTCAGCTGTAAAACACACCATTAATCACTGTGTTGTATCTCTCTACGGCAATCGCCGACAATAACTTCTTTTAATAAGCCCCTTCCAGGGCCGTGTGTCACTCAGATCCCCGCTTCCCGACAAAATATTAATAACAATAATAAACATCTCAAGTAGAGCCGGGGCTAGCGTTGCTAAAACTGAAACAAGGATATGGCATATCATATCTCCTGCCATGCAAATTGCTGCATTTCCCACAATTCATAAGCAACAGAGGCTGGGGTACCATATTCATCTTGTCTACATCCTCTGATATGCCTCTCATGAGAGCTGCTCCATAATTAAGTGAGCATGCTATATTACACTCATCAAGCAACAGGGATCTGTACTTGCTTGCATGAATAATATAATAGAAGAAAAGACAACCCTCCAAACTTACACAGTGGATGTTTGCAACAGAATCGATGCCAGCGCTCGGCTCGGCTCGCTCACAGCCAATCCTACAGCTCTGTGAAAAGACCTCTAGGTACAATGTGTTGAACAGACGTCCAGCAACAGTCATGCCTTTGGAGCAATCTGGCCATCTTTCTAGGGCACAGGACGCTAACGGCAGGACTTGGCAGGCAGGGCAGGGAGAGATAGCTGCAGAATGATTTACATAGCTGCGACTCTACAACTGCTGATCCATTAAACTTTCATAGGGACTTCATAAATTAAAACCATGACTGGAAGAACTTGAAAATTCTACTCAATTACTGTGATTGTACAGTATATTAAAGTTTTAACGAGCCTCTGGGCCTTTTCTTGCTCTAACACAAGCGCGGGGAGGAGGGGAGGGGCGACGAGGAAAAGAAAAACACATGGTACCAATTCTGGTCCGATGGCTTTCGTAGGATTCACATCTGCTGTGTTATCAAGACACTGTCCTCCGCCTCTTTACCACCTCACAGCTCTGTGGCGCGTGACACAGCATGTCACACATTTGTACGGGTGGGAGGACTGTGGGACAGAGCGAGAGCCGCTACTCCCAGCCCTGTGTCGCCAGGGCGAGACCTGCGGTAGACTTGGTGAGGAGACTAATTTGAGTCGTTTGTTTTTTTTTTCTTCCATTTTAAAAAACGGTGTTTGATTTGTTCCCTTTTTTCGCCTCGTGCGCAGCCCCGCGCTCCGCCTGCCTATCATTATCAAGCCAGTGGCCCATACTGCATCACAGATGGGGCAGACAGAAGGGAGAGACGACAGCCCGCTTGCTTTTTGGAGAGACGAGGAGTGTGCAGCTGAGTGAGAGAAGAGGGAGGGAAGGAGAGTGAGAGAGAGAGAGAGAAAGACAGAGGAGAAAGGATGGAACAGAAATTGCATCCACGTCAGTGATGGAGAAAGACTTTGAAATAACACTTTTTACAACATGTTCAGCGAAGCAGAAGTAAAGTAGCAGAGGGTAAACACACTAAGAAAAGACTGATACGCGGTACCGACGCCGGTGTCAAAAGAACGAAAATTAAAATAACCAAAGAGTCTCATCAGAGGTTAATGTCAGTTACAGACGCTAACACCACCCTCAGAGAACTCTGAGTTTTGGCATTGAGCCTTTATGCTGCGAGCATGGACGCTCGCACTTGGCACCAAAATAAATAAACTGGGATAAGAAGACAATGACATCTGCACAATAATGGACACCTGACTGTAGGTAAGCATAGCATGTAGCCACCAAACCATATGTTATGTTACATTACAACACCATGTATTGTCAGTTCAGACAATATTCATTAATATATATGTGGTTGTAAAGATGTATGATGAACACTGGAAAGAACAATTGCCTGCCGAGCCACTTTTGTGTTTTTGTTCAGCAGCTAATATGGATGAATTATATTCTAATTCTAATTACGCAACCGTAAAGCGCCGTCATGTAACCCGACATTAATAAAATGCAGATGTTGATTAAAACATTATCTGACTAGATTAGAGCAGCTCTAATCTAACCCAGAGGGGAAACACTATTGCAGCCGACAAGCAAAAAAAAAAAAAAAAGACAACAGTCTTTGCAAAAAGGGGAGTGAGGGGGAAAAATGTTTAAATAAAAAAATAAAAGCAGATCAGGAGCAGAACTGTCCTCCCTCCCAGCCACACAGCCCAGTTGCTGCAGAATGATAAACATTGGTTCAGCTCAAATTAAGCTGAGAACATGAAAGGACCTGAGGCTGGGAGGAACATGGGCCATGGCAGATCACTCCTCATCTCTTCAGATGACAGAAATGAATCTCTTCACCCCTGAGAGGGAGAGAGGGAGAGAATGGGAGAAAGAGAAGGCTCCTCTCTCTATTCCTCATAACCCTGAATTAAAGCTGATGCTTCCCAGCAGTTGCTTTGATTGAGCTAACTAGCAGCTTTTGATAAAAACAGTTGCAACCAGCTCCCTGCCTCCTTATTTGCAGACAGGCCAGATTATGCTAAATACATATCAAGGACTTAAATGGCTTAATCAGCCTTGTCATCTCGCCACCGGGTTTCCTTAGATACCGCGGTTCTGATCCCTCTGCCATAGATGCCGATGTGAGAATAAACCATTGCGGCTGTGGTATAATATAAATATAAATAAGTTACACCTTGCATGGCATTGGAAACCGTCTTGGATAATAAGCGTCGGGGAAAATCGGTATAGAAACAAAGGCGGAGGGGGGGCTCTGTTGGACAGTGCAGAGAAAGTGTGGTCTCAGCAGACGTTTTTCAAAGAGAACGCTCCAGATTTCCGCTTGAAAGAGATTGAGGAGAGACAGCACGAATCACGGCTTCAGCTGCTCTGTATCTGTTTGCCAACTGCGGCCCTGGCTGCAGCGTGAACCTGGACTAAGATGAGTTACTCCCCGGCAGTCGCCAAAAGAAGCCTTGTGAGGATTTTTTTTTTTTTTTTTACCTGTGTATGCGAAAAACAAAAAAAGCAAGAGCCCTCCCTTCATGTGTGTTCTCTCCTTAACGCGGAGACAATCACCATGGCAGCCTTATCACGCCGCTACACGCAATCAGTGGGACAACTTTGCCTGGTCATTGGCTCATGAACAAATCACAAGCTGTTTTTTTTTCTCCCTTTCTTTCTTTTTTTTTTTTTTAAGCCCTCACAATGGCCGCCAGAGGACTGATTCACTGATCCTGTATGATGGCCATCTGGAGAGCTCTTGCGTGTGCGTGCGTGTGTGTGTATGTACATCGAGTGTGTGAGCAAGAGAGAGAAAGAACATGGGCAGGTATGCTCACCATGAAGTAACTCCGCATGCATCACAGCAACACCTGTTACCGTCTCTCTGAGCGTCTCTGCTGGGCTTTGAGCACATGCCCAGCAGAGCAGACTAACTGTTGTTCCCTCAGGAACGACTAACTACCTCAGATGTCTGATTCGCATGGACGCAACAGCTGGACGGCCGAACCGACACCCCCTCCTCCCCACCAAATCAGGAAGGATTTCCACCAATGAAGGATCCACCTGTGCTGTGAAATATTATATATGACTCTTTGTGGCCCAGCCATTTCTCAACAGCAGCGGCGCCGGCGATGGAGTCATATCGCTAACTGAAAATATGAATCTCACAAAAACAGCAGTTCCCAAGTTAAATGTTGGCAGCCCACATCTAAACCAAACTAAAAACAGTATGGAGGCTAAATGATGTGTTCTTCTCATGGTACGTTTAGATGACGAGGATGAAACAGGATTGAACTAAGCAGGAGGAACATGTAGGAAGCTCCGTTTTTTTCCCTTTTTGTATGTTGGGGCAGATCACACCTTGATTCACCATCTGTCTCCTGACTCTCTCTCCTTTTAACTCTTGCTGCAATTCATTTGGATTCTGGATACAGTTTTTCATCTTAGATGTGCTTCCTAATGAGCAATCAGACTGAGGTAGCAGTGAAGTAAATAATGTGATCCAGCTGAGCAACACGACAGTTAGCACAGAAGAGGATGAGCTAATCAATTTTCCTTTACTAATTCTACCTGATTTTGCATACATCTGCCAAATCCTGATATAATATAATTATAATATATCTATACATATGTATATCTATGAGCCATTAGATGACATCATTCTTCATACACATGTATATCTATGAGCCATTAGATGACATAATTCTTCATACGCATGTATAACTATGTTAATTTCAGGGGGTCTAATAGGAGGATGAGTTGTGTAATTCAATAAATACACAACAGGGTGGACTTCCTTTTTAAGTTAACTCTGATTATTCTTTGGCCAAATTGGCCAGAGAAAGTATACAAGAAAAAAATAAAACTGCTTTCAAGAAGGAAATATTATCTTTATAAAATTTAATTACATGAATAATGTGATGTCACGTCCTCTCCTCCTTATGTGGGCTACAGGCTAATAACTCTGGGTTCATCAGTGTTTGGGATCTATAATACTAGGATTGGGTTTCTTGGAGCCAACTATACGGGCTCGTGCAGGATGCGCAACATATGTCCCTCATTTCAAGCGCACGACGCCGAGGTGCTTACATCATGCTGCAAAACAAATACGCTGGCAGTGGGGGTAATGGTGCGTCGAGCTTCATTTTCCAGCACTGCAGTCATGTCTGCCTCTCCCCGCGCTGGCTCCAGGAGGGCCCAGCGGCTTAACAAGCCTCTCGGGGACCCAGACAGCAGAGAGGAGATGATTTTACCTCAGGACACAGTCTGACAGCCACACACACACACAAATACACACACACACACTGGGTAAAGTCAAACAAGTGGGTTTAAAAATGCACATCCACATGGCTTCAGACACAGTTTATACACCCACACAAAGACTCATATTCCTTGTTGCCTAGGCTGACTTTGTAGCCATGTGCACAGCAGGGGGCTCCTATTCTGCACTCAGGCCCCTTCAATGCAACGCCACCGCTCTCTAATCCACAACCTTAAGCCTAATAATCACCACAGTTCATGGTGTAAAATTGGCTACTTCCAAAACAGCCGTGACAGGATAGCAACCGCTCAATCCCCTGCGGTAATCTAACTCGAGTTCAGATGTTTAGAGATTCTCCATAACCACAAGTCACATAACAGACACTCCTACACAAACAAACAGCCGCTCGAACGGAGAGACGGAGCGAGACGGAGCGAGACAGAGAGAGGCCAGAGTAAAGCGGTAATCTCATTTACATCCACCAGATGACTGTTGGCTGCTGAGGTCAACATTTATACACTGGTTACTGTAGAATCTGACATGTGCTGTGTGCCAGGAGAAAATTACAGCAATCAATGGGTATTGATCACCAATAGGTCTTGGGTTGTGCTAATAACAATAAGGATGGTTGGCTCGGGGATGTACAGCTCTGTCGGTGAGGGAACAAAGCTCTTTCTTCAGCTACAGGTGTTTTTGTTTTTTTTCTTATGTATAAATCTGCTGTATCTTTCCTTGTGCAAATGAGCAAATTAACGCTTATTAAATTATAGCTAAAGTGATAATCATAATTATTCTGTTCAACACTGAGAGGAATTATTTTGCAGATTTCTGGGCATTTGCAAACCTTAGCATCCGTCTTCACAGCAACAATCCAGATTACTGCTTCGATTCATAATAATCCTACAGTTTAGTATCAGATAATTTACCACTTGACTTGAAGAGTCAATATCACACCCAGATTAGGTTTAATTAACTGTGAAATGTAGAAATCGTGATTGTAAATGATGATGCGAGTCAGAGGAATAAGACAGAATAAGTGTACAAATGCGTAAAAGAGAAGGAATAAAAAGTTGTAAAGGAAGACACATACTCTTGACTTTACCTTCACAGATCCGGTCCAGCCGCTGTCTCTTCACTTTGTGTTTGTCAGTCAGGGACATGGCGTCAAACACAGCTCGGCACAGGACGGCACGGCACGGCTCGGCTCGGCTCGGCTCGGCACGGCACAGCACGGCACAGGAAACCCCCCTCCTCCTCCTCAGCCGCAAATACTGACAAAAAGGTTCAGACTCCTAGTGCACTGTCAGCACTATTCCCCGGGGCATACCGCCTCGGCACATACACCTGGAACGGGAAAAAAAAACGGGTTCAGAAAAAATTTGTTAAACACAACACCGATCCACATAAATACACATACACACAATATATACTGTATACACACACACAATATTGATGCACAAGTGTGTGGAGAGAAAAAAAACCTGTGACACAGGGAGGCATTAAAGAGTCCTTGACTACAAAGTCACACAGCCTCTTGCACACAAAGAGCAGAGGAAGCTGCAGGCAATAAATATACAGAAAATCAGTGAATCACACACCTTCTCACACACACACACACTTAGATACTGTTGGTGACAAAGTGCCCCATTTGCTCTAAAAATGACAAAGCTTCCAGGCTCTAAAAGCTCCACTTTTCTGCTGTTTGAGGTGCGTTTTTTCCTTTTACTGACAAACACTCATCTGAAGATCCATCGGCGGCGACGTGTCACTCGTCACATTCTTTATTGATTGCGGTGACATTTGAGGTATCTCAACTTAAGACACATAACAATCTACTTTCTCTCTCTCTCTCTTTTTGTGCCCTCAAAGCCATTCCAAACAAAAGTGAGCACACACATACTTATTCATCTGACAAATGTTGATCTAAGGGAAGTGTGAGCGAAGCCGTTAGAACTTGTGAAGGCAGATTTATCATCCGACAGGAAAAAAATGAAAAGCAGCTCTCGAGCCGAGGTGCTGCTCCTGAAGGTTGACAGACTGTCGTGTAATGACACATTCAGGCCAACAGAGGGTAGTTAAAATCTACTCAGAGAGGAGAACACTGTCTCGGTTACATCTCGACATTATATAGTGTCAATGCATCACATCTTTATTTCGCTCAGACTTTAAGAATTCATTTCAAATAACAAAAAAGGAGCTGCTCCGCTTCAAATCCTCTTACTCATCTTACTCCTTCTCTAAACTTCAATAAACCTCGTTTTGACCAAAAAAAACCTCGTCTGGAAATCATCTCATCAATCATCTTATTCCAGAGTAAGTCAGTTTTTTAGGGAAGTTAAGATAATTAAAAAGTGACTCAACAAAGGGCTTTCAGTTCAGTGCCACGGGCAGACATGAGGGCAATCATTTATTCGCACAAATGAGTCTTTGTAAGAGACAAAACAGACGAGTGTGCGTTTCTTCGCTGGCAGTTACAGAAAGGAGTGCAGCCAGCATCAGCATCTTGGCAAATAAGAGGAAAATGAGTGCAGCACAGGAGGGATTATATGTTGCAAACGCCACATCATGCTTGTCCGTGGGACGGGAGCCAGGAGCACCTCTGCTCTTTTAGAAAAAGTGCTGAGAGCCCCCGAAAACAGCTCGGCCTGCCAGAAAAGCATCGGGGCAAAGTCATTACTTAAAGTCTTCATCGGTGCTTTGTAGTCAGGATTTTAGAATAAAGAGAAAGGGAAAAGGGGGTGAGACGGAGGTAAAGAGTTCAAATGGGAAACAGCACACTCTGTCTATAGCAGTGAGAAGCCGTGTTAGTCTCAGTCGTCAGTGTAATTTGTCAGAATTGGCTGGTCAGGACTGGAGCTCAGGGTGATGGTGGTGGTGGTGGTGGGTGGTGGTTGTGAAATGTGACATTAGCAGGACGTGTCCACACATATGGGACCCGTGCACACTGGGAAAAATACACGGAGCAGTTCGCAACACCTCGTAAATATGTCAGCAGACACTTCTAAATATGACTGAGGGGGGCGAAGACATCATCAGGTCACATTTCTCTCATTTGCTCTTCAGTTGAGGATTTCAATACATTTCCCTGGATGCTTTCTTGACAACAACAAAGACAGGACAGACGCATTACAGCTTTACAGTGACAGGTGGGTGTATATATATATATATATATACACATGCACTCAGCGTTTGAGTAAAGCAGAGTGTGCACTTTTCAACCTGAGAACAAATGTATTTGTCCAGACAAGCAGAGAGACAAAATGTTACAGCATCTATTCTAAACCCTGAGATTTAACCATCTCAGTTTTTATGTCTCCATCTCCAATTAGCAACAGCACTAAGATAATTCATTTACCAAGCTGAAAAAGCTTCATAATGAGACTGCTAATTTATTTACTTAAGACTTTAAAAGGCACCCTGCAGAGAAATTGCACAACTTTAGAGCTTTGAGAGAGAAATGAATAATCTAATCAAATCAGAGTCAATTGATGGAAAAATTAACCTGCAACTGTTTTGATAACTGATTGATTTTCCTCAAGCAAAAAAAAAAAGTTGTTTTGCAGATTATGGAAATGGGAGTATTGGTTCAACAAAACGAGATGGGAGAGATTTTTTTCCAGCGGCACGTTTCAGTTTTTTTCGACGGCCAGAGCTGTCGATCAAAAAACGTATCAGCCAGTCGACCGATCGAATGTATGACATGTCTCTGGGGAGAAACAAAGCTGAACGGCTCTTTCACCAGAGAGATCTCCGCCTGCATTTTCTCGGCGGTCGGAGAAGAGAAAGTGTGACCACACAGAGCGGGTCACTCCCAGGGAGTCTCTCCAACGAGGCAGCGGTCTGGCACCAGCGTGTTAACGGGCTGCTGGAAGGCCTCGCCCCCGTTACTTGATTCATTTCACTTCTCCTCTCGGTCCGTCCTCTTTCCTTTTCATCTGTCCATCTCTCTGTAGTGCTGCTGCCTCTGAGGTCTCTCACACAGAGTCATCAATCCCTGGGCTCTCTTCCAGGGCCAGTGTGAGTGTGTGTGACAGAAAGAGTGAGAGTGACAGAAAGGGAGGGAAGCGGAGGAAAAGAGAGCCCACAGAGGCTAACGAGACCTACGCAGTGGCCAAAACGATTGCTATCCCCTCTTTCTCTTCCTCCTCTTTGCTGCTGTACTCATTTCCTGTGGCCTCAAAAACTCCCCCTCGATGACTTTCTTCAAATACAGCCAAGCATGACCTCCACGCTCACATAAAAACTGATGAAATTGGGCAAAAAGAAAAACTGAAACAAAGCCAGCGGGGCGTAAAAGGGTATTTAGGCAGGGATTCTGCACTCTCAATCCAAACACAAAAGGTCATATACATGAATCTTAATATTTAAGAGGCATTAAAAAAGTCAGATGATCGATAAAAACTCCCAGCCCGTGGGGGCCCACAGCTCATTGAAAGAGAAACATTTGTGCGTGAGAAGCTGAGACGTTGGATGTATGAATCCATATCCGTGTCGTGCCGGCTGTGTCGGGCTCCCAAGGACGGCTCGGCTGCGAGCGCCATCACACACTCCACAAACTCGCCTCAATGTCGGCGGCACACAGAGGCCACTGTCCGTCGACTGTCCGCAGAGGTGGGGGGAAGGGCGGTCAGTCAGTTGTGGAGGGGGGGCACAACAGAGAGACATAAACACACACAAAGGAGGGGTTTCATTTAGTGAAAAGACACCACTGTAAATCCAGTTTCATATGGCTCCATGTTGAATTCCTATGGGTTTTGAATTATGTAAGTTCCGCAAATGAGTGAAAGTGTTGAATGTGACTCTACCTGTGACCTAGAATTAACCGACTCCTCAATCAACATAAAATCAATTGATGAAGTGAAGAAGCAAATCACTTCTTGCCAAAAATGGACACATTCAAGTGAGTACACCTCATTAATCATGAGGATTTGCTGTTTTTCTGTTTCCTATTGAATTAAAAAACAGAATCATTGGATATAAAAGCCTGGTGTTAAGAGTGTTACAGAATTCATTGATGTGATTATCCAAAAAAAAAACAATCAGGAGCAGTCATAGTTTCAGTCTCAATCACAACTTTAACCACGAGAGAATATGAAAAGTGAAAGAGTCAAACCAAATTAATTCGTGACAGCATCGGCTTCTAATGTGATGAAATTTAATGATGACACCGCTGTCGTTGCAATCCATCTTCCTATTGAGAGGCAAACACTAACAGAATTGTCTCCGTTGTGATTAATTGACTTTGCCAAAATGAGGAATTAATTTGGTTTGGTAAACAGATACAAGCACTGCCCCTGACAGACTGTCATTAAAAAGCAGTGAATACGTACTTTATTATTAGACTCTTCCTTTGAGGGGGGTGTGGGTGTGTATGTGTGTTGACTCAGATGAGCGTGAGCCTTAAGAAGAGGAGCGAAGACGTTTTCCTTTTTTGTTCGAGACGGAGGCAGAATCGTTTGGACCGGAGTGAGTGCGTTCAGTGGCAGAGAGGAGGAGAACGAGTGTCTGTGGTTGAGTTTGAGAGATTGAATAATTAAAAAGGTCAGGCTACCTGCCTGCTGTGTGTCGCCTCACACATGCTGCCACACACACACATACAGGCACAATGCACGCTGAGGCAAAGAGTGAACAGACAAGTCATTTGGGGGAATGATCATTTTCCCTTGAACACAGTGTAGTTTGTGAACTAATTGGGTGAATCCATAATTAATTTACTGACATTAAGCCTTGGGGTCTGCTCCACTAAGACTCCACTACTTTCTAAGGATGTTAAGTAGTACTAGTGAAGCCTCGGGCTCACCGCTGAAGGGGGAGACTCTTGTTCTGATGCTTCACGCCACACTTTCTGACATTTATGGGGGCAGGGCGGGGGGGATCTCTAACATGTGCCAGTTAAACTCCCCGATACTGAAGGGATTAGTTTAACGCAGGCCTCGATTTCCTCAATGAAACATTTGAGTGATGGATAAGTCTAGAAAATCCATACTCCGACATGTATAGGTGATATTTCTTACCCGCCTCTGCTGTCCTCGGGGAGGGGAGAAACATAGATGCCCAGGCATATTAAGAGAGAATTTCCTGGCCTTATTAAAGCAGAGTGACCCCACAGTATCTGCAGACGTTTGCAGCCGAGACACGCCGGGTCAAAGCGTTCAGTCACGACTGGATTCCACTTTAATTTCAACAACAGCGCTTTTTTCTCTCTTTTTTTTTTGAGGTTAGGTGTGACTGGAAGCTAGAACACAACACAGACGACAAAAAGTGGGACACTGAGTGAGTTTGCTTCTGCTGCAAACTGTTTTTAGCAACAATGCATGTGCAATATTTGCTATATTGCTTCTGTTTATTGATAATAATCTCAACCCAAGATGAGCTGGAGTTTTCTTTGTCCGTCCGTTTCTTACTTTGCTATTTTTTTGTCAAAATGTAACAGACTTCAGTGGAAATTCTGGCATAACTTTTGGCCGGATGACCAGACAAACAGTGATTATGTTTTCCACGATTCATTTTATCCAAGAAACAATTGTTATTTTTTCATCAGCTGCAGCACTTACTTAAGTGAAAGAATGAATGATCTTGGCGCGCGTATTTTCCCAGTTTATCGCTGTTTAAGTCTGATGCAAGATCCAGATTACAAGTCTGTGAGCATTTGTAACATAAACACAAATGCACGGGGATTGTGGAGGCTCAGCAGAGGCATGCGCGCTTTCTAGTTTCAGAATTAATTTGAAGATTTGTTCGATAATTATGATGAAAAGTCTCCTACAGCTGCTGTGCTTCTTTTTTCTCTCTCTCTTAGTTATAATATGATTCATAGTTTAAAAAAAAAAAAGTTCAGCAGATTAAAATGAGGTAGGATTAGATTAGATGGGAATGGAGTTTTGATTTAGATTTGTTTGAATTGTATTACATAACCATAAATCCTAATACTGTACTACAATCTTTTACAGCCAATCTGACCGCGTTTTCAGTATGTGGCGAAAACACTGAAACCACAGGGATTTTATCAATCATCAGATGGAATGAACTCCAAAAAGATATTTGGACAGAGTTGCATCTTTTTTCTTTTTTTTTGACTTGTTGATGAAATGCTGTTGTTGTTTTATTCTTTGTTCAAGTCCAGGCAGGAGGAGAGAGAGTATTTTTATCTGTAAGAGATTGACAGTTAGAAAGATTAAGATTATCTAACTAGTTATTTTTAGTAAACTGCCAAATGATTTTTCATTCAGGGTGGGGGGGGGGGCTTTAGATGAAATCTTTCAATGAGTTGTCAAACGCACTGCAGCTCTGGAGTCTGTATTTATCTTTCCCAGCTGATGCTACAACCTCTTTGAATTTCAATGTAACGTCTCAATGTGAGTTCTGTGGTAATCCTTGCCAAGGCTGTAAAAACACGAAGCACTTGCTTTAAGATAGAGTTGGATAACTTCAGCGGTTACTTCTCCTGACTTAATTTCCCGGCGGAGGTTTGACAGGAAAATTGTGAGGAGAGACAACTGTTAAAGCTATCTGACAGTGTGCAGCAGGAAGGAGAAAGAAGAAGAAGAAGGGAAAAAAAAGCACAGCAATATCCATCCCTCTTACAGCTGATTCCTATCAAAAGCCGAAGCTAAGCAAGCCTCTTCAGAGACTCAGAAATGAGAACCTCCTCAAAGCAAGTAAAACTTCTCACTAAGACTTAACTGCTTTCACGCAAAGAGGCACACGCTGGAAAAAAAACACCTCTATCCTCTCAATTTCCTGTAGAAATAACAAACACGCGTCTCCGTGATGAGGTTGTTTATACTATTGATATTACAATCCATTATTACCCCCTTGTTATTTTCTTCCAAAAAAGAAAAAACGGGCTCTGTTTTCTTTCCACTAGAGCCCCATTTGAACAATGGAGGCCATTTTTCCCTTTCAGATTCTGGAGTTCCTCCAGAGGTAAATCTGTCAGCGCTGGGCCAAAACAAAGAAAGAGAAAACAGGAAGGTGCGGACACCCTGCAGCACCAGCCCGACTCTACTATTAATATCAACTTACATGCCTATATCCTCAGCACCTCAGGCAGGGGAGAGTGTGATTTCCATGAACTAAACGAGGCCTGTGACAGCGTAGGCAGGTGACAGCTTGACACAATTATATTTAGCTTGGCAAGCATGCCAAACTGAATGTCTTCAAACTGCTAGAAGTGTTGAACCAGAAGCATCAGTAATGAAAATTTAGTCTTGAAATATACAAACAAGGCAGTGCTTGAAATGCGAGCTGCTGTAGCCCACCTTGTGCTATTTACATCCGATCAATAAAATCTTGTTTCTCAAAAGTTCCACGGGCTGAGGTTATCAGTGCAGGCCACAGCCGCAGCCAAAGCTGAAAACACTTCCCAGCACAGGAAAACGCCTGCGGCGTGCCAACCTGGTGAGCAGAGGGAAGGCGTGGCCTGACTTTTGCGAAGGGGTGAGGTAAGATCTCGCCCAACGCCACCAGCTTGGTGTCAGCGAGAGGCCAAGCTCCGGCTCAGACGGCCTGCCTGAGTCCAGCAGGCTCGGCCCGGTTCCCTCTGGGTCCTTCCAGGAAGAGCCAGCGTGATTCACAGCTTCCTGGTCCAGGAGAACGAGGTGCCCACAAACACACACGCATACATGCACACACACACATTACGCACACACATACATCACTCAGCCTTCTCCCTGTGGACGGTGAGACAGCCAACTCCGTGCTGTACTTGGGCTTACATTGGGAGAAGGCCAAGTCAAACAATGTGTTGATAAAGTCCAGAGCAGAGTGGTGAGAGGAACATAGAGAGAGAGCATGAGGGCTGAGCTGCAGCACACGAGGACGGGGGGATTCACACAGCCAGGAACACTTAGAATATAATTCCACTTTGTCTAATTTTCGTAGTTTTGGCTATCAGTCCTCGTGGAGTAATAACACCGCGCTCACCGAGTTAATCGCTAAGGTCTGGGAACACGGCGCGCTAATTTGGGAGAACAAATGGAGGTGAATGGTAAAATTATTCCCTGACATTACAACTGCTGGTGGTAAACATCCATCACATTGTTCCAGCATCATCATCACACTTCAACTCTGACCCATTACTAAACAACATTTTAGATGGCACACACTTTAAAGTGGCTTGTTTACAGACTCTGATTGTTTGGTTTCTTGTCCAGGAGCAACGTTAGGTAATTACATGCAAAATCACAAATGATGGCCCAGACTACAAAAAAAAAAGAAGAAGAAAAAAAAGAAAGAGAGATCTGCATTGATACGACACATAGTTTTAAATGCAGCATCAGCTGTGTGGTTTGCCTGCTCCCTGAGCACAGTTTAACTGGACACATTTTGGAGAGCCGGAGCCAATAACTGACTTTACAGGAGCTTTTTATCCAAGCTCCCTCAGATGGGCTCACAACAAGGTTGCCCCCCTCCCTCTCTCTCTCTCTCTCTCCCCAGCTCTTTACCACATCCTATCATCTCAGGCTCTACTAATGCACCATGCTTCAAGGGACCAGGGATGACAAACGTACGTACGCGCAGACACAGACACACACGCACACATGCACGCACACAAACGCACGCACAGCTCAGTCAATTAGTCCTGGCCCAACCTTGCAGCTGAGAGATAAATGGTGTAGAGTCTCAGCAGGCTTTTGCGCGAAGCTGTGCTCCTTGTCCGCCGTATGTAGAACAGGTCTCTGGAGGGACGGCCAGCCCCTCCACCGCGAAGAGACGTGGTGAGCGCGGGTGCTGAGGAGGGGCTCAAAGTGCTCAGGCATGTATTAAAATATGACCACGAGGACCTCGAACTCCCTAATCAGGAGGAGGCGGAAGGAGGAGGAGGAGAAAGAGAGAGGCAGGGAGGGTCTGCTGGGGTGTAAAAAAGCTGCGTACAAGATTTCAGGTCATTCCACTTACACCTCGTTAACCATTTGTTTGTGCAGTCGAGCCGTAACCTGTCTGCTGCAAGAGATCTCATACAGGCTGCCCAGTGCATCCTGGGAAACAAAACTTAACATTGCCACTTGCACTGCTTCGGCTGCAGCGTTTCCCATGCATTGATTTATTTGCGGTCCTCCACAATATCAACATTGACCACCACATATTGATTTTCTATATATAATTTTTTACCATTTCAAACAGCTCTCTGTCTCACGTACGCACCAACAATGGACATGTCTGTCATAGTCGGACTGGAAATCAGAAGTATTGTCCATTTGTCTCATTACCATTACCACTTTATGTTTGTGCCTGTCATCCACGCTAAAAAACACCCACAGTACATTCACTACTTTAGTCACGACACTATTATTGCAATTTTAAACATTTTGCAATATCCTGAGTACTGCAATAATAACAATTTATTACCTTTTCACAACTGCAAATTATGTCCTGAAAGGAAAATCTTTTGCCAACATCTGTTTTTACCTAATATTTTCTCTCTGGTCCATCTCATTAATTCATTTTTTATTCTTGAAAAATGGGATTGTCAAGCAAAAAGAATGACCTACACAGTCATAAAAAGGGCTCCTGCGCCAAAAATGTCAATTTATATTTGCAATTGACATAATAAAAGATACTTGTTGTCAGTGCGAGGCTTTACCCCGACTCTGAGTTATAGCCAACATCTGGTAAGAAGTGGGACCTCAGCAGGTTTAGTTATGTTTCTCATTTACACATTTTTTCTTCACCCTTCTGTAGTCAGACAACTTAATGACTGTGATGCGATTGTGCAACAGTTACCAAACCCCCTGCTCAGCTAGGGACATGTCAATCAAACAGGCTGTTGTTTTATGAATGAACAGCCATGGTGTGCGTTATTGTTTTCCAAAAGCTCACCCTTTTCCAAGCCTCGCTGAAACATGAGGCCATGATTTTCAAGATGATCCCCTCGGCCGGGAGTGGGAAAAAAACACCAGTGGTTTAATGTGGCCAGGAGGGAAACTGAGGCAAAGATGCATTGGAGGTGGTCCAGGCAGAGAGCCTCACCTCGGCCGTCGTAGTAAATCACGTAGCTAAGCTGCATTATCTGCAACAACATGACAATCCTTTTAACACCTGACACAACCTGGTAACAAGCAGCCCACCCCCTCTCTCTTCCTGTTATATGTTATATATGACCCCCTCTCCTCGCTAACTTTTCACGACATGTCAATCCTATCAGCACCACACCTTTAAATCAGCCTCCGACGCCAGCGGGGGGGCGGGGGCGGGGCAGATGCAGGTGTTTGTATGAGCGGGGAGAGCCTTCTCCATTGACAGCAAAGGGACGTAAACACACACACACAGAATCGCAAACACACAAACACAATCGCACAGCAAGGTGAAAAATGACAGTGGGGGAAGTGTGCGTGGCCTGGCGGATTAACTGCGGAATAAAAAGTGCTGATGGGCAACAAAAGAGAAAAAACAGCTATTCATCACCCTGGCACAGGATCAAACTCACACACTTCTCAAATGCCCTCCTTGAGTTATTGTGCAGTGCGGTTCTGCTGGCAGCTCCGCAGATAATGCCGCCCTACCTGAATTGATTAGAGCGGGGATGTATCCTCTCTTCCCTAAAGATGGAGAGCATCCCTGCGAGCAGCGCGAGTGGAAGGAATCTATCCGTTAATATGTTTTTTCAGCAACTACACTTTTTTTTTTCACTCTGCGTGAGTGGGTTTGGGAGATCATCAAGCATGCAGGCGTGGTGTGGAGTCTAGCGTGGTCATTTTCTCAAACAAATGCGATCCCCTGCACCATCGCTGTGTTTCTGCTGTTCCAGCATTTCTCCAAAACCTAAGGAGGGGGGGCAAAGTGGGGGGCATCCACGTGAAACTTAAATCACTTGATACAGTATTAGCTCAACACAGTGCCGTTGTACTTTATATTCTGGCGCACACACATTAGGTTTTTGGATGTTATTGAGTCAGATGGGTGATGAGTACATTTCCCACCTTGACATCGCGGTATAAAATAAAGCTAAAAGGGCATGCACTGCATTTTTAATAGGCATAAACTGCTTTATTATATCATGCGGTATTCCTGCACTATAGGCATTTCTCTCCGCGCTCATTTATTCAAGGTTTTAATTCATAACTTTGATGAGTCACCTGTCTGTAGGTCAAAAGCTCCCGCCATCTGCTTCCTTCTTCATGATTGACACGGACTACAGCTGCAACTAAAGCAGTTTTTCATTAGTGGTTAATCTATCAATTATTTTCATGCTAATCAAATAATCATAATCCAAGGTGACGTCCTCCCGTTTCACCACCAACCATAAACTCAAAAATCTAGCAGCATATTAAGACGCCCGGACCAGAGAACCTTTTTTTTTTTTTTTTGCTCGGCCACTGATTAATTGATCATCAGTCTGGTTAATCAACTTATCTTTGGAAGCACCAACGTGCGCTGAACAGGGTAAGCGCTGCAATCTTTGCTTGACAAGCTGCCATCTGTTAGAGTTTAGTGTCTCCTCTCAAAGACCGGTTTTTATCAGCGATCTGAACATCAAAAGGAGGCTAATAAAAAGCATTAATATGAATATAATGTCATCGGCTTTATCGACAAACTGCTGTGAGTGCTGCATAATATCTGCGCTCCGCTAGATAGGCCGTTTAAATGCATCAAGTCCATGGTCATGTGTGAAAGGGGGGGGTGAATTAAATGAGTCTGTGTGTTAGAAACCATCTCCTCCCAGGGTCTGACGGTGCACACTGCACAGCCTGACACTATGAAAAAGGATGAATCATGGGATTGAAGACAAACTGACCACCTCAGGGTTTAGGTCAGTTGTGTATGTGTATGTGTTTGTGTGTGCATTTTCGCCCTTTCCATAAATAAGATATATCAGATATTTTTCCTCCTTTCCTTTTTCAAGCTGTTGTTGTTTTCAATCATGACATAGTTGCTGTCAGAGGTGGGTTTTTTTTTTTTTTTTTTCACCCTCAATCAGGGCATGAGAGTCGGCAGTGGCCTCCATTTCAACTCAGCGGGTCACGGGGGTCGCCACGCCTTTTTAAAAAGAGAAAAGCCCTTGTCACAGCGCTAGGTCTCTCTCCTGCCTGCCACAAAATGTCTCCTGACACAAAGCCCTCGCGCTCCTATCAGCGCACACTCCCACAGCACTGCCAACAAATGTGACCTCGTGTTTTCCTCCCACTGCTAAAATAAAAGAGAGAGAGAGAGAAAAAAAAAACTTTACTCACCTCTACCTTGCCAACTGAAATAAAATAAATAAATGAAAACAATGTGCTCTGCAACTCTGCCAGACCACGAACAGAAGTAATATTTTCTCTCTCTTCTCTCCCTCGCTCTTGTACCAACTTCTGCTTGAGAAAGTTTCCGTGTTACAGTTAAGGTGACGGCTTCAACTTTATACCGAGTTGTGTTCAAGGCCTGGGGGGGAAAATGCTTTTCACTGTTTATCTTTGGCTGGATGGTCTGAGCCAAGGCCTGTGAAACTCTGCAGAAAGCCGGCGCTGCCACCGCTCGCACACACACACACACACACACACAAGGAAGAGGGAAAAACAGCAGAGCTTGCAAAGTAATGCTGTGTCTTTGAACACTTTTAAGTTGCAAAATGTGCAAAATCAGAGCATTTTTGTAGCAGATTGAGGTTAATTAGACCTTTCAGCCTCAGCTGCACTTGTAATTCCACAAGACTTGATTAAATGGTAAAGAGCCAAATGGCTGGAACTAACCAACACTTCCAAACACAAATTGGTCCCAGTTTTGCAAATTTGTTTTGATCACCTTGAGCTTTGCAAACATGTTGGATATATTTGACTTTCAATAGACCGAACGATCAATCAGGACAGAAACCGGGCAGACTAATCAATAATGTAAATAATTGTTGGTTGCGGCCCCTTGATTCCAGCCGCCTCTGTGTACACTGTGTGGTAATATCCTAACAGAACTCATAATGTCTTCTGAGGTGTGACCCCCATCCATCTGCTCCCGCAAGCAAACACACACACACACACATACACCACCCCCACTCACTCACTCTGCCCGGATTAAATCAAGTGCATGGAGAGCAGAGCCCCATTACCCTGCAGAAGCTACTTCACTGGTTGCTTTACTAGCCAGCGTCCCCCTCCCTCCCTCCCCAATTATAAAGCCACAAGGCTTAGGTCAGCGGGGGAGGCTGGGAGGGGTGCTGGAGGACTCCTCATGGGGGTGACCTTACTGAACTTGGGAATGGGGGTGAGGGCAGGACATCACCCCGGGGCCAGAAGGTGAGAGTCCGGTTTAGAGTTGAGAGACAGATGAGGGTTTTACCGGCGTTGAGTGTTTTGTTTTGTTTTGCTCTTTTTGAAGAAAAAAGCTGAAACTTGATGCTGCAGTAAAAAAAAAAGAAAAAAAAGCACTGCTGGGAGTGGACACCACTTTTAGGCAAATTAACTTCCAGGGGGAATGGAAAAAAAATACAAGCGGGCGGTGGAGGAGGAGGGAGGAGGAGGAGGAGGATGCAGGAGTATAGGGGGTGGGGACCAGTGTGGTAGGTGACGGCGGGAAAGAGGTGTGGGTATACGTAAAGTGCGTGTGTGAGGAGGGAGGTTGCAATCTCTGCATAGAAAATTAACAATTCCACCCCGGCGCTGCGTCTGCACGACATTAAACGCATGAAACGCCTGAATTATAGCACAGAGAGCGCTGAATTAACTCTATATATCAAGCCCAGTCCAAATAGTTCAGGGGTGAGGGGGTTGTGTGTGTGTGCCTCAGCTGACTGAGGGGGGGGGTGCAGGATGGGATGAGTGTGTGTGTGGGGGCCGAAGATGGGAAAAATAAAGTAACTCAACATTTCTATCTCCTCCCATTAAAGTTAACCACTTCTCTCTCTCCACAGCCATAAAGCTGTCAAACAGACCTCTGATTTATTCTGCCCTTGCCCAGGCTGCTGTCCTAACTATCGCATGCCTCCAATTAATTTTTTTTGTTGCTCTCCATCACTTCCCTGTAAATGTAATGAGATTGCAGCACCGAAAACTGCTGACTCCCGTTAATGCACAATTCCTTAATAATGCCGAAAAGCTGGCCGCAAAAAAAAAGCAGAGGAGGAAGGGGAGGAGAGAGGGGAAAGAAAAAAAGAAAAGAAAGAAAAGCATTGCTCGACCCAATAATGGCATTTTAAAGGTGCAGAGTTTCGTCAGAGATGTAATTAGCATGATTCATTGCAACATTTTTCACATTTGCACACGCTGACCAAAAAAAGCCCAAAAACCCCGGCTTAGGCAAAAACACTAGGAGCAGCAGTGTGTGAGACACCGCTTTGTGACGAACACAATCCTCAGATGCGATCGACGCTGCATCCATTTGTCCACCTACTCTTCACCCACTCAGCCGGTCCTTTTCAACAGCGACAGAAGTTGTTTTTGACAAAAGATGTGTGTTGCCGCTGTGAAGAGGAGAGGAAGTCGAGGAAAAGCACTTTTTTTCTTTCCCCCCCCTCTCCTGTGTATTTACAACGGTGTGAGGCGCGAGCCGGCAGCTGAAGCGAGCAAGATGAGGAGATCAGATAAGAAGAAAATGGCTGCGGTAATTGCGTTTTGGCCTAAGATACAGCATCCTAACCTGCAAACAAGGTCAACAATGCAGGGGCTAATTGAGTCAGGATTTTAATTACCCCAATCATAACTTCCAGGAGCCTCCAGGAGACGGGAGAGCGATAGCGTCTATTGGCTGACGTTGATAGCGGGATTGAGCTGCGCGCTGACCGTTACGGGTGGGCTGCAGGTGCACAGCGGGAGGTATTAAATGGACTGTTTTTGGTCAAAGCTGAACGCAGCTGGCAGGTGTTGGTGTGAAGGGACTTTATTACCCTATAAACTATCAGAGACAATTCACTCACAGCGTCTTCTGCGGGCAGGGAAAAAGCCCGCCCCCGATTCAATTACTGCTCAAACTCCACACGGAGGGAACCCGTAGGAGAGCGGCGGGGTTCGACTTATTGTTCTTCATGTCACCTTCCTAATCAGAGACAGAGAGAGTGGCGGTGAATGTTCTCACAGCGCTAGAAGCAAAAATGAAAAACCCTAACTCTGCCCATTATAGATGTAACCCAATACACCAGTGTAATCCCAAGATTGATATGTTCACATGGGCGACTAATAACTCTTTTGTCTGTAGGAAGAAGTGGATCCACGCAAGCCGCGGTGATTGATTGACATGTTTGGGACAATTAGAAGCGCAAAGAAGCAAGTGTTTCCTGCTTGTTTTGTTTTGTCCTTTTGTTTGTGTACATGGAGAAGATTCATTAGGCCTCTGCATGGAGGATTTGAGGTCTGCGGAGCGAGAGGGACCCAGCCCAAGTGAAGCATGTCAAATTAGGAGTGGGGGGGGGAGAAAAAAAATCAAACCGCTGCTACTGGGACTCATTAGAACCTCAACAAACACAACATTTTGTTGCGTTGTTACGTGTGCGTCTGCCTCGGCGTGCGCGCGCGTGCGTGCGCTAATAAAACAAGGGGAGCAGCGTCGGCTCGTGTGGTTTTTAAGTTATTTTCATCATGGCAGTTTGTTTTATGAGGCACCGAAGCCGAGACACTCTCCAAACAACTTTAATGAAACTGAGGATCCAGTGGCCTCATGGGAACTGAAGTGCTAAGCCGACGCTCCAACGGAATAACCGACATGCTGCAAAATTAAAAGTATCAGGTGACTTCAGTAAAATACCCAAGTTTCCCAGCTGGAAAAAAAAAATAGCAGCAACAACAACAACAACAACAAGGACAAACACTGTCATTGATGCAAAGCAGCTCTCTAAGGATCTGACGAGCGGGACTTTTTGGAGAAACGTTGCTCACTGAGTAATAAAGGTTTGTGTAGATGAGATAATAAAAGCCAATCCGTGTTTAAACGTGATACCTGTTATCCTTGTTTTTAATACCACTACTGTCCTGGATGTGGCTGCCGGCCATTTAGCACCGCTATAATTAGATAAATCACAAATTTGTTAAATATTTCTGCATAATACCCTGATATTATCACAGCAAGTTACAATACTTCATCTCTTTCACACACACAGTGAAATAGAAGTTAGAGCGTCTTTATCTCATGTAATGTGATGCATCTCAGACAAACAGAAACAAAACACATAGGCAGGTACGCTTCAGAGGTGGATTTAAATCAAATCCTTCACATTTGAGTGGATTGCTCAAAAGTGAGGATGGATTTATGTAAGTTATGGAGAAGCAGAGAGGACTGTGGGCTATTCGCTCATTCATTAAGTTGAAAGGAGGAAATGAATAAATAACACTGCAAGATCTAAACAACCACAGAGACACACCACTGTGCTATCATTGTGCTGTAGCTATTACAAGCCGGGGGCTAACTGGTGAGCGCTGTTTTAAACGGACTATTAGGCCAGTTGTCTCCAATCATATACGATTGAACGGCAACACCACTGGCTTTGCTGCTGCTGCTGTGGTGCATTCCTGCATTATCGGCGGACATTGTTCTCCTGCACAGCGCGCGCACACAATCGATGGCAGCGAATGAACATGCATCTGTGCAATCGTCTCAACAGGAATGTCCTCGCTGATGCTGAATGCCAGTACTTTTTTTTTTTTTTGAGAAGGTGTAGAAGTCACATGGCTCGGCAGAGTTTCTGGATCTGAAGTGAATTACGCTGGGGTTTAAAACAAACAAAAGCTCGCCTGTGTAAGCCAACCAAATTTACCACATAATGCCACTGTGACTAGTCATTGAACACAGCTGTGGAAATAAAGACAACCAAAATCGCTGTAAGGAGAGGGGAGGGGGGGTGACACTCAAATATCCAAGAGAAAGAGCTTTCTCGCCTCAGCCAGCAACATGCTCTTTACATGGGCCACCGAGCATGGCAGAGCCAGTAAGATACGGGATTTACATCCAGCAGTAGTTCATCCCCCTGCAATGAGAGAGGGGAAGCCCAATTTGCTATTGTAGCGGCGGGCAGGCGACATCTGCCGCCCCATTGATCTCCGGGGGGTTAAGGGGAAGCTAATCTATCCCCAGACATATCCACAGCCGGGCCCTCACCTCGCAGCCGCCGCTGCACCTCCGATTTCATACATAAGCTTAACTCGGCACGCAATCGCCCCACCCCGGCCCTCCTCTCTGCATGTGTACCTGTGATGTATCCCCTCAACAGGCAGGCAGGCAGGCAGGGCTGGATGGGGGTTGGTGGTGGTGGTGGTGGTGGGGGGGCGTGGCATTTCCTGTCCCTGTCTTACTTACTTCCCCATGCCCCTCCCTCACGTCCCTCTTTCTCTCATTCCTCAGATCATTTCAAAGGGCCCCAGAGATCAAAGCTGACCCTTCTTTCAAAATGGACAGGAATGGTGATGCTGGTGGTAGTGGAGGGGGGGGAGTGTGTGTGTGTGTGTGTGGGGGGGGTGTATTTAGTTAATCATTTATTTGAAAAAAGAAAAGAAAAAAAAAGACCCCACCCCTCCTCTCAACTCCACTCCAGTTTCCATCTCACCACTTGTCTTTTTTCCCCAGCTATTCCCGTCCTCCCGAGGCCCTGCCTGTCACCTCTTAAGGCAGTTTTTAATATGCAGAGAAAATAAGCTGGTCGTCCACTTCAGGCAATGGATGGATGGGAAAGGCCTGGGGAATACGGCTCAGCTACACAGGAACGCTTGCTTTTTTAAATTTTTTTTCTGATGGATTAACCCCTCGTGTACCGGGCGTGGAGTGGAGTGGAGTGGAGTGGCGCCTGAACAGATAGCTCACTAGACTTGATTTAGGTTGTTTGGCGAGATATGCCCGGGAAGGTTTACTTCCTGTTTTTTACTGCTCGGCGGCAGAGCAAACAATGAATCCATCTTCTTGATCTGTGCATTCTCTATGAAAGATACCGCAACTACAGACAATGGAGCAGTGCAAATCATGTATATGGAGCGATTACACTATACGCAACATCTCGTATCCCGCGCTACATCATGATTAGTGTCAAATACATTTTCCGAGTGTGAGGTGAATACTCCCTCTATCTCTCTCGCTCTCTCTTTCATCTCACACACACACACACCTCTCAGCTGACCGGCCTGCAGCAGGAGGGGTGACCCTGTGAAAAGGCTCCGTCACACTCCCTGCCCAGCAAATGGACTGAGGCCTGAGAGAGCTAATGGCATAATGAGCCCACGGCAGCCTGGACTGACATTTGTGGTCAGGGAGGGTGTGAGGAGGAAGGCCCAAGATGGAGACAACACATGAACACATACACACACACAAAAGGATGACGATGATGATGATGATGATGTGTCCACGCTGTCCATCATCCTGACACCGTCTCCTAGTTACCCATCGATGTGTGCGAGCTCAGGCTGAGCTGCCTGCTAATGCCAGGTCCAGGCGCTGAATTTCAGAGATGAAAGCAGAATGTTAACCTTTTATCCAAATTCTCAAGTTTAAAAATATTTTTAATGAAGGCTTTCTTCTTAAGAAAAATCCAAACCCTTAAATGCATCACTGTTTTGCCTTGCCTTGCCTTGGCAAATTCCCCCTTTGCCATAATCCCTATTAAGGGTGTAACGGTATTTGTATTCGTCCCGTGGCCGTCGTGGTACGGGCGTCTCGGTTCGGTGCACACAGACATATGATTAATACGTTTGAGTGAGTATTCACTCCAATCCAGGTGGCGGTAATGAGCCTAAAAGCTGCCAGCAACCGTCATTACAGACAAAGAAGAAAAGTGATGGGAGTGTGAAGTTAGAGGAGCCGCCTGCCTCATTCATGCCTCATTTGCTTTCTCTGTGAAACACGACGGCGCGCAAGTGGTCGACCGTACAAAGGCCGTCGGCGATGTTTCACGGATGTTGTTGGAAACGCATCAAACATGTTAATGTATATAAAACGGCAGCATCCCCGCTGCTTTTAAGCAGCCACTTGACATGAGCACAGACAGGACCCAAAACATCACCAAAGCAGTTGGCATACAGCCTACATATACATTAACTGTGTAAAACAACATTGATCTTAGTTTCTTATTTTTTTATAATAGTTGCCAGTTGGCAAGTGCTACCAGGGTGCTTTTTCCCCTCTGGAATGAATGAAATCAACATTCTTAATGCACTTGTTTTTTTTGTTTAATTCTATTTAACTTTTTATAACAGAAGATGGTTTTTAGTTTTGCATTCAATTGGCATCTGTTCAAAAGAAATCAAAAAAGCTATATATCATGTCTATTTATGTAACATTACGACACATGAAGCAAATAATCGCATTTTTGAAATCACTCCACCCAGCAGCCATGTCTGAATGTAGCTCCAGCTATGCATTTACCTCGAAAGACAACACACACAACATGAGAGCTTGGAGTTTTTTTGGATTGTGTATTTGATGACGATGTGATGATTTGAGGACAGAGGACCTGTACCATTCACCTCCATTGTGTTCGCTGAGCAGCTCACGCCTCTGCCCCGCAGATCTCAAAACAACATGCACAGATAATTAAAGGTAATGAACCTACTGCTGTGACTATAGGGATTACAGCAATAGGTGAATTTGCCAAAATGTTGAACTATCCCTTTAAAGGAATATTTCTACAGTTGTTATTCAGATGAGATGGCTGGTGTGTGTAGGATGAGTAGAGAACCTACAGCTGATGACAAGGATCCAGGAAGCTGCACAAAACAATCACAATGTTCATTAGAGAGCCTCAGTGGTGCAGGTAGGTGGATTCTGGACAGCCAGTCTCATTCTGCTACGCTACGCTTACCAACAGCAATAGCCATATATTTAATGGACAGTTCATAAGAGTGGTGTTGCTCCTCTATTGCTTGCCAGGAAAGTAAATGAGCCTTTTTTTTCCCTCAAATGTTGAACTGCTCCTTTAACACACCCAGAACTGCCAAAGATCTATTCATACATTAGATTGAAGCTGAACTGAGTCATAAATAAAATGATGGGAGCATGCGTAAACATGATGATATCCAGTCTGATTAAATCACTCCCAACATTCAGGAAGCCAGAGCCGGTCTCGCACAACAAATTTTCGCTCTGCTCAGTCTCCAGCAACCGCCAGCTTTCCCTGCCTCTCAGCTCCTCCGCTCCACAACAAATGATTGACAAGAGTTCTCCCTCGCTCAGACGCCGACATGAACCCTTCCTACACCTGATCGGATGAACACGCCTCTCGCTGAGCTCCGACGTCGGTGCAGCCTTCAAACTGTCAAACTGGAAAACCAAAAGGGGGTTTTCTCAATAAATGTGAGGCAAGAAATGCAGCAGATAACGCAATCCTACATACAGTGTTTGTTTGACCTTTTTTTTTTTTAAGAGATGTCTTCAGTATTTTTAGAGTAACAGATGTGAAAAATGTGACGGTTAAGTGAGCGTTGTCAACTTTACATATTTTGTCGTTTTGGCGTGATACTTCTGTTTTTCGTTCACTTATTTTCTCATTTTCTGCTGAAAAAAGCTCTGCAAAAGCTCAGCACCAAACGGCATACACACACGCTGGAACAACAACCACACATTTTAAGAGTTAAAGAGTCATAACTTTCCGTTAGGAGCTGGTAGAAACCAAAAAGCAAGAAAAATGCAACAACTTTTGAGGGGGAAAGTCTCTGCACTACTGCCAGACTCTTCAATGCGTTCAGATCACAGGCATCTTTGACAGCACCTCTCCACATTATGCTTTGGAGCATTAAAAAAATGTTTAAAAAAAGTTACATACTGTAGCTTTAAAAAGGTGATAATGTGTCAACGGTGCCGACATTGGACGACAGCGTGTATTTTCTCAAGTGCTCTCTTGAAGCTGTTGCAGTTTTCATCTGTGGCGGTAACTACAAGCTTCAACATCAGTCAGCGACCTGATGCGTCTTCTCTGATGCTCGTTTGGAGCTTAAAGGTGGTCCCGCTTTTTCCATGGCCAGGGTTCAAGATTGATAATGGCCTCCATGTTCAAGTCAGCGCCTATACCATGGAGTGTTATAAATCCTGGCTCTCATCCTGCTTGCATTCTCTGGCTTTCTATAAGCGCTGTCTCTGCTTGGCTTTGCATTTTATTTTTTCTTTATGCAACGGACCTTGTTGTAAAACGCTGCTACATAAATAACCCGATGATGATGGTGATAGGTAAGTGCGAACGCAGCCAAAAACAAAAGGCTGAAAGAGTGGACCACCTCCCTCCATGTCAACCTTAATGTATCATCTGTGTCTGTGTTTTAGTTATAGATGAGGTGGGGGAGACCATATCATCCAGCACAGGTCTCAGAGCCCCTGCAGCCTGTGGAAACAGAGCTGCCATGATGTAGACTAAAGGTTCCCCCTTCTTCCCTTCTCGCTCTCTGACCTAGATGTGTATGTGTGTGAGTGAATGTGCACTGGGGTGGTCCTGTCTGATTCGTCGTGTAAGCGCTGGCTGCGAGCCAACACCTTCTGCCCGATTCCACCTGGGACGTTCTACATCTTCGCGAAGCTTTGGTCGTTCTGTTCTGAATGTCAAGGAGAGACTTGAGGACCGGACCCCACACGGGGAAGCGAAGAGAGAGAAGGAGAGAGTGCAAATTAAACACAAAGGGACAAGAGGAGAAGAGCGCAGATGAGCTGTGGAGTCTAGTCGGTCAGGCAGAAGTGGGCCAAGCTGGTGTTGCACTCAGGAGATGACACACATACAGGATACTCCAACTGACTGGAGACGAGCCTTGCAGCCTCTCCCTTTCTCTCTCTCCCTCCCTTTCCCACTCTCCCACACACACACACACACACACACACACACACACACACACACACACACACACATAGAGAATCCAAGTCCCCTGGGTGCTGCATGCTGATGTTGTGAAAAACACAGCTCAAACAACGCGCTGACTAAACAAGAAGGAGATGGCTTCATTTCCACGGGATGAGTGGAGGTGGGTCATGAAATGACAACATCCTTACCTGACAAATCTAACCTGGTTCTTTGGTTGCAACTCAAGTTCAACATGATGAAGTCAACCCTTGCGTATACAGCTGCCACGCGGCTCTTCTCCATCAGTTAAGCCATGTAGCGATAGAGCTCATGAATTTTCATTATCAATTAGTTTTTGATTAAATGTTGCAACATTGTGAAAACTCTTCATTATAACTGCACAGTGGCAATTTTAAACACTAGGGTTAGGGTCTTTGATCTATACATGCATTTGAGGGGCTGGAAAAATGCAAGCGAAAGACAAAAAAAATGAAGTAAATAACTGACAAATCATTTTGTGTCAATGGAGAAGTCAATTAATTATTTAATCCCTGGTGGAAATTGAAAAAGAAATGGTCCGATGTCACCATCAAGTATCTTCTATAAAGAAAATATACATGAGAGGCATTTCAACTACAAAAACCTCGGGGTCATTTTACGAAGGACTATGTCACAGAACTTTTATGGGGACACACGAGTTGAAGTTGAAGTGCTGATCTGGCATCCTCAAAGCGGGATGTGACGCCAAGAGAAAGCCCCAAAGTAAGCGTAATTTTTAAAACCCAGCATTATATTTATTTTATTTTTTTAAGCATATTTTGGGGGCTTTATTTGATAGTACAGTGGAGATCGGACCACCCAATGTGGGATCCAAACCGGGTCCAGCCGCAGCGAGGGCTGTAGCCTCTGCATATGAGGCGCCTGCTCAACCCACCGAGTTATACGGCGCCCCAAAACCCAGCATTATGAAAAAAATCGCCTACACAGCTGGAAAAAGAGAATAAGACGGTAAAAAACAAGATGTAGCCTATGATAAATGGACAGACAATTATGCGATTATGCAATTACGCGACAATCAAAACATCTTTTTTAAAAGCAAGTCTTTTCGGAAAGTGTCTATTTTTAGTGCCACACCGTGGAAACGCAGCGATGGAGGTATTTTGGTCACTTAGCACAGGTCACACAGGTCCAGGTTAATGGAGTCTTTCAGGGGTCTCCTGTTTTGGGCCTCACCAGGTTAATTACAGAGCAACATACTGACAGGTGGCAGAGCTGATTTTATGCAAAGCAGACAGGTAAGAGAGCATGCACCATGTTGGTAGTAACCTCCACATCTCCACAGCAGGAGCTGCATCCATCCTCCTGCCTGGTCCAATAAACCCAGGCTCATAACCTTTGACAGCAGATTTCATCTGTGCATTTCTGCCTCTGGTGTCGACTGCGTTGAGGTTGACGCCTGCTATCTCTATGGGTCGTCTCGTCTCACTCTGATAAACAGAATGCCAATTTGGCCCGGGCGACACTAACTGCACCCTTTGTATTTGTCCTTATCGTTACAGGAGCTGACATTTATCCATTTTTTTTGTCAACAGGGTCTTGCTTGTATATCCGACAAAGGGAGAAAAAAAATCTATTTCCCAGCGGTAAATTGCTGAGGAGAAACAATAACAGCCTGAAAAATACAGACTTGAAGGATGAGAGGATTAATTACAGATGCACTGGGAAGCTGAAGAGGAATGACTCACTTAGCATGTCCATGTTAGACACTCACAACTGGTCCCCACGTGTCCAACGGCAAAAACAGTCGGACCATAAACTGAACAAACACACACACAAACTCACAAACTAACCCCTTTTAATATCATTGTCAGAGTTCGAAAAATCTTTCTCAAGAACGTAAGAATTGTTTCAGACGACATCAGAACTTGGATTGTGTTTCTGGAGCAGTCAGATAAACTCTATCTCCCTCATCTAAAGTCCACTTCACAGTCCTTCAAAGCTGCTGGATTTGGCTGCAGTGGCATGTAAGGGAAAGGAGGAGGGGGTGGGGGGGTCACATGATGGCTTAGACTGATATTTTACTAAAAATAAATCTTTTGCAGAAATCTTACACGCACCCCGGGTGGACTTGAAAGGTGGCTTGGAGAGAGAGGGAGGAAAAAAAGCCGCTTTCTCAGAGCGGCTACAATGGACTCCAACAGCGTACCAGTCTCTGGCCCCCCATCAAATCCTCCACATACATTTCCTGAATCACTTCTACACAATCCACTTCCCCTACATCCACCCATAGGCTCCATATATACAGTACCTAACACTCACAGTCTGAAAAGTCTGCCTTAATATGTTTTAAATCTCAACATATAATCCTCCACAAGCAATCAGGTGCATTGTACGTTAGAGAGCCTGCCTCCAGCTCTTTCAAAGATGTCTCATCATGACTCACATCATGACTCAGCTGACAATGGACAGTTATTAAGAGTCTTAGTTTGAAAGTCCAAATGTGAATGTGAAATATTCCCCTCATACTCCTAATAACGCTGCACTGAGGCGATTGCATTATCCACCGTTATCTAATCCATGAAGTGTGTTCCATGTACATTGTAAGCTTGACCAAGAGCCTGGTAAACAAGGCTGTGTGACACTACAACAACAAAGCAGCGTGGCCACATTCCCAGCAGTTGTACAACAGGTCAATCAGATGCTGCTTGCTCTGACCAATCCCCGGAGATCGACTCCTGGGTGGCACACGGCTCGGGGATTGGCCCGTTTTCGGTCTCTCCGACGGGGCACCCCGGTCCAGGCAGGCCCAAATGGGGCTGACTGATCACATTTCACAACGGGGCCAGCGCAGCCAGCAGAGCAGAACAAGACAGAGCTGGTGGCCCAGGGCCCAGAGGCCCACCATAGAGACCAAAGCACGCTGTGATGTCGGCAGCGAGGAGAGCGAGGAGAGCGAGGAGGAGGAGGAGGGAGGCTGGGGGGCGTTGCTGAACATAAACCTCTTTCAGACACAGAGGGTAGTAGCTTCAAGTACCTGTTAAAGTAATAGCTCCTGGGCTTTCAAACACAAGTCTCTGTCAGAGAAATGCTCCGTAATAACTCGCTTTAAACACAACATGACTGACATGCAACACTTTGGATCAGGGGCAGAGGAAAAAGGGGTGAAGTCTCTTTTCCTCTTCGCCACGGTGGAAGAACTAGTGTAGAATCTGTACTGTAAGAAGCCTGTGAGAGGGAAAGTTACACATTTTAAGGGATAGTTCAACATTTTGGCAAATTGGCCCATTGCCATAAGCTTTAGTCATAGCAGTAGGTTTGTTACCTTTAATTGTCAGTGCAAGCTATTTTTTGAACGGCGGAGCAGAGCCGTGAGCTGTTCAGAGCTACACTACGGCGGCTAATGGGATTCCTTGGTTTCCCTCATCAAACTCATCAAATACACAATCCAACAAAACACTCTAGTGGACAAGTTGTGACCTGCACATTCACCACGCTATGATATAGGCTAATATCATAACATTATGAGGCCGGGTTGTTTTAGAGGTAAATTCATGCAAAACCGCTGATGCGCAATCCCGGCTGGGGCAGTTTTTTGGCAAGCAGTCTCCCTCTCCCTCTCTAACATTATGGTATTATCTCTTAGCGTGGTGAATGTGCAGGTCACAACTTGTCCACGAGAGCGTTTTGGAGTTGTTGGATTGTGTATTTGATGAGTTGGATGAGGGAAACCAAGAAATCCCATGAGCCTCTGTAGCGTAGCTCTGAGCAGCTCACAGCTCTGCTCCGCCATTCTAAAAATAGCTTGCGTCGACAATTAAAGGTAACAAACCTACTCCTAAAACTATAGGGATTATGGCAATGGGCCAATTTGCCAAATTTTTTAACTATCCCTTTAAGGGCAGAGAGTGAAAGCCTTATTATCAAAGGGGATATAATGTTTTGCACTGTCAGGAGGAAAACAGAAATCAATGAAAACAGGTTTTTATAGACTGTTCTGACGTGAGAAGAATCTCTAGGACAACTTATAATGGATAACAATCACAATATTTTGTGCTCCTTAGGAGACGGAACAAGATGCCCATTTAATATCTCCCTGACTGCATGTTCAACCTTGTGCGTGCTGTACTCTCTTATTTAATGTGATGCCATTCAATTTAGACTTTGTCAGACGAGCATTGTGACTTTCACAGAAAAACGGCTCTGGGACTCAAATGAAAATGAAGCCCAAATGTAGATTTTGTAATAAAAGTGCATATTTGAAAGGGGCTGCTGCACACAGGAACACACACAAAGAAAATAAGAAAATAGCCAGCAGATGCTTGGACGGACTCCTGTACAGTACATACACATCCGTACACACACACACACACAGCAACACAACTCATCATAAAAACAGTTTTTTCCGCTTTGCAATTCTCACCAAGGTAATAAACAGAGCATGCAGGCACAACCT
The DNA here is from genome assembly GCA_030347415.2 of Decapterus maruadsi. NCBI lineage: Eukaryota > Metazoa > Chordata > Actinopteri > Carangiformes > Carangidae > Decapterus > Decapterus maruadsi. Next base: position 8,019,308 of record CM064888.1, on the reverse strand, counting down.
GGAGAGGAGTCATGCTTTTCCACCACTTGTAAACTTTCACTGCTTTATTTGAAACTAAATCTTGTTGTTGTTGTTTTGTTTTTTTTGCTTTTCACTGGTAGAAACTGTTTCCCATAAAATGCACTAACAAAATTAATTTACACGCTTTAAATGCTGAAATGATTTCCACCCCCTCCTCCTCCTCCTCCTCCGCCTCCCTTCATTCACCAGGTAGCAAACACCACTCTTCCTCTCTGACAAAAGCAGACAAGCACTGTTACCTTGAGAAAGCACAGAGAGAGACTTCACACTACGGGTACAAGACAATTTTCTATCAGAGATAAGCAGATAAGTGTCCTCAGCTGGAAGTTTGGATTCTTGCTGGTTTGTTTACCTAAGAAAATGGTCTCACACGCTGAACTTCAAATGAACCAGATCTAATGCGGACACATCTGCAGCGGCGGCGGCGGCGGGCTTAGAACAGACACTCTGTGTGGAAACATAATGGACGTCAATCTTCCTTGCCAAGGAGGTGCAGCGCAAATTAGGAACTAACAGACATTATTGTTGCATGCAGCTGAGCTAAGGAGAGAAAAAACACTATATTCCTATATGTAACGCCACGTAAATCCTCCTGAGAAACACATTTATTCTTGTTCGTGGAACTAGGGCATGAAGACAACATTTTGTAAACACAAGCCCAATTAAAACTTGTTTTTGCAATTAACTCCTGTTCTCCAGAGATACCGTATAAACATTCATGAATTCACACAATGTACAGCGGAGTCCTGTTTTCATCAGTTATTTCTCATCAAACAAGATAAACTCTGATGCGCCTGTGACAGGTGGTAATAAAGTCTGAGGTGTTAGGTGACAACAGCAAACCGCCATCTGTCTCGGTGCATAAAGGACCGAAAGGGACACTATATGAACTGAGGTAAAGCTGCTCGCTCTTTAATCTTCCACGTCAATGCTTGTACATACATATAAAAAGGGTCGAAAGGCTGTAAAACCAATGAGAACTTTTAATATCCCTCTACAACTCCGGACCACGACAACCTGTGACAGCAAATTGCAATATAATAGGAGGATACTGCAGCTGCCTGCTGATGTCTTTTGCCGATATTTTTTCCTGAGGTCAGCTTGGCGCGTCAGGCCCCGAGGTGTAAGGGGAACGGAGGAAAACTCAACTAATCAACAGATCTCTGAGCAACTCGGGTCTGATTCGAAACAAAGGGAATCTGCAGCGTATGGAGAAAAAAAAAGCCCCCCGAGCCTTTGAGAACTCAAGAGACGGGTTTAAACTATGTCAGATATCCTTGTTTTTAGTGTTTCTCACACACAAGCAATGACCGATCTACAACATCTGACATGAAGTAGCACTGACTCTTACTCATGTGCAGAAATGTCTTGGCTTTGGGTGAATGTGATGATACTGTAACATACTTGACTGGCAGCAACCGCCGGTGGTGCCAGAATTATCACAACTGTCACATACACATGTCAGACAGATGCATTCAATTTAATATTTAATGAATAAAAACATCGACCGTGACACCCTCTTATATCAGCAGAGCTCCACCTGCAGAGAGCTGCATCTTGTTTATTGTGTAACCGGAGATTATTTGAAATCATGTGGGACAATATACACTGACACCTACAGGTTACTGTGCTTTAGGTATCTGCTATTTACACAGCTCCACAGCATATTCCACTTCTCAATCTATCCACATAGGCTACTATATGTTACCATCATTTTCTGCAAACAATGGCTAAATATGTTGTTTCAGTCTTTATGTGAAGCTTTTACACTGTTGCATCATCAGTCATTTAAATGCTAAGTAACAACGCAGCGCATTCAGGCACAGTGATGCAGAGGATCTAATGTGAAATGAGAATGTGGTTTCACTCGTACTATTATTATCATGCTTGTGTAACAGCTTCTGATTCTCAGTTTTAACAGTTTAAGTTAGTGACATATCCATTTACACAGGTGAGAAAATTACTTTTCTTCCGCTCACTTTTCTATTCAACAACATGAGGTGGGAGCAGTGCAGGGGTTTTTTTCTTTCTTTTTTTTTTTTTTTTTAGATACAGCATCAATTTCATTCCAGCAAGAATATAGTTATGTCTGTTATGGCCTGTTTGAAGTGAGATTACGCAACTTCTAGAAAAGAGAAACAGCACGTTCTTCCTCTCTTTACAGAAGTTGAATTCATAACCAATAAACAGGCTATTATTAGCGTTTACTGGTTTCCTGCGTTTGCCATTCGTGGCCACCGTTCAGTGAAAGTTGGTGCGAACGTGTCAGTGCGAGCCTGAGGAACATTTCTCACAAAGATTATTCACCGACTGGAAAATTAATTAATGGATCAATCATTGATCAAATGAATCATTAGTTGCAACCTTGATGTTTACTCCAAAACAAACGATTTGCATTCTCAGACTGCTCCGAGGCTATTTCTAGACATGTGCTTCACAACAAGTCCAACATCATCTTAGCAAAACAGACACGAATGTAAACAAGGAATTATTGCTTTACCGCCTAGTCACGATTTTGGCCGAGGAGATTATTACAGAGCTCAGACGCCAACTGTCACCCCTTTATGTTGTGTTTTACCTTCTTAGCCGCATACTTTATGTTCCCAGCAGAAAATTACACAAAACAACCAAGCCAGATTTGCTGTGCCTTTAGCGTTTCATTGCAGGAGACCCTCAAATCAACGGCATCCAGTCGGCAGTGAGAACAGTGGGGGACGTTTCTTTCTACAACAGGAAGCAATGACCCGTGATGGTGGAACTGCAGCTCTCTCCGTAGGAAGTCACACGTTTCTTTTTCCTGCTTAGCCTCACCTCCCTGTGATTAGAGGAACATCTGCAAACACCGACAAGTCCCCTCCACTTCGCGTTTCATATTTTACACAAGCAAACTCCAGGAATCATTACCCAACATGAGCTCATCATTAGCACATTCATAATTCAGTGTAATGGATTATGTAATTGCTCCATTAATCAGGGGAGCCACCCCAGCATACTCTCCTATGCATTAGTTTAATTATGGGAAAATGCCTCTGTTAAAATAGATGCACTGTTTGCAGTAGCAGAGTTTAAACATCTCCATTTGGCACTGTGGGAACTTGTGCGGGTTGCAAGTTTTTAGAGGCAGCTTGGCATTGTGTAGCCCCTGGTCCTGGTCCTTGTGGTACGATCGCAGACAGCTCTTCAATAAAATGTGTCACAGCAGTGGGGAAAAAATGAAAAAGTAGGCAAAAGGGCAAATGCCTTTCAGGAAAGCAGTTGTCAAGCTCAGGCCTCACTTAAGTCACATTATTTATTGACATTCGCAGGCAACGTCTGCGTGATGAATATTCCAGTTATATATATGAAACTGGAAGCGTCTGAAACAGATTAAGACACGTCGACATGGAGGTACTTGTCATCCGATTCCAGCAGCTGGCATGACTTGTGAGAAACTAATCCAACAGTGTCATCAGCTATTTGTCAAGGAAAAGAGATGGAGGGCTCTACACCGCCGCCGCCGCCGCCTCCTCCTTACTATTGTTGGAAGCCGAGCATGAGAGTCTGACTGCAGTCCTTTAGTTTGACTGACATTTGACTATCACCACCGAGGGACACGTAGTGTATTTTGGTCTTCTCGTCATTGTTAAAAAGGTCAGTGACAGACGGAGCCCTTCGCGCGCTCCTAAGTGCGCGGAGAGTGCCGACGAGAAATACCAGCCCTTTGTAAGAAAGAAAAAACTGCTACTGTTATTCCATAAGAGAAATCACTCAGGCTATACAGAAATTGCAGCACACTTATCAGTCATTTTCCTTGTCTGCTTTCCTCCCCCAGATTGTACCTAAAGCGATTTTTTTTTCCTTTACTTTTGCCTTGTTTCTGCACTTGGAGGGAGAGTGGGAGAGCCTGAAAATTAATATGTATTTTATACCGCAGCATACATAGTTCAGCATAAACCACAAATCCAAATAGGACCCGAGTGATTGGTCCTTCAGTCACTACCTACACAAAACAAACAACTAAATGGTTTGTGGTTACTGTCAAGATGCTGGCAAAGCTTCACAAGGCTTAAAGCCTGCTGCCAATAACACAGGCTGAGCCAAACAGAGAGACAGGCACAGACACACACAGAATAAAAGATGGCAACAAAAAAAAAAACGTTTTTTTTTTCCCCCATTGTGAGAAATGCACATGTAATGCTTGGGAAAGAAAAAAAAAAGACGAGGAAGAGGAAGAAGAAGACGATGGAGAGCTTATGCATTCACCTCGTTGAAGTGACATTTAAATAAGCAGGAGCCATTTTCTTCTACAATCCCTCCGTCCCTCCCCTTTTCTCCCGTTCCCTCTGTGCCACTGTAATTTGAAGCTGTCACAAACAAATCCTCCTCGCAGACCTTTCCAAATGTCAGGTTTCGTCAAGTGGGGATGACTGCCTCCCAAAAAAAAAAAAAAAAAGAAAAATCAGGCCCTTTGGAAACTTTTGTCAAGCGCACATCCCGTGGTTTATGTGCGTTCGCCATTCTCCTCCTCGCGCCGCCGTGGATGGAGGAGAAGAGAGATGCGAAATTTACCAACTGTTCCTCAACAGTGTTTGTTTTTTCCACTGAATAATTCACTTCAATTAGTTCCGTTCTCATGAGGCGGGTGGGGACAGCAATGAGTCCACACCTGGTTCGTCTCTTATCTCCTCTGCCCAATACTGTCTGAACATGCAGTGCCATCAGTCAAACCTGTTCTGCCACCGTTTGTCTCCTAATCCTGCGGGGAGAAATTCCGCTCAACAAAGTGTAAAAGACACAAACTGATTGCTACATGCCATAACGGCTTCCTGAGAAAGAAACAACAACAACAACAACCCTATTGATTTCTACAACATTATCATAACAATTTTGAATAATTACAATCATGGACTCAAAAAGGTCAGATGTAGTACCAGCGATTTGACTCTAAAGCTCAATAAACGAAAAGTCTTCATGGCAAAAAGGGTAAAAAGCCAAAAAATGGACACACTAAAAGTCATAAATAAGAATAAAACATCATGTTTATAACATTGATGCCACATTCTGGCCTTTTAGACTGAAAGCAGCTTGTTCAGGGTCAAAAACATTTAGCGGACAGAAAAAAAAAAAAAACAGTCTTAATGCATATTTCATCCATCAATACAGGCATGAGCTGCAGAGAACGCCCGGTACAGGTCAGAGACAACGATTCAGAGAGTATACGTTCAAATTTTACATAATCTTAATAACCTCTGGCACAAAGAAAGTTATTGAGAAACTGTTAGCAGAGTGTGCAATCTCAAGAGTCATTTTACTGCCCCGAGAGCGCGGGAATGAGATGAGGGGAGAGCAAGAGAGAGCTAATCAACTCTTACTCATCAGTGGCATTTCATGCACTGTCTGCCATGTGCACAAAGGGCACCGAGCATCAATAAGTCAACACGCCACTGTAGCAGGAGTGGATCTAGACTCCTCAGCCATGAAAAACCACAGACATGTCTCTATAGCGAGTGCAAAAATTAAATTAATGTTAGAGAGGAACTGCTTGAGGGATGTGTCTAAAATTAACATGGTGAGTGTAAAGAAAAGTTTAATGTGAAAAAAGGGGGAAAATCTGCTATAGACAGAGATGCTAAAATTGCATTTTCTTAAGCTGCAGCTCATGAGGACAAAAAAAAAAAAGAAAAGAAAAAAGCTGTCCGCTCGCTGCACCTTGTATAAGATGCTGATCCAATAGAGGTGGTGGGCGGGGAGAGGGAGGAAGAGAGGTTAGAGAAAAAAGAGACAGAGAGAGAAAGAGGTAAAGCGTCTTTTCTGCCTTTTTCATTCTGAAGAAGTTTGTAGTGCCATCTTCTAATCTGTGCCATCACAGCTGCACATTGTGTCACCATGTCCAGAAGGCCAGAATGTTTTTTTTTTCTTTTTTCTATGTGTGGATGTCCCCTCTTCTCTCGTCCTCGATGCCTTGCATCAGGCACAGGATCTGAGACTTTAATATGGCTGCCAATGGCAACAGCCATTTAATAACAATGCAATAGTTCCTCACAGCGGTAGTTCAGTGTCGCTCATACACCCCGCCGTGTGCAGATGGTACATTGTGGTTTCCGAAAACATTCTTCTCTCCGAGATGTTTTTCCTTTCTCCCTGAAAAACACACACTCACACGCGCGTGCACACACACACACTCTGCCCAATATTTAACTCTATTCCCGCGTACAATTGCTCGACAGCCGATATAGTCTTATTTCGTAACAGGTCAGCTGAGGTGCCCCTCCCCTCTTCTCCCTCCTCCCCCTCCCGAGAGGTGATCCGTGTGTGTGTGTTTGTGTGTTTGTGTCAGTGCGGTTGGCGGTAAGCCTCTCGCATGTGCCTCACAGCCTCCTGCAGTGGGGGACATCTGGAGGAGGCGTTACCGTGTACACAGAGAAAAGAAAGAAGAGTTCAGGCCTGAAATATCATCCTCCAAGGACATAACTGGCTTTCATTAACATACAAAGGGGGGAAATGGCGCTGGAGATTTATTCAAATCAACACGGCTAATGTTGCCATAAGCCAGTCACCTTGCCAAGTTACCCTAAAACTCATTCTCCCTCTCTACGAGTGGCCCTTCCCCCGACTTGCCGCTGAGAGCAATTAAGGCGCATTTTGATGAAAATGACCGGTAATTCAGTGTAAGGAAAAAGCTTCGGAACAACCATTTCGCAAGGTAGATGTTCATTATGTGCCAGCAGGGAAGAGCCTCCTCTTAATAGAGTGCCAGCCATAAACATCCCTCATCATCACCGGGCCTGCCATTTGATCTCACCTCTGGGGTTTCTGCGCCCGGGCATCTTCATTCATTTCTTCAGCGTTTCACTGTCTGTTTACTCAGTAATGGACTCTGCCCAGAGAGTTGTTAAAGGGAGGGAGGGGGGACAAAGTGAAAGTGCCCGGCTCTCTGTTGTGGCGGTGATTAACGACTGAATTAGAAAACAACTCCAGGTCACCTTCCTTAACATCGTGATGGATGATCTAACGCCAGAATCTGATAGCCTTTGTTATAGGTGAGCTACAACCTGGATCACAGGTGGGGCGACATTTACTGCAAGCATTAACTTCTCCGTGAATAAACACTGGTAGAAACAACCGATAGATAGATAAATAAATAACAATATGAAAAAGAACCAAACTGAGAGGCGCTACGGCTTTGATAATAAGCACCTCACTGATGAGTGTGCATGCAACTGTGTCCACCACTGTGTGTAAAGCCTTAGTTAGAGTTGCCCCGGTTCAACTGTGTATGTGCCATCTCTCCTGTCACAGGCAGTTTACAAGACTGGGAACGAGGGTTGCCATCTGTCTCACCTCAATGGGGCGCACAGAGGGACGTTTTGCACAGTTTTGGCATGCCTGACTTCCCCTAATGCTGCACAAATGTTTAGAGACATTACATAAGCAATGAGACCTTCACTAAGGCGGAGGGGGGGGGGGTGGAGATGAGTACGTGCAGAAGAGGAGGAGAAAGAGAGATCAGGAGGCGTATGAGAGAAAGCTGGGGCCTTTTAATTTTCCAGACTGACTGCACGTTCAGGGCTGACAATAGCGCTATAAGGCTGCATCACTGCCGCTATAGGGTACAGGTGGTTTTCATACCTTCAGGGCAGGATTGTTGAATATGGAATCTTTTCACAGCGTAAGTAATTTTTATCTTATATCTAAATCTGGAAAGTGTTGGGTTTTGATAGAGGGTGTTGTTGCAAAAAAGCAGCCAGGAAAAAAAAAACTTTTCTTTTCCATAGTATCCTATCTTGCAGATAATTGTCAAACATCGCAACAAAGGGACCATTTCGTAATGGTTTTGATGATACCAATGCAGCTGTCTCACTCAAATGAAGCAGCGAGCCTCAAGCTACATATATTAAAATAAAACAGCCACAGTGGGAAGTCAGTAAGAGGTGGATCAAACCTAACTTCTGCTCTGCACTCAACTGCAGCGGCACAAGGAGAGAAGGCAATCCAAAAGCAAAACACAAAAGAGTTCACTCTCTCCACAAAGACAAGGTAGTACTGGGATCAATGAAATATAGCCTCTGCTGGAAGAAGAAGAATATCAGCTTGATGCACAGAGCGCCGAGTGCAGCGCAGCCAAACTAAAGACATGCACTGCATTGTGCACAGTGAATGTCCAGAGAGAGTTTGGGTTTTTTTTTTCTTAAAGCTAAAGCACTAACTTCCAAGGACGCTTTAACGTCTTTCCAGACAATAGAGTAAGTTTAATGGCAAAGCTTTTTCAAGAAACTCTGAAACACTTCATCTGAAATACACCCAGTGAGAGCTTCAGTACATTCTCTGCACTTCAGACAAGTCTAATTTCGGTAAAAGATAACTGAAGGCTGCATCTAAGTCTGAACTTGTCACTTCATTGTCCTTCCCCCCCACATTACCACCGTGTTCCTCCGGGTCTCTTAAAATAAATGACTAAAGGTAGTGTCTTTGTTCTTTAACTGACTGACACACATCTCTGCACAAGACACTTTCTCTTTAAAGTCATTGTCACTGTTGTTTTTGGTCTATGAATTATGACTGCAGGTCAGTTAATGCAAGATTTTTTTTACCTTAATCAAATAGCTTCAGAGTAATTGTGATGGTTAAATTACTTGCGTTCCACCTATGGGTCACTTGGCTGAAAACAAACCTTGCAAAATCAGCTTCCAACCCGAACATGGACTGCTTTACGGCACTACGACACAAACACAGAGTAATCCGTAATCTCTTGTTAAAGTTAGCCTCCTGGGTATACAATCGCTCCACGCCACGGATCGCCTTCTCAATGGCGTCATTGTAAATAAATGCACATGGGAGGGAGGAGGGTTAGCAGTGAGTTTTTACGACTGTGAAAATATGCACTCCGAAACTGTAGGAGGAGTTCCATAAAGAAAAAAAAAACGGCAAAAAAGTGACCAATCCTGCATAGTTCCCCTTTAATTCTGCCCAGATGTACATAGGTATATGCTTACTGTCACTGATACAAAGACCGGGTATGCAGCTACAACTAATAGCAGTCGGTTGTGCGCTCTTACAGACATATTTTGGGAAATTTCACAGTTGGGAAAGTGAGGAGGAATCACGTCTCTGCTCCCACAGGTCAGGTCAGGCTGCATGCACAGCAGTCGCATGCATCCTGCAGGACTGCATGTGCCTCAGTGTGACTCCCCTTCTCCATCAGGTGAAAAGACATGGCTGTCACATGGTCGTCTACACAGGGAGCAGGAACAACAGTGGCTGTAATGGGGGGAACTAGCCATACCAAATTGAAGACAAAAAAAGGAGGGGGGTTGGAGGGTAAAGGGAAAACGACTTGGACCGGATTAGCTACGGTTTAAGTCACGAGACCATATAGTAATGGTAAGACATAAAAACAGGCCTGGGCAAGAAGGACACTTCACTGACATGTCATTGTGTTGGTGTTACCTCACCTGGGATCAAACTGGAACAGCAACATGGGAAAGCAGCTGCAAATTGTCTCCTTCTCTTTTTCTCTCTCTGTCTTTTTTTTCTTAATTTGCACTTTCACTTCAGTTTACAGCTGTTTTAAACTCCAGGTCAGACTGAAAAAATGTGTGGTTGGAATTTAATGTGAGCAGCGTAACTAAACTGCATCAATGCCACATGATGTTGTCAAATGTTCTGAGAAATTCAGTCCTCAAATGTAACACATCCATGGAAATGTATCCGTCAACATGTGCTACATATTCAGTCAAATTAAATAATTGTTTAATTCTTGATGCCCGTTGCACTGGGGAGTTTGCGAGTTCCCTATTAAATGATGATCTCAGTACATATATATGTATCTCAAGTCATAATGTAGTTGCTTGATCTCAGCAGTGCTGGAGGACATCTAATTGGTTTCCATCAGTGTTGATACACAGTATGTCAGAAGAGGTTTCCTGAAAGTGGCGATTTAAAATGACAGTAAGCGCAGCAGTGAGGAAATGCTTAAAGTGCCCCCTCCCCGCACCAACAGCCAAAGCCCACCTAGTAACTACCTATTCTGACCTCAATCACCGGTTTTATCACTTCCGCGCATCGCACACATACTGCGGTTTCCTCGTGCTTGTTCAAATTTATCTATGTTAATGGAGCTGTATTTTTTTTTAAAAACACGCTTATCTAGGGAGACATTTGTGTTGCCTAGAATTTGAGACACAACGCAACAGCTTCATTGGCCGGGGCTGATATGCAGATACGCGAGGATGAACTGCAGATGTGGTGTGATAAAGGGGTTGAAGTACAGCGGGGGCTTCTCAGGGCCGAGTGTGCAGCGAGGTGATCTTGCTGCTGCTGCTGCTAACGCGGTGGTCCCCTCTGCCTCCCTTTCAAAAGCCTGCCCTGTAATTAATGACACACAGTGATCTTCCTGGAACCACCCCAAGCCCATCCCCTCCACTTGTGTTTGTGCGTTTTGTATGTATTTATGTATGTGAGTGCGTTTTCGGCGTATGTATGAGAGACAGCTAATTTTCTCCACTGCGCGCCAGAAGGATAACCACTGAATTTGTATTCAGTAATGAGACCGGGGTCTGGGAATGATGGTGAATTTGTAAGCATGCACCATCTCTCCCATAATTCCATTTAGTGGTCCTGTACACACTTATACATGCAGGTGGTAGTTACGGCAGCGCCCCCCCACCCCCCTCTTGTGCCCTCAGCTCTCATCAGGCTCACACATCTCCAAAGAAACCAAGGGCAGGAGAGGAGGAGATATTGCAAATCACATTATAGGACATGAAATTAATCCACCCTCCCCAAACATTTGGCCTTCACACAGTTTAACCTTGAAACTGCTTTTTACTCCCTTGCATGAGTACTTCATAAAAACCACCCCACCCTCCCTCCATCACAGCCAAAAGAACGAGTCTGACATTACAACAATGGCTCCGCCGAGGTAATTATTCAATAGGATCCTTCACCGTGCCGATGATACGTTGTAATTTCATTTCACTTACGTCTGTTTCATAATGTAATACACAATTGAGCAGGGGCACTTTACGTCCCAAAAGACCACTTCCTCCTTAAGATAATAAAAGCCTTTTGTGCTTGCCTTTGAGAAATCCTTGGTGGATTATGTGAGTGCGGATTCAGGAGCACATCAATTAATATGCATTAAATGAAAGAGTATTAAGTTGTAAGAAAATAATTAATAACTCTAATTGCTGTGCTGCTGCTTTGCCCGACGACATCATACCTTAATGCTAACAGGACTGTCTGACATCGTCTACCGGGGCCAAAAGTACAAGCGTCACTTGACCTTTTACATGGCTGAAAGACACCGCACTTCCACTTTACTACATGGCCACCTCACTTTCCCCCTGATACTAATGTAGAGCGAGTACAAGATAAAAGCCCAGAGTGACTGTTGTTAACATCCAACCCAATAGCAGCGGAAAACTTCCTATCTGCTAGCCGGCACGGAAACCCACGAGGGCTTTCGGCTCTTACGAGTTCCATGCAGCATAAAATACATCTGTTTGTGTTAGAGAATACTGTAGATCTCTTATGCTAGCCCTATCGCTGGATCTCGTCCCTTTTGTGCGACGCGGAGAATGGCTCTGGCACAGGGTTCCACTCTCCCCCAACGTTACCATGAAAAAGACATCCACGGCTCCAATTATCCTTTACCCCTGTGTAGCTCCACAAAACACAATCGCTGCCACTGTCAATGAAATTACAGCGATGGGAGAGTAAGAGATGACAGGGAGGGGGAAAAGGAAAAAAAAAAATCATCCAACCCTCCCAAGTACACACATAGGCTACACACTCTATCTACCATGAGTGGAGGAAAAACAAAGATGCAGAACGCCTCGGGAGGAAAAGAAAGCAAAGAAATGGGAATGACAAGCAATATGTTTCTTTGAGATATCTCTCCAATATACCATTTCTAAAGGTTAGGGGAGTTTTGAAGCCATGAGAGAGCAGCTCCGGCTGACTGATGACGCCCTGAGTTGCTGCGAGTGGTGAGGATACTGAGTAGTTTCCACTGCGGCGCTCTGTTTTAAACTTATCCGCTTTGACCGAGAGCGATCCGCGTCAGGAATTACTGTCTTGATCAGTTTACAGTTCTACCTCCGTGTTTTTTTTTTCTTTCCTTTTCAAAAAAAAAAAAAAAATTACCCTGGCTTTCAGCTAAATCAATCTTGCCTTTGGTTGGAGATAATGAGCATGTTCACCAGGCTTCAAATGAACACCGTTGCTCCGGGGCTCCTCAGCTCAACACAGTCACATCATGCAGACACTTTTGAGGAAGGCAGAAAAGAGAAGAGAAGTCTCAGCCTTCAGAGACCAATTAAAAACACATATTCAAATTGACCTAAAAGAAGCACAGCGAGGCATTCATTTACAGCGCTGCCCCACGTCCCCGCAGCTTCACTCGCTACCAGGTTCATCCCAATTGTTTTCAACTCTGACAAACAAACAATCTCAACAGAGTGGAAAGACTTGGAGAAAAAAATATATAATCTGTCTCATCTCTGCAGGATCAAAGACTATATCAAGAGGTAGTGAGCACACAGAGATATACTAATTTTCACACACAACATGCACTCACTTTCATTCAAAGGACGTGAGGCAGGATTTACCAGCGCTGTAGCACGGTGCGCATACATTAAAATGATCCTTATTAAAGATGGTGGTTGAATATTAGATCATTATCTTTACTACCTCTGCCACTAGAAAAGACTCGCTTCAAGGGAAATAACTGCACACAAAACACATACTGTAGAGATATTTGCTTTCATGATGCTGTAAATATTGGAACTGACCAAAAGTATCCAATTTGCAACAATATAAAAAGAAAAATACAAAATCCTCAAATTTGAGCGAGTTGGAACGGGCAAATGTTTGGCATTTTAGTTTGGTAAATAGTCAATTACCAAAGTGGTGGATCCGCTCTCAGCCAGTCGACTAATTCGAGCAACAAAACCTATTTGAAATAAATAAAAAGACAAAAGTTGCAATTGCTCCAGCAGCACAGCACCAGTCAGAATCTCATCCACGACATATCTGGTACCACCGCAGCCCAGCGGGGGTATAGCCTATACGCGGTGGTGACTCTGAAACATGCTCCGTCTCGCTTCCGCAGCACTTCCAGGGAAGCTGCTCCCATAAATCCCCCCTCTAATGGTCGCTGGCGAGGGGAACTTTTTAACACAGAACTTAGCAGCCACTGTTATTCACCCGTAGAGCGAGAGGCTCGGGATGATGGATGGTAATAAATATTGCACGGGGCTAACAGAGGTCCCCTCAGAGACGTTCAATTGCCTTGAGTGATAGGGTGCTGCTCGGCAACACGGGAGAGGATGGCAGAGGGCAGGCTCTTCACGGGGTCGACTAACTGAGTCTGTTCAATTTCCTCTCTGGAAACAGCGACAGTCCCCATTCTAAATTATAACTGTCTCACAATGGGTGGAAGGTAAGTGAGGGACTGTTTCTGCAAAAAAAAAAAAAAAACTATCACTATCTTAACTTATGTATAGCAAGTTTGTTGGTTATGAATGGAGAATTGATTGTCTGCAGGAGGAAAAAGAAAAAGAAAAAAAAAAAAGCACACAGTGTCATGACCAGTAATGATTGTGAATGTACCTGGCATGTGAGGAGAAAGAACACTGCTCAGTGTTGTGACCACTTCCCTGCTGCACTTGTGACTGGGGCAGTTTTAATGGAGCTTTCTGACAAGGGAGCTCTGTTGTCGCCGAGCTGCCCACCATCTTAACTGCTTCCTTGACAATGGCCGACAACAGAGCAGATGTACAAGCTGCACACATCTGTAGTGGCCTTATATTCCTTCAGGCACACACACACACACACACACAGACACACACCCCTCTCAGCCCTTTCACCCCCTCCCTCAGCCAATACATACAAATGGGCACCCATAAGACAGACAAAGAGCTGCTTTACCAAGGTCATCACCTATTCAGCTCGCTGGAATCAAATTAAATATCTTGCTGTTGACTTTGCTGTGTTGTGACTGAAAGTGACATAAAACAATTCAACTTCTTAGATAAGATTGTGATTTCTTTTTTTTTTATTATTCGCCTGCACTGGGAGGACAGAAATCATCTCAGTTAACGAGAGCAAATGAGTGACACTGACAGCGATGTTTTTAATAAGAAATTAAGATAACTCCGGTTCTTCATTAATCCAACAAGTGTAGCTGTTGTCATATTTTCACAGTAATCAGTGAATTAATTAGCCCAATAATGTATAAGAATACTTTAGAGTGTGTAATTAACAAGTTAACACAAGGCAATTAGCAGCTCATTCATACACTGTCGGCACCTACCAGTGGCTGTAAACATAAGATGCACTTTCCTGACTCATTTTTTTAAGTTAACACAGCGAGCATGTGGTGCTAAATACACCGCTGTAAATATCAGCTCTGTGACTATAAACAAGATAAATCCACTGGGGTAAGAAAATGCTGCAAAGTGTCCAGGGGTGAGAACTATACAGAAAGTAGTCCATTATTTCCCCTCCAGTGGTTTCCCATAAAAAGTCACTTCCTGGAGCCTCCAGAGGGATCACAGTAGGGAGGAGGGACGAGGGGGGGGAGGGTGGTTGGGGGGGGGGGGGGTATCCCCAGAAACACATGAGGACTGGGTCTGTTTTAAACTTGCATTTTTCGCTCACAATTACAACCAGAGGAGCGTATAGAAGGATCGACTACTTCTCCAACTCCACACTGTACTGTAGTGTTTGTTCCCCACCACCACCACCACCTGCAGATCTGCATCTCCACACTACACCACAAAATCCTTTGAGGTGGGATTCCTCGAGGGGGCAAAATGTCATCACATGCACACGGTGTTTGATCCACTGGCTTTTATCATTCATGTCCAATGTGATGACAGAAAGTTAAGGGAGCCACTTGGAAAAAAAAACTCCTCTGGAGGAATCTAGAAATTCTGCTACAGGACATAAATGTCAAAAAAAAAAAAAAAAAGGTCAGTGACTTTGTGATGCAGCTAGGACAGCAGATGTGCTCCATTGTAATGACTTGTGTTTTGGAAAGGGAGGAGGAGGGGGGGGCACTGATGCACACACAGGCTAAGCAGCGAGCAGCGCTTAAGATTACACGGGATGACGTCTTTCACAACACTATTTTGTCTCCAAAAAAACTCTGTCAGCCGGGTCAAGTGTGAGGTATTAGAGGATTTCTGCGCAAATAGCCCGACTGGAAAGCACAACACACATAGCCTACAGGGGCTACAACTCCACGACCACACAACACACACTCTAATAATGCACTTCCTATTTTCTTTTAACCGACACAGACACTCTGTCTCTCCGTGCGGGGGTCTCGCTGCCTGCGTGCAAAAACAATATAGTCCCCCCTCGTCTTCAACCGAATACCCTTGCAAACATAAAGGTGAGGGACACTAATGGCAGCAACTGGAGGGAAACGCGGGCTTATTCGTGCCCCACATTTGACAGTTAGACCGGGTTTAACGTGGTCACAAATAACGTCCTACACTGTGTGTGTATGTGCATGTGTGTGTGCGTGTGTAGGCTACAGCCCACCCGAGCCATTCCCCCCCATCTTCATGGCGCAGTAAGGTGGACACACATGGTCAGAGCCGTGTATGCGGACCTGAAAGCCGACGGTGAGCCAGTCCCTGCTAACTCCCGGTCGAAGCACACAAACTGGATAGAAACGCGAAAGAAAAAAAAAAGCGGCGTTGTTGCTGTGCTCGCTTCTGTAATAAAATAAATTGCAGTCTTACCTGGATGAATGATGTCTAATCGCAAGTTGAGAAGCCGACTTTTTTCTTTCTCTTTTCTTTTTTTTCTCTAGGCGCAAGTCGGCGGCGGCGGCAGCATCATCCGCTTCGGCGAGAAATGTTTCATGGGAAGATTTGGAGTAAATTCTGATTCCACCTTATTAATCCTCCGCGCGCGCTACAAAAGCGGCTTCTTCTCTTGCTTTTCTTTCTTTCCTTCTCTCTTTTTTCTCTCTGAAGAACCGACTGGATACAGAGGAGTGATAAAGCGACCAAGGGGTAGAGGCTACAATGTGTTGATACGCGTCCTTGTTTATTTAAAATACGGCCGAGTGTAAACGCCGAGTAGGTGTCTGTCTAACTGTTTCACTGCTTTATTTTTTTCCCTCCCTCTCTCGCTCCCTCTCTTTGGCTGTAGTCACACTGTCTAACTCTCCTTTTTTATCAAGGCGGGGTCTTGGGTCGTTTAAACCAATGACATAAACCAAGAAGAAGAAGGAGCCCGCCCCCCTCCGCACCTCCTCCTCCTCCTCCCCCTTCTCCTCCTCCACCACCACCACACATACACATGCACTCACACGCACACACATATACACACACCTTCTGCTCACATGTTTCGCAAAAAGATATGCTCAAATTGGTTTTATACTTTATGCAGGAAAATCATCTTAAAGGGTCAGTTCACCCAAATCACCTCCTATTTTTTTCTGCTTAACCCCATTTCATGTTTCAAAGCTTTTTGCTGGCAACACGAGAAAATAGAGGTGAATGGATTTTCATTTACAGTCTTCACAACACTGAAGGACATACGTTTTTTTTATGGTCCCAATAGAAACTGTTGGCAATGATGTCTTTAGATTAGTCGGAGATGTTAGGTGCTGAAAGACATGTCGATGTTGAGTTTTTTCAAACGTGACCTCTCAGCACCAATCAGTTTGAAAACATTTCACAGCCAGATGACATTGTGTAATTTGTTTTTTGGGTGGTGGGGGAATTTTAGTGTCTTTGAGCTCATTGTTTTGGTTTTAGCCTGCTGTTTTGTCTCCCTTTAAAGGTGCATTATCGCAAATACAGCAGTAAGGGCATAAAATAAGCTGAAATATGCAAAAGATGGGTCGGGGGGAGCCATAATTAAATTTACCAAAAAAATAGACGCCAGTGTAGTTTCCGTGGGGCAAATGCATAATCTGTTATTGTTGTGATCCAAGCCGGCCCGGCGCTTGCTGCGTTCAGTTGCACTCGGAACCGGGAAAACTGACCTCCGAATCGGGAAAATGCAATAGTAAATTGTAATGTAGCTGTGTTAGGCTGCTAACAGTCACTGAATCGCTTGGTACAACACTTCTCTCCACGCCCCTGTGTCTTTCTTCAGTTGTCCTCTTGCAAAAATGATTTTAACAGCACATTAACGCGGGCCACTCTGTAGTTTTGGAAAACAGAGAGGCTGCTTCTCATGTGTATGCGTCTGTGTGTAGGCTACTACGTTACGGCGACGCTCCCGTCCCCGGCTGGATTGACATGATCCGGTCTGAGACATGAAACTCATGGACTGAAGAGCCGTCCACTGTGGTCTGCACGCACTGGTTGTGCGCGACGTAGAGCTGCTGCTTCGACTAGGGGAGTTTTTTTCTATCCTTTCCCCAATCGCACAGTGAGGAGGAGGAGGAGGAGGAGGAGGGGGGGGGGGGGGGGGCTGCATGTTTTTTCTCCTCACGTCCAACACTACAAAACTTCTTATCACCAAATGAGGCTGCTCTCTCTGTGACAACTGATTGTTTATAGCCTATCTGATGCTCCGCCATCTAGTGGCCACGGATTTTGCGATAAAGCTCCTTTAAAGACATTTTTTTATGCTTTTTGTCCTTGTCAGCCCAGGAATGATGTTGTCACAGTATGTAATGTTTCTGAATCACTCGACCTGTTTTTTTTTTTGTTTTGTTTTTTGCTTCATTCTCACAGCTCTTATCAGCAACTTTTTTCAGCTCAAAACCTCTGAATATGCCATTGCAGGCCTTAAAGACTGGACCAGGGCCAAGCCAAGGTAACATCTAGGTTGCAAATGCACACAAAAAAACCATGTAATGCTGATTTAATAGGTACACATCATTTCTTTCACATCCATTGTATTGGGATGTCATTGGAAACCTGAAATGTCTTTTAAAACTTTGGCCATATAAAACTAAAATTGTCTCCATGGACATAGTCTACTATACCTCCAAGGCAACTGGGAAATATGCCATTTGGTAATATGCAAGAATAAAAACTTAACTCAATCCATATCACAAAAACTCATAAGTCTGACAAACTCAGCAAATAAAAAAAAACTGTTTACACAAGCAGATAAGTATATGGGGTTAAGTGTGTGTGTGATCGGGTTAAACACACACTTTAATAGGCTTATAATGTCCCCACATGGAATTATGCCCATGTCATTGGTGCTCAGGTCCACAGTGAATCTATAATTTATGGTATATTTAATGTAACACTCAGATGTTATAGGACTTCATATAAGCCGGTGATATTTGCATTTCAGTCCTTTAAATCGCACATGTAATTAATGGTCCTCCTCTGACTGGATCACAGCAGGATGCTGCTGAATGGAAGGTCGTAAAAAATAACACAGCCAAGTGAGTAAAAGGTGAGTGGGAGCCGTTTTGCTGTAAGGAGAGATGTATACTCACATTTTCCTTTCATTTGGCAAGTTCATGTACAGGGAGCCGTCTTCTCAGAACATGGTTGGTACGAGCCTGATATCGATTATGTCAAGAGTTCCTTTGATTTCCCCATGGTGATTATTCTGTGAGTAGAGCTGTAGCTTCTGTAAGGGCAGATAGTTAAATTTAGTGGTGCTGAATACAGTTGTTTGTTTGTATAAGTTTGGGAACAGAACTTCATGCACACATTAGATCTGAATTAACCCATCAAGGCTTGTAGGGCGGGTCAAGGATCGTCATTAGGGCACTGTTAGTGTCAGATGACACTAACGGTTCACTGCTTTTAAATGGTCTGACTCTTCAAACCTTGTGGTAACACTCAACAACCACGGGCTGCTCTAACTGACTAAGTGACCTGAAGGATCTGAAAATGAAACTAATCGATGCCTACAAGGCAATTCAGGGTATAAATAGACATCAAAGCACCTCCAGCTTTAGAGGTCCAGTATCCAAACTATCATTTAAAATATGGGGTAAGAGTTAAAATCAAAACAAGATCTTGGGGACTACAAGAACTTTTGGATTGAAACTGCACATCCATTGAGCAGAGGGGCAAAGCAACACCCCAGCAAGACTGCAAAGGTTTAGCAGACACAGGAGCAGTGTTCGCATCACTGTACTGTACATAAACAGTGAATACATGGAGGTCTCATCCGAGGTTTGAGGGTCACATTACCTACCTGGGACTGCATCACATCACCACTCAGTTGTTCTGGGAACAAACTGGAGCTCTAGGCTCCATACTGAGCACTCTGGACGCAATCATGAGAGGTGTGCATGGAGGGAAAAAATGAACAGTATGTAATGAAAAGATCAACTTACCAACTGTTCAGCATCAGGGTGGAGATATTCCACCATCGCGTGGGAAACACTGCAAGGACAGAGCGAAGAATGGCTTCCATTAAATCTAAGCAAATACAGTGTGACACTTTGATGTTTTTACTGCAGGATTCTGCCCAGGGGTGCCCAGATGTTTGCATACAACTGTATAGTGTTACTGTGCTGCATATGCCAGACTCACCCATGTACTGTACCATTGATTTGACAGGATAAAGCATGTGACCCACCCACCCTCCCCAAGTGTTTTGTGAATGCATGGGGTCATGGATGACATCACATGCCTGGTTCTACTGTCTCTTTTAGAAACTTGTTGCACAAAGAACAAGCATTGATCTTTATCATTACATTAATCCATGAAGGATTTGCCGCTTATATACATTTGGAAGAAGAAACCCCCCACCCACCACCAACCTCACGTCCGACCCCTCCCCTCTCTGCGCTGCTTCAGTTTCAAGCAGCCACAGCGGCTCTCTACATTTCATTTTCAATCTCATTTTTGCACTTTGCGTGGCGACTCCGTGAGGTCTCGTAAATGGCAGAAGATTGTGTGAAGTGGCGGTCAGGGTGCTCAGTGAGCTCAATTATCTATATCCCATTTTCCACTTTTCATTTCTGTATTCTGCCTGGCCTCCATATGCTCCATTTATTGATCTGCCCATCAGCTATTGTCCACCTCTGGTCAGAGCACTGGTTAGATGTGGGGGGTGTCCTGCCTACAGAACAAAAAGACAAACCAGCCCCTCAGTGGGGGTAATTATGCAGAAAATGGACGTGGTGAAAATTGTGCTCTTGAATCTCACCGCCATGATTTTATTGATGTTTGGGACTGATTGTATATTGTTTACAAAGGTTGGTGATTTGAGACACTCTGCCTTCACATAAGAAGCCCTGATCAAGTGAGTAAAGACAGCTCTTATGTGAGGGCAACAACATTTAGATGACATTTAAAGCGCCCTCTTCTTATGCATTGTAAAAAACTGCGCACGTGTTCAGAAACACAAAAGGAGCTAATGCAATCCATGTGAAGAAAAAAAGAGGGCATCACTTTCATTCCCACTGCTCATAATGCTCTCTGAGAATATTCTGTTTTCTCAGGATCTGGAGTTAAATCAAAGCTGGGAATAATACTTTATTCTCTTATAATTTTTAACTAAAGAGTCAACCTTTTCACCTGTTTTACTTAAGTCCCTATATCACAGAATTGATAAACGCAAAGAAGTCTTTTTAAACAACTCTGTCAGCAAACTAGAAAGTGCTTTATTTTCATTATTAACATGCAAAACCATAGTTGGATGTGCCCCGCAGTCCACATTCAATCCACTGCTGCATCAACATAAAACATCTCAGTGGAGACGGGGAGGACTCTTGAGTGTCGGAGGGATTTGTGCCATCCTATTAGAAGAGGAGGTATGGGTTCAATGTAACGCCGTATCAGACCTTCTCATTTTGAACTCTGACCCTTATCTCCATACTCACAAATTCACAGGCAGGAGATAGAGCAAGTCTCCGAGGAGAGCTGAGCAACATACTCTCCATGCTATGGTCTCTGAAGACACACATCTATCAATCTCCAGATGAATTATTGAAGCCACACCACCTCCTCCATGTTTGTTACATGGGCTGGAATTAGTGGCTGCTCCGGAGTACAAGGACCGAGTTGCATTAGAATTCGAGGGGCGAGTTTGTTCAGATTTTGATGTTTTGCTCACGCTGTGCAGCCGAGTCGTTTTTCTATTTGTCAGTTCCCCTCTCATACCTCAGCTGTGTTCCCGTGGCACCACACTCCCACCCTGCAGAATCTTATCAAAACGATTTCCCCCCACATGCAGTCTGTTCAGACACTTTTTTTTTTGAAATATGTTTATCGATTTTCAATATAGAAAAATGACATAACATGTAGAACACAGCACGTCTAGCATTACAACTACATTTCATGGTCATTATAAGATGAGTATAGAAAACATATACGAGCAGAGAAAATAAATGAAGTTGGTAGACATATACAAAATCATATACTCATTTGCACTGTGAGGTTTTGTGTCTGGGCTCACATTCTTAAGGTAATTCAGTACTGGGTCCCATGTTCTATCAAACTTATCTGCTCTATCTTCATTGTAGAATCTCAGTTTCTGCAGATGTAAAGTGTTTGACAATTCTCCCAACCATAGATTATAATGTAGGCACAGAGTCCATCAGCTTTCCAAATCACCTTTTTCACAATCATAATCCCAATTCTACAAATTTATTAACAGAAGAATGGCAACCAGAGGGTTGGGTGCCAGATTCTAGCCTCAGAAAAATACTGAAAATTTCACTTCCAATATGAATTAAGTTTACCACATGCCCAGAATAAATGTGCTAAGGTACCTATCGTGGATTTACATCGTTTACATGTTGGTGGGACATCAGGATTACATTTGTGTAGCTTTTCCTGCAAGTAATGGAGTCTGTGGAGCGCTTTGAACTGTATTAGATTGTGCCTGGTGTTAACACTTTTGTACGTTTCGTAGACATTCTTCCCAAATCTCATCAATTATATTAAATTAGTCTGCCAATTGCTTTTTTATATACGGTATCTTTGAATTCACTGGAGCTCTATCATGAAACATTCAATAGAAAACACCTCACGACTATTACTAGTCTTGAGAGTATTATGTTTATTCAAAACTTCTAAGTTTGGTACTGTTTTTTTTTTTAAACAAAATCTCTAATCTGTAAATACGTGAGAAAACTTGAGGCAGGCATTCCATATTTGGCTTGTAGCTGTGTAAATGAGGCAAAACCTCCCCGCATATAGAAATCATTTATGTTATTAATGCCTTTCTGTTTCCAAGCAGAGAAAGTAATATCATTTAGGCCAGGTATGAAAGCGTATGAAGTTTTATCTGTTCCCATGTGCATACTGCGACTTCCTGATTTTGGTGGGGCTGTTGAGCAAGGAGGCCTTGTTGCATAACAATTGTTCTAAGCATAGCCAGGCAGGGCAGGAATATGAAGAGGAGGGGGGGCTCAGACACTATTTTGATGTGTCAGCTTATACCTATATGCATTTCTTGGTAACAATACAAAACAAAATAAAACTTCCCTTTCTGGTTGTATTAGTGAAAAACACAACATTATAGGGCACAGAAACATGTTTCTCCTGAGCCACTCCTCTTCATCGATGTCACAGCATGCCCCAGTAATGCCCCCTCCTGCCCCTCCTACCCCGCCACCCCCCACTATGGTGCAGCATTCGAGGTTGTTGCAGAGGTCAGTGTGCCACAATGACTTCATCTCCCCTGCTCGGAGACTGAAACATGCCCAGCATGCATGAAGGCTACACACACACACACATACACACTCGAACACACACATACACAGTGTCTACTCTTTTTTGCTAATGAGGAGGCTGGGCCTCACGGTGCAGGGATAAAGAGGGGGCGAACGGCTCAGACCCCCAATGGGTCCGCTTGAACTTGTGAAATAGGATTGACACCACACTCAAAATGAGCTCCCACCATGTCGGAACAGCAGACTGAAGCCCCCCAGGAGGCTAAGTTGAATCAATTCTCCTAATGATGTTTGTAATTTAGGAGGCTAATGACATGCACTATGAACTGGAAGATTATGTCGTGGAGATGCCTCTCAGAGTCAAGTGTAAGAATAAATGCCTAAGAGGATCACAAACATACACAGAAGGTGGAGTATTCAAATATTCAAATCCTGCACATGGAGTCTACATGTCAGGGCATTGATTTAATATGCAAGACATTTCTGAATGTCTCATAATGCAAAATGTAAGCAGAGTCACTGGGTCAAAAGCATTCAAAGCGAGATGCAAGTCTGCAGGTCACTTCATGCATTTTCCTTTGAAAGCCGTTGGTGTCGGCTTTGTGTGTTGCTGAAATCTATTCATTACAGTTCATAGATTTGTTTGAGGGTTTCTTTGGGGTCCTGTCTTGAGTGCTTTCAAGTGTCAAATCAATTACACTCTTTAACAGGTCCTGGTTTCTCTGACTTGAAATAGTAAGCATTCAGCGCTTTACTTTTTATAGAGTTGGAGCAATTGTGAGAGGTAGTTTTGAAACAGAGTGATCAAACTTGATATAGCAGTGGCTGGAACAGGACAACTTTTAGACTTTAAAATTGGTCATGCTCCAAAAAAAAATCGCTGTTCTCTGACACTTGCCATCCTGCAACTAAACCTTTCTCCCTGGATCTCACTCAGGTTATTTTTCTCAGACTTGAAGAAGTTCCCTCTGTGACCCTCCAGTAAACTATATATTACACATTTTGTTTTCACAAGTCTCCATGACAAGTAAATCAACTGACTATTGGTACAGCTTCCATTTATGTGTGACTCTCCAGTCCATAATTGTTGCATTGCGGCGATTTAGCCGGCAGATTAGGGTAGCAGCAATTTGTTTTTTTTAAAGGTTATGAGGAGTAAATACTGTGGGGTTTCACAGATGTTTTGTATCCCCTCTAGATTTGGCCCAGAGTACTCTTGAGCTGCTAATTTTGTTTCTACCCTTTGGGCGTACTGAAGCCTGCTTCCTGTGGGATGAGGATGTCTCTCATTGTACATGATGCTAAGTGCTGTGTGTGTATGTGGTTTTCATGGATGAGCAAGTGTACACGGGCGCACACGTGTCCCTGCATGTATGTGTGCAAATCTGACTTGTGTGTGTGCGGCAACAATGCCAAATATTTACGCAAGAGCAGCCACATAGGAGGCATGGCGACAGTACACAGCATGATATGCATACGCAACATGTTGATATGATTACTCCGCGGGCTGCTCCCTGTGTTTTAGGCTGGTCATTAACAACCTATTTGAAGACTTTGTCAATAGGTGCCAAGACAACAAGAAGCAACATCGCCCCCTCCGTGCTCGACACCCCCCCTCCTCCTCCCTCCCATCCACTTGCCTTTCTTTCTCTCATTAATATGGAAATGAGTCGCTCATTGTTGTTAGTAGGGAAGAAAGCTGTCATGTCTTTGGTGACAGGCTCAATGGATGTGTTTGGATTGCAGGGCTTGCTGTTTTCCGAGAGCATGTCTTATCTTTGTTTAGGCAGCAAATCAAAAATGTAAACATCACTTCATTAGCATCTGTCAGGAAGCTTAACGCTATGATTTTTAATACATGGCTAAACCCTCTGAATAGGCAAACAGGCCTCGTTATTCTGTCTCTTCTTTTATCTCCACTTTGTGTAGTAGTTAATTTCTCAAAGGGAAACTTACTTAATCCTCTGCATTTGCTGGTGAAAGCCGTGTTGCGGAGCTCTTGCTTCCCCCTCTGCGAGAAAACTATTTACCAGTTACTTTATTGTACTTTTCCTGATGGTAGGTGGTTACTTAAATACGCTTTCTGATTGCAATCCAAAAAAGATTTTTCTTTAGTCAGATGAAAAGCAGCGCAAAAAGAAAATTTTGCTTTGGAAAAAGTCAGAAAATGAATAAAACATGAATTTCTTGCACTATCCTTAACCTTTAAGAGGGATCAAAGAGGCTTGTGTTCTCCCCAATCACTGGTGTTATCAGCATTACACTTCAATGACTTCATCAACGCTTTCTCCTCACCCAGCATTTACTTCAAGTGTACCTGCACATTGTTGAGTGATATTATAATTACCGTGACATGACCAAAAGCGGCTAAGATTAGGTAAATGCAGCTACTTTTCTCAATTAAGTGTTTTGTTTATACCCAGGTATTGCCTGTTGCAGGGGAACATAAGCATCAAACCTCAATGGAGTCATGTTTCCTGCTTCTCAGGAGGGATTTCAGCTCCCCGTGGGCTCTGTAGGCGTCATCAGTGGGCTGTTTTTGCAGCTGCAATCTCCTGGAGTTCATCACCAAGCTGGAGCACCCTTCATACTGGGTCATATTTGAAGATAAATATAAGCTACAGGCCAAAGTTTTCCCAAAAAAACAATGAAAAAAACTGACAGAGACAGAGACAGAGATGCAGTGACAGCTAGACATACCGCGGATTACTGAGAGGATGTCATTGACTTAAATGTCAGCAGCTCCTCAGGGAGATGTGTGGGATAATGGCTGTGATTTGAGCTATATACTCTTGTGTCAAAGCATTAGGTCAGTCTGTAAGTTTATCTTGAACAAAGTTGTAAAAGATTAATGATAACATGCTTTTTTGTGAGTGATGAAATAGAGTTTCAATGCTATCATTGTTGAGAGAAGTTTGGATCACAAAGATACACGAAAAAGACAGGTAAACAGAGATATGTTGACATCACTGAACAATCGCGGTGACCACAGTAGTTATGAAACCTCTTATGGTCAGGCATTCAGAGAGCTCGGTTAAGGTTAGAATAAGATCGTGCTTTAGCACTGAAAAAGTTCAGAGTAATTTCAGACACAACATGTTTATGTGTTACTAAAACCACAGTCTTTCCTTAACTTTAGCCAAAGTGCTTTCATTGCCTCGAAATAACCACAGACAGGACGTGCCTTGTACGCCCACCGCCCACCATAACTGCCGTTAAAGGGGCTATTTCTAGGTTTTCTCTGCTGCTGAATGTGGTTTCTTCCTGGGAGCAGGTGGGGGCGATTGCTGCTTGACAATAGCTGCAGCCATCATCAAATTTACAAGACAACAGGGTTATAACACACACAACGCATTGCTTCAAGATTGGATACTGTCCTGAGTTAGTATCAGAAAATGACAGTGGTGGTTAGGGCGCTAATTTCAGTCAAAGGAAAGACGTTATAGAGAACATCACAGATCTTTTCTTCCTCTCAAAACAGCCCTGTTCAGAAAGGAAGAAAAACACTAGAAAGAAGCGGAAATGGACTTGCAACGTTTTGTCTAGGCTGGCACTTATGGCTACGACTGCTAATGCTAACGTTAGCTGTGTGTAGCACATGGACTGTAGCAATAGCAAAACATAAATAACCCCTTTAATAAACATTATGTTATTCAAAAAGTGAAAAATAATCCTACCTCTGAACATCTGGTGAGCAGCTACCACCTAATTTGAAAGAAAAATAGAATATTTACGTATTTTTTCGGTGGGAGGTGGAGGTGATGTATGTCACAATTTTCAGGATATTTTTACTGTTTTCCTGCTTGATACCAGGGTTACTTACCGCAGGGAACTGTATTTGATTGGACAGCCACCTCTTATGACGGTTAAGTTTCACTCTTGATCATCCATGTCAACACCGAGAGCGTGAAAATGCACTTTAACGGCGGTCAAACCATGGTCAAACCCAAACTCGGAACTATTTGGCGTATCTGAAGGTTGGCGCGAGAGCGGGCGAGTGTAAGTGTGACACCTACTGGTCGGGAGGAATAGGCTACAACATGGCGCCAGGCGAGCAACTTCCATTGAAATGAACGGCGGCCATTTTCCGGTCCGGTATCCAGTTAATATTATACATCCATGGCTACAACTTGTAGCTTAGCCCTTGAACCTTTTGGCAATGTAACAACAAGCGCTGTTGCTATTATGGATAGCCTTCCCCAACCTTATAACTTTCAAAGAACTTGATTACATTTTCAGATTTAAATTCACAGCACAGAAATCCTTGAAATTGTCAGATGCAACAGGAACATAGGAATCCTAGGATAAATGATCCATAACACTCCCATGGTTCCTGATAATACATTAAGAACAGCAATGATAAATACTTTGTCTCTCTGACTGGGCCTCTTTGTTGGTGACTTGTACAAATTTAACTGACAGCTGCTATAGTCAAATATTCCGCATGGGCAGCACGTTTGCACAAAACCAGATGATAAATATATTGTCACAGTAATCAGAAATCTATGGCTTTGTCACACATTACCAGAGAATCGACAACCTGGTCCACATTGATTAGCTGGAGCTGCCATCCTGTGAAAAGAATACAACACAGATGTAATTATGTACAAGAGTCCTCTCAGATAGATTTTTGTTCCCCTTTTAAAATCACTACAGATTTTGTTTCATTCCTAATTGTCTATTCAGAAGTTGTTCCAGTTGCTGAAGTGCCTTTATATGAAACAGAAGAGAGGAGGGGATGGGGTGAATGCGAGCGTAAGGTTTTTGCATTTGTATTCCTCTATCTACTTTTTGTCAGAACAGTTTCATTTCCATGTCAGTGATTTATGTAGCGAGATAGAAAGAGGCTGTTAATGAGATATTTCTTTTGCACTCCTCATGAACAACAACATGTCAAAATAAAGATAAAAAACAAACCCAAATGCTTGCCGGAGGAACAAATTAGGTCTTGTGGCAATATTGCAAAAAAAGAAAAGAAAAAAAGAAAAAGAAAACCTTTTCCATCACACCACTCTAAACTCATAAACATCCCCGCATCTTGGATTTGATGTACATCTTCTCATTTAAAAACACTAGGCTGTAATTGAAACTTATGCCTTTTCAAACCAGAATATTTTACCTTGAAGACACGCTGAACCATTTCTGCTGAAGATGAAACAACAAACCATAATAGAAAACAGAGTTATTTTGGGATATTGCCAATAAGCCATATTGCTGCATGAAATGCAATACACGTCTTGTGTTGTCATTTTCATCTTAGAGAAAACAAGTTACTTGCAAAGGTCAATTTTCTTTAAGGTCCTAAATTATACAACTCTTATTTCCTTATTTGGCTAAAATGACATATTTCTTAAAATAAGTCAAAACATCTTTTTAAATAGTTTAACATCTGTTTTGTGATATTTTTCATTCAATGTTTTTCTTTATGTGAATGTTTTTTGTTTTTTTTATCTTTGTGGAAATTGTCATAAATCATTAAGTCACAAGTTTTCACCACCATTCACATTATATTTCATGTCATTTTTTTTTCTCCTTTGTATTTTTGGAATATTGGAAAACAGAGGCTAAAGTTCCCTCAGGCAGTGATATATATTTTTTGGGTAGTGTGTGTTTATTTTGGATGAAGAGAGAGAAGCCAGCCAGTGCTTCCCCCAGTCTGACTGACTGTGAAGCTGCCATCTTTTTTTTCTGCAGTTTTCCTGGAGGTGGAGTGAAGTGCCTCGGATGCTTGCGGGTGGCGCTGACAGAATCTGAAGTGGGTCGTCCACTAACCTCAGCCCCCTGGAGTACGGTGGGTCTGGGCCAGAGCGGAAGGGAGCGGTGTCCTGCTGAGACGCCGAGTCTGGTCTGGAGGTAATGGGCAGAAGGGAAAAAGAGCTTTGCCTGTGGCGTGGCACAAAATGAATTACTGCCATCTTTCTGCTCCTCTGCCTCACAGTGAGAGTAGAGTCTGGAGGGGCAGATAACAAGGGCACAGAACCACAAACTAAAGCAAAATGGAGAACTGCCCAAGAAAAAAAAAGAAGCTGTCTGGCAGAGTTAATATCATGTCATTTATGATGATTTGGCTGAACGTATGATGAGGTCATTCTCATTTCTGTGTTAATGTCAGCCCAGACAGTGGCGCAGGGTGGTAGCAATGACTGGAACATTTTATTGTATTTCTTAGCTCCCCCTCTTCTCATTTAGGGTAACAAAACATGGTATGAGTCTTTTTTTCCACGGGTGTGTTACAACACTTTTGGACCAGAGTGATAAGACTGTCATAGGCTAAAATTGCTCTATAAAACAGACAGAGCTGAATGCAGGCTGATAGAATATCATACAAATTTCAAATCTAGATTGCATGCGTGTAACAAAAGGTAAATGAATAAATAAAAAACCCCTGTGTTAACCTCTATTTATGTGTCCAAGGTTTAGAAAAACAGCCAACACTTTGTTATCCTTACACTGTAGAAGTGTAGAGAATAAATCAGTGACCTCTAGTACAACATGTCACTTGCATATTATAGAACAGATCCAATATTTCACATTCATTGCTGTGCATATTCAACTATGCTTGTGCACATGTTCATCTCGGTAGTTCAGCGCCTATGGGGTGATCGAAGTAATTTCCCATAAACATGATTTAAATTTCCTCAGGGATCAATACACCACCATCATGAATCTTGTGCTCTTTGATGCTCATTTGGTCTAAACCGGTGTGGTCTCCCGCCCACCGGGTTTGCATGTTGTGGTGGTTACCGTGGTCAGGATGAGGATGTAAGGCGATATGTCCAACCCCTAAAAGCATCCTGATGAGGAAGTGCTCACTAATCCTGCAGATCAATAGAAGAAAAGGTTCATCTCGTCTTTGCTCGACTTATGGTTCACTGTTTGATCTTGCAGATTTTTTTTCTTTTTTACCACCCATTGAATCTTCCAGTAAATTCAATTGAAGTCAGCAAAACTACAGTGAATCAGCAGAGATTTTTTTTTCATCAAAACCAATCCTGAATATGCTTGAATGGGATACGAGTAGCCGACAAGGAAAAAAAAGGAGGCAGGAAAATGGGTGCATAATTAGGTCAATGCATTAGAAAACTGTTGAGTTGCATTTTGATTCATCTCGCCTTGCCCCGTTTGAACATGTCACCTGCATGCAAATGATTCTCTTTCTTGTCTACCCGAGAGGAAGGGGAAAAAAAACTACTTGAATTCATTGATGCCATTGTCTGGTATTAGATACAATCAATCTGGTGAGTGGGTGGGGAAGCGGTATGAGGGGTCCGCGGAGATTAAACAGAAGCCTCACCATGGTTGTTCCAAAAACAAAATAAATCCATTCATCCAATTAGGAGCTGAGGAATATTCCAAAAAAAAAAAGAAAAAGAGTTGGATGTTGGCTTCGCTGCTAATTTACACTCTGCTTCCATCTGAATATCCTAATAGACTGGACAAGATTACAGGCCACATCAAAGTCTGCAGGACTTAAAAACAAATAAGCCAGAGTGACTGGGTGGCACAGCGTTTTTACAGCGAGGCTGAAAATATGCTAAACTGGGTACACAGAATCAGCTCCGCTTGCATAATGAATTCTCACAACTTGAACCAGAGTTCATTTAAGAAAACTGGCAGAATTTTCCCACATTTTTGCTTGCGATTATTCTTTTTTTTTTTAGACTTGTATGTTACATTACCTAACCACCTACACCATTTTGTTAACCAAAATATTTCAAGATAGAATACAATTGGTCAGCTCTATTCCTCCCCTTCACTCCTTTGGTCTCCTACTCAAATAAAATGAGTTTAACTCTACAGCTTTGATTAACACCCAACGTTCCACATCCTGCTGAGCAACTCCGTCTGTTTGATGAATCTGGCCCTGTTTTGTTTCCATGCTGCTCCTGGTGTGTGATGCATGACAGCACTGCCCTCTTCAAAATGCAGTTTTATTCCACACAGGGGGAAAAAGAAGAAGAAAGAAAAAAAAGTGAAGCAAGGAAGACAGCATCGTCTCAACCTCCTTTTCACAGAGCACCTCAAAACCTTGTGGAAGAGAAAAGAAGGTGCAGAGACAAGTGGCATTTTTTTTTTTTTTGCAGAGGGAAGAAAGTGGTTCGAAGCGGCTATCAAGCACCAAAGTGATGCATGTAGGAAAGTAAACAAGAGAGGCATGTGTATTGTGTCTTGGTGCTCTGGGTAATCTCTTAACCCTGCAGGTGAATTGCATTTGGTGGCCTCACGGGCACACGGTGTCACACAATATTAGACTCCCCACTTTGTTTTCCATGTGAGCCATTTGATTTTTTTTCACCCACGGTTGACATATCCACTGTTTACCAGCCTGTCAAGGTGGTAACAGAGAGCGCCTTTGGATAAGCATTTGTTTAGGCAGGAGAAACCTACCGAGACCTTTATTTAATTTACAGCAGTTTTATGTTCATTGATGTTTTAAATGAACTGATGAAAGCGCACAACGATGAGATGAATTAATACTTTAATGGGTGATAAGGTTAGCTGTACTTAGGGAACCTAGAATTGATGAAAAATGGAGACTGGAAAGAGGCCAGTCACAGCTGATGTAGATGTGTCAAACAAGACTAGACTGTATTTGGAAGTTGTTTCAGGTGTCGTAGAGAGAAGCAATGAAATTCATACAGTGTATAACAATGAGACTGGCCTTCTACCCAGAGCGCTGACTGGAGGGGGTTAGTGGTGTGTGTGAGTGTGTGTGAGGATGGGGGGTCTGGGTGAGCCCTCTGATGTCATGCTGCTGGTAATTTGTTCTGAAACAAGAGGAGAAATATTGCTGCGCTGTCACTGCAGTGTCAAGCCTCACACTGCGGGACAGATTTCGCTGACACTTCGTATCCTTTGGAAAAACTCGCAACTCAGTGCTATTCCCAACGGGACTCAGACATGGCCGGGGAAACAGGGAGAACACACTTACTGTACGTCGGAGTAACAGCCATTAACTTTTAACTCTCTGACACGGTGCTTGCTGCATAAGCTGCCACAGAGAATACAATAAGGCAATAAGGCAATGAGAATAAGCTGCGCTGTGCGTCTCTCCAATGAGTAACCTCCCCTTCTCCCCTGTAAAGGAGCCAAACTGAGCCACCATCCAGAAATCAATGAAGCACTCCTCATAAAGGGATTGTCAAATTCAAGTCTGTGCAATTTGTTTTGTGATAACTCTGCAGGCTCATGCATAGAATCAATAGGAGAGCCTGTGGCAAAAGAAAAAAAAAACAGAGGAGAGGGGCTTGAATGTGTATTGATTCATACTCACTAGCATTAAAAGTACAAAATTTGGAAGTCCTATAACCTTTGATTGCATCATGTGTTTAGATCAGTTAAGTATATTTCACACTGAAGTGGAGGGTAAATGCCCTCATAATTCCTGATTCACCATCAATATCTCTAGCATCTCATGCATGACGGGTGTAAAGGTGTGTTTTTTTTCCATTGCTATCACATTTTTGTTGCTGTGCTTAACGTTGAGGTCTGATATAGGAAGTGTTGGTTCATACCACCTGTCATAACAGATCATCTTTTTCATGTGCACATGGAATGCCAGTTGTGAAATATACTATAAGTCAATTAACCCATCGAGCAGCAGTTTTGCCCCCTCCTCCTCTTGTCACTCCATTAAAAAAACGCGGCAGTGAGGAATAGCTTGCAGCCCCTCCCTATGGTAGAAAATCATTACACAATCTGAGCGAGAATAGAATATTCTGTGCCCAGGCTTGCCTCCTGTTATTGCACCATTAATAACTTTTGCAGCTGCCAACTAAACAACACCAAGCTTGGTTGGAGAGGAGCTGACTAATGCAGTCAGTAAATTAAAACCATCGGTGTTCGTCTTCATAAGACAGACCGATCCCTGTTGTCAGAGGCTGGGCTTGCACCCCCCCCTCAACACCCACCACCATTCTTCTCCTCCTCCTACCTAGCACATATCTATTTGTGTTATACTTTTCGAGAGAATGGCTGCATTCCTCATTTCCCATTGAGTAAACAAACCCTTATGATTGTATGTTCACCCTGCTGACTCTAAAACTGAATGCAGGAATAAGGCTAAGTTTTCTGTGGAGAGGTAGGAGAGATTATAAGGGGGGGACTGGCTATCTAACAACCCTCTTATTTTTAAAATTTAATTACCATTAAGCAAACAATGACAAAAAACAAATACACATTTACGTCAGGAATTACAATGAGATGGAAAACTAAAGCCTCAAGACAGTTAATCTTGCCAATCATCTCCACATACTCATTAATTGCTGTTCCGTGGATTGATCAAAGAACCTTTTTAAAAAGTTTTAACTTTGTAATTAAAAGCAAATGCCACATAAGGCCTATATCCCATTAGCTCAGTATGAACATTCATGCAATTTAATTATGTAGAATCTCTAGCTTCATTATGATGTATGGTTGTTATAGAAACTAGACTTGCTGCAACAAGGTCTCCAGAATGAAATAAACCCGGCTTATACAAAATATAAGCAATATGAATGTGGCCTTCATGAAAATTAGGGCACTGACTTAAGGAAGGGAAGGTTAGGTTAAGAAAGTATGCATATAAATCATATATTAAATACTGTACATCATATCTTCCTTTAGTTATGTGCTCCCTCTGTGTTGGAGCAAAAAATATATAAAGATAAAGAAACATCAGGAGTATAACCAAGCTAAATTTTGCACAGACCACAACTCCTAATCTGTGAAATTGGATGAATTTAAGTTGCCTACCAAATGGGATTAAATTGTATTGGCTGCAGTTTGCTGAGAGGGGGGCATGTGTGAAAGGAATGGATACGGATGTTACAGTATTAAAGAGCCCCCCATATATTTCACCCAGGAAACACAGTGGAGAGCATCCAGTGGGAGTCAATGGGCTCAGGGAGGCTGAAGTGCCAGCTCAAGAGAGAAGGCTTAACAAAGGCTGTGTGGGAGGGCTTCTGTGCAGTGTGTGCTCATGAAGTGGAGCATTGTCTCAAGTTTTCCCCCAACTGCCAACCCACACGTGTAGTCACAAACCTACCACCCTAGATACACCTAATCACCATGAAATGGTCTGCCTCCCCTGCACGTCCGTAAACTGTGTAATTTTGCACATGCAGACAGTAAGACAATGTGAACTTAACCTCACTAGTGCAAGAGGGCCTGAACTGAAGCACTTAGAGGCACACTTTAAAGAGCACAAAGCAGTAGTAATGTCTACAGTACATTACCCTTGCCATTTGAGCTGCAGTACCTTGTGCGTTAGCGGAAGGAGAAGGACTGGGGGTGGGCAGAGGGGGTTGGGGAGTTGGTGGCTTCAGATCTTGATAAACATAACAATTATGATGTAAAAATGCTAAAGGCTAGGTTTGGTTAAGGCACACGGTTAGTTAGGCTTGGTTTAAAATGATCAACATGCAGCTAAAGGAGCTAATTGTAAGTTTTGCTGTTGCTACATTAACTTCAGTTAAGAAGTGTTGTGAAGATGTAACATTGCTCAGAGTTATATGGCATGGCTTGATGTTTCTAAGTCCAATGTTTTATCAATCGTACAGATTACACAGGTTTACAACATGCACCTGAATTCCTCTTTTGTTCTCATCAGCACTAGCAGCTTTGTTGATTGAACAGTTGAATGCTTCGGGGCAATTAGCTGAAAACACTGACTCTGTTTCACATGACCATTATGATTATAAGCTTACTCAATCAACCTGTGGGGTCTATTTTTTTTTTTTTTCATATTTCATAACCCAACCTTACAGGTGTAGGGCACTGTTGATCCAATTGGTTCAATGCAACTGTTTCACAAGGTATCTGCCTCTGACATTTTTTTGCACATGACAGGTGAAGAGAATCCCATTTGTGCTGCTAAAATTACATTGTAGAAACTCAATAGCAGTGTGCATTTCCAGAAACAATATCACAGTTCATTCGGGTGTCAGCAGTTTTCACAGTGACTATTATCAAAGACATTCTGCTGGAAACTGTTTACAGTGATGTCCAGCACTATTTCTGTCAGCTCCCCCCACACGTAAAACTAACTAAAATCAGACAATGGATGGGTAGAGATACAACAAGCAGTAGCTACATGGAATTGATTCATTTGGGTGAACTGGCTCTATAATCAATCCAAAACACACAATCTGAAATATCTGACAAGTGCATATAAAAAAAATCTCATATTTGATGTGTTTTCCAAAAGCTCATTCACTTCCAAACACTGAAATGATTCAGGCTTTCATTCAGGGAGTAAGCAGCAGCTAATCCGAGCATCATAATTTGTAACACTCCATGCTTATTATGTGGTATCTCAGGCATTATGGGCTGAAGTAATTAACTCGAGCCACCCAAGGGTAAAGGTGTTCATGGTACATATGAGGGCTAAGCCAGTCAAACTGGGGCTAATAATGAAATCAGATACAGTCCCTGTGGTGGGTCACGTGCTGCTCAGCCTGGTCATGGCTTGCATGAAATGCCCTGCTGTCAATTAAAATGTTGCATCAAATATGAAATAACCCACCAGTAATTACTCTGTAGTCTTTAATGACACATGCTGCATCGGATCATGAAAAGGATCATTCTGTGTAGTTAATTCTTGGAGCTGAAAAGTGAAAATATATAAATCATATTTTCCTCAGTGTAATTTTAAGATGATTATTCTCACAATTAGCTAATGGTATTAAGAGATTCAAATCTCGACAAATGGACTTTGTCTGTTCCCCTCTTGTGTTGTGTCAAAAAGAACACCGGCATGGGCATTGACTTCCAAAAATAATGAGTTTCTCTCCTGACTTGATAATTGAAGATATAATGAGGGAGAGAGAAAAGACAGAGATGAAGAGAGAAAAGAAGTGTGTCTGTGTGTGAGTGAGTGAGTGTGTGTGAAAGAGTGCCCCATATTTTTTGTCATAGCCCTGGGGGCTGGGCACATACACCCCCAGCATTGCAACCTACTTTTTACACCCCTCCCTGGAAAAAAAAAAAAAAAAAAAAAGAGGCCCAAAGTGTCCTGAGCCCAAATCCAATCTGCTTCTCGTGACACCATTGTCATTTCCACGCTGTGCCAGCTCTGAAAACAGCTCTGCCACCTAAATGTGCTGTGCTGCGCTGTTTGTCTTCATGTACTAATGCTGACTGAGAGTACATAAATTACTGCTAAGTAAACATGTAGACATGAAGCAAATAGCAGATAAACAAATCATGAAACAAGGGAAGCTCGGTCGTACAGTAGATGCATTTGAAATTTCCTTATCTCCGAGCAGTGTTAGAAATGATTATTTTATGCCTCCACATGTATTCTTTAATAATGTACTTGCTGATGCCGAATGGCTTTTTGTTTAATATGAATGTTTTATCAGCTCAATTCATATGAGGGACATATAAAAGTAAAATGATTTTGCTTATTTTTATTCCCCCCCCTCCTCCTTCTCTATCTTGGGATGAACCTCCGTCACACTTATCGCTTCTGCATCTGCATTGTAAATTAAACTGAACAAGGGCACAACATTAGGATGCAAATTAAAGACCTTCAAAAAAGCATTCAAATAATGATAGGGGGTAGAAAACCAAGGGGGCGTTTAGAAAAGTATTGAAGTTTTGCTTGGCTGCCTCTACGAGGGCCTCATAACCATATTCTAGGACTTCTGTCAACATTGATAAAATGATAAAATGTATTAGTCTCATTTACAAATGTCGTCTTCTGAGAGAAGGTGTTTGTTCCAAGTAAATATTGACTCATTTGAAATAATTGTTTGCACCACAAATTGCTAAATTTAATCCACGAGTACACATCAACCGCTCCTGCCGCAAATGATTTTCTGCCATTTCTTTTATTTTTCTTCTTTCTTTCACACAGAATGACACTTCCTACAGTCTTCATTTCAGAGACAATATAAAAACATATATATCACCTCGCATCATGGGTGATGTTTCTCATTTGTCTAAACGACGGCGCATCTGCCTACTTCTCCATTTGCTTCCCACTCTGGCATTAACAAAGTGTTCCTCACGTGTAGACATCAAACTGTGAAGACATTTTCGTTTGCGGATGTAATGTTGTCATTCTCTTACTGTGTTTGCACCATGACAGCCACTGCATATCCACTGCATATATTGAGATACTACACCTTTAAATTTGAGCTTAGGCAGTGTTGAGATAATAGGTATGATGATGATGATGATGTAATCTTGATATATAATTAAAAATCCCCATGCAAATACGAACCCGGAGCTCATTAGAAACAATAAAGTGGTGTTGATGAACAGCTTCAAACACTCCCAGGCAGAATACATTCCTTTAGTAACCTTATAATGTATTTCTAAATCGCTCTTTATGACAGAGCAGACATAGATTGCATCACGAGGGATCCAAAGTTAATCCAATTCAAATGAGGTTCAAGGCAGCATGCTTTTTTTCCTCGAATTGTGATTTATTGTTTTCAAAAACCCATTCCATGCTCATCTCTCTGTGTGCATGCAGCACCTTTTGTTTACCGCAGCTATCATGTCTCTGTCAATCACGCTGGAGCCATGTTACTTTGAGAAAACACAATAAGCTTGAAAGACGGCGAGAGAGAGTGAGAGAGAGAGCGGGGAGAGTCAGCAAGAAAGAGACTGAAACCATTTTCTTCTTTCATCTGTTTTCTGTCTCCATCCATACCTCTCGGCATGATGGTAATTGCTGCCAGCAGGTAACACATTCAATTAAACACCTTATTCCCGGATACAAGCAAAACATGTTTATTTCTAGATAGCGCAGATAGAATGTGATGCATTTGAATACGGTGAAAGGCAGCATCCTGCATGGTTTAAAACCAGCATAAGAGCATTCAGACAACATTCAATCCAAGGTTTTTCTCGCCCTCCTCCCCCCTCCACATCCTCTTTTTTTTTTTTCCTTTTCTGCAGGATTCATGTACTGCTTTAACAGTCAAGAGAAGCAATTAAAAGCTGGCAGAGGGTTAACTAACACCCAGTGGAGCAAAATCGATGAGCGGCATCCTGCTCGAACTAATCACAGTACTGAGGGTGAAGCCAGCCAGCAGACATGAAAAGTACAGGAAGCAATGACAGGGCTAATGGTTTGGAAAATGCTGCTGATGAATGAGGAGAAAAGGTTGTGACTCTACTTTACCCTCTTTTATTTACCTTGCTTCTGGGCACCATTATGACTTGAATCTGATACCGAAGCATTTTTTTGGGGGGGGGATAACATGGCTTGAAGGATGGTGAGATGGGTGGATAGATGGAGTTGAGATGCCCGTATGAACGTTAGATACTTTTACTTTAGGCACGCATTCGTAGAAATACTTTGCCAGATAGCGAAGCAATCCGGCAGCAGCTTTTGTAGATATTAAGCCCAACTGTCATTTAGACAAAATGGCTCCATACCATTTTCTTTAATCTCCTCTGTGTAAATTACTGCTTAGAGCCTGTGAATCACTTTTATTTCTCACTCATCCCACAGAGCCAGCATCAGCTATCATTTTGCGAGCAACGAGCAGGCTAATGAAACCTCTCAGCATTTACAAATAGGAACGGTGAGGAATTTTCTATTTGCATCAGGTCATTGTTTGATCCATGTAAGAAAGGGGGGGAAAAAAAGATGAAGG
Source organism: Decapterus maruadsi (assembly GCA_030347415.2). Taxonomy (NCBI): domain Eukaryota; kingdom Metazoa; phylum Chordata; class Actinopteri; order Carangiformes; family Carangidae; genus Decapterus; species Decapterus maruadsi. Next base: position 7,981,130 of record CM064888.1, on the reverse strand, counting down.
TGCGGGAAAAGAAAAAAGTCTTTCTTTCCCTATTGAAGACAGCAGTCTTGGCAAAAGAGTAAACAATGCAGCTCCGCATACAGCTTGGAGACTTAATGGAGCCATTGCCATGGCAACCCCATTTTCTAGTCATATCTTTAATGAAAAGGTAATGAGAGAAACATAACAGTCCCAACTTCATTACCGGAGTAAGATTCAGCAATAAAAACTAAATCAGAGTGTCTGTCATTTGAAGGAGCAGCAGCAGCAGCAGCAGCAGCAGCAGCAACAGGTCTGAGGTATACAACCGTTATAAAAACAGATGTTAGTTGAGCAGAAGAAGACATATGTCTGGTCAGCTGCTGTCTCTTTTATTAACCTCATGCTCCTAAATCTTAGCCTCTAAAAATTTCATTGATCATGATTTAACAAGTGCGGGTCAGTTCATCAAATTAAGCCTGAGACTGTTTGGTTTTCCCATTTAGAAACTTTCGTTTCCCTTAATTTCAAAGGGGAATATCATATGTCTTTATAAAGTTATGTTTCTCTGGCAGCTAGATTTCCTACTCCACTACGCAGATGCTACACTTGTAAATGCATCAGTAATGACAACCCAGTAGTATTCTGTACACACCATGGCGGTAAATAAAACAGTGACATATTGTCACCTTTTAAGTCAAAGCTTATTTACACATTCAGCAGAGACAGGGCGACACCAGCAGACATTTGGTGTCTTGTGTCTGGTTACCGGCGGGTAGAGTCTGGTGATAAATGTCTAAATGTCTATATTTGTCTATAAGCGAGCCTTTCACATCACATGTGAATGTGATGATAATCAAGGGTTTCATCATGGCTATAAACTGCTTTTCATACAATTAAAAAAAAGAAAAGAAGCAGTAAACACCATAGCAGCATGTTTCTACACCAATGACTTTCTCAAAAAATGATTTTGAGAGAGCTAGAGCTTCATATGTCACAGACCTAAGCAGCCAATCCTGTCAACTTGTGGGGTGGTGGGTGGAGCAAGAAGCCTTGTTAGTACAGAGAAAGAGCAAACGTTTTCGTAGTACAACCATCATAGCCACTGCCAGTTACAAGCGAACAAGCAACAACAACAAAAAAAACATAAAGATGCTAATTACACTAACTGATGCATCTGCTGCTGTCAACCAAGTGCAAGCAGCGATAATGGGCGGGGCCAAAGGTTTGATCCAGAATTCCTCAGTGTAGTGGAGTGTAAGTGTAGAAGCACTTCTGGCACATTTTTCTCTCTCTCTTTTACTTTTTATACGTGAAAATCATGTTAAACAAAATATTAATCACAGCAGACTATTTTTACATACTTTAAAAACGTATCTGGAGGGAAACATAAACACGTTGATTAATGCATCTTAAATTAAGAATCTGACTCGCTCTTACACCGCTGTATAATCTATGGTAATATTAGTGTGAGTTTGGAGCTTTGAATAAAATGTGTTGCTTAAACATTTCATGTTTAAGTCATACAATCAGTGAACAAACACCCTTCGTCCTTAAACTATTAGTCGAGATCACACATATTTCAGTATTGAATGTTCACCAAATGCACGGCCACTGTGTGCAACAGGAAGAGACATCCATTTTCGCAGGGCAGCGTGCGTTTGCTCTCTTTATAGTCCCATTACATACATATTTGACAAAGATTATATTACATACGTTTGGCCATGCGTGTGGGGGGAGGGAGGGGGAGTGGAGGTGAATTTCAAATGATCAAATCCTCTCGGACGGTCTTTGCATTTTTACACAGGGCTGGGGATCACCTCTTTGCATTTTACACAACCGCGAGAATCTAACATTCATCTTGTTTTTTTTTAATTGGATGTGAGCTCTGGAAAGGGTTGCCCTCCAGAAAATGAGATGTGGCCCCTTTACCAGGCCTGTAAGGTAAATATGCGTCACATTTGAATCCGCGTCTCGCTGCAGCAGTTTACCTTGTCGTCCTCTCCTCATTATCACAGTAACCTTGTGATCTGGCCAATTTTTCAGCCGTAATGATGCATGATTTTCTGAAAGTAATTTTAATATGGACTGGGGAGATCCAGCTGCCAGGTACCAAAGTAGTCTTTGGCTGCCTTCAGCCGTGCACTCAAGCCACACAAAGTCCACCACTAGCCAGCCTTCTCACCTCCTCCCCCTCCAGCCCTCAGACATCTTCCATGCATAATTAGGTAGAGTCCATTGAGAATAGTAGAGATGTATTTTTTTTTCACTACTAAGATGAGGGTTTTAAAAAAAAGAAAGCACAGATGAATGTTGTAGTATTGTTTCAAGGAGAAGTGGGCTTTGTTTGTGCTGAGCATTAAGGGAGCCCTGACTGATCTCTGTCATAAGATCGCACAGATTTGGCAGTGTTGAAATTTATTCTTATACTCTGCTGCAATTTAATTTTAACAATCTCTCTCTTTTGAGTGCAAGCAAATGGGGTGACAGACTCAATGTTGTGGTATCAGAGCCAGTCGAATGATAAGTAATGGCCAAAATAAGAAAAAAAAGAAAAAAAAAGAATGGTAAGAATGATGCCCTGGGCTGCATCCCAGATCTGCTATGAATACATTGAAGGATAATTGTGTGGAGTGACTGGACTACTGTGTTTACAAAGGCGCATTAACGCCAAAGCCAAGACAGTCCGGGAAGGAAGAATGTACAGCAGAGCAGTGGAGGGGTCTGTCTGTTTTGAATACATTCTTTCCTCATTGTCCTCTCAGACAGGAGGATTATTACTGGCTGGACACACGCTCTGGCAGCACCAGCCTTCATTATCATGCAGCAGTCGACACAGGTTTAACAAAGAGAAATTTGTCTAGCATTTGTTTATCTGGAAGAGCAGGGTCTGGCACGGCAACGCTGGCAGCAACAGCGGCAGGCTAAGGTGGATAGACACTCAAGTAAGTTGGCGGTCGCTCATAAAACCCACCACCGCCGCCACTCCCCTCCCTCTCTTTCTCTCTCTCTCTCTCCCCTCCCCCTTCCCACTGTCCCCTCTCTACCACCATCACCCTCTCATGCTCCCCACAGGTGCACAGATTTTCTACCTCCCACATCAAAGAGACGGCGGCGGAGTGAGATACTGAAGTGCAGAGTGACACAGAGTTTCATCTTCAATTGTATCCTGTATTCAAAAGAAGAAGCTATATTATTAATTTCTTCTCTTTTTTTATATTAGGATTTTTATTCATAGCTGAAGCTGTTGGATTTCGAAGGCCATGCGCCGTCTGCCTAAAACAAAATTCAGCCAGCGGATGTCGAGATTAGAATTCTCCAAGAAAAGATTCGACATATAGTTACAGGGTCAATGCAAAGATCTTGAAAGTGAAGTGAGGGAAGTTTACGCCGACCCACAAAATCACCAAGGTAAAGCTAATTATCTGACTTTCCCCCCGCTGAGGAGTAGGTGTGGCAGCTCCAAGTTATTGACAGTTCCTTTTTTTTTTCTTTCTCATAAGCTTTGTTGCGGGAAGAGGGTGGGGCATTTGTCTCCTCCTTGACCTTCCTGTGAACCGAATACATCAGGAGTCTGTTGCTGAGGAGATTAAAATCATGCAACAATGGGACGCCACAGGAGCAAGGAGGGCCCGGGCTTCCTAAATATATGCAACACAAATCTAAAGCTGCCTGACAGTTTTGTCTGCTCACAGTGGTGGTTTAATCTTTGCCTGCACCTAATAGGCAGAATACGCCTCTGTTGTGACACATTTCCTTGTTCGGATTCTTGCTAGGGCAACAAAGAGGGTCAGTGATGAGTCAGAGTTTTTTTTTTTTCTTCTCTTCTTTGGAGGATTTATAGACTCGGGAGGAGATAAGAGATGTGAGTGCACTGCATGTCTTTGAGGCATCATTGCAATCAGTGCTATCCCGTCACACATCCAGGGAGTGCTGTGAGTGCCGCAACCTCGTCTTATTACAGACAGCAGGTGCAGATGGTTAAAGGCAGGTGTTTGGTGAGGAAAAAAAAAGGAAGGGAAGAAGAAGGAAGGCGGAAAAAAAAGAGAACAAGCACCTGGTCCCTCTGTTGTAGCAGTCTGGGGCTGCTCTCACCATGATTAGCTTTGTTTCTCCAACAGAGCGCAGCAAGGAACAAGACCTACAACTTAATTAGGGCGGAGCACAGCAACCCCTTCTTTTGGCTTTGTCCTACACTTGACTGCTCTGAGTTAGAGGAAGACGGGGTGTCTGTGAAGATCGGTTTTGTATGAAGAGCCACGGCACAAGAAGACAGCCGTAATCTGATGCATGTTAGTAGCAAGTCGTGACGAGCGCTCGCCTGATTTCACGTAGGCCTACGCTGAAAGAAAGACCCTCAGAGGTGACCTGACAAGCAATTCACTCCTACAAGTGTTTTTTGGCTTTGGATTGCAGTGCAGTGCTTTGTGCAGCCCTACCCCCTCCCTCCTAACTTTGTTTTTTAAAAGCTTGCATGTGCAGGTACTAGCGAATGCGAGAGCGCTGCTGCTGCCCGGGCAAACCCGCATAATCACCAAACCCCTCCGCACCATCTCCAGGATACTGTGGTGTATCTTCAAGGATGTGCAGAGGAAATGAGTGCTAATAGTGTGTTTGTATTGTCAGAGCTCATATGCCCACAGATTTGCTTTATTCATGGCCTCACTTCATCTGCCAGCCAACCATTGAATAATTGAAGGAATTATCAGGCCAGGAGATCCAAAGCCCCTCAGAAATGTGTCATGCCCCTGAGCAAAGCCTGCAGAAAAGGAAAAAGAGAGAGAGGGAGAGAAAGAAGGGCCTCCTAATTCAGTGCTGCGTGTGTGCAGCCTCACAACACAGCCCAGTAATGTTCCACCTACATACAAAGACAACACACATACAAAGTTAAAACACAGAGGTTGATGATGCCACAAATGGCAAGCTTTGACTGGCAGAATATCAATAGCTCATAACAGCAGGAGCCCATGCATGTCAGATAAATTTATGATTCCCTCCAAACGCTGCTCTCCTATTTTCCTCTACATCAGAATGGATGTTTTTGATGTAGCTAGATTTCACCATGCAGTTTGGCTAGTGTCCCTCATACAAAGAATGTGACTGACGCAACATTAATCTCCAAACAAAGAGACTGGCACAACTACTCCGCACAATTTCAGGGCTATGAGGTGGCAATGTCAGTCTCGATTTCTCACTGCTCCTTCACGAGCTGTTCCACTTTCTCCAAATTCTCATTTAGATCAAACAAAACACTCCAGAAAGGAGGTGAAACGGTACCGTTTAAATCCGTGACACACATGCACACAGGGGACCTCCTTCTCATTTTCTAAACAGAGAGTCATGGCAAGAACTTTTAAATTTGCCATAATAAGGTGTGACCTACATGGGAGGGAGCCAAAGCCCAGACTCCAGCTCCCAGCAAGATTCCTGCCTATAGAGTATTCCAAAATGTAATGCATGAACACTAAGGAGGAGAGAGCTTCTCCTCTAAAGAAGTAATTCTCTCATGGCTGACACACACTTCCTGGAGCATAGGTTAGAATAGAAACCACATCCTTCAAGGTGAAAAGCATGTAATATTTATTTTACTGATACACTGTTTGGTATATTAAAAATGTTACCGACACCAGCCAGGGGTTGTAACATAATATAATCTCTCTGACACTGACATATGAAATGCATTCCTTCGTTGACGTTCATGAATAATGGCAGCTGTTTGGAGAAGAACAACTCGGAGATCTATTTTCAAATAGGTTTCAGCCGCAGTGCTGCAAAAACAACTATCCTGCTGTTTGTGTTGAATGGAAATGCATCTTGCATGAGGACAGGATACTGTAATATGTATCTTTAAGAAAAAAAATGTATATACGCACAACAGGAAAGACAAGAGGAAGGAAGGCAAAGATTTTTTGATTATCATTACACAACACACCTCATGACAAATAAAGAAATGGACACTTGAGGGTTTTGTCGTGTGTTGCAGGATGAAAACGTGTTGCGTGATACTTTCATTGCCGCGGCGCAACAACATGTCAAAATTTGCCTGAGAATAGAAACTCGGGGTGAGGGTGGCAGTCATTCACTGTATGCAGTGTGAGTGCGAAAGGGTGGCCTATTCTCTGTGTGGGCTGGGGGCCTTGTTAAGGGTGCATGCATGCAAGCATGGGGAGAGCTCCTGCAGGCTGTTCAGAGACAGCTGAAGCCCTCACAAGACCAAGTGAGGCCAACATACCAACCCTTTCCACGCTAGCTACCGTAAGGCATAGTTGTTGTTGTTGTTGTTGCTATTCTCTTTTCTTTTTCTTTGAACACTGTTTACACCAAGGTAACTGAAGGAACATGAACATCGATAAAGGAGACGATCAGACAGGTTGTAAAAAGGGCCTTTTCCACCACCGACGTTTTGACTGGTCACAGTGAGAAAAGCACAGGTGTTACTAATAACATTAACAATGGCCCTGTTCTATTCAAGCATCCCAGTAAGACATGACAGTGTGACAGTGAGCCAGCGTGAACAATACCAGGTCTCTGGCAGGGAAGCAGCTAAATGGAATTCAGCCATCATTCATTTTGTTATTTACAACTGTGCCTTTCCTACTGTGACATGTCAAAATGTTGTTAGCAAAAAAAAAGTGTTGAGTTTAGCCCAATGAGATTTTCAAATGAAAAGACAAAATGCACTGTTTGTATCTGGAACAACAAATATGAACATTTTCTGATACGACTCCCGACTTGTCGTTTGTCAGTTGCTTCTTAAACTAGTACAAATCACAGCTGGAAAAATCACACAGTTTTGTGATGTGACACTGCAGTGGTATAAGTTTAGTAAAAAATTTAGGCTAAAACACAACTTTGGCAGGAAGAGTTGTAGAAGAAAGAAGAAGAAAAAGTAGGGTTGGGAAAATGCCTTGATCTTGGTCTAAAATTATTATCTCATTGAAGTTTTATTAAAGATCTCTTCTTGTCACCAGACTTCCTCAATTGTTCCCTTTGGACAAGAGTCATACTGATGCACGAGGCTTTGTCACTTTAATTTTACCAAATAACATTTCTGCCCTTCTGTCCAATCTGTCTTAAATCACTGTAGTTGGAGGTAAAGCCAAAACTGAGTGTAGGCCTCGCAGAAATGCTTTCACTGTGTCGTCTGTTTGTTTAAAGGGACATTATTGTAAGTTTTGCCAGGAGTGGGTGGTCATCATTTTTGCATTAAGACAACAGGTAAATCTACCCTCTGAGCTGTGCTACATCTTCAGGGCAGATTGGAGGCTACAGTGAGTCGCTATCGGAAAATGACGCATCTGGAGCTAGCTTGTTAACATGCTAACATCCATAGAAAATACATGAGAGAGACAAGAGTTAACATTGGCGTCGCTCCTGAAATCTAGCGAGTGAGTACTAAAGAAAACTTTGGTGCTGAACTGGCAACATTTCTAACAGAGGGTAGCGGGTGTTGCTGCAGGAACAAACATTGAGTCCAGAAACTAAAACTAATGAATAGCCTATGCTGGAGTGACAGAAAGAGGTAAATTATGAAGAAAACATCTCAACAGCAGAAGAAAAAGAGGCCAGGAGGTGGAAGTTGCTTGATTTCTCAAATTTGCTCTGGGGTCTGGCTGCAGCATCCTGCATGACTGATAAAGCAAGCACTAAGTTATCAGTTCTTCAGATCTAAAAAAAAAAGAAATAATGCATGTCTTGGTCATGTGCTAAGCCAAATTTTTGGTGATTATTTTTCGTATGTCCCTGCAGTCCAAAAAAGCCCCATAAAAAAATGTCCTCCAGCATTGATTTAGGCTAAAAGTGAAACCTTGACACACACATACACACATGCACACACAGATTGGCATGTAGCACAAAGTGTGACACCCTTCCCCCCAGTTAAGTCAGGGACTGTTCAAACCCAACCATCACCCCCCTCCACCCTTTTAGATTCAACTCCATCTGTTCCTCTGGTCGAAAAAGCGAACACAGAGGGAGGATGGAGGAGAGACAGAGGGAAGGGGAGGAGGGTGCTGAGGTGAGGACGAAAGCAGGGTTGGATCTGGAGACAGTGGCAAGAGAGAGATGGAAGGGACGGAGAGAGGAGAGGGAGAGTCGATGATGGCGGTGGTGGGCTATAGAGGAGGAGGAGGAGGGAGGAGGGGGGACCAGCGCTGGGCCACTTGACAAATTCCTTGTTCGGTGTTCTTGAATGTTAAACTATAATCTCATAAGCAGGTGTGTGTCTGTGGCATCGAGGAGAATAAAAGCTCCGCTCAGATGTAGACAATTTTGTTGACAGGTGGTAGCGGCTCCATGCCGTACTGTGGGAGTGCATGATTTGGGGGATTTTGTGATCACTGCAGAAGAAAAACACGAAAGACACTCGAAGGTAAATAAAAGGAGTCTATTACTGTACAGCTGCTGAACGAGTTAATCAAAGGGCTTGTAGTGACAACGCTGGTCCACGACTTCTCTCAGACTAATTAAAAGGCTGGTTCACATAAATTACAAAACCAAAAACAGATTTTCTCACTTACTGCAAGTGTTAGTCAGCCTCGCACAGATTGGGAGTTTTGAGATATAAGAGAGATTTTTTTTGCCTACACTGCAAGACAATGGAGGTAAACTGGATTTCATTTGCTGTCTAACAGCAGGGAGTCTTTGAAGAAAAAAAAAAAGTCCTCCTTGCTCTGACTAATCCGCAGCATAACTCTGTCAACACTTTTCAGAGGAACTTCTTTCTGCCAAAGAAATAGGTCCTGTGAAACTGTCTGTGCACATTTTTCTGGTATGTGTGTGTGTGTGTGTGTGTGTGTGTGGGAGGGGAGGATGTCTGACAAGTTTTAAGCGTTAGATGTTTTTATCTGCCAGTCCAAAGTCCTGACTTCTTCCTTCTCTCTGACAAAGCCACGTACGCTTCCTGTCACTTTCCCAGGCTTGAAATGAAATGGAGGTGGCGGGCCGGGCAGTCACTTCTGTGTGGCCATGCGTGGGACAGCCCCCCCGCCACCCCGCCCTCTTGCCTCCCCTCCCACCGTTGACCTGCAGCTGCCACTCAGACTGACATCACCAGAAAGACCCTTGTTTTGTCTCTGAAAAACTCCTCCTTAGCCACAGGTCAAGGTTCAGCCTGTGGCGGGTGGGAGAGATTCCTTTGCCGCATATGCGGGCGAATTAGGAGGCAGGCTGTGTCTACGGGGCGGATCGCTCGCGGTATGACAAACATATCCTCCTCCACACCCACGCTATTTGTTTATCAGGTATTTAGTCAATACCTAAATGCTGCATTATGCATGAGGCTGCACAATGCTTAATTACACTTGCATGATTTGGATTCCTCATTCAAATTAGTCTGTTTGATGAATGGACTATTCTCAGGAGAAGATATGTAATTACTGTACTATTTCCATTTGGCATAGAGGCTCCTGCTTACATGTGTAACTGAGGAGGGATATAAAGTCAAAGATACTTGTTCTGTTGTCTAGAAAAAACTGCTTTTACTTCAGACTTACACAGTTTTCTGTCACACAAAGAGAGTTTCTTCTTCACGGTATAATGACTGCATGAAAGCTTGGGTTTGTGAATTCCAAATCCTATTTACCTCTCTCAACATTAAAGATCCTTAGTGAGGAGCTCTTTGCTTGAAACTATTTGATGATAAAGCTTTTGAAATATTGATTTGAATGTGAAATTGAGAGGCATCAGTCAGTGTGTTTTTTTTTTCTCTTTTAATCCCAACTTCTTTATCTGGGGGGCAAGACGTGAAAGAGGAGAGGTAGAGAGGTAGAGAGGCAGGGGGGGGGCATGTGCGGGGGAACATCTAGTGTGTGTGTGTGTGATTATAGTGAGGGTGCACACATGCATTTATGCGTGTGTGTTTGTGAGCGTGGTTGCAGTCTTGTGTGTATTCCTGTGTGCGTGTCTCTTGCTGAGAGAGGTGAGAGACGGCTTGATTTTTTTTTTTGAACCACTGTAAACAAGCAACAACAACAAGGCTTGTTAACGATGCCACTCAGAGTTAATACGCAAAACAACTTTCAACTCGAAATCCGCTTTTCAAGAAAAGTCTGAATTCCGCGCTTATTACTGCGGAATAAATGCTGATCCGTACCTCGGTGTAGCTGTGGCAGCAGCAGCAGCAGCAGCAGCAGTAGCTACAAATTCCCTTTCAAATACAAGGAAACATAGTGGAACACATTCACACACACATGGAGTGTGTGAATGTATTTCTATGACCTGTCATTTCAAACAGAAAACACACACACACATGTCAGCATTTCCACAGTACCGGGACATGCAGTTAAAAAAAAATCCCCCTTTCTTATTCGCTCACCTGGCACACAAACATAATAATGAAATAGAACTAACCCAATACACTTGAACTGCATTCATACCCTTTTTCCAAATCTCAAAATTTAAAAATATGTCAAATTCCTCATTGCACAATTCAAGAAATGAACACAGATTCATTTAGCGTTTCGTTTTCCTTCCTTCCTTTTAATCCAAATGCCTGACATGTTTCTAGGGTGGAATAAAAATGCAATTGTTTAACAAGGGAAACCTCTTTTGGGATCCATCACACACTAACTCGGCAGCATCACAATGCGCCCGGTACATAAATCACACCCACCAACCTTTACAAAAACCTTGCCTTGGATCACATGTTGAATGTGATGATACCAGTGTGTGATAAGAGACTGACATGGCAGTCCTGAGGAAGGAGCAGCTGCAGCTACTGTGTGTTGAGATTGCCCCCTACTGGAACCTTTCCCTCCGAAGCATGAAAGATGAGCTAACCCACCTGAAGGCACAATATTATGCCCCTGGATTTACATTTTAATACAGCAGTTATACAAGACTTCACAGTGGGTACGGATGCTAATCTAGGGCCTGTCAAAGATGCTGTTTTTGTTTGATGAAGATAAAGTGCAGATGGGTGTAAAATATGGATGGAAATAATTACTTAGAAGAGTTCACAAGGGGGTATGAAGACGTAGAATTGTAATACGATTCAGCCTCTAGGATAGAGTGGGTTCCTATTATTCATATTTGTTTGTTCTTCTATTAATTAAGAATAATGTTTCTATATTATACACTGCATTCTTTCTGTGATCACTTGTTGGGTATTGAAGGATGGAATATAGAAAGGGGCGCTGCACTGTTCGTGAAAACAGGTGTATGTCCTTCATTGGTCAGAGAAAAAAACCTGAGCCATGTCAGCAAGGTTATCTTATTTATAAAAATAAAGTCTGCCTTAAAAAGAAGAGAGGCATTGAGTTTGACAGGAATGGTCTAATAAAAAGAAGCTTTTCAAGCTGCATTATGGGAATTGTAGTCAGGATATCTCTGAACCTTGTTCGAGAAAAACACAAAAATTACTAAGAAAATGCTTAATCAATAACCTGTTTGTTGTGGAAATGCACTGCCAACATGTTATCAGAGAGTGTTGAATGGAAAGCTTATAATGGATTTTGTCCATTTTGTTATTTTGTCTAAGAATTCATGGTGTGATTCAAGGTCAAAATGCAAAAGTCAACCGTCTGATGCCTTTTAATGCAGATTCATGAACTGTGATCAACTCTGTCCGATGATAAAACACCAGAAAAAAAAAAGGATTTGAATTTCAGTCGGTTGGGTCATATTGAGTGATGGGCATGGAAATATTAAGGAACACCACAGCGGGCGTAAGGGAATAGGAAGCAGGAAGCTGTTCCATCCTCATGAGTCGTCTCCATGGTCACTGATCAATAATATTCAACTACTTCACTTTGCTCTAATTCTGCAGATTTTCACAGTGCTGTGTGAATATTACAACATGTACAAAGGATAAAGTGTACAGTAAATTCACACCATTCAATATCCTCCCCACGAAGTGTGACTAACAAACAGAATGCTGCAGTTTCTATCACAGAGGAATAACTGGAGGTGTTTATAAATCTAAATGAACGGACTGAAAATGATATTGTCCTTGAACTTCAACCCCACAGACAGGACAAAGAGGGAGACCACTCGCAGTCAAGAATATTGAGGCTACATTTAGATGCAATGCACCATCTTCATGCAGCGGTTTGTCGGAATAATCCCACGGCACGCGCAAAGACACATTACAATATGACACTCATTGGAAATGATACTGGAAATGATTTATTCCTGTGTTTTTTCGACACCGCTTTAAGACAGAAAATGAGGCAACACCACTGCAAGTTATCTCCACGCCTTGGCAGAGTTTTAGGGGGGGATTTTTTTTTGTGATATGAATGTGCTGCAGGGTTTTTTGTCCCATTCTCCTGTTTCTGAAGTGCCTCCCATGTGGATTCCTGTGCCATGACACAGGTTTTTGTATCTCTCTGGGGCTGCTGCAGCTCGGGCTCTATCAGCATGACTGATCTCATTTATCCCAGTCGCATCCAAAGAGGCCCGCGGTGTGGGGAAGGGAGCTTCAATAGCAGCACTGTTACTGCACAAAAAAACAAAAAAAAAAGAAAAGCACAGATCATTGAGCTGTGCAGTACGGCAGCCGGGGACTCGCATGTGTGAACAACAGTTTGTATTTAGGGTTTCTCTGTATGGGAAACTCCGGGGTGCGCGAGATGTATGGCGCCTCATAATGGGATAAACAAACAGATCACAAGCCCCCACAGCACTGCATTATCCTCTGTGCTGCATTCTGCATTAGTCTATCTGTACTTCTTGCTGAGATGTCAACCACACAGCAACAAGCATATGGCATATTAGATTCAAACAAATGTGACTTTCGTCTGGTTTACAAAATGTTAATTAAAATTTGAGGTGATGACATGCCTGCAAATATTGTAAAAATCTTAAATATCTCATTTCTAAAGACCAATTTGCTGAACAGTGAGGTTAGTAATGATGCCAACACATATTTATTCACCGAAAGCCTCAGATATGATATTATAAAAATGACAAGGAATCACTGAATATTAGCTCAAGAAAACAAGCACACGTCTTCAGCCGAGAAATATGAACAAGGACATTTATTTGTATGCTGTTAATGCCCTCACAGAGAGAGAAGCTCATTCTGTTAATGTGTGAGCAAACTCATCATCTCATAACATCCATCTCTGTAGCTCCACTTACCATGACATTTTGTTGCTTTGCTTGTAATTGATTTCTACTTCAATTTATTAATATAGCCTATGGAGTGCCTGGAGCACAACGCTAGTTATCTGGAGCCCACCAGGAGCTTAATCTCCTAAGATGAGCTGCATTAATAAGAGTGTTCAAGTAACATATTGATTACAGAATCGATGTCTGTTTCTTTGCACCACGCTCAAATGATTGCTATAAAATGGAACAGCATTAAGTAATGAGACGAGTCCCCCTTTTCAATCATTTTGCTTCAATCTAAATTTCAATAGGCTCCTTTTTTTTGATTGATTGCATGTAAATCTTTAACTCAACCTTTCATAACTAGGAAATATATTTAGTATTTCTGTTTTTTTTCCCCCACCAGCTCTAGGTTTTTTATTGATAAAGCTCATATTGTTTTATTCCCAGATGAACCCAGAACGTGCACTGCAAGGAATGAATCATAACTAAATACTAAGAGAGTCTCTGTATCGTGGTTTCCAGGTCACACAGTATTCTTTCCTGCCTGCGGGGCAGCAAGTGAATCTCGGTTTCTGCAGGTGTTTCAGAGGGAAGTGGTAGTTTTCATACATTTAGATTGGACAAAATGCCATGGGAACCGGCATATCTACACTTCCATCATCATCATCATCGTCATCACAGGGCAGCAAGAGGCTCTGGTAATTATTCTATATCCTTCACAGTCCCATAGTGGGCAAACAGAAACAGTCCAGATGTTGTTAATCACAGTGCGCAATATATCAGATGATATACATTATATATCATTACATGCTATTTCGTTCTCTGCACCATTGTTAAAAGCCCACATCTCGAAGTTTACCCAGAGACCACTCTCAGTCTTCTGAATACATTTCCATTTTTATCCATGCATTAGAACAGAAATACTTTTATGCATGTTTCTTCAAAAGATATAGGTCTTCTGTATTTGCCATGAGAAGTCACTCCACAGTTCATAATATGCACATTGTGAGCTTTGACACTGCTTCATTAGTTTTCTGCATAATCATACCCCCCCAACCCACTCACCACCATCACCATTTCTTTGTAAATGTGCTGTTTGAAAGCAGCACTGCACTGAAGCATGAGCTTGATAGGTCTCCGCTACATTATATGTATCTGTAAGTAAAACCGTGTCTGTATAAAGACTGAGTAAACACTCTATAAATAAATGTCTTCGCGCTAATGTTCAAAGTATCTTAATCATACGAGGTCCCGCAGGATTGTTTTCATGCTAGATTGCATTTGGCGCCTCTATGTGAGAGACGCAGCAGCTGTTGGATATATTAATAACACACCTCAGTGAAAATTAGCCAACAAGATACTTGTGTCTTGTTTTTGTCCTCAGTTAGAATATACAATAAGCATCAAGCATACAATGGTCTTCTGACAACATTCATACTTACAACAGGTAAATCTGGAAGACACACCATTACATCTCTGCTTCAACGCCCTCAGTGGGTTAGTTTGAGTGCGGTGGGATGAACGTTGCAGATGTCGAACCAGTGCTGATCCACCTCCTTGTGTGGCAGCAGGCCATTCCGTGGCAGAAAGAGCCAGCGCCAGCGATCACGGCTGCCCACCACCTGCCAGAAGCGCGTGCCCTTGAGTAGAAAGATGGCATTGTGGGTGTAGGAGAAGTAGGCAGCGTCAATGTTGCCATCTGGATGGTCTCCGCTCACCACTGGAGGGAAAACATCTCTGATGTTTTTGGGGAAGCCTCTTGCCAAGCTGTTGGCTTCCACGTCGAATGCATACACCTGTTTGAACACATAATTGTTTTCCCTCTTATATAGCAATCAATTCAATTACAGTCGGCAAACAAAATCACAGAGGAAGCGTGGCAGGTTTGTTTGTATGAATATATTCCTTCATAATGCGGAGGAACAATAAATTAGCTTGGGCTTTAGACTTCTCAAGACTTACTATTGTATACACACTTGCTCTACAAACTAGTATTGTTAGATTACAAATCACATAAGGAAACTGTGGTTGTAATGACAAGTCAGGGAGGTATTAAAATTTTAGAGAGCCTTGGGGCAAATATGATCTGTTGGCCCCCTGCTGAGACACCCCCCACCAGGGTACATACATAATGCCCTCTGTGCTTTACATATGTACCCTGCTGCCTCCTCATTTCTTTTAAATACAGAGCAGATTATACATGGCAACATCATTATATGCCAAGAAACCAAACAGCAGTCCTGTACATTGATAATAGGCTCCAGGTTCTCTGCTTGACAGTTAGTTTGTGGTAATTTGATGGATTTATTTATACAAAATGATTAATGCTGAGGTAATAAGGCAGGACTTGCCTTAAGTTAATATTTCCTGACATTTATGCAGTTAATCAAATGACCAAAATTTGATAGACAGCTCCAGGGGGCTTGTGTAGCGCCTGAGCAGCTTTGAAAAGTAGCTTCTCACTTCCCAGGGTTGGCAGCCGAGCCTTGGTTGAACCCCAGCTGTGATGGCACTTGGCTTATCTTGCATGATCCCCAAATGTACTGTTGTTTCTAACCTAGCTACTCCAAAAATCCCAGTGTGTTCTCCTTTGTACCTCAGCATTTGTCATGGGTGAAAGAGAAGATAAGGGTGTTGTTCTTACCAGCCTGTTTTTGAAGAAGTAGATGTGGGAATCCCTCCTGTCATAAAAGGCTGTGTCGATAGGACCGGACACCCCGGGGAAACCTTTAGAGATTGACCTCGGATAGCGGCGACCTTTTGGGTCCTTTGTGAATACCTTGTCATTCTCGCTGTCATACCTCCAAAACTGAGTCCCTGTACACACAACCAACACTTTCTCAGCACCTCTGTCAGCTCTCCTCATCCTGCCGGCAAGTGTAACATCTGTATGTATTTACACATTTACAATTACATACCTTTAAAGAAGTAAATAGCATCTCTTTTTCTGGACCACACATGCACATATGCATCAACTCCGTCCAAAGGAAGTCCACGCCAGCCGATCTGCAGGGCAACTGGATCACCGAAGCGTGTTCGGTTATTTCTGTTCTCATATAACCAATACCAGCCGTCTCTCATGAAATAGGTGTTAAATCGGATGACCACCTCCCCATAGGGTGTCTTCTCCTTTCTGATCCAATCGAACACCGTGTTAAAGCGACCCTTACAGCCCCCTGGGGAAGGAAAATAGGGTTTTATTGTGTCAGTCTGAGAAATGTACCTTAATCATCTCAGGATCTGTGTGTGGTTGTCTCCACTAGATGGTGCTGTAGCCATGTACCATAGAGGTGCTGTATGGCTTTCCTGTCCATCCAGTCCATCTCAAAACCAGACTCCTGTGGCAGATAGCTGGGCTGCATGATGGACCCAGGTCTGTATATGTGGGGAAGACCCAAGACGTGACCGATCTCATGAACTGCCACCTAAAACAGAAAAAGATTAAGATGTTGTAGAGTAAGCTTCAATTAATTACTAATGATTCGTAAGACACTTGCATTGTGTGTAGTAGTATTCTTACTTTGAGAAGGCTGATCCCGCTGCCTGCGTTGGGAGCAGTGAAATGTTCATCATCGTCAAAGTGAATATCTCCCAGGAACCAGGCGTGGGCAAACTCTTGACCAGTACCATCAAACCTTTGGTTGCATCCAAGATGTCTTCCTGAGTGGGAAAAGGAAATAAGAGATATTAAAAGGGTGCATTGTCATGTTTATTTAACTAAAACATGATTTACATACAGTTGCCCAGCTGTGAAAAGTGTATTTTCTGTGAATTTTTTGAGACATTAAAAAAGGAATTACAAAGAAAATTTACTCAGTGTGCCATAAGGGTAATTTAAGTAATTTGGGGTCAGTTAAGTTATAACATTTCACACATTTCTTAAAAAAATATGACATATTGAGTTTTACTTCATTAGCTGAGACTCACCTGTACCAAAGCCCAGCCTGATATCGATGTCCTCCAGTGGTGAGCGTGTGTCCTCCACAAAATCCAGCGGAGACACCTCACTCCACATCCTGAAGGCCAGTCTGAAGATGTACCTCTGCTCTTCAATAGTCAGCTGACTGCTGTAGCCTTCTCCTATAAGCCTCCATTTCAACACTTTCTTGGAAAAAGCCATGTAGCCAGTCTCACTCAGATCTCTCTTGTGCCTGCTTTTGGACACGAGAGCGGCAAGGTGACGTTTCCTGCGTCGCACTGCTTCGCTCTGATGTACATTCACACTGATATTTACCTTCTCGCTGTCTACGATGGCACCTTGTGAGCTGTTATGAGAAGTGTCATCGGAAACAAGGTGAAAATCTGCAGTGTAATTCATGCTGGTGTCATTGCCTGTGAGGAGACTTTCTGTGTCATTAAAACTGAATAAATCATCACCGGAAGAGTTCAGAGCACCAAAATAAGTGTCACTAATTGTATCAGTCACTGTGCTGTTATTATCAGTCTCATTAAAAATGTCCTTGGGGCTACTTTCAATATCTGAGGCACTACTGTTCTCAGCTGCTGCTGAGGTGAGCAGGTCAATCTCCTTGTCAGGGACCCCGCACCTTGGTTTGTTCATTGCCAGCTTGGTGGCCTCATCAAACACACCTGTGACAGGAAGGCCAGATATCTTCTGAAACTCTTGAAGTGCTGAAATAAATGCTTCGCTCTCAGCTGATGTCTTATAGTCATCTTGAGGAGCATCCCTTGAACGAGACACGGAGGTCCCCTCCTGGATTGTGGTTTGAAGATCATCCAGGGAGTCATCGCCGAAACTGGTGTGTGAATCTTCAAACTGGATCTCCTCCCAGCTCACTGGCTTCATGAATCCATATCTAGAGAGGAATAACTACAACACAACATGGGTTAAATCACATTTGGGTCCTAAATTGTATCGTTAAATAGGTGTGAAAGCTTAAAAGACTGTATGCATTTACCTCTGCTGTGTGCTTGTTTGTAATAACCTCAGCTTGGTGAGAGCTCAGAGGTTGCACATCAGAATGATCGCGATTGTGGAAAAGTTTCTCTGCATCAGCCGAGCTGATGTTGGTCCAAAAAAGCAAAACTATCAGCTGGATAAAAGTCAGCATCGTGGCGTTGGTTTACTCCTGGGATTATATACAAGTGTGATGACGGCAAAGTCTGAAGCCACAGTGCTTTATAGGCAAATCCATGAGTTGCTCCACGCCCATCTAAAGGTGCGATCCTCAGGAGGCATCCCACTTTTCACACCCTTGTGTGGAAAGTAAACCTGTCTTTACTGTCAGCGACTGCTCACTTTGACCGGTTTGTGTGGATGTGTTATACACGCTCCACTGGTTTGAAATGGACTGTTGTTGACCTGTTGAATGAAGTGAAAACTTTTGCTTTCATGTGGACAATGACAGTGTTTTAGGGCAAGCGTGACCTCAACCAACACCTGTTCTCAAAAGGAGACACATAGACACACACATTGAGTGTTTGACAGTGAATAACCACCAATGATGACAACTTTCCATGTCATTACATTTCACCAACATTTATTTTCAAAAATATACACAAACTTTCTTGTGCACGCTCAACATAAATAGGGTTATAATAATTTTCACTCACATTTGTGTGGCTCTCAGTGCAAAATAGTCTAGATATGCTGTATATATACATAATTGACAAGATGGGCAGTTAAAACAAAGCAGACAAATGATAATATATTTAAATAAAACAGAACAGACATTGAAGCAGTAGAGTGGATGGATTTCCAGTGGTGTTTGCAGGTTACTTTAGAGATTTGGCTATCGCTGCTGCCAGGTGTTCGGCTGTTGGCTTTTGTGCAGCACAGCTGACACACAGGCCTTCTGCTGTCATTGCGTCTTGTGTAGTAGGGCCTATGGCTGCAAACTGGAAACAAAGAAGTTTAAGAGACTGTCAGAGGCGCTGAGGATCCAATACGTGCTGCACACTCATGCATTTATTATGTGTGGATATGTGTCAGCTCTACCTTTATTTGAGGCAGATGTTCACCTGACAGCCTCCGCACGACTTCTAGACAAAACTTCACTCCCGATGGACTGAAGAAAGCTATGCTGGCCGGAGTGCCCTGTGAACGTAGACAAATAAGTACTGTCGACATGTAAGGTCTTCTCTAAAATGTAGAAGTGTGTGTGGAGGTGGGGGGATTCACCTGCTCTGTGAAGTAGTTCTTCAGATTTTTCTCCAGATCTGGATGTTCAGCTGTTTGATAGACAGTCAGCGTCTCCAGTGGCACTCCTGGAAACAAAGAAACAGATCCCCGCAGTGATAAAGGTAGTGCAATTACTATTTTATAATTAGTCTAACCCCAGTGGGGCTTTTCACTCTGACTTATCACCTTGAGCTTTAATCGTGAGGCACAGCGGGGGGAAATGCTTACCATTTTCCCTTAGAGCCGTGGGCAAGACTTCCCTTTTGATTGAGCCACAGGGGAAAAAAAGCGGTGGAATATTTGTGTCCTCTCCTATGATTAGAATTAAGTAAAAGGTCATATTAATTAGAAGAACAGTCACAATTTTTCAATTAAAATGATGTGTTAAAAATGTGCAAGGATAAACTTGTATCTTACGTTCAATGATGACACGTGATAACACATCTGCTGTCCCTGTGTCTTCACCCAAAGGGTTTAGACCCAGATTTCGAACTGTGGATAAAACACACAAAGGATCAACAAGATGTGTAATAGTATTATCATGTCATGACAGGGGAACTATAATAGAGGCAAAAACTGACAAAGAAAAGATCCAACAGCTGATGTTTGCTATGAACAAAGAAGGTTAAACACACATCAGGGAGTTGCTGCACCTGCATCACAGCAAACTGTCACTTGTGCACAACCTATTTCCAAATGACTTAGGGTAGTATAACATCACTTGACACAACCCTGTGAGCACCAGGTGCATGTCACTCTCTGTTACAAGATAGCAAAGGTTTATAAAGTATACAGTAGTGCACAAAAATTGAAATGTGTTTTTTAAAGTCTTTTCAGATGTCACAACAACTCACCTAATGCAGCAGTTGCTTTCCCAACCACATAGATGGACTTGGCGTTCCATTTGTCTTTCACTGAGCTGTTCCACTCTGAATTAATAGTTAGGAAATGAGGTCATTTGATCCAAATGCGATGCAGTTGGTTCAAAACTCAGTTAGCAATGCATAAACATAGTAAACAGAACTAAACAAATTCAGATAATTATATAAATGAGGCATAGGGTTTGTCTATTCTCTGTACTCTCTCACCTTCCCGTCTTTCCTCTGCTTCTAAGCACATCTTCACAGCTTCCACTGCTCTTGGACTGGTAAATATAAGACCCCCATGCTTTTCTGGTTGAAAAAGCTGGGGAATAATAACATCTTAAACAACTGAGAATATATGCAAAAAACAAACAAAAAAAACTACAGATTATTAAAAACAACTGGTGGATGTTCAAAATATAATTTACCTTATCTGACAAGGTGTTCAGTGAGACAAACTTAAAAGACAGCACAGGAATTAAGGTGGCTTTGTGACCATATGATGCCAGCTCCTGGGGAATTTACATGATAGATTCAAAATGTCAACAGTTCAACATGTCAAAGAAATGCACAAGATTGTATTGCACAGTTTGAACACTGCCATGTTTTAATAGAATATGGAGAAGGTGTCTCTACCTTGATGTAAGGATCAGGTCCAGAGTCTCCATCTCTTGGCTCTTTTAGCAGCAGTATATGCATTGTGATAATGCCCTTAAAATACTGGAGCAATGACAAAGGTACAACTCAGGGTGAAATAGGAACTCGTCTGACAAAAATGCAGCCAAAGTCGTTAGCTAAATTACACAAACACCGAGGGCTCTGGGTGTGAATGCATAACAAGCTAAGCTACACCCTTAAACTGTCGCATGCAACCTGCTGATAACAAAGGTGTTGAGTCACGATTTTTGGAACGAACATGGGGTGCAATTAAAAAGGCAAAAATGCCCCATTTTCAAGTTGTAACCATTGCACTCAGCTAAAACGTGGATAATGTCTCCTTCCGTGTTATTGTTTACATTAGCAAAACACACTGGGTGACAGTTTAGCTGCAGTAACCGTCCTTTTCATAAACTGTCCGTCATGCCAAGTGATAATAGCTGATTTAAGTACCTTGCCCCTGCTGCACAGTGATATATCACACAACAGATAGTCAAAGAAGACGAAATATCACGGAAAATGAATATTACCTTGGGTTATCCATACAGCTGGACTCACACCGACTACAGCAACATGGAGACGAGGGGGGGACGTAACAGTGGATATTTAAACAACCTCCAAAAAAATACATAAATGTAGAAACAACGTTGTTCATTACAATGCTAACGTGTAAATTATTATAACTAATGACGCAATTATCGGTTAATAATAGTAACGTAATAGTTTTTGCATAGTCTAAAGAACGATTCACCTTTTTTGTATAATGGTTTATTCCATTTTACCAACGAGAAACAAGGCGGCATTCTGGCTCCGAAGGTAGCAGCGGCTAACGTAACGTCTTTACGGTTGGAGCCGTAATGGCGGCTTCACTTATGTCACTTTCCTGGAGCGCTGTGGCGGAAGTGTAAACATTATACCCGCCCACTCTAGTTGACACGCGTGTTACCTTTTCGCAGCATGGCTTCATCAGCTAAGAGGAGAGCAGTAGGTTTGGGTGAAAATCCCGATGAAAATGACAGCAGCTCGGATGAGAACCTGGAGGAAGAGGACGATGACTCCGGAGAAGAGGACAGCGAAGCATCAGAGGAAGAGATCCATGAGGTGAAATAACGAAACAGTCGTTGTTTGGCCTTGATAGCTAGCTAGCTGCTTAGCCAGCTAACCCATGGATGTGCTAACCCAGCTGTCGGCTTGACCTGTTGTTAGCCAGGTTTGAAATAAGTACATGAGATAATGTTCTTATGCGAGTGTTGTTTTGTAACAGGCTAACAGCTGCTCTATTATAGCAGCAGAACTACTTGTAAATACTCACTTTCCACACCGGCAGGGCTTCGCTTTGGGTAAAATAAATCACCGTGCTATCTTTGTTGTTGTTTCTTATTCAGGAGGTGATTGTGGACTTCGAAGCCCACACCATTTCACACAACGACTTCAATGGCATCAAAAAACTACTGCAACAGGTATGAAACAATATGCACATATGCATTTTATTAGGAACACCATATAAAATTGGCCTTGCTGTCAAAACAGATCATATTTTCAATATACTTATGTTTGCTGTGACATTTCTGCCCTGTATCTGCCAGATATTATACTTGCAGTGCCACCACATGATTTGCTGAAAAGCATTTCTTATAAGGTGCTTGGTTATGGTATTATTGCTTGGAAGCAGAAACATGTCTTCACTGATGTCACTGCCGTTATCTTTGGATGCAGCTATTCCTGAAGGCTCATGTAAACACATCAGAGATGACAGACATCATCATTCAACAGAATCACGTTGGAAGTGTCATCAAGGTGAGTTTCTCAATAGTCTGATGTCATTTCACATTTTCCAAGTGACCTTTCTGCATCGTCAGCTCTAACAT
Source organism: Decapterus maruadsi (assembly GCA_030347415.2). NCBI lineage: Eukaryota > Metazoa > Chordata > Actinopteri > Carangiformes > Carangidae > Decapterus > Decapterus maruadsi. The sequence goes on along the minus strand of CM064888.1, from coordinate 7,958,586 downwards.
GTGTCCTTTCCTTCTGCTCCAGCAAGCCGAGGTGCCAGAGGACAGTGATGACGACGACCCAGATGAAGTGTTTGGATTCATCACTATGCTCAACCTAACAGAGAGGAAGGTAACACCAGACACACACTTCACAGACTCTTTGGCTCTTGTTTGCTGTATGTGTCCATTCATTTTAACTTTGCACTGTGTGTGTGATGCTGGCAGGGTGTGCAGTGTGTGGAGGAGGTGAAGGAGCTGATCCTGGAGCAGTGTGAGAAGAGCGCCACCCACAGCGTGACAGAGCAACTAGAGCAGATCCTCAGTGATACCAGCAAGCCTGTGGGGCTGATGCTGAGCGAGCGCTTCATCAACGTACCTCCACAGATCGCCCTGCCGCTGCACAAACAGCTCCAGTGAGTCCCACCTCAAGTCACCTCAACCTTTTTTGCACTTTATTGCAGTTTTGCTGCATGCATCATTTTTTTCTAACATTTTGTCATTTAAAAACCAGTTTGCTTTTATCACATCGTTGCTTCCTGGATGCGACACTGTGTATGAACCTTTCTAATCAGGGCAATTTGTGCCAACTGCTTTTACCTCTGTACTTTGTATGAACCTAGAATTGTGGTTAAAGCTCTGTTGTTAAGATAGCTGATTGACCTTACGCTGCCTTGTGAAAGATAAATAAACTTTGAAGCTGCTTTTTTTTGAATACATTTAAATTATGATTCAGAGAGAGTATCTCTCATGTCTTTACGCTTTGAATAAGTCAGCCCTTTGAAAGTTGAAAGTGTTCAGGAAAATAAATGGGATGCAACTTTGTCCCTCAGAGAAGAAATCACTGAAGCTCAGAGGACGAACAAGCCCAGTGGGAAGTGTCACTATTGTCTGATGATCAGCAAGACCTGCAAAGAGGCAACCAAGACTATCCCAGCCAGAGGGGGCGCCCCCAAAGAGGAATACATGTTTGTCAATGCAGAGGAGGAATTCTTCTATGAGGTAAAGTCAAGCGAATGATTATAAAGGAAGTGCTTGTTTCTATCTTGTATGTCTGCAAGTGAATTAAAAACATTTTATATTCTCCTTACAGCAAGCCATCATGAAGTTCCACTACTCGGTCCAGGAGGAGGCCGACTCCTGTTTGAGCGGCAGGTGGTCGTTTGACGATGTCCCCATGAAGCCGTTCAGGACAGTGATGCTGATACCAGCAGACAGAATGCCTGCCATCATGGACAAACTCAAAGAATATCTAACCGTGTGAACCTCACAATAAACCCTGTACACTTCTGTGTGTGTGCTCCCTGAGGACTTTCAGGCTCATGGATATGGTTCACTACTTTCTTTAAGGGACTATAGTGGTTCGGTACCATCAGTGACAGTGGTGCCAGTGTTGTGAGCCTGACACTTCAGTCTTTTCCGCAATTGTAGATGCAGTTTTTTTACAAATTCCTGGTTCAGTTAAGAAACAATGCAGAATGAACTCCCCACATACCCTGCTCATACCGAAGAAATATTGAACTGTCATAACATGAAACTTTTTTTTTTTATATAAGATTATATACAATGGCAAGTAAACATGAGAAATCTTTAAAGTTAATGACATTGAAGCTAAAATTGGTGAGTATAGAGTCTAGTTTCAGCAGATGGAGGAGGGAGGGACGTGTCTTTTGCCACTAAGTTAAATTAGTGAATAGTAAAGCTGTATAAATTTATCAAATTGAGATAAGTACCAGATTTCCCTCAATGACACAATAGAAAGCTGTCAATAACCAATTTGATTTGGTTGACTTTGGTGGCATTAAAGCTTTTTTTTCTTTTTTTTCCTACAAACGGTTTTGGAATTAAACATTTCGGTAGCTCTCTTGACTTAATAAATGTCTTATATCTGCTGTCTTGACAATATTTTTTTCTTAATTTGAAAGCATGTCAACTCAGACATGATGTTGCAAAACCACACCCCTACACACGATGTCAACCCTGAAGAGAAAAGGTTGCACCAACACGGATGTGCTTCAGAAAGCATCTTGTACATGCATCAACGTGCAGGACCATGTCTTTGAGTCTGCACCTTCCCTGGTTCTTTGTGCAGGATGTGGGACGGGATGATTTATCTGTTGAAAGAGCAGCAACAGATCTGCAGCCCCTCTGCTGCTCATTAACGCCAAAACATCTGAACAGCCAGGAATAACTGGTGTTTCTAGACTCACAGTGTTGGGTGAAGAGTGCAGGAAAACTTATTTCGATGCAAGTTCTCAAAGGAAAAAAAAGGTTACACATTTCTCTGCACTGCAACTGATAAAGGTTGCCATGGTGTGTTTACTTTTTTTACACAACTTTTAGGCATTGAAACAGATCAAAAAAATTACAGTTTGGATTGACGATAAATATTTAACATGTATATTTGCATTTGGTGATAAGATGATGATAAAAACCAAGACTGTTATATGTACGATTTCAGGTCATTGAATCACACATCTGTCGTAAGTCTGCGGCATCACAGCACATCCACCGCTGGCATCATCGGCAACAGCTGCAGCTTTTTGTTTCTCATCCTTACATTTTCGAGATGCATCAGGGTCCAACATGTCTTGCAGTATGTCTTTGCTTTCACTAGGGGGCAGATTGTAGAAGAAATACAATGGTGCCATTTGAATGTACCTAAAAAAAATACAAAACAGAAATTCAGTTACTTGGTGATAAAATAGCTCAGCTTAAAGGATAACTTTCGTTTTTTACAACCTGGACCTTATTTCTAGCATCAAATACGATCATTTAATCACCCTGACAAGTTTGGTGTCATTTGGAGTCGTTAGCCCCAATCGAAACATCAGTATATCCGAGATGCATCTAAATAACACATTATCCGAGTTCATTTCAATATTTTGTGATGATACACTAGTGTTATTCCCCTCCGAGCCCGTGGTGGCATGTTATCAACATCCTGCTCCTCTAGGTTGACCTACTAACCTCTGATCTGGATGATGTCATCTCCGACCGGTGCCCGGGACGGATCGTGTTCCGGGTACGGATCGGGCACTGACAATAATCATTCCGCTTCGGCATTTGGGTCCTTTTTAGCTCAACTAGCCAGAGCTGTAGTGAGGATCCAGGCTGCGGAGAGGAAGCCTGTGGAAGCTGACCGAAGCTGAACTTCATCCAGCTGCTCATTTTGTTCTGACGAGTCAGAAACATGCAGAAACGGACCATAGCATTAGCGATAGCAAGTTAGCCTCATGCAGTTGACATCATCCAGGTCAGCTGTTAGTAGGTCAACCTGGAGGAGCAGGATGTTGATAACATGCCACAGGGGAATAACACTAGTGTATCATCACAAAATATTGGCGAAATGAACGAGTTTTGCGGCGGATAATGTGTTAACACCAAACTTGTCAGGGTGATTAAATGATCGTATTTGATGCTAGAAATAAGGTCCAGGTTGTAAAAAACGAAAGTTATCCTTTAATAAGAAAAACAGTAAAAACAGAAACATCAGTCATGAGAGATGAGAGCTAAGCTCCTTGTGCACATGGGAGATCTGCTAAAGGGTTCGACTTACACTTGAGGGGAAATTTCTGAGACCGTCCTCATGCAGTTGTTCTCTGACAGAGTATACTCGTGGAAAACAACCCACTCTGGCAGTCCAAGCTTCTGCGACTGAGCCCCGTAACTGGAGAGCGGGTGCATCTGTGCCATGTGCTTGTGTGTCAAAATGAAATAGTTTCCTGATCCGTCCACATCTCGAGCAATCTATGGAAAAGGAAAAAAAGGTTAATTTAAGACATGAATACAGATTAATTACTGGAGGCAGGCTCATCAGCATTGATATTTATTTCCTGTATACCTGCATGAAGAAGCCAGCCAGCAGAGCTCTTTTGACGTTGAGAGTGTTGGTCTTGGTTCCAAAGGAGGGGTCCGAGATGGGAAGCTCGATCCTGTTCAAAGTGTCTGTCAACTCCGATCTGATGGCCTCGGCCGTCTTCAGGGCCGAGTGATCCAGGAAATAGTCCTGGCACCACTTCTCAACAGTAAAATCTGGGGGAAAACATGCAATATATCACATTAGATACAGTAAGGCAGAGTTTCAGTGAAACTGAGGTTCTAGACAGAAATAGACCTAAGCCTTCATTTGTTAATATCAACTGTTTGTGTCAAGTTTTATAATTGTATACATGTTATAAGATTTATTCAAATAATTTCTTTCATATAAATATGTTTGAGCTTAAAATAGTTTCTCAAGTATCAGTAATTCTTTCTCAATAAACAGGCCGTTGTGTGTCATGTTATATTGCAGCATGTTAATAGTAATATTTTATTTGAGTTGACTGGTTCTGTTGTGTTCTCACATTGTTCTCTCTGGATTTGTTTGAAGGCATTGTAGACGTTTATGAGGGTGAAGTGGTCGCCCTCAGGGTGCTGGAACTTTCTGTGACACTGGACGGCCTCGTGGGTCATGCCAGCAGGTGGCTTCAGGAAGCAGCTTGGCGCTAAGACACAAGGAAACAAAGAGGTCAACTTCACCGAGACAAGCCACTCGAACCAAAAGGGCCATCTGGTTCAGTGTCTGGAAGGAGCTGCTGTGTTGTATATCTGCACATGAACTACTACAATATTGTCCATACGGTGAACGAATGATGCAGGCAGAGGATCTTGAACTTGAGACAAAGTCTTGTGATTATAAACTGAAGTCAAAGATGAAGTAAATACGTACCTGACAGCATCGCCGAAATTGTCAGCATCTCACTCACACAGTCGAATTCGCAGGATGCCAGAAGAGCTTTAGCCATCTGAGGCTCCAGGGGGATTTCAGACATTATTATACCAATCTCAGACAAGTTGCCATCATTGTCTAAAGCGGCGAGGTAGTCCAGCTCCTCTAATGCCTGCATGAGACCCTCAGGATCTGCCAAAAAACAAATACACAAGCATGATTGTGCATGTTTTTGTAAACTCATCTATATAATATCTTGTACATATTCTGGTGGGATATAACAAGTTTTTCCTCACTCATACAAAAACAGAATTTGTACATTTCTGACTTTAGTGGCCTCAAGTGGAAGCACCAAAAATCACACTAATTGATGAGATACTTGGGCCAAAAATTACAAAAGACAGCAACTCTAGTTCTTATTTTTCTACAAACACTGACTTCTATCCTCTGAGCCATTTGAAAGATACTACAATCACACAGTTGGTGGCTTTGAGCTTTCAATTTAGCACATTACTTCTATTCAAGAAAGCATAATTATATATGTACATGGGGGCAGATCACTTTCGTGCCAAATTCGGCAAGAATTTAGAGATATTACAGCACGTTTGGCCCGTGCTTCCACTTCATTGTACATGTCTGGCGCTGCCCTAATGAGACATGTTGTGTAATTGTTAATGAGCTGGCCTCTTTTAGCCTGTTCTGTTCATGTTAGGGTGGGTCAGAGCTCAGACAATAGTTAGCAGCAGGGCCTTGTCAGCTCAGCTAAATCATGGCTGACTGGGCCCAAACAGCTACACAGAGCAAATTCATCTGTACTTCCTTTTGCCAAAAAACTCTCTCACATACACTTGTGGTTGTGTTTTAGGGTGGGAGAGAGTAAGAGTGACATGTGGTCTGTGGGAACCAGTAACCCCCCCCCCTTAAAAAAAAAAAAAAAAAAAAAGGAAAAAACTTGTATTCATGAATTGTGTTTCATTGTTAACTTGTCCACTTTCCCCTGAAAAGATGCTTCACCTGGTCTGTCGATGAAGTCGCACTGTCCCAGGCCGGCTATCTCCATCCTTTTTAGGAACAGGACTGTTGGCGTGATGTTGGACTCTAAGATCTGTGGGGAGTTCTCCGCAGGAAGCTGGCTCTCCTCTGGATACAGGCAGAAACATTTACCTATAGGGAATACATTCAACATAAGTCAGTAAGGCAGAAAACAAAGAAAGCTGCAATTTTCCATTAAGTTATTTGATGAACTCTGATTGATGAACATTTTTCTCAGAGGATTAGTATCGTGGAGACTCTGAAACAAACTTTTTCAATAGGTTCATTTATTCTAGGAGGTTGTTGGACGCACCTGTTGACCCAGACAACTGCTTCCGTACGTCTGCCTGACATTGACTGATGGGTTGGAGCATCTCAGAGTTCGCTCTTATTCGTGGATTGTACACCTACAACAGACAATACAAAACCAAATACTGATTAAAATCAGCAGGATACTTGACTATGTAAATATGTCTCATTAAATGCAATACCTCACCATTTTTTTCTGGACTCCTGTGTCAATGACAAAGTTGACGGACTCTGTAGACCACCACAAATCCTCCCCCTGTTGTTTAGAGAGGAAAACCCTCCTGGACCTGCTGGATTCTGGCTGCTTGGTCAGGAAAGGCAGTAGCCCTCCCTGGCTCGGGTGCACAACCACAGGCACCATCTCGCCCAAGTCGGCTCCCAACCTGGTGCCCTCTCTCTGGAGGATGCTTTGGGCACAATGGACCTCCTGCACAACAATTACAAGTGGAGGAGACACATTTGTTAAACCAGTCTGAACACAATGAAACAATACCTGAAAAAAAAAGAGACCTACCTCAGCTGAGGCAAAAAACACAATGATATCTCCATCCTCTTTGGTTCGATGGATCTCCAGCACCAGTCTCAGTGCTGAGTAGAAGTAGTCTTTGTTGCCACTGCTGCTGTGGACCACCTCAGCAGGACACGACGTCTCCAGACTGATGTGAGGGATGCTGCCGTAGTGGCCCAGCAGCTTGTCGGTCATGTGTGGGACGGCGAGGACCACCACCCTGAGCTCCGGCCTCTGCAGCAGGATGTCCTTGAGGAGACCCAGAAGTATGTCTGTGCTTACTGTCCTCTCGTGGGCCTGGTCGATAATAATGGCCCCGTAGTGCTCCAGAAAAGGGTCTGACATCATCTCTCTCAGCAGCATATCATCAGTGCAATACCTGTGCGACAAAAGCAGAGGCAAGGAAAAAATTAAGAGTGACAAGAGACGGTTCGTGCACGATATTAAAGTGCCATTCACGCGTGCTGCTGCTGCTGGCTACACGGCGGACAGACACAGAGCCTGTCAACAAACCTCAGAACGGTGTCGGAGGAGCAGCAGGTCTCCAGGGGGATGGTGTAACCAACTTCGTGGCCTATGTTGACATCCATTTCATCAGCCACACGCAAGGCCAGATCGACAGCCTGCTGCCTGTTGGTCTGTGTGCACACGACCATGCCGTGCTGGTATTGGGCTGACAGGCAGAACTCAGCGCACCACTGAGGGATCTGAAAGAGAATAAACACCGAATGTTGTTCACCTTCCACACTTCACTGTCTTGACAGGGCTCTGTAGTTACTAATGCTCCACAAAGCACAACATCTTTTATTCACATCAACTTGGGTTTTTCAGCAGTGGGCATCCTTTCAGGATTGTAGCAACAGCTTTTGTTTAAACACAGAGCAAAACAAACAGTGACAGGAGATATCCTATGGTATTATCGCTCATAATGCAAAATTGCTTTGGCAGCATGTGGCGGCTCCAGCGGATCAGGGCTTAGCAGCAGGAGGTCCCCTAACACCCCTGCTGGAGCCTTTGTGCTGGCTGACAGTCAGGCAGGCAGGCTGCAGCTTGGACAGCAGCACAGCGACACAACAGCATCTGCTGAGCTGGCCAGCCTGTTCATACAGACCCACACCATGGAAGCCTACACCTTCAGTCAAGTTGTTTTATTATTACTAAAAAAAATCACAAGTATCAAAACTATCTCTGAGAAAAGTTGTACTGGAAAGAAAATAGGTAGTCTCAAATAAATGACAGTGACACTGACCATGTGACAACACATTCAGCACATGTGTTATGCTTTGGGATTTGGGTCTAAATATACAACAACAGAGAGGAATAAAAAGTACACTATCTTTATTCCATCCTGCCCCTCTTCCCTAAATGAGTATTATTGACAGTCTTACCTGAGTACTCCTCCCAGTCTTTGCTGTCCCACTCACAATAACCAGCTGGTTGTTTACCAGAGCATCTTCAAACTGGTGCCTGACCTTCCACACAGGCAGAGTCTTCCTCTCCTTCAGCAATTTGTAGTAACGAGAGGAAAAAGGCAATCCATCGAACTGGTTTAACTCCAGATCATCCCCAAAGCCCAGTGCATCCTCCCCGGGGCACTCTTCACTTTCAAGGTAAATGTCCAGCTCCGCTGGATTATTGTCCCCCGACATGACACATTTAGATTTGATAATCGGTATTCAAAGTAAAAAGGATTAACGAGAACGTCTCCTCTCGACCTCGTTTTGATTAAAACTATTCTACCTCAAAGTTTTGGGGGGTCGTCCACTTTGCGGCAGGCTGACGCGCGGTGCGCACCGGTGCGTAATTTCTCTCCCCCAGTGTGGCTTCACACGTGTTTTGATTTGCTCAGGGGCTTCACATTCACCACGGAGCGCAGCGTCCACGAGCACCGTCATAAGCGCCTGAATGTTATTATTAATGATCACGTGGAAAGCAGCGAGGACGCTCAAGCTGTGGACGGATGTTCCCACCAAGCAGTATCCTCAGAAATATCCATCTTTATTCATACAGGTTAATTATGTGAGTAGTGATTCTTTATATGGAAACTAATATGTGCCACTTTAAATGGTAGAAGTTAAAGGACCCTATAAGTCACAATTATTACACAGCATAAGATAACATGTTGAAAATGTAGCCTATACGAAAAAAAATTACATTTATAATAGACAGATTTTTTTTTTGTTGAGTTGGAAATTAGCTTGTGTAAGTGAAAGGTCCTGCTGTTTAAAATATTGTCTTTTCATTATTTGAGAGGCACCTAATGAGTTGGGGTAGGGTGGTCCATGGGGGGAGTCAAGTTGAAAATGCTCCAATGCTTTTAGCAGCTGGCGATTGTCCACAGGGAGGAGCTGTTCGGTCATTATTCACTCCACTTCCATGCAAACACACATCTGCATCCTTAAACATCCGAGCAACACACAATCCCACACCTGTATTGATTAAAACATTTGTTTACCCACCACACAGAACTGACCAAATGACTTTTAGACAAAAGCTCAGCTGTCACAACCATCTGATCTAAATGGTTAAACCAGTTTGAAATATAAAACTTCTCAAAATAAACACTCTTGTAAAATGTTAATAGCATTCACTAGTCAATCTTCTGGCTGTATTTCATCTCTAGCGTAAAAGACAGCAGGGTTGATTATTGTTGAGTCACAGCAATTGTGGTTTTGAAAATGGATAAATATTAAATCTGCCTTTTATGCCGTTGTGTACAAAGTGGACTGCTGGAGTAAAACTGCCATTGTTTGTGTGCATGCAGACTTGTTTTGGGTTTGAACACTGAAAAGGGCTTTTTAATAGAGATAATAACTGTCTCTTTAATATGATTGATCTCTTTATTTTATGGCATTTTGCTGAAAACATGCATGCTGCGTGGAAAAAGAGAAGTGGGCACAGAAATCAATTGAAAAAACAGTTTTTACTAATACTGCTCGAGTGTTCAAGATACCATGACCAGACACTGACACTTGAAGTGTTTTCTTTACATATGATGTATCAAAGAGTCGCTGTTAAAAAAAAGCATTCTGCATGAAAATGCATTCACCTGTAAAACAACATACAAGGAACATACGGACAATATTGTATAGTCAAGTGACTCAAAGACTATTAGTACATGGACACTTAGCATTGGAAAAAAAAGCAAAGTAAACAAAGCAATGAATGTAAAACTAGTGCATTATTAAAAATACAACAGTATCAAAAGTAACAAAAGTCCAAAGTTCATGTCACTTTTCAGCCTACGCATTTGTGAGGAGCTGTGCTTAAAGGAAATGTTGCTCAGTGTGAACATATTGTATATACGCTGCATTGCAAACCAGTAAAAGAAGAAATCTGAGAGAATGATAAAACACAGTTCGATTACCACGTCAGATTTATGCAGGAGTCTGTATTCAGAATGCAGATTGGCTTTAAAAAACAATCTCAATAGCCAAAGTAAAAAGGTACAAAAAATAGAAAATGAATAACTGCACTGGATGATTTTGGACAATCGGTGGCTCAGTGTTCAACGAGGAAACACTGCACTTTGTTTCAAGCGGCAGAGAGATCTAAAAATGTGTCCTTTGCAGAGTGAGTCTGTCCTCTCCCATCACAGTAGAGACATGACTTTAAAATGCACACATGAACACTGTAGCCAGACATTGGCTGTTTACAAGTGAGTGCCTCCGTGACGCCTGTACGGCCACAGCTTTGAGACAGTCCGTGGTTTAATCCGCGCTGCAGACAGACACAGACAGAAATATTCAACACGCATGACCTTTAGCCGTGCAGTGCTTGTGAGAAGTTTACTCTCTCTGCGGGATGAACGCTTCCTTGATCTTGGCTCATTTTTAGATCCATGTTCGGTTCATACCTCAGTACCCAGATCCCTCGAGTGAGCTTCTCGGCTCTCGTTAATGCAACAAAAAAAATGGCAAATCAGTGACATTTTCACAATCCAACTTGTTACCTTCCTGTAATATAAATGAAGAAGAAACAGGCCTGTGTTTCAGCTGCATTTTCAGCCCCTCATATTCCCCACATGGTGTTTCGGTTGTTTAATCATTTGACAGTCACATTGCAGAGCTGCTGTGGTGATACCATTCTTTTTTCAGTGGTTGTTTCAGACCTTTTCAGTCTGGCTCAAAGCTGCTACGGAGAACATTTCCCCTCCAGGAAAAACCCCCACAGAATTGCAAATGAACTAGAAGTCTTCTCTGAAGTTTTCTCTGTTCTCATCTGTCATTGCACAATAACTCTTCCTGCTGTATACAGAACAAAACTATCATGTAAAGGGTTCCCTTCATTAAAACATGTTTCACAAAAACATTTCTGCAATCACAATTTCACAGATTGGCTTTTTTTTTTTTTTAAGTCTCCTATCACCTTAATAAAGATCAGTTGATATGGAAAAAAATGTGAAATTGATACAAACAACAAATTAAAAAGTTTTAAGTTGCTACCATGTGGTAAAAGTGTCTGGCACAGTGCACTGCGTGGCAATAAATACATAATATAAATACTTTACATGTACCTGAGCTCAGACTCGTAGCACCATTCAGAGACAGAGCACCAAAGGGACACGGCAGATCTCCTGATTCAAAACTCAGAGAAGCCACCATCTTTTTGTAAGGGTTTCAGAGCTTTCATAGTGCAATTTCTTTAGTGTCTTATCACAACAATGTCCCTTTTGGCCAAAGTCTCAACTGCTGTATTTGACGTTGGCAATTATGCAAGGCTTTGGTAGTGTTGGAGGATGTTTGGGACTGGGTCTAAAAGAGAAGAAAAGGGTTTCAAATATGTAAAAATATAACAAAAACAACCAAACAAAAAGTGCAGTTTTTCAGTATATATGTTGGAGGTTGGAGCTCACCTGTTGGGGTGTGGCACAGGGCGTACAGGTCTGGGTAAAGGGCCACAAACAGCAGAGGGCCCTTGGATTACAGTGTGGCCCTGCACCGCGGAGGGACTTCTAACCAGGCGGGAGCTCCTTGGATCAGCGGGAAGGGGCTTCTGAGGAGGACTGGGCTTCTCCAACTCCTGACAAACAACAGACACATAATAAACAATGACTGATAATCTCCAGCAGGTGGCACTAACAGTCAGACAACCCTTGTCCTCGTCTCCCATGCATGAGGGCAGCAGTGCCCATGCAACCAAACCTGCAAGAAGAGGAGCAGTCATGTGGTTTTAATCTTTTCTAAAAGACTGGGGGGCATGATGAAGACCTACTACCTAGTCCCCATCTGGTCTCCATTCACGTCCTCCTCATCTACTTGGTTCAAGAGGAACCTCCTGAAACATCACAGAGGGAAGGACCCACACAGTTTGACCCTCAGACCTCACTCACCCTTGGAATTGGGTCTGCTGATGCAAAACATCACTCCAACGTCAAAAGTAAATTTGATGCCCTAATTTAATGTTTTCAATGAAAACTTTAGTGCCCTACACTGTGAGTGAAGTCTTTACAGTAATGGAGGTTACAGGACCTTTATATCCATGAGGCCAAGTGTTACAGTATGAATTCATCACACTTGACAGCCAGTGCTGTCATCCAATGGGGCCGGCTTGAGCTCCATCCAAAACAATCAGAACAATACCAAACAGCAGAGAAGTGAAATGCAGCGAGATGAACAGCCCGTCTGATAAGGTGATTAATAGGCACAAAATTCTGCTGCAGTTTCAACTTAGAATAACTGAACCCATATCTCACAAATTCAAGTCTGTCTGAAACCCTGCTGGCTCCCTCAGGTGAAGTGATCCAAGTGGAAAATACTTCCGTGCCCCCAGCAGAGAGCTTGCTTTCACTGCATGTGTGTGTGTATGTGTGTATGTGTGTGTGTGTGGGACTTTGTCAATGTCTCAGAGCTGCCAAACAGCTGCTAAAGATACTGCTGGTGAAGTCTGCTGCCAACAGGAATCCCTTTTCAGTTTCACACTTTGACATTAAATAGGAGCAGCTGAGAGGGAAAAGTCGACTTATTGAAGTCAAAACAACTGCCAAGAGCTGCTGCACCTCACCTGTTGTACAGGTGCATGAAAGCCAAGCACCTTTGTGAAACCGAGTGCTGCTTGTTTAAATGGCTCTGGAAGCTATACTGTATGTTCTAAAGCATTTCACATGACATACGTTTCAGAAGGCATTTATTTCTATTTATGCTGCATTTTGCTTCATGTTCTTTAATGTTGTTGTCTTGCATTTTTGTTTGTTTGTACCTTAAACAGTTCCATAGTTTACACTTCTCTGGTGTTTTCAGTTTCAGTTTTGCTTTTGTACCAAAAAGCATTTCAGAGTAGTTCTGCACCTCATCTCTCAGAATTTTCCTTAAAGCTCTAGCAACAACAAGTCAGTGAACCAATCAGAAGAGAGGAGCCTGTGAGCATCTCCTCTGATTGGTTGATTGTTTTCTGAGTTATCAAATACAAATGAAGCAGATTTCTCCAGGTAAACACTTGGAGAAATTAAATCCTTTTAAGTTGGATGGTGGGCACAGGTGGGCCATAGTGGGAGCAGATGTAAGAGCCCTGACTTGTGACATCACAAAGATACAGAAGTCCTGATGGCTCATTTTTAAGACACAGTTCTTGAACAGATAGTGAGTATTTCGCTGTAGACCATGCATTTTGATACTTTCACAGTAAGCTGGACCGGCTTAAAAAAAATACAAGGGTATCTCTCGTTCTACAATGGGGGACCTTTAATACCAAACTTCCCAGGAGCTGCAGATAACAACTCAACCATAATATAAATATTTAATACCTGATTAAAATACAGTATGATGTAGTTGCAAGCAAATAGCAAATATAAAAGGCAATTTACTTTCAACACCCAGTATTTGCTGAGAATTATACCTCCTCATATTCCATATTATTTCATGCATATTATTATACTGTCATTCATTTTCTGATTAATCAAGTCTTTACTCATTATCTTGAGCCTCCCTTTGTCCCTTTTATCATCATGTCTTTCTGTCGCTTCGCTCATCTCTCCCTTTGCCTCTCTCTGTCTCTCTTGCCCACAGGGTATAAGTCAAACCGGATTAAAGGCAAATAAGAGTCTTTGAGAATCACTGAGTGAGAGGGATTTAACACCAGGAACCTCTGGCTTTCTCTTCCCCTCAACTCTGAGCGCCTGCAAACGCCACAACTAAACTCCATGGAATACCAGTGGCAGTGAGTTTACCACCCTGTGATATCTGGACACACTCGCTCACTAAAGTTGCCGTTTCATCTTCTCCAACTCCCCACCCTTCTGCAAGTCTGGCTCCATTTTCATTATTTATGTGGTGGTTTGTATTGTAGAATTGAAGTCTCGCTTGGATGACGCTAGCTCCCGGGTTAACCTCGTTATTTTATGAGACTGTGCATAACTGTCAACATGCATATACTTTTATGGGACACAAAAGCGCCATGAAAACAGTCGACATCACAACACCCATCTGAAGGTGCAGTGAAACAACATCATTTCCCTGGTTAGGTATTATAGGCTGTAGTAGTGAGTAAAAGCTCCCCAGACCCAGCGGAGAAATTACAGCGAGTAACACCATCAAATAAAATGTTTCCAAGCGAGGGAACGGGGAACTCACTCACCATGACCATCCTGCAGGAGTTATGGCGTGACGCACTGCGAAACGATGCCCCTCTGGCTGCGATGTGGATGTGAGGCGGCGGAGCTCGGTGAGGTGGAGGCACCGGAGGTCTCAGCTGCCCGGGGACGGGGGACAGGGATACCGTGAGAGACAGGGGGACAGGGTGGCTGGGGTGAACCGGAGGGCACTGGGGCAGCCGGCGCAGGCTGTGGGAGGGGTAGGGTGCCGGTGGGAACGCTGCCTCCGACCCCCGGTGAGGAGGCTGCAGAGAGATGAAAGACAGAATCAGAAAAGTAAGTCAGAGAATAAAACTGTTCCTGTTTCTGTTTCCTATCAGTAACACTCATGTTAACCTCCTCCGATCTTCCTGAGATGTATAAATCAAGCGCTCGCTATTAGAGCCAGAAGCACGCTCATTGTAACCTTTCAAAGGGAAAGACTCGAATCTGTGCCATGAGCACCCGATTGGCCTCATACAAAAGGTGTATGAGCCCACACACACTCCCACTGAGACAGATCAGACATAGAATAGAGCCAAAATATGAGTCTGCCTGGTATTTAGCCGCATCCAGATGTGGACACAATGTAACACATAAAAAAGCCATGCGCACATGCAGTCTTGCGGCGGGTTTAACACAAGCTCCCGACAACTGGAAAATGACCTCACCTGCACTGTGCTTACATCAAACAGCCTTTACATCCTTTCTCCTCTTACCATTGACCTCCAATGAAAACCACATGCCACTAACTGGAAACACCGATTCTCTTGGTAATGCGCAACAGCTCGTCTCACTCATGTGCCACCCCCCCTTTGCGGCACAAATGCCAGTTCGGACACAGCTCCTCTTATTTCTGCGGCTCCTAAACTCAATCGATCACGGGTCACTTCCCATTACAAAGCATGTCAGGGCGGTAATGGAGTAGTTAAGGCATGTAGTGATGTAGGCACACAAGTCATTACAGCCAAAACTCCCGCTCCGTCTTCCTATTATCAGTGACAGGACGACTTCATATCTCAAATAAGCGGTCGCATCAACCTTGCTCATGTGGGAAACGTGCCGATATGACTATTTCTCTCTTAACAGGCAGTTGTTAATGACAAGAAATATATTGAAGTGTCTCGAAAACGCTGCTCACAACAGACTCCATTATCACTACCTCCTCCACATGTCCACATGGAGAGGGATGATTTAATTGGATTTGAATGAGCTGCCATTTGTGTGAAAACAACACGTCAATCCTGCTGAGGATGATTTGTGCTATTGAAACAGCTGCGGCATTCCGGCGAGGATATTACAGCTCTGATCGGCTGCTTGGCGACGCTTCCCCTCTTTTGTTTGACTCGCATGTTGTGCAAAAGGCGCTGCTCTGTTTGCACACTCTATCTCTGTGTGTTTGTAATGGGGCCTGTCGAGCAAAGCCGTGGGATCTAGTGACCTTGAAGATGGTGGCACTGTGCGGCAGAGGCGGGGCCGGTCTTGATGGAGATGTCGTCGTGCTGGAAGATGGAGGCTGGTTAGGAGGGGACGGTCCACTGATTGAAGCGCTCACTGATCTGGAACACAAAAGGAGGAATTATATACCGCTAATTATGCACTTGATGATATTAATCAGTTACAAATGGCATATATTTCAAATTATGAAATCAAAACACATCACACACAGTAATTGACTTCAAAGTGTCACCAGTTTCCACTGAGCAGCTTCCATCAAAAACAAACACTACCAGAAGTTTAAAAAAAAATAAAACTTTCACATTTGAAAGAATTGACTATAACTCACCTGAGCTTCTCGATTGGGTTCTTCTTACTGGTGAAGAGCAGGCCCAGCAGGGTTTTTCTCTTGATGCAGATGATCAGACCAGCTCCCAGCACCATGAGGAGAGCCACCAGGATGCCCACAGTCAGACTCCCATTGTCTGTTTAGGAAACACATACACAGAAGAAATTGGAAATTTTCAGCGACTGTGGTCCAATAGCACTGCACATAATATATACAGTTAGTCAGATTGCAGATTTGTCTCATAATGTTTGTCTGCAAACTAAACGTTAAGGCGGTGGACACAAATGTTTCAAGGCTTTTAGGATATGTTATTGTTGAAATCCTCAAGACCGATGACATAACACGATCCATTACTCATACAATAAATCCGCCTTCGCTTGCACTTGAGTTGCAGCTGTTGTGTTGGCTCACCTGCTAATCTGATGGGGCCACTGTCCACGCTCCCTCCAAATCCTGCTTTGTCACAGAACGGCGGCGCCCAGTGAGCCTCACAGTGACAGTTCTTGTTGTTGTTGCACACCTGCAGTAGATGGAAACAAGGACCTGTTAGATATTACAACCACGCTTCTTTAATATTTAATATGCAGCCTCTGCGCTCATCAAGCTACAGTGTATACACTTCATCAACAGTTATGTTTATGGACCTGGGTATAAATCTGACTTCACCGGGGATCCCACCTTTGATTACCAATATTATTGTTAATTAATTATCTCCCTGTGTTGTCTCAGCATTACATACCACAGTAAACACAAATTGGAAACATTTTCATTTTCATCAGCTCATAATATGCATTTCTATCTTTATATTAATTGTATTGAACAGATGTGTTGTGTAAATGTATATAAATCCATCCATAGAGTCATGCAGTATGTCACTTCAATTAACTTGAATACAAATATATTGTTAATATACATGGCTGATCAATATAGATATAGTGCCATGTATGTCATATTGCATTTCTGAGAGGGTTCAGTTAAGTATTGTCTTAATATTGATGAATTACTAAGATTTTCCATTCATCCACTAGCTATTTTCCAATTACCTTCCAAATTAAACAGAGAAATAGGCCTTTGATTATCAATATTATTGTTAATTAATTTTCTCTCTGTTGTTTCAGCAGCAGACACCACGGTAAACAAGTACTCGTGATGCAGATTGTCAGCGTTGCTGCATGTCACTGCAGAGTCAAACAGCAGCCAGCGCTGCCAGGTTTAGAGATTGCAGAGATGTCTGGTATTAGAATCAGAACAGGCTCTTTGCCTGATACCACATTTTAATAATCTCTCCCTCGCTTGTCTTCCTGTCTTGCATGAGCGCAGGAATGGCAAAGTCTAAGAGGATTCCCCAGCAGGGTAATATGAAGCAGGTGAGGGCCTCTTTCCAAGGCAACATCTTGATCTAATCTGTGCATGAAGGAGTGCCCTGTCTCCTAGAGGAGCAACATCCTTTTATTTCTTTGTGTAAAACTGCCCTCGGAGCTTTATAGATACGTCTTAATTGGAACTAGACAAACAAATATGACCGTATAATATAACTGGTGATGTTTTATTTTAACGCACAGTAAAATTTGTTTCTTCTGACGCTTTGATGAGGGAGGAAAAAAAAAAAAAAAACGTAACCAGTTGCCAAAGCCTCTGGGACCCACCAGTGAACCTAAGGGGTAACACCACAAAGCCACATATTTCATCTCAAAGGGGACCACCCATAGACGTTTGATGGTTGGCATTTAAGATACGTTCAATAGCCTTGCTCCCTCGGCTCAAAGTCAAACTGTGTCACTGCTCCAAGCGTTTGGCCAAATAGCACAGCCTTCAGATTTCAACACAGGTTTTTGGGACAAGGACGACTGCCTGCAAGCGTGATAAATGGCACTCAAGGCTGAACATAAATGAAGCCATTATGTCTAATTGATTGAACCTTTCAGCATCCAGAGTGATTGATTGCATGGCACTGTACCGGCTCGCTACCCATGGTACGCTGGGCATTTCTAACACATTACAGCCAAAAATGGACCTCTGTATGAAGGAGGAATGGGACATTAAGCAAACAAGCAAACAGGGTGTGAGACAGACACATGTTTGACAAGTTTGTTTTTCTCGACACTAAAATGAAAGGTGCTGCACTCACCCCTCGATCGCTGCACTTGGCTGAGCAGTCGTGCACGCCGAAAACGCTGACATTCTGGCACCGACGGTTCAGACACATCTGAAGCAGACAAAGACATTAAAAATTGACAGTTTGAGCTCAAAGAGCATTTCAGTAATATTCTCAATCCTTTAATCTTTCAAGAGAAAAGATTCAGCAGATGCAGTTCACTGTTTTACTAGATTGCCTCTTCAGCTATAAAACAGCATAGAATGATGTATAATTCTTAATTAACAATGCTTTTTTTGTTCCGAATTTAGTGAAGCTGATTTTTAAAGGTTATTACACAGCTCCTTAAACGCACCAAACCCAAATGCATCCCAGGCTGTAAGCTTTGTGAAGATGAGTTTGGCAGCAACGGGCACAGAGTGATGCCAGAGCCTTTGACAGATTAGGGCGGAGGCTGGATCTTTTTTTTAAGGGTGGAGGCACATAAGTAAATTAGTCTAAATGGAGTAACTGTATCACCGAAGTGACCAACGGCTGAGTGGATGACCGAGACCAAGATGCCAAACAGACTGAATAATGGTAAGTCAGTTAAGCGTCCAAGACTGTGAAGTCTGAAACGACGAAGGGGACACACCCTGAAGAACCTCCTGAAATGTCTTAGTCATGACCCGTCACTGCACATCATTTTTTCCACTCTTAACTCCCAGCATCTGAGCAGCATGTTTATAATGTGTTTTTGCACAGTCTTACAGATCGTTGCCACCACAAGCCAAAGAAAAGAAGCAATATACTGTACAAAGTCCTGCATTCAGGAAGTTTAAATTACTTTTTTATCTACAAGTAACTTTACTCTTTCTTTTCTTGCTCTATTCTTTATTCTTGCTTTACTCATGTTCCTGCATGAAAGCCCCAAGGACCAAGGACTTTTTTTTTTGTTGTTGAAATTTTTTTCTATGAGGTAGTTTTCACAGACGAAAGTTATTTCCCCCTAATTTTTTGTCTTTTCTTTCCAGAGGAATAAAAATCTCATATCCCCATGGGGGCTGATTATACAGATGAAAAAACACCAAAATTTAGAAAAATGATCCTGAGAAAAAAAATCTACCTCTTTGGTATTTAGTACTTAGAGCCTGTCATTTGTAACTGTTCAGCAGCTACAACTGTAGGTGAAACAGCAGGTCAGCTATTCATCATAGCTTTTGTGCTTTGATTCCTTGATTAATTTACAGTATGTATAGGATAACTGATGCCTAAATGTGCAAGATGCTTCTAATATTGTAGCTGATTACATTTTAATTTGTGTACACGCTGCTGAGTAGTTATCTGTTAAATGTATTAAATGTCATCAGCAGGTTACATGAGTTCCATGTAAACCCTAATCTACAACATAATAGACAAATTAGTGAAGTGGAATTGATGTATTGATGAGCAAATGGTGGAAGTAAATCAGAAAAGCGCTTCGCAGCCGACTAGTTAGTGCTCGCTGCTGCTCGCTGCACTGATCCGTAAGCGTGTGTGTGTGTGTGTGTTTAACCATTTCAGGCTCTCACCATTCCATCTGCACACTTGGTGCCAGTCAGGACGAGGCCAGGGTCGGGCATGTCATCGCCCAAGTAGACGTGTGTGCCTCGGCAGAGTATCCTTCCCCCTTCCTGCAGGGGTATGTTTGTCTCTATGGAAACAGCATTGGTGCCAATTACTGGGCGGTTAGCTCCTCCTTGACACTGGATTTTGCCACATTTAGCATCTCTGTAAACAGAACGAACAACAGGCAGAATAACAATGTGATAATTGAATAACATGTCACAGTTTTTTCCCCCAAATGTGTATATATGCAATTATTTCTGCGCTGGCTCTAGCTGGCCAATTAGAGAGACTGTAGAACAGGGAGCTTGTTTGTGCTCCTTTCCACACCACAACCTGGGAGGATTTTGTAATTTGCTCCTTTGCCCTGTATCCCACAATCATGGCTGCAGCTAATGATCATTTCCATTGTTTAATGTGCCAGTTATTTTTTTTTGATTAATAGCTTAGTCTGTAAAATGTCAAAAAATAAAAATAAAAATCTGTGAAGAAAGCCCATCCTGAGTTCCCACAGCCCACTGTCTCTTTCTATCAGTTAGCTGCAAAACAATGATATAAAACAGAGAAACACAGCAAATTTTCACATTCTTGAAGCTGGAACCATTTTGGCATATTTTGCCTTTTTTTAATTAAAATTGAATAACCAGTCGATGAATCAGCTGATTGTTCCAGCTCCGGAGTCAGTAACACACATTCCAGCCTCTACAGTAACCGCAGATTTAACTGCTTACTGACACATGCAATTAGATGCAATCACTGGTTTCTATGGCAACATCGGGTCTTACTTTGCATCACATTTGGCAAAGGAGCCCTTGGAGTCCTTGCCACAGTTGCCATAAGGGTCTCCTGCTGAGTTCACCCTTTGAAAGCAGATGCCTGGAGCCGGCTTAGCCCCTGCGACACACAGTGAAACACATTAAAAAGCTGGTGGTGGACCATTATTGAGAAATTCACACAATGCATCAGGTGTGAAGGAGAACCTTAAACGTACCTTGGCCCCACAGCGTGATGCACTGCTGCTCGTGAGTCTGGCAGATGCCGTTGTAACAGTAGCCGTCCACATTGTGGCAGGCGTGGCCGTCGTGCAGGTAGACGTTGGAGGGGCAGTGTGGGCTGGTGCCGGTGCAGAACTCGGGCAGATCACAGGCGTTACTGGATTCACGGCATGGAGTGCCTGCTGGCTTCAGCTACTCTCAGAAATATATACACGCACACAATCAGACATAAAGACAAAGACCCAGAGGGAGGCTTAGATAAATATGCAGTGTGAGCTGAAAAGAGCTGTGGAAAAATATCCACCAAATTTCATTAGCGCTGCTGGTTTAAGCTAATCAGAGAAAATATCTTCACGTCAAGACACATTGTAGTAAAGTGTCATGGCTGGCTACCCGGTAGATTTCTCACCTGACAGTCCTGGCAGCACTGTCCGTGTGCACAGACAGCATCTCCCTTCAGAGTGCAGGTAGTAGCGTTGCAGCAGGGATTCATACATTCCTTTAGATCCAGGAGACAATAAAAGGAGAGCAGACAGAGGGAATGTAAGCGAGGGGGAACAAAAGTAAAGAAAATTAAACTCAACACAAAGAGATTGTATTTCACCTCAGAGCAAATGCTCAGACTTTGTTATCAGAGCGAACGCAAGCCTTGCAGGACTCAAAAACCTGGCAGTGGAGAGGAAACAGCAGTTTCGAGTTCTCTAAAAACAACAATGCTTCCATCTGACAAGCTCGTTCAGACCCCTGGAACCATGAGCGGGGACGGTGAAGGAAATAGAAAAATGAGAAGAGAAAGGACAGAAAAGAAAAGTAAAGTAAAGAAAAGAAGATCCCCCTCCACAAACAAGCTAAATATTTTGTAATCATGTTGGGAAAATGGCTGGTATTAAACTGCAAGTGGAGTATGCAAAAGAACAAGTTAGGTCACCACTTCAATCTATACCTCTACATAAAACTAATGAAAAAATACTTGAAATAACTAATAAAACTTGGGAATCCAAAGTAAAGTTTCCTGAAACTACACTAGTTTTTTTGCTTTTTGCTAAATGCAGGAATTCATATTCTAAAACAGCAGGGCACAGAAGCATCTGAAAAGAAGAAACACATTCTCCTCACTATAAAAATTAGTGTGAGGAGCTTTCCCAGCAGGTTGCACACAGATTTAGTCAAACTCACCCAACTCAACATGCAACCCCCGTGGAGGTAGAAGAGAGAGGAGCAGGATCTATCGCAGTCAGGAAGCGAACCCATATTAAGGTCAAGTATCATTTTTCTTTATGCTAGTGTAGCGGTCTGCTGAAGCATTTACATCTAGATATAAAAAAGTATCCACTTCCTTTATTTACTCACTTCATACATTGCTTTTGCAGTAAACGGCGAGCTCTTTAACAAAGTGAAAAGAAGAAAAACAGACATACGCAGAGTATGTTTTATCTTAGGTTGTCTGGGATATTAGCGTGACAACCGTGCAACCAGCTTTTCAAACCTGCTTTTTGTTATCTTGACTCAAAACACAGATTGAATCTCTTACAAAGAAATATCAAGCGCGTTTAATAATCAGATGTGAAAGGTGCTTGATGGGATTGTTGCTGTTGGACAAGGACAACAAAGGCGGATAAAATCCTCCTAAAAAGACGATATTAAGACGTTCTTGTCCTTTTTTGTGGTGCAGAGAGAGTCTGCACCATCCCTGTAACATTTCTCCTCTCACCATGGCGGCCCATCTGTTTCACGTTAGCCTTTATCATGAGCCATGCCCTGCACCAATCAGCAGCTCTCCGCCTGCTGATACAGTTGGAAGCGAGCTCTCAATCGAGCCTCGGCGTATACGATGTGTATGTCTGCTGGTGCGTGCATGATCTCACACAGAGGCAAGCGGACCGGACCCCCGAGGGTCAGCTCTTTCTCTCTTTTGCCATTAGGGTCTGAACATACTGTACAGCTGAGTGCAGTGAGACTCGGGAGGAAGTAGATGGATGGAGCTGGCAGGGGATGCAACTGACATGATGGGCCTTCCAGAACTTCTTTCAGCCTAAAAAACCATTAAGGGCCTTTCCCATGATCCCCGGGGCCAAAGGAGGCGGAGGAGGCGCGCTGAAAAGAAGTAGCCTGTGATTGTGAGGAATTGGACCCGGGATTTTTTTAATGAGGCTTTTTAATGGTGGAGAGAGGTGCAGCCTGAGCACTCTGATCTGGCCTGTGTTGGCGTGACGCCGTTAAACTCTGTGGAGAGCTTTATTATCGCTGCTGGCTTGGGCCTGTGGGGCTTATGTCAGTTCTTTGTTTTGAAGGACAAGGCCACTTTCAGCCCGACCCTGGATGGAGCATGAACAGCTCACAGAAGAAAATAAAAAAGGCTGTTCTGGCCTATAAAGGTGTAAACAAATGGCAGAAAAACAAGGCATTCTCTCACGTAGGCTATTATATAATTCAAAACATCCTCCCAAATTATAATAGATGTCTCCTTCATATTTCACAGCCCCTTTTTCTCGTCTCGTCTGCCTCGCTGAATGTCAGTTGCATCATGATTAACCGTTTCATCATCCTGCAGTCGGAGAAGTTAGCAACGCGTGCCACCATTTCGTATGTGCACGCCATTGCAGATTCATTTAAATAATTGACAGGGTGAAGCTGTCAGTGATGTTTCCTCTCAGTGAACAGCATCGCAATCTGACAGCCCTCCTCCCCCCCAAACACCTGTTCAGTGCACAGAATGAATACATTTACACTCATCTCTGAGGTCATTCTCTTTCTGAAGAGCGTCTTTAGAGTTCTGAGTCGTCAGCATTTTAACAAAAAAGAGGTTTTGTTTTCACTTTGGGAAATGTTAGTTTGTGCCATTGCAACAGAAACCAAACCACCACAAGCATTTCTGCTTATTTCCTTTCTCAAATGTGGGAAATATAATTAAAAATGATTTATGGGGAACAGTTAAGTCAAAGGGGGCATAAAACAAGAATGCTGAAGATTTGCAGGAGGTCTGAGGATAAGAAAATAAAGTCTGTTTCCCATGACCTATTCACTAACACTACTCTCACCTCCAGTTCTCCACAGTCACACTCCTCTCCCTCCTCCACGTAGCCGTTGCCACATTTCTGCCCGCCGTAGAGCACTTTGACCTCTGGCATGTTGAACAGACACATGCCCACGCCTTTTTCAAAACTGGCCGTCAGGTCCTTCTTGCTGCAGCTGCTGAACACCGTGGGGAACGGATACCTGCGAGAAGAGGGAGATCATTTGTGAGTGACACAATCTGAGAGAGGAGGAGGACACAAGGGCCCTCTTCAGGTCTGATGTAATCAGCAGCTAATTGCCACTAATCACTAAATCAATTAATCGTCAGAGCTCAGCAATCGCTCCAAAGCTCCATTAGCATGCGAGCGGCGCAGGGGCCCCCTTGTCTCCTCCCCGCCGCCGAGAGAGCGAGATCTGATAAGATATACTTTATGAGACGGGGAATCATAAAAACTCAAACCAAAAAGTGCTTCCTTTGCAAGACTTGCAACACCCATAAATTTGGGAGCAACAGGGGATGGTGTGTTTTTAATATTGTTTTTGGAGCGGACAGAGAGGGTGGTCTGCTCCGTGGGGAGAGCACACAGCCCAGGGTTCTCGCTGCCAAAAGCTTTGTTACAGACCTCATGTGGCTTTATTGAGCTTTTCTGTGATAATATAGTGCCTCGGATGACACTGTGTGTGTGTGTGTGTGTGTGAAGTGTGCATGAATACAAGCAGATTGTATCTTGTTCTCTATGAGGCTCTTGATAAAAAAAGCACCATATGAGATTTTTAATACCTCCACCCACGCTATAAAATTCTGCACAACAAGGCCAGAAAAGGTGAAGCCGTATATATCGAATATATTCACACTCATGTCTGTGCTCGTCCTCGGATGAGCGTGCGGATATGGGACGACAAGTGGGAGATCCAGGTCAGGAAAGATGACCAAATGTTTTGTTCCAACAGGCTCTGTTAAAGTGTGAAGTATGCCCTCGATCCTACCTTTCCACCTCTGCCACCCACTCCCCTATTGTGGCCCGTGGGCTCAAACGGTGGATTTTCTTTCCTTTGCATCGCGTTAGTGAAAATCTTTCCTGTCACAGCAGAGAGAGTGCTGACTCTAGACCAGAAGTCAGGAAACAAAAAACCAAGCAAGTATCCGGCATCCTTCCCAGCAGGTGGATGTCAGGAGAAAGGAAAGTCCAGATAAGCAGACTGTTAACGGACTAAAACACATTAAATATATTCAGTGCATCATGTATTTTCCAAAATGACAGCGCAGGAAATTGGGTGGCTTGATTGTGAAGTCTTAAGTGGTGTAGAAAATGACAGTGCTGAGAGGACAGCAAACACATCACGGTTGTAGCAGAGATGGTTTTATCTACATACAGATCTTTCAATAAGAGAATTTCCTGAGGAGCTTGTGGATAAGGACCAGTTCATTTTCAGCCTGAGCTGCTTTGCCATCAAGAAGTGGCTCTTGGCACCAGGAGAAGTGACACTCACTCATATTTTTACATGAGAAAAAAAAACACAACAACAATAAAAGTGGAGCTGTCAATTTGTTTTCGGCTACCAGTCCAAACCTTGAACTCAAACAAACTTTGTTGGCTGATCTTGTTGATATAGAAGCTGTAAAATAACCAAAATCTCTAGGTGGAATTTCTCCTTCCCGAGAAGGAAGCATCTCTGTAACTCTTTCAAACTGTGTTTTTCTCTGATTGGGTTTCACATCTAATACGGCTCTAAATATGTCATGACACTCTGTGAATGTTTTGACATGACCTCATTCTCGGCTTGCCTTTGATTTCTGTCATGTGTGGGAGGCAGCTTACATCAGCTCCTGCTGCTGACCCCCCCTCCATCTCCTCCCCCAGCCCCTAAACACGCAGCCCGCTGCTCTCTAACGTCAACACTTTCCAGAGGTTGTGTTAGGTGAAAGTAGGGTGCCATGGAGCAGATCCGGAGCCACTCTGAATTAAGGCAACAACAAAAAAAAGTCTCAGTGGAGTGAGATGAAATGGCAAAAAGGAAAGAGCAATGAGGAAAGCTGTAGTAACAGCCATAATTGCGCTATTTTTTTCTGCTCCTCCTGTCTGAGCACCTCGGGGGATCCTGCACTGATGAACAGCTGTCAAGGCTGCTGTGCAACAGGCAGGCCACTTCCTTAGCAACGGCTGTTGTTGATTTCCTCTTCACCCCCAAAGCCCAAGCCAAAATTGCTTGCTTAAGTTGTACCCACTCTTTTGCTGCATTCATTCAATTTCCATGAACTCAGCCCTGCTCTTCAGTTACCAGACCATGCAATGCATGACAAATACTCACATTCTTGTTTTTTTTCCTGGTCAAGTCTGAGATACATGTGCTTCTCAGGATCCAGCTGTTCTTTATGAGAGGCAATACAGAAATAATTGGTCTTCTCTGCAACAGTCTGGGGGTGGGAGGAGGAATAATGGCTGTGAAAAGGCAGAGGCACAGATGAATTACAGTCGATGGCATTTAGCAGCTGCAGTCCCCAGGGCTAGTAAAGCAGCGCCAGGCCCAGTCACGGTGTGCACATCTGGGGCTCATGGCGAAGCAAAGACACTCGAGACAACCGCTCATCCCCTTGAGAGTCTGGGCCACCACCTCAAAAGAAAAAGACCCCGCGGGTGACTCTTTGACCTTCAGGCTCCCTCTCATCTTGTTCTGGTTTTTTACAAAGGATGAGCCGCGTTCACCTCTGCCTGCTCTCTGAGACCGCCCTTTGTTCCGTCTCACACTGCTGCATTGTTTTCCACCTGGTCATGCTCCAGTTCCATTACGGGATCAATCCCTCTCCCGTCTGTTTTCTTTTGTTCGTCTCTAACCTGCAGACAGTGTTTGACAGTTGGCTCCTAGAGGTATTGCAGTTGATGGTTGATAGAGTGTACAAAGCAATCACTGGGACTAAGCTGCAGCAATAGCCAAACAAGGCTTGACTGGATCAGTGGGAGGTCTGGTGATAAGGAATCATTCCCAGATCTATTACAGGCGCCTATGATTTCCTCCTCATCCTGATAACACTACAGTGCTGGAGTCTTCCAACCATCTGGGTAGATGGACTGTGACAGGTAACCCAAATTTATTGTGTGTAGAGATAAAGTCATCAGTAAAAGCTTACACAATGGATTAAATTGAATCTCGGACAGCTGACAAACAAAAACATACAATTGTTTTGGCTTCTTTTGTGTATTTGATTTGTCTCTAGGTTCCTTTGTGCTGCTGTTTGGCTCTCCAGCCTTGTCAACCTATTATATTTTTTAAAGCATTCAAAGCAGAAATGAATTGGTCTGAGTTCCATGGGGAAACATCAACATTATTTTTCTCAATAACTTTGAACAGTTTTACTTTCCACTTTCTTTCTTTGGGATTACTCATGCTCAATTATGTGGTTAATTAGCCAAAAAGTTCAACAAAACTAAAATGACGTGACAGGTTTTTGTTAGATCAAAAGTTCGCTCCATTAAAAATGAAATTTATTGTGGGCTGTCAGTTCAGTCTACCTTCATTTCTTGTTGAAACGTTACATGATCAACACGTGAAGGTCAGACTTCGCTGCAGACTACTGCCATAAATCCAAACTTTATGTCACCAGTGACCAGAATACTCTAAAGGCAAAGTATCACGTTAAAAGACACAGAGCCCTTCAGCCCATATAGAGCTGGGCAGGGCTCACTCCTCCTCGTCTGTCTGTCCTTGCGGTTCACATCACAGAGAGCACCGGGAAACCCATCCAGAATGTCCTACACGGCCAGTTTATGTCACATCTATTCAGCCATAAAACACTGATCAGGCTATTAATCAGGTCTGCTGAGTTTCCCGATGACGCATCTGCCAAAACATTTTCCACCATCCTTGAAACGGTGAGAACGTTTTCAGAGAAAATATAAAATGTGCAAATACTCACCGTGACCCTGTCTTCATTTTGTTATCACAGTTTTATTACATTTTGGAAGACCCTCATCTTCTGGCACGAATGTGAAGAAAAGCTAATTCAAACCTGACTGTGGCAACTGTGTCTCTGACAAATATTTCATACTTACTTCATTACACATTCAATATTAATTTTACACTGTCCTTTGTTGCAAATAGAGCCCGAACTCTGAGGAATGATAGGTGATATGGTTGGCTACGGCCCTTGGTGCCTGGTAGTCTGTCCTACATTGTAGATACTGAAAAGCATTTTCACATTGATTTCCCTATGGACCCAATTAGACAAGAGATACCAGAGAGTTCCTGTTCTTCAGCGGGGCACAGGTCACATTTCCATGGCATGGCCTCGGCTCTGACTCACTTTCTGTGATGCCTGATTATTTCATGACATGGGACATATACATAAGTCTCTGTGATATGGCGCCGCAGTAGCCATCTCGTTCAGAACCTGACCCACGAGGGGAATGAACCCTGCCTGAATAAGGCATCCTGGATCTGTCCATCAACAGCTCAGTGTTTGTGACGGACAAACTGGGAATGACTGTACAAATAAATATACATACAGTTAACAAATGATACTTCAAGGAATTCTTCTTTTCAACAAAACGTTTTGTGCAAATATTTTCCTAGATACGTAGATGACACTATCATTTGCAAACAACTGGGGACCAGCTTCATCATCATCATCATATTTCAGGCACTAGTAATATGTGACAAACAGCCAAACTTGTGGATGAAACAAGGCTCAGGAAAAAGAATGCAATGGAAATGAAAGTGAACCGAGCATAGAACCCTGTGGAGTTCCTGTGTCAGAGGATTGCTAATGTGTACGTTTCTTCACATATGTCTTCCTGTGTCGATGGAATAGCCAGCAGCGGTTCACTTGCTGCACGTGTGTGTTCCTGTGTGTCTGTGTGTGTTTTCAAGAGATATAATCTCGAAGGATGAGACACCAGGCTGTTCTCATTTAGTGCTAATGGAGGGATAGAGGCATGGATGGAAAGTGGGGTGATGGGGGTGGGGGGATGACACGACAATTGGCCATGACCAGCACGAGCAGGAAATAAGCACTGCTCTATGCAGATGTGCAGCTGGCACTGAGACAGCTTACAGTTTTACTGCCCATTCCCTACCCCCGCCACCCTGCCCCTAACCCCCCCGAACCCCAGTGTAATAATGATGAACTGGATCTCATTATCTCCTCTACTCAGTTTGTGCAGCCACAGCGAGTACATGACAGTTGGATGGGCATCAACTCCTGTTTGTGCACAGCAGTGACGATGAAAAAAATCATGTATTCTATTTGATGAAAAGAAAATATCAATAAAAACAATACAGGTATTCTTCGCTGAGTGCAGGAGAGTGTTTTTTTTCCCCCCATGTACTTTCAATTACTGAATGCAGTGGGCCGTTTGTATCAACCCAGTCAAGTCTTGGCCTTGTGAGGAGCTATTCTGTATAATCACTTTGTGCTTTGAAAAGAACTGGTCGCCTGTCTAGCAAAACATGGCAGTCAGTGATGTAAACAAATATGCTAACTGCAGCTGCCGGGTGGTGAACAATGTTGAGGTGTTTGCCGCAGAGCCTGTGTGTGGCCTCATGGTGTTTTAAAGTATGGAGCAGCGAGGGGGCAGGACCTACGGGAGATGTAGCACCGCCTCAGGCAGAGAATAAGTTGCTGACCTGGAATTAACTGAGAAAGCAAAATGAGGTAATACAGAGTTCCTAAACATCCTTATTTAAATGTATTGCTTCCTTAATCCTGGATTAAATAGCAAAGCAGCAATATGGAGCAATAAATAGGTGTAGAGGGGATTATTTTGAAATCAACTAGAAGTAGATCATTTCTTTCTTTTGTCAGCCGGAATGAAAAAAAAAGCGCACAGTCTCAGCGGAGAGCAGAACAAGAAACTAAATATTCATGTCTTATTTTATTTCTCACTAGTCTATGTTTGGTACAAACATTCCTTCACATGGAGAGTTGTTCGTCGCAGCTGCAGATTCAGATATTTTAGGAGCGAGGTGATAAGTTTTCTCCACATATAAACTGTATAATGGACAATTTTCAGACGTGTTTAACTATTTATTTGCAGCTGCAGAGAGATTTTCCAACATTAAAGTTGCATGTATGTCAAAGAATAGCATCACTCTGGCTGTGCAAGTGGAAGAAAGAAAAGAAGACAGGCTGAAAGAGACAGGAGAGAAGGGAAACGCTAGAAAGACAAAACTGTTTTATTTCTGCTTCAACTATGTTTTTTCTCTCTCATTTGTACATTGATTATATTGCCATTTTTGGACAAAGTCCTTGACCAGGGATACCCTCAATCAGAGTTAAATATAAATCTACATCTTAGTGCTGTGTTGTTTTATAAGTCTATAATCAAGAATAGTGTTACCCTGTTTTTCATGAATCTGGTCCAAACCAAATACGGGGAGATGTTTCCAGCATAAACACCAGTCTGAGGCTCCCACACACCACTAGACCTTGGCTGGAACTGATACCCAGTGTTTCCACCCAGAACATCCTTTCCCCCTCTGCTCAGTCTACTACAAGTTGTCAGACATGAAACATTACAATCCATGCTGAGCAATTATTCAATAACTACACCTCAGACTTGATATGTTTTTAGATATGTCTCAAATGTGCAGTATACGCTCCCTACGCGCTGTTTTCCTAAGTCTACTGTAGATCAGCTACATTAAGTGTGCTGTTTGGGCCATGCACTGCCACTGAACCATTAGCTTCTTATTGAGAATGAGTCATATTGCTTCAGGACATTAGCACAGCTGTTCAATCCGCCATAAACCCAACGGCCCAACGCTTCAAATGCATCATTTGCTTACAGACGATACAAATGGATAGCATTTGGAATAATGTTTACATATGATCACAATCTGGGCTTTTTGAGTAATGGTTGCTATTTTTAATAAGAAATAAGACAAAATTAATATCCAAGATAATGATGGCTTGACATCATGATGATGCATTTCAGGTGGTGTTGGAGTTTGAGATCATTTTTGCAAAGCCCCCACTGGAGTGCAGTGAATTATAGCATTATGTCCCGAGGCTCATGAAGGCCAACGAGCTGAAATGAAACTCCTGCAATTCTCGATATTGAGGATTAAGGAGTCAGCTATCTTGTTAATCTGTTGACAATATACTGTCAAGATAGAGGCCATGACTCACCCGGTGGAGGGAGTCATGATGCAGCCTCCACGATCCACAGTCACCCTGCAGCCACACCCCCTTTCTGGGGTGTCGTGGTTCATTCCAAAGTTGTGTCCGAGCTCATGGGCCAGAGTGACCGCAGCGCCCAGGGGGTTGTCTGAGTGGTCCTGCAAAAACAACAGATCAATTTTGGTGAAACTGAACTTGAACGTTCATCACAATATCTAATATAAAACCTCTTTACTTGATGAGTCTAATTTGTTGAGTATATTTCTAGCCTTAAAATGATGCTACAAGCAAAGCCTCATAATAAGATTTGCTCAGTTTACAGTTCTGTTGCAGCAAAGCAATAGCTAATTAAAACCAGACATTTCTGATTACATACTCTGAGGAAAATAACAAATAATAAAAAATGTTATGTTAGCCAAATTGTTGTTCCCCACAGGACCCACTGGAGAAACATTACTCAAAACAAGTGAGTGTAATTGCATATTGCCAAGATTACAAACAATGCCTTTGGATCTGTGCTTATCAGAGCGTTTCCACCGCTCGACATTGTGGCACTGAAATGAGAAATGAAACGGCAGACTGCGGGCTGTCACCTTCAGCTTGCTGTGCACACTTTGACAGAGCCAGATGTGCCGCTTCACCCTCACAAATAAAGACATGAACCTCCTCTGAGGGAAACAGACAAAATCGGCCCAAATTACAGAGCAGAGAGCCTCGAAGGACAGCTTGAAAACCACACAGCCAATCGGGTTAAAGAAGACAAATTAAAGAGTGGCGTGGAGATGAAGCCGCAGTGACACACACATGAGGAGTGAAAGCTGCTGTTGGTTGATGTACTGAGATTTCCGGCAAGGTGTGTAAAACACGAACACATGAAGAGGATGGATAAATAATGTAGCGGTAGCAGCTATCAGCTCTTCATGGATGCAGAGCTGTGCGTCAGAGCACCTTGCCTCTGGAGTCTTCCGTCACTGTGCATTATTCAGTAGTGCTGTGCAAGTTGAGCTCAGACTGATGAACTGCTCTGCTGGGGGCTTTTGAAAGTAACGGTCATCAACTGTCAGTGCTTGCTGAGATCCGACTGCGCAGCCTGGATTCGTGCTAAAAAATAAAAAAATCAGTTTCCTGGAATAATTCAGACACCTTCACTAAGTGAGGAAGCTGCTCGAGAGGGCACCGCACACCACTGTCTCTGTTTTGTTCCACCTCAGCAATGAAATTAATGTAACATTTAGGGCTGGTAAATGGAGCTTCCAGATGGTCTGAAAATGGATGTTTAAGATTTAACCGCCTAGAAAAATAACAATTAGACCCATAGGGGACGTCAACTAATGAGTTCAAAGGTACTCTGTAAACGAAGGGAGACAACTAAGACAACAGGATCGTGATTTGCCCAGCAGAAGAGTCTGCGGTCTGAGAGCGATCCTTTATGTCTGTGACCTGATGTATTTGTGTATGTAGAGTTTTATGATAATGACCAAGTCTCCACTTTACCATCTGGGAGGACAAGAGTGAAGAACCATCTGGGGACTAGCTGTAAACCTAACCATCAGCCTGCCAGACCCCAAGACAAACAGCCACTCAGAGGCAAAGAGTATAAAATAATAGCATGACATGCACTAATGCAACATGGCTTGTGCACATGGTATAGGGTTGCAGCTCTGTAATGGATGATCATTTACAACATGCCCCTGCAATTTCATTCAGGCTGCAATACACTCTACCCTTAAATTCTCTCATTTGTTGCACCTCATTAAGAGGCAAAGGTTTCCATACGTGTAATCAATACACGCTCTGATTTATCAGCACAATGTGGAAGGCACTATGTATACCCTCCCTGGAAAAAGAGTCAGTGATGCGTGTGCGCTGTAGTTAATACTGGTTCCTATCAAATCTGGGATCCTTAGTTCAACTCTTACACAAGAGACTCAGGGGAGAAATTTGAGAGTATTATAACAAGTCAGGAGGGAGGTGGAGAACAAGGGCAAGAGAGGAGGGTAGGAGGAAGAGGAATGGAAGGATAAATGAGTCTGGTTTCCCTCTCAAGAAGTCGGCATCAACACAATAAATATTTATTTTTGCTTTGCTTCCCTTCAAGATGGTGTAAAAGTGTACGAGCATGTAGAGGACAGATGCTGAAGCAGATTCACGCACCATGACGATTCCTCCCGACTGCTCTGCTGTGCACATGCTCATGATCGGCGCCATGCCGATGGTGGTCCCCTGGAAATACACCCCACTGAAAAGAGAGAAACAGAGGTTATCACATTATCAGCATGCAGTGTCTCCATATTCCATATCTGTCAGTTAGGTTGGTATGTGAAAGCAAACATATTTTAGGATTTTCTTACATGATTATGTATTTCTATACATCTATTTCTGCACCATGCTGCAAGATCTGACTTATGCATTGGGATTTGAATTGAAGGTATTGAACATCTTAATTAAGTGCTATAGATAGATATATGATTGAGTCATCATCACTAAAAACGGCTTTTACTCTGTGTTATCCTGTTCCACTCATTTATTTCAGTGTTTCTATTCAAAATTAGTTTGTAAAACTTGTGCACTTTGTTATTTGATGATTATTTTTATCAGCTAAACTGTCAGCTTACAGCATTTAGCTGTGTTATCTAGTTATCCCTTTTTCATCTACATAATGAAAATGGTGATAGCTGTGTTAGAAACCAGCATGTCTAAATGAAAGAAATGTTTGTTTTCTTAAAGTAAACCTTAATAGTCTGTCTTTTAACCAAGATAAAATGTTTTTTGTTGGCAACTTCTCAAGCATGCAAGCATCTCATGAGGCTGTTACAGCGTGCAAATGGCTTAGACTGATAGACAAAGGATATTACAAATGTTTTAAGAGGCAGGAAATTAAATTGTTTCTCAAACAAAACCATTTCTGTTGGTTATGAACACTCTGCATTGTAGAGTACATTTGCATATGCCTCAAAACAACAGCAAAAACAACAGTGAGACAATTCCAAAAAACCTGATAATTTGTTATAATTTCCTGTTTTTTTTAAACAGTAGATAACTCTATTAGAAAGACTTGCCATGAGGCGAGGAGTGCTTCCAAAAAAGCTCTACCTGATTAACTGAGCGTTGTCATGGGGTTTCTGGGGCAGCAGCTTGACCTTCCTCCAGTCTAGGAACTCATGCAATGTGGTGAAAGGATCTTGGGTGACTGGACACTTGTCCACGTCACTCCACACCTCCAAGCCCACCAGAGCCACTCGGATATTCAAAGCCCTGTAGAACTGAGGGGTGGAGAGGAGAGGAGAGGAGAGGTACAGTAGGTAAGAATAGAGATGTGGATTCAGGCCACAGGCTTAGGATCTGTTTCTCTTAACATATCTTTTACCTATTAAAACATGAATGAATGCTATGAAATAATCGCTTACAATCGCTCTGAATAAATCCTCCTTTCCATATGAATGAATCATTTCTTGCTGCTCTTTTACTAAACCATCAGCCACAGTGTCTTTTATTACAGCGGACTCTTCACAACATTTCTCATTCAAGTTATGGAATTGATCATCCATTCATAATCTAATCAGCCTCTGCTCACAGGTTGGTTAATTCTCAACAGGCTTGATGTGACCTCTAATAAATCACGTTCCAACACAACATTGCCTCCGTTGATTTGATTTTTTACCTTGTCCACATAATTGGCGATCTCAGCCAGCCTCTGCTTGACCTTCTCCATGTCCTTGCCTTGCTTCTGAAACTGCAACAATACAACCATACAGAATAAGGCAGATAGGGGAAGAGGCGATCCATGCGCTCTGAATGTTGATTATCACCAAAGACGTTATTTGGAACATATTAACACCGTGTCAGCTCGAGAAAGTTCTCCACAAGGCGTCTTGGAGCCGCGCTACAGTACAGTCGATATCACGTTAATTCCACTGGCGCTTCTGCTATAGCTGCTATCATCAAAGAGAGCCTCAGCGGAGCTCAGGCTACAGAGATAACCTCGGCCACCTTGTCTCAAATCCCCCATTTATTCAGTCTCTGTGGCTCTAAAGCGTGTGACACCGACCTATGGGCCTCATGTAAATAAAGACCACTTTCTTCTCCACACCCTCTTTTAAAGATCTTAAGTCTCAGATTTAGTAAAATGGTCTCATTTGTGAGTCAAGTGGTCAAATGATATATGCAGAGGGACGTAGCTGGAGTTGGACAGTGGAATGGATGAGTAAGCAGACACATCACATCAGGGGCCAGCGGCAAAGCAGGGCTAGAGCCATCCACCATATCAGCCAGCGTCTCCAGGGGAAGGAGAGGCGGCTAAGCGCGTGACCTCTGAGCCCATTTCCTGTGGGATTCGGCAGTGGGTGAAGACTCGTGCGTGACCTTTGCTTACCTCTCTGTTGTCAGCCACGATGATCAGCTCCACGTATTTGGTTGTAGTCTGGGCATGGCGTTTGTGCTGTGAAGAGGATTGGACGGGGATTAGGTGGGTGTGAAGGAGAAACAATACAAGGCGAGAAAGAAAGGGGAGAGGGCAAAGTGACACGGAGGCCAGAAGAGGCTGTTAATGGAGAGAGGGAACAGAGGCTGGGAATGACAAAGTGATAAACCAAGAAAAGGACACAGGCGGAGGTTAAGAGAGTAGACGAAGAAGGGCATCAGGAGGGCGCACTTAACTGCAGCTTTTTTGGAAAGAGCAGCCTAAATTTAGCAGGTGGCTACTCAATGTGGCTTTTTTTTTTTTTTTTTTACCTGAGCTGCACTTTACACGAAGGGCAGAAATAAGAATCAGCACAAAGCAATCAGCAACTCACACAGCCTGACCCAATAAGCGCCGCTGAGGTCACACAAATGTCTGATAACACTCTATAGGAACTGGCTTATTAACTAATAAATCACTGTTTTGGACCGTGGTGCCAGCACTGTTGGCAGTCAGCTTATTGCAGCCTCTACAAAGAGCACAAGACTCTTACATCACACTTTAACACTGGACTAGTGAGTGTGGTTCACATAGAAACGAACACATGAATCTACCTACAGGTATGTAGGGTCAAAGACTGACTGACTCAATGTCAAACTTCTATTGAGCAAAAAGGAAAAAATGAATTGTGATCAATTTTTAACTGTCACTGAAATAGAGAAATTGATGATTACATAATCTAAGTCAAAGAGCATGGAGACAATACAGATGTGCAGAAGGGCATACTGTATCTACACAAAGACAAATGCAGCCCACACATGGCTCTGCGCACACTCACACATAATGCACACGCAAGCTCGTTCTTTCCACTCACACACTCACAGATCCTATACTATCCTGCTGGCTAAGTGTTCTGCCTTCACACCATGGCCCTCTTTCAATCTGAGCCTCTTTATCCTTGCTGGCCTGGCAGCCTGGATCCTCTCTGCTCTTATCTGCCTCCTCCATAGATAAGCCAGGATGGGCAAGTGTACTCTAAATGCACCCTATGGTGATTACCAAGTCTCGAGGAGGCCACCGGAGAGGTGGTGCACACATAAACACCATGTTCAATCAACACTGTGAAGAATATCCTTCCACTTCAATAGAGTAAGAGCGAATTTACACATACATAATTTACAGCACATATTCTACTGTCTCTATACATAAAACTGAAAGTACCACTGGGAAATGTAGACAATTAAAATCCTGACATATTTTTTAACAAACCCTGACACTTAAAACTCCACCTTTACATAAACTGCAAACAAGAACAAAAACTCTTCCTCTTCTTTGTTTAGTTCAAGTTTTACATACCACTGCTGCTTAAAAATCAAAGAACAGAGGCCAGTGTTTTTCCACAGTTTATATGGTGAAGAGAATTTTAGAACAAAGGCCGGCTTACTAGCCTCGGAGCTTTCAACCACATCTGAGCAAATGCGAGCAAAGGCTCAGGTGTGGACAAGGATGAAAACTGAATAATTAAGCTTTGAGATAAGATTCTCTTTACCATATACTGTACGGTACAATACACACAATAAACCCTCATGCCAAATGCTACTCAGTTTAGGCTCACATCCAACTCCTCCGAGTGCTTTCAATCCTGTCTCAACCACGGAAGACGAGTTGCTCTACAACTGCCGTTGCCCGTTGCGTTGAGGTTTGACATCTTTCACACAGTCACATTTTCATCTTGCGACAATAGAGATTTCACAGGAACTGAAGTTGTTGATGTACAGTTCCTGTCAGCTTGCCATCATATCTCTGTACCCTTCTCTACCCCATCTAACTCACATCATCCAGGGGCGCTCTGCCAGCACCGCCTCTTTATCTTTAGGCCCTCAAGCAGGGCACATCGCTGCTTATCAAAGCAGCAGCACACCTCGGTGCCCCTGCGTACCAAGCTGTGGTGCACGCACAAGTCCAGCAAATTTAGCTTTTTGGTTTTACCTTGTCTCTGCTATGGGAGTTGTTTTTTTTTTCACTATCTTCTCTGTTTTCACTTTTTAATCACCTATGGGATTACCACATTTGACCACCTCCCTTATAAACCACATCTGTCTTCACTTAGT
Source organism: Decapterus maruadsi (assembly GCA_030347415.2). Taxonomy (NCBI): domain Eukaryota; kingdom Metazoa; phylum Chordata; class Actinopteri; order Carangiformes; family Carangidae; genus Decapterus; species Decapterus maruadsi. Next base: position 7,921,381 of record CM064888.1, on the reverse strand, counting down.
AGAGATATTTCCCTTCTAACTCGGATATCTCTCACTGTGTTAGGAGGGGAAGGGACGTAGTATTTTCAACAAATGAGAGGGGACAACGTGATCAGATAAAACATTTCAAAATACATAGAAAAAAAAAACTCTTAAGCAGGAGAATTAAACTACTTATCTCACTGGTATAAATCATCAATATAAGCCTTTCCCGTGTCGTCTTTTCTTATCTTAGTCTCCCTCTGTTTCTGTCAGGCAGGAAACTTCTGCATTGTGCCGTTGTCAAGATTGGTTCGCATCTGCCGTGTTTTTGCAGCCCTCTTAACACCAAAGACAATAGTTTCCATTGAAGCCAGTATTATAATCACCAACAGAAATCAAACAGTGCAATAAAAAGAGCAGGAAAATCCCTATTACTGCATGAATAAATAAAAATTAATAATGTGAAAAGGCCAGAACTGCCATATGTTCGGCCTGCTTCCCAAAAACACACTCAAACTCAATCTAACCTTAATAAAATGATTAAATAATTGCAAAATATAAAAATCAGTTTTTATAAAATGGAAAGTCCCTCACATTCATGCTACAACATCAGTATTATGATGTGTGTACTTACCCTCCTTTTAAGCCCTAGGACATATTGTTTGTTCTTTTGCACCATCTATCTCCGTGTCTCTCTGTCTTGTAAACTGATAAATCACTCATATTCAACCTCTACTGCCATCGCTCACCACTCAGATAGAGAACAGTAGAGTCTCTTTTCCACTTATCAGTGCTCATCATCTGTACAGCTCCAATTCCTCTGAGGTTAGACTCCCAGGGACCATTGGGCCTTGTGATTTATCCCTATGAGCAGAGGGGTAGTAAGAGGCCAAGTGCAGGGTGTGCGATAGGAGAGCAAAGAAGCAATCTGTTTAATTCTGGATGGACAGGTCCAGCTTAAGACATGATCTACAAGCCTGCGGTCTGATCCAGCAAATGCTGCCACTTAACAGCCAATGTACTTTCCACGGGTGTTCATCAGCTCCCGCTCTCCATAGACTCACGATCACTAATGGACACTGTCAGATCAGATGGAAGGACTGAGTGAATAATTCAACAAGTAGTAGCTTCTAAAAGATATACAGCCCACTTACCAATATCTACATTGCAAATGATCTTTTTAAAGGGGGTTGAGGTTAGCGATGTTTTAGATTTGGCGCTGTCAGAATATAAATACAAACTATACGTAAAGAGAGATCAACTACACGATGGCATCTTTCTACACTGACAGCCAAGTGGTAAGAGCATATTCTTCACTGTGGCTGCTTTTTACATGATGATGGAGCAAGATGATGAGTTGTGAATATGGTAAATCAATTTATCCTGAAAGCAACAGGGACACACGATCCACACTTAAAGTCATGGAAATACTGACCGATCATTATTGAGATACTCATTGTGGCGCTAAAGAGAAAGCCAGGATATCACCGAGTCATTAGCCTAATCAAGTCATTAAGATTCATGTCCTGGGAACTATAAATGCCTCTGCAAAATCTCATGCCAAAGAAATCCATCCAAGAATTGATGATGAGATACTGCATTTCAATCAGGATGAAAGTGGTGGATGTTTAATGCAGCCTCATCAATAAATATAGGTAAGATAAATGTTTATAAAAAAAGGTTGAGTTATTGTTACAATACCCACTATTTAGAGGTTCAATGAACTCTTCATAATGAAAGTTTGATCAATTTGACCTTGTGAGGACAAATATTCTCAGGGTTTTAATCACTAATTTGCTTGATTACATATGGTGGAAGATTTTAGAACACATTTCTCTCTGCTCCACCTCCTTCTATACTCGTTTCCTGTCATTTATCTACTGTCGGCTCTGAGATGAAGGCATGAAAATGAAGTAAATAACAACTGTCAGTAGTTTACAGTATTTGCATGTAGTTCAATACTCCTCACCCTTGTGCTGAAAGCCTTGAACGGGCTGCCGTCTGTCTGTTCCGTGGGATAAGATATGTTGAAATCATGGCCACAGGTGCCAGGAGAAAAATTGAGGTGTTCAGCTGTGTATATCCAGTGAGTCCCATCAGAGTGATCAGCAGATGGTTCCAGTACATATGATTTGCCTTCAAGAGAGATGAAACCCCTGCAGAGAGAAGAGGAAATGCATGTAGGAATCTCTCAGGGCTTAGAAGCAGTTTAGCAACATAGTCATTTATTTATTCTTTGCATAATTCAAATACTGGAGTATATCAGATATCCAGTAAGGAAAAGTAGATTATAAAAGTCATCATGATATATGTGTGACATCAAAAAACATAATACATCATCGGTGATGAGTGCACTTCTCAGACAGTATCATTCAGTGGAATAATAGTGGCTACCATGTGAATTAGCACTTGGCAGACATTCTGCTTAAAGAGCTGTAGTATCTCTTCGTTTTTTCCATTGTTCCGGCCATTGTTTCCTCTTTCCTAACTTTTCTCATGATTTAACAGTGGCCTCTGTGATTTAAAGTGACAGCCCCCTGTGCTGAGTCTGAATAAACTCTGAGATTCTCACAAAACTTGCACAATATTCACAACCACATGAGCTCATAGGCCTACTAAACTCCCCCAAAAGCCCGAGCACTGCCAACGCAAACCAAAAACAATTTGTCTTGGTGAGAAGTCCAAGCGATGTGTAGTTGTGTCAGAAAAGAATAAAAATCTGTACATCTGTCACTGTGCAGACAGGTTGCAGGAAAACCTAAGTAAATAAATAAAAACATAGAGCCCAAGGTCAACAGCAAAGGTTTTACAGTCAGGCAAATCACTCTGCAGAGGGTTTGGCTGGTTCATGAAAACATTCCTGATGGTGTCAAGTGATATTATTGAAATCATTTCTTCTGTCTGACATCTGCAATCTCTGTGTTTCCAACAACTCTGAAACTCCGACTCACGTCTAAAGCCTTAAAGTATATCAAGTTTAGCCAGCTACCTCTCAGTAGCATACAGGTTGTCATCTCAGCATATTGCTATGGGAAAAAGAGCATTATTTACTGAGTCCTGTTGAAAATGTACTCATCAAAGCTGCCAACCTGGGACTTAAGACTTAAGTCGTTGCATTTACAAGACAAGCAGTTATAACACACCGTCTGAGCAGCACCACGTCTTCAGGGCTGACTGGAGGCTACGGTGACTCAGTAGCAGGGCTTGCTAGTTAGCAGCATGGTAAATTCAGTAGATAGAAAGACGTGATAGAAATAGAACTAGCAAAACAAGAGGGTTATTTTCTATCACTGAGTACAGGAATGAAGTTTTATACTGAACTCATAATGTTTCTTTTTGACTTATAGGTAAGAAGTTAACGTTAATGTTACAGGCCTATAGCGATATCCGGATTTACAATTAGTTCACTCAAGGATAATTCCAGTTTATTAGCTTAGTTTTTGGTTTTTGTCATCATTTTCACTGGGTTTCATGACACTGTGCACCCCTTGTACAACTATGGCAGACAAGGAAGGTCAAAATTAGATGTGAAGGTTTGAAAACTTTTATTTGCTAGGCTTGTGTCCATTATCTGTCCCATGTATATTTTGTTATATGGCCTAAGAAGATTTTGTTATTTCAATGTTCAACATTCAAGATGGGAAAAACGTTATCTTGATTTCTGATTGGCTTGAAAACATGTGGCTTGGTTTGGACATGCCATAGCCTAAATGATGAAATTTACTTGAACTCAATATGAACTTGTCTCAAAGCAAAGGATTTGGAAAAACTTCCGGTGTTACTTGGATTAATGCTTCTTCTTTACCACAGGAGAGAGATTTAGTCAAATAAAAGCTTTGGCTTTGGGCTTTCTGTCTTAATAGCGCAACAAAAAATTCAAAATGAACACCTGACACTTACTTAATCCCAGCACAGGTACTGAGGCTGACGTCCGAGTTGACGTGACCCTCAACCACACCATGGTAGTAGCAGTTTGCCTGCGGAAATACAAACAAAAAAAGGCAGAGGATTTAAAACTCAAGACAAGAAGAATGTAGTTAATGTGGAGAGAAAAAAAAACCTGTTCAAGTTTAAGCACAGTTCAACAACACCAGTCCCAGCTGATAACTGTGAAATATGAGCAAATTAACTCTGGGGGAATAGCTTTTTGCAGGGTTAGCAGGAGCCATTCCCACTCATCACCACAGGCTAATGATGGTTGAAATCTGTGCGAGTTTCACATTTCCCTCCTCAATCTTTGCTTGCAGTTGCATTCCCAGGTACCCGCCTTCATGGACCACCTGTCAAACTGTAGCAGGGAGTAACGAAAGTGAATTAAACCCATGTTTATTGAACCAGCCTTGGCAGCAAGAGGGTGGGGAGGAAGTGTCTGGTTTAGAGTGAAAACAGTACTTCAGCTACAGCCAGACAACCTTGCTCAGGTGAGGTCCGCCTATAGCGGCCCCTCTGCCACCCCGCTATGCAGAATGAGGAAATGTGAGTTTTCCACCCCGTCTTTGACTGCCTCTAAATATAGAGTGCAGGCAGGATATTTGGACGTCCAGCCTCTTTCAATGTGGCTAACCTCCAGAGACTGCTGATTTTGCACATTCATGGTCTGGATGTGTTTCTAGTATTAAAGGGAATCCTTGCTTAATCTTGCATCACGATAAATCTTCACAGTAATTCTGCAATAAAACTGTGATAACCCAATTAATATTTTTTGACATGAGCTAGTTAAAGCAGCATTCTTCCCACCCAAATGGTTGAGGTTCTAGTACTTAACAAATCCAAACAATAATCAGTAATGTAATGTAGTATAATGTGAGAAGGGTCACTCACACTGACAAGCACAGACAGGTTGGGTCCATGGATTCATGCTTTTGATGCCAATTTCTGACCCCGCCATCTGCAGCCTCAGCAGAAATCAATGTTCATCACCAGACCAGGACATGTTTTCCGGTGTGTCACTGTCAAGCTTTTGGCCGAAGCTAGACATGGTCCTCTGCTGTTGTGGTCCATCAACTCCAAGTATCAACATGTTGTCAACATTCAAAGATGCTTTATTGCTCACCACAGCTGTGCAGAGTGGTTATCTCAGTTATCCTAACTATAATCAGGCCATTTCTCTTTGACCTCTCTTGTTAAAAAGGTGTTTACTGTCTGCAGGACTGAATATGTTTTTGCTTCTCACACCCCTCTGAGTCAACTCTAGGAACTGAGTTCAGAAATATTCAAATCAGCCCATCTGGCATCAACAATCGTGCCACAGACTAAGTCACATTTTTTCCCCACATACTAATGTTTATCTTACTCAAGATGTGAACCAAAAACTGCAAAAGTATTCACCCATTTGGCCATTTAGGTGCACAGACAGAGCACAGTCCATTACAGTAAGGAAAAAAGGTGCAAAGACACGTCACCCTATTACATGAAATATGAAATTTTAGTACAGTGGGGAGAAGAGAGGCTGGTTTTATTACACTGAGTTAATGCTACCACCTCATGTTTCTTTGATGAGATCATGACTGTGATGCATCGATATAAGGGATAGGAATAGACTTTCTGTTTCTAAGGTTTTTGTAGAAAGAAATGAGAGAGGAGAGTTCTCGAATCTGAAATAAGGAAGATTAATAACTAATACCCAGGTTATTGAGGGGAGGCAACCCGGGCGTGAACATTGTTTATCATAACCGTGCATTTATTATTCCAGGTTAACTCCCTAATATCTATGCTGCAGATTCATATTCCCTATAGATGGCTTTTGTTACAGCACATGGCACTAATTTATTGCATTATATATGGATGGATTTAGTGAGAAAGGGAGAGGATGTAAAGCAGACCGAGGGAACCGAGGGAGGAAGGGCTGACTCATGTTGAAGTCACTCCCAGCAGTACCTTGCCTTTGACACAGAACTGAACCCTCTAGCTCCCCTGCCCAGATCACTATATCAGTCTCCTCCCTGCCGGCAGGACAAATAAATTAACTACGGATCACTCTCTCAAGATGTGGTTGTTTCCAGTAAAAAGACCCTCCCATGAAGAGCTGGCTGTGGTCATGAGACAGGAATGAGAGGAGGTCAGTTAGTTCCCAGGTTGGTAAGGCGTTGTGCAGGTAGATACACAGACTACTGACAGACAGGGGGTCATTTGGTCCATACAACTTTTAATCTACCCCTCCACACTGTGCAGAACTGTAGCTGATTAATCAACATGAAGCTGGGCGCATAATTACTGGTGTAAACACGAGGCATAATGCCACACAGTTGGTAGTTCAAGCTCCGTTCTGAGGGCTTTTGGTTAATCAGTTATTCCTGATGGTGAAATCAGCCATTTGTTTCAGTCCATGTATTTATGCATCCATGTAACCATCAATTCATGCCATGTGCTAACTATCCAACCCATGGATTCTCCACCCATGAGTCGACCTGCCACAACCTCCTCATTGTCTTTTTGCTCTGGAATGGCAGCAATTCTGATGAGCTGGACAAGCCCAGCCAGCCATGGTCCAGCTCTGCTTTCACATAAGTCTCAAGTGGAAAAACATTGTTCATTTTTTAACTGCGTGGGTTGGCCATTACTGAATTACATTAATCTCCTCTTTTGTGGATTTCAGCCATAAGTAGGACGTGCATTTTGTGTACACAGACCTCACAGACTGTCTATTATTATGCTTTCTGGTTATCTGAACAAAAATTAGACATTTAATTGCTTTCCAAACTGCAGATAATCATACCCCTGAAATCAGGCAAGCAGGTGGAAGCTCTGAGGCGTAGAAACTGTTCCACATGATCCAGCCACATCATTCATTACGGTGTGCTGCATATCTTGTTTCCTAACAGTCTGTTGTTTCTCAACCAAAATAAATATCCTTCAAGAGGAGACTATTCATAAATACCCTTAAAGAGAGGGATATTTATGGATCCATGGAGGATGTTTTCAAAGACCCATTGTTTTTGAGAGCAGAACATCTTCTGCAGAGCTTAATGAAGATAATATTGATTCACAGTGATGCAAATCACAAGCAGTCGGAAGAAGGCCACACACCAAACTTGAGCAGTAAAAAAAACAAAACAATTTGGACATAATTAACTCATTAACAATAATAAAAGAGAAAAAAAGATGACGCTACATCCTGCCGGAGCTGTGGTCACCAGCTGTGCGTGTCTCTGTATCTGGAGTCAAAGATTTAGGGCAAAAGGAGACATTTGACAGGCTTACTGTAACAGATGTATTTTAAATAGTAAATTTAATCTTAATATAACAAGGACAAGGCTCATGAAGTGCAATGATAGGTGCTGAATATTACTGTCAGAGAGACTTCTGGAGTGCATACCTGCAAGAGACAGTTTTAGGCTTATCCATTATAAAAGACCCACGCTGTTCCCTCAAACCGAGTCTGTTCTCTGACCTCTGTCCACCTTTTATTTCATCAAATATGAATCTGCAGGCAACCGACGAAAATGGGTCCGCTCACCTACATCAGCTCCTTTATGCGCAAGACTTCCCATTTCCATGAGGTTTAAAAAGTAGGTTTAACTGCAACATCAATTTTTCTTTACTTTCTCACTGACCCTAATAGGAGCACAATGAAGCACACCCCGACAAGAAGAGGAGCCCAGCAAAGGGTCAATATTCACAAGAGCTGCTGGATCGTTGATAAAGAAGGAAACATCACAGATTTAAGATCACATTCTTATTGTGTCTGCTTTGACAATAATAAAATATTGAAAAGTTCTTGAAGTTCTTGCCTACCGTGAAGTTGTGAGAGCCTGTGACCAGACTGCCATCTTCCAGGTAATGGGTTTCAGTGTAGTTACTTGCAAACAGCCCCCTAGAAAGGATAAACAAAGACAACAAACACTCAGAAGTGACCCTAAGGGGCTTTATCTGAAAAAAAAAAAAAAAAAATCAATCACTGTGTCTTAGGCCCTTCCACCACTTCCAGACCTGCGTGAAAGATAAACAGTCTGATGTGATTTAAAACTTAACCCTGCTCTGGGAGAGCATAAATTGAAGCGAGCAGCTGTAGGCACCGAGAAGGAAAACGGATAAAAAGGCTGCTGTGGCGTATTCCATTAAACCACTTTCACGCCACATGCATGCACCATGAAGAAGCATTCAATATCAATCCATAACTCATTGTGGTACGGCAGAACAGTAATTAGCTTAGACGTTGCACACAATAATGAGCAAACGGACATTACGGTATGATCTGATAAAAATGCGAATGGAGGGGGGTGATGTTGACAGGAATATGGTGAAGAAATTATTTTTGTCCCAGGTGGGAATCAATAACACTATAACGTGACTCTTTGAGGTATGACACAGTTCATATCTAGAAAGCACAATAAATCTCTGCTGTAGGAAAACAACTCCTTTCCTGTTTTACTTTATTGTAGTAGAAGTAGTAGTTGCAGCCTAGTGGGGGCAGCTTTGTCTGTGTTACTGGTTGACCTTCCATTAGCAACATAAGAAATATCATATGCTGGCATGTTGGCATTAGCATTTACTGTATGCCACTGCCAGCAGCATAGCATACTGTAGCTCTAGGTGCAGCTATGTCAGTCATGCTGGTTGAACTTCCAATACCAGCGCAAGAGATCATATGCTAGCATGATGACGTTAGTTCTATTTATTGCTGTGCGGCCTCATTGACCGGCCAGGATGTTTGTGTACTCTTAGTCCTGTTAATTAATCTTATCAGTACCCTCATTTATTTTCAAACAAATATTAGTTCCTGTAATTGCTTCACAATCACGGCTTTCAAACAGTCAACTGCTGTAAGGATTTATTCATTCGTAAAGTAGAAACAGCTTCCTGCAGCTTTAACCAACGTGACCTTCCTGGGCACACTAACACCTGTGTTAGAGAGTGTGGAAAATATGTCTTATGAGTGGCAAAAGAGCAAAAATAATGTGATTTCCAACTCCACCACCACAGCAATAACTTTGTGCCATTTCTGTTTTAGGGAAAACAGATCATCAGGGAATTTGAGGACAGTTCCTTGCAGGCAGCTTTGGTGTGTAGCCACTTTTTGGACGGAAAACTGTTTTGGAGAGACTACAAGTGTTTGGGACATACTGAACATATGGATAAACAGTGGAAGAAGTGGATTGTGTTACAATGTTTTGCTTTGAGACGTTTGTGTGGACTCTGATGTATTTCTTTTGTGCTGTGGCTCATTAAAATCCAGTGCAACTGTTGGTGAAGTCCTTCAAGCGGCAAACCTGTCAGAGCCTCGTGTACCTTTCAGGCCCATAGGAGGCAAGATGCTGCGCTGTCCTGGCGCCTCAAAGTCAAAAAAGAAAAAAAAACTCTGCCACCAAAGCCATATTAAGATGATGGCTGACCTTCCCGCCACCTGCGGAGGTTGCTGAGCCCTGCTCCTTTCTCTGGAGGAGGCAGGGAAACTCAGCTGGTGGGACGACAGATCAACAGCAGAGAGCGATTAACAAACAAAGTGAGATCCAATAAAGCAATGTGGGTCGATTATCACAGCATGAGCATATGTATTTGTGTTCCTGATTACAAGTGAGGATGAGAGTGTTTATGTGTCCCTGTACTGTAGGCTATAGTACAGTATTGCACCGCAGGGTACCAGCAGAAGGTTGGCTGGTGCTAATCCACAGCAGAGGAGCAAACCTCAGCAGGCAGCTGGATTCTCTTACTGACCTCACCGCTGACAACCCAGCTGGGAGTGTCAGCTGTAACAACCCGGGGAGGGGGGTTATTTTGTTTGGGAGCTGTCAGCATGAGACACAATGCTTCCCCGCCCTCTACTCCTCTATAGAGCCAAAGAGCTGGTAATAATCATTGGATCAAAGTGAGGCCCAGGAGTAGAGAGCGCCAAATAAAATGATGTGTTTCTTCAGTCTTAATTAGGTCTGCTCTCTCAGTCGGACACAGAACCTCAACATCTGCCCACAACAGACAATCCATTGTGGTGAGTGTGTGTTTGTGTGTTTGTGTGTGTGCCTCACTGCTTGTCTGTAACACTCTGGGAGAGAGTGGGTACACAAGAACATGTTGCAGACACCCATGTGTCATCCATATGTTACTTTTTCAATGAATGAACGTGGGAGGGATGTTAGTGTCTCGCTGAAGCAGAGGAAACACAGTCGTTGCAGCAACTAAACCAATGTCACTCCAGGGTATCTGATCACATCTCAGTGAGTTAGAAAAAACAAAAAAAAACATTAGTTAACGTCATCAGTTTGCTTTACAGGGAGAGCACATTTCCCTCTTTTTGTGTGTGCTCATTTCAGCTGACACTCTGAAATGCCAGAGCAGCCTTAAGTGCACCAGCAAGTTCTCAAAACAGACCCTGCACAAGCACACTTAGTCATTTCATTTCCACTTAATGCACAATTCTGTCACATTACTTTCACACTTGCACTGTAGCTCAAATCCAAGATGTTTTACCTTCAAACATTTTTTTTTCCCCGAGTGAAAAGCACGAAACCATTCAAAAGCTAAGCAGTACAGACTCTAAGTTACTGCCAATTTTGCATTGTTTCCTGCATTGTTAGGAATGGTAGCACAACAGAACCTTTAAGTTGTTTGATCGCAGCTTTCTACAAAAGGAAGAAAGGCAGATAAGACTGACAAGCAATAATTGCAATCACATCACATACCGTGGAACAGCACCTAGGCTCATGGCACAAATCCTTGTAGGTGCATCTCATCCCTGCTGGGCGATGAACTCCCCCCAGCCAACTATATAATTTGTCTAATTCCGCAAAACCACCCGCCCCGCGTGGCAGCAGCAGCTCACCGTTTATCAATCAGTGGGAAGTTAATGAGGCGTGGGGGAAGGAAGTGGACAGGGGGTTGCGCCCTCCATTTAAAATGCATTACCCACGGGATGGCGCCCCAGCAGGGCTCCGTTTGAGTGACGGGGGAGTCGGCACTGGGGAGAGGCAGCATGAGTCAATAGGAAGATGCCACATACCAGCTGTTAATGCTACCAAAAACCTGGCAAGAGTGGAAGCAGCCTGACACCTACCACAACCAGAATAAGTGCAAGTGTGACACAATGAGGATAATATCACCCAGATTTTTCCTGCAGCTGCATAAACCTGAGAAATCTCACAAAGAAATATTTGCAAACTTATCAGCAGCAGTTAGACAGGTGCAATACCCATAATTACAGTTGTTATGTTTACATCTTGTCATGCTGTCTTCTGGGTTGAAAATAACTTTTGGAGAGAAAATATATTAGGTGGGGGGAAAAGAGTCAGCTTTGCCTGTCAGTAGATTTGACAATACAGACAGAAAGACAATGAAGTCACTTCAAGCTAATCCGAGCGCCTGCTACTAAATGTCATTTCTGTTCTTCCTGAATTAAATTATCATATTCTTTCCTGTTGTATCTCTTCAACATTGTCAGTCTCATCCATCTGTCTTTGTATAAGGAAATAACACCACGATTTACGCATTGTCTTATCTAAATGGAATAGAGTCACATACAGAAATAAATGTCACGATGAACAATGGCAACACATTCCCTGCTGCGTGCATTCTCATTGAGACAACATGACCATGTTAACACTGGGGAAATGAATCTCTTTGATGATTTATCAACATATTCAATCTTTCCGTTACATGTTCCTACGCTGTGAATGTTTGTTTTGCTTGTATGTGAGGGGAGTAGATAGAGATGTGAGTGTGAGATATATTAATTGCAGCAGGTTTGATGAATGGGAGTCAGAGCCTAATCAATCAAAGGCAAAAAGGAGGTCTCATTTGTAGGTTTGTGTTGCATATGACCTAGAAAGAAAAGGTCCTGAGTGAATGTCAAACATTCCATTGCGCAGTCATGCTGAAGAAAAAAACTCCTCAGCTTTCATATGCTAATGTCGCATAATGTTTTTTTTCTATTTATTGACTATGACACAGGATTGTGCATGTAGTCTTGTCCTGAAAGCCCGTGGCACCGAAGCATACAGACATACCAAGAGCTGAGCCGCAGTCACGCACAGGCCATAAAAACACATTCTCCATGGGAGAGCGCAGAGTTCAAACTGCTTGGGACACTTTTGATCAAATCTTGGAAGAACAACAAAACGCTGAATTGATTATGTGACTACAAGCCAAGACCAGGAAGAGAAACCTAACTGTGAGAAAGAAAAGTATTCCGTGCAAAAAACTGCCATCAGGTGCCTTGAATCCAGACACAAAGAGACAAAAACTGTGAGGAAAATTTCCCAATAATAGAGTCAAGCTTGCAGATGGAGGGGGCATCAAAGATCTGTTCTATTTGGCAAAATAAACAATAGACAATTTTTCAGTCAGTGGTTACTAATGGGTTTTGAACTGCCCTGCCTTTTCTCTTGATAAGATGTCCAACCAGGCTTAGCAAAGGAAAGGTTAGCGCTCGTGCTGCTCTCCATTTACCTCAGGCTGAGAATGGCACCACAACTCAATTGACCGCATTCAAATACGGCAAAGTATTGTAGAAGCTTGTTTGTGTAGTTGGTGACATCAGTGCATTACTCTGGAGTTATGTCCACCATTGAATAAGACAGAAAAACACTAATAAACAGCATGTTTTCACTTGTGTTGATGTGCGGAGCAGCCAGCTTGGATTCTCTGCTGTGGGGTTGATGAAATTCCCTCAACTTTCCATATTGGTACTTTTGGTCTTCATGTGGTGTTCAAGTATAAATTTCCAACTGAGAACTTGGAAATTTCAACTTCTCAAATGGAAAACTCCATTAAACATTCAGTGGCAATGGTTTTAAGTAATTTAGAAACTACAAGAACGTCTAGTCTAATAATTGACTTGCTGCTGTGGTCAGTGCATAGACACCGCAGTGTTCTTTACCATTGCTGGAGCCTAAGCTGGATCAATGTCCAATGATTTCCCAGTCACAGGCTCCGATGTGTCTCATTTAACTCAGACAGCCTAATCAGAGACTTCTGCACAAATTCAAGAGTTAACTATGATAAATGAGAAGTTAGACAGTGGGCCTCAGGAGAGCTGGTAGCCCTCTAACACTTGTTAGCCCTGTTCTGTTACGGAGCGTTATTTAGAACAGATGTAAATATAAACATTTAGAGCAGATGAAATCATCATCAAAAGAAATACGTTTCTCGTAAAACCTAATCTAGGAGCCCCAATTAGTACATTACATTTCAACATAGGGACTCATGGGGCAATGTGGTAGCAATAATGTCCCTCTGCTTTCATGTGGCAAATGGCAAGAGCCCAGCTTCACTTGGAAAAAGTGGGATCATGTGCATGAAAACCTACATTAGTGCAAACCTCCTCCCTCCCAAACCAAAAAAAAACCTTGTCTGAGTGTTAGAAACATTTTTTTCCAGGAGCGAGGGAAGAGGGCCAGTCTTCCTGGCTGTGATCTGTCTGACATCAGGCAGTGTTGCAGGCCAGTGCCAAGTAGAGCAGAGAAGCAGAATTCCCCCTGCTTACCCTGAGCTCAATGCAACTCCCAGTCTTCACGAAGCATGTCATGAACAGACCCGTTGGAGCATGCTAGCCAATGATTTCTGCCCAAGAAGGAGGGAGGAAGGGGAAATAAGTGCAACTAAAGTCAAGGCAGATGGTTTTGACTTCATTTATATAAGCTGCCATGTTCAGTAGCGATCTAACATGCAGCTCCGTGGCACCCCGGGCTCTCAGGGCAACATTTAGTCCAGCAGCAAAGGTGCTGAGGCAAAAAACACAAGGGTTTTTGAGGGTTTGGCTTGTGTTGAAAGCAGAGAAACAAACGGTTCTCATGCGTATTTCACATCAGAAAAAGTTTTGTCCTGGTTTCAACCCATCATAACAGTCTCATTACGATTCCTTACACCTGTGTGGCATCCCGGGGTGGTTAATTGGTCAGCATGATGGCCAAACAGAATAGCCATTAGCAGTAGCGGCACGCGGTTATTGCAGCGACTGTCACCTAGAGATTGATGTGGTTAAGCCCAGGCATGCCCCGTGAAATCAATAAAGTGTCATCTCTGTGCAATGTCTGTGTGATGGATGACTCCACAGGATCCTAATTACAGAGACGAGATGATGAATACCACACCAACAATGGATTGGATAATTGGAATTAGGGCAGAAATGCAACACTGATCTTTGATAAAGTGTGAAGATGGAGATGTAGACTATGCTATACACAACTCAGTGGGTTACTTTAAAAAAAATAGGGTGCGTATAGTTTCTAAAATGTTTTCTGCAGGTAAAAAGGTGGCGTAGGAACATCAAGTGAGACGGTGTGATCAGAGGAAATGAATGCTGCCAGTATCTTCACATTTCCAGGAATCACCTGTGGGTGTGGACATCAGAGTGCCGTCCCTGAAGCTACAACCACACTTGTACATTTTCATTTCAAAACCAATGATCCACACATCACATATGACATTGTTTCCAAAGGCCTCATTTAAATGTCTGCTCAGACTGCAACGCACCCACTGAAGTTTTCAATTTTAAAAAGGATCCAGCAGCGCTCCCAAAAGTCTGTTTTCATGAAGCTGCGAACAAAGAGAGATGCCACTCAAAACTAAAGGGTACTGATGTGGATGTAGCCTTACAAAGACCTGTGGTTATTGTTTTTTATTAAGCTCTTAGAATTCAAGACTAATAACTATGCAGAAAATGTGGAGGGGGCTGGCATGATGCTGTTACACAACCACAGAAGCTCTTAGGCAGAAGCTTATTGTGGATAGCGGCTGATAACCATGACCACGATCTTACCCCAGCAGCAGCTTCAGTTGCTTTCACTTAATGAGTTTCCAGCCATAGTGGAGGGGGAAGACCAGGAAAATGTTCATGAGTTGTTTTGGGAGCGTTTACATGGGTAATGGGCTCGGAAGGCACGGACAAACATGTCGTTTAGATATGAGGTTTTGTTTTCTATGAGCTGTCCCTCACATTCAGCACACGTGCTGCGCTTCTTCACCATATTATGGGAACATTTTGTGTATCACTGCGCCACAGCTGAATTTGGAGTGACACACAGTCTAATCATTTCAGTCTGACAAGAACAATGAAAATGGAATTAAATGCTTAAAAAGAATCATGTTTATTCCACTTCTCGCTGGTTTGTCTGGTTGTAGGACTTATCTCAGGCATGTAGTAAAAGTCACAGAAGCATAACCAGGCACACTCTCAGACGGAATAGCTGTGAGAAAAGTGCAACTTTGACTCAGATGCAGTCTGCTGTGTTTACACAGATCCATCCCATCCCTCTTTTGTTCCTCTGCCTGTTGTCGACGTATGACATCATGTCACATCTGGCTCTGGCTAACGCACACGGCGTCTGTCACCCGAAGGTATGCCTGCGCACGCCAAATGGGAAAAACGGTGTCTATGACAACGATCAACCCTGCAAGTCATTATCTTCCGCTCACTGACAGTTTACAACGGGGCAAACCGCTCTTTACGTCTTCAAAAAAAAAAGAGACATCAATAGTCATTTTATTGCTCGTGATATCACCGATCCCCGAGGGAAACGGAAAAGCAATCAGATGTGACTAATCAAAGGCAGTTGATCTGCACAGTGTGAACTCAAAATGTTCCACTTCAGCTGGAGTAAAATATGACGCTAAAATATTCCTTGTGCTTGCAATTACACAAATGATAACAATTAAAGTTAATTGGTAGGAAAACAAATAAAATATAAAAAAAAAAAATCCTGGCAGTTTGTCCCAGGTGGAGTTTTCTTTTTCCTTCTTTTTTTGTGGCATGGGATAGTGACATCTTTATCTGAAACTAATTATACCGGGTGCCAAAGCAGCAGTCTCTCAAATCGCCTTTGTTGCTGTGGATCACTGGAGGGGAGATCCTTCATCCTGCTTTCTACTCCTATCTGCCCCCGGGGCTTCTGTTCCTCCGTGGCAGAGAGTGTGCCTCTGTCTCTGTCTCTTCAACTCCCCCGGGACCAGCTCCGGTTGTGTGTCTGTGTGAGAGGAGGAGGAGGAGGAGGAGGAGGAGGGGTGTGGGAGTGATGGAGGGAGGGAGAGAGTGTGTTCCCTGCTTGTGTGCATGTGCTGGTAGCTCAGTTTGATTTATGTGCGTCCGTGTGGGAGCGTCTGCGTGCGCTTGTACACATGCACGCATCACTGCATGCGCCGTTCTCCACAGCGCGGATTGTGTTCTGTGCTCCGCATAGGCTACACTACAACAGGCTCACGGCTTATAGATCATGCAACACATTCTTCTCTTTCAACACCATCAGCAAAACCACAACACCCTCCCACCATCCCCTCAACCACCACCCCCACGCCTGATTTTTTTAAAACTATACTTCAACTCTCAGTGCATTCTGCTTTGGAAAATCAAAAGGGAAACATATAAGTGTGCAACTTTTGTCAGGTAGTTTGCGAACTTTATGTTCTACTACAGTATAGCAACACTCCCAATAATCTTGGTTATAACAGACACTACTCCTACCAGACAGCTCTTTCTTTCCACAGTATTTTTGGCATCACAAACACAGTTTCATTCAGCTCACCCACATTAAGCTGAAGACACAAATCTGGGCTAATGGGTTTGATACCACTACAGGTATTTTGGGTGAAGCAACCCTTTAGGCACTTCTTGATCTCCATGTCTTCCAGCCTGTAGCAGAATCAGGAAATACTGAAAGCCCACAGATGGAAATTTACTAGATTTAATTTATAATCCCCTCTGTGAATACACTCCAAGATGAGAGAATAAGCTCCATGTGTAGCTTCAAAACAATTAATTGCATCACACATTTCTCTCTCATTTATTTTCGATGTGTGTGTGTTTTTTTAAGACCATTATGTGGGTTAAGGCTGAGAACGGGGGGGAGGTACCGAGACGGGGTGAATGCAAAGTCATTTTCAGGACGGGTCATGCTAATACAACAGCTTGGAGCTTTCTCTATTAATTCAAATGCGTTGCAAAGAACTGGCCCAAGGCCCGCAGCTCACGCATCTATATTCGTTGCAAGCTTGTGCTTGAACTAATGAGCGACAAGGGAACTTCAAACAATCAAGACTATCATTCTCCTCACAAGGTAAACGCACATACAAAAAAAAAAAGAGAGCGAGAGCAGTATTGCAATTAATTAAACCTGTCTGTACTTGTGTGCCCTCCTCCTCTTCTTCTCCGGCCCCGCCTCGCACATCCTCAGGGAAATCAGACAATTAAGGACTGCATACAAATTCACTCTCCCCTCCCTTCATGTCTTTCACCCCTCTCTGATTGTGTCAGTGAGAGAGACGTCCTCCCTCTGTTGAGTAAAACACTGAGTTTGATGTATTAGCCGGGCTCGCGTTCACGCCGTGACCCCGTGCTCTTTTAGGAGATGACTGACGGCCGAGGGTTACAAGATCAGTGTTTAGGAGATGAAACAAAAACAACTGAATGATTTAAAGAGAAGTTAATCTTAAGTGTAATGCACAGGGTCAGGATCCTCATGCATTTGCAATAGGTGTGGTCCGATTCATTTACAGACACAAACCATTTCATAATGACCAGTTTTCATTTGGACTGATTGCTGCAGTGAATGCTGACTAAAGACTTAGTTATGTGACACGCTTCCTTGAGATCTCGACACCACTTCACCCTGTTGCTGAAACTTGAGAATTGATTTCCCCAAAAATACACTGCAAACTCATTGATCCCCTCCGCGCTCCTCCATCTGATCCCTTAAAGCGATGCAGGTTCAGCCGCAGAAGCAGAGGAGTTATGTGTCGTCTCTGGGAGATTGTTGGTAAATATCACATCAGACGGCAGCGCATGCAGATGGAGCAGCACAAACAGCTGGGGGATGTTCATGTACATCGTCGACCAATTGATTAGAAATGAAAGGTGCAGCTTGTGTTGATTTGCATCCACACACAGAAGATCCATTTATTCATTTTCACTGGCATTTTGAACCAAATCAATTTCCAGACCGGGTCAATAACCAAGATGATAGAAATTCTGAGGTAGGAGTCACGCACAAGCTCCACTAGACTCTGATATTATGTAGCTTCAAAGTTTTCATATCTATTTTCTGTAGATCTGATAAACAATTGTCACGCTGCTGCCCTGGAGTAACACTGAATCTCTTGAATTGTTTATTTATTCATTCAATGGCTAATTTATCATTATTATAGATATATTGAGTTGAAAAATCCAAGGATTCATCTATTTACATAAGATATTTTGAGCTTGTGCAATATAATAGAAAGAATTTGGCATTTTGGTCATTGTGTTAATTTGGTTTCTTACCCATAGGATGCATGTGTTTGAAGCCTGATCCTGCAGCTGGTAGACTTAGCTTAGCATGTAGACTGGAAATGAAGGGAAACGGCTAGCCTAGCTGTGTCTGAAGGTAACTAATTAAGACAACTTGCATTCTTTAAATCAAAGAATGGGATCTAACATTATCAGTATGTGACTGTATGGTGATTTAGATGCAGAAGTATTTCTTGGCTGGGTGTAGTGATTTCCTGGAGTCTCCACCTCTTGCCTGGAAACCTCACACTGATGACAAGTATCCGCTCCACTGGCTCCAGCTTCATATTGAACTGACAGATATGAGGAGTAACGATGTTCTTGTGTAACTTTTGACAGAAATGCGTATAAATGTTCCTCCCAAAAACTATTAGTGCACCTCTAACTCCTTTAACACTGCTAAAATGTGCAGAAAACACAGACAGACACACCTTCAGTGTCCTCTGCAGCAGCGGCTGAATTCTTATATCGGACAACTGGGTCTACTCCTGCCAAGTAAATATATGCCTCGTTGTTTTTCAGGAAGGACAACCTATAGCTCTTCCCTCAGCTCATGTGTCAACACATGTAGTTTCCTGCTTAACCCTCTGTGAATTTACAACCTGCCCGTGACCCCTGCGCCTCAGAAACCAAACTCTGTTGATGATTTTAAGGCAACCGTGTCACAGAGCTGGGCCTCGATTCCACAGGGTCTCTGCACCCCAAGGCAATCCACAGCCTCTTTATCAAACCCTGGCAGCTCCTATTGTTGTTGGCAGCTCAGTCCTGTCCCCGGTGCTGGAGGGATTAGGTGAGAGTGAGTGAGGAGGAGTGCAGGGGCCAACCAGCGGAGACCCTGCCGTGTCCCATATCCCAGCAGGGAGTTGCTGACGGCAAGGAAATAAGTGAGGAGGGGATAGACGCACAGGCAGGTAGACGGAGGAGAAGGCTGACTGCCTTCACACCTCATCTGACAAAGCAAAAACAGCCCGATCCAGTCATCACACATCCTTCCTCTGCCTCCGTCGACTCCCTGTGTGTCCATCTCTCAGCACCGTGGGGCCACAGAGTCGTAACCTTAATGACGAGTGGGATGGGAAACGAAAAGCATCTGCTTTCTGCATGACAAGGAGTCAGGGGAAGACTTCGTGCTCCAGGTCTCCGACTTTCTCTGCACCATTTCCTTTTATCACTAAGCTAAATTTAGCGATGAAAGAGGCATCTGAACTCTAACTCCTACACAGGTTTCCCATTGAGTCTTGCACGAATTTGAAGTTCTAAATGAGTCAAAAGCAGGAACACAAAAGGAAAGAATGAAGATGAATTCACCATTTTGGGAAAGGTTCATCAGCAGAGATATTTTTTTAGGGCAAGAAGGGGAAACTGCTGCTGTTTTTTTTTTTTTTTTGCTGTGCTAGTCAACTGGAGCGGATGCTGTTTTTGCTTTCCATCCAGCATTCATTTTTCACAAGGACACTGCTCTGCGTGAGCATGTGTAGGGCAACAGATGGAAGGGGGGAGATTTTTTTTTTTTTGCAAGATCAGCTGAAAGAGACAGGCTTCCTTCAGCTCAAATCTGACCGTCTGACTGATGACCACGCGTGGCTTCTTCGCTCAGTCAGTGACCCAACACGCAGGGAGAGCTGGTCATAGGAAGGTCGGTCGACTGTGAGAACGGAGAGAACAGGATGGAGGTCAAGCAGAGCGAGCGTTCCCTCCCGGCTGACTTTAACTCACACTGTAACTACGGCAAATGTATTTGTCTGTCTGTCAGAGGGAGGATGGAAGCCAGGACTGTGAAGCCGGACTGATTATCTTTATGGTCAACAGCCACAGAGGTCAAAAACTTTGGCTGCTTTTGTTTATTCCATTTGGCACCCCCAGAGCCTTGAGAAAATTAGATTTCACTTGAATTTATGGAGAGTGTTTGCTTAAATAGGTGAAAGGGAGCGATTGTGAGCCAGAGGAAAACACAGAAAGACAGACAATCTGAGGCAAAGATCACACAAAAAATGATGAGGGTGGAGGGGCCTCAGCTCACAGACGGTAAAACTATCTTTAGTTCTACAAAATCCTACTTTTTTTAGTCTTTTTTTTTAGTCATTCATTGCATATGAATGCGCATTCAAATTATAGTGCGGTTCACTACAAAGTTTGGTAATTGTTGCTCACAGTGAATAATCTAATGCATGATGAATTTACTGATTTGTTTTAATCACTGATTTGTTTTTCTAATTCTAAAACCTAAAATGCAACATGAGAAACACATTAGAAAATGTAATGTGCTCATTTGTTTGTGAGATGAGAGTTTGACGATTAAACAGTCGGAGTGTGCAAAGAAATATTAAATTTAAAGGCCCCATGTTGTGGAAAGTGAGATGTTTATGTCTTTTTTTATTCTAAAGTAGGGCGATTTATTAATCTTGCATTATTAATCTTGTAAAGAGTCAGTGCTTATTGTCCACAGAGAAACACACAAGGCTAGTATTAAGAAAGTGAGCCTCAAAAGGACTTCTGTAACTTTTTGATGTCACACAAAGGTTAGCCCCACCCACCTGGACACACTGATTTGGTATTTTCCTAAAGTCTGCTCCATCGTCACTCAGACAACAGTAAAACAATCAAAAGAAGGCATCAGAGACTCCTCTCTTCTGATTGGCTCACCAACCTAGAGCCTCGGAGATGAGCTGTAAAACTAAACTGAGACAGTATTGGTATTTAAAATCACAATTAAATCTTCTTGTGAAAATCAGAACTTAAAAAACACAGAAAAGTGTAAAAACATGGGACCTTCAACGTTCCTGCAACTAATCAATGCATGGCAACAGGTACTTTCTATTGTCTTATTGAGTTAATATCATGTTGCAACAATATCATAAGTGACAGCACTACTGACAGCTTTGGACACCTTATTCTGTATTCATATTCAAAAAGAGTGATGCAAAACAAAATGTGGAGCCATTAATGAAATAAAGTGCGATGTCTGATGGCGCTGTGCTGGAGTGCAGGGCACAAGAAGGTTGGAGGGTTGAAAGAAAATAACACATGCATGCCTTTTATCAGCCGTCTGGAATATGTTGAAAAGTCTTGCAATAAATGTTTCTCGTGGATAAAGCCTCACATTATGCTCTATTAAATGTTAGACAGGAGTTACATAAAGGTATGAAAATGAAACACGGCCTCGTCTACCCTCAGAATCCCCACCGTTCATAACTTTTAATGCAACCTTATCCTAAAACACGCATAGGCGCCTGTTTAAAATAACAGACTGGAATTACTGGTAAAATAAAAACAGGTTATTGTTCAGCCTTGGAGCTCTAACTTTAACAACATCTTTCTTGCACACCAGGTTCATAATAATGCAAGATAGGACTCAGATGAGTCATACAACAAATGGAAAACAACAGGGTGAGTGTAGTCTAGCTGTTTCTGTTTAGGGTTATGACACAAAATCAGTCCTCCTGTCTCTAGACAGCTGTTACCCAGTAAGTCCCAGCTCATGTTTAAAGAGGTAAGTTTTCATTTTGTTGTAGTTTTTAAATACATTAACATGTTAAACTGCTTAAACAAGCCTAAATTACAAGTCCTATCACAAACAGAGGCCACCTCCATCCGTAGGGCCCTGTATGGTGAGTGATGGCTCACCCTCCAGTGAGAAACTGCGGCTTCCAGCAGGTCTCAGTTGGACTTTGTGGTAAAGGGAGAGAGGATGAGGAATAAATCTACCAGCTGGAGTCCTGAGACCCCTGTAGTCTGTCTGGAAAAAGGCTCAGAGAAAAGAGAGGAAGACCCTTCTTAGTCACAAAAAGTCTTTTCTAACAAGAAACTGAATCTCAGTCATTTATTTTATCACATTTTACTTTACTCCTCTCTGTCAAAAATGTTTCTACTTGTTGTGACGCTTAGATGTCTGACTTTATGTAGCGTGACAGAAACTTAATCTGAGTTACATGTGAGATATTTCGTGATGTCATGACTAGTTTGGAGTCACAGACGTGAGTGGTGGAAACTTGAAGCCTTTGGGGGCCATTCACAATTGACAATAGACTTTTTGGTGAAGGAGATGATGCATTTTTTTTAATGGAATATTTACAGCAAAGAGAGATTATTGTGCAAAATTGAGTATTTTTAGAGGTCTATTAATAGGGAAATTGGATTTCGAATTGGTGACAAAAAGAGATGATATTTAAAGAAAAAAAGGGTAATAAAATACTATTTCATTTATAATATACAAATTAATTTGAAAGTACCTATTGAGATGCTTGAGATTGACCAAAGAAAGAAAGAATTTAAGAAGATGCCCTCCATTCGCATGTCAATCTTCTTCCATCCTGCGCGAAGGGACAAGCCATTCCTGGAGCTCTCCAGTGTTACGGGGTGACTCCTAATTAGTTAGTAACATGGAGTGGCGAGTCCACCTTATTAATCACTGCTCTAAGCTGGGAAATAATTGGAGCTTCTGAGAAGGTAATTCAAAAGAGGAAAGCTCCTTCCAAAAAAAAAAAAAAATCACACGAGCCCAATTCCTAGGCTTGTCTTTGAAACTAATGAATCACAGTATATCATGGCCTTGCAGCCACAAGGGTAACAAGGAAGGTACAAAGGCCTCAGCGCATCCTTCGCTGGGAAATAAGGTTTGATGCCTCTGAATTTTACAGCATGCACCCTGTGTGTGAGAAGAATGCTTGAATCTTGCTGATGAAAGCAGGTTTATGTGAAGCTATGTTTGTCTGAAGAAAAAAAAAGAGCATTGGTAGAAGCATGCAGGGAGAGGGACTAGGCTTCCTCACCCAATGTCTACTTGTCTATACACTGAGAGATGGGAACGCTTTGCTAACATGTCAGACCACGTGCCGATTATTGTCCCAACCTGGCTACAAACCAGAAAATCAGGAGCAAGGCCGTCAGCGGATGTCGTCTATATTTAGAGCTTCGGTGAATGGAGACTTCAAATCACCACCTCCATCATTACTCACACTGTGCTATTCTTCATCCACATGTTCTCTCTCCATCCTCTCCATAATGAGAGGATGTAAGGATGCTGGGCTTGCAGGTAACTATGGGAACAAAGTACTTAATGGGATCTTAGCATGAGTGTGCTTCTATTTTTACGAATCACTTATAAATCAGCGAAGTTCAGACTCAAAAAGAATGACGGCTATTGCATGTTGATCATGAGGTATCACATTCACAGAAGAAGTGTTGAAAAGTTTAATACAAGATTTGAACATATGAAAAAAATGTTATTGGTCAACTATGGTATCGATCAAGGAGGAAAAAGAGCTGTGGCTGCACTGACTGTCTGAAAGACATGCATGATAGATGCAGTTATTACAGATATAAATCTGTAATAAACACATTTTAAACCGTTCACCTTGAGTAAGCCCTGAAGCCCAAATGAGAAAAGGACTTTCCATCTTGTTTTATTTCTGACTTAATGACTTGGGGAAGGATTTGATACACTCCTTGTCTCAATCCTGGCTTAATGACAAGAGGAAGGATTTGATACACATGGGTGTCTTTGGGGTTTGACGTTCCTCAAGCAAATCTGCGTGTGGCTCAGCAGCCGTAGACAATAACTCTACAAAGAAGGTCACGGGAATGTCTTTTTTTTTTTTTTCCAGAAAGGGATGGTTATTTGTGTGTCGTCTTTCGCCTTCTTGTTTGTGCAGGTCCCCAGGAGAGGCCGTTTCCTGTGCACGTTTTCACTGAGACACAAGGATGTCTTCATTGAGAGAAGTAACAGGTCACAGGCCAGAAGCAAATCCCGTCTGAGATACGGAGTTAAACAACATCCCGAAAACCAAATACGCAAACTGGAACAAATTGTGTCTGGACACTGTCCAGAGCTGAATTGCACTGTTCTTCCAAACACCAGAGAGATAGGAAACATATCCACTGCCCGCCCTCTGTCCAGAGGACAGGGCCAGATTACAGTGTGCATATGTGAATCCTCATCTCTGTCTGTTCGGCTTGCAACACAAAAGACTCCAAAAGATGGATAACCGACCTTCTAGGCTCCTTATGCTTAAGGCTAAACAACACGATGGAGAGAGGAGAAACCCCAAGTGCAGGCAACCAAGAACATCGTCCACCCAGCTGACAAGCCCCAGGCCTCCTTTCAATGATCCTGCAGTCCATTAGAAAGGGAAACATGGATGGAGATGCATGCTGCCTGCTCAGCTTGGGACTGATCTTGATATGGCTGGAGGCCTCCCATTCAAAGGCACGGAGCAGCAAAAACTGTAAGAACAGCTTGGTCAGGAGTTGTTCCATACCCACGGGTCAAAGCTCAACAATTCTTCCCACTGGTAGATGTGCACAGGCAGCGACTAAAATAAATGAATGCCCACTCTTACATGAAAAAAAAGATATGAATACACCTATATGGATGTAAAGTACACATAAAGCCGACCACATCTCCCTTTGAACAGGACAAAGTGCTTCATAAAGCCACTCATTCACCCACGCACATACACTTAGAAACCCACACAAGCTCAATGGGAGCAGTCGGGTTCAGAGACTCACTGCGACAGGTAATGAAAGACCTTAAGCTACAAGTAATAAAGAGCAGAAGTCCTAGACCATCTGAAGTTTCTGTTTAAACAGTTTCTACTGACTTAACTTCTCCAAGAAGATTCAGACGCAGCAGAGGACAGCGACAAAGCTCACCTAGAAATGTTGAGAACATCAAGGGAAGCAGAACTGTTGGGCTTCTAGGTTTGATATTCACTTGATGGAGGTGAATTTACATCAAACAGATGAAATTACATTGACTTTTATTTCCACGATTTTGTTATCAGTGCCCTCATCTAATAAAAAACCCCTGAAAATTCGAGATGAGGATGATCAGAACTTATTGCCACTGCTGATAAATGACATGAAAGCCTGATCCTGCTAGATCTTTTAAAAGCCACATGGGGTTCAATCAAATGGTTTTATACTCGACATTTTTATTGTGTGGTTGGGAAAAAGCTCGGCATTTGTGACTGACAGTTATTCTCAAAAGTGGAGTCTGATCTCCAGCGGGGGTCCCCAGCAAAAATGGAATTCATATACTTTCACTATTGCATCCAGAAGTAGCAAAGTGGTAAAAATGTTTGGCTGTTTTGGTCATGCATGGGTTTCAAACACTTTCTGCAATAAAACATCTTAAAAGCAAAAAATCTTGGACCCTGGAACAGAATCTTGTCAGATGGGGGTCTGTGGTCTAATATGTTTCAGTTTAGACACCCTTGATGTTAAAGAGAGCCACTCCTCTATAACGCCAGTGATATATGTTTTGGACAGTGAAATCAGACTGTCGTATCCACATGCATTCTCAACATTGGTTTTTCCATTTCCAACCAGAGAGAAATTAATAGACATGCTAATATTTTGGACTATTTCCCATGAGGACCCAACTGAAAGTGATCATAATTACAGGAATGGCCTTCATTCTCTGATTCGGCCTCTCTGTTGAGGCCATATTATATCCTACAAATGTAAATGTAAGAAGTTGATTTGGTTTAGGTCAAAAGCTGTCAACTAAAGTGTGTGTCTCAAACTAGGCAATTTTTTACTGCTGTTTTTAAATCGGAATAAACAGCAGTACATGGGTGTATGAAATTGGCAGCATTTTCCCCCCATGGAGAGAACCTTGATCTTTCAGGCAGCCATGTTTTTGAACCATAATTTGGAGCGCCACTTCACACGGTTGACATGTTGTTCCAGGCAGCAGGAGGCCGTTCCATCCCATCAGCGGGCTGCGTTTAGAGTGGGTGTTGTAGGAATATCTGAGGCCTGCATCTCCTGCTTCTGCAGCCCTTCACGCCAAAGACCAGACACACCGAAGAAGTGTCTCGCACACACTTGGTAGTGTGAAGAATAGTTTCCATCGTGTTGCAGGCTCTTCGGATATCACTGTTCACCATCACAGCCATTTTAATCCGACCAAAACAGCCTACATATTAATAGATATTGATCATTTCAAAAGGCAAGGTAAGATATATTATAAAAGAGTTAAAGAGACTGTGAAAAAGCTGCTTAGAACTATATATCTGAACGCGCCATATTGACTAAATATTTGCTGTGTGCCTCCTTCTCTCTATCTTTCTTTGCAGATGTGAATTAGCTTCAAGCTATAATCTGCTGCACTGCATCAAATGCTGACATTTATGTTGAAAGCTGCACATGGTCCCTTTTGAGTAAGGCAAATAGATAAAATATGAATAAAATAAACTATTGCAATGATACTTTTACATTGCTATTGCTATTTTTTTGTCACCGAGAGGATGCCATAAAGGAATATGATTAATTATATCGATTATTCATACTGTATCTTTAAAAAAAATTGCTGAAAATCTGGTTTTGCTGGGGTCTGTGTCCAACAAATGTGTCCCTTTACATCTGGAGAACACGATATGTAGACAGTATATGGTGTTTTGTATTAAATACTTGACTTCCAATCTGTCGTTCAGCCATAGCTGTCGACTTCTTGAGTTTGGTACTGCAGAACTAGTAGAACTGAAGAAAACTGCAACATTGTCATTTTTTGTCATTGAAAGGAGGCCATTGAGAAATATGATACATTGTAACTTATTATACACATATCATCAGTAACTTATTATACACATATCATCAGGATAAATCAATCTACAGTGTCTCTTGACAGTGTTTGTGTCTGTTAACGCTTCTGATTTACCATAAACACACTGATGATGTGTGACAGTCTGAGTTCTTCCTCAGCACATGCTGCCACAGCGTGTAGCTGATTCTTGAGGATTTTCATCAGCCTGAAGCTGTTGACTGGCCTTTTTCTGATAAGAAGTCTGATTTATTGGGTCAATATACGGTTAGAACGGGGATCAAACTGAAGGTTAAACACGGCAGCAAATATCAAAGTTCTACAACAGGTCAGTCAGCATTTTAAGCCAAAAGGGCTTAATACAGTGACCTGAGAGACGCGTTTATATTATTTTTGGCCTTTTGGTTGAGCTGTTTAATGCACCGGGGATGATTCGGGTTTTGCAACAAATAGCTAATGATCCTTCCTAGAAAACAGAAACAAAAACTATAATGATTTCAAGCTGCTGGCGATAAAATTTTCATGTACCCCCAGCCTCCTTAGGTAACCTCTGCTACCCTCTGCTACACTGGAGGGGTGATGTGAGTTCAGAAACACTCGCGGAGTGCCTTCACCTCTCGGTGCAGCACTAATGGCGGTGCTCAGCTGCGCAGCACACCTCGCTTGTGTTGTGTTGCCAGCGATATTTACTGATGAAGACCTGAGAAAACAAAAATAAATCTGGGGTTGAGAGGATTTCACTCAAATCATTTCTGGAACACATTCCCCCCCCCCGCTCCTCCTCCTCCTCCTCCTCCTCTACAGATGCTGGCTGTGTTTGAACAACTGGATTTTATCAGCAGCACGCAGCCAGTCTGCCAGAAACCTCAGACAAGAACCTTCAACTTCATGTCAGCGCAGCAGGTTCAGGTCTGGCTTCACCACAGAAAACTCAATCAGCAACATGCATCCTCCTGAAGTGCTGCTGGTGCTTTGCTGTATCACACCCACATGGTGCAAAGAGGCTCCTATTTAGCGCATTCTGACTCACCACAGATGGACCTGCCCATGGAGAGACAGTGAAAATTTAACCTTTGCACCTTTTTAACCTCTGAATCCTGCTTTCTAGACAAGTGTTGAGAGTAAATTCTGACAGACTGGTATTTGGGACGCACAGGGGCTGTTTGAGTAAAGTCTTTTCCATCATTCTCGAGCTCATTAGAACGATCTAGATTGCACTTCTTCACCGTCTCTGTTTGTTCCTCTTGGCTCGGAGGTTCGAGCCCGACTGCTGGACAACGATGACAGCCACACTGGATGAGGCTCATGTTGGTGATGCATGGGAATGTACTGTAAGGTGTTTTTCCACTTCCACTGCAGCTGGGGGAGGAGGGGGGGGGGGGTTGAAATGTTTTTCCCTGCAACAGAACGTAATTCCCTGCTATAAATGGAGCTGGTGAAAATTTGACAATCTGCAAGTCAGCTTTGCAAAATCCCCACCTGTGCAAAGCAGGAATGTTATTCGACAGAAAGACTGAGTATGATTTCCCATCAAAATATTTTCAAAGTAGGTAAGCCATAAAATTGCGGTCGCTGGTGTTGAAAGCTTTGTCCCACAGTCTGCAGGTGGAATTTACATATATTAAGTCTGGAAAACAAGTGAGATTCATGGCTGACTCTGGCATATAAAAAAAAAAACCCATCCGCTCTTTTTCTCTTTGCTTCCCTCTCCCTTCTTTCTCTCTATCGCACAGAAAGCTCTGCTTGTTCCTGGTTGCTCATGTGTGGCAGCAGAGCTGGATGGAAAACATATTGCTCCATCAATCACGTCCCATTCTTCTCAGCAATACACTCGACTCGGAGGTTGTCTGAGACCGAGGCCACGCTCAGTCTGAGCCCTCGTGTAAAAAAAAAAAAAACGCACGGATGACAAATATTCCTCTGAACAGATCCGGAGCTACGTCTCTGTCAAAGTGTACCTATTCCGATAACCTGATCTCTTTCAAATGATGTTCCCCCTCCTTGACAGTCCCTTGACTAACACTGTTTTGATAGTATCTTACTACACAGAGAGCCGAGTGTGCGCTGTGTTCAAACAAAGCTTCCTTCTCCCCCGTGTTATACCAATAGATCAAATGAAAAGATAGAGGGAGAAGAAGGAGGAAGATGTCGGTTTTCATCAGTATCTTGCTGATGTATTCAGGAATTTCTGTCTTTCAAGTCTTTGTTTCAGCGAACAAAAAAAAAAAGAAAAGAAAAATAAAGCAGGGTGCATGCTAGCAAGAGCAAGAGAGAAATGCTTCCACCCTCCCCTTCCCTGTGTGACACGCAGCTTGGCTACAGCCCCAGTTGTAGCCCCTGGGCAGCGCATATGTCACCCATTTGTACTCCAAAAAGCACTCGGTTTTCGAGCTAAGGCAGATTATGAATGGAGGGAACACTTACTCGTTTTTCTCCAGAGCCAAGAGCAGCTGCTCACCTTCCACTTCAATCAGGAGCTTCAGTGATGCAGGGTGACTCTGAAGAGACAACAGACAGGAGAGGAGATGAGACAAAATGACTCGTGGAGACAGACAGGCAGCTTTTTTTTTTGTTGTTGATTGAGGAAAGATGGCTCGGGTGAATCGGGTGCAACTTTGACGGAGCCACCCCAGAAGCCGTGAGAAAACATGCAAGGACCATTGTTTTCAATTGATGGGAGGGGTTGGAAATCCTCATGACGCTACTTTGTATATTAGAACAAGAGCAGAGGGGATTATCTAATGTTCCTATTCCATTTGACATTAATCCTGCCGAGAGCCACGAGTCCTATACCCCCTCCAGTTACAACACCCAGGGAGACGATGCGTCTCGGTTAGACTCGGATGAAGTGGCACCGAGTCATACATCACTGCTGTCAGTCGTGCTGCGCGACCGAACGTGACTGCACGTGGCCAGACGCCCACACACACACACACACTCACACGCACTCACCCACATGTCAGCATACAGTCTCTTCTGTCCTGTGCTCTCAGTCGAGCACATAAACACACATCCTTCCGCACACATAAACGCAGCTCGCACACGTAGTTCAATCTGGGTCAACTGTGGCAAAAAGCGCAGCTCTGGGTTAAGTCATCCATCACCCCATGTGGAGAAGAATGTCTAGTGGATCATAAGAGGATATGGAAGCAGAACACTTACAGTTTTAGGCGGTATCATTGCACAAACCAAGTGGGACTAAACTTCCTGCTATTTCCCGTTCAAGCGGCTTTCTATATGCATTCTCTGACCTCCCTCACACTGCGTAATGTTTATGACAACCGCCATTTATAACCGCGGGGAAAATATGCACAGCACACTGCATGTATGGGGATATTATTAGAGGGGTAATATATTCAAATTAGCGCTTTGTAGGTATTCGATGTGCTGATGTGAGGTTTTGTTTTGTTTCTCAGGTAATAAGATCCCAGAGAAACCTTGTGGCACCTCGACTGTTTGGTTAAGCCAGAACAAATTAATCCACAAATGAATTCACTTAATAGCACAACCTGGAAACTCAAGCTGTGTTCTTAAATCTGCCTGGCAGCCATGTATTTATTTATTTTTTTATATATAAAGTGTGGGATTATAACAGCAAACAGATCCAAGGATCCCAGATTTCAAAATTTTACGTTCCAGTGAGTTGTGAAGTGTTTTTCTTCTGCTGTTGAGACACTGTGCAGCTGCCTGTGTTTGAAATGTACTGATCTGAACGCAATGACCGCTAATCTCTGCCTCGCTGTATGTGGTCCAACACGCCTGGACTGAACCGACTCTCAGCGCCGACACGTGAGCGCGATTCAATACGTCGAGGCTGAGATGCACCATGAAGCTTAAAAATAATGCATAAAGTGTTTCATTTCATTTCACTGCAATGTACATTACAGTTAATTAGCAATTACCAAACTGGGATTACTCATTACATCAGTGAGCGATGTTTATTTTAGGATGTACCGAGTTGGAGAACATCAGAACATGCAAGCGTATAAAATGTATGTTCTATTACATGTTGCACTGTTAATTGGATTTACAACAGTGCAGGGAAATCATGAATGTGACGAATTTTGTATTTCATTGAATGTTTAAAATGTTTATGGAGCAGGTTTAAATGTAAACCTCGATTTTGGAAGATTCACTATATACTTGTATAAAGCACGGAACCATGGTATAGAAAATGTTAGGAACGTCTGTTCTCGAGGCAGCTCAACATGTAACACAACAACGGTTAAACGCCGTTCCAGTAGTGGGGCTATTCGTTTCAATTTGAGTCTCTGCTGTTTAGACAAACGGCCACAGGGTTGGTTGGAATCAAAGTGGTTCACTCCCCTAAGAGAAGTTTTGTGTCTGATGGTGGTGCAAGAAGAAAAACTCCAGAGTGTCGAAATAAGAACCTTTCATCTCCTGGGAAGCAGCGTGGTTGCTACAGTAACTGTCACAAAAATGCATTTCAAACTGATCAAGACGAGATCAAAAGTGAAGAGATCATCAGAATAGCGTGCGAAAGGCTGCTCGGTTTTATGAAACTCTGCTCGGTGATGATGCCTGGATCAGTGGAGGACAAAAAGAAAATGGACAATTGAAGATAAGGAGAAGAAGAGGAGCTGTAATTTGCATTCTGTTCTTCACCTGGGATTTGAGCTGGCTGATTGGTTTCCAGTCTTGTCCGACGAGCTGAAGAGGTACTGTAGTCCCATAGTGTTTCTGCTTTGCTGTGGGTCTGTGTTGAAGAGTCGGGCTCAACAGATTCCCTGTAACGAAAAAAAGAAGAAAGAAAAAAACATAAATACCGTGTGAGAATACAGAGGAAACTTCAAAGTGTTCCCCCTTTGCTCCAACGTCTCTCAGCATCTGGAAAAGCAGAGCATGTCCATCGTTGTGGACACAAACAACAGGAACATTTTCTAAACTGATTTCCTACAAACAACACCGATAATGAATTCCTTCCCATTATTAAAGGCCAGGGTCTGGTGTTCATTAGCGGCATCAGGACACAACCTGCCACGAAACATAAAGCGTCACTTAAACAAAATCGCGGTGTTTGTATTTGCTGGATTTTTCAATGTCACAACACAAATAATGATCACTGGATGTTTCTGCTTTTCATAACTAACAATTATCCAATCTGACAAAATGCCATCTCGGATACATCCTCGCCCCCTTCCTGAACATATGTTCACCTTCCCCTTCACAGGCTGTCAGTGGAATGGAGCCCGTCTCCCCTGCCATAAAGACATGAACACAACAAGCACTAATCAGCGCTCTCGCACATCAAGAGACGAGAGCTGTTTGCCTGTAGCGAAGCAGTAACCAACCCCCAAACCCCCCCCCCCCGACGCACCACCTCCACCACCTCCACCCTCCACCACTCAAGCTGCATAAATCTTCAGGAACGTAGAGTTTGGAGCGAAGAGGAGCTCGGGTTGCTGCTGCTGCTGTGATAACTCCTAACACACAGGGCTAGTGTCCAGGATGCAGTGCAAGGGATTAGACGCAGCTTCGGGGCATTGTTCCCAGCATGCTTTTATCTCCTCTCGCTCTCTGTTCTGACAGGGTGTTAGAACTGAGCCTCCGAACGGGCTACAGTTCTTCAAACTTGACTGCCAGTCATTTAAGAACACATTCGTCCCCTAAATCCAATATTGATGTCTCTGAGCATGCCGTCGAGAGCCAAAGCAGCGAGGGGGAGACAAAAAAAAACAAAAAAACACAACCAGAGCCGCCATCCTAAATGAACCTTCCACTTGTAACTGAGACAGAAGCTAGAAATCTCTCCGAGAAGTACACGATGAGCACTCGCGGAGGGAGGATGCGGTGGCGAGCCAGAGGAGGACAGTGCTAACAGGGCTCCTGCAGTAATCAGTTCCCCGCAGCAGGGAAGCTATTCCAGAGTTTGGGTCTCTTACTAAAACAGCAGGGGTTGTTAGCGCCATTTGTTTGAGTGCAAACATCCTAAATCAAATGTTTGCTTGGTTTCTTTTTGTTTTTTTTCTTGCACTGATGCTTCATCAGGCATTTTCCAAACAGCAGGGAAACACATTTAGTCGAGGGGGTGATGTCAGTTTCTTCTGAGAACTTTTTGCGTGTGGTTTCGAACATAATTTATATGTTTTGAAACTGAAACTTTGTTCCCAATTAGTTTTGAATCACATTTCAAAAAACGCACACAAACACACTCATGGGAGACGTCACTGATTATTATCGGCACCAGCAGATTCGAGGCTCTTCTTTCGAGGGTTCAACATTCCGAGATTCTCCCTCACATGACTCACCCAGCTGAAACAGCTGAGTCTGCTTATTATCCTGCCTTAATAACCCAGGTCAGACACAGCGCTGCTCCCCAGCTGAGCTTTGTTCTGCTTCTCCTCTGAGGAAACCACCACTCTGGAGTTCATCACAGAGCCGCTCCAGCTGATAGCGGAGTTGCCAGAGGTGACCAGCTCAGCAGTCCTCTTCCAAGCTCCAGCCTGATGATGAGAAGCAGGCTCCGACAAGGACGGGACGACATCATACACACACGCACGCATAACAGCCAGAGAAGCATCCTGCCTTCATTAGTCTTAGAAAACCACACCGTCTGGGGGAGGTGGGCATGCTGAGTAAGGGAACGCATGACAACTTCGGAGAAAAGCGCAGATGGATAAACACAACAGATGAGGGGAAAACAGAGAGGAGGTTTGACAGAGAAAGGTCAAGTCCACACCAACACACACATGCACACACATATGGAACAGCCATCACCTTTTCTGTGGCATCAGCTCTGAAGGCGAGGTTCACAACCGTACGACATTTGGTTCCTCGACTTCAAAGTCCGCAAGTGAATAACCATTTTGTTAATGTGGTGTGCTATGAGGTTTAATTCCCCACTTATAAATGGCATTATATTAGTGGAAATAGTCTGCAGGCTCATTTCTTTTCCACATGCTTGGGAGAGACATTTAGC
Organism: Decapterus maruadsi; assembly: GCA_030347415.2. Classification (NCBI taxonomy): domain Eukaryota; kingdom Metazoa; phylum Chordata; class Actinopteri; order Carangiformes; family Carangidae; genus Decapterus; species Decapterus maruadsi. Next base: position 7,887,748 of record CM064888.1, on the reverse strand, counting down.
AAAGTTGGAGCGTGGCAAGGCCGGGGTGTGTGCACCGTGTAAGTGGCTTTTGTTAGATAGAATGTTATAAGAGCTACCAGAAGCATTAAGGGAGCGATAAAAGTGGGACCAGAACCTGAAGCGTTTTTTATACGTTCAATAAAGGAGAGTGTAAACAGAGGTCTTAATAAAAGAGTGTTCTGGCCACGATCAGCTCCCTTTATGCTTGGGTGTACACAAGGAGAGCTTGTGCCATTTATATTGCCTCAATAAAGTCAGTGCTAGGTGGGAGGATTGTATGTCTGCGCGCGTTGACTGAGTGCGCGTTTGTTCGCGTGTGCGTGACTGCAATGTGATACAGACTGATGGCTGAATAAAAGTTATACATTTGGGTGTCCCCGCTCACCAGTGTTGTTAAGAAAAAACAACAAATCCATCAAATCATTTCAACACAGTTTGGCTAATTGCATCTTAACAGTGGTATAGCTTATTCATACTGAATGATTTAATGACGTTTCAGGTCAAAAAATAAAAGCATCTGTGCATGGCTGAATTTGATAGAAAGGAGTTTGGGCGTCTGAGTCAGAGCTTCCTCCTCCTGAGATGAATGTGCAGCTTCACAAGATGATTACCACAATAGAAAAAGAAGAGAAAATGTTGAGTTTTCTCAAATTTTTCTTTTCCTGAAGAATTATTGTTGAATTTAACCTCCAGCTGTACAACTTGTGATAGGAAGTGGGTGTTTCCTGCCCATAAAGGGGGTCACGGGACTAAACATCAGTGAACCTGTGGTCGGCTTTGACGTTTGTGATCCTTTCAAAACAAAGCTGTCTCTTGTCGCCCCTCATCACCATCATCACTAGCTGCACATTTCCGATCAGTGATTTTCCAAAGATTTGAATGAGTCATTTCTAGAGAGACAAAGGAAAAACTACTGAGTCACATACGAGAAAAAAAAGATTTCGTTTGCTCTCTTAATCTCCGTTCCCGTCATCTCCACCAGTGGGTTGGCATTTTACTGCATGTCATGTTCACAGGAAGCACTGATTTGGTGATACGGGGGTGAAGAGACGACTGAATCAATCGTGGAGGTTTTACAGTTTAATCGTCGTTTCAACAGAATTTCAACAATCTTTCATTCAAAGTTTTGGCCTCTTTCAACCTCAACACCTTGCCATGTTTGGCCGTGAAACTCGCCAAATCCGTGCATTCTGGGGCAGCGAACGCTTCCTGATGGTATTTCACAGTGAATCATTTCCCTGGTTTTATCAAAGTTCCCAAATGAATGCATTTTCCACAGGCTATGTGCTGCTGGTCGCAGGGAACAGATGAACTTTCTCACTTCTTTGCAGACCTCAAGACGTCCTTTCTTACTGCCCTCTCGCAGCTCCGGCCCTCAGTCTGTTCCACCAAAACAAATCAACAACTGTTCGGCTTTATTAAACCCCAGAGCCTGCTTTCTCGCAACCAACCGCAACTCACTCCTTGACAGGCAACCATGAAGTAATGTATTCATAACAGTCTATGCTTTTCCAACACAAATGGCATGCTGTTCTTTTCATCTGCACACTTGATGAGGCCGTGCCCCCCCTACGTGTGCAGGTCCTCGCTGAGATGGGATACAGGCTACACGCGTGCACACATCAATAAAGAACGCTCCTAATCTTCGGCAACCTTGTCCAGCGGCTGGCACAAGAACACACAAGGACACGCCCCAAAGTCACTCTGACAGCGGTTCTTTTCGATCTTGAAAACACGCTACATTGAAAATGGAAAACAACGCCTCTGACAGCTTGGAGGAGACTCTTTGACATGCAAAAATCCCTCCAATAGCACAAAAACAAACACGGAGGAAACAGCCTTGTTTGACATGTGTGGACACTGTTTAGTTACAAGTCAAAGCTGGAGGCGGGAATGGGCTTGTAATAGGGGCATGTGGAATTAATTAAGGCAAAGAGACAAAGAGAAAAAAAAAGACATATTACAAGAAAATGCAGGTTTCCTCATGCTCCATGAGGAAGTGTGTTCTGGATCAAGTAAATCTAATAAAAAAATGCATCAAGTGCCTGTCTCAGATATTTTCTACCCAGATGCATTGTATGGCTTTAATCAGGGCACTGACTGAGTTAAGGACGGGATCCAGCAAAGGCTCCGAGCCAAAATTTGCTTCTGACATCAGACCATGGGGGAAAGTTTATGGCTATTGTTCATTTAATAATGGCTGATTGACAGGCATTTCACAAGCTCAATTTATCCACAATCACAGTGTGCAGGTTATGCTAATTCAAACAGAATGGTGATTGGGGATAGACTGATGAATGATACATCGGGCGAAAGACCCATCACGTAGACACGCTTTCATAAATGACCTTGAGGACAAAAGCAATGAACTCCACTCCCTCTCCTTATCTCTTTCTCCCTTTCATCAGATCTAAGCCTGTGACTAATCATTATTGTCTTTATTGATTTTCTTTTTCTTACGCAATCAATGAAACCCTTATTTTATATCGGATGCCAAAACATATCAAGTTCCAAAAGCCCAGGGGGAGGTTGTCAACCTGCCTATTTGATCAACCAACAGTCCAAATTAAGGGGAAAAGGCTGCACCATTGCTTTGTTTAACGTTTCATTGATTCTGTTGGTCGGGGCAAAACAGGCTATTTTATGGTTTCCCTGGGGATGCTGAGAACTCATGATGAGCATTTATAGCCATTCCCTTTATGGGGAATATAAAAATAATCCAAAAGGTTTATCAGTCATGAGGGTGGTTGCTAAATTATAGCCTTAAATGACCTAAACCAGAAAAGAAAAGCAGCAAATTCTCACGTTTGAGAAGCAGGCCCTTAATGTTCTGTTGATCACCTAAATGACTAATGTTCGCTCCCTGTAATTTGTTACTTGAGAATTCGGTGCAGGGTTCATGGGGATTACAGAGCAAAGGTGAAAAGTGCCTGGTAATCTTGGCTCCACTCCACAGTAAACATGATGTGACCCATTTGGGGTGCATTATGTCAACACCTTGAGGGTTGCACAAGGAAACAGAGAAACCCGACAGGTGACGTCATGGTAATAGGAATCTGCACGAACTGGAAAGGGGGTCTACTTAAATTAAATCTAATAAGGTAGCAGTGTGTCAAACGTCACAGCAATGAGAGTTGTTAATGGTTGGATTTATTGGTGGATGATTTTTTTTTTTTGGGTCATAATCAAGCCGTTTAACACTCGACTCCCTCTGCTGGTAAATACCTCTTTTGTGTGCACTCTCTCTCTCCGTCTTTGTGTCTCCATCTCTCTACCCCCGCCTCGTCTAGCGAGCTCATTTACTGTCACACCAGCCTGATGTCAGGACATAATTACTCTATGGGAAATAGATGGTCCTGCAGCTAAATAATCCTCCTTGGCTCAGCAGGAGGTTAATGTTGTCCTGAGAAACCAGCGCTACTGCGCCGCCCGTTGGGTAACGCCATTACGCCCCCCAGCTGCAAAGACTGTGGTCGTCGCCTGGCACGGTGCCCGTGTGCCTCGGCAACAAAGGTCAGAGTCGGAGGGGAGCTTCTGGAGCAGAGCTGTGTGAAAGCTTGTAACTCCTTGGAACCCCTCTCTGTCATGGGAAGCACATGTCTGGCGCACATTCAAAGCAGAAAACCTCAAGCCTTCTTCGAAAGACAGAGAAAAGGAAAGGGAGGAAAGCTGCTATATCAGGACATCAGAAGATCTCCGTGTCATCAGACAGCATGTAGTGGAAACCACGTCCTTACCTCAGTGGATAGAGCCATATCAGTGTCTGATGATACTCTTAATAAGCAGACTGAACAAATTATGCTATTAAGTTTGATATATAACTTATTCAAGTTAATTATAACGCAACAAAGCAAAACATGAGCTTTTCCTGGCTGTGCAAACTCACAAATTAGTGATCCATGCTCTGACTTTATTACTTTTATCTTCACAAAGTGGTAAATTGTGTGTGCAAATCTGTTATTTTTTCTTCTTTCTGTTCAACTCTGTGCAAACACTAAGATTTTACCAATGTTCTTTATATCCTTTTAAACTGAAAATGTTTGGTTTCTGGACCGTGGATCAGAGAAACCAGGCCATTTTAAAGACTTCAGCTTGAGCTCTCTGTGTTTTATGATTCAAAAAAGAAAAAAAAAGTAAAAGTAAAGAAGTCTAGAAATGCACCTTTCACTACGTGTTTGACAACATTAAAAAAAAAAAACACCCAGCCCAAACTTTTAACAATCTTGGATTGGTCAATGTTCTTACTTGAAACTTTCGTCCATGTGTAGCTGTTTGATGTGCTGCTTGCTCTGTTTCACTTAAAAATACATCACAGGTCCGCCAGAGAAACACAACTCAGACGGACTCGGAGAGAAAACAACTGGTAGCAGCTCAACCTCCTCTGGGCCAGGTTGTTAGAAACTCACTCAGGTAGGAGGTGACCTGTCTTGTTCCTTTTAACACGTCTTAGTATTAGGAATCATAGAGCCCTCGAGTTGCTTTGTCCCTTCTCATTGCAGGATAGTGAGGTGAAATGTGGGTGGATGGTGTATGCGAGGCTGGAGGATAGATTATCCGGAGCTGAGACGTAAAATTATGTGTTTCAAATCTCAATGGAAGACAATGACTGTATGTACACATGGAATCCAGTCAAAACTGGGTAATGTTTCCCATAGGATCTACAGGAGTGTTAATCTGGAATTGCAATTAGTTCCTATTTTCTTCAAATCCTTAATACTTAACGCCACCTACATGTCACTGTGTTTCAAAAGCTGCCAGAATTACAATCTTGGAGACACATGAATAGATATAGCTGATATGATTTTCAAGAAAACAACAACATATGAATAATTAACACGGACCATGTGAAAACTGCTGTTTCGCCTTCCTGTAAATTAAAAATGTGTGACTCAAGATATCTGCTAAAGCTGCTTATATGAATATTTATGACACTCAGTCTCAGTCAAAGAGGTGATTAGGGGTAAATATTGAAAATAGACACATCAAATGTTAACATAAGTGACTCAGGTGGCATGAAACATGATTTCCAAGACGTAAAACTCCAATTCAACTTTCAATATGGTGTTTACAGCCTCAAAGAGTGGTCGAAAAAGTAAGTCATTGCTGTGGTTCTCATTTTGGCCAACAGATGTAGTTGTAGCTAAAACAATACACTGTATGGTGAGCCTGCTGGATGTTAATTGCTCTGCAGTTAGCAACTAAAAACAGCCAGGGTGGAGACCAAAGCAGAGCTAAAAGTTGAATGTTGTTGAATTAACATTGTGTTTGAATTAATGCTACTGTTGCTAGAACATGTGAAATGTGTGTTAAATGTTACTTCTAATGGACCTTTTTGACAGCAGGAGAAGCCCAGGTGAAAGTAATAACATTAGCTCAGTACCATTAAGTGCTCCAGTGGGCCATTACAGAGAACCAGCATGCAGCAATAGCCAAGCCCGGGAGTGCTAATATTAATGTTATTGATTGCGCCTTGGCTTTTCCTGCTGTGACAGGTCAAAGGGTCTGTGACAGAAAGGTGTATTATGGATGTGTTTTTTCATGTTGTGTAGTTCTTTTTGTGCTCTAACAAAAACTGCTACCTGGCATTTTCAATGTACAACCACCACCATGCAGAATACTGTAACCTTTTTTAAGCATCAACTACAGTACACCTTAGAGTACCACAAAACGAAACACAAGAACTGACGAGAACAGGTTTATGGACTGTCAATGATATTTTTGTGAAACACCGATGGAGTGGAACATGAACTACCCCAGATAGCCAGACGAGAGCCAACTGGGCTCTGACCAGACAAGAGAAGACGCTCAGGAGAGAGGCGTGCTGAGCTCAACTATGACCTGTCTGGGTGTGATAGTCTCCGATGAGTGAGTCCAGAGGCAGCATCAGGTTTCAGCTTGCATGTTCAACTTTTGTTTAGGGAGGTCAAATGAGTCCAAAGCATCTTCGAAGAAGAAATTAATGCAACACATGTAGGGTCGGGCCAGAAAGTCAAGCTATTCTCTCCCTCCTATATAAAGATCCCCAGTGTGGAGCAGCAACTGGTTGATCAATCTGTCTTAACACACAACCAAACACTGGTCGACTCCTCTTACCAGCCTCCTGGGTCTTAAATAGCCTGAGCCACTCATCTGGAAGATCCAAATCCATTCATACTGAAAAGATACTAAATGCCTCTGACTTGAGATGGGTCGCATCATTGCGATAATGTCTCTCTGGGGGAGGACACTGTTTGCTGAAGGAATGTTTTACTATAGTCCAAAAATATATTCTCAGCTCAACTTTCATTAGACTAAGCGTGCAGCACGCAAGCTGCATGCAGCGCTCGAGGCAGAGGCAGTCATGTTGGCTGAAGCAGTGCAGCTGGCTAGTAAATGCTGGCTGACACCGAGTGTGTCAACCATTGGAGGGAATCATTCAACAAACGATCCCCAGCTACGACAGAAACAAGCACAAGACAAACAGGGAGAGGAAAACCGACAAGAAAGTTCGGGGAGCGGTGTCATGAAATATGAATGCAAACATGACACTGCGCGGAGGTCTTTTCTTAGCACACTTGTTTTCTGATGGCAAAGACCAAAAAAAAAAAAAGTGCACAGAGCGGAGACAAGGTAGAATTTCATAAAACATGAGCACAAGTGACAGAGCAAGGCTGCCAATTACTTTTCATTAATCGCACAATCATTTTATAAAAAGAAAAGAAAAATATTCTTCTCTGAAGTTTTGACATTTGCATATTTTGAAGTCAGCCATCACCCGGCATTTCACAAGGTTTGATTATCTTTCTCTTTTAAATTCAGCTCAATCTCCAGTGGGTATTAACAAGCACTTGTTCACCATGCATCCATTTATCTCAATCAGCCTCAATTACCCCCAAGCAGGTAAATACGCTGCCAATACTGATCTGCGCAGACTTTCTGTGGCCACAAACGAACCAGCGATGATAGTTTTCAACGGGACTGAACTCATGGGAAAGAAGCATCAAGGCCAACTTCTGACGAAGATGAACGGTTGATGAATAAATGAACAACTTCCGCATGCTTCAATCCCAGTTTTACACATTTGCCCTTGCTGGTAATTAATTCCCAGGATTCCACACTGACTGTTGTGACTGGCAGTGCATTTGGATGTAAAAAAAAAAGTTTCTGGTGGAAGTGCACCTCCTCCTCTTGCCACTGTTTCAAAAAAAAACTGTGTAGCATCCTTGTTGAATCTCACTTGGGGCACGGAAACACTGGTGACTGAGGTGTCATGAGCCACAGCCCCAAAGGGTTGCAAACACAGTCTGAGACACAAACACGAGCACAGGCATCACATCTCAACATTGCCCCACAGGCTCACAAGCAGCTCTCTCTTATTTGCTGCTGGGTCATCATAAACACAATACACACAATCCAGAGGCTTCAATATACTAAAAAGAGACAAAAAAAGACTTCCTTTCTTCTGATCAAAGCAAAAAATGTGACTATTGATTTCACACATGCTTCTGAACCGACCCTGAAATTCATCTGCAATTGAAAAACTGAAGCAGCTTGTGTCTGAAGTATCTTGAAAAAAACTGAAGTGTGCTTCCACTGCTACCACTGATTACCAAAGAGAGTTTCAGCATCATCAATTATACAGCATCTCCTCTCCTCTGAGGTGTAGGCTATACACAGAGTGGACTGTGAAGTTAAAAAAATAAAAAAAATAAAACTAAAAAGATGCTCTGCCATTCACATCCAGCTTGGCTCTATTTGAGATAATAGATTTAGAAAGCTTGTTTACACTAAAGAGATGTTTCATTCTGCAGAACATATGTTATAGATCTGTATTAATAAAGGCTTTCATAAAACATGATGTATCCAGAGCAGCCAAAGGGGAGACATGAATGAAGTGAATAGAATAGAATGCATATTGCATGCTGGTTAATTCAAATATCAAAGGAAATAAGCAAATAACATCGTTTTCTTAAGTGAAAAGAGCTTAAAATGTTTAAACAATCTGGAAAACATTCACTACTTTTGCACATGGAGCTTTGGATTTTGCACCCTCACCATCTCCTTCACCTCTTACCTTCAGCAGACTTGGGGAGCACACCGTCACACACCGATGGAGAGACCCATAAAGCCTGAAGTGCTGTCAAAATAACAAACTTCAGGCTCCGGCTCCCGGGGTTCATGATGCCCGGCTGAAGCGTGGACGGGACTGGCTTTCTACTGTTTGACTGCAGCTCGAACCATCATACAATCACAGCCCCAACAACAGCTGATGAGCAGCAAAGAGCAAACCCCCCCACCCCCTCCCCTCCACTCTCCCTCCTCCTTAAAATAAAACGACTTCCTGAAATATGATCAAGTATGTGAGCGGTGCTTTCGGAAATCCCGAGGACAGCTGATTCAACTCCGCGCACTTTCCCCATTCAAAGGTGTCCAAGTCACGGGCTGCGAGCGAGCGCGCGCGCGCAGGACGAGTAAAAAAGGAAAAAAGTGAGGAGCTGAGTGAAATGAGCGATGAAAACATTGACAAACACACAAACCGCTGCTGTGTCAGTCGCCCACTGGAATGACATCAATTCCAGGGCAATTACTGGCGAGAAGTGTTGTCTTATGAGTGGGGACCATGTGCTTCAATGAGACACTCCGCGAGGTCCTAACGCCACCTCGACCTCCCACAACCATCAACCGAGCGGCGACAAGCTACCGGAAACAAGTAACACTTCACTTCCGGTGACAGGTTTCCAAATAAAACTCTACAGTAGGGTAATTACTGTAGGTTTGCACAACAATATCAATATCAATTTGCTTAACCTGAACTTTGAGGATGTCCTTTCTTCAGTTGGAAAATTTTGAAAAAATAATGTTTTGCTTCACTGACTAATCAAAGACTGGTGCATGCACCATGAGTACAAAGAGGCTAGTAAGTCATGATTATTTTGTCAAGTAGGCTAACAAATTGTTTTGCACCAGTTTAACCAATATTTCATTTCCAAACAGCTTAGCAGGCATAGGATCTTTTTATATAGGCTAAGTTAGTCCATGTAGGACACGGCCATAACCTTTTATTTTGAAGGCAAAGCAAATCATTTCTGGTATGTGGCTTGAATCCGTTGCTTAGCTTGATCCACCGAGCTTGATTGGCTTACACACACTGTAGCAGCCCACACTGAGTGTAAATTTGAATAATAAAGCCTACACAGCTCTCTCTCTCTCACACACACATACACACAGATGTTCTTATGAATGCATGCGTGGAAAAAAAAAATGCAGATTTACAAAGCCTGCTGAATCTGATCCAAGCTCTGTTCTCTATGTACAGAGAACACACATCAGACAGTGGTTTTACTTTGAACACATCAGTTGTATTTGCAAGACTTGAAAACAGCTAAAGACTCTGAACTGCCATTGCTTTGATGTAAAAAAAAGAAAGAAAATGATTACATAGGGTAGTTCAAATGGACATGTGCACATGATGTGTTCAAACACTGCTCAGTTATGCTCTTCAGCATTTGCATTCTGCATTGCAACACATGACAGAAAACAGTCTCTTCCACATACAGGCAGGGTTCCTGAAAGCTTTTTCTTCCCCATAGGAGAAAATGGGAGTAAAATAGACTATATAAAGGTATTATATATGTACACTATTTGAGACAACGCTCCCATCTCAAGGGTTTAAGCAGCACATATTGTTGCCTCACTCCATTTGAACAGAGAGCTATAGGTTGCACTCGAGTGTCATGATGCTCAAAAAACCTCTGTTGCGCACATCTGTCATTTCAGGTTCAAATATTAATGTCAATAATAGAAAAGAAAGGAGAAAATCTCTGCATGTTGATTTCACTCAAACTCAACATTCAGCCAAAGGATGTTACAAAGAGCTGATCTTTTGCTCCTTTTAAGAACCATGGGTTGTTTGGAGGAGGATGATAAGGTGCAGGCAGTAAAACAGGACTCTGTGTTGGTGTGCTAGAACAGATAGTACTCAATAATAAATCTCAACTGTATGAAAGTTATTCCAGCTCTGTCCTGTCATTTTGACAATGGGGTTTGGGCAAAAATATGACTTTTGGAAGCAGTTTGCACGATTCTTGCACATAAATTCAACAAAAGACAATAAAAACAAGCCACATATAAAACACATATAATTAGATTAAAATGCAAAATACAAAATTGAAGTATAAAGTCTTTTATAGGTTTCACATTGCACAATAAATCCATCTTGGCGGATAGACATAGATACTTGAGTCAGAGTTGAGAGTATTTCTTCAAACAGAGAAAACACGCACAGTAAATTATGTTCTTTAACCAGCATCCATGGTTTATAATTGTCTTACTCTAATTCCTAGTTTGAATTCGCTCATTTTAGAAAGAAGGGAACAATTATAAACCATTCTGTTATTAATATACCCCCACTGTCCAAATACACCCACACTGGATATGAGCCGACATGAAAAAAAGGTTCTCAGAAACAGTCAGTAGTAATCATCTGTCTTCTCCAAGACACAAGCGTAAATTTAGATGGATGAAACAGCTGGACTATGAAAGAAATCACACAACTTAAAGGCTAATGAGTAAAATAACAATTAAGGCTAATGAAAAGGGCATCTGCTGTGTTGTCTATTAGTCTGAAAATAAATATCCACACATCTCACTTTTGATTTATCCCCAGCTCCATCATGTTGTTGAGCAGCACATTCACTACGGATCAAAACACACACAAATCTAAATGTGCACTGGCAAGTCCCAGTCCATCATGAAAGACAGGAGACAGAAGCTCCATTCAAATCGGCACTGTCCATTAACAGGGCATTTCCAGTGAGAAGGGGTCACATTCCTCCATCTTACGGCTAATAGCTGGCCCCGAATAATAGCAGAGCCCATTCCAGGCTTCTGTCTGCTTATTGGTTGTATAATGAGGACAGCTGAAAACTCTCCTGGATGGGACTGACTGTGGAGCATAATGAATTATTTTGTCTTATATCGCTGCTTCACATCACATGAGATCATGTGAACATGGCTGCATGAGGACATCGGGGCTTTTGTCGTACTGCAAGAGGTTACTCTGCATCAGATTACATGGAGTACTATGCAGAGGAAGGCAATTTGCAATCAAGTAAAGACAAGATAACACTGATAAACAAAATACTTCACTGGTTTAGATGTTCCATCAAGAGGATATCAGGCATTGTGATGTCTGATTACAAGCAGAAACAGAACGCTGAGACATGATTTTACATATTCACTTAGACCATCTTCATTTGTTATTGTGCACCACACGAGCGACAGCTGGGACTCAGAGGTAAACATCTGCTTTTTCTTCCAATAGAAAAAATCAATGCCAGTATTTCAAAAACACTCAACACTGTTTTGAAAGATTTTTTTTTTTTTCTGCTTGAATATTTTAAGACACTTCTGCCCATCTGGATTTTAAAATCCAAAAACCCTGCTCCAGCTGTGGCAGGGCAGAGGAAAGCCCTCTGTCCCAGTTGGCCTGAGATGAGTCTTCTTACGCTGCATCACTTAGTGCCTTAATGGACATTTGATTTTCTAAACTGAACAAATGAAGGGAGATTTTATTCTGTCAGTGATTTAAAATTCTTCTTTTCTTTTTTTTGTATTGGTCATTTTGCTTCTTTTGCTTACCTTTAAATATTTAAAGTAGCAGTTTCTAGGCATTGTTTTTCTGTGGCAACCCCTTCTTTTCACATGAAAGAGACATGGATCTTGGACACCCATGAGGAGTTTTCAGATGAATTGTGGATAAAAGTGGGTAAATGTGATCAAAACATGTTTTACCAATGGTAAACTTCAACTTATTCTGCTTAAAGTCATACATCGGCTGCACTTTTCTGAGACCAAACTGAAGTTTTTCCCCCCGGCTCTGCCAGCTGTCATCAGTGTTAAGAGATTGGGCCCTTGGTCATCAGTTCTGGTCATTTCCTAAAGTCAAAAGTTTCTAGGATGACATTTTTCATTTGCACTGTGACATAGAGCAGACAGTGAATCCCTGACTGTCTCTGTGTGTCTATACAAGGTTGCTCAACTTTTTTTTTTCCATTCAACTTTTTTCCCTGTATTATACCAAGCCCTCAGGCTTAGCAAGAAGGGTCATCCAGCAAGAGTAGAAATCAGTTTCCTGTTCTTTCCTATACCTTGAAAAAAATTATATATTCTGTCCAATGCCCACTCCAAGTTAAAATTTATGGCGCCTTTGGGGAGAGAGGTTTAATTGGTAAACTATAAGCATAGTAGACTTCATTCAGTCTTAGTTAATCTGATGCTTAATTCGGCCCCTTAACCCAGTACTTGATGGTTAAACAAGAAAAAAAAAATCATACATGAGCATCTTTTTAAATACTTTCATTGCTTAAAGGATAGCTTTCGTTTTTTACAACCTGGACCTTATTTCTAGCATAAAATACGATCATTTACTCACCCAGACAACTTTGGTGTCATTTGGAGTCGTTTTGACGAAATTAGCCCCAGTGGAGCGGCGCGTATATCCGTATAACGCGAGAACACGGGGCACGCAATGCAGCCTCTAAATAACACATTATCCGTATAACTTCATCCAGCTGCTCATTTTGTTCTGACAAGTCAGAAACACGCAGAAACGGACCGTAGCACTGGCGTTAGCAAGTTAGACGCGCCGCACCGCGGTCGGAGGTGACATCATCCAGATCAGAGGTTATAGGTCAACCTACAGGCGCAGAATGCTGATAACGTGCCACCACGGGCTCGGAGGGGAATAACACTAGTGTAGTATCATCACAAAATATTGGCGAAATGAACGAGTTTTGTGGCGAATAATGTGTTATTTAGAGGCTGCATGTGTCCCGTGTTATATAGATACGCGTCAAAACGACTCCAAATGCCACCAAAGTGGCTAGAAATAAGAAAAAAAAACTAAAGTTATCATTTAATACATATATCTAAAACCCATTTCATCTATTAAAAGTTTTATCAAGTGGTATTTATTTATTTAAATGAACATGGAGAGAGGGAAGTATTACCTATCTTTTGCAGGATCTTTTGGAGATATACTAGAATTGCAACAAGGACGGTTTAAAAGTCTTTTTTGTGTGTGTATCTACCAGAACTTTTTTTTTTAACAGAAGAGTCTTTTGGGATTGTAAAACCCCTTCAAAACATCAGAAAGTGATGTCAGTCGACCTTCCAGCTTTTTGAAAGATTGGCATGTTCTTATATTTCAGAAAACCAGATGTTGAGCCCTGTAACACGAATGCAGTGGTTCATGACAGAAACAAACAGATGCTGAAGTTGAGGTAAGACTTGAGTTATAACATGATCCACACTGATACTTTAACTCATATTCAGCGCAGCCAAGAGGCAGAGTTCACCTCTCCTGTCTGTTATGCAATGATACAGGCTTTGTCATGTCATCATCTTCGTCCGTTGCCAATCTTTCAATTGTTGTTCCTTTGCAGAAGCTGATCCAACAACTTCTGAAAAAAAAGAGAAAATACTGAGATCACTGAAACAATTAGGATGGCTACAGATCACCAGTTCAGTCCACACAAAAGCTCTGGGAGTGTTCTCCAGTCCTGGCAAACACACAAACACACACATGCTCTTCAAGTCTCAGATGTGAACCACAGCCCTGTACAAAAACAACAAAAACAAAACAAAGGTGAAGCCCCGGTCCCTGTTGTCATCTCAACAAACCCACCCACCCACACTCCAGCTCCTCTCACAGGACCTGCTGGATCCTCTGGCAGGGCCCATCTTCCCTCTGTTATCTGCCACAGCAGCAGTGTGGGTGGAGCAGCTGTGTGTGGGCAACCGCTCCGTCTGCAGCTCCACTGAATGGTGGCACTGCGCTGTAGTTGTCTCATGCCACTGAAGGGCCTTTTGTTCCTTGAGGGACACAGGCCTCATACTCGGAGCACAATGAGTCTGTTCACGTTTTTTTTTTCTCCATAATGAGAGAGAGAGGGTGTTGGGTGCAGAGTGAACGCAAGCAACTACAATTACTCTACTAGCAGAAATAAAAAATGTCCCTTGGAGGACGATCATTATTGACTATAGTATTAAAAAAAAACACCCACACCCACTCAAAATGATGAGTTGCCTCTGAAATGTATTTTTAAGCTCAGCCTTTCTCATCCAAGCTGGTGCATGAAATAAAAATAGCAAACGTTTGGTAGCAGTGACCTCTAGTGGAAGAATGAACTCATTGATGTAACAAAAATAAATTTAATGTGGCTCCTTTTAGAAAGAAGCATTTGCATCATTACAACTTTACTGTCTCTATGAGTTTTCTCTCCAAAGTCACATGCAATCAGTCAAACATAACTTATATAATATGTTACTTAAAAAAGAAAAAGTAATGAAAACATCCTGCATTTCCAATGTTTTTGTTATCAGAGGTTTCTCCCTTGATTTGTTGATAATTTGGTATAAGTATGTGATTGTGGCATTGATGTTGAACATCAGCTCTATACACCTGGACAATATACTTAATAAAAAATGATTTTCTGCTTCAAAACACCATAATAGCAGAATACAGTAAACACGAAGCTCCGGTGGATAAAAGAATGGGTACTCCATGCCTCCCATCCACCCCCAGGTTTTTTTTTTGTATGAACGTCCTTTAAATTCAACCTCATGTGTCCCACTCAGTGCAACTCTTTTCAATTAACCATAACAGAGTTGGTGGGCAATTTAAAGCCATTATTACTTTCAACAGCTGCACTGCTGCAAAGAGAGGAAAAACTGCATTATTACCAAAGCCCTTTAGCGTTGGTCATTATTGCAAAATGTTTCACCCTTTGCAAGGTTTAATTGAGCTTGTAGGAGAAAGGTGTGTTATTACTTGCTCAATTACCTGTGGGTCATACACACAATTAATGTTCTGTGCAGTGTCTCAGGCAAATACTTGTTGGAGAGCTGTTTCGAAGGTTTGCCGTAGTCCTTACATTCCATGTGTTTTGTGATTCAGTGCGTCACTTCTCTTTACATATTTATTCATATCAACGTCGAGGAAAGTACACTTGGCAGGAGCAAGGTCTCAATTTCAAAAGACGACAATGATGGAGCGTAGGAATCGGTCTACATGAATATGATGTACACTTTCATGTACCATCTGATATTTATACAGTTATACATTTATACAGAAATATTCTACTAGATGTCTTTTGCATCATTCTGTATCCACCGAATTCAGCCTGATATATCTAGGCTTCACTTGTGTTATTCAATATTCTTTGCTTTGCAAAAAAGACGTATAGAATCACCTTTTTGAAAAGTTCAACCCGCTGTCTGTTGGTTAAGCACACCTCCTTCTTCTCCTCCTTCTTCTCCTCATCCTTTTTCCTCTTTACCTCTGCAGGTGAGCTGTGATAAAGAAAATGGCAGTTATGGGATGATGTTTCTTTAAAAAATGACCATGCTGATTTATCTACCTCCTATCTTACTCTGTATCAACTATACAATAGTATATTCTGTATAAATCTTAGTCAAACATATCTTCCTAATCACTGGGAGGATCTGCCAGGAAGGGAAAGCAAACGAGTGAGGTGTGGAAAGAGGAAGAGATACAATTATAGAGCAAAAGAGTTGGCAGAGAAACAAGAGCAGCATATTTTCTAAGCAGATGTCATCAATGCAGGCTCTGCCTTCACATGAGAAAGTGATGCAAGAGATAAGAATGAGTCGGCCCAGAGAGGAGAATCTGACAACATGCCAAGGTGGAGAATGAGATGGAACTCACCGCTTGGATCTAAGACGCGTCTCTTTCCCTGTAATGACTCTATCTCTGGGTTTGAAAAGGTTATCTGGACACATGAGCACATTCACACACACACATCTGATTGAGTTGAAAGCTCAAAAATCATTGCAGTATATCACTTTAGTTTTTTCTGCCCTTTGAAGAGACTGAAGGTTTCCTCTCTCACAGAGAAGAAAGGGATCATATCTTCAGAAAGAATACACAAGATTATTTTTCAGTAAGTACATGAATTCTACCTCCACTGTGTGCTTTTATGCAGTGTAATTTTATAGCAGCATTATGCAAGAACTGCAAGGGGCATTTATAGCAGAAAAAAACTGTGTCATCAGATTTATAAACACTGATGAAATCCTCAGTGAAATGATGTGACCTAGTCTAAATCTGTCATTTTCCCAGCAGTCCCTGGACAACGGCTGCAGCTTCCAGTTGCGGCCAGTAGAGGGCAGAGAGAGCTGCAGAATCCCTGTCACAAATCTTTACATTCTTTATCATCTGCTATGAAGCTTGGCACTCTGAGCGGAAATCTCATCAGACTGAACACTGCATCGAGAGCTTAATGACATCTGAAGGTCACACAAGTATCTCCACTGCTGGCAATCATCCTGAAAGCTTGTTATTCAATTGAGGAGCACTTGCATTTATATATATGCAATGAAGCCATTTGTTTTATATCTTATCTCAAGTCCCTTTTATTGTATTTAGTTTTATCTTAACCCAGCGTGCCATTTCACTCACCATCCTGAATCCGTCTGTATATTTCTTGTTAGTTTACTTCTTAGTTTAGTTTTTCCCATTCTTCAAGTAATTCCCATTCTTAATATGAAAAATAATAATCCTAATGTGATTTGCGCCTGTCATGGAGTTAGTTACCCTGTCTAAAACCTCTGATCAGTCCAATGTTGGGTGTCAGTGGGGAGTTTTGGTGGATTTAGCACCTCTTCATGGAAATGTGCTGCATAATTAGGCAGAAATGTTACCTATCAGCAGCTTGAATCTAATTTTAAAAGAACACGTACTGGCTGACAGCTAATTCCTACTTGTACAGTACAGTATTCTTTATTCTGCATCTATAGCTACTGCAGCTGCACAGGCATATGTTACAATGGATGAGACAGGTGAGTGTGGCTGCAGATATACAGTACCGTTCACAGAGGGAGGGCGGGCGCTGTGGTGAAGCCTCCTCTGCCTGGGGGCACTACGTGACTGTGGGTCTGCTGACTGTGCCAGCTGCCTCCTGTCCCGCGCCCTTCGCTCCAGCTCATGCACTCTGCCTTGAGAACGGCTGATGAAGTCTGGTCTGGACCTCTGCAGTGCCTCCTGACAAAACCAGAAACATGCTGAGCTTTCTCACCTTCAACTCCCACTCCCCTCCGCCCTCAGGATGTAGCCCTAGGGCAATCCCATGAAAAACTCCAATGCTGGTGGAAATGCGTCACTCCCTTTTTAAAAGGCATTGAAGTTTATTTCAGTGGTCGCTCAAGGAAACTGAGTAAACCCAAGGAATCTGATAATAACTACATGAGAATCCATCCAATTTAATATTCATGTATTTGCTCGACATTCGTATTTGAAGATTTCAATCCCCAACCTTTACTTTCGTTGTTTTATTAGCTGAAAAAATTGCTTCTGAACTCACCTGTAGAGAAACTGTTACAGGTGACCTTTGAGGGTCAGGACTCAGCGAGACGAATGCAGCATGGGGCAAGTTGCGATGCTGGACCAGACTTTGATCACGGCGTGGCTTCACAGACGTATCTGTCACTACCAAGGCAGAGAAAATCAAATTGTTTGTGTTTCATTTACACCCGGCTTGGCTTCACATGCCTGACTGCCAGGGCCGGCCCTGTACATGTGGGGGCCCTAAGCAGGATAAAATTGGGGGCCCTGCCTCACAGTGTATACCGTCAAATATTTATATAAAAAAAACAGCTGCCATATGCAACCCTTGAGTATTTTATTGTACCTCTATCAACATGATGGTGAGGAGATATTTTATTAGGCTACTAATTAAACAGTAGCCTATTGCTCCACCTGAGACAGTAAAAATTATTTTACAATTATTGTTTACAGAAAATAGTGCTAATGAATGTAGGTCCAGGGGGATAGATTGTACTACTACTTGTAAATTACACTTTACCTCTGAGTGTTTTTTTTTAACATACAGTTGATATTCTGACCCTGGCCTGCACAGTAGGAGCAAGTGATTACTGACCCTTTATATTACTGCCTAGACTGAAATTTGAACCATAAATGCATTTTTGTGTGGTGGCCTGGGAAAACCCTTCACATGGTGGGATTTTGACATTTTCATTTTTTGATATTTCCATAAGTTCTGAGCTGTTCATAACTGTTTGAATTAGGCTACTGAGAAAGCCCTCCCAGATCATGGTCATTTTAATCTAGGCCTATCATGACTAAAAACTTGAAAAGTGAGAAAAATGGCTTAGAACGTATGTGCTGTAACATTCTAAAGACGAGCGGACCATGAAAAACAACATACAAAACATGAAATATCCTCTGAACTATATATGATAGAGACGAGCAGCAAACAGCGTCTGAATCGCTTTTCCGCTTTCCGAGGGTCCTTGAATGTGCCATCGGCATAAACAGACGCTAAACTAATTAGCGCCGATGCTAAACAAACCGAACGTACGGGGTTTTACAAAACATCATCAAAACATTATACTGTAACTTCGGAACCGTTTATGATAGAGACGAACTGTAAAAAACAACTGAAACACGGGGCCCTCTGGGGTCAGTGAATGACACCTGGATCAATGACAACAAGACCTGAAAACGGCAGCTCTCCGCTGTCGCTGCTGCTGCAGCTGCAGCTCCGCTGCTCTGTGGCTCAGCTGACAACACTTGGTAGGATACTCGCCACAAAAACATAATAAGTTTTTGTTTTCTGAAAATATTTATTCACCACAATGTAGTGGATTAAACAAAATATAAAAATCCACCTATTTTGGTTGTTTGACAGAATAGAACTTGACATCCGACGGGTTTGGGGGCCCCCCATTGGCTGCGGGGCCCTAAGCAGCTGCTTAGTTCGCTTATAGGGAGGGCCGGCTCTGCTGACTGCAAAATGTCTGGTTGCTCAACAGCCCTCTGGGCCTGCCATGACATATTACTTCACAGCATGAATCAAACAGGCAGAGTATGTAAGAGCCAAGGTATTTCACTGTATCAGTATTGATCCACTCAAAGATGTGGCTCTAGAAACAAAGTGTCGAGCTTGCAACGTTCTCAGGTGCTTGTAACAAAGATCAATGTTTTATATAACTTGGGAAATAATGATTATGTATGAGGGGAGAACAGGGGTAATAATACCAGTGTTTCCCTGAGTTGGTGCTGTGGAGTCTTTCTCAGGATTGTCCTTTGGTGTTTTCTTCTTGCTGAGTTGTCTTTGAAGTTTGATATTTGCAATGATCGCAGCTGCATTGAGCTTAAGCACCTCCTCTGGAGTCTGATGTGAGTGAGGATCTGGAAAGCAGGAGGGATTTGAAGCAGCTGAAGAGAAAGCAAAACAGTGAAACTTGGCATTTGGCTGCTGAAAACCACCAGCAGATTTTTTTTTTTTTACATTATTTCATAATGGCCTGCCTCATCTGGAGGCTGACTGTATCAAACATTGAATTTAAATTATGTTGCCCCAGGCCTCAGTAATTAATTGATGACACTCTTAATGAATGTGATTAAAGAATAATTAATAATTTCACAGAGAGAAAAGACATCATGAATGAAGAAACACACTTGCTCAGCAGAAAGTCCCTCCTTGGATTACTAATTCACCTGAATATGCAACAATCCCAAAAGTCACTTTAGATGGACAACTGATTCAAACACTTTAAAAACCAAAGTTTCGGTCGCTTGTGAGGACGTTGTTCTAAAACGCACCCGTTCAGAGCTGTAGATGTCAACCTGGACTTGATTCAGTTTCGATGACTGATGATTTGAGATTTGATGGTCGACAGTTTGGTTTCAAACTTAAAGCAAAAACATTTAAGCCCTAATTTTTAAAATGCAGCAGCAATAAAAGATAAATAACAGAGCAACAGTGAAGCCTTGAATGCCCCCACAACTTGTATATTTGATTTTTTAGCTACTGAAATAACTTTTTCTCTGTTCTGTGAAAAAACACAGAAAAAAAGCCAAATGTTGCATCATTTTACTGGTAAACAGTCCCGAAAACCTGAAATCCTTTAACCATGAATAGGCGCTCTACTCATGAAGACTTGTCAAGTGACTTGGACCAAAACTATTGAAAACAGCTCTTGATTCATAGACTTATTACTCAACCTTAGAGTAATAAGTTTTGATATCTTGAACAATGTGATTATTTACATTTAAATGGTAAGATTGTAAATGAACAAACCAGTCTCTGATAAGTTATTACATGCGTTTGTGAGACTGGAATTCCCACGATATAACTGTGAACCGATTTTAATCTCCACAGCATAATCACTGGAAAGAATCACACACATACACACAAATATAAGAGCTGGATCCTGCGATGATCCGGATGCTAAAATTGATTCTAACACATCCCTAATACTTTATTTTCACCATGTTTAGCAGCTTGTGATTTCTTCTGCCTCCCTTGTGCTGCTGGTGAAAAGGGGGGGACCAGAATAGATTATGCATGCAAAGAGATGCGTGGGAAAATGAAAGAAGGTGAAAATGAAAAAGTGTCAGCAAGGCGCCAGTGGGAGAGAGAGGGGGGTGGGGGGGCGGGGGGGGGGGACCTCTGTGTCTTGCCGATGTTTTTTGACATCAGCAAAGATATCCGACCGGCACAAGTGTCAATTGTGTTCACGGCTGGAAGATAAAGGAATCACCCCCAATACAATCTAATAAGACATCAAAGGTGAAAGACAATATGAAACCTGGGAGTTCAGCTCCAGAATGCTGGAGTGTGCGTGTGTATAATAACTTCAAGCTAGAACACACACAAATGGCACAGAGGAAGTGTATATTTAGACATCGCCATCCTTTGAAAAATGGAGATCAGAGACAAAGAGAGGCTGTGTGCTGACAAGAGGGGCTGTCAGAGTGGGACAGAGAAACCTTACCCGGGGCCTTGATGAGAGTGAGACAGGGGGACGCTCTCCTGCCTGCATCCTCTGGCGGCTGGGAGATTTCTTTTTCGCCTCTGTTTGGCTTAGGGGTGTCTGCCACTAGCTGACCTGCTTTTTTCACTGCTGTTCCAGAGCTGATGAAACTACTGTCGTAGTTCACAGGGTTGATATTGGTCTCTTGCGGAAGCCCAAAGCTCCATTTCCTGGCAGCTGGTTGTGTCACAGTCTCCTTGCTTGGCTCAGTGTGTCCAAACACATTGCCATAGCAGCTCAGTGGTCTGCGCGGCCTCTCCGATCTCTGTCCAACAGCTCGCGGAGAAACCTCTGAGGGAGCCGGGGGTGCTGCTATGGCAGGCGTGTTGCTCACGAAAAGGTTCAGAGTGGATCTGTGTAGAGCTCCGCCGTTTCTCTCTGGATCTGAGGTGGATTGATGTGGTGTCACGGCAGCGTTTGGCCTCTTTGTGGGATCTGAATTGTGATATGAAGGCGCTGCAATGTGCTGTGAATGGTTTCCCTGGCTCCATGTGTTCCTGTCCTTGAGCACTCCCTCTGTGTAGCTGTGTCTGTACTCCGGGTGCCTCGTGCCGGACCCTGCCTTCGCTGGGCTGTAGCTCTCCCTGCGCTCTGTCACTTTGATGATGGTAGCCTTTCGTCTGCGAACCACTGTGTCCAAACTGTGGCTAGCCGGTGGCGCACCTGTGCTCTCTGTGCTCGGGACATGGCTGGACATCACTCTTTGCTCTGTCACTTTGACAATAGTGGCCTTCCTCTGCACTGTGACATGCCTGGAGTGCGGGTCCATGGGTAGGTGTGCTTGGGGCGGAGAGGCGGACTCGCTGGACTGGGAAGAGTGACTGCGGGTGTGGGAGCCTGGCAGACTGGCTGATCTGCTCACTTTCTTTGAGGAGATGGTGATGGAGGAAAAGCCGGCTTTGTTCTGCGGGATGAGCGTAGTCACGGCAGAATTGGTCTGTACGTGTGACAGCTGCGAGCTGTTGTATGTTGCATGCAGTGGAGCTGTCGCCCTTATAGGCTGGACACTGCCCGTCCTACGCAAAGGAGCGTGGGACTTGTATGTCTCTGTGCTGTTTGCCCCCTGCAGCAGAGTGTGCGGTCTGCAGGGCTCTGTCGAAGTCGCACGGCACAGAGGAGTATGCTTGAGGGGCTCTGTGCTGTTTGGTTTCAGCAGAGGGGACTTCCTGTTGGGGTCTGTGTTGGTCCCTGGGGGGAGCTCGGTGGACTGACTATATCCAGGGGAAGCTGACACTCTGACATTATTCCAACCTCTCCTCAGTGACTGCCAGCTCACAGGTCTGTCCCCTTCGTTAGCAGGAAAGCTTTGTTTTTCTGGCACCTACGGCAAGAGAACAACAGATTTTATGTGATAACGATCCATAATTATGCATGGAAACCCCATCCCACCACGCTCCTCTTGTCTCATGGTAAATGCTTTGTCATTAATCAACACAATAGAACACATGTATATTCATCTTGCCAATTTAGAATACAGAAAACAGCAAAATCTCATTTCATACAGCGTGAGATATTGACAAAATGACACCTCTCCGATGTTACATTTCAGCAGCAGGTCAGCTGTCTTTCTTCGGGGCTTTGCTGTTTGTTCTTTAGTCAGATGACTCTCCCCATGGTTGACACAGTGAATGCCCCGGTAGCAATGGAAGTAGCAGCAGGCAAAGCCAGCACACAGCGTGACTTATCCCTCACAGAATAACAATGAGACTCTATCCCCAATAGAAAGTGAGAAGTGAAAAAGCAAAGATTCTGGTCCTTGAGCTAGAGGATTCTGATGGTGTTTATGGAGCATGGAGAAACACTGATGTGTCCCCGCTGTAATATCGCCAGCAGGTTTACGATATGACCTCCCGGATACCTCATTTATCAATGTTGCACAAACCATTCCAGCAATCATTTCTAACCAAAGTGTGAGATCGGGCTATTTGTACTTGTGAGTTGTGAATGTGTTTATGTGTCATCACAGCACTGACTATGCTTTTGCAGAACACCTTCTGGTCTAAGTGCATAGCTATTCACCAAGAAGAAAAATATTTACTATATAGATACATACTGCAGTAGTCCACTGAAAGTTTTCCTTTCTCGTCAATCCACAGATATAATAATTAAAAATCAGACGAACTTTTGTCAACTGGAACAAAATCACCACAAGTGGAATTTATGCCTGTATGCAATTGTCAAATCAAAGCTAACAGATGTTGTTTGTGATCTGCATTTTGCATGTCAATCCCCCCATATTTCCTGTCTCATCTCTACTATACTATCAATAAAGGCATGAAAAGCCAAAAAATAAATCTTTAAAAAAAAAAAAAGGTAACAGATGTTGTTTGTGATCTGCATTTTTATATTCTATGGGCACATGCTGCATTAGGCAGGTGACATTATTCTTAAAGAGCACACTGGCATTTGTGATAATCCGGAAAGCATCAACCATATGTCTTCGAGTTGATGAAATCATTTCTTCTTCTTCTTCTTCTTCTTTTTTTAAATTTCAGTGATGTTTGTCATTCCAGTGGGGCACAATTTATACTGTAAGTTTTGACCAATGAGTTCAGTTGTGTATGTTTTATATTGTTTCCTTAAAGGGGCTATTTGTGGGTTTTCTGTAGCACCAGATGTGGTTTTATTGCCAAGAGTGGTGATTGACAAGAGCTCTGGCCATCTAGAAAATACAAGATGTTATGTTTCACCCTCTGAGCAGCACCTACACCTTCAGGGCAGATTTGACGCTGCAATGAGTCACTACTGGCAAGTGATGGTGAAAGGCAGAGTTTGCAAGCCGGTTAGCGTGCTAACTTCAGTAGAACAAGAGATAAGCATTGCTTTTTTCTACCACTGGAGTTCTTGGTGAATAAAATTTTATGCTGAGCTTGCAATATTTCTCCTAGACTGGGAAGTTAACAACTGCTAATGTTAGCTATGCAGCAAAACTTACAAGTAAATCATTCAACTTGAGATAAAACTCCTGCAACCTGAAATGTTTTTAATCTTTGATTCACTGTCACTAATTTACTCCCATAGATAAGCATCTTTTCCTTCAGATTTTAAAAGGAAGGCTTTTAACATGAATATTTATTGGCATAAATGTGACTCTTGTCTTCACATAAATGTGAGAGGGCCCAGGTGTCCAGGAAGCACACTTAATCAAACTAAATTATTAGTGTTGATAAACGAGGCCCTTGTTTTGTGAGTGTCCTACCAAGCTAACACTCTAACGCTCTAAATCTATCATGGTTAGAAACTAGACGCACAGGCCCAAGGTATGGTGATGTAAGCACAACACAATTAGAAGACATAATTTGAACTCAGTGTCAAGCCATAAAACAATCATAGGTTATCAGAAATATATGAGTTACCTGTTTAAAACTGTGGGAGCCTTGGTCAGCTGTCTGCCATGTCTTCACACCCAAAGCACTGGAGCCGGTGTGACGTCCCCCCGGCTCTCCATCTATGTATCAAGGCAAAACAAACCATCCAGTGTCACATTCCTCATAAGACATGCTCTTTCTCTCTCTCTTTCTCTCTTCTGACACACACCCACCCACCCACACACACACTCCCCAACACAAACAAGGCAGACATCCCTTTGACTGTATGACAATGTTGACACTGTCAATAATTGACGTTGGCACTGCAAAGTGAATCTAGGAGCCACTTCTTTGCCGTCTCTGGGGACACAGCAACTTGGCTGGTCTGCCTCTCAGCCCTGACTGATACTCTTATTGCCACCCTGACTGCCTGCCTGGCTGCATTTCCACCTGCTGCTGTTACCATGGTGACGGGCTCTCACTTTGGGATAACCCTTCAATGCTGCGCGGATAATCCATGGTGTTTTTCCGTTTTAAGGGAGAAAACAAGAGACGAGGCGAAAATTGCACCACTCTGCAAATGTGATTACAGCTGAAAAACAAGAGAGAAATGTGTCTTTAGAGGTTGTATTAGAGGACTCCTGACACATTGTTTCACCTGCTGTCACCTTGTCCATGAACCAACTTCTTGGCCCCCTGAAAGACCTTCTCTCATTACCTCCGCTGGCTGTGCTCAAATTATCTTTTTCCCCCTGAATCAACAGCTGACCTTAATCCCAGAGGAAAATAAAGAAGCAAGGCCATATGGCAAATACTCTCTCACGTCCCCACCCTCCCAATTTATTCCTCATCCTCATGAGTTTTATCTAAATAGTAAGTGTGCGCAGAGTGAAAATTGGTCCGCCTGTCCAAACATGAAGGCCCTTGGAGCACAAGATCCGATTTTATTATCATTTGCTCATTAACATCAGACCATTTTAAGTTTGTTAAATGTGACTTTTATGGAGGGAGAGGGCACTAAGTGTCTGCAATAAAAACTCAAGTCTGATTAAAACTTCTTTTACAAGGGTTGTCAGCAACAACCAGCAAAAGCAGGGAGAAAAAAGTCAGGAAAAGAATGACAAAGAGCGGGGATAATTTGCTAGCTGGGGTGTAACTGAGTCAATTCTTGTTGGAATAAAACTTCTGATCGTTTCATTTGGTTGCAGACAGGGAAATGTGGATGTAAATGTACTGACGGCTGAGAGAAAAGCAACTGGCATCAAAACAAAACATATTTGGAAGCAGCACTGCATAGAGATTTTTGTTTTTTTGTAGATTATTTTTTCTCCAGCTTGTTGCAGGGATCCAACCACAGCCAATTTGTGCCCAGGCACCTGCATTGTTTTATAACTGTGAAGTAACTGAAAATGTGAGTATTCATGGCCCCATTTGATTGACTAGCAAGAGATTTATAATTGATGTCACAGCATGACTGGAAATATTGTGTATCAAATGTAAAAACAAAGTCATTTTCCTTCAATTATTCTTTTATATGTCGATCAGAGGTCATTGAGTTTATAATGTGTATGCTTGATAAGGATTGGTTAAGAAAAACAATGTTATTTATATTATAAACCACATGACAGTGGTAAATAATGATATGGTTCTTAAGACACCTACTCTTTCTGTCAGAGTTCCAAGCTGCCATGGATGAATTGCTTTGATATCTGCAAGCAGCCGCAACCTTGCCAAGATAATCTATGTATAAACAAGGAGAAGGCTAAAAGATCAAACCTCTGATCAAACCCAGAGAGTGTGGGGCTGCAATGTTCAAACATTAACGGGGCACCTTCTCCAGCCAATCTGCATCTCTTCCAACCTTTCTGCCTCCCATTTCCCGCCCCCTGCATTATCTTATTTGCCAGCATTACAGACCTAATAGCGCTCATTTCCTTTATGTGCAGCCTTGCCAGAATAGCACGGCACAACCGTCAAGATCACTTGTACTTGAAATTGACTTTGCTTTTGTGGGGGTTGTTTAAAGTGATCATCCAGTCAGTCATTCTGGAGCGTCTGAAAAAGGACAGGGGCAACACTGCTGCAAGAAGCTGATTAGAGGCAGGTAAACTGTGTGGCAACTCAGCCCTGAAATAAGCTCTTGTTCTCCCTCTAGCTCACCCGGCCCCCGCAGTTACCTCGTGGCCAAATTTGTTCTCGCACTGATCAGGCACTAAACATCAATTGAAATGGAACCTTTGTGTATGTCTCTGACTTTTCGTGTTGTGCAAGAGTCACTTTATGTTTTTAACTTTGGTTTGATGTATTGCTTTAAGGTAAAACTCCTGCATAATGATCACACTTGCAAAATGTGTGCATTTTTTGGAGGTATGGAGGTATTTTCTTACTAAACTCAGCTGTAAACACAACAGTAAGACAAGTAACATTAAAGTGATGTACCAAAACACCACTGTCAATACATACCCTGTATCTTGGGAGTGACTTGATTCTTCTGAAATGTTGGAGTGATGGGTTGCCTTAGTTTTACCTATCCAAAAAACAAACAAACACAAAGGTCAGAGTATGATTTCACAAAAACTGGTTCACATTTTGCCCAGAATTAGATGAAAAGATCGATTACCCTCTCATTTTTGTAAGAAAAAGCTCTTCTGATATTAGCTTAGCTCTTACACAGACTGAAAATGGGAGAAAAGTGTAGCCCTATAAAAAGATTAGCGTAGCTGCTTATGCTAGTTTCCGCTCCAAGCTAACCAGCAACTTATAGTTAGGCTATTTTATGGATTTGAAAGTGGTATTCCCAATGTTTTCTATCAAATCTGTAGGCGATAAATATAAATTAACCTAACTGAATGTGAAAATCCCCCCCAAAAATCTCAACACTGACTTGACTTTTTCTTTCAGCGTCATAAGGGAAGGGATGCACTTAATGCATCAGTTCAGTGAAATCTCTCATAGGCCCACAACGCAGAAACGTATTGATTCCGAAGTCATATTATCAGTTCACTGGATAATACTCTCATTGAATTTTCTCTGTACATTGACTTGTATCCTCTCAGGGCACACAAGGCTCGATCTCTGCCACCACAGCTCCAAATGAGTTGTAAACCTTTCGAGAATGTGTGGAGTTCCTGCAGAGTAAGCTGTTTCAAAGGATGCCAAGCTCTGCCTGTTCTCCCCAGGTGACTGAGACCTGACTACAAATGGCTCTCTGTGGCTCTCTGTGTGTTTTAGTCGTCTGCCTTACCTAGCACTATGCACCATCACCTCCATTACGCAGCACTTTAATTTTAGACTCGCAGAGCTTACACTGTCTCACTAACAAGTAAGAATCACAGTCACACAGCTTGAGAGGATGCCAGGGCTAAATCCAAGTTAAATTGGTCTACAGTCTTTGCAAAGGCGTATTTTAAAAGGGTGATGCCCTAAAGAACAGACACAAAAGTTGTTCTACAAGGTTTCTCTGAAAGGGAAATTCTCGGAGCTCCAAGAGAAATCTTCCATAAGACGAGGGAGACCTAAGACTGCGATTTTTTCAAAAAAAAAAGGGCATAACTTTGCAGGAATTATTGTATCAGAGAATGTTTTGTTAGAAAACTTTATGAAATATGCTTAGGCTTTGTAAGGTGTCATGTGTTTTACCTGGGCAGCAGAGTGGTCCAAAGACTGATTTTTGTTGCAGGCATCAGCCACCATCATCACTCTTCTTTGGACTGGCAACCACCCAATTTTAACTGGAGAGAGATAACTGAGTTGAGGCTGCTCCTTCCTTGGGGCCTGCATGATATGAGCTCTCTCCCAGCTTCCTTTGCACTCTACAGGAGAAAAACATCCAGTTTGGAAGGACTCCTGGCTGCCCAGTGAACTCTCATAGAAGCTGGGGCTCCCACATGTAGAAGAAGCCCCGCTGAAGGATGGAACTTGATGTCTCCAGGTACGTCCAGTTTGCTCTCTGTTAAGGGCTGGCATGGATGTGGTACGATCATTAAAAACCGGAGCGTGATCCTGAACGGGGGCTCTGAGAAGGTCACTCTGCATCCTCTGTAAGTGTTCCAGCCAACTGTCCAGCTGGCCTCCTTCAATGGCGCTCTGAGGTCGAGGTGCACGCGGGGGGCGAGAAACACGGGGCTCAAACTCCCCCTCAGACATTAAGCTCTCCCAGTAGGACTCATCTCCTGATCTCCTCCAGCCCGGTGCTCTTCGTAGGTGGGCAGCTGGCCTGCGGAGAGTCATCTCTCTGGATCTCAGGTAACCACTCACAGCTCTCGAGTTTCAGCTCACAATAACAGCTTTTTACAGGGGAGGTATTAATGAGAATCCCCTGTCTTACAATGAAGCATACCAGAAATGCACTGCTCAGAATTAGCAGCCAGAAGAATGCTGGAGGTCATCTTTGTTTCAGATCTGTTATGACAGAGTATGAGAGTACAGTTACACATAAGAAATAGGTGCAAATTATTATCATTTCATTCCACTGGTGGTGCTCATTCTATTACTTACCAGCTGTTGACAAACCATCCTTTTTCACTTGCTTCCACTGCTACTTGGCTGAAGTAAACACTCTCTGTCTTGATATAAACTAGGTGCTAGTGGGTACTGTCTCCAGTCAGGCATGTAGCAATGTGAGGGATGCTTTGGCGAACAAAAGAGTTACTGAGAGCACAAGGGCTGAACATCCAATGCAGGGAGGGAGATGGGAAGAGACAGAGATGTGAGCGGGTTACAGGGGAAAAGAAAAAAAAAAAAACACTTGTGGATGTAGAGCTTGACGTAACAGCATCTCCATCTAAACAAAGACCATCATTAAGATTCACCATTTTAAGTATAAAACCGCCTAATTTTTGGGTTTATGCGAGTCAGACGTACTCTGCGATGTTTGAAAGAACGGTTCCAACTTGGTGACACTCAGGCGTCCTTAGAAAAGATAGACCATCACTAATGAGCAGATTATCCATGTTATTCCATGACTCACTTGCTGCTTCAGAAATGGTCTTTGTTGAATTCCCCGTGTTTCTGCTCTTCCCTGTGATCTCGTGGTTGGTGGCTGATGATGAGGCGTTACTATCCTCAAGCCTCTAACCAAGCCATGTGACTTTAGCAAGGCTTGTCTTAAAAAATGGGCCAGTGTCCTCTTGGATAAGTAACTGTGACCCACATGATGTCTCACAATGCATGAGTGAAGGGTATTTACACGACGGGAGAATTTGCTTAAAGCTGGAGACAAGATTCTGCTTCAGATTTTATTTATAGGCAGTTAAACACAGATCTACAAAGATACAACGTTTTTCAAAAAAAGAACTGGCATTTGCTTTGATGTTTAATGAATTTCAGTGTTTCTCAGTGGATTAACAGTCCCCAGATGTCTTTCAAAGTAACTTCAGTCTCACTTGGTGGAATAACATTTTGTGAATGTCTTTCAAAGACAGAGATAAGACAGAGATATCTTAAATATCAATTGCTGTGACCTGCTTTACGACACCTTATCAAGCTGAGAAGCTACATGCAAAAGGAATATGCAATGATGTAAAGCAATTTGCATCTTTTTTTGCCTGCTTCGCCTGAGAGATAACATGAAATCCAATCAAAAACTCAACTGAGCGAGGATAGAGGTTCAAAAGAGGTATATAGGTTCTTGTGTATGACAAAAAAAGTTTTAAAGGGGCGGCTCCCTCTGCTGGCAGTACTCCAACACGACAAGTAGAGGGAGTGAACCCAGAGGAGGACAGGACAGGGCATGGAGGTCACTGAGGGACTTTTCTCTGAATGCCATATAGGAGGATACAACATTTGATGAATAAAGATGAGCAAATTGAGACATGTGCACCAGGTGCATCCTTGTAATGTCTTTTGTTTACCACCTGCAGCTCTGAGAAACAATTCTCATCAGCTCAGTGCATCACTGCTCAATGAAACTGGCTAGTGCTCCTATTCACTCAGCAGAAAGGAAGTGGACATAGACCACAAACAACTTTCAGCAGACCCCTCTCAGTCAGCTGTGTGTCTTTTTAGCATGTTGCAAAACCACAAGGTCAAAAAACCCATACTTCATGTTTATTTACAGCAATACATGATATTAAAATAAATTAAAACTGTCTTTGTGTAGTTTGTATGGACTTACAGTAATTCAAGGGCAAGAGCAAGGAGGAAATGTGTACTTCTTTTTCCTTACATAAAAGAAAATTGTATTCAAAATATAACACATTTATTAGTACTTTGCACTAGTCTTTTCCTTATCTGTATGTTTACCATTAAAGTCACACTTCTAGTTTCTTTTCTTTATCATGACCTTCAGTATATCCATCCTTGGCTCTGTGTTTTGGAAATCTGTGTTTATGTGAAGGTTTCTGTGCAAGTATTTTATAACAGAATATAAAACACTAATATAAATCACTTCAGTTGCCATTTATTATGATTCATAATCGTGTGAGAAGTGTTGGTAAAGTTTATAGAAGAGCTGTAAAATCTGAGAAGGTGCCATTAACTCCTCCCTGTATCTTTGTGTATTGTCTGATAGGAAGCAAACGACTCACCATGTGGATTAGTTCCTTACAACAATAGAGATACTTTATTGATCCTAAAGAGACTCAATTATCAAGTAGCACACACAAAATAATATAAGATAAGATAATGGTAGAGCAAAATAAAACAGAGATAAGAAAAATATACACGCTAATCGATGTGTTGTGATAAAATGCACAAATTAGAATAAATATAAGAAAGAATAAGATAATATATAACTTTTTCTGAATTTACAGTCAACTTTTCGCCATTATAAAACTTTTCATCAGTGCTGTTAGTAGTCTCCGCCTCAGTGGAAGCAGCAGTGGACGTTCAGCTGTATGAACGCCTACAGGGTGAAAAGGTTGTGGTCCCTTCCTCCCCCTTGCGGAGCGTCCTGTCACCGGTGGAAAATGGCTGCTCGGAGTAGCTCCCCAAAGCTCAGAGAAAAGTGAAGAAAAAGTCCACATATTAACAAGCGGAGGTCACGGAGGGACCTTATTCAACAGGCGAAGCGACGACTCCGGGGGAAGCCTCGACACTGAGAATGTCTCGCTGGGTCCCCACCAAAAAGGAAAAGTATGGTGTTGGTACGTAAGAAAACTCGCATGCTCCATCGCTAGCTCGTCCTAGCTCAGATTGCACAAGTTTGGGAAGGATTGTTTTGAGAAAGCGACCGGCTGTTTTTTTTTTTTTGCCTCCCCGCGTATTGCTGTGTAGCGGACTTTGGGGGGTTTATTTCCCGTTTAAAGCGGGTGTGCAAATGTAAAAGTACGGGCAGTTTTCCAGGCAGTTTGCATGAAACGCAAAACAAGGAATGTGTGTCTTTTGTGAGGAAGAGGGCTGTGTGTGTATGTGTGTGGATTGGGAATTGTTAGAGGCGCGCCTAGTTGTAGCGCTGTTTCCTGTGTTATGGGGCCTTCGCTACAAACTAACTAGCTACTAACAGGCTACGCATGACTTGTAACTGTTTAGTTTGGTAGTTGTCCGCGTTTATTGTCGCGTCTTTGACACATGGACACACTTCACCGTAGCTTTATTTATTGACATTTCGTCCCCCCTCCAAAAAGGCTTTGAAAGCAGGCGGTCCTACCTGGAAACACAGTCCTGTTTTAGCTTCCACTCTCTCCCTCTTCCTCTCCTTCAGGGGGTTATTTAACAACACTGAACAGAGACCCTCACAAAAAGTGCCCGGAGCACAGTGTTACTGACTTTATACTGAGAGATTTAATTAAAAATACATTATCATTTCAATGTATACTTTATAGAAGTGACATGAATATTGATGAAAACACGTCTCAACTTAATATCTTACTCTCAGCTTTATTGCATACATTTCTATGTTTTCCTATTATGACTTAAGACTTTTATTTGTCTGCTAATATATCATTTGATTTTGAGAGCCTCTCAAAATTTGCATTAAACCACATCTGCTGATGTGTGGGCCCGCAATCTGTGACTCCCTATGGCACTAGATGTAATATTTGAATACATTTCCATAGCTGTTTACAAGCGCAGATAATACACCTACTTTTTGTAGTATCACTGGAATGATTGATGGATTGTATAGATAAAAAGGGGAAACCTCATAAACCACCGTGAGGAAGGCAGGGTATCCAGGAACTTTTAAAGTGTGCTATATTAGAGAAGAGGTGGATGATGGGTATTGGGCAGTGTGAAATATGAGAGTAACAGTCGGGCTTAAAGACCATTTTGCTACACTTGAATGACTTAAATAATAGCGTAATGGATCTAATCCTAAATTTTCTGGGGGGATCCCCCAGAACATCCTGGTTCTGCTCCGTCAGTAATGTAGCAAATGGCACAGTTTCCAGAAGAATCTGGTTTCACGACAGCGCATTGTTATTTTTAATGTGTGTAATGTGCCCTACCGCATGAATACTGATTCCCTCCCTGTTTTTTTTTTTTAAACATATGTCCATTAGAGGGTCTGAAGGCTCACAGCTGAGTGAGAAAGACTAATGCTGACCGATGGACAAGTTCAGTGGGTTATACCAAAGCTTTGATTGGCATCTCACACTACAGCTCCCAAATGAGCGCTGTTGTTTTCACTCCAATCCAGCCGATACGAGCCTGTGGTTTGTGCATGTGTGTGCGTGAAAAGTTTACTATTGAGATGGTAATGATTGCTCCAACATATTCTCAAATCATCCATGAGATGTTGAAAGTCAAGGTTCTTCAAAAAATCTTGGAGAAAAGTCTCACGGGCCTCGCCGGATCCTGGAGTGGATGAGTCATTAGTAGAAAGAGAGGCAGCTGCCACATCACTGTTGCAGAGGATTGGTGGGGTGCACAGCCATTGCACTTTTTAATACTTCATGTGTTGACCAAGTAGCACTAATGAGCGCTCTGTGAGACCTCTTACGCTGGCAGCTTTCACTGTGAACCTATTCCTATTTCAGCAAAACTTTTGTCATACCAGCATTAACTGCTCTCGTAATGGCCCCGTGGCTTTATTAGTGAACATAGAGAAAGCGTTTCCTTCAGTCGTTTCACAGCAGCATTAATAATAAATGCCACTGTCTTCCTACATATTGCATAGCAGTGATTTTTAAAAATTTTATTTAAAGGGTTTAGTTACCATGCGGGGTGATTCACATCGCAGCATTTGGATAATTGTTTAGATAAGGCTGTAGGTAGTTATTACAGTTTGTCTGGATAGTAGATGTCTGTGGTTTTGGTCTCGGTTTCGGTTTCAGAAACGTCACACCGCTAACCTGTACTGCCCTTATTTTGGAAACATGTTTTTAATGCTTTTGAAATCCCTCATATCACACATAAGCCAACAACACTAATAGTTTGACCACCCTGTGGCATTAGCTTGACTTTCTCCTCTAAAAAACCTCATCAGTCCCACTGGTATTGTCAGAGGGCCGCCTATCAGGCTGGATTTAACCTGGATCGTCTGTTTAATACATTGACATTTACATGGCAGTCACATACAAATCAAACTATTGACAAACATTCATGAAGTTCAGCTTTCAGGCTCATTCCTGGACTTCACTCTTTGCCCCATGTTCATATCATAAAGCAGGAGTAAGGTGATAGATTTGTCATATCTCTCCTGTCCTGACCTTAAGCTAATTACATTACTAAGTTCTTTTCTTGTCAAATACCAACCAGCCTGGCATAAATCAAAGGGATCAGGGGTTTGAAAGCCCTGGTTATTCTTATGGCATCTCACAAGTGATTTAACAAGGCCTCAGGGAAATGTTTTTTTTTTTTTTTTAGCTGTCTCCCAGTTCTGTGATGAATTAACCAGAAATACTTTTTGATGCTAATATCAAGTGTTGTCTCATTAATTCTGTTTCATCGTCTGTTCCTTGAGAGGGAACTTCACAGAGCCGTGGTCGTAGACGGTAAACCAGGGAAGTCTACGCAACAGGATTATTTTCTCGATCCACACGTACCTATTGAGTCTTCAGCATGAATTGCCCGCGGGAGCATGTGCTGTCATGAGAAATGTTTTCCACCCCTTGTTGGTTGTTTTATTGTGATTTTTCTGGAAGTAATCTAACATACTAACGCAGAAAATGCTATGATTGTTCAGAAATGCATTTGGACAACTTTTCTTTCTCTTTTTTTCTGTAGTTGCAGGTTTGGGTGGCGAGGAAACGTTACTTCCTGTAGGTCAGATCACAGACTGGCAGCTTATCTAAAGGGACAATTGAACACAAACACACACACACACACAGTCACACACATGGAGCGAACTCTAAACGTTAGCTCTTCTGTGGGCTATGAAATCATATTTTTAAACAGTTGTGTGGCAGACTGCAGGGCCATCAGGACTGACAACCCTTAGACGGCTCTCATTTGGAACAGGTTAGCGGTGAGTGACACATTGGGAGCAGAAAATAGAGACGCAGCCGCTTCGTTTTCTTCACTGAGGCCTTAAGTAATTTGTGAAGCCCCCGCCCTGCACCCTAGAAAACCATCTCCCACCCACAAGTGCAGTAAGCTAACAAATATGGTTGCAATTAAAACACAGTCTTGGTTACTACATAAATTCCAGCCATGTGTTTTAAATTCCCTGCCTCGTATTTTACCCTCCTCTTACAGCGCTGAAGCTATTTGGTGTGAAATATAGGAGTGAAAATTTGAGTCATCCCTGTTTTCTCATTCTTTTATTTTTTTATCAGTTTACATCTCGGGTTTATATGTTTGGAGTCATTGCATTTCATTCAGAAAATGCCTTCTCTCAAGTCTATTTGAGGCACAGTAACTACGAAAAAGAAAAAGTATGGCTCTTGTCATCGCTGCACTCCCCGCCAGACGTGGCCGCTATTAATTCTGACATAACAAAGCATTCAACAATATTTACGACGCGGTTGAGTTTTGGAACAAGGCACCTGATTTCTCTCTGCTTATGTAAAAGTTTGTCCAAGGGAGAGGAGAGGGGAAAAAAAAAAAGCTGAGCCGACAAAACTGGAGACGGCGGGCTTTTTACAAGAGTGAAATAAAGTGGCTGATTAATAGGAAGAAACCAGGAGGAGAAAGAAGATGCTGTAGTGACAAGACAGAGAGGCTGTTTTTATTTTTTCATTCTAGTTTGTGGGCTCTGTGCTTTCTGTCTGTGATCAACCCGGCACTCTCCTTCACTTAGAAACAATCTGCAGTAACAGAAACCGACATGATCATATTAAAACACGCGCATGTTTCTGTAAGTGCGCACCGTTCCTTACGTGACCTGCATGTGCGTGGTTATGTAAAATGAGAGTGTTTTTATTAAGCAGCATCTGTGACGAGCGTGCAACTCGAGTTGATGCCATTATTTCAGATATCGTTGGATAGTGGGCGCCGTATGCAATACAACTGTGCTGCATTCATGGTCTCTACTGAACTTCCTCTCATCGGTTTCTTTTTCTATGATACAGTGTCAAATACCAACACAAACTATATTTAGAGACTCAAATTAGCCATCATTGTTTTATTTATTAGACGCTGTCATTTAGTCTTAACCAAAAAGTTCGGCCATCCTCCTCCTCGCCTCTGTTTGGAGGTCAGCATGACTTTGCTATTATTCATTCTGAAAGGGAATTATATATTAACTATGGGCTGCGCTGCTTGGTGAGGCAATTCTAATAGTACAGCTCCCAGTGGCTTGCTGTGAGATGGTGGCTAAGACAAATGACAGCTGGCCTATTTAATCAGTGCATAGCTAAGTGGTTCCACACTACTCCTTCTTGGCTCACCACTGAGACAAAGCTGGAACACTTTTACATCTTGTTTTAAAGCGTCGCTGTCATCCGGAAGGTCGAGGTGAGAGGGTGGGGCGGGCTTGGGCGATGGGAGGGAGCGAAGCAAGTTGCGAGCGAGTTGACCTTGGATTTACGCCGCTGAAGATTTGATTAATCTCTTAACCAGTAATTACAGCGCAGTATTTTTTGATGACAGTAACCTTTTTTTTTTACAGCGAGACACGGGGTCGCTTTGGAACAAGCAAAAATCAGCGAGTGCTGAGATCGAATGTGATGAATCAGAAATGAGTCAACATCCTGTGAAGTCATTATTCTGTACCCTTTTGTCGGGACTTTGTGTCCTCTTTCATGGTCTCAGCTGTTTATGTTTATACTGTAACCTCTGGAGAGACTGCTCGCCGCTGTTATCATCAGTATGAAGCCGACATGTTTGTGCAAGATGGTTCTCTTCTGTCATAGGAAACTGAAAAATGTTGCTTCGACCTGTAAGAGCAAACCTATTACACACCTCCAGCAAATATCAGTGAGATAAGAACAACAAACAAAAAAAAAGATTTCACTTTCCTTAGATAAACTATTAAAAGACTTTGTTGTCGCTCTGTAACTGGCTGTGATTGGTTGGCTGGGCTGAGGCTGGCAGACTGCAACTTTTAACGAGAATCTGTAGTGAAAGTTGACACATGTGAGCGTGGGCGCGCTGGGACCTCCATGACAAATACAATGAGCTGTGACGGTCCTTGGCAACCTGTCAAAGACACAGAGTAGAAAGGACACACGAGTACCTGGTGCTGTTCGCATGTGATGAGGCTGAGATGCGTGAGTGACTGATGGTGGGACGGACGGACGGACGCACACCAGCGCACCGTCCTCGGGAGCCTCAGTATTGATTGTGGACGCGCCGAGCAGCTTGCTCTTTGTCTGGGAAGACTCCTGCTGTGCTGCTTAGGCTAGCTCAACAGATGGCTAATGGTGTGTAACACACCAAGGTGAAACAAAGGGCACTGATGTGGACAAATCTTATTACATAATTTAGATTCAGCTATGAAATCAGTGCATGAGAACCTGTCAGCTGTCATACATCATCATGTTGGACGTTAATGTGCTGGTGTAAAGTGATTGCTCCATAAACTTCAGCTCAGTTTAATATGTGAAGAGTTTAATCTAAAATGATAGTCACTTTATACTACATAATGACCACTAGTACCAATATGGATTTTTATATGGATTTTTCCCAGACAAAGCATTTCCAAAGTTAAAGTTTTTTAGTTCAAGCTAATTCAGTATGTCATGTCAAAATCCAATCCAAAGGACTGTCGTGTCAATCAGGGTTCCAGCAGGTGAGATAGACGTTGCCGAGAAAAGAAAAGAAATGACTTTGGAAACAGTGAATCTTATCTGATTGAACTAAACGTACATTTAAACAGAGTTTCCCTCAGGAAATTGTGCAGCACAAGTTGTTAAAGTGCTTTTGATTTGATGTAAAGTTTATCTCATCTTCAGTTTGAATATTAGATTAGGGCCCGGACCAAAAGTCACACTGTAAAGAATTACTTGTATATGCGGAATAACTACCCGTGCCCTTCTTCACTGACAGTTGATAATAAGTTTCATAAAGCGCAAAAGTGAATTTATTAGGAGGATGTTTGCAGAGGTTCTGTTTGTTTAAGGCGACGCGACTATGAAACACTGTGGGAGTACCTGCTGAAATGGCCAACGTCTGCAGCTGGAGTCACTCATCAAAACATATTTTATCCTCCTGAAGCATCATTATCGACCCTGTGTCTTGTGTGTTTACTCTCTCACGGTATCAATATCTATTATTTTAAATGAGAGTTGTAGTCTAAGACAGAGTAAGCAGCATTATTACTTGGGGACAAAGTTTAATGTGTGGGAAATAAAGACTAGGGGGAAATATTGAGTGAATATCGGACTGTGAACTCAGTCTTTATGGAGCGTTCTTAACAACTGAGCCCAGCGCTTTAGTGGAGGCTTTTATTCTTATTCTGGAGTGATGAGCTTGCAGCTGAGCCGAGGCTGTGCCAGGCTGCCGGTGGGTGAGCTGACACTGGACGACCTGTCTGTCTCTGTGCGGGTCAAGCATTGGGCTGAAAAGCACCGGTTGCCTGGGAAAACCAACTTCCCCATGCACCCCAGAAGACAAGAGTCTCGCTGTAAGCTGTTGGCAGGTACGACTTTGGGTGCACGCATAACTTAAAGATGAGCGCCATCGGCGTCAACATGCGAGCTATTATTAAAGCTAGAGAACATTCTCCACTCAACATATTTATTTTGCCTAAGTAAACTCCCCCAGAGGTATGTTTTCCCAGTCATTACTGTGGTGGAAATTTTAGCCGTTTGCTGTTGGTGAATAATGAAATAGAGACTCGGCCGCCATGAATTTATTCCAAGCATGGAAGGTCAGTTCATACCAGAGTGGATGATGGATAAGAAAAGACAAAGATAATGGGGAAACCAAAAGACTTATACAGAATTTGAGGGAAGGAAAGCCCACCTCTTGGGTGTGTCTACACCTTCTGTTCTACTGTGGGATCAGCCCCCAGTTCAGACATATGCATTGGCACCAACCCCCTGGAGTGTGAATTGGGGGGGTCTAGACGATACAATTGCATTTAAAAGACTAGCATGTCTCCAATGCTCAGACAGTAGGATGTTGTTGACAAATGCATTGTTGAAACAGCAGGATGTGGAGAAGTCAAAGGAATATTCAAATCTGCCACTACACTTCCCCCTTTTGATTATTCATTAATCACACAAGAAAAAGGCACAACTTAAATGTCATTACAGTTGTTAGATAAGGAAAAAGATATCAGTTACAAATAAACAACAAAATTCAAACAAACAATACTGTCAATTCCAAATGTGTTCTAAACGTATTCGTCGCATTAAGAGGTGTTTTAGTAGAAGGTTATCTAAAATGTGTTTCTTGAATGTAAAGATTTTAAATGCAGATGTGAGAGCAGACTAACAAAACAAGTGATTATTAAAACAAGCAGTACAATTTCAAAATTCTAGTTTACTGACACTTGACCTGTCAACTTTCCAAATGAATTTATGGTGTGTGAATTATGTAATCAATTGTAATGTTGTCACATATGTTATTTCATGTCAAGTTACATTGTACTGGAACAAACTTGTAATATTCAGTCCCATTGATGATAGTGAAGTCTCTTGATCAGTCGGTTGTGTGCAACACGATTCTGTAAAATCTTGAGCCTTATTGCAGGCATTGCTCATAGGGACATGTCTTCTGTGAGTTCACAAGATTCACAATTGTCTATGTGGCTTCGTAGCTTGGTGTCTGAGGACATCAACAAAATCTCATCCAGGTGTTCTTCAGAAAGATGCGGAGAAATGATGAAGGGAGTGGAAAAGGGCAAGGAGAGTTGTTGCTGTTTCCTCCTCGAACAAATGTCCTTAAGGTAGAAACATGGAACAGTGTTTGGCCATGGTTCAGGGTCTTGATTGTGGTGAGTTTTGGACGTGCAGAATGTTCATGGAGTTGAAATATGGCAAGGGTAAGAGTCCTTCTACCCACATGACAGTGGAGTTGTGGTGATTGGGCTATGGTGAAGTCCATTGAAACAAATTCCAATCAACAATGTTGTTGACATGGCAATAAAGTATTGAAACTTGAAACTTGGTGTGTGCAGTAGAGTTTTGATGTAATCCTCTTGAGTGTATTCCTTGGGTAATCTGTTTATGCTGTGGTGGTTGTGTATGTCTTAAAAGAAGTTTGTCGTCTTCTTCTGGGCCGTCAAGCCTGAGTTGTTTCCTCAGGTGTTCTTCTGGCAGTTTCAGGTGTGATGGAGACGGTTCTGTGTGCTTGGATGGTTCTGGATGAATTCATGAAGCTCCTCGTTCTGGTTCACAGCTGGTCCCTTTTTGTCTTAGGCTTCTTGCAGTGATTTGCATGCATCGACGCTGCTCTTTCAGGGGTCTTCACAGCTGGAGATCATGGAGGAGTGTGGACGCTGGTCGTTGGTTGTGGAAAAACTGATTTTCACTTGCTGTATCTGTTGTAAAAAACAAACAAACAAACAAAACAAACAACAACAAAAGACAAACAAACAAACAAACCAAAAACAAAACAAACAACAACAAAAGAAACCAAAACATATGTAATATCCCCCCTTTTGACACATGAGTTTCACTCATGTGTCACATTACCAAAGTGAGAGTGAAATTAAATAGATCCATCTATAAAAAAGAAATCAAATCAGTGTTAGTGAATGATGTGTCTTGTAAAGGTCCAGTCTTGGAGAGTTAACCTGTTGGAGGACAGCAATGCAGTTCTGTTATTTTCTATCATCAGTGACCCAAAAGGGCATTTCCTTGGTCAAGTAATCAGGGTGTAAGATCAACTGGCACATCAACTATTTGAGTGAAAGGTGTGATAGAGTCAGATCCTATGTTGGAGCAGTCTGTAAGGCAAGTTTTAGTTTATTGGTGAAAGAACAAAAAATGTGTGTACTGGAGAGTCATCACAGGGAACAATTACTTCTGCTGCTTTAAGAGACTCACAATCCGGTCTTATGTCATCGATGGTTTCTTGTTTGAGTGGATATTGAATGTGGAAGGTCTAAAGTCAGATTCTGGAGTTATGACAATAGGTTCACAGGTTTTTGATGAGGCCATCATCATGTTTCTTGACAACCCACAGTGTCTTAGGGACGTTCTGTAGGGCTGAAATAGTTTTAACTTGTTTCAGACAAAAACAGACAAACAAACAAACAAATAAACAAACAGACAAACATTCAATCTAACAAACAAACATTCAATCAAACAAACAATCAAATAGACAAACAAACAAACCTAAAAAGTTTTAGGTACCAGCTGGATTTTCTTTAAATGTGCACAACAGATGTTAAACTCTTAAGAATAGCCTAGATCGATCATATGTTTTCTTGTCAATTGGCTGTGTGCTTACATGTTTCTCTTAAATGGGTCTCAATCTTCCCTCTAATTGCAAGTGTAAATGTGTGAATTGGTGTGAGAGAAAGTGATAAAGCACATTTGTGTTGTGTTTGGTAGTGTGTTCGCATTATCAACTCTCTCTCACCAACTTTTCTCTGCTTATCAGGTCCTGGTGACACAGGAGATTCAATTGAAGTTATCTGGTGTCATAAAATCTGTATTAGCTCTTAAGATTGTTTTTCTGGTTTCTGTAACCAACTTGGAAAGGTTGTTGCAATTTCCATTGATATACATACTGCAGGGTACTGCAGTAGGGGTGTGAAAACATCTGGTGCCAAATCAGGCAAAAGACTGGTTGAGACCAGACAAAAGGCCTAATTTGCACATTTAAGTGTTTGCCCATCAGGCAGTTTTCAGAGGCAAATGCCTGTTTGAAGTTTGAATTTAGTTCAGTATCTGTAACTGTTTTGACCTGATAAGCACATATACAAAAGTCAAAAGTTTTGTTCAGTTCTATCATAACAAGTGTCAGTGTTCAAACACAATTTGTAGCAATGTGTACACTCTGTGTGTGTGTGTTTGCGTGTGTGTGTGTATGTATTACCTTTCTCAGATTTCACATGTTGGTTGAACTTTTCAGCAAGGATTCATTCCTCTCCGACCCCCCCACAATCATCCTCAGTCTTTGTTTGCTGGAGTTGATGGTGTTCTTGTGAGTTTCATACTCAGGTGTCCATGTTGGCCATGATGAAGACAGGCCTTCTTCTTGAGTTCCTAGGTCAGTTATGTCTCTTGGTTTTGTGTCCATGACTGGGTTGTCCATGTTCCTGGACTGTGTTGATGTCGAAGTAGAAATCCATACACAGAAAATCGTTGTTCACCTTCTGGTCCTGACACTTCAACTGTCGGCATGTTGAAGGCTTGGGATGGCGTAGTTTGTGTGTAGTTGGAGAAGATGATGCAGGCACATCACAATGGGCTGCTCCTCAGCTTGGTTGTTGTTGTGGCGTGACGGATTCTGTTTCTCCAAATATCACAGAGTTCTGTGGTGGTTGAAGGCTGAATTGATGGGTGGGTCGTTTGAGGTCTGGATCCAGGCTTCAAAGTTTTCAACTGTGAAACAAAGGAAAGGAAATCTACGAGCTCGGTGCTCTAGTGTTAAGTGTGAGTTGCATTTTTCTTTCTTTTTCAAAGATATTTTCTCTTTTTTTTTTTTTTTTTTTTTTGTAAAGAAGCAATTTTTGTGTTGCTTTCCCCATCTGTAAAACACTTCATTTCACTTTTGTTACAATTCATATTTTCTTAAAAAGCAGTATTCTTCTAAAAATCCAGGGGTCCCCCTATTGGGAACTCAAACTCAGCTGACCAGATGTTTAAATATTTTACTCTTTAGTCCCCATGTTTGCTTCTCATGAGATCCACAATTGGTCCATTCCCCATTCCAAATATGGGGTTGTGCACAACAATACAACAGTATAGACGTCTCTATAAAGACCGCTTCGTTCAGGCACAAGCGATAAAAAGCACGTCACTTCGTTTATGCTACAAGTGATAAAAGCAAATTACTTTGTTTTAAGCTGACAAAGCAATTAAAAAAACAACCAATCGTTTTGTTTATACT
Source organism: Decapterus maruadsi (assembly GCA_030347415.2). Lineage (NCBI taxonomy): Eukaryota > Metazoa > Chordata > Actinopteri > Carangiformes > Carangidae > Decapterus > Decapterus maruadsi. The sequence goes on along the minus strand of CM064888.1, from coordinate 7,845,326 downwards.
ACAAACGATAAAAGTAAATCATTTTGTTTTAAGGTGACAAAGTGATTAAAAACAACCAGTCGTTTTGTTTATACTAAAAACGATAAAAGTAAAATCACTTTCTTTAAGGCTACAAAGTGATTTGAAAAGTACCTGACCGCTTTGTTAATGCACAAGCGACAAAAAGCAAATCACTTAGTTTAGGATACAAGTAATTTAAAACCGATCGTATTGTTCATGCTACAATTGACCAAAAAGCAAATCACTTAGTTTAGGCTACAAGTAATTTAAAAGCCGATCGCTCTGTTTCTGCTACAAAGCAATCAAAAAGCAGATCTCTTAGTTCGTGCTACAAGTGATCCAAAAGCCGACCAATTGTGGATAACATGAGAAATCAAAATGCCTAATTAAACCCAAAATTTTTAAAGTACAATAAATTAAATGTCAATATTTCAGTGCTCACCAGATGAATTTCCGACTTAGTTCATAGAATTCTAGCGGCAACGATCTGGGATGGCACAGCGGTAGCCCTCCCACTCAGTAGAATTTTGAGGTTTGGAGGCTGGAAAACTTTTTTTCTTCCAGGATGGCCTGTCGCTGCCCGCTCTCCATCCTAGACGGCTGCACGAAGAATCCCGGAGCCCCCAAATTGTGGTGGAAATTTTAGCCGTTTGCTGTTGGTGAATAATGAAATAGAGACTCGGCCGCCATGAATTTATTCCAAGCATGGAAGGTCAGTTCATACCAGAGTGGATGATGGATAAGAAAAGACAAAGATAATGGGGAAACCAAAAGACTTATACAGAATTTGAGGGAAGGAAAGCCCACCTCTTGGGTGTGTCTACACCTTCTGTTCTACTGTGGGATCAGCCCCCAGTTCAGACATATGCATTGGCACCAACCCCCTGGAGTGTGAATTGGGGGGGTCTAGACGATACAATTGCATTTAAAAGACTAGCATGTCTCCAATGCTCAGACAGTAGGATGTTGTTGACAAATGCATTGTTGAAACAGCAGGATGTGGAGAAGTCAAAGGAATATTCAAATCTGCCACTACATTACACTGTGTTGGTTTGGAGCCTTTAAATCCCAGATGCTGAGATTCATGGGTAGTAGAGATCATCAGGCTCTACATCTCTAAGACTATTCAGGTTATAAACATGTCAGAATTAATATCACCTGCAGTCCATATTAACGTTGCATTTGTCACCTTTAAAATGTCTGGTGGGTTGTTTTGGGGACGTGTAATGGAGGTGTCAGTCATTGATTGTGGTTGCAGATGGGCTCGGGATTGCCGCATGCAGCAAGAGACAGCCTTTCAGTACGGCTGGCATTTGATGAAATGGCCTTTTGTGTGTTTGCGCGCGTGTATGTGTGTGTGTGTGTGAGTGAGTCTGTCTGGCTAAATACTTGATAAAGTCAGAGCCCTGCAGCTCAGATGTTGGTGGGCCCTGGAGGCAGTTTTAGATTTCAGTGAGTGGCAGCTCCACTCTGTGATCGACCTTTGGGGATTTAGATGAAGTTGTCTCACCGCTGTAGCTGACACCTCCGTCTCCTTTTGTTTAAAAGAAAGGAAGACAGAGATTGTGGAGACATGAAATGAATTTTCATCTGGCCATCATGCTCTCTACCTGAACTTCAGCTCTTCTTTTAGAAGCCGTTTAATGAGATCAGACTTGCAAAAAAAAAGAAAAACTCAGCTATATGTTCTGAGATCATCATTTAATTTAGAAATATTTAGAAAAGACTATTTTTACTTTCACATTCATTATGCAGTGTTGCATGGGGTGTTTATTTTAGTGCATTTCTGTTTCATACTGTGCATGCATCGCGATTAGCAGAACAGCAGAGCTACACTTTAGTAAGTTTCAGAAGTGATGGTTAAAATACCTTCCCTGCTCTCGAAATCAAACACTCACAACAGTCATTTGTGAAACCACAAGTGCAACCTTGTAACCTATTGAGATTACGAAAACACACTGGTAAACAAGGCTCTGCAAACACACAGGCGGCTATTGTATACATAAAAATGGACCGTGTTAGTCAAGGTGTGAATGTAATTATTACTACAATAACGCTTTTATTCTTTTTGTGTGTCTCGTGCAGATGTCGAGGAGATCAAATGAGAATTCAGACGGTTTCTTTTGTCAGAAAAAGCAACGGGATCCAGACCCATTTGAAATAGTTATAGGAGGAATAGGAGACGTCCAGCCTGCAAATCTATTTTAACAGTCATTAATTTGGAGGTCAGGCTCATACCACTCTGCACCCAGCCCCAAGGTTCACTTATTAAACGCCGTATTTCAAAAAAGGCCAAATAACCACGCTGTCAGCGCTGCAGCCGGTACACTGCGTCCCATGCTGTGTCAAAAAGCACTTCTGCTTCTTGGTGGAGTGGTAGTCGGTTTCAACCGTTCTCTCCACTGTGAAGGCCAAACGAGCGGTTAGGTCTTTTCTTTGTTTTCTCTGGGCGACTAAACCAGTTGCTCCACGCGGGGTTGAGAGGTTCAGTGGGGTTACGCTGTGAGTTAATTGCCTTTATCTGTTTCCAGCGATCCAACGCCAGAACATTTCAACGCAAAGTAGAGCAGGTACATGCGACGGCGGCTGATATTAAGAAACTTTCTCGTCAGCTAAATTGGAGCTAAGTGTTGCCGTGACACCCTCTGTTTTATCTCCGCGGTTGTCAGTTGTCTCAAGATTGTCAGCCTGGCTTTTGAGACTGTTTGGCGGTTTGATATCAGCAGCGGCTGACCCCAGGCGTCTTTCCTCCCTGCATTTTTTATTACTCATCTACCCAGCCTTCCTCTTTTCTACGGGACATTGCCGAGCATTGATGTCACACTGCTCTCTCATCACTGACAGCGTGCCGTCTGCTTCAGCAGAACGCAACCTCAGCTCAGAGATAACAGCATGTCAGACAGGTCCTGGGTGTTTTTGTCTTCTTTTTTTTTGTTGTTGTTTTTGTTGTTGTTGCATATGTCTGATGCAACGACTCGGTGTGCGGTGTGAGGTGTGGCAGATGCCTCCCGATCAAGGTCAAGCGTTGCATCAGATGCCGGTCGGTGAAGTCACATTGTTGGCAAAAGAACCACCACTGAGGTTTCAAAGTAAACTTGCTGAGTCAATTACAGAGTTTCCTCAAATATTTGAAGGTAATTATGTACTCATTAGCATTCATATCACAAGAGATGTAACACAGGGCAGGAAATAATTAGCTACTTCTCGCTGTGCAAAAGGCTAATCTGTGTGGATTCTGCCAATTTAGCTCCCCATGCTGTGTGACTGGTGTGTAGATGGAAGATGTGTTTCTGTTGTCTGACAAAAGTTGCTCAAGTGCAATCATTGTGAAAACACAGGAAAAGGTCAATCCTGCCTAATCCAATCATCAAGTCTTGAATATAATTTTCGAGATTATTCACAATGATCTGCCGCGCTGAGCCGACGAGTCATCGAGAAAGTGTTTCACAAAGCCCCGATTCATTGTCACAGCTCATGAGATGTGTGTGCAGAGTGCAGACGGTGGGGTGGGGGGTTTGCTTTGCAGAGCCAGTTGGAGATACTGGTGTACCACCACAAATAACACCAGAGATCACTGTGTGAGAAAACTCTTCTGTGTGAGTAGGAGAGAGCTGTGTAATAAGCTAGGTGCTGCTCTCTCTGTCCCTGTTGTATTGCAAAGATGATTTTCAATTAAAGGAATAACTTGGCTCCGCCGAAGCAATGGAAGCAGAATTATCGGCTCGCGCTCAGATTGTACCCCGAGGCCCCCCCGCGTCGGAGCCGGGGCACACGGTTAGAAACTTCTGCCAAAAGGTATTACTGCTGCTGGCTGTGTTGTAGATCTCCACCTGCTCCTCCCGTTCATTTTTACTTCTCTCGAGCACCCAACGCTCCCACGCTTCCCCTGCTGTAAACCGTGAAGAAGTTTTACAGTGTTGTGTTTCTCCATTTACCTTATCTCTTTTTTTTTTATTTTTTAAATGAGGTATTGTTAATCTTCCTGCCGTCATAAAAAGCATCAGCGTTTCCTTCTGGCTGCCTTTGCGGGCCTCCTCTATTGTGATACAGTAATGTCTCAAGTGGCATTTCCTGCTCGCTTCCAGTCAGCGGGAGGAGGAGGAGGAGAAATCTGGTCCTGCAAGTGTGAGTGAGAGTCCCGGGGCTTTCCTCTCTCGCAGCTCAGCCGCTGTCGTATTAATTTCAGGTTAATTACTATAGCATTATCTCCTCCCTCTAACTGCAGATAAAGGTAAAGGGCTGTTGTATATAATTGGTTTAAGAGGAAAACAGGGTGATTTTGTTGGTATTTCACAATCCTGGGTTCACTGTCTGCATTCGCCTCGAAGTAAGAACCATCAGGCTTCTGTCTGAACGCCTAAACCTCTTATTAAACCCTATTAGGGAGGGACTTTAAATTAATTATCATGTTTTCCCAGCCTGTTACGTCACCGACAAAGCTCTTTCTCCGTCTAAATGTTACCAACACGCTGTGTAGTCTCCTTTTACCGTGAGCGACGCTGACTTTTAAATAGATGTGACAGGAAGTATCGCGATCTGTCTGATCCCAGCGGACGACATTGCTGTGTATTTCAATAACTCACTTACAGGCTTTAATTTCTCTCACGGTGTTTTGAAATGATCTTCATTACCGAGGAGTGGAAAATAATTGAAGAATGTAATTTGGCAGTCCTTGAAATTTCCTTAGATTCCCTTTAGCCAAGCCCAGTCAAGTGTTTGCAGCATTATTAGTGTTTTGCTGACACCTTTGTATTCACCTTTAGTCTTGCCAGCGATTGTGCTACAGGGATACCTGAGTGTTATTGTGAACTGTGGGAGTTTATTCATACAATTATCCCCTGCTAATGGGCTTTGTTCACACTCAGTTTGAGACGAGGATTCGGCAGCCTTGACACACTTAACCACCTCCAGAAACGCATGCAAGGCTGTGTGTGTGTGCGTCTCACACATACCAGAACAGGCTGCAATCATTGCTGACATGATAATTAATTGGTTAGTTAATAGTCTGATCATCAATCAGTCCTTTTCTCAGAGAGAAAACACCTTTGTTAAACGTCACAGATGCACAAAATGAGCTGCGGTGAGTGACAGTAAATGTAAACACGACTTCAGTGTGTTTACGAAGGAACTCCACTGCTGCAAGCGTTAAATGAATATTACGATTGGATTTAATAAGGATTCAAAATGCAGAATTGATCCTGCTTTTAGGAGGATTCATTGAAAAATGGGTTTTGAACCCTGCTTCTCTCTTCAGCGTGCAGGATCGTCAGCGTTGAGGGTTTGTGACAGAGGAGTTAGTTAGAGTCCACAGACAGTGCAGAGATGCAGTAGAAAGGCTGCAACTCCCCCCTCTCCTCTTCCCGGGCCGATATTCCTCCTATTATCCTAACAGCACTTGGCAGCTCCCTGAAGAATACCTGTCAGCTCTGCAGCCGGGCTCGCTGCAGCCGGCTTGCTCTTACCACCAGCAGAGCTCATCAGGAAAACATAGTAAAGCACCTGCAACAGCAGCTTACATTTGTCCCATACTAATGACTTCAGCAGGTTGATGTCAGGCAAGGACCTGTCGTGTCCTCTAAGGCACCCAAAGACTTGTCTCTAAAACATTTAGTTTGTTGGACTTGTAACTTATATAAGAACGAATAGAATTTCAAAAACCTTGAATTCATTGATATAAAAGTGACATAACGAATCGTGTCTTCGCCACTGCAGCATCAGTCTCTAAAGTCTTGATGCGATGTGATGTGTTTTTAAATGAAGGAGCATTTAAAAAAAAAAACCTGAGCCCTAGATGAGATGTAGTTTATTACTGTATCTTCCCTCTAGAAAAGTTGAATTGAACACGTTATGCTCTACAGTGTGGAGCCTCTTCAAAATGAAAGTGCTTGAGATGCATTAGGTGTCTGCGCTCAAATCTATAATATAGTCATGTAGTGCGGAGCTCTTAAGTAGTAAGAGGTATATGATTTTACAAGCCCAGCTCTCTGCAGCCAGTCTGGGATAGTCATTAACAATCATATATCCTTTAGAGAATGCAGTATCTACTCTGTGCGTATGTGTGTGTGCGTGCACATGTGTGTGTGTGTGTGGAGCGTCTCCCTGCAGATTCCACAGTCTTGCTTCAGACGCCCATAGTGCAGCTGGAGTGTAATAATCATCCTCTATTCAGTCCTGCTGCCTGGAAAAAGATGCTCTGTGTGCTTATTGAGCTCCTCCTCATTCCAGTTAAGCACTGTATTAAATTCATATTCTTTCCCTCAGCATTACTGTATGCTAGTATTTTCCCATAGACCACAGTTCTATCTGTTTATGTCTATGTGATTCCCCCTCCGCCCACCCCATGCCTGTCGCACTCTCTGGCTGGTTGGTCCACACTCTTTCACACAAACAAGGTCATGGGCATGATTTGGATGATAATGAATTGTGTAACACATGTAATTATCCTTCTCAGTTTTCATTTCAAGTGTTGTGTTCGCCTCCATGAGTGTGCCATGGACTTGACAATTGAATGTCACAGATTCGCCTCAGCAGTTCTCGGTTTTTCAACAAGACGGCGAAATTTTAAAAAAACAATAACAACAAAAAAGCAGAATGTAGTCAAACAAATGGTTCTTTCAGCTGGAATAACCAACAAGTTGTTGTTTTTCAGATCTATTTGCTAAAACGTATAAATCCAAGGATATTCACCAATGAACATTGAAAAGACAACAACTTTGTTTTTAATTGAAAGACCAAGGACTTGCATTTATACAGTGCTTTTTTAGTTTCAATGACGATGCTTAGCACTTAAGACTACAAGTTACATTCATACACATTCATACAGCACTTTTACCTCCAAATTGCACATTTCCATCTATCAATTATGCATTCAGTTTCTTGCCCAGGTGGACTGGAGGAGCTGGGAACTGAACCACCACCACCCTCCTGATTGGTGGATCCACCCACCACTACCACTTTGCCCCCTGAGCCACAAAGAATTGCACGGCACTGCGCAAAGTCTTCAAACTGCCTGTATTTATAAAAACTCTGTAATCCTCCTTTTTATGAAGGGAGTCTGCAGTGAGTCCACAGGAGGCAGTGAAAGTTGGGGGGATATTGGGGAACATAAATAGGTAATAAAAATCCATCTAACTTAATATTAGCTTGTTAACTGCCCCTTTATCTCTCTTCTGTTCCTTTTTCTCTCCTCTCTGTCTCTCTCCCTCTATCTCGCCTCGGCTGGGTGTCGCCCCTTGTCTCTCGGCTTTATCTATCGCTTCAAATTAAAAGCCCTCTGCAGAGACATGTAATTGCGACTTCATCAAATTGCAGCGGTGGCAATTATTTTAATGTATATAAGAGACTGAGGTCACAATTCAATTAGAAAAAACGTTTCTTGATTTAAAACTCATCCTCAATTAAATCCAGTTTTCCAAAGATCGTTCTCAAAGGGTCATTTTTCTGACTTAAAAAATGTTGCCTGGGAGAGACGCTTTTGAAATCGCTGTTCCTTTGTCACAGAGCTCAAAGTGAACTCTGCTGAAAACGATTTGAGAGTCTGAAGACGGCGCCGATCCTCTGTCAGACTTACAGCAGGCGAACAGTGAGTGACAACGGCGTCAGTCTCTCATCCGTCTCTCCTCTCGTCTGCTGATAGTCGGAGGATCTTCATTAAGTGCACCTTGTATTTCAGTTTGATTACGCTTTAATTCCTCATTATGACGAGCGTGGACTATTAATTGTAAATTATTTGAATCCTGCCCGAGGCCTCGTTTACTCAAAGAGGGATATAAATCACCGACGAGCTTTGAAGGCAACATGTGACGCTATTCAACACTTCTTTTATATCCAGGGTTTATCATTAGTCTGACTTTTATTCCCTGTGCCATATAAGGCCTACCATACACTGGTAGACTTTGAAAAGACTTTTAAAAAGACTGAAGTCTCACACCCTCACACATCTGAAGACAACGTGTTGTGAGTCACAGAGATTGTGGTCAGACTTTAAAAAGACTGGGAATCTTGCAGGGTCAGTATTTGCAAGACTTCAACAAAGTTCCTTCAGCATTATTTCCCATCCTGCTCTCTGTGGATGTTTACTAAAAAAACTGTCTTTTCAGACTTTTTTGCTCTTTTTATATTATTATTATTGTCCCTCAGAACTATCATTGCTATGATTTCCCCTAAAATTGACAGTTCTCAGGCTCTATATTTATGATTTCCTGTTTTATTTTGAAATGATTTCCCTTGCATCCAATCATCCTCACCTCCCTTTGTTTATTTAATGCCGGCCTGACACCAAATGACTCACATTCCTGTGCCGCCTCAGACTTGCCTCACTATCAACTCAGTTTGTAATTTCCTGTTTAGTGCTGGAGACGCTGACGGAGTCCACGTGATTGGACGTCACTTTTTCCATGAGCCGAGACTAAAAACCCACAACGATATTCCACAAATACAACGAGCACTTCACATTATCAACTTCGGCAAAAACTTTCATGTGACGGTGACATCACTTGAACTAAAAGTCCTGTCATTCCTGATAGACTTTGTTCCTGCAGAGATGTGATGTCATGGATGGACCGGGCTCTTCGTCGTCATCTACCTGCTCTGAGATCTTGCAGGATTTTCTCTCTGTGTGGCTCGGCAAAAAGCTGAGTCCAAGTGGAGAGCTTCCTCATGCTCCCGCTCCGCTTTTGTCCCCTTCCTGGAGAATCCTCTCATCTGGGATTTCCTGGCGGGCTCCCTGTGCAAGGCTTACAGCCCACGGAGACTTTACACAGAACATCAAGAGGCTCGCTCTCTTTTCCCAATGAGCACTTTCGACGCACTTCTCTTTCCTCCCTTTTTTTCCCCCGCCCACTCCTTCATCAGTGTACTGTATTCTCATCTCGGCGTAATGATATGTTATACTCCGTGTGGATTAGTGCAGGTTATTAGCGAGCCCAAAGTGTAGAATTACAATCAGTCCGATGTTTAGATGAGGCTGCTTATAATTGTGGAGAGGGCGTAGATGTGCGCTTGCTAAGTGAATGGGTCTGTAATCTGATTCCTCGCTCGTTTCCTCTGATGATAATGTTCTCCGAGTTTGCTCAGCCTTATGCGAGAGGTTATGTATGGTAATGAGCCCCCAAGAAGATAATGCTGCTGTTTATCCTGTTTCCAGAAAATCATTTGCATGCCACACTCCGGGGGGGGGGAGAATGTAGTCCACTTCCTCATCTTCCCTACCTTCTTCTTCCTCTGATGGATCTTTATCTCCCTCGCTGCTTCCTAATTGACGTCGGTTTACTCTTGTGTATGCTAATCCAGGTTTATGAGCAATCAGAGCTGTCACTCAACCCCCACCACGTGACCCTAAACCGCTCACACGTCAAGGTCGTGTTTGATGGTCGCAATTTTTAGTCGGCGTCTTCCCGTGTTGTCACGCCATGTCATGTTTTCATTTCAGAATTGCACCTCGTTGCCCGGTGAGAGCATATAAACCAACTCTCTGGGCTCCCATTAGTTTGATATGAGGCCTCGTCTTATTGGAAGTAATCACATGGGCAGTTTTTCATTTTATGATGAATTATTAAGCTTTATGCCTCCATAAGAGCTTTTGTTTGGGCTGCTCCCCCCTCTTCAGCATCTGCCATTTAGATAACATGCCGAATCAGCTGGACCTGCCGACCCAGTTCCAAACAAAAACACACAGATGCAGCAGTTGATGGCTTTATATGCTTTCCTGGCTACTCTTAATGATAGTTTAATTGAGCGCACCCTGCTGTACAGTGACCGGGCCGCGCTCTAATGGCTGCACACAGATTAATCCCACCTCCCTTCCCATTGTTTTGTTGCTTTCTCCCCCCCTGTAGGTACCTTTTGTGTCTCAGTGTGGTACCGCTGAATTCATTTCCTGGGGTCTTTGTTCAATTGTCAACCCGGGGCTCGTGTTCTGGTGGATTCGCCGGGCACGTCGGATTGTTCTGGGGGATCACAAAATGCATTGTGGACATGCACGTGTATATGCACATACACTTTGATAACAAAACGGCTCGGGGTTGAATGAAACAGGCTGCATGGGGGCATTTTAGGCCCTCCACTCAAAAGTGGCTGGCTAAAACATAGTGTCATTTTAGCATTTGCATGAAGCAAACACCTCTCAGTGCTGGTGAGGGTTGGCTGTACCACTTTATTTTTGTGACATTTGCTCTTGCCAAATTACTTTTTTCTTTTTCTTTTTTTCACATCGTTTGCAGCCGAGGGAGCAGACATCCGCCTCACGACTCTGTGACCTTTTCGTACCTTTATAAGTTGCCTTATGTTGCATTGATTGTTCAATTATACAGTGTTACACAAGATTGTCCAACCTCTTCTATAGCAGACACATACTGTACTGTTAATTGGTTTTCTCTGTGATTAGAGCAGCCTTTGTAAGTGTGGCATAATTCAGTGCCTCATTCTTTTAGTGTTTTTGTCCTGTGCAGAACCAGAAATCTAAATAATTTGGTCGTCATTATTCACGTTAAGGAGGAATTTTGCAGGATTTTAACCTTAACTATGCTACATTTTTACCTCAGTTAAACAGCTTCCAAGTAAGTGTGGTGAGAATTGAGGCTCTCTGCCTTCCCCGAAGCGTCTCTTAGCCAGTTTATGACAGATAAGACTACACAAATACACCTGTCGTAACATTGTATATGATATATAACAAACATGACCTGGAGGAGGGTTAGCAAAACAACGGAAAAACTTGCATACCGTAGTTCCCCTTTAATGATGAATTACATAATCTTAAAAAGAATTGTAAATGATAAACACTTTTTTCACTTTGTCTGATGAGACAAAAAAAAAGTAGAAATGTAGGAAAAAAAAACGAGTTGCCCTTAGTGACTCCCTGATAATTTGTCACAGGAAAGACCTGCTGTAATCTCCTGCGTGGGAGTAAAATACATAAAAAGATGTCACCTCTTTTGCAAAAGTGCCAGAAACAGAAATGCTTTGTTCTCGATAATTGTCCACCATTATAGCTTAAGAGCTAAATGGCAACCAAAAAAAAAAAGATGAGAAAAACATTGTGTGCCAGCTGATATGTTAATGAAATAGAACGGGATCCTCAGATGGCAGGTGACTGTGGGAGGAAAAACCAAAAAAAAACCTTGATTCATCTGATGCACCATCAGCATGCTGGGAAAGGCTCCAGCCGCTGCCCTGAGGATCCTTTTTTTTTTTTTTTTTAATTAAGTCGTCATTCACCTCTGGAAACCTCTGCTGAAGTGGCCCCCGTGTGCAATCCCCCTGCAGGACGTGCAAACACCAGCGCTCCACAGCCACCCGTCATGCTGTCAGTGTATAGATTGTGTTTGTGTGTGGCCGCCCTCGTATAGCCTCTTCTCAAAGACAGGTGTCGGTCATGGCTGGTTTGACAGCGGCGACACCTTGTTCACCTTTCACTAAATGAGAGAACACGTGTCACCAGTCAGGGTTTTTATTGTCGCTCTGACACGACCTTGACATCTTGACGCACCTCTGATAAAAGACAGGGGACGCCGAGCGTGTCGGCTCTTGGATCAGTGACATCAGAGGGAACAGTCTGCTAATTAGAGATTCATGATTTCTGCCCATGCTTAGCTGTTTGTTTGCAGGATATCTCATTTATGCTTGTTAACAGACTTTTTGAATGAAATGTGGTGGAAAGTTAAGAGGCCTAAAAGAAGTACTGATTTGGATTTGGGCTGATTCCAGTTATGTTTTCCGATTCTGCAAAGGGACAGATAGATTTAAGCATTTCTCTTATGTACTACTGCTGTAAAGATGTGTCAGATCCATCCACAGCTGACAGCTTTGTGGTTGCTTTGTAGTTTGATTGAACCTGTCAGAGCATGTTGGTGGTTTCCTCTTTGCATTGTTCTGTAGACTAGACTCATGTTCAGTCATTTAGCATACAAAAAAATAATGCTTTTGTAGTGCTGACTAACAGAAAGAAAACAAAAAAAACAGAAGCATCCTCATGTCACCTGTTTTTTTCTCCATCTAAAGACTTGTACTGTAATTCTGAGGAAATCTCTCTTTTTCATTTAGCATCATTGTTGTTTTGGCTTTCTCCCTCATTACTGGTTTCTCTTCAGTGGGCGGTGGGAAAGTGTTGATGTTACAGCATCAATAGTGCCAGGCCCACTGACTGGTGTCAGACGGCGTGGGTGGGCGTCCCGTGGATGTGCGGTGCCTCCACTACACAACATTGCCGTGGCGCACAATTAGCGCCACGAGGGAGCCAGATCCTTTTATTACCTTTTCCCTCCTCCTCCTCCTCCTCCTGTAATATCTCCCGCCCGCTTATATTGTCCTCCGTCATCTCTCTGCAGCAATCTATAACTACGATGCCCGGGGAGAGGAGGAGCTGTCGCTGCAGATTGGAGACACAGTGCACATACTTGAGACATATGAAGGTGAGAGCGCGCTTAACTGATGACAGGCCAGATCGGAGCTGACACCCCAGCGCCGGACGTTATTCTGCTGTCATCAGTAGTGACGTTTTTGTTCCGTCAAATTTCCATTCATGTGTTCAATAAGCAATTACAATGGTGTGTGTTCCTTCCTGTAAATGCGGACCGCATTAGCCGGCCCACACATGATGCAATTTGTGTTACGTGCACAGCTCATACGATGTTATGATTTATAAATTGAATAATAAAACAGATAAGCTGCATTTAACTTAATTCTGTTCTCCATCAGACTGGTACAGAGGGCATAGGCTGAGGAGAAAATCCAAAAAGGTGAGTGAGCGGTTAACATTGTTTTCATACCTGTTACTCAAAGTGAATCTTTTATAGCTTCAGTTTTTCAGCTGTCCAACTTCTGTCCCAGTTACATCACATACTGTTGTCTGCAATGTTATCTCTTCCCCCCTCCAGGGCATATTTCCTGCTTGCTATATACACCTGAAAGAGGCCACAGTCGAGGGCAGCGGGTTAGTATTTTTCTTACTTCCTCCTCCTGAATGACGTTGCTTCTGCTTTTTTTGCAGGTTACTGTACTGTACTGTATGTTGCCGGCAACTACAGTGAAAGTGAAATAAGAAAAAATTATTAATTGACAAGTTTGACCCAGCAACGTATTTTCTGACCCACTTTGAGGCTGGATGGTTAAGTCGTGTGTTGTTGACAGCCTCCAGAGGGTGTTTCAGCCGAGAGGGCCTGCTGTTGATATGATGTGACACGTTCGTTTGTTGTTTCACAACTCGTGGCACTCACGGTTTGATCTGTCCTCTTTGATTTCCTTGTCTCAACACAAAAACAGTAAACCCTACACTTCAAAGTGAGAACCTTGAGGATTTATTCGTCTATTTATTTATTTATTACATAGAATTATTGGTGAAGGATTTGAACAAAGCTGAGAAATTTATCTTAATATTCCTTGTGTAACAGCAAACATGTTTACTCCCTAATAGCAGAAGGAACACATGTGATGAATCTGTTGACGGTAAAGAGACTGTTTTCCCTGCTGTCTCTCCTCACACAGTGACTGTGATCGGACACATTTGTACCAGCGTGCAGAGGAAAGGGCATGAACGATACATAATCACCAGGTCACATTTGTTTACTGTCACTACAGGCAAAAGGAGACTGTCATTCCCACTGAGCTGCCCCTGGTTCAGGAAGTTACCACCACACTGCGGGAATGGGCCACAATATGGAGGGACTTGTATGTGGTAAGTCAGTGCATCACTATATAATCACTATTAATACAGTCTTTTATTGACACACAGCAGTGTCGAAACGGACACGTTTCAGCTTTTGGCCTTCTTCAGCATTTGCTGAAAATGCACACGTTTCAGCTATAGCTTTCTGCAGCGTTTGCTGAAGAAACAGATGTATACCTTGGTCCATAGTATAATGCATGATCAGTAAAATATTCCCGATCACTTTATTCATGAAGTTCATAATGAACTATAAAAATTCAGTATCAGCTGAACTGTTTTGATGTTTTTGTTTTTGAATATTGTCATCGTGTTTGATTTGGCCTCATAAGATAAAATGAATTAATGATTGGGATATTTATGTCGACATAATTCAAGTATTTCCACCTGGTCATCAATACATCAGTTTTGTTCACATACAACAGTCAGACAAAACAGCATTTCTGATATTCCTCCATCCGTCTCCATCGACAGGGGGACAAACGCGAGATGTTCAACTCTGTCCGCGACATGATCTACGACCTCATCGAATGGCGTTCCCAGATCCTGTCCGGCACCCTCCCGCAGGACGAGCTCACAGAGCTCAAGCAGAGAGTCACCTCCAAGATAGACTACGGCAACAAGTGAGGATCCAGTCTTAAGAGGCTCTTAGTGGTGTCCTTCCCTCCCCACAGCTTATGTCCCTTTATCCTCATATCTATTCGGGAAAATGACTCCTGTTGGAATAGGTCAGCAGTGTCAGTCAATAGAGAATGACAGGTCATCACTTAGCTTGAAGAAAACTGGAGGGATTCAGCTTCAGCAAACCGTAGTGTATTCCATCATGAAATGACAGCTCTTGCTGTGTCTGCACTGGGCCTAGAAAATCGGTCGAAAATTAAAACTGTGAAGCTCCATTCTGCTCTGGTGATGAAACTTTAAACCTTTGGCCAGGTAGAGAAAAAGGCTTTTGCTTCTGCAGAAAACAGCGATGAGGTGATGAACTACACTGAGTGCATGTTGGCAGCATGCTGGCTCCATAGAAAAAAGAGCTGGAAAAAAAAGAGAGGAGCTTTGAAAAATAACAATTGGGCTGAGGGAGTATTATATGAGGAGAAAATGTGCTTTGTGCTGAAACCATGCCTTGACAATATTTACCACAGTATGCTCTGGCGCTTGTTAATTCGCTTGCTTTTTTTTTTTTTTTACCTCAGATACCTGGATCTTGATCTGGTTGTCAGAGACAAAGATGGAAACATATTGGACCCAGATCTCACCAGCACCATCAACCTCTTCAGAGCACACGAAGCTGCCTCAAAACAAATCGAGGACCGTATCCAAGAGGAGAAGGTAAAGATGGAGGGCGACCCGACATCCTACTTAAACATCTTTTTTTTTACACCTGCAGCTAAACTCTGGTTGTTATCTGATGGTACATCAAAGATAAGTAAAAGCACATTAGTGCACACCGTGAATGGACATGTAGGCTACACAGTGAGATCTGACTGTAGTTACATCTCCATCTTGTTCTTTCTGGCTCATTGAATCTCAGCCTTAGTTAAACAGGTGCAGTTAAGGAAAGAACAAAAAAAACAGCGGGGTGGAAGAGATGTATAACGGCTCTTTGTACGAGATAATTGTTGAAGTTTTTTGTCTCCACTCAGAGAAAGCTTCCCTCCACAGTCTCCTCCTCCATCCCTATGCAAAATGACATTTAACATTTTGCGGGTGTCAGTGCAGCATGGCTGACCCGTCACTTCGGTGCCGACTGAAATATCTCAACTAAAGGATGAATGTCTGTGAAGTTGGGCGCAGCTGTTAAAATCTCCACAGGCTCCAGTTCACTGATTCTGGTGGCCACTTTTTTTCAGTTTATCCCACACATCCAGAGTGATCCTTTCATACCTGCGACACTAATAACAGCAGCTGTGTTAAGTGCTAATGTGCAATCGGCAGCATCCCAGCACGTTCAACATACCAAACATCAACGTATTATCCTCAGAGAGCTGTTAGCATGGCTGTAGTCAATACATAATTACCCTGGTTACTTTATTTTGATTTATTAAAATGCTTTATGAATGTCAGATATTTTGTACTTGAACCATTTTCATAGTTGTATAAATTATCAAGAGTGTGTCCTATTTTCCTGACAAAAAAGATAATTTCTTTCTCGTCTGATTCCTGTGAAGGACAGGGAATAAAAAGATAAAATGCATTTCAAGGTAATGAAAATGTCTGGATCCCCGTGGTTCAGTCTGAAATGGAGTTTTGACATTTGCATAACTTTACTGTAGCGGTTAAAACAAGGCCACGTCTGGTACACAAAGATGCTTGACTGCTCCTTCACAGACTCAGGAGCTCTGCCAGACTCCCCGGGCCTAATTTTCTCCTGGTGCATCAGTGGCTTTCCTCACCTGAATGTCAGGTGGCAGTATGTAAGCGTGCCAGACGCAAAGTGCCATGCCGCTACGCAGTCTCATCTTATGTGCCCTTTTCATCCAGAGGTCTTCATTGCATATGCATGGGCAATAAGAAAGTGTCCAGGTCAACGTGATAAATATTAATGATGTGGCCCCAGCATATTTTTGAAGGGCATCCAGGGGATCTCGCAATCAGTCCACCTTTTTACTGTGGAGTCAGTCCCGGAGATGAAGTGAATGGAAAAGCTTTTTATTCCAGTTAGGAGAGCAGTGTAATGGACTCATTGTTAAATCTTTCCTCTGAACTTGTTGAATTTCCAGAAATACACAGTGGCAGTAGCTGATATTTAATAATTGGTATGCAATTACCAGCCACACCTGTGTCTCTTTCTTCATTCTCTAATGTTTCTCATTGTTGAAACTGCCGGGGCGTGGACCTACCCGCATGCAAGAATAGCCGGTATTGAATGTGATACCTCTGTTTCTCCCCGACAGTCTCAGAAGCAGAATATCGATCTGACCAGGCAAGCGAAGTTTGCTTCCACTCCAGCGTTCGCCCTCTTCGTGACTCTGAAGAACGTGGTGTGCAAGATCGGCGAGGATGCAGAGGTCCTCATGTCACTGTACGACCCAGTGGAGTCCAAGTTCATCAGGTAAAACCCACGGGAGCGTGTTCACTCTTCTTTCTTTGACTTGCAAGCACCTTCTGCCAGTGGAGGAATGTCAATGACGATGCAGTCTGAACTGGAGAACAACCAACCCACACGACTATTTTATCCTCAATTTGGCTTTAGCTTACATCATGTAGATGCTTTTCAAATCAAAGGTAAACTCAAGGTCGCACACTTAGTAACTTACATCCTAAGTTTTTACATGTCTGAAATTGTTTAATTTGCTTTTAACAGTTTGAATGTTTGAGCCTTTGGTATTACGAGCCATAACTTTTGACCTCATTTGACTTCAACATCATCAAATGAAGTGAATATGCGGTGAAGTTAAACTGAGTCATCTGATGATGAGTTGAGATTTGCCCTTGACTAACACAAGATTAAATCCACAGCCTTTTATGAACCAGGTAATGTGCCCATTACAGAAAGTACAAACGAGCACACACACACACACACACACACACACTGTGCAAGAACATGACCATAACAAGCGCAGCCTGCTGCCCTGGGATTTTCTATTGTTTTAGGATTGTGACAGCAAATTATCACAAGTAGAGCGGCTCAGCTGTGGAATGTTTTTTTTTCGTTTTTTCATCCAACATCATTTGTGCATTTTCGTCTCCCAAAGCGGATCGGTGTCTGGATTAACGCTCAGGCTTCTGCAGCGTTTTGAGAAAACTCCAGTTCATGCATCCGGTTGCTTTGTTTTTCACTGTATCACGGACGGTTCAAGCAAAGTATGAGAATTTGACATTTTATAATACTGAGTCACGTTTTCTCTGTCCTCTCTCCTCCACAGTGAAAACTACTTGGTGAAATGGTCAAGTTCAGGTCTCGTGAAAGACATCGACCAGCTTCATAATCTGCGGGCGGTCTTCACAGTGAGTGTGTTTGCTTATGTGTGGGCACGCGCGCTTTGCTCGTGGTAGCGCACTGTTTATTCAGCCATGTTATGAGGCATGTGGGAGCCTGTTTGCAGAGCCTGTATTTGTTAAGCTCTCTCCGAAAGAGCCCGGCTCGCTGTATATATTTACCAAGGCAGTCACCTCTATCTAATGGAAGCCCAAGGGCAGAAGGGTCAGCATGCACCCGCTGGGAGCACTTTGCTAGTTTTGGAAGGTATTGCCCACAGGAAATGAATCTGTGGACACAATCACAGATTTTTTTTTTTTGCTGAAGCAGTTTGTGGTGGAAAAGTTTGCTCCCAACACAAACTCATCCTCACTTACGGAGGTGCTATTAATCCATCAGTTGTGTGTGTGCACCCTGACGTTTCTGCAGCCTGACTCGACTTATAACATAGGATTTCTACGTGATAATAACTTATTGTCGAGCATCTCTAAACTTTTCTTTCTTTTCTTTCCTTAGGATTTGGGTAGTGAAGATCTTAAAAGAGAGAAGATCAGCTTTGTGTGTCAGATTGTCAGAGTGGGACGCATGGAGCTACGAGACAACAACACCAAGAAGCTGACGTCAGGGCTGAGGCGGCCCTTTGGAGTGGCAGGTAACGCAGACTCCACAGAGACTCCGTGACGAACCGAGTCGACGTACTGTAGCCCTATAGGTTACACGGATATGTGACTTTTATGTGACTTTGAATACAATGTGTAAACCACGACTGGACGCCTCGCTTGGTGTTACAGTTCAAAGTTAAGTCTAGTGCCAAATTTCTTGTGCATGGATGAATAAATGCATTGGCCAACAGCCAGAGATATTCTGCTAAAGTAGAAAGAAGAATTAGAGTTAGATTTATCTCCCGTTGGCGAGCTGCCAGGCGTATTGTAAACTAATTAGATTGGAGTTGTGCCCACTGTTGTCCAACAGAGAAAATTATACCCTTCTTTCGGTGTCTCTTTCCCAGTGCCACTTGAATGGGAAGGTAAATGACAGCTTCATTTGCGATGGGCTTGTATTAAGACATCATCATTGCTGCTGTGCACGGCGTGATGGAGGGAGAGGGCTTGATTTCTTTGCTCTTTCGGGAACCTGGTTGCGAAAGGCTTTTACCTGGTCGACCTCTGGCCTGTAGAATAAAAAAAAAAGCGCATTCACACACACTGGAGCCCGTCACTGCAGAAGTCCAAGGCCCCGTCTGTCAGTCAGTCACTTCACTTGAAGCCTGCAGGACTGACAAATGCAAAGAATCTGTTTTGGCTCCAGCTTCCTCACCTTTGTTCACTCTGCACAGTCAGCCAATAAAAAAAAAAAAAACCCTGCCTCAGAGAATCATGTGTTTGGAAGTGGTGGAGCCGTTATTCCAGCGCCGTGACACCACCCAATTCTGTATAATTTTACAACATAACTGCAGCATCACTCTCGTAAACAGTTTTAGTGCATGATCTAATATTTATAGATTGTACAATAGTTTTCAGTGCAGCTTTGTGGGTGGCATATTAGACCGCACATCAAGACCCAGTTGTGCGTAGACCACTAGAAAAGTTAAGAAAGAGCTGATGTTATATGATTGGTTTTTACATGTGTAGTCGGATTTGCATTTTGTTTTTCTCTCCAGTCCAGCTAAGACAGCCATAGATGTCGCAGTCTTTCGAAATGGACATAAACCAGACCTGTTTGTCTGCATCACCCCCCACACACGCGCACACACACCTTAATTTGCTTTCAACGAAGAAGAGCCGCAGTCAGGTGGAACTGCTCTTACCTCTAATGTGGCCTTACCATGCAGTTATCCGTCTCCCTCCCTCTCACAGCTGTCCTGCACTCTCTCCGGGCCTCCAGACTGTTTTAACATCCCTCTCTTTTGTTTTCCCTCAGTAATGGATGTCACCGACATCATAACGGGCAAAATGGACGATGAGGACAAGCAGCACTTTATCCCATTTCAGCCGTAAGTGCATTGTTCAGCATCAACAGAATAAACGACATGTACACATAAGGGGGGGCGCAGAGTTTCTTAAAGCCGGGATGATGTTGCACAAAACAGCGAGGGTGATGTGACGCCGCTCTGCTCTCACACTTCTCTCCATTATTCTGGGGATTTAAAGTACGTCAGAGGTGCAGTGACTGTATTATTTAAAAATGATTTCTTTTCAAGCCTTGAATGCTTGACACCTGATTAGCAGGGGTTTTAAGACAGTAGTGCTCTCCTATTCCCTGCTGACTCAATTAAGGCAATCTCATTAACTGCTGCCTTTCTCGTAGGACGGCGTTCAGAGCCAAAGTAACCTTTTCCTTAACGTGATTTCCTGCATAATTGGAAATGCTTCAGATTCAGCCAGTTTAGCTGGCAGATCACCTCACTTAACAGTTTTATCTGTGAACATAAATCATGGAAATTAGAGCCTCGCAGTGTGAAGAAAAGAACGGGATCTACAAGGGGTTATTTATGTCCCAAGTGTGAATGTTTGCCACCGAGTTTTCACAGATGAAATTCAGAAACAGCGGCTCCATAACCCGTCGCCGCATGTTGTTTTTCAAGACCACCAAATGACAGGAAGTGAGGGAGCTATTTAGGGAAGGTTTGACGTAGCGATGTAATTTGGATAGAGTCCTGGCATCCGAGCAGAAATGGAAATGGCTTTCAGAAAACGGATGAGATGGATCAAAATCCTGTTGAAATAAGTTTTTGTTCTTGTTTTTTTTCCCCCCGTCTCCTTCCTGCAGGCACTCCATTATAAGCCTGAGACACTGTTGACCTCATCTCTGGCACGTTGTATAGACACAAATCAGCCTGCATTTAGATGATGGATTATTTAATGTTGTGCTGAGATCATCAATTAGCCGGAGACGGAAAATTAACTGACAGCGATTTTTACAAAGTGATGCAGCTTTGAAGTGATTTATTGAGCAAATGGGCCAAATGTTCTTGATTACAGCCTCTCAGCTGTGAGGATTTTGTTTTTCTTTGTATCATTGTAACTTGAATATTGTTACTCTCTGGGCAACAACCAAAAAAAAAAACAAAATTGGTTGAAATGAAACTGCCACATTGGGGTTATGGAAGTTCTGATTGACAGTTATAAAAACTCATTATGAAACAAGGTTTCAGGTTTTTATTATCTAGTATTAGTTTTTTTGGTTTCGGATTTTCTTCCCATCATGCCCTGGCCTCGGTCTCAAACCCCCACAGTGTCCATCTCAGCATTTCTGTAGATAACCCTGTGTCTTGTTTTTCTACATTGTTTTTTCCCCATATGAATGTACAAACCTTTGCCTTTCCCTTTATTCTACTTTTGTTGCTTGTATTGGTTTTGATTCGTCAGACGCGTTCTGGAGACAGTCACAGAAATCCTTCACTGTCTCCTCCATGCTGACATCATCACTGTCTTCACCTCCATGCTTTTATTCCCCCTCCTTCCCTCTGTTTGCACAGAGCCCTCTACACTGCAGATGCTGTCCCTGCACACATCAGACTCTCACAGCTGCCACACATGTGGCGCTTCTCAGAACACATCTGCTGCTTTCTTATGCTCTGTGTGTCACTTGTTTCGATCAGCTCGTAGCTCTCGACGCCTGAAGGCCCCATGGAGAACAAAATGTTATATTTTAGTTTAGTTTGCTTTTTCCATGACAGCAGAGCGGCAGTGAGGGATCGGATATGTTTATACAGGCGATTTTAAGTTTCCCGCTTTTTAAACCATTCCTAGGGTGACTGCGGGAAGGTCAAGCTCCTCACTGCTGCAGTGGCTCTATAAATGCTGACTGGGCATAATTTCCTAAACAATGATTTCTTTGTGTGTTTCTTTCATTACCCATCCTGCCTCACTGTTAACTGCTAACAAGTGGCTTTGTGTCTGTCACGGTATTCGCATCACTCTTCGGTGTGTCTCTCTCTCTTTCTCTCTGTCTCTCTCCTCTCATCCCACTCCCCTCCTCACAAACCGTCACTTTGTGGCTCTTCTTGCCCCGCACCTCCTCCTCCTCCACCACCTCCTCCTCCTCCTTCTTCTCCTCTCTCCGCCATCTCTTCTCCTCTGTGGTGTTCGCCTGTTGTGTTGCATACTGCAGGCTAGCGTTGGATGACGCCATTCGCCACAAGCAGCTGAACATCTCCCGTTTTTCACCCAGGGTGGCAGGAGAGAACGACTTCCTCCAGACAGTCATCAACAAAGTTATCACCGCCAAAGAGGTCAATCACAAGGGTCAAGGTACGGTGGAAAGAACCGGGGTCAAGGAGGAAACTCTCTGCTCCTCTACTGGCCAACATTTATCAACACAATGTGTCTTATTCATGTCAAAGAAAAGCAACACCAAGTCAGAACCTGATGAAAATTCAACAAAACTGGTCGCAATCAATGTTACGCTGCATGATGCATGATTTTTCTTTCAAACTGACATTGGAGCTGGTTGACATCCAGATACAGAGCGGGAAACCCACACTCAAACCACCCATGTAGACACTTAAAAAAAAAAGTAATCCTGTGAATCAGTGTTTTGGCTCATATTATCCTCTTCAGAAAGCTGATGAGTGCCGTGTGTGCCAGAACTGTAATAGAATTAAAAACAAAAGACACACGTAGATGTGTTTATTTAGCAGAGTTGAGTGTGTGTTGTTATCCATGTAGAAAAAGTTCTGTCTTCATCCTCCATCTCTTCTAGATATCATAACATTGTAGCCAGAGTTGGAAGGTAGCGTAGCCTCAGCTCCATCCCATTGTGCTGCTCGGATACGGCACCGCTGCACCCACCGCACTGGCAGGATGTTGAAACTGTTCATCTTGCTAATAAGAACATAATTCTTTGTCAAGTGCTCACACATTATAAATCACCGCTCATACTATAAATAGTTGGACTCATCACCATGACTACAGGATCTAAGTAATCCAGCTGTTAATTAAGCTGGTGAGTCTTGTGCCGAGACTGGATCTTATCAGTGATTTGACATCTGCGGTTAGAAGAACAACATTAGCCGTCGGAGGGATTTGCTCTGGGATGGCAGAAGCGACATGACAGCCTCCATGGCATTGTCATGCCCTATGAAGATGTACTTGGATAAATGTCAGGTCTGCTCCGGCCCACACTGGGATGAACAGCAGCGTACTGAGAGCAGCTGTTTCGGTCACGCTCGCATAACAAAAGGCTTCCAGCTAGACTAGCGAGAGATGTGTCACTCATAACAATATGGGGCATGCAACGTGGAAGTGAATGAAGCTTCAGGGTTCGCAAACGTTGCTCGTTTTGGTGGCCTGTGAAGGGGCGCGCAACAGGGCGACCGCTTAATTGGGTGTTTGTTTTTTTTGTTTTTTTTAGTAATTTCCAGTTTTGTTAAGGGGGCATGCATCTGTGCTGCTTTGTTTTTCTTACGGGAATATTAAGAGTGAGTGTGGTTGCGGAGCTTTGCCTGGCACACCATGCTGGTCTGCAAGAAAAAGAGGCTCTTCCAACCAGGAGAGAAGCTGAGCAGCCCACCGGTGCTAAGTTGATAGAAAATATGACCCGTGAATGCCCCCTGAGGGCCTTTTGTTTCAGAGTTATTCAGAGCCGTGGAGTTTCCTCAGAAGTGTCACACTCTCAGATTTTCCAAGCCCAATAATTGAAGTCTGGGAATTACTGCATAATTTAAATATTCTACAATAAATGTCACTTATTCTCATATGAAGACGAAGAGGGCCTAAAGAAAACGTCTGGAGCATTATCATGAAATTTGCAGTAAGTTGGAAAAGAGGATCCTCCATCCCCCTCCCCCACTTCCATTTTGTTTGTTTGTTATAGAAAAAACATTATTTTTGTCCCACTGCCAGACAGTGCTCAGAAAGAAGTCACGCTTCTGTTCAAGCCAAAGCCTGTGTGAATTTCTTTCGTTTTTTTAATTGGAGTAGCAGGGTGTACCATCCAGGTCAGGGAGAACATCCTGCATAGAGGAAATAATGTATGCGTCTACATCAGGTAGCATGATGCTGCATCAAATAAGAGATCAACTGTGTTTTTTTTTTTTTATGTCACCACCCCCAGCAAGATTTTATAGTATGTTACACACACCTTAATACATCACTTTCAACCAGGCAGAAGGTAAACACACACTCGCTTCCCCCTGTTATTCTCCCCTAATCACATCCCTGAGGGGAGCCTCTATTTAGCGTCTTGCCCTGAAGCTGTTGCATGTCACTTTTGACAAGTGACTGTTAAAAAAAAAAGCAGAAGCAAAAAACAAGAAATCTCTTTTTAGTATTTTCTTGAGGCACTTTGCTTTCCCGCCGCTGTCTTTTCCTGATTACCTTGGTCCCACCCCCATTTTACCTCCAATGCGTCACCAGGCCTGTGGGTGACTCTGAAGCTGCTTCCTGGAGACATCCATCAGATAAGGAAGGACTTCCCTCACCTGGTGGACCGATCGACAGCCGTGGCTCGCAAGATGGGCTTCCCTGAGATCATCATGCCAGGTCGAGTCTTTTCTTCTTTCTTTTTTTAAGTGTCACCTCAGCTACTTGTCTATGAAAGTTTCCAGACTGACTCAACACTGCATTTATAGTCTGCAATTTCACAAAATGTGGGTGAGAAAATGAACATATTATAGCTGATTGAGGTCTGATTAAGACATAAGTTATGTAATAGACTGAAATCAGCCATAAAGTCGTTATATTATTATTGTGAAATATTCATATATTAAGTAGGGTGAACTTTAAATCTATGAAGCCAGTCTGTGAGAAGTGAAGGTTTGTTTTTGCTTTCTAAAGGCGACGTGCGAAACGACATCTACGTGACTCTGGTTCAGGGCGACTTTGACAAGGGAAGCAAGACCACACCCAAAAACGTGGAGGTCACCATGTCTGTATACGACGAGGACGGCAAGAAACTGGAGGTAGGACTGAGGAACACGAACTCTTCTTCTTCTTTTGGTCTTTTTCTCCCAGGGTCAGCTCATTCTCAGCATTCAGGACACAAGAGCTGTAACCAATCGCTCTCTCAGACAGTCTGTGATTTACCAGGCTTTCTTTAATCCAGCACAGCTCAGCACGCCGCTTAACTGACCAGGAGTCCTATAAAACAGTGCGCTACACAGGCCGGGCGGTATGCCGTTGCCACCTGTCAAAATACGACAGACTGCAATATTGGTGTTTTGTGGTTGATTGACTAGCTTAAAATTTGGCTCACCGCTGCGGGGCATCAGCCTTTATCATTGTCAGGGTCGGTTACAGACTTGAGCTTGCAACAAGGCAACGTGGGCAGCAGAGTTTGACAGCTGCAAGTGATGGAAGATGTGAAATCAGCATTTACCTTCTGGGATAATCACGTTTGCTAATGAAGTTCAACGGATAATTTTCTCCCCTGTCTATTTGTTTGCCAACAAGTTGTCTCAAAAGGGGCGCAAATTTATTTGGGTACAATTTACACCCCTTGATGCAGAGCTGGGTTGATTATATTTTGGTGGTGGACACTGGTTGCAGCAAAAAACGAGGACCTTGAACTAAAGATCGGACCCGTCGGTGTGTAATGTCCCAATATAGCTTTTACTTCATCCAGGGTTTCCAACCAGTGCACCATCCTCTCTCTGATGTGTAATCATTGTCACCCCCTGCTTGACTTTACCTCTCGTTCTGCAGAGGCCAATCAGTTAATGGGGCATATGAGAGGTTTAGAGGAGCTGGACATGAGGAGTCTGTGGGAGGAAGTGTGTGTCTGTGGGAGTGTGTGCTCATGTGTCAGTTTATATTCAGTTTGCTGGGGTTTTGTTTAGGCTTTTGATTTGGACTGTTGCAGTTTTTGTGTTAGGTTTCAGTAAACTGAGGTGTATCTACAGTAATATTAAGTTGCAGTGCTATTGTGAATTTGCTCACGTTCTACAGAAGTAAGACTATTACATCCACATTAAGTATAGTACGGAGAGAGAGGGGAAGTTGAGAGTGACTGATGAAGTGAGTTGAGTGATCTGAGATGTCGGGCCTCCTGCAACCTGCTCTTCCAATTATACATATTAGTCTTAGATTGAAAGACCTCGTCAATGATTTGGCCCAGCAGGCCGAGGAAGAGTAAGTATCGGTGTTGATTACGCTGTAAACAAAGCCAATGATTGGTCGTCTGAGCCTGCACTTGATAAGTAGTTTCATTGTGATCATTTGATTGTTTTGGGATTTTGCATAAATAATTTGTAGTATGGTTTCAGCTAGTTGTTTTACAAATACAGATGAAAAGCTTAAAGGGACTACGAGGAGTTTTGGAAAGCGAAGTGTTTTCACACTACATTTCCCATGAGCCTCTCTGCGCACGGTGAAATTCTTGGACCGGCGCAAGACGGATAAAGGCGAAAACATTTGCCAAGTATATTTTCGTAAATCAAGAATGAAAGTCGGAGGTTTGAAGACGATCTGATAACGTCGTAGCTCTGACCATAAATGATGCCAACTAGCGGTCCAGCGGCGTTATTCCTATGGCCCGCTGGGCAGCGTCCGGGAAACCGAAACTAGGAAATGCTGGGCGAGTCAATCACTAGTAATAACAAAATAAGTGTGCGTAATGTAGATTCATCTATATTAATATGAAACTCTTTTATAACCAAAAAAAACTCCACAGGGTCTCTTTAAATTAGATTTTCTTGTTTTGTTTTATTATTTATTTTGCAGTGTGCTAATTGAATCATACCGTTGACCAGATTTTAATCCTTGAACCAGCATAACATATCAACACCAATTTAAATTGCAGCTATATTGCACTTAAAGTAGACATGTTGTGAATAATTTAACACTTGCAGTAAAATTCATACGGCTGAGTGTGTCTTTAATATCTCAACACAAACTATAAAAAATAGACTAATATCAATGATGAAATTAACATTTGTGAAGTATTAACATTATATACTATATATAACAGGTTGTGATACTAAGCAGCTCAATGTGCAGCTGTAGGAGCGGGGCGGAACGAATTTGAATCAATGACAGCGGTCAACAGTGATTAAGACTCTGATCACATCGATGAATGCCACGGTCAGGTTGTCGCTGCGGCGCCGGAGCTCCGTCCAACATCTCATCTCGCAGCACCTCACAGAAACCGCTTCTCTCCTCGGTTTCTCCAGAGATCAGGTCTAATTGGTGAAATTCTCCCTCTTCCTTCCTGCATTTTAATTGGCTGAAAGGAAATTCTGTCCGACAGTGGGAGGCGACGGCCACTTCCTGTCTGTCACTTAAACGTCTGAAGCTTGATACGATCTGAGATGAAAGAAACTTTCTCTGTTATCCACCTGAACTCTGGCTTGGTATAACAGTTACACCACGCGCCCCACGTAAAGCACTGGAATTTAGTTCAATGGAAAGTAGAGTAAAATTACTCACAGTTAGGAAAGTTTTATAATAGGGGAACTTTGTGAGTATTATTTTATTTTCTCCGGCCTTCTTTCTCTTTTTGTCTCAACCCCATTATCCCCACCATTCTTCTCCCTCCTTTTATCTCACTGTCTCTCTGGTCTCGTTTTTTTTTTTGTCATCCTCCATCACTGTCGAAAAGGATTTGCGATGTGGTGTAGTGAATCTGGACAGCGACTTCTTGTCACCTTGGCAACCCTCCCGCCCCCCCTACGAAACCCTTTCCACCTGCAGCTAGACCATCATCCACTTCGCCCCATTTCTTCTTCTCTTCAAAATCCGAAGCCGTCACGAATCCCGGCCGTTTAGTGAAAGGGGCAGAGTTGCAGGAGCTCGCACCTGCCCCCCTCCCCTAGATCTGCTCTGGGGGGAGATGAAGCCTGTTATTCCTCATAATTGCTGGTTGTCAGAAGCCATTAGTGTTGGAGTATTTCAGCAGCGGTGCACTAGCAGGCCAGGGAGTCAGCTGCAGCAGTGGGAGGAAAGAAGTACGCTGGCTGAGCACAGATTGATAGAAAACAAGGCATGCGTGCCATCCCCCCTGTCGCTGCGTCCCTCGTGCCAGATCTCCCCCCGGTAGGTCGGACGGTATTTTACATATGCACCCTGACCCTTTGTAGAAACTCGGGGGAACCCACTGCGCCGTCCAATTTGCATAGCTGGACCCATCAGCACCAGCTGGTCCTCCCCATGCCTGGCTTCCCTCCACTTCTCCCTGCATGGAAGCCACTGCCCCTCCCTCTTAAATAATTAATTTCTAATTTATTTCTTATTTCCACAAGGCTGTCACGAGATTGGCAACCAACAGGCAGGTGCTCATGCATAAACTGCGTCTACACTTTTAAAGGCTATTCTGCTAGATTAAGACTTTCTGCCCCAGGGACTACATTTCACCCAAAAAAAAAAAAGCCCTAGTCAATTTTCCACATGCTGTGAGTGTGCTAATGTTTTGACAGGGTGATAATAGCCCGGCCGTCATGATTGTAGCTTCTTACAGCTAAGCCAACACAACCAGATAACCAGCTGTGTTGTCTGATAACTTGTTTCATGTGTCTCCATCCTCTCCGTCTAGAATGTGATCTTCCCCGGAGCTGGAGATGAGGGGATCAATGAGTACAAGTCTGTCATCTATTACCAAGTAAAGCAGCCACGCTGGTTTGAAACAATAAAGGTGTGTCTCTCTCTCTCTGTCTCACTTTTTTTTCTCTTTGGTGTTTCTCTCTGTAGCATTTTAGTCGTTGTTTTCCCACTTCGACTGCAAACCCACTCTTTAATTTGACATTTAACATCTCAACTGAAGTTTCCATCATCAGAACTTTTTAGCATTTGACATTTTCATCCCGCAGAAATGTAAAGTCATTGTTCCATAACAGGACAGTATCAGTAGGCTTGCACTTTTATTTTACATCCCAATTAGCCATTTTGCAAACCATACAGCCATGCATTTGATATTTTACTATTCCAGGCAGACACAGTTTTAATTAATTCCTGTAGAACAAATAGATATATTTGAGGGTCACTCTGCTCCAGTCCTGTGCATAAAAATCGTTTTTTCACCGTCCCTGCACCTTTTCCACAGGTTGCCATCCCGATTGAAGATGTAAACCGAAGCCACTTGCGGTTCACCTTTCGCCACCGCTCATCACAGGACTGTGAGTACAAATGTCAGCATGTGAATAATCGCTTTTTGCCGATGACCAGCTGCACAATTGCCTGCTAATCTGTCCGCGGCCAAAAGGAAAATAAATGAAACAAATAATGGAAGATATCCAGTCCAAGCAGATGTGGCGCAGGGTGATAAATACTTTGAAGCTCACCCTTTGTCACATTAATCAGAGGTATTAGTCTGCCCCCTGCACAAAGCAGTGTCATGGAGTGGCTTGTCAGAGTCTACAGCTGGGATGTGAAAAACGCCTCGGGGATCTCATTTGTTTATTGGGACCAGTGTCTCGCTGAATGCAGCCAGTGTTGTATGTCCTTCTGTTTTTTAACATCCTTTTTAATTTTGGGGGTGTAGAGGGCAGGGAAGCCTGGTACTGGCAGCCACTGCCGTCCCATCTGCCTGCCACATGGTGAGGTAGTTCAGCAGGAGGAGTGGTGCAGGGAAATGTGTTTTGGAGAGGTAGAGGCAGCGGCAACAGGTGTACATCAATATATATGTACAGGTGCAATGAACCTCAATAAACAAGAAAATCATGGAATAGTCCATTTCCAGTAGGTCGAGTCAATTAGCCCCAACCTAGTATTATATATATAGACTTTATTAGACACCGGTCCATATCACAGATCATCCAATATAAAAATAAATAGCACAAGAATAAAAAGGCAAAACTATTGAGTGCATATACTGTAGGTGGACATACTTTTCAGAAGGCCAGCATTTCCATTTTAAAAATGCTTTTTTAATTGGTCTTTTGTAATGTTCAGATTCATTAAATGTAAGTCATAATCATTACAATTAAAAGAAATTAAATAAATAAAGACATGAAATGTTTCATTCTGTGTGTAATGGATCTACAGTATATAATGCATTAGTTTCACTTTTTGAATTAATCTACTGACATATACTTTTCCATGACATATTAATTTATTGAGATGCACCTGCATGTATATGTGTGGAAGTGGAAGCAAGTCTAGTTTGTTTTGTTTTTACCCGAGAAAAGCAATCTGCAGCAGCTTTCGTCCTCCGGCTCCGGAATCCTCCAGCTCAGTTTGCATCTCACCTGCATGCAGGTGGTTTGGAGGAAATGGTCAGGTCTCAGGGCTCAGCGCTGGTTTATAATCCACTTGGAGAGCCTTCTTGTCATGCTTGGCACCTTGCTTCTCCGTGGGACTAATGCTGTTACGAGGCATGCCTTTGAAACTCTGTGACTTGCTGTTATCTTGCTGCAACGGTTGCTTTAGAAACCGGCTCACCTCGAGTGACTCCGGGACTGCAGGGGCATGCTGATGCTGCCAACTCATCACTTACAATTGACAATACAGACATGCATTGGAAAAGGTGTAATGGCAGGATTATATGAATGTGTTCTCCGTGTATGTCTTGTATTTCCCTGTCTGGGAGTGTGTTTGTAGCACTATACCTTCTCCTTATAGAGACATGTGGTTAGTCAAATCCCTCTACACACAAATCTAACTTCATCCAAGTTCCTGACTGTCTGCATCTGTGCAGGCATGTCTCTTTGGCTTCCAGCCACTTTCTGGCATTTGAGTTACCTCAGTGGTTGTGGATGAACCAACTTTGATTGCTGGCTACCTGTAAACACTGCAGGAGCTGTTGCATTCAGCGCTTGGCTGGATTTAACATCTCCATTTGATAGACAACAGAGTGCGAGCTGACGCAGTTATTCTTCCTATCACTATGTGTCAGACTTAAAGGGATAGTTCAACATTTTGGCAAAATGGCCCATTGCCATAATAGTTTTAGGAGTAGGTTCGTTACCTTTAATTGTCGGTGTAAGAACTGAGCCACAAGCTTTTTAGAGCTACGCTATGGAGGCTCATGGGATTTCTTGGCATCAAATGCACAATCCAACAACTCTGATGGACACGCTTTGAGATAATGGATTGTTATGAGTTGTTTTCGAGGTAAATTCATGCAAAACCGCTGATGCCCATTCCTGTCGAGGGCAGTTTTTCGGCAAGCTGTCTCTGCATTTGCCTTGAAAACAACTCTGTCTCGTGAAGTTCTGTTATTATCTCATAGTGTGGTGAATGTGCAGGTCACAACTTGTCCACAAGAGCAATTTGGAGTTGTTGGATTGTGTATTTGGTGACTGTGATGAGGGAAACCAAGAAATCCCATGATCCTCTGTAGCGTAGCTCTGAGCAGCTAGCAGCTCTGCTCCGCCGTTCTAAAAGTAACTTGCACCAACAATTAAAAGTAATGAAGCTACTCCTAAGACTAAAGGGATTTTGGCCAATGGGCCAATTTGCCAAACTGTTAAACTATCCCTTTAAAGTTCTATTTCACTGTGTAGAAACCAGAGTGAAGGTTAATGTAAGTTTCTTAAGTATGAAATGTAACCTCTCTATATGTGAAGGGTTTCTGAAGAGAAGCAGAGCGGAGTTGGTCTCCTAGGTGAAGTCATTTGAGTCAAGTCGCTGTCATCGGCCCGTGTCCTTCAAACTTCCCCCGCTGCTCTAAGCTAGTGCTGAACTTTCACTGGAAACACAGAGTGACAGAGCTGCTCATCAAGGCCACCGCCGAAGCTCATGTGCTCCATAATCTCAGCTTTCTCCCCTCGGTTGGAGAATCAGGCCGCCTCTAACACAGTGCATCCAATTACCACCCTAACATTGTCAGGCCTCATCAGACTGATGGTAACTAGAAGAGATTCCCGCCATCTTTTCACTGTTTCATCCGTCATTACGCCACTACCTGGTGGGAAGGCTTTCCGATGTGGCACAGTACACTCAGCATATCTCAAGTGGCAGCTCACCTCAGAAGTGCGAAAGTGCAGATATTCTACACAAACTTGACTTTGATTAGCTCCAAAAAAAAAAGAAAGTAGTTCTGTCCAGAAAGTGACCCCGCCCCCCTCCCCCTCAGCTGCAGAGTTTTGAGCTCTCTGCTCTCCGCACAATGTCACTAATGCATTTTTCTCAACTGGGTGGCATGCGTACAGTGTTTTCCCTCCACTGGTTCCTCTCATGCCAGCCCAGCAATTATTCACAGGCGAGGCTGCAGGCAGCAAACCAATGAGGGGATTTATGCAGATAGAATGCGTGAGATACTTCGATGAATCAGGTTCTCCCCCCCGCACATAAATTCGAGCTTGTTGATCCACAATGATGATATATGTGGTCCTTTCCAAACGCTTGGTTACAGGACAAAGTCATAACTCTCCTGCTTGTTTATGCAGTACCCCCCACCCATCCCCTCCACCCACCCACCCCACAAACACAGTCATATACATGTGTATACACATCGCGGTACCCCTAGAGGGATTATACAAACTGTTCACAGCTGCAGCTCTGAGATCAAGCGGAAGTATTAATTCATATGCTAACAGAATGCAGACAGACCTTGTTGCTTGAATATAAATATCAATAATAAACAGGTTTAAAGGGGAACTATTATGCTTTACCCTTTTCCATAGTGTGTGTGTTTGATGTTTTTTTGTGTGGATGTAATTGCTCGACACAATTGCAAGGCTCAAAGTTTACAGCAAAGGGAGTAACTCTTGTCAGGGCAAAACAAAATCTCCTCCTCTGTATTAAAACAAAGACATGTTGATGTCAGTGCCTCTGTTAGCGCTGGGCACAGCCCCACACAAATCACAGCACATAAGTACTTATAATGAACAGTCTCCTTTTGTAGCCCTTCATTCACATCTATGTGGAATTGCTCTGAATAGATTTGGACCAAAGAATCTCTTTTGCTTATGCACAGATTCAGTCACAGTGTTTATAAAGCGATTAGAAGGGAGACAGTGAACTCTTGTGTCAACTCAGGAGCTGACTCCAGGTCTGTAGTGAAGGGATTTATATTTTGGATTATCGGTTTTATTATTCTGCTGATTAGATAATGAGTCGTTGTAAAGTTACTCTAGCACCCACGTGGAGTTGCCTTTTGAATTCCTGAAGATGCACAGTTAAGTTAACGCACGCTGTGTGTTTGTGTGTGATATTTGGGCTCTTTCAGGTTGCAAACATACGTGAAAACAGTAAAATATGCATCTCAAAGGATAAACAGTCATGTCCTCCTCTCCCCTCCTCTGTCCATCTTCTCACATGTCCCTGTCCCTCCTCCCAACAGCCAAAGACAAATCGGAGAAGATATTTGCCTTGTCGTTTGTGAAGCTGATGAGATACGACGGGACGACCCTGAGGGACGGCGAGCATGATCTCATTGTGTACAAGGTAATTGTCCAGTCACGTGGTTAAAAGTCTCGGGTTTATCTTTTGTAACTGTACCTGCCCACGCCCGGCAGAGATGAGTCGCAGGTGAAAAGCCGGCCGGTCTTTATTAGTGGCTGCAGTAATAATGGCCTTGCTGCTTTCTATGGGCGATTGTGCAGTAGGTGCACATCAACCCCCACAGTGAGATGAAATTACCTTCCAATTAAAATCCCTTGCATAATGACACCTTTGCGTCGCGGCGCCCATTTGTGTTAATTAAAAAGTTAATCTGGGAAAATTTACCCCAATTAGATTTTTTCTTTCTCTTATTCTTTGTGTTGCGGTCGTCAGCCACGGTTACTGTGTGGCAGAGAGTTGTGTTATTAGTAGCAGAAAAAGTGATGCAGAAATGCATCTCACCAAAAAACTCAGTCCTAACAGAACATAACACTTCATCACAAACATAAATGGCAGATATGGATTTCAATTATGCTGCGAAAATGAATGAGCTCCCTCGACCACCTCGGTTGTAAATTGTGCATTTTGCTCATAAATTGACTGAATCTTATCCCGACAAACCAGGCGGAAGCGAAGAAGATGGAAGACTCGTCTCTGTACCTGAACCTACCTGCCACCAAGCTGGAGCTGGAGGAGAAGGGCTACGCCACCACGGGGAAGAGCACCCAGAACCTGGGCAACTGCACCATCAGCAAGGACTCCTTCCAGATCGCCACCTTGGTCTGCTCCACCAAGCTCACACAGAACGGTAAGAGCCCTCGTCCTTCTGCAAGTTCATCTTTTTTTTTTTTTTTACCCCTCCTCTGTTTGTTGCCATGGAGCTGCCACTCTCACATTGTTCTTTAAAGAGCTCTCTGCTGAAGAAGGCTATTTTTTGGAGTATATCTTTTTTAGTCCAGGTAGACCGCGCTCCGGGCCACAGCTGCTGACACGAGAAGTTATCCATGCACGGTAACCATATATCACTTAAAGTAGGACTCTGGGACCTGTGCCGCCTTTTCGCTGCTTCCATCTGGTCATATTGGACACTCGCCCTCCTCACTCAGAGGTTTTCCCTTCATCCCTCTCTCCCTCTAAGCTACTTTATCTTCCTCAGCTCTTTCAGCCAGTCTCAGTCAGTAGATTTGAGTCCATCCATTTCCCAGAATGCTAAGAAGATCTACACTTATTAAACTAAGGAAATCCCCATCCCTGCTCTCTGGCTTATTGATTAAGGATTTTGGCCTCCTGTGTTCCCCCTCCCGCCTTTTATTATGAGCCTCAGCAGCGAGGCTGGTATTGTTTTCAGCTTGTGTGTGTGTGTTAAAGCAGACCTGGATACACCAACTGCAACTACGAGGCACTTTTGAGTACTTTGGCAGGTGTTAATACGACTGCGAACAGATTTAGTTTGAAACGTCTGCACGATGCTGCAGCTGGTGTGATCCCATCACAATATGTTGTCTAGTACATGTTTATAAATCACAACGTTACTGGAAACCCCTTTTTCTGGATGCGTCTGTGTTTCCAGACCGTGTTGATTGTGTTTGTCTCAGAGTGGATTGTGTGAAAAGTTGGACGACTGTGCGAGTGGTCAAACGCTTCCAGCTCTGATTTCACAGTTACTCTGAACAGAAGCATCCTAAATTTCAGTTTTTTTTCCCCTTTTGCCCTCGCTTGATTCTCGATGCTTCGTGCTTCTGTTTTTTTTTTGTTTTTTTCTTTCGGTGTGCAATGACTGAGTCACCATTTTAATTAGAGTCAAAATGAAAGCTGCCTCCATCCTCTCACAGCCTGAAAGAGAGTGAGAGTGAAGAAGGGGCATCTTCTCCTGGGAGTAAAATTAATGTCTTTCTCGCCCAGAGGAACATCCTGTTTGAATAAGAAGCCCATTGTGATGTAATGTATTTTGTTTTTAATTTTCCGTAACAATTTTGAGCAAGGTGCATAGAAACGTGTTGGAGTGAACTGTTGAAGCGAGTGTGTTGTATATGTTGTGTGTGTGGTCTGGTGCTTTGTACTCAGTTTGCAGCATCCGAGCTGTCACTCAGTAATCCCTATGTAAGCCCGGAAAAAGAAGCTACAAGAAACCTGTTTTTACCTCCTTCAGGTGCTAAACACAACATCATTCTTTAAATCCTCGCCTCAGGAAGGCCCAGGTAGAGAAGATCAGCAGCTACTGATCAATTAAATCAACCCACGGCTCCTCCAAATTTGTCATTTTTATTGAAAGAAACTTTATTCGTTAACTTCACTTTGCTGCAACTCAGATGCTCTGCGTCCGTGATCTATATCAGTGATGCAGTTTGATCCGGAGACATGCCGATGTCATCTCACAAACTCAGTGGGGCAGTTTATAGACAAAACGGATGCCAAACCGCATTGTTTTGGAGGTAAGATTTAAAGCAAGAGATAAACACCTGAGATAAAGAAAGTACAGTAGGTTGAAGCTGAACCAGCAGTTAAGCCTGGAAACGGTGATGAGTTTTTACAACGGGGACTTTGAGTAATACTTCTTCTTCTTCTTCAACTTTCTTTACTTTTCTAAAAAACTTTGGCCAACCTGAAGGTTTTATTTAAAACGTGTTTGATAGTCGTGACTGCTTTTTGTGCCCTGTCTATCTTTGCTTTGGCAGCGTCCCCACATTCCTAAATCTCGGCAATTAACTTAATGAGTGCTGTCTCATTATGACTGAGAGGGAGCATATCGACAACTGTTAAAAAATAAGACCAGAGTGGTGGATTTATCCTTCATTGGATTTCATCCACGCCGTCACATAAATGGACCTCAATCCTCCATCAGTCAAGAGGCGCTGCTTTTGTTGATTTGCTTTTACGACGATAAACTGGGATGCTGTGACTTTTGTGTCTTGTCTCGCATTACAGTGCCGTAGGAGCTTTTGCCTCTCCCAGATAAGGAACCCACCTCTGCACCTTTTGGTATGATTTAAGAGCAGCACATGGTTGCTGAACTTGATATGCTGACATTTTGGAAACAGGATTTTCAGTTGGCGGCGGCTGTGAGGTTACGCACAACACGCTCCCTGTTTACACTCGTCTACCAGCTGCCATACAAAGGTCTTACATGACCTTGTGGTACTTTTTTCCTCTGTTTCTCCCAAAGACCTGCGTCCGGGAAAAGTGGATTTTTCATTGATCCCATCATATATATATATACGGCCCTGTTAACATGCACAACAGATGCTCATAAAGCTGGTTTAACAAGGTCTACACGGACCCCAGGACGGACCACGGTCAGATCTCTGGTATGAGGAGGAGGAGGAGGAGGAGGAGGAGGAGAGTTTTGTTGCTGCAAATATTATGTGAACGAATGGAGCGTCGTGTGTTGCTGCAGTAATGTTCCCTTTGAGGGTTATTAAGTTTAGTCTGCGGCCGGAGTTGTCGTTTAAATAAAGGCATGAGTGCTTCTGCTCAGTGGGTGGTGATGTCAGCGGAGGAACAGTGTCATGACCTGCCCACACTCATCACACCATACAGGGAAGTCGTGTGTGTGTGTGGGTCATACCAGAGCGAGGTGAAGATGAACACACACAAGAAGAACCCTCTCTGTTTATCAGTTCACATCCTTCCTTTTTTTTATTTATATCATACATGCACATACAGTACACAAAACATACCCTCTAATGTCTATATACTGATTAATACTGTAATACTCACAAGAGTAATAATAGTAATGATGATGTTACTAATGATAAAATGAATAATAACAGTAATAGTGACACAAATATCAAGAGAGTAATGGAACAGGGAAAAAAACAAAAGTAATATCAATTAGAAAATTGTTAAAAGGAAAAAAAAAAGAAAAGCACAATCCACATCCTTCTCACCTGTGCTTTCTCTTGTTGTCTTTTCCCCTGTGTGAGAGGGATGGGCAGCGCTGTGTGTGTGCGTGTGTGTGCGCCGGCGCCGGTTCCTCGGAGCAGC
Source organism: Decapterus maruadsi (assembly GCA_030347415.2). Lineage (NCBI taxonomy): Eukaryota > Metazoa > Chordata > Actinopteri > Carangiformes > Carangidae > Decapterus > Decapterus maruadsi. Next base: position 7,808,566 of record CM064888.1, on the reverse strand, counting down.
TTCGCCTCGTTGATATTTACCTGCCACCTTTGTGGTGGTAATTTGCGAGGCACCAAAAGTTGCTCTGGGATCAGACTGCCTCGTCACTGCACACCCAAGTTTGATTAAACAGAGAGGCCTGTGTGTGTGTGTGCATGCAGGCATGTGCGCGTGTCCCCTCCCCCAGGATATGTCATCCCACGCAAAAGCTCCAGGAAAAAGGTTTGAGTTCTTTTAATAAAGCAACGTAGAGCCAATCTATCTCCAGCTATGCGGGAGCACTGCCAGCTTTATTAAAACCTAGAAGCTCTTTAAGAAACTCCCACCCAAACAGACCGGCCCACTCACCCACCCACCCACCCACCCACTCCCTCATTCATTCACTCACTGCATGATTTTACATGCACATTCTCATCCTCCAACATTGTTTGTGTTTGGCAAACAGTGAAATTGTTCAACACAAATTCTAAACCACATCTGTGAATTAATAAACCGTTGAAATAATCATGACGCCAAAAAAAAAGAAAAAAAGGCAAACATTCATCTTCTAGTTCAATTTTTCAGATGTAAAGATTTTTTTTCTTTGTGGTGTAGGCTATGAATTAATCCGATTTAGTCTGTTGGTTTTTATGGTAATGCTTATGTATATACAGTAAGACTTGGATCTAAAGATGAGAGCCACGGTTGTTGTTTTTTCTTAATAAACCAATTAATGCACCAATTAGTTGTAGAAATAACCCATGTGTGAATTGATAATGAAAATAATCTTCCAGTCGCAGCCCCTGGGCGTTTTCTAAACTCCATCATCGCGTCGGCTCATGTTTATATTCGCTTAACTGGCTGGTCTCGAGAGGTTTTCTCTCAAGACTTAACTCTGGCAAAGGGAAGAAAAGGCCCTTGAATGCCCCTTGCAACAGACTGCTTGCTTCATACACATGACACCTCATCCCTGATCCCCACGTCTGAGATGAAACACTCTTTTTAATTAAGCTAGATTTATGCAGGCGGTCTCCCAGCGCCGGGGAGCCGATGTGAAGTGGCTGCCGGTTCTTCCCTGGGTATTTGCAGTGTGCTTCACTCGGTGGAGGATGGAGGAGATGACAGCAGAGATGGGAGCAGACCTGGCCTGGTGGAAGATGTATTAACATCCTGTTCCCACCTTGGCTGAATGGGGGAAACAAATGTTTTTTAAAGAGGGCAATTCATATGTGTGAAAGTGCTCTTGCGTCATTCAAAATGCCAGCATTTCAAAACACAAGGCTATTACTATTAAGAAGAAAGAACAAGCTATTAAGAGTGCTCAGTGTTGTGTTTTCGTGTGAAAAATGAACAAAAAATAGTTTTGTGAGGCAAGATGTACTGTACTATGCACAACTCAAACCTTCACATAACTATTTCAGTGGTTAGAGATGATATAACCTGTTTTCCCAGAATTAATTACTCCACCTCTCTCCATCTGCCGTGTTTGTACAACCCCTAGCAAAAAGTATGGAATCACCAGTCTTGGATGAGCACTCACTCAGACATTTTATTCTGTAGAACAAACTCAGATAAAAAGCATGAAAAAATAATGAAGTTTTTCAAAAGTGCAACTCCTTGGCATTCAGAAACACTAAAACAAATGAATGAAAAACATTGTGGTGGTCAGTAAATAGTCATTTTATAGACCAAGCACAGGGAAAAAAATATGGAATCACTCCATTCTGAGGAAAAAAATATGGAATCATGAAAAACAGATAAAGAAATAACAATCAAAACACATCACTAGTATTTAGTTTTTTTATGAAGTCTCTGAGGCATGGACTTGATGAGTGACAAACAGTATTCTTCATCAATCTGGTGCCAACTCTCTTTGATTGCAGTTGCCAGATCATCTTTGCAGGTCGGAGCCTTGCTGTGGACCATTTTTTTCAATTTCCACCACAGGTTTTCAATTGGGTTGAGATCTGGGCTGTTTGCAGGCCATGACATTGACTGGATGTGTCTTTCTCCAAGGAATGTTTTCACAGTTTTTGCTCTGTGGCATGATGCATTGTCATCTTGGAAAATTATTTCATCATCCCGAAACATTTTTTCAATTGAAGGGATAAGAAAGCTTTCCAAAATTTCAATATAAACTTGTGCGTTTAGAAGACTTAACCACAGATCTCCCCAGTGCCTTTACCTGACATGCAGCCCCATATCATCAGAGACTGCTTCAGGCAGTCCTTTGTGGAACGGCACCAAACAAAAGTTCATCACCTTGTCCAATGGATTACTCATCACTGAAGATAACCTTCATCCAGTCAACAGTCCATGTTTTTAGCCCATTGCAGTCTAGTTCTTTTATGTTTAAGGGTCAATGATGGTTTCCTTTTAGCTTTCCTGTATGAAAATCCCATTTCCTTTAGGCGATTTTGCACAGTTCTGTCACATACATTGACTCCAGCTTCCTCCCATTTCTTCTTCATTTGTCTTGTTGTGCATTTTCTGTTTTCAAGACATATGGCCTTTAGTTGTTTGTCTTGACGCTTTCCTGGTCTACCAGTGCGCTTGACTTTAACAACCTTCCCATGCTGTTTGTACTTGGTCCAGATCTTCATACAGCTCTCAGCCCACATCTTTGGCAACCATACGTGTGGAGTTACCTTCTTCAATTTTGATAATCCTGTTTTTGTTCTCAAGAGACATCTCCCTTGTTGGAGCCATTTTCAATCCACCTGGTCCTGCAAAGGTGTGATAACTGCACTGTTTTTAACTGCTGACTAACGAGCAGATCTAATCTGAGGCAGGTGCCCAATTAAGGGAAGGAAATTGACTGGGTGTGTCCTTATTTTCTACTCAAAATGGAGTGATTCCAAATTTTTTTCCTCAGAATTCAGTGATTCCATATTTATTTCCCTGCACTTGCTCTATAAAAGTAACATTTACTGACCATTGCAATGTGTTTTCTTCATTTCTTTTAGTGTTTCTGAATGCCAAGATGTTGCACTTTGGAATGACCTTACGATTGTTTCATTTTTGTGATCGGAGTTTTTTCTACAGAATAAAGTGTCTGAGTGAGTGCTCATCCAAGACTGGTGATTCCATACTTTTTGCTAGGGGTTGTAGCATTGTTTAAGCTCAGCTCTCTGCAAAGGCATCCATTCTCCGGCACATCATTTGCCTGAAGCATTTTCGTCTTGTAACTCCGAGGCAAACACACACACACGCACACCCTGCATCACTGTTCCACGTGCTAGAAGTCGCTGTGGCCCCACTGGGACCAAGCAGCCAGATGATTTATCCCCATTTCAATCCATTTGTCTCTCTGAGATGCTAAAGCGTCAATTTTCGAAATTTATACCTCCCCGGGGAGGAGGGGATCCCCGGTAGTTTCGACAGGGTCTTTGTGACAGAACCCTGATAGGTTGTCAGGTTTGCAGATGATAGGCATCCATCAGATGTCGCCGCGCTTGATTGGCTTTTTTATACTCAATCAAGCATGGCAAACAGAGAGGGAGCTGCAAAAAACCAGAGCTCACTGAGGAGAGATGCTGGGAGTCAGGTGAGCCAGGCACCTCGTTTCCTCCAATCTGGCTTCTCTTTCTGCAAAGGCTGGAGCAATAATCCATCAGAAATATGCTCTAAGAAAGTTTCTACATCTGGACAGGACTATTACTGAGAAGATCCATAGATTGAAAAGACATTTGATGGACAGATGTATTGGAAATCTAACAGCAGCAGTTTGCTACCGCTGGGTAGATATAGGGGAGATGCTGGAAAGGAAAGAAACCAAGAATCAATGTGTAAAAGCTTTATGATGGGAGAAGTAAAGATGGCCAATGTAGGAGAACTTTAAAATGATGTAATTGAAATGTCAAACACAGTTCCACATACAGTTCCCATGGACGGACACAAATAGAAAAGGAAATCACAGCCCTGTTGAAACCAGTCGAGACCCTGTCGCAGACTGTTGTGGGTAGTCTAGCAGAGTAATCCAATCTTGGAGCACTCCAGACGAGTGTGTGGGCGAAGTTACATAAGACACTTGGGATATCCCAATAGAGACAAGAGCACTCAAATGCCTCTATTTGGAATAATTCATGTATTACAATTGGAGAGAAACCCTGGCTTTTGTAGAAGACTGGAGAGACCTGTACAAGGGCGAGGTGTTTCCTGTCGGTGCAAGGAGGCAGTGAACGTTTCTTGGACTGAAAGATGAGGGGGAGTTTTGGATGCTGCTCAAGTCAAAGACATAGAATTGAAGCAACAAGCAGTGAAACCGGGCGAGATGGCAAATATGCAAAAAGGTGCCTAGGTGTGGAAAGTATGAATATGAATATGTGATGTTTGACTTAACACAAAATTTAAATGAAAACAAAGCACTCTACATTTCCTATAATGCAACTTTAAGCACATTTTGTCAGCTCTTACTAACCTGACCTTGACTCCATAAAGAGTAAAGATTGAATAAAGATTCAGGAAATGCTTCATTCCTGCTGCCATCAAAATGGACAATGCCATTTGTTAGGCTATACACATTAACATCATATCATTTTAGGTTATGTAAGCTGCTGAACAATTTGAATTTCCCTTCAGGGGATGAATAAATTATTTTTCTTCTTCTTTTCTAAATAAAAAAGTGCAATTCACCACTCGGGTGATGCTTCTTTTCAGGCCTGTCGTCTTGTTTTCTCAGGCTAAGTTGTAAACCTTTACTGACGGCGGCCTCTTCACGGACTGAAGTCTCATAACACTCTTCACTGCCACCTTTTAAGAGACAGGTGTTTTTTGTCTTTTGAACAAGTCAGACTCGTGTTCACAGGGCCGACGTACACACTGCCTTAACAAACTGACACAAGTGCGTTTTTTAAGCTCCCTGTTTGATAACCTGCCAAAGGTGGTCTGAATGAGCTCTCCCTTGAGCGTGATTAATCACATAATGACTCATCCTCTTGTGCCTGAATTCATTTTCCGTGATTAAAGTGAGAGAACTCATAGAATGACTAATGCTGTATTTGTGAAATTTACAAACTGACTTCTATGTGCCTGTGTGTATGTGCGTGCAGGGGGGGGAAACACCTTTTAACAAATGTCTGACTCCGGCGCTCATTATATTCAAATGTTGAATGTTAATTGTCATCTCTCGCAGCCTTTTTGTATCTCTTCATGCTGAATTATAACCGGCATGTATTTGTGGTAATGACTTTTTTCTTTTTGTTTGTGTTTTTCTTTTCGTTTCCAGTCGACCTGCTCGGCCTCCTGAAGTGGCGCTCCAACACCAGCCTCCTGCAGCAGAACCTCCGCCAGCTGATGAAGGTGGAAGGTGGCGAGGTCGTCAAGGTCAGAGGCCGACGCCGCTCCACTGCGCTAACTGCAGTTCGCTTATTGTCTTTGTTTTGATGCAGAGTCACAAAAATGCTCTGCAAACAAAAACTAATGAGCCTGAACTCACTTTCTTTTATTTATCCTTCAAAATAGTCTTTTCAGCAAAACTCTCAATAGCTGAGATGGATCCTTAAACAATCCTTAGTTCCTGCTCATGTCATTAACATGCATCACAAGTGAACACCTCTGACATTATAATGCTCTACATACAGTACATCTCAAGTAGCCACTTGTGTTTAGATCTCACTTCCCTGCTTTATATGCAAGAACACGCTTGGCTCACAGTGGAATAAAACTGTATCCATTTAAAAAAGTACAATATTCTCGGTTCATTGAGTAGGCGGTCCTTCGGTGTGTTGCGTTCACACCGTTGAAATAATGTGGACCAGACCTGTTACAAATGTGGCAGCGGTACAGTAGTAGTAGACGACCTGCGGAGAATGCCACGAGGAAAATGTGTGACTCGCGTAGTTGTCTCAAGTAGCAGCTGTTGTTCAGTAGAATCCTGCATTTTAACACTGCAATTATCTTCACCGCTCCTCGTTTATATTCTGTTGTTCTGCAACGACCAAACTGCAGATTATGCAACCTGCTTCCTGTTTACACACATGGCCAGTGTAAGTGAATGGTCATGTGATGTTTTTCAGGTACAGTGATCATCTGGATCAAGCTCATTAGTGTCTTAAAATGAAAACACTTCCTCTAAAGGGATAGTTCAACATTTTGGCATATTCGCCTATTGCCATAATCCCTATAGTTATAGTAGGCTCATTACCTTTAATTATCGGTGCATGTTGTTTTGAGATCAGCGGGGCAGAGACGTGAGCTGCAGTGCTGCTCCCCTGTTCCTCATCAAACACACAATCCAACAACTCCAAAACACTCATGGACAAGTTGTGACCTGCACATTCACCACGCTATGAAATAATAATAGCACCACACACAGCGTACAGATAAGGAGGAGAAGGCCTGCTGTCAGAGTTGTAGGCCGTTCCTTTCAGTGCTCAGGATGAGGCAGATGAATAGATCACTCCAAGGAGAAAGTCTCACATGGGCCGGTTGGGGGCCAGAAAGTCTGAGGAGGTCCTTCACCAGGCAGTTTTGATCAGGCCAAATAGATGCGTCAAACCACACAGCTGGACTAGTTCATTAAACCACGGGGGTGTGATTATTATCACCACCACATTAGCACTCAATCTCTTCCAAAGTGCTCCGAGGCTGTCGGTGTGCAATTAGGTAACATTTTCAGTTTGGCACTTAAAAACAATTCATCCACAGAGTGTGCTTACTGTACGCTGTGATTTAAATACAGAGACTAGATCATAAATAAATCCTGGAAGGAAGTTGTTTCCAATTGAGTTTTTCTACTTGTTTTTTTCCTCATTTCCCTAATGTGATACTGTTTGCGAGCGAACTGGTCGCCCCCGTCGCCTCATCTCTGTCACGCAGTCTGGTCCCTCGCGAGATTGAATTGTGCTTTAAAACTCGACACCGTGCAAGTTATGTTTGCTTCTCGTGCGAGGACGTGATGAATCCCATCCATCCTGGGATGACAGACCGAGCACAGTGGAGAGCGATAGATCTGTTTGCGACACTTTTACATCTGTTTCCACGTTGCCTCAGTAAATGGCTGAATAAATGGAGCATGTTTCTCCAGAGAGGGGAGGGCGGTGTGTATAGTTAGCGTTTCTGGAGGTGCTGCTGACAGAGAAGTTATTACTGTCTTCACAGAACTACTGTACTGTATATTGGCTCATGGTAACAGCTGTAAAAGGAGCGAGACGGAGCCTTGGCAGAACACTAGGCATTTGGTATCACCAAATAGAAGCACATAGGTTCATGTTTGCATTCATAACTTTAGAGATTATGATTTGACAGCAATTAAATGTTTACTGTCTATCAGCTTTCAGTGGTTGTAGTTTATACATCTCCTTCCTCTTTCGTTCACATTCATTTCTCTCTTGACTGTCAGAGCGACTTGAGCCCTGATCATCAGAGCCTTCTTTCATTGTTGTGCCCTCTGCTTCTGTCATTCCAGTTTCTACAAGACACTCTGGACGCTCTCTTCAACATCATGATGGAGAACTCTGACAGCGACACCTTTGATACTCTGGTGTTCGATGCCCTGGTAAGTGGAGAAGCAGACAGGGGCAGTACAGCAGATAACCCTGCCGGCAGAGAGAGCCTTGTCTGTGGGGATAAACATTTTGACACATGTCATGCTCAGATGCAAGTGTAAATCATGTGTTTTAGGGAGAGAAAAACATCTTTGATTATAGTGCAAGCTATAAGACTGTAGAATCAAGACTCAAGAGCACTATTTGTCACATGCAATAATCCAAAATCACTGCAGTGAAATGATGTGTGCATGCACTCCAATGACTGTGCATGTTAAAAACATGACAGAACAACAACATTAGCCTGACTGGGGGAACAAAAATTCTAAATTAAGCAACACACTTAACAACAGGCAACAACAAACAAAAGAAATCACACATCACAGTTATTCCACAGTCCTTACTTATGAACTGTAACTGCTTAAAATGATTCATTTGTCCCATGGAGAACCATCTTTGACCTTGAAATGTATCTGTAACACTGGGGATAACCTGGTTTATGACAGGATGTGCTCAGTCTTATGCAGAGCACACACACACCTTAACTCCCCACAAGGTTGTTAAGTGTGTGCCAGGGGTGATGCCTCAGAGGAAAAAGCCTTGGCTGCAACACCTACCTACATCTCTGCAAACACAACACTGCAGTGCTGCTCAGAAATGTTTCTACATTAACATATTTTTTGTTTTGTTTTGGTTGGGGTTAAGTTGTTAATAATCCAATTCCTCAGTAGGACAGTATGGACATCTTTATGCAAGTGAATTTTCTCATTTTACATTTTATGTGCTGGAACAGAGAGCTACAACACAGAAAACTCTTCAACTCGGCTGCACTGTATGTTGTAACTCACAAACCGTTCCCTGTTGTTTCTAAATAAAAGCCGGGTTAATCATTTACTGAGGGAATTGCAGACATGTGAAATCACTGCTGCATTGAAATGGATGAATTTGCAATGCCGGGGTAGCATTTTCATTATAGTTGTTTGTCTAACATTAAAAAGAAAAAGCCTAATTTTCCTGCAAAATAGAGCACGAAGATGAGAAAAAAAAATGAATTTCTGATTACATAACTTCATCATGTATTAAATTTAGTATTTGTAGCCAATGAGTTGACAAAGTCTCTGGCAGGATCCTATCTACCATACCATAGCCGAACATGAGGTAACATCTGAAAAGAACGGTTTCCTGTTCCAGAGAAAGGAGGGAGAAATTGTGTTGTCGGGTGTCCTAGATTATCTGCAGGCCAGAGAATTGAGAGAAAATGGCTTTCTGCTCAAATGCAATCTTGTTTAATTTCCCAATCTATTTCAGCATATTGGGTAAGACGGGCGCTTTTTCCTGCTCTCCATTATGAGCCATGTGGTTTACATTTTAATGAACATGTCTTTGTTCTTTGACAGGTGTTCATAATTGGCCTTATAGCCGACAGGAAGTTCCAGCACTTTAACCCAGTCCTGGAGACCTACATTCGAAAGCATTTCAGCGCCACGCTGGCGTACATGTGAGTTAAATACCTACCATACAAACAGGTCAATGACATTTTATCATCAAGTTTGTGGGATTATTATATTTATATATGCGATCCTGTTTGTAGGAAGCTGACCAAAGTTCTGAAGAACTACGTGGACAATGCCGAGAAGCTGACGGAGCAGCTGCTGAAGGCCATGAAGGCACTGGAGTACATCTTCAAGTTCATTGTCCGCTCCAGAGTCCTCTTCAACCAGTATGTCCTGATTCACCCATACAGTAGAACACGCACACAGATCACTCTGCATTGTTGGCAACACAAAGAGCGCTGCAGCATTGAACTCATAGGCAGACGGGCTCTTTCACTTACAACAACAGATAAAGATATTTCTGTCCTCAAAGCAGCATCAGTATAAGAAATTTTTTTTTTTTTAACATGTCCCTGAGTTGTGAGTATGTTTTTATTTTTAGTGTTGAACAGTATTTCATTTCATTATTGGCAAAGTTGTTCTTCATTGGTTTTAGCCTTATTACATAATCCAAGTCAGTATTGATGGTGGTATTGATTGTGTTATCCGCATTAGGTTCTGCTGCTGCTGAATAAAGTTGAATAGGGTGAAAGTGAGTGATGTAATATCTATGGGCATATTTGTAATTGGCTGCGATGTTAAATGAATGATCATGTTGTCGAGCCACCGAGTGAAGCCGTTGGTGGCTGAGGAACTGATGTACGATCCTGGTCTAATTGGGTGCGCAGGGTTTGATTGGTTTTCTGCCCAACGTCTGGAGGACGCGGCGTCCTTTAGCTCACACATCGGACCACTGCGCCGTCGCTCTGCGCTAGAGACCTCCGTCTCCGCGGTGCCGGTGCCAACTGGCCACTTTTTGTAGGATTATCCGTAACGACCTGAAAGCAGACCTGTGTTTTGTAGTCGTTAAGGCACTTCCTCTGGTTGGTTGCCAGTTCTCGGCTCCATTGGGCCGTTGTTGCTGAGTCACACTCAAGAGTTTGGACTCGGTCTAAACGGCGAAGTTGCAGCTGTTGGTGCCTTTCATGGAGTTTTGACCAGAAGGTGCCAAGGTTACATCAGCGGGCCTGTTTCATCGCGGGCCAGTGGAAAATTTCTATGAAATGGTAGAGGAGACACTCTAATCACACAATTTCACCCCCGTGACTTAAGACTGGTGCGGCCGTCCAGAGCTCCCTCGGCTCTGCGGCGCTTGCAGGTGAGAAACGGCTGTAAGTAATTGTTGTTGTGGGAGCCGGGGGAGACGGATGCTCTCTAATCCCGTGATTTCTGTAAGCTGTCAACGGTGACTATCCTGGACCGTGTAATACCTGCAGCCCCGTGAGAGATTGTGGCGCCACAGAACCCGCCTCTATGGAAGAAAGCCAGTCAAATCTGATGCACTGGGACCAATCTCACCACTTCACCCCTGTTTGACCTGCCTCCCACTGCTTCAGTGGGGCTCTTTTTTTGTGTGGAAACAATATTAATTTCTCACAGAAATCCTAATTTTGATGTTTTATTTATTTATTTTCCCCCCCGTCTGAGCAGTTGACACAGTTAATTACTTTGCAGAGAGCACAATGTGGCTCATTTACAGTTAATACCCAGTTTGTGGAGATTTATGGGCTCTCCACGCGGGATAAAATACATTTTCATTTTTTGGTGGGGGGGATTAACAGAGGAAGCCCTGCTTTGTGTTCCCATGCACTTAGAAATTCGGGGAAGTGTTGTTCTTCAATTGTACTGCGATCACTGGCTTTTAGATGCAATAATCACTGGGCAGCTTTCACGCCACATGAACCAAGGCAGCAGCAGCAGCAGAGACGTTAGAAATACTACACGCTGGAAAGAATCCGAAATTGGAGTCGGTGAACCCCCTTGCATGGCATTTGCTTTCTGTATCACATATAGTACTCCAGGAGAGTCATTAACATAGATCATTAATTTTTCTGATTTTTGTTTCCACATGAAAGCAGGCAGGTGCTTCTGGGTCTTGTCATGTTGTTTTAAATGCTAATCTGGCTGGCAGCAAGAGTGATGTCTGTGGTTCGGATCCAAGAATATTTGCATTGATAACACACACACGGGCCATTCTGCTGGCTGCTTTTAATGATTTAACAGGGAATCATCAAACTCTTGTCATTTCCAGTGCGGGCGGGGCTGTTTACACTGGGATGAAACAAACAACAGCCTTGTGATCATCTGCCAATGTAATTCTCTACTTCATCTCCTCCCAGGCTCTACGAGAACAAAGGAGAGGCCGAGTTCATGGAGTCCTTGAGGAACCTTTTCACATCCTTTAATGATATGATGAACAGTAATTCAGAGAACACTGGCATGGTGAAGGTAGGCTGAGTATCACACACGGTCCGACTGCATGCTATCACTCAGACTCGCTGCCAAGAAATATCTGCTGCCGTGTGAATAGTAAATAACTGCTGCTGCTTGAATAGTAAATAACTGCTGCTGTGCGAACGGTAAATAAATCTGCCATGATTTGCTTTGGATGACGTGCTCTGTAATTGGAGATGCATGTGTCTTGTTAGATCTAAATGAATACAACAGCTAATTAGACAGTAATGTTAAAGATCCCTCTGCTCATTGACGGTCTCCACGTCCTGGAATATTTGTTTTCCTTCACCTTTGCCACTTCTCTGTGCAGATTTTCCTGATCTTTATTCCGGGCTGCACATAAAATAAAATATGTATGCGACATTTTTTTTTAAACTAAATAGATGATTAAAGGAATTTGTCAACATATTGGGCAATATGAGTATTTGCTCTCTGGCTGAGAAGATCAGACCCACACTCATAACCCTCTGGTAAATATGAAGCTGCTGTAGCACCTCTGCAGCTCGCTAATTAACACTCTTCATCTTGTTTATTTAATCTGTACAAAAGTGTTACTGTTACACTGAGGTATACAAACAAAAAAACTTAGTTTGATGGGAGATAATAGGATGTAAACTGCTTGTATGGATTAAACTATGGGAGCTTCAGGGATGCTTGCAGGCCTTTGGACAGAGGCAAGCTACAGATTTCTCTCCAGGGTTGACACTAAGCTGCTGATTTCAGCTTCATATTGTATTTACTGATCGATCTCCTCTGACTCACATAGAAAGTGTAATGCATGTTCCAACATGTCAAAGATTTAAGATTTAAGCTCAGTCTGGAACCAAAAACATGAACATTTTGCCAAAATGAATCATGTATGTCCTGAATTAAATACAATTTCAGAGCATTTTATTTAGGTGAAGATAATCTTGCATCAAACAAAGACATTTGTAAAAGTCTTAATCATTAATGCATGTATCAAAATATGCAAAGTTTTACATATTGTGGAATAAATTTTACCAAATGTATTCTATATAGAAACCTTAACTTCTCAATAGAAGTGCATTAGTTAGGGATTTTTTGTCTCAGGCGCTGCAGATCGAATTTTAAATTTTGCTCAACATATTTTGTGATTACTTGTGCAACTCTGTAATGTTTTGTGCAGCCCCAGCCTTTCAGATTTCTCTTCCATCCTCACACTGTGTATGTTTGTTGTCTGTTGGTCTCTCTTGTCTGTCCGTGCTTGTATATACATGTTTGTGTTTTTCCTCTCTTCCTTTCTCTCTGACCTTGACTGTCCTGTGGTCTGGGGTGCCCCCTCTGGCCTTCTGCTCTTTAGCTGCTCCTTAAGGTACTTATTTCACCGCCTTCCTCCTTCTGCCTTTAATCTCCCTCCATTATTATGTCTACATTTCATTATCCTTGACCCCAAACTTGGCAACTTCAGATGTAAAACAAACAAGTGCACTCTTTTTTTTATGTGATTCTGTGCAGATACACTCAGACCACACATGCTTCTGTGCAGACACCTATGCTTTTAGAGATAACATAATCACAGGGTACATGCACCTTGGCGCACCTACAGTAGATCCATGTGCACGCTCAACCATAGGAGAAGCTCAGGAGTCAATTAGGAGTCAGTTGCTGTGTAATTGGGTGAGATATTAGCTTTACTGTCAGTAAATTAAAAACTGATCTTGAGGAACGGGCATGAAAGCGAGGAATCCTGGTTTCTTCCCGAGTCTGCCCTCGTGAAAAGCACTGTGACAGGTGGAAGCTAATGAGCAGTCCCATCATACCTCCAGTCTGAATCCTGATGAACATCTGGACAGAGCAGGCAGCGCACGATGCAGAGGAAAATTTTTTGATTAACACACGCACTGAAGCGCACACAGGAGCAGGACACAAAGCACAACAACGCGACTCCACTGAGATTTCTCTCTTTGACTCTTCACACAACACAGCCCTGCACAACAGGTGGGTGTTTGGTTGTTGCTGAGAACAAAGCAAAGACAAAAAAAAAAGAGACATTCTGCTGTTAAAATGTCCTCTTCAGTGGATAAACAGAGGCTGTTGGCTTTTTTTATCAGAAAGAGCCAGGGCTGCTCTTTCAAACAGCATCTTTGAAATCCATGTTTCAGGCTCCAACTCTTTCTGACTGCAGAACGGGGTGGTGAAGTGCCGTGTCGAGGTATACATATTAAAGTGGGAAAAAATTCTAAGAAGATGAGAGTAGATTAAAGCGGCCCTGCATCCCTTTTTTCACAAGTCAAGGTTAAGATACAGCTTTACTCCGCTGCAGAGATGTTTTTAGAAGTATGTTCTTTAGACGGGAATAAAAAACAGAAATTTTGCCAACACCTCCTTATTTCCTGAAGGCAGTAACCAAGAATTTTCTCTCGTGTAAACATCACCAAATCACCTGTCACACATCCTCCAAAATAAACCATGCACAATCGGACGCGCGTGTGGTGGTTTGCAGCAGGTGACGTCCAGTGCGCGCTCCATTGGCGTGGCTAATCAACCTCTATGAGAGCGACTGGCACCGTCGCTAATTTGCACAGATGCTGTATAAACACCCCCAACCCACCTTGGCCGGCGTTTAGCAGCAGTCACTCAGAGAGGGAAGTGTCAGCTCGGTTAATCATTCCCATTATTAATGGATGGCTGTGTAATCAGCCACTGGGTGCACGCACTTGATGACTTTATTATAGTATCGATGGATAAATTAAGATCCTATCTGGCTGTGTCTATCAAGGTATCATTAGAAGAGATCTTCCTCTGGTCCCAGGTTATTTACAAGGAGCCTGAACACCACAACCACCACTCTGTCCTCAAGTACACTGAATTGAAACGGCCACATTACAGGAGCTCAGCGTTAGCGTCTGGGGCTGATATCGATAGGTTATTAATAAAGAATGCCCACTCATAGTCTGGAGGTGCAGCAAATATTTAGTCTTCATCATCATCTGTTAAACGTTTTTCCTGAGTGAAACGGAAAAGTAGGACACAGTCATCTTAATGAAGCTGGAAGACACATTTACACTTCACTACACACACAATGCAACAGCATGCAATTCCCACCTTACCTGTGGAAAATATTGTATTACATAATGCAGGGTTGAGTGTCTCACTAAATATCAATCAATGACTAAACTAATTAAGTCGCAGATGAACATAATCATGTCATGTTTCCTTTGTTCCTCTGGTAAAGGGCGCTGCGCTGAAGTACATCCCCACCATCGTCAATGATGTCAAGTTGGTCTTTGATCCCAAGGAGCTCAGGTAATTTTATATGAAACGTTACATATTCCCACACTTGATTATAGAGGTAGATCGGCCTTATTATTATTTGTGTGAACACACCGACAATCTGTGTGTAAATGTGTAAACTGCAAATATAAAACAGCTTCCGCAAATGAAATTATTATTTCTAAATGAATTGATGTGTTTTTATGTGTTTTTTATTCATGGGATTTGTGTATCTGCACACCCGTTCCCTATTTACAAGAAATCTTTTTGTGAGTTTTCAAATTAATTTGTTTGTATTTGTGCAAGGTTTTTTTTATATTTGCAGATTGTCCATTTACACACAGACTGTCAATGTGTTCACACAATACTACTGAGACAGATTTACCTCCGTGTTTGACTGTGACTGCAGATGACAAGTTGTCACCACAGCAGATCACACACATCTGAGAGTTAAGGGGGCGTCGCTTAAACTCATTAAAGCAAATCTATAGAAGATGCTCAGATTAGCCTATGCTCGGGGAATTCAAGGAAGAATCTGCATTGTTTTGTTTTTTGAAGTGACAGCTTGTTACGATGAGTAGATCTGCTCTACGTATCACTACCAAACTGATGGGATTATGAGCCACTGTCAAGACTTGGAGGCTTTATTTATGTACTAGTCTGGCTGTTTTTATTCAACAGCTCAGCATTCACTCACTGCATTGGTTAAACATACCCAGGTTGCCTTGGAAACCCACGTCTGCTCCACTCAAGTGTCCATTACAGTTAATGTTGTCCACCGCAAATGTCATCTGCTGCTATAGCTGAATGTCTGTCTTGATAACAAACAACCTCTTAAAGCGTCACATGCTGATGTCATCGCGAGACTCAGTTGTAGAAATGTTGAACAACAACAACAAAAACCTTCTTATATGAGTTTTTCTTCTATGTTCGAGTGAATGGGCTGTTGAGCTCAAGTGACCTTTTGCAACCGTTGACCAGAAATTTCAGATTCATGTATTTTTTAAGCCGTTTCTGAGACCACAGAGGATATTGCATTTGTGACAAAACGCCTCATGGGTCTGCCCTTGATTTTCTGTCCCATTTTTCTGTCTTTAATCTGTTATGCTAAAAGGACACAGCACAAACAAAATAGAATGGCCTTATTTACGGAGCATTATACTTACAAATATGTGAGGAAGTGTTCAGTGAAACACTCTTCGCTGTAAACGAGTCTTTAAAACCCACGTTTTGTTTACGTTTCGCTCCAACCTTTTCATCATGAGTAACTGCGTAGTTCAGATGAATGTAGTCACACATGAGTCACACTGATTGCATCCTCATTTTCTTATTATGATATATGCATCCTGCACACAGACAGTTGAACCAATAGAAAAAAAAAATCAGCATCTCATTTCTGACCAGGCTAATGTTTGTCAGTAAAAAATGAAGCCACTCTTTTTCTTAATGATCTAATTTTCCCTCCATTGAAGGTCAGGAGAGGCGGAATAATAAGGAAGTCTGTGAAGAATGGTGGCGCTCTGTCTCGGCCCCTTAAATTATCTCAGAACTAATCTCATCACAAGCTCAATATGCTGAATGGGTGTGTCTTTTTTTTGTCGCAAGATCCTTGCTCATATCATCCCAACTCATTTTAATCAAAAGCAGTCAAACACGGCGCTGACAGCAGCCGTCCACCTCTGCTTAATCTAATTCACAAAAGGGGAAACCCTGTATGTGCCACAAAGATATATTTTACCACCAGATGAAACACTCTTGACACCGGGATCTTTTTTTTTTTACCACGCAGCTCAGGGACTGGCAACAAACTGTGCTAATACATGTAGGTATTTTCCAGGCCCTGTAATGTGCTTTGCCTGCTCATCATCATGCAGGCACTCAGAAAGGGGCCCCCCTCTTCCATTTGCCCATGTGCAGCACCTGGGCAGCTGCCATCCCCACAGCAGTTTCTGGGCCACACAAGGCTCGCTAAGCCCTGGCTCTGGCCGCTACTCCACCACTGTCACAGCCACACAGATGAGGAGGGGGAGGGAGGGAGGGAGGGAGGGAGGGAGGGTCTTTGGTTTTCAGCCTCTCTGTTCTGTCTGTTCAGCTCTTGCAGCTCCCTTCTCTCACCTTTGCTCTTGTTTTGATTTAATGTAAATTCTTCACAGTGTATGAAACTTGATCGAGATGTTTGGTCTTATTCAGGTTGTTCATGATGGAGCATGCAAACATTTTTAAACCAGGGCTGTAAAGAAAACACGTTAGGCTGTAAACTGCTATCATGAGGCATTAATTAAATCATTAATCCGTCCTACCTGCTCCTCTTGAATTTCCTGTAACAATGCAGTGCTCACTGTGCTGCCGTCCTCTCTGTAGTTCGAGGCGAAACATGAGAGGAGCTTTTGATTTTAGCTTTAATTCTGAAAGCTGGAGTCGTCCTCATGAAGCTTTCAGTTAGTCATAAATCACAGGGCTGTCTCGGATGAGGTGGTATCAGCTGTTCCTGTTGTTAGTGCAAACCTGGCTGAGCAGCTGAGCTGGAGGCGACTAAATTGAAGCCTTGGGGGTGCCGGCATAATGAAGACCTGGCTCCTTTTATTGAGGAAAAAAAATCTCAGATTATTGTATGCACATGGATATGGGTATTTCTCTGAGGCTCTGAAGTTTTAATCATTCAGTTGCATGTTAGTTCTCTTAACAACAACAAAAAGAAGACAGGAAAATTCATCATCTATTTGAATACTGTGTCCTGGCGCTCAAGGTTGAATAGAATAGAAATCCTACTGGTCAATAGCTTTGTGCGACACAAAAGCAACATTAACACGTTTGAGATGAAGGTTGCACACACCCACACAGGTGTTTTCATGTGTCTGGGCTGATTCGACTCTCGCCAGGACTGTGCAGTCTCTGCTGGACTGACTCAACTGTCTGAAACTAACAAAATATGAAGCTTTGTTATAATCAGCCAATATTAGGAGTGGACCACAAGGGTTATATAACCATATCAGTGCATATCTCAACATATAGAGTCATATTTTACAATTTTATGTGACATTTTGTATCACAATAGCTGCATATTTTGTTTTAAAGCACCCTCAATGGAAAAAAAACTTGATGAAAACTAGGTGATTCATCACATAAATACAAACATTTGTGAATCGATAACCATTTCTTGACATTAATTTGCAACAGTGACAAATGTCCTCTAATATAAACAGAGCTAGGAGAGTCAGCCTCTAAGAGGAAGCTGCTTTCAGAGTTCATTCAAGTCCTCTGGGTTTTTTGCTACAAGTTCTCAAATCCTCAAATCCTGGACAGAATATGTGAGAAGTACCTGCGTGGGCGTGCGGAGCCATTAATTGTGTTTTGGATGACTGCTTGCGGTTTGCACGCAGTCAACCAATCCAAGGGGTGCGTGATGAAGTTTGACCTTTTTGTCTTTATTGTCCCCGTCCCCACCCCCACCCCTCTCTGTCTCTGTCTCTGCAGCAAGCTCTTCACCGAGTTCATCCTCAAGGTTCCTCTGGGTCGCCTGGTGAAGCAGAAGCTGGACTGTCTGATTGACATTGTCCACAGTGATCTCTTTACTCATCACGGTGAGAATACACACACACACACGCACACACTGTACTGGCTGTTCACCGCGTGCTCCTTCACTCTCGGGTCCAGTAATCACAGACACCACCTGCCTCCCCAAAGGTAGCCCAGTGTGAGCCACAGTAAAGGTCACTGGTGAGGTGTAGTGGAAATCCCTCTTGTTATCTAAGAGGAATGAGCATCCCCATTGCTAAAATCACCTGGACTTGTCTCTATCAGACCACTGGTACTTCCTTTTTCCTCATTCCTCAAGTCTCTGCTCTTCTTTTCTTTCTTTGTTTTACTTTTTAATCCCTTTTCCTGAAATCTCATTTTCCTCTCCTGGCCTCACCCCGGCTGCTGCACTCCACTGTCATAGACTTTTATGAAACGCTTGGACACAGCGCTGTTGTATATTTTGGCCGTGTTGCAGCAATGCCAGACATGAAGGGCAGGGATGTAGGGCTGGTTAATGAGAACCTGTACCTCTCTGCTCTCTGCAGCCAGGCTCGCCCGCGGCGACCTGCCGACGAGGCCCCCGCCACAGCGACGGTCCAGGGCCAAGCATTTTGCTGGAGGCAGTGGTTCCTCTGAGGCCGTGTTAGCTTCGATTTAGAGCCCGTCCTGCGGTGGTAAATGAAATGCAAAGTGCCAGGCAACAGTGATTTAATGTGGCTGGAAGGGGACAACACATGCCTCAGAGCAGCGGGCTTAAATATAGGAAGTGGACGACAGTTTTCCAGCACGCCACACTTGCTCTCTGCTTCTGTCGTCAACCGATCTGTTCAGCATGAATACACCGGAAAGATGATGAGATGGGATTTGAAAAATGGTGTAAAACAAATTTATCCTGTTGAATAATCTCAGATATTGAACAAAACATAATATAAATGTCTCTGCCTTTAATTTAATGATCCGGTCTTTTCATACTAAAAGTAACATAAAATTGTAAGTGTTGAAGAGAATTGCTCAGTGCACAGCCCTTTGGCCATCGCCACTGATCTGTTGGTGTAATTGTGGAGAAGCAGACGCTTGTGAATAGCTTTGCAGATCAGCAGGGGCACTTGTTGCTGCAATGAAGACAAGAATTTTCCAGCTGTTCGGCCCTCGATACATCTATGCTTTGAACACATTCAGCCATCTTTCAGGTCCGTGTTTGTTTTCAAGTGTGAAAAGCAGCGATGGAAAAGGCTTCAAAGTTAACTTGTCTGTCCCTGCAGTAGCATCAAGCTGAGCTCTGCTGTGGAGATTTATCATAGATAGTGACCAGTAAAAAGAGTTTGGTGTTTTTTTTAAAGGGATAGTTCGACATTTTGGCCAATGGGCTCCTTGCTGGAATCAGCAGCAGGGTTGTTAGCTTTACAGTATTTGTCGGTGCAAGCTAATTTTTGAACGGTGGAGCAGAGCCGCAAGCTGCTCATGGGATTTCTTGGTTTCCTTCATCAAACTCATCAAATACACAATCCAACAACTCCAAAACGCTCTGGTGGACAAGTTGAGACCTGCACATTCACCACGCTATGAGATAATAACACAACGTTATGAGACAGAGTTTTTAGAGGTAACAAACACAAACATACTGCCATGACCATATGGAGATTATGGCAATGGGCCAATTTGCCAAAATGTTGAACTACCCCTTTAAGGCGGCCACATCTTGATCTTCAGGTGATCCCTGAAACGTTTCCTCGCCAAAACCATCACCAAAGTGAAATCCTCTGGACTTCTCAGCGCTAACGAAAGCCCAGCAAAGAGGCATTAACCCAGATAACTCTAACCTCAATATGGAGTTTCTGCACGTGCTCATCAATATGCATCGGACGTGCTCACTGATGACAGCGTTCTCCTTCCTGTAGGCTGCACAGTGATTAACATATTTAATGGTTTCTGTGCAGAAAACATGTCCTGAAAGAGCACTTTTCCAGCCCCCGGTGGGTTCGTTTCTGTTCAGAATCCCAACTTCAGACGATAAGATGACATCCTTTCCTCCACGGGTTTATCTTTTATTCTTTACATTTGAATTCAAAGTGCTGTGCGTTTCCTTTGGTGTGCATGCGCAATTCCCCGTTGCATATGAAAACTTAATGAACTCAGAAAAGAGGGGCATGTTTTGTTTCTTTTGTTTCTTTATTAATATTATTATTATCATTATTATTACTGCTTTGGAGGCACAACAATGCTGTGTCACCTTCGTTGCTGATGATGTGAAAAAAAGGAAGGAGCCGAGCAGGGGGCGCATGAATCGCTTGCAAATGGGCTCATTGGACGAGAACAAATATGTCAGCTGCTCTCCTGGTCTGTGTTAAAAGGGAAAATCAGTGTAGCGTCTAAAATCTGTTTGGGCTGCAAGTTTGAGGAGAGCACCCGTGGTCTGGCTTGATAGTTCCAGTCTGCTTGTACCGTACCCACCCAGCAACTAGTGTGTATGTGTGTGCGTGAGTGTGAATGTATGTATATATGTGCTCACATGACTGTGTGTGCCACTGCTGGTGTGTATTGTGTGTTTTTGAGGAGGCGCAAAGGGATTGAGGATTGAAGCCCTGTAAAAACAAGGTATTAAACACTCCACACAATGTTAGACGCCCTCAGATAGGAGATTTACTTTTGTGTTCAATCCCTGAAAGATTGCTAAGCACACACACACACACACATATATATAAACACAATTTTTTTTCTTTAAGCTGTATCAGGCGGGTAGTTCGGTCCTCTGTTCCACAGCACCAAAAATATTTCAGCGCAGACATGGTTGTCACTTTGTGTCAGGGCCTTGTTATCATGTGACAAGACTCTTAACATCCATAACATTTTTCTTTTTTAGGTGTTTAGCGGTGGAAGATTTAGGTGAAGAATAGCTGCATTGTTGAGCAGCCTTCCCACAATGCTGCTGCAGTCAAACACAGGAAGCTGCTGGGATAATGCTTGGCGGAGCTCCCTCAGATGTTCAGTCGGAGCCGTTTCTCCACGCTCCCAACTGGTTCTCCCAAGTTTTTGCGTCGGCAAAGTGACACCAAAGTGACACTGCTAAGCTGATGCTAGGGGGAAGCCACCATGTGGGGAGGGCGAGGCTTGTTTTTTATATTCACTTATTGGAGTTAGGCAAGGCCTGCTAAATTGCTAGAAGATAGTTTGTGAAGGTGTCGAAGATGCGCTCACCGATTTAAAATCAGATTTGAAAAGTTTTATTTGTTAAAGTGCATTACTTTGCCTTTTTATTCCAGAGTCTAATCTGGGTCTCTGAGCAATGTTCCCTCTAATTTTCAAAACTCCTGAGCAGAAATGGAGCGACTGTGAGCCTCGTGGGCTTGTCTTTTTTAATGATCTCTGACAGCACCCTGTCTCCTGTTACTCATTGCGGTGATAAACGCCCAAAGAGGTGTACATACTCACGGTTTAGGTAATACATTTCATAATTCGAAGCGCACATTAGGGAGAAATAAACCGTAAACTATTTGGGGATATTCAAGTGCGCAACTTTTTTTGTCTTGGGGGGAGCAGAGGGAACGGTGTCTCTGAGTGGAGTTCAGGGTTATGGCGTATGGTTGATTAATAGAAGCAGGGTTATGACGTGGAAACAGAAAGGGCCTCTTGAAGATGTTCACTTCGGTCAGAGCTGCTTCTCCGTCTTCTTTACGAACATGGAGATGAAATGCAGCAATGTCTCCTTTCTTCGTTGGTCTCTACGGAATCGCTTCATACGACTCTGCCTCATATGTAAGGAGGAGGAGAGGGATTGGAGAACAGAGAGCACAGATTCATATTCAATACCTCTGGGTATTGTTTATGCAGGGGTCGCTGTAGTTCACGCTATTCATTACGCTTTACATCCTGCTGTTTATCATTCGGCCTTGAGCGCTTACTGGCGAAGCTCTGTGTGTCTCAGCAGTGTGTGTGTCAGTTGTGATGTGTAATGAAGTTACAATTTTATTTCCCCCCCCCTCCACTTGATTAGCTTATTAAAGCGGTAACATTATCTGTGGAGCAGAGAGATTGTATTGATTTTGCGTTGCAGTCGGTGGCTGTTTAGAGCAGCCATGTCTCCACACCTTGTCATTATAACAATTTGTTATTTGAGCGCTGTTGTCCCTGTGGTCCGCAGCGCTATCGGTGATGCCTCCTCTCACCGCGCTGCTGTTATTATCTCTTAAGATGACATTAATATCAGTGCTCAGACTTCCTCCGTGTGAGAAACACAGTTGGTGCGCTCATGAATTATTTTCTTTCGCTTTATTTTGTTTATTGCGGAGGGGATGTAAGTTTCTACGGTAAAACTTAAATGGATGGAAAACTTTTACATGATTCCCTTCCCTTTCCATAAATCTATAAAATATGCACTTAACCCCCTAACAGATGCTCCCACCTTCTAATTGAACCAGCCTAACCCCAGTATTTGTCCCTGGGCTTTAAATATGACCCCCACACACACACACACATATACACAAAAATGCCACTGAGATTGGAATCAGAAGGTTTAATAAAAAATATGATAATTTTGTGGCAGGCTGCCTTAGGTTTACCTTCCATGAGAATACTTTCCTGGCTTATCACTGCTGTCCTCCATGTCCAATTGCCAGCCAAACTCTGTGCCCTCTGCGTATGGAAATCCGCTTTTTGATGTCGCCGTCAACATCAGACAAACTCCTCGGGTTTGGTTTGGTTCGGTCGCGTGTTTTTTTTGTAGAAATAATCAAATCTCGACTGTTACTTTCTGCTTGTATTTGCTGTTTAAGGTTCAAAGGTACGGTGGCCCTGAGAGCCCAATATACACTTCACTGCAGCTCAAGAAAACACGCACACAAATTATGCAAATGTGCCATCACTTTGCTCCTCTTTTCAAAATGACATGGTTTGATTCTCACACCAGTACGACTGTAGATGTTACTGGGCCACTAATGGGTTGAGTGCTTTGATTTAATAGAGGAGGAGGGACCAGTTTAATCAGCTTGTAATTAGTAATGGTATCAGGTCACTAGGTAGTTTGCTAATTATTTTTTACTACCTAATATTTCCAGAGAGGACTTTGATTTGTTCAGCTCTGAGAAGTTGATGACCTTGTTTGACTATTGTTCTGCTGTTGCACTGTCACCATTTCTAAGAATTTGAGGAGCTTTTTTTTTGTTGCCACAGTCATTTTTTAATAAATATATTCACCGTGCACATAGTTTTAATTTAATCCTTGGAGCTGTGAGGGAGCCATTAACAAGCTGCGTGCCTCTGCATCCACAGTGTGTCGACAGCATATGCCGCAGTGGCTGTCATCTGTTCCTCGTGTTGAGCTGCCGCCGTCGTCGCGAATGTTTATATATCCGCTGATGTGTCCCCGCAGATTGCCGCGAGATCCTCCTGCCGCTGATGACGGACCAGCTGAAGTTCCACCTGGAGAAGCGGGAGGAGCCAAAGGCGTGCTGCCAGCTGCTCAGCGACATCCTGGAGGTGCTCTACAGGAAGGATGTGGTGAGGAACGCACCTCTTGCAGCTTTTATTCCACACGTTTCTGCCGTGGTTATTTTCCTAAGTGGTTCCTAATCGCCGCGCTGCTAATTTATTTAATTGTCCTGCATGTCCTGGAAGGAGCAGATTCTACAGCAGTGTTAATTTACCAACCCCTAAACTTGGCTGTGCTCGATAAATCCTTGCTGAGGGTGGCTGGAGGCCCACCTTCAGCACCATGAACATGCTGCTAGAGCAGGATGATGAGCTCGGCCTAATCCCTCGGTGTTTTTAGACCCAGAGAAGCTTATAATAATGTGGTCTGCATAATGAGGTTGAGGAGCCGTTGAAGTCAGTCACAAAGTCAGTTATAGAGCCTGTCAAGTCCAATCCATTTCTCATCATTAATTAGTGTTGTTCTTTTTTTTTATCCAATTAATCAATTTACACAAGTCGGAGAAGATGAAAACAATGAACGTTGGCGTCGGTTGATTGGAATGAAACAATTGCGACTACTGTATTTCCAGCTTAGTGACGATCTACAGTACCACTTGCTCGCTGGAGTTTACTGTACATCTCTCACACTGAGATTTCACACAAACACGCATGCACATGATGGCACACACACACACACAACACTCTCTCTTCACAAATGTGTTTCATCCTCTTCCATGCCCCGGCTCCTGATGTCCTCCCTCAGGCCCTCTCAGACTCCCCTCGCCATTGATCACCACGGCCTCGCCTCCCACACTCCTCTCTGCGAGGGATTATCCACCTCTCCCACTTGCTCTGACTTTAACACTCCTTGTCTCTCTGTCTCATGTTGCCGCTTCCTCTCGCTGCCGTGCTCTCTCTTTCTTATCTGGCCCACACCGCGCACTTCCTTAGACTTAAATGTGCATGTCGATAAGGAGAGGGAAAATGATGTAAGGGAAACCACTGCGGATACTTCTGTCTACGGGCGTTACTGGGTTATCAAGCAGCTTATATCTCGTTAGGAGTGAGGATCATTGTGTGTCCCCCTTTTATAATGGCTAGATTCAAACTAAATCAGGAGTTTTTCTTTGTCCAATTGTGTAGATACTTAACACAAACCTGTATTTTTCTCTGTCTGAAACTCCCTCCTCAGATTTTAGTTTATACCTCCCGATTGCGATTGTGGGAACTTTGTGTCCGTGTACGTGCACAGACTCGGGTGAACGAGCTTTTCAACCACGGAAAGAGCCATGTAAATTATTGAAAGTTTAGGTTCATGCCGTAAGAGCTCAGACGTGCAAGACAGGTAGAGACGGACCTCCGCTCACTCAAACTAATAACCAGCTCCGAGGAAAATCGTCCCACTTCCGACAGCGGCGCGTCTGCCCCATGGGTGTTCCCCCTTTTAAAAGCCAGGATTTGTGAAGTATAAATGGTTTTAGCTGCACCGGTCTTATTCATCCAATCATCCTGTCTCTTACAGTGGCACAAAATGTTCTCTCTGTATATTTCAAGTTTGTGCGGAGGCAGAATGAACGTCTTCATATAAGTTGATAAAGACTTCTCTGTCTGTGTTTTCAGTTTGAGGATAACCTGAGAATAGATGTCAGTAAAACTCACCAGGAAGCCCCCCTCCCCTAATATTTTAGGATTTTGCCCTTCTTCTCACCTCACGTGTTTTCTTAACTCGAGCTGATCATCAGCCAAATGTTCGTGGATCACTGACAGTCCAGCTTTTAATCTTCTTTCTGGAGTTGTCAGTTACTAAATTTTGACAATGATTCATTGTAAATTCGTTGAAAACAGATTAACCTCACTTATTTTTTTATTAGTGCTGTTTTATAGCCGACTGTAAAATCTCACTCTCAGCTTTCTCCTCATCTGCAGCATGACTCATATAAATAATGCCTGCACCGATGCATTTATTAATAGATGTATATACATTTATAGATGTACGTGCACCAAAAATAACTGTTCAGAGCAAATTTTCACAGGTGGATTTGTGTTTGACATGCTTGTGTTGTGCCTCTGTGTTGATTTCTGTGTGTATTGCAGGGTCCCACTCAGTGGCACGTGCAGATCATCATGGAGAAGCTGCTGAGGACAGTGAACAGAACAGTCATCTCCATGAGCCGTGATTCCCCTCACATCGTAAGTCAGACTGATTTTCTGTAGTTCAAAGTACGATAGCGTGCACCACAACTGACTTTTTCCATTTTCTGCACACACACTTGCACACACGTGTGCTCACTCCAGTTATTTGGAGGTCTATACAGCCGAGTGAGCCAAACTCCCACAGGCCCACTGCAACCCCGCTTCTATTCCATAGCTCTCATAAAAGGTACAGTCCACCTTGACCAAACAAAAAAAAAAAAAGAAGCTTTCACAGAATCTCAATCTCCACAGTGGCTTTGATCTGCTCATACCTCTCTCCAGCCAGTTGTTCATGTGCCAGCCTGTGTGGGTTTCACTTTTGCCGTTTCATGTTTTATTTTTTTTAAGTTTGTGTGTTTACTTTCACCGCATCTCCCCGCCACCGCCGTTGGCATCCTTCTCCCAATCACACTCTCCGCTAGAGCTCGATAGCAATTAATGCACTTATCAGTCATCGTGTAAGTACGCCGTCTGCCCGACCCGCGCGCCGTAGCCTTCATCCATTTTACATGAGTGCCATCGATGTTGACTTTGACTTTTCTATCGCTTCCTCTTGGCGTCTCTGTCCAGCAGAGCCGCGTGCAGTTTTGTGATGTGACTTTGAAAGTGCGACTTGAGCGATGAACGTTCAGCGGCGTCCAAAAGTCTCAGACCACTCTCCCAAAGTGGTATGTAGATTTTACATAAGGTTTTTATGATGAAGGAGATTCCTCTGAGGGCACTTAAAGCTACTTTTACAGCCCACTTAAATTCAGATAAGTGATGAGAGAGACGTTTCCTCTGCATTTTAAGTACATGTAGGGAAACCGGAGAGCTGTATATGATACCGACTGATGATATTGACACTGTGGCTGTCTGGCATCGCACCCGTTCTCCCGTCTCAGGTTATTTATTGTATTTTATGCGCGTGACTGAGAGAGACTGAAGCTGTGTTGTTGTGTTTTTATACCCTGGGAACTCGCTATGGGGGCAAACACAGGTGTAAGGGTTGGGGTTAGACCAGGGGTCGACAACTTATAGTGTTAAAAGAGCCGTCTGGGTCCATTCCCACCGAATTTAACCCGACTCGGAGCCACAAAACCTACTTGCACATGATGCACTTCTACACTGAAGGCAGTGGGTCTGTGCAAGTAAAAGAACGCCATGCACACACACACAGACACACACATGCTTCAAAGCATATTCTTTCATTAATAAGGGCCCCCTAAAAATGCCAGTTTGTATAATGTCTATTTCAGATTTCCTCATGTGGCGTAGCCTACAGCAGCCAACCGTCAACCTGAATATCAAATACATCAGTTCAGGGTCTGATATGAAAATATATATTTTCAAAATAATAGCTCATTAAATGATTTCTCTCATGAACTTCACTGCATGTATCCATATCAGGGTTGTAACACATCACTTTTCATGATTTTCATGATGATGGCGCGAGTGATGTTTACACTTGATGTAGTTCATGGTGGAAAAAAACATTTTGATTGACAAAATATTAAAACAAGTTTGTCACAAGAGCACCTCAGTCTCCAGAGAAATAACTATTGCAATGAGAAAAAAAACTAAAATAAAATCAATTTGCATTAAATGGCTAGGCCTGTAACGATACACCAAAGTCACGATTCGATTCGTATCTTGATTTCTGACACACACACACGAGACATTGGAATTTCATTAAAGGTTAGATTTTGATAGCAAAAACTAATTATTTATTATAACAACAACATTAACAATTATAACAACAGGCCCCGACCAAAAAAATATTATTCAATTCAGTTTGTATAAAGTCTATTTCAGTGTGCAAACTCATTCTCAATGCTTCATTTCTCATTGGCCGATTGGTCGCGGAAAAAAAACACATTTGCAGCTTTTCAAAATTAAGTCAAAATCAATATGACTGAATATCAAATACATCAGTTCAGGGTCTGATATGAAAATATATATTTTCCAAATAATAGCTCATTAAATTATTTCTCTCATGAACTTCACTGCATGTATCCATATCAGGGTTGTAACACATCACTTTTCATGATTTTCATGATGATGGCGCGAGTGATGTTTACTCTTGATGTAGTTCATGGTGGAAAAAAATATTTTGATTGACAAAATATTAAAACAAGTTTGTCACAAGAGCACCTCAGTCTCCAGAGAAATAACTATTGCAATGAGAAAAAAAACTAAAATAAAATCAATTTGCATTAAATGAACATTATTTATTCACTTTTTTCCCCAAAAAAATGAGCTGGTCCTCTCTACTGTAAACCACGGGAGCCACAGCAGAGGGATGAAAGAGCCGCGTGCAGCTCCGGAGCCGCGGGTTGCCAACCTCTGGGTTAGGCATTCAGTTGTGATGGATGAGGTCAGGTAAGGGTGTAGAAAATGCGTGGTGTCAATTAGCGTCCCCCACGGGGGTTAGTGAGACAAGTGTGTGTGAGCACCGCGCCCTCTCCATCTGGGGAGGCAGCGGGAAACGGCATCACCTGTTTAAATGGGAGCTTATCTGCTTTTATTACCAGTCACTGAGCCACGCTAGCAGAGGGTGATTTAATAAAGCCAACAGCACCCAGAGTTATCACACACTAATCATCTTTTGTTTGTGTTTGTGAATGTGTGTGCGTTATGTCATAGTGCCATAATACCTTCCCAGCACTCATCCCTCGTCCCCTGTGTCCTCTCCTCCTCGTGCTCTCTCCCTCTCACATGCATCCTCTCCTGCTCAGTTGCAGTAAAGGGCTTTTTTGGATTGCAGAGATTGTCTCCCTCTCCCTCTGTCTGAAGGTATCCCAGCACTGCACCAACTAGCCGGCCACGTTGGATGGAGGGAAACCCTCTGTTTTGTGACTCTGTGCATCACTCTGCTGCATAATGTAAAACTAATGAAACTGGAAGTTAAGCTGCTGCTTCCCCCTCGCAGTGATCTTCCTGGAGGGGATAGGACTCCAATCATCGTCATGGCAGTTAGTCGGCGTCACTCCTGCCTGGCTCGAGCTCACAGAGTTTTAAGAGACGGGATTTGTTTGCCATCAGATCCGTCGGAGCTGCAGCTCACCGTCCTCTCCCGCCGTCCGCCTCCCCTGTTATTTTTCACTGCAGCACGGTTTGTTTCTCCTCATGTGTTCCTGATGTGGAACTTGCGCCTAGCACTTTGTCTGAAAGGCTATCAACACTCGCGAGGGGCAGCACACACAGGTCTGCTCTCTGCTGTATTATACTAAGTGCATCCATTTCAACTCAGCCCCCCCACCCTCCCTCACCCCCCCCCGTGGTGTAGGTGAAATGACGTTGGCTGCTGAATGGTGGCTCTACAGCAGAGCAGCCACCTTTCTGGTAAATGAAAGTGCCCTATCTATAACCTCCTGTGGCCCTCATTGAAACTATCTACTTTGTATACATGTGCTGCTGCCCTCTGCCCCCCCTCCTCCCAATCCATCCTCCTTTATATACAGCTGCCTTATATCGTCCCCACTGACCGCTGCCCTTTTGTCAGCCACTGTACTTGACCGCCTTGACATTTTTAAATACCTGCATAATATTTAGCATCAGTTGTGCAGCGTCCTCATACACAGCGGGAGCTAGAGGTCACATCAGAGCCTCGTGCTTTTCGAAAACGCTTGCTCTTTTTTTTTTCCTCCCTCAAACACTATACAGTACATATTATAGCGCTTGAGACAGAAGCTGCATTTGAAGCAGGTCCCCAATCATTATTTAATGATCAATAAGGTTGGTGTGAATTTTTAACAGCTACGAGACCCAGTTCATGCTGTATAGCTCTCTAATCAGCGGGGCTGTTGTTGCTGCCTCTGGGTGCTGCTGCTTGCTCTGCAGGCGCCGCCGCTCACACATCACCGCAGCCAACCACCGACCTTGTTCTCCTGAGTGGCAGCCTCTTACATTTAGATTTATGCATTAACGTTCTACTCTGCCTCCCGCCTCTTTCTCTCTCATGCTCTCTTCCCCCCCCTCTCCTCTTCTCTCTCTCCTGGTGGTGCCGGACACCGCATGTTGATGAGAGTGATCACAGTGACAGCTCGAGGGCGTCAGTTTTTGTTGCATGTTGTCACCGCGGCGCCGCGGCTGTTAGCGACTTCGACACAGCACCGCCACACAATTACATCGTTGGACATCCCAGCAGGCTGCGTATCTATATTCGTGTCCACCCTCGAGCAGGTCGAGACGAGTCCTTGTGAATACATTCACGTTAGCAGAAACATTTTGCCTGTCCCTGCTGAAATTTACCAACATCTACCTTTTTTTTCTTTTTGTCCTTGAATTAGCCCCTGCAGATAAACATGGACAGGAAGCTGCAGCTGCAAAAATCGAACCAAAGCAATGAGACAAACCTTTAATTTTTGTAAGTCTGGTATATGCGCCACACCGATCCTTGCATAATCAGTTATACATCACCTGGAAACACCTAAATGTCAATATTAATATGCAGCTATACCTTACAGTCCCTGAAGTGACTATTTCCATATTTTGAGACAGCTACATGAACATTGACTGAATGATCTATTGAACTTTTCATGGCTGTGGTTTTGGGAGGTCGTGATGATGTGTGGCTTTAGTCCTTGACTGCCGTCCTGCTGATATTCCTGCAGAGTGCAGAAGGAATGGAGTGGAAAGCTGCAGTGGAAGGACTCTGTGCTATTGATTGACAGTATAAGGGCTGACCGACTATAGCGGCTTGAGCGTTTTTCTTTTTTACTTCTTCTTCTTCCATGCTGCATGCACTCACTGACCCAATACAGTACAGTGCAACACAGCCAACCTTAATGGCATGTAATCAGAGCAGCATCCTCTCCTATAGCATCCCTCTGCATCACTCCCCATCTTTACCTTTCTGTCTTTATATGTTTCTGTTCAAATAATTCTGTCTGTTTTCTCCCCCACGCTCTCTCTCTCTGTTTCTCTTCCTGCTGGCCAGACTGCTGCAGAGCTCTTACAGAAAAAGAAGCATAGTGAGATATGGCACTGCATCATAATGCCTCAAACGTGCACTTATCACTCAATTCATGCACCTCTCCTCCCCTCCTCTCCTCTCCTCTCCTGCACCCGCACCCGAAACTTTAACCAAGTGTCCTCTCGGATTCACTGACCCTGCGACAACTGGTGTCAGTCGTGTGCTCGCTGACAACAACGGCCGTGATAACAAGCGGGACTCGCATGTTGATGCTCATCACCTTCAAACCACAGCGGACTGCAGCAAGGAACGAGCGAGATGCGAAGCAGCACTGGGCATCTTGTTTGTAACCTCGCTGGTGTGCTGTAAACATCCACCAGCAGGAAGCCCCGTGGAGATGGCCCTGCTTAGGGGTTAGAGGAGGGCGGAGAGGGAGAGTGGGGGAGCGGCGGGGGGGAGGGGGCAGCGTTGCCCTCGAGCAACACTGGTTCCTGGAGCTTCATGCGTCTGCGTGCCGGTGACTCTGCATCTCTGGGGCATTTACTCAGTGCTTTGTCCCCGGTTAACCTCATGGTGTCATCTCATCGCTAGTGTGCGCAAACATTAGTCAGGTGCATTTATGCACACCAACACACAGACATGCCCACCGGTCCCTGGACGGCATTAAAGCAAGAATGGTATAAGGGCAAGAGCTGTGTTGTGAGTGTAAGCTTTGCATCAGAAGCAGGTTCTGAGGCAGGGCCGACTCTGACTGTGCACCACCAGTCCTTTTCGCTTCTTATCCCTCGGTTGTATTCTGCTCTCGTGCTCTGCCACTCTGCCACATCAAAGAGATGCAGGGCTGATTTTCTATGTATTTTCAACCTTATCTCCGACTTTTCATCACAGAAATTTGTAGGGTTGATTGTTTTGCATACATAATTATCAAACCATGCACCCAAGTCTCTGGTTTGATTTGTGATTGCAAAAGCAATAGGGTGGAGGTGGATGACATTTTTGCTTTAAGTTCTACAAAAGCAGCATCAATATCTCAGATAAATAAAGTGAGAATTCACAGACTGCACATACACTGTACCTCTGTGAATAAAATCTAAATTATCTGCTAATTATTGCCCAAACATCAGAAGATGAGATACGATAATTGCATTTTTTGTATTCTGGGCGAACCAGCCCTTAAATTGGTCTTGGAAAAATAACAGTTTTGCAAATAATAATAATACTCAAGTCTGCATCATAGTTTGAGAGCTCTGTAGATGTCTTGTTTTTATTTTTCATATTTTGCATATTAAATATCTTTATTTTTTTTTCTTCCTTTTTTAAAAAAACAGTATAAAATACACAGTATTGTACATAATAAATCAATTGCACTTCTTTTAAGGTACAGATAAACATCTAGTTCTCTCTTGATGCTACAGTATAACTACTGAAAGAAACCGACCTGGCATGTACAAGAGTGGAGGTGTTGAATCACATGTAGCCAACAGAAAGCAGCATGTTGGAGCTTGTGAAGGTCAAACCAGTGATATCTAGGTGTTTGCCAGGTATTGTTATGACAGTAGATAAAGATTTCTTTATGCTTTTATCCTTGAAACCACTTTGGCCACTTTTCCTGTCTTTTGGGGCAGTGCTTTTGGCTTTGAGAGTGACTTCGGTTTCATGCTCCTGCAGGCGCTGTTAACTTAATGTTGTTTTCTCTCGGATATTGGCTGCTCTCCCACTCATTAAAATGGTTTTTAGCCCTATTTTATGCTATTTGATATATAGTTATAGAAACGCAAATATTACTTCAGCTGTACATATTCTTTGAACCCTGTATGGATGAGCTTTTACTATACAGTCAAATAGATGGGAAGCAATGAGCAGGCGCTGGTGGTTTAAGAAACAAAAAAACAAAGGGGGGGTCGTGGGGAGAGAGAAAAAACATTTTGTCATTCTCTTTAAAAAGTGTTTTTTTCAAAAGCTAGAAAATATCCTGCAAAATCTGAAGGTTGTAAAAAGCATGCAAGGCTACACGCCTGCCACCCTGCACTGTAGAAGCCCTGGTTGTGATCAGAAGTGGCACATTCAGTCTCTCTGGCTTGGTTTCAGTAGCTATTGTAGTGGCTGATGCAGGATACTGAAGCAATACAATCACAGCTATCTTCTTTTACCCCTCTCATGTGCTAAGTACCAAACATTGTTTAATATGCTGACTGGTTTCATGACTGGAACAATGAAGGATCCTTTTTTTTTTCATGTCTGCGAGTCGAGTCAGAACTCTCTATAGTTTCACACTGATGAGGCTCGACTGTATGGATTCCCTCTCATTAATAGGGTATTGGGTTTCATTAACCATAGTATGCACTGTGAGGTTAGTAGGAACTAAGTTTGATGTATGAAAGGGAATTAAGAATCAGAACTTGCTTTATTTTATTATTTTTTTTATCTCCTGTGCACTGTGGTTTTTGAAATGCACAACCCCCTTCTCAAATAAATATATTCCACTAAACCTTAGAGTGAATGTATATAGATATATATTTATATAGAAAAAAGTACATTGACGTCTAACTTTGCAAACGTTATTAAGAAAATAAGTGTTATTTATTCATTCTTTACTTCAAAGTCAGTTGATTTGAGGAGACATTTTAGCGATGGATAGAAACTTGATCATAGAATTCCAATAAACACCTCTGACCTTTTTGTCCTTTAGGTCTCTTCTTTAGATATTATGAAAGTCTTCAATCTGTCATAGTTAGTAGGTGTTCTACATGTGTGAGTTAATACTCAAAATAGTTCCTTTTTAATTATTCTGGAGAAAATGTATCCTGAACAGTGTTAATTGTGCTTATGCTGTTGATGTAGACCTCAGAACATTGTGGTTGAGCTGACAGCCTCTCCTGGAGGCTGCGAAGAAAGACAAAGTCCCAACTGGTGAATAGAAATGTGACGGTCACTGAACCGGTATCATAGAATAGGGACCCCGTGGACGTCAGCTAGAAAAATATATGCAAATAGACAGAGGGAAATCAAATTCGTCTTCTCACCTTGCTGATCTCCAAATATGTTGCCTTGGTGTAATTTCACACCCTGTTTGAAGAAAGTAGTTCAAAATAACTCTGAATCCATTTTTGGTAAGCATGACATTTTTGAATATTTCAATGGAATCCACACTTGTGTCCCGTTACACATCCCGTCGTCTCTGAGAAAGGGGGTTCAGTATCCAGTAGTGGAGTTCTCCATTAGCACTGGTCACTAGGTTCACAAAAACAAAAAAAAAGCCAAGGAGATGTGGTAAATCAGAAGACGATGGATAAAACCAAACGAACATGGACGACCGGGCGGAACGCATAAATCCTGTGCATCGGTAGCATCTGTGTTCACAGGAACCAAAGTTTCCAGCGGGCATGCTTCTTGGAGTCAGCTTTGGACTTGCGTTTGGGGGTGGAGGTGAAGGCCTCCTGGGGGTAAGGCAGGGGAGGGAAATGGACCTCATCCGTGGGGCAAAGCCTCTTCATCAGCGGCTGCAGCTTGTCCTCCTGCTGCTTGAAGTCCAGCTCCACACTACCTCAAAGAAACAGAGACATTAAATCAGTTCCAGCACCAGCTAACTGCTGCATGTACTGTATGTATTCAGACCACCTCATCCATATGCTATTAAGACAGGATAAACAAGCAACACACATGTGGTATAATTTAATTGTTTTTTAATTGTAAATCCTGCTTATTTTCATATGTATCCACTGCGTGTTGAGTTTACTGCTGCTTCTTACTGTTATTGCCTTAATTGCATATAAATCACCCACCAAGCTAATAATATAGGCATTTTTAGTAAACCATTTATTGTGAAAAAATGTAGGATTGATAAGAGTGGATGAATCGGTGAGTTATATCTGTTTTTTTTTTATTGCAAATTTGCAAGATATTTTCTTTTTTTGGCTTTTATTCTGAAAGAGCCTTTACTGTGAATGAGCTGCAAACCTGGCCATTATTTAAATACTGCCTTTAATTTAAAGCATTTTACCATGTATACACCTCCTCTATCCACACAGATTACGCTCGGGTTTCTTTTCCCTTTCATGCTTTTTTAATCCCACCATGTTTTGACGGCCACATTTCCCCTCCAACCTTATTAAGGATCTACACTATGGCCTCTGATCTCCTCACAGCACTGCTCAGTCTGGCAAAGCAGCCTCGATTTTCTGCCGACTTCATCCTTATTTCTCACAAAAAAGAAAAGAAAAAAAATCTCCCAAATATAGACTCTTATTTGCATTATTACCGTGATTCATAAAACGAGAGGGAAGCCCACTGGTGTTTTCCCCCCCAGCGAAGGGCGCCTGGTCACTGGAGGAGGTGTTGAACCAAACATCATTTGCTTTGCTTAAAATAAGATCAGAGCTCGGGTATTGATGTGCGCCGTTCAGGATTTTAGTTTCATGATGCTTTGATCCCTGCACAACATTACAACATCAGCAAAAGGTAACGGGGATGCAGAATGATTTCATCTGTGGGAATTCTGCACAGACGCACACATACATGAGCTTTTCTCACCACGCTCTTGAGAGATACTCATCGACGTGATTCATTCCCAAGCTTCTCAGCCTAACCCTTAACCATCACCAGTAAATACCTAACCTTCACCCAGTCGTAACCTGAACCCTGAAGCCAAGACTTAACCCTCTAAAAGCAGCCTGCAACCGTGGGAACCTCAATTTTTGAGACCCGATGGCACACGTAACCAGTCTTTTCCTTCTTGGTGTATACTCCACGTTTCCCCAGGGTGCTGAGGGGGGATTTATCTGGACCAGCCATCATTGTAATCCCACGCCCGCGCACATCTGACTACTAGGTACTGCTGAGAGAAACTCAGATTACAGCCTCAACTGTGGTTAAGTGTAGAGGGACTTTAATCTGCTAAAGCCTCCTCCAGCCATCAGCCTGAGATGGGGCGAGTGAGGAGGGCGGGAGGGAGGGGGCCACTCTGACAGATACACTTACATAATGGCAACTGGATCCACCTCATGAATACTGGTGTTTGTCTGGCTGCACGCTGCCATTTACCACGGTGAGAGATTATGCAGTGTCAAGGTGAGCGGAGCAGCCGGCTGCCTGCTCTGATTGAAACACCGGGCGCCTGTAATGATCACCCGGTGCACTAACACATCTTTTTTTTTGAGAGAGATTTATAAAGAGTGACTCCCTTTTGTAAAATCTACATTGAATAAAATCCCATTACAAACTACTGGATGTTCACAGTGATTAGTATGCCAGGTGAACCGCAGATGCAGATTATTCCGTCTGTTGCTTCTGAAAGCACACAGCCCACCAACAGCAAACTATTTTCAGAGGCAGGGACATTCTGAAATCAGGTGTCGCAGTAAAATTCGACAGGTTTTATTAGGTACGCTGATGGCATTGGCATTGATTGGAAGAGAACAGATGTAAAAGTGGGTGTCTGAAAGTGAGTCGAGTGAATGTTGGGTGCTGAACCAGACACTCAGCACTTTGCATTTGTTTGACTCAGGTCTTTAGATGCAGCCAAGAACACTGCAGCTATTACCAATAAATCACTGGCCGTTAATTACACTAGTTTAAATCTAGCTCAATTTGTGCAATGTCAGTAAGAGGTTTCGCATGTGTATGTATACATGTGGAAACAGCTGCATGAAATGTAGCTCTGTAGCCGAGTCAAACACCAGTAAATATGATGCTTCACGCTCAGATCTTCATCTGAGAACAAGATTTGTCCAACTAAAAGAAAACAATGACATGTGTTTTGTTTGGTTTGCCCCGAGTCGGTGCCAAACTTGAGGAAAAACTCTGCCGGGCTCGATCCAAATGTTAAGCCCTGCACACAAAATGTCTTTAATGAGGTGTCTTGTTCAGCTCAGTGAATTCTCCAAAATGAAATATCTGCTGCGAAGACTGAGGAAAGGTACAATAATTCATGCCTTAATGTCATTTCACCTCGCCTGCTGCAGCTCTCTTTACTCAAACCACTCAAAGTCGCTCTGGCATAAATCTGGTCCAACATGCAGCAGCCAGAATTTTTAGCAGGTGCCAGGAAAAGAGACCACACTACTCATTTTTTTTCAGCCTGTACTGGCCTCCAATTGAATTTAGAACTGATTTTAAGATTACGTTTATTAGAAAAGAATCAGCTGGGGACTACAGTCGGAGCCTCTGTGGTTCCCCAAAATGTGCTCGTAAACCTGGAAATACAATGGCGGGGGGGTGAGCTGTACCAGTCAGAGCTGGTCCGGTAACAGTCTGCCAAAATCGATTTCAAATTCCCCGGAGAAACCTGCTGCTTTTACCTGAACCCGTATAATTCAGCCTTCCTGTTTCATCCAGTCTGTTTTGGATTCTATTCTTGGTTTATTCTTCCGTTTGCTGATGCTTTGGCTGTTGACTTTATTTGTCTTGCAGTGTTCTCTAAAAGCACTGCGATTTTCCTTTGGTCAGGCCTCAGGGGAGCTGACGTACAAGTGCGAACGCAGCCTCGCGATGTATAATAAGATCATGATGTCTTCTGAAGTCCAAGTCGAGCTCGCATATTAAACAAAATTCACGGACTGCAAAATTAACAGGCACTCGCAGCTCTAATAAGTGTAGTAAAGGCAGCATCAAAGGATCCTGTGATCAATGACTGTGTTTGTCAGAGTGTAATGAATGTGCACTGGTGTCACTGGTGAAGCAGTATGCTGATTATTTCATTGTGTCTTTTTCATCTTTTTGTAAAAAAGAATCTTCAATTAAAACTGTGCAGCGGCGGGACATGTCTCTTTTGGGAGGTAGTGTTGTTTAATGCTGTGTCATTTTGTGTCAGATACGATAGGCCTACATCTCTTTCTCTGCTTTACTGCCTGCTTCTGCTTGAGGTCTGTATATCGTCGTGGTAACTCCTCAGGTCGTTGCAACAACCTCTGAGCTGCAGGCCAGAGCCACAGCTGAGAGCAACTCATTAATTAATCAACCATTTAACTGATAGTTCTGACCTCCATTTTCCCATACATTTATATGAAGTCAGTTAATGTCATAACAGCAGAATATTGAAGTTGTAAGCCAGAGTTTGAGAGATACATCTGAATCTCTGCAGGTAAAATCAGATAGGTTAAAGGAGAATTCCGGCCATTTTTTACCCCTAAATCGTTGTCCTGATCCCGGTGCTTGGGATAGCAACAGCGCTAACCCATAGGGGCAATTCTTTCAACCACATCAAACACTCAAAAAACAATCAAATGTCTATGGTGCATGACTCAAATCCTTATGGTATACTGACCTCACATAGTGTACAGTATAAACAGTATAAACTCAATGTTTTTGCATGCAATCACTCACCTCAGATAACCTAACTCTGAATCATCCTGGAAAGACATTACTATCCGATAGTGCATGTCACATATTTACAAAAATAAACAGCTCAACCGTTTATTAATGTTTTGATGTGACACTGGAAAGTTCCACTGAGGCCTATAGGTCACATACTGCACCCTAACCCTACACACTAACACTCATACTGTAGATGTCCTCACTCACATCATTTGACGTTGAGATGAGCACTTCACAGTTGAGAAACAAAAACAACTCACTCATGCACACACACACTCACAGATTGACAGCTACTTAATGTCAGTGTTAGTGTCAGTGTCAGTGTTGATCATGTCTGTCTGATTAGTACCGTCTGTTCTGTCTGTGACTCTTGATCTTAAGGCCGTGGGTTTGATTCCGATGTTGACAGACATCACCAGCAGCACCCCCCTATACTGTAGCACTCTCCAAATTTCAGCGAGAAAAGTT
This sequence comes from Decapterus maruadsi, assembly GCA_030347415.2. Classification (NCBI taxonomy): domain Eukaryota; kingdom Metazoa; phylum Chordata; class Actinopteri; order Carangiformes; family Carangidae; genus Decapterus; species Decapterus maruadsi. The sequence goes on along the minus strand of CM064888.1, from coordinate 7,770,266 downwards.
TGTATTGCCTCCCTCATTAGACCTATTTTCCACTGATGCTCTGAGAGAATAATAAATATCATCAGTGCAGCCGAGGTGACAGTACTTGTGCCGCAGTCTTTTCTTTATTCAGCTCTTGTCTTTGGGATGGGTTTACCATACACTTAACTTTTATTATTGTACGATCGTCTCTCTTATTACTTGCTGATCTAGCCTGCAGTGTATATACAGTATATGTGCACTTGTATCCAGTGTGCGATTTTTGAAAAAAGGGGGTATAGATTGAGATTGAGAGCAGGGAGGGGGTCTGAATGACCAGAGGGTGCGGCATCGAAAGCAAATCGCACCCTGCTTGTATCCCTCTCAATCTGAAACTCAGCTCCTCTAGATGTCAAAGATACTTCAAAGTACTGAAGTATCATCTCAGCTTAGTTTATTTCCACCATGTTCAATCTATAGTGTAAATATAGGAACGGCTGTCGATGCTGTCTGAAATGACCCATACGGCCGCTTGTCCTGCCGATTTAGCATTGCACCAATGTAACACTGTTGCACTCACAATAGGCAGTAGAAAAATCAATGCAGCCAAATCAGCAGGGATCAGTCAAGCAGGGAGGACGAGGAGCCGGCTACAGAGTCTGGGCAGCTCACTTCTTTCTAAACCCCGCACCATCGTTTTCAAGCTCATGGTCTCCAGTCCCAACTGTGGCTTCCTCAACCATCATCACTGGTGGAGAGTTGTATCCTATTTTGCACAGCTCCCTCTGGAGCCACAGGGGGAAAAAAAGCTTTGTACAGTCTTTTTCCACAAGTGCAGAAGTAGTGCTCCACAGGACTAAAAGAAATATCAAGAGAGCCGCTTCAGTAATAAACTCTGTCTTTTTTTGGGGGGATCAACCTTCTTCCACCTCTGCTTAGTGAGGGAGGACAGACATTAGCTGAACAACTGCTGGAGGTGTCTTGATTTTGCCTGTCGCAAAACACGATCATGTTGTATTTCAAGTGTTTTCCAATGAGGAATGTGTCTGTTTATGTTGCAATTCTGTAGCTGCGATGTTTTTTGCAACTTCAGCTTTAGATCTAGATCTTGAGTTGATCTCGGGAGGGATTAACCTGTGAGAGCAGCGAGGAATTCCTGCATCAAACAACACGGTGAACATTATGGAGTTTGACTCCGTGGCCACCCGACTTTTTTCCCTGCATGTCAGTCCCTCTCTCTCTGTCTGCCACGCTCCTGTCAGATTTCATGCTTCACTGTCCAGTCAAACCTAAATGTCAGAAGATTTTCAAAAGATAAAAGTTCACTCTTACATCCGAGCCCACACACAGAAACCCCGGTTACTACAATACTCACAAAACGCTTTAATTAAATGTGTTCACATTATTCACACGACACGTTTCTGAACAGTCCACACCGCTTGATATCAGAGCCCTCTCAGGTTGGGATGCTACCTGTATCAGTGCTTTATCAATGTTTCCTTTATCTGTATTGTAATCAGACTAAATCCTTACACACACATGCACGCACACACTTTCGCTCTCCAGATTTCCAGCATGCATAATTGAACAACCTACTGTATAGATTCATGATGCTCAGAACAAAACACGCTGTTGGCTGGTGATCTCAGCCCCGTTTTCCCTTTGAAACCGAAGCGGCTCCTGAATGTAATTTACTACCCAGGAGAGTGAGACAATGTAGAGATGAACTGCCCCGTGGCTTTGGAAACAGCAAAGAAAGAGAAACTTAAATGTCACTGAAATAGAAAAAAAAAAAATCTGCATAACTTCATTTGGGGGAAAAAAAGGCAGAGTGAAATGATAATCATCTCATCTTTGAAACGTACTCAAAAGGCCTTTTAATGAAAGATTTATTAGTCTCTACCCGGCCCAGTTATCAGCATCTCCTTATGAAACTGTCACGAGCCCTGCTGCGTCACTCCACTTTTTGATTTTTTTTTTTTTTTTTTTGCTGAAAGCGAGAAAGTGAAGCGTTGTTGGCATTTTCCTGTCCCCTCGCTGCCACTCCCCTGAGTGGGTTGTTGGATCAGAACAAATTGAAGAAGGCACTTTGGACCTTGTCAGTCTTTAACCTCCCTCTTCCCCCACTTGTTCTCAGTCCCGCTATGTCTCTCACTCACTCACTCCCACTCCTCTTCTTGTCATGTTCCCTGCTTTCTAAAAAAAAAGTGTATACAAGAAAAGGAACCTGTCTGTTTCTGGTACCGCGCCTGACCTCACTTACTTTAAAGTATTCATTGCATTACACGCCTCTCACCTGCCGCACTGTAAACATCTGTAAGTCTTTATCAGAGCTTGTCTCCGTCCTCTCTCCTCCTCCTCCTCCTCCTCTCTGTCTTTGTCTGTCTTTCACATCCTCGCCCTCCCTCCCTCTTTGTGTCCTTATCTTCCTCTGGTGTGAGCGCGAGCTATTCCTGCCTGCCTGTCCTCCGCTGTCCCTTCACAATGTCTGTCCTATGGCCCACCTTACCTGAGGTAGGATCACTCTGGTAGCTATGGTAACCGGCTCGCCACCATGTTGGAAAACATCATTAAGCTTGCACAAAAAAAAAAAAAAAGAGATATCATCCCCCAGCAGAGTCGTGCAGCAGGACAGCCTTGCTGCTCGCTAATTTCCATATGTTATAATGTAATCAGCTCTTCAGCCTTTAGCAACGCTTAATTGATTTTCATAGCCTTGCACAATAGATTGGAGGTTTTTCCTCTTAAATACCCATTCCCTTGTTGATTTTTTTTTTTCATTATCTACTTACGCCGTGGAGTGTTATTCAAAATATATTTTACCATCTGATAGGTAGGTTTAATGATCAGCTGCTGGTCTTCATTTTTCAATTAATCACAAGCCAGTGACAAAAGGTAACCAATGGGGAAATAACTGTATAGTCCATTGCGAACAATAGTTGTCCCCCAGTGGTGGGCTGGTGGGTGTCCACAATCGACTTCCTTAATCACAACTACTTAAATTTATCTCCCTGTTTGATCAGCACATTAGCCCGCATAAATGAAGTGTGAGGAAAATGAGATTACAGGGTTTTTCTGCGTCAAGACACATCACGGATCAATGTCTGTGGTCTCAAAAGAAGTGGAATGTGGAATTTTTTTTTTTTTTTTCAAATCCACGGCTTTTCTGCGTCATCCTCCTGTCTCACCCTGGGTTTTTTTTCCCCCCCCACCATCCAGCTTCCTCTCTGTGTTTGTCTCTCCTGCTGCATCCTCCGACCGTCCCTCCCCCTCCGTCCACCTTTTCTCAGCACCAGCTATCACATCACCTGGCAAGATGGAATGAATTGCAATAATCTTTTCATCCCTTTTCTCTCCTGTTCTGTTTCAATGTCACGCGCGTCGTATTAAGCATTGAATCCCCAAGTTCATTTGAACACACACATACACACGCACCGCTCGCTGTTAGGGAGAGATAACGTAGTCCGGGGGAAACGGCGACGAGATGGAGAGAGAAAGTTGAGGGAGGATGAAAGAAGGAAGAGACGGAGTTCAAGATGGTTCAGGATGAGGGAAGTGGGACCAGACAAGGACGAGAGACCGCAACAGCTTGTGTATTCTGTTTGAAGTCCAGGCCCGTGGACTATGGCACCATATTGATCCGGTGCTGTTGTTATGCTAAGGATGAGCTCTGCGATGATGCCATATACTCTTGGACAAATTGATTATGCTGAAGAGTGCATGGCTGGCTCCTTACCGGGCCGCGTTAAAATGATTTATGGACCCATATGTCCACTCCGGCCACGAGACCGGCTTCATCATAAACACAAGAGTTAGAGGTTTGGCCCTGGCACCGAGACACCAACCCGGCTCGGAGAAGAAAAAAAACTCCTAATAGGCATCATAGACAGCTATTCTCCCCACGTACACTGTGTGTTCCTCCATGGCTCTGCTTCCTATCCTGTGTTCCTCCACCTCCAGAGAGGTTGTTTTCATGGAGATCTAAGTAATTAGATTGCCATTTAATCCTCCTGCCTGTGTGAATACAACTGCTATATTTGATTCTGTGTCCAATCAACACAATTTACCATGCCAAGCGAGTCTCTTAAAGGAGAACTCGGGTCAATTCAACAGATTTCAAACATCTCACTTAGAGAATTTCTGCCCTTTATCAAGCTGAAACGCTGCCAGGTGCCGGTAAGGTTTGACAAAAATTAGCGTTTCATTTTGTATTGAGTTTCTGTTTTTCCACTCTTCCTCCTGCAGATGAAGTGTTTCAATCGATTGTGGCAGATCTAGGAAGCCGAATCTGGAGTTTTGATGTCAATGTAGCGGCTTTTTGAAGACTTGCGCGTGCGCGTGCGCGATCAGCACAGACCATAGTCACGGGGACAAAGCTGAAATGACTTTGTCGGTGACTTTGTCGGTTTCTCCGTGGGGATTTTCAGGTTAGAAAAATTGAGATAAGACAGATATGTTGGACCACTTGCTGACACGTCCTTATAATTGGCTCATATTCAAATGGGCGCACTTAATCACAGCCTTTATTGCAGCCTGCATTTTGCATATTTTAAACCCCTCATTGGGATTTCAGGTCATGGAGCTATATAAATGAAACACCTTTCCCTACACGCGAGCGATCAGTATAGATACACCCTGAGCTGCCAAGAATATCATGAGAGAAAATGAGAGAATGGGAATTGCTCATATTTTAAAAATTTAAATGTGTTATCACGTTGTAGCTGCTGCTCGCAGATCCAGAGGGATGGTTAGTGGATGTCTCCAGAGTCTCTAGAGTCTGCAGAGGCTTGCACAGTAGGGTAAGCACGGTTGGTCTTTACTCAGGCAGGCAGAGCGTAGATGGAGGATAGGTAGGCCAGAGGGAGTTGGGCCCTCTCTTCCCTGAGTCCAAATCACGCAGAGTTAGCATTAAACATGCTGCTGACTAATTTATAACACTGGACCAGCTCCCATCTCTGCAGTCTGACCTATTTCATCCATCCTTTTCCTCTGTCTCTCTAACCTAGTGCCTCTGAGCCGTTCCCGCGCCCTTCCGCCGTCCTTCGCAGAGCACGCAATGATTCAGCAGCTCCCCCCTCACTTCATCACGCCAACATTGAATTGTTGTAAAATCGCACCGTTCTTGTTGTGCAGCCTGCCCTGCGGCTATGCGGCCCTGGACCTGGAGCCTAGAGCTGCGCCCCTCTCCCCTCGTTCAGGAGCCTATTGAAGTTTAGTCCAAAGCCCTATCAGTTATTGAGAGCAGCAGATAGAAAATGATTCAAATGGCTCTTCAGAGGCGAAATGCAGACCGAGTGGAACAGCAGCGTCCACTAAAAACAGGTTTATTGATTGCCCCTCACCCTCCTACTCTTTAAATCTCTGTTCTTTCTCACCCCCAACCCCCCCTTTCTTGTTTTTTTTTTTGACTGTTGGAATCAAACCTTTTTTTTTTTTCTTCTGAGCAACACAGGGAAAAAAAACACAAACATGCACATGCACATTCAGGCATGCAATTCTAACTGTGAGCTGAGAGCCCCCATGGGCCTGCACACTGTCAGTCTCACTGTGTATCACAGAGGGAAGTCTCAAAGAGGTGTCAGGACCTGCGAGGCTCGGTCATAGGTCTGGGCTGCGACTCTGAACTTTAAACTGATCCCACATAGTTTCACATTAAGCCTGTAACAGATGAGTGATCGCTTAGAAATAATATATGTTTATATCCTGTCATTTTATTTAGTCATTCACCATTTAAGCCCAAGACATCCATGGTTACCAGAAGATGCATGCTAACAACTTTCTTCCATTAACTCTGTGAGTATTCAGTGTGTGACAACTATTGGATGGATCGCTGTAAAATCTGCTGCAGATACTCAAGGAGAAATTTTAATGACTTTAATGATCGTCCGACTTTTATCTCGGACTGTCATCGAGACAAATTTTTAATTTGTCCAGAACTCACCCAAATAGTTGCCAAATGAATGAGATTTCCATCAAAACATGCTCAACTAAAAATGGCCACCGGCGCCTCACACAGACACGGGCTTAACTGATCCGTCATTTTTTGTCACTTTAGCTTGATAAGCTAATGAAACCAAACAATTATCAGAATTGATGCCGGCTAATTTTTCCGTCGAGCTGCTAATCTACGACTTGTCTCTGCATCATTTCACACACTTCCACACATTGTAACTGGAGGCTACCTGCACGGACCAGGTAGTGGAATATTTGCACACATGCCTTCATAATGAGATAACTATGTACCGTGGTGGTGGTGGACTAATGACTCCGTGCTCAAGTCTGTGCGGGTTGTCAAATAAAATTGAACTGAATTTGAAAGTATAGTAGAGGCCCAGTTGGCTTGGCAACAGCACACAGTGATGATATTTCATGATGTCTGGATGGTAATTAATTTCACCTTTCTGCTGCCCTGCTCTCACTCACTCCACAGTTATGTATCTCCCCCCTTTTCTTTTCAACCATGTGGCCTTTTGTCTCTGTGTCTGGCTCACGTTACTCCTGCTCGGCAGCGCGCACTGAAGGCGAGGGGCGTGAGGTGACAATGGGAGAGTCGGACAAAGATGCATAGATTCACAGAGAGTATGATGTGTAAATGTCACTTGTCCCCAAGTGCTCATTAACAACATCCACATTAGTCTTGCATCCCCTACCCACCTTTCCCCACTTTTTCCCCCCAACCACAAGGAGAAAGAATAGGCCACATTTGGATCATGGTATCTTTGAAGAGTAATGGCCACTAACCTGTAAATAATGCATGCGCTGTTCCGGCATGTGTCACAGTTGGCCGTGTCCTGCCCAGTTCGATAGGAGAGTCTGCAGGGGAGATAAGAGTCGTGAATGAGTAATTATGGGACTTGTTAAGCTGCTCCCTCACACCTTCCCTTCTCATCTTGTTTGTCATCCCTCGTTAGCACGACAGAGGTAAATGAGGGCGATGAGGGGGTCGCGCCGCCCTCCTGAGTGGCCTCTGTCCGGCAAGTCGGGGCAGAAAGGGCATCGAGTCGGCCATTAGCTGTGGTTGACTGATCGGAGGTCAGATGAGGCAAAGTGCTACCGGGCTGCTGTGAAAGTTAGTTTTCATCAAGGCCTTGATTGAGGATCGTTAGCTTTCTTTCCTAGTTACATAACAGCTGTTCAAATGAAATAGAAGAAAATGCAACCAATGAATATTATTTTCATTATTGAATATAAAGACGAGAAAAATTCTGATTATACAAACTGTTTATCTGATCTCAAAACTCAGAGGTGTTCAGCTTATAATCACAGAACTAGAGATTTGGCTTTTTCTTTCTTAAAAACGTACTCATTGATTCATTATCAAAACATTTATTCATTCATTTTCTCAACTGATCACTAGATTAATTTGAAGTTTCAATACCAGCAATAGATTTGTGGTCAAAAATGTATTCCTGTGTTGGTATAAGAGCAGTACAGCAGAAATCTAGCTGTTGATTAATCCATTCTGTGGAGGGCAACGCTGTAAAGTACGCACTAATGTTCGGTAAGAACATTTTTTCTAACCATTTATTGCCTATGGGGAAAAAAGCGAATCATTTGGAGATTAAACGGGTCCTCGGAGCAGATAAAACTAGACAGTTTTGTTTAGGAGAGCAGCCACTTGGCTTTACACAGTCAGCCCATCTTAATTTCATTGTGATATCGATTCAGTGAATTCACATTCAGACCTATCAATATCCTTTTATATTGCGTTGTGTGTGTGTGTGTGTGTCCTTATATTGTTCAATCATTGGTTGTCTCTGAGGTAAAATATCAGCATGTACCAAGTTCCCATTATGGATCACTATTCCTTAAGGGGCAACTAAAGACCAGGTGATGGCCATGAATGGAACCATAATGTTACATGCTTCAGAGGCTCAATGGCTTTCTTATTGGATTAGCATGTGGGAATGTGCATATTGATTGACACTAAAGTGTTTCTCCTTGTAATTTATGACATATTACAGTGGCCGCGCTGTGGACTCACTTAACCGATGACACAGACAAGATGGAAAATCCGCTGTTGCCCGGGTTTTATGGTTATGACCCGCGCTGCTGCATCAACAGAAAACAGTCTTGTAAAACCCAGTGCATGTGTCAGGCCTTTTTTTGTAGCTGTTACTTATCCAGGTAGCATCTTTCATCAGCCTCTCTCCTTCACAGTCAGTTGATTATATGGAGTCACACTTAGCAGCCAAATACACCCGTCCTCCTCCGACGGATGAAGTTTTTAATCCGATGAAGCTTTTCCAAAGTATTTACTGATTGACTTTGTTGTAATATGATCAATTTACCAGTGTCTCAGGTGTTGTTTGCAAGTTTTAGCCGCTCAGGTTCTGAGATACCTATCTTCACCTCTTTATAATGGGGGTCAATGCAATTTCGTTTACGGTGCCCCCAGCAATGAAACACAACATTAAAAACAATGAACAGCAAACTGTCCTTCCAGGAACGTTAATCACAGACCTCAACGTCTTCAACAGCAATGGAGGCACTGTTTTGGGAGTTTAATTTTACATTTCTTATTCAGTTTACTGAGTCCACTAAAAACATCTATTGCTAAGTAAAAACTTCTTTTTTTTTTGTAATTTATTCGTTTGCTTTCTGGATGAACCGACCTTCTCACTACAAACTGTTCCGGTCATAAATGAAGCGTGGTGATGAAAGCCACCTTGATTCTCCTCTTTGAGGTTAATGCGCAAACTTTTACATTTAGTCACATCTTTGCAACAGCAGTGACATTTTTCAAATCTCTCTCCCCCTGGGACTCTTGTCACGTTGCCCATAAGGTGCAGCGCCAATAAAAATTAAACCGCCATCATAAATTTCCTCTCCTTATCTGCTCCTTTTCTGGGCTATATGCTCCGACAGGTATATCAGAGGTGTTAATATCAATATTGTTATTTAAGGGCTGCAGCAGAGTGAGGTAATGGGGGAGAATCTAAGGTGGAAATAAGTGCAGTGATATGAAGGTTGAGGATTTGAGCTCGGGTTAATTGTAATTAAGGGGGAGGTGCAGCGGAGAAGGTCAGAGCGGCCTTCACTTTCCACCTGGATGAGCCGATCGATAAGCGGCGTCCACACTACGGGGAACTGGATCTCATCTTTTGAATAGTTCACCCTCATTCTCTATATATATATATCTCACCCCCATGCTGTCCAGATCTTCCTCCCCCTCGTCTCCGAGCCCTCCCCACCTGCCTTGTCACACCGGGTTGATAAGAGAAAACAAGAGAGCGCAGCTAATTTCGACAAAGGCTTCCCCTGGGGAGAGCCAAGCCAAAAGTGCCATTAACAGTATATTTTTACACCCTCCCACCTCGGTGCTACTAAGGTGAGCTCTCCCGAAAGGTCACCGAGTGGGTGGGAATCCAAAGGCATAAAAAACATGCACACACATACACAGCGTTAAATAGACAGACTTAGCAACAAGTCCCCATGAGTGTGATTAATTGGATCTGGCCTGCCAGCAGCGGCTGATGATGCAGCAATATTATGTCCGAGCTTTGTGCTGTTGGATGCAACCGACGCTGTGTTGAAGAGCTGCAGTGCCCTCTTCACACTGTGTTATGTGCCCAGGACAGGGCTCTTGTTGAAGGATGTTGTGTCTGTGCTTTTTTTGTTGCAAAAGTTTAGAAAGCAGCGCTTAGAGCTTCTCATTTGATCTAGAAAGTTCTACCAACAAAAGGAAGTGAGGTATGACTCAAACCTTCTGGATGCATTCACTTATTTCCTTTCATACGCTTGACTTTTAGCCGCTTCAACCGTCTCTTTTACCTTTGAACAACAAACAGGAAGTCGTTTTTTGATCTGGATGCCCATTTATTTCCTGCGTAGACTGTGTTCATTCTTATATTTTTGATACCTCCAGTTTTAGAGGGATAGAAAACAGTTGTTGGGAAAAACTGTTAGAAAATGTCTTAATATTTGATTTTTAAAAAGTCAAGTCTTTGTACATAAAGAGGTGAAGGTGCTGTTAAAGTTTCCTCTGCTGCCGTACATGGCGACCGTTGCGTGACGAGAGTTTCAGTCATCGTAGAATTTACAAGACAAGAGGTTGTAATTCATCCTCTAAGCGGCGCGAGGTCGTCAAAGCTGATTGGAGGTTACAGTGAGAAGGTGATGAGACGGGCAGGGGCTATCTGGTTAGCATGCTAATGTCAGGACGTGAGAAACGGGGAGTTAATATTGGCGCTGATTTGCACCTCCGGGTGAGACAAGGACAGGAGTCCGAGGCTGAACTCTCCACACTCCCTCCAGACTGATGAAGCCAAAGCCGGCGCAGAATATGAGACATTTTCAGTGATAATAAACTAACTGCAAAAAGTAGAAACCTCTGATTTAACAGTTCACATTAGTTCATTGTTGTTTTGTTTTGGTCTTTGAGCAACTACAGTGTGATGGTCGGCTCCTCAGCTGCAATAAAGTTTGCAAAAGCTTTGATCAGAAAATCTAACTCATTTCATCACCCTAAAAACTTTGACTGAGGTTTTATTTTGAAATATTAATTTTCCCTGGTAAATATAAATTCATGGACCATCTCCATCCTCCCCCTCTTTCTTCCTCCTGATGGCATCCAAACTGTGGGGAAATGAAAGTAAGATAAACAAGGATGATAACTATGGCCAGTCTGTAGTTTAGAGGAGTTTTTGATCTTGAGGGATTTTAATTTCATTTCAGCCGAGATAAATGGAATATCACACTCTTTTATTTTTATATATTTCTTTTTTTTTTCTGTGACAGGATTATGTTTTTTTTTCTTAGTCTCAGCACATTAGTCAGGGAATTTCAATTTGTGTCTGAGAAGCATGTCATGAACACATGCGTGGTGATAAATGCACACAGCGTTGCATTTCCTCCCATGAAAAATGAATGTCATAGAACATAAGCAGTTATATATCAGATGTAATTGCACTCACAATTCACCTATAGCCCGTGGGCACTCCTATTTGTTGTGTCAGTGACATTTATGTAAGGGGAGTATGAAGCTAATGTACTGTGACTAAAGCAGCATTAGAATTTCTGCTTGGCTCACTAGAAAATCCAACTTTGGGAATTGGAAATTTGTAGAGAAGACGGCGCCCGTGTAGAGGAGTGGAGGTTCAGCTGCGCTCAGATGGATTACAAGGGGCTTACACTGCTCACTGACTTTTAACTAAACGTAGGCCGCTGTAATTAATGTATGGAAACACAATGTGATTGTTTCTTTATGTACTATGTGACCAGATGGCACCATTAACCAACAGCCACTAATTTCCCCCTCTCTCCTCTCCTCTCCTCTCCTCTCCTCTCCTCTCCTCTCCTCTCCTCTCCTCTCCTCTCCTCTCCTCTCCTCTCCTCTCCTCTCCTCTCCTCTCCTCTCCTCTCCTTCACCCCCGCCTGCCACTTAAGACACATCTGATAAGCCAGATGTGCTTTGCAACACATGGCGAGACGGCTCCACATCCCGCACCACATGTCCTTTTTTTTTTTTTTTTTAGCTTTTTCACTCCCAGCACTTTTATGAGTTTGGTGATAAGGAGAATAAGCTGCTCTGTGCAAGATTGAAAGAGGATAATTGGCTCTTTTTTTTTCTTTCTTCAGTTGGTGTAAACTCAAACAGTTGTAAGATTTATTCCTCGTTGAATGTGAGTTTCAACCTGTCGTTCCATCTGGCTGCTATGGAGAAGAATTTGTTCTTGCGTGCGCTTCGGTTGTAAGTTTGACAACTATTTGAGTGTGTGTGTGTAATGCTCACAGGTTCTGCACTAGGTGGTCATGATGCTGATTATAAGGATTTTCTCGCTCCGTACCTCCGCGCCACAGCCCTGGTCGGAGCAGATAGGGATCTGAGTGGCGAGGCCCGGCAATTGACTCAACAAATTGGCCATTTTGTTTGCCTCGTCCCTTTGGAAAGACAATCCTCTATTTCAGCTGGCTCGATGCTATCTGCAGCGCTTTTGTATATACTCAGTATCCACCGGACAGTTAATGGCTTTTTCACAGGCCACGGCTTTTTCACAGACCTTGGACTCACTAGATAAACATCATGGCGTACAGTCGGATAAGAGCGATCGTTGTGTATTTTGTTTAGTATTTGCCGTAATCAGTAAAAGAACTTGAGAAATTCATTTCCCACACTGAGACATTATCAAAATGTTAATATTAGTGTTACTTGTGCATGATCTTATACACGTTGCTGACACTTGCAGCGGCTGGATTAGTGTCATTCCAAATTAGGGAGACGCCTGATGCACCCCAGCCTTTGAGATTAGCGTCACCGTGGCGTCAGGTCTTCCAACTAAATTGACTGAAGTGATTTGTCTAAATTCGCTCTCGGCGGCAGCTCCACCATATCTGGAGGGAAATCATCATAAAAGGACATTGTGCTGTAATAGCACTGCGGGGCACATCCAGGTGAAAGACACATCAGCCCCGGCTACACAGCACTGTGATCTCTCCCTCTCTGTCTATCTTTTTTTTTTTTTTTTTTTGACGCTCTTTGGGTGGTTCAGTCAAGGCTCTGCTGAGCAGCTGTCACACTTACAAGCCTGTCCCCAAGATCTAGAAATAATGTGTCACATCAAGAAGGTGCTTTTCCTGTTCGCGCTGAATCGTGAATGTGCTCTGTGTCTCTGATGTTTCCTCGGTTTAACCCTGTCAACACCAGACTCCTTCACCTCGGCACGGGTTGGTGACACCAGTGTCAGGTTAAAAATTGGGGAAAAGGTTAAGTATTGGAATATTTAGAGGAGAAAAGGACGAGTTGAGATGTCTTACCCTTCCCTGTGGGCTTCTCCCTTCTCCAGTTCCTGGATGACCCCCAGCAGCACCTTGATGGTCTCCTGGCTAGAGCTGATGAGATTTTCCATAGCCTGGAGCTGTGCTTTAACATCCTTGTCCTGGTTGATAGGCACTATTTGCTTACAGGCCTCCTGTGTTTGGTCGGGCGGCGCCCCACCGGCCTCGCCATCTCTGCAGGGCGACAGCGGCTCCTCCATGCCCCTTAGAGGCCGAGCAGATAACTGTCCCGTGTGGCACTGTGCCTGCGTCGTACAGCCTCTGCCGGCACGTGGCAGCGTCTCGCTCTGCAGCCCGTTGAGCTGCAGGCCTTTCTTCCGCTTGCTCCGCACAGACGGACTATCCAGGCACTCCACCTGTGTGAGGGAGTTCCAGGCGATGGGGCCCGTAACCTTGGAGGCCCTGTCCGGCAGGGTCCGGGACGAGCCCTCCTCCAGATTGAGCAGCTGCCTCTTGGCCGAGCGGTCTGTATCGGCCTCCCTGTGTTGTAATCCTGTCCGGGCTTTGGACGGGACGCTGCAGAGCTGGTACTCCGCCTGTGCTCCGGCTCCACTTCCCCTCGATGTGTCTGCAAGGCAGTCTGTGTCTGCAGAGCAACTGAGCAGCAGAGCGTCAGAGCACAGGCCATCAGGTGCAGTGTGCTGCTCCACTGTGGCAATGCACTCATTAGTATGGAGCAGAGCCCTGGTCCTCCGGACTCCACTCCCCCCGCAGGCTCCCTCCTCCTCCTCCTCATCTAAACCCTGCTCAGCAGGCTTGGACTGCTTCACCTCCATGACAAAACCGTTATTCTGACCTTTATAAGGTTCCACGGCCGCCGCGTCTTTAAAAGTGTGGCCTTTTTTGCGGTCAAAGGGAAAGGTCTGATAGCGTTTCTTCAGGTCGGGGGACGTCTGCACGCCCGTGCTCCTCGTCACGTTGGGGATGGATCTGCGGGCAGGTACAGTCATGTACTTGCGATACGCCACTTTGTATGAGATGGGCTTGCCACCTTTCCCCGCCGCCTGCAACTCCGCCTCCCTCTGCTCGTTCTGCGCCTCGCAGATATCCTTGAAACGCACTTGCAGGGCCTTGTTTCTCTTCCTCACCTGTCGACTGGCTTCCAGGGAATACTTCACCTCCAGTGCCAGCGAGGTGGAGGGCACGGGCGCTGCCTCCGAGTCAGACTCTGAGTTGGTGAGCATGCATTTGCCACCCTCCTTGCTCACCATGTTTCCTGAGAGGCATGGAGGAGAAACGCAGTGTTAATCATCGGTAATGAATGCTTAGACAAAAACACACTCAACAAAACACACATGCTCTCTTGGCTTAGGGGGACGGGAACTTGAGCAATTATTTAATGAAATTATTGAAAAAAGTGCTTTTATCAGACACCTGTCATTATGCACGCTGAACAAAAGAAAATGCATTTTTAATTTTTTAAAATATTTGAAGTCACTTCCCTTGCTAATTGAGCACAACAGGAATACTTGAGTTTGACAATGAATTCATTAATGTCTTGCAAGTCTAGCTTTTCACATGAGCAGTATATTTACTCTGTGTATTTCCATTTTTATCACATTTTGCTCGAGCCTTTTTTTTCGTCTTGCCAATCCGTTCTGTTTGTTTACTGAAAAACCGCAAGGGTTACGGTTTTAGCATGCCCTAAAAATAATCCCAGCAGATTTCCATGATGCATCTAATCATCTTCTCTGTGACACCAATAAGTCCCAATTTCAGCATCACTTCTTTTTTTCATCACTGCCATTTGAGACATCCTTCACCATCCGTTCCTCCGCCTCATCTCCCACTTTCTTACTCGACTGGTGTTTGTTTCTCATTTGAAATAAGGGCTCTCGTCATGGCGATCAGTCATTATACTTACAAGTCGTACACATTTATACACACTTAAACACGCCCAGTCATACTGGAGACATCTTAACTCTGCAGTTTATATTCTTGGTTCATTAGGTTCAGCATTTCTCCTCACTGTCTGACCTTTCCCTCTCACGGTCAGTAATTAAGCAAAAATAAGACTTTTTTGCCTATCTGGGGCTCGTTTGCTCTCCCTCAGCATATGTGAGTGCGCCGTCTGTGCTTTTGCCATCTTCCAAAATGAACGCAGAGGAGAGAAAATGCATGGGTGGAGGGGGAGGTATGGGCGTGATACTTGCAAACTGACAAACTTTTGTCAGAGAACTGTAAAACCAACCCCCTGAGGAGAAATATCCTAAGCTGAGATAATGAATTATCTTTCCCAACCACCACCACAGGTACGGCGGCGGTGGCGGCATCATCACGACGCTGCAGTTTTGCCTCTGAGGCCTTGACAGAAATATAATTCTCTCTTTTTCCTGCTAATTCGCAATAAGCGAACACTCCATGCGCTCACATAGATGCGGAACCAGATAGGACAATTATCCATCTCTGCTTATCTGCCATGACGGCTTCTCTGTCAACAGGGACTGACTTCCCATTTCAAACCTGTCTGTTTACTTACCTGGGAGCTATACAATGGACTTTTTGTCTCACTGTCTTCTCAATCACATTATCACCCCGGCTCTGGATTATTAAACTGTAGCGTGCTGAGTCTCTGGCTGTGATAGGATGGAGACAGCCATCTGTCTTTGTCCATCTCAGCATAGATCTAACTTAGTCTGTAAACACATTAATAACCCCTCTTTAGAAGTACACTGTCATTTGTAAATATTGCAACTTTAACTTTTGGCATAATTATTCAGTCATTTTTTGGGGCTCTGGCAATTTGCTTATTAGGAGGACTAACATTTTCTTTATGAATATATGAATAAAAGACGATATATTGCCAGTAAAAGCATTCCCAAGATGAAGCCATTCTTGTGTACACAGTTCCTGTGTAAGTTCTCGAGAACTGGGTGAGCTGCTGTTCCCCACACCGAGCATGAGAAATCAAGACCGTTTTGCCGTGAATAATATCTTTACTCGTTTCAAGATAGGAAATATCTCATGGGCATCGTGACTGTATCTGTAAAAGATCCTGTCGTCTTTGAACAGAGTCAGCAGAAGTTTTTTTTTTTTTTTTCCATTAAAGGAACCTGTGTCTGAAACTTAAAAAGCCACTAAAGACAAAGGACTGACAGGCCGACTGTCCTCCCCTAAAAGCGTCCAGTCATTTTCGAGTAATGTCACCGAAAAGACGGTCTGAGAGCGGCGCAGCACGGCCATGCAGACAGGTCAGAGATGGGAGGTTTCTGCAGTGCAGGCAGATATTTGTGTGATTGAATAGACAGGTAAATACCGCTGCGACCAGATGACCAGGGAGAGCGGTGCAGAAACTGTCTGAAAGCTCAACTCAAGAGGACATCAGGGCAGATATTCTCCTACCACAGCACCAATGATTCTACAACAACAACTGCACAGGGATTAGTTCTCTCAGTACTATATTATACTAGTACTATAATTCTACAGGCTACTATGAGACGTGGACAGATTACAACATTGCCAAGTGCTCAAGAATGAATTGGTGCAGTCAGTGCAGCACAGAAAAGACAATAGAGATGGAAAAAAAGGCAGTCAGTAGTTATCAGTGGAAACACAAAGGGACAGTGTTACCATGAAGATCTCCACCTTGTACTGCATGCATGTACTGTAATGACTAAATGACCTGTCCCGAACCCCGTTGGCATTTGGTTGATTGAGCTGTGAAAGCGGAGGGATGTACAGCTATGTAAAGAGAAGATGAATCAGGGCTGCACGTAGCACAATCCAACACATTAATTTTCCAATTATTACCCTGACTTTGCAGCAGTTGAAGCATTTCAGTTGATGAAAGTCTGTGTTTTCCCTTCCTCCTCCTCCCTCTTCTTCTTCTTCTTCTTCTGTCTGACTGTGCGATGTTTAGTCCCAGACTATTATCTATTCACCAGCGTGGCTGTGCTCTCGTGGTCCATCACTGTCAGTGTCCCCCTCCATGTTTGTTCAAAGCAGGGGTAGACAATGTCACTGGCCCCGCCATTCGAACCACTGGCCCAGGACAACACGCATCCCCCATGTTTGTTAAATTTCCACGATTCAATTCAATACCACGATGACATTTTGAACAAGACATCACCCTCCATCGCTCGTAGTAGAGGGGAACTTAAATTAAACATTATATTCAATTTGTGCAAAAATTATATCTGATTACAATTCAAGATGCCACCTCGTTCCAAAGCGTCAGAGACCCGAGACATAAATGCAGTTTGTCAGCACAAACAGGAACAGTGTTTTCTCATTACTTTATAACTCTGACTTCTCCGTGCGCGGGCCTCCACACAGTTTTCACGGTTTTGTATCATATCCCGGTTTAAATTTGATCCCTTTTGACATGCCATCGCTGCAGGCTGAATGGTGTGTCCCTGGCTCCACATATCTGATTTGTTACCCATTGGGTTCAGGCCCGGGCAAACTGTAGCAGCACTCGTATCTCAACCTCTGGCTGGAACACCAACCCCCTGGCCTCTTGCATAAACAGCATGACTCATCACGAAGGGCTGTGACAACTGCCCCTTTTTAGGGTGGCCCTGATCCTTTATTTTTTCAATTCAGGGCAAGTAATTGAAGTGAACTGACCCATTATTTTCTACCCAGTAGGACAGACCGAAAACAGACCTCACAGGGTCATGTTCGCATGGTGAAACACATCAGACATGTTCACATCTGACCTTGTTTCGGCAGCACAGCTCACACAGCTGTCATGCTGGCACCAAGGGTCATTACCGGGGTTATATCTAGGGACACAAGTGCACCCTTGTCCGCGATGAGAACGGGTTAAGCACGGCCGGTTCTTGGGAAGAGTTCCCCGGCTAATTCGTCCATCTCCGAAACCCTCCGAGCGCTCACAAGGACGAGTCCCGATTACTGCAGTAATGCAATTCATTATTCTTTAATGGAAATGGTCTTTATTCTCCGCACATGCTCATTTAATGTAACACAGCTTGAATTTAAAACCTGGGTCTTGCAATATTTTTTAAACTGCTTATGACTCAGCAGTTTTGTGAATGGCAGTTGCCTAATTGAACTTTTGGTTGCCGGGGGTAAAATCTTTTTTAAAGGTGGAAATTTCAGTGTCCTGATCCAACGGGGGGATTGGATGTTTACCGTAACTTTGAGCCTGACTAATTTTTGTTTTATCGCTTCTGCTCCACCGAAGGGAAAATTCTTTAATATAGCATGCATCACAAAACAGGTGAATTGATTAAACCTGGGAAATATGGCTATACATGTCAATTAGCAGCAACAGCCTAAACAGCCTTTCTTGTTCAAGCGTTTAACAGGGTGTTTTCACTGAGCTTTTTTCCCCATTATCCCCTGTTTTTCTTCTACATTGCCTAAACATTTCCTCCAAGTTATGCCGAGTCTATGTTGGAGCTGTTTGACTGGCAGCTCTGAACAAACAGTCTGCCTCGTGCTCAGTTCCTGTGGAGGGAAGTCTTAATGCTGCGGCGTATCACAATATTTTAGTGTTTGCCAACAGCTTTATTGCAGCGGTCTGAGGACGGACGGACAAGCGGCCGGCCTCTTCCTCTTTCAGCATGATAACACCCTGATAGCAATACCCTCTCTGCACAGATAGAGTTTGGTGTGTGACCTCAACCCCGTCTGACACCTTTTTGGGGGGAGGAACTGGCACACCCACAACGAGCCAGGACTCATCACCAAAACATCAGTCACCGACCTCACTAATGCTCTCGGGGCTGAATAGGAGGCAAATCCCTGCAGCCAGGTTCCAACCTATTGTGCAAAGCCTTCCCAGAAAAAGTGGAGGGGGCGGGGGTGGGGCACAGTTTCATAATGAGATATTCAACAATGGCATATGGAAGTGATTTCTGACAGTACTGTGGCCATGCCGTGTCCACCGCTGTGGCACACCTGCTGAATAAAAAAAATTAAAAAAAACCTAGCCAGCACCGAATTCCTCCATTGGAGATAAAGTGGGCTTGGAGTCTACCTGATCAACAAGAAATCCTCCTGCTTTGCTCTCACTGCAGTTTTACATCATCACAGCTCAGCGTGGTCTCCGATGAGCTTTGAACAAACAAAGTGGCGGCAGTGTCACCATCGCAGTCACGGAACTTCCAAACTACTATAATCCAGCTTTATCTATTTGTGTTTGGCTCTCCTCTTTTCTCTCCTCCGTCAGCTCCTGCTCATAATTACACGGAGCTTAGTAGTGTTTTGAAAAGTCTTTGATGTGTCTCTTAAGCGCACACTGATTATGCAGTAAAAAAAAAAAAAAGAAGATATGCACGGTCGTAGTTTACTTTAGATGGCGTCGGTGAGGTCATCTGACAGCGAGAGGGGTTTTTATTTCCCTGTCTGTGTCTGTGCTGCAGTGCGTGAGTGAGCTTGGGTGTGATGAAGAGGGTATATATAGCCGAGTGATTGACTGTACAGGTCAGTGTTGAGGGATAACAGCAGTACAGTGCATTAGTCCGACACCAAACGCAGCAAATCCTTTGTCAGTTAATGGTAGCTTAGCGCCGTAAGATGGACTGGCGCTGGAAATCGCAGGATTTTAAAGGATTGTCTTTCTAGTAATTGTTGCTCAGTCATCATGGATCACTGCTCTGTTGCCAAGCACCATTTTGAAGATTTTTTTACCGGAGAATTATCACATTGCATTGCAGTAATGGCTAAACAACAACGGGCATGTATTATTTTGTCAAGAACTAAGAGCACAGTGTGAAATTTCCAAAGTCTAAACAGCGGAGCGGCTAATTAGTTTATCCAGTTGCATTTTAATCTGCGTTTCAATCCCTTTTTTAAAGCTGCTGTGATTCTATAGCTACCTGTTGAAACACTAGACATTTGTCAATACGTTCTGCATCGTGGTGAGTAATGATTATTTATATAAACTCCGACTGGGATCAGTCTAGATCTGCTGTTAATCCACAGCACTCAGAACATCCTTATGGGCTAGGTTTCTGCCATATGCAGCACATTTATCGAAAAGCCATGTGTGCGTTTTTTTTTTTTACACATTCATTGCCTCCAGTTACGCACTTGAAGCTGATGTAAAGCAGAGCGTGTATGCGAGAGGGAGGGAGGCTGCATGAGATGTTGCAGTTCTAGGACTTAATTCAGGCTAACAGCTTCTCATTGAGCTTTGAATACACGCCGCCGGTGTCATTAGTAATTTCTCTTCCATCCCTACTAGGGCTGGGTATCAATGAAAAATTTTCGATACCAGTACCGATACCGATACCTTCACTTCGATACCGGTTCCTGAACGATACTTTTTTCGATACTAATTTTACAAGATTATAAGATAACAAAAAGAAAATTACATGACACATTGTACAAATCTTCAGTTTTATTTTTCAGCTTTGGTAATTTTCTACTCAAAGCAGTTTTCTTACAGAAAAAACAACAACAAATAATTTCCAGTGCAAAAGAACACAAGTTACAACTCAATCTAATGTTCTGCTACATACTGAGAACCTTTTCACTTAGCAGTTTTTCTTCAGAAAAATCAACATGTCTGCTTTCTCAGGACACAGACAAGCCCGCTCCTGGCTGATGGTGTCCCCAGCAGTAGAAAAAGTACGCTCTGAGGGTGTGGATGATGATTCACACTGGCTGGCCTTGTCCCCCTCACATCAGGGTCAGAGGCTACTGTGAGGAGAAGATAAACATAACAGTGAACATTACGTGAGCTGTTTAACCAGCCGACCCAATTGATGAGCATATCTTAAGCTAAGCTTTATCAGTTACTGTCAATCTCTAATTAGCTTTTGATTTAGCTAACTACATAGCCATAAAATAAAGCTACACTAATTAGCATTACGTTAGCGTCGCATCGATCCCAGTTTAACTCACCGCGCGATGCACGTATTAAGTTGCAGTAACAGTTACCTGCTGATATCCCAGACATGGCGCCGTCGTTGGTACTCTCAGATGAAGCAGAGGCCGGTGGTAGAGATTTTGAACCAGGTCGCTCGAGCTCTGTAACGTCCACAGGCGGACTTGAATGCTGAGAGGAGGATGGCTGCGGTCCGCTCTTCTTGGAGTCAAACACGGAGCAACTTTCTGCTCTTAATCACAACACAGATGCACGTGAACCCCGTCTGTGGGCGTAACCGCACGCCGCAACCACGTGTAACGTACAGCCAATCACCGGCAGCATTACCAGGTCTTGATCACGTGATTAACCTTTTTTTTTTTTTTTTCACGTGATTAACCTCTGGGTACCGAAACTTGGCACCGAAAGACGAGACATTTTTTGATACTCGGTACTATCGAAGCATTTCGGTCGGTGCCACAAAAGAACCGAAGTTCGGTACGCAGCCCTAATCCCTACTGTGTATAAACTGCTACCATGGAATAACGCTGCGTACCGTATGCATGGATGTATAATATTAACTGGATACCGGACCGGAAAATGGCCGCCGTTCATTTCAATGGAAGTTGCTCGCCTGGCGCATACGCCAAAAAAAAAAAAAAACCTGGCTTCCGGGTTTACTCCGTTATCTGGCCCATAGAGCATGCGCAGTTGAGTCACTCCCGTCATGCCCCGCGGCAATGAGAACGAGCAACCGCCGTTCTAGTTTTACGCTCATTCATGTATGTGTTACTTGAATACAGCCACGGTTACTTGTGGATAAGGAATGAGACTTTTACAGGACTCACAAGGACTTTAAAACAAAGATAATGATTTAAAAGGTTTGACGGCCGATCGTAGGTTCACTACGATCGTTAAGTTGTTTTGACAGTTAATTAATATACGATGTTACACTGAAAACGAGTTAGTCCGAACCTGTAGAGCTTGAATCACAATGGAAAATAAATCAGAATTAACTGTATTTTGTGCGTTTTAATGAGAACTGAGTGTTAAACATGACAGATCCCAGAACAGCTCAGATAATGTTATCATGGATTCTTATTACCTTACCTTTTTATACTGAAGTCTTCAATATAAAAGAAGTTGATGTTATCATAAAATCACACATTACATGGTTTGTTTTTATCAGCCACACTGATTAAAATAAGAGCTCTTTTGTAAATGTCTTACTGGTTGTGTTTATAGTTTCATCAAGCCTTGAGGTGGATAAAACTCTGTTATACAGTTTAGCATTACATTATGTCCACAACACGCAGAATGTTACAGTATTATAATGCCCTAGACCGGTTGTAGATGTTGGATTTAGTTGGGAGAAGAAGAAAGAAGTCACAGGCATGTTTGTTTATTTTTTCCAAACAATTTAATAATATGCTTATGAGTTTAAGTGATAATTTAGCATATGCTGACACTGAACACACACTGACGAGATGGGGAGGAGGAGGACGTCGTCCAGGTTCTTCTCCTCCGGTCCCGGTGGAAGACGGCCGGGGAGCAGCTGCACCGTCAGGCCACACGACACACACCGACCATGGAGGAGTCTGGAGAAGTCTTGGTTTACATTTTACCAGCATAGCATTAATTAAACCGTAAAATAAATTAACGTGGACGTGCTGAACGGAGCAACAGGTGTTGAATATCAGCCGCGATGAGACACTGTTGACACACACAGACACACATACAGCATAAATGATTTATCAAGCTAAAACTACTGAAAAATATGAGTTTTACAAGAGCAGTAATGTAAAACAGTCCGGTTTCACGTCAGTAAATCCAGTCAATACGAGGCGATCTCATCAATTAAACGTTACGTTTAAAAACAAAAGCTGACAAGAGACTAATAACAGACATTAACTATCATAAAGTTAAACTAACTCGATGTGACCAAACAAAAACTCACCTTTGAGCCGTGTTTTCCACTTTCCTGAGTGATTTTTCCGCCGGACAGCGTCTCATCAGTTTCAGCCATCCTCGGTCCCGAGACTCACACGACCGCGCTTTGGGAGTGCACGGACACAGCCGTGACGTCACGCCCAGAAAGAGACTTTTCTTTGGCTTTTCTGGCCGTTAGAAAACATTTTTGGCGGATATAAAGTCCATGACTTAAAAATATAGAATACAAAGATTAGTCATTAGCGGAGGTTACAGCTGGAGATGTCCTGTGAACAGTTTTAGAGGCTTCTCTTTTACTATTGCGGTCTATGGGAAAAAAGCTTTTTGGGCCGCATGGGGATTTTTTGTTGCAATACCGCGACTGGCCACTGGGAAAAATCGGCGTGCCTGCTGAGTGGGAGACCCGGGGACTGACCGTATGTCAGTCTGAGGCTGTTTTTTCATGGAGAGCATCTTCATCATGGAGTCGTAGCCTATGGACACCGGAGTCTTATTATATTTTACTCACTCTGTCCCTGATGAATAATACTTGTTTTCTTTGTTTGGCGTCTAGTGGATTTGCTCGGCCTGCACCCGGATGGGTTCTTGAGAGGTTGATGAATTCACAGGAAGCCTGTAATCCATACATCAGTTAACATATCGGCTAGATGTAGATCAGACCTCAGGAAAGGATTGTGCTGCAGAGGCTGCCTGCTCTAATCAGAATGCATCAGATCACTCTCCTTTCCTCTGCTCTTTGTCTCTCTACACAACATAATATCGCTCCTCTTTCTCTTCCTCATTTTTCTTTCTCATTCTCTTTTGCCTTTGTTGCTTTCCGTCTCCTCTCGCTCTCCCTCTCTCTTTGCCTTCCAGACACTGGTTTCAAAGCTGATGGGTAACTTGAGAACTCCCCCTGCTGCTCTCAGATTCCTCCTAGTCATCCCGTAGCTAAGAAAATCACACACGCTCTCACACAGACACAGACACACACACAGACAAAGTGCACGTGGAAAGGATGGGAAAGTGGAGGAAAGGACTAGAATAAACAGGTGCACGGCGAAAGAATGCCGAGTTCTCGCTGTGCTCGGATGGAGCAGAATTGAAAGTGAGCGAAATAGACAAGAGATAGAAGTGAATGAGGAAGATGAAGTCATGAACAAGAACAGGCAGCGATCAGGTCTGGGGGGGGGCAACATGGGCTAAAGCCATCCTATCTTGTTGGTAAGATGTATTATTTTGCCAGCTCAGCTGAATCTCATGAAGGTTATATAGTGAAGGGAAATGTTTCAGAGAGCCACTTTACAAGGGGACAAGGAGCCCTGTAATTCTACCAACCTCCAGTTTTAACTGTTCTGTAAAAATCCCTCCTCGGCTTCCAGGACTCGCCATGAATCACAAACACGTCGGGAGCCAATTAGCCTTAAGTCGTACGTGATATCAAAAATGCATTGGAGGCCGTCTTGACAAGAACGATGACATTTTAGTCCGTGCTCATTCTCCTGAACACGGCCGAGCGCACAGTTAATGGTCCACACCTTGCCTGACTGCTGCCCCTGCCCTCTGACCCCTGCCTGCTGAGATCAATAATCCGTATCAAGAAATAGTCCCAACCTAAGTAATTAGTGGTTCAATGATGGGTTGAGCAGGAGAAACTTGTGAAAAGACTAATAGATTGATGGAAAAAATGTGAAATTTGTATTCAAATAGCTCCGATGTAAGAATTTTATGCTTTATTTTATTGAAATGTATCTGGAATTTGAATAGATGTGGATCTTGGGAGCAAAACAACAAGTCTTAGATTTTTGGGGATTTGTCTTGGCATCTCTAACTGCTTAATCAAGACACAATAAATAACTCATTTTTAATGCAAAGACGTTTTCATTGCAGCCCTGAAAGTTATAAAACACACAAGATGCACAGCCTCCACTTTTACCACGGTAAACTCTCATCTTCTGCTCTCCTGCCTCTGGGCCTGTTGGAACCTCAGATGACTGGGCCCCGACCGCCAAGCAGAGGGGAACACACGCTTTACACACACACTCAGACAAGCACGCACTGACACCAACACCCCTGTGGGATCAGGTGCAACGTGCCTCCTTCTGTGTACAATTGCACAACACTGTGTTCTTCCCCAAAAAAAGAAGAAGAAAAAAAAAACAGACGCACGAGATTCACCTCAGCTGCGTGGCGATGTCTCGTTTCTCTCAGGGTAAAAAGAAACGAGACTCTTAATGAATAATCCTATCAACACGTGAAAGGTAACATCTGGTTTGCAGTAGGAGAGCAGTTTGTAATCTGGATGAATGAGTACCCCCCTCCCCCTCCCCCCTCCAGTGAGAGAGGCCACGGGGAGGCAAGTGCACACTTCACCACTCCACTCTCCCTCGTCCCTGCCCACCCTCACAGCGTCTGCCATATTTGCCCAAACGTTGAGGCAGGTGAGAGAAAAGAAAGAAAAAAAAGTTCCCCAAAAGAAAAGGCCAATTTGTGCAGACCAGCTCTCTTCCTCCCTGACATCTCTCTGCCTAAAGGTTCATACTGTAGCTTTTTTGTTTTTCCTATTTCCCTTTCCCTCTTCACCTTCTTCACCCTCTTCTTCTTCTGCCTGCTTATCTGCTAAAAGACTACTGGCTTCCTCTTCTCCTACTCTCTGGAGCATTAAAGTCCAGACTGGTGTCAGCGATTCCTAAAAAAAAAAAAAAAAAGGAGATTAGCTTTGAAGTGTCGGGGGGCCATCGCAGCCGTCGCTCCTGGACCTGCTGGCTGCGCCCGGTTCTCACAGATGCAGCATGAAGGTTAAAGGAAGACGTGATGAACAAAGGGAAACATCCTACTTTCCCCCTCGTTTATAAATAGTTTATATAACATATTGTAATTATGTAATAAGACCGTGACGGCAGGTTTGTACCGTTCGTGTCACTGTTGAATGTCTTCACATAAAACCCCCCTTTTTAACTGTAAGAATAAAAGGAAAATTCAATATCCTCTCCCGTCTTACTCTCTATTATTTCTCGCCGACAATCTCTTTTCCCCTTGCTCTAGTCTGTATCTCTTCCTCTGTCTGTATCTATCTTCATCTGTTTCCATCAGTCCTCTCCTCAGTGTCTGCAGAAAGTGAAATGGAGCAGAGGGGAGATTGTATCGGAGCGTTGATATGTGATAGGGTTGAAGGGGGAGACAGAGAGTGATGGCAGTGGGGGGTGGGGGGGTGAGTGGGAGTGACGTGCGTTTTGTGTGGCGACTGAAGGACAGTCAAGATGTGAGGGGGTCTGTGCGGCTCATGCTCAGCAGCTCTCCCCCTCTCTCTCTCTCTCATGCACATCCACATTATGAGAAGATGGTGAGTTCACCCAATCCATTAATCTAGATTAGCCCTTAGTTAAGGTCCTTTATCAGATGCAGCCAACTGTCTGATGCCCAGCTCTATATTCCTCAGTGCTGCAAGATACCTGCCTTCATATATGGGACAACAGCTCCGTGCAACAATTCTTCACAATTCTTCTTAGTTCAGGTATCTGTGAATGTGTGTGTGTGTGTGTGTGTGTGTGTTTTTTATATAACGCTCACTCAGCTGCAAAACTGAGAGGAAATGCAGCATCATGCAAGCCCTCGTACGGCAGCACAGTTTGAGCAATGTATGCCGAGCCAGTCGGGTTAAATTTGAATCAAAACCCTCCAGAACGTAGAAAAACTGACCTGTCAGAGCTGATAAACATCAGCCGGCCGTGGCACCCACTTTTTTTTTCTCTCTCTTCTCTATTATATTCACCTTGTGATGGGAAGATTTTTTTTTTTGTCACCATTTTAAAGTTTTTACCCCGAGCCGAATCGTGTCTCCAACTCAAACCACCAGCACATTCCACAGCTACAGCAGCACTGAGCTGAAATCCCCCCCTCAACCACTTCACCCAGGCAGAGGAAACTAAGCATAAAATCAATCTGAGATTTACCTCCTTTCATCTGCCACACGTATTTGATATCTGATCGGCCGACTAAAAGGGAAAAATCTTCAGTGAAAACATTCCCCATGCCCCCCCTCCTCCTCCTCTCCCGTGGCTTATCCCAGGCTCAGTCCCACAGAGCGAGCAGATCCCTCGGATTTCCCCCAGCAGAGGTTATTTGAACAGACTCTCTCTCAGACTACGAGGTGACATAGAGGAGAGCACGGATAGCAGCGACTCACCTCAGTCTGTGAATTACTGATGTAAAGGATGCGATAGCCTAGATCCCTGGTTGTGCCCATGCATGCCCGTTCCCTCGGCGGATTGGAGGCGAGCTGGAAGAGGAGGCTTATGCCATGGCAGAAGTTAGGGAGGACGGGCAGGCAGAGCGAGAGCAGGAGCAGGAGCAGCGGTAGTTGGAGTAGTTGTTGCACATCTGCGTCCTCTGATCCAGTGGCGTGAGGTTCCTCTAAGCCCCAGTCAGAGTCAACACTCCCCCTCTCTTCTCCTCCTCTCCACCACCGCCGCTCTCCTCCGTTCCCCTTTCTCCGCACGGCGTCGGCAGGGGCTCTCAGTCACTCACTCACTCACTCACTCACTCACACACGCACGCACGCTCTCTCTCTGCCTCTCACACGCACACACATACACATGCATACATACACACGCACGCGCACGGCTGAACTCCGGACGCCTCAGTCAGCGACAGAGCCCACGCAGGCAGAATATCCCCATCGTGCCGCCACCGCCGCCGTGGTTCTCCTCTCCTGGCTTTCTCCTCTTTTCTGCGTGAGTGAGTGTATGCGAGTGTGTGTGTTGTGTGTGTGCGCAGAGAGAGAAGGAGAGAGAGTGAGACAGACAGAGAGAGCGATTAAGTGAGAGGGGGGAGGGAGCATCGAAGAGGAGAGGGAGAGCAAAAGGGAGGCGGGAAGGTTGCAGTGGAGAAAGTGGAGTTCTAGTTTTGGGCTGCATCTGGCAGGTTCATGCATCATCCCTTTATCTCGTCATCAGTCAGAGCAGGTTTGTCAGGGACCTGGGCTCCATGGAGACGGCCGGCTCATCATCACAACTTGGGCTTTTACTCGCTTCATTTCGCCAGGAGCCAGGAGAAGCAAATCCCCCCCAAAAAACTCTCCAGAGTGCACTTTACCCCCACACAGCTCCTGTGGCTTGTAAAGCAGAGACGGCAACGGGTGTTTCTGGGACTCGCCAGCCTGCACGCACACCTGTGTCCAGAATCCTCTCTCCCTCTCCTGTGTGTGTGTGCATGTGGGTGTGTGTCGCTCGGCATCTCCACAGAGTGATGCTCATCGTGCATTATCAAACTTGAGACTTTCATTACAAGTCCATTCACCTTCTGTCGTCTCAATTTCCCAGAGTCCTCACAGCTCTTTTCTTTGCGCAGGGGAAGGAGATTCCATCTGCTTGCCCCCCCCCCCCCCCTCCCCGCCCGCCACCTCTAGAAGCTTGTTTGCGTGATCTCCTCTCAGCTTTTTATCCATCTGTCATAGGCTAGTTCAGAGTTAACACTGCTCATGCTGGAGAAGGACCTGTTTTGTATTTTCTTTGCAGCAGGGATCGTGCACTCTCCTCGTAGACTTAATTGGATCTGTAATGTAGCATTGAAGTGTTTAATGAAGAAAATTAGGAGCGAGTATAAAAAAAAAAAAGGAAAAGCAGAGTTTTTTTGTGAAACCTTGATGTTAAAAAAAAAGTGAAGTTGCGCACGCCTGGTTGGATGTTTTCGCAAACCAGAGCTTGCCCTCATTCTCTCACAGGGAAACCCCGAGTTCTGCTTTAAGCCTCAGGTACCATGGTAATGAGCTGCAGCTTTCCAGACAGCAGCTGCTGCTACTGTGTGTGCTTTTGAATTTGTGTATGACTGTGTGTGTGTGTGTGTGTGGTCGTATATGGGAATACATTTTTCATATATCTTTACATGTGCCGGTGAATCAGAAGATGTACGGCACACGCACAGTAAAGACAGGCAGCACCGTGCATCACTCAGAACCCAGTGAATCAATATGTAATTTTGTTATTGAAGATTCATGTAAACCAGTAAACCAGAATTCAATAACTTGGAGCTGAGGTCCGGGTGGGGATGGAGGTTAACTGGCAATAAAAATCCATTAATCAAATTGAAGCTGACGTTAAAATTTTAGTTTTGTCTCGGAAAAAAATGATGTTTATTTGATAAATAACCTTTACCTGTTATAATTCCTGTCTCGTCTTCAGCTGTCTTCCTCTAATATGACACATCTCATTATATCTTGTTTATGACACTTTTTTCAATCATTATTTCTTCCTCATTAGGTTTATTTCCCTGTAGGTACATTTTTATTATTTTTGAGTATTGGATAATTACTTCACATTAGATTTTTTCATTGGAATCTCGTCTCATCATTAAATCCTGTTTACCCTGTTATTAATTTTCTAATTCAACTTAGTCATTTCCATCAAGTGCTTAAAACAACAGTCATACTGAAAATCACTGAACCCTGAATATGAAGTTAAATGCTTCTCAGCAAAGCATGACAGTTTGATTAAACCGGTAACATCTCTTCAGCCATCTATATATTTAAATTACTCAGTATACTATTATAATATTCACTCCAGTTGGTGAGTTTTATTAATTAGACATCTATCTTATCTAAAACCTCTATAGATAAACAAAATATGTGCTGAAAATATCAGATAATTCATATTGTATCTAAATATTATCTTATAAAATTTGTCAGCAATTTAAAAAAGCAGCTCCAATTTATATAACTTGGCTATTGTAGTTTTGTTGAAGATTTGGTCCTAGTTGCTCGTGTGCAGCTAAGTCAAGCTCCACATTGCCAGGGTTGAGAAGTAGATGTACTTTTTAAAATTGACTGAAAAAGTAAAACAATAACATCAGGCGTATTGGACGTCTTAATGTAGTGGTTGCAACTGGAACCACATAAAAGGGTTGATGTGTTACTTTAACAGCTCTTTTCTGCTACGCCCACAATTTAGCGGTGGCCAGCAGGACAGCTGCTCCAGCTGTGGGGAAAGAAAAGTGCCAAAAAGATTTTTAGAGAATGAAACAGGAGAGGTGAGTGAATAACAGGCAGCACTCAGGTTCACTTCACTCTTAAATCCATTAAACCTACTTCCCTTGTTTATCACTTTGTCCCCGCAGCACTGCTCTACCCCCCACCACCCTTTTCTCTTTCCTTCTTTTGTGGCACGTGAATAACACAAAGTTGTTTTATTCCTCATTCATCCTCTTACCTTATCTGACTTCTCTACAAGATGACATAACCCCCCCGTCCCCCTCCTCCCTCTGACAAACTGACCGACTGACTGACTGCTCACAACACGGCTTTATGAGCCTGTGTTTTTTTGTTGTTGTTGTTGTTATTTTGGTTTGACAGTAATACATCTGCACCACGGCCCTTGTTATTGCTCCGCCAGGCAGTGACACACTGCAGCTTTTGACACAGGACAAAGCTGAATAATGTTTGTAAGGCTCTGACCTTGGAGCGTCTCGGCGCTTGGCGAATGTTTCCGATTTGAACCCGGGGTTAATGGCATTCATTTAATGGATAAATGGATCTCCTCCGAGAGGTGACGTCTACTGTATGTGAGGTTGAAATAGGCTTTGCCGTTTTTCCCTTTATTGGAATCTGCTCGGCGATCTGCTTGTGTAAGCAAACTGTTTCTCAGATGGATAAACCGGTGGCAGTGGACAAGTCACTGGAGTGACTCTCCTCTCCTATTGATTTCATTACCTTGAAGCCAAGCTCTCTGGGGACTCCTGTTTGATGTCCTTGTACCCTGCATGTACCACTATACACAGTGCTGCGGTCAAAGGAAGATCCAGACCAGTTTGTTCTCGTTTTTTTTTGCCGCCGGGCGTGTTGGGATTGTAAATAGATTTATGGATTGTGTGGCTTGCTACTTTATAAGGCCCCACACTGCTATCTTCTTCATTAGGTGTTATTCTATTTACCCTTTTCCTTATATGCATTATAAAAATCTGTCAACACTATTTGCCCTTGGAGAAAGCATGTCAAACCTTGGCACTGAACTGCTGAGTCAAAACCTGGCCACTTCATGGTTAAATCCTGGTTTTTATAAAATCACCAATTACCACTCAGACAGAAGCTCAGATCAAAATGTCTTTTTTTTTTGTATATAACAGACTTTTATCAGAGGCTGGATACAGAGCCTTGTTACCGACCAGCTCTCCCCACTCAGTGTGTTTTATGTTTAGTTATTCCTCTGCCTCCTTTAGTAATAATGATACATGTAATGAAGGTAGTTTATTTGCCGTAATGGAGGCGAGGCTGGCTGTGCTTAAAGTGCTCCTCAGCTCCTCTGCTCCCACAGCTGGGTAGACGACAGCTGAGCGCTCTGTGGAGCGGTGATAGAAGAACCGTCAGTCAGTCAGTCAGTCAGTCAGTCAGTCAGTCAGTCAGTCAGTCAGTCAGTCAGTCAGTCAGGGACGTTGATGGTTACATAACTCTGCTGTTGTGGTCAAGCTGAAATCATCAAACAAGGGGCAAATTACCTTTTTTCTTTTTTTTTTAGCAGCTTAATGTATCTATTTGCATCGTTTCGTCAGTGGTCCGTCCCGACCATGCCTTCCAGAGGTACTGTATAGAATTAGACTACTTAGAAATAGCGTATATCTTCACACTGATGGGCTCATTTACAGAGGACACATCAGCAGAAACCAGAGACTTTTGCATATCCAGTTAAAAGCTCCGTACGGGGGCTTTAAATAACAAAAACAGGTGAACATTGATTATGACTGGAAATGCCTTAAGTATTTCATGCTTACCTAAAACTAGTGTGAAGTTATTATGAAGTGTTTCCTAATTATCTCAAATAAAGTGTTGCATTTATACTGTAGTTCTGTTATGATTTTTATATTTCTGTATTAGCATTTATTTATATGTGAACAACAACTTATTCTGTTGTCCATATGAATTAAAATGACTTATAAAGATGTAGTTTAGTGATACAAATGTGGTGTGATGTATTGACTGTCACATCCGCTCAAACATATTGTGAGGAAGGTGTTTTATTTATTTATTTATTTATTCTGTTGCACAAACCTCCTTTGATTTGAGCGCAGAGCTGCCACTGGTTTGACAGGACAGGAGTTTTCCTTCTCATTGTCACTCTGCTCTTTCCCAGCTCATCCTGCTGTCACACTCGTGTCACACTGCTAATTGGCGCTGAAGTGGGATAGAGTCTCCCTGTTTGCTGTGTTCTTTCCCCCTCTCTTATCTAAACCTCCCCGGTTTTCTCATTGGTTTTGTCTCAACTGTGCAAAAAAAAAGAGAAAACTTTGACTTCTCTGCCCTAAATTAACAAATGAGTCTAAACTGTTTTAAACTGCTGATTCCCACCATTAGATATGGTGAAAGTTTCATTTTAGTCACCACTCAGCTTCATATCCAGTCAGTCCGCAGGGATCCTGAGTGCATTCATCCCCACACACACACACACAGTACATTAGAGAGCTGACTGTCATGTCTGTATGGAGGCGAATTACTAGATGTACTGTAGAGGAGAGCTGTCAATTTATTGTAGCTTAGTTCTGTTGGCAATAGTCAAAGAGAAAGGGAAACTTGTGTGTGTGTGTGTTGCAGCTGGCGGGCTGACATGATGTGTGTGTCGTGCAGCAGCAGCAGCAGCAGCAGCAGCAGCACTGCCCCAGCAAGTCTTAAGAGTGAGAAGCAAAGCTGAAAATGTGCCAAGTAGATACGTCAGCGAGAGTCTGTCCCATCTGCTGCAGTCTTTTGGTCTTTTCATCAAACGTCCGTTACAAAGCTCGCTCTCAGTCTGTCCACACAAAAAAAAAGAAAAATAAAAAGCATGCATCAAGTCTGTAAATTGGAATAAAACAACATATTATGGACAATCATGCAAGTCACATGATGGGTGAATGCTGGGTCAACATTAGAAAGTATTAAGGGCTGAAATGGTTTGGATTATAACATCAGAGGCACCTGCAGTTTATTTTGAGCAGGTTTTCCTTCTGCCAACTTTGGTCATTTCTCCAGAAATGTCAAAAAGTGTCGAGTGCCTCGGGCCCAGCGACCAGCAGCAGCTAATATCAAAGTGTGAACCACCTCAAAACGTAAAATGTAAAGCTGGGTTTGACCTTTAGTAGCAAATAGTCTTGGCTGTCTGGACAGCGTGTTGTGGTTTCAATACACGACGACGTTATTATTGACTCGCTCTCTCCTCCACCCTGACACTCTGACAATAATCAGCAACATCCATTCCCCTCCCAGTCAATGATGTTCGTTTGGCATCGGACACACGGGGTGTTCTCGTGAAAGAAAGCTGTTCTTGGCTCAATGGAGTTTTTCTCCTGTGTAAATCCATGTGTCTGTTCAGGGAAGTGTAATACTTTGATGTGTAAAAAGTGCTACCTCGAGTAGGATGCTGTCTGAATGAGTGGCATAACGGGTCACTTTCATGGCTGGCTGCCCCAGTTTTCTGTGGTTGTTATTTATCATGATGTATTCTGAAGTGTTTACCTGGACATCACAGTCCGTCACGGCGAACACCGCTAAAGAAGGAGAAGATGCGAACGGTCGGAGTCGGAGCCTCTAATAGGCGCTCGGTTCCGTGTCCGTTGGCTGACCTGCCTGCGTGCCACCTTGTTGGCCTGATGTTAGAGCCAAGTGGGCTCGCTGTTGAATCCTGCAGCCGTGGCCAAGTACCTCACACGTGTCAGGTCTGCCTCCCTTTGACAGGCCAGCGTGAGAGGTGCTTTAGTGCTGCTGCCCGTCTCCATCCTCCTGTCGGCACTGGTTACATGTGTGTGATAGTGATACGTGTAGAGGAGAGTGGTGATGGACAGATGCATGGAGCCCCCTGGTCTACTTGTATAAGACACTATAGAGTGACTCTAGAGCAGCTGCGTGAAGAACAATAAGACTTACTACACATTAGATTAATAAGATCATCTACAATGTGCTTAATCATTGTATTTTCATACTTTCATACAAATTGATGACAAACTAGGTCATTAAGGAGATGTCAGTGCTTCATAAGATTGTTTATAAAGTGTAAGTCAATTATTAGAGTTAACATTTATAGTTGTGGTTATATTTTAAATACTGATTAGAGTCCAGGAAGAATTCTTATAGATGATCACTTTTTCATTCTTAACTAAATCTAATGTGTAGTTATTATAAGTGTTTGTTGTTGTTTTACTCTTTAATATGCTGTTTATATATATTTCTCATGTGCTCATAAAGAAATTACCAAAAAGATAAAATAAAATAAAAATAAAGTGTTGTTTAAATCAGCATTTATATGTGAACAACAACCTATTTAACAGATAATTAAATTCTATTGTCCATATGAATTAAAATGACTTGCAAAGATTTAGTTTAGTGATATTATGTCATTAAATAAAGTGACAACTAAGTAGTTTTAAGAGTTCAGTTCAAGGGACTGATAAAAAAAACTATTATGTCTGTTCTTTCTTACGCAGCAGCAGAAGATACTTGTCCTTGGATGTTTTTTTTAAAAAGAGGCTGATGCACAATTCGTTTCTGCATTTTTTCTCTTTCAGGGACTGTTGATGCCATTTCATCTTTTCATTCAAACTGTCCTCAGAAAAATCACCTCAATAGCTTTTTTTTCTCCCCAACTCTCAGCTCCAACAACCGCCTCATGCTCTCTCCAAGCAGCAACACAAATCGCAGAGAATATAAATTTAGATCTCACTGTCTGCAGTTGGTCACCTCATCCTCATGCCGTCCTGTACTCCACGTCTTCTCTCTTCCTCGTGAGATCTTTCTTTGCGGCTGCAGCCTCCATGATTTAACAGTGCTGGTCGCTTCTGTTTGCATAGTATTCCTCTCAGATTAAATGGTGAAGTGCCAGTGTGAGGTTTTCCTGTGTGCCTGTGTAATTGCTGTAGTAATGAGCCAGCAAATTCATACTGCAACAGGCCTGAACCTAATATAGAGAGAAAGAGGGACTCGTTTTGTTCCCTGTTGGTCATCATACAGTACATCCTCCTCCCCGTCTTCATCTCTGAGCTCCTGTGTCAGTTTTCTCTCTTCCACAGACAGGATGAGTCTGTATCTCTCCTGAGGCCGGCGTACCATTTCCCCACCGGCTTAATTAAAGCCTTAAAACAATGCTGTGTTTATGGGGCAACCCTTCACCACTAGAACAAACATCAATTTTTACTTCTCTGCTGTCAGACGCTAAAGTAAGATGAATTATCAAAGAGACGCGGGCTAGAGAGCGGTGTATGATGGATCTGGTCCTACCCTCTAATCACCACTTTTTCATTTCCACTAAGATTCTGCCTCATTAGCCCTCAAGTATAAGATGGATACGGAGGCAGGGTTTCGGAAATCTGCAGCTTCTGGACACCGTGATGGATATCAATTGTTAAGTTTCCGTTTATTGTTATTTAAGCTTGAGGAATTGTCTCAGTAGATAAATACTTTACATTAATAACAGCACAGCCGGTGGTTTCATGATTGACTTGTATACGTTTTCAGGTGTTTTATCATCTCCAGAGGAAGCTCAGTCACTCAGCTCATTATTACTGTTTTTTTTCCCTTGTGCTCGTAGCCTTCTATTGGAGGTCGTGATCTCTGCCTTAAATTGCTTGTTTGTTTTTTGTTGTCTTTTTTTCCCACCTATTTTCTTTTCTTGCATCTCTTTTGGTAAAAGACAAGAATTCAATAGTGTGCTCTGTTGCTGTTTTGGCCTCTTATTAATCTCGATCATTTTACATCATCACTGACAAGTGTTGTATGTTGTTACTATAATTTATATGTCTGTCACCTGCAGAGCAAGGCAGCATGGGAATATTTGGCTTTGAGTAAAACACTTAGCATTTGTTATGGACACATGATTTTACTGAGGCTTTTAAAGTAGCTGATTTCATTCAGGTGACATCACGATTTCTGTGCAACAAATTAGGAATAAATGTTGTTTTTTTCCATTTTTCACAGAGCTGTTGTTGATTTCTTTATCTTATTGGCATAAAATGTCTTGTGTCTACTGTAAGAGAGCAGTCACGTCACTGATGAGGAAGCTCCTTTTATGTGTTTTATATTACTAGTCTTATATTACTCAGATTTGTGATTCCGTTTTATAAATTCAGCCTTCAAGCGGGTAAACAAACAAGTGACAACAGGCAGGAGGCAATGCACAGTCAAGCTCAAAGTAACCTTGTTCACTCAAAGCAATAAAAGGAGTCATGTAAGGACTTCTTAACTTTTCCTTTTCTGCCTCTGTTTCTTTTGTCTCTTATTTATGTCTTTGTTTTTGTTTTGTAGCTGTTTTTTGTCAGGCAGACGGCTGAAGGACTATCTTCTGGCCCTCCCTCCCCCCCTCCCTCCTTCGCTCCCTCCCTCGCTCCCTCCCTCCGCGGCTACAGCTCCTCAGTGAGCCGTACACAGTCGGTGTACAGTGGAAAAACCTCAACACCGCTGGTTCCCACCGCGCCTCCCATCACTCACACCGCACCCCGCGCATCCTTCACCTGCTTCGTTTGATTTCCATTCATCCTTTCTCTTTCCTTTAAAGAACTAACGAAATAAATAAATAAATAAACGAGAGTTGTCACGGCAACGGTGCCTGCTGTTCAATCCCAGTAATAAAAGTTGAGAGATGAGCCCCGGGAGGACAGGCTGGCCTTTTGAGCTGTTCTTGGTTCACTCACCGAGCGCTGCTGGTCATCCTGCCAGACCTGTGGAGTCAGCTGTGTGACAGAGGCGGCTTTCACACCGCTGCTGCCTTGCACCTCTTCAAATTAGAGCCGGAGACCTGACATGAGCATTCCTGAACTTTCCCATTTGCAGTTGCAGCCCACATACTGTATCTATTTCTCAGGTACAGTATCGTATATGCATCTCGCTCTCTCATGTCACTTACTGCCTCTAGCAGCAAGCACATTTTGGTTGTACTGTAAGCTTCACAACAAGCGAAGGCAGTAATAAAATCAAGAGTAACATATGCCAGCGCTGTCGGCAGTCTTCACTGAACACTGGGAGTAAGCTTGGAGGGGGCTTTATGCTACTGTACATAGCTCTCGGAGCCTTATGGCAAAGTCCCACACTGAGGCTTACAGCATGGGAAGTTTGTTCTGACGGCTCTTTATCTTGGGGATTCATTCACAGCTGAGGAGACAGACAGAATGAATGAGCGCGGGATCCCCTCCAGCTGATCTCGATTCTCTAGTCTTAGTGGTGAGGGGAGCTGCTGCTGCTGCTGCTGCTGCTGCAACAGGTGCCAGTGGCTTCCATAGACGCTGCTTTGAAGCTCTATCTCCTTACTATTAATGAAGTGACTGCCCCGTGTCAAAAGGATTGCAGCAGCCACTTTCTGTTGCCCATGCACGGTTTTTCAAAGAAGGATCGGCTCAATATCCTCGAAAAACAAAAGTCTTTAAATAATGCTGCTTTTTTTTCCATCTCACCAGGACTAAAACTCACTAAACCACCTTTAATTCAGTACCAGAGGTTATCCATGTCCTTGCGCAGCCTTTGTTCCTCTGTATCAGGCGTCGAGCCACCTCCCTCTGCACTTTACCAAACTTTATACACACTAGACACTTTGGCACCGTCTAATCTCTGCCTAAATTTGTTCTCCATCTTTAATGCCGAAGAACTGGGGTTAACTGAGGCGTACATGCCCTCACAGATGAAAGAGTCCTGCCCTCTGTGCTTTAGAAAAACATTTCCATATTAATATAACATGAGTCATACTGGTTTCTGTGAAGCATTACGGAGAGGGAAGTGATGCAGTCGTCAGCTCCGTGTGGCGAAAAAGAGAAAGTGAAGGGAACATGAATAATAGATGTTTGCGTTAGTGATTGTTTTGGCATATTTTGCATGATTAAGCAGTAGTTTGAGAATGTCAGAGGTGTTGTTCTCATACTTATAATAATAATAATGTCATTATTATGATTATTGAAATAATAAAGCGATAACTACAAGCTCATCATAGTAAAAACAGAAAAACAATGTAGACTAAGAGAGGGGTCAGTCGAGGTAAGCGTGTGCGCGTGAGTGTGTTCAGCATCGTTTCCGTTTCGGTGGGTCAGGCCTAATTACAGCTAGAAACAGCAGCGCCTTGTGAGGATTAACCACCACCAAGCAGCTGAGTTACGTTTGTCGCATGAAGACCGCACTCACTTCGCCAAGGTGGTTTCACATGAGCGTCCCGGCCCGGGGTTCGTTCTGGTTATTAGTCACTTTTGTAACTACACCTTCATATACAGAGTAGACGACACAGATCTGCACTTACAGTAAGTGTATTTAAGCTATTAGCACATCCGTCTTCAGTGTAAAACAGAAGCTCTCAGTCAGATGTTGGACTAAACCGGTTCAAATGTGTTTTTAAAGAGCTTTTTGTGTTGAAAATCCTCCTGTGCTGCACGAGTTTTTGCTTTTCATAGCTCCTGATCAGTCTCAGTCCAGGCATGTGATGCTTACTCAAGTGGTTTTAGGTCTTGGAGATACTGTAGACACACACCTGTGCCTTGACGCTTATCAGACCTTTGGCTCGCAGTATTAATCTGGATTTGCTTTAAATGCATTTTGCGACAAAGCAGTTAATTGGCTTCTCTTATCTTTAGTTCTTTTTTTTTTTGATCGGCTGGTTCGGGTAAAACCATCTGGGAGCAGCTCTTATAATAATGACAATAACAATACTGTATGCTGGTGTTGTTTAGTTAATAATGAAAACACTTTTCTCATCTACTTTTCTTAAGATTTTCTCTGTTTTTGTGCAGACGATCATGATCGTACAAATACAATTCTTGTTTAATTTTCTGGGTTCATGTGGGGTTTCAGTACAAGCTCTATTCAGCACAAAGTATTGAGTCACCGTAATGGTCAGCGAGGACCTCTTTGAAATATGTTAATGCGTTTCCCAGCAATATCTCAACCTTTGTCCACTCGCATCGCTGGTGCGACACTGGACCGGCAGCGTCCGGCCTCTCCCCACCCAGACCGCTGCACATTTTGCCATCTCTTATCTGCCGCCCGCAGCTCATGTACCAGAGTGCTAACCAGAGCCAGGAGAGGGGACTGCGAAGTAAAGACAGCACTTTAGGGGCCTCACAGGCATTATAATCAGTGGAGACAAAGAGCTGGAGAGTGGAGGGCAGTAGGTTAATGAGATCAGCCACTGAGTGAGGGCGCCTTTTTTTCCCTTTCAAACCTGGGAGGCCGTGCTTTTAGCACTCAGACCCAATCAGCTCGGCCAGTCGGTATCCATCAGAATCACGGCCGCAGAGTCATTCCGTCCTCAGCCTTCAATTTGAACTTGATTGTGTATTGAATGCATTTCTTTCTCTTCTCCAGGGGAGCTTTGTGGCCAGCATGACTGCCACACTGAGGCAGATGGACGACTATCATTACGCTCATCTGATCAGCACCTTTGGCAAGATAAGGAGTGATGTGGTGGTGAGTACACCTTATCAGTGTGTCTGTGTCTACCAGATGAAACACTTTAGGGTACATTGTCATGAAATAACTTTTTTTTCCCCTTTTTTATTTTAAAAGAAATAAAAAGACCCATAGTTCAGTGTTATTTTGCTCTGTCTTTTCTAGAAATCAGAAGTAAGATTAGATCTGTTAGAAAAATGTTTTTCCTCCACACTGAAGTATGAAATTGAATTTCTGTTGGTCCTTGCTCTTGGGCTGCTATATGTACACCATGCTCTTGGTGATAGTAACTCCTAAGGGAAGCAGCTCACTCGCTGCAGCCAACAAGTTGTGGAGGAGGGATAAATCTCATTGATGTTATGGATTTCAGCTCTGAATAATTCCTCCCTCAAAGCGGTATTTCTCTCCTATCTGCTGCCAGATTAGCATTATATTACTCAGCTCTGACAAGTGGGGAAATCCCACTGTTTGCTTTCACCCCAACAAACGGTTTTGAGCCTTATAAGAAGGACAAGAATCTAATTTTTATTACAGGTGAAGCGGTGTGAAACCCAAGTCTGCAGAGATTTTAATGTTACTTGGTATTCAATAAACAGACACATTAACAAAACCCTGTGAGCATTCATAGAATTAGTAAGATTATGTATTTGTGCTTGTGTCAGCTGACATTCTCTTCAGGCTGTGGTTATTAACTCACATGTTTTTGTTGAGGAGATAAAGACAGTGTCTCAGGTGACTGTAAAAATAATTCAACATGAATTCTGACCGTCTTGTTTAAATCTGCATGTCTGCTTCCCATATTGGGATAAAACAATCTCTGTGGTGAAGCTGGATTTTTCCGCAGATTTATTGTCCCTGAAGCTGGCGTGGGCCACATCACACTTTTCAGAGCTGCTTTCAGAACAAAGGGCTTTGTTGTTTTTGCAGTTTGCCCCCCCCTCCCTCTAAACAAGCCACCACAAAACGCAGGGATTCATCCAGGAGTGAACGTCAACAGCCAGAAATAGATGTACATGAATATTTATGCTTTAGGTATTTAACTGGCACTGTTATCCAGTGAGAGCTGGTGTGGGTGTGACAGTAGACAAAGATTACATTTCTGAATGGGAAAGGTCAAGCAATCAAGAACTTTGAGGGTTAAAGGAATAGTTCACCAAAAAATGAAATTCACCCTCATGCTGATGAATACTCTGGAGTAGTTTTTTTATTCCTCAAAGTGCATCTGGAGAGCCAGGAGGCCGGTTCGTAGTCCAATGAAATCTTTATATGAGAGTCAATACGGCCCGACACAAAAAGTCCATAAAACTACACAAAAACTCTCTAATATTCCTCCTTACTGCTCGTCCACGGTCTGCTGCTATCCAAGTGTTCTGAAGGGATGTAGTCCAGAGTTTTTTCGAAACCATGTCATTTAGGACATTTTAGACTTTAGGCTGTATAAATGTCCTAAATGACGTTTAGAAAAAAACAAACAAACTCTGGACTATACACATATAGTATTCATCAGCATGTGAATCTATATTGACTGAATTCCATTTTTTGGTGAACTATTCCTTTAGAAAAGAATGAAAAATTAACCTTTATGCACCTTGAATGTATATCATTGATTGAATAATTTAAAAAAAGACAATAGAAATTTCACATTGGAAAAAAGTTGACTTTGTAACAAGTGAGAATTTGAAGTTGCTGCAGTGTAGCTGAGCATCTATTAGTAGTAGTACTGAAACTAGTTATCAAATTGTCACGTTCATCTTTAATAGCTGGTAATTAAAAGCCTAGTTAATGTTATCCTAATATCACATGTTCCTGTGAGAAGTAAGACTTTTTGTAATCTCATTGTTCTTCTGTATGTAAGACTTGAGAGGGCATGCAGGATTATTGCTCTCGAGTGCCACTTGCAAAAGGGAAAATACAGGAGTCACCTTGACCTTAAAAACTCATCTAAAAAGCGGTTTCTGCCTCAAAGCCAGAAACTGAAACTGTTCTTTTCAAATTGCTCTTATCTCGGTGTTGGGAAGAATAACAGTTTTCATTTTGAAAAACTTTATCTCTCTTGCAGGATTTCCTAATGGAAACATTTATCATGTTTAAAGATCTCATTGGGAAGAACGTCTACCCCTCCGACTGGGTCATAATGAACATGATGCAAAATAAGTAAGTACAACCCTACTGGACACACATGCATGCACACAAACACACACACAGATATGCATAGATGGTGCCGCTCTAAACTCCCTGCACTGTTGTTGCTAAGGAACAGCAGTCAGAAGTGGGTAAGGATATTTTCTAATGTTTTTCTCTCCATGCAAATATCGGCACAAGGCCTCAGCGGTGTAGCAATCAGATGAGCAGTCAGCGCAGACGCAAACAATCACATGAATTATAGATGCTCGGCTGTATGCTGCCTGCTAATCTCCAAACTTAGTCTCAGCATCTCTTTACTTTGTTGCTTGTTGTGCTGCCGTGGCCTTCTGTTTTATTAATGTGAACCTTGCCTGATTCCATTTTTGGTGAAAATATAAAGAGATGAAATGTGCTTTGCAGTTTAGGAGTTTAGTCAAGAGCTGTGTTTTTGTGCACTCTTCAGAAGAAGTTTGAGCGAGAGTATTTAAAGCCTTTTTTGTGTTTTTTTTTTCTTTTCTTTTTCTTCTTCTTCCATTTGTGCCTTCTCAGAGGAGACATGCGCCAGAAAGTGTTGTAGTACTCTTTTATGCATTGGCAAGGCAACAGCTGTCAGATGAAAACCTTAAGTCAGTTTTTTGACAACCACGAGAGAGAGAGAGCGAGCGTGCTGCACAGATTCTGCATTGCACATTGTTGCACTCACGATGCAGTGTTTGAAAGAAAAAAGAAAGAATCAGAAGATGTATCCAGTTATTGTTTTGTTTTTGTTTTTTTTTATTCCACTTGCTTTGAAATCTAGTGCCTACATTACCCACATTGCAACGCTGCTGGTTTAATAACCTGGTTGCACAGCTGGGTATCCCACTCCAAGGCTAACCCAATGCTGTTTTATTTGTTGGCTAAATTAGCCAATTAACCACTAAGCTAACGAGCCAGGTGTGGTGAGAGCGGTCATTGACACCTGCTAATTAGCGCTAACATATAAATACAAATAATACTAGAATTCCACACACCTGAAAAAGCAGTAGTAACGACTTCTCAATGTTTTATTAGCCAATTAAACGCCTCAGAGGACGCTGCTCCATCCTCAAGCTGCTGTCTTCACTCACTTTTTTCTAACCCCTGGATGTTTTTAAACCCGACACTGTCTCAAATGACATCACTTCAGGCAATTTATCAGATTATACAACTTCTTTCACATTCGCAGCACTATTTCCCAAGACTTGTACACAGACTTTGATGTGTAAAATCAACTTTAATGGAAGGTGCATCGGACTAAAAACAATGGAGAACACGGGGAGTCGAAAATAACAAGGCTTTTAACATAACGTAATAAGTACCTGGAGCTCTCTCTGTTCAAGCGCGGCTTCAAAGTGGCCATTTACAGCGTGTGCAGAGCTGAGAAAGGCAGCCGGTGGTTGACTCGAAGCAGCTCGATTCCCTCACCACTCTTTCTGAAACCACTCCAACATCATCACCAGCCGGCGTATTGACTAGATTGAGACGGCGTCGCCTCTAAATTTTGGTTCTATTGCTCTCATCAGTCCGTTTGATTGCTACGAGCCAGATTTTATTTTGGCTTTTGCTCCCAAAAATCACACGGGTCAAGATGCAGACGACATCAATGTAGCTTGGTGATGATGCTGCAAATCACATCTGTTCTGCTGCAGACTGGGCTGCAGTGTCAGAAACATACAGTCTTGACCCTCCCTACTGTAAACCACACACAGACACACTTACAAACAACGCAAAACCCACATGTGCATGAACTGGACTAACAAGCTTGTTCAAACAGTCCATACCCACTGTGATCCTGTACTCTCTGGAGCATCTTTATGGATGTGATGAAGTGTCACTGAGCTCCCAGCAGTCCATCCTCACATCACGCTTTGTAGCGTGTGAAATGTTTTGTTTTTGACTCGCAGACTAGAGGCCAATGTGTCATCTCCCATGCCTCAGCAGAATCCTCCCCAATTGAACCTTTTGTCTACTTGCACTTGTTTGTGACAGCAGGGAGATTAATTCTGCATTCTGGTCCACGCATTCAGCGACTCGCTAGAGTTAAATCATTATTCAACTCAATGAAAAATAAGCCTGTCAAAGTCTGACTCATCTCACAGTCTTTATACTTGAGCCCGATTGAATACTGCAGGTGGCGGCTTCGCAACAAATTAGCGAAACGCTTCCATTTGTCGCCATCCGTCAAAGTGCATTTGATCGGTTGTTTCCTCCTCGCCACAGTGAGAACCCAAGGTGACACGTTCATTCATCCCATGAGAGAGCTATAAATGTGTTGCATTAACAATCTAAGAGCAGAGGAGTGTGTTGTGTGTGCACCGGGCTCTCCTGCTTCACACTCTCGGGTTGCCGTCGAACTGAAGACTGATTGAATCCACCGCAGCCTCAGATTTCTGAGAGTCAGACCGCCACCTCATCCCAAAGTTTACTCATGTAACTTTAAAGCTGTCTGTGCTGTCTCGTAACATTAATTTGTTGCCTACTTCCACATCCAGAAGATCCAGAACATTTGCATCCAACACAAATCCCAGGTTTGGTAAATCTTGGATATGATAATCAATTCTCCTGTGCATTTGAAAGTTTTGCCAGGAGCAGCTGGTAGATAGATGGATATATACTTTATTGTCCCACTGGGGGGAAATTTGGCTTGGACTCAATGCCGCCAGACCCTTCAACCACACACATATACACATAAAAACACCACAGAGAGCGCACAAGAATTACAAAGAAC
Organism: Decapterus maruadsi; assembly: GCA_030347415.2. Lineage (NCBI taxonomy): Eukaryota > Metazoa > Chordata > Actinopteri > Carangiformes > Carangidae > Decapterus > Decapterus maruadsi. Next base: position 7,726,583 of record CM064888.1, on the reverse strand, counting down.
ACAATAGATCTTAAAAAAAAATCTTACTGTGGGTGAAAAAGAGTCACCACGCTCAGGATCTTGAAGTCAACGTCTCTTCATTCAAGTTTAATCCCACAACAGAGTCATGAGAGGAGCATCATGTAGCGCCCAATATACAGAGGCGATAGTCCTCGCTGCAGCGGCCCTGGTTCGACTCCACTGGTGGCCCTTTGCTGTATGTCACCCATTTAAAGTCTCTCTACTGTTCTATCCATGAAAGGCCTGAGACACCCCAAAAATATATACTTCATGAGTCATCAGAGAGGAGCTCCCTGAACAGACAAATCCATCAGCACTTGCAGAGGATGCCTGACACGTCATATTGCCTAGCAACGTCCATGTCATGTCTTACTGTACGTTACAAGGAAGATGTTTTCAAAACTTTCTCTTAGAGCCGTCTGCATCTCCACTGTCTTCAAGGCTGCTTTGCAAACTGAAACTGGACAGACTCTCACTAAACTTTCCTGCAGGACAAGACATAATAATCACAGATAAATGAACACTTGCATCAGTTATGTTTACAAGACAAGAGGTTATAATTCAGCCTCTAATCAGTGCTACATCTTCAGGGCAGATTGGAGGTGATACAGTGAGCTGCTACAATAAGATGCTAATGGCTGGTTAATGTACAAACTTCAATACAGGAAAAAGATGTGAGAGAGACTGAAGGGTTAACGTTGGTGTTTTCTACCAGAGCTCCTACTGATGCTGATGCTGACCTCACAGTGTTTCTTATAGACTAGAAAGGTAAACAGCTCTTACTGTTAATGTTTCTTATGCAGTAAAAAAAAAAGTGCACACAGCTCCTTTTTTAAAATCTACATTTCTTTTAGTGATGTCAAAGCACATTTTAAAAATATATGTCGGGAAGCCTCATCGTAAAGCAGATGCTAATGCCACTCAGCCCTTTTCTTTTTCTTTTTCGTCTTGTTTCTGGAGCAATCCACACATGCCCACATCCAGCACACAGATTGCCACCCACGGCCCCGGCAGACACTTCTTTCATGTCCACACATTATGATAGCAGCGCTAATGAGATGGGCATCAGCAGTAGCAGCGGTCGTTTCCTCCCACTCCTTCTTCACCCAGCGCCTCTTACTTCCTCCAGGTTGTAAACTGATTTATGGGCTCTAATTGCCCTGGGGACAGCAGCATCAGGCTGGTTAGCCACTGACTGCCATTTCCCCCCAATGCCAACTGGCCATGGCGTAATGGTGACAGTTAATTGGCAGCGGAGACGGACTGACACTTGTTCTCCAAAGTGACAGGGAACAAGTTTTCTCGCCAAGGTCATGGTTGGCTGAGAGTTTGATTACATGGCCTCTGACACACTTTTCTTATGTAATTTATATCATCTAGTGAGCAAAATAGATGTTCTTAGTCAGAAGAGACAAGGTTTGAATTGATTCACCTTGTCGAAATAGGAAACTAAATGTAAGTATCATACAATTTAAGCTTCTCTTCAGGATTGTAAATGTAACACTCAATGTGAATGTGTTCTCCCTTTTTAGAGGTACAGCACAAATGCCCCCGTCATTTCTGTGAAAGAGCGCTTACTGAATTAGCTCAAGCTGGCATTTGCTTAAATGCTATAGTCATTGTGGGGATGAAAAACCTTGCATCACGGTTTTACAAGACAACAGCTGCTGGCAGCATTGTACAGTCAGCTAAATGTGCCGCCTCACAGCCTTGCATGGTGAACTTCTCAAAAGCTCGACGCTCTTCAACCGTGTAGTCCGAGACGTGCTGAATCGCTGCATACTAAGAGCAGTCATCATCATCATCAATCTGAGCAGCGTTCCCGGTTGTGAGGCAAATCACTTAAATGACTGAGGTTGCAGCAACCGAAGACTTAATTAACAGATTGAATAAAAAATGATGTTCGATGTTTGACTGTAATCAGTGATATTTAACAAACTGATAAAGTGTTTTTTCTCCCAGTGTGAACTTCTCCTCCACTTAGTGCAATGACAAAGAGACACTTAATAGATCAAATAAAATGTTACTTAATGAACACAGATAAATTAATACAATACTCCCTGTAATAAATACAGCATAAAGAGATGAGACACAGATGAAGTCAGTATAATTGCCTTCTTTTTCCAGTGTCCTACAGAACAGAGGACACATGATCAAACTTTTACTGTATCAGATTTGAGTTAACATCAGACGGCCTTCTGAAAATCGCTCCATTTCCCCAAATAACACCCAAACTTTCTCACAGAGCTGTTAATTATGTGTAAGAATAGTAGATGGAGAGACGAACAGGGAGTTCTCCCAGAGCCTTGCGTGTCAGATGAAAAGATAAAAGCCGAAGAAACAGCTCTTTAACACGGTAACCCGTGCCATCGGTCCCTCACAGACTCATTAGGGTTTCTGAAGCTGGATGGCTGCCGCTAGGAGTTTTCTCCATGACTAATCCAGGACCTGGAGGGCAGGTCTGGGAGGCAGTAAAGGAAGGACTCAGAGAGTGCAGAGACTACCAATGACGATGTGAAGCTGTTTTGTCCTCATTTAACTCACCTGCCACCAGGATAAAAGTATATATATACATACCAGCAGACTTACGGGTATGTGATTTGACATACTCTTCTTTTGAGGAGAATATTGCTGTTTGAAAACCTCACAGCTCAATTTCTAGTTACTTTCAGACAAGTAACGCAGTCCTGCGGGTCTAAGGGAAAAATTCTTCAAAGCTCTGCTAGGTTATTCCGACGAGGCGCCGCGGTTGACCTAAAAATAAGGATATCTTTTACACATTTCTGAGTAGCTGACACTTTGGAGATCTAAGCTCTGTTGTTTTGTGTTTTTCTCATCTATGGGGCGCTACAGTCATGATGAAACCATAAACCAAAAAACAAAACTTGACTCAAAAACTTCACATTAGCTGACGGTATTAATATTTATTAAGACAATTATTAGCATTTTCTACAAAATAACACCATTGTATGTTATTAGTGTCATGTCTGTTCATGAACTTGCAGCAGAAATGAAAGAAGAAATGTGGTACGAACTCGTGGCGAATCCCAAACGGGCCGTGCACGCTCACAGCCTCGGCTTTTTGTTACTGCGAGCCGAAAAAGAAAAGGCTGACCTTTCTGCAGCTTTCTAACCATGTTGCTTTGTTAATACGGTGACAGTTGTCTACTCTCTCTTCTCTCTCGTGTGCGCTTTTTGTGTCTGCGTGTCGGATCCCTGATTGGCGATTCTGCAGTGGTGAGATTAAGACACGGCTCCGCAGAGGAACCACGGGGAGAGGCATTAACATGGTTTGTGACACGGCGCTGCATCCTGCACAGCATCACCAGGCGCCGGCGCCGCTGCGTGTACGGGTGTGTGTGTGTGTTTGCCAACATGCCAGCGTAGGTTAAAGGCTTTAAGTTAATCTCCCATCACCACAGGACATCAGAGAGCTCTATGATAGACCAACGCACCTTTTTCTTCTCCTTTTTTCTTCTTCTCCAGAGTGCAGTACTCAGAGCTCGGGTTAATATCTGTCTTTATGTGTGAATCAGCCTGACGACGAGCCTTTGCCCCGATAAGTAACATTATTTCACCCGTGGAGAGCGGGGCATTTGAGTGGCTGCGATCGCACCGTGTCAGTTGGCCTTTAAATAGTGCCCCCTGAAGAGCGATAACATCAGATGTGATTTTTCTCAACATGGTTTTTATCAAAGTCATTATCAAGAAGCAGCGGGGCGGCTCACTGTGTAAGAAAACCATCCCTCAGCCAGACCCACAGCACTCACTGAGAGCCGGAGTGCAGGGATTCAGATTGTGTACATTAGTGAAAGTATCAATACAGCAAATAACAATACTTACTTACACAGAGACCTGTTAATAGGAAATGTTGTATTCATTATACATAATATCCCCCTGTCAGAGTTATTGTTATAGTATTGATTATTATTGCCAGTGCAGTGTTTTGTGTGTTTCCCAGGAGCATAAAAATGGAGTCAAACTTTACTTCCCACCTCTGTTTTGTGGATGAGCATGACTTTATATTTTCTTGTGCTGACAGACAAATGAAACAGCATTTTTTTTCTCTCCTGTCAGGTATAAAATAAGGATCAGTTACCACACTGTGGCAGATGCTTCATCTGAGACTCAGTGAATATGCTGCAGCTAATTTCTGTCTCTCCTATCTGAACATAACTGACATGTTTGCTGTACACTCCAGTGAGTGTTCCTTTCACTTTGATAACCCAATTACTTCTGTCTTAAGATCAGCAGTGTGTCAAAAGCACATGGCCCCATTTTACCACTTCATGCCCGACGTGTATTTAATTTGGCGTCGGAACCAGCAGTGGCGCGCACGACAATCAACACCGACTCAAAGGCCAATGGCGTGGATGTCAGTCTGCTAATATGCAGAGGGCCCATGTAATCATCTGTCGTCTGATCTTAAGTGCTATTGAGAGGATGAATCCACATAAACAGATTCGCTAACATGACTGTTGTCAGATAGAGAGTGAGAATAACTTCTAAATGCTTTATGTGCCCAAAAAAAACGCTTTTGTTCTTATCTCTGTGGGTTTCTACTGACATAATTTGAATTTTAAAGAAATTGTGAGAGAAAAAAGATAAAATGTTAAAGACTTTGACTATTTAGACTGTTAGAATCTCTTTTAATTGCTTCGTGATTCATCTGATAACTTTGAATGCTCCTCATTATCTCACCCTTTGCTCAACATGAACTTTGCCAGCCTTCTGACTCCAGTGAGGAAAGTGGGAGTTTTCCTTCTCGCTTGTATTTAGAGCTCTGTCTTAACATCAGCCTGTGTTGCCTCATTAGTAATCCGTTCACCTCTTCACAAACTTTTGGCTCGGATGAAAAGCAGCCTTTGCTGTCATTGTTACGGCTCAGATCTCTCTGTGTTTATGGGCTGGCGTAGGCTAGCAATGCTCCAGCTCTGAACACCGGCACCACACTGCCTGGTGCTGCCAAGTCAGAAAAAAGACTGCAAGTCTTCACATGGCAGACGGAGCCTCGTCGGCCCCCCGGGGTCAGTCAGCAATCACATCTTTTCCACTGTCAATCTCACAGATGCGTAACATGTGTCCCGACTCACCAGCACACAAATCTGCACTTCTCTTTGACTTGGCCTCCACTATCAGTTGAGTTTTAGCCGTTTGTATCAGACCTTCATGGTATTTGTATATAAATACTAAACTATGACAACATGGTAAACATTACATCTGCTTAAGATTAGCATTTTAGCTATTAACAGTGCTAGCTTTAATTTTCATTAAAAGTCTCAAAAAAACATCTGTATTAGTTTGTATCACTGACTTTCAAAGAAATATTAATGGTCCATTATTAACAAGTCATTTTCAATTTCTTTAGATCTAGCCAAATTAGTTTGACATTTCACCTTTTTATTGTCCTATACATTGAAAAAAATATTTAGAAACCTATATCTTAAATTTAAAATAATAATCTAGTGATATTATGATTATTTCACATATTTTAGCTTTGCTTGCCTGGCACATTCAATTAAGGACCATTCTGTATTTTCATTTTTTTTCAGCTCACTCCACTTTGCCACTTAATTAAAAGGGCATAATGGATTTCAAAAAGATTTAAGCCTTGTTTTGTATTCAGTGCAAAAGTTCTATTTTGGCCCCATCAACCCAGCTATGTTTAAGAGCTCTTTACTGCTAAAAGTGGTTTAAATACTGAAATGGAGAGAGAGCGAGTGGGAGAAGTTCATTTTCCCCACAGAATATGGAGCAGCTCTAACAGATGAGAGAAGTTCTTTGACTCACCCCAGCCATATTTGCGAGTCATTAGAGCTTCCTTTAGCCTCCCCGGGGTGTGCCTCTCAGTATAAATTCTTAAAGCCCAGTTTATCTGAAAAGCCATGACAAGAGAGCGGGATGGCGACGCTGTGTTTAAGATTCACAGAGGAAAGTTGTCTCACTGAAGTGAGATTTGGGTTAGAAACATGTTGACAGATAAATTGATCTAATATTAGATCAGGAGTCTGAAGTAAAGGTAATCTTATTTAATAAATTGGTCTGATAATGAAGGTTTTTGACCTTGGCTTATCTCTGAGCGCAGGCAGCTATTCAGCAACTGTATGCAAATGCATCGCGATCATTATCGAGGATGCTCTCTGAACTCAATTAGCAAGTATGATCTGCTGATAACTTACCATTAGCATACCTGTGTCTGTGCTGCAGATCACCCAGCAGAGCTAAAGACTGCCTAGCATTTAATATAAGAAGAAAAGAAAATATCAACAAGGGTATGAAAAGAAAATCCTCCGATGCCAGGGCTGAAACTTCAACGTGCAGCGCAGCCATCAATCCACGATAATGGGGTGATTTTTCCGACATTGACACTTTGATGGAGCATATTTATCATAATGATGCCATATGTGTACTGTACTGTAATGTCTAGAAGGTGCTTTGCAGCTGTGGCGCCGCCTAATTAAGAAAAAGTTAAAGAATCTCCGAGTTGTGTTTTTGTCTCTCTAAGCAGAAAACAGGGAAGCCCCGTGATTTGTGCAGATGATTAGAGCTACCTTGATTTCCCTGCTGAACAGAGAGCAGCGAGAGGCCGCGGCTGTTTTTAGGGATGACACATTTCTTGGGTGTCCCCAGAAATTCATGATATCTTTGCTGAAGGCGCCGAGCAAACACTGAATCCGCTGGATGAGTCTTTGATTACATTTATAGTAGCAGATTAAATTTCCCACTCATTATCATTTTTGCTTGTAGTCGTAATGAAGTTATACAGAACTGGTTTGTCTTTGTGTCTCTCTCTCTCTCTGCATCCGAGGATCTTCTTTCTCCCTCTGCAGTGTGACGACTGGCCGACACAGATGTTGCGAGGCTGCCATTTGGCGGCGTTAATAATGCAAGCCTAAAAGAGCAGTGGCACTACACTCTTTATAATCTCCTCTTAATTCTCTCTATGCAGGCACTTTTCTATATTGTTGTTTCTGTGCAAAGAATATCCCCTGAAATCGGCGTGGTGATTAATCAGAGAATATACAGTAAGACTTCTTAACTCAAATACAGACAGAGCGGAGCTTTTGTTAGTATATCACATTTATTTAAGGCCTGCAGTTTAAAAAATTCATACTTTTTTAAAGCCGACTTTTGAAAATATATATTCCAGAGTTCAAGAAATTAGCTCTGAATGCCTTTAATCTTATTTGAAATTGCCTTTTCAGAGTGTCTCAGTCAGAGCCCACTGTGAGGGAGAGTATATTCTATTTTCATCCGCCTCATTAAGTTTTTCACTTTAATTAATGGCAGGATGTGCTCACAGAGGAACTATCCTGTCTGTTCGTCAGAGCCCATTATATGTCTGTGCTCCGGCAGACGGCCGGCGTCAAACAGGCTCTCACATCCTGGAGTTTACATTATCGCGTGACCTGCAAAACAGGAGAGCGCGGCGCTCATAAAACATGTTTATGCAAAGCATCCCACGTTAATGTACAGATGCTGCAGATGGGTGATGTGCTGTGTACTGTAGAGCTGGCAGGAGGTTTCATCTTCCTGGATCATCAGCCAGCTCCAGTGGAACCGTGATGGGGGAGTCTCCGCTGGAAAAGTGGAGGGAGGTGATGAAGAAATGGTTGATTACAGCTGCTTTTGGCCTGTTGAGTCATATTTAACCAGAAGCTGTGAAGAGTATTGATCTCACTCCTTTCCTCACCGTGTGACCCAGCAGTGGGAGCTCTCTGCTATACCTTGGCAATGCCTGTAGAAATTACAAGCTGCTGGTAATAATAAGAAATAAGTTCAGATGGACCCGTCACATCCGTTGTTCTGCAAGTGAATGGAGCCAAATAAGTTTCATCACCATGTTTGATGAGAATTGGTATAGTTGTATAGTTGCTTCATCTTCTTTGTCTCTGTTTGTTTTTTTAAAGGGAGACGGCTGGTTTAAATTCCCCTCCCCCATACACTTATATATATATTGTTATTATTGTTGTGTTTACTGCTGCAAGAATCAATACTTCTTCAAAATTCATAGCAAAAGACTCTTTGATGGTGCTGCAAGCAAACTTGTTTTCAGATGGCCTTACTTTATTTCTTTTAAAAAGAAGACATCAAATGTAGTTTATGTATTTCATCATACTTTATTGTTATATTGTTGTTTGGGATAATACACAGTGCATCAGGACAGTATGCGCCTTTGATAACGAAAAATCCATCTCAGGTCATGAACCTTTTTAATAAGATTTAAAATACTGGAGCTCAACTGGATTCCCAGTAATTGGGACTTACTGGTTGTTCGAGACCTCTGATCAGTGTGAAGCTGATGAGCTGCATAAATTCCCTTGTATGAGTCCTCTTTTTGAAATTATCGAGCTCTTGTTGTTGTAATTAAAAATATTTTGCAAGACATTCCTGGTGTCAGAATTAGTCATAGGATCAAATGGGAACCAGGCTGTTCCAATTTACCTTTAAGAGCCAGTGATCCCATACATACATAGCCACTCAGAATATAATATGTTTCCCTTGATGTTTGTTGGGGTCTTGTTCAACAACAAATCACACAAACCTGTGTGTGTCTTCATGAAGGTGCATTGATGCTGTAACTCGGTGACAGCTCCTCTGAGTATCCTTCAACGGTTTTTAAATATTAACTTGTATATTCGAAATAAACAAACCTCCCCCATTGAACTTCTCATTAAAAACTAAAAAATAATGAGCCTCACATATTGAGCAGTAATATTTCTCAGCCGCTGGGTGCAGTGGATGGAAACACATTTCAGCATTAGTCCAGTGTTAAGCGTATCAACTATATTGGCATGTTCACAGCTGCAGAAAATTGAGTGAGGTGTACAGAGGGGGAGCCTGTGCTTGTGCAGACAGGGTGGTGGTAATAGGCTGTCTGAGTGCTTAGCAGATGGGAGGGGGTGGTGGGGGTTGGGGCGATGGAGTGGGGGTGGGGGGTTGCTCCCACTCTGAGGCCAGAGAGCCAGAGAAATGGACTTCTAATGGCTTATCCAAAGGTGTTCAATGACAGTTAACCTTTCAGGCTAATGATTAAGGTGACTCTTAATATGTATCACACATAGGCCCCAGATAGCATTTAGTCAGCAATGGAGATAAATGCAGCGCATGAATATTGCATAGCTTTAAAATAGCCCGGATCCCACAGTGTTGTCGTCTCAACAGCGGCGGTTATTCCTGCTCAAGGTGAGTCGGGGAGGGAAGCCCCGGCCCTGTGCCTGCGTTAATGAAATTTACATCTTCCAGTTAGAGCTCAGCTGAGAGGGATCCTCAGCGCTGCACGGCCAACATAAAGTAAGAGAGCAGCAGGTGATGGGAGAGCAACGCCCCACAGGAAAGCGGTTAGCTTCTAACAGGACAGAGGTGGACATCCCAGACGTCTGCTCACCTGCCAGCGTCACTTACCTCAGCATTACATCTTAATGCCCCTCTATCGGCTTCTCATGATGCAATCCACTCAAGTGGCATAACAGTTGTCCTTGTTTCACCTTGCCACCCTTTCATTGCTCATCCTGTGATGTGAAGCGTCTTCATGCGAAGCCTTGGGAAAATGATTTGTTGCGGGTTGTTTACTGATCAGTAATTAGGTGGAAAATGCTTACGCCAAGAAACCGGGACCGAGCCTGAGACGCCACCACAAGAAGACAGGGTGATTGTTCCCTGAAATAAAAAAATAAGCCAGGTTATTGAAAATGCTGCGCTGGGCTTTTTTTTTTCTTCTCCCACACTCATGATAAGGGCTTTCTTTTCCTCAGTGGGTAATTCCTAGAGATTAGCACGCACATTGTAGTATGGCAGGGTCTGCCAGGGAATGAAGTTAAATAGAGGATGGGCCTCTGACTCTGTAAGTAGCAATCATAATTCCCCTCTAAAAGCTTCATGCCACTTAAGTTATTAACATTTAATTCTGCAACATCAGAGTGGATTAACCCATCAGACAGCGTTCTCATTAAGATCTACTCATTGCATCTTTTTTCGGGAGTGCCTCGAGCCCTTCTATACCTCAGCCTGCCAGAGAAAGAGAGAGAGAGGCTGAACCTGTGTTTCACCTCTGCTGAAGCAGACAAGGACAAACACTCAAGTCTTCATGTTAGTGCAAACTACCACGGATTTTCTTGCCGTGGTATGTTGTGAGTAGCATCTTTATTGCATCTCGTAGTGTTTGCTTTTAACCTACTCAGAGAAGTTGATGGGAACATCGCTGCCGGTGAAAAGTTGCACAGAGCTTTTCTTTTCCTTTTGATTGGGGTTAATGTTTTTTTTAACAGGTCCTTAAGAAGAATATAAATATTTTAATTAAATAAGATAAAAACGAATATAAGAAAACAACACTTCAACTGAGTCTTTGTGCAACACATTGGATTTTGTTCTGAGATGAAATGGAAAATGTCGTGTGCAGCGGTGTTTTGATTAATACTATAAGCAAAGTGGTTCCACTGGGGAGGAGGGGGTGCGCAGGTGGAACTTATAGAGTGTAAATACCTTTTATTTTAAGGTGGGAAAATGTTTCTTTCATCAGTAAAAGAAAAAAAAAGCTTCTCTTGTCTTTCCAGAGTGTTCCTGCGGGCCATTAATCAGTATGCTGTCGTGCTGAACAAGAAATTTCTGGATCAAACCAACTTTGAGCTACAGGTAAGACCTGAATCAATGAAATCCCCCCCCCCACAACCCCCCCTCAACAATGCTGCATCTTAGTGTTTTAGAAAAGATGTCCAGATTTTACATTGGGGCAGTGTTCCAGATTTGTTGAACCCTTTCTGAGTGGAGGAAGAAATGAAAAAAAAAAAAAAACGACGGGTGAAAGCAGTAGACATTAAAATTGCGGAGCGGGAACATCAGTTACTGTGTAATGGTTGGCAATTTGATGTGCATTTCTGAATATTTTTAAACTGACCCCCCACCCCCTGTAGAGAGAGAGCGACACTTTCCCTACCTTTTTTTTCTCTCCTTCCAAATGTCTGACATGTGGAAAAAATGTTAATGTTGTCAACAGCTAAACTGCTCTGAGCTTTTAGAGCCTTTATAGATAGTATTATTGTGTTTTAGTGTGACTTATACCACGACCTGCTCTCTTTATGGCGTGTGAATAAAGCTGTTGGGTTTTTCTTTTGCTCATTTCAAACTACAGCACCGCGGTGTAAAGATCATTTATCTGGATACATCCATAAAGTCCCATGCAGCCATTTTTACTGTCGTAGCTTTAACAGCCCCGTGCTCTGGCTTATGGGGATTCTCATAATAAGGAATTGTGTGCTATAATATATTCTTTATATTGTGCTCTTTGGAAACACAACACAAAGAGACTTATTTCATATGGTATGCATGCATGGAGCTATGGAGGTTGGAGCAGCTTGCTACGGGCTTACAGTACAGCAGCTCTGATTTTAGCGACTGTCATGTTTGATTGAGAGTGCGCTCTGGAGGCAACTGGCCTAAATCAACAACCTCTCCCTGCGTTGGGACAGCTCCCCGCCACACAAGTATATGTGCATGTGTGGCCATCTCATCTGAAGGATTTGATTTAATGACACTGTAATTCTTTCCCTCAGAAGGAGTGCGAGTTTCCCTCCTCCTCCTCCTCGCACCTCATGTCTCTTTGTCTTTGTCCCCTGTCAGCTGTGGAACAACTACTTCCACCTGGCCGTGGCCTTCCTTACCCAGGAGTCTTTGCAGCTGGAGAACTTCTCCAGTGACAAACGAGCCAAGATCTTCCACAAGTGAGTACGAGCTCACTCTCTCAGTCCACAGGACAGCCTCATCACACACCCAGACAGCCCCAGCTCCCTTCCCAGCATGAGTGAGTTTTATATAATTCATGACATGGAAGCTCAGGGATACCCAACTCCGCATGGGTCCAATGGAGGCTGCACTAGTTTTTCGCCCTTCTGAACAAAGCAGAACAGCCTCACAGTAACTCCGGGGGGTTATGGAGAGCACATCTTGCACTCAAATCTTGGGTATCACACACAATGTTGGAAATCCCCTCTTGGAATTAAGACACAGGTCTTTTGGTTTTTTTTTCTTCCTGAAAGCATCTCCCTCTTCCCACTCTCCCCCCGGCAGATAAAAAAGATGAAGTTTTCAATCCACAACGTTTGGATATTTATTGCCTCTGAAACCTCATCCTCATTTTCAGCAGCGAGTTCAAAGAGCGGTTTCATTTCCCGTCCATCCACTGCCTGTAACTACAAAGAGCCATTCATCTGCATTAGTATTTCTCATACAGCCTGGTAATGCAGCCAAATGTGTAAATGCTTTCTGGGCAGACTCGCATCATATTGGCTCACATCTTCATCGGAGGAGCTTTTTTTTTTCCACCTCCGTGTTTTGACAGGGAGGCCTCTCATTGGTCAGTGCTTTATTATCAGCCCCGATAAACTCCTACACAAGCAGCCAAACACCGTAAACAATGCATCCCCCGCCTCCGCCCCCCTTTTCTTCCACCTGTCAGCCCTCCCTGAAGGAAAACAGCTGTTTGATTGACAAACACAAGAACCGCCATTCCTGTTGTGAGTCCAGGAAAAGGCTGATCGCCGCCTTGCTATTTCTAGACTGTTTAGTTAACATTCCCATGTATAGCGTAGCAAATACAACCAGGTCGCTCCCAGGGAATCAGATCATATCCGGGGATTTGTCAGCTTCTCTTTCACCCAGTCTTTCTACCTCCACCCACCCACTCACTCTCCTTCTCCGTCTCTCTCCACCTACCTCTCACCTCCTCTCCCTCCGTGCATCCCCCTTTTCCCTGTGTGCTGGCGCATGAACTGTCAGTCCTGCCTGCAATGCCAATTATTGTGCCTTGCTCGGGAGCAGAGAACAGAGGGGGTGAAATCAGAGGTGTGCGTGCAGAGTGCGGCTCTTTAGCGGCTTTTGCGTCGGCTCCTCTCCTGCGTCACCCGCGTCTCCCCCTCTGAGCCGGTTGTGAAGTTCTGCTCTATTACTGGCGGCGTCTGTTGGATCCTCATTTCCTTCTCACACTTAATCAACCAGGACACTGATGACACAGTAATACGTCTTCATAGATATGTACCGCGTGGCCTGTATGGGTATGTGTGTGTGAAAGGACAGTTCCAATTTATCACAATCTGCGTCTTAATTTAATAGTTTTTCATGTCATTCACATCATTTATAACAACACTGCATGCAACAAGTTAAATCCTTAGATCTGGGAATGCTGGAAAATGCAGATGGATCAGATGGATCTGGTTGACTTTTTTTGTTTTGTGCAATAAAGGATTATGACAAGTCAGCTGTGAAACCGTGACACTCTCATGCTTTCGTACATCATCAACAAAATCCTAAAAATAGGATTAAAGTTGAAAATAAACCCACATGCAGAGGTGCTACATATAGACTGAGGCTGTGGAAATGCAGCCTCACATCCACATCCACAGCTTGGAAATGAGCATGCAGCGATGTCATTGTCATGGTTTGCACGTACAGTATGAGTGATGAAGAGAGGGAGTGTCATATTGTCAGCTTTTGTGAATATCTCGCACTTCTTTCGCTTTTGGCTTTGATCACATCTCATCTGTTCTTTCAGGCCACTACCTGTCAATCACCCGTGTGTGTGTACACGTGTGTATGTGTGTGTGTTTTCTTTTCTCTCTTGCTGTATCTACCACTCTGTCACCTCATACCTCCACAATCCATCTCCTCCTTTTGCCTCTCAATCTCGCTCTTTGCCCTGCGACCCGATGTCATTACACAGCCCACAACCATCCCAGAGCCCCAGATCCCACCCCTCCGGCTCGCCGCTGTCCCTTTGTGTACACGTTATTCTTAGTTAACCTCGACGACGGCTCACCGCCCCTCAGCTGACAGGTACAGTACGCGGCTGTGCGTCCTGACAGCCGGCAGTCATCGCTGCCCGTCTCTGGCATCCTGTATCTGTCTCGGCTCAGATGAGGATGTGATGCTCGCTGTGGAGACACAAACCCACAATCCTCAGACGGAGCACTTACATCCCATGAGCATAATCACACACACAGATATGTGCAGGACTAAATACATACAGTTGTATATTAAAGTGTGGGTGACAGGCCAGAACAGTAGAAGATGTAATACATAATGCATTACCACTCCTCTTTTTTTTTTTTTTGCATACAGCTTTACAGTAATTTGTAGAGGCAGGCATCTATTTATATTTTATCATCTTGCCAATACGCCGCCTAAAGATCAATCCTTGGGCTTTGCAACACTCCTCCCTCTGACAGCTAAATATGGTAAAGTGTTCTGACCTGGCCAGGCTGCAAAAGAGGTGACGCAGCGTCTCTGTTTGGGATTCTTTCAATTCACCTCTCATCCCTGTCAAAATTCATCAGCGTGTATTCGTACAGTATTGGCAAAGCAATCGATTCGGATTCAGAATTCCATCAGGGTTATGGGACGCTCTCAAGTGTCCTAATATGTGAAAGTAAAGTGGGACAGGATATTAATTAGAGGTCAGTGCAGGTGTCAGACTGTGGCTTCTCACTCTCATCCTTCTTCTACAATGTCATACAAGGTGCCATGTCACCAGCTTGCCATGAAGAGGAGACGGAGGTGTCACCCTGCCTCCATTAGTCACCCAGTGTGAAAGTCTGATATCAGCCCAGCCTGATTCTTGGCGTTGGCAAACGGCTCAGTTACCTGCAGCGCCACCATCTGGGGAGAGGGCGTGAGGCTCGAGAGAGGAGAACATGATTGATGACTCTGACACCACGTTTAATTTCAAAAGAACAGTTTGCAAAACTGCATGTATGAGGACCCTTATTGTGCTGATGACTGTGCCCCACATTGCAGCGAGTGAAGTTTCCAGGTCTTTTTTTTTTTAATTATAAAATAGGTCTACTTTCTATATTTATAATGTGAAAGTATCAAAAGTGCTCAGTCCACAGAAAACTGCACGCGGCCTGTGTGCAGAAATAGTGCTGTAAAAGGAGTTGTCAGGACTTCTGTAACTTTGTGACAACACAATGCCCTAAGCCCCGCCCACCTGCACCCACCATCCAGCCTTGTACACTGAAAGCTGCTATATTTATACTTCATCTGAGATAGTTTGTGATACTTACTTAAAATAAAACAGCATCAAAATGGGAGCTTTAAAATAGAGCTAACATACTGCAAAGCCTTTAACATTTATTACAATGAAAAAAGGAGCTGAAGCATGCTTTAGATTTACCATATTGCGCTACTATAACCAGACATGCTCACAAATGTGCTATAATTCATTTTCAAGACGCAGCATGCCTCAGAACAGCAGCAATAGAGGCGGTTCAGATTCGCCAGTTCACAGTTTTCGCACGGGGTTGTGTGGCGTCGGCAGCTAAGTAAACAGACTTGATTAAAGCTTAAACACAATATAAAACAGAGGGATATTTATGAGATTTGTCCAGTGACTATGAGTGCAGCCTTATTTTTGCTTTGCTTCTACAACGGAGCCACAATATTGCGGTTCAGTGCAGTTATTCCCCTTGGTGAACCACCAGTGAAAATACATCTGATTACTTCTCAGCAGGCAATGGTGCAGCTAAAGTGTGCCATAGCAGGCCAGTGGTGAGAGCGTGAAGGCGGTCAGAATGAAATAGCTCCCCGGGGATCGCTGTCTTCGTTGTGTCCGCTGTGTTCTTGATCTTAAAACAGCTCCAGGCTCGAACTCACTCTCTTTTCTTATTTTGTCTGTTTCAAGAGAACTGAAGCCATTAGTTTTGTTTCATGCGATCGCTTTTTACAGAAACTCGCTCTCTGCCTCTTTGCCCACTATTTTCCATCCTCTCCTGTTAGCCTCTCCATCATTCACTGCCTGTCTCTCCCTCTCTGTCCTTTCCACTTCGCTGTTTGTCCTCTGCGTGACCAGGGGGGGGGGTTGCAGTGTGGCGTGGCGTGTAGAGAGACGGGTCCCAAGCTGCCACGGAGAACGGTTCACGACCGAGACGTGACGGAGCTCGGGCCAATGCAGCTTATGCGCCTTCATTTACAAAAGAGTTTCAGCCTCTTTTGAGAATCTTTGTTTCATATAAGGGCTCTTAACACGTCAAGCTGACCTCAGAGAGCTAGAACCAACAAAGGCTGTCTGATCAAACACTTTGCTGCATGTCAACTGTCCTTTTGTCTTCTCTGTGCTCAAGTCCACAAAGAGATGAGAAGATATAGGCTGTAGCTGACAGCCTGCTGACTGCATGTGTGCACAGTGTGTTGTGAACTTGCATCAGTGGGAAAAAAAACACATCTATGTGCATATGCTTTCCAAAAAAATACAACTAACTAACATTCTGTATTATAATGTCATTTAATTATTACCTCAGACACAGATGAGACTCTAAGAACTGTTTTCCACCATTTACAGGGAAAGGATCTTGAGTTTGGACCTCTATCAGAGCAGAGCAGCACTCAAAAGGCTTTTTTTTTCCAAATAGTTTTTTGGGTTCACTCACTTTCTCTTTGTTCCCCTCATTTCTCTGACATTGACTTTGTTTCTGGTGTCTGCAACAGAGCCAAAACACAACAAAGCCATGTTTGTTCAACATCAGGAGTTCCAGGCCTGATGCATACGGCTTTATCTGTTGTCAGCAATCACTGTTTTGTGTTGGTATAGAGTTAGTAAACTGAGTTTACCGTTGAATCCGAGCCACGGTTTTTAACTTAAGCTGCTTTAATTTTAACCGTTGTCTGTGTTTTTGTGTTTCAGGTACCAGGACATGAGGAGACAGATTGGCTTCGAAATCAGGGACATGTGGTACAATCTCGGTAATTTCTCCGTCTCCACCTCCTTTGTCAATATTTTCACTTTCTCAATTTGTGTTTGTGATTATCTGCCAGCTAAGTCAAGCTAGCAGCTAAATATAGACAATCACGTGTTAATTAGCTTTATGTTGTGTGATGAGAGAGAAAGACTCAGCAGCAGTCAAGCCTCAGCGGAGTGGGATTGTAGTACAGGGATCGGGGCGTTAGATTCGGGCACCTGTGCCTCCTTTACAGTCCTCTCACTGTAACCTACACCATCTGATCCCTTAATTAGAGCTTTCCACCAGATTAGATTGACTCATTCACTGGGTTTTAATGAGCCCCTTGCTGTTTTTTTTTTTCACGAGGTTGTTTGGTTTAAAGTTATTTACCGCATGATTGTTACGGAAAAATCTGACGAGAGGAGACTTAATAAACACGAGGAGCCGGGTTTCTGTTGCACTCGCTGTTTGCAGCTACTTTAAAACCAGTGAGGATTATTCATGCCCTGTTAGGATTAACTTATTTCACCCAAACTGAAGTCTGCAAATGAGCTGTGTGGTATAACTCTGCATTTATATGTATATGTGTTTTTCTTTTTCCCTCCTCCAAGGGCCCCACAAGATCAAATTCATCCCAGAGATGGTGGGTCCCATCCTGGAGATGACGCTCGTCCCTGAGATCGAGCTGCGAAAGGCCACCATCCCCATCTTCTTCGACATGATGCAGTGCGAGTTCCACTTCACGTGCAGCTTCCAGCGGGTGCGTCTTCAGAAACGAGGGGGGGAATAACTGTGGCGCCACGACGCAGGATAGAAAATTAGAGTCGTTTCTAAGGAATAACGGGAGGGGAGAAAAAAATGACTTTATGAAAAGCGGTGGGTGTTGGTTCAGGAGTCAACAGTGCAGAGGGATAGCCCATGTGTGGAAAAAAAAAAGTTTCATAGCCACGAGCTAATTCTGCAAATCTCATTTTGTTGTGCTGTGATTATCAACAGCTACGGTAAAGTGGAACTTAATGTTATGCCTCGTTACGGAGCAAAATTAAGCCTTTCTGCATGAGGAAATCCGTTTGGCTACAGCTGTTCCGCCATAAGACGTCTCAGGCGCTCCTCAGCTTTGTGATATTCATGTGGGCCCCCAAAGTATGCGCTGCTTATTGTAGTAGTATCAAATTATACAGCAATACAGTGACTTCCACTGTCCCCTAATAGTCCTCTGAAGACAGTGGTAGTTAAAGCTGCATCCCGCTTTCAGATCGTCGTCTTCAGTAGTGCAGTCAGTTTAGGGGCAGCAGGGGGAGGGGGCGCCACTAATTAAGTCAGTGTGTCAGTCAGGATCTGGCTCATTGGAGGTGACTGCCACTTTCTTATTCTTTCCTTTTAGTGAAAAGTGATGAATTTCCCCGTGGCCTGACCTCTTTTTTGTGCTGTAAGCCAGTAATGCTCCCCTTTACTGGGTCTCTCCCTTTCTAAGTGTGTGTTGTAAACCCTCGGTTTAACAGGGAGCAGCAGTTATATCTTTTCTTTCTCAACCACACTCTCAGTTCTTGTTGGAATTTTCTGCCCTGCCAACACAAGAGCACACCAAAAAGTCTAAGTTATGGGGTAGTAAAAGCAGATTTTTTTAACACAGTAATCGCCTGCTAACATGGGTGTGCATCACTCCCAGAAGCTGCAGCAACAACAAGGCAAAAAAAAAAAAGTAAGAGGGGAGGGAGATGTGTCTCATGATGTAGCCATGTTCAGTAATCCAAGCAAATTTCCAGAGATAAAGAAGAGCTTTAATGACGAACAGAAAACACCAGCTCGCAGCCAGCTGGGCCGCGAGAGCGCGATGATGAAAGTGGAAGCGCACAGATCCCCTCAGCCGAGCCTTGATGCAGAGAGCGAGCAGGAGTGAGACAGGGAGATGGCGTTAATGAATTGAAAAATTAGCTACACTGATTATTTACGCCTGCTCTGTCTAATTGCAGTTTGAGAACGAGATCATCACCAAGCTGGATCACGAGGTGGAGGGGGGCCGCGGAGACGAGCAGTACAAAGTTCTCTTTCAGAAAATGTAAGTGCTGATTAATGGGCAGGATTACGCCCGAGCTCCTCACAAGTTAGATAATGCTAATTGCAACATAGCACTCCTCAAAATAATCACAGTATGCTGATGATCACACGACTTCTCATTGCAGTTTGTGGTATTTGCTCTCAGTACACAAGGATGCAAACTGTGCTTTCATGGGCAGGGAAGGAAAAAAAAAAGAAAAAGAAATCCACAAATCCTCAGAGGAGAAAGTTTGACATTTTAAACAGTTGAAAAACCTCTTATACATGCTTCACATTTGTTTTCCTCTCTGCCTCTGGCTTCTCTCCCTTCATACTCACAACCGCATGTCACACACAAAACATCGCCACACCACTCAAACACAAACACACACACACACACACCAGTTTACTGGAACACTGCAGGAAGCACAAGTACTTGGCCAAGACGGGCGAGAACTTCGTCACCCTGGTGGTTCGTCTGCTGGAGAGGCTGCTGGACTACAGGACCATCATGCACGACGAGAACAAGGAGAACCGCATGAGCTGCACCGTCAACGTGCTCGTAAGACGCCTGCTCTGAACCTGAGACGACATGTAGAAAGAAAGCGCTTGACATGCGTATTATATCATCAGCACAAAGCTATAGTTTTCAATGATGCGACCGCGATGACATGCAATTACGCCCAGACAGAAACAATAACAGCCGCCTCCATGTGTCATAATGCGTTAAGATGTTATCGCAGGAGCTCACCTGAAAACACCTCACCTCTGTGAAGTGACATTTCACCAGGGAGCAACCCAAAATGTCAGTTCTGTTCCACGTGACTGCTGCCGCTGGGGAAAAAAAGAAAAAAAAAAAAAAGCAGCCACAGCCCTGTGCCCTATATTCAACATTTACCTGAGTCATGTTCTCCCAGCGCTGAGTCATGTTGTGTAAAATAGAAGTTGTCAGGAGAGCGGTGTGACAGCCTATCGTTATGTTTACCCGCCGAAAAACCAGCACTCTTGTCGTTTGTCCACAGTTTTGTCACACAGTTGAAATATTGTTTAAAAGACATGATAACAATCCGTAAGCCTGCAATTTCTAGTCATTCATGACACACTGAACCTTTGTGTTGTTGTCTATGGAAATCTATGAACTCTTTAAACACGTCTTTTCTTGTTCCCATCCTGCAGAACTTTTACAAGGAGATAGACAGAGAGGAAATGTACATCAGGTAAGACCCAGTCGTGTCATTCTTGTGTCAGGTGCTTTACATACTGTACATAAGAAGAGCTGAGCAAATTTTTTTACCTGTCAGAAGACGGATATTGTACATCTTAGCTCGCTCCGCTGCACACCCCCAAGAGATCCAGCAAAAAAAAAAAAAAGAGTATGCTGGAATACGTTTTTCCATTTTCACAATCTCACCAGTCAAGAGTTTTTTCCATCTGTCTGTCAAGTGTTACGTGAGCTAAAAAAAAAAAAAAGGTTGTCAGGACGCATCAGTCCAGGAGAGTTAACTTTCTGTCTGTTGTTAAAAGTGTGAGAAGCCCGACCCAGAAATGACCCAGAAATCACTGCTGTTTCCCGCCCAGGTACCTGTACAAGCTGTGTGACCTCCACAAAGAGTGCGACAACTACACCGAAGCTGCCTACACGCTGCTGCTGCACGCCAAATTGCTCAAGGTACACAGACACAATACCAACAACAAATAAACATGCAAGCGCGCTCTCCAAAAAAACAAAATCCCTCAAACAGCATAGATCACTGAACCCAAACCCACTCGAGCTATTGTCAAACAGATGACATTTAACCTCGGGTGCTGCACAAGTTGTTTGAATTTGAATGTGTACAGGGCTCGGAGCGATAGGTCGGCATCGCCTTAATCCCACCGCGGCATGAGATGATTACTAAGAGGACTGATTTGCTGAGCGGCGTCTTTTTCACCTTGGGTTAGCCGGCGCAAAATCAGGGGCCAGTATCTGATCTTTTCCTGGAAATAGTGAAGAGATTTTTCAAAGGAGAAGAAAAAAAAAGCAGATGCAGCTACCCGAGGTGCCTCCAGATAAAGGTGCTTTGACTTAACTGTCCTCTTTGTCAGCTGGAAAAGAAGAATCCTCGACCGTAAATCACATGGTTCAAGGCCCCTCGGGGTGTAAAAAAAAAAAAGTGGGGGAAAGTTTCAACCACTCATAGCACACCGATAACCTAAATTAGATACATAAATATTTATAAGCTATCATGAAGCATTTCTCTTCAGGTTTCACCCTCTTGTAGATGTAGACCTGCTCTCAGCCTCAACAGTTTCCGTCTCCCACCAAAAATATTCCAGACTCTGGCACAAAAGAGTGCCGTGTCTATTCCAAGTCAGTGTTTGGCGTAGGTTGAATTTGTAGTTCCTCTCTTCCTCTTTAACCACAATGGTTGCACCCGATATCTCGCCGGTATTTGCATAAATAGCTGCGTGTTTCAGCCTTTGCACAGGTCCCGGCAGCGGAGAGCAGGCTGTGACTGACTCCCAATTTTCCTCGCCGAACAGTCACAGCAAGCGCTTTGCAGGACTTGTTTCTGTTATTGTTATTATTTTAATTCCGATCATCCCGCTGCAGCTGCGGCAGTCACCATCACAGCACACCTTCAGAGAAGAGCTCATAAGTGGAAATTGGTTAATTTTGTTCACACCGGAGTTCGAATGAACCCTTTCTTTTGCCAATAGGCTTTTGTAGGTAATCTTTGTCCTCCTTTTGTGTCCACACACAGGACGAGTGTAAACAGGATGACAGATAGATGATAGAACCATTGTTCTGCATCCAACGCCACTTTCAGATAGCAACTGGCGCCTGTTGTAATAAGCAAAGCACCTGGTGCAGTATAATAACGGCTGATGGATTTTCATCACCGTGTGTATTGTCAGAGATGTATCGGCTCGCAAGTTTTTGTCGATGCAGGGTCACTGGCCATCCATGAATAAAAATAAGATCCTTTTACCATATAAATGCCGCAGTCCAGCTGTAACAAAATCAATACCTTAATCCAAAGCATCCCAACACCCCTCTTTAATACGCAGCAACAAAGTGCAGAGCTATTACTTTTTTTCCCCTTTCTTCTTAAACCCATCTCCAGCGCAGGATATGCAAATGTCCTGGCTTTTCTATTCTAAAGCTGCCCTCAGATGAAACTTGGTCAGATTTTTCTCAGAGATCTTAACTTCCTCAGGTTACTCCCAACACCACAGAATCCCAATTAAAGCCGACTGCTAATGAGTCGGTCCTGGCAGGATGCATAGGATTATGCCTCCTCGACACACCGGCCAATCAGATTTGTCCATCTACCCCCATAAGCCAGGCTGCTGCAAGCCTCCCAGAAACCTCATTATCCTCCATGCTAGGGTAGAAAGGAAAAGGTATGATGGAGTGCACAGTCAGCACAAAAGGCTTCCCCCTGCACTCTTGCTTAGTTTTGTTTGTTTGTTTTACACCATTCTTCCTTGTCTGACACGGTGCACAAAATCAAGCGGAATTCGTAATGAAAGATTACTTGCATGAGTCGGATGTGTCAGATGTTTAGTGTTCCCGGAAGCTTAAAGGTGAACTATGCAAGTCCGGAGTTTTGTTAACCCTCCTCCCGGCCATGTGCATTTATTTTCAACGAAGCCAGCGAGAAATCAATCCATGGAGCGGTGGATAACGTTATATATCATATACGCGTTCCGATGTGTATATTTGTGTAGTTTTATCTGTCATAAACAAGAGATTACGGGTTATACAGTGCGTTTGTGTCATGGTGCGGTGGGTTGGAGGTTTTTGGAACAAGTTACAGTATAAGTCTTTTATTTAACCATCACAATTACTCCAAAGCGGTTTAATTAAGGTAAAAAATGTAGCACAGTTAAGGTGGAAATTCTGCATAGTTCCTAGTGATACTTCCCTGTGGTTTTCCAAGTGGTGTAACATATGTAAGCACTGATGGAATAGTGTGAAATCGCTCAGCTAACAGTATAGCAGCAAGTGTCAGCTACACGCATCTATGAATAACATCAGTGCTCTCTGTAGCATTCGATACGTATTGACGTCTGTTTCATCCACGAGTCTCAAGTTCTCATCTGCTGTAAAAAGAATTACTCATCAGTCTCGCCCATTTGCATTGGCTATAACTCAGCGATCGATTTCTTGTCACTTGTTTCCCCGTCTGCTCCGTATTGTATTGCACAGCGTTGACCCCAATGCTAACTTATCCTCCCTCAGTGGTCGGACGAGCAGTGCGCGGCCCACCTGACCCAGAGAGACGGCTACCAGGCCACCACTCAAGGACAGCTCAAGGACCAGCTCTACCAGCAGATTATCAATTACTTTGACAAGGGCAAGGTAAGACACACACACACATACACAGACATGTAATAGTTGGCATAATCATGATAAATCCTGGACTCTTGAGGATGCTATTTTTAGATGCTGCCGTCTCTGTTAAACGTCGCCCCTGGCCTGAGACGGCAGGTTTTAAAGAAGAGAGTGAATATAAGTTTTATATTCCCTCTCTATTGAACAGGGATTGTAAATAATCCTCCTCTTTCAGTTGATGCTCTTATGGGGCGAAGCCACATATCAGATGGCACAAGTGGTAATGTGTCTCTTTTGTGTTGTCTTAAAACCTTTTATTCCCGCTCCTCTCTGCCACTGTCTTTCTCTCCCTTTCAACCAGTTCAGAGCCATTTTTGTACACCAACTCTGGATTGTGATGTGAGGAGCAGGTCATTCAAACGGGCCTCAGATGTGGTTTCTGTTCTATTCTTCTATACTCTTCATGTTTTATTCCAGAGGAGGGAAATGTTTATTTTTTTCCAGCCTGTAAGCTGAGCTTGGAAAGGGTCTGCAGAACTGCAGCCAGAGCTTCTCAGAGATGATGTCCCAGGGCTTTTGCATGTGTCATCAGTGACGGGGTGCAGCCGCCACTCTCGGTTCTCTAGCCAACTGTCACTCAGCGGGATGTGGCGAGGGAGACGCGACAAATTGAGCAAGTCTTGGATAAACCGGCACAAACAAACACAGCAGAGCGATCAGGAGGCGTTACAGAGGCTGCAAGAATACACCAACACCCCCCAGAGAGGGCCGCTATCAACTGAGGACACTTTCTAAGAGTGTCATCGGAGTCGTCCAGAACACAGTCCCAGATGGCGCTGCCATCACTGCTCTCGCTGATGGCAGGCTGATCTGAGTAGCAGTCTGGATTCAGTCCACCTCCAGCCTGACCCAGATCAGCTCAGCCCAATCTAGTCTGTCAGGGAGCCTCTTAGAAGCCTTTCAACATGTTCGAGTGGCTCGCACATATCTGTCGCACCACTCCACTTCACTGGATGAGTCTCAAGGGGAAACACACCGCCATGATAGAATTTTCTCCTCCCAAGAGTAAAGCATCTGAGTTTCCGTATTTTAGATCAAAGGAGGAAAAGAAACAAAATAATATTGACATAATGAGAAGAATTCAGATTTATTTATTTTGAAAAAAGGCTTGACGCCATTGCCTGGGAGAAATCATTTGTGTTATCCGGCTGGCAGGAAGGGAAATGCTTCATCTCAGCTTGAATCTCGATAATTGATCCATTTACTAACTTGTCTCTGTTTATGTGCCCAATAGATGTGGGAGGAGGCAATCATTTTGGGAAAGGAACTGGCTGAGCAGTATGAGAATGAAATGTTTGACTTTGAGCAGCTCAGTGCGTCCTTGGTAAGTAATATATGGGTTGTTGAACTACTCCATCATGTTATAAACAGAGTCAGAACAGAAGACATGAACTCCTACTCAGTGATATCAGAGGTCGCTTAGGTTATTTTTAAAGAGAGAAGGAGATGTCTGTGTTTATTTTATTTGTTTCCACTTAATTTAAGCAGCAAAATATCATTGAGATGAAAGTGTGGCCAGGGAAAGATAAAGCAGATGATTCAAAACAAGAAGGAAATGCATTTACTTATATACGTTCATTCACTGTGCCTCTGACACTCTCTTTTACCCCCCAACAGAGGAAGCAGGCCCAGTTCTATGAGAACATAGTGAAGGTCATCCGGCCCAAACCAGACTACTTTGCCGTCGGCTACTACGGAATGGGCTTCCCCTCCTTCCTACGAGTGAGTACGCTCATCAGCCTGCGTCTCCCACAGCTCTCAGCATCGCCACACTTTGGCTGATAGCAAAGCGTGGGTGGGCGAGCCCACTTGTCAAAAAGGATAATGGGTTTACCGGTGCTTTCTTATATGCCAGCCAGCCCTCAGACATCAATACATACATGTATGTGTTTCACACACGTTGCAGCTCCCACGGGTTTCAGTTGCTTTGGCAGGTCGGACTTGTTCAACATCCCGCCTGGTCTGGTTTCCTGCTTTACTCACTTCCACAGCAAAACAAACACAAAACAAAGTGTGAATCATTACTGTGAAACACTGTAGAGCAAATCCAGGATAATGTGCTGGACGGGTGCCCTTCACTGAGGGAAAAGTAGGTCTGTCTCTCTCCCTCCCAGCTTCCTCCTCCTCCTCCTCTTCTCTCATTCATTCATGGTCTATTTGTTTGATATGTATCCGATACCTGTCTGTTTTTAGCTCGCGCTGTAGGCGAGTCTCTTCTGTCTGCCGTTCACTACGGTTATTCCTAAAGAAATTCCCCTCAACCCTCTATTGCGGGACATGGCTATAGAGCCGAGCCGGAGAATGGCAGCAGGAGCCCAGGTCGTCCAATCAAAAGGCAGATCACGCCGCAAACGCTGGCTTTAATTCCATTACCTGAACTTCAGCTGAACACCCTTTTCTCCACGGCCGCGAGCGTGGTCTGCATCACAAGGTGTCCCATCCCCACCTGCACGGCAAAAAAAAACATGCACCCAGGACAAAGTGAGAGGAAGCGATGTGGTCACATTGTAAATTGCTTTTGGTGGCTGCTGAATCAAGGGTTGTAGTCCCCAAAAAAAACATTCAGGTCTTAAGGCTTGTCTGTAAAGTCGGGGCTTTATTCCAAATGTTGAATCATCATCTTAAAAGTCTATTTATAATCCCCTACCGAGTAAACTTGGCTGGTAAACCTGAACTGATCTGTGTTTTCCTTCCAAATGTCCTGCTCTGGCCTCGTGCCAATCTGGTCCCAGCTTATCACAAATGAAGTACGTGTTAAACATGAGTTTGATATCTCCTCCCAGGCCTAATTCGGTGTCTGAGCTGCTGCTGTGTGCATATCAGACCTCTATCGCTCTTGTCTGTGAACCGCTGTCCCGCTCTGTCCACATATCAGATTATATTTAAACAGAAACATTTCACCGATGCAGGAATTTCTGTGTGATGGCGCGCCACAGAGGGTTTAACGTCAGCTCGCGGCATTTTGACGAAGGACGGTTTGTTTGCTTTTAATTTATTCACTGTTCCAGCTGTTTTCCGACCGTCGCCTGGCACGCCGCTGTGGCCTCGCTCTGAGAAATTCAAGCCATTTTTTTTATCACACTAGCAACACGCTAAATGGCCCCGAAGGTCTGTGCGGAATGAGATAATGCGAAAGTCCAGTTTCAAGTGCGATGATCCCCTGATCATATCCTTTTCCCTCCATTATAAGGAACAGCCATCACACGAGGGTCTTTTGCTCCGCTCCGATCTCTACGCGCCCCTCCTAACCTCTTTCATCTGGCAGGGCAGAAACTCCATTACAGACGGGGCAAGCTGCACCTGCCTAATCTAACTGGCTATTTAAACAGCCTCAGAGAACAGCTGTGATTTCTCCTTTTTTCTTTCGTTTTAAGTCTTTTCTGCAGCAGTTTGACCTCTCCTGAAAGAACCAGATCAAGAGCACACAAGGTTGTCTTTTCTCAGAGGAAACTCCTCTTGATTTACATGTTGATTTTACGGTTTATCCGCATGTCATATTACAAGGGAGTGTAGTTGTTTTCCAGTATTAATTGTTATTGATGAATTGATGAATAAAGCAAAAGAGAGACAAATCATTTTTTTCTACTTCCACTAATCCTGTATGGATGTGATATTATTATAATGAAAGCTCAGATATGGCACAAACACACAAATCTCAGTGAATTTTTATTATCTCATTTAAAAAAGAAAAAAAAAGAAAAATGTAGTAATAACAATTTGTGCACCACCCCTCCAGGTTCAAGGCAAACTGTTCACATTAGCTTTGAGATTTTGCCAAATTGCTGATGTTGCATTATCTCCAGAAATCCATTCTCCTTCGCTGCTCTAAAAAAGTAGTCACTAGAGGCTACACAACACAACATGTGTTGGCTAGTGCTGCAAAGAAGAGCTGGTTTCTAGGAAAACATCTGATTTATCTTACGTTTAATAACAAATTATGTCTTATCTAATCAGAGCTTAGACTCACCAGTATTGTAAAATTTTCTGCAGCGCCATGGGAATTTCCAAAACTTGTATTTGTATCAGAGCAACACTACGAGTAACGAGCTCTAAGGATTTGTGCACTCTCTATGTTTCATAATTATGTAGAAAAATTCCTGCGAGCACATATGGAAATGTTCATGTATGAGTTCCTAATTAAGATGAATACAGAGTGGTGGGTATTTGTCTCCAACCCCATTGTGCTGTTTGTGTTGCAGCATGGCAGTGTCCTCGGGGGAAAGTAAGTTATGTGAGAAAAATCAATACTCTTGATAAAGGTATTTTGTTTCCGCGCCCCCCCATGGGAATTGATTTTATGTGAGAGTGCTTAATGCAGCTGCTTATGATTTATTAGTCCTTAATGTGGTTAAACACTAGGGTACGTGCTAATTGTAAAATGCTCTAGATCATATCATTTATTTAGCTTCGCAATCACAACTACCCCCGGTCGTCATCTTTCTTGTGTGTGAAAGCCAGGTGTCTTTTGCTTCTCTTCCATCAGCCGGGACTTTTTAGAGGCGGTTAGGTTCCTCTGTTTTCGAGCAAAAAGACATCATTATAAAGACAGGCGCAGAATATTCATCAGAAGTCATGATTTCAACCTTGAAAGTCACAATATCTTGTCAACAAGCTTTGAGGACTGACTGAAAGCTTCTTCTGTTGTATTCGTCGGCTCGATAAAGAATCCTGAGTTGCTTTCAGCTTTTAGACACATTAAAGGTGTGCTCGGTATTTTCAAAGACAAAACCTCAACATTTGTTCACCTCACCTTACATCCAGTTGGCATATCCCTCTTAGTCCTAAACTTTACTTAATCGCCGTATTGAGTTTCCTGTGGGAGCTCGGCTTAAAGAGCTGAGCCGAGGGTTTGTGAAAGTTGGTTTGAAATATGTATCTTAACGCGCAACATTAGGAGGCGCTCAGATACAAGCTGCCATGTTCCATCATCGCAAATGTTCCTCAGACGGAGCCCAGAGCTCGCTGAAGGAGCCGGTCCCAGCTCATACATTTTTAGGGCCCTCTCTGTTCGCTGCTACTCGTCTAATTTATTTTTGTTTTGGAATAAAACCAGGTGACCTTTCTATCTGAGTGTTTGTCGGTTGAACCTTATCTGATTCTGCGGTGGATTGAAACAGAGCATCCATAGATGCAGAAACATTGATATTGTAGTAGTTTTCCTGTGGATCTTTACTCCATATACATTACATTAGCCAGGAACACCCGTACTTCCTCCAGTCGTAAAAGAAGCTTAAATCATCTCTTCATCTCTATAAACCACTGTCTCCTCTCCTGTATTCAACTCCTGTTTTCAGACCATTACCTGAGAAAGATCAAAGCATTTTAGCGTGAATTTTCTGAATGACAGTTTTTTTTTTTAGGCTAACAAAGTATACATGAACAAACTGCTCAACAACAGCAGTCTTCTAATGAGTAAGCACACAGTCGTGCAGTGACAGGGGGAAAAAGATTCAGAGAGAGAAAAGAGGAAAAAAAAGCAGTAGTTGCTCTCCAGCTAAAAAAAAAATTGCAGCATTGTGTTGTCATCCACATTGAGCGGAACCTCGTGCAGTGGAAAGAGATGGCAGTGGAAACCAACACACTTTAGTCAAACTTATCTGTCAAAGCAAATTTGAGAAAAGAAAAGGCCCTGGGCATATTTCATGGCTGCAGTTCCTTTAATTAATTGGAGAATTGAGATGTGTGGCGAGCGTGAGCGCGGGGCTTGCTGTGTGGGAGCTATTGTGCGGTGACTGGTCTGTGAAAGAAAGAGAGAAACGTAGAAGAAGAAATGCCTCGGCTTTTCTCCCCAGATAAGATTCTTGACTTTCAAGCTGTGTAATATCCTAATGAACGGAGCTAATAATTCATAGTAAGCCCTCCATGAGATGTACGACATGAAGGAGATCAAGCCGCTGAGATGTGAAGAGGACGCGAATAGAGTCCTGTCCTCATCCTCAACTGCACTGATCTCACAACAAGTGATCTGAAACCATCACATAGTAGCTGTAAGTCAGCAGCAGAGGAGCCTGCAGCAGTGTAGTAGCCATTAGCAGTGTGTCAGTTTGCTTAGGCAGAAGTCCTCTCCCCGGGTGAGCCCGCTCTGAACTCAGCTGGGATGGACTAATCACTGAATCTGCGCCAAGAACTTTCTGTCAACCTCATTTCTCAGTGTTTAATATGAATATTATGATAATGTATTGTAACCCAGCCACAGTAGCAGGCCAAGCTGCTGTCATCCATGTAACTTTCTTTTAATATTACAGTTTTGTCCTGTGTTTGTCCTTACTACCACCATTGAATGAATTTTAGCTACTGGATCTAATCTTCTTGTGAAATGGGCTATGAAATGGCACTGTACGCTGTCACCGCCGCCATATTCATGAAAGAGGGACAATGTCCCTTATGTCCACATAATGTGCGCTAATTAGCACCAGCTTGCATGATTGTGTCCCTGCCTTTATGAGCATACCCGAGGTCTCACAGCGTTTTTTTTCTTTATTGTCCCTCAGAACAAAATGTTCATGTACCGCGGGAAGGAGTACGAGCGCTGGGAGGATTTCGTAGCGAGGCTCCTCACGCAGTTTCCCAACGCAGAGAAGATGAAGACGACCACGCCGCCCAGCGAGGACACCAAGTGTTCCTCCGGACAGTGTATCCTCAACACAGCATAATTGCATTTTTTATTTTTAGCACCACCAAAAGAGTTTTTCCCAGTGCACGTAATGAACATAAATGTGTTTTTAAAACTCCACATAGATTTATATAATGAAATTATGGGGCTTGGACACACACTGTAGTTTAAACAGTGGGTCATTCATTAATTTTAAGGTCGGTGGTTCAATTCAAGTCTCAATCTCAGCCACTTATGTGTGGTTTGTGTGTGAATGTGCATGTATAGAAGAGGAGCCCTACATGTGTTGAGAAAAGCTGAACCGATTCTCATTATTATGGATTACATGCTTGGTAGAAATAATGGGAATGAGCTCATATTGTACAGTTTGATGTCATTGAACACTGATTAACAGTAATGTTTCCAATCAGGTGTGGGGTAATTGTGTTCTTTCATCAGAGTGCAGCAGTTTCATTTTTTCTTCCTTGACGTTTCTGCTGAAGACATCCAGTGTTTCACGGTGAAGCCCATCCTCGACCTGCCTGCCAAGTTCCAAAACAAACCGGTGTCTGAACAAATAGTGAGGTAAGGCAGGATAACACGCGCACAAACACACACAAACACACACACACACTCGTTTCTTTACAATTATAGACTCTGTTACTCAAAGTCACACAGCGTGCCTTTCAATCCCGCGAAGCCCAATTTACTCTCCTCAGTCAAACTCACAAACAATTTAGAGAGCTTGTGATGACATGCGAAAGCACGTTTTGCTTTTCGTTGCTTTTTTATTATTATTATTTATTTATTTCTGAGTGTGGAGGACCACTGCGGCGAAGGTGATTACATCTTAATGTTAGTGTGAATCTGTGTAGAACAAACGGCGTCTGACCTTCTTGTCGCTCTCGTGCGCTATTAACTCGCTACAGCCATCTGCTATTAGTCACTGTGCCAAGTACAACATCGTTTCTCTGACATCATTAATACCTTTGTGTCCTGCTCCGAGGCCACAGCAAACACTGCCCCCCCTCCCCTCCCTCCATCCATCCCTCCCTCCCTGCACTCCCGCTTGTTTGCCCAATCTGTACGCCGGCCATGCACCGCATCACTCAGCTGTGCAAATTCACTTTGATATGCCACCCAACGCATCAATGGACATAATTAAAATAAGACATTTACTTGGAAAAACCTTTAGGCAAATATACCTGGGCACCGATGTTATCACAAGCCTGCAGCATTGGTCACGTCCCCCTGCATTGATCCCTTCAGCAGCCTGTTGGCTTGTTTGCTGACTGTGTCTGATTGGAATATGTAACTCTGTTAATATCCTAGATTAGGCGGCCATGTTTAGAGAGTAATAGAGGACTGTTCCACATCGGCTGTCCGTCCGTCCGCCCGTCTTCCTCTGCCAGCCCCTCTTTTCTCCAGCTCAGCACGTTTTTTTTTCCCGCCTGTCTCTCTCTCTCTCTTTCTCTCTCTGTCCCTATCTCTTTATTTTCTCTCATTTATTCTCTCATTCAGTGCAAAAAGATCAGCGGTGCATAGCAATGAGACTGAGCTGTTAGAGCCAAAGGGTCGCAGCAGCAGCAGGCAGGGCAACACCCCCTTCTGACCTTGCTTTGTCCAGACCACGCCACTGCATCATCTCGGGCCTGCCAGCTAATGGCATGTAAAAGGTTTAATTAGGGTACTACATCTGATTTTTAAGCTGCTTTATTAATCTGTTCATCAGATCAGATGAGAGGTGCAGAAGCTCTGCTTTATTTATTTATTTATTTATGTATTTTGTGAGGTTAATGCCACACTCTCTCAGCTGATTTGGGAATGGGTCTCATCATGTTCATTAAATAATGTGCTGCCCTTTGGGTCTGATCACAGAGGGGAACATCTGGTTGTCAGTACAATGTAGGAAGCGGCTCAAGTGTCACTAAGGCCAATTTATCTGTGTGTGCTGAATGTCACCAGAGCGATGTGTGGTCTGTTCATTCATAAAATAGTGCTAGAAAAGGTTGCTGCACCCCATCTGCACATACTTACTGCTGCTAC
The DNA here is from genome assembly GCA_030347415.2 of Decapterus maruadsi. Taxonomy (NCBI): domain Eukaryota; kingdom Metazoa; phylum Chordata; class Actinopteri; order Carangiformes; family Carangidae; genus Decapterus; species Decapterus maruadsi. Next base: position 7,694,821 of record CM064888.1, on the reverse strand, counting down.
TAAAAAATATATATATTTTTATAAAAGCAGTGGCTTTGGAACGGCACCGGTTCATTTCATATTTTATTCATAATGGTTTGCTAATAAAGTTGGACTGTGCTCTTTGAACCATATGGCATGGTTTTAAGAATCGGAAAGGCAATATGCTGGATGAGAGTAATAGATCTGTACTTGTCTGCCCAGGAAAGTGTAAGAGTGTGTAATTCCAGTGGTGAGACACAGTTGTTAGAAAGATGGAAGAGGAGCCAGTCAGCTGCTCCCACAGCCACTCTGCTGCACCGTCGTCTTCCTGGTGTGAGAAGTCTATTAACCTTGTTCGGCAAAGTTCGTCCCTGCTGGTCATGTGCCTCCGTCGCACGCGCTGCAGCTTCTCTACATGTCTGACATGTCGGGCAAACTTCAGCAGCTGTCACTGATGTGCGCCAGCCAAAAAAAATCATTCACTCTCCGTGTGGATGCGACCAGGTCTTAAGACGTCTTGTCAGCACCAACATGCTAAAAGCCACACAGTCAGCCTGGAAGGGAAGGGGAAGGGAGGAGGGGGGGGGGGGGCTGTCCTGTGTTTGACCTGGAGCAAAGCAATCAACCTCTGAATCAGGCTGTAGATTTCCCATAACAGTTTTAATTTACTCAGGTGCTGATTTTCTCTCTCCGCAGCTTCTACACAGTAAATGAAGTCCATAAATTCCAGTATTCCAGGCCAGTGAGGAAGGGCGAGAAGGACCCCGATAATGAGTTTGCGGTAATTACTGTTTTGTTTTGTTTTGTTTTCCTGTCTCAACTTTGCTTCTGTCATTTCAAATATTTCTTATGTATTCTGACACCTCAACACCTTTTCCTCTTGCAAATTAAGTTTTGATTAAGCCAGTTTGAATTTCTAAAATTAACATAAAAGCTCATTTGTACTGAACTGTCATATTGAATACACTATATACAGCATTTTAGCAACTACAGTGCACGTACACAGCTTACAATTTCAGGCCCCAAGAGTAAGATTTAGAAATTGATATCAGGCTGCAACTCTACTCTTATTTTTGTATTTGTATCCCACATTTTGGAAGTGACAGTTTCTATCTAGAGGAGGTGAATATAGTATTACATGGCATTTTTCTCTCTCCCCCTTAAAGGTTTTTGTTGTCTCTTACTCGCACTCTACTAACAGGGAAAAACTTCTGAATAGAAAAGCTCAGAAAAAGTGTCCTGAAAAAAGGGCTTTTCTTTTTCCATTTTTATCTGTCTTGATCAGGTCTCTGTTTGTTTGTCTCCATATCGCTACGCCCATCGTGTAATTTATTACGAAACCCTGCTGGATTATTGTTTGAGGTCTATGCCTCGCACAGTCTTTTAGTTGTCTCCAGCAGAGTAAATCAATAGTGTAGCAGGGCTCTCATTTACATAGGAAGAGGATTTCATGCCAGGGAAAAGTAATACGGAGGATTTTATTTTGTTTTTAAAAAACACAAGGAAAGCATTTGCCTGCAAAGTAGATCCAGACTAAATAAAAATGGCTGGAAGGGATCCAAATCTGGTTGCCTAGTGCAACTGCCAAGCTCTGATTTTAGTACATGCAATGAATGATGTTTTTTTGCACACTCAGTATTCAGGTTGCAAATCTACTCGTGCGTCCGTCTGTATGTTTACTTTGGCATCTTTTCAGCAGAGTAGGACGATGTATTTAACTTAGACTTGATGCTGTCAGTCGTGACAGAGAGGTGATGGATATCTCTCGCTAGACACACTGTGCCTGTCAGACTTATTAAACATGTCAACACGCACACAGATCTGTGTCATTTACCATGTCGACGAGGTGACTCTCTTTACTTTAATCTTTCATGCTGGGGTATTGTTTTTTTCTTTTTTTTCCTCTGACACCTTGATAAAGACGGTTTAGATACTGAAAACACCTTTCCAGGGAAATCGTCATCTCTTGTGATGTGGGTTTTTTTTGTTTTTTTTCCTAAGATTTGGAGTCCGTATTTCAGCTCCATAATGATTAGAGCATCAGAGGAGATTCCATCTTGTTTGGGTTGTCTGTGAGCAGCTTTTAATGAGCTGCCATTCACACAGGGAGGTAGTGGACACCTCCTTCCCACCAGCCCACATTCAATCCCTTAATAAGCCTTCAGTGCACAACCATTACATCATCTTAATCTGATTCATGCAGGAGTCTTGCAGCTCCTTTCAACACGGTTTGGCACAAAAATAGCTGCTGATTGATCTGCGCTTCGTCACATTGAGTTGAGTTCTGTGGAACAGTTTTTTTTTTCCCACTGCGTTATTTAATCTTTTTTTTTTCTTCTTCTCCTTCTTCCATCTGCAGAACATGTGGATCGAGAGGACCACATACTCGACAGCATACAAACTTCCTGGCATCCTGCGCTGGTTTGAGGTGAAATCGGTCTCCACGGTGAGTACTGGCGATGTGTGCCAGACGAGCCTCCTAATCAGATGAGGATCTGCAGCCTTGCTCTGAGGCAATCGATATGATTTCTCTGCTTAAGCGGTATAGACAGCTGCGCGGACGCGGGCGTGCCGCTCCCCGGACTAACGACAGGGCACGTTCGCTCTCTGCCAGAGGGCCTGCATCGATTCGCCCGGCTCTCCTTAAAGCCTGTTTCCACTGAAAATAGCTACACAGCACAAACGCAACTAGAGCAGAGTTCAGAACTCACTCTGTTGTAATTCCCCCTGTAATACAATTACCTGGATTTCCCAATTGAAAACCCATTGATAAGAAGGTGGCCCCGCCATGGTCTGCACTTGGATCGGGCACAATTCCTGTATGTGCACTCCAATGAAACTGCATTAATTTTTATTATCTTAGTTGTTTTGACTAATTAAAGTGCTGCTCCCAATTTTGGGCTTCGGATGTTGCCTGTTGGAAGAGGCGCTGTGAAACGAGAGCACAAGAGCAGGTTAGAGCATCAGTCTGTCTCAACCTTTTAATGTGTCGTTTGTTTTTTCCTAAAGCAAAGGCACTTAGCGTAATTATGCTAGTTAGGTATCTGACAATCATTTACTTTTTGTCAAAGTAATCTTCTGTGTCTGTGCTGGTGAAAAAGCCGCTCCACTCTGCTTCCCCTGCATTCACAGCATCACGTGGATATTTATCTCCCCACGATAGTCCTTCTGGTCCTTACATCCACAATCAATTCCCTTAAAAAATGGAGGAAAAAAAGACCTAATCCCTCCCCTTAACTCTTAATTCCATGTAGTGAAGTGTTATTCTCCATCGCCACACTAATTCAGAGCAGAAGCCTTCGGGCTGGGTTGGAACATACTGTCAGGAGCAGCTTGCCCTCCAGATGAGCCAGGGAGAGGCCAGGTCCCTGAGGTCAGACTCTCTATTTAAAGCTTAATGACTGGGCTGAGATTCGCCAAAGCTAAAGCCTTCCATCTGACAATGCTTTTTATCACGCTGGCCCGAGACATACCGGCACAGATTGGAGATTTGTCTCCCTGGCACAGCGTCTTATCTTTTTTTGGGGGGCCGGGGTGTGAATCTGACATTTTACTCAACAATCCACTCATGTTTCATGTAGATTCTTTGTCTCGAGCTGCAACAAGGTGATTGTTTTGGTTTGTTTTGGTTTGATTTCTTTTTTTCATCCAAAGTAATGAGATTGCCCCCATGTGGAGTTGCACGGACAGAGTGGGAATTTCCTTGCACACAGTGGTGGAAGTAATGACAGCATTTCCAAGTATTTTATTCATCTTCTCTCAGAATTGCCAATCATATTTTGTTGACTTGGGAATTGAAATTCCTCTACACCAACACGCTATCCATCTTCATTTGACAGTCGCAGATTCGTATATGGGCGCAGTGAAAAATGATTCATTGCCTCTCTATCCTACATGATTTATGTGTTTAGTTAAGGGTTCCTGTGCCCATCTTCTAATAACCTGCCGAAGACAGAACGCTTCCACTTTGTCGGTGGGATCGCAGCGACAAGTCGTGATGTATGTGTAAATACTGTAAGTGCTGAGAATATCCGGTGACACCTTTCCGCAGGAGGAGATCAGCCCGCTAGAGAACGCCATAGAGACGATGCAGCTGACCAATGAGAAGATCGGCATCATGGTGCAGAGGCATCTCACTGACCCCAACCTTCCCATCAACCCCCTCTCCATGCTGCTCAACGGGATCGTGGACCCAGCAGTCATGGGAGGTTTTACCAACTATGAGAAGGTAGGCAACATTAAAGTTTTTATTCTACCTGAACTTTTTTTTTCTCCTTCTTCTTTATGTTAATAATTTCATTTTATTGTAACAGGGGCTTTCGAGTCAAAGTGAGGGTGAAAAGATTGATGCCTTTGTCATAACCTGGCCGTAAAACCAATGCCAGAGGCAGCAGGCAATTAGCTTAGCTTAGCATAAATGCTGGGGAAGAGGAAGAGGAAGAGCAGGCAGCCTGGCTCTGTATAATAAGTAATAAAAAGAAAATCGTACCATCAGCACCTTTTAGGCACATTGCACATTATACTCAGTTACTACCTCCATCCTATCTGCTCAGGTGCTGGAGCTAGACTCGCTCTTTCTCCTTATTCTCAGTCTTATACTGTATGCTAAGCTAAGTCTTCATAGGACACATTCAGATATAAGAGGACTGCTCATCTTATTCCTCCTGAACAATTAGCATCACTTCTCTTAAATAATTAAATGTAAGACTAATTTGAGCTTGAAAGTTAACTCTTCACCTCAGTTGTATCAAACTAAGTTTCTGAACAAGCAAGAGAGTAGTCTAAGTTGTATTTATGTTACATAGTTAAACTAATAAGGTAATTATACACTTCATCAATTTCTAAAATATGAAACTATATTTGAAACTTACTCAGAGGGACTGTATTTTCCCTGGGTTTGATTTCATGCTTTGAAAACAAATCATCATCTCATGCATATTTCAGTTCCCAGCCTCTCCTCCCGCCATCAGCCTTAATATTTTCATCACTGCACTTACGACGACTCACTCTCATATTGTTTGCCTTTCGACATTACAGGTCATCATAAATCCCTCTTTGCTTTTTATTGACCTCAGCCTCCTTTTTTTCCCCCCCATTTGGAAAGCTCCAACCAGTTTTCAACTGAGTCCAGTTTTTCAGTGCTCTCACTGGTTTGTTGGCTGCACAGTCCATTCACCTTAACACCACAGCAACTCATGTAGAAAGGGGGAAACACTTCTTACCTTGTGTTAATAAAAAAAAAGAAAAAAAGAAGTGCCTGTTAGTTTTCTAGCGTATATCAAAACCAGGTATAGATTCATTTTGGTCTTGTGAAACGGCGCCGTATCAGTCAGACGAAGCGACGGGAATTCTTTGCTCTCGGGTCACTCCTTCATCTCAGTGAAATAATGCAGCCGGCGGAGGAGAGACGGATATATTGACTGGATTTTTCTCATCTTAAAAGCCCCTCCCACTCTTTTCCCTATTGAATCATCACTCTCCCATTTCTCTTCTTTTTAATATCACAAACTCTTCCACATTTCTGAGTTTTACTCTGCACTTCCACTTCCAATCCCCTTCCTGCAAACACACTCACTCCATTATCTCCTCTCCCTCCTCTCCAGGCCTTCTTCAATGACAAGTACATGCAGGAACACCCAGAGGACCTTGAGAAGATAGAGAAACTGAAGGACCTTATCGCCTGGCAGGTGAGACTGCAGCCCAGAGTGGTCACACACGTCTATGTGAAGTGCATATAATCACGATAACGCGTCGGATTGTAGTTTCTAAAGCAGCCATCTGTCTCGCCACAAAAAGACCCACTTGTTTACTTTTAAAGATGACATTACATCATATTTTCAATAACATATGGAAGTAGTAAGCTTCTGGAGAGGTATGAGAGGCATGTGAATTCGTGCCACTTGGCCTTTCAGTATAATTGAACTTAATTTGCGTGAATTCGCTTCGGCCCGTTCACTCAATCTTTCAGGTGCTGAAAAATTTAGTGACCCTTTATGTAAGTTACCATGGTTTCAATTAATAGTTTATTAATGGAAACAGCACCGGAAAATTGGGAGTCATGAACCACACGCTGTGGGTCTCTCGGAAGATGACACCAGGCAGCGCGGTTCATCCACGGAGACTCTCTAAAGTGCTGCAGGATGCTTGTTCACTATTTCTGAACAGCGTTAGAGCATTTATGTCTGAAATGCTGTCTTGTCGCCCCTGCTAAAGCACTGCAGAGGCACTCGTAAAGGCCACAGCTGAAATATTATATCATCTGAAGAATTTGTGCGTGCACTGGTGAGAGTGTCCAGTGACTGTAACTGAAGTGAGCAGAGGAAAAGTGTGTTAAAGAGTTCAGTGGGAATAGGAGGGAGGGAGGGAGGGAGGGAGGGAAGAGTGCTGAAGCAAACATTCTGAAGTTAGGGAGGATGCTCTGCTGCGTGAGGAGACAGCGAGAGATCAGCACTGGCGGTTTTGCGAGCTTTGCACCCTCACTGAGCCTGAAGGAAGTGCACACGCAGCAGATAAGAAATGTACATACGCACACATTGTTGGAAAATACATCACAACATGTCCCGCATGACACTCAACACATCTTGGGCTCATTTGTAGTGGGCTAGTTTTGTTCTCCAGACAAAATGACAGAGTCGTCCTGCCTTTGGGATTTTCCAGCTCGCTGCACCGTTTTGTTTTTGCCTCTTTTATTGCCTGTCTTAACTCCGGCTGTAAACTAAGGGTCAGTTTAATACTGGGGGATGTCATGGTTTCCTTGCCTCATGGTTCACCCTGGAATTGAGCTCATATACAAGAAGTTTTTCTGTCTGCTGCCTATTGCTACTTGTGAGGAAAAAAGAGAAAGTTAATTGAATTTTCAATAGTTGTTCCTGTCTGTGTTGTTGAAAAATAGGTCAACGTTTTTGTTCTGTATCAGTGCTGGAACTCCTCCGAATCTGATTCCCGGCTCTTTTGTGTTTGTGAAACCTTTTGTCTTTATATGATTCACAACAGAAATATACCGGCCTAATATTGCCTCTCTGCTTTTGTCATTGAAATCCTGATGTCATTTCTGCTGCTGCCGGCGTTCTTACTTTGCCTTACAAGTACGACTGCTTTTTATACATAATTATTGTTTCCATACTAGTCGGAGCGGTTGTTTTTCCCCAGTTTATTCTTTCAGACGTTCTAATTGTGTGAAGATGTGAAAAGGTAGGAAATCACAGTCTGGTGGCAATGCAGGTGAAGGGAACCCAAAAATAAACATCTCTGTGCTTCATCATCCTGGAAAGAATTATATAAAAAAACGGAGACATATCTGTTATTTTTATAACCATCTCGAAGGAAAATCTAAAAAAAAAAATAAAAAAAAAGTCTTAGTTTCACATCATTGTCTTGGTTCCAAAGTGATGCTCAGGTTTGATGGAGCCGATTTTCCTTTTCGGCATCAATGCGAGATTTCAGTCGGACTAAAATAGTGTTAGAAATTACACTGCAATTTTGAAATCATCATCCACCCACAATCCACAGTGCTAATTAGCCGGAGCTCTGTTGTACGCACCAGTCGCACCAGCGAGAGATAAACACGCTGCTTCATACCGGCAGCTGCGTCAGGTTAAAAATGTCCTTCACATTCTCTTAACGAACTCTTTGAAATCATCGCGGCGTGCGTTTCCTTTAAGCAGAACGTGATCCGATTGAAGTCCGTTTGGTGCGATGTCACAGAGAAGGCAGAAATATGATGTATGAGCCCACGCCGAACGTACGCATGCGGGAAACTTAAAGCAAAAAGAAAGAAAGATGATAAAGGCCAGTTGTTTTGTTGATTTGAAATGGTATCAGCTGTTTTCTCGTCTCTCGTCTAAATGAGACAAATGAAGACGAGCCTGCTCCAATGAACGGACTAAACAGGGAGAAATGAGCCAGGGTGCTCTGTTATTCTGAATACCCACTGTCCTCAACCAGTAATTAGAGGGGAATGAGTAACTGGAAATCAGAAAATTAGGTAGAAAAAACATGCTCCCCTGCAAATACAATGTAGGTGCTTCTGGTTATTATTAACAAATGCTTTGGACAGATGCTTAAATTAGTCCCTTGACTGAATCACAGACCATCAACAACATTTTCACAAATCTTTTAGCAACAGCTCTGTCTCTAGGGTTTGAGTTTTTTTTTACTTGTGGCTTTGATCTGACTGTTTAATAGTCTGTCCAACTCGCCAGCATGGACATCTCAAAGACATTTGTGACCTTCAAAGGTCATGAAAGGTCTTAATATGTCATCATAGCCTTAATAACCAGGCTTCTCAAAGGCGGCGTGGCTGTCCCAGCTCCCTGGGGTTCAGCTCTGAAGGTAGAGCAACGGGGTTCAACTAAGAACAGTGGCTTCCAGGAGACACCAGTGCCATTTCTTTCTTTCATACATCTTGTTAACTCGGTTTATTGGCAGCCGAACCTTCAACTGTAATCACTTCGTTCCGGTTGGATGATGGATGTTTAGTTTGAAAGTGATCTTCATGGAAACACGATGAAGGAACGTGCAAACGTATTGAGCGACATCAGCCCTGCGTCTGTCTACTGTGGAAATACAGAAAATCTTTGCTTAAGGAGTGATCACATCAGAGAGAGGCATCAAGGCTAAGAACTAAACAGTGGTTTTCTGTCTGGGCTGTGACACCCAATGACTTGACATTTAACATCTCTGGCTCACCATCACCCGTATTATAGTGTTTGTCAGATTGTCTGACCTTGTTTGCTATGTGTATATAGAGTTTTATGTAAAGTGTGTCTGGTTAGAGAGGTGATACCCACCCTCTGGTGTTGGTTAATGATTCTCATTATCAGGAGAGAACGCCTCAGGAGTCTGTGTGCCTCTTGACATTTTTATACCCACGTACGGATGACAGCCAGAGGCTTTGTGTTTTTAGGTCGTCCCCCATCCCATTCATCCGTCCATTTTCATGAACGTAATATGTCAGAAACACCTTGAAGGCATCATTTGAAAATTGGCACAAATCGTATCTTGGACTCAAGTAGGATCTGATTAGATTTTGGTGAGAAAATGTCAAAGGTCACAGTCAGTGTTGGCCTCCTGAGTGTGATATCTCAAGACTTCTCACTTTGCATAAACATTTTACTTGGCCAAAGGTTAAAGTGACCATAAAACACACTTTTAACCATAACTGGAAACTGTATACTAATTATGAAACCATTTAACACAGACACCTAATAGGAGTAAATTATGAGCTGATCACAAATCAGAATGGTCAGAGAAGGTCAACGTCAGTGTGACTGTGACATCATAACGTCCAAGTGCAGAACGGAGGGGAATATTGTTTCCTCCATCTTGACTGGTTAATGGAGGCGCACAACCACGAGCCAGTGATTCTAGTTTGCATGAGGCAAACTAGAATCACTCTTGTGGAAGTGGAGCTCTGGAGCAGTACCCATGCTGGATTTCATAATTGCAGCCCAAGGTCTCCACTGTTTAATTATGAGATATTAACATCAGCCAACATGAGATGATATCTCTTACTGATCTCCTAAATCAAAAACCTGCTGGAGAAGAACAAAAAAAAAAAATCCTTTCCTAAGGAAAAAAAGTGAAAAAAAAAAAAGTTATTGTAGCCTATATAATTGAATTTCTGAATACAAGCCTCTGTGTGTGTGAGAGTTTGCAACCTTGAGCCTAAGTGTCTACCACAATGAGCTTATCTCCATGCAGCCACCAAGCAGGATTCTGTTGCCATGCCGCCACTCAGCCGCACTCAATCATCCTAAGGTCTATAAAAAGATGTGGGTATCCTGGGAGACGTGAATCTTGCCTCAGCTTTCACTCTCACCGCTTTTTCTTCCCCTTTCTGTCTTTTTTTCATCTCGCAACACTTTGTCCTTCCGACTCCTCTCTCCCTCCTAACCCCTCCGCCTCTCTCTCTTTCTCTCTCTTTCCCTCCCTTTCTTTCCTTCACCTTGTCTTTTTTAACTTTCAGCCTCATCCTCTCTGCACCGCTCTCCTCTTAGAGGTCCCGATGGTGATGATGAAGGTGCTCAATATCAGGGGAAATCCTCACAAGGTGTCTGTAGCCTCCTCTCATTTATCTTTTTTTTTGTGCTAAAGCTTTTGGTTTTGTTTTGTTTTTCTGAGGAGAAAAAGCACAGCACAGTAACTAACATTCAGTGAGTGAAATATCCTGGATCTCTGCGGCTACGATACACGTTCACCGTCTCTCCTGGCTGTGCTGCTCCCATCACAAGATGCTGTTTAATGCATCAGCCTGAGATCCTGCAACCAGATGATTTTTTCTCCCAGCGTCACACATTACAGATGTGCCTCTCTGTATTTGTGAGTTTTTCTCCCAGTTAATGAGCCCCCCCCCCCTCTCCACACACATACACATACACACATGTTGAAATAGTGATTACATAAAACATGTTTGAGATTATTACAAAAGGTTGCATCACAACACTGAGCTGGTGTTGTGTGCCAGCTGAGTGAAGTCAGTTCTGGCTACAGCCTGCTGTGGAGGGGCAGCCTGCCCTCCAGGAAGAGGAAGAAAGGCGAGTATGCTCTAGGGAATCAGAGGTTAGCACACATACGTGCAACACAAACACACACACACACATATGCAGTGAGTCTTCTCTCAACTGGACCAGCTATGGCAGATACTTCACACACTTCTCTTGTACTCTGAGCAGATTCTTTGTTCCACTTGCTCAGGGCTTAGGTGAATATGTTAGCTGTAAAAGCTGCTGTACTTAAAATGATGCACTCTGAAGTTCAGTGTTTGCTTCTTCTTTTTTTTTAATGCACCACTCTGACCGGGACAGATTAATATAAATGTTTGACTCAACCCCTCCCTCCCTCCTCTCTAATGATCTTTATATTTTTTTGTCTTTACTTATTCATGAGCATAAAAGCATGAGCTGCTTTCTTTTCATGTTTAACAGTATTTCTTGCTTAGCAGTGAAACAGTCAGCAGCGAGGCAATAGCCTGTACTTTACAGTTACCATGGGAAAGAAAAGGTCTCCTACTAGTACAAATAGCTGTAACATCTCACTGCTGGTTTCAGGCCGGTGTCCGTGCAGTCCATCGCTGCCTTGCAACAGCCAAAGACGACACATAACGAAGAGACACCAGGTTCTCGGTGGGGTGGGAAAGAAAAAAATACATATAAAAGCCTGCGAGTTTTTCCTCCAAATACTCACTCCCCACAAGATGATGCTTCCTCCTCTTGCCAGATTTAGTCAGCAGAGCTGCTGCTGACATTGACTGTGGCACCGGGGGTTTTCTAATTACTGGTTTTCACCAGTTCCAGGCTCTGTCTCGCTCTTCTCCTCTCCCATCTCCCTCCCTCTCTGCCTCCCTCTCTCCCTCTCCTTCTACCTGAGCTGCCCCTGTTATGTATTAAGATTTTGTTATTCACCAGCTGCCTACAGTGTGAGAGGCAGCAGCGTGCTTGAAAGGGTGCATTGCGTCTTTATTTGCGTCAGAGGTGGGGAGGGAAAAAAAGAAAAGATCCCTCACATGCCGTACATGCCGATGCATGTAATCTGTGTGAGTTTTTCCTCACTGCCACATTTAATTCACCTGTGTTATGATGATTTAACTTTGGTGGTGGGGGTGGAGGGGTATCATGGCAACAGCCTTCTCTTATATAGGCTACTTCCTCCCGGGCAATGTTGCAGTGATATTATCACTTTCAAACTGATGTACATCCACGGCCTGTGCTGAGTAGGCACAGCCGTGGGGCCAAAGGTCATGTGCACTAAATTGGATATATGTGGAGGAACAGTAGCATATTTCTCTGATGAATGAAGAGCCATCTTGTAACTAAGCGCTCATCTCTCTGGGGTATGTTGGATAAAGGTTTCTTATGCTGCTTTTTTCTTTTTTGCTCCGGCAGATCCCGCACTTAGCTGAGGGTGTTCGCATCCATGGAGAGAAGGTCACCGAGGCACTCAGGCCTTTCCATGACCGCTTGGAAGCCTGCTTCAAGCAATTGCGCGAGAAGGTGGAGAAACAGTACGGCGTAAAGACCCTGGTAAGAGCTTCTACCTGTTTGTGACCTTTTCCCTCGCATCAAAAGTGCTTTGTAGCTCAGCTGGCACTCGCGTCATTTACACCATTTTCTCCTCGCCTCGCACACGAGTCTGAAATGACTCGGAATGAATCAGTTAGACGCTGGAAGAGGTTCGAGGGAGAACTAAAAATTACATCAAAAGGAAAGAAAACAGGAACAGCATGAGACTCAGTGTGGAGAGGATGGGAGCTAGGAGCGAAGGAGGAGCATTTAAACACAGCAAAAAGCTATATACCCCAACGCTGAGAAAACTGAATTCAAACAGGAACTAACAGACTTTTAAACACGTCGCTGGGGACGTCCACAGCCGAGGCAGCGGAGGAACAGGTGGATGATTTGAGGCGGCTAACACTGAACACACTGCTTTATTCACTGGGACGACTGAAAGTCCTTCATGCTACTGCAGTGGCTCACAACCTTTCTTGACCCGTGAACCCACTGTGACATCACAGATTTTTGTCGAGCTCAGATATTTTTATATATATGCAGTATTTTATTTGAACTCGATTTATATTCGCTAAAGTGAAAGTATAGAATACAGTTGTTTGACATAATGATTTCTTTCAAATATTTTTTATTTGAGCACATTATCTACATTATACACATCCAAGAGTATAATGTATATCTAAATAGAAATGTGTGCAGACATACTGTCCTCTTTTAGTTAACAATAACAATGGCAAATGAAGAACAGATAAACAAACAAAAACAAAATCTAAATAAATCCCTCCCACCCACGCTACCCAGCCGTACCCTTCTGTCTAAATACTACTTTATTATAATAAGGGGGAAACATTAATTTCAGATGTGTGAGAGATGACATAATGATTTAAAAAAGAATAATAACTGGTTAAAAAATATTTTTCTCAGTACTTTTTTTCATCAATTACTAGACATTTCAGGCGACCCTATTTGAATTTCAGGTGACCCCTCGTGGGGTCCCGACCCCAAGGTTGAAAAACACTGTGCATATACGAATAGGGAATACACAGGGAAGCTCAGTGCTAACATTCATTTGAGCTACGACAACAAGACACAACACTCACATCAGCGTGGATTTGATTTGGGGACGCTGAGGTGAACAGAAGATGTTCACACTGTTTTCATTTGTGAATCCTTCAGAATAAATAAAACAGACACACAAACTCAGCACGTAGGGCTGATAGAGAAAGCTCCACATGTTCTGCTTTACGTTTGCAGTAAGTCGTCCAGATACAGTGAGAACACGTGTGTCGTCGAGGGTGTACAGTAGTGATGTGCTGCCGGGGACTTCCTGCAATCTCCCTCCTCCGTTATAGATTTAATTTTTGCTAGGCCAAGCTTTTCCCTGGATCTCGCCTGAGGTAAAGAGGCCCGCACTCAATTTAAAGGGAGAGGGTGGTGACCTTTCCAATGAGAGAAAAGCCATCACTTCCCAGGGTGTGATAATAAGGTTATCCTATCAGATGTGTGATGGCCCCTCTCTCCGCTTCAAAAGACTCTTTTAAATGCAGAAGGATTCATTGTTAGCGCTCTTGTTACCAGATTTTCCTCCCAGCAGGTTTCAGCAGAAATGAGTAATACCACCAAAAGTTTCTCTTTTTTTCTTTCTCTTCCTCTAACTTTAGCTCTGCAATGTACATAATGTTAGCAAATTATACTTCTTGTGACCTTCAGAATTACTGCTTTTCTGTAAGTGCAAGGTTGTCTCCTGTTGTCTCCCATAATAGACAGTATAGTTATAGACCGAAGAGTTCAGCTGCAGCAAAGACATTGTCCATGCTAGCCACTGTATCAAGGAGGCCATATATAAAATCAAATCTCAAAGCTGTTTTGAAGGACAGAGACCTCAGGAACTGTCCTTAACCCCACAACTCCATACACTGGAGAAAATGTCTTTCAATATTTTTTATTTTCCTCTAAGCAAAGGTTTCAATAAACCTGAGCTGTATGTGAGTGCAGCTACAGTTATGGCAGAAAGTACGCGAACAAACGTAGTGAAAAGTCTTTACATACTCTATTATTATTATTCAAATATTTTTATTGGTTTTTATATTGCAAATACATACAACACAGTCAACAAGGCTGCAAACCGCACTCACAATATACAGTACATGGTCTTTACATACTCTATTTCATAATATGGCTGTATTTAACCTGAAGTAAATTCTTAATTCAAGTTTCATTTTGAGCTAATGTGGAGATGCTCTCCTGCTAAACCCACCAAACAAGTCCCTTCCTCCAGTCAATAAATAAGGCAAACAAAAAATAAAAGTGAAAACTGACTGATTTTTTTTTCCTTGTTCTTCTTTTTGGTGTCAGCCGGCAGCAGACGAACGGCGAGGGTCTCGTCCACACTCCATGGTGCGCTCCTTCACCATGCCCTCCTCCCAGAGGCCACTGTCGGTGGCGTCAGTCACCTCCATTTCCTCTGACAACTCCCCCTCCAGGCCTGGCTCAGACGGGTAACAGCAAGTTCAACCTCTCTGTGTCCTGTGGTCGTCCAGTTTCAGCAGTTTAAAACTCTTGGTTTCTGTCGTCTTGAATCAGTCTCAAGCCTCATATTTCAATATTGCACAGAGAATATGTTTTAATTTCATAAGAGAAGAGGATTTGTTTCTTGAAGACTGTCAAATACAGTACATGATAAAGAAAACAAACAGTAGAAGTGTTGTTTTTTCATGTGCATCTTCTCTGACATTAATCGAAATCAAGCGTTCATTGAAGGCTGCATCAAAGCTAAATAACTACTCAAAGAGAACAATCCAACTCTCCAAGCCAGTCCAGGATTGATAAAGATACATCAGGTTCACAGACTGGGAAAGAAGGTTTGATCGTACAAATGCTCTACTATCTTTTATTCAGTTTTGCCCTGGAGCCTCTCCTGCCAAAGAAGCTGCACACAAAGTCTCAGGACAAGCTGGACCGGGACGAACCTGAGAGGGAGCGCAAAGAGAAGAAGAAGGAGAAGAGGAACAGCAAGCACCAGGAGATCTTTGATAAGGAGATGAAGACCACGGAGATCCAGCTGCAGCCCACTGAAGCTGTCATACTCTCAGAGACGGTACTGTTTCTCAGCTTTTTTCTTTTTTTTGTTTTTTACTCCAGATGCCTTTTGGAGCCATCCTCTG
This sequence comes from Decapterus maruadsi, assembly GCA_030347415.2. Lineage (NCBI taxonomy): Eukaryota > Metazoa > Chordata > Actinopteri > Carangiformes > Carangidae > Decapterus > Decapterus maruadsi. The sequence continues at coordinate 7,679,691 of CM064888.1, read as the reverse complement.
CTCCCATGCTCTTCTCTTCTTTTCTCTCATCTGCTCTTCAGTGGAATCTGGTGTTGATCTTCATGGTTGAAAAAGGAGGAAGAATAATATAGAGTCAAAACCGGCACTTACTGTGGTTTGTGACATGTCATGGTATCTTTTATCTACTGTGGATTCCTGGGTTTTTTACTGATATTTTGGAGACCTTCAATCTTTCTTTCAGTGCCACCAAAACCACATTAATCAAAATCTAAAGGGTGGATGACCATGAAGTTTTCTAAGCACAAAATCTGAGTCATTTATCTTTTTACACCCTTCAAGAGTTTTTTTCTATCAAATCAAATGAAGTTAATTTACAAAATAATTAAAGGCAAGATTAATGTGAAAATTATATTGTGGGGTTTATTACATGATGGCTTTTTATTTCTACACTCTCCCCTCTCGTGTTGCTACCACACAACAGCTCCCCCTCGATTCTTCCCCCACTTTGCACTCTACATGTCTTTATCTTCCCCCTCTCTCCGCGGCGCTCATGTTCCTCTTCACCCCGCTGTGTCCATTAACGCAGAGGTATCACTGTGTTCTGCATGCCCAGTGGGAATGTTCCCTGGCTAACAGCGTTGAGATAAGCACAGGAATGGGATCCAAAGGGAGGCCCCTGGCAGCGGTGGAGCCGTCTGGCTTGCGATAGGAGCTTTCCTGCCTCAGGGGTCAAGGCTAGAGCACCTCGGGGTCTCTGGAGGTTACCAAGCAGTCTGCAGTTGCATTTCAATGCGTCATCTGGAACGGAAACGGCTTCTTAACCCTCAGTGCAAATTTCATTTTTGCATTTTAACATCCTAGATTTAAAAAAAATGAAAAAAAATTACATCCCTGAATGAAGTTTGCTCTTATTTTCGGTGTCTCCCTGGTGGCTGGATGTTTGAGTCGGGCCAATTACAAAGTTGTTTGTTAATGTAGCCTACAGTGTGGAATAGCCCTGAGGACGTATCTTTTCATATTCAAATTCTAGACATGATAAAGCTGGAAGAACACAGTCTTGCGTGCAAACAATTATTTGTAACCGCAAATAAGATATTGCAACCCAACGAGCCCATTTATCCAAATGGTTTCTCCTCCAGAGATACAAACAGCCAGCTTAGAGTGTGCGTGGATACACACCAAAACTGCCCCAAAGGAGATGTGAGACAAATTTTTCTCATTTAAATTATCTTTTATTGATCTTCTGTTACATTTTATCATAGACTCAACTCATTTACCACGCAGTAAATTTCGTTCCGAGTTCTGTTTTATTGACTTGTTGTGTAATTTAGGGTGTTATGTCTCTCCACGTCAGCGACAGCCGTGGCCGGAGGCGTTAAGTTTCCGTTCGTCCCGCTCTCACTTATTCACATCTTTTTTTTTTTTTTTTTACTGTCCCTCCTCCTTCTTCTCAGTCTACCGTGTTTTGTTCGATCTGTGGTTTTATTTTTTATTGCATTTTTTTATGTCTCTTCACCGGCAACAGCTGGAGGCGTTCATTTTTCAGTGCGTCCCATTCTCATGAGGGTGATATCTCAGGAACGTCCTGAGGGCAGCTCCTCAGATTTGGCGTTCACTTCGACGCAAAGCTGAATAGACGAGATTTTAGTGGTCAAAGGTCACTGTGACCTACAGTAAATCTAGAATTCACACACTAAGTATGATTAAGTCACTCTTTCCATCCTGTAGTGGTCACTGTATCACAACCCAATGAAACACTGACGATGGTGTTTATGTCCCATTGGAGCTCAGAAACGTTTTTAAATGTATTTTATTTATCCTTTATTTAACCAGGTAAAACTCATTGAGATTTAAAAACCTCTTTTACAAGAGTGACCTTGCTAAGAAAGCAGTGTGCAAAACAAGACCACATAGAATTATACAAACAGCATAAACAAATTACAAATTATAAATTGCATAAGGCAAACACAAGAGTCAATGGATTTTTGTTCTGGATCCTTTAAAATTGATCTGAACTTAGAGAATAGTGAAGATGTGGTGAACCAACACCTCGCTGTAGTCGCTGTATCTTGATTTCTCCTTGATTTCCTGTCTGTTTAAGGTTATGATTCTGGACAGACATGGATCAGACTGTGCCTGGCAGGTTGACCAGTCCTCCTCCTGTTTTTACTCTGTAATGACTCTGATAATGTCTACTTCCCTACAGATCAGCCCCCTGCGGCCTCAAAGACCGAGGAGTCAAGTTCTCAACCAGATAGGTGGAGATCGCCGCCTCTCCGTGTCCCCTGGGCCCCCGTCATCTTGCTCCAACTCCTCCTCCTCTCCGGGGCCTCCACCCATCACACCCAGGAGCAAACTCTCCTTTAGCGCACTGCACGCTGTTTCCAGTAAGTCTCTCCCATTCAAACACACGCACAAAATAAGATCTGTTGTCTTTGGACTGGAGCTCGGCCATCTCTGCCTCCTCCAGGCTGTGTTTTTTACATCTTACATCATTGTTACCACATGTGCTCCACGTGATGATGCTCTTCTACTGTATGCGTGACGTCAGCTCCATTTCTTTAAATGGCCATGCAAATTACAGCTGTCAGCACCTCCAGATTTACCTCTAATTTTGTCTCTTTTGTCGCCGTGCTGGCTCCTAACACCAACATCACACGTAATGACTCTATGTGTTAACTCTGTTTATAGAGGGGGCTCATTAACGCATGGAGAAAAAACCTGCTATTGCTGTATCAAATTAATTCAGCCTCGCTGCATTCAGATATAGACACGACTTCAAAGTCACACATGATTCCTTGAGTGAACAATTTTTGATCGGTGCAGTTTTCTGACTCGGGTGAAGCCCTCTCACCTCCTCGGCATCTCTTTCAGGTTTCACGTTTCTTGTTTAACAATTTAATATTTCACTACTATAAACCTGGAATGAATCAATACAACAGAAGCTGAGATGCCAGACTGGAGTGGATTTCATGGGTCAAGCTGGAAAAACCGTGAATGCAACACTTTTAACTCTAATAGCATCACAATTATCAGCATCTACTTGTTAGACTGTCTCCGCTGGCCTGGTCGTCAGCTTGTAACTCAGGTTCCTCATTATACATCTGTGGTAACGCTTAACGCTAACCCTCTGTCACTATTATATCTCATGTATTAAATATTTATATAGAGCGTATAAAAGCTTAATGGGGGTTAAAGTGAAGTGTTACCAAATCTCAAGGCTCCACAGCTGATGACATCAGCAGGGTTAGTTCATATGTATTATTGAAAGAATTTTTTATCACTTGTATTTTAATCTTCTATTTTTTCCCCTTGTTTTTCAAAACATACACTTAGTCTTAAAGAGGAGAGATGTGATTTGTGCCTCATGTGCTTTGTTCTCGGTCCCTCACCTGCAGTTCTAGCGACACTAATGTGCTGTGAGGATGAATGCGATCTGATGTGCTTCTTCTCGCGCAGGTCTGGAGCTGAACGGGATGGGCTGCTCCGACAAGGGTGAGACCCCTCCTCCGCTGCCGGTGAAAGGCAGCACGGCTGATTATGGCAACCTGCTAGATAATCAAGACTTGACGAGTCCCTCGACGCCTCCGCCACCTCCGCCACATCAAAGGGTAGGTGTTTTAATTAGGCCTGAGAGGAGCTCCTTAATGATGCATGGCACTTATAATGAAACAAGAGGCCACTACACGCAATTGACATTTAGGTCAACCTCCTCCGCCGCCCTCCGCCGTCCCCCGTCCATTCATGTCTTCGCATGTGCAGGCGTGTTTTACTCTCCCGTTCGGTCGTCAGTTTGATGATCTGTGTCACGGACGAGTGTGGGCATCGTTCGGTTAGCGGCGAGGGCCTACACCCGCCCTGTCCACCCCGCTGTTATTTATACTCATCCCACCCCCTACCCCGCCGCCGCACCCCGATCCGGCGCTCAGACGTGATTGATTGGATGATTACTTTACCTCTCACATCCATCAGGAGCTCTCCCGCTGTTAATCAGCAGCTCGTCTCTCCACACTCACCGACGGTCTACGCTGGCCGTCCTCTCGCCTCGCCACTCTGTTAGCTAATCTTATTTATCCACTGTCACGGCCCATGGACAGGTAGTAAAGCTGAGCACGCACACACACACCGTGGCGGTAGAGTGACAGCAATGTAGTGAGAGCAGATGTTGTGAGACTGAGTGACAAGTCGCTCTTCAATTACAGTCCTTGATGCCGTCGGAGGTGAGGTCGTCGACAAGCACTCTTCTTTGTCTCTTGTGAGCGCAGATGTCTGAGGAGTAGGGTCACATAGGTGGAGAGAAAAGCACAACATTTCAAACTCTCTCAAGTCTGAGCTGAATAAAATCAAGAGTTCAATTTTCAAATAAAATCATAGTTTGACTCATGGATGAAAAAGGAATGTGGTTGGAGCTTCTGACAATTACGCAGTCTGACAATTTAAGGCACAGTTAAGACACCTAATCTGACATCGTGACCGTCTTAAACGTTCTGTAAGCCGATCCTGGAATTAGTTCTTGTGTTAAAAGACCTGTCAGTCATTCTGAAGGTGACGGCGGCTTTTAATCCTGTATGCCGAGTTCGTCTTTATTTGAGAAAATGTTGAGATTTGATGGTTGCTCTTTGTTTTTGTGTGTCCGCAGCCCGGTCCACCTCCTCTGCCCAGCAAGACCCCTCCTCCACCTCCTCCCAAGACCACCAGGAAACAGGCCTCCATCGATTCAGGAATTGTACAGTGAACAAAGACGCTGACAGTTAGGACCAAACAACACACTGACAACACAACAAAAAAAAAACACCATCAACAGTAACCGCCTCACCCCTCCCTGAAAAAAAAAAGCGGTTGTTTTTTTTACCCACACATTCCTCGCTCCCTGTCCCAGCTTGACAAGATGAATACCTCACTGCAGCCCACCCCCTCTTACCATCATCTGTTTTCTTTTTTTTTATTATTATTATTTTTCATTTGCCTTCAGTTTGACGATGATGCAGTCCGCAGCAGGGAGCATGATGCACACATGAGTAGTCACTGAATTTTGTAGATGCCGTCTACAACTGACACCACGCCACTTCAAGACTTTTACCATGACATGAGATTGTGTTCAGATAGATAAGCTTGGACCAACAGCTTCCCAATACTGACCCACTCTCGAGTATATGAGAGCACATAGCTCATTAAAGTATAATTCCTATCGCTTTTTATTCATATTCCCACTATGTACAGAGGTTTGTATATATGATTTGATTTTATTTCAGGTTTTTTTTGTATGTGATTTGATCATGACTCTTTTTGTATTAACGTATCATTAGATTAAGTGGCATTTATATGAAACAAAAAAGGGCCTGTAGGTTTTGAATTGACAGGGACTTGACAGAGTTGGTATGTGAGAGCCTATCATGGATTTTATTGGTTAAAAAAAATGTTTTGGAGTGCACATACAACTAACTCCTATCACATTATCATTGTTCAGACCTTGTCCTAGATTGCTGTAACCATGGATTTCAATAATATTGACTGTTCCCAATTCACTACTGACATGACTTCTGAATAAACTTTAAAATGTATGTATTTTTAAAAAAAGAAAAAAAAAGAAAAGATGTTTGCCTCATTATTTTGTCTCCAGCAAGAGATGCTGAAAATAGACAGGAGTGTTTGTACGTTTCAGAAATCCAAAACAAACCGTCAATCTGTACGTTGTTTCCTCTCTGCCACTGAACACAGAGTAACGAAGCTTTCTGCCGGCTTGATTGACAGCCTTCACAACAGCCACTTCATTATCAACACACAGGCGCTTTTTGCCGGGGCGTGTAACACCACAGAATGACTTCTATATAGGCTAATGCAATCTCATTTACATAATGCATCCGCTCACCAAGCGATCATTTCTCATTTTCAAAGCTGCAAGTGTGAATTTGGAATGTGGCCCATATTCGAAGAATAGTTGAGCAGCGTAGATGAGCCAACAAAACACAGGTGCCAACTCCGTCCTGCCTCGTGCAGCCTCAAATTCAGCTTTCATACAAGCTGCTCGAAGGTCATGCTTCAAATTTCTCTATTAAAAATTAGAGTTTCTTCACATTGCTGCAGCGTAATAACACGTCAGGCAAATAATTTAATCAATTTTTTATGGTTTTGTTTCATTTTGTTTTAAAATTATAGATTGGGTGTCATGGGACTCCCGGCCAAGACTCACATACTGACAAGTTTTTTGCTCGGCTTTCTATGCTTGACGGGTTTAATGTATTTTGACTCTAAATTAATGATTGGAGTTGAACCATTAAGTCAGTGTATAATTATCTGTTGTGGAGCAGCTTTAATGAATTACTCTTTAATTAGTTTAGTAATATGTGCATTACTTTGGCTGCCTGCATGTGGAATAACTTGACTAATATAAAGTTTGGAGACGGTAATCATTTTGGCATAGACGGCACTTGAGGCGTACAAATACAGTCTTTAATCATGAAGCCTTTCTATACTGTGTGTTGAGGTGTGGTGTTCTAGATACTTCAAACTATCAGCGCAGTCACTTTTACTAACTTGAAGAAAATATTGGAACTTTCACCACATTGCTATTTTGGTTCCTCTTCCTTCCTCTCATTTTAAGACAATCTGTTTTGTTTCATTCAATCTTGTAACAAGCAGTTGAATAAATATTTTTGCTGTTTTCCAGCTGTTATTTTGTGCTCCAAAGGCTCAGCGCTGCTATAAAACTGGCTTGTTGAACCTCAGTTTTCCAAACCATATCTAATTGTAGCCTGTGCACTTGGTAAATGCATTTACAGGCCCTGTTGTCTGTGCCATAAAACCAGCTTTTGGGACCCTTTTCTTTAGTGTTTACCCCGGGTGGCTCATATTCCTCTGTTCTCCCATCCTGCTGACACTTTGTGAGTGGGTGTGTGCCTGAGGAGAAATGCTCACGCTGTAGCATCTGTTGTGTGAAGGTGTCTTTTTTAAAACATCTCAAGGAAGTCGGGGCTCTCTCATCCTAATTAGAAACACTCAGTGACATCTTGTTTCTTGGAGTTTTATTTAGGAACAGCAAGTCATTGGAGACCACTTCTAATGCCGTGGCTCATGGGTTGTTTTCATGTATTTTGTCAAACAATAACAACTGGCTCAGTAATGTGTGGTCAGCCTGCAGAAATAAACATTGTTTATTCATTTTCCATCAATAGGCAGTTAAAAAATGCAGAAACAATTTGATTTCAGTGAATAATTTTTCGCAGAACCAGTGTTCGTGTGGATTAAAAATAATCACAAAGGTGCTACAGCTTTGAAAAATCATTATTGTGTAGATTAAAAATTGACACTCATCTGCAGCCGGTTCCATTTCCTTCTATCCGTCCTGCACCACCCCCTCTTTCCTCACTGTTAAACAATCCAAACATCCATTTAATCCTAAAAAGAACCAATCATTGTTCATGTTAACACTGCTGAATTCAAGGTACAGTATTTGCGGTTACGAACCTTCCTCTGACTATGTATCATCTGTCCGGATGATAAATTGCTCCCCAAACAGAGAGAAATTGAGTAGGTAATGCTCAATAAAAATGCAAGCTTTACTATCGCACCAATAATATTTTCTCTTGTGGTTTCTCCTCTTTCCTCTTCCACAGTCCCTCTAAAAGCTTGGCTACCTGACTCTCTCCAAGGACCATTACCCTTGCTACAGTGAAGTACCAACACCTGACTTGTCGAAATTTATGTTTTCAGTTGACTCAATGTAAAACGCTTGAGCCAGTGCATAAGGTGTCACAAGAGAAAAATGGAGCACTGTTATTGGCCAATACCTTAATGGCCATTCCTATTTGCCAATCAATGGCTACAAGCCAGAATATAGTGCCACAGTTAACTGCATGAGGGAAGTTCCACATTGTTGATTTAAAGCTTTCATTATAACACAAATGATTCATTTTAAAATATTACAAATCTATACAAACTGAGTAACACATGGAAAGAGCAAATTTACAACTCAGAATAAGTGATTAAAAAAAAGCACAGGTGTTAGGTTTATAGCATTAAGGATGGCTTGGTGCTATTCCAAGTAAGCCAGTCAGCCAGTAATACCAGGGGGTCGAAACCACTGCAGCTAAATGGAATTCAGCCACCATTCATTTAAATATCTCCACCTGTGCTTTTCCTCTTGTGACACTCAACACGATGCACCTGCGCTCACCACTGGAGCGGCCAGTTGTTTTCACAATCACATAATGAGTTGGATTAAAATCACCTGCATGGAATTAAGGTGTGAGTAAGTGATTTTAACACCCAACAGCTGCTTGGTCAAACGTCCAGGCCAGAAACTTAAATCATGAATACAAAGTGACAGACGAATCCGTGTGCCAGGGTTACTGGGGAGTAATAATCAGAGGAGGGAAGGGTACAAGGAAATTTTCCAAGGCACTGAATATCAGTCAGAATAAAGTGACGGTCATCCATGAAAAACGGCACAGCTGTAAATCTGCCTGGAGCGGCTTCTGCGGGAGATACAAGGATCTGTGGGTGAGGCTGGAGACTGCATGCAGCAAATGTTGGTCCTGCGACTCAACCACAAGCAGCTTTATGGAGCAGCGGCAAAGAGAAAACTACTGCTAAAAAAAAAGGCGGGGGGAGGCAAACTGTGATGCTGTGATGTTTCACTGCAACCTGGAAGGTTTGTGAAAGCACAGGAAACATAAATGCAGCAAAATACATATACTGTAAAGGTTTTGAAGGAAAGGCTGCTGCTACCTGCAACAGAGGTGTGTGGGATTTAGAAGATTTATTCTTCAGCAAGAGAACAACAACCTCCAAACACAACGCCACAGCTACCCAGGAATGGCCTGTGCAAAACAATGTCCACACCTCGGTGCAATATATTTGTGGCGATAATAAAAGTTTATAGGAAACTGCTGCCTATTAACGCAGCTCCTTTCAGTCGAGCAGTGAAGTATGCAACAGTACTCTGCAGGAAAACAAACAACTGACAAGATAACGTTTGAAATAATAAGGTGCAATGTGTAAAGAGTTGAACTGCTGCTTATTCTTTGTCGTTGGAAAAAGTTTGACTACTTTTACAAAGAATAATGGAGGTGGGTTTCACTGTTCAAGTGAATAAAGCTGATACAGTTCTACATCTATAGCTGAAAATCTGTCAGAAAGTAGCTCTACAAAATATGGATTAAGGGAGGATGAATAGCCTACTGCCACCATCAATTACTTGGTTAGTTATATTTGTAGGCTACTTAATTTATATCACTTTTACATATTTGTTTTCACTCAGATGTTTAAAAGCCTCAGGGTGGTGGATATAAAAGCTACATTGCATCCATAGTTTTTTAAAGTTGGTGAACAATAAAACTCTGTGGTCCAATAAGGGGGAGGGTGTGAGGGGTCCACTGCTGTTTTTATAGTCACTGTGTAACCTGCTTATTGCATTGCAATGATAAGTTCTCTCCAAACTAAGGGATGGGAATAAAAAAGTTTCATCAGTGGCGTAATTCACTTATCAAGAATACCCAGTGCACACTCAATATCTAGCCTTGCAATTGAAAAGGGATAAAGGGTGAAGCATTTCAGCAGTGGTAATATTACATAGTTAACTGGCAGCTATTTCAATAGGCTCTCAGTGATTTGTGCTCAGGCATTATGCTTTGCCCTCTCTCCTCAAAGCACAGGGAAATGCATCGCTTAATTGAGAGGATTTCCAGGGGCTTTGTGGGGGGAAAGCTGTGAGCTAGCTCCTTTACTCCAGGAGAAATGTATTTACAATGCACTCTATCCCCATCACATTTGTCATTTCAGCCTGGAATAATGTGTATATTTTCCTTCCCTCTTGACATACTTTCATTTGCTGGGAGGCTGCAAATGCCCATGCTTCCCTTAAATGTCTCCTTGGCATAATGAAAGAGGACAACATTTCCATAAATCAACAGCTAGGCATATATCCAATCACAATTGTCTATGGGGTTTTCATGGCTTTCCAAATGGAGACCCTGTAATAGACATGAAGTTGCTATTGCTATTATACTGTTAATATGCAGACACTCAAAGAATGCACAATGTCTCTGGAGGTAAAGTGAGCTGTTACAGTGATCCAGCTTAGAGATATTTTTGTTTTGGCAGAGATGAGAACATGACAAGTAAAAGTTGAAATATGTTGTTTTGTATGATGCAATGCCTAAAACACCAGAATATAGCCATGCAAGAGGGATTTTGCAAGTAGACCATGAACCAAAAGTAATGTCCCCCAAATTCCTTTGCAATTCTGCCAGTAAATGGGAGGCCTATAGGGGAGCAAGTCCAAGTAAAAAAAAGAAGAAGAAAAAAAAGTTACTCTTTGGGGTAATTAGTTACTGTGTTGCAAAGTAACCTAACTATAAAAGTAATGTGCCCAGCAACCCCCAGGGCGGAAGTGCCGGAGGGGAAACGAGAGAATTCCCACAGACTCAACTAATAAAAACAAAAACTAGCTACTGGGTATAAAGCATGGATGTAGGCTATTATATTAGAGATTGACACTGTAGCTGCTACGTACAAAAAACTTGGTCAGTCTGGCTGATTCATTCCTTCATGACACCCCACAGGAGGTGAAGTTTTTCATTAATGCGAGTAATTAGTGGAAAACAGGTGTGTAGGCTACCTGGATTTCGCTAATTCGGGACACTGAACGTGACCGTGGCCTTTTTTTATGTCGTCAACGCCCGCTGGAAGATTTTTTACATAACATGGAAAAAGTCTGTGTATTTTGAGGTGAGTGAAACCTTAGTGGTATTTTTTATGTGCTAGCGCTAGCCTATTTAGCCGGTGTCCTAGATCAGCCCAAAGTACTCGGCTCGTTAGCCTAGCCCCGGTAACTAGCTAATTAGCCTAGCCTAGCCTTCAAGCACATTGCTAATCAAAGCGTTTATTTTTCATAAACGCCCCTCTTAAATGCTGACTTCATGTGAGTTTTAACTAAGTACTGTTCAGAAACCTGTTGGTTTGTGTCTCTATGTAACGTTAAACACTCCCCCCTGCTGACAGACTTACATGGAGCCATTTTGCTAGTGTGGCTAAGCAAGTAGTGGTTGATGCAGATATAATAATGATGCCTGGTGTTTAACGTTACCGCAGGGCTCTCAAGTCCTTTGGCCACACGCTTCCCACCCGTTCACACGCTGACAGTATTTCTGACTGACGTCCACCAAGTTGCAGATGCTTTGTGGAACAGGTAGGAACCAAGCTCCCCCACAGTCTATGGTTCCCCCGAGAATCAGAAGAAAGGAGTTGGTTCAAATAAAGTTTCTACCGAACAGCCAATCAAAAGATCAGGTGGACTAAACACATCCACACTCTGAAGCAGGTGGTTTCATAAGGACAGAAAGACCCAATGATTACAGTAAGTCACGTCATCATTTATTTGTTGCTGTGGAATAGTCTCTTTACGCATTCATACTGTTGTTGACTATGTCTTTCCAGAAAATTAACAGAACGTTAAAAAACCCGCTAGGGACTCCGTTCTGATCAGAGGACAGCAGAGGAGGAGAACGATGCAGGATTTACCTTATTTTTACCTTTTTACCGTCATTACCAGCATAATAAATGATATTGTAGCTTGTTACAGAGAGAGTGGAGGCTCTCTGCCTTCCACACCCTGCTGGAAACCAAACCTAGCTCAGAGCCTCCGCTGTCACTGCTCTCGTGAAGTTTCAGAGGCAAGTCAAAACGTTTATGACAGATTAGACTACACAAATACACCCATCCTAACATGTACATGATAATCCATTGATCCACCGATTGGTTATTGAAAAGGCTTTTGAAAACAGACGCATAACCGGGAGGAGGCAGGAAAACAGCTGATTAGTGATCCAGAAACACAACTGTTGACAAAAAGTTTGTGTCTCTAAAAAATGTTAAAAATATTAATTCAGACTAAACACTTTCATTCTGTTCACCTCAAAACGCACTGTGGATGTATTATTTTTTAAAAAATATAGCTTTTAATAAAAATTCTACATATTCAACCTCTAATAATTGTGATAATCTTAACACCGTGATTATTTCTTTGACAATAATTGTGCCAAGAAAATTTATAACTGTGACATCCCTGTAACACACACACACACACACACACACACACACACACACACACACACACACACGCAGTAAAATGCTCACAAAGTTTAATCTGAAGTCAATAAATATTTTTGTTTGAATGAATTTATGCATCATTTGTCAGACATCCATCCCCAGCTCAACAATTTCTCACTCTGAACTCATAAAACTTGAGAGCCCTGGTTACCTAAAAAGTAATAAAATAATAATAATAACTTTATCATATGCCAATCTACATTCATTCTTGTTTTGACAGCTGCTATTGTAGTCAACCATATAATGGAGAGGAAAATGGCATAAATGTAGTTAATATGAAAAGTAACATGGTGTTTGTCATCATAAATGTCAGCCTGGCTGATAATAATAAACAGCATTTGCATCACCTGTTGCCATCTAAATGCACTGCTTCTCGTTGCAGCTCCTTGTTTACAAACGTGTAGCTTAGTTTACCATCAGTCAATGGGTGTCATCATGACAGAGCACTGTTATGTTGGCTGTCTCAGCAGAGTTGTCACTGAGTGGTTCAGTAAACCCTCTTGAGTGATCTGTGTTCAATGACAGAGCAAACATCACTTGCGTGGAGAGAACAAGGCTGTCGTGATTTTACACTTTTCATGCGAGAGGATCTGCTTCTGGTCTCCGGAAATATGAAAATAAAAAAATTGTCATTGAGTCAATTCAAGAAATTGTCTCAATACCAGCCCCTGCTGTTTGCTGAAGATGCTTTGTTCAATTTCTTTGAAAGCATAAATAGGCGCTGAATCATTGAAGGCACGAGACGACAGAATTATTATTGTCAATTGTGCTCAATATCCAAAAGCAAGATGAGGTTTGCAGCACTGTTTTAGTTGCATGTCATGAGATTTGTAGCCATTGTTTCATTAAGGAAATTAATTACCTTACTTGCCTTTCTTGGTTTCCCTCATCAAACTCATCAAATACACAATCCAACAACTCTAAAACGTTCTCATGCATAAGTTGTCACCTTACATTCACCATAATAATGGCACGTAACGAGACAGAGTTGTTTTCAAGGTAAATTCATGCAAAACTACTGATGCTTGTTTCCGTTGGGGTCTTACCTTGAAAACAACTCTGTCTCGTAATGTTCTGTTATTATCTCATAGCGTGGTGAATGTGCAGGTCACAACTTGTCCATGAGAGTGTTTTGGAGTTGTTGGATTGTGTATTTGATGAGGGAAACCAAGATATCCCATGAACCTCTGTAGCGTAGTTCTGAGCAGCTCACGGCTCTGCTTCACCGTTCTAAAAATAGTTTGCACCAACAATTAAATCAAAGAACCTACTCCTAAAACTATAGGGATTATTTGCTAAAATGTTGAACTATCCCTTTAAGGGACATTTTACATTGTTCTCTGATGTATGGATAATTGCCAGATGAATTAATAGTCAAAATAATCATTAGTAATAGCCCTATTCTAAACAGACTCCAGTCTCCAGCTATTAATGATAGAAACTAGTTTTGAGTCACAGTTGGTGAAGTTTAAAAAGACTTTGTTGATGAGTTGTGAGATTTTGCTGATGGCAAACTGCTCTTTGAGCTTGTGTTGATCTGTGGACAGACTTTATAGTAAACACCTGCACCGGTAGCTGAGAGCCAAACCTTTGATTGAACACTTTAATGCTGTTTTTCTGTGCTGCCTCCAACTTTACACACTCCAGACAGACACTCCATCACCCTCTTATCACGAGCAACTGTCACAGGCGGCTCTCGCGTACAGAGACCAGTCAACACCGGACTGTAAAGCTCAGGAGGACTGCTGGCATCTTACATCTGAGCCTTTTAGTGTGTTTGTTATTTTGTGCTATATTCAGCACTAAATACAAAATGTGCATTCTGTACACAGGCCTATTATCTTGGTTTTAGAGAGAGAGCCAAGTGGTGGTGATCTATATTAGCTGAGGCTATTATGAAGCACTGGGTTTTCCCAGGCAGTCAGTGAGACGTGTTGCTAGGAAACATACCTAGAGATCGGGGGTGGAGAACTGGTTTGATGAGGAAGCAGAGTTCCCAGCTACTTTCAGCCTCACATGGAAATAACTAAAAAGTGCCTATGGCATGCTGTCCAAACAGCAGAATATCAAGTTAATTACGGTTAATTAAATCTTCATTGTTTGGTCTTTTGATGTCATCTCCATATTTTGAGCTCCCTCAGAAACATTTCTCATGCAAGGATAAGACAGATGGATATTCCTCACTGATTCCTGCTAATGTGATAGGATTTCATGACTAAGACTGAGGACTACAGATTGCTTTGATTACAAATTTGACTCTTTGGCAAAATATGACTAATCATCATCATGCACACAGATGCTTACGTTTGACATTATAGGACACTGGAAATATGTTGACCTTTTCTTAAAGCGGAATTAGTTTATTATTATCATTGTTATATTATATCTAATTTTAAAGCACGAACATGTTTATTGCTGGAGAACTGTAAAGCCTGTAGGGAAAGATTCTGTGTGTTCAGACAGTCAACTTCCAGACTGTGGGACATTTTTCATCACTTTCAGTCCAAATTGTGAAGCCTCCAAATGTATTAAATTCTCTGTGATTAAAATCAATACACTGATCAGATTCTGGATTTTGATACATTTTGCCTCCCAGAAAGCTGCACAGTGCTGTTGATGGATGGATGGCTGGTCTGGTGAGGAACGCTGAAGTCGTCATGTCTAAAGCAATGCTGCCCTCATCTGGATGCCGCTGGTAGCACACGTCTCCTCCTGCCACATCACACTGGCCAGATGAGTAACCACCACCATGGTGACATAAACCTTCGGCTTGTGTATATATAATTTTAAGGTCATATTAATAGTCTTGACACCAGTGGCCGCTCTCCTACATCAACTCGTGTCCGCAGCGCTTTTGCACCAGTGAAATCAAGCTGCGGTTATTTATTGTTGGAATTTTAGAGTTGAAATATCTCTGCTTACAAAATCTAATTTCACGACTGGCCTGCATGCCAAGTTTCTGTATTTAAAGACCACTCTGGAAAACAGCGGTTACAGTATATTTAACCTCTCCGCCCGCCAGCACAGTGTGATTTTGGCTCAAACAGGCCAGTAATTTCTGATCTCTCGGAGGATGTAATCAGGAGCAGAGGTGTAAATCTGTCCGGCCGAGGAGAGAATTAAGCTAATGCACCGAGCAGCAGCGGCGGCGAGGCACAAGACACGGCTCGTTGTATTTCTCTCTTGGTCAGCAGGCTTCCTCTCCTGCCTCAGCTCTGGGAGACAGACACATTGCCAAACAGTAATTGGTCAGAGGGGACTACACACACAGAGAGGAACATGTAATTACTAACAAACAGTGTTTCCCATTTGAGCCTTGCACCTGCATAAATAACATGAAATATTTACAGTATCTGGCAACATTTATTTGGGTTTTCAATCGAGGTCTGCTGACCCAAATATAAACCTCACAAACAATGCCCACCCCCACAAATATGTTGTTTTTTTCTTTAGCTTTTGACTTCACAATGCAGAATGCATGCATGTTAAGTGCTCAGTTTGACTCTTTTTGTGTGTCAGATGAAGTGGAAAGTTTCTTTTTTCTCGTTGTTTATTTATAGGTATAGTCTATCCTTTTAAAATGAGTTCCTTATGCGTGGGTCTTGCATCATACAGCAGTTAAACTTGGATTTGAACTGCTGCATAGTATTTTCCAAACATCGATATAAGATGTCAAGATGACACAATATGAGATTTATAGGAAAAAGCAAGAAGGTGACTCTTCCAAAAAATACCCATTGTTCAGCCCTCAGAACTCCTGAAATAGGTTAGGAATAAATGTAAAGCTCAGCCAGAGATCCTATTATAAATGTTTCTCGTCGTGAATATGTCTTTGTCATCGTTGAAGAATAAAGACCACTGAGTGTGGAGATGAAGGATGCTCTGAGGGCCAGACAGCGGCGGTGCCTGCCAAGTCTCAGATCACATCGCTTCACTTTAAGTGCCTTTAATCTCCTGAGCTGCCAAAGAATTAACCTTGTGCGAAGCGTTGAGCAAGACCAGCTTTCATTTCCATGTCACTCTGCATCCACGCTCTACATTAATTAGCAACTCAAGCTGTGTGTTGTCTGTTTTGGTTTTTGTTTTCTCCACTAGAGGGAGACGGTGAGAAGGACAAGCCCCTGGCTACACAAAGGGACCATTTTATTTACACAGTCAAAATTAATGACTTTATCCAGGCCTCTCATGATTTTATTGGCTTTAAATGCATCTAATAGTCTGGTAATTACTTCAAAGCAATAAACACTCAGCAGTCGTGTAACTCATAAGACCACACGGCGAAAGCCAAGGCTGTTTGCAGAAAACAAGCCTTATTAACCCTGAGGGTCTGTGTTGATTCCAGCGGGTGTTTGACTCTAATCCCAGCAGTAAAAAGTGCTGATGCTGAATGCAGCAGGGAAGATATAGATGAATCCCCAATCACCTGCAGCAGTGTGTGCCCCCCCCTCCCCCTCTCCTCTGCTCTCAGTCTGAAGGGGCCTGCGGTGGCTGTGGCTTGCCTCTGTGACCTCGCCATGATTGACTTGATCTCCCAAAGAAAAGCTCCCATGACCTCAAAAAGCTTGAGGAAACAGGGGATGAAGACAGACATGTCAGAGTAACAATAGATACCCCCCTCTCCTACCCCTCCCACCCACACACGCTCATACACACACAGTATGTTTGAATTATTGCCTTATAATGACATGGAGGCTTGAGGTTGTCACGTCAAACCGCCTTTGACATTTTTAAAGTTAATCTGAGAGAATAAACAGATCAGAAGAAATGTGATTGATGCCTGCTCCTCCACCTGGTTTGTGGTGGTTATTTTTAATGAAGCCTAATGCAACTGGAGTTAGAGTGTTGTGGCTGCATTAAAATATTGATTTTGCAAATATAAAATATTTCAAAATGTAAAAGCAACCCAAGCTTCCTCCGTGAATATTGAAGTGTGAGGCAGAGGAGGGTCTTTGTGGCTGTGCTGTTTGCTCGGACTGTGTCAGACTCAGATGTCCAGTCAGCAGTCAGCAGTAATTAGCTGTACTGTGTGTTAGACACCTAACAGGTTGTGTTGTTTTCATCTGGGGGGTTAAATGCCACTCCCCTCCCATGGAGCCCACTGCTCGCTACCGCTGTACAGCCTGTGGTCGGGACAACACCTTGGAGCCAAACAATTACATCAAGGTCGTGGAGAGGAGGAATGCGCTGCCGATTAGTGCAGGAGTGCAGCAGCAACCTGCGGAGCCGCACTCCTCCTCTCCGGGATGACAGCGGAGCAGAGCGCGCGCGGAGGCGACTTCTGACGAGTCTTCTCATTCAAAGCCCACTCGCTTGTAAACACACAGCACAGCGAGTCTCGGGCCTTTTAACGTCTCGCCCATATTGCTGGAGAGAAAATGTCAAAGGTTTGCAAAGGAAACAAGAGTCTGTGCAGATTATTATTATTATTCAGTGTTTTATTGTGCTTTTATGTGTTTACCAGTTAAAGTAGCAAAATATTTCAACAAACTTTACAAGTCGTCCAAAGTATCGGTGGGGTAATTAACGTGTTTCACGTTTTACTCTCAGCCGAAACTCTGCTGCCAGAGGCCGGATCCAGCTCCAGCGCCAGCCCTGCTGCTTGGCAAGGTCCCTCTGGCCTGCTGGATAAAATAAAATTAAAATAGTGCAGGTCTATTGAAGCAGAATATTTTTATGTGTTAAACTCCCTTAGTAGCCTTTTAGGGCCTCTATATTGTAAATTTAACACAGGAGTTAATTCCACTCTAAAGTTGAGAGATGCGGCTATAACACTGTGATTTATTTTACATCTTTTTTTTCTTGTCCTGT
The DNA here is from genome assembly GCA_030347415.2 of Decapterus maruadsi. Taxonomy (NCBI): domain Eukaryota; kingdom Metazoa; phylum Chordata; class Actinopteri; order Carangiformes; family Carangidae; genus Decapterus; species Decapterus maruadsi. Next base: position 7,661,814 of record CM064888.1, on the reverse strand, counting down.
ATCTAACATCCAGGCTTCTGGGTCGGTCTAATTCCACTGTAATTATCACGACTTACTGAAATAATTAAAAAGTTAAAGTAGGAGAAAATCCGCAGGTCCTGGATGTTTGTTGACAGAGTTAATAAAGGTTAATGAAACAATGACATGATTAGCCCACAGCACAGCCTTTTATTTTTGCAGGGCACATACAGTGTGCAGGCCTGTTTTCGTGGGCAGCCTGCTGGGGGGTAATTTTTCCACGAGTCACTTGTTGACACTAAACTCGCGGCACTTGTGAAGTGTTTATTGCAAACGAATATCTTTTAAGACAAGGTGGCTCCTTACAAACACACCGGGTCCTCGCTGTTTGGGTTTGATACTGACGCGCTGATAGCTCAGCAAGTTCAGGCACGATCACAATCAGTGCTGAGCAGCACGTGAATCATTAGTGATGTGATGGTTTTATATCAATCTGTCACTCCTAATTTATTGGTCATCTGAGTGCTGATAAAAGGCAGATGTTTCAGACATAATGGTGACAGATGGTTAAGATTGCATGGAAAAAAACTTCCATGATTTGTTCATGCTTGTTAATACTTGTAACTGCTCAAAGTTAGACCTTGTAGTTTTGACCCCTTCGTTTTAAACACAGATTAAGCAAAAGATGAATATCACAGAAATAACAACAATAAGAAAGTTGTGGAAAATTTGGAAACAACACGCCATCAAGACCAATATTCATAAGTGGCACCCAAAAGTTAATAATTAAAAAAAAAAAACATGTTCCACTGATAAACATGACCCTTCTTCGCTCGTGAATATAAAGTCTTTGGTAATAATAAACACCAGTGCGTAATTACGCACGGGTATTAATGACATGGGTTTAAACCAATGTGTCTCTGTGGGAAACTTTCTGATAAGTAACGCAGAGCTCAGCATTGCAGATAGCATCAGTATCGATGCTCATTGATCGGGAGGTTGGGCCAATCCGAATGGGCTGTTGCCCGACAGAAAATAGAGGTGTGACCCTCCCCAAAACTTTTCTTCAATGGGCTACCTGCGGAGGCTCCGGGGCGCCGCGCATAAATACTCCTCCCTCTGAGGATGAGCTCAGTCCTGAGGGAGACGCTCACAGACGAAATTAGATTTTGGGAATCTCGTTAGGGCGGATTATGAACGCTTTTGGACACCAACCATCCAACCAGCAGACCAGCCCTATTCAGCACCACAGCGCTCAGGAGCTCCTGGACATGGCCGTGTACTGCGACAACTACGGTGTGTACCAGCAGAACCTCCACCACCATCACCCTCAGAGGCCGCCCACACACCCCTCCAGCTACGGCCTCGGGGAGTACACATCCCCGTCCGCGAACCCCTACTTGTGGCTGAACGGACCCGGCATCAACTCCTCTCCCTACCTCCCCGGGAACAACGGCACGTCCTACATTCAGTCTGGATACGGCTCGAACCAGAGGCAGTTCTTGCCGCCTCCCACCGGGTTTGGCGGAGCAGACCTGGGCTGGCTGTCCATATCCAGCCAGCAGGAACTCTTCAAGATGGTCAGACCACCTTACTCGTACTCGGCACTGATAGCGATGGCCATCCAGAACGCCCAAGACAAAAAGTTGACTCTGAGTCAGATCTATCAGTATGTGGCCGACAACTTTCCTTTCTACAAGAAGAGCAAAGCTGGATGGCAGAATTCAATCCGCCACAATTTATCACTCAACGACTGTTTCAAAAAAGTGGCACGCGACGAGGATGACCCCGGTGAGTCTTTTGGATTATTGTTTTTTGTTGCCAAAAGTGTGGAGATGTTGCTCTGTTGAAGCTGCTACTATCGCGATAAAACTTTTTAAATGAATGAAACTAATGAACTGAAATCTCGTCAGTGCATGTGATAATTTGTTTACATCTACTTCAAACGGGAGTTTAGATTTAAAAATGAAAAAAACAAAAACATCTAAAAAGAATTATGAAAAAAAAGAAGAAGAAAAAGTTGCTGTCACTCATATCTAACTCTCGCTTTCTCTCTCGTACAGGTAAAGGAAACTACTGGACTCTGGACCCCAACTGTGAGAAGATGTTCGACAACGGCAACTTCAGGCGGAAGAGAAAAAGGAGAGCTGACCTGAGCGGGGCTGACAGCTCCCCTCTCCCCGTCAAGTCCGAGGACGGCCCACACAAGCTCTCCGACACCGCCAGCCTGTTGAGCTCCTCGCCGCCCAGCCTGCACGGATCCCCGGCCTCCACGGAGCCCAAGTCGTCGCCGCCTCCCTCCGCGGAGCACAGCCCGTGTTTCAGCAGCTTCGTGTCCAGCGTCAACTCGCTGCTGGCGGGCAGTGGCGGCGCCGGCGGCGGCAGCGAGGGGTCCCGGGGCGCGGAGCGGGACTACGGCTCCGGGCACCTCGGGGGATTGTCTCAGACCAGAGACGGCATGTCTGGACTGGGCTCCTACTCGCCCACTTTAATCTCTCCTCTGAACTCTGACAACAACAGAATTAACTATTACTCATCAGTACAGAGCCTCTCCAACCATTTTAGTGTTAATAACCTCATATACAGCCGGGAAGGAACAGAAGTGTAGACTGAGTGGCTGTGTCACGGCTGGGCTGCTTACTGGAAAAAAAATTAATTTATCACTAATTGTTAGCCTTTACATTTCTTATGTAGCCTGCTGTTATCACTTGTTACTCATCTACTGGTTTGGTAGGCTTCATTGTAAAACCATCATGGGATTCAACAGGTGTTTTTCACAATAAACTCTCTAAACTGGTTAAAACACTTGCCGGTGCGTTAGAAAAGCAATATAAACCGCCACACTTTCACTGGTTTTGTTCGTACTTGTGCAACAAACGTTTTATTTTTGTAGAAACTCACACATCTTCCCTTGGAGACGTATAGGCTGTGTTTGAACTGATGGACTGAATTATTCCTCATACCTGTCCTAGCTGCTCAGTTGGGCCAACTCTGTCTTAAAACGAAGAAGACGACGAATGTGTACAGAAATTATTTTCATAAGAGAAACGTAACTTGTATTTTAGACTGAATTGTGTTTTGTGTTTTATTTAAACTCATGTTGATGTTTGAATAAAAGTCATTTATTTTAACTCCAATCTTTCAGGCTCATGTGTGATTTTCAAATTGAAGCGTTAAGTGTTGAATGCTACAAATCAGGGAGCTTTCCCTTTAGACTTTAAATAATCACTTAAAAACTTTATTAGTCAGGTCTTTTCTTAATTTTTGCAGTTTTATATTCCTATGATATTCCCATTGAGACTTACTTTCATAGTTTCCTCAGCTGCATTCTGCTGTTATACTTTTAAAACCACTTGAACAGGGCATCGTTCACAGCTGTACAGTTTTGGATTCAGATTCAACACAATAGGCTCTTCTAACCCCCCCTTTCTCTCTAGATTTTCACGTTAAATCAGCCGTCTAAAATATTTTGGAGACCCCACTGTTTTCGGTCTCTCTTCACGGCCCCTGTCAGGGCATTGAAAAAAGAAAAAAGAAGAGGGCCTTACACATTTTCTGATTAAGTTCTCAAACGTTTTGGTTTCGCAAGAAAGTGGGAAACAAACCCAAAAGAAATGCTTTAGAGCCTGTCAGGAAATCTGAAGTCAAGTGGCTGTAAGCAGTAAAGTGTGTAAGACAGAGACATTTTCCGCTTGTCACTTCCAATAGCCCCATTTCAACAAGCAATCAGACCTTTAACTTATTTCCACGAGGTTCAGGAGTTCAGCTTTTTGTCTGGGGCTGGATTTGGACTCGGATTGCGCCCTGTTTGATGTTAACCTGTTTGCAGAGTATTCCACCTGTCTCCATCTATTCCCAAAGTCTTGTCACGCAAAACGCTGGCTGTTCCGTGTGTGTCAGTGTGAATCCCGCTAATGGGATTTGTTTTTTCTCTTTCTTTTTTTTCTTCCCTGTATTGGGAAAGACTGTGGAAGAGCATCTGCGGAACAATTGACGAGAGAGTTCAACGGCATGTAGTGTTCCTCTGTTGTAGTTTGCTGCGACCCATGGGACACAACAGAGAGCTTGCTATTGGGGGGAAAATTTTAATGTTCAAGTGATTTAACGCCCGGCTCCTGTGTTATTTTCAAATAATAAGGATACGCACGGAATCAAAGCCTGTAAATAGAAGGAAACACCTCTTAATTGGTTGATAATTGAATTCACTCAGGCGCTCTATGGTCTGGAATAAAAGAAAAATTAATTGACAAGACATTCGTGCCCCTTGTTGGAACACAATGGAAGCTGGCAATTCAAGAGATCCCCTCCTGGGCTCAAATGAAAATATTGCGATCTGAAGATCTGGGAACAAATTATCTCCCTCAGGCCACATTTTGCTCTATTATCTGTGGAGCAGGGCCACGGATCAGACAAAGAGGATTTTTGTCATACAGGAGCAGGTTCTCACAGTAACAAGTTTTCTGTTGAAATCCTCATCACGTCCAGTGAATAGAGGAGAAAGCACATTCAGTGGCCTTTTATGTCTTATTACTGTCATTTCTTTACAACCTCAGTCCGTAACTTTGTCATTCAGTGTGGAATTGTCAGGACACATTAGGTCAGTATTTTATAAAGAAAAAGAAAAAAAAAGAACTTACATCATGCAGTTGTTGAAGGAACTTGGTTAATTTACTGTGTAGTACAAGTTGTATTTTTTTCACTACATTACATTTATTATAAATCACTTGTTATTTTGCAGAATCCAATATATAATTAATCTGATTAATTTATAGACTTCACCTTTACCAGCTGCAACACATTAATGCATCAATAATTGTAATGTTTTTTGTTTTTTGTTTACATTTTTTTATTTCACTTTAATGCCTAGATAGATTTACGACTTGTTTGTATCTTTTTCACTGTGGTTATTGATGCTTCATAGAAATCCTTTGTTTGCAACTTGTAACTGAAGCCTGCATGCACGCAAACACATCCAGTACATCTCGCTGCTTCCAAGTTTCCCCTCCATGTTCTCAGAAATGTAACGCTCCAGTGCCTGCTGTGCCTGAAGGGCACATTTACCTAGTCCACATGAATATCAGTCAGGCCACCATGTCTCTGCGCTACCTGCTTGAGGGCCCCTGCCTTGAGGGCTAAAGGCCCGAGCCCAGCAGAATACCTCAGCATAAGGGTGGCCCCGGTCCCCATACATACCTAGTGGGCTAAACCCATAATGATGGGTTTCAGTCTCAAAGGGTCATCCCTCCAAAGGCGAGGTTGGCTCATAATTGAAGGAGCCAGTGTTTCAGAACTGGATTATTTTAATCCTCTTTCTCTTTATGGGAGAAGATACCAACAAGTCATCCAGTGCCAACTATGGAGAGCAGCAGGCGTGGGTACTTCCTTCATCCGAAGTGAATTATAACAAGAGAACAAACCTGACTGCTAAGAGAGAATAAACAACTGCACAAAGACAGGTGTTGCTCTTTTTAGATTTAGGTTTACTTTACTGGAAAGTTATGAAGAAGTTGCAGTCTGCAGTTTGAGACCCGTAGGCTTGTCGATGTAAGTCAGTGACTGACACGAGCTAGAGTGATGTATCACTGCTGGGTGGAGTTGCACTCAGCAAAGTGAGAAACTGAACTCCCATTAGCGAGACTTCCACTGATAAATAAGCAACTGCAACAAGACTTACAACCCTCGCTCACCTCCCACAGCCCCTACGCTGCCTTGTAGACTTATTTCTGATGACCTAGAGATGTATAAGTGACTGTATGGCAATATGTTGGTTTGCACAGAATTCAGGATTTCAAACAAAAAGATATGTCCAGAGCCTAATAATTCTCCACAGCCCATATAACACTACCTTACAGACAAATCTGAGGGGTAATATCAAAAGGGAGACTCTGTGTCTGACCCCAGTGAAGAACATGATAGCTTGGCCATAGGGGGGCTGATTACAGTCTGGGTCTACCCTGAAATTTCACATCTGTTTGTAGCAGTCAGCAGGCATTATAGGGATAATTTCTTATATTACAGCTCAATCTCTTGAGGAAGTTAAATATTTAAGAGGACAATATGATGACAGCTTCTGGAGAAGCCACGATGAGGACATGAGGAGGAGGGGGGGGTGGCACCTCCTTTCGCCGCACTTTAAAAGGATGGTGTGTGCAAACGATAGCTGAGGCGAATGTCTATCAATTGGCATGACCTGATTCGGTTTCATCATTCCCCCTCCGAGGCTCATAAAAAGCCTAACGTATGGGCACGGTAACGGCATGGGATCCTCGATCCGGATGAGCAGCCATATGGATGATTTTATACAGAATGAGAGGCGGCTCAGCGCAAACTGCCTGGCTGTTGAGAGCAAGTGAAAAATGTGCAGACACATGTCATACTCTGCACTTTGTTTTTCTTTGTTCTTTATCTCATGCCTGTTTTATTGAGGCAAAAACTTGTGGGAGTGTGGGAAAATTATGTCTGTTAACGTCTGAATGGTAAAACAAGACTATTGGATTTTCACTTATCAAATAACTGCAATTTGTTTTTTTGTTGTATACATAATTTTCCTCAGCTTGATTATCTCTGAAAACAGATTGGCTTGGAGACTAAAAAAATAAATAACTGGTGAGCACAGGAAGCACAGCCACTTCAGAGGCCATGGGGCTTGCCAGCAGAGGAACCTGTGGAAAGAGTCAAAGAGATACAAGGATTAACGGACTAGAACGAGTCCCAGTAAATCCACAGCCAGGGCCTGTCTTCACATCGCTCTGTCTGGAAAACCTATCCCCAAAACAATGTAACTTATCCCCCGCTCACTCTATTGCTGGAATATATTTTGACAAAGTCTTTGTTCTCACATTAGGGAACTGTAGGCAGATCATCCGTTATCCGTGACCTTTGTCATAACAAACCATGGCAGTGGTTTTTACACACTGCTGAGAAGCCGGGAAAGAAAGTTCACATCGGCCAGGCTGATGTTTCTAACAAGTTATGGGTCATTCTGACTCACTTGAAGCCAAGGCTGTGTGAAACAAAAACAAAGCAGATATTTAAAGAAAAAAACTCAGTTATGAAAACCTTTTACCAGATTTTATTATCACTATAGATTTTTCCTTTCTAATAATAAAGTCAATACAGTGAAAGCCTTACTCATAAAAACCTCGGTAAATCTGCGGCCATTCATCACCTATGAAATTCCAAACCATGACCTTATGAGAACAATATCCAGGGTTCATGGAACATCAATTTCTATGTGCAGTGCAGCAGAACAAATATCTGAGTAACGGCCAATAAGTAATCATTTTAGCTCGGTTCAGGGACCACTTTAACTCTTTACATGATAATAGTGCATTTGAACTAACAGTGCATGCTAAAAACTCACTATTGGTGATGACTGCAGTGTGTGAATAAGTTTGAGACATTTAAATAAAACAAAAAAAAAAACACTCTTAAATTTTAAAATGAAAGCAACTTAAACACATCATTATTGGGGATGAAAAGCATGCCTTGTTTTGCTGAAGGCTTGCCGTGATACCACCCGGCTAGCAACACCTGCGTGCTGTCATTACCTGCTCTTCACAGACAGGAAGCGGTGACAGATGACAGAGGAAGTTGCTACCCAGAGGGAATCCATTTTACCCGCCGCAGCCTGGACTTCTTAGTGGCGAGACGGGAAGTAGAGAGATCATTCAGTACTCGGGCTATCCTTAAAATAGCTACCTCTGCACGGCTTGTCAGTCGTTGCCAGCACTTCTGAAGGAAGCTATCTCTCAGTGTGAGCATTACATCACATGAGGTTCCTGTTGTGGGAGACGCAGTCCACCTGGACCTGGACTCTTGCAACAGATCCTGATGCACTGCTTGTTTTTGCAGCACAGAGGTTGTAGTTGCAAATTGGCCTTATGTGTTGTTTATGTTATTTCACCTGCTCCCATGATACATTATGCAGCTTCAGTCCTACGTGATGGTGCATCTGCCCCGAGGAATTCATTGACTGCCCCCCTCCCCTCTTACCAAAACAACACTCCCCGGCCCCTAATGAGACCCCCTACCCCTTGCCTCTATTATGAGGGATGCATACCAATATAGAGACAGGAGAGGGGAGACAGACTGAGCCTCAGAGACCTCTGGAGTCCTCCCTGGCCTAAACCATCAAACGCACCCCTCACCGAGAGTCAAATAATGGGCCTGATCAACATTTACCCAAGTTTTCCCCCATGTAAGCCGCAGATGATCTATGGCTGAAGGCTCTAAATGATAGCCTTTCAAAAGGGACAGGCATGCCCCCCTCCCAAACACTCCTTTTGTGTTTGCCACTAATCCCAGTCTGCACTTCAAGACCCTGGCTCACTTCTGAGGCAGCGGCTATCATCTGAAAGAGGAGGGAAAGAATGGTAGCACTTTTAAACTGCTTTAATCTAGAAGATGTAATACTATGATAAGCTGATCACCCCCTTAAGCATGTAATTATACCTCAATCAGTTATTAATATTATTACCATACATGGCTGTTATGCTTTTATTGCAGGGAATAGTTAATCTGCTGCAATTTTCGTCATGGTATAAAAATACAGGCTAGGCATTGTTATACTTTATTTAATAATGAATATCTTTTCTTTTTTTTTTGTGGGACTCAGGGGCTGTTTTAGAAATAGAGAGACACCACATACACGGAAATCAGTCCAGCTTGTGCAGCAGCAGCAGCAGCAGCAGTCCAGGAAATAGAAAGGAGATGCTTATTTGCCAGACAAGTGTTCAAACAAACATCAGCGTGCAGCAAGTGCTTTGTGTTGACTCTGGTATTGGAGTCTATCAACCCCAAACAGCTTGTGTGTCAACTATAAACACAAGACATGCACCCTGTCTGGGGAAACAGGCTTCCAGGCTCACTGCTGCTGCTGCTGCTGCGGAGGCTCCTCTGCTCCGAGCCCAGTCCGCTCTGCTGCTGCTGCTGCTGGAGCCTCGCGCCGTGTTTTCGTGATGAAAACAAGCAACCGCTGTGTCGCTCTAACTCATTTAACGCAGCCCGTTCCCCTTTGTCATGTGATGGCATTCCAGCCCTGTGATATAATTCAGGATGAGCACACACACGTGCACCCATGCATGTTTTCATGTGTGTGTGTGCGTGCATCCATTCCACCCTGATGCTGACAGCACCGCTCATCCACAGAAGTGTGTTGACATGCCCCCACTTGACAAAGAGGCCTTTTTTTTTTATTCACCGTGAGGGAAAATACGTTTTTACAGGTCTCAGATATTCCGAGACACACAAAGGCATCATTTAAACCGAGAAGGAAGGACTGTATTTAGAAATGGAGATGGTGCTCTGATTACTGTGTATCACTGCTTCACTGTATAAAACAAGCTGCATGCTTTGTTAACTGAAGGAGTCGAGACTCGTAGTGTCTATCTTATTAAGGATGTGACCTATTAAAAGCTCTTGCGTGGGAGAGACAGGGCTTTACCAGTGATGAAATCCTGATGTCAGTTTAGTAAAATAATATATGAAAATCCAATATGGAGTCTGGTTGTTTTTACAGTATTACAGTGTCCCTTACAGGCTGTGTCTGTAAAGATCCTTGTTTTTGCAACCCCTACTGTTCTCAGCATGGAGCAGCTTTTTAAACCCTTGTCACTACGACAAGACAAGACAGTGGCGAACTGCTTCTGAATAAAGGTGTGAGGAGGACAAGTCATGTTTTCTTTAAGTTTTTTAAAACAATATTTTATTGAATTTTTACATATAAAAACATAGCAATGACCAAAGCAATAGCAACTCATATAAGTGTACTAAACAACAAAACAATTAAAAGATGAGGGAAAGAATAACAAGTTTTTCATTCGCTCCATATTCATCTACTCCATGAGCTTTAATGGGCCGTTAAATGAATTGTGGGGAGACACACTTTTCTATTTACCTTAAACTGCCAGGGAACATCTCACTGACAGGGGCATCAAGACTGATGGGACTCCGTCTTAATTGGGGGGGTCAGACCTTGACCAGATAGCTTTGTGCTACTGTCAGTGCCCCTCCCGATATAAGTTGCATAATTATCCCTTTCATTACACTGAGCTTTCAGGCTACCTGATAGAATTCAAAGGGAGGTGTCGCTATCTCTTATCATTATGCTAATGGAGCTTGTGACCAGCAGTTAAAACACAATAGAGAGAGAGGTGTAGGGGGGAGGGAGGGGGGATCTGCAGCTATCAAGCTAGTCTGCCAGTCTAGCGGACGACCCCAGTCAGGGACTTGTCTGTCTGCAGGGTGATGGGCCGTGACATGTCCACAGGCCCACGGGGGATTCAGACCAGCAGAGGAGAGCCGCCTTGGGACAAGTCCTGGAGGGCAAACCCCCCTGACCTTCATCTGCATAGTGGTCAGTGGGGCAGCTCAGAAGCCCCCTTTAAGGGACATTTCAATATGATTAGACATTAATGACCTTCACGAATGAGCAGACAGACCTCAGTCAGGACTGTCTGTGAATCTGTGGCTGCATCATGTAAATCTCTCCCTTGTTGTTGTCTCGTACCTGTCCCTCGCAGACGACAGGCCTCACACTTAACGTCCAACGGTGTCAAATCTGGACCCACGGTGCTGCAGAGGGAGTTTGATGAAGAGGGGAGGAGTGACAAATGGTTAATTTCCATTCTGTTAAATAAGCCCGGCACACTGCCCTCTGCGTACATGTCAACACTGGGAGCTTGTATGGGTCACACACTAATGACTGAGTTTACAGCTTGTTGCTCTTGTCTCAATGAATGAACAGAAGAGATACTTTATATTACATCATCCACTATGAGTTTATTTATTTACTTTACTTACAAAAAGCTCCTAATGGCTAGCGTCTCTATATCTATATCAGCCCCTCAGTATTTATTATTCACAAAAAGGGGAGCGCCTACAGAGTGGATACGAAATGATGACACATGTTGAGCCTCGCAGGGGTTGGAGAGCTTCCACAATTAGATCAAACCATCTTTCCAATAAATATAATGAGGATGAATCAGAGAGTTGTGCTGTTTTTAATGGTGTGTAATGGTACGAGCGCTGACAGAGTAATAGCCCCGTCTCTATTGACTTTTCTCATTACACAGTGGCAGAGGCCTTGTTCAACCACTATATTTAACCGCCGCTTGGGCAATCATCTCAGGCCCATATTACTGGACAGCCTTTAATGAAGAGCACAATCATCAGGCATTTAGGTTTAATGAAAAGAGCCACCTGCTATATAGCGCACAATCAGACCTCAGAGACAAGCCGCCGTTGGAAACCATCCTCAGATGAATCATGCTACTCATGGACGTAATGGTTGCAATAACCAAATGTGCTTTTAACTGCAGATGCGTGAAAGTGCCGTGCATGTGTGTCCCAGATTTTTAAGCTGTGATGATAAATCAGTTTGCTTGTTTACAGAATTTGGAATAAATCAATCAAATATTCACAGACAAGAAAGAAAAAGTGGTGATTTGGTGTTTGATGTAAGAGGCATTTCAGAGATAATGGTGTCAGTGTGCTGCATGGTGCTCCGGCTCTTGGCGTAAAGGGACCGATCAAGTGTTGTTTCTGATTAAAAGCCAAGCTCATGCCAGAGCCGGGGAAGCTGTCAAGCGTTTGTTTAGTACAAAAGAAAGCCTGCTCTCCCAGACAATGCATCCTTACATGTGTCATATGATCTGGACTCTGACAAAGTCCAGATCATATAACCCAACATTTCTCAACAAAGCCCAAATCTACTCAGTGATTCTGAGGTGAAAGGCTGCGTAATGAGGAAATAAATTCCTCATCTAAGTGGATGAGAGGACTCTCGGGGGATAAATGGAAGTGTTGGCACTGGCTTCGCAAATTGTTCATTAGCTGATGTTTTACACCGTCCAATCCGTGCTTCTCAGGTGAAGATGAAAACTGTCCTTTTTTTGTCTTTCAGGTTCTCCCTGTCTCTCTTTTCCTCAGCAACAGTTGGAGGGAAGCACACCTGCAGGTCAGGTCTCAATCTTATTTACAGTCAACAGCGATGATCCATCCTACATGTGCGATGGTCACCTTTGTTGTACTCTATAGATGTTCAAAATAGTTTTTTTCTATAAAGTCCGGGAGCGTTTTACTTCTTTTATTTGTCTCGATACTGGAGAGAGATTTAGATTGTGTGACCAAAAACAACGAGAACTGTTGCCTGCTTCATGAAAACAGTGAGTTCCCTCATATTATCAATGCCATCGAGGATTGTTTTGGAATATGTGTAAGCAAGTAGGGCAACACTGACAGTCAGTGGGACAATGAGATACAGTCACTCAAGTTCAGACTTTGACTCTAGCCCACAAAAAAGATTGAAACTATAAATTATGCTTTCAAATATTGAGAAATTAATCATAAAATGTAGGAAATTAGATTTAAAGAATACCCCATCCAGTCTAATATCAATTGTTTGGTATGTAAAATGTCTATTTTGTCAGTTTATTGTCAAATAAGATAATGGAAAAAGGCAAAAATGTGGAAAATTTCTACATTTTTACTTGACTAATCATTACATAATCAAGATTTCTCTGTCAATGGACCAATCAATTAATGTTAATCGGGTTTATTTGAGAGGTTATTTGATGTCTCAGCCTTCATCAGCTTCTGTGTTATTTAACAAAGTCCACATACTGTAGATGAAGAGGAGAATAAACCCAGTGTGAGTCTGATTTTCACCTCTCAGTTTTTTGACTGCCCCACTTTAAGTGACAGGCTCTACTAACCTTTATATTTAAAACTGCTTTATAAGGGTGTTTGTTTTGAAGCTGTTGGTCCACCGCTCTCTCTGCCATGGTCTTGTTTTCCTCTCTGTCCTGGTTGCGGACTTGACTCAGGCTTTTGTCATACACGATGTCCAGCTCTTTGAGGCCGTGCCAGCTCCTGAACTCTCTGAGCTGATTATTTTGACATCTTATGGCAAGGAGAACTCTCCCCTCAGCGGGCCGTGCTTAAGCACACCGAAGAAGCATTCCTTTGTTAAGTGTTTGTGTCATACTTAAAGGATTAGAAAGCATTTGAAAAGCACAAGGAATAATGTTTGGAATCACCTACTGAATAGTTCCTCCGCTCAGGTCAATGAAACACACATTTATTTAAGGGCTAGAATTAGCAACTTTGCCAGCGAGCGGGCGGTGAGCGGCCAGACCCAGTGAGCAGGTTTGGGCTCAGTTCCAGGAGCTGGCAGGGGTTCGCTGTATGAGACTATGGAGTACGGAGTATGTGTTACCCATATGATATTTTACCCATTTGACAGAATGTACATTTATGTTCCCATATTTCAAAGTTTCTGTCAGGGTCATTTTAAATTCCCTCACCTGTATCTTACATTTAAATCTTCACATGTAGGCACGTCTGAGTCTGAAGTGGGAAAGGCATGCTGGGATAAATCACCGCAGACATTTCTACCTCGATGGTTCCCATACATCTCCGATTTTATTGTGTGTCTCAGGATCCTCTGACTTGATGTGGTTCTGGTGACCGAGGTTTTTGGTTTCTGGTTGGAGGGAGGAGGGAGGCCTCTGCTGGGCAGGTTGTGGCACTGATTACTTCATTACAAATAATACAAATGATACTAATTATAGAGTCAACTAGTTTAATCCTGTATATTTCTACACAGAGGCTTTTTATTTCTCTTTTACTTCTTTCACTGTTCAGTCCAATGGCCCTGTAGACACTTAGATAGGAAAATAAAACTATGTCATGTGCAGAATTTCAAGGATCAGTTCATCCAAATAACGAAACTGCAAATTTTGTCACTTAATCCCAGAGATGGCTTTCTTTAAAGAAAGATAAAGGTTTATTAAGTTATATACAGTATATATGTCTTTGAGATTTCTGCTTCAACAGTTTATAATGAAACAAATGTTTTTGTTGCTTGAAACCATAAAAAGTTGGATTTGAACCAGGTTTCAGTGGCAACACTTCCAACCAAAGTAGTAAAAACTTATTTTTCTATACATTTTTATTTATTTATGGGATCAAATACAATATTAAACATTTGTAGGTCATAGTTAACTGTTATCTTGTACTTTCTAGATATAAGAAAGGAAGGAAAACGGTGTAAAAGCAAATGTCCTTTGAATTTTTTTGGAGTTATATTTTCAATTTCTCAGTGGTGGATATCTCAGCGCCTGAGTAAATTCAACCAGAACTATCTGTGTGGAGAAATAAGTGACTCGTTCGTTTGAAGTAACTTTTATAAATAGTTTGAAACGACTCCAAGTGAGAGAACTCAAAGTGTCAGTCACGTTCTCCAGTTTCAGCTCTCTGAATGACTGAAGGGAGATGGACATCACTTAGGGATCCCCAGGGGAAGAAATTCCTCCAAGACTTAGTGTTTTTCTCGCTGTTCCTCACAAACGGATTCCCAAGCCGTTTCCATTAGGAGAATTGCGACGGGCTTTTCAGTGAGCTGCACAAAATGTATAAAAAGCCAAAGGGCAGGGTTTTGTCTGACAAACCTCTGAAGGTGTAATCCATAGTGTTAAAAACAGAGCGGCTGACCTTTGGTTCGAGCTATCTGATGTCTATCTTCCTCACTGTGAACTATGAATTTATCCCTGGTGGAGCTTTGAGTCTGATTTCCACACATCATCGGCGCTGCATCCAGGTTCGTTGTAAATCACCGGAGGAAGAATGAGTGACACGTCTCAAATGTTTACATGCGACCCCTATTCTTCTGCTCAGGATCTGAGAGGCAGGTTGGCAGCGCAGCAATTTCCCCCCCTATGCCTTCACAGAGGTTGTGTTACTGCGTCCATACATCACCCTGACATGGGTGCACTCATTGAAACGGGCCCGGCTAGACCTCGTCTCAGGATGATGACATATTTGCCATTCCACTCAGTGAGGTGTGCAAGCATCTTATCAACTGTCACAGATGAAGTTGCTCAAACTATAACGAGTCTACTGCCCTAATTCACGCAAAGGATACACGCAGGGTTTCCCCATCTTGCTGGGTTATAATACCCAATAGATGATCTAATTAGAGGAAGACCCCACGATTCGGCTCCGACATCGATACCCCCCTGACCCTGCCTGGGAGCCCCCTTTGGCGCAGCTTCCCCTGCTCCTCCTGGGGGTAATGGAGGGAGGAAGAATGCGGAGGGAGGAAGTGAGTTTCCTCCAGGCAGATTGCTGGATGGAGAGGGCTGAGAGACGGACAGATGACAATGGCAGGGAGGCCGGGGCCTGAGTGTCGCCTCAGGGAGACCTACACCCCGCACTCCACTACATGTTGGCTCCAGCCACTATACGCTAAGTGCACCGAGCGGAGGCCTTCACAGCGGATTTGGCAAGGTGATCCCTTCACCCACCCCCCATCCATCTCCTGCCAGCCGCTCCCCTTCTCCTCTCCCTCCTTGCCTCCACCTCCACCCCTCTCTCCTCTTCCTCTCTGCGTTGACACCCAACCAGGAGGTGATGAGTTGACACAGAGGGTGAAGACAAGTCTGGGAGTTTTATCTCCACCATTACCGCTTTCATATCTTTTTTTAGTGCTGATTTAATGATGTGTGCAGTTTATTTTAGATGACGCCAACACGACGGGAAGTCAAGTTTTTTTTTTTTACAATGTTTGTTTCTTGAATGCATGCGTGTTCAATTCATGCTTACCCAGCTTATACAGAGCACACATTTTGATGCTGATGTGATATTTGTTTGATTTTCTTAAATAATCATGACCTAGATACACACAAAGTGACATTTTGTCATCGAGAACTGTCCTCAGTCTTTTCCACAGACAAACTATGTAATGCTGATGCTTATTCTTATTCTTATTCATACTCATGTATTTGTGAAAAGCTACTATGGCTGCTTGTTCTAACTCTAATAGTGAGCCAACGGTATGTGTGGATATTTGTGTAGATGTAGCTTAATATATATACAAAACAGGTTGACTAATCCTGTTTTTTTATAACAAACACTTTAAGAATTATATTTTTGAAAAAAACCTTCACATTACTGTGAATAAGCGCATGTTTTTGTACTTTTTCCACAGAAATCCTTCCACCGATTTTAACAAGATCCACTTATAGATCCTGCAGCTTCACCAAAAGCAATTCAAACAGGGCAAAAGGTAAAAGAAATCACACAAATTGTGAATGAAACCACAGTTTAACCAAATACATCTCAACCCCTCACTGTTTCAGTCACACTGGCTCAACATTGTCCTGCATAAGGTATAATTTAAAACACTTTTGTTGTGTGTAGTTTATTGATCTTATTTTTATCGCCTGGTTGGTTGATTGTGATTGTGTCATCACATTGACTCATGAATCTTGAAAACTAGTGAGAATAATGTGTGTAATATTATGTCCAAAGATGCAAAACCAGACAACAGATTAATTAGGCTGATAAGTCAGGCCTGTGGTGAGTTCAGGGTCATCTGGTTATATGGACAAATTGTTTCATACACATGCAAAACAGCCCTGAAGCACTTGTAAACCCTGCAGTAGTCAGACACCCTGTCTCCAGGCCTGTGCTGAATGACACTGAACATTGCCTCCTGTAGAGGGGCTGCATTGTCTCTTATGCAGGATTTAGAAAGCTGATATCAAATTCTGCCCCATTCAAAGAACCTCTGTTTTATTAGAGAGGCAGACAGGTGATTGCAGCCTTCAAGACTCTGGGCTGAAGTGCCACAGCGACACAGCTCCGGAGAGAGGTGGAAAACCTGATGATGAATGGAGCAGAGGCGTAGAAGTATTGAATTGCAAGCAACATTCCTAAAGGTAAATTTCAGGTACTGCGATGCTGTGGTAATTTGCAGAGTCTCGTGTCGCGGTCCCAATCTCTGCTTCGCGTTCTCATCGCTCGAGGTGTTGATGTTTGAGGCGAACATCCTGACAGATGAAATAATACTCTTTATGACAGCAGCCTCGAGGCTTCTTCTGCGGTCAGTGCCGTAAATTTCAGGCGGGTGTGACAATGATTGACGGCCTTGTGACAGAGCTTTGCAAATCCTTTAATCCGTTCATAAAGCTCAATAGGGGGCACTTGATGCACTTTATTCTGGCACCTCTCCCCATCTGGCTTCTGTAAAAGACACTCAGTGCTGTCAGATGCCCCGAGAGCCTTGACAGGAGCTGATGACATGCAACGCTGAGAGCTTTTCATGAGACAATCACACAACAGCTCAGTGTACAGTATTACAGTAACACACAGACACAAGGGAGCATCTTGTAATCTCCACACTAACACCATTTCTTATTTCTTCCAGAAAACTCTTGATTTTCTTCTCAATCAAGGGTAAGGAAGCAGTGTACAAAGCAGACTAGAATTTATATGTGCTGTCCGTGGCTTGCAGACTGCAGGAATCTCTGTGGGTTTTACGGCCATATGGATTTGGAAAACAGCTTGCAGCCTGTGACTGAGTATCTCAGTTACAGTCCAGTGTCTGTGATCTATGGATTTGTGTCCCGCTCCAGTGACACTCTGCGCTCCTCCTTCACACCAAAGCCTTTCATCTTGTGGAGACACAGATGAACCTTGAAACCGCTAAGAGACACAAACCCGCGTGAAAAAATAAGATAGTAAAGTTAGCAGAGCCTCTCTTCAGCAGGAGAGTATTCATGCTGGTGTAAATTTCTGTGATGTGACAACCTCATATGACACAGACACAAAGCTTTATACTTAAATCTAATTTGTAGTTACTGACTAATGAGTAGTCTACTCTCTCAGATAGAGATTTGTTTGATAAGAGTTGATTCAGTTGTTGAATGCTGCCCCCTGGTGCACGGCTCGGGCAACTGACTCTCAGAAGAAGGATGAAGGCCTGAAGATTCATATGAACCTGTGATTTTAACTGTATTGACATGAACTATAAATTAAAAAAAGATAAGTTGTGTGTCACTCAGGTAATTAAAAAAGGTTTAAAACAATGAGGAACTGTAGGCAAACTGACTCACTGAATGGAGTTTAAACAGGTGGTTTAATACACATTATTCCTGTACAGTCAGACAGGCTCTGATGCCCTCCTGCTGTGCAGAAGATCTGCCCCCGGCCTCAGTCCATAAACACTGCAGAGTCCGTGTCTAAACTATTCTCTACAACTCATTTTAGTGCAGTGAAGCACCTCCGCTTGGAGATTTCTACTGTATTATAGTTCTCCTTGTTATAGAAAATTGCAAGTGTACAGGGAAATAAGCAGTTTCTGCATGTGCAGATTTGAAATGAAGAGAGGATGAGTGCTTTTGCTCGATGCGAAACAGAGAGAAATGAAGTCAGCATGTGAGTTTCTGCATAGTCAGTGTTCACTGCCACAAAAACCCTATGCATATGCTTTTTATTAGGTATGTATCTTCATCATTTCACCTTTTTTTCAACCTATTTTTATCATTTTCTGTATAGACAATCTGTCTGCACTGTGGTGGCTGTATTAATCAAGTTTTTTCTATTAAATTCTCATGTTTTCCTCTTTTTCTTTCTTTTACCTCCCTCTAAGATTTATTGTTGTTGACGTTAACTGTCGTTTTTGTTTCCAGGTCAAATGGCGCCAATTCACTTCAACCATGTGCTGTGTCAGTAGGTCAACTGTGTGTCCCTACGTGTTGCACCCGCTGATATCTATCACAGCTGCCAATCACAGTCACATTAATCAACAATGGTGTCAAGCGGCATGGGGCAGAGAAAGTGCTCCGTCCTCCTTCCATCCATCACTCCGGCTGTAAACTGTCATCTGACATCAGTCGTAGGTTTTTTTCCTCTTTTTTTTTGTTAACAACTCAGACAGATGGAAAATTCTGCACAGATTGATTAGTTCGGTTTGTCTTCATTGTGCCTGTGAGATCTGGTTGATCACTCTCTATCTCTTTCCCTCTGTTTCTCTGTCCAGACCAGGTAAAGTGGAGAATTGGCTTCAGGTGATTTGCAGAAGATCTTATCTTCTGTTAACAGAGGAATGACACCATAATGGAGCAGCAGGGGTGCAATTACCTTTTAGCCCTCCTCCTCCTCCTCCTTCTCTCCTTCCCTCCACCTTCACCTCAGCCTTCACTGACAAATTAAGATTAATGACACAGATAAATAAGGAACCTGCCCACCTTCCAATATCACATGGTCAGATCGAGTGTGAGAGCACAGTGAAGAGGTGACGCTCATGTTATCCACTTGTAATACTTGTTCTCTTATCTTAATTGAACAGAAATTCAAATTTTAAATCTAAATTACTATGTCATGATAACGAAATAATAACTTATATAATAAGTGTTATGATAATACTAATCACTACTATTATTAACTACTAAATTACCACTCTGTCTTTTCCTATTCATCCTTATAGGTTATTTGATTATTATCCTAAGGCTGCTGCACCTGAGTAACATTTAATTCCTTCATGAATGAACTGAAACTCTTAAGTCAAATACAGGACAGGACTGCCCTCTGATTGGCAAATGAATGAATGAATGAATGAATAAATGCAATAATATATATCAACAATAGATGTATACTTCATTTATACTTCTTCCCTATGTTTAAGTTTGAGTAGTTATTTGTGAATGATCGACTAAACAGGTAGACATTTATTAACGATTAAAAATAGCAGTCAACAGTGATACACTGTTATCATCATAACTGTTGCTAAGGCGTGTTGTCACAACAGATCAGCGGCAGTGCCATAAATGTTCATGACCTCATAGGAAGATAGAACATGGACACACGTCATGAGACAAACACCTATTTTACTGCAGCTGTGCAGGGAGAAGGTCGTTGAGCCTGAAGTGATAAGGATAAAAAATGTACACAATTTGAATTTTCAGGTATTTTGGGGAGTTTTTTGTGTGTTTTGATTTTTGTATTTTTTATTTATAGTAATAGATAAATTAATGTATAAGTAAGAGATGTTTCAGGTGTTTGTGAGTGTTAAAACAAGTGTTGTACACCCCCTCCTCACACACACCCTCCCATCCCTCTCAGTTGTCAACGTGAAATGAGCTTCCAAAGGTGGAAGGAGACCAGACCCCCTTCCCCCTCAATCCGCCGTGCCCCACCAGAGTGGACTCTTGCACGGCTGAATGTGTGCCCCCCCTGCCCTGCAGCTGGAGGTGTCTGTTTCACAGGCCTCTGTAATGCGGGACCTGGATGGATAGGGTTTCACAGGTACAAAAGTTTCCGCTTTAATCCTATCACACAGAGTGAGTGGTCAGGGCTCAAGGCCTCTGCATAATCCTGGGTTTATTCAGAGAGGTGAGCCGAGAGACAGAGAGTATGCAGAGGGAAGAGATTACGGCCCAGTTCTGATTTGATTCAATCAATGTTTGCACAGCAAACGGCGAGGAGGGGGTCTCGCAGTAGCAATTCAGCCTCTCCACACCTCAGTGCACACAGGAGGAGATGAGTGAAAGATACAGTTAAATGTGTCCTCTGGCAGCTGTTAAACAGGTTGATGCTCAGAACCAAGGGATGCTGCAACCATTTAAAAAACATTTATTCCCGCTGTTATTTCTCATCATGACAAAAAAAAGGGCTGTTTTCATGCACTGGCTCACTTGAAAGAATCATTTTAGAGATCAGATGAAACTTTGGTGTTTTCCCTTTTACTTTATTTAGTGACTGCAGTGTTTGTAAGGTCGGGCTGGGTCACTGACGAATTTCAATGGGGGAAAAGAATTAAAATAAGAGGGTCTCTAATGGCCGATAGATCTATGCTGCTTTGTGAAGTTCTTCTCAATGTCACAGCAGGCAGGTCTGTGCTGAAACAGGCCGTGACGCGGCCTCCTCTGGAGAATACAACCTGCCCCGGCCTCGCACCGGCTCCTGGTCACAGCTGCATCATCAATGTTTTCACTGGAGTTTGACACAAGGTGAGACAATAAATGTTCAAATTAAAATAGCCTGTTTAAACCCAGTGCCTCTGATAGACTTAATGAGCTGATGAATAAAACATGATTCTGACATTAAACTTTGATGCTTCAAAAGCTTAATTTTGGACTCCACTAACAGAATTTCTGCGTGCTCTGAAATGCTTTGGAGTCGCTGAAGAAAGCATGCATTCTGAGAAACTTAATACATATTCACTCTGACGACCACAAAGCAAATTGCTGCATCCTTCCGCAGGTCCCTTGAAGTGCAGGACTTGAAGAAAGAGTGGTTCTTTTGAAGGCAAGTAGAAGGCGTTGCGGGGCTGAGAGGTGCTGGAAAGGGCATGTCCAAACAGACTTTAGGCCCTGAGTGATGGGACACGGGAAACGGTAACAGGACACCTTTCCCCCCACTCACATGTCAACACAGTCATGTGAATCACAACTGTGAGACCGTCTGAAGATCCAGGAAACAATAGACGCCAACTCTTCTGCAAGATCTTTCTCAGATTCTCCAGAATCAGCAGGTTTGTTTGGATCACTGTATTTGTCAGCATTATCCATCCCTTGTTTCCTTGAAATCCTTTGAAATGGATTAAACAGGTCTCTAATAAATCTTTATCTCTCATCAAGGCTTTTCCAGGTTGATCCCACATGGAAGTGGATACAGTTAAGATGCAATGCATCACTGAAGTTTAAAGAGCTCAGCTTAATCCCTGCTTTTGTCATGAGCCATGAAATGATGAAGGTAAAGTAATCCAAACGACCTCTGTCTGTGAGTTTAGAAGAGCAGTTGCCAAAAGGGAAGTATATATGGAAATATTGTAGAGTAGGTCAACTGGCCTAATAAGATGGAAGAAATTACTTGATTTTTTTTTTTTATAACCTTGAACAATCACTAGTTATACAGCCGAGAATGCATGAAAACTGGAAATCAATCAGCTAGCAGAGGTTAACTTAAAACAGCTGAACAGACAAAAGCACAAGAGTTAGGAGTAAGTCTCAAGTAGCATAAACATTGATGGAAATAGAATAGTTTAAGGGTTCGGATATTCGATTAAATTAGACTCAAAAGAATAAAAGACTAAAAGTAATGGATAGACCTTCTTAAATGGAGAGGATATTTCTATGGCTAGCTAAGCAGCAAAAATAGACAAAACTGATGGTAAATAGGTGGAATAGCCTAAATTAAGATATTTAAATCATTAGCTTCAACTAGTGGATAACCAGCAAGGAGCAAAGTTGACTAAATATTAGCACTGACGATTGAACTGTATGAAAACTTTCTATTAACAATATCAACTATGATATAATTAACAGTGTTAATATGTTATTTATCATTTAAACTCATGTTATGTCACAGTCACTGTGTGTGAGAGAATATTGAGAGATTTTAAAGATAAATGACTGTCATATATATAGTGCTTTTCTCTTGTCAGAAACATCCCATGACAGAAAAGACAATTAAAACTCTCAGTTATTCTTTTAATTATTCAAAATGACTGAAAAGAAAGAGAGAGAAAAAAAAAACATTTTCTGTGTTACACCTGATGACATTTGGTTTGGCTGTCTCGTTGCATTTACATCCTGTCAGCAATAGAGGGCAGCAGACATCAGTGAATTCCCTCTTACCCATTTATCCCCTTTCACATTTTATTTTGATGTAAATATTAGGTGGAAAAAAAAAGATTTAGCCTACCCATCAGCTACGAAAAAAGAGAGCTACATTTACAGTATTGAATGACAAACATACAGGTAAATTTGCTGTAAACCCATTCTCTAAAATGAAAAGGAGAACCAACCTAATCTCATTTGTTTATTTACATTCACTTGTTTTGTGCAAAGCATTGTTTCAGTCACATTACAAACAAAAAAGTGTAATTTAGTTTTATATATATCTGATTTCTTAGACATTTGGATGTGTTGAAGATTTAATTTCACTATGAAAAATAAACTTTTCATCAAATTAAACCAGCCAACATTGAATTGTTCATACAAAGAATAAATACATCTCTAAAGAATGTATAAATAATTATATAAACCTAAATAGATTTATATTAATAATCACAGATTTGATAAGCTCAAATGATAAAACTGTTGCTGTGATATATTGATAGCAATAATCCTTGCAGCTGTACTTCCATATTTTACTATACATACCTACAACCTTTGTAATTTTTCCTGACGGTGAGTTACAGTCCAGAAAGTCTTGATGTGCAGCTCATCAATGCCATAGAAAATTCAAGACTCTGTTGCCATTAATACATCATGATCTCCTTGGGTGCGTCCTCTGTGGGCCTCTCCTGCTCCCTCCTGTGTCTGTAGGCGGCGTGGTCGTACATGTATATGACCACAATGGATAGGAGCGAGAGCACCGTGTAGGGGATGATCATGTAGTATCCCAGTTGCAACTCTACGATCTTGTTCTCCAGGATCGCATCCTTTTCAAAGCTCTTTACCAAATCCTCAGCCATGCTGGTCACGTAAACGTTCACCACAAATATGATGAGGACCGTAAGTGACAGGAAAGCTGCAGAGGAGAAAGAAAAACAGAATTGTGCTGTCAGCAAATGAGACAATGAAACAGAACTGTACCACAATGTCTTCATCAATGATTTTTTTACGCTTTCCAATTATACCATTTCTGTCGTCCTAGGTGCTTTGTGTTGTAATGTGTTTCACCTACCACTCATGGAGCTGCAGGCGTAGACTCCGATGGGCCCCATGTAGGTCTCATAAGGGTTACTGACGCTGTTGTAGATGGAGATCAGGATGGTGCCAGCAGAGAACAGCAGACACAGAGCCAACAGACACACCACCAGGGCGTACAGGACACCGGAAGTAAGTTCTGTTTCTATCAATCTAGGAATCACTACACAGAGAGAGAGAGACAGACACACACAAGAACATTATGATGGCTTAAAGGCACTACACAACTATGCTTTCTGGCTGGTGATTTGAAGATGGGATGGACGAAGGGTCCTGTCATCTATTTTTAACAAAAGACAGAAAGATGTTATGTGTGTGTGAGTGTAGTTTGTGTTACCAGCAAATGCGGCAGAGCCTCCAAAGAGGGGACAAAGGGTTCTTATCAAAGTCCCATTAAAGAGCTTCAGAGTGATTTTGGCACTTCCATTAGTCAAGCCAGTTCCTTCTCCTGTACAGTCCATGGTCGTCTCGACCCAGTCCGTCGACATGCCGAACCCCATCAGCCCGACAGATATCGCTGTGAGCAAGGCACAGATCAAGAAATGGAGAATCTTGGTGCTGGAAGGCATTATCGCTGAATCCCAGAGGCACAAATTTGATCAAAAAATCCCAGTGTCGTCTTCTCAAAAGCTCACATGAAGCCTCAGAAGCAGATTAGGACCCTCTAATCCTCTAGAGATGCAGTGTATGACTGCGGCTACCTGGGTGGAGTGAAATGTGGACTGGTGGTCATAAAACCTCTTGATTATGACGCTGACCTTTGGTTCCAAAGGAGCAGACAGAGCTGGTTGTCATGGTAGGGACCAGATTTCACCAGCAGGATAAACATGAGACCTGAGCCACGTCTGGTGTGTCATGAATCATGAAGGACCAGAGCAGTGGATCCTGATTTAAACTGATTAAAACAACCTCAGAACCTGTAACAACCGCTTTTAATATCTGTAGTTCCTGTGGTTCAGGATCTGCACACATTTTTAACAACTTCATGGAGTCAAAGTCCTCCTCTTGAAGTTATAGGGTCATAAAACGTCATGCAGATTAATTATTTACCCATCTCAGACCAACAAGAGTTACGAGAATATGATATGATATGATCTGATCACATGTGTCAATGAAGCACTAAAGTAATGATAGGTGGTTGGTATCACTTCAGAGAACATGATGACGTATGATATTGATTTATGATACAATGTGAAGCCACCTTACGTGACAAAAGAGGAAGAGTGCACTGTTTTCCCAGCAACCAGTGACACATCAGGAGTTCTTGGTGATCAGTAGTGATTATGAGAGTCAGTTTATGATCATTAACTTATTAATTTAATTATTAGAAAAAGACAAAATGTGTGATTTCAGTTCTCTCATAAACTAATAATATTATTTTTGATTATCAACCTGACAGTGTAGAGATAAATATACACATTGGTCATAAAACTGTATAGTTTTTGTATAGAGGAAATTAAAAAAAAGCAAAAAGCCTTTTCTCTAATCTTTTCTCATAATATATACTCCACAGATCATTTGAATAATAACTATCAATCTGTTTTCTGATCAGTAATATCCAGTATTTTGTACAACAACAAAAACAACAACCAGAAAAACAGACCATTTGTGAAGTGGCTGGAACACAGTGGATGTTTCCAGGGCTCATAAAGAGGCACACGTGTTGTAATAAAGCTTGTGGCCAGACTGTGGCTCCCTCTCTTCGCCAAACAGGAAGAGGATCCGCGAGTGAGTGTGTGTGTGAGTGTGTGTTCTGTTATGTTGGAGTAAACACAAACTCCTCCTTCCCGGTGACAGGCGGCAGCGCTGAAGCATCGCCTCGCCTTTTCCAAGACAATCTGCGCTCTGGACTTCACGTCGTCGAGGCCACGGAGGTGAGTGATCCGATGACTTCCCCCCCACCCCGTCACCTCGTCACGGCGTCTTGTTCCCGCTGCTGACACTCTGACATCTGTCGAGCCGGGAAAACGCCACATTTCTCTGTCATTTTCCCCCTTTCCTCCCCCTCCACCTCCACGGCGCCGCGTTTACCTGTGCGTTTACGCAGAGCAAAGCAGAGCAGCGCACGGTTTATTTGTCTCCTACACTGAAACGTCCATTTCGGGTGCGCGTTTAGCTCGGATGTGTCAGTGATTGTAATAATCTCCGCGATCGTGGGCTCAGATCGTGGAATCTCTTCGTTTGACAACCTGCCTCGACTTGAGCCAGCGGTGCGTCAATGTGGGTTAATGGAACAAGCGTTTTGGAGTTTTTGTCCTCATCTCCCCTCTCTGTGTTTTTATTGTCCCTCGTTTGTGTGTTTGTTCTTTTGCATTTTTCTCAGTGCGATCATGGTTATGTTCTTTTTTTAAATATTATTCTTGATTTTTTTTTTTTTATATATTCGATTCCTGCATGTCTGTGTCGGCTGAGCCAGTTTCAACATGTCGGTGAGCAGAGGGCTTTTGACTTCAGATATCATGGATGGATCTGCTGAGACTGGTCGTAGGCTGCAGGAGGGCTCCTCTCCAGGGGGGATGAGTTATGGCTTGAGATCTGACACTTGTCTGATATTTGCTTGATAGCTGCAGAATCAATTTTGCTGCGGTTTGCTTAGTGAGTAATCACTGGATGCATCAGTAATCCCCATGAGGAAGGTCTTCCTTCCCCAGGGAGAGAGGTCAGGGTCGGGGTCAGGGTCAGGGACACCCGCGTCCCTGGAGCTGATTGTCTTCTGCAGGATAGAGAGGACTAGGAGATGAAACGCTGAACGCAGCCTGACATTTTGTCTAATCAGACTGTGGAAATGAAAAGTTAAATGAACCAAGACGCGGCAGAGATTATGCTTCGCTGACCATTTACAAAAGAATGGACTTTGACAACCTGTACCCCTGATAAGATTTTAATTTAGACATCATTCTCACAGAGTTTCACAGAGAGAATCAGTCTGCTTTCTCTCCCGCTTCATCACTTGGTCTCTATAGAAGCTGTGCTGACACATTCAGAGGCTTGAACTCTGTCATTTCTGTACTTTAGGTCAAGACAAACATGGCAGCATGGCTGGATAATGAGCTGAGATGATTGCTGTCAGAGGCACGACACTAAATTACTGCAAATAAATCTAATATTCAACCTGACAAGAGACAAGTATTTCAGGCTGAGCCTTTAATAAACAAATAAGGAAAAGGAGGCTGATCTTTAATTTGTTTAACTTGTGTCTCTCCAGCAAATAATAAACGACTGTTAGCTCATCCTCAGTGAGTCTTCCACACAGACACACGACTTGTTTTCAGCTCAACTTGAGCATTCACGTCCGACCTGCCAAGCGAGCGAGGGTCAGCTGTCTTTTCCCGGCCGAGCCTGAGACTGACCCCCTTATAAAACACAGAGCTTTAATTGACTGGAATCGGCTCCATTTCAGCTCCACTGTGTGGAGCCCAGGAAGAATGGGCAAGCGCCTTGGCACAGGCTAACGAGGATGCAATGAAATAAACAGTCAGGGGCTCGCCAAGACAAATAGCAGGAAGCAGTAACATTTGACTGATGTCTGATGAGTCGTGTTGGCAGATTGATTTGGATTTTACTTCCCTGCTATTGATGTCACAGACTCCAGTTAAATTCTGCTCCTGTACCTGCACTGGTGCGAGTTTAATCTCTCAAGTCTCAGCCGTGACAGTATCAACTATATATATCATGTGCAATCTGAATTATTGAAGAACTAAGTGTGAGCAGGCTGTGTGCAAATACTCAACAGGTTTACAATTGCAGTCGCTATTTTCAACCTCCACTGAATTGCTGCTGAACACACTGCCAAGATGTTCCTATCTAGTTTTTTTCCCCTCCCCAGCTCTAGTTAGAACGGTAAAATGGCATATTTGGAATGGCTTGTGAAGTGCATGTTATTTGAGCGTGGGTGTGCTGTGCTGAAATGAACAGATGTGGTGATTAATGAAATCCACAGCGAGGTGGAGGGGAGCGAGTTGCGCATACCTGGAGCTGCACAGCTTGCCGGGGTATAAACCTCCAAATTTCCAGCCCTGGAGTTAATCCCTGCAGCTCGCCCACCATCTATCTCTTTTCCACCTCTTTCTTGCTAAGTCTCGGAAACTCTCTGATTCTAACTTTGAGTTGCACGCTGCACCGCGCTCTCTCTGAGGCGGCAGCCACATTAACAGAACTTTGCTTGAAGGTATGGGGGGTTTTTTTCTTCTTTTTTTATTTCCTCAAATAGGTGGAGAAGGAACTAATTGGTATAAAGTTATGACGATTAGGGATGAGCCCAGTCTGACCCACAACTTGTCAGATACTTGCCGGCAGAAACGGCTGCAGCCAGCTTTGGAGAAATGCTCATGAATTACGCACGGGGAATTGTCGTAGTAAGATACAAACAGCATTTGTATCCAACCTGTTATTTTTCTGCTTGCCTTAGTGGAAGCTTGCTAAAGCACATTACTCTAAGCTGCAGTATGTTGCAACCATGGGCTTGTTTGCGCTTGCGGCTTGTGCTACAGAATGCAAACCCTGCAGACTTCATTTGGATTTTGGCATCATGCTTAAATGATTTAGTGATGATAAAACACTCAAGAAGTCATGTAGTGAGGGGATGAAAATGTAACCAGGCATTGGGTAAAAAAAAAATCAAAAACCAAGGGAGGTTGTGCAGCTTATATTAGGTGTGACAAGTATTTAAAGGGCTGTATGTGTAAAGACGTTCATGTGTGTTTGATTATAAAGCACGTCTTGGAACTATATTAGCATTGTGAAAGTATCAACACTGCGTGCAGTCTTTATTCAGAAACCTGAGCTTGAGAACGAGCTGTTAGGACTTCCTGAACTTTGTGATGTAACAACAAAGCAGTCACCATTCTCAGCTATTTCTCAAGTCCCGCCCACCTGAACTCACCCTCCAACCCTGCAGAATTTGTTTCTCTTGGTGTTTTCTCTGAAATCCGTTATAACTATGTTTTATTCAATCTCACAGACCAATCAGAAGAGAGGATTAAAGCCTCATATCTTCTGGTTGGCTCACTAACCTGTTGATATTATTTTTGATACTTAAAACCACAAATATGTCTTCAAATGGATCAACACTTCAAATAAAACACAGGAAAATGTGAAATATGGAGCCAAATCTTTTAAAAACAGAAATTCCTTAACAGAAAGAGAGCATCTGGACAGGGCATTGCTTCCTGCCCACAGGACTTAAG
Organism: Decapterus maruadsi; assembly: GCA_030347415.2. Taxonomy (NCBI): domain Eukaryota; kingdom Metazoa; phylum Chordata; class Actinopteri; order Carangiformes; family Carangidae; genus Decapterus; species Decapterus maruadsi. Next base: position 7,633,169 of record CM064888.1, on the reverse strand, counting down.
TAGGATCGCCTCACCAGAGATGGGACATTGGTGATACAGAGTGGGCGCGTCTCCATCAGATGAGGGCTGTATTAAATATCTGTGTCAACATCCTTGGCCAGTGCGCCTATTTCCGCTCGCTGCTCAGGGCAAGTGAGTCACTGCCACTCTGGCTTGCGATCGAGAAGTGCACAAACTGAAGCTGCGCAGATTTGTGTTTGTTTACTATCATCTGTGTTTAAGACCCAGCTGGATCACTGCGACGTTGAAACAGCTGGACAGAGATCAAGGTTCTCCCTTTTCAGATGCGTCAGAGCTCACCCACCATCTGTTCAATGGAGGCATTGTGAGCTCCTCTGAGACGCCTGTGAGGCCGAGCACATGAGACACAAGACAGAAAGTGGGTATCTTTTAAGGACGTTTAAGTTCAATTAAATCAATCTGTCGCTTCAAAATTGTGCAACAACCCCCAAAGTCCCACAGGTAGCACCTGTCTGTCCCGATAATTACTGTAGTGACTGAGCAATCAGCTTTGTCTGCAATGATTAGTCTTTTGACAGTTGTTTTATTAGAATAAGCTGCTTGTCTTTGTCTCACATAACAGAAAGTTAAATACAGTTGTGCTCAAAAGTTTACATACCCCGGCAGATTTTGTGAAATAATGGCTATATTTCAAAAAATATAATTGATAATGCAACAAAACTTTTTTTATTCAGAGTTAGTGGCTGGGTGAAGCCATTTATCATCACACAATTGTGTTTGATCTTTTTAAATCCTAATGATAAATGCAAACACCAAAATGGCCCTGATTAAAAGTTTACATACCCTCAAAGTGTTACCCTGATAAAATACACACAGATCGACACAGACTGGTTTAAATGGTTACCCAGGGTAACTGTCCATGCCTGGAACTTGGTTGCTTGTATAGTGTCTGTTTATAAAAAGTCAGTGAGATTCTGGGCTCTTGACAAACACCTGCACAGTTCATCCATTGCTGCATTGACTTTGCTGGACCAAACCACGATCTGGTACCATCAAAAATTTGTTGGTCAGACACCCAATTTTCTTTTTTTAAATGATTGTGTTATTCTGGAATGTCGCACTGTTTAATTTCAATTCCATTAAAAATAAGAGAAATGTGTTTTTTCGATCACTCATCATGGGGTATGCTGGAAGATGTTCTAACTGTGTTCCATTGAGGAAAACATGAGTGATGGTGAAGAAATTTTTGATGGTACCAAACCGTGGTTTGGTATCAACAGAATCCCACAATTTCCACTGTTATGAGAGCTTGAACTCTGCTGATTGGCTTTCTAAAATCTTTGGATATCTTTTAATGTCCTTTGTTTGTTTTATGAAGTTGAAAAACCTTCTTTTGCTTTCTCCACGGCTCAGAATCCAGCAAAGTCAATGCAGCAATGGATGAACTGTGCAGGTGTTTGTCAAGAGCCCAGAATCTCGCTGACTTTTTATAAACAGACACTAATTACAAGCAACCAAGTAACAGGCATGGACAGTTACCCTGGGTAACCATTTAAACCAGTCTGTGTCGATCTGTGTGTATTTTATCAGGGTAACACTTTGAGGGTATGTAAACTTTTGATCAGGGCCATTTTGGTGTTTGCATTTATCATTAGGATTTAAAAAGATCAAACACAATTGTGTGATGATAAATGACTTCACCCAGCCACTAACTCTGAATAAAAAAAGTTTTGTTAGATTATCAATTAAATTTTTTGAAATATAGCCATTATTTCACAAAATCTGCCGGGGTATGTAAACTTTTGAGCACAACTGTATATGGGGGTTTATATCTTAATTTGGAGTGTAAGGAGTATATTTCATTCTTTTCCTGATTAATGAAGGAATTTATAATGAAAATAATCACTCTTCATCTGTTGTAATTGTATATTCGGGTGGGGGGGCAAGGAAAGGAAAGACTGTGACCCCTTTAAATGAAGCAATGTGCACTTGTGACCCCTCATCATGGACTTGCAGCCTCAGCGTGGCCCCAGATCGAAAGCATTTCAGCCAGAGAGTTATTTATTTTCCTATCTCTGGAAGCCTGGAGAGGTGAAAGTGCCTAGACAAGAGCAGAATAAGAGACAAGTTGGAAAAATTAAACATGATTTCATGTAATGGTAGTATTTTTGTATCTTGTGACCCCCTCAGATTCATCTCAGGACTCTTAGGAGTTCCCGACCTCGAGGTTGGGGAAACATAAGGTTGAGCTCTTCTGGTTTGAATAAGAGAGCATAGCCCAGGGAAATACTGCATGATGTCACACCACGGTGACTGTCTAGTAGTAATATGGGTGTATTCCCACCCTCAGGCAACACATAGTTTCTCTATTGTATTTCTGTCAGTCGCTACATGAGCACATTACAAAGTAGACCGCAAAGCTCTAGGAGGACAAGATTTGGGACATTGAGCTGGTGACCTTGCAGCTGTTTTATGAGCCTCAAAGGGGGAAAAGCACATTGTTTAAACCATGTGAGATGTGTATGTTTTTGTCTGCGTTTCATATTGGAAAAATCGGAGGAAAAAGGCAACGGACTGCCAAAGCTTGTATGTCGTAATCCCTCACTTTCATACTTAACATCAGCTGCTAAGGGTTAAGGGGGAGCGTGTTGACAGATGTGATTTTAACATATTTTTTTTATTGAATTGAGCTTTTTTTTTTTTTTTTTTCAATTTTTTATCAGAGCCGAAATATGGCAACCTAATTTGGTGACCCGCTCGGGGAAAGCAGGGTGGAGCCCAGACGAGCTTATAGCTCCCTTTGCTTCACGTGGCCTCATTTTAACTGAAGTGAAAGCAAACATCTCCAGCTCTGGCTCAAAACAGGAATCAGCCCACATTTAAATTTTATCTGAATTAGCGACTGGTTAAAAAAACCAAAAACAAATATTAGGTTTTCTGCTGGAAACAAAAGAACAACTCAGTGGCTGGGAATGTGGTTAATATCACTTTGACAGCCAGGAAGAAAAACAAACAAAACGATTCTGCCGCTGTTGATTTCTTTGAGTGCGGGGTGTTTGATGTGAGAGTGAGATGTAGTCCATTTTATATGCACATTAGACAGCGCACCCACACGTTCCTGGATAGCAGGATATTTATGAAAATGTATAATGTCTCCAGAGATGAAAGACGGTGTGAAACTGAGATGCATGTGTGTTGGAATTATTGATGTTTCCTAACACTCTTAGGCATTCATTTAGTTGTCTAATGCCTCCTAAAATAAGCCCCTAAAACAGTATTGAACTATTGAAATGTTCCCTCTTGCACACGGACGTGTAAAGTGGCTTTTAATTGACTCCAAAAGCAGCAGGCGTGGTTGTGTCTCACATGGCGACGGTGCATATAGAAAGAGTGACTACCTCCTCTCGTTTCTCCATCGCCACAAACTGTGACGCCTGCTTGCAGATGCATCGAGGTCTCCTGCAGTCTTGTGACTTCTCTTATCGGCCTCTGCATGTGAACTGTGGAGCCAGATTTTATTTTCTCCACCTAATATGTCAGCGCATGCACTGATTTTTATTTTTCCCACACGCTCCTGTCTTCACCGGGACGTTAATGTCGGATCAGAGTCTGACATCAAATACAGCTGATTGTAGGAGTTGAGGTGTTAGTTTTGGCCGATGATCATGAGGTGATGGGCTGAAAGCTGCAAGAGAGAAAGTGAAAGAGGAAATAACATTTGGCTGTGTCACCGCTGAGGTTGTTGACATGGATGAGTACTGTACTTAATGAATAATGGATGCTTACTAAAGCAGCCCATTTCCTATTCATTCTTTCAAGGCTGCTACACAGGGAGTTGTTTGTGATCATGGTGTCAGCCCTTCAATATATACATAATGTATTTTCAGTTATACGATGCAGTTTGAAGGCACAGGCACAGGGAAGGAGTCGATATCTGTTTTCACACAAGTACAACTGGGCGATTCAAAGGAATGCTCCTTTTTATTTGATCATAATGTCAAATAAATGCAGAACAACACTGTTAACACACCACCTGTTATTTGTAAATTCACTGAATACAGAAGGAGTCTCGTTTGTTTGTTAGTTCATTCATTCATTCATCAATTCACACTCTCTGCTTCAAGGTTCCTTTTAACATTAGTATTCCTGGGACTTTGGTAATTACAAGTGTGCTGATCACATCACAAAGGCCTGCAGTGACAGCGACAAGCATTACTTCGCCGCCTGGCTTGTCACTTTTTGTGTAGAGCTGAAAAGGATGTGACGTGACCTGAGAGGTCAGATATTTCATTAAAGGCACCTTTTAACTTGGGGGAAGCTTTATAGTGTGGAGGCTCTTATTTCTCATTGCTTTCTGTTTTTTTTTTTTCTTCCTTCGACTGTGATGAATGCGTCTGAATGACTGCAGTTAGATGCGGCAGTGAGCCCACAGTCAGGGGTTAGCTGACATGCCCTGCATGCTAATTGGTATGTATGGCTGAGGCAAGTGCCAGAAAGCACTAATGTATGGGCTGATAACCAGAGCTGAGCTGGATGATATAAATGACCAAGGTTAAAGGAGGCATGTAGGAACTAAGATGAGGGGCGGAACCTTGAACATGCTTCATGTTATTGAATCCTCATCGGTGTTTAAGGATGTAATTTCAGCGGTTCTTCTGTGATGGTATCAGACCATCATGCTGTGATTAAAAGGAGATTGGATGTGGGGTAGATAGGAAAAAAGTGCAAACACTAATTGAGATGCAGGAAAAACAAATGATGCAAGACTTCTCAGTTTTTACGTTATGATACTGGGCTCTCTCAGATTCCTGTCTGGCTGCTGCCTTGGAAAGACCCAGTGGTGAAAGCCAACAGAAATAAACTGGTTGAATGGGAGCCCAATAGATACGTAGACACATTGTGACTGTGAAGGGCTCTTGTAGTCTATGATATTAATATTGATTTCTGAGAGGAAATCTGATGATCATAAATTGGCTGATATTGGTTTTTGCCACATGGCTCTAGTGTCTGTTGTTTGTTGTTGTGACTAAAATATTTCAGTAAATATTGGATTAAATTTTGGACACTCATGATCCCCAGAGAATGTCAGCATTCAATCACATTTTCCATCAAAAAATGAATCACCAATTTGCGAGAAGTCGTCGGTAATGATTTTGAGTGGAGAATATAATCTGTCATGGTGACCTTCTGATGATCTCTAAGAGCTGTGAACCATTTCTGCATATCTCATTATTTCATACATCGACTTCATGCTTAACAAATTCATGCTGCACTGCGCTGTACTGTATGTTGCTAATCATCGTAGCATTTGGTCATACAATATGTTTTCCCAATGGGAAAGCACACTGATGACAATAACACTCGTGTAAACACTGCCAAAACCCTTTTTTTTTGTGCTCAGGCAGATACGACGCCAGATCCACACCATTCACTTACGATAATGCGCCATGTGTTTATCTTAATTAGAGTCTGCTTTGATGCCACTACTGATTCAGCTCTTTGGTGTTTCATACAGAAGTGAGAACTAGCAATTGGATAACAATGCCATATATAGAGAGAGATCATTATCTTTCATTTTTATAAATAAAAAAAAATGTTTACTGAATATGTCCCATTTACACTTTTGTTCTGTTCTGACGGGAAACATTGTAAATGACCAATCAAAGGCCATTTCCACTGAGCCCTCTGATTGGCTGAGATTAATCACATCACAGAAGACTTGATGGCTCATTTTAAGGAATAGTTTCGAATAGTATTGATATAACACCTTGAAAACATGGGACCTTTAATCTGTTGATTAATGCTTTCCCAAATTAATCATTTTTTCTTTGATGTATTAGAAAATACCAAAAAACAACAATTGTTGATTGATTTTCTATTATCTTCCAAATTAGTAATTGAATCATAATCAGTCTGCTCTGCTAAAACTTTTTACAACTTATTGTTGTGAGACATACCAAAAGTCATGGTAGTAACTGATTCTAGTTTCATGTGTGACATATGGAAGTAAGACAAAGGCGTCGTCCCACTCAAAAGAGCATCACGGTGTTGAAGAAAAGCAGAACCAGGTCCAAATGTAGTTGTGATTTCTCTTGGAGCAATGGAGAACTAATGCATTGTGTATTGAGGATATAGCGCTATTTGCAATGAACGAGCAACATGTGTTAACAGCCTAATTTGCTCTGCATCCGCCCACTCGTCCTCGCGGCCCACCCCGTTTCAGAGCACCTCGCACGCTGAGACAGATGCGTGATGGATAACGAGGAGCAGGGATCACAGGCAGCGGCCCCTGAGTGTTTTCTCCACTGCTCCTAGAGAGACAAGACATGGAGGCAAATGAGGTTAGAGATCAGGGTAATCATAATAATGGTGTGTCCCGTGGCTGAATATCACACAGTTTCTCTTTGTAGGCCCGGCCCAGTGCTGTGGGTGGCTCTTCACACAAAAATCCTCTATTTTACGGTTGGCGAACTATGAATTGTTCGAAACTCTCTTCCTCTCTTCCCCCGCCGCTTTCGCTCTCTGTGCATCCGGAGCCTAAACGGAAAACAAATATACATTATAGGATGTATTTTTAACGCTGTGAGTCTCTGTCCCCTCTGGGCCTTCTTCTTCTTCTTCGTGTGATGTCTTTCGCACAATGACTAATTTGTTATCCTGCTTGGAATTACACTGTTGCTTTAGAAAACAGTCACACCGCATGGCCTCATTTGCGTACCCATGTTGGTTTTTATTTAGGTATAACACCACTTCCTGCTCTGTTAATGCATTTTTTGTGGTTTATAGAACAATATAGTCATACCAACCGATTGGCCTTGGTGCATACAACATGGTTTCCTGCAACATAGGCTTACATATGGAACTTGTCTGTGATCAGCTCCACATTTCCTTGTTTACCTTTGCAACTGTAATCTCTCAGAGCTGCAGATATTTAGGCCGTTTTTTTCTGTTTTTGTTTTTTTTTATCAAAGCTGTTGGGCAGCAGAGTGTGACACATGGCTGACATGCCAGACTGAAAAACCAGCCTCTGTTTGCTGCAGAGAGGGAGACAGGAAAGGATTTGATCATCAGATCTGTCCTCCCTGGAGGGGGAAAACGCCTTGCTCTCTGAACACACTAAGACACTCCCTCATTTGCAGTCTTTTATGACTGTTTGGGATGAACTAGTTTTAAGATGTGGAGGCAGGCAGTGGATGGCATGGCTGCTGGCTCTGTTAAGACGCACAGCATGGTGGGATTTTGACTCCAAACAGGGGCCTGCTTTGTGTTGCTGTGTTGTATTTGATTTGAGGCGAACGTTCAGTCTGTTGTGCACCAGGCAGCGTTTTTTTTAAATAAATCCGACACGTGGACGCAGCGCTCTGAGCCATCAGTGATGCCTGTCCAACTAGGCTCAAGTACAAGCAGGAAATAAATATAAGGCTGTGTACTGGTACCAATTCATTACAGTGGTATCACATCCAGCAGCTGGGCCTCAGCAGGGGACTGGTTAGCCGCTTAGTTTGCCAGAAAGATGCCTTGAGTCTCATGGTAAAAACTCATTAGTGTAGACTAGTTGGAGTCCATTTTCATCCTATTCAGCCGGAGCTACTCGCCTGAGCTGCTCCTCCTGTGTGGCTGCAACAGGGAGCCGTGGGTCCTTCAACGCTGTGCACTCTTGTCCCATAAACAGGCCCAGCTCCCGCGGCTCTGCTTGATTGTTTTCATTAGTCTGTCGGCGGTAGCTTGATACCACTAGCCGCCGCCGTGGCTGTCATTTTCCATGAGCTCCAAAAATATTGCAGAGGTGAAACAGGGGGTTGTTTTTACAGCCATACCCCACCCATGTTGTTACTATCATATCAGTGTGAAGTGTGATATAAAATCCTACATGCTCTGGGGCTATATATGCATTTCACCCCGCATTCCTGTGCCTGCAAATCGTTATTGTGGAAATACACAGGAGGGGAGGGGTTGGGGGGTTGGGTGTAAGCTGTGGAGGGGAAATGATGAGAATGAGGGAAGAGGGAGAGAAAAAAAGAAAAGGGGGGTGGGTGTATATAATTCAGTTCAGACTACAACCACTAGCACAACTGGGAGACTTTAAACACAGGGAGCTCTTCTGGTTGCTGGTGCCAAAATACATCCCCCCATGATGAAGAGGAATTTTTTAACACATCTTTCATTTGCATGTGTCCAATTAGGTTTTCCTCAGATCCTGCTGGGGTGGCGGTGGCAGGGGGTTCCTGCTTCTGGGATCTCTTCTCTTAAGGCACACAGTGTTTGTGCCAGACATGATGACGAGTGACGGGTGTGCCAGCATGGTGGCGTTTGAGTTCTCAACTAATTTTTTTGGGGGGGGAGAGTGATGAAGGCTACGTTAGATCAACATATAATCACATATAAGCTGCATTCACAATCACAGCCTATTTATTTTGCAGCATTCACCCTTGAATTGGTAATAATAATAATAATAATAATAATAATAAGTTCATTTTTCACTTCATTTTCAATCAAGAGTGAAAAAGTAATTCTTGATTGTTTTGTTCCTTTAATTTTACAGACCTGCGTGTTAAATCTTTGTGTTTTGGAGACATTGACGTCACAATGGGCTCTGGGACATTGTCTGACATGGACCAGACCCATAATTGATTAGCTCGGAAAATAAAAAATGGGACAAAGGGAAACAGTTGTTACCGTCAGAGTGATGTCTAAGTGGAAGAAAACACTTTGTTATCGTCTCATGATGAATCCAAACCAGTTTTGCTCTGACGGGCGCTTATTTCAGCTCTTTTTATCTCGCTGCCCCCCAGACAGACCTGCAGTTATCCAAAGTGATCCAGTGCATCCTAATGTCCCACTTCTTCATGCCTTTTTCCATGGTTAACATGCAGCTCAGCTTCTTACTGTGTGGGCCTTCATTACAAAACTTGAAGTATTTTGTCTGATACAGATCACCATAGAACAAGCTCATGTATGTCAAACACCCTGGGGAGGACAGCGTGCAAAGGCACTCACTCACCGTTACTGCCTAATCTTATCTGTTACAAAAGCGGCTGCAATCAGCAGGAAAAAGTTGCCTTGGTTTGCACTGAATTAACATGCAGTAAATCAGATAGTGTATTGTATATTTTACTTCTGGTGCAGTCGTGGTGATTCAAAGAGAGGCACCTTCCTCAGTAGCACTCTATATTTGATCATTAAAATTGGCTTGTGTCTACTTTGTGACAGAAATGGATGAGTAAACAAGGAGTTCAGATTGTTATTCTGTAACAGTAGGTGGGTTTATTAGCGGCAGTGCTCTTTGCTTTTGACCTTTAGATGCTCTGCAGATTTGAAATGATTTTCTGTCAACATCCTCCAGTGTATGACGCCCTGAGAAGAAGAAGTGCATCTCCTGATTTCAAAACAAACAGCTACAATAATTGGAGTTAAATGTTAAACTTTTATTCACATACACAAACTCAGATGTAGAACTTTCAGTACACAAAGTATATACTGATCCTGTATATGCAAATATTGAATATTGAGCTGAGAATGAAACTTAGCTGTCAGGTGATGTTATGTGAACACAGCACAAATGCAGTGTGTCTCCTTTTCTTCGTAGTAAGAAGAGGTTAAATTAAAAAAAAGTGACTACCAATCTCTAAACCTCTGTTGCCTGTCAAGCTTTTTCCGTTCTGCCACAGCAGATAATACAGTTTACAATAACAGCAGAACTTAGTGAAACTTGTGGTGAGTTAAAAAAAAAAAATCAGACTAAAACCTACAGCAGAGTTCAGCTTCTCATATCTAGTGACAGCTTTCACTGGCAATTTGTATCTGTTATAGGTCTAACTTTAAATGTTTTACACTGCACTTGCATAATTGTATGTTAAAAGACCAAGGATAGTATACTAGGCAGGCACAAAAGTTAGCATCCCCACCAACTTATGGTCCTAATAGACGTGGAAATAATGCATTATTCTGCAGCACTGAGTAAAAACACACATCATTAAGCCTAAAATTAGGGAAAACCCAAAGTCTCACATCTGGCGAGTTGTTTTGGGCTAATTAGCTTCAAACATGACAAGAGTAATAGAGGGATTTATGTTTTATTGACTTACACAGTCTGTTATAGTATTAATGGTAACAGAGCAAACACTTTGAGGATGTTAACTTGGCGTGCAGCTAACTAGCATGCAAACAAAACACTGCTAAAAGTGTTTTGTTAGCATGCTAGTTAGCTGCACTGTTGTGGCTAGTTGCAGATGCTAAATTACTGTAGATTTATTCAATGGAGGTGTTTTTGCAATTGTTCAAGTGGAAATCTATTATTCCTTATATATTTAATTTAACAGAAGTGCAGTCTATGGATTCATAACATGCTTTGCTCAAATGACAGACAATGATTCCCGCTAAAAAGGCCACAGCGCGATTGTCTGGCGGGTGGAAACGCCTGTAGCGCTGCCGTTTGTGATGGTTTATGTCTTTTCACCCGAGCGGCATCTAATTACGTTTATTAGAGCCACTCGTACCAGCCGCTGTAATTGCTTTTAAACTTTTCCCTCCAAATTGATTCTCTTTTAATATGGCTGGAGTTGAATTAGACCGAGGTGTTTTGTATAATCACTTTACTGAGGGGCTGATTTATAAAAAGGCTGGGCTCGTTCAAACAAACACATCACTGTAGGCCGCCGCCGCCGCCGCGCTGGACGTGATTTCTGTGTTAAAATTAAAACATGATGCGCGTTATGTGAGATTTGACTAATCCATGGTGTGATTGCAGTGAGTGGTTTTTTTCTAACAGCCCCTCTCTGAGTCACGTCAGCTGATTGGCAGTTACTCTGATGTCATTTGTTTTTGTAGGGCAATGACAGGTCACACTAGCTGATCTGTACACCCTCTCTCTCTTTCTCTCTCCCTCCTCCCTCCTCCTCCTCCTCCCTCGGTCTTCAGATTTTCCTGTCTTCACTTTTTGTTTATGGTAACTCCCACTGATCCTCTCTCTCTCTTGCTCTCTCTCTCTCTCTGTGCTTTGTGTCCTTCCTTTGAATTTCTTCCTTTGAAATAACAATAACCTGTTTTATTGTAAGAACATTAATGAAACCCAAGACATTAGACTGTTACTTTAATCCCATAAGAAAAGGAAACAGGTACTGCACTGTAAAAACAAAACAAAAGAAAACTCTTCATTAATAATTATCCATAAGAACTAGCAGAGATAGCTGGAAACACTGTGCAATTTGGTGCTTTGCAGAATTTGGGCTTTTGGCTGTAGAGGAATAGGTTGTACTGACTCTGAGGTGTTTGAATTTATACATTCGGTCTCAAATCTTAGACCTTTTTGTGGTGGGGGGGTCCAATAAATTATTCATCAAAAGCACCACAGCGCTCACAACGGCTGTAAATGGATAGGCTGCCATCACAAGATATGTGAGGACGTCTAGACAGCCGGGTGCCACTTGTAACTGGTGAACCTTGAAAAGATATATGCTGTTAATAGTGACTGTTTTTACTACAGGCCCCCGTTTTTATAATGAAATATCTTCAAAAGTCATAGCCTGGAAACTTTTATTGCCAGTTTTACAGCAGCTAACTCCACTAATAGGCTAATTGGAGTTGGTGAGGTTGTAATCTGACAAATCCAGTCTGATTCTGGGGGATTCTGGGGGATCTCGGGCCCCTCTATGGGCTGCCAGGGCTGCCGCTTGTCTAATCACTCCTGACCCTATTAGAAATGAGTCCTTCCTTTGTTACTGTGCGGTACTGTCAGTTCTAGGGGAACAAAAAGTGCCATTGTCTTTCAATGCTGGGGCTGGGATAGAAGTAATCTGTCGCCGTAGAGCTGCCTCAGGATTGCTATAATCCAGATTCAGTATTAATGACAGTCTAATCCCCACATTTTTGACCCTCTGGAGAGGCTGACATGGCATCTCTGTTGTTATTTGCTTGTGTAATGTCACTGATGCTAAAAAAAAAAATGAAGGGGGGCTGCTCACGGCTTATGTCACGAGGGATGCAATATCCTGTTCAGTTTTTGTGCGCAGCGTAGCCAAGATGCTGCACTTGTGTGATACCGGCGTAGACAATTCAGAGCTGTCATGTTGCTGCATTTGTCTGATATATCCACGGATTCACTCTGAATTCAACCAGCTTCCCTAATGGCAAATGAGAACTGTTTTTTTTCTGCTTCTCTTTTCATTCCTGGAAATATTCTTGCCTGAGACCAGTGTATCTGACAGACTATAATTGCATGCCTGCCTGTGTTGAGCATGCCAAAGGACCATGGGGGTGTGTTTGCTCGCCCATGCATGCTATGCAGCGGGGGCAAAATGACATGAATGGTAAAATGGTGATCTTCCATACTACATGCACTCAGAATGCGCTCTTCTGCTCTTTGTCGGACACAAAGGGAATCGGAGACAGACAAGAAGACGTGTGTGAAATCCATCACACAGCTGCTAGCTTGAAACAATGATCAGTCACCCCCCCTCCCCATCCCAACCTCTCCATCAAAACCCCTCCTACATCGTCTTATCTCCTCTCCTCAGAGCTGCGCACGTGGGCCTTTTGTTTACAGCTCTCTCCAGTGATCCACACCAGTAATCCCCGTGACAGGTAGCAGGACTCGCTGTCAAGCCCCCCAACCTTTTCATCCCCTCAGCGATAGCCAAGACTGATACTAGCTGGACTGGAGCTAGCACCAGGACTTCATCCATCCATCCATCCATCCATCCATCCATCCATCCATCCATCCATCCATCCATGCTGAGCTAAATTATTGTAAAAGACACTGGCACGCCCGTCTCCATCCACGCTGAACATCCTAGATAATGGCACACAACAACCAAACAGCGCGTCACAGCGAATGGCTGCTGAGGAGTGGGGCAGGAAGTCTCAGATGGTTAAACCTTCACTCTGTTCCTTCCTGCTCTCCATGGTCGTACTCACACTCTGCTTTTCAGCTAATGACTAAGCTGTAATCTACATTATGATGTCAGACACTTGAACAATCAGGAGGTATCTATTTTTATTGTTGCTGATCAACTATTGAGACATAGTAGAGCATGTGGTCACTTCCCTCTGTCCATGTTTCCTGTTTGCACAGTCACCAATAAGGTACAAATGTTCAAAAAAAAAGGTGACAAAGCTAATACTGTTAGCCAGGCTCTGTTAAGATTTAATGTTTCACAATCAAATCGTCTTAAGCTGCTGACACCTTCAGAAGACTCCTTGAAAAATGTTTTACTGGAGGAGGAAAGATATTGATGTAAAAATATTCCAAATGACTCTTGACTTATTTAGAAATGTCTTTAAATGCACCAAAAGAAAAGCTTTTGAAATCCCTGAACAGCAGCTACAACCGTTCCTAACCTCTTCAACACTGGCTCTGGGAAGTGGAAACCTCATAACATTTCCATGCAGATTGTTTGGCAGCATGTGTGTAGGTAGGAAAAGAGATTTTGAACTTCTCTCTCAGGGTTTCGCCTCTCTTCTTCATTCAACTTCTCCTGACTTATCGTGTACACAAATTGCACAAAGCAAACTGGGATGTTTCAAGCGTATTGCCACACAGCTCCCAGTCATGTCTGAGCAGATGTACGTGTTGTTTTTTTCCCCTGTCTAGTGATTTCACGTTTTAGTCAAGGTTTGAAAAAAGCAAAACAAGTCTGTCTTTTGAAGGTAAAACGCCGTGGAAAGCCAAAACAGAGAGAAAGTTATGACAGTCTGAGCTTGATGGAATAGTATTTACTGTAGCTCCAGTCTGTACAGACAAAATTAAGAAGAGGCGCTGCCGTTTTGGATCAACGGAGGCTAATAACACAATCACAGTTTGTACTGTCACGACAAACTGTGATGTGGTAAATACTGTGAAATGCCATTAAATGACACAGACGTTCATTTCACCAGACACACGAAAAACCAGTCTCGTCTCACACCATACTTTGAGTTTTCGCCGCCTTCTCGATAATTTATTTAAAAGCCTGATACTGCTCCGTAAATGAATGGACACATTTAACGATAAGTAATAAATAAAGTGCCATCATGACCAGACAAATAAATCTGTGCCCTTGAAGTAAATCTCACCTGCCAATGCCGCCTGAACTCATTTATCAGTTTCATGGGGCTGAATGTATCACCACAATATCACAGTGAAGCCTTTTAAAAAATGCGACATTATCTTGAATCAGCAGTCTTGGGTTGTATGAGAAGAAAATCAATGGCGTCGCCGCTCGAGTGTGACTTGCCATCCATCAGTCCGTGGCTGACTGGAGCAGCTACTGTAGATGATATGCTGAATGGCCAATTTCCTGTTACCTGTTAAAGATGGAGCACCAGAGCAGGGCTCGTCTCTCGCCTCCCTCTGGGTTCACTCTTAACACTGCTAGGAAATGGATTGAAATAACACACCGTGCTATTTTGCATCTGTAATCTCAGCCCCTGGATAATTTTATGATCCAAGTAGAAATCCCGTGTTTGATATTGTTTGAAGTGCAGGCAGACACTAATGCTGTGCCCTCAAAGAGCAAGACTCACTTCTCTCGGGGTCTGCTCATGAAACGTGCAGCAGAGATGAAATTCCATCTTCGCTTTCATTTTTGGGAAAGTATCGAAAATTACGGTCACTGCGTCGGCAAATCTGATCCCTTCTGCCCTCCGAGCCGCAGCCCCGCAGAAGCCCATGTTTCACATTACATGTCAGATGAACATACTGAATATTTACATCCCTGTTTCCTGGAAAGAGGGCAGGGTGTGGGGTGCAAGTTCCCTTCTTGTCTGATGACCAGATTGCAGTATTTACTCATGCACGCAGCCCCCACTCTTGTAGATTAGCTGAAGTGATGCCTTTGAAGAAAAGGTCTGAGGACTTGATTTCAGGCGTGGTTGGTCACTACTCCTGAGAGCAGTGGATGTTACCCTGTAAATCATCCATATCCTGTTGATTCAAGTTTACAGGGCGTCTTTCCTATGAGCTTTTACTTCCTGTCTTGTGCATATTTTCTTCTGGGCAGCAGAAGTGGGTTATTAAGCTGCAGCGGTGAGATCACAGCTTACTTCACTTTTATTAACTTAGATGATTACACCATCCTGACCATCTCGCTGTCCAACTTTTATGTGGGTTTGTGTGTTGTTAGTCATATATACACAGTGCATTTGCTTGCATTACAATAGATTGTGATCAGCACACTCCCAGTTAGGTAAGCCAACTTAATACTGAAATGTAAAAATGGCTGCCAAAACAATCCAATATCCGTTTAAAAGTGTTTCATTGTGTAGTTTTTCTTCCAAGCAGTAGATTCTCTTCGTACTGCTTTTTTTTTCAATTGCTGAACTTTTATATTCCCAGGCATTTCACACACAGCTCTGCAGGCGTACTCGTGTGTAGAAAGACGGTTATGTTGCTGAATATTTTCTGCATGAAGTGCACATTTAAACAGATATGAGATAGTTTGGGGGTTCACAGTCTACCAAAATGAACGGCTGCATTCAACATGTTTAACAACCACAAACCCACCACATCACACTCGCAGTGTCTGACCCACAAATTTTTATCATCTGACTGTGCACTTCCTGTTTTCCATGTTTTGACTCACTGTCAGTGCTCTCATAACATCATTTTCAGCTGTTTTTCCGCAAAGGAAGTGGCGTTATACCCCCTATCCATCATCAAACGGCTCGGAGACAACGTTTGCAATTAGCTGCTGAAGACATTTGGAGCATTTGGCAGATAAAGATCCACACATTTCCCCCAGGAGATGCTTTAGAGTGGATACCGGACGCACAAACACATCTCCAAGTGAATGCCAATGGCAGTTACATTTTTGCTACCCAGTTGGCCATGACAACCTGGAAGATGATAGTCTAACATGTCAAGGGTTTGTATACAATTCATTTTTGGATAGGACAGAAGATATTTCTCATCATCTGGGGGTGTTACAGTTCAAAACAATATCTTGGTTCATATTGGATCCAGAAGTCATTTGTGCAGCGTAGCTGTCGGGTCAGCGGTGTTAGTGATCCGTCTGTCTCTCTGGTCCCGAGAAAAATATCTGAACAACAGCGTGATGGATCGCTACAAGATTCTGTGGCTACACCCAGACTATGAATTATAAATAATCTGAGCCTTGAGATTTACAGCCTGTCCAGCTCTTCATGACAGGTGATCTCTAAAGCTCACAACAAGCTCTATATTCCCTTCTTGTAATATTTTATTTTAACCTATTTGTTGTGTGTCTGTGTTAGAGTTTTTTCTTTATTTTCTTGTCATGGAGCCACTTGTCTTTGTCAGCTGTGGGCTGGTATTTTTCATCGTTTATTACAGAGTGCTTTTAATTTTAGAAAACTAATATTTGGATTATGGGTGTGAGACACTCCCACAATAAATGTTCTGAGCTGCTGTAGCTTGCACATAGGCAGCTTTAGGGAGCCATTTCCTTCTCTGTTCTGGTTCAATCGGGCCTTGCAACAGAGCCAGTGCTGATGAAACGATGGCATGTGCGTTAGTGTAGTCAGTTGTCACACGTCTGACAGAAAGATGGTGCTGTTCCAGTTACTGTACGGCTCCGGCTCCCTCCCTCCTCCTGCAACCTTTTGTGTTTTTGTTTTTATTGCGTTAGGGGGCTGGAGAGGCCCCCTCGCTCCATATCTCTTTCTAGTTCTCACAGTCCAGCTAATTTTATACCCCTCATGTTTGGCTGTGAACTGCAGCTCACACACAGGATGTGACCTCAACTGTTTCTCTTCCTGCTTTGCGGACAGCGAGTCTTCTGAGTCAGCTCCGTACAATGACAGAGACGTGAGGCGGAGAGAGAGAGAGAGACTGTTTCCCTGACCAGTAGCTGAAGGTGTCAGATTTATGGTTTGCAGAGAGATAGTTTTGATTTGGCCCGCCACAGTGCAGACATAATCAAAACTAGTCTAATCCATGATTGTTGTTGTTGATGCATGTGCTTAAATCATCCAAAAGACAGCCTGACCTTTCAGTAGCGATGCCATGAAGTGCATAATTATACCCATTTCTGAGAAAGAGCATCATTACGTATTATTTCACAGCTTTATTTGGGCTTGATTTCTCACTCCGCTTCCTACTTTTGGCAGTTCCCTGTGAACGAAGTGGGGGCGTTCATGGCTTTCTCTCTCTCTCTCTGACGTGTGAAACATCTCCATTCCCAGACAAGGTTGTGCAGACAGACAAGACATGTAGCCTTGGGCTGTTGCCAGATATACACACAGATAGCTTGAGAAATCCACTGAGCTTTTTCCTCTCCCTTTGTGTGGGTGTGCATGTTTCTTACATGCCCATTAATGTCAGTCTCTATGTGTAGGTTTGGGCCTTTTGTGAGTGTGTGTATGTGTGCGTATTACAGGCTGGTTTTGTAACTGGCAACGTGTGAAGATGTGCTTGTTTCTCGCCACTTGTCTTGGAATACCACTGTTTCGCTGTCATGAATATTTACCAGGTGGGGTTCATGGAGTTTAAGTGTTGCAGGGAATCCTCGACTGGGGACTTGTTTAATCCTAACCCCATTCTGTCTGAGCTGCTCCCAGGCGCCTGGGAGAATAAGCTCTGGGAAAGGACGTGAGAGGAGGAAGGGAAGAGAGACACCGCCGCTCGTTGATGCGACGTGTATCGGATTGTTGGATGGAAGTCTGAATAATGTCTGTTTTTACACGCTGCAGCTATGAGCAACTGAGGATTTCTTAAGGCTCCTGGCCAGCTGTAAGTCATGTCTGGATCTTGGGACGGAGACTTAAGACTTGGCTTGATGAGCTGTCCAGCTCCACCGTCCGATCTTATTGCTGCTCAACTGAAGGAGTTTATAATCCAGAGCGGATGAAAAGCAGCGGACTCCCACACGCTGTCGGCACAGTATCGACTAAAAAGAAACCACCTTTCAGACCTTCATCAGACATTAAACAAACAATGCAATAAACAACAGCTTTATACTGTCGCCCCAGGCTGCAACACAAAAGGGCTAAAATCACAAAATCCCCAGAGACGACTATAAAAAAGTCAATCAAATGCATATGAACAGTGAGGCTGAAAAACAATGAATACATATGGCATCGTTTCTATTGTTTAGCATCTGGGTATTGATTCTTTTTAAATTATCACCAACCAAGTACAGCTTTCCCCAACCGGACTGTCATTATCTTGGCAGAAATGTGGTTATAGATAAAAAAAATTTGAGTGGATGATGGTGTGATATGAAATATTAATGGATCACCAGGGTTATTACAGTTCATTCTGAGGGGGAATAGGCACTGCTGAATGTCATAGCAACCCATCCAATAGTTGTTGAGATACTCCAGTCAGGACCGAAGTGGTTGGTTGACGGACTCGTACTGCTGAATGTGTGCGATCATAAAGAAAAGAAAATCTCACATTAAGTCTTATGGTGTTAACACATATGAAATATGAAGCTCCGGGGAGTTTATGGATAGACATATATTTTTAAAACCATCTGGAAGTCTTTGCACTTTGCCTCAGCAGCTGTTTTTGTTGATGGATTTTGGACGTTTCTCACATCGCGCGGGCGTTTTTCCCATCACTCTATCGGTTATTGATCCGAAAAGAGCCACAGGTAAGTATTAAACCTGGGTTTTCATTTAGCTGCCCACTAAACAAATAACACTATTGATGTAGGCTGTCACATACGCAGTCTGTCTGTAAATGATCTAGTCCCGCCTGGGCCCTTTAGGAAATTTCCAGATATTTGATTATAGCAGAGATTGCCAAGTTTAGAGGAGCTGCTATATGATATTATCACATTCACATCCTGCTTGCTTTGGCTAAGGGCCACTCACTCAATCCTGGATGCCAAGATACACCGGTGTGCTTGGAAGAGAGGCGGGCAGGCAAGCGGGTGGGAGCATCATCACATAGCACAAATCTCACTCCTTGTTGCCGCCTGTCCTCCTTGCTCTGCAACATTAAGCCCCACAACGTGTGGACAGCTCATCAGGGACGTGGCTCCGTTTCACACGTCTGATCACGGAGGCATAAAGTCCACACGGACGTCGTGCATTCGTTACCCTGCGTTGCCATTTATTATCATTTCTGCTGCTGCAGGTTTTTCATCCAGCGGCTGATTTTGTCCCTTTCAGCTTTGCCCGTAAACACCATAAATCACAATGAGCCTCGCTTCTCTCACCTCGCTCACTAACACGCACGCGGCAAAGGAGGTGCCAGACTGTTGCTGCAGCTCTATTCTAATTAAAGCCTTATTATTATTAAATATTTAACACCGCCTTATTGCTGTGTTTTCTATTATTTTCCATTACGCAGCGTTTAGGAAATAGACAAGGAGGAAATTGTGAGAACATGACTGAGTATGAATCTCTCGACAGTTTGTTAAAAACAGAAATGTTAGGAAAATTGTTTTTTTTTTTTTTAAATAAGCAGGAGAAACTTAATTTAACCCACTGATTTTCATGAGGGGCCGCGGATAAAAGCAAAGCGTGACCTCTGTGCTTTATCTTGTAACGCCCCCGGGGGCGGTCACTGGTCCTGAACTTGTTTTTGGAGTCATTGTGTTTTTGGAAACGACACACAGCTGCAGGTCAGGGAGGACCGCTGTAAACACAGTGTTGTGTTGATGCTGGGACTCGATTGTAGCTCAGTGGGTGAAGCGACTTCCCTGTCTCACTCTGTGTGTGTCTGTGTGTGTGTGTGTGTGTGTGTTTCTGTGTGTATAGTAACAGTTGCCCTGCGAGCTTATCTCTATAAATGGATTTGTGTTGGTGCACTTGGAGATCTCCGTATGATGCTCTAATCTGATTGACCACAACCCTGGAGAGGTGGATGAGTCAAAGAGCCAAGGCTGTGTGTATATGCAGAGATGTGTGAGTGTGTGTGTGTGTGAAGTGTCCATCTGTCTTTGTGGCTGCTATTTGTCACCCTGGTACTATATATTTCCAGCTGAGCTTAGAGGCTTGTCCGGGAAATAACAACTCTGTGAGAGTTTTGGTGAAAGTCTGTTTTTGACTCTGCTGCTGTAAATCTAACACCTGCAGAAATCCAGATGTCCACATCTGGACAGTGTGTCACCTAAATGCAACATCACCTTTATGAAGCTCTAACAGCATGCATACACACAAACAAACACAAATGCACACACATGCATGCACACGTAGCCCCAGTGTGCAGAGATCAGATTGTGTCATTTCTGTGCACTGCTTGTTCCTGTGAAAGGTTTGTTTATTTCCAATGTACAGAGCATTTTCACTTCATTTTATTGGTGCTGAATTGAAAGCAGCCACAACAGATTTTAAAACGGTAGCTATTACAAACATCATGCATTTAAAGAAAACACATCCTCTTTTCTCTGTGTCTATTTATGACATAAAATACCACGTAACTCACTGTCCATTGACATTAAACATTCTGATAAAACTCTCAGTTACAGCTTATAAAGCCTTTACAAAGAGCCTCCTATCGCCGTGTGGTGTCTGTTTTTCTCTCTTTATGCACTGTACCTGAGAACATTTGGGTTGCCAAGTCAGACTCAGCCGTGTGCGTTGTGGTGTTTTTGGCGGTGCCTCCCATGCGCCAGTGTAATGTGCCTGTGAGGAAGTGATATGTAGCTGAAGACAGTGATAAAAGGCTGTCGTCTTCACCACACACTGTCACTGACGGTGCTCCCACTCTGAAATAAACACGATAATGGCGGTGTGGCTATTGTAGGTGAGGCTATAGAAGAAGATAAGGAAATACATTTCAGAGCGCAACCAAGAAGCTGCACTTGACAGGTAAAAGCCTGTCACACTTTATTTCTTCTCACTTCCTCCCACAGTTTTCTTCTTTTCTTACCTTTAAAGCGTCCAGTATACCTGCCGGCTGGCTGGCTGGGTGGGACTGTCGCCGTGGCAACGCTCTGCAGTTTACTGCCCAGTCGGTGCGTTGAGAGGCCGCGCTGCATGGTGACCTCTTTTTATTTATATGGACTTGAGCCTGTTCCAGAGACATACGGGATTACACACAATGATTATACACGACGTACAGATCACGGTCCGTGTTCGGCAGCTTTCATGTGCTGCTGCTGTTTTCTCCCTCGCCACCGCCGTCGTCGTCTCTGCGTTCGGCTCCATTACAGGAAGCTTCTTCTATTATTCAATAGTTTGCTTGATCTGATTCCACGCCGTCAGACCTCCTATCATTTATTTATGAACATGAGATGATATATGATTTGAAACGTTCCCTCGCAGAGCTTTCCAGGAACTTGGGTGTAAATCTGAAAATATTCACAGAATTAACAAACTGGTCACTTTCTTTCTTTCTTTCTTTCTTTCTTTCTTTCTTTCTTTCTTTCTTTCTTTCTTTCTTTCTTTCTTTTCTTTTCTTTTCTTTTCTTTTCTTTTCTTTTCTTTTCTTTTCTGTCTTTCTTTTTTTCTTTTCTTTTCTTTTCTTTTCTTTTCTTTTCTTTTCTTTTCTTTTCTTGATATAGTCTCCTCCTTCATTCCTCTCTATTTTGCTTTCTGACAC
This sequence comes from Decapterus maruadsi, assembly GCA_030347415.2. Lineage (NCBI taxonomy): Eukaryota > Metazoa > Chordata > Actinopteri > Carangiformes > Carangidae > Decapterus > Decapterus maruadsi. The sequence continues at coordinate 7,611,760 of CM064888.1, read as the reverse complement.
TGTAGCTTGAGCCATTATTTGGCTGTCATGGAAATCCTCAAGCATGACACCTCATTTTCCAGGATGTCACAGAGCAAATGTTGACTGCCTGTTTTTCATTGAGCTCCAGTTGGAGGAGGAGGAGAAGAAGGGAGGAGGAGGAAGAGGAGGAGGAGGAGGTAGACGTGTCCATTCATTTATTGCTACAGCCTAATGGAGAAATAGGGAGGGAGAGATAGAGAGGACCCCCACCCCCCAACCGCTGCCGCCACCACCACCGACTCCCTTCCCCACCTCCCTCCAGCTCGGCTAGACGATGAGCGCGTCGCCATAGCAACCGGTCGGTATGCTCCCAGTCCCTGCCGCTGTCAGGTGAAAACCTTGTGTCTCCAAAAATGTCAAAGTTGTGAGGGCAGCAGGCTGGGGGGTGGGGGGGAGCTGGTGGCGGAGACTTGTGTTACTTCCTGAATTTTTTGGAAGCAGTTTCACATTTTGTAGGATTTAATCTTCCTGTGAGTTTTTTCGCCCACACTCTATTTTTTTTTCCCACACTCCACTCCTCCTCTCATAAACCTCCTTCAGACCTCCCCCTGGGTGATAGCGGGGATTATATATGAGATGCCACCAACCTGCAATTTCTGCTACAGCTTATGCACAGCACACGAACTCACTAGCACTATTTGTTCATGCAAACAGACTGAAATAGTGAAATAATGAATAGCAATATGATAATAATTATTCTAAGAAATCAGTCACTCTGTCAGGAATCAAAATACATCTGTTGATAGCGAGACAAAGGGAGGTTTTTATGTAAAGCTATGCTCTAAATCTGAGCGGATGTGCATATTTATTCCAGCAGTAGATCCAGGATTCAGGGGAAACTAAATTTTTTAAGTTGGTAAATGAGGTTAGCCGCGATGCACCGAGTCTGCTGGATCTGGAAGACTGCATTTGCATTGCAGAAGTCTTTATGAAATTTTACTTCCTAAAAAAAATGTGCTCATTGAACTCCTCTGACTAATTTAAAAGTCTTTTCTTCGCCATGGTTACATTTCGTGACCATCTGCATATCACCCTCGGGCGCCTTTTTGAGCCACCGTCTCCACCGTTCCACCAGCGAGGAGAAAAGTCGCCGTCCTTTCTTCTGAATTTGCCTCAAAGCTAAATCGTGTCATCGCGTTTGAAGGGCAACACTGAAGGGCAACTAAAGCAGCACTATACTATATATATATATACTGTATATGTATGTGCTGCTTCACAATGCCCTAGAGGCTTCAGTATTGTTTCACAGCGCTCCTCTTTGGGGAAGTTGTCTTCTATCTTACTCTCTTTCTCTTCTTCTTGCTTCACATTGTTCCGGCTCAAGACAGGAACTGCCTCACACCTTCCTCATCCCCCTGCCTCTCCTCCTCATGTGTCGCCGCGTCGTCTATGTTGTGTTGTTAATCGTCTAACATGCTGTCTGCCCTTCTCCCTCTTGTGTTTAAATAAAGGTGGCGAGCTGCTTCCCTTTTTAAGACTCTACTGGAGGTGAAGCCCTGACACCCAGACCTCACCGCCGCCGTCTGGATCCAGGGACCAGCTCTCCTCTCGGGGCCGTGTGAGCAGACCTCAGACCCCTCCTCGCTGCTGCTGCTGCTGCTGCTGCTGCCTCCCCCCCTCCACCTCCACCTCCACCGGATGTCCAACCTCTGACTGAACAATGTGACCACTGGATCCGTCAGCACCATGTGACCTGCTGTTATGGATCTGAGAGTCAGCACACATTGAATCAACACTCATCCAGGTGATTGTCCACACATGCACGCACATTTTTAATGTAATGTAATGGATCTTTGTCTCAAGCTCTCAGTTTGTTGCACATCCTTACAGTTTGTCGCCCTTCAGTCGCTTCCTCAATTTTTTTTTTAAACTCATGATTCTACTTACAACTCCCCAGTTGTATCTGCTTTCTGCTCAAAACAAGTACCAAGAAACAGGAAGTGTAACACTGATGTAAAACTGATGTCAGCGTGCACTGTAAAACTGTACAGTAGTAAAAACGCCATTAACTCGGCTGTGCATGCTGCAGCTGATTCAAACCAGCCATACACTGTGATTAGGCGTGTGCGTTTTAGGCTGCACTGATATTCAGATCCCATGTTGATTAGATTGTTAAATTTTATTGTCTCACACTATAAAAAAGCTTTTTATACTTTGCCTCTTGGGACTTTGGGCCTCTTTCTTGAGACCTGAGTGCCTTTGCCATTCCCCCTGATGCCACACTTCCTTCTTTTGTTGACATTACAGAGGCAGATTTCTGCTTTTAAAAGGATACCGTGGCATTAAATCATGAATAATGAAGGGCACAGACTTAGATGTGTCGCTGAATTAGCTATATTTTGAAAACAAAAGCACACAAATGGGAGTGACTGCAGACAGTAGCCTGTCATTACAAACTATGCATGGTGACTTATGGGGATTTCTCTGCGCTGATGTCACTCTTAGTGGTTTTGGAGCTGGAAAAGCCTCTCAGCTCCAGTGCTTGTGACTTCTGCTGTGCTTAACAATCCCCCGCATTGTTGTGCAATTCAAATATTTTAGTCCCCACCAGGCTGTTTAATGATTTGTGGAGGTGTGTGACCATGATAAAGTAAGGACAAAGGCAACATACAGTCGATGGAGGAATGGAAAACAAAGCCCAAAGTCTGAGACGGGAAGGAAAGAGAAAGGAGAGGAGACCGTTCACGAGTTGTGTTTGTGTTAAAAATGTGTGGCTAAGTCGTTGTCTGTCCAGCTGTGTCTGTGTCTGCGTATGTGTGCGTATCTTATCCAGGTTTTTTTTTGTCAGGATTGTGTGTGTATGTGTGTGTGTGGCAGTCTCGCTCCCATTTCCCCTCTGGAGCAGAGCGGTACAGGAAGGCTGGCTGGTTGGCTGCCTGCACAGGAAAGGAAACAATCTCTATCTAACAGCAGATGGAGGACAGCATGTGCTTACACTGCAGAAACACACACACAGGCATGCACACATGCAGTCACACACACACACTGAAGAAGCTATGCGCAAGTACAGTAGCTTTTCTGGGTGCGTGAGTTCGACCCCGAGGGTACACGACTGATGTCAGCTGTGCAGAACCCAAACTTTCTATGAATGAGCCAGAGAGACGACACCTCAGTGTTTCCAGTGAACTTTTGAAATGTTGCCATAATAGCAAGGACATTTCTTATCTTGCAGGGAGGTTGTTTTGCCCTCTCTTTCTTTCTCTTCTCAAACCTTATTTCACTATTTCTCCTCTGTCCTTGTATTTACACTTCACATATTGCTGCAGTCTGCCGTATCTCCCCAACCTTCACATTTCTATTTAGCACTGAAAACCTAGACCTGGGTCAAAATGTATTTGCGTACCGGATTTAGTTTGTGTTGGCAGGATTTCATTCGCTCTACTTTTAAAAAAAAAGAAAGTCTTGATTATGTAAGGTAGGAAAATGACTTTCAAACATTGAAAAGTTGTTTTTTTTCTCAATGACCCCAATCTGTCAGGTTCTTTAAGAAAACCGTCACGTACTGTATTATAGATTTAGCTCTACAGTTTAGTTTGGAGCTCAGATTCTGACCCCTCTGTTACCTCTGTGCCTCGCAGGTCAAACACATTTTTCTGTTGTTGAGATTTTTGTGATGTGACACCCTGCCTGGTGCTGTGCATATCCATGGTTCCTGATGCCCTGTCATGCCTCCATGCCTCTGTCAAGAGCTATTAGGGATGGGACAGGCCTTCCCCCAGCATGCGGGCTTGTCTCGCAGCAGTGTGTGTGAAGACTGGATGTTGTGCTTCCTTTTTTCCAAGAGGGCAGCGAGTTCTCCGAGAGGCCTTCAACTTAAGCTCGTCGTTTGCTCTCCGTATGGTCTGTGTGTGTGTGTGTGTAATGCGTGCGTGCGTGTGCGTCCTTTCTGTTATAAGCCTGCCTAGGAGAGAGGACAATGAGGCTCACTATGGTGCCCAAGGCCTCGGCGAATGACTCATATTCCTATAGAATTCAGGCAGCGAGGGAGAGAGAGAGAGCAAACATCAAGGTTACACAAGCTTAATCAACAAAGTGCTGCTCATAATGTTGCTCTGCAGGGGCCGTGATCCTGCGAAAGGATTGTGAAAATGTGTCAGGTTGGGGTTTTGGGTTTTGGTAACATAATTACTGGGCTTCCACTTCCACAGTCTCTCAGAGAAGACAGGCTGCTGTTTAAATCAGCAATCACTGCAGCCCGCCCGCCCGCCCGCCTCTCTGAATCTGGGCTATGCAGTGGAAATAGCAGTTTTGTTGTTTTCCTACTTGTTTGTCAAAGCTGTGTGATAAAAGCAGCATAAAGACGCAGAAACAGTGGAAAATCAAGTGTGATAGAGCGAGGGTTTTTCACTATGGCAACCGGAGCTGCGTGACAGTTGAAAATCTTGCTTCCCGTGCAGGCGAGCAGCGGACATTTCAAGAGCCAGGAGACACAGTGCTCATATACCTTGAAAAAAAAAGGGGAAGGTTTTATAGTGCGTGTCTGCGGCGTGCAGACAGGTCTGCTCTATCTCTGCAGAGCAGCAGAGGCAGCGTGGGCCGCTCACTCATCCCTTCTGGTCCCACGTCTCCTCTCCTCTCTTCTCTTCTTCCTTCTCTTTTCCTCCCCCAGAGTCAAGTGGCTTTTTGTTCTCCCGCAGCAGTGCTTATCACTTGTTTCTCCACCGCTGCCCCCCTTCATCCCCCCCTCCTCCTCTTCCCCATCTTTCACTCAGGGAATGAAGGGATATTTTAAGGGATAGATCTTGTCTGTCCTGTGCAGACCCCAAAGGAGTGTGGTTATCGTTGTGCCCTTGTCTGAAAATGGAGGGATTTCTATTCTTTCCGTCTCCGAGGGGTTGGTTGTCTGTGAGAGCCAGGTCTGTTTAGCTCCCCTTCCTGCATCAGCGCTGATGTTTAAATAAATCTTAACACCAGTAGGAAAACTTTGTGGATTGTCATCATTACAAGGCACTGACACTACGATTTATTCTCATCCGTCTGAGTGAAGTGGGTTCCTTTGTCCCACAGGATTTCTCAATTGCCTGTTATTTCTCCGCTTGAATGAGATGACATAAAAATGAGCCACACACTCTCGGGGGAGACAGTCTGGTTGGTTGTAATGCTCTCAAAAAAATAAAAAAAATAAAAATCAGGCTTCCAAACGGCTTCTGAGTCAGCTGTTATGATTCTGCATAGAACCACATTCTAATCTGTTTAATCCTTTTTATTGACCATAAAACTTAAAAAAAAAAAAAAAAAAACGTCTGACAAATTTATGGTCAGTTTTTAAGAGGTGATTTTGCCATAATGTGAGAGCCAGTCATCGTTTCATTTATTGTTTCAGATTTTATTCTGATGCGTAAGCTGAATTTAGGTAACGCCACCAGAGGCTTTTAATCAGGAGGAGTGACTAACACACACACACATTGATTCCTGGACTAAAATTGCAAAATAACCACACAGTCTAAACAAGCATCCACAGTACTGGTATGTTACAAATGATAAAATAAAATAAAAACTTAGAAGTTCAAAGGAAAATGGTGTATTGATTCTGGATCTCATTTTTGTCCATAATGACTTCTGGTCTGAGCTACTTACTGTACTGTAGTAGGAAGTACTTTCATTTGGTTTCATGTCGAGATGAGACTCTTGTTGTTTGTGAGCTATAAACAAAGCTACAACCAGGAAGTGATTAGCGCAGCATTGCATCAGTACTGGGCTGGTACTGCCCAGTGACTACAGAGTCTCACAAAGCCCAGCCGTGAGGAGCAGCAACCACACGCATTTCCCCATAAAGAGGTCACAACTTCTTGTTTCTCACTCCGCAGTTTTTTGTAAACAAACGAGATATAATGTTTTAATTACTGTGTTTGAGAGGTTGGTGGTTTGTAGTATTGCAGCAGTGAAGTTTTTCTCAACAAACTCAAAGATACAGAAGAGAAAAGACTCCTTTTTTTCATATGCATTCTCCTCATTTCCAGTGGTGTGCACGTCCCCTCTTGGGAGCCAATACGTCCCCTCTTGGGAGCCAATAAGCATGCTAAAGTGCCCTCTAAGGAGCCTAAATGCGTGCTAAAGTGCTCTCTTCAGTGGTGTATGTGCCCTTTTTGCCCCTGCCCTTCAAAAAGTCTGTGCACGCCACTGCTCATTTCACTGTGTTTTGCTACAGGGTTTGTTGTGTTATTGTTTGTTTGTTAGACTCAGATAAGTATGTGAGATTGGAGAAGAGGAAAACAACTACCGATAATTATAGCTAATAGTCATAACGGACAAAACATGAGAAACACTGAGGTCGACAAAGATGTCAGTTGTCGTTTAATGTAAAGGCTGCGGGTGAATCATCCACTTAAACCTCCGACAGGTGCTCACCTGACATGCACGAGTCTAAGCGCTTGTTATTTTGCCTCCGTGTCTAATGCTTTCTGTCCTCCTCCTACAAGTTGAGCCACATATTTCCCATGTGTCGCCGCGCTGACAGGTTCACACTGTTACACACAGTTGTTTCTTCGTCTTCTCGCTCTCTCCCTCCCTCTTCCAACATGTCTCTCGTGGTGCTACCTGTTCATCGCAGTGCGCCAGTGATCACAGAGTGCTGGGTGATAATGAGAAGTGTCACAACGCCAGTTTTGTCACTTTCTGGCCCAGCTGCTGCTCATTACTCCGGCCATCGACGGCTCTGATCCCAGGCCACATAATTGCTCTGTCCCTGAATAATTGAAAGAGAGGACGAGGGTAAATCCCAGAGGTGTCAGGGTGGGAGAAAGATGGATGCCTCTGTGTTCACCGCTGTCAGGTTGGGAGGTGTAAAGGGGCTGGGAGGACATGATGAGGCCTTCGCTGGCAGACTGTCTCCCCCTTCTCCCCATACACATGTGTTGGTGGATGATGGACCACTAACAGAATGATTTCTGGCAGGGTGGTCCTCAAACAGGCCCTGGCACATGAATTTCCCATGGATCCCTGCTGTAGCGTTTGTCAATTTGTGGGTATGCACTAGTCCTCATGTGTGGGTTCTTCATGCCAAGCAGACCAGCAGTGTAGCTCTGCATGCCAATAGTTAGTAGATTTGGTGCAGAAACGTATGCATGTTCTGTGCAGGCGTGTAAATCTGCAGATCAGGAGTGATTAAAAGACCTACTGGCTCCTTGGAAAAATATTAACTGTGACTGCGTGTGCGTGTGAGAGACACACACTTGCACATTCTCACAGCCGTGTGAACACACAGACTAAGTGACACTCAAACAAGCCAACCAAGTGTAAGATCAGATGTGATGTTTGCTCGTGCAAACCAGACTGGTGTAAATATTTACTGCCAATTACACTCTTGGTTTCCACGCCTCGCTAGAATGCGACGGCAGCTCCCGACTGCTATGAAAGACACAAAGTCCTAAACGAGAGCTGCTCTCAAATGTTACAGTTATGGCTGGAATGTTTTTAAGAGGATTATCAATAATCGCCTCTCATGTAGCACCATGTTATTTTTAACTAATATGCAGCACCTAAAAGCCCTCATTTCCAAAGAGGACCTCTCCTAATGGCAGCGCTTTTAGGGTCAGACACAGCGGCCGCCATATCTCAGTCAACAGGATGTTATGGCCTCAACCTGGCAACCGACTTCAGCCTCTTTTTTTTTTCTTCCCCTTGGCAGTGGCTAATGTGAGTTTCTCTTTGTTAAAGTAAACGCATCTCTGCTGCGTGCAAACCCAACACCAGCGCACGTACAGTGAAGCACATATGCATTTTCTCACACATTCAGCCCAGCTCTCTGCGGGAGATGCTATACATTCGTTCCCATGGAGGTGGAGGGGCTGACGCTGCAGAGCGGAGCCAGCGGGTCTCCAAGGTCATTACCACTGCCACAGCGTCTGGGCGCCCTGGGAAGGAGGCAGGAATTGATTAATGACAATGCTAGGAGCGCAGGAGGGGAGGAAGAAAGTCGTGCTGCAGAGGTAGAGTTGTTACTGTAGCAAGACAATGCTGGCGCGAGATACTGCAGAGTCTGACACACCACTACAAATGCTCCTGATGATTATGATAATCATAATAAAGCTGCTGGGGGTGCAGGGCAGTTCAGTGATATTACTCATTACAATAGTTATTTTTACTCTGACCTGCTCCGATAAAGTTGCCAAGAGCTCAGAAGCATGGACGCCCACATGTCGCATCAAGTGTTGAACAGGAAGCCAGACTACTGATTAGACAGTGATTATGGGCAGCTTTTCACGCCATCATGCACATCATGTGTCATGTAAACGTACTGAGTCAGTACATTTTACATGACACTTGAAAAAAATTAATTATTGCCTTAATCTCTCTCACTGATCTCAGAGCAGACAGACAGCCATCGAGCCATGGAGTACACTATGTTCCTGTTCATCCCACTCTGCAAACACTGCATGAATGCAATAATAGATTTATAATTTATTGCAATAAATAACACAGGTGCAAAAAGTTGACTATCTCAGAAATTACCAACTTGATTTTGCATTCCTTGTAATGTATTTCTAATAAAGCTTTGCTTGCTACTGCACATAAAACAAACTGTTCTGGGTATAAATTTAACTTGACCCAGAATTATTTCCAATATTTAATATTCAGCTTGTGTTTCTCTTTACTGGCTCCAGGTTTGTAACACTCGTTTTTTTTAACTCAGGAGCCGTTGAGTCACACAAAAGGTTGGACTGAGCCCCATCCCCCTACCCCCCCTTTTTTTTAAGTGACTTGTTCAATATCTCACAGGTGCCAGGTTGAGGGCCAGGTTACCATGGGAACACATTGTGAGGAACTGCAGAGTAAATCTAAAAAATAAATAAATAAGTAAAAAAGTGAATTATCCACAGTGCAATCTTTAAAATCTTAGAAACCTGGCTCCTGGGATTGCATTTTAAATCTCTAAACTATATGCACGGACTGCACTGTGATGCAGTGCGAGTGCAGTTTATTGATGTTATCTGCAGAGCAGAATCAGCAGGAACGGAGTGGAGTTAAGTTTAGAAAGAGCAACACCAACACCTTGTCCAACTAGGTTACATGGCACAGGAAACGGTCGCACATCTGTGTGAGCAGATGGACACCCCGGCCTCGTCTCCACGGTCCAGGCTGTGAATGTAGCGCACTGTCCTTTAAATAGCTAACCCGACCCAGGTTTACTCACTGCAGCTCCCCAAAGGCAGAGGCAGAGGCAGCGACGCGGTGACTCGAGGACGACCTCCTCAAATAGAAAGTGTGAACTTTCACTAAACATTGTGCAGAGTTCGCACTGCTCAAGCATAATGATGTAATCCTTAACCCTGTTGTCTCCTAAAAACTCATTATTTACATCAGAGACTTAAAAATGGTCCGACTCTGGACGATTTGTTTTGGTCTCATGTCCAAACCACAAAAAAATAACCTGCAGCTTCACCACCTCACTCACACATCCTCCTCTGTTTGTTTCACCTTTCCATTACCAAACATTACAACCAAAAGTTCACACCTGTTGCCATAGTTACAGAAACAAACACCATGCCATCCACCCAACACTTATTATCGCACAGATCAGACCTCTCATACTGTAGCTTTCCTCTATAAATAAGGCTTCTTTATTTTAGTTAGTCATTCTGTGGTTGCACCACAATGAGACAGCACAGCAGTCAACAACACTGGGGAGGTAAGATCACGTTTTATATCCGGGAAATTGATATAGAAGATGCTACATTTGGCCGAGACGGTTGCTGTAACCCACAACTGTATGTGACATTTTACAGTATTTCAGTTTGACTGAATAATTTATACCAAGATAAATAATGAGAGGGACATTTCACTCAAAATAAACTAATAACCAGCTCTGCTGTTTTAATGCTATGCTAAGCCAACTCTCCCCAGGCTGCAGACTAATTTAACGGACATGAGAGTGGTGTTGAGCTTTTTATCTAATTATCTGATAGAGAGCTATGAGCTTACTTCTTAAAATATCAATTTATACCTTTTTTTTAATTAAAAACACATAATTTAATTTGCATCTGATTGTGAATTATGAACGCTTAATTAAGTCGATCAGTTTCAGGCAAAAGGTGGCGAACATGTCTCGAACACAGCAGTGAGAAAACGCACAGAGGGCTTCAGGCGACGGGTTGTTTTTTTCTCCTAATAATAAGCCATCTTGCAGGTTTCAGTTTAAAAAAGAAATAACATTGTGCGACCCTAAAGGGTAAACAGTCTGGCAGCTTTTTCGCTCAGAGGACACAATGTACCTACTGCCCGCTCACCCTGTCACGTCGCCCCCTACACCCACCGCCCATTTTCCAAATTCCCCAGCTGATGTATTTGAAGAGACAGAGAGACTCTGTGCCCAGAGAAACCACGTTCAGTGGAACTGACAGTGCTCTGTCTGTGGGCAGGCCAGCACAGCCAATTTCTTTATCTTATCTTCTATTGGTAACAAGCTCGTCCTCTCTCAGGGTTAGGTGTCTGGGGCTAATTAGCCAGACAATAGCGGAGAACTGCAGGGGTATCATCATGTCTCCTCAGGGTTTGGTTTTGTGTTTTTTTTTAAACACGAGCCTGACAGAGCAGGAAAGCACGCCACAAGGAAAAGACAAATCCACAGAGAGGGACAGCTCATCCTCCAAAACAAAACGTCACAGACAGGAAAGAAAAAAGGTCAGCTTCTTGGTTTGGGAACATAAACGACATATTCCATGAATCACAGTTCCCACACTCATATTTATTATGATGAGAGCGAGGATGGAGTAAGCAAAAGAGAGGCCTTGCAGTGGACTGGCTCGTCTTGTGTGTGTATTGTGACAGGACCATGTCCGTGCATGTGTTTTTGTTTGTGCGCTGTGAGGTATGCAGGTTTTCAGAGGTGGCAGGTCGTAATCAGTGCAGACAGATCTGTGAGTCATACAGCACATACCAGGTGCTGGAGGTCTCAGTGAACACAACACGGCGGCTGCAGCGTTGTCACTTCCAGTACTGTACAGTATGTAGACAGAAACAGCTTGATTGGTTATAATGAACTGATGGGACTGCAGATGCAAATTAGCTCAAAGCTATAATCTGGTACAGTGCATCAGATGGCGACATTTATGTTTTAACTGTACACTGTCCCTTTTTAAATAAAATTGAATTGAATGCAAAAGCGACATATTAAATAATCACATTAGTATCTAAAGTTTAAACTTTGCAATACTCTATTTCCTGCTTTAAGTATTTATTCTGGATCCACGGGTGGTTCGTTGCATTGCATTGTTGCATTGCATTAGCAGGAAAGCTAACGTGGTTATTGAAAGTCTTCTTGTTTGTTGTGGTTTATTGTGTCTTCACTCGCTCAAGCGCTCATTTTTAATTATAGTTCGCGCGCTTTCAATCTTGTTTTTTGATGACATGACTTCATAAAAGATTACAGGTTATAATCATGAATAATGTGTAATGACTCACTAAAAGTAAATGAAGTAATTAGTTTTCTTTGCTTTTAGGTACAGTTTCAAATTCTTTCTAGCTTTACCTTTAAAACAACAAACTCACATGGTTAATAGACACATTAAAAGCAGTTTATGTTGAAATGCCCTGGTGGCCTAGAGGTAGAGCCACAGCTGCCAGACATGGGCTGCACCAACAGCGTCCCCTGCTCACGTTTAGCCACGGTCCATCATTCATTCATTACATGTCATGTCTCCACAATGAAAATGGAGTTCAGTCAATCTGAAGTTAAAATAAGGCATTTAAAGTTACACAAAGTTGCTGCTCCAAATTTCCTGTTTTGTTATAATCTCCCTTGTGCAGCTCAGCGTGGCAACACAATGAGGTAATTCAGGGATAAAAACAGTGGATATCCACTTAATTTTGGCTCTTTTGCATTGGAATCACACTGAGTGCTGCAGATTGATTCACAGCCAACTGATTCAATGTAAATATAGACATAGAGAGAATATTGTGTTAGAACTCATTTATAATTATCCTATTGGATGGCTGATTCTCACTCCCTGCGGTATTAATAGTGTTAGAGCAGCAGGATACTGACAGCCTGAGTAACTAAGGACACATACATACCACTGAAATAACTGGCTGCCCAGGACAATACCCTTCTCCAAGGCTACTTGTAAATGTCTCCTATTGGAAAATAAGGACGCCCCGGAACTTCCCCCGAGCTGACATCTCCCATGACCTATTTTCATTATGGCTGATGGTCGGTGACTAGCTGCAGAGTGCTAAATGGAGGGAAGGACAATAAACACATGAGAGTGCATACAATGCAGTGATAGCAGTTTGCCCAGAGTCTGACCCTAGCGCTAAACGATGACTAACACTAATAGTCTAAAATTGAGACTTGTGGTCTTGGCTGGTTTGTGCCGAGTGAGGAGAAATAGCAAGAGAGAGATAAGATACCCCGGAGGACTAGGGGAGAAGTGTTATTTATAGTTATAGAGTTATACAAGGGACATTTCCACATGAAAACAGAAGAAAGGAAGTCGGTGACGTCCTCTGAGACGCCGAAGAGGTCAGGACCGGAGAGCACGGCAGTGACAAGATGGGAAAGAGCTAGAGAAGCGGACAAACAGGCTGGTGTGGTCCCCAGAGGAGCAGTGGAACTGGAGGTTGGAGGATAAAACCGTGACAGGGTGACATCTCCAGTGGTGATGAGGAGCCGGGTAGCTGGGAGACGTTTACAGGAAGCAGCAACGCTTTACCACAAGGTGCAGCCGTGGGGCAGGCTCCGGGCCCTCTGCTGGGTGTCCCTGCTATGCCGTCGCGCACACAGACACACAAACACAAACAAACAAACAAAGCATACATAAAATTCAATGCGGTGGAAAGTCCCACAAGGCAGCATGAGTGTATTTCCACATCACAAAAACCCTCAAGTCTTGTAGAGACACAGTCCTACTCTTCATACATACAACAGTAACTCAGCTCAATATCCGCCCCCTCACAGCGAGCCTGTGACATTTGCAGAGGGAGAGCTGGAGTAATAGAGGGAGGGGTGGGGGGGTAGTTCTTCCTTTCCTCTCTTCTCTCATTAGAATTCTCTCATCAGTCTTCCCCCACGGAGCGGTGGCTTGACATGTCAGGGTTTATTAATCGCTCCAGGAAATATTATTGACCTGGACCTTCTGCTGCAGTCGGTGTCTCTGCTCTGCTGCCTCCACATTCCTCCGGTGTCCTGCCTCCTGGACACATTACAGGACACTGCGGCACAGCGTGGAGGCTTCAACGCACAGTGTCTTCATTGACTATGCACTTGGCCTGGGCTTTTCTTTTCACTGCAGCTGCAAAGCACCACACACACACACTCACACACACACACCTGCAGCCTTGGGGAGACAAAGCACGCTCTGCTCTGCTTCATTACGGGGTGAGAGCAGCTCTCTTTCAGATGCACTTTGCTGAGATTCCAACTTTTTCTTTTTTAGAGAGCTTCGATGTGAGAGGAAAAAAACACACCTTTAAACCTGCACACATCCCAGGGCTTATTGGTTTTCACATCTTACCAGTAGCTTGAAATAGAATAGAGATGCTTAAATCAGAGTGATGTGAGACCCTGCTCTGAATGCTCAAGCGCCAGAATCGATCGGAGATGCTCCCCCCTCCCCTGCATTCCTCTGCAAGGAGAAAATGAGGGGATGATCAGAGTCAATCAGCTGAGACTCCTGGACGCTGTTGTGCACACAGGAGGGGGGCTCATACTGGTGTGGGTGTTGATGTGCATGTGCATCGGGGGTGATGTTATCAAAGAGAGGTGGGGGAGAAGGCAAAGAGCAGAGCGTGAGGGTGGAGGTGTTAAGCCTCTTTCTGCCTGAGTGTAGATTTGAGCTCTCCCCGATCTGATACGTCCACTTCAACGTGGCTTAAGCACTCGTTTTGTAGATCAGTGTCATCTGACACCCAGGCCTTCAGTTTAACATACAGATTGTATGCATGTGTGACTGTGTGTGTTTGTGTGTGCGTTGTTATTTCTGACATATAGCACATTAAGACCCTTCTCATGCCATATCCTGGAAGTCACACACTGTGGCACTGCCACGGAAATGGCTGAAGGAAAACAGCTGTTATCAGCTCTAAGTGGCATTTACTCAAGTTCTTTTCCTCCGTCTGATAAAAACGCAGATTAAAACATGAGAATAAAGCTTCACAAGGCCAGTCATTGAGTTTATAGACACGCATTCATACCTTTTTTTATTTTGATACAAATTTCAATTAGATCTTTTTTAAAAGCAACGCATTCTTCCTTCGACCCTCTCTATGTGCAATTATTTTTCTCAATGGGTCTGTTGAGGAAGTGGACTTGTTTTTCAAAGATTGGAGGATTGCGCCTCCGTGTGGACGCGTCAGGCATTACACTATGACTAACGGATGACCAGGATATGAGTGTGTTGCTCCATTGTGTCTCTGTGAACTTTGCACCGATGAGCACATTCCTGCGCGCAGCAGTCATGAATAAAGTAATATGCCTCAGATCTGACAATAGCATTTGTATTCCCTGAATGGCGATATTATCCAGCAGCCATGTTCTCATGCATCTCGACTTTGGGAACATGTCTGGCACTAAATTTAATAACCCGTCTTCATGTTGTTTTTCTGCAGTCACAATGGTCCTGCTTCTGTTCCTTGTGGCAACCACGACAACATCCAATTCCACCGGCAATGGCAACCATACAAAAGGTAAGAGGCGAGCAATAACAAGAGTGATGCACCTCGACATGTGAGGCTGAATAACGCTGAGCAATTTGCGACGGCAAACAAAATGCCATGGCTCCTCGCTGCGGTCATCACTTTTCCCTAAGATGTGATGATTATGTATGTTCTGCAGCGCATGCATCTGCTTGATAATAGCCGTTACTACAGCCCTTGTTATTACCGGATCACAATGAGCTCGTGCAGGCCTGGACAGTAATTTAAAGCTTATTGTCAGCCTTTATAAACACAGCTAATAGCCGGTTGTGTGGCTGTGACTCTTGGCTGAGTCTCCATTCTTAGAGCCTCTCATTTTCTGTTGGACATGCCGACAGGACAAAATGGGCTGATACTTATCTCTGTAGACAAAATACAGCCCGAGCCAGTTATTAAATCAGCCCCGTGGACAGAGCAGAACATGGAAGGTGTGTTGCCGTGCCAAGTATTGATTTAGTTTGTTATCACTTCATGCAAGAGACAACTTATGAATGCAGCCAAGCACATTTGTACACAGAAACACATGCCCGGCCCCCCTCCTTTCCTGCTTCTTTTGTTGATGTTTGCTCCCTGACCCCCCTGGCTCTGCTTCTCCTTCTTCCTCAGAAGACGTTACATCCTCCAGTCAACACATCCTCCCCATCGTGCTGGTCCTGTCCCTGCTGCTGATCATCATCGCACTGCTAGCCTGGTACTTCCTCAGGTAAAAAAAAAAGAAAGAAAAACTCCCATCCTGCAAAGACTCGCCCGCCTCACCTCGCCCCCCTCCCCTCCCTTTTGCCCTCAACAAATGGCCCTGAGCCAGAACTCGGAGGCAGAGCTCAGGGTGACAAACACTTCCTCCTTTAGTCATTGAGGCGGAGCCCTGTCAGGAAGTACTGCGAGCTGACTCCCTTTCATGCTTAGTGAGAAGGGAACAGGCTGTGACAGTGGACGTACACAGGCAGCAGAGGAGAGTCCAGGAGAAATTCTCAACTACATTTGGACTAGAGTGCTGTCTTTCCAAGACATCAGCTAATGAGAAAGAGTAGCTTCTCAAGCTTCAGATGGTAGGATGGATGACAATTTTTTTTTGCTTCTTTCCGGTGAGATTGTTCAACAGATGTTAAGATTGTGGCGCTGAAAAGAAGAGTTATTCAGGACATCATCATCATTATTATCTTATCTCATGATCTTGATGACTTTGTGCCATTGTGTTTCTTATTTAATTGTTTGTTTGTTTTTCCTTTCAGGTTAAAAAACCAGAAGAAACCAGTTGTCACAACAGTTGACAAGAAGATACCAAATGGCATCCTGGAGGAACAAGGTAACATTGTTGTAAATTGAACATTATAAGAGACAGACTGTAGATTGAGAGAAAGGACTGGCTGGCAGTCAAAAGGCGTAGTCGGATTTGTGAAGGAGATGTATAAAAACACGAGGCAACTGAAAAGAAAGTCAGACAGGGGGGAGGTGGAAGAGAGGCATCGGCTTCACGTTGAAACTGTTCATGGTAGGTTGTCCCGTCATTGTTGTGGCGGTGGTTGTCTGTGACTTCCTGTGGTTAAGGTGAAAAACAAAACCATTTCATAGACTTTTTGACGCTGCATATGAAGTAGGTATGCAGTGTTGGAAGTGCAGAGATCAGAGGGGTGTGTGTGTCTGTGTGAAGCATGGTAGCAGCTGAAGGACTTACAGGAAACAACACGTCTTGAGGACTTATGCATGTTCTTTAGGAAGTGTTTTCTTATCATTCATTACAAAGGAATGTGTACAGGGCAGGTTGGACAGTATAGGAAATATTACTGGAAACAAACACAGCACACCCATGGGTCGCTGCAACAAACACTGCATGGACTGTGAGATAGAGGCTGAGCTGCTGATTGTGACTGTAAATATCACACATTTTCATATGAGACTGATTTTATATTAGTTTCACAGTATTGATTTTCAAGACTGGAGGACAGGATGTAGATGCAGAAGATTTACTTTTAAATCAGTTGAGGATGTAGACTTTTAAGCTAAATCTAATTTAGATTTCTTTCCTGCCTCAAGACACCTTTTAACTATTAATAAACTGTAAATTATAAAATATATACACTGATTTACTTGCTATTTATGGTTCAAGAGACATTTTTATGTGATAAAACCAAGTTGCACAGTGTCAAAATGGGTCAGATGCTATGTTTGATAATGATTATTATTATTGTGTTCTCTGACTGTATGTGTATGATTTGGTGTATGTGTGTGTTGTGTTTTAGAGTTTGGATACAGTACTGAGTCGTTATACACCATTGTACCCCCAGGTCAGGTATACAGGGTGGCGGTCTCAGGTCTCACCACACGTTACTAACTCGGTGTAATAATTGTGAAAACTAACTAACAGAATGCTAAGTCTGGTGCTGGAGAGAGGTTTGCATTGATAAACCCGCCGTAAGTGGCCTTTTCTCTGGGCTCCTCTGGTCCTCTAACACCTGTTGATGTTTGGTGATCATTGAATTCTCATACTCCTTTTTTTTTATTTTATTAAATGAAGCTCTGAGATGTACATGCCATAAGAGTTGAAATCAATTTAGTCTTTGCTAATCGTAGCTTGAGATAAATAAAAACTGAAATACCTAGCTATAATTACGGATAAATTATAATTAAGAGTAATGGATTAAATGTCAAAATACTTCACTAACAGTTAGATTAAGCCATGTATTTGCATATATTTTTAATTTAGTTTTTAATCAACTTGAATGGCTGTATCTGGAGTGAGAGGGCGGTGTGAAGGTGCAGCTCCTGGTCTAATTAAACCCAATCCTATTCTATAAACATCACTATGACATTAACTTAATTTATTAGTCAAACTGTAACATACTGAGCTGATTTTGCAAAGTTTTAATCTGTAGCTGTAGTTTTTCCTCGAACACAAGTGAAATGATTCAAATTCAAACCCCGGTCGGTCCTGCAGAGATGATAAACCCGCTGACTGTTTTCCTCACAGAGCAACAGACGGTCGTCCTTCTGCCCAGATCCCCGTCGGCGTCGAAGACCTTCTTCCCCATCCTAGTGGATCAGCTCGAGGAGGAGTACAGGCTCCGCTCTGCTGATGATGGCAAGCTCTTCAGGGAAGAGTACAATGTAAGCAACCCCCACCCCATCCCCACCCCTCCTCTCTCTTCTCTCCTCCTGGCGATCGGAGCAACAGGTGGCCTTAAGTCTTCTGCTGAGTAGTCCTTCATCAGGCGACTGCAGTTAAACTACTGGTTCGCTGTGGTGCAGCCACACAACGATTTATAGGACTGTTTGAGTTCTGTTTAGCTATTTATTTTTATGAAGTGCAGTTAAGAATGTAATTACAGTATTTGGAGCGAATCACTTGATACTCTTAATGCTAATGCTAAAATGATGATGATGAAAAGCAGTTGTTTCTGGCTGATGAAAATATTTGAAATTGTCTTGTGTAGGTCAGAGGGTTTTTTTTTGGCTTTCAGTGGTTGCAACAGAAACAGCCCATGGTCAAAAATATCTTAAGTGGGTGTTAAGGGGTTTTTACCACCCTCACCATGACATGCTATGTGTTTCAATAGAGGGGCAGTGCATTTAAACCGTGACTTATGGATGTATGTTTTATTAAGGAAAACTACTAATAGCTTAATGTGTCACGTTGGAAATGACACACACTGTACACATACACACCCACACCCATGAAAAATACCCTTGCCTATTTGTGACCATGATTAAAAATCTGGGTCAAAGTTAAGTGTGTGACTCACTTTTCATGAAGGGTGTAAAAAAAAAAAACTACCAAAAAAACCTATCATTTTATTGAGCGTCAGCAGCACAGACAGAGGAAGTTTAATGGAGGGCTGTTTGCCGTAGGTAGCAGAGGAAGTGCCTGCATCACGGCTGAACAAAGCCCCACATGCAGCACTGCAACACAATGCACTGGTTCTGAGGGGTTGTGTGAGGTTATGTAAAAAAACAAAACAAAACTGACAGTGGGTTTTTCTCCGCAGTCGTTGCCGGGCGGTAATGCCCAGGGAACGTACGAGGAGGCCAACAAGGAGGACAACAAGGAGAAGAACCGATACCCCAACATCCTTCCCTGTGAGTGTGCTCTCTGTCTCTGTTCTGGTGGGAACTAAGGGTGTTTTTTGACTCGCACTGAGCGATCACAGTTTCCTGTATGTGTGCGCACGTATGTCTGTGTGAGTCTCTCTCTCTCTCTTTTGACGGTTCAGATATAGTGCATGTGTTTGACTGGCGCTTCATGTGTCACCTCGTCACTCGGTTTCGTCCTACTCCTTCCTTTTTTCACAGTTGTCGTTCCTATATTTCTGTCTCTATCAATTTAGTGGGTGCATTGTTTTGAGCTTCTTCTGTTTTTATGTCATAGTTCAACTTTTTGGGTGATACTCACAGAAAGTTAGGGATATTTGACAAGAATATCCCAATAGAAAGTTCATGCTACAGTGATATTCTAAGCTTTTTAAGTAGAAGTGCAATGGTCATTTCTTTATCTCAAACAAAATCTCAATGTCTCAATAACTTGATCAATTTGATGAAAGTGTTGTCTTGGTCTCATGATGTCAACATTTAGTCAGACGGTTGTGATTTTTGTAATCACCTTGTTATATAAGTACTGCAACATTGAACAATTGCACATGTGCATTCAAAAGTTTAGAGACGGTTAAATTAAATTCACCTGTAAAGGTTATAGTGCATTTTAGGTTCATTCTGAAATTTAATCCAAAAGCCAAACATCCCTAACTTTTTGTGAGTAGTGGATGTGTATTCACTATCTTTCCAAGAAATAGATACAATCGCCTTCACGTCTATAATATAAAAAGCCGGGTTGCCTCCATTCAAAAGGTAACAAAATGTGCTTATCAGTATCTCTGAAGCGCTCTTTATCTGTACAAAAACCCAAGCATAAAATTAAAGTAAGCCGTTTACAGCGCTGATTTCATCGGTTTACTAACCTCATTCCCGGCAAGAAAGCAAATGAGCGGTCTTTCCTCAAAAATGTGAAGCTATTCCTGGAATGTTTTTTTGTTTACCTGCACAATATCAGTGTTAACTCATGTAGCAGTGGCCGACTATGTGTGTTATTTTTCCGCCGTAACCCCTGTAAACTTTCCAACTCCAACAGATGATCATTCCAGAGTGGTGTTGACTCAGCTGGATGGAAATCCCTGTTCAGACTATGTGAATGCCTCTTACATCGATGTGAGTTATGCTTTGAGTCTTTATTTTCACCAGTCCCATGACCGTTGTTCATAACTCTGTGGATTGGAAACACTAACTGTAGCAAAATTGCAATTATTCCTTACGAACGCTCTGCTCCTCTGTGACACGAGTCCGGATACGACTGTCCAACTTGGCCTCTTTGTGCACAGTTTAAAAACTTGACATTTATGATTCAAAGTCTATTTCTGATCTTGCTAACAGCTGCAGACGCAACAAACTCACCACCAAGTCAGTAGTAGTAGCTGTCTGGAGATTTGTGTTCATGTTCTCAACTGAATTCATGTTTTTCTTACAGGGTTACACAGAAAAGAATAAATTCATAGCAGCGCAAGGTAAGAAATCACACAAAGCCTTTATTTTTCGTTTTTATATTTTTGGATACATGTTTATATCTTAATATTTCTTTAATATTTCTCTCTCAGGGCCCAAAGAAGACACTGTAGCAGAGTTCTGGAGGATGATATGGGAGCAGAAAGTAGCGACCGTTGTCATGTTGACAAATCTGAAAGAAAGGAAAGAAGTGAGTGATTTTCAGCTTTGTTTATTTATTTCCCAAATGTGTCTCAGCTCCCCAACTTGAGTGTCCAAGAACAAGATATAATGCATTCCTACAAGCCCCAGGGTTCCTCCTCCTGCCAAGTGTCTGCTGCGCTAACTTTCCTCTAAGAGAGAGGGGGGAGGGGGGGGTTGCAAGCGAGACGGAGGATTTCTCTGTGGGGGTTAATAAAGCATCACAAAAAGAATTTGAGAAAGAAATGTGCCTCAAATAGATTTCATCAGTCGTGGTCAAAGGTGAGAACAAGGGCGTTAAATTCAAATCGTTCATTTCACACCTTAATCTCCCCCCGTTTGACATCTGTTTCTTCGCTGCTGCTTCTTCATCGTGAACTGGAGCTACTTCACTGAGAGGGAGAAAGGCTAAAAGAGATCAATAAGAAGAGGACTGTTGAAGATTTAAATCAGGGTTGAAATCAATGGCTACATAATGTGCAATAAAGTCCTCGGAGGCAGGATCATAATCACCCAGCTACGTCCTCTATTGAGTTGTCTCACCCCCTCACACTTGTATTAATCCGGACCGACTGGCTGTGAAATTGAAGCACGGGTGTCATGCATGTGAATCACTTTGTCTCTCCAAAGAGAAAAGTCCTTGAATATGTTCAATATGGAGCTGCTTTTTAAGTGTTTAATTTATTGAATCCTGGCTTTTTTTTTCACTCCCACAGGACAAGTGTTGCCAGTACTGGCCGGATCAGGGCTGTTGGACCTACGGGAACGTGAGAGTGGCGGTGGAAGACTTCACCGTCCTGGTGGACTACACCATACGCAAGTTCTGTGTACAATATGTAAGTTACTGTATGTGTCAGGCTGGCAACACCTGCTGCATGTGTTAAGATTCACAGATATTTGAAGCTGGAGTTTCCTGTGTAGTTCCTTTTTCATAGTAAAGCATTTACTGTTGAAACTGCTTCACCACAAAGCCACGTTGGCGTTGATAACACTGTAAAATTGTGCATGTGTGTGTCTGTGCAGCAGGCCAGCGATGCCGCTAAGACTCCCCGCCTGGTCACCCAGCTCCACTTCACCAGCTGGCCTGATTTTGGAGTTCCCTTCTCCCCCATCGGCATGCTCAAGTTCCTCAAGAAGGTCAAGGCCGTGAACTCACCCGTGTGTGGGCCCATCGTGGTTCACTGCAGGTACAGGAAAGCTGAGTCAATGGGGACCTGTTGTCTATTATTTTGTCATTTGCTCGTAATGGCTTTAATCATCCAATCCGTTTCTATGGAGATGAAAATATTTGGTCTTGAATATCCTGTGTGTGTCTGCGGGGCAAGTGTCAGCAAACATTTCGAGTGACTATAGAGATACGCGTGTTTACCAGCACAGATGTCGCTTTGTTTCCCTCCTGTTGTTCATTAACATGCAAGTGTCAGCTGAGGATTGTGTTGTGCTGCAGTCAGTCTGAGCTTCGCTTTGTGTCTCTGCAGCGCTGGCGTTGGGAGGACGGGAACCTTCATCGTAATAGACGCCATGATTGACATGATGCACGCCGAGCAGAAAGTCGACGTGTTTGGCTTCGTCTCCAAGATACGAGAGCAGCGCTCGCAGCTCATCCAGACAGATGTGAGTTTAGAGATCACTTTGAATAAACGCTACAAGTCACATTTGTCTTGTGACAGTTATTATTGTGAAGGGGAAGTTCCATTTCCCCCCGCCCCCCTCGTATACTAATGTGCCAATGCATAGCAGATGTGTTTGTGCTAATGTGTTTTGTTTGTTTGTGTTGTCACCCCAGATGCAGTACTCATTCATCTACCAGGCCCTGCTTGAATACTACCTCTACGGAGACACAGAGCTGGACGTGTCATCTCTGGAAGGACATCTGCACAAACTGCACAACACCTTCACAACCGGTGACCGGGTCGGCCTGGAGGAGGAGTTTAAAGTACGACATCCCAGTTCACATCCAGTAAAACACAAAGCCTGGCACACTGCTGTTACTGCAACAGTTTAGTTTTGCTTTAAGATGCAATTTACTTACAGAGGAACACCTTCTTCTTGAATGCAGAATCAAATAACAAATAAGTGTTTTCATTATCTGCATATGTAGGAATGTAGAATCTACTTTGCTATATCCAAATAAGATGATAAAGAACCAATATCTTGTGATTTTCACACCTAAGAGACAAACATTATAAGACTGAAATCAGATGAAATACTAATTCAAGTCACTTTGGCCCTTTTTTCTCCAAAACTGAGCTCATTTTAAATCTTCATATTGTGGAGCCACTCCAGTGAAAATCATCATCATGCAAAAGACAACAGAAAGAGGACTCGCATTCCACCGCTCCCAAAACACACACACACACCAACACACACCATCTGTTTTCCTCCTGAATATTTGAATCCTCCGTCGCCCAGGGAAGAATAGCAGCCGCAAAATCTGTGGCTTCTAGATAATCTTTTTTTCACACGGTACCAATTTAATTATTGGATTCCACAAACAGATTATTTCACATTTTCTCGGTACGCGGCCATGTTAACCTACATTTAATAGCTGCAGTGCTGATGAACCTTGTTAATGCAAATAATTCTCACTATTGTGACTCATAACTGGACAAAAGTGAACCACATGAGCTGCAGAGGTATTTTAGAACAAAACCACTCAGGGCTAATATAAATAATTTGTTTCTTGTTCTCTTTTATGGTTAATAATACAGACTTGTCCGTCTATCTATGAATAATAAATGCGATCTATAATCGTCAGTGAGGCTTCTTTAATTTCCCGCTTTGAATTTGTGAGACCACACATTTTGAAGTTTGATAACATTTCAACTTACGTAACTTTCTTGTCTCTCTGCCTAGAAACTGACCAACATGCGAATAATGAAGGAGAACATGAGAACAGGGAACCTTCCTGCAAACATGAAGAAGAACAGAGTCCTGCAAATTATTCCATGTAAGGAAGAAGGAAAACACAAGTCCAGAATGACCTTTTTCTGCAGCAGAAGAAGTGCTGGTTTCACGCTTTCACTTTTTTTATAAACCTCGCAGTGTGTGAACATGTTGATGAGCTACGTGTTAATGATGAGCTCTATTCTAAACAGCTTTATTCCTGTTTCAGACGACTTCAACAGAGTTATTCTCTCCATGAGGAGAGGTCAGGAGTTCACCGACTACATCAACGCATCTTTCATAGACGTGAGCAGATTTTATCACCTAATGTCTTCCTTCCTGCGCATGTTATCTACGACACAAGAGCTCCTGTTAGTGCACATCAATCAACCTGTGCAAAGAAAGCTGAAGAGTGTGTGTGTTATGTTTCCTGCTGCGATACAGGGCTACAGACAGAAGGACTACTTCATTGCCACCCAGGGCCCTCTGACACACACAGTGGAGGATTTCTGGAGGATGGTGTGGGAGTGGAAGTGTCACTCCATTGTCATGCTCACTGAGCTCCAGGAGAGGGAGCAGGTGAGCCACAGCAGCAGCAGCAGCAGCTGATGACCTCAAGCCAAACTATGATTGAGAGCTTCAACAACCAACAGTGCAGTGCATCATAAACCATGTCTGCTCTGATTTCTTGCCTCTGTCACAAAACTGCACCTGTATGGTGGTTAATATTTGTGCAGTATTTCATACTTTGACTTTAGTGTATCTATATTTCACATATTAAACTGCAGTTTTTGTTTTACTTCACTGTTTTTTTCCCCCTCCAGGACAAGTGTTGCCAGTACTGGCCAACAGAGGACTCAGTCACCTACGGAGATTACGCAGTAGAGCTGAAGGGAGACACTTTGTGTGACACCTTCAGTCTACGAGACTTGGTACTCACCTTTCTCCCGGTAAGTCACCTTGTACCAGAACACAGCTGTCACACAGCGGCACTAACACCACATTACGTATACTTGCCTGTCAAAATGAAATGCCTTCTACTGTGCATTTCACATCTGCAATAAAAGATAACTCACCTGCGTAACTGCAAAAAAAAATGTTAAAACTGGTTACCTTAAGTCACAATAGTGTCATATTCATGTTTTAAGTTTCTATCACAATCAATTAATTATATGAAGTACTGACATAATTTTCCACACTATTAAACTTCACAACAATTTCGAGCTTGGCATTCAAAATCATAGTAAAACTACTATTATTCATAATGTCATAAAATTGTCATTGATGTTTGCTGCTTTTGTTCACAGAGATAAACACTTGTCTGAATAGTTTAATAGAATGTGTCTGATTTTCCATTCATTTATGCATAAATATCTGAAAATAGAGTATAAAAAAAACAGTAAAAGGCTAATTTATAAGTGTTTAGGAATTTTTAAAAGCATTTTTTTTTAATCTTACTTTGAAAAGCTGCAAGATCAAACACAATTGCCTTAAAACGGAACAACAACTCCAGTGAGTGCATAAGTGTGTTGGCTGCCAGAGGAAATGTGGTGGGCAGGATGTGTTTAGGATTTTCTAGCGGGAGCCTCCCATCTGATATATTTCATTAAATTCGACCCACCTCACCTCTCAGAGGCTCGGCAGTACATTCCTACCTCCCTGAGCAACAGTCATCAGACCACCACTCATCTGCTGCACACTTAACCTACACTGACATTGCACCTGCCATTATCCTTTCATATACCGCTAATAAATCATATTTGAAAGGTGCTCTGATCTTGTGTCTGCCTGTGCATTTCCTCTCAAAGGAGAAGCAGACGAGGGTGATCAGGCACTTCCACTTCCACGGCTGGCCGGAGATCGGCATCCCGGCCGAGGGGAAAGGCATGATCGACATCATCGCCTCGGTGCAGAGACAGCAGCAGCAGTCTGGGAACCATCCCATCGTCGTACACTGCAGGTAGCGCCGAAGTGCTCACACGTTCAGTCACACATTTCACTTTTCCTTATTGAACAATGTTCTGAGAGTTTGTGTGTTTGTGCTGCAGTGCTGGTGCAGGGCGAACAGGTACGTTCATTGCACTGAGCAATATCCTGGAGCGAGTCAAGGCAGAGTGTCTGCTGGACGTGTTCCAAACTGTGAAGAGTTTACGCATGCAGAGGCCTCACATGGTCCAAACTGTGGTAAGTATCAGAGGAAGTGCTTAAGTTAAACATATAACTGATTTCTTCCAGTTTTGTTTTTACTTTATCCTGTTTAGAGTTGTTCCAATTCCAGTACTAGTGTCAAATATTGCCTAAAATACTGGAGTATTGGTATTGACAAGTACCCACGTCTATGTACCATTCTGATGCCATGTAGATGTAGTTTGTAAAGTTTATAGTTTCAAACTATAAGAGCAGTTTTCCTGGGACACTTCTTCATTGCCCTAAAACAGTATCCTGCACAGGAAGTTGTGCAGCCAGTGACAGCTACTGTAATAGAGCAGAGAAGAATGTTTTCTGATTTAACTGGTGCAGCTTTTCACTGAGACACCGTATCACATTCATACAGAGTTAGAAGTATTTTTTTTTACATAGTGGATCCTTACTAAAGGAAAAAGTGGGATTGGAACAGCTCTAATCTAGACTGAAACCAATTTTAAAGTCCATCACCACCTACAATAACTCATATTTTCTCTGTTCTCCACAGGAACAGTATGACTTCTGCTACAGGGTGGTACAAGACTTTGTCGACATTTTCTCAGACTATGCCAATTTTAAATGACGAGATTTGCCTTAAACATGGTTTTTAATGTTGTTTTCTAAAGCTGGTTTGTCAGTTTTATGTGTTTCTTTAACTTGGTCAAATGATCTTCTATTTTGCTATGCACTTGTCCCACCATTAACTCCGACAACTCCATCCTCGCTGTAATATAGTGTATGTCAGTGAATGAAAATTGTAAATGAAAAAATGTTAGATTAATAATGTATATTTCACATCATGTATGATAATTATTTTGTCATGAAGTGTTTCAAACATGGTCTCTTATTTCAGTTTTGTTGTATAATATTGTACTTTAAATGTTTATCTTGACAACGTAATATTTTTAAGAGGTTGTTGTTATTGTAAATGTATTTATGTATTGGCAATGACATTCCAGTCTTGCATTTGGAGAACACAACAGGAATGTTAAGATTTGGGTTTGTTTTTGGTTCTTTTTTTTTTGTTGTTGTCGATGTTTTCAAATACATACATTATTTCATTTATGGATGACTTCTATTTGAGATTAGAGGCATTACTGAAATTATTTTTCATCGTCCTCAAAGCTACATGCCCATCACGAATGTGATACTTTTCTAATGGAAACATCGTCAGAAAAAAAAAAGAAGAAAAAACGAATGAATCACTTCAGCCATAATGCAGAAAACAAAGTTATGCAACACAGGCTGAGAGGTGATGATATTGGGGTCGATTTCCAATATAGATTCAGGCAGAAGTTTCACAGTTTGACGTATCACATGGTCATAGGAGACCATTAAACCGGTTTTGTACCTCAAAATGTGGTATGCAACTGCATTTAACATGGATGTAATGTTACTACGATCTGCCTTTTATCTGTAGACAACGAGAAATATTTTGCTAAAAATGACTGCACATACAAAAAAAAGCACATATAACTAAGCCTTTTGCCAAGAACCTGCAATATTTATTGCTTTATTTGTATTATAGATTAGAGATTTTTCACAAATCAGTGCCAATGTACCTTTTTTTAAAGACATGGAAAAGTAGAACAAACCCAAAATTGAAGGCCCGAGCATTGACAGGTGATCCTAAAGAAAAGGTAAGTGTGGTCGAGTCAGTACGATTTCACGGCGACCTGTGTGAGATGTACAGTGAACACACAGTGAACGTCTTCAACAGTAACATCGGACGAGTCTTGTTTTTGCAAAAACCACAGTACGCATACAGTATGTGGTGCTTCAGTGCCTGCTTGATAAAGAAGACATCCCTAACTAACAACGTTTTCAGTTCCTTTACGTTTTAGATTAAATGGGTTCAGGAGAGTGTGAAATCTTAACGTGAAACGACTTTTCTGTGCATTTACTCTGAGGCAGTAACTCCCATCCATCTGGTACTCTGACATTAAACCGAGCACTTGGAATAATCTGACCCAGCTCCGCTTTAATCCTCAATGAAGTGTGTAATTTTGTTGATGCTGTATGTAAATACTACATGACAAAGTGCTAACATTGTGAAAGTCGCCGAGCAGCAAGGAACTGTCAAAGTGATTGGTCATATATTCTGTGCTGTCTCTGTAAGTGTGTGTGTGTGGGGGGGGGTGGGGGGGGGATTGTGAGACGCCAGCACAAGAAGAAACTGAGACTTAACAAAACAGCCCCAAGCCTATTTTCCCCGTCTCTTAAGATGATTGAGGAGGGTCTGTTCACACTGCAGCTCTTTGCCTTTGCTCTCTCTCGCTCTCTGTGGGTGATCTATCCCTTTTTGGATTCTCAATGTCTTTGAAATGCAAGTTGCAATATTAAATTCTTCTGAAAATGCTTTGTGGGTCAGTGAATCTTTTTTTATGTTCTCAGGAATTGTTTTGACATGTTTCATGTCAACATACATGGGGACAGCTCAAGTTCCTGCAGCTAACAACAACAGGATTTTCTCAATAGCATGAGTCTGATGTGAATGACGCGATGCATACACTAATACTTATGAAATGTGATGTGATTCAGGCCTCTAGGGTAAGGGTCAGGGTTTGTCGACCCTATAAGCTTGCACATGTCATTCAAGGAGCTAGAGCAAAAATGCTATTAGAAAATGTTGATTAGCTTACTGTTGATGGACTAATGGCTGAATGGACTAATACGCAAGTTATTAATGAGGGATTTCAACACATCTACTGCTTTTGAACTTGCTGATCTTACACCCTCAATATCCACATCCAGCCAGGTCAGTTGAGACCATCAGCTGGATCCAAGTGTTCAACCAAAATTTCAATAATTTTGAATAATAAATAATAATAAAATGCAGAATAAACCATCAAAACTAAGCACAAAATGATGTCATCCAGCTCCTTTATTTCCTGTGTTACATTATTGGACAAACTGATTAATCCAGGTGTGTCTGACCATTGTTGTGAGGTCAGACACACCTGGATTAATCCGTTTGTCCAATAATGGTAGACAGGAAATAAAGGAGCTGGCTAAAGTTCAGGAAGTAGTGGAGCTGTGCGTAAAGCCTATTAGAATTACAAAAGATTACTCACAAGTTAGTTTAGTCTTTTCTGTCCATCAACTGTAATGGTTGAGAAAGGTGCCTTGTGTTTCCATCTCGCTGTCTGTTCATATCACCACAGCTGGAGAAGAACCTCACTGAAGAACACAGACAGAACATAAAAACATGGGATTACATAAGGACAGAGGAAATGAAATGACATCTTAACAACCTTGCTGGTAATAAAAAGGGAAGACGACTGATTTGAAAGACGGAGAAAACCTCAAACTAATTCAAAACATGCTTAGCAACAATGAGGCTCAGTTTTTATTGTCCCACAAATATTTCTATTCCACACATGGAGGAGTAAAGTGATGTCGCACACTTGTAGCCTTTGATGTAGACAATCTTAATTTAATAAATTAAAGCAATCACGACCAATGTTTCGACAATAGTCTAGACATGAGTATCCCACACTGGAAAATAAAAAGCTGGAAATAACTCATCAGTGAAGATGCATTTCTCATCATCAACCATAAAAACTGCACCTGGAATCAGCCAACAGCAAACTTCTTGTGTAAGTAACAGTTTCAACCAACAGGGGGCGATGTACCTCAATCTATATAGAGTTTTAATTAAAGGAAAAATCCACCTGATAAGAAACTGTCAGTTTCTCATACTGCTCATTTATACTTCAGTCATTTTAATCTTTAAACTGATCATGACAGAGTGAGAGCTGCTGTGATGACGTGACAGTGAACGGCATAATGAAACTATGATTTACTGCATAGATGAGGAAGTATAGAAGGTCATCATGCATTTGACCTTCAATGATGGTATTTGAGTCAGCAGTGACTTATTCCTGCGTGTTTGAATAATTATCTCATGAAAAAAGTTATTTTTTGACCAAAGACAAAAAACAATTACACAATTCATTTTTGTGTGATGCATAAAGTTGAAATAAAACAATTTGATCTTGTGCCTCGAAACATAAACATGTTGTGTCTATATATAAAGCCTTCGTCCTAGTCCATTACTCTGACGGGTAAATCTGAGCTATTTTTGCCAAACAATCATGTTTTTTATCTCACAGAAAAAAGCCAAGTAACAAAAAGCCTCTTTGTTGACGATTTCCACTTCCTCATGGACCTGGTGCCATGGCAACGCTCCACAGCGGGAGGGGCCGCAGCCCAAAAAAAGGTCAGCGTGTGTGAAGAGGTCATATGAATTATGTATTAACCCTCACCGACTCCCCTATTTTGAATGACCCTTAACTAATTCTATTTAGTCATTTACAATGCTTCCCATTTTCTTGCCAATATATCATAGACCATCAGGCCTTTATGAGCACGAGGGGCCCGAGCTGTGACCCCTCTGATGAAACGCTTTTATGTGTGGCTTGGAAACTAATTTCTGATTACACACTGAACGTCAAACAAAGTCGTCTCACTTCTTCGCTCCGTCCGTCACTTTATCTCACTCGCATTCCTTCCACTGTTTCTGGTCTGGAGTAAGAATTCAAAACCACAAATGTACAAACATTAAATAACATCTTAGATGTGTTAAATGTTTTGGAAGTACTGAGATAGAAATATGGTTGTTTTGAACTTTCTATTTACAATATTATGTATTGTTAGACTACTTTTTTTTTTCCCTGTTAAGACATTCCTTATGCAATTACTGTACAAAGGTGTATTGGGGACGTTTAAAAACCTACAGTACAGGAGGTGAATTTGCAAATTTGAAAAGTCAAAAGGATTATTATCTGACATAAAAAAAATAATAAAGTCAAAGATTTATGTGTGTGTGTGTTTGTTTTTCTTTAAATCAAGGAAGGACAGCTTGAGTAGCTTTATGTTATACGAAGATTGGGTGCTTGGAACCAAATGCTAAAATTACCACGCTAACAAGAACAACAATGGTAAGAAGGCAAGTTTGAGTAGATTAAATGTCACTAGCATGGTAGTTAGCCTACAAATACACTATACCGTGTATCAATAAAGCAATATCAGTTTTAAATGTGTATTGGACAACTCGAAATTTGGGAAAAACAGGGTTTGGGTTAATGCACACCAATATTCGTAGCAATCAGATCAAGAGTTACTAAGACATTTAAGTCTGAAGCAAAGCGTTAGCAGTGCTATTGCTAAGAAAATCATAAAGAAAGGAAGGAAAGCACGAGATCCAAGTGTCTGAATGTTTCAAACTCTGTTTTCTACCAAAGTGTTTTCTACGATGTCAGCCCAACCATGTGAGCACGCTCTCTCCTCCTGCCTCAGTGTGGGTCGGTTGGCTGATAAAAAGAGACAGGCACGATGAGAATGAACCGGAGATCCCGTCTTTCCCTCTGCCTCTGTCTGTCTGTCCGTCTCTCCACGTCTGCTTCACATCTGCAAATCCTCGCCGGCTTGATAATGACTCCTTGTTAAGATTTGTTCTCTTCCTCTTGCTGTCTCTCTTTCACCGCGCCGCATCTCGCTACTCTAAAAAACATCCTCAACAGAAGCTTTAAGACTCACCATAATTCAATCACACAGCTCTTACTGGAATGTTAATGTGACACCATAACCCCCAAAATGCATTACAAGTGTTATCCTATTCCTCCCCTTGTTCCATCAGGCTAATACGTTTTTCAAGCTTCTTTCTCTGTAAATCCAGTGGCTGCTCTGATGAAGCAAGCGCTCGTTTTCGGACCAAAATGTTTAGAAATTGAAAGGGAACAGCAACAAAGTCATAGCGACTGCCTATTTTCATAGTGAATCAGGATAAGTCTGGTGATATTCTCTATGTTTTGTTGTTGTCGCCAACCGATTTAATGAAATTAACTAAACCAGCAATGCATTAGTCCATCTCTAAATGCTTTTCAGCTCCTCTGCCCTGTTTATAGCTCGAAGCCACGACCCTATCGATTACTGCCGAGGACATTAATCTTTAAAATGTGTCAAAAGGTATTTCATACATCAGTGTAACCTGATTTCCTGAAACAGATGAGCATCGTTTTCCTCCACAGGGAGATATAAATGGCGCCAAGTTATTTAGAAAATCCATCCAATAGTTGACGTTAAACTTGCAGTAGCACAAGCAGAGGACAATCCATCGACTGGATGTTGGCATGTGGCCCCAGATTAAAAGTCAGAGGATTGCCAAAATCATTAGGATTCAACCTCTGGCCGACAGCGTATACCTCTACCAAATTTCATGGAAATACATCAAATAGGTGTCAGTGTTTTTCAGTCCAGATCAAAGTGATGGACCAGCAGATAGATGTTGCAGAATGTTGATGTTGGTGTTAGCAGAAGCACATTAATGTATCTGTTCATAAATGTTCATAAACAGCTCAATTAATGATGATACTTCTCAGAAATAAAAGGATAATCAAATTGTAGAGGGCCGAAAAACCGACCCTGTGGGACACCAACGCATATTTTTTTGTGAATTTACAAAGAAAGTAGCCTAAATAAAAAAAGTTCAGGTTTAGCATGAATATAAGCAAACTGATTGTACAGCAGTTTGCACAAACCTGACTGGAAAACATCCAATTATATCTGTCTGACAGCATCTTCCCCCAGAAAAGGGAGGTTTGCTGCAGGTCTATAATTACAGCGTTAACACTGTTAACATTTTCAACGAGATGCCTCTTTAATGAAACACAAACAAAGTGAACACAAACACACAGTACTGCAAGACGCAAGAACAAAACTATTAAAAACTGAGACGACGGAATCAAATTACACAAAAACTAATTAACACCACGGCTCTAGACTTCATCTGAAATGATCTCACATTGAAGTGAGACACACTGTTGCGTTACGTAATGGAGTGAAGCTTCTTTTAATCTGTCTCTCCACAATCAGCAGTGTGAGACGTTGTGATGTGCAATACCAGTTTGTTTTTTATTAAAGTCTAATTTTTATTGTGTTTTTCTAAGGTTATTGTCTCTTTTTTTGCTGCTACCAACCCTAAAAACCCAACTAAATGTGTGTACTCTTATTGTTTCCTGCTGATTGCATCCATGTGTTATTCTCGCTGTTTATACATTGAGGACCACACTGGAATTGAACTGAAATAACCTAAACCTAAACCACTGAGTGAATTTCCCCCAGGACTGTACATTATCTGAGCTCTTCCTGGCATCTCCAAAGGGTTCCTTGTAGATCTGAGTTAAAATAGCCACATAGCATCAGGATACAGACTGTGAGGCTGGGGTCTGACACCACAGAGTCAGAGGTCACGCACCAGAGAGGAAGATTATTGAAAAGAAAGAAGAAAAAAAACGTCAGTACCGGTATTTCTCTGTCATCAAAGAGAGGAAACCGACCATATCTGCTCTACAAACGGCCCCGTCTAGCCCTTTACTTGCTGAGGCGTCGTTAGCCTTCCTGACTTCCAGCAGCATGTGTAGTAAAATTGAGTGAAAACTCCTCAACCCATCTAACCTTTCAAACCACCACAGCAGCAAATTAGCCTTGATGTACTCTCTCTCTCTCTCGCTGAAATAGCCGTGTTCTGGTTTGCCTTCCAGGACAAACCGCGGTGCCAAGAAACAACAGTCTCCATTAACTGCTCTCCAATAAACAGTCGGGGTCTATTATCCCTCAGTTTATGACAAGCTACCACCATTTTATTGCTGTTTTGTTTAATATTAAATACAAACTGCATGATGATGGCTGCATTTGACCAAAACCAGCAAAGTTAACCATCATTGCTTCATTTCCAAAGGACTGTTTTGTAATACATAACGTTGACTTAATGAAAGGCATTAACAAAACCACAATTAGTAAATCAAATTAAACAGGAAATAGACCGTTCCCTGACCAATGCAGCTTGCTGACGTCTATCATTATAAGAGTGCCAATATATACGAGCTGAATAATGTACAGGGTTCCTTTTAAAGAGGTCAGCTTAGATGGACATACACTAAACATGAAATACTGTTGTTGTGGCTGCATTTCATTAAAACAACCGCTCTCTAACTAAAAGCCTTTCCGGGCGCCAGTCATGGAGAAAGGTCAGGGAGTTAAGAGTCTGATTTATGATTGTCATGTATCAGTAATTTGCCGACGGCGAAACGTCAACTTCTTGAATCTTTGCCTGGCTGGCGACCCTGTCCCCTTTCCTCCCCATTTGTCTGTCTGGTTGTCTGGTTGTCTGTTTGTCAGTCAGCTTGTCTTCCTATTGTTCTGAGGAACTGTTAGTCGTTGCATCAGTTCTCAGATAAAATGAGGAAACAATGTGAAATTGTGAAAGGCCTTACAAAACAGACACAATGACTCCGACAGGTTTGTAACATTTCGGCCAGCGCTCATCCTCTGCTACTGTGTCACAATCACAAATATGTTTCAAGCAGATTGTGCGACTTCGGACTGTGATCTCTTAGTGTGCCCAGTAGGCTTCTGCTATTTGCATACAAGAACCTATAAAGGGCGAGTCCTGCAAGGTAAATATCTCCAACAACACCAGTGATGATTCATTGCCAATTTAATTTATCTTGAGCTCAGCCATCCAAACAGATAAAACCCCCTCAAGAGGTATACGGCCCTACAAGAACTCCATACGCTAAACCCTGATTAAATATTCCACAATATTGTTGCTTGTTTAAGGATGAAAGGTTGAAGCTCATAATAAAAAGAATATCAACAGCTAAAGGACATTGTACGTATGTTATGAATCACGTGCAGATGAGGTTATCACTTTGTGCTGAGCAGGTAAATGTCAACTGGTTTGAATTGTTGAAAACATCGTAGCTTCAGACCTTTTCATTGGAGCTTCTGCGTTTTCCAATAAGAACAACTGCGGCTTATTTAGACAATTCTATGTTGTATCAGTATTGGCTAAAATATGGATCCTTTCCTCGCTGTGCTCTGTGTTTTGTCGACATCAGCCTGATGGTGCTGCAGCACTGCTCTCCCTAGAGCCACCAGCGCTCTACACTCTGCAAACATTTCCCTCTATATGACTCTGAAAGTGAAAATGCACGAGGGTGAAAAATGATTTCCCTGCACACGTGATTGATTCTCTTTTCAATCAGAGGCTGGTTGTAATTCACCAAGCTGCCTTCTCTCTAATTAGCAAAAAACACACACACATACACACATATACACTGTACAAAACATTCTTCATCCTGGACCCAATCCAAAACAGTTTAGGAGGTTTAGGAGTTAATGAGAAACGCCTACCCCTTAAGCCCAGTGTACTGTACAGTGAAAATTGGACTATTTTCGTGCTTCCAACTAATCCAACAGAGTGATACACCTAGTCCATGCACACCACCGCTTGACGACTCAGTGTTTTTGTCAACAGGGTCGTTGGCCAAACCAATGGGGTTTCTTTACTGACAAGCGCTCGTTTAAAGAGTCTCTTCAAAGGGGAAAAGTTTGATATTGCGAGAGATATGCTGATTTGTTTTCCTGTTAGAGTTGGACTCTTCCAGCAGCTGCTTATCTTGGCTAACTGCAAAGACAGCAAACACAGGAAACAGTTTAAACAGGCAATATTAAAAAAATAATTTTTAAAAAACAGGCTACGGTAGCAACGCCTCTGAGGTTCACAATCACAAATGAACATGTTATGTCTTGTATTGTTATTCAGTGCAACAAATGAGTAAAACCGTGGTTTCTTTCATGGGTGGCCAAGACAAAGTAGGGTGCGTAAGCACAGTCATAAATTACGAGTCATACAAAGGTGTTAAGTGATTATTGATTCGGAAATAATTGATTGATGTAGCTTGGGGCTATCTGAGGAAAAGAAGAAATATTAAAATGTGGATGACCTTTTCAAACTCTACAGCTTTAAAAGGTAACAGTATTATTAAGTGGCCTTATTTGCTTTGTTGCCCAGCAAAGGGCATGCATGAAATTCAACCAGTTTGACCTTTTACTTCCCTCTTGACCTGTGAGTAAATTAAACAAAGCTCCTGCTGATTAGATACCCAGGACACCCACTCTTTTCATGATCAAATCAGAGAGATTAGATCCTGAAAACACCACAGTTGCCTGCCAAAAAAAACGTATTTAATAATTAGTAATAAGCTGTTGTCTTATTTCATTCAATAAATCTGACGACTCACTGCAAACACTCAAAGCTGGGGGGCAAACATCTGTCAGGACTTGAACGGCTTCATATTTCCTGTATGAGAGTCTTCACGGTCTGTAATGAGTAAGAAGGTGAGACGACGAGTGCACGGGAGCCACTTGTGAAGTGAAGAGATGAGGCAATTGTGCAGAGCAGATGGACTCTTGAGTTAATCGGTTGCCTTTGGACCAACCAGAGCAGCACTTCAGGAGCTACTTGCACTAACTGGAAATGTGCTTGTACCCAGCAAAAGGGACACTATCACCAACTACTGTAGAGGGGTGTGTGGGGCACTTAGACTGTAGAGCATAAGTAGCAGAGGCAGTGTAACCCCCCCCCCCCCCCCTCCCGTGCCCACTCACAGCACATGCCACTGGATAGATAGATATTTACCCTAACTAATGATGATTTTCATATTTAGTGACAGACTGATGGAGCGTTTGCAGATTCAAGCGGAGCATTAGGACACCGCCGCCATCTTGAAGGAGATATTCTGCGTGTCATATAGAATACCAATCAGTGAGGATTATCGTTGTCATTATCACGTGTGGTTTTTGTCCGTTGCTGCACAAAAACACTGGGAGAGCTGCAGGGAAAATGAAACCCTGACCCAACACCACTTGTACTGATTGTGCTAGCCTATATACACACACACACACACATTTGCATGCATACTGATCACAGCCATATATTAACTGTGCTCTGCTGACGGTGGCAGATTTTTCTCATACAAGTAGCAGCGCTGGGGGAGCGGAGGTTTTATTGTCATGGTTTTCCAAGTGCACCCTGGAGTGTGTGAATTTGGACTGGTTTCCCTCTGTGACCATGACTTAAAAACAGACAGGGTATTGTTTTCCCAGCCTTGATAAATGAGTGTAACAAGCACAAACACACACACAGTCACACAAACACACAGGTGGCAGTGTCCATGTCAGGGCCTCGGTGCTCAGGGTTTCTTTATCATCCGAACTGAGAGCTTCCTGTTCCTGCGGCTCTGAGCGTTACATAATGCCTCTCAGAGTTAACTTTATAGCCTTCCACTCCAAGTTAAAGACTTCACAAGACGCCAGCGTTTTTTTCCATAGAGTGAAGATTACATCTATAAAAACCTGAGTGCCGGGTATCGAGGATTTTACATTAAGCAGGAGGCTGACTTCTCCTTCTTCTTCTCCTGCTGCGTGTGTTCTCTATAATATCCCTCCAGCTCCAGCACCAGCTCCAATGCAGATCTAACACTGCTTTCATGTTTGACCCACTTTACAAGACAGAGACAATGACAAAGAGAAAGAGAGGCAGAAGAAAGAAAAAATGATAAAGAAAAACACTGGTGGAGCTGGAGAGTGGGAGAAAGATGCACAAAGTGGGGAAAGGAGAACATGCTGGAGGAGTGAGGAGAGGGAGGGTGACACTGGGAGAGAAAGAGAGTGACAAAGGTGTAGAGGGAGAAAAGAAAGAGAGAAAGAGAGAAGGGGGGGGGTAAATAGAAGGCACAGCTGAAAAGGCGCCTGAGAAGGAGGGGAGTGGGCTGAGCAGGAGGGAGGAGGGAAGCAGCTTCTCCTAATAAAGCGAGTGTATGTGAAAGGAGGTGCTGACAAACCTTACACTAGGCAGAGAGGCAGAGCTACCAGAGAGAGAGAGAGAGAGGAAGGGAACGAGAGAAGAGGGAAAGAGAGAGAGAGAGTGTGTGTGTATGTGTGTGTGTGAGAGAGAGAGGGGGAGACAGAGAGAGAGAGGGGCAAAGAATAGAAAGAGCATTGTGTTGCTGCTGAGAACGAACCCATGTCTGCACAAAGAGGTAGGTGTACTGCTATGACTGGCACACACACACACACTCTCACACACACACATATACACACGTGCGCGCACATGGACGCAGGAGAGTAGGAAATCCTAAGCGGACAGTGTGTGTAGGATGTACCAGCGCTGTGTCAGGTGAGTGTGTGTATGTGTAGCAGTGTGGGGCAGGTGTGTCACTTGTCCATAGTGTGTCTACAGCTGGTATAAGCAGGTGCCTGTGTGTGTTTGTGTTAGTGTTATGTGCGCGTGTGGGTTGGTTTCTCTGAGGAAGTTGAGTGTTTATTTCACTGTGACACACTTGCTGTACTGTATACGACGACATCATGTGCGGTTTATGGCGGCTGATCAGGCAAAGTGCACGTCACTGTGGTTTAATTGCACAGCATTATCTGAATAATGACGGAGGTTTTATAACCTTGTCAGTAAATCTGACAGAACGACACAATGTTAGTGTTGATGGCGCCAACTATCTGGCAATTACTGTTTCAACTATGACATTTCATGCAGATTGGGCACCGTTTGTTATCTCACAGGTGCAATATCAGCTGAGCTTTCAACTGGGCCAAATATAATTAGCATTTGGTCTCGGTTTAGCGTGTTGGACGACCAAGATGCCTGTCAGTCAAAATGTCTGAATGCTTGATGCTTTAATATAAACTTTGATATTAATTGAACACTAGTTTGTACCCTGCTGTTGAAATCAATGACACTTTGAATCATTCTGAAAGTGTAAGCAAAAGTCAAATTTAGTTTCACTGAGTCACTGAATTATCTAAACTG
Organism: Decapterus maruadsi; assembly: GCA_030347415.2. Lineage (NCBI taxonomy): Eukaryota > Metazoa > Chordata > Actinopteri > Carangiformes > Carangidae > Decapterus > Decapterus maruadsi. Next base: position 7,573,641 of record CM064888.1, on the reverse strand, counting down.
TCCAGATCAGATCATCAAATTACAAGACTTGGTCAAATACCAAATGCACGACAGGACCCATTTGTAGGTTATTTGCATTCTGCCTGCTGCCAGCGCTGCATCTGTTTGCTTTTCTCTATACTCTCTGTGCTCATATATGTGGTATTTTAATGCAGCTGGGTTGCCTATAAAAGCTGTTCTCATTTACATGTTGATCTGTTTCTGTTGTCACACGGCAAACAAGCATGTATGAGGCAGCGCCACGAACATGCAGCCTGTTCAGATCAGATGTTGAACCGGCAGTCGCTGCCAAGCTGCTGCTCTGAACTGCTAAACAATCACCATTCACCTTGTTTAAAGGCGACGGCTGTGCTGCGTTTACTTTGCAGTTACATGCTCATTCGCATTAGTAACAGGGAGATGCTGTGAAACTCCTCCATGTGTTTTGGTGGAGAGGTCTGAAGTCGGGAACTGCAGTGACAAAGATGATAAATTCTCAACACTGCTGGTTTTTAAAAGAGGAACAACCAATGAAACCAACAGTGCAGTTTCATCACAGCCACAGATGTCTGTGTTTTAGGGGGGCAACCCCTTAAAAAAAATGTGCATGTGAATCTAGGAGAAGTGGATCTGATAGATATCTTAAACCTGGATAAAGTAAGCCTGACTTGACACTTTAATATCAGATAAACCAAATATTGTTTGATCCTAAAAAGGTTTGTCTGAAACTATTTGGTTTCCCACAGAGTTGTTGAATGTTTGGACAACTTCAAAAGGTTTACTAAAAAGCCCGGCCAGTTTGCTCACGTGAAGTGATTGATACCTTATCTTAAGCAGCTGGCTCTCCATGTAAATGACATGAAGGCTCCAGTCACCATTGTTGTGATTAAATCAGATCTGTGGCTGTTGGTTCATCCCAGCTACGTAGGGATGTTCTGCAGCACACTTCGCACTGAAACAGCAAAGGCTATTTTTGTTCCCGGCTGGAGGTCGGGACAGACTTGGGGGTTAGCGTCAGCCTCGTCCTGTGGGCGAGGTCAGGACGGACCACTTCCCTGTGGCAGGCCAAGATAGTTCCTTTTTCATCATATGACGCCGCCAGAGGATCCCTATTTTTGAGGAAGTCGCTTGTGCTGTGCTGTTTCACAAGCGCACGAATGAGATGTATTTATAAATTTGCTAGGACACCACCACCGTGAAGGTTGAAGCAAAACAGTTCAACAGTTCAAGAAGAATGTTTTGTATGGGTGTTGATGACTGTGTGGAGCTAAATGGGGAAAACAACATGATCCATTTACTCCCAAGTGTGTAATTCAGAGCAAGGATTCCCTTAATATCCATCTGTGTAAACGTGCTTTTTATCCCAATTGCTGTTACACCCTCATTTTTTGGGAAAAACAAGGTCTCAGTCATGAACAGATTTTCAATGCTGGTTCTTTACTACATTACATCCGTATTGTATAATTAATATTGTGTCATTCTTTCACTCCACTAGTTATTTGACAGCTGTAATTTGTAATTCCTAGATTACATTTTATACAGTAGCTCATAAAATATGACATAATATTCATAAACGTCCACCCATAAATGATGGTCTTATTTTTCTCTCATTGCTTCTTGTTCTTTGTGAAACTGCACATGAAGCATGATTGTGCTTGTTTCAGCTTGGTGTGTGAGGTGAGTTGTGGTGACTAAGCCCGTGTCTGGACACATGTGTTACGTACATGTGTCGACGCACTTATTGGCTCGTGATCTGTTGGTGCTGCACCACCAAAGCCGCACAGCAGATTTCAAGACCTGCCTTATGGGGATGTTGTTGTCGTCGTCTCGTTTTGTTCCATCATTATGAAACCACACAGCTGATCCCCGACTGTGTCACCCTTTGACTCATCACTTGATGCATAGAAATTACCCTTCCTATCTGCTGATTCAATATGCCCTCACTATTCTTTGTCTTCTTCTTCCTCTCTTTTCTGTGTTTGCATCTCTTTTTTCTCCGATTTACGAGCCCCTGGTTCCAGATCAGATCGTTCAGGGTCGGAAACTCCTTCATGTCAAAGGTCGGAAAACTTAAACAAGGACCGGGCTTCAACATACTTTTAGAATAAAGTCCACATTGTGCTCCTTTTTGAGTGAGGATGGACTGTTAGACCCCGTGTATAGCTTTAACATGTGTAAAACCAGGCATGTGATGCTCTTTTAAACTCTTCAGACTTTGTTTTTGAGTCATGTGCTACTTTTATGGTTTGGTTTAGGTACACATGACAATCAGTGAGGATTTAGTCTAAATTTAAGGATTACACAAATGAATCGTCTCAATGGTCCCGACGCAAAGAGGAAAAGAAAATGGCTCTGTGCCCGTAAATGTTATTCTATCCGTCAGAGTTGTTGAACAGTGTTTTTAGGTAAATGGTGTAAATGCTGTTCATCTAAACAGAACTTGTTCCTGCTTCAGGCATCGGAGGTTTATTTTGAGTCTCTAGTCTCTGATTCAGCGCCGTACTGACTGATAACTAAAAGTCAGCTGAAGCACGTACCAATATTTACTTTGCTTACCAAATTTTTTTTTTTTAAATATTTGCATTGCTCTCAAGAAAAAAAGAAAAGACAAGGCAACAGCAGATGCTAGATTTCCACCTGTATGCTCTCTCTGTCTTTTCCCACCACTTTGACTTCCCTCCTGTCGCCGCCTGAACGGTCCCGGCCTCACCTCAACAATACAGTTGTGTTTACAGAAGGGTCAGACATGAAAAGAGAGGAATTGCGTGTGCCTGTCGCCAAATGTTTGTGTGTTTATGTGCCTGTCAACAAAAGATTGCGTGTGTTGCACGTGTGCAGCCAGATGTCTCATTTGAGCAGTCCTTCCCTCGTCAGGTGCTCGATGAGTACGCCTTTGTTTCAAGGTTTGGGTTTGACGAGGTGTGGGAAAGGCCGAGGGCTGGGTTTGGGCATGTAGGTACAGTAGTTGTGATCATAAGAGATTGCATTATGTCAATAAAATGCCTCACGGGAACAGATATACAGCCCAGTGATTGCGCCGTGTTCCCATCTGTTCCAAGAGAGTTTCCTCGATCAGGTAAGCCCCGCTTCCCGTCTCAACGTGTGTTCGTGGTTACGTTTCTGTTTAGTCGGCTGCCAGCGGCGGCGTCATCGCTAAGTGATCACACATGATGAAGCGTTGGCGTCTGTCTGAGAGCAAATCAGAGCTCGTTGACTGGAAGCCCGGTGATCCAGCTGTTGGTAGAGTCCGCCCTCAGACTCGACAGTACGAGGAAGGAAAGCCGGTGCTCTAATGTGACCGCTTCCCTTTGATTCCTCCTTTTAAAACCAGCAGGTGTCTATTCTAATTGGAGTCAGCTGCCATTAATGGACGTTCATTAATTGTTAAGTTTGTTTACGTCGAGCGCAACAGACGGAGCAGATGTTCTCATACATTTTACATGTGACGATGTTGTGCACACACAGTTTGGGGGGGAAATCATGTGGTTTTATTCTTGCTTCATGTTATTTCGAAGAACTGTTTCAACTATAAACTCTCATTGAAACAAGATGTAGGTCTGGTGTGGTGCAGCCCAGAGACAGACACTGGTCAGACCCCCACTCATGTTATAGATACTCAACTCAAAAGTAATGTTTTCTGCTAATCTGTTGAAAAATGTGCTTTGAGTAAACCTTCAACACAGGGTTCAAGTTAATAATGCTTTGTTTACCTTCATACTTGAAAGTTTGAGTTTCACCAGTACATCGATTCAGTCCATTTTAAAACAATTCAACGTGTGTTTATTTATGTTACGTTTATGTATAAATCACTTGCTGTGTTTCTGCAACTCAGACCTGGCGAAGAAAATTATCAAAGCAAAAGATTATTAGCTAGAAAAACTTTTACATGTGAGAGAAAATGATCCACTCACTGTCTTGAGTGTGCGATTACAACTTCTGTGGCCTGCAGCTGCTTTTCAAAATGAATTTCCATCAGAAAATGTTTGTGGGAAAAAAAAACTTCTGGAACATATTTAGCGTAGCTAATTCAAACAATGCAAATATCTCAATAAACGAGTTTCAAGACGGACAAAACTCTGAATCCAACACAGACGTGCCTCAAGAGGTTCTCTACTTCCGTTCGCTGTCCTTTCAGAGACAAACAACCATTTGTGCTCACATTCACACCTATCGGCAATTTTAGAGTCACCCATTAACTTCCCCGACCCTGGACTGTGTGGGAAAAAACAGGCAAACACACACAGACCATGTTGACCACTGACTGAACCACCACAACATACTGAAGCTTGAAACAACACAGATATTAGGTGTCTGTGCCCGACACCGGCTCGGCTTGTCCTCACTCAGTCACACCCTGGTTTCCTCTGCTCAGCCCGCATTTAATTCAATTATGTTGCAACACTGGAGACGATCAGTGAACCTTAATCCAATCACGAAACATCCAATAACAAAGCCGAAGAGTGACAGCACAAAACTGCAAGGAGCCAAACGCCAGGGACTCGGTCATGTGGAGGCTCCTTTGTGCCTCAAGCAGCCGCAGACCTGTCGCATGCATGTGGACAATATGTGCATTTGTACAGGCCAGATTGTGTTTTTAAACATTTTATTCTTAACATCTTTGCCTTACGAATCAGATTCTGTGTAATTTAACTGAAAACGGATGCTATTATGGAAAAGACAGAGGGTTTCAGATGGAGAGGGAACACTGTGAGTAAATAAACAACCGGGTCTCATCGGGTTTAGATCGTTCCTGGATAATGTTTTCAAAACGGAACAAAAGTGAACTATGAACTTTTGTTTTCTTTCGCTTGAAAATAAGCCAAACAATTACAGACAGTGTGAGAGAGAGGGAGAGAGAGAGCATTTCCTTAATGTGGGAGGTTTTGAGTAATAGTAGGGGTTACAGCTGGAGCCAAGAAGGAAGCTTAAGGGATTTAAGTGATATAATTTAAACGATTAAGTTCAGAGCAACAGTCTAGTTCATGTTCAAACATATTAAGTAATTGTGTATTTTTTGTGAGTTCGGCTAGAGAGGGAAACAGACAATGAATCAGTGAATGGATTAACATATTTGCAGGCAGGTCATGTTTTGGGCTGGCTGCACACACACACACACACACACACACACACAGTGCTCTCCAGCAACCCCTATTCTTCTTCACACACATACACATACACAATCACCACAGAGACACACACACAGAGCTACAGAGAAAAGCAGGGGATCCCGATCCGTCACAGAGATGACATCACAGCCTGCCAGTAATAAAAAGCAGCTCAAGAAGGGAGTCCCCACTTCCCCTCGCTGCTGCTGCTGCTACACATCCCAGAATGAACAGAGGGAGAGGAGCGCCGGACGGCCGACACTCAGAGTTCACACAGACAGAGAGAGAGAGAGAGAGAGAGACCCTTTTAAGGGATTCACATGCACACGCACACATGCACGCACACAGTTTAATTGCATCTCCATAGTGACCGGCTTTGCTACCCCAGCTCGGGGAGGAAATGCCAAACTCAGTGCTACAGAGCGGTTCAGCAGAAATGTGCACACACGCACACACAGACACACACATGCACGGACACACACACACATGCACGGACACACACACATGCACGGACACACACAGAGCTCTACTCTACTTTCTACACGGCCACGACGGAAAAACTTCTCCTCTGTCACTCGGATACCTCCCTTCTGTTCACTCTCTCTCTTCCTCTTCCACTCTCTATCCCTCCCCCCCACCTCCACCTCCCCCTCCCCCTCCGCCTCCCCCCTTCTCTCTCTCCCTCCCTCCCTCATCCCTCTGTGTGGCTCTCTCTCCCCTGTCAGTGATAAGTTCATTGAAGTGGACGACAGAGGTAAGTGCTCTCTCTCTTCCGCTCCGTTCACCGTTGCGTTAATGCGGCTTCAACTTTCAGGTTTTCTCTGTGTTTTCCCACAGTGGACAAAAGGTCAGGGTTACTGTTACTGCTGCACATCCTGCTGGTGCAGGGCAACAGACACACACACACAGCTGTCTATGTGTGGGTCATGAATTGTGTACTATACTCCTCCACGGTCAGGTCAGTTTCAATGGCCTGTGTATTTACTTTAACAGCTGTCATGTGCACCCAGGTACTGTCTGTTAATTTACCTAGCTTGGCTATAAAACATGTGTGCAGCTGTGTGTGCGAGTTTGTGCGAGTGTGTATGTGCGTCAGCTACAGAGAGTGTGTGCGTGTTTTTTTTTTATTGTTCACTGGTACTGTATCTTGTAATCTGTCCGCTCCCATCACAAGAGTCCTGTGAATACAGACAGTCTGTTACACCCTTTTTTGTCCCTTTATAAAACTGTGTGTGTGCATGTGTGTGTGTGTGTGTGTGTGTGTGTGTGTGTGTGCGTGTGTGTGTGTGTGTGTGTGTGTGTGTATAATCCCATCAGTAAACAGTGGAAACTAAATGAGCACTAAGGAAGGAATGAGAACCAAACACAGTAGTGGCCGCGGCAGCAGCCTCACACTATTAAAACAATCATCATACCTTTGTTGCGTTTACTTTAACCAACACGGTCGCTGCACTTGTTTACTTGATCTCCCTGGACTTATTGATGAGATGTTGCATCTAAGTACTGACACAAAGATCCTGGACTCTTAGTAGGTCGCTTTGGATCAAAAGTACCGGAGTAAGTGTAATTGCAAAGTTATTAATCACCGTCTGCCGGCGCTGACGTGTTGCTACAGCTTTAATCAACAAAGGTCAATTGAAGCCAAGTGCTGCACTGTTTTGTTGTAAAGGCCTGGTTTCCTTTTCAGCTTTAATTTTCAAAGCTTGTTGATATTCCTGCATTAGCCACATTAAAGCACTCGGGTGTTGTTGGACGGAAGACGTTTCCTAACGCGCCGTTGGCTGAAACAACAACATCCACTCAAGAATCAATGAACAGCTTGGCGCCGGTTCAGACGTCCAGATTCAGAAAAATCCATCTGTTGTCCTTGGTTACAAAATAACAACAGTCTGTGACAACATCCCAGCACTAACTCTCTCTCCCTCTCATACGTACGAGCACACATGCTGTGACATCACACCACACATCTGGACGCAAGACTTCTTCTCTAACACATACCCCCCCACCCCTTTTCTCTCTCTTTCCAATGTGTCCCCATTTTCCACTCTCTACCCCCGGCAACCCCCCCCCCCCCTCTCGCCTCCTCTTCCTGTCTCTCTGTCTTTCCCGCCCCCGCTCTCAGAGATGAAAGAGAAGAACCCCTGGCACACGCCTGTGACCATCATCATCACTGTGATTGGTGTCATAGCGATTGTTGCCTTGGTGACGGTAGCAGTTTTGCAGAACAGGCCTCTCGCCCAAAAGTACAAGGTACGGTAAGAGAGAGAGAGAGAAAGAGGGGTGAGGGGAGGGGGGGAGAAACACTCAAATACCGCAGCAGCGTGTGCTGAGCTCTGTGTGTGGGAAGTCCAGTGAAATACAGTGGGATCTGAATCCAAAGTCCACAAGCCAAATACGGTCTCTTGTCAATATGACCTCAACCTGTACTACTAGTTTTAGAAAGCCTTCACCATATAAGGTCAGTGACTGCTGATAGCGACGTTAAATCACTATTGCTTGTTGTTACAGATGCAGGCCCACTCCAGTCTCTAGGGCGCTGCTCTAATGAATAGCTGGACTAATATTTTCCCATTAGCTCCGATAAGTGTGATCTGATGTACAGTAGCTCCGGTCAGTTTCTCAATGGACTATTCGGCCGTTACTGTACTTATTATATTTTATCCCAGGGTGGGTGTCATGGTTAGTGTATAGGGCGAATCCTCCCAAGTTGCACCGGCACAAACATTTAACAGCATGACATTGACCATGAGAGGGAGGATGGAGGATAATCTCCATCATATTTAAACTGGATGTTTAAAGTGTATGTCTGGTCATACAGAGTTGACATCAGCTGCCCCCCCTCTTCTCTACATCACAGTATGGGATCGTGCTGGACGCCGGATCCTCCCACACAGCTCTGTATATCTACGAGTGGCCGGCGGAGAAAGATAACAACACTGGAAGAGTTGAGCAGAAGCATTCCTGCAAAGTCGAAGGTAGAGCACGCCACCACACACACACACACACAGGTGTAAAACTTCTAATGCACGCTAATGCAAATATTTAAGTGAACTCACATCCTTGACCTTTGGCAAATACGTTCAATCTGTAACACTAATGCATAAATACTGACATACTTCATTCACACCAGGGTCAATGTGTTGTAAATAGTGGATTTAGTGATGATCAATAGCACTTTAATGCTCTATAGAGAACTAATTAGGCCTAATATAAACAACTTTTGAGTTCACACAGTCAAACGCAGTTGAGCATCATTTGTTTTATCTTATGATCTAATGGACAATGCAACATTTTTTTCTGGATAAACAGTATAATTCTTTGCTCTGTGAATGCCAGGAAATGACTGTAACTCCACAACTCCCCTGGTGACGTCTTTAAAAAAAACTTTTAAAGTTTAATCTGACTAAAACAAATCACAAAACACTCAGTTCACAAAAGCAGTAAATCCTGAGTCTGGAGGAGCTGGAGCCAGAGAACAGCTGGCTTGGTTCAGCTTGAAAAATGACAAAAGAATCTGCAGCTATTATATCCTTTAAAATCTTATAAAACCCATTAATGTTCGTAACTCTGATGAAAGGACATGATGGATTTTTGTTATTGATTTAACTGTTTCCGTTAATCTTGGTCCAGATGATTTGATTGGTTTTTAATTGATGAATTAAGCAATAGCGGATGACACCAGGAAACTCTGATGTGGATCAATTTAACAAATTGATTTTCCATCTCAACACAAAATGTTCCTATAGCCTGCTGTTACTTCGCTTACTTTACACGACTGCAGGAAGTGACTGTGCCCAGCAAACAAAATAGTCCCAGCATCCTGAAATCCACATGTCAGATTTCCTTTCTCTTTTGGTGTGAATTTGAGAGAAGACGGGTTAATACGTAACAATAGAGGTGATGAGAGTTGGATCTTATCTGTCCTTCTCCGGAGCCAAGCTGCTAATTTGCTCCCTGTTTCCTGCCTGACATTATTCTCCTCCACACAGACCTGTTATTTTACCTGATACAATATTGTATTCAATGTCTTTGTCAGATGGGCTTTCTTATGCAAACAAACGTTTTTGTTGTTTTATGAACGTGCCAGATATGACAGATAGGCCTGTCCAACTGTCTCCAGTGTGTTAAAGGGATAGTTCAACATTTTGGCAAATTGCCATCATCCCTATGGTCATACTGTACCAGTAGGTTCGTTACCTTTAATTGTCGGTGCATTCTTGTTCTGATACCATTGTCCTGTGTAAGAACTGAGATCCTGACTGTGAAAAAAACAATAAAGAAAGTTTGGATAATTGTCGGTGCAAGCTAGTTTTAGAACGGAAGAGCAGAGCCGCAAGCTGCTCAGAGCTACCCTACGGAGGCTCATGGGATTTCTTGTTTTCCCTCATCGAACTCATCAAATACACAATCCAACAACTCCAAAACACTTGTGTGGACAAGTTGTGACCTGCACATTCACCTCGCTATGAGATAATAGCAGAACGCTATGAGGCAGAGTTGTTTTCAAGGCAAATGTAGAGACTGCTTACTGAAAAACTACCCCAGCTGTTTTGCATGAATTTACCTCTAAAATAACGTTCTGTTATTGTCTCATACCATGGTGAATGTGCAGGTCACAAACTTGTCCACAAGAACGTTTTGGAGTTGTTGGATTGTGTGATGAGTTTGATAAGGGAAACCTTAGCCTCCGTAGCATAGCTCTGAGCAGCTCACAGCTCTGCTCTGCCGTTCTAAAAATAGCTTGCACCGAGAATTAAAGGTAACAAACCTACTGCTATGACTACAGGGATTATGGCAAAGGGCCAATTTGTCAACATGTTGAACTATCCCTTTAAGGCCTTCATTATGCAGGCACTAGAGCACAGACAATCAACAGCAGTATCAAGGTTTGCTTTAAACTACGCTGCCAAGCTGTGACGCTGAGCCAAGTATTTCTCTTCAGTTATCTGTTTAAAGATGTCATCAGTAGCACCCAGTCTCGAGGGTGAGTGCCATAGGGAGGAGAAACTGTGTTTTCATTTCAAAATACATCAGTAATCCAAAAACACACACGTGATTTCACTAGGCTAAAGCCCTTGCTCAAGGGAAGGCACATCACATCACGGACGTTACAGAAAAATCTCTTTTCCTGCCAGTTCATGATTTTCAGCAGATGATCTTCAATTCCCAAGCATCTCCAAACACAAGGGTCCTATTATGATTTATTACATCTCAACACTGCATGACTTCACCCTCCCACTGACATTTCGTCGTTCTTCCCGCAGGTCCAGGTATATCCAGCTATGCCTCTCATCCTTCGGGGGCGGGGGAGTCTCTGAAGGCATGCATGCAGCAGGCCAAAGACCGAGTCCCTGGGAAAAGACACCAGGAGACCCCTCTTTATCTGGGGGCTACAGCCGGAATGAGACTGCTCAAGTACGGCGACACACGCCCATGTGTTATCAAAGATTAAACATGCGTCCGAAAAAACAAAAAAACATTTTCCATGCTTGAGCTGTGCATTGTTTACCAGACAATGCGCTGCTGCCCGAAGCCTTTTCCATCTTCCTATTTCATGATTTATCTCTACATGAAGTTTACTGCCAGAGCAGCAAATATGTTACTGTCAGATCCATTATATGCTACACAGTCTATTCATTATTTATGTGCTGCTGTATTCATGTGAATTATGGATGGGGAATCAATCTAATGAATTTGTGCCGTTGTGTGTGCATGCAGCATTGAGAACAGCTCGGCATCAGACAGGGTCTTTCGGGCCGTGGAGGACGCCCTGCAAAAGTCCCCCTTTTCCTTTCAGGGAGCAAGAATCCTCAGTGGCCAGGAAGAGGGCGCATTTGGCTGGGTCACAGTCAACTACCTGGATGATCGCCTCAAACAGGTTTGTGCACATACCACATGCATGTTCGTGCACGTTTGTCCACCTTTGCATATGGCGAGCTCTCCCCTGGCGTGTTACCACCGCCCTCTCTGTCTCTGCTCCAGGGCCTGAAAACCACCGGCGCTCTTGACCTTGGCGGGGCATCCACTCAAATCAGCTTCGTATCCGATGATTATGACGGCTCGGAATCGCCCGACAACTCCGTGACTTTCCGACTCTACGGAAATGACTATAACTTGTATACTCACAGCTTCCTGTGTTACGGGAAAGACCAAGCGCTGCGGCTGACGCTGGCACAGCAGACTCAGGTAAACGCCTGGCTGAAGTTTCCCTTATCACTCAGTACTTCTGTTTGAGGCTAAAAAAGCAAAAAACAAATATTGACATTCAGTTCAATTAACTTCCTATATCTGTCTATCACACCTCTTTCTCTCAATTTCTCTCCTAGTCAGGTCCAGAAACGATATCAGATCCCTGTTTCCATCCTGGCTACAATGAGACAAAGCCCTACTCAGTCCTCTATGACAGCCCCTGCGTGTCAAACAGGAAACCCCAAGGAGCTCCTGCATATTTTACTCACCAGGGGTCGGGAAACTTTGCACAATGCCAGGATGTTGTCAAAAGTATCTTCAACTTTACGCACTGCGATTACAGCCGATGCTCTTTCAATGGGGTCTTCCAGCCATTTTTGCAAGGGCAATATGGGGTAAGGTAACTTTCACAACTGTCAGCATTTATTGATCAGCATAAAATCAGTGACCAAATGATTTGCTGTGCTTGTGCGTTGCATATTTATCTGTGGTAATCTGTAACTTCTCTTCTTGGTACGACTTGTCTTTTTCATCAGTAATGGTTACGATAGTGAAAAATATAATTTCCCCCTTAGCACCAATGTGTATTTTTCAGCCACCACCCCAGTAGTGTAATGTAGAAAACACGCTCATGTGAAAACATCTCAGAAACGCTAACACATGCCTTGCTATCAAAAGGCAAATGATATGAGTCAGAAAGACCAGAAAAAACACAAGTTAAAGGATGAGAAGTGTTTATATAAACTGATAACTCAGTTTGCTCAAGATACCACAACAAGTTCATTTCCTTTTGCCTCATCTCTTCCTTCCCTCTCCCTTCCCTTCTTTGTAGGCTTTCTCTGCATACTACTTTGTGATGAACTTCCTCAATCTGACTGATACATCCATCCCTCTAGATGAAGTCAGGAAAAGGCTAACAAGCTACTGTGAAACCCCCTGGGATGAGGTTGGGAAATATCTATGCATCATTTACGCGCATATCAATGTCCTCCAATACCATGCATGTCCACACATGACACAGCATGTCCAGCCTGTATGAAAAGATGATCATATCACTGCATTTCAACAGATAACGCAGCGGTATCCAAAAATAAAAGTGAAGTATCTGGCTGAGTACTGCTTCTCTGGCACGTACATCCTCACCCTGCTGACAGAAGGATACAACTTCACCTCAGAGAGCTACCGAGATATAACATTCATCAAGAAGGTCAGTGGATCACAGTCCAACCCTTTCCTAAGTTATTCACCCTGTGTATGTGTGGATGGATGTAGGTTTGAGACCAGAGTGAGGACACTGTGGAAATAATGACTGGTTCCAACTGATCCTCACTTACTTAAGGGGATTTTCAAGACTTTAAAGGTTACAATAGGATTAAGGTTGCCATGTTGGTCTACAGTATAAAGTTCCTTGACCTCAGCATTGGCTTTAACCATGTCCAGTGACTACTCAGAACTTCATATCCCACGTCTAACTATTAATAAGACTAACTGAATAGAAATAGAAATGTTGTTCATATGTTATGCTGAATCCTGTTGCAATTTACCATGAATGGTAGCGTAGCATAGCTGTTCTCCTCCTGGACAATCTCAATAGATGAAACTGCAAACATGCATGGCCTAACCATCATCAGGGTTTAGTATCTTAGAGGAAGAGTATCAAGAGACTGAACCATCATCCATGGGACAAAGGAAAGCATCAAATCCTCAGTTGTTAAGCTCTTAGAGTAACTTTTGACTTTATAAATATGTGGTGATTAATTGTATAATTATAAACATTTTTTTAATTGATGCAACTCTACTGTGCAGAAAAAAAACATGCATTAGCCTACTGCAGCAGCAAACCACAGCAAGACAATAGGACATTTGCTCATTTGCTAAAACTGTCACCAATGCAAATGTAGGCTACCTGAGGAAGCGCCATTATTTTCAAGCTACAGTAATAACACGCTGCACGCAGCACTTTCGAGCAAGCAGAAGTAAAACATCCATTCAATTCAAGCTAAATGTAGCTAGGTCATTGCACAAGTGGCGCAGAGCAGGTCGCCAACTTACCTCGAGTTAATGGCGATGGACCGTGGTGGAAACCAGGTGAGCGACGAAGAGACTGAAAAAAGTTTAAAAAGGCGGTAAGGAGGGGAAAAAAAGGCTGCATTGGTACAGTCATAGACATATAAAGAGGGTACAGTAGCCAAACCGTCTTTGCAGTAAGTTAGCCTATCTCCGTGGAAACAAAATGAAAATACCTTGCTCTGCGACCAACATAATGAGAGATGTAAACGTCGCGCCGTGCACATGCATGAATATGATTGGCTGGTTCTGGTCAAGTGGTAGTTGAGTGCTGACCAATCCAGAGGCTGCATCCAGTCTTTACAACAGGAAGTGAAATGTATTCACTTCTATGCTGAACTCTGGTGGATATGTGAACACAACAAGTCTTTAATGTGACTTCATTTGGTGTTTTGGTGGTTGGTACAGTGAATTGGTAAGGTAGGCTACAATAATAAGGCAGTGCATTGGTTGGAGTTAATATCAGCTCTACATTGTGTTTGACTCTTTATGGATAAACAGTGTAGTCAATGGACCAATGAGCGGTCGGTTTCATTTCAAGGCCACCAGTGTGAATGGAAGTAGGCCGATGTGTGTTATTTACAGTATATCCAACCACTTATTCACTATTTTTTACTTAATTTCTGCCACTTTTGTCTGTCCTCCAGTACTGCTCTGTAGCCAACTGTAAGTGAATGACAGTGATGATGACAGTTTTCCTACTTCCTGTCTTGTGTGTAGATAAAAGGCAGTGATGCAGGCTGGACGCTGGGCTACATGTTGAATCTGACCAACATGATCCCTGCTGAGGCTCCGGACACCCCCCCTCTGCCCTACGCTGGCTTCGTCTCCGTCGTCACTGTCATCTCAGTATTTCTCGCCGTCCTCGCCATCCTCCTCTTCGTCAGCCTGCGCTCTCTCTGGCCACGTTGCTCCAAGCAGCCACAGATCATATAATCACACATAAACACACACACACACACACACACACACACACACATATATATATATATATTGTATGTATGAGCGATAGTGATGAAGGGAATGTGTGTGAGGGTTTGTGTGTGTGCTTCTGTGGGAGATTTTACCAATATGTGAATAAGATATGTCAACTTTACGCCTTCCAGCCTTTGCCAGGATGTCAAAGGTCAACGTCTGCTGCATAACAACAGTCCTGAAGCTCATACGGACTCAAGGACATTTTAGAAGGACAAATGCTTTCTATCACTGGGGAGAGAGCTCTTTCTTCTCAGCTTGAAGGACATTTGCTGCGTCTGTATGTGTGTGTGAATGTGAATGTGTATGTTTGAGGTTGAGTGTGTGTGTTTGAGTGCGTGCTTGAATGTTTGCACCCACATCAGTCTGCATGTATGTGTCTTGAATTACGATGTGGATATGACACTGTATAAATAAAATAATCCAAGTTTATATAAAATGTTTGCTTTGCTTGTCATTTATAGCTACCGTACATTTTACAAAAAACATTAATTATGCAACGTTTAATTTTTCAATATTTATTTACACTTATGCATGTTCTGCTCTTGATTAAAGCAGGAAGTGCTAAATTATCTTAGGAAGACAGGTAATACATTCGTACTTCTTTTTGTGATTTTAAACAGTTTCAAGCTCTATTGCAAGTAAAAAAAATAACATAAGGCATCCACCTCCATATACATTCATTTTCACACTCCTTAACAAAATATATGGATATGAAAAACTACTTTTTGTTCAACTCTCTCTGTCACCAAACAATGTCTTATTCTTGCACCTTGATTATATTTTTAAGTAACACTCCAGTAAGCAGCATCAGAGACAAGCTCCCAGTAACATATGATTATATATTGGTATTATAAAAAAGAAGGTGCTGCCATCTAGTGGTGAAAGGTCACACATTGCAGTATAATTATCACAATGAACTAAGAATGTAAACATGCCAACAGGAGCTGAAGGCCGGTGAGTAACCAGGGAGAGAAAAATGTGCATTTGTTGTCTTCCTTTGATCTTTTGCTTCCGTATCTTTCACATTATGTAGAGCAGGCAAAGTGATGATACGCCTCATTCTCCTGGGTTCGGTTTTATGACTTCCAAGAAGGCAAATTTCCTATGTAAATACCGGCAAAGATTACCTAATGTGTTAAAGGGGAGTGTGAAACCCTGTTGGGCACACTGTGCTTCAGGACCTTGACAGGAAGTGGAAACTCATGGGGTTTCCCTCCGTTTGGGGGCCCGGCCCTTCCTCAGCGTTATAGATCTAATTCTTATCTGCAGGGAGCGGAGTTAACAGAGCACAAGAAAACAACGCCATCCTGATTATCTGTGGGTGGTTCCCACTTTTACACCACATAATGTGTGTTGATGTTGGCAAAGCAATTACTTTTTAAGTAACAGAGTGACTCTAGATGTATGTATACACATAGGCACGGTCAGACTGCCTATGCTGTACTTAAAGGGCAAAAGTTCATAGACCAACCCCTTAAAAACAATATGTGGCAGACAATCTGTCATCTCAGCTTTCTGTTAGCAGCTGATCCCGGTGTTGGCGTGTAAGGCGTTGACTTGCTGTCTTGCCGTAAGGATTCAGCCTGCTCCGACACAGAGGGGATGGCCGGCGCGCTGTCAGAGAAGTCGGGCAGCTGGTCGCTATTGTGATCCCGGTCGATGATGTTGGTGGTCTCAGAGTCCAGCTCCCGGATGTCTTCCTCGTAGAACCTCTGTCTGAGGCGCCTCAGGTGGGGGAGCTCGCAGCACGTCTCCAGCACCACCAGGACGCACACCAAGCCAAGCAGCAAGTAAACTAGGAAAACAAACACACAGACAATGGTAGCATGAAGGAACAAAGTCCAATACAGTGTGACTAATAATAAGATCATATAATATCATGGGTGTTGTAGCCAATGGGTGTTGTTTGACTTTGTCAATCAGGAATAAAGTGATATGAATGAACTTTTGTAATGTCATTTTATGGTTTTTATGCTCATATCATCACATCACGGCTCTCTGCTGCAGCCATCTTTCTTTTTCTTCATCTGACTCAACATCATTTGGTCATTTCAACTTTTTTCAAAACTAGCGATGAATTTTTCAGGATGTTAGGATGTTAGGTTACTGAGCTATCTCAACATACAGCATGAGTATGAAGGGTTGTGCAGCATGTTGAAGTTAGTATTTAGCTCCAAGGTCCACTGCATAGTCACACAAAGGGGCTAGAATGACTGTAGACCCTTAGATTTAGTGCCTTTTGCAGTGGATTACTGGATAATTTCCACCTCTCCATGCCTTTAAAACCATTCAGTTGAAGCATGTCAAGGAAAAATCCCTCTGGGGTTGAATGGCTCACAACTCATACTTATGTTATGTTATGTGAGACAATGAGACACAAGTGAACAATGCTCTGCTTTGAGGAGTGACAATCCAACAGGATTGAAAACCACTGTTCTACTGAATGAGTCAGTTCAACAGCGCTTGGCGTCATGAAACCTTTTCAGATCCAGTGGGTAGAACCAAAAATGCCTCTTGTCCTTCATTCGCCTCCACCTGACAGCGGTGGCCGTGTACTCAGCCACCTACTCACTTGTAATGGCCAGCCTGTAGAGCTGCGGGTGCGGGTTGTCCTCTCTGCTGTGGGTCTCTCCTGGGACGTAATCCCCGAGGCCGATGGTGGTCAGAGAGATGAAGCAGAAATACAGCGACTCCAGAAAGTTCCAGTCTTTCTCCAGGTTGACGAAGATCGCTGCAGGGATGATGAGCAGCACCAGGACCGCCAAGACGGTGAGGCAGGAGACGTGGATGGTGGCGAGCTTCGACCTGGACATGGCCCATCGCCGGTGGAAGTAGGACACCGGACGTCGGCTCACCAGGACCACGAGCCTCTGCACCACAGTGGAGAGGAAGAAGAGGGTAACGGGTATGCCGAAGACGGCGTAGAAGATGCAGAAGGCCTTTCCTTCGTCTGAGAGAGGAACGGTGTGGCCATAACCTGAAAATACAAAACAAATATGCAGCAGAGCCTTAATTATAGTGTGATAATTAGAGGTGGGATTCCTGAAGGAGCCACTTAGGCTCCGTGAAGCTTCACACACATAACAATAATTAGAGAGAAGGCAGCAAAGAATGACAGAGGTTCATCAAACAGCTGCTCGTCTTCTTGTGAAAGCTCGATCCAGGACTGACTTATAGTGCACACGAAGAACAGGATGGCTAAATAATTGAATTATTCATTGAGTTTTAATGTTAAAATGTCTCTTTCAAGATGCTAACATGTATGTATGTTTACACTGCAGGGGGCTGGAGGGCTGGTGGGTTCTCTGCGGATTATAATTTGTTCCTTTTAGCAGAACTAACAAATAAACAACCGCATGTGTTAATGGAGCTTCGGGGGTGTGGATTCTCATTAAATATATCCATAATAATTCCCCAGCAACATTTCCTAACCTGTTTCTGTTTACTGAGTAAGAGGTGGTGCAACAGCTAAAGCCTGGCAAGATATTCCCCACTGATGACTCCCAAATTAATGTATTCTCATCGACTGTTTGTATAATAATAACCTCAACCCACTTCCTAATACTGTAGGTCATAGTGAGAAGGGTGTGTAGGCTGTAAGTATAACTTTACAAAGTCTTCAAAAAAACAACTAAAGGTTGTTAATAAGACAGTGTTTAGGGTGTTTTTGAGCTCTTATATCCATCAAATGTGAATACAGTCTGGTGCTTCAGCAGTGCGTTCGACAAATAAAGGATGTCCCCTTCAAAGTTACAAACATTTTAGCACAAAGATCCTTTTTGTTTGTCTTTTCACTGCAGCGCAACAGGAAAACGCCAGTTACGGAAACACAAAGACAGATTTTCACAGTCTGCCGGAAAGATAGGCATCCGCCTCATTTGACTAACTCATTAGATCAAGTCTATGATACCTAGACCCAGATACATATTTGCACAAAACGAGAACTGTGAATTTAGTTCCACATCAGCTCCATTTAAAACACCTGAGGCAGGAAGAGCGATTAGAGTAAACAAAAGAACTGCCACAGTGTTCTTATGGGAGCCTGACTATTGCTTTTACTTACTATAGACTTTTAAACCAGCTGTCCTTTAATTCACCAAGAGGACCCTCCAATGTACCATAAATAGGGGGAGGGGGGTGATTTATGAACTTATTAACATATAACTGCAGATGTAATGATGCCCTAGACACCTCGAATCCCTCATGTTTAATATTACGTAGAAGTCTTTTTCAAAATCTAACTCAACCTGCAAATAATTGTTGAATTTAATGGCTTATTGGTAACTGATCAGCAAAGTATTAATTCATCAGTTCGCATGTAGGCTATGTTTTACTTCTTCTGACCTGACTTGAATGTTTGACCTTCACGTTCGCCTGCTCAGGAGCAACGTTAATGTCACAGTTCATGGTCATACATGGACAATATAACATGGACAATATGTGACCTGACACCACAACTAGTGTAGAGATAAAATATGCAAATTACAGCAGCTCCAGGTGAAGCTTCAGTGACGTATCAGGGTCACCTTTCAACCAGAGCAGACCTAACCAGGCCTAGGTCAAAGAATTTGAAATAACCTTACTGAATTTGTTACACATTGGAGACAAAAAAAGATGACTTATATAGATGTAAAGCTTGGTTTGTCATGAAGGAATGGATGCTTATTATAATGTATATTTATAGCTTTATGACAGGTTTAGTGTCTGAGCTCCTGTGTCCCTGGTCTCACCTGTCGTAGTCAGCACGGTGCTGGTGAAGAACAGGGAGGACACGAAGTCCCAGTTGTGGCTGGTGTCGTTACCAAGCACCGAGACGCCATAGTTGCTGGCTTCTAGCGCGCGGGCCAGGAGCAGCTCCAGTTGCGCGTCGGACACACAGGTATTGTTGTCCAGGAAATCCTGCCGGGCCGCCCGCAGCTCTTCCCGGAGCTCTCGCTCGTAAGGCAGCTCGATGGCGGAGAAGATCCCGGCGCCGATGATCAGGTAGAGGATGTAAGCGGTGATCAACAGCGCGAAGTTCAGCGCCGAGTGGTGTCGGTCTATGAACCGGACGCAGCAGCCGTCGGTACAGGCGCGCACCATCCCTCCTGTCTCCACCTAACTGTACTGTAAATTACAATTTTAACACCTATAGATGCGTTCAGAGAGACGGTTGTTTACGGGAGCTACCTCCTTCCTCTCTGTCTGGGACTGCTCTTCCTCATTCTTCACATCTCATTGGACCGGGTAGTGACGTCACTCATTCACCTCTCCAGGTAGAGAGAGGGCGTTTGTGTGTGCGTGCACCTGATGATAGGCTGTATATATCAGTGCGTTTTGGGCTTTGTTACACTTCCCTCTTCAACCGGTTTAACAGGTTTTGTGTTTAGTGTCATTACAAAGGATTTTTTTCCGTGAACTACAAGTTCAGGTTTATTTGGAAAGACAGATTTATTACCGTAAAAACCTTTTAAAAACCGATTTAACAAAAACAAAAAGTAAATAAATACTAAACAAAATGTAAAAGACTTAAAAATACAGAAACATAATTCCACCCTTGATAACAATAACAAAATTTTTTTTAAAAAAGCTTGTTCTTTAAGAATGTTGGCTACACATTTCTCTCTAGTTTTTGCTTATTTGTTTTATATTTCAGGAAGTTTAATCATTAATCATGTATTATCTCAAGAAAGATGAGTACATTCTTATCAACCAGCTGTATTTATTCAAGTAGGCCGTTGCCCTTGTGTGTTTGTGGTAGTCTTGTTAGACCTTAATTGGATGCTATAAAATATGATGTACTGTTATAGATTAAACATCCTAACCAAATGAAAGACTTCAAATATGCTCCACATCTTCCAGCTACTATCATGGATTATTCTGTATAATGAGTTAGTGTTTTTTATTCAATAATATTTTTGAATTCAGGGTTTTGAATTGTAATGTATTTTTGTATTTTTAAATAAATGATTTGAAGACTTTTTCCACCACTGGCTTTAGCAACCTCATGTAACCTTAGTCTTAAGGCATTTGTAATTGTTACTTTCACCACTAGAAGGCACTGGAGACCACATTTCCTCAGTCCTCTGTGCTGTGCTGGCGTCATCAGAGAAGAAAAGGAGAAAAAAAAAAGAAACAATAGGAAAAAAAAGGTCTTTTATTGATAAGTTACCACCAGAAATCTTCTCCACCGACTCCATCTGTTCATATTCATATCTCTGCCTTTTTATAATTGGTAGCTGGCAATAAATAATTATTTACAACCATTAGGAAAGCACAAATGAAAAGCAATAAGAGGTTACTGTCAGCTGCTGTCAGAGTCCTGCAGTCACATACAGCGAATGAGATCAATACTGTTGCATGGAAAGCTGATAGATAGACGATGGTCACTAATTGATAGCCTGGCTGGATAAATGCCTGGATCTGGTGCATCCTCCCCCCTCTCTCTCTGAAACGAATGTGCATCTCTGGTGGGTAGTTGATGTAGGGTTTCCTGAATATGCTGTTAGTTATCTGCAGGAAGAAAATAAAATCAAGAAAACAGATTAAAGACACAGTCCGTCTGAAATACTTGACCTTATAAGAACTTGTTGTGAGAGAAACAGATTTGCAAATGCTGACGAGTTACTTGCACTTCATTTTGTGAATTTTCCAATTTATTCTCCTTTATATTGCTACACCACTTCAGTTCAGAGGTACATATTGTACTAGTTATTCTGCAGATTAAGATTTTAAATGAAACATGACGTAAAAACATCAATTATGCTGAGACAATACAATTCAGTGTTAGAAAAATAAATCAATGTTCTCAGCTTTATTGGCTTTGACTTCCCTCATTTGCATTAGAATTAACTAATATCCACTTTGTGTATATATGAGGCGCAGGGCAATTTCCTGCATAATAAATACTTCCACTGATGATACTTTGTGCTAAAAATGTTTTTACAGGCAAAAAAAAGTATTTAAGTAAAGGATGTGAATGCTGCTGGGTGGTCAGGACAAATGATGAGACGGGGAGTCTCACCTCTGCACTCATATCTGAGGTCTGAGAAGAGGACGTGTTCCTGAGAGAAGACAAACAGTCCCAGTCTGCCTCCAGCCAGGGTGTGGTCGTACACCGCCCCCGAGTCAGACAAAATGTCCCTGCCCTCGTACACCACCACCCTGCCAGGGAAAAACACAGCGATACAATACCAATCAATAGAAGCCAGTTGTTATTAAACTAGAGGTACAATCCTGCTTTAGCTCCATTCATTCACCCAATACTGCATGGAGGTGCAGCGCCGAGTTACTTCTACTCCACTACATTTGCAGAGAAAACAGCTGAATCACTGTCACCTGAGGCAGCTGCAACATTAAAATGCATTGTGGGTACATGTGTTGTTGCTCTTAAAGTCGAATTTGATTCGCTGGTAACACTTCTTTTGTCAGAAGTAACACTTACAATGCTGAATAGCATATATTTTACACAATGGTTTTGTTACTTTGACTGACACTGGGAGTCTTAATCCATCTTTCCTCAGTGATGACAATGTGTGCCACATTTCTGGGTCATGCTTGTTGTTTGGTTGTGTATGTTCTTTCTGGTTCCTGTTCTTGTTAGTGCGTATTCTAGGGGGTGATATTGAGAGCGTGACGTCAAATGGAGAGATATTTAAAGCCGTTACAATAGAACTTGGTAGCAGCTATCAAAAAATATCAATGTGTGTCTGTCCTTCACATTCAAAAGCCCTGCAGCTTCTTTTCAGACGCACATTCAATAAGCATGCGGCCGTACAGTCATCATACAGTACAATCGTTCTGTTCCCACAATGCAGCAGAGCCAAAGCCTTCTTTAAGAGTATTTGAACAAGTGGGCTTGGCTCATAACTCATAACAGCCTTGTTCTCATTCCCCTCTCTTTTCCTGGGCATGAAAACATCACGATGGCAATGTGATTTCTCTGCATCTGTACATGAACAGCACAAAGCACAGAAAACTCATAGCCTGGAGCGTTTTTTTGTTTGTTTTTTTTCCTCTTCTTTAAAAAAAAAAAAAAAAAAGTCCATTAGTAAGAAGTACAACTAAGTAGAAGTAGATGTGGCAGGTTGAGAGGAGCTGGGTATAACAAAGAAAGTGAATTACACTGTTATCATAAAGTAACTCTTGGAGATTGATGATGTCCTCGAGTGTAAGAACATCTGAGAGTGAATTATCCCTTCAAGGGCGACACTGAATGTGATTTTCACAGATTTAAGAAGTTATTCAGCAGATTGTTGTTCCGCTAAAACCTACATAACCTGAACTGCTGCTGATTGAGACCAGAAATATGTGATTTAAAGGAACATGTCACTTTTTTGGGGCCATTTTTTCTTTTACTAATTTGATCTGTTTTACAGTGATGTAGTGGTTTTTAGGTTTGCTTTATTGTTTTAGAGTTTTGAGTTCTCTGCTATTTGTTTTCATTTCCTTCATTAGATTATGAAAATCCACTTACAGCTAAACCAGCTTGATCCCCTCAAAGTATCTTTGTAAGTAATACAATTTTAGGTTAGTGGTAGCAAATGCAGATTAATCTGAAAGGTTTCTACTGTATGTGCCAGCGGTGTTCGACTGCTGTTTCACGGAAATAAATACAGACATGATGGTATCGGATCTCAAATTAATCTGAAATTCCTAAAAGTTGATTTTAATAGAACACAGAAACGGATGGGAAACCGTTTCTGCTTGAGAATTATGGAGAAAGTCACATTAAAAACACTACGAATATATCTGATATGTAGTAATTGAGCTAAAACATTGGCTTTGTCCTTTAAAGGCCAGGCCAATAACATCAAATGCTTTAACTGTAAATTAAAAGTTAAAAGGTTACTGCTAATGTAGAGGTATTTCCACTAGGAAAGATCTGTTGCTCCCATGAGGGAGCCCACAAAAGTTCAGCAGCTCAAAAGTTGGTTGATTTCCACGGTCGTAATCCAGCTGTGGTTTATGACAATCTCAGGCTCCAAGGAGGAAAACTAGTCGAGCAACGAAAGCTTCATACGTGCACAGATTCACATATCAGCTGCCTTGTTTATGACCATCCCTGCCTGTAGCAATAACTGTAAGTATATTTAACAGAACAATATTTCCAGACAAATGTGAAGAAACACAGATGGAAAAGAGTCATTTCCTCACATACGCTGGATATTTGGGGTTAAGCCTCATTCAGGACTCCTGCTGATGAGCCAGTGATAAAAGTGACACCAGATATGATGAATCTACTTTATAAGGTGACTGTGTTTTTGTACCTGATGAACCCAGTCCTGGGTCTGTGGATGAGGTGGATGCGATAGGCGGTGAAGTCCCTCCAGCCAATATTATTGGGGTCATGCCACAAAGTTCTGACCTGAAAAATGACACGTGAAGATGTCAGTAATCTGATCTTTACTGTGTCAGTCTAACAAAGAGCACAACTTCAGCGTGTTTCACTATTGTAACTGTAAAAAAACAAAAAAAAAACACTGATTCGTGCCTGGTGTCTGGTATTTCCAGTGTGCCAGAGGGCGTTACGTAGATACTCCCCTGGTCCTGTGGTGGAGTTGACCAGTTTGATGGACACTCCTGCTGTGCCGAAGGCTTTGGATGGCCTTTTCTCCCAGTAAGCCTGAGACACCTGAGAAAGAAAGGAAGAACAGGAGGATGGATATGTGCGTGCTTGAAAAGTCAAGTCTCTGAAAAGTCTGATATAACAAAATACAAAGAAAGCTATGGTTTTATTTATTTATTTCATTTTATTCATTTTTTATTATTATTATCATTCTATTCAGTTATTTTACCTTGTTCTATTTCTTTTTCATCACAATATTATCTCTTTTGGGTGGATGAGATCAGGAATGGGGGGATTTACTGTGTACATTTACTGAATTTGTGATTTGTATAGGTGTTTAACGAAAAAATGACAAAACAGATTTTTTTAAAATATATATATATTGAAGGTTTGAGTGCTTTATCGATCGTCATAATTGTATCTAACCTGTTTCCACATGACAGCATAGAAGCGTTGACTGGACTGGTAAGCGAACACGATTCCCGCGTAGTCGTCATCTCGGTCGGTGTTGACATAAAACGTCACACTGAAGTCGACAGCGCTGAACTTGTCATATCCTGTTCAAACCATTTGGACATTTTGGTTTAGTTTTCGGTATACAGGTACATACTGCAGAGCAGGGCTTTGATTTCTCTCATGAACCTTCTGACCTAAAGCGATGCCGGGGTCCGAGTTGGCCGTCTGCAGCAGCTCTCTGCCCTGGCTGCGGATCACCCACAGGGGGTCAGACTGTGTTGTGCCTTTCGGGTCCAGCAGGACGACCTGAAACTTCCTGAAGTCTGTCGACCCAATATCCTGGTTCAGCGGACAGGGATCCAGCGCATCTGGAACGCTGTCGTTGTCAAAGTCATCAAAACATGCTTCCCCGCTGCCATCACCTGACATAGACATAGACATACATGGATTGAGTTAAAAGATGCGAATTTCTTTGATTTTCTGCCAGCAAGAGAACAAAGGAACTGGGAGGGAAACGTGCAGATGTGGTAAGAAGGTCCTGTATGATGATGGTGGATAGATTATCATTAAACCATGTTTTAAGTATGATTAATCTCACTACAGAGAGCTATAAACTGTTTATGTCGATGTCCAACATTAACATGACCTGGATCATTGGACTTGTGGTCATAGGATTTCCCTGCATCACTGCAGAATCCATTTATCATAAAATATTTTCCCTGTGCGACAGCAAATTAATCAGCATTTGTTCACATCTGTACGATGATATCGGAGGTATTCTCACATCTGTTGAGGGAGGGTTTTTGTTTTAGGTTAGGTTTATTATAATTTATTAGGTTTTGTTTTCGATAAAGGTTCTGAAAAAGCACTGACCGTCAGAGTCCAGCTGGTCCCTGTTGGGAACCAGTCTGCAGTTGTCCCTGTCGTCGGGGATACCGTCGTTGTCATCGTCATGGTCGCAGGCGTCTCCCTTCCCGTCGTTGTCATGGTCGGCCTGGTTGCTGTTGGGGATGTAGGGGCAGTTGTCAAGAGAGTTTTGGTGGCCGTCCTCGTCGATGTCGTCGTTGTCGTCGCACATGTCCCCGACCAGGTCACTGTCAGAGTCGAGCTGCAAACACACACGCACACACACACATTACATACATGCATACATACAAAGCGATGTTTACATAGTGTTAAATCACATGTTAATGCTTCGTTCAGCATCCACTCCCTGTAGAGACGTCCAAGATTAATTGCCACTGATAAATTGTTCGAACAGCTTTCTTGGATCCCTGTGTTTAAATGTGCATCCCAGGCCAGATGTTTTGTGAGGCAGCACAACTGCAACAACTGTATCTGTGTCACTACATACATACAGAGTTACATGTGTGCTTCTATTTAGCGTTGTGTGTATTTATTTGTGTGTGTGTGTGTGTGTTTTTTCTTTCAGGAACCTGCAGTGGGTTGTGTAGAAGGGGACAGTTGTCACACTGGTCTCCAACGCCATCCATGTCTGTGTCCCTCTGGTCGGTGTTGTAGATTAAAGGGCAGTTGTCACGTTCATTCAGCACCTCTGGAGGGAGAGGGACACACACACAGACACAGACACACACACATATTGGATAAAATGCATCTTGTAGCCTTTACTTTTCTGACAAATAGAAATAAGATGCAGAAACTAATCAATACTGTGTGGGTAAATGTAATTAAATCCATTTGACACACACTTTTTCTGAGTTTGTATATTATAGTAACATTTTATAAAACACTCCCTAATTTACAACATTGGCTTGGTTTGTAGTGTGAATCAGGTGCCAATACGACTCCGACCAGCACCAATTGATCTTTAAATGTAGATACCGCTGGAAGAAAACAACACCACAGGGAACGAGGGAGAAACGATAAATAACTGGGCACTAAGTATTGATGAGGAAGTAGCTCCTACCGTCTCCATCCATGTCAATGCTGCAGGCGTCTCCCTCTCCATTGTCATCAGTGTCCGTCTGCAGCGGGTTGCTCTCAAACGGACAGTTGTCACACCGGTCGCCGACCCCGTCTCTGTCCGAGTCGTACTGCCGAGGGTTGTACACCAGCGGGCAATTGTCCTGCATCGAAACAGAGGATGTGAATATACATACACACCCCATTTGTCAGATATGGTCATTGCAAAACTTAAATCTCAATCACCCTCTCGTCCAAGATGTCATCATTGTCGTCGTCAGGATCGCAGGCGTCTCCCAGTCCGTCCATGTCCAGGTCCTCCTGTCCGGAGTTTGGCATCGTGGGGCAATTATCCTGCAGCCAATCACAGCCCAGTTTAGAGGGATCCCATCCGAGCTCCAGGTAATCAGATGTAAATAATTTAACATCTCAGTGCTGGTGTTTGTTTGTTTTTTTTACCTTCTGACAGTGATAGGTCGCATTTTGCTTGCAGGGCAGTTTGTAGTTGGGCCAGCCGTCCAGATCAGAGTCGTCACCGCACAGAAAGCCGTCGCCCGCAAAGCCAACGGCACACATGCACTTAAACAAGACCTCAGATGCCAGGCCCAGGTATATACATTCAGCCCACTTGTGGCAGTTGTGTGTGTTGTCTTTACAGGGATTGTACGGTTCGCACACCTGAAACCAAACAACAACAACACCAAAAAAAGGATTTAAAAACACAAAAGTGGCCCGTGATGAAAGCAGCTGATGTAAAAAAAAAACATTTATAAAGGCTCAAAGAGTGAAACACGTGCCTGCTTGCTTTTCATCGCTGCCTCCAGTCCAAGGCCATATGGCTGTGTGCCTTTGTAGCGAGGAGGACAGGGCAGACAGTAGTACCCAGGGTCTGTGTTTACACACTCTGTAAAACACACACCCTCCACTTCACACTGAGGAGAGAGGGATTAACCGTGTTCAGCATATCAAACGTGAACTGTTTGTACAACTGTGTTATGTCTTGCCAGGATCAGGCGACAGAATATTTATGTCAGATCAGCAGATCACAGTGACTTGAGTAATAGGTTTGAGGTAAAGGTGACCAATCATATGTTATCTAGGTCTTTTGTAATCATGCAGTGGTGAGCTCGGAGGACCAAAGACATTAGGATTCATCCTCCTAGGACCATGAACAGCAATATTATTGATCATGACAGTCATTTGTCAAAAAGTAGAGATGGTGGCCTTACAGAAAAAGTGATTATAACAAGAAGAAGAGAAGAAGAACTTCATATGGGAAAAATGGTTGTATAGTTCATCCTCTGGCCACCATGAATGAAAGACGTTGACATGTTTCAGTCTGGACCATCAGACTGACACTGATTCTGATCAATTAAAAACAAACAAATCGTTGTTTTCCAGTGGCCCACATCTGTAACAGATCGTGAGCCTGCCTTCATGATAGATTGTCACATCCCACTGTTAACCAGCACATCAATATGTGGTTATTACCTCATTCTCATCTTCACAGTGAGTGCCGTTGCCGTAAAACCCCGACGGACAGTCTGCACATTCCCATGATCCATCGTTATGCGTTGTGCACTGCACCCCGGGGAAACAAGGATGTGACAGCAAACACGTGTCTGAAAAAACACACAGAGTCACAAAGCAAATATAATCCAAGATTGGGTCAGTGTGAAATTCATATTTGAATCACTCACTCTGTTCTAAGCCTCAATAATTGAATAAAGGGAGAATAAACACTGTAGGATGTTGGTTTTAATCCTCTTTTGTTTGGAAATATGTTACCTCCAGTACAAAAAAGGATTAGGTTTATCCATGGATGTAAAGCTTAGCCTCCTTATAGAACAATATCTGCTTACGTAAATTAAGATATACCTATACCCTTAGGTTTAGTTAACTTTACCTAATGGACATGCTTGTCTATTACAAGATTCATAGTCCACCGCGTCTCCAGCACAATTCTTCCCTCCGTGCTGAGGGGCCGGGTTTGCACACTCTCTCTGGCGACTTGAGAGGCCTCCTCCACAAGACTCTGAGCACATTGACCATTCAGACCATGTCGTCCAGCCTCCAGCAACTGCAGCACACAAACATACGCTGTCATTTGCCTGTAAGGCAGATTAGTGCACACTGTGCAGTTTGAAATTGTGTATTTGTGATCCTGAACTCACTGGGGCAGAGTGTGTTGTTGCAAGGTTGCGTCTCCCTGCCGCTGCCCGTGCACCCTTTGCCCCCCTTCTGCGGCGGAGGGTTGTTGCACAGACGCACTCGCGTGATGTGTCCCTCTCCACACGTGGTTGTGCACGCGGACCAGGGAGACCAAAGGCCCCATTTCCCGTCGGCACGCGCTGCACATGAAACATGCACATAAATATTGTTTTTCTGTGAGTAGCAGTCTGGAAATGTGTCTGAGCAGAATTCAACACAGACCGTCACTACGGTTCCAAACTGCGTGCACATTTACACAACTGAAAACAACATGTTTCCAATTATGACAAAGACTAAAATCCACTCGCCTGATGTTCCATATGTTTGCTCTTTGAGGACTATTCACTTATTTCCTTTTGGATTGGCTGTGCTCAATCGATCACAGACAGATAATTGAAGCGAAGACATGCGAGGTATCAGATGTGCAGAGACCTACCCTTGCGCTCACACTTTGTTAACATGCAGCTGCGGGTCTGAAGCGATGGACCGGAGCAGGCTGGCGTGATGCTGTTACACGATCGGCCCCTTTGCTGCCCGCCACGCCCACAGGTGACAGAACAGTGGGTCCACTCAGACCACGGGGACCAGCCTTCTTTATCTTTGTAAAAAAAAACAAAAAAAAAACACAAAGACTGTGTAGGTATTACTTCTATAACACTGTAGGTATGAACACTATCTCATAGCTGCCAGCAATTCAACCTTACTGAGACAAACAGGGCAGCATTCTCCGTCGATAAAGGATGGATTGATGCAGAACACTGGAGGGCAAGACACCTGCTGACACACCACCTTTCCATCCTTAACAAGGTAATAGAGAGACATACCAGGATAATATTAGTCATACCGTGTTATTTGAGCCAGATGCTTCTGCTTGATGCCAGTCTTTGCATAGGAATGGTGTGCTGTCATGACTCAAAACTAATGATATTTTATAAAGAGAACCAGACTCGGAGAGGTCGGCGAAGCGACCATAAAATATAGATAGATGCTAACAAAGGGAGCTCTGGATATAAATGAAAACCACATTGGAAACAAGAGAAACTTCCCCAACTGGTAAACGCATTTTGAAGCAACAGTGGACATTTGGGGGAAATATGTTTATTCACTTGCTTGTCAGGAGTTACAGAAGATTGATACCGCTCTCGTGTCTCTGTCAAACGCGAAGCTAAAGCCAAGACACCATTAGCTTAGCATGAAAACTTGAAACGGCCTTGTCCCAGGGAAGTCGCTGCCTGTCAGCCAAGAAATTGTTTGGCTCATAACATCCCATAAAACCACAAGTTGTTTTTCAAGATTTTTATGTGAATGAAAACAAACAAGGTAGAATAGGAGTTTAGCTTAACACTTCTTCTTCTTTTGGGACAAACTAGAAGTTTCCAGGTAATTTTGGTTTTTGAGGTAAGTTAAGCTAGCCATCTCCTGACCACCTCCAAAGCTCCTGCACATTAAAGAAGGTGTGCCAGACTATTTCTTGGCCAGTGGCAGTGAATTCTTGGATTTGGTGGATTGTTTTTACTTAACAACTGAGCCAAAGCAGCTGTTTCACGCTGTTTCCAGGCTTTATGCTAAGAACTGGAAGGACTCAAAGGCCCGACTTGGAGACACCACTGAAAAGTTGAAAATAGGTCACCTTTATCACCGGGTAGCTGAGGCTGCGAAGCTACTGTATGGCACAATGGACAATAGACACTGTGCGAGAATGTAAGTGAGAGCGGACGGGTATATAGTAGGCTACACTGAGAAGTAAAGATGAGAAAAAGCTGGGGGTTACTGCGGGGCATGTGTGAGTGGCAGGATCTGAAATGACAAGTGAGCTAGTGATTCTTGGCAAAGGCAGGCGCAAAATGAATGAATAACTGAATGAAGTGTGACACTTATCTTCATATTCAACAGGCAGATATATGACTGGTACCAATCTTCTCAGCAAAAAAAAAGGTCAAATAAGCACATTTCCCCAAATTTATTTAATAAATTTCTTTAAGGTTCAATTCAGTCCAGGTCTTTTTGTCAAGTCTTTAGAAAATCAAATATCAAGTTACTTAAGTGTTAAGCCAATCGTATCAGAGTGGAGACACTTTGTGTATTTGAATGATTAAAATACAAGATGCGAAAATGAAGACAACTTTGACACTTCTGAAGCAAAAACGACTTCAGACTCGACCGAAGACTTGGGACTTCCCATTAAAGCTCGAAGGCGCCACATAAAGTTAGATGAGGTTAAGGCCTGCTGTCTATCTGTGACAGATCTTCCATTCAATCATGACGCTCACGTCTCCCTGGGAACACCTCACCGCTACAGTAAGTCGTAGTTACGTAAGATTAGTTCAACACAAACCTGGCAAGTGCAGGAGGTGCAGCTGTCAACCTCCCAGTCCTCCCCTTGCTCGTATATCCGTCCGTCCTGCATGCACCAGATCTCCCCGTCTCTGTCTCTATCGAGGTAATTGTCGTCGTCGCCAAAGCCGAAGCCGTCGCCCCAGCCACCGTTGCCCCAGCCGCCGTTGCCACCGCCTCCTCCACCGCTTCCACCACCAACACCACCATCACCATCACCTCCACCTCCAAATCCACCGCCACCTCGGCCATCAGCCCCGCCTCCAAAACCGCCACCACCTCCACCATCAGCTCCGCCTCCATATCCACCGCCACCTCCACCATCAGCTCCGCCTCCAAAACCGCCACCACCTCGGCCATCAGCACCGCCTCCAAAACCGCCACCACCTCCACCATCACCTCCACCTCCATATCCACCGCCACCTCGGCCATCAGCTCCGCCTCCATATCCACCGCCACCTCCACCATCAGCTCCGCCTCCATATCCACCGCCACCTCCGCCAATAGCACCGCCTCCAAATCCACCGCCACCTCCGCCTCCATATCCACCGCCACCTCCACCGCCACCTCCGCCTCCATATCCACCGCCACCTCCACCATCAGCACCGCCTCCAAATCCACCGCCACCTCCGCCTCCATATCCACCGCCACCTCGGCCATCAGCTCCGCCTCCATATCCACTGCCACCTCCACCATCAGCTCCACCATCAGCTCCACCACCAAAACCAACACCTCCGCCGCCAAATCCACCACCGCCACCGCCGCCGCCACCTCTGATTCTGCTCCTGAGGCTGCTGCTGCGGCTGCTGTTGCTCATCTCAGCCAGCGTTAGCCGCATCTCTTCATTTTCTTTTGACTGAAAACACAAAAAAACATACACGCAGCATTTTTAAAATATTAAAAAAATAACAGTAAAAAGACAGATTCTTCATTATTTCTATCTATTGCATTTAGATAATACCCTTCATTTATAAACTCGGACTTGCTGAATTAGTCTTTAATAGTTAGATGAATGACGACCAATATTTTACCACTGATGATATGT
The DNA here is from genome assembly GCA_030347415.2 of Decapterus maruadsi. Lineage (NCBI taxonomy): Eukaryota > Metazoa > Chordata > Actinopteri > Carangiformes > Carangidae > Decapterus > Decapterus maruadsi. The sequence continues at coordinate 7,541,807 of CM064888.1, read as the reverse complement.
TTTCTTTTTCCAAAACTACCAGGACATTTACCACAAACCGCGGAGCTTCCTGCCAAAAAAAGGGTTGTTGCTGCTTATTCCATTTGCACTGGCACTCTCAATTGGGTTTGTCACATAAATTTCCCACAAATCTTAACCCTGTCACACACAATGTAAAGTGCACTGTTGGTGCTCTTAAAAATGACCTCATATAGTTTAGAATGTATATGAAATTGTATAACGTTTCAAAAGTGTTAAAAAAAAATGCTTAAAATAAATGTTTCAACTGTTTGTTTCTGCAAATCCTCACTTGTGCTGTAACAAAATAAATGCAGCTTTAACAAACTCCAACATGCAGATGCATCTGTGTATCTGCAGATGTACGTATTTGTGTGCCTTACAACTCTATCCAGATCTTCAAGCAGACTGCCGGTCACAATACGCAGGCCCTGGATCTCAGTGAGCAAAATCATCAGTTCCTCACACGGATGACGACAGACCTCCGAGGACACATTGTCGACCTTTGCGCCACCCACGCCTGCAGAAGGGGGGCACGAGTGTCAAGTGTGCGTGTGTGGTCTGTGCTAGATTTTAAACCTGAGTCTGCATTAATGAGCGTAGACGGAGAGAGATGGAGAAGGTGTGCATAAATGTGAATCAAGGTGGAAGACGTGTGACTCTGAGCAAAATGCACATGTGAGAGCAGAGTGTGGTACCTGCACACACAGCTGCTGCATAGAGGCATATGAGAAGCCAGGGGAAACCTCTCAGCGGACTCATTCCTGTTCACACATAAATCACATAAGCAGTCATCGTGAAATATAACAACCATACTGCTACACTAGCGCGCAATACAAGCAGTGCTGCTGCTGCTGCTGCTGCCGGGGAGATAGAAGAAGAAGGAGATAAAGAGGGAATTAACCTTGCATACCTGGGTACTCCTCGCAGCTCTGCCTTTCTTCACGATTAGAAACCACAGCTGGTAGGCTCTCCCCTGCTGCAGATCCACAGGGGCAGTGATGGAATGTGTGTCTCCTTCCACCCCCCCTCCTTTCCTATTTCCTTGTCTCCTTGCTTCCTTCTCGCCTTGGCATCCGCATCACCAGCGTAGCTTCCTCGGGCGAAATTAGTCGTTGACGCGTCCAAAAGAAACAGGGGAGAGAGGTTTTTGGTGAGAGAGGAATCTGAGTGGAGAACATGCGGACAGCTCTGTTAGTTCTGTAGAAACTTTCTAATGTGGTTGTGTATTTGTTTGAGAGTGTGTGTCGGTATGTGTGTGCATGTGTGTGTGTGTGTGTGTGTTATGTGTGTGTGTGTGTGTGAGTGAGAGAGAGAGAGAGGCAGGAGCGGGGGTCATATATTACCCGCCTGTCTGGCGATGAACTGGGCTGCATATCTCCCAGCGAGAAACCCAGCTGGATGGAAGGAACTCTGTGCGTGTGCGTGTGTGCGTGCGTGTGTGCAAGTGTGTGTGTGTGTGTTGACGTCTCGATGCAGGTTTCCCAGACACATCATTTACACTCTTCACCCTCCAAACTTAAGACACACACACAAAAACATGCACTCACACGTTGAAACGCACACATTGCGCTTATTGGCTGCCAGAATTTTCCAGTATTTTTGGAGCGAGAAAACTGGCATCACCATAAATCCCTGGTGGAAATTAGAAGCTTAAAGTGTGTGTGTGTGTGTGTGTGTTCTTTGGGACTGCACTCTCTTGACTTCTGCAGAGGATTGTGAGCTCAGAGATGAGCAAGCTGATGGAATACAAAAACATCTACCTCCAGTGGGATCATCATCTCTCTTTCCTGTCCATCTCTCGTCTTCCTCCATCACTTTCCTTTCTCCCTCTCTCGCTCTTCTTCTTTCCTCTCTCCATTTGGTCTCCCTGCTGAGTCAAAGAGGCATCATCATCGTCCTGAATCATATTTTCCATCTGTAGGCTCCGCTTGTGGAATAATGAATCTCACAGATGTGCGCACACACATTCGTGCACACACGCAAGCGCCTGTGCCCATACAAACACACACACACACATGCACATGCACACACATTTCCCACAAATTCAGTTTCCAGGTTCCCCCAAAACATTACAAGGAAGAGCAAATAAGAACAGACACCATGTTTCTTCCTGGATGCGGTTCAACGCTGGAGACAGTGAAAACAGGTGCTGTCACCGCTCTGAGTCAGAGAAAGCCCAAAAGTAATGAGATCTGAGGGGATATAAAAGGTAAAGACTTGGGTGAGATTACTTGGCGGAGTCCGGCATGATTCCTCTGGGCTGATATACCTTGTGGAAGGCACACTCTGTTCTGGGATCTCTCTCAAAGGACTGTCCGTCTTCCTCTGTGTACATATAGAGAAAATAGTTTTAAAGAGGGCTCTCCGCTGCTCGTTGTCTCCTATAAAGGTGAGTTTGATTGAAGGCTGCGGGACTATCATGGGCTGTAGTCAAAACCTGCCAAAGCATCCAGGAGACCTCTAGTGAGATTGAGAAACAGGGCACTTTGTTACAATCAGGCAGCGGCTTAGCACAAGTCCGAGTTGGAGTGGCAGCAATTGCCCCATTTCTCTGAAAAGAACCAGAGCAAAGAACTCATAGGGCTTCTGCATTATGCTCTAAGCTCTGGCCGGGAGCAGAAAACGTCAGCGCTGCTGGCTCGGGCAGGCTAGACAATATCCTGCCGATCGACGCCGCACCACTCTAAGCATGAAGTGGTCAGAGAATTACATGGGCTTAAAGTAAAAGGATTTACATGGGGAGGGCGCACGGTAACACAAGAATGGGGAGGTGTCATAAGATGGCAAAAGTAGACATGGATGACATGGGCAGGAGCTGTTGATGGGGACTGCAGTTAATTTATGTCAGTGCATGGACAGACAGATAAACAAACACACAGACAGTTGGATAAATCCAGCCCTCTGTTTATCTGAGTAGCAGGGCTGTGGGTCAGTAGAACAGGAGAGGGGCATTAATCCATTTATCAGATCATCCTAATATTCAGCAGATTATCTCGCTGCACACGCACTCATCCAGCGCCTCTGGGATTTGTAGTCCAGAAAGAAAAGCCTTCCAGGCTTCCTCCTCCTCCCAGCCCACTTAGCCTGCCCGGTGCCCTCACATGAAAGCCTTCACATATCAAAGCTTTCACTTCTTATTAAACTCAGTGGCGCTGAAATCAAAGCCTGACCTTAAAAGTATTGCAGCCTTTCTTGCAACCTGTGGGCTACTCATTTTCACTGGACCTCCTGTCGTGCGTCACCTGCCGATGCACCACCGAACCTCCAGGCCTCTCACACCCCCACCTTCCCCTTTCACTCCCCTCCCTCCCTGCCTCCCTCCCTCCGTCCCTCGCCACTCTGGCGCGTAATGCCGCCTGTGGATACCTGTGAGGTGTGAAGCGAGAGGTGACGCAGCGCCTGTGCATCGCAGGTCAGAGCGGAACCGGCCCTCTGCGGCTCGCGGGGCTTTACGCAGCTCAATTAGCGGTGACATACTTTCCCCCCTGTGATCACCGTCCTTCCGCCTGGGTTGCTGGACACAGCGGATTATGCTGCACTAACTTCGGCAGCGCACCTCCCATGAGGAACAACGTCCATTAAATAAAGACGTTTTTTTTTAATTATTATTTTTATTCATTATATACTACACAGCAGAACAAGTGGGATACGCTATGACTGTGGACGAGAACATGGGCGGGTTTATCCCCCAGAAGGAGATCGTGTATAACGGCCTGCTGCCTTACTCGGACCGCTTGGACCGGGAGGCCACGGAGCTTTTGGCCGAGATCAAAGCCAACCTGTCCAGAGCTGTTGTCCTCAGAGAGCTGTGGCCCGGGGTCGCTTTCTGGTCCAGGAAACTCTTCTCGTAAGTGTCTGAGCAAGGCTGTTCTCCTCCGCATATACCACAAGTTAAACCCATAACTAGTCATTTGGGATTCATAATAACAGGCTATGTAGAACCTAGAAGCTCATTACAGGTAGTGGTACTTTAAGAGTCTGTTTTTGGGTACTTTATACTGGATTAACTGTGCAGCCAGTGCAGCAAAAACCAGGCACCACATCCTAACACATCATCACAGAGTTACATCAATAACCTCTGCGTTGCCATCGGTGGCATCAAAACCGAAATCAATGAGCTTCACAAATAAGCTATGATATTTGTTGCAGGGTAGTCATTAGATTACAGTGTGCAGTGTGTCTAGTTTCCCTTACAGGTGGCAAGAAGTTTAATAAAGAGGCTATTGATTTTAGAAAGGCACAACCCAAGTATTCAGCAGTAGATATTTACAACACTTTAACAAATGGGAAATAAAGTGCCAAGAATATGTGTCATTATGGGTCTTTAAAGAAGAGACCACATGAGCCTGGGCTGCTGTGTCTGCCACAATAAAATATCAGGGCAACATGTTCTGCCCTTTAACTTTAAATAAAGGCTGTACTTTTAATTCACTTTGCCCACTTGGCCTCGATTCAGGCTCAGAGAGGTTAATCAAGGCTTCATGTTTGGGCAGTGGGGCCTGCGTATTTGCTGTGGTTTGAAACAGGAAGAGACAGTCGCCTTTCTCTCACCTTGCAGGTTTTTGAAGCTGTACGGCCGGAGGTTCAGCAAAGAGGACCACATCCTCTTCATCAAGCTGCTGTACGAGTTGGTCACGCTGCCGGACCTGGAGCCCTACATGATGCAGAGCTACGCCAGGCTGCTCATACACCTCCTCAAGTGGGTGTGATATATACAGTCAGACACGCACATATAACCACATCGACACATGTTAGAAAAGGGGTATCTGATTACCTCGCCCTTAGGGACAAGACATCTGGATAGATTGCATTGATAAAAGAAGCCAGTTGATGTGGCTCAGGCATCTGATCAGGATGCATCCGGGGTGCTTCCCTGCGGACCCCGGGGCAGGCCCAGAGCATGCTGGAGGGATTACATACACCGTCTGGCCTGGGAATGCCTTGGGATCCCCGAGGAGGTGCAGGAGGATGTGGATGGGGGAGAAGGATGTCTGGGTAGCCTGCTGCTGGATGGATAAATAGACAGATGAGTTATAGTATACAGCACAGCAAAGCCCAGTAAAATCACTGTGTACCTATTAAAACATGACAGAAAAACTATTATCCCCCAATGAAAGCATTTTTGCTTTTTAAGACTCCAGGAAGCTGGACACCCCTGCGTCAGCCTCTCCTGCCCTTTAGATATCCGCTATCCTTTAGTATAATGAGATCACCGGTGGTAAACATCGTTGTGCGACAAGCGGTATGCTGATGCCACGTCACATGATGTGTTAAAGTGGATTTTTCACTTACCCCTCTGCCATTTGGAACGAAGCCACTTGGAAGTTTAAACAGCCTGCAGCGGCGAGAAAGCAAAATAAGAGTCATTGAGAAAGCATTCAGAGAGCGGGTGTCTCCAACGAGCCCCTGTCAATCCACTAAATCTCTGGTTTTAATTATAGACAATGTACACCTGCATCCAGATATGTGTCTGCTCCGAAATGAACAGCAGTGATTGCTTTTTACCCAAGAGAGTGCAACACTATGGAAATCGCTAAGAAAACAAACAAAAACTAAAAACCTAAAACCCACAAAAAGTGGCTTGATCATTCTCCAAAGACCTCGATCTACACCTGAATCCAGAAAAGACTAAACAACCTGCGTTTTAATAATACAAATCATATTAATTCCTAATTTCTGTTCTCTCAGGGGTTTTATGTTACAGTCACTTGGTCTGGTATCAACAGAAGCTTAATGTTGGCTGACCTAATGTACTAAAATTACAGACATACTCATCTGACTTCCTCTAAATTGTAATGCAATCACTCCACGGCATGTTTTTAGCATGTACCTCACTCTCTCTTTCCGTAATTGCCACTTGTGGATACAGTAACTGTTGCTTAGCAAAAGTTGCGTCATCCCTCCATTCTCTGGCTTTAAAGCAGCCGTGGCCGCATTGTGATTCCCCTGTTATGCTGCATGAGTCATTTTCAAGGAAATGCATCTGGTAAAACCTTGGTGGTGTTAGATCTTCAGTTGCGTGTAAACAGTTTTTAGCCTAGTTCCAAACCTCTCAGTCTGGCTGCAAAATGATGATTAGAAGAATAGCGAAACAGAGTCACACATAGTGGGCACAGAAAATAACAGTCATACGAAAGAGTCTTCAAAGTCTCGGTACATTAAAAGCATGAAAAGTAAAAAGCACCATGTGCAGAAAACGACCCTGACATCATTAGACTGTTATTGGTGCATCGGCAGAGTTTTACTGTTACAGCAGGTCAGAAAAAGTAGGGACCAGTTCTAGCTTCTTCAGATGCAGTTTTATGTTTTAATCCTGTGTTTTCCAGTTTGGGGGTCAGGCACCTTCCAGTGGGAGACAAAATAAATCACTTATTGGATGAATGATGAGGTAGGGAAGAAGAAAAAGCAATTCAAAGTTGTTGTTTTTTTTTCACGTTGGATGTTCAGTCTTTTGGGCTTTTATTTTTTCCCATTAAACTGAAAGCATCTGAGAAGTCTCTCTCTGGTGTACTGATAACAACTCATAACCATCTGCAACCCAGCTAGATGGCTTTGTGTAAAAGATAACAATCCAAGCAGATCGGGAACCGCTTTATTTTTATGTGAAAACTCAATCTGAAATGAAACTAGTAATTATTTCTGCTCAGGAAATAAAATGTAGCAGAGGCAGAGTTAAAAGAAGAGCAGACAATTTAAAAGCTTTGGTAACACAAGTCCTTCAAAGTTGTACAAGGCGAAAGGTACGATACTTGAGTAAACGTACTCTGTTACGTACCCATGCACTTACGCTCTCCAACAGAATCACTCAGAGTAAGTAAAAAAGACAGCATGTTGGCCTGACAGTACATTTATTACTTTTTTGCTTTTGTCGTTCAAATCAGATCTGTCACTTTCTCCTGCGACTGCAAGATATTCTCCAAGACGGTCACATTCATCACTTCCTATTTGTCTCCACTTGTTTCCATGATTTCCACATCCATCACAAAACAACATCTTAATGTAGATGTCATTTGTCTGAGTGTTTTCCATTAGATGAAAAGAGAAAAATCTGGGCTAACCGTATATTAAGTGCCAGGTCTCACTGCTGAGAGATGAATTTGATACTCAACATCACGCATTAGGCTCTCAATAGGCTTTTTCTTTTTTTCATTCCTCATGGTGCACCGTCAGTTCGTCTTTTCCTTCATTTTTCAAATCTCCCCAATGAGAGTCTGTTCCATAGCTGTTAGATGAATGAGAGAAGAGGAGACAAGAGGAATCTGAGGCTGTGGAAATTGTGCATATTCTTTGGTGCAGAGTCTCTGAACCCTTCTGTGGGGTTTTATTCCTGTAAAAAATTGCCATTTAACAGAGAAGCACGCAGTAGAGTACAAGGAAAGCAATGTTAAAGTTTCTCAGGAGGATTAGACAGAAAACCTGCTTCGCTTTAAAGCTTATAAAGTACTCATCAGTGGTGCACCACTTACCATGCAGTTTAAAAGCTTAACAGGGTGTTTGAGAAAAAAAAATCAAGAGTTCTAGTAAAAGGTGACTTTACTTCATGGTTGCACAAAAAAAAAACACGGGGGAAAGAAACAGTTTTGTCAACTTCTAGATCTTAAATCTTCATTTTTCTCCACGGAGCTCCTTATAGGATGTTCCCATTGTGAGTTTCTTACAGCAGCTAAATCTACACCTGTGAATTGCTAATGTCTACCGCTGACAGTTCACTTACACTTTTCTGAAAACAAAGACTGACGGCGTTTGTGTTTGCAGACATGTCTGAAAATTGGCAGAATCATGTCGAGCACAGCTTGCGAAGTAGTGACTCACTTTCCCGCAATTACAGACCTTTTCAGACACCCTGCAGTTTCTCACGTCAATATAATGTTATTACTGGGATTTGAGTTGACCAGAATTTTTTTTTTCTCCCCCGCCTGAATGTTGTAATGCCAAGAAAAATCTGCCTGCAATAGCTTAATGGCTGCAATCCTTGTAAATAGGTTAAATGCATGATAATTGATTGTATTTCCCAAACAGGAAGAAGGAGCTGCTGTCAAGGGATGACCTCCAGTTACCATGGCGACCCCTATATGATCTGTATGACAGGGTGGTCTACTCCAAAACCGAGCACCTTGGACTCATCTGGCTTCCCAAGTATGTCGTTTTACCTTTACATTGGCTTTTTGAGAAAACCTGACACACTGTATTGGTTGGTGGTCATATAGTTTGGGATGTGAGAATGGCAACGTATCAACACAATACTTTTAAAACTTGGCTTTAACTCAGGCTTCTTTCACTTGTATGCTTGCTATTGTTTTAGGATAATATCAGAGAATTGATGCTGTAAATTGTTCTTGCGCCTACATGATTAAAAACATTAATTCTTACATTATGAATGCACGAAGGAGTTTATGCACTTTCTATTTCACATACTGTAAGCGTTGAGAAATTGTGCGTTTTGTACGCCAGTTTACCTGCGTGTATGAATCGACAGGTACCTAGCCTCTTCTTGCCGTGTTGTTTGTTGACTTAAGGCGGAAGGTGAAGATACAGACATGTAGAAGTTTGCAGTAAGTTTGCAGTAATTTACTTACTTGTGTCGAGCTAATGGAGCCACATTGGAAACCATCCATTTGGAGGAAAAGGATTCAGCGCAGTCGGCGGCAGGGGTCAGGCTAACAGGCTATGCTAATGTAGCTAAGCTAGCTTTCCGTTGAAGTAGCACAATCTGTCCAGAAGTAACAGACAGTATGTGGGAACGTGTGAATCTGACGAAGAAACTGCCGGTAGAGTAAAATATGGTTAATTAAAGGTTGGTTTTTGTTTGTATTGTTTTATTATCTAATGATTAACGTTAACGATTGAAATTCACTAAAAATCTCGGAAGCCACCGGCAGCTATCGCAGACATCTTTTTTTTTTTTAAGGTGGAGCGGTTAGTTGTGTGGTACAAAATAGATTACTGACGTTTGGAACTCAGACAGTACACCTTAAATGTCAACTTCCTTCTTGCTGTTTACGTGGCGGATTCAAATTCACGTCTTTATTTTGTTTTTTCTTTTATCATCTTATTTCATGACTGAAAAAAAAGATCGGATGTTTGTGAATTGTGACAAAGAAAGATCTCTGATTTTATGTATTTGAAATGCAGCATTTATCTATTATGGCACATCTGTGTATTTGAGTGGGCAGCTCCAGATGTGTGTTGTTTCTCCAGTTTTTCCGTCTTTTGTGTTTTCTCTAAATCAGTTGTCTTTTGGACCCATGGTTAGACACAGCAAGTCATTTCAAGATGTCACCTGCTTGACCATAGTTTTGATTGACACTGCTTCATGAAAATGTATGAATTGCCTGATTGAAAACAACCAATAGATTAAGTAGCAATGAAATTAATTGTTGGTTGGAGCCTGGGTGCAGGAGGATTTTTTTTTTTTAGCCTTAGTGAGGACATGTGGTCCTTGCAAGATAATTACAGCAGAAGTGCTACACACACACAAACACATACACTCACACTCACACCTCCTCTCTCTGCTTGTTTGCAGCTCAGTGGACCACATTTTGAAGGCTTTGATCAAAAGCTGCAGACTGTAAGTCTCATTCTGTGTGATCATGTAATTTGTGCACCGGATAATGTACCGCTTTGATCTCCAGTTGAGCTGTGTACTGTAGATCAATGTGTATATTTGTGTCTCCAGCCTGTCTTTGCTTGTCTACATCTGTTTGTACTCATGTCTTCTCTTACCCTTGCTGTGTATATCTGTGAGTGTGTTTATATGTGTGTCTTTCTGTATGTGTACTTGTGAATTTCCCAGGTATTTCCCAACACAGTCCACCCAGGAGATGCTGGATGAGTGGCGCCCCCTCCTGTGTGTGTTTGACGCGGTCATGCAGAAGGCCATCAGCAACATGGAGCTGTTCCTGCCCACCATCATGCCCCCAGAGGAACACAGCCAGGGCTTTCAGTAAGTGGGCCAGTTTGAATGGCTCTGTTTAGAAAACCGGACTGGACGCCAAGTGCAGTTTGTCAGGGCCAGAGCAAACACAAAAGGCTTTATAAAGTTTAAGCAAAAACACATTTCATAGAAAAATCTCTGCCAAGGCAAAAGGTAAAAATGTCCCACCTTTAATTTTGTTGTTAAATCTCACTATTTCCCTCCCAGTTGCATCTTGAGACTCTTGCATCCAACTGCATTGCCTTAAGTGCACATGGCATGCATGGCCACATTTACAGGCTCTGCAAGTGTTTATACTTTTGCACCTTTTCAATAAATAATGCTCCTCTCTTGCATTAGCAGTGCTTCCCCTCTCTTTGTTTTGCTTATGTTTTTCTTTCTTGGAAAACCTTTGCCGCCCCCACTCCTCTCTCTCTTTCTCTCTCTCTCCACCTTCACTGTCGTGTTCCAGCGACCAAGCCTGTTCGCAGCGTTCAGTGAATTCTTTAGTGTATTCACTCTTTCACAAGCTATTTGTCTGGATTTACTCTTGGTTTCATCAGCGGTTTCTGCACAGTTTCCACAATACATCATCTTTAATACTCTATTTTTCCATTTCAGTTTTCTCTCTCTCTCCTCCAGTATCTACGGGGGAGGGAGAGGGAGTTCATAATATGGGGAATTAGAGATAGATGAGGGGGGATTCAGCCTCAGGTGTGTGTGTATGTGTTTGTGTGTGTCAGCAGGTATAAAAATAATTGTTTTTTTTGTTTGTGTGTGTTTGTGTTTTTTCAGGTTGTGGTTTGATGAATTAATGAATCTTTGGGTGTCAGTGCAAAATCAGCCAAGCTGGGAAGGGGTGAGAGATGCACGCACACACACGCACACACACAATACATACACATCTTTGTTTTACCACATCTATGGGGACCCGTCATTGACTTTAACACATCTCAAACCTCAGCCATCACAGTTGAATGCCTCCCTCCAGGCTTCACCCTAACTCTTGCACTAACCTAAATCTAACCCGGGATAGATGGAGTAATTTGGAAACGGGACACCTCTCTATAAATATCCTGCTGATGATGATTGAAGTGTTGTGTTTAAGTATTGGTTTCCATTTAACTCGGAGATAAGATTTTCCATTTGTGTCTCCATTCTGCTTTCAGCCTGTTTGGCCCACTGCGGTCTGGCTGCACACACTTCCTCTCATCTCATCTCAAACATCCTCTCTTTTTTTTTTCCTATGTGGATTTAATTCTTGGAATGACAGCCTTCACTTTTGGGAGACTTGTTTGCGCTCGCCGTGATTGTTTTTTCCAATTTCTCCTTTTTTCTTGCAGCACCTAGTGAACCTGTTTGCTCGACTTGCCAACGACAACATCGGCTACGTGGATTGGACCCCCTTCATTCCCACAGTGAGTCACAAGCAGCAGAATCTTTATTATGTGTCCAAGTGTGTCTGTCAGTGTTTTCTAATGCTCTCCGTTGTCTGCATTTGTGTAGATATTCACCAGGATCCTGCGCAGCCTGAACCTTCCAGTCGGGGTCAGTCAGATGGTGGCACCGCGGTATCTCACCAACTCCTATGACATCGGACACCTGGTGTTGTGGATCACAGCCCTGCTGGTACACACGCACACACAGTGCAGACTCTGTCTCGTGAAAGGTGTTCAGAAATGTCCGTTTGTCCTGTTTGTCGCGTCTCCTTCTACAAGTTTTCACGAGTTGCCGCAGGAGTCTACCCGAGTAAGGATAACGAATTTGATTGGTCAGCATCGAGCGGGCGGGATATTCAATGTTTGGGGCGAAACCGAGCTCGGTGTGTGTGTGTGTCTCAGACGTTTGATTGACGGATGACGGATCCAATATCAGTGGCTGATGAATCATGAGCAGCGTGATGCATAATTTGTGTGCCTGCATTATCCAATGTGACAAAAAAATGCCTCACTTTTATCCCGGATTTACTCGAAAATTTTTCACAAAGTTTGGGCTGCATTGTCTGATAGATGAGTTATTACACTAATGTTAAGACCCACAGTGGGCTCAAAATCAATTTTCTTTTCTGAACACCTTTAAATATACTATATTGCTGCTTCATTAGTTAACTACTTACCTTACATCCCTGCAGGGTGGCCCGGGAAACCCTGCACAGAGAGAGCTGACCTGCCTCTTCAACAGCATTGCCTCCTTCTACCATCCCTCCAATCATGGCCGCTGGCAGGTAAGTTTCTCCTAATCACACACACTCACAGACACATGCACACACAGAGTAAGCGGGAAATGCGTTTTCAGCCGCTTGCTGTCACACTCCTTTGATTTATACTCCTTCCTTCAGGACTTGGCTGGTTCTCTGTGCGCTAACAACACAATAATGAAATGCACAAGTGCTGGAGAAAAAAACAAAACAATATCACAGATCTGTTTACGGCAGACTTCGGGAATGTGTCTCCAGATGATAAAGCTAAATGTTCAAAGGCGTTCTGTGTTTGTGTGCGTTTGTGTTTGTGCAGTCTCGACTGATGCGGCTGCTTCAGCGTCTTCCGGCCAGTGTCGTGCGCCGCGTGCACCGGGAACGTCACGCCGCCCCCAGCTGGATCACGGTGGTTCCAGAGTGTCAGAGGCTGACTGATGCAGACCTGCAGGAGTTCACTCGCAGCCTCAGCGGAGCCGCCCTGCTGGCCATGTTCAGGTACTACACTTTTAGTGACGACTGCAATACAAACACACAACCTCACTTTTCCACACCAGCTAGAAACGCCATGAAGTAACTGTCATGCAGGATATCTGTTACTACAATGACTTACACAGCTGCGTCCACATGTATAGGCATACAGTCCACATACCTATGTTACAGACATGTAAATAGAAATACCTGTATTCATACACATGCATAAGATTATATTGTGTATAATTTGATGACAGTGAATTTGATTTAATATTGGCATTGACAGACACTCTCCTAAGAGCTGGAGCACCACCATAGCAGCACACTAACTCAGCATTTCTCAGCAAGGGATCTATTTATAGAGCACTTTTAAAGCAAGATGTAAAAAGTTTTAAGAAGATAAAGCACGATAACTCAACATAACAGACCTTAAAAACAAGAGATTAAGCAGCGAATATTAATACAACAGTGTGGAAAATCATAACGATATAATGATAGAAGAATCAAAGAAAAGACTGTAATTTAAGTCACACTGTGAAAACAGATTGTAAGACGATATAAAAATAAAATAAAGACACAACACAAGAGGGAAAACCAAGGGAAAACCAAAGGAAATTATTTCTACTCAAGCAGAAATAGAAAGTACTGTATGGGTGTCACAGGAGTAGTAGGTTTTGTTTAGATCCAAATCCATCAGTTAGAACATAGAGTAATGGTGAACAGGTTTCATTGTAATGTTGGTGAGGTTGTGCGGAGTAGGGCCGGTTCAGGGACAGTCTGGCAAAATAGTAGTGGCGGTGGGTTCACGGGAATCCACAGAGCTGAGCAGTCAAACAAAATCCAAGCTGGCAGGACGAGGCAGGAGCTGAGCACGGCAGGAGGCAGGAGGCAGGAGGCAGGGGTATGGATCTGAAGCACAGGAATAACAGGATTACAACAAAAAAGACACAGAAAACAGGTAACAAACTGAGCTTGGACATAGTGTTACTACCAGAACAAAGGGCGGTGGGTCGATCTGGTCCGATGTACAGCAGCAGGTGTGTACGGAGACTGAAGAGAGCGGGAACCAGGAGGCCACGCCCAGCTGACACATACACACACAGATGCAGGCGCAGATCACAAAGTGGGAACAAACAAACTGTGACAGAGGAGAAAAAAGCAGAGAGAGAGAAAAAAAAGCCACAAGGTCTGAACACCAGCAGTGTGAGCATCCTGTTGCACCGTCAGAGCCAATCAGCGGTCTTGTTAACCCACATTTAATGACCAGACGTTTTTTTCATCTTTTTCAGCAAGAACTTTGCCTCACAAATAGATTCCTACTGCTCGTTTAGTTTTCCACCTCCAAGATTTCAGTTTAGTTTTCGACAATTATGTTGTTTTTTTCCACCAAATATCAAAGCCACCAGAGCCCTCCTGGGAGGCTGGTGATCAGCAGGGCTAAAAAATCTGTCTAAAAGGGAACATTTTGGAGACAATTAAGTCACATAACACCATTATCTCAACTGCATTTTATTATAGCTTGTATAACTTGAACTTTCAGTCAGATGTAGCCTAGTTGCTTTTCAGAGTTTCAAGCTATAAATGATTAAATCTGTGTTTACATAACGTAAACATGTCATTTGACCCACTGCAAGCCTGGCATTGCAGTCACATAACACAACACGCCTAATCTGGACAAATACAGGTCATCTGTGATTATCTACCTGACTGTGCGTGTGTTTTGTTTTCATGTGCCCTCCTCTGGTGACGTGCAGTAAAACCGGCAGCACGGACGCAGCCTACGCTCTACAGAACCTGGCTCTCCTCACACCAGAACTCGCCATACCGCCTGTACTTGAGAAGTAAGTGTTTGTAATAGATATGTTATGAATCATGACTCAAATATCACTGTTTATATCATTTAATTCATATAAATTAATTCATAATCGACGAAATATAAAACATAATTTGAGTTTTTTGGGGCGTAAACGGGAAATTAAAAGTGTGTTATAAAAAGTATGCCAATTATTTATGAGCAGAAGCAGTGTGGTCATTGCTGCACATACAGTACAACCGTCACTGAATGACTTTGATCATTGAAGAAAACTTGAAGTTGTGATATTTCTAAGGGAGTTGTGGTTCAAGGAGAAGTTTTCTAGACATTTATTTTCATGGTGAATCAGAGATGATCATGTCCTTGGAAAGTGCATGTAAAAAATAAAATGTGTATCATACCTGTGAGCTGAGATTAGACTGAGATATGACGCAGAGCGGGAGTATGAACGATGACAAATTGCTGCTATTGGGCGTTGAGGGTTTTTAAAGCACTTTAATTGCCTCCATGAGCTGTGTGTCACACAACTGCTGCGACTGCTGATCATGTTGATAAGCAGCCAAATCAGCAACCAAAATACAATAATTACCTTCCAACTGCTCTCAGAGCAGCGACATGCACCTGCTCCTTTCACTTCTTGCAGCAGCAGCAGCCCCCTCTCCTCTCCCACCGCAACCAAATCATTCCACTTTCTAATCCACCTCCTTGTATCTTGCGCATAACAGGACCTACGCGGCGATGGAGACCCTGACGGAGCCGCACACCCTCACCGCCACTCTCAGCTGCATGATCGGCATGGCTCGCAGCCTGGTTTCCCCTAACAACCACTACCCGGAGGGTCGCGCGCACGTGCTCCCGCTGCTCATGGGCTCTCTTCCAGGGGTGGACCCTAACGACTTCAGCAAGTGCATGGTGATTAATGGATGTGTTGATTAGTAATGAAGAAGAATTGTTAGACAAGTAGACAATACAGCTCTTGCTGATTAAATTCCTTTCTAGCGTGCTCTCCTCTCTCCTATTAATAATTCCTGAAAGTGGAATGAATATCTCAGTTTGAAGAACTCGCAATTAATGTGGCCCAATCTTCGGTTTCTGCTTGGATTGTGAAATGGATTGGATTTCTCTTTTGGTGTGCTCATTGTCTCTAGACTACATTAATCCATCACGGCGGAATAAATTAATACGTTTAAAAAAGGGGGTATTTCTACTGACATCTGCTAGGTTATTTAACTTAGGGCTGTGATAACGTTGGATGATGTAAATTGATCTGTTTCCCGCTGTGTCGCTCTGTTCAGATAACGTTCCAGTTCATCGCCACCTTCACCACTCTGGTGCCTTTAGTGGATTGTTCGTCTGCTCCCTCTCGACACAGTGATCTCACAGAGGTACGCGCAGGACACACATGAGCAGTTTAATCACAAAAGAGATTAAATAAACATAATATCTGTAAAATGATATGCAGGAGTCTGGAAATACTCGGTGCTTTCATTTAAAAGCCCTCTAACTTTATCTTAAAGGGACAGTTTGACATTTTTGGAGAGCCAGATCAAAGAGTTGATACTAGTCTTATGTCTGTCAAGAAAAACTTAAGAGTGCATCAGAGCGTTACCGGTCATTTCCTGTAATTTCATGCATGAACTTAAATAACTGCCTTTAAAGTGGCTCCATTTACATATTCAAATAACATCAGCTCACATAAAGAGGCATAATTTCAATCATACTCCCACTAATACACCAATTAATCACCTGTTTGTCCCCCTCAGGTCGAGAAAGATCTGTGTTTTGCTTCGGCTGAGTTTGAAGACTTCGTCCTTCAGTTCCTGGACAGGTAGAGACAAATTAACAAGTCAGCCTGTCACTTAGTAAAGCCTCTCTGTCAGCGCCCGGCTGCGAACGTGTCTCTCTCTTGTTTGAAATGCACTGGTCTGCATCAGTAGCTGTGCTAAAACAGCCCGTTTTTGGCTTTTTCACCTTTGACATGTTCATCACTGACAGCCGTATAAAGCGCGTGCTCATGCATGTGCGTATGTGCGCGTCGGCGCTGTTGCAGGTGTTTCGCTCTGATAGACAGCAGTACCCTGGAACAGACCAGAGACGAGATGGAGACGGATACTCAGACTCATCTGGAGAGCCTGGTGGAGCTGGGCCTGTCCTCCACTGTTAGCACCATCCTAACGCAGTGCTCCACAGAACTATACAAGGTAACACAAACACACACTCTTAGATACATCTCTGACTGAGCGGGCGGTTAATGGTCTAATCCAAATCTCTGAGTTGAACGCTTCCTGTTTCTAATCCAGACCACAAGCCTGAAAGGTCCTGATTTTCTCATTCCGCTTTTTACGATGGGAAATGTGCAAATGTGCTCCCACATGAACACAAAAATTTTCTGCCAAAGTTGGAAAAGTTTTGGTTGTTACACAAGAAACATTTCTGGTTTCAAGTAGTTGGAAAAAGGTGATGTCACATGCACCAATCATGAATATTGTAATATTATAGGGAAAAATTCTGGGCTTAGTTTTCAAATACATATCCATCCGTGATACATAGCATAAATATTACATTACACTTATGTGGCCAATGTATTTTGGCCAAAGTTATTCACATGAAATCCTTCAACCGTCAGTAGAAAACCTCTACACCCTAAATCCCTCACAGATGTAAACCTCTTTTGAGTCCCGCAGCTCCAGCTGAAGAAGAAGTCTCAAGCCTAGGATGAATTAACCCTGATGACACCATCGATCATCAGGGCCAGTGTTGAAAATATTTGCACAGCGCCACAGAAACGGCTGCTTTCAGAGTCTGAGTAATACAGTATGTTTCACGACAAGCAAACTGACCTTCGTGTGTTTCATCTGTAAAGAGCCGTTCTTTTTTAATAACGGCGAGAAACTGCATCGCATTAACTGAGTAACATTAATGTAGATGGAAAATTGCAGCGCCAGGATTACATTTCAATGTCAACGAAAAAATTTATAAGCAAGCGAATTATTAAAACCCACTTAAAGCGTGTGTAATGGAAAATGGTCGTATATAGGTAATATAGTCACAGTAGCAAAAGCACAGTTGTAAATAAGTAAATTAATGATGGCTGAATTCCATTTTGCAGCTTTGGGTTTCAGGGCTCTGGTTTCTGTGCACGCTGGCTCACTGTCCTGACGCACTGGGACACTTGAATAGACCTGAGGCATCATTAACTTTATTAGTTATGCCTTTGCTTTTCCTACCGCAACAAGTCAAAATGTGCGCTGCTTAAAAGGCCTATTGGAATGAGGTTATAAAGGGTTTATGGCTCAGAGGCAAGATGGCGACTTATGGTGTATGAGCAACAGAGGCTGGATAAACCCAGTGCAATGCATGGTGTTATAGAATAAATACAGATTTGGGGCAGTGGTTGTTTTATGAAGCAACCATACAGTAGCTGAGTACTTTGAATATAACTGGTATTAAAGGGATAGTTCACCCAAAATTCAAATTTCACTCATTATCTACTCACCCTCATATCGACTAAGAGCTGTGAGAATTTTCAGAGTCCTCCGTTCCTTCTCTAATAATGGTTGTCAATGGACACCAGGTTTCTTCGCCCAAAAAGACACACCAAAAAACATCCAAATACCTCCATACTGCTCATCTGTGATGTCCCTCTTGTATTGAAGCCCTGACATGAGAAATTGTTCCAAAAAAATTAAATAAGTCTATATTTTAAGCTTGTTTGTAGCGGAAGCTCCCAGTGTCTCAGTTCACTGCTCTCCTTGTGTCTGTAATTCTCACGTGATTTGTACTGACCAGTGGAACTATTTCTCATGTTGGGGCTTCAATACAAGAGGGACATTACAGACGAGCAGTATGATGTTTTTTGGTGTGTCTTTTTGTGTGTAGATAATGAGTGAAATTTGAATTTTGGGTGAACTATGCCTTTTATATCATTTTTATTCCATATAACCCCTGATTTCTGCACCTAGGTTGGTCAAAAATGTTCAAATTTTAACAAATACATGAGCTGCTGCTACCATATGTTGCTGCATATGCGTCGTCTGATCCTCCTGAACTTTGCCTTCATGTTAGGTGGCGTTGCAGAAGGTGTACAACTTTGCCACCTCCAACATCTTTGAGACGTGCGTGTCAGGCAGGATGGTGGCAGACATGTGTCGCGCTGCAGCAAAGGTAAGCGTGTGATCATCAGCGGTGATGCTTTTCATATCCGTCACACTTGTCAATTTGACTCAGAGTTTCTCAAGATCAAGACAGAAATGCGACGAACAAGAGAGCGTGTCTTTCATGCTGGTGTAGAACTTGATCTAGTCGTATGAAGTTAATAAGGTCATGATTTTTTTTTAAAAATCACAGCTTGTTATGTTGTTTGCATAATATTTTCATTTACCCCCCTTCACTTACATGTCATACTGTTGACATCTAATTTACTGTGTGTTATGTCACTAATTTCAATGTTCATGGTTATTTCCTAACGTAATTTCCGATCATTCTTCACTGATGTGTTTTTCTGCATGCCTGTGTTTGTGTTTGTTCTTGTGCATCTAACTGTGTGTGTATGCATGCATTTTGTGTGTGTCTGTGTTTGCAGTGTCATCCCGCCGAGTCGCTCCGACTGTTCGTCCCTCACTGCTGCAGCGTCATTTTTCACATTACTGACAGTCAGTACCACATTGTGTGTGTGTGTGTGTTAACAGTGTGTGTGTTAGGAATAGACAATGTGTTTGCAGGAAGAGTGTTCAAGCCCTCGAGAATCTAACGAGATCTGAATGAGTTCATTCACACGTTCACTCTCTGCTAAATGAAAACAGAAAAGTGACGATACAGTTCAGTTCAGAGACCTCGTTGGTCACAGTGTGAAATAATAATGAGAATGTTCAGAATAACAACAAACATAATGTGTTTTTCCCAATCAGTGATCTTTATATGGTATTAATTAAACAAAGCAAAATTAGAGTTTTAGCGATTTGGTAGTTAACAAAGTACTGGTTAAATAAAACAAACTTTAAGAATAATCCAATTTAGATTCATTGTGAAACAGGGAATTAGAAAACCATACAAGCCATCAGGATAACATTATTGAAGCTGCTTTATATGAAGTCCAATGCTCCAGTCTTTATCCCAACTGTCAAAATCGTGGTGTGGTGTTAGAGGAAATGCAGTCAGCAGGATCCATCCTCAGGGGACCACGAACATCTGCACAAAATTGAATGTCAATCCGACCGAAACAGCTGTTGACACATTAGAGTCAGGATTGCAACGGTGGATCAACCACCCCGAAATCCCTTTTAAAAAATACGCTGGTAGCACGGCTAAAAAAAAACTGAAATGACCTTTAAAATTGAGCAAAAAGCATTTCAACCTCTCAGGAGAGCAATGTAGAATGTAACTTGTCTTCTTTATGTGTGTGTGTGTGTAGACGAGGAGCTGCAGAGTGAAGACGAGCTGGATAAGGAGCTGTTGTGGAATCTCCAGCTGCTCTCCGAGGTGAGACAAGGATCCGTCACCTAGAGGGCTTCGACACTCTAAAAAACATGAATCCTGCCAAATTACGTCACCTGGGTTACGTCTTAAAATCACCTCGCACGATAATTTGAAAATCTGGTTTGGTGTATTTGCTTAATTCCTATACAGATCAGTCACACTTTTAGCTTTTAAAGGCCACAGCGGGGATATCGTACAAGAAAGAAATGATGACCCAGAGACAATTTTTTTTGCAGTGTGCACGCTGCACGGCCATAAATATCAAAGTGCATTGTTGTTAACCCGAACATATTGATACCCTTTCTGTTTTGTTTTATTGCTCCTCCTGGGAGCTTAATGCGAGTGTGAGCGAGCCAGATGCTGTGATTTACAGGAGAACCTCAATATTTAAGACACAACTCTCCACTGAATCGCCTATGTCTCGTGTGTGTGTGTGTGTTGTTTTTAGGTAACCCGCGTGGATGGCGAACAGCTGTTAAAATACCAGGGGGACCTGGAGCGGATCCTGTGCGTGTGCGTGCGACTGCGCTGCAAACGGGCGTACGCGCTCGCCTGCAATTTGCTGGAGCACACACTCCGGTCAATGTCCCTCATCTATCCCACCGAGTACCGCAGCACCCCTGGAGGTTTCGATTCGGACCTCCCTATACGGGTAAACACGCACACACATCTGCAGCCACACAAAAAAAAAAGATCATTTTAAGGGGCCAACAAGATTTAATCTCACAAACTAACACTTAAATCCCCTTCCTTGTTTCTGACTGCATGTTTCCAGCTACAGCTTATTTGCTAACCACCTCCTCGAGTGGTAATTGGTTGTCATCACAGCTATTACAGTATCTGTTCTGTGACAGGAAACAAGGAGGTTTTCTTGGAAACACAAAATGCCACAAGTAGAATCTTTAAAACCGTTCTCTTCCCCCCAATTAAATTAAATGGGATGTTACAGGTTTGGTAATTGCACACAGTCGCCTTCCCATTTCCATGAAGACAATTAGAAAGCATTTATCAAATTGAAATTAAATGGCTACACTGCTGGGACATTCACTGACTAATGCGGCTCTCGCACTTTGTTGTTGTTTCTTTTTTGTGTTTCTAATTTGATGTCAAGTTGCTTTTCTTTTGCACAACAGCTACACACAGTTTGCACGCAGTTGCACACAAAGATGGAAAACAGCAGATAAGGGAAAAGCAATAAAGTGGCGATAATGAAGAAGAGATGAATTCAGAACTGTAAAGATGCCTTCGCTCATCTGAGACAGTGGTTCCCAACCTGGAGATCAGGACCCTCAAAGGGTCAAAGAAAGATATTTATCTAGACTTAAACTGGTTTCTATATTAGATTTTTTTTTTTATTGATCACCACCTGTAAAAATCCTTCAATTCATTCAGTCTCAGAGGGTCAAACACTGCTCATAATGTATGTCCTGAAGCTACAATTAGAGGCTCAGAGAAGTAGAGATTCTTCATTCTAATAGGTCATGGGTCGAGACTGTGGTTATTATGGATCTAAGCAACTCTTTGATTAAACAATATACACATTTATGGAGCAATAAGGAGCTGCTATCCTCATAATCAGGCTGTCTTTTCATTTATTCAGCCTCACATTGTGTCCTCATCCTCGTCCATACAGTAACTAGCCATGTGGGACGGCATCCTATTATCCAATCCTATAAATTCACCGCGACTGTTGACACATTGTTCCAAGGTGTCTAACCCCAGATAAACATCTAGAGCAGCGGTAGCTAGTAGCAGTTTGTCACTAAGTGAAACCATCATTGTTGGAGCCGGGTTTTATATTGCTGTAGCTGCATTTGCAGCCGTTCTGCCAACACTTTTGTTGCAGTTATTTTCAGACGTTCCCAATGTGTCAAAACTCGGAGTAACAAGCTGCAGGCTAACGTGAAAATTTCTTTCCATTCAGCATTTCATACTCGCAGTTGAATCATCGACGTGACCTGAACGCAGCATAACCTCTGCTTGTTGACAAGATGACGATAAATATTTGAATAAAATGTGTTGCACAAGTGGAGAGAAGAAGAAAAAAAAGAGGACTGGACCCAGCGCTGGTGCCGTAGCAACCTGTACTGCACTGAAAATAAACAATGGGCTGATATTTTTTTCAATTGAAAAGAAATTACTAAATTCCTTCTTTTTATAAAGATCCACAATTGTGCATCGAGGCTGCAAGCTGATGGATGGATTTGTTTCTGTTTGACAGCTAGAAACCACAGAATATTTTTTATCATTTTAAGTGACTGCATCTCGTCCAGGTGGCAGTAATTACAGATACGTTACTTCTTCTTTCCACTTTGTCAAAAAATCAACACTCTGTTCATCTGCAGTTCACGGCCGCGCAGCCTGCGCTTTGTTTGGATCCGTGGTATTCTGTCTGTTGTCAGTCTGTCGTCAACTGGACTAGTGTGTGCAGCGTAATTTGTTTTCTTCTCTCCATTGTTTAGTGGCCTTAACTCTTGAAATGTGTTTCAAATACTTTAACGCCAGAAGATGACACTGGGTCTGCGGTTTTGTGGTGGATTGGCTGCTCTGGTTTGCCCGCCAGTTGTTCCAGTGGAAAAAATGGCAGCATCTCTCTGTCCAACTCTCTCTCTCTCTCTACAACTTCTCTGAGAAAACGTCTGTCTCCCTCCAGGACTGGGGCAGAGCTGGAGATGTGGCAGCCTTAGGTGTGTGTTGGCACGTGCCAAGTACGGAGGAGGAGAATTTTGTTTTCCAGCTGTTGTCCCGCCTCCTCCACCCCGAGCTGGAGCGAATCAAGAGCCACGTCTCTGGAGAGCAGCCAATGAGCAGGTGTGCTGTCCTTTTTCTCCGCTTTTCCATTTTTAGCTGTAATCAGGCTCGCGCACAAATAAAACAAAGAGAACCTCAGCCTGTCAACTCTGATAAATGAGATCTGTCTGCGTCCAGAAAAAAATCAAGCCCGAAGTCTAACATCTGTTTTTGATATCTGTCCTAACGCTTTAGCTAAAGTCTCATCAGGGGCACAGACAGGGGAGAGTTGAAATTAGCTGCTCGGGAGCATAGTGACACCATTATAGACTCGCTGGTTAATTCATAACACACACACACAGACACACAGACACACACACAGGATTGTAATGTGTGGCGTCTTTCACAGGGAGGAGCTGTTGCAGAGTCTTGCTATTGTGCAGCACTGCCTCCTCGGAGCTGGAAGCATGCTGCCCCCTCTGGATGGACCACACGTCACCGACCTGTGAGACCCGCAGCGACACATACACACTGTATATACAGGTCAATGGCACGATGCAACCCAGTGTCAAGTGGTGCAACCAGTATTTCTTCATAAAAATCTGATTACTGTATATACAGGGAAAAAAAACCTGGACTCAAATGTGGAAAAAAATACAATGCAACACTATGTTTTTTGACAAGTTTTGCATAATTTGTCACATTATTTAATAGGTCCTGCTCAGTATTGCCGAATGCATTAAAATTGTAATATAGAAATACAGCACAAAAAATATATATATGGATAAATATATTGTATAGCTAATATTTATCATGGGTTACACCATTTGACATTTTCAGGGGCATTCAGTCTTAGTTTTTTGTTAAAAAAAGGTTCAAAATTCAAATGACACAAAACCAACATGTTACGAAATGTACACTCGAACAAATCTGGTGCATGCCACTAAAACAGTTTTGCTACTTTATGTTTTGCGTCCTCTCAGGGTGCCCTCCATGGTGGATCTGGGCGAAATCAAGCTGCACATTGGTGTTGACTACGGTAAGCAAACACATGCACGCACACACACACAGCCAGAAACGCACACAAACACACAAACAGCAGTTGCTCTCCCAGCAGTTTCTGAGGGCGATAAGGCCGCTCGCTCATCCTGTATTCTGTGTTCATACGGGACATCTGTGTGTTTCCTCCCCTCCAGATGATTCACGGGAGAACTACAGAGAGTCCATCTGCCAAACCATGAGACTGCTGCTACGTGAGTGAAGATTTCAACTCCAGCCAGACTCCAGTTTTCAACCCGCTCCCTCCGATTGGAATGTGATTGCGACGCACAATTAATCTATCTCCGCTGTTTTCCCATCCAGATCACATCTTGGAGCACTCTGAGGATGACACAAAGTCACTGTTTGTCATCATTAAGGTACCCACACTTAGTGAAATTTGAAAAAAATAAATAAAAAAAGATCTGTCCATCTATGAAACGTTATTATTCTACGCTGCGGCAAACGTCTCACTGTGCCCTCTCCATTACTGTCTTGACAACAGATCATCAGTGACCTCATGTTTTTCCGAGGCACTCAGAAGAAGGAGTTTGACTCACGCTGGAAAAGCTTCACTCTCGTCAAGAAGTCCATGGAAAACAGGGTGAGCTGGGAGAAAATGAAAAAAAAAAAAACGCACAAGGCTGGTGATTGTTGTCAGTTGTCAATGAGTCACTTGTAAGGAGATTTAAGTCTGTCGCCACTTCCCTCCCGCAGCTTCATGGGAAAAAGCAGCACATTAGAGCCCTGCTCATTGACCGGGTGTTGCTGCAGCACGAGGTTGGTTCAACCACACGGTCACACATGAAATAAAATGTATCCTGTCAACTCTCATGCAGTCCGTGGCTGCTGTTGCTTAAAAAAATAAAAAAAATAAATACTGTGCGTCTGTGTTGCCCAGATGAGGAAGCTGGTGGTCGAGGGCAGTGAATATAAAGTGGTTCATCAGGAGCTGCTCTGCGATCTGCTGCTGCTCTCCACCAGCACTTACAGCCAGGTAAAACTGACAAAACACACATTAATCAATTCACTCATTTATTTTAATGAGAAAAATACAATCACAACATCTGCCCGTCTTCATTTTCCTGATGTCCCCCACTGCATTTACATAAATATCTCATGTGGAATAGAAAATAATTGAGAATGTATGTATGTACATCTGTCCCTGTGTACGTGCGTGTGTGCGTGCATGTGTTTGTATGTGTGTGTGTGTCCTTGCAGGTACGTAGCAAGGCCCAGAATGTGCTGACAACCGCTCTGGGGATCTATAGCTTCTCCAACAGGGACTTAATTCCCCGAATCCTGCAACTACTCTCGCCACAGCACACCACCGGCACACAGCAGCAGTTCAAGGTACAGTACACACACACACACACACACACACACACACACACGCATATATTCACCACAGCACACGTGGTAAGGAACACAGCTGTTCATGCTGGTCCCTGTCCATGGTGCTGAAATTTGAAGTCAGTCCAAAAGCGTGCGCCCTCCCTGCACCGTGGCCTTCGGTGCTGAAGGCAGAGTTTCAGGCCTTGCCCCGTCACCGCATCGCTGCCCTTTTTTTTCTCTCTTTACATTCCTGCTGGTAGCCTGAGGTCTGCACACCAGTCACTTTCCCCAAGGCTAGACCAGACACAGACAGTTGATAGGGTCAGGGAAATCATATTTACTTACATTTAATCTCTTGAAATCCTTGAGGGTACGACTAGCCCGGAGCAAAGTCTATAGGATCCACACAGAAGACCAGAACTAACACAACACAATTGTGCAGGGAGGAAAAAAAATCTCTGACTGCTCTGCTGATGTGTTTTCGCTCATGCATTAAAGAGGAACTAAGCAGGATTTCTCCCGTGGCTATGCTACATTTGACCTTAATTAAAAAGCTCTGGACTAATTGTCATAGTTGTGATAGTTAACTACATGACTTATGTCTTTGTTACCAGTGAGAACGGAGGCTCTCTGCCTTCCACCTGGCGTCTCATGGCTAAAAACCAACCTTGCAACATCAGTGTAGTTACTCGGTCGCCGCCCCGGTGTCCCAGCTCTCGTCTCTGCAACATCCTATGTGTTATATAATGTTATCCACCGCTCCATGCATTGATTTTTCGCCAACTTCCTTATAAACAAATGCAAGAAGTGTTACCAAAACAGCAGAAAAGCGCCCAGACTTGCATAGTTCGCCTTTAACTGTCCGAGCCAGACGCACACACATGAGAGTTAGGGTTTATCGTAACTGACATTTTCATGTAACTTCCATTTATCCCTAACAACCTGCCACTGGATTGATGCGACGCCGGTGCAGCTGCAGAAGAGAAACAGTGAGGTTTCTGCCCAGTTTTGAAGTTTCTATTATTCACAACCTGCTGTGGCATTTTAATTACTGTTGTTCAAGTGAAACAGTTCACTGATGAAGCCTCAGCACAAATACCAAATGCATTAATACAGTCTGCTCGTGACATTTCCTGATGTCGCCCCTGTGAATTGCACATTCAGGATCACCTGAGTTGAGATTGTTAAATCCTTTAAGTCCTTTAAATCCAGACTTCACCTCAAAATAACTGTCTTTGTTGTAGTAATATTGTTTTTCTCATGTCTTTATTCTGTGCACAGGGCGCTCTGTACTGCCTGCTGGGTGTGCACACCGGTCTTTGTCTGGCCAGCGTGAGGGACTGGGACTGTGTCGGAGCCGTGTGGCCGGCCCTGGTCCGCTGCGGCCTGTCGCCCTCCATGACTCTGGAGAAACCCTCCATCGGCCGACTGCTCGATGACGTCGTCGACAGGATCCATCGCCAGCACGACACCATCGGGATCTATTTTACAGTGAGTAATGGGTCCATTAACGGTCCATAAGCTCCCTTCATCTGATCCTTTTTTTTTTTAATTGCGCACTGCTCCCCTTTGTCCACTTCCACCTCTAGGTGTCTGAGGGATGTGTGGAGATAGCCAATCAAATCTCACAGTCTGAAAATCCCGTGCCGTGCTTAGAGGTGCCGACCACAGAGGAGCTGAAAGAGGGGCTTCAGCGTCAGCGAATCAAAAACGTGGTTGCTGCAAGGTTGGAATACAGACTGGATTATTGATAGTTGTTATCATTCAGTTTCAATACCCGCTCAGCTTTTCTTCAAGGTTTTACACAAACAAGACACTGTTAGCAGTTATTGATTTTTTTTTTTTTTACCATTTACTATTATTACTACTTTTTCTTTCTTTTTTTAACTGCTGGTAGGAGTTGTATTGACTAATGCTTGTTTTTCTTTTATACAGGAAATATGAGAAACTGGTCAATGACCTCTTGGATTGCCTTGAAGACAGAGACCTGTGGGTATTCTGTCTCTCTGCATATGTATTATACACAAATGGGTAGAGATGATCATGTGCACAGATGTGGTGATGTTGGCCTGTACAGTAGAGTTGAAAACGTATATAAATGTTAGTTCAATCTGAAAAAAAAACTATATTGCAAAGAATCACCACAAATCTTTATTTAAAACTAATGAAATGACATTTCTCCCAGCCACGTGTTATATAATATTATTCTACTGTTCCTAATGTGCAGGTGTGTTTGCTTGTGTGTTTAAGGCCCTGGAAGTTCGAGCACATGGCCACAGACCTGCTGTCCCTCCTGCTGAGAGATGATCACCCGCTGCCCCCTGACGCCGTCCTCTTCTTCACCCAGAGCCTCATACACGACTCCATCAGCATTCGCAAGGTCTGCCGCTGTGTGTGTTTGTGTGTGTGTGTGTTTGATGTCACACAGACAGAGGCTGCCATGACTGGAAACATTATCTGGTTCATCACTTGTGACCTGTAATTAACTCCAGCCCTTGAGTTTAATGCGTCCATGCTTTCAGCTTCAAGGATCTGTCCTGGGTTCATACTACATACAGTACTTATCTTCATATTGACTGTTTTAAAAACAACAAAAGCAACAATATGTGCAGTTTTGGATGTCAGTTTTACCCTGTCACGTGTATTTTAACACCACAAAAGGATTCAGTACTCTATTTCTCATTCTTTCTATTTGAATGGAATATTATATGATGAATCCAGTCTTATATTCCTAAGCTTGTATATTTAGGGTTCCTGGCACCAGACTCTGTTTTGCAGGTTTGTGCACTCAGCTCCAGACTTGCAGACTTACTGTCAACAAGCTGTGAGGCATAAAAAAAAAACTGCACACACAGACGTTTGGCAGGTTTCCTGCAAGTTTTGTCAGTGGAGCTTTGTAAAAGAGCCACGTGATCTGTAAGAAGAGACAGAGCCAATCAGCACCAGCATCAACAGGCAGCACAATTTGTGCATTGTGTTGCAGAACAATAGTATCCATCCACAGCACACTCAACAATCAAGCATTTTTTTAGCACACATATCCGCTTTTGTACATCGTCCTTAATTTTTTTTTTTTTTTTTTTTAACTCTTTTCAAGGGTGAACACATTGTCACCACCTGCGTGGAATTAGTGTGTTATTTGGGACACAGCTGGGGTTTTAAAATGCCATTCATCCATTCATAAGTACAGAGCTGTGCAAAATGTAGTCCTCAAAAGCATAACATGGATAATACAACAATACAGACAAAAAAAAACTGACATCAAAGGAGCTTGTGAAAAGGCAAGTGTGGGTATCTAGAAAGCAACTTAGCAGCGTAATACAGCGAAAAGATCAGCAGCAAAACCAGAGAATAAAGTACAGCTCAGACTTACCAGTGTATACACCAGCCCACTATCAGGATGAGGACAAAAGCACAGACAGCACTTTTAATACTTGCAGCACTTTTTGACTGGACCCAGAGCAGCCACTGTGTTTATGTGAGGCTCCAATTAAAGTGTTTCTACCTGTAGGTCTGGATTTAATTGTAGCTGGGGGTCACTCTGTGGCAGCAGCTCTGGGATCTGCACCAACAGTTAGGAAAATGGCCAACTATCCTCCAAATATGGGTCTTTACTCCTACTGTATATACTGTGTATTTTATACTGTATATCCTTTCCCTGTGTTGTAGGTGGCGATCTCAGCGATGGCCGGGATCCTGAAACAGCTCAAACGGCCGACTAAGAAAGTGGCAGTGAAGCCATCAGATATCAGTCAGTGTGAACACACAATAAATCACATCTGCAACTATAAAATGTTGCTCTCATTTATTGTGAGCGGACAAGCAGCTACTTTAGTAAAATAATAGATAATGCATGATAAACTATATTTTAGTATTGAAATATGACCTTTTCTGTTACACCTGTAGAAAAGACTGTAAAAACCTCAAACTCTCACCCATTAATAAGACATAACATATCAATCTGTGAGAATTGCGGAGTTTTCACGTATTGGTGGGGTGTTTTTCAGGTGGTATCGAGGGTCCAGAGGGTCTGTGCGTGGGGGATCATGAGGGGAATCGCTGGCTGCAGTACGACAGCAACAACCTGCCGCTCAGCGAGGAGCAGTGGGAGACTCAGCACTACGTGGAGAAAACACACTGGGGCTACTACACGTGGCCGAGGTGAAGAGAGCGACTGAGTTATCGGTGGTGGATTAAGAAAAAAGAGGGGGAAGGCTGATTAACCGCCTGGTTGGTTGGAGCTAAAGGGCTGATTGACTTAACTGCCCGCTTGATTTGATACTGGGCTTTGTGGCTAACTTTACGTCTCACTAGCTGCTGGATGTGGCAGGATAACTGGCAGGATGTGGGACCGACTTCCTGTCACGGCCTGGCCTAGATAAGGCGAAGTGAACAACTTACTGACTGGCCTAGATATAAGCATTGATGTATAGGTAGAGGGGGCTGTCTGCCTGTGCGCGGATGGCTTGCTGACTAACTGAGTTCTTAATCATTCATTTATCCTTGCTGCTTATTTGAAGACAGTCTGTGTCTATGCATATTTTCTCTGGGTGTTGTTATCTATAAATCACAGCAAGCCTCTTTGTCTCCCGCTCCTTTCAGAGAAATGATGATCTATGCAGCTTCTGAAAAGCCAAAAGATGACCTGCCGTACGAGGAGATGGGCGAGGTGCCTGCTCAAAACCACACACAAACCCAGACCCAGTGATGCCTCTGTCTGTGTTAACTGTCATTACATTTGCTGTGTGTCTGTGTGTCCCAACCCAGGGCGAAAAGATCATCTTTGAATATTTCTCGGACCCCGAGTTTATCGACCAGCTGATAGAGTTTCTGTCTCTGGAGGATCGGAAAGGAAAAGACAGTTTCAACCCACGACGCTTCTGCCTCTTCAAGGTGCAATTTAAATTCTCAGCCTAAATCGATCTGACAAACCTCTTACAAAGAAGTGACACAGCATACCACCGCTACCCCAAGGCTGGATTGAACCTCGCCGAGCCGGAATTTGTGTCATCAACGGCTGTGATTCATTGTTTGCCGTCAGTCAGCTGACAGTTCACTTGTGTCAAACAAATGACTGTAATCTGTCTTTCTGTGGCTGGGAAGAAGGAAAAAAAAAAAAAAGAAGAAATCTTTGTTTTTCCAACATTCATGCTTACGTTTGATTGACAGGGGCTGTTTCGTAACTATGGCGACGTGTTCCTGCCGTTACTATGGCCTCACCTAGAGCAGCTCGCCAGCGACCCCCATGAGAGCTCCCAGCGCTGCGTATGTGAGATTACTGCAGGACTAATCAGAGGCAGCAAACTCTGGAGCTTCAGCAAGGTACTGGAGACACACACACACACACACACACACACACACACACACACACACAACAAGCAGACACACTGCACTACTTTTTGATAAGAAAAGTCAATATTAATAAAAAACTTTCATTATTGTGTGTGTGTGTGTGTGTGTGTGCTCAGGTGGACAGGTTATGGCAGCTTCTGTGTCCTTTGATCAGAACGGCATTAACCAACATCACAATGGAAACCTACACAGACTGGGGCACCTGCATCGCTACAGCCTGCGTGAGTCTCTCACATGCATACAAATACCCCATATGCAACACAGCACAGAGCTCATTAAAGAAACCTGGGAATTGATCTGTTTATTTTTATTTTTTTTCATACAAAAAGTGATGAAAATCAGATTAGGACGATTAAGAATCTATAAAACAAACGCTCAGGTGAGAATTGGATTCTGAAAACACTATTTGCGGCACAAACACTTTTTAATTTAACAATTTCTTGTTATTTTTAGCCAAGTAATGGCAAAACATATCTATCTATCTATCTATCTATCTATCTATCTATCTATCTATCTATCTATCTATCTATCTATCTATCTATCTATCTATCTATCTATCTATCTATCTATCTATCTATCTATCTATCTATCTATCTATCTATCTATCTATCTATCTATCTCAAAAAAAAATCATCTCCTCTCTTAATTTGAGGAAGTATGTAAAAATTAATGTAATAATAATCCTAAAAACAAACTGCACTTTTAAACCAGGAACTACTTTTCCCTGTTTCAAATGCGAGTGGAGGTACGGGACTCTGTGCATAAAGTACCTCACTGTGTGGATACAACCTGAAGTAATGGGTCCAAAAATAAGCCTATTGTGTACTGGCTGCCGTCCAATAGGAGGGCCGGGACCCCAGGAAGCTCCACTGGCTGTTTGAGCTGCTGATGGAGAGCCCCCTGAGTGGAGAGGGCGGATCATTCAGGGATGCCAGGTAGGCTATTTGTGTTTGTGTGTGTGCGTGTGCGTCCATGTGCACAGGTATACGAGCTGGGTCTGTGTTCGTGTCATCCACAGTATTTCAGAGGTTCCTGTTTGCAGGCAGCTGTAGTAACCCGAGCTGACGTATGTTGAGCCGAAGTGCCGCAATAACACAGCGACCCCCACCCCTCCGTCCTCCTCTCTCTCTCTCTCTCTCTCTCTTTCTCTCTGTCAGTTTGCTGTATGTGCTTCAGGGAGGTCTGGCCCAGCAGCAGTGGAGAGTCTCTGAGCTGCTGCACAGGCTGCTGACTTACCTGGAGCCCAAACTCACCCAGGTGTATAAGAATGTCAGGGAGCGCATTGGCAGGTACTAAATTAACTTGGCGTTATCTCCTCTGGATTATATAATCATGCTTAAATAGGTTAATCTAATTATCTTGTGTGCACTGTTTGGGCTCTTCTTCAGTTTTAAGCCTCTTTATATGTCTGCGTGTGCGTCTCAGCTGCTCTAATTGTTTATTTGTGACCCTTTTCTTTGTCTCTTTTCCTTTCTCCTCTATCCTTCTTCTGCCTCTCCTCTCTTTCCTCCCACCCTCTCCAGTGTCCTGACCTATATCTTCATGATAGACGTGGCCCTGCCCCACACCCAGCCCACCTCCTCCCCCCACGTGGCAGAGTTCGTCACTCGGGTCCTAGAGCGGCTCAAGCCCCTCACATCGGAGCCGGAGATCCACAACCACGTCCACGAGGAGAACACCCAGGAGACGGACGAGCGCACCCAGGCTGTCAAACTGCTCAAGACGGGTCAGAATGTGGATGCAAGCATGTAGACTGTGTGCTGGATGGACATGGTGTAGGCTGAGGATAGACAGCGAATATATATATATATATATATATATACACAAGGACAACTTGTTCTGTTGATGGAATAGGCAGACACACTGAAGCCAGATGAAACAAACTAAAAGTGGCTCCTTATTGATTTCACCCTTCAGATCTGTAGGTGCAGATTTAAGGCTATTTCAAGGCTGCGCGTTCAAGCTTTTCAAACAGAACCTATGGAAAGGAGCTCAGTTCACTATGATGGAGGAGGTCTCTAGTATTAACATTTGTACAGGTCACATTGGGCAGTCATTCGAACCAGATTTAAGTATTGATTTAGTTTTCCTCTCAGTTACAGAGCAGTCTCCAGTAGGAGTTGATAAACTGTGTTTTTCAGCAAACTTTTTTTAAAATTCAATTAACTCTTTGACTGCCAGCCATTCTCAGAGCAGCGTCCTCCAGCTTGCCAGGCATTTTCCAGCTTTTTGACTGATTTTCGTAGACCCACCATGTACCTACCTACTTTTAATAAATACACATTCAGCCTATCAAAGGAAAGATGAGGGTCTCTACTTTTCAGCAAAAAAACCTGTTTGTTTCTATCTTGTTCCAGTCTTGTGAAATTGGCGGTTGAATATAGGTGGGTTTAGCCCAAAATGCCATTTTGGCAGCAAAATCTTGAGAAAAAGAGGTTTTTGTGTCGGCTGTCATTTTCAGGTGAATCAGGACAACTGGCTCCATTATATTTTGCTTTAGTGACACCTCAACATCTGTACAGCTGTTCTCTTGTAAACAACAACAAAATCAACACTGACAAATGACTTTTGATGACAAAAGACACAACATTTAGCTACTGACACACAGTAAGCTCCAGCCTTTTTCTTTCTTTTCTCTGAGTTACAACTTTTTCTCTCCTTTCTTTTAGTGTGTGTGCGTGCCTCCATGTAGCCTACGTGTGTGTGTGCGTGTGTGTACGTGTGTGTGTGTGTGTGTGTGCGCGCGCGCGCACGCGGATCAGTTCGACAGGTGTTTGTAGCCGACACGCGGCGCTTTTTTTTTTTTTTTAGATCAGATCCAGCTTCTTCTGGTCTGCAGGCAGCGGTCTCACTCTCTCTCTGTCTGTCGCGCACACACACCTACACACACAGCCTCCAGCTCTGGCTGACGTGCTCCCTGGACCCACAACCACAGACAGTCTCTGTAGATCACAACAGACACTCCCACCACCTTCAGCTCTCGTTCCGTTCGCCGCGGCGCCGTCCGCTCCTCCTCCACTAGACCGCAGGATATTCAAGCTGCTCTATGTGTGATTTCTCGCTAAATCTGGCGATTTTCCAAACGCTGTTGACGACTAACGACCAGCGATCAACGGGGTTGTTGTTACTAACGTGTGTGCTTTGTATCACGGAGCTGTACGGAGCTTCAACCAGCTGCCGAGCCGCCATGAGCGCCGCCGCCGCCGCAAACCGGCGGCCGGTGTGTGACGAGCAGCCCCGCTGCAGTCAGACACCGCACTGCTCCATGAGGGGGGAGAAATACGCTATATTTTTTTATACCTGTTAATCCAAATGTTTTTTCTGCACTTTATTTTGATAGTACAAGTCTGATCTTCACAGAGGAGTAGGGCAAGACATTCAGCATGGCATTGCAATTAAAAAAACGCAAAGACGAGTTATCTCGTCTTTGGCAGACCACGCGTGGATGATCAAAGACGAGTTAACTCGTCTTTGGCAGTGAAAGAGTTAAAGGGTCAGTTCTTCTAAATTGCAAAACTTTTTTTTATTTATATATCGCTGGCCTGCAGTGGTATGTTGCCATGTGCATACTTATTATTTTGTTTGACGAGGAACAATAGGGATTTGGAGGTGGATTTTCATTGTTGTTGCTCACAGCATTGAAAAATTTGATTTTTTAAAATTCAGCAGCAGCGTCTCTTGGAAAGTGCTGGAGGAAACCTCAAACATAGTATCTTAAAAACCATAAAACCAAAGTTATCTGCATGGCCAAATACCACTGGAGGTACTATATGGAAGTAAGGCCACAGCTATTACTGAGGATAGAGCTTGGGGAATTTGGTGATTTTAGCAAACTGCTGGGACAAAAAAAAACAACTCATCTGAAATTTAAATTCAAGTATTTGCAGCTTAATGAAAAATAAATAAAAGAGTTTAATATTTTCCACCAGCTTTATATTACTAGCAGCAAGGAGGAGGCTTTGAAACTGTTTAGACTGTTATGTAGGAGAATAAAATTTACAAAAAAAAAATCTAGCCAAAAGAGAATTGAGAAAATACAAAATACAAAAAAAACATTATCACATTGACCAAGCAGTAGATGTGTCTCTTAAGGGCAGAAAATGATTTGAAATGAAAAATGATTTTAGTTTTGAGGCAGAGGATTCATTTTACATCCAGACTCTGTTATTTGATGTTTATTCACACCTGTGCAGGTTGTCGGATTCCCGCCTCTGCCAAAAGATGGAATTTAGATCTCATCTCTTGTCTTAACATTTTGCGCATTGCCGCTCTTTCGGTTTCTGTTATTACTCTCGTCTCCTTGATACAGATTAATATCTGGTTATGAAATTATCCAAATCATTAGATACTAAATCATGATAGATTGTGTTTTATTACCGGAGCCACGCAGGAAGGTCACAGCACCAAGTCTGTTGTTTTTATTATCTGGCGGAAAGCCAAAAATCTCCTCCACCGTGTGTGTATATGTGACGTGTATGTGTGTGTGTGTGTCCCAACTGCAGTGTTGAAATGGTTGATGGCGAGCGCAGGGCGAACTTTTACCACTCCTGTTCAGCAGCAGCTACAGCTCCTGCCTCTACTCTTCAAGGTAACAACACACATATATGCAGCATACACACATACACACACAGGTCCCAGCACAGCATTATTACCCACTCAATCTTACTTGCCCATTAAACTCAATTTCTCTCTTCATTTACTCAAAGTGCGTAGCTGTGTGTCTTCCTACCTCTCTCCATCTCTCTCACTGTTTCTCTCTCCCTGCAGATTGCCCCGGTGGAGATTGATGAGAGCTATGATGAGATGAAGCAGGATGCGCGCACGTGTCTCTCTCTCATGTCCCAGGGCCTGCTGTATCCCGAGCACATCCCTCTGGTTCTGGCAGCGCTGGAAGAGGTAATATGCATTGCACACACACAAACACACACACACACACACACATGCAGTGGCCCACCTGCCTGCTGTCAGTGTTGCGAGCCTAATGCTGCCCAAGGTGTTGTTAGACTAAAAACAACCTGTGCTATTTTAATTTGCTTATTTTGAGATGCTTGCAGTGTTTCTGCTGTGAGGTTTCTACGCGAGTGCCAACCCTGTGGAGAAATGTCTGTTCTCAAATCTAATCATCTCGGCCTCAGTTTCATATTTGATGGTAGCCGGGATGAAAAAGCGTTGCAACGTTTTCTTTTTGGTTTCACCTTGACACTCAAACCTACATTTTTTTCTTTTCTTTTCTTTTTTTTTTTTAATCTCCGGAACAAGATACCATGTTGTGCAGGAGTTATTTAAAGGAACAGATTGACATTTTGGGAAAATGTGCTTGCTCGAGTTAAATAAGAATATCAATGCAGCTTTCAAGTCTGAATGCTAAATATGAAGCTACAGCTACAGCCAAAAGACAGGTACTTCATCTTGGCACGAGGACCAGAAGCGGCTAGCCTTGTCCTGAGGGTAAAAATAAAGGTCTGGTATTGTGTGTTCACATGTTGATGACAGCTGACTACAGTAGCACTTCTAATGCCTCCATAGCCCCACAGTGAGTCTCTGGTGACTCCATGTTGGGCCAAAGGATTTTTTGCGAGAAGCCATCAATCCACTCATTAATACGCAACGAGTTGCCACATTAATTTGGTGCTTTTGAGAAATCCTGTCTTCTGTGAAGTCGGTGCCATCTGTGTGCTAGAGCACTCCAGGTCCCACACAGCTTAGTGAATACGCTTAGTGAATATGCGTCCTAATTTATCATTTTCATAGCAGTATATAAACATCCATCTACATGTGCAGCTTCCCCCCAGATGAGGTGCTGGGACTGATCACCGGTGAAGTCAGTGATGAGGTCTATCCAAATCTGCAAAGCCCCTCATAAGTCAAGTCTGCGTTTAGCCCCCTAGTGGCGTGGCCCCACAGATGGTGCTGTCAGTCAGTCAGTCGACCCACCTCCCCACCCACCCCCGACTTTGGTCCAGACCTAAACATCTCAACTGCCTTTGAACGGCTGCACAGCCATGTGTGTTCCTCAGAGGATGAAGCTTTTGGTTTGGGTAATCTCCGACCTCAAGCGAGTTTGTATTTTTAGCTTGTGATAAAATGTCACCATAGTTTTGGGATGAATTGCAATGACATCAAAGATGATCTCGATGAACTGATAAAACTTCAGTGCTCCAGACTCACATGGTGGCCCCTAACCTAAACTTAAAATTTTAGGAACACAAGCAGAAAATTTGGGGGCGGGCACATACAGTACACACACAATCAACTTGCAAAGAATATATTCACATTTCCCTGTCATACTCGCACACATTGGCTAGGCCACCTGTAATGACAGATTCCCGATTCTTTGAGTCACCCCTTTCCACTTTCCACAAAAAGGGCAAATTTACTGGTTTCACATGGGTTTCAAAATGTCTCAAATTTTAGGGGCAAAGTACCTCCATTTAGGGGCAATCTGGAGCCGCGTTTAGACTTTCTATCTAGAGTGAGCTACCATGAGGTCAAAGTTTCAGCTTGTTACTGTGTTGTTGTTGTTTTGTCCAAAACGCAAAGACAGATCCCACAAGTGTCAACCGTGTTGTGTTTAGTAATAATTAGCTAATTTGATCATGCTATGCTAGAACATTGGTAAGGACAGAATGTTCACGGTATGAATAAATAATGAATGAATTAAAGTTTTCGAACACCACACCAGACATGTGTTGTGCGACTCTGATGAGCTCCTACAGGAAACGTTTGGTTGAGGTTACTGCTGCCAAAGGAGGTTCAACCACTTATTAAATCCAAGTGTTCACTTACTTTTCAGCACTGTGAATGTTTAATGGATATTTTCAGTAAAGACATGAAATAATATAATTGTTTGTGTGGTATTACTGTAGGTTATACAGTAAGCACATTGTGTTTGTTTATACTTGTGACCTAGATATAGCTCGGATCACATTACTTACAACATACTTTTTCTTGTATGCATGTTACCATGTTAACATTAGCATTTAGCACCCTACAGAGCTGCTAGCATTATTCCTGTCCACAATATATCTTTGGTTTGTGCAGGATAAAACCTCAGAGGTTCTGTCTAAACTCAAGTCCCATCTCTTCTCTCTGTAGATGGCAGGCAGCAGATCATGGCACGCACGCTTCTCCGTCCTCACCTACCTCCAGATCATGGTTTTCTACAACTTGTTTACCCTGCTCAGTTTACCCGCCCAGGTGTCCCGCATCCGGACGCTGGTGATGCAGCTGTTGCTGGACGAGCAGCTCGAGGTAATGTAATGTATGCACACACACACACAAAAAAAAGTCAGTGCACACTGCTTTAATTCAGCCACAGCCACTCTCTAAGGTGTAATTGTCAGGAGGTTATAAATGGCCACTTATTGTCCCCTCGCCTCTCCTCACTAAATCTTAATCCCTCTTTTCTATTCACAGTTATTGCATAAAAATACCCACATTACCTTAGCACTCATTTGTTTTGACTGTTAATATCGGCAAACTGTTGCCATGTTAATAAATAATTGACACTACTTGTGCACACATCTCGTGTACTGTAATATTGAGCTACGTCATCTTTTCGTCCCGTCCGTGTCTCACCCGTGTCTGTGGCTTTTAAACCCTCCGTCAATCTGTCTCTTCCCCATTGATCTGGACGTACAGGTGAAAATCAATAAACACTATGCTTCAAGCCAGATGTCTAAATTACAAAAGCGGTTGCTGTGCTTAATATTTTGTAAACTGTCTAAGTGTACAGCTGGAGGGACGTGTTCTCTTTGTATCATTGTCTGCTCCAATGCATCAGCCGTCACTCAGCGCTTATTCATAATTTAAGCAAAGTGATGCAGGAAGGCTGTGATGTTCTGCAAGTGAATTTTTACCTCAGCTCAACTCAGTGTCTCTCCCTCCTCCTCCTCCTCCTCAGCCTCTTCCTCCTCCTCTTTCTCCTCCTCCCCTTCGTCTGCTCATCTCTGTCCCATGTACCTCGCTTTCCCCCGATCTCCTTGCACTCACCTCTTTTAATAAATTGTGTACACATTTCTCGCCATAAAAACTGCCCTAAAACTGTCGGTTCTGATCTTCGCAGGTCTTTTTTTTTTTTTTAATTCCGACTCTTTCTCTTTCCTTGCTGTCCCTCCCTCTTTCCTTCCCTCCATCCCCCCTCCCTCTCCCTGTAGGTGAGGGACATGGCAGGCACCACCCTCAGTGGTTTACTGCAGTGCCAGTTCTTCCCTCTGGACTCCAGTCTGCAGACACAGCTCCAGACGCTGAGTCAGACTTGCCTCCCCAAGGCCAGAGGAGAGCTGGCCTCCACAGGTACACACACACACGCACGCACACACACAAATGCACACGCACAGAGAGAGAGAGTTAAAATGGCCCTAACCATTTCAAGGTTCACAATTCCCTCAGGATAAGAAAGGGTAATAGGGCAAGTATTACTGTGATTGCCTCACTGTGTGATTGTGACGTGCACGTAAATGTGTTTATGTGTGTGTATTTGTGTGCGTGTGCAGACTTAGTGCGGCGCCATGCTGGAGTACTCGGCCTCAGCGCGTGCATCCTCTCGAGCCCCTACGATGTCCCAGACTGGATGCCTCAGATACTGATGGACCTGAGCGACCATCTCAACGACCCACAGCCTATAGAGGTACACACACAGGCACACACACACACACACACACACACATACAAACACCTAGCCTGACACAGTGTGAGCTGAAAGAATATAATTTCATTGTCCAATTGAGGGGAAAATTGTGTCTTTTTGCTTTACTTCAGGCATGAAGAAGACATACAATGTAATCCGTAGTGCAGAGTTTGAATAATACATTACAGTGATGGGAGCCAATGATGATGATAATTTAGAGCTTCTCCTGTTGCAAAGTGAAAGAGATGAGAGAAAGAATACAATTGAATACAGTTAAAAAAAAAAAAGATTTGAAACGGACGAATCACCTTCTGTTGAAAAGCTTTAATACAGGAATACTTGTACAAATTCATCATAAAAATGTCACAAAATCATAAAGGACACTGAATGGTCTGTAGTTTTAAATCGGTTTAGCTCGTCAGGCTTGAAGCGCCTCCTTGTTTCCCTCCTCAAAATCTGTTCTAATTGTTTTGTTTGAAGGCCACGATGTAAAATGAATGTAGTCCATGTTTAAGTCATGACGACATCCTTGGTTCTAGTGATCATCTGTTTAATTCCCCCTTTGTGTGTCCTTGTTGAACCAAGCTAAACTTTTCACTCCAAACTTGCTTCGCCTTAAATAATTTCTCCGCCGCGGATTTGAATTGTTATATCTGGCATTTTAACATCAATAAATCATTATGACCTCATTAGTTTTTAATTCACGTAAACAATTGAGACCACGGCGAGTAGGGTTTGTCAGCTGCTGTTGGATTCTACACTGTGTTTTACATCGAGGGTCTCCAGATCAGCAAGTGGCAGTAATTTCTGTTGTACTGCTTCGAGCAGGAAACGATTACCTTGCAAGTCATATTCAGCTGTTTTCCAGTTCCACTATTAAAGTTAAGGGAAGCTCCTACTAAAAGGAAAGATAGCGGTTGTTATCGAGCGCTGTTATGGGCTCGTAACGTCCTCTGTTTTTTTTTTCTTCCGCTCTTCGAAACCAAATGAAGCAAGAGAAGGAACTATCAACGTCCTCCTCATTGCAGGAGTTTAATGCAAGAGTTTAATGGAAACATCCGGATTCTGATAAACAAACAAGTCACTTGTAAATGCACATCATTCCAAGAGGGAAATAAGAATAATTTGTGTTCAAGCATTCAAGCTGTTCAAAGATTGTTAAAAAAATATATTTAAAACCACAGTGAATCACACAGGAACCAGGATCGTGTGTTATATCTGGCTGATTCACAGCGTAGAACTAATACTCGTCCTCCGGCTTTTCAGCTCATGAGGAAAACACGTCATGAGTTTTGTGACTTGTTTTTGTAAATTGCATTTAAGGACTCAACTTTGATTTATGACTCAATAAAAGCCAGGAATACAAAACCTGTACAGGTGAATGGCTTCTTAATTCTGATCTGTATGAGTTTGCGAACATTGTGGGAAAAAAAGCCTGGAAGAGAAGGCAAGATGGATTATTTCATTAGTATTTACTTCAGGATTACTGAGTAAATGTTTTTATCAGTAATTTATTAAATTAGTTTGACACAAAGAACCCACAGAATAACTTGTTTGTGACAATTATTTGATTTTGTTTACTTTATTTTTGGACTCGCGTTGCAATTCACTGACTTTATGGTGGATTAAATAATCAGTAAAAATGGACATTATAAAAAAGTTTTGTCCATGTAGGAGTTTCATCAACTGCTGGATCCTAAGTACAGATGATTTTTAGATGCATGTTGTAGTTGCTCAAAGTAAAGTTTATCTTAAGTATTCAGATTCTGCATCAGACAACTTTATTAATCCCAAAACCAAAGACAAAAGATCAACACAAGGAACAACAAGCAGCAATACAGGGAACACCTTATGTTGCAGTTTTATAATGAGTAGGTGATTAAATAGTCAATTTATATTTAAATGTAACAGTAATTTAAAAAGACAATGTTTAGTAGCCTGATAGGAGAGGGAATGAAGGACTTAGCGGCTTGCCTGTATCTTAATATACAATGTAATTAGTAACCAACATTTCCAATGGATGTATTGGACCAAAACAGAGGCATTAAATTCTCCTCAGGTACAGTGTTCGCTACGCTGTGGATCTGGATTATGTCATTACGGGATGTCTTGAACGCCCATGTAGTCTCAGTCTGGGCATGTTTCATGTGAGCAATGTGTCAGTGATTCATGTCTAATGGATGGTTGTGTTTGTTTGTCCCCAGATGACGGTGAAGAAGACCCTGTCGGAGTTCAGGCGCACTCACCACGACAACTGGCAGGAGCATCGGCAGTGCTTCACCGACGACCAGCTGCTGGTGCTCACGGACCTGCTGGTGTCACCCTGTTACTACGCCTAGAGAGACGGCCAGCTGCCTTCCCAGGGCCTCTACAGACTGACTGGCCAAGTACCATGGGAAAATAACTCCACCTTTTTTTTTTTTTTTCGAACACCGTTGGGAACTCGAGTCCTCTGTGCAGCCTGTTGGAATAAAAGTCTGATAATGTCGCAGCGGCTCAGAGCCCTGCTCCTGGAAACCTCACGTGCCAATGTTGGCCTTTAGTAAACCCAGCAGGAAAGCAGTCCTAGACAAATCGGTTTCAAGTAGCTAACTTCATTGGTGTGTTTAGTCCGTCTCACCAAGCAGCTTGACAGCCCCAAAGGTGGCCACTTTACTTTAGAGATTACCACCAGCCAGGTTCTTTTGTTTTTTTTTGTTGTAGTTGTTGTAGCGAACTTTCAGACAGATACCTCTATATATTTTCATATCAGTATTGCTGAGCGTTTTATTCTACTTCCAAGGGGTTTTTAAATAATACTGAAGAAGTTGGGAGTTATTATTTTACTAAATATAAGAAAAACATGATATAAATATATAATAACTATATAGAATGAATATAAAAAATGGCACGAATAGTATTAAATACTGTCACTCAACTCTAATGGTTTTCTCTTATAATATAATCAAGCACTTATGCAAAGTGATAATGCTTATAACTCTATATCATATATAATACTTATAATGAATTGCTATAAATGTATATATTTACAAACATATATACAAGTATAATATGCAATAAATGACATAACAAGCTATAATAACATTACATCATGTACCCATACAGTATGTATACAACCTGCTGTGTTGTATCATTCAGTAGCTCAGCGCTGAGAATTTACTGTTGTTCCCAGTTAAATAAATTCACTGCATCATTTCTTAGGTGAGATGTATTTCATTTCAGAGTGGAAGAATGAGTGTGGCGTGCTGTACGTTTGCCAGGGTTGACTGATCATGTTAAGCACCTGCAGTTTATCTGCCTACATCTCATCTCACAACTCGCATACTGTACAATAGCTGCTCACAGACGATTATGCTCTACAAGCATTAGTACAGTAAGTTATTTTCTTTCTGCAGCGAGTTTTGATCCTTATGCCAAATGTGTGATGTTGCACAGATGCTGCCGATGCTGGTAACTGCCTACAGTACAGTACAACTGTGCATGTGTGAGTGTGTGTATGTGTGTGTGTTAAAGACGGACAGGATCACACAGATAGTCCTGTCACTATTCGTATTCTACATGTTGAATTTTTTTTTTTCCCCCTGATCCAGTGCTGTTGACTTTGATATGCTCACTGTGCTGAGACGCTGATATGTTCACTGTGCTGAGACGTGAGCAGGCAGAACGAGAAGCAGCTGATGGCTGATGCTGTAACACCAATAGGTACATACATACACACACGCTGAGACAAGGTAAGTACAGTCTGGAATAAACAGGCTGCACTCAAGTACTTGACAACATGATTACAGTGGCGTGATGATGATACCTTCCCGGAAATTTGTTTTTCATATCAGTTAGAGTGGGTATTTACCAGAGCTGTATTATCGGGTAAATAGTAATCATGATGACCACTAGCCACCGCTAACGAAGGCTAAAAAGACTGTTGAGATTTATATGTTGTGTTTCAGCTCTCACTAATAATAACTTAAAGGCCCTGAAAATAACATTTTTCCATTACTTTGGGCTCAAGTGGACATGGTTGAGTCAGAAAAAGGCGATGTGAAAATAGGTACGTGCACCAATCAGGTTTTAGCAACACGTGAAAAAATGTGATAAGAGTTTGTGCGGTTGTTTGCTTATGTTGGCAGCACACAGTATCTAATCAAACAACGCCTACACCCCCAACAAGGAGCTGTTTGCTGTCTTAAAAACTCATTATAATGTTTTCTATACTGTAGCTGTCATAAATATCCAATCTTAAACAGAAAGAGAAAATATGATACCAGGTTTTCAGTCGCTTTAAATGTGACAAAACAGCTCTAGAGTAACATTTTACATTTCACACCAATTGTAAGAGCAGTGCAAACCTTTTTCAGCTTGTGTTATAAATGCATAAAATCAGACAAAACATGCCTATGAATCGACAAAATAATTCAGAGTGTGTAGTATTTATTCATTCAGAACATTCTTCCTTTGTGCTGTTGGATATTGTACAATGAGCTTATTTAAATCACTGTGGCTTGGATGCTAGTTACAGTATGACTCACAACATTTGTCCTGTTTTGAAGCTTTTAATACATATAATTCTCAGTGTCATGTGCCGGGATGGGTTAAAGGTGACAGTGTAACCACTAACGAGGACGAAAGCGAGACTTTGTTAACACATTTTCTGAACCCCACAAGTATCCCTATTAGCTCCATGTGTATCTTAAACCCTGAGATTATTTTCCAAGAATCTCTCATTGATCAAGAAATGTAATCGCAGTCAACCAGTTTGACTGTGTGAGTGTTTCTGCGCACTTTGCAGTCTTTCTCTGACAAGAGTTTCTAGAGAAAACAGGTGAGCATCCAAGTCTTCGGGAAGAATTGTTCTCACAGCGTCGGCGAGCTCGAACAGGTACTCTGTGTTTTGACCGCTTGGGCCGGTGGAGCTGACGATCTGGTTGGCTATCTCCTCCAGAGGGGCGGGGCCGAGGTAGTCTGGATTGTCCTGAGAGCCGATGTAGAGCAGCGTCTGGTTGGGAGGGGGGGCGAGAGGTGGACGGGGGTGAAAGGTCACCGTGATGACCTGG
This sequence comes from Decapterus maruadsi, assembly GCA_030347415.2. NCBI lineage: Eukaryota > Metazoa > Chordata > Actinopteri > Carangiformes > Carangidae > Decapterus > Decapterus maruadsi. The sequence continues at coordinate 7,497,803 of CM064888.1, read as the reverse complement.
TAACCACCTTTTTCTCGGTAGTCGAGGTAGCTCTTCACTTCCTGCTCCCGGCCTGTTGGCAGCTTATAGGCAACGCCCCAAACACATCCCTGGAAACAAAGGGTAAGAGCAGAAAAACAGGTTTGACTGAGGTGTGAAAGAAAACATGCTTTCATATTTTACAACTATTTTAATCAATCTTAGTCATTATTTAAGCTCAAATGCCATAACATGTACCTTTATCTATTAATGTTATAGATATAAATAAATAAATAAATAATATATCGTCCTGTGGATGTGATCGCAGATTGTGACTCACTATAGAAAGATGATGAATGGTTATTTCGAGCTCACCCATAACACTTTTCAGATACTCATCAGTCACCTCTAAATTCATGTTTTTCGGACGCTTACCATGTTGTCACTACATCACAGGACACTCTCTGTATCTTTCCTTATCTCTGCCATCAACTGCAACAAATGATCCCTCATCCAAGGTCACACTACACTGCATTGTCCTTTCCTCTGAGTCAGATGTATAAGGTTCCACCTTCCTCCTCTCTCAGTTTCTTGGCCTCCGCGCTGCAAGTTCTCTAATAATTGTTGGCACTAATACACTAATAAATGACAAGGTGAGTGAATAATGATCCTCAGGTGGTGATAATCTAATTATTACTGTAATAATAAAATGTGATTTTGTTTGCTTTGCCCCTTAACATGATCTGTCTTCCAATAACAACATAACCTTCATGGCAACTGCATCAAATTTAATTAATACTATAAAGATTTGTGTCTTTTTTAATGGGAGGGAAGCCAGGTATTGCATCTTATTACACATCTATTTAATAACCTGATAAAACTACTAGCATACTGCTGAAATTATATATTGATTAGCTAGCTGACAGAAAATTCATCCACATTTCTCCAGCTGAATATTTCTCGGTTTTGGATTGTTACCCATACAAAACATTTGGGGATTGGGCTAAAATGGACATTTATGTATTATATTTAGCAGTTTAAGGGCAAAATTATTCACTCATCAACCAAATTATCCTCAAATTAATTAATTATGATTATGATAATCTGATGCAGTTTTATTGTGATGTAATGCTTAGTGTAAGAGGGTTAGTATGTCTCACCTCTGGATCCTCCACCAGTGTCACAACCCGGCCAGGCTGTAAAAAATACAGAAGAATAGATGCTTTTAAAAAAACAACAACAGCAAAACAACGGACTACAGAAATTTTAAGAGGGATTATGGTGATAATACAAGATCTGTGCTTTAATATCTAACCTGTAATGAATCTTCATAATAGTAGTGAAGCATTGGCATCATAATGACCTGTTACTGACATGTGCACATCCTTGAATTAATCTTACAGTTACTCTATTTCTAATAGTAGTAGCAGTTGTTATATTGCTATGTCACATTTGTATATATTCACGCAGTGCATTTTGATGGATAAAGTCCAAGTGTGTTGTGTTGTTACAGGAAGTTAACAATGTCAACAGACTTCAATATCAACTTTCAGAGTTATGATTTTGTGTAAACCACACTTCAATTTAGCTTGTAGTGAAGAGTGTAAATCTCCATAATACATTGGCATCATAATGACCTGTTACTGACATGTGCACATCCTTGAACTCAGTGATCTCACAGTAACTTGCTAGTAGAGCTCAATTGTGTTGTGTTATTACAGGAAGTTAACAATGTCAGCAGACTTCAATTGTCAACTTTGGGAGTACAATCTTGTGTTTATTCAACTTAACTTAAATCCTCACGACTTACCAGTAACTTATAACTGTAAGTGACATGTTTAGAATAGCTCTTTCATTTAGCTTGTCGCTACTTTTTGCCCTTTGTGACAACATAAAGCTGTCTCAATTACAGCAACGTTGCATTAGGTGCCACAGTGCCAAGTACAGGATACTCACCTTACCCGGTACTCCCCGGTGGTCGGTGCTGCCCTGCCAGAACCGACGACTGAAGCCTTTAATGTAGCCTATTCTCTTTTCTTCGTAAGGAAAGTCCACTTTCCATATCAGAGACCCGTAACCGAAAACCCACATGATAAGAAGACGTTGAGCTAACGGTCCCGGCGACGACAAAAGACGGTAAGAGCCGGACCAAGGGGCAACGTTACAGTCTGACAGCTAGGTAGCTAACAGCGAGAGTCATAATACTGTAAAAACAGACATGTAGTCGGCTGTACCTGTAGCGGCAGGTGTCCTTTCCTGGTGTTAAAACACGTTCATTACAGTACAGCAGCACTAGATTGACAAGTCATCTGCATTGCGTAAGCACGCTGACTTCCGCGTAACGACTTTCAGAATAAACTTCAAATGTCGCTTGTATGATGAAAATTTAACAATACAATCTACACAGAGGGGCATTCAATAAACAATAAAATAAATATATAATTTTCATAGCACATTGAGTTCATTGCCGTATACTTTATCGCTTTGGTCGTGTCTTGAATCCGCTTTGTCTTTTATTTTGAAGGCAAAGCCACAATTCCGGATGTATTAGCTAATTTTACTATTTTAGTAGATTCCTGTATTATATTAATCACTATTTACTTTATCTTAATCAAACAAATAGCTGAGCCAAAGCAAATTATGCCAAAAAATCAGCTGTCTAACAACTGAAACTTTTTGCTCTACCCATTATGGGGGAATATTCTATTCTTTAAAATGGTTTTTAGGATTAGGCCTATTATCATGGTCATAATTTCACAAATATGTATTCAAACATTGTAGCCTATAATATCCTGCATGTAAGCAACACAAGAACAAAAGGACTGAGAAGCAAGTTCAAGGACAGGGAAACAAAGCAATACATGAAGAAAAGGACAGAGAAACAAAGCATCCATTCATATCAGAGCAGAAATAGTCCTTTATAAAATACATCAACATTTCTAAATGACAAACTATGAGGTAAAAGAAAGACAAAAATATGGATATTTAGATTTGGCTTTATTTAATTAATTATTTCTTTACATAAAAATGGGTATACAACATTTCACACAAAAAAGATACACACTAAAAACGGTTGGGTTAAAAATAACCCAATTTGGGTTATTTTATAACTCAACCGCTGGGTCACTATTGCACCAACCCAGCAGTAGTTGTTTTGACCCAGCACGTTGGGTTGGTCCATTTTAACCCAACAGATGAGTTGAAATAATCTACCCAAATGCTGGGTCAAATTAACAACAATTCTGGGTTGTTTTGACTACATATATGTGTTATATATTCTACCCAAATGCTGGGTCAAATTAACAACAATTCTGGGTTGTTTTGACTACATATGTGTTATATATTCTACCCAAATGCTGGGTCAAATTAACAACAATTCTGGGTTGTTTTGACTACATATATGTGTTATATATTCTACCCAAATGCTGGGTCAAATTAACAACAATTCTGGGTTGTTTTAACTACATATATTTGTTATACTCTACCCAAATTCTGGGTCAAATTAAATACAATTCTGGGTTATTTTAACTACATATTGTTGTCTATAAAAACTACAAACCTGTAACAAAATACACAGTAGATTTGGTCATGCAAAGTACAGTATATATCATGTAATTGACACTAAACAATATTGGATAATAAAATTAAAAGAATTGTAACAGTCTAAATCAGTGTTAATAAAATGGGGCTGAAACTAACGATTATTTTCACTATTGATTAATCTGCTAATCGATTAGTTGTTTGGTCAATTTAAAAAACAAACACAAGATGACATCCTCAAATTTCTTGTTTTGTCCACAAGCCAAAGAGACACTCAGTTTATTGTCATAATGGATTAAGAAACCAGAAATATTCACAAGAAGCTACAGTTTTAAAAAAACCTACTCAAATTCATATTCGTACAAATCACTCAATGCAAAAGAAGTTGATAATAGACTGATTGCGTCCATCTGTCCATTCGGAGTGGGGGGGTTTCAGAAGGGAGGGTTTTCCCCAATAGCCTTTTCGGAATAGCGGGGTCTTTAAAAAATGGGGAAACCCTGCTATTACGATGACTAGAAGTCTATTTTTGGAACGGTAGGGTTTCAGAAAGTTGGGGTGTAACCAGCCTGTCCAGCAATGACAATGAAGGCCTGGGTGCTTGCTGTTTGTCATCCCAGTGTCAGGACATACGGGTACGGTCTGGATGCCTTGGCTTCATGTAGGTACTCGACCATGTTTCTTCCAGGCTAAAAAAGAAGAAGTAGTAAGATGGAGCTGTATTATTGTGCAGTTAAAAAAATAAGTAAACAATGAACTGAACATTTTTTGCCTTTCATTTTGTATCACAGGCTTACTGATCACTAGATACCAATGAGTGGGAATGAAGTTGGGTTTATGTAAAAAAAAAAAAAGGGGGGGGAAAAAGCTTTGATGTAGTTAAAGGGATAGTTCTTTTTTGCGAGAGAGATAACAAGAGATAACAAGCTTGTTTATGAATGAACAGTGAACACAGCTATTTTAATTAGCATCATAAAATGTAAAGAAACAAATCTACAGATTAGGGCCTCATGGAGAAGAAAACAGTTGAGGTCTAATAATCCTCCTGACGGAGTTTACACGTCCTGTCAGCCGCTGCTTTCAGTCTGCAGCTTCAGATAAAAAGGAGAAACTCAGAGTTGGAGAAAACCTGCTCCAGACCAGGTTAGGTTCACAGAGTGTGTTGCTATAGTAACTGAGTCAGAGTTTCAATTACCTCTCTTTGAAGATGAAAACAGAAACGTGAAACAGGCTGGAGTTACTCCTCTTTCCCTGGTTGGAGTTTCCTCCCTTTCTGAAACGAAAAACCCAGAGTTTGCCTCATTTCAGGGTTAACACAGAGTTTTCACTAAACCTGCTTTGTGAAACGGAGTCTTGCGCACATGTCAGCTGTTCAGCTGCAGCAGAGGAAACAACACTGCTTTCAGCTCCACCATCACGAGCGCTTTTTTTTTTTTTTTTTTTACTGTAGGTTCTCACTCACTCACTCTCTCACACACGCACGCACGCACGCACAGAGTTGCCTCTTTACTCTAACTGCTCTGACGCAGTGAGCTGCTTGTCTGTTCCTCTGAGCTCCTAACGTTACATCACCATGCTTCTGTATGGGCTCCTACATTAAGTTAACTCAACGGGCCGGTAGAGAAGACCGAGAACGAAGTCGGGTCGCGCCGGTCCGGACTTCAGCCCCGGTGTCTAGTTATTTAATCCGTCACGGTTCGCGGTCCCGTTAAAAACAACACCGCCGGACATGTTCATGAGTTCATTAAAAAAAACAAACCCGGACGCCCCGGACACGACGTGAAAAGTGGACATTAACTAGCTGCGGCTAATGGCTAATAATAAGACGACAACATTGTAGCGTCTAGCGCTGTGCATGTAGCGGTGGGGGCGAGGGGGTACCTGCCTGCTGCTGTGTGGGTGTGTGAAGGAGGCGGCGGCGTATTTTTTGACAACCCATGCAGACACAGTGCAAGTTCATCTGTGTAGGCTATTTGTTTTACTTTGAAACGGAAGCTATTTAAAATGGAAAAAAAACCGTTATTTTTTCACTCGTCCTCCTGCAAGTAGCACTGGAGCGACCTAATTCAATTTTAACTCGCATCTTAAGAAATTAAGACGCATATGAGCCCTGCATACATGTCAACTGTCAACAAACTTTACATCAAACAATAACTTACGTTACCTCACAAGATTATTGCGGTGGCTGTGTAGTGGCGTTGTCCAAAGCAGAAGACCATCATGGTTGGCGATCTTGTCTTTCATTTCGGAGATCTGGGAGAAGGATGAATAAAACAGTCAGTCCTCTCTCTCACACACACACACACGTCAGGGAGACAGTGTGTCCGACTGCTAGATTAGTTTTAAAATGAACATAGAAAGGCGTACCTGGCAGAGGGATTAATACCACAGTCAGTCCCGGTTTCCTCTCACACACACACACATACACGTCTGTGAAATGTAAAATGAAAAGAATGTATTGGTTAACGTTAGCCATTTTATAAACCAAAAAAAAGAGGGAGAGAGAAAAACACTGTAAACTTTTTGTAATAAGGGACGTGCTCGACTTTTTAAAATTAAGGTAATTAATGTAAAACAATGACGGAGCACTTACCAGGGAGACAGCAAAGTCCGACTGAACGGCCGTTTGCTGACACCCCTCGTTATCTCTCGCGAGACTTTGTTTCGCGCCGTTAGTTGTAACCGTTAGTTGTAAGCTAACGTTAGGCTAAGCCTTTAGCAGGCCTTAATAACCCAGTAACAGAAAACCAGCTAACTCAAAATAAACATAACCACTCGCTCATGTACATTTCCAACTAAATTAACTCATTCAGTAAATGACTCAGACTAAACAGAGAAGCTGTGTGTGTGCTTCCATGCTAACGGCTAAATGGCTAACTATTACACTGTTAGCCAAACCAACCAACTAGCCTTGACTATAAAGATATTTGGTTACTTTAACAATGAATGCAACTCAGGCAATGTGAATTAGATATATAATGTCCACAAACCTTTTGTTATTGCCTCGCCAAACGGATTCAGTCAGGCGTTCGCTGCGTGCAGAGCCTGGTGTGTGTGAAGGAGCATAATGCTTCTGTCGAAGTGAATGGCATGAGTTCGAAGCACAAACAACCCAGCTGCTGAGTCAACTGATATACAAACAACCCAGCTGCTGGGTCAACCGACTAGGTTGGTTTTAACTCAGCACATGAGTTACACAAAAATAACCCAAATCCCCTATAAATAACCCATAATGGGTAGAATATTTCGTAACTCAGCAGTTGAGTAGAAAAAATAACCCAGCCGTTTTTAGTGTGTACTTGAAAAAATAATAAAACGTTTTATTTTACCAGTGACAACACAAACTGTCAACAAACAGTAGCCTACTGTTTATGAGCTGTGAACAAAGGTATTGCTTGTGAACATTTCACCTACTAAATAAATAAATAAATGTTCTTAAAACCAGACAAGGCAGCCCCCCCGAAGGCCTCATTTAAGTTCCTATATCCTGCTGTAGGTTCCCTCTGAGACGCAGCCACCATGTCTGATTGTGCATCTATGTTGCATGTATGTGTTCCAGTAAAATGTGAAGTGGAACAGATTGCATAGGGAATATGAGCTTCCATCCTGACACCAGGGGGTGCTGGGTTTCTGTTTCCTACGGCATATCATTGTGCGTTCTTCCTTATAACATGCTTTTCATGTATGCTCTGTGAGCCATGATTCATACCCAAATAGAGTAGACAGCAACAGTCTGGCCTGCAATGTCAGCTCCATGAACAGAGAGATCTCAGTCAGCAAACCTTTTATGTAACTTCCCAGCCTCGAGTTTGCAGGGGCAGATCACTGGTTCAAATCCACAGCTGTGCTGTTGGGGAAACATCTGCCACAAAGCTAAAGACACCCAATTTTCACCTGCTGTAGTGAAGCTGGTCACTGTCCAACAGCAAAAAAAGCAGTGTGTGTGTGTGAGATAGAGAAAATGGAATAAAACTCCACACTCTTGATTTTTATCCTCGTATGTGTCACCTGAATTACTGTAATAACACTTCCTGAAATTTAAAGTAGGTTGTTGGGGTGATTTCAGGCAGCAGTTTCAAATAGTTTATGTTTCTTACTGTGAAACTAATGAGCTGATAATATTTACAATAACCCCTCTGCAGTGATACGCAGTGTGTAGCTACTGATGTAGGCAACTGAGCCAAATCGTACTCCAAATATTTTAAACCTAATGTAAACAATATTGTTTTCTCATTTATACGTGGAGAAATCTTACATGCAAGCTGCCACAGACACTTACATTGCCTGTTAGCCTATTTGTTTCTATATAAAGACTTCCTCTGCTGCCATTTTCTATTGTTTCTGGCATATATTTCAATGTAGAGACAGTACTGTAGACATTTAGGAAAATATAAACAATCTGCTGTGATTGCTCAGTGAATTTCTTATCTCTTTTTCGAAGATGGTAAATAAAGATGTTGCAGTAAATATGGAGATAACTCAAGAGGATTAAGTGTGAATACAAATACTGGAGAATGCTTGATTTGTTTATCTGCTGATATAGGCCAACTACTTAGATAAACTTTTGAACACTAGTCTGAAGCTTTCAATCTTAAAACAGACCATAAGTAATTAAGTGACTTCAAAAATACAACTTAATCCACTCTTTATTTCTGATATAATCAAAGGAGGCACTGTATCAGCATTATTATCATACTAAATTAAATAAGTAATTACAGCTGAAAACAATTAATTAATACTAGTTTGTACTGTTTGTTCTTGTGTCCTTCATCAGTTTATTTTTTCCCATTTTCTATATATGTTCCATTAGCTTCACTTTATTCTCACAGGCCCCTCCCTGACAAGCACATCCTTTCAGGTTCAGTTTCTTTTCCCTGTGCTCCACCTCTCTTTGTGTTCTGTCTCCAACTCCAGAGCTGTTCCTACACCTTCTTCTTCTCCTCCTGCACAGTTTTCTGTTTATTCATTAGGGAAGTGACCAAGATAGAGCTTTACTCCACCATTTCCTCCTCCAGTTTGCTAATTTGTACCGGCTTTGTTTCATTTATAAAAGTCCACTTTTCACAGAACAACATCTTATTTCTTGCATTTAAATGGCCACTACACGGATTTCACAAATTAAACTTTGTTTAGGGTCAGGGAAACATTGTATTTTAAGCAAATAATGTTAATTTAAGTAATGGTGTCTCATTATACACTGTCACCATGGACTTTCTCTGGAATTAAACTAGCCTATAGTAAAATGTTCTGGTATGATGCACAGGCTATTTTGTTAACGTGGTTTTCCAGACATAAAATGTGAAAAAAAAAAAAATATTGAAAAAACAAACATCTATGGTAAGCACACCTATGGATGTAGCCTATTAGCTATTATATTACGCTTAAGCCATTTCCTCATTGGAAGCCCCGCCCACCACCACTGCGCGAATAAGCCCCGCCCACCACATGTGTCGCGTTCCCAAAACTTCAGATAGGCTACAAAATCGACAAGCAAATATCAGGGGCAATGGCCAACATGTCTGAGCTTCAGTCACAAACAAACTCTGGAGTTTTGGGGGAGTTTATCGTGCACAGAAAACACAGACTCAAGGACAGAAAGGTGAGTGTCGCTCATCGGTTATTGTGTAGCTTGTTGTAAGCTTGAAACTTGCCGTGAGCTAGCGTTAGCAGCTGTGCTAATGCTTAGCCGCACTTTGTAGCTTATTGATATGATGGTGGTGTCAGGTGGAAGATGGTTTGTGTGAACACTGGAGACACAGCAGCAAATTCAAGTTAGTCAAGTCAAGTCAAGTCATCTTTATTTCTACAGCACATTTAAATGTTGACCAAAGTGCTTTACATAGGCCTTCATGATTCAAATTCAAACAAGACAGAGAGAGTGAAAGAGAAAAACGTATTAGCAAACATATTAACAGTAAAGTTAGCATAGCTGGTTTCTTTTATTTGGTTGTGTTGTTTGTTTTGTTAGCTTGAAACTGGCAGTGTTGTACTAATTCAAAAATCTCTTGCTCATGTGTCTTGGGTTATATAAAAACATTGTTTTATAATCCTAAATTCTACAATCAGATATTGTGCTGCAAATTTGGATTGCTAGAAATCATTACATAGGCTACAATAACAACCATAACAAAAAGCAAGACTTTTTTTAATGAATTTCCAGAAGGTTGATTTTCAACATTTAGCCTACTTTAATTGCAGATAACATCCCAGGTGACTTTACAGCAGGAAGCAGGAAAAATAATGAACATCAACAAAACTCTGGATTTGGTTTTGGTATTGCTGTTCGATTCTGTTTGAGATTTACCAGTCCTGCAGAGTCTAACAAAAGGTGTTTTTCATATTGTGTAAAAGTTTTTAGCATTCTATTCATACTTAGGACAAAAAAAAAAGATTTCTAAACCCCAGCAGCAACAATTTTGACCGTTCTCTTTTGAAAGTGACGTGAAAGATCTGGCATTTTCAAGTATCTCAACTTTATGAAACTAGTCAGTGTCCCTTTGAGATATTACACTCCCCAGTGTCTGTTTTCTTGTTGCAAATGTCTGTCTTTGACAGTGGATTTTCTTGTTGAGACTAAAAATCTCTGAAAATGAGTCTTTTGTGTTTTGTGCCAGAGTCTTATTCTCTTTAACCCAGTTTCATTGTGCGTCACTGAATGGAGCTTTCAATTTCCAGGAATTTTTCAGAGTTTGTTTGTACCAATCAAGATTTGAAGGCAGTGAGAGAAGTTTTGTTCCACGCTGGCCAAAGTCAGTCAGTTCAAGTCCTTGTTATTGCCAGTGACCGGCACTGCCCTGCTCTGTCCGCTGCCTTCAAAACATCCTTATAAAACGTTAACATGATCTTTAGCTCCTTGACCTGCATTTTCCACTGTTGTTGAGGTTTAAAAAGACATTTCATCAGTTACTAGATCGACTTTTTTTCTGCAGTATCATCAACCTAACCTCAAGTTTTGAGCTGTTCTTTTGCAGAGATGGAGGTCTACGTATAAACCATTGAAATGTCTCCAACACATTGAGTCACTCCAGCAGCAGCGGTTGCTCACACATAAAAAAAAACTCTTGAACCTGTGACTCAGTCTGCGCAGCCATGGTGAAGAACGGGAAAGCCGAGCCATAAAGGTCCGCTATATGTAGAAAAAGAGCCATTTAGGTGCACCAGAGGCCTCAGACTGTTTGATCCTGAACTGCTCATATGGCTCCTGAGATTTTTCTTAGCTGGCTCACATGCATTGGTGAAAGCAGCCACATTTATCACCACTGTTGTACTTTCCCCAAAAAACGTGACTCTATTCTGGGTGTAACAACTAATAGTGATAATGTGAAGGGCTGTAAGATAAGAAAGCCATTAGTAGCGAGTCAGTATTATCTATTTTTACTCAGTTTTTACACTGTGACTGCAAAAACCTCATTTGTGTTTTGAAAAAAAAAAAAACTTAGACCAGCAAGAGCATTGACATATTAAAATAATAGAATCAGAGAGTCATGTTCACTTGGCCATGACTGATATTCTCCCCCTGGCTTCAAACACTGTAGATGTCATAATAGAAACGATGATAAGATAGAAAGTTTCACAGATGATAAATGCTGTGTTCCCTTTTGTCTTATCAGCTACAAAAAGCCAAACATTTGGAGTCCATGTGACAACAGAGGCTTCTGTTAATACATATATTCAGAGTGCTGACTTTTCTGCCAAAAGAAAAAGAAAGGGAGAAAGGTTTTTTTTTTTTTTTTTGACTGGGATTCAGGGAATAAAAGAAGCAGAGGCGACACTGCCTCTTCTAAATTTGTTTTTCTGCACCAGTGAGAAGAGAGCTTGTATCCATGTCATTCATCTTCTTTCAAAAAAAATTAGGCTTTTACACACCTAAATTACATTACTGCTGATTTTAATTTGTTTCATAATAATGAGCCACATGCTGCTTTCCCCCCGCCAGTCGATATCAAAATAGAAAAAACTTTAGTCATTGCTCCCTTTTTTCCCCTCATTTAATTTTTCAGTTGGAAAATTAAATGTCTAAATTGGGGTCATTGTAACCTTTTGAACATTTTTTATTAAGCGTCCAATCATCCAACTTGTGTTTTCTTTCCCTCTGCAGAGGGTGAGAAAGTGCAAAAGGGGAGAAAAAAAAAGATTCTTTTCAAATTGACATCATTGAATGGATTTGAGATATTTTCCCTGTAAAATTGGTATAAATACGGCTTAAGTCCAGTCACTACAATGGAAACTAATACTCCAAAGCTTCCTCAAGCTTAACCAAAGTCTAACTTTATCAGCATGTTTGAGTGAGAGCCATGAGGTATTATATACTGATCAGGAGGGACTCCTTTTGTTTTCTTTTTCTTTCTTTTTTTGGCTGATGCAGGATTGTCCAGTGAAAAATTATCTGTCTTTGGAAAAGCAGACTGTGTGTGAGACTCCTCTGCACAAATTGCAGTGACCCGTGGGACGTGAGGGATGTGAGAATGGAAATCCACTTTACAAAAACAAATGCAGAGAAGGAGCAGAGGCTATTATACAGATATGGGCTGATACAACTTTGCCATTAGTAAAACCACTGGATAAAAACCTTGGCTGTTTTTCTTTTTACAAAGGTTTTAAAGAACCTATTTTTTTCTTCTCTGCTAAAGAGCGTGGATTGCTGAGAAAATATATTTCTGCTCTCACTGTGAAAATAAGGCATATGCCTACAAACCTCTGTCTTTCTATGTGCTCAATAGGTGTTGCGTCAGCTAAGGTTGATGTTAATGCTACAGTGTGTGGAGTGATAGGACTCCTCAAGCAGCAATGAAAATGATTTCACAACACAAGGCTGGAGTAAATAAAAAAGTGACCCTGAAGTCGGTTAAACTGCCGTCAACTATTCAAGCAGAATGTTAGAAAGAGCTCGACGAAGAGTTTGTAGCCGAGCCACACTCTGGATTAAGGTCGTTGCATGGTGCGGCGCGGTCCACATCATGCTTAATGTTCTCTCTTTGAATATGGTTTCCCTCGCATTAAAAATTAAAATAGAATTTCGTGTCGAGCCGCTGCCGTGGTTGGACTTGCAGAAAAAGGTATAGTGCTATAGATAGAAGTGGAAGATTTCTGGGTTAAGCCGAAGCCTTCGTTGGAGTTATATCAAGAGGAAAACAACCTTCAACATGATTTTTAGTCACATTATTTGTTCTGTCAGCATGCATGAACGCTAGACTTGGTAGTGTTGGCAGAGATTTGGTGCACATGGAGCTGTGACTTTGTTGCTCGCTGGTTTATGGCAAACACATGTTGTTGACCCACCTGTAACTCAAAGCCCAATTATACATAGTTGTAAGCCATAATGAAACCTAAATGTGGGAGCTATTGGAACAAATTCACCCTTCTTCAGTTGCCATGTATATGTTTTCTGTACCAAGCTGTAAACATGTTGATTTGTGATCTAGTCGGGCATTTAAGCGCTGCAGTCTGCGGGGTTTGTCTTGCTTTTGGATCCAGTCTTAAGTGGCCAAATCGAGCAACTGCATGTTTATAGTATCAAAGAAAACGCTTGATGAGAAGCTGGTTTTAAAACGTATTGGACATGTTGACATGTTTACCTGACGGCGCCATCATCTAAGATGAAAAGTAATTCATCCACTCAGGAACCTTTTGAAACAGGCCGTGTCACTGTTAATTATACACGCAGAACTCTGGGTAGAAAATAGTCTTAGCACTTCTTCTAAAACAGCACAGCCTTTAGATTTGGGAAGAGGACACGCTTGGGTCTGAGGCTTAAGAGCAAAGAGATGAGTCAAAGCTAAGAGTTGGTGGACAGCTGGCGTGGAGTCAGAAAGGATTCAGGGCCAAAGTGGAGTCATAGCCGTATCAGAGCAGAGCCCGATGTCGATGCCAATCTGGCCAAAGGAAAAGGAGCCGCCGCGGAAGAGATGGGAGCCGAGACCGAGCCGATGCCAGAGAAACATTTTTTTGAGCAAAGCCGGAGCTGGATGCCCGTTGTGGAGATGTGTAGGAGTTGATGTCAGAGAGGGAGCCTCGCTTTCACCGAAGGAAGCAGGAGCTGATGACGAAGAAGATGATGAGTGGAGTCTGAGTTGCGTCAGAGTGGAACCAACCAGATAATTGCTGGAGAGGAGCCAGCGTTAAAGCTGCTGGAGTCTGTACTGAAGTCAGACACAGAAGTGGAGTGGGGGAGGAGAAGTGAGATGAGAGGTGTAAGAGACCGAGGATTCGTGAAAGTTTTCTTTCTCTTTCCATTCCAGTACTTTTCTGATCTTAACAATGTGTTGAATTTAGAAGCCGAGAACAGTGTGAGGCTGATGAAGAAAAAGCGTGCTGTCAGTGAATATGTTGAGCTTGGCAGGTGAAGAGGACTGATTTGATGTGATGAAAGGGAGCCTGTCACTCCGGCTGGGGACGGAACATTTTGCTCCGGACATTTGACAGATTTGCTGCTGGTAGCCTCAGAAAATAACATTTTCTTTTCCTTTTCTTGCTCTAAACTGCCATTTACAGTTCTTGTGTTGACCTTAAACTGTAAAACCATTTCATATCACAGCTGGGATCTTATTTTTACACACTGGTCTTAATATCATCTAGATAATATAAACCCGAGGCAACCTCTGCTCTGAATTAAATGATTCAGAGGAGCCAATTGTTGAAGGTGTCCCATAGGGGCATCCACATCTCATAGCATCTTTCTTTCATACATTAGTCGTAGATGAAGGCTCATTCACTCATTCACCCATTCATTCATATTTAAATCTAACTTATGGATTCTTTTCATCATTATATACTGCTTTAGTATTTTTTTTTTACTAAAGCAATCAAGGTCTTAAGTCCGTCTCTCTGTGTCTCAGCCTTGTGTATATCCTCATTCATAATTCTATTTGTGTTCAATGTAAAGGTCTGATTGAGAGTATACAGTATTCAAGGACTTAGTATGTTTGGTATGCACAGCACAAGCTTGTAAAACCCTGATGACTTGTGTGCTTCATTACAAGCTCCTTTGGTTGCACAGATACAAGTCCTTTAACTAAAAGCCGCCATATTGGTCGTTGCTGGCGCAGCAAGCTGTTATAGAGAATCCTGTGGCCACCTTTTTAAATGATTATGTTAGTTTTTCAATGGCTTGTCAGTTTTATACATTCATTAAATCACGCACAAGTTGAATTTTGTGTTGGATTGTTATCTTCAAGGTGTAAAACAGAAACATTTCCCCACTGAATACCGACCCAATGGTTTTAAAAGCGGATCATGTTCTCAGTGCTTAGCTGATTAATGGCTTTTTATATCATTTACACATGGCTGCTGATTAATTTATTGCGAGAAAGCAAGCTGTTTTCTCAGAAACAATCTCACGTGAAGGGAACAGGTTGATAGTTTTTGGGGAAACGTGCTTATTTGCTCGAGAAGACGAGACGAGAAGATCAACACCATTCTCCTGTTTGTGCGTTAAATATCAAGCTACAGCCAGCAGCTGATTAGTTTAGCTTCGAGTAAAGACTACGAGAGGGGAGAAAATAGCTGTTTGGCTCTGCCTAGAGGTTAGAAAAACAGCCTACCAGCATCCAGACAGCTCATTAATTAACACATTATATCTTGTTTGTTTAATCCATAGAAAAGGGAAAGTGTAGAAATGACAGTTTCATGGTTTTACTGGAAAATAGCACATTACCCCTCCAAAAGGGGACAAGTGGTTGTTTCATCACTTTTGGTTTTTATAGGCTATAGATAAAACAGATGTTAATTAGTGTGCTGTCGAGGTGCTTGTATGTGGATCGGTGTACTCTCTAACAGAGCCAGGTTAGCTGTTTCCCTTCTGTTGGTGGTTTTATGATAAGCTAAGCCAAGCAGCTGGTGGCTCTAGATTGATATTCAGCAAATAGACATGACGGCAGCATCAATCTTCCCATTCAAGTCTTCATCTAGCATATGAATTAGAAAAATCTGGGGAAATCAATCACGTTCTTTGAAATCTTACCTATCTTATTGTTTTAAAACTATTAAAAATCCAGGCGACTGTTGTTTTTCAGTCCCTCTTGCCGTGAAGTGTCTTACACGATGAATAAACGCATCGCTAAACCTGACATCACTTATGTAATTTTTCACTCTAAAGTATTAATACAAATATTGACAATTGCATTATCTGTAAATGAAAAGCCATCCATTTCAGACCACAGCCTCAGACCTATTACAACTCACCCCCGCTGCCTCTCCTCTCCTCTCCTCTCACCACCATCTCTTTTGTTTCATTTTATTGTGACAGTGCGTGTAATAAGTGCCGAAGCGGGGGCAGAAATGGAATGGAACCAGTTTGTTTCTTGCGATGATGAGGTGGCCGCGACTTGTGTGATGGGTCAGATTGGAAATTCAGCCCCGGCCGCCATGGAAGGGTAATTGTTTTCCAGGGATGGCAAGGGTTACATGGGAAAAGCTAAAGGAAGAAACAGGGAATGAGAGCGAAGGTGGGGGAGGGAGGGAGGGAGGGGAGGGAGGGTTTGAGTAGGTAAGCAACACAGAGAGCCATTCTCTTCTCCTCCACCACCACCTCTTCTGTCATTTGTATCACTCTGTCCCTCCTCCTCCTCTCCTCCCATCCCTTGTCCTCATCAGATAAGCGAGGACACCTTCATCCTAAAGATGCTACTAGACATCTCTGATAACTACGCGTGTGTTCACGTGTGCGCCTCTTCTTCGCGTGCGCGTGTGTATGTGTATGTGTGTGTTTTCATGACAGTTATGGGAGCTTGTCATCGTGCTCCTCTAGATCAATGGAGCACAGTTGCCTAGCAACCTGCTGATCAGGAGGAAGGAGGCGGGGGAGAGAGAGAGAGAGGGAGGGAGAGCCAGAAAGAGAGCAGCAGAGATTAGAAAAGAGAGAGATGGAGAGGTCTGGAGAGGGAGGGAGAGAAACAAGAGAAGTGGGTGAGATCAACAGTAAAGAATGCTGTGGTTGGATGACAGGAAATAAGAGCTAAGACAGTGGAGCTTAGCGCGTCTAATCGGCCTTTGTGTGCGCTGCGAGAGTGGGGCGAGGAGGTGGGAGGTGGTAGGTGGAGACGTGGGGTGCGAATGCATGAATTGTGGCATATGTGTGTGCGATTGTGTGCACATTTAGTTGGGGACTGATGAGTTGATGTTGATACTATCACGCCGAAATAGAACATCAAAGCAGCAACATGGTGACGCCAGCAGCACACTCTCTCTCATTTAGCTGCTGATTTAATTATCTTTATCTTAAAGGGGAACAAAGTGGTTAAACGCACTGCATTGGGAAGGAGCGGCGGTGGAGATAAACAGCGGGGAACGAACGAACGAATGAGCGGGGAGGAGGAGGAAGAGGAGGAAGAGGAGGAGGAGGGGGGGAGGAAAAAAATGGAGAGGGAACTTGGAGGGAGATGAATTTGGACAGGAGGAAATGAGGAGAGGGGAGATGGGCGTGAAGAAGGAGAGGGGAGGAGAGCAAGGACGGGTGGGTGGGTGGGTGGGTGGGTGGTGGAGGGGGGGATGAAACGAGGGAAAGATGGATGGAAACAGACTCTGATGATCAGGTGTTGGTTGGTCTCATGAGAGATGCACACATATGCTCCAGATCGTCTATGATATACACACAGTCTCCCTCTCTTTGCCAGTGATGGCAAGAGGAAGACGGAGGACGGGGTGTCATTACGGATGACGGGGGGGCGGAGGGGGGGGGAGAAAAAATAGGGGGGGAGAGGAGGAGGGGGTGGGGGGGTGTAGAGATGGAGGAATAGCTGTACATCCCAGAGGTATACTCTGTGACTGAGTTAGAATAACATGTGGAGGCAGAGTGGCTGTTAAACTTTATGGAGGATTGAAAATGGACAATTAGCATCTCAACGATCTCGCTGTCACCTGGAACATTCTCCCCCGTTGTCATAGTAACCCTCCTCTCCTCCGCTCACACTTCCCTAATTCTTGCTACCCCGCTCGCTCGGCCTCCACCGGTGCATGTGCCTGCACCTGCACACACTCACACACACACTCACACAAATGGGGCACAAGTGCATCCTGGGACTTGTGTTTGCTGTGCTGCTAAATGCTGCTGCACTTTGACGAACACAGACCGTGAAGAAAACGCTTTTTTTTTTTTTTTTTTCAAGTTTGCAGAGGAAGAACTTGCAACCGGAGCACAGCCAATCCATCCCAACACCTATTTCGGATGAAACGGAAACACTGACAGCGAGCCAGGCCCTACACCCAACATCTGTACTCTTGTACCTCGCTAATGCTCTTGTGGCTGAAAGGGAACAAAATCCTTTCAGTCAGCTTCCAAAGAAAAAAAAAAAAAAAAAAAGGAAATCTTTATGGAAAGGCTTTTTCAGCAGAGTGGAGGCTGCTATATACAGCAGATTAATGCCCATGGTTTCACAATGAGATGTTCAACAACAGGAAAACATTTTGACTTTGCACAGGTGTTACTAATCACATTAAGCATGACCGCAGCCTATTCAAGTGGCCCTGTAAGCCATTACAGTGTGACAGTAAACCAGTATCAAGACCCTGAAACCAAAGCAGCTAAATGGAGTTTAGCCATTGTTGGCGCTGAATATATCTCATAAGAAAGGCTATGGGTGTCATGTTTGCGTGACTACATACCTTACCTTTTATATATAATTTTTTTTTTTTTTCCTGAAAATCCAATTGCGGTTTTTGCTCATGGTTTTGTGTGGCGATGGATGAGAGGTGAATAGGGTTGCAAAATTCAGAGAATTTTCAAAGTTGGAAACTTTCCATGGGAATTAACGGAAATATATGGGAATTAACGAGAATAAATTTACAAAATTGAAGTTTGGCCCTTAACAGGGATAGTTGGGGAAAATATATTGTAGCATAATCTTGGCCAAAACAAGCAGATTTAATGCAAGTACACATGAATATCTATGCTATTCCTCAATCGCATGCACACAGCACTCTGCTTACTGTAGGGCTATTGAGGCCACGCCCCCTACATGCACTGTGCATTCCTCCATCACAAAATATTGACATTGACATTTTATTGACATTTAGTTTAGAAATGATACTGTTTGTTTAAATTACCCCCCAAATTTCCAGTTAATTTCCATACATTTCCAATAATTCCCATGGAAAGTTTCCAATTTGGAATATTACCAAAATTCCCCAGCTTAACTTCCCATGGAAAGTTTCTGGAAATTTTCCGCTCCTTTGCAACCTTAGAGGTGAAGTGAGCAGGTATCCACTTTATTTTGCCATTTCCTCCCTTGCTCTGTGAGGTGTGTGAGGTGTGTGTGTGTGTGTAGCTTCAGGCAGTGGGGCGCTGGAGTGCGCTGCGTGGCCATTATGACATTTCTGAGGCCACGAGGTCAAAAGGTCAAAGGTGAAAGTTAAAAGGTGAGCGTGTGCTCCTTGTTACTGGTTTTCCCTCTTCATTATCTGCTCCAAAAGTCTGTTCCACTGCACAAAACTGCGCCGACCCCCCTGACCCTTAACTGTAGGGCATGGAGTGCCGCGGGGCTGTAGAGTGGCTGCGTCGTCATGACAACCAGCAGCGGCTCATAGGTCAAGATTTATGGTCACTCCGATGCACACGGACACACACGAAGTGCTGCACATGTACACGCGCGCGCACACAGAAATCGGTTGCGCGAAGGCTAATGAACTATGGATCTCGAGGTTTTTTTCGATTTGGTCACACATGTGTACACATTCACACATGTACACAGGGTTCAAACTTAACTTTTTTGCTCACTGGCCAACTGGCTAGTGAGCTTTAAAAATCTACTGGCCAGAAAGATTTTTTACTGGCCAAAAATTATGTATAGTTGTTTTGTATATTTTTCATCGTGTATTGTATATTTTTATATGTGTTTAACTGTTATAATACACTCAAAAGCATTTTTAACACATATCATAGCAATATTAGCATATTATTGTGTGGAATAAGGGAATGAGTCAAATTTGCCTTTTTTTCCTTAAAGGTTTATTTATAAAACATACTTTCTCGATTCTGTCGTGAACCATCTCTGGTTGAACTTTCTAGCGCAGGGGTGGGCAATTATTTTTTCCAGAGGGCCACAGTGACTCCGATAAAGTGAGTGAAGGGCCACATGATTCGAAATCAAATTGAAACATAATATTTATTGCCAGATTAGCCTAAACTACATATTTGGTGGACATATTGCGTTATATATTTGAACACAATTGATGTAATTGCATTTTCAATTTATATCCATCATAGGTCACTAAAGAAACATAATGTATTATGGACTCAAGGCAGATGACTAAAATGACATCTGGTTTGTTACCGACGGCCGTTTTTCCGACTGCACCTGAATGCAGCATTCACATGCAGTCCTCACAGCACCACGGTGACTCGCAGTGGCTCAGGTCGCCAGCGATCTCATAAAATGCTCTTTTAATCACAGTTTGCTAAATTTCAGTGTTTGTGAAGTTATAATTAGGTGCCGTGATGGCGCTTCATAATTGTCAGCAGTTCCGACATGATTCGGCCCGGTCTCGTGCTGACAGAGTCGCGGTGGTCAGAACCTCAGCTGTGGAGAAAACCTGCAGCAGAGCGGCTCCTCTCTCTCCTCTGTCGGACGCCGGAGCTCCGACGGAGGAGAGAGAGGAGCTGCTACTGCTCCAGAGGGGCGATCAAACAGCTGATTAATGCGCATCAATATACGTAATAAAAGCAATCGGGCCATATAGCAGTTGCAAGTCATTGTACGCCTTTACATAAAATGATGGAGGATTTTCTTTTTTTTTTCCTTTGTGCACGTCGCGGGCCGTTTGACCGGACCCTATTTTTTTTCACTCGCCAGAGTGGCCAGTCAGCTGGCTTCCTTTACTCGCCAAAGGTTCAAAGTTAGTCGCCACTGGCGACTGGCGACCGCTAATTTTGAACCCTGCATGTACACATTCACACATACACACTTTCCTCTCATTCCACTACTTCACCTACTTCCCTTCACTCACACATACACACACACACACGATCGCACAGCCTTTGTTTGGTCCTTGTCGGTCACTCTCCATCTGCTGGTCAGATGATCAATGCTAATGCCTGTTGAGAGTCCTAATGACACACAGATCTATACGCAGATAGACTGCACATTTGCTTTTGCTGCTGCGCGCGTGCAAGTGTGCGTTATGTGTGCGGGCGTCCGTGTGCGCGTGTTTGCGCACATGAGCTAATGTTATTTGTGTTTAGAAATTGCAATCCTTTGATGAGGACAGGTCAGCGCTATTGTTATAAATGAGAGTAAGATTGCAAGGAGGTGACCTCTCCCGTTCTACACACAGGGACACGCACACACACAGGGACACACACACATATATACACATATGCACACGTGGCTGTTTGCACTATTGGCAAGTGGAATTAGTAAATGTATGAGCTACACAGAAACTCATTACAACACGATTAGAGACAAACCTCCCATTTAATCTCATTTAGAAAAGGGTGGTTGCCTGTCAAACGCACTCACACAAACACGCACAAACTCACTTATGCGCATGCACGGACGCACACATCTGCGCCTACACAAAGACCACCCTCTGCATGAATGACAGCAGGGGTGTCTGTCTGACTCATAAAATTATACCCTTATAATCACACGCTCTGGGTGCTGTGTAAGTACAGTGTTTAAAATGAAACCGAGGTCCTCGAACGCCTCGGTCCCTCTGTTTATTATATCACCATTAAAAAAAGCTGAAGTTTCTACATGTGGCACCTCGGCTCCTCCTTCCTCACCCCCTCTGTGCTGTTTGTCACCATTCACAGCACAAACTAGGTAAACCTCACCGTCTCAAGCTCGGCTCCAAAGACTGTAGCACAAACTGACATAAACGCAGGCACAAAATACGGGCGCACAAACACAAACACACACAGAGATCCGTGCATGCGCGCGCAAACGCACATACCCGCTGGATGCTGACAGATGAGTTTTTATTTTTGGCTGTATATTCTCTCTGCTGGCAGTTCAGACACATATTACCCGTGCACAAACACTCCCTGCACACACACGCACACGCACACACATATATATATATATATATCAAGAAAATATGTATACACACACAGACACACACGTTTACAGTGACCTTCTCTCTGCTGAGTAGGCAAAGAGTCAGGGGTCACTGCTTGCTGTCAGGCTGTCAGGGAGAGAAGGAGAGGAAGTGAGAAGAGGCAGAGGAAGTGGAGAATGTACAGAATGGAGCTCCTCCTCTTCCTCCTCCTCCTCCTCCTCTTCCTCATCATTCAATAAAGACTAATGCAATCAGAGGCGGCCCATATCTGTCACGGCTAATGTTGGCTGATAGAGTCGCAGCAGTTTAAAATGCTCATGGTATAATGCATTTCCCTGTGCCTCTTACAGACTGATGATGCATCACATCACGCCTTGATGACTCTTGTAGAAACAGATAACCTGTTCTGCAGCATGCTAAATTGGGCCTCCAGCATGTCTCACCATTTTTGCTCGTTTTTTAATCTTCGTCGGGCTACAAAGAGTCTCCATCCTCGGATTCATTTAAAAAAAACACCTTACTTTGGTTCACTTTCGTGTCTTACTGAATTATTGCGTGTAATTATATCCTTTTTTTTTTTTGTTGCGATTTCCGTCGAGCAAAAGCAATGCTCCCACAAAGGCCACGGGGGATGTCTGTCAGTGAGTTTTAATTTAGCAATCACTTTCTCTGAATGGATTTTCTTTCCAAATGTGAACATATTTTCAGAATCATTGGAAACTCACTCTCCACATGTTCAAATGTTTTTATCGAATATTGAAAATGTTATAAGATTTTTTTTTTTTTTTTTAAAAAGCTTCTCTGGTGAGAATGTTTTCAGCCTGTTTACAAAGTAAACGGATTTGTATGTTGAAGTATGTTTTTTTTTCTTTTTTAGTCATTCTAGTGTAGCAATGTGCTTCAAGGAACTGACCTGCATTTCTTAAAAATCCTTGTAGCAAAGTTGTTTTGCACTGAAAATATACAATGGGCCAAAAAACATCAAATTTAACCAACAAAGTTATGTGTTGAGATTAAATGTGAATTATTTGCTCAATACTTCATTTCACTTCAGGTCCGATTTTGTAACTGCAGTCATTAAACTCTGCATGTGATTTTTTTTTTCAACCTTTTTGTTCGTGAATGTTTCTCTGTAGAACATGTGTTTCTACAACATGTTTTGTCACGTTTTTCATTGCACAGGGACGAGATGGAGGAGAACGTTATTATTTTATAATGCCATTTTGTCCAAAAGGTCAACCTGGCCCAGTGATGAGGAGGAGGGGAGGAGGGGAGGAGGGGAGGAAGGAAGGAAAGGGGGGAGCAGAGTTTGGAGGAGTAGTGGTGGTGGTGGTCAGTCCAATGGGAAACCAGGTGCTGATGTCGAGATAGTTTCCATAGTAACTCTTCCTCCTCCTCCTCCTTCTCCCTGTCTCATTACCCCTTCTTCCCTCTCTAACACTCTCCCTCACACAGGAACGCACACAAAAACATGAACGCACACTCTCACACACAGAGACCTCCCCTCTTATTTCTTTTTTTTTTCCCTTTCAAAGCGCTGTGGTCAACCCCTGTCGCTCGAATATCTGTTGCTCGAATCAATTTTAGCCTTCATGTTCTAGCTGTGTGGTCATAAGATATACTGTGGCTCAGCCGTGAGAGCTGCCTCTCTGTCAGCCGGCTTCCCTGCAGTAGTAAATATGTACATGAGCACATATCACATCGCACCACAAAGCCAGGACAGACTGTACAAAACTCTGCAAACAGACGCAGAAAAAGACGACAGCTACTGTACAAAAACAGGAATAACGCATGTGTATGTGTGCGCATATATGTGTGTGTGTGTGTGTAGTTGACAGCTGCACAATTGCTGAATGCTGTCTCCATTCATCATTTCTTTCAGAGTGGATCTTGAATTGGCATCTCTGATCAGGTCAGGGTTGTTCTTTTTACAGGAAGACCCAGCCTTTGGTTGCCAATTTTCCAGCTCCACTACGCCTCCCCCTCACAGCTCCAGCACTCGATGGAGGTGAGTGGCAACGCAGAGTAAAAGGAGTAAAGCAGATGTGTTGGCTAGTCAGACACAGACATAACTATACAGATCCAGAGAGAGAGAAAAGGGGAGAGCAGCAGCAGCAGCAGCAGCTGGCACAGGGAGCCCAGGGAGAGCACCTCTGATCTGGGCTCAACACAGCTGGAGTCCATCCATGAGACTGGCTGGAAAAAAAAGAAAGAAAAAAAGAAAAGCCCTGCTGTATGTGTGATTGCCTGCATGGGGATTGTGTCTATATTTCAGAATATTTGTACAGCATGGATGGATATAAAGACATTACAAGCCCCGGAGTGTTTGCACACCTCGACATTAAATGTGATTGTCATAATGCCTCCAGCAACGTGTCCCTCACAAGACTCATATGAAATGGATACATAAACATACAAATCCACGGTTGTATCTAATACGACACATGGCTACAAGTATGTGGACACTTGAATATATAGATACTGTATCTGTACATATTTGTTTAGGCTTCTCAATGCAAAAACCAATATTTAGCTATAAGAGCCTGTCAGCTGCTGCTCTTCTTAAAAGGCTTTGCATGAAATTTTTCAACCCGGCTGCTGGATTTGTTCCCATTAAACCACAGGGATGTTAATTAGTTTGGGAATTGATGATGGGATATTGGGCAGTGGGACTTGGCTAGTTAGTGGTCCAGTTCATCCCGATGGTGTTGGATGGGGCTGATGCCAGGTCCATGGGACGTTGAAACAGGAGAGGGGCTTCCCCACACTGAAATATCGCTGTATAGTGAAAGTAAGATTTAGATAAATTGGAATTTTACTAATGAAGATGGTGTCATTTAGAGAAAGAACAATAACGATAACACTAAAACGCAGCCAATTACAATATCACACAACATGCAGTTGACCAAATGAACAGGTTCATTCACCTAATACAAATGTTTGTGTATTTAAATGTCACCTTAAATACAGTTTCTGCATTTGGTTGTTTGTTTTCTAAAAAAAAACAAAGCTCTGTAGCCTATGTGTTTCCAAATTTGTGAAGCTGTTTTTCCTCCAGTTGCTCCTGTTTTGCCAATTTGCATGAGTAAATGTGAGCAGCACAGCACTAAACCGTGAAAAGAAAGTAGCCTACACACTTCCATATGGGCCTACTTTAGTCGATGACTGGTCAGCCGATAGTGGGTTTGTGTGTGTTTGAGAGGGATTAAGTGTGGTGTGTGTGTATGTGTGAGTAACTGTGTGGGACACCGAGAGAGAAACGAGGTAAGAGGTTTGTAAATTGAGACGGCCTCCTTCCTCTTCCCTCTTCT
The DNA here is from genome assembly GCA_030347415.2 of Decapterus maruadsi. NCBI lineage: Eukaryota > Metazoa > Chordata > Actinopteri > Carangiformes > Carangidae > Decapterus > Decapterus maruadsi. The sequence continues at coordinate 7,473,003 of CM064888.1, read as the reverse complement.
CTCTTTCCCTTTTCATCCCATCCTTCCTCCTCCCACACTCTTCACGGAATTACTGTCTTTCTCGCGCTCGATCCGGTGGCACGAACCGAGGTAAAAGGCCATCGTCACTGTCACTCACGGATTTAATCACTCGGATCTTCCCCGGGTTTCGCCTTTATTCTCTGCCTCCGGTAATTGCGTCCCTCCTGTTTCGTGCGGGCGGTGAGTGCGCGCTGTCCAAGGTGCTGCAGCAGCAGCGCGCGGCCCCGCCCTCTCTCCTTACACACACACACACGCACGCACACACACTTTCCCTTTCCCTCTCTCTCTCTGGCGACCACGTGACACTCCCTCTGCCGAGTCTCGCGGAGAGCATCAGACTGCACCTTTTCCTCCTCAAGAGAGCGGAGAGCGAGAAGAGAGAGAGACATTGAGCCAGACAGAGAGAAGGGAGAGAAAGAGGGAGAGAGAGAGAGAGAGTGGGGGAGAGCTATAGCACCTTGTCGCCTGGAGGAGAGCCTGTGATAATTTTGTTCCTGTCCGGTAGACCGGCTCTATCTACCACCAGGCGCGCGACTATACTCTCCTCTCTCGCGCCTTTCAGGTTTCTCCTCAAATGGGAAATCGATGAGTCGCGCGCGGCGGCACTGTTGCCACGGAACCACAGGATGTGCGCGAGGTAGGTCGGTTTTCCAACCCGTATCTATGTGCCTGCCTGCATCGAGGTAAAAAAAAAAAAAAAAGAAGGAAAAAAAAAGGCTGTTGGGTTGTTTTTTTTTATCTGAGTGAAGTTATTGTTACCTTGAATTCTCTGGGGAAACCTCGATAAAATGTGTATTTAAGAAGAAAAAAAAAGTAATTACACTGGTACCGGTTAGCTAAGCTTTAGTTAAGTGTGAGGGCGCAGGTGATAAGACTGAAGCCCCCGGTGGTGTAGTCCAGCTCAGCAGCGGGCGGCGCGTAGGAGAAGGAAAAAAAATGGAGAGGAGGTATGGTGGCAAATCGAGAATCGATATTTCAACCGCATTCATTCACCTCGTCTATCAATAACTGTGATGCCACCGCTTTGCGCCTTTTTCCAAAGACCGGAGACACGGACGGAGAAGAAACTATGTGACAAACACGTCGGCTCCGGACTGCAGGCAGTGTATGTGTATTTGTGTGTGGTGTTGTGTTGTGTTTGTGTGGGAATGTGTTTGGAAACGAGCTCCGGAGCCGTTAATTCGATAAAGCGCGAGGAGGGTTTTGAGTCATCCGCCGCAGCGCGCGAGGCTGCTGCTGCTGCTGCTCCCGCTCTTTGTGATGGAGAATTATACTGAGGTGCCCACCAACGTTTACCGTTAGTAAAACCAGTCAGTTTGGGGAAAAAAGATGATTAAAAACACAAAAGTCAGTCGCTAAGGTGTCGTCAAGTACTAGTCCATCAGGGTTGATTACATGTAGCTCGTGCTGTGTGGCTTTAAGGCAGCGGCAGGTAGGCTATGCCACCTTTTTAAAAATCTGCGGCATGATGGGAGCTTTGTTGAGGAGGTGCTGTTTGTGTGTGTGTCTGTGCGCGTGCCTGCACTGTATGTGTTTAGTCATTGTTGTGTGGGCTGTTTGGAAGTAAAAAAAAAAAAAAAAAAGATGTATATGTTCCTATGTTCATAGATGGTCCTGACCTAGGCCTGTTTAATAGTGTGTTTGTGTGTGCGCGCGTGTGTGTGCGCGTGCACTCAAAATGCTTGAGTGAGAGTAATTTGAGAATAAGAGCTGGCTGTTCTTGTGTATGTTGTGTGTTTGTGATGCCACCGCTGTGTGTGTGCGTGTATGTGTGCGTGTGTGACCCTGGTTGATTGTGCCGTCTCTGTTCTCTCTGTAGGTCGCTGGAGAGAGTGATGACGCGGCAGTGAGAGACACACACATACCTCACTCTCACACGTACACACACGCACACATACACACACACATATTTGCCCACACACACTCTAAGTCTTGCCCTACTAAGATAGGAAGGAGGGGGAGAAAATTCTGCTATGACGGTGTCATTTCTCTCCATTACCAGTGTGTGAGCCACACACACTCGTACTCGTACTCCGTGGGGAGTTGCCTGCATGGGGGATAAGGCCCTATCTAGGGCACAAAGATGGAGTTCACATCCTATTCGTCACATATCTAACACTCACACAGATGCACGCACAAACACGCACACCTGGAATCTCAGATGTCAGAAGTGAAGAAGGACTGAATGGAGAGAAGACGCTGAACGGGAAAGACACAAACACCAGGCCGCGGCCGAAGAAGATGTCCCAAGCGTGCTGAAAGGACGGAGGGAGCTGCTGTTTGACCCCCCCCCTCCCTTCCCTTCCCCCCTGACTGGAGCTGTATTGTGTTGGAGCCTCACCTTTACCCACAAAGCAGGGTGCACCCGAGACACCCCCCAAAGTGTTCACCGAAGCGCCCTACAGTTGTCGCCATGAGCTGTAGGCTAGAGGGAACACCTCAGCTCTAGCCTCCATCTCCTCCAGTGTGTGTGTGAGTGAGAGAGCGAGTGTGTGTATGAGTGTGATGGCGGTGTGTGTTTGGGCGGCAGCCCCCCTGCTCTTCCTGGGGCTGTGCCTGTGCAGCGTGGGGGGCCATGCCCAAGGAGAGGTCCTGGAGTTCGGAGGCGTGTCCAGCCAGTGGGGGCGGTTCCCGGTGTGGAACGCCTGCTGCGAGAGCGTGCTGAGCTTCAGCCTGCGGACTCACAGCCAGGAGGGCCTGCTGCTCTACCTGGACGACGAAGGTTTCTGCGACTTCCTGGAGCTGCTGCTTCTCCACGGCCACCTCCGCTTGCGTTTCTCCATCTTCTGCGCCGATCCGGCCGAGCTGCAGTCAGGCGTGGCCGTGAGCGACGGGCATTGGCACGCGGTGCGTGTCAAGCGGGACTGGAGGAACACCTCGTTGGAGGTGGATGGACGACTGGAGGGATGGGCAGAAGTAAAGAGCAAGAGAAGAGACATGACAGTATTCAGCTACACCTACATGGGCGGGTTGTCGCAAGAGCTTCGCGCCGCGCCCTTACGCATCACCTCCACTTCGGTGCAGGAATACCCCCCCTACCGTGGCTGGATCACGGCGGTGAGCATCAACGGCTCTATGGTGATGCTGAACGGCTCGGAGGGCATCATAGGAACGTCTCGCTGTGGGCCGGACCACCAGTGCCAGAACGGAGGGGTGTGCAGCATGGTCAACGACCAGGCCGTCTGCGACTGCTCCGAAACCGGTTTCCAAGGCAACGACTGCAGCGAAGGTAAGGCCCAGAAACCATGCTGACCCATCATATACATCCCATCCTTTTACGTACATGCACATACACACAAACACAAGCACACTCAGAAACTTTTGTGGAAGCTCACCTCCAAATTTTACACCTCTAATCCCAAACACCAGGTTCTTGAGTGTAGACATCTATCTTTTATTCACACCTTCACAGCTGCCTTCAGTTGGCGTGTATGGACCAGCAGCCTTCACAAACAGTGCAAGACATGCATACTGATTATGTTTGGTATTGATTTTTTTACGGTTGCCAATTTAGTATGTACCTCCAGGACTCAGAGCTAAGCCCCCTCCCAAGATGTGCAGTCAGTTTAGTGGAGCCGGAGCTCAGAGTTTGAGAACAGCTGTTCTGTGCTGCATTCAGACCGTGAAGCTTGGTAGTCTAGAGATTTGAGGAAAAAATCCCAAAACTCGCTGAGAAGCCTTACCTGGCTCGCGGTGTTAAAGCTTTGAGGGGCTCAGCTGGCGTGTTTGGCAAAACACAATAACCATATAGATCCATTACGGATGTGGTTGTTGGCTTGTGTTGAGAGACTTTAATTGGAGCGAGGCGAGGAGGCTGGAAATCAGTGGCTGTTACATGGCTGACACCTTGCTGCCTGTGTTAATGGGATCGCATTGATTCTAGATGGCCTTCACAGGTACCATACATAGGGTGTTGAAATGAAGTGTGGATAATCAATCGCCTGCCATTAATTTGAACAGCTTGCAGCCTGTTGAGATGCTCTGTTTGTGAATGAGTGAGCGCGTATGCTATGTATGTGTTTTCGTGTCAGTGTTCTCATGCATTATAAAAGAGGAAAGAGTGTCCTGTCAGTATTACTCAATGGAAATGAAGAAGTTTTACAGTAAATAATGTGAGAATAAAACTTCAATGTGCCATATTGGAAGAGGCAAAAGAAAAATCCTTCCCTCACAAATGATTTACTATTTCAACTCTATGAGAGCCGACCTCCCTTTGTACTGTCAAACAAGCCTTTGGTCAATACAAATGCCAATATACAGGGCAGTGTAATGATGGCCATTACAAAAACGAAACAGCTGCTTAATGAACTCGGCTACCTTGTTATGGCCACTGCTGCAAATGCTCTCATTTCCCTGCTGCTTAGTTGTGTGTGTCGTCAGATTTGCTTCAGTTCATTCACAGAGCAAATCTGCATTCTTAATCAATAGCTCTCTAAACTACTATGTTTTTTTTCCCCCTCTCCCGATGCCAAAGATACCGTTCAGCTTTGCCTCAGCAATTGATTTTTTTTAATGACACAAATGCATTTGCCAAAAAAAAAGAAGAAAAAAAATGGCAGAGTGGCCTTGCAGCGCGGCCACCGTTTGTCACCCACCTGACCTCACACCCTACTGTACCTAGCACCGCTGTCAGCGTCACACCTCCCACCCACCACATCACACCCTAGCATTTAGTGGACAGTGGGATGGCCTATGCTACCATGGAGACCGGACTAATAGGGAGACCTCATGCCAGGAGTGTTTGTCCTTTCTCACTCCTCCTGCCTCCCTCCTCCCATTCCTCAGCTCCATCCTCCAGATGGCTCTAATTCACCTATGAGTGAATTAGTACTATTCATTAGTGACTTCAGAAGCTCCACGTCTGCCACTCAAATCTATTGCATTGTGGTGGTGTGTGTGTCTGTTTGATTGTGTATGTGTGACAGGCATCTTTAAGGCAAGAGGACTCTGTGTTGACCATTGGTTTTTATATTCAGTTTTCAAATGGTGAAGGTTAACTGGTGCATTTTGCTAACATCCATATGCTGGAATGATTTATTGGTTGACAGGGAGATCACTGAATTATACAGTAAAGCAGAGCTGCAACAATTCGTCAATTAGTTGATAAGTTCCTTGAAAGTAAGTTCATTAGCAACTATTTAGATTATTTATTATACATTTCTAAGCAAAAAACAACAGAAATGTCAATGTGCAGACTCCGGCTTCTCAAATACGAGAATTAAATGCTTTCATTTTAATATATTAGAATAACTGAATATATTTATGGAAAAAAAAAGATAAATAATCAAGCACATTATCTGCAGATTAGTTTACTATGGAAATGATTGTTGGTTGCAGTCTTACATTTAAGCAGCATCTCTCAATGTGTGAGGATTTTCTTGGATTTTGGGATGGTTGCATAAAGCACCAATCAGAAAGACCTCACCTTCTTAGTTAGATTAGTTAATAATTACAAAAAAAAAAGGTTATGTCCCACCATGGTAGTGCTTGCTGCTGTGTTATGGCAGTCTATACATTCAGGAAGTACATAACAAGTGAAGCTATACGGCCAGTTCCCTGCAGAAACTGAGAATTACATGTGATCCAATCCAGTCTAATCCAGTCTGCAGTTTTGCTGCTGGTTAGAGCACAGCGCTCACATACCTGCAGAAACACATGTAGCACAAACATACAGAAACACATTCACACAGCGTGCAGACACTACTACCACCAGCAGCGGTCACAACACTGCCGAGGTCTCCTAACAGCAGTGTAGCGGCGTGCAGACTAAAGTGGAGGTGCAGACATTTTACACAAAGCCTCTTACCTGCTTTGGACTGGCACTTTGTCACGCAACATGAGGCTATTGCACCTTTGAAGGTGCTGTTTCATATTCCTAGAGATGGATTCGGGTTTCAGTGGTGAGTGATGCCAAGTGTTGCTGTGGAGAACAAGTGCTACAATTATTTTTTTCTCTTGGCAGTACTGACCGGTGTTAGTAATAGCAGGCACATAAAATGGTTCCAGTTAGGAGGTCCGCTTGGCTGAATGTACATAAAGGGCAGCACTGTATTGGACTGTAACGTGCTCCTATTCTGCACTAAATTAAAAAAATAAAAACATATATAATGAAATGCTATTATGGTAATTTTTTATAGGTTAAATTGGAAATATCTCACCTTTTGAGTGTTGGTATTCGTATGGTGTTTCAAGAGAAATTGCTGCAGGGTTTAGCATATGATATTACATGATGGTGGAAATTGGGAATACATTAATGACATACAGGTTACCTCATGTGTTTTTTCCCCGTGGTTGCTCATTGGTTGTGTTATTCCAGTAATTCATTCATATTAGTTCAGGGAAGTATTCAAGAAAGGAGCTTTCACACCGAACTGTCAGCTTTTCAGACAGAAATAAACAGCAGCAAATGGGGCCAGTTAACAAAAAAACATATACCATGGATAAGAGAGAGTAACAGCATCTTAAGAGTTTTTTTCCGAAGCTTGGTTTCTCTCTTAGACCTCGCTACTTCATGTTTCCCATTCTCTGAAAATAGATCAGATACAGAGAGGTCTGAGAGGAGATTTGAGCAGACTTCCTTAGTGCTGTGTTGTAGAATAAAATGTTTTTAAAAACCGGCCCCCATGCACTGCTGTTCCTTTTATTTTGGTCAGACTAGATGCCGGCTCAATGGGATATCTCCGACCACAGGCTTAGCTAATACTCATGCATCAATATCATTACCAGTGAGAACTGTATGCCAACTTATAGTATGTGAAAAGAACCTCTTAGGTTAATTGAGGCACCCTGGAGACACAAATTCAAAGGTTTTATTCGACAGAAATTAAATAGATGGCAAAGGGAGTAGAGAAAAAAGGCTCAGGTCAAAATCCTGCTTTGATTAAAGAAAAATATACAGCGTCTACGGTTCTGTAGCAGTTGTAGCTGATTGGATGTGGTGAAACCATAGTTATCTCCTTTAAAATGAGAGTTTATGAGTGTAAGAGTCCAGACTGTGGTGTAAGAAGCCAAGCAGAGTCGTACATAATAGTACAAAATATCTTTAATATGGAAACTTGAAGTTATTGTGCTATGTTGAACCCAGCAACCTCTGAGAATTTGAACGAAGCGCCGAGAAAAAAAAACATAACACACGGAAAATTAGAAAAAAAAAATCTGTTATGAATCTTTAATACAGAATGAATATTCTCTGCTAGAGGAAAAATGAATCCTTAGGACTGTGTTTGAAGCCAGAAATAAGCAATTTGGCTGTGGCAGTGTGAGTTTCCGTACACGTTTACAATTACACGATATCTTGAAGGCTCCCTAATGATCCACTTTTATTCACACTCATATTTTTGGGAGATTTGAGACAAGCTTCGAAACATCTGTAAAGTTATACAATATTATTATGCACTGTGAGAGATGTGTTCTGCACCAAAAGACCGTTATATTGCATCTTTTATACCAGCGTGAGGGGAGAGCTCTTTGCGAGGCTTTTGTTCTAAAGCACGTTGAAATAGCTATTTCAGATATTCAAAATATAGTTTTAGTAAACGAACAGAGGTTGGGCAGGGCTATGCGTAAATGTAATCACTGTCGAAGCCGTTCTGCCCTCCAGTGAAGGCAGAGTGAACCTGGCTTGTTAGGCCTGGCTTGGCTTGCATTGTCCTTGAGGGCAAATCGCTGTTAGCATGCTAATGGCTCCACCTGTTTCTACCATGCTACTAGCACAAGGGCAGAGGCATTAAAAAAAACACTCAGATGAGCAAACGGCTCAAAATACACACACTTACTTAACACACAAACATGCACATGAACATACACACACACTGTCCCAGTATTGAACCATGCATGCCCCTTGTCTTCCTGCACTGCTAATCCATCCCTACATGTTTACCCTGCTATTACATATCATTATTACTGCCATAGTCAATGTTAGTGTGCGTGTGTCTGTATGTGTGAAAGACAGAGTGCGTGATGGAGAGAGACAGAGTGTGTGTATGTGTGTGTGTGCGTGTGTGTGTGTGTTGCATGCTATCTGTCGGGGGGCTCGGGGGAGAGGAAGCAGCTGCAAGGTAAGTTCTGGGGTAAACGGCTCTTGAATCCAAACGTACAGGTAGGAATGTATATTTCCGCCCACACCCCCTCCACCCTTAGTTTCTACTAGAGTGGGTTGGTGTGTGAGTGAGTGTGTGCGTGCGTGCGTGCGTGCGTGCACTTCTGTATGTGTATTTGTGCACATGTAAAGTCATAGAGAGAGACTGCATTTTTTTAATTTAATAACGATGCTGTGTGCGTGTGCGTGTGTTAGACAACCCCTTTAGTCCGGGCTACCAGTTGCAGCATGGTATCCATTGTGACGTTTTTTTGTGTGTGGACTTTGCATGTGTGTTACCACGGTAACCCTGGACGGGTGTGCATGTACAGTAAGTAGCCATGGTAACCCAAGGGCTGAGCATGCATGTTAATGAATGTCTGTCTCTCTCTCTCCTCGCCTGGCTGCGACACCTTTCCAGAGCACAGCTACTCTCCAGGTAGGTCTGCACATCTATCTATCAATCTATCAATCAACCAGGCAATATCTATCTATCTATCTATCTATCTATCTATCTATCTATCTATCTATCTATCTATCTATCTATCTATCTATCTATCTATCTATCTATCTATCTATCTATCTATCTATCTATCTATCTATCTATCTATCTATCTCCATCTGTCTGTCTGAGTTTTTCCTTTTCCACTTTCTTTGATTTTTTTTATTTATTCGAGTCCCTCTCTTCCTTGTTCTTACCTTAATTCTCAAGTACACATACTAAAATAATTTAGCTCCATCCATCATTATTTTATTTTCACCATTCCTCTCCTCCCTCTCGGAGATCGTTCACATCTATTTCCTCACATTCTCCTCTCTGGCCTCCATGTTCTCTTTACATCCTTATAGTGGAAAAACAGTGCAAGGTAGCCAGCGTAAATGTATGTTGGTCTGTGTGGGTATGTGAGGGTTGGTTGCTGATATCTGGTAAGTACTACATTCCATGTGCAATCATCTGGAGAGGCTCTCGCCTCAAGATTACTTAGAACTTGACACATGCAATAATGTACTGCATACAAGTACGATCTAGTTGTATGGCTGTGTCCAAACGTCTGTGTGCATACCTGTTTGTGCGTAAGATCGCTGCCTATAGGAAGAGTAAGTGTCCACAAAGCAAGGTTTTTATTTTATTATAGACATTTGGAATAATTTTAAAGGACTCGCACACACAGAAACAAACAAACAAACAGAGAACTTTAGCCTTCACCAGCATGTCATTGACAAAAATCCTGTATAACAAATAACACATATGCACAAACGCACACACATACATATACACATATCACACCCCATAATCCTTTGCTGTGCTGACTGTGCTCTTGTCTTCCTTTAAGGTCTGGCACACCTGATGATTGGCGACCAAGGTATGGCCTCCTCTTACCTCACTTCCTGTTGTCCTCTGCTATACCATCATCCCCTACCTCCTCACCCCCACACTCACAACTCCCTGTATCCCTCCCCCCACTCCATCACACCACCTGGCGCGGGAGGAAGTTGTCTCTCTAGGCACTGAACTAAGGTCAGTTTTTTTTCTCCCTGTAATCGAGTTTCTTTTCATTTTAAATTAGTCCATTTTGTCTCGTCAGAAATTTCAGTTTTAATTCAAACTGGAATGGATGACTCAGACGTTTGCAGTGGAACAATTAAGTATGAAATATGGCTTTAAAAATCTTATTTATTTATTTATTTTTGGTTTAATTTTTGAGGAGTGATGAGCCTGAGAGCAACTTCTGCTGGAATAATCATGGCTGCTGATGTGGGAGGGGGTTAATGGGAGGGAGGAGATGACTGTGGCTTGATGGCGCTAAGCTGGGTTAGACTTGGCGGGGCTCCAGGTCATGGAAACGGAGCTAAGGGCCGACAGACCGACTGACTCCATGGATGGTTTGATTTGGTCTTTACTCTTCCATCTCATCTCATTTTCCCCTCATCTGTATTCAACAGTTTGATTGAGGCAGTGAGAGCATCGTGTGTTTGTGTGTGCGTGCGTGTGCACACAACGTATCCATACGTGTGCGGTGCACATGTGCTTTTTTCTACATCAGGGTTCGAATCAACGACTGTGGCAGTTTTCACACGAACATTTCGTCTACATTCATCCACCGCTTTTCATCGGCTTCCAGCATGTCTCTGCCGTCGCTGGTCCTCCTCACACGCAGGCTCATGTTCATACATTGGCGAGCGCATGTGTGATTCTGAACAGATGTTCTTGCAGTGTATGAAAGCAATGCTGTTAAACCTCCACCCCTGAGTCGCCCAGTGTTTTTTGATCGCAGCTGAAAAAACAAGTGCCAGTGCTTTTTGCCTTTTGAAAATTGTTCACTGATGAACAAATCTCACATTTGCTACCCGTGTCTTCTTTGCCCCCCTTTTTTCTTGTTTCCTTTTCTGCCCTCTTTCTCACTGTGTGGAACACCACCCTCTGTGAAATTAGGAAAACTCAGAGGTACCCCCCTGTTTTGTTTTGTTTTGTTTTTTTTGTTAATGTGTATGGCTAATGGGCTGCCTGGTTGGTTTTGAAGCTGAATGTAGTCACAGGCTTTTGTACTGTATGGTAATGAACACCTGTGCAGAGTTGTTTGGCTTTACGTTCTTATTTGACGTTGCCATTAATTAATCAATCAATCAATTAATTGGAATGTTTCATTTTTTGGTAAGGTAAGCTGCTGATGCATGCGTGTGCGAGCGCGTTCACATACGCGAGCGTGTGTGCTGCTGTGCATGCGTGTAAATGAATGGGAGCTCTGGCCCTGTACGGCGCTCTTGAAAAGAAAGGCTGAAGGTAGGTGCTGCTCGATTGGTTGTCTCTGCATGACGCTGATGAATGCACTGATTGGCCCACATGAAGACAGACCCGACTGTGACAGGCTGATCTGCCTCTTTTGTGCTCTTTGATTGGATGAGAGAGAGGACATGATGACGGCTGTCACCCTTTGTGACAGGGGCTGCTGTGTATTCAGTGAAATGTGCCATTTAATGAAACGTTCATCCATGCTGCTGGATAGAAATATCTTGAATAGAGCACAAATGATGTCTCCAATCTATCCATCTATCACAGCGAGACATCTCTACTCTGTCAACTATATTTCTGTCAGAGTATTTGTGCTATGTTTTGATTGCTAAGTAAGTAAGCTCCCGGTGCTGCTCGAGTTTCTGCCCTAAAATGTCTGCCATGAATCATCCAGGTGGCAGTGAAAATTTAATTGCTTCATCTGGCTTATGCTCAGCATTTTAAATCACCTACTTAAGGACTGACATGTATTAACATATGTTTCCAGCATTATTACACAATGTATTTGGTGTATTTGTGTATAGTGGATGCCCTCACTTACTACGGATGTTTGGATTGTGATAGGCTGAAAGTAGAACTGTGGCCGATGTTTTTATTTCATTTTTTTTCCCCCAAAACCTTTGAAGTCTCTTTCAGAAACTGTACACATGAAAAGGCTGTGTGTGTTTGTGTGAGTGTGTTTTTTGCTCAGCATACTGAGATGTAAAGGCTGTCAAATGGTGCAGACGAAGCCTAGCTTAGGTTAGCTCAGCGTAAAGAGGCTTTTTGAGGAGCCCGCAAAGCTGAAATGAGTTTCTTTGAGGGGGCGGATGGGTGCGGGGAGGTGGTGGTGGTGGTGGTGTCTTAGAAAGATATATGGCATGTGTGTCTGCTTGTGTGTGTGCGTGCGGCGGAGAAATTGAGAAAAAGAGACTGCGCCTGTGAGAGAGGAGCTAAAGGAATGAATGATAGAGGGAGCGGAGAGGGAAGGAGGGAAGCGAGGGGAGAGATAAAGTGAGTCGTCTTCTCTCCTGTGATGTAGAGCAACTGCCTGTATCTGCAAAGAGACAGCGGTGCTCCTGTCTGCCCTCCCAGCCCAGTCATTCTCCAAGGGACATCAGCCCTGATGGGGAACCATGGACCTTTCCCCTCCTCCATAAAACACAGCTATCATTCTCTCTGGAAACGATACCCACAGATCACTAATCACTTTGAGTGGGTGAAAATGCACGAATTGTGGAGGGAAGAAAGAAAAGAGGAAGCCAAATTGGATTTTCATAAGTATCGAGCAGCCAAAGGAAGAGGGGGAAATGGATTTTTTTTTTTTTTTTGAAAAGTATTGAGCAGCAATAATCTGGATGGAAAATGTGCTTAAAGCCAAGTAGCAGATTTTGCCCTTTCTCTTCGCTCTGTCTGGTCAAGAATAGACCGTGAAGGGTTCTGAGTGAATGAGTGATTGTAGGTTCTGAATAGGATTGAAGAACGGCTCTTGGACGTAATTGGCAGCAACGCTCGTTTAGGATATTCACGTATTTATTACCTCTTTGGGGCAGGTAGCGCTGCTGTTACAGTAATAGCGGTTGTTAAGCCCAGTGTTCTCGATATCAACCCACCAATCTGTGCACGGCGTAGACAAGTGGTCAGCCTCACTCGGAGTGACCTTTACGCACATGCGTGTACGTGAACGGGCGGGCAAACAGACACACACACTCGCACACAATAACCTTTAGAGAGCGCCCGCTGAGTAGGTGAGTGAGTGTGTGTTCAGTGTAAATATGCATGAGTAAGGCTGCCTGCACATATTCTTCACGGTCAGTGGATGAAAAGAGAGCGAGGTGTGTGTCTGTCTGTGTGTGTGTGTGTGTGTCTGTGTGCGTCTGTGTTTCTTGTATTTCTTGCATGAGTTTGTGTTCAGGGGAGGTGGATTGTGAGTCATCTCTTGTGACTCATAAAGCGTCGGCAATCAAAGCGGCTCATTTTAACACATTGTCTTATGGCAAAAAAACACAGATGGACGATTGCTCCACTCACAAACTACACACACACAGACGCACACACAAACACACACATATATATATATATATAAACCACACATGCTTAGCGTCAGAATCTCTGGATTTCTCTTTAAATTGTCTCTTGTTTTCGTCTCTCCACCTTGCTTGTAATCTCACCGACGTACACATGTGCATGCTTTTCTCACATACACAAGACACGCGCGCACACATGCACGCACACATACACGCACAACGGCGGCCCAGCTCCGTGCTGACTCCACCATATGTGGGGTTGGGAGTGGTAGCTGACGCCAAGACAAGAGGAACCAGTCAGTATCAGCAAAGTACAGCATGTCTCCTACCTCTTACTCATCAACAGTCCTAATAATAAATCACAAAAAAGACTCATTATTTTGTAATAAAACACCAGCACTGAAACTAAATAATAAAAGCAGATTTTTTTTGTTGTAATTATGCTTGTAGAACATCTCGGCTTATCATAGTCAGGTCAGTCATTATTATCAGTCATTAAAATAGTTGATCTGAAAATTAATCCTGTTTCTAATGAAGCAAAAACAGATCAAACTCATTCTCTAATTCCACCTTGTTTACACGAAGGCAGCCAATCAAATAATCTGTTGATGATTTTTCTTGAGCAATCGATCAGTCTAGTAAGAAAACAGTGAAATGGTCCCCCAACATATTTAATTTACCATCATCATTCAGACACAATATGACAAAAGATAAACATGGTATCTCAAATTGGGAAACCGGCATCGACACGTTTCAAAAAAAGTGTAATATTTTCTTTATAATAAAATACTTCCAAATTAAAGCAGAAGTAAGTGGTCCGGTCGTTTTCGCTAATGCTGCGTTCCAGGCAGGCTTTTGAAATCGTAAATTACAGCTTCAAGTCACAACTTACGACTTTGTAGCGTTCCAGGCAACCCACTCGTGTTTCTCCGACCTGTTTTACCGGTGAAAGTCACTATAACAGCCACTCGTAACTTCCGACCGGTGAACTCGTATACCACTTCACGGTCGGAAAAATACGAGTTTCCTTGAACGCACCATAACAGTCCTCGTCCCTACGTCGCCACATTCACGGCGTTCCTTGGCTGCACACACAGCCCTGCATGCCGTTCTCTCTCCTCATTGGATAAAAACTGTAGGATACGATAAATGTTTTCTCCTCGGCTCAGAGCAGAGCAGAGTGACTGACAGACCCGTGTTTTGGTCCAAACACTCTATGTAAGTGATTGCTGTCGGAAGATATAACTATTTAAGACTTATATTAACACAAATATATCACTTACTTCTGCTTTAATTGTATGTTGATAGTAATTGGTAATTCAAAGGCATTAGCTTGGGCTCGTTGTGTATTATAAAGACAATCGATCAATCAAAGTCGACAAACAACTAGACAAATTAGTGAACACGTACTGTATAGTAGCAGCAGCAGCGAGCTAGGCAGGTTGACATAATTAAGCGAGATGGGCAAGTGAACAGCCTCCAACTCATGCTGGGAGAACGCCGCTTGGTGATAAGAGGCAAGTGTCTTGTGATTGGCTGCCTGCCTCAGTGACTGGCATGAATTTGAGTCTTGATTTCTACATCTTGAACTGTGAAGGAAAAAAAGAAAAAAAATTAAATTCTAGAGGGGGAAAAAAGTAAAGTGCTAAAACTAAGTCTTAGCCATCAGCAGTGATAAAGAAACTGCAACAAAGTTTTTTATTGCAAAATGTACAGTTTGCCCCGATATGCCCTCTCTGCTAATGGGACTAATTCAGCTTTTACTAACACCCATTACGGTACCGTACTACAACACTCATTAATGCTTAACACCCATGCCGTTCTTGTAATGAAAGTCACAGCACCACATACAGAGCTCAACCCCCACATAACCAAGGAAATACACACAAATCCACAATGGGAAATGTGAAAAACAGTCCCACTGGTAAATGTATACATTTTGCTGGTAATTGTATGCAATTACCATCCTGTTAGCGAGTGTACAAATTAACATTTTTGCGTATTCACAGCAACGCTAATAGGGAACACCCAAAGCCAATGCACCCTGTTATCGCCTAAAAATAAAGACATCAAACGGACTTCCCATTCACAGAGGATGAAGGGGGGGAAAGATAGAGCGGAGGCAGGCTGCAAGAGTGTGAGGAGGAGGAGGGGGGTGTAGGGTAAAGAAGTGTAGAAAAGTGATGGTGAGGAAAGATAGGAGCGCATTCAGAAAGTGGGAAAAGAGAGGTGGAAAGAGAAGGTCGGACACGTTGGGGGGAGACAGGAGGGGAGATAAGACTGCAGCGGCGTCTCACAGCAGGGGCGCCGCATCTCTCCTTGGGCTCCCCGACTTGACACAGTCTCGCATCAGCTAGGATGGTATTCATCAGTGATGCAGATATGTCATCAAAGACTTCCACATGCACACACACAAAAGAAAGCACACACATACAGCCACATACACACTCTCTCCAAACAAGCCTAGTCTGTGCTCCCAATTGTCTATTACCTGTTCTAGCAATTTCCATTGTGTCTGGGCGGGTGCTGCTGAGGGTAGTGGCCCAATTGGCGATTCACTCCAGTACCCCATCTGGCATTTGAAGTTCATTTCTTTGCTGTTTGCCAAGACGAAGAACAAACACACGAACGGGCGTACACACACTCACACTCACAGGCGTGCACATGCACATGCACACAAACACTCATTTACTTGTAGTACTTGTCTGGCATAACTACAACAACAGAAATAGCCACCGATTTCATTAAAAACCTATTACATTACCTTTATGAAAAGGGGGTCTTTATGCTCTTGTTATTTGTTAACAACCTGCTGTAAGAGGGTTTCATTAGGTGTGTGTGTGTGTGTGTGTGTGTGCAGGATGTGTGTGGACCTGCATGCATGCAAATCTTGAGCAACCTAATTTTTCTGTGCGCGTATATGTAACTTTATGGTTTTCAAATGGGTTCGACTGCCTGTTTGAACAAATAACACATTTTGCCAGTGCGTCTGCTTTACAGCTTCTTATGTGCATATGTTCCATGATGCATGTGTGTGCGTGCGTGTGTGTGTGTGTGTGTGCACGCATGTCTGAGCGGGTGTGTGTCTAAGAGGAATGAAACTGACTCTGATCTTATCGAGCTTAAGACAAATACGCTGTTCTGCCTGCAGACATTGTCATGGAAACAAGCCGGTTTCCCTGGGTACCAGAGAGAAGGCCAAATTCAAGCTACAGACAGAGAGAGAGAGAGATGAGCACAGATAAAAGAAACAAAAGGAACATGAAATAAAAAGATAATAAGAAGGAACATAATGGTTGGAAGTTTGCAGCTCATTGTACTTTTCTCTTAAAATGAACTACAAAGTGCAATATAGGAACAACACAATATATTATTTATTTTATGTTTGTGCTTCAAGGAAAATTCAGATTGAAGTTTTTGGGAAAAAAAATAATGTTGTTTTTTCCAATCAACAATGCTTTGTCTGTTTTTTTTTACTGTAAGTTGAAGACTTTAGGGTTTTGGACACATCATATTGGACTGAAATGAGCATTTCTCACCATATTTACCATATTTTGTCTCTTTATCAACTATTGGGCATATTCTTTTCATTACTGACTGCTTTTCTTTTCAATTAACCAATCAGTCATTTGACTTCAAATTATAAAAACCAAAAGATATTTGATGACATCACTGGCTTGTGATAATAATTCAGTTTAACAGGAAAATAATCTGCATATTTCAGTAATAGATTATATTATAAAGAGAAAAAAAAGATGTAGTTGGTTGCAACTAGTGCTGCCACTAAAAGCCAATAAAACGGTCGATTAATGTAAACGATTTATTTTCCTCCAGAAAATCTAAATGACATTCTGGCATGGTCAATAAACCCAGATCCTGGCCTAAACATTTTCTCAATCACTTCCACTGTGTAAACTCTAAGGCAGCCGCCGACGGCTTTATGGCTCCACGAGAGTATTAATCAGCTACAAGGACAAAAGACATTAGAAGCTCCCCCTGCTAATGAGCAGACACGACAACGCTTACAAATGATGTAATCCTTTACATGTTTGTGAATGATTTCACGGCGCGCTATGAAAAAAATAATAAACACAAAATAACACTGGTTGAAGTAAGACTTGAACTTTGATGTGCTCATCCCTCTGAAGTCAGATACCAACCACTTGTAGAGAGAAGTATCATTAGGATTTTATCTTAATCTTATCCATATCCATATTGATCATTGGTCATTTTTAAACGAGACGGATCTCAGAACAAGATTTGAATCGATTGGACTGACTTGTCTCGGCCTGTTGTTAACTTTACAACTCTCTGAGTCTGCTGCACTCACACAAAGGTGATAAACTAAAAATAACGAGTGACCTGGAGACAGATAACTGTCATTTTGGTGTTTCCCTACAATTCACTAACACCAGTAATAATGTGTTAAAAGGCAATAGCTCAGTTCTGTTTGTTGCTAATTGAACAGGTGGTTTTATTAAATGACTTTTAATTTTTATACCGCTTTCAGAAAAGTTTGATAATAAAAAAATACGTTTACTCTGGTAATCTTCTGTTACCTTAAAGGGATAGTTCACCCAAAATTAAAATTTCACTCGTTTATCTACTCACCCTCATGTCGACTAAGAGCTGTGAGAATTTTCAGAGTCCTCCGTCAATTTGAATTTTGGATGAACTATCCCTTTAACTTCACCTGGTTCTGCTCTGCTCTGCTCCATGGTCTCGTTTGTGTGTGTGTGTGATCACTGCAACTCTGCCTCTCCAAAAGAGCAGGGAGGACAGAGGAGCGGTGTGCTCATAAATATAAAATAGATATATGGCGGTTAATGGTGACTGTCCACCAGAAATAAATCAACGCACAGGAAACAATTTGTGGACTTAAAAAAAAAAAAAGAGAGATATTGTATAATAAGTCAATTACTGTATGGCACCGAAACACTGCAGCCCTTCAGTCAATAAATAATTTGATCTGTAATGTGACATTTCTTGCACTAGTTTTACTTTGGGGCCAAAAAAAAAAAGAACAAAACACGAAGCCGGTGGTGTCTCATATCTTTTTTAAAACTCTCTCGTATATATCTCATGTTGGGAATGAATGTCTTCAATTTAAGAACAACAGCAACAAAAAGAGGAATAAGAGCTTAACGCCGCAGACAACCAATCTGTCACTTGTATCCTGACAGTAATATCCTCCTCTACAGTATTGCTCCCTTGGCTGTGATGTGATAGCCCAATCGGTTTCAAAGCCAGATGCTGTATATCACTGAATAGAGATGGAAGCGGCGGTCGTATCCTCTAGTGAACTTGACTGTATGGATTTTCACACTTTAAGTTAATATGGAGACTATGCATATATTAGCATGCATTTACATAGCATTTCCCCCACACTGGTCATCTATCTGTGTACTGTGTGAGTATATAGTTAATCCACCTGTCTGTTATTAAGGAGGGATGCCTTCATGCAGGATGTTTGAGTTTATAATGTGTGTGTGTGTGTGAGTGTGTGTGTGTGTGGACGCCGGTCTGAGGGAAGCTGATAGCAGAACTGCATGGTGGGCTAAAAACGAGGTGCAGGGGAATTGCAGTGTGCTATCTCCAGAATGACAGGGCTGCCATGATTGAGGCTTGCTACACTGGGATTTAGATACACCAGCATTTTTCTTTCTTTCTCAAGCCATCCATCCCTCTCTCTCTCTTTCTGCCACTCCCTTTCGTTGTCTCTCTTTCTACCTCTTTTCTCTCTTCACCCTCTTCCATTTTGTGTCCCCCATCTCAATGAGTCCCTGCGTCTCCTCTTTTTTCCCCCACATCCCTTCTTCTTTCCTCCTTGTGCATCGTTCCCCCTTTTTTTTCTCCTTCCTCTACCCTGCTTCTTTTTCCACCCTGCTCCCTCTATCAGGTGCTGTATAATGTAGGCTCCCCTGATGTGCTCCCAGCCTCCATCCGCCATTTTGATTCAGTACAGCTGTCCATGATAATGTACTGTTCACTCAATCACTCTTTCTCTCTCTCCCTCTCTTTCGCCCTCCTTCTCCATTTCTCTTCCTGTCTCACACACACACACACACACACACACATGCACGAGCACATTCATATTTTTGCCATAGCCCCTGCAACACAGGGTTGCCATGGAAATGACAAATTAGTGTGTGAAATGTTGAGGAGGAGACCCATGAGAAGAGACAAAGCCATATGAGACAGACGCACACATGCACTTGCACACTTTTGCCATATTGCAACACACACAAACTCATAGTGAAATCCAAGTGATGTGTGTTTGATGGTTGAGGGTGGGTGGGGGGGAACGGGGGGGACGGGCGGTTCGGTTGCAGCTGGTCCCAGCAGCAACCATCAGATCAGTTATTCACCGTCTCTCCCTGCTGCTGCCTCCCCACAGAATGCTTTATTCATTAGAGAAGTAGTTTAATGATAGCCTTCAAGGTCTAATGCCAATCACCCTCCATCTTTACATTTTACCTATTCCCACTCCTCCTATAGCCTCCATATTTCATCCCCTCCCCTTGCTTTACTACTTCATTCATTGCATATTTTTCCTCAGTTTTTCTGGCACACCACCACCTGCCTTCTTCTTCTTTTTCTTCTTCTTCCTCCCTTCTCTCCTCTGTTTTTCTTCAGTAACTTAATTTAATCCGTCTCACTCCGATCAAGATCTGTTTTCCAAGGGAGAGCTGAGAAAATGAAACACATTTTTAGTCAGATAAAGCGGCATCAAAAGATTATTATACAACTAAAGCCGAGCATCAATTAAACTGTTGATAAGTTTTTAGGGCAGTCGATTAATCATTCAGTGTGTAAAATGTCCAAAAGAAATAATGAAGAAAAATGCCCAGAAGAGAGGAAGACATCTTTAGATCGCCTATTTTGTCAAATTAAAGCTGAATTTACAGTGATAAAAAGTGGTAAATGCTTATATTTCAGAGGCTTAAACCAACTGGTGGTGGTGTTCATGAACAGCCAGTTGATTAGAAAGACTGATGTAAATTGATTTTCTGTCAAATGACCCGTCAGTTAATTAGATGATCCGACCAGCAGCACAAAATCGATTTAAATATTTACAAAAACTGATGTAAAGGTCCGAATGTAAAGCTTTAAAATCTCCACGAGAAATTAAATAATCTAAGTTATCGAGCTTCTTTCTTTCTGTCTTTCTTTCCTCCTCTCATTTCCCTCCTTCAGCGCATCCCTCCGTTCACTTGCTTTGATCGACAGAGCTCTCCACAGGATGAAGTGTGACATGTGGTGTTTATGTCAGTGTCTGTCTCACTGTTTACTCTGAGCTAATACTGACTCACTCCATTTATCTGAGCTACAACAGATCCACTCCAACCTGCCCACTCGAGAGCGTGCGCGTTCGCCGTGCACGCTCGGCTTGTGTGTGTGCGTATGTGGATATTTGTTGTTTTTTTTTAGGCGTGTCCGTGTCCTATCCGTGCACCGAAACACACCCATGCACGACGCTTACGTTTATCACCGCGCGTTGGTGTCGAGCCCAATATGCATTTTCCACGCCTGATTTGGGTGTGCGTGCTCCCGTTGTGCGTGTGATGTAATAGAACAAGGAGTGAGTGTTTGCGGGCCAGAGCTTCCAGATCGATGCCGCGATGCTTTATGTGCTCCTGTCTGCTCTAATGACAAGTCTGTAAATTAGCAACAGAATGGTTGGAGCACCACACTGAAGCCTAATGGCACCTCTGTAAATTACTGCCTGAATGCTGTTGGACGGCTGCGTGTGTTCTCATTGTGAACGCCGCCCCCCCTGCACGCACCCTCCCCTCCTCCTCACTCTGACACCTCATCTACATTTGCCTCCGTGTCTGCATGCGTGTGTCAGTTGCGTATGCGCGACTGTGGTAGCTGTTCTTTTTCTGTATATATGTACGTCTGCGTGTGTGCTTGTTGTGTGTGTTTGTGTGTGTTTCCCTTCCCTCCTCCTCCTCCTCACTCTCGCTCCTCTCAGTTAAGACTAGCCCGAGGCCCCGAGTTGGTAATAGCTTTTCTGACAGCAATACACCAATATTTACAGAGACCAGCACCCACCCACACCCCCACACATTTCATGCGCACATAAAAAAAAAAAAAGCATATACTGCTCCGTGCACACACACGTACACACATTGGGTATGCTTGAGCACAAAGTTGCAAACATTTTTCTTCTTTTTTTTTTGCACACACAGACACGTGCACACTCATAATTAACATGCTGGGAGGGAAGGAACCGATACACAAGGGAGAACTCACACATGCTGGCAAACAACGGGTTGTTTCTCACTCATATTGGCATTCACACCTTGGGATTTTTTTCATGCAACAGAAGGAACGAGAGACAATTTACCACAATTGCTCTTTGGAATTGTGATATATTCTCACTTTTTTTTTAACTTCTTATTATTCTCTCTGAGTTATATTCACTCAAGTGCAGCCGATTCCATTTCAATACTCTTCTCTTCGCCTCTCGCACCTTAATAACCTATTACACTTAAGTCTTTTTCATGGCGTGGCATCTCCCCTCCCCACCTCCTCTCCTCTTCTCTCCAGCAGTTCCTCACCAAGTGTCTGTCTTGCTCCAGCCTGACCTAGTGTGTGTTAAATTCCCCTCCTCATTATCGTGAACTACAAGATGGTGGTTATGCCACAGGCTGCACAGAGCAGGGAGGGAGAGAGGGAGAGGAAAAAAAGAGGCCAGCGAGATGTGAGAGGAATGGTGGAGGTGTGAGAGATACAGGGACGATGGTGAGGAGAATGCAAGAGTGGATGCAGAGGAAGGGTGAAGCTTTGGGGGAGGAGGGGGGTGGGTGGGTGTGAAGGAGACAGATAATGTCGCCCCTGCTTGTGTATGCCAGCGCAAAAAAAAAAGGAAAAAGTCTGATCTTTTTTTTTTTTTTTTGCACGCAGATGTGTGTAGGTGTGCATATTTGTTCCTCTGCCGGCTCGAGTGTACGGCTGAAGACTTGTATGTGAGTAGGTGTGAGAGAGTAGATAACAGAGTGTGAGCTTAAGGATGATGGATTGCGAAACCTTGGTCTAGTGTCCTTGGGGGTCACTGAGGATGTGCAAGGTAAGTTGCTATTGGCTGACTTGCCTGTTATTCTGAATTCTAATTGGCCAACCCTGCCTGCTTTGGCTGCCATGTTTTCTTACATACCGCGATTCTCCATCTTCATTATCATCCGTCTCTCTCCAGCCTTTCCTCCAAACCTTTTCTAACCTTTTTTTTTTTTTTTACATACATACATGTGCAGAAACACAACTCGAACACCCCGAAATGAGCCGTGTTGTCAAACAAGACCACATCACTTCAGACTGCCAGCACAGCTGTTCTCTCAAAAGAGAGGATGGCAGGTTTCGTAACGAGTTTGGAATGCTACAGACTCACGACTGTCTCTCTCGCATCCACACTGTTTAATCTCCAACCCACATGAGTGATCAAAGCTTGTTTACACACCACTCCATGGTACGATTAGAGGTATGGAAGGAAGTGTTTCTTCCAAGTGCTGGCATCAGTGAGGCTTTGCTTGACAATAACAACATTTTCAGCATCTTCAACAATATGTTCTCGACTGCACATCTGAATCAAATTTAACCAGGCCCAACTGAGCTTTGTTTTACTTGGCTTGCTCTGATGAACACCCACCATTTTATCATCTTTGAACATATTGTGAAGAGCAGTGTAGGAAGGAAGCGGCATAGCTCGGATATTGGGCTAATCGTGACGATGTTCACCAACGAGTGTAATGGTTTCATCACATCTCTCGTTTCCTCTTCCTCTTCCCCCCAGCTCGCGAAGAATACGTCGCCACCTTCAAGGGCTCAGAGTACTTCTGCTACGACCTGTCGCCCAACCCCATCCAGTCGAGCAGCGACGAAATCACGCTCTCCTTCAAGACGCTGCAGCGCAACGGCCTGATGCTGCACACCGGCAAGTCAGCCGACTATGTCAACCTGGCACTGAAGAACGGTGCCGTGTCGCTTGTCATCAACCTCGGCTCCGGGGCCTTCGAGGCCTTGGTGGAGCCCGTCAACGGCAAGTTCAACGACAACGCCTGGCACGACGTCAAGGTCACCCGCAACCTGAGACAGGTAACCAGACAACAGGAGGTGGACGAGTGAGCGCCCCGGGCGAAAAGGAGAGGAGATATAGAAGTCGCAATTATTGATAAACCTTGGAGAGGATTTTAAGGGTCACAGGGAGAGAAGCAGATAAACATGTAGATTTAAGCTTGTTAGTAGTAGTGAAATGATTAGTGGTAGGACATTCAACTATTTTTTATTAATCCTGTAATTCATTTATTAAAGGGATAGTTCACCCAAAATTCAAATTTCGCTCATTATCTCCTCACCCTCATGTCGACTAAGAGCTGTGAGAATTTTCAGAGTCCTCCGTTCCTTCTCTGAGTTACGGGGGGGTTCGTGCAGCAGTATTTGTCTATATAAAGGAAGTCAATGGACACCAGGATTCTTTGTCCAAAAAGACACACCAAAAAACATCCAAATACCTCCATACTGCTCGTCTGTAATGTCCCTCTTGTATTGAAGCCCCAACATGAGAAATTGTTCTGCCGGTCAGTGCAAATCATGTGAGAATTGCACTGACACAGGGAGAGCAGTGAACTGAGACACTGGGAGCTTCTGTTACAAACAAGCTTAAAATATAGACTTATTTAATTTTGTTCAGAACAATTTCTCATGTCGGGGCTTCAATAATAGAGGGACATTACAGACGAGCAGTATGGAGGTATTTGGATGTTTTTTGGTGTGTCTTTTTGGACAAAGAAACCTGGTGAAAATTCTCACAGCTCTTAGTCGACATGAGGGTGAGTAGATAATGAGTGAAATTTGAATTTTGGGTGAACTATCCCTTTAAGCAAAAAGTCCAAATATTGGCTTGTTTTAGCTTCTCAAATGTAAGGATTTGCTGCTTTTGTATGTTTTATATCATTGTAAATTGAATATCTTTGGATTTATGACTGTTGATTGGAGCAAACAAGAATCTCGAAGACTTCACTTTGAGCCCTGGGAAACTGAGATGAAACGATGAGTAAATGAGTGACTGACAAATACTAAGATTGACTGACAAATACTAAGATTGACTGACAAATACTAATACAGTACTGAGATTTAAAATAAAATGTCATCAGCGGAGCTAATTCAAGTCAAGTTGTTCAAGAGCTTACAGTAAAATGTGTATTTATTTACTTGAGTTGTATGGTGAACCACAGTGACTGCTGCAGATGTTCCAGCTGGGAAAAAAAGAGGCTGTATAGTCCGCAGCAAGACGCTAATCAATGTAAAAAGCTACGGTCAGTGGTCTGTTGTCCAACTGCAGTGACGCTGTGGTAGGAAGAAAATACCTGAGGTTTTGGTCTTAGTTTACAGTGGGTTAACCACCAGACCAGCACTGCTCTCAGCTCTAGGTGAGTGCTTTTTCAATTGTGTGTGTGTGTACGTGTGTGAATAAATGAGTGCGTGATTGTATATAGAGAGCGTGAACTATACTAGAACACTGAGGGTCACTGGCACCGAAGTGCTTGTCACCCACCTGTGCCCTTGCCTTTGCCGTTTGCCTGTTTGTACTACTAACTTGACTACTAACTTTACTAACCTGCTAGTGAAACTAACCACCATCCATGGAATGATTCATTCTACTAACCTAACCTGTGCCCTTCTCCTTAGCGAAAACACTCCAACCAACCAACCTACTACTACTAACCTCACCAGAGGCCTTCTAGCTTTCCTTTTTTTGTTCCCGAAGTTGTTCTGTTCACAGTTTTTTTGCTTTCCTTTCTCCCCCTCTTCTACAAAGCACTCAGGCATTGGACACGCTATGGTAAACAAACTCCATTGTTCGGTAGATATCATTCTAATTGTTTCTTAGTTTGGGTTTTCCCCGTGTCTATTTCCTTTTGAACCATAGACATCAAAACTAAACCAATAAAAGGATAAATGCGGTTGGTAATCTTTTACGCTTAAAAAGCCCCCCCCCCCCCACCCCCACTCCCACTCCCACCCCTCTCCCAGCCCCCAACTACCCCCCCTCTCCCCTCCTTGCCAACCACTTTTTTTCTTTAAGTCCTCTTACCTCCCCTTCTCTGCCGTTTTTTTCACTACATCATCCTCTGTGACTGACATGTAGGCGTGTACTGATTGGCTCATCCCTCACCTGCACGCAAATGGCGAGCCCTTCTTCCCCTTTTCCTGCATGGCGTGACTCAGAAACACCCCCCTACCCCTCTCTGATTGGTCCGTAAAGTGGATAGAGAGGAAACCCCCTCCTCCTCCTGCCCCCCCCTCTTTTCTTTTTTTTTCCTTCTTCTTCTTTTGATTTTGTTGTCCGCCACTCTTCCTCTGCATGCCGCTCATTGTGCTATGATTCATTCTGTTCCTCTGTTGTCGTTTTTCAATCTACTGTGTCCACTCTGCCAGTGGCTGCATGCAGTGAGAGGAACAGACTGCATGTTTATATATTTATGTGCGTTTGTGTGCAGCGTGCGTGCGTGTGTGTGTGCGCGTGTGTCAGGAATGAGCCCATAACCCATCCGACACCTGTGCGTGTGCGTGCATCAAAATTTTGTGTGTGTTCGTCCGTGTGTCATTCCATTCAGACTCGCTGATCTAACAAACCCCCCAAACCACATACGAACTAACAAACTAACACCATCATCACAATTCACCCTAACAACACAGCAACATAACATCATCACAACAACTACTAACAACATTGAAACCATTAACCCTAACCTCAGTAACCCCACACAGCTTGGCCTGACACCAGTAACACCACTGTGGCTGCCAGCAGTGCAACAACTAACAACTACTAACAAAGTAAATAGTACTAACACCTACTGTGTAGCACGATGAAGCCTGCGGAAACTTTTACTAACACCTGCCTGTCTGCCTGTCTGGCCGGGCAAAGTTTGCCTGGCAATGAGAAGCACCCTCAGTGCAAGTGGACTTAGAAAGTGAAAGAGCTCACAAGCTTTATGAGCAGTTGAACATGGGCAATTAATGTACTGTAGAATATGAAGTGATAACACTTAACTGTGATTTACATGTGACAGAGTTGGCTATGTGTGATAGCTACAGCCCCCTGTGCAGTCTATTATGCAGCAGAACGGGCTGGTTGAATAACAAGAACACCGGTGTCGGTGTCATATAGGTGGATAAAGGTTGAGCATTAAGTAAAAGATGTTGTTGGTGTATAAGGAAGAAATCAAAGAGTACGTTCTGTTTGAAGATACAGCAGCTCAGAGAAATTAAGAGTCAAACTTTTTAAGGTAAAGGTCACATTATCATACATAGAAGATGAGGCTAGCTTTTTAATTCAGCACTGCACAAATCGTGTTGGTTTAGTCGGTTTTGTTAAGTCAGTACAATGCAGTGACAGGATAATAGACTGGATATGAAATCTGGGTGTGGAGAGTCGTAAACCACCAATGGTGGCCCTGAAGCTTTGGGTAACAGTAAATCTTTATTAATCACACACAGGATCTAGTTGTCATCCTGTGCTGCAGCTGCTGCTGACAGGCAGAAGGAGGCAGACCACATAGCGGGATTCTGAGTATAGTAATAGTAGACGGAGCTACAGAGACTATTACTAACCGTAGGTCCAGGGACTGAGTGGCATTTAGCCGCGGTTAGCAGCTTTTCCAAATGCCAGGAGTACAAGCAAAGTCAAGAGGCAGCACTACTGAATTACACTACACAGTTAGCACTAATCCAATCACACCAAATCAAAGTCCCAACAGACCAACTGGCCAATTCCCAAAACCAATCAGGCCTTCTCCCCTCCAGACTGCATACACATTGGTTACCAGAGTAACGGGGGCTAATTTGGCTGGTCAGCGCCTAGCTAGCGCTTAGCGCTACCTTTGGTGTGAGTATATAGCGTGTCCTTTCCCTGTGCTTTGTTGTGTAGGTGACCATCTCTGTGGACGGCATCCTGACCACCACGGGCTACACCCAGGAGGACTACACTATGCTGGGCTCTGACGACTTCTTCTATGTGGGAGGCAGCCCCAGCACCGCTGACCTGCCCGGCTCTCCAGTCAGCAATAACTTCATGGGCTGTCTCAAAGAGGTGGGATGTGTGCATGACATTTACATATGCACATAGTATATATTTAAATGCCAGCATATGATATTCTTATACTTGTGGTTGGAGATATAAATGAGTAAAATACCACATTTTCCGGTATTGATTCACAATATATGTGAATTTCTCCTTCAGTGTCAAATTTAACTACGAGACTGATCAGAATTATTAATTTAGGGGGAATAAGCCACTGATATAATCTCCACATGATCTGTTCTTCTTCACAATATGACTCCACTGAGAGTCTATGAATGATAATATTTAATTATCAGACAGCCCAGCTTATATACTCAGATTTCTGTGTCTTCTCAAGTTTTAAAAACACCACTCTTCCCTCTTTTTCACACTTTATCGTTCTCCCTGACTCCTTTTGCCTGTCTGCCGTGCATCACGCAAACATTTTACACACATTATCTTATAAAGCGCACACATACACAGAAATACTTCCATTTGGCAGACTACCACAAACAGTCCCAGACACACACACACACACACACACATCCCAGCATCAGAGAGAATCAGTGATGAGTGTCGTTGAGGGAGTAGATACAGCACTAAGCACTAACATGCTAATTAGCTACGCCACAGAGACGTTCCATCTATCTGCTGTGCTTGAAATGGGCCACAACACTGCAACAACAAAAAACTCACACATGACACACTGAGGAAAACACACTAATACATATGCATATACAATCTTTGCATGTATATACACTGCAGGAACTGCGCGAATTTACCCAATAAAACACACCAACACCAACACACTGGCAAAAAATAGTCAAACACAAAAGAACATACATATTCATATACACAGCACTTGACACAACAAAAGTCCAAATACATTCTTACATCCATTATATACATACCCTGTCTAAGTCTCCATTTCATTCACACAGACTCACACAGAGGCATAAACAAACAACCAAACAAGCCGACAGATGATGTGCCAAACAGAGAGCTATCTGTATCAGTGGTGAATGCGCTCTGTGTTGCTTCATTAAGACTGATGGTGTTTAAACGAGGCTGCCTCTGTCAAAGTGAACCCTCCGCTGGCACATTTACATATTTAATACGATGATATGATAATCCGTGTGAGCAAATTAAGATGTATGCAGTGAATCACGCGCATGAACGATCACAGCTGTAACAATTTTGTGCATTTTATGCGGTTGCAGCCACATTTCCTCCACGCACGCACACGCACACCCACGCGCCAGCACCATTTTGCACACTTGCAGGTCGTATTATATTCAAGAATCACCCTCATTGCACTACGCATGCACACGCGCGCACACAAAAGCACATGACGCACAGAAAATTTTAAAAAAAACAGAGGTGAAAAGCCAATGCAGTGGAGACTTTTTTTTTTTTCAGAGCAGCTCACAGGTCATAGAAAGAGGTCCGGATTAATAAAGCAGAGTCTGTGTGTGCTCGTCCCTCTTGACATCAAAATGCTCAGCACAAGCACACTCTTTACAATCTTTACACAGCTCAGTCAGAGAGCGTACTGTGTCAGGGAAAGAAGCGAGAAACAGAAAAGGGAAGAAGAGAGAAAAAGTAAATACGATCATACAAGTGGCAGGGACAAATGGGAGTTATCAAAAGATGAGGCTGGAGTGGCTTTGCTGGTCTTCAGGTTGTCACTTAAGTATAAAAATACAAGAGCACTTGATGAATAAAAAAAATGTTTCCTGAGTTGAAATATACACGAAGAACTCTTTCGTGGCTTAAGAATTTACAGTATTATTGATTTACTTGTTCTTTTATTGTTGTAAAGCACTGATCTAAATGACCAATAATGAAGCGAGTCCAATTCTGTGCCACACACACCAAGGAGAGGGTACATAATTCAAGAAAATGGCTTGCTTTTATTTAACCTGAAAGTGAATTCATGTTTTATCCCCCCCCCACACCTCCTCCTCAATCTCCTCCCCTGAAGGTGGTGTACAAGAATAATGATGTACGGTTGGAGCTGTCCAGACTGGCTAAACAGGGAGACCCAAAGATGAAGGTATGCACACTTCCAAAAGCAGAGTAAAACTTGAGCCAGACAACACCTTATCCTCTTGTGCATGTAGCACCGACACCGTTTTGTATCGTAACCTCCTGTCAGACCCAGTGAGACTTACGCTGTGGGGATTTTGGGCAACATTTTGTCTTTCACAGTTGGAAGCAGCTGGCTTTATTGAAGTCCCACGCTACAAAGGAACCATTTTGGTCTTGATGATATAACCCACATTCATTTTTCATTCACCAGCAATCCTAAACACTTGTTTTTTTTTCTTCTTCTTCTATCTGCTGCAGGTAAGTGGGTTGGTGTCCTTCAAGTGTGAGATTGTGGCCACGCTGGACCCCGTGACCTTTGACACGCCAGAGTCTTTCGTGGCGCTGAGCAAGTGGACGGCGAAGAAGGCGGGATCCATCTCCTTTGACTTCAGGACCACAGAGCCCAACGGGTTGATGCTTTTCAGCCACGGCAAACCCAGACAGCTGCAACGCAAGGACCCACGGACACCCCCCACGATCAAGGTGAAACATATAATTCACATTTAAAAAAACAAAAAAAACAAAGGAAAGTTTGAAACCATAAGAAAACAAGAGTCTGCATTCAGGCCAGCAGCTGTTTGTGGCAGTAATTGCTGTAGGTGGTAACGTGCAATGTCACAATTGCTCACAATCATAATATAAACATTGCTGGTATAATATTTTACCATATTCATCCTCTTTGTCTTGCAAAGTGATTGTGATTCATCATGAGCAGGACAGGGGCTATCGACCAACTTTAATTGCAATCAATCCAATACTTGTCGAAACATCCCGCCATGAATGAAAAAATCTCCACCTTGTGCTGTTGATGGAGGGGAAAAATCAGAGGATCACTGAAGTCAACAGGCTTCTGTGGAATCACAAGTGTTTCTACAAAACATCATGGAAATTCATCCAATTGTGGCAAATGTATTCGAGTCTGAAAAGAACAGACGACACTGTCATCCCTAACTGAAGCGATTTCAACTCCATGCACTTAAAATCCAAGTTGACTGTCAATCTTGACTGCCTCTGAAAAATTGGGTTCCCCCACCAGAATCATGACTCTGAGAAAGCAAGAAATTATTCTTCCGTGATGGCTGTCATCGTATTTACATTTCAGAGAACTGAAAAACATGTTTTCTGTGCAATGTAGATTAGAAAAAAATGTATAGGTGAACTAATCCTCGCTAAAATTAAATGACATTGCACAAGAAGGAACCCAATCCTAAAGCGGTATAGACTGGAGCCCAATCGTTTTATTATAACTTGAAGCTACAATTTGCATTTTTATTGCCAGTCATCAGTGTCTCTGCTTTTTACAGAATACTGATGTTGTGTTTGTTTGTTTGTGCAGGTGGATTTCTTCGCCATCGAGATGCTGGACGGACACCTCTACCTGCTGCTGGACATGGGCTCGGGCACCACCAAGACCAAGGCCATCGACAGGAAGGTCAACGACGGGGACTGGTATCATGTGGACTTCCAGAGGGACGGGCGCTCAGGTACGGTCACGGCCCTCAGACACTAACCCTGACCACAGAGGTTGATAAGAAAAGAGGGGGGAGGATAATGAGCCTAGCAAGGCCATTTGGCTGCCATCTGTCTGCTGTCTGTATTTAATTTAAATTGGGGTTATTGAACTTGACTCTAAGGGTGCTGTATACACCTTTTTAACTGAATCAATATACAGTAGCACTGTCACTTTTATTGTAATATCTTCATATAATAACCGTTACACTGAGGTTTTAATGAAAGCCACGGTGGCTTGCCTCCCGTCTTACTGGCAGCACTGTTAGTATTTTCAAAGTTATGGCCACATTTGCTATAAACCCACGCTTCCTGCCACAAATCCTGTTGATACAGATATAAAACGCACTTAAACAATGCCTTTTGTGGTCTTTCATGAATGCTACATCCCTTTCTTGCCTGTCGTCTCTCCCACTCCTTTGAACACCAACCGTACAGCAGCAGCATATACAGTGCAGGGTTTTTAATGTTTTGCAGCCTGGTACTGTAGCAGTATAGTCATAATTTGCCTGTCAGTGTCAATTACAGTGTAGGAACCTGCAGTGGAGGCTGCCTGTCTCCTCAGTGGGGGTCCTGTTTGTTTACTGTAGCTGTACTAATGTCTAAAAATAATTACATTAATGATTTATTGTTTATTTAAAAAAAAAAAAAAAAAGAATTTGACATGGCACTTTTATGCAGCACAGATTCAAGGTACTAAATCATGATTAAGGCCCTGTGCAGGGATTTCCACTGCTCCTGATTATCACAGTGATGAGTAGCGACAACGATGATGAGGAGGAGGAGGAGTGCAAAGAAAGTGGGAAGGATGATGATGATGATGATGATGGTGATGGTGTTGGTGGTGATGACAGTGATGATTGTGATGAGGATGTTCACACTGAAGGTCACGGTGATTATCGAAGTTGTTTTGATGTCTCTGGTTTCTTTATGCAGGAACCATCTCTGTGAACAGTGTCAGAACCGCGTACACGGCTCCTGGGGACAGCGAAATCCTGGACCTGGATGACATCTTGTACCTTGGAGGTCTACCTGAGGACCGCGCCGGGCTCATCTTCCCTACGGAGGTTCGTGTGTGTGTTTATATTTTGCGTTTTAAAGGGGAACTATGCAAGTCCGGTTGCTTTTCCGCTGTTTTGCTAACCCTTCTCTCGGTCATGTGCACTTGTTTGCAATGAAGCCGGTGAGAAATCAATCAGTAGAGCGGTACATAATGTTATCATAATAATGTTACGATGTTCAGCAGGTTCCTTTGTGTTGTTTAATTATAAACAAAAGATTACGGGGTGTGTTTGTGTCGCGGTGCTGCAGAGACGAGAGCTGGGACACCGGGTCGGCCGTGCTGATCTTGCAAAGTTGTTTTTCAGCCAAGAGACGCTGAGTGGAAAGCAGAGATCCTCCATTCTCCCTGTAAAAAGTTACATGTCATTTATTAAAAGGGACTATGAGGACTTTCGGAAAGCAAAGTGTTTTCACACTACATTTCCCATGAGCCTCCACGTGCACAGTGAAGACAGACAAAAGCAAAAGCATTTGCCAAGAATGTTTTCATTCATCAAGAATGAAAGTTGGAGGTTCAAAGATACCGTCGTTGTTCCGACCATAAACGTTGATCCAGCAGCGTCCAGGAAACCAAAACTAGGAAATGCTGGGCGAGTCGACCACTAAATAATAACTATAAAGACAAAACAATATATTTATCGAGAATGGACCCATTAACAAGTGTGTAGATTCATCCACATTAATATGAGACTCTTTTATAACCAAAATCAAACTCCTTGGGGTCTCATTAAGGTAAAAATGTTCTATAATTAAGGTAAAAATCCTGCATAGTTCCTCTTTAATATTGCAACAATCTGAAATGACTGAAAATCTAAAGTCAACGGCGTTGATAAGCATTTACGTTATTTTTTCCCAGTAAAAATGTGAAACATTCAGTTGCTGCTGCTTTTTATTGTTGCAGTCTAGTAAATGCTCTGTCAGGAAACAAGGTTAGAGAGAGAGAAGGATAAGACATGCAGTCAGGAAGTGATCCACGGATGTTGCGGTAATGTGATATGTGCCTTAACCATCAGACCACCGGATGCCCTCACGTCAAGGTTTTAACCATCTTCTTGCAGCAGCAGCACGGTGATATGCATGTCAGCTCGGCGGTGGAGCTCGACTCGTGTGATGCTTGGGGCTAAATCTGAGCAAGCTTCAAGCAGACTGCGCCTGTGCTCACTAACAAACAAACAATCAAAATTCACATGAAGTGCTCGGTGTTGTTGCAAAACAGACTAAACAAGTAGCAAATGCTTAAATAGACTGTCTATGCTGAGGGACGGGTCGTGGTCATGACTACAGATTGAATGAGACGCGTGACTACAAAATGACTCCTGTGCCTCCCTGAAATGATTAATTGTTCAATTAATTATTTATCTTTGTTGTTTCTTTTGTTTCCTGTGTGATGGGATTTTCTGAGCCAATTAGTAATTATTGCTGTTATTATTACTGATAACAAATGTAAGGAGCGCTGTTCAAGAGTAGAGCTACAACAATTAATATGTTTCCATTATAGACTGTCGGGAATCATAACTGATCAATTGTTTGAGTCATTTTTTGAAGCAGAGAAGCAAAACACTTGGCATGTGAAGGTTCTTCAATGTAGGAATTTGCTGCTTGTCTTCATTTTAGATGAAAGCAAAGTGAATACCTTTAATGCCTGGACCATTCATTGGACAATACATGCAGCTGCCTTGTACTTTAAGACTGCACATAACGTTTTTCATTGTTTTGTCAATGATTTGTCAGTCTTTGTTACTAACAACAGGTACACTTATATAGAAAACACACAAAATAGATCCGAAATAAGAGGCAAAATGTAGGAGCTGAATAAAATTTAAGCGTATAATTGGAGAACAGCTGAACATCAGGATCAGTGGATGAGGGCTTGAATCATTCTTCATTAATATTCAGATGGCGATAAACATTTCATTTTCCAATTCCAAAAGAAGAGAAACAAATTTTAAAGCAGTAAAAGTAAGAAATTAAACGAATCTGTTCTAAATCGAAGTACCTGAGCCAAAACAAGTGGCAGATGTAGTTAGCCACCAAACGCTCTCATTAAAGACGGTTTCCGATTTCTCACTCAGGTGTGGACGGCGCTCTTGAACTACGGTTACGTGGGCTGCATCAGAGACTTATTCGTGGACGGGCAGAGCAAAGACATCCGGCGGCTGGCCGAGGCCCAGAGGGCGGTCGGGGTGAAGCCCACGTGCTCCAAAGAGCCACCCAAACAGTGTCTGTCCAACCCCTGCCAGCACAACGGCAACTGCAGGGAGGGCTGGAACCGCTACGTCTGCGACTGCTCCGGGACGGGCTACCTGGGACGCTCCTGCGAGAGAGGTGAGATCGACTGAGTGAGAGGTCAGAGAGAGTGAGACGGAGAGAGGAGGAGGAGGGGACGAGAATAACACTTCAGCTAGAGTATTAGCAGCTTGTAAAATACTTGGCATAAGTGCTGAGGCCACGTTTTCTCAATAGAGATGAGTAAGCTGGCTAATTACATCCACTAAACTGCACAATTTCTGTGAAAAATTAATGATATGCCACAATGCAAAATACAGTCATAATGGCAGCTTTGTCATTTGGGTTTTGGCTTGAGAACATTGAGTAATGCCAAAGGGATGAGTGACAGAAGACAGATGGGATGTGGTGGAAAGTCTGACGTTTTAAAGTCAGAAATAACTCCATCATCCTCTGAAAATATATTATGATCATCTGTTATATTGGGTAATAAAATCTTTATTCATTACACCTTAGAGTTATGCTTCTTTTTTCTTTTTTTTTTGCTTCAAAATGCTTATCCTAAGGTATCACAGTTTGATAGTACTTACCGTGACCTGCTCTACAAAGGTAACCTCATAAAGATTTATGGAAGGTGAAAAATGTGAGAGAGCTATTAGTTAAATATGAAACTTGCAAATTCAGTTGAGGTAGGTCTGACCCTCCTCTTTGTCACTGATGAGTGTGAGTGTGAAGGTGAAAATGAAAGGAGAAACGCAGAAGGTAGAGGTGAAAATAACGACAAGGAGAGAATGAGCCGGTTTGCTCTACTACAGAAAAACAGAACAATAATAGTGCATGTTCTCTGTCTGGGGCTGTGTCTTTCCTTTTTTTTTTCTTCTTTTTTTCTCCATTCAAAATTACACATTGTTTGTGTGAAAGTGAGAGTAGTAAGATGGAGGCAGGCAGAGGAGAGAGAAGCAGCAGAGGTGAAAGAGAAGAGGTGGGAGGAAGCAGAGCTGCAGACAGGACTATTGGACTGCTATGGATGTAGAGACTGGGAATCGATGGGAGAGGAAATGTGCAGAAAGCAAGGGAGCAGGAGCTGTGACAGAAGAGGGTGGAACCACCGGGCTGGAACCGCCATATGACAGCAGGTGAGGAGATGAGGAGGAATAGGGTGGGAGGGGGGGGGGGGACACGAGTAGAAAATCTTGACAGAGAGCGAAAGTTATGAGAAAAGGTAACGAAATCAGGCCGAGAGAGAAATGGAAAGGAGGAGAGGGGAAGATTGGCAGAGAGACTGATACAGGCCTGTTGAAAAGAAGCGAGATGGAGTCAGACAAGGAGAAGAGAAGAAATGTTGTTTGTGCCACAGCTGCTGACGCGTCTCAAGTGATGATTGTACTATCATCTAACACAGTGGTTCTCAACCTTTTTTGAGCAAACGCCCCCCTGACCATACAGTAATCCCCGGGCGCCCCCCCCCCCCAAAAAAAAACAACGTTACAAAATGTCGTACTAAACTTGTTTTCTACACTTATCTGTTATTTTATTCATATTTCACTGCTTTTGTGAAGCTAAGACTCTGGTAAACATATTTCAAACACCAAAACAGTTCTTCCTCATGATGAAGGTGTGTTTTCAGCATTTGGCCTAATTATTTTTATTTTTTTACAGTTCTCTAGAACAAAAATGGCCCATAATGATGGTAATGATGAAGTCGCTGTCCATGGTTAACCAAAAGTCTCTCAACATCAAACAAAGATTGTTGATTTGGTGGAAACCAAGCTTTACAGGCGGGGGTGGGCCTCTATGGTGTGCAGGGGCTGTGGGGGTATACTTTACGGCCCAGGTATTATTACATCGGCAATTGTCCTAAATGTTTGAGTTTCTTTTTGTTTTTTAGCACAGTGAGTAAGAGTGCAAACACATTTTCTCCTTTTTACATGTGCAACTAAAAAGGTGAATTTAATGGAAAAATTGAGGAAATGACCTCCAACCTCAGATGGTTAAGGGCGTGGTGTTAGGGATGGGGTTGGGGGGGGACAGGGGCCGCTGGGCTTCAGTGCCCAGGAGCCCCTAAGAGTATTGATCCGGCCCTGCTGCAACTACACAGCGGTTCAATTTATTTTCCTCAGTTATCAAACTCAGTCTATGTTGTTCCCCCACTGTTAAATATGAAAGGAGGGTGAAAATCACTGGACATGTGTCTGACCTGACCGCCTCCTCTTCAGAGGTTATTAAATGTGTGATCTCTTCTATAACACCGTGTCCTAACTGGATGCGACGCGAGCGAGTGTCCGACAACTGCGTCACATCTGACGCTCTCTGTCCACACTCAATCCGCGTCTGTTGGTTTGTGCAAGACGCTACATCTGAACGACCCCACATGCACGCTGTAACTAAGGTGGCGGCCAAAAATCACCTTAGATCGGTAGGAAAACCCTGTCGGGTAAAGTCGGGCGGACATGTGCGCGTGCTTCACCTGTAAAGACGGCGCCGCTGAAAAAAAAAAGAAAAAAAGGACGGCTCACCTGCTCCTCGCAGGGACGAGCTGTCAGAGGTGCTCTGCTGTTCCTTTCTCTTCAGCCTGTAGCCTGCACTAATGTTTGGCTGTATTTATTAAACATCCATTCATTCAATATGGGTAAACTATTCAAACAAAGAAGCATGCGTGTCATTTAAGTCAGACCGTCTGACGGAGCGGTCTTGTAGTGCGCACTATGGTTGGTTTGAAATATGTTCACATTATGATGCGTGTTAGATTTGCGAAAATTGGTTGAATTGGGTTATTTATGTCAGTTATAGCCTATGCACTTAAAAAGTTGGGAAACCATTAAAGTAGAGCTCAAATGAACTTTGTACAAGCCAAGTTGTGGTGCCCCCCATTTTGCCTGAGCGCCCCCCTCTCAGCCCTCACGCTCCCAGCGCCCCCCAAAAAGTTTACAACGCCCCCTGGGGGGCGGTAGAGCCCCCGTTGAGAAACCCTAATCTAACAGGAGATATACACACACGCACGCTTGCACGCACGCACACGCACTGAAAGGTGTTGATATGAAGATGTTTTATTTCTGAGGACAAACATCCGCAGTGTCTGTTTGTCATAGCAATGCACTGACTCCCTCTTCCTTCTCTTAGCCGTGTCTTCCTCTCTACATCTTTCTTCATCCCTCTCTGTGTGCATTGAGGGGTCACTAACTGGTGGTTCAGTGGATTAAAGGAAGCACAGATGGAGAAGCAGATGGAGAGAGTGATTGGCCATGTTTACGCCTTCTACCTGCGGTTTCTCCCTCCCTTTTTTTTTTTCTCCTTCCTCACTCTTTCGCTCTCTCCTTTGTTCCCCTTCGCCACGCTCGGGCTCCAAGATGAATTTTTATTTCGTAAAGAGCAGACATACACACACGTTTCTGAGACATTTTTTTTTTTTTTTCTTTTTGCTGTGCTGCTTTCTTCATGGAAGTCCTTTAATGTCAGCAAGAGGAAAAAAAAGATGAAATGTCAAGAATGACACAGAGTTCATCTTAAGGTTAAAATCTCTAGTTTAAAAAAAAAGCAAATCCTTTTCTCATGTTGCTTTGCCTTATACTAATATTTATTACACTGAATATTTATTAATCTGCATTCGACCTTAACACATCCCTTTAATTAAATTACAGAAATAAAAATGTTTATGCTGAGTCAATTTTTTGATAATAAAAAGTCTATGTTTAGCCACACATTAATTCTCATTATCAGGGTAAGGCAACTGGTTGGAAGTCTAATATAGTTTTTTTTTTTCCTCCCCATTCTGCCATAAACCTCCATTGTTGTCAGAACTATTAAAAACGCATCAGGGTTGCACTGTTTAACAGGTTCCTTCATTACGATGAACATGGGCGCTGTATTTTATTTAGAGTCAATCCCGTATACAGCGTCCTGCTGCCATAAATACTCATTAGGGCACCACGTCTCCAACAAATGTGCTATTCACTCCTGGTTAAGTAACATTTAGTAAAAAAAACCAGCATTGCACAGTTGTTGTTTTTTTTTTGGAAATTACTAAGACCCTTTTTAAAAATTAAACTATATATTTGTGACCCATTCAAGATTAATGTCTCCAGAAAAGAGCCAATCGTTGAGTTTGGGTTGCGAGCGCCACAGGCAGGGCAGGAAGGGACGTCAGAAAGTGTTGAGAAATGAGCTCCAACACATTGTTGGTTTCAGTCTCTCCTTTGGATCAATAACAGAATATCAATAGCCTTATCCCTTTAATTACTTATTCTGCTCATATGGTGTTCGTGTGGTGTGTGCGTGCGGCGCTAAAGGCTTCGAATGTTCAGCGTGCGTTGCAGTTCTCTGGGTTATTTCTTCTTTTTTTTGTTTCTTTCTTTTCCTGGCAGTTGTGATCTTCCATACTTTTCCTCCTTCTCCAACCCTCCCACCTCTATTTGTCTGGTAGTGAGTCAGGTGCCGTGCCGAGGAAAATTTAGTCAGCTGTCTCCCTTATCGGAAATGTGTGCACGTGTGTGTGTGTGTTGGAGTGAGTGTGTGTGTATGTGTGGCTGTTAGTTATGTTATCTGTGATATAACAGGCCAACCACCTTCTTTTTTCCTCAAGTTAATGAGGGTTCATTTGCATTTTAGCCAAGAGCTTTTCTCCCCTCCTCCTCCCCTCCTCTCTCTTTCTCTCTCTCCGTCTTGCTCTGTCCCTATTTTCTCTCCCCCTGCTCTCACTTTACTAAACCCTCCTCTGTTCACACTTAAATTCACTCACTTATTCTGACATGCACGCACGCAGACACACATACACACATACACACACTATCTCTCTCTTTTCCCTCCTTCTCGGCTCATCAGTATTCATGAGGCCTCCCTCTCTTCCTGTTCTCTTGTTTTTTTTTGTGTTTTTTTTTTTTTTTTTGCCTTGGCTCCAAACGTCTCCCACGGAAACAGGGAGAGCGAAAAAGCGAAGGAGGAGTGGAGTGGAGAGATATATATATAAGAAGACGCGAAAGAAAGGAAGAAGGAAAAGAAGAGAAGGGGGGGCGGAGGGGGAGATAAAGACACAGAGACATGGAGAGTGTGTTTGGCTGTGTATGTAATTGGCCAATAAAAAACAGGGTCCTCAGAGGTAAACAGTTTAGCGGTCGGGGATTGGCCTCAGCAGGTAGCGGGGAGAGAAGATTATGAATATGTAAATGAGTATGCAAAAGACATTAAAGCGGGATCACCTGAGCTTGTTACATTATGACTCCAGGGTCTGGGATGTCAGCGACGGTGGCTAACACACTCGCCGCCATGCATTCTGATTTAACCGGATAATAGGGCCAGCCAGCCAGCCAACCAACCAGCTGCGGCTATTTTTAACACCCTCCTTTTTGTAAAGGCAGAGGCAGCGATGGATGGTGAATTAAGGGTGGAAAGTGATGGGGGTAGTTTTGTTGTTTTGAGTTTGGACATGACATGATGATGACGTGGCGGAGCTGCAACATATTTTACAATAAAGCTGGTTCATTCAACGCCAAATTGCTTTTGTCTCCTCCCACCTCGTGTGTCCTCTCCTTGTCAATCATCTTTTCTGTCTCCCACCACGCTGTCCTCCTCTGCTTTGCCTTTCACTTCTTCTTCTTCTTCTTCTTCCCCCTCCTCAATCATTCACTCCTCGTCTTGTCTTGTCTTGTCTCTCTACAGATGCAACTATCCTGTCTTACGACGGCAGCAAGTTTATGAAGGTGCAGCTGCCTGTGGCGATGCACACTGAGGCGGAGGACGTCTCGCTACGCTTTCGCTCCCAGCGGGCGTATGGCGTTCTCATGGCAACCACATCCCGCAACTCCGCAGACACCCTTCGTCTGGAGCTGGATGGGGGCCGTGTCCGACTTACTGTCAACCTAGGTACACAACATGCATCGCACGCAAACATGTAGATTCTCCAACATTATTTTAATTACCTGTCAGGGGAATGCAGCTGATTCTGGCCTCTTGGCTGTTTCTTGCATAGGAATGCTGATTAATAATAATTATAATGTCGTCCCTGTAAGATAAACTCCTCCAGATGAATCTGCTGCACTGTTTAGAAAGACACAGGTTTCACAGGCTCCTTATGAGCATTTGTAGAGTTTGAACTGACCGCCACATAGTGACTATGTATAACTCTCACGCACTCACTCACACATACACAAGTGAAGGTTAGTGGTATTGTTTTTTTTGTGTTGAACAGAGGGTCAAGCCTCAAGCTGCATTCTCTGCTCACTCCCAGTGGACCTGTGCATCCCTAACACCTGCAACAATCAACACAAAGACTCACAAACTGCACAAACACATACAAACACACAGAGATAGTGCACTGCACACTTAACTGCAGGAAAATCCCTCCACTGTTTGTACATTTTTCTTCTTCTACGTTCAACAGCCAAACACATTTTTTTTCATTTCTCACCATGTCACATACATGTAAAGCACATGCACACATACTGTAATGATACACACGCTTACAGAGGGGTGCATGTGTTGGTCTCTGGTTGTCTGCAGCCACGTCTTTTCTGTGGTTGACGCCACACGACACACCAAAGCATCATGGGTTTTTAAAAAATTAAAAAAAAGTGATGATCATCGTGATAACAGGGGCTCGAATCTTCGAACAATTTGCGAAGATTTGTGCTCTGGATGGGTGACAAAAAATATATGGGATGTGTTTGATGTCATCAGACCAAAGTGACACACATGACCCATCTCAGTCTCCTGGTGCTTTTTTTTTGTCGATCGGTGACTGAAAACTTGTCGCCCAGACCAGAGCAGCCGGTAAACAAACACACACGGCTCATGCTGGGGGGACACGACGCTCTCCTTCACATGTCACTGCAGATTTTATTGGCTAAAAAAAACAACAACAACAACAAAAAAAAACAAAGCCGCAAACGCACACTGTTGTAAGAAAATACGCTGTCCAGCTTGAGGTCCTGTGACAAAGGAGAGTGTGTGTTTTCTCAGCAGTGTGCGTGTGTGCGTGCTTGTATATGCACATATGAGTGCAGGGTGTGTCCATGTGTGCGTCCCCAGGGCGTGGAGAGTATGTGTTGTGTGTGCAGCATTAACCCTCTGCTCTGCTCTCCCTCCAGACTGTATCAGGATAAACTGTACAGCCAGTAAGTGATCCTCCATCTCACCTAACCCCCCCCCTCCCTCCTTCCTCCTCCTTCTCAGAATGTGTGCGTGCGTGCGTGTGTTTTTGTTAATGTGTCTCACTATTTCTCACTCTCTTTCTTATCACTTCATCCGATCGTAATCTCTCATC
Organism: Decapterus maruadsi; assembly: GCA_030347415.2. Classification (NCBI taxonomy): domain Eukaryota; kingdom Metazoa; phylum Chordata; class Actinopteri; order Carangiformes; family Carangidae; genus Decapterus; species Decapterus maruadsi. The sequence goes on along the minus strand of CM064888.1, from coordinate 7,431,900 downwards.
ATCTCTTCAACACACCTTTGTGCCATGTGCCATGTGTCTGTGTGCATATATGTGTGTGCGTGCGAGTGTGTGAATGTGTTATTGTTCGGCAGGGGGAGGCGCACATATTGCGTGTGAGTGTCTGCATGTTCAGCTTCACCACAGGAGTGGTGTGAATTTTGCTGAGGGCCAGGGTTTTCCATGTCAGCCATTTTACCAAAGAGGGATAGACGGAAGAGAGGACGGTGGGGGTTGATGATGGATGAGGAGGAGGAGAGAAAAAAAAAGAAAGAAGAAGAAGAAGAAGAGGAAGAGAAAGGCGGGGAGAATAAATCAGAGTATGAGGTGTTCAGGTGAATTTGATGTGCTGAGAAGTGTGAGCTCGTCTTAGCTGCAACTCGGAGCTGCAAGATAATTACTTCTCCTTCATGCCGGAGACAAAAGACACATTATCCCTTCTGCTTTTTCTGTCGCACCTTCTTTCCCAAACGTCTGTCTGGTTTTTGCTTTTTTTATTTGTTTGCTTGTTGTTTCTCTCTAAACTATACATGGAGGGGATTTTTTTTTTTTGGTGGGGAGGGTGTTAGTGTTTCATGCAATGTGTTTAAGTTTATGTTTGCGAGTGGCTTTGCATTCTGTATTCTTTTCGTCGCCCATCTGTGTCTGTATTTTCTGGGTGTGTGAAAGTGAATGTGTGTGTGTTCATGCTGCTGTGAGTGGAGCTGAATCCCTGATGAAGTTTAATTCCCTCACGAGGAGTTTCTCTCTGTCACGACCACAGAGAAAGCGCGAGAGAAGGGGAGAGAGAGAGAGAGAGGGAGAGACGAATGCTCTGTGACGGCAAAGAGGTGGTGAAATGGACGACTGCAGTTGCCATAGAAACCCTACTAGTAGCCACACAGCGCCCGTCGCCGTTGCTATCCCGCATGCCGGTTGGCCAATTTTAGACCGGTTGTCTCAATGAACATTTCAGTAGGCAGCCACTTTTCTGGCACACCGTGTGCATACAATAAATTATACATCTGATATTCGAAGGGGAAGAAAAAAAAAAATTATTTAACAGCCAGGCGCCACTGAAAGAGTCCACTCAGCAGTCAAATAAAAAGCCTCGGCATGGGAGAGATTTGAGGCTTATCCAGCAGAAAAGCCATTTGTTATTTGGAGCTAATGAAATATGAAACGCTTTTTGTCATTTTGTTTTCATTATCCTGCTTTTTATAATCTGCAGTAGCTTATGCAATTTGCTTTGAATTGGTATTTCCGTCGCAACGGTCCCCCTTGTCTTTCTCTTTGAATCGTCTTGCCTTATTATTGTCTTCTGGTTTTGAGCCGTGCAGAGTGCTGACTGGCTGCTGACCGCCAGCAGCTCAACGTTAAACCTCAACTCGGAGCTCGCCGCGCTGCCCACCGTGCTGCTGCTGCTGCTGCTGCTGCTGCTGCTGCTGAACGCACTGTTAGCACTGACCTAAAATAGGTGTGTGTGTGTATGTGTGTGTTTCAGCTCCCAGGTGGACACAGATCACTGCCTCACTCTCACATCAGTCTGCTCATTCTTTGAATATTTGGTTACACACGCACATGCACACACGGCTGAAAACTCACACATACATACACATATTCTCTCCTTCACTCAGCGCTAGGCAGTGATCCATGGTAACAGGATGAGATGCTCATGCCCAGAACACAGCTGAGTCTCCTCAGGGGAACCCTGTGTCCTCTCTCAATGCACAACACACTCTTTTAGTGTTGAAAAAGGCACACAAACACACACACACACAGAGCGCCATGTCCGTTTTGATTGACTTCTCATAATTAATCATGCTCGTCGTGTGTCATTCGGCTTCACTTTCTTTACCTCCTTCTCTCTTTCTTTCTCTCTGTGTGCGTGCGTCTATGAGTGATGATGTGGGCATACTTGACATTTTCTGCAGCAGAATCCGTTCGGGTCAGTTTACCTCTCACCTCCTCCCCCCCCGCCTGCCGCCTGCTACCCGCCCCCCCGTCATTACCTCCTATAGGTCACTGTAAGCAGACTCACTCATTCGCTTTCCTCAAGCCAGCAGGGCTCGGAGGAAGAGAGGGGAGTATTGGCGAGTTGGTAGGTGTTATGTTCGGCGGGTGAGTAGGAGGAAGGGGGACATTCGAGGTCTTGGGGAGAAGAGTCAGTCTGTCAAATGTGTGCAGTCACCTATGTGAAGATATGAGCTGGTGGATGGACGGCGAGAGGGAGAAAGAGAGAGAGACATCATGAGAGGACAGCTCAGCTTCTTTCATTCTGCTGCACATCAGCACCTTGGAGAGCTCCCTGATCCTCCTTCTCCTCCTCCACTGTGTGTCTAGTGCCACCATGAGGCTCGCTGCTGTATTGCACTCTTGTGGAGAATAAAAAAAAAATGCATGCAGGCAACACAGTCGGGCTCATGTATGTTATTAAATGTGCGGGGGCGGCCAGGATTGTGGGGCAGTTTTAGGCTTCAAGTGGGTGCAAAAATGCGTGCTGTCTAGTCTGTGTGTCTGTGTGCGTGTGGGTAATAGCTGGTCATCACCAGTGGTGTGATCTGTCCACAGATGGATTGTCTCAGCGTGGGCCTGTTGTGACTCACAGTCTCCATCTTAGGCACCCATGGCATCCATTTATGTAAATCTATCTTTCTGTCTGTCTGTCCGTGTCACGTCATCTGTCTCGCTGGCTTATCTGCAGAGAGACCTGTCTATCTATCTGTGGAGAGAGTGTCCTGACACGGAGGTGTTTGTCTCCCCCAGGATATGTATGGTTCCTCCTTCCTTCCCTTCCTCCCTCCCCCCCTCCCCTTATTTCCCTCCATTTCCTCACTCCTGTCCTTAAAAATTTAATTCAACCTGCCTGGCTCTCTGCTTCTCGTTCCTTCTTCTGGTTCTCTACTTTCTGTCTCTGTCTCTCTACATCTCTTATCTCCTCCTCTTCCTCTTCCTCCTCCTTCTTCTTCTTCTTCTTTCTCTTATCTGTCTCTCTCTCCACCTCTCTGTGCATATGTTAATGGTGCTCTGGGCTATGTGTAGGTAAAGGCCCAGAGACCATCTTTGCGGGGTCGGGCCTAAATGATAATCAGTGGCACACAGTGAGGGTAGTCCGGCGTGGCAAGAACCTCAAACTCACCGTGGATGACCTGCAGCCTGTCGAAGGTAACCACAGCAGTTTAGCTTTTCACCATATATATATATATGACCCACCACACCCAACCCCTTGACAAAGTTCTGCATCTTTATCTGTGTAATTGAACGTAATCATTCTGAATTAGAGTTTAAATAAGATTCCGGAATAGTGATTGGTTTAGGAATGAACAGTTCCACTTGTAGCACAACATTCCGTAGCCCTCACCTTTGAAGTTTACCCCCCACGCCACCAGGTCTGATGGCGGGCGACCACACCCAGCTGGAGTTCCACAATGTGGAGACGGGTATTGTGACGGAGAAGCGCTTCATTCCCGCCGTGCCCTCCAATTTCATCGGCCACCTTCAGGGCCTGACGCTGAACGGCATGCCCTACATCGACCTGTGCAAGAACGGCGACATCGACTACTGCGAGCTCAACGCCGTTATCGGCTATAAGAGCATCGTGGCCGACCCCGTCACCTTCCGCTCGCGCTCCAGCTTCGTCACCCTGCCCACGCTGCAGGCCTACTACTCCATGCATCTCTTCATGCAGTTCAAGACGACGTCTCCCGACGGCCTTATTCTCTACAACAGGGGAGACGGCAATGACTTCATAGTGGTAGAGCTGGTCAAAGGGTGAGCTGGATAATCCACAGTTTGTGCTGTTATTATTATTTCATTAATTGTTTTTTTTAGATTTTATAGAACCAATACACAGTATAAGGGCATTAATGTGTAATTTTAATGAGGTTGTGGTAGTATATGCTGTTTCTACTGTGATTTATGGTTAACGTTGTCCTTGATGAACAAAAAAAAATAGAAATATACTGAAATATCAAGTATGAAAAATGCACAAGCCAAGCAGCCTCTTTTAATTATGCTTCTACAAGACAGATTATAATGCCCTGAAGTGTGTGACCCTGTGTTGTTCTTCATCATGAATACGATTAATTCGCCTTTTTCGCCTCCCAGTTGTTCAACTGCCTCCTCTCTCTCTCTCACTTTCTCCTTCTACTTGCTTTCTCTCTCTCCAGCTACCTGCACTACATCTCTGACCTGGGCAACGGGGCGCACCTGATCAAGGGCAACTCCAACAGTCCTCTAAATGACAACCACTGGCACAACGTGCACATATCCCGAGACACGAACAATCTCCACACGGTCAAGATTGACACCAAAGTCACCACACAGACCACCATGGGTGCTAAAAACCTCGATCTAAAGGGTACGCACAAATATACAAGCTGCTTATACATATACTTAATTGATAATACCTACAGTATTTGTACAGACTCAGTTCAAAATGTATACTTTTTACAGATTTATGTTATGTTGACAATTGGGGAAAAACGCTGATTTGCTGCATTAATTTAAACTAAATGACAAAATTAAATACCAGCACCTCTAAGGCTCACTGTTAACACATTTGAGTAGAAATGACAAATTGCTGTTCTGTGGGGGGTTATGATCCAGGATTTGTTCATTGAGCTTTAGATATCCTAATAGGTGGATTAATTATTATTTTTTTGTTCTTTATCAAACAAAACTGCCAAATAATTATTGTTTCAAGCATTAAAATTAGAAAACATGGAGCTTATCTTTGTTAAATATCAGTGTAAACTGAATATTTTGGGATTTAGAGACTTATTCCACAACTTTGTTAAACCTTTTATCCACGAAGTTGTTCTCTAAAAATAATAATAGATCAGTCGGTGCTAAAAATACTCATATTGTATTGTTTTTAATCCTTGTGGTGTAACTGTTAGTTGTATTTTATTCATTTATTAGGGACTACAGATGTAAATTAGCGGCTCGGCTACAATCCGGCATATTTACTACAGTATTTTATACCAATGTTCATTAATATGCAATATTCAAATAAAGTATTTACTATTATTATTATTATTATTATTATTATTATTATTATTATTATTATTATATTCAGATCGGGTCTGATAGATGCCGTTCACTGTGTTGTGTTGTTTTTGGACAGGTGACCTGTACATCGGGGGCGTCTCCAAAGAGATGTACCGAGACCTGCCTAAGCTGGTCCACTCCCGCGAGGGTTTCCAGGGTTGCCTAGCAACAGTTGATCTAAATGGCCGCCTCCCTGACCTTTTAGCTGATGCCTTAGCAACCATGGGACAAGTGGAGAGGGGCTGTGAAGGTGAGGCGCACACACACAAAAACACACATACACACACATACACAGACACACACACAGTAAAACAAACAGATGAGTCCAGGTCCCTTTTACTGCTTTTTCCTTTCAGTTTTCATTGAACTCATGCTCTCTGTTATTAGGATAACCCACTAACCCAGCTCTTGCTCTGTTAGATGTAAATTTGACTCTCTTTCTTCTCATCTCCCTTTCAGTCTGTCTGCACATAGTGGTTTTCTCTCTTCTCTCTCTCTCTCTCTGCTCCACTCTTTCAGCAGTTCACAGGCATCTGTGCGCATTGACTAACCATCTAACTTAATTTGCTTGTTTGCTTTTTTGTTTGGCTGACAAAAGTTACATTGATGAAAGCTGACTTGCAAGGTATATCGCTTTGTGTGAGCATGATGTGAGACACGTGTGTAAGGGTGCAGAAAATGTAGGTGTGGATGTGTGAGTGTGAGTGAGTGTGTTGTGTGAGTGTGTGTGTGCGTGTGTCGAAACTACCCAGTGGTGTCCGGTGTTGTGTGGATCCCAGTGATCCAGAGTCAAAGGTCAGAGGTGACCTGTCCTCTCCTAGCCACCGTAGTGACTTCATCACAGTAGTAAAACATCCACCACCGCTTGACTTGAGTTGACCACAGCTCCACCACCCGGGTTGCCTAGCAGCATGCTGTCTAACCCCCCTCTCCTCCTCCTCCTCCTCCTCCTCCTACTACTGACTCCCCCAAATCCTGAAAAACTTCAATACTCTGTTTGTGAATGATTTCACACCCTTTCCTTTCCTCCATGCCTCGTGTTAGAAGTGCATCGAAGGAGAAACCAACGCTTTGACTTTTTTTCTCGTCCTGTGTGGTTTTAGCACGAGGCAGCGAGAGAACAGTGACGGACCGCTGGAGAAAAGAGTATTGAGATGAAGGCTTTTAAACATAACTCTGACTTATTATGTTTAACTCCCTCCTCCTGTCCTTGCCCCACTCATCTAGCCTCTCCACCTGCATGTTGTCAACATTTGGCTCTTTTCACCCCCCGCCCCCTTTCTAGTAACACAGATTCCACTTTCGTTTCCAGTTTGTATGGATATGGATAATCTTAGTCTCCTCTGTAAATGTAAAAAAAAAAAAAAAAAAAAAAAAGCTTAAGAACAGGAGCCTATCCACATTATCCGAGTCTCACGACGACTTTCTACTAATACTACTAATCAAAACACCATTGCAGCACAACAGTCTACCCTGCCATTTCAAAAAAACAGTTTCAAGGAAATATGGTCTAAATAAAAAAATAAAAAAAACTAACCATACTTGGCATATTATTGTGAACATACTGGGCTCCAGACAAAAAACGTGAAAGAAAACGTGTGTGTCTGTTTATAATCTCCTAACTTGTGCACCCTCCAACCCCGCCACGTCTCTCGCTGCAGGTCCGAGCACTACCTGCCAGGAAGACTCCTGCTCAAATCAGGGGGTTTGTTTGCAGCAGTGGGAGGGCTTCACCTGTGACTGCAGCATGACTTCGTATGCGGGGCCGCTATGCAACGATGGTGAGTCTCCAACCGACTCATTTTTCTGTCTCAGATCAGAAAAGGAAGGATTTTTTTTAGATATTTAGATAGAAATATAAGTACAGACTGTTGTGTTTAAAAAGGTAGAAACCACACACAGCTCACTATAACTGTGCTGTTGGAGCTGCAAGTGTAAAAATCCATCCGCTTGAATGATCTGCCTTCAGCGTGCATTGTGTCAGAGCCGCCACGTGAGGGCACTGTCATCTGTTGATTCTGAGTTGGCACTAAAATACTTCACTACCTGCTCAATGTCTAGTTTAGGCTTTTAAAACCTGATATCTTTTTCTTTCTCTGTGTGTAATGATGATTAATAATTTAATCTTTAGATGCTGGATTTTATTTTTTTTTCTCAGATGCCTTACAAGCAAGATATGTGATGGTTTTATAGTCGCTCAATGAGTCAAGTAATTGTACGAGTTGTTATTTGTGTGAGTCAATTATAATAGTCAGCCTTCTGCAGTTATGTTAAGAAGTACTTGGGGAAATACACATTTTTTTTACAGCTTGTAGGAGGAACAAGCAGACTGTGGAGGACCAGTCAACTGTGACATTTTAGAGTTTTTATTGTTATTTTCCAATATGCCCTTTGTGTATTAAACATTTTGGAAAAAAAAAGAGGTACCATCTGCACGATGGAGCTTCTGATGATAGATAGCACTGTTTAGGCCGCGTAGACTTGCTCGCTATTAAATTTTTTTATCTGTGCGGACCAGCTGGGACCACTTATATCTTTGGGCGCGATGGAGGCATGGTGGTTTACACATGGCCGCCGAACGAACGTCCCAGCACCAGGGCAGACCGGCTGGCCCTCGGGTTCAGCACCCAACAGAAACACGCTATTCTGCTCAGGGTGGACAGTGCATCTGGCCTGGGAGACTACCTTCAGCTGCAGATAGTAAGTGCACACAGAAAATGGTGTTTTTCCTTCCTTTTTATTTATTTATTTTTTTCATTCAGGTTTTTAAGATTTGTTGTTTGCTGAGATTCCTTTATTTAACCAGGATGTCTCTTGAGATACATTGGGTCTGTATGTTCACATGTCACCAGGTAGTGGACAGCTGGCACAGTGAACCCACACTCATGTGTTAGACAAATATATTCCTTCCTTTTAAAGGGATAGTTCAACATTTTGGCATATTGGCCCTTTGCCATAATCCCCATAGTTTTAGGAGTAGGTTCATTACCTTTAATTGTCGGTGCAAGCTATTTTTAGAATGGCAGAGCAGAGCCGTGAGCTAGCTTATGGCTAATGGGATTTCTTGGTTTCCCTCATCAAACTCATCAAATAGACAATCCAACAACTCTAAAACGCTCTGGTGGACAAGTTGTGACCTGCACATTCACCACGCTGTGAGATAATAACGTAACGTTGTGAGACAGAGTCGTTTTAGAGGTAAATTCAGAGACTGTTTGCTGAAAAACTGTCCCTGACGGCAACGTGCATCAGCGGTTTTGCATGAATTTACCTCTAAAACATCTAAATGTTACTACAAAACATTAAACACAGGAGGCATCACTCCTTATGTCTCTGTTATCTACAGTGGGTCGACAGACTTCCATTATTTGATTTAATCACTTCACCCAACTTTTGAATCCATGTGTGTTTGTCATCGGGTTGTAACCGCAGTAAAACAATATTTGGTCGATCCCACTTATTTGTTCATTATGCGGAAGCAAAACTAACAAACCATCTGAGCTCCGTTCAGCCGTGTATTTGAATTTGTGTAAGTCGCAGGATGTGGTTTATCTCCCACTGAGCTCCGATAAACCTCCATCTGGATGATCCGTTGGCAGCGCCCTGATATACCTGTTACATGAAATTCGTCTCGCAAGTCGGCATCTGACTGGGACTAAGCAATATCACCTAAAATCAGTATCGCAAATCAATTATTACATTCCCTCTGCTAAGATTGTTAAATGATATTAAATTATCTTATTAGATACATTTATGCATAAGATTATCTCACTCACAACAGGGGAGCTTTCCAAGCCTTTAGGAAATTAGCAGAAAATACTAGGATTTCTGAATTGCTTCATGGCTTCTTTTATATGGACTGACATTATTTCGGTAAAAGCTTGTGTGATAGACGGCTGCATCCTTTACTGCTCCAGGGTAAAGTTGTTATGTAGCATCAGTCATAGCTAATGAGGCTAACCTCCTTTCCTACCTGCTCCCTCTTCATCTGCAACTCCCCCCCCGGTGCATCTTTTGCAACATTACGCTGTTCTGTTGTTGTTTTCTCTTGCAGCTGCTGGTGGAACAATGAAATGAACCCACACATGTCGGTTTTGGTTTCCTTTTTTTTTTTTTTTTTTGATTTATTGCCAAGTCCAACATTTGACTCTTTTTGCAAACTATGGGTATTTGGACAGACTCGTTATTATCTCCGTTACAAGAGACACAAAAACACACACAGTAGCGAAATAAAAGTGGGGCTTGAAGATAGGGAGAAATGAAAATTCATGCCTTTTTGAAAGCAATTACATTTCTCATCAAGCGTTTTCGTATGTGTCCCCCTCCCCCCTCCCCTTTCCCCCGCTCCCCTTCCCCCCTCCCTCAGGACAAGGGCAACATTAGAGTAGTGTTTAATGTCGGCACTGACGACATCAACATCGAGGAGAGCTCCAAGTTTGTCAACGACGGGAAGTACCACATAATCCGCTTCACCCGCAGCGGAGGCAATGCGACCCTCCAGCTGGACGACTTGCCGGTCATTGAGCGCTATCCCTCAGGTAGGCCCCCCGCACATAAGCCCCCAACCCACCCACCCACTCACTTTAGCACAGCACAGCACAGCACAGCACTGCCTGTCCTGTCCCGGGACAGCGCGGACTACACCTTTAAGTCCAAACCTACTCACTTCCTGATTGATGATTCACTATCAATGTTTATATTCAAACACTGAAGGTTGAGAAATACTTATAATTGCAGCTTTGTTTCATGTTATTGTGTTTGAAATGAAATATGTGTGATCTGATGAAACTTGACTTTTTAAACCATAAAATGAGATTATGAGTTATTATTACAATAGCTTGTACAGTAGCCAGCTATGTCATGTTAGGCCTGTTAAATAGTGTTAAAGGTAATTTATGAAAATAGTCAATTCAGGTGTCAGTCTGTTTTTCTCACCATAAAAGAAAATAATAACAGTTGGTGCATTTTGGACAAACAATAATTTAAAAACATGTCATATTTTGAGTTAAATGTTTAACTAGAGAGGAAAAATAAGAAAATGAAAAAAGTGTATTTTGTTGAACATAGTCTTTGTTTTTATATTTGTTTGTTTTTATATATATAAAGTGGTAATCTTAGCTATAGTAGTCTTTAACACAATGAGGTCCAGGCTTGAGGTAGTTGATAGATAAAATGCTAAATGTTAGTTGTTGTGAGGTGTGTGTGAGGGTTCTTCCTGTATGTAACTCTAAACTCAGTCAGTTATATAGACAGTTTGTGGCAGCTGTAACATTATTTCCCTGTGCTCTTGCAGATGTTAACCCCTGAAATGTCTCTTTAAATTAAACCCAATGAACAGAGAGTAAGAGTCCGCTCACTGGAAACATAGTGAATTCAGCTCTTCTTCTCTTCTTCTTCGCACAACAAGCTTTTTACCTTAACGCAGTGACATGCCAACAATGAGCAGACCATTACTTTCTTTTCATTGCTGTTCTTTTTGTATCCAGCTCCTGTACCACGTTTGGATGTGCGTAATTACTACTGTGTTTTCATCTCTAAATTAAAGGCAACATTGATAACGAGCGCCTGGCCATCGCCAGACAGCGAATCCCCTATCGGCTCGGTCGAGTAGTTGACGATTGGCTACTCGACAAAGGTAAAAACCCTGATTAAAATTCCTTAAAACTTTGAGCTTTAAAAATACAATTTGAAGACAGTTGAATATACTTTATTGTGCACCATCAACTAACATCTAAAAATCTAAATCCATAACTAAGTATTTAAAAGTTGGGCAGCTGTAGTGTGTAATACTGTGTAAACTGTAGTGCCTGTGAACGTATCTTGTTAGTGTGTATATGATAATATCAGGTTAAAGGGACGATGGAGAGATATAAATGTGAATAAATCAGAAAATAGAAAAAGAAGTGCTGATAAAAGATGCTTTATTAAGACTGGTAAATAATTTTGTTTCTTATCAAATTGTAAACGATAAAGCATTTACTAAAGATTTTATGTTGAAAAACAATTTTGTAATCAAATTAAAGTACATGCAAAGTATATTGTGACATGTAAGAATTATGTAAATTTGAAATGACTAATAGAGCGATGCTTTTTTGTTCTGAAAAAAAGTAAAAGTTTTCCTCCTAAACTTCAGCAGAGCTCCTTAAATTAGCCTCTAGTCCCTTTAACAGTGAGCAGTGCTAGAGCTTTATAACCTGTGCATGCTTTCATAGGGCTGTTACAACAGTTCCTCTAGATCTCTGTCTCTCTGTCTGCCTTGTCTGCTGCTCCTTCAGATACAATGTCGTGCCGTACAGCCATCACCATAGCAACCATCTGTCAGCCCCCTGTCTTCTCAGGGCCCCTCTGACTCCTCTCATCTGCTGCCTCCTCCTCCTCCTCCTCCTCTTTGCCTCTTCATCCTTCGACTCCTCAGTCTCTTCACCCCTTCCTCTTCTTCTTCCCCTCCTTCTGTTCTCACTCTTATCTCTCTCAGCTCTTCTCCACGGTTCTCCACGGCTTCGATTTGCTCTGCCATGCTTAATCTATCCCATCCTCTTACCATAGCTTGGGGGTGGTGGATTGTGTAACACTCAAACACTCTTGTGTGTGTATGTATGCACGTATGTGACCACTGGTATGTATGTGTGTGTGACTGTATTTGCGTGTGTCCGTCCACCTTCTTCCCCCTTGGTGCGCCTGTGTGTCTCCTTGGCGTGTTTGTGTTTTGCGTGTGTGTGCGCGTGTGTGCGTGTGTGTGTATATAGGTCGCCAGCTCACCATCTTCAACAGCCAGACGACGGTACGCGTCGGCGGAGGCGAGAAAGGCGCCAGCATGTTCCAGGGTCAGCTGTCCGGCCTCTACTACAACGGCCTGCGCATCCTCAACATGGCCGCCGAGGGGCACCCGCACATCAGAGTGGACGGCAGCGCGCGGCTGGTCGGCGACATGCCGTCCTCCTCCATCACGCCGCAGTCCAGCGCCGCGGCCGGCGGCAACCGGTCCGACTCCGCCCCCTCCATAAGTGACATCACAACCACCACGGCCACCAACAGGAAGCAGGGCGCCACACAACAGGTCAGCGCGCGTCAAGTGTTTCATGTTGTGTGGTCATGAAAGAGTTTAGATATTAGTCCTCAGACGTCGTCCTGTCCTGTGACATCATCCTTCGCCGCCTGTCGTGTGACAAAGGGTCATTAAAAAGTCTTAATTTGCTTTGATAAGTTCCTTTTTGATCTCAGTTAAGAGGATTATCCAGCACACAGCCCACTAAGCAGAGACGAGAGGAGGGCGACATACTGTATATATGTAGGACTGGGATTGTTTTAAACTCCACTCAAAAGGGGAATTTATTTATTTATGTGCCTCATTTCATACACAGAAGCAAAAAGTGTTCAATGTACTTCAGCAAAAACATGAAATAAGCATAAGAAATCACACACTATATGCTTATGGAGCCTATTTTAAAAAGGGAAGATAGACATCATCAGGATTTAAGCACAAAAGTATAAAAGCAATAAGGCCACGGCCACAGTTAACAGTTAAAGTTTTTAACTTAAATTCAAAGATAATGAAAAAGTCTTGTATCGTTCCAGCTGCGTGAGCTATAAACCATCATTTGAGCTGTGTACTCTGCAAAAACTCAAAATCTTTCCAAGAATATTTGTCTTATTTCTTGTCAAAATGTCTCATTTCTAGTCAAAACTAATCTCAACTTGTTTTCAGATAAATTTTCACTTGTTTCAAACAAATTTTCACTTGAAATAAGTAGAAAAATCTGCCAATGGAGCAAGTTTTTTGTGCTTGTAATAAGAAAGAAAAACTTGCTCCATTGGCAGACTTTTCTACTTATTTCAAGTGGAAATTTGTTTATTAAGTTAATTTTTAGGTGATGAGATAAATTTTGACTAGAAATGAGACATTTTGACAAGAAATAAGACAAATATTCTTGGAAAGATTTTGAGTTTTTGCAGTGTAGCACCATAAAGAGACACAGCAAGTATTTCATTTTTAGTTGCAGCAGAATGTCACCTAGGTGTAAACATGCATGCAAATAAATCTTAACCCATCTGACAATTTATATATATAATCTATGGCTGCACATGTTCTACCAAGACAAGAAGACTCACATCCACATGCGATTGTTTCTCCTGCAGCTAATTCACTTGAAAGGATTAGATGGCAAATTCTCAACTAAGTGGTCTCTGCCAACTAAATTACAGGAGGAGAAATGTTTGTGTTAATGGAGGTTGTAATGGCTTTTCCCATAATATGCGCCTAGTAAACTGATGCAAATGGGCCTCGGCAACAATAGAAACAAATAACTGTTATCGAAGCGCATTCAAAGTGGATGCAACTGCGGTCGATGGCGGCGATGTCAGAGGACGCATTAATCGGCAGGTACGCACACCGGCAACCGACTCTTTTGTTCAGATCACCGCCGAGATGTTGTCTCGGCTCTTTGTGGGCGTCTGTGTGTACTGCAGTTCTTCTTCTGTGTTATAAAACTGGCGTGGCTGTCTGCCGCACTGAAAAAGATCCTTCTTTTTTTTTTTCATTTTTTCTCTCTCCAGTGATACAAGTTGCCATGGAGATAGTGAACCCCACTACCCACCGCTTGCTTTCTTTTCTCCCATCCAGACTCCCATAGAGAATAGCTCCTCTGTGTATAAACTACCAGCTGTTTCAGACATAAATAATAGAACGCCGAGAGCTGTGAGCTAAGCCTCAGGCATCAATAATGGATATGAGAGCTGGATGGATAGCACTGCAGAGTGACAGCGTTGTCACACAGGAGCTTGTTTTCACACCTCACCTCTAAATCTCTCTCTGTATATACGTCTGTGTGCTTTTTGAACACTATTCCTGCTCCTATGCTGATGTCAGTGCTAAATCTGGGGATGCAGAGAGTTGTGCACTGGAGTCAATATCACTGTATGAGAAGTAGGTCAGCGCGGCTATATGCTCGACATACCGCAGTGTGTGTGCTCATCGTGGTTGTCGGTGTGAGTCCAACAGCCGCTCCTCGCCTGCTCTGGCCCCACAAACTCTTTTGTGTTTGTGTGTTTGTCTTATTTAAGAAAGAATCTACTGCTTCTCCATTGAGGCTGCCTAGTGTTGCTTAGCAACCAACCTGGCCTTAACCAGTGCACACACACACACACACATGCACAATGTAGAGAGACGAACACAAACTGCACACACTGCTCTCACTCTCACTCACTCACTCACATACAAAAAAAAAAAAAAAACCCACTCAGGTGGATTGAGAACATTAAGCTTGAATTGCAGCACATTGCATCAGAGGAGGGGCGATGAGAAGCGTCTTCCAGAGGTGGCGGTGCTGCTGCGGGTCCAAGCAATTTATCGATTTCACGCACACACCCCAAGTTTGAGCGTGTGTGTGTGTGTGTGTCGAAGTGGATCTGCCTAAGTCGCCCCATGGGTTTACTCCTACCGTCGGTACTTTGTGCAGCAAAGAAATGTGTTACGTGCCTCCTCCTCCTCCTCCTCCTGGAGTCCACATTTTATTGATTGATTTTTTTTTTTTTGCTGTTTGTTGTTGTATGTGTGCGTACGTGTGTTAAAAAGTGGAATGGATTAATAATGCATGACAGCTGAGCGCACCAGCAAGGAGAGGAGAGGGCGAGATTGTGTGAGAGTGTTTGAGTGTTTATGCTAGAGGCTGCTCTGACTCACAGAGCTGCTTGAGTTTGGGTTTGATTTTTGTTTTTTTTAGTGCCTTGTTTGTGTGTTTTCTGCTCATGTGTGTGAGCGCGTACCTGCCGTTTGATGGAACGACTGATAGAAGAGACCCGAGGCGCAGCGCTGCGCCCCATTGGCTATCAGGCATCAGCTGACCCAGACACTTCCACAAGCCCTCAGAACATCTATCTCTCATTCGCTCCTATCCTCCCTCCCGATCTGGCTTTTTTTTCTCTCCCCCCTCTCTTGCTATCTTCTTTCGCTCTCCATATCTTTCACATCTTTTTCTCCCTCTCTTGCCTTTCTTCTCTCTTCTTTCCACCCATCTTCTGGAGATACTTTCTCCCTACTCTCCCCTCCCTCCCTGCTCACTTTTCTCTTTTCCTCTTCCTTTGCTCTCTCTCCCTCCATATCTTTCCATATTTACCCGTCACTCCCCCCTCTCCTCTCCTCTCTCCCGCCCTCCTTCTCTCCCTCCCTCCCTCCCTCTCTCTGTGTGGTTGAGCTCCAGTGATAGGCTGTTAATGCAGGCAGTGTATGAGTCTATCTCACCATCTGCAGTAGTGGAGCTAGCTTCTGTCCTCTCTCGTCAGGATCTCTTCATCAGCCCGCTGCCAACTTCAGCACCGATTCTGTTTTGTACTGTTAGTGCTCGCTCGTTGTGTGGATAGATGTGTCTCAGTAGAAATAGACCAATGGAGCATGTTTGCCTATTGTAGGGCTCGTGTGTGTGATTTCCAGTTGTGAAAGTAGCAGACAAGCTGTTGAATCTTCTGCACGAGTGTGTGAGGACAGAGTGCAGCAGCTACTATGTGTGAAGGCAGTCAGGGAGGCATGGACGGCCGTTGGCACTGTTCGGCTGCTCAGGTAGAGATTTTGCTCTTTCAGCATGCAGATTTCCTTCTCTCCATGCTCTCTCTCTCCTTTCTCTCTCTTCCTTTTTTTCTCTCTCTTCCCTCCTGTGCATCTTTGTCCATCATTGTGTCAGCATGCTCTGTTGGTCTCCAGCGGAGGAGGAAGAGGAGGAGGAGGTGGAGGAGTGGAGGCATCCTGGACTGCTTAGCACATCCTCTATAAACTTCTGTGACTTATCGATGTGATTTAAGTCGTGTCTCCAGTTTTTCCTTGTGTTCATTGTCCCCCGACTCCCCCCTCCCTCCTCCCATGTGATAGGTGGGATCAATAGTCCAATTGACACCTTCCCGGTTGAACGGGGCGGTCAGCTGATGGGGTGATGTCACAGATCAGAGGAGGGGTCTTGTTAAATGTACTTGTCCGCTTTTAGCCGTAAATCTGGATTCAAAACAGGTGTCTAGTCTGTGGAGGGCGCATAGGTGTCTGGATCAATAACCAAGCACAGTGGCTTTGCATTGATTGGTGACAGATGTCAGGGGGGTGATGTGTTTCCTACCGGCTGATTGGTTCTTATGCTATTTGGATCCTGGCAATGGCACAGAGGTTTATTGACTGGCTGCAATCCAGCGGCTAAGCTCGCCCTAGCAGCATTTGACAGCCCAGTGGGCAGAAACTGATTGGAAAGGCAGCGGAGGAAAGACAGAGTCAAGCATCAATAACTTAATATATGATTCAGGCCAAACTAAACCACAGTAGACTAGACTTGTCAGGACCTGGACCACACCATGCAACAAGGCCAGCAGCAGCAGCAGCAGCAGCAGCACAGGCTATATTTTTTCTCCCAGATAAATAAAATAATGGTCGCTGCCCTAACCTTATGTAATCAAGACAACAAGGCGAAAAAAAACAGCGAAAGCGAGGATGGAGCAGCTGTTTAATGATTTTTCTGTTTGAAATACTGCCCGTAGGTTTTCAGCGAAGACATCATCCACCATTTAGCACTTTGATTCGGTTCAGATTCTGTTCCGGTCCGATTGTAATCAGCCTCTAGAGCTCTTTTTTTATAGCTCTGCCACTCTCTCCCCTCTGTTTTATTCTCTGGGTTACTAACATCTACTGCAATGCATCACAATCCAATTTTAATTTATTGCTGGCTCTGAGCGCCCAGCGTGGTTAAAACACACACATATACACATGCACGCGCACACACACACACTCGTATCTCATGCCGAAGCGTCAAGGCAGGCGATGTTTAACAGTTAGTTCATGAATAT
This sequence comes from Decapterus maruadsi, assembly GCA_030347415.2. Classification (NCBI taxonomy): domain Eukaryota; kingdom Metazoa; phylum Chordata; class Actinopteri; order Carangiformes; family Carangidae; genus Decapterus; species Decapterus maruadsi. Next base: position 7,415,058 of record CM064888.1, on the reverse strand, counting down.
GCGGAGCACATTAGCACGGTGTTAAGTAAAGACCGCAGCACTTTGAAGTCCTCCTCCTCCTCCTCTTCCCATCCCTTCTTCTTTTCTCTCTCTTTCTCCCCAATTGTCTCCTCCAAACATTCCTTTAATCCATCAATCTATCTTTCATTCCCACCCCTCCCTCCCTCCATCCCTCCCGTCTCCTCTCACCTCACTCTCCTCATCCTGGCTGGAATGGCAAATCAATGCACAGGTCCCCACTGTGGGTGCACACTCCCTTTTTTTTTCTTTTTTCTTTTTTTTTATTCCCCATCATTTTTAACAGCCTGAACTTAGAGTTGCCATGGCAACAGGAGGAGCAGGGATGGAGCAGAGAGAGAAGAGGGCCTTTTCCACAGAGAGGGAGTGAGACACACAGAGAGACACGGAGCGTTTGTTGAGATATTACTTGACTGATGTGGGTTAGAGGTTGAATTCTAGGTGGGTTATTGACGCGGCGCCGCTGACGGACAGGTGCTAAGATTTAAATTAAACATCGAGTGGAATATTTATAATTTGAAAACTGGTTTTACGGCTTCGTTGTAGCTCCACCACGCTCCGCATCCTCAGACACAATGTGCACAACGCTATCAACGGTATCAGATGGAGAGGGAAAAAAACAGGCAGGGAGGTGTGTGGAGTGTAGAAAGGCCAGAGGAGGAAAAAGAGGGGGAGGGTCAATAAGAGAGAGGGAGATGATATCTGACTTTCCCCTTGTGGTTTCAAACAGGATTTAACATCGCTCCTCCTCCCTCCTCATTTCTTCTTCTCTACTTGGTCCTCTAGTTTTGGCTGTCTTCCATCGCTGTGGGGCAAACTGGAGAAAGAGTGGGCGATGGATTGATGCTGTGTGCTCTAACATGTAGAAAATAAACAGAAGGGGTTGTCATTTATATAATATACTATATATATGTGTGTGTGTAAATGTTTGCATCTGTATGACATGTGCTTATGCTCCAAATGTTTCCTTTCTCCACAGTCGGCAGACGACCTGCTGGTGGCTTCGGCCGAGTGTCCCAGCGACGATGAAGACATCGACCCCTGTGACCCCAGCTCAGGTGAGAACCGGCGTCCGCTAACGCCCCGCTCGCTCTGCCACTTTGAGTTGTTTTCCATGTGTCCTCCACAGCCGCCGCCGCTGCCCAGTTTCTTTTTTCTTTCGCTTTGTCGCTCGGTACAATGAATTTTTCATTTCCACTTAAGTTCCTGCCTCCAGGCAATCTTTAACACTCTCCATCCACTCTCCAATCTGCGCCTCCGTCCTCTAGTCTGCTTTCCCTTTCTTCGGCCTCCTTCGCCTATCTTTATTTTCATGCTGCCTCCCTTTTCCCCTTTTTACTTTCCTCTTCTTCACGTCATCCCTTTGCAGCCCAAATAATTCACATGCATTTTTTTATTTTTTTTTGCAACAGACATTTAATGTGGTGTCATGTATCACTGCACTGCAGCCCTCATTTCCTGAGTGTGTCATAAAGTGTCAACTGTGTGTAATAAAAATTGATATAATGTTCACCTGTGCTCTGGCCCTCCTCTCAACACGGTGTAATGTAATCTGTTTACACATTATGTGATAATGTGGAAACAGCTTTGGCTCTAAGCTCCAGCTCTCCCTTCCCAGCATTATGCAAAATGCATGTCAAATAATTCATCATGATGATGCATTGTATCATCTCGCTCCTGCTCTCCGCCCACCCTCTTGACATGTTATCCAGATTAATAATGTATGCCATAATACTTGACATCACCTCCTCCTCCGACAGCCCGCCCTCCCCTACCAGAGGTGAAGGTGTTCACGGGTCCGTCCGAGGTGGTGCGAGAGAGCAGCAGCACCACGGGCATGGTGGTGGGCATCGTGGCGGCCGCCGCCCTCTGCATCCTCATCCTCCTCTACGCCATGTACAAGTACCGCAACCGCGACGAAGGCTCCTACCACGTGGACGAGAGCCGCAACTACATCAGCAACTCGGCCACGCAGCCCAACGGCAGCGCCAAGGACAAACCGCTGGGCATCGCCAAGATCTCCAAGAACAAGAAGAACAAAGACAAGGAGTACTACGTCTGAGGCAGAAGGCGTCTGACACACAGACATATACGCATACACCTTTATATATAACGGTATATGTACATAAATAGATATATTCTCCAAAAAAAAAAAAAAAATACACACATGCACACTGACATAGACATGCCGATGTTAATGTTTACTCTCCAATAATCACACCTGCACACATGCTGGCAAGCACAACAAACATACACATATCCAAGCACAACATTTAGGCACAAACACACGCATACAAGCACACACACAGACAGACACACACACAGACAGACTGGCCCGAGGGCATGGACCCTTATTGTACATTATTAACCAATGAACGAAGCCTTTGCGAGAGGCTCGATTTATGAACATAAACACCATTCCAAATGATTTAGAAAGCACCAGTTCAACTCCCAAGTGAAGAACCATTTTCGGGGGGCCAGCCAGCCAGACAGACAGACAGATAAGACGACTAACTCCAAATCCTGCCACCGCAAAGACCTCTCCAGTTGGACTCAGAGAGGTCGAGGGAGACTCTATAAGTGAAGCGAATGGCTGTACTTGAGTGTGTTGTGAGCTGAGAGGCACGAGAGCGAGAGAGACACGAGAACAAAGATGATGTAAAAGCACCGAGACGAGCACTAAGTGTCTCCTCCTAAGCTTCTTGGCCTTCCTCCTCCCTGTTGTTAGCAGACGGGGACTCGATGAAGCACCGAGGATGCTGAAGAAACAAGCACACCAACCGGTCCAAGTCTAATCCAACAAGCAACAGGACAGGAAATCAGGGTGTTAACATAGAGGTGGGGGGGGCGGAGGGAGGGAGGGGGGGCAGTGAATTACGAGTGAATGGGCAAGACAGAGGCAGCGCTGGTGCCGTTCACATAACGAATGGGGGGGCTGTGTGTTGTTACGCTGCAGAGCTGATGTTTTATGGCGACCTGTAAATCACGGAGGAGGTGGAACAATCGGCGGAAAAACTGAGGGATTGTTTTCCCCCCTGGACAAGATACTTGAGACTTCAGATGCTACCTACAAGACACCAGTCGTGCATGACTGCGGTGTCGTTCACATACACACGTACACACACACAGACAAACACACATGCACACACGCCAAAAACATGAACAATCTACACATGCAGACATACACGAACCTGCAATGCTAAAGACCCACCATATCTTCATAAGGGACTCTGAAGATTATACAAGAAGACAATGGTGAAAATGACAAAGACCCTTATGATAATTGTTATGGCAATGATGAATAATGATGAATATGAAGAACATTTGGGCAGTATAGACTCTTTGGGGTTCGGGAGGGGGGGGTCTTATTGCACGTGAATTATCTTACTCCGTGTGATTTATACTGCGTTGAGGTTACACCCACCGTGGCGCACCACCATCATAAACGTAACCACCTTGGCTTGAAGTATTTCTAAACACGCACTTGAAAATGGTTGTTTGTTTGTTTTTTTGCAGCGTGTGGGATTCAACGATGATTTTATTCTCTCGGTTTCAAAATTCTCATCGACAAAAAAGTGTGACCATCTCGAAGAAGTGTGCTGCATGCCTGAGTCTCTCTGAGCTGTACCGTGGACGTGGAGTGGTGGCTTGTTAGGTTTGTGTGTGGGGGTAGGAGGGAGGACGGAGGAGGAGGAGGAGGAGTGTTTCGGGTCGCAGTGTAACTGTTGTGCAACACCTGGATGTGTGCGCCCACCACAGGCCCCTTGTCCTGTTTTTAAAAAAAGCCTGATGTCTTCTCATAGGCCACGCCCACTATACCTGCTCTCTAACCGACCACCTTTTATAGCAAAAACCAGCTGAGGAAAAGAATCAAAAACAGAACAAAGTAAATGTTACCATGTGTTGCTGATAGGTAGAAAAAAAATCCAGTTCATGATGCCATTGGCTACACCACAACTTGAGTTGCTTTGATTTCATTCCCTTCTCTCTTTCTCTCTTTCTCTGTCTTCTCTCTTTGCGTCCTTTTGTCCTCACGCTGTTGGTTGAGTGATTTATCAATACTCATGATGACGTGATCAATGCAGGACAGACGATGGATGGATGGGTGGGTTTTTTTTCTCCGACGGGCTACAGCAAGAATCATCAGTTTTTGGGACTTTTTCGCGGTGTCTGAGCCCAGTGCAGCTCCAGAATTGTAGCCCTGTGACGACGTATCAACACGACGACGAGTGCCATGACATGAACAAGCCCCTCCAGTTCTTCCAACTAAAAGCAACGTAACCAACCAAGTCAGATGCATGCAAAACGGACAATGGCGAGAAAAAGGACGCGAAAAAGGACTGTGTGTGAGATTTCAAAGTATAACGTCAAAACTAACTTAACATATTCCCGTATTCTCGCCATCCTTTAACTGGCCTTTTTGAGCTCATCTTTCCTCCCTCCTCTTGTTTTCCCCTCGTTTAGTACGTTTCCCTATCCTTGTCCTTCCGGTTCCTCCGTGTCCGTCGCTTTCTTTTTCCCGCTCTCTTTCTCTCTTTCTCTGTTGTGTTGCCATCTGAAACAAAGGAGGTGTCTCAACCAATGGGATTCTACATCTAAGTGTTCATTAACCATGTTTATTTTCTATATGTACAATTTTTCTACAGTATTTACTTTTATTTTTATTGTTACGGTTCTTTGATGAACATAAAGTGGAAATTTATTATGAAAAATAGTTTTGAAGATTAATGAGTAAATAAAATATTACCCAAGTGAAGCCTGGAGTGCATCTGTGCGTTGGTTTTTTGCCCCCCTCTGCCTGCAGACAGACAGCAGCACCACACCAGAGACAAACTTCATATCAACCTGCAAAACATGTTAGGAAGCAGAGGTGTGATGTGCTTTCTGATGTAGAGTCGGATTACAACATCAATAGGGTTTTCATGGCTGTCTGTTATAGGCATGCTGTTTAGCTTAGCATGAAAACTGGAAAGGGGGAAACAGCTGGTGTGAATATATTATAAGATATTAAAAAAAAGCTTATGCTGAACCTTACAAAAACTCAAGGGAAATGGTATGGTTTTTTTTTTTTTTTTATAAATAATTAGCATTGCAATACAGTTAATTAACAATAAAAGTCTCACACAGGGTTCCTATGCAAGTATAGAAAGTATGGAAAAGAATGAAATTTGATTTTATACATTTCCAGGTCTGGAAAAGTATGGAAAATGGAAATTATTGTATGGAAATATATTTATCTTAATACTTATCTGGGTTTGGTCTTATCTGAAGTTATCGGGGTTAATTATTTTTGTATGCGCTATTGTACCTATAGCTACAATCTCCTTGAAATTATTTGGTTACATAACAGCATACACATGTTTTTATATATATAATGCACAACTATTTACTCTTAATGTCACAAATTATTTGCATTTTTTACCGAGAAGTATGGAAATTTGGGTCTGGAAAAAGTATGGAATTTGGAAATGTCGAATGTGTAGGAACCAATAGTATAACTGGTGAGATTAAGAGCTGGTAACTGTTTAGATTATGTGAATTCACATTTCACATAATCTAAAAATAGATGTTTTATTATCTGTTTTTTGTGTGGCAGGAAACTGAATGAATGAAAATTTTGGTTTTGGAACATTTAATATTGGATATTTGACCTTCATAACAGGTGTTTTTCAATATTTGCTGACATTTTACAGACGCGAAACCTCAGTAGGCAAATAACTGGTAGATGAACCAATACTGAGAGTAACTACTGCATTGGACTGATCCAGGGCAAGCTCTTAGCTGATGTCCAGTTTTTTATGCTCAGCTCAGATAAGCAGCTGTATATTAAACACACATAGGCGACATGTGTGTCGTGTTGATCTTCTTATCTAACTCGGCACCAGAAGGCCAATAAGTTCTTTCAAACTATCTCCAAGTTGCAGATTCACCCACATGCTCCTTGTTCCCTTTCACCTTTTGTTTCATCAAAGTAAAGCAAGCAGCACCTTCTCCTATACCAGCCCCCTCCAACATCTATCTGGGACGGTAGACACACATAAATATCCGCTCACGCACACACCGAGCCGAGCTTTGAAGTATGACTCAGTGCAGTGAACGGTATAAGTCTCTGCAGACTTGCTGTTTGCCGGATGAAAGATCCCTGAGACTGCAAAGTTGAGTTTGTGTCCTCAGGTGAGGGGAGCTACAAGGACCTGCTATTCCAACAAACACCTCCCATGTCTCGTTATCTTGTTCTCTCGCCATCTCTTCTCTTTCTTTGACTTTCTTTTTTGTCTTTTGCTGAACAGTTTGTGCTCAACAAAAGGCTTGTGTTCGTTCGGGCTGCAGCCAGCCATCTGCCACCGTGCTGCCCTTGACCGCGGCCCAGCCCCAGCCTGCAACACAGATAAAGACGCAGCTCTCTCTGGCTGCATAAGAAACAACTCTGCTCCTGCTCCTGCTCACCAGTCGCCCAATCTTAGCATTTTACTACATTAACTGGAGGAGCTCACACTGATGATCCCAGAAGGTTATAGTATTCATTACACACCACCAGAAAAACAAAACTGCTGGAGGGGATAACATTACTATTCTGAGAGCGGCTGGAGATAGCGCAGGAGGAGGAAAAGTCACGTTCAACCTTATTTCTTAGGTGTTGAGTAGAGAGACGATGCTGAACCTGGTGGTATTTCAACGAGCATCGTTTTTATGGCAACATTTCTGCTGTGGACGAAGATGAAGCCTATACTGATGTTTTAATTTTATGCATTTTGATGACAGACAGAGAGACAGAGCTGTGGTTGTCTGTGCACTGAGTCAAAAACCGCTCAATATTTTCATCAACACCTCCCCTGCACAGGTGCAGAACAGTCAGCGGCTGATTAATCCACAAATTTCATATCACTTATCAAAACACACAGATGTCACGGATCTTCCTCTTCCTCGATCCTTCGTCCTTTACTCCTCTCTACACCTGCATTTGTCTCTATCTTCCTGATTTGTTCATTCTTCTTCTCGCAAAGCTATGTGGGTGGGAGTGAATGTGTGTCTGTGTGAGAAAGAGCATGTGTGTGTGTGTGTGTGTTTCAGGTGTTAGTAATGTTGCAGGGACTAGTTACATCCTCCTATAATGTGAATCATTTGAGATGAAAACATTACATTTTGTGTTAAAGGTGAGTGGTAGTTATGGTTACAGTGAAGGAAATGAATGTAAGTCAATATAACCTCTGAATTCATGTGGTGTGTGGCTGTGTGGCGTGCATGTGTGTGTGTGAGAAAAGCTCAAGGCTGTGTTATTTTCTCCTTTGGAATAAATCACAAAGAGTGAAATTCCCACTGTACACACACCACACACATTGAACTCTATCTATACAAGTGTAAACAGAGGAGAACATGAACAATAGCCTAAATAAGACTGAAAACATCAATGAATGAAGAAGATGATGAAGTGGTAAAGTAGGGGGAAAAAAGGCTTATTACTGTATGTCCAATATTCACTGCTGGTTTGGTTTCTATCAACACTGGACATCAACCAGGCGGTTGGTTAAAGACGATGTCTGTGCTGCTGCTGCTGCTGCTGCTGCTGTGGTTTCTGTGACATTTACTTGTGAAATGATTCACCCCGAGAGAGAAAAAAACAAAATGTGACAGACTATCTTTGCTATTTTGTCTTGCACACAGCCTGGGTTTTAATACAAATCTCCACACTCCGCCTTTCTGCTGCTAACTGAACAGTGTTGCCAACAAGTAAAATATTAAAAATCCCCTATTTGACAATGTTCCACTCACAACAAGTTGGAAAAGAAACCATTTTGTTGTTATTGTTAGCTTTGTTAGCTAATACCTGATAGCAAAACGCTAAAAGATAGTTTGTTTGTGAAAGCAACATAACAACATGTCTGCAGATAGAGGACAATACTGTCAGTCTGTCAGACTGATTTAATGACAAGTTTCTAAAAGGAAATAACACATTATCCATTTTTCATTTCGTATTTTGTGATTAGTGTTATTCCCCTCCGAGTTGGTGGCATGTTAGCAACATCCTGCTCCCCTCGTTGACCTACTGACCTCTGATCTGGATGATGTCATCTGATCATCCTGATAATACATTCCGCTATTTGGGTCCTTTTTAAACTAGCCAGAGCTGTAGTGAGGATCCAGGCTGCGGAGATGAAGCCTATAAGCAACTTCATCCAGCTGCTCATTTTGTTCTGAGAGTCAGAAACACGCAGAAACGGACCATGCGACAGCAAGTTACTGTCAGACATCATCCAGATCAGAGGTTAGTAGGTAACTGACCTAGAGGAGCAGGATGTTGATAACAAAAGGGGAATAACACTAGTGTATCATCACAAAATATTGGCGAAATGAATGTGTTTTGCGGCGGATAATGTGTTATTTAGAGGCTGCATTGGGTGCCCCGTGTTCTCGCATTATACGGATACGCGCCGCTCCACTGGGGCTAATTTCATCTAAACGACTCCAAATGCCACCAAAGTTGTCTGGGTGAGTAAATGATCGTATTTGATGCTAGAAATAAGGTCCAGGTTGTAAAAAAAATAAAGTTATCCTTTAATGACACAAAAACAAAACTAAGCAGTTAATAAATAGTGTGATGTACGGATTTTATTCACTGTTGCAGCTCGGAGCAGCGCATTGCAAGCATGTGGTTGTTAATGTTCCTCCAAGAGAAGAGGAAAATAAGTTAAAAGAAGGACTAGGATATCCAGCGGTTAATTATTTTCCGTGACTTCAGTGTGATTGAGTTGCTTTACGTTCCTCGGGTTTATACCTCAAATGTTTACAAAATAAAGTAACTTTTCTTTTGCATTTTAAAGCCATACATTGGTAGGCCTTCATCCATGCGTCTTTGGATTATAAAACACAAAAAAATTGTAAAAATGTTCGTTTGGTCTTTTTATGTGTTTCTCAGGAGTAGATGACAGCTTATAAAAACTGCAATGAACCAAAACATTTTTGTTAATTTAATAATTTTCCTGACTTTAACCAAAATCTGAAAAAAACATATAAACATATAAACGCACTTTATCCCCTATGTTCAACCCTGTAACAGCGTACCAATTCCCCCGCTTTAAAAATAATGATTCAGTTCAACATCCTCAGCATTGAGGAAGTGACATCAGTCTCTTGAAGAACAAACTGTGAGAGAAGAAAGGGTAAACATCTTTTCCTATATTTCATTGTTTTTATTGTGAGATTGTCATCGTCAAGTTCACCTTTAAACTCTGTTGTATAAATAAATATGAAAAAACAAACAATAATGTTGAAAATATAGCCTATTATAATGTCATGATTTCCTGAAGTCATGTGGTGCTACATGCCCTTAGAGCTTCTTTTGGCCAAAATAGAAAGTTTTTTTGTTTGTTTCTTAAAATCAGACAACCCAAAGTGCACCGAATCGATTTGATTTGAAGTGTCAGAAGTTTTAAACAGTTTATTTGACAGAGCTTGTAATTTGAAAAATCTGAAACACGCCCACACACACACTCACAGGGAGAGACCTCCTACATCCTCACACACACTCTCACACACGCATAAAGCTTTTCACGCCCCCACAGTCAGCAGTGCATGGCCAAAAAGCCTCAGAGTACCTCACACTCATCCTCTCTTCGACCTGGCGGTGAACCCTGAGTGGATGGACGGACCAACTTTCATATCAAATCTTGAGTGTGGGCTTTGATGGGAGGCCTGTTAACACGGCGTAAGGGAGAAAATAAATAAATAAAGTGAGAAGAAAAATCTGGAGATCTAAGAAGTAGTGAGATCTAGACCACAGCGACAGACCAGCAGACGTCTGACAGGCTTTATGATGGCGATGATGATGGTGTTGATGATGAGTTTGATCATGTTAATGAGTGCGGTGATAAAAACAGCAACAGCCTCAGCGTCTGGTTACGAGATGCACAGCACACCTGGAGAATACAAGCTGGGAGCCGGGGTCACAGAGATTCCCTGGAACGTCTCCAGAAACACTCGCACCCTGTGAGTATAGCTGCACGCAACACCCAAACTCATGCATCCACATTATATATTTATATATGTGTAAAACTGCTGCTGCAGAGTCGCCTAGATGTTTACATCCTTATCAGATGCACTGAAACTTTAAAGTAATACACTGCAGTATTAGTGCTCACAGGAAGAGCTTTATAATTCTTCTTGACAGCGTTGCCGCACTCTGTCCAGTTCTTCTTCTACTCTTTTCTCCCGCATTTATAAATCCCTCAACTGAAATGTGGGCTAATTTGGCACAACAAAATGCTGCTCATGTGACGTTGGCTGTCCACGGTGTTTGTTTTCCTCTTGGTTTTTGTGAAGAGTGGCTGCAATATCAACATATATAAGAAGTTTTCTTTTCGCTTTTTTGTGTTATTTGACTTTTTGCATCATATTATGACTCACATCCCTTTTATCCCTATATTGCAACTCAATAGCATCTGTTTGTGAAAGTCTTTATGCATCAAATTGATCTGCATCATATATGGTTGTCCTACTGTATATAAAACCAGTCTTGTGTCCCTTTACAACAACAGGTGAAATAGGTCAATGTTACAGAGTATACATTTCAAAATAGCATTTTTCAATCACCACAGTACACAAAGACAGATTCAGGGGGGTATGCAGTGTTTACCATTCAAAATCCACTCTCGTGAACATGCATAGTCATTTAGACTTTCCCCTCTAATCCTTGCTCATCCCCCTTTTGGCTGATTTTTTGCTCTGAACTCGCCAGTGATGGTTTTATTAAACATTCATTAACTTGGGGAATGCATGCAAAACACGTCTGCTTGAATTCAGCAACTCCCAGTGTTGCCATAGTTTCTTACATTAGCCTCCAAGTAGCTGCAGTTACTCTTTTTTTTAATGCACAAAATTTTTAAGGGAACATTTAGTGTTCAAGGTCTCACACAATTATTTGCAAAGGTGGTTTTAAAGGTGGTATTGTTTACTTTACACCCGGTGCTTGCTAGCTAGCTTGCAGCCTTGTACTGTTCAGACTGGACAATAATCATGGTTCGAACCCACTATAAAACGTTGCTTCATGGAGTTGCAAGTGGTTTCATAATTTAAATTCCCAGCCAAACTCTTTTGTTAACACCCTCTGGCTCCAGATTTTTGAAAGGATTGAACAATAGTCTTTATTTCAGCCCATCTTAGTCTTTGGTAATGTTTTTATTTGTGTTTTGTTTTATTGTTTTACCCCCATTATTGTGTTTTACATGTTCTATTGCTGCAAGAACCATCCACTACTCATCTAACTTGTAAAGTGCTAAGTAACCCTACAGAAAAATAAGTGCTGCATAACTAAAGATCATTTTATATTCATCATCATTCATATTTAGGTCCTTTAAATGGAGCCTGTGTTGTTGTTTGTGACGTAAATGCTAAACATCAGCAGCAGTTTGTTTTTGTGCAGTAAATATGAAGCAGCTGGATAAATCATGTTAAGACAGGATGCCTTGGAAAACGGCCCAATATGTTAAATTTAAGAGTAAAGAAAAAAGAAAGTGTTATTTATTCCTCCCTTAAAAGCTTTAACCTCCACAGATGTTGATCGAAGGTGGCAGAAGCAGTTCAGATTGTTTGTGATGCAGTGACACGGAGCTGAATGAGGCAAGCGGAGGGTGGAGGGGGTGGAGTAAACACTGACCTGTTGTTTTGGCCGCTGAAACATTTAGAAGGAATCTCAAGGCCGGAGTGGAGAGAGGAGAGGGAGGGGTGGGGGGACAGCGGGGGTCAGTGTTAAGATTAAGATCGCCTGAAGCCTCTGCACAAACACATGTACATAGTCGAAGTCGTACTCACAGAAACCACACACACACACAAGGAGGGGAGGACATTTGTGGCAGAAGTAGCAACTGTTCCCAAAAGACACACTGTGAACTCCCAGGCGGCCATGTGTGTGTTCTCATCTGTTCTGTTCAGCTCGAAGGTCAAGGCTCAGGCAGAGAGAGTGGTGGATATTTACAAGTGGATGGCCAGTTCAGATGAGATCTACAGCAGCCAGATGCAGAAAAAAAAAGAAAAAGAAAAAAGACCTTCTGTGCACAGAGCAGTTTGTTTTCTTCCCTCCCCTCCCACTGCACCAGTGATTTAAAGGGTCACGGCCTTGTTGACCTCCTTCATTAATCAATGAAAATGTAAAGATGAGAGTGTGACAGTGATCCCGCTCACACCGGCGACACAGGTCGTAAAATGAACTTTTCACCAGGGATTTCTCCTTTAATGGTCGTCGGTGTTGTCGGTGGTGCGTCGTTGATGTGACCGGCTGTTTTCTGCACCGACAGGAAAATCGTGCAGACGCAGATCCGAGAGATTCCCCAGGGCGTCCTCAGCGGCCTGCAGAAACTCACCATACTGTAAGTGTGTAAGTGTGAGCGTGTTTGTGTCTCGCTCGTGTTTATGCATTGATACGGAACATAATGAACTGAGGAGGTCAAAACAAGTCAAGATATGAATCATGCAGACAGAGGAGGAGAGCTGGGGAGGCGCTCAACAACACACGTTACAAACAGTAGATGTGCTTTAAATCTTCCTAAAAAAAAAAGGTAAATTATGTTTATACAAAAGTAACTAAATGACCCCCATATATTTATATTTGTGGTTTGTATACATTATGTGCATATGAAACCCATTTATTAGTTTATTTATTTACATCTTAACAGTATTTATTTCTGATCCATGATGATCCGAATTCAAATCTTTGTCTTTATATTGTATTTTTTAGTCATTTCTGCTTAATTAGATCAATTGTTTAATAATAATTCAATATTTTAATAATCAAAAAATCCAAATCTGTGATTATCTTATTGTTTTTTTAGATCTCAGGAGCTGCTTATTAACTGCATTTTCCCATGAGCACTTGCATGAAACAAACCGAAGTGCAGAGTTTGATTTGCTATAAAGTTTTTGAATATTCCCTCCTGTCATATGACTTGTGGCTGTAATTGTTAATACTTGTGTGCACTGTCCTCCTGAGGGCTATGTGATCTTATGTAGAAACGTCCGTGTCATGATTCTGACTAAATGAAATAATTCCCTGTGTCACCATTTCTGTCTTTTACTGTCTCCCCTCTTCATCGCACCCTGCCTCTCTCCTCTCTCCTCCACCTGCAACCTCAGCACCGTCTTGCAGAACGACATGTTGGAGAGCATCAGAGCGTACGCCTTCGCCAACCTCTCCCAGCTCACCTATATGTGAGTGTGCGCTTTTCTAAAAGCTACGTGACGCATCTTATCCACCGCGCTCCGTGTGTTTAGTCTGTTATGGAACAAGAGCTACAAACTCTGAGAGAGTCAAACCCAAACAGAGGAGGAGGATGAGGAAGAGGAGGAGGAGGAGGAGGAGGCCTGGTGTTTGTGGTTGAGACAAAATATATTAAGTGTGAATGAAGAAGTGGCAGCTAGATTGTTTTTTAATTTACTTCATGTCATGTTTTTGTGTCTTCCCCTCAGTGTCATCTCTGAAAATGTGGCTCTGGAGAGAATTGAGGCTTTTGCTTTCTCCGATCTACCTGAACTCACCGAGATGTAAGTATCATACACTGTCTGACATCAGTGGTGAAACCCTGCATGTAACTACAAGGCCACTCATCATCTGTCTCCATAAGTGCGTACATGACTTTATGTGTTCCTGTCAGAATCATAGATAAGTCAAAACACCTGAGCTCCATCCACCCAGATGCGTTCGGGAACATCAAGAAACTGCGGCGTCTGTGAGTACTCGCTAAAAGGAACATGTGCTTCTTCGACTTGTGCTTGTCGAACTGATTGTGAGTCCAAAATGGGTCATGGGTGACAGGCCTAGTTCTGACGGGCCCCCCACACGACCAGACACATCATTTTTTAATTAGCTCGGATCCTTTGGAAGAGAAATCAAGTGTCACTCTTCATCCCGAAAAAAAGTTTTTCCACAATAAGAATCATCCCATTTCTAACATTTGAACGCACTAAGTTACAAAGGAATATTAAATGCTACCATGTATGAAACAATGTTGATGTTTATAAGGGACAACATAAAGCTAAAACATCAGACATGATCTGTTTTGCTTTTTCCCCAACTGGGTCAGAGCAACCTCAGCACAAAAAACATTGTATTTTGAGCTACGTCTCAAATGTTTCTTATTTTATGTGATGAAATGTTCATAGTGTATGACAAAAACCTTTTTCATTTCCAAAAATAAAAAAAGTAGGGTAAGAGTTGTCACGTCTGCAGATTAAACACGACTGAGGATTATCTTTAAAAATCTAAAAATGAAGCCATTCAAGGCTGCGAAACAACGAGAAAATGTTATTATGATATATGCTTTATACATAGTTACATATCTGACAGTGTTGACAGCACACCCACTACAGATTTGGAAAACATGTACAAAAAAAGGTTACTTAAGGTCGTTTTTGCCAGACAGTTGTTTGGAACAGGGAGCTTTAACTTCTCTCTCTGAGTCTCTTCACTTGTTAATTTTTAATCTTACATCGTCTGAGTGTTTCACAAAGTGTCTGCTGTTGTTGTTGTTATTGTTGTTGTTGTGAGGTTAACACACTAACATGTCCGGGTCGATGTTTTCCGTCCACAGAACCATCTCCAACACCAGACTGAGGATTTTCCCAAACTTCTCCAAGATCCAGTCGTCAGCCTCCGACTTCCTGTTGTGAGTCTCCGTGCCGTAAACAAATAAATAAAAATACAAATGCATCCCTTGACATGCACCCACACACACACGTGCTATTCCCTCATGAACCTGAACACATGCACACATGATTAAATATGCAGAGGAAAAGGAAGAATCACACAAGACATACAACAGTGCAGTTAAATCCCACGCAGCGGGAAGTCCTGCTCAGAATATCATGGATACGATTAGGAACCATCTGTTCCTCTATAAAACAATCCATCTTCTGCCGGTTTCCCCATCTGACACATAGCGGCTTCTTAAGGGAGCTGGATTTTAATGAGTATTCCTGATATTTTCCACATTAAATGAACATATATCTGCTGTTTTTCTAGTTATAAAATGCATTGCAGCTTTTTTTTTTCCTCAGTATTTGTTGTTTCGTTTTGTTCACGGTGACTTTTTGATCTCCATCCTGCTTAGTGAGCTGCAGGACAACATCCACATAGAGAGAGTCCCCGCCAATGCCTTCAGAGGCCTCTGCACTCAAGCCATCTCAGAGATGTAAGGGATTCATCCTTCTTTTGCTTTTTTTTTATTTATTTATTTTTTTTTAGAAACACACCACCCTCACACAGCTCCGAGTGGGCATTACATACGCAGTGATGAATGTTCCCTGAAATGCTCTCTGCCCTCTTTACTGAGCTCGATCTGCTCTTTCTCGCTCTTTCCTCTGCACACTTACTCACTACTTTACATCAACACCTTGTTAGGATTTACCTTCATTATTTAGTTCAATTTTTGTCGTTTGTCAAAAATACAAAACAGATCTCTCAAAGTTAATACAACACATCCCTTTTAATGCCACTACTTATTATGTTGTGATATATTAACCTTTGACCCAGCCCATAGTTTGCAAGCTATTGTTATTATTTAAGCATAATTTTCTATACCAAATGTTTTGGAGCCTTTGGGGGTTCTGTGGACAATATCTGTTGCTGTTTTTGATTAATGTATAATAAAGTTAAATTTGCATAAAGAAGGCATATTTGTCCTTTATCAAACACTTGAAAAACTTCCCTTTAAGGTGCATTTTGAACAAATAAACAATGTGCCATTGATTTGCAATTCAAAACATTTGATTAAAATTATTTGATTGACAGCCCTGTGTAGATAATTCAACACAGCAACTATGACAAGTACTTTTTCACTCTGAGTGGCTCCATGCAGGCATTGAAAACCTGCCCAAACTATTGGTGGATGTAATCTACGGATGTCTCCTAAACGCCTCAAATTGCAGAGTATTGATGGACTTAGAGGATAGATACCATCTACCACACCCATCATCACGGGGACCTGTGTAGTGCCTTCAAGGGATAGTTCAACATTTTGGCAAATTGGCCCATTGCCATAATCTCCTATAGTCATAGCAGTAGGTTTGTTACCTTTAATTGTCGGTGCAAGCTATTTTTAGAACGGTGGAGCAGAGCCGCCAGCTGCTCAGAGCTACGGTACAGAGGCTCATGGGATTTCTTGGTTTCCCTCATCAAACTCATCAAATACACAATCCAACAACTCCAAAACGCTCTGGTGGACAAGTTGTGACCTGCACATTCACCACGCTATGAGATAATAACAGAAAGTTACGAGACAGAGTTGTTTTCGAGGTAAATTCATGCAAAACTGTTGATGTGCATTCCTGTCGGGGGCAGTTTTTCAGCAAGCAGTCTCTGTATTTGCCTCGAAAACAACTCCGTCTCATAACGTTCTGTTATTATCGCATGCTGTAGATGTTGGAGCCCATTTTATTCCCTGATGGCCCAAGCTTTCCTCTCCAAACTGTGTGTACCTCTGCTAGTGCTATTACTCATTATTTAATCAGCAAATTCAAAGCTGGCTGATAAATAATAATGAAAAGTAAAAAAAACAAAAGTGAATAGGCTTATATTTTTAATGACATACTGCTGCCAAATCTTTCCAGGAAACAAACAGAAGTTTGTCCACAGCTTCCAAGGTCACGACTGTGAAAAAGCTGAAAAGGAAGAAAGAGAATAAATCCAATTTGTTCAGTGTGTTTGACTAAAATCCTGCGAATTCAAGCAGCTTTAGTGACTGAGAACAAAAGATCTGCTCTCACTAAAATTAGCTGTGATAACTTTACTGTTGGAAACGCTCTGTGTTGCTGCCACATGACTGTAATTTGGCTTCTCTTCCCAATGACAGACGGCTCTCCAGAAATGGCATCAAGGAGGTGGCAAGTGACGCCTTCAACGGCACAAAGATGCACAAATTGTGAGTCACATGCAGAGACACAATTACAAACAGAACATTTCAGCTCTCCGCGTGTTTAATTTCTCTCGTTTTCTGCCGTCTCCCTCTCTCTTTTTTAGGTTCCTGAGACGCAACGAACGTCTTACTCACATCAATCCCAACGCATTTGTGGGTTCCAGTGAGTTGGTGGTACTGTAAGCGTGACATTTAACCGTAACTCATGCCTACACGACTCACCCTCCTCATCATCACTTATTAGGCTCGGGGTGTAGGAGAAAATAAGAAGTAATTTGACATGTGTGGGGAAGCAGAAGCTCAGAAACATGATGCCAGATTTAAGGCAAAAATAAACCGAGTGCAGGTTAATTTTAACCGGAGAGACCTGATTATTCCCCAAACAAAGAGGCATCTATTTCCACTGAAGTTGCAATCAAAGAAAAAAATATGTGTTTGGTTTTTTTTTCTTTTGTGCTGCAATGGGGGTTTTTTTTCTCCCTTTCCCTCCACATCCCAACAATCACTTGGCAATCAAACTGCAGCTCCTTCCATGAATTTTCCAGTTGGGAAATTTAAGTTTCAGTGTTTTATTTTCAGCGAAAGTGGATTTCGCTGGTATAAATATTTACGCATCACTTCTTACACCCTCTGGAGTCCTTATGTTTCCAGTGAATACACTGAGCCTGTTTTATTTGCGGTATAAGAGAACTTTATTTATACACCGTGCAGACACAGGCTGGGGAAAGCCGAGTGGAAGTGCTGATGTGGGGCTTTTACATAATATCATATTTATGTCTGCAGGCTATGAAACTCATTTTGAAAAGTACTTTTTTAAAAATGCATTACTGTAATTATAAATATTAGACACATAAACAGACACAAAATGAGTTGTGTTTTATATATTTATTATTTATAGTTAGTTAGTAGAGATAGACAGGAAAGGGGGAGGCAGAGAGAGGGGAATGATTTTTTCTGCATAAATCTTTTTTAAAATCTGTGTCATGCCAGTCTGGTCCATTAGCCTACAATAAACCATCACAAAAGAGAACACGTGTCATCTATCTGTTATGAGCAAAAATAGATGCATGCAATAAGTTAAGCTACAAAATATTGATTATTGAAGAAGAAGAATACGTAAAGAGCAACTTAATCTTTGTGCAACGTTCATATCTGACTAAACAAAACCCTGCATCATTCCACATCAAAAAGGGCAAATAGAAAACAAAAAGAAAGAAAACATCCTGCTTCAACTAAAAGTGGTAAAATGCCAGATCTCAGCTGAGCACATAGTGATCTTCAAATGTTAACCATCCTCAGTGTTTGCAGTTTGGTTTAGTCCATATTTCACCAGCACTTTGCTACATATCTCTGCTGTGTTTGTGCAGAAGAAGCCACCTGGACTTCGGGGGCATAAACCAAACTGATGACAGATCAGATGCCTGTTACATAAGAGTCAGACAGGAGGCTAAAGTCTCACTTGTTTCCTGCAGGGACGTGTCTCACACCACCGTCAGCTCTCTGCCGGACTCCATCCTGGGCGGCCTCAAGAGGCTCTTCGCTCAGTCGACCTCCGAGCTGAAAAAACTTCCATCCCTGGAGCTCTTCAGCAAACTGCACCAGGCCCATCTGACGTACCAGTCTCACTGCTGCGCCTTCAAGAACATACCCAGGAACCAGTAAGTCCACAGGTGTACGGGAAAACATCACAGCTCTTTTCATTCTCACAAAACAGCCCTGTTCAGAACGGCTGGTTTCAGTGCCTGTCCACTGATGCCCCGCCCCTTCTACCGGTCCCAGGTAGGGGTGGGGTTATGCAAATTCGAAACCATCACTGGAAGACAACTGAGGGAACAGCTGGTAAAACCACATGTCAGTTCTCTCATTTTGGGGGCTGGAAGGCAAGACAAACACCCAAATATATGTAAAAGAGGCTTCAAAAAATGATATTTCCATAATACGTCTCCTTTAGATTAAGTACTAGTAGCAGTACCCATACTACAAAACACCTTGCAGCTTTTCTTTACATGTGAACTGTGTGTGTGTGTGTCAGCTCCAAATGGAACGAACTGTGCTCCAATCCAAACGCTCAGAACGACCGTCAATTCTTCAACGATCACTGCTCCAACATCACCTCCATCACCTGCAGCCCGACACCCGACGAGTTCAACCCCTGTGAGGACATCATGTCCGGCGTCTCGCTGCGGGTCCTCATCTGGATCATCTCCATCCTCGCGCTGCTGGGGAACGCAGTAGTGCTTCTTGTGCTGATAGGTACGGACAGAAAAAAAATCACATTCGTACACTTGATTTGCACTTTGCACATTATTTACATTTTACTTTTCCTGCACCACATTTCCAGTTTACTTCCAATTCATCTTCAGTTGATACGACAGCTTATCCCCAAAAGCCAAAAGTTTTTGTCCATATGTGTGTTTTATAAATATCATAACAGAAATACAATGAGCACATAAGCAGTCAATACCATGAATGTATTTCCTATTTAGAAATACAGTGAATCAATGACAGCCTCATAAACACAGATTTACACTTTTGAGCTCATCATACTGAAATTTAAGGAAATGCATGCAAAGGCCCTGCAGATCCATCATGCAAATGAATGAGTGTGATGCAAATTCAGTCCTACAACAGAGCAGAGGTGTTTCCAGGGGACATTACAGTAAATAGGGATGAATCCTGGCTCACGCTTTGCTTTAAATGTAAATTCGAAACAAACAAACAAACATTGAATATCAAGTAAACCATCACACTTTGTCATTTTTCCTCAGGCAGCCGCTCAAAACTGACTGTTCCTCGGTTCCTCATGTGCCACTTGGCCTTCGCTGACCTCTGCATGGGCATCTACCTGGCTGTCATAGCAACCGTGGACACGCTCACTCGTGGTCGATACTACAACGACGCCATAGACTGGCAGATGGGCCTGGGCTGCAGCGCTGCGGGCTTCTTCACGGTGCGTACACATGGATGTCATCGTCCCACATCAGTGACAGCACTCATCAACGTACAGGTCTGAATAGAGACATGCATGTGTGTGTGTGTGTGTGTGTGTGTGCAGGTGTTTGCCAGTGAGCTGTCAGTCTTCACATTAACAGCGATCACCCTGGAGCGTTGGCACACCATCACACACGCTCTGCGGCTCGACCGTAAACTCCGTCTGAGACACGCGAGCATCGTCATGGCAGCAGGCTGGATCTTCTCGTCCCTGGCCGCTCTGCTGCCCACGGTTGGAGTCAGCAGCTACAGCAAGGTGGGCAGATAGATAGATAGATAGATAGATAGATAGATAGATAGATAGATAGATAGATAGATAGATAGATAGATAGATAGATAGATAGATAGATAGATGGATAGATGGATAGATGGATGGATGTCAATATTACTTTTCATATATATTTAATATGTGGAAATAGGCCATAACACTTTTTATTGATCCCATGTGTGGGAAATTCACTTGCAACAGTACATTGCAAAGAGTACAGGATACATAGTATAAAGTATAGATAGATAGAAGTATAAATATAAAGAATTTACTATGTACAAAAACTATATAAAAAACAAAGATATGTACTGTGTTATGTAAAATATTTAAATAGAGAGAAAAAAAAACTATACATGTTGTTTGGAGATATTGCACAGTGTGGGTGGTCATGAAAAAAGAGTAAAAGAATGGCTTGTATGAATGAGTGAGGTAAAAATACACAAGAATAAATTATACAGAAAAAGATATATGATGCACATAGCTTACATTTGTGTATAGTGTGATATACGTCGTCTATTTATATGTTTAAAAACAACAATTATAATGTAACATTCAATAGAAATAAAAGCCTGCATCTAATGATCCTAACCCAACGATATTCAATGTACTTTGATGTGAGACAAAGAAAATAGCAAATTCTCACAAACCTGAAACCATCAGATATTCGACATTTCAGCTTCTCTGAAGACTGTGCACCACAGTGTGAAACAGGTTGCTCTCATACCCAGCAGCCATTGTAGATATTATGGCCTTGGACCACGTCCATATCGCTGCAGTGTTGCAGCGGAGTTAGCAACAGATTTTCAAGCCTATTACCTTGTTACCTCAAGGTGACATACTGGTTTTTTTTTTCTTTTTTAGTTTTTGTTGTTTATTTGTTTCCACATGGCATGTTTATGGCATATTTGCCTCAATTTGATGGAGAGACGTGGAGCACAGAGACAGACAGGGGCAATTACAGGCTGTAAAGGTTCCCAGCTGGAACCAAATGTTGTGGTTACGTGGTGTGTGTCTTAAACTACTAAACCACCAGGACGCCGACAACCAAATTACTGCTTTTGCTGAAGAACTGACGTATTTTACCTGTAGTTGGGGGCTTAGTTTATTTGTTCACCTATTTACACACGCAGCAGGGGTCTGTTTCTATTGTCTGCTGGTTGATAAACCTTTGGTGAGGCTTTTATTTCAAGTTAAGCACACTGAAGGCTCATGAAGTCCTTGTGTTTTATTCCTGCTGCAGGTGAGCATCTGTCTGCCCATGGACGTGGAGTCTCTGGCGTCTCAGGTCTACGTCGTGTCCCTCCTCCTCCTCAACATCCTGGCCTTCTTCTGCGTGTGCGGCTGTTACCTCAGCATCTACCTGACCGTCCGCAACCCCTCGTCGGCGCCGGCCCACGCCGACACCCGCGTGGCCAAACGCATGGCCATCCTCATCTTCACCGACTTCATCTGCATGGCTCCCATCTCCTTCTTCGCCGTCTCGGCCGCCCTCAAGCTCCCCCTCATCACCGTCTCGCAGTCCAAGTTCCTCCTGGTCCTCTTCTACCCGGTCAACTCGTGCTCCAACCCCTTCCTCTACGCCTTCTGCACTCGCACCTTCAGAAGGGACTTCTTTTTTCTCGCAGCTCGCTTCGGCCTCTTTAAGACCCGGGCCCAGATTTACAGGACGGAGAGTTCGTCCTGTCAGCAGCCGGCGTGGACCTCGCCAAAGAGCAGCCATGTGGTGCTCTACTCCTTGGCCAATGCACTGAGTCTAGATGTGAAACAAGAGTGCTGACTATATCCTTCAGTAATCTGCAGACTTTTTACTGGGTGCTCATCAGGCTCAAGCTAAGACTGGCTCTACTGTACTGCTTCTTAGCTCTAATGGAGAAACTCACAGAATATCAAGTAGCATGCAAAAGTTTGGGCGCCCCGGGTCAAAATTTCTGTTAATGTGAACAGTTCAGCAAGTGGAAGATGAAATGATCTCCAAAAGGCATAAAGTTACAGATGACACGTTCCCTTTACATTTTAAATAATATAATCTCTTTTTATTTTCATCTTTAACATTTTCAAAATGACAGAAAAGGAAAAGGGCCCGCAGCAAATGTTTAGCAACCCTGCATACCTAGTAGCCCCCCCCCTCCCTTTGGAGACTATCACAGCGTGTAAATAGTAAATATCTTGTGTCTGATACCTTGGTCAATGTTATCTGCGAGCTCAAGTCTCCTGGGTTTGCAGGCTGCTACTTTGTTTCTCCACAAAACCAAAATAATGCACTGATACACTGTTCACATTAAAGGGATAGTTCAACATTTTGGCTAATTGGCTAATAATCCCTTTAGTCAAAGTTATCAAACTCATCAAATACACAAATCCAACAACTACAAAACCCTCTTGTGGACAAGTTGTGACTTGCACATTCACCACGCTATGAGCTCATAACGAAACGTTACGAGACGGAGTTGCAGAGGTAAATTCATGCAAAACCCATGAGCCTCCGTAGCGTAGCTCTGAGCAGCTCACGGCTCTGTTCCGCCGTTCTAAAAATAGCTTGCACTGACAATTAAGGGTAATGAACCTGGGCCAATTTGCCAAAATGTTGAACTATCCCTTTAACAGAAATCTTGCATGCCAGTGTAAATACATGAACACCTCAGATAGTTTCAGCTTTAAGAGCTCCTCTTGTTCTCCAGATGCAGGAACACACTGCTGAATTGAAAGCTGGGCCCAAACTCCTCATTTTTATAGGTTTTTGTATGTTGACCATCAAACTCTAATTATCAACTCAGGACACCAGTGTCAGTGCGGCTCTGAACCCCTGAATCTGACCCGTAATTAAACTCTATATGAATAGCAGCCTGAGCAGGGAGAGCTGCAAAACAACTGCGGATACTTTGACCAAATCTAGGTCAAACTACTGCCCCAGATAATTCTATGTGTTTGTTTTAATTTCATCGGAGTGCCAGATGGGTGGAGTTTACCGCAACACGACAATTTAGATCCTGAGTGGAAAGTAGAAAGAGAAAGAGAGGACGTAAACTGACTTCGCTTTCATGTTGCATGTCTTATGTAACGAACATCATCCATCTGGCGTCCCTGGATACCGGAGACCAACTCCGCTAGTTTGAGACAGTTTAGCAAAGGTTTTTTCCGACGCTTAGAATTTCAGCATATGCATGTCAAGAAATCATCATTCATTTAACATTCAGCGTTGTGACTAAATGATATTCATCATGAAGCACACCACGGGGACAAAGTGATTAATAATCTCCTCATACTTTCCATCTGCCGTAGCTCTTGATGCCTCCACGTCCTCCCTACCACTCAGTTTCTCTCTTTGTTCAGAAGCCAGGCTATGTAATTATCCTTGGAATGTGATTATGTGTATTGTTTGTACAAATGATAGTCCTGCTAAGTGTCACCTTTTTTATATAGTATATCTATGTGTTTTGCACAAAATGTTATGTTTTGGATCGTTTTATAAAGTTGTTTGTTATAATTTTCTGCTTGAGATTTTGTAGATTTTCCATGGTGGAGTGTGTGAACAAAAGGGGAAAACTCTCTCTCACAGACACACAAACACACAGAGACACACGTGCGCGTTAAAATTGAGCTGTCTTTATCTCGAAAACGCTGTCCTTCACGGCATCCAAAGATTTCAAGGACAAAGTGACCCTACCAACCTCTGCTCTGAGTGCCAGGGTGGGTGGGTGGCTGTGGGAGGGAGACGACACAGCTGCTCTTTCTGCATATTACAGGAGGAGGGATATGGCAGCTTGATAAGACACACACAAACACTAACACACACACACACACACTCAGAAGCAAGCCAGGGTTTCAAGGCTGCAGCTGCACGAAGGAGTCCATCTCATTGATATGGACGCACTGCCTCCTACATGCCGACGCTGACTGTGTGGGTGCATTTGTGCGCTTCAGCCACCAGGTGATGCTACTGATGCAGGCTTCAGCTCGGCTCAGTCACGGTCTATATACACCTGTGAATAACAATACACCTCTAGTCACTCCTCGAGACAGCAAGCAGCATCAATTTGCTATACCAAGCAGCCGACGGTGACAGGAAAGCATGCATTTACATCAGGACCGTGACAAAAACATCAAAAACGGTAACATCTTGTTTCACTGAAACAAACAAGCAGGTGTCATCCCTTCTTAAAAGATGCATTTGTAACAACACACTGACATTACAGCGATACTTTTATCTCAAGGGAGGCATAATGTTTCTCTGAGTTTAGACTGAAACAGTGTTTGTGTGGAAAAAATAACCTCACCTCTCCGTTGCCTGGCCTTGGAGACCACAGCACACAGCGTGTTGCCAGTCTTTTAAGTCTCTGCACAGAATAATGTGGAAAAATGTGACAAGACTAAACAGGAAAGCAGCTATAATGCACAGATTCCAGCAGGTTTCACTATGGATGCTGCCATATAGAGAATATATCGTTTTTATATTATTCTCAAACAAGAATCTGCATGATTGTTAATAGTTTGGGAAAGAGAAAACAATTTCCTGCTCATGCTGCATATTTCTATATAGCACAGTAGCCTATATTGATTATTTTTCACTCACTTCTGCATTGTTCTCTTATTATTCTCAAACTGAGTCATCCTGGTGACTAAAAATGACTGAATGTCAGGTTGTGTTGAAGTGTAGATGCGGTGGGTTTGCTACATGTAGATCTTCTCCACACAGATAACAACGTGATGACTCCAGATGAAACCTTTGCTACAACCAGACAAAGCAGTCAGTGTGTGTGTGTGTGTGTGTGAGGCTGAGCTGCATGGCATGGGCCCTCCTCAACTACTTTGAATTCATGGTCTCATCATTTGGTCGTTTTGCAGCCAAACAATGCCCTCTAGTGGTCCAATTACATAAAATGGTCCTTACTGGCCATAGGGGGGTGTTTCTGTAAAGCTCACCTCCTTCAGGCTTTAAAAGGGGGGGCTGCTTGTAGTTTGGTCTCTCACAGAGGCTGCAGTCAGCTTGATTTCATCAGGTAAAAGGGCTGTGAATTATAGGGAGGGGAGTCACTTTTTAAATTATAATCAACTGATTAATTGATAATTGATTAAGAAAAAAGGCTATTACATTTTATGTGTTGTTACTCCATTCTATCTTTTAATTTTCCCGATCAAGTAAAAAGCTAGTTAATTAAAACTGTGTAGACGAAATGATGATGAAAGAGATGAAAGAGATCCTTAAATTTCCAAATAATAACTCTATTGCCTTATTATGTGTTTAAACTATGAATTAATAATTGACCTTTAAGCAGAGTTGCGTGATAAATTTTTAAAGGCTTTTAAATTGAACTTTTTGCCATCATATCTAATAATGCCTGTCATATTACATTTCACAATTTATGTTTCCTGCTTTGAAATTCTGTTTTGATTTTGTAATGATTTTATTTATCAAGATTTAAAAGTGCTATAATCAGGATGCCCATATAAACAATAACATCTCTGAACCCCACTTCCAACAAAATGTTAGAAGAAATTATATGTATATATATATATATAAAAAAAATCAATACCTTATTAACATTAATTCATTACTGAATGGGCCTACTGGGCACAGTCTCTGAATGAAGTTACTGTTAATATATGAATATGAGAGTCAAAGAGCTGATTTAAAACCCCACACAGAAAATAAACGACTACAGGGAGATGTGAAAGGACTACAAAGACACAAAATGAGCACAAAGAGATGAGAATGCAGCACAAAGAGACACAAGACGACCACAAAGAGACACCGAATGACCACAAAGAGACATAAACAACTTAAGAGGCATAAAAAGAAGTACAAAGAGACTCAAAATGATGATTTTTTTTCTAAGGACACAAACATACAAAGAAATGCACATTTTTGTACACATTTAGTCTCGTTCAGTCTCTAATAGGAGGGGTGGGGCGCCTTTACTGCCCTGTAACCAGGGGCCCATTTCCTCTTTAATCTGTCCATGTTAATTAGATAGGAAAATAATTATGCAAACAGAGGGCCATTTGCTTTTTGAAAATAATTTAGTAATAATAAGGTTAAATAGTGGAAATGCTTTAACATTTAATATTCATTATCTCAGTTCTTAGTTACAAATTACACCAGCACGCAGTCCATTACTGCACCTGACACTGACCCCGGTGGCTGCAAAATGCACATTGTTTTGGGCCCATCGGAGTGTCCCTGCATTGATCAAATCGCCGCTTGACCGATTCCGAACCCCAACAGAAAGGTTTGTCAAGTCGTTTGATACGCGGCTCCTGATTGGCTGCCGCACGAGGAAGCTTATGAAAGACGCGATGTGATTGGCCGAGCGGGACACTCGTGTGCTCCTTTTTTTTCTTCTCGCGATTGTTTCCCGTGTGGGTTAATGGCTCCTCCTGCTGCTACAGACTGAGACGGAGCTGGCACCGAGCGGCGATAAGGGGGGGGAGCTGTAACACCAACGGAGGAAGGAGGAAAAAAAAGAAAAAGAAAAGCGATTACACCCCAAATACCAGCGGGTTTTTTGTGATCGCAGTTGTTTGGGTGTATTATCTGGGAAGAAGAAGGGCCGTCCGTCCGGGTGGTAGGGTAGTTGTGGGCCGAGGGGCTAAATTTGGAAGCGGACGGGTCGAGGATAGCAGGCTAATTTTTCCAACAACCAACTCCCCAGATGAACTCCGTCAGAGCCACCAACAGGAGACCCAGGCGAGTGTCGAGGCCGCGCCCGGTGCAGCCCGAACGGAACAACGGGGACAGAGGTAAACGCCAGGCCTCGGTTTAAGGCGAAGCCGTGTCATAAAGGGGGGTAACGGTCCTCGCGTAGCCTGTTAACCCTCCTTTAAACCCATGTACCGGCCGCGTTCTGTGCGCTAAGAGGCGGCAGGGTTCGACAGGAAAACCCGAGGCTTCTTCTCGCTCTGTGGCTTAGGCCAGGCCGCGCTTTGTTTGGCTTGAGTGATCGGGGGCTAAGCTAAGCTAAACTAGCCCGCTAGGCTAGGCTAGGCTATTTTACCAGGTTAGATGGATTGGACATTGGTGGTGGGGGTTGTTGTAGTGCGTATGTAGCTATACGGTTAACGTTAATAGCCTCATATTCAGGTTATAAAAAAAAGAAAACCCAGCTGGAGGCAAAGGAAGGGAGGGAGGGATCGGCTTCCCACAGCTACCATAACCATAACCCACAGCCCTTTTCCGTGTCTTCGCTCGGCTGTTGCATTCCCAGCTGTCACTAACGATACTCAGGGTGTAAATCTGCGGTGCCATTTTTGGGGTGTAACGTTAACAAAAACATTAGCAGCGAGAGCTAACTAGCCAGCCAGCTAGCTGTTAGCTTCCCCCCTCAGCTCCAGCTCCGAGTGGCCTACAACACGGATCAGCTGTGATAGATGATCCGTGTTTTTTTTTTTTTTTTAGATGATTTCACCCACTGTGTCCATTTTGTTTGTGTGTGTGCTGCTGCTGCTGGGGCGGCTGTGGTTTAAAGGTTTATTAAAGCTAATGCACTATTGCATATCCCCCCTCTCTCTTCCTTGTTCTCGGTGCCTGCTAGCCGTAGCTTGATTTGTTTACACCGCGGATTTGCCAGCTACGCAGTTCAGTTTTTTTAGCCATTAGCCCCAGCACGTCTGATCGACTTCATCTGCGGCGGCCCCCTTTAATTTGACAGCACCATAAAAAGCAAGATGAGTCTGATTCAGCTCGTTTACACAAAATGCACAGTGCCCCGATATCAGCTGGAGGAGGGAGGTGGTGGGGGGTTGACTACACATGAAATAGTGGTAATAATGTGCTTGCAGGGGGGTGGTGGGGGGGGGTGCATCATCTGCCATTATCAATCAGTAACCTTTGTCTGCCTCACCACCAACTATTACCCTGTCTGTTAGCCTGCGCAGTGTGCATACATACAGCATGTGAGCTGAATGCACACCATTGTGTCAGTATAAAGGTAAAGGAGAATAAGGATGTCAGTGGGTTAAGTGTGTGCTGTAATTACTGGAGAAATTGTAGGTGTTTAATTGAGTAAAAGACAGGAGGTGACTGGACCTCTTGCAGAATTACCATGTGATTTTATTTTTTATTTCTTCTTTTTTTGTTGAAATTGCATTGCTTTGCTCCATACTGCAGCTTTGTGCATTGAAAGGCCTCTTCCAGAAAGTGATGGATGTGTGTTGGAAATGTGTTTTTTTTTTTTTCCCCTCTCTGTTCAGATGAGGAGGCTCCTGCAGCAGCTGCAGCAGAGATGGCTATTGAGGAATCTGGTCCAGGAGCTCAGAACAGTCCCTACCAGCTTCGACGCAAAACCCTGCTTCCCAAGAGAACCGCCGCTGCCTCTGCCACCGCCTCTGCCTGCCCCAGCAAGAGCCCAATGGAGGTGAGACGGGAACATTTGATTGCAAAATTTTTTTAAACGTCTGCAGTTTTGTGTTGCATGTCTTCAGATTGGTCTGTGTTTGTACTGGATGTGTGATTGAAAGTGAGTTGGTGATTGATTGCATCCTTCTCTTTGAAGGAACAATGATTTTTTGTGGCTGAGCAGTAAATTTCCCACTTGATTACTTAGTGCTTGAATCTTGGCATGATGCTGATGTCCTGCTTGCCCTCATTCACAGGGAGCCTCCACCTCATCAACAGAGGCCTTTGGCCATCGAGCCAAACGGGCACGAGTGTCCGGTAAGAGCCACGACCTGCCAGGTGTGTGTTAAATCTCTGCAGCTGGGCAAGGAGAGATTTAGCTTTTGTACTTGAGCTTGTTATATATGTTTTTATTTTTAATTTCCCCCCTCCTTTAATCTGGTAAATCTTGTTATTTTTGCAGTCCATTAAATAACATGACTCCATAGTTTAATGTGCTTAGAACGAAAGTTTTTTTTCCTAAAGCTTACGTTAGGAATGTGTGTGTCTCTGTGTGTGTACTTGTGTGTTTTTTAGCAGCCCCAGCAGAGCAATATCTGCAGCAGAAGCTTCCAGATGAGGTCGTTTTGAAGATCTTCTCCTACTTATTGGAACAAGACCTCTGTCAGGCAGCGTGCGTCTGCAAGAGGTTCAGCCAGCTCGCCAACGACCCCATCCTATGGTCAGTGCTGCAGAAGAGATGCCATGAATATTAATGCATTAAAAAAAAAAAAAAAGCAGACGACTGACATTCTGTGCATGTGGTGTTTTTATTTACCATAGGAAGCGTCTATACATGGAGGTGTTTGAGTACACGCGTCCCATGATGCACCCTGAGCCCGGCAGGTTCTACCAGGTCAGCCCCGAAGAGCACGAACACCCCAACCCGTGGAAGGAGAGCTTCCAGCAGCTGGTGAGTCGCTGTTGAGTTTTGAGATGTGTCGTCTTCTCATGAAGAAAGTGCTCTCCGAGGTGCTTCAATATCTATCTGTGCATTGCCCCGGTTTATTTGATTCCCTCCCTATGTCGTCTCTGTATATATTAAAAATAAACAATGAGCAGGTCTGCAGAGTCATATATGGCTTTGCAATAAAAATCCATGCCAGTCACTAGAATGATAATGTCTGACCTGGGGAGAAGAATGACTGTAAAGTAAAAACACTTGAAATGTGCACATCAGAGACACTGGAAGGAAAGTCAGTCCCTCTATTTATTTTTGAAACATCACTATTTGTACAACAAAAAGGAAATGTGACTTGGTGGAGTTGAGATGTAGTCTTTTATGAACATATGCATCAACCCAAGTCTGTATCAATCCATGTTGAAAAGTGCTTTTGCTGATCTGCTCTTGTTTAATCTCTTCGTTGTTTTGACAAAAATGCTAAGAAGATCTCGGTAGAAATTATGGTCAACACTGTGTTTGACAACATCCACAGCATCTTGTCTCACAGTAAAGACTTTCAGTTCGTCCACTGAAAGATCAGTTTCATATCGTCTGTGTTTTCTAGAGGATATTTAACAATACTATGTGTAAACTTTGTTACAGGGGAGTTCATCTCATTATCTAATTATGTAAATCCAGGGCTTCTCCCAGACTAAACGTCCCCTAAGCTCCTCATGCTTATGGATAACAAACATATCTGCTTTATCGATTATGATAAAATGGGAAGATTAATCATTGGAACAAAATATTGATGGCTGTCACTGTGACGATGTTTACAGTTGTCCTATTCTGTCCTCACTCTGTTACTTATTACAGATTGTAGTGTTTTACTGTTGCGTATATTGAAACTCAATGTTTCACTTGATCCAAGAACAAGATCCGCACGTCTCTAGATCTGCATTATTAGTTTAATGGTTTTATGAGTAAACACTAAAAGGTCACATTAGCAGCATATTAAACAACGTTATCTAATTATTTACAACAGACTGAAAACAAACTGGGCAAAAATGGAAGTGTTTTTAAAACGCCCTGCTGCTTTTACAAGTAGTCAGCCTCCCGCCGCTGAAAATAATGGATTAATCTTGGAAGGTTATTGATGTTGCACATTTCTCCTTTTATGAAAGTAACACCCATCATTGTTCTACCAGCGAGAGTGACATTAATGAGTGAGTTAATCGACCACCCAGCTGACTGGAAGAAAACAGCCCTGAGTCAGTCTGTGATGTGCAACTTCATATCTCGCTGTTCAATCATGGTTGGTTTGTGGGTTGCGTGTGAGGAGACAGAATATGGTTAACATGACAGGAAGCAGACAAATGCTATATCACTAAAGTCGTCTTTTTTTCCACCTTTTCTTGTATGATTACATAAAAATATTTGATGATTTTACCTCTCCATGCCTTTTTAAAAATATAGAAAAAAAGTCACCTTTTTCCCTTTTGCAACTCTTTGTTGAGAAGCTCTTTCTCTTGTGTTGTGTTTTCTATAATAGACACGACTCCTATCACCCAGAGGAATGATATTTTTTTGAATCTGCCACACTGGCTGTTTGAATAGGACGCTCTGATTGCTCATGCTGCACGAGGACCGTCTTAAGGATTGAGCTAACAAGCAGCTAGATACTGTATATTGACCTTGCTGTATTTCTGTCTTGCAGTACAAAGGTGCCCATGTAAAACCCGGCTTTGCTGAGCATTTCTACAGTAACCCTGGCAGATACAAAGGCAGAGAGAACATGCTCGTAAGTTGTAACCTCGTGTTTAAAGAGAAATCCTTCTGCAACTCACGTTTTTGCAAAGCCAAGCCAATGCAAACACCTGCGTTTCCTCCGTGGACTGATAATGTGTAGTAGATGAATGTGTGTATATTCTGCCTGAAAGAGTTTGTGCCTCTCACCTGCAGTACTACGACACCATCGAGGACGCGCTAGGCGGAGTCCAAGAAGCCCACTTTGACGGACTAATCTTCGTTCACTCCGGCATCTACACAGACGAGTGGATTTACATAGAGTCCCCCATCACCATGATTGGTGCAGGTAATTATGTTTATCTACGTTGATGCATGCGCCTCGTGCACTCAACATGTTATGTGTTTATGTCCATATTCACGTACGCACCGATGCTCATGACTGTTTTCCCTCGCTTTCCTCTCAAGCTCCTGGTAAAGTAGCCGACAAGGTGGTGATAGAGAACACCAGAGACTCTACGTTCGTCTTCATGGAGGGCTCAGAAGACGCCTACGTGGGATACATGACCATTAAGGTAGGACCTCACCATGTAACCTCTAAGTATAGATGAGGATAAAATGTGTTTTTGCATGAGACTTGAGGGATTTTGTGTGGCTTGACGAGAGCGTGCTGTGGAGAACCCGCATTCACAAACACAGGCTTTGTAACAATGCACTTGGGCTCCTCCTCCTGCTGTATTGAACTACGATACAAACAGCTTCAATTTGTGATTAAGAATGATTTTGTTTGGTTTGTCGATTGGCTGTTAACGACGTGTAAAAACATAAAATGAAGCGTGTGCCATATTTGAGAGCTCAGGCAGCAATGGGTGGATGTAATGAGACTGGATTGTATAGTATTGCACAGATATGCACACATTACAAATTTCATGACTAGTTTTGTTTTGGCTTGCGTGTGTAAAAGCTGTAATTTCTCAAACCAACTATTTGTAGAAAAAAAAAATCATACGTTCCTCTTGTCAGTCGTGCAATTTTTCTGATATTATCCTCTAATCTAATCATCCATGAGCGCTGATGTCTCCAGTGGGAGGAGTCCTGTGTGGATGTGGTGGGTGGGTGGACAGCAGTGTTGACGCGTTGTCAGTAAACTCAGCCTCCGTCTGACCTCTGCTGCTCTTCCCTCCTCAGTTTAATCCTGACGATAAGTCGGCGCAGCACCACAACGCCCACCACTGTCTGGAGATCACCGTCAACTGCAGCCCAAACATCGACCACTGCATCATCCGCTCCACATGCACAGGTAAAACACACACACAAACACACACCTGCTGATCAGCTATAGGTGACACAGTAACATTAATACAATGCAGCGTTATGTTCATTTGATTGTTTCGCTGTTTGTGTCTGTTTGATGTCACAGTGTGGAGACTTGGTTTCATTTTAGTTGAAAAGCACACAGTGTCCCTCGGTTCAGCTTTTTACTAAATGATCAGTTTGTCCCTTATGAAGCTTCATCCAAGGATAAAACACTAAATTAGTCATTGGGGTCTTGGACTGGAAACCAAGACGCCTTGGAGCGGTAGTTCTTTTTATTTTTTTTTATTTGGCAACTGCTTTTGTTGTGACTGTTTTCTGCAATCAAAAAATTTTGAGTTGTTGGATTTCAGACGTGGAAAATCAGCAGCACTCGCTCTGTCACCTCATGTCATGTAATCAAATGCTTTATCTACTTCAGATCATGTAGCATGAAATGTCTCATCACATTCAGCGACAATGAATCGTGTCAGGAGCGTAGAGAGCTGCTCCCGTCCTGAAACTGTTTGAAACTAGGGCTGCAGCCAACGATTGTTTTCGTCATCGACTAATCTGTCAATTATTTAAACGATTAATCGATGAGTTGTTTGGGAAACACTGATTGACATTTTTCAACATTTTTTTTTAACATTTCATTGACCAAATGACAAGATGATGTCCTCAGATGTCTTGTTTTGTCCACAAACCAAATGAATACTCAGTTTATTGTCATAAGGGAACAAAGAATCCAGAAATATTCACATTTGAGAATTTGGACTTTTTTCTTTATAGTTATTATCCTCAAAGAGTACATTACACAGCTGGCATTGATTTCTTGGTTCACAGTTATTGTCAAGAGAAATAAATAAAGGAAAACATCAGCCTTATCAAAACATAGCTGTTACAGTACTATAATGTGTAATGTTAAAAAAAAAAGTGCTGAAAAGAAAACCTGCAAAGTATTTATTTGTATTAAAGAAACAAAACCGACTAAAGACAGTTGAAGATAATTTAATCAATTAATTGTTGCAGCTCTATTTGAAACCGTGTGTCTGTGCTCCATGTGCGTGAGTAGTACAGGCGTCCATATGAGATTTCACGTCGTTGTGAATTAAATACCTTTTTAGCTTGTTTGCATTGTTTTTTACTGTCGGTCAGTTGACAGACGATCCGATGGTGAAAGTGATGATGAGCTGCCGTGGGTGTGACTCTTGTGTTTCGCTCTGTTGTGTAGTGGGTTCAGCTGTTTGCGTGAGCGGCCAGGGAGCGTGTCCAACCATCAAACACTGCAACATCAGCGACTGTGAGAACGTAGGGCTGTACATCACAGACCACGCACAGGTGAATATCAAAACAAACACACACACATGCACCGAAATGTTCATGTCTGTGGCTTCGTTCGGTCTGACTCTGAAGATTTTTTGTATTTTTGTCGCAGGGGATTTATGAAGACAATGAAATCAGCAACAACGCGTTAGCAGGAATCTGGGTGAAAAACCACGGTAATCCCATCATTAGACGTAACCACATCCACCACGGACGAGACGTCGGCGTGTTCACCTTCGATCACGGCATGGTACGTACACATTTCATGTTGTTTTTTTTGTTTTTTTTAAATATACGAGGAAACATCACAGACCAGACGTCCTCATCTCTGTCCCGTCTGCGTTTCAGGGTTACTTTGAGAACTGTAACATCCATAGAAACCGTATAGCGGGCTTCGAGGTGAAGGCCTACGCTAACCCCACGGTGGTGCGCTGCGAGATCCATCACGGCCAAACGGGAGGCATCTACGTCCACGAGAAGGGGCGGGGGCAGTTTATAGAGAACAAAATCTACGCTAATAACTTCGCCGGTGTTTGGATCACGTCCAACAGCGACCCGACGATACGGTACGAACGCACACCTCACACAGATGTATTGATATGGTCAATATGGCTGATATTGACTAACTCCTTTTTTTTTATATATATATATAACCAGGGGAAACGCCATATTTAATGGTAACCAAGGAGGAGTGTACATATTTGGAGATGGGCGGGGTTTGATAGAGAGTAACGATATCTATGGTAACGCCTTGGCGGGAATCCAGATCCGAACCAACAGCTGCCCCATCGTACGGCACAACAAGATCCACGACGGGCAGCACGGGGGCATCTATGTGGTAAATACACTCGTCTGTGTTGTTAATAACATGTGGTAATTGAATTAACTGCACATTGTTTCCCTCAGTGTTATATAATTTCTTCTATCGTCTGTTTTTATACTTTTATATTTTAAATCTGAGCTGAACCAGAGTCTTCAGCTGCTCCTCTGTTGTGTTTCAGCACGAGAAAGGCCAGGGCGTGATCGAGGAGAACGAGGTTTACAGCAACACACTGGCCGGCGTCTGGGTGACCACGGGCAGCACCCCGGTCCTCCGCAAGAACCGCATCCACAGCGGCAAACAGGTAAACGGATCCAGATACCCTGAGGACTTAGAGTCCTTAAAGGGACTACGAGGAGTGTTTTCACAACTACATTTTTTTCCATGAGCCGGACGAAAAGTGGAAACATTTGCCAAGAATAGTTTCATTCATCAAGAATGAAAGTCAGAGGTTCGAAGACGATCAGATACCGATCCAGCGGCATTATTCCCATGACCCGCCGGGCAGCGTCTGGGGAAACTGAAACTAGGAAATGCTGGGCGAGGCGACCACTGAATAATATCAAAATAACTATAAAGACACAATGATATATTCATTGAAAATGGACCCATTAACAAGTGTGGGTCACGTAGATTCATCCACATTAATATGAGACACTATTATAACCAAAAGAAAACTCCTCAGGGTCTCTTTAACTTGTTGAGGTTTCTCTCTCAAAAGGTCTTCAGTTGTATCAAAGTGTTTACTTTACTGTTAAATATGTTCTCCTCCCTGCTGGGCTGGATGTTAGTCAGTCGCTCAGCACCATTAACACACAGAGCAAACAGCCAGGAAGCTTATTATAGAGTTTGGTATTATTACTATATTCAGCCTGTCGTCTTTATGTTGCTGCTTGTTCAGGTTCAGATCACACACATTTTAATATATTTACAATTATAGTAATATACTGCTGTGATTCTCCATCCAGACTTCCATACTTATGTGGTATTAAAAAGGTCTTTAAGTCTTTTATTTAACTCAGTGAAGGAATCAACCTGTGGTTTGACAAAAACAAACATCAGCTGTATTTAGACAAACCAGGGAGACTTGTAATTACCTGCTGTGACAGATTCACTTCACTGAGCACATGTTTTTTTTTTCTTTTTTGGTTTTTCCTTTGGTGTTTTTTTTCTGTGTAAATAGAAAAAATCTGATAATTGGATTATTATTGGAAATGGGGAGATTAGAGGGTGAGGTGCTGTAAATGAGTACAAACACCATCAATGAGCTCTAATTAGCACCTGAGCTGCTTCATTTATGTAAATATAAACCAAAGAGCTGTGTTAAGGTCACCACTCAGGGTTTGATCCACAATATTAATATCTGTGTCTTGTTTTTCATTTTTCTCTTCAAGAAATTTGAAATGTGTCTCTTCTCTTTAAAGGTCGGTGTATATTTCTATGACAACGGCCATGGCGTGTTGGAAGACAATGACATCTACAATCACATGTACTCTGGTGTGCAAATAAGGTAACATGGGTTGTTTACACATCATCTCATGCATTGTCTTTTTAACGTGCTGGAGCTTCAGTTTAGTTTAGTTTAGTGAACTTTATTGTCAGTCAGGGGATCGAAATTGTGTTTCCCCAAACTCCAAGCGTGCAAATTAACATTCAACATACATTTACCACACATATACAAAACATAAAAGTGATCACAGACATCAACAATAATTAGATATACAGACAGTGGCGTATGTTATTGTGGAGTAATAATAAGGTGCAGAAAGCAGCATAGACACATAAAGACTAATATGTACAGCATATATTTTTCTAGTTTCCTGCTTCTTCTCTGTTGTGAATGTTTCTAACGACCTTCTGTTGAATCTCGCAGGACGGGGAGCAACCCAAAGATCAGGCGCAACAAGATATGGGGAGGACAGAACGGAGGGATTTTAGTCTACAACTCAGGTGTGTGTTTGACTCACACTGTCACCGTCTCCATGTGTATGTGTCGTGTAAGAGCAGCTCTGTTTCTAATCCTGCTGTTCATGTTCATGGCACCAGGTCTGGGCTTCATCGAGGACAATGAGATCTTTGACAACGCCATGGCCGGGGTGTGGATCAAGACGGACAGCAACCCCACGCTGCGGAGGAACAAGATCCACGACGGCAGAGACGGAGGCATCTGCATCTTCAACGGAGGCCGAGGTAAAAAAAACGTCTGCATTTGATCCGTTTTCACCGTCGGCTTGATGATTGTTCTGTGTTTCTAGACGTTGACGGTTTGGATTGTGATGTTTCTCTGCAGGTCTGCTGGAAGAGAACGACATCTTCAGGAACGCTCAGGCCGGAGTGCTGATCAGCACCAACAGCCATCCCATCCTCCGCAAGAACCGCATTTTTGACGGCTTCGCTGCCGGTTAGCCTTCTTCAAAAAATCTGCGTCCAAATACCACAAACACTTCTTCACTCTTCTTAACTCCTCGTGGTGCTGATGGTGAACATTTCTCCCCCTCTTTGTTTCTCCCTCAGGTATTGAAATCACTAACCACGCCACGGCCACGCTGGAGGGAAACCAGATCTTCAACAATCGCTTCGGAGGCCTGTTTCTGGCTTCAGGAGTCAACGTCACCATGAAAGGTCAGTAGCTGCTTTTTTATGGGACTTAAAGGGATAGTTCAACATTTTGGCAAATTTGCTCATTGCCATAATCCCTATAGTTTTAGCAGTAGGTTCGTTACCTTTAATTGTTGTTGTAAGAGTTTTAAGTTGTGACCTTCACATTCACCGTGCTATGAGATAATAATGGAACGGTGCAAGACGGAGTTGTTTCGTTATTTCGAGGTAATTTCATGGAAAACCTGTCAGGGGCAGTTTTTCAGCAAGCAGTCTCTGCCTCGGAAAAAAAGCTCCATCTCGTGTCGTTTCGTGATTATCTCATAGCGTGGTGAATGTGCAGGTCACAACTTGTCCACCAGAGAGTTTTGGAGTTGTTGGATTGTGTATTTGATGAGTTTGATGAGGAAAACCAAGAAATCCCATGAGCCTCCGTAGAATAGCTCTGAGCAGCTCGCGGCTCTGCTCCGCCATTCTAAAAATAGCTTGCACCAACAATTAAAGGTAACAAACCTACTGCTATGACTATTGGGATTATGGCAATGGGCCAATTTGCCAAAATGTTGAACTATCCCTTTGAGTTTATGGTCCAGTGTGTTGGTTTGCTCTCTACCTGCCCTCACCGTGATCGTTGTGTGCTCCTCCTGACAGATAATAAGATCCTGAATAATCAGGATGCCATTGAGAAGGCGGTGAGCAGAGGACAGTGTCTCTACAAGATCTCCAGCTACACCAGTTACCCAATGCACGACTTCTACAGGTAAACACCACGGGAAAGATGCTAATGGCTGCAGCTAATTTTCAACATCAATTATGATATTAGTTGTTTTTAAGCAAAATTGACAAACATCACACATTCCTTCACTTTCCAGATGTGAGGAAATGTTTCTTTAGAAATCATCGCTGTTGGTTTTAGACAAACACTTTGTCAACTAAAGCATCAATCCAATTAATTGAGAAAATGATCAGAATAAATCAGAAAATCAATCATAATAACAGTTGTGGTTTGTTGTGTTTAAAAATTGTCTCTTTTTAATTGTTCTGTTTCCTCTGTGCAGATGTCACACCTGTAACACGACAGATCGAAACGCCATCTGTGTTAACTGCATCAAAAAATGCCACCAGGGCCACGACGTAGAGTTTATACGGCACGACCGGTGAGTCACTCAGCCGCTTCCTGACACTCTGATTTACAGTTAATTAATTTTCTGGACTCTGGGTCTTAATCCTTGGCGTCTGTCCCCGCAGGTTTTTTTGTGACTGCGGAGCAGGGACGTTGTCCAACCCGTGCACGCTGGCCGGAGAGCCCACGCACGACACAGACACTCTGTATGACTCGGCGCCGCCCATCGAGTCCAACACGCTGCAACATAACTGAAGGCATCCGGTCGAGTTACACTCTCCTCACATCAGCATACAAACACAATACATTGCACACAGCCGCGCACACACACACAGAGACGCACACAAACAAGACAGACAGATGCACACACACTTAAAAAAAAGAAACCACAAACGGTCACATACACACATCCACTTGCAGCCATACGGACCCAGAGAGACTCTATGAAATGTGGCGCTCTCGGATGGGATGGAGGCGATGAGGCTGCGGAGGAAGCAGCTTCCTGCCCGCTGCAGCCGGACGCTGCAGCAGAGCCAGACTCCACTAGAGGGAGACTGACGGATAGGCCACAAGAGATTCCTCACTCGAGTATTTCTTATTGCAGTCTGTAGGCAGAGAAGATGGGAGGAGACGGGCTACGCAGAGGGGCTGTCGATAGCAGCCAGCGCCCCCTTTACCCCCACCCCACAAAGAAAAACAACCCCACCCACAACCACACCGCTCCTGGTTGTTCCTCCTCGGCTCCCGGCCCACTTCTTCTTCTTCTTCTTCTCCTCACAAGAACTGCTGTCAAAGAGACTTCCTGCTTCCTCGCAGCTGCCATTCCCATTGGCTGCCCAGGCGGTTGTAACTAGGCAACGGATGGGAGGATGTTGCTGTTGTGTGTGGATAAAGAGCAAGATTGTGTGTGTGTGTGTGTGTGATGGAGCACTTGGGCTTTTTTTTTGTTGTTTTTTTTAAATATGTTCCGATCAATGGATTTTATTTCAATGCTTTCTCATGTAGTTTTGTATTTTCAAGCAAAAAGCTGACTGTATTTGAATGTCTTTTATTTTATTATATATTATTATAATTATTATTATTTTTTCTTTGGTTAGCGTCCCTCCTCCCACCCCGACACCCAGGCAAACTGCAGAAACTCAAACGTCCCAGTGGTGAAGTTCTTTCTGTGAAAGAGAATCTTGTTTAAACACTAAAAAAAAAAAACCCTCTCCAGTATATTAGCTTCAATGGCAGGTGGAGGGGCTCCACAGTTGTATAAAGGTGTGCAAGTGCGTGCGCGTGCGTGTGTGTAAATGTATGTTGCGTACAGTGAAAGTTGTGTGTGAATGTGTGTGCGTGCGTGTGTATATGTTTCTAAGTTGATGCAGTCAGTGTTTTGTGGAGAGGGTTTCAATAGGAGGCGTCAGAGCTCCTTAGAACTGGGACTGATGAGTGTCGCCTCGCCCCCCGACCCCAACCCCCACCCCCAATATCCCCTCCCGTCCCCCCTCCCCGTCCTCTCCCCCCGTGTATCGTGGTGACTGTGGCTCCTCATGCAGCCTGAATCGTATGCATGTACCATAACATCTAGACTTAATATATTGTGAAGTATTCAATAACCATTATGTAGATGCTAGTTGGAATTCAAAAAGGGGTATACTTTCTTAGAAAGACAAAAAAAGAAAACAGGAAACTGGCCATTTCTAAGAAAATAAAACTTTATTAGATCAGAGGTGTCTGTCGTGTAAATTCACTCCACTTCCTGCCGAGGTACCAATAAACACCACCAGGTCCAATTCTTGAGAGATCTCGCCCCCCAGAAAACTTTTTGTGTCGAGTTCACCTGCAGCTGCTCCTCGTTTGGAAACGAGCCACGAATTATTCAGACGTGCCACCGATGTTAGAAACAGGATCTTCTCTCTTTCGGTAGGAAAACAAAACCTCTGCATTATTCATCTGCAGCAGCTGGTGATCTCTGCTTTTTCATCATTGAACCCGAGAGATATTCTTAAATCGCTTTTTTAGCATTCAGGGTTAACCGATGTCAAACTGTGCTGTCACACACAGAGACGAGCAGCTGCTGATCTGAGCCCGAGGCCTGTTCAAGTCCTCGACAGCTGCCTGTGGATTCAGAAAAAGGGGGAAAAGTAGCACGACTTGCTTCTAATCATCAGGAGCTCATCTTTGAGTTGTGTTGGTGTTGCAACTGTATTGATTGTTGGGTCTATTAAATTTCATTTACAGCACCTGGCAGCTGCAGATAAAATATGAATATATTTAATTCACAAGTGTCGGGACCTTCAGAAAGTATCCGGCTGAAATTTGGTTCATTGCACAGATGTAGTGGATGAGCACATGGGCGCTGCAACATCTGCATTTGAATTCAGAGCAGCCATGGAAAACAGAAATTGAACAAAACTGCAATAAGTCCTCCTTCAGCTTCTCTGACACTATTTTAATTTAACTTTTGATTATTTGCAGCTGCAGTAAAACAAACCTCCTTTAAATTTAACTAATTTCTTGTATAACAATGATGGAGGGAGGCTTTATTGCAGGATTGTGATTTATTTATCTGCAGTAGGTTGTGTTCCTAGTAAACTGGTCACTGAGTGTTGTATTATTGCTGCTGACGTCTGGCCTGCGCACATTTACAGGAAAACAATGTGTTGTCCTTAGAAGAGGCAGCGTTATTTACACCCGACATTATGTTTTGAAGTGCAGTCGACGCGCAGACACGGTGTTGCCAAGGAAATGTGATGTTCTTGAAAATTACACATCATTGACGTGCAACAACATGTCATGTGCGTAAATAAGAGAGCGGAGAAACAAACAAAACAAATGCATCACATCCAGGAAAAATTCTTTATTGAAAAACTATACAGTGTTTATGATCTAGTGTTTGTCCGAGGTTTGTCTTTGTCCCCCTCAAAAAAAATCAGGCTGTTTTCACAGGAACGCAGCGCGACAGGATCTCTGTGACAAACGTGTTGTTTTTACCGACCAGCTCCTGCTTCATCCTCCGGAGCGCCGCCTTCACCTCCTCCTCGCTCATGTCGGCGGCAGGAAGAGACTTGGCCTTCTCCAGGAAGTCCTGGATCAGGTTCTCCCCGACCTGAAGGAGAGAGACACGACGAGTTTTACTCCAAACGAGATTTTGCGTCTGTACGGCCTGAACCTCAGCGCTTCCTCAGCCTCGTAGGCGGGGCGTTATTATGGGATATAAAATGCAATTATGCTCGATCATATGTCTGCGCCGCGACGACAGCAGCAGGATAAGTTGTCCTACTTGTTTGTCTGTTCGTCGTCTCTTGGCCTCGGGCTCTTCCTCCCGGTCCGACTTCTCTCCCGCGGGTTCCTGGAACTCCTCCAGCTCCTCCGCCTTCTCCTTCGCCATGGCAACCACCGCCGGCGGGAAGCAAGCCAACTCGGCCACGTGGATACCGAAACTCTGGTCGCAAACACCTTGAACACAGTTTTGGAAACGTCTAGTTAGAAAAACACTTAAAATATTCTGCAAACACCAGACTACAACTTGATAAATAATATTTTTTTTTAAAAATATCAAAGATAAACTCTTCATCTGCCAGTTAAATTGGCACTTTTGTGTTTTTTTTGGTCGTAAATATAACATTTTTACATTTGACAGATCAAATAAATGAATCAAACTACAGAGAAATATCGACTCAGTCACAGTGAGGTTAAAAAAAACAAAACATTTGCACAATCACAGCCGCTGTCTCGCATCAGCTTTCATTCATACCAGCTGCAACCGTGAATGAATGAATGAAAGTATTTGAGAAAACAGCGATTAAATCCTGTATTGGAACGAATAAATGATGAGACTGATTGAACGCTTGTTTTCTCGCTTATTAAGAGAGTCACAAGAGAATCACTTCAGCCTCACCAGGAGAGTAAAGTCTGAATGAGCGTGTCTGTGCGAACATCATCTGTGTTAAAAGAGCGTGAAACTGTCACTTTAACAGATCAATGACGTTTGTTAAGTCAAACAATGGCAGGAGAGGCCGCGTATCGGTAAACCTTTACGGTTAGAAAATGTGTGAGACCACATGTCAGGCGCCTGTGTGTCCTGACCTGGTTTGACTCTGTAGAGCATGGTGAGCGTGTTGTGGGAGGTCAGGGCCGTGACGTGCAGGTTTTGCACAGTGGCTTGCTGAGCGGCGAGCGCCGTCAGCTCGTGGAAGTGCGTGGCAAACAGGCAGAAGCAGCCGATCTTGGAGGCGATGTGTTCGCTGATGGCCCAGGCCAGGCCGAAGCCGTCGTAGGTGGACGTGCCTCTGCCCAGCTCGTCGATGATGATGAGCGAGTTCTCCGTGGCCGAGCTGCAGGGACGAGCACGAGGGATAAAGATGAGATCAGGGCCGGTGTTGACGCTTGCGTTTCGCCAACGTGTGTGTGCGTGTACCTACCGTAGAATGGCGGCGGTCTCCAGCATCTCGGCCATAAAGGTGGACACGCCCTTCACCTGGCAGTCTCCTGCTCCCACCCTGGCCAGGATGCTGTCGGTCACGCTGAGCTCCGCCTTCTCGCACGGCACGAAGCAGCCGATCTGAGCCATCAGGGCGATCACGCCCACCTGACGGATGAAGGTCGACTTGCCGCCCATATTTGGTCCTGGAGAGAAGAAGAGAGGAGAAGAACGTTTACCCGCTGTAGAGCTTTTTCTCTTTTTTTGTTTATTTGCAGGTAAAAGGAAATAATAAATTGCATAGTTTTTACTCAGCCTCCACCTTTTTGGTCTAAATGTCTATTGTACACTTTCTTTATTCACTCATTGTTTACTTTGATTTGCATATTTTCTGTTTTCTTAGACCTCGTCTAGCTGCTGTATTTACGGTAAAGCTGTAATTTCTATTGTACAATGAGGTGCCACATCAAGACCGAAATAAACTAAACTAAACAATACACAATACAAGTAAAAAAAACAAAACATCAGCATTTCCACAGATTCAAATCCAGCGTCTCTCTCTTCTCACCTGTGATGATGTAGAAGCTCCTCTCTCCCTGCACGAAGGTGATGTCGTTGGGGATGAAGGCGGTGTCTGCGTCCGTCTCCATGCAGGGATGTCTGGCCTGCAGCAGCTCCGTGCGCCTGCAGCCGTCGGCCAGGAGACGAGGCCGGACGTACGGCACGGGAGCGGAGACGGACGCCACGGCGAAGCTGGCCACTGCGTCCAGCTGCGCTATGACGTCACTCAGCGTCTGCAGGGGGTCCACGTAACCTGGTGGGTTTTTAAAACATCTCAGCAATTAATTCGAATGATCAAACGCAGAGGAAAGTGATGAAGAAAACAAGTTGATATTCGTTTTTAAGGTTTTAACTTAGAAGAGTTCAGAAATTAACATCGAGGGAAATCTCAATTTTAAACCTGCAGCAGTGATAGAAAAAAAAGGACTTATTCCTTATTAAACCGTCCATGTGGTTCAGACGAGGTCATGTCTGTTACATCAACGCCATAGTGACACAACAACGTGAGCAGCATGTGAACCCTCACCTGAGGCGATGTTGATGATCTCTTTGACGATGGCATTCTGCGCCTCCTCGTACTCCTCCCTGCTCTTGGTGTACTCCTCGTTCAGCGAGCTCAGTTTGCTGCGGACACGTGAAAGGAGCAACGCAGGCCGTCAGCTGACGGGAGGCGTACGACAATTTTTAAATGTCTTCACATCTGACACCGACCTGTTTGTGAAACGCACTCCGTTCTTCTGAACGTCCAGCGTGGTGAACTTCTTG
Organism: Decapterus maruadsi; assembly: GCA_030347415.2. Classification (NCBI taxonomy): domain Eukaryota; kingdom Metazoa; phylum Chordata; class Actinopteri; order Carangiformes; family Carangidae; genus Decapterus; species Decapterus maruadsi. The sequence goes on along the minus strand of CM064888.1, from coordinate 7,370,989 downwards.
TTGTTCCTCAGGCTCTTCTCCTCCTTGCAGGTGACTCTCAGGTAGAAACCCAGCATGGCGTTCGACTCCAGCTTCACCGTCTTACCGGCATCCAGCCCTGAAACGCAAGAGTGACCACGATGAGCTCAAAGAGAAAACACCACATTAACACATCAACGTTAACATTATCTGGGTTTCAGAGGACTAACAAACCTGCTGGACTGACATGGGGAAGCTCCAACTCTCGATTTGGAAAAAATAATGTTGCTACAGTCTAAAACTAACTTTTGTTTTTACTTAAATCAGACATTTAAATATTAAGTTAAGTTGTAAAACAATATGCTTCCTATTAACAAAACATTAATTCATGCTCAAGTGCACTTCACATGTAAAGCTATTATTGGTATTGTTGCAAACAGGAAAGAAATACTGTACAGAAATCTGTTCACAACACTGCACAAAAATAAATCTGAACTTAGAGGGAAAAACACAAGAGTAGAATCTCCATCTTCTCATAAAGTTTCATTGCTAACCTTTTCCGTTGCATAAATCTTTATTGCACTAAACCACAGTGGGAATAAATGGTTTGAGCCGTGATGAAATGAGAAGATGTGACAACATCTAACACAGAATGACCCTGAAGGCATCACAGACATACAGTCATGTGAAAAAATTAGGACACCCCATTTGGTTTACGTCAAACACGTCCTCTGTCCTGGTGTCCAAATAACTCGTTTAGACTTGTCTGTCCAGAGAACATGATCCCAGAAGTCCTGGTTTTGTCTACGTTCTCTCAGGAAATTTGGTTTTTTTCTTTACTTCGGTCATGAAGGTCATTAGGTCCGCAGAGTTTATCACATTTAAGAAACTAGTTTAATCAGACGATGATGTCATGATGCTGTGAGATGAACGGATGACGTTGTGTTGATGTTGTGTGTGAATCACCTAGTTCTCTGGCGGCGCTGCTCAGCACCGCCTGCATGCTCTTCTCCAGCGCGTCCATCTTTTCCCTCAGCTCGCTCAGCACCGGGTCGAACGACGCCTTCACCAGGAACTCGTGGTGGTCGATCTGCACGGACATTGAGATGCATGATGTTGATGTTGACAAAATAAAAAACACAAAGCACATACATATGCAGGAGAAATGTAAAAAGACCTGGTTCATGTCCAGAGTGGTTTCGATCATCTCCTGATACTTAGTGAAGTCGGTCAGCAGATCTCTGAGGGGGGCGAGGAACACGGCCTCCAGCAGAACCTCGTAGCTCCCTACAACACACAGACACACATTAACGGATACTTAGTGTATGTGTCGATACTGGGAATGGGTCAATGATGTGATGCAACCCAATGTCTAGTGGTGCAACCTGCATTTTCTCATGAAAATCTGACTATATACAGGAAAATCAACCTGGACTCAAATGTAGAATTAATTTAAATCACTTTTTCAATGCAACACTATCTTTCTTAACAAATTTTACAAAATCTGTCTTTTTTTTTTTTTTTTTAAAGCAGTGGTTTTAGGAAAAGTTGTGCTCAGTGTTGCTAAAATGCATTAGAATTGAAATATAGAAATACAGCAAAATCATTCTTCTCATTCTTATAAGGTCTTATAAGGTAACGATTTGAGATTTTCTGGGGTATTCAGTCTTACTTTCATTAAAAAAGAAAGAAATTGTTAAAACTAACAAATACAAATACTACATATTAACAAATCCGATGCTTTAAAAACAATTTTCTAAAGATGCTCATCTTGCCGACCCTTATTTGTTACTGATGGCTAGAAAATCTAATCTCTGATGACCTGACATGATGGATGACAACACATGTGCCACTTCTAACTGGTTGTATTGTTTTACTAAGTGTGGGTTTTAATTAAAAAACAAACAAACAAAAAATCTACTTCCAGGTATCAGTGATTTAATTCTCTTTCACCGAACAGGGGGTCACACTCGTGACACATGACATTTTATAACCAGGAAAATCATATGTGAATGAAGCAGTGTTGTGCAAAATGTCATCTTGAAAGTCATTACTAATTGGATTTGAATGAGCCACAACAGCTGAAGACCATGTGTCAGACGACAGCTTCAGACAAAGAAAGTGTGTTCCTGGTCGGCTCAGGGGAATCAAAAGTAGAGCGGCGGATCGAGCAGACTGAATTAAAATGTTACCTCAGTGTTGATTCAAGTACCTGAGTATCTCTCCAGGGCTGTGACGAGGGCCGGGATGTGGCTGACGGCCTGGTAGACCCGGTAACAGTCCTGCAGCGTCGCGCTGTGGCGGTGGAACTTCTTGGCCATCCGGTGAAGGTCAGGGAAGCGGCGCAGCAGATCCTCCTGACAGGTCTGCCTGAGCTCAGAGTCACACACGAAGCTCTCCACCAGGTCCAGCCTGCACACACACATACACAATAAAAAAAAATTAAAAGCATCCACAAAATTTGTCATATATGTGCAATTAATTTCATGCTCATCTATCAATAGTTGCACGTCCACGAGGAAGCTACACTTTAAATCACTACACTTACAGTGACTGTAATGTTTCTTACACTGAACACTTTATCTATTTATATCGGTGCATTTTAATCTACTTTTTAAATTTTCACTCTGGACAAAGGTCAGCCTAACAACTACCAGTATTTATGAAGATAATGATGCTAAAAAACAAAAATAATTCTTGTTCCTATTGTCCATTCTTTGGTAATTTAAAAAATTAACATGGAGAATGAGTGGAATTAAAATCTTTATGTCAGTTTTACCTCTCCTCTATTTTAGTTTTGTCCATGAGTGGCTGTTTGATCCACTGGTTGACCAACCGCTGGCCCTGTGGCGTACGACACTTGTTCAACAGGCCGGCCAATGAGTGAGCTCCGCTGGTGTCGTCAGGCGAACCCTGTTAAAGCCCAGTTAAAAATCACATGAATAAAAGCCCTTTCACGTGTAACACACTGGACCATAAAGTTAAAGGGACAGTTCAACATTTTGGCAAATTGGCCCTTTGCCATAATCCCTATTCATAGCAGTAGGTTTCTTACCTTTAATTGTCGGTGCAAGCTATTTTTAGAATGGCGGAGCAGAGCTGCGAGCTGCTCAGAGCAGAGGCTCATGGGATTTCTTGGTTTCCCTCATCAAACTCATCAAATACACAATCCAACAACTCCAAAAGCTCTGGTGGACAAGTTGTGACCTGCACATTCACCACGCTATGAGATAATAACAGAACGTTATGAGATGGAGTTGTTTTCAAGGTAAATTCATGCAAAACCGCTGATGTGTGTTCCCATTGGCAGCAGTTTTTCAGCAAGCAGTCTCTGTTTTTACCTCAAAAACAACTCTGTGTAGCTTGCAGCTCTGCTTCGCTGGATTGTGACTTGTGGGATTATGACAATGGGCCAATTTGCCAAAATGTTGAACCATCCCTTTAAATGTTCTTTCAAATGTCATTGTTTTAATATTTTAACAGCAACAAACTTGTATTCCTTTCGCCTGCTCTGTGTTGAGTAGCAGAGAGTTGGTGGTTTTAACCCTGGTTCCTGTCACTGACCTGGAAGAGGTTCAGAGCCCTGACGGCGGCGTTGTCCAGCCTCATGTACTGACCCAGGTCCAGAGACGTCAGACTGAAGGAGTTGAAGTGGGACTCGTCAGAGAGCAGCTCAAGGAAACGAACCACCGCAGCCAAGCACGACATCGCCACCTGCGAATGAACCACACACACACACACACACAGATGTGAGTCAGTTCTGGTCACTTCTATGTCGTCCTTGATGGAGACACGAGTGAGGAAGCCCCGTCTCTTCTCCACCTGTTTGTCCAGCTCTGGCAGCGTGTTGCTGGCCACCGTCTCTCCTCTCTTGGCTCTCAGCAGCCGGTTCAGATCCTGGACCATGTCCTTGCTGCTGAACTCTGCTCTCTTCCTGTCAGAGACCAGCACGCCGCCACGCTCCACCACCTATACACACGCACACACAGACATCATCTTTACAAAGTTACAAAGAGCTTTAACAGAGGATAAAAAGGAGTCACTGCTAAAATAAAGTAAAAAGTGAAACCAAATACGATAAATGACACACTGAGCTGAATTATGTTTTGCAAACCTCTCGTAGTTTGTTGCCGTCGGCGTTCCCCTCGCCCTGCGCCAACAGACACTCTTTGGGGCCGAGTTGAACGAGCAGAGACTCCAGGTTGGAGAAGATCTCGTTATCTGGAAACTCGCACACTCCCATCTTCCTCTGGGCAGCATCCACGTATCCAACCCCGACCACGCGCTGCCCGTCGGCTCCCGTGGCAAAGCGCACGGCTACGACGCCCGCGCAGCCCTCTGCTCCGGTCCCACCACCGCCGAACAGGATCTCCTCGAACTGGGTCAAGTTTCCTGGGGAGGCCTGAGTGTGGAGGGGACAAACGGGATGGTTGAGGAGGAGGGAGGATGATGGAGAGGTTTTTATTTTTTTTTCTAAAGATTAAGGAGTTAATAAACCACCTTGTACTCGATCCTCCAGTCGTGCTCCTTGCTGCTCTTGCTGTGGTTCCTGTAGACTTCCACTCTGTACTGCCTCACCAGCAGCAGGTCTTTAACAAAGGCCTCAAAGTTCAGCTTGCTCAGGACCACGCTCTCCAGCTTGCGACTCCCTGTTAACCAACAAACATTCATATTCACTCATACAACTTCAGAGATCAATTTATTTATAACGTTAGATCCATCAATGACTTGTTCCTTTCGAGGTATGACATCTCTTTTTGCAGATTAAACTCACAGGATGTATGAGACACAGCGGAAAGCTGACACGCTGCAGTTGTGAACTGACACGACCGGCACAAATAGGGATGTATATCGTTAGGATTTTATCGATACCGATACCCATAACGATACTCCTTATCGATACCGATACCTATCGATACTCTTATCGATACTTCAACATGTAGTTTATATATATTCAAATATTTTTATTGAATTTTCAAATCTACAACATATAGTTTAGTGTAAAAAATAATGATTCAACCGTTTTCTTTTTTTGTTTGTATTTTTAATTAGGGGTAACACCAGCAACATAATAAAAAAAAATTGACAGCAGAGAAGAACACCTCCTTTAAACCCCCCAGGGCAAGTCAACAGTTAACCTGCAGAAGCTGCAGTTTATCTGTTATCATGATAAAATAGGATCTCTATCTATGGATCTTGATGAATATTTAGCGTTTTTTACTCTTTAAGTTTTAGCCTATTGCTCTGACTCACAGCTCACGTCAGCTCAGGTGATCTGCAGGTTGTTTTCACTTCACTGCTCTGACGCTGCGTGCGTGCCCTGTGTGCGTGTGTGTCTGTGTACAGCGCTGACACACACGCTGCATCTACAGCAGCCATCCATGTTCTTCACGCCGTAGACCAGTCAACTTATGAGACGTGTTACCGCAGAATAAAAGACACAAGCAGCTCCGCGTTTCCACAGTTTTATCCTGCACGTTCTCACCGGAGTGACATGAGGTGGCTCTGACACTCTGCTCCTCACAGCAGCAGACATGAAGCTGCTGGAGCCTCCTCTGTCTCCTCTACACTGACCTGCTGCAGCTGCTGTAGGTTTCTACTCTCAACTCTCCCTCCGACACGTGTAGGCTACTACTTGCTAGGTCTCCGATGCGAGGCTTCAAACACGCCCGGACCGGGCCGGACTCGTCTCGCTCCACACGCGCCGTCAGGCCGCGTGTCGGATCTGATAGCGCTGTTGCGCTGAGATTTGCCGCGGCTCGCCCGGTCCAGGTGCTGATTAGAGCGGCAGGGATCAGCTGCGGTGACCGCCGTGTATCGGTTCTGTGGCGCTGACGGGCCGGGGTAAATTTAGAGGTGACAAGCAGCCGTGTCATTATTACGTGACAGTTAGGGAGACGTTCAAAGTATCGATAAGAGGACCGTTAGTCCAGAATCTTAACGGTACTCTGGACCGAACCAATTAACGGTCCGGTCCAGAAAGTACCGGTCCACGGTATACATCCCTAGGCACAAATGCCTTTTCAAACTATTTTAGCATTGATATATTGGAAGGCACTGAATTTACAAGTAGCAAAAATCTAAAAAGACACAGATGAAATCTGCACGTTGAGAGGACAGAGAGTCGTCACCTAATTAATATTCATAGCAATAAGACGAGATAGATGTTAATTAAAGTCTGAAATTAAATGATGAAGCTTGAACTAAATACTGGACTTCCTGATGCAGAACTTAAATTTACTTTTTCTTCTTTTTTGGTTGTTATTCCTACAGGAACACAATGAGCTCATAATTAGGTTATCAATAATGAGTGGTATATTTTTATTCATTAGTTACATTGAGAGAAGGGTAATTACAGTCAATAACATCATAGTAATCTTTTATAAACAACCACAACTCCTGACAGTGCTGGCGCTTTAATCCTCCTAACTTCTGCTCATGAGATCTTTCTTGAAGAAACATTAAACTAAACCCTGTGATATATACAAGAAAATAATCCACATACAGTTAAATAGTTAGAGATTAACGTTTCACTCAGATTGACTTTGTGGTGGAAATTTGCTGACATTTGTATTCTCCTTGTAATGAGTAGTAACATAGTCTTTTAAGTAGTTTTAGTAAAACCTTGTAGCAATCCTGTTGCTATAAAGGAATTTGCCATTTCTTCTGATATGACACTGATTTCTTGACTCATGCATTCATCTGACAGTGTTGTTTCGCCTCTCTTACGTGAATGCGGTGGCAGCCAGATAGGTAAATCCAGAGTTTACTGAACCATTAAACCACCTTTCTAGTACAGGAAGTCGACAGTAGGTCGGGCCGATGTTAGGTTCAGTTCATCCAAACAAAGTACAGCTACGTTTAGTTTGACGAACCTGCTGCGTAGCACAGGCCTCAGGTTTGCAGCTAATGCAGTTAATACATTTGTAGTTATCTTAGCTTGACACGCAGCTAGCCTGCGAATGCAAACTCAAAACAAACACTCAGCTAGCTGCATGTTTAGCACAGGCTATGGATGCTAAGGATACCTGAGCCCAAATACTTGATGACGCCATTCGTCTTGAAAACTTCTTTCGCCGCGAATATGGCGTCTTTCCCGTGAACGGTGTAGTAGTCGTTACGGTCAAATATTCTGAAGGTGGTGTCCGGTTTCTCCGGCATCGAGAAAATGAAGTTAAGGAAGCCATGCTCGGCTGCACTGTCCATAGACAGGTTCTGCTTCGGTTGCACCGCCATGCTGGAATCTCCCGCCACCGCCGGGGACAAACAGGAAGTAACGTCATGTCACTGTGGGGTGTTCCCATGGAGACGTGGTGGCAGGATGAGGAAGTAGTTCTTCTTTTTGTGTTTTTCTTTTGTTTCTGTAAACAAAAAGCGATAAACACAATAAAACATTCAGGTCCCTCTTAATATTTTCATGTAAGTAATTTTCTATATATTTATTTCTATTTTCTCACTTTTCTTTCTTTTTTCTTTTCTTTTCTTTTCTTACTTTGTTCAGTGTAGCCTACAGCATTTTTTTCTTGCTATTTTATACAGAATTAAGTGAATACTAAATATAGGGCAGCAAGAAAAAAAGTACATATTAGGTCCTACTATTCCTGTTGTTGTCTATTTTGAGGGTATTTTTTTCTGTCGTGTTTTTACTATTTCTCTCAAACAAAAAACAACGATTTTTCCTTTCAGTTCAACATGTGAAAGCCCTTTATCAGTAGGCCTAAGAAAAAAACGCTTTACATTTACAGCAGTGTAGATATTAGTTTAAAACAGAGAGTATTTGTTTGCATCTGGAACTTGTTTGTGTCATTCCAGGCCAACAAAACATGCATCACTGACTTAAAAGAAAATTACACGGCTAACACAAAAGTAGCTTACTGATCCTGCCTTCTAGAAGAAGAAGAAGAAACTTTATTCATCCCCCGGAGGGAAGTTCAAATTGTCCAGCAGCTTACATAACCTAAAATGATATTATATAAATGCCATGCAAATATGTAGGCCTAAAGCAGACGTGGGCAATTTACGGCCCGCGGGCCGGACGCGGCCCGTGGACCAAATCAATCCGGCCCGCGACGTGCACAAAGGAAAAAAAAAAGAAAAGAAAGAAAATCCTCCATCATTTTATGTAAAGGCGTACAATGACTTGCAACTGCTATATGGCCCGATTGTTTTTATTACGTATATTGATGCGCATTAATCAGCTGTTTGATCGCCCCTCTGGAGAAGTAGCGGCTCCTCTCTCTCCTCCGTCGGAGCTCCGGCGTCCGACGGAGGAGAGAGAGGAGCCGCTCTGCTGCAGGTTTTCTCCACAGCTGAGGTTCTGACCACCGCGACTCTGTCAGCACGAGACCGGGCCGAATCATGTCGGAACTGCTGACAATTATGAAGCGCCATCACGGCACCTAATTATAACTTCACAAACACTGAAATTTAGCAAACTGTGATTAAAAGAGCATTTTATGAGATCGCTGGCGACCTGAGCCACTGCGAGTCACCGTGGTGCTGTGAGGACTGCATGTGAATGCTGCATTCAGGTGCAGTCGGAAAAACGGCCGTCGGTAACAAACCAGATGTCATTTTAGTCATCTGCCTTGAGTCCATAATACATTATGTTTCTTTAGTGACCTATGATGGATATAAATTGAAAATGCAATTACATCAATTGTGTTGCGTCAAATATATAACGCAATATGTCCACCAAATATGTAGTTTAGGCTAATCTGGCAATAAATATTATGTTTCAATTTGATTTCGAATCATGTGGCCCTTCACTCACTTTATCGGAGTCAATGTGGCCCTCTGGAAAAAATAATTGCCCACCCCTGGCCTAAAGCCTATAAATGGCATTGTGTATTTTGATGGCAGCAGGAATAAAGGATTTCCTGAATCTTTCTGTTCTGCAGGTCAGGGAGATAAGTCTTGTTACTGCGACTGCTCCTCTCACCTGTGACAGTCCTGTCTGTGTAGAGGGTGTTTTCAGGGTCACCCGAACCCACTCAACTGAACCCACTCAATATCCACCCCATCCACAGTCATGGGTCGCAAGGATCTCTTGGACCTGCCAAAGTCAATATTCTTTTATTTGGTCTTTGAAGTATTAGGTAACAAGTTGTTCTTGTTGCACCAGTCCATGAACGCCCCCACCAGGTCCCTGTATTCATCTTCCTGTCCCTTGGGTGGGGCAGGACCGTGGAGACCTATTCTTTATCTATTTTTTATATTTTTGCATATTATCTATGCAAGTCCAGTCTCTTTTCCTCTGTATTGCTAACCCTGTAATGCATTTCTTTTCAATGAAGTCGGTGTGAAAGCAATCCATGGAGCGGTGGATTACAGTATGTATCATATACGTGCTAAGATGTTTATATTTGTGTAGTCTTATTTGTCTTAAACAGAGATTACGGTTATGGGGCCGTTTGTACTATGGTGCTGCTGAGACAAGAGCTGGGACACTGGGTCCGAGGCTCTGATCTTACAAGGTTGGTTTTCAGCCAAGATAAACTAGGTGGAAGGCAGAGAGCCTCTATTCTCCCGGTAACAAGCTACAAGTCATTTATTTAACCATCAAAACTCCACAGATGTTATAGGCTATTAAGGTAAAAAAAAAAGAAAAAAAGTGTTGCATAGCTAAAAATCGTGCATAGTTCCTCTTTAATTAGTTTATTGTATTATATTTGATGGTTGTAATTTGAATCTTTGACAGTAGGAAATATATTTGTACAATGATTTATATTTAAAGCCCCAGTATGTGAGATTTACTTTCTAATTGCATGTTTATTGTATTATATTTGATGGTTGTAATTTGAATCTTTGACAGTAGGAAATATATTTGTACAATGATTTGTATTTAAAAAGATATTCTATTGGTATTGGCTCAAAAATGTGTTGAAATTATTGTAAATGTTTTATTATCAAATCATCAAAACAATAACAAACCTACTTTGACAAGCACTGCAAAAGGCTAGAAACTATAAAATCTCTCAGGCTTAGTGTAAAACTGGAGATAAATCAATTTAAGTGTCAGTGAAACTGCTTTCTGGGAATGTCTGACATCAGGCGGATTTGTGGAAACACAGGATTTCAAGAAGCTGCATGACTAATGATCAGCTACAAGCCTTCACTTCCATTGTCTATTGTCAGCTCCATCTGTGAGCATGTGACGGAGTTGATTTACGAGTGATAAAAGAAAAAGTGTATTATTCTACAGGACATTATCATCTCATCACAGCAGAAAATGACAAAAATTCAAAAACTCAAAAAACCACAAATGTAAAACCTGATCCTGGCACTGTAGGAAAAGTCAAATATCCTCTCGGAAATACATTTATTTGCTTTGAAAGGTGCTATATAAATAAAATTTGATTGACTGATGACTGTATGTGATTTAAAAATTAATTTTTGGTAACATTTTCCCCAAATAATAGTGGAGCTATGGATAGTCAGGGAGTTTTGTCTGTACAAGTACTTTTTTTAATCTTAATTAAGTTTTAACTAAATTTTAACAGTGTGTGTGATGGTTTAAAAACCGTATAAATCCTTTTTGGCTATGGAGAATTAAGGGTCAGCTGTTGAACTGTAACTTTACTGAACTGTAAATTAGCGGTCACACACCATAAAACAAGGGTTGGAGGTCATGAGCCTGACATTAACTGTCAGGCTCGTGACCTGAATTGACCTGCATTGCTGCTCATGAGTTGGGGGAATTCAGGTAAATTAACCTACCCCGAAGTGACCTGTAAAGAGATTAAAATCTCAACCACGGAGGATGTGGGGCTGCATTTCAAATCAAAGATGAATATATGATATACTGCTTTTGCGTACAATTTTAACTGAACACACAAATCGGCCAAGAGAAAATACTTTAAAAAAAAAGAAAGAAAGTGACATTGACTAATTCTGACCAATATAGTTGATAAAATATTTTAAAATATTTGCTGAAAAGTTCCTGCAAACTTCCAGTGATGTCGGACAAAACTATCTGTCGTCTGTGTAAAAATTAATGCAAGATATTATACAAGTTTATATCTCCCCCTCATTTGACCTCATTTATCTTTTCATACTAACCTTCTACTTTTCCCTTTTAGCTATATGTTGTGGTATAAGATTTTGTATGAATATGATTCTTCATTTTTCTTTATCTTTTTTGTTTCATATTGTTTACAAGGAATCTGAATCAGAAACTTCTTTCTCATAGCCTAACTCTAATTTACTGTCCAGTGAGGTTCAGTAAATTCAGCAAAAGCAGCAAATTCATATGTATTCATCTGATTCTGATAATTATTCTAATATGAGGATTTAACTGGTGGGACAACAATGTTGCGTCTGCTGTCGCTCTGACAACGGAATCACCTTCAGCTGGACGTGTGACGTCAAGCTCGGGATCATGAGGGAATTGCCTTCAGCTGGACGTGTGACGTCACGCCCCTGATCGGGGGGGGTCCCCCGTGGATAAAGCCCAGGTGTGGACGCGGTCGGGGCGCTCCAAGGAACAAAGAGACTCTGATTCCCTTCCCCCTTCCCCATAGTTTTTAATCTTTTGTATTGAATAAAGTCAAGTATATTTATAAACCCAAAAATCTGCCTGATCCTTTTGCCCATACGCAACAATTTGGTGCCGAAACCCGGGAACATCCAACAGTGTTGGATTAAGAAAAAGAAGAAGTTGCGGGGACAAAAGAAGAGGACATGGCTGAAGGCGGTGCAAGGGTGAAGAAGATAAGAGGAGCCGTGAGAGCTTCCACAACCCGGCTATTGAACAAGATTGATGTGGAGCTCAGGAAGCAAGAACCAGACCATGACACCTTGGAGGAACTCAGAGACCAACTAATCAGTAAGGAACAGAATTTAATCGAGTACGATCGAGACATTGAAGCAGTGACGAATGAAAATGATTTAGATGAAGAAATAAATACTGCAATCGAATATATGGATGGCATAAGCATAAGAAAGACACGGCTCAGACGCGCATTGCGCATGGATGGAGAAGCAGATAACGCAAGCAGCACATACAGTCGAAACGGCGGACAAAGAGCTCACACAGTTAAGCTGCCCAAACTAGTCATTCCTAGATTTGCTGGGGAAATCAGCGAGTGGCAAGGATTTTGGGGACAATATCAAACAGCCATACATAATAATGAACATTTGAACAAGACTGACAAATTCACTTATCTTAAATCATTTTTGTCAGGCACGGCTGCCAGTGCAGTGGCTGGTCTTGCACTGTCAGATGATAATTATGATAGTGCAATTGACATGTTGAAAAGAAGATTTGGTCGAAAAGATTTGATTATAAATGCTCACATGAACAAGCTACTAAACATGGTCCCAGTTAGAAGAGCCACTGATGTTGCATCTTTGCGCAGACTGTATGATGACTGTGAGGTGCAGGTGCGAAGTCTGGACGCCATGGGTGTCGTGTCCGACACCTATGGGAGTCTTTTATGTCCCATATTATTAAAAATGATTCCAGAAGAAATTGCTCTTGAGTTTACTCGACAGGAAGCAGACAATGTACTGAAAGCAACGGGTCTGATGGAGTTCCTGAAGCACGATGTGGAAAGCAGAGAGAGAACGGCCAACCTCACACAGAAAGGAGAAAAACATCAGCCTGAGGAGAGAAATGCTGGCCTCCAGAGGGAACGCAGGATGAAAAGACCATCTATGGGCCCCACAGCTTCAGCTGCAGCCTTCCACACCTGGACCCAAAATGACAACGGTAACTGCTTATTCTGTGGGAGGGGTGAACATAAAGCATCAGAGTGCACAGAGTTTACAGTTGACATAAGAAGAGATAAATTAAAACGACTTGGCAGATGTTTTGTATGTCTTGGGCCCAGACACATTGCGCGTAATTGCAAAGCGCAAGGCATTGAATGTGACGCATGCGGCAAAAGACATTATAAAACTGTTTGCATGCAACAATTGAAATGTGCACAGAATGATAACGTTAATGAACCCACGCCCGCAGACACTGTAGTGTCCGTTTCCCCGAGTAATTCTGAAGGCAACACTGTATTGTTACAAACTGCTACAGTGTGGATTGATGCCCCTGATCAAAGCCAAATAACAAAATGTTTATTAGATGGGGGGAGCCAGCGCAGTTTCATTCGGGAGGATATCTCCAGGGCGCTGAGTTTGCCTACTGTGGGAACAGAAATTATAAAGTTACACACATTTGGATCTGCCACGCACAAAAGAGTAATGGCAAGGAGGGTTACAGCAATTCTGAGAAATTTAAAAACGAATGAAGCTGTGGATGTGGAGTTATTGGAAACACCAACTGTGTGCTCTTCAAAAATACAAAGGGCAGGTGAAACATTGAGAAAGTCTCTGGAAGACAAAGGTCTGCAGGTCGCTGACACACCGGTAAGAGGCATAGAAACGGAATGTCTGGGAATCTTGATCGGAGGAGATCAATACTGGAATGTGGTGTCAGGACGCACGGAGAGACTTAACAACGGGCTCGTGGCTGTGGAAAGTAAGTTTGGATGGCTGATTCAAGGTGTTGTGTCCATCCCTGTAATGAATGTTACCACTGAACCTGTAGATGTGGATGTTTTACATCTGAGTGTTGGAGAAGAACAAAATCTGAACGACCAGCTGCGCAGCTTCTGGGAGACGGAGTCGCTTGGGATTCAGATGGAACCAGAACGGAGCCTGGAGACGGATACAGTTCTGAGGTTCAAGGAGTCGGTGAAACGCCAACAAGGTAGATACGAAATTTGTTTGCCTTGGAAAGAAAACAATGTGAAATTGGCATCTAATTACTGCACCGCATTGAATCGATTAAACAGTCTTGCCAGAAGATTTCAGAACAATGCACAACTGTATGATCAGTATAATCAGGTCTTCAAAGAATATTTGGCTGAGGGCATTGTCGAAGAAGTTATTAATGTTGACACCGAAAATCTGGTATATTATCTGCCGCATCACCCAGTAATTAAAGAGAGCAGAACCACTACCAAGTTGCGCGTAGTGTTTGATGCGTCTTCACACGAACAGGAAAGTCCCTCGCTTAATGAATGTCTATTAACTGGACCTAATTTGAACCCTGATTTGTTAAGTATCCTGATTAAGTTCCGACAGCACAGAGTTGCAATGATGGCAGACATAAGTAAGGCTTTCCTGCAAATTAATGTCAACGAACAGGACAGAGATGTGCTGCGCTTTTTGTGGCTGAAGGAAAGACCAGCCCCTTTGAGAAGTTAAAGGTGTCAATTATGAGAATGACGCGCGTGCCATTTGGCGCATCTGCTAGTCCATTCTTGTTGGCGGCCACAATTAGGCACCACCTTAAAAATTATGAACACATCTATCCAGACGAAGTAAAGACATTGGATGAGTGTTTATATGTGGATGATTTTATTACCGGGGCAGAGAGTGACGACAAGGCCCTGAAATTAGCTCGGAGAGCCAAGGAAATCTTGTCAGGTGCAAAAATGAATTTGTGCAAGTGGAACACCAACTCACCTGTGTTACAAAACGTGTGGAAACAGGAAAATGAAATCGAACAAGTGGAATTCAAGGGTCAAAACCCACTTAAGGTCCTGGGCCTGGCATGGAAAACTGACACTGATGAATTTGTGTTTGAGACTAATGAATTGATTGAATATCTGCAGGACAAAAGGGATACGAAACGAGGTGTGCTTCAAGCTGCTGCGCGCATCTTTGATCCCATTGGTTTGTTGTCTCCATTCATCATTCGTGTCAAGTGTCTTTTCCAGGAGATGTGGGAGAGAGGAATTGCATGGGACCAAGATCTTCCTGAGGATCTGGCGGAGAAATGGCATAAATGGTGTTCAGAAATTCCAGATTTGAGCAACATTGCCATTAACCGACAATATGGTGTAAAAGGGAACAGTGAGTGGGATGCGCAACCAACAGAGGTACGTGAAATCCATGTGTTCACAGATGCCAGTGAAAAGGCTTACTGCGCTGCTGCATATTTGCGGTGCGTAAAAGCAGATGGACAATGCGCAACAACTTTAGTAGCTTCTAAAACTAAGGTTGCCCCACTGAAAAAAATGACGCTCCCCAGATTGGAATTAATGGGAGCACTAATTGGAGCCAGACTTGGAAAATTCATTATGAACAATCTAAAAATTGGAGAAAATGATGTGCATTTTTGGACTGATTCTATGATAACTTTCCATTGGATTCGGAGCAGCTCAAAGCAGTGGAAACAATTTGTGGCAAACAGAGTCAGTGAAATTCAGAGCTTGACTGTACCTGGGAACTGGAATCACTGTGCTGGAAAGGAGAATCCAGCGGACCGTGGAACGAGGGGAACGAGTGTGCGGGATCTGAAGGAGGATGATCTGTGGTGGCACGGGCCGGAGTGGCTGAAAGACGCACAGTGAACTCAGTAAAGTTTTGAGAATAACAGCATGGATACAGCGTTTTGTGCGTAATGCACGCGCTGGAGAGAGGCGCACTGGAGAGCTGTGCGCGGAGGAGATACAGCAAGCGGAGAATTACTGGATTAAGCAGACTCAACATGCCAGCTTTCCAAAGGAGATGGATCACCTGTTAAAAGGTACAAGTTTGGACAGACAATCAAAGATCATTACACTGATGCCGTTTTTGGATGAGTTTGGATTGCTGCGAGTGGGGGGCAGATTACAAGAGGCGAACTGGTCTTACTCCCAGAAGCATCCATGCATCCTTCCAGGTAATGACAATTTTTCTGAACTTTTGATAAAAAGAGCCCATAGAGAAGTGATGCATTCGGGCTTACAATCTACTCTTAATCAGCTCAGAGAAGCCTATTGGATTCTTCGGGCAAGGCAAATGACAAAGAAATGCGTAAAATGTTGTTTGATCTGTAAACGAGCTCGAGTTAAAGCTGGACAGCAGGTCAGTGCACCCCTGCCAAAGGAACGCATTGACACCACTGCACAGGCCTTTGAAACAACTGGCGTGGACTTTGCTGGACCGTTGTATGTGAAACCAGACAACAAGAAGGTATACATAGCTTTATTCACATGTGCTGTGACACGAGCTGTACATTTGGAAATTGTGACGGACCTATCTACTAATGCTTTCTTGCTTGCTTTCAGAAGATTCATTTCCAGACGTGGCATCTGTAATGTAATCTATTCTGATAATGCAAAAACCTTTAAGAGAGCTGAACAAGATCTAAAGTGTCTGTGGACTCTGATGAAAGGTAAAGAGATGCAGGAATTGTTCACAGAGAAGAGGATTTCTTGGAGATACATCGTGGAGCGGGCCGCCTGGTGGGGCGGTATGTGGGAGCGCTTGGTGAGATCCGTCAAGACGTGCCTCCGGAAGGTGCTCGGGAGATCTTACTTGGACCATGAGGAGCTTCAGACATTGATCTGTGAGGTTGAGGCTGTAATAAACTCTCGTCCTTTAACCTTTCTTCACACAGAAAGCAGTGAACCCTCACCTCTCACTCCTGCTCATTTCCTGACTGGACGAAGGATTACTACCCTCCCTTCCTATCCAGCCCGCGACGTTACGGCGGATAAAAGCAACGCCACGCAGCTCAACAGGAGATGGTGCTATCGCCAGAGGCTGAGTAATAATTTCTGGAATCGTTGGAGGAAAGATTATCTGATGGAACTTCGTTCTGCTCATTGCGTGAGTAACACGAACCAATCTGCACTATTCAAGGTGGGAGATGTTGTATTGTTACATGAAGACAAACAACCAAGACACATGTGGAAAATGGGGCGGATTGAGGAGACATTTATAGGAAGAGACGGGAAAATAAGATCTTGTGCTGTCAGACTGCCTTCTCGTTTTATCCTCAGGAGACCTGTACAATTGCTCTACCCGCTGGAGTTGGATGAACTGGAGGATGCAAGTTCATCGGGCCGGAGTGTTGCGTCTGCTGTCGCTCTGACAACGGAATCACCTTCAGCTGGACGTGTGACGTCAAGCTCGGGATCATGAGGGAATTGCCTTCAGCTGGACGTGTGACGTCACGCCCCTGATCGGGGGGGGTCCCCCGTGGATAAAGCCCAGGTGTGGACGCGGTCGGGGCGCTCCAAGGAACAAAGAGACTCTGATTCCCTTCCCCCTTCCCCATAGTTTTTAATCTTTTGTATTGAATAAAGTCAAGTATATTTATAAACCCAAAAATCTGCCTGATCCTTTTGCCCATACGCAACAAACAATAACTTCAGATAAAGTTTCACTCAATTTATTGTTTATGGCTTTTTGGAGACTTTCAAAGGAACACCGTTGGCTACGCTACTGTGACTTTTTACACAGCTCAAAATTTGGATTTTCACGGATAGGTCATTCAGGGTAAAAGACACAAAACAAGCCTGACTGCAAAACAAACCAACATACATGTTTGATCTTCACATGTGGTCATGAGTTAGCCTACTTTTCTGGCAAACTAAAACAATCTGAACTAATTCATGGGGAACGGATGATGGGTGTCAAGTGATGACAGATGCTGAGAGAATTGGTTGCGCCGGTCAGCTTCTGAAGAGGTGCTCTCTGTTGACATTTAACGCTGCTGACGAAACTCGTGTTTTGACGTAGGCGACGCTTTGACAAATGGGAATCGGATGCGCACGCGGGCAGCCGGTTTGGGGCTTTATAAACCCGGTGTGCATGGGCAGTAGGAGTAGCCTGACAGACCAGCAGGAAAGAAGAACTGAGCTCTAGGACCTCTCTGCCTCTCTCTCTGCCTCTCTTCATCCCTCCGTCTCTCTCCAGAGCCACAAAGCGCTTCGACATGAACGGCCACTGCAACGGAAAGGTCAAGGACGTCGTGGAGGAGTTTCACTGCAACAACGGCTTCAGCAACCTCATCATCGACACCAAGGCGCCCGCAGTGCACCGCAAGCACGAGATGTCCCGCAAACAGGACGAGGACAAGTCCCACTTACCTGCGCTGGAAGCCGCCTACACCAGCATCCTGCGGGAGCTCGGAGAGGACACGGACCGGCAGGGGCTGCTGCGGACGCCGCTGCGAGCCGCCAAGGCCATGCAGTTCCTCACCAAGGGCTACCACGAAACCGTCGACGGTGAGTCAACTGGTCCCCTTTTGTTTCCCCTTGAATATTTAAATGTGGTCATTTGCTGGAGAGAATGTGCATCCACCCGTTTCTCTTTTACTGGTTTCTGTAGTTTGGTCTTGCATTGAAATGCAATGAGCTGTAAGACTGGTACTTGAACGCCTCATCTCCACAAATGAGAATTTGTGAAGGATTTAAAAAAAGAGATTTCATATAGTCAATTCATAAATTTGTAGAAAATGAATCAGCAACCAGTTTGTGTAGACTTTAGCTACTTTAAAACACTTTAGAGTTATTAGCTGGAGTTACATGATTCATGAAGGTCCTATAGCCAATCACAGACAAACTTTTCAGTGATTGAACCATATTTTCTGGCCTTGACCATGTTTCTTAATAATAATATTTTATTATCTTCCTTGTGTCCTCAGATATCTTAAATGACGCCATATTTGACGAAGACCATGATGAGATGGTGATTGTGAAGGACATCGACATGTTTTCCCTGTGTGAGCATCACCTGGTGCCTTTTTTTGGGAGGGTAAGTTGTTTTTCTGGTTTTATTATCAAATATTAAGCCTAAATCAACTTTAAAAGCAAATAATATCATAATGGTGTGTTTGAGTGTGTGTGTGTGTGTGTGTGTGTGTGTGTGTGTGTGTGTGTGCTTTTCATAGCACTGAATCCATCATTTACTTTATTTTTCTCTGATTATTTGACTTCTGCTCTCAGGTTCACATCGGCTATATTCCCAACAAAAAAGTGGTGGGACTGAGCAAGCTGGCAAGGTAACACAACACACACACACAACACACACAGACACACACACTCTGTCTCTCTCTCTCTATCGGGCTGTCACTGTGGCTGTATATTTCTGGTGTTAGTGCCGAGTGGCTGCGTTCTTCTGTTATCTCAGTGCATTGACCTGGAGGCTTAGAGCTTAAGCCCACTGGTCACATCTCGTCCCCTCATCAGACACAAGTCTAAACTCTCTGCTCTCGAGCCATGAGAAAATCCCTTTCGGACCTGTGGGAATCACCAGTTATTATCACAGCACTGTCTCTGTCTCCTTCCTGCTCTGCCTTCCCTAAAATATTGCACCATCTCTGAATACACAAACTCCAGAACAGTGTCACTGAGTTTTTCAGGCAAACTCGCTGTGGCCAAATCTTTTTCATCAGATTCAGAGAATTCAGTGGTGGGGTGAATCATTCACAGACGAAGGGGTCTGCACAGTGTGATGGCCGGTGTGGAGACCAGGGGTCAGGGGCTTGTCTGTGTTTATCAAAAGATTAATCATTATTACTCTCGATCTGTAATCGCTCTGATGTGCTTTGTTTTCTGCAGGATTGTTGAGATCTACAGTCGGAGGCTTCAAGGTAAACAGCCGTAAATGGCCTTTACACGTGACTTTTTTTTTTTTTTTCAACTTGAATGCATCACGTTTACCTCTGTCCATTTGTTTTGTCTCTTTCAGTTCAAGAGCGTCTGACCAAGCAGATTGCAATGGGGATAGCTGAGGCTCTGCAGCCAAAAGGCGTAGCTGTGGTTATTGAGGCAGCGTAAGTACACACACACAAAAAAAAAGTAGAACAGGTATAATTCTCAGTGCACCTATGAAATAAGACACAAGCAATAAATGACCCTCCTGCTCAAAGGTCTCTCTGCTACAGATGATCTTTATACAAGTGGTATCTTTGGGTTGTTATAGCACAGTGTCAAATGTCACTATGTCAAAACCTGGTGTCTGCATTATCAGGGACTTAAGTCACTCCCACTGGTGGAGAATCTGGACACAAACAAACACAGACCCTTGAACTGAATTGGCAAAGGTTACAATATCCACAAGATACATATGTCCTTGAACACAGGACACCTAAAACTCCTTAAAAACACAACCCACATGCACCACTTGACCTTCAGATAACTTGATTGACCATTCACGTCTAAAACTAATAAAACATACATTAAACCTCTTTGAGAATTAACAACATGAGAAGAGTGGGAGTTTTGTCTAATTCTGCAGCTGCTAATCTGAGCCATGTTTCCTCTGTGTGTGTGTGATTGCAGGCATATGTGCATGGTGATGCGAGGCGTCCAGAAGATGAACAGCCGCACAGTGACCAGCACCATGTTGGGGGCTTACCTAGAGGACCCCAAAACCCGGGAAGAGTTCCTGACTCTGACACGACACACTTAACAAATGTCACACACATGCACACACACATACTTGTCACTCCCGAGCCTCTGTACACAGTAGCACATGCAAAGTTCTGGAGTAACAGTGGTTCTGCATCCGACAAAGCCCAAAGCAGGAAAAGTAAAGTAGATATATTTGATGCAGGATCCGAGCCAACTCTGGAGCTCACCTCAACACACCCAAGCCTGAGCGATTCCAGCCCTGCTGTTGAAATCCATCATCCGAAATCACTGTGAACTAAATATGAAATGTGAGACCTCACAGTCTTGGTGCCTTGAGTAGATATTTTTGGCAATATTGTTTTTATAAATTATGATATCTCAGTGCAATGTTGTAGTGTGAAAATACTTTATCTTTTTTTTTTGTTTTCCCGATGGCACATTTGCAGTGATACTCGTGAGCCTTTTCTTGCTTTATTGTTGTTGTCCTTAGAAACTGATTTTAATAATTTAACAAACTGTGTGTCAACTCCTTTATAACTCTTTGTAATTTATAACATTTTTAAGACAAAAATCTGATTGTTGTAATATCTGTAGTCCAAAGTGTGATTGTAGACATTTCCTTTCATTGATGACCACGATAGCAGTTTTTTGAATGTTCTTTGCTTTAATAAAGTGATATGAAATGTGATCAAAGTTGTTTGCTATCTTTTGTGTATGTCGATAAGAGATGAAAGCCCTTAATGGAAACCAAATTGTTATGTTTAACAAGTTTAGTGTGAAGAAAGTGAAAGATGGCTACAACACTGTGCAACACACAAATCACAAACAAGTCTTCAGTCTGTGCCCTCAGCTTTTTCCACAGGAAGCTGAATATTCTAATATCTAATATGACATCACATGAAATAGTTAAAGAATTGCTATGAAACAGCTGTAGATCGAATACCATTTTGCTTTTAGTGCACAGATTTCATTTATCAATGCACCAACGTGCCTGACTAACACTGACTGTGCACTTTTGGTGCCCCACTTTACTTGACCTTCCTTGGACTTATTAAATAGATGTAGTGCTTAGTACTTAAGCCAAGGTCTCCTCTTGCTCTGAAGCTTTAGTGATGTCCCTGGCACGTAAGTCACTTTGGATAGAAGTGTCTAATAAAAGAGTGATTGTAAATGCAAATACACTATTACAATCAGTATACTGTATTACATGTAATGTATAGTGTGTAGGAAATGTGGCACAGCTGTGTCTTATTTTGCATGAGTGTCAGACAACATCAGCACTGGCGACTATAACGTGTAATATAGCTAAAAGGTGGTTATTCTATTAATGCCCCAGAAGGCACCATATCACAGAGTAACAGATGCAAAAGGGAAGTGATATAACAACCACTTTAAAGCAGCCACAAGCATAGACACTTTAGATTGTAGGTTTATCAGCTAAACTGGCTAAAACATCAGACTCACGGTTATTAAAGTCCATCTAGACATTAACTACTGTACAATACCTGTTTGCTGATGCCAGACGCTGGTTTGTGCTATGGAACAACAGAATAAATCAATAATGGGACATAAAAGCAAGCGTGTGCGCATGTGGTTAAAAAGCCTGAGGGTGAGCAAGGCCTTTAAATATCAAAGGATCTGTCATCAGACAGCTTCTGAACTATAACCTCCATCTCTGAGAACAGTCGGGGGTGGAGGGCTCCATATGCGACAGTGCTGCATGCAGTTTCCAAATATGATTATGTCAGAGTAAACCAATTATTACAGGCAGACTGGCCAAATACGGGTATGTTGTGCGTAAGTGGCTAAAATTATATTTTCAATGCGCTCCAGGCAGACGTACAAAATAACCCTGGCAATTGATGTGCTCATATAAGATGCTTTAATTCACTCCAAAAAAAGAAAAAAGATCAACTATTGACATATTACATACAGAAATTATTTAAAAAGCAAACAATCCAAGTCTAAGTATTTAATTTAAAATATACAAAAAATAAAGAAGCATTTACTTAAAAAAAACAGGTGATGACTGTTGGTGTACTTGGAGGTGACAGTGCTACCCTGTGTATGGCCACTGTATCAGTTACAGTGGCATTTATACAATATTGTTTAACAAGAGGAGAAACCATTTCCAAATATCTCCATTTCACTGAGTTGGGGGAAAAGGAGCAGTAATGAGTTACAGAGGCCTGTGGTAAGGAATTGTGGGAAACTACTGGAAATGTGACAAGATGACAAATGTACACCTAAGTTTCATCCTCTCATCTGTGAATCCTTGTTGAACTGTTCTCGGATCAGTGCACGGTCACACTGACGTCTGCTTGTAGTTCTTGGTGTCCAAAACTTTCTTTCCACACATTGCACAGATTCCTGTAGAGACAAAATGGGAGGTGTAGAAGATGGGAAATAATATTAACAGTTTTTCTTGTATTTTGTGGAAAGTAAATGAACATGGGCTTAAATGCCTGCTACAGTTGCAGACTTTTGGATCTCTCCACTTTGCAGGGACATTTCTACAAATGTCTGCATGATATGAATTTTCTTTCTTATGTCTAAAACAATGTCCCTAACCCTCAGGCTAATTCAGAGACATCCCTGTATGGACATGTTTCATTTAAATGTCTTAAACAGAAGAAATGCTACTTGATGACAGTGAGGTAAGTGAATTATCCAGACACAAGGACATTAGGACGCTGACATTCAGAGATGAATTAAAAAAATGCATAGCTACATATGACAGGCAAGTGAGAAGAGATGTTTGTTTTTATTAAATTAACCTTGTATGCTCAACTTCCACAGAGGATGAAAGTATTTTGGACAGTCTCAAATGAATCTTGGTATTGTGGGTCAGTTTATACCTTTCTTATATGCACAGCCCTGACAGTAGTGCGATCCAGACTGATGAACGGAGCTCTTGCAGATCCTGCAGGTAGCAAATCCTGTCTTGCTGTAAGGATCAAACCTGAAAGGGAAATAAAACTGATCAATAACAGCGGTTTTACAACAGCTGTATGATATTTAAATGAGTTGTCACTCGAAATGCCAAAAGGCCAGTCTTTATCCACTCACCTTGCTTTCTTAGAAGTCAGGAACTTGTTTTCATTTAGCTTGCGCCCACCACTCTCTGAGTGACAGAGGCAGACAGAAAGAAAAAATCATCATCAAAGTATAATTATATTATATCTGACAATTAAAATGTCTGTATGAAAAGTAGTAGTGGAAAGTAGATTTGCACACGTAGTTGAAAACGATGAAACGTGAAATACAGAGGAAAAAACAATAACACGTTGAGGTAACAATTAGCATTTTTATAAATAATACGTAGGATCTGTACTCACCTGTTGTATTCCGTGCTCCATCCTTCCAAGTGTCAGGAGTGATCACTTTTCCGAGCTTCTTCTCGCCTGAAACACAGAGAAAATCACAATCTTTGTTGCAGGTAAAGTTGTTGTATTTACATAAATACGAAGACAGTTAGCAGTGGCTAATGTTAGCCCTCGAACAATCTCCAGTCTTCGTGAACAACAAAACATTAGATAAATCTGTACGTAGAAAGCAAATGAACTGTGTGATACATACATTTCTCACAAACCATCGTTCCTGTCTTTCGTTATTTCGTTCGTCAAAACAAAATAAAAAAAAACCTTGGTTAAATGTTAGCTTAGTCGATGGACGACTGTAAACTTCCGGTCACTTGTTCCTCTGGCATTCCCCGCAGATTGATTGGTCAGCGCTGTGGTAATCTCGACTCTTATTGGCTCATTCTCCTGCCCATCACAGCGAGTCCTACTGTGACGTCACTGGCCTTCTGTGATTGGTTAAAAGGGTTTAGAGCACCTTGGAAAGTCACCTACAAAATAGTATTTCCTGTTTTCTCCAGTGCAGTATTTTCTCTCTCTTTCAAATTAAAAGAATTGCTTAGTTTAAATTCATGGGTTTAATATCGCAGAGATCCGCCATCGTTTGCAGGAGAAGCTTTGAAACAAATTATTTATATCTTATAATAGACTATGTAGAAAACTTGGCAACACAGTGATAATGCTATTGATTGATTAGTTGATCAACAGAAAAAAAATACAACCATTTCGATAACCTATTAATTTAAGTAAGTTAATCCATAGGAATCCCCGGTTCTAGCAGGCATTATTGTATGCTAAGTTGTAAAATGCACACATTTCTTTTTTGAGCTTTCAAGATTAGTTTATTGATTTAGATCTTCGAGATAATAAATAATGGAAGTAGTTTGAATTCTGAGATTTACGTGATGGCCCATTTTGCCTAAGTAGCAGTACAACGATGAGCTTTTATTGTGAAGTCCAAGCGGAAGTCATTGTCACTCCATGTTTACGGAAGCTACAACGACTGACCCATGCATTCAATCGGCTCTCCACAACCGCTGCTAAATTAACATTTCAGTGGATTGTAATATAATATAATATTTTTTATCAGTAGTATAATTGTAGAAAGGTAAAGTCGCCGCCATGTGGGATCATGAAATCAGAGCCATGGCGTCCACTCACGCCATCATCGCCGCCTCGGTGTTCATGGCCACCGTCCTGCCTGCCGTGTTCGTCCGGGGCTTCTCGGTGTACGGGACTCACCTGCTGTGGCTCTACTCGGTGTCCGGCACCGTGACCGCGGTCAGTGTCGCCGTCTTCTGGCTGCTCGGCATCACACCGCCCACCAAGAAACACACGCTGGGATACAAGGTAAACTCGGTTTGTGGTGGCTGAAGAGAAGTGCAAGAGGATAAAAATGTCATAAACAAAAACCGGTGTAGCCTATGTCTGAAACAGGACACTCAGGAAGTAGGCTAAACAAGGGGTTAAGACTAAAAACTAATGCCTCTTCCTTCTTCTTTTCAAACGTGCAAAGTTGTATTGACTGAAGAAGCTATTACTCACGTATTTGAAATAAAACCTTCATTCATTCATTCATTCATTCATTCATTCATTCATTCATTCATCTTTTTTGATGCTTTTAACACCATGATATGTAAACTTTAATGGAATTTACAAATTTACAGCCAGAATTATTTACTCTATCAATAATCATTCTAGCCTATACCCAAATAACTTAAGACACAATTAACATTTTTCACCTTTTTGTGTTTTAATGCACTGTAAGTAAACGTGTATGATGTAAAGATAAGATAAGAATTACTTTGTTATTCCTATAAGGAAAATTCATTTGTTTGTGTCAGCTCATCCACCATTTTCACTCGAATTAAAAAGCCTGATGGCTGTAGGTACAAAGGATTTCCTATAGCCTATCTCTCTATCCCAGATTAAATTAGATGTGAATTAACCGATGGAACCTGAATGCATCTCCAGCATAGATTGTAAATCTCCAGCTACAGGATCATTTCTCACATTTTTCAAACCAGAGAAACATTCACAGCTGGATCTATAACTCACTCCGCCCCTCTGTCTCCCTGCAGCTGTCCAGGTTGTTCCGTTCCTGTCTCTACTTCTTCCTGTCGTGCCTCTTCTTTCACACTGTGGTCGTTCTCTACGGGGCTCCATTGATCGAGTGCGTACCTGGTAACACACAAACACACACACACATATACACAGCGGGGAAAATAAGTATTGAATGTGCCAACATTTTTTTCAGACAATATATTTCTAATAGAGCTATTGACATGAAATTTTCACCAGACCATCAAGTAATGGACACATACAAAGAAATCCAATGTCCATAAATTAAGTCATGTGTAATTAAGTATTTCTTTGTCTGTATACTTTATCATCTCATCTAAAATTAGTTGTTTTCTCTCTTTTTTGCTGCAACAAGTTTTGTTGCTCAATACGTCTGATTGTTGCTATGGTGCCTCTGATTTCTGTCTATTTCCAGAAATGCCTTAGAGACCTTCTCTCTCGCCGTGCTGCTGACGTCTCTAACCACGCTGAGGTGTCTCTGTGTCCTCGGCCCCAACGTCCAGGCCTGGATACGAGTCTTCAGTCGGCACGGGTGAGCTCCCAGACACCTCGTGCGTTTTGTGCATCTAATTTGTGAATCTAAACTGATTTGGCTTTTTGCTCTGTTTCCATCCTCAGGGCCATGTCTGTGTGGGACACGTGTCTACAGATCACAGTGGCCTGCACGGTGGTAGGAGCCTGGGTGGGAGCCTTCCCCATCCCTCTGGACTGGGACAGGCCCTGGCAGGTGAGCACACACTGGAGCTCCTCTAATGAACAAAATGTTTACTTCTCAGCCTCTGTTCTTTTAAATGTGAGTTTCTTGTTTGAGGTAAAGTTGTTCCAAAGCAAAGCAGTGTAAGACTGATATAAGAAGAGGAGCTTTTTAAAACACTGATTCTCAGCTTTCATGTCGGGATGCCACAAAATTACTGAACAATCATTCCTCTTCCGGCCCCAGATCAAACAATCTGATGAGGCACTTCAAAACCTGAAAACCAATTAAATAACATTATCTTCATAAACAAGCAATGACTCCCTAGTAATGATTCTCTGTAGCGTTATAATGATTTTTCTGTAAATCTTTACCCGTCTCCACACAGCACAGCCTCTTCACGGTTTCCTCCGCCAACATGGAGCCAGATGTTTCCATTCATCCTTCAACAGTGTTAAATACAACGTTCAATGGAATTATAATGCAACACAGTAATCATTAGATATTTCTCTTTTTTTAATTAATCCATTTTTCAAATGACACAAAGGGAGAGATTAGACTTCTAATTGCAAAGGGAGTTCTCTGCAAAATGCAAATTAGATGTAGACGTTGATTATTGGAGCATAACTCTAAACGCCAGTGGAGCTGCATTGTTTCCTTTGAGAAGCCGCTCCTTGAATTAACCGAACACTACACACGTGGAGATGTTGTGCTTGTGGGGAAGATGTTCAAGCCCCTCTTGATCTACGAGTGCGACACACAACACAAGTGTTTTCATCCTCACTAACGGCAGCCAACAATCAAACTCACACCTCGCTGTCCTCTTCCTCTCTTGCTGCAGGTTTGGCCCGTTTCCTGCAGCCTGGGCGCCATGATCGGCTTCCTGACCGGGCTCGTTGCCGCTCCCGCGTGGATTCACTATCATCGCAAACAGCTCACGTACAAGTGCAAGTGATGGAGAGAGGCACGTGTTTGTGTGTCTGTGTCTGTGTCTTTTCCTGTTGGATTCCTTTTAACTTCTGATTATTTATTGGGAGAGTTCATTTATTCTTCTCAGTGTGCAGGAGAGATGGTTTTGTAAAAATTTAAAAACACAAAGAGCTGTGATTATTTTGTATGAAAGACGCCTGAATCTGCTCCTGAAGATTTTTGACATTAATAAAAATACTACTTCTACAACGGTGTATGTTATTATGGGCCTATTAGTTTAAAGGGATAGTTCAACATTTTTGGCAAAGTGGCCCATTGCTATAATCCCTATAGTCATAGCAGTAGGTTCGTTACCTTTAATTGTCAGTGCAAGTTATTTTTATAACGGCGGAGCAGAGCCGCCAGCTGCTCAGAGCTACATTACGGAGGCTCATGGGATTTCTTGGTTTCCCTCATCAAATACACAATTTTTGCCGAAAAACTGCGCCCAATCGGAACGTGCATCAGCGGTTTTGCATGAATTTACCTTGAAAACAACTCTGTCTCGTAGCGTTACGTTATTATCTCATAGCGTGGTGAATGTGCAGGTAACAACTTGTCCACCAGAGTGTTTTGGAATTGTTGGATTGTGTATTTGATGAGTTTGATGAGGCAAACCAAGAAATCCCATCAGCCTCTCTGCTCCGCCGTTCTAAAAATAGCTTGCACCGACAATTAAAAGTAACGAACCTACTGCTGAAACTATAGGGATTATGACAATGGGCCAATTTGCCAAAATGTTGAACTATCCCTTTAAAGGTTTTGTGACTGGATCTAAAAAAATGCTTGAAACCTCTAGGTGGGGCTGTTGGATCATCACTTTGTGTGTGTGAATGTGTGTTATTGAAGGCATCACCGCTGGAATGAAGAGAAGAAGAGATGGAGATTCGCTCATTTTCAAAGTAATACAAAGTAATCAGTATCATGGTTGGGTGGTTATCTACTAAAGTAGTTATGTGGAGGATGTTAGAGAATTAAATACTTAGCGCAAAGTGTACACACACACACACACACACACACATCAGCCCTCTGCACCTGAAGCTCTCTGCTGATGAATACAGTTCCTTTTTAAACAACCATTAATCTTGCTCCAACACTATTTCAACACCCTCCTCCCTCTCTCCCGCTCTCATTCTCATTCCACCTTTTCACTTCCTGGGGGCAACCATATTGATTCACTTTCATTTTAGGAACATTAATTTTACTCCTTTCATGCCGCCCACCTCTCCGGTTTCTCCCTCGCAGCTCAATAACCCAGATGAAACTCGCACTTTCTGCGCCGCAGTGTCAAATCGGCAAAGTAAATGAGGGATGTTGTTTGCAGATACTTACAAGACAATACAACTGAACACTGTAATTATGTCCAGAGGGGGTGAAAAAAAAATGAAATATCATTTTTTGCAATGTGGAATTTGCTGTGTAATATAATTGCTGATTGGTGGATAGTGTCAGTCTGGCAGCCAGGGGCATCGCTGTCCTTCTGCCCTGGGTTTGATCTCTTACATAAGGTTGTTGCCAGGGAAGAACAGAGAAAAATAGCCTGGAGGGAAGAAGAAAAAAAAGAGGGAATAACACATTTTCAAAAGCCATACAGGGAGCAAGAGAGAATCTCAAAGCCATTTAAGTAGCCTACATACACTTACAACGCCAATCAATGCACCTTTTTTCACGCCTCACTCTCTCCCTCCCTTTCTCCCTGGTGAAATCCACTCCGACCTCATGCTGTTACCTCCATTTACCGTCCTTACCTTTGCTCTCTGTGCCGTCTTTTTTTTCTTCTATTTTGCACCTTGACTCTGATACGTGATTAAATGCAGAGAGCTGAGGACGTGGTGAAGAGTTGCCCCTTGGAGAACAGAGGCTGCCACCGAGACAAAGGCTGGTTTTCGACCCTATCGGAGCTGAATCTCACCCCGATTTCACCTTCAGCCACCGTGAAATGCAAGTGTTGTATTTCTAGGAGATTGCTGAGATTGTTCAAACACGTTTCTCTTTAGTCTCTTGAGAAAACTATGAGCTCATTCATTCCCACTTGTTGTTGTTTCGTGCACGCACACCACAACACAACACAACACAACACACAGAGACAAGCTGCTGCTGAACAAAACCCTCTCCTCTTTCAGTCTCGGAGAACTTTATTTATTCACTGTTTGTTTTGGTGCTATTGTGGCACAGTGAGCAGAGGTAATTTGTCACTCCCCACTCCTGCTAAGCAGTTGTTTCTGCCATGCATTTGCTGTTTGCAGAGCTATTATGTGTCTGCAATGTCTCTGTCTGTGAGCAGAGACAAACAGAACGAGTAGTGCCCTCTGAATTAACAAGCGCCCTCTGCTCTCTGTGCTGTAGTATCACCTATTCACCTAAAATGAATCACCTATTGCCTCTGCAACGTGAAAACATTGTTCCTGCAGTGGAGAATACGGAATTAACCCAGAAACTTAAGGTGTAGCTACCAGATGGATGGGTATCCTGTAAACATAAACTTCCAGAAGATCGAAGTTAGCACCATTTGTCCCTGGGGTTGATGAAAAAAAGTTGTGAATATTGGATTTTCGATTTGTCTCCAATCCAGAAAGCAACACTGGATGAATAGTAATGTTTCTCTGCATCTGCTTGATGTAAACGCAGTTTGTCCACAGCCGTGTCTGAGTGGATCCCAGGAGGATTTGGTGATTCCTGGACTTCTCATCCAAAAACCACTTGCAGGTAAAAGTTTTCACTTATCCAGTGAAATGTCTCAAGTATTTACTGCGTAGTTTAAAAAAAGTAAAAAAGTTTTCAAATCAAATTCTCAGATATTTATGTTCCTTTGACTCTCCTTGCAGCACTGACTCATGATATTTAACTCAGCACAGTAACTGAGAGGCACGAAAACACCTAATTCAAAACACTAGAATGGATTTATTAGAAATAAAATGGAAAAGAAACAAGCTAAAAAACAAACAAAATGAAAAATAAAGAAAACTCAGAGTGAAATCACTGTCAACTATCTATGAAAGGAATAAATGCCTCAGTCTCAGTTCAGGGATCTTATTACACACCTTTGTGACATTCTTTGATGTGCCGCAATTTATCTCAGCACTCGTGTTTGAATCATTTTCCGTCCAGTTATTATTGCAGTTTGGGTCTGGTATTTCTACTCACTGAGATAAACAGACTTTTATTTTGAAATATAAAGATGTGGACAGAATACAAACTACATGATGAGTCGAGCTGATGACTTCCCTCTGGATCTGAATCCGAAACTGTTGGATTTTCTTCCAAATACACCCAACAATAACAAGACTCCCAACACCCAATGCAAGTTTACCATTCAGACAGTCCTCATCATGTTTACAGCTACTGTGTAGAACTTGTTTTTATTCCCAGTAACTATAACTATTGCTTTCCCATATTATGGATGTGACATGGAGGACATAACAGGGTACAGATGCAGCTTTAAAATCAAACATAGAGACAGTGTATTTGCATCTTCTATTGCAAATGCTTCTTTATAATGTCAGAAGATGTTTAATGTGTGTCTATAACTAGAATAAAAAATGGTCTGACAATGAAGCTGCACATGAGCTTCACCCGTATCCTCCAGGATTGTGTCATTTTATAACACATTCACAATGAGAACGATCTGAAATCTGCCATAACAACCACAGAGAATTCATTTTTAGTGATTTATCTCACAGCGGGGCGGCTGCTGACAGGAGAGACAAGCGGCTCATGAGACAAGATGGAAGCAGCTTCATCATGAGAGGACACTCAAAAAAAAAGGGGATTACATTTTCAATTTTCTTGCGATAAGTCACACCCATCCTCCATTTGTAACAACCAACCTCTTATTTCTCACCCCTCTTCACACGCCACTCTCTTCCTGTGTCTTGTCTCTGCCTTTGCCCCAGTTTCCTGTGTTCACACTCCCCCCCAGGTGTGCGCTTGATTAACAGTTGGGAGTTGCTGTGTTACCGCGTGGTAAACATGTTATTGAGTCGTCGTGCCTCTCCTGTCGGGCATGAGGAGCAACAACAAAAGGATCTATTGTCACTGAGAGATGCTCAAGTGGGGCTGTCGTGACGGTGGGAGACAGGGGGAGACGGAGGGGAGGAGGAATTAGGGGGGGATGCTGAAGGATTCCTCGATGAAAAGCAGGTACAGGGTTTATTATGATCAGAACCAGGCATGAGGCGCCGAGGTGGCGATTATGTTTTTGTGAGAACAGCTTCAGTGAGAGGACAATGACTGACAAACTGTGAAAAGAGAGTTTTATTTTCCTGTTTTGCACCTTCCAAAGTGTTTTCTCAGAAGCAAGCCGGTGACAAATTACAGGAAAAACCTGAATGAATGCAGATGCAACGTGGGCGCAATGGTGCAACTAAGCAATTAACATCCAACAGTTACATATGAAGATGCTGAACAGGCCCCAGTTCACCCTGATGATTTTTGCCCCAAAAGGAAGAAGCTGTAACTTCATCTCCGGAGCACAGATGTTGGGGCTCATCTGGCTGCTGTTTAAAGGGATAGTTCACCCAAAATTCAAGTTTCACTTACTCACCCTCATGTCCTCTGTTCGAAATTGGTCCGAAAAAAATTAAATAAGTCTATATTTCAAGCTTGTTTGTAGCGGAAGCTCCCGGTGTCTTGGTTCACTGCTCTCCCTGTGTCAGTGCAATTCTCACGTGATTTGCACTGACTGGCGGAACAATTTCTCATGTCGGGGCTTCAATACAAGAGGAGCATTACAGGCGAGCAGTATGGAGGCATTTGAATGTTTTTTGGTGTGTCTTTTTGGACAAAGAAACCTGGTGTCCATTGACAACCATTATAATGGACAAATACTGCTGCACGGACCCTCCTGTAACTCCATTGATTCTCACAGCTCTTATAATGGGGGTGAGTAGATAATGAGTGCAATTTGAATTTTGGGTGAACTATCCCTTTAAATAGTAAAGGGGCCAAAGTGGCATCTGCATTTGGGAAAGACGTGAGCACCGAGGGTCTGAGACTGTGGGTGGGTGGCAACTCACATTTTGATGATCATGATGCCAATGCATTTGTCAACAGAGCGGCTTCTTCTTCTCTCAGGAGAAGAGGCAGGACGTGATTAGACTGCGTCAACCATCACACAGGGAGGGGGAAATTATGGAGGGCCCATAGTGCATAAACCTCCCCCCCTCCCATTATGAAGATGAAAACCACAGGCGCTAATCTACAGGGATGTGGATACAAGTGATATGGCCAGATGAGTCATCACTCAGCATGTTCTCCACACATGGGGGAGGGGTGGGTGTGCACGGCCGACACACAGAGCAGTGTTATCGTACTCGAGGACACGGAAATCAAGACTTATTCCACTCTTGTTTTTGTTTTGTTTTTTTAGTCAGTTTGATAAGAATATGCAATTTAACATTGTTGCACAGTGGAAATGTAACTTATGTCATGATTAGCTACTACTTAGCTACTTCTGTCAAAACAGCCGATTATAAAAAACAAACAAAAACAACAGAAAGAGCAGTTGAAATTCCCACAGCTACACAACAACACCAGCACAACATGTGCAAGGGTAACTGTTTAATTTACAGGCCACTAATTATGTGTTAATGTCAAGAAATAGCCAAGAAATAACAAATAATTGCGTCATAATATCAAAATAGCCTAGAAATAACGGTCAGTTTCTTAGTAATGTTGAGAAATATGAGATTGATTGCGTAGAAAAGCATGTGTAATCTTTTGCCTTTATGAAAAACATGACATTACTATGAAATTGACTGTTATTTATAGGCTCTTTCTTGACAATTACTTGTTATTTCTTGGCTATTTCTTGATATTATCACATGATGACCATGTAATTATCTTCCTGAAAAATGAAAGGGTTACCATATGATAAGATAAGATCATAAATAAACTCATTTCAAAATGTTTACAACTGTTGTGTGTGTTTGATTAAGAGGTTGGAGACTCAACTCTTGACTCTCTGACTCTCCGAATACAAAGGACCTGAAACTGGACTCATACTGGGTTTAATCAAACATGGACTAAAAAGCCTGTCCTGCTACGGCTTGAGCCCATAATAATATCCAGTATGAAAATGATGTAAATTATATGTTGTTGCCTCCACAGTCATCAGTCACCTATTAGTCATGATCACTTATTGAATTTTGTGAAACCAGCACTTTACAACAGAAATAAATCACTGTAGGTGTACAGTAACCATCACCACCAACCCACAGCTGGAACTCATCTGCATGAAAACACTATATCTATTCTGTGCAGAGTGGGCTGTTTTGGCCTGAGACGCTTTTCAAATTATGCCCTGTGTCTTTATTTATTAACAGTGCTCATTATCCAAGTCAAATTCATTTTTAAATCAGCGCTATCATCAATTATCCATCATAAGGTTTTTCCTCAGGGTGCGAAGTATTGATGCCGTGACAAAGGGAGGTCCAGAGCTGAGCCAGCCTGACAAATTAAGGCGCCATGTTTTAATAAATAAAACTCTTTCACTGCTATCCATTAATTAAAAAGAAAAACTCTGGCTGTTTTATTTTCAAGGGCTTTTTGAGGACCTGAGAAGACTTTAGAAAGAAAGAATATCCAAATGTAGAAAAGCCTTATTGTACAATGCATTATAGACAATATTGATAAAGAGACATGTTTTTATTGATGACTGAATGAAACATTGAGTTTATGAGGTGAATATTTGATTGTATGAAATAATTTTAATTTGCTTTAAACTTGATTTTTTTTGTGTGTGGTCCACCATAAATGAGCTGGTTTCTGACAAGATGGATTCAGGTCAAGGCCACTCCACTGTCT
This sequence comes from Decapterus maruadsi, assembly GCA_030347415.2. Lineage (NCBI taxonomy): Eukaryota > Metazoa > Chordata > Actinopteri > Carangiformes > Carangidae > Decapterus > Decapterus maruadsi. The sequence goes on along the minus strand of CM064888.1, from coordinate 7,336,991 downwards.
CTCCACAAAAACCCATCGATTCCCATGTCGGTGCATGTGTAGGATCATTACTCTTCTGCAGAACCTCCTATAGATAAATTTTTTTTTTTAAAAAGCACTAAAAGCACCACAGAGTCCTTCATGATGACTTTCCAGTGTAACTTTAAAGTGCTTCCTGTCCGCTGTAAATTGAAGGTGTGTATAGATCGTTGATTCGTTGTTGCGTGGATCTGATGAAATGATGAAAAACACACACTCCCTTGTCCTGATGACTGTACTCAACACATCAGGTTATGTGAGTGTGTGCTGCTGATTACAAGTGGAGCTGTGTGAGGACTGTGCCAATCAGTCAGGTCGGTGAAGGCCACCTCTTGTTGAGAGTTAAGGTGGCCGGTATTAGACAGAAACGACTTCTGTAAAGAAATGGACAGCAGTAAACCTATAGAGAATATAAGATTAAAGGGATAGTTCACCCAAAATTCAAATTTCACTCATTATCTACTCGACTAAGGGCTGGGAGAAGTTTCAGAGTTATCTGTGGCTTCTCTGGGTCCCAGGGGGTCTCGGCGTAGCAGTGCATGTCCATATAACGGTTGCAAATGGACACCAACTGTCTTTATAACAAAAAGACACACCAAAAAACATCCAAATACCTCCATGCTGCTCGTATGCAATGTCCGTCTTGTATTGAAGCCCCGAAATGCGAAATTGTTCACAATTATATTATTATTATAAGACCGACATTACATACGAGCAGCATGGAGGTATTTGGATGTTTTTTGGTGTGTCTTTTGTTACAAACCGTTATATGGACATGCACTGCTACACCGAGACCCCCTGTCACTTGAAATTACAATTTTGGGTGAACTATCCCTTTAAAGTCATCAAACAGCTAATATCAGGAGATATAATGGAAAATGAGACAATGAGACAATAACTGATGATGAAGACTCACACATGGGACAGCTTTTGTGTAAATTTCAATGACGATATTGTGAGGTAAATAATGAAACATTTATTTAAATAGATATATTTAAATCCTCTCATACCTGTGTGAAATGCTGGATGAATGTATTAAACATGATGCTGTAGGGTGTATGATGTATTATTATAGGGAGTTTATTGATCCCAGGAGGAACATTCACTAGTTACCGGCCTCAGCCTCAAAGGCCATTTACATGAATAATATATAATAATCATAATTCTGCATAATGGGTATGTTTGCGTTCGGTACTTTGGGTAGATTTCTGATGCTGATGCAATATGACTTTTATTTGTGAGAGTATTTTAACAGTGTGGTATTGCTGCTTCACAAGCCTGAAGAACTCCAGTCACGACCTTGATCTCCTTTGAAGGGAACTTTAAAAAAAAATAAAAATACAACCAGAAAGTCAGAGTCGCAGAAGAAGTTAAAAAGAAATACGGTACATTTTTCACTTTACTTTGACTATTTGTTTTTGTCATAAAAAAAAGGAGAGGGAGGGAACATAAGACCCTTTGTGCTGATAACTCTGGAGTTGCAGCCATAAATCTGAACCTGGTCTATTTCCGCAGCTGTTGCAGCGATACGGGGATGATAAACCGCTCTGCTCCCAAAGAAATCAGGAGACTTTAGAGCTTTAAAACGACGTATATTTGTCACGGTTGTATAAGGCTCACTTCCTGTGGTGCTACACCGAAGGCCAGACAGCTCTCGAGTGGAAGATCTGAGCACTTCCTCCACCACTACTCCACATCTATAAGATGAGAAGACGTACAGTATCCTCCTCATCATATGTTGCCCATCTCAACCCACTCTGAGATCAGATCATCTGTGTTTCAGAGCAGCTTGATGTGCAACGGCCAACGTGTCCGTCTGAATCAACCTCCCACCCTTCGAACTCAAGAGAGGAGCATCTGAAATCACACCAGGGCCCACACATATAAATACTGAATGAGACGGTACTTAAAGCCAAGTGAGCAGCAGCTATGTTCCCCGCTGGGTCTGGGTGTCTCCATCAGGCTTGTGTCAATACTGTAAAAAAAAAACCCAACCATGTTCACATGTTCGCTTCTATTTTGGCATATGTAAGAGCGGAGGAAGATGGTAGCTATATGGCCAGAGTTTCATACATCATGTCCATGCATCTGTTACAGACATGGACAAAATTGTTGGTACCCGCAAATGTCCCGAAATAACTTTATTTATGAATAATCAATAAAAATTGCAATGAAAATGAGACATTGCTTTTGAATTGTGGGTCACTAAATATTTATTTATTATAACTTTTGTCATTTTCAAGTTGTTTCAGTCACAATTGTGGGTTTTTCTTTATTTAAAGGAGAATTCCGGTCATTTTCTAAGTAACGCTCTACAGCTCTAGGTCCCCGAGTGCGACCGTAGGGAAAAAAATCTGAGAAAAATATGTGCAGCCAGGACCTACAGTAGCTCTCCTCCTGCTAGCTGCACTACATTGCAGATAAACAGGGAAGTGATGGGGGCAGTTCTTCTAACCACGACAAATGCTTTGCAACATCCACCAGTTCTTTACCACATAACACTGAGTAGGAACAACTCTTTTATCACATACCATGAATGTATTATATTATCTTGCTAGCTTCCTTGGTAGACCTTACTAGTCGACTGTCGAGCTCGGGACTGTTCCCAAATCAAGACAAAAACACGAAGAAAGCATGGACTTAGGAGGAAAAAAATTATTTTGGATCGGGAAAAAGCAGTTATATTCATATTAATGCTTCCCCCCACCCAAAATCCATGTTTTCCCTCTTAAATCCATGTTCTTCTCGGATTTTTGTGATGATCGGACTTCTCCTTTAATGGAGAAGTAGCCTAGGCTACTAACGATTTTGTCCACGTCTGTAGTTGACTGGTAATAACGACACATCCACGACATCTTTTACCTTTGTTTCCCCTTAAAATTTATTAATTTAGACTTTTTACAAAGAAGACAGACATTTTGATCGTAATCGTCATGTGTGTGTGTGATGATGGTCCAAAAGTCCCAAGAGGCGGCGGCGGCGGCAGCGTGGCGGCAATGGCAGACGGATGCGCGGGTGAATGTTGGGCGTGGTCATGGTTACGGCAGAGACGTGTTTACAGACAAGGGTCCTGGGTTTGTGTTGGTTGGTCACTTATTGCTGTTGGGCTGTGCTGCCATGTAAAGAGCGACCAGGCAGTAGAGAGCGCCTCCTACAGTCAGAGCCATGGTGGTGCGGTACAGTAGCCTGTCGGGGACGCCGCCCTTCAAGTGAATCGGGACACCGTCGGGCGCCTGCGGGAAAAAACGTAGGGGATCGGGTGAAGAAAAAGAAATAAAATGATGTTGTTTTTGAACAGAACAGGTAGTAGAGAGTCTTTTTAGATTGACTGTTTGGAGCCTAATGGATATTTTCTGTCCTTGTGATAGACAATAAAGTTTTTTGAATTGAATTTAAATTAAATGGGCTTTTCTTTAATTACTCTCACTCTTTATAATACACTTTCTAATGCCAATGTACACTGCAATCATCATATAAGGGCTGTCAATCAATTCAAATATTAAATCTCAATTAAACTATATAACTATAACTTCTAGAAAGTACTATATCCAGAAGCCCTCGACTACTTGTAGCATAAAAAATATACTCAAATAAAAACATGACAGCACAATCTGGATGAGAACTGTTAGCAGACACGATTAGATACGGGTCAGGCTAAATGAAGAGGAAAAAAACCAAAACATTGTAAATCATGTATCAAAAAAATAATAATCGTGGTGTTAATATGAAATTGCATTGATGCGTGACCATCGCATTAACTCCGACAGCCCTAATATTAACATTTGAAGAATGAAGACAACCTACTAGTTTGGTAATGAAAAAAGTAAGAACATCTTTTCTGTGATGTGGAATTTGAAAGGTCAGAATTTCTACACTTTAATAAAAAATATTCCTGAATTCATAAAAGCGCAGCAGTCAATCGAGATGATTTCCATTCGTCTGAGTGATTGCTCCGCTAAACTTCTGAGTCTCTTTCATTATTTCCCTCGCTGCCTCTTTTGTGATGAATACTGAAGAGAAGCAGAAGGCCATTAAGGACAGAGAGTGAAATGAATACCAGTCGCTGCCTAACACTTATGAATCTCCACTGCAGCGACTGATAAAGTTGAACCCTTAAACCTCTCTCTGAAGACTTCTGAATTAAAAGCTGACTCACTGTGCCGACTGTCGAGGTGTCAGACGAAATAATAATAAAAAAGAGAGACATTTTTCCATCTGTTTACTTCCGTACCTGGAATATCCTCTGGAACTCCTGGACCCTGTTTGCTCCCATGTACTCCACGGTGGACCCGGCCTCCGACACCACCTTAGTGGGCGAGGCAAAGATCATGGTGGGAGCCTCTGCTGGCACACTTGGCCTCAGCCCCTGCATGAGGAAAAAAAAAAACATTTCACAAACTCTATCAAATAATTGAAAACATTTATCACTCATTTAAAATGCAAACACACAACTCGTCCTTGCCAACCCAGTGGGATCCGAACTTGACGACGACAGAAACATAATGATAGAAAGAAGAAAAAGCCAGAAAAAGTATTTAATTAAATGAATAAAACAAAATTGAAGGACAAAGTGCGACCCTCAGCACCAGGCAATGGAATAAAAGATTTAAAGTCTATCAGATAATGAAAAAACTTGGACTGCACAGCAGTATGAATTTCTTTAATAACCATTTCCTCCCATTTTCTACAATTAATCTAATTAGTCATTCGGTTTATAAAAACAATAGAAATGCTCATTACAGCTCCCAAGATGAGGTTTTCAAATGTCTTCCTTTGATCAAGCAGATACTGTTGTTCAATTCATTATCAACTAAAATATGCAAAAGCAGCGAACATGTTTGCTGCCGCCGTTTCTGGAAAGAAATTATTTTAGGACTCGCCAAAACAGTCGACGATCAAACCTCCGTCTCAGCTCTAAAAGGTTTTTATTTAGTCGTATTTTCTCTAGTTTGATACAGGTGCTGGTGCTTAGCCAGCGAAGCGGCGAAAGCCAAGACCTTTTCATTATTTCTCAGAGACATAACTGTCATCTGGGAACGCCAAGCCAAAAATATTTCTGTCCCAACATCGAGACAGGTGGAGTCGAGTCAAGAGCCCACAAAAGAAAACTGGCACGTAAAACCCTTACATCCTATTTAAGCACTGGGAACCATTTTTGTTAATTTGGTGCTCGATACAGTGGATGAAAGAGTTTAACCTAGGAATAAATGTGACGTAGGTAGAGCTGATGCAACTCTCACTCTCCTCCTTAAATATCGGCAAGTTCCTTTCTACATGAAATGCAACAAAAGCTCCTATACTCTTTGCATGAGCTCACCTCAGCTTTGCTGCATTAATAAGTGATTGCATGAGAACCCGGTTCACCTCGTCGTCGTGCACATTATAGCTCCACTTGTTCGACTGTGGAGTGCCTGTTTAGAGCATCTCGAGTGGTAGTTAAACACTGCAAACTACCGAGTATTAACACGTAGGATTATATTTGTCTCAAGGTGTTCGACGATAAATCAGGAAGCGTTGACGGAGGATTTTGAGGCGCTGCTTATCTACTGCTGCCAGACACACGTCTTGTAGACTATTGTAGGCACTTCAAGCATCCTTTGTGATTGTTGTGATCTCTTCTTCAGCTCCATTCATCTTGCAAAGCTTTCCGATAAATACTTTAAGTGAATAAACCAGGGGTGTGCTGTGGTGTTAATGGAGTACACGCGTGCCTCTTTAACAAACCCCACACTTGGAGGAAGCTCCTCGCTCATCATCCCACCTTCATTTTGAAAAAAATAAATAAATCACTGGCAGACCCATTACCTAGTTAAGCATGTGTGGAGGCAGACAGTGTGGGAGCGGGGAAATTAAATCTGACATATGAAAACGCAGAGGCACTGAAAGCAGATCTTTTTTTTTTACTTGCCACAAGAGGCTTAACTAAAAGTGTTTGCAGCAGGAACTCATCTCGGCGGGAGATTGCTTCCTGTATTTCCCCCTGCATGACTTGTTATCACAGAGATGTGTGCTGCGATGTGCAAGATGCTGAGGAATACTGAGAAGAATTGCAAATAATAAGAAAATCAGGTATTTTTTTAGATGATAAAATAAAATTCACATCATTTTTGTTTCCTAATGCAGCTGCACCACAGACACCTGCACTCAGAGGCATGAAAATGAGTCTGCACAGAGTTAAAAAAATGACTAAATATGTGGTAAAAGATATTTGACAGATTTCAGATTTGATCAAATGCTACTTCCCACTATGGTTAATACCTCCTCTGGCAACAAAATGACTGGAAATGGAGTTGACAAATTATCCACACACTATAACCTGCTTTATTGTGGCCTGCTCCATTTACGTCTGAGTGAAAGTGCTGCTGTTTTAACACGTCTGCTGTACTCACACGGGCTTAATTAGAATACAAAATTGCTGCTAAATTATAGACTTCATCTCAGCACCATGCCATCTGCCTCTATTCACGTTATGAAGGATTTAGATCAGCTTTTTATATTCGCTGTTGCAATCAAAGATGAAATATGGAAGCATTATCGACAAAACATATGTGAAAGCATGGAAAGCGAATGCACTCATTACGCAGGACGGCAACTGTTATTGTTTTATTATGATAAGTAATGTTATTGATTTATTATGGCTGCTGCCTGATTGTGTTTTGCATGTGTTTTGCATTGAGGGGGAGGTAACCACCACAGTGCCATTTATTTCATTACTCATGATGGCCACTGCACTCTCCACTGTGAGTCGTATTCGTCTGACTGTCATCGAGGAGGCACCAGCCCACCTGCGTTTTAATTTAGAGCAATACAGTCTATTAAAGGTTTCCCCACTTGTATCAGTAATAGGTAGCAGGCGAACGCAGGGCAGCCGCTGATTTGTGGGACTTTTATGTATTATTGTAATTATGGAATTTGTTCTCAGTGCCTTTTAACTAACTTGTTTATTCATTTACCTCAGGTTGTTTTCATCTCAGCAGTTAATAAACTCTATTTATCTTGTTTGTTTGTGAAATGTCAATCTAAAGAATAGCTTATAGCTGTTATCTTCTCCTCCTACTGGGTGATTAATTGTTTAGTCAATAATCAACAAATCTTTCAGTCATGCATGATCTGACTCTATTATATATCAAGATTTTCTTTCTTTGTATGAAACAAGATATTTCAAGCTATTTACTTGGCCTCAAAGTGAACTCAATTGAAACTTTTCCATATTTTCTTCCAGTTTATCCACTAAATGATTGATTGATTAGGTGAGAAACAATAAGCACATTATTCAAACACTATTATAAGTTGCAGTTGAAGGACACAACACAAGAAAGGTTGGGTTAACTGCGCTCCAATTACTCAGGCTCTATTTTCTTCGAACAAAAAGTAATTTAAAAGTTTAATAAGTGACTTTTAAACAGACACATGGGGAAGTTGGACAACAGTCTGACTCTCTATCACAGAATAACAAAGAAGCAGCAGCATAAAGGACAGAGGAGCAATAATAAAGGTCACATCTGGCAGAAGCTTCAGAGAGGCCACTGGACTTAGAAATTGGCTGTAAATTCTCATGAAGGCCAGATCAACAGATTGGAAATAACCTTTCTGGGTAAAGGTTAAATAGAGGCTGTGTGATAAGACAGCAGAGGAAAAACAATTCATGTTTATGTAGAAAAAATAAATAAATAAATAAATAACAAGAAATAGGAAAAAAAGAAAATAGAAAGAAAGGTCACTATCTCTCCTTGTATAATTTGACTTAAAGTTTTACATGAATAAATTAAACACAATATATCGCTGGATAATGAAATGACCTAATTACTCAAAATGACGATGAGTTGATAACAGCTCGTGGGATCTTGTAATTTAACAAAAGATACGGAAAATGTCCGGTTATTTTCGAAGAAATCTTAAAACTCACACCATAAATAATACATTTGATTGTTTCTTTATAAGATACTAAATGTTTTTAAAGTGAATATTGAAGCCACAGTAGAAACACGAAACCCAGTAATGGTTGATTATCCAACGCGGTGACGTGAAGGTCACCTCTTTCCGGTTACCGGCTCGGTTTCTCTCGGCTGCCCGGACTCACCTGAGGGCTGTAGGCGGCCGCAGGAGCAGTTCCCGTCAGTTTTTGGGTAAAACCGCTGAATTTGTAGTACATTTTACAGCTGAAGGACGACGAGAGGTGTCGTTCACAACAAATCCCACCCGGTGAAGGGTCTTCCTGTTGCGACCGTCGACGGAAAGTGACGTCACAGCAAGCTGCCCCCTTCCGCTGCCTGTTGAAAATTAAAGTGGCGGGCTAGGGAAAAAGAAAAGAAAAAAGAAAAAAACACTAAAATGATACCTTGATGTAGGATTGTTTCATTTTAATATCTCAGTGTCTTAAAGGAGTAATATGTAAGAAATGTAGCTTTGGCAAGTAATCATAAAATCACCCAATAATATTGTCCCCAGATAATAAGAAATTATGTTAATTTGAAATAGGCTGCTAAAAATCGTATTTGCAGCATGCAAATCGTATAGGCCTCCGTTTTTATTTTGTGTTGTGAATGACTAATTGGTCAGTGCATTGGATGGATTACATCTGACCTTGCTATGACTCTCAGAAGCAGAAATAAGTCTAACATAATGTTCTTGTCCTGGTTGTTTTGCTCCAACTCTCAGGAAGTGGCAGCACAGAAAAGGTCATGGTGTACTGAATTGTCCACCTGGACCATGGCTACAAATTGGGTTTCTGAATTGTCCACAGTTATAATATTTAACCGCTTAGCTACTTTTGTTCATTCAGTATAGGCTACTTACCGTTTATACCACTACTGATATCCTATTTTCTTGGTAACCCCCCAATTGTTCCTGAATGCTGGGCCAATTGAAACAATAACTATTTTAGGCTACTCATGTTTCTCGGTTAGGCTACCCAAGAACAGGAACAAGAACAATATTCTACCAATATTTTGGGAGGCCTGAGTGAACTAAGTCAGTTCAGCCAAAGCCTTAAAGATCATTAATTTAGGTAGGGCTATATGATAACAATTCATAGCCTAATGCATAGAAATGGTGGCCATCTAGCCACCTGATGGAAAGCAATTTTTTTTATAGCCTATAGGCTGAAAAGGGGAACTGCAGCTTTGGTAGACCTATACAAATGTTCTAATTGGTAATAGGCCTAATTGGAAGGATTGCAGGAAAGTTGTGTCCCATGCTGTCAACACACCAAGGTCTCTTCTAAAGAGGCAATTAAGGCAAAATATTACAACCACAATCACAAATCACACTTTGCCATCAGCTTCACAAACAAACAGCATATGGTGCTTCTGGCTGTAAGGGGAAGTTAATCCTCATGTTTTTATGACAGAATGCCTGATTGGCACAAAAACTTTCTGGCTCCACTTTTCAGCTGCAGTTGGGTTCAGTTTTGGCAATAAAAGTACTTCAGTAGAAGATTATGATTTGGGGTTAAAATTAATTTTCTTTCTTTATTTTTTTTTCTTTTTTTCTTTTAGCAATGAACATAGAAAGTGTCAAAGTGTCATTTAGAGTGTAGGGAAAACATGAGGGCTGAGATATGGTCAACATACTTGCTTGCAGAGGTTTGAGCAATACTGTCTTAAGATGAATGTAATTCTAATACATCCAGTATTTTTCATAGCCTACTTGTCTTCCTGTGGACAGAGGGTGTAAGTCGTCTTTTCCATGGAACATAGATAGTAGTGCCTATAAAAAGGTGCCCAGTGGGTGGGTTTCTCTGAAGCCAGCCATTTAGTAACAGCTTCTATAAAAATCTTCCGGCTGCAGATACCACCTTAGCACAAACCCTCAGGAATAATCAATACTAATAATGTTATCACTATTATTTAAATAAACACATGTAACTCTGATTCTTGGATATATTATTGCTAAATGCATGGATAACTCATTTTTTAAACATTAATTTGATGGATTAACTTGACAATTTGTGTCATCTGTGATTAACATACACCACTGACAGGAGTCAATTTTTGTGCTTCACTTTTCACATGTTGCATTAAATTAAACAAATAATGATGCTATAATTTTTCTGGCACTGAGAGAAATGCTACAAATACGTCAAACCGCTCTTTACAACTGGCATCCAAGACAGGACAGACAGAAAAATGCAGCCTGGTCTGATGAATCTGGGTTTCTGCTGAGACATGCAGACCCAGTCCCCCTTTCATCAACACTCCAGGCTAATGGTGGCTGCGTAATGGCGTGAAAAATGTTTTCTTGGCACACTTTGGGTCCCCTAAAAAACGATCAATCTTGGTCTGATTGCAACAGACTGAGTATTGCTGCTGACCGCACAAAGCAAAAGCCATCCCAAATGGACTTCAGTGAACATCAGAGGTCTCCACAGTCACCACATGTGATGCAAGAGGAAATTAATGTGCAGCTGACAAATCTGCACAGATGATGTGGATGCAATAGTGTCAACAATGAGCTCAGATAAATCTATCCAACATCTTGTGGAGCCCCATGAGGAAGTAAAGCTGTTTTGAGACCATGCTAATTATTTGGAAATGTACATAAAACCTTTGACACCTTATGTCTGATAAGTCATCTGACAACAACCAACCTGCTAAAGATGCTAATCCACAAAGGACAGTTTCACAGCTATGTCTTCATCACAGAGTTTGCTAGAGAATTAAACATGATAGCACAGTTTTAGGTGTAGATACAGATTGTTTTGTGAAGCTAATAGTTTCTCATAGGATAAGGAGTAGTGTGGTGTATGGACCCAAGTCAGTTAAATGAGCTTTATATCATCACAGCAGGGTAATTAATAGATAGATTGTGGCAGAACTCAGCTGAATAGTTGGCAATAGCTAAGTACAGGCAGATGGTGTATGTTGCAGGTCAGAGTTAGGCCATGAGATGGGCAACAATACTGTAGGAGGGTATAGGCTGGGTTCACGGTAAGGGGTAAGGGGGCAGGCAGAAAATAGAGGACAGCGGGGATTGTTGAACCAGCGGGTAAGATCAGCACTCACGGAAAGAAGGTGTTTCTTTCAGCAGGTGACAATGAGCCACTGGGACAACGCAGCTGAGGCAGGAGCAGGCTGAGACAAAAACCAGGGAATCAATCTGAGGATAGGTGCTGGAAGGTCTAATACGTAGGGCTGCTTATATACTGGATCGATTATGTAGTGCAGGTGCAGGAGACGCTGAGGCTGATGCGGAGGCGTGGCAGGGTGGAGAACAGAGGTGGGGCAGGAGGGGTGACGACAGCAGCTGGAAGAGCAGCATGACTGTGACAGGACAGACCTGAATGGTTCGTTGTTGGCTTGACTAGAGAGCCATTTTTCAATGTGTCACAACTTGAATAGTTAGAAAAAGAGGTTTGTTTATTTTCTCCAACATGCTTCCAGTGTGATGTCATACAGCACCGAGGAGGACTTATCTAGCTGTGGTAACGGCAACTCACTACAAACCACAAATGCCACTCTTCAGGTCGTATCAGTATCTGGAAAGCTTCTGGCCTGTGCTATAAAGTCAGACCCCTTTTGTTTATTATAGGTCCGACTGTTCTGGGGGAGATGTTGATGCATGAATGCTAACTAACTGCTGATGCGAAGTGAACATTTCCTCCCTATAAAAAGAACGCCATTGTCAAAACAACCAGGTAACTGTGATTGTGAAGCACAGAAAGAGCAATGCGCGTGTCATTAGCTCTGCTATTGTGTGGGAAGAGAAAATGCCCCTACACAACACAAGACATGGCCATATTGGGCACTTTTTTGTACGTGCATCAGTTTTAATGATGACAGGGAGGAATGTTAGGAGATGAAACAGACGCGGTGAGGCTGTTTTATAGTTTTATGGAAAACTGCATGGTAGCACTGTGCACCATCATCATGCTTCATCTGACCGGAGCCAAAAGAGAAGGAGTTCATGAACCTCCTGCACTGCAAAGACCTTCCTCCTTTTTTTTCTGTATCAAACTGGCACCTCTGCAGCTCACCTGTGGAGGCTCAGCCTTCACTTCTTCCACCTTATCCGCATCCGTCTTCTCCTCCATCATCACCTCCTTATCCTTCCCTCCCTCCCTCCCTCCTACCACTCAACCAACCACCTCATCAGCAGCAGAGTTAAAGCAGAAGTAAGCGATCCGGTCGTTTTCGCTAATGCTGCGTTCCAGGCAGGCTTTTGAAATCGTAAATTACAGCTTCAAGTCACAACTTACGACTTTGTAGCGTTCCAGGCAACCCACTCGTGTTTCTCCGACCTGTTTTACCGGTGAAAGTCACTATAACAGCCACTCGTAACTTCCGACCGTGAACTCCTCCAGATCGAACTGGTACCACTTCCGGTCGGAAAAATACGAGTTTCCTTGAACGCATCATAACAGTCCTCGTCCCTACGTCGCCACATTCACGGCGTTCCTCCACACACAGCCCTCCCTCCCTCCTCATTGGATAAAAACTGTAGGATACATAAATGTTTTCTCCTCGGCTCAGAGCAGAGCAGAGTGACTGACAGACCCGTGTTTTGGTCACCTCATCATTGCAGTCAAGATATTTATATTAACACAAATATATCACTTACTTCTGCTTTAATGAACCTCCACCATGAAAGCGCCTTTTTCCTCTTTATTCCATCGCCTTGGTCACCTTCATTTCTTTCACCTCCTTCTCTCCTCCACCATCTCCTGTTCCTGTTCGGTGACTTCAGTAAATGTGCCACAGTGAAATTCAGATTGTGTAATGGTTATGAGCAGCACTCTCTTCTCATACTCCCAGACTTTTATTTTATCCTTTAGACTTTTATTTTATCCTCATGCGCTGCAGCTTCCTGAGGTCATGTCTTAGTTTTGGCATTTTCTTTAAGGCGTGCATTACTTTTTTAAAGGATATCAATCGTCTCAGACCTCGGGAGTCCTTTCGTTGGATGTACTGTTCAAAGCTGACTCCGCCAGAGTTTCTCCAGGAATTGCAAAATCTGGTTAGGTGTAACACTGAATGAGCTCATTGACACACTCTATCAAACCTTGAACCTTAGTGCAGTGCAGTACAGCAGCAGCAGTAAATTAAAGAGTTGATGTACCCCTATAGCTGCTGTTTGTGAACTAGACCGTGGCACAATGCTCGCCCCAGTGTTTCTCTGATGGTGAGTACCCTCTCTGACGGGCTCAGGTGTTTCTCATGCCGGCTGTTATGTTCCACTGCCCACAGGGGGGGCAAGGCGGTGTAAAGTGTATGTCATTACAAGACCTTTGAGGGATCATCTTCCCAAAAATACACGGTGCACTAAACACATCTTCAGGTCATACAGAGTAATTAATTAGTTTGGTGAAAGCAGTCGATTTAATCTGCCAACACTTTAAATTTGGCCTTTAATCTCTGAAGATCAGTTTAATGAGCACTTAGACATTCACAGACATTTCAGTCTTTTTATTATAAAAAACCTCTTACATTGATCACGTTTATTACAAGGCTACAGATGAAAAACTTCTGAATGATGGTTTCAATGAGGCCAGGCCAAAATTCACTGGGCTATAAGCTATGCCACATGAATAGAAAAGTATGTGTCACTAGCTAGGTAATGAAATACTGATTAAAAAAGCACATTAATAACACGCCGAGCAGGATATTGAGATATGTGCTGTCTACAATACATTCAAAAACTCATACAGGGCTGCAGCATCTATGAGAAAACAACAAAGGCAAACTCGAAAATTCAAGGACGGACAGATAATGAACAGACCGGGACTAATTTTCTTTGCAACAGAAGAGCAGGATTGTTTGATATGTTGTCTGTGTGTGTAAAATGAGAATGGTGAACGGGTGATGGCAACAGGAGGAAGAGGAGAAGAGACGCAGAGAAAGACTGTTGAGTGGGAGAAGTGTCGACTTGTTTGCTTGGATCATGTGTCTTTTCAACAAATCATATCATCTTGGCAAAGCATGGACAGCGCAAACATGTATGAATCATGAATGTCAGAACCATCATCTGTGGTTTCGCCTCTGCTTTGATCTTTTTTTTTGTTGTTGCAGGAATTCATGATATTTTATTTCCCACTATTGCAGGACAAAAGAACGCCACATAGCAGCCAGAAGGGGTGCGCGCCGCGGATGTGCCCTGCTTGTGTGCGCACACACACACAAATCAAGCACCCGTTATGATTGACATGTTGGAGAATGAGGTTGCCTTGGAGACACAGAAATACAAAATGCCTTACATTCACCGACAATGGAGAAGCAATCCACACACACACTCTGACTCTTCAGCTATTCACTCCTCCTTACGCTCCCTCTGGCCTGCTCCACATTCTGTCATATCTGTCATTTATGTCCCGTAATCTTTGATCCTCCATTTCACACTTTGTCTGGTCCGTCATATCTCACACCCCCTGTATTTGTCTGCCACCTTATTAGTCCTTGCTGACCTGTCTCCATATTTCATTATCCCCGTCTTAAGCCACTCCTCCGCTCTAAGCCCTCCTGTATACTCCTCTCTCCATCCCCACGTTGCATCCACTTGTTCAGCCCCTTCGCTCGACTGGACCAGGTTGAACAGAATGCATCTAGGTCACACATCAATCTTGTGTAATTTGTACCATCTGGGTGCAAAGCTTAGCTTGCAAAGTGAAAAGCTGATAGCAAGACAAACACACACACACAGAAAGCACTCGATGCAGCATACAAACAAAAAAGGAAAAAAAAAAGAAAAAAAGAAAAAGAAGCCGTCTCTGCCAATGTTGTAACCATGGGAATACAGTGTAAACAGCAGCCAACGTCAAAACTGGATTGAATGTGCCTGTGTGTGTTTAATAAATAAATAATTATTTGTGTGTGTTCCTATTCTTCTGTGCAAACGGTGTTGTTAAGGAGACGGGCGGCGCCGAGCGTGCCTGTTGAAGATGATGACTGGGGATCATCATCAGCACACGACAACAACAGGCCAAATAAAATCAGGTGTGGCTCAGGCAGGAAACAGGGCAGGGCACATGGGTTTTTTTTTTTTTTTTCCACGATGGGATCAGCAGATTCACTGGTTTGTTGAGTTTCTGTCGGCATGGTCACGGGGATGTTTGGTATAAACGCGTGTTTATTGTAGGATCTCCGATGACAGGCTGCGTGCATATCTGGCAGAGCGGAGTTTGAGTTCGTGGTAGCACTGCACGAAACTGTGGTAGATGAACGTGATGGGCAGCGCCAGGAGGACGATGCCGCTCACGACGCACATCCCCCCGAGCACCCGTCCTCCGACCGTCACGGGGTACACGTCCCCGTAGCCCACCGTCGTCATGGAGATGATGACCCACCAGGCGGCGGCCGGGATGCTGGCGTAGTCCTGGTTCTGCGTGCCCAAGTCCAAGCCGTGCTCCAGGAGCTGGGCCAGGGCGCTGTATATCGCCATGGCGACGCAGACGAACACCATCAACATGACCATCTCCCGGTAGCAGCGCCTGAGCGTCAGCCCCAGCGTCTGCAGGCCCAGGAAGTGCCTGGCCAGCTTCATGAGCCAGAACACTCGCATCATCCTCAGCACGCGTAGTATCACCCCGGCAACCCCGAGCCCGGCTCCCGGCATCCCCGCGCGGGCCATCGCCATGGTGACATAGTAGGGGGTGATGGCGATCACATCGATGATGTTGAGCGGCCGGCGGAGGAAGGCCCACTTGTCTCTGGCCACCAGAAAGCGCACTATGCACTCGGCTGTGAACCAGCCAATACACACGGCTTCCACTATCCTGCAGGAGGAGATGGGAGAGGAGAGAAATGAGTAAACAGGAAATGACAGGAGGAGCTACAGTCAGATATACAGATAATAGGAGATACTACTGCTTGACAATGGGTAAATATAAGGAAGAAGGAGGCAAAGCAGTGGGTTGATGTGAATTATGGGAAATAGGGGAGAGAAATCTGATGCTATTCAGGGAAGATGCAAATAAACATTGATGCACAGTGATGACAGAAGATGAGGAAATTGCCAGGAAACTGCACAGAGTGGGTTGAGGAGGGGGTTAGGGGGGAGGGGGTGTAAAAAAAAAAAAAAAAACCTTCAAAGAGTGAAGCAAGCACACGAGCCCACCATTAGCCCATTGATTAGCACAGCAAAGACAAATCAAACTGAATTAGAGTGAGATGGGTGCTTGTGTTTGACATGGGAGCAGCCAGACCGAGCAAACGCCACAGAGCCTCCGAGGATAACCACATCAGCACAATTAGGCCAAACCAAATTACTGAGAGCAACTGAGAGAATGTCATCATGTCATCATCTACTGGCATGAAACTAAACGGGAATCCTCTTTGACCCCTCGAGTGTATAAACTGCACTTTTACTTGATTATCTAACAACTGTAGCAGATCCAAAACTGAAAAGCAGGAGCGAACATAACCCAGCCTTATATAGAGAGAAGGTGGCCGCCTCGGGCTTCCCAGAGCAGAGAGCAACACGCAGGCTGTTGTGGCCAAGGCGATGTGGAAACAGAGGTGCACTTTTTTTTTTCCACCTTGTGTCCAAAAACTGGAGCCAGAATAACTGCTGACACAGACAGAAGGTGATTCCTGTAAGTGGCTTAATTCATTTCTGTTTGCTCCCCAAATGTAATCCCTCAGCACACCTTCTTCTTTCAACTCATTACCCCTCTGGAATATTATGAGACCAGGCATTTATCGGATGTGTTTGTCCTCCTTGTGTACTGTGCAGTGTAAACTATCCAAGCCAATAAATATATTCAGTGTGTAATTGGGAGGAGGAGGAGGAGGGGGTGAGAGACACTGGAGGAAGACACCAGCAACAAGGAGGAGGAGGTTCTGTGTAATAATTAACACTACACTCAATGGATTGGCTATTGATTGGCTTCTTTGCCACTTGTCTTACATGTGAAGACCCCACGATGTTGCCAGAAACTTGTCATTATGCTGTATTGACCTATAAGGGGCGTCAATTCACTTAACACAAGGGCAAATTGGTGTGTGGTCTCTACTGTGGGTTTAAATATTAATAAATAACTGGTATTATTATTATTTTGTTGTAAAAAAAAAAAGTGTTCAAGCTGTAGCTGATGACATCTGCCTCCATGCACCAATCTTCAGGGTAATAAATGAAAAGTGCGCAATGTGTTTGACTGCTGCCTTGATGCATGCAGGCGCAGGCACGAGATTCTCAAGTGGTTATGAATGTGTTTGTTTATTCATAGAGTGTTTATCGTGGCAGGAACGCATCCTTGACATGACTTCGCATGCTGCGCTCATTTGCTCTCACTTTTACGCACGCACAGTTCTCACTTGTAGTGACATCCGCACACACTGCGCCTGAATGTTTTATGCACTTATAACTGACCTTTGACTGTATCACCTTACCTGTGCTCCTCCACAGTATTCCTCTTGGCTGTGTCCCAGTCCGGCAAGGTGCTCGCACACAGCATTATCATAGACACGATGACAAAGATCACGGACACTGAAGCCAACAGCTGCGCCGCAAGCGAAGAGTTGGGCTCCTCGAAAGCCTTGCGCATCTTCTCGAGCCATCTAGCGCGACCGGTGAGCGCAATCCGCTGCACCGACTCGCCCGGGCTCTGAGAGTCATCCCCCGACACCGCCATGTCCCCCTCGGACAGAGTGTCCAGTCCGATCTCGGACATCCTGTCATCCAGGCGCTTCTGGCAGCAGGAGTCCAAGTGCGCGCTCTCCAGCCCCCAGTAAAGCATCTCCGTGTAGAAGGACAGCTCACACACTCCGGGGACGAAGCGGAGTTTACCGGAGCGCACGTACAGCATGATGAACACGAAAGCCTGCGCGTGGCGATCGAAGAAAAACTCATTCCGGTCCCGGTCGTAGTCGTCACACAGTTCAAGGACTTCTTTCTCCGTTGCGCAGGCATGAAGGCGACTGACGCGCCGGAGAGGGAAATCCCTGATCACCTCACGGGTGAAGGCGTACCGTGTCCCCCCTACGTTGAGCACGCAGATGCTCTTCCCAAACTTCATGTCGCCAAATGTGACTAAAACTCCCCTCCACGGTCCATTCCCCCATCCATAACAAGACTTTGGACACTTTTCTTTAGTGGTGGTGGGGGAGTGGGAGTGTGAGGGGGGGGGGATCACAGTCTCTCCCCTGTCCCCCCGGGGCGTGGTTGGCTCTGAGTGGAGGTGGCCCTGCGCTGAGCTCCGTGCAGGCTGATGGAAACTATTCCTCCTGTCCCTCACTCTCCTCTCCTTCTCCCTCTGCAGCCGGTGGAGGAGACTCTCCACCCCAGTCAGGGCAAAGCCAATCCCATCAGTGATGTCACATGCGCGCGCGCGCACGGACGCATGCACGCCAAGAAAAAAACACACACAAAAAATCACATAGTGCTCTCTTTGCAAAGTAGAAGCTGTTTCAATGAATATCATTTTCCAATGAATGATTTTAAGTTTTTTCCATTAAAAAAAAATCACTGTTAAAAAAAGTTAAAATGTGCAACATGTGGCCTATATTATAGTACAGTTCTCACTTCAAATAGCCTATTTTCCAATAACAATATCAAACTCAGTTGTTTTAATGCTTTTGAAGGCCTGTAGCCTATTTATTATTTGGGCTTTATATCTTTAATCTTTTTTTTAATTATTAGCTATTGATGCTCTTCTAGGCCTAATGTCCAGTCTGCAGCAGCAATACTGCAAATTCCCTGCTATCTTATCTTTTATTTATTTCTTTTTTTTAGAGTTAATATCATTTTATAGCCAGGACTTTAATTAGCAATAATCGATCACTTTCAAATCAATTCAATTCAATTGTGAAATTGTTATTTGATTTTAAATTCCCTTGTTATGAGTGATAACATAATCTAAAAGTGATTCTAGTCACTTAATCGTAAACATGATGTGTAGCCTATGTGTGTGTTTGTGTGTGTGTGTCTGTCTGCGCGTGCGCCCCTCACAACGTCAGCAGGCAGTGGTTTTTCTGGTTGATCCGACTTCTTTTGGCTGCCGTGAGTTCACTGTATTGTAAAGGGTACTGTGAATCGTATCAGGAGGGGAGGGGGGGTTGAATTGACAAAAAAATTCTCCCAATTGGGTGCACATCCGGAGTCTCGACGGTCACACTTTACCGCACCTATTTTAAGATATTGAGTTTTATTGTTTTTGTTTTTTGTTTTTTTTAATTATTATTAATTTATTCTATTCCTCGTAGTTTATGGTTTACGTCGTTAACACTCCGGGAGGGCAGAAATGGCGGCCAACATGTACCGGGTCGGAGGTATGTATGTCAATGTGGATCTTTTTCTTATCAAACAGAAACCTCTCCAGTTTATTAGCATCCCTCACCTCCACCCCGCCGTGGAAAATGCAGCGTTTTCTGAGCTCGTTTGTGTTTAATGTTGAAGTACGGCCGTGCCACGGCGACTTCAGCTGCGTTAAGTTGGAGCAAAAAAAGGTGAGGATTTCTAAATATTTTGGGATCCAAAATGGGTCAGGCCTCGCTCGTCTGTCGTGGCCACAGCAGCAGCAACAGCAGCAGCAGCACCAATTAGCCGCCAGCGTGCTAACACAGGCTAGCTCACTATGTAAACATTTTTCCAGCTGGTTTTCAGTTGAGTTTTATGCACATTTAGACCTTGGATAATGTAAAGCCGACTCACGTTAGGACTTGTAGGGCCAGACATGTGGGTTAAATCGTTACCTCGGGTAGTCTGAGGCTGCCTTTGTATTTGCCTCTTCTGGCATGCAGCCATTTAGTACGAGCACCTTATTTAGCTTATGTAGCTAACATTAGCTTCACTCGTTTACCATAATTGCGGCTCCAGCGCTGGTTTATTTATTTATTTAATTTTCAAAACACTATTTTAGCGAAGTATCTAACCCATCATGGTAATATTAGATGCCCAGTGCATAAGCGCAGTTAATTAGCAAATTGGCTCCAGTGGCTAGTTAGCTGGTTAGCTCGCTAGTTAGCTTGTTAGCAGTCTAATGGAATTCTACATCAAATTATTATTGTCTCGTTTCATGGCGTCGTTTCGTCGGCAGGATTAAAACCCAGTGGTGTAGTCTATGTGATACTCAGTATACCCACTGAAAAGCCATTAATATTTCAGTATCTACCCACTACAATAAGACTATCTAGTCTATATGTGATACAGGTATGAACAGTGTTACTTACTTAAAAAGCAGTTATACCCCCACTACAACAAATTGTACTACACCACTGATACAAACAATACACCCTTTTTAATTTGAGTTACAGAGACACTAAAATTAACATCTATGTTTGACATGTAACGTAAACAAATAAGCTTCTTTTGCCCAGGTGATGATGCTACTTCAACACTTTTATCACAGCATGAGTTTTTAGTAACTTGTCCAGATAACTCACCTTTTTAGTGCAGGGCTCCTGCTGCCTTCATGTGCCCTCTGTAAACCCCAACTCCTCACACTTTTTTTTTTTTTAATAGCCTATTGGTGCATTGTAGTTTTCTTCCTGTTAAAAAGTGAAACTAAATTGTCATTAAACAAGGATTTATTTTAAATGTTGGATTCAAAGAAACTCCTGTGTCTGCAAATTATTTTTCCTCCATTGATTATTTTTTAGTCTGTCCATCACAACTTCAGAGAATGAATATATGTAAATGCCATGATTTATGCGATTAAATATTGAAACTATTTAGACAATTTAGACTCATTTGCCAAGTTGGAATCAAAATATTCACAATTGATTTGCTATTTCTGCTTTAAAAAATGACCAACATAAGAACTCAATCTATAAAAAACAGTTAGCAGTTAACTTTAATGTTTGCCAATTAAGTGACTAAGCATTTCAGCTGTTGCTCAACTACTGCTACAGTGCCAGATCAAAGAGAGAGAATATACCTGTCATGACTATAATCCATTATATTTACAACTAAGGGGATTAACAAACTGTGACTCTAGAGACAGATAACAGTAATATTTATATGTACCGAGTGCAACTGAAAGTCACACTTTGACAACTCTGATATATTTACGTCTTCACTGGGTTGTTTTTGTGCCTGGAAGTTAGTAATTACAACATTATCTGGCAGCACTTAAAGGCAACATTTCATGGCCTGAAGTTTTTTCAAAGTTGCCTTTATATTCTGCCCAAGTGCAATTGAACCAGGCTGGATTTCTCTTTCCTCGGGCAAGGTGAAGTCATGTTTTTTTCCCCCCTTTAGATTCTGTGGAGGTGCAGTGGAAAGTCAACTATCATGACTTCACTGTGGTCCTGTCCTTAAAGTATTTACGTTACAGAAATCAAGACAGTATGGCAACTGTCTCGGGCCGTAGAAAACGTTGCAGCACACACATTCGCCTGTACGTTGATTTGTTTAACTTGGAGTTGGATGTTCCCTGTGGCGTTTGCATGTTAGAATTACAGTTGAAAAGTGGTTTGCGGATCTGATAGGCACATTATTTTACACATTTGCATAGACATACATGTTTCTAGTTGTGCATTTGCCTATGTTATTTTCACATGGGCCAATGGCATCATTTAGTCGTACAGTCATTTTATACAATGAAGTAATCCATGTTTTTTCTTTCTTTCTTTCTTTGCAGATTACGTATTCTTTGAGAACTCCTCCAGTAACCCTTACCTGATCCGCCGGATAGAAGAACTCAACAAGGTACTAAAGTGTTTGTGTGTCATTTCTTGTGTAATTATGCTTCTTTATGCCTCAGGGTGAATAACAAGGATTCCTCTCTGTTCTGCGTCCACCCCCTCTCTTTGCAGTTGTTTGTGTGTGCGTTCTCATTTAGTAACGAAAAAAAAAGTTTGTTTGTAATCTGATTAAATGAGACAGGTGTTCCCAAGTTTTATAAATGCTGTTTGTATTGCAGGACACACCTGTAGGCGTGTGTTATGTGTGAGCAGGGGTGATTATCCTAACGGACATTTCACGACTACAGATGCAAAATGTTTATTACCAAACTGAAAACAACCGTGCGCCGATGCTGGCTGAGATATTTCCCCTTGTCGAGTTGTAACGTTGCCTGTGTTCTTCTCAACAAGTGTGTCTCTTATGTTAGTTGAGAAAATGCCAAAAGTAACACACAAGCGTTTAAATACCACACAAGCTTTTCCTGTGTTGCATTTGCGCCGAGTTACCGAGAAACTGCATGCCATCAGAAGGTGGTGTGGGTGGGAAAATGTCAGATCAAGTCAGTGTCGGCCTGAAAAAAAAATGCACGCACACACTGAGCCAGTATATCATAATGTATAGAGAGAAGATACCTTAATTATCTGAAGTGATAAAAGCTGGTGGGTGAAATAACAGGAACTTCCTGCAGTATCAGTGCAGCCTATATAAGTTCATTTTGGACATTTTTGTGGCTCTACCTCGTGGTGACACTACATTGTAATTCTTTACATTGTTCCTGTTTTTCATCAGATGAACGTTGTTACAACATACATCTGCTTTTACTGCACCAACAACCTCCTTTTAGTTTTCTAAAACCATTCATTCCCTCTCCCTTCAGTCAGTACATTTAATACCGCCTGAGTCTTTAAGCCTGTCGGACTAATTATACAGCGAGACAATCAATCAATCATCTGATCATAAGTTGCCGTCGCCGCCTCGGTCAGCCTGTCATAGCAGCGAACGCTTCGCGAGCACGCAAATTAGCCAGGTCTCGTGGGAAATTAGAGGTCTGTGCGAGGGGAGATGCTGTCACCTCTTTCTCAGTCCAACCTGGACCTCTCCTCTACTCTCTCTGTCTCTCTGTGTGTTTCAGACGGCCAGCGGGAACGTGGAGGCCAAGGTGGTTTGTTTCTACAGAAGGAGAGACATCTCCCACAGCCTCATTCAGCTCGCAGACAAACACGCAAGTGAGTCATCGCACATTCAGACTTTTTGTCATCAAGTTGCCGTAAAAGACAATGGGGTTTCTTTTGATAATCTACATCGAACCCAAGTGTGAAGTTGAGCACCGATGAGTCAAATAAGAGAGAAGTAATTGGGGGAAGTTTACTTTAAGTAACTTCTCATCATCCTGAATGTGATAATTGGCTTTTTTTTCTTTTTCCCTTCATTGCAAAATGAATGACTTTGGGTTATGGGCTGTTGATTGTACTATATAGACATGTTTTTTGTGTTTTCATGTATTTTCGCAGTAAACAATTCAGTATTTTGAGAAAAAATATGCACATCTTGCTCTGCTGATAGCTGATTATTTTCAATCACATCTAAGTCCTTACTCAGCAGATTACTGCAGATGTTCAGACATGTATTTACACCGTCATGAAGCCGCAAATCCCTAAAATTGAGAAGTGGGAACCTATAGAATAATTGAGGTATGAACTGCTTATTGGACGTTTTGGCACCAATGTGAAACTGAAGGGTTTTCAGCCACGGTTGTGTAGTTGCTGACCATTCATATGGAGAGAGAGAAATGTAATTATGGGCTTCTGTTGCATGTCATTCAAGCAGACATTTCCAGCAACGTTTCCTCTTTGCATTTCCTTTGTACAATAACATTTACTATCAATAGATTTTCTTTTTTTTCAACCTTTAATGGCGGCCACGGCTCCAGAGTGCAGCCATTTAATCAGAGCATTTATGGAGATGGTGCCACTGGAACATAAATAGCTTCTCCAGTGTGACTTGAATGAAATGTGTTGCCGTTCATATTTTTATTATCTATCACATTAATTTCTCAATTGCTTATTTACTGCGAAGGGAAGAATTGGGAGTGTGAGTATGTACGTATGTGTGTGTGTGTATGAAGATGGAGGGGAGGGAAGGTCTTGTTACCACAACAACAGAAGTTGTGTGTGGGAAGCAGTCGACTCGCTCCCAGTGATGTTTCACTTTGTGCCTTTGGTCACAATAAAACAAAGCGTTGGTTCCTGCGAAGATACAAAAAAAAAGAAAGAAAAACTCCCCTGTGCCAAAAAATTCAAGTCATCGTATTTATCAGTTAGAGCGATCAGGACGAGGAATCGGCGACAGGAAACCCAGCGACGACTGGCCGGCTGGTGATGTTCTCATGAGCGAGACAGGAAAGACAGGAATATATAGCGAGGTTTAAATACGGCTCTCCTTCTCACTGTGTGTGTGTGTGGTCAGATTGTTTGTGTAAAAACCAGTTCTGCTAATTTAGGTAAACTGTGTAAACACGAGGCGACCATATGTGCTATAAGACTATAACCTGTAACCACATTCAGGGAGTTGCATGCATCGATCACAGCCGGGTGCCTGTCGTCTACCAGCTGGTCAGCGGCAACAACAATAAAATTTAACTGTGCCTACCACATTGTAAAAAAAAAAAAAAAAAATCACACACTTTATTACCTAAGACTAGTTCAGGGGAAAAACACAGTCAGCTAGTGAAATTGATTTACAGAAATAAAACTGAATGTGTTTGGGTTTATAGGAGCTAAAACTGAAAACATCTGTGTGTGTGTTACCAAACAACCGATATTGGCTGAGATGGGGAGAGATGTAAGGGTGCTGCTGCTGTGGATCTTTATTTCTACACCAGTGGAGTTATTCTGGAGCCGTGTCAGGAAAACGAGCCTGTGTTTTGTCTTTCATGCTGATTAATTATCGCAGCCCAAATTCAAACGGCTCAAAGCCAGACATTAGCTCCGCGGGAGGTCAGTGGTCAGTTCATCCAAATGTCCAAAAAAAACACATTTCCCTCATTGCCTTTTTATGTTTTTTTTTTTTTTTTACTTGATGGCTCCTGCTGTTGCCTCCCCAACACAATACAGATGAATGGGTTATATACAGTACGTGACACTAAAGTCCTTACATTTATTGCCTCTAGTTTCTATATTATATGTATTGTTTATAATGTTATAGTTAAAATGCGTTTGACTGGACTCACCTGCACCTGAGCTTTTGTTAAATTATAAGATTTATTCAACGGAGGGATTGAATTATGGCTCTAGATAAGGAAAAAGTCTCACCCCTGTTGCGTACATGTTGATTTTCGGAGAAAACATCACAAATGCATGAGGAGAAGGTGGTTATGTTGGAGATGCACCAAAAACATCTGTTTTTAATATTATGCATATTGGGTATTTTGCCGGTGGAAGTGAACTTGCTCTGAGAAGGTGTGTTTAATGAACAGAGAAATGATCTGGCTACGATGGCTTCCTGTGAGCCGCTCATAATAACCAGAGTCAGTAATAGCCTAGATGCGTTTAGGAAGATGTGGAGCCCATTTTTGAGCGCAATCAGCGGTGGTGATCACCACGTCGATGGATATTCACGTATCCGATCCCAACCCCAAATGTAATATAGACGTAGATATCATACACCGGCGAATGTGAATGTTGTTATATATTTTCGAACGTGTTTGTAAATTGGAAACAGGAGCCAGTGGTTCGTCAAAGGGTCAGTGTGCTGCAGCTGACGTGCTCAGTTTTTCAGTGTTGGATGTAAAAAAAAGTACCACTCCCTCTTCGCACCATCACTGGCCTGTGGTTCAGAGGGTAGTGTGTACAAAACGATTGCAACATCCTTCAAGGAAAGTGTGCACAGTTTCACAACGTGTCTGACTATCTCCTCTTTCCTTTTTTCTGAGATGCTCGGTTTGAAAACAGCCACCGACACTTTTGTCTTCATATCAGACCAAGTGGTTAATCTGAAGTCAACCCCGGTTGCATCGGAAATGAAAGTGTTCAAAACTGTGGTTGTTGCCAACAGCTACTCTGGTGGACGTAGATAGAGCGAGGACAGGGACACGTGTTATAACTTGATATAACTGCGCCCATTTGCCCGTGCCCCCCCCGGGTGACGTCAGAGTATAGTTGCGTTTGGTTGTTCAGAGCGAGAGAAGTTCAAACCCAGTGGCTAATTTCTCACCTCTGCACAGCTGGACAGTCGCAGCAATGAGAACTTCAGAGGCCCAGTTTCCAACATTGTTCGACCGTGTTACAAATGGCAACATGGAGCACAGGATTAAGAAAAAAAAAAGTAATTCTTTAGGCTTCTTTTGGTTGAGGAAGTGCTGGTAAAAACTGAAACAACAGGTGCTTATAGCCAGGTACAAATATATAAAAGGCTAAAAAACAGCGCAAATGAGCCCTTGTCAGAGTTAATGTCCTCATGTTTATAAAATAAAGGCATTTCTGTCAAAACAGAGCTGCCTTGGTGTTTTTCAAATCTAATTTTTGGGCTTTTTATGCCTTTAAATTCGGGGTGTAACAGGATTTGTATTCGTCCTGTGCCGTCACAGAATGGGGGTCACGGTTTGGTGCACACAATAAGTCGAAGTGAATATTAAAAAAAACATAAACACAGACCAAAACCATCACCAAAGCAGTTTGCATTTAGCCTAAATTAACTGTGTAAACCAAAATTGATGTTAGTTTCTTGTTTTTTTATAACAGTTGCCAGTTGTCAAGTGCAAGTTATTTTCCTCTAGAATTAATAAATGGTATTATGACACTCCTAATGCACTTGTTTTACTTGTGTGTACAGCTACAGCTACACCCCTACTTTTAATTGATAGAACAACTGTAGAGAGGCAGGAAATGAAGAGGCAGAAAGAGAGGAGATGACATGCAGCAATGGGCCACCGGTAGAATTGAACTGGGGTTAGCTAGCTGCGATAAGGACTATTGCCCCTGCTCTTCCTACTGAGCTAAACGCAGGTTTTTTTGCAACAGGGATGTGAAGCTGCACCTGAGGGACTAGAGCTGCCTCGTGGGAACATCTGCTGTAATAATAGATACATTTCCAATGGCAGATCATCTTTAATCGTCTATAAGCCTGCACCGTGTGTCCCAGTGATTTAAAACGTTCATCTGCAGCCCGGCGTCTCCTGCTGACTCGGCTAATACAGTATTTATATGAACACTGTCTTTAAAATTACATTTCTTGTAATAGTCCTCCACAAAATGAACTGGGTTTCTGTAATAGATGGCGGCCGCAGTTTGTGATTTGCAAAGTCCTTGAGAGACTTTTTTCTTTTAAATTTTATTTAACTTTCATCCGAAGACACGGTAATGAAATATTCTTTATTAAATCTGGGAGTTGAATAGGTGAATTTGGCTCAAGCCATGTGTGACTTAAATCTGCAGCTTGGTAATTTAGGACCGTTGTCATTATTTCTTGTCAGCTTTTCTCCACCGAGCCACTTTTTTTTTTCTTTTAATTTGTCATTTTGAAGTAATCTTTCTGTGCTTTTGCAGAGGAGTTGGAAGAGGAGAAGGAGAGCCCGACAGAGACAGAGCTAACAGAAAAACAGAAACACCAGCTTCGCCACAGAGAGCTCTTCCTCTCCCGGCAGTATGAAAGTTTACCTGCGACACACATCAGGTACTACACACACACACACACACACACACACTACAGCTAATCAATGTTCAGGCAGTGCTCATGGTTAGTCGCTCATCCAGCCTTGAAGATGCTTATCAAACACTGCTCACTTCCTGCATCTTGTGTCTTTTTAACATGGTGTTCGTCCCTTTTTCTCTTTCTCTTTCTCTATCAGGGGAAAGTGCAGCGTCGCGTTATTGAATGAGACTGAAGCCGTTCTCTCGTACCTCGACAAAGAGGTGAGCCGGAGGGAAAAGAAACTTGATTTGTCGTCTCCCACTGGTGTTTGTTGTTGTTGTTTGTTTGCCGCTGTCGTCTAGTTATATCTAAAATACCTCCACACGTTAAAGTCTACTGACTCATTAGATCAATTAATCATTATGTACAGTTAATATAAGAAAAAAGTTTATCACATTATGGTGTCAGATTAGTCGCAGAGTAAAACAGGAACTGATCATTATATAAGTGATAGAAAGCTGCAAATCTGCATTTTTGAGAAACAGGAACTGGAGAAAGTAATTACAGTAAGAGCCTAATTATTTCAGCTATAAAGCAATAAAAATAAAGGTTGCAGCTGTTCTTCGGTGCTTTCTAAAGCTTCTTGTATTCATTTTCACCCCACACTTTTATGGTTGCTGACTGTCACACCAGGGGGTTGTTCTGTCAGATTCAAGGTTCAGGTTAAATCGTAGAAGATATAAGACGAGTTTGGCGTTCTTAAAAAGCGAAGGCCGGCTGGACGTCTCGGTAATTGCTGTGTTGTTCTCCGCAGGATACCTTCTTCTACTCGCTGGTGTACGACCCGACACAGAAGACCCTGCTGGCCGACAAAGGAGAGATCAGAGTGGGACCGCGCTTTCAAGCAGACGTACCTGAAATGCTACAAGAGGGTCAGTCAAGTCTGTCAGAACCTGAGCAGATTCACTTTGCATTTGATTTGTACAAATAACGCCCACAGGTTTTGTTATTTACATCAGTCAAAGCTTTGTTTTTCTATCTCTAACCAACACATTATCATCTCGGAGGGTCACAGCGGGGAAAGGTGGCTGTTGTTTCCTGGTGTAGGCATACGTAAACAATAATGATACTATACAACTTGTATATTTAAGCTTTTTTCACATGCAGCCTGAAAGTTTTCATAAAATGTGCCTCCTTCCAGTTGACTTGATAAACAACGACCTGACAGTTATGTGTGGAGGAATTGATTTTTCTCCTCGCTAATGTAAACGAAAGCTGTAGAAGTTTCTCAGGAGTTTCCTGTAGAAGTGTTAATGTGTAAAGATGAGAAATGAGCTGATGTATTTATTTAGATGGAGCTTCAAAAACCAGCTCAACTGAGATGAATGTGTAGGATGAAATAAATACGTTTACAGCAGATTAAACTTTGATCAAGATAAATCTCAGCCACTGCTCCACAACAACAGTCAATCATGGAAATGTGAGATGTCTTTGCAGCAGTGAGTGGACGACTCCCAGGCAGTTTCATGGACTTTGTAATCAGGAACTTGACTTGTAGCAAATTACCAGAGGTTATAAATCGATATCTTCTACTAGTGCTGTACTTTGCTGTCTCTGAGCTGCCACCGCTGTGTCCTTCCTGCAGGTGAGGCGGACGACAGGGACCAGTCGAAGCTAGAAGAGAAGCTGTGGGATCCAGAGTGTCCGCTCACCAACAAACAGATAGACCAATTCCTAGTGGTTGCACGGTAAATCTCCTCCGACACCTACCCAGACTTGGCATGTTAGAGAACGGTCTAACGTCGGATCAAACTACATGATCATGCCATGGTTTGGGTTTTTCATTGTGTTAAACAGTTTCGGATTGAACAACATGTTTTTTTTTGCTGTGTAAAAGCATTTTTGGATCGAGCCTCGTTCTTTCAAACCTTTTACCAAAATCTGTGGTGATGGCTCCCTCAGGGGGTGAGCCGTAGGGAGGAGATCATGGGTATCATCAAGTCTGTTAGAAAATACAAACGTTCTGAAACCTTCCCAGTTATTTCCTGAGACGATGCGATGCAGAGAGCAGCGTAGTCGCCAAAATGTAGTGTGGACTAATAAATAAGCATCTAATGCTAATGACTAAAAAAAAAGAAAAAGTTTTCCCCTCTGAGGCAGCTGGGGCATAAAGATGCACAAATGCCCCATATGTGCATCCTGAACTCCAATCTCTACTCTTATTAACCACTTGATTTATGAATCATTCTATCTTTATTAAAGTAATCGGTTACTCGATTAAGAACAGGTTAAGTTACTCGTCCATTCCTAGCCTTGTCTGCATCAACCAAACAGAAAGTTTTTGACATCATGAGATATTCAACTCCATAACTTTCTCCTGTTTGTGTATGATAATGCAAAATATGATGAGAAAATTAATAACTGCACATTATTGTTGTTTGACCGATGGCTCACAGCGATGCAGGTTTCATCACTTTAGATTAATTCAGTGATTTATATGCATTTTTTTTTTTGTGTGTGTGTGTTTTATTATTCAGGGCGGTGGGGACCTTTGCTCGAGCGTTGGACTGCAGCAGCTCAGTCAGACAACCAAGCTTACACATGAGTGCAGCTGCAGCCTCACGAGATATCACACTGGTGAGTTTAAGACACACACAGACACACACACACACAGACACACACCATGACATACATGACAGGTGATAACCACCACCATCTTGGTTGCAGTTCCACGCGATGGACACGCTGCATCGCCATAATTACGACCTGTCCAGCGCGCTGAGTGTACTGGTCCCAGCAGGCGGTCCGGTGCTCTGCAGGGATGAGATGGAGGAGTGGAGCGCCTCAGAAGCCGCCATGTTCGAGGAGGCGCTAGAGAAATACGGAAAAGACTTCAACGACATCCGACAAGACTTTGTAAGTCTGTTTTCTTTTGTTTTTTTGCTAAACCTGTGCTCTCATTCTGGCTTTTTTTTAGGCCACATCTGGAATTTGTGAGGTCATTTGTCCTCAGTAAAAAAAAACAAAAAACAAAACTTCAATATCTGTTTGTTATTCAAAGTCTGTTGTTCTGTTGAAAGGTTGCTGTCATCCTTGGAAGTATTTTTGAATTTTTCCAGCTTTATTTCTGCGTGTGAATAATGAAAGCCTCATGTTTACAACCAAGAACTCTTCCGATAATGATAATTTTTGGCTCCTTGCAGCTCAACACTTTGTCTTTTTTACTTTTACGCAGACAATAATGAATGCTAGGAAATTGGCGATGTCATGTCAGCCTGGGCTTTAGATGCTGTGTTAATAGTTTCTTTCATAAACAAGAACAGCAGTCAGTGAAATTGTTATGAAATATTAAAAATGTTCTCAAATCACTGCTCCTCGTGCTCCCACCAGTCAAAAACAGCTGTCAGTATGTGGTCAATTATAAGAAACCGCTGTGTTTATTTTAGTGAAATCCTTGACTCTTTGAAACTCTCTTAGCGTGCTGCTTGTTATGCAGCAGGAGAGATCTGAGTTTAACTTTCTGCGGACTTCAGTTACTTCCCCGCCCTGCAGCGACAACCGCGTCACAACGGGAATCTGTTGTAATTGACATGAATTTCGGGCTCGACACAGACTCTGCCCTGTGAAGGACGAAATGACCAAAAATTTAACAACCGCCCGCCTCTCAAACCTGCAGGGAGTGACTATTTGATTCTTTTGAGTTGTCATCCACTTTTTCTGTACAATAAAAAGCAGGATATGGGCGTAAGCGGTGGCGCCAGGTGCTCATGAATACTTATTAAATGTGTGAATCACTGTGTGTGTCTGTGTGAGAGAGAGTGTGTGTGTTGTCGTCGTCTGAGGCTCGGCACCGAGCAAAGCTGGTAGATCTCAGTCTCTGTGGTCACGATGCCTCTCGCTCATGAATATGCATGAAGACGTTCTCACCCAGATGGCAAGAACATGAGATATTAATATCATTAATTTACTCTCTGTGCCCCCCCCTCCCCTCCCCCCTCCTCACCCAAACGTCTTCATCCTTTCTTCTTGTGAAGCTGCCATGGAAGTCTCTGACCAGCATCATAGAGTACTACTACATGTGGAAGACCACAGACAGATACGTGCAACAGGTGAGGCTGTCTCAGTCCTTTTTAAAACATTACAATTCAGTTTTTCTCTTCGGCTTTCGTCTGCAGTGTGGACAGTCTGACATCTTTATTAGCAGAGTTCTGGTTTTAACTTTTTGAATTCTGAATTCAGCTCCTCCAAAATTCCCCAGAAGGTATAAAAGTAAACAATTATCTTGAATTTTATTGCAAATATTATGATCTATATGATATCATATATGTTGCCAGCCATAGAAAGTAAATTGAGTTTACTTTGGAGCTTCAGAACTTCACAAATAAAAGCCATGTGCCGATTCTTCTTCTCTCCTTAAATTAATTTAAATGAACTGATTATTTTTTAATTGGTTAACTTAATGCTCCATCAACTTCCTGCAATGTATCCAAGCCCAGGTGCTGTTAATTGATTGATTAGATTGATTAATTACGCCACCAGGAGTTGTTATACACAGTCTGAAAGTGCTGGTTGTTCATTATCATCACTGTTTTTGTTTCTTTACATTAACACGAAAAGAAACAAAACTGCGACCTCATTCATGAAAAGTTTGGGACACTTTAATTTAAGGCCTTTAGAGAGTTCCCTTCCCTTCCTCCAGAGCCATAGAGATGATTATACAGCTGTTTACAGACCGAGTCGTGAGAAATAGAAAATATTGACCATGTGTAAAATTGGTGGCGCGCCCCCCGAGGAGCGCCACCAATAAACCGAAGTGTAGGAGAAGATTTTAGAAATGGAGGGTTGTGAAGTGAATGTGGGTGCAGAGAGTAGACAATATTGATACTAGCATCAGACAAATATCTGACACAGCTGTCAGCACATGAACTCTCATTTAATCCAGATGTGCAAACTATCCTGTCAGGAGGAAGGGAAGCAACACCTTTTTTTTTCTGCATCGACACCTCATCTCACATCTAATGACTGTGCGGTCCCGTTTCCCAGGCTGCCTGTTAGCACCGATTTTTTTAAAAGGTGTCACACCATCAAGATTTTTTTAAATTTTATTTCTTGTCAAACAGTTGATTTGTTTTGGTTTTAATGATTCTTTCCATCTGTTTGTTTTTCCTCTGAGCAGAAGAGACTGAAGGCAGCAGAAGCAGAGAGTAAACTGAAGCAGGTTTATATCCCCACATAGTAAGTCGCCTCTTTTCACATTTCCAGTCTTCAGATGCAGGATCGACGTCATGCATCGTGCTGTGAAACGTATTTCCAGATCAAAGGAGCTATATTGTTGATGTATTTATTCAATCTCTTCTTCTCCTGCTTCATTTTTACTCCACAGTAACAAACCCAACCCCAACCAGATCTCAATGACCAATGGCAAAATGGCGACGGTGAACGGTGCGGGGCCCGGGTCCTACCACGCAGCGGGCGGCGGCAGAGCCTGCGAGAGTTGTTATAGTGAGTTTTAAGTGTGTGTGTATGTGGATGTGTGTGCGTGAATGAAATTTAAATTACCAGGGCAATGAACAGGGGTAATTTAGAAATAGAAGGGAAATAAATGAAGCTGAGGAAACACTTTCCTTTAATTTTCACCATCACTGCTTATCAGCTTATTTATCTAGACAGCTGTTACTAACTTCAGTGCCGAACCTCTGTATTGGTTAGTCGCTCTGGCTCAGACATAAAGCTGGTTCTGAATTAAAATTGGTTTATTAGAACTAGAGATGCTTTAGAAATGTTCCCTGGATACCAAAAGTTTGGAGTGATTATGTTACTTGAGGTGAAGCGAAAAGTTTGTTGATGACTTTCGTAATGTTATGGATAATGGTGAAAGTATTGGGATGTCACGGTTATAGATTTTCTTGGTACGATTATTGCCAGAGAAATAATCACGGTATTACGATTATCACGATTATTATGCATCAATACATTTTACAACACTATGAATGTGTAAAATCAAATACAGTCAAGATATAATTACTAATCTCTTAATATAGGACCAGTTGTTATTATTAATCCCCCAGGGGAAGAGTTTGAAATACTTAAGTCGTTAGTAATTGTCCTCTATACCAGATGTTTATGTTTATTTTAATCATTTTGTTACGTTAGATAATTGGACCAGTATCTGTGCAGCTTCCTTTACTTTGGCGCCACATCTGCCGATACGATCCCAACATAATCTTTTTCCGAAAGTGACGGTATTTGGGAATCTTTACGATCAATTAATTGTGGCGTTTAATACCGCGATTAATTGTGAAAACAAGTAATCGTGACATCCCTGCGTCCAATTGCTTTAATGTTTGACCAACAATCCAAAATACATAGAATACAACAAGATAAAACGGATCAACAACGAATTCTCACATTCGAGGAGATACAAACATGTTCTTTGCTTTGTAAATGTTTAATAGTTGATTGACTATTTCTGATAGAAGAAAGCAGTCTGTTGTTAGTTGATTATAGCTGCAAAGAAATTCAGAGGCTTTAAAATGAAAAGTCTCATGCAAGTAGAAAGTTTTCATTGTAAAGCAGCAACAGAAAATCTTTAGTATATTTTGTATTGTTTAAAGCTGAACTGAGCAACAACTCAACTTCTGAACAAACAAAGTGGATGTGATCGATAAAATATGTAAGAATGGATGACGGATGATAAGTGGACATTGATTTTTATTTATTTATTTAACAGAAATTACGTTTTGATGAAAAACTAAATTGTGGAACTGAATCAAAATTAACACAATTGCCACAATAACAACTCCTCTCATTTTTCTTTATTCTGCTTCTTTGATATTTGTTAGTTCATGGTTGCTCATCAGTCAATAAAGAAGCATCTACTGCGTCTCCTCCTTGATTATGGATATTGATAAAGTGATTTAGCGAGACAGTGGAAAAAAAGATCAATATGCTGAGTGTCTTGAGACATGGTCTTCTCCTTCGCTGCCTCTAACAAGCATTGATGCATCTCGTACATTAACAGCCATGCAGTCGGCCCAGTGGTACTCATGGGGGCCTCCGAACATGCAGTGCCGTCTGTGCGTGTCCTGCTGGATGTACTGGAAGAAGTACGGCGGCCTGAAGATGCCGAGCAGAGCGGAAGCCCCAGAGGAGAGGACCTCCCCGAGTCCCGCCAGCAATGTAAGCTCCAGCCAGAAAAGGCCGACATGAAACATAAATGTGTCCGAGTCGGGGCGCGGGAGCACGTTCACGTGTTCAGACGTCGTGCACAGGAAGTAATCACAAAACAAGAGCCACACAACTGCTCTTTAAATTCCCCGTCTTCGCTCCGTAAGTGATGTTTTTGAGCCGTCAAACATCAATAATTCACATTAACTGTTAATAGATCCTGAGTTGCAAGCTGATGATGATGATGCCTTAATGTCTTCAGGCTGCACCGTTGCCTTCTGTTACCAGTTTATCTCTTTTCCAATCACACATATGGGAAGTTAAATACAAGTATAACACAAATAGTGAAGCACAATAATAACATCTGTAAGGAAATTATGCAAATAAATTCACAAAGGTCTATTTTACACAACAGATTTTTCCGCAGAGGAAGAGACCAAAATCTCTGCTTGTGGGTTGAACGAACATTTCAAGCTCTTATTTTGACAGGGGAATAAAAAAACACAGTTGTAACTACTAACCTACACGGGTCGGCTGCTCTGTTTTTAATTGAAGTGGCTCTTCTCCGACTGTCTGTGAGCTTTAATGCACATCAGCTGTAAGCTATCGCAAATGGAGCTGGGGCCATTACTAATGTTAATAATGACACCTGAGCACTTCCTGCCGCTCCGCGATGGACACTCATGCACCACTTTATCGACTGCAGCTTTATTTAACAGCCTCCTATGAGTCCTGCCTCACACAGATGATGATGATGTTTTGTTTTGGAGATGTGCTTTTTAAAAAAAAATTATTTATTTTACTTTTATGACCGGTTTGGAGGCTGCAGTTTCCTCGGTGACATAAACAGCTTCACACTCACCTTTCACTTCAAACATAAAACAAAGAACAAAACCTAAAGCCTATAAAAAAATGTGCATAAAGTGGAATCAACATTCAGTTAATCTTTGTGAAAGTGAGATTTATTGCCGACATTTCGCTGCTAACTGAACCCATTACTTTGCTTCAATAGTCTGTGACACATCGTCGTGACTTGAAGACTAATGGAGCAGAAAATCACCTCTTTTTTTAATCCTTTTGCCATGACTGAAAACTTCACTCTGGATCTGATATTATTATTATTATATATTCACAACTAAATAACCAATAGTTGTAGCTAGGGAGGTCACGATTATAGATTGTCTTTGTACGATTATTGTCAGAGGAATAATCACGGTATCACAATTATTATCCAGCATTAATTAATTTCACAACATATGAATGTGTAAAATCAAATGCACTCAAAATATAATTACATATATATTTCAAGTATCTAGTATTAATATATAACCATTAAAGGGATAGTTCACCCAAAATTGCGCAGCACAGCACTCCGATTTTTCCCTGTTAAAGGGTTTTCTATGGAGTTTTTCCTCAGTCGATGCGAGGGTCTAAGGACAGAGGATGTTGTTACGATGTCATGTGAAGTCCTTTGAGACAAACTGTTTGTGAAAAAGAGCTATACAAATAAAATTGCCTTGTCTTGCCTGTATGTCCATATGACGGTTGCGAACGAGCCACACAGCTCATTTGTAATGTCCATCTCGTATTGAAGCCCTAATTTTTAGTGAACTATCCCTTTAACCAATTATTAATCCTCCAGGGGAAGTGTTTTAAATATTCAAATCATTAATTGTCACCTATATCAAATGTTTAAGTTTATTTTTAATTGTTTTTTTTGTGTTTTATCACAAATGAGACTCTAATTCCTAGCAATTGTATGTGACGTTGGGTAAATGGACCAGTATTTCTTACATTTAGCTTTACTTTGGCGCGCATCTGCCTCATCTTTACGATTTAATTAATTGTGGTGCATTTAATACCACGATTAATAGTGAAAACGAGTAATCCTGACATTCCTAGTTGTAGCTGAATCATCGTCTGCCATCATCAGTGCACTCAGTGTCCTCCTTGTCTCTCTCTCCGTCTCGCCCAGGAGTCTCGTTCACGAGGTCACGCTCCTCGCCAGTCCAACCACATGATGCCCATGAGAAACAGCGGCAGCCCCAAGTCCTCCATGAAGACCAAGCAGGCTTTCCTGCTGCAGGCCACCCGCCTCACCAAGCTGGCCCGGCACATGTGCCGTGACATCATCAGGCTGCGCCGTGCTGCGCGCCGGCCCTTTGTCCCCATTAACTGTGGGGCCATAAAGGCAGAGTGTAAGAGCTCTTTCAATTCCTCCTAACTTCTGCCACATGGACACACACCTACACCTACACACACACCTGCAGACACACAACACAACATACGCAGACACACATGCACACACTCGCCACCCCTTCTCACCCCGACTGCCCCACCATCAAAACCCATCTCTGCCCGTCTCCGCCCCCTCCTCCCCGTCTGTCTCTCTTTCTGTTTTTATTATTATTGTTATTATTATTATTTTGGTTTTTTGTATTCTCCCTCCCCCTGTTTCCAATAAAGACTGCCTGTCCTCATAACTATGAGTTTTGATCATCTTTTCATTCGTGTTTTTTTTATTTTTTTTATTTTTTTCATTCTTCTACCTGTTACAGTTTTTTAGTCACTGTGAACCGAAAGCCTGAATTACACACAGAGATTTAATGGTCTAACACGGCTTATTCCACACAAACACCCCCCAACACTTCTTAATAAGCAACTGATTTTTTGCTCCTGTCATTAACGAATAGACGACCTAGGATCCAGTAGAAGAGTCTGAGCCGTATATTTGCTGAAAGTTTAGACGTAGAGAAAATGTATTTTACTAAGAGAAGCTCTATTTTGCACGGCGCCCGCGGTTGAAGGCGTCGCCCACTCTGTGCTGTCACGGCTGAACCGGTTGTTGTCTCAGCCTACGAATGTTTTATTGTAAATACTGAAACTTCAGCTTCACTGTGTTTTTGCCATCACCATTTTTTATTTTTAAAAACGACAAAAAGACAACATTTTTTTATTCTTTTCTTATTTCTTTTTGCGCACTCATCATGCTGTCAATCGTGTGTTTTTAAGACAGAAATGAATGGATCGATAACAAGCTGATAAAACTTGAAAGACGGGAGGTTAAAGCTGAAGTAAAGACGTGTGGGAATAACTAGCTGCTTTGCTTTTTGCTTCTTTTTTTTTTGCTGCTGGCTGCACCTCCTCCCACCTCCCCCTCCTCCTCTTCCTCCTCCACTGTAGATCAGGCTCGGGCCACCAGAAGTCATTTACTGGACTGTGGCCTCTCGCCGTACCATCCACTCAGCTGTTCTCCTGTGTTCAGGCCATGAAATATTCATGAGACTCCATCCTGTTGCCTCTTCTGTCTTGTAAATCCTGCGGCTAGGATTTACCATTCAGAGCGCCCCCCCCTCCTCACTCCTCCTCCTCCACTGTGCCTCCTCCTCGTCTTCCTCATCCTTCATCTTCTAACAACTGTTGCAATATTCTCATCTCATCTTCTACCTCCTTTCTTTTTTTTTCGTTTACTTTTTTTTTTTTTGGCTCTTTTTCTTTCATCACTGTGTGAATGTGAGCGTAGACCTCCAATAAAGTCGCACCTGAAAGCATCTCTTCCGAGTCCTTGTGCTTCATGTGTCCATATTATCTGTCCATCAACTCCACCACACTCAGAGGAAACCGCAGCGGCACGCCTCCCCTCCCTCAGCATGGACTCAACCTCCAGTGCCTGCTCTCATTTGTAACGCCTCCATATTTCATGTATGTGTGTTTTACACTTTTTTTTGTTCTTTTCTTTCTATGTGCATGTAAAGCATGTACTGGAAATTGTATGTTGCATGTTGGGGAGATTATTCATCATTTTAATGCTCATCCGATCCAATTCCTTGGAATCAATTCAATGTATTATTATTATTTCCACCTGAGAATGATGTGTTCATGTGCATCGGCTCCTGCATCTTGTGATGTTGCTCCTCATTGGAGAAGACGCCATTTTCACCTACATAAAACGCTCTTGTTCCAATCCTAAGCAGCTGACCCCCCCTCCCCTCTCCTCCTCCTCCCCCTCCCCTCTTCGATATAAAACTCTGCAGAGCCCCAGTTAACACACTGACTTTGTTTTTAAATGCATGACTCAGCATAAATGTTTAGTATTCATGGTCAGTCAGAAAGGAGAAGAGGGGTGGGGTGAGGAGGGGGGGTGAGAGGGGTTATGCAGTCTGAGAAACACTGCACTGTTTGTAAAAATGTGTGTGTGTGTTTGGTTTAGACATGTTAAGGGTGTCAGAGGGGCAGGGGACTCGCCTTCCCAAAACCAGAGCCGCCCAAAGGAGCACTCTGACCAGTGTCCTGCAGTTTCTAGGTAAACCAATACAGTCATTTTCTGCATAATCGGTGTAATTTTACTCTGAAAACTCAGAAGTAAACAACAACAACAAAAAAATCAATAAAATATTGAGTATTATGAGACATAATCCGGGTGTTTTCCATGGGAGCCAGTTGATGCAGCTCCAGTGTTGGTGTCTCTTCCAGAGTCCCGTCCGGCAGCCCACGCCCCTCGCTCCCACCGCACCCCGGGCCTGCAGACGCCTCCCCCGCGGCGGCTCCTCTCCTCCCTCCCGCACGGCCCCCACGGCATGCTGGGAAAACGCAGCTACCATCACCACAGCAGGGCTGAGCCGGACAGGCGCTCAGGTAGACGCACACAGACACACACCTCTCCCTTAGATAAAAGAAGAAGAAGAAGAGAGAAAGAAACTTGCCCAACTAATTCCACAAAAGTAATCATGACTTGTTTTTCAATTAGACTGTTATTGCTGAGCTTAATCCTGCCCACCCCCCAAAAAATGATTGGAAAATGCTTCCCCTCTTGCTTTTAACTCAGTTATCTCTAATGTGATTGAACCTTGGGGACCAAACAGTGTTGATATCTAATGTTCTTGTCATAATTTCTGCTTGA
Organism: Decapterus maruadsi; assembly: GCA_030347415.2. Taxonomy (NCBI): domain Eukaryota; kingdom Metazoa; phylum Chordata; class Actinopteri; order Carangiformes; family Carangidae; genus Decapterus; species Decapterus maruadsi. Next base: position 7,297,723 of record CM064888.1, on the reverse strand, counting down.
TGAAATCAGATTAGTGGAGATACGCCCGGAGCTGATAACCTTTTCTGCCATTTTCTTATCTAAACTAGCTCGTTGGAGAGAATGACAACTAATTCTAATGAAAACGAATCAGCAGATGGGGGTCATTTGGATAATTTGGATTCAACTTCAGTCTGACACTTTGTTTTTTATTGGTAACTTCACTATTTTTACTGAAATTGAAACACAGTCATTTGTTTGCACCACTTGTAAATAGGAAAAGCAAATCAACTAATCAATACTATTCACAATTGACGGATTCCCTCATGTATACGTTGCATCTTTCTCTCACTGCTCTGGCTTTCCTTTTGCAGAGAACCCAACTACGACAGCTGCACCCCTCCTGGTAGGTGTCCAGCATCATCATAAAACCCTGCATCAGTGATTCATTGATTACTGATTGATTATTGCAATGACATCATCATTTAATTGTCTTTGTGTGTGTGCAGCACAACGGCCGCAGCAGCAGCAGCGGAAACACCCGAGGTGGAGTGATGATCCGTAAGAGACGCCCGAACTGGATCGATGCCCCCGACGATAGCTTCTTCCTCGTCACCCGGGAGACCAGGTAAGCAAAGGTGACCCTTCTCTGACCTCTGATTGGCTGACTGTGTATGTGTATGTTTGTGTGTGTGTGTGCAAGAAAGAAGCAAGTTGATGCCGAGAGCCGAGCGACAGCAGATAAGAGGAACTGAGCTGTGACTAAAAAGGACAGGGAGTTATTTTTGTCCCGCGTTGACTTCACACAGCTGTGTGTAGTGCACGCTCACAAACACACACACACACATGGATACAACACAGTGCATGTGTCTGTTGTGCTTGAATTCACACAGAGTTGAAGGAGAGTGGCAGCCTGCAGATCAACACATCATTTTCAAAGTACAAATTGGATTTAAATCGATTTGAAAAAGTTTATTCCCATCAAAACACAACCAAGCAGTTCCTTACTTCTAGACCCATAACAGGTTTTTGATACGAGGGGGAAAATGCATCATATAAGAAACTTATTAAATGTAATGCAGAAAAGAGCAAAATGTGAAAACTTCACGGCCAAATAAGCGCGGTAGATTTCAGCAGAATTGAATTCCCTCGACTTTGGAGGAGCTTTTCCATGCAGGCTTTTCATTTTGTGAAATAAAACAAAAACATTGCGAGAGAATTTATCCATCAGCCACCAAAGTGTTTCGATAAATTAGCCACAACCTTGAAAACAGACACTAAAAATCTACAAAACAGTCGAATAAGCCAAGATGAGTCCACCAAACTGGACCGGAGTGAGTTTATTGTGACGTCTTAGCAACATTGGCCTTGAAAACGTTGTCAGGGGCAGTCGTGCTCCCCTCAGGATGAACCGTGGTGAGTTTCCATCGTCAGGTTTCACATTTGAATTCATCTAGTTTGGTTTATGAAACAATTACAGAGCAAAATTCCCACCAGATCTCCCCCCCCTCGATGTCACAGCTGCTGTGATCAGATCTCTGTTGTTGCAAGATGAGACTTGTCCACACGACAACACAGACTGACCTACATACATATACGCACATTACTTCTATTTCCTTGTCTGTTTTTCTTCACATCTGATTGAATACAGTCATGAATCAACACGTGTATTAGTGTTTTATGCAACACAAAATCTGTGTCCTTTTTTATTTTCACACACACACACACACGGTCTCTCTCGTGCACGTAAATGAGTCAAAGTTTGCATGATGTCCGTATGTGAGAGAGAAATATGTTCTTCCATTAAGCCTGTGTCTAAATGAGCCATGGCACCCGGCCCTCACAGCCGCCCGCCCGCCCGCCCTCGGACTGCCGGGGCTAAAATTAGAGCAGCTAACTGGTACAGATGGGCCAGAGAGGAGCCAGGCAGCGCTGGGGCCTGAGTGGGAATATCATTACCACATTAACCATGGCTGGACTCGTATGGATCACTCACTATCCACCAAGACAACATGGCTGTGTGTGCATGTATGCATGTGAATATGTGTGAGAGCGAGAGTAAGATATCATCATTCTGTACTGTACTTCTGTAACATGATACTGCCGTTCACTCTTCCCCCCATACAGACAATTAATGCATTTCTGAATACAAGACATTAATAGATCTGCTCTGAAAGGCTGCTGCTGCTGCTGCTGCTGCTGCTGCTGCTGCTGCTGCTGCTGCTGCTGCTGCTGCTAATGAGAGATTTTCGGATGTTTCATTTTTTTCCCCCCCTCGTTCTCCATTTCTTTATGCTCCTCTTTCGCTCTCTCAGTGTGATGAAGAGCGCAGTGTGTCACAGAGCAGAGAGGAGATCACTCCCACTTATTCAAGGAGGAGGCGAGGGAGACGAGTAGAGACAGAAAGAGACAGAGATGGCAGATTAACACTTTGTCTGAGCACAGGTTACTTACACATGGAAGAGTTGTGGGAGCAACAAGTTGTCGCAGTTAATTCTCCGGGAAACAAAAAAATGTTTCAGGCCAATTTTGTGGCGATTCATGAAAAAAATGTTGCAATGTTTCAGATTAAAACCTCTGGAGACCAAGAATATCAGTAGCATATATCCAGATTTATTCATTTACATTAAATGCTACTTTATACTTCTACTCCACAATGTTTCCAAGGGGGTAAGTGCACTTTTTAGATAATCATCAACAACAACAACTGTAGCTTGTTGTTAAGGTTCAGGTCATTTAATTGTACTATTCTAATAAACTACTAACAGATTCCTGCCGGTGCTTACATGTAAATAAAACACGACTCCATAAACTACTGTCTAACTAATGTAAGTATTAGAGTTTGATTTATTTCTTCTTTTTTTTCCCCTAGCTTGCCATTTTCGCTGTACTGACATTTAAGTACCAGAAACCAGCAAACATTTGGTTAGTACCCAATTCACACAGCAAATTCACACAGTTTTATTAAGTGTTAACATATTTCACATGAGAAAACAAATAAACTGATCAACTAAAAGGTGTATTTTTCGATTTTAAACCAGTGGTTGTACACATCTTATACACAGACTGATTTAAATAACACTAATAATGATCCACTATTGTAAGACATTAATAGAACATGAGAAATGTAATTTGTATCAATAGAAAATTAACATGTGTTAAAAAATGCTTTTTCATCTTAATAATGTCAGGGCAACTTTAAGATGTATCTTGTTTTTGGGCTTTATGATTGGAGCTACTGGGCTATACTCCAAAATGTATGTTTAAAAAATTGCAAATTGCCTTTGCTTTCTTTTCAATGCATCTTCATTATTGAATAATGAAAGTTATATGTAATACATCCGTTGCAGTTTTTCCGCAGGGTAAAGGATTTTATTTTTGAGTCCATTTGGCCGGTGATACTGCATAAGTAGTACTGCAGTATTTCCTACATACTTAATACTATACAACTAGGCACAGACAGAACAAAGAGAAGGAGAAGGAGAAGGAGGCAGCCTGCTTTCCTCCTGATGAGCAGCTGAACAGACAAAGACCAGAGCTTTAGATAATGTGCCATCAGTGCAAAATCTGTTCCCTTTCTCTCTCTGGTTTATTTTCTGCTCTGACTCAAAATGAAAATATGTATGTAATAGCTCGTACGTGCAAGTGCAAATACAATAGATGGCACTGTAGAAGATTATGGGGGGCCGTGTAGCCTATGTATAGGTGCACATTTACTGTACTTGGATGTTCAGGCACATGATGTACAGAGTCACCATGAGTGCTACTAGTACTGATGTTATCAACAGTGCAGCTCTGGAGGGAATAGATGTGTTTTCCTGTTCCCAATACAAGAAAAAAAAAAACATCAGGGCAGTGAAAGAGGCACAAAATGAGAGTGCGTGTGCAGAAGGGCTATGCTGTGCATTAAATCTGAAAGGGCTCTCCCTGACCGCCTGAGGGGAACAATGAATAATCACCTGTACATTGTGGTTATGTATCTTGCATTTGCATTCATTTGTCTCCAAATGAATTCCATTAGTGGAGCGTTGAGCCCCGTGGTCTTGTGTTTAGTGGCTGTGGCTGCCGAAAGAGCCGTCCTCCTTCCTCAGTCTGCAAATTATGACCGAGACCCCGACAAACCCCCTGCGCCCAATCCTGACGCTTCATAACAGAGATACATCTCAGTGATTCCAGTCCTGATGCTCGATACCTGTTGTACTTTGGTGAATCCTCCTCAAATGAGAAAAAGTGGCTTCCTAATTACTTTCTCATGGGCCTCCAACCTTAATTTGATGCCCTTAAACTGAACCTCTCTGCTCGTATTTAATCATTTTGAAGTGACTTAAAGTTCACAGTCTTCTCTCTTTATTAGTTTCTCCACCTTCTGTCTCAGATGCATCTGTTATTTCTGGTGAGGCTCTGCACTTTACACCTCATATAAGCCTGTTGCTTATTACAGTAGAGCCGCCGAACAAAGAAAACAAACACTGCTCCTTGGAGATATTTCTAAAGACAGAACTGAACCGAACTTTGAGTAATGACATTTCTACAACCAAGCAATCAAGTGATTAAGCACCAGTAGTTCGGCTGCACTGTTTGTCCAACCAATAATATCCATGACAAATCAGCTGCCCCCTAAAACCCACAGCCTACAGCCAGTTTCATCATTATTTCTACGTGTTGCCACTTTCTTCTTCTTCTTCTCCTTTCTTTCTTCTGCAAGCTGCTGCAGCCAAACTGCAGAATGGCCACAGTAATGAGAAGCAGCCAGAAGTAGGAGATGCATCAAGCCTGTAGTCAGCTACAAATAAATAATGTATGAAGGCGAAGATTAGCCGCAGGTTCAGGCACTGTGACTTTCTCAGACATAAAGATGCAGTCATGAAATTTAATTGAAATGTCTCTATACATACAGGGCATTCAAACGCCACATCTATCATGAAGATATGTGATGTGTTTGAACTAATCAGGCTTCTCTTTTCTGTTTTCTTGAAGGTTAAAGAGAAGGTTAATCAAATCTAAAACTTACCCAAATGACAAAAAGGCACTTATAGGGGTGGAGAAAAAAACCTTAATTGAAAAGTTTGACATTTTCTGAAACGTCTCTTAATTTTCATGCTGCAGTTGATCTTATATATTTGGTGTTCTATGGTATTTTAGGAAAATAAATAACATGTTATTGAAATTTAATCTTTTGAGGCCACTAGATGACTTTTGTTTATTAGACGTTTTCCTTTAAAACACTCAAAAACTTCATTTTTATAACCTGCAGAAATGAATAATTTTGTGCATCATCAATAATTCAGCATACAGAACAGTCACACCATAGTTTGTGACTCAAATTAAAATGTAACCACTGTCTCTCTACTCATATAACCAATGAAAACAATATCACCACACGTCCATTTAGTGGCTGCTGTGGAGCTTTTGATCATAAAAATAAACAAACAACACAAAAAAATTATCTCTCTCAGCAGATTGTGTTTGAACAATTGAGATGAAATAAACCAAACTCAAGTAATTGGGAATATGAATATAGCTTTTTGAAAAATAAAATGAATAAACTAAAAAGCACAGAGAGTTTCAGTTAATACATATTATTGAATAATAATAAGAAATGCATTAATGTTGCAGCTGATATAGTAACTCTAACTACAGCAGTCAGATGAATGCATAATGTGATTGCAGTGGAGTAGAAGTATAAGTACTTAAAGGGGTAGTTCAACATTTTTGGCAAATTGGCCCATTGCCATAATCCCTATAGTGTTACCTTACCTTACCTTTAGGTTAGTTAACTTTAATTGTCGGTGCAAGCTATTTTTAGAACGGCGGAGCAGAGCCGTGAGCTGCTCAGAGCTACACTACAGAGGCTAATGGGATTTCTTGGCTTCCCTCATCAAACTCATCAAACAAACAATCCAACAACTCCAAAACTCTTGTGGACACGTTTTGACCTGCACATTCACCACGCTATGAGATAATAACAGAACGTTACGAGAGTTGTTTTTAAGGTAAATTCATGCAAAACTGCTGATGCGCGTTCCCGTCAGGGGCAGTTTTTCGGCAAGCAGTCTCTGCATTTGCCGAAATCCATTAGCCTCCGTAGCGTAGCTCTGAGCAGCTCACGGCTCTGCTCCGCCTTTCTAAAAATAGCTTGCATCGACAATTAAAGGTAACAAACCTACTCCTATAAAACTATAGGGATTATGGCAATGAGCCAATTTGCTCAAATGTTGAACTATCCCTTTAAACTTGAGTAAACTGCAGCGGTTACTATGACCTTTCAGTCTGGATAATTTTTCTGATATTAGCTTTTGCATGTGTGTATTTTCTCCTGCACTTACGTCCTGTCTCGTCCCCACACCCCCAGGAGGGCCAGGCGGCTGCTGTCCCGCTCCCAGCTGAGGCACGCCTGCCGGCAGCCCTGCGAGCAGATCACCCTACGCAGGGTCTCCCAGGGGCCTCCGCAGGGACTGGTCTTGGCCCCTCCACACCCTCACCCCAGCCTGAGGATGCGAGGCCCCATCGTCATCCACGACTGACCGGACAGCAGACCACCACCCCTCCATAGCCCCACCTGCATACACACTAACAAATGAAATTCTCACCTCCTGTTCTCTCATTAAACCCTCAACAGCCTCCTTTGCTTATAATCCTGGAGTTCTCCTCATAATCCCCGACAACTCTTAGACAAGCTGTCTCACTGTTTGGAAACAAGGATGCGATGAGCCGTGATGCAATAGAGACAAACACCTGACCTGACTGCAAGTGCTGCCTGTCTGTAATCCCCTGGGAATGTGACTGTGTGCATGTGAGTGTGAGTGTGTCAGAAAAGCAGAGAGCGTTTGTATATATATGTATGTATGTATGTATGTATGTATGTGTGTGTGTGTGTGTGTGTGTGTGTGTGTGTGTGTGTGAGGAGGGGGGGTGCAGCTGACGTGTGCTGTTCTTAGTTTTTATGGATGAACATAATGATGGAGCTTTGTGTCACCTTTGTGTTGATGGTGAATTGTTGTGATGAAGTTTTATCAGTTTGTATAAAGTTGATTTTGGGAGGGTGGGGGTGGGGGCATGGGGGATTAAAGTGGGACTGGACGTAAAGGGAAAGGGGGGGGGCGGTTGGGTTTTCATTTGCAGTAGGGGCGGTGGGGGGTTTGATTGTCTTTTAAAAAACGGAGGCAAATGTCCAACGGTGACATTTTAAGAAACAAAAGAAACAACATTAAAAAATGAAAATGCACTAAACTGTGAGTGAAGCCGCAGCCTTTTGACAAACGGCTGCTTTAAATTCTGTTTTACCTGCAGTTTTCTCTTTTTATTATTATTATTACTTTTTATTTTTTTTATTTCTACTTCTCATGCTCACCTCAAAGTTTCAATCAAAAAGCTGGAGCCAGCGCTGAAGAATGACAACCTGCAGATCATTATCTAACATAAAAAAAAACAGAAATAAAAACCCTCTTCAACTCTGAATCGTAATGAATCTGCAGGTTGGAGAATCATAACAAGGCAAAGACAGAAACCTAGCATAGAGCTAAAGCCTCCCTCATGAACCAGTGTATAATATATTGTATATCTCATTACAGCACTGTAAATCTACTCATCCTATTTCTATGGGCGACTGTACCTACCTAAGCCCTGACTTGGGTACTGAAGCACTTCCTTTGCAGCTGAAAAGGGCATGGATCTATCATATTTTACTCAAGCCTGTGATGCACCTGTTATATTTTGAGGCCAAACACCAGAGCAGCAGTTTGCTATTTCCCAACAACGTCTATTTTTTCATTGCATTTGTTCTTTTTAAAGCCCCCAGTCAAGTTTTTTTTTATCCGGTTTTCAGACCCCTCACTTTCTTCCTCCTCTTCTCTCTCCCTGCTGCATGACAGTGTTGCCACGGGCGCCTCAAAACATTTCAGGTTCATCCATCCAGGGGGCTTCAGGTGTGTTTATTAATAATGAGTTTTAAAACTGGCATCGCCGCCGCATGTCTTTGAGGTGAGAGCCTCTGCCGACCAGTGGGGTCACGTGATTTCTTCTCTTTCATTCAGAATGTTTATGTTATAGTGTTTCCTGTATGTCTTGTGTTGAATTATGAATATGCTGAGAATAATAATGATGATAATAATAATAAAAAACAACAACAACAACAATAATAATAACAGAGTGCCAGATTATGCTGTCCAGTCTTCAATGAGTCATTTCCTGTTGTTATATTCTGACAGCCTGCCCTGTCTCGCAGCCTCCCACTCCATCTTTATGTCTCTGTCTCTTGTGTTGCTCTTGAGGGGGAGGGTGATGGATGGGGCCTGATTCACACAACTGTGGCCTGCGCGAGGCCGCCGTCCTAAAATACCCCCACAAAATATGGCAAATTTGACACAGTGATGAGGAATGGCGTGCGCTCTCATGGTATTAATCTTGATATTGGGAGCTTAAAGCTTTCCTCAAGGTGCTTGTGTCACTGCGTGTGTTTATGTGTTGACGCAAGCCTCCATTGTTGTGTTTACAAAGGTTCGGGTACAGCACACACAGTTGTAAAACGTGACTGTCAGTCGACTCCTGCTGCAGCTGCTGGCTTTTTGCACCACGCTTCTTCTTCTGCAGCCTGTCTGCGGTGTCCCGGGGTGAAAATGAGAAATAGTGTTTACACTGAACCTGACATGCTGAAATTGGATTTGCCTGTCAGCTATAGGCGTGTGGGGCGTCAGAGGATTAGAAAAAAACCCAGTTGTATCTACACAGCAGCGGCCAGAAGTATGTGGACGGTGCTCCTGTGGTTTGTACAAGATCTTGGCTGCAGAGGTTTGTTCCAGTTCAGCCACAATAATGAAGAGAGACCAGTCCTTCCACACCAAACTTACTTTAAATCCCTGTATTTAGCATTTATAATACATACATATACAGTATATAAGACAAAGGTAACACTTTATAAGAAGTACACACTATTAAGCATTAAATACTGAATCAAACTGTATTTATAAACTACATACTAATGAGTAATCATGCGTTATAAATGAAGAATTCAGTATTTATTAATGCTTAACTAAAGTGTTACCAAAACAAACTACTGTAAGCAGCCATAGGCTGTAACTCCTTTATTATTACTTATTGTTATTGTTTTACTAAATGCTGCTTATCCAGCAGCTTCCCCTGTTACAAGTTGTATGAACAAACACTTGCATGTTCTTATATCATATTACAGTCTTTTATAAACCACTTGTTTCATGTTTACTGATAATAATGCTAAATAGTGGGATTGAAGTGGTCTTACAGCTGCCTTCACTTGTTGTTGGAAGAATTAAAATTAATATGAAAATACTTTCAATGAACATGACTCATGTGTCCTCAGCAGATGAAGTAGAAGCCACATGATCAAAGTGAGATTAGACATATACATTCAAGTAAGTTCATCTGCTCAGATTTATTTGCATCACTGTTTTCAGTTCCTCACAAAGTAAAAATTGTCATTGTCACATAGGATATCTACACTGATTCACATCTTCACATCCTGCACTTAAATGTAATTGCGCGTGGCCTACAGCAAATGAGAAGCTTGGCAAGCATCTGCATGTGGTCTTTTGTGCTTATCAACATTTTAACTGCGTTTATAAACTATCTATCTATCTATCTATCTATCTATCTATCTATCTATCTATCTATCTATCTATCTATCTATCTATCTATCTATCTATCTATCTATCTATCTATCTATCTATCTATCTATCTATCTATCTATCTATCTATGCTATGTTATTTCTTGTTATAATGATGAAATGATTGAAAAGTTGAAACCACAAGTCGAACGGTGATATAAAACTAAAAAAAAAACGTCTGCAATACAATGCTGCTGTGTCGGAGCTGTGTGAGAGGACCGTGAACGCCTCATGTAAGAGGGGGAGGTGGAGCCATGTGTGAAACTGTGAAGCTGTTTTGTGTAGTCTGACTGTGTGCGACCACTGGTTTCAACTAGTCTGCATTATATGTACATTACTACGCTGACTGGAAACAGGAAACAACATAAAACAAACCAAAACAAACCAAAAAAAAGCCTCCACCACGAACGCTTCTGTGTTTCTTAAACCGACTTCCTGGCCGATTTTCGCCGAAGCTCCAGTGGCGCAATCGGTTAGCGCGCGGTACTTATACGACAGTATTCAGCAGAGCAATGCCGAGGTTGTGAGTTCGAGCCTCACCTGGAGCAGAGTTTTTAAACTCACCTCCACCTCAGGTAATTCCTCACGCGCCAGATAATGTGAAGATTTACAGCACGTGCTTACAACGACGTCACGGAGAGATTCCCCCCACCCTCTATAGCTATAACACGCGTGTGGTATATTCAAGAGGCAGCTGCTGCTGAAGCCTACTACTACTACTCTAAAAATACTCATGGAAGTTGCTGGCATCTTGCTTCCTGTGTCGTTTACAGCCCAAATGTGTTCACATTAGAGACAATGGAGAACACAACTGAAACATTTGACATGAATATGTTCAGTAAACACAACGAAGACGTTATGTGTGATATTATATTCATTCTTGTGAATTTTAAGTATGGAAATACATATATTTTTTAATGGTGCGGATTACTCACTACATTGATGAGTTGAAAACTGTTATTCGGGTTTTACATATTTTATATGCTTGATAACTATAATTGCACCATCTCAGATTATTAACAACCATTGTAAAGATTAATATTTTTTATTTGTGACAAGTTACAGTAGTAAATGTGTAGATTTTGAGATCAACCTACCTCTTTGCTCTGTTGCTCGGCAGCGCCCCCTGTTGCTCACTTGGTGGATTTATCACTGTAGTTGTAAAACCGGGTTTCTGCCACTAGAGGGCGACGTGACTGCATCAAACAGGTACAAGCAGAGGTACAGGTAAAGGTCCATCTCTAGTCACTTTAAAGATAATTTATATTCATTCATTCATTCATTCATTCATTCATTCACATTTTATGACTTTAATTTGGCAGACACACACTGCAAACACACACATGCATCTTTAAACAGCAAGTACACACTGTTCAGTTTCTTCAATGTAGTTTATCATCTGTATTTTTTCACCATTTACTCTCTTTCAGACGTGATCTGTTTCACTGTTCACAACTGTGACATGCTGTATATATCTGTATCCATGTAGCCTATGTATATGTGTGTCCTTTGTGTGTGTGTGGTCTGTGTGTGTGTGTCCTTTGTGTGTTTGTGTGTGTGTGCAGGTCTGTCACTCTAAGCCCCGTAAAGCTGGGAATGAACAAGCAGAAGATTGCAGTAATGATGTGACCCAGATGTCCCGGGTGCAGATCTCCAGGCTGAAAATGAGAGTGCAGATCAGGGCCTTGTACCCCCCAACCCCCCTCCCCCACCACCACCACCCTCCCCTCTTTCTGCCGTCCCTCCCTCCCTCCATCCGGCCTGGTACACAATCACTGAGTATTTAGCAGCAGGGAATATGTGCATGTTTGCAGCGCATGTGTGTATGTCATTTGAGAGGGAATGTTGTAGTGTGTGTATGTGTGTGTGTGTGTGTGTGTTGTCAGCTTCTGTGCGTGTGTGTGTATGTGTGTGTTTAAGCTCATCCAGATCCATGTAAACACGAAGGATCAGATTTTGGAGTGTGTGCCACTTGTTCTTGGTGCTCCGGATTAGACGTAACAGTTTTTTAATTTACTCTCTTTAGCTGCCTCCATAAGACGCTAAAGCCTTGCATCGCTGCACCAGAGACCCCCCCCCCTCCCCCTCCCTCCCTTACCCCCCCAGCTCCGCTTCCCTTCCCATACACCCCCACCCCCACCCTCCTCCTCACCCATCCCCTGAGGTGACCAGGTGGCTGAACAATCACACACAACACCCTGACAGTATACTAGGCTCAGTGAGCTACTTTCCTCAATGAGAAGCTCGGCAAGCATCTGCATGTGTGGAAATGTGTGTGTGTGTGTGTGTGTGTGTGTGTGTGTGTGAGACGGATTGAGGGGAGAGGGGACAAAAGACAGAGAGTTTAATATTTGGGATAAGCTGTGATTGAACATCCTGAGATCAGAGCCTCAACGATCAAATTCTGCCAGTGATAATCCCTCATCTTGGAAAATTAAATACCACTCTGCTGCCGGTCTTCTGCTCACTCACACTCTCCATCCTTCTGTGACATCCCCACACACACACACACACACACACACACACACACACACATAGAGAGAGAGTCTTAATCTGACCTGTGTCTCATAACGCTGGTTGGTTCCTTAGGGAGCTGTTCTGATATCTGATGAGTTTTTCATTAATAAGACACAAGTCTAATCCTGAGGGAGAAACACAAAATGACAACGGATAAGCCCAGCTTTCCCCGTCCCGCCATCACACACACTGATTCACTGATACACTATCTAACTAAACATCTTTATACATGCATTTAAACTCTCTTCTTTAATCCCCCCGTACCCAACCCCTGCTCTATTCACTGCAGCCTACATTTTTTATTTCTTTGCATGTCTTTGTTATTCACATCTTTATTTATAATATGATGGTGAAAGAGTTGCTCCAGGTTTCTACACCAACAAATACCAAAGTACGTAAAATAATATATTATACAAGTACTTTGGTATTTTTATAATAAATACCATATCCACACAACACAAAGATAGGAGAATATTTTTTTGTCTAACCAAAGGCACCACTGCTTCAGAAAAGCATCCCTTTTACACTTTTTCAATGTCTGACAGTCCAACGCTGACACACAGTTCATTTCTCTTCAGGTGAGAAAGCAGCCAGAGTCTCATGAGCTTCACTCTCAGGAGGTTGTGTTGTGTTGTCACAGTTGTATGAAGAATGAGCAATGAGAGGAAAAAGGTCAAACTCTGCTTTACTTCCTCCTAACGGCCGAGGTTGCTTTACAAAAGAAAAGCTTTTGGATCTACCTTATCATCAGACTGCAGATAAATCTCTAAACCTCAATTCATCCTTCAGTATTTCTAATTAAAAGAAGATTTTTTTTCTACCGCCATAAAACAGTTTGGAGCCATTTATATGTACTGTCATAATTTTTTTTATGGAGCTGTGCCTAGTGAGAGTTTGGGTCCAGGCAGGGCTAATGTAATACATGTTACTCATTACTCATGTCATGTGGGAAACCACCGGACTCTTTGTATTTTCATGGGGAAAAAAACTTCCTCATTGTTTTGTATTTTTTTACTCAAAAACCAAACAATCTGTTGCATGAAGCCAAGTACGGAACAAATGACACCTCATCCCTTGTGTTGCGTTTATTTACTTATTTTCTGCAGTGTGAAGTTTGCACAGCTTCCTGCAGGTTCAGTCCTGGCAAGATTAACCTGCTAGATTGCCCAAATGAGTAGTTGGCCTGCCATTAACCCTTTGTTCCTCCCACTCTCTTTTCAATATGTGCAGTTTTTATATGCTAGAATAATACCTGTTGGCACTTGTGCAGCCCCGAGGGATGTTCCTCACTGCTCCCAGTCGCTAATTCGATTCTGGGCTCAGTAGCTATAAGTTTGTAGGTATGTGTCATAGGCTCTATTAAATTTGAGATTTACCAGATTAGATTCTGTATAGATTTTTTTCTTTTTTAATTCCTCTTAAAACAAGATCCAACAGTAGAGTTCGTGTGGTTGTTGGTTTAGTCACCTATAGGCTATATGTGCTTTATTGTAGTTTTTCGAATATAAGATATAATCACGTGTACTTCCCTGAATATTGTTATTTGTATTGTGTATTGTCAGACACCATAAACCAGAGTCAAATTCCTTGTGTGCACAAACATAGTTGGCCAGTGAAGCTGATTCTGATTCTGCTGGAGACTCCTCCTGGAACTCATTCAAGCATCCCTGCTGTACTTGCATCGTGTGGCGCTTGTTATTTACGACGGGGCACTCGGGGCACATTGTGTGGTAACTTGAAAACATATTGAATTAAGCAATTTATTTGTATCTCAATAGTGCCAGCTTCGGTTGTATCCGTAGTTTAAGCCATGCTCGTCGTGTAAAGCTTCAAAACACTCCCACCGGGGCGATAAACGTCTTCATTTCCACACTGACCCCGCCTGCTAGCGGTGGCTTCGGCGTACGCTGGTAGCCGTTACGAGTGTATCCTACAGCCTCAGCGCATCACAAGAACCTCGGTAACAGACCAATCAGAACGTAGCTCTGGACAGGGGCAGAGCTAATTGACATAAGAAGCAGCCAATTAACGGCCGTTTCGCCCGGACGTTGTAGCCAATCACGGAGCATATGCCAAAAATAACACCTCCTCTTGTTCAGCACCCAAAGTCGAAGGATAGCTCTGGCCTTTCAATGGAAGAAAGTGCTAGATTTGCCAGCAGTGTTGTATAATATAACCAATTCTCAGTGTCCATATTTGTTTTGGAGCGATCGGAATTGACTTTTTATTTAATGTGAGAGACAGAACTTGGCGTCAAACATGCGTAAAAATCAACGCTGTCCAAGCAGGGAACCACCGAGAAAGGAATTATCGCCGCTCATCTGAGGCCAAAAAAAAAAAAAATCTCGATTATTATTATTTTTGTTCAAAATAAGGGGGAAACATAACATAGCTACTAGCCGGCTAACGTTAGCTCCGTAGGTAGCTAGGTTAACGACATTTCTTCACACATACAAAAAAGCAGAAATTATCCAGCAAGATCATTCAAGATTGGATCTACATTCGCACAGCCAGCAGGAAAACGTAAGTAGCATGCTACTATGTGAGCTAACGTCATTAGCTCGAGTTTGACAACCTGCGGGGAATTGCGTTAACTTAACGTTAGCACGCTAGCTAAGCTAACGTTAGCTCATATCAACACACTAGCAAAAACTAGACTAGGCCTTTTCCGTGGAGAGGGGGACCAGTGTTAGTTAAGAGGACTGGAGTTCAGTTCAGCATGTGGTCAGTGGATTGGTATTTAACACACTAAAAAAAAAGAAAAAAATGGAAGAAAGATGCGTTTCCTAAAACAACAGTCAGTCGATTCACACGCAACGTGAACTGTTACGTTAGCTTTACAAACAAGAGCACATTTCTTCTTCTTCCAGTATAAAAAAACCTGGTGGCTCTTCTTCACCTGATTCAAGTTTTCTTTTTTAAAAGTAACTCAAGCCAATTTTGAATGAAGACTTAAATTTAGAGTAACACCAGTGTTTTTAACAACCAGCCTAGACGACACGTTGGTTTCCAGTTATTAGTCTGGTCCCAAATCAAGCTAATATACTGTAGCATGGTACAGGCTACATTATATGCCTGTAACCAGCTAATGACAGCTTAGCGGACTTTGTCATATGGGTGTCAGTGGTTAGCTTTGGCAGCGTAATGATATTATACTTTAACGAGGTCCAGTTAAGTGTAATAAAAAGGCATGTAGCGATATTAAATGTCCAGAGTTAATCGCCAATGAGAGGCAAACGAACTGCATGTAGTGTAGTGCTAGTTGAACAGATAGCTACCGTATGTCTTGTTGTGTATGCATGTATGCACCAGCAGCGACCTCAGAGGGTAATTATAGCCGAAATGGACATTTTATGCGTCTAATATCCTCTCAGTTTACATGAAATATAGTAGATAACACTTAATGCCACTCACATGGTGTGAAGGTGTTTATAAGAAGTCATGTTTCACTGCGGCAGAAACAGCAATGCTCCTTCCAACACTGATACCCATTTGCTCATTTTATTTTAAAACATAAATTATATTGACGAACTTAAATATATAGTAGCATCGTGTAGTTTTAATGTGGATAGATTCAGTGGCTAAGCAATCAAAACAATCCTATTTGAAGTTAACTGTCATAGCAAAAACATTGTACTTAATGTGAATTGTTGAAGTTTAAACTTTGCTTGTTAGCTTTCTCAAGCACTGTAGCAGTTGTGCAGTCCATGCCATAGTTGATTGATGGTACAGTATATGTTTATTTTGTTGTAGTATTGTTTTAATACATTGTATATATTCCAGGCACCTACAGGAACAGGGCAGCTGTATAATATCTATTAGGTTCGCCCTGACTATAAACAAGGGCTTGGTTGGAAACTCCTTAGACATACAGCAGTATATAGGTCCATATGAGTACGTATGATCAGCCGAGACTATTTTTAAAAAGCATTTTGCTGATAGGATCATTAATAACAGCCATTAAATCTGGGTATCAGTATCATGTGTCACCCGATGCAACAACTGGGTAATGGAGCCTGTCAATCATTCCCATTCTTAGTATTTGTTTGCAATATTGTGTTAGGAATATCATTAACTTTTCTTGCATTTATGGGCTAGTTAATGTCCAGTTTGACTCTGTCCCAATAGGAGGTCGAAATGGACACGTTCCCCTCTGACTTTCCTTATTATTCAGCAGACACTCCACTGGGAATGCCTCAAAATCTCCTTCAACTTCTGAGACATGTCTCTTTATTCCACGGCTGATTTGTTTGTTTAGATTTTACCTTGTAAAATCTAATACAACTTCCCATGTAAAGAGAGCCACGCACGTGTGAGAGAGGTGTCTTTTTATTGACCTTAGAGTTTTTGAATTTCACACAGTCTTAGTTGACAAAGTCATCTTAAATTGCCTTTCTAGATTTGTAAAGATTTGGCATCAAAGGTGAAGCCTGTGCTTAATTTTCAATTCATCAATTTTGTATTGTGGAGTCAGTGTTGAAATTGTGTCTGGCAGCCTCCCGGCTCACCTTCTTTAGTATATCAGATTGCGATAAGGAGCGCAGGTGACCAGTGTATGACATCACTCGGTGTTGGGCTGGTGCCCTGAGAGCCAGATACGGGAGGAGTTCAATAGCTGATAATCTTATCTGAGTCAGCAGTCACTGTGTAAAGACAGAGGAGCAGATGAAACACGGTGCCAGTGAGAGATCAAGACGGTCATCATCACGCTTGATTTTTTAGCTCGGACTGGTCAGTGACCTCATCGAAGACCTTCTTGCACCAGTCAGAAAACCTTTACAGCACCAGGCTTAATAGTTTCAGTTTTCACTTTGACTGCATTTGACTCATTTAGTTACCAAGATTATTCAATTTGAGCAGGAAACACACATCAACAACAACATGAGGGCGACTGAGGGACATTTACCACTGAGCCGTGGAGATATTTTTTATGCTTTCATTATTGACATATTTTTAGAAAACATTGAATGGGTGGATGTTGGTTTAGTTTTACCTGGTTCTTGGTGGTTCATTCATCATGTTATGAGACATGGGCCTAATAATTACGCAGCTACCTAGTAGGGCCGTCAGATCGAACTTCGCTATTCGCACAAATACAAATTCTTTTCTAAAGGAGAAGATTTGACGTTTGAATCTGTGCCTTCCGCAACAACGCAAATTAACGTATTGCGTTGCGATGTTCGGGATAGTGAACATGTTGATGTAACAGTTTTGTTGTTGTTGTGCGTGACGTAGAGCTGCAGCTTCAAGTTTACGAGCAGAGGTTTTTGTAATTGCCTGTTTATTCGGTCGAGGCGGTACACTTACATGTACACCTTCTTTTTTTCTTTTTATCCGTTTTTATCCACCACTACTATAATTTCGATTTCCCTTCTTGAAGTTTTATATTGAGTTGGTAAAACTTGTTAGTTGGTAAAAGTGTGTTGCAAATGTCACATAACAGATTTGGTTGGAATGCCCTTGAGTGGACTTGGGACGTAATAATAATCTGGTATAGGTGTATATAATGAGCTAAATTTGTATATAATTTGAATATTTAACATCAAAAGCATTAGAAATTTGAATGACGATAGACAGCCCTACTCCCTAGCAAGTAAAGCACAATCCACACGCCGCTCTCTAGACTTCCATTGCGTCCCATCTTTTAAAACGCAGAGTAAGAGCTCTTTACAGTCTTCATCTCCTGCTATCCCTCCTATAGATTTGATCTATAGATTTGTTGAGAGAAGGCCAGGGACTTCCTGAGTTATCGCAGCTCGTCGTCGACTGCTGTGAGTCCACACTGACTGGAACTGTTGTCTCTAAAGTCGGCTCATGCAGCCATCGACCATCTCTTCTTCTTAACCTAAAGTAACTTTCTATGACTCGGTTTCCACAAATTAGACATTTGACACGTCATGAAGCCTGAACTGAGCCACTTATATGTGTTTACTGAGAAAAGGTGGAAATGCTAAGACTGATGGTAAGGGTTTTAAGGATCACTATTGGATAATTAAAGGAAAAATTATTGTGTTTGATTGGAAAATTGTTCCCCTGTACCCAGGTCATCTAAGTTTTCAGTTTGGGAGTCACTTGAAATAAGTGTCCCGATTCAGACAAACAGGAGCTTTTGTTTCAGTCTCTGTTCGATTGTCTGTAGAGAAGTTAGTCAAGTAATTATTAGATTTGTCAAATGAAGGAAAAATGGCAAATATTCCTCGTCCCCACTTCTCAAAATATTAGATTTAGTTTTTTTTCTGTGTGTTATATCATGTTCTATTGTGTTGTGTGGGTTTTGTAGGTTTGGTCAGAGAATATAAAACATCTCAAGACGTGAACTGACTTTATCAAAAACGTTAACGGCGTGTTTTATCAAGAAAGAAAAATAATCATCAGCTGCAGCCTCTCCCTTCATGTGGAACTTACTTGGACTTTGAGACTAAATTGTAAGTTGTGCTTGTGTGTAGCGTCGTTTTGTTTTTGGTGTCGGCATTGTGAAGCACTTTGATGCTTTTGTTGCTTAGGATCACAGAGATTTATCAACGTCACCATAAGCCTATAGCTTTGAAGACTACTTCTAGTTTACACCTGTCAAGTGTCACTTTAAGTTAAAGTTTCAGAGCGTATTCGCTGTCATCATTACGTGGCAAAATCATATTGACAGGCAGTGGAAGAAAATGCATAGGAGGAGCAAGGAGTTTCCATTGACGGGTGTGATTCAGGACAGGAGTTGAATGGCTGGCGTTGTAGATTAGCACTCGCTCACAGAGAGGGAAGATGAAGAAACAGACGGCCAATAAAGCGTTAGTGAATCGCTGCATGTTCGATCTGTGCACCTTTGGTCTGGGCGTGTAATAAAAAGATATGTAAAAAGGGAGGCAAGGTCAGAGTTGGTGTGCACGAAAGGTTAAAACGGCTTCAGCAGGAGCCTTTTTAAGAGATAAGATAAAAAGATAAATGTAAATATGTAACAGCAGATGTAAGAGGAAGGTGTGGCTTTTAAAGAAGTCATTACTGTTGCTCAGGGGAACCAATTACACAACACACACAAGTCGTGTCCCAATTCAGGGTATGCCGGCTTCAGACTAGTCCGTATTTCAAGACAGTATACGTCATAACAGTTCGACGGCGAGGCCCTGCCATTCCAGAGACTTCTCCAAATGCGGCTGTGAAATGTGACCCGGCGTATCCTCTGCAGTCCTTGCCCGCTATCCCACAATCCACCCCGGCTTGGTTGCTTGGTTGCTTGGTCGGTTTTGACGGTGCATTCAGGTGCTACTTCTCTCCTCGTAAATGCGGTGAAATATCACATGACGGTGTCACATCTATCGTGTGTTTTCCTTTTCCGATGGTCATCACTCACTAAATCCATCACATGGACCGGACCAATGAAAAAAGGGCCACACAGAGCAAAGTGAAAATGTTTGGGAGACAGAGCTCTGATTATTCTTCTACTGTCGGCTTCCTGGAAAATTTGAGAATCACGGGATGTTGCAGAAAAGTATGATGGGATATTTGGTACTGATTGAACTTGTACTTTAAAAATCAAGCGTGTTATGAACTCATTGGCTTTTTTTCCCCTTGAATATCCGCTGTTATTTTGGCTTTTTGGGTCTAAGTAATTCAGGATTGTCTAATCTCGGGTTTAGATCCAGGTACGGTTCAGTCGTGGGCGTGGGATCGTCGACAAGTTTTGTGTAGAAGACCATTGTGCAAGGTCCATTGGCTGTCAATGCAGTTTTTATCTGTCGCCATCTTTCAGTCTGCGTTGCCTTCTTGAACCTTCAGTGAAGACGTCCTCCTCTGTCACTCATTCAAGATGTTTTACAATGGTCGTAATTAGCTCCTTTTTGTTTATTCAGCTACAGTTATTTACGACGGCAACATCGAGCCGCTGCTAAAGGTGAAATCTGAGGAAAAACTCACTGAAACGTCTTGATTTAACTCACCGAGCTGTAACGATCTAGTAACAAAGAGAATTTGTCTGAAACGCCGCGTCTCTCTAATCTAATCAAAATCCCAACAATCAACAAGCTTGTTGTGTTGTGTCTCTGGTTATCTGCTGGTTAAACATAAACCTGCAGTTCAGCTCGCTCCGGGGTTTTTACGGCACATTGTTGTGAACGCCTGGACGGAGCAGGAAGCTGTGCGTTAAACTCTTCTTCTGGGATGGCACTAACTGTTTTTGTGCGAGTACGTCTGCTTTCAGAGGCTCTCCGCAGCATTATGTAATCCCCCCCCCCCTCCTCCTCCTCTCCCTCCCTCCCTCCCCTCCTCGCACCCGACCTTCCACTTCCCTCTTCGTAGCCAGTGGTTTTCTGGCAGACGTGCGCCGTAGCGCCGTAGCATCATGTATTTACAGCGCGGGTGACGGCAGTTTTTCAGGGGGTTAAGTGGTTGATAGTTCCTGGTTTCAGTGTTGTGTCTCTGTGGAGACGTTTCCTGGGCTTCTCCGTCTGTCTGCGTGCGTGCTTGTGCGTGCTTGTGCGTGTGTGTGTGTGTTTGTAGCGTTGTCAGCCAAAGAAATCTCATAGTAATCTGCATGTGTTCCTGCAGTCTGCAGCACGTCTCCTTTCAGGGTCTCGCCGCCGCCGCCGCTGCTGCTGCAACTGCTTTAATGGATGGATGATGCAACTCCCCTTTTCCTCTCTCTCTCTACCAGGCAGCCGACTGTGTGTGTGTGTGTGTGTGTGTGTGAGCAAGTGAGAGAGACATGGAGAGGGGGATGTCGTTGAATGAAGCTTAGCCTGGATGTTTGCACTGCAGGGTGGGTGGTTGCTAGGCGATGGCAGTGTGTTTGTTTTATTTTTAGAGAGAATCACTGCTGGTGAACATAACAGATTTCTCTTTCTCTCTCTCTCACACACACATGACGCTGTTTCCTACCGCACACACATGAACACGCCTGCTACTTTTAAAATCTGAATAGCTGGTGAAAGCTCGATAAAGGGTTGGGGGGGGGGGGGGGGAGAGGGAGGGGGGGCGGGGGGTTCTGGTGATGTAAGAATTTAGCCGGAAAAGCACTAGAAATGTGAATGGCGTGGCCCACTGCCCCACCCTGAACATGAAATCTAAACCGGCCTGGCGTATTTATAGAGCGCCTTTTTCTCGCACATAGACCATGACACTCCAATACACATGCGCAGAGCAGACACAAACACACACACACACACATACACACACACGTTCCTGTGAAACCAGCTGTAGTCACTCTCCTCGCATGTACCAGCCTTTTTTGGGCACACGCCTGTCATGCCGTGTGTGAGCTCATGTGGGAGGTTATGCAGAGCGAGAAATCAATATGTTGGAAAAGAAAAGGAGGGGAAAGACGAAAAAAGAAAAAAAAGACTCGAGGCGCTTTCAATTTTGATCGCTTTTTATTGATTTCAAGATCTCATGAGCGCCGCTGCCGCCGCCACCATCACCAGCCGAACTAACTTAAGTTAATGCACAGTGTAAAGTAGCTCCATGCTGCAGGAGCTGTTGACATTTAGGTCAGAATTGATCGGTGTGATGGGAAAATATAGTGCAGGTTTAAAAAATGCCAGAGATGTGGTGGTGTTGAGTGTTTCTCTTGTGCATTAGACACAAAAAACATCAGAAATTCAGACCAAAATCATGTCGTTTTATTTCATATTGCAGAATTAGGTAGAATATTTAGAGCATTAACCTCTTACATGCATTTTATAAATGTCTCCACTCTTATTAAAATGTTACCCCTGGTGTTTTGAAATGTTTTTTGTTTTGTTTTATTAAACGTCTTAAACCACTAAAAAAGTATGCACACCTACAGAAGCAGACGGGTGCGTAGGAGAAGACCAGCGCGGCCAAACAATTAGATCAGAGGATGCTCCTGCACACACTGTCTTAACTTGCATTATAGTTTTGATAAAAGCACATTTCGGTTCCTTGGATAACCAGACGAAGGTCCAAGGGACTGAAACGTTGTGCTTTAATTAAACAGAAAACAACCAACTCTATACGCTTGTTAGTTTGTATCGTATTACCACAGATTAGGGGTTAACTGATTCATCATGTTTTCATCGTCATCGCAATATGAGCATGCGCGATAAACACATCGGACAGTAAAATGTTGCCTAAAATGCGATGAGTACGAAGAGGAGGCAGGAGAAGGGTTAAATTAACCAGTCGATTAATCAGTTTAATCGATTGTGCAGTTTGTCCAATAAACGTATGCTCAAAATATTTATTTTTCTATTATTTGTTTCAGGGTACCTATAAAAGCAGAAATACTCAGGAACTGTATCGTCGACATGCACACTTAAAAATGTGCTTATTTATCGCAAATCATATTGTCATTGTACATTTTGCTCATATTAAGCAGGCGTACCACAGACGTTTATACTCATTCTTTTTTAATTATTAAGAAAAACCTTGTTGATGCCAATAATTTAGCCCTTAGACAGTGATCAGCTCATGGTTGGAGTGGAAGAATTGATAAAAGTTAGTCAACAAGACCGAACACTAACCCTCTGTGTCTGATTTCACCTGCATTCGGCTGTTGTCAAAGAGATTTTTTAAACCTTTGCTGACTCAGTGATAGGTGTTAGTTTATCTCCCGCCAGCGAATGAACTACCTAATAGTATGAGTTACCGTGTTGAGAGGGCAAAAGGCTCTGTGTGCTCAAAGAAGCTTTAGAGCTGCAGTGTAATCCTCGGCTCTGTGGATCCTCCTCTGCTATCTTTGTCTTGTAGTCAGGATCTCTGGCTCTCACCATCTATTAAGTAATTAAAAGTGCCCTGTAATAATAGCAAAAAAAGCAGCCTACTGAACTACTGACACAAAAATAGAGGGAATTTATTGGTCCAATGATATTATTTAATACCGCAATATATTTTGTAAATTTTATGATATATGCTAGGACTGATAAGAGCAGCTTTTATTTGTTTAAAACTGCACTGACAAGTTGTTTCTGGACACTTGGACTATGCCTCCTGCCCGTGTCATTTTTATTGTCATGTCATTGTCAATGAAAATCTCTGCTCACTGATGCTGCCTATAAAAATGTGCTTGTAATGTTTTTTTTTACGACATCAAATTTAGTTGAGCAAATCTGATCCGCCTTATCTTATCTTGACACTGGTACATCGGCTAATATTGGCCAAGATTTCAGTGCAGTGCTATATCTAATTTTGCGTACAGTATATTTATGGCCCAGTAGTGCTTTAGGTTACACGTGGCCCGACTCAGAGAGGGATAGATTATCTGCTTTGTGCTCGCTTGCTGCTGCTGCTGGTGGTGGTGGTGGTGTAATGGTGCCGTGTTTCCTGCTTCAGTTCAGTTCAATTCAAAGAACTTTTATTTTTCTGTTTCCAAACTTCATCTGCGAAGAGCCACTGTTTATAAAAAGGATAGTTCAACATTTTTGCAAATTCCCCCCACTGCCATAATCCCTATAGTCATAGCAGTACATGAGCTGCTGAACACAATGGAGGTGCACGGTACACTCATCAAACTCATCAAATACACAATCCAACAACTCCAAAACGCTCTCGTAGAGAAGTTGTGACCTGCACATTCACCACGCTATGAAACAATAATGTAACATCATGAGACTGAGTGGTTTTTGAGGCAAATGCAGCCAGAACTACTTTCCAGACGCGGCTGCTGGACGGAGTGATTTCTAAAGCAAAAGTATTTACTAGTATTTGCTTCATAACATAATTACACATGATTATTTCATAGCGTGGTGAATGTGCAGGTCACAACTTGAGCATTTTGGAGTTTTTGGATTGTGTATTTGATGAGTTTTGAGGGACAGGGGACCTGCACCGTGTGTTCGCTGAGCAGCTCAAAATGTTGAACTATCCCTTTAAATAAAATAAATATAAATGGATAAATGAAAATGTTAAAAATACAAAAGTTAAAGAGTGAAAAACACACACACACCTACACCTACCTAAATTAAAAAGCAAGAGATCTGTATGTGTGCAACGTGTGAGTGGTGTCTGAAACTATCTGAGAACCGTCTTGCTGCTTCTCTCTCCCGTCTCCAGCTATAGGCAGCAATGGGTGCATTCCTGGACAAGCCGAAGACGGAGAAGCATAGTGCCCACGGAGAGGGCAACGGGCTGCGCTATGGCCTGAGCTCCATGCAGGGCTGGAGGGTGGAGATGGAGGACGCCCACACAGCCGTGGTCGGCCTCCCCCACGGACTCACCGACTGGTCCTTCTTTGCTGTCTACGACGGCCACGCGGGCTCCCGGGTGGCCAACTACTGCTCCGGCCACCTGCTGGAGCACATCCTGTCCGGCGGCGGCGACTTCGGTTCAGGAGCCGGCTCGGTGGAGGGCGTGAAGGACGGCATCCGCTCGGGCTTCCTGAACATTGACGAGTACATGCGCAGCTTCACCGACCTGCGGCAGGGCCTGGACCGCAGCGGCTCGACGGCCGTGTGCGTGCTGCTCAGCCCGACGCACCTCTACTTCATTAACTGCGGCGACTCGCGGGCCGTGCTGAGTCGAGACAGCAAGGTGGGCTTCTCCACGCAGGACCACAAGCCCTGCAACCCCCGCGAAAAGGAGCGCATCCAGAACGCGGGCGGCTCGGTCATGATCCAGAGGGTAAACGGATCCCTCGCCGTGTCCCGGGCCCTAGGGGACTACGACTACAAGTGTGTGGACGGTAAGGGCCCCACGGAGCAGCTGGTGAGCCCCGAGCCCGAGGTGTGCGTGTTGGAGCGAGCGGCCGAAGGAGACGAGTTCGTGGTGCTGGCGTGCGACGGCATCTGGGACGTCATGTCCAACGAGGAGCTGTGTGAGTTTGTGCGCTCACGACTCCAGGTGTGTGACGACCTGGAGAAAGTCTGTAACTCAGTGGTGGACACCTGTCTGCATAAGGTAAGCCCTGCTCCTCCACGTTTATTATGATTCCTCCACATTTCAACATTGAGAACTTGCTTTTAAAGAGGAACTATGCAGGATTTTTACCTTGACTTTTCTATGTTTTTACCTTAAAGGGATAGTTCAACATTTTTGCCCATTGCCATAATCCCTATAGTCATAGGGATATAGTCACTCATCAAATACACAATCCAAATAATAATCTCATAGCGTGGTCAATGTGCAGGTCACAACTTATTCACGGGAGCGTTTTGGAGTTGTTGGATTGTGTATTTGATGAGTTTGATGAGGGAAACCAAGAAATCCCATGAGCCTCCGTAGCGTAGCTCTGTGCAGCTCGCGGCTCTGCTCTGCCATTCTAAAAATAGCTTGCACCGATAATTAAAGGTAACGCACCTACTCCTAAAACTATAGAGATTATGGCAACGAGCCAATTTACCAAAATGTTGAACTATCCCTTTAATTAAACAGCTTTGGAGCAATGGTGATGGTTTAATAGATGATAATAGACTTGTAACTTGTTACAGCTTCTCTTGGCTGAAAACCAACCGTGTAAGATTAGAGCCTCCAACCCCACAAACCCGTAACCTGTCACCTCTTGTTTATGTCAGATTAAACACAAACATACACGCCGTAAAGCATATATGATAAATAACGTTAGCCACCGCTCTATTGATTGTTTTCTATCCGGATTCGTTGTAAACAAATGCACATGGCCAGGAGGAGGGTTAGCAAAACAGCGGAAAAGCGACCATTCTTGCACAGTTCCCCTTTAAGCGATTGTATTTTAACATTTCAAATGATGATTTCCTCTTAAAAATGAAATAACTCACTCTTGAAGGAGCACTCCACTGAGTAGTGTCCTAATTTACATCGTCTTGTGTTGCTGATTTGAATGTGTGAAGTAAATCTTGACTCATCGGTTCAGACGTTTGCTTTAATGTGTGTGTTTTTGAGTATTAATGAGCAGCAGACTTGATTTTCTCAGTTGTCCAAATAGTTAAAGCCGCTGCCTCGGTGCATTTACTTCATCTGTGAAGAAGCAGCTGGTGCAGGCGGATTAGTGTTGTTTGACTTAAGGACATTTAAACAAAATAAACTATGTATTTTTACCAACATTATATGCAGGGAATGATGGATAACAACATCACAGCGTGCAGAAAAAAGATTTAATGTTTAATCGAACTTAACATCTCGCAGTGAGATCGGATAAATCAGACAATGAATAATGCATCACAGCTTTCCGATCAATCCCCCTCCATCGGCCTTCTCCGTCTATCGATCCTGATGAAACAAGAATCAACTCCTCACCTTGGCTGAACTCACCAGTACACGTCCGAAGTCTTTTTGCTCTGTTCAGTTTTGTGCAGCGCTGATGTACATGTGACACTTGACAGCGCTCCAGACTCACTTTTTTTTCTAGGAGGCGCACAGCGGCCCCCTAACTTAAGGAGCGCAAGCAGAAAATTCAGGGGCGTGCGCACACCATAAAAGAAAAATATTCACATTTTGTTTCCATTCAGGATCCTCACACACATTGACCTGCCGCCATACCAGATTATTTGAGTCGCCACTTTCACTGATGTTGAAAAAAACAACAAAAACAGCAAATTTACTGGTTGCACATGTGCAATTTGATGAAAAATTAACTTGCATACTCTTAAATTTCCGGGGCAGAAACCTTGAAGTCTTTGCAAATTGACTTTCACATGGTAATAATGACATGGTGAAACAAACCAGAGCTGTGTCTTGGTTGTAACTAACTGTAAATGTCAAATAATCGGCAAGAGAATAAATGCCCCCTAAATGTGTGTTACTGATTTAATTTGTGTTGTACAATGATACATTTATATTGATTAAGCTGCTTCTTTAAATAAAGGATTAGGGTAATCTGCAAATCATTCTATATCACCAGCCCTAGAAAATGAAAGATAACAAAAAGGACACAACAACAACTTCCTGTAAATTGTTGTATAAAAAGTTACAATGTATGACAGCAACACATCAGTTCGTTACAGACAGGGACGTTTTTCAGTAACTGGAGGAAACCAAATGTAGGGCATTTGAGAAGGAAGGTGTGTGTGTGTGTTCGCTTGTCTTGTGCCGTCTCAAAGTCACAACCCGTCTTTCTGTTAAAACAGCATCAGAAAAAGCAGCGTTTCCCAGGTATTCTGTGAACAAACAAAGATCGTATTTAAATTCAGTGCATCGTCAGCGTCCAACGAACATACACTTCCTTCCTCTTGCGACATCGAGCCTGTTTTTTGTTTCTTTTTTGCTATAACATTTTAAAACCTGCATTGTTTATTACATCCATGTTTATTTCACACTTCACCTTCCTTTGTTGCCAGGTTGCTGCATCGTGATAAGCGCTGCATGTAGATCACTAGAATAACATGAAACCGCCGGTCGAACTGCGCAGCATCACCTGCTGTTTGTGGACCAATAACACAGACAGTTGTACCACAAATGGTTAAAAACACCAAAGACCACAGTTAATTGTCAGTTTTCTGCAGCTCTTCATCTGTGAGAAAATGAAAAGAAATTCTGATAAATTACCTCATTATTACCAGCTGCTGTTGCTCCATGTGCAGTCTTCCTCACACAGCGCTCAGCTCATGAAAAGATGCTTGAGGTTTTGTTGAAATATTTTTTCAAAAACAGCAGCGTTGCCTCGTTTTTAATGAAATATATATTAAAAAAAACAGTGGTGTTGCCTCGTTTTTAATGTTTTTTTCTTCTTCAGCAGCAGCCTTGATGCCTGCAGTCAATGTTTTGTTTTTCTTTTATTCTTTGAAAAAAAACGACCTGACTGTTTCAAAGCATGTGTCGCACAAGAAGCAGATTATGTACTACTACTGTACGCAAGGTTCACTTGACTCTGTGTGTGTGTGTTGTGTGTCTGCAGGGGAGCAGGGACAACATGAGTGTGGTGCTGGTGTGTCTACCCGGAGCTCCCAAGATCTCAGAAGAGGCTGTGAAGAAAGAGGAGGAGTTAGATAAATACCTGGAGACCCGTGTTGAGGGTTAGCACGCTCATCACACCCACACCTTCACACACAAACAAAAACACAGTTACATTAATGTGTTGTTTGATAGTCGATCGTTTGTTTTTGTAACTGCACCAACTTTTTGAAGTGTAATATGCCTTTATTAGAAACTCTTCTCTCACCCATTTGATGCTTTTATCCAAACTGTTGTTTTTTAACTGTATCGGGGGGGCGGCCACATACTGTGCTGAGTTTCTGTGTACATTACAGGACAAAATAAACATTCTTTAGGGTTAGTGCAAATATTTGAAATCAGTCCGCTAACAAACTCAGCGCTGCTGAAAATGGAGAAGAGTGATGCAGCAGATTTTTATTTCCCACCACTCACTCTGGGTGATTTCTCAACCTCTGCAGAAATAAACAAAAAGGCTGTGTTTTTTTATAATGTATTGTAACCTTGCATCAGTTTTTTTTTTTTTTTTTTTTTGTGCTATAACCTCTCACAAGTTCCTCTGTCCTCGTCGTGTCCGTGTGCAGAGCTACTGGGAAACTGCGGGGAGGCAGGAGTCCCCGACCTGGTGTCTGTCCTGAGGAGCATTGCCACAGAGAACATCCCCAATCTTCCACCTGGTGGCGGCCTGGCCAGCAAGTAAATACACAACTCTCAACCTTTAAATGCATGTTACATCTACACATGTGCATCTCAATAAATTAGAATATGATGGGGAAAATCAATTTCCAGCATTGAATGCATATAGATGGACATACCTTTCTGACATTTCCATATTAAAGATGCTTTTTTAAATTGGTTTACTGCATTTCTTCATTAAATCCAAGCCATAATCATT
Source organism: Decapterus maruadsi (assembly GCA_030347415.2). Taxonomy (NCBI): domain Eukaryota; kingdom Metazoa; phylum Chordata; class Actinopteri; order Carangiformes; family Carangidae; genus Decapterus; species Decapterus maruadsi. The sequence goes on along the minus strand of CM064888.1, from coordinate 7,268,929 downwards.
ACAATTAGAATAAAATAAATAAATAAAGACGTTTCATTTTGTGTGTAATAGATCTATATAAGGTATTTGTTTCACTTCTTCAATTGAATTACTGACATAAATAAACTTTTCTGTGATATTCAAATTCATTGAGATGCACCTGTATATACTTCAAACATACAGCATGGTTAAATAAAATAAAATAAAATCAGACATGTGCAGCTTGTGTTACCACTGTTACATCCAAATGATCTCACAAACCATAATGAGAAGTTTGATCCCTCATTAAGTTGCAAATGGTGATAATTGCTTCATTTGATAATACTATTTAGAATAAAGCCCATGTGCTCAAGTGTCTAAAACAGTTTTTACTCACCAATTTTTCCCCATTTCAGAAGAGGAAATGGATGTACACGTTAAAACTCGATTACAACACTCACCTAAACATCTTAATGTACATATGAATAAAGAGGATCAGTGTCTTTATGCACTGGCAGCAGATACTCAAGTATCCACTCAGCTGCTTTCTCTGCTCCATTTATATTCTCAATCAATACACATTTGCAAAGAATGAACAGAGACTGTTTATGTTATGTCCTGTGCTGCGCTCGTCTCTAAGCAGAGATCTGTGTGTGTCTGTGTGTGTTTGCAGACGCAGTGTGATCGAGGCGGTGTACAACAAGCTGAACCCTCACAGAGAAGAGGAAGGCGTGAGTTGATCTCTCTCTAAACCCTTCACCTCTTCAACCTTTCACCCCACCCCCCTTAACATGACCTCATAAACACACACCAGCCCAGACAAGGACACTCTTTTGTGTGTGTGTGTGTGTGCGTGTATGCGTGCGTGTGTGTGCGAGTTTGTGCCGGAGTGAGAGAATATGAATGTGGCTAAAGTGTGAAAGAGGCTGGGCGACAGACTTAACCAGAATAGCCTCGGGAAGCTTAGTGAAACTCGGCTCACTGCGTTTACACGTTGAAAAGCTCCAAAGACGTGAGAGGTCACTTTCAATTTGTATTTTTTAATTGAAACAGGACGACTTTGTGACACCTGCTGAACCCTGTAAACCAGCGGTCGCCTGCTATTTAATCCCTCACAAACCCGTCTGAAAAACATCTGAATTTGGCAACTGGAAACGTGTCAAGTGTAAAATCGATTGAATAAACCCGGTGTAATATTCCAGCTTTTGAGGACAATTAATGCCCTTTCTTTTGGTTAAATATGTGGTGCTCAATGTCATTAAACTATCAGTAACTTTGATATTTTACACAGGCATCAATTCACTTCTGTGATGGAGCATATTGTACTGACACGAAGCCCAGTGGTATGAATACAGGTGCAAACACACGCATGAAGAAGGAACTCACCGGTCTGAGAAACTGTTGATTGAACATCACAAAACCACAAATAATATCTGAAGTTCTTTACTTATTTTATAATTCTTGGCTTATATGTTGAGTGAGAAATGAACGAGCATGACGGTTTTACTTCTTAGTTACAGAAAAATCTTTTTCTAGAAATCTTTCAGTAAAGAATCTGAATTATGATGAAGAAGGTGCTGATTTCCTAAACTTGTGATTATTCTGCATTCAGCCTGTAATGTTTGTTTTTACCTAAGTTAGTTACATATATAGTTAGTTACATATATGAATGAGATAAGTCCAACAATCTCAGACACATTTTTTCCCATCATACAGTAAAAACAATATAAATGTAAATAAAACAACAACAAAACTTCAAACAATTATTGATGTTCAACAGGAGTGGGAAGAAGCCGATCTATCTAATCTAATTAAATCCAACCCTTTCTAACCCTGTTAATTCCAATATATACTATAATAGGTTAAAAAAGTTCAGTGATTCACTTTGCAGAGTGATAATTTATCGCTTATATACAAAACAACATTATACACAGATTTTTTTAAATCTCCAGTCTAGTTTAAAGGACTTGGTGCACAGTGAGGTCATCAGGAGGTAAATAAGTGTCATTTCGTAGGGTTATACAGTGTCATGCAAAAGATATAAACAATAAAAAAATATATATAAACAGTTCAGCAGGTGGAAGACGAGATGACGAGCAGCCACGTTGGGACACTTGAAATGTACAGCTTCATAGTCTGAGCACTAATGTCATCTCTAGATTTATGAGTCATAAATGATCTTTCTATTCTTGGAAGTTAATGTGTAGCATCTTAAAGAAACAGCTGTGAGGTAAACGTCGCCGTCGGAGCTGGAAGCAGTCTGGTTGCCGTCGTTGTGGTGTGTGTGTGTGTGTTTGTGTGTGTATGAGGTCACATGAGCGTATTTGTCGTATTAATGTCAGTGGCTCTTTTCTCTCTGGGCTGTGTGGGTGCTGACCAACCCCCCCTCCTCCTCCTCCTCCTCCTCCTCCTCCTCCTCCTCTCTGTTACACCATACAGCGAATATCACAAAGGGTTGTTGGTCACAGGGTCAGAGGTAGCGCTTGCATGGGCTTGTCCAACTGGCGCAAGAACGTCTCTGACATTGTCACGCTAGTAGTGTTGGTGTGTGTGTGTGTGGTTAGATATTTGTGTGACAATGATCATGTGCCGCTGCTTGTTAGATGTGTATATATGTGTGTGTGTGTGTGTGTGCGTGTGTGTGTGTTTGACCGATGGAAGCGTGCCTGCAGAGTCTGACCCCTGGCGTGTCACCTCAGGCCTGCGCGGGGGGAGAGGAGGAGGAGAGTGAGGAGGGAGGTGGCAGCACGGCGGCTCATCTGCTGGAGGCCTTGCGGCAGTTCCGCCTCCACCACCGGGGGCAGTGCCGCGCGGTGCTGGAGGAGTCGCTGGCCGCCTACAACCTGCGGGGGGAGAACGCCGCCGCCGAAGGAGGAGGAGCGGCGGCGGCGAGGGAGAGACGGAGGATCTCCAGCAGCAGCGGCAACGACGACGACAGCAGCTGCAGCAGCAACGACGGCCAGGAGCAGCAGCCCGCCTCCCCTCCCTCTCCCCCTTCGCCCCCGCCCTCACCCGCCGCCACCACCACCGCCGCCGCAGAGCTGGAGGCCGGCCGCCGAGACGCGCCCGAGTTTGACCCCTCCTCTGACTGAGCAACCCCCCCCCCGCAACTCCCAGCCGTAACCCCCGACAACCAACCAAACCCACCCAGAGCTCCAGTCAGATGTGCAATGACCTGACCCCCCCCCCCCCTGTCCTTTTCCCGCCTCAACTCAGAACCTGAATGGACACGTTTTCGCCGCCGTCGCCGCCACAACCTCAGCTGTTCATTCACGAAAATATTAACCACGATAATTTAGCTGGAAATTTTAAAAAAACGGCCACTCTGTCTATTCACGTTCTGTCCTCCCTCCTCGCCACGTCCGTAACCATCCGCCTAACGAGGATGCTCTCTGCTCTCTCTGCCCCCCCCGCCCCCCTCCTCCTGCCCTCTGACCACCTTGGCTTCGACCCCCTCCCCCCCCCATCCCCTTGCCAGCCACTTTTACAGCTCGACCGCACAGACACACGTTTACAACAGTAAATAATCCATTAATTGTCATTAAGTGCAAAAGTGGCTGGTGAAGCAAATTAACGAACTTTGCACTAAAAAAAACCAAACCCCACAACCCACGTTTAACCCGGCGCTGTTGGCTTCTGGCTGATTTCCCACCTGACCCCGCCCCCTCCTCTTGCCCCCGCCCCCCCCCTCGCCTGCTTACAGTGGACGAACTGACAAAGCAAAGGAGAGGAGACGCTCTGAACTGCAGCTATGTCTCCAGGCCTACTACTCCATCTACAGACTCAGAACACACTCTTTTGTGTATATGTATGTTTGTGCGTATGTGTGTGCGCGTGTATGTGTGTGTGTCTGCATGAGTTTGAGAGACCGAATCGTCATTATACGAATATGGAAAAATTGCGCCTAAGCCCCATTTATCAGCACGTTAGGGTTCTTCAGTTCACTGGTCGGGTGGGTGGGTGTGTACCTGTAGTTTGAGCGATACATATCACCACAGTTTAGTTTAAAAAAACTGCCTCACAATCACGCACAAAGAGGTTGAGATTTTGTTTCCTTCTTGGTGCCAGTAACGCTGTTGGCGCCGGCAAAGTGCTGCGGTCAAAACACTCAAGAGCTTGAGGGTGAGACGGACAGAGCAGCACGCCACGGACACATGAAGGTTAAGCTCAGTGTCGAGTTTAAACCTGAAAGAAACTGTCAAACTATTTAACTTTGACATTTTACACAAACGTGCAAAACGGTGAAACATTATCATGCTGTCATGTAGCATTTAACGTGTTGGCATTCAAACATGCAGCATGCATTGTTTGCTTCCTAGCGTGCAAACATGTGTCACTCAGGAGGGCGAGGGGGGATCGGGACGACGTTTCCTCCAAATATCACTTTGTGCAGCATTTGTTTTAAACACTGCACCTCTCGACCAAAAGTTATGACAACCCTGAGGTGGCTCAGCTGCTCACGTCCAGTCCAGTGCAGTCCAGTCCAGGCCTTAAACACCTGATTCAGCACCTGGCCAACGGTGAATGTGTTTTCATGTGAGATGGGTTGTGTATCTGTTAATCAGTTCAAAGTGTAGCTGAAGTGTTAATGTACCTGTGTTTTCTTTTTGTTTGTTTTTCTTTTCTTTTGTTTTTTTAAATTCCCCTCAGCTCATGCTGCCAGATGCTTGTATTAAACTGTGGCTTTTTTCACAGCTTGATAAAGAAAAGAGTAAAAAAAAAAAAAAACGCCCTCCTCCTCCACATATAGCATATTTTATTCCTCACAGGTTTATGACACAATATCAAACTCTTACCTCATTGTGGACGTTTGATTGAAGCAGACTGGTGAAGCCACAGTGTTTATTCCTTCTGTGACAGCAGCTAGAGGGAGTCTGTATTAAAGCCCTGTACCCAATGACTCTGGTAATGCATGCACTGCACTTATCTTTTACAATAATCTAAGGCACTTAACTATCAGAGGGGATGCTATGCTAAACACTGTGTGTAAGTGCGAGTGTGTGTGTGTGTGTGTGTGTATGTATGTGTGCGTGTTTGTTTTGTGTATGTGTGAGTTGTATTTGTATGAGCTTATACGTGGGCCAGAATCAGTCCCACACAGTTAAAAAAAATGACAAATGAACAAATAAAAATGATTTGAGGTATAATGCTATGATTTTGTGTGAAGTTGTATGAGTATCTCTGGGTGTGAGCGGTGGCCACACCGCTGTGTGTGTTTCTCTTTTCTGCCTTTTTTAAGTCCTGCACCCGATGAGTCGCCTTGAAAATGTGGTTTAAAAAGGGGGATTTAAAAAGCAGAAAAGGTTGTTTTTCTCCATTTTTGAAATGAGCCGTAGGTCCTAAAAGAAGAAGAAAAAAGCTGATAGAGCAGAGGATCACACAGTGTAGAGGAGTTTCCCATTTAGCGTGTTGTTGTGTACATGTTTACTGTGTAGCCTGTGACGTGTGTGGGACCTTCCTCGCCCTCCTCTGCCCGCTTCTTTAGCCTCATTTCATGTCATGAAACGTGACAAAAAATAAATAGAGGGGCAAAGCTAACGTAGACTTGTAGGGAACTCCATTCTCTCCCGCCCCCCCCCCCCCCCCTGTTTTTCAGTCTGACAGTCTGTGGCCTCGTGATTCTCCGCAAGGTGAGTCATCAGAGGTCTGGGGGTCTGGTTGTGTTAACGTACAGGCTGGGACCGACCGGGGGGGGGGGGTCCTCACTTATTATTATTTCACCGTTCATCCATTCACTTTGAGTAGATTAGGTTCTAGGGGTGTGTATTGGCAAGAATCTGGCGATATGTTAACCTAATAGGGGTGTAAGAAAAAATCGATACACTTAAATATCGCGATATTTATTTGTATCAATACCGTATCGATATTCATCATCAAAAATATCGCGATTCATCATCAAATTAAAATATCGCGATATCGATACGGTATCTGTCCGCGATATCGATACGGTATCGCGATATTTAAGCGTATCGTTTTTTTTTCACACCCCTATTAGGTTCAGTTGTTTGTATCGCCACGGCGTCTGGAGTTGTACTATCTTTTACTTGTCGTGTGCAGTGGAAGACGCAGCAATGACAAGAACAGTGATAACAACAAAGCTAACGCACATCTCTCTTGTTGTTTTTTCTTTTTCCCCCTTTTTTTTCTCTACTCATCCAGAGTGCCGGCGAGCTGGAGGACCCCTGGTAGCCATGGCAGCGACCTCCCACCACCCTCCACGCCCCCCTCCCCCACCCTCCGTCTCCTCCTCCTCCTCCTCCTCCTCCTCCTGGGTCGATCGGTTTTGCGTCCGCCCGCCCCACCGAGGAGGAGGAGCGGCGGCGGCGGCGTGCGTCTCTTCTTCTCCATTGCGCCATGTCTTTCTCCACTAAAAACAGAGGACATGTGGTGTGTGTTGGAGTGCGTGAGTGTGCGTATGTTGGTTGGTTGTGCGTGTGTGTGTGTGTGTTTGCAGCAGCGGGACAACAAAGACAACAAACAACAACAACCACACACACACACACACATACACATACATACGCGCATATACTGCTTTAAACATGGAGGAAAAACATGTCAAGATTTTATGAACTGAAGCGTTGTGATGGTAGAGAGGATTTTTACCATTGAGGTGTTTTTTTTTTTCTTTTCTTTTTCTTGAATGTTGACGTTGAACACCTGACTTCACAATGACATGAGGACCTATAATTTGTTTGTGTGTGCGTGTGTGTTTGTACGTGCGAGAGACAAGTGTGTGAGTGTTTTCGACTCGAGGAGGGCCAAGAGAAGACCGACCGACAGTGGATAAAGACTTTATATGTAATTCTTCCCCCTGGACGTTTATATCTATTTTTTTTTTTTTTTTTTTTGTGCTCCTGGGTCTGATTATTGCCTAACACCTTTGCTTCTCCCCCGCCGCCCCACCCTCTTAAAAAGACAACACACACACACTCTCTCTGACACACACAGACACACTGAAATCATTAGCCCCTCCCCCCCACACCCACACCCACTCACTCACTCCTGCTTCCACCTGTGCACGTACGTACAGTATGTGATGTGCCACCTTCGCAGGGCACTTCATGCATGAGGACTTTGGTTCTACATGTACAGCTACGTGGTTTTCTCGTCGACCCACCCACCCCCGCCCCCCCCAGACAACCCCCCCCCCACCGTCCCCCCCCACCCCGGATGGACAGCCATTGGTTGGGACTGACTTGAACCGGAAGGACCTCTGGGCTCTGATTGGCTCCTGTCGTGTGAGAAGTGGTGGAGTTTTTTTTTTTTTTTTTTCATTTCTTTGATGATACTATTTAGGATGACGATGATAATCTTGATGGGGTTGGGGAGGAGGGGGGGGAGGGAGGGGGTGAGAGGGAGGGGGTGGGAGGTTATTTAGTTTACTGAAGAGCCGAGTGCAAGTTGGGACTCATGGAGACGGGGCGGGCGGGCGGGCGGCGGGGAGGTTGTTGCATCACTGGTTGGACTTCCTGTAAGAGGAGGAGGAGGAGGCAGGAGTGGGGGGGGGGTTGAAACAGTCCCCCCCCACCTCCCTCCTCACATCATGGTTGGAGGTACACATGACAGCGGACTCTCCTGACAAGAGGAAAGAGATTCTGATTTTTTTTTTTTTTTTTTTTTTTTAATGTTGTCCATGAGGTTACTAGCTGCTCGCTGTGTAGAGTGAGTGAACTCCCTGTTTTAACCCTGTTCCTGGTTCTCAGACTGCATTGGTAATGTTTGTATTGCTGTTGTTTGATTGCACTCACATTTGATTACAGAAAGCGTCTATATATGAAATAAAATACCTGCCAAGGACCCCAGCGGTGGCTGCGTATTTCAATCAGAGTAGTCGTGTCGTTTTGTGGATGTTTGTGTACGACGACGGCGACGTCTGCAGATGTCACTTTCAAAATGTAAAAAAAACATGAGTTGTTTGTCAGTCATACAGAAAGCTGCTGCCTACATGATTTCCGTTTTCAACGGTTTTTTATCTCAGCTCATGTTTGTTATTCCTCCTTTTACAGGATGAGTGTGTTACTGTGATGGTTGTGCGTCTGTCAGCAGCCTGATGATGACACACCACCAGTCCCACTGCCAGCTGCTGCAGGGGCCCCGCTCTAGACGACCTTGACGTTTGACCTTTGTGTGAAGTAGTGAGTGTGCAGAGACTTTTTTTTTTTTAAGGTGGGAGCGTACAGGGTTTCTGCAGCAGACAAAAAGTAACAGATAAAGTTATCACAAAGCTTTAAGAGAAGAGGAACAAAAAAATGTATAAAGTGTGAAACAATTACAACAATGTGATCTGTGTGAAGGTCCAAAATGTTAAATGTCGGGTTAAAAAATTTGATCTTGTTTCTATGCTTCTGCTGCCTCTAAACTCCACTGTTACATCAGAAAAAGGCAAAAATCCCCAAATTTAATTCAGAAATTACGACTTAACTGCAGAACGTTTTCTGCAAAGAAATTTAGATGTTTTCACTTACTGGATGGACTTTTGGTATTTCTCTTTTGCACAAACCATGTTTATGATTAAGGTTTCCTGTGGTTGTTCCTGTCAGGAGACTGTGAGCTGGTCTGTGTGTTGCATAGTTCACAACCTTAAAGTCGAATGTTTCCAACCCCGGGGCTGAACAGCTGGTACGGCTGAGGTCACCTCCTCAGTGAAGGTGCCACAGTAACAGTTACACTAACAGGGCATCTGATGAAAGACTCAGATTGTGATCTTTCCTGCTGCTATTAGCATCTTTTCACTAAAAAAAAAAAAAAATCAACAGTAATTCGCCCCAAACATTTGCATACAGCTGTGTTACTGCATGACTGCATCACAGACTCACAACGAGCCAAGTGAACAGAAGAACAAAATTAAAAACACACATTAAAAAAAACAAAAAACAATCATCTCAACATCTGCAAAATGCATTCACACAAACCTTCAGATGTGAAGCAGCTAAACAGGAAGCTGCAACTTGGATGACGACAAACCAATAAATCAGAATGTATCAAATTAAAAAAACAAAACAAAACAACTGATCTTAATAAATTAAATAAAAAACATCCCAACAAAAGAAAAAAAACCCTTCATGGTAGTTCAGTCTTGTTTATATTAATCTCAGATAAGTCCCAGATAAAGACACACATACTTACATCTGCAGCGTGAGTGAGACTTTCTTTCCTTTTTAACACATTAACACAATTCACGTCCAGATCTGCTCTTTTTTTTTCATTTTCTGAAATATTCCTTATTCTCTTCACTGTTCGTATCGTATCATCATATAAAAGCAGAATGTCGCACAGAGAGACGTGTTGCTGCACCGTTACCTCCCCTACACACACACACACACACACACACACACACAACCCGTGTCTAATCTGTCACTCTGTCATAATTTGATCATAATCCCTAATCATAATCACATAGTATCTTAAAGGTGTTCTCAATCTGGAGTGGGATTATGGGATTGCAGAGCATGTGTGTGTTAGTGTGAATGAGCGATCCAAATATATTACGGTGGTGGTGTGTATGATGTGTGTGTGTGTGTGTGTGTGTGTGTTTGGGGGGTGAATTTAATTTGATGATGGTGGGGTACGGCGCGCGCCTTCTCACTGATTCACCCGCTGAATCCACATTAAGCCTGATATTACAAAACAATAGACACTGACCTGTTAAAACTGTTTGTGCTGCTCCCTCTTCATCTTTAATCTCTTTCACTTTAATTTGTTTTTTTTTACACGACACGAAACAGCAGATCTCTCCCCTCTTCTTTTTTTGTCGAAAGCACACTTTTTCTTTTTATCCAAGCCGGTGGTGGTGCATCGGTGGCTCTACTTAAAGCAGCGCCCGGTCTGTGTCAACAACAACTGTTGAAGGTAATAATACCATTAAGGTTTTCAGACGGACAATTCATGATCCCCAGAGGATGATGCATGCATGACGAACCCAGTGGCTTTTTGCTGTGAGGTTGAATTTAGATGAAAACTCAGCTCAGATATTCATGATTCAGTAGAAATATATCACAAAAGACAAACTTGATTATGTATGATTATTATGTATCCATACATATTACCAGCAGGAAGCACTTAGAGTATAAAAAGTAAAAGCACTTGTGCAGAAAGGCATTATGAAAACCCTCCTTTTGGTCATTTTATAACTTATTTAGCTTAAATGAGATGGAAAAAATAGATTTTTATGTACAACTAAATCATTTATAGTGGCAATTATGATTTATTTATGAATTGAGAATCATTTTCATTTTTTCATCATTCAAGATTGAAATTTCCCTTGTTTGCAGCAATGTAAACATGCAATGAAGTTAAAATTCAAAAAGGACACTATGGTGAAAACACTTGCACGCTGAGATGAAGTGGTATGAGGTCATTGTTTTGGATTGTCCAGCTGTAGTCAACAGGGCAATTGCCTGGGGCCCCCTGCTGGAAGGGGGTCCACGGAGACGGCTGACATTGGTCCATATCAATACAGAGCGTCTGAAACACCACCAGAGTGTATTGATTGAGAGTATATTGATGTGTGTGTGTTTGGGGGAACAGGAACTAAAGACAGACACACACAAGTGTTGCACAACACCCAGCATGTGGGTCTAATAGGTCAAAATAGATCAAGCAGGACAGTTTATGTCAAACGTGTGGCCTGTGGGCCAAAACCAGCCCGGTAGAGCGTCCAATCTGGTCCTCAGGATGAATTTGCCAGAAGAGGCTTAATATGGTTGAAATTGCACCAAATTTTCCACGACAGCACCTATTTATATCAAGAAATTTCAGATTGTTCATAATATGTTCTGTAAAAATATAGTCCATCAGTTATAAACAATGAAAAACAAAGAGAAAAAATCAATAGTTATTTTTATTTACAGGTTATCATGCCATTATTTTACTGGTCCGGCCCACTTGAGCTAAATTATTATATTTTATCATATTTGATCATTTGTGTGTTTTGCATGTAAAAATCCAAATTAAGCAGCTGTAGATGTGTATCTTCCCTCTGGCGCCACCATGAGGTCGACGTTTGTGGTTTTGAGTCAAATGTCCCAACAGCTGTTCAACCACCTGCTGTGATATTTGTCTCCAGAGGATGAACCCTTCACTCTTTAATATTTTTCCATCTAGTGCTGAATTTAAAATTGTTCACTTTATTTGCTTCATAACCTCCAACCTGAAGCTCTTCCCATCAGCCTCAGTTGATCCTGTAGGAGTATCTGGCTCTTGATATGTCATCATGTTTGCTAAACGAAGCTGATGAACATGTTAAATGTGATTCCTACTCGGTTTCAAAACCTTTGCATGGCTGCAGACGCTTGTTTACTATTCTTCTTCCCTCCTGCCTCCTTTTTTTCTTATTTCCCTCTTTTCTCCTCTTATTTGAATTGATAGCAGCTCCTGTGAAAACCTCAGAGCTCCCCTCGGTTCACGGCCTCCGACCCGGAGCCACAAAGCTGCAGCTGCTTCAGAAAACTCCATTTACAGGAGGCGCACAGATCCTGCTCCGCGTTACAACATTTATATAATATATTTCAGTTTTTTTTTCATATGTGTGCATGTGTGTATGCATGTGTGTGTGTTTATTCATTCCTCTCCTGAAAGGGCAGCGACGGTGTTCAGTGCCTGCGTTGTGCTCTCTACATCTGAAGGTCAGCTGACCTCTGTGACCCCGACACGCTAAAGAACATGCGCCTCTCTATCTCCTCGCTCTTGGTCTCTCCCCATCACTCTTTTTTTTTTTCTCCTTACCTGCTCTTCTTCTTTCATGCGAGTTCTTCTTCTTCCACCCACTCTTGTCTTTTCACAGCGAAGGATTTTCCGCTCGTGGCTGTAACCTTGGGCGAGAGAAGTGGTGACCGGGTGATTTTATTTTATTTTTTTTTACGGGTTTTAAATGAGACACCTCTGGTCTGAATATGAATTTAACGCTGAAAAATGAGAGCGATTTTCATACATGGTTAAATATACTGATGATGCCTCCCTGAAATCTGTGTGTGTGTGTGTGTGCATGCGTGTGCGTGTGTCTCAGCATATGATTTTGAGTGGAGTAATTTAGCAGATGAGCGGGTGGCCATTGTTAGAGGGATAATCTGGCTCTTGCTGCTCAGATAGGTTAACATGCAGAAGATTAGACCAGATTACCCCCAACCACACCAGACAGCACACAGGCCAGCCCCCCCCCTCCCCCTCCCCTGCATCCCTCCATCCCTCCATCTGAGCCAACCCTCCCTTTTTCTGCCATCCTTCTCTTTTCACTTATTCATTTAATTTAATTCTCAGCTGTTTTGTGTTATTTTATTACCCCTTTTATCCTCATCCCACTTTTTATTTATCTCATTGGATAATGATGAGACCACCATTTTATTCCCTTCATTAAACCAGCAAAAAACAATATAAATTTAAATGTTTTCTGTATTTTAAAAAAGACCATAATCGAAATAAGGACCAAAACTAATTAGATCAATGAGGAATATTTACTCTATACCTAATGAATTTAATTGATTTATGAACCTTCATCTGTTTAAACTATGGCCACAATTATGGGATTGAGAAAGATGAACATTTCTGGACTTTATGTCATGTTTACTAAATAAAATGAAATGGACAACGCTCACATAACACACCTACTACCCAAAAGAAACAGAAACACACAGTCGGTCCAGCAAATAATCTGGACATGCATTAAAATCTGCAATAAAAAGTAAATGTAGATTAGAAAAATCTGTCTAAAGCAAAGGAAACACATATAAACATACACATATTCATGCTCGTTCAATGATGTTGATGTGAGCTTTTCTCCTTGGATGCTGTGTTTAATAATCTCGAAGTATGAACATGTAAACAAATAACTTCAGTTTTCAAAGGCGGTTTAATAGAAATTTTATCTTTTATTTGTTTTGTCTGCAAAACCAGCATCTGCGACTCCACACACAGCATTTTCCACAATAACAGTAGATTTGCAGTGATTACAGGACAGCGTTGTGTTCACTGTGTGTGCGTGTGTCATTACATCTGTATTATTGTGTGTGCATGTGCGTGTGTGTGTGTGTTTGTTCAGGCTCCAGCTGTTTGTATTTTTGGCCGCTGGTTGTTTTGTTTGTCTCGTTCAAGTTATTAATTAAGAGCAGACCCAAGTGGTGAGATGACACTAACGACGACACACTGGATAATGATGTAATTAATGTCTTTAACATCTGGCCGCTGCAGCTGCACTAATCTATAGGTTTAAAAAGCAGCCTAGACATTTATTAGTCAAATTATCAGATTATTTTGTTTATTCATCGCTCTGTGTGGTGTTTGTGCTTTAATGTCTGTGTCATCCATCTGTCGTGTGTCTGTGATGTGTTTACACGTGTGTGGATATTTGTGCGTGTGCCTTTTTTTTTTTATGTCTGCAAGAACTTCTTTTTCTGTCCAGCTGTTTCACCACACACACACAAACAAACACACAATCAGACTAAGGCAGCATCAGTAAAAAAAAAAAAGAAAAACAGCAGGATTAACTTCCTGGTGTCGCGTTACAAACCAATCAGGGAGCAGGATTAGATGCTCAGGTACAGTTACTTGAGTACCTGTTCCTCCTCGGCTTTTAGTGACAGAGGTCAAGATGTTGTCAAACGGCGGTGACCACACACACCCAAATACACATGATGGAGCGTAACAGAATGCCACAAACATCTGCCCACATGTGCATCCAGCTGTTTGAATGAATGGCATTTTTTGTCCTATTAATTTCAATGTAAACATGTTAATTGTTTAGCTTTAGCTTTTAGATGAGTGATTAATTGACTGTTCCTCGCTCTGACCGGTCTGGATCAGGTTGGTCCTCCCACTTTCCTCGTCTTCATTCACATCCCTCTCGCTCTGCTACACTATACCCCCCCCTCTCCCCCCTCCCCCCTCCCACTCCCCTCTCTTTCCTCATTTTTTTAGGGTACCATTGTGCGCCAGACTCTCCTGGAGCTCTGCAAGAGCACAAAAGCACAACAAAGACTCAGGAAGTGATTAGTGGCTTAACGAGGAGGAGGAGGGTTAGGATTGGGGGGCGGGGGGGTTAGCGGGGGCCGTGCGGCCTCTTCCATGAGGCGGGGTGAAGGGGTTAAAGTTTCAGGGCTTAAGAGGTCAGTGTTAAGTTGTGGAGGGGTTAATTAGGAGCAGGGCTTTTGTTTACGGGGGGGGATGAGGAGACTCTGTCCCTGCTGCAGCCACCCGGGATGCCTCGTCCACTTTCCCCCCAGAATCCTACCTGCTAATTGTCCCCAAGCTGAAAAGGAGACGTAGCTGAATTAACTTAATTGTCACCATTATAACACACTTAGCCCCTCACCACACACATACACACACTTTCACACACTCACTCACACCTTGAGTGCATTTTCCTGAGTGTGTTTAGTGGCGTGTCCTCCTTCCTGGCTCCATTAGAAGAATGTCTTTTCAACTTGAGGGAGCACTGGCCATGACTGTCGCTCACTGACGCCGTTGTGTGTGAGTGTTTGTTCATTGTTGCTGCTGCGACAACACACACACACACACACAGAGACACACAAACAGGCTGAGATCCTCTGTGGACTCAGGCATCTCAAGTAGAGCAGTCTCACAGTGTGTGAGTGTGATTTAGACAAATGCAACTGACACTGCGGCGGCTTCAGTGCATCTGTAACAAATCTCCTGCAATCATCCTCATTTTTAACACTAAAGTTATCTACGATGCTGAAGTTGTTTTGCACTGGGTTTTTTTTACACTTTTGACGATTAGGAGCAACATTTTTTTCAGATGCATTGTGCCGCTGCAGAATCTCTCTTTGCAAATCCACCTAAAAGTCCCAGTCCTGCAGGATCATAGATGCAAACAAAAAACAAAACAAGTTGCATGATGAGGCTGCAGCTTGTGTGTCTGAGATGGAGGCCATGTTGCATGCTTTTTCTCTTGCTGCATATTTGCATTTGTGAGTTTTCAGACAGAAAATGAAGAGAGGAGTTTCATTTAAAACTTTTATATACACACACACTAGCAGCTGGCAACAGAACAGACACACTGATGTCTGTCTGTCTGTCTGTCTGTCTGACCTTTGTCTGAACTCACTCTCTCTCTCTTATCTCCATCTTGTCTTCTTCCTTTTTCCTTAAGACGTAGATTAAAAAAAAAACCCAGGATTAACACAAATGTTCAAAGCATTTGCAGCTCATGCACACGCGTTGTACAAAGTGACATCCCAGCTCATCTTAAAAAAACAACACTTGTACCTCTGTCAGCGCACCTGACTGCATCGTATATATGCTATACTCTATATCTACTTTTATATTTCACTTAAAACTTTCAGTCTTCACTTGATTTTTCTTCTTATTCATCTGTTTTTTGTGTGGAATTCATTCTGTTGCTACGATTATCTCAAAGCTTTCTTTCTTTTTTATTTGATTTACAGCAGGTAGAGAGTTTGGCCTCGAATGAACCATTATGGATCATCCTGGGTGGAAAAACTGGCACACAGCGCCGTGTAGGGACATCTGTCTCTTTGGGTAATTGGCATTAACCCCTTTAAGCTGGGTGACCCCCTTTTTCACGCCCAACACATCTGCACTGGGGGGCATCGAATGATTGTGTGTGTCTGTATGTGTATGTGCAACAAAACAGGACGTGATTGTGCATGATAAAAGTATTAAATTGTGTTGTTTTTGTTGCGCTTTGTTGCAACTTGGTTTGGTTGTCGAGCTAGAACATCTTCATGAGCTTCTTCACACACAGAGACACACAAAATGCACACACACACACTGCACAAAGGGTGCCACACTCCAAAGCATATGGCCGGGGCCAAGCAGAATGTGTTAATGTTGATTGAATACGCTGCTCTATTAGACTAATGTTGGCAGGCTGCTGCTGTACAGTATAGGCCTGGCGTTAATCCAAGGTAACAGAATGGAGCCGGAGCGTGGCTTATGCTTATGTGTCTCTGAACTTATGGATATTAGAGAAGAGAAAAGTGATTAGAGCGGCGGGGAGAGTGACCACTTAGAGAAACATACGCTTTCGGGGGGTCGGGGTGAGATTTCCAATCACACCGGGCGGGAACCATCACCACATCCTCACTGCTGTTAATGATGCAAGCAGCTTTAGAGCCACGCAGGCAGGAGCGCCACCACCGCCGGAGGAGGAGGAGGAGGTGGTTATGAGATTTAGTTGATCACACAGACGGTGATGTCATTTTGGTTCAGTCCAGTTTGGTCAAATACCCATCATCATCATCATCATCAGAAGTCCTGGCCTTAGAGCCTCTCTCCCATCTATTCTAGTCAGGCTTGTAGTGTTTTATTTAATTATCTGACTTCATTTTTAGTTTTATGCAATTTATTTTTAAAACTTTCTCTATCAAAAGTCTAAGTTCAGTTTCTATCTGAACAAATCCACTATCTATCTATCTATCTATCTATCTATCTATCTATCTATCTATCTATCTATCTATCTATCTATCTATCTATCTATCTATCTATCTATCTATCTATCTATCTATCTATCTATCTATCTATCTATCTATCTAAAATGAAAAAAATGTATCAAACAACTGAGTTCAGTGCAAAAATGTGGGGGGAAAAGTGCAAGTTTAATACAAGTCCTGATATTTTATGTTGATGCACATATGCACATGTTTGCCACCTTCTATTGATATGATGAATTATCTATTTCTGCATCAGATGCACAGTTTTCCATTAAGAGTTTCTTCTTTTCTCCTGCAGCTCCATAAAAATCAGGTAAATGTTATTTTTCCCTCCTTTCTCCTCTTTTTAAATATTTGACTTCTATAGTAAAACCTAACCGTCTGCTTTTCCCTGTTGTCACACAGAGGGGTCAGTTCACCGAGGACTTTTGAGTTCAGCTTGTGCATAAAAGAAGGGAGATAAATCCTCTGCGTTTGATTGACAGCGCTGCCATGGCAACCCCGCATCAGCCCCTGAGTGCCCAATGAGGAGTCGCGGTCCGGGTCCCTCCCTGACTCCCAGGTGAGCTAAAGAGTCAGATTCGAGCGGTTTTTCTGTCAGACTGTTTCTGAAACTCGCTCGGTTTCGCCCCTCGGGCTTCGCTCACTGCTCCAGATGGTTTTCAGATCGCCGCTCGACTTCTTCTCCGCCTCGCGCCTCCTCCTGCCGCACTTCGCGGATGGGCCCCCCGTCCTGTCCCGCTCCCGGTCCCCGGAGGACACCCCCTCCTCCGCGTGTCCTCTCACCGCTTTCCCTGGACTTTGCTTCTCCGCCGCGCAGATCGCCAGCGTGTGCGAGACTCTGGAGGAGACCGGGGACATCGAGCGGCTGGCCCGGTTCCTCTGGTCGCTCCCGGTGACCGCGGACGGCCGCGACTCCATCTCTGAGCACGAGTCCGTGCAGCGGGCTCGCGCCGTGGTGGCCTACCACACCGGGAGTTTCCGCGAGCTGTACCACATCCTGGAGACTCACCGCTTCACGCGCGCCTCGCACGGTAAACTGCAGGCGATGTGGCTCGAAGCCCACTACCGCGAGGCGGAGAAGCTCCGGGGGCGGCCCCTCGGACCGGTGGACAAGTACCGCGTGAGGAAGAAGTTCCCGTTACCGAGGACCATCTGGGACGGAGAGCAGAAGACGCACTGTTTCAAGGAGCGCACGCGGGGGCTGTTGAGAGAGTGGTACCTGCAGGACCCGTACCCAAACCCCGGGAAGAAACGGGAGCTGGCGCACGCGACTGGACTGACACCGACTCAAGTTGGGAACTGGTTTAAAAATCGGAGACAGAGAGACCGAGCGGCGGCAGCGAAAAACAGGTCAGATACTTTGACTTGTTCAGAATGAAACTGATTATCTGAAAACAATCAACGAATCCAAACTATTTTGGTCTTATTTTCCATAGAGCACCATAATTTAGTCAATAATATGTCCAAATGACTCGGTTTATCGATCACTCTCCTACTTAACGCTATTATCCACTTACTCCTTGGAGCAATTTCTTCTCCACAGGCAGCCACGGTTGTGCGCAAAAGAGCCATTCATGCGTAAAAGCGCACAACCATTCAGCTTGTAGGTTTTTGTTTTGTCTCCGTCTTCGCCTTTTCTCTCACTATATGATGTTCTTCAGGGTCAGTGTGCGGGTCAACCACCCTGTTAGTGAAGGCAAAACGTGCATGAATGGCTGCAAATAAATGAACACATGCTCCAAGTGGGTATGACAGGAGGTGTAGAGATGTTTGGTTGTAAGATCTATTTCTAATATTTTGGTTTAATTCTGACTTTTTTTTCTCCATGATAAAGAAATAATATGAGAAGTTTTCTTTTTTTTCTTTCTTTTTTGTTGTTGCAGTTTTACTTTATTATCATTATTATTATTTATTATGATTTTTCTAAGCTAATTCTAGCAAAATGAATTTCCAAACTTTAACGTCTCTTCTTCTTCTCGTCATTTACAGGTTGCAGCACCATCGGATGTGTCCCGACGGTGCACGCGCACTCAGTGGAGGAGAGTGTAGTCCGGATGGGAGCGCAGAGCGCGCGGATGGACAAACTCTTCTCTCTGTAACGGACAGTGACTCTGACCTGGATGTCTGATGAGACTTTTTCCATCTTTGACATGGACCTTTAGAGACTTGTGGTGGTGGGAGATCGCCGTGGACCAGTGGAGAGAGGAGGGTGGCGTATGATCAGGGTCTGGGGTTGCAATAAATTTTCAAGGGCATAAATCTGTTGTCATCATAAATATTAACCCAGATAATATTTGGTCTTTTTCTGTTGAGAATATAAGAGATGATGATATAAAACATTAATGATCTCCAGACCCACGGTTTTGATTAGTGGATGGTGACTGTGACAAAAAGCTGTGGACCCCCTGTTGGACATTAACTCAGGGACCCCACATCATTATTTTCTCTCCAAATTACGTGTCTTTTTTTTTTTTCTTCCAATGGAGTCAGTCGTTTCTCTAGAGCCCCCCTGAAGGAGCTCGGGCAGGATGTCCACCGCTTTAGACAATCAATACACACTGAATGCTACCTCCCTGTCTGTATGTTTATGACCTGTTTTTGTTTTATTTACCTTCATTTCTATTTTATTTAATGTTCACAGAGTTCACTGCTCAGTCTGTATGTGATGATTCGTCATACTTTATGTTCAATTTCATGTTGAATCAATGTTTTTGGTATTTTATATATAAATAAAATTATTTAATTTAACAGTGGTATTTTTTTTATAATTATTTTTTTATAACACCATCCTTTATCCTAAATGAAAGTGTGTGCAAATTGACAGCAGCTTGCCGGGTGTGTGTCTGGACTGAAGGAAACTACACATGCAGGTAAAGAGAAATCTTGCTCTTTTCGATGAATTCCTGGTCATGTCGTGTCTTTTAAATCAGAATAAACTGTAAAACTTTTGGTTTCTGTAAAACTGAAACTTCAAATAGCACATAGGCTACTCCTGTTTCTTTGGAAAAGGCACGGAGTGGAAACCTGAAACCAGTGGGTGGAAGGAGCTTTTCTGCTGCACCATAAGATTTAGTTTCCAAATGATGATGATGATTATTATTATCCTGCATCTGTCTTGTATCATCACACAGATTAATTAAGGGGAAAAGCCAGGTGACGACTACAAGTGTTGTTGATAAATGACTCACTGATGTGGCCTTAAAAAAGGTCAAAGGTGATTTTAGTGAGAATGCACAGCACGTTTGTTTCACATTTGGTATGTTTTGTGTCAGTTCAAGTCAGATAAAATTATCCTATTCTATTCTTCTTCAGGCAGGTTGGAGCACAGAGAGATGGAGATGTGCAGGCGGAGAGAGGACGGGCCCTGATTCTGCTGCTGTCAGGAAAAAGTACGTTTTCATCTGGTTTGTCATCAAAAAAAAAGAAAAACTAAATAAACACTGAAATCAGTAGTGGAGGAAAGTAAATTTAATCAAGTGTATTTAGGAACAAGAAGCTTACGTATTATACAGTTTGTCATCATTTTGTGCTACTTCATTCTGAAGAGGGCCATAAGATGCATTTTATTTACTGTGTGAGTAGGCTATTATAGAAAATATACAAGTCACTTCCCTCTAAAACATGATGTAAAATCCTGGTAAAGGCCAGCAGAAAAAATATGAATGAACAAAGATTAAAATCAAAATTAATCATATACCAAGTATAAAGATGTGAATGTTTTAAAATCCCCACTACACATATAATTTATCTCTGAATTTTAGAATGAATGAAAATGCTACACAACCACTACACAAATTGCATTGCATTTAATTTTCATAGTTACTTTCATTACTCCTAATTCCAATAATATTGAAGTTTTGTTTGTTTTGTTTTGTTTTTTGTTTGTTTTTTAACGTATTTTTTGTTTTTACATTGAAACATTTCCTCAATTATTATTAGAAGCATCAACAAAGATGCTCTGCATATGGAGGCAGCTCAGGGGGAAATCCTAGTGTACGGTATATAATGTTTGATATCTAAGTGTGAAAGAGCTTAAAAGGATTTCAACAATGAACCTGGAGCTTCTTTCATACTCACCCTGGTCCCATTGTGTGCCGACAAGTAGATTAAACCCTAATAACCTGTCTGCAAATATATTTCATATTAAGTCACATTTGATATCTTTTATTGTAACAATTTGTACAATAACAACTAAAGAAGTGCAGAACTATTGGGCAAAGGTGTTATAGATTTAACAAAGAGTCTTTATTTTATTCTATTGCACAGTTTTAAAACACACTTTAGGATCTTTGAGGTGTTTGGCTTCAGTTTAGAATTCAGCTGCTATAAGATTTTCAAACCACCAGGTGTCGCTGTAACCGCTCACACTTCATACAAAAAGACACAAAACCTCAACAGGCTTCCTCTGCCCATCACTACTGGATCTCACCTCACTACATTTAAGCAACAAACAGGGAAACTGCATTTATCTGTACATTCAAGTTATAAAAGTTATAAAGTTTCATATTTTAGTGGGCTATTTGACAAAAGCAAACATATTTAATAAGCATATAAAATAAAACTAGATTATTTCACAAAATATTTATTATTGGGCCGTTGGGAACCACTGGACTGAACCACCTCAGTGTATGTGCAAAATAAAGTAGGCCTATCTCAAGCATCAGACACTTGAGATACTTTTGTATAATATATTTTTTACAACGCTGATATCTGTGTACATTTGCTTTGATTACGTGATTTTAACTTGTAATTGAATATGTTTCTTCTTTTCAATGTTTTGTTTATACTTTTATTTAGGTGAAGAATCTGAGTTTAACAATACCTTAAATAACGAGCAGCACTTGAACGCAGCGCTCTTTAGACGTCACGTCCTGGAAGCGTCATCAACGCGGCCATACGTCAGGTGAGCCAGCAGGTGGCGCAGCTGGCCAGGCCTGGTGTGGGCAGCAGACAGAGGCTGGATTATGATAATGATGCTCTGTCACCTGTACATGGAGTAAAGACTGTTAAACCTGTGCTGCTGACCGTGGTCAAAGTAATGAAGTACTTTTACTTTTAGAGCTGCTGTAGCCTACTTTTTTTTTTTTCATAGTTAGCATTCTTGTACTTTATTTGATTTCAGTTGTCAGCTTCTCGGAGGTGTAAATGCTAAAATTCACTCCACAATATTTATTAGATAAAGATAATTAAAAGGTGCGTCATTAGATCAGGGAGAGACTCCACGTGCCCGTCCAGCAGGTTGATCTAATGTCACTGTGACTGACAGCTCGAGCTCAACAACGGCCTTTATCTATGAGGAACCTCATGATGGAGAGTGACAGTTGCTATGACAACCTGTTTGTCAGTCATTGTGACCGCAACCAATCATCCAGCAAAACAACACAACAAAACTAAAAAACAAAACAAACAGGCAGGAAGCAGGAGATAGATAGATAGATAGATAGATAGATAGATAGATAGATAGATAGATAGATAGATAGATAGATAGATAGATAGATAGATAGATAGATGGACACATACAAATACTTTAAATGGGAGTTTACACAGCACTGATCAGTAAGTGAATTATATAATAACCATTCAGTTGATGGTAAACACTGCAAATTCTCATCTTATCTTATCTTAAATTGGTGTAATGATCAATATAGACATAGACTTTAAAGATATAGGGGAGGATGACATTTAACAGGTTGATAATGTAAATGTATGCACAGACATGTACAGGTATGTGACAGTGCAGTTGGGTCAGTGTAAGGTGCTGTGATCGGTCCAGCAGGCTGATTAAGACAGAGATATGGGATGCTGTAAATATAATAATAATAGATAGAAGTTCCTGAGGAAGTTCCTGCAGTTTGTCTCTTCCGGTCAAACTCCCAACACACACACCAAAACACACACACACCAAACACAGACACACACTTTGTGATAGCAACTCACAGCGGCCGTATGAGTCAATAGGTCGGTATGGAAACCAGATTTTGTCATGTTTTTGAGACACTATTGCATCAACTTGTAAAGTCGTTATAACATGTGCTCTGTTTCTTCAGACTCTCTTGTTCTGTATTTGTGTGTGCGTGTGCGTATGTGTGTGTGCGTGTAGGCTGTCTGTGACCATGCATAAGGACTGACTGACTGATTGACTGGCTCTATTGGCTGTCTGGCCATGGCACACACGCACACGCACGCTCCATGCCTGCGGGTCAATTCCATCCCCCTCTTCGTCTCATGCGCTCAGGAAAAAAAAACACCTCTCCCTCTCTCTCTCTCTCTCTCTCTCTCTGTCTCTCTCTCTCTCTCTCATCCGGCGCAACAGCCCGGCAGCGCGAGGCGAGTGACGCGTTTTGCGCATTTCCTGCAGCTCGCACTCACTCACGGATTCTGGAGAGAGGGGAGGACGGGAAACGGGGCGCGCGCAGGGATCGAAAGCAGCTACAAAAAAAACAAAAAAAACGGGAGCGGAGTATACCGTGATGTATTCAGGGTGGTCGTGAGCCCCTGGAAAAAAAAGACTGCATTGTGGAGGCAAAAACAAAAAACAAAAAAAGGGAGGCAGCAGCAGCAGCAGCGTTGGTCTCCGGGAGGGAGGACGGACGGTGTCGCGGTACCGTGAGGTCGAAGCAAGGAGCTTATCACAGCGAAGCGAGCCGAGCCGAGCCTGGGCTGGAGACGGAGCACCAATCCCGGATGGCTAGGCGCGGCTGCTCGCTCTCTCTCCCACCCTGACCCGGGACAGACACTCAAGGACCGCGGGGAAGAGGAGGAGGAGGAGGAGGAGAAGAAGAGGAGGAGGCTCTCGGGAAGAAGAAGAAGAAGAAGAAGCCGAGCGGAGCAGCGTTTTCCCCCCTGCATTCCCCCCGCTCCGAGACGGTTATATCCCCGGCCCTGTTTCCGCCGATACGGGAATCTGGTCTGGCGGCAGCAGCAGCAGCAGCAGCAGCAGCAACACGGGACCGAGCATAAACAAACAAGAAGGCAGAGCAGCAGCAGCAGCAGCAGCGACCTCTGAGCGCTGCGAGTCCGAGTCCGCGGTGTTGCTGCGTTTTTCAGCCCATTAGGGACCCATCAGCTGCACTGTGAGTGTGCGTGCGTGTGTGTTTGTGTGTGTGCTTGTGTGTCTGTTTTGGTGTATGTGTGTGTGGAAAACACAGTGTTCTGATATGGCTGTACTAGACTGAGAGTCCAAGGAGCCAGCGGCATTATGGGATGTAGCAGGACTGTGCAGTGACCCCTCTCATTGAAAGGAAACAATCTGTGTACAGGAGCAGGAACAGGCAGACTAGCCTAAACACACACGCGCACACACACATACACACACATCCTTTTGCACATACACGCACACACACCCCAGCAGCCTGCAGCCATGCCTGTGTTCAGTGGCCTGTTGAAGGTGCGAGTGTGTGAGGCAGTGGACCTGAAGCCCACCCCGTGGGCCCTGCGTCACGCCGTGGGAAAGAGCGGCTCCTTCCTGCTGGACCCCTACCTGGCCCTCAACCTGGACCAGACCCGGCTCGGCCAGACCGCCACCAGGACCAAGACCAACAGCCCCGCGTGGCACCAGGAGTTCTGCACCGAGGTCCGCGAGGGACGGAGTCTGGAGCTGTCCGTCTTCCACGACGCCCCCATCGGATACGACGACTTCGTGGCCAACTGCACCATCCAGCTGGAGGACCTGCTGCAGAACGGGACCAGGCACTACGAGGACTGGGTACGTGTTGGATGATGTCTGTGAACTGTGTGTTGTCTTGTTGCACCGTCGTTTTCCCCACATCTCTGAAATGCCAGTCAGTCAGATAGCTGTTGTGACTGTGCAGGTGAATCAGACACACACACACACACACACATGCTGCATGTATCTGATGATGTGGTGCTGCAAGAGGGCAGAAAATCACACTGGACTGTCAAACCGTGTTCACCCAAAACCACACCGGTTCTTACTGGAAAGAGACAAAAGTTGTTTTAATTCCTGCTCCACAATCATTCGTATTATTTGCACACAATCACAACAAATGCAACGGCCTGTGGACAGATGTAGGAAGTTTAGTGCCTTGCTCATGAGGAGGAACTTATTTACAGGATGTCTGTTGATACCGAGCTCCAGTCTGGTGTCGTTACAGTCAAGCTCATGTTTTATTTATCTATTTATTTATGCGCCCTATAAATGGCCTTTTTGCACCTCTGCACCTCACGTCTCGTCTCCACTGTCGAATCCAGGTGTAAGGGATCGTTTGCTGAACTCTTGTCATCATCACCACCTCCTCCATCCAGGGCCGTTGTATAGGGGAGAAAGGTGATGATAATTCTCAGGGCCCAGCGTCCAGGTGGGGCCCACAAAAGGCCCTATAGTCTAATCTTTGTATGACTGATTTATTCTGCATAAGGGACTAATACTCATAGTAATGCTGCATTAGCATCAAAACAAAGTAGGCTAAATAAAAAAATGATAATGCTTACGTAGTTTAAGAAAAAAAACTGGAAAAGCTAGAGGGTTGGGGCCCAGAATTCCTAGCAACAGCCCTGCATCCATCCTCCGTCTCCTTCTTTGCAGCAGTTTGTTGAGCTGTATGTGTGTGAGGTGTTGGTCTGTGTTGTGTTGTGTTGTGTTGCTCATGTGGAGCCATGAAAGAGCTGTTTGCTTCCCTGCACTTAAAACCCTGCAGCTTTCCTCCCCGTCTTTATCTGTGATATGGGAGCTGTTTGAACTTGCATTAGATCTGATTCGGGCATCTCAGGTCCAGCCTGTAGTCGTCCTTCCCCAATTCTTCACATTCCTGCTGCCTCTTTGGATTGGAACAAAATAGGAGGTGCCATTACCACCACCCGCCCTCCGCCCTCCACCCTCCACCCTCCACCCTGCAGAATCACAATTATTAAGCAGACATGAGTGTGTGTGTAGACGTCTAGAGACCTTCACCACAGCCTGGTTACTGACCGTGTGTTGACAGATTACACATAACCAGCAGTGCATGGGGAAACACTGAAGTTCCTTTTTCGTTTGTTATGGTTTTCCTCGTCATGTAATCTCATTTGTGCTGGGGCTGCGATGCTTTGGTCGACTCGCCACATGTGGATCTTGTATGGAAGGAGATAAAGAGCCAGTTGTTTTCGGGTCCGCGGGTTTTTTTTTTTTTGGTCCCCCCACTTGTAGCATGTGATTTTTGTTCTGCTTCCACGCTCTGGTCTTTATCTTCATCTTTACATTAGAGGGAAAGGCTAATGAAGGTGACGCCAGGACATTGCAGGGCATGCTGGGATCAAGGGGCATTTTAAACAACCACGTGTTGTTTTTCCATTCAGCCTCTTATAATCAAATAACATGTATTTCACATCACTGCAAAGCCCTGTTTTCTCCCAAAAAAAGCCTGTTGTGAGTTATCGTAACCATTTTCTACCTTGCAGACAACCCTCGGTTTCACTTTGGGCTCGTTTGGGGGGCTAATAACCAGTTTGAAATGTGATAATTACAGTGCATGTGCAGTTGTGCTCTCCACAGAATTAGCACAATTCCCTTTGTCAATGGTGTTTTTGTTGCGTTGGTTCGTTCATCTTGTTTAATGCCAATACGGGCCCTGCATGCCTCCAGCTGGATTAACATATGACCATGATGTAATATAAAAAAAAAAGAAAGAAAGAGAGAGGCAACAAAATGTTCATTGTGATGAATTAATCTCAACTCTGAAGTCTTAGGAAGCTTATTTTTTATAGTGCAATGTGGTGAAAATCGAACTAAGTGAGCATAGTTTATAGAGGAGGGGGTGTAGTTATGAAACCTTATGCTATATTCACTCGCTGACGTATAAATAGGCATACACAAACAGATAAACACACATGTCGTCCCTCAGCCATCCAGAGTAAGGTCAGTGTATGGATCACTGTGTTGATTGACCGCATCCCATTGATCAGCCGGCCAGCTCGTCAATACATCTGCCTCACAGCGACACAGTCCCTCCCACTTCCCCCTCCGTCCTCCTCCCTTCATTACTCCATTACTCACCACTTCTGCCTCTGCCTGCCGTGTGTCTCCCCCCTCACTCATCCTCCCCTCCCTCCCCCTCCTCCCTCCACTCGTTTACCGATCATCTTCCTCTTCCTGCCTCAGCTGTGTGTACCTTAAACTCCTCTTTCATCTGCTTCCTCCCGATGCTCTTTGCTTTTTTTTTTTTTTCGCTCTGAAGTCTCTCCAGTGGGGAGCGAAGGAAGGAGGTAAAGTTCAGAGTTGGATCAATCAAATTTGTTGTTAATAAATTCTCTATTGATCGACGACGCTCTGTCTTCTATAGCAGCACTGATAATAATAATAAATCGTGTTAGTGATGCGATCTGTTGTCTGTTTCGGTCCAGAGTGAAACGTCTCAACAAGCGTCAGATTATCACCAGATCTGGTGCAGATGTTCATGGTCCCCACAGGATGGATCCTAATCACTTTATTGATCTTCTGGCATCACTGACGACAACGCATTCATGTTTGTGCTTTTTTTTTAGAGAAATATATTAATCTGTGACGCACGTTCATGCTCCCTTGGGATACATTGAAATTCATTTAATCCAATAGGGACAGAGACTCAATGATTTAATCTATGATATCAATCCAGTTTAAACCTTTTGTGATATCCAAGTGTTGCAAAAACAGATTGTAATTTGTGACTGCAAGTTTTGTCTCTGTTTTACCAAATAAGGTAAAGTTCTGTTCATCGAACTTAATTTTTTTTCATTCATGCAAAATGGGATTGTCCTGCAGACAGACTGACCAGCAGTCATGAAAAGTACTATAATAATCTAGTGCTAAAAAGCTGTACTTGCCATTTAAATGATAAAATTTCAATACCTTGCATCTTTTAATCAATGCCGTATTGCCACACAAAATATTATGATAATATGCCGCCCCCACTATCCAATAACTTGGCTCATGACTGATATTTAGCCATTAGCCAGTAGTTTGTGCTTTTAGCTTTGATTACGGCAAATATTCGCTGTGGCATCGTCTTGATAAACTTCTGCAATGTCACAACATTTATTTCCGACTAGAGTTGCATTAATTTTTCAAAGATTCTCAATGGGGTGAAGGTCTGGACTCATGTTGTGGTCACTTTGGACCACATTTCTTCCTTGAAGATGATGGTTCCCCATTATCCTTCCAGTTTTTAATAATGCATTGGACAGTTCTTAACCCAATGTTAGTCTCAGCAATCTCCTTAGATGTTTCATTTGCTGGAAGGCATGATTCATGCCAATAATTTGACCCATCTGAAACAGATTAACATCTTTTCCACGACCACAAGATGTGTCCTCAGATCAGTTAGGGTTAAATAAGATGAAACATAATCATCCAATGGGAGGCTCTGACCTGCTCAGTTAAATCCAAGTGGTGAGACGGGCAGTGTGGAGCCTATAACACCTGCTAAACGTAGTGTTTTCCAAGAGACACGGAAAGAAAATGTTCTGTTCATCATTTCAAACCAAAACTAATATTCCAGTAGACCGAGGCCAGGACCCGCAGCGAGACCTGGACCAGAACCACCGAACGGCGGTTCACTTCCTGCTGTTCAGAGCTCATTCATCTCAGCTCAGTCTTTCACTCTTCCTCCTTCCTTCTGCTGCCCCCCCCCCCCCCATCTCCTCGTCTCTCTCCGTCCCTCTCGTCTCGGCACCGTTAATCCCCAGCGTCCGTCCTCTCTGCTTCCTGTTCTCCTTTGTCTCCCCCCCTCCTCTCTCTCCTCCACCTCTCCCCAATGATCCATCTCCCGCCCTGGACCCGAGCGCCGTGGGCCACTAGGTTCCTGCTCTGCTCTGCTCTGCGCCGCAAGTGAAATATTAACCAGGCTTTCGATGCTTATTAATTGCCCCACTCAGTAATTGAGATGCTCTGCGGAGCCCATCCCCATGGCGACGATGACAGCCCGTCCCCTTGGTGACAGCCTCTCACCCACGGAAACACCAGGGAGGGAGATAGGTGGGTGAGAGTTGGGCAGGGAGGGAGGGAGGGAGAGAGGGGGAGCAAAACAAAGGAGTTTAAACTGCAAAAGCCTTTAAAAATGTAGAGAAATGTAAAAGATTTCTTACTCACCATCATAATTACAGAGGTTTGTGTTGCAGCATTGTCTGCAGGAGCCACCAAACACAAACACAAACCTCAGACAGGCTTCACTCACTCGTGTGCACGCCGCTTACTAAAAGTGAAAGTAAAAAGTTTTCATGGTCAAAGGCACAGATTTCAAAGTCACTAGTTAAAAATCTATAACACTAAAGCCATCCATCATTATGTAGAGCTACATCTGAGGTCGACATACCCTCTATTGCAGTATTTACCCCTTATATCACCCATAGCTTGCCCCTACTTTATCTCTATGCACATATATGTGTTACCTGTTGTGTGCATTTCAATGTAAATCCGACTGACTTTACCTTTAGTGCAGAGAAATGTGTTTTATAAATACAATTTCCTTGCATTGCCTTTATATAGAGGTGAGCCACATACCACTGTAAACAAAACTGTGTCTGTGCATTCCTGTGGCAACTATGGTATGTCAGTGGTCGGGCAATGCAACTGAAGTGCTGGATCATAACTTTGACTTTTCACTTTTATAATATAATAAGCTTGTTTAAGGTGAATTGCTTTAATATGGCTGCTGTCATAGATACTATTGTAATATAACAGTCCACAATACGGTCAGTGAGTAAAATCTGTTATTTGTCATGAAGGAATTTATGAAAAATAAAAACTAGCTATTAAAAAAAATGAGTCAAAATGAAAACTTAACCTCTGGCTCCTGCCACAGAAGTGAAAATGCAGCCAGGTAACAGAGCCTTTGTGAGCAGTAAGTTATCCTGGTTCATTCAATATTTATGTCTTAAGCAGCCTTTAACAAAGGCCATTAAGCCCCTGATGTTTGGAGGCTAAACGCTGTTGTTAGCCTTCAGGGAATACAACCAGGAAGTGGAAAAAAAAGAGCGTCAGGGAGTTTATTATAAGGACAAAACAAAGTTACAGTGACCAGTGTCAGTGCAGCTGCTGCTGTGCTTGTAGTTTCTGCAACTGTTGTAGTTTGTTTTTTTCTTTGTTGGTGCTCTCAAAATAAACATAATTTAGCTGAAATCTCAATCTTTTCAGCTACATTTAGCTACAAATATAAAATACTTTATTAGCTTATACTGTGATTTCTTTTATGGCACGAGATGTAATCGGCTTGTCAACTCGTTGGCAGTCGTATCTGACTTTGTATCAGTAGCAATAAAAACATCATCCACGGTATCTGATCATTAACTTTTACTGCCTCGATAATAATAATTTCGATATGCACATTAGCTGCACAGTAATCTGGAAAAGTGCTGGTGCTGGTACAGTAGGCTACTAGAGATCGGTTTGCTCCGTAACTTTACACATCTGGAAATAAACGCCTTTCAACTCGACTTCAAAGTTAAAAGCAAATTTGGCAAAGTTGGTTAAAGTAATTCCGTTATTATCTGCTACAGTATTTAAATTAAAAACAGTGCTGCTCTATTTCTGGCTCTGAAATGAGGCTGAAAAAAAAACAGTGTCAGGTAGATTCGAGGTGTTAAAGGAGAAAAGCAGAGGTGGGAGACAGAAAAGCGAAAGAGACGAAATGAAAAGGCCGAGGAAGTGAGGTAGAGAAAACCCGTGGTGAAAGAGAGAAAGAGCAGGAGACGAGGTGTAGAAGTAAACTCTGTGTACATGTAAACACAACAGGCTGGAGGTGCAGAGCCGTGCAGCAGCCGGCCAACCAGCAGCTTTAAGGACTCCGCCTTCCTGAGACACGATGACCACACAGTGCGTAACGTTCCCTCACGGGGACACGGGCCACGTCAGATGTCAGACAGCCACGGCTTGACACTTGGCAGCAACACACACACACACACACAGACACACGTTCACACTCACATGCTCATACCTAACAGCAGCCAGGATTACTGACTTCAGGGCTGCAAGTTGAAGACCAGACACTGGTTAAAACTATTACATGTAGATTTGTGAGGCTGCAGCAAAACTTGTTATTCTTAGTGGATTGTATGTATCATTATTGATTAGATATAGATACTGCAGCTGTCAGAAATTCATTATTATTCCTTTATTAAGGGATTAAGAGTGACAATAATGAACATATAAGAGGTGATACAACAAATAACATAAGAATAAAATGGGAGAAAATAAAGCAGGAGTAATAATAATTGCAGATGGGGTTATGGTAGAAACAAGTTAACTAAGTAAATGAATGAAGTGTGCGTGCGTGTGAGAGAGAAAAGGTGCAGTAGCGTGCATGATGAGAATAAATGCATTAATTACATAAAAGTAATGATTAATAATTAATAAACGGTAATTCCAACAAAGAAAAAGGGTCAGGGAAGGGGTTTGTGTGTAAGATGTGTGTGTCTGAAATTGAAATTGGTCCTAAATGTATGACTCAGGGTTAAAAGTAGAAAGTTTACATTAGTGTTATTTATGATGTGACATGAATCATCCAGTTCCTCAGTAGACGGTTTGTACGTGTGACCTCTGTGTCACTGAAGCTACGTTAAGCGCCTGGTCACAGATTTACTTTTGCGTTGGTTGAACTTTGGTGAACTTTTAAATGTGTGAATTAGCATCGGTGTGTCCCGACGGAGACGAAGAGGGGGACAGAAAGTCACAGGATCCGACGTGGAGGAAACTTCCTGTAGCTTATTAGCCGTGTCGCAAATTTGGAGTTAGTATAAATACGAACTGCTCCACAAACACTTTTTGTAGCTGGTTGGCCAACAAGCTCATGAAGTGACAGTCAGCGTAGAGTGTTTTTCGACTTTTTAACAATTGAATGAAATTGACATTAAAGGGATAGTTCAACTTTTTGGCAAATTGGCCCATTGCCATAATCCCTATAGTCACAGCAGTAGGTTTGTTACCTTTATTTTTTTTTGGTGCAAGCTATTTTTAGAACGGCGGAGCAGAGCCGTGAGCTGCTCAGAGCTACGCTACGGAGGCTCATGGGATTTCTTCTCTCATCAAACTCACCAAATACACAATCCAACAATCCAACACCTCCACAACGCTCTGGTGGACAAGTTGTGACCTGCACATTCCCCACGCTATGAGATAATAACACAACGTTACGAGACAGAGTTGTTTTAGAGGTAAATTCAGAGACTGCTTGCTGAAAAACTGTCCCTGAAGGCAACGTGCATCAGAGGTTTTGCATGAATTTACCTAAAACAACTGAATGTGCAGGTCACAACCAGAGCATTTTGGAGTTGTTGGATTGTGTACAGTATTTGATTAGTTTGATGAGGGAAACCAAGAAATCCCCTGAGCCTCGGCAGCGTAGCTCTGAGCAGCTCACGGCTCGGCTCTATAGGGATTATGGCAATGAGCCAATTAGCGTAGCCAAAATGTTGAACTATCCCTTTCAAATAAACTTCAGTATGAAAACTCAGTGAGGCGAAGTTGGACGTATCGTTCATTAGCATCATAACAGCCGTCGTGCACTCGGCCCCTCCCTCCCACTCACTTCTCTCCGGTCTAATCGCCACAGCCATATTGTCACCGTCCCTTTCTTTATCCCTGACCCCCAGACTCGTGGCACGCTGCCGGGCAATGACATCACAGGCTCCGCCCCTCTGTGACCTGCTGGTTAAGTAGGGCAGACTGGATTTAAGATGCACTGTTGCCACAGTGACAATACACACACACACACCACACATGCACACAAAGACGAGGGCGATGCTGTGCCCACCGATGCCAAATCAGGTCAACCTTTCCGTGTGGTTGTGTGTGTGTAAGCTGGAGGCTGTTTAATACATGTTCTCAGTGAAAGGGAAGAAATGGGAGGATATGGGAGAGAAGTGTGGGACAGCAGGTGAAACGTCCCTTCTCTCCTTCACCGTCTATTTTTGTGTCATCAAAGAAAAAAAAAAGAAAGAGAGACACTTTAACACCTTTTAGAACAGATATCTGTGTTTTATTTTAGGCCGCGAGTGATAACTGAGCTCATTTAGCATTTCCTGAGCGGGTGGTGGTGGTGGGAGATGAAACAGTAAAACGAGCGGCTGCCAGCGGTTTCCTTTGTTGTTGACCGACATGAATCTGTAACGAATCAGTCGGTTTGTTGATTGAAATCTAAATTTTGCCCGTTTTTGTTTTACTATTCAGTCGGATCCAGCAGCAGGAGCGAGCGTCTGATCCACACGGGGCTGCTGCTCATCAGGCCGTCTGCCAGTCCATCTGCTCGTCACACACACACACACACTCGTCCTGTCCCGTCTTGTCTTGAATGTGTGTGTGTGTGTGTGAGACGACTTGAACAGACAGGAGGATTCGAGTGGGAACGTCGACATCCACTCAAATCAAATCAATCAATCACATTTTATTTCTACAGCACCTTTCAAAGCAAATAACTGCTGTTCAAAGTGCTTTACATAGGGATGCACGATATATCGGCATTAATATCGGTATCGGCCGATGTTAGTCATTTTTTAACATATCGGTATTGGTCCGATGAGTAAAATATATATATTCGTATGCAAAACCTGCAAAGTTGAGGTAATGCGAGGAGGATGGTAGCCTGTAACCTTGTTATTTGGAAGTAAAATACATTCTGAAAATAAAGGAAGACATTCAAAAATTCAGTTTGCATGATTTTCAGTCTGTACAAAAATGTATCATCTCAGAAACTTAAAAAAACCCCAACACATATCGATATCGGTAAATATCGGTTATCGGTTATAACAGAAAAATTCATATTGGATATCGGTATCGGCCAAAATTTTCATATCGGTGCATCCCTAGCTTTACATTTGATTGAAAAAGGTGAAACAAGAAAAATAACATGGAGACTAATGCACGAAGATTAAAAACAACAACAAAACAGCAATAGTAACAACTTTTAACAACAATAAAATTCAATAAAATAAAATGCAGGATAAAAATATTAAAAAAACACAAAAATTTTATTTATACAGCGCTTTTACAGCTCTCAAAGACGCTTTACATAAAACCAAATACAGAGGAAATAAAATATACAAGTGCTCAGTGCAGAGAGGAAGAAATAAAAATAAATGAAAAGTACTTATAAGGACAAACAGTGTGCAATAACTATGTGTGTTTGTGATTAAGAAAACTGGTGGGGGGGCACAGAGAAAGACAGCTATTGTTGCAGATTTAAAAAGGTGGGTCTTGACTAATAAAATAGAAGAATGTAAAACTGTTAAATAGAATAAAGTCACTTTGAGACTAAAACATAAAAGCCAGATTAAAGAGATGAGTTTTGTTTGAAAGCGTCTGAATCTGATTCTCCTCGTCCTGTCTTGTCGCCACCGGGCAGTTGGAGCGGTCACTCAGGGGCCGGAGCAGGGATCTGGCTTTGCTGAATCCTCCCCCCTCCCCCTCCCTCCCTCCCTCCCTCCTCCCCCTCTCCCACCACCACCACACAGCTCAGCTCCTCTTACATTATTAGCCGTCTGTGATGTTGCATTAAAGATGCATGACTCTCACGCTGTCTCACTCAGCATGCGCCTCCTGTGTGAGTCTCTCTCCGCATGTGTGCTTGAAAAAAAAAAAAAAAAAAGGACAAACACACACACAAACGCACGCCGACAACGACGTGTTGTTATTATTGTGTGTTGTATGCTGCGGCGGTCAAGCTCTCTCGAAGCCCGTTGCCTGATTTGTTATTTGACAGATGGATGTGGGAGGCTGTCACTGAGACTAAACGCTCCTGAGAGAGACACACAGAGCTGTCTGCCTGGACGCGGATCGCAGGCTGGGTGGACGGAGAGTGGGAGGGGGTTAGCTCCACAGTATTGATATAATGCAAGCTTTGAGTGGCCCTGTCTGCTTGGTTGAGTGCTGCTCTGTGCTGCTGCATATGGTGTGTGTGAGTGTCAGTGTGTGTTTGAGTGTGAGTGTGAGTGAGAGTGTGTCTGTAGCCTATGTGGTGGGTAGGGATGCCACAATTCCTTGTTTTCACAATTAATTGTCGTATTAAACGCCATAATTAATTAATTGTAAAGATTCCTAAATACCGTTACTTTCCTAAAAAAAGATGATGTTGGAACCGTATCGGCAGATGTTTGCGCCAAGATAAAGGTTAATACACAGATGTCAGATACTGGTCCATTTAAAGCTACAGTGCGTAACTTCTATCGCCCCCTAGAGGATTTCTCTGTTATTACATCGATGCGGCTGGCACCTCAATATGGCGTATTGAGGGGGGGGGCGTATAGCCCCCCGCCCCCCTCCACCGCTACCGTTTTTTTGTAGGATCCACTTCTGAACTTCTTGGTCGCTTCTTCGGGTTCTCCGCCATGTTGCTTCTAGCAGCACTCTCCTTCCCCCTTGCTTCTCGTTGTCAGGTAAAACCGATGCTGCGTTTTTGAAACCGTAAGTTACGGCTTCAAGTCACGACTTACGATTTTGTAGCATTCCAGGCAACCCGTAACTCGTGTTTTTCCGACCTGTTACCCGTGAAAGTGCACTATAACGGCCACTCATAACTTCCGACCCGCGAACTCCTATCAGATCGGACTGGTACGACTTCACAGGTCGGAAAAACACGGGTTACGGATTTCCTCGAACGCAGCATTATTTCTCGTGCGCCAGCGTAGGAATGTCGCCGAACGTCGCAGAATACAAAAAGAACAAATACTGAAAAATACCGCGAGGCGTTGGCGAGGAGCCGAACGGCTTAATCAGCGTTGTATCATCTCTTAAGTTAGGCACTTTATAGCTTTAACTAACATAACATTGAATTGGTAGGAATTTAGATGTTCGTGTCAGTCATCGTGTCATTTGTAATTAAAAAAGCAAAACAAAACAAAAAAGATGAAAATAAACGTAAACATTTGGTCTGGATGAGAATTTATGACCTGAATATTCCAAACACTTAATTAATTGGTCCTATATTGATAGATACTGGAAATGTTTTGTGTAAACAATGAGTAATGTAATTATATTTTGACTATATTTGATTATCTTACACATTCACAGTGTTGTGAAATAAATTAATAATGACACCGCGATTATTTCTCTGACAATTTATAACCGTGACATCCCGAGGGGCGACGGAGCAAATGCAAGAGACTTAAGCTCGTACGGGTGTTTAACGTCAACCTCGCTCTGAAGGAAGTCTATTTTAAAATCTCCTGCCATTCACACACACTCTTACACACACACATACACCGTTTGCTGCACGTGTGTGTCTGTGTGTGACTGTGTGTGCGAGGGTGAGTTGTGAAGTTATCCGTCTCCCTGGGTGTATCAGTGTCCTAATTGGACTAACAAGATTAATGAGGCAAACTAGATTCTCCAGCTCTCCCCTCCCATCTTTTGTTGTCAGGGCGGGGACACGCAGCACATGTGTGTGTATGCGTGTCTGTGTGTGTGTGTGTTTCTGTTTCCAAGTCACATTGCAATTTGTTTAACCAGAGTGCTGATGTGCAGGAAAATTCTTCCAACACGGCGCTATAGGTAATTTTTTACGTGCACTGAAATCATTAGTTGTTTAATCAATTACTCGGTTGATAGAAATAACTTTCCATTATCATTTTAATGGTTTAAGCCACTTATCGGACAAACGTGGCCGGCGGTCTCTGCGTGCGGTCAGCGTTCTCAGTTTAATGGCGCTGTAAATTGAATATGTTTGGTTTTGGATTCTTGTCCAGACTCACCTCAAACCTCACTAATCAATAATTGTGAGATTGATTGATGATTAAAAATAAAAAATGGTTGCAAACACAAAATTAACCTGATGAATCTCACTCTAATATTCGCTCCGTGTTTGGGTTTGTTTTGTGTTTCCAGCGGCCTGTGAAGGAAACATTTGGCTCTGGAACTGATAAATCCACTGAACTCACCAGCGCCGTCTCTCTGGTGCTGAACATGTAGCCGACAGTGAGTTCATCAGAGCTTTATTTTATCAAAACAAACCAAAACCTACAAAACAAAGAGGTAAAAAAATTGTATGTATGGTGTATTAACCGACGTGACCGATGGCTACGGAAGCCTGGATGTGCAAAAACTGGCCAGAGTTACTTTTCTTCAGTTGTAACTTTATGTTCATGTGTGTTAAAGAGATAGTTCAATATTTTGGCAAATTGGCCCATTGCCATAATCCCTATAGTCATAGCAGTACTGTAGGTTCGTTATCTTTAATTGTCGGTGCAAGCTGTTTTTAGAACGGCAGAGCAGAGCGGCGAGCTGCTCAGAACTACGCTGTTATTATCTCATAGCGTGGTGAATGTGCAGGTCAGGTCAGCGTTTTGGAGTTGTTGGATTGTGTATTTGATGAGTTTGATGAGGGAAATTAAGAAATCCCATTAGCCTCTACTAGCTCTGAGCAGCTCACGGCTCTGCTCCGCCGTTCTAAAAACATCTTGCACCGACAATTAAAGATAACGAACCTAGTGCTATGACTGTAGGGATTATGGCAATGGGCCAATTTGCTAAAATGTTGAACTATCCCTTTAAATTCAAAACTCTCACTTGTTTGACTCATGAATAGAACAATCATTATTTTTATTAATTGCGCTCAACTTGAAAATGGATTCGTCCGTGGCTCAGTGATTCTTCTGTCTGGCACCTCGATAGGTCAAAATTGAAACATTAAATATTTACGCTGAAGAACAATTTGCCCCAGGTTTGACTCCCAACTGCCCCGGTATTGGGAAAATGAGCTGAAGAGTTGATACTTTGCACATTAAAGACCTTTGTTTTGTTTTTGTTTTATTTATTTATTTATTTATTTATTTTTACATTTTCCCGGCAGCTACAGAGTCTGGCAGGTATTGCTTTCACCTCGTGAATCACTCCTGTGTGTGTGTTTGTATGTGTGTGTGTGTGTGTGTCATGGCTAACGTGCAGGAATCACCTGCTGTAGTGGGAACCACCACCGAGGCGGCTCTCAGCATGTTGGCAGGTGTTTGTGTGTCTGTCTATGAAAAAAGGTTTTGTCTGTGCGATACCGTTACAACCATGTAACGTACAGTCATGAAACTTTACAGGTGTGTGTTTGGGATGGAAATGAAAAGATGGAGTAGCCTGAACCTGTAGCGCTTTAAAGGGATAGTTCAACATTTTGGTAAAATTCGCCCCTTGCTATAATCCCTATAGTCATAGCAGTAGGTACATTAACTTGGTGCATGTTGTTTTGAGATCAGCGGGGCAGAGACGTGAGCTGCTCAGTGAACACAATTTAGGTTAACGGTACCGGTTCCCAACTCATCAAATACACAATCCAACAACTCCAAAACAGTTTCCAGCTCCTAGCTTGTGTAATCCACCTGGTCATGAATGAAGATCTCAACAGAAATCTTCTTTTCCCCACCGTCAGTGAGGTCTGTGTGGATGAAGCTAACTGCCATCACAATAACATCCTCAATAACACTATAAATAGGCAATTTTTGTCACAAGCGTCACTATTTTATAAGCTGTCATTTAAAAAAAAAAGAAGAAGAAGAAGAAAAAAAACAAAACACAAGCTGAACTGCAGCTTTAGAAACATCTGTTGCTAGGATACATGGCTACACTTCAGCAGAGCGGTCGCCATAGAAACACGCATAGCTAACAGCATCAATGTCAGATATTTGAATCGTGTGTTTTATTTTTGGGGTTAAATGAGGATTTTCCAATGCTATACATTCACTAATGGTGCTTAAATTATTTCTGAATGGTCTTTGACTCCCTGGTATTTTAGCAGCCGGTCGTTCATTTAACTTCTGTGAACTATAACCCTTCACATCAGCACATGACACCAAGTAATCAGCCACTTGAGGCCTTTCAGAGGAATTTAATCTAATTTAGCTACAATTTCCAAATGTATGTCAGCCTTCCAGTGTATTTAATAACTTCATTACTGGTCGCATAATCACATTGTGATCATTCTACATTTTTATCATATCTAACCCATCTACAATGTCATAAGCTTACTATTAAATGATGGTGTAAAAGGCAGCAGATGAGATTTTTTTCTACACTGCCAAAGAGAAACATAAAAAAAAAAACCTGTGTTTATCTCTGATTTATTATTATTTGGCATGTTACGAACACTGGCACTGTCATCTTCAAACACCCGTATCTGTGTAGTGCTAATTCTCATTGCTTTGGAAATGAAAAATGAGCTTGAAGGCACTCCACGCAGCTCGACTGGGCCAGTAATGGATCATGTGAGAACAGCGCTGTTGCCGTTGCCGTTTTTTTTTTTTTTTTTTTTTTGGCCGGCGTGCCACCTCAGGACCTGAGCGGGTAAATCAATGGCGGTGCCGTCCATTTGCTCCACTACTCTGTTTCCAAATCACTCCGAGTCCAATCTTTCAGCTGAAATCCTCGCCGAGATACGCCGTTATGCAAGAGGTTACATTTGGGGATTAGCACAACAATTTTTCAAGGGTAGACATCAAGAATCCAATGGCGTTTATAGGTCACAAATCCCATGCAGTTGTTATGTGTCACGCATAGAACAAAAGGATTCTGCCGCGTGCATGCTCTGTACTTCTTTCTTTTACTGCATCTGGCTTGAGAAACATTATTGTAGTATCTTAATAAGCGATGATTACTAATAAATCTGTTGCTTGCTTTCCTAATTAATCTTTTTCTAATCATAAAACTTACACATCCAGAGTTTTGGATAGTTTAAGTTGCATGGAAATGAACAAAAACTTGTTAAATTAATATTTTTTATATCAAAATATGTGCAGATCATTCACTACAAATGGATTTCATGTATTTCTGCTTCCAGTTATTGGTGACCAACTTTAGGGGTCAATGCCATTCGCCAGGTCAGGTCACGTTTTTAAGTGGAACAGAAAATATTAATGAATATAAAAATACCAAAACACAAAATTATGTTGACAAAATACATGCAGCTGAACTATAGTTTGGACTTGTGTCTCTCTGCGATCTGTGCGTCTCATGTTCAGTAATGCATGGCAGCGTATGTCTGTGCTGCTGCTGCTGCTGCTGCTGCTGCTGCTGCTGCTGCTGCTGCTGCTGCGGCCTGTGTGTGAGTCTGACTGTTGCATAAGAGGATCTGCTGCTGTCCCAGAGCTTAACTAAGGATTTAAACCTCTTTCTCTCTCACTCTCTCCTGCGCTCTCTCTCTCTCTCCCTGCGTCGGCCGTCTCTAGCTCTCTCCGTCGCACTCTCTCTAATCTCCGTAATTGCATGTATATTGTCAGAGGAGGATGATGTCATTATTTGTTGAATAAGTCTGTGTGTGTGTATGCACAATGTATGTTTGCTTATCTGGTGACGTTTGAGCGGCAGAACATTTATTTTTCTTCTTCTTCTTCTTCTGTGAATGTGGAATTCCCAGAATGAAATATCTCCTCCATTTTGACGACACCTGCTGCTGCTGCTGCTGCTGCTGCTGCGTAGAAGCTGTTCTCGTTACGTCTCGTAATTTATAAGCTGTTTCCTAATGAATAGCTTTTAACAGGAGGAATTAATTACGATGTGATTAATAATAATACAACATAAGAAACATCCCTCTTCAATCAGCTGTAGATTAAATCCATTCACTTCACAGGTCTGTATAGAAACGTATATAGAGGATTAATGGATTCATAACAGGTGCTGGGTAGTGACATCATCCTTATTTCAGCACTTCGGCTTCCCCTTCAGTCACCAACAGACTCTCAATCCTTGATAGTTTAATAAATAGATATTAATTCTCACCATTTTACTGTCTGTTCACACTTGGATGAGACTCCACAAGCATCGCCGTGTCCAACATGTTAATGCTGCACAAACTGTTGGATGCAACTCTTCACAACAAAGAACATTTTGTCTGTTTGACTCTGTTGAGGAAGGTTTTTTTTTTTTTTTTTATCACTTTCCCCAATATAAATAGATGTTCTGAAATATAATTTGAACCATTAAACCCTTTTTTTTTATTGCTGCTTTGGTTAATAATAACACAATATTAACTGTGATAACATGCAAACAGGTGAGGTTTTATACCTCATTAATCTCTGTATGGTATGAAAATGAGCTCCTCCTGCACATACACTAGGCGATCGGTCATTATCTACCCAGGAACAGGATGGGAGAAACAGTATAGTTATGTGATTGCAACATGTATTTAATGGGGAAATTAGTATATTATTGCTCACTCATCACTTAGTAAACTGTGGCTTGATCAGTTTTATTGAACTGCTTTGCCATCTAGCATTGCAAAAGATCATCTCCCATACTTTAGTTGAGCTTTGTGTTGCATTCGACCTATTTTCTGTTTTTTTTTTTGTCCTTTCTGTGTCATTTAACAGGCCGTTTGACCACAGGGCCAATTTTGGCGTTGGCATTTATTACATTGGTTTCTATGACCCTATTTGCACCTGCTGTTAACATGCAATGTGTATCTCGCCAGGAAAAAGGAGGAGGAAGGTGTTAATGTGGATGCAAAAAATTCTGCAAATTCTGCACATGTAGTTTCTCCTCTTTCTGTTTCCTCGAGCGAGCGAGGCAGTGAAATATAGAGATGACCCCTTCTTCCTCCTCTGCAGAGGACAAATAATGTACTGTAGCAGCCAGCCAGCATCACTTCCCTTCATCTGCTCGTCAGCTCTGCCAGCGCTACCTGATTAGCTCATCGAAATCGAATCACAAGGGCAGAATCGAGAGATAACGGGAAAGTTTATACACACCAGATGTAAATACAAACCTCTTTTTTATAAGAAATCCTGCAGATAACGCGGTTAGATAACGCCAGCGTGCCAAAAAACAGGGGTAAATTGGGGCTACGGGGGATGATGCTGAGGACAGGAATAAAAAAATAAATAAAGATGAAGATGTTAATGCTGATAATGATACGAGTGTTTGGGAGCTGCAGCCGGGGAGGGGTGTGAATGATGCTGGTGAAGATAATGACCTCTCCCATGTGCACTGGTGTGTTTGTTTGCGCTGGAGGAAAGCCCCCCTGCTGCACTCACTGTTTCAGCTGTGTTATTTCTCACTCATTTACCCCTCTGTTTTCTTTTTCCTCGTCTGCACAGATTGACTTGGAACCGGAGGGGAAGGTGTACGTGGTCATTGATCTGTCTGGATCCTCCACCGAGGGTAAGACCGCCACCACCACCACCACCACCACCAGCGCCATCATCATCAACCTCCACCACGACAAAACACTGCTCCACTTGCGAAACAATGCAATAAGAGAATAAGAAATCAACTACACGTCCAGACACGTAGACGCACACACGGGCTTGCAAAGCTGGAAATAGCGTTGATTAAAAGCACTGTAAAGCTATTTTCCTCCTTCAGCTGCTTATTTAATTGACTTTTGCCCCCTAAGAGGCAGCAGAGCAAGCTGGAGCTCTAAATTCACATAGTATCACCTTATAATGTTGATATGGCAAATATAAAAAACAGTTCAAGGTGCGTTTTATACAAACCAACACTAACATTCGTTTCAAAGATTCACTGTCACTTTTCTTTTTGCTCTGTTTTTGGCCTCCACCATCTCCTAACAGAAACATACAGCTCTTCATCTGCTAAATGTGGCAGAAGGTTTAATAGGAAATTTGGCATTTGGCAACTTTTTGAGCTGAA
This sequence comes from Decapterus maruadsi, assembly GCA_030347415.2. NCBI lineage: Eukaryota > Metazoa > Chordata > Actinopteri > Carangiformes > Carangidae > Decapterus > Decapterus maruadsi. The sequence goes on along the minus strand of CM064888.1, from coordinate 7,227,037 downwards.
AGGTGATAAAATGTCGATACTGATCTAACTGGTGATAATTCTTCATGGGTTCATATAAGAACGAAACCTTTCACATTTGACAAGTTTTGAGTGACAAGTGCGATTTAAATCGTGGCATCCGTTACAAACCGGTGTGAAATTTTGAGGTTAATTAATAATTATGTTACTTCTTTGCCATAGAAGTAGCAGGAGATGTGCTACCTATATTATTGAGCAGGGGTTAACAGTAAGTATACACTATCAAGCATTAGTTAAGCATTAAATACACATGAATACTTATTAGTATGTAGTTTATATGTTTTACACGTCATAGATGAGCACAAACTGTGTTTATAAACTGTATACTAATGAGTATTAATGCATTATAAATGAAGAATTCAGTATTTATTAATGCTTAACTAATGCTTGATAGTGTGTAGTTATTATAAAGTGTTACAGAGCAGGTTTACATGACAAATAGACGAAATCTACAGATGAGAAAAGCTCTCAACAGATTATAAATAGACTGTATATGTATTCCTTTTATTCTTTCTATTGCTATATCAATAATTACTTTATCCCAAGGAGTTATCTGGTAGTGTTTTTATGATTCACAGTAAGTTTCAAGTGGCTGCAATATTTTCCCAATAGCAATGTGTCAAATAAAACCAACGTGACGGGAAGGCTAAAGAGAGTTATCACTTATTTCCATCCAACTTTTCTGTTTGGATTCACTCTCAGTGCTGTTGTTGTGATGAGCAGATTAAGACAGTGGAGTCAGAGCAGAGTATATATGAGTAGAGTGACTGTTAGTAGCCATAATAAACATAATTGCAGTACATCTACTTCAAAAAGGAGGTGATACATGTATGTTAATGTTGTGTTGGCACCTTTTCCCCGCTGACTGCGAGCTCGACGTAACGCCGTGCACTTACGTACATCCTCTGCCATTACTGCCACAGACAAGAGGCGATGGAGAGATTACCGTCTAAAGAGGCCAAACGTGACGACTGACCGAGGTCTTCCTGTTTTCCTAGAAAGTTACTTAACACAATTCACCGAACTTTCTTCATCTCTCCCTCTCTCTCTCTCTCTCTCTGCCTCGTTCTCGTTTTCTGTCCCCGCTGTTTGTTTGTATTGATTTAAATGAGGAAACACGCGCGACGCAGTCTCTTCCTCAATTTGCTTCTCTGTGCACGCACTCACACACAGTCCCAGGGATTTTCACCTGGCTGCATCTGTGTGATGTGTTCACACCTGGTTATAAATAGGAGCAGCTCTCCGCCTTCCAGTGAAAGTATATCCTGTACACACACATATAGTATATATACTGTACTGTATGTGTGTGGTGGGATGGAGGGTGCAGCAGAGAACCCCAGCAGTATAACAGAGGAGTGTGGAGATGGAGAAAGAGAGCAGCAGAGAGTGAAGAGAGAAGGAGTAGATTCTTAAAATAGTAGGTGAGATTGAGCCACGGATTACACACATACACATGCACGCACACTTACACGCACACACACACACACACACAGACTCAGGCGTCCGTGTCTTGCCCTCCTCATCGATGATTGGACTCTCTCCACCGTGACCTCACGACCCTCTCTCCGCCCACTCCTGAACTTCCTCTCTGAGTTCAGCCGGCTTGAGTGCTCGTCATGTTAATGTATGCTGATAAAAACAAATGGTGTGTGTCTGTGTGTGCGTGTGTGTGTGTGTCTCTGTGTGTGTGTGCGCTGATAGGAGGGATGGAGAGATGTGAGGGTGAGAACTAGAGGAAGAGGTGGTATTTTTAGCAGATTTATTTTTTTTCCCCTGGTGCAATCTGTTCTCTGCAGCTTCAGAGGTTGGAAGGACGCGTTCCTCTCCTTCATTTTCTTCTCCTCTCTCTTCCTCCTCTTCTTTCCGCTCCATCCTTCTGCATCTGTTGGTCTCAGGAAGTGAATAACAATAATCTGACCTAATCTGACCATCTGCAGCCTCTCCCTCTCCGCGCTCCCTCCTTCTTCAATCTCTTCTTCTCTCTTTAACATTAAGATTAAAATATCATTAGATGAAGAAACATTGAAGACAGTTAAGTGTTGTTACTATTGGTTATTTTTGCATTATTGATGAATCAGATCATTGTTTTCCAGATTAACTGATTCGCTGCTTGGTCCATAAAATGAAAAGTTGCTTGTTTCGTCCCAACAATGTTTAATTCACTTGTTTGATGAGAAGCTGAAACAAGAAAAAGGTTGAATTTAATTGATAATCAAACTTGTTAAAGAGTTAATGTTTTGATTAATCTCATTTTTGCATGAGAGGTCACATCCATGAAATATCTTTTAGTGATAGCGACACATAGTTAACATATGACAGCGTGGTTTACATGCTGAAACACAGGCTTAAAAAATGCATAAAGAAGAGTTTTACAAAAGTTATATATGCGAAACTAATGAAATAATACCAGAATTAGCTGCATTGAGTACTTCTACGTGTTTTTTTTAAATCTAAAATGACGACTTCGTCTCACCACCTCCTCTTCTTCAACTAGATAAAGGCTGCCCCTACGTCAGATTTATAAATACCACACATCTAATTTACTTTTTTGCATCTCTCAGATTTGTCCCCATAGTGTGATACGAGTCTATTTCTGGTCAAAACCGTTTATGTAAGAGTTTGCAAATGATTCATCTGCAGGTGAAGCAAGATGAGCAGCTTGATGACGGTTCCTTAATGAGTGAACCACAGTGACAACAGAAACATCGTCACTTCGTTCTCCGTCTTAATTGAAGTTACAGCGTTTTGTTTAGATGATGACTTTGGGATTAGCTTTAATATACAGTAGCTACTCACTGTACAGCAGATCAAACTAACAGTGTGATATTTCATATTCAGCGTTATATTTGAACAGTTTTACATTTCATATTCAGATTTTGTATTTAACAGTAGGGCCTAATGTTGTTGTGAGCATGTTTGATGCTATATTAGCCTAAAAAAGCTAACTTTAGTCGAAACAAGCTAATGTTAGCCTTTGTGAATATATTGTGTGATGCTTTGCAGCAATTGCCAGCTGTTGCCCTTTTATAGTAACTTTTCAGGACATGAACATTTGACCACACCTTGTTAGGTTAGTATAAAACTCACTGGGCCTGAGCTCTGTGCAGAGATCAGCGTCTGTCTGCTACTGTAAGATAAGTTTAAAATGTTTCCTTATTTCATTCAAAATGCTCTGCGACTCAGTTTGCATACTGGCCTTTGGTCAAATATAACTTTCTCTGATGATCAACGTGGAATACAAAATACATCCGTAAGTCTTGGTGCTAAAAAAAATAAACATTTCAGATCAGCTCATCTCATTATGGGGACTGCGTAGAAATCATTAATCTCATGCAAATATATGACGTACATGCATTTAGCCAGTGGCTAGATTCCCATCCACAGTCACTTTACAGGTGAAGAGGTTCAAATATTTCAACTGTGCATGAACAGAAAAGGTTTATTCTGTAAAATTTCAATCTTGAAAAGATCATTTCACAAATGCACTTTAAAGGGATAGTTCACCCAAAATTCAAATCTCATTATCTACTAACCCTCATGTCGACTAAGAGCTGTGAGAATTTTCAGAGTCCTCCGTTCCTTCTCTGAGTTACCGGGGGGTCCGCGCAGCAGTATTTGTCCATATAATGGTTGTCAATGGACACCAGGTTTCTTCGTCCAAAAAGACACACCAAAAAGCATCCAAATACCTCCATACAGGTGTCGTACATTTTGGGGCTTCAATACAAGAGGGGCATTACAGACGAGCAGTATGGAGGTATTTGAATGCTTTTTGGTGTGTCTTTTTGGGCAAAGAAACCTGGTGTCCATTGACAACCATTATATGGACAAATACTGCTGCGCGGACCCCCTCGTAACTCAGAGAAATTTCAATTTTGGGTGAACTATCCCTTTAATATTTGCTGATGATGCCACTCCAAAATCCGTGCCTCAACTTCACAGAGTTTTGCAGAAACATCTTCACCATTTGAAGACTTTAAGTGTCAGTTGAATTCACCTTTGTTCAGAAAATGTTGTGTTTACTTGTTTTGTTTATCTTTAACCTGAATAGACTTCGTGCACACGGATCTGCATGTAGCCGTCGAGCAGCTGGGGTTCCTGCCACGGTTTTATTGATATTCATACAAAACCGTCTTATGTGTTTATATCTCCATCTGTAGCGAAGCGTTTCCTCTACATGTCTGTGTCACACTGAATCCTCTATGTGTCTGTGTGTTTTTATTGGACGACCATCTCCCAGTTGGTCATTCAGTGGGTCCAGAGTACGTCTGTCTCCACGACGATCGCTCCAAACTGTTGTTATGCCTCATCACCCCTCCTTGTCAGCAAGCCTATGTGTGTATGTGTGTGTGTGTGTGTGTGTCCTGGACAGATGGATGATGTATTATGTAAAACAAAGTGATCCCAGTAATGGCCTGTTTAGCTGCACACCCCCCCCTTCCTCCCTCCTCCTCCTCCTCCCCCCCTCTTCCCCCCATTCCACTCTCTCACCAACAACACCATCACACACATACACACTCACTTCCACTCCTACACACACACACACACACACACACACACGCTCACACAGAGTCCCTAGACAGCCTGTCTGTAATCGAACTCTGGAGAGGCTCAGCAGTAACCACATCTATAACGCACCCAGGAGAGAGATGGAGGGAGAGTAAAAGAAAGGCAAACTAGGACAGGAGCGCAGAGAGAGGGAAGGAGAAAAGGGAGAGTGTGTGTGTATGTGAGTGTGTGTGTGTGAGTGTGTGTGTGTGGGAGCGAGAGTGGAGGTGGTTCTCTTGTCTTAAGGTTACCCTCGGAAAGCATTTATCTTTCTGGGGAGATGCATACAGAGAGGAAGGGAACGGCTGGTTGGAGGAGTATTTTAATATGCTGTCCTTCGTTTTAGTGCCCACACATGGAAGTATAAATAGCAGCACGCACACATGCACACGCACACACACACACACACACATTCAGTACGTATGCATAGGCTTCTGGGTAGGTGTGGGGTGTTTGTGAGGAGGAGGAGGGGGGGAGAAGGAGGAAGATGAGAGGCAGTTGAATGATTAAACATCTCGAGCAACGTGATGCAAACAGTTCCTTATTGGTACAAAACGCCTCAGGAAGCGGCAGCACAACCGATGAGCACGAGACGACATCCACACTTCCCCAACTGCCCACGGTCAGATGAAAGGTCACAGGAGCCTGGTTTTTGGCAAGGAGGTTTATCTTTGGGTCGACTCTGGATGTCCCGAGTTTCAGAATGAAAGTCCATTGTTTTGACCCGTAATGATGAATTTTTACCACACCCATGACCCTTCAAATGGACACGAATGTCCACCTCCTCCGCCTATGGGGTTTTTCAATGTAAAAATTAAAGTAACAGATATCACCATGAAATTTCCCAAGCTTGTCACTCACATTAAGACAAATACTTTTTGTATTACAAGTGTTGTCGAATTTTATGTTTAAATGTGTAAATGGGGCACTATCTAATGAAATATGCATTATGCATACAGTATGCAATGTTTATATACATTTCCAGAACCGAAATCTGAACAATGGATAAAGCTACTTGCAAAATTGTTGTTTTATTTTGGATATCTCTTTTTATCACTCTGTAAATGAGAAAATTTCACCAGCCCTGGATAATCAAATTTCCCTTTTTTTCACTTTGGTTTTTTTGTAAATGTTTTAATGAAAATACTTTATTTATACAGCCCTTTTAAAACAAACCTTTGCTTTTTTTACAGTTTTTAGTTTTTTAAATAAAAATAAGAGAAAACAATAAAAACAAAAACAAGTTGTAAATAAATAAGATCGATAAATCAAAATACAATCCACTCTGTAAAAACCTTCCTGAATAAATATGTTTTTAGCATTTAAACATTTGGAATGATAAAAAAAAAAAACAATTAAAAAAAAACATAGTATGAGAAATCATGTGTTTCTGCAGGAAAAACAGCTGTTTCAGTCAAGACTCAGCTGATGTTCAATGTCTCACTGTTGGTGGACATTTTTGTCCAGGTTGTAAAAATTGCAGCGTCATCTGAGGGATAAAAAAGTTTGGAGGTTGTCTCCCTGCAGTTTGATCTAATTTCTGTGTGTGTGTCTTTGTGTGTTTGTGTGTTGACTCGACAGCCTCGGGAACCAACGACAATGAGGAGCGAGTGTTCCGAGAGCGGATCGGCCCTCGCCGGCGGCAGGGCGCCGTCCGAAGACGCGTCCATCAGGTCAACGGACACAAGTTCATGGCCACCTACCTGAGACAACCAACCTACTGCTCACATTGCAGAGATTTTATCTGGTAGGAAACTCACACTCACATAAACACACACAAACAAACACACACCTGTCTGTCACCTGCTGTTATGTTTCCTTAACTAACGTGGCCGAAACGCCGTCTCGTCTCTGTCTGTCCTCGCTCTCTGTCTCCGTGCGATCTGATAGGGGTGTGCTGGGGAAGCAGGGATACCAGTGTCAGGGTGAGTACTTTTCTCTGGCCGATTCCAATTTCTCAAGTAACATTGCACATCATTTATTATTTAAGCATGAGAACACAAGAGGGGATTACATGATGCTGAAAGACAGCTGTGATTTGGATGCACGCCACCGCCACCGCCGCCACCGCCACCGCCCAGAGCCACAGATGAACTGCATTAAACCAAATCCACATATTAGTCGGATTAAAAAAATGCTCATGAGCGTAGTTTCACTCGTACATTGTCCCTACTACTAAAACAAATTGCTTTTTCTTCACCCTAAAAAAAAAAAAAAAAAAAAAGATGCTGGAAAGTGTTACCTAACTGAGCTGCTGAGTTTATTTATTGCTGTTGGAGTTACAGTCAAATTGGATGAATCTGCAGAACACGATGTTCAGAGCAGACGCAGGAAGTTTATGCAGCGTGGGAAAAGGTGAGGGTGTGGTGGTGATGGACGCCGCTTGTCTAATGGATCCAGCTTAAAACTCCTCTGGAGATTATTTGTCCACTTCCTGTCTCAAATGAGCAGATAATGTTGATTGTTTTTAAATATTTATTAACAATGATGAAGATAATTCCCACACGTTAAGCAGCTGAATTATTTTCTCAATGTGAGTCCAACTTCTGATGCATCGTATTTCTTTACATGCAAACTGCTAATTGCGATATGACATTGCAACACATTTCATGAATTAAAACTGAAGTCATACTTTTTAGTAGGGATGCACGATATATCTGCATTAATATCGGTATCGGCCGATGTTCATCATTTTTTAACATATCGGTATCGGTCCGATGAGTAAAATTGGGCCGATATGCATAACCGATGTATGTCTGTATGCAACACCTGCAAACTTGTGCATCCCTACTTTTTAGATGCAGTTTGATTTATCTGCTTTTTTGCAAGTTTCAGCCTTTTTAATGTTGAGACTTGACTCCAGAAAACAGAAAAAAACAAGACAAAAATAAAGCGGTCAACAACAACAACCTGCTTACAGGTGCGACAGTTGCTTATGAGCACTGCCTGCACATTGCTTTTTTTTAAAACAGATCCTGGTACAGTCTGTTTTGTAGTCTATAACTACAGTGATTGTTTATTAGACTCTCACTGTTGCCAAAACATGTCGCAGTACAGTCCTGCTCCTGAACGCATCCTGTGCAGATGCCGGCAGAAAGCTGAAGCTGCTGCTGCTGCTGTTTTGTTTGTGTTTTCTGACACCGTGTTAGCATAACCACACTTTAATCACATTGTAGGATATCACAGACGTAGTGAATTTAAAACACTGGCCCTGGAAGTAACCCAAGGTTTTTTTGCAGAATCATCCAATATTAATGCTCAGTCTGGCGAGTAGGTTGCACTTCCTCTGTAATGGCTGTGTAATATATATTATAATACAAAAACATTAATAATTCAGTTAGTTTTGCGATTCATGAAACTGCAGATCTGTGTCATTATTTTCCCACAGTTTAATTTGTGCGTTTCATGTGATGTAATTCGCATTTCACATGAACGACATGAACGATTCTGAAACTGACACATTTCTGTATTGACATTTAAAGTGGATCAGTCCCATCTGGCCAATACTCGACCTCTTTAATAAGGTCAGCGTTGGCACGGACACTGAAACCAGTGCAGCGCCAGGTCCAACAGTATTGCATGAGAATCATGTGAACATAAAACTACTCCTCCTTTTTATTTTCCTCCTCTCTTTGTCGGCTTCTTTAAGAAATACTGTAAAAAGGAAAAGTCTGAATATTATCTGTGTTAAAAAACATTCACTATCATCATCATCATGTCTGAACGCCTGATGTCGATGTCGTGCTTCCAGTGTGCACGTGTGTCGTCCACAAGCGCTGTCATGAGCTCATCATCACCAAGTGTGCCGGGATGAAGAAGCAGGAGGACACACCAGAGGAGGTACACATGCACATGCACACACACACGCAAGAAAATGCACAGAGAATAAGGGTGAATGTTAAGTTAAGGGACAAGTTTAAGGGCTGTATAGCCTCAATACTGAGATTCTCTGACACCACCCTTTGGAGCAAGGCAAGGGCTACCCAGAATGCAATGTTTTCTTATGAAAACCATTGTATTATCTTAGCTTAGGCCCATTTTATGCATTATTTACCTCATTGTTGCATAACATTTATTTTTTATTTTACTATCTTTTGTCAATAGAGTTATCTAATGACAGTTACAGCTGCTGTTTACCTTTCAATAAGTTGTGGTATGCAGTCTTTTTCAGCTGAATATGTCCCTGGTTGTGGTATTTATACATATTATTTGTTTGAATATCAATTTGTAAATAACTCAACTAACTTATAGGCTACAAAAACCCCCCGAATAACTGAAGTAATAACTAATAACTGACAGATCGTCCACAACAATTTAAAAAATATGGACCAATGGACCTGTCGATCATAGCTGCGTTTGTGGCTTATGATTAAACGGGCAGGGTTAATCATGCAAATATAAAAAATAATAATAAAATGCCAAATCCCCGACAGACTGAAGACATATCTGCCTTTAAGGGGTGCCACAAAATAGCCTTTAACGCTTGGTTTTGAGGGCTACTAAGATTAAGGGTTGAGCTTGAAGGTTAGGAATTTGAATTCACCCTATAATTTTCTTGAACATGATTTGTTCATAAACAGTGAAGTAAATATTACAGTTTACTCACATAAGCACACAGTGAACCATACAGGTAGGAACATGAACATAAACCGACTCCCTCCACTCAGTGAATAAATCTGTGTTATTTAAGGTAACGTGTGTACACTGTGTACTTACTCTTAAGCCACATCCGTTATTCCTCCAATAATGCAACAGTGACCTCTTTCAAACAGCTTGTGTGTGTGTGTGTCTGTGTGTGTTAATGTGTATGTGTGTGTGTGTGTCTCCCTCTGTAGGTGGGTTCACAGCGGTTCAGTGTTAACATGCCCCATAAGTTCAGTATCCACAACTACAAGGTCCCCACCTTCTGCGACCACTGCGGCTCGCTGCTGTGGGGCCTCATGCGGCAGGGCCTGCAGTGCAAAGGTGAGTTCAGGTGCAGCTGGGAAATTACAGACAAATGTCAGAAAATGAGGAGGAGGCATGGTAACAAAAGACTGTGTGCACATTTTTAAAAGTAAAATGCTGTAAATAAAATAATAAAAAATAAAATGTTGCTACTGTGTGCTGCAGCTTTTCAAAGTAAAACACGGTGAGCAAGCTGCAGCGTATTGACGGCCTTCCAGCGCAGCAGCTCTACCTTTAGAAAAAGTCCCACCACGTGTGAGTCAGAACGGCTTCAGAGGTTTCACCTCAACTTTTTCCTGTGTGTGTGTGTTTGTTTGTTGTTTCACAGTGTGTAAGATGAATGTGCACAGGCGGTGTGAGACCAATGTAGCTCCTAACTGTGGCGTGGACGCCCGAGGAATCGCTAAGGTCCTGTCTGACCTGGGAGTCACGCCCGACAAGATCTCCAACACCGCACAGCGCCGAAGGAAGGTAAACCAGTCCTCGCTACTGTGACTAATGGAGATATTTGCATTATTGAGGTTTTATTGTGACATTTTTTAAAGGACTGCACCCGTCACTTTTGATTTGATCTTTTTTTTTCTTTTACTTTTAAGCTGTTAGGTTGTTTTTTTTCTATATTTTACTGATGCTTTTTCAACTTTTGCCCCTCTAATAATGAGAAACATCACTAGACAGTTGAAGCTGACTATGTTACATGCATTAGGTTTGCAGTTTTTTAGGAAGTAAAGTTGATTCTTTAATAAATATCTATAAAAAAAAAGAGATATACTAAGATGTGATTTGTCCAAAAAATAAGGTAACCTTCACAAAAATAAAAGAAGAAGCATAAAAGAATAAAGGCAGCTCTCTTTTTCTTTTAGCTGGTTTGTTTTTCTTTCTTTCTGCAGATTCTTTACCTTTCTTAACCTTTTTAATAGTAGGAATAGTGGCACTTTGCAATTTGTGAAATTCACTTTTTCACTCTCTTGCTGACAGTAAGATGAGGAGATTGATCCCACTCTTGCTGTGTGTCTGCACAGTCGATAGCTGCAGATTAGCTTAGCTTAGCTTAGCATAAAGACTGCGAGATGAAATGGGAAACAGCTCCACCAAACACTAGTTAACAATCAGTAGGGATAAAACTAAAAATGTTAATTATCCAGCTTTAGAGGCTAGTTCATGGCTATAATTTGGATAGCTCCTGTTTCTAGTCTACTCATCAAACCCTAACCTCACAACGAGAGTAATAACGATTTAACTTTAACAAGGAAAAGTGTGTGAAACTAAACAATATTTTTGCATTTTATGTTGTAAATTCTCACCCTCGACCGAGAAACTGAGACTGAGGTTTTGCGGAGGTCGTCGTCAGCCCTCAAAGAACGGTCATGTTGTCTCTGTCTGTCTCCAGTTGACTCCAGGGCAGGACCCTCCCCAGTCTCCTCCTGAGCTCTCTCAGACCGAGGAGAACAGCTTCAGCCAGCCAGCTGTCCCCACCTCCCCCTCGCAGCAGGGTAACGCCGAACCCACACACACACACATATTACACACACACTGTTTTGACACAAACACGCAGACATTTCAAAGCCCTCTGAGATGCGTTGTTAGCAGCATGTGGTTTTAATATGTTAATTTTACCAGCGAGAGGCGGTAATTTGATTTCAGTAACAATATTGTTGCTCCTTTTAAAAGAATAAGTACTCGAATGTGTTATTGCCCTTTTACATACAAGACTAAACATGAATTATCTAAGAATTATTCCCCGCCGCCCACCACCATTTGTTGGTTAGTCATCATTCTCTCACACTTTGCGAGCTCAGAAGTAAAAGTTGACTTTCTCTTCCCATTTTTCCTCATAATGGAGTGATGATGATGATGCGGCCACTGCACAGATACATTAACTGAGTCATATCCCAGGTTTATACTGTACCGAGGATGTGATCATCATTTTTTGAAAGTTTATTCAAAAGTAATTGGTAACAAATAATGACTAATAGCCGAATGAACAGAGCAGCGTCAGGGAATTTATTTAAAAAAAAAAAAAAAAAAGACAGTCAGCCTGTTTTCACCGATGTCTGATCCGCTTTTCCGACGACACCCACAGACTTGGCAGAGTTAGATCGCCTGCAGGACTCGCTGTCACTCGACCAACAGGGACCCCAGCACTCCACCTCCTCCTCCTCCTCTTCCTCCTCCTCCACCACCTCCTCGTCCTCCTCGTCCTCCTCCTCGGCAGGCAGGGAGAACGGACAGAGCCAGAGGAGGACCCTCAAGGACTTCAACTTCATCAAGGTTCTCGGCAAAGGCAGCTTCGGCAAGGTGCGGCGCCGCGACGGAGGCGTTTGAGGGGGATGTTTATTATGATGTTTACTGATTATTATGTTTACAATGAAAACGGCTCCTCTTCACTGTTATTCATAATTAGAAATAGAGCAGACCACACCGCATTACAAGGCTGCAGATGTTTTTGCACCTTTCACTTCTGATACATTTATAAACTTTTGCTACTTTGCAGCTTAACACTCAGTCCAAAGTACAGTTTTGAAACTCTCCCAGTTTTTATTTGACTTTGATAGAGCACGTAAAACTGGAGATAGTTTTAATTTGATAGTACAAAAAATATTTATCCAGGTGATGGGACGGGAGGGGCAGGCGTTGCATTTTTTTCCCCATGTAGTCGAGAAAAAGTGGTTGAATCGCGGGGGGAAGGTATATTTATTCAATTCGGATTTGATGATTTCTGTGTGTTTTTGGTGCCCTGAAGTAGGTTAAAGTGAAAAAATACTTATCAAATCACATAGATGAAGTTATGCTTCATGCATGGGCATGTTAAACATTTCTTTATGTGGTATACAGGTGCATCTCAATGAAACAGAATATCATAGAAAAGTTTATTTATGTCAGTAATTCAATTCAAAAAGTTATACTAATACCACATTTACACACAGAATGAAACATTTCATGTCTTTATTTATTTAATGTCTTTTCATTGTAATGATTATGGCTTACATTTAATGAAGACCTACAATTCAGTATCTCAAAACATTTGAATATTGCAAAGGTTTTTTTATTTTTTATTAAACTTTTACATATGAAATGGGACAGATATGTTATGTTTATAGTAGTGCAATGATTTTTTTTTTGCAATGAAATAATACAAATTAATAGCAATACAGATGATAAACAATAATTAAAAACAAACTGACAGAAAAAAACAAAACAGAAGTAGACAACTAGGGGACAACAACAACAGCAAAAAAAAGAAGAACCATAGTGTTGTCATTTTACAGATGGGGCTATTTGACTTTTCCCATGATATTCTAATTTATTGAGATGCAGCTGTATGAAGGCTAAAACACAACTGATGCATCTTCTCATTATGGCGTCGCCTCCTCAGGTGATGCTGGCGGAGCTGAAGGGGACGGAGGAAGTCTACGCAGTCAAAGTTCTGAAGAAGGACGTCATCCTGCAGGACGACGACGTGGACTGCACCATGACCGAGAAGCGCATCCTGGCCCTCGCCCGCCGACACCCCTACCTCACCCAGCTCTACTGCTGCTTCCAGACACGGGTAGGAGGACCACACGTCAGACACAGACTCCATCACTGATCTCCAACTTCTCAGTCTCAAATCATGTCAGATTTTATTTGTAGAGCAAATTTAAAATGACTGAAGTCATCAAAGTTCTGTATATGTAGTGCAATATAGAAAACAATACAACGCAATTATACAAACATGCATGCATACATTGGGACATGGCCTCAACCTGAGTCTCATGCCCCCGTCTCTGTCTGTCTGTCTTTCTTTTTGTCTCCGCAGGACCGTTTGTTCTTTGTAATGGAGTACGTGAACGGAGGAGACCTGATGTTCCAGATTCAGCGATCCAGGAAGTTTGATGAGCCTCGCTCCCGTTTCTACGCCGCTGAAGTCACCTCGGCCCTCATGTTCCTGCACCGCAACGGGGTCATTTACAGGTGCCTGCTTTGTTTTGATTTGAGCTTCTTAGATGTAGAGGAGAATCCTTAGAGGAGAAGCAGGAGAACTGAGCATTAGATCATTTTTTATAAATGATTCAGCTATAAGGGACATACCAGAAGGTATGTTTCACACCTTAATTGCATTATGTGATGACTCACATGTTTTTTCTTTTTTTTTTTGCATTGCACGCTCAGTCACTTTTCCCAGTGAGTCCAACTGTGGTGGAAACAGATGGTGCTAATTCTCTCCCTACTTTCTATGTCTCCTTCTCTCTCTCTCTCAGGGATCTGAAGCTGGACAACATCCTGTTGGACGCTGAGGGACACTGTAAGCTGGCCGACTTCGGCATGTGCAAAGAGGGCATCATGAACGGAGTGACCACCACCACCTTCTGTGGCACGCCTGACTACATCGCCCCAGAAGTGAGCTGAATATCCAAGATCCTTGTTTCATATATTTCACAGCATCGTGTTTGACTGGCGGCTGATGTCGTGTCCTGTTGAACTCAGATCCTGCAGGAGCTGGAGTACGGCGCCTCGGTGGACTGGTGGGCGCTCGGGGTGCTGATGTATGAGATGATGGCCGGACAGCCTCCGTTTGAAGCCGATAACGAAGACGACTTGTTCGAGTCGATCCTCCATGACGACGTCCTCTACCCCGTGTGGCTCAGCAAAGAGGCCGTGTCGATCCTCAGAGCGGTAAGAGAGACGCCTCCTCTAATGTTTCCTGAGGAGCTTCAGGCGTCTGTGGTGAACTGAACTGAACAGAAGAATAGTTTAATTTTATTACTTTTGTGTATAATTTTTTCATTCTCTGATTCCTGATTTTTATTATTTTACAGTTTCTTGCTACTTTTAATGTGTAATTTCTATTTTTTATCGTTATTTTATCATCATTAATATAATCAAGTTTGTCTCTCATGTTTTACCAGCAGCTCAAAACCTTTTTCTTTTCTTTTTTTTCTTACTTCTGTGTATAATTTTTTCATTCTCTGATTCCAGATTTTTTATTATTTTACAGTTTCTTGTAGAGATTTACAATATACATTGTTGTGAATGGACCCAAAGAAACGTCCTATTTTCACTGCCTAAAAGAGGTTTTACCTGAAAAAAAATACACAGTTCCATTGTTCGCTATAATATAATTTTTTCCAGCCTCTCAAAGTGCTGGAAAAACACAGTTTTTATTTGGACCTAACTAACTCACGTATCCCTCCGCCCAGGGTTAGTGCCCGCCGATCTACAATAGGGGGCTATTTGTAGATCATACAACCCCACTTTTAAAAAAAATGCTACTATCCCTTTAATGTTGTGAAAGGTGCCATATGATTTATTCAATGTAATACATTCAATTCAATTTAATTTATAAAGCGCATTTCATGCACAGGGCAAACTCAGTGTGCTTTACAGGTTAGAGACAATTGCATTACACATTATTATATATTTTTATGGTTTATTATTCTATTCTTACTATCTTTCTGTTCTCCAACACATCAGTGGATCACATCGGGTATTTTTAAAGTCAGATGGTTTGGTAGTGTCTCTGGAAACAGCTTCAGAGCAGCAGTGAGCTTTGTTAAATCACCATCTGGCTTTGAGAAATGAGTCAAATATAATAATAACACACGCGAGCCACAAAACTGTTAAACTAGTTGAACAGAATTTTTTTTTAAAGCCAGTTTTAATGTTTAAGTGCTGCGGAAACAAACGGCTTTTTTATCAGCCAGATGCTGCCACATTTGAACCTACTGTTGATCCCCGGCAGCTTTTAACTGTCATAAAGTGAGAACCACAAAGGCAGAGACTCAGAAGCACAACGCAGGGTTTTTTATTTATTTATTTTTTAGGAATCGCAGTCTCTTTACTGGTGCACACAGACAGACAGACTGATCCAAGGGAGCAGACTGGGGCGAGGTCAATAATTGAGCTGAGGTCAAACACAACACAAGGACAAAGACAAACCGGCACCAAGAGAGCGCAGATTTAAACACACATTAGATACAACACGAGAGGACACAGGAAGTGAATGTGAAAGAGGAGTGAGCGTTTGTGATACCGAATGAAACAGGAAGTGAATATAAATGACCTGATTGAGCTGGACATGACATTTACCTGCAGCTGCATTATGAAACAAACGGCCCCGTAACCTCGAGCGAAAAAAAAAAGGTTTCACTGCAGGTTTTTCAGCTGTTTATCGTTTTTCTTTCTTTTCTTTTTTTTAAAGATCACTCTGTCATTCATGTTTCTGCACACGAGCTCATTTGAAGTGCACTTAATGCAAAGGTGTTACGCCGCACACTCTGCTCCACTAAAAATAAAAACAAAAGTCAGTCAGTGGTTAAAGTGATAACAATGCGATCATAAAACGACGCCGGATCACAAAGTGCTCTCAGCGACAATGAACAGACAGCAGAACAAAAGCAAACACAGCTTTCAGTCTCAGTAAATAACACCAGCACTCTGCTGACCTGCCCCCCCCTCTTCCCCCCCCTCCTCCTCCCCCCCTCTTCTCTTTCTCTCCGTTTGTACCATTCACAGAGCCATTAATGCCTCAGCTCTATTATTAGCACTGAAACGCTTTTTGCTCAGCCCTTCGTTCTGTTTCTGTCCTCGTCGTTTTTATGGATGAAACCGCAGCTCGAAGCCCGGCTGGTTTTTTAGACAGTGCAATTCCAACTCAAAAGTATTGTGTGTGTGTGTCTGTGTTTGTGTGTGTGTGTTTGTGTGCAGTTCATGACCAAGAACCCGGCCAAGCGTCTGGGCTGTGTGGTGAGCCAGGGCTGCGAGGAGGCCATCAAGACCCATCCCTTCTTCAGAGAGATCGACTGGGTGCTGCTGGAGCAGAGGAAAGTCAAACCACCCTTTAAACCCCGAATTGTAAGAGAAACGCACACACACACATGCATGACTCACACTTACTCAGAAAGACTCTTTTTAAAAACATTTTTAAACATTTTCCCCACAAAACTTTGCTCCCTGCATTCCTGCGTTCAACAAATGGAGCAGATTGATTCAAGTGATTTTCATTGGCGCTTTTTTTTGTTCGCCACAAGTTGCTGCAGAATCACTTTGCCCTGCAGTTTGCTGTGAAACGAGGCCCTCTAGTGGCCAGAGCAAGACCAGGAAACATAAAGAAAAAGAGTAACTGCAAAAAAAAACAACAACAATTAGACACTTGTAGAACCCAATAATGTAATAAATCCCCGATAATGTAATAAAAAAATGTAACTTGAGTGGATTGAAAATGTAATAAAACCTGATAATGTAATAACTTCCCAATAATGTAATAAAGTGCATTTCCCAATAATGTATGCATGTCCAACTTTGACGTGTTGGTGGCGCTCTGGAGCTTGTGTTGCTTATAATGGGTGATCTCCTGTTAAATTATTACATTATTTGAGTATTATTACATGATCAGGTCCCTTGAAATGGAAGGCTAACCTGACATTATTACATTATTGGTTAAGAGTGTATTACATTATTGGGAAATGCACTTTATTACATTATTGGGAAGTTATTACATTATCAGGTTTTATTACATTTTCAATCCACTCAAGTGAATTTTTTTATTACATTATTGGGAATTTATTACATTATCAGGTTCTACAGATACTTAATTTTTATATAAGTTTATATAAAGCAAATGTTTAATGACACAGTGAAACAACCAGATATTAATAAATGGTTGTTATTCAATATTCACATTTATACGAGTCATTTTCCAGTTATTATTTTATCATTCATTAATTTGAGCCATTTCTGCAGCTCTGTGCTCTCAGAGAATGAACAAACAATGTGTGTGAGTGTTTGTGTGTTTGTATGTGTGTACTGTACCTACCTGCACTGCTGCTGTTGTGTGTTTGTGCAGGTGCGTGTTATGTTCAAAGACAGGTAGTAAGTCTCGGTTAGCAGAAGGTGTCGCTGTAATGTCATTTTCAGGTTGTAGTGAAGTTTCTTCCTCTGACTGTTTGTGTGTATTTGTGTTTCTGTGTGTGTGTGTGTGTGTCTGCAGAAAACCAAGCGAGATGTGAATAACTTTGACCAGGACTTCACCAAGGAAGACCCCGTGTTGACGCCCACGGACGAGGCCATCATCCGACAGATTAACCAGGAGGAGTTCAAGGACTTCTCCTACTGCGCCCCCGAGGAGACACAGACCTAACACACACACACACACACACACACACACACACACATGGACACACATGGACACACATGGACACACATGAACACACACACATACACATCCAATGACACTAAACCTGGCACTCACCTCCACACACATGCTGACACTCACACATGTGTAGAATCATAAATCCCTTTACAAAACACACAAACACACACACAGACACACAAACAAACACGCACTCGCGGTCACTCCTTTACTTTGAAGCTATTGGTTGTTGTTACTTTTTTGAAATATTCTTTACTTGCATTGTGTTATTGTTCTTGTTGCCTGGGTTTATTATGAATATGAGTATGAATATGAATATAAATATGACTATGACTATGAATATGAATATTACACACCTGCACATGCTCTCACACGCACACCCACACTCCCATGCGCACACTTTTAACGCTGATGCACAGACACAAACACACAAATACACGGTGCAATCCCAAGTTTTTACACGCTCTCACATACATATACATACATATACATACATACATAGGCTCACTGCATATGCCCAGACAACCACACACATACACAGATATATATATAAATATATATATATATATGCACACACGTACACTGCTTCTCTCCCCCAGCACCTGTATACATGAGGACTGTGGGTGCCGGGTGCAGAGGCCTGTATATAGCCTGTGTTGAGTGGCTGTATTGTGTTGTTATTGTCTGCTAGTAAAGGAGAGTCGTGGCGCATGGACAAGCACCCTACCTGTGTTATTACTGTCCTCATTGTGGACCAGTTAGGGCCAAATACCCTTTGTGCAATACCCTGACTATCTATATATTTTATGGTTTTTGTTTGTTCACGTGCGATTTTTTTTTTTTTTGTCTTTTGTTTTGTTTGTTTTTTTCCTCAAAATGTGTTTTTTTGGATCGTGGAATGATTGAAAATCTTGCTCTCATCTTTCCTCCTCCTCCTCGTGTCTCGTTGTGTACAAAGTGAATGTCGAGCTTACAAAGTTACAGGCTATTGAACTAATTATGTGGAGCAGAGTGTTACTTACAGGCGGCCTGTGTAGCAGTGAAAAGCACCGTTTCCAGCTACTTCATCCATCTGCTAGTTTTTCTAGAGTCCACGTCCGTCCTGCCAGCGTGAATGCGCCGGCTCGTGGTGGGCGTTTTTTTTTTTTCTTTTTTCATGAATGTACATTTTCGTGTGTGTGTGTGAATGCGTGACTTTTTGTCCTCAGCATTTCTGTTTCTATAGTTACCATCAGTGTTTTCAGCCCCCCCCCCCTCCTCTTTTCCTTCCCTGCTCCTCCAAAGCACCAATTCCCCTTTCCCACCTCCAGCAGCTGTCTCACTCAGCCAAAACCACTTGCTTTTCTGACTTTTGCATTTTTCAAGAATGGCTTTTCTTTATTATTGCTTTCTCTCTTTCTTTTTTTATTATAATTATTATGACTATTATTATTATTATTATAATTATTATTGTAAAGTGTTTCTGGAAGAATCCTTTGTGTATAATACTATAACTATACTATTATAGGTCTGTTACAGCCGGGTGAAAAGAAATGTGGAGAACCAGCAGCTGAATTACCTCTCATTTCAAACACATGCACCCACACAGAACACCACATACAGACTCCCCGTTATCGCCTCCCCCTTCCTCTCTTTCCTCCACTCTCTTTCTTACAAACACACACACACACACGCACACACACATGCACACACAGAGAAGGACTGTTGTCGCGTGTACTGTACAGTGATCTGAAGGCGAGCTGGTTGCTCTGTGTGCAGTAGAGTCGGTGTGTAGTGAAGCTTCGTGCACCCAGGGGTAGGGCTGTTCCTGGTCACACTTTTATCTTACTCTGTGCCAAAATGTAGTGCAACAGCCGGGCTAGTCCTGTCTGGTCTGATTCCAATAAAACACTGAGCTGTCTACATCACTCCCCCAAAATCCTCTGTGTCTTCTTTTCCTTTATCTTTATTTTTAATTTAATTTCTTTTTCTGCAGTTCAAAGGCAGATCTGTGATGAAAGTTTAAGTGAAAGAAGAAGGGGAGAAGGTGGGGTGGCTGGAGGGAGGAGGGAGGGGAGAAAAAAGGGGAGGGGAGGGTGATGCTTTTCCTGGCCAGCTGACCTATCAGAGCGCTCGAGGAGGCTGGAGGAGGCCTGAAGGTGATGCACATGCAGAGGGGAGACACTCGCTGGAGTCATCTGTTGCAGCGGGGGGTGGGAGCATTCGCCTTGTGACATTTGGTGCGACTAATTGTCCCTGTGATTAATTAGAGGCTGCCTGCGACGGCGCAAATTGTAGCGGGGAGATTCCCTGCTGTGCTGTGAACATCTCTTTCACCATGACTGTGGACGGAGACACCTGTTGCACACGATGACAGCCGACAAGGAGAAGAGAAGGTAAAAGCTGCAGGTTATGATGATGTATATATTTTTTTATATGCTGTGTATATATATGCCCTTTTTCTGTGGTGAGGTCAAAGACGATGTTATAACCACAGTGGGCATGCAATTCACTTGAAATGTGACCACAGTGCCCTGATGTCTTTCACTTATTGTGTCAGTAGTGGTAGAACGTCTCAAATCCTAAAAGTGAAAGTAACACCCCATTGTGCAAGTAAAAGCATTACAATGTGAATTTTAAGCAAAAGCAAAAAGTAAATTGAGAGTTTATATAAAGCATGCATATTGTAAGTTTATTTGCTGGAAGTTGTTACATGCTTACTGTACATGCATGTTGGGAAATTCTCCACAGCCGTTTAATTAAGGTGTTGTCAGCGCATCATCAAAATGAAATAATGATACCGATAAACGTTTGCAGCGACTCTGATAAAATCAAAAGTCGTTGGGATTAAGGGTTGGCACCTGAGAAAGTGAAAAAGCATCAGAAAATGTTCAGTTAGTGTTGAAGTTGGCACAACCCTCTCAGTGTATGTTTCGTATTGTAGCTGTTATAATAGATTTATCCTAATCAGACATAAAAGTGTTCATGCATTTCCACTTAAATGTACTTAAGGTGTTTTATTTTGTAATATTCATGCAAGTGTCATCAGGATTTTTTGCAGGAACTCATTCTCACTCATTGCTTTTGCATTGTTTGGCCTTTGTCCTCTGCAGGGCGATCAGCCGTGAGGCGGCCAGGAGGAGACGCCGGGTGGAGTCGGACGTGTTTGGAGATTTGTCTCAGCTCCTGCCGCTCCAGCCCAATGTGCGAGCCAACCTGGACAAACCCTCTGTGATTCGCCTCACACTCAGCTACATACGCATGCACACACTGCTCAAAGGTAACAACACACAAGCCCTCACACACACACAAAAGACATTTAACATCCCTGATCACTGTGTGTGTCTATGAATAACCAACACAATCAATTGTGGAAAACCTGCAGGTGACATCAGTGAATATTCCCACAGTTTATATATTTGTGTAAAGACATGTAAAGAGCAGGTTATATATAACAAGAGAGCTGAAACAGAAGTGAGAACTCTCTGTTTCACAGGTTTTGTGCATGTGGCTGTGAAATTGAAGGTAAGATAGACCTTCCTGTGCATTTGGCCCAAAGTTTAACATAAATTATGAATTCAAAATATTCCATTCAGTATATTTCTATGTAAATAAAGACAGCTCATCAATATAGGCTATGTAGTGTATGTTATGTACAAATAAAACTGAATTAAATTGCATTTAAAATAATTGAAATGTAGAACCAGTGTTTCTGTGATACAGCTGCTTCACTGGTTTGTTTTAAAAAAAATTAAACCTATATGTTTCTAATGTGAAATATTGGATAAATTCTATGTATTTTATTTGCACATGTTTTGAAATATAACTGAGATGCATCTTTCACAGTTCACCGATGAGTGTGTTGCGGGAAACGAACTGGAGATGACCGTTAGATAAAAGACGTTCCTCATAACATTTGTCTTATTGTCTTACAGTAATTTCCTGGAGACCTGCTCTACCTTTACTGTACCAAACCTTTAAATATGTAATCTATAATCTATAATTTGAACTCCATCTAGCCTCATTTTAAGATTATACTTTATTGTCCTCACGGCTCAACAATCCTCACATTTCCAATCAACAAAACAAACAATAAAACTTATATAGATTAAATAGGATTGACAGCCAAGGCCTTAAATGAGTTAATCTTATGGGAACTTGGTTTTTGTCGTCATAAGAAAGAAAAGTCCCCCTAAATCTCTGAAGAGGTTTAGGTCCCCACATGTGTGGAGTGTGTGTGCACACCCACACACGTTCAGATCGATCACAAACACACCACATCCTTTGTACATAGTTCCCATAAATGCTGAACCCACTGAAGAAGTTTCCCACGATTATTTACAGCGTTCACAAAAAAAACAAAACAAAAAAACAATAAGATCTCACTTTTTCTTTTTTCTTTTTCTTTTTCTTTATCTCTATCTTGGGCTGTTTCTATAGGAACCGCTGGGACAAAAGCAGAGACCAGTCACGCCGTAAAATATGGACAGTTGTTGGAAGGTGTAGAGGAGCGACAGGAGCGTCAGGAGAGACAGGAGAGACAGGAGCGTCAGGAGCGTCAGGAGAGACAGGAGCTCAGCGTATTAGGACGTAACGATGAAGAGAAAGAGACGGCGGAGGCCTTGGAGGAGACGAACATGTACCTGAGGATCCTGGAGGGGTTTCTGATGGTGCTGTCCACGGAGGGAGACATGATCTACCTGTCGGACAATGTCAGCAAGTACATGGGCTTGACACAGGTACACGGACACATTTATGCATGACTCCTTCAGCTGTTTCATGTTTTTTTCAAGTTTCTCACATTCTCTGTTGTAAATTGTTTTCTTGTCTGTAACAACATCTATGCTCACCCTGAGGTTTCTCAGATTTCTCCCTGTTAAAAGGGTTTTCCATGCAGAGGATGTTGTTATGATGCCATGTGAAGCCCTTTGAGACAAACTGTTTGTAAAAACGGGCTATACAAATAAAATTGCCTTTCCTGATGCACTGCTGAACACATTGGATTCCATATTTTTGTGATAAATGTGTATTCTCCAACAGGCCGAGTTAACGGGACACAACATTTTTGAGTTTGCTCATCCCTGTGACCACGAAGAAATCAGAAATAACCTTCGCGTAACGGCAGGTGCGTGTGTGTAGGAGTGTATTCACTCACAATTTGAACATTTATTTTCACGTACGGGTGTAAATTGGGTCCTTTTTTTAGGGGAAGTTTGGATCGGTGGAAAGAGGGACTTTGTCATGAGGATAAAAAGCGCTCTGACACACAGGGGAAGAAGCGCCAACCTCAAATCGGCTACGTGGAAGGTTTGTGAGAAACTTACAGAAAGTAACACGTTCTTTTCTCTGCCTCGTCCTGAAACTCTCGGTACAAACACTGTGAAGTCCATACTGATATTTGTGTACTCAACTCGTGATATATAAAATCGTGTGCTTGCAGGTTTTGCACTGCCAGGGCCGGGCCAAGGTGTGCGTCGCACCCACTGCAGTTTCCTGCCTCCTGTTGACGTGCCAACCTCTGCCCCTGTCGCACACGCTCCTCAGCACACACACCTTCACCAGCCAGCACAGCATGGACATGAGGTTCACGTATTGTGACCAGAGGTGAATTGCACAAATGTACACACGCACACAAACACACACAGAGTCTTTGTGCACTTATGCCAACCTTTTCTTGTATTTGTGCATTATTAGAACTTGTGAATCGGCTCTAATTAGGTAAACGATTTCAGCAATAGTTGAACAAAAAGAGAAACCAAAACTGAAGTGTTGCTTAATAAACGACTTGTTTTGATTTAAAAAAAAAAAGACTTCCTGTAAAACACACTCAGTAGCAGCTGCACACGACAGTATGAGTCATTTTGTGTGTCTCTCATAGTTCTGACCATTAATCAGATCTATTGTATTGAAGCATCTTCAGTCAAATAGTCCTTTACTGTTGAAACCTCTTTAACTTCAAATTTGTGCAGCCAAATTTTCTTTGAAACACCATTTGAGCAACATTATTTCATAGTCTATCTAGTCTCAAGATATGAAATATGTCAGGATAAATCGTATGTAAAATTGTGCAAAGAAAACATCTGTAATATTCCCATTTGATGAAACGATGCAGTCATTAAAAACACAGTCTTATAGCTTCCGTAAAAAGAACTGAAACAAGCTAACAGAGAATTTATTATGACAATGATGAGTAAAACAAGACAATTTTAACTTCTGTTGAGCGACTTAAAGGGAGAATAAAAAAGAGAAACTTGGTTTTTGAGGGGTTAATTTAACGTGACAGTGAAGATCAAAATATTCAGAAGTATAACTGCTGCTTTGTTCCCTTTTTAGCTTCCCCTTTTTTTTTGTTTTGAACCAAGAATTGCAGAATATCAGTGAAGCCTGGACTTGTTTGTGGCTGCTGCTGAATAAGGAGAACTCATTGACTTGATAGTGGATCTCTTGGTGTGTCAAGAGGCCTGTTTATTGTGTGAAATTAAATTATAGCTACTGTTTCAGTTTTTTTGTGTGTTTGTGTTTGTGCAGAGTGACGTCGCTTTTAGGCTACAATCCTCAGGAGCTGATGGGTCGGTCCATCTACGATCTCTGTCACACACTGGACATCAAGTGTTTGACCAAAAACCACCTCAACTGTGAGTGACGGTTCACACACACACATACACATTACATAACTGTATGTGCTGTACTTGATTTCAGCCGTGTGTGTGTGTGTCTGCAGTGTGTTGGAGGAGCCAGTCGGTCAGCGGTCAGTACAGGATGCTGGTGCGCGGCGGAGGTTACGTTTGGGTGGAGAGTCACAGCGCTGTCATCCCCAGTGTGCGAGCCTCCAAGTCCAGGACCGGCGCCCACCAGCCGCTCTGCATCCTCTGTGTGACCTACGTCCTCAGGTGTGCACGTGTGTTTGTATGTGTGTCAATGTGTGTTTGTATGTTAGTGTAGTATGCTGAGAAAAGAGATGTGACTCTACCTTGATGCGCTGAATCTTTCGCAATAAAAGTTGTCTAGCTTTTATGAATCTTTCACAATTAAAGATCCCATATTAAACTATTTTTACTCAATGTCACTCAGCTGTCAGATGTCCAACTAAACTGTATTGTAAATGTATCGCCCCAAACTGATCCGTGGTCCTGAATATCGGAGAACGAGCTGTTTCTGTGCCTGTACCTTTAAGTAACATGGTTACTGTCCACGGAAAAGATTGTTACCACTATATGACTTAAAATTGGTGGGTATTTAATCAGTTTAGCTCTTGCTCTGCACTGCAGCCATAGAAATAGACGTGGTAGCCGTTTTATGGCGCTGAGGGGCCGACCTCACTGAACAGCCTGTATACGAGCACCGTTTTACCAGTCGATGGGCTGCAGAGTCGATGCAGGACCCGTTTGCTTTCCTCATCCGAGGAGTTGGCGGTCTCAGGGAGGATCAGTTTATGTATGTAGAGACCAGAAAAAACCTGTTTTTCATAATTTTATTTATAGCCACAATAGAGACTCTGTGGTTAAGGATGGTCCACACACCTAACACTTATCTAAAATAAAAACTGACTCATTCACATTGATCCCCAGAGGACGAGGCATGGTCACGTTGTGTGGTCATCTGTGATTCCCCCAGCATTGCCAAGACGTTGGCGTGATGTTTTTCGATTTCAGAGGAATTTCTCTACAATGAGCTACAAGACGGGATTCCCATGAAATCTGAACAGACATTCACGTCTCCTGAGCTTCCACATACTGTAGCACAATGGTTATGGTCAAAATGTTCCAACCGCTGTGACTTTTTTGTGGTTTGTGACCAAGTACCTGTCAGACTTTCCCACCAGCCCTCAGCGGTAGCGCGTAGCTACACGTTGCATAATTTCACACAGACAGACCCTGTAGTCAGACCAGACAATCAGCCTTTTTTGATGTTTGATGAGGGAAATGTGGAAATACTGTGCAGCTCGTGTCGCTCCCCCGCCGATCTCAAAACAACATGGATTTAGGATTTAGGATTTAATTTATTTGCACAATTTACAAGAGACAGAAACAGTATAAAAACAGCAAAACAAATGTGCAGGTGAGATTAAAAAAACCCAGAGGGGTTTATAAAGAAAATCTCACCTCATAGAAACAGAAGATAAGACTACAACAATAGTCAAAGCAAACAAAACGTAAAAATAAAAACTAATTCAAAACAAGCTAAATTTTTGTGGGTTTGTGTGTGTGAGTGTGTACATGCATGACACGTGCATATGGGTGTCTGGCGATAATGGAAATATGTAGGCTACACATGCACTGACAGTCACTAGGGATTATGGCTAGAATCTGCTATATTTGCCAAAATCTTTTAATATCCCTTTAATGCAAATATTGGATTAACACAACTGCAAACAGTGGTGCATTTGCAAGTAGGAGATATAGCCTATTGTCGTGACAATGATGTTTGGCCGCCACCTGAATGCATCATCTATTGTGTGAGGCTGATTGTAAAAAAAAAGAAAAGAAAAAAACAATACTGTTTAATTCCATTTAATTGTTACCAATACTTAACATTTCAAGATAAGCTGATTCCCAATATCTCGACCCCTGATTTCAGAGGCTCTGTGTGAATATCTTTCAAAAGACATGATACAGATGCTGAATTGCTGAACTCAGTTGGAGGTAAATCCTTAAATCTGCCAAACGTAATCACATTAGCACCGCCGCCCTGAGCTGGCTAGCGTGCTTAACTCAAGGTACGGCTGCGTCAAAGCTCATGCTCACAGAGCTGCTAGCGTGTCTGCTAACCGTTAGCCTCGTCAGCTCCTCTGACAAACAAAATACTGCATCAGCTGCTAAACCGCAACATGCAACACCTTTTGCAAGACTTGTAAATAACCATGATTACTAAAATCACCAAACAATTCTGGTGAAGTCTTTGAACCATTACATTTCCCAGAACTTACCCATTGTCTTATCCTAGAAGGTAGCCTATTTGTTTTTCACATTGGAAAACACCTCCAGGCCTTTCTGGAGAGCCAAGGCCAACAACTGTTCTCTGAATTTTTCTTCATTACATGAAGAAATACGATGAAAATATAAAAGCAACAGTAATGTCACTTAAATAGTGATTTTTACAGTTTTTACTGTGAATTTTATGTCATTAAAGCAAACAGGATTTGAAGGTAGCGACTGGTTTCTTTGGGCTGCAACTAATTAGTTTCATTCGTAATTAACTCAACTTTTCATATTTGAGAAGCTAAATGTTAAAATGTTTGCCAGTTGCAAATTTGCAAATTAACAAATTTTTTTTCATTAAATAGTCGGAATCGATGTAAAAAGAAGAAAAAAGTGATAGAAAGAACATTAACATGCAAATATCTGAATCAGCTCCCATCAAATTCCCATAGAAGTGGCAGGTTCAGTGTAATTCTGAGTGACTGCTATTACTAACATGTGGTTTCATGCTCCATTTGTGTGTCTTCCAGTGGCGTGGAGCAGCCGTCGCTGCAGCTCTCTTTGGACCAGACTGTCAACAGATACTTGAACTGAAACTGGAGTATGAAGACCAATTTGCTGAATCCTTCTCATCTTATAAAATCTGCTCTACCTCTGTCATTCTCATCACATTTATCTTTATTATTAAATATTAAACTTTCTCATTCCAAACGACCCGTGGCAGCGTGTTTGTTCCTGTGTTCAGATATCGTTATTTGCTGCAAATGTGTGAACTACAGTTGTTGATTACAACCGAGACACTAAAACAATGTGTTGGTTGCAGTTTCAAGCTCTGATAGTTCAGGTAGATAATTTGTCTCATTTCACATTTTTTTTTGCCTCATTGTTTTGCATATGTGTTGCATTAGGAGTGCGTCTGGCATCCTCAAAGAAAACTGAAAGCTCACAGTGTAGACTGTGGTTGACAGACAGTTGACAGGGCGTATGTGAGCTGAAATTTGTTGATGAAACCAGGCAGTTTGACTTCTCCCTGACCTCTCTGGGCCTGACCTTAGTTCCTTTGGGGTTTCCTTCTGGGCCACCTGACACGTGGGGTTGACATCTGACTGTCGTACAGTGCGCGCACACACACACACACACACACACACACACACACACACACACACACACACACACACACACACACCGAGTATATATAGCAAGATATGCATTGTGCTGATGAAGAGATGTGAACAGACGCAAGTCAAAGCCACAGCTTCCTGAATAGCGACACTCAAGAGGAAAGTTCTCGTGAGAACTTTGTCAACTTTTTACCTCTCGGCCCCTACATACACTCTCTCACACTCACACACACACACACACACATACAAACAACAGATTATTACTAGTTTCAGTTCAACCGGCGCTGCTTGTGTGAAAGTAGAGTGGAAACAGTCCGAAAAGTAAAATGCGTTAGGAAATAACAACAATTAAATATAGTTACCCTATTGGTCACAGCACAGATTTCTTTTTTCAGCCCTCCCCCCATTGCCAAACACCTGTTAAAAAAACACACTGCATGAGCATGTACAGTGGTCATTTAAAGATAATAATGGGTCTTGACACATGCATGCATTAAAATTTTAAAATTTTACTGATTAAGTTTAAAACTGATTTTTTTTAGGCCATTTGTTACAATGTAAATCAAAAACAAACACACAGAAAGTACAAATTTGCTGCACTTTTATTTGCCTATTTCAATTTCTTTCTATTTAATACATCTACTGCGTCACATTTAATAAATATGCATTTACCAGCTTTACTTGGCTCGACAGGTGAACACTTTATTCTAATACACAGACTGTTGTAGATTCAACAACCCTACAGTAACGTCTATCTGTCCATTTTCTGCTGACTATCTGCAAGGGTCGTGGCGGCAGCAGGAGCAGCTGTTTTGACGAGACTGGGGAAATAAATCTGCACTGATAACTATAGGGTTTCTGCTTTTTGTAAATTTCTTGATAACCCAAAGTAGCCTAATAACAAGGAGATAGAGAAACAAACCTTGATCATGTTTGGCATTCAAATACAAATGATTTAAAGCAGATCTTAAATAGTTATATCTTCCGACAGCAATTCAAAGTACAAATGATTTAACATTTATCATCCTACAGTTTTTATCCAATGAGGAGAGAGAACGGATGCAGGGCTGTGTGTGCAGCCAAGGAACGCCGTGAATGTGGCGACGTAGGGACGAGGACTGTTATGGTGCTTCAATGGAAATTCTATTTTTCCGACCGTGAAGTGGTACCAGTTCGATCTGGTACGAGTTCACCGGTCGGAAGTTACGAGTGGCTGTTATAGTGACTTTCACCGGTAAAACAGGTCGGAAAAACACGAGTGGGTTGCCTGGAACGCTACAAAGTCGTAAGTTGTGACTTGAAGCTGTAATTTACGATATCAAAAGCCTGTCTGGAACGCAGCATTAGCGAAAACGACCGGACCACTTACTTCTTCTTTAACACAACTTGACAGCTGATTTTTTATGACAGAATCTAATGTTAATTCTATTATCTGACACTTAAACGCATACACACACATAGCATATGCAATATATATACAGTAAAGCAGCCCCAGTTTGATTTTTAAAAAAGTCTGTGAACCTTCATAACCCCCAACACTGATGCAGTGAGACTACAGAATCAGATAGTACGGAGAGATATAGCTCCATCTGCTGCTTGACTGTAGTTATTGAAACAAAGCGTATGTTCAACCGCCTCCACAAGGCGGCCATGTTGCCCCAAAAAGTCATGCAACATGTGCAATAAAGAATAATCTTGTTGTTAAAGACCTTCAGCTTCAGCTTGTGGCCTTCACCAGTGTCTTCTTGTCTTTGTTTAGAACAGTTTCATTTGTTTGTCTCATGCGGGTGAAATGTAATTTACTGGGAACTATCGGAGAATGACATGGAGATGTCTTTTCTTATCGATAATGATGTCAGCACAAATTATGATGCTGATGTTATGAATGATCCAAACCTATGTCCCTTTAGAAAAATGAAATCTGCATTTACTTAATTTCCTCTTTTTAAAGTGCTTCTTCATTAACGGCTCTAGGAAACTTTTTTTGGGTTCGTCTGCCATGTTCTGGTCGACTATGCCAGTTTTCAAGGTCACCCTGATAGTTGTGGAGTGAATTTGTGTCACTGCAGAAGCCTGATCACTCCAGTCTGACCGAGTATGAGACACAGCGGGGGCAGAGATAAGAGACGTGGGGAGGTCACGGTGGGTGGGGGGGTTCATTTCAAACTACCACGAGATCCTGTTTTAAAGGAGCAGACACAGACGCGAAAGTTTCACAACCTTCACGCTCAGACGAAACGACGGCCTCTGTCCCTCTCATGCACTTCCAGTGAAAAACCCATGTGACTTGACTGAACAGACCCTTGTTTACGTCCTCCCCCCTAGATGCTTCTTACGCTCCCCTCCCTCCCCCAGTCACACACCCCTATGGTCGGGTGGGTGTTGTCAGGCCCTAAGCCAATGATATGACAGTGCTCACCCTTTGAAACACAACCGTGATAAATCAGTGTCTGGCTGCGTGGGGAGCAACACAGAGGCAGCAACAGCCAGGGGGAAGAACATCATTAGAGATAAACTGCAGTCAAACAGAGAAGGAGATACTGAAGAAGAGAGAGAGTGTTATTTCATATATGAAAATTAATACGATACGATAAACTTTATTGTCCCGTTCAGGGAAATTTGTCTTGTCTAATCATTCATTTTCATTTATTGCAGCCATTGTTTTATTGTTGATTAACATGGGGTTTTATGTGGATGAGGAAAGGCTGCAGAAACAGAGCAAAGTGTGAGTGAAACTGACCTTTGGTGCAGAGTTCAAAGTGCTTTGGCTGATACATGTGCTACATGACATGTGGAAAACAAGTCAGTGTCCAAATGCATTAATAAGATTCAGCTCAAGAACATTGCACAGCATTTTTACATGACCATAGACAATATATTTATCCTGAGGTAATTCAAATAAAATCAAATAGTAGAGACAAAATGTATACAAATAGCTGTAGGAAATAAAGTTGCAGGAAAACAGTGGGATGTTCAGGGTCATTGACAATAGGTGAAGTTGAAGAATAGTTAAGGTTTAACAGACTTTATTGTTTTTAGAAAACAAGTTTCACCATCTTGACTTTGAAAGTATCTGGTGAGATGCAGGAGTAAAGCACAAGTTTAAATGAAGTACTTGATGAAACGTAGAATATATATATATTTAGAAAAGCTGTTGTGTTGAGGGTGCATTTCTGAGATTGTGGTGAGGTGTGACCATATAGAGCTTCAGGTATCTTTACTGGCGATTGCTTATCTGCCAACAAATAACAGAACAAACCGGCATAGGAAGATCTGTCTCCCGAAAATTGTGCAGCTTCATCTCAGTCAGGATATCAGCTTTGAAAAGTCAATAAAGGAACAGTATATGGCCCTGTAGTAGACCGACTGAACAATAACATGATAAGCTCTGCCTTTATTGCATTAGTAATACTGAAACTCTGCCTTGACTTTGTGCCAGATGCAATTGGTAACATGGTTACTATTGATTATTTTGTCAGACTGACACTAGAGAGAAGACACAGGATGTTCAGAACACACAGATATGTAAACTCACCATGCAAACCTATGTATGCACTTACTGTGAATGTAAAATCACACCTAACAGAGCCATAAATCCCTTTTCTTTTCATGTTGTGTAACCATGTGTTTGTGCCGGTGTTTAAGCATACAGTATGAATGTGTATTTGTACCTGTGCCCAGGGGGGGAAGGATCTAATCTTATCTCCTGTGCAGAGTCCACAGGTGTAAGCCCGGGTCAGGGTCTTCATTCAGACCAGCTCAGCACTCGGATTCTATCTCTGTGCCATGCAGATTGGTGGATAGGGTTTGCATGTACAGTATGAGTGAAATGACATTCATCGTGCCAGTTCTAGGTGAGAGCAACTCTGTGCTAAGCTACCATTTCACTGTGGGAGTTTAGATGCACCACAATAAACCAGTGCAACCAGCAAAAAATACCTTATTTCTAATGAGAATATTGTGCAGGCTCATCCCCATTAAAGCATATCTCACATATAGGCTAATAGCAGATATTTATAGCAGTTTTTTTTTAATGATGTTCTCTCGGCATGAACAGTGTGTCAAGCATAAAAAAACGCTCTGCTGATTGGCTGATCAGTAGGTTGTACCCATAATGCCGCTGTGCTGAATCAAAAGGCCTCTGATGAAAATGAACTCCAGCAATCTGGTTGTGCCGTCGCAGCTCAGTGGAAGACGCCAACTCTCCCTCACCTTGCTTCACACACACACACACACACACTCACTTTTCCGCCTGTCTTGTTCCAGCTGTCTCTGAAATGCTTCCCAGTAGACACCATTCACACAAACACACACAAACACACATACACATGACCTGCTGCCCTAAATGATGCAGACTCGCTTGCACAAATATAATTGCTCACATAAAGAAAGCGTGCAGGGACAGAACATATAAGTCAGGTCGGATCATCATCACAGTGAAATCAATTGTGTTTGTATTAAGCAGAGAAGTGGGAACACTTTTCCACCAGGCTTTTGGTTTCATGGTGAAGCTTAATAAGACATTCGGCTGTAAATGATCAGCTAATTTCAATGTTTGAATGCAAGTGCTGATATTTTTTTGTATTTTTTTATAGTCTTTTTCCAATTTTCATGCTTTTATTTTGAAAGGCTCGCTGGTTTATTGGTCAGTTCTCCACATTGCAATGGTTCGGCAATTTTCTGTGCAGATATTTGTTCTTCGTGGATGGTTTTAAGTAAAATGTCAAAGCATATATTGGATAAAATTACTCAATCACATGTGGCCAACCAGTTCTCATGGGCCTCAGCTTGACCTTGCCTTTAGTTCCTATTGGCAAATATGAGCAAACTAACACATGTTGTTTGCTATACAGCAGCACTGTCAAGTACATTTAGCATCCAGCTATAAAAACCCTCACGCTGGAGTCGCTGGAACCTGTTAATAGTTACTGTGTCTCTGCTGATCGCATCGCCAGATCAACTGAGCCATTAATTGTAGAGGCTGGTTAATGACTGATGCAGACACAGTGGGCTGACTCCCTCTTCCTCCTCCTCCTCCTCCTCCCTCATGGCAGAGCAGGGAACTGCTGATGACAGCAGGCCTGGCAGAGTGAGATCCTTTGATCAAACCACAAAGTACAAAACTGTAACAGTGTGGTCGCTGTGCAAAAGCTAATGAATGACCAGGCTGATGCACTTCATGCCTGCCACTTAACGTATCGAGACACTGAATGAAATATTGATTGAGTTTTTAAAATACTTATTTTATGCTTTTCACTTTAAAACTTTTTCAATCGGTTTAAAAGTTCTATGTAATCTTCAGGTTTATTTGCTGAGAAAATACTGACTTGTTTCATTTAGTGAATGGCCTTATTACAGTGCAGAAAGCTGTCAAAGAGGCCATTCAGGGAAGTCCGGCGACATTCTTACCCTAGATGCAAGGTGTCCTGTCTGTGCTGACTATGCAGGGTGCAGTAACCCTCCACCTCCTCCCACTCTCTATTATCCCTCTTGAAGAGGAAAGGCAGACTCAGGATGTTATCACACAACTTGATCCTCTCAGCTAAATGTCACCAGGAGTGAACATTTTCCCACCCTGATTAAGTCTTGTATTATAACAGTAATAGTTATTTGCTAAGTCACTTTGAGTCATATTTAATGTTTGTTGTTTTTTTTGTTATGAAACAGTGCCACACTACTGGATATCACAATGTTTTGCATATTGCCATCGATATAGTATTAGCAGCATCATTGGAAATATTAGAATTGAAAGTTGCAAAGGCACATCTAAAAGTTAAAAGTACTCATTCCCTGTATTCAACTGTATGATAATCACTGATGTATGTCTGTGATGCTGTTTAACTATAATAACAGGGATAGACAACCTGCAAAAATAATGGCTACAATGCAGTTCACTTTGCAGAGGTATAGAAATACATTAAAATCAAAAATGGAAAAACACATTTTAAAGAAAAAAGAAAAGACAGACTTAAAGAAGAAGTAAGTGGTCAAAAATTTTGGAAAAAACTTACGACTTTGTACATTTTTTTCCGAAAACAGCCACTCGTAACTTCCGACTGGTGAACTCGTACCAGATCGAACTGGTACCACTTCACGGTCGGAAAAATACGAGTTTCCTTGAACGCACCATTACAGTCCTCGTCCCTACGTCGCCACAGTCACGGCGTTCCTTGGCTGCACACACAGCCCTGCATGCCGTTCTCTCTCCTCATTGGATAAAAACTGTAGGATACGATAAATGTTTTCTCCTCGGCTCAGAGCAGAGCAGAGTGACTGACAGACCCGTGTTTTGGTCCAAACACTCTATGTAAGTGATTGCTGTCGGAAGATATAACTATTTAAGACTTATATTAACACAAATATATCACTTACTTCTGCTTTAATGAATTTACAGTTATAGACCTCAGGTGTGCAGGCAGACTGTTCCACAGGTGAGGAGCATAATAACTGAATGTTGATTCACTTTGTTTGGTTCTGGTTCTGGGAACACATAAAACCTGTAGTCCCAGATGATCTGAGGGGACTGGATGTTTCATAACATGGATTATACAATAAATCTAGATATATTTTGGTCCAAGGCATCTATAATATGGTCCATTTTCCTGGTGTTTGTAAGGACTCGGGCAGCAGCATTCTGAATGCTGCAGATGTCTGATTTTTTATTTCGACCAAAGCCTTAATTCTTGCTATGTTTTTCAGGTGGTATTAGGCAGATTTGGTGATATCCAGGTCAGAATCAATAATTACACCAAGATTTCTGGCTTGATTTGAAGTTGTCAGTGACATGGAGTCAAGGTGAGCAGCATTGATCTTTGACCTTTCATTTTTGGGGCCATATCATAATTTTCATGCAGGTAGACTTTATTGCAGGATTGTTGTTTTGAGCTAAAAGTGTACCTAATAAACTGACAAATGGTGCAAACCCCGAGAACGCGCGCTGTCAAGTTGCAGTGACGGGCGCGCGCACCTCCGTTGGTCCTCCTCTTCCGCGTGCGTCTCCACGGAGCCCCCGCTGCCTTTTAAAGCAAACGGACCCAGCGTGTCATTCCCCACTCGGCCAGAGGACGGGACACGGTGAGGAGTCGCTGTGTCGCTTATTCTACCCCTCTCTCCTGTCGTCACCCCCCATTGTCCTTGTAGTTTAGTTGCCTTTTTATTTTTTTTATCTCTACGTTTACACATTTAGCTCATTTCAGTCATGTATCGTTACTTCGGGGAGCTGCTCAGCCGCTCTGCGGGGAGCGCCCTGGCCTCTGGCTGCGTGGACTCCGCTCTCCCGGCGTCCTCGTCCCTGATGCGGGTTCGTCACTATGCCGACGCGGCGGACAAGCCCGACGACCCCAACTTCTTCAGGATGGTGGAGGGCTTCTTCGACCGCGGTGCCACCATCGTGGAGGACAAGCTTGTGGAGGACCTGAGGACCAGGGAGAGCCCCGAGCAGAAGAGGAACCGAGTGCGGGGCATCCTCCGCATCATCAAGCCCTGCAATCACGTCCTGAGCGTGTCTTTCCCCATCAAGAGGGATAACGGGGAGTGGGAGGTCGTGGAGGGCTACCGCGCCCAGCACAGCCAGCACAGGACGCCCTGCAAAGGGGGTAAGTGTTGGGCAACACCTCCCCCCGTTACTGGCCCCTTTTTGACAGTTAGCTACTAGTCGGCTACTTAGCATTAGCCTCACTGTTAGCAGCCACTTTAAAGCACAAAAACAGCAGGCACGAGGCTGCAGCCGCTGTCAACAGCTGTAACGGTAGCTAACGGTGGACGTTCCACACCGGTTCTATCCGGAAACAACCACCGTAACGTGTTGTATGTGCATTTGTTTACGTCATACAGTTTAGATGAGACTTCACAGTGACCTTCTCCTTCCTGCTGCTGTTGCTGCTCACCTGTGGCTGAGCCGCAGCTGTGGAATAATTTGCCACATTCAGTTCGTTCTTCACCCCCATTAATATCTTCAAAACACGGATTAAAAACCCACCACTTTTCCATGGCTTATTTTTTTTTTTGATTCGGCATAGTACAGATACTCCATAATCCTCGGAATTTATTATTATTATTGACCCACAGTCTTTCTCTGTATTTCCCCCCTCTCTTTTTATACTCTTTTGTCATTGTTGTTCTTGTTTTGCACATAAGTGTAAAACACTTTGGTCAACACTTGTTCTTTTCTTTTCTTTATTAGGATCCCCATTGTTTTTAAATGTGTGTGCCTGTGTTTTTCCATGAATGGAGGGGTCGTATCAGTTTACTTCCTGTCACTGTCATGTGGTTCAGTCTTATTCTAATATACCTATTACTTGTGTGTAATGTGCAGACACATGGCTGACCATTGAAGAAAACTAACTTTTCTGTCAGTTGACTCACACTCACGTGTAAACCCAAGCAGAGCAAATACACAGTGATTGTAGTCTTCACCAATAGACAAACACTGAAATCCAGTGTTTGTGCAGCGAGCGTGTTGAGCTTGGGTGGAACATAATGAATATAAAGCAATATGGCTGCGTGGTTTATGCTCTTTTGGTTCAGAGTTCAAGGGTCACAGCAGAGGCACCGCCATGAGCTACTGCTGCAGTGCACTCTGGGTAAGTTGAGAGAGTAGAGGGATATGATGTATAGGAAGATAGACTTGGGGAGGAGGGGGGTGGTTGTGTTTCCAGGCACTCCTATTTGTCAGCAGCAGTGTGACAGGTGGGGGAGGGTTGCTCTGGAGTGGAGGCATTCTCTGAAGAAAAAGACATACCATTCAGTCAGCCACTCAAAGGCCATGTCTGAATGGTGTGGAGCGGACACTGGCCTGGCATTAACACTATGAAACCTTCCACCGCACCTGCTCCGTGGAGTAAATGTAGACCTATTCCCAGGAGGTGTATTTCTGTATTTCTGCACGTGGTGCGTGCACTAAACACAAGAATTGGTTTAACATAAAAAAAACAGATAAAAAGCTGAACAGAGTGGGCACATTTATGTCACCCAGATAAAATTATCCATTACAATTTTCCTCCATCAAACCACTTCACAGTAATGGATCAGAGCACCTATTTGTGAGTTTGCAGCGCCGCTCTCTGTCCACCCAGTGAGAGAAAATGGTAATATGGGTAAAATCAATACCAGTGAAAGAGCTTCATTGCCTCTATGTCCATCTCGTAAAAGCCTGAAGAGAACTGAGCATCACCTCGATCAAAAAGCTCCATCAAAATCCAGCTCACCATTAACGCTCCTCTATAGATGTAGTCTTACTAAAATGCTTCCTCTAATGTCATAACCAGTTGTTACAAAGGTAGGCTACACAAATGTTAACCTTCGATGAATTAAATTGAGATGCTTGGTCTTAAAAAAAACTTGTTCACGGCGAAAGCCACTTATGATTCACTGTGAGATCACTGCAACTACTAGAACTGATCTTACACTTGAGCCAGGACCTGAGTCACTTGGATCAGATCTATATTTAACTCACACATGTAAAACACGCTGTTCACACAGGTTTTGTTTAACTGACAGTTTATTGATTACAGTGGCTAAATAAACACGTCTGATAGATCACGTAAACTGAATTCCTGTATAATAGAGTTGGAATAGGGGGGTAAAAGCAGCTTATTTTTTCCAGTGGGTTTAATTATTGATGCAGTGCACAGACCCTGCGTTCAGATCAAACTACAAAGTGCAAAGGGTGTTTGTGAACGTGCATGTGGTGCTCATGCTCCAGCTTGGAGAGCCACACGGAGCAACAGCTGCTGGACTGAGCTGCACTGCTCTCTACCGACTACTGAGCAAGTGTTTTTACTGTACAACAACGTTGACAACAAATTGGTATAGTGTGTAGTTTGTGGAAATTTGTGCCACTCAAATTTTGTCCAGTCTGCTAAATAATCTGCATCCTTCTCCTTTCTGTGCAGAAGTGGGATTAAATCTATGAGGTGTCACTAGTGTCACATGGGAAACCTGAGCGCAGTAGCGTGTGAAAGTTGCATAGATGTGTAAAAAAAAAAAAAGCCAGTTTGTCAGTACAAATCTTAAACAATGTGGTGTAATGAAATGCAGTGTCAGAGCCCCCTGCTGCTTAATCCAAATCTCTGTCTTGGTCATCGCATCCAATTCTGTGTCTATCCACTAAAGTAAATGAATAACAAGACACAGTTACTAATGTAAGGTGCAGACAGCTACTCACAGCAAGGCAGATACATCGAATAAATGACAGAGTTAGTGAAAGAACAGTGACAGAAAATATGCAGTCATTCAAACCAGACACACCGTTATCCAAGCGAAAGCATCAGCATCATGTGTTTTGATAGGAGTCTAGATATGCGGGTCTGTTACCTCAGGCCTCGAGTTGAAATTCAGCTGCTCTGATGGCTGTGACTAACTCTGAATTTCAGCTTTGGCTCCGTTTGTTTCCCACCAAAAGTCTGCCCTTCATTTCAGAGGAATGTGTTTATACGGATACAGTGTGTTTTGGTTCTGTTGGTTGGTTGGGCGGATGAATTGGTAGCTGGGTGGGGGATGGGTGGACTCGGCAGCGAGGCCTTTCCCCCCCCTCCTCCCTCCCTCTTTAATTTGATCACTGAGCTCAAGATTGTCCTCTGACGGCCCGAGCTCCTCAGCTGATCTGTGGATGAATGGGAGTGGAGACAGAGGGAGATCCACGGCAGCAGCTTTGTTTACCCGGATGTTTGATCTTCTTGTGCTGCTGTCATGCTGCAATAATAACAACACAGATAAAAGCAGATGGATATAAAATTAAGTGGCACTTTTTAAGATTATATAGAGTTTTACTCGAGCTTCCTGTGCTCTGCAGCTTACAGTTGAACACACAAATAGACGCAGCAATGCTTTTGAATCTGCAGTCTCCTCTTTGTGCTGTTTGCCCTTGGGTTTCTCTTTGTAAGCTAACCCTGGATATGCTATATTTGGTATTGCCAGCCAATCGTACACTCACACACACGCACACACACACAAACATGCAAAGTGCACCAAGTAGTGTGACTTGGGCAGCCCTGCTTGACCAGCAGCTGGCTATATGATCTCGTCTAACGCTGCTGCTGCTGCACACGGGTTCGCCCACACATGTCGCCCAGGCAATGGTAGTAAACTCCACATAACAGGAAGATATTACTGCTGCAGCGCGAGGGGCTGTGGGTCAGAATACAGGGCCGGGATTGGCTCATTCGGCCTCCGCCCCCGCCCATTACTGTTAACTGTGGCTGCCAGACACAATTGGTGAACTCCGATTTCTTCATGTGGTCTGGTGGAGCTGTGGAGACCGTAACTTGTGATCAGTTGATCAGTGCAGCGTCAACAGTGCTCTATCTATTCACTACTGCAGTCTGTTGCTGTTCTAGAGACAGTTTCAGTGTAGTCTCATTGCATTCTGGATAATAGTAAAAATATCAATCGTTCAAAAATGAAATATGTGTTTTTATTATGAAAAAAAGTCTCTTTAAACACAAGAAAACGACAAAACCAACACCTCTTTAGCAGACTTTTCTTTTTTCCCCCTCATTTTTATTTGTATGTTCACTGTTTTAAACTTCCCTGTATGTCTCTGTGTG
This sequence comes from Decapterus maruadsi, assembly GCA_030347415.2. NCBI lineage: Eukaryota > Metazoa > Chordata > Actinopteri > Carangiformes > Carangidae > Decapterus > Decapterus maruadsi. The sequence goes on along the minus strand of CM064888.1, from coordinate 7,187,829 downwards.
TTTCCTCAGGTATCCGTTACAGTACAGATGTGTCTGTGGATGAGGTGAAAGCCCTGGCTTCCCTGATGACCTACAAGTGCGCTGTTGTTGGTGAGTTTTTAAAGTCTAAGCGCTCCACTTAGTGGCTCTCCCCTCCTGATCTTCTCATGCATATTTAATGTCCAACTCTGACAAACTTCTAGACATTTATCCACTTCATATTTAATGTTTGACTTCTCTGGACACTGCTCTTGACTTAATTCTCCACAACTTCAGGTTATTGGCCATGCAATAGCAGCAGAAAACAGTTAAAAATGTGGTTCTGCATGTGTATTTTTAAGTCTTGTGTGTTTGTACAAGTTAATATATGTTCCTCTGGTTTGTAAGCTGTGTTCATTTTCCTCCAGATGTGCCGTTTGGTGGAGCCAAAGCTGGAGTCAAGATCAACCCCAGGAATTACACTGTAAGCCCTCTAATGTCTCTCCTCCTCCATGACACTTACACGCACATGTACAGACACATTGAAGTGTTTGCTATATTGCATAAAGGAAGGCAACAAAGCATAACATGAGCATAACACGAGTGCAGTCTGTGTGTTTTTCCTATGCCTCTTTCTTGACCCAAACAGACTCGCCTGATGATTCAATCGCACAAGAATGTACAAGGCAGGGCTGCAGAGCTGCAGAGCCTCAACCTTTCATGTTACACACAGTGAAGGAAAATTCAGTTAGACGAGAGAATAATTGAACAGAGAGAGATCATGTTGGAAAAGTAATGCTCTTGAAGCAGATAATCCAACGTGTCGCTCTATCTTCCTCTAGATTTGTTGAGTTTTCATTGAAAGGCTGGAGGAGCTGCAGTGCCAGTAAACTGCAGGACGAATCAAATATGAACAATTTGTGATTTAGGTTAAATGTTCTCTGTCTTTAAATGATACCTGCCTGGCTTTTATTGGATTACTCGCAGGGATTTTAGTCTTTCTATCGATGGATACTGCGAAGTAAATAGATTTAAAGGTCGTTGGCTGTTGCCTCTGAGCTCAGAGTTGACTGGCAGCGAAGTCTAAACAAAATCATTTTGACCGAAAACGCCTGTAGCATTGTTCTAAATGTCTGGTTCAAACTATTGCTTCATATGGAGGACGCATTGCTTGGTTTGCAGGAAGTTAAGTTACCAAGGCGATGACATGTTTTTTTCCTAAACTGTACACTTTCTGTTTGCTGCAGGATAATGAGCTGGAGAAGATCACCAGGAGATTCACTATTGAGCTGGCCAAGAAGGGTTTCATTGGTGAGTAAGTTTAAAAAATAATTTTACTGGTCTGCTTTGTATTTGCTATTTGGCACTACAGTGAGAAGACTGTAGCTGCAGTGATGGATATTTCCACTCAGAGAGGTAAACATTTCCTGTCATCTAGTGCTGTTTATTCAGGTTGGGGTAGCTCAGGGTGTGCCTGTGTCAACTGAAGCGACGAAACAATTAATACTGGTGAAAGAGAACGAGGTTGGGATAAAAATAGGACAAAAAAACTGCTACAGTGCTAAAATACACGTAAAAGGTAGCATTACAACTTTACTTGGGTTGAAGTATAAAAGTATCAACATATAAGTAAAGTATCCGCCTGGATTTCAATACGTATGTATCTCTGTATTATTTATCTGATTGTGCAAAGTAACTTAAAGGGATAGTTCAACATTTTGGCAAATTGGCACATTGCCATAATCCCTATAGTTTTGGGAGTAGGTTTGTTACCTTTATTTGTCGGTGCAAGCTGTTTTTGGAACAGCGGAGAAGAGCTGCGAGCTGCCCAGAGCTACGCTACGGAGGCCAATGGGATCTCCTGGTTTCCCTCATCAAACTCATCAAATACACAATCCAACAATTCAAACACAGTCTGGTGGACAAGTTGTGACCTGCACATTCACCATGCAGTGACAGAGTTGTTTTAGAGGTAAATGCAGAGACACGCACATCAGCGGTTTTGCATGAATTTGTTCTGTTATTATCTCAGCGTGGTGAATGTGCAGGTCACAACTTATCCACGAGAACTTTATGGAGTTGTTGGATTGTGTATTTGATGAGTTTGATGAGGGAAACCAAGAAATCCCATTAGCCTCTGTAGCGTAGCTCTGAGCTGCTCGCTGCTCGCGGCTCTGCTCTGCCATTCTAAAAATAGTTTGCACCGACCATTAAAGCCCATGAATTTAGGGATTATGGCAATGGGCCAATTTGCCAAAATAGTGAACTATCCCCTAAGTCATTTAGAAGTACAGTATTGTCCATTATTGGGGGTAAAACCAGCAAACTCATCTCTGCTGGAAGTGTAACATTAGTATTAACAATGTTGATGGAGGGCACAGATACACATAAACACTGGTTCAGCAGGTTAACAGCCCCCATCCAGGCTCCTGCTCCGCCCCTGTCTGGATGCATGTGGATGTTTCTGATGTGTCCAGTTCAAACACAGCAGAGCTACAACGTGCATTTTGACATTATCATATGCTTCTAGACCGAGCTAGTTGACTTTTATTTATACACCATATATCACACGTCACTGCTCTGTTGTGTCAGTGACTGTGCAACATGTCAAACTGCACCTACAGTATGCAGAGATTCAGTTAGCCAGTCATCCTTTCCTCGCAGAAGCCCCCTCCCCCATCTCCCTGCATGCCTGCTGCTGTTTTTGGACCTCGTTCCAAGATACGAGACTCACAAGGGCACGAAGGCTGGTGCTCACATTTCCCCCTGGCGTCCCAATCTGTGTTTTCACCAACATAGAAATCGGCAGTGTTACCGTACTTACTTACAGTGACTGGCACGCTCAACACAACTCTCCCACTTTTCCCTCCCTCCTTCCCTTCCTCTCCTCTCCTCTCGTCTCCTCTGCTCTCCGACCTGTCTTTGTTCACCAGGACCTGGCATCGACGTCCCAGCCCCTGACATGAGCACGGGAGAAAGGGAAATGTCCTGGATTGCCGACACATACGCCAACACCATTGCACACACTGTGAGTTCTCCTCTCAGATGTAACCCGAACCAAATCTGCGTGACTTGGCTTTTGGGTTTTGGTACAAACTCCAAAATAGGCCAAATTAAAAACAAGGAGTGACTCACATGTAAACCATGAACAGTGGTTTCCTGCCTCTCCCTTCCACTGGCCCACCATGGAGACATTCCTGCTCTCTTAAAGGCAGCTTTACACACTGAGGCCTGTGTGTTTGTGTGTGTGTTTATGTTATCAATTAATCATTCTCCTATCAAAGCCTGTCAAACACGGCCTATTTGACTAAAGATGGAAAATATTTGCCTCTGTGTGTGTGTGTTGTGTGTTTTGTGTGTGTATTACAAGCCAGAATGAGTGACTTGAAACATCACCCGCGGCTCTGGGATAGCAGGGCTAAAAGATTCATTTGAAATTGATAGATTACTGAAAATAATTGTTACATGCAGCACTAGTGGTTATCTAATATAGGCTGGCAACTTATAATCAATTCATTATGCACAAATCTGTTATCTATATTCATTATTTATCATATTAATCATTTAATTTATCAAATGTTAAGTAATTTTCTGCAGAATATTTAGCATGTTTCAGCTTTTCTTCATCATCAGACTAAGTTTTAATTTGAAACTCTCCCTTTATTTGCTTTAATGCAAAGTGAAAGTCGTCCAGTGAGGTCTCACCTTCACTCAAATCTCCCTCTTTTCCCATGGCGCTCATTTCTCCTTCCCACTCTCCTTCTCTAACCTCCTCCTCTCAGTTAATGCAGTCATGTGTCCTCTGCTCCAGATACCCCTGGCAGGACTTGGGTGACACATTCCTGCTCTGGGTATCTGAGGGCAGGGGGTTATGGGTAGTGTGTGCGCCGACGTTCGGTCAGCTGCTGCGCCCGCTTGCCTCTGTGGCCGTGGTGCTACACAACCTTTTATTGTGAGCATGTCAAGCATCTAACACATCATAGTCGAAAACTAAAGCTGGTGCAGGAAGGTGCAGTACCGCTAACGGCCACTAGATGCTGTTTTCCTAAAATCCTCCAAAGTAAAAGATCTTTTCTCTTGAAATGTAACACTGATTCCTTCAAGTATTGGTCTCGATGTTGGCTTCAGATTTGCAGCTCTGACAACGATTTTAGGCTTTTAAAAAGTAGTTAAAGTAAAAGTGAGTAAAATTTTGTTTATATAGCCCTTAGAATAAAATCAAAAACAACAGACAATATTATGGTTTAGATCAGTGGGTACTAGAGGAGGGCTATAGTCTACAGTCCCATCTCCTGTCTCTCGACTATACTATCAATTAAAGGCAAAAATATTGACAAAAAAAGGCGGTTCTTAGTTTCATTTCCATTTAGGAAGTGCTGTGTGCATTATTTTTTAAAGCTAATGGTCTATGTGATCTTTGTGTGTGTGTTTGTGCAGGACATCAACGCCCATGCATGCGTGACAGGAAAGCCCATCAGCCAGGGAGGAATCCACGGACGTATCTCAGCCACCGGTCGTGGTGTTTTCCACGGCATCGAGAACTTCATCAACGAGGCGTCGTACATGAGCATGCTGGGCCTGACCCCTGGCTTCCAGGACAAGACCTTCATCGTCCAGGTAACCACACACACACACATACATATATACTGTATATACACAGACAAATGCTCTCTCAGCATGATGCACAAGAGGAACGAGATCTACAGCTATCTCCCCGCAGGATTTAAGTTTTTCATTTGAAATCGTGATAAAGGGTTTTAGAGCGGCGCCTCAATCACAGCCACGCCATCTGTTAGAGCCTGGATCTGATCTCTCACAGAGCTGACGGCAGCGAACTCAAGGAGCTTCCCTTCTTTGTTCAAAGGACAAAATGGGATCATTTAACTGAGCCTGCTCTGCTCCTCTAGTTCCTGCATGCTGAGCTTTGTGAAGAAACAATCTGCAGCAGTTTCACTTCCACTTGTCACATGGCACCACCTCACGTGATAAGGACACAGACACAGAGACGCACTGATACATGGTAAAGCGATCCCTCGGTACTGGACTCTGCTGCCTTCCTGGAACTTTTATTATTATTATTAACACTATTATTCTTGACAAACAACACATACGAGAGGATCTGTTACTTGTTTCCCCTCCAGGATTCATGTTACACCCACAAATGTCCTCTCTTGTTTCATAGAGATGTTCAGACAGGGATATTTCCTCAGCCATAATAGAGGAACTGTTGGAGATGCAGAAAGGAGATGAAGTTTGTGGAGTGGGTGTTTGAGTGATTGTGTTGTAAGGATTTCACTGAGAGGGCGAAGAAGCGGCGACAACAGCTGAATCATGACGTGGTTGTTCAGAAAGATAATCCCCCTCTCTTTCTCTCTGTGTCTCTGTTTGAGGATTACGATGTGCTGAGATTAGATTTTCTTAGAGATTTATTAGTGAAAGAGAGGAGACAGCAGATCTTTAGTGTGGCACCACCATCAAAGCAAGGGGCATAATTTCACTCTCTGATCACACCTCATGTTTTAATCAGCGGTGAAGTCGGCTCCTCATATCCCTGTTATGCTGCGGTTCAGTCAGAGTTGAGCTGTGTGACACTGTACATCCTGTCAGATGATAAAGTCAGAGCTCAATCCTTCCGGAGAACACTATTAACCCTTTTTAGAGACTGTATTATATCATTCATATACAGATCCATATACTTTAATATCTCTGGTTGTGTGAAATTACGGTGGTAAATGCTACAAATCTAAATCTTTAGGTGATATTAGATTTGCAAAAGACTGGAAAAAGTGTTATTAAGTATCTTGATTTTATTTTTATGTTACTTTTCCTCCAGATTGGACCAAAAAAAAAAATCTAAAATATGTATTACAATTAGATACTATACAGTATATACAGTATGACATCACTACAGCAAAACCATGTCACTGCACTGCCCTTCACTGACCACATGGTGGCACCAAACTACACTGTAAAGTCACATAGAGATTAACTATACCCTAGGGGTGTAACGGTATATGTATTCGTCCCGTCCCGTCACGGTACGGGGGTCACGGTTCGGTGCACGCAGTCACACGACGAATACGTCTGAGTGAGTGAGAAAAAAAAAAAAAAAAAAAAGTCGAGTCCTCACTCCAATCCAGGGGGCGGTAATGAGCATAACAGCTGCCAGCAACCGTCATACAGAAGAAGAAACAGTTAGAAACAAAAACAAACAAAAGAAGAGTGATGGCGAGTGTGGAGTTGGAAGAGCCGCCGGCTTCATTTAAGTCAGCCGTGTGGGAACACTTTGGTTTCCCGGTGCAACATAACAGCGACGGCGAAAGAGTGGTTGACCGGACTGCCGGCGGTGTTTTACGGAGGTGCGCTACGTCGCTGGAAACACATCCAACATGCTAACACACATCAGCTCGTGAAACGGCCCGGATGCACTGCCTGTGAAACCGCAGCGCAGCGCTGGAGCAGAGGCAGGTTCTGATGGTGTCTTTACGTGAGCCGCGAGCTCCGTCTGCCAAGTTGGATAGACCAGGTTGTACCAGACGGGAAGTCGGGCACAGAAAAGGAGAGAGAATCCGGTCAGTTTTCAAAATAAAGTACCGGTAATTAACGGATGATTAATTTAGCTGTTGCCTGTCCATCTATAAATACTTGTCAGTTGCGTCTGCACATGAGACACATCGATACAGAGCTAGGGACAGACCTGTGGAGCCGCATTTGACCGGTGCGACTGGCAGGCAAACAGCTGTTTCTGCAGCCAGTCCTTGGGCTACACACATTTGTTCATTTTAATTTTTATATTTTATATTCTAAAAAATATTTAAGAAAAACACACAAGCAAACATTTAAAGCAAATTATATTAAAAAATATGGACTTAAATTTTTTTTCGGATTCTTTTCCTCTGTATGAACAGAATGAATGGTATGAGAACCCTCCCAATGCATTTGTTATATGTTCTATTCTATTTATTTTTATTACTTTTATATCAAGAGATGGTTTTACATTTTGCAGTCAATTGGTGTCTGCTCAAAATAAATGAAAAAAGATAGTCTTGTACATGTGTGAGCTTTTGTTAATTTTTTTCCGCTGTACCGAAACCGTACCGAACCGTGACCCCCACACCGAGGTACGTACCGAACCGTGACTTTTGTGTACCGTTACACCCCTACTATACCCTCTTATTGAAGAAAGTGTGTGTGTAACAATTAAAAACAGTCAACTGATCATGCTATTTTATGATTTTGATTAAGGTCATCATATTGATGTTGGGTTTTTGTGATGTTTACCTGGCTGTGGTTTTTCACAGGGCTTCGGTAACGTGGGTCTCCACTCCATGAGGTACCTGCACAGGTTCGGGGCCAAGTGCGTGGGCGTCGGTGAGATCGATGGATCCATCTACAACCCAGAGGGGATCGACCCCAAACAGCTGGAGGACTATAAACTGGTACTAACACTTTTATTCATACTCAAACCTCAGCTTTTCATTCCTAACTTGCATCATCATCATGTCACTTCCAACCTAATATTTTCCTGTGTGTGTGTGTCCCTGCGCTTCCTGCAGCAACACGGCACCATTGTGGGATTCCCAGGAGCCAAACCCTACGAAGGAAGCATCTTGGAGGCCAACTGCCACATCCTGATCCCTGCTGCAGGGGAGAAGCAGCTCACACGTCTCAACGCCCCCAGGATCAAGGCTAAGGTAAAACACACCACATCTGATTTACTCAGAGTCCTGTGCTTTAATATTGTTAAACATTAAGTAACGATGGGTAATTTGGTCGATGTCACATGACGTGTGTTTGTGTTTTTCTGTTTGATCCAGATCATTGCTGAAGGTGCCAACGGCCCCACCACCCCAGATGCTGACAAGATCTTCCTGGAGAACAACGTCATGGTTATTCCTGTAAGCATGCACACACACAGAAAGATAAAATTCTGCATATTTGAAGTTGTTTTGAAACAATTAAATAGTTATTTGTATTTACTATTACTCTCAGTTTTGTAAAAGCAGCTGAACTGGTTTCCTGCATGTTGACCCAGAGACACACACATGACTAAAAAAACTTCAATATTGGTTACAATGATGCCGCTATAAGTACAATGAACGTGTGTTGCATCATAGGTGTTTTTACTACACTGTTGTACCCAGAGCTGGTTTTGATGTAGGTTTATCAAATTAATGAGCTCACAAAGTATTTTTTCAATTGTTTATTATTTATTTGTAATAAAAATCCACCAGCGCATTAAAACTTTTATTTTGGCAGTACAGAGGAATGTGAAGATTGTTGCACACGGACGGATGTCTGAGTGTTGTGATGTTTCTGCTGCAGGACATGTACCTGAACGCTGGTGGTGTGACAGTGTCCTACTTTGAGTGGCTTAAGAATCTCAACCACGTCAGCTACGGACGACTGACCTTCAAGTATGAGAGGGACTCAAACTACCACCTGCTCAGTGAGTTCAAGACTGCTTTCTTTTTCACTTTCCATGTTGTCTCCTCTTTGTTTTTCTTTTTCTATTTCTGTCTCGTTTTCTACTTACTCTTCTCTTGGAAGATTTCTCAACCTTTTTTTTATATTACTAAAATTTCTGTCAAATTCTTGAAGTTTATCCAGTGAACCCATGATCACAATAATTCCACTTTCATAAATGCATATAGTGCCTCTGCTTCCATAAATTTTAGTTCCAAGTTGATGAGGAAGCGTTTCTCTTTCCCATTCTACATTCATCCTGCGATAGACGCTCCTGATTGCTTGGTGCCATTCATGGGCTTTGTCTTCTGAGTAGAGAATGAGGTTGCATATTGAACCATCCCGTCTAGTGTCTGCGAAGAGATAGTTTTTCTTCTTCATCATTCTGCTGTGCTTCTCTTGTTTTCTGGCATTAAAACTCAGCCCAGGATCGTATTCGTGTATTATAGCAGTCATCTGTAGAAAAGGAAAAAGAACCATAATTTGTTGTAAATGAACATGTTACTGGTAAATACAACAACACATTTAGAACTTGCTGTAGTGTTACCCGTGTCTCTTCTTTTTCTTTTTTCATTTTCTCTTCTCGTGGTTTGGTTTTCTTGGTTTGGACCGCCATTCTGGTCTTATCAATACTTCCTGAAAGCACAACCTCAGGTCAGGATTTTTATTAAATATGCACAGTACCTAACCCTAATATGTAAAATCCAGCTCCCCAGACCCAGGGCTTCACTCAATCCTGTTTTCACAAAAAAACTTATAGTATTCTACAAACTGAAGTCTTCTATTTTTTAGTTGTTGCTTAGCATTACAGGCTGTTCTGTCAGCTGACATGTTTTAGATGAAAAAAGATATTTCCATCAGTAAGAAGGAGAAAGTGTCAAGTTAATAAATCAGTCAACAAGAATCTGAAGGGAAGCTCAATGAATTCTTACCAAATTTGTGAAAATCTGGTGTCAGCTGATGTGAATCGTCTGTCCAAGGCAGAGGACTCCTCTGGAAACGTCCTGCCCTCTGTATTTATATCGTCTCTCCATCTCACAAACATCCAATCATACAATGACAGGATCATTTTTCACGATTTGTGGTTTCACACAAGTCAAGTCGTAGTACCTGATCAACCTGACAAACCCTTGGGGTGTGTCATCGCCGCTGGTACAGAAACAGAGGAGTATAATGACTGCTGTAATTTCTCTCCTTTGTTTTTTCTTGCAGTGTCTGTGCAGGAGAGCTTGGAGAGGAAGTTTGGCAAACAGGGCGGACCCATCCCCATCGTCCCCACCGCTGACTTCCAGGCCAGAGTTGCTGTGAGTAACATCTGCATGAGCAGTGCTCATCATGAAAGTATTCATACTTTTGTGAGTTTGATGTGTATAAAGTCTGTACTGGCCTACACACTGCCACCAGGAAACGAGAAATACACTCTGAAATCCAACGCTGTTTCTCCCTCTCCCAACTTTTTGAAATGTATGTCACCAAACTAACCGTCTACCACATCGATTTTAAGCATCATCATCTGACAGTTGTTATAAACCTTTAGCCTGTGTGTCAAAGAAGAGGATACTCAGGACTTTTGTGTACAGATTTATATTTAACACTATTGTTAGCCTGAAGTTATTTCTGCAGAGACTCTAAGTGGTAGTTTTGCTGATCATCTGACAACCTTTTGTGCCTGTCAGTGTTTTCACTGTTTTTTTGTTTTTTTTAACGGTTCAATTCTTATTTGTCTTTGTAACTAATATATAAGTTGAGTTAAACAGTTTGCACACATAGCAACAACACCGCTCATAAGTTATCACCTTCAAGTAATCTACAGCTCGAGCTACAGAGTTTGAAAAGAAGGTGAAACTATGCAGTGATGCAGGGTTATCACATTAATAAAACACCCTGCCCTGTGTTGGCTCAGTTACAGGAAGCGATTGACAACTAGAAATACTAGAAATCAGGAATCAGGAATATCAAGATGAGTTTGCCAACTCAAATGTTCAGAATGAATGTGGTACAAATGAATGATGGTTTCTGTACATGCTTTGGATATCGGGGTTGAATAGAAAAGCGCTATATAAATGTAGACTATTATTATTATTATTATTATTACATTCTGACAGAAGGAGTGTCACATAGTTTCTAAAAACAAGGAGCTTACTCTCCTTGGTTGACATTTCACAAACAGAGTCCGTCATTATCTGGAACAACACCAACAACACCTGATGTTAGCCTCCAAATATTTTAAAGGTCATTGAAACTAACAAAAGATCTGTCACGAGTTACCAGTAGTAACTAATAACACAACTATGTAGTGGTACTAAGATGTCAAAGTGAAAGCATTTGATTTACAGTGATATGAAATAGCAAAATGTAAGTAGCCAAGCTCATGTTTGTTGGGGCTAAATAATGATATCATTTCCATGGCAGCAAATCTGTTATTTTGATTAATAGAGTGTCCAGAGTTAATCATGATTAGTCATAAATCAAATGTTTTTTATTTGTTCAAAATCGACCTTGCAAATGTATTATTAGTTATTAAACTTAAATGTATAATTATTATTATTTCATGTGCACTGTATTTATATGTTGTCTTTCTGGGGTGGTTAACCATTAACATTCATCTCTGTGTGCAGGGTGCCTCTGAGAAGGACATCGTCCACTCTGGTTTAGCCTACACCATGGAGAGATCTGCCCGGGTAAGGATCCTTTAAACACTGTCCAGTCTGTTGTAGAGTTAAAATTAAACAATAAAACATTTGACTTGCACTTAAGAAATCTGGAAATGTCAGAGTATCATTTTTTTTCTGTCATAATCTTCCTTCTGCTGTAAACAAGGAACATTTCTCTCATATTAATTAACGATTTGCTGCTTCAAGAGGAATAATTTCTACTCTACCTTTTCTTTTTTCTTCAGCAAATCATGCGCACAGCGAGCAAGTACAACCTGGGCCTGGACCTGAGGACGGCCGCCTACGTCAACGCCATCGAGAAGGTCTTCAAAGTCTACAACGAGGCTGGGCTCACCTTCACATAAATGGCCGATCGCGACCCACCCACGCTTTCTTCCTCTCCTCTCCTCTCCCCTCACCCTCTTGCTATTGATCACCCTTTCCTGCCTTTTTCCTCTTATTAAACAGCCTTCAGAACATATCACTGTTTACCGCTGCTCTTTCACACACACACACACACAGCGACACGTCGGCTCGCCTGGTGTTTATCCTGTGATCTTTGTGCTGCCATTTTACTGACTCTGCTCCTTTTTCAATATTGCCCTGTTCTTGTTTCCGGTGTTGAGGTCATGTTGAGGACAAAGCAGATAGAGAGCCACATCCTGAGAGAGAAACACACCTCGGCCCCTCGTATCAATGTTTATGATATCGTCGTATGGCAGCCATGTTTAAAGCGCCCTTTTTGTGATTGCTGAATGCATGTGTGACCCTCCTGCTGTGATTGTTTCAGTTGTCATACACTACAGATGCCTTATTTCAGAGAGAGGTCTGCTCTGTTAGGGAGCAGTTTAACTTTAATCAAAAGGGATTTAGATTTAACTTCATGTGAATAAGAGAATAGTAATTTTATTGCTCTTGAGTTTGTCTTCTCACTCTTAAAGTAGTGAAGTTGCCAAGGTTTAAGATTCCCAACAAGGATTATTATTATAATTTTTTTTTCATAAATGGAATTTATCCTTCGATATTCAATAGAAACTCTTCCACTCCTTGTTCCTTGCTTCTTTTTCCTGCCTTTCCCATCCCTGTCTCATCTTAAAAAGCAGCTTCTCCCCGATTCCTCCGCTGGCCAAGAAAGGGGAGCAGGGAGGGGGCGAGGTGTCTCTGTGACCGCCCCCCAGCCCTGGTCGAATTTTTCCTCAGTTTTAACCGTCCGGTTCCTCAAATGGTTTTGGAGGAAATTACTTTTTATTTTTATTTTATTCATTTTGTGGAAACCAATAAAATGTTGAGAAAATGATACAAAGATGTGTCACACTCGTTCTTTTTCATGTCACAAACTGTGCCGACTGGAAAAATGGGTAAAACTTGTTCGATAGCTCCTGCAGCATCTCTGAACAACATCTCTGCTTCACAAACAGCCAATAGTCTTGGCACATATCAAGCTTCCTGCTGCACCTTTGTCATTGTTCTGTTTTATTTTCGTTTTTAATACGCAAAGTACGTGCTTTGCATACTCTAGGATCGCAGCAGCCACAGGCGTCTTTCTGTGTGTTGAGCAACTAACTTAATATTATGTCTATTTATATTTTGTCTAAAGGACATGGTGTTTAACCATATGCACTGTGACTGAAAGTTATGATAATGGTGTCTGCATGCTGAGAGGAGAAGCAGTTGTTCAGGTTCTGATATTTAAAAGACTCAAGAAGGTCAATGTTGAGTTGATTATGTTCATTTTGTCTTTTTATACGATTAGTCTATATTTCTTGTGTACAGACAAGTAAAACAGAGCGTGTTACCTGCTTGACAGTTTCGACTGTGTGACTCCAGTCTTCCTCAGAAGCGTCATCCGACGTGTTGCTGACTTGTCATAAGACACAGCAACACGTCGGATGACGCTTCTGAGGTTTACTTGTTTTACTTGTGTTATGAATGAGACACACAGTGCACACACACCCACAGCACACCCACTCAGGCACGTCTTTCATTGGCTGGACTGAAAGAGGCGGGGTTGGGGTTCCTGGGGGCGTGCGTATGCATTAAGTGATGCGGTGCACCTGTGTGAGAGGAACACGAAGAAACGCGAGGACCGGAGAAGTGGCGTCTCGTCCCCCCCGCTTTCGTTTACCGCGGTAAAGTGAGCCGCTGTTTGATTTTCGTTGCGCGCGCGCTATAGTAAATACGGTAGGCAGTAGGCACGGTTCTCGAGCAAGGAGAAGGTCCTGAAAGATACATAAAGCCTATGTGCTTTTACTGGAGAATGGTGGAGGAAAATCTTTTCCAAGATGAATCAACTTTTTAGTCATATTTCACTGCCGTAATTGGGAGAAATATCACCTTTCATCAACATTTTTTCATTTATTTATTTTACTTTACTGTACAAATGTGGAGAAAGATTAATTTAAAATGACCCTTATAACAAAACTCAGTTACAGTATGCTGACCTTTGACCTTAAGTCACATAAATTCCATCATAAGTGTGTTCCTCATTTCTTTTGCATACTGTTCCTGACATCTAACTGTAACTGGGTTGTGTTATAAGGGTGATTTTAAAATGATTTTTCTCCAGATTTCTACAGTAAAATGCCACCAAAATGATACCAGAAGTAGAGTGAGATGTCAGGAACAATATGTAAAAGGAATGAGGATGACACCTATGAAGGAATTGATGTGACATAAGGTCAAAGGTCAGCATACTGTAACTGGATTTTGTTATATTGGTGACTTTAAAGTTATTTTTCTCCAAAATTCTACAGTAAAATGCCACCAAAATGATACCAGAAGTAGAGAGAGATGTCAGGAACAGTATGCAAAAGGAATGAAGATGACACCTATGACGGAATTGATGTGACCTAAGGTCAAAGGTCAGCATACTGTAACTGGGTTGTGTTATAGGGGTGATTTTAAAATGATTTTTCTCCAGATTTCTACAGTAAAATGCCACCAAAATTATATCAGGAGTAGAGTGAGACCCCAGGAACAACATGCAAAAGAGATGAGGATGACACCTATAAAGGAATTGATGTGACATAAGGTCAAAGGTCAGCATACTGTAACTGGATTTTGTTATATTGGTGACTTTAAAATCATTTTTCTCCAGATTTCTACAGTAAAATGCCACCAAAATGATACCAGAGGTAGAGTGAGATGTCAGGAACAATATGCAAAAGGAATGAAGATGACACCTATGAAGGAATTGATGTGACATAAGGTCAAAGGTCAGCATACTGTAACTGGGTTTTGTTATAGGGGTGATTTTAAAATAATTTTTCTCCAGATTTCTACAGTAAAATGCCACCAAAATGATACCAGAGGTAGAGTGAGATGTCAGGAACAGTATGCAAAAGGAATGAGGATGACACCTACAAAGGAATTGATGTGACCTAAGGTCAAAGGTCAGCATACTGTAACTGGGTTTTGATATAGGGGTGATTTTAAAATGATTTTTCTCCAGATTTCTACAGTAAAATGCCACCAAAATGATACCAGAGGTAGAGTGAGACACCAGGAACAATATGCAAAAGGAATGAGGATGACACCTATAAAGGAATTGATGTGACCTAAGGTCAAAGGTCAGCATACTGTAACTGGGTTTTGTTATAGGGGTGACTTTAAAATGATTTTTCTCCTCCAGATTTCTACAGTAAAATGCCACCAAAATTATATCAGGAGTAGAATGAGACCCCAGGAACAACATGCAAAAGAGATGAGGATGACACCTATAAAGGAATTGATGTGACATAAGGTCAAAGGTCAGCATACTGTAACTGGATTTTGTTATATTGGTGACTTTAAAATCATTTTTCTCCAGATTTCTACAGTAAAATGCCACCAAAATGATATCAGAGGTAGAGTGAGATGTCAGGAACAATATGCAAAAGTAATGAGGATGACACCTATGACGGAATTGATGTGACCTAAGGTCAAAGGTCAGCATACTGTAACTGGGTTTTGATATAGGGGTGACTTTAAAATGATTTTTCTCCAGATTTCTACAGTAAAATGCCACCAAAATGATACCAGAGGTAGAGTGAGACACCAGGAACAATATGCAAAAGGAATGAAGATGACACCTATGACGGAATTGATGTGACATAAGGTCAAAGGTCAGCATACTGTAACTGGGTTTTGATATAGGGGTGACTTTAAAATGATTTTTCTCCAGATTTCTACAGTAAAATGCCACCAAAATGATACCAGAGGTAGAGTGAGACACCAGGAACAATATGCAAAAGGAATGAAGATGACACCTATGACGGAATTGATGTGACATAAGGTCAAAGGTCAGCATACTGTAACTGGGTTTTGATATAGGGGTGACTTTAAAATGATTTTTCTCCAGATTTCTACAGTAAAATGCCACCAAAATGATACCAGAGGTAGAGTGAGATGTCAGGAACAGTATGCAAAAGGAATGAGGATGACACCTACGAAGGAATTGATGTGACATAAGGTCAAAGGTCAGCATACTGTAACTGGGTTTTGATATAGGGGTGATTTTAAAATGATTTTTCTCCAGATTTCTACAGTAAAATGCCACCAAAATGATACCAGAGGTAGAGTGAGACACCAGGAACAATATGCAAAAGGAATGAGGATGACACCTATGACGGAATTGATGTGACCTAAGGTCAAAGGTCAGCATACTGTAACTGGGTTTTGTTATAGGGGTGATTTTAAGATGATTTTTCTCCAGATTTCTACAGTAAAATGCCACCAAAATGATACCAGAGGTAGAGTGAGATGTCAGGAACAGTATGCAAAAGGAATGAGGGTGACACCTATGACGGAATTGATGTGACCTAAGGTCAAAGGTCAGCATACTGTAACTGGGTTTTGATATAGGGGTGACTTTAAAATGTTTTTTCTCCAAATTTCTGCAGTAAAATGCCACCAAAATGATACCAGAGGTAGAGTGAGACACCAGGAACAATATGTAAAAGGAATGAGGATGACACCTATGAAGGAATTGATGTGACCTAAGGTCAAATGTCAGCATACTGTAACTGGTTTTTGATATAGGGGTGATTTTAAAATGATTTTTCTCCAAATTTCTACAGTAAAATGCCACCAAAATGATACCAGAGGTAGAGTGAGATGTCAGGAACAGTATGCAAAAGGAATGAGGATGACACCTATGACGGAATTGATGTGACCTAAGGTCAAAGGTCAGCATATTGTAACTGGGTTTGATAAAGGGGTGACTTTAAAATGATTTTTCTCCAGATTTCTACAGTAAAATGCCACCAAAATGATACCAGAGGTAGAGTGAGATGTCAGGAACAGTACGCAAAAGGAATGAAGATGACACCTATGAAGGAATTGATGTGGCCTAAGGTCAAAGGTCAGCATACTGTAACTGGGTTTTGATATAGGGGTGACTTTAAAATGATTTTTCTCCAGATTTCTACAGTAAAATGCCACCAAAATTATATCAGGAGTAGAGTGAGACCCCAGGAACAACATGCAAAAGAGATGAGGATGACACCTATAAAGGAATTGATGTGACATAAGGTCAAAGGTCAGCATACTGTAACTGGGTTGTGTTATAGGGGTGATTTTAAAATGATTTTTCTCCAGATTTCTACAGTAAAATGCCACCAAAATTATATCATGAGTAGAGTGAGACCCCAGGAACAACATGCAAAAGAGATGAGGATGACACCTATAAAGGAATTGATGTGACATAAGGTCAAAGGTCAGCATACTGTAACTGGATTTTGTTATATTGGTGACTTTAAAATAATTTTTCTCCAGATTTCTACAGTAAAATGCCACCAAAATGATACCAGAGGTAGAGTGAGATGTCAGGAACAGTATGCAAAAGGAATGAGGATGACACCTATGACGGAATTGATGTGACCTAAGGTCAAAGGTCAGCATACTGTAACTGGGTTTTGATATAGGGGTGACTTTAAAATGGTTTTTCTCCAAATTTCTACAGTAAAATGCCACCAAAATGATACCAGAGGTAGAGTTAGACACCAGGAACAATATGTAAAAGGAATGAGGATGACACCTATGAAGGAATTGATGTGACCTAAGTTCAAAGGTCAGCATACTGTAACTGGATTTTGTTATAGGGGCGATCGATTTTAATGTCATTTTTCTCCAGATTTCTACAGTAAAATGCCACCAAAATTATATCAGGAGTAGAGTGAGACCCCAGGAACAACATGCAAAAGAGATGAGGATGACACCTATAAAGGAATTGATGTGACATAAGGTCAAAGGTCAGCATACTGTAACTGGATTTTGTTATATTGGTGACTTTAAAATCACTTTTCTCCAGATTTCTACAGTAAAATGCCACCAAAATGATACCAGAGGTAGAGTGAGATGTCAGGAACAATATGCAAAAGTAATGAGGATGACACCTATGACGGAATTGATGTGACCTAAGGTCAAATGTCAGCATACTGTAACTGGTTTTTGATATAGGGGTGATTTTAAAATGATTTTTCTCCAAATTTCTACAGTAAAATGCCACCAAAATGATACCAGAGGTAGAGTGAGATGCCAGGAACAGTATGCAAAAGGAATGAGGATGACACCTATGACGGAATTGATGTGACCTAAGGTCAAAGGTCAGCATACTGTAACTGGGTTGTGTTATAGGGGTGACTTTAAAATGATTTTTCTCCAGATTTCTACAGTAAAATGCCACCAAAATTATATCAGGAGTAGAGTGAGACCCCAGGAACAACATGCAAAAGAGATGAGGATGACACCTATAAAGGAATTGATGTGACATAAGGTCAAAGGTCAGCATACTGTAACTGGATTTTGTTATATTGGTGACTTTAAAATCACTTTTCTCCAGATTTCTACAGTAAAATGCCACCAAAATGATACCAGAGGTAGAGTGAGATGTCAGGAACAGTATGCAAAAGGAATGAGGATGACACCTATGACGGAATTGATGTGACCTAAGGTCAAAGGTCAGCATACTGTAACTGGGTTTTGTTATAGGGGCGATCGATTTTAATGTCATTTTTCTCCAGATTTCTACAGTAAAATGCCACCAAAATTATATCAGGAGTAGAGTGAGACCCCAGGAACAACATGCAAAAGAGATGAGGATGACACCTATAAAGGAATTGATGTGACATAAGGTCAAAGGTCAGCATACTGTAACTGGATTTTGTTATATTGGTGACTTTAAAATCACTTTTCTCCAGATTTCTACAGTAAAATGCCACCAAAATGATACCAGAGGTAGAGTGAGATGTCAGGAACAGTATGCAAAAGGAATGAGGATGACACCTATGACGGAATTGATGTGACCTAAGGTCAAAGGTCAGCATACTGTAACTGGGTTTTGATATAGGGGTGACTTTAAAATGGTTTTTCTCCAAATTTCTACAGTAAAATGCCACCAAAATGATACCAGAGGTAGAGTTAGACACCAGGAAAAATATGCAAAAGGAATGAGGATGACACCTATGAAGGAATTGATGTGACCTAAGGTCAAAGGTCAGCATACTGTAACTGGATTTTGTTATAGGGGCGATCGATTTTAATGTCATTTTTCTCCAGATTTCTACAGTAAAATGCCACCAAAATTATATCAGGAGTAGAGTGAGACCCCAGGAACAACATGCAAAAGAGATGAGGATGACACCTATAAAGGAATTGATGTGACATAAGGTCAAAGGTCAGCATACTGTAACTGGATTTTGTTATATTGGTGACTTTAAAATCACTTTTCTCCAGATTTCTACAGTAAAATGCCACCAAAATGATACCAGAGGTAGAGTGAGATGTCAGGAACAGTATGCAAAAGGAATGAGGATGACACCTATGACGGAATTGATGTGACCTAAGGTCAAAGGTCAGCATACTGTAACTGGGTTTTGATATAGGGGTGACTTTAAAATCACTTTTCTCCAAATTTCTACAGTAAAATGCCACCAAAATGATACCAGAGGTAGAGTTAGACACCAGGAACAATATGCAAAAGGAATGAGGATGACACCTATGAAGGAATTGATGTGACCTAAGGTCAAAGGTCAGCATACTGTAACTGGATTTTGTTATAGGGGCGATCGATTTTAATGTCATTTTTCTCCAGATTTCTACAGTAAAATGCCACCAAAATTATATCAGGAGTAGAGTGAGATGTCAGGAACAGTATGCAAAAGGAATGAGGATGACACCTATGAAGGAATTGATGTGACCTAAGGTCAAAGGTCAGCATACTGTAACTGGATTTTGTTATAGGGGCGATCGATTTTAATGTCATTTTTCTCCAGATTTCTACAGTAAAATGCCACCAAAATTATATCAGGAGTAGAGTGAGACCCCAGGAACAACATGCAAAAGAGATGAGGATGACACCTATAAAGGAATTGATGTGACATAAGGTCAAAGGTCAGCATACTGTAACTGGATTTTGTTATATTGGTGACTTTAAAATCACTTTTCTCCAGATTTCTACAGTAAAATGCCACCAAAATGATACCAGAGGTAGAGTGAGATGTCAGGAACAGTATGCAAAAGGAATGAGGATGACACCTATGACGGAATTGATGTGACCTAAGGTCAAAGGTCAGCATACTGTAACTGGGTTTTGATATAGGGGTGACTTTAAAATCACTTTTCTCCAGATTTCTACAGTAAAATGCCACCAAAATGATACCAGAGGTAGAGTTAGACACCAGGAACAATATGCAAAAGGAATGAGGATGACACCTATGAAGGAATTGATGTGACCTAAGGTCAAAGGTCAGCATACTGTAACTGGATTTTGTTATAGGGGCGATCGATTTTAATGTCATTTTTCTCCAGATTTCTACAGTAAAATGCCACCAAAATTATATCAGGAGTAGAGTGAGATGTCAGGAACAGTATGCAAAAGGAATGAGGATGACACCTATGAAGGAATTGATGTGACCTAAGGTCAAAGGTCAGCATACTGTAACTGGATTTTGTTATAGGGGCGATCGATTTTAATGTCATTTTTCTCCAGATTTCTACAGTAAAATGCCACCAAAATGATACCAGAGGTAGAGTGAGACGCCAGGAACAATATGCAAAAGGAATGAGAAACACACCTATGAAGGAATTGATGTGACATAAGGTCAAAGGTCAGCATACTGTAACTGGGTTTTGATATAGGGGTGACTTTAAAATGATTTTTCTCCAGATTTCTACAGTAAAATGCCACCAAAATGATACCAGAGGTAGAGTGAGATGTCAGGAACAGTATGCAAAAGGAATGAGGATGACACCTACAAAGGAATTGATGTGACCTAAGGTCAAAGGTCAGCATACTGTAACTGGGTTTTGTTATATTGGTGACTTTAAAATCACTTTTCTCCAGATTTCTACAGTAAAATGCCACCAAAATGATACCAGAGGTAGAGTGAGATGTCAGGAACAGTATGCAAAAGGAATGAGGATGACACCTATGACGGAATTGATGTGACCTAAGGTCAAAGGTCAGCATACTGTAACTGGGTTTTGATATAGGGGTGACTTTAAAATGGTTTTTCTCCAAATTTCTACAGTAAAATGCCACCAAAATGATACCAGAGGTAGAGTTAGACACCAGGAACAATATGCAAAAGGAATGAGGATGACACCTATGAAGGAATTGATGTGACCTAAGGTCAAAGGTCAGCATACTGTAACTGGATTTTGTTATAGGGGCGATCGATTTTAATGTCATTTTTCTCCAGATTTCTACAGTAAAATGCCACCAAAATTATATCAGGAGTAGAGTGAGATGTCAGGAACAGTATGCAAAAGGAATGAGGATGACACCTATGAAGGAATTGATGTGACCTAAGGTCAAAGGTCAGCATACTGTAACTGGATTTTGTTATAGGGGCGATCGATTTTAATGTCATTTTTCTCCAGATTTCTACAGTAAAATGCCACCAAAATTATATCAGGAGTAGAGTGAGACCCCAGGAACAACATGCAAAAGAGATGAGGATGACACCTATAAAGGAATTGATGTGACATAAGGTCAAAGGTCAGCATACTGTAACTGGGTTGTGTTATAGGGGTGATTTTAAAATGATTTTTCTCCAGATTTCTACAGTAAAATGCCACCAAAATGATACCAGAGGTAGAGTGAGATGTCAGGAACAGTATGCAAAAGGAATGAGGATGACACCTATGACGGAATTGATGTGACATAAGGTCAAAGGTCAGCATACTGTAACTGGGTTGTGTTATAGGGGTGATTTTAAAATGATTTTTCTCCAGATTTCTACAGTAAAATGCCACCAAAATTATATCAGGAGTAGAGTGAGATGTCAGGAACAGTATGCAAAAGGAATGAGGATGACACCTATGACGGAATTGATGTGGCCTAAGGTCAAAGGTCAGCATACTGTAACTGGGTTTTGATATAGGGGTGACTTTAAAATGATTTTTCTCCAGATTTCTACAGTAAAATGCCACCAAAATTATATCAGGAGTAGAGTGAGATGTCAGGAACAACATGCAAAAGAGATGAGGATGACACCTATAAAGGAATTGATGTGACATAAGGTCAAAGGTCAGCATACTGTAACTGGGTTGTGTTATAGGGGTGATTTTAAAATGATTTTTCTCCAGATTTCTACAGTAAAATGCCACCAAAATTATATCATGAGTAGAGTGAGACCCCAGGAACAACATGCAAAAGAGATGAGGATGACACCTATAAAGGAATTGATGTGACATAAGGTCAAAGGTCAGCATACTGTAACTGGATTTTGTTATATTGGTGACTTTAAAATAATTTTTCTCCAGATTTCTACAGTAAAATGCCACCAAAATGATACCAGAGGTAGAGTGAGATGTCAGGAACAGTATGCAAAAGGAATGAGGATGACACCTATGACGGAATTGATGTGACCTAAGGTCAAAGGTCAGCATACTGTAACTGGGTTGTGTTATAGGGGTGACTTTAAAATGATTTTTCTCCAGATTTCTACAGTAAAATGCCACCAAAATGATACCAGAGGTAGAGTGAGAGGCCAGGAACAATATGCAAAAAGAATGAGGATGACACCTATGAAGGAATTGATGTGACCTAAGGTCAAAGGTCAGCATACTGTAACTGGGTTTTGATATAGGGGTGACTTTAAAATGATTTTTCTCCAGATTTCTACAGTAAAATGCCACCAAAATTATATCATGAGTAGAGTGAGACCCCAGGAACAACATGCAAAAGAGATGAGGATGACACCTATAAAGGAATTGATGTGACATAAGGTCAAAGGTCAGCATACTGTAACTGGATTTTGTTATATTGGTGACTTTAAAATATTTTTTCTCCAGATTTCTACAGTAAAATGCCACCAAAATGATACCAGAGGTAGAGTGAGATGTCAGGAACAGTATGCAAAAGGAATGAGGATGACACCTATGACGGAATTGATGTGACCTAAGGTCAAAGGTCAGCATACTGTAACCGGGTTTTGATATAGGGGTGACTTTAAAATGGTTTTTCTCCAAATTTCTACAGTAAAATGCCACCAAAATGATACCAGAGGTAGAGTTAGACACCAGGAACAATATGCAAAAGGAATGAGGATGACACCTATGAAGGAATTGATGTGACCTAAGGTCAAAGGTCAGCATACTGTAACTGGATTTTGTTATAGGGGCGATCGATTTTAATGTCATTTTTCTCCAGATTTCTACAGTAAAATGCCACCAAAATTATATCAGGAGTAGAGTGAGATGTCAGGAACAGTATGCAAAAGGAATGAGGATGACACCTATGAAGGAATTGATGTGACCTAAGGTCAAAGGTCAGCATACTGTAACTGGATTTTGTTATAGGGGCGATCGATTTTAATGTCATTTTTCTCCAGATTTCTACAGTAAAATGCCACCAAAATTATATCAGGAGTAGAGTGAGACCCCAGGAACAACATGCAAAAGAGATGAGGATGACACCTATAAAGGAATTGATGTGACATAAGGTCAAAGGTCAGCATACTGTAACTGGATTTTGTTATATTGGTGACTTTAAAATCACTTTTCTCCAGATTTCTACAGTAAAATGCCACCAAAATGATACCAGAGGTAGAGTGAGATGTCAGGAACAGTATGCAAAAGGAATGAGGATGACACCTATGACGGAATTGATGTGACCTAAGGTCAAAGGTCAGCATACTGTAACTGGGTTTTGATATAGGGGTGACTTTAAAATGGTTTTTCTCCAAATTTCTACAGTAAAATGCCACCAAAATGATACCAGAGGTAGAGTTAGACACCAGGAACAATATGCAAAAGGAATGAGGATGACACCTATGAAGGAATTGATGTGACCTAAGGTCAAAGGTCAGCATACTGTAACTGGATTTTGTTATAGGGGCGATCGATTTTAATGTCATTTTTCTCCAGATTTCTACAGTAAAATGCCACCAAAATTATATCAGGAGTAGAGTGAGATGTCAGGAACAGTATGCAAAAGGAATGAGGATGACACCTATGAAGGAATTGATGTGACCTAAGGTCAAAGGTCAGCATACTGTAACTGGATTTTGTTATAGGGGCGATCGATTTTAATGTCATTTTTCTCCAGATTTCTACAGTAAAATGCCACCAAAATTATATCAGGAGTAGAGTGAGACCCCAGGAACAACATGCAAAAGAGATGAGGATGACACCTATAAAGGAATTGATGTGACATAAGGTCAAAGGTCAGCATACTGTAACTGGGTTGTGTTATAGGGGTGATTTTAAAATGATTTTTCTCCAGATTTCTACAGTAAAATGCCACCAAAATGATACCAGAGGTAGAGTGAGATGTCAGGAACAGTATGCAAAAGGAATGAGGATGACACCTATGACGGAATTGATGTGACCTAAGGTCAAAGGTCAGCATACTGTAACTGGGTTGTGTTATAGGGGTGATTTTAAAATGATTTTTCTCCAGATTTCTACAGTAAAATGCCACCAAAATTATATCAGGAGTAGAGTGAGATGTCAGGAACAGTATGCAAAAGGAATGAGGATGACACCTATGACGGAATTGATGTGGCCTAAGGTCAAAGGTCAGCATACTGTAACTGGGTTTTGATATAGGGGTGACTTTAAAATGATTTTTCTCCAGATTTCTACAGTAAAATGCCACCAAAATGATACCAGAGGTAGAGTGAGATGTCAGGAACAGTATGCAAAAGGAATGAGGATGACACCTATGACGGAATTGATGTGACCTAAGGTCAAAGGTCAGCATACTGTAACTGGGTTGTGTTATAGGGGTGATTTTAAAATGATTTTTCTCCAGATTTCTACAGTAAAATGCCACCAAAATTATATCAGGAGTAGAGTGAGATGTCAGGAACAGTATGCAAAAGGAATGAGGATGACACCTATGACGGAATTGATGTGGCCTAAGGTCAAAGGTCAGCATACTGTAACTGGGTTTTGATATAGGGGTGACTTTAAAATGATTTTTCTCCAGATTTCTACAGTAAAATGCCACCACAATTATATCAGGAGTAGAGTGAGACCCCAGGAACAACATGCAAAAGAGATGAGGATGACACCTATAAAGGAATTGATGTGACATAAGGTCAAAGGTCAGCATACTGTAACTGGGTTTTGTTATAGGGGTGATTTTAAAATGATTTTTCTCCAGATTTCTACAGTAAAATGCCACCAAAATTATATCATGAGTAGAGTGAGACCCCAGGAACAACATGCAAAAGAGATGAGGATGACACCTATAAAGGAATTGATGTGACATAAGGTCAAAGGTCAGCATACTGTAACTGGATTTTGTTATATTGGTGACTTTAAAATATTTTTTCTCCAGATTTCTACAGTAAAATGCCACCAAAATGATACCAGAGGTAGAGTGAGATGTCAGGAACAGTATGCAAAAGGAATGAGGATGACACCTATGACGGAATTGATGTGACCTAAGGTCAAAGGTCAGCATACTGTAACCGGGTTTTGATATAGGGGTGACTTTAAAATGGTTTTTCTCCAAATTTCTACAGTAAAATGCCACCAAAATGATACCAGAGGTAGAGTTAGACACCAGGAACAATATGCAAAAGGAATGAGGATGACACCTATGAAGGAATTGATGTGACCTAAGGTCAAAGGTCAGCATACTGTAACTGGATTTTGTTATAGGGGCGATCGATTTTAATGTCATTTTTCTCCAGATTTCTACAGTAAAATGCCACCAAAATTATATCAGGAGTAGAGTGAGATGTCAGGAACAGTATGCAAAAGGAATGAGGATGACACCTATGAAGGAATTGATGTGACCTAAGGTCAAAGGTCAGCATACTGTAACTGGATTTTGTTATAGGGGCGATCGATTTTAATGTCATTTTTCTCCAGATTTCTACAGTAAAATGCCACCAAAATTATATCAGGAGTAGAGTGAGACCCCAGGAACAACATGCAAAAGAGATGAGGATGACACCTATAAAGGAATTGATGTGACATAAGGTCAAAGGTCAGCATACTGTAACTGGATTTTGTTATATTGGTGACTTTAAAATCACTTTTCTCCAGATTTCTACAGTAAAATGCCACCAAAATGATACCAGAGGTAGAGTGAGATGTCAGGAACAGTATGCAAAAGGAATGAGGATGACACCTATGACGGAATTGATGTGACCTAAGGTCAAAGGTCAGCATACTGTAACTGGGTTTTGATATAGGGGTGACTTTAAAATGGTTTTTCTCCAAATTTCTACAGTAAAATGCCACCAAAATGATACCAGAGGTAGAGTGAGATGTGAGGAACAATATGCAAAAGGAATGAGGATGACACCTATGAAGGAATTGATGTGACCTAAGGTCAAAGGTCAGCATACTGTAACTGGATTTTGTTATAGGGGCGATCGATTTTAATGTCATTTTTCTCCAGATTTCTACAGTAAAATGCCACCAAAATTATATCAGGAGTAGAGTGAGATGTCAGGAACAGTATGCAAAAGGAATGAGGATGACACCTATGAAGGAATTGATGTGACCTAAGGTCAAAGGTCAGCATACTGTAACTGGATTTTGTTATAGGGGCGATCGATTTTAATGTCATTTTTCTCCAGATTTCTACAGTAAAATGCCACCAAAATTATATCAGGAGTAGAGTGAGACCCCAGGAACAACATGCAAAAGAGATGAGGATGACACCTATAAAGGAATTGATGTGACATAAGGTCAAAGGTCAGCATACTGTAACTGGGTTGTGTTATAGGGGTGATTTTAAAATGATTTTTCTCCAGATTTCTACAGTAAAATGCCACCAAAATGATACCAGAGGTAGAGTGAGATGTCAGGAACAGTATGCAAAAGGAATGAGGATGACACCTATGACGGAATTGATGTGACCTAAGGTCAAAGGTCAGCATACTGTAACTGGGTTGTGTTATAGGGGTGATTTTAAAATGATTTTTCTCCAGATTTCTACAGTAAAATGCCACCAAAATTATATCAGGAGTAGAGTGAGATGTCAGGAACAGTATGCAAAAGGAATGAGGATGACACCTATGACGGAATTGATGTGGCCTAAGGTCAAAGGTCAGCATACTGTAACTGGGTTTTGATATAGGGGTGACTTTAAAATGATTTTTCTCCAGATTTCTACAGTAAAATGCCACCAAAATTATATCAGGAGTAGAGTGAGACCCCAGGAACAACATGCAAAAGAGATGAGGATGACACCTATAAAGGAATTGATGTGACATAAGGTCAAAGGTCAGCATACTGTAACTGGGTTGTGTTATAGGGGTGATTTTAAAATGATTTTTCTCCAGATTTCTACAGTAAAATGCCACCAAAATTATATCATGAGTAGAGTGAGACCCCAGGAACAACATGCAAAAGAGATGAGGATGACACCTATAAAGGAATTGATGTGACATAAGGTCAAAGGTCAGCATACTGTAACTGGATTTTGTTATATTGGTGACTTTAAAATAATTTTTCTCCAGATTTCTACAGTAAAATGCCACCAAAATGATACCAGAGGTAGAGTGAGATGTCAGGAACAGTATGCAAAAGGAATGAGGATGACACCTATGACGGAATTGATGTGACCTAAGGTCAAAGGTCAGCATACTGTAACTGGGTTGTGTTATAGGGGTGACTTTAAAATGATTTTTCTCCAGATTTCTACAGTAAAATGCCACCAAAATGATACCAGAGGTAGAGTTAGACACCAGGAACAATATGCAAAAGGAATGAGGATGACACCTATGAAGGAATTGATGTGACCTAAGGTCAAAGGTCAGCATACTGTAACTGGATTTTGTTATAGGGGCGATCGATTTTAATGTCATTTTTCTCCAGATTTCTACAGTAAAATGCCACCAAAATTATATCAGGAGTAGAGTGAGATGTCAGGAACAGTATGCAAAAGGAATGAGGATGACACCTATGAAGGAATTGATGTGACCTAAGGTCAAAGGTCAGCATACTGTAACTGGATTTTGTTATAGGGGCGATCGATTTTAATGTCATTTTTCTCCAGATTTCTACAGTAAAATGCCACCAAAATTATATCAGGAGTAGAGTGAGACCCCAGGAACAACATGCAAAAGAGATGAGGATGACACCTATAAAGGAATTGATGTGACATAAGGTCAAAGGTCAGCATACTGTAACTGGATTTTGTTATATTGGTGACTTTAAAATCAATTTTCTCCAAATTTCTACAGTAAAATGCCACCAAAATGATACCAGAGGTAGAGTGAGATGTGAGGAACAGTATGCAAAAGGAATGAGGATGACACCTATGAAGGAATTGATGTGACATAAGGTCAAAGGTCAGCATACTGTAACTGGGTTGTGTTATAGGGGTGATTTTAAAATGATTTTTCTCCAGATTTCTACAGTAAAATGCCACCAAAATGATACCAGAGGTAGAGTGAGATGTCAGGAACAGTATGCAAAAGGAATGAGGATGACACCTATGACGGAATTGATGTGACCTAAGGTCAAAGGTCAGCATACTGTAACTGGTTTGTGTTATAGGGGTGATTTTAAAATGATTTTTCTCCAGATTTCTACAGTAAAATGCCACCAAAATTATATCAGGAGTAGAGTGAGATGTCAGGAACAGTATGCAAAAGGAATGAGGATGACACCTATGACGGAATTGATGTGGCCTAAGGTCAAAGGTCAGCATACTGTAACTGGGTTTTGATATAGGGGTGACTTTAAAATGATTTTTCTCCAGATTTCTACAGTAAAATGCCACCAAAATTATATCAGGAGTAGAGTGAGACCCCAGGAACAACATGCAAAAGAGATGAGGATGACACCTACAAAGGAATTGATGTGACATAAGGTCAAAGGTCAGCATACTGTAACTGGGTTGTGTTATAGGGGTGATTTTAAAATGATTTTTCTCCAGATTTCTACAGTAAAATGCCACCAAAATTATATCATGAGTAGAGTGAGACCCCAGGAACAACATGCAAAAGAGATGAGGATGACACCTATAAAGGAATTGATGTGACATAAGGTCAAAGGTCAGCATACTGTAACTGGATTTTGTTATATTGGTGACTTTAAAATAATTTTTCTCCAGATTTCTACAGTAAAATGCCACCAAAATGATACCAGAGGTAGAGTGAGATGTCAGGAACAGTATGCAAAAGGAATGAGGATGACACCTATGACGGAATTGATGTGACCTAAGGTCAAAGGTCAGCATACTGTAGTAACTGGGTTGTGTTATAGGGGTGATTTTAAAATGATTTTTCTCCAGATTTCTACAGTAAAATGCCACCAAAATTATATCAGGAGTAGAGTGAGATGTCAGGAACAGTATGCAAAAGGAATGAGGATGACACCTATGACGGAATTGATGTGGCCTAAGGTCAAAGGTCAGCATACTGTAACTGGGTTTTGATATAGGGGTGACTTTAAAATGATTTTTCTCCAGATTTCTACAGTAAAATGCCACCAAAATTATATCATGAGTAGAGTGAGACCCCAGGAACAACATGCAAAAGAGATGAGGATGACACCTATAAAGGAATTGATGTGACATAAGGTCAAAGGTCAGCATACTGTAACTGGATTTTGTTATATTGGTGACTTTAAAATATTTTTTCTCCAGATTTCTACAGTAAAATGCCACCAAAATGATACCAGAGGTAGAGTGAGATGTCAGGAACAGTATGCAAAAGGAATGAGGATGACACCTATGACGGAATTGATGTGACCTAAGGTCAAAGGTCAGCATACTGTAACCGGGTTTTGATATAGGGGTGACTTTAAAATGGTTTTTCTCCAAATTTCTACAGTAAAATGCCACCAAAATGATACCAGAGGTAGAGTTAGACACCAGGAACAATATGCAAAAGGAATGAGGATGACACCTATGAAGGAATTGATGTGACCTAAGGTCAAAGGTCAGCATACTGTAACTGGATTTTGTTATAGGGGCGATCGATTTTAATGTCATTTTTCTCCAGATTTCTACAGTAAAATGCCACCAAAATTATATCAGGAGTAGAGTGAGATGTCAGGAACAGTATGCAAAAGGAATGAGGATGACACCTATGAAGGAATTGATGTGACCTAAGGTCAAAGGTCAGCATACTGTAACTGGATTTTGTTATAGGGGCGATCGATTTTAATGTCATTTTTCTCCAGATTTCTACAGTAAAATGCCACCAAAATTATATCAGGAGTAGAGTGAGACCCCAGGAACAACATGCAAAAGAGATGAGGATGACACCTATAAAGGAATTGATGTGACATAAGGTCAAAGGTCAGCATACTGTAACTGGATTTTGTTATATTGGTGACTTTAAAATCACTTTTCTCCAGATTTCTACAGTAAAATGCCACCAAAATGATACCAGAGGTAGAGTGAGATGTCAGGAACAGTATGCAAAAGGAATGAGGATGACACCTATGACGGAATTGATGTGACCTAAGGTCAAAGGTCAGCATACTGTAACTGGGTTTTGATATAGGGGTGACTTTAAAATGGTTTTTCTCCAAATTTCTACAGTAAAATGCCACCAAAATGATACCAGAGGTAGAGTTAGACACCAGGAACAATATGCAAAAGGAATGAGGATGACACCTATGAAGGAATTGATGTGACCTAAGGTCAAAGGTCAGCATACTGTAACTGGATTTTGTTATAGGGGCGATCGATTTTAATGTCATTTTTCTCCAGATTTCTACAGTAAAATGCCACCAAAATTATATCAGGAGTAGAGTGAGACCCCAGGAACAACATGCAAAAGAGATGAGGATGACACCTATAAAGGAATTGATGTGACATAAGGTCAAAGGTCAGCATACTGTAACTGGGTTGTGTTATAGGGGTGATTTTAAAATGATTTTTCTCCAGATTTCTACAGTAAAATGCCACCAAAATGATACCAGAGGTAGAGTGAGATGTCAGGAACAGTATGCAAAAGGAATGAGGATGACACCTATGACGGAATTGATGTGACCTAAGGTCAAAGGTCAGCATACTGTAACTGGGTTGTGTTATAGGGGTGATTTTAAAATGATTTTTCTCCAGATTTCTACAGTAAAATGCCACCAAAATTATATCAGGAGTAGAGTGAGATGTCAGGAACAGTATGCAAAAGGAATGAGGATGACACCTATGACGGAATTGATGTGGCCTAAGGTCAAAGGTCAGCATACTGTAACTGGGTTTTGATATAGGGGTGACTTTAAAATGATTTTTCTCCAGATTTCTACAGTAAAATGCCACCAAAATTATATCAGGAGTAGAGTGAGACCCCAGGAACAACATGCAAAAGAGATGAGGATGACACCTATAAAGGAATTGATGTGACATAAGGTCAAAGGTCAGCATACTGTAACTGGGTTGTGTTATAGGGGTGATTTTAAAATGATTTTTCTCCAGATTTCTACAGTAAAATGCCACCAAAATTATATCATGAGTAGAGTGAGACCCCAGGAACAACATGCAAAAGAGATGAGGATGACACCTATAAAGGAATTGATGTGACATAAGGTCAAAGGTCAGCATACTGTAACTGGATTTTGTTATATTGGTGACTTTAAAATATTTTTTCTCCAGATTTCTACAGTAAAATGCCACCAAAATGATACCAGAGGTAGAGTGAGATGTCAGGAACAGTATGCAAAAGGAATGAGGATGACACCTATGACGGAATTGATGTGACCTAAGGTCAAAGGTCAGCATACTGTAACCGGGTTTTGATATAGGGGTGACTTTAAAATGGTTTTTCTCCAAATTTCTACAGTAAAATGCCACCAAAATGATACCAGAGGTAGAGTTAGACACCAGGAACAATATGCAAAAGGAATGAGGATGACACCTATGAAGGAATTGATGTGACCTAAGGTCAAAGGTCAGCATACTGTAACTGGATTTTGTTATAGGGGCGATCGATTTTAATGTCATTTTTCTCCAGATTTCTACAGTAAAATGCCACCAAAATTATATCAGGAGCAGAGTGAGATGTCAGGAACAGTATGCAAAAGGAATGAGGATGACACCTATGAAGGAATTGATGTGACCTAAGGTCAAAGGTCAGCATACTGTAACTGGATTTTGTTATAGGGGCGATCGATTTTAATGTCATTTTTCTCCAGATTTCTACAGTAAAATGCCACCAAAATTACATCAGGAGTAGAGTGAGACCCCAGGAACAACATGCAAAAGAGATGAGGATGACACCTATAAAGGAATTGATGTGACATAAGGTCAAAGGTCAGCATACTGTAACTGGGTTGTGTTATAGGGGTGATTTTAAAATGATTTTTCTCCAGATTTCTACAGTAAAATGCCACCAAAATGATACCAGAGGTAGAGTGAGATGTCAGGAACAGTATGCAAAAGGAATGAGGATGACACCTATGACGGAATTGATGTGACCTAAGGTCAAAGGTCAGCATACTGTAACTGGGTTGTGTTATAGGGGTGATTTTGAAATGATTTTTCTCCAGATTTCTACAGTAAAATGCCACCAAAATTATATCAGGAGTAGAGTGAGATGTCAGGAACAGTATGCAAAAGGAATGAGGATGACACCTATGACGGAATTGATGTGGCCTAAGGTCAAAGGTCAGCATACTGTAACTGGGTTTTGATATAGGGGTGACTTTAAAATGATTTTTCTCCAGATTTCTACAGTAAAATGCCACCAAAATTATATCAGGAGTAGAGTGAGACCCCAGGAACAACATGCAAAAGAGATGAGGATGACACCTATAAAGGAATTGATGTGACATAAGGTCAAAGGTCAGCATACTGTAACTGGGTTGTGTTATAGGGGTGATTTTAAAATGATTTTTCTCCAGATTTCTACAGTAAAATGCCACCAAAATTATATCATGAGTAGAGTGAGACCCCAGGAACAACATGCAAAAGAGATGAGGATGACACCTATAAAGGAATTGATGTGACATAAGGTCAAAGGTCAGCATACTGTAACTGGATTTTGTTATATTGGTGACTTTAAAATATTTTTTCTCCAGATTTCTACAGTAAAATGCCACCAAAATGATACCAGAGGTAGAGTGAGATGTCAGGAACAGTATGCAAAAGGAATGAGGATGACACCTATGACGGAATTGATGTGACCTAAGGTCAAAGGTCAGCATACTGTAACCGGGTTTTGATATAGGGGTGACTTTAAAATGGTTTTTCTCCAAATTTCTACAGTAAAATGCCACCAAAATGATACCAGAGGTAGAGTTAGACACCAGGAACAATATGCAAAAGGAATGAGGATGACACCTATGAAGGAATTGATGTGACCTAAGGTCAAAGGTCAGCATACTGTAACTGGATTTTGTTATAGGGGCGATCGATTTTAATGTCATTTTTCTCCAGATTTCTACAGTAAAATGCCACCAAAATTATATCAGGAGTAGAGTGAGATGTCAGGAACAGTATGCAAAAGGAATGAGGATGACACCTATGAAGGAATTGATGTGACCTAAGGTCAAAGGTCAGCATACTGTAACTGGATTTTGTTATAGGGGCGATCGATTTTAATGTCATTTTTCTCCAGATTTCTACAGTAAAATGCCACCAAAATTATATCAGGAGTAGAGTGAGACCCCAGGAACAACATGCAAAAGAGATGAGGATGACACCTATAAAGGAATTGATGTGACATAAGGTCAAAGGTCAGCATACTGTAACTGGATTTTGTTATATTGGTGACTTTAAAATCACTTTTCTCCAGATTTCTACAGTAAAATGCCACCAAAATGATACCAGAGGTAGAGTGAGATGTCAGGAACAGTATGCAAAAGGAATGAGGATGACACCTATGACGGAATTGATGTGACCTAAGGTCAAAGGTCAGCATACTGTAACTGGGTTTTGATATAGGGGTGACTTTAAAATGGTTTTTCTCCAAATTTCTACAGTAAAATGCCACCAAAATGATACCAGAGGTAGAGTTAGACACCAGGAACAATATGCAAAAGGAATGAGGATGACACCTATGAAGGAATTGATGTGACCTAAGGTCAAAGGTCAGCATACTGTAACTGGATTTTGTTATAGGGGCGATCGATTTTAATGTCATTTTTCTCCAGATTTCTACAGTAAAATGCCACCAAAATTATATCAGGAGTAGAGTGAGATGTCAGGAACAGTATGCAAAAGGAATGAGGATGACACCTATGAAGGAATTGATGTGACCTAAGGTCAAAGGTCAGCATACTGTAACTGGATTTTGTTATAGGGGCGATCGATTTTAATGTCATTTTTCTCCAGATTTCTACAGTAAAATGCCACCAAAATTATATCAGGAGTAGAGTGAGACCCCAGGAACAACATGCAAAAGAGATGAGGATGACACCTATAAAGGAATTGATGTGACATAAGGTCAAAGGTCAGCATACTGTAACTGGGTTGTGTTATAGGGGTGATTTTAAAATGATTTTTCTCCAGATTTCTACAGTAAAATGCCACCAAAATGATACCAGAGGTAGAGTGAGATGTCAGGAACAGTATGCAAAAGGAATGAGGATGACACCTATGACGGAATTGATGTGACCTAAGGTCAAAGGTCAGCATACTGTAACTGGGTTGTGTTATAGGGGTGATTTTAAAATGATTTTTCTCCAGATTTCTACAGTAAAATGCCACCAAAATTATATCAGGAGTAGAGTGAGATGTCAGGAACAGTATGCAAAAGGAATGAGGATGACACCTATGACGGAATTGATGTGGCCTAAGGTCAAAGGTCAGCATACTGTAACTGGGTTTTGATATAGGGGTGACTTTAAAATAATTTTTCTCCAGATTTCTACAGTAAAATGCCACCAAAATTATATCAGGAGTAGAGTGAGACCCCAGGAACAACATGCAAAAGAGATGAGGATGACACCTATAAAGGAATTGATGTGACATAAGGTCAAAGGTCAGCATACTGTAACTGGGTTGTGTTATAGGGGTGATTTTAAAATGATTTTTCTCCAGATTTCTACAGTAAAATGCCACCAAAATTATATCATGAGTAGAGTGAGACCCCAGGAACAACATGCAAAAGAGATGAGGATGACACCTATAAAGGAATTGATGTGACATAAGGTCAAAGGTCAGCATACTGTAACTGGATTTTGTTATATTGGTGACTTTAAAATAATTTTTCTCCAGATTTCTACAGTAAAATGCCACCAAAATGATACCAGAGGTAGAGTGAGATGTCAGGAACAGTATGCAAAAGGAATGAGGATGACACCTATGACGGAATTGATGTGACCTAAGGTCAAAGGTCAGCATACTGTAACTGGGTTGTGTTATAGGGGTGACTTTAAAATGATTTTTCTCCAGATTTCTACAGTAAAATGCCACCAAAATGATACCAGAGGTAGAGTGAGATGTCAGGAACAGTATGCAAAAGGAATGAGGATGACACCTATGACGGAATTGATGTGACCTAAGGTCAAAGGTCAGCATACTGTAACTGGGTTTTGATATAGGGGTGACTTTAAAATGGTTTTTCTCCAAATTTCTACAGTAAAATGCCACCAAAATGATACCAGAGGTAGAGTTAGACACCAGGAACAATATGCAAAAGGAATGAGGATGACACCTATGAAGGAATTGATGTGACCTAAGGTCAAAGGTCAGCATACTGTAACTGGATTTTGTTATAGGGGCGATCGATTTTAATGTCATTTTTCTCCAGATTTCTACAGTAAAATGCCACCAAAATTATATCAGGAGTAGAGTGAGATGTCAGGAACAGTATGCAAAAGGAATGAGGATGACACCTATGAAGGAATTGATGTGACCTAAGGTCAAAGGTCAGCATACTGTAACTGGATTTTGTTATAGGGGCGATCGATTTTAATGTCATTTTTCTCCAGATTTCTACAGTAAAATGCCACCAAAATTATATCAGGAGTAGAGTGAGACCCCAGGAACAACATGCAAAAGAGATGAGGATGACACCTATAAAGGAATTGATGTGACATAAGGTCAAAGGTCAGCATACTGTAACTGGATTTTGTTATATTGGTGACTTTAAAATCAATTTTCTCCAAATTTCTACAGTAAAATGCCACCAAAATGATACCAGAGGTAGAGTGAGATGTGAGGAACAGTATGCAAAAGGAATGAGGATGACACCTATGAAGGAATTGATGTGACATAAGGTCAAAGGTCAGCATACTGTAACTGGGTTGTGTTATAGGGGTGATTTTAAAATGATTTTTCTCCAGATTTCTACAGTAAAATGCCACCAAAATGATACCAGAGGTAGAGTGAGATGTCAGGAACAGTATGCAAAAGGAATGAGGATGACACCTATGACGGAATTGATGTGACCTAAGGTCAAAGGTCAGCATACTGTAACTGGGTTGTGTTATAGGGGTGATTTTAAAATGATTTTTCTCCAGATTTCTACAGTAAAATGCCACCAAAATTATATCAGGAGTAGAGTGAGATGTCAGGAACAGTATGCAAAAGGAATGAGGATGACTCCTATGACGGAATTGATGTGGCCTAAGGTCAAAGGTCAGCATACTGTAACTGGGTTTTGATATAGGGGTGACTTTAAAATGATTTTTCTCCAGATTTCTACAGTAAAATGCCACCAAAATTATATCAGGAGTAGAGTGAGACCCCAGGAACAACATGCAAAAGAGATGAGGATGACACCTACAAAGGAATTGATGTGACATAAGGTCAAAGGTCAGCATACTGTAACTGGGTTGTGTTATAGGGGTGATTTTAAAATGATTTTTCTCCAGATTTCTACAGTAAAATGCCACCAAAATTATATCATGAGTAGAGTGAGACCCCAGGAACAACATGCAAAAGAGATGAGGATGACACCTATAAAGGAATTGATGTGACATAAGGTCAAAGGTCAGCATACTGTAACTGGATTTTGTTATATTGGTGACTTTAAAATAATTTTTCTCCAGATTTCTACAGTAAAATGCCACCAAAATGATACCAGAGGTAGAGTGAGATGTCAGGAACAGTATGCAAAAGGAATGAGGATGACACCTATGACGGAATTGATGTGACCTAAGGTCAAAGGTCAGCATACTGTAACTGGGTTGTGTTATAGGGGTGATTTTAAAATGATTTTTCTCCAGATTTCTACAGTAAAATGCCACCAAAATTATATCAGGAGTAGAGTGAGATGTCAGGAACAGTATGCAAAAGGAATGAGGATGACACCTATGACGGAATTGATGTGGCCTAAGGTCAAAGGTCAGCATACTGTAACTGGGTTTTGATATAGGGGTGACTTTAAAATGATTTTTCTCCAGATTTCTACAGTAAAATGCCACCAAAATTATATCAGGAGTAGAGTGAGACCCCAGGAACAACATGCAAAAGAGATGAGGATGACACCTATAAAGGAATTGATGTGACATAAGGTCAAAGGTCAGCATACTGTAACTGGATTTTGTTATATTGGTGACTTTAAAATAATTTTTCTCCAGATTTCTACAGTAAAATGCCACCAAAATGATACCAGAGGTAGAGTGAGATGTCAGGAACAGTATGCAAAAGGAATGAGGATGACACCTATGACGGAATTGATGTGACCTAAGGTCAAAGGTCAGCATACTGTAACTGGGTTTTGATATAGGGGTGACTTTAAAATGGTTTTTCTCCAAATTTCTACAGTAAAATGCCACCAAAATGATACCAGAGGTAGAGTTAGACACCAGGAACAATATGCAAAAGGAATGAGGATGACACCTATGAAGGAATTGATGTGACCTAAGGTCAAAGGTCAGCATACTGTAACTGGATTTTGTTATAGGGGCGATCGATTTTAATGTCATTTTTCTCCAGATTTCTACAGTAAAATGCCACCAAAATTATATCAGGAGTAGAGTGAGACCCCAGGAACAACATGCAAAAGAGATGAGGATGACACCTATAAAGGAATTGATGTGACATAAGGTCAAAGGTCAGCATACTGTAACTGGATTTTGTTATATTGGTGACTTTAAAATCACTTTTCTCCAGATTTCTACAGTAAAATGCCACCAAAATGATACCAGAGGTAGAGTGAGATGTCAGGAACAATATGCAAAAGTAATGAGGATGACACCTATGACGGAATTGATGTGACCTAAGGTCAAATGTCAGCATACTGTAACTGGTTTTTGATATAGGGGTGATTTTAAAATGATTTTTCTCCAAATTTCTACAGTAAAATGCCACCAAAATGATACCAGAGGTAGAGTGAGACACCAGGAACAATATGCAAAAAGAATGAGGATGACACCTATGACGGAATTGATGTGACCTAAGGTCAAAGGTCAGCATACTGTAACTGGGTTGTGTTATAGGGGTGACTTTAAAATGATTTTTCTCCAGATTTCTACAGTAAAATGCCACCAAAATGATACCAGAGGTAGAGTGAGACACCAGGAACAATATGCAAAAAGAATGAGGATGACACCTATGAAGGAATTGATGTGACCTAAGGTCAAAGGTCAGCATATTGTAACTGGGTTTTGATAAAGGGGTGACTTTAAAATGATTTTTCTCCAAATTTCTACAGTACAATGCCACCAAAATGATACCAGAGGTAGAGTGAGATGTCAGGAACAGTATGCAAAAGGAATGAGGATGACACCTATGACGGAATTGATGTGACCTAAGGTCAAAGGTCAGCATATTGTAACTGGGTTTTGATAAAGGGGTGACTTTAAAATGATTTTTCTCCAAATTTCTACAGTACAATGCCACCAAAATGATACCAGAGGTAGAGTGAGATGTCAGGAACAGTATGTAAAAGGAATGAGGATGACACCTATGACGGAATTGATGTGACATAAGGTCAAATGTCAGCATACTGTAACTGGATTTTGTTATATTGGTGATTTTAAAATCATTTTTCTCCAGATTTCTACAGTAAAATGCCACCAAAATGATACCAGAGGTAGAGTGAGATGTCAGGAACAATATGCAAAAGTAATGAGGATGACACCTATGACGGAATTGACGTGACCTAAGGTCAAAGGTCAGCATACTGTAACTGGGTTTTGTTATAGGGATGATTTTAAAATCATTTTTCTCCAGATTTCTACAGTAAAATGCCACCAAAATGATACCAGAGGTAGAGTGAGATGTCAGGAACAATATGCAAAAGGAATGAGGATGACACCTATAAAGGAATTGATGTGACCTAAGGTCAAAGGTCAGCATACTGTAACTGGGTTGTGTTATAGGGGTGATTTTAAAATGATTTTTCTCCAGATTTCTACAGTAAAATGCCACCAAAATTATATCATGAGTAGAGTGAGACCCCAGGAACAACATGCAAAAGAGATGAGGATGACACCTATAAAGGAATTGATGTGACATAAGGTCAAAGGTCAGCATACTGTAACTGGATTTTGTTATATTGGTGACTTTAAAATAATTTTTCTCCAGATTTCTACAGTAAAATGCCACCAAAATGATACCAGAGGTAGAGTGAGATGTCAGGAACAGTATGCAAAAGAGATGAGGATGACACCTATGACGGAATTGATGTGACCTAAGGTCAAAGGTCAGCATACTGTAACTGGGTTGTGTTATAGGGGTGATTTTAAAATTATTTTTCTCCAGATTTCTACAGTAAAATGCCACCAAAATGATACCAGAGGTAGAGTCAGACACCAGGAACAGTATGCAAAAAGAATGAGGATGACACCTATGAAGGAATTGATGTGACCTAAGGTCAAAGGTCAGCATATTGTAACTGGGTTTTGATAAAGGGGTGACTTTAAAATGATTTTTCTCCAAATTTCTACAGTACAATGCCACCAAAATGATACCAGAGGTAGAGTGAGATGTCAGGAACAGTATGTAAAAGGAATGAGGATGACACCTATGACGGAATTGATGTGACATAAGGTCAAATGTCAGCATACTGTAACTGGATTTTGTTATATTGGTGATTTTAAAATCATTTTTCTCCAGATTTCTACAGTAAAATGCCACCAAAATGATACCAGAGGTAGAGTGAGATGTCAGGAACAATATGCAAAAGTAATGAGGATGACACCTATGACGGAATTGACGTGACCTAAGGTCAAAGGTCAGCATACTGTAACTGGGTTTTGTTATAGGGATGATTTTAAAATCATTTTTCTCCAGATTTCTACAGTAAAATGCCACCAAAATGATACCAGAGGTAGAGTGAGATGTCAGGAACAATATGCAAAAGGAATGAGGATGACACCTATAAAGGAATTGATGTGACCTAAGGTCAAAGGTCAGCATACTGTAACTGGGTTTTGTTATAGGGGTGATTTTAAAATCATTTTTCTCCAGATTTCTACAGTAAAATGCCACCAAAATTATATCAGGAGTAGAGTGAGACCCCAGGAACAACATGCAAAAGAGATGAGGATGACACCTATAAAGGAATTGATGTGACATAAGGTCAAAGGTCAGCATACTGTAACTGGATTTTGTTATATTGGTGACTTTAAAATCACTTTTCTCCAGATTTCTACAGTAAAATGCCACCAAAATGATACCAGAGGTAGAGTGAGATGTCAGGAACAATATGCAAAAGTAATGAGGATGACACCTATGACGGAATTGATGTGACCTAAGGTCAAATGTCAGCATACTGTAACTGGTTTTTGATATAGGGGTGATTTTAAAATGATTTTTCTCCAAATTTCTACAGTAAAATGCCACCAAAATGATACCAGAGGTAGAGTGAGACACCAGGAACAATATGCAAAAAGAATGAGGATGACACCTATGACGGAATTGATGTGACCTAAGGTCAAAGGTCAGCATACTGTAACTGGGTTGTGTTATAGGGGTGACTTTAAAATGATTTTTCTCCAGATTTCTACAGTAAAATGCCACCAAAATGATACCAGAGGTAGAGTGAGACACCAGGAACAGTATGCAAAAGGAATGAGGATGACACCTATGAAGGAATTGATGTGACCTAAGGTCAAAGGTCAGCATATTGTAACTGGGTTTTGATAAAGGGGTGACTTTAAAATGATTTTTCTCCAAATTTCTACAGTACAATGCCACCAAAATGATACCAGAGGTAGAGTGAGATGTCAGGAACAGTATGCAAAAGGAATGAGGATGACACCTATGAAGGAATTGATGTGACCTAAGGTCAAAGGTCAGCATATTGTAACTGGGTTTTGATAAAGGGGTGACTTTAAAATGATTTTTCTCCAAATTTCTACAGTACAATGCCACCAAAATGATACCAGAGGTAGAGTGAGATGTCAGGAACAGTATGTAAAAGGAATGAGGATGACACCTATGACGGAATTGATGTGACATAAGGTCAAATGTCAGCATACTGTAACTGGATTTTGTTATATTGGTGATTTTAAAATCATTTTTCTCCAGATTTCTACAGTAAAATGCCACCAAAATGATACCAGAGGTAGAGTGAGATGTCAGGAACAATATGCAAAAGTAATGAGGATGACACCTATGACGGAATTGACGTGACCTAAGGTCAAAGGTCAGCATACTGTAACTGGGTTTTGTTATAGGGATGATTTTAAAATCATTTTTCTCCAGATTTCTACAGTAAAATGCCACCAAAATGATACCAGAGGTAGAGTGAGATGTCAGGAACAATATGCAAAAGGAATGAGGATGACACCTATAAAGGAATTGATGTGACCTAAGGTCAAAGGTCAGCATACTGTAACTGGGTTGTGTTATAGGGGTGATTTTAAAATGATTTTTCTCCAGATTTCTACAGTAAAATGCCACCAAAATTATATCATGAGTAGAGTGAGACCCCAGGAACAACATGCAAAAGAGATGAGGATGACACCTATAAAGGAATTGATGTGACATAAGGTCAAAGGTCAGCATACTGTAACTGGATTTTGTTATATTGGTGACTTTAAAATAATTTTTCTCCAGATTTCTACAGTAAAATGCCACCAAAATGATACCAGAGGTAGAGTGAGATGTCAGGAACAGTATGCAAAAGGAATGAGGATGACACCTATGACGGAATTGATGTGACCTAAGGTCAAAGGTCAGCATACTGTAACTGGGTTGTGTTATAGGGGTGATTTTAAAATGATTTTTCTCCAGATTTCTACAGTAAAATGCCACCAAAATTATATCAGGAGTAGAGTGAGATGTCAGGAACAGTATGCAAAAGGAATGAGGATGACACCTATGACGGAATTGATGTGGCCTAAGGTCAAAGGTCAGCATACTGTAACTGGGTTTTGATATAGGGGTGACTTTAAAATGATTTTTCTCCAGATTTCTACAGTAAAATGCCACCAAAATTATATCAGGAGTAGAGTGAGACCCCAGGAACAACATGCAAAAGAGATGAGGATGACACCTATAAAGGAATTGATGTGGCCTAAGGTCAAAGGTCAGCATACTGTAACTGGATTTTGTTATATTGGTGACTTTAAAATAATTTTTCTCCAGATTTCTACAGTAAAATGCCACCAAAATGATACCAGAGGTAGAGTGAGATGTCAGGAACAGTATGCAAAAGAGATGAGGATGACACCTATGACGGAATTGATGTGACCTAAGGTCAAAGGTCAGCATACTGTAACTGGGTTGTGTTATAGGGGTGATTTTAAAATTATTTTTCTCCAGATTTCTACAGTAAAATGCCACCAAAATGATACCAGAGGTAGAGTCAGACACCAGGAACAATATGCAAAAAGAATGAGGATGACACCTATGAAGGAATTGATGTGACCTAAGGTCAAAGGTCAGCATATTGTAACTGGGTTTTGATAAAGGGGTGACTTTAAAATGATTTTTCTCCAAATTTCTACAGTACAATGCCACCAAAATGATACCAGAGGTAGAGTGAGATGTCAGGAACAGTATGTAAAAGGAATGAGGATGACACCTATGACGGAATTGATGTGACATAAGGTCAAATGTCAGCATACTGTAACTGGATTTTGTTATATTGGTGATTTTAAAATCATTTTTCTCCAGATTTCTACAGTAAAATGCCACCAAAATGATACCAGAGGCAGAGTGAGATGTCAGGAACAATATGCAAAAGTAATGAGGATGACACCTATGACGGAATTGACGTGACCTAAGGTCAAAGGTCAGCATACTGTAACTGGGTTTTGTTATAGGGATGATTTTAAAATCATTTTTCTCCAGATTTCTACAGTAAAATGCCACCAAAATGATACCAGAGGTAGAGTGAGATGTCAGGAACAATATGCAAAAGGAATGAGGATGACACCTATAAAGGAATTGATGTGACCTAAGGTCAAAGGTCAGCATACTGTAACTGGGTTTTGTTATAGGGGTGATTTTAAAATCATTTTTCTCCAGATTTCTACAGTAAAATGGCACCAAAATGATACCAGAGGTAGAGTGAGACACCAGGAACAATATGCAAAAGAGATGAGGATGACACCTATGAAGGAATTGATGTGACCTAAGGTCAAAGGTCAGCATACTGTAACTGGGTTTTG
This sequence comes from Decapterus maruadsi, assembly GCA_030347415.2. Lineage (NCBI taxonomy): Eukaryota > Metazoa > Chordata > Actinopteri > Carangiformes > Carangidae > Decapterus > Decapterus maruadsi. Next base: position 7,144,885 of record CM064888.1, on the reverse strand, counting down.
ATATAGGGGTGACTTTAAAATGGTTTTTCTCCAAATTTCTACAGTAAAATGCCACCAAAATGATACGAGAGGTAGAGTGAGACACCAGGAACAATATGCAAAAAGAATGAGGATGACACCTATGAAGGAATTGATGTGACCTAAGGTCAAAGGTCAGCATACTGTAACTGGATTTTGTTATAGGGGCGATCGATTTTAATGTCATTTTTCTCCAGATTTCTACAGTAAAATGCCACCAAAATTATATCAGGAGTAGAGTGAGACCCCAGGAACAACATGCAAAAGAGATGAGGATGACACCTATAAAGGAATTGATGTGACATAAGGTCAAAGTTCAGCATACTGTAACTGGATTTTGTTATATTGGTGACTTTAAAATCACTTTTCTCCAGATTTCTACAGTAAAATGCCACCAAAATGATACCAGAGGTAGAGTGAGATGTCAGGAACAATATGCAAAAGTAATGAGGATGACACCTATGACGGAATTGATGTGACCTAAGGTCAAAGGTCAGCATACTGTAACTGGGTTTTGTTATAGGGGTGATTTTAAAATCATTTTTCTCCAGATTTCTACAGTAAAATGCCACCAAAATGATACCAGAGGTAGAGTGAGACACCAGGAACAATATGCAAAAAGAATGAAGATGACACCTATGAAGGAATTGATGTGACCTAAGGTCAAAGGTCAGCATATTGTAACTGGGTTTTGATATAGGGGTGACTTTAAAATGATTTTTCTCCAAATTTCTACAGTACAGTGCCACCAAAATGATACCAGAGGTAGAGTGAGACGCCAGGAACAACATGCAAAAGAAATGAGGATCACACCTACGAAGGAATTTATGTTATGTAAGGTCAAAGGTCAGCATACTGTAACTGGGTTTTGTTATATCAGTGACTTTAAGGTTATCTTTCTCCAAATTTCTACAGTAAAATGCCGCCAAAATGATACCAGAAGTAGTGTGAGATGTCAGGAACAGTATGCAAAAGAAATGAGGAACACACTTATGATGGAATTTATGTGACTTAAGGTCAAAGGTCAGCATACTGTAACTGAGTTTTGTTATAAGGGTCATTTTAAATTAATATTTCTCCACATTTGTACTGTAAAGTAAAATAAATAAATGAAAAAAATGTTGATGAAAGGTGATATTTCTCCCAATTACGGCAGTGAAATATGACTAAAAAGTTGATTCATCTTGGAAAAGATTTTCCTCCACCATTCTCAAGTAAAAGCACATAGGCTTTATGTATCTTTCAGGACCTTCCCTTGCTCGAGAACCGTGCCTACCGTATTTACTATAGCGCGCGCGCAACGAAAATCAAACAGCGGCTCACTGTACCACTATCTCGCAAACGGCGGCTCACTTTACCGCGGTCACGGCGTTAGATGACTAATTAATCTGTCTAACGATCAGGACCATGACACATGAAACGGTAAACACAGCTGATCCATCGGAAAAAAATACCGCTCCAGTTTATTTACTTTCCGTGATGCAGCTTCTTGAATGCCATAAAAAAAAGTAACGAGTAATATACCTAGTAATATAACTAGTTACTTTCTCTAGAGAGTAATAAAGTAATGTAAGGCACTACTATTTTTGAGAGTAATATGTAGCCTATTACTTTTTTGAGTAACGAGCCCCAACACTGATTATGAAAGCAACAAGTTTAACTAGAGCTTGTTTTTAAGTAGGTTTATCAAATGAATGAACTCACAAAGCATTTTTTTCAATAGTTTATTAGGCTATTTATTTGTAAAAAAGAAATAAAAAATCCACCAACCCATACATTTTTTTTTTGGTCAGTACAGATGAATGTGATAAAACAGAGCAGTGAAGATTGTTGCAAACAGGCAGACGTCTGAGTGTTGTGATGTTTCTGCTGCAGGACATGTACCTGAACGCTGGTGGTGTGACAGTGTCCTACTTTGAGTGGCTTAAGAATCTCAACCACGTCAGCTACAAACGACTGACCTTCAAGTATGAGAGGGACTCAAACTACCACCTGCTCAGTGAGTACAAGCCTGCTCTCTTTTTCACTTTCCATGTTGTCTCCTCTTTCTTTTTCTTTTTCTATTTCTGTCTCGTTTTCTACTTACTCTTCTCTTGGACCATTTGTCAACCTGTCTTTTATATCATTAAAATATCTGTCAAATTCTAGAAGTTGTTCTCGTGAACCCATGATCACAATCATTCCACTTTCATAAATGTATATAGTGCCTCTGCTTCCATAAATTTTAGTGCCAAGTTGATTGCGAAGCCTTACTCTTCCATTCATCCAGGGATAGATGCTCATGATTGCTTCTCGCCATTCGTTGGCTGTGCGGTTTGAGAAGACAATGAGGTTGCATATTGACCCATTCCGTCTAGTGTCTGCGTAGAGAACATCTGGGTCCTCTTTCATTATTTTGTGCTTCATTTTTCTTTTTTCATAATGACTCAGGCCAGGAGGGTATTTATGTATTATAGCAGTCGTCTGTAGAAAGGGAAAAAGAACCATAATTTATGAACATGTTACTGGTAAATATAAGAACACATTCAGAACTTGCTGTAGTGTTACCTGTTTCTCTCCAGTCTGTTCTTCCATTTTCTCTTCTTGTATTTAGTTGTCTTACTGACCGATATTCTTGTCTTATCGATACTTCCTGAAAGCAATCCAGCTCCCCAGGGCTTCACTCAGTCCTGTTTTCGCCACAAAACCTTTTCAAAATAATATTCTACAAACCAAAGTCTTCTTTAAGATGAAAAAAATAATTGCTGTCAATATATCAGCAAGCGTTAAAATAGATCAGTAAACAAGAATCTAAAGGGAAGCTTGATGAATTCTTACCAAATTTGTGGCAGTTGATGTTATGATGTTAATAATGTTGTGAAAATTAGTTGTCAGTCGGTGTGAATCGTCTGTCCAAGGCAGAGGACTCCTCTGGAAACGTCCTGCCCTCTGTATTTATACCGTCTCTCCATCTCACAAACATCCAATCATACAATGCCAGGATCTTTTTCACGATTTGTGGTTTGATGAAACAAACGATGAATGTCAAGTCGTCAAAGCTGATCATCAAGACACACCCTTGGGTTGTGTCATCACCGCTGGTACAGAAACAGAGGAGTCTAATGTCTGCTGTATTTTCTCTCTCTCCTATGTTTTTTTCTTACAGTGTCTGTGCAGGAGAGCTTGGAGAGGAAGTTTGGCAAACAAGGTGGACCCATCCCCATCGTCCCCACCGCTGACTTCCAGGCCAGAGTTGCTGTGAGTAACATCTGCTGTTACTCATCTGCTGATCACTGCTCATCACGAAAGTATTCATACTTTTGTGAGTTTGATGTGTATCAAGTCTGCACTGGTACACACTGCCACCAGGAAACGAGAAATACACTCTGAAATCCAACGCTGTTTCTCCCTCTCCCAACTTTTTGAAATGTATGTCACCAAACTAACCGTCTTCCACATCGATTTTAAGCATCATCATCTGACAGCAGCCCGAGCCGATCTGGTACCTACACCGGAAACATTAGCCTGGCTAGCAGTAGATGCCTTGATTAATGAGATTGATAATTAAAACGTAGCTGTGCATTATTGATCTTGAACTGGCTGGAGATGAGTTTAGCTAAAATTTGCATGAACACTGGAGACAAGAAACCATTTGTGTGCAAAGTTAAAAAAATAAATAAAATAAAATAAACTAACCAGCATTCAGTTAATAATTAACACATGTTATTTTGTGTTGAAGTTATGTTAGACAAGCAGTAGAAAGGTGAATATAATGTAGCCTATAATCTAGGGTGAAAATGTTTATTTAGTCTTTATTATGTAAGTTTTGGTCCAAGTTTCACTAGAGCTTGTTTATAAGTAGTTTCATCAAATGAATGAGCCCACAAAGCGTTGGTTTATTCTTTATTTGTCATAGAAATCCACCCATAAAAAACATTTTGGTTTTTTTGCCAGTACAGAGGAATGTGAAGATTGTTGCACACAGGCAGACGTCAGAATGTTGTGATGTCTGGCTGGTGTGAGTTAGTTAGTTAGTTAGTTAGTTTATTGTCCACAATGTGGAGATTTATCTTAGGTCTCATTAAAAAAAACAACAACAAGTAGAAACAACAACACAACAACAACATCACAACAACAACAGCAACACTTAGGCAACAACACTTGGTTACACACAGACATCTTCAGGGCAAAAAGAAGAACGGCGGTGGCAGTTGCACCACAGTACATCAACGGGGCATGGTGTTCTGTGTCACGACTGCATTAGGAATAAAGGAATTTTTAAAAATGTTACGATTTGCTGAAGAATCTCAACCACGTCAGCTACGGACGACTGACTTTCGAATATGAGAGGGACTCAAACTACCACCTGCTCAGTTACTTATTCTGTAACTTGCAGAAAGACTATACTGTACTCAAGTAAAATCGTTATCATTATTATTTGTCATTTCATACATTTTCGACTCAGTTATATGTTATCAAGGCTGCAGTACATGATCTGAAAAAGTTTGATTGGAAGATATAGGCTATTCCGTGTAATCATCTATTTTCAAGGTATATTTTTACTTTGAACTATGCACACGACCCAGACCTCAACTTTCCTTCCTATTTCCATTATTGTTATGTTTTATTTTGGGAAAAGAGTCTGGGTCCTTGTTACAACCAAAAACGTAATAACGACCAATAACGTAATAACGGCCAATAACGTAATAACTGCCAATAACGTAATAATTTTGGCCATTTCAAATGTAATAAAGCCAATAGTGTAATAATGTAATAAAGCTTTTGAGCCAATAACGTAATAACTTTTTGCCGATAATGTAATAAGGCATTACATTATCGGCACCAGTTATTACATACCAGGCCAATAACGTAATAACCAGTAATTCCTTATTACATTATCGGCAAAAAGTTATTACGTTATTGGCTCAAAAGTTTTATTACATTATTGGCACATTATTACACTGTTGGCTTTATTACATTTGAAATGGCCAAAATTATTACGTTATTGGCCGTAATTACGTTTTTGGTTGTAACAGTCCTGTTGATCCCACCCTAACCAGGATGTCTGTCTTACTCATTAGAGTCAGACTCAGAGTCAGATGGATCTTCTAAGTTCATTTGACTTATAAGCCTGTTCAATTTGATAACACTCATCCTGTCTCTCATTGTCTCAAAACGTTGGTCAAATTCCAGAAGTTGATCTTGTGAACCCATGATCGTCATCATTCCACTGGGATAAATACACACAGTGCCGCTGTTTCCAGACAGTTTAAGGATAGTGTAGTCAAATGTTGGACGGCTCATTTCTATTCTATCCGTATCAGGATAGATTTCCATTATTGCATCTCGCCAGTCGTTTTGCCAAGGTGTGGAGACGATGAGGTTGCTTGTTGAACCATCTCGCCTAGTGTCTGCATAGAGGACCTCTGGGTTTTCTGTCAGCAGGTTGTGCTTGTGTTGTTTCCGTTGAGCAGGGGTCAGGTCAGCAGGGTAGTCAATTATCTGAGCAGTCATCTGTAGAAAAGCAAAAAGAACCATAATTCATTGTAAATAAACATGCAACTGTACAAAGAGGAAGAAAAAGAGCTCAACAGGTCAGTATAGAGCTGCAGCTGAAGTAGTGTTACCTGTACCTGTTCCATTGCTTGTTCCACTTCTCTTCTTGTTTCTTGCCTTGTTTAACTTTCTTTTCCTCTGGTTCGGTTTTCTGGCTGTCCAATATTATGGTCTTACCGATGCTTCTTGAAAGCACAAGAAAAATCTCAGGTCAGGATTTTATTAAGATTAGCATGAAAGTAACATGTTAAAAAGCAACATTGCAGAGATTTTTGGCCTTAAAATACAGTAATGTTTCCAGACTGGTAGAAAAAGGGTTAATAGGATGAATGCTGCTGCTGACCCTCCCTTCCTCTCCCACGATAAGTTTCGTTTTCTTTGAGTTTCGTTTCCCCCTCCAGACGATAGTGCCAGATGGTTGAAGCTCTGAGCTGAAACTCGGGAATGTTGCTTAGTATTTCATTCATATTGTTTTATATTAACTTTTCCAAAATAGTGTTTTCCAAACCCAAGTCTTGTATCTTTTAGTTGTTACCTAGCAGAACACTGAGCTGTTATACTGTATATCAATAACAAGGCCTCTGAAGTATTTAAGATTAAAAGAATGAATGTGTCGTAATATAACAGTAAGAAAGGAGAAGTGTCAAGTCAACAAGAATCTAAAGGACAGATAAATAGATGAATTCTTACCAAATCAATTTGATGTTGAGTCAGCTGAAGTGAATCATCTGTCCAAGGAGAACTGCTCTGGAAAACTCCCTTCCCTCTGTATTTGTATCCTCTCTCCTGCTCACACACTGCGGTCATGGCAACTGTCTTTCGTTTTCAGGCAGTCAAGCTCAACCCATCCCCATCGTGCAAACCGCTGATTTCCAGACCCAAGCTGCTGTGAGTAACATCCGCTGACTCACAGATCAGTGCTCATCATGAAAGTATTCGTACTTTTGTGAGAATTAAAGGGATATTTCGGATCTTTTTACATGAAGCTGTATGACATCCTTAATAGCAGATATCTACAATTCAGTTGCAGATATCCACTATGTGAATTATGGATATCGGTAACTGAATTGCGACTAGTACTAATTCCAGTTTGAGATATCTACAATTTGATTCTGACTTTTCATAATTACAGTTCAAGATATCATTAATACACCTCAATTTAAGATATCTGCATGTCCCTTTTCAGATGTCTTAAATTAAGTTTTGACTAGGCGAAATGACGTCGTAGATATCTGTAAATGGAATTAGGAATAGGCGTAATTCACTTACAGATCTCCGTAATTCACACAGCGGATATCTGCAACTGAATTGACAAACCCCATTCACATGAAAGGCAAAAGTGACGTCATTTGTCCGAGGAAGAATGTAGTCGTGGATCTGAAATGTTCTATTTGACGAGAAAACTGAATTACAGATATCTTGAATGAGAAAACCAACTATTCAAAATGTAATTATGAGAAGTCAGAAAGACGTTGTTGATATCATGTTAATTATGGATAGTCAAACTTAGCTTTAAATGTTAAATCTGCATGCCATAGTAATCCTCCAAACACTGTTGGTATAGTAGGTAGTATAGTAGGTGCATGTGGAGATTTTACTGTACTATGCAGATGAGCTTTCAATAGTGTGATAATAATATTCTGGTTTACCAAACCATGTATTTTCAGTCAGGAAATGTTCACAGAACAAAGGTACGCAAATAAGTTCTTGACACTGAAGCTGGATTTCAACAAAACCTTTTTAATTTCACTGGTACTGTTTATAAAATCAGCGAGTCTGCTTTGATGCCAACTTAAACATGGTATGTGTGTGTGATCTGTGTTTGTGTATTTGAGGTGGGGTGTGTCGTTGTGTGTTGTTTTGAGTGTGCGGTGTTGTGCCTATATGTATGTGTGTGTGTGTGTGTTTGCACAAGTGTCATATAGTGTATTATGGTCTGTGTGTGTGTGTGTGTGTGTATGTGAATGTCAGATTGCTTGATAAGGCAACATGCAGTCATCAGTTTCCATTGGCCTCAAAGTAAAAACACACAAACCTGCTCCAGACACAAACACACACACACACACTTTGCTGGCTGAACCCTATTGTTAACACACACACATATGAAATTACACACACACATACAGCGCATACAGACACACACACTGACGCCGGGCAGACGAGCACTGAGAGGTGTCTTGACATTGAGTGACAGGAGGAGGGAATCGTCCGATTGGTCGAGACAGCTGACGAGCGGGAGCTTCGGAGCAGCCGGGGTTCAGACTAAACTGGTGTGAAATGAAAAAAAATAAAAACCTCTACCCTATAAACAACTACACATCCCAGAATTCAAGCTGTACACAGAACTACACATAAAGCTGATCTATACGATAAAACCCAAAACTTTGTTACGGATTCTCACTGAACGACTGTTTCTTAGTCGGAGACTTTATCTTTTTTTGGGTCAAACGTCAAAACGTCAAAGACTTTTGCCACAATTGAAGACTTTAATACTCTAATTATTTAAGTCAGTTTGATTGGCTGGTGGGCGTACTCCTGTCTGTCCCTCGATGGCCACGCAAATCAGCTTCACCAAGACCAAATATCTAGTTTATCACTGTGAGCTGCTCATTTCAACCCCTTAAATCCGAATTTCCCCTTTTAATTTCCCCTTAAGTAGCTTTAAAATTCAACTTGTTTACTTATTCAAACATTAAATCACTGATGCTATTCAGTGTTTTCTCTGAGGGGGTATTAGAAATAAGTATGTATCATAATATAAAGATTGTGCAAATGGAAACTTTGGGATATCCACTCAAATTTGCAATAATTCAGGATTAGCAATAACCATCAGCAGTAACCTGTCATTACAATGTAACTCAGTATAACGCTGCATTATAAATACACTTAATGTCAATCAATGCAATATAACAACCACATTTGCACCTATAAAGGTTGATTTGCATGTTTTAAGTTTGAACACGCTGGTTAATTCACATTATTTTTAGGCTCAATTGTGAATTATAAGAGATATAAATCAGGGATTTCCACTTTGGCAATCAAATCTGGTTGTTATGTTCTTTCTACATGCTTTATTAACTTTGCTTTTTTTTTTTGGCCACAAATGTTTAACATCACAGATAAAGATTTGATACGAAATCACAACTGCTCTTGTTTTCATGCATCACGTCTTGAGAACAATGAGAACTCGTGTATTGCTTCTCGGCTGTTATTAACCCTGTTTTTCTAAATGCCGTGGCGAAAAACACACACACATACACACACGCACTAAGCCATACAAAGCTACACAGGGCGGCTGCTACTCTACATAGTTTTTCAACACGGGACAAGTCATTCTACACGTCTGTTCATGCAGTCTACTGTGGCTCTAACTAACTACTGCACACGTCACAGAATGAGATCTGCCATCGATGCACGATTCCCTGCACAGGCCTCTGGAGATTTATTTTTAACGTTTGTACGCCAGCAGCTACACATGCACACACCTATAAGCAAACATGGAGACACACAGGCACACAAACAGCAGCTCACACACCCCTCTCACACCCTGCCCCACACAACACGCCCACGTCCACAGTGACTTATTGTTGTGGAGGCTTTTCTTTTTTCTTTTTTTTTTTTTTGAAAGCAAAAAATCTCACTTCTTGCGGTTATCATTCGTTTGCCCCAGTGTGTGCGTCTGTGCTGGCGTTTTACAGTTATGTACTGTATGTGTGTGTTTCATGCATGTGCCTAATGAAGGTGTGTCTCTTTTTGTTTGTTTGTGTGTATGTGTGTGTTTGTGCGTGAGGTTTCCTTATCGGTTGGTAGGCATAGGGGGGCAGTAACAACATCAGGGTCATATCAGGACGACACTAACACACGGGTGAGGTGAGGGCGCGGTGGAGGAGAGAAGCTACAGGCTGCAGAAAATCAGAGAGGGGAGGACAAATAGGGGGGGTGTAGACTGTGACAGAGGGGGAGGTGGGGGTTGTGGGGGGGGTGACAGGGGAGAGAGGCAGAGGAGGGGTGTTTTAGAGGGGGCATTTTGAGGTGCGGCATCCGGAAGAGTCTGTTTTAGTTGATTTTGGTTCCGTAAAGTCACAAAAAAATATGTTGAACATCTGGAGTCTGCGAGGCAAGGGGAGCTGGGAGGGGGGGTTGGGGGGGGCGGGGGCTGCTGGAGAGGACGGCAGGGGGTAGGGGTGGTGGTCCTGAAGACGACTAATACCCCTGCAAAGAAGGAAAAGATAGAGAGATGTGTCAGTATTTAGATTCTTCTTTTTATTATCATTAACGATGGTAACACTTTAGATTAGGGAACACATATTCACCATTAACTAGGTGCTTATTAATATGCATATTAATAAGATAACATATTTTCCCCTCAGCAGTCAGCCTAGTGAACAATGCCCCAGTTCCCCCTAAATAACCCTAAACCTTTGGGCAATCACTCTGCACCACAACATTTTGCACAATGACTTTAGTAGTATTTCCTATCTTTATTCTATTCTTATAGTATATGCATATTTCCTTTTTGTATATCGCATATCTTTTGCATTAGAATATTTCAATTCATTCTATTTTAACTTTTATCTTATTTAAATTCTTAATTCTCTAAATTCTTATTCTATTCTATTGACACCAAGACTAGTTCCTCGTGCTGTAAACTGGCCTTTACTGATATTGGCAATAAAACAGTTCTGAGTCTGATTTTGATAGCTTATAGCTCCTTATTAGTAATATTAAGCATATATTAACACCTTATTTGTTAACTTATTGTTATTCTACCTCTATTACACCATACATTAAGATTTTTCCTGATATTAACTCCTAATTATCACTTATGCATTGTAAATTAATGCATTGCTGTTTCTGAATAATGATGCAAATGATGCGAATAACCAGTGGGTTATTAGGGCCAGTAAGGACTTGATATAAGGAAAAATCTTACTTCATGGTCTAATAGAGGTAAAATAAGGCTATGTAGAATAAGGTGTTAATACGTGCTTAATAATGAGGAGCTAATAAGCTACTTATATGCATAGTAATAAGCACCTAATTAATGGTGAATATGTGTTATAGAGTTATAAAGTGTTGCCATCCACAGTTTGACACTAGAAAGCTGTTTTCACACTCATCTGGTGGGGAGCAGACAGTTTCTCTGTGCTCTTGTTAAATCACTGAACAGGAACAGTACAAGCAGGATTTTTGTGAAGCCAATTATAACATAACCAGTAGGCAACTTCCATAAGCGTGATATGCAAATGTGAGACTTCCAGTGCAGATAAACGGAGCGCAGGCGCACGTCCGACACATTTGCATATTCATAGAGGGTGTACTTTTCAATGAAGGAGAAAGAGTAAAAAAAAAAAAATCTGTATATTTAACCCTTATTTCTTGAATGAAAAATCATATCAAACACAAATTATAATTGGGAAATTCTTCAGTCGTGTCATTTCTGCAGAAGTCGACTGCATTTACATTGTGAGTTCATCATCAATCAGCGAAATAATCAGTAAGTTTATGAAGGAACAAACAGAATGAAATCTAACATACAGCAGATAAAATACCTGAGTCTTGTAGGATCACACTCACATTCCTATTAACGCTAAACACTAAAATGTCATTTATAATTCGATGTGCGTGAGCAGCTGCCGCTAAATAATCCTGCTTGGTTTTAATCCCAGCAGCTCTGACTCGTTCACTCACCTCTCCTCCTTCGCCTCCCTGCTCCATTCCTCCATATTCTCCCTGTGCGAGGAAACAGGAATATCATTAGAAACAGAAAGAGGAGAAAAGAGGTGGAGAAGATGACTTTTCTGAGGAACATGAAAGGATGAGGTGATGAGAGGGCGGGGGCGGAGGGGCCAAAAGCACCAACGGCCACCTACGGTACATCTCAGCTTTCGTTTCTCTCCAGTTAAGACTACAAGAGGCCATGCTGCACGGCTCACCGAGTTTCTCTTATTATCATGCTTAAAACGCTTCCACCGCAGGGCTCAGTTAGTTGATTAGAGTTTTTACAGCATATAAGGGTGAAATAAAAACCTCCAGCTGCCGGGCTCCTGGTGCGCAGGCCTCATTCAGCCTGAGCAGTGCATGAGGCTCTTGCTGCATGCCATGAATACTGGATATATTCTCATTCTGGAGATGTGCACTGTGTCACTTATCACTACATGGTTAGAAATGAGAATTTTTTTTAGTATTTATTATTGCCTAAAACCACAAGAATGAGCGAGCATCTGGGAGGTCAGTCAAGTAAAAGCTTGTTTTTATGCTTTTATCCATTTTATTTTATCCATTACCCGCTAAACATCGTTTTTAATCCAATTCAACACTGCAGAAATCTGCCTATTTTAATTTATGAAGCATCACAGCAGCTTCTGTTTCTCCTTTCCCCGTCCTGATGCTCACTCAGTCCTTCGTGGCCTATTAGCTACTAATACACCGCATCGCCAGTTTATCGAGTAAACCTGTGCAATATCATGTAATCCAGTGCAAGACTCCTGCAGTAAATGCCACCTCTCAAACCATGATGATGCTGCACAGAAAGCCAGATTTAAAGGAGATATATGACGCCCCTTTTTCCCACAAATTAAAATAGTTCCCAGGTGTTTTAAAGACATATCTGTGACATGCTTAGATCAAAATACTCCAAGGATCAAACATCACAGCCCAGTTCAGAACGGCTGGTTTCAGTGCCTGTCCCTTTAAATGCAAATGAGCCACTGCTCTACCCGTTGCGGTACTCATAGGTAGGGGTGGTATTATGCAAATTTGAAAACTAATGACATCGTTGAATGAACAGCTCGTAAAACCACGTGGATTTCAACCTTGGGAGCCTGAAAATTACTGATTTTTTTTGTTAATTGTCACATTTTCGGGGCCGGAAGGCAAGAAAAACACCCAAATATAAGTTAAAGAGCCTTCAAGATGTGATATTTCCATAATATGTCTCCTCTGATGCAGGTTTGTTGCATGAGCTCGCACAGGTGTACCTAATAAACTGATAACAATGTGCACTAAGCATGCAAGGTATCTCCTCTTTGTTTCTCCTTCACCCCTACCCCACCCCAGGTTGACCTATGACCCCCACACTGCTCTGTCTCCCCCATAGGCACCTCGTATACTGGCTCCTCCTATCAGGAAAAACACAGATGAGACACAAAACAGCGTAAAACAAGGAAAAGTGAGAAGGACGGCAACACAGAGCGACACACAGACAACACAGAAGCGTCACCACCACAATATTTCAACAAAGGAAGCGACACACAGACACAGAGAGACGTGCATGAAAGACACAAATGTTAGATGTTCTGTCATCTAACATTTGACAACAGAGTTCAGATTATAAAAGCAGAAGCCATCATTTTTTAAATACATTTGACAAACCACCATATCACAACAATAAAACATCAATTAATTGGACACAGCAACTCATAAAATACAAATACACCCACTTTATGTTGCTCATTTAAATCGGTTATTTTCATCTAATCATTTAAATTCAATCTAAATTATGTTTAATATCAATTAATATCATTGTGCACTGAATATATTTGTGTTTTCTACTGTTCATTAGACAGAAATTTCTATTTCAACATGTCACTTTTTATATTTTTAAGTTAAAACAATGAATTAACTGTAATATATAATAGTCTAGTAGAAAACTGGTCATCTTTGATTGATCTATTAAGAATAAATAATGTAGAAAAATGGGATTATGTCAGCATGGACATCTAGTGGCTGATTTTGTGTGTGTGTGTGCCCTGCCTGGCGGATCCATATCGCAGTGATGTCATGGTTACTAACTAACTGACCTGGTTGATCATCCCGGTCGACGCGGCCACGTTCTCGACGCCCTCGCCCGCCTGTGACACCTCGTTGGCTCCGGCAACCGCTGTGTCTCCCACGATGTTGGCCTGGTCCACGGTCCTGTTGGCCACTAGGGGGCAGAACGGAGGAGGGTTAGTGCACATAAACACACACACACACACACACACACACACACTGAGGGACCTCGGTGCTCGACAGGAAATACAAAATGTCTTGGAAAAGCCGCAAGCTTTAAATCATATAAGACTAAAAAAAGAGAATTATAATATATCATAAAATATAAATAGGCCTACATGGGCTATAATTCTCATATTTTTCATTTTTTGGATTTCCTCTTGGTGCAAACTCTCATTACTGCCCCCCTGAGGCTGGAGGTCAGACTCACACAGGTAATTACATTTAATGAGGGCTGCAGCTCTAATAGGTGTTAAATTAATACCCTAAACAGCCACAGGGGGCAACAAAGAGCCACCGCACCTGAACACAACCTTCAGCTATGATCAGTGATGATTGTAGCAGAAGCTTTGTGTTTTAATTAGAGGAAAAGCTTCAGTAGTGATGATTACGGTTTAGGAAACTATGGCCTACATCTCAACCTGTGGTAGAAAAAAACATCTGTACTTCCACTCTAATGTTTGCACGGGGTGGTCCACTGCACATTTTTTTCTTACCTGTGTTTACTGATGACACAACTCCCTCCTTTGTCTTACTGCCTGTGGATCAGAGAGAGAGTAAAGGTCACAATCACATCACATATGCAGTACAATGACTTGTTGTTTTATTATTGCCCCTCTTTTTTGATTGATTTATATTTTTTGTATTGAGTTATATTCATTAGTAAGCAAAACCTTGGCAATTATAACTAACTGATGATGTAATTTATTTTATAATATAATACATTTAGCACTGAGCATCACTTCTATGAAATGGTGTGATGTTGTGTGTCGTGTTGACTGCTTTCACTTCTTTATTTTACATTTTATTTCAACACATTTTTATGTTGTTACCGAAACTGAGACTGCGATGAGACATTTCGTTTCTTCTCTGTTTGCTCTAGGCTCTGACCCAACCCTCTCATCTATCATCTACTCTGTTTGAGTAACAATAAAACACTAGAGGTCTAGAGAATTGTTGAGTTTTCTATTATTTTTTTCTCCCCTTTCCAGCCTTTAGAGGCCAGTTAAGTTGTTCCTTGAAGCTGAGTCGACGTGACAACCTTGTATTATTATTATTATTGGGAATATCTGTGTGTGTGTTTCCCTCTCTGCTCACCAGCCTTGAGCTCACTATACTATGATCCCGAGCAGATTAAAGTGTGATTATATAATCCGCCAGAGAGAGGGGCAGCGGGAGAGAAATCTCTGCTCTGAAAGATGAAAGGGAATAATGGCAGGAAGCTAGAAACCAAGGGGAAAGGGAAGGAGGAATATAGGATAAATCAGAAGTGTTACACATGCGAATACACACACGAATACGCTAACGCACACGCACAGTTCTGTCTTTGTAGTTTTTGTGCACATGCAGATGCTGCCATTTACTGTATCCTGCATCCACCCGTCCTCTCTCTCTGTCTCCTGCTTCCCTCCATCTCTCTGCACGCTCCCTGTGGTACATGAGCCACGTGCCTGAGTACTGAGCAGTACTGCAGCACAGCCAAACACACACACACACACACACATACACACACACACAATGCAATGACACAGCTTCTTTCTCGCAGTCAACAGAGGGAGCCCTGTGAGCATATGCATGTAAAAGCCTGTGGCGATCTGTCTGTCACCATCATCGTACAGAATAAACTATCAACTATGAACTTCATGTCCCTTTGATGTTTTTTTCTTATGCAAATGATCAAATATGTATTTAAAAAAAAAAAAAAAGCTGCAGCAGAGTGTGATGCACTGGACACCGCAGCGCGAACAACAAGAACAAGAAAAGCAATTGATGGAATAATCCTGATAATAAATGATAATCCTGATCAAAAGCTTGCTGCAATAAATGAAGATGGCCACGGATTAAAGTGTGCGAAGGCTTTTTCCTATAATGAAATAATGCATCAAATGTGGCTTTAGTCGGAAGATGTGTCCTGATGAGATGAAAGCTGTGGATGTCTCATCTTTAATGAAAAATCTTATCAGCCCTTGATTTTGTTTTATGTCTCTGCAGCAGCAGCAACGTGAAATTGATGTGATATATGCACAGGCACAGATAAAATTAAAAAAAAGGGGGGGAAGCTGTGACAAGATGATGAATGCAACATATTAAATGAATAAAAACTGAAAAGCAAATAACGTCTTTTCTATTGATAGCATCTCTTTGGGAAAATTTGAATTTTAGTGCAGAACACCTCGAGCTGATGATGATTTCTTAAGTAAATTAAATAAAAATTAGATTTTTCTGGGAGTTTTTAAGGTTTAAGGTTCAGTTTCCATTAAAACAAAAAGATAAATCCATATAAAACTATGGATTAAAAGAAGAGAATCATGTTCTAAAAAAAAAGCCAACGCTCATGTTTGGAGCTATTTTGTGGCAGCTTGAGCTCAGAGGTTTTTTCTTTTTCTTTTTTTTTTATTTAATGACGTCCTGCTGTCGGTCCACGTCTGTCCTGTGCATGCGTGCATCCATGTCGCCCGTGTGCGTGTGCATGTGTGTGTGTAGCGTTCAGACCTTGATACTGTCACATGCTGACGTTTGCACTCTGCTGCAGGCGGATACAGTGGTTTTATCGGAGCCATCGACCCTCCTCACTTCACCGATCACATCCCCTTTTCTGCTCCTCTACCCCTACGATCTACCTCCACCCTTCCATCCCTCCATCCCCTCATTCACCCCCCCTCCCCTCCTCCTCTCCTCCTCCTCCTCCTCCTCCTCTTCTACCTGAGCCCAGTCACCGTCCTGAGCTCACTGGGACATCCAGGTTTCATTTTTCTACTGAGTCTCATCCTCTACACCCCCCACCCCCTCCACCCCCCCTCGCCCTCACCCACAGACACACCACCACCGCCGCCGCCACCCCCATCACGACATGTCACCTGTCTCTCTCTCTCTCTTTCCGTCCCTCCATCTGTTCAACCCGGAGCCACGAGACCAGAGGCTCAAAGCCTTTTCTGACATAACACCCCTCCCTTACTCCCTCTATCTCTCCGTCTCTCGCCATCTTTTCTCTCTCTGTCTTTTCCCTTACATCTCTCCATCCTATCCGTCCATCTTTTCTTGGGATGGGTGGGAGTATTTGGGAGTAGGAGGATGAGGAGGAGGAGGAGGAGGAAGGAGGGAGGAGGAGGGGGGTTGTTGTAAGAGCTGTGAGGCAGGAAGGTGGTTAGTCATCAAAGCAGCAGGAAAATCCAGTGGACACGGGAAGGGTGGGGGGGGTGTGAGGGTGGGGTGGGGGGGCAATTGCTGCAGTGCTCAAGTGATCCTTTTCCCTGTCTAACGACCCCCCCCTCCCCCCACACACCCAACCTTCATCCCTCGCTTGTTCCAGCTCCAGCTCGTGTCATTGACACTTTTTTCTGTCCATCCTCATCATCCTCATGAGGCTGTTGCCGTGTGACAGTCGGTCAAAGTGCTGAGGAGACAGACACTGCAGACGACAAACCACGACAGCGTACACGTCCACTCCGCTGACTCGTCACCCACCCACCCACTCACCCACCCACCTCCTTACTTTTACACCCCCTCCCCTCCCTCCCCTCCCCTCCCTGCCCCTTCAGACGGCCTAAAAAGCCTAACACTGGGGGTAACCTTGAGATGTGACGCAGTTGCTGCTCAAGCTAATGCAAAAAAAAGTGCAGCGAACTACAGCAGCAGCTGCACGGCATCTGAGCATCTGATGCATCTTTAAAAAGTATAGATTCATCATTTTTTTGTCATACATTTTCACATCTTTTAAAATATTTTATTGTGAATGCATGCATTTCTTTCTAAACACGCACTGAATGTACCTCTGGAGTACGTATGGCAGCCTGGTGAATGTAGGTCAACTATATCATGAAAATTTAAAAAGGCAGATAAGCAGAGTCCCTGGGGACTTTGTTGCTGTATTTAGTTCATCACTGGATGTCCCTGACTCTCTTCCAGACCCCCACCCTCTGCCCTGCACCAGTCCTGCAGCAGTATCCTGCCAGCCCTCACGCCATCCCCTCCTTTCTTTCCTTTTCCCCTCTTCTCCTTCCTCCTCCTCCTCTTCCCCCTTCTCCAAAAAATGTCCCAGACATGGACACCCAAGGGACCGCACCTCAAACAGCGCAAATACACGTGATGCAACCACCAGACACACACCTCAGAATAAATGCATCTTCCCCCTTACAAGACTTACCAACTCTTTCACCACCAGAGAAGTGTGTGTGCGTGTGTCGGTGTGTGTGCATTACATACCTACATACATCACCCCCTCCTTGGTCTTGGCTGCTGCCTCCTCCATGCCGGCTTTGGTCTTCTCTGCGGCGGCCACCACTCCCTCCTTGGCCATGGAGAACCCCTTCATCAGTACATCCATCTTTAGGCGACGAGACGGCTGGGCTCCCCTGCTCCAAACGGGCCTGGGTGGCTGGCTGGTGCTTACAGTGAGTGTGCAGAGGAGATGATGTGAGATGTCAGAGCGAGCGTGTGTGTCTGTGTGAGTATGCGTGTGTAGTGTAGTGTAGTGTGTATGTGTGTGTATGCGTGTGCCAGTCAGTGTGTGTGTATGTGTGTGTGTGTGTGTGTGCCGGTGGCTCCTCCTCCCTTCGGTGCTACAACAGAGGGGCTGAGAGGACCGCACAGCAGGGCTACAGCACGCAGACTGAGAGAGGGAGCTGAGAGAGAGGCAGGCAGGCAGGGAGGGAGGGAGGGAAGGACCGGTACGCACGAGATGGAGAGAAGAAGAGGAGGAGAGGAGAGAACGGCCGGATGCTGCAGCATTTTCAAGTCGTGCTGCAACCCCGCCCCTCAGCCATCCCTCCACTCTCATCCATCTCTCTCCTGATGATTCTCACTCACGCTCAGCGCAGCCTCCGGTTTGCTGTTTGCTGTTTTTTTTGTTTTTTTTGATTGGCACGTTGCTCTGGACACACCTTTCTGGATGCTGAGCTTGTGAGAACTGTTACATAACCTGCAGAGGAAAGTGATGAGGATTTTTCTTCTTCTTTCACATCATTTGCCTTGTGAGATTCTGTCATTTAGTCTGTAACTGCATCACAGAGGAAAATGTAATTCATTCATATCTTAACACCCATTTATTTACCCAGTATATCAGTGGCCTGTTGTTTGTTTTATTCCATTCAAATATTCACCTCTATATTTTTATCACAGGTAATATCAGTAACAGGTCACCCACACTGGATTCATGCAGAATGTGTGAGAAGAGGAAATGCTTTGTCATCTCCACCTGAATGAGTCACAACTGCTACCCCCCCCCCCCCCCCTCTTCCTCTTCCTCTTCCTCCTCGTCGCCCCGTTTCTGCCAAACATGCCGACTCAGCAGCATGACAATTCTGTGGATACTTTTAATATGCCCACAGCTCCATTGAATCAAAAGGGAGCATGCAGACATACATAATCATAATCATAGACATAACAAATAAAAAATCCGCAGCTGCATATACGTATATGTATGTATAGCCTATATACACACACACATCTATATATAACCATAATTGATTAAATAAATGTGAGATACAGAGATTTATCTGGAACACAGTGATGGATGAAATGCTGTGTTACTGTTGCACAGAGCAGGACGTCTTGTCTTTTGGGTCTTTGGATGTTCAGAGTCATACTGCCCTCTGGTGATCACAAGAAATTTAACATCATGACGCAGCAATATAACTGTGCTGTGCAATATGAGCTGAAAAAGCCTCACTGGAAGAGCTGTTTTGAAGGTTTTTTGGAGACAAGTTATCGATCTTCATCAGTAAAGTGCAAGTCACAAGTGCCTTCTGTTGCAAAGGTATTGAATGTCATTGTGTTTCAATAATGTTTTTGTCAGTGCATCTAGTGAAGTGTGTAGGTGTCAGGTATCAACAGGAGATAAATATTGAGGCAGTGAAGTTAATTTTTTTATGACCTAAATCTGCACTAATCCCTGTTTTTTATTGTACAAACAATGGGTGGGATCACAGTGTGCAGTGTGACAGGGGTTAGTGGTGTAGAGCCAAGCCCACTGAGAATTATCACTCCACTCTACTGCTCCCTTTATTTGTTTTTTTAAGCATCTTTCAGCTGTTTTCAGCCAAAATCCTCTAAGGACTCCAGAGGTGGTGGAGACCAAAAACAGAGCTAAAAGGAGAGTGAATACCACTGAAAACATAACTCAAAATGGGTGTTTCCCTGTGTTTGTCTCATCTAATATTTAAGGTTTAGTGAAACCCGATCTCCCTGATAATGAAATGTGTCCCTCATGGTTTAATTTTAGGTGCCATCACGTTCACAGTTTATATCTGGTCGCTGTTCACTCACGTCCGTTCACTGACCTGGAAAAGGGTCAAATTCAGCGGGTGCTTTGTTCCCTCTGCTATAACAGAGCTAAACAGTTCAGTGAGTTGCTAAATGTGCGTTTTGTTTATTGTTATATGCAAGTGATGTATTCATAATGTGTGTATGTGTATGTTGTATCTTGAGGATGTTTGTTTGTACAGGTTGGTGAGAACAAGTTTCCTGCAAAGGACAAATAAAGCTGAATCTGAATCTGGACATTCGTTTCTATGCAGACGACACAGTTTCATATTTTTGGGCTGATTCTGTTGATGCAGGGTTGAAGGAGTTTCACTTTATACTTTGGTATCTGGATCAATGTTGAATTTACTTCAGTTCAACTTCATGTTGACAACCCTATGACCATATTCATCACAGGTGATATACTAACAATATTATACTTAAGTTGTAGACATGAATGTTTATGCTTATCACACATCCTGGTCAAAACAGACTCATTGTGAAAAACCTGCAACACAGTTCAAATATTAATGTCCTGATAACATTTTGACGATTTTGTTTTTGATTGTGTCCCTGAGAAATTAAATGATTTGATTGATTATAATGAAATAAACCTTGAAAGATTGAATGTTCACTCCTTTGCTTCGTGTGTGCTGTCATATTGAACAGGAACAATGAAGCAGCAGCAATAATAATATCCAGCTCCTGCCACAACAACTGTGTCACTGTCCGTGGTGCCACCAGCTAATACACAATCATATCACGCTGTCAAAAGCTATTAGATGTTCCTAATGATAGACACTCTGATTTGCAAAGTCAAAACAGCCCATCTGGGTTCCCAGTGGCACTGGCAGGGACAGGAAATGTGACTCAGTTATTGAGGAATGTGTCTATCACTCATGACACTGCATCACGCCTCCAGGTTTGATTTTCCCGAGATAGACATATGTGGGTTTGCAACAGTTCACTCAGCTCTATAGTTTTAACAAAACATTTATTCACAATGATATCAGTACATATTTGAGTGCATTTTTTTTTACATATTGTATATGTGCATGTAGATAAATCTCCATGTGTGTGTTCGTCCATGTGTGCCTTCTCACAAACAAGCTAAAATCCCTATGTTTGTGTATGCGGTTTATGTACGGGGGAGGAGGGGAGGGGGCGGGGGAGGAACATAAAAGAAACATCAGTTCTGCATTTTCACTTGAATACTTATTATTTTTTGTACAATTTCCCTTCCACGTAAGAGAGACAGAACCCGGACAGACAGGAAACAAAGAAAGAAAGAAAAACCCAAATGCGACATCAGGTTTTTAGCAGTGGACAGATACATTTGACAGGTAATACTGAGCTTACGAACACAGAGCATCCTCACACTAACAGTTAGTATCTCACCTTCTACTAATCTAGAGTCTACAACACTGTCTCACATCGCTGAGGAGTTCCTCCTTTTTTTTCCCTCCATAATTTATCCCCACTTCCTGTTAACTCCTGTGCTTTTTGTCCATGTCCTCCTTTTCATGTCGTCCTCCTCCTCTCTGTCTATCTCTTTCTCTCTCTCTCTTCCCTCCTGTTCCTCTTTACTCCTGGATGTTGAGGATCTGTGCCGACAGTCCGTGGTGCCAATTCTTCAGCTTGGCAAAGCGAGGCCCTTTCACCTCTGACTCAAACTTCTCTCTGGTGGTGGAGAAGGAAGGACACGGCTCTTACATCAGGTAATTAATTAATCCCATTAGTAAGAGAATAGCTCAGCAATTTTTTTTGTCGCTTTTGTGCTGAAAACTCAATAAGAAGATTGATACCACTCTCATGTCATGTCTGTGAACGGCTCAAGGAAATGAAATAAACCAACAAACAAGACACAACATGTTAATTAGGAATGCCTGAGTAATTGAGCCTGTTTGTTTCTCAGGTATTTGCATTTTAGTCACAGCGGGAGGCATAAGTTTCTCTAAAAAATAATTAACCGGGGATGTTGGAGAAACTTGTGGAAGATGGAAAACAATTATCCAAAATACCACAATGACTCTAATGTAATGCTAATATTTGAGAGGTGTGAACTGAGGCCCAACATGTACTAAATAAATTAATTTAAAATGATAAACAATTGGGGGAATGGGAAACATTGTGCATGAGGTTCATCATCAAGGATGCAATTACAAACTGAAGTTTAATGAGCATTTGTGGATCAGTTGGTTTGAAACAAGGAACAAACATTAGTTTAATAATCTGATGTTTTGTCGATCAATCACTCCACCTTTTACTTTATGGACTTTTGGATCACTAGATTTCACTTAACAATAAAACGTAGCAATAGATCGTGAGACGCTGCCTCCACAAATGACTTCTGATTAATGTATAAACTTGAGTGGTATCAATTTTTACATCTCACAAAGAGCAAATGAACATATATCCCCAAAATGCTGCAACAAGAAAAAAAGGTGCATGCAGAGCTGAGCTGCTGCTGCCTGCAGGGAGTGAGGAGCCTGCAACAAACCCCTCCTTACCTCGACCTCTGCAGGGCTTCCTCATCTGGGTCTTGCACTGTATGAAGAGGGAGACACTTGTTAAGGACTTACTAATGAGATGATAACAGAGTGTGAGCAAGAAGTGAGGATTAGCAGAGATGAGCATCATGAAGGTCAAGAAGGAGAGAAAGTAGGGAAAGCCAAATGAGACAGCCAAAAAAAAGAAAAAAAGAGAGTAGTCATTGTGTACTGACTGTATTCGGTGCCAGTGATGTGGGCCAGGGTCCTGAAGCTCTTGGACTGCAGGTTGGCAGCGCGACGAGCCCACTCAGACATGTCCTGGTTTCCCCCTGGCCTGATCACTGCCTGGTACACGGGGGATGCACAGTCGACCACAGGGTCCTTGACAGGCAGTACGCTGCTGCTGAAGCGAGAAGAGTGTCAGGGGTCTGAGTGAAGGAGGACCGTCTACAACCACAGAGGCTGAACCACTCTTGTGTTGGGCCGCTGTATGTTTGGTGTTTATATATGTTATGTGTCTCAAACTAAAAAGTTAATAACATACAGCGTGGGTTAAGAAATATAAATATAAATCCTTACCACTAAACCTAACAATCGCAGGTCAAATCACCTTTTAAAATAATGCATTTTCTTTCCAAGTGGAACAATGGTGGGAAATGATAAGAAATACATAGTTCTGCACGAACATCTCACCAGTTTGACCTCTGGCCACACGTCACCTCATCATTTCTGATGAACGTGATTAGGTGTGGTAATAGTCCAACTTTTATGTGTTGTTAAGTTGCAACCAAACACTTTGACTTCAAACATCATAATGTTTCCAATTACACAGACTTTGTAAACAGCTAAATCAGACAATATTCAATGGGAACACTGGAGAGTGTTGCAGTCCGTATAAACTACCACTAGGGGGCACCAGTGTCAGTTAGAAAACAGAGAAAACTTCCCTTAGTCTGTTCAGTTACTGATTTTGCACCTACTGTTCAATAGACAGAGTGACTAGAGTGAGTTTACACACCAACATAACTGTAATAGTGTTGTTGTTTTTTTTCTTTCAGTATTAATGAGTGTTAGAGAAATCGGTCAGTACAAATCGGACAGTAGTTGTTTGAAAACCTGTGATTTGATACTCAGAACATTCCCATGCCACGAAATCCCATCAGGTTCCTCGGGCTTCGACGCTATCGTCTGCTTTTCCTTTAGAAGACGACTCCAAAAAAACAAAGAGGACCCAAATACAACTTGCACTCTCACACTTTGACCAAAGTACTTCCAAGTACTTCCACACACAAGACCGCATGACGGGTCCATGGCGGCCTTGTGGTTAGTTAGTTTATTCGTCAAACACCTCGGTTTTGATACGTCAGGAACAAATGTAAAGACATAAAAATAGCAGATAAATAGATGCTGTGGAACTTGTATATTAGTTGATGTGACATTTGGAGCGATGCACAAGCTGTTACCAAATCATGACACGGAGCAAGGAGACACATGAATGAGGCAAGGCGAGGCGAGGATGGAAAAGGAGCGCCGCTGCTGTACTTACGCCAAGGGGGAGCCAGCAGCCTCCTCACTGCATGGGGTCGCAACCAGGAGGGGAAGATGGGGAGGGATGGGTGGAGGACAGCACAGGTTGTGGTTGGTTGATTGGTTGTGGATGGAATGAGCAGAGGAAAGTGGGTGAAAGGCAGGGAGGAGTACGTGGCACGAACACAGACAACAAGGAAAAGCCCGGCCATACGTAGCTACAGGGCGTACGAGTCGTAGCAGCCTAAAGTCTATACGTTTAAAAAGCTGCTTTCCAATGTATCTTAAAGGGTCGGTTCACCCAAATTATATATATAAAAAGTGGTCCTAGCCATATTTGTTTTTATTTTTTGCAGAGGTTGTGTGTTCATCTGCAAGATTTCTACACCCTTGAGTTGTGATGTTGGAAGAGCTGCTCCTGGATAATCAATATTCATATTGAATTTAACCTTCTGCTTTGAGATGTTTCCTGCAAGTTTGTTGATAGTCTCCAAAAACCTACAATAACCACAGGCCCAACTGATTCACCAAACGATAGATCCAGGACCTAAAAATGATTTATGAACTATGGATAAACAGCACCACAAAACATTATTAGCTTTTTGTGCTCAACATTTTTGTGGTCAGACTTTTCGTTTGAGTATCGTGTAATTTAAAAACCCATCTGGGGTGAAGACAATTTTTAAAAAAGACTCTTTCTTTGGTAGAAAGATGTCCCAGAGTGACCAGGATGCTGTTGAGAAAGGTGCACCAAGGTCATCTGAACTATCCAATCTCATTAAATCGAAAGTGGAGAAATCTTAGAGATGGACAAAAACCTGGACATGAAGGTTTTTGTTGTTTGTTGTAATTCAGGTGAACCGACACTTTTTGTTGGCGCGTGGGCTGGTTCGATCAGTTGTGATGTGTTGTCAGGTGCGTGAGTGGAGAGAGCGCGTACGAGTCCAGAGAGATGGGCTGGTGGTAGGGGGGGAAAGAAGGGTCAGTTTGGTGGTATGACCTCACCTGTCGTGTCCCTTGGCCTGCGACTGGCCTGCGATGGCGTCCATGATGGCATCCTGTGAGTACATGCTGATTGGTGTGTTGTACTGGGCGTGAACGATGGTGGCCTTTCCACCGGGACCCCTCACCTCGATGGGCTTGTGGGTGGACAGGGCCGAGTCTTTCAGAGCGATGGGGTTGAAGCTGGGGGTGTATTCCACACTGTCAGTGTCAGAGGTCAGTGGGGTGCACGGAGGCGGGCGGTTGGGGGACGGAGGGGTATCAGGTGCACGGTTGAAGAGGAGTGGGTTAACGGACAAGGAGGAAGACGAGGGTTAACAGACGGGGGGGAGGGGGGAATTTGAGAGGAGAGAAACGACAGAGAAAGGGAGGAAGGAAAGTGGGTCAGCATGCGGAGATGCAACCGACAGACAGGGGGAGCTGTTGTACCGCGCAATATTCACTCTGAATTCACTTCTCACAGCAAATATTCAACAAATTACACTTGAAAATATGCCCCAGTTTCATACTGCAAACATTTATTTCAGGTATTTCTCTCAGGCTGAAGGATGCTCTTATTGGAAAACATAATGTCAAAATTCAACGTTTTTCCTTAAAGGATATAAATACATTTGCAAGACCGTAAAAATAATACAAAACTGTCAGTAACAGTAATAATTATACTCTGGGGAATTTATTTTTTTAATTTAAAAAACAGTAGTTGGCCTACACTACGTAGTGTGAAACTGGGACAGAGGCTTAAACAATCAATTAGGTTCTGTCAGAAACTTTTACTGGAGGGAAACATATAAATCTGACACACCAGTCCAAACGAAAACCAAACATGCTAATTTAACACAACAACAACAACAACCACCAGACTGAACTGACAAGACTGATTATTATCAGATACAATACACAATGACACAAACACACAGCGCAGATGGTCCTTCGCTGACGCACACACTAACTGCACTGCAAAAACTCAAAATCTTTCCGAGAATATTTGTCTTATTTCTGGTCAAAATGTCTCATTTCTAGTCAAAACTAATCTCATCACCTAAAAATTAACTTAATTAATTGTTTTCAGATCATTTTCACTTGTTTCAAACAAATTTTCACTTGAAATATGTAGAAAAATCTGCCAGTGAAGCAAGTTTTTCTTTCTTATTACAAGCACAAAAACTTGCTCCATTGGCAGATTTTTCTACTTATTTCAAGTGAAAATTATCTGAAAACAAGTTAATTTTTAGTTTTGACTAGAAATGAGATATTTTGACAAGAAATAAGACAAATATTCTTGGAAAGATTTTGAGTTTTTGCAGTGTGCTCATGCATTATTTCACATCAATTCATATTCACAAAAATGAATATGAAAGTGAAACAGATGAAAAATATTGATAAGAGTTTGGAAAATAAATATTTCTAAACACGTAGCCAAGCGTAATCTTAGAGAGCTTACAGTATCTTTATTATCTCATAAAGTATATTTAGTAAATTCCAAAGTAGAAAGTCTCAGAGTTTACTCAAGTAAAGTCAAGACAGCTTGAGTTTTACTTTCAACATCAGCAGCTGTTAATGATCCAACACTGAGGACCTGCTGTTACTGAAGCTTCACACACATGAACTTCACTTCACTTCAGCTACAGATACTCTACAAACGAAACCCCTTCACTACCACATGCATAATAAAAACTCGGGAACACGATGGTACTGACTTTGCAGCTGTGTTTGCGACAACCTGAAACACACCAGAGAAGGACAGACAGAGAGGGGAGAGAACGTAATGAATCACCGGTGATATTTCGGTGACAACAATGGCACCATGTGCGTTTGCTGCTGGGAAACTCTCCAAATATCAGCGCTATCCTGTAATCCCATGTACAGGTAAGAATAGAAATGGCCATATTTCCCAGCTTGCCCCCCCACTCTGCATCATCTGGAGTGACTGACAAGGGCAGAAGTGCCTCGATCACATGACGCAGGACAGGGGGGGTCGGGGAGGTCTGCAGAGACACATTTAGCACTGAACAGACACAAATACACACAACTACACAAACACAACACAAACCACCTGATCCACTTATGTCAGAAGTGCAGCAGCTATGAATACAGGCGGAGGAGGAGGAGGAGAAGCTGCCATTACTGCACTGTAATGTACAAGGTGTTATACGACGAAATAAATCACAAGTGAGCAAGTTGTTCCAGCACGTTCGCATCCAGACTTTATCAAACTGAATAACTTCCATCGTTACGCTGCCACTGCAGTGATGACGGCGATGCTTGAGAGTGCGTCACAGTAAATCAGCTGCTGGATTCAAATCAATAGTGAGCTAAAGTGAAACTGGAACTTCCATGAGGGAAGAAGACCTCGGTGTACTTAGGAAACTTTACACCTTTTCTCAACTACACTATCGTTTAAAGATGAAAGGTTTCACTTTTTATGTTAATCTGACATCTGAATGAGGCCTCAGAGTGCAATTCAGTAACTCTTTAATTTACAGGCCGCTAATTAGGCTACATGATAATGTCAAGAAACAGCCAAAAAATAACAAGACATTTCGTCAAATAGCCTAGAAATGATCAATTTCATAGATGGCTAATATTAAGAAATATAGCTAGGAAATAATGATTGATTGTGTATAAATATTCAAGGAATAACGGTCAATTGTGGTGGAGACAAATTCTGGCCTTTCACCAAAAAAATTCAAAGCATGAAAAACATCTTCATCAATCATCATCATCAACAATCTTTTGCCTTTATGGATAACATGACTGAAATTGACCGTTAGGCTAGTTTTAGGCTATTTCTTGACTTTACTACACAATTAGCCTACTTGTTATTTCTCAGCTATTTCTTGACATCATCACATAATTAGTGGCCTGTAAATTAAATTGTTACCAAAAACTCCCTAAAAAATACTCATCAAAAAGGACTGCACTATAGTTTTAGTTTGGAGTGTGGTTCAGAGTTGGATTGGAAACTGGTTGATCCTTTAATATTGAAATTTAAGTCCAGGAACAGGCCTTTTTTTTTTTTTTTTTTTTTTTTTTCAGATGAGGGGTTGCACCATCGACTTACAGGAGCCAAAGGACCAACATGGATCTCGTGTCACGGTCTTTGGCTCTCCATACAGTACATGGATCGGATGCGTTCAGGGTACAGTAGGTGAAGTGGAACGTGCTCGCGGCAGCAGCAGCACCTCACACGTGAGGAGACTTCTCCCTACAGACGAGGATTTGTATGTGTGTGTATTGGGAGGATGAGGAGGAGGAGGAGGGGGGGGTCTTATCTCAGGTTTGGAAAAGAGGCATTCAGGGGATTCAGGATGATGGTGTGTAATCGGAGCAGAACATTCCATGACCAAGTACAACAGCTGCTCTCTCCGGTGTGTGTGTGTGTATGTGCGCGTGTGCCAGAGGAATCAGAGTCCCCATATACCCAGTGAGGTGGGGCCGTTGGCATGGTACTTGCCGTCATCGTCCCGCAGCCTGAGTCTGGAGCACGTTTCCTGACACCTGACTGACTTTCCCTCTCGGCCTCTTTTACTGTAAAGCAGCAGCAGCAGCAGTGGCAGAGGCTCGAGGCTCCAGAGGGGAAACGCATTAGTGGGGCGACAGATACCTGGATGTTATATGTCAGAGGCCGGGGAACATTACGCCCTTAATTAACCTCCGCATGTATTGCATTGCATGACTTCACCCCCACCCTCTTTCCCAACAACAACTTGAAGGATTTAGTATGTAGCATTCAGAAGATTATTGTTATTAATGATACCAACCGGTTGACGTTTTACGGAACTGCAGTTATCTAGCGCACGTGCTCGCTCGCGCTCCGTAGATAGCCATAGCCATCAGCTAGCATCCAAAACAGCAACATGACATACATGAGAGTGAACCTGACAGAGCGGCATTGTGTTGATAGATGAGATAACTACAGCTGCACTATTCTAGTTGGATTTGCACTATTCTAGTTGGATTATAAACTATATTTTTGACTCTCTAGAGCTAATGCAGCGCTAAAACAAAGTGTCAGGACAGTTTTGGCCCTTATTGGGAAAAACAGGGAAAATAGCCAGGGGAACATCCCATTCTGGCCATGCAAAAGCCCAGTTTTCACTCAATAATGGTTGCAATTTTGTTTGGCCAGATGGGACACACTACTTTCTCAATTTTTGTATCTTCATGTTGCAATAGCAGACTCAATTTATATGCTAACATTATAGCCAGTGTTGCAAAATGTTGATTGCAATGTACAGACGAAAGTAATGAGGTAATTCTACATTATGATGAACACCATCAACACTAGTAATTATATATTAATTCACTGATTAAATGTTTTATTTATGATTATTATAGTGATATCTGCAGGAAAGTTGGGAATTTTAGTTTCTATAGTGGCCTAAAACTATCCATACTGTTGCCTCATTAAATGTTCACCTCCCTGTGACCTCAACAGTAAGATCAACTCACCAAAAAAAAAAAAAAAAAGGCCTCACAAGTAAGTCTCTGCTTCCCCAGGCAAGACAGGAATAAGTACTCTGTTCTGGGCTTTGCATTCCCCTCAGCAGCTGAGGACATGGTGGGGGTTTGTTTGCTCGAAGATAAAAAAGAAAAAGGAAAAAAAGAGGGAAATCAGGAGCTGAGACAGCAAAATAGGCTATTTCTTTTCTGCAAAATCATGTCCCCGATTTCATTTTTCATTCACCACGAGTCTGTACCATTCACAAGAACGCAGGAAACCAAATGCTCATTCATATCGTCGTCTAACCTCCGGCTGCTCGGATCTCAGTCGAATTTGACAACATCTGAGAACCTGACGCTGAATCCACACGACCTTTAGTTCAGTCTCTCAGATCTGCCTGTAATAAAGATCGTCAAATGACCCTGTAGTCTGATCTCCTGCTATTCCGTTACCTGGATTCACTCCAGGTATGTTTGTGTGTACGCTCCCAAAATAGTGCCACGTGTGACAGGAATGAATGCTGGGATTGCGCTGGAAAGTTCTGAGTATATTTTCTCATCAGGGTCCTGTTAATGTGAGGTTAAACAAAGGTGCGACTCCACTGCTCCACAGTGAATGTTACTTTTTTTTTCCTGGGTGCGTTGGTTTTAAGGTTGATCCCTGTAAGTCATCGCCACCAGGTGTTACATAACTGCACGTTAATAAATATCCTTTTGGTAAACCTACCCCAGCAGTGAAGCTCCCATTGCAGCTGCCACCCCGTCTCCTAACTTGCCCTGCATCAGCATCATTTCTTTGAGAGTTTCGGGAGAGTAGAGGCCGATGGGGGAATTGTACTGCCCCCGCTGACCTGGTGGAGACAGGGCAGCTGCTGCAGGAGAGCCCGGAGCCTTGACCGGGGTCGAGAAGAGCTCTGGATCTTTTTTAAGCACTTCAGAGGACGATTTATCCTGGAAAATTTATAGGACACTCACATTTGCATTTTAATTTATCTCCAAAAATAGACGTCTAGCTTTTCTAACTTTCTAAAAGGAGGTGCAGAGAGTGTAGAAAGTGAATGGAGATGCTTGTGTTGTCCTTATTTCCCTGTCATGTGGTCTTGTCTGTGTTTGTGTGTTTGGTGACCTCTGACTCCCCTGCAGCTGCACTGTGGATATTTCACACTAGAGGGCAGCAGGACACTGTCTGATGGGTGAGACGTTGATGTTTCTCATAAAAAACACACACAGGACAAGAATACAGAACAGGAGCGACAGACGAAATGTAGGACAAATATGCAGAAGTCCCCGTTGTGTTTGCATGGATAAGTGGGTGGTTTATAGTTTTAGTGTTGACTGGGGTGTTTGTACCTTCTGGTGGGGGATGACGGGCATGGGGGAGTCCATTCTTGGAGTTGCTGTGTGAACTGGTACAGGGCGTCTTGATCTGTAGATTAAAACAGCAAAGTATTAAAGCCTGTGAATTTAATTACATTCATCTGTTCAAGGGGGTAAAACTTTCTCTCTGCTCACAGTAAATCTGTCTTCGGTTCATGTGCCAGAGTTGTATTTGCATATTTACACAGTATTTTCTGCAGTAATAATGTGTATTCTCTTGAATTAAGTCCATTTATTGTGTGGACAAACACGCATCAGATGCTAATTATTATTCAGTGCAGAGTATTTATATGTGGGTTAAAAGTGAAGCACCATCTGTGGATATTTTAAGTTGTTGACCTCTTCCAAAAACATCCACATACTGATTTATCCCACTTCCTTTTTACGCTCTGACATTCACATTATCCAGAACCGGGACCTTGACTGTTCTCGTTGCAGCTTCTACTGCAGTTTGTGTGTCCGTGTGCAGGTTGTTTACTTCTGCATGGTGAGGACCAGTTTGCTGCTCGCAGACTTGATCTTGTTCTGGGCCTCCAGGTGCGTCATCCCATCAGTGCTCGCCCCGTCGATGGCTGAGATGATGTCTCCCTGGGTCAGGCTGCCGCCCGCCGCCTTGCTGGCCGGGGTTATCTATGGAGGAGAGGGGTCAGGTCAGCGGAGGAGGTCACACACGGACCGGTGACACAGATTCCTCATGAAACACTTACACAAGCTGGGCTGACAAAGATATGCTCTTAGCACCAACACAGAAATATGCCAAAGGAGTGCGTAAACGCTTATAGAGGTGTAGCGGGTGCCGGGTGATGCATTATCAGTTAAATCTAAATTAAACTGTTTCATATTAAGCCTCAAACGCCACACGTTAAACGGCGGCGCGGCTTCGGCTAATATGTGATTTCCTCTGTGATGCAACACCTCGCTCCGTGTGTTCAGCTGTGACTGCGGCAGCTCGGTAAATGAGGCTTAGAAGGTAGAGAGCAAAATAAACTAATCCTTATGATCCGCAGATTAAAGTTTCTGTTTTTTCTTTTTTTTGGGGGGGGGTGTGGGGGGTTGATTGACAGAGTGGAACCATATACTAATCAGTTTCCACGGCAGCAAATAAGAGTCTTTATCTCGGAGATGGATGCAGAGAAAAGCAGCAGGAGTTCGTCTAAAAGAGCCATAACATGACTTTTTATATCTTATTTGGGCAGAGAGGGAAAATGTTAAGGATCCATTAGTGCAGTGATGATAGAGATATAAAGTTAAACCATCTTAAAAACTTCTCCGCTGTATTCATCAGTGCAGCTTTTGACCTTCAGCTGACGACTTACTCCACTGGCTGAGCTACAAATCCAGACTTCAGTGGTTGAACTCCACACACAGGAGGTTTTAACTGAGCTGGGGGGGGGGCCTGGGGGGCCATACAGTATTGGGTCTAGGCTTACAGTCAACTCGTTAGAGTTAAAAATAAGCGGCGCTGTTGATGCCTGCGGCTTCACTGTGATTGACCCAGCTGAGCCCCCGCTGCCGCCCACCCCCCCGCCCCCCCAAACACACACACTTCACACCACACCCCTCCCACACACCTGCTGCTGACATTCATTCAGGACTTCCTAGATTTTATCCTCTTTTCTGTTTACATTAATTATAGTGCTCCTCTCCACCTGTCACATGTCCCCTTTATTTCTCTTTTGTGCTCTTTTTCCCCCCTCCTCCCTCCTTCCTGTCAGTGTTGCACATTTTTTCGTTTCCTTTTTGCACACGGGTCTTTCTCGAGTGTCTGTTTAGAAAGCAGAGTTTCAGCAGCAAGGCAAAGTGATATCAGGCAGAGAAAAATTATTTCTGCACGGCCGCCTCTGTGTAAATCAAACACACATGTGGACACACGACACCACCCGGCCCCCACCCCACTGTTTTCAAACGCACCAAATACTTTAAATGTGCCAGACGACAAACAGAGGATGGAGACCAAAGGAGAGAGAGAGAGAGAGCAACTGCTTTGCTTTTGTTGTTTTATAGTGTGACAAAGTGCATTAGATCAACCCATAAAAAGACACAAAGTCGTCCATTGGGATATATTCTTGCTTTTCCCCACGTGCACAAGCTCATGACAGCAGCCAATCAGAGAGCAGGGAGCTGTTTTCATTCATTTAGAAATATCTCATCCTCATGAGAGCTTGTAAATAGAGTGAAGTGACACATATTGAGTTATGATGAGAGATGCTACTGCATTTGAGCAGCTTTTTGTGATGTGAGGAATCCACCGTCTTGGTGCCTCTTTTCCTTTCTTAGTTCTTCTGTCATCCAAACCGCGGCTGAGTTACGTCAAACTGTAACAGCACCCCGAGGTGTCACATCAAGCTGCCGCTGTGTTTTATGTTAACCTGCCAGAGGCCGACATGGCCGCAGGATGAACACAAATCCAGTGACACAATGTCACAGCGGACCGGGATCAAAACCTCTCCCCTATAGTCGCCTAAGAGTGGGATCAAATGAGCAGCTGCTTGTGGAGTTTGTGGATCAATGAGACTGAGCAGCATCAGGAGGTGCAGAGTTTAGATCCACCCTGATCCACCTCAGGTAAACATCATCTCTCCCTCCTCTTCCTCCTGTCTCATCCCCCTAAATCCATCTGCACCCTGCATCATCCCTCACAGCGTGACGGCGGGCCGGGCATCCACCACCACCACCACCACGCTCCACGAAAGCTGAAACTGACCATAAGCGATGAATAAAGCTTACTGAAGGTAACACAAGCCGCCATTAGCTTCCTCGCTCACCTCTCTCCATCCATCCACATCTCCTCTCCCAATGCTATTTAAAGGAAACGCTGTAAATACTCCAGCTATCCTGCCAGAGAGAGAGACAGGGAGACAGGGAGAGACAGGTCCTGTCTATCTGCTGCAGAGTCACAACTAACTAAACTTCCCCCATGTTTGTCACACTTATTACTTTTTAAAAAAATCTAAACTTTGATGATTTTAAGTCATTTATATTAAAAAAAAAAGGTTAAAAGTCTGAATATTGTCGATAAAAATGTCTAATTTTGAATTTGTAATTGAAAGACAATCCCGCTTTAGTCACCTTAGATGATCATTACATTTATGATCATTACCCTCAAATTTACATTTGAGGGTTCAGAGGAGATATAAACTTGTATTTAAAGTGCTCAAAGTCTTGATTTTACTTGTGTCCCCCCGCCTCCCCTCAGGTGTGAATTCATGGAAACTGACAGCAGTAAAAAAGAGAAGTGAACTAAAGCAGCAGCAGCGCCTCCGCTCCAGTGAAAGTATTCCTGTCCCTCCACCGCTGCTCTATTCTGGAAATCTCTCTTGAGATTACATCTGAGCCTCGCTGCCATCATCATCATGTACAGCAACATTACATAACTAGCCACTGCACTGCCACTGCTCACAGACACACACATACACGCATATGCACGCACAAATCACACCTGCGCACACGCATATGCACATAGACGCAAGGTTGATGAAGCTGAGAACTGGCAACGTGTCACAGGTGAAAAGGCGAGTTACAGTTGAAGCGGCGCTGAAAGAAATCACAGTTTTACGTCATCAGATGTTTGAATGACTGAGGGAGGTTCATTGATAAAACCGAGAGTCATTTAAAAGTTGAAACGGTGAAGAGACGTAACCTAGACGCCCAAAAGAAACTACATCTGTTCACCTGTAAATCACCAAAATGAGGCTTTAATCGTAACCACAAGCAGGATAATGTGTGAGTGTATTGATGCTTCTGTGTTTACATTATTGTGCATGTGCATTTTCTTTTACTATCATTGTGTGAGAAAAGTCAGACAGTGGCTGCTTGAAGTTTCGGTTTTCAACTCACTGGTGCATTATTTTGTCGTGTGTCATCATCACAACACTGTGACACTGCGGTTCGTTGTTTCCTCACAGCAGATTATCACTGTGCCGCGTCCTGTCAGTGTCACACACCACTTGTTGCTTTTGTGTGCTTTAAAATATATATATATATATATATATATGTGTGTGCGTGTTGCTTTGTCACAACCAGTCTGAGTCTGTCTGTTCGGGGTGACTCTGTCCTTACCCTGGAGATGGTGAGTGGCATGTTGAAGTCCTTTCCTCCCTGTAGTCTGAAGCCCCATGGAGCCGGGCCATTCAGAGTCACTGTGTACGTACTCATCTTCGGTTAAACGTCAACACTCCTCCTGCTAACACAAAAACTCCTGCTGGCTCTGTGCGTTTCTCTCCTCCTTGCTTCTCCGGTTCGTCCCCTGCTATCCTTTTTGTCCCAGCCGTACGTACGCCTCCTCCGTCCGTCAGCCCTTGCTTCAAACCACTGTCTCTCCCCCCGTCTGCTCCCAGCTCTCAGGACAAACACCCTGGGGTGGTGCTGGTGGTGGTGGTGGTGGAGGGTGGGTGGGTCAGGTGCTGTGGAACCTCTGTGACACACACACATACACGCAGAGGCATGCACATGTGCACACAAATACACACATGTGTGCAGGGAGACACACACAGAGAGACAGAAAAGCTGAGACATGGCTGAATCACGCACGTCCTCCAGCTCGGACTGACATTAAAAACAACTTTTCTGGACAAACCTCAAAGTGCAAACTATTTTTTAAACAATTTTTTTTTTAAAAATCAACATTTAACTCAATATCAAGAAGGAGAAGAGTTTCATGCCTGCAGGGTTGCTGAGGGTGAGGGACAGACGGCCTAAGAATAGCCGAGGCGAGCAGAGACGCAGGGGCCCTGGCCCTTATAAGGCCTGTAACACGAGGCCCCAGAATGCCTCGCTGCAGACTCACATCGCCAATATAGACCTTCTCTTACTGCCACACATTCTCCCTCTCTCTATCCCTCTCCCTCTCTCTCTCACACACACACACACACACACGCACACACACACACACTGCTAACACCCTATTATCCGTTATCACTCTCAGCGCACTGATGTCATTCACTTTTCAGTCTCGCAGTTCCTCCGCTCTGCTCGAGAAAGGAAACGACAAATTACCCAGCGCTGATTCCCTAGAAACACTCCCACCAGGCTTTGTGTTTGTGTGTCTGTGTGAGTGTGACTCATAGCAATTCAATTAGCAGCCAATCACAGCTGTTATAGGGTTAAACGAACACAAACAGCAGATTCAGACACTGGTCAGTACAGCATGGTGACTTGTTGCATTTAGTGTAATTATATTTTTCACGTGCACACTGATGCTCACACTGACGCCACAGGCTCATGAACTTTTTCTTTTTTATTATTGTTTCCGTTTCCGTGGGCTGTGAACGTGCTCACGTGTCTATTTTCCTCCTCTTTACTGTATAATTAAGGCTGTGCAGTGGAGCTCACAACTTTCTCAGGAGTGGTAAATTAATCAGGACCACACATATTCACACATTCACATGATAACGCACACACTCACGTGAGCATTTACTGTGCAAATTACCTTTGTGGCAATGGTGCGACAGAGATCAAGCATGATCACACACCAGAGAGGTCACAGATGAACTTTTATCTCATTGCCTCTTCACACCTATGCACACAGATTCATACACACATGCATGCAGCTCAAGCACACACACGCTCTCTTGTGCACACGCACTACTCTGCTAATGTGCTGTGCGCTCACACAGGAGACTCAAAGTGCTGCAGAGACAGAGCACATCACATCAAAAGCAAGTTGTTTTCCAAAATAAAAGCCTTTTTTTCCTTGGAAGGAAAAACAAACTGACTCTGGCATCAAAGGAAAAACCAGCCAACCTGCTTTTCGCCATCACTGTTCCCTTTTTCCTCTCCTTATTTTATATTTACAACTACAGCATCTCTCATCTCAAGATCATACAGTCAGTATGTCTTTTTGTCCAGTGAAGGACTTGTTTTTGTCAGTTTTTCTTTGACAGTTTTTCTGCACCTCTGGAAAATATGACACTTTTTACAACACTGTTTTTACCTGAAAGCTGCAATTACACAGCTGTTATGGCGTTTCACATCTTTCATTTACATGGAATTTCCATTCATGTCCTTATACATTTATGTGTATGTAAATATGTGTATGTTTACTTTTTTTGGTTGTATGTCAGCTGTATGTTAACTCACTAATAGTGCAGATAGTTACATATTAGACTGGATTAGATTAGATAACATTGTTAGCTCCATTCATGCATCATCATCTGCCATCTATCGTCTGAATGCTGCTTCTTATTGCTTGAAATTGTGAATACTTCCACAGCCTGTTTAGTGAATTACTGCACCAGACATTAATTAATGAAAATGTCACATCACCTGGCACCTGCTCACCTCACACCCCAGGTATGTAAACAAATCCGAGTACCGGCTCTCGCCTCCGCAGGGCGCCATAGTTCTGCAGGGGGGGAGGCCTGAAACAGCCTCCAGGTTAATTGTCTGTCATATGTATCTGCTCTGAGGTATGTGAGACAGATGAGACACATATGACTTGCACCGTTATCTGAAAGCAACACGTTCAGGCTGTTATCTGCTGCGATGCATGGACCTCCTCCTCCGTTCTGGATTTATGAAAACATCTTTCAGCGCTCGACACCGATGGGCAGCTGATGCATTATAGGAGCTGCAGTAATCACTGTCATTATGCTGCTGCACATGAATGTAGGGTGTGCATGTGAATGAATATTATACATATTGTATGTGAGTGTTGAGGGATGGCGTTTGGTTTTTCATCGGCTTGATGTGAAAACCTCTTAAGTGGAGCAGCTGAAATGATGAATCATCCAGTTGACTGACAAGAATTTAATTGCCTTAAATTTATCAAATGGATTAAGTTTTTTTTTAAAGCAAATTTCAGCTTGTGAAACCTCATATATTGGTTTTCTGATGAGAAACTGGATCTGTTTTGTTTCTGGAGGGCAAAAATAAACAATGTGAGGACTGGAACGAACTGGACGAAACATTTTTTTGCTTTAAACCAACTGTTTTATAGGAGCTAAATCGTTAATAAATAAACCACGAGTGAATTTCTTGTGTTTACACCTTAGAGAAAATAATCTATGAACATAAAGCATCGCCGCTGAGACAGATAACCCGCAATTGTTATGTCGTACTCAGCAACATTTTATTATTTATAAAAATAAATAAAAACAACACAAAAACATTTTGTACAAAGAAAACAAAACTCAACATGAAACCGTCACTTCAATAAAACCATCACTTCATTAGAGCAAAAATGTAAATGTTCATAAATCCCCATTCATGTGAATGGTAAAGTATATTTATATAGAATATTCATTTTTCTTTTGTAATAATGCCAAAAAAAATTATATCCATGACATTTTTTAACAGGTAATTTCTATTTGTACATTCATTGATGGAAACGGGTGGACCATTGTTGCCTCTTTAAATAATATCTGAATGTTTCATTTAAGTGTTCATGATTCAACAAACACAAAAATGACAGTGCGTAACGAGAACAGTTATTACAATCATAGTCAATGATGCAGCAAATTTGCAGGAATCTCAAAGGGAACTGCAATGCACAGAGGTGGAGGGAAAAACATACCAAAGAGAAGAAGATGGTGAAACAGCTGGTGAGTTGTTTCTGTACATCTGTCTACGATAACAACCCCGAAACCACACGTCTATGAAAACAGTGAAGTCTCCAACATCTGCCGTGACAGTTGATATCACAGCAAAGTAATGGCATCAAGAGGAGGAGGAATGCTGAATTACAGTACTGAGTCCAGTTCTTCCACACACACACACATGCACACACATACACACAACGCTGGGTGATGTTCTGACAGTTTCGTGACCTGATCTGTCCGATCTGTGTCGACGCTGCCTCGTGTCACCGCGCTGGAAAAATCATTGCCAAAGAGCCAGAGGGAGGACGAATTGGCTGAACGCTCTCCGGTTCTGCTCAATCTACATGTCAGCTTGTCTGATTATCTGGTTTCTGAGGTAAATCAGCTCATTTTAAAGCAGCGTTAAGATTTTTTTTTTTTTTTTTTTTTTACCACTAGAGGGCAGAAAACTGGTAAAAGCAGAATATTTGTTCGAGCTTGGGAGAGTTTGGGTCATGTTCTAAGTAACGCTCTACAGCTCTCGGTCCCCCAACAGAAAAAATCTGAGAAAAATATGTGCAGACGGGACCTACAGTAGCTCTCCTCCTGCTACTTGTGCTACCAAGCTAAGTAATGGGGGCAGTTCTTCTAACCACGACTTTGGCCTCTATATAAAACTCAAAATATCACTACAAATGCTGTAGCATGTGCATAACTCCGCAGTGTTAACGTGTATTTTTATCACGTACCTCTGTTTACTTGCTAGCTTCCAGGGTAGACATAGTCGTCGACTGTCGAGCTCCGCACTGTTTCCATATCAACAAAGAAAAATGCGAGGAAAACATGGATTTAGAAGGAAAAAAATATATTTTTGATAGGAAAAAACTGTTACAGTATATTCGTATTGCTGTTTTTTTTCCAGATCCAAAATCAGTTTTTTCCTATGGTCTCACCTAGGGATGTAGAGCTGTAGAGCGTTACTTAAAAAATGACCGTAATTCTCCTTTAACCATCACAATTACTCTGAATCTGTTTAATTTAGGTAAAACATTTGCATAGTTCCTCTTTGAGACAACATATGCAAAAACAAAAACATGCAAATTCAGGAAACTACATCATAAATTTGACAGCACTGCGCTGCAGAAACAGAAGTGTTTCCAAGGACATAAAAAAGTGACGGGTTTGCTTTTGTTCATTGCTTCTTGAGGTTTTGAAAACATCTACTTGTTCGTGTTTTGTTTATTATTACCAGATATTAATACGAACTGAAAGCTTAGCTGTGGTTTTCACCTTGGTTGGTCACTTTATTCGTGTCCCTGGGAACACGTTAGTGGTTTTCTAAATTTACAACTATTTAGAACTTATATTAACAAAAATATTCCGCTGACTTATGCTTTAAGTTGCAGTGCACTGAGCTGTCTGGGCCACTGTAGTTTCCTTTATCTTAATTTAAACATATTTGTTATGGTTCTGGTTACTTATTTGCACCACCCAAGAAATACTACGTGAATCCATCTGAACTTTTGACAGATTCCCAAGCAGTGAAACATTTTTTAAAATATTGAATGCAAAAATACACCATAAGGTTCGTTTGTGGGTCTGAATAAATCCGACATTGTTGTGACAATACTAACCATTCACCAACTCCACCGTCACTTTAACCTTTAACTCACCCACCATCAAACACCAGCTTCTTTGCTTACGTCATCACTTACTTGTTCACTTTCACATTGTGCAGCAGGACCTTTTTACAGTCTATGAGCAGGACTCGTGAGGGGAGAAGCTCTTGGTGCATGTGCATGAGCGCCACCTACTGGACCGGAGTGTGGAGCGTTAGATTGGCAGGAATAAAGAAAACAATTTTATTTTTTTAAACTTATTTTAAAGTAACTCTGTTTCCTTGCTGTGACTGTCATTATCAATAAAGGGAAATACTGAAACACTCTCTCTCTCACGCACACAAACACACAAACAATTACACAGTCATTGCACTTTTGACCGGCTCTTCATTGTAACGCTGTCGTCTCCAGCCTGGATACGTCAAGGGGCTCCTTGGCAACGGAGCTGTAAGTTTTGGTCAATTTGTGGTTGCCATGAAAACCTGGGGGACTGTGCAGTATAGACGGGCTGGATATGGAGGTGACAATGACCGATGATGCCGTTTTACACACAGTCCTTGGCTCCGACTCCTCCATCACGTTATCCAGCTGTGTAGGCAGAAGACGAGAGAGAAAGAGGGAGAGAGAGATGTTCAGGTATTGTATCTGAGACCTGACGTGACGTGTGAGTGCGTGGTCGGATGTTTGTGGGAGAGAAAAATGTGGAGCGTGGGCGGCGGCGAAGGGCGAGAACAAAGTTTCATCAACTGTTGCTCTGAGTTGGATCAATACGGCTCTCCTCCACTTAACCCACCCAGCACAAGACATGAACTACTCACAGCTGATCAAAGGCATTGATTGGTTGGATTGATGAATGACTTTTCCATAGTGCCCTTGATGGAGTGCTACTGTATCACTCAGTCGACCCCCACAAGATGAATCGCTCTGCACTACAGGAGCAAAGTACTCGGCTGATTCCTTCAAAAGTCAATTCTGTTTTGTTACAACTTGAGTCTTTTTTTTCTTTCTTTTTTTTACATTTATTTTGGCCTTTATAAAAAAATATTGGTATTTGATCAATATGAAGCGAAAAAAAGATGAT
Organism: Decapterus maruadsi; assembly: GCA_030347415.2. NCBI lineage: Eukaryota > Metazoa > Chordata > Actinopteri > Carangiformes > Carangidae > Decapterus > Decapterus maruadsi. The sequence continues at coordinate 7,104,042 of CM064888.1, read as the reverse complement.
AAATTCAGCTTTGATTAGCTGGAAACTGGGGGACTCAGAAATAACGGCCAAAACTAGGTGAATGAGGCTCAAGTTGTAATATTGGTGAATAATGTTAGTAATTATACTTTAGGATTGACTTAATTTTACAAATATAAATATACAGAAATGCAACAATCTCAGGTTGAATCTTCATTTTGCATAATGTCACATCAAACTATTGGGAAATTATGTAATTTGTACAATAATTAATAACATTTTTTTTAATGGTATGTATAAAAAAACGATTCTTATTCCAATTTTCTTTTCATGTCTGTGCGGGCAGTGAGTCAGACTGTGGCCTGTTGTTAATGAGGCACAGTCGGGCTGTTGTTAAAGCTTTTGATTTGCAGAAAGGAAGTCAATCACTTCCCACTTTTTGTATCGACTTCACAGCGGAGGAATCCAAAACAGCAAACACAGTCATTAAGTTGCACAAACATGAGGATTGGATGTGAGGAGGAGGAGGAGGACGACGACAGGTCGATGTTGCTAAGCTTTTGATTTTCCACAAGGTTTGATTAATACCGATGTCAGAAGAGCAGGAAATGAGTGAAACCGGACAAGATGGAAAGCTAGACTGGGCTGGATGAGGTGGGGAGGAGGGGCTCACTTAAGCGATATGCCAACCATTTCGCATTGCTTTACAGTTCCCTTTAAAACAGCTTGTTCAGTATATCTTTTCTCCATGTGAGCTATTTTAATCTATATCTGAGCAATGCAGAATGGGCGACAAACACATTTAAACAGCTGGAAAACACAAGTCACACCTGAGCAAGACAAATGGAAAATAATGAATTAAAGGATAAAGATGGTGCAGATTCCTCTCTTTGTAATCGGCGACAAATCCCTTGAAAAGATTAAATTTCATCCCAAAGACGAGAATCATGAGTGAACGCAGCCGCCTGGTTGGTTTGAATGGACACAACTCCTTCACATACCGGTACTGCTATCTTGGGTCTGTATAGCTTTTGTCCAGAAACCTTGAAAGGCTGCACTGCATTTTATTCTTAATTAATAACATGACACAGGTGATTCAGTTACAGCAATTACAGGGTCAAAGGTCAGGATAACAGAACTTGTGTTAATCGTGTTAACTTTTTACAGCTCGAGTTAGAGCATGAACTTCGCTAAGCTGCTCACGAGGAAGATAATCTTGCTTTAACAAGATCCTGTTCTGCAGATTATTACCTTTTAACACACATTTCTTATTATAATATAATTCTTCACCTCTCTATCAATCTATTTGATATTAACACTCATTGTATTATTTGTTATATTCCTGTACGGTTTCTTATTATTACACAAAACCAATTAATAGAAACAAGTGTCAAATGGTATTATAATATAACATAATCAGACCTGCCTGGATCTTCTGTCCAGTAAATAAACTAAATTTAACTTGTGGTCATTAGTAGGAAAATGTTGCTGTTTTTTGTCTTTTTTCATGGGATTTGTCAATTTCTTTGTATAAAAAAACCCACAACAACAACAAAAACAGATGCCACATCTATTGAACAGAGTGAGAGGTGGAGGATCTCATGACTCTTACAGTAGCAGGCAGGCGACTGATCGGCTGCAGGCTGATGTCCGACATGGAGATGTCTTCAGGCTCTGTCAGAGTCTGAACAGCACGCAAATAAATAAATAAATATATTTTAGTGACATTTGGAGTCAGTCATCTACAAAACTCTTGAGGTCAAACTAGTACTAAATACAGAGGGACTTTGATTCGATCATGGATCTCACAGATAACAGAGAATTTTTCTTTCCATTGTTTCAGAGATATTTGGTTTTTCTTTTCAGTCATATGAAAATATGTGTCCGTTAAATATGAAGCTGGAGCCAAGAGAAGAGAAGGAAGCAAATGAGCATATTTTCCTAACTGTCAAAGTTATTATATAGATATCTATGAAACACAAAACTTGTAGCAAAAGTCCAAACGGCCAAAATATGAAAATATAGCGAACTGAAAGAGAAACTAATCATATTACATTACACGCTTCAGTAAAAGAACATTTTTGTGTCATGAATGTATTGAGCACCAAGATGTAAACTGTGATTAGAAATGAGGTTATATAGAATATGTGCTGTATAAATTTATAGTATACAACATATATCTGTGGTCTGTGCAGAGCTGGAGGCAGATGAAGGTCAGCGACTTCCTCGTGAATCTGTCGTCTTCCTCTGCAAGCGAACAGTATGTCTACACATGGGGTCAATGCCATTGCCACACGAGCCGTGGATTAAGTCTGAAACTCACCAGATTACTGGATTAGTTTTTGGACCCTCTGTAATGGAGTCCTCAATGAACCTGACCTGCGTGGTTAATACGCCTGTACTGTAGTAATGTATGTGTGTGTTTGCATATATGTGCGTAGTACATGAGGGTAGAGAAATAAGATGATTACAGAGAGAGACGGAAATGCTCCGTACTGGATGTCCCACATGCAGTAGCATGACACTTTGAAGTCACTGGAGCGGAGTCGTATAAAAACTGTCAGGTTTTATGAAACTCCAACATGTGGTTATTAAAATGCTAATAATTAGGCTGCAAGCAATTTAAAAGAACCTCACAGAGCGTTTATCAGTCCCTTTTCCTTTGATCCTTCATTTTCTTTTTTTTATTTTAACATTGATTTGGAAGTAGCGTAGGGATGTCATAGATTATAGATTATAGATTTTCTTGGTACGATTATTGTTATAGAAATCACGTTTAATATGCATTAATTAATTTCACAACACTATGAATGTGTAAAATCAAATATAGTCAAAGGACCAATTATTAATGCTCTTGAAATATTCAAGTCATTAATTGTTGTTTAAGTTTATTTTAATAGTTTTTCCTTTTACAAATTACACTCTAAAGTTCCTACCAATTCAATGTTACATTAGGTAAATTGACATTGCTAATTGAACTTTATTTTTGTTCATGCGAAAAAAATGACAAGTAATTGTGAAAACATTCATCCCTATTTGGAAGTGAAGACAAAGGTAAACTGATCTACAGCTTAGACAGCAGTGCTCATCTTGAACTAATGCTGATGTGGTTGGGTTGACTATTGGTTATTCGTCCTCTTAAAGACAGTTGCTGGACCGTGAGTGGGTCAATGGTCCACCTTGTTAACGAATGATGTCACGAGAGTTACAGGAGTCGATGTGACCTGAAACTGCATCTAAAGGGAAATTGTAAACAGAGCTCGACGCTGCGGAGACAAAACATGACAGTCAGCTTCTCAGGTCGAGACCACACGGGTTAAGGCATGGACAGGTCTCAAACTGCCTGTGAAAAGACGTCAAGGGTGGAAACTTAAGTGGGTTAAAAGTGGTTAATGTGGTTGCTCCATATCCCAAAGTTAGAAAAAGAATGTAAACATCTGTATCATAGGTGTGTAACTGAATCCAGAGGTGGTGATATTGTGATGTTTAACTATGAATGAAAACCTTCAGCTGACCGTCAGTATGCCCTCTCTGTTAGCGATTACTTTGTCTCCCCTGTGTCCACATCTGTGCAGTCAGCTCCCCCGCCGCTGCCGCCGCCGCCACCGCCGCGTTGCACGATATCCTTTTACAGGCCGTTTAAGACACATCGACACCTCGACTCATGCGACTCTAACGACTCTCACATGACAACCAGGTGGAGCAACGACCCTCCTGTGACCTCCACTGCTCTCCAGGTGTGAACAGCACCGCAGAGGTTAAGCACTGAGGCGTGTGCACCGGAGGAAAAAAAAACTCCTTCAGAGATGGTTTGGAAAAAAAAGAAAACTACACCACCCCTCGACAGAGGTCACACAGCCACTTATGGATCTATCAGCTGTGCAGAAGGAGAGAAAGGAGCCAACTGAAGGATCAACTTTTGTTTCACTTCCAAAATGGTGTGTTATAAAACCTGTCTTTTGATATGTCTAGATATATTGTGTATTTATTTATTTTTCTAATATGTTGATTTGTGACTATTCTTCTACTTTTGATGCTACAGTATATTGTATTGAATATCTATATTATTAACTCATTTGATGTATTTCTTGTTTTCATTATCATCTTATGTTACTCATCTTTGTTTTTTCTAACCACTCCCATATAAAATATGAGAAGCACCTGAATGTAATTGTTTAAATCATTGACCTGACGAAGAGCCAGTTGCTCGAAACTGCCTATTTTAATATGTAGCCCTTGAATAAATATATTTTCTATTTCGAGAGAAGACAGTGTTGCGGAGTTCTCATTACAGTGTTTTTCAACCTTGGGGTCGGGACCCCACGTGGGGTTGCTTGGAATTCAAATGAGATCACCTCAAATGTCTAGCAATTGATTTTAAAAAAAGACAAACTTTAACTAATTAGTATGATTAAAAACACCACAGGCCATCTTAAACAACTGTATTCTATACTTTCGCTTTCTCGAATATAAATCGAGTTCAAATACAATCTGATTTGGTGCATCTTGATTGACGCGGGTCGCCAGAAATTTGTGATGTCGAAATGGGGTCACATGCCAATAAAGGTTGGGAACCACTGCCTTATTGGGTCTTAAAGTCCATGTTTGTTTATTACGCAGAATGTCCCATATACGCTAGACGAGAGATGAAAATTACTCTACTGGCCACTACTTGCAGCGATAGCATCAAAAACATACACAGTGGCTGCAGCAGCCAATATCCTCCCATGGTCTGAACCCAGGGGTACTGAGAGTTATGATGGCTTATGTCAACTCTAGTCAAACATTTATTAGATGTTGTGTGCACCCAAAACGTCTAGAGTACATGCAGACCCTTTTAGTTACAGATAACCGATGCTATTGCAGTCTAGGGGATGTTAGTGTCTAGAAATCTTGTTTTAGAAAGTCAGTCAGAGCTACTGTTTGTCTGCAGGAAGTTGCATTTTTAGGGTACTTTACTGAAACATCAGAGAAGGTGGCATGGGAAATACTGGAACCACAGAGTCAAAACTATTCAGGACAATCAGTGTTTTTTAGAGGGGATCTCTGCAGCGTGACCTCATCAGATTACACACTGAGGAATCCTGTTCATAACCTTGAGGAGCCTGGATTTTAACAGGGTTACAACCAACATGACCTTACAGAGTTACGCTGCCATGAAATACCGAACGTAAACATGACGACTATTGACTTTAACAAGACTCCATAACAACGTGACCTCACTTCTCATATTTAGGAGGACAGGATATAGATTGACCTTGACGTAATGACAAAACAGAAGCAAAACCTCTGTCTTAAACTTCAGGAAACTAACGTGGGAAAATTTAAACAAAGCTTAAACTGATGACACTAAAAGCTTTAGAGTTAGAAATGTCTGCCTCTCTGACTGCAGTTATATTCAGCTTAAAACAGACTAGTGTATATTAAGAGTATATATTTCAGCAGGCGAGGCCTCCGTACTCACAGTGATCTGTGAGAGGTGACATATGGCCGGGTCAGTGGGGTTGTGGGCGGCAGTCCTCTCAAACTCTCCCGTGTTGTAACCTCTCACCTTTAACCTCTGGCTGGCACATCGCACCTGTTTTACATCACTAGACAACTGACGAGAGACAGGCGTCCGAGACGAGCAGTCCTCCTCTGTGTCTGAGAAACGGGCCTGAGACGACACGCAGAGAGACACAATCACAGACACACGGCGAGACTAAAACTGGCAACCTGTCATTCAAAAAGCTTTTGCCATAGGAAGTTTTTTTTTTTTTTTTTTAGGACTGAGACATACCATATTAGACATGAAGTACACTCACTGATTCGCTCTCGGACTGGGAGGAGGTTCGGGTCTTGCCGGGGCCTTTGCTCTCTGATTGGCTGGTGAGGGTCGACCGACGGGTGGACTGGAAGCTGCTGCTGCTGAAACGGTCTCTGCCAGTGATGCACAGCAATGCACCGAGGTAGGGGATGTACCTGCTGAGGGCTGACCTGAGGCGGGAGCGAGAGAGAGGCATTTAAATCCCTTAATCATTTTAATTATGACAGTGAAGCGTGGATGAATTTTCCAAGTCAAAACAGAGCAGTCAAAATCTGTATAAGCTCATTAAAGTGAGTGACCTCAGCTCCGACATGATTTAGTCCCATCATCCAGTTGGTTGTGAGGCTCCTTTTAAGTTGGATTACAAAATGTGAATTAAAGGGATAGGTCAACATATCGGCAAATTCGCCTATCGCCATAATCCCTGTATTCATAGAAGTAGGTTCATTATCTTTAATTATCGGTGCATGATAAGAGATAAGAGATGCGAACTGCTGTAAGACAGTCAGACCCCCACCCTGAAATGTTGTCTCTGAAACAATTTCCCCAGACTGAATGTCATTCTATGTATATTCTGCCTTTTGATTATCTGTAAATGAATCAACCACCTAGGTTCGAACCTCACCATTTGGGGGCTGTCTCTAATCAACACCTTCTGTCTTCCCCTTGAAACACTGTAGATCTGATGGTCTCAGTGAGATAAGTGAAAAGGTCTAGGTGGCTCATTGTCATGTGAAAAGACCCCCTGACGGTCAAAAGGTCCCCAGACGGGAATAGCATTCCCTTGTGAATTTCGATTTATATGTGAATTAGAAGTGTCTCTGCTCTGGTTTGATACTTAAGGGAAAGAGAAAGAACCTGACTTTCTGCATCACAATAAACTGGAACGCATATTTATTTGGTCTTTAGTTATATGTTAAGTTTCATTTGGTAACATTCATACCCTTAACCTCTGAGTTGGACGGACAAGACTGAGTATCATGTTCTTATACCTCTGAATACAACCTCCTCACGCAACATAGTTAACATCAAAATCTAAGTACACACAGGGGCCATGGCAGCTATAGAGAAAGCCTACACATTCATCCTAAAAGCTTCTGACACTGTTAGAGATTGCTAAGATTAAGCAAATTGAACATCTACATAATCTGCTTCTATTCAGGAACACACGTGTAGTAAAGGACAGCTCAGCTAACTGGGGAAGAAAGAACATCAATATCATCTCTGTATGAGAAACACAATTAATGACATTGTGTTTGATCTGGCATGATGTAGCCTGATCACGTATTAGATCCATCTAGTGCAGCGGCGCTGCTGTCAATGCTGTCAAATGCAACACTGAACTACGACGAGACATTAATCCCCCTCCCTGAGTCCGGAATAAATCCATCTTAACAGAACGCCGCCTCAGCACAACGTCCACATAACCTAGATCAACCAGAGTAACGTAAAAGTTCACCATTAACTGTGTGTGGATCTAAATAATCTCCACCTTCAGATGGAGAGACTGAGTCGTAGCTGTCCAGTCATCTGGCAGCAGAACCAAGAAGTTGACATGACTCTCAAACCAAAATACTATTCGCTGTCAACTTTGGGTAAAAGCTGGCATTGCCATGGAAACAGCAATATATATATATATATATATGTATGAGAAAGCATGAAAGAGCCTGAGGGGAAAAAAGAGCCACACACGATACCTGCTTCTTCAAAATCATTTTGTGCATACTGTGTATTTTGTGTGTATTTTTGAATCTTTTAATGGTCTGTTTGCAATGTTTTTGTTAAGTTTATTTATTCATAATCATATTTTAAATCATAGCTTGGTGCATATATATACTATAAACCTGCTTTGGCAATAATAGTCAGTGTAATTCAGCATCACGTACCTGTATTTTGGATGTGTAATAGCATAGATGATGGGGTTGTGGATAGCAGATGCTTTTGCGATCACGGCGGGAACAGAGTTCATATAGGGAGTCAACAGGTCAGCATACCTGAGAGAGAAGAGAGGGAGGGAGAAGAGAGGGAGAGGGAGGGAGAGAAGACAAATGAGCGAAGGAAATGAGACACATTCATGTGACAAGGGCAGCGGTGGAGGGATTGCCCGGTATGGGATAAGCAGACGCTCTGTCACACCCCCATTCATGTTTAAAGATGCCATAAAACGTGCACTTGAACTATCAGAGATACAGTATCTCTAAATGATGACAGTGCAGCGGACAAAGGAGGAACACATCAATAACGTCATTGCAAATGCACCACAGACAATGCCACCCCCTAACATTATCACTATGACGATCACACACGACCATAGAAACCTTGAGGTGGTTTTGGACGACTTTGAAACACTAAAAGGTTGTTTTGCTGATTAAGAAATAACAAAAACCAAACAATGATGCCAATGTCCTGATAAATTACCAGTGAAATAAAGGAGAGCTCTGGGTTCAGGACTACAGTATGAATGAATGACCTCTTTTCACATGAAGTCATAAGAGCTTTTATTTAAATAAACACAATAATCTGGACTTGGATGTCTCTAAAATGGTTGGGTGAAATATACCCATTTAAGTCGTTAATAAGAGAGAGATGAATGAGAGATTATACTTGTTGTTGTTATCTACTGCTTAGAGGAAACATTTATTAAAATCATGGGGTGAATGACCTTAGGTAAGGGAAACTAAAATAGCATAACCACAACCACAAAGTTATCAGCACTCCCCAGGAAAACAGTTCTGTTCTCATGAGTGTCTCCTAAGCAACCTGTAACAGTGCACACGCACACACACACACACACACACACAAACACACACACACACACACACCTACCCGGCGAATGCAGTGAGGGCTGCACAGGAGTACGGAGCCCAGGAGATGACAAAGAGCAGGATGACGATGAGCGCGATCTTGGCCATCTTCCATTCGCTCTTCATCTTGTGGAACCTCTTTGCAGAATCTCTGTGTCCGTCACAGGTGATCTTTGTTATGGCTCTGTCAAACACAAACACACACACAGTTTTATCAAGAAAGTCTGCAGCTCATAAGACACACAACAGGACTGAAAGTACAGTGCAGCACTTTGGATCAATCTGTCTGTCAAATCTTCTTGAATAAAACATTGTGTAGTAAACTCAAGATAGAGAGAGAAAGGATTACTGTAGGTCTACAGTGGGCAATGGTTAGAGGGGAACCTTCTATCAAGAGCTATGTCGATTATTGGCGACATAGATTTCCCGTCAGCGATGTGGGATAATGGATTGAGTTCGAGGGCAGCAAAAGGACTGAGTAGGACAAATCAGCTATTTGATGGCAGTGCAACAAAATCCTCCACTTAACTGCAAAAATCAGTTTACATTACCCCCCAGTGATGTGGGCTGATTCCTTCAAATACAGCACCATATTATAGAAGCCATAGAGAGCGGGAATACGTATCAAACGGTATCTTATTATAGTAATAGAGAAAAACGCTTGCCAAATAAAAACCATATCTTCTGCCTCTCCAGATTGTTAGCGGCTGATAAGAGAGAAAATACGGGAGCTAGAATTAAATACAATTATTGAGGACAGGACTTGGGAGGATATCTGTACAAGCTGCCACAAAGGTATCGACCGTCATCTATGGGAAGAGTTTGATTGGAAGATAAAGAAAAAATGAGGTTTTCCAGGGCTCCAATGACAGTAAAGGTTCAGTACGTATGGAAAATGACTGGAGACTTCGCCCAGTATCTTCAGGGATTGTCCAGCACCGCAGGGATGTTTGGCAAGATATAAAAGAGGAATTGCAAACAAAAAAAACAAGAAAATTGCCATCTCAATGGATCGGTGAGTTGCTTTCACTTGGAGAACCAGTGGGTAAAGACTACTGGGTGGCGTGCTTTCCATTTTAACAGTTTTTCTCAAGAGGGTGTTTATTGTCTTTTTCTTTTTCATTTAATGAAATTTGACAGCAATGTTATTCAACATAGACTGTATTGTATTTGTGTTTGCTCACACACACACACACACACACAGAAAAACGATTTCATCATCACTTTCACTGCCAGTGTCTCCTGCACAGACAATGTTAGTGTCCAGGCTGAGCAAGACATCAGGGGCGATCAATAGGAAATCCCAGACGCATCATTAATCAACGAGCCATCAGCATGAACACATGTGTGTGGGAGTGTGTGTTGTGTTATAACAACATAACAGGAGCCTGACTAAACATAAACAGTGTGTGGTATGTGTGCGTGTGTGTGTATGTGTGTGTGTTTCTGCGAATACTGACCGCGTAGTGTGTCGGATGGCTCTGAAGATGCAGCAGTAGCAGAAGATGATGATGGAGAGAGGGATGAAGAAGACGAAGGTGAAGAGCAGCATGGTGTAGGAGCGGACGGAGGGGGTAAAGGTCATGTAGTCCCAGGAGCAAGACGTCATCAGACCCTCTGGGACGTAGGCACCTGCGGGCACACGTACACACACACACTGTACACTTTAGCGCCATGAGATCTGACGGTTACTATTTTCATGTCAGTTGCTGAATCGTGCAACGTTCAAGCTACTTCGCCATCTGAAAGACCTTGAACTGCTTTCATCTGTAATATGGGCAATGACAGTTGTCCTCCAAGTGTGCAGCCGCCTTACGATTATCTGTAGGCGGAGCTGAATTTCAAATGAGTGCGGCATCAATCTTCTTGTCATGACCCACAGAATCAAAGCAAGTTGAAGAGCGCAAATACATAGTAATTTAGACATTAAAGACACAACTTTGTATCACTTTGGTAGCACTTGAAAGTGGTAGGAGTCATCTTCAGTTGCTTGTTTGACTTGAAGTCTATTATTCAAATGTATGCAGTATCCGTTTACATGCAATACCACCTGTCAAACATGGGCTTTAATATATTACTGTGGGACCTAAGTGGCCCAAGTGCAAAATCCATCAGAGAAACTGGGTGGAGCTGCTTCTGTTGTGGAGATTATCAGTGAAAGTGTTTGATATTCACACCACAGCGTTCTCCTATACGGGAGCGCATCCTTCATCTTCACATACAAAATACACTATTATGTCCTGATACAGACAATACACACTTACATACTGTATATACTTATACATATCGGGAGCAGGGTTTAAAAAAACAAAACAATATTTCTCCTTTTTCCAGACATGGAAGGAAGCCATATGTCACTTTTATTACGTGTTGTGTTAGGTTGTTGTGATGGTGGGGGCCCCAAACTCAAGAGAGTTTGGAGAAGGAAACAGCCACCTCAGCAGAGCGGATACAAGGGAGGGGGGCAGAGCAACAAGAGGGGGCAGGAGTAGAGGTGTATATATGTACAGTAATGTGCAATATGCCTGTAATGTGATAAACATCTAACCCTAAGATATTATTTCTCAGTGCATTAGTGAAAATGAAGTAAAAGAAGGAAAACATTTAAGTGTCTTGCATGACTTTTTATGCACTGTTCGTTTCGGTATAGTGCTCCATGTAGCCTATTAGAGCTTATTTATAGACAGGGTTGGTTTCTATATTTGGTAAAAGGTTTTCAGTCATCCAGGTCAATGTTAGTCTTTAACAGCCAAAAGAAGTTTCCATCAATTGTAGCACTTAACAAATTGCTACTGGAGTTCCCCAGGGCTCTATAAATGGTCCTCTATTGTTCTATAACCACACATTAAATTATACACCAGGCATGTCCAGACTGTTCCACAAAGAGTCGGTGTGGCTGCAGGTTTTCTTTCCAACCAAGCAGCAGCACACCAGACTTGATTCAACTGATCTCAGTCTTCAGACAGTCGATCAAACTGTGTGTTTTTGATTAGTTATAACAAAAACATGCAGTCACACGGCCCCCTGTGGAATAGTTTGGACATTCCTACATTACACAAAGACACAACACACTGACACTGATTTACAAATGTCTCCTATGTTTAAGTGCAAATGTAATTTCTCTTCCCACACCAGAGTCTGAATGACTGTGTTTTGTTGTACTGGTTGATAAATTACACCCAAACAAGTGTTTCCGAATGAAGAGTTCCTGTTTCTGAATTTCAATAGCAGCGTTTATTCCCATTTGGGGGCACATACAATGAATGAGCCTTGAGTTGTTTGCAGGAGAACAAGACTTGTGACCTTTTCAAAAGCTGCTGGGCTGTTGTTATGTCAGCTACATGTAAACAAGAGGTGATCTCAGCTCTGATAAATGGTTTTGTAATAAACGTATCTGGCATGTTGACAAAATAGCAAAGCAATATCTATGGGACATAATAGCGCAAGTTTCAGCAGGAATTTGAGATGCTGACATAAATAAAAACAGTGTGAGAGCACTGAGGCACAGAGCTCAACAAAATCCCATAGAGAAATCAAACTGATCAATAAAGACTGTGGGTCTCTGAGTGTAGTTGTACTCACTCCAGCCAAAGAATGGGGGTAGGCTCCAGCCCATTGAGTAGACCCAGGCCACGGCCACAATGCTCAGGGCTTTCTTGCGAGACATCGCTCCCAAGGAGGCCAGAGGTCGGGTTATCACCACGTACCGGTCCACGGCAATCACCATCAGTGTCATCATACTGCAGATACCAAACAGCGCTCCACAGAAAGCATACAACTCGCAACCTGTTGGGAGAAGGAGAAAAGAAATGAATGCATCCTACAGAATAAACACACTTTCCTACAACGGTCCCTGCAGCTGTTGAAGAATAGCTGAAAATACTGCAGCTGTTTGTGTATCTAAAAGACTCTGTGCTGCAGCTTGTTCAGTTCATATGAATGTTTTTCTAGTGCCAAATTAGAAAGCTGTTGTGTTTTTTTTGCACGTCACATTAGCATGAGTTTCATTGATACATTTGCACACTGTTTCATCATCATCATCAAAACTGGCTTGTCCATATGTTGTGAATCCACCATTACCTGTTCCTAAGCTCCACCGGTCTTGTAAGACTTTACGTTTTTCCCCATGGTAGTGACATTATAAAATAACAAAGATGATTAAATTTTCCAACTATTTTGCTCCGCGATGTGTTGGTTTTTTCTTTTGTCTTACATATCATATGTCTTATCCAAGCCCATTTCTTACAGACCAACTTGCTTTGTATTTAGTCATTGTTCACAGCTAATTCAGTCCTCGGAGAGATAACAGCCAATGCTGCTGTAAGACTTGTTAGGCATCTCCCAAATTTAATTTCTTTTCAGTCACTTCAAAAATCAGTCTCTATTATATGTTTTGCTACGGCACAGTAATTTCGTATTTGATTGGAACAAAGGCCATTTGGATTGAATTATGTAGGAACGGGGGAAAAAAGCAGAGCTTTAAAAATCAATGGAGGGTAGAAGGCAGCGAAAGGGAGAGTACAGAGGCAGAGGCAGGGAGAAGGAGAAATGGGTGAGGTGGAGGGAATGGAAAAGGACAGAATAATTAAAAGGGAATTGGACGAGAAAGGAAGAGAAGATGAGGTCGAGAACAGCAGAAAGGGACCCAAGGTGAAGGATGGGTTGGGAAGTCAGGTGAAAGGAGGTGGCACCAACATGAAAGATTGATGGAGAGGTACAGTAGATTGGAGAAGAATATGTGGAGGAAGGAAGACGGATAGGAAAAGTGTAGAATCCGCAAACAGCATGCTTAAATATTTAATACATGTTGAACATACAGTAATGAAACTATTACTTTCATTCAGAGGCTGCCAATACTTCTAACATGTCTCCATTCGTTCCATAATCTGAGCCGCTGTTCTCCATGGAGTCTTTTATTATGTTAAATCTATTTATAATGCATGAAGAGCTCTGATACACCCATTTCTGCATGGTTGCAGGTATGTGTGACTAAAAAGACACACTATAAGCTACACACTGACCAAATACAAACTATCAATCTTCACTTTATCAGTTGTTGTCCCACAGGCGCAGAGCTTGTGATAACTATCGGCTATAATGTGGCCGCTGCGCCAAGTCGTCACATCCAAACACAAGACAAAATCTGAAGTGTGTCGCCTTGGTGAAGAAACTCAAACAAATACCACTCAGGCAATTAAATATGTATCAGAGTGCCTGCATGCCGGTCGTCCTGACTGTCTCTGCGTGTTTGACAGCCCCTTTTTAAGTTACCGAAACTAATGAAGTCCAGATTGGCTCCCAAGTAACAGCAGATGTTCTCTGGAGAAGAACAATATTTTAAAGTCCTGGGGCACTTTGTGGTAATAGCAAAGTTCATTGCATTGTGGTCAAGCCAAGATAATGAGTACATGTAAAACATCTCAGAAAGGTTGTTTAATAAGATTCCAAAATGAATTGTTGGGACCAAACGGTTGACATTTTTGTGTCTGCACATTAAAATCCATTCCAGTTCTGGTTGAAGTGGAAAAGTTATTGAATAAGTTGTTTAGGCTACCCACTAACATTATTAATTATAGCTTAATTAGTAGGCTAACGTGTATAGATTGAGTTAGCAACCAAGGGAACGTCAATAAAAACATCACTTCTGGTAAGAGTCATGGGGGGAAATAAACTATTCTCACCGTCTGCTATAATGGGAAAGTGCAGTATTTTAAACCTTTGTCTAACGCTTGTCTGTTGTCCTGTCTTAGTTCGAATCACTGATCTGCTGATAATAAGCTATATATTAAAAAAATTTGGTACGATTGGGGTCGATTGTTGTCCATACATTGAAAAATACTGTGTCAATGATCTGTGCTTTCCCATTGTAGCTACAGGGAGAATAGTTTGTTTTCCTCCACGGCTCTGACCAGATGAAACATTTTTATGGATGTTCCCTTGGTTGCAGACTCAATCTTATTTCATCAACGTGTAACGCTTAGCATGTTCTCATGCTAATGTTTCCTGCAACACGATAACATCCATGGAGCTGCTGTAGGTTTGTTGTCAGGGGGAAGAGGTGGTGACAAGACAAGAGGTAATTTTTTGACTGCACTGATTTGCTATTGAAAAGTGAGAGGATGTGGTCAAGGCTCACTGGATTTGAGTGCTGACATCAGCAGAAGATTTTTTTTGAGAGCTTGTGATAGGGTGGGTGCAGCATGGAGGCTGTAGGAGAGCAGTGTGTTTTGTGTTGTTTATTATTGTAATGTATGTTTTGTGTTCATTTTTTTGCATCTGGACCCCCTTAGAAAACAAGATATTGCATCTCAAGGGGCTAGCCTAAATAAATCGAATTGAAATTGAATTGTAGAAGAAAATACATGCTTTCAATGAGCAAAGTGATGAATTTTGATGGGCACCTTCAACTTGCCACATTTCAACCGCTCTCCACGCTAACGCTAGCAATGCAGCAATAGCTAAACTTACAAATAGCTCATTTATAAACATTTTGAATGCTTTCTGGCTTCTTAACGATGATGGATTTTGGGTAATTTAAAGACACAACTCTTATGAGTTAGCCTGGGCAAACTTAACGGGCATTAACTTTGTTTACATTCTCAAAGGGACTTTTTCACTTCTCCCACGGCCCCCACTTCCTGCACTACTAGCTTTGGTGATGTGGTACAACAAATTAAGCCAGGAATGCTCTTGTTGCCTTTTTTTTAATGGGGTCATAAGTGTTGGACAAGGGTATTAAAACAATCCTGCTGATGGCACTACAAAGTGGAAAAAGCAGAAGATCAACAAAGTCAGCAGACATGATCCTCTGGGAAAATGGATCTCTTGCAGCAAACTGTTCAACTTACAGACTTATAGATCATCCTGCTGAACAGTGGCTTCCCTGCTGCTAAGAAAAACCCCATCGTTAAAAAGTGCATGTGGAGTTTTGACATCTATCAATTCTTGTATAAACACAAATAAAAGGCAAGGCTCAGCTGGCATTCACTTTGTGATTTTCCATTTACCTCATTTATCTGTTGACCTCTCTGGTTGTATCTTTTGAAAATGAGAAGCAGACAACAAAATGAAGGGTCCTCTAGGTGTTACGGGGGGATGGTGTTGGTGTTGGTTAGAGTCCTTTCGCAATAACCACCAGCGAGAGTTGAGCTGCAGATCTGACAGCGATTGGCTGTCTTCATTTAGGTCAGGACAACTCCTGGAGGAAAACAGCGCTCCGACTATCAGTGTTTGATCAGTGGAGTGAGGATTCTCTTTTACCACCTCTCTATCTTGGCTCCCAATAGGTTGCACACTGATCTATAATCCACAGCACAGTATGAGCCTCCCCCCACCCCCTACCCCCCTCAAATACACCCATGTAAGACACATTATCAACATGTACTCTCACATGCTCTTTATGATCAATGAAACTTGGATTGTGCAGAGTAAGCCTTGGGTGCTGCTGCTTCCTCTGCTGTGGCAGAGAGGGATGACAGAGGGAAGCAAGTTTGTGTGTGTATGTGTGTGCGTGCGTGTGTGTGTAGAATCTCAATCGAACTATAGGTCACATTCAAAAGGGTATGGAAACAATACAGGTCCCTGCAGAATTCAGAGGCGTCCGTGCATAAATGTGGACAAACTATCACGAGTTCTGTTGCATTTAGATCTTGATGTATTAAATTATTTGTTTAAAAGTTCAAGTGTTTGTGTAATGAAGTTAAATATGTGTCACCTTTCTTTCCGAAGATCCATCTCTTGTGCATGCTGGTGATGAAGAAGATGGGTGTCTGAGTGAGACACATGAGGAGGTCTGTGACTGCCAGGTTGATGATGAAAATGTTGGATGGCGTCCGCAAGCTTCGGCTCCTGCGCACAAACACACACAGAAACACACAGCTGGTTAAATACTGTCAATTAATTACCTGACATGATAAATTAAAGGGTAGGCACTCATAAGCTGGATAGCTTCAGCCTACACCTTGTTATAAACTATAGTTTGAACTAAGGAATGTATTATTGAAGGTTGATTGATTGTAACTGATGCTTGACTGTAAATAATTTGTGCAAAAGATTTAATAAACTAAAAAAAACACAAACAAGACTATATAATCTCATTATCTCACATGTCATTATCACAGTTTCATTCATTTAAGTGGTGCTGAACAAGGACATTTATAAGCCCAAGAGCAAAAAAGCATGGTACCTGCAGAAGGCATATATGACCAGGAAGTTTCCCAGCACGCCTGTGATCCCCACAGCCAGGATGACAACACCAATCGTGTAGTGAGCGTGGTCCGGGACGTCGACCGTTGGAAACGGGTGGCTGGTAACTATTGACCCCTGTAGCAGCAGGAAAAACAAGTCAATCAATAAAATCACAAATCAAGGGCTCATGATATACACTAAGTCATTAATGGGAATCCAAATCAAATATCCAAAACAGTCCAGTCCTTATTTTTTCACTGCAGGTTCAATAATCATTGCTGTCAAGGAAAATTTGCTGGCCCCTGAATGTTACTGCAATAAAAATGGAAATTGAAAACAGGCAACAGTTGATAGATTATTACTGTCTCAGCACTCATGATGAGCCCATAATTCTAATTTAATTGATTATTAAAATGATAAATTGATTAATAATTCTTCCACACACTACTGCTCATGGGAAATTGAAAGACTGTACATCTTCTCTTTCAAAATTTCAGGGCTTGAACGTTCGCTTTTTATTTTCAAATTGTTGCAATAGCCTTTTTTTTCTTGTTATGCATGTCATTACTCAGTGGCTCGTGATAGTCTCACTCTCTGCCTGTTCGCCTTTTAGCCTAATTGTCCATTTTCCATTTTAATCGTTGAAATGTTCCCCTAAAGAAAAGGAAAACATCCTCTCAGATCGATCGTGTGTTTCAGCCCTTGTGTCTTCTGACATTTAAAGCAATGCAGTTCAAGATGTGTATATTCTTTGGTGGATGCACATTCAAATGTTGTACTCAGACTAAAGCCTTGAATGCATGGGAGAAAATCCATTTAGTCTGGAGCCCGTTCTGAATGAACTCAATGGACCACAAGTACGTCCTGTCTACATAATAATGAGATAACAATTCAGGCAATAATAATAATAATAATAGGGTAATAATTGCTTTGAACTCGTATATTTTTTAATGATGCGATGACATTAAGCAACCTACAGCACAACACTACCCACTCTAAACAGCTCATCTTGTTCCCAGAGCTGAGAGAAGATGAAAGCATCTATCTGTGCTTTATGCTCCAGTAACTATTTTCTTTTTTGAAGGTCATCGAGAGATCAACGACCATCGACCGCTGACAGCAGAAAAGAAACTCTCCAAGGCCTCTGGCAGAGCTTATGTGGGCTTATAGTATCTGTAGCTGCCAGGCAGGGCCTGCAAAGTCTTTTATTCAGAATACAGTACAACAAGTAAAATTACTATTCATCAGCAGATTGAACCATACACCCAAGGTTGAAGATGTGTTTCTATTCATCACTCAGTGTGAAAGAGACAATACCTCAAGGGAAACATGCTTTAAAACACTTTACAATGTCTCAGCATCAAGAATTCAAGTAATGATTATGAAATTATAGATTTATACCTATAGTGTTACTAAAGTCATAAGTTGTCTTCAATCAGTGTTGTTTATATAAAAAAATAGTGATTCATTACAATTGGAAACTTTTCAATTGTTAACTATCTATTGTAGTAGGCTGCATTGATCACAGGAATGTAAATTGAGAAGTTAAATATTTCCATTGATAATAAAATATGTGAAGTGAAAGGCTTTGCAAATTGAAATATTTTGCAGTAGCAGCTCATTACAAAAGGTATTCTATAGAGTTTCTGACCATTAATAGTGCTATATCAATGTTCATACTGTATAACTAAAAGTTTTTCTGTAGTAAGCTCTTGTGTGATCAACCAACACAAGATTTAAATATATTTTTAAAAATTACCTTTGCAAATGTTTTATGATGAAGGAAATGTCCTTGATCTGTTTGTTTGACTTCAAGGATTCACAATAAAGCTTGAAAAAAAGACAAGGTTTTTTTCTTTGTTTCTAGACCTGAAAGCAGACCTTTTGTCAAGGAGACGCTTTTCCCTTGACACCATCATCCTGTGTGTGAGAAGCTGCTGCACCTCGGAGTGAACCGCTCCTCTTGAGAATTCATTTCAGGAGCCCTGACACACTCCACTGCATTAACACTTCCCTTTTGTCTCTTACTGTGTGTCTTTCAAGCATGTACACACCCACTCACTCACTCACTATTTTCACCGAGCTAAATCTTCCCTTGCTGCCTTGGTGTTTCACTCGATGACACGCACACACATACACATACACGCTCTTTCATTAATCCTGGCCTCCACTGGCCTCGTAAGCGTGCGCGTGTATGTGTGCGTTTGTTCGACATCTGTTTCAGCAGGCCTACTTTCCCTGCAGGGTGACAGGCTCCTGTTACTGAACGGAGAACATTTGAACAGTGCAGTGAAAAGTGATGGAGTGGTTATGTAAGCAAATGAGGGGAAAAGGTCATGGGGATGTGTTACTGAAAGTGGGGACAAGTGCAGTAAGGTGGTATGCAGATGTGGCGCGTACGTGGAATGTAAACACGCTCAGATCCCAGTCTAGCCCCGTCACTCGTGATGTGGCGGTGTCACACTCAAGGTCTTCCTCCCTCCCTGCTTTATTTCTTCCCTCGGTTGCATTTCTCCTTTTTTTTCCATGTCCCTGCCACTCTCCCTGCTGGATGTATTTCTCATCTCTGCTATCACTGCTCTTTCCCAATCTCTATTAATTCCTCCCTTCATGTTTCCTCCTTCTCCCGATCACTCCTCTCTTTCCTCAATCGCCGCCTGTCTCCCAGCATGAGCGGCTCGGAGGCCAGATAAATGGCGATCACACAGGGAAGGTTGAAAGGAGAGGGGCAGAGAGTAGGATGGCAGGGCTACATTTGTTTGTGATTTAAAGACTAAAATAGTGATGGCATTTCTGGCTTTTTTTTATTTTTTATTTGTCTTCGTCAGAGCCGAGCAACTAATATAAATGTAAATGGTCTGGTGGCTGTCTAATGCACAGCATTTCAAAACCGACAAAGGCAAACAAACTGAGAGAGGCATAGATAAAGATTATAGACAGAAGAGAAAATGAGAGATGGAGCTGAGACGAAGAGGAAGAGAATTAAACATCCACTGATGGAATTAAATGTTAATTTTAAAAAACACACGCATCGAGGCACATAAGCATAGCTGTGCACGTTTGTGTGTTTGAATGCCTGCAAACACACATGCTGGCATTGTAAAGACTCATCGTGTTTATAGGCACCATATGTGTACTGTACATACACACTATAGATGGATTAACGTGTAAAACAGAACATTACATCAGTACATTACAGCCTATAGTAATCTAATAAATACAGCCAAGGGGGCTCTTTAAATAAGAAGCCCCTGTGGTGAAGGCATTATCGAACTCCTAATCAGTGTAATGGTTCATTTACAGTAGAGAGGTGTATTTCATTAGAAACCAGAAACAATTATCTGATTCTGCAGCCGCTCATGTTTCATTTTGCCTCAGAGAGCCACAGACTCAGTGTGATTGAGCATTCAAAGTAAATGAAGAGCTTTGCTTGCATATAGAAAAGGCACTACTGTAGATGATAATTCAGCACTGCACTCTGTGTTTCTGTCATGACAGCTCTGCTATATCACATCAGGATTATATATTGTCATAGACTTCGTAGTCATTACTACACAAATTGGGTTAGGCCACACCCATCCTTAAACTCAGTCTTCATTTGGCGTCAACTACACCTGAAGATTGTATTGCATTTGCAACACAAAATATATCCACAGACAGAAGACCTAGACCAATCAGGGATCAGTTGATTTATTCAGTCTGGTCTCTCAGACAGCTTTTTCCATCCACCCTGAGACGGGTCGGACCAAAACACAACTCTATATCTAAAAACTAGGCGTGTTTGGTACCATGAGTTACAGAGATGAGACATTTGTGCTGATATCTGTTGTATCTGCCGTCACAACGCTATCAGGCAAACTGCATCATGCAAGAACAAAGAACTAGATTTATACCATTGTTGGTTAAAAGCATGTGTTTCCCTTGTTATCAACAATCTGTAAAAGTTTTGTTGTTGTTCTGGTTGGTCGTATCTGATTGCGTCAACAGATATTTTGTAGTCTGCAATGTGTGAAGTTCCAAACACATTCACAAATGTCAGCTGGTCTGATGATGCCAGGCCGACTTCCTTCTACACTCGTGGCACAAGATGAAAACAACACCAGTCCAGCTCCAGAGAAAAGCGATTCACTGGACAAGTTGCTTGTTAGGATATAATCCAGAGTTTACAACTGAGAGAGGGAAGCACGTGTATGTAGAAAAAAAGAGAAGACAAATTTAGTCACAAAATTTAGTTTTTATCGAATACGTTTTACTATCTTTTTTAAATAAAATGCTTGAATAACTTCGTTTTCACAATGTTACATCAATGAATCAATCAAAAACTGATCCTCTAGAAACCTGACTATTGATGAACAAGGCACTCACTGCACATCTGATTATTCGCCCACTGAATCCGCCACATGTCACAAACAAATTGTTGATCTGCCTAACACTGAGTGGGCAAATAAATCATTATCTGCGACTCCTTTGTTCATCAGCAAACACACTCTAATCAAGCACAAAGCAGTCAAAAGACAAGGACTCACACAAACATTATCGCTGTGTCACACAAGGACTTTCTGACAAATACTGATGTGCACAAACACAAACATCAGCTGTCACAGAAACCCACACCCACCCACAAGGATTCACAAATTGGACCCATATTTATTCTATGATTTACCAGAGATTGTAGATCAGATGGATGATTGAAAGTGAAGGAGTATAAAACAGTGGTGAAGGGAAAGAAGAGCTCTGGAGCCAACGACAGAAAACCTGGAGAGCTGCTAAATAGAAACCACACTTCTTCTGGAGTATAGGAGATCCCATCTGTCTCAGCAGAAGCTGCCCTCGGGCACCGCTCCAGTATCAGCTTTCCCTGCGCTTCCACCATGAAGTCCAGACCAGAAAAGCTGCAGAGAACTGAAGCCTGCAGGTCTGAAACATCAAAGTCAGGATCCAAACTGAACCATTCACACTTGCTGAACTACATTTGCCATAGTGGTGCACCCCATGTGTTTCTGTGTCCTCCAAACAGCTGTTACTGTACATACTCTCTCAAATCGCACTCAAGGTCCGCCTGGGCTCCTGGAGGCAAACTTAAAGCAGCAGAATTTTTCTTTTTATACGTTATAGTTTTACGCAAAAGTCCAGACGTGGATACACATCTGTATAATAGGATTTCCCTAAAGGCTACAGTGTATGCATAAACTAATCCCACACTCAGACAGAGAGATGGAGACTGATTCATCCATGAGACTTGGTGAGGAAATCATTCTAGCCTCACATCTGGGACTTTACAGAAGTATAAATCCAAACACAAAACTGTGACAAACATCTCAACGGGTGCAACAGGCTCAAAAATCAATAGTGAGCACACAGAAGTCTCCTGACTGACTGTGTGATAATTAAGTCCTTAGACTCACCACAAATTTAGGAAAGCTTTGACAAAAATACAGACCTGTCATTTTTTTTACTGACGGTGATGCGCAGTCTGTTACAGACGCTTCACCCATAACAGAAACTGAACAAACAGCGGAGTTTCATTCAGGTCCGATGCTGAATGAGCGGAGCGCAGATGCGCAGGGGGAGGTGGTGATGATGTGACTCATTCATTCACACCTCGCGCGTTCACACCTCCCTCGTACTGTATATACCTCACGTTTTATGAATGATTTGGTGAAGGGAACTAAAGAAATTAAAGAAAACCTGGTGTCTTTTTCGCCTGTTTTACCAGATGGCGAGTTGGTCTCTGGCTGCTCTGGATCGCGGTTACGCATCGCTGCGGCGCACACCAGTCACACCAAAAAGGGATGCTCCTTGAAGCTGCCCCAATTAATCAAACTACAACTACCTTTCCAGAAAAATTAAAGAGGATAGTGATGATAAAGAAGAAGAGGAGGAGGAAGAAGCGTGGGAGCTTGGCACTTACAGTTGTGGCGACTGGCGCCAGCTCCATGAGCCGGTGCGGACTGATGGAGCTGATGTTCCACGGCGCCCGGGCGGTGGGGTCCAGCGTGGGGATGCCCGGTCCGATCAGCAGCCTGGAATCCATTCCCGGTCCCACTCGTGGATTTATGAGAGGATTTTTGAGCGCGGGAGACGTGTGTCAGAATGGAAATGAGGTGGTCTGACTTAAGAGTCCAAGTGGGCAGTAGTCATCGCCGCCCTAGCTGCTCTCATACCCCACTGACAGGACCACTGGTGGAGCAGCAGCTGTGGAGGGGTGGCAAAGAAGTGCGCGCGCTCTCTCCCCCTCTCTTTCTCTCTCTCTCTCTCTTTCTCCCTCTGTTTGTATGCGTGTCTCTTGTCCAATCCCTGCTCCGGGGATGCCTCTGAGTGTGTCAGTAGGTCTGTGCGTGTGTGCACTGGTAGAAATGTCAGTTGTTCTGTTTGTTTGTTTATTTAACTTTAAAGGGGAACAGTGGATCAGTGTTTCTTCACATGTCAAAGCCTCTTTTCATTTTTATTTCCCCCACGCTCCCTTTACTCTTTCTCCTCTGCTGACTGTTAAGTGGGGAACACGAACAACACCATCAAGCAAAGAGGGATCAACACAACAAGGATTCACCCTTCAGTCTGAATCACACAGGGACTTGCATGTCTTGTGTTATCTATTTACAGGCTTTTTTCCCCTCCCCATTGTCTTCTGGGACTTCAGCGGAGAATCCCATTTTCATCTTGTAGAAATCTTGCTTGTGCATTTGCATAATAACAGATAAAAATCTATTTGCAGGGAAGAACAAATGGAGTGTGTTTTATTTGTTCGCCGAGAGGCATTTGATTTCTGAGTGGGGAACATGCTGCTCTGTAGGTAATAAAGATGGACAGGAGAAATGGATTGACAATGGAAGGATTTAAAGTACTCATTTCCGAGGTTAAATTGGTCACATCATAACTTTAGTATGAAGTGTTTTGCTCCAAAAGAAACAAAGGGGCACATGATGACATAAGAACGTGAATAATAAGAGATATTAACATAAATATGCAAACTTAAAGTGAAAAATTTGCATTTTTTTTCTACACATGATCCTGTCCATTCTGAGTAGGTGGTCATGGTAGAAGTACAGGTTGGTACATACCAATCAATAGCTAGTTGGGTAAGCAGACAGCTTGCACAAAAAAAACCTAAGCAATTGGCAAAGCCAGCCAATTAATTAGGTTAATTCTCTGTATTTACTTTCAGCCATCAGACTCAGAGTCGTGCCAAAATTGTGTTTCTCTCCAATAGGTCAGAAAAGGCTCAATTATTTGTAGTACTGCTGTGTACATAAATTGATTCACATTTTCAATATCTGAGTTTTCTTGCACCAACACCAACGTCACACTGACATAGCGGAAATGTTATCAAATGTCTAACTATATATCCAACAGGTACAGAAAAACACTGATGAAGTTAATTCAATTCAATATCAGTTTGGAGCTACCTGTTTATGGTAAATCCAGAGTACGCCCCTTTCAGGAACTTCTGGGTCTTAAGAAATGTGCAATTTGGTGGTGAGCCTTTTGACGTCAGACAGTTACCTCCTGCAGATAAAAACAACAGCAAAGATGTGGTTTGGAAAACCAAACAATGAGCTTAAGTGCTTCACCTATTACAATGTTGACTACAACCTGAAACACAAAGATATTTCACAAATTAAAATCAAAACCCCCTACCGCCTTGCATTTGTGTGCAGCTTCTGTTCCTGAGTTTTCGCCGTGAATAATGGGCAACATGGTTTTTACAGAACATTTTGATGTCTCAGTGAATGAATTCTTGAATTATGGCCAAAAACATGGTTTCGTGAGGTCACACAGATCTTGTCTTTGACCTCTGACCACCAAATTACAGTTCATCTTGGAGTCCATGTGGCGATTTGTGCCAAATTTGAGGAAAATTGCCTTGAGACATTTCTGACAGAATGTCATGTCCAAGACGGACTGGATGCTTGGACAATCTGCCAGCGAATTTCTCGCTATATAACTGTCGTAAAAGAAAGTCCACATTTGTGTGAGTGAATCTGTGGCTGTGCAGTGCTTCACACTATAATGTTTGTTTAGAGCCGTGTGCCCAAATCACAGGCAAAGCCACTGATAGAGATCAAAGATGAACTATATTTGTGCATAATGACACCACTGTCTCCGTCTCATGATTCCTACAGCGTGTTTGCTGATTTACTACAGAGGAAGGGAGAGCGAGATCTGTACCAGGAACATGTTTTGTATGTGGCTATAACTGCTCCCTGGTGAACAATAAAGCATCCTTTTCATCTCTACAGATCCAGGATGACATTTAGCTGAGAGCTCTCTACCCTGTGGACCAACACAACGGCAGACGCTGATAGAATAATGGCGGTTTGTCAACAGAAGAAGAACGATGCTGAGGAATTTAAGCGTGACCATCCAGCAGTTTTTTCTTCTTCTGGAGGATAATGAAAGGTCTCATAATGCCTAACTCGTTTATGATGCTATACTGTAGCCTCCTTCTTGACCTTACCCCCCCTTGTTCTCCTTACTCCATCAGTTTGGCTTTTGCGCACCAAGGCAAACTAACCCTTGACCTCATAACCTATTTTACTGTTTATGTAACACCCTTTCTGTAGCCTTCGGTTTTCAACACTATGTTCCTAATGCTCCCTAATGCCCTTTAATGCTACATGCTACAGCAAAACCGCCTCTTCGACTCCCTTAAACCCAATCAGGTTAACCCACCGCAGGAATGCTGGGTGCTGATATGAGGAAATTCTAGGAGACAGTGGCTTTAATCCGGTGGGAATTTAGTTTTTCGTTGTTTTTTTTTTGTTCTGCAGAAAAATGTGATTGGTTGCAGGAAAGGTGAGTCACGGAGTCTTGTGTGCAAAGACTATCTACAGATCCTTCCCGGCTTAGTCCCCGGGCACTTCAGGGCTTTTTGCTTTCCTGGCTCTCTCATAACACCTTACTACTAGACAAAATCTCCACCACTTATCCCCCCACACCCTCCCCCCATCCCACACACACACACACGTTTGAATGTTTAACCTCCATCCTCTTCCCTGCTCACTGAACTCTCCAACAAACAAACACATCCTTCCTGCATGGCTGCTGTGTATTTTGATTTCAATGGGTTTTCGTGTGTGTGTGTGTTTGAAAGCAACATGGCCCACTAGCCGCTTCAAGACCCAACTGGTCCTGTGATGGGAATTCTGGCTGATATTAAGAGGATCAGAAATTGGGTCTGGCTTTACACAACAGTAGCATTATACAAACAACACAAGTACTACTGAGGCCAAAACAATACCACTCTGTGTGGTGTGACCCACTCGCCACCCCCCAGTCCACATACTCGCACTTCCTTCCTACATCTTACTGATTCCTGTTCAGGTTAAATAAGGTTGTTTTTC
This sequence comes from Decapterus maruadsi, assembly GCA_030347415.2. Classification (NCBI taxonomy): domain Eukaryota; kingdom Metazoa; phylum Chordata; class Actinopteri; order Carangiformes; family Carangidae; genus Decapterus; species Decapterus maruadsi. The sequence goes on along the minus strand of CM064888.1, from coordinate 7,077,943 downwards.
ATCCCAGAGTCCTACGTCATCCACGCAGCAGCTCAGAGTTGAGAATAATTATTATTATTTTCAAATCCAATGACCCAGTTTTCAGGTCAGGGGAGTTGATATCCAGGATATTGCAGACATGTTTGTTGTTGTACATGTCAATAAATAATCTGTCAACAGCCAAATGAGTCCATTAAGCACCAGTCAGGAAAAGTAAAGTGTAACAGAGTAAAGTGCACACAAACAGAAACCGTGCAAATATTTAAACTAATGCAGGACACACAATAAATAATCTGGGCTGTGCTACAGTAAATATCTGGCTAAGGTGAAGCCTGAACACTGGAGCCTGGACACATTTGCCTGCAACAAGGCCTCACAAATGTGTTCCCTAATTGAGTATGATGAAGGTTTCGTGCCAAAGTGTTTGGTGAATTGATTCTGATTCTGTCCAAGAGCAATCAGATGGGGAAAGGAGGGTTTCATGGCAATGCACAAGAAGAGGAGGACCACATGGGGCAATTAGCTACCACAGTCTGGCATAATGGAGCCAAAAAAATCTGGTTAATGAAGTCAAGTGATGGCCTTCTTGCTGTTGGAGCTAAAGTGTTATGTGGAAAGCATCCTGGAGAAGCGTAGCATCAGAGACCTTGGCCCTCATTTATCAAATTGGGTGTTGCCTACACCAAATCTACCGCAAGGATCGGCATTTATCAATCTGACGGCAACTCTGACCAGGTGTACACACATTTTGAACCTTGCCATCAATGCTAACGGTTGTACGGTAAAGTTGCCGCATTCACGGCAGTAATTGGGCTCTGATTTGGGCTCTGACTCAAACACAATAAACTGCAAAAGCATGGGTTTCCTAACGTGATCACCAAATTCTATGCAAGTTTGAAAAATCAGGACCTTTGAGTCAAAAATAATCTTTTACCCCATGAAATTAAAATTCCTCCATCTGGTTGACACACCTTTACTGCTCAGCAGGAGGTGCCAGGGGAAATTTGAAAAAGTGAAAGATACCTGAGAATAAGCATCAATCAAATCTACTATCGTAACCCAATTTCCCCTGTGCATCATCAGCTTTCACAATGAGTGCATCCAGGCAGTTCATAAGCCGCTTAAAGGCCAAGACATGACGCATGTCTCTCGTTTTATCCTTATTTTCCAAGAAGTAACAAGAATAGAGTCCTTTCTCCCAGTCCTGTATAGGATCTATTAAATTGCTCCCTTGAGCAAAAGTTTCAGTCCTCAAATGAAAAAGACTGAATGCTCTTTTTCTTTTCTTTACACTTGTGAGGTCAAGGATCGCAAACTGGGGGCAGCTTGGTATTTAAACTCGGCAGAAGACAACATACAGAGGTGGGCAGCAGTTAATGTGTTAATATTTTTTTATGTGACAGCTGAGGTTAGTGTCATTTCAGATAACAGATGTAACTGACATTTAGAAAATCTGTATCAGTGTGGGGGACGTCAGGCCAGGCTGTGGGACTAGTATCACAGATTTTCCTAGAAACGACATGTGGGGTCAGTACATTGACATATTCATTCTGCAATTTCAAATGGGATGTACTTAACAACCAGGCTAACGGACTAGACAGACAGAGAGAGAGAGACAAACTGAAAAATAACAGATGTAGGCAACTGAATTTACTTGCAGAATGAGACCTCAGTTAGCTAACATTAAGAAAAAAGGACCAGTCTATGGCCATGCTGGCTCTGTTAATATAATCAAAATTAAAAGATACTGATATGGAAGGCTATATAGGCTATAGCGTTTACCATAGTTTGGTGAAGCAATAATTTGCTAACCTTTGCCTCTAATCCTTTGGTTATCTCTGTTAAATGGTCTACAATTCCCCCATGCTGTCTGTACTTATATGCTGAACAAAGTGGAGGGAGGCAGCTGCATAAGCTGTGACATTTCTGGAGCTCTAGGTAAATATTTCCCCTACTAGAGTCATATAAAAACACCTGTGACAGGAGAGATGTTGTAAAGGCACACGAGGCACACATAAAATATACAATCATGTTTCCTCAATAGCCAAACAAACTGAAAACAGGGATAGCTCCTGTTTCATTGTGAAAACAATAGCAACTTCCCCTCCAGGTTCCAGGAAATACAAAGGAATTTCCCAACACGGGGTTACTGTTGGTTTTGTGCTCCTAAATGCAATTTGTTCACTAATCAATTGCACCTGATTGTCCAAAATGTTAAAGGCAACATATAGCCATTAGAAAAAGAGGCTATGAGTAAAGTCATTAAGAAGAAAGCAACATAATAGATTTGAATTTTGGACCATCAGGAAAGAAACATCATTGAATATAAAAGAATAATCAATGCTGCCTATAGATAGTTACTGAGCCACACAACCTCTTCTGCACCATGAAGACATGTAAAGAAGACAGACAACACAAACACAGACAAAGCTAAACCGTATAATTCCCATGTCCAGGAGAAGTAAACAAACACAGCAAGAACGAGTAACGTGGAGGAGGCTGTGACTCCTGGAGGATGAAGATCACAACCCAGAACATCTGGAATGAGGCACCGACTGCCAGGGAACCCGGACAGAAGTCCCAGGGCGTCCAACTGTCCAATACAGAGAGGCTCAGTGAAAAGAGAAGAGAGAGGGAGCAGAAAATAGGGGAATAGAGAGAGGGAGAGAGAGAGATAGGCACAGAGCCTGCAGGCTCATGTGCTTGAGGAAATAAACAGGCAGAGGATTAGAGAGCTGCTGTGGTTATCAGAAAGTTAACAGTAATTTCATTGGCAGGTCCACATGACAACTGTCGCCTGCGTACCAGGTTTGTAGTTTCATGGAGACTGAAACTGACCCACTACTGGGAGAACGGTAACAGGTACCAGACCTGGAAGAATTTAAAAAAAAAAAAAAAAAACACTGTTAAAGATGAAGGTGATTTTAGTTGCCTGTCCACACACAACAACGAGCTCACACAGATGTGATTATATGAGGAATTTCTGGGTGTGTTGTTGGCGACTTCTAGGTAGGAAGGACATTCGATTCCAAAGGTCCAAAACCACACTACCTGTAAATGCAGCAGGATTGCTTGCAAAGCACTAAGTCACTAAGGTCAAACCTGACTTCAAACCTTGACTACTGTAGATATTCCTGAAGTAGCAGCACCTGTTTCAAAACGATAACGCTGTCAGGGCAGCCCACAGAAAAAGATCATCAATAAATCCAAACCCCTGCTCATGACAGTGACTATGAATGCACTAAATGAGAACGCTTTATTGAGTTGTGGACCTGTATGCCACTGGACTACCAACAGGGCAGGACCTCTGCACCACCTTGTGACAATGCAACGGTAGTGCTCATGCTATCAGCACTGTCTGAAATGACTGTCACATCTGTGGTAACATTGGGCAACAGTAGCTGTTGTGTGTGTGACAGACAAGTTTCTTTAGCAGAGATCAAGCTCAAGGTTATCTTTATTTTACCCACAGGATAATTTGTCTCAGTGACTATGGAGCCAGGGTGACGGGTAGCAACAAGCTACCTGCAAACATTAAGTTTGCTTTATATTATAAGGTAGAGAGTCTGACATTATGATGTCCTCTGGCTCATTTATCAGAAGTTCAAATATGCTTAAAAATACTAAATAGGGGTAACTGCTTCAAGCTAAATGGCTCCTTGTCCTGATTACATAAAACATACACTGACTGCGTTGGCCAACATTTAACTCTCTGAGTGGTTTGCTGTTTAAGTTATGAGAACAGTGATCTGATTAAGTATTGTACAATTTATACTAATGGGTAATTGGCCACCTCTAACCAGCATTAGGAGGGATTTTCATAGAGCAAGCACTGTAGATTTCTAATGTTCCAAGTAAGCAAGGCAGCACTCCAGGGAGCTGGATTAACATGAATAATTATTAGGACAGATGAAAGTGAATTATAGGGCTTTCTGGTCATGCTGGCAAGAACTCTGCGACCCCTCTCTGGCATACTGGTGCGATATGTAACAGCTATTATAAAACGTTTCCAGTGTATTCTGTTCACACCACATTGATCAAGACAATATGAGAATTAAACTGTCATTGGTCGTTGTATGTGTGAGTGTGTTGCTGTTAACACGGTTATGTAAAGGAGCTGGCAGAGGCAGCAGGTACAGCCTAACACAAGGAAGCTGCTTTGGGACCTGGAAATGATCCAGACCAACCAGTTCAACAACATACCAGCACCAACAGACTCTCTGGAAAACTACAGGTGACGTAGACAGAATTCTCCACCTTGTCCAAACAGAAACTCTGTCCAGACAGTCTTTCACTTTGAAACTCGGAGAAGAATTTGCTTCATTTATGACCACTGTTATAAACATTGACACTGTATGAGGAACAAAGTACAGACAGTGATGAGCTCACTCAGTCAATAACAGGACAAAGAGAGGATGAAAACTTAGTAGATTTCCCTTTTCAGAAAACATGGAGAAAGCTACAACTTCCAAAGGTGAGGTGATAAAGAAACTGTGAGCAGGATGTGAGTGTATTTTCCTTCATGTTAATGTCTCTGTCTCACTGTCTTTCTGTTAGAGCTGAATGTAGTCACTGTGGGATCAAAGGGCTCAAACAAACATCTCGTTGGAAACATCATCATTGGAAAAAATGTATTTCATAAATTAGATGCAGCATTTGACTGTGAGAGAGGAGAGGGAGAGGTATGTGAGCGAAGAGTCACATTGGTCCAAACCCCAGGGTGGTGGCGAGGATATCAACCCTGTGATGCAGCACAACTTTTCAAGGGAGAGATGATTCTCAGCGTCACTCTGTGTCCACCTGGACTGCACGGTTTCCTCCTGGTGATTAATGCTGAACTACCATTCAAAGATGTGTACAAGAAGGCAATGACAGAAAACATGGAGCTCTGTTTTGGTGAGAAGGTATGGGATCACACTGTGGTGGTCTTCAGCCACAAAGGTGACCTAGACCATGAGGCCATTGAGGATTACATCAGGGAAGAAGGTGAACCACTGCAGTCACTTCTGGAGGGCTGTGGTAACAGGTATCATGTTTTTCATGTTGACGACAATGACAACAACAAGAATATCAGGCAGCTGTTTGAGAAGATTGACAACATGGTGGCAGAAAACAGCTGTTATGAACTCCAGACCACACGGATACAAAGTGTTCGGGAGAGAAGGAGGGAAGTGGACAAAAAAGCAGAGGAGCTGCGTCTGCAGACACAACTAAAAAGGCAAAAGCTCAGAAATCTCCTCTGTGGTGAGTTGATTATGTTTTTATGTTTCTTAAAGGGATAGTTCATAATTTTGGCAAAACTGAAATGTAAAAGTAGGTAAAGGTAAATTAAAGGGATAGTTCACCCAAAAATGAAATTTCACTCGAGAAGCTTCTGCTACAAAACAAGCTTGAAATACGGACTTATTTAATTTTTTCGGAACAATTTCGCATTCTGGGGAATGGGATAGCATGGAGGTATTTGGATGTTTTTTGGTGTGTGTTTGGTGTGTGTTTTTGTGCAACCGTTTTATGTACAAGCACTGCTACACCGACTGTAACTCAGAGAAGCCATGGAGGACTCTGAAACTTCTCCCAGCCCTTAGTCGACATGAGGGTGAGTAGATAATGAGTGAAATTTCATTTTTAGGTGAACTATCCCTTTAATGCAAAACTGCTGCACGTTCCCGTCGGGGGCAGTTTTCCAGCTAGCAGTCTCTGCAGTCGTCTTGAAAACAACTCTGTCTTATATTATCTCATAGCGTGCTATGTGTAGGTGTAGGTCACAACTTGTCCATCAGAGCATTTTGGAGTTGTTGGATTGTGTATTTGATGAGTTTGATGATGGAAACCAAGAAATCCCATTATAGCCTCCACAGCATAGCTCTGAGCAGCTTACGGCTCTGCTCCGCCATTCTAAAAATAGCTTGCACTGTCAATTAAAGGTAACAAACCTACTCCTAAAACTATAGGCAGTGGGCCAATTTGCCAAAATGTTGAAATATCCAAAGTAGAAAAAAGCAAGAGTGCAGCATTACGCTTTTCGGAGCGGAGTGCCTGAAGTGATGACAGTCTGATCCATTACGCAGGCTATACCTTCATTTTAAATTCATATTTCAGAATATGTCATCAAAGAGAAATGCAATCTCTGACTCTCTGTAATGAATGTTATTTTTTATATGAGTGATTAAATCTCAATTATTCATTTAGCCCTTAAGTTTTCAGAGCTTTCAATTGTATGTCAGTCAAGTCATGGTCCTGTTCTGTTACAAATTCAGACTTTTAACAACTGTTTTCATTCAGAGCCAAAACCTCATCTGAGGATCTTGATGGTCGGGTGGGTGCTGTCTGGGAAAAGTGCTGCTGGTAACAGGATTTTAAAAACTGAAGTGTTTAAGCCTGATGACAAAACCCTGAAGGTCTCAAAGCAAAGTGGCGAGGTGGCTGGAAGGAAGATGGTCATCGTGGATACTCCTGGATGGTGGAAATTTTTCCCAGCAACATTTAATCCTCCTGGTTTTCAGGCTGAGATTTTAGACGGAGTGTCTCTGTGCTCTCCATCACCAAATGTCATTCTGCTGGTGGTACCACTTGACACATCATTTAGAGATGAAGAAAAAAGAGTCACAGTGGAAAACATGAAGATATTTGGACACAGTGTGTGGAGACATGTTATTGTGCTGTTTACTTATGGCAGTGCTTTGCAGAACAAAACTATTGAGCAGCACATTGAAAGTGAAGGGAAGCCTCTCTGCTGGCTGATTGAGAAATGTGGAAAGAGGTATCATGTCATTGACAACATGAGCAAAGATGATGGCCAGGTTACAGAGCTGCTGGAAAAGATGGAGGAGATGGTGGCAGGAAACTGTTGTTTGTACCTCAGTGACAGAGATGATCCACAACTCAAGGAAGAAGAGAGTGAGGGACCAACTGAGATTAAAGATGAGAGCACAGCAAAACAGATAAGAGAACAACTCAACAGCAAGTGGGATCAGAAGAACTGGCAGGAACCCCGTCAGTCCAAAGGAGACGACAGTATGGATATACGGCCAAACTGTAAGCATTCAGAAACATTGACACAACACATTTATAGTAAGTTCTTAAATTTGTTTCACCCTAATATATAACTAACATCATTATTGTATTTGTTAATCAGTTCGTGAAGATGAAGAAAGGCTCAAAGATTTTGAAGGAGACGAAGAAGACAAACCAAAAAGTGCAGATAATAAAGGATCTGGCTCTTTGGCCATATTTAAGAAATTGATGGAGAAAGAGTGGATCAGACGAGAGGTGCCAATGGAACCGTTCTACAAGTTATTTGGAGGTGAATTTTGAAAATATATAAAGCAAGTGAAAGTGTCTTGTTCAGTTTTATAATGTTTTTGCATTTTATATCCCACCACAGTCAAAGGGCCCATCTCTGAACCAGATTCTGATCAACTGCAAGTATCAAGAGAAAAAGTATTAAGGTGGCAAGAAACCTGTACAACTTCAGGCTATGGGTCAGCTTCAGTCATCAGCCGGGAAGCAGAGGAGGAGAATGGAGGGGAAGAAGAACACAATGTTAAAACCACATAATATGAAAGACTTTACAGCACTTTGAAAATCATTAAATCATTTAATTGAAAACTATATACATCCTATAGGGCCTCGGGTCATTATTGATTATATTCATATTTTATTTCCAATACTTATGTTAACCCTGTGTGAATATGGTCTGGGTGGAAATGTATTTGTAGAATTAAAACTTGTCGACCTTTGCAGTGTAAACAACAATATAACCACTGACTTACTCAATTTTCTGCACAATGTTTTTACTGTAGACAACAGAAGAATACAGTATCTCTATAGATACTATATGTAGGATGTAGAATTTATCATATTCAACTTTTGAAAGATTGTTTTAGAACTTTTTTCAGCTGAAACATGATTTGGACTTCAGTTTCAATTACAATATTTAAAAGATGATGACTTGCTGATTTTATTTACTAGTTACTCAGACTCTGTTAATTCAGATTCTCTTATTCAGTGTTAAGAATAGAATTAGAAATAATTAACATAGCTTTATATTGTACTGTTAAAAATGCTGTATGATGAGACATGAGATGAATGATGGAGAATGTGTATAGTATGACGTGATGGGTAGGCTAAATGCTGTTCTCCCTAGTAATTCTGGATCTTTATACAGTACTGAAACAACAATGCCTAATTCTCTGATCTTCATTAAACCTGTCATATCAAATCACAATGTCCAACTTTGCCTTTACAAGACTAATAAATTTCGATCAACTTGATCAAAAGTGAAGAATTGTTTTCCTGTTTTATACTCACAAGTAGTTATAGCCTATATGAACAGGTGATTGATTGGTGGCCATGCATGCCAGACAAAGTCTCAAGTGGAGGGAGAGAAAGAGAGAGAGAACAAAACACACCCAAGTTTTCTGAGCAGGCATCTGATGTCTTGAAAATATGCTGTTGGTCCTGTTAATGGTAGGAGGGAGTTGCAGCAATGAAAATATGTGGAAGAGTCAGAGCTGCATCCAGTGTTGAGCTCAGACAATTGACAACAGGACATAAAAAGAATGGAGACTTATTAGAAGATTTCCAGCTTCAGAAAATATGAAGAAAGCTACAACTGCCGAAGGTGAGATACTGTAATAAAAAAAATAATAATAATAAAAACTGATTCATCAGCAGGATGAGAGTATGTTTTTGTTTTTATATGTTATTGTCTCTGTCTCACTGTCTTTCTGTCAGAGCTGATTGCAGTGATTGTGGGATCAAAGGACTCAAATAAACATCTGGTTGGAAACTTAATTTTGGGAAGAAACGTGTTTGATGCCAAAGCTGCAACATTTGACTGTAAGAGAGGAGAGGGAGAAGTATGTGAGCGCAGAGTCACATTCGTTCAAACCCCGGGATGGCTGCCAGGATATCAGCCCTGTGATACACCAGACCTTTTCAAGACAGAGACTATTCTCAGCGTCACTCTGTGTCCACCTGAACTACACGGTTTCCTCCTGGTGATTAATGCTGAGCTACCATTTCAAGATGTCTACAAGAAGGCAACAAAGAAACACATGGAGCAGTGTTTTGGTGAGAGGGTGTGGGATCACACTGTGGTGGTCTTCAGCCACAGAGGTGACCTCAACCATGAAGACTTTGAGGATTACATCAGAAAACAAGGGGAACCACTCAAGTCACTTCTGGAGGCCTGTGGTAACAGGTATCACATCTTTTGTGTTGACGACAATGACAACAGCAACAATGTCAGGCAGCTGTTTGAGAAGATTGACAACATGGTGGCAGAAAACAGCTGTTATGAAATCGAGACCACACGGATAAAAAGTGTTCAGGAGAGGAAGAAAGAAGTGGACAAACAAGCTGAGGAGCAGCATTTGCAGGCAAAACAACAAAGGGAAAAGCTCAGAAGTCTGCTGAGTGGTGAGTTAAGTTTGCTTGCTGTTAGAAACATTTGTTAATGGTTGCAGACTATCCTTGACATTTAGGTATTAGCCATACTAATTATATTGGCATTAGGGTAGCTCAACTTGTTGATGTTTTACTGTGGAAAGGGAGGTGTTTTCAAACTACATTTTCCTTAAGCCTCAGTGTGCATGGTGAAATTCTTGGACCGGCGCAAGACAAACGTCTTGCCAAGAATGTTTTCATTCATAAAGAATGAAAGTCAGAGGTTCGAAAATGATCAGATACCGCCATAGTTCTGACCATAAACGGCGATTCGGCGATTTTATTCTCATGACCCACCAGAAACCTGAAAGTAGTAATAATAATAATAATAATAATAATAATAATAAATAAATAAAAATATTCATAATAATAATAATAACAAATTAACGATAAAGACAAAATTATATATTTATCAAAAATGGACCCATTAACAAGTGTGGGTAATGTAGATTCATCCACATTAATATGAGACTTTTATAACCAAATACAAACTCCTCATTGTCCCTTTGAAGTTATTTGTTTAGCACTTTTCCCAGATACCAGTCACAAATTGCTTAACAACAATTAGTAAAATCAAATAAAAGAACTCTAGAGAATAGATTCTTGATTTCAAGAGAGAAGTCCTGGTCACTGACTACAATGACATGGGTGACTAAGAACCTTCAAGGACAAGCCTACTTAATTTTCTCACATTTCAGTAGGATACGTGTCAGTTTCAGAAATTAATTACATTTCTTTTATTTTACAAATTAGATTATTTTCTTAGATTTTTAAATTACAAAAGCTAAGATGTAATGATTAAGAAATCTCCTTATTAATACAGTTATTACATTTGTCAAATCTGTTTTCATACAGGGGTTAATCCCCACCTGAGGATCTTGATAGTTGGGTGGGTGTTATCTGGGAAGAGCGCTGCTGGAGACACCATCTTAGGACATGAAGTGTTTCAGTCTGGAGAGAGGACGATGGAAGTCTTAAAGCAAAGTGGGAAGGTTGCAGGAAGAGAGGTCGCAGTGGTGGACACTCCTGGATGGTGGAAGTACTTCCCAGCATTGCTCACGCCTCAGAGTGTGAAGTCTGAGATAGTAGAAGGAGTGTCTCTGTGCTCACCATCACCAAATGTTGTTATGTTAGTGGTGCCAACTGACACAGCATTTACAGATGAACAAAAAAAAGTTGTGGTAGACAACATGAAGATACTTGGAAACAGAGTATGGAGACATGTTATTGTGCTGTTTACATCCGGAGACACTTTAGGGAACAAAACTATTGAGCAACACATTGAAAGTGAAGGAACTCCTCTCCGTTGGCTGATTGAGAAATGTGGAAGGAGGTATCATGTCATTGACAACACCAAGACTGCTGGTGACCAGGTAACAGAGCTGCTGGAGAAGATGGAGGAGATGGTGGCAGGAAACCATTTTCTGTACCTCAGTCACACAGATGACCCACAACCTGAGGAAGAGGAAAGTGAGAAACCCACTGAGATCAAATATGAGAGCACAGCCAAGGAGATCATAAAACAGCTCAACATCGGATGGGATTGCAAGCAGTGGGAAGATGACCGTCTGTTAAAAGGAAATAACAGCATGGAAATACCTCCACACTGTAAGTATCATGAGTTATTGACAGAAAAGTGAAAAGCTACAATGCGTTCCTGCAGTGACTGAATTTGTTCCATCCTTTTGTATAACGGTCAATTGTATTTTTTAACCAGTTGGTGAAGAAGAACAGAGGCTCAAAGATATTGAAGGAGAGGAAGACGACAAACCAGAAAGCAAGAAAGATGTAGGATCTGGCTTTCTGGACATGATGAATGGACTGATGGAGAGAGAGTGGGTCAGACGAGAAGCATCGTTCTACAATTACTTTGCAGGTGAATTAATTCAATAACTCAAGTAATTGCAATAAATGTATTGTTTTTCAGTCTCAAGTATCATTTTATTATTTATTTTCTGCCCTAGACCAGACAGCAATTTCTGAACCAGATCATCATCAGCTGGAAGTATCACGACAAAAAGTACTATTGTGGCGGGAATCCTGCAGAGTTTCAGGGTACGGGTCATCCTCTGTCACCAGCCGGGAACAAGAGGAAGACTATGAACCAGTGGCGCAAGTAGTCCACGACGGGCTCTAAAGCTAAATTATTGAAATTACCCCCTAATTCTGAGAAGGCACGGGGGACTCTGAAAATTCTCACAGCTCTTAGTTGACATGAGGATGAGTAGATAGAGTGAAATTTGAATTTTGGGTGAACTATGCCTTTAACATAGGACCTCAGGTCATAACCGATTAACTAAATAATTTGAATGTAATAACTTACAACACTGAGTCAGTGTTTAGCTCAGTAGGTAGAGCACCTGCCCCATGTGTAGAGGCTATAATCCTCGCAGGCGGCTCCTGCTTCGAGTCCTGTCGTACAGCCCTACTCTGTGTGTCATTCCCCCTCATCTCTGCCTCCCATTTCCTGTCACACTCTCTACTGTCCTATCAAATAAAGGCATAAAAAGCCCCAAAAATATACTTTAAAAAAAAAACAACACTCACTGGATTGTACATTAGTATTTTATTACCAACATACTTAAAGGCTAGGTAGGCAGAAACCTACAAAAAAGCTTTGAGTTGAGTCCACACGGTTCTCATCCCCTCAGCCAGAGCAGCGAGTCTTACATTGTAAAACGTCCAAATAATACGAATAAGAGCTGCTGCTCTGTGATTGGTCAAAATCTACCGTCACGGATAGATTCTTTGCAGGCTGAAAACAGAGCCTAGAGGAGACGCAGACGTCTGATCTTTTTTCACATCACTTCATTTACATTATCCTCAAGGTTATTGTGCAAGTTTTTGCCTAATACTGTCAAAAAAAAAGCTGCCTACCTAGCCTTTAACTGTTGTTGACTGCAGTCTGTGAATAAATATGGTCTGGGTGGAAATGTACATATTTGTATAGAAGACATCATCAAAAAAATGTAGCTCTGTGATGAGGGAGGGAGCGGAGCTGGTAGAGGCTGTGGTTAAGTGGAGGATGGGGTGTAAGATGAAGACCATCCTGGGTGACCCCCAACACCCACTACACAAAACCCTCACAGGTCAGAGGAGCAGCCACAGTAAAAGGCTCATCTCCCTGAGGTCATTTGTTCCTGCTGCAATCGTGTTATATAACACTTCTTAAAATGTTTTTTTGTGTTAATCTTTCTTTCTTTTTTTGTGTCATTATTGTTGTGTGAGCTACTGGACTATTTGGAATTTCCTTCCTAGGGATGGATTAAGTATTCTCTGTTCTAGTTCAAACTTGTAGACCTGTGCTGTGCAGTGTGAAGGGCAAGTACAACCACGGGCAGACTGAATACCTGTCATACTACTGCACATTGTTTTTACTGTAACAGCTTGTTATATTTCTCACAATGATTTTGTGATATATGCAAACTCTGATACCATTGCGGCTACAAGAAAGAACTACTTTGATTTATAAATTAGAAACTTCTCTAATTAAAGCTTTTACACAAATATCATTGCAAATAATAAAGTTCAACTTTGAAATGCTGTTATACATAAAGCTGGATTAAATTGATCAAAGGTTGAAAATAGCTTTTCTGTTCTTCAAATAATCTTCAATAAAAGCTTATAACAACAAAAGGGGAGTGGCAGTGAGCTGACAGCAGCCTTGGCAGAGTTACACTGATATACTGGAAAAAAGAGGAAGAGGAAATGCAGAGGCTACAGATAAGCATGCAAAAACCAAACAACCCAGTTGACTGTGACTGTGAGATAGAGGAAGAGACTGGATAAAGTTGCAGGGTTAAATATAGGTGATAAAAAGGTGATCGACTCATAGCAGACCATCATGTGTCATGGACAATGTCTTAAGTGTAGAGACAGACATTAGCAAAACAAAGACTGATATCAACATACAGTACTACGGATAAAAACATGAATTCATCCAACCACACGTCACATATTACTGATAAACTATGAAACTCAATATGAACAGATACAAATGTCAATGAAGGTTTCACTGCATGAAGCAAACAAGCTGCAAAAGAGTTTCATGAAACCAACAGCTGTCTTGAAAATATGCTGTTGGTCCTGTTAATTGAAGGAGGGAGTTGCAGCAATAAAAATATGTGAAAGACTCAGAGCTGCATTCAGTGCTGACTGAGCTCACACAATCGACAACAAGACAGAGATTTAAAACTTATTAGCAGATTTCCCTCTTCAAGAAACATGGAGAAAGCTACAACTGCCAAAGGTGAGTCGACAAAAAAAAACTGTGATTCATCAGCTGGATGTGAGTATATTTCACGTTACGTTAATTTTTCTGTCTCACTGTCTTTCTGTCGGAGCTGAATGCACTGATTGTGGGATCAAAGGACTTAAATAAACATCTGTTTGGAAACATCATCCTGGGAAGAAATGCATTTGCTGCATTAGATGCATCATTTGACTGTCAGAGAGGAGAGGGAGAAGTATGTGAGAGGAAAGTCACATTGGTCTTAACCCCGGGGTGGCTGCGAGGATATCAACCCTGTGATACACCAGAACTTCTCAAGACAGAGACTATTCTCAGTGTCACTCTGTGTCCACCTGGACTGCACGCTCTCCTCCTGGTGATTAATACTGAGCTACCATTCAAAGATGTTTACAAGAAGGCAGCAAAGAAACACATGGAGCACTGTTTTGGTGAGAGGGTGTGGGATCACACTGTGGTGATCTTCAGCCACAAAGGTGACCTAGACCACAAAGACTTTGAGGATTACATCAGAAAAGAGGGGGAACCACTCCAGTCACTTCTGGAGGCCTGTGGTAACAGGTATCACATCTTTTGTGTTGGCAGCAATGACGACAGCAAAAACGTCAGGCAGCTGTTTGAGAAGATTGACAACATGGTGGCAGAAAACAGCTGTTATGAAATCGAGACCACACGGATAAAAAGTGTTCAGGAGAGGAGGAAAGAAGTGGACAAACAAGCCGAGGAGCTGCATCTGCAGTCACAACAAAAAAGGGAAAAGCTCAGAAGTCTGCTGAGTGGTGGTGAGTTAAATTTGTGATTTGTTTTATACATGTTTGTTGAGGAAAATTTTGGATCTTGTTTCTGTTGTTTTGATTAGATTATTAAACTTAACTGATTTCAATAGGAAAACTTGTTACTGTAAAAGCATAAATACCATAAAACCTTCTAAAATGATCCTATTTCTAATTTTGTATAGAGCTAAAACCCCACCTGAGGATCTTGATGGTTGGATGGGTGTTTTCTGGGAAAAGTGCCGCTGGAAACACCATCTTAGGACGTGCAGCATTTCAGTCTGGTGAGAGGACGATGAAAGTTTCAAGGCAGAGTGGCGAGGTGGCTGGAAGAGAGGTCGTGGTGGTGGACACTCGTGGATGGTGGAAGTTCTTCCCAGCATCATTTAACCCTGCAGTGGTGAAGACTGAGATATTAAAAGGAGTGTCTCTGTGCTCACCATTACCAAATGTCGTTGTGCTGGTGGTGCCGGCAGACTCAGCATTTACAGATGAACAAAGAAGGGTCACAGAGGACAACATGAGGATACTTGGACAGGGGGTGTGGAGACATGTTATTGTGCTGTTTACATCCGGAGACACTTTAGGGAACAAAACTATTGAGCAACACATTGAAAGTGAAGGAACTCCTCTCCGTTGGCTGATTGAGAAATGTGGAAGGAGGTATCATGTCATTGACAACACCAAGACTGCTGGTGACCAGGTAACAGAGCTGCTGGACAAGATGGAGGAGATGGTGGCAGAAAAATATTTTCTCTGCCCGAGTCACACAGATGATGAAGAACCTCAGGAAGGGAAAAGTGATGAACCAACTGGAATCAAAGATGAGAGCACAGCCAAGAAGATCATGGAACAGTTCAACATCGAATGGGATTACAAGAATTGGGAAGATCACCGTCTGTTGAAAGGAAATGACAGCATGGAAATGCAGCCAGTCTAAGCATCAGAGACAAAACAAAAACAATAAAAAGCTAAACTTTCCAGTGTGTTCCTGTTTTATCCTCATAACTAATGTGATTCTTGTACTTGTTTTTACCACCAGTTGGTGAAGAAGAAGAGAGGCTCAAGGATTTTGAAGGAGAGGAGGAAGACAAACCAGAGACTGCAGATGATGCAGGATCTGGCTCTCTGAACATGATGAAGGGATTGCTGGAGAGAGAGTGGATCAGACGAGAAGCAGCAATGGAACAGTTCTACAGGTTCTTTGCAGGTGAACTGACTGAATATAAAGGAAGTGTGAGTAACTTCTGTCCTGATCAGTTTTGTTGTTTACAGCTTTTATTTTATGCCACAGACAACGCAGCCATTTCTGAACCAGATCCTCATCAGTTGCGAGAATCAAGAGATAAAGTACGACTATGGCAGCAAACCAACACAGCTTCAGGCTACGGGACAGCCTCCTACACCTCCAGTAAAGCAGAGGAAGACAATGGGGGACAAGAAGTAAAAAACACCTGATGTAATGTGAAACTTAAGTAATTTACTGTGTTTCATTCAATCATGCAGGGATTTCTGTTATGAAATGAAATCATTTAATTACAGACAAAAATGCACAGTAGAGGGAAACTGTTCCACACTGATGATTTATTGCCTATTAGGACATGCAGAAGCTATCATTTTATATAAGTTTAAAGTAAAAATATAAACTGTATTTCTGATAGAGCATGGAAGTGATTACATTTATATGACAGCATTTTATCCATACCCCTCACCTCGTTCAACCAGTTTATCCTTTTACTGTTTGAAACATTTTTATGATGTTAAAGGAACTGAGTACATGATGGCAGCATGCAGGTATTTTAGTTATCGTCCTTTAGTGTAGACTATTGTTATCTGACTAGTATCTGGTGCCATCTGATTCTTCTTCTGAAATGCTGTTATTACATTAATAAAGCTGGATCAAATTTATCAAAGGTGGAAGATTGTTTTTCTGATCTTTTTCAAACTGAAATAAAAGCTTACAGCACAACAACAGGTGAGTGGTGGTGAGCTGGCTGCAGCCTTGGCAGAGTTACACTGATTACTGATTACTGGAGAAAAGAGGAGGAGTAAATGCAGAGGCTGCAGATGTAAGCAAATAAAAACAAAACAATCTCGTTCGTAATATGACTGTGACTGAGATGGAAGATGATGTGTCAAGTAAGTGTATAGAGAGAGAAGAAACAAAAACAAAATACACCCACTCATACCAAAGGCAGAAAATGTACACATTCCCACAATATGGAGTGAAAAAACTGACATCTACTGTACTTACTGTGCATACAAAGTATGAATTCATCCAACTGAATATGAGCAGCTACAATAACAATGGACGATTTCATTGGATAAAGCAAACAAGCAGCAACTAAGTTTCATGAAACCAACAGCTGTGATTTACAGGGACAGCATGGAACAAGGAAATCAAGATGACAAGTTTTATCAGGCATCTGATGTCTTGAAAATATGCTGTTGGTCCTGTTAATTGAAGGAGGGAGTTGCAGCAATAAAAATATGTGGACGTGTCAGAGCTACATGCGGTGTTGAGCTCACACAATCGACAACAATATGCCATAGAGGGAATGAAAACTTATTAGAAGATTTCCCTCTCCAGAAAGCATGGAGAAAGCTACAACTGCCAAAGGTGAGTCGATTAAAAGAAACTGATTCATCAGCAGGTGAGAGTATGTTTTCCTTTATGTAATTGTCTCTGTCCCACTGTCTTTCTGTCAGAGCTGAATGCAGTGATTGTGGGATCAAAGGACTTAAATAAACATCTGTTTGGAAACATTGTCTTGGGAAGAAATGCATTTTCTGCATTAGATGAATCATTTGACTGTGAGAGAGAAGAGGGAGAAGTATGTGAGAGGAAAGTCACATTGGTCTTGACCCCAGGGTGGCTGCGAGGATATCAACCCTGTGATACACCAGAACTTCTCATGACAGAGACTATTCTCAGCGTCACTCTGTGTCCACCTGGACTGCACGCTTTCCTCCTGGTGATTAATGCTGAGCTACCATTCAAAGATGTCTACAAGAAGGCAGCAAAGAAACACATGGAGCACTGTTTTGGTGAGAGGGTGTGGCATCACACTGTGGTGGTCTTCAGCCACAAAGGTGACCTAGACCACAAAGACTTTGAGGATTACATCAGAAAAGAAGGGGAACCACTGCAGTCACTTCTGCAGGCCTGTGGTAACAGGTATCACATCTTTTGTGTTGACGGCAATGACGACAGCAAAAACGTCAGGCAGCTGTTTGAGAAGATTGACAATATGGTGGCAAAAAACAGCTGTTATGAAATCGAGACCACACGGATACAAAGTGTTCAGGAGAGGAGAAAAGAAGTGGACAAACAAGCCGAGGAGCTGCATCTGCAGTCACAACAAAAAAGGGAAAAGCTCAGAAGTCTGCTGAGTGGTGGTGAGTTGAATTTGTCATTTGTTTTATCCATGTTTGTTGCGGAAAATTTTGGATCTTGTTTCTGTTGTTTAGATTAGATTATTAAACTTTACTGATTTCAATAGGAAAACTTGTTACTGTAAAAGAATAAATACCATAAAACCTTCTAAAATGATCCTATTTCTAATTTTGTACAGAGCTAAAACCCCACCTGAGGATCTTGATGGTTGGGTGGGTGTTTTCTGGGAAGA
Organism: Decapterus maruadsi; assembly: GCA_030347415.2. Lineage (NCBI taxonomy): Eukaryota > Metazoa > Chordata > Actinopteri > Carangiformes > Carangidae > Decapterus > Decapterus maruadsi. The sequence continues at coordinate 7,059,863 of CM064888.1, read as the reverse complement.
GCGCCGCTGGAAACACCATCTTAGGACGTGCAGCATTTCAGTCTGGTGAGAGGACGATGAAAGTTTCAAGGCAGAGTGGCGAGGTGGCTGGAAGAGAGGTCGTGGTGGTGGACACTCGTGGATGGTGGAAGTTCTTCCCAGCATCATTTAACCCTGCAGTGGTGAAGACTGAGATATTAAAAGGAGTGTCTCTGTGCTCACCATTACCAAATGTCGTTCTGCTGGTGGTGCCGGCAGACTCAGCTTTTACAGATGAACAAAGAAGGGTCACAGAGGACAACATGAGGATACTTGGACCGGGGGTGTGGAGACATGTTATTGTGCTGTTTACATCCGGAGACACTTTAGGGAACAAAACTATTGAGCAACACATTGAAAGTGAAGGAACTCCTCTCCGTTGGCTGATTGAGAAATGTGGAAAGAGGTATCATGTCATTGACAACACCAAGACTGCTGGTGACCAAGTAACAGAGCTGCTGGAAAAGATGGAGGAGATGGTGGCAGAAAAATATTTTCTCTGCCCGAGTCACACAGATGATCAAGAACCTCAGGAAGAGAACAGTGATGAACCAACTGGAATCAAAGATGAAAGCACAGCCAAGAAGATCATGGAACAGTTCAACATCGAATGGGATTACAAGAATTGGGAAGATCACCGTCTGTTGAAAGGAAATGACAGCATGGAAATGCGGCCAGTCTGTAAGCATCAGAGACAAAACAAAAACAGCAAAAAGCTACACTTTCCAGCGTGTTCCTGTTTCATCCTCATGTATAACTAACATGATTATTGTATTTTTTTTTACCACCAGTTGGTGACGAAGAAGAGAGGCTCAAGGATTTCGAAGGAGAGGAGGAAGACAAACCAGAGACTGCAGATGATGCAGGATCTGGCTCTCTGACCATGATAAAGGGATTGCTGGAGAGAGAGTGGATCAGACGAGAAGCGGCAATGGAACAGTTCTACAGGTTCTTTGCAGGTGAATTAAATGAATATAAAAGAAGTGTGAGTAACTTCTGTCTTGAGTTTTGTTGTTTACAGCTCTTATTTTATGCCACAGACAACGCAGCCATTTCTGAACCAGATCCTCAGCAGTTGCGAAAATCAAGAGATAAAGTACGACTCTGGCAGCAAACCAACACAGCTTCAGGCTACGGGACAGCCTCCTACAGCTCCAGTAAAGCAGAGGAAGACAATGGGGGACAAGAAGTAAAAAACACCTGATTGTAATGTGAAACATAAGTAATTTAGCCTACTGTATTTTATTCAATCATGCAGGGCTTTCAACAGGATGGTCTACATTTCTGTTATGAAATGAAATCATTTAATGCATAGAGAGAAACTGTTCTGCACTGATGACACATTGCCAATTAGGACATGCAGAAGCTATCATACAGTATAAGTTTAAATATTAACAAAATATTGGAATAGTGCTAGTGGAAATATACAGTGGATTAATGATGGAGCATTAAAGTGATTAACTTTATATGACAGCATTTTATCCATATCCCTCACCTTGTTCAACCAGTTTATCCTTTTACTGTTTAAAACATTTTTATGACTACGTTAAACTGAAGTAACTGAGCACATGATGGCAGCATGCAGGTATTTTTCTTATTGTTGTTTAGTGCATACTATTGTTATCTAGCCAGTATCTGTGGTGGTGCCACCTGATTCTTCTTTTGTTTGTCTTTTGCAAGACACAGGCCTTAATAATAGGACCATCAGGTCTCAACTGTTTGTTTGATTTGAATGTAAAAAAGAAGAAACACAAATGGATGTACTGTAACATACTGGATTGTAAAACTTTATCTTATCATCAATACTGTTTTTAATAAACTTTTATGACACCAGATGGTGAATAAATATGGTCTGGGTGGAATATATTTGCACAGTTACACTTGTAGACCTTCCCAGTGCGGTGTGAAGGGAAAATAGCACCACTGACTGACTGCACATTTACTGTATCTTTCATTCCTTAAAACTAGCTTGAGATTTCTTACACAATGATATTGTAATTTCTATTTTTTCTGGCATTTTTTTGCCTAAATCAAGAGGGACAGTGAGAGACTGACAGGGGGGGAACTGGTGTAGAAATCAGTTTCCATCCAAATTCAAAATATTTGTCTTAAACAAATATCATAGCAAATAATAAAGTCTGTCTTTGAGCTTAGGTGGATGAAGAGAAAACGTCTAGTGACTAGATGCAGCTGCAGGGTTATAGGTGAATAGGTGACTGATTGATTGCATGATACAGTAGATAATATCTTAAGTGTAGAGAGGGAGAACAGCAAAACACAAACTGATGTCAACACACTATGGATGCAAAGTATGAATTCATCCAACCACACAAGTCCCATATTGCTGATATACTTGTAAACTATGAAACTCAATATTAACAGCTTCAAATGTCAACAAAGGTTTCATGGGATGAAGCAAACAAGCTGCAAAAGAGTTTCATGGAACCAACAGCTGTTATTTACAGGGACGGCATCGAACAAGGAAATCAACATGACAAGTTTTATCTACCGGTATCTTGAAAATATGCTGCTGGTCCTGTTATTGTAGGAGGGAGTGGCAGCAATAAAAATATGTGGAAGAGTCAGAGCTACATTCAGTGTTGAGCTCACATAATCGACAACAAGACATAAAGAGATTTCCCTCTTCAGAAAACATGAAGAAAGCTACAACTGCCAAAGGTGAGTTGATAAAGAAAACTGTGATTCTCATCAGCAGGATGTGAGTATATTGTCATTCATGTTAATGTTTCTGTCTCATTGTCTTTCTGTCAGAGCTGAATGCAGTGATTGTGGGATCAAAAGACTCACATAAACATCTTGTCCAAAATGTCATCCTGGGAAGAAATGAATTTGGTGCATTCGATACAACATTCGACTGTGAGAGAGGAGAAGGAGAAGTATGTGAGCGCAGGGTCACATTAGTTCAAACACCGGGGTGGTGGCGAGGATATCAACTCTGCGATACACCAGAACTTCTCAAGACAGAGACTATTCTCAGCGTCACTCTGTGTCCACCTGGACTACACACATTCCTCCTTGTGATTAATGCTGAGCTACCATTCAAAGATGACCACAAGAAAGCAACGAAGCAACACATGGAGCATTTCTTTGGTGAGAAGGTGTGGGATCACACTGTGGTGGTCTTCAGCCACAGAGGTGACCTCAACCATGAAGACTTTGAGGATTACATCAGTGTTGAAGGGCAACCACTCCAGTCACTTCTGGAGGCCTGTGGTAACAGGTATCACCTCCTTTGTGTTGACGGCAATGACAACAGTGGAAACGTCACGCAACTATTTGAGAAAATTGACAACATGGTGGCAAAAAACAGCTGTTATGAACTCGAGACCACACGGATACAAAGTGTTCAGAAGAGGAGGACGGAAGTGGACAAAAAGGCAGTGGAGCTGCGCCTGCAGATGCAACAAAAAAGGCAAAAGCTCAGAAGCCTGCTGAGTGGTGAGTTGAATTTGTTTTATATGTTTGTTAGAAGGAAAATTACTGGGTCTTAGGTCTGTTGTAACATTGTAGCCGTGAGTAATCTTTCAATGTGGATGATGACATTTCAGATAATCTCAAAAGTTCATTTTCAAGTTTTTAGAGCTTTCAGTTATAGCTCCGATTCTACTCACAGCCTTTTGCACTGTTTTCATTTACAGAGCCAAAACCCCACCTGAGGATCTTGATAGTTGGATGGGTGTTGTCTGGGAAGAGTGGCGCTGGTGACAGGATTTTAAATCGTGAAGCTTTTCACTCTGGAGAGAGAACGGTAAAAGTTTCAAAGCAAAGTGGTCAGGTGGCAGGAAGAGACGTCGTGGTTGTAGATGCTCCTGGATGGTGGAAGTTCTTCCCAGCATCATTAACATCGTCAGATGTTAAGACTGAGATTTTAGCAGGAGTGTCACTGTGCTCACCATCACCAAATGTCATTCTGCTGGTGGTGCCACTTGACACATCCTTTACAGATGAACAAAAAAGAGTCATAGTGGACAACATGAAGATATTTGGACAAACAGTGTGGAGACATGTTATTGTGCTTTTTACATTTGGAGACACTTTGGGGAGAAAAACTCCTGAGCATCACATTGAGAGTGAAGGAAAACCTCTCAAGTGGCTGATTGAGAAATGTGGGAAGAGGTATCATGTCATTGACAACACATGCAAGGATGATGACCAGGTGACAAAGCTGCTGGAGAAAATGGAGGAGATGGTGGCAGGAAACTACTATTTTAACATCAGTGAAAAAGATAATCCACAACTTGAAGAAGACAAAGATGAAGAACCACCTGAAATCATAGATGAGAGTAAAGCCAAGGAGATCATAAACAAGTTCAACATCAAATGGGATCACAAGGACAGGGAGGAACCCTGTCTGTTCAAAGGAGACAGGAGTATGGGCGCAATAGTAAACTGTAAGCATCATGAGACATTGCCTGAACAATTTTACAGTATATTATTAAATTTCATCCATATGTCTAACATGACTATTGTATTTTTTAACCAGTTAATGAAGATCAACATAGGCTTAAAGATTTGGATGAAGAGGAAGGAGACAAACCAGAAAGTGCAAATGATGCAGGATCTGACTTTTTGGACAGGATCAACAGATTGATGGAGAGAGAGTGGCTCAGACGAGAAGCATCATTGGTGCACTTCTACAAGCTCTGTGCAGGTGAATTAATGTAATAATTGAAGTCATTGCATGTAATTTAGTCTTATTCAGCTTTGTGTTGTTTTAATATTTATTTTCTTCCCCAGACCCAACAGCCATCTCTGAACCAGATCATCATCAGCTGCAAGAATCAAGAGAAAAAGTAAGATTATGGCAGCAAACCTGGGTAACTTCAGGCTACGAATCAGCCTCCGTCACTAGCTGGGAACCAGAGGAGGACAATGTACAAGAAGCAGTTTAATGTAAGTTAATAAGTCATTAAAGCTATACAGAGAAGAAAATTGAATTTGAGCCAACTCTGGGTCATAAAATTAGTGTGATAACTCATCTTTCAGACGATGTGGGCCAAACTTTGTGCAAAATTCTATTTTTGATTAGATCTGGGATGAAAATTTGGCTTTTTTTCCCCCCGCATTGGATAATGCAAGCGCACGGACTATACGTCAGTCTACCCACGATTCATAAGCCACTGATATTGGATCCGTCACCCATTAATCAAACGTCTGAGACACGCACACACACCATACACATGGAGCTCAGTCTCGTCCGCTCGACAATGACCAATCAAATTCGTTTTCCTTACTCGGGTAAACTCCTGAGGCAACTCGGGACAACTCGGCGCGACAAACAGGACAAATGGCCATTTCTGTACACCTTTAACTGCACTTAATTCAATAATAATTTGTTACAAACAATGACCTAATGACAATGATTTACATTTTTATGAAGAAAATTATTTAATCTACACCTAGTTTTGGCTCTACACTAATGATTTGTTATAGGTTCCTCTTTCAAGTACACGTTTTAGGTGTAATATAGTGGATCTTATTACTTATTATCAATACTGTTTTAATAATAAACTTTTGTTGACCCTAGAAGGTGAATAAATATAGTGTATATTTGTACAGTTAAAACTTGTGGGCCTGCCCTGTGCAGTGTAAAGGACAAATAGCATGACTGACTGACTGACTGAATAGATGCATACTGTACTGCACTACACTTTTTTCTTTCTTTTTTTTTTTACTGTAGATAACAGTTTGGTATCTGACACTTTGTCCCTGAATGATTTTGTGATACTTATAAACTCTGATATAATTACTGCAAAGAGGAGGAACTATTTTGTTTTTTTTTGTTTTTATTTTAGGCTAGATTTCAAATGAGATTTATAAATGAGAGAATCTGAGAGAGAGAGAATCTGAGAGAAAAAGAGAGAGAGAGAGATGTAGGATGCAGATTTTATCATTTTCAATTTATAAAATATTGTTATAGAACTCAAAATATTATTTCTTAAAGCTTAAATGTGATTTGCTCAAGTATCAGTGACAATATTTGAAAAACGATGATTGGCACTAAATCTGTCATTTACTGGAACCAGCCTGTTTACTGAAACTGTAAATTAAAGCAGATATCAGTGGAATGTTTTTGTTAATATAAGTCCTAAATAGTCCTATTTTCCGTCAGCAATCACTTACATAGAGTGTTTCAGCCGTAACACGAGTCTCTCCGTCACTCTGCTCTGCTGTAACCCAAGGAGAAAATTTTCCTTGTGGGATACAAGTGTTATCCAATGAGGAGAGAGAACGGCATGAAGGGCTGTGTGTGCAGCCAAGGGATGCGCGTGAATGTGGTGACGTAGCACGAGGACCAATAGATGCCTGACGAGGGCGGGGGCTGCTAACTCATGGTGCGTTCAAGGAAACTCCTAACTCGTGTTTTTCCTTCCTGTGAAGTCATACCAGTTCGATCTGGTACGAGTTCACGGGTCGGAAGTTACGAGTGGCCGTTATAGTGACTTTCACAGACAACAGGATGGTAAAAACACGAGCTACGGGTTGCCTGGAACGCTACAAAGTCATAGTTGTGACTTGAAGCTGTAACTTACGGTTTCAAAAGCCTGCCTTGAACGCAGCATTAGCCGAAACGGCCGTACCGCTGATATCTGCTTTAAGTTTCTATGACATCTTATGTAGTAGCTAAGACTGTATTTTGTATTATTTTTTGTTTTATTTTGTGCAGGTTTTGCTTTTAATGGTAATGAACTGTGAGAAACTGACAGTAAAGTTGGGAAGAGAATGAGGGAATGACATAGAGTTTTATCATAGCTACACATTGTTGTACTGTGTACTGAAATTATGATGTTTTCTCTGATTCTTATCAAAGCTCTTACACATATATCATTGCAAATATTTAAGTCCAACTTTGAAATGCTGTTATAATATTAATAAAGCTGGATCAAATTGATCAAAGGTGGAGAAATGTTTTCTGGCTTCTTTTTTTCAAACTTAAATAAAAGCTCACAGCACAACAACAGGTGAGTGGTGGTTAGCTCGCTGCAGCCTTGGCAGAGTTACACTGATTACTGGAGAAAAGAGGAGGAGTAAATGCAGAGGCTGCAGATGAGCACGCAAAAACAAAACAATCCAGTATAACTGTAACTATGACTGTGACTGAGAAGGAAGAATCCAGAGACTGGTTGCAGTTGCAGGGTATAGAAGTTCCCATCCTAGCTGTAGGTGAAAAGGTGATGATTGATGGCCGATCATGACAAGCACTGTCTAAAGAGAGAACAGCAAAAATAAAATGCACTCATTCATAGCAAAGCCAGAAATTAATACACACTCAACGAGGAACAAAATGATGTCACCACACTGTATAATTTATGAATTCACCAAACCACAAGTCACATATTGCTGATGTAGTTGTAAACTATGAAACTCAATATGAACAGCTGTCAATGAAAGATTTCATTGCATGAAGCAAACAAGCAGCAAATGACTTTCATGAAACCAACTGCTGTTATTTACAGGAACGGCATGGAACAAGGAAATCAAGATAACAAGTTTTATCTATCTTGAAAATATGCTGTTGGTCCTGTTACGGTAGGAGGGAGTTGCAACAATAAAAAATATGTGGGAGAGTCAGAGCTACATTCAGTGCTGAACTCACACAATCAACAACAAGACAACAACCAACAGCTGTGATTTACAGTATGTGACAAACACTCGCGCAACGCACACCAAGTTTCAAAGTCCTGGAGGTGCGCGTTTACGTCTTTTGTGGTGCACGAGCTTCGCATACTCGCGACTGTGTCTAGCATAAACTAGGCTTAAGTGTGAGTAACTTCATTGACAACAAAGGTAGAGTAGAGAGAGAGTAGAGAGATACTTTATTCATCCCATAACAGGGAAATTCAAAACAGACCAGTAGCTCAGAGACACACAAAAGAAAGAGTGATGACTATACAAAACATTTTAGGAATTGTTATATAAAAATTTCATGGGATGAAGCAAATAAGCTGCAAAAGAGTTTCATGAAACCAACAGCTGTTACAGTATTTACAGGGATGGCATCGAACAAGGAAATCAAGATGACAAGTTTTATCTGTCATCTTGAAAATATGCTGTTGGTCCTGTTAATGGTAGGAGGGAGTTGCAGCAATAAAAAATATGTGGAAGTGTCAGAGCTACATTCAGTGTTGAGCTCACACAATCAACGAGACACAGAGAGAATGGAAACTTATTAGCAGATTTCCCTCTTCAGAAAACATGAAGAAAGCTAAACTTTCTGCCAAAGGTGAGTTGATCTGAAAAACTATGATTCATCAGTAGGATGCAAATATATTGTCTTTCATGTTAATGTTTCTGTCTCATTGTCTTTCTGTCAGAGCTGAATGCAGTGGTTGTGGGATCAAAGGGCTCAAACAAACATCTCGTCCAAAACATCATCCTGGGAAGGAAGGAATTTTCTGCATTCGATACAGCATTCGACTGTGATAGAGGAGAGGGAGAAGTATGTGAGAGGAAAGTCACATTAGTTCAAACCCCAGTGTGGCGGAGAGGATATGAACTCTGTGATACAGCAGAACGTCTCAAGACAGAGACTATTCTCAGTGTCACTCTGTGTCCACCTGGACTGCACGCTTTCCTCCTGGTGATTAATGCTGAGCTACCATTCAAAGATGTCTACAAGACAGCAGCAAAGAAACACATGGAGCATTTCTTTGGTGAGAAGGTGTGGGATCACACTGTGGTGGTCTTCAGCCACAGAGGTGACCTCAACCATGAAGACTTTGAGGATTACATCAGAAAAGAAGGTGAACCACTCCAGTCACTTCTGCAGGCCTGTGGTAACAGGTATCATGTTCTTCGTGTTGACGACAATGACAACAGCAAGAGTGTCAGGCAGCTGTTTGAGAAGATTGACAACATGGTGGCAGAAAACAGCTGTTACGAAATCGAGACCACACGGATACAAAGTGTTCAGCAGAGGAGGAAAGAAGTGGACAAAAAGGCAGAGGAGCTGCGTCTGCAGATGCAACAAAAAAGGCAAAAGCTCAGAAATCTCCTCAGTGGTGAGTTTAATTTGTTTGTTAAAAAAAAATTCTTGAGTCTTATGTCTGTTGTAACATTGTAGCAGTATTGGGTGAGTCATCTTTCAATGTGATGATGACATCTCAGATGGCTCCATATCTCAGTTTGAAAATGCAAATATTCTGGCTGTAATTGTTGTCCCTTAGATCAGTATTTCAAAATTACATGATTCGTTACTCTGTAACATATTGGCTGATTTTATGATTACTTGCCATACATTTTTTAGCTCCTTATATCAGTATCGGTGATATCGCTGCAACTATTAATAAGCCTTAAATGTCTTTACAAGGTCTTCATGATTTAATCTCAAATGTTCATTTTTAAGTTTTCAGAGCTTTCAGTTATAGCTCAGATTCTACTCATTCTTTTGCACTGGATATTTTGTAGCAAAGTCAGATTTTAAAGACTGTTCATTTACAGAGCCAAAACCCCACCTGAGGATCTTGATAGTTGGATGGGTGTTGTCTGGAAAGAGTGGCGCTGGTGACAGGATTTTAAACCATGAAGTTTTTCACTCTGGTGAGAGAACAGTAAAGGTTTCAAAGCAAAGTGGTCAGGTGGCAGGAAGAGACGTCGTGGTTGTAGATGCTCCTGGATGGTGGAAGCACTTCCCAGCAGAATTAACACCGTCAGATGTTAAGACTGAGATTTTAGCAGGAGTGTCACTGTGCTCACCTTCACCAAATGTCATTCTGCTGGTGGTACCAATTAGTACATCATTTACAGAGGAACAAAAAAGAGTCACAGTGGACAACATGAAGATATTTGGACACACAGTGTGGAGACATGTTATTGTGCTTTTTACATTTGGAGACACTTTGGGGGAAAAAACTCCTGAGCATCACATTGAGAGTGAAGGAAAACCTCTCAAGTGGCTGATTGAGAAATGTGGGAAGAGGTATCATGTCATTGACAACACATGCAAGGATGATGACCAGGTGATAGAGCTGCTGAAGAAAATGGAGGAGATGGTGGCAGGAAACTACTATTTTAACATCAGTGAAACAGATAATCCGCAACTTGAAGAAGACAAAGATGAAGAACCAACTGAAATGATAGACAAGAGTAAAGCCAAGGAGATCATAAACCAGTTCAACATCAAATGGGATCACAAGGACAGGGAGGAACCCTGTCTGTTCAAAGGAGACCACAGTATGGAAGCAGCATTACTCTGTAAGCATCATGAGACATTGCCTGAACAATTTTACAGCATATTCTTAAATTTCATCCATATGTCTAACGTAATTATTCTATTTTTCAACCAGTTAGTGAAGATGAACAGAGGCTTAGAGATTTCGAGGGAGAGGAAGGAGACAAACCAGAAAGTGCAAATGATGCAGGATCTGACTTTTTGGAAAAGATCAACAGATTGATGGAAAGAGAGTGGCTCAGACGAGAAGCAACTTTGGTGCACGCGTACAAGTTCCTTACAGGTGAATGTAATCATTTAAGTCATTGCATGTAATCTAGTCTTGTTCAGCCTTGTGTTGTTTTAACATTTATTTTCTGCCTCAGACCAGACAGCCATCTCTGAACCAGATCATCAGCAGCAGCGAGAATCAAGAGAAAAAGTACGATTATGGCAGCAAACCTGCACTTCAGGTTACGAATCAGCCTCCATCACTAGCTGGGAACCAGAGGACAATGAATAAGAAGCAGTTTAATGTAAATAATATGTAACATGGAAGTTAATAAGTCATTTACTGCACTTAATTTTATCATATTTGTTACAAACAATGACCTAATTAATAAATGGCTCTACACAAATCTGTAGGCTCCTCTTTTAAGTACATGTTTTTAGATGTAATATAGTGGATCATATTACTGTGTTTTATCAATACTGTTTTATACTTTTGTTGACCCTAGGGTGTGAATAAATATAGTCTTGAAATGTATGTTTGTACAGTTAAAACTTGTGGACCTGCCCTGTCCAGTGTAAAGGACAAATAAATACTATACTGCACGTTGTTTTTTTTGTTTTTTACGACATTTTGTCCCTGAATGATGCCTGATATTTATAAACTCTGATTCAATTACTGTAAATAGGAGGAAATATTTATTTTGTTTTGTTTTTTATTTAGCCTTGAAATAGTATAATTCAAATGAGATTTATAAATGAGAGAATCTGAGAGAGAAAAAAAGACAGAGAGAGATGTAGGATGCAGATTTTATTATTTTCAATTTATAAAATATTGTTTTAGAACTCTAAATATTTTTCCTTAAAGCTTAAATGTGATTTGCTCATATCAGTGGCAATATTTAAAATAAGATGATTGGCACTAATCTGTCATTCACTGGAACCAGCTTGGTTAATGTTAACTGTAACTAAGGCTTCTATGGTTGATATCTTATGTAATAAAACTGTATTTTGTATTCTTTTTTGTTATTTGTTTTGGGCAGGTTTTGCTTTTAATTGATACGAACCGTGAGAAACTGTCAGGAAAGTTGGGAAGAGAGTGAGGGAATGACATAGAGTTTTATCATACTGTATCTACACATTGTTGTACTGTGTACTGAAATTACTATGATGTTTTCTCTGATTCTTATCAAAGCTCTTACACATATTGCAAAGAAGAAAGTCCAACTTTGAAATGCTGTTATAATATTAATAAAGCTGGATCAAATTGATCAAAGGTGGAGAAATGTTTTCTGGCTTCTTCTTTTTTTCAAACTTAAATAAAAGCTCACAGCACAACAACAGGTGAGTGGTGGTTAGCTCGCTGCAGCCTTGGCAGAGTTACACTTAGAAAAGTCTGAGGAGGAGTAAATGCAGAGGCTGCAGATGAGCACGCAAAAACAAAACAATCCGGTATAACTAGCCTGACTGTGACTGAGAAGGAAAAATACGGAGACTGGGTGCAGTTGCAGGGTTAAATACAAATATAAGTTGCCATCCCAGCTGTACAGGTGAACAGGTGATGATTGATGGCTGATCATGACAAGCACTGTCTCAAGAGCAAAAATAAAACGCAATCATTCATAGCAAAGGCAGAAATTAGCCTAATACACACTCAACTAGGAACAAACTGATGTCTACACACTGTGTAATTTATGAATTCACCAAACCACAAGTCACATATTGCTGATGTAGCTGTAAACTATGAAACTCAATATGAACAGCTACAAATGTCAATGACAGATTTCATTGCATGAAGCAAACAAGCAGCAAATTAGTTTCATGAAACCAACAGCTGTGATTTACAGTGACAGCATGGAAGAGGGAAATCAAAATCACAAGTTTCATCAGGCAACTGATGATCTTGAAAATATGCTGTTGGCCTTGTTACAGTAATTGCAGCAGGGAGTTGCAGCAATGAAAATGTGTGAAAGTGTCAAAACTGCAATCAGTGTTGAGCTCACACAATCGACAAGACGAGAGAATGAAAAGTTATTAGCACATTTCCCTCTTCAGGAAACATGGAAAAAGCTACAACTGCCAAAGGTGAGCATATAAAGAAATTTTGATTCATCAGCAGAATGTGAGTATGTTTTCTTTCATGTCTCTGTCTCACTGTCTTTCTGTCAGAGCTGAATGCAGTGATTGTGGGATCAAAGGGCTCACATAAACATCTGGTTGGAAACATAATTCTGGGAAGATACGCGTTTGAGGCAGTAGATGCAACATTCGACTGTGAGAAAGGAGAAGCAGAGGTATGTGAGCGCAGAGTCACATTGGTCCAAACCCCAGGGTGGGCACGACTATTTCAACCCTGTGATACACCAGATCTTCTCAAGACAGAGACTATTCTCAGCGTCACTCTGTGTCCACCTGAACTACACGGTTTCCTCCTGGTGATTAATGCTGAGCTACCATTCAAAGATAGCCACAAGAAATCAACAAAGCAATACATGGAGCATTTCTTTGGTGAGAAGGTGTGGGATCACACTGTGGTGGTCTTCAGCCACAAAGGTGACCTAGACCACAAAGCCTTTGAACATTACATCAACGAAGAAGGTGAACCACTGCAGTCACTTCTGGAGGCCTGTGGTAACAGGTATCAAGTTCTTCATGTTGACGACAATGACAACAGCAAGAATGTCAGGCAGCTGTTTGAGAAGATTGACAACATGGTGGCAGAAAACAGCTGTTACGAAATCGAGACCACACGGATACAAAGTGTTCAGCAGAGGAGGAAAGAAGTGGACAAAAAAGCAGAGGAGCTGCGACTGCAGACGCAACAAAAAAGGCAAAAGCTCAGAAATCTCCTCAGTGGTGAGTTTAATTTGTTTGATTTCATAAATTAAAAAGAAACAGAGCCTATCTGTAGTTTTATCCGTCTTTCCTATTAGTTGTAGGCTAATGTCAGTGTAGTGGGTGTTGCTATGGCAATAAACAGCACATGACATAAAATCAGCCTTTTGGAAACCCAAAACAAACAAACAGTAGCCTAAATTGTATAAAACAAAAAAACTAGTGGCTATGACAAGTGAGATTGAAAGCTCAGAAACTTTGAAAGATCAAATCACCTCTATTTAAAAATTAAACAGTTAAGTTAAGTGTTACAGTAGCTAGCACTATAACAGTTAGGCTAACTAACGTTACTGCTACTGTAGCTAACTTGCAGCTTGTGCTATTTTTGTGCTAGACAATGCTATCAGGCCAAATTGCTATCATTTGTTGCTCACCTTTGTTTTGTTTTGTTTTACGTCCACTTACTCAGATTTATCTGGGCTGTTCTCTGCTCCCTCTTACCTGTTGCAGGGAGGCTTTCCTATGACTTCGAACTGACGTTATGTGTAACTGTTAGGCTACATAAAATAAAGAACACATTGTACTCACCATCACTCACGAGTCCCAGGCAGCCATTGACACTCGTCTCTTGACCTCCCGTTCGGTAGTTGTGATCCCAGGCATTAATAATCCTCTTGTCGTCCTGTTCGATAGAAGTAATGCCAGCCATTGATGATCCTTTTTCCGTCCCGTTCCGTCGTTGTGGTCGCTCATAGTGGCCGTTGACGGTCGCTGACAGTCGCCATTTTTAAAAATCCCGCGCTGATGTCTGGCGTATCCTAGCAACGCTGGCAGCACTTCCGTATCCTCTTGCCTGACAGGCAAACCAACCTAGTCACTCCAAAATAACAACAGTGTAGACAGACAGACAGATATAAAACTAAGATGAAAAAAAGAGCCCAGATCAAATCACCTCTAGATTTTTTATTTAGCCTAGTTGTATTTTCCTACATTTTCTCTGCGGTTTTGTTAGTTTGCGCCAACTATCAGGCCAAATTAAAATGAAATCATTTGCTACAATTTATTGCAATAAGTATTTCATAAAAGTAGCATACAGAAAAAAGTGTGTCCCATATCAATTTAAAGGCATAGTTCGGCTCTTTTGGAACTGGGGCCATAATAATAGACTAACTGCAGTAGAAAGGTTTACAAGCTGGGACACAAAGAAAACAGATCAAAATTGAAAGTGAAGGAACCATTCACTTACATGGAGATGGTTTTTTCCAAATTGAAGTCCTCATGTAAGTCTCCATCCACCAATTTGACTGATTTGTTATAATCAGGTAAAAAGTTCTGCTGCAGAAGATGGATGAGAAACTACTATTTAACAGATCTGTTTTTACTTCAATGAAACAGAAGGACCACTAACTGAGGGAGAGGACAGTGAGGAAGCTGACATCAGAGATGATAGCACAGCCAAGGAGATCATAGAACAACTAAACCTTGAATGGCATCGAAATCACTGGAGAAAAAAAAGATGACAACAGTATGGATGCTTGACAATTTTGGATGGTAAGTTCTTAAACGGACAATATTTTAGGGCTAAAGAAGATTTTGCAGTTCTGTCTCTGTGCTCTCCATCACCAAACGTCATTCTTCTGGCGCTTGCACTTGAGACAACATTTACAGATGATCATTTAAATCCCAGAGGACAACATGAAGATTTTTTCTCAGACAGTGTCAGATGGCTATTCAATAATACACCAAGGGGTTTGTTTACTTCAAAAATGTTCATAAACATAGCTGAAATACAAAATATTGCAAAGTCTTGCATGAGAGTCAAGTTGACACTGTCAGTATATTTACAAGTAGTCTGAAGCACTCCCGTTTGTTTTATCAGCAGAGTAATATCTACTTGGAGGCACAACGTTTTTGTAGCAGTTTTGTTTGAATAAACTAACTTGGCTGGAAACTGTAAATAACAGATGAATGCAACATACTTGAGGATTATTTGGACAAATAATTGTTTACGACATGCCTTGAATTGGGACATGCACACTCAATAGTTGGTGGGGACATACTGGGCCAAAAATCGGGCCTAAAATCATCTAGTTATCATCTAGTCATCTAGGTCTAGCTTGATGCAGCCCTTTATCTTCACAACAGTATTAATCTGATTGAAATAAACCAGCTAGTTTTATCAAATACAATTAACACGCTTATTGTTGTATTTTCTACCCAGTTAGTGAAGCCAGGGAGAGACTCAAGGATTTTGAAGGAGAAGTAGAAGAGATGAAGGACCATCATGACGACTCAGACGATGAGTTTAACATCTTTGAAGAAGTTGAAGACGATTCAGGATCTGGTGCTTTGAGCAGGATGAAGGCGTTGCTGGAGAGAGAGTGGAGCAGACGAGAGGTGTCAATGGAATATTTCTACCGGATTGTCCTTGCAGGTGAAAGAAAAAAAAATCAATTTGTGAATAACTCAAGTTTCATTTGGTTTTGTATAGTTTAACATTTTATTTTCTTCCATAGGCCAAACAGAGGAAAGTTCTTTTCAGCTGCAGAAATCAAGAGGTAAAATACTATCGTGCCTAGAAGCCAAGAACAAGAGAACTCCTGCAAACACCCCTCCTCTCGGGCCTTGTGATAATTACCCTGCTGTGAAGTGCAAGCAAATAATGAGCTGAGACAGAGACACTTCTTAATACCATGTTCTCAGTTTAGTACTATTTTGTTATGAAATTGATGGATGTTTTAGAGCTAAAACTCCTGGACTCTTACTGTGCATGCTGCTGGTACACCATTTAATGGGAGAGACTATGGCAGCAAAGATTATCTGAAATACCTGCCAAACTGCATAGTTTTCCTCTGCAGTCAACAGTTTGACTCAGATTGAGAGACAAATTCTGATGCAACTGCTCATGCAAAGGAAGAAATATTTGGATTTTTGTCATGAGAATCTCTCGGGGAATAATATAATATTGAATGTGCAGATTTTATTATTTGAATTTTATGCTTTAGCATCAAGTTTCTTAGACCATTAAATCGTTTTGATGCTGATAATACAGAGTAGGTAACCAAGCAATTGCTTCAAAGATGTTAAGTGTAACCTGTTGTTTTACAGTTTCTATTTTCTTTAACAATTTTCTATATGGGTCAGTAAGTGTTCAGAATGATAATAAAAAATGTTAGATTGTGAGTGAAGCTGTACTGTTGATGATTCAGTGTGACATGTCAGGATTTACAGTACAATGTGTAGGCTGAATGTGTGAAATTGAGATTTACACTCCAAGAGATTCTTCCAGGAAATGCAGCTGCAGGAGTTCAGGGTTTTTATGTGTTGTTGTGCTATATTTAGGCTACTGAAAGAAAGAAAGATGCCTACGTGCCTGCATGTTAAGTCCAACTTTAACATGATTATACTAATAAAGCTGGATCATTAAAATAGCAACTTGCATGTCACTGAATGGTGCAACCTCCTCACAAATTGTGCTTTCAACCTGAACCACTTTGATTTAAACAAACTGCTGCTTCCATCAATTAGTTTTGGTTCTTTTAGTCTGTGAATCTAAGTCAAACTAAATAATCAGACGGACACAGCACAAAGATGTGATTCTTGGTCTATTGCCAACAACACAAGAGGACTACTGCTAAATCCATCATCTGGCCACAAACTGTTAAGGCGACTGCAGGTCATGCAGCACGTTGCTGCGTATAATATGTTTATTTATCTCCTCCTGAAACTGCACAGACTACATACATGTATTTGCAATGCTAGTCAATACTGAAACGATGAAGAATGACAACTAGAAACATGACCAAAAAGAAGCTCCTCTCACCAAAGTATCACAGTAGAACATACTGTATTGTAATGTTATTCACTGATGCCCATAAAGTTGTAATATATAATAAAATATTTTTATTACCTCTTCTCATGAAATGATTGTGATTTATTCTATCTCTTCCGAACATATTGATTCGTAAATGATTCAGGTTTTCATAAAGCATACAGGTTGTCGCTATATAGTGAAGTTTGCATGCATCTCCTGCTGCTGTTTGTCTCAACAGTGCATCAGTCTGATGTCAATCAATCTGACATTCAGCTAGTTACCTGACCACATTCCTGCAACCAGGGACAAACTGAATGTAGTGAGATCCAAACACTAACATGGTGGTGAGATGCACAGATCAGTCACTCCTGATTCATACGTAAGTCAGAGCCAGGTGGTGACATGTGGAGTCACCAGAACTGCAGCAGATGAGTAGATCCTCCTCAGTTTCCTCCAGGCAGATGATGTAACCAGTGAAACCTTTTATCTTTTTGTGATTCTCCCTTTACTTGTTGCTACTTTATTGATATCCTCAGGTCATCACCAGAAAAGATGTCCGTACAACCCCATCTAACTGCTCTGATGAATTACAATGAGTCAGAAATAGCGGGGATGTGTAGAGTTGCGTCAGACGAAGAGCCGGGAATGTGTACGTGAATCCTAGCGAGGTCCCAGAGCTCATCAGCAGGACCAGCAGAGGGGATTAGGAGTGCCGTGGATTACCAGCAGAACGGCGAGAGGGGATCTCTCTGTTTTATCAGAATGAACATTAATCCAGAGCTAAACCCTCTAACATGTCTGTATTCACAAGGACACGGACATCGATATGTAAATATATGACACGCTCGCTCACTGTTTGATATCATTTAACATATCAATAGGTCCTTTTTTACATTCTGGGCTCTTGTGCACAGACAGACACATAAAAGACCAACAGGTGGGTTTGAATATAAAAGACAGGAAGGAAGAAGAGGTGGAAGGATTGTACTGTATACACAAAGAAGGGAGAGGTAACTGAGAAGAAAAAGAAGCAGCGGTGATGATGGTTTTCACAGATATGACCTCTGTGTTGTGTAGAGCCTCTAATAAACAGTCAGGCTGTTGCACTCCTCCTCTGACATGTTGCTCATTAACACAGTCTGAAGTGTTAAGTTTTTTTTTCTTCTGTTTTCATTTGTTTTTTCATCTGCACAGTGCACACAGTCACATCTTCAGAATAACTGACCCCGGCCGGCGCTCAAACTGGAAGAAACATAATAAACGCTGCTTCTCTCGGGTATATCAGCAAATCACTGCAAATAAAAATAACACGGGAGGAAGAGCGGAAAATTCACAAGAAAACAAAAAGTCTTCACGGTTGTCTGAGGCTGATGCAGCAGCAGCACTGAGAAAAGCAAAACTGCGACAAAAAGAAATGAAAGCAGAGGAAATCATAACGTACCCAAAGCATGTGACGTTAACATCCACTGACGCTTCGGCTCCACTGAAGAAACAGAAAAAAAAAACATCAGATCCGTGTGGACCAGCGAGGAGACTACGGTGGCCCTGAGGGCTCAAAGCACTGCAATTTAAGAAAACGCAATGCAAAACGTGCCACAAATACAGGAATGAATTTAATCAATTTGACAACACATGAACTACACAACATACACAAAGATTAATGCTGAGGTTTATTTTAAAACATTACTGACAGGTCGCCGTCCTCAAGCACTCCACAAGGCTTTAAATAAGAGTTGCAACATTTACATTGTGTTTTTTACCCCGAGTTTGTGCTGTGTTTATGTCTTTATGCATGTGTTTTCTCAAGTTGCAGTGTGTTGATCTATCTGGGCCACCGTAGGAAACTTTACCACTCCTCAAATGAATATGTGACACAGAAATGAGCTGAAATCTGGGTGACTGCTCGTGAAAAAGTGTGAAAAACTTTAAACCAATACTTACACTCTGTTACATGGCAGCAGCGGTGGAATCACGGGTGAGTTTGCAGATGGTTTTTCTATTCAGTTGTCTGAAAGCAGTCATTTGGACCCCGCTGTGCATGCGTTTCTACAAAAGCTTTAATCAAGAGCAGTCTGAAGAGGGCTTTTCTTTCGTTCTTGTGGCCCTTGACTGCACATAGCGAGACTTTTTAAATTGCTTTTTTTTTTTTTTTCCAAGACGCACTAGCCTACACTGCTCTCTTCTCTGATGCATCTGTGCCAAGGCGAGAGTTTCAACCTGATGCTTCACATAACGGTGCAGCTCAGCTTCATCTACAGTGGTTGCTAGTTTCATTTGGGCTCTTGACCGTGATTCACAGAAACAGACATTGTAGCATAATGGAAGACCAAAGATGTTTAAGGGTTTGAATATGCAAAAGAGTGGCAGACCATGAAGCTGCAAGGTCGAGAAGCAAGAGAGTGAATGGAAGGACCGCAACGCCGCTGTCACATCAATGCCGATTTTATTTATTGTGTCACAAACGTTCAACAGGATCAGTGGTTCTCTAATATATCTATCTATTTTCTGCAAGCTCTTGTGAACAACCACCTCATAGCCGAAAACTGCTTTGTCCGTGCCAGCAGCCTGGACCCGATAACTGGACTTTAATACACATCTGTCATAGCTGCTACCACAAATTTGAAGGGACAGTTTAGATGTTGGTTTTGTTAACAGTGACAACAGCAGCAGGTTGTTTTAATGGTAGCCTAGTAGTGGCCGATACAAAGTCGATTGGTTTAATTCATCCATCATGTTCACATCAAAGGAAGCGTGTGTTGAAAGCGAGGCTGGGTGTGTGATTTTACTGTATCCACTTCATGACTAGGCTACATTATGAAAACACATGAGTCTATACCACTGTAGTACATTATTAGACACACCGTGTTGCCCACGTTTTTTTCTTCTGTTTTGAGTCATTTTGCTTTTTCCGCTCCACAGACCCAGGTCCCCGGCTGCAACAATGCTCACTGCCACCGGAGCAGCGGCTTCACATCTTCATCGGAGCAGAGCGGGATGTTAAGCAGTGGCGGCGGGCGGCCAGGCTCAACACCCAGGGAAGGCCATCCAGTTAGGAGGAGAAACTCTCTGCTTCTACTGAGTGGTTTGTTGTTTGTTGCGCGGCTGCTGCTCTGTTCACTTCACACCATGTTTTCTCCCGGTAGACGTAAATACATAACACGTGCACCCCCAATCAGAACACTTCCCGACCCCCAGATGTACATAATGTGTTTTCCATGTAAACTCGAAGGATAGCCTAATATTTCAATTCTGTATTATTTAATTCAGAATATAATTGCGATTAAAAACATAGCCTATAATGTAAACAAGTAGCCTATGCCACCCGGGTTTCGATCCTCAGTTATCTGTGTGTGGGGTATCTGCTCTACCCACTGAACTAGGCTACTGTGGGGGAGGCAGCACAGGACTTTTGTCTGAGAAAAGTGAAGTAAAAACACATTCCTCCAGCTGGCTGTTTTTCTACCAGTTACAGATAGTAGCCTATTGCAAAGTACCCTATGAGTTGAGACACATTAACACCTCTATTCATCTCCGCGCTCGTAACACCCATCAACATCTGATTTACATGTCGACTGTTAACACATGGCGATTGGCCATTCACGCTGCTTTGTTCTTGGTTTCGGCCAATCAGCTTGTAAGCACATGGCTAATTATCAGCTTTCAACCAATCGCACTGTTTTATTGTGAGTGTGTGATGTGAAACATCTACGCAGTCAAACAACAAAAAGAGCAGTCTATTTCTCCCTCCTCTGCCCCGTTTCTGTGAGGCTTTGCTCATGTGATTTAGTTTTCGAAATAGGCCTATTGTAGGCTAGTTTGCAGGCAGCTATTGTCCCCTTTGTAAATTGTGAGGTCTAAGTTAATTTCGTTAGGATTAGGATACATTCTCAATTCTGTTCATTTTCGTTTCTGTTGTTCTTTTTTTTTTTTTTTACAACAATGCAATCAATCAACACACGTCTCCTTTGATGTCAACTGGCACAGAGCGTGAAGCTGGGTTGATAACCAGCTTTAACTCAATTTTTGACAAAGTGCATGAACGGAGTAGCAACACAAATCAGTTTTTTCCGGTTTTCTATCAGATTATTATCATCATTAGAGCCTTAATTTGTGCTTGTCAGACCCCTAAAACGTTTCCCTTCAAATATTTCCAAAGACCCCATGTGTTTATGTTGTGGAGCAGTGCGTCTCTGAATGCAGCCTCTGTGACACTACTGTGTAGGCTGACAACCAATGAGTGCTGCTCATTGGAAACCGCTGCTCGTTGGAAACAGCTGTAATAACGTTTTCGGATCCTGAAACGTTTGTAATTTCTCTGGAAAAGGTTGCAGATTTGTCGCTTTTTTTTACAAAAAAAAGTTGCCAAGACTGTTTGGAAAATCGATTTGGCAACACTGCTCCGCTGCTCTGCGCCGGTGGGGTTGTTTACATTCAGCACCAGGTTTGACCGGAGCGGAGCTCAATGAGCCCCGCCCCAGTGTGTTGATCTATCTGGGACACGCCACGCATCAACGTCATCTTGCGGTCTGGCCCACTCCTCAAACACACTCCTCCTGCTGCGGTCGAGTTGAAAACAGTGACACTGAGCTTCAAACCGTACACTGAGTTTCAACCAAGATTCCAGCGCAGCAGCAACAATTTCAGCGACGCCGCCTCTAAATTCATGCAGAATAAAACCTGTTTTTAGACAAGATTGAGACCCCCTCTGATTTTGCTTTTGAGTCTTTCAGGGGGGTCGAGGGGTTAATCGGGGGGGGGGGGTACTTACACTCCAGATGTTATTTTCATATGGCCTCGCTTTCAATAAAACACACGCCTCCTTTGATGTGAACTGGCACAGAGCATGAAGCTGGGTTGATAACTGTAGCTGCGTATCGTGTTAACTCGGACCGGGGTTTTTCCCTCCAGTCCAGGCCGTCTGAAAGCAGTCATTTGTCTCACTACTGGCTGTTTGTGTTGTCTGTCAAAACATGGATGAATGAAACCAATCGACTTTGTATGGCCGCGTCTTCTATCAAGGGAAAGTTATTCTATCCTATGTTTTATCGCCCAGCCCCAAAGTGACACAGACCCTTCATTCACAAGAAATCAAACAGCTCCACTCTCATACATGGTGCGCAGTGAGAAATGCTGCACTTTAGCTAAGTAGTTGGCTCATTTTTGTGTTTGGAGCTGACGAGACAGAGGACCGAAAAAAGAGAGTGAGAGTGCTGCTTGTTGTCATTGAAAGACTGCATTCCCCATTCGTGTTCACTGCTGAGGCGTTTTATCCTGCTCACAGATGCCACCTTTGTTTGGGCGCAAGCCTGATGAACTCCTCCACAAAAAATCCGCCTGGCTCTCCCGTGCCTCACGCGTGAATCTCGCGTGAAATGCTCCAAATGAAACTAGCACCCACTGTATGTTTTATAGATTAATTCAAGCCAAAGCTTTCACCCGAACAAATTCATGTGCTGTACAGTGTGTTGGCTGGGCTGGGATCAGTGGCAGTGCTGTGTAATCACTGCTGACTTTTTCATTATTTAACCTAGACCAGGATCTTTTTCTAATCTGAACCAAGCTGTGTGTGAAAATCATGCTATAATGGACCATAATTATTGTTGTTGTAAGCCAACATATTTGTCTAGTATGCAATTAATTTGTGATTAACTGGTGATTAACTATTGACACTCATGATTAGATATTCATTTGATTGACAGCCCTCATTAAAAGCCTGTGTTATTATGTTTAACACTTCATCCAGGTGGTATTAAACCAAAAGCAGGAAAATTAGCAGTGTATTTCAAGGGGACTTTGTTCCCTTTGTTACAAATCGTAATCAGTATAACCTGTGGTTTTCATCGATACACTCGCTCCCTGCATTCCTTGAGGTCTGAACGATGTGTTGTGTTTTGTTTAATTCCCACGAGTCAGAGGAGGATTCAACCAGCATGGATGATAAAGAAAAAGAAAGAAAGTCTTTGTGCTCAATCAGATACCAAGTGTTTCCCCTTCCTGGGAAGTCAGTGCGTCTCCTTCCTCAGGACTCAACCAAAAACTTGTGACCACACACTGAGGCAAGTTGAATCTATGATAGAAAATAAAAAAACCCAACAGCAGACTGGCGCTCTACACAAGACATAAACAAGTCAGGCATTGGGGTAAAAAGAGGAAGAAGAGCGGTTTAAAGCAGAGTCCAAGTCCAGTTCATTGAGGTTTGAGCCAAACAACAGAAAGCAGACAACAAACTGAGAACAGACGCAGTGGCAGTAATTTGATTTAATCCAATTATCATGAGATTGTGAGTTAATTTTCCTGAAATCTTGTGATAGCATGTTAATCTGTCATTTTGTGAAACTCATAATGAGATAATTATCCGCTGCTTTGGAGAAAATTACTTTGGTATCTCATGATACAATGATGATGAGCAAGCTGGAGCCATCTGAGAGAAGTTTAAATAAAAGCTGCTCCGCCGTGACCGCAGCTGAAACCGAAAATCTGCTCCGAAACAGCGCTTGGCTCGAGTCTGGTCTCTCTCCTTGGCAGAGTCGTTCCCAGAGACGGTGGCGAGGAAATCATGACCATATTTGTTGACATCATAAAATACGGTAGTACAATATGTTTTTTAAATAAAGGAATAATGGAACAGCAGTCAGTATATTATGATTGTCTTGTTCATAACAATTGTACGTTCTCTGAAAAGGAAATGAATACAGAGGCTGTTTCATCCCACTTATTTATATTCTATTGTTACTTTTACTGTTGCTTCCCACCTGTTGTTCATATGTGATCATATGCATGGCGTTTTTTTTTTGTTTTTGTTTGCTTTCTGTTGTCTTGTTATCCACTAGCACTGACGTCATGCTGAGAAAAGTGCTCTAGAAATAAAGAATTACAACAACCGACCGTATTATAAACAATTATTATATTTTTTCTTGTGACTTCCTGGATTGAACTACATGAAGTTTTCTTCTGTTATTTATGAAGAAATTAAATTATAGAGCTATTGCATGTTTTGTGTTGGTTACTTTCACGATTGCATGATCTTTAACAGAATAACAATACAACCTAATTTTGCAGTTTGCAGTTTTATTATGTAGCTTGAATATTATCATAGTAAGGATAATAACCGTGCCAGAATTATTAAATAAAAAAGAAATACTGGTTTTATGTCAGTTTACATTTTCATGTTGAGGTGTCACTTTGATGTCACACTGCTGGGAGAATCTGTGGCTTGTGAAAAATGGTTTATTTTTTTATTTCAGCATCTTTGGAGAGCTATGGAGAATCTGTGATCAAGTGGTGCGGAGGTGGACACACACACACCGACATGTCGTAATCGAGAATGAAATCACCTCGTTTTTCTCAACGGTGTTTAATTACAGTACCTCACATAGCGAATGGCAACTTGAGAAAACACCGGCAAATACAAGAAAAAAACCTGCACTGCTAAAACAGAAACAAATCACAACACGACAGCAGTGTCTCCAGGGGATACTAAAAACGGCAGCATTTAATTACCAGGTGCATCTCAGTGGGTTTGTCTCTTAAAGTTTTTATTTCACCTCAACTCGAGAGTGAGAGTGAAAGAGACAGGAAAGTCAGGGAGAAAGCGAGAGAGGATGATGTGACGCAAAGGACCGCAGGTGAACCTGAACCTGAGCTGCTGCAGTTATGGGATGACGTCTTCATGTTATCACCCTGATAAGGAATAACTGTGAGTGCAAACACCAAGAGATTGGTGGCAACTTTCCAGCAGTGAGGAACATCTAGCTTTAAAAAAAAAAAGGTATTAACCTTGCAAATATGTAGTTTTCATGTGGCGGTGGTGGAAGTGATGTGGTAGCCGTGAGGTCAGGGTGTGGACTCGCTACCTTTTAGCGTCAAACATCGATCAGGCAGCTCATCGGTTGGTTTAGGCTACCTCATCCTCACGTGACGCCACAGAAACACTCGCTTTTCATCAAAGGTCAGCGCGCCGTCTGCACACGAAGCCTGTTTTTCACGTGACGTTCTCAGCTACAGTAAAAGACACAAAGACAAGATCTGTTGGTTTTCATATAAACATCATAACTGCAGCAGCACAACACCTTTGACTATAGTTTAAATGTCTACGCCGACTCGAAGACATGTAAAAAGTATAGCATTAGTTTGCATGGGAGTGAAGGAGAATGTGCAGACTACATGATTATACTTGACTCGTTGCAGAAACCTGAGCATTGTGGGAAGGAGAGCAGTTTTCCTTTCAATATCTATAAACTTCAATTTATAATGAAATGAAATTAAACACTCCAGTGATCAAAGGGAAAACACAGGTGACAGGAGATTGGGGTAAGTGATGCAGCCCAAGGCCGAAGCTACATTTACACACATTTTAATAAATCACTGCTGCGGTATGTTGTAAGGATATGATTGATTTGCTCCATTGGAAACATTAATTCATATGCAAAGGGAGGAGTGATGTAATGTTACAATGAATCCCAGAAGAGATTCCAGAGGAGAAGAGAAGAAGCCTTTGACTTTGCAGAGGGGGGGAGGAAGAAAAAAAAACCTAATAAACACGTCAGGCTTGAAGATAAAATCAGTAATAAGGCAGGAAATGGAAAGCCGGGTTGTTTAAAGAGCATGCAGCGTGCAAGGGAGTGATTGTAAGAAAATGACAGTAGTGGAGATGATTACCTGCTCATCAAGACATTTCCGACACTGACGGGGAGAGCAGATGATTTAGCTTTGTGTTTGCTACGTGAGCGTGCACTCACTCAGAGGACGGCGGTGAATGAAACAGAGGACATCACTTAATCGCACAACGCAACGGTGCCCGTGGTGGTTTGTCTTCATTCAATACAGTTGCCACACACACATACGTACAAAAAAAAGCATCTGCCTGCCTGCCCTGTGCACTCTTCCCATAAAAAGGCAAACAGATTAGATTAAAATGGCATACAACAGATTAAAATGGCACAGCGGGGGGAAGTGATTTCATGCAGCTGGTAGATGAGATGAACGAGGGCATGTCACAAAACTGACAAACAGCAAGTTGGGACTCTTTCTGTCTCTGTGTGTCTGTGTCTGTGTGTATGAAAAGAGGAGATTAGGTGAGACTGAGTGAATGAGGGAGGGAAAAACATTAATCATCAGGTTTTGTGAGGGATGGCGGGGCTAAAAGAGTGTGTGTGTGTGGGAGGAGGAAAATGAGAACAGAGGAGGAAAAAATTTAGTTTTAAAAGAACAACAACCAAAAAAAACATACAACAACATACAGTACAAAGAGGCCACGCGAGATAAGCCTCCGCGCCCCTGACTGACCCCGTCAAGGGAACAGGTTTAGTCCAGAAAACGCAGACACTGCACTGTGCAAAGGAAAGGAAGGCTTTGTGGCCGAGGGAGGAGGCGGACAGAGCGGCCACATCCCAACAGTATTTTTGGACGCCTTGATTGTTCTTCACCAAAACATCTGTCAAATTAAACAAAGGGCATAAATGAGATCTGATGAGGATTTCACCACCTGCTCGTAATGTACACAACACGCACATAATGTTTACACAGTGCTGTGCTGCCAGGTGTGATTCGTATTTAATCCATATATTGAAACATTACATCATTCCTCTGACTATAATATTCACTATTCATCCAGACGATAAGACGCCAGAGTCAATGACACGTTCCCAAAGTGAGAAAATCCATCTCCACCTCTAAAACCCATTAGCACGTCGTACTTTGTATAATCTGCACCCAAACTTTCAACAAACGTGTTAATTGGTGAACTTCAAGCTTGTTAAAATAAACCGACCAGCTGTTTGACTGTGTGTGTGCGACAGACAGATGTTCTCATGTGGAATTATTCCTGTAATTGGATTGAATTGTTCCAGCTCCACTTTCCAGAGGAACATGGAATCGTGCGCTGGTAAAGTCGCCGAAAGCTGATCAGATATCGAACTCGACTCGGTTTTAAAGTGACAATTCAGCTAAAAAAACGCCAAAGATAACATGTGGCTTCGCTAGAGAGACCGACACAGAGAAGATGGTGAGATATCAGAGTGGTTCATCTGCACAGAGATCAGGTAGGATTTCATGTTTGAATCTGGTTCATGCAGACGTCCTCATGTAAACAAGGCCACGTTACACAGGCCCAGAACATGTGTAATGTACACATTGCACACACACATACACACAATCTGGATGGTGTCCTGCTGCTCATCCAATTACGGCAGTGCCATGGGGGGATTGGGATGAGGACGATTTAACTGGTCAGCGATGATGAATGAGAGATGGAAGCATTAAGGAGGAGAGATCAATCTCTATCAAAGAACAGGAAATGCCAACCGAGTGATGAGGACACTACAGTACCAAGATGGAAAAATTAAACTTCTGGGCCCGGGATACAGGCCCGAGTCCTCAGCTCTCGGAGTTTGGCCTATATAACAGTAACATCAACGTCTGAGCGTCCAGCTGTTCTCCTCTGCTTGGTTTAAACTGGGATATTTAACGTGCATGAGCCAGAACTGGTCCAGATGTGGAGGTATATGGGTCAGAAAAACAAGCATGTGGTCCACATATAGTCCAGAATTATTCCGCTATGGGAAAATTGCTGCAAATTGTCGTAAATTGTTGCAGAAACCTGAAACTCGGACGTATATAACAACTTAACGAACCGAGGAGAAGCTCTAAGTTCTTCCGATAAAACATAAAAACACTATTCATCACAGTATTCATCTCACTCAGTCTGGACACAATTTGCATCTCTTGTCATTAAAATTCAGTGCAAGTGCGAGTTAATAGAAAAATCAATTATACCATCCAAGCTGCAGCAGCGAAGCCATTCACGGCAGGCAGGACGGCGTTGGACATGAGGAGCAAAGTTTAACTAAATGAACTGTGACCTTGAGGGAGCAGCGGCGGCGGAGTAAGTGAGCACACATGGAGCAGATTATTATGAGAATGTAGAGTATGCACGGTGTTGATCGCTGGGATCCATAGGCTCTGACCTCCTCGCTCCCTACAAGGAGACAAACTGTTCTGCAGAGCAAAGGGTGAGCAGCTTCTCCTCAGTCTGCAGGTGGAGGACAGGAGCTCGCTGCACCCGTCTGCCGTTCACTAAAACAGTGAATCGGACGTGCACGCTCATCCGACCACTTTTTGCTCATTTTGTCTGACATTAAAAACCTAATCATTTTCTCCCCACCCCCCTTCAAATCGATTGTTTCAGTGTTTTATTAATAATGTGTCCTCTGGCTGCTGGAGCTGCCACATGAACGACATGGAACAGTTAAGCCACCAGATCTGTAGGGATGAAGTGGAGAGATATGAAGCGCTGGAGGAGGAGGAGGAGGAAGGAGGAAGAAGAAGAGGAGACGGCGAGGATGATTGAAAGGGAAGGAGGAGAGGGGGGGGGGGGAAACAGAGCATGAAAGGGAAGATGGGAGACGAATCGGGGAGGATCACAAAACTTCCAGAGAGGATGAGACTGAGAGATGAGACGATTTGATAGAGGCAGAGATGTGTGTGACAAACGAGAGAGAAAAAGAGAGGAAATTCCTGGAAAATGGCGACCGAAAAGCCGCAGAAAATAATAATAAAAGGTGAGCTACCAATCAGCAGCGTTGTCACCTCTGACACCGCCGTGTTTTCAATTAAAACCTATGTCAATAGAAAACAGCGAGGGCACATGATGAAACAAGAGAGGTGAGCGGGAAAACAAGGTGGATAAGAGGCAGAGGCAGAGAGACGGATCAATTATGCCTGTAGAGAGTGGATGGCCTTGGCATGAAGCATTACTGTGACAGATTAAGGGTTAATGTCCAACTGGGGGCCCTTTATAGAAGAGTAGTACTACTACCACCACACATAGGGGAGGGGGGGGGGGGGCTGGGCTGAAATCCAAAGCGGTTATTCTGATAATAATAATTGCTGTGATTACTGCTTGTTCGCATATCTCCCGGCCATTATTCCCATGTTTTCTTTCTTTTTTTTCTTTCCTACTCGACCGTGTAGCCTGCATTAAATCTCTTCAATCTCAAAGTCTGTCAGCAACAGCGAGCAGAGCCGAGGAGGAAGAGATCTCGCAAACACATGCACACACGCACGCACACATGCACGCACACACGCACACACACATACACACACATACATCCTCTTGCTCTGGAGTCACAGATGGACCGCTGCTGCTGAAAATGTCATCAAACCCCTGAAAGGGAGTTTTGACTTTTATTCTGTGGAAAATAATGCCAAGCTGATGGGTTTGTATGTGTATGTGTGTGTGTGTGTGTGTGTGTGTGTTTTTAACTACACAGGGAGGGAGTGACGTACATATCACAACCTGTACCTACGGCTCATCACAGCGGGGTATTAATTTGTGGCTGCAGCTTAAGCTTCCAGACAAGACGAGAATAAATCCTTTTACATTTAGCGAGTAATTCACGGCAAAATCCTGCGATCAATGCTTCCTCACAATGAATGTTCAGCTTCACATGACGCACTGTTGCTAAATTTGACCATAATACACGAAGCTCAGAGTCTAAACGTAAACTTTTTCTTCTTCTTTTTTTTTCACTCTGCCCACATCTGCACTAAAAATATCACATCTAAAATAAACTTCAGTCCACACGTTTTTCTGCCACAGACGCAGGGACACGTTGTTTTCCTCATGAGCACAACATCTCAGCAACACCTTCATGAAACTATACGTCAAACTTATTTACTTTATTTTGTAGTTTCACAGTTTTTATTGATATTTATTACTTTTCTAATATTTTGATCAGCACTGACTGGAGCACTTTTATTGTATTGTCTATGAAGTTTTACCCTGTATGGTGTATGTGGTGTTTCCGTGAATGGATGCTTTCTCACTAAGGGAACAAATAAAGTAATTTGAACCTGAACTTGAACCTTAAAGGAGCATTCCGGTAATTTTTGACCCCTAAATCGTTGTCATGATGGTTGCGTTTTTTGCTCCCCCCAACACTGGGTGACCATCAGGACAAGGATTTAGGGGTCAAAAATGACCGGAATGCTCCTTTAACACCCACAGGGATGTTCGTTACCTTCAGCACACTGTGACATAACACACAAAGCATAGTTTTAGCTATAAGTGAGCTTATTAAGCTGCGGGCACAATTGTGACACAATAAATATAGAGTTGATTTGGTTTTGACATTTATAACTGAACAATGGTCGACTTCACTTTGCTGCAAAAAAAACAACAACTAAAAAACACATGTGTCCTTTGATTAAGGCTCAGGAAGGAAGACGAGGTTGTGACAATCAAAAGAGCAACAAGACACGACAAATAAAGGACAAAATCACTTCTTCTTCAGCCTCCATTTAAACAACAAAAGTGCAGGTCGAAGCAGACGTCTGGTGACGTGTGAGACAGACACACAGACACAGACGGGGCGACCAGATCATTAGTTTACGGTGGAGAGGTCCTCTGACAAAAACCAGCATAAATGCGGCTAAATGGAAACAGCTGCGTGATCAAAATCTCAATCTGGTGATCAGAGAAAGTTTTTAACTCTGCTGCGACACACACACACACACACAGCTCTGCTCTCTCTGTGACCACCTGTACTGCTTACACATTCACATCCCCGCTGTCAGACCAGACGAGTCCGACCGAGCGAGTCTGAGACAGTGATGATGTAATGGCGGCGGCCTGTGAACGCTACCTGTTTAACCTGTTAACTTATTCCCGTGGTGCTGATGAAATCATAATGTCTGAGAAAATCATCGTCAAACTTCACTTTATGCACCACAAACACAGCCTGCAACCATGACTGGGCGGCTTACTGTAACATTACATCACCACCACCTCCCCGCACCTCCACCTCCCCCCTCCCCGTGTGCAGTCTGCAGCACCGAGCCGGGGAGTCATAAATAAATTCACACAACGCTCTGGAGACTGTTTAGGAAACACCCAGGTTTGACTGGAGCTGAGAGAAACTGGATAAAAGCAACTGTAATCTGTAAACAAGCCTCACATCTCCATCCAGCTGTGTAATCAAACAACCGTCTCCAGCTGTCAGATGATGTGACACGAGTCGCCTCCCTCCTCCCTCCATCCTTCAGTGCCTCTATGAGATTAAACTATTGTAATGCACTTTATTCTGTAAATGAAACGTCTACTGGTTTAGAAACGACTGAGATTTCACTGCTTGTTTTTTAAAACCTTGAATTATAGATATGAAGTGTGAACTCTGTATCGTCTTTGAAATCTCTCCTTAAGACTCACTTTTATCTCAAGGTCTTCTATAGACTCAAGTTTTTATTATTTATTGTTTTTATTATACTGTAGAGCACTTTATTTTGAAAAGTAAATAGTTTTTATTGGAGATGATGTTGTTATTGTTGATATTATTTTAGGCAGTGCCTGTTGTCCTTTACAGTACTTTGTGACACAGTTTGTTCATTTGACTCAACTCTGTTACATATTGAGGTGGACCTGTGTGATGATGATGTTGTTGTTGTTATTATAAATATTTTATCCATCTCACTTAAAAATGGAGGCACAATCTGTTCCCTTATTCAGCATTTATTAAGCAGCCTGAAAAGTTCTGATTAATTTTTAATTATTTCAGACATTATAATGTAGTTGTAATGTAATAAATAACATTTTAAGTGTCAGTTTTTCTGTATTGTCATTTATCTGAACACTGTCAAATGTCCACAAACACATGCAACTATTATAATATAGTGTGTTTTGCACCAAATATTACAGGAGATTAATGACCTGCTGCGTCGCTGAATCAAAATCTCTCACAAAGCTGCAGAGACTTTATATCTATTCTATATTTCATGGCAGTGGTGTTCAAGCCCCTGTTTCTCCGACCACTCAGGTGTGAGTCGATGCAGCATCGACACAAAAGCACAAACACCAGACGGAAACAGAAACTACAGGACTGACTGTGCTGCTGCTGCTGTGAATGAATGAATGAATGAATGGATGCATGGGTGGATGCATATAAGGGAAACAGAGAATGAATGGGCCCAATCTTCTGCACGTGTGATGGCCTGATGATGGGTAAGTCCTGGTTGCTATGGTAACAGAGCTGTAGCTACATCTTTTTTTTTTTTTTGGCTCTCGTGCCAACAACATGAGGACAGAGTTGCTGCATGTTCTGGGGGTTAAGTGTATTGATTGATTTGAGGCGGTGGGAGTGGGAGAGTCTGTCTGGAGGTGGCAGACATTCGTCGTGACCCTGAGAGAGTCACGGAGGCGCCACATCCACGTGAACACACACAGGGAGAGAGTACTGTAGGCTGCTGCAGGTAAAAATAGACTGATACATCTTATAAATAAAGACAAAAGGGGGGATTTCGTGGGGGAGAACTCACACCTTCATGTTGCTGCTGCTGCAGAGGGACGAGGAGTGGCGGTAAAAATAACCTCCAAGTTTCTATTTCTCTCCCGTCACAGTCTTCTCCGGCTCCTCTCCCTCCTCCTCCTCCTCCGTGGAGCTATTTTTATCCCACGATGACTCTCCCGCAGAGAGCGTGAGCTCCTCTGTCTGCCACCGTCGCGCACGTGAGTCCCGCTGCACGTGCCGAGCCACTCCGGTGGTGCCGTGACAGGAAGCGCGAGCGTCAGACACGACCCCGCATCACCACCGGTGCCAAGACTGGAGGAAGATGAATAGATGAATAGATGAATAGATAGATAGATAGATAGATAGATAGATAGATAGATAGATAGATAGATAGATAGATAGATAGATAGATAGATAGATAGATAGATAGATAGATAGATAGATAGATAACAAATAAAGTTCAATCAATCTCATATTTCTCCCAAGACTTTTTTTGTTTTGACTTGTTTTGTGAGTTTGTGACTTAACGTCTGATGAGAATATTTGTGATACAAGAAGAAGACCCACAAACAATCCAATACACAGTAGGGATTGGGGAATATATATAGGCCCATCTACCATTGAAGCTCAACAGTATGTGACCTTGGTTTGCTGCAGTGCATCAGTTGGTGGAATAATGAACCAGATGGAAACAGCAGCAGGTTAAAATAGAAACGGCCCCATGAACTGATGGATGTTTTCAGTCCTGAAGCTTGTTCAAATGTCACAGTCCTCCGGCTTTTGCGTTGTTTAATTTGGAGGATTTGCTGCATGATTCACATTTCACCACCGTTTCTAACTTTTCATCCACTTTTATTTTCTTAACTGAAATAAACCTGCACGGTTTTTCTGACAGTTTTTCTGACTTAAAGTGTTGGAAGCCGCGGCTGAGTCGCAGGGACAACACATGCCTCTCTGCGTGATGCAGTAAGGATTTTGCTCCTGTATTACCGGTATGTTTACATTTGTGTTCTCAGCCTTATCCTTGGATTTTTGCAGTTCATCCATTTTCAGTGCGGGATTTTCTGTTTTGTGGACTTGCCCATCTGCAGTTTGCACCATGTTTGATCTGGGATCAGCACTTTGTTCTCTTAACTTCCACAGGAATCCGGCGACCATCTCCACATATCTCCGGTAGAGGTTTTCAGTTGGTCTGCTTTGGTTTCTGTGGAGCCTGTTCTCAAGACGACGACGCTCTCATGCAGAGCTGAGCTGTGTTTCAAAGGATAAAGACGTGCAAGTCAGGGATCACAACCATCTGTATGTGTTTTCTTTGAGCATGAATGAGACATTTTAAACTTGATTTGAGAGCAGGATGTGTGGGTTTTATGAGATTATGCAGCAAAAGCTCCACTATTCAGGGAATTCTTTAGTCATACGAGCGGCGCAGCTCTGGGGAGAGCAAGTGCTGGTCTGTGGTGAACCATCCAACTCTGTGGACCAGACCGAGTATCTCAAAGCTTATCAATAGACAGTACTTTGTGCAAAGGTTTATCGTCTTCGGGGGGGAACCGACTTTGATAATCCTCTGACTTTTCCCTTTAGCGTTGGCGACAGGATGGATCACCGCGCAATTTGGCAAAGACTTTGTGTCCCTCCCTTGAGATAAATCATAATAACCATGGTGATCTGCTGACTCCAGCACCATCATCTGCTCAAAAGTTGATTATATCAACTACTATGTAATGATTGTGACCAAATACCTGCAAAATTATTGATTGGGTGCTGCAGGGAAGCTGCCTTTTTAATGACAGGGAATGCATTCAGGGAAAAACCAAAAACTTCTATGTTTACTGAGCTGAAATACAATCACCAGAGGGAAAAAGCTCATGCCAGGTTATAAAAAAATACACCGCAGACACATGTTTTCACTGTCACGGCGAACAGGAATCACAAGTGTCGTGTTTTTATGTCGTAGAATTGAGCGTGAAAATGTCACGAGCTTTGACATTTAACCAAAAACCCTCGGGATGCAGAAACCAAAGGTGATAAAATGCTAATTAACTTTGTCCCTGTACCACTCTAGTCCCATTAGCCTCAGCTATTACTTGGTTAACTAAGGTTAATAAGGTTAATTTTTACACCTGCAACAAATCAATAAGTTTATAATCAATAAAAAAATTAACTCTGAACTTTAAGTATGATGTCAAAATGTATATGTGTAGATTAGGCAATAATAATTATCTCTATCATCTGCTCGACTTCACAGCCACTCAACTATATCTCTTATAGGCTATCTGCATGTGGAGCATGAATTAAAATCAATCGATCAATAAAAATACGGATTTCTTCTCTTTTTCAATGCAGTCGAGCACTTCCTGTCTTAATGGATGAGCTACAATGACCCGTCGCCTTTGAGGGAACGAAGAAAACTTTATCTTTTCTTTGTCATTTTTCTGTTGCACTTTCGGTTGTGGCAAAGTTTTTAGGTTTATTGAGACTTTGTCCGCCCAAGGAAAATTGTATCGACTGCTTTTTGAGCAAATTTGAGCCATTAACAACCTTTTTCTGTGTTTAAATCCAATTGGCAGAGTCACAGAGGCCAAAGTAATGAGTGTTGTTCATCAGGTGCAGGAGAGGAAACCGTAACAGCGGTAGGTCTCATGGATGGATGGACGGACGACATATTTCAGAAATGAGACAGAAGACACTGCTGTTTGTTTCCTGTTTCCCGCTGACAGTCGATGCTGGTTTCAACCATGTTCTCTGAGTAATTAGTATTTTAAAGAAATTGTTTGACCGATTGAGAAACATGCTTGTTTGGCTTCTTCTTCGTAGTTACATAAGTAGATATAAAGATATTGCTATTCAGCTTAACTTAGCAAACAGATGGGAAACAAGGAAAAAAACAACAAAAAACAATCTATCAGCAACTCTAAACTTCCTCTAATCTAATTCTCAACCACTTTGCTGCTTTGCTGACTCTTTACATTACTGAAATCTGGTCCAAAAAAGTGTGTAGCTGTTGATGAGTCACAGATAAAACAACACTGATGGATGTTGGTTGAAGTAAAGCTGCAAATAATGAGAGGTAAATCAGGTATTGCAGAGGAAAGAGGAGTTTAAAGTGCTGAGAGTGAGTGTGAGATTGGCTCAGATGTTTTGTGTTTTAAGCAATAATCTTGGCTGTGAATTAGTGTTTTTTTCCCCCAAAGACGATGATTAAATCTTTGTTTTTTTTTTTACAGTTTGTGCTTTAGCATTGTGCTACAGTGAGCAATGTTTTCACAGAGTGCCATATCACACCTTCCTGTCCGGGTTTTTTGGGAGCAGTATTGCGTGATCGGACATTGTGTGTTTTTTTTATGTGAATAAACTTTTCCCAAAGTACTTTTCCAGATTGTGTTTTAAATAATTCAATTTCCTTTTTTTTTGATGTTGCAATCTTTCTGCATTGTCTTGCTCTTCCTCACACAAATACTTCCTGATTCATGTTTTTTTTCCCCCCCATGTGTCACAGTCACAGCTGTCGGTCGTCAGCGAACAAGTCCGCCTCATCCAAGTAATGTGGAAAATTGCAGTTAAAGACAAATGAAGGCCTTATAAGAATCAGCGGCGTCTAAATGGGTCGTTAAACGTGCACAGGTGAGAGCGTTCAGCTAGAGATAATCATCACGAGCTAATTACATGTGATTTCATCCACAGTTGACGGCCACCGGCGTTCTCACAAGATTGGATGCATGAATAAATAGGGAATAAAATAAAAGATACTCTGTACAAGAATGTAAATATATAAAAAAATTAAGATACTGCCAAAAACAAAACATATTTAAGTAGAAAAAGAATATATAGCTACATGGTCAAAGATATTACACAGCATGGGTGCATGAAGAAGAAGTAAACGTATGGCTTCTATGAGTGAACAAGGTAAAAACACACAAGAATAAATTATGCAGAAAAGAAAAAAAAACTTCAAAAGTCCAAGTTGGTGAGATACAGAAGTGTAATGGCTTGTGCAAAAGTTGGCGGATCAGTAATGCAATAATGTCAAGAATAAATAGAGTCCAGAGTGCAGGTTATTACTGGTGTTGTACAGTCTGATGGCAACTGGAACGAATGACCTGCGATACCGTTGTTTCCGGCAGCGTGGGTGCAGCAGTCTGTTGCTGAAGGAGCTGCAAAGGTTTTCAAACTGTTTCATGCAAGCGGGTGAGAGGGGTTGTCCATGATTGATGTCCTGTAAGCTTGGCCAACATCCTCCTCGTCTCACCCACCGCTTCATCAGAGTCCAGAGGGCAGTCCAGATCCAGGACGGAGCCAGCACCGTCCGACGAGCTGCAGCAAAGCAGAAGCCACCACAGAGTCGTAAAAAGTTCTGAGCAGTGTCTTGCACACACCGAAAGACCTGAGTCTTCTCAGTAGGTGGAGACGACGCTGGCCCTTCCTGCACAGGACATCAGTGTTGTGTGACCAGCGTGAATACTCAGGTATTTGTATTGCTCCATGATCTCAACGTCCGAGCACTGGATGTTCAATGGTGTTGTGTCAAATGGTTTCTTACTGAAGTTGGCTGTATCATTGGAGAACTTCTGGAGGTGGCAGCTGTCTGAAGTCCGATGTGTACAGGGTGAAGACGAAGGGAGGGAGCACTGTACCCTGCGGTGCAAATATGTTTTTCACGGGAGCAGAACTCACTCCAGACTGAGGCTCAAAGTTGAAGATGTGCAGAAAAACCCCACTGAGCTGATCTGCAGTCCTTAAGAAGTCCGGAGCGGTTGCCATCAGGGCCAGTGGCCTTCCTACAGTAGCTTTGATCTTCCTTACAGTCGTACCTGCATGGTCAGTTGTTGTGGAGAAGCTGGAGGGGGTTCGGGTATGAAGCGGTGCTGATGGTGACAGAATCGTGGGGGTGCAGTGACTGAATTTAGATTTGGTGGATCAAGACAAACTCTGAGGCTGCCAGTTGGCTTCGCTGCTCCAGAATTTGCATTTTCCCACTCGGCTGCCTCATCTGTCTTCTTGCGACTCGAAGCCATCAGAGATCCTTTAGTTTATTTTTACACTTTCCTAATACTTTTGGTTCTGCAGTTTTCCTCCAGCGCGCTGTGTTCTCCTTCCAGGGAAATCGAGCTTTGAAAGACATCATTGTGCTCTTAAAGTGAATCATCTGTGTTGATGATTGTGTGTCTGTGGTGGCGGCGGCGGCAACATCTCCATTTATTCTGTTGACCCACTTCAATTCAACACGAGGCGTTCAGGTCCGTGCAGACTATAATTATCTGTGACTGCAACTCTGGTCTAGACTAATAGATTTCTTATCTTTATCTCTATTTTATCAGAATAATCATCTAAATTATATCACATTTGCCTGCAAGACATGTGTCAGAGGTTCAG
The DNA here is from genome assembly GCA_030347415.2 of Decapterus maruadsi. Classification (NCBI taxonomy): domain Eukaryota; kingdom Metazoa; phylum Chordata; class Actinopteri; order Carangiformes; family Carangidae; genus Decapterus; species Decapterus maruadsi. The sequence continues at coordinate 7,022,143 of CM064888.1, read as the reverse complement.
GCCGCCCTTGTGTTTTTTATCATTTCCTGCTCATTTGTTTTCAGTCACACAAGCTCTCTGGAGGAGAAATGTCTCTGTTGGTTGGTTCACTGTGCAGACATCCATGTTCCCCACAAACAGGATGAATCGTAATAACTTTTGGAAACCCCTTCGCTTTTTAAATGGGATGCTAATCAGCAAACATTGGTGAGCTAACATGCTAATGTCAGTGCACATTGATGTTAGCATTGAGCTGAGTGTGAGATATCCTTAAACTAGGGCTGCCCCAAAAATTCACCTGTGTGCGTATCCTTAATCGATCAGAAGTCCGTGATCTTTTGTACTTTTCCTTTTTTTTTTTTGGAAGGTGCGGATCGTCGGCTGCGGCAGTTATTTGTAACCTAATAAAAATCTTTACCTAATATAAAATCTTTACACGTTGAGTTTAGGGATCTGCACACCTGCTTAGGTGTGCAGATGCAGTTCTTACCTGATCCACCTCCCTCTCTCCCTCTCATTTCTAACTGAACCGTTTCAGTTTTGCCGGTGCACGCCCGGTGTCTCCCCACTTTCTCTCCCATGCGCACGCTCGCACCCGATTCTGGTTCTGATGGTGTCTTTACGTGAGCCGCGAGCTCCGTCTGTCAAGCAGACCAGGTTGTACCAGACGGGAAGTCGCGCACAGAAAAGGAGAGAGAATCCGGTCAGTTTTCAAAATAAAGTACCGGTAGCCTAATTAACGGATGATTAATTTAGCTGTTGCCTGTCCATCTATAAATACTTGTCAGTTGCGTCTGCACATGAGACACATTGATACAGAGCTAGGGACAGACCTGTGGACTGGAGCCGCATTTGACCGGCGCGGAGAGAGCACGAGAAGCTGCTCCCCGTGCGACCGGCAGGCAAACAGCTGTTTCTGCAGACAGTCCTTGCGCTACACACATTTGTTTTAATTTTTCTGTTTTATACTCTAAATATTTAAGAAAAACATTAAAAAACACACACAGGCAAACATTTAAAGCAAAGTATATTAAAAAATATGGACTTAATTTTTTTCCCCGTTGAGTTTAGGGATGCCGAGGCTTCTAGTTGTAGTACTGTTTATTTATTTCTATGAGTGGGCGGAGGCTACCGTTCAGGCAACGTAAGTGGCAGCGAGCTGAGGAAAGCGCACTTTCTTGTCCTTAAGGGACAACTTGGATGTGTTCTTTCTTCTTTGTTTTTTACTGCATTGCCAAAGTATCAGATCAGGACTCTGCATAGGCAGATACTTACAATCAAATGACTCGGGCAAAAAAATGTGATCAGGACATCCCTAGCAATAACCATTAGTGGTGGGAATTACCTTCTATGCAATTGCAAATTACGTCAGCAGCATCTGTTTTCATCTCATGTCGGTTCATCTCACTTAAATTCTTTTTGCACAATAGGATTGTCCAGCAAACTGTAGTGATCTGCTGATGTCACACTTTTCAAATAGCTCCCAAATGGGTTGCTAATTAGCAAATATTGGCGAGCTAATACACTAATCTGATACGGAGATCATGGTTAATACTCCTACTTACACATCAGCATTAAAGCACTGACACTGTGAGCTCGTCGACATGTTGATTTTAACATTCAGCACAAACCAGAGCCGAACAGCACAATGACACAAAGAAATGTGTGTTTGCATGTTAATACGCTCCTCTTCCATTTTGTTTCTGTCGAGCGGGCGGCGGCGGTGGTCTCGATGCTCGATGAATGCTGATGGCGTTTTTAACAGAGATGTCTCCTTCTCTTAGCAACGTCTCATTTGTTCAGAAATGATCCCAGTGTCTGTTCTGGCTCTTAATTAGTGACACCTCTGTAATGAGCTCATGCACACATCGCCTGAGGTTAACGTCTCTGTGCAAACACACGAAAACCCTCTATTGTTCATACGTCAAGTCTAGAAACTCAGTCATGTTACGACACCGTGCACAGAAAGGAGTCCATCTCCTCTGTCTGAATCATTTTCTGACGCACCTGCACTTTTTTTTTTTAACTGTTCGACCTCAATGTCAACTCCAAACAATTTCACTTGAACCTGCAGTTTATCCCGGCTTAAAACAACAACAACAACAACAGGATTATCACATTATTATCTCTCTCAAACTGTTCCTATCCTGTCAGCCATTGACATTTGCCATTATTTCACAGAGAAAGAAATCACTGATGTAAAGTACATTCAGAAATCGCTCAGACACCTTGAATTCCTCACATTTTATGCCTGCAAATCATGTTTTTTTAAAAAGGAAAAGATTAATTTGAGTTTTTCCTCTTAATTATTCTCTGCAGGTTCCTCTCATCCTATATCTATACAGCTCATCCAGGATGACCATCAGGTTCTCGGCCGCCCCTCTTACCCAGGCAGGCATCTCTATTTAGAGTCATGATTGTTCCAGACTTCTTTTATTCACGAATGATTGAGGACACCGTGTCCCTGAATGCAGCATAACATGTTTTTGTGCCTTAAAAGAAACACACAATCATGCCCCTGCTGGATCTACCACATAGAAAGATCTCAGGGGCAAATTGGAGGAAGCTGAGCCGAATTTGTGTGACAGACTATGTAGTGGCTGGAAAAAGTTTTCCTTAAATTCATCTAAAGTGAAGCTGAGGAGCTCAGAGTCCCTGATCCGGGTGGGGGACAGGATATGATACTTTTAAAAAGTAATTGGTAACAATCACAAGTTACTTACCCCAAAAGAAGTAACTGAGTTAGTGACTGAATTACGACATTAAGGGAAGGTCAGTGAAGGAAACGGGGGAAAAAAAGAGAAAGGTTTGTTCTTATTTAACTCTGTTTAATTGGCTCCTGATGTTGATTTTTTTCAGATTCTCTTGTTTTGTTCTTTCTTTTTGTTATTTTTCTCTCAATCCATTTGGCTGTTGTGTTGCAGTTAAATCCTTCCTGTCTCGTGCTGTGTCACATCTTTCTGTTTGTCGCTTGTATTGCACAATAAATAAACTAACTGCCAGGAAAAGAAACTATTGTGTTTGTTTGTTGTTTGTTATGTGTTGTGTGCATATTTTTTATAAAATGTTCAAATATGTCAAATTACATGGACTCACCCAGCCTAACCTCTCGTCCACCTGTGCGGAGGGATACTGACTGAGTGAGTTGGTTTATTCCAGATAAACAGCTTTTTCCTGAAAAGTCGATAGACTGAAACAAATGTATGTAAGGTAGCCTACACTTAAACAGGTGTATTATTTTTTGTCGGGCAATTAACGGCCCATTTTATCTAACTTTTTTGATTACTCATTACCGAAAAAAGTAATCCCATCACTGTCTGGAGGGAACCTGGGACACTTCAAGATCCTGCAGGAGGATCTGGAAAGTGTTAAAGAGAGAGGGGGATGATGCTTCTACCGAGTCTGAACCCCGGATAAGTGGAAGAAAATTGACGGATGTAGGAATATGTGTCGGACGACCTGTTTTCCTGTTTTAAAAAGTGCTGTTGTTTTGTTATTATGTGGTATTGTGTCTAGGATCATGAGGAGGGGGAGGGAGAACGAGGGAATCGCTGTGAACACTCTATGAATGGTACATTTTTTATCCCTTGAAGAGAAGAAAAACACAAAAACCTGGCTGCACTTAACCACAACATCCAAACATCACATTCAGGCCAGTTGTTCTCTGAAGGATAAAGAAGGTACAAACATTAACACACACACAAACACACACACACAGCCACACATATAAAAAGAACCATTAAATGTACTCTCTCTATACCGGAGAGAGGTGTATATGTGAGGAGTAATGGCTATTGATTCATCACCTTTTCTCTGCCCTTGCTCAGCGGGGAGTTCAGAGTTTTCTTCCTCCTGTTTTCTCAGAGAGAAGTCTGTCAAACTTTTAATTGTCATCTCAGTAGAAAAACTTTGACAACAAAAGGCTGTCTGGGTTAGTGCAAAGAGTGACGGTGTTTTTGTTGAGTGTGTTTATGTGTCGGTGAGTGATGACAGCGTGTCGATAAGAGAGTGGGAGTGGGAGTGACTGCGTGTGGCGTGTGAGTGGATGTGTATCACTGCTGACCCCTAGTGGCAGAGCGGGAAACTGCAGGAGGCCAGACTGATGCTTTTCACTGTTTCATTTGATTGCTCCTTTTATGTTGCTCCTTTTTTATTGTGTTCTATTGTCTGCTGTGCTTTTATTGTGCTATTTTATGCGGTACTATTTTATCAAGTTTGTTTTATGTGAAGCAACTTTGAGTACTTTGAAAAGGGCCATAAAATTGTATTATTTATCCACTGTACAATATTGATCATTGTACATATAAACTCATATTAATATTATTCACACTGCAAAATGCGTGTTTGTTTTTAATGATTACTCACACAAGTCTAATTACTTAGGCCTATAGGCTAACAATAACATATTTGCTGTATTTGCAATTATCTTAAATAGCCTACTACAAATAAACTGCAATGTTTTTTGTTTTCAAAAATCATCATAAAATCATGACTCCTTTCTGAGTAAAATGAACTTTAGAAACATCATTAGCATGTTAGCAGCAATCCTAGCACTATTTTAAAGTGAAAATAAACTACAATCAACAATCGTTTATAGGACAATTTTTCTTCAGTTAATGCCATGTTTTTGATTTTGTCGTTATTGTTGTCAATTCAGCATCAAATTAAATTGAATTTCTTTACTCACCAACAGCGATGGAAAAACAACTCCGGTGTCGACTCTTTTGTCTCCATCACCTTATCTTTGACCCGTGTTAGCATGGTGCTAACCAGTTAGCCTGTAGACACAGCACAGAGCACATACAGTCTAATAAAACAATATTATAACCTCTTTCAACAACAACAATCACCACCATGTCCTCCCACGATTAACCTACAATTTAGATGTGACTTTAAACTCATTTGAAATGATCGTTTTGCCAGTAAAAACAAAGTGCTGTGGATGTTTTGCTCTCAGCAGGAGGCAGAAATCAGTGCACATCTTACAACTGTCAAACTTCATCTTTGTTAGACAAGTGGAAATTTCACATGGCTCTTTGCTCTTTGTCTAATTTCCCCCCCAGGAGTCAAAAATATATCTGCTCAATGAAGTGTGAGTAAAATTGTAGCTGTCGCCATAATACAGCTATGGGTTACCGTGGCGACAGGGAGGGTTACTATGAAACTGTCACATTTGTTTTCTAATTGTTTTCTTTATGATGTCTATATAAATGCATAAATGAAACTTTTTGCAGTTAAATTAATAGTTCTGCTATGAGAAATTATTAAAATATTGAGTTAAAGTTGTTAAAAAGGTAACTACCTGTCAGAGTAACGTAATACGTGAGCCGGAAGTTGTCAGTGAGAAGCGCCAAGAGCATGGGCCAAGAGAGAGAAAGAGAGAAAGAGGGAGAGACGAAAAGAGATGAAAAGGACTGTCTACTGCTGGCTTAGCAGGCGAACACGGTAATTAATTTGAATATTGAAGTTATGTACTTATGTATAAGAGAGTATACTGTGAAAATGATGTACGTGAAATGTGTTTTGTTTTGCTACAGTTTTCACGGTGTTCCGTAACTTGAAGAGAATAAAATTGTTGTGGACATCAGTATGGAGCGTCAGTCATTTAGCCAGGGTAGATACAGTGAAAACGTGTCCTAATCCATCACGAGGCTTCAGAGTGCCACGCTGCTTCACATCCCCGCAACACGCTACGGGCTACGAGCTACATCGAGAGGCGGCGGTGTCTACATCCTGCAACACGCTACGGGCCACGAGCTACTACGGACGGCGGCGGTGTTTACATCCCTGCAACACGCTACGGGCCACGAGCTACTACGGACGGCGGCGGTGTTTACATCCTGCAACACGCTACGGGCTACGAGCTACATCGAGAGGCGGCGGTGTCTACATCCTGCAACACGCTACGGGCCACGAGCTACTACGGACGGCGGCGGTGTTTACATCCTGCAACACGCTACGGGCCACGAGCTACAACGAGAGGCGGCGGTGTTTACATCCTGCAGAAAGCTACAGGTCTCAGGGAGCAGCTTCAGGCTACAACGTGATCCACAGGTTTGACTGTGCAATTATGCCTCAGGAAGTTGATGGATAGAACTTAAGTTACTGTTTAATCATAACAACCAAGACATTAAAGGGATTCTCATCATTCAAAAGGAAAGAAAGAAGAATCTAAGGAAGGCTCTGATAACAGCTATCGTCTTGTTGTTGTTTTGCTGAAAAGACTGTTGCTTGACAATGTTTGATTGCACTAAGAAGTTAATCTCTGGTGCTAACTAAGTAATAAGGGTGTCATTCTGTGTTATTTGGTTGCTCACTGCTAATTATAGCCATCGTGACTTACTTTGTTTTCTCTATATGGTAATTCTAAAAGATTCAAAATGTCTCAAAATGGCGATAATCAGTCTAACGTTATGCCACAAGGGCAAAATGCAGGAGAGCTAGATGAGGGAAAAAGTAGAAAATCCTCTCGTGAAAGACGATTAACACCCAAAATGCAAGAACTGAAAGAGCAAGAGCTAACCCAAAAAGAGAAGAAGTTTAAAGCAACATATGAGAAATGGAAAAGTAACGTAAGAGACATTCGTACAAGGTTGAAACAAAACTGCTCTGAAAGTGACATGTACAACATGATGGATGAAACTGAGAAGCTTGACTCAGAGTTAAAGGAGCTGTATGATAGTATCCGACTCCAAGTCGTACCAAGTCAAGAAATTCGGAGGAAAGTTGACGCATGCTCAGCTGTGACAGAAGACTTGCTGCAGTTGATGAGAGTGCGCCTCACTGAAGGAGGAGGTGAGTTCGATGCTGAGGCAGAGAGATCAAGGTTACGCATGCTACTTGATAATGAATATGCTAGGTCCATATATGGATCCGCAGCCTCCAGAGTTACTGTACGCAGCTGCCACCATTCAGAGCATCTCTCTGAATCACCTAGCATAACAGTTAAGAGAGCAGAAATAGCTGCACAGTTGGCTGCAAAGAAAGCTGAAATTGATATGGAAGCTGCTATCGAAGCTCAACGTCAGCAGTTGAGAAAACTTGAAAATCAGAGAGACATTGATGTTATGCAGGCAAAGCTAAATGTTTACACTGAAGAAGAAACAAAAGGAAGAGATGGATCATGCAGTCCTGTACTCAGCCAAGTTAATGATACAAACCCATTCATTCATCCCATCTCAGGTCAAGAACAGCAAGCTGTTAAAAATGAGGCATCCCTAGTCCAGGCATTACAGGAATCATTAGCTCTCACTCGCCTTCCAACCCCAGAACCTACCGTGTTCTCAGGTGATCCTCTGAAGTTCACAGAATGGAGCACAAGCTTTAAAGCTCTTATAGAGAGACGATGCTCCAACCCTGCAGATAGGCTGTTCTACCTGCAAAGGTACATAGCTGGGGAGGCTAAATCCTTCCTTGAAGGCAGCTTCTACAGAACAGATGAGGAGGCTTATCAACAAGCATGGGATAGGTTGAACGCAAGATATGGTCACTCCTTTGTCGTGCAACGTGCTTTCAGAGAGAAGCTAAATATGTGGCCAAGGATTGGTGGAAAGGAGTTTGTCAGACTGAGAGAATTCAGTGATTTCCTGCAAACATGTAGTAATGCCATGTCTCATATAAAAGGCTTACAGGTGCTGAATGACTGCGATCCAGAAAATGCTGGTCAAGCTTCCTGATTGGGTGACGTCTCGGTGGAACCGTTACGTCACAGAGCAGCTGGATCGAGGCCAGGACTATCCAAGCTTTCATGAGTTTGCTGCATTCATCGCTAAGGAGGCACGTATCGCATGTAATCCAGTGTCATCTTTACATGCTTTAAGGCACTCCGCAGAGACACCAGTAAGAGAGGTGAATTTGCCACAGATTAAAGCTCCAGTTCCATCAAGCTCTACGTACAAACCAGAGCAGGATGAAATCCAGGTGAGAGATACTGGAAAATCAAAGACACAGAGTACAGCATTACAAAACTCAAACACAAACGAGTGTAACTGCTGTGGAGGAAGTCACTCCATATATAAATGCAAGAAGCTAGCAGAAATGTCTACAGAAGAGAAGAAAAAATGCATACATGAAAATAAACTGTGTTTTGCATGTCTAAGAAAAGGTCACACTTCTAGAGACTGCAGAAACAGAGCCATGTGTGGAATATGCAGAAAGAATCACCCAACTCCACTGCATGAAGATCGTTTCCAAGCAGAGTCAAAGCAAAGTGCAGTTGAAGAAAGTACATCCTCATTATCATGCTGTGTGAATGGAGGAGAAGGTGGGAGCACAACTATGATTGTGCCAGTGTGGATTTCAGCACCTAATGCTCCTGATAATGAAACCCTAGCATACGCCCTACTGGACACACAAAGCAGTCACACATTTGTTGATCAAGAGGTGTGTAAAAGGCTTCAGGCAGCAATGGAACCAGTAAAGCTGAAGCTCTCAACCATGATGGGGAAAGATTCAGTTGTGAAGAGTCAGAGAGTGTGTGATCTCAAAGTCAGAGGTCTCTCCTCAAACATTTCCATTGACTTACCTCCAGCCTACACGAGAGACTTCATTCCTCTTGACCGTGCACATATCCCCACTCGTCAAACAGCCAGAAAATGGAAACACCTTGTCAACTTAGCAGAGGAGATACCCTCACTAATGGACTGCGGTGTCGGGTTGTTGATTGGCTATGACTGCTCCAGAGCACTCGTTCCAAGGAAGGTCATCACTGGCGGTGACTATGAGCCATATGGAATTAAAACTGACCTTGGTTGGAGCATTGTGGGAAGTGTGCAAATGCTAAAGATGTGACTGGTCTTTGTCATCGAGTATCTGTCAGCGAGCTACCACCTGTAACACCATCTTCTGGCACCAAGGCTCTAGAGTTCAACACAAAATCAGGTGACAAAAGCAAAGCTCAAGAAGATATTGGCTTCCAGCAGATCCTAAAAGGAGGAATCCAGCAAAATGAACATGGTCACTTTGAGAAGCCTCTTCCCCTTAAAGCGCATCCTCACCTCTCTGACAAAAGGGCTCGGCTGAAGCACCTCAAAAGGAAGTGGGATAGAGGAATGATCGCAAACCATGTTCTATCAGAGCTGATGGTGGGAGAGCCAGTTATGAAGATTACACAGGTGCAGGACACTGAACACTCAAGGTTCTCAAGATGGACCACAGCGGTCAATGGCACTGATTGCAGCCAACGGTTGGCTAAGAGAATCAAGACCACAGAATCTTTGAATGTGAAAAAGAGAAGGCAAGCTGCAACGACTCATTTCAAGCTTGCACAACAAGATGCCTACCAAGAGGAGCTGAACATGCTCAGCCAGAAATCAGGAAAGCTGCGTTACAACCCAGATGGTGTAATGAGAGTGGGAAAAAGACAGAGAAAGACAAAGGTTAAGTGCAGACACCCAGTAATCTTTCCTAGAGATGGCGCTGTCACAAACCTCATCATTGCACACCAAGGAAGAGAACAAACTCTCAACTGGAAAGTTAGGAAAAAGGTGTGAATGCTTCACACAGCCTTCCACCAGTCAAAGTTGGTGGCAGTAAAGAGTAGCTAGTAAGAGAGATAGGGCAGCTGTTGATTAAAGTCTCCTTTCTAAGCTAAAAGTGGTTATTATGCTATAGTTCATTCTCTATTGAGTATTATTCCTTCTGTGTTGGAGGTGAATTCTACTGTTAATCTGTGATGTTGAATTTATTTGTTGTGGGGAATCACATATGGTCACATGGTTCATTTTCAAGTGTCAGAGTGTTAAAGGAAACAATAGATCAGTGCTTGGGAATTACCATTAATTATCTAAAGAAGAGTGTATTGCACATCTCCATTTGTGTTAATCAAAGGTAATTGGTGGGAGTGTAGCTGTCGCCATAATACAGCTATGGGTTACCGTGGCGACAGGGAGGGTTACAATGAAACTGTCACATTTGTTTTCTAATTGTTTTCTTTATGATGTCTATATAAATGCATAAATGAAACTGTTTGCAGTTAAATTAATAGTTCTGCTATTAGAAATTATTAATATATTGAGTTAAAGTTGTTAAAAAAGTAACTACCTGTCAGAGTAACGTAATACGTGAGCCGGAAGTTGTCAGTGAGAAGCGCCAAGAGCATGGGCGAAGAGAGAGAAAGAGAGAAAGAGGGAGAGACGAAAAGGGACGAAAAGGACTGTCTACTGCTGGCTTAGCAGGCGAACACGGTAATTAATTTGAATATTGAAGTTATGTACTTATGTATAAGAGAGTATACTGTGAAAATGCTGTATGTGAAATGTGTTTTGTTTTGCTACAGTTTTCACGGTGTTCCGTAACTTGAAGAGAATAAAACTGTTGTGGACATCAGTATGGAGCGTCAGTCATTTAGCCAGGGTAGATACAAAAATGTTGTGACTGATGTAACCAAAGGCCTTTTTTTCCTCAGCACCATTTTTTTTTCTTACATATTTTAAACCCAAGGGTGAAAAAAAATCTAAAAATAAAGATTTTCATTCAATTAATTTCAACTGCCTTTGACAGAAATAATAGTTTTTAGTTCAGATTCACCATAAGAGATAAGAGACTATTGTTAACAGTGGGTTTACTGTTGTTTGAAAGCAAGCTGAGGAGCAAGGAGGTGACTGGAGGGTCGCTGGTTCGATTCCCAGACCGGCAGGATTACTGTAAATCTGGTTGGGAAAAGTGAGTCTGAACTCCAGCTGCTGCATCCAGAGGTTCATCCAGGTGTGTGTGTGAGAACAAACCTGTGAATGAGGTGGTAAATGAAGACAGAGACGCGTTACGGTGGTTACGCCCCCTGTGGGAGTGCATTGGTAATAACTTTATTGCAAAAATACAGGTTCCCTCTTTCCCCGAGCAACACCACCCCAGAACTGACACACATAGTCTGAACACACACCCACAGACATTAAACCGTCTCCAGCAAAGTAACTCCTCACTCTCCTCTCCACCTTCCTCCTCCTCCTCCTCCTCCTCGTCTAACCTCTGACCTCTGACCTTCATCTCATTCACAAACACACACTTTCATCCTTTAGTTTTACATTCATTCGCTCTCGATCTCCACCTCGCTCTCTATCTCATATCTCTCTCCTTGTTGCTCTCTCTTTGCATTCCATTGGATGAAACGTAGTAAGTAGATGCAGAACAACAAAGTTCACCAGCAGCATTAAACACGAGACCTTCCTCCTCCTCCTCCTCCTCCTCCTCCTCGTCCTCGTTTCGTTTCCATGTGTCTCTCTGCTAGAGTCCATTGAGAGCGCCCGTTGGTGGGTGGGTGGGTGGGTGTGTCTATCTCCGCCTCCAAACTGTCTCTGATACAGGATCGTGAGGGAAGGTTGATTTGCATAGCGGACTCATGCGCTACAATTGGCTACATTCTCCCACATCCAGAACCCAAACGAAAACAAACAAACAAACGGACGAACGAACAAAAACAAAACTAAAAAAAAAAAAAGAAGAATTACAACAACAACAAAAATCGGAACCTAAATGAGCAAAAAAAAGCAAAACAGCAATGTTAATCATAATAATAATATAATAATAATAAATATGCTCTCTGAGTTAAGTGCCAACCTTTGGTTTAGTTACAACGATCGATCAACATCAGTAAATTCTTGAAGAACTTCTTCACATTGGCCAGTTGTTTCATAAGGACTCTGTTATTTTATATGATAGCTAATAGAATAAAGCATATAATAATAAAGATACTCTACACATGTCAGAATGCTACTCAGTAAAGGGGGAGTGAGTTAAGTTATAACTGTTATAACGTTACTGTATAATAACTGTTCATACAACTGAGGAATGGTTGACATCTCTGAAGAAGATAGCTCACTGGCTGAAAATATACCTCTAATACATATATATCACATAAAGCATAATCATATTAGACATGTCACTGTCTCAGGCTGAAGATGAGCGTTTTTTTTTCCTATTCACATCTGAGGTCTCGAAACCAGTTTCAGTGGGGTGGGAGAAATAATCATAGTAATTATAATAATAACAAAAAGTGTGAATTCGTAAGTGCCACTGAAGTTCACCTGAGGCCTTTTTTTTTCTTTAAGTAAAACAAAACGCCATCGACTTCTTCTTCTCTCCACCTGCTTCTCATCAAACAGCCTTCGGAAAGTGCACTTCTGCCGTGTAACCTTGCAAAGCGCACTTGAGTCGTCTCTAGTTTCATTGATAAAGCGTAAAGAAGAGAAGGGGTTTCCCTAACCTACATTCTCTCAGTCCTTCTCCACTTTCCTTTCCCCTTGCCGGCCTATTTCTGGTGCTACCGTTTCCTGTTTTGGAAGAAAGAAAGCAAGCGAGAATAAAAGACAGCAGGAAAGGAAAGAAGGAGAGGAAAGAGGCAAGAGAAGAAGAAAAAAAAAGGAAGCGCTTTTCTTGTTTAATCTCCCGGTAGAAACGGGAGAGCTGTCATTAGGTCGGCGAGCGGTTTGAGGGGGGGCGGAAACTCCAGCTAGACACTTGTGAAGTGCACTCCACTCGTATTTGAAATGCAGACATGAGGAAGTACCACTTTAAGTTTATCAATATTCGTTAATTATCATTATCAACATTCCATAAGGTCTTATTAATTAACATACAGGTTTCATACATGAGTTTTTCTGTACATGACTTTTTAGTTATTAGAGAGTTCGGTCTCGGGCGGGTTTACTGTGCGCGCACACAGGAAGAAGAGAAAAAAACCAAACAAACCCCTAAAACAGAAAAAGAGAAAAAAATATGGCTGTCCTTCTGAAACAGACCCAGTTCGGCTACGTGTGCGTCCAACAGGAAATGCCCGTGAAGAAAGAGGAAGAGGCGTGGCTACTTGGTAAGAGCCCCCCCCTGAGCTGAGGGTCCTGTGGGGTTGGAGGGCGAGTCTGCCGAGAGCTCGTGGGGGTCCGGAGCCCGGTCGGTCAGTCGGTCGGTCGGTCGGTCGGTGAGCCTCCGACGCCAAAAAAACTTGACAACACCACTGAAAGCGGCATGCTCGCCAGGCTGACTGCACAGGGAAACCCTCGGGAGACCCAGGGGGAGACGAGAAAAACAACAGTCCCGGGAAGTAAGGGGGGGGGGGGGGGTGGGGATGAGGTTGAGGTTGTAGTTTGGGGGTCAGAGTGACTGCATAGACAGAATAGTAGGTTAAAGGAAGGGAGGGGGGAGGAGGGAGGAGGAAGGGAGGAAAGGAGGAGGGAGGGAGGGAGAAGGGGGGGCTAAGCGGGGTGCTGCAGGCGCTGAGGGAGGCTCTACGTCAGTGCAGATGTGCATGTGTGCGTGCATGTGTTTTTGCGTGTGCATGTCGTTTTTGAGGGAGAAGGAGAAAGAACGGGAAAAGGAGTTTTGAGTTTGATTCCTCCTGAGCCGATTCCAGGTCCGCCATGGCGCCGCCGAGGAACCCGTTGCTGCCGCTGCTGCTGCTGCCGCCGCCAGACGGACGGGCGGGCGGACGGGCGGACCGACGGGGGAGGTGGGGGTGAGACCTTAGTGAAGCAGAGTGGGACTCTGGTCGGACGTCGCCAGCTTGACCCCCGTCAGACACAGCCAGAAACTCCCCGCACCGCCCGACAGCTCCTGGATTAAAAGAGGAGGAGGAGGAGAAAAGAGAAAGAGAGGACGATGATGAAGCGCAGGTCAGCGAGGACGCAAAGATAAACTGTGAGCGGAGGTAAACACGATGAGGGCAAGACAGCGTAAAAAAACATCTGGGGAATAAAGCAGATGTCGACTGTAGAGTTCATAGAGCGGAGGGTTGGAGATGGTGACACCACCATCAAGGTTAAAGCGATTAAATTATTACTGATCATATATATTTAACAGCAAGCAGAGAATCTTGGCACGACAACATTGTGTAGAAATCCTTCAGATCGATGTGCATTAGCCTGAGCTCCCGCAGCGAGGTGTGATTTTTTACACTCTGAAAGTGAGGAGGTGTAAAAAAAATAAAAAAAAAAAACCTGAGCTGACACCTTTTGCTTGTCAAGACTGTTTGTTTCCTTTTAAGTTCTGCGAAAGGAGAGGAAACCTCATATGACACAAGCAAAAACCAGGCATGTTGACGCATTCTTCGGAATAAAAATCTTCAAAAGTTCAGAGATACAAGAGGAGCGTAAACTTGCCCCATATTCTGCTGTTTGCTCTTATTTAAAGGGATAGTTCAACATTTTTGCAAATTGGCCCATTGCCATAATCCCTATAGTTGTAGCAGTAGGTTCGTTACCTTTAATTGTCGGTGCAAGCTATTTTTAGAACGGCGGAGCAGAGTGGTGAGGTACAAAACTCTCTCATCACATTCACATTCAGCACACTATGAGATAATAACGGAATGTTTCATGTTTCAGTTGCCCCTGTAAGGGGCAGTTTTTCAGCAAGCAGTCTCTGCTTTTACCTCTAAAACAAGTCTCTCATAACGTTCTGTTATTATCTCATAGCGTGGTGAATGTGCAGGTCACAACGTGTCCACCAGAGCGTTGTGGAGTTGTTGGATTGTGTATTTGATGAGTTTGATGAGTGAAACCAAGAAATCCCACGAGCCTCCGTATCATAGCTCTGAGCAGCTCACGGCTCTGCTCTGCCGTTCTAAAAACAGCTTGCACCGACAATTAAAGGTAAGAAACCTACTGCTAAGACTATATGGGCCAAAATGCCAAAATGTTGAACTATCCCTTTAAATTGACACTTATTCCACAACTTAATTAAATCACAGAGCCTTGTTTAGTTGTCTTTGAAGTGGTTATCTCAGCATCTACTGTAGTTGCAGTTAGGGGAAACAAAATGCGGGGGATTTTTTCGCTGCTGGAAATTTTTAATTAATTTGACACATGACAGATTCGCACAGGGATGAAAAAATCACCTTTGGGTGTCCACAGTTTTTACGAATCAGTGCACATCTCCCCAGGATACGGCCATGTGCAAACAGGGACTTAGCCTACTTTTGTGCCAGATGGGTCTTTGCTTTGCCAGAAAGTCAAATGTTCAACCAGAGAAAAATGAATAAAATATCAGGGATGTGCTGCGAAGCCGCTCATCTGGCACGCAAAGTAGCTCCACCAAGAGGAAATCCCAGTCATGAGTTCACTGTTTTCCTTCAAAGGTTTACACATGAGAGGTTATATGAGCTCAGCGCAGTGTTTACCTGAGAAGCAGTGGAGGGAGGTGGTGATGAGGTGTTGGTGATGAGGAGGATGGAGGAGATGATAGTGGTGGAATAGCAACAGGGACTCAGAAGAGAGGAAGTAAGCAAGGAGAGGCACTGACATCAGCCTGCTTCACCTTTGAGAGAAAGAGAGGAAAGAGAGAGAGAAAGAAGAGGAGGAGGAGAGCGAGAGGACGGAGAGGAAGACGAAAAAAGCGGGACAAAAGGGAGAGGAGAGACGAGACAAACAGCGGTGGGGGAGAAGAGCACAGGGAGGGGTAAAAAAGCAATGCGTAAAAAGTTGCACACACGGCGGGAAAAAAGAATCAGGCAGGTGCAGTTCAAGAGCACGGCCACAGGGGGGCGGCAGAGACGCAGGAGGTCACACTCACAAAGCTGCGGGTCGCAGTGAGGCGGCTGCGGCGCGAGGTCACCATCGTGCCGCTCAGGCTGCGTCCCATTCGCCTCACGCCCTCCCCGTCGCCAGGCTCCGCCCCGAAACGCAGATCCCGCAACATCATTGGCTGCAGAGGAGGAGGAGGAGGAGGAGACGGTCTGAGACCACAAGAGGGGATTTCTCTGTATGTGTGTGTAGTTTGTGCGTGCTACCTTGTTGAGGTAGGTGGGGGTGCTGGTGCAGTCCGCCCCGTACGCACTCCTCTCCATGTCTGCGTTGGGGGTCTTGGAGCGACCCTGCCCTCCCACCCTGGATATGAGCCTCTCTGACGGGCTGCAGCCTGAACACACAGACACAGACACACACATACACATTATTCGACATGAATCATCTTCTGCAGAAGCTTTTCATCACACTCGCTGACTGCTCTCTCCTGTGTTTGTATCATTTCTACTAATACTAATACTCAATTTATATATATATTTAAAAAAACTTCCCCGTAATTTATCAATGAAACTTTGGATTTTGGCAGAAATTTAATAAAAAAGCTCAGTGAGTTAGTGAAGTAATGTGAAATAAAACCACACACAAAAACGTAGAACTCCCTCAGTTAGCTGCAAAAACCTTTTTTTTTTTTTTGCTGTGTCCACACAACACGTCTGATTCATTCACTATAAGAATCCTGAACCCAGCACTTTTCACCTTTTTACTTTTATCCACATATTTGTTAATGTGTTTTAATTTTATGAATGATCTGTGTTGTTTTCTCTCCATTGTCATGTATTTTCCCTTTGCTGCTGCTTGTGACATTTTGAATTTACACAGAATCTATCTATCTATCTATTTTTCTATCTATCTATCTATCTATCTATCTATCTATCTATCTATCTATCTATCTATCTATCTATCTATCTATCTATCTATCTATCTATCTATCTATCTATCACATACATTAATATGAATTCATCGTTGCAACACCTGCAGAAATAGCAAAAAAAAACCAACCTATAATTTCCCATAAGTTGCTTGTTTTACCAACACACGGTCCAAATTCAAAAAATCTTTATTAACACTGTAAAGAAATAAAATCTGAATGAGGCAGTTTTTGCTTGATGAACGTGTTACACAATGATTATAAAGGTGTGTGTGTGTGTGTCTGTGTGTGTGTACCTGTCCTTCCAGCCTGCAGACTGGCCTGGTAGAGGGAGTCGAGCTCGGAAAGCTCGGCCTCTTCGCAGGGATCGCCGTGTTGCCCCGGGGCATGCTGGGAGCTGTAGTGCCCTGGAGACGACTGGCAACTGTAGCTGTAGTTGTGACCGGACGACTGCGGCCTGATGGGCATACAGCAGTCCGGGGGCGTGCTGTAAGGTGTCACCACGGCGTCAGGACGGTCCAAACTCCAGGAGGACCAATGACGTGTGCAGCCGCTGTTGTCGGCGGCAACGGTGGCGGTGGCGGCAGCGGCGGCGGCGGCTCCGTGCCTCGGCCAGTGCTGCTGCTGAGCGGCGGCGGCGGCGGTGGGGGAATGGGGCCGCGGAGGCTGCCAGAGCGGCGTGAGAGGTTTCCTTGGCCCGGAGGCTTCCAGAGGGGAAGACGGGGGAGGAGAGGAGGAGGAGGAGGAGGAGTAGGGGGGCGGAGGAGGAGGGGGGAGGGGAGGGTGAGGGTGTGTGTGTGCGTGTGTGGGTTCAAGGTGTGCGGTGTGTGTAGTATCCCAGAGACGCAGAGGAAGCGAGGGCAGCGAGATGGCTAAGTGCTTCCCCAGGGGTCGGACACTCACCCCCCCTGCCTGCAGCAGCTCACACAGCCTCACCCCCGACCCCTCCCTCCCGTCCTCGCCTGCCTCCCCCCCTCTCCACCTCCTCCTCCCTGCCCCCAGCACGCACCCACCCTCCTCCTCCTCTTCCTCATCATCCTCCTCCGCCGCCGCCGCCGCTGCCCCTCGGCTGGAGGGAGCGTAGGGGTGAGCGATGCTGAGGGTGAGCGGGGGTCGATAGGGGGGAGGTGGTGGTGGTGGTGGGGGAGGAGGAGGAGGAGGAGGAGGGGAGGAGGGCGGGTCCAGGCCCAGAGCAGCAGCAGCAGCAGCAGCAGCGTCCTGGTTGGGAGGGGGCGTCGCCTGGTCGTCCTCTTCCTCCTCCTGATTGGGCGTCAGCAGTACTTGGACCGGGCCAGGCTGTTCACTGGAGGGGAGGAAACGGGAGGGGGAGGGGGGGAGGAGAGGAGGGAGGGGGGAAGAGGAGGAGGAGGAGGAGGAGGGGAGGAGAGTCAGTCAGTCGGCCGGCCGGCAGCACCACCATGAAGAATAAATAAATAAATAAAAAAAACCTCTGACGTCAGGTGAGTTACTGCATAGAGGGAAGGTCACAACAGCAAACCAGGATAAACAAGCGCACACACACACACACACACACACACACACACACACACACACACACATCCATACAGAACAAACAGCTACAAACACACAATGATGCAGCCTTGTGCAGGCATCGTGCTGAGCTGTGCATGGGATTCGCTGCCATGCCGGTTATTATCATTATTATTATTATTATTATTATGAGTGAGACACAAACTGGACTTCCTGATCTGAACATATGCAGCTCGAAAAAACAAACAAACAAACAAACAACAACAACCAAACACTTCACTTCAATCTAATTTTCCAAACAGCGATCCCCTCCTCTCCTCTCCTCTGCTGCTGCTGCAGTAGATCAACGATGGGAATAAATGTGGTGCTGCTACAGTTCGGCCTCACCACTATATTACTTTATTGATTTACATACATTGATATGTGGAGGATGTGATATATGTTGAACATTAGGGCGTCCTCTCTGTGGAGAGACGCCGCACGCACATGCACACGCACACACGTATGTTGTAGTAAACTAGCGTGTGTTGTGTGTTGGTATGTGCGAACAGCCAAGTCTGTAAATTTGTGTCTATTTTGATGCAAGCGCGCGCCGGCGGACCTGTACGTGTCTACGTTGAGCGCCAGCCCCCCAGCCCCCACCTCCCCCACATTACTTTTCCCGTTTCTCTTTTCAGCCTTAGTAATTACCCAGCAGGCTTTGCAGCAGCGAGCTATAAATCAGAGGCTTGTGTTGATCAATAGAGGAGAGGAGGAAGGTAATAAAAGAGGCTCAGCGCTGGAGCTTTACCTCCTCCTCCTCCTCCTCCTCTTCCTCCTCCGTCTTCCCTTCAGTTCTGCTATTAACAGTTTGGATTTACAGTTTTTGTCCATTTCTAACAAATTTCGCTTCAGTTCTGATGAAAGAAAAAAAAAAACCTAAACCCCAACGTTAATGTTAACACGCCTCCAATCAGCCGACTCCTAATGCAGCAGCAGCAAAAGTCTCCTCCTTAATGGAGGGAATGTTTTAGATGAGATTTTAAGCTTTAATGACCACCTTTAAGGCACGGCTGGGATTAGCTCCTGACTATATTTCTAACTTGTTAACTCCATGCGAGCCTGAGTTTCGCCTCTGATACTCAGAGGTCTCTGCAGTTCAACCGGAGGAGACCAGACGTTTCCAATCGAGACGAATACAGAAATTAAAATGACCTCATAAATCAGTTATTGTTTTTCTTCCTCGTCTTTTGAGTTTCTCCTTAAAACTGAGAAGCAATAACAAACCATTAAGTATTAAAATGGCTGCTAACTAAATTTCTGATGATCAACTAATCAATTAATCAACTCCTTTATCACAGTGTTTTTATCATTTCATCATTATTCAACTGTACTAAATGTAAAAACAGCGTCATCTGATATTCTAGATGTGCAGCGTCACTCTTTTTAAATGTCAAACTGGACATTGTTTGACTCAGCACAAAACTCACAGAGACAAACAGCACTAAGACGTCAGGAGGGAAACAGACTGACTTCCTGTAACACACAAACAAACAAACAAACAAACACATACATACACACAGCAGAGAGCAGAAAAAACAACAAACCACAGCGCAGGAATCTGTGACTGCAATCGCACGGCGGCAGCAGCAGCAGCAGCAGCAGCAGCAGCAGCAGCAGCAGCAGCAGCACACAGGACAGAAAACACAGTGACGGACTGCAGCTTTTACAGCGCACACGCACACATCAACACACACACAGGGACAGATCAGCGGCGCACAAAGAGCAGAGGGAAGCCTTGGCAGCACACGGCTACAAAAAGCAGCAACAACTACAATGAAGGGGAAGCAGTGAAGCAGAGAGCAACTCGGCCTCTCTTTTTATTCTCGATGGCAACACAGAGCCCGGCGAAGCAGGGTTTGTTTTTTTTGTTTTTTTACTGCACTGCAACAAACACACATACACAACGGAGGGTAAGAAGTTACTGTATATAGTCACACAATCACACATACACACTCACACTCAGGCATACAGCAGGATGTGAGAGTGCAGTGCTGGGAGGGGAGGTGGGGGGTTACAAAAACAATAAAAAACAGGGGAGTTCTGGGGATTTTGGACAGCCAGAGCTGCAGACGCACACATGAGGGTGTTGTTGTTGTATTTTTTTGCATCCAGAGGACACACACAGAGGGGTCCTGAGGTCAGCTTGAGCCGAGGACACACACAAAGTGGAGGAGGGAGAGGAGGAGGAAGGAGGAGTGATACTGGGGGACAGGCACCGTTGCGGTTGCGGACACATAAAGGTGGTGGGGGTGGGAGGGGGAGGGGACAGTGGCGGTACCTGTGACGGGCGCTTCCTGTGTCCCGTTCCATTTCCTGTTCCTGCCTGCGTTTGATTGGACCCCCAGTGCTCCTCATGCACGCAGCTACAGCCAATCCGCTATGAGCGTTAGCCTCATGCAGGGGTCTGAGCACAGCTGAAGATGTTAACAACAGAGCGGGAGATAAAAAAGGAGAGAGAAAGAGAGAAAGATATAGTGACAGAGTGGCGAAGAAGAAGAAAAGAAAACCAAAAAAAGTGAGCGTGTGGGGGGGATGGAAAAGGAAAGTATAAACGAAGAGTAAAAAGATTAAGACAGAGACAAAAAATGGAGGATGAAAGAACAGGTGAGACAAAAGGAGACAGAGAGAAGAGAAGCAGAGCAGAAGGAGTGGTTATGAGGGGGCTGGCATGCATTACGCTCCTCTACTGTAAGTCAACATGTGTTTCTTTTACACATTTATAGAGTTGCAAAGTGGGAGGACTCATCTCTGCAGACAGTCCAGAAAAATGACCAGTTATCTTCGACTATAAATATATGATTTAAAAAGTCAAAGATTGAATCATCTGCATGTAAAAAAACTTTGTAAGGGAAAAGTCGACTACGACTCCCAACAAGCTTCACTCCAAGAAACAGAGCGTGTGCTACTGGTTACACCAGCTACAGCCAGAAATGACACAAGCAGATGAAAAAAATCTATTAATTATCTGGATTTTTTGTTCCCAAAGAGAAGTGGAGATTTGCTACAGAGGCTGAGGCTCATGGGTATTGTAGTTTATTAGCCTTGAGCTATGAAATGGACACATATATAAACATCTAAAGGTGAAATTTAACATTTAACAAACAAATGGAAGTCAAAGTCGTCGACAGTACAGTATATCGTTCTTTTGATGTTTTGTAACTACAGTAAAAGCTTAGACTTGGTTTGATTTGACCGTTAGCTTGTGTTGGCAAATGTTATGTAGCAAACTGTTAGTTGCACCTGTGGCGACAATGGCTGCTGTTTGGCAAAAGTTGTATCGTCTCTGAGGAAACAAGCAACCGGAGAGGAAGATTTTTAAAATGGGGGTAAAACAAAAAATAAAAAATAAATAAAAACAGAAAACAAAAAAAAAACTTTCAGGCTCAACATCTCATCCCACTTCGCAACTCTATTGCAAATGCATCAATATGTGAATGTGTACTGTAGTTAGTGAGTCAAAAAGTCAACATCAGATAAGAGAGGAGCAAAGTTGAGGCTACGTTCATTAAGCTACAGACACCAGACTTGGGTGGTGGTGGTGGTGGTGGTGGTGGAGAGGGGGAGAAAGGGAAAAGATCAAAAGATTTGGGTTTTTTTTCGGAGGAAGGAAGCTTTCTTTAGTGCGTAGCCTTGTGAACGCACCCTGGATGTTAGTTTGTTATAAAAAAGAGATGCAGAGAAGGACAACAAAAGAGCAGCCATCACCCGTCTTGGCTTGATTTTGCATACTTAAGGATGACTAGAGACAGAATAACGGAGGGGCTGATGGCAGCTCTGTTGTTGTTGTTGGCTGTAACGTCCTCTAAAACACTGAGGCAGATTGTCTGGAGTCTGCCTGAAACCATTGATACGGATGTGGGAACCCAAATTCTGTTATGTAATCGCACTGATAGTGATGCCATCTGTTCGTTCGCAAGGCGTCCTTTCACTTCATCAAGGTTGAGTGTACTCGCAGGGATGTGTGTGTCTCTCTGCATGTGTGTGTGTGTGTCAGGTACATAGGGCTGAACACACTGAAGCACACACAGTAGGACAGACAGGACACAACATAATAATCCCCGATATAGATTTAGTTAGTACTGAGCTGGAGGGGAAAACCTGCACACCTGCAGTTCATACATGGCTCTGTCTCACACACACATATACACAACTAACACACATATACGTACACACTGTTTCTGAATATAGAAACACACACAAAAATTAAAAATAAATCAAATTCGAGGATGCATGGATCAAAATATGTATGAAAATACACACAGACAGACAAACAGAGCTGCTCCGATACAGACGCTGTTTCAGGAAATGCTTGCAACACTGGTTAAAACACTGTCTCAGGTATCACCCAGTGTGCAGGTCTATGCACCAATCTGATACCACATTATTTATTAATGAACTTTCACACTCAGATAAAATGGCAGTTTTACCAGAAATTAATTCTTTTCTACTGCCACAGATGTTTCCAACTCAGGTATCAGAATCAGCATCGAGAGGGAAACGTTACCATTATTTGTCAGTGCGAGCTGTTTTTAGAGTGGCAGAGCAGAGCCGTGAGCTGCTCAGAGCTACACTACAGAGGCTAATGGGATTTCTTCATCAAACTCATCAAATACACAATCCGATAACTCAAAAATGCTCTGCTGGACAAGTTGTGACCTGCACATTCACCATGCTATGAGATAATAACAGAACGTTACCAGACAGAGTTGTTTCAGAGGTAAATTCATGCAAAACCGCTGATGCGTGTTCCCATCGGGGGCAGTTTTTCGGCAAGCAGTCTCTGCATTTGCCTCGAAATCAACCTTCTCTTGTAATGTTCTGTTATTATCTCATAGCGTGGTGAATGTGCAGGTCACAACTTGTCCACCAGAGCGTTTTGGAGTTGTTGGATTGTGTATTTGATGAGTTTGATGAGGGAAACCAAGAAATCCCATGATCCTCTGTAGCGTAGCTCTGAGCAGCTCGCGGCTCTGCTCCACTGTTCTAAAAATAGCTTGCACCGACAATTAAAGGTAACAAACCTACTGCTACGACTATAGGGATTCTGGCAATGGGCCAATTTGCCAAAATGTTGAACTATCCCTTTAACAATGGCTAATTGGCGCTAACCACGGAGAACAACTGAAGCTGATGGGAATATCTTTTTTAGTTTTCTATGTATTCGGTCATAAATTGAAGAACATAATTTGACAAATTAAAAATTTTTACCTGATAAATGTAGTTAGATACAGATTAAAGGTGGACAGATGAATATCTGTGCAAAACTCAGAGGATCCGTCCAACAGGATCCATCGTCTGGGGAGTGGGACCATGAATGTTTGAACGAAACTTCAAAGCTATTCATCTAATAGTTGCTGAAATACGTTGGTCTGAACTGAACCAAAATAAGAATAAAAAAAAGAATCTGTATAAACGCCAGGATTTTTGTCCCTGTAATCGAGCTGCATTAACACTGGATCCTACACTTCCCATAAGCCACCCTCCGTACATCTTTTGCTGAATGTGTTAAAAGTTTGTAATATAAATATGAGATTATTCAGCTGTAATAGGAAACTGACCAAACTGCTCCAGAGCCACAGCAGATTTCACAGTCTCAGCATCTCCTGTGGTTAGAGTCAGTTCGCTTTAATATATATTTTAAATTTGCGAAACGCTCCTTTAAATATAAAACTTGAGTCAAAGTTGTGTGTCTGCAGCTCTGAAACACACAATCTCACACACACACATGAAGTTACACTGATCCATGACTATTTATGAAAAAATAATGTATGTAAATGGTTAAAAGTAACAAAAGGAGCATCTTAAAACGCACATACTGTACTGTGTATGAGGGAAAAAACATAAAAGAGCACACACACACACACACACACACCCTGTAAACTCTCTAGAGTTTGGCCGGGACATCAGAGCTCTGGACTTGGACTTGGATTTTCATTTTTTAAAATAGGAAATCACTGAAAGAGTTTCCCACTTAGCTGGAACTGTTCGAGACAGACACACACACAGACACACACAGACACACAACCTTAATCTGACCAAAAAAAAAAACACTTACGTATGACACACAAAAACCAAGTATATACAGTCCCGAGTTGAAACAGACAAATAAAAAAGTACTGACGGAGGGAGACAGATGGAGAGACGGACGAACAGATGGGAACGAGGACAAAGAGGAGGTCAGACAGAAGCACGGACATACAAGTCACTGTCACTGCTAAACTAGACAACAGGTGATAGTGTGACCTTAAAGCTGCACCGGGCAAGATTTTAACATAAAAATACACTTAATCACGCAATGACGCAAGAGCTTAAAAATAACAACAACGGGGGAAAAAAACAGCCTCACATCCCTCCAATTGAAATGCAAAACGATTCAGCAATAGTTCGTTGATATCTGGGGTTTAAAATGTACAATGTCGCCTTGTGCAGCTTTAAATACATTGATATTCTTCCTAAAGGGTCAGTTCACACAAATCTTCCAAAGAAAACATATAATTCCACCTCTCATCTGCAGTATCTTTCTATGCAGAATTGCAGATAGTGAAGTTTGGATCAATAGTCCCTATGAATTAACCTCCAATAAACTGATGGAGACACAGAAATCTAAAGAGAGACGTATCGTAAACTATCTTCATGGTTTGATACCACTGCAGAGGTGATGAGAAAATATGTTTTTCCATAATTTGGGAGAACTGACTCTGAAACTTTTTGCTCTTCCCGAGAAACATTTAAACTCCGAACAACACATCTCCTCCTCCGCCTCCACCACCCACTCCTACCCTCTGTTTTTCTTTTCATCCTTCTTTCATCCGTACCCTGGTGTTGGAGCTGGTCCAGGTCCATGAATTTGCTGGGTTTGGGGTTGAATCCCATGGCTGCCTCCCGCTCGGCCTCCCTCCGTTTCTGCTGCTCCTGCTGGCGGGCTCTCCTCGCCACCTCCTCCTGCAGCTCGTCCAGCTCGCTGCGCCCTGAGCCTGAGGCGCACACGCAAATGCAGAAAAGGGCGATGAAGACTCAAGGTGTGGATCTTACCAATCGTGGGTGCACAATATACTGTATGCACCATTATAAAACGGAAAGGTGAAATCCGGCGATCTGATTGGTTGTTAACTGTGGTATAATGAGCATACTGTATACCAAAGCCTTGCATTATATACAGTATATAATGGTATAGTTATAATGAGCATACACGGCCTGCCATGATGCTTAAATACTGTACCTGTGATGGTGCCGCTACCCCAGCTGGGCGAAGGCAGCTCCTGCAGGATGGCACCACTGCTCTTTGACTTGGGCACCGAACGCCATGAAGGGCCGGACATCAGCACCCGTTTTTGTTGCCCCACCTCCCTGTGGAGTGAGATCCAGAAAGAAATCCAAAGAGACTAAATGTTTAGAAAGCAGACGATGTGTTCACTGTGATTGATTTGCTGTTAGGATACACCACAACTGTCGGGCCGTTTGTCGTCGTTAAAGTCACTTTTGTGTTTGATGCTGATAAAGTGAAACCGAACAGAGAAAGAAGAGACAAAAGCGTAGAGGCAGTAATTGTTATTTGTGGGTTTCCTACCTGTCGGGGCTGCTGCTGTTCCTCTCACTGCTCTCGTAGCCACTCTCCATCCTCTGAATCAGACGTGGCTGGTGCTCCACCCCTCTCAGAGGTGGAGGGGCAGGGGGGCCCATCGTCCGCCCGCTGCCCAGAGACCTGGGCTGCCCGACCAGCCCAAACCCCGCCTCCAACTCCCCGACCTCCCGTCCTTCCGCCTCCTGAGGCCCCTGCTGCTGCTGCTGTGTGGGTGGAGCGGGTCCCGCCGAGGGGAGGGGGGAGTCCTGGGGCTCCGGAGGGAGGGAGGGGCCGGGCAGGGTGTTGTAGCCCAGAGAGGAGCCTCGCTGGCGGGTGAAGATGCTGTCGATGTTCAGGGCCTCTCTCCTGGGCCTCCAGGTCGGCCGGTAGCGGCCTCCAGAGGAGCTGGAGAGCAGGAGAGGACGACGTTACACAGGATGTTACATGGTTTTATTAGGTCATTTCCTATTCAAATACAAGCTACTCGACTTTTACAAACTACTTTATCTGTGAGTGAAATTCTTTTAAAGCAAAGTAGAACAACTCCTTTTATACGGTAATAAAAAAAAGTAAAAATATATGACCTACAAAATGACTTAATTACAGTTCAGTCAGGACACTCACATAAGAGCTTGAACCATTTATTGCAACAATAATGTTTTAGTTTGGTGATGCGGTTCTGCTCGTGTGAGTCTGAGAAAAAAATATGACAGGACAACAGACTCAGATATTCAACATTTGATGAACATGAACACGTGTGGGAGGAAAGAAACATTCAAAATTCACCATCTAAATGCTAATGCAGGCGACAACAGGCAGTGGTGTCACATCACATGCTTGTGTTCAGATACTGTAAATATTGAGATGATGAGTTGTGTTGGATATTACTGAACAATATGAGAAGCATGTGATCATAAAATGACTCACTGAACTCACATGTGGGCCCATTAATGAGCAAATGTGAAATTAATTACTCTAAACTCCTACACTTTTGTTTCGTTTGAGCTTAATTTCATTTAGAAATAGCAGCATAATGTATAATCTGGTGCAAATACCAGAGGTTTTCAGTAACATCAGTCAGTAAAACATACATTTACTCAACTCTATGCTTTTTATGCTACAATTACATCTTGTTAAATTGTAGAAAAATATTCCAATATTTCAAAAAGAAGTAACAATTATACAAAAGGCTGCAAATAGAGATTTGAATAGGAGAAATTTTCCTCTTTGCACATTAATCATGTGACCCTTTGAGGGAGTCTGACCTCTAGGATCCACTGGACTAAATAATCTAATTATAGCCACAACAGTCATGATGCATCAGCGTTAATTATCTAATAATGTGCATGTTTGCATGGTTTTGAATGTGAATCAGCGGCGTAATACCTGGACTTGCTCTCGCTGCTGGTGCTTTCATCCTCCCAGTGGGGGCCCCCGACCCCTCCCTCGCAGCCCCCTACTCCTGACGAAGAGGAGGAGGACAGGGGTCGAGAGGAGGAAGAGGAGGAGGTGAGAGGCCGGCGGGAGGAGAGGAGGAAGACGGCCGTCTCCTTGTACTCCTGCAGGGGAGGAGAGGGAGGGCGGGGAGGACCCTCCACCGCTGACTCTGAGGAAGACGGGGGGCGAGGGGGGTGGGGGGAGAGGTGGAGAAAGAGCGAGAAAGTAAATCCAATAACATTTTTATTTATCCCACAGGGGCCAATTATGTAGGCAGCAGTGCAAGTAAATATGAGAATAACCACTAACGAGGCACATAACCTGAAGAGTCTGCAGTGATGAAGCACCGGGACAAACATCCCACTTCATTTCCACTGAAATATGAAAACTGACCTCTGTTTGCTCTTACTTGTACCTACATGCTTCTGCGCTTTATCTAACTCTTTGAAAAACACAACCCACTCGTGTATTTGCCGCTCGGCGCGTCCGAACCTTGAGTGAAGGCGCAGCTGCACTTTGTTGAGAGTACACATAAGTTTACCTCTGGCGTCAGCACCGTGCGGCGGTGTGCCGATGTCGTAATTACAGACCACCGTGGTCTGGGATTCGCTGGAGAGGTGGCTGCCCGTGGACTGGTGGAGGGGTCGGCTGCGAGAGGCGCGGTGGCTCGAGCTGTCCGTCGAAGAGTCGGTGCGAGTGTCGCTGGATATGGACGGCTCCCGACCTGAGAGAAAACAAAAGAAAAGATGACCTTTTTTGCTTAATCCTGCATCTCCGTATGTTTACAGTCAAAGGCAAAGGGAAAGAAGTTCAATCTCTGCAGCGTAGAGAAGCAGAGGCTGGATTACAGGGTTGAAGGTCAGAGCTTTAAAGCTATAACCTTGCATGCCCCCCCTGGATGATAAACACAAAGTAATCTGATCTGATCTGTAGCAGAGTGTGTCATCTTTGCTGTACCGGAGTCTTCGCTGTCGTAACCAGCCTTGCTGCTGCAGTGCTGGAGCTCCAGCTGCGGGTTGGAGCTGGTACAGGGGTTGGGGCTCTCCTGCAGTATCACCGGCGTCCCACGGGGGTCAGCGTAGAGCAGCAGCAGGGGCTGATAGTGGCCTTTGATACAGCGAGACACCACGTCCTTCCACTTAGGGCCGATCTGGAGGTGCAGCAACGCACACACACACAAAAAGACACACACATTCTTCAGCTTTGCAGCACATAACACATGCTCAAGTGTCCAGTAAATGCAACACAAGACCGGTTTTAGCAGCGAGACCTGCACTAAGATTTTAATAGAGATGGATATTAAATCTTTAAACACAGCCCGGACCGTGCAGCACTTAAACTGACGTACAGCACAGTTCCAGCTGTAGCTGCGCTCACAGTGGAGATGCAGCAGCAGCACCGGCAGCAGCAGCAGCAGCAGATGCTGCACGGTGCAACCCTCCCCGTGTTGCAGCATGCAGACTCCCAAAACTGTGTCTCACCTCTTTGACGTGGGCGTCGTCGAAGTACATCCACTTGCGTATCTTGGTCTGGAAGAAGAAGGTGGAGTAGTGCTTGCCGTAGTAGCACACCATGCCCACCAAGTAGAGCTCCGCCTGGCGAGCCCTCTCCTCTGTCACACGGTAGAACAACTACAGAGAGAGAGAGAGAGAGAGAGAGAGAGGAGGGAGGGGAGGAGGAGGAGGAGACAGGGAGGGAGGGAGAGATGCAGGGAAGAGAGGGAGAGGTGTGCAGTAAGGGGGGGAGGAGATAGAGACAGAGGAGTTAATGTGAATACAAGCACATTTTTGCTCACCTAGTATATCTGCTGTATGCAGTAATCCCTCACACGCTGCCTTCTCTAAAACTCCTCACTTTCCTCTCATTGTGAACTGCACACACACACACACACACACACACACACATATCACACATATATCTCAGCACTGCATGTATGCTGCAGAAACAACACACAGATCTCACACCGATGCCTCAGTAAGGTCGGCTGCTGCAGACAACACATGACCACATGTTAGAATAATCCTCCAAGCAGCCCATCGTTACCTGCTGCTGCTGAAACGTCCCATGTGGCTCCATCCATTAAACCACAAACTCACAATCACTGATTGCTAATTTTAGTCAATTAATCAGAAGTCTACAAAAGGTCAGACAATAATTTCCACACAGCTGAAGTTTTAAAACCAAAACTTGGCCATAACAAAAGAAACGACAGACACAAGAAACAATCAATTATAAACAACGAAAAAGCCAAATCCTCACATTTATGACGCTGGAAAACCAATGAGCATTCAGCATTTCTGCATCATAAAATGACTTACAGCAAAGATGAATCAATTAAAATTGTTATTTTATTGTAATAGACTCATTGTTTCAGCACAATAATCTAATCTGAGGAGAGAAAGGAGATAATAGAGTGGCAGGGAAGCAGAAATGAGAGTAAGCAGATGCAGAAGGGTGACAAAAAAAGAAACAATGGGACATATTGGATGCAGATGGATTCACTTTTTTTCTGATCTTACAGCTACACAAAAGCAGCAAATTCAATAGATTAAGCCTCCGATTCCTATCTAGCAACCGGCTTCCTCTCACAGCGGTGGGATGAAAAGAGGAAAAAAGACGAGAGAAACGGCGGCAGGCGGAGGAAAGAAGACAGAAGATAGAAGATAGAGGAGAGAACTTGACTCACTATAACACATATTCATATTCAGTGATCCATTATTCATACATATCACTTCTGAATGCGGCTGGAGATGTTACAGTGGCATTAAAATGCATCAACATTACTCAGTCATGACACAGAGAATCAGGGGTCAAACACGTCACGTATGTGTCTGTGTGTATATATGTGTGTGTGAGGTGTGAAAACTGCAGCAGGAGACTCACTATACAAGAGTAATGAAAGTCAGGTCGATAGTGTGTGTTATAATTTGCTGTGTTTCAGAGTCTGCTGGAACAAGATTGGTTCTGTTTATTGGACTTTACAGCAGCAGACACACACCCGCACACATTTTTTATTCTGTCTCTGTATTAATCATTTAGTCCTTTACTGTATGTGTTTCTGAACATAGATTTGTATTTGTCTCTTTGTTTCTTTCAGGGCAAGTCGGTGTCGATGTTCAGCGCTGGGACAAAAGATTCAAGGGGATTTGATTTGATTTTGATGTTTTTACCTTTTAACAAAAAAAAACTAACACTTTTACAACAACTATCCTAGAAATCCACGTACAGTAGTACCAATCCCATTCAGAGAGGAGGCCTTTTCATCCACGGCATTTCATCCATTGTTATGATGCCTTCAAATGGGGATGGGTCTTAATCGTTTATGAGGACAGAGTCTTCACTTGATGAAAATACTGACATGACGGGACACAAATATGAAAGGCCTGTGCTTCCAGTGAAATTTAATGACACTAGATGTCTATGGATATTCTCATTCATCCAGGTCATCGTTCTTTTCTGGGCAAAACTTGTAAGCAACTAGACTTGTATTTGTCTGGGAAGACGTTTTCGTTTGGACTAGTTTGTCCCACTAGTGCGGACTAGTGAGACTTTCCCGTACGATTCAATTTGCCCAGAAAATAATGACACTAAATGTGTTTTTTTTAACCATATTCACTACTATTCATGAGCTACAACCCTTACTCACCACCAGAAAAAAACATGACAGAGATGAGTTTAAACTGGTGTTGCTTTCTGCAGCTGGAGAGAGTGACTTCGTGACTTAAAGGATCCAATTTGATGTTCGCAACAGCAAAGCCTTCTTATAGCACCATCTAACAGCAGAGTGGGACTTTGAGCTGAAACCTAACATGCTCACTATCAAACACTGACCAGTGGAAAATGAAATGATCTCCAAAAGGCATAAAGTTAAACATGAAACATTCCTTTTGCAATATTTTAAGCAACATCAGTGTATTAGTTTTGTTTTCTACAATTTTTGAGTGAAAAGGGGAAACAAAGCAGCATCCTGCAGAAGAACGGGAAACCCAGGAGACTTGAGCTCCCAGATAACTTTGACCAAGGTATCAGACAAGATGGTGACTATTTACACGCTGTGATAGTTTCCATGGGGGGGCTGCTAGGTACTAACTATGCAGGGTGGCTAAACCGCTGCTGAGGACCCTTTTCCTTTTCTGTCATTATGAAAATGTAAAATATGAAAGATTTGGAGATAGGCAGCCCCTACTTCAAGGTAGCAGCAACCTACTTGTTACTTTTACTTTACCCTATTGATCTTATTACTTTATTTCATACATTTTACTTTACTTTTACTTTCTTATTTTGTACATAAGTCAATCACTTTCTTGTTTTCTCTTACTTCCTACCACTTTAATTAGAAGTGGTATTGCCGACTGTTATGGTTCTGTTATGGTGACTGGTGACTGTTATGGTTCTTACTATTTTACTGCTTATTTATCTTGACTAAGTATGTTTTTAATCCAACTGTATAACAGAGATGGCACAGTATTATGACTTACGGTAGTTGGCAGTCTGTGAAGTGAATGTTAGTACAATGCTGTACTGTCTGTTTGCCTGTTATTGTAATTGACGGGACGTTGCTCCATCCACTTTTGCCCAAGACAAATTTCCCCCTTGGGGACAATAAAGTTTATCTCATAACATCTCATCATCATTTCATCTTCCACTTGCTTAACTGTTCACATTAACAGACCTTTTGACCAGGATGCCCAAACTCTTACATGATGCCACACTAAACTGTATATTATCATGATAGCGTATTAACATTTGCCAGCTGGCACTGAACACACACACACACGCACTTGCATGAATTAGGTGATGAATCATCTTGAATTTTGAAAAACAGTGAAAACTCGGCTTGATGCTGCTCGTTGGAACATCAGGGAACACCAAAGTCATCGGGTTCATCATCAGTAAATCATGAACGTTTGCGGCAAATTTGCTGACAATAACTGTGGACCACACAACCTGAGATCGCCCTCGCCAGGTATTTGGACCAGGATCTGTTGTCACAGCCTCGTGAGTCGCCTCAACAAACAGTTGGGATTTATTTCTTCTGACAAACATCTTACAGTTCCTAGAACCTCTGGCTCATGGGCACACACAACGTCTCCCTGCTTACAAACATGGAGCATTGTGTCTGTGTGTGTGTGTCTGCTCACATAGGCATGCATAACATATGATGATGTGATAACGAGTGTGTAACGCGTGCGTGCGTGATCCTCTTACGTCTCCCAGACGAAGGCAGGTCCCCAAGCTGTGTATGACGTCCTCTGCCAGGTCAGAGTGGTCTGAATCCCACACCAGCCCGATGGACACGATCTCCGGCGAGTTCATCAGCACCCGGCGGATACGCAACACCTCACCACAGTTACTCTGAGGGACAGAGGGGAAGAAGAGAAAAAGTGAACACTTTATAACCAGACTTACAATGAGTTATAATGCAGTTATAGCACTGTATAACTATAGTTATACTCATACTCATAAATTATCATAATGCTTCATAACAATGATCATAACACACTATAAAGCTATTTATCTAGACTTATAAGGTCAGGTCTTATAATATGTTATAATTGTTAGTAAGTCGTTGACAATGCCCACATCGATAATGCAATAACCCCATAAATACAGTTAAAATGTGTTATAATTGGCTTATATTATAAAATGTTATCCAATAAGCCATTATAATGCTCTATGATGTGTTATACTTATTGTTACAAAGCCTTATGATAATTTATGAGTGCTTATAATGATCGTTATACATGTTTATAAGTCAATTATAACACATAACTACATTTATGCAGGAATTGTCAACGAGTTACTAACAGTTATAACATTTTATAAGACCTGAGCTTATGAGTCATGATAAAATGCTTTATATAGTGTGATATGATTATTGTTATAAACCATTATAACTCATAAGTATGGTTATAACGCGTTATAGAGATAGTCGTCAAAGTGTTGCCAGGAAAAGAAAAAGCATGTGATCAAACATGTTTATCCATCCTGTGTTAGGAGTGTGACAGCGGTGCAAACCATTCCTTTATTTGGCGGTGATGAACACACACATGCATGCATACAGACACACACACACACAGGGATAAAGTGAGGAGGAGTGAGAGAATGAGGGGCAGAGATAAAAGGCAGGAGAAAAGAGATGATGAAAGGAGTGTAAGAGAGAGCGACAGAGGAAGAAGCAGCACTGTGCTGAGTTGTATTTGTCCCTTGGGCCTTCTGGTGAGTTCAGAACCGTGTGTTCTGAATCCTTCCTTTGAGTCATGACCCACCGCAGAGCTGGTGCACACACACACACACACACACACACATATATATACAAAAGCCTGCACACATGCACACAACACACGGGCATGCACGCAGAGCTGGCGGAGCGGGCTCGGAAACAGCCTGAGAACACCCTGGCAACCAGACACTTTGCCAAACACAACACACACACACATATGCACACACAAGAACTCTCCCTTTGTGGGCGGCGGGCTGTCTTGCGCTGGCACCAGAGACGGCAGGAAGGTATTTTGCCAGGGTCTGCTTCTCAATTCTCAGAAAAAAAAGGGACACAAACACAAGGCAGAGAGCAGCAGCAGCAGCAGCAGCAGCAGCAGCAGCGGCCAAGCAGCAGAGACACAGGCGGTCTGTTGGTGTGTGGGACACGTTGACGACGGGACACACAGCCTCAGTGTTGCTCTCTCTGCGCTGTCTCACTGCCGCGAACGGCCGCTGACAACATCATTCATCAAATGATCGTACAAACAGATTCGCTCGGCTTCATAATACAACATTGATCGGCGCAGTCTCATCTCTGAATATTTTATATGCAAAGATTTTCTTTTTCTCTTTTTCACTGTGGCTATGCAGACCTTTCCAACAGAGCGAGAGTTATGTAACGGCGCTGCTGGTCAAAGGATGCTGTAGCTTTGCAGAATGCTGATAGTGGCATTCTCCAGAGCAAAATGAAATAACTTTGGGGAGAAAATGTTTGCGCTTATGCTTCTTCAACGGCACCGAAATAAAGACACAACTCCGCTTTTTATCAGTGCGATGACAGCTGAGTGAGGAGGCAGGCTGCTGATGTGCAGCAGATGAACTGTAAAGCCACCGTGCACCTCCTCAACGGTGGTGGAAAGTTACCGAGTGCATTCGTCATACTTAAAGGATTATTCCACTTTATTACAACCCAGGGGTCTTATTTTTGCGGTTTTATGTCCATAATCTCTACCAGTCGTAACAACAACATACCCACCCGAGTTATTGTCGGGATCTGGGAAGGTGACAGCAGCAAAGTCCGGCAGGATCACGAGCAACAGGTTGTGAACAACAAACAGTTGAGCTACGCTGTTTAAAAAGCTGTTTTTTGGAGTTAATGTTAAAAGCATTTGAGTGATAATTTTAGTTTTCTTGTGAATGAGTTTCAAACCTCAAACCTCATCATTCGGGGGCCGGTTCGCACCATTTTTAGCCCAAATCTGAGCAATTAACTTAGCAGGTACAAAGTTATTACGCCGATAGGAATCAAGGCCAAATCTACAAAAACAAAAACCCAGAGGCTTGTTTCACAAAACCGACAAGCTCTGTTATCATGCAGAATGCTAATGACGGCAGAGTGTCTCGTTTCACAAATAATTGTTGCTTGCAAATTGCTGATACAGGGCTCTCACATGCTCATGCCTGGGAAATGTGTCAAAACGAGCCGAAGGGCATTTTCTCACAGTTTGCATGTCTCAGATTTAGCGAAACAGGCCCCGGGTTATAAAACAAGTTAAATTAATCTTTAAGTACAATGTTCAGATACTTGTACTTGCTATTCTATACTTTTATTCTTCTACTTTACATACAAAACGACTGGTCACTTTTTTTTTTTAAAAACTTGCTGCACTGCTGCAGATTTAACTCCGCAGCAGGAAATACAATCGGCTTAAGATGGCCACAGTATTAACAGATTGCTCACACATGAATGTTGCATAATCCTGTATAGTTTGACACTATAAATTCATCTTGCTGCTTATACTTAAAAGCACCTGAAAACATGGCACTTAATGTCAATCCCAGCTATCAGCAGACTCTGATTCTAATCCTATATTGCTAAATCCTGATTGAGTGTTTTCCCTACAAGCTTATCCAGCGTGGATATGAAGAGAAACAAATAAAATATCATCTAAACTCGTGAGTTCATGGTGGATCTGCTGAATTAGAAAGAAAATTGAATTGCTTCTTTGGAAAAGACATCCACATTTCCACACTTGGTAAAGTTGGACAGATGTTGCTTGTTTTGCTTCATTCCTGCGGTGGACGATCTCATCAAACTCTACTTTTCGTTGGGATTTAGCGAGAAGGAAATAGTTGTTACTTTAGCTCAGAATCACCAAATCAACACGACGTCTGTGCTCCTCCAACATTGCGAAGAACAGAGATGTTGTTGTTTTTCCTCGCAAGTTTTTATCTCGAAAATCTGATTTTTTTTCCTCACTTCTCAAACTTCATGTCAGACAATATCCAAGTTTTTTTCCTCTGAAATTTAAACTCAGAAATGTACCCACACTCTCTTCAGCTTGGTTTCTTAAACCTACAATGGTCCTAACATATTTTGTTTATATTTCTACACGTAGATATTCAGCTGATTAATTTAAAATGAGCAGATGACAGACCAAATGTCAAACACCCAAAGTTTGTCGACACATGTACTTAACACTTTCCTCTGTCCAACACTTTGGCATCAAACAAACATCTTCACACTTCGCCCATCTCCAATCTGGCACCTACTGCGTCTTCCAGCAGCCCCCCCACCCCCCCCCCCCCCACCCCCCCCGTCCACATACCCGCACTTTGTTTGAGCAAAGCCCCGAGGCGCTAATAACAAAAGATCAGTGCTGCGAGTGATGGAAGATAAACACAGGCAGGTTGTGTGGCTCCCGCAGGACTGCGCACACAACACATCAGCCGTTTGGACCATGAATAAGCTAATGTTGTGTTCATTAGCGTGGTGGCTGCAGTGGTGAGAGAGGGAGAGAGAGGAGATGGAGGGGCTGGCGGGGGGGGGGGCAGCTGCTTGGCTTTGCCCAGAGAGGAGGCTCTTTGTGCAGGCACCTTGGCAGAGAGGGGGCGGGTGAGAGGGGGCCAAGCTGGACCCCATTCAGCAGCAGCACTTTCCCATGTGGCAACAACAACAACAACAACAACACACGAACCTCCAGAACAAAAGGAAATCACGTTCCTCTGTCCTCCACCCACCCCCACCACCTACCCCTCCATCGGCCTCTCTTTCACACCCGTCACCCCCTCAGCATCTCTAAATATCATCATCATCCCCAAAATATCCACATTTTTCATAAAGATAGTGTCAGTTTCCTGCAGGGTTCCTTCCTTCAAATTTCCAAATTCCATACTTTTTCCAGACCCTAATTTCCAGACTTCTCGCCTAAAAAAATTACAATAATTTGTGATATTTAAGTAAATAGATGTGCATAATATAAAAACAGCATGCAATTTATCCTGTTTTCATTATTCTGAATGCCATTATGCAACCAAATCATTTCCAGGAGACTGTATCTAAGTACAATAGCAGATACAAACTAGTTAACCCAAATAACTTCAGATAAGACCAAACCAAGATAAGATAAATAAAATAAATATATTTCCATACAATAGTTCCCATTTTTTCCAGACCTGGAAATGTATAAAATCTAATTCCATACTTGCATAGAAACCCTGGCTACAAGAAGAAGAAGAAGAAGCAGATGATCACCGTGGTTTTACTGTACAGGGGTCGGTGAGGACAACTCAGAGAAAATCTCCAGTTACAGAAAGTGAAGAGAAAAATGTGAAGAAAAATGCAAATGGACTGATGATTATGTAACATGAATCCAGCAAGTGAGAAGGGGGGGAGAAAAAACAAAACAAACAAGACATGATGAAACTAGCAAAGTGGTTAGGCTGCAAATTGTATTTTTAAAATCTGATTTTCAGCGTTCAGCTTTTTGCATTATTGATATTTTATACATTTGCCTTTTTTTTTTATATCAGAGAGAGAAATAAAAGAAATTTGCTTTTTTTTTTCTCCCTGACCTCATATGAGATTATATGATAAAAAAAACAACACACAACAGTGAATAGTAGCTGAATGAGTGTGTGTACTGCAGATTGTGTGTTTGCTGGTTGTGTGTGTGTGTGTATTCTCACAGGGCAGTTGCGCAGGTCTCCCATGTTGCTGGCGTTGCGAAGCAGTTCTCCAAACATGTCCGGTGTGGGTTTCTCTCTGCACTCCAGCATCCGCACTGCCTGGTTACTGCAGCGTTGAGACACAACAAACACAACAAACACAACAACAATCAACAACTAAAATCACACACTCCTTGAATGATTTCACGGTCTGCGTTTTTAGACTAAAAAAAATTCAAAGATTTCCCTCCGCAGACCACAAATAAAAACAACTGCCTCGCCGACGCCGTGCAGATTGCTTAGGCAACCGTCGCACACCGGCTCTGAATCAGTCCCACAGGCATTTTATCATCAGCTTTAATAAAGAAAAGAAAATGAAGGGAAAGAAAAAGAAGGAAAATTAAGTACAAATCTAGATTATACCGACCGTGAACAACAGTCATTCTGAGCAAATTTCTAAATCCTTCCAGGCTCATGATCTTTGACCTTGAGCTGAAATAACAGAGGAATATAGTGTAACATTACAGTGTGAGATTATTGTTACACTTCCTGAAGGAGAAGTTCATCAACAACTGGAATAATTTGATGAAAAAAGCTTTACTTGTGTGGACTTTTTTTGGAGACAATTTCCTTCAGCGAGGCTTAAAGCAGCTGCATTTATCCCTTTTAAGCACAATTGTCCTCTGAAGGACAAACTCAAATATACATCATTATTATCTGTGAATACCAAATGAACTTGTGAGAGCTCGTCTGCGCTCCTCCACCATGTATGGGATTATGTGTGCAATGAATCAGCATTGTTTTTTTTTCCCAGTGAAGTATTCCTTTAAGAATAACGATTTCAAAAACCATCCAAATCTCTCCCTCCTCCTCGTTCTCCTCCCCCGCCTCCCCCTCCTCCTCCTCCTCTTCTCTCATCCTTTCCATTAGCCTGAAATGAACTCAACCTCTTCACTCGCCTCTCTCACTCGATTTCAACCCCACGCTCACCCTTTTCCTCTTCAGATGCACTGACAGGTGCAAAGCTAAGAAAGCAGAGAGGGAGCAGCAGCAGCAGCAGCAACAAGCGACCGCAGCCGGGGACAAATGTGTTTCCTTTTGTTTACTCACGTCTGATTCCCGCTTGAACCAGACGTTTGTTGTGTCCCTTTGCTGCCCTCTGATTATCGCACTCACGTTGACGGCAGCAAGTTTGTCCGTGGCGACTGTGAACTCGCTGGAGTTACTGCAGCGTGGTTAAATGTTCGTGTTTGAAGGAATTCCCTCAACACGTAAATGAAATATAAAGTTCATGAGACCAAAACTTGCCCGCTCTATTTAAACTCAAACATTATAAGTGGATTAAATGTTGACAGGCAGTCGTGTCAGAGCAAATATGACGATCGATGATGATTTAACAGACAAGATTCAGCCGCAGTGTCCGAGGGACCGACAGTAGGCGACCGTTGTTGTTGTTACGTTGTGTCCATTGACTCGTATACGTGTAACGGTCTGGCTCAGGTTACAGGTTAGAGTGCTGGGGGGTATGACATCATTGTTTCACAAAATATCTGTTTTGGACGTCTACACGAAAATGCTGGGGAGGCGTTTTGAGATTTTGCCACTATGGGACCCATTGCCAAAACCCCCCAGAAAACAGCTTTTCCACCTGGACGAGACGCCGACACGATGAAAAATTAAGGCGGATTCATTAAAGCCGTTTTCATCTGTACCGGCTCTAAATTTGTGCCAAATTTCGGGGGATTCTCTTGAGATGTTTCCAGGATATTGTGTTCACAAGTCTTCGATTAGAAACTACATTTTGATACTTTGATTAAAAGCCGTCGCCTGATTGGTCCGTTTGTAGCTGAGTGGTCATTGGTCAGTTTATAGCCGTGTGCTCATTGGTTGATTTGTAGCTGAACACTGATTGTTCAGATTGTAGTTGTGTTTTGATTGGTTGATTTGTGTCCTGGCATGCTCTGACTGATATGTAGCTTCATTCTGATTGGTGGATTTAAAGTTGGGTTTTCAATTGGTCAGTTTGTAGCTGTGTGCTGATTGGCCGAATTGTTGCCACTCAGGAGCCTTTTTTTCCATTTGTGGATTTGCAGCTGGATTTTCATTGGTCAGTTTGCTGATTGGTTGATTTATAGCTGCATTCCCATTGGTTTGTAGTTGATCAATTTGGAGCCCTATTGCGATTGGTCGATTTAGTTTAAGTTGACCTTTGACCGCCAATCAGCAATCTAATCAGTTCAGACAAAGTGAACATTTGTGCCAAATGAGCAGATATTTTCCTGAGATATCGTGTTCACAAGAACGAGACGAGACAGACGGACGGACAACCTGAAAACATAATGGCCCGGGCCGCGGCCATCACCGGCACAGAGTAATAAAAATAGCTTGGCAGCGCTAACAGGCACAAACTCGGAGCGGCGGCACCGCTGTGGCCCACAACTACCTTGACACAGTGTGTTTATTTGTACTTTTGCCCCCCATTCATCCCTCTATTTCCTCCGCTGTGCTCCATTTTCCAAAAGGGAGATGGACTGATATATCCTCCCATTTCCCTCTCATTCACAGGCTTCCCGACCCACTGTTCCACTTATAGATTTATGTCGCCCCCTGGGTCTACTGAATCAAACAGCTGATTGATTACTTCCCCTGTTCCTTATTTCATTGACTCGGAGCATGTGTGATTTTTATGTAACAACTCGGAGGATGCGCACACGCTTCTCCTGTGTGGATTCACCCACCTGCATGTGTGTAGGCCATACCTCAACATGGGAAGGGACACATGCACAAGTTCACCTGCTCTTGCATATGCATGAACATACTGTACACATGCATGTGCATAATATGTGTGTGTGTATGTGCATGTGCGTGTGCAATTGTGCTCACAGATGAGTGTTCAGCGGGGACCCATGTAGGAGAGAAGAGAACACGCTGTACCTTCCTTTACTGCCACCCAGCCTCAGCTTGCTGCCAGATTTACTGCAGTGTGTGTGTGTGTGTGTGTGTGTGTGTGTGTGTGTGTGTGTAGGTGTGTGTGTGTAAGGTGTGTGTCTGGTCTTACCAGAGGGATGTAGTGGAGATGTAATGAACCATCTGAATGAAGGGCAGGGGGTCTGATGTGGCTCCACAGCTGTTACACACACACTGCAAACACAAACACAGACTCAGAGTCATCACAGGACATTGTGGTGCTTTCAGCGAC
The DNA here is from genome assembly GCA_030347415.2 of Decapterus maruadsi. NCBI lineage: Eukaryota > Metazoa > Chordata > Actinopteri > Carangiformes > Carangidae > Decapterus > Decapterus maruadsi. The sequence goes on along the minus strand of CM064888.1, from coordinate 6,981,908 downwards.
GTTCATGTGGAAGATTTGTTTTATTTTAAATCAATGAATTAAGTGACACAGGTGAGAGACGGAGTGGGCGGAGTCTCCTACCTGTTCGAACAGAGTCATGGCAAACTTCTGGTGTGGTATACAGTGTTTGGCCGTGCAGATGTCCTCTCTGCTCTCCGCACTGATGTGGAAGTGGATCCGCATCAGGAGATTCTCCTGAGAAACACATGCACATCAATTAATGGCTTTCCTCTGTATCGTATGCATGCTCTATTGGCGTATGTGTTTGTTTATATTGCATGTGTGGAGAGTGCGTGCACTGTGCATGTGTGGAGTCGTGTGCGCTTGGTCGTTCCCTTTGGTGCTCTTGTTAATCTGACCGTGGGAGCAGCATCTATATTTCATAAAAAGCCGACGGATTCCCTGACTGAACACATTTACTACCAATCGATCAGACAGCGCCTCTCGGGCACACACATAAAACACACACATACGCGCACACACACACAGACTGTGAGGTCTTTAAGGCAGAAAGAAGGAGTCTGAAAGTGAAAGAGAGAAAGCAACAGGAAGACTCAAGGAAAGGGAGTGTTGTAAAGGAAGAAAAAAACACAGGAAAGTGTGAAGACATTTCAAAATTAAAACCTGTGACTAATGACATTTTCTCTTCTTAATTTTCTCCTTCGATAAATTAGGTTTATTCCAAAATGAGACCAACGTTTGAAAAATGCAACCACTGAGAGGAGCTTTGCGTCTGAGGGAGTAGACTGCAAATATCATACTATACAAAAGACAATGTAAACACAGGAAGTGTTGCTGATGAATAAATAAAGTGATGACTACAGTATCTTCTGCCTGAATTGTAGCTTTTGTATAAGTGTATTAAAGAATGTCTATCTTTAAATACCAACAGGATTTATTCATTATATCACGAAGAAGCTAACAGCAATAGTGGTGCTTTGATTCTTGATAAAGGGACAAAATTTAATTCCCCCATTATAACAATAAAATGAGCCATTACTCGTCTAAAGAAGTCCAATCACAAAATAATACAACTGTTAAAGTGTACCTTATATTCACATTTTTTTATTTACTCCATCAACTAGTGGGAAAAAGGTGTTCATGTGGAACTAACCAAGTAACATGCTCGACAATGACGTAGCTTTAAACTGGTAGAAACGGTAAAGGAATGAAGTTTGATGCTGAACTGACCATGTTAATTCTAGCATTAGGTGATACTGCCAACGCTGGCCACGTAGCACTGGAAAAACTTTTCAGCTGCTGTTTTTAAATCAGTTTCTTTAAGCCAGTTTGGGAAGATTGAATGCAATAATATGACGTGTTATCATTTTCACAATCACAAAGTGTAAATACTCACATTATGCATGTAAAATTCAAACTGTGGTCAAAACAAACGTTGAATATCATCCACTTGACAGAAACCATATTTCTTTGAGGCTGCTGTGCTGGATCTCCCCCTGTCCTGACTGCAGTAAAGACCTGGGATTTCCTCAAATAAGCCTCCAGGCAATCCCTCACTTCTTTGTGTGTGTGTATGTGTGTGTGTACAAGTGTGTGTGTACTGTATGTGTGTCCATGTGGTGTTGCAGACTCACGAAGCACTCGGCAGCGTCGTCCATGATGCCCAGCTGAAAGCGTTGTTCGTCTTGGAAAGTCTTGGCCAGAGCGCTCCGCAGTGCATCTGATGGCAGCACACGCTCACTGCTGAACTGGAACTGAGCAAAGATACTCTGCAAACACACACACACAGACACACACACCCATATGGAAACCCATTAATACTTAATTTCAATGCCTCAAATATACACTCTGACTCTGCCATAGATGCTTTTCCTAAAAGTCTCCTGCATTGTCAGAGTGTGTCCATCTCCACATGTATTCATTAATGTGCTTGTATGCGTTTTTTTCATTTCTCTCTCGCTGAAACAAAACCCTTTATAAACACATTTGTCCTGTAAATCGGCACCATGTTCTGTCAACTGACCCATAAAACAGAATCAGTGGGAACTCGTTGTCAACTTGTCAGGTCCAAAGTGCTCTACAACAACAGAAAACCCAGACCGGACTAAAACAAACGCCTCACAGCAGCACAGCTGGCCTCAATATCAGCCCATATCAATAATAAATGGCATTTGTAGTGCACTTTTCTCCGACAAAAACAGCTCTCAAAGTGCTTTGTAGCGGTAAAATAGAAACCAAATCAAACTGTTGCATGGGTGGGTGGGTGGGTGGGGGTGTGGGGGCTCGGACAGAAAAGCTAGGCCACTTAAGTGTGTTTTGAGGCCAGTGCTCTGAGAGCAAAGAAGAGGATCAGAGAGAAAAAGCTTGTTTACACTATTTACATCCAGACAAACTGCCAGAACACCGTTGTCGTTGTGACCCCCTTATGCAACCAGTCAGTTTTCTGTTTCGTCCTAATGCTGAATGCTGTATCATCTCCAGGTGTAAATGTAAATACTATCTGCCATTGAGGTTGTGGATAAACATTTTCTCTTTCTGTTCAGTTTTATGTGACGTTAGTCCAGTTTCAGGTGGATCCATAGCGGCTGCTTAATTATTTTGGCTTCTTTTGACCCCATGAAAACACACCAACATCTAACAGTGGTGCTGTGAAAAAGATCATCAAACAAAATCGGGTATTAGACAAAAATAACCCAAGTAAATATAAAATGCAGTTTTTAAATGATGATTTAATTTTATATGGGAAAAAATAGATATCCAAACCTACCTGGTCCTATGTGAAAAAGTAATTGTTCCCCTTGTTAAATCGTGAACTAACTGTGATAAACCTTCTTTTTTTTTTTTCTTTTCAAGTTCAATTCCACTGTCCACACCCACGCCTGGTCTCTGTCAGGCCTGTTGGATCAAGAAATCACTTCAATAGACCTCAGTGAAGGTAGTTTTAAGTTGGATATTCGACAAACATTCGCTCCAGGTACAGTAGCACAGTGCGACTCCGAGCAAACCACTCCAACATTTCAAGTGCACATCCGTATTGCAGGCTTTACAGTAAAGAGAAGACGGCTATAGCATGTACCGACTTCCTGTTATCAAAATAAAAATGTTGGATATCTGAAGCGTGTTTAAAGCTATTGAGAAGCTATGAGCTAAAATGCTAATATTTACATATAAAAAAGTACAGATTTTGATTGAGATACACCACTTGTTTTTACATTTGACATCTGTTCATGATTTTCTTATTAATTTTTATGGGTAAAGATTAGCATTTTAGCTCAATAACTTCCAGGTCATGTGATCAATTGACTCATAATCATTGTGGAATAACAGTACTCCACTGGGTAAAGAAAACTCAAGAAAAAATGAAAAAACAAAATCATTGACATGCATCAGAAAGTGTTACAAAGCCATCTCTAAAGCGTTGGGATTCCAGTGCGATGAGAGTTTTCGCCTCCTAATCGCCTCAGATTGTGTCACTGGAATAAGCAGTCGATACTCGCTAAAACTATTCACCAAACTAATTTGATTATTGGATTACAAATGAGTTTGCTTTGTGATTCTTGTTTTCTTTCCCTTTTAAAAAAGTCGATCTATAAGTGTTATCTGCTGCTGGAGCTTCGGCCCATTGTTGCATTTACAAGACAAGAACAAGAAGTTATCGTCCATCTTCTTAGTAGCGCTGTGTCTTCAGAGCGGATTGGAGGCCACAGGAACATTTCTAAACATTTTCTCATTGAAACAACAATTTCTTATTTCTTATTACTGCTACAAGTGGTGGATACAGCTGCTGAAAGAGACGAGTCACATTAGTTTTAGCAGCAGTGACAACCAAACATCACAGCTGTCAGTCACTCCGTGGCTCCAGAATGAATGAATCCAGACGAATCAGTGTCTTAAACGTGACGATTTACAGGAGACTGATGATAACAGGAGAACTGAAACTAACACCGAGTTCACGCCGAGGCAGCGAGACGAACTTTTGACTGAGTCTGAGTGAACTGAAAAGAGCCGAAGTCGTCTGTAAAGTGGGAGAGATAAAAGCATGTCTGCCTTCCTCTGGATTGCCAACGGATGAAAATGACCTAATTTTTTGGGTCGGTTAGAAATTCTCAGCAGGAAGAAGAAGAAAAAAAAAAAGAAGCAGCAAAACCGAGCAACTATTTTTGACCAACACTAAAACGGCACAAAACATAAATAAACACGAGTCTGCCAGTCTGACGCGGCCGAGCAGCGGGTCGGAGCCGTGGACTCCGAGTGCTCCTGGTTTTCTGTCACAGCGGTAATTCAATCACTGATGAGACGGCTGGACTGAAAAGCAGCAGGTGCTGTGTGTCCTGAGGGCTCATAAGCACTATATTAAATGACAGAACGATATTCTCAACGTCTCTCCAGCAGCAGCGGCAGCAGCACATGAGTCAAGTCCACAGACTCAGCAGATATGAACGTCTTTGATATGAGCGACAGCATTTCTGTTGCATGTATTTTTAAAACGCATTCATTCATTCAGGGAAATTTTGGACCCATGATGTGTGATGAACCTCTTTAATTTCATAGAGTTGCATAATTTTGCCATTCTCAAGTGTCTTAAGGCAAAGCAGTAATGTTCAGCCATCAGTTTTGTGTGGAGTTTATAAAAGAAATCTAGTTAAATGTCCGAGTGATAATGGCCGAGTCTGACAGGAATATTGATGTTTGTCTTAAAATACGAGCATGGTGCAGAGACAAAAACTTATTTAAACTATCCATTCATCTCTAAAGTCATTTTTTTAATGCAAAAATACAAACTAGTTGCAAGTTTTAGCTTCAAAATGATGAGAGTGTTTACAACGTGGAGTTTAAAATGTTCTCTGTTGGACACGAACATTAGGAAAGCTTGTGATGTGAATCTGAACGTGGGGTCACTCAGTTTCCGTCCAAAAAAAAAAAAACACTTTCAATGCAGAAATTGTTAAAAACTTAAAACAACTCTTCAAAAAACACAAAATCCTGACTCAGGTCAGACGCTGCAGCTGAAGTGGTGAATGAGTCAGACAGCAGCACTGATGGAAAATCACCGCTCGCTCGCTCCACGGCTGGTGACTGGTCGGCTTCGGTTAGTTACTGTAAGACGCTGGCGCCGGGTCAAGAAGAGTCCAGTCAGAGTAATAAAGCACCGGAGTCTGTCACTGAAACACGACATCAATACACAAAACAAACAAACAGTCACTACCCCGTCATGCATGAGTAAGCAGGGATTTCCTGTTGTGTTTTAAAACATAAAATATCACCAGTGATTACGGCTGCAGTTAAAGAGGGATGTGAATCAGAAGCACTGCACAATAAAAAGCCATATTAGAGCGGTTTTTCCCGTGCATGTACAGTAGCACTTTTCTGCTAAACCAGCGACACATCAAGGCAAGTTAGGGTTGAGCATCTCACCCAAGGATACTTCCAAGGATACTACAAGTTATACTTCTCTTATAGTAGTAACCATCCAATCCAATCCATTTATTTATAAACTCAAAGGTTTACAAAGTGCTGTACAGTAAAATAAAAGCCATAAAACATACTGCAAAGGCACAAATAATAAAGATAAAAAAACACGATAAAACATAATAAATAAATAAATAAATAGACTGTCCATCCCAGATAAAATACATAAAACCAACAACCTACGTAGCGTTGACTACTTTGATCTGAAAATCAACCGGCATAAACCACCCATTTTGATCAGAAAGAAATGTATTTCAGAATGAGCCCGTTCTGATTAAAATTTTCCAGTCTGCGTGTTTACATGACGCAGTTTTATTCAGATCGGTGTTTATTCCAGTTTTATGAAGAAAATGTGTGTGGAGAAAATGAGCAAAGTCACTCAGAAGAACACGTTGGAAGTGGAGGAATGTTTGGTATTTCTTTTGTACTTTTGTTTGAAAACTGCTGAAACAATGGATCAATTCAATTGTCAAGATAGTTGCCATCGTTCTTTTTCTTTCCTTTTTGAGACTGGAAAGTGTCGGAGTGCTGCACTTCAACCCACAACCCACCACTCACACACACACACACACACACACACACACACACACACACACACACCTCCACCCTGTAGCTCCTGTCCAGCATCAGGATGCCACACTGTGTCTGTAGCAGGACCACTGGACCAGGCTCGCGGCTCTCCAGCTCAACCTGGAGATTAGCTAAATCTTCTTTCTTTTATTTTTAAAGGACAATTCCAGGTTTCCAGTTTACTTCCCTCAAAGCTGCACAGACAGCGTGCGTCAGATGGCGACTCAAACATGCACCGAGAAGTTTGTTTACTTCAAGCGAGCTGACATGTTTGTAAAACTAGATCTAATTCAAAGTCTTACGTAGTCTCGCACGAGACCCAGGTTGACGTGCTCGGTGTATTTATGTGCAGTCGGAAGCTCCCGTTTGCGTTATAAACGGGAATAAATGGGAATATCAACTCTTGACTTGACTGAATTTTTCGGTGCATGTTTGAGTAGCCATCTGACGCCCTGTGTGGAAAAAAATTGCGGCTTTGGGGGATGTAAACACCCTAAGCAGTGGAACTTGCATCCGCTCCCATTCATCGCTGCCGTGGTGATGCGGGGACAGACACAGCTACCACAAAACAAATTCTTTCTTTTAGACCTAAAATGTTAGGAAAATACAGCCCCCAGAGTTGAATTTGCCCGGAAGTGTCCTTTAAAACCAAAGCTCCACCTTGAGCACAAAGTTTTACTCTCAAAACACACGACATGGAGTTAAAACCGAGTCAAACCTGAAAATCTCTGTGTGTAAACATTTCCTGGAGATGTTTCCTAGACGTAGTTACACAGTTGTTTCCCCTCCGTCCCTCTATGTGTGTGTCCGTGTGTGTGTGTGCGTTAATTCAACGTGTCAGAAGGTCACGTTTGATGTTGTGGAAGCGGTTACAGACGGTGGAGAAGAACATATGGAGCGAAAGTGTTACAGAACAATAGGCCGGAGTCTGTGAGTCTGTGCAGGCTGAGGGTTGGCAGTGGGAAAGGTAATGCAGTCGTGCTGACGGAGAGCAGAGTGTGTGTCTGTGTGTGTGTGTGTGTGTGTGTCTGTGAGAGAGAGAGAGAGAGAGAGAGAGAGAAGCAGAAAGAGGAAGAGAGAGAAAGAGAGTGTGAGAGAGGAAGAGAAACAGAGGAAGAGTGAGGAGGAAAAAGGCAATGTGTGAGCAATAGGGTGTGTGTGCGTGTGTGTGTGTGCGCGCGAGTGTGTGTGTGTGCGTGTTATGGTGGCTATGCTGACTGCAGCAATGCGCCAAGGAGAATGGAGGGGGAATATACCCTACAGAGAGAGGGAGGGAGGGAGGGAGGGAGGGAGGGAGGGAGGGAGGAGAACAGGGAGGGATGAGGCTGAGTGAGTAAGAGAGGGAGGTGTGTGTGTGTCTGTGTGTGTGTCTGCGTGTGTGTGTTAGTGTGTATGTATGTGTGAGCAGTGGTCTAAGTGTGAAGACAGGAGCAATCTACACCAACTCCCACATTCATTCATCTTTCTCCGTTCCCCTTTCTCCCATTTTCTCTTCCTATTCTTGGCTGTCTCTGTGTGTGTGTGCTTGTGTGTTTGTGTGTGTGCATGTGTGTGTGCGTGTTCAGGTATCTGCATCTAAGTGTGTGTGAGTGTTGTGCTGTTGAGAGAGATAAAGTGTTGCAGTGATTTCTAGGGGGATCGCCACAGGCAGCCTCTGAACTTGTGTTTACTACAGAACAGTACGAGCGTCTTTATCTGCTGCAGATAAACACACACGCACACGCGCACACACACACACACACACACACACACAATCCTCTTTTTTTCAAAATAAAAGAACTCATAATGATCATTTATCTCTTTTTTTTTGATGTGTGGAAAATTTAACACGTCATTAAAGCTCATTCCGCGTGCGTCTCGCCTGGTTATTGGGAGGCTTTTATCTCGGTTGCCGTGGGGACTACAGCTCCAAACAAGACTTTTGGAGCAACGTTACATCTGTTCGTGTCTGACAAAAGGAAAGACAGCGACAAGAAGGGTAATGAAAACTGAAAATGTGAGCACACACACGCACACAGACAAAAAAAACACCTTTGTATCGTTACACCCACAGCTGACTCACGCACAACACACCCACACGCCGAATGTGTGTGTGTGTAGCATCCCAGCGTGGCGAGAAAGATTTGTGAGACTCTCAAGGTGCATGTGCATGTGTGTGTGTAGCGGTGTTAGTGAGTAAGATTTGTGTGCATGTGTGTAATATGTGTGTATGTGTGCAGCATCCCAGCGTGGGCTCTGCTGGCTCAGCGCTTTCAGCCGGCCAATTAATTACAGAGAAGCGCTTGAGACAGGACAGCGTGTAGAACACACACATCGACACTGCTGCACGCACACACATACACACACAAGCCAGCACACACTCACACTACTACAACACAGCACAGCACATTACACACAACTCGTCCCTTCACTCAGACAATTATTTGTCATCGTTGATGCAACAAATGGCCGGAGCAGAGCAGAGCAGAGCTGCACGAGGCTCCTTCATTATGAGGGTTTCATGATGATACAGATGTTTGTTTGGCTGCTTCCTCCCAACACAACAGTCGTTCAACCTGTAACAGCTGCTGGAGAAGCTTTTACTAAAACACACTCATTGTTCAGGCAGCTGTGAACTGGTAAAAACATGGAGCATGATGCTTTTGAACGTGTTAAATGTAGAATAGAAGAAATTCCTGCACGATGTTCTATAAACTTGCATAAAGTCTTTGATCTTGGACGAAGCAGAAGCTATTGTATGTTTCAGTCTATTTAACTAAAGAGTAGTCTATATGCTTTAACTAAATAGTATGTATAAATAGAAAGAAAAGCACAAAATGTGGCAACATACCACATACTAAGACTGTATGGAGGATCTATGATTTATAAGCAACGCGTTTCGCATATAGCTTCTTCAGGGTTTTCTAATTTTTAAATTGTATATGTTTTAACTAAATAGTATATTTAAAAAAGCTCTAAAAGAATATAACTTAAAAAAGAACTTCCATCAATTAAGATCTTGTTCTAATATACAGTATAAGCATATGGGTTATAGTATAGTCAATTATGAATAGTTGAGTATCATATAAAAACCTAGTTGGATCGGTCTTGTCTTGTATTGTTGTGTCAATCATGGTATTGTCGAAAATATATGTCATTTTGTTAGTGTATATTGTTTCACACGTCTATGGTCTTCATTGTCTATATTGTTTGTATTGTTTCATGACTATGTCTATATTGTTCTCTTTTATTATCTTCATGTATACGTTTGGACCCCAAGAAGAATAGCGGATGCGAAGCAGATGCTAATGAGGATAGTAATAAACATAAACATAAACATATTCGACCTTCATCAGGCAGAGTTGAAGCACTGAGAACAAAAAAGACTTAAATGGACAACACACAAACATGAACAACTAATTGGAAGCAAGCTGATCGATCACTGCAAGCTGTGTGTGATTAGGTGATCAGGTGTCTTAACGTGTTAAAAGTGAAAGTTCTGCTTTCACATAACTGAGGTAAAACATAAATGAAAGTACTGGCTGTGAGGAGGAGAAGATTTCAGTCGTGTCGTCAAGTCAAAGTTGTGAATATCCTAAATCCTCAGTGATATAGATGATCTGAGCAGAGAAATAATGAAAAGAGAACGAAAGGAAGGACAGAGAAATAGGAGAATAAGGGAAGATGTTAAAGATGAGGCAAGGAAGAAAAAAAAAAGCAGGAAATACGTAAAAAGGATAAAACAGAGATTCAATGCAGCCTCAGAGTTTCCATTTAACAAAACTGCAGCAGCGAATACATTCCCTCACTGTGATGAGGATATACAGTAATATTCTGATTGGATCACTGTGATTCAGAGGATATCAAAAGTAGGAACTTTAATATCCTCTGATTGGACTCAAGGCAGGCTTTTGAAACAGATTGAATCACAACTACGACTTTGTAACGTTGGTCCGGTCAGATTTTTACAGAAAGTTCACTAAACGGCCAGTCAAAACTCATACCAGATCGAACTGGTATGACTTCACAGGAAGGAAAAACACAAAGTACGAGTTTCCTTGAACGCACCATGAGTTAGCAGCCCCCGCCCTCGTCATGCATCTATTGGTCCTCGTACTACGTGACCACATTCACGCGCATCCCTTGGCTGCACACACAGCCCTTCATGCCGTTCTCTCTCCTCATTGGATAACACTTGTATCCCACAAGAAAAATTTTCTCCTCGGGTTGCAGCAGAGCAGAGTCTGTTACGGCTGAAACACTCCATGTAAGTGATTGCTGACGGAAAATAGGACTATTTAGGACTTATATTAACAAAAACATTCCACTGATATCTGCTTTAAGTGCTGAGAATAAAGTAAAGTTTTCTTCTTTATGTAACTTCACATCACTCATCATTTGTTGACTGGTTCCTTAAAAAGTCTCAAAGTTGTATTCAACCCAATCTGAGCCCATATCGAACATGTCAGTAACAATTAAACCCAAATGCATAGACAGCACTGTGAATGTCTATATGTATAATCCAGCCAGGGATCACATGTCCGACAAAATGCAATAACACTCATGCATGTGAATGTACAGTGTATAAAATAAGTACTTTACTTGTGATTATGTGTGAGTGCAGTGTCACGTCTCCACGTAATTAGAAGTACCGGAGAGCGGTGTCATAATCTGCTGCAAGAATCTCCCCCACTGTGTTTATTAGCAGACACCACCAGGTATTTCCAAACAAGAATATTGAATCGCTTTGGCTTCAGGCTTTGTTTGTGCTTCAAGGATTGTTGTACGCCTTTTCAGCAAAGTCAAATATGTTATTTAGACACTATTTTTGCTGAAAGCTTAAAATTAATGACGCATGTTGCTTCTCCAGCAACTCTGACAGCCAAGGACCTTTCTACTTTTTTATCTTTATTAGTTTGTCGGATTTTATTTGAAGTTTATGGGCCACATTTGTTTTTTGTTCCTCGGTGATTTAATGTAAAATGTTGTTTTGTGTCTATGTGTTGGAGAAGTTATTATAGAAAATAAAAAAGGAGAAGAAGAAGCAGCAGCAGCAGCAAATAAAGGAAAACGAACGACATATTGGTGATGACATGAGTTTGTAAAGTGTTGTGTCATGTTCTCGACTGTCAGGTAAATACAAGAACACCTTTCAGATAACAGATTGCATTTCAGACACCAAACATTTGTGTGTTTTATAACAAAGGCAACAAACAGGAAGTTAGTCGTCAACTATAACGACGACTGTGTGACTAATTTCCAGAACTCAAAAATGTACACAGCAGTAAATCTCAGGAAAAACTGGGTCACTGTGCTTTAAGTGATCTGAGAGGGGGAAAAAACACCAGAGTGGCGGCGGCAGCGGCAGCTTCAGGTTTCTGAGTCGAGACGACCACAAGCCATTAGAGGACAGAGGAAGACGAGAGAAGAGTTGTCTTTTACCTTTAAAGCACAGAAGATACACGAGTCCTCCATGCACTTGTGTGTGGTCAGCTGTCGAAAGCTTCGACGAAAGATGTCGAGATGCCACAGAACCTGGGAGGAAGAAACACACACACTTTTACACACAGGAAAAATATCATAATGGAATATATGTTACTGGTAACTATAGAAACAATGTCATAACGCCTGTTTCACCTTCTGCCTTGACGCTGCTCTTACAGTTATCCATTATACAGTATCATAGCAGCTGTTTGTGGAAGTCTTTTGTCACTAACAGGGTTTACACACGATGTTGCTATTTATTTACCAGGATAATTCACAAGCAGTCCCATTTCCACATTAAAGGAATAGTTCATCAAAAAATGAAATTCAGTCATTGTTGACTCACCCTCATGCTGATGAATACTCAAGAGTCGTTTTTTATTCCTCAAAGTGCATCTGGAGACCCAGGAGGGGGGTTCAAAACTTTATATGAGAGTAATAGCGTCTGACACAAAAACATCCATAAAACTACACAAAAACCCTGAAATATTCCTCCACACTGCTCGTCCGCTGCAATCCAAGTGTCCTGAAGGGATGTAGTCCAGATTTTACACGAAACGATGGTCACGTCCGCATGCATTGCGTGAACGTGAGAGAGCGCCCCAGGCAAATTCAATACAGGACTGTTTAGGCTGTAAAAATGTCCTCAATGAAATTGTTTTGGGTAAACTCTGGATTATTTCCCTTCAGGACACTTGGATCGCAGCGGACGAGCAGTGTGGAGGAATATCACAGGGTTTTTGTGTAGTTTTATGGATGTTTTTGTCCATAAAACTACTCCGGAGTATTTATCAGCATGAGGGTGAGTCAACAATGACTGAATTTCATTTTTTGGTTAAATATTCCTTTAAAATATGATCTAAGCCTAGACCTGAGCTGACTTAGGGGCGGGCCATCACCAGATGTGTTCATTTCTATACTGTAACAAATGTTTATTAGAATAAGAGATCATGTTAATTAGAAATAAGCAATGATCGTTTTTTTAATCAACAAACTGTAACCCTGTTAAATATGCAGTTTTACGTATCAGCTCAGACTGACAGCAAGACAGCTCATGGTTGCTGGTTGCCATAGTAACACAGCATGCTTCCTGGCAAGTTTTCCAGGTGCGCTGCAGTGTACAGAAACAGTGAGTGACAGGGATATATTTGACGCTATACATGGACTGCAGCTGAACCTGGGATCAGAGCAGAGCACACACTAAACTTCCCCCCCGTTAGTCTCATCACATCCCATAATCCTGCTGTCTGCTGGTCATGATTCATTTAATTTGATGTTTGGCTAACTTTGAGTGTACTGTATAGATTTAGGGGGCGCGGGGGGGGGACGTGACTCTCAATCAAGCCTCCTGGAGCTTTAACAAATTAAGCAGCATTTGCCTTTCTAAAAGTGAACCACATCACTTCCTGTAATGTGAGAGGGTTGCAGAGAATCACCAGTCCAGTCTGCAGCAGCTCCATGTGGCTTTCAGCCATTTTCAGCTAATTGTTTTCTCCCCAGCAGCTCCCACTGAGCGTGCTCTCTATTTTGTATATTTTCAGCAACAAAAGAGAGGCAGAGAGTCAACGGGACAGACAGAAAGACAGACAGACAGACAGGAAACAACCGGCACAAAGCCCAAAGCACATGCAAACTAGTGGAGAAGTGGACTTCTGCATGAGGAAGACATCTTTCTATCCTCCTCTTCTCTCACACACACACACACACACACACACTCTCTAGTGCATAATTAGAGGAAAGGGCTCTTGGTATATTCATCCGGCATGGTGAAAGATAATATTGACACAACACTGTCCCTCAGGCTTTGACTCAGATGTGCAGCACAGGACCACACACTTAACGGCATGCACGTACATTTCCAAGTGTCACACACACATAAAACCAATACATAATGCAACCTCAGAAACACAATGCTGCGTGTGTGTGTGTCTGTGTTAAGGAGAGAGTGATAGGTGGAGGAAAAGAGGGGGTGGAGGATGACAGACTGCATGCTGACGCCAGTGTATGCGTTCTATCCCCCCCCACACCCCTCTCTCTCTCTCTGTTTCCCCTCCTCTCTCTGTAGTTTATTTGGTCGTGATGAATCGGCTCCCTGCAAAGCACTGCAGCAGCCACAAGGAGGGCACACTCTCCCCATGCCCATCTCTCTTTATCACTATCCATCTATCTATCCATCCATTCATCTATCCATCCAGCACCTCCCTCGTCTTTCTCTTGCTCCTCCACCATCTCTTTCTTTTTCTCTTTCTTCGCTTTTACTTCTTCCCGTGTCTCTCTTTTCCTCGAAATACTGCAGGAGCTGCTCAGGTGGGGAAAGAAACTACAGTGTAAGAAACTAACGAACATAAAAAAAAAAAAAAGTGAGGCGAATAGAAATCGACCATCTACCAGCAGCTCGTTGTCATGGTAATTTCAGTGACAGACAAATTTTACTGGAGTATTGATTAGTTGATGGTCTTGTGACATCAGTTTATTACAGGCTAATAAACATGATAAAACACCTACAATTCGAGCACTGTGTTTTTTATTAATTTACCTATTAAGTCTAAGTTGCAGATATTTAAAGTTTAAAGGCCCCATATTGAGTGAAGTTGTATTTCTAAGTCTTTTGGATTATAAATCAGGTGTAACTTCTATATCAATACTGTGAAAGTGTCGAAGCTTCGGTCCATTGAGAAAAGCACACAGCCTATACTCAGAAACTAAACCTTGAAACAAGCTGTCATACTGTAGTTTCCTGTACTGTAGCTTTGTGATGTCACAAATATAAAAGAAAGGTTTATTAGATTTTAATTTATGACTTTATAATGAACTATAAGCTTAAATAAGGAGTTTATGACACATATAAAGATGACAGTTATGATTTATAAAGCTTTCATCTACGGTATATCAAAGTGATACCTATTATTTCTAAATAAAACCACTAAATTATACAGATTAATCTAAAAAGATGGAGATATGGAGATACATTTGTGTCTTTATTATTCAATCAAAAATATAGTATATAGGCTATATTTTCTATTTTCTAATCCTTTTTTTGCATTCAAACACTTTTTTGTGATTGAAAATGTTTCTTTTTTTTTTACTGAAGTGAAGTTTGTTTTGATTGAAAATATCTTTTTGTTTAAATCAACTTTTTCTTTTGATTGAATAATAAAGACACATACTGTATGCCTCTCCATATGTCCAGGCCTCACCGACCTCGACCTTTCCTCCAACCTTGCTTGATAAAGTACCTGAAATCTGCTGTGCTTTTATTTAATCTCTCCTCTCCTCTGATTGGCTGAGATTCATGAGACAGAGATGCATGAATGAAATCCAGTACGTCATCGATAACAGCCTCACAATTTACTGTTCGGTCTCTTTAAACCGTGTCAGAGGTGTGCAGAGTTACTGCAGAGGATAGATTAAAAGCATTCACCTGGTGAAAACACATGGTGGCTTTTATTGTGAAGCAGCCACAGGAAACTCGATGCGTTTGCCACCCCGGTAAGCGCTAAATACAACCTATAAACTACCTGCTCAACAAGCGTTATTAAACCTTTCTTGCTGCTCCCAGTGTAACTACGGATTTTATCAAATCAACCACACCGGATGGAATTTCAAGGATTACAACAGTAGTTTAAGGTGAATGACCATGACACCAGATATCGCAGTCCAAAAGGTTATAAAAGCGTTAAAAGGTTTCTCTCTTTTATCAACAAGACTGATTTCTGGTGCTACGCGGCTCAACCGCTGGAGTGAACCACAAAGGAAAACTCAAATCGAGGCCAGTCATTGCTCAGAGGGAGTTTAAAGTCCTGATTAAACGTACTGATTAACAGCAACTGTGGCCACAAGTGACGATAATGGAGCAATAATAAATGGTGAGACGAAATGTAAGAGTGGCAAAAGTAGAGAAGTGGAGTCATAAAGTGGATTTTGGGGCCCGACGCTCTGCTGGTTTTTACTGTGAAGTAAAGATGTCCTCCTGATCTAGATGATTTATTAGATTTTAATTTATGACCTAACTAAGCTGAACTATGAGCATAAATAAGGAGGTATATAAGGACAACAGTTATGGCTTATGAAGCTTTTATCTATGTTATAAAGCGATACCTATTATTTCTAAATAAAAGCCACAAAAATTATACAGATTAATCTAAAAAGATTAAAAATGTTTAATCCTGTCATTATACAAGCATGGGAAGAATTAGAGGCACAGCTGCTGTCATTAATGATAGGAAATGCTACTGGGGATCACTGAGGTTGTGCGCTTCAGCTGATCTGCATCATAAAGTTCACAATTTCACAAAAAAAAGCCCATTTGTTATAAATAAACAAACTATTTCATTCATTCCCTTCCTATACCCTGCAGTGTTTCCTGACCTCCACACTGACCTTCACACCTGCTCCCGATGTGACCTCTGACTAAACAACACAAGCCTCTTTGGTTGTAAACTCCCAGCTCTGTTATTGAGATTCAACATTTATGCATCTTGCACAACCTTGCATTGGATGAAATTGGCAAGAAGATCTTTAATTTAAAAAAAAAAAAAAGGATGGCAGGTACCGATGCAGTCCTTTAACCTCTGAGTCTGACAGAACCATGAATGTCACATCAGCAAAAACCACTCAAACAAGATGTCAGTCAGCGTTTCCCTGGCGCCCGACCAGCTGCAGTGTCACCGTACAGCTGGACACATGCAGATGATGTAGAGTGAGCGTTTGTTTTGATTTCAACGCTCAATATGCTGCGCAGGCTTTAGTTATTGGAACCAGGAACTAACTATTGGATCAGCTATCAACAAAAACCATTCAACTGTTTCTGTTTGTAGTTTCTGAGCCAAAGCATGGATCAGACAGAAAATATAGAAATGATCCAAACTTAGCCGACTGAATATTGATGACATCACTGCTTTTGTTTATTTACATTGTCGAGTTTCTCCTCATTAAACTGCATGGCAAGGACACACACACAGACACAAACACACACGCAGCCTTATGAGTAAACCCATGTGTTCCTGCTCCATCAAAGCCAGCGCGCTCCACGCCGCCTCCTTTACTTTATTTTATTTATACCTGCGTTCACACGGTGAAAAAAAGTTGCTGAGCACGTACAGTACAGTACGCACAGCACATTTCACCTCACAGCACCTTCCCTCGCTCTCCTTAAATCACACACACACCATCCACAACAAAACACTGCTACCGCTGATGTTAATGCTGCCGATGCTGATGCTGCCACCACCCAGCAGCTACACTGCAGCAGCAGCAGCAGCAGCGGTAGCAGAGGCTCCAGTGCCTTGCTCAAGGGGCTCTCAGGGGCAAAAGAAGCCGTGCACTGGTAATAAAGCAGGAGATGTTATTGTGAGTAAACACAGCTTGGTTCAGTTCAGTATTCTACTTGGAAAAATCTTAAACACTGACTGGTATCGGCTTCGCCACGGTCAGGATTTGATCCTTTCGTCATTGTAAATTGGAAAATCTTTAGTTATAGTTTGTTGGAAAGAAAGTACAAACACCGACGGTCAACATGTCGCCTTAAGACGGGCCGGACATTTCATTATTATTCTGTTTTTTTCAATAGCTAGCATTTAGCATTTGTACATTTCTGACATTTCACAGACCAAATGAATAGATAATCATTTTAAAAAATCATCTTAATTTACAGCAGAAGTGCTAAAAGAGTTAGCCTGTCCTGAAGCTGAACTTTGACCCCTGATGGCTCATCTCGAGCTCGTACAACATGAGAAAACACACACACAGAAACACACAGTGAAACAGCCAATGAGCATCTCATGACTTGATCGTTCTCTCGGTTCATCCTCCCTCGTCTGCGTCCTGTTAAACACCCCCTCTCCTCTCCTCTCCTCTGTGTGTGTGTACATGTGTGTGTACACGTGTGTGTGTGTGTGTGTCCTTGAGGTGGCCCACTTCTCCTCTCCCCGTTGAAGCTGCTTTGTCTTTGTTGAGACACATTCCTCCTCATTTCACACATAAACTTCATGTCCTTCACTTTGTCTTTTCATCTGTCTCTCCCTCCCCCCACCTCCTCCCCCCCTCCTCTCTTACCTTATTTGACTCTTTAAGTCCAGTCTTTCTCCCAGCAGTATCCCCTTTAGTCTTCTCATCAGTTTTGTCATACTGTATACTCCTCATCCCTCTTTCTTCTCTTCTCCTCCTTCAGCAACTTTTCGTCTTCTCATCTATCCCTCCGCTCTCTTCAACTCTCCCTAAGCTTCTGCCCCATCACCTCCCTCCCTCTTCTCTTCAGCTTACTCTCTCTCTTCTTCCCCTTCTCTCTCCCTCCCTTTCAAGCCAGTAGTCAAGAGGCATTTGTGTGTGTGTAGGTATGATTGTGCCAGCTGGAAGTCTTGGGAGGAGGGAAGTGTGTGTGTGTGTGAAGAGAGAAAGAAAGAGGGAGAGGGGAGATGCAGCAGCAGCAGCAGCAGCAGCAGCATAAGCGTCTCCACACACTGAGTGGATGTCCACACACTGAAGCCAGACGGAGCCGCGGTGCCAAAACCCACCGAAACACGCAAGCCGTCTGTTAATATGGCGCTAATCTCATCCCTGTCGCATTTAAATACTGCAGTGTGAGGAAGAGGAAGAGGAAAGGAGGGGAGGGGATGGAGGGAGGGGAGGGTGGTGGTGCATGAATGTGTGCATAGTTGCCAATAATGCATAATCGCACGACATTTCACAGGAAAACACCATCGCTCTGACGATAAAAACGCAGCGGCAATTCCAACCGAAGAACTGTGCATTAGCATTTAGCAGTTGGAAAAGTGACGCATTGGGTTTCGACAGGAAACAGCGACTGTGAGATGAAAACGCTGATCCGTTTCCCCCCCACACACACCTCCCACACCCCCTCCCCAAACATCAGATAATCAGCCCTGGAATTGTTTCTCTTCTTTACAACGTCTGTCCAAGTTTTACGGGAATAAATGTGACTGGACGAATCCCAATGAAGTCCATATTAAATCATCACATTTAACACAGTTGAAGTTTAAAGTCCCATAAACTTGAACCGGTCGTCTTTTTCCCATGATGCTCTGCTGGCCCGCAGCAGCACTGCAGCTATACCCCCTCACACCTCTCGTTGTCCTTCGGGGGCTTTTACGCTGAGGTCCAGTCCTCTGCAACGGCAAGTGTGGAAAATGTTGTCCCCAAGTCTCCAAATGCTGTGGTTATTTATTTATTTTTTTTATTAGCGCAAAATTGCCAATAAAAAAAGGGTCAAAACTATTTGGAGCTCTCGCTGAAAAACTGTTTTGGTCGAACACACATTTGCCTAAAAATAGTTGACACAAGCCTGAGGATTGAGGTCAGGTGACGGGTTCTAAATATCTCCATGATAAACATGTTACTCTCCTAATACTTTCTGAGTGCCCTGAATTCGTGTGTGTGTGTGTGTGTGTGTGTGTGTGTGTGTGTGTGTGTGTGTGTGTGTGTGTGTTTATCCGACTGACCTGCAGAGCGCTGTTGAGGAAGCAGCTGTTCTGTCCCGGCTCGTTGCTCAGGCCTTTGCTGGGTGCAATAGAGGTCATGGTTCTCGGGGTCACCAGCCCCTGCACCCCGCCTGCTGCTCCGCCACCCGACGCAAAGTAGTTCCTCTTCCACGACATCACTACCTGGACGCCCCCGTTTCCACGGCGAGGCGGGGAAGGGGCGGGGCAGCAGACCGAGCGACGGCCTCTATGTCACTCCCATGAGAGTGAAAGAGTGAGAATGAGAGAAAAGCAGAGGAGGAGGGGACGGAGGGAGGAAAACGACGAGGGAGGCGACGGCGGCGGTGGATTGAGGAGAGGCGGCGGGTCTTGAAAGTGGAGCTGGCACCCATACAACCCTCCTCCCCCTCTCCAGCCGTGTTTTTTTACTTTAAAATCTGTCCACTCGCCGGAGCCAGCAGTTGGCTTTTTGTTTCTTGTTTTTCTTCTTCTAGCTCCTTGGATTTAGCGGCCTGTGTTTGAGGACATGAGAGCGTGTCCAAGGCGTCCTTTGGCAGATTGTGTCAGACAAATGTTGATTAGGCAGCAATGCTGCTCCCATGTGGAGACTCTTTCAATGCTTTCTTCTCTTTTACTTTTCCTGTAAGACACAAAAAAACCAAGCCATTAGGACTCCTCACTCAAAACGTTAGAACAGCTCTTAGCAGGTTTACAAGAACAGACACCAAAAACCGATTTAAAGAGGAACTATGCAGGATTTTTAGCTTAAATATGCTACTTTTTTTTTTTTTTTTACCTCAATTAAATGAGTAATTGTTATGGTTTAAAAAATGACTTTTAACTTGTTATTTGTTACAAGGAGAATGGAGACTCTCTGCCTTCCACCTAGCATCTCTCAGCGGCACGGCAACACAGACGTGCCCCGTAACCCGTATCCTCTTGTTCATGACAGATTACACTACACAAATATACATGTCGTAACATCGTATATGATATATAACGTTATCTACCACCACTCTACTGATCTTTCTTGCCGTTTTGTTGTAAACAAATGCACATGGTCGGGAGGAGGGTTAGCAAAACAGTGGAAAAGCGACCAGACTTACATAGTTCCCCTTTAAAACATGGTTTTGTGCCATTTATTACATGTGCTGCAAAAATGACCGTCTAGTGGTAGTATGAACACTGTTAGCAAAAAAAAATTCAAATGCTTTTAAGGATTAAAAAGTACCCACTGCTGCCAAACTTGTCCTACTCTCACTGATTACGACACACTGGATGTTTCAGGGCAACTAAAGAAGGTAAAACGTGGAGGAAGGACAGGTAGCTTCTAGCTAGCCATCGTCAGTGATGGTTGGCTAACACTACCGACTTAGCCTCGCCCAGAAAATAAGTCTGATTATCATACAGTATATGTGCAGCATGTGTGGGCATGGTGATATGCTTAAAATAGTCTTTGTGTTGCGTAAGAGGATTACAGCAGCTGACTTTTAAAATGCATTAATCAATAATTTTGTTAAAGAGTCACTTATGGCCAACTTTCTTAATCAGATAATTCCCGCTGCACACAAACTTAGCAACAAGCTTTTAAAGAGAAAGAGAGGGAGAAAATCTAATAAATGGCTGTTTTGCTATTGTTCCTCTCTTTCCCCCAAAAGGCCCTGACAAAAAAATTGATTACTGCAGCTTTAAATGTGTGTAGGTTTGGTGGCATTTGCATCATAAATCGAGATCATCAGCGTCACATGAACACAACAGTGCTGGTCGGGGTAACATTGCATCAGTGATATGACACCGGGGCCGCTCGGAGAAATCTGTTATGTCATTTTATAATCAGTACTTAGGGACTTTATCTGGAGCTTATGCTGGTGCAGCATCACTGTGCACTGTTTCCGAATGAGTGTGTGTGAGATGTGGGGGGAAAAATGAGGCAGTCAGTGTGTGTGTGTGTGTGTGTGTGTGTTTGTCACCAGACAGTATGTGTGCGTGGGTGTGTGTACATGAAGTTGCGTAACACCACAGGGCAGTAACTAACAAATCCGCAGTGCCCCCCCACTCCCCACCCCCCCTCCTCCCTGCCTTCCCCTATAGCTTCCCCACTTTTTGGCAAAGCTCCCTCGCCTGGTTGTCGGGTTGCGTTGCCGCCACAGCACACACACACACACACCCCTTTGGCGAAAGGCCAGAGGGCGCAGGGATGCTGCGGTGGCGAGCAGGCAGGCAGGCAGCGTGGGCTGTCACCATGGTGATGGCCACACGGGACTGGGGTGGCGAGGTGGAGTGATGAGGGGGTGGGACGGACGGAGGTAGAGAGGGGACATCGTGACAAGTGAAAAGCATCAGTGCGAATATGAAAGGAAACATTATGCAACAGTTAGAGAGAGAAAATGCAACGTCAGTTCATACTTGTCACACAGTCCATCTATCTATCTATCTATCTATCTATCTATCTATCTATCCATCCATCCATCCATCTAGTTATCCATCTATCCATCCGTCTATCCATCCATCCATCGATCTATCCATTTATCCATCTATCCATCCATCCATCTATCTATACATCTATCTATCTATCTCTATCTCTCTATCTATCCACCCATCCATCTATCCATCCATCTATCTATCCATCTATCCATCTATCTATCTATCTATCTATCTATCTATCTATCTATCTATCTATCTATCTATCTATCTATCTATCTATCTGTCTATCTGTCTATCTATCTATCTCTATCTCTCTATCTATCCACCCATCTATCTATCATCCATACATCTATCCATCCATATATCTATCCATCTATCCATCCATCTCTCTATCTATCCATCTATCTATCCATCTATCCATCCATCTATCCATCCATCTATCCATCCATCTATCCATCCATCCATCCACCTATCCATCCATCCATCCATCCATCTATCTATCCATCCATCTATCCATCCATCCATCTATCTATCTATCTATCCATCCATCCATCTATCTATCCATCCATCCACCTATCTATCCATCTACAGGAAAAAAGCAGAAATCCACGTTCAATACATTCATCCATAAACAAACAAATCCAAATTACCAGAGGATTTATAAAAGGATTTGGCTGGCATGCCCATGTGCCATTTCTCCTCCACAGCACAGCATCCTGAGCATACAGTGTGTGTGCGTGTGTGTGTGTATGTGTGTGTGTCTCCCGCTGAGTCTGTGCAGTGTGTGATCACACATCCCCTCGCCTTCTCTGACTGCACCTTACAGCCACACACACACACACAACCAAGATCGCTCTGGCAAGCCCTCGCACAAGCGCTGTTTATGTGCCCTGTATGTGTGTGTGTGTGTGTGTGTGTGTGTGTTAGTGCGTGTGTGTCCCCACATCTTCGGCTAGTTACCATGGAAATAGGCCAAGCAGCAGGCACGCGGGGGAAAAGCCGAACCATGTGATTTAACAGAGAGACACACTGTGCTGCACTGGTTGAGAAAACGCACACAGACACACACATACACATATGAACACACATGCACGCACGCACACACAGATACACACATGGGGCTGGCGAGTGATGATGATGTGTATTGATGGTGGAGAGTTCCTGGAAGCCAGAGTGAGTCAAGGCACAAGTCAATCAAACTCCCTGACCCTGCGCTGGCAGGCATAAGGAGACGAGGACCTGTGGTCGGAGCCCAGACGGCCGGCGACCACACACCCAACACGTCTCCACGTGTGATGCCGAGGCGAGGACGCCGTGTCTGTGTGTCTGCGTGCGTGGCTTCACCTTATTATCTTGTAGGAATCTGTCCCAGCTTGACTTGAGACAGAGATCTCGGGTTATGTTAATAATTATGACATAAGTGTAGGTTAAAAAAAAGCCAAAATTATTTCTTATTAAAAAAAAAAAAACTCATCTCAAGTGTCTCTTCTTCCCAGAAACAATGTTCTGGTTAATTCCCCGACCTCGGTGTCGACAGTTTTCATTGGAAATACTTTCTACTTGAGAAGCGGTCTCTATAAAAACAGCTGACATCATGCTCTGTGGACTTTTAAATGTCATTTTCGATGCTGCGAGCTCCACAAACAACATTCCTCTCACATCCTTTGTCACCGCAGTGGAGGAACTACTCATGCAGTGCGTTTACATGGACTTGAGTATCCTGGATTTTTGAGTATCTCGTTTTTGTGTTTGTGCAATGTGCAATGTAAACATCATATCCCGATTTCAGAAACCAGGATACGTCAGTGATCCGGTTTTCAAAATCTGAGACGGTGCAAGTAAAATTTTTCACCTACTTGCGCATGTGCAACCAGTAATTTTGACGTTGGCTAAGCAAACAATGGATGCATACTTTCTTCCTGGTAACCCTAGTGTACCAGAGGCAAATCCTGATTTAGAGGATCATCATAAAAGTCTTTATCAGTAACAATGTGAATCTTAAGTTACTGTGCTTCTAGTAAAATAAGTTAGTCTGGACCCCTGACCGAGATACTGAAGCCCATGTAAACGCACTGATGGATACGTTCCACAGGCGCAAGTGAGGAAAATGTACTTTTCAATAATTTTGATGAGGCGACCTTTTGACCTTTTCAACTCCACAGACGTTTAGCGGGTTCATCATTACGGCTGCAGCGTTACTCAGAAGCCACAGGCCTGTGTTTTATATTCTAGTCACAACCCACAGGGTTTCTAAACAGGTCAGTCTGAATTATAAGGACATGTACTGTATAAAATCTATATTATGTCAAATGAAACCATGAATTTTAATACACTTGCAGCCAGAAATGAAGGAACATGGCTCTTGTGATCAAGTGTTTTAAGGACCTGACAATATAATGCTTATCAGTGCAACACACACACAAATTATAGCCTTAAAATGAACAGTCATTTAAATGCTGTTAGATCCTCTGCATATTTTTCCTAGTGTCAAGAAATCTTCTGCATAGACCAACTGAGTGGCATGAATGGATTCATCCATAACAGCCATCGTCTGTGTCTGCATATCCAGAAACTATTAAAGCACATAAACCTGTCACACTAGTTGCATTTCCATTGTAGATTTGCACGACTTAGAAGCTTTTTTTTTTTTTTTAAGAAAAGTCGACAAAACGCAATTGTCATCAATGGTCTGTGTTTCTATTTGAGTTATATGAATAAAGCAGAGTTTTTTCCTCTTGTTACATCATTCAAATTAAATGTGTCGATGGATTTCCAGCAGATTGCCTCTGTGTTGGAACTGGCTCCCTGGGGTATCATACGTCAAGTACCGAAACCTGTTTCAATTTTCTAAAATACTGCTTTGTCAAATTGTCGTTTTTTTTCTTTTCTTTTCTTTTTTTGTAATTCATAATTTCAATTTGCACATTAAGCAGGTAAAAGGGAAATGCACCAACTGTTGCACTGGGTGATTCGTTGACTCAAACACCCTCTTACTGCTGTAAATGATATAATATAGTGGAACCAAATGTGTATTCATCCACCCTTGAAAGTAGTCCTCAGCAAAAGCTAAATTTACTCCTGTTTGAGACATGATTGATAAAAACAGTGCCAAACTTGATCATCTATGTCTTCACTAGGGACCAATGAGATTGCAGCACTGACAAGTAAGTTTTTGTGCAACTACCATTCATTACACTAGCGCTGCATTAAACTATGTTGAATTTATCGCAAGTTTTTTCTTTTCAAATTACTTACAAGTTACCAAAAAAAAATGGCTTCTGAATAGACACATACAGAACATATAAATATATACTGTATGTGTGTGTGATGTCAAATGGGGTGGTGAAAGGTTTTATCTGACTCTTAAGGAAACACATTAGGGCTCAGACTCGTGAAAGTTAATGACCAGGAGGTGGTGGTTAGGTTTAACGCAGAGTTAAACTTCAAAGGTTTGGGTTTGGATGTTAAATTTATATATTTTTTCTCCCCAGTTTATATCTAAATGGATGAGTGAGTCAGTGTGACGGCGGATGATTACTTCAGATGATCAATAAAAGCCAGGGAGGGCACAGCTGGGAGCACTGGGCTGTTTTTACGTCACTGACACAACAGATATGACTACTTCAACGTTGCAGTAACAGTTCTGCATTTTCTCCGTCATATCTGTCGGTGATGTTGCTTTTCCCATCTCTCCAGTATCAAAACTACTTTCCTCTTCCCTCCTCTGTCCTCTCCTCTGTTTCTCAACTTTTCCTGGGCTCGCCATGTGACGCGCCGAACTTCAGAGAGGTTTTATCTGATGACGGCATCTGAAGGATGGCTCAACGCCTGTTTGGGCCCCCGGTGCAGCGTGACACCTCTCTGATCCGCAATCTCTGCGATTAATGTAAACATCCCGTGAAAAACATCCGTCCACATCCATCTGTTATTCCGCCGCTGCTCCGTCAGATCAACATTCGAGAGGAATGGCGCGACACATGACACCCAGATCAAGCATTTCTTGCATTTTTCTGCCCCCCCTCTCCAGTTCCCATCACATGTTTTTCAACTTGTTTACTCTCTCTCCCTCTCTCTTCCTCCACCCGTCGTTTCTTTCCATCTCTCGGCGCTTTGGAAAGAACATGAGACATTATTTCTCCTCGGGATTAGCTTTAGCCCGAAGCTGTTTTTGCTGAGGTCTGTATTGGAAGTGCCGGGTTTCCATCCAAGTATGCAAAGCAATGACGTATCAAAACGGAAAAGCTGAATGGGAATAACAAAACTTCCAAGCTGCTTTGCATCCTCCAAAAAGGTTTTTTTTGCACTGACATAAACGGAAAATATTTTCAGAAAGATAGACAATTACCCAATAACTCGGTGTGAATAATAAAACATCAACACTTTGGTTTCTGGCTGGTGACCACCTCTGAGAAGTGAGACTGTTTCTAAACTCGACCTGCTGTCATAAAAACAAAAATACTGCATGTTCCTAGGATTAACCATTAAACAATTATGGGTCTAAAATACACCACATGGCTGCTGGAACTGGCTCCTATTGAGCAAGCATTCATGAGGTCAGGCTCCGATGTTTGGGCGATATGGTTTGACTCTGTGGTGTCAGGTCGGGGTGAGGACTGTGAACTTTGTAGGCAAGTTCAGATCTTTCACACAAACCCATAATAAAACACAAAAACACACCTCCTAATGGATTTAAGTTGAAACAAATTGCTGCCATAAGTCTGAAATAAAACAGACAAAACAATCTCTCCACAGGATCTGATAGCATCTCACGGCATCACATGATCTCCCTCATCAGATGAACTTGCCGAGTTGTTTTTTTTAAATCGTAGGTGTTGGATATTTCTGCGCCCCTTTGTCGGGAACTTAGTACTTTTATGTTGGTAACTGCAAAACAATCTCACCATGAGCTCCACTAATTGCTGACCTTCATCTTGCTCTTTTGTGAGCCAACGTGAGCCAACGTGACAAGTCACAAAAATGGTCTTAAAAATAGAAATTTGGCATTTACAGTACAGTTCTGTTAAAACTGAGCTTGAGTGTGATATGTTGCAAAAAAAAGAAAGAAAAAAAAAAGCTCCGGAGCTGCTACTAAATGGACCGTGTGCTGAGATTGTTGTACCGCTGTTTCCAAGGTCAACAAGCTCAACTCATTATACCCCATAACCTTTCCCCTCGACTGGAACGAAGACGTAAATGTCAACAAAACTATGTGGAAAAGGGTGTCCACATACGTCTGGCCTGAAAGGTCTTCAGACCCAGGACGTCGTCCGCAGTTATCATCCAAAAATCTGCATCTTTCCCACTTAGCTATTATGTCTCCATTTGTTTTTTGCCTTGAGAGTTGGGTGGCTAAAAAAAAAATTGCTGTTGATGTCTCCGTTTTGGGTTTTGAATTTACTGTCACTGTTTCTCTCTTCCTCTTCCTCTCTCTGTCTCTCTCTCTATCTTTCCCCCCGGCTGTGGCTTAGTGTGGCTCGGTGACAGTGACACCAGTGTCAAGCAAGCTGGACAAAGAGCTGATACTGTCCCTGAGGACAATGGGCTGTCTCTCACACCGTCTCCCTCCCACTCAAGCAAACATAAAGATGTGAAGTTTATTTATATATCACTTTAGAATGAAAATAATAACAATCTTAATCTGTCTTTCTTCCACCTCTGTCTTGAGTTTTCCTCTCTCTCTCCAATTTACTTCATCGTCGTTCCCCGCCGTCTCTCACTTTTCTTCCACTGACCTCCATTTTCCATTCTCATTCATTCTCTTCACTTTTTCCCCCCATTTATCTCTGTCTTTTTTCCTTTCCGTTTCCGGAAAACTTGACTTCACATGCATGTGCTGCTCACACTCTCCCTCTCTTTCTGTCTCACACACACTGTGGTTTTCCTGTAACTGGGTTATGTGTAACTTCAAATAGCCCTAGTTGACAATAGGGAGAACCCAGAGTTCATCCTCCCTCTGTGCTTCACTTTATCCCCTTTTGAATCTAGAGAGAAAATCTAAAAAGAACTTTATGTACGTATATATTTATATGCATGTGTGTGTACATATGTGCACATGTATGGGCACACATGCACATTACCAAGACTGGGATCTCTTTTTTGCAAGCTTCAAGGTCATTTCCCCGCTCAGACTGTAGCATTAAAGTATACATGTGAGAACACACACACACACACAAGCTCATGCACGCACACAACAACACACACGCACATGCACATGCACGCACATGCACACGCACGCTATAACCTAGATGCAACCCATTATCATCATGGCACATGTGCAAACCCCAATCCTATTAGTAGAAAATAACAAGAGGGGTGAATATTTGCTTAATATTTAGGTTATTACATAAGCATCCTTATTTACGATGCATGGGAATCATGTGAGGTTTTTACGGTTTAGGTCAGAGTAGAAGGAGAGGAAGAGGAGGAGGAACAGGGTTTAGGGTGATGAGGAGACAGAGAAAGGAAAAGAAAAAGAGAGCAAACAAGATTGGAGGAAAAGAAAAGCAGAGGGGTGCAAGTGCAAGCATGCAGAGAAAGGATGAAGTAAAGGAAGGAAAATGCATGGAAGAGAGGAAAATGGGAAAGGAGAGGAGGTCAGTGGAAAGTGAAAGAGCGAAGGAGAGGCAAGGAAAAAAGAGAGTGAAATAAGGGGAAAAGGGTGAGAAAGAAAATGAAGGGAAGGGAAGAGAATAAAGGAAAGAAGAGAGAAAAAGGAAAACAGGGCACAATGCAAATGAGAGGAAATTAAATGAGGGAATGAAAGAAAAAGATAGGATGAGGGGAGACAAAAAGACAGGAGAAGAGGGGAGAGAAGAGGAGAGGAAAAGTGGGACATTAGATTGAATAACCAGCCACACATCAAAGAAAGAAAAAGAGAAAGAGCGCTCCAGCGGATGGTAAAGGCAGGGGTCGACAATATAAATGGCCCGGTGGCCCGGACGTACTTTTCAAACCGTCAGGGCCACCAGAACGCTCCAAACACTGGCCCGGTGGGGCCAGTGAAAATAAATGCCTTGAAAAAAATATAACAAGTAAATAAAAACTAATTTCACATTAAATCCCCCGGTTTGAAATGATAACTGTCAAATCGTCTCGGTAATTAGCGCTAAGAGCCGACCCGATCGCCGACAGAGACATTACTTTCTGTGCGCATCCAGCGCTGTGCCCTGGCCCGTCAGCACCACCTGCAAGCAGCTGCAGCTCGCTCACTTCACTCCCGCGGAACGCGCGCCGCTCGCTCACTGCTGCTAGAAGATCGTCTCAAGAACCGATAAAAAAAACCTTTTTCTGTACCATGAAACGTCCCTCCTCCTCAGCGCGTCAGGTCGAGTCCTGTCAGGACCGACACGAACGTTACACACGGGCCAGAGCTCGCGCTTGAGCGCCAGCTGTTCGGTGTGCGCCACAGCGGTGGTGCACGTGACGTTTAGACCATATAGCCTAACGACCAAAAAAAAACGTGTACAAATGACTACATAACTTCATGTTTGTGTTGAGGCATATTTACCATTTTAACTCATTGTTAAACCACAGTGGAGGCTAAATACTGTGCAAGTCTAATGTGAAACAGTTATTTATTTATTAAGGGGATAATTCACCCAAAATTCAAATTTCAAATTATCTACTCACCCTCATGTCGACTAAGAGCTGTGAGAATTTTCAGAGTCCTCCTTCCTTCTCTGAGTTATTGGGGGTCCACGCAGCAGGATTTGTCCATTCTCACAGCTCTTAGTCGACATGAGGGTGAGTAGATAATGAGTGAAATTTGAATTTCGGGTGAACTATCCCTTTAAATAAAGTAGCCTGATGAATTTAGAAGCACTTCTTTGTCCTTCTTAAATCGAATCGTGGTATTGAATAAGTATCAAGAATCGTGGAAATTTATTGTTATCAGCATATAAGAAAGTTCCAGCCTCGATGGCGAAACTGCAGGAATTGGCTTGAATATGTTGTTTTTCGTTAATATGGGGATTGATGCGTGTTGTCCTGGGCCAGTGGTTCGAATGGCGGGGCCAGTGATCTTCAAAAGCCACTGGCCCAGAGGGCCAGTGGCAAAAATCCCTTATTGTCTACCCCTGGTAAAGGTCAAAGGAGACATATAGTGCGAGTCTGCCTTTCTCTTCCTCTCCTCCTTCTTCCCTCCATCCCTCATAATCCCATACATGCAGACCCAACCAGACCAAGACCACTTTAACTGAAATGCCAATGATAGATGAATCCCCTGGGACACCGAGACACAAGCCAGGCTCAGTCACACACGACCACGTCCAGAGAGAGAGAAACGCTCGCAGGATTTAAACCAATTAAAGAGCAGAATATAAGTGAATTTAACAGACTTACATGCGCTTTGACCTGTTTCCTCCACACAAATGATTTGTCTGCAAATAAATCAATGACACACTGAGATTGATTGATTGTTTCCTCCAGATCAACACGGGATGATTTGGTGTTGTGTGTTTGGATTCTGCTGATACGACAAGTTATTCTTATTCCAAGCAATAAATAGTTGTTGTTTTTTAATCATGACAAATCCACACAATCTGCATGAGAAATAATGTGGCCAAAGAAAAGAAAAAAAGAGAAAAAAAAAAACTCAAGAAGACCCAAAGTCAAATCCTTCATCCTCAGCTCTGAGGATGTTTTGGTCACGTGTCAAGTTGCCCGATTGTCCGCCACAGTCAGCGACACACGACATCACATAAATCGCCCTGATTGGTTTGACTGTTTAAATAATGCTAGTGGAAACACACACACACACACCCTGCAAGTGAAGTCGCTCAGAGAGGGAAGAGGGAAGCCAGAGGGCTTTTCTGGCAGCGTGGAGCGAGGCTACAGGACGAGCTATTTTGCAGATAAAGGTAATGTGAGTTATACCTTCCAGCACAACGACACAATAAAAAAGCTTCCCAGGCCTCGAACAACAAGAACAACAACAGCAGAGTACAGTGACGGCTCATGAAATATGGAAAACAGCAGTGTATATAAGGACACGCCATGTTGAATCAAGTGCAAACATAATGGCATGGAGGTGGTGTTTTGGTGAGTGTTTAGCAGACACAGTGACACACACAAACTCATGTGTTCATATGAACCATGTAACACAAAAAACACCAAAGTATTTTATCTCCAAAAAGTAAAATTGATGGTAAGTCCGATTTAAATGTCAAGGCGACATTTCAGTTCAGTTCGGAGGGTGGAGGTGAGATGAGTGTGTGAGTGTGTGTGTGTGTGTTGTATTCATGATGTTGTGGGGACATAAACCTGCCTGACTGAGATTTTAAAAAAGACCCAAAAATAGACATCAGGGTTAGGGTTAGAGTTCAAAATTGAATCTGGGTTCAAGTAAACCTCACCATACCCGTTCAACATTTTGGCAAATTCAGCAGAGACATGAGCTGCTCAGTGAACACAGTGGAGGTGAACAGTACAGGTCCCCTGTCCCTCATTAAACTCATGAAATACAACAACAACTCCAAAACGCTCTCATGGACAAGTTGTGACCTGCACGTTCGCAACACTATGAAATAATCATGTATAATTATGTAACATTACGAAACACAAAGCAATACTCTGAACTACTTGCACTTTTGAAATCACTCCGCCCAGGAGCCATGTCTGGAAAGTAGTTCTGGCCGCATTTGCCTCAAAAACAACTCTGTCTTGTAATGTTACATGATTTTTTCATCTCATGGTGATCGTGCAGGTCACCATAGTGTTTTGGAGTTGTTGGATTGTGTAATTGATGAGTTTGATAAGGGACAGGGGACCTGTACCAGTCACCTCCATTATGTTAGCTGAGCAGCTCACATCTCTGCCCCACAGTTCTCAAAACAACATGTTCTAATAGTTAAAGGTAATGAACCTACTGCTGTGATTATAGGAATTATGGCAATAGACGAATTTGCCCAAATGTTGAACTATCCCTTTAAGTTAAGAAGCGTGGTAGTGATAGATAAAGGCATCGGGAGTTACTCTGTCAATGCAACGTCCCTAGAAGAACCCAAAAACCAATGTGTATGTGCTGTTAGACTTAATGAGGATGGCCACCCCGTTTTCCTTTCTTTTTTTTCTGTTGGAGATATTCACGTGTGTGCGCGCGCGTGAGGCACGCAGCAGAGGGCTGTGTCACCATCTCTAATAATGTGACGCCGGTACCACTTGTGCTGCCTGGCGGTGACGCGGGCCAACGGTGAGGGGTGTGTGTGGTGGTGGTGGGGGGGGGGCAACCAATGTCATCAATCACGAGGATCGAAACCGCAACATTAAATCAATAGCGGGCCCCCGGGAAGCGATGACAGCGGAGCGTGAATCCGCCGACGGTAAAAAGAGGAGGAGGGGGGGGGGGGCTGTGGGGGGGTTGGGGGCTGCGGTCTCTCGACGCATCCATCAACAAGTCCACACGGTGTGTAACAGTCCGCACATCCAGCACAACAACCCATAATAGTGGCATGGCATGCACCTGACTGGATGGATGATGGGACAGTGCTCACAGCTAACACCTGTAACTGAATGAGAGAGGGGAAAATAAAAAAAGAAAAGAAAAATACAACCCGGGATAAAATGTGATGAGATGCAAAACCGGGATCAAGTTTAGGGGAGAAGCTACGCAGAGAGAGGGAATTACCTACCGACCCCAACCTGATCGCATCATAAACCTGACAATAAGCGCAACAGAGGGAGAAGACTTGGGCAGCACGAGGAAGGGTCGCTCGTGCATGCGGCTGTGCTGATGATGAGAGAGTATAACGTAACTGATGAAGATGATGATGGTGGTAGTGGTGATGGAGAAGATGACAGTCATCATCCTCGGAGGAGACTGTCACGAAAGAACATGTTTTGAGGGGATCACATCTGGCCAGCACGCTGATTGCCCCCCACCCCTCTACACACAGCCTCACACACACCCGGTTGCCCCCTCCCCTCCCATAATCCTCCTCCTGCTTCCTCCGGTCCGGTCCACTCTCACCGTGTAAAAAGTGCGTGTCCTGTCTGTGCGGGTTCCTACTCACCCCGCGGTGCCGTCGCCGCCAGTCTCCGTCCGCTCGCGTGTCCTACCGTGTGATTTAACGGAGAGAGGGAGATGATGATGAAGAGAGGAGGGCGAAGCCGTGAGCGCATCCAGCCCCCACCACCACCACCAACACCACCGCCACAACCACAACCACAACCGCCACCACCAGCGCCATCCAGCGCTCCGGTCGCGGCACGCCGCTCTCGCGATACCGTGCCATCTTTTCAGCTCGGCGCTGCTGCGTTTGCGTGCGTGCGCGAGCGTGTGTATATGTGTATGTGTGTGTGACGTAGCGGTTTTGACAGGCCGGGTGGGTTTGCTGCTCAGCCCGATGCCGCCGCCTCCCGGGCACGAGGCGAAAAGAGGGTGGATGATGTTATTCCGGGGGGGGGGTGGGGGGGGCGGTATGGAGACAGTGTGGGTCAAAATGTCAACCTGGCCCAACAGTTGCATTTTTGTCTAACAAACTACACCTTGTAAACCGCCATACACTCCCACCTGTGCAATACTTTCAATAGGCCAACTCATATTCCTGAAACATTTTGGTAGGCTATGTTTGTCTTATCGTTTTTGTATCTCTCTATATTTGCATATTCTTCTACTTATTTTTTTTTTACACAAATGCTACTGTAACAACCAATTTTCCAGTGTGTGGGATTAATAAACAATCTTCTTATGTCTTTACTGCTGCTCTTCTAACAGTATATTTCAAAAGACAAGGATGGAGATTCATTGTTGACAATAGCCTAGAGAAGACAGATGTTTCCAACTGGTTAGCAAAAAAAAAAAATCCCTAAAAAGTGAAATTACATCCTTAACTTTGTGCAAATCATTTTTTTATATTGCATAATTTGGGGCAGAAAGCTTTAACAACATCAACTGCCTACTTCTCTGCAGTCATGTGAAACAGGTGCATGGCATTCATGATGCCAACACTTCCTTCTAGAAAAAAAAATATATAATCTAGACTCTAGAGTTTTGGTCAAGTCATAAATAAAGAAATGAGTGGGTAAAATAAATTGAATGGGAACATTTTGCTCCACTGCATTTATTTCCTATCAACTAATCACTTTAATAGCAAAAAAATATAAATCTCTTGTAAAATGTGATGCATTCCTACAGCCGAGACAAATAGATGATTAATTAGAAACCATCTTGGACATCATTTGTGCCATTTTTATAACGTAATAACACTAAACATGTCATGCTGTCTTGTTGAGACCTTCTTCCACCAGGACATGCGGGCGACATCTGTTTAGCTGCTGTCATTGGAGACCTGCCAGCACCAGTTTACTGTCACAGCCTGAACACACTGACTATTCATAGTGTAAGTGAGAGGTCATGGGGACACCTTTTAGTTTGGCAGTAAAGGTGTGAGAGAAAGGGAGATAAGGTTTAATAATCTGCATAAAACTGAGCTTTGCAGGTAAACTAATGCTTTTTGATTGTAAAGGAATTACAAATTAAATCATTTGAAATCATTTTCCAGGACTTTCCCAGGACAGCTGCCACAGTTTGACAGATTCATGTCCCATTCAAGTGTTTTTTCAGACAGTTGTACCTTATTTTGTACATTTAACCAAGTCTGATTTAAAGATGTGCAGTCCAAGGCTCTAACTTATCTGTGAAAAAATCTCTTACATGCTTAGAATTTATGACAAATTTATCATAGAATAATGCAAAAACATGTTGTTTTTGTTTATAAACCAGCCCTGCTCTTCTATCTGTCACTCAGCAGAGAATAGAAAGCCCTCATGAATGAATGCCTTTAGAGGTTGTTTGTCCAGTCTGGACGACGAAAAAAATCAACTTTTTTTATCATGTAAACATGATTAATATGACATAGGCTATTTAAATAACTACAATATAATATTTCCAACTTGGAATTGCAGTGAACAGTTTCATAAAAGCAGGTCCAGAGAGACAGGAAGTCATGACCAATCCCAATTTGTTGGAAAGAGGCGGGCAAAACAAATCTGGAGTCTTGTCAGCAAGAATTAACTGCACTCACTCAACCAAGCAGCTGCTGGTTTTAAGCAGACACTAACCACTGGAATATCTGCTGTGCTAGCAGTGAAAAGTTTCATAAAACCAGATCCAGAGAGCCAGTGATTCATAGAGATGTAACAAACTTGTGGGGATGGAAGTAGTCAAATATATCTATGTTAATTTCCTACGATATTGGACCCCAGTAGGGCACTATTGAAAGTCTGTGTACAACTAGAGTGGTTCATCCTTCCTGAAACAACACACTCCTACCTTATGATATGGCGCTACCACGTCCTCTAAAGCAACTATCCACCATTTTAAACATATTCATAAGTCAGAAAAACTGGAGAAGTACAATAGCTCCCATTTAAAACACCAGAGAAGTTTGTAGGCTGTTAGCCCCAACATCCACAACAGCCACTGCCAGTTTCAAGCTAACCAACAGCACCAAGATGCTAGCCACGCTAACTAGTGTAACGTTATCTGTAGTGATTTCTGTGCACAACACACGGGTCAGCTGAGTCTGGATGTAACTGAGGCTCGGACATTTCTCCTCTCCTTCACCTGACACCAACACCTTGTCAGTAGAGAGCGTGTAAGATATAGCATTAGCACAGCTGCTGCTAACTAACACTGCTAGCCACTGGCAGTTACAAGCTAACAACAAACAACAACATCACCAACGGGCGGTGCTTACCTGTCTGAAATGTCTTCCCGGTCGCTGATTCGAGCACAATAAACTCCCCAAAACTTCAGAGTTTGAGTTTTGACTGAAGCTCAAACATTTTTGTGAAGTTTCTCCTTTGTTTTCTTCTTATTATTATTATTATTCTGTTTCGTTTAACGGCGGTTGGCAACCAGCTAGGTGCACTCCGATGTTTTCCCTGCCAACGGTGGTGGGCCGTATGTGGGCGTGGTTTATTGTGGCTACGTAGAGGGGAAGAGGGCGGGGCATAATGCTGCGTTCGCGACAACCCGGAACTCGGATACTTCCTACTTGAAAAAGTGCAATCAAACGCCACCTCATGTTGGAGCTCCCACTCGGAAGAAGTCAGGGAAACAAAAATCTACCCCGTCTTCTCTGAAAATCAGTTGTCTCACATCACACAACAATCTGCACCCGCACAAAATCACACAGTCAAAGGCAAAACAATGACTAAAATGCATATTTAATGTTAAAATAGGCTACATTAAAACATTATGAAATATAGGCCTATACTTCCAGATCACCTACTAATGTTGTGGAACACACTAAATTCTTATTGTTTCACATGCTATGTGGTGAAAACAGTGTTAAAGAGGAACTATTGTGCTACAACCTTATTCCAACAGCTTCGGAGTAATTGTGATGGTGAAATAAATGACTTGTTACAGGGAGAATGGAGGCTCTGTGCCTTCCATGTAGCGTCTCTTGGCCGAAAACCAAACTTGCAAGATCAGTGCCAGTGACCCAGTGTCCCAGATCTCGTCTCGGCATCACCGCATCACGCACCCCATAACCCATAATCTCTTGTTTATGACAGATAAGACTACACAAATATACACATGGTAACATGGTATTATACCATTGGTATATGCTCCATGAATTACTTTCTCACTGTTTTGTTTTTAAACAAATTCACATGGAAGAGTTAGCAGAACAGCGGTAAAGCGACCAGACTTGCATAGTTCCCCTTTAAACTAAATATTAATCACTCACAGCCGAGTTAAAACATTTCTGGAGAGGGACTGTAAATGAAAATGTGATGAAATTCTGGATGTAGCTCTCAGCAAGAAAGGAAATAGGCCTATGCATTTTTCAAAAAATGTCAAATTATTCTTTTAAGTTTGATAACTACAGAAGTCAGCGACTTAGCACCTCTATAAAAATATATATTTTAATGACATCTTTGCCTTTATTTGATACTGCAATAAAGATGGGAAAGACAAGTGTGATGACGTGCAATGACATGAGTCCCAACTGGAATCATAGATGTTATATAATATGCACTCTCAGCCTCTCAGATACCAGGAGAAACCTTTTGCTGTAAGATTTTGAACTCAACTTCTTACAAAAATTAATGATGCCCTGAGGAAACAGACAAGATTTTTCTTATAATTAGATATTTCTCCAGGATTAGCACACAAGAAGCAGTCAGGCATTGTGTAAAGGGGAACTTTATTGCATAAATACATAGTTTTAAGAGTGCAGCGTGCATATCTGTTACTGTTCACACAGGTCTCACATTAGCTCACAGTATGCAAAATCATAGTAAGACTTATTCATAAAGTTGAGTATGCAAAGGTAAGAAAGCACACGGGAGACCAGGGGAGACACTTTGTACTTTTCCATCAAGTCGTTTATACATTGTTTTTTTTTGTTTTTTTTTCATGCAATTACACTTCAACATGTGTTCATGGGAGCTTCAGCAGTTCTAACAGTGCATGTGTTGTGTAATGTATGTGATGTACATTTCAATCTGCCTAACGCTCTCTCATGCATGTATGTGTTGATGAGTTCTAGTGCATGTATTTTTAATGTCTTTGTGTGTATCAGACTACATGTACTGCCTGCATGCATGTTCACAAGTCGTCTGTCTCTCCGTCGAAGGGGACGTCCAGGTCCATGTGGATGTGCGAGTTGTCCTCGCTGCAGATCCAGCCGATGGGCGTGCGGTTGAACGAGGGGCGTGAACGGATGTCGGCCTGCAGGTTGGGCACAGGCTCCGGCTCCTCGGTGACGGCGTTGATCTCTGGGATCTCGAAGGTCAGCATCTTGGACGCCTTGTCGTAGCCGCCATATGGCAGCGCCATCCTGGGCAAGAGGAGGGGGGAGAAAAAAAGAGAAAATCTGAGACACGAGCTAACAACAACTGTTGCTGTCTAGTGCTGCACAATAACATTCAACTAAAAATTAATAAAATAAAATAAATAGCTAACAAAGACACACAAATCACCAAAAAGAGACTGAAAACAAACACAAAAGTTGCATTTTGAACCTGAATGGACACAAATCAGACACAAAATGACTACAAAGACACAAATCGACTATCAATAACATCTCGGCATATTTGGTGATGCTGCTTCCACCTGCAAAATGTTACCGAGGTCAGTTTGTGTCCCTGTCAGTCTGGGTGTCTTCCTCCTGCTCCTGGTTGTGTATTGCTTATTCAGACCCATTACAGCTTCGCTTTCTGGGGTCCATGACAACTATCAACACCGTTACAACAGACGGGAGATTCAGGGTTCAAATAAGATTAAGATAATTACATCTAGAACATAATGTTGTCCCTGTGCTAAGAGTAATAGAAGATTTCTAAATGTGGTACAGTGTGTTTAGTCTGTACGACTGCTGAGTAAAGCCAAATAGAGAGAGAGGGAGGAAGTCACATTTACTGCTGGTGAGACAGCAAACTGCTGGCGTCCATCGTGATGTGGTGATATGAGAGAAGCTGGTGTTGCAGTTTTAGTCTGTACTTGTGTAATAATAGCTCCCGTATCTTAAATAGCGTGTTTACAGAGCACATGTTTTATAAAGTCACTGTGTGCTGTACCTCAATCCAACTCAACTCAACTTTATTTATATAGCACTTTAAAAACAACCGTAGCTGAAAACAAAGCGCTGTACATAGAGACGTAAAACAATTACAGGCAATAAAACTGGAAATATACAGTAGAAAATTTGCAATTAGAAACAATAAAACAATAAATAAAAACAGCCCATAAAACACTAAAACTCTTATGCAGGGTTGAAAGCCAAGGAGTAAAAATGGGTTTTAAAGGGATAGTTCAACATTTTGGCAAATTGGCCCATCGCCATAATCCCTATAGTCATAGCAGTAGGTTTGTTACCTTTATTTGTCGTTGTAAGCTATTTTTAGAACAGCAGAGCAGAGCCGTGAGCTGCTGAGAGCTACATTACGGAGATTTCCCTCGTCAAACTCATCAAATACACAATCCAACAACTCCAAAATGCTCTCGTGGACAAGTTGTGACCTTCACATTCACCACGCTATGAGATAATAACAGAAAGTTGTTTAAAAGGGAAATTCAAGTTGTTTTAGAGGCAAATTCATGCAAAACAGAAAACAATTCTGTCAAGTAACAAACATGCTATGACTATAGGGATTATGGAAATGGGCCAATTTGCCAAAATGTTGAACTATCCCTTTAAGACTAGTTTTAAAAATGGACAGTGAGGAGGCTTGTCTGATGTGCCACGGCAGCTCGTTCCATAATTTAAAATACCTGTTGAAGCTTTTGTAATGAGGCATGTCTGGGTGGGCATAGATGGGTCCCGGCATGGCGGCCCTCATGGTGGCCGTCAGCTCCTCGTTGCCCTTCATGGCCCGTTCCCATGGAGACACGTAGGTGCGTACATACTCCTTCCTCCTCTTCTCCTTCTCTGCCTCATGATCCACGGTCTCCACCACTGTCGGAGGGAGAACAGACAAGAGTGAGAGCAGAATCTCACCCAACATGGACACACAGTGACAGCGTGCAGATAAAAATGCGCATCACCTTCTTCTTTTGGCATCTCAGGCTTCGGTGGAACTGGAGGAGGGCACACGATCAGGTTCTCGAGGTTCTGCTGGCAGATAGGAAAGGACAATATAGTCTGATGATCAGCACATGTAAAATATATAAATACGGAAAAAAACACAACATGCAGTCTTTCTCTCACCATGTTCTCTTTCGACACGATGAACTTGTCGACTCTCTGCTGCCGCATCCTGAACATCTTGGAGCCCTTGTTGGAGAGCAGGGAGAGCTCCTCCAGCATCACGTCCTTGGGCGTCTTGATCTTGGTGCCCAGGTCGAGCTCAGAGGCCTCAGGGTCGGACTCGTCATCTGACAGGAGGACAAAATAAAGAGACGATGTTATGTCTGCTATAGTAAATATAACAGTAATTTTACACTAGTTCACAATGTGTTACTCCTGTCTTTCAAAAATATTTTTAAAAAATGAAATAAAATAATATGCGTAAGGTCACACAGGTGAGGCCTAAAAGGGTCTCAGATAAACTGCCCAGTTGGGCTCCATGTGAGGCTCAGTCTGATCCCTCTTCGCGCCCGTGTGGACAAAGATACGAGGCCTACGTGGGTCCTGTGCAATTCATCAAGTTGGGCCCCGTCTGAAACCCAGTCTGAACCAACTTGAAAACCCATATGGGCGAACACAGGTGAGGCCACCATGGAAACTGCAGACAAACCCACTTGGGACCCTTACAGGCGAGATTTAACCCTTATGGACCTCACATACTGTAGACACGCTGGCTGGGATATAGTATGTGTGTTCATTATCTAATTAAATACATAACAAAAACTAACTAGCATTATACATTTGATGCAAAAATAAAATACATATTTACTAACTTTACTAATTTTTTATTGATGCATATATACAGATTTATTTCAGATTTGCTGTAAATAGTTTGTCTTGCAGAGAATTAAATAACAGAAGACTGATATACCCACTCTTTATGTTTTAAGGAAACCATCCCCATTTTTAGAAACCAGCACCTCTGAAACTCACTGGTAAACACGTTGTAATCAGATAGCGTTAAAATAACAAGTGGTGTTTTTGTTTGAACTGAGCTTCATACTGAAGGGACATCTCAGAGAGAAACATTATGTTTTAAAATGTCAAACTATTCCTTAAAAAGAACTGTATTATGCATCAACATTAAAAAAGACATTTTTAACATTTCCTCATAAACAACTGTATTTATTTGAAATAAAAATAAACCTGGCTTCGGGGGTTTTTTTTCTCCCCCTGGTGATTTATTCTTGTGCGGATGAACCACTTCTGAGCATTTTCTGTTATTATTAAAATCATAGATTCAGAGGACGGTGCAGCTTTGGCAGAGGCAGCGCTCTCCCTCAGCGGAGCTCTCTCTTGTCAGCTACACCCATTTGGCAAATTAAAAGGTGGGTTTTACAATCCAAAACATGTCTGATATTGAATCAGGGACGTATAAGACTGTAAAGGGCGTCATTTTATCCTCTGGCTCCCATACCGTACTTGTCGTGATGAATTACAGTAGAAACCTGTTGAGGGTGCGTGTGTATGTGTGTGTGTGTGTGTGTGTGGGAGGGGGGACCAGGGGGAGATGTAGGCGTTACTAGGCCAAAGCAATATAAGAAAAAGGGACACTAGGGGACGTGACAACAGGTTTTCTGGTAGAACTGTTTATGGAGGGAAATCCTTATAACACACTGCCTCTTCCTCTTCCTCTTCCTCCTCCTCTTCCTCCTCCTCTCTTGCAGTGATGGAGAGATCTGATGGATTTTACGGCTCCTCAGAGCTCCTCATAAAACACTCTTCTCATCCACCTCATACACTCTGATATCACTCATAACACCTGGAGTCCCGCCATAAAAAACCAACACACGCACGCACACACATACTGTGACTTGCACACGCACATCTATAAAGCAGAGAGTTGGCATTGCAATGCAGAGAGCTGTTAGCAGTACCTCATAAATCAGACTTGTGCAAGTGGGTGTGTGTGTGTGTGTGTGTGAAGTGTGTGTGTATGTAAGAGAGAGAGAGAATAATTGAGGCTGCAGAGCAGAGCGAACTCTCCCATGGGGATATTGATTAGGGTGTTAATTCAGGAGAATGTGAAACTGGAGCTGGCTGCTGACCGGGAGGAAAGTGGACAGACTGACAGAGGCAGGGGGTGGACGGACGGACGGACAGATGGACAGAGGGACAGAAGCGTGGGACACACAGACACACACAGTAGCGGCGGGGATGATGGATAGATGAGTGGGCATTAACTGGAGCAAAATAGGGGATAAGCGGGATAAGCTCCTGAGTGAGTGACTGACTGACTGACTGAAAACAAACTGCTGGAAAGATACAGATGTGGCTACAGATGTGACAGCAGAAGGAGAAGTAGAGGAAACAGCAAACAGGACACAAACAGGAAAGACATCAACAGATTGTTCAATGACTGGTATGATGAGCATGAGCACAGACACACAGGATTGCGTGATAGGAGATTGGCAGAGAGAGTCTGTTGGTGGTGTTTTTAAAACATATTATGCAACAAGTAAAGACCACTTCTGATTCTGATAGAAAACATATTAAAATAAGTATGTATGGCCATGCTAAGAACCAGAGCAACTAATACGAACACTAATGCCTTTGTTGTCATTACACAAGTGCAACGAGAGAAAAAAGAAAACTACTGTACATACACACGCATACAAATATCTTATGATAAGAGAAGGTGGTTGTGTGCGTTAAGAGCACATAACACTCATTATTCAAATTATTTCACATTATTTACAATACAAAAGAGTTTTCTCGATATTACGTCTTTTATTTATAAAATATTACACATATTGAAACTCTGACCAGATGGTGGCGCTAAGGAGGAGGATGAAGGAGGCAGCTTTTGTTGAGTGGAGGAAGTTTGATGCAAGTTTCCTCTGGACTGGGAACAGTGAACATTTACAGATTGCTATGTAGCACTAGGTCCTAGTGCTACAGTTTTTCCTAGTGACTAGGAAAAC
Organism: Decapterus maruadsi; assembly: GCA_030347415.2. Taxonomy (NCBI): domain Eukaryota; kingdom Metazoa; phylum Chordata; class Actinopteri; order Carangiformes; family Carangidae; genus Decapterus; species Decapterus maruadsi. The sequence goes on along the minus strand of CM064888.1, from coordinate 6,940,079 downwards.
CTAGCTCTCTTAAAAGGGATAGTTCAACATGTTTGGCAAATGTCGGTGCAAGCTATTTTTAGAACGGCGGAGCAGAGCCGCTAGCTGCTCAGAGCTACGCTACGGAGGCTCATGGGATTTCTTGGTTTCCCTCATCAAACTCATCCAAAACACAATCCAGCAACTCCAAAATGCCAAGAAATCCCATTAGCCTCAGCGTAGCTCACGGCTCTGCTCCGCTGTTCTAAAAATAGCTTGCACCGATAATTAAAGTTAAAGAAACTACTGCTAAGACTATAGGGATTATGGCAATGGGCCAATTTGCCAAAATGTTGAACTATCCCTTTAATGTTGTGACAAACCTTAAAGTTGTTCTGAAGCACAATAGTTGTATAAATGTCGTTTACATACTTATTTTTCTCTGCTGACTTTTGCTTTTTATAGCTACATTATATAAATCCAGCCTGTATGTCACTGTTTTTTTTTTATTCTTCTTCTTTCAGAAACTTTAGGATCTAAACTGGAAATAAAAAAATAACACTGTGTATTTGAACAATGTTCAGGCGCACGGCAAGAGTTTGAACAGATGGGCCGACTGGTGGGACTGGCTGAGTGTTTCCTTCCAGGGGGTCTTTTTCCAGGCTGAGTCACACAGGCAGCGATTTTATTTTGGAAAACAAATAGACGAAGGAAGAACTTGGTGTTTAGCATGAGCACCTGTGTGGCCGATATAGTTCCAGATATAGAAGAGAAACAAAGAGGTGTCAGTTTGCAGGTGTGAGTTAAATACCACAGTGTGTGAACTACAGTATTAATTTATCACTATTCCTGTGAATTGCGCTTATTCCTGCTCCCATTCCTGTACCACACAGCCTCGCGCTGATATAGTGGCAGCAGAATCACAGTCTGGTATTTTGTGTTTCCTCTAATGGTGACAGATTTGTTGCCGCTCTGCCATCTGATAATGAGCTGCAGCCCTCCAGGAGATGCCACATGGATGTCAGATATTGTGTTACTCCTTCGGTCTAATGTGTGTGTGTCTCTATTAAATCGTAACATCATGAGACCACATGCGGCGATTCACACTCGCTCAGTTCAACTTACAGACACAGATCGCGCAGATAGCAGACACCAGAGAGCGAAACTTGTGATCGGATTTGACATTTACTGAGCTGGATAATCAGATCACAGGGGACGTGAGGGAAGGTCTCCCAGGAAAGATACAGGACGGAGAATGTTTCAAGTTTTCATGCTGCATATGTGAAACTGCTGTGCATGTGTGTGTAGGTGTGTGTGTGTAAGTGTCTTACCGTTCTGGCTGACGTTGGACAGGTCAGTGATGATCTTGTTGGCCTTCTTCCTCCTGTTAGAGGGGGCGGGAGCTGTGAGAGGCATGGCTGCAGGGCAGAACAGGAGAAACGAGGACTTTATTATCTTCATCTTACTGTAACAATAACTGTTCCTAACTTTCATAATATTAAATATACAGATCTTACTGTAGTTTCAAAAAGTAAACACACAACAGGCTACAGGTTTCCATCCTCCAAATGTAAGAAAAGGTCCATGCAGAAAATTTGAGAGTGCCAATGGGAATCGAAACCATGCACGACCTTATCATCATCAGGAAGCATACGTTAAGACTTGGAAGCTGTGGGTTTGAATCCCAGTCATGGTGAGTGTGATGCAGAAGAAGACCTTGTTTTTCTTATAATGAATAGATGTGAAGAGTATTTTCTGTAATCACAGCGAACTGTGTTTTGTGTCATTATTAGTAAGTATTATCAGGAAGTGAAAGTTAATAGTGTTTTGGAGCTGAGGGATATCAACGCTGATTTTGGATTGGGAGGCTGGGTTCAAATCCCAGTCGAGGCAAGTGTGTGGCGAGAGCAAGAAGAAGAAGAAGAGTCCTTCTCGGAGAGCAGGAGACGGTGTGGCCTTGGGCTCGGCCATGCATGGGTTTAATTACATAGATGAATAGTTTAAAACACGCTTGACCCTGAAATATTTTGGTGTTCTGATGAGCAGAAGCTGGAGTGGTCGTTTAATTTCAGTGTGTTTAAGACTGCTAAGCCTGGAGAAGAGAACAGGAAAATTAGTTTAATTCATTTCTGATGATTTCCTCTGAACCTTGGCATTGTTTTCCTTTTCTTTCTTTCTTTTTCTTTTTTGGATAATGGTTTTGAACCTCTGTTTGTTTTCTTATTTCTTTCATGTATTGATGATGTGCTCTGGTCCCTGTTTGTTTTCTTGGTGTCTTATAAGCCCGTGCGGGATAGTATGCATGACACAATAATAAAAGTCATTCATTCATTCATGATTTGCATTAGAGGGAAAAAACTAAATAGATCCAAACAACATATTGCAATGTTTTCATGGTATATAAAGTCAGTTCAGGGCTTAGTGTGATGCTGATCCTGACAGAAGGGCTGCATATTTACAGATACACAGAGAGATGTGACGTTAAAACAAACAAACTGAAGAAAGGAAGCAAACAAACCTAGAGATAACCAAAATGTGGCATGATGACAATGCTCTGCAGACCTGCACAAATAGGGACACCCAGGGTCACCGTCACAACAAAGCATTTTTGCATTATTTTGGTTCAGTGTCTTGGATTTACAACCTTTATCTTTCACAGTTTGTCTCAGGAACAAGTTTTCTGATGAGGCCCCTCTCCACGTCCTGCAGGTTCAGCAGTTGCAGGATAAACTCCAGCTGCTGAACCTGGTGAAGTGTTTATCATGTAGGCTTAGTCCTAATTTGTAGCGGCCATGGGTTCATATCTGAACGGCCTTCTGCTTTATGTCACCCCCTCTGTTCCTCTAGCTGGTTTTCCTGTCACTCTCTTTCTCAGTGGCGACCAAAAACAGAGATAAAAGCAGAGGGAATATTGGATTATCACGTGTCAGGTGACCAGTAACATGACTAAAAGGTGTTACATGATAGATGCAGATCGATAGAGCGACAAATTATCAGATAGATGAATCAACAAAACAGGATTTCAACACTACTGGCTCCTTTAGATATGCTCTACCAATAAATTGACTTGAATTGATCACACACGCTGCAAGAGTGGCTTAATCAGATATTAATAATTATTGCCTAAACGCTAATTTGGTCTGTCTGGCGTCTGGCATGAGAGCAGGACAAAATTAGCAACAAGACACTGACAGGCAGTGAAATGCGATACAACAAAAGTGTGAAACCTATCCATAACATTTAAAGAGGGGGTGGAGGTGGGGATTGATTTGTACGATATATTTGTGTGTTACGAAGTTGCACATCCACAAACAGGTCCCCGCTGGCTGCAACACTCGCTATAGGTTCCCTAATTAAGTTGAGCACACTTTTTAGCATAGTGTATCGTCCCCCCCACACACATGCCCCCCCAGAGGACACTAATTCCCGGTGGCAGCTCACGTCTCTCTTGACTAACCACTCAGATGGGAGCAGGCAGTATGTCGCTGTCTATTGCATAGGTCAAAAGCAATTATGTAAGGCTGGAGGTGAGTCCCAGCACGAGAGAAAAAAAAAAAAAAAAAAGCTGGAGAGGCCGTCTTCAGGGAGACAGTTAATGTAATTGCTTTTCATCCGCTGTAATTGAAGCTCATTTCCTAGGCCGGGGATTCGGTCCTGTGTGAGCTATTTTTATGAACCCATGTTCAATACCTCTGCAATGAGCGGGACTGTCACCTGCATTGGACACACTCACAAATGCATGAGCACACACACACATACACAGAGATTTGCCCTCAAATAGCTTCTCTCCTGTGATTAATTGTGAGTACATCGCTGGAGATTACAGGTGTTTTTCGGGCAGCGCCGTGGGGGGAAAACTCAACATTGCATGCTCGCTAATGGCTACTACGAGGAGCCGTTGCTGCAAAGGGGGCCTGGGTCCTGTTACCGTCCCTCCTCTGAGTGAAGAGGCGCTCCTGTCCCCCCACAACCAGCCTGTTTTAGCTCCAGATAAATCTCCAGGGGACAGCTGGGGAGGAAGGGCATCAGTAAGCACATTCCCGAATGCACACATACATCCATCCCCGTGGACTAAAAACTCCACCGCACAGGGCCACATTCCTCACCTACCACAGTGTTAGGTAAGAAGTGGTAGAAGAGGAAGAAAGTCGTCCACCATCTGTCTTTCAGGCTCAAGAACTGATTTAATTTATAATTAAATGAACTGTTTATTCAAGAAATTATGAATTTGTGAGATAACTAACAAACTATACATTACACACTGTGAATTAAAGGCGCTCTTGGACAATTACTGCGTCAAAATAACGGCCCAGTCTGCGGAGCATCTGCTTCTGATTCCTTCATTCATTCATTAATCCATTACAGAGGCGACCACATGGCGCCAAAAATCTGGCTGAACCACAGGCATCAAACTCATCTGATAAGTGGCGTCTTCGACTCGAAGAGGATACAGAATGATTTGACAACTCAGTGACCATCAGCGCCAGATAATCCACAAACACTTGAGGCATGTGTGAAGGGTTTGTTATTCTCCGAGTTCTCTCCCGAGTTGCCCTCACGCATGTTCGGTTGTCAGCTGTCTTACCTAAGGCCCAGGTATCCACAGGTCAGACACAGGTCCCAGAAGAGGAATATAGATCCCCAGGTATAGATTTGTGTCCCGCAGGTTTGTGTGGTACTGCCTGCCCTCCTCTTCGCCCCAGAGAGAGTGAAACCCTATCAGCAGGGCTGCTGCAGTGCTATGGCCTGGGCCTGGTGGGTGGGTGGGTGGGTGGGTGGGGTGGGTGGGGTGGATTGAGTAGGGGGGTAAAGAGGGAGGTGGGCGTGTGGTTTCAGGATCAGAAGTTGATAGGATGAGTGATTATAGTAAATTCATTTCATTCATCAACTTCATTTGTCAAAAATAAACATAAAATGAAAGCTGCACTTTTCACTTTTTGCACTTTTGTCTCACTGATCTGCCTCCTCATTTAAAATACAGATGAATAACATTCATTGAATATTACATTTAAAGGGGTAGTTCAACATTTTGGCAAATTGGCCCATTGCCATAATCCCTATAGTCTAAGCAGTAGGTTTGTTACCTTTATTTGTCGGTGCAAGCTATTTTTAGAACGGCGGAGCAGAGCCGTGAACTGCTCAGAGCTACACTACAGAGGCTCATGGGATTTCTTGGTTTCCACACAATCCAACAACTCCAAAACGCTATGAGATAATAATGGAGCGTTACGAGAGAGAGTTGTTTTCATAGTAAATTCATGGAGAACAACGTTTTGGAGTTGTTGGATTGTGTATTTGATGAGTTGGATGAGGGAAACCAAGAAATCCCATTAGCCTCCGTAGCGTAGTTCTGAGCAGCTCACGACTCTGCTCTGCCATTCTGAAAATAGCTTGCATCGACAATTAAAGGTAACAAACCTACTGCTATAGGGACTATGGCAATGGACTAATTTGCCAAAATGTTGAACTATCCCTTTAATTATAGATTTATAATGTTTGATATAGAATTATGGTTCAACCAGAGACTAACAGTCATTTTCACTCAGACTTTACTCAAGTTAAACAATAGTGACTAAACTCTGTGGAGCCTTTATAGGACACAGTGTGTTGTCTTTCCTTTTTTCTTGTCTGGACGTTTATTAAACTACATCAAAATCTTCTGAAGGGTTTCTCCAATAATCCAGGTGTTGTTATTGTAAAGATGACCTTTAACCTCAGCGTTGACTCATATTTCTATTATTGGTCCCTGGTTGTTGGTGAATTCCTTGAGTTTATTGAACTCCAGGAATCTGTTTTCCCGCCACGATGATCCAACCACGAGGGACAGACAAAGAGAGAAAACAGAAAATATCTCACCAGCAGTTCCCTTCTTCCCCCGTCACTTAGTTAGTATGAGCCTGAGGGTGTTTCTGCTGCTGTTGGTGTTTTCCTCCTCCTCCTCCTCCTCCTCCTCCTCCTCCTCTTCACACAGCCACCTTGTACTGTACATCCTGCTGCACCTGGGAAACCTGTGGGAATGATTAGCAGCTTCATGTCACCTGGGATGTGTTACACCTGTCAGTGGGTTCCTCTTTGAGTCTGTACTTTTTAAGTTTCAACCAAGTTTGTCAGCTGGAAAACTTGAAAAATGTGAATTTTAGACATGAACGTCTGTGGTTCATGACAATCCGTCCAGTGATGTGGATTTATTATAAAAACTCTTTTCCAAAAATATTAAAAAAAATAAAAATAAAAAACAACAATCGACTAAACTGAGACGTATGATTCTGACCTGTCCCTAAACCCTGACCCTTGACCCCCAAACACTCACATCTGTTGACCCAGAAACTCTGCTGCCTGTGTTGGAGGAGACAGAGATCCTCTTTGGCAGAGCGGTGTTTCGGAGACAGGATGTACGAGGTATAGCCTAGCACTTCCCCTCCGCCCACAACCACATTGTAAAAAAAAAAAAAAAGCCATTAGAATTAAGAGTTTAGCACCGGGCCAAATAGCTGGAGATTATCAGCTCCCAAAATAGGTGAAATGAGCTGTGTGTGTGTATGTGAGAGAGATGGAGAGCGATTATCAGAGATGGTGGAAGAGACAGAGCGAGGGGAACTGCAGAATGAATTTGGTGATATGGAGTTAAAGGAGCCACTTCAGTCATTACTGTAAGTGCAGTTGCAGCTTTTTTATATTTCTAAAATCCTGTGACCTAGTTTGTTTAAAAACAAAAAACAAAACATGAATGCTGCCTCACACAGGGATTTTTGTGTATGTGTTGTGTGTGTGTTGTATCTTCCTTCCTTCCACTAGCGAAGCAGCTAAACTTACCAGCCGTCCCGAGCAGGGCTAAAGTTAGCAGCTAAAGTTAGCCTGCATCTGTCACCTGATCCCAGTCAAGGGTCAAAGGTTAGATCCCTTTTCTGCGGGCATGGTTGGGTTTCACAGGTGGCTGCCGTTAAACTGCTCGCAAATGTAGGCCAACAACCTGACCAGGGTTTTTTTTTTTTTAACTACTCCGATCAGATATTGTAAAATAGAGATGAGTTTGCACATTGAATTATTATTTTTTAATCTCCTCATTCAGATTTTTTTTTTATTTGACCAAATATATTGTGTTTAATGCAGGAAAAAGAAGTGAAAACTAGTATATATTTCCCCTGATAGGTTTGTATGATGTTACCTGCAATGTTATTGACATTTTACCAATGTAAAACCTGTCATAAGGCCAGTGAAGAGGACCATAAGCTGTGTCTGGATGGCAGATCCTACAGTGCCTCCATGTGGTGAAGGCTTAAATTAACATGATGCCTAATAAACTATCGCTTTTGAGGACTGTGTGTTTGATCTCTGCACTGCCTAAATCCTGAGGGAACAATTAAGCTGTTATTCAAGTCAGTAAATGCCTGAAAGGATAAAGAAAAAAGGGGGGAGAAAAAACAAAAAACAAAAAAAGAAAACACTAATGGGAGATACTGAGGCCGGCGTGGTGTGGGAAGCCGGTGGCGATGACACGGGTGACAGGAAGAAACAGAGTGACAGCTGAGGTGAGTCATGTCTATTTTTATTCAGCCGCATGTCCCTGTGTAAAAGAATCACAGATAAACAGACACGTTTATGCCTCCGTCTTGTTCCATATCAGCAGATCGGAAATCAAGTCTACTGTAAAAAGGCTTTTCTCTCGTCTTCGTTACAGCTGTGAAAAACTACAGAAAACAAAAACACACAAACACACACACACAAAAGAAAAAGAAAGAAAGACACTCAGAGTCATCAAACACAAATCCTCAGACTATATATTCCAGAGTGGGGGATTTGTTAGTACTTCAAATTATAAATGATATGACGTTGGATGGCAACAGGTGCTGCAGGATGTTTACAGATCGATTGTTTCTATTCTGTCACTTCATCAGTGCCTTTTCTATTCATCTTTATCTCCCATCCTCGACTTCTGCCTCATCTCTCTCACAACTGTCTTGTCTCTTCACATCCTCAAGTCTTCTTTTTTTTATGTTTAACCTTAATCTTTTAATCGTTCAATACAATATTTACAGAACTTTATTCTCCCCCCTTTTTTTCCCCCCCTACCAGCATCTCATTTTATTTTATTCTCCTTTCAATCTGCAGTTGTTTTCCATGTTTTTAAGGTTTCCCACGCCACATTTCCTTTGTAAAACACAGTGATCCCTTTAACTAAAAACCAAATGCACAAGATAAAAGAGTCAGTGATTAAAGGTCGGGTTGAGGATCTTATTCTGTGGCTTTTTTTTTTTTACTGAATTACTTGAAATCTTTTCCACACCCAGACTGTAACCAAGTAATTTAATGCTTTTTCACAAAAATGAAAAAACTCAGTCACCTGTGGAACGAACAAGCCTGGAAAAACAGCAACCAATCAATTCAAGATGGTTGGATCATGATGCGTCAATCAAGCTGCCGTCGTACCGCACCGCTAGCACCAATTGCATGCGCGATCAGAGTCTTCAACGACTTACAACTTTACAACTTACAACGCAGAAAAAACAACGCCAGTAGTGTTGTGACGTTCACGAACGAACCGATTCTTTTGAACGGTTCATTAACATGAACGATGAGAACATTTCTTTTGTGTGTGTATGTGAGCCAGTGTAGCTCTAAGCTTGATGCTGGGTGGTTTATTATGATGAGGAGAAGCTGAAGGAACGTTAGCAATGCTGCGCAGTGTCAATTTTCCCTTCAACTAGGGAGCCAATCACAGAACAGGGGGAGGAGGGAAAGGAACATCGCAAAGATCCGGATCCCGACAAAGACCACATCTCTAAACGCCAGTGATGCATTGTACTTTGTTGATAGATGAGGAGAAGCTTGTTGATCCAACATGGCGGAACAGGGGGAGGAGGGGGCAGACGCTTTAGAAAGTGTTGATAGACATGGCAAAAAAGAGCAAAACAAGAGCAACATTTAGCGTTTTTTTCCTCATCGGATTTCTGTCGCTCTGCATCGGGTATGATCGATACTGGCTATAAGCTACGTAGCCTACAGACGCATTGCTGTTAGCCAGGCTACGTTTTTCCAGGATCTCCGACCCTAACCTTTAAATGTTAGTGATAAAAATGTGCTACGTGTGGCCGATCCAAACGGATCTTGTGATAAAATGTGGCTGATAAAACCTAAAACGCTGCAGCCCTGAACAACAGTACAACAAGACTAAAAATACTAAAAACAAAAACAAAAAAAACACATGGACTTATTTATGTAACATAGCAACATGGCGCTCCGACCCCGGAGACCCCCCGGGTTTCTAATGTCCAGACCAGAATGTGGTTAGTGCATCGTGGATCCAGGGCGCCAGACACACGGCTGCAGACCGAGGTTGGACGTGCTGAACCTCGGCCTGGGGACCCGGGGGCCGTTAGCGGCGCCGGTGACGGGCTGAGCAGTGGCGGTGGGACTGAGGGGGCTCAGATCTGGAGCGCTCTTAAAGCCCCTGTTGCCCTGCGCAGCGCTGGGGGGCTGGAGGTGGGAGAAGGTCGGTGGGGAGAAGGTCGGAGGCTGGTGCGTCGGTTTCGGAGCAGGAACGGAGAAGGTGGGGAGCTGAGGGAGCGGGGCGTTGGGGGCAGGGGGCATCACCGGGGGAGACAGAGGGGCGGCGGCCCACTGCGGTTGGTGAGGCTGCGGCGGAGGGGGTTGGTAGTGCTGGTAGGGTGCAGGAGCCATCGCGGGCAGAGGAGGAGACGCGACGTCAGAGCGCCACAGCGGTTCTCCGAGCGTCGTCGCCGATCGTGGGACGATGACCTTGAGGGCGGGGCCTGTCGCTACGGGAGGCGGCGTGGAGAAACGCTTCACCTCGTACACTCGGGCTGTTTTCTGAGGAGCGCCAGCCATTCCTCGCTGCGGCTGCGGCTGCTGCTGGCGGTTGTCCTGGGGAACGCCACCGCCGCCGCCGTAGCTGAAGAGCGTGGAGTTGAGCTGGTACGGCTGGTGGCTCATAATGTCTTCGGGCTTCATCCCGCCTTTCTTCCCCTTGGCGCCCGCCGTTCCCGCCTTTTTCACCTCCGGCTTCTTCTGGGCCTTCAGGGGGCAGGAGGGCGAGAGGAGGGGGTTGTAGCTGATCGGCGGCGGAGCTCGGATGTTGGAGGAGTACTTCCAAGCGGCGGGGAGCGACGGCGTGGGCGATGGCTCTCTAGTTTGGGCGGGAGAGTACGGCGCCGCGGCGACAGAGGGGGATCGCTCCACGACGTAGCGATCCATCCTGCTCTGTCTGCGGGCGAACAGCTGACCTCCCTTCCCCGCCAGCTGCGGCACCGTCGGGCTCTGCGGTTTCGGCGCCACGGGCGGCGGCCGGGGGCCTCGCTGAGCCTGCATGAAGTTGCAGGCCTCGGCGCCGAGCCGCAGCCAGTCCTCCTCCGGCCCTGACTCGTGCCCGCCGGCCTCGTGCCCGCCGCCGCCGGGTGCGACTGCGGATTCGGCGCCGGCGGGTCTGGTGAAGCGGTCGTCCATGTTCTGGACCATCGACAGCAGGTCGGGGTTCACAGAAACGTCTTTGTTCTGGACGGCGCAGAACATCGGCTTCTTGTTGGTGCTGCGGCGCCGGGCATCGCTCAGGATGCCGGTGCGGGCGGCGGGAACGGAGATGCGCTGCTCACGTGTGGCGAGTGATGAATCGGCGGGCACGGCTGCTGCTGCTGCTGCTGCTGCCACGGGAACCTGAGGAGAGGGGGATGCGGTTGCTACGGCAGCGTGGGGGCCAGGAGCTGTTGCGTTCATGTAAGGATGGACGGACGGAGACGGAGAAGGTGGGATGGCGGGAGGAAGAGGAGGAGGAGGAGCAGGAGGAGGAGGATGGGCGGGCTGAGCGTGGAAGGAGACCTGAGTGGGAGCGGGGGGGTGCGGCGGGGGGAGGGGAGGTGCAGACATGTAGGAGGAGGGAGGGGGGTAAGAAGGAGCTGGAGGAGACGGGAACGACAGAGGAGCTGGAGGAGAGAAGGGCTGAGCTGGAGACTGAGGCGTGGGAGGAGAGAACGGAGCGGCGTGCACGGCCGACTGCGGGGCAAAGGCGTGCGGCGGGGAGAAAGCGAGGGAGGGGGGAGGAGCGAGAGCCGCGGGGGGGGAGTTAACAGCGGGGTGGGAGTGGACGGGGGGGTGAGTGTTGGAGTTGGTGTTGTTGTTCCTCGGGGGGATGTACAGCGAGGTGCTAGACACCGCTCTCCTCGCATCCGGCGCCGATGGCGGCGGCGGCTGCTGCTGCTGCTGCCGAGTGGGCGAGAGCGTCACCATGGAGATGGCAGCCACCGGTTTGGGCTGGGGAGGGCGAAACATCACAGAGGTGACGGAGGCGCGGGGGGCCGTCGGGCCAGGGGTGAAGGGCCGGGCGGTGCGGTTCAGAACGCCGGGAGGCCCGAAGCCGCCGGCGTTCAGGTGCTGATGGTCGACGATGGAGTCTGTGGTCGGACTGGCGTTGGCGTGGACGTGTTGCCCGTTCTGACTCGGCAGCGGGGTCTGCGAGGGGGGGCTCAGGACGACGCTGGCCCGACTGACGGCCACCGACCCCCCGTTGGTCAGAGCAACAGCTGGAGGCGACATGTTGTGCGCGGCGGCGGCGGCGTGGTTGATGGCGATCGGCTGCTTGGCGACGCCGCAGCTCTGATAGGCCAAGCTCTCCAGCCCTGGCGCCTCCACGAGTCCTGGACTCTGATAGGCCGAGACGTCCAGCCCTGGGGGGCCTTGATGGTTGGTCGTCGGCGTGGTCGGAGTGGTGGGCGTGGTCGACGGGCAGGCGGAGCTCCTCCTGTCCAGCACGTCTAGATAACCGCTGTCCCACGTGGGATCGAACGAGCCGGAGAATCCCTCCTCATCGACCTCGGAGCCGCTCAGCACGGAGCTTCCTCCTTCCTCCTCCGTCTCTCCGCCCGTCTCCCCCTCTGTCTCCGCGCCTCCTTCTCCCTCCGCTTTGCCGAAGCAGGTCAGCGTGTACTTCTTCGCCCTCTGCCGGCGCTTCTTGAACATAAGAACCCCCTTGGAGTTGGGGTTGGGCGCGTCAGTCAGCAAGGAAGCGATGGAGCGGCATTTAGTGCGAGCCTCTTTCACCTGTTTCTCCACCACGCTCTCGCCACGCTGCAACTCTGCAAGACAGGAAGCGGAAAAACAGAGAGAGACAAGAATGAATAAACAAACAAAGAGAGAGAATCTGTGATTTTATTTATTTATTTGAATATTTGATTTTTTTTATGTTTTTTAGTAACAAAGACAAAGTTAAATCAAGAAAAAAGTCAATATCCACAACATGAACAATGACAAGGACAATAGAAAGTGGGGGAACAACAAATATTAATATTTAAAAAATGAATAAATAAATGCATTATGCAATAACCAGAGATACAGAGAGAGACAAAAGGCAGCGTCACTGCTCGTCAAGCTCCAATACAGCGAAATTAGTAAACCTGGTGTCCTTGGAGTGTTTCTATATAAATTAAAAATGGCTGCCATATTTTGCATCCAATAAGTTATTTTCTCAGCTACTTTTTCCCAAAACCACATTTTAACTGGAAGGGGCCGGGCGTCTGATTTCCACTTTATCGCAAAACATTTCTTCTTAGCAATCGTTAAAAGGATTTCTGTAAGTTTCTTAGCGTAACTTGTCTCAAGATTGGAATTAGTAGCTAAAGTTGGGAATCGACGAATAACAACAAATAACGTAAACGAAAACAGCGCCCCCCGTTGACTGTGATTTGTACAGTTTTATCGCAGCGAGGAGCTGCAGTGACGGACAGGAGTGCGTGCTGTGGATTTAGAACAAAGAATTCCTGCTGCTCTCCAGAGTTGAGTCACAGACGCTCCGGGAAGGTTAGATCACACACTGTCTCTTCTTTGTGTGTGTGTGTGTGTGTGTGTGTGTGTGTGCATGCCACATGTGTGCCTCTCTGTTTAGTCCAAGGCTATTTGAGTCTTTTTAGTATGTTGGCTCACCTCACCACATAACATAAGTAGATACTGACAAGTTTTACAGAGGCACAACAAACAATGATCCCAAACTTGGCCTTTATGGCCGTACGCAGAGAGACGCTGGACCTGAATGCTACAACGACAATAGACACTGATCAGAAAGACACTGGTTTAAGTTTTGCTTTATCGTTTTGGTATTTTTTGCATGGTAATGTTGTATCGATATACGGACGCCAAGAATCGTTTTGAACAGACTAAGAAGTTTATCTTATTAGAAAACGAATACAGTTTGCATTTGGAGACATAATTTGCAGGTGAAAAAACTGAATAAATCTCATGCATGTCACACGATTTTTAGTTAATATTGCAATAATATCGTATCTAGACACAGGTATTGTGATAATATTGTATCGCTGCAGGGCCTCCTATAAAGTATGATACAAATTCAAATAGGGCACAATAGCGGAGCTAAAGGAGCCTTTAAGGTATCAACAACGTTACTACCGTCCATCCAGAGAGGGTCTACAAAACAAAAACATCAAGACAGCAGATCAAATCACCAAAGCCAACAAGATTCATCCCCTTTGGACTGTAAATGTTTATATAAAACCTCAGACTAATCGACCCCAGAGCTGCACAGACAGCAGCGTCTGGACCAGAGTGGTGGAGCCACAGACCAACACAGGACCAGCCAGGCTAAATATAACAAAACCATTCCTAACTTTTGTCATAATTTGTCATTTTGCATCACAAGTCTGACCTACTTTCAATAAAGAAGTCGATAAAACACAACGACATGGACACGTCTTTGCATGTGATTTGTCTTTTAACCACAAAAACGTAGAGCGATTTACTCACATCTCAACTGTCGAGTCCAGTGAGTTTTTAAAGCTCGGGTTTCTATGGTGCTGCTGAACACGGTACAGAAACAAAAGCGAATCCTCCAAAAGAGGAAACAACAGTGATGTGCATCTCCTCCAGTTACGTAAATGAAGTTACGTGCACATACCTGCGTACACAGTGTGTGGGACTGTGTGTCCACCTGCGTCTGAACCTGAAAGAGATGTGAGGTCCCTCATCTCACAAGCGTCGGTGTGTGTGCATGTATGTGTATGTGTATGTGTGTGTGCGTGTCCTTCGCTCAGACCCTCCCACACACACACCTCCTGGTCGCCGCGGTGTGTCGGTTCTGCTCTGAGCTGCTCGGAGGGAAACCGGCGTCCAGCTCTTCTCTCAGGCCACAGCCCTTGTAAAGACCTTTGTCTCTGTCCAGCAACCAAAACCAACACATGATGTCAACCCACTATTCCTGTCTGTGTGACAGGCATCAAACACCTGTCCAGTCTCTGCCTCACACACACACACACAAACACAAACACACACATAGGAAGACCCGTCAGTGGTAGTGTCATTGAGTCTATGTGTGTGTATGTGTGAGTTCATAAAGCCAATTATAGGTTATAGAGGGAAGTGTGGTCATAACTCGTTGCTGATGTGCCGATCTCACTTCATACCAAACAGCCAACCTCACACACAGACACACACAGCTAACAATCCCAGATCCAAAGCCCAAAGGCACAAATGTGTGTGTGTGTGTGTGTGTGCAATGCATGTGTGTGTTTGTAATGTGAGAAAGGCCAGGTCCCTGGACGCCCCGGTCATCATTCATCCTATAGTAAAGCCCCAGCGTCAGACATTCGGCTTCTTGTACCAGAGGACAGATCCCTCATTACAGCAACAGTCGCTGGTATCACAGCTCAGCTATTCAGTGTGAGCGGCTGTGAACGCTGGCAGGAGTTGACCAGACAAGGTCAGTAAACGATACCATGGGTCAAAATGCAGGGAAATTGTCTATTAATGAACTTTTGTTGCTCAATTTTTTACTAGATTTGTTACTATTTCCCTCTGTTTCCACTCTTTATGCTAAGCTAAGCTAAATTCCTGCAGACGGCAGCTTCATATTAACGCTGTGGAATCAGAATTGAAATGCTTATTGACCCCCAGAGAGAAATCATGTTACTAATGTGCTATAGATGAAGATGGATGTATATGGCTGCCCATAAAGTTGGAATATTTATTATTTGTTCACCTCTTGTCATGAAATGATTGCGACAATGTGATATATTCTTGACAGATTGTGTATTTATCTTCTCAAAACATTGTTGATCAATCCCTTCCACACAGATGTGAAAATTAAACCACAATTAACCTTATAATATAAATAAAAAGTGACTGAAAATAAAATTATTCCAACTTTATGGGCACCCGTACATAAAATGTGTCCCTATTCTACTCCTATACTACGATACTATTGTATATGATAATATATGTCAATGAAAATATGAGTATAAAGATTGCACTGTAATGTTATCTGTATGAGTAAATAAGGAACGTACGGTAGGTATCATTTAACTTGAAACCTGAAATTTAGACTTAATTTGTGCAAAGAGAAACTAAAAATCATAAGAACAATAAAAATTAATAAATGTCTGAAAAACAAACTTTTCAGTTTTTTCTTATTGCCTAAACCAACAATCGATCATTATTCCCTTATATAGAGAATCATAATACAAACACTTCCTCATGTCCTTTCCAACCTATTAAACCTCAGCTGTGCCATTGTGCCAATCACCACAGGGATCAACTTCAGGATAATAACTGTCTGGCCAACAGTACAGAAACTAAAAATATTCACTCCACAGTGATAAATGTGAGTGAAAAACTCCACAAATCTCCACATTGACGAAGCTGGATGAGGAGAATAGTTGATATTCCTCTTATTAGATGAGATTCAAACCCACTCACATACACAGTGGTAACGCAGAAACAAGCGCACTTGCACACCGCCTATTCAGCCAAGTGGCCGGCGGGCCGACGACGTCTGAGATGCGTCCAATCCGTCAATCAAAAGCTCCAGTACCTATAAATAAAGCCAGTGAGGCAAATACCCAGAATACTGACAGAGGAGATAGATGCTGGTCCAAGGGACAGAGGGAGGGAGGGAGGGAGCGGGAGGGAGGGTATCTGGTATATCTCACCCCATCACCACCAGCCTGTAAATGTAACAGGATGCTGCAGCTACACAAAGTTACCACCAGAGGGTGATAGAGCTGAGGATTAGAGCCAAACGCACACACACACAGGACGTCACTAGTGTTTAAATGCAGAAACAGTGTGGTAGAGAAGAAAGATTGAAAAACTTAAGAGACTGAACACTTTCCTTATTTTGGTGTCATCCTTAAATTGGATCAATGCAAAGGTTTGGTGTTTGATATTTTATCATCGCCTCACTGGTGTTGGTTGAAGTGTCTTTGTGGTTTATTGAGTTTTACAATACAGAATAAATGGTAACCCTTTAATTTAGAGGCCGCTAGTTACGTCGTAATTGCGGACAGTAGTAATGTCAAGAAATAGCCAAGAAGTAATAGTCATTTTCATAGTATGTCATGTTTTCCATGAGGGCAAAAGATTACACATGCTTACAGTCCTTACAATTGACCGTTATTTCTATGCAATCAATCGTTATTTCTTGACATTACTATGAAATTGACCATTATTTCTAGGCTATTTCTAGACATTAAGGCTATTCCTTGACATTATCATGTAATTAACGGCCTGTAAATTAAAGGGTTATATCTCTTAACTCATTTCACAATTTAAATGACTTTTATTGAACCTCTATCACCCGTCTGGTTGGGCTGTGGTTGTTTATAATTATAGTCTGGTACGTTTTCTACTCACTGGCTTGCCGTGCTTTGTCCATGTAGGTGGTGGAGAGCTCGTCGCTGAGGGGGGTCTGCTGCGGTCCCACCATGGGCACCAGCTGTTTACTAGAGCCCAACATCAGAGCCTCTCTCGCCCGCTCAGGGGACACCAGAGGCGGGCAGGTGAGGCCGACGCAGCCCCCCGCCTCCTGGAAGCCGCTGTCGCCCTCTCCCTCCGCCTCCGCCAGCATCTGATCGGGGGTCGGGGTCAGCGAGTGGGGGGTCAGGGTGTGTGGGGTGTGTGCTGGGGTGGTCCACTCGGTCTGGACGGGCTGGTAGATCAGCTCTCTGCGAGGGACGCCAGGGAGACACTGAGCATCCCACTGCCCCTGCGAGGAAACCCCTCCATCTGTGGCGCTCTCATACCTGTAGATAACAGTAAAAGTTACGCAATGTCCCTTTAAGTTTCAGTGATAAAATAAAACCTCACTCCAACAGGAAGTGACCGTCTCTCTTACCCGCTCATCTCCGAGGTCTCCTCTTCCTCGTTGTCGTAGCGCGCGGGGGAGCGTGCGTGAGGAGGCGTGCGGCGTTGGCGGCGGTGAGTGTGTGACTGTGTGTCTGCGTCGCTGTCTGTCTCCCCGTAGTAGGCCTCGCTGTCGGGAGGCGAGGTGATGCCTCTGGGGGTGAGGACGATGGAGGGATGTGAGGGGGGAGACAGGACCCTCATGGAGGAGGAGCGGGGCGACGCGGAGCGGCCGGAGTAAGACGAGGAGTGAAATCCGGCGGGCGCCCTGGAAACGTACAGAGGGAACGACATGCGTCAGTTTGAATGATAGGCTACTGATTGTGTACTGCTGTGTGTGTGTGTGTGTGTTGGTGTGTGTCTGACCTTTTAACCCTCAGGCTGAGCGTCGCACTCTGAGCGTCTATGAGGTTCATGGCCTGAGCGTGACTGAACTCTGAGCACATCTGGTCGTCAATGGAAACCAGCTCATCGTGCTCCCTGAGTCCAGCTCTGCAGGCTTTGCTGCGCCGGCGCACCTGCAGACAGGAAACAGGTTCAAACACATGAAAAAATAGATACGTAAAAGCACAGCAAACAACAATTTTCTGCCTAATCCAGTGCTTAACTCTCATATTGTCCATCCATCAATAGTTTTACCAACTCAATGGACAATGAATGGGCTTAAAGTAAGTTATGGAAACATATTCTCTCAGAAATTATTAATGAACAAATATTGTGACTGCTTGAGAAATTTAGAGAAATATATAATTATTCTGTCTGTTAAATTATTGTTTATCTTTCTTCGTTGTGTCTTTTGTCTCTTTTTTGGCAAATTAATTAGACTTAAAGGGATAGTTCAGCTTTTTTGAAGCGGGGTTGTCTATCGTACTCTTGAACTGGTGTATTATTTTGGGATGGCGAAAATATACAGATAATTGTCTCTCATTCACAACCGTTTACTGCCTGTGTCATACAACCCTACTTCAAAAAAGCTGAGTTATCCCATTAAGATGAACCCTAACTACAGAAGTCAACAAAAACAACAATTACACTAATTGAATAGTGCCAAAACAGTATTATCATATTGCTACAGTATCAATATTCAAAAATCAATATATCATTTGGCAACTTCAGAGGAATCAAACAACTATTAAGCCACACCCACTGATCCACTGACCCCTGAACCTAAAAAGTGAAAGTGTTTTTTCCGAATTTAAATTGCCTGAAGAAGTTCACAGTGACTGAAAGCTTGCAATAAATTGACATATGCACAGTGTTTTTAGTACACAGTTGCTATTTTGTTGTTTTCTAATGATCCCAAACTCAAATTTAAAACATAAAAACCTCATTTGATCATTAATATCTATCGACAAATGGCCTTTAAAGTTCTGCGACTTAGGGCAGCTCTCGTCCCTGTATCAGAATAACTTCTGAAGTCATGCAGCTGTTCCTGAGGCGGGGAGGGGGGGGGGGGGGTCGCCGAGAGATGATGTCATAGGACCCTTCAGGAAGTATGTCTAGCGTTGAGGTGGGGGTGGATGATAGATGAGCTAGATGGGAAGTTGTGTATTCTTATCCACTAGATTTCAGTTTCCTCTAAAACAGGACGATAAAGCCCCTCCCCCTCCTCCCCCCACGTCGTCATCTCCTCCTCCTCCTCGCACTAATGCAAACACCTTATCGAAGCTAGAAAATGTCGAGTGTGCTCCAGCAGCACCTACTTATGAGAAGAGATTTCCCTTTATCAGTGTCTCTTGACCCAATAATCCCATTTGTGAAGCGAAGGACATGTACACACACACATACACACACACACACACAGCACAAGTGAGCATCATGACAGAGGGGGTCTGAACAGCTGCATCACTGGTCTGGACCAAGGGGCACGTCTGTCATTCAACATATGTTCCTCACAGACCCAAAATAAAACCTCGCAGGAAGAATCACCCGCATTCCTCGACAGATGGAAGACGAGAGGAGGAAGAGTGAGAAGTGGAAAGAATAATAATGAGATTTAAACACGGAGAAAGATAAGTGCGAGTGTGTGTTTGTGTTTGTGTGTCTGTGTGAACAAGAGGCCTTTTTCCATGCCTCGCTTCCAACTCCTCTTAAATGAGCTATTCTGATCCTCTAGTTGAAGCTCCGTTCCCAACCGGGCTTATCTGAGGTATGCCGGGCAACCACACACACACACACACATTTACATGTCGCACACACACATACTCGAACAACAGTTTACACACCGATCAAGCTCCTCATTAAAGGTGACCTTATCTACTTGAAAATCCTGGATAAAGACAGGTCTTTGGCGTCCGAGGCCGCCGCGCTCCGCCTTCCTTCATCTTGAATCAAGAGGTTATGACAGCTCCATGAGCGACCGGCCAACTCCTGAGAGTCGGTCGGTGCGAAGCCAGGTCACATTCCTCCTCTCCAGAATAGCTTTTCTTATTAGAGACGACATTCTGGTCTGTCAGCAAATATAAACGCCGACATGAAAAAAAAAAAAAAACATTATTGGGCTTAAATCTGTCTAATAAATATGTGTCATCGACGTGTTTTAACAGATGTGTTGCATCAGTGTAACATGAACGCTCACACTGACCGTACATCAACCTATTTCAAAGAAACACGGCTGATCTTGACTTTATACTGTATGATCGGGATGCAGCAGCACTGAAACACGAGCCACGATCAACCAACCGCCCAGGAAAAAAAAAAAATATTCACACTGTTCTCTGACCCACAAACCAAACTCAATCACAGCAGGGGGAGGCTGAAATTGAGGCTATGGCCAATTGAGTCCAGGAAAATTGTGCTCTCTAAGTAAGTATAGCCTGTCCTCGAGGGTTACAGCAGTGTGAAACGTAAGAAATCTGATCAAAGAAACTCAAATAAGAGCAGAAAGAGGCACTTTTTGGTGTGTTAATGACTTAAATACATCAGTTTAATATGAAAAGACGTCCTAAATGATGTACTTTTTCTGTCAAACTAACCTCCTTCCACTTCAGTGATGCTCATCTCTTTCAGAAAACAAACTATAAATGGAAGAGCTTACGAACAAAACATGTTGTATATTTGTGATTTTACACAAGAAAATCCTGCATTTGACATATATTTAGGATCTTAGGTCAACAAGCGACTTGTTTATTATTTTCAGATTTTATCCCAATACATTTCTGGCAAAAGCTGCGATCACAAAAAGCGACCTGACCGCCGAGGCCTCAGATCGCAATTAACAGCTGCAGTCTCTATTAAACCCATCTGCTCATGTTACCATCTATAGGTTGTAGGTCCTATCGATAACATACTGTACACACGCACACACATTCAAACATACACACACATACACAGGCTTCACTGTACCTTGGCCACCTGTAGAGGTTTCTGCAGCTCCGCTCCCCCCTGCAGCCTGAAGCCCCACGGCGCTCCTCCTGAGAGGGTGACCACGATCTCCTCCGCTACCATCCCGGCTCACAGCCTGCTGTGGGTACGAGGGTACGAGTGTGTGTGCGTGTGTGTGCCGCTCTGCCCTTCCTCTCGGTTCCCCCTCAAAACTCAGCCTCAGGGTATCAATGAGTGAGCGGCGTGAGGTTTCTGTCTCCCTGTGACCACAGCGAAGTCACTCCACCCACCCACGAGGAGACAGGAGGTGGCTGGCTTTCATCTGCTTACACTGGTATGCTGTGTCGGAGCGAGGGAGGGAGGGAGGTGGAGGGGTTGGGGGGGTGAGAAGGGGTAAAAGTGTGCATGTGCATGTGTCTCTGTGTGTGTGTGTCCATCCTCCCTTGTATTCAACACTTGCCATGTCACTCTTGAGCACTCAGTACAGGAGGGGATGCTTGCTGATATACCCTCCAGAAATAACCACCGGCCCCCCACCACCCCACCCCCAACACCCCCCTCCCACCCCAACTCAGCTCAGCCTGGACAGCAGCCGTGGCTCCACAGATTTGTCTTCATCTACCCGCAGTTACCCCCACCCCCCCCTCCTCCCCCCAAAACCTCATGGCACAAACAGAAAGGAGGTGAGAGGAGGGAGGAAGAATTTTAGGAATTTTTCCCTCGGTTTCTCTTGGAGCTGGTGTTTCTGCAGCGTTGGACAAGACAAGATGATGATGATGATGATGATGATGATGATGATGAAGAATACTGGCTGCTCTCAGGCCGCGGTGCACCTCTGACTCTGCAGAAGAAAAGGCAAAGGGATCACAGGAGACTCTAGGCCGCCAAAAAAACCACCATGACTTGGCCCACCTGACCCAACCCAAACCCTGCCAGATTTGTAATGAATCGCAGGTTGGAATAATTTCAAACTCCGGTGTCGACTCCAGTGATTTTCAAATTTCAAATTTTATTATGGGATAACCACAAACACATCCAGTGATTCTCAGCCCATTTTTGCACCCCCCCCCCCCCAAAAAATGGAGACAAATCTGGCAGTGGTTTGTTTGGCGTGAGCTGTGTGGTTTTGGTGTGCTGCTGACACTTTGGCACAATTGACCCAATTAAAATGGCTTCCTCTTGTCACTTTATTATTATTTGATAGATGACTGGGAGAGTATCAACGCAGACTTAATGGCTCTCAGCCTGAGGGAAACTTAATAGAGCCAAGGAAGCGTTGTCTAGAAGGCAAACCTAGTGAGAAAACAGATGCATCCTCCCTTTCTTTGTAATATTTACTGTCTCAAAAAAAGAACAAGTCTCCTTCTTCTTCAATCCCTTTGCTTCTGCTTGGCTAAGTGAAATTTGCAGCATATCATACCATATGTCTTACACTTTTTTCCACCATAACTATTCTCCTTACAGGTGCATCTCAATAAATTTGAATATCATAGGCAAGTCAGTTTCCATTAGTTTAAGTCAAATAGCCCCAACGAAGTATTGAGTGCATATAGATGGACGTAGAAGGCCAACATTAAAAATGCGTTTTTTAATTAGTCTTTTGAGATACTGAATTTTAGGCCCTTAGCCATAATCATTACAATGAAAAGACATGAAATAAATAAAGACATGAAGTTTCATTTTGTTTGTAATGGATCTTTATAATATAGTTTCACTTTTTCAATTGAATTAACTTTTCATGATATTCTAATTTATTTAGATGCACCTGTAGGCTATTATGTACAGGCTAGGTCTAGTAATGATGAAGTGAATAAAAATGGCGGCGCTACAATCTTGAAATATAATTAAAATCCTATTTTTAAAGTGAACCTCTTGGCCTTGGGCGTCTGTCTGTCGGTGACCGCCGGTGATGTTGCCGCTCCGGTGGCTCCGGTACAGCAGAGGAGGCGAGCGTGCGGAGGGAGGAAGTCCCTCTGCGGGTGTCCGGATGTGGACGTGGCACAGCGCTGCAGCAGTTCCGCTGAATGTCCGCTTCTGACTCCGAGGAGGGATTAGTGAGAGAAGAAGAAACACCCCGGAGTTTGTCGGTCACCGCCGGGTTTCACACACATTTCTCCCCGCACAGAGGAAGAAAAGCCTCCAGTCTCCACGACCCTTCGGAGGTAGGTTTTTAAAGATTAGATTAGACACGGTTTGTTGTTGTTGTGTGACAGCACCGGCCCGGTTTGACAGGAGGAAGGAGGCAGAGAGCTTGGTGGATTTTTTTTTTTGCTACGTTAGCTCATGCTAGCTAATGCTAACACACGGCTAGCATCGGCCGTTGAGATACATGGAGGTTTCTGCTAGCTTAGCCGTTAGCCGCTAACTGTTGCTACTAGGTCCGGTTGTGTCGATCCGGGCTCAGCTGATTCAACCATCACCGCTGCTGCTGCTGCTGCTGCTGTCATCGGCTGGGAACATTATTATCAACAAGTGAAGTTATACCACATGACTGATTGAGGTTTTTTTTAATGAAAACGTGTTGGTTTGTTGTAAACGTGTGTCTTTTGTGTTTTGAGGTTTTTTTTTAACGGAGGCTGACATGTTGTGTTGCTAACGTTAGCGAGCTAACTGTAATGCGGCACTGAGGTTTTGATCCCATTCACACACCGCTCCAGCTTTTTTCCTTTTCCCCGTTGTCACTCTTTTTACACGTTATTGATTAGTCTTTTAAATGTCTGTCATCCTGAATGATTTCGAAACTGCTAACCCACTTCCCTAAATGTGCTCCAGCCTCAGCCTCAACCAAGGGAGCAGATGTGGGTCAACTCGCTAGGCCCGACTCACTAAATACAAGGCTCCATACTAACTTTATTCACGTAAAAAACTTAATATTTTACGGGTGCAAGCAGAAAATTTAAGGGCACACACTTAAATCGACTTGCAAAGCAAATATTCACATTTCCTTTTCATTCATAACCCTCACACACATCGACCTGACACCTGTAATGACAGATACTGTTTGACAGATTCTTCCATGTTTCACCAAAAACAGCAAGATTACTGATTACACATGTGGAAATAGATGAAAAATGTGCTTGCACTGTCTCCAATTTTACCATGTAGGGGCAGTCTGGAGCCCTGTAAATAGCTGTACGGCCCCAGCGATTGTGTTTCTCGTTGTGGCACCTGCACTGCTGAATTATTCAAAGGCCCCGCTCGTTTAGTCCGTGTTTGTCTGTTAGATGATACTCATCACCCTGTCATATAGTGTAGGTCCGGCCGGGCCAGGCTCCACACAGGTCAAGGGGAAGAGGGCAAACTATGCCACTTTGTGTGACAACAAAGGGTTAAGTTGTCATATGAAATCTAAGGAGTAATCACACACATGAAGTTGAGATACTTCACAGGGCCTTGTCATAACTCTGGTTGTTCACATTTTATTCTGCATGAGTTCACACAACGCACATGACACGCTGTCCTCCTCACTCACATCCATCAGGCTTTTAATTTCACCATCATACCTGAGAACGGTTTAGTTACAGGTCTCGTGGTTTGTGTCTGTTTCGCTATAAATTATTGACACTGGTTGGTTGAAGTTTTGCTGTAGGTTAAAGTGACTTGTCATGTATAGCGTTCACTGTTGCTCAGTGTGAGTGAGTGGGTGTGTACACTGAACAGTTTGTAATCTGAGGGTGTGGCCATGGCAAACACTAAAAGCCAATAAAGGTGTTGTCACCAAATGAGGACATTTTGATGTCATAGGAAAAGTTGTATTTGTGCCTTGGGATTATTTTAAGAGCTGCGAACTTAAAGTCTTGTTTGTTAGTTCAGATGCAGGATCTGCTCTGTTGGTCTCTGTCAAGTTCGTCTGCTTAGGGCTGCCTTCAATTCTGTCAGAAACTTCCAGAAACTATACAATAGCTAGGGGAATTTTCTTTTTCTGTAAAGCGTAACAGTTATTTCTATGTCTAATTTTCAATTATCTGCCATGTAAGGTTGTCCTCAAACTCTCAGGAGCTGCTATTGTTTTTAACATTTACTCATCAACTCACAGCCGTTTATACTCCAGGCGTCTCAGTTGCTAAATCTCAGTTTGTATCTTGTGTATATATATATAAAAAAGTTAATAACGTTAAGTCCTGATTGGTAAACAAGTCCCCTTACGACGGTGTCTCCTTTCTGTGCAGATTTAGGGATGAACTGAGGATGAATGTAAACCAGCACACTCCGATGGCCTCTCCGTACGGCCAGCCCCAGCCGGGCTACACCCAGCCGGGCTACGCTCCCCTGGACGGCGGCTACCCGGCCCCCTACGCGCCCTACAACGGCCCCGCTTCGGCGTACCAGCCCGGGGTCCCACCGCAAGGTAAAAACACATCTGAATGAATGAAACCCAGCTCGGATGGATGAGTGAGTGAGGATACTAATCTAATCTAAGTCTGAACTGCCGCTCTCATTTCCTCACGTTGCTTCTCGCTCTTCCCTCACATCTGTCCGTATTTGCCTCCCTTTTCCCCCTCTTCTCTTGTATTTCAGGTTATTCTCCTTTCACAAGCTTTCCCTCTAAGGCTGTGGCATCCAACCCAGTCTCTGACCTCTCCTCTCCTCTTGACTTAGGTAACTGCCTCCTCTCTTCTTCACAACTCATTTCACACTCCTCATGCTCTGCAATCATCGAGTCCTCTCTCCAGCTGCAGGCATTAATCTGGCTGCCACAACCTTTTGCTCAGGAAACAATAGCAGAAGCACTTTAGAGTTGGATACGATCATTTATAGCTGCTAACTTGGTACTAACCTTTTTATTAGCAGAGTTTTCACTGTTTTATTATATAGATATAAAGATGTTTTAAAACATTCCTACAATAATGCAGTTTGGTGTTTTGATATTCACTATAGGGGCAATTTATCTACATCACTAAAATCAATATCTTTGTTCAAAAAACAACTGAAAAAATCATTCTTTAGCAAAGATTTGTAGCACATCTTTTGTATGGAAATTGCTAAAAACAAACAAACTCTCTTTTCTCTGGTTTTTAATGTTATGAATTTCTGTATTACCATCTTTTTTTTTTACTTTGAAGACCACCACTGTTGTTTTTACATAGGGGAGGTATTTTCATACGCCTTATTTGGCTTACACCATTTCACTATTTTCATTGTTTTTATGTAGGTTATATAATGTACAAATACATTTAATTAAAAAAATAATTAATATGAATCAAAGTCCAGAGGTAAAATCTAAAGTGTCCTATAGTCATGTTTCGCTTGCTACACCAGCTGTGCCTCGTTACAAAAACTAAAATTTACCATTTTCTTCCATGCAGCAGGTGTGTGTGTGTATGTGTGTGTGTGTGTAATCTCTCCTCTCGTCGTCTTCAGGTCCTGCCAGGGGTCCGCCCACATCTGGACCCCCGCCGGTGTCAGCGCCTCAACCGTATAATCAGTACAGTCACAGTCAAGGAGAAATACAGAACGGACCCCCAGCGATGACGCAGGCGGCGCCCAGGTGATTACATGATGATGTGCATGTGTTGTTTGTTCTATTTAGCGAAACATTGCTGAACACGGACTCTGTTTTTGTTATTTAACCAACCTACAGACAGGTGTGACATTCTTGTAGGCGTTTTTCAACATTTCCAAACCAAATTGCGGCGCATTCACTCGCAGCAGCAGGTTATTCAAATTGCAGAGAGCTCTCTCCCCGCAGCTCACTGAAGCAGTTGACAGAATCCATTTAAAGACTCGAGATAACCACGCCGAGACTGTCTGAAGCCTCGGGAGTCGGTGCTCCGCTAACTACTACAACTCCTCCTTTCATGTGGTTTAGTTAGGAGCGAAAGGCGGAAAAACAACCAAAGCAAATTACACAAAGACGCACGCTGGATGTGATGCATGCGAAGAGACAGCTGATGGATCGTAATAGACGGCAGGTGCACAGCGCAGGAAATGTACATAGGGAAAACAGGAGCTGTAAAAGCAGCTCATGTTCAGAGTTTTCCTGTTTATACGTGTGCAGGTGAATGAAATCAGTTTCTGCAAAGAGACCAGAGACCAGATAAGTCCTGGATTAAAGCAGAAAAATTCTTATCACAAAGAGGAGATGGATAGTTGAGCCACTTTTCTCTAATGCACCGTTGTCTGCTGTCGTTAAAAACAAATGCATGTTGTTTTCAGTTTTAGTCAGACTTTAGGCTAAATCAAATAGATGATGCTTTTCTTTCCTTCAGTTGCTCAGGTTTTAATCCTGCACGTGTGTCCATATATACAGTCATTTAAGATCTGAGTCGTTTGCACAAATTGGTAACGTGTTTTGGGTCTGTATTGCAAATAATGTGCGTCACATGCTCCGGTATGCACGAGCCAATGTAAACAGGAAGCAGGAACCCAGTGTCTCTAATCCTCCACCTGCAATATGGAGCCAGTGTATTTAGATTAAGCTTAAGAACTCGGTTTTCGCCAAAGAATGACTCTCACCTGGTTGAGTTCATGTAAACGCACTAAAATGACCCCCCCCCCCTCCCACCCAGGCCTGCTGCACCTCAGCCATACAACCAGGGAGCTGTGAACCTGTCCGGGCCGCACCCCAGCTACCCCCAACACTACGGGCCCCCAGGCGCAGTACAGCAGGTCACTAACCAGATGACTGGGATGCAGATCTCCTCTGGACCGCCGACCCCAGCAGGACCAGGATATGGTAAATATGGATGGATTATACTGTACTTTTAAAGGGATAGTTCAACATTTTAGCAAATTCTCCCATTGCCATAATCCCTATAGCCATAGCAGTAGGTTCATTACCTTTTAATTATCGGTGCATGTTGTTTTGAGATCAGCGGGGCGGAGACGTGAGCTGCTCAGTGAACACAATGGAGGTGAAGTTTTGCGGTTGTTGAATTGTATATCTGATGAGTTTGATGGTGTGCTCGTGTCTCTGCCCTGCGGATCTTAAAACAACATGCACCGATAATTGCAGCTAATGAACCTACTAGAGATTATGGCAATAGGCGAATTTCCCAAAATGTTGAATTATCCCTTTAAATCTAATGTAATGTCCTGATAGAAACATTCACACCGTTTGTCTCTCTCTCTCTCTCCTCAGTTCCCCCTCACAGCTCCCAGCCTCCTGTCAGCGCCCCCTACTCGGCTGCGCCTCAGCCCTCCTACACCCAAGCCCCTCCTCCGCCTGCGTCCTCTGCCCCCACCCAGCCGCTCCCCCCCAGCGGCCCCTCTGCAGCACCTTCTCAGCAATACTACGGAGGCCCACCGCCTCCCTCTCAGCAGCCATTCAACTCCTCTCTCCCCCCTACCTCTCAACAGCAGCAGTTCACCTCCTCCTCCGCGCCGCCGCCGCCACAGCAGCAGCAGCAGCCGCCGCTTCCTCCTTCTTCTTCCTATCAGCAAAACTTTCCTCCATCCTCCTACTCGGGTCCTCCCGCGCCTCCACCCAGCCAAGCCCCCGCTCCTCCTCCTCCGGCGGTGTCCCAGCCGCAGCAGTCCTTCCCCCAAGCCCAGCCCCCCTTCTCCTCTGCACCTCCACCCGTCAGCCAGCCCGCCTCCTTCATGTCCGGTCCCGCTCCTCCTCCTCCCGCCGCCCAGGGCTCCTTCCCACCCAGAGCCGCTCCTCCTCCTTCCTCTCAGCCCGGATCTTTCCCTCCTCCCCAGACCTCCACTCCCTCCGGCCAGTACCCAGGCCCCATGCCGCCCCAGCAGCAGCCCCCTCCATCCCAACCGCCTCCTTATCACTCAGGTCCACCTCCTCCCAGAGCTCAGATGCCTCCTCCCCCCACCTCCATGGCTCAGAGCAACCACCTGCCTCCAGGACCCCCGGGCCCACCGGGGCATCCTGGGCCCCTGCAGCAGCCCCCACCTCAGCCCGGCATGCAGGGAGGAGGATACCCCTCGCAGCAGAACGGTGAGAAAACCTGCTGCAGATTGGACGCTGAGTGGATTACTGTCAACTAGGGCTGCCGATTAATCCTACGTTCTTCGTCGTTGCAATGTCCATGTGCGCGATAAACGCATCGTAAAGGTTGCCTGAAAGACGATGAATAACGTTGGAATTCCACTGGATGCAGATCCGTTGCGTAACTGCTGCACTGTGTCTCTGCTTCGTGCTCCGCCGTCCGTCAGCAACAACCACCGAATGCATTTGTGATGCGCACTGTGGGACTCACGAGATCGTGCATAATCACGCAGTATAGCGGGATGTAGAACCACAAAACCAGAAACAATTAATGTAATCCAGAAACGGCTCGGTGCTGACCTGTTGATCTGCTTAGTTTGTGATTTTACAGTCAGCATCTCCTCGTTCATGGCGTCAACGGAGTGAAATGGTTTCTGAAAACCTCTGACCTGTTGACTTCAGGCCGGCCCATTACAAAGTTTTCAAGGTGTAGTGCGGAAAATATGATCTGCCGTAAACACGGTGTGTTTTATTTTGAAAATTGGTGTTTTGTTTTGTATTTTATACACAATTTCCTGTCCAGCACGAGCTGCTCTGTGCTGAGTTTATGCACCGTGCTCAGGCTGCCGGATGCCGGAGCCGTGATGCTGCGCAGCCGCAGCCGGTTGTAGCTCACACATTGACTAGAATTGAAACGTATCGGCTCCCCCGCCGTGCCGGAGCGGACATGCGATGCACACGCATCTGGTGGAATTTTAAGTTTTAATCACAGGCGCATCTCCGACCTGTAACCTGAGCTAAACCGCTAGACGTAAGGTAACCTAACAACAATAACAACTGCAGACTTCCATCGGGCCTTTCAGATACCGCGCACAAAACGCGTCCTTGCGCCATCGATCATCATATTTGTTCTGGCGCAACTTCTTGTGTTTAGTCGACTTCCAATATTTGGAGGTTGTTTACAGCGTTGCAGATTTTCCACTTTTCTTCTTCTCTGTTTGTGGTGTATTTGTGTGTAACGTTACATATGCACACCTGAATATTTTCTATGTCATATTGGACATTTCTTGATGCAGGCCTAATATCACCTGTTTTCTTTCTCCGTTGCTCAGCTGTTTTCCCGCCTTCAGGTGCGTTTGGGCAGGTGAGAGGCCCTCAGCCCGGCTATGCAGGCCCGTATCCTGGGCAACCAAACTACGGAGCCCCTGCACCTGCTCCGGCTCCGGCTCCAGCTGCACAGAAAAGACTCGACCCAGATGCCATCCCCAGCCCGGTGAGCACACACTCCCAACAACACCAACAGCATCAACACTGTTACATCTCTGGTGATCATTTCTGTGCCTCACATCGTTTTTGAGACGTGTGTCGTTGTGAGGAAAGGTGACGTGTTCAGTCGGCGGCCACTTTATTAGGTTCATCTGTGCAGTCGAGGTGTTGTTGTAATGATGCTCCCCTCGTGTAGAGCGAGCTGGCTCTCTTAAGTGTCTCACAATATTTCCAGACTGTGCCGTAACAGACCATATGCATCGCAATATTTTTTGATTGATGATTCACCCACTTGGACGCAAATAAACACACTCATGCTTCACTGCTGCTTTATGCGATGCAGAGATTTGATATCTCAGTGTTTCCCCTACAACTGTGAGGAGAAAAAAAATATATGCCAAGAATAAGCGACGTATCCATTCATTCAAAAATCAATACGGGTTTCTGTTTGGGAGCCTCTGTGTGCGAGTCGACCTGCTTCATTGCCTAGTTCAAAAAGTCGTTCAATTAAAAAGAAATAGTCTTGTCTGAAAAAACATAATTGGTTGACTGGTCATCTCACGCAGCTGAATCAGACTCCGGTACCTAATAATGTGGCCGCTGAGGGAACGTATCATGTTTACATTGAACTTCATGGTTACGATGTTGTGGTTGTCGTTGAAAAAACAAGTTCATTTCTAATTGACTTTGACATGTTGGTTGTTTGCTGTATTTTTTCTGCTGCCGTAAAAGTCAGATCTCATATGAGAATGAGAGAAATTCTGTTGGTAGTTTATGGATTAAGAAAAGTTAAAAAAAAAAAAAATCTTAATTCATATAAACGGGTCAACTGAGCCTGCGACATCACATTCACCACTGGTTATTGATTATAATGAACAATAGTTACAACATTGTCACTTTGTGTCCTTATAGCTGCTTAGCATGTTGCCAACAGGCCGCTGGTATAAACAGTGTATACAGTATGTATGGAGGTACATTTGTGTCTTTATTATTACATTTTTTAAAAAGTTGATTTAAACAAAAAAGATATTTTCAATCAAAACAAACTTCACTTCAATCGCAAAAAAATTGATATTGATTGATACTGATATGTTGTTTGATTTTTTTGAGACACCAACATCCTTCCCATAATTTGGCCTAAATACAAAAATATCACTTTAATCCCCCCAAAATATTTTCAGTCAAACCCTTTTTTTATTTGATTGAAATATTTTCCTTTTGATTGAAGTGAAGTTTGTTTTGATTGAAAATATCCTTTTTGTTTAAATCAACTGTTCTTTTGATTGAATAATAAAGACACAAATGTCCTTCCATACATATGCACTTGACTGTCACAAAGTCTGCAATACCACTAATCTATAATCAATACTACTGACCAGTTTCTGTCTGAATAACAACAATGCTGCTTGCTGCTCAGCAGAGTATTTGCTGAGTTCTCTCTTCTCACCTTCCTCTTTTTTTTTTATCTTTTCACTCTTTGTATTTATTTATTTATTTTGTCCTGTTTTTGGCACAATTTGCTGGACAAACTTTTGAATGTAAAGCAAGCGTCTGACATGCCGGCTGTGCAGAAATCAAGACATAGAATAGATCCAGACGCTATCCCCAGCCCAGTAAGTTTCCTGTGTGCCTGCATTTTCCTGCCTCCGCTTCACTCTGTCATCTCAGCTCGCTTCGCGTTCGCCCGCAGCTTTCACCTCCTGTTGTTTCCTGCTGCTAACCCCTCGAAGTCAGTGACGTTAACAGTTAACAGTTTAGATTTATGTTGTTATGTTGTGTTAATGTTTCTGTGTCCACTTGGACCAGAAATATACACAGACACATTTAAAACATTGATAACTGATATATTTAGGCGTTAATGCCCAGTAAATTATGGCTTAATGGAAAATACATGAACCCTCTGAGGTCTAAGGGCTTTTTCTCGATTTTTACATTGACCTTTTTAAGGTACTTGCAGATATAATATGTAGTATAGTGAAATTCTTATGTACCTTTTGGTCGTTGAATAAAAAAACAGAAATAGTTAATAAAGTCTTAAAGAGGCAGTAAACGTATAAATAAAGTACAATAAACCAAGTACAAATAACTAAAGGAATAGAGAAGAGAGTGTAGCCAGTGTATTAAATACATTTTAATTATTGGAAGTGCAATGGCAACCAGTTAAAATGTATATAATATAATATAATATAATACATGAAATTTTGTCGCATCGCTTTATGCTTATTGAGCATAAATGTTGTCTGTCATTCTATTTTCACTAAATCTGTCAAATCTGAGATAAAAGAGGCTGATTAACAACTTTACATATCAAGCTTCATGAGATGAGATACATTATTTCTCACGTCATCTCAGCGTTGACAAACTCAAAATATTTGAGTTTTTTTGTAATTGATTAAAAACCTCAGAGTCACTTTCCTCTTAACCCTTCTCTCCGTGCTGTGCATGCTGGCCTGCAACATGTTTGACTTACCCACAATTCCTTGCATTAATGGCATGCCTTGATAAATCCTGACACATTTTCAGGGGATGTCATTGACATTTGTTGTTGTTGTTGTTGTTTTTTTTGTTGTTGTTTTTTTTGTATCATATCTGTGAATCTACACAAACGGCTTCAGCATGAACCTGCACCATCTGTCACCTGAGTCGTGGCTCGACCACAAAGTTTGTGTCCACAGATTCGACAGACTTTCCGTGTGTGTTTAGTAGCTGCAGGTGTGTCTGCGTGTGTGTGTCTGTGTGCGTGTGTGTGAGAAAGTCCTCTCCTGCATGGGTGTTAAATGTTCCTCTTTTAGACGTTGTGAGACCTGGGGACAGTGTGTCCTGTGCACTTACACGTGTGTGTATTTATAGTGTACACATTTCTGGATTAAGAGTATTTTTAACCCCCTGCTGCCCCCCCCCCTCCCACCCCTCCACCACCACCATCCCCGCTTCTCCTCCCCAGATCCAGGTAATAGAGGACGACAAGGCTAAGAGCACCGAGCCATTCACCACAGGGGTCAGAGGTCAGGCCCCGCCGCTGGTCACCACCAACTTTCAGGTCAAAGACCAAGGTGGGTTCACACCTCGGTTTGACGGATAAAATCTGGCAGCATCTCGAGTAGCGATGCTCATTAATTTCCTCTTTTTTTTCTTTTTTGTGATCAGTTTTTTATTGTCTTTCAGCATCTATGGATGAAATGCCGTTTTAATCATAATCAGATAAATGAATAAACATATTTATCTATTTATCATCCGATTCATTTTTTTTTTACAATTATTTATTTATTTATATGCATTTATTCATATATTTGATTGTGGTT
Organism: Decapterus maruadsi; assembly: GCA_030347415.2. Lineage (NCBI taxonomy): Eukaryota > Metazoa > Chordata > Actinopteri > Carangiformes > Carangidae > Decapterus > Decapterus maruadsi. The sequence goes on along the minus strand of CM064888.1, from coordinate 6,907,211 downwards.
AAAACAGCAAAATTGGACCAAATAGTAACAATCATGTGCATTTCTAGAGAATTGAACTTGTGATCACAGAATCATCCTTCAGGTTTCTGCTGTTCGTCACCATTGATATTAATGCAAGGTGTGTGTGTGTGCTGTTTTGTGTGTGTGTGTGTGTTTAGGGAACGCCAGTCCCAGGTTTGTTCGCTGTACGGCCTACAACATGCCTTGCACCGCCGATATGGCCAAGCAGTCTCAAGTGCCACTGGCCGCCGTCATCAAGCCCCTCGCCACACTGCCGCCAGATGAGGTGAGTCGATCCCTAATCCCACCACCCACCCACTCACCCACTCACCCTCCTCTCCCTGTTGTCTCTGCCTAGATGTAAAGGCCCACAGTCAGTGTGTGCACTGTAAGCGGTTTACTATTACAACCAACTTTTATTATTTCACTTCATTTTTTATGCAGAACAGCATCTAAATCACCCACCTGGCTTTGTACATAGAGTAAAAGTAAATGCATGTAATGAATGTAAATGTGTCATTTGTAAGAAAAAACAAACAATTAAAATAAAGCTTAACATTTCATCTAGATGGCAATTAATGACTTGAATATTTCAAACATTTCCCCTGAAGGAATAACAGTTAAACATAAAATATGTTGTGTATATCATTAGTAATGTAATTATATTTTGACCATATTTGATTTTAAACATTCATAGTGTTGTAAAATTAATGAATGCATAAAATACCGTTCTATTATCTATTATCTATTATCGTGGCATCCCTAATGGAGGCTGATGGCTGGTTAAGAATCGCACCTGCTGGGAAAAACCATTGAATCCTATGTTTTTCATCATGTGTTTGTGCCGGAGTGCTGCTCCATGCTCTGCTGAGATTTTCCTAACAGGTGGACAATGTTTTATTTTTTTATTTTCCCCCCTGATCCTGATTTGAAAAAAGATTAGTTTTCAGGGCAAAGCCGGATGCGTAGTTGTTGTCACGGGATGCCTGTAATGTCACTGGGATAATCTGTCTCAAAAGGGAGGAGTGGCTGCGTGACCTCATTTCCTGCATTTGTAACCAATATTCATTTAGACTGGATTAGTTTTACACTTGCATCATTTTGGCAGGAGAGAAAAAATAAATAAATAAAAAGCTCAAGTGTGATTTTTTTAAATTTAATTTGGCAGACTCCTCCGTACCTGGTGGACCACGGCGAAGGCGGTCCGATCCGGTGCAACCGCTGCAAGGCCTACATGTGTCCCTACATGCAGTTCATAGAGGGAGGCCGCCGCTTCCAGTGTGGGTTTTGCAGCTGTGTCACAGAGGGTGAGTGTGTTTGTGTGATTATGCAATGGATAAGGTAACAGCTGCATGTTTTGTTTTGTTTTTTTTCTAAAAATTGAGGTGTATGCTTCCTTTTTTTTTGTCCTGCAGTGCCTCCACATTACTTCCAGCATCTGGACCACACTGGGAAGAGGGTGGATTGCTACGACAGGCCGGAGCTTTCGCTGGGCAGCTACGAGTTCCTGGCCACTGTCGACTACTGTAAGGTGAGAACTGCTCACTAATGATCTGATAAAAGACAGATCTACAAAAGAAATGACTGTCGAGATCTGCTCCCAAATGATAGGAGTGTCCACAACAGATCATTTACCTCAGGAGTAGAGAGGCTTGTTACAGCTCACAGTGACACAGTAACAATAAACAAAGTCATTAACAGTGATCTGACGCAGGAAGTATCAGTTGTTATCTAATGAACAAATAAAAGCAACGCCTGCGAGAGTCTCACTAAACATTAGCTCACTAAGTTTTATTTAATGTGCAGCAGATCGGTAACAGCTCTGTGTTGGGCGCACACAGAATTTAGATAAGAATGAAGAAGATGAAAGATTAGATTAGTTTATTGTCATTGCACAAGAGCATATACAAAGAAATTTTGTGTGGCATTCTCCTGTAGCAGCAAACTATTAAACATTAGTAAGTGCATCAGGGGTCAATAGATAATTAGATATCAGCAGTTTCAAAATATGAAATTCACAATACACAGCAGGGCCATATCAATCACAACAAGTCATGTATCATAAATGATGATAATAATAATAGGAATGATAATAATTCGATTATGTATGTGTATGTAAAAAGAAAAAACATTTCATATTCAACGACACAGTCATTGATTTTCTGCAGCAGTTGAACCAGCGATTACAATAAACTATTATAAAATCATTAAGGGACACTTAATATCTCATTCACAATCTAATAACTTTTTATTGCTTCAGCACATAAACCGACCACCGCAGCTCCAAAGTCTCCTCGCCGCGGTTAATGTTTTACCGTTTTCACTCGTCATGTCTTCATTCATGTTTTTCCGTCTTCCTCAGAACAACAAGCTTCCTCAGCCTCCTGCCTTCATCTTCCTCATCGACGTGTCCTACAACGCCGTGAAGAGCGGCATGGTCAACATCGTCTGCCAGGAGCTCAAAACCCTCCTCGACTACCTGCCCAGGTTAGGAAGAGATGAACGGAGCCAGTGAGGGGGAAAAATAGGCTGATGAAGGGAAAGATGGAGTAGATTATGAAGGAGTAAAGTCAGGATTTGAAAGAGGAAGTAACGAAGCAGAGAGTCAGAACAGGAAAAGAAAGAGAAGTCAGTTTTTACGTATTTTGGTTAAAACACTCACGTCCATCTCTCGTCTCTGCGTCCAGGGAGAACCCGGAGATGGACTCCGTGGTGCGGGTGGGTTTCGTCACCTACAACAAAGTCCTGCACTTCTACAACGTGAAGGGGAGCCTGGCGCAGCCCCAGATGCTGGTGGTGTCGGACGTGTCGGACATGTTCGTGCCGCTGCTGGACGGCTTCCTGGTCAACGTGAACGAGAGCCGGCTGGTCATCGAGAGGTGAGGGGGGGAGGAGGGGTTGCAGACGAGAAAAACGCACTAGGGGGAGATCGATGGCCATTTAATAACGATACAAACGTTTGTTCGCTCTGCAGTTTATTGGACCAGATCCCAGAGATGTTTGCAGACACCAGGGAGACGGAGACGGTGTTTGGACCCGTGATCCAGGCCGGACTGGAGGCACTGAAGGTCTGGAACGCCCTTTAAAGGCTTGATTCATTTATCTATTTATTCTTTAATACTCCTTATTGTTTTTTTCAAATAAATGAGCACAAACAATGGAAAAACAAAACAGACATCAAGACGTACAGAACAAAAAACGTTCCACTCCGCCTTTTTACCTTGATTAACCATTTTTACTCAGTTGGACATGCTGAGGATTTTTGTTTAAACAGTGATTGAAGTGTGGATTGTATTCTGCAAACACAATCTCTGTCTAATCTATGCAAACTTTTGTGCATTGTCGTCAGTTTCGTATAAATATAGTTGGTCAAATAACTTAAATTTGAACTACAAATTACAGGGTCAGCTGTATGAATGTTAACCCTGCTGTAAATGTTTGTTTATCCTTTTATGAAAAAACTATCAACATATGTTTTTTAAAAAGATAGGAGCTGTCAGGGAACAGGTGTGGAATAAATTCAGTGAGAAGTGAATTTATTGAGATGCAATGCTTGAAGTTTGAAAAAAAAAAACAGATTTTCATTAATTTTAGTTCCTGCTTCTTAAAGTTTGAAACAAAGAGCTGAGAGATCATGTGACGTTTAAATGCACCTGAGGTGACAGGTTGACACTTACAGCCACCCAGTTATAATGAGCTTCCTGTCGGCTGCAAAGGTTTGAAATTCTCAGACTGAAAATGTGCAGATGGATCTTAATCCACCTGGAAACGTGAGGGCAGACCCACAGAGAGCTGCTGACACGGCTAATAACGGCTGGTATGCTGTGTGTCTGTGTGTGTGTGTGTGTGTGTGTGTGTGTCGTCCTCTCAGGCTGCAGACTGCGCTGGGAAGCTGTTTATGTTTCACACCTCTCTGCCCATCGCCGAGGCTCCTGGGAAATTAAAGAACAGAGAAGACAAGAAGCTGATCGGCACAGATAAGGAGAAGGTGAAACATGAGAGCTGCTGCGTGCTGCCGTGTCGTTAACTCGTCTCTGTTGGAAGCAGCTCCTTTTAAAACTTAACGCTCTCTCCGTCTCTCAGTCGCTGTTTCAGCCTCAGGTGGGTTTCTACAACACACTCGCCAAGGAGTGTGTCGCCCAAGGCTGCTGCGTCGACCTCTTCCTCTTCCCCAACCAGTACGTGGACGTGGCCACGTTAGGGGTCGTCCCCGTCTCCACCGGCGGCTCCGTCTACAAATACACCTACTTCCAGGTGAGAGGAAGTCTCCATGTTGATTATTAGTGGTAGGGATGCACGATATATCGGCATTAATATCGGTATCGGCCGATGTTCGTCATTTTTAACATATCGGTATCGGTCCGATGAGTAGAATTGAGCCGATATGCACAACCGATAAAAATCTGTATGCAACACCTGCAAAGTTGAGGTAATGCAAGGAGGATGGTAGCCTGTAACCTTGTTATTTGGAAGTAAAATACATTCTGAAAATAAAGGAAGACATTCAAAAATTCAGTTTGCATGATTTTCGGTCTGTACAAAAATTTATCATCTCAGAAACTTAAAAAAAAACCCAAACACATATCGATATCGGTAAATATCAATTATCGGCCATAACAGAAAAATTCATATCTGATATCGGTATCGGCCAAAATTTTCATATCGGTGCATCCCTAATTAGTGGTGTGCATCATCTAGGATTTGGTTCAATTTGATCATATGATTTACTTTGATGCATCACTTCCTCAATTTTTCAATATGTTGTCACACATGGCTTTCATTAATTAACATAAATAGTCAGATAAATATGATGACTTTTGAAAGTAAAATAGAAAATATAATGTAAATGCAATTCAACAATACAGCAGCTTCGTTCGAGTCTGGAAAGACAAAACGTAAATCTTGGCATTGAGCTTTAACCCTCCTGATGTCCACCTGGTGTCAGGGAAGGAAGGACGGAGGAAAAGGAGGAAGGAAGGACAAAGGGAGAGATGAGAGGAAAAAAGGAAGGAAAGATAGATGGAGGCAGGGAACAGATTTGTTCATCACTCCCTATTTATTTTGTCCTGTAGCTAAAGTGACAACGTTTCTCATCCGTGCGTCTCATCGTCTTTGTCCTACAGGCTCAGTCGGATCAGGAGCGGTTCCTCAACGACCTCAGGCGAGACGTCCAGAAACTAGTCGGGTTCGACGCCGTCATGAGGGTGCGAACCAGCACAGGTGAGACTTCCGCCCCCCGCCCCCCTTTCAAGAATTACAAATAACGACAATGATAATCAGATCGAAGGAAATATGACCTCCTCTTCCTCCTCTTCCTCCTCCGTCAGGTATCCGAGCGACAGACTTCTTCGGCTCCTTCTTCATGAGCAACACCACAGACGTGGAGCTGGCGGGTCTGGACTGCGACAAGGCCATCACCGTGGAGTTCAAGCACGACGACAAGCTCAGCGAGGAGACGGGGGCGCTCATGCAGGTCTGCACGTTTAACTGTGGAACTGAAAAAGATGAAACCCTTCAGTCAGTCAGTTCATTTATCAGACGTGCTGTTTGTCCCATCCGTCTCCCCGTAGTGCGCCGTGCTCTACACCAGCTGCAGCGGACAGAGGCGTCTCCGGATCCACAACATGGCCGTCAACTGTTGCTCTCAGCTGGCCGACCTCTACCGCAACTGCGAGACCGACACAATCATCAACTACTTCTCCAAATATGGTGAGGACGGAAATATGTTTATAGAGATCAGTGAAGTCGTCCCTGGTGGCTGTCAGTTAAATTGTGTGTGTATTTGTGTGTGTGTGTTGCAGCTTTCCGTGGCGTCCTGAATAATCCCACCAAGGCGGTGAGAGACACTCTGGTCAACCAGTGCGCTCAGATTCTGGCCTGCTACCGGAAGAACTGTGCGAGCCCCTCGTCGGCCGGTCAGGTACGCCGCGCTCTGGTTTCCTGTTCTTCATTTCTTCATCTTCCTCGATCCTCATTTTCTCGTCCTGAGTCTCAGGCCTCAGAGAAACTTAAAACTCCAGTTTAGTTCATTAGAAGATTAAATAAGCTTCACTTTTAGTTAAGGAAAATATTTGCAGCTTGTAGCTTCTCAAATGTGACAATGTGATGCTTCTCTCTGACAAAAAATGGCAGTAAACTTTACTTACAAATAATATATACAGTGATTTACTGTTATTTTAAAAGAAAAGCCATGTGTTGATTAGAGCAGCAGTGGGAAAATCGAAGATATGCAAATATGATAACGGGCTGTAGGTGGAGCCAGAGGAGTTGGATTTTTTCCCAATTTACACATTACCTGTACTAATATCAGAATATAGTGACAGTTTCAGCAAATATGACCAAATAACTGTTTCAAACTGTTTTTATTTATTTATTTATTTGCTCCTCCCTCCAGCTGATCCTCCCCGAGTGCATGAAGCTGCTGCCTGTTTACCTGAACTGCGTGCTGAAGAGCGACGTCCTGCTGCCGGGAGCCGACGTCTCGCTGGACGACCGAGCTTATCTGAGGCAGCTCATCAGCTGCATGGACGTGAACGACACACACCTCTTCTTCTACCCCCGCCTGCTGCCACTGGTGAGGACACACACACACACACACACACACACACACACACTGGAGACAGTTTGTCTACTTGTATACTGTGTTTATAGATTAATTTTCCACTTTGTTTGGATTTGCACTGTAAATCCTCTTAATTGTTGCAAATCAATATTTCAAGCTGCAAACTCATATTTTATGCTCTATTTTAGTTTAGTTTTTATTTTATTCTTGTATTTTTTCTCTTTTTTCCCCAATTTTTTTTACTATTTTGGGTTTTATTTTAACTTTTTAAAAATGTATGTTTTTTTCCATGTTCAATTCTTACTGCTAAATGTTCTGTTTTTATGTAAAGAACACTGATTTGCCCCTTGGTGTTATATAAATAAAGCTGCCTGACCTTCGTTGAACGTTGTCCCGCCACTTTCATCTTCCCAGATGAAGTTGGAGAGCGGGTCGTTGCCGGTGGCGGTGAGGGACTCGGAGGAGCGGCTGTCGAAGGGCGGCGTTTACCTCCTGGAGACGGGGCTGCACCTCTTCCTGTGGGTGGGCGCCAGCGCTCAGCAGGAGCTGCTGCTCAACATCTTCGGCACGCCGAGCTTCGGCCAGATCGACGCGACCATGGTGAGTGAGAGGAAACGGATTTACTGCCACGATGGTTCGGTGACCTGCTGCTTCTCTAAACCACAGCGTGCTGCGGTCCGTCACTTAGACCTGTCGTCATCATCAATATTTACAATAAATACAAAACTTAGAAACCAATAAACCATCTTATATTAACTTATTTAGCAACATAATGTTTAATTTTAATGCATTAGGGGGGAAAACTGTTGGAATTCAGTAGAAAAAAGTAAATTTGAGTCTTTCAGCAACAATATTGTTGGGTTTTTGATTGATCAGTAGCATCTATTTGTGTAATTTGCTGTTTTACTGTGAACTTGTGTTGATGTATTCAATTATTATCCATTTGATTATGTGATTTGATTAATTAAATTGAGTTTATTAATCTGTCTGATGTCTGAATGCATCTGCTATTTCAGACAAGTCTACCAGTGCTGGATAACCCCTTCTCCCAGAGACTCAGAGAGATCATCGACTCCTTCAGAGCCCAGAGATCACGATACATGAAGGCAAGTGCTCTCTTTTCCTGATGTCCTTAAATGCCTCATCTCCCTGTTCTGTCATTTCTCTGGGTCTGGACACCAGTTCAGACACATTAACCGATGAAATACCATCTCCAGTAACGGGTAACTGAGCGTCTCTATCCAGATCTCATTAATATTTTTCTTCAAATCCCTTTTTTTCTATTTAACAAACTTCTCAAATCATCAGTGTCGATACAAAGTAGATGTATTTATACTTTGCACGGCTCCAGACTAACTTTTCTTACTAGGAGCAGAAGCAAATTTAAGGATGCATACTATAAATGTTCACATTTCCTTTTCATTCATGATCATTTCTGACCTATAATGACAGATTCCAGATTCTTTGAGTGTTAAAAAACAACAAATTCACTGGTTGCACATGCGCAGGTGTCTGTCTCAAATTTACAGGCAGTCTGGAGCTCTGCCTCGAATCCCTTTTTTCTATTCAACAAACTTCTCAAATCATCAGTGTTGATACAAAGTAGATTTATTTATACTTTATTAATAAGTATAAATGTTGAAATAACTAAAATAACTGTTCAACTTATGATATTTAACAGTAGAGAACAAAAAATCATTTTGATAGACTTAAATCAACAGTTCAAGCATTTTTCCCAAATTTGAGGATTTACGTCTTCGCTCTTTGATATATAGTTGCTAAACTACTGTTTTTCAGACAAAAAATGAGTTTATACAGCTTTTTAATACATATAAGTCATTTAATCACTGTCCCTGCTCCTGAACGCTGTCCCCCTCCACCCTGCAGCTGATGGTGGTGAAGCAGGAAGACAGATCCGAGCTGATATTCAGGCACTTCCTGGTCGAGGACAAGAGCGCCAGCGGGGGAGCGTCGTACGTGGACTTCCTGTGTCACATGCACAAGGAGATCCGCCAGCTTCTCAGCTAGGCCCCCTCCACCACCCACCACCCCCCGCCCCCGCCCCTGCCCCTCCCCCCTCCTTTCAAACTCCCTCATGTTTACCTGTATGACTCCCCCACCACTCGACCCCCCCTGCCTGGTTCACCCCTCCTTGAGAAAGAACGAATGAACGAACGAATGAATGAATGAAAGAAAGAAAGCGCTTTATCTTTTTTTTTTTTTTTTTTTTTTTTAACCTAATAAACTAAAGCTCTCCTTACTGTCTGCCACAGACCAGCGGGCAGATCCCGTCGTGTGAGTGTTGATGTGAGTGTGTGTGTGTGTGTGTTAGAGAGAGAGAGAGAAAGAGAGGAGGTCTGATGTTAATAGAGCTTTTACTCTGCCTCAAATCTCCTGCTCCGACACGACAGGAGCAAGAATATCTTGACGAGGGAGAGTAATGTATATATATATACACAAGAAGTGAACAACTATGTATGCAACAAACCGAGGAGGAGGAGGAGGTGGGGGAGGGAGGGAGGGTGACGGAGGGGAGGGGCATGTCAGCAGGTGTTGACTGTAGTCGGTGTACTGTCTGTATTACTAGCACTGAAAGGCTGATCTGGGTGCAGAGATGAACCCTCAGATAGCAAAACACTTTTTATATGATTGAATCCCAATAGAGTGAAGGACATCTACATAATGAGACATAATGGAATTAAATAAATAAATGCTGTTTTTTTTCTGTATCTTCTCCCCCTTTAATCATGGCCTTAGTATCCTCCTCCCCATTGCTGCTCCAATCATCCATAATGTGTGTGCGTGCATGTGTGTGCGCCTGTGTGTGTGTTTGTTTCCAGATGTGAGAGGATTAGTCACCACCCACTGCCCAGCTCTTTATTTTCCAGGTGTGAGCATCTGGATTTAAGACCCAAGTTTAACAAAAAGGCTCAAACAGGAGTCGGAAATGATTTTAAATCTTTAAAAAAATAAATAAAAATCTGGTTTCAGCACCAGATGATACACTGAAAATAAATAAATAAACGCGCACTGATAACTGGTCATTACAGTAATTGGTGCAAATCCAGATTTTGTTCCATTGAGCTTCAGTTGAGTTTTTCTTTGTTGGCGGCGCGCAACATCTGGCTCTAATGTAATGTTTGGCCTCGGATGAACCAGATGTGCATTTCATTTGAGAATAATTGCTGTCATGATTCTGTTATGAGAGTTTAAAGTCTATGCAGCACTGTGGAAGGCCAGAGATGGGAAAAAAGAAAAAATACTACAATAAAAAACAAACAAACAAGGAAGGGTGTGAAGTTTTGATGTGAGCATCACAACGAAAAAAGCTCCCGATGGTCAGTTTCTATGGCTCGTCCTGTCTGTGGATGCTGCGTATGTGCTGCAGACTTTATAATAATCAGACGTTTTGATGAAATGTATTTAAAAAAAACGTGATTTCCAGCAGACGGACGTGAGCGCAGAGCGACGGCGGGTCGGGGTAGGAGGGGGACACTGGACATCAGTTAATGTTTGCAAACTTATCGAGTTGTATCCACACTGACGGTGTTCGGTGTGTAAATATTAAAATACTATATAACCTGTACAGAATTAATAGAAAATTTACAATTTAAAAAAAAAAAAAGAGAGAAAAGAGAAAAGACCTGCAGCCTGAGCAGCTGTGGTTTGTTGATGGTTGGTTTCTCTGTCACAACAAGTAGCTGCAGTTTGAAATCACGGCTTTTACTGAAGAGAAGAAGAAGAGGGGGAGAAGCAGAGATTTACTTGCTGTGGGTTATGTTGTGTGAGTGTGTGTGTGTGTGTGTGAGGATGTGGGGTCGGTCCTGGTGAATTTCTCTAGAGGAACAGAGGGATCAGCCAACATGCACACACACTCTCTCACACACACACATGCATACACACAGATTAATTTCAGTCTTCTCCATTTATCACTTTCTGTTCCTTTTTTTTTTTTCTTTTTTTAAACAATGTGGCGTTTGTGTTTTTGGTGTGTGTGTGTGCGTGTGTGTGTGTAGCCCTCTGTTCCGTCTTCATGTTCACTGAGTTTGATTGACCCATCGTCTTTGACTGTAATCTTAATTTCTGTTCCTTTTTCTTTGATTTTTTTTTTTTCATTGCCTCTTGGGACTGCTAATAAAATGAGGATAAAAGTGAAACTCCACACTGTGCTTCTCCTTCACTGAAAGAAAAGGCTTTATGGTCGTATTATGTACAAATGACATCTTCAATATCGGTATAGATTTTCCTGAGGGGGGGTTTCTAAATCACAAGAAGGCATTTTTCACTTCCTGTTATCAGTACTGACAAATACATCATCTGTCTGCAACTTCTGCCTCAGAGGTGTCTGTGCTGCTTACAACACTGAGAATTTCATAAAACCACTTTCCACCAACAAAATGACAATGGTTAAAAAAAGACAAATTCAGATTTATATACAGTGAGGACACAAGATGGGGAAATTCAAAAATCAAAATGTCCAATGAAGGAGGAAGTCAGCTTATTCTGTAGGATTCATCCTCTGGGAAACATGAATGTTTTCATATTTAAAAATAGTTGAGATACTTTCACTCTGTGGTTGATATTAGCTTCTCTAGAACCACATCACTGGTTTGGTTTAGAGCAAATCCTCCACCACGAAAACCACCACCATGTCCACAAAGATAAGTAAATAAATTGAAGGCTCAGTGCTGCAGGTAAGTAAAATAGTGCAGTCAGTGGCATCATGCAAAAGTTTGGGCGCCTCTGGTCAACATGTCTGTTAATGTGAACAGTTAAAGCAAGTGGAAGATTGAAACAATCTCCAAAAGGTATACAGTTAAACATGAAACACTCTTTTGCAATATTTTAAGCAATATCAGTGTATTAAACTTGTTTTCTACAATTTTAGGCAAGGAAATTTTATTTGTATAGCCCCTTTTTACAGTTTGTCTCAAAGGGCTTCACATGGCATGATAACAACATCCTCTGTCCTTAGACCCTCACATCGACTGAGGAAAAACTCCATGGAAAACCCTTTTAACAGGGAAAAATCAGAGAAACCTCAGGGTGAGCAACAGAGGAGGGATCCTTCACCCAGGACGGACAGACGTGCAATAGATGTTGTTACAGACAAGAAAACAATTTACAACAGAGAATGTGAGAAACATGAAAATGTTTTAAGAGTAACATAAACCGGTGAAGAAACTCCTGCACACTTTCTTCTTACTTGGAACTTAGCCAACGTTTCAGTCGTGGACCATTTTTACTGAGAGTGAAAAAGGGAAATAAAGCAACAGCCTGCAAAAGAACGGGAAACCCAGGAGACTTGAGCTCTCATAGCTCTGACTAAGGTATCAGACAAGATATTTACTATTTGCACACTGTAATTGTTTCCAAAGGTGGGGTTCTGGGTACTAACTAACTACTGTATATTGGTTAAAAAAAATGTTAAAGGAATCTGTAACTTCATGCCTTTTGGAGATCATCTCATCTTCCACTTGTTCTCATTAACAGATATTTTGACCAGAGACGCCCAAACTTGCCACCATGATCTCAGGTAATGGCTTATCTCAGGTAGATGGTGGAGTCCACCCAGGCCAGCTGAAACCCTGGGTAGACGGGCTCTGTGAAGGCGGTGCGGAAGGTGTGGAGGAGGGTCAGTGTCCCGCAGGAGACCTGGTAGAAGGACAACGTCCCCGCCGACCAGTCCAGAAAGACGCCCACTCTGTTGGATCTGGGCGGGGTGGGGACATCGATGCCGGTGCCTCTGTGCAAGAGCCTGTATTTATCCTTGGTGCAGCTCAGGCCCCAGGAGGAGTCGTTTCGGCCCAACCAGCTGTCGTTGCCCTCTCCCTTCCTGCACATCCGTCTGTAGGCGACTCCTATGAAAGATCGCCCGCACCACTCTGTCTCCCAGTAGCAGCGCCCGCTCAGTCCCTCCTTACACAACACCTGCCGCCAGTAATCGAACCGCTCCGGGTGATCCGGATGTGGCTGCTTGGTCCAACGCGTGGCTTTCGTGTCTCCCTCGGACAAAGACAGGTCTTCGTGTGCTGTGTTTGGGTCCAGGGTGAGTTTCCTGGTATCTGATAGAAAAGATTAAAGGAAGACATATTATTCCCCCTTTTCCACAACGTAAAATAGCTCCCAGGTGTCTCTTTAAATGCAAACAAGCCACTGCTCACCCCGCCCCTTCTACCGGTAGCAGTACTCACAGGTAAGGTGGTATTATGCTAATTCGATAACTAATGACATAATTGATAACTGAGCACGTAAAACCACATGGGTTTCAACCTCAGGAGCTGCAAATTACAGATGTTTTTTTTGTCAATTCTCACATTTTAGTCAAACACAAAAGTGATATTTTCATAATATGTCCCCTTTAAAACTTTAAAAAGTACCATATGTGACTCAAGAAGCTGAGACCAGAGTGTTGGTTACTTACATTTCTTTGGACCTGGCTGTATCCTGGATTCATCGCACTGTTCCACACTGAGACATAACAGAAGACAATTTCAAGTTTATTTGTGTGTATATCATTAATATAGCTAAAAGTCGGGCAATTTCATAGATTTTTTTTTTATGTGATTGATAATTCAGGCCGTAGCCACCACCTGAGTTTCTGCAGGCTGCATCGTGGGTCGTCCAGCAGGGTGGACAGCAGCTGCAGGCCGGAGTTTCCTGGGTGGTTGTAGCTCAGGTCGAGCTCTCTCAGGCCGGATGAGTTCAGAGCAGAAGCCAGGAAAGTGCAGCCTCTCTCCGATACTCTGCACAGCGGCAAACTTCAAGAAAACAAACACCAACATCATCATCTCGTCAAACTTTGCAATGAATGAATGAGTGCATGTTCGATTCTGTTCTGTACACCAGTTTTGAATAATTAATCTGGCATGAAATTTCACTCTAGGAACTCACCTGAGTATTTCCAGTTTGCAGCGAGGACTCCCCAGAACATCGGAGAGGCCTTCGATTCCCACATCCTGAAAGTCGTTGTCAGAGAGGTCCAGTTCTTTCAGCTGGCAAGATGCTGAGCTGATAAATGAGGCCAAGGCTTTGGAGCTTTCCTCTGTTAGGTTGCAGCTCCTCAGTCTAAATGAACATATGAAAATGAAGGGAAAAAAAATGCCTGTTGATCAAAAATAAAAACATCATTGACTTGCTGGGAAATGAGAAAGAAACATGTTGGATTTTGACCTTAATTTCTCCAGTTTACTGCTCTTCAGTCCACCAGAGAGCAGCTTTATGCCCAAGTCTGTCAGGTTGTTGTTGCTCAAGTCCAGCTCTCTAATTTGGGACGAGCCGACGCCGTTTGCCAGGTTTTCACAGCAGGTCACGGTGAGATTACATGAGTTCAGACTGCAATAAGAAAGACGGTATCAAGGACTGTCCAAACATTTAGCAACAAGAAGATGTGAAGTAATTTATCTTTAATATCAGGAGCTTATAAAATCACGTACTTTGCCACTTGGGCGGTTTTCACAACAGGCAGCAGCATCCGAAGCGCCTCCTCTGACCTGGCGTAGTTGCTCAGCTCGAACACGCTCAGTTCTTCCTCTGAGGTCAGTAACACGAAGACCAGAGTGGCCCACTGTGCAGGAGAAAGATTGGCTTTATCCAGTCTGCCCGAGCTGAGGTAGCTCTGAATCTCCTCCACAAGGGAGTGGTCGTTCAGCTCATTCAGGCAGTGGAAGAGATTGAGGCATCGGTCTGGGGACGGACTCGACTTGATCCTCTCCTTGATGTGTTTAATGATCTCCGTTCTTGTCCTTTGGTTCGATCTGTTGTTGGTCATCAGATGCTTCAACAGTTTCTGATTGGACTCCAGAGACAGGCCGAGGAGGAAGCGCAGAAAGATGTCCAACTCCCCGTTTGGACACCGCAAAGCTTTTTCCACTGCTTCTTTGTAGAGGATGACCTCTGAGGAGTCCCTGGACAGGAAGCGCCTCGATATGGACGACTTCTTGACCAAGACGTTGACGTTGTCGTTGTGGAACACGAGGAAGACGTACAACGCCGCAAAGAACTCCTGAACGCTCAGATGGACGAAGCAGAACATCTTCCCCTCGCACATCGTCGGCTCTTCGTTGAAGATTTGCGTGTAGATTCCCGAGAACATTGAGGCTTGCGTGACGTCGATACCGTTCAGTCTGAGGTCGCTCTCGTAGAAGATCAGTTGGCCTTTTTCGAGCTCCTTGAACGCCAGCTTACCCAGCGAGATGAGATTATCTCTCACCGTCGCGTATGCAACGTTTGACTCTCTTCTTCCGGTCAATCTCTTCTTCATGGTCTCCACGTACAGAGACAAGAAGTGTATGTACATCTCTGTGAGGGTCTTTGGCGTGTCTTTGCAGTCCATCGTTGCCAACTTCTTCTCAAGAACGCTCGCCGCCATCCAGCAGAAGATCGGTATGTGGCACATGATGTGAAGACTCCTGCAGGATTTCACATGCGCGATTACCCTGTTTGCCAAACGCGCGTCACCGATTTTCCTCCTGAAGTACTCTTCTTTTTGCGGGTTGTTGAACCCTCTGACCTCCGTCACAAGATCGATGCAGTCCGCAGGGATCTGTCCGGAAGCGACTGGACGGGACGTTATCCAAACAAGACTCAGAGGAAGCAGTCGCCCTCTGATGAGGTTGGTCAGAAGAACAGCGATTTTGGTCGGCTGAGTCACATCGGACATTATTTCGCTGTTGTGGAAGTCCAAATTCAGACGGCTCTCGTCCAGTCCGTCCAGGATGAAGAGCATTTTACATTGACCGTTAGTTAAGATTCCCGTGTCTTTTGTCTCAGGGAATAAGACACCGAGAAGCTCCACAAGACTGAAGACTTTCTTTTTCATCAGATTCAGCTCTCGGAAAGAGAGCGGGAATACGAAGTCCAGGTCGGTGTTTGCTCTCTCCTCAGCCCAGTCCAAGGTGAACTTATTGGTAGACACTGTTTTTCCAATTCCAGCTACTCCCCTTGTGATCACGGTCCTTATCGGGCGTTCTTGTCCAGGTGGAGAAACAAAGAGCTGATTGCAGTGGATTGATTGCTCCTGGGCCACTTGCTTCCTGGAAACTGCCTCGATGTGTCTCACTTCATGCTCCGTATTGACTTTAGCGTTTCCTCCCTCGGTGACATAGAGCTCTGTGTAGATTTTATTGAGAGAGATTTTGTTGGAGTCCGTCATCCCCTCGGGCAAGTGGCTGAACCTTTTCCTCAGAGTCACTTTCAGTCTCTGTTGACAGTCTGTGACTTTGTTGTCTGAAGGAGGAAGAAAGCATAGGGAGGTTATTAGTAATTGTGGTAAGGTGAAGGCGGGGATTGAACCTACACCTCCTGGGTAAGAGTGACGCACGCTTGCCAGTCAGCCAAAGGGACATCCCCTTGGCCAAGGAGCCAGGGCACATGATCAACTGGAGGCATAGTGACACGAACTTCAACTGTCACATAAGTTTATCAAGATATTCTGGCGATATGTTGGACACATATGAGAAAGTAATTGTAAGGACGACTCACTTTGGGGCTTTAGAACCTCATTGTTGTTTTCACTGTCAAGGTTTAGAGCTTCTTTTAACGAACCTGCAGAAGAAGAAAAGAGGTCAGCATCGCCCCAAACCAGACTCTATGTAAGGTGTGAGTACACATTTGATACAGTACTACCGACTGTACCTTGTTCTTGGCCTGCATAGGTGATGACACTGATGTTTACGGTTCCAAAGGTAGAATTATTAAAGGAGGGATTGACCACACAGCCGCCACTCTGAGCACTGATACTGGGACAGAAGCGAAGAGAGGAAACTGACTCTGCAGGGCAAAAAAACCCTCAGTTTAAGCAGTTAAGTATTAAAAGATAAGCAGTAATGATGATCACAGGAGTAAATGTTTGACATAACAAGTTTCTCCAGTTTACAGTTTTAGTATTGAATTCAACATCTTAGACCTCACCTGTATCAGTGGCAACGCTTTCTTGCTCCATTGTCATTGTTAGTCCAACATCAGGTTTTTGATCCTTGGATGTTTCCAATCAGTTGATGCTCCTCATCTTCATCAGGGTGTCAGAAAACAAGAGGTACAGTAGACTGTCCTGTACAGTGTCTTTGACCTCCAGACGCTCAGGTCTCTGTTCACACAAACAGGAAACGACTATCTTTCAGAGACAAGATGTTTACAATCCATCAAGGTTATTAAAATGCAAGGGAAACTCTTACCTGCATTGAAACAGTCGTTTGGGTAACGACTGTGATTGCCATCTGATTCACACACTGACAACAGTGCTGATATAAGCAACTGTTGCTTCTTCCTCCCTGGTTAAGGCTCATGAAAACGGAAGCTGGCGTTTCCTGTCTGCACAGTATTTACATGAAGTTCTTGTATGAACCACAACTTTTAATGACAGTTTCATTTTCTGTGAAATGATCTTTTCTTTCAAAAACCAGCATAGACTTTCTTTAGTGGCAAATGTGATTCTCCTTCCTTTCTCGTCATAACTCTTCTTTGTCCTAAAACGTTGGTTTAAAGGTAAATATATCAGCATTTCAAAGCCAAATCACACAGAACTTACAAAGCCCAAAGTATATGAAAAATCTGGAGAAAAAAAGCCTTAAATTTATTAAATTCTTTTATACTTTATTTTTCAAGGTTTTTTTTTCAGCACCAGTGTAATGAATAAAATACGTTATGGGTACAATGTGATGTGACAAAATAATTCAAATGCTAACCATGAAGTGTCCTTATTGATACAAAAGAAACAACATAAAGGAAAGAAGAAAAACAAAAAGTAAAGCACCTGAACACATGTGTGCACATGTTTGCTTACACCATATATGTCCAAATTATCAAAAACATACACAACTGCAGACACACACACACACACAAGCTCATCCATAGTAACAAAACATTAGAGTACCATGGCGTTGCGAGTAGGTTGGCACTGATTACAGCAATATGATCATTCTATATAAGGCATTAAGATAGGTTATCACCTTTCTTGTAATATAGATGCTCCATTTTCACAGTGGGTGGGCAGCACCTTTGTTCCTTTGTAATCTGAAACTAAAAGTCAGTAGTTCTATAGTCTGGATGTCTTAAATTATGGCTTCCCTAGTGTTGAGCCATCTCCATGTTATGGCTTTTTTTGCTGGCTGCCATGAACATTTCTAGGAGGTATCTGTCTTTTTTTTGCCAATTCTGTGTCCATACTACCCAGGTAGAATGATAAATGGGTGAAATTAAAATTATACTTTTTTGTATGATTTGATTCTGTATGACCTTGGCATTGTTTTTACTTTGTTATTTACAAATTTATATATTTCATTTATTTATTTTTAAATGTTTAAGTGAATTCCTTGTGCTCTGACATTCATTGTTCAAATGTATTTAAGGAAAACTCAATAAAAAGAATTTAGAAAGAAAGAAATTAAAATTATACCACAGTGATAATACTTTGAACTAGTGGGACAACTCCAGAATATGTGTGTATCCACATCCTCTCCAGCATGTACAGTAGGTTGTAGTCCTATCTCTACACAGTTGTGAGACTGTAGTGGTCATTTGTATGTTAATTTCATTTGTCAGGACTTCAGGAGTAATTACAGTTCCCAATTTTTGTACCGATTTCCCCTTAATGTACCGTAACAATCGGAATATTAGTCCATTTTTGAAGATCTCAAATCGGAAAAACAAGGTTTTCTTGTTGTATTTTTAAATTTAAAAAGAAAAAAGAGATTGCGGGGTAATTTGACCGCTGTACATTTAGCATGACCTCATAAACAAATAATACTTCTGCAGGTAATCTTCCTCTTATATTTCAGTCTGGAGTGGTTGCACAAAAGACTGACGTCTCTAGCTCTAGAGCCACTCTGTTATGAGTTTTATATTACATAATAGGGCATTCCTTCTTCTCCTCGTCCTCCCCCTTCTGTGAACGTCGCAGATCTTTCTGAAGTCTGGAAAAAAAAAGATATCAAAGCATTGCTTGTTAGCTAACTAGCTTCATCCATGTATATAATGAGAAGTTGTTGTTTGCAGTGGATTGCAATGAGTTACTGATGACACAGAGGCCAGTGAAAAAAATGTATATTTTACAGATAGTGAGGGATTCATAAAAACGTACCTTTCCGCAGTCGTAAAGATCTGAAAATAAAACAACAAATGCATGAGGAGTTTTCAGATCACATCGTATAATAAATCAAACCTTTTGGTTTAAATCAGTACCTGTTTGAAAGGGTTGTCAGCCTTTGAGTTTTCCATCTCTTTCGCCATGTCAACCACGGAGAATGTGAATGTGGATAAGACTCTGCTCATCTCATTGATCTCACGCATCCTAGGGCTGTTCTCGGTGTCACGGCTCTGAATCAGAGTCACAGTAAGAACAGGAGATCATCCTATTGTCGTCTACTTCTTCATGTGTTGGAGAAATTGTGCAGCTGCTGACAAACCTCTGTCGATGACGATCCACATGCCTCTTCGTCTTCTTCTGAATCTTCCTCCTCCTCTATGAGGGAGATCTGGGGGAAAAAACATAGTTGAATTTGATGAAGAAACAGACTCTCATTCAGAATTATACCACATTTTCCCATTAATAAATGCAGAATTACAGGGACTTAGCACTGACTAGTACAATTCGCCACAATACTACATACAATATACATTTAATACATCTAAAATGACCTCACCTGTTGTGACTCCGAGTCATTTCTGTGTCCTCCTGATGGATCAACCAGATCTCTGGTCTCAATTAAACTCTGCAGGGCATAATTAATTGGAGGTTCACGAACACGGTGGACTTGCTGGCAGATGGGGCATTTCTGAGAGATTTTAACATGCCAGTGTCTTTGCACACAGGCTCTACAGAAGCTGTGGCCACACAGCAGCACCACGGGATCAGTGAAGACACATTTACAAATTGGACAGGAAATGTTGTCGGTGCAAGTTGAATCGAGATCTCTGTCCGTCTCTCTCAGAGCAGAGGCTTGGTCCTCAGGTGGGTCCAATATGGCTGCAAATCAGAGAAATTAGTTATTATGAAATGCAACAATTCAGGCACATGTTCCTCAAATAGAATAAAAATATTAATTGGCAAAATATGACACTCCATTAGAAACAAATTATAGGTTGTGCACTGCTCACTGGTTAAATTACAGGCAGGAAACTTCCATAGATGTACTATAATACTTTACCTTCTAACTGCGATACAAGGTCATTACGGTTCATGGTCCTGAAAATGTCCGCTGTAATCTGCACAGCATCGTCTTCCCCATACACCTGCACCAGTACGTCCACTGTCTGCTCTCTGTTACCCTCCTGCAGCCGGGACCTCAGGATGGATCGACATCCTTCTGTCTCATTGTAGACCAAGCGCCACTGGAACGTCTCCAGCTCACGATCAGTCAACTCCTCCAGGTGATCTTTCAGTATTTTGTCTTTCCGTACAGGTGTTGTCCATGTTGACGCTCTGAAGCTAGAAAGTAATTACATCTGCATTATTAGTGAACTGTCAAACAAAATTATGCCCATGCCTCAATACCAAATGATTAGGTTTAATTTGGCTCCAATATGAATGCTTACAAGTTTCATAGCAATTATAATTACAGTAATAGCAAAATAAATAATATTTTCCCAATATCTTCTGCCAGAATCAAAGACATACAAATTACCTATGTCCATCTGTTGATGCTTCTTTAAGCCAGTATTGAACAGACATAAGGGTAGGTACACCTTAAAATGTACCAATGTACTGCAATCAATGTAGGTGTTGGTGGAAGTTGAAGGTAGATTTCTATTTGTCTGTCTCACAGCAGCAGAGGTTGATGGCTGGTCTGTAGATGGGTCCAATATGGCTGCAAATCAAAGAAACAAGTTATTATGAAATATTGCTGCAACAATTCAGGCACGTTTTGCTCAAATAGAATTAAAATATTCATCTGTAAAACATTTGTTTTCTTCAGCCAACAGTCAAATGTGGCACTCAATTAGAAACAAATTACATCAAAACAATACAAAGATACAGATGTACTGCACATACTATAACAGTTTACCTTCTACTAACTGCGATACAAGGTCATTACGGTTCATTCTCATGAAAATGTCCGCTGTCGTCTCCACAGCACCGTCTTCCCCATAAAACTGCACCAGTACATCCACGGTCTCCTCTCTGTTCGCCCCCTGCAGCTGGGACCTCAGGATGGATCGACATCCTTCTCTCTGGTTCCGCGCCAAGAGCCACTGAAACGTCTCCAGCTCACGATCAGTCAGGTCATCCAGGTGATCTTTCAGTATTTTCTCTTTCCGCACAGGTGTTGTCAATGTTGACGGTCTTTTCTTCTCTTTTTTAGTCGATTCAACATTAAGACACTGTTGAACACACAAAAGGGTAAAAATTGATGTCAAACACATTTAAAAATGTAACAATCAAATCACTGTAATCCCCAAAGTAATCAACAATATGCAACGCAGTGAGTTTCCACAACAACTCACATGTGCGGAATCACTGAAGGTGTCGGTGAACACACTTGTTCCATTGACATCTAAGTTTAGTTCAGGAGACAGAGGGAGAGGAAACACCTATCATTTACCATTTTTCATAACACACATAACTTTTTTCAACCTTTCACAGACTGCACTGAAATATAAGGAGAATAATTTTACCATCAACAAATCTGATGGTAAAGACGCCAGCGTTCGGCTGCTGCACCACTTCTTCAAAGACATCTGCATCCACCTCAGTCCCTGTCTCATCATAAACTCTGACGCCTTCACTGACAGGCGAGATGCAGAATTTCTGAAACGCTTATGGAGGAAAAAATACATAAACAGGACAGTAACTTTCAATAACCAACTTTTAATTACAACTCAATAAACTGACCAAAAAGTCAACCCTTAATTGCTGACGGCCAGCATTACAATAATTTGCCAGAAAGAGACTGAGTTTCCTTTTCTTATTACAATGGTACGTTTTTCAGTGTCACTGTGGCTTACCAGAATCCAAGAATTCATCCAGGCATGGCTCACTGATCTTCACATATTTCTGTTCATTATTGATTCTAGTTTTAATCAACATGATAGTATCTGCAAAAACAGCAAATTAAAATCAACATTATGATCTTCTACAAGTATTAGATCCTACTGGCATACAGCAATAGGTAGATTGTTACAGGGAGCGTTTGTGTTGTGGTGCTGTTGTGCACTGCAACACCAGGAGCTGGAATACATTTTTTGCAGGTGTAAGTTTCCAATATGTATTGCAATGGCCATAAATTCATTTTTCAAAGGACTAGTTAAGGTCAAGTCCTAAAAGCCTAACTCTAGTGAGTGACATAATGTCATTTTGAGACAGAAAACACCCTTTGGTGCATAATGTCTTTATATGCTATCCTATGCTGCATGTCATTGGCCCATCTCTGCCTCCCATTTCCTGTCACTCTCTCTACTGTCCTATCAATAAAGGCATAAAAAGCCAAAACAAAAAACAACAATGTCCCGATAATATAAGACCCTGCTCACTTTATAAACAGCAGAGGCATGGCCGCGAAATCTGTTACAATGTGCGTTATCGTCTCGAATTGTTATTATCTCTAACAAACATTAACAACAGTCGGTAGAGCCAGCTTTAACAGACTGTGCGCGCGCCCGCGGACAGAAATCGAAAGTAATGCATGCTGAAAGAAAAACTACTCAAATACATCGACTGTTTGCCCACGTGGGAGCTAATTCACTTCAAACTACGTGTGTACTACTCTGACAACAACGTGTTCTCGTTGACATTAACGTTACCTCGTGCGATTATTGTTCACTTCTCTCCGCAGCGGTTCACAAAGTTCAAGGCGCGCCCACAAAGTCATGTGCAATCATACTGGTTGTATTTTTGCGATGGAGTAAGTAGGCTACACCCGCGGACAGGTCCAGGAGGAGAAGGTAGAAAAGACAAGGATCTACAGCTGCAAAAAGTGCAGCTGTTAAACTGTCTATAGGGTCTGGCGAGCGAGGCACGGAAACACACAGAGTGGACAGACCAACGTAGCTGTAGGGCAGGCTATTGTGACGTCAGTGCCAGGGGGTCTGACCTGAGAAGAGCATACTGTACTATTGGCCAAATGCCGGAAGAAAAATGAATGAGGAAAATAAGAAAAAAGGGGTTTCTTCTTCTTTTGGTGTGGACTTATGTAAGGCGTATTGCTGCCCCCACCAGGAACAACCCAGATGAAGTTTTTGATCAGCTGCTTGTATGGTAACTATTAACTAATCATAAAACTATAACAGGCCTATGTAACCAGAGAAAAAGTGAATTTGAAATACTGATCCAACAATAGTAGGCTTTGTATATTATAATTTTAAAATGTGCAGCCTGCAAATCATGTTTATGTTTTGATTTTGTGTCCCAATCAGAGTCAGTGGCATTTCATCACCCAGGTTGCCAGTTAGCCGACCACTGAGCTGCAGCTATAGCTGGGAGATGAAGCGATTCTTCTCACTGCAGGTAGTAACTAATGCATAACTAACATATTAAAGACAGGAATGATCGTCTTTACATTGAGACGGCAGAGACTGTCTGAGTGAGTCTCAGTGTAACGTAGCCACAAAGCTGGAGGAGGACAGAAGTTAGTGTCTGCTTATCTGGCAACCTCCGGTCTCAGGGGCAACAGTTTTGGTCACAGTCTTACATATTATTAAGTACAAGTTATTCTTGTAATACATAATCTCTAATCTACCATAATCAATACAAAAGATTAATAGGTCTTTTTTTTTTTTGCACAATACACAGGAATAGAACAGTTATTCAGCATTTCAATTGTGCTTTTTTTTTTTTTTTTTTTTTTTTACATCACATCATCATTTGAGACTCACAGGGAGTGTACCTCTTTAAAAAGCGCGCAAGTGCTTCTGTATGCAGTGCTATGGCTGATTAGCAGTCTTAAGATGTGCGTTATCAGAATTTCACAAAATGTTAAATCACACAACATTTACCAACACAAAAAATAAGCATAAAAAACAAAACCTGATTAATAGTTTAAGATTACCTTAGATTTATTAATTCTAACTCTTTAATAATGTTATACACACTAGCAATGACAAAGCTGATGCTGATGCTGTCTTTGGATTTACGTTACATTTTAGTAGTATAAAGAATTATAAAAAAAGGGGTTCATCGTCTTCCTCATCTGGTTCAGGCATCCGAAACGGGATAAATTCGGATTCTGGGCTTTCAGGATATGCATGTATAAAACGGGGTTCATCGTCTTCCTCATCTGGTTCAGGCATCCGAAACGGGATATGATGGGATAGTGGGCTTTCAGGACGGCGCCTGGTATCTCCAACTGTTGTCATGGTCGCATCATTAGTTATAAGAGGAGATGCAGAATTGGTGCCCATTTCCATTGGAGCTATTGATCAAACATAAGGACAAAACAGAAACATTTCTGTACTGACTTTCCAGGCCAGAGACTGAATGTAAATTATTTCATGTGTTTTATGCCTGTAAACTCACCATGTTTGATGATGCTCTCCATCTTCCTCCAGACTTGGACCTGAAGGTTTTCCACATGTTTGGGAACATCTATGAGTATCTCTGGAAGCCCCTGTGGATCAGGCAGTGCACCCTGAGCTCTACGGGAAAAATCAAGAGATAAAACAGCGATAGCAAGATGACTTCCTCTGTGGGTACGATAACAGCAGCAGCAGAGAGGTTGTTGTTGGCTGTAGCTAGTGAAGCTAGTGACTCAGACGTTAGCCTGGGTATGATTGTCTCTCCATATGGACATTGTGAAAACATGTATAATTTACAGAAGGAATAAGAGTAACGTACCTTTTCATTTGAGTCTTGAAGGTCTGAAATTGAACAAAAGAAAAGTATGAGCAGGCTTCAGATCACATTCTACAAATCCACCAGTGAACCAGTGTATCAAATCAGACCTTTACATTTTAATCCGTACCTGTAAGGACGAGTTGTCAGCCTGTAAATGTTCCACATCTTTCACAATGTCAGAGAGAGAGAATGTGACTCCGCTCATCTCTGTGATCTTGTGCATCATACGAATCTTCTCAGTCTCTTCTTTTTTTAACGCCGCTAATCTGGCTTCTTCTTCTCTATCAACAAAGTGGCGAAGCTCCTGAAAGTCCTTCTTGATCTTCTCCTCAGTGTCACGGCTCTGAATCTGTGAATCACAGTAAGAACAAGCGGTCATCCTATTGTCTCCACTTCTTCATGTGTAAAACTGTACAGCTGCTGACAAACCTTAATCTGTTCAATTGATGATTCACAGAACTGCTTGATTTTTTCAAAATCTTTCTTCTTCTTTTTGAGTGAAGTCTGGGGGGGAAAAAAATCCCTTGAATTTCATGAAGACACAGATCCTCCAACATTGACTCAAAGGTTGCACAAACTACACCACAATGTCCAATTAATAAAACCATTCAGAATGACCTGATATAGATATATATAGTGACCTCACCTGTTGTGACTCTGAGTCATTTCTGTGTCCTCCTGATGGATCAACCTGATTTCTAGCTCTGTAGGCTTCAATTAAACTCTTCAGGGTAAAATTAATTGGAGGATCTTGAACACGGTGGACCTGCTGGCAGAGTGGGCATTTCTGAGAGATTTTACCCTGCCAGGATCGGTGTATACAGGCCTTACAGAAGCTGTGGCCACACGGCAGCAGCACAGGATCGGTGAAAATACATTGACAAATTGGACAAGAAATGTCTTTGGAAGTTAAGTCGAATGCTTGTGTTGGTGGCTGCTCCACAGGTGAACGTGATAACACTGCAAAACAAAGAAACACGTTATTATGAAATGTTGCTGAATTATAATTAAAAAAAGGTTCAGAGGTTAGTTAGTCTCATGTGTGTGTGTGTGTGTGTGTGTGTCTATAACCGTGATGACATGAAGCGGGTTCTTGTGTGTGTGACCAGAGGATCAGAGGTTACCATGACAACTTGAGCTGGGCAATGAAGCCAATGAAGGCTGAAGCCGACGAAGAAGATCTGGACAAGAAAATATGTCTTCGGCTGAGCTTGGTAAGCTTGGTAAACTTGGTAAGATTGGTAACCTTGGTAACCTTGGTTGTGTTGGTGGCTGCTCCACAGGTGAACTTGATAATGCTGCAAAACAAAGAAACAAGTTATTATGAAATGTTGCTGAATTATAATAAAAAAAGGTTCAGAGGTTACTTAGTCTCAGTTAAAATTACAACAAAACAATAAAAAGACACAACATGATAGAGAATAATTATCCATGAAAAAAGTAAAACATTGAATTATACACAGCTCATTGGTTAACATACAGGCAGGAGACTTCAGTTACCTTCAGTTAACTTTGGTACAAGGTCATTACGGTTCATTCTCATGAAAATGTCCGCTGTAGTCTCCACAGCCCCGTCCTCCCCATAAAACTGCACCATTGTGTCCACTGTCTCCTCTCTGTTCGCCCCCTGCAGCTGGGACCTTGGGATGGATCGACATCCTTCTCTCTGATTCTGGGCCAAGTACCACTGAAATTTCTCCAGCTCACGATCAGTCAGGTCATCCAGGTGATCTTTCAGTACTTTCTCTTTCCACACAGGTGTTGTCATTGTTGACGCGCTGAAGGTAGAAAGCAGAGGAGGCTGGTCCATTGAGGCAGAGGAGGTTGGTCCTCCTCTATTTTTGAGAGGCAAGAGGGAAATTAATTTTTTATTTAAGAAAGATTAACTGGTTGAAATAAATCATTACCAAATCTCAACATAATTTATAAAATATTATTTATGTATTTTATCACAAAAAAGTTTGTTTTTTGGAAGAAAATCCACTTAAAACGGTTCAACGGCGCCGCCAGCAGCTCAGGAGACAGAGCAGTCTGTGTGAGGAGCAGGGAGCAGGAAGGTAGGGGCTCTACGGAGGTGCTAAGATTTTTACTTCCTTAACTGGCCTCGGGGCGGGATCTCCTTCCATTGACTCAATGCATTTAGGATGTCTTCATCCTGACCTGTGATTGGCTAAGACACGTAAAATGACGTCATGACGGAGGAGGCTCTTCAGCACAAGATTGACAGCAGGTTGGTCCAATGACAGTCCAACCCCCCTTGGTTACTGTTGCTATGTGCGCCAAACTTTCACTCCCAGCCGTGCTGCTCGTGCTGCTCTCAGCACAAGAAATACGAGTTTTCAGAGATATTGGCATTGATTTGAAAGTAAATATCAGCAGATTTTTGATAAATTGTTGGGAGATATCAGAGAGAAGCAGTCAGGAGATACAAGTAAAGCCTGCCACACACATAAAGATAATCGGGCTGATTTTGCCCCGATTTTCCCCTTCCGACCAAAGTCAAAAGTCGGCCGATTTATAAGATTCTCTTGTAGTGTGTGGTGTGTTAAGAGTCAACATTCCCCCGACAATCGGCTCGGAAAGCGTTCTGAGCCGACAATCGTAAATATTAAACATGTTCAATATTTACGATAATCGGCCCCGACTTTCGTGGCCGTTTTAATGCAAAGTCATCTTGTGTGTGGAAAGCCGGTGTTGTGCGGAGGAGAAGCAGCGCCTGCTCACCGGACTCTGCTCACCAAGCTCTGCTCAGCGAGCTCTGCATGCTGGTAGCGGTGAGCGAGCCACTTCTCCACACAACACGGCAACCACACAGAGCCGCGGTGCAGCCCTGGCTTTACATGAGGTTCACACAGACATTCACGCACACGGGAGATTTCCTGATAGCCGAGAGCAAAGACGGTAGCGCTCGTAGCCAGCAGCTACAGCTGCTAACAACAATAGCAACCTAGATGTTTAAACGTGACCGCCTCCACAGCGCGTCATGTGACAGCGCCGCTTCTGCTCGGTGTCCGGAGCCACAGACACACACACAGGTGGGATCACTGTAAAGGCTGAAGTGTCCTGCTTTCATTAAAAAAAAAAAATACGTCGCTCTCATTCAGTGTCCAGTCCACAGATAGAAAGATTATCTACAGCAATACGGATCTCTTTCTGAGTTTTCTGACCGGGGGGGTGAAGATTCTGAAAAATCGTTATGTGTGTGGTGTGTTGTGTTTGGAATATCGCCGCACACCACACACAATACGATCAAAACTGTTCAATGACAGATTTTTTATCTTCATGTGTGGGGTCTCTCACAGATAAAAAAATCGGATAAGATTTTGAAAATCTTTATGTGTGTGGCAGGCTTAAGGAGAAATGACCGCGTGTGGTGTCTAGTGGTGTCAAACCGACCCACCAATAAAATATATGCTAATCATCAACAAGCATGTAGACGGGCTGATGGTGTAGTGGTTAGCACTGTCGCCCTTGGAGCGGCAGACATGGGTCCGAGGCCCGGTTGCAGCAAGTAATTTTTTTCTTTTCTTTTTTTTTTTTTTTTTTTTTTACATCCCACATCCATGATATCACTAGACCTGTGTTGATCTGAAAACAGTACGATTAAATAAAATTATGTCGTTTTTACAAAATCTTGTAAGACATTGCTTTACTGTTTTCATTATAAGAAAGTAGGGATAAATAGGCTACTAGTCAAAATAACATGATGCTGTGGGCTGGTGTTCCTGTCCTCCCCAATTTTTTTAGTCACCAGCTGCCACTGGTAGAAAGTAATTACATCTGCATTATTAGAACAGTGAATTGCCTGTGGAATGTAGAAAAACAAGTAGCATCATGTATATGAATAAATCTGTAGTTTTTTAATTCAGATTTATTCATATACACGATGCTACTTGTTTTTCTACTTTACCATGTTCAGCTAAGACTAACTGTGCGTTCACACCAAACACGATGGAGGCGATGTCATCGCCCGTAACACAAGTATCGCGCCGCTTGACACATTTGTCACATTTTTGATCATCGCTTCAGTCGCACGATGGCGCAACCCACCTCCCGCGAGTTTCTTTCTCTCGTCAACCATGGCTGAGTATTGACAATATTAATAAATATGAAATATTCACAATTTAGCAGGAAGCTGTAGGCCTACC
Organism: Decapterus maruadsi; assembly: GCA_030347415.2. Lineage (NCBI taxonomy): Eukaryota > Metazoa > Chordata > Actinopteri > Carangiformes > Carangidae > Decapterus > Decapterus maruadsi. The sequence continues at coordinate 6,878,734 of CM064888.1, read as the reverse complement.
TCCTCGTTGACCTTCTTCTAGGCATTATCTTTTCTATTATAATAGTGGTAAAAGTACGACGTTGCGTCACAAAGCTCTGGGAAATCGCCATGGATGTATTATATTATTGGTCTTATAATAGATCCATGGAAACTGATATATATACATATATATTACACAGCTACAGTAATCTTCTCCACCATGTTTTCAAATGTGTGTCTGGCGTAACTATGGTAACTATGTCGGTGCGTGGTTGGATATCAATGCTGATTGGATGTTGCGGCTGAGTGTCACGCGATGTCGCTTGAAATTTTTAATTTTTAGTTTACATTTTTCAATTTTAAGCGACACACGTGATGACCCATTGGACGCTTCATTGCGTCGCTCTTATCGCCCGAAACGCGTCATTTACATTTACTTTGAATGGAACCTTGGCGTTAATCGTGTCCATCGCATTTGGTGTGAACGCACAGTAACAAATAAAACTTACCATGTTTAGAGGGGGACAAACATCAAACAAAATTACACCCATGCCTCAATGCCAACTGATTAAAAATAAACCAGTAAACTTCAAGGTTTAGTTTGGCTCGAATATGAATGCTTACACGTTTCATAGCAATTATAATTACAGTAATAGCAAAATAAATAATATTTTCCCAATATCTTCTGCCAGAATCAAAGACATACAAATTACCTATGAGTGTCAGTCATGTCTGCAGCCTCGATGTCATCTAACTTTCTCTGTAAGGAGTCAGTCAGACCTCTCATCTGTTTGCATTTCTCCTGTTTTCTCCTTCTCGACTTTTTCTTAATCACTTTAACCTGTTGAACAGGTAAGGAGACATGAGGGTAAAATTGATGGCAAACACACCTAAAAATGTAACAATAAAATCACTGTAATCCCCAAACTAATTAACAACATGCAACGCAATGCAATAAGTTTCCACAACAACTTACATGTTTGGGATCTTCATCCGTCTTTTGCCGTTTTCTGGAGGCGCGGTCCTCCACAATGACCGTGTCTGTGAACACACTTGTTCTGTTTACATCTAAGTTTAGTTCAGGAGACAGAGGGAGAGGAAACACTTATCATTTACCATTTTTCATAACACACAACTTTTTTCAACTTTCCACAGACTGCACAGAAATATAAGGAATCAAAAGAGAATAATTTTACCATTATCAAATGTGATGGTGAAGACGCCAGCGTTCGGCTGCTGCACCACTTCTTCGAAGACATCTGCATCCACCTCAGTCCCTGTCTCATCATAAACTCTGACGCCTTCACTGACAGGCGAGATGCAGAATTTCTGAAATGCTTATGGGGGAAACAATACATAAACAGGACAGTAACTTTCACTAACTTTAAATTACAACTCAATAAACTGACCAAAAGAGTCGGACCTTAAATGCTGACGGCCAGCCATACAATAGCTTGCCAGAAAGAGAAACACTCAGTTTCCTTTTCTTATTATGATGGTACATTTTTCAGTGTCACTGTGGCTTACCAGAATTCAAGAATTCATCCAGGCATGGCTCACTGATCTTCACATATTTCTGTTCATTATTGATTCTAGTTTTAATCAACATGATGGTATCTGCAAAAACAGCAAATTAAAGTCAACATTATGATGTTCTACAAGTTAGACAACAGTATTAGATCCTACTGGCATACAGTAATAGGTAGATTGTTTTCAATGAAGCCTGCGAAGAAGCAATCCATGGAGCGGTGGACATTATTCATCACATATGATGTGTATATTTGTGTAGTATTATGATTGAGATTAGTACAGGTTAGTGTTGTGGTGCTGCAAAGACAAGATCTTAACAACACCAGGAGCTGGAATACATTTTTTGCAGGTGTATTGCAATGGCCGTTCATTCATTTTTCAAAGGACTGGTTAAGGTCAAGTCTTAAAAATATAACTCTGAGTGACCTATGTCATTTTGAGACAGAAAACACCTTTTGGTGGATAATGTTTTTATTATGCACACAAGCCAGATATCATGTTAATTACAGTCTTTCTAACAACAATATTGGACATATTGACAATGATCCCGATAATATAGAGCCCTGCTTGATTTCTTTATAGGCTAAACAGCAGAGGCACGGCCGCAAAATCTGTTAAAAAATGTGTTAACATCTCACAAAATCACACCATTGTTGTTAGCTCTAACAAACCATTAGATCCCCATTAAAGCAGTCGGTAGAACCAGGTTTAACAGACTGTGCGCGCTCCCGCGGACGGAAATCAGTTTTTGGCACAAAACCGAAAGTGTAATGCTGAAAGCAGAAGTACTAGGCTACTCAAATACATTGACTGTTTGCCCACTAACGAACTAATTCATTTCTAACTACATGTGTACTACTCAGGAAAACAACATGCTCTCGTTGACATTAACGTTACCTCGTGCAATTATTGTTCACTTCTCTCCGCAGCGGTTCACAAAGTTCAAGGCGCGCCCACAATAGAGTCATGTGTAAACCATAGGTGTAAACATACCTTTTGTGATGGAGTAGGCTACACCAGACACGTTACACCCGCGAACAGGTCCAGGAGGAGAAAGTAGAAAAGACGAGGACCTACAGCTGCAAAAAGGGCAGCAACTGGTCTGGCGAGTGGACAGACTAGACGGACGGACAGACCAACGTAGATGTACTATTGGCTGAATGCCGGAAGAATAAATGAGGAAGAATCTTTTGGTGTGACAGACTTGACTTATTATGTAAGGCGTATTGCTGCCCCCACCAGGAACAACCCAGATGAAGATCAGTTTTAAAAGAGCTGCCTGTAAGAAATATATGGCTACTAATCATAAAACTACTCAACAGGCCTATGTAACCAGAGAAAATGTTAATTTGAAATACTGATCTGACAACAATAGTAGTAATTTTAAAATGTGCAGCCTGCAAATCATGTTTATGTTTTGATTTTGTGTCCCAATCAGAGTCAGTGGCATTTCGGCACCCAGGTTGCCAGTTAGGCGACCACTGAGCTGCAGCTATGGCTGGGAGATAACGATTCCTCTCACTGCAGGTAGTAACTAATGCAGTCTAACATATTACAGATAGGAATTATTGTCTTTACATTGAGAGGGCAGAGACTGTCTGAGTGAGTCTCAGTGTACCGTTGGCACAAAGCTGGAGGAGGACAGAGGTTACTGATCTGGTTATCTGGCAACCTCCGGTTTCAGGACAACAGTTTTGGTCACAGTCTTACACACAGCTTTAACATATATGATGAATGATCACAGGAGCAAATGTTCAGTAGTTTGAGACCTGTTGGGGCTTTTCAGGTCACCTGCACACTTTTGGTACTGAACTCAACATATTGCAGTATGATCTTTTATTCATAACTTGACCTTAGTTTTACAATTCCTGTTTCATTAGCAACACATCCTTGCTATATTTTCTTTGTCACATTAGTTTGTTCAACCTGAGATATTTTCGATCGGTTGATGCTCCTCATCAGTCGTCTTCAGGGCCTCAGAAATGAGAGGAGAATTTAATAATTAGTAAAGTAAGATCTAATGAGTACCCTAACTAACTGTGCAAAAGTGGGTGCTAAAAAAGTGAACCTGAGTAATTTTATAGATGTTTTATTATCACAGACATTTCCAGGCAGAATTTGACCTTCGTGTACTTCAGGTACCAGACTGGAAAACTAATTATATTTCACTAGTAGCCTATGTCATAATGGTTATATACACCCCATCCAAATACAACTGTTATTGGCTCATTTTGCTTTCACCCAAACCTAGGGGTGTGCATCTCTCCAATACAAGATGATTCGATTTGTACCCAATACATGGGGTACGATACAATTCAAGATAGAACGATACATCTTAAAATGGAATGAATATATTAACATGTCAATAAGTGTGGCATTTGCTTCAAAAAGATTATCAAAGACTAGAGAAGTGTATTTGTAACAGGGGCATGACGATACACTCAGCTCACGAGATGAGACACGATAGTGGGTTCACAAGACGAAATTTTAAGAAAAGTACAATGACAAGATATGACTGGACCAACAGACTTTTATTTAACCGAGCCACTGCACATTCATTTTGAAATTTTTTTGAATTAGATTTTTTAAAATTAGAACTCTTTACATGCATGACATAAACATGAGCTTTTAATAAACTTCTTTTTCTACAAATTGAAACCAAAACTAAAACTTATAAAAGTTAAATAAAATAAAAATAAAAAAATAAAATATTTATTTCTTTTTTTCAAGTGCAAACAAGATTATGTGCAGTATTTCAAGTAATGGCAGCGAGACAGCAACAGTAGAGAGTGTTTATATAGCCTACTGTAGTTCAGTCAGACAACTCTGAAATGAGAATAAATAATTTTTTTAAGTATTTTTTTGGCCTTTTTTTATTTGATAGCACAGTAAGATAGACAGAAAAGGGGGAAGCAGAGAGAGGGGGAATGACATGCAGAAAATGTCTGCCCGACGCGTGATTCAAACCAGGGACGCCTGCAGCCTCTACTTGGGGCGGCCGCTCTAACCACTGTGCCACGCACCACTCCGAGAATAAATAAGAATTGCAAGTTGAAGTACAGTATAGATAGAATATTCTTGAGCATGGTTGCAGCAAGATTGATTGTAAGCATTGCATGCTGAGCATGGTATCCTTGACCGTGGCTGCAGCAGGTTTGGCATCAGGCTCTGTCTCAGTTATTCGTTCCCTGAATGATCTGGTTTGCCAGACATTACAAGGAATGAAGCGGACCCCCTGCAGGAGATCATAGAGACAGAGCCCACAGGTGGATGCTGGGGAGGAGTTGGGTTTGCAAAACCTCATGGGCTGCAGCACCAGCAGCGAGATGTATGCAGAAACAGTAGCAAGGCAGCAGAGCAGGAAATAGCAGCGGCAGCAGCATAGCCAGGGATGAGCAGGTAAACTGGGGGGTTTAAATAGCCCGCCCTATTTGGAGGAGGAGGGCATGTGACTGATCAGCTGATCAGGATGGGCGCAGCTTGAGTTGTCTGCCTGAAGCTCCGTAGGCTTAGCTCTATGTCCGCGACTCTGCATACATTTGTCCTCTGATCTTCTTTCACGAGGAATGCACTGTGTAACTGGCACATACTGTCAGTCCTTCTGTGAGCGAGCCAGCGCTGTAAAAGAGAGGGAGACAGTCACAGAGGGAGATGCAGTTTCCAGCAGCTGCATCAGCAACATTAAACCGATTTAAAACTTTGTAATCGGGCCATAGGCCGATTCAAGCTACTTTGAGACCGATTCATTAGTCCGTCTACTGATGCACTGGCATCTTTTAAATAAAAATTGATTTTCCGATTCAAATTGGTTTTCATTACACCCCTACCCGGACACATTTTCCCATTCAAATAAGGCCATACAACAGAAATGAAGCATGACTCCACCTGGAGCAGATATTATACTAATGAAAATAGACATTTGAAACATATAAACAAAGTGAATAACCAAGTATAACACAGACCCAAACTAGGATTAGATGTATGTTTGTGGCGCCAAACAAAGGAAAAACAAACAAAAACAACAAACAAACTTCTTGGTCCTGGATGCTTCAGAAAGAAGTCACCCCAAAGACAGTAGGCCTATATGGTAAAAAAAAAAGAGTGCACACTTCACCCTTAGAAACCCCTTCATCTTTATGTAAACAACCAGGACCTTCACAACAGATTTCAGTTTTTCTTTTTTTCCCCGAGCTGGAATACAAGGGCGTAAACATAGTATAGACATTGGGGGGACCAAATGTGATCCCTTCCTCAGAATCTTCTAGAGCATTTCCCACAATTTTATGATATTAACATATCTTAAGAATATTTTAAGGAGGCTTCAGCCCCCATAAAATAGGCTGCCCACTCCCTCTGGACCTTCCCTCCCAAACCCATCCGCACCTGCTCTGAACTGTCCACTTTCAAAACCTCACTCAAAAACCCACCTTTCCAAACTTCCTTTTAATGCTTAATGTTGCCTGTTTTATTCTTGTTTTAATGTTCTTGATGTTTTAATGCCTTTCTGTGCTTCTTGTGTTGCATTTTACTTCCTGTACAGTGTCTTTGAGTTCTTGAAAATCACTTTATAAAATAAATGTATAATTATTATTATTATTATTATTATTATTATTATTATTAATTGTTTTGCAGGTATACCTTGCACTATATTTCAGTCTGGGTGAAAGTGATTAGCAAAGACTGACAGACTGTCTAGAGAGCAACTAGAGTTATAATGGCAAAAATGATTCCAATATGCACCTGATATCTCTATGTCAGTTCCCGTGCCAGGCAGTGACCACATGCCTAGTCTTCCTCCTCCTCATCATCTCTACACCCCTGTGAGTGAATGGGTGGTAGGTTTTCAGGACTCTTCTGCCTGGTATCTGTGACTGTTGCCGTGGTCACATCATCAGACACAGAGGGCTGAGGAGATGCAGAGTTGCGGTCCATATTGACTATTGCAGCTATTGATCAAACACAAGGACAAAACAAAAATATTTCTGTATTGACTTTCCTGGCCAGAGGTTCAATGTGAATTCTTTGATTTTTAGCCTGTAAACTTACCATTTTTTATGACGCCCTCCATCTTTCGCCAGATTTGGAACTGAAGGTTTTTCACATGTTTGGGAACATCTATTTGTACTTTTGGAAGCTGTTGTGGACCTGGCAGTGCCTTCTTAACTCTGGGGGGGGGGGGGGGGGGGGGGGTGTATATAATAAGAGAAGTTGTTATTGGCAATAAGTTATGGAAGCTATAGTGACACTTACCACGTTTACATGATGTTTTTTAATTCGGAATTAATTATTTGGAATTAAATAGTTCGGAATTAAAATATTGTCCTTCGAGTTTACATGGAAATAATAATTCCGAATCAAGGTTTACATGGAAAACACGTTAAATCGCCTTTATTTAATTCCGCTCAACGTCTGGGGGTCGGGAAGCGTTCTGATTGGACAGGGGCAGTACGTCTACCGGAAGAAAACAAACTCCATTCTCAGTAGTGTGAAGAAGTGTGAAGTGAACAGAGCTGCAGCCGCGAGCCGCTCCGCCGCTGCTAAACTTATTTCTCCTCTTAGCTGCCAGGATAGCCTTCCCCGGGTGTGTGTGAGCCTGGCCGCTGCCGCTGCTCCGGTGGGGATCCTGGCAGTGAGCTCGCCTTCCCCGCCGGAGCAGCGGCGAAGGCGGCGGCCGGGCTCACGGGTCTATGAAGCCTGGTTGTCCCGACCAGCGATCGCTCTGGCCCCGACATGGCTCACTCACAACACTGCAGCTGGAACGCTATGTTGTGTGTGTTGCTTCATGAACCTGCTGCACAGACCCCGGTGCTTGCGATGGCCATGCACCGGAGTATGAAGCGGTTTCATGAAGCCTGGTGGTCCCGACATGACTCACTCACAACACCACGGCTGTGACGTTATGTTGTGTGTGTTGTAGGCTGCCTACTTTTCAGCTACAACATGTTACAGCCGCGGTGTTGTGAACAGTCACGTCGGGACGACCAGGCCCCATGAACCCGCTGCACAGACCCCGATGCCCGGCCGCTACTAGAGCAGCGGCAGCGTCGGCCGGGCTCCTGGGTCTGTGGAGCGGGCCCATGAAGCCTGGCCGTCCCGACACGACCACTCACAACACCGCGGCTGCAACGCTGTGATGTTGTAGCCCCTTTTTCATGGTTAAATTATCACCGCGACACACACACAGAGCGGCGAGTCAGTATAGCCTATGCACGCGTAGAACGACCAGAATTAAGTTTTTAAAAAGAATAAACGTTTACATGATAGAGGAATTAATTAATTCCGCTTTAAAACAGGAATAAACCACCCGCTTAATTCGGAATTAAAGTTAATTCCGAATTAAATTTTCACTAGGAATTAAGTGTTTACATGATCTATTTAATTCGGAATTAACTTTAATTCCGAATTAAATAGTTTTAATTCCGAATTAAAGCTCTCATGTAAACGTGGTAACTAAGGCTAACCAGGACATGATTGCCTCTATGAAATGTCTCTATGTGAAATAGGGATTAATAATACTTACCTTTCAATTTTGGTCTTATAGCTCTGAAAATAAAACAAAAGAAATGCATGAGAAGGCTACACATCACATTGTATAAATCAAATTTTTTAGTCCTAATTACTAAATTACTACCTGTAAGGAGAAGTTGTCAGTATATAATTCTGCCATTTCTTTTACAGTGTCAGAGAGGGAGAATGTGACCTTGCTTGTTTCTGCGATCATTTCCATCATAAAAATCTTCTCAGTCTCTTCTTTTTTTAATGCTGCTAATCTGGCTTTTTCTTCTCTATCAAGAAAGTGACGAAGCTCTTGAAAGTCCTTCTTGATCTTCTCCTCAGTGTCATGGCTCTGATTCTGTGAGTCACAGTAAGAACAAGGGATCATCCTATTGTCTCCACTTCGTTTAATACTGCTATACTTTTTAAAGCTGCTGACAAACCTTAATCTGTTCAGATGATGATTCACAGAACTGCTTGATGTTTTCAAAATCTTCTTGCTTCACTTTTTTGTGTGGTCTGGAAAAAAAATCACTTGAATTGGTGCTGAAACAGATCAGAATATTGTTGTGTTTCTTAATCACAATTTGCACTGACTCAAGAGTGCAGTATTACAATGATTTAGCACTGACTGGTATAATTTCCCATAAAATAGACCTTCAATAGCCTACATTTAAAGTAACCTCACCTGATATGAATCCTTTTTTCGTCCTTCTAATGGATCGAACTGATGTCTTGCTATGTAAGGCTGCTGGGCAATATTAATTGGAGGTTCACCAACATGGTGGACTTACCTGTGTGAAATGTTGTCAGTGGAAGTTGAGTAATATTTTCTTTTTGTGTTTCTCACAGGTGGGGTTATTGGCTGTTCCATAGCTAATCAAAGAAACAAGTTATTATGAAATGTTGCTATCATAAAAGGCTCAGAACAGCAGTGTCCTGTGACACTCAATTAGCTACAAATTACAACAAAATAATAGTAATAATTTTAACGTTGTCGTTGGCGCACCTTAATGGAGAATAATTATCCATGAAAAAAGTTAAACATTGAATTATTATTAGGCTATAGATTGACATACAGGCAGGAAACTTCCATACTACTATACCAGTTTACCTTGTATTAACTTTGATGCAAGGTCATTATACTTCATTTCAAAGAAAATGTCCACTGTCGTGTCCACAGCACCATCCTCCCCATAAACCTGCACAAGTTTGTCCACAGTTCGCTCTCTGGTAGCTCCCTCCAGCTGTGACCTCAGGGTGGGTCCACATCCTGGACTCTCATAATCGACCAAGTGCCACTGAAATGTGTGGAACGCATCCTCAGTCAGATCATCCAGATGATCTTTCAGTATTTTTTTAATTCGCACTGGTGTTGTCATTCTTGACTTTCTGAAGGTAAAAAGTAATTGTATCTGCATTATTAGAGCACTGCATTGTCTGTGAAATATAGAAAAACAAGAAGCATTAATAAATACGTAATGTTGACTTCATATACGTTTTTTTCCCAAGATCTACCATTATATAGATTTGTTATGATTTAGATTTTACATTTCATAGGATTTTATGTGAGCATAATTGAAGAGCATCTTGCCAGAGTCAATCTAACGCTAAAAGAATCCATTTTGACACAAGTCAGTGATTATGATCCTAATACAGAGAGTAAAATTTACATTAAACTGAGTTAAGTTTCCTGAGTCAGTTCAACTTCAAACAGGTCTCTGCATGAGCCTGAGTGAGACAATGAGAAGGAAGCCCTAGGGACCTTATTTCAAAAGGTCGCATGTGTTGGACATATTCTGATATTCACAACAGAAAAAAACAATTATTAGTAACACTATAGCAAGAGGCACACAGCAGGAAAAGGGCAACTTTTCTACAAGCCATAGTGCAGATTTTTGAATCTGCTCAATGTCCACAAATAGGGCTGTCAGTAGCATCTCTACAACCCTTCACCTCAAGCAGAGCCGACTGAGTGACTGTGTGAGTCAGACACATGTAAACAGAGAAAGAGAAAGAGAACGAGAGAGAGAGAGAGAGAGAGAGAGAGAGAGAGAGAGAGAGAGAGAGAGAGAGAGAGATTTCCCTCCATTTTGCCACCCATGTTATTAATTTAGCCATAAGAAAGAGAAATGTTTAAATGGAGCATATCAAGAATGTTGTTATCTCACAATCTCATATGTATTAACTTAATAGAGAAAGAGAGAGTAGAGAGATACTTCCCTTACAGGGAAATTCAAAATAGACACAAAACATTTAGGAATTGTTATATAAACTGATTGCATATAACATACGAAGCTCCGATATATCACTGGTCGATTCTGATTGGCTGCGAGGTGTCCATTAAAAAGTGATAATGGACACCTCTAAAGATATTCCGGTAAAATTGCCTGATTACGTTCTAAATATTACTGCGCTGGCTCAAACGCTTGTTGGTAACCACAGCAACGGACACTCGGACCATAACAACTTTTTTCAGCGCATAATGGCACCGGAGTCTGTAAACACACAAGAGGTAAGAAGAGGTGCACTGGCCCTCTGAAAAACTTTGTGTCAGGTAACATTTAAGCCATCACCTCACCTCCCTTCACTGATCAACTATCAGGCTGTGACAGAGTCACTGGCTGTACGCTGCAGTCAGCGGCTCCCTCTCCCCTTATCGCCGACGATTAAATAGTCTGCTCAGCCGCTTATTGTGAAAGACGTAGGCTATGATTTTAACGGTAAAAACAACATTAAATTATAAGTGAATGATTTAATGTGTATGTTTCTCGTACCGTGACCATGGTATAAGCGGGATAATGCCCTTCGAGGTGTCCGATTATCCCTTACTTAAACAGTCAATCTTTTACTTTGCCTTAGACATCACTTTAGTGATAGGCCTAGATATTGTGCCGGTTCCCGTGACAGGCATACAGTTCTTGGAAGGCAGGAACTTCTCGGCATAACACCAGCGCGGAGAAAGGAGAGCGCTCCCTTTGCGACCAGCCAAGTGGACAGCGTTACATTAAAAACAACAAAGAAACAAAGTAAACATACCGTAGTTCTGCGAGGAAGCGCACCGGCGAATAGGATGACAGAATAGGTATGGAGGATCTACAAGTGCAAAATGAAGAATTTGAACTGACTAAACAGTAGTGGAGACAGACAGGGATCGGATAACATACAGGTGCAACACGAAAGCGCACTTTTCGGCTGTGTTGGCCAGAGGTAGGCTTAGTCAAATATTTGACTGACTCCACCCTCCTGCTCCACAAGAACCAATGGAGAGGAAAAGATACAAGGTGGTGATTTTGACAGCAGACAATATAGAGGCAAGTCAGGCTTTTGTTTTATTTTAACTTCTTTGCAATATTAGACCACTGTAGTCTGTAGAAGTAACATTATTTTCATGATATCTAGACAATGTCAGTGATTTCTTCAGAAAGCCTAGGCTACCAATAAGCTGAAAGTTGCAACAACAGTGAACTGAAACAACGGTGGCGTGTTTGTTTTGATTCAAATCACATTAGGCTACTATTTGTATTATCCACAAGTTTCTAACGTCATCTAGGCCTATGGGCAAAACCGTAAGCCAGTTTTGCCGGTTTGGTGGAATTGTACGTTTCCGTCTCCATTGTTTTCAGTCGTTCTCATCATAGTTGCGGTAAACGCATGGATCTACCGCGACTACCGAAAGCATGAAGAGAAAACCGGCAAACAGGCTTACGTTTTTGATGTTAGGAAAAAGGTGGATAGGGAAGGGTGGAGTGAGTTGAACTTGAGACGTATACAGTTGAAATACCCTTAAAAAGGACAACAAAGAGTTTGTATTTGGTTATAAAAACAGTCTCATATTAATGTGGATGAATCTTTGTTAACTTGTTAATGGGTCCATTTTCGCTATATTATCCTGAAGCACTTGTCCAGCAAACAACAAAGTTAATGCATCAAGCCAAAAGAAGGGGAAAAAAAGAATAGTTTAAGATAGCCTGAGATTTATTAATTTTAACACTTTACATTTGTTTATTAAGAAACAAATGAATCTGTCTAAAGTTGTCCACAGCAACAATGACAAATGAATGCTGATGTGTTTGGATTTACATTTACATTTACTATCTTGACATGAGTTGTGCAGCATCATTAATTTTTCACCAGATATTACAGATGTTATATTACAGTAATAATAGTTTTGCAGGTATTCTTTGTATTTTTAACCCTTGACCAAAGTGGTTGAGCAGATCAGTACAAAATCACGTCCTTATGTCTGCTCCTGAGCAAGGCACTAAAGGCTTTTTGCTCTCTTTGCTCCTTGTCATCATTCAGTCCGCTGATTTTATTTCCCACATCCTGCCGAGACTTTGAGTGAATGGGTGGTGGGTTTTCAGGATTCTTTTGCCTGGTATGCGTGACCCTCGTCTTGGGCTGTGGAGATGCAGAAGTGGTGCCCATATCCACTGGAGCTATTGATCAAACATAAGGACAAAACATTTCTGTACTGACTTTCCAGGCCAGAGATTGAATGTAAATTATTCTATGGCTTTTTATGCCTGTAAACTTACCATGTTTGATGATGCTCTCCATCTTTCTCCAGACTTGGACCTGAAGGTTTTCCACATGTTTGGGAACATCTATGAGTATCTGTGGAAGCCCCCGTGGATCTGGCAGTGCACCCTGAGCTCTACGGGAAAAATCAAGAGATCAAAACAGGGATAGCAAGATGACTTCCTCTGTGGGTGCGATAACAGGCTGTTATCGCACCCACAGAGGAGCAGAGAGGTTGTTGTTGGCTGTAGCTAGTGAAGCTAGTGACTCAGACGTTAGCCTGGGTATGATTGTCTCTCCATATGGACATTGTGAAAATATGTACAATTTACAGAAGGAATTAGGGAGTAACATACCTTTTCATTTGAGTCTTGAAGGTCTGAAATTGAACAAAAGAAAAGTATGAGCAGGCTTAAGATCACATTGTACAAATCCATTTTCAACTGCTTATCTGAGGTACAGCGGGCACTGGATCCACCAGCGAACCAGTGTATCAAATCAGACCTTTAAATTTTAATCAGTACCTGTAAGGACGAGTTGTCACCCTGTAAATCTTCCACATCTTTCACAATGTCAGAGAGAGCGAATGTGACTCCGCTCATCTCTGTGATCTTGTGCATCATACGAATCTTCTCAGTCTCTTCTTTTTTTAACGCCGCTAATCTGGCTTCTTCTTCTCTATCAACAAAGTGGCGAAGCTCCTGAAAGTCCTTCTTGATCTTCTCCTCAGTGTCACGGCTCTGAATCTGTGAATCACAGTAAGAACAAGCGGTCATCCTATTGTCTCCACTTCTTCATGTGTAAACCTGTACAGCTGCTGACAAACCTTAATCTGTTCAATTGATGATTCACAGAACTGCTTGATTTTTTCAAAATCTTTCTTCTTCTCTTTGAGTGAAGTCTGGGGGGGAAAAAAATCCCTTGAATTTCATGAAGACACAGATCCTCCAACACTGACTCAAAGGTTGCACAAACTACACCACAATGTCCAATTAAGAAAACCATTCCTGATATAGATATATATAGTGACCTCACCTGTTGTGACTCTGAGTCATTTCTGTGTCCTCCTGATGGATCGACCTGCGTTCCGGCTATGCAGGCTTCAATTACACTCTTCAGGGCAAAGTTAATTGGAGGATCGTGAACACGGTGGACCTGCTGGCAGAGTGGGCATTTCCGAGAGATTTTACCCTGCCAGGATCGGTGTATACAGGCCTTACAGAAGCTGTGGCCACACGGCAGCACCACAGGATCGGTGAAAATACATTGACAAATTGGGCACGAATTGTCGTCAGTGGATACTAAATCGAGATCTCTGTTTGTCTCTCTCGCAGCAGAGGTTGATGGCAGTTCCACAGGTGGGCCCGATATGGCTGCAAATAAAATAAAAAAAAAAACAGGTTATTTATATTTTATTTAATATTTTGAAATATTGCTGAAACAACTCTGTCATACAACTCAAATACAATTATAATATTTATTTGTCTCTGGTGAATCATTGATTTTCTTCCCACATATACACAAAGTTAAGAACATGGATATAGAAATTGTGCACTGCTGTGTACAGGAAGGAAACTTCCATAGCCGACTATAACACTTTACCTCGTCTTAACTGTGATGCAAGGTTATGGCATCTCATTGCAATGAAAATGTCCAGTGTTGTGTCCACAGCACCCTGTTCCCCATAAACCTGCACCAGTCTGTCGACTGTTCGCTCTCTGGTAGCTCCCTCCAGTTGGGATGTCGAGATGGGTCGACATCCTTCACTCTCATTCTGGACCAAGTACCACTGAAATGTCTCCAGTTCACGATCAGTCAGCTCATCCAGGTGATCCTTCAGTAACTGTTTAATTCGGACAGGTGTTGTCATTCTTGACTCTTGGATAGCTGATCAGCTTTTTTGTGAACTGTTTGAGAAAGATTAAAAAAACAAAAAAAATCAAGAGGGGGAATTAAAAACCTCGACTTAATTGACATAAGATATACTGTAATATGCTCAGTGCAGTAAACACAGACTTTTATTTTCAATACAGGATGTGTGGTTAACTCATTTGTACATTGAATGTAAGGGATAATCTATTGGCTTGTTGTGCTAACTAAATATAAAGTGTAGGTAATACTTTACTGCCAGCTAACATTCGGCTATGTCTCATAAGGTAAATCAATAATAAATCGAAAAGCAGGACTACTATTTATTTATTCCTGTCATTTACTACTCACCCTACATTCAGCAAATTCACAAATATTATTATTAGGAACTGTTCTTACCTCCCTCTCAGCTGGCTGCAGAGGATGAACACAGAAGTCCCCTCTTGCTGGCAGTCCAGATGCCTAAATATCAGAGTCTTACGTCATCTTTATAGCAGGGTGGGGGTTTTAGGGGGTATTGATTATAATTTTGACTGATAGGCGGTCAAAGATGGATGGATACGTGAATGGATGGATGGGCAAAGAAAAGACACAGCCAGTCACGGAGCGACACCGCCCTCCGACACCGTCTGGAACAGCCCTTTCCCGGCGGTTTCTTATCTACTTTGGTATTCAACCTGGTAAATGACGTAGGAGGAAGTGCAACTTGTATTTTGATCAGCACCTGGCTGTACCAGGTAAGAATGCGGAAAGAAGGACAGTCAGTTTCTATTAGAGGCCATATATTTCTGACTTTTGCCCGGCTTTAGCTCCCAAACCGAAAGTAAGGAGCAAATGACGATGATGACAAATCAGCCAAATGTGAATCGAAAGAAAGCCGTTGTTGGTACAGTTGGTACATCCCTGGCAACTAGCCTAACTTATTGTTGTTTAACTGATAATGGACTCAAACCATATTGACTTACGTGTAAAATAGAAATTGCCATTCACGATTCCCAGTCATGATCATGGATGGTCATGATACCCGATGACTTGTTTTCCCTGTCGTCATTTTAAAAGTCCCGCGCCGCCCAGGCGTGTCCTAGCAACATTGACAACACTTCCGGAGAAAACAGAAAGTTGTAAAAAAAAAAAAAAAAAAGTCGGATAGATAGATATCTATCTATTTATCTATCTATCTATGTAGACATGTCCAGACACGTCCAGCAGCAACTCTGCTTCCACAGGTATTCTTCTAACTTGAGTCAGAACCACTAAAACCCCAGTGGAAAATCCCTCCAACCTCATCCCTGCAATAAACAGTCTGTTACATTAGGCCTATCATATCCTATCATTTCACTTTTGACCATCGCAGAAATCATAGTTAGAATTGATCTTAAATCTTTATTTGAACTTTTTACATCAGTTTATCAAAAAACAAGGTGAATCAGAGTGTTTACGCTGCAAAGATGCTGATGTGTAGCAGGTCTACACAACAAATTGAAAATCTGCATGTGCTGTCTCTTGCAGCCCCCTGTAGCTGTGTGACCTCCCAGTGGGTCAACATCCTTCTTTCTGATTGAAGACCAACCACTGAAATATCTTGGCCTACAGCTCATCAATCAGCTGGTTCAGGTGATCGTTCACTTAATATTTCCGTTCATTCAGGTGGTGTCATTCTTGACTGCTGACAAGTTGATCAGCTTCTATTTTTTGTGAACTGTTTGAAAAAGACGGGGCATTAAGAACCTCATTCAACTGGAATACAACAGTAGGCTAATGCACAAGGTCCAAGTACTGAAGCTGTTTCCTGCTTGTGCCTTTATGCTGCAGTTTTGCCTGTTAAACAGATGGTGGAGGCAAAGTCCATGTTATGTTTTGCCAGTTTTAAAGGACATGCAACACAAAAGGATACATTCAGAATTAATTATTCATACAGGTCACGACCTTTTGTTTTCAACATTTAATTTTAACATGCATCGTAATTTCATACAATTCATCAGTTGTATTAGTAGATATCACTTTGACACAATCGTGACTCCCTTTGAAAAAAGCCTAGAAGTAGGCTTTAACAAACTATATTGAGCATCACTGCCTTTCTTGTAGGCTAGGAGTTATTTAATAAAATGACAACAACGTGTCAACTAATTCTCAATTAAAATAACCTAAACTTGACAAACTAAACAAAAACATAGGCCTGCTAATTCGATTTAAGTGCCATTTGCTGCTCACCTTTGCTTTTGGGGCTAAATCTAGTTTACTCAGAAATATCTGGCTCTTACAAGTAATTTTTTTCTGTCCTAATTTCTGGGCACAGCTGCTGCTAAAAACACAGGCAACAGCTGGAAGCCTCTCTTCCTCTAGTGTCCCCTCTGTTGGAAAAGCACTGCACTTGACTGACCTCTTGTGGAGAGGGACAATGATAATAGTAAAAGTATGAAGAAGAAGAAATGACATATTCTCTTATCTACTAATTACATAATCAAGGCTGAATTATCAATCAGACAAAGCCATTGAGAGTGCAGACACCCCCATAGAGCCACGAAAATCTCTTAATGTGGCAATCGAACTTCTAATATTTTTATCATGTAATACACTGTTATGGAAAATCAGGAAATGCCTCTCTATTAAAAATAGGTTTTGAGGCAAGTCTTAAAAATGGATACTGACTCTGACAGTCTTGACAGCAAAGGCTTTGTCCCCTTTTTGTGTCCACATGTATGTTTTCCTAGGCTGTATCTTGAACATGGGCATCCATGAGCAACCTGAGCAGGACAGGGAGATGTTTTAAAAATTCGCAGCAGTGCACCTAAAACGATCACAAGGAGATTTCGAACTCTTGGTGACTAAACTCTGTAAACATCAAGAACAAGAATTGAGTGCGTACCCCCCTTTGATTTTTTTTGCTGTGACGTTCAAAACGGTACCATTACTTATTTATCCTGGCCAAGCTGACTGAGCACACTGGCATTTCATCAGCAACACCCTGCTTTTCACCCTGCGCGGCTACGCACACTGACGCCCGGATGCTGCCAAACACGACCATGGACGACTGATTCGCTGAGCAGTTGGAGGGTCAGTAGCTTATTGCTCGGGGGCATCACGACAGTTATCTGCTGAAGCAAGAAAGAGCATTACTCATTCACTTCCCCCAGTCAGATTATTCCTCCAAAACAGCAGAGAAAGGAGACTGTCATGACTCAGCCTTTTGGCCCCATCCATTCCTCTCAGTTGTGATGATGTAACAGATGGCATATTCACCCTCATTAGTCACAACAAATGAAAAGTCGTGGCTAAATGTATCACAGCTAGTGAAGCTCTGATTGCACAATTAGTCTATTCTGGATACAAACAGAGACATTTTGGCTCTGCAGATCGTACCACAGGATGGTTTTGGCTCCAAAAAGGCATGGAAATGTAGAAATTTAAGCAAAAAGTTCTCAATGGGTGGATTTCCTGCGAGCTTCAACTGGTCCCATAGAAAAAGACAAGTGACATAAAGCTGGATGGATTTTCTCTGCAGCTTTTTGTACTACTGTACAGTAGTAGATACATTTCCTCTCCTGCCTCCAGCTACAGGATTCAATAAGGGAAGTTTATGAGGTGGACTTAAGGTAGTGAAACATACCCAGTGCACCACTTCTCCATCCAATCACAATTGTGGACGTGTAATTTGACATGTCACTGTGACACGAGTCAAGATGAAGATGGCAATACGTCTGATATTAGTAATGCTTCAATAATAATAACACTACATTATGGAAATTCAAGCACAGACTTTCTTTCTTTACCCATTTCAGCTCAAAACCATCCTACTTTCTCTTCTCTCGGCCTCCCGTGCTCTCACTCCTCTTCCCTCCTCTGCTTCTCTGTCTCTCATCAAGCGGGCAAGGCATAGTGTGTGGTTGGTGTGAGATAACAAAGGCTGAGGAGTTCACCATTATGTAACTTCTGTGGAGGCTGAGGAGGTGGAGGAAGAGGAGGAGAGGCAGCAGGGTTAGCACGTAGGAAAATGAGGGCAGGAGAGGGCCAGTAGCCTACGTTGCAGTGCTCATTTGTCTTCCACATAACACGCGAACATGCACGCACACACATGCTTGGCCTCCTTTTTCCGGCTCTCCATCGCGGATTCAGCTGGCTGCACTCGCAGTGTACGGCCTCATAATATTTGAACTTTTCAGTGTTTCAGCTTTGTGTTCCCACGCCGACAACCACGCATAAAGATTTTCAGGTGAAACCACTATTTTGCTCTCGTTTTTATCTCTTTGACAGTGTCGATATGCTGTTTGTTGTCCCACCTCTGAGGCAGAGCACTGAGCAGACACACACACAGGGCCTCTAACTAACTCTCAAGCTCTATGTCTCCCTCCAGCCCCACCCGCCTGTCCTCCGATGGCCTCCCACTCATGCCACATTAAACATTTAGTGAGGCACTCTGGATCTGTGTGACACCATCTTTTAGTGCCGCCAAGCTAACAGCCCTCACACTGTGGAAAAACATAGGTGCATGCTCGTCGGAGGAAACCCGATACAGGAGTCACACTATTCTCTTCACCCATCCCTAGGCTATCTCTCTTATGCACATGCATGCTCTCGAATGCAAACGCAAAATCAGTGGTTCAGAAAGGCCTATACTGTGTTGAGAGCAAGACCTGCATTAATCAATATTGATCTGTAGAGTGTGTGTCTGAATGTGCATGTGCATGTGCATGGACTTATGCAGCGTGTGTGTATGTGTTTATTTGTGTGTGTGTCACAGTTTGCCTTTCTGCTGCAGTGAGGTGTGACCCAGGGCTGGGTGTATCCCAACCAGTGCAGTAAAAATGCTGCTGTGATGTTTTCCTGCAAGATTTTTTTTTTCTTCTCTCTCTCTTAAGATGTGGGAAGAAGAGACATTAACTGGATGTCAAAGCCAATTTTCAAACCCTGAATTTGCACCAATGCGGGGTGTGTGTGTGTATGTGTGTGCAGCTTTCAACAGTATGCCACCTAATGATGATCTAGTATCCTCTCCAGAAGAAGTTTTTAATAGTCTATACAGGGCAAAAAAAAAAAAAAATCAGCACCTTACTTCAACATTTTCAGTGACTTCATTGAACGAGAGGCCGTGGTCTCGCTCTCATGCTGTAGGCGCTTATTCTCGCGAGGATTCCTCCCCCTTTACTACACATACACACACCACCATCATCATCATCATCACTCCTCCTCCTCTCCCCAGCCCCTCCCTTTCCGTCTCTGCTCGCCTCTCTCCTCTTCAGCCTTGCCTTGCCTGCCTGTCAGAAAGGTGCTCCAGTGTTGGAGGCTAGGCTACCTACCCTCCTCCTCCTCTTTCTCTTTCTTCTTCTTCCCCGGACCCGGACCAGGACCAGGACCCGGACCCCCAGTACGAGAGCCTGCCAGTCAGCCAGCCAGCCAGCCGCCGTCGTACCCCAAGGGCTAGTTGGGCTCCCCCTCCTCCTCCTCCTCCGACCATGGCAACCACCGCTACTTCCACCAGGTTTACCGACGAGTACCAGCTGTACGAGGAGCTCGGGAAGTAAGCAAGCGAGCCAGTCGTAACGCTGCTAACGCTGTCGGTGACATCGTGTTTGTGTTTGTCTTGTCGTTTTGTCCCTCACCACCACCACCTTACCCCACCCCCGCAACAACCTCGCCTCACATAATTTACTGCTTAGCCACCTAGCAGGCCAACATAGCTCTGACCATAGACCTGTATTGTTGTTGAGTGCTGTAATATTTTTTGTCAGTTGGTGCTTAATGGAATCCGCTGTTGCCGTGGTGCAGTCAGTGAATGCTAAGCAACCGTTGCTATCGGCTAACTAGCTCCTCGCGCGCAGTAACGGTTAACAGCGCACGAACGAACGTTCGGTTACTTACTAGCACGCGAGCGACGAGAGAGCTACCATGCTGCTGATATTGATATAAACTAGCCGAGTTAGCGCCGCGTAGCGTTGCGTCTTTTCTTTGATGAATGGTGAATATATACCACACGGAGGAGGGTTGGTGGTGCATTAACAGCTGGTAGCAAAAAAAAAAAAACCCTTCCGTGTTTTGCTATGCTAGCCGGTATTTTCTCTCTGGTCTGCAGTGGGGCCCGAGAGAGACATCGGAGACGTAGCTCCTGCCCTGTGACATTTCACCGGCCCCACGGCTCTGACAGCTCCGTGCGGGCTCCGTAGTTAGACCAGAGGCTGTGATGGTCGGTAGCTAACTAGGCCGACCGACCGACCACTTTTTTTCTTTCTGCCCCCCTCCCCTTCCCCGAGCAGCTGCAGATGATTTGTGTAACCGTGTTGAGTAACGTTACGTACGTACCCCTGGATGATCACTTAATGAGGAAGTTATTTTATTCAGTCCAGGTTGCTGCTGCGCGGCTGCATGCGCGTTTGCATTGTAATGCATCATCATCAATATCACCATCACGTTGTCAATAAAATTCATTGCGGTGTTGGTGTTGGCTGTGTGACTCTGAAACTGAGGTAATCGCAGCTTTACGGACAATTTGGTGTTTACTGTGCAAGAGGCAGTGACGTGTTTTCTCGGTATTTTGATGACGGCAAGAAAACCGGGCCACTACCTCCCCTGTTTCATCATCATCATCATAATCATCAGCATCATCAGCAGCAGCATCTGTTGTTCTTGGCCGGTGAAGCCCCCCACCCCCACCCCTCACACCCCCTCTCTCTGGTTGTACCCAAACCGGCGGCGGCAGCAGCATCAGGACGACATTGGCTTTATAAACCTACACCAAGCCTTAATTTCCAGCTGCCCATTTACACTATCTGCCTAATAATTGTCAGTAATCCTGCCTCTGGTTGCTACAGCTAATGCACTTCATGGTGTATATCTGTATCTGGCCTCTACTGTCTCCCAGACTGACCGCTTACCTCAGCTTATGTTTCTGCACTGGCTTGTTAATGCATTTTGCTCCGTCATAGGTTATTAACGTCAAGCCCCCCCCTTGAGTTGTACTTATGTCACCTGTCACCTCTCATTCACTGGTAAATAATTGAAACTAAGAGCAGAGTGCAGCAGAAAGTAGCAGCAACCCTCCATATGTCATCAAGAGGCAGGGGTGGAGGGGGGGAGCTGGGGGCAGGCCTCCTCTTTGGGGGGAAACTGCAGGGCCAGATACTGCAGATTGTGCATGCTGTGATATAGGCACAGTGAGAATCATGCATAATTACTTTTTTTCTGTGATGCACAAAATTGTACAATCACCACCACAGAAGGCAGTACGTGAAAAATGTGCGGGTGTTCAACTAGGTCAATATGAAACTCCTCAGAGTAGGAGTCGGTTTATAACGTGTTATGCACTTCCTTTTCTGCTCGAGTAGATTTATAACCGAACTTTGTTACCTTGCGAGCGCATTAAGTAGCCTATTGTTGTGCGTGATGCAGCCCATTCTTTGCAATGGTTGTTGGAAATTGAATTTCCTTTGGAGCAGGAGATTGTATTGTATTGTGGCGCCTATCAGAGATTAGCAAATAAAAGTACATGGCCATTCACTTCTAATCCAAGACCTGAGCTGATATCATCATCACCCGTGCTGGAGAAGCTTGGCTGTGTTGGTTTGCTGTGTTTTGTTTTGTTTTGTTTTGTTTGATTGTTACTCACGTTTTCTGGCTGCATACACTTATGTTGTGAAAGCAAATGACTGTAAAGAGTGAGTGAGTGACTGAATGAAAGACAGATAAGATTGTTAGCATACACAAACAAACCACTGCCACATGCATGGATGCAGTTTCAAATGTCACACTGTGTATATGTCTGTGAGAGAAAGAGAGAGAGCATGTGAAATGGAATTGATTTTTGGTTGTTTATGTTCTTTCTTCTTAGGGGAGCTTTTTCAGTGGTGCGTAGGTGTGTAAAGAAGTCATCAGGACAGGAATATGCTGCAAAAATCATCAACACTAAGAAGCTGTCTGCAAGAGGTACGGTAACACACTCACCCAAACTCTACTGTGTGCATGCATGCTCGGTCCCCCTCCTATGTTCCACCACTGCTTACATTTCTCACTGTCGTTAATATCAATGGGCTAACTAAGAACCTTCTGAGCAGTGTGTGAACATGACAACACCCAACGTTTCCTGGGAATTGTTTTGAGTCATGGACTAGCCGTGAATCAAACCCTGCCCTCGTTCAACAAAAGACATCTTACTGAAAGGTAACATTAGAGGAGCGCATGCCATGCAGCCACTTTTGGGAATAGGGGCAGGCGGTGGACGGATAACAAAGCAAGACACAGGAAAAGTAGTTGTGATGCAGTGAATGTGAGCAGAGGAAAAGGTTAGCAGCAGCAGCAGTGGCGGCAGCAGGCTGTCAATATGGCAGCAAATGTACAGAAAGCGCTGCAGTGTGTCAGTTAAATCCTGCAGCTTCCTCAGCCCAAGATGTGCTGTATGAGGCTTCAACAACTGCTGGGAAAAATGAGCTTCAACATGATGTCAATGCTAGTATGGTATTTGGCTGCTATGCATTATGTAATGTTGGCTACATTCATAGACAGTCATGTTATTTAGCTGATTGTCATCACTACCTGTCCAGTGTTAGGAATTATTAGAGCGTAGCCAATGCACTCAACAGGGTAACGCAAACTCCTTGATTTAGCTGCAGTTATATTACTACCACCTCACTTTCTTGTCCGCTGATTGATCAATTTAAGGCACAAGCTTAGACTAAACTCAAATTTCTCCTGTGCACATTCATCTTGATAGTCAAATTATATTTCAGTGACCATATAAGTCTCTTAAACTGGTTGATTAGAGAAGAGAAAGGGGAGTGGTGGTGACTGTTGGAGTTGAGGGTAGTAAAGCTCATTTAATTTAATTTAATTCTGTTTATTTGATAGGGACAATGCAGGTTAGGACACTAATCAGAAATCAATGATGTTCTTACCTGAACTCCTGTCCCCAGTTAGGCCTTTAACAATAAAAAAGAGCAAGGTACAAGGTGTTAACTATAAAATATACTCAATTTTCAGATGTTAACTCTCAATTTTCAGATGTTAGTGATTTAATATCAGTTTCTCCCAAACTCTTGGTGCAGACATCCTGTATCACTATTGCCATAAAGCAGCTCAGCGATAACCTTACTGAGAAACCCTGTTGTTGTCTAGGAAAACCTCTCTTCCGTACATATCGTCTCCTCATCTTCTCGGTGATGATGCATATGAACTGGAGTCCCGTAATTCCGATAGCAGACAAATTCTTTTATCCAATTATTGTGTCTGTGGGGAGTTTTAATCAGCAACTTCTTGATGGTTTAATGATCGTATTTATAAACATTGTATTGAATGACTCAATCGCTCCTCTGTGGTATCATCAGACAACCGCCGTACAATGAATTGATCCCAATTTCTAAGAAGTTCTCTGTGGCTATAGCGCAAACAGATACTCTGACGTTTCCTCTTGTGTTGTGTTGTGAGTCGCCGGCTCATTGTATCCACACATTAGCTCCATCTGAATTTGAATTTTGCCTCATTTGTGCTGCATCTTTGCATAAGTTGATGCAACTTCCCATGTTGTAACGGTGACGCGAGCTCACGTCTGTGGGTCTGGTTTCAGATTGAGATATTTAATTTCCTTCTCTTGTCTTGTGTCTGATAAATTGGGCCTGCTGTCCTTCCTGACATTCACACACACACCTGGGTTCATTTGTTCTCCTCACCTGCACACTCTCTCTTTATCACCTCAGCACCTCTTTTTTTCCCCCTTCTCTTTCTCCATCTCCCCCAATGCCTCGCTCTTGTCTTTCTGCAAAGGGGGATTGGGCTGTATTGAGGTTAATCCACTTATGCTAAATGTATCTCATCAACCTCTAAGACCCCATGGATTCCATAGGCGCCTCCCTGTTTGCCCTGTTGTTGTCTGTGTCTGATGGCATTTGTGTCTGGCTGCGTGAAAGGAAGACAGAGGGAGCACAGAGTAACGCTAATAGGGCATGTCCGTATTGTTAAGTATCTGTGAGTGTGTTGTAATGCTGTTATTGTTCTATCCCATCAAGTGTCCACACATATACACACACAGAGGGGTAGCTCCTGGTATTAATGTCCCACCAAGGAAAAGTAAGGGCTCAGCAGAAAACTGCTGGCTCTTCACTGAGGCAAGGAGTACAATGTAGGCCTGTGTACATGTGTGTGTGTTTGCCAGGGAAGAAGAAAGCTGGCCAGGAGAGGAGGAGGAGGAGGAGGAGGAGGAGATTTTTTAACAGTATAGTCTTGCAAGGAGATCAGTGACACTCCACACCAGGGAAGCAAGGTGAAATGAGAACGAGACACTATAGAGCGCGCGAGCGAGTGAAGGAGGGAACAAGGGGGATTTTGTGCTAAGTGAAGAATTGCGGTAGGCCGTCTGGGCTGACGCAACAAACGCGCACCTACCTACACACACGCACACAAAAATACAAAACGTCCACACACACAAGAAGGCAGCCCAGTGCGTGAGCAGGCAGCTTGCCCGGTAGGATTTGGGTGGGTTTTTTTTAGCCCGATGGGGCGAGCGTGACCTCACGCGTGGCCTGGTGGGTAAGTCTCTCAAAGCTCTGGTAAACACTGCAGTAATCTGAGGAGCGGGGAGGAGGAGGAGGAGGAGAGGTGAGGGGGAGGGTGGGGGGCAGGCAGGGGAGAGAGAGAGGAAGGAAGGAAGGAAGCGAAAGAAGGGAGGAAGTGAGGCAGGGAGGGAGGGAGGGAGGGATGGATGTAGGCAGTTGGCTGTGGGATCGTCCAGCAGCATTCAGGCAGTTTGAGGTGGATGGGAGTGGGCAGCAGCAGCAGCAGCAGCAGCGTACACATTACACACCCACACTCACAAACACATGCACCTGATTTTTCACTGCGAAAAAATGTTAATGCCGTTTCATTTCTGGTTTTCTTTTCCTCTACTTTTGTTATATATTATGAAATGATGTGAGGTTTTTTTTTATTTTATGTTTTATGGCAGCATCACACCGACGCAGTAAATTTCTGCGTTGGTGTCATATGACTTTTGCTGCGTAGAGCGAATGCTTCGTTTTATTTTGTTGTTGATGAGTGAAGTGACTGTGGAAAGTAGATGGCTGCTGCATTGTCTGCTGCAACAGTGTGTGTGCGTGTGTGAGAGGGAGAGAGAGAGTCAGTGAGACAGACTATCCATTTTAATGCACTCTCCTATACTTCCACCTCCTCAACATTTTTTAGTGTCCTACATTCAGAGTCTCTGGGCTGTGTTATTGTCCCAGTGAAAATAATTTAAGTTGTGCTTCTCTATAGTGTTTATTGATCAGCAATTTCCTTAAAAACCCTCCTGTCTGTTGGTTCTTAGCTCACCGACTTCTTGCAGAACAAGTCAGTTTCTTCATAATTATCGTTGCCTAACCAGGCACATTTTGGCTGTGTTGTCTCCCCGGAGTACAGCCAGGGTTCAAACCTCTGAATCACTTATTCACGTCTGATTTGAGCAGTGATTCAGACAGGTTTGGTGTTGTAAACGCCGATGACTTGTTTTCCCACGGATCAAGAAGCAGCTGACTGAAGACAGCGTTGTTGTCAGGATTAGTGAGTGAGGTACGTCATCTCAGCATGTAAGCTGGCAAACTCTTAGCGGTAGTGGTTGAGATGATGACTGCATGGGCTTTGATCTTTGCATTTGAAAACGCAGACAAGCTTTGTGCTATGGAAAAGCCAGACTTAAACAAGGCTCTGTTACATTAGGAAAGAAACCCCAAATTCAAAACCCCACAGATATTTTGTAACTGCAGGAAGAGCGGCGAGCCGAGACCTCATCATGTTCTGCCTCAGCAAAGTACCTGGGTGGGACTTTCTCTTCCAATTAGCCAGTTACATTAGAGACATTTGGCTTGATGCTCAGTCTGAAACTCATATGGTTTGTAGACATTAGCTGTAATAGTTTTTTTCAGTAATAGCTTTAAGAGAACATCAGATTTTCTTTTTCTAGCTGAGTGAAACAGAAAGATGCTGTGCGTAAATATGAGGGATACACTAATTTTCAGTAATTACATCAGTCAGAAATTTGTCACAACTAAAATACCCTAAGGTGGCGTCATGTAAATATCTGTATAACCGCACTTTGTCATTAAGAAAACAAGCAACTTGGCACCTGATTACAAAATGTGCTCACAGCTCGGTCTGATTCTTAGTCTTGTTTCTCCCAATTTTAAAGAAAAACCCAGTCAATTGAATCCAGGTTAAGTTTGTATAAAGCTTTTCTTCACAGCTCAATAGATATCTGCCTATCGTACACTGATAATATTGTGTCATATTCATTAAATATCTTCTGAAAACACCTGTATTCTCCTCGCCCTCCCCAAAAGAAACAGGCCCAGTATCACTACTGAGACGCTGTGTCACAACAAAGTGGTGTTTTATTTGCCAGCCTTTCCCAGGCCTAACAGTTTGGATGTAAACTTGCCTGAAACAGATTGAACTGGATCCTCAAGCCGTCAGTCAGATTGTCAGCTTTGTATGTGTGGCAGAGAGCGTTGTGTGTGTGTGTGTGTCTGTGTGCATGTGTGCGTGTAGTGTACATGTGTACGTGTGTGTGTTGGGTCCTCTCCATCCTCCTCAGCTGATGTAAGATGGCTGTGAGCCCGCCCCATGGCAAAGCAGATGGCCAATTAGAGAGTAGCAGGAAGTGCCAGTAATTACCCTCCAGCCCTCTCTTTCCTGTCTTCTCCTACCACACACTCTTGCACCAACAAATAAGGAGATTGAATGAATTAGTGAGTGCTGCAGTGACACTGCACCAGGGTAGTCAGCTATGCACAAACACGCACGCAGACACACACGCACGCACGTACGCGCACACACACACACCAGGGAGCTGTGATCCTCTTCTAGCAAATGGACGTTCTGTGTAATCCTCCCTCCTTGTCTGTGTCTCTTCGTCCGTCCTGCGTCACTGGTGTAATTAGGAGGTTCAGGTCTCTCCCTTATTCACTTGCATTCTCTCCAATGAGGGGAAATCTATACCTGCAGGGAGATGACAAGGGGGGGGGGGGGGAGGTTGGACAGCGTGGAAAGTGTTAGAGCACAGGAGACATGTCTTCAAAAAACACCTGACAGCGGCTTTACAACTTGTCCAAGTTAGCAACAAGTTAGGGAAAGAAGAAGAGGGAGAACGGGGGGACAGAAGAGTCGGAGACGATGCAGAAAGTGACACTGCTTTTTTATAATTATGTCCTCCTGTATTACTGCATTGATTTTGTAGAAATGCGGGTAAGGTGGTAGTTGATTGCTCAGCAGCAGCCAGCAGCAGCAGCAAGTGAATTTTATCTGAGGCTGTAGCTGCACTGGGGAAATGAATGCAAATCTTGGTTAGGCTGCCTCATTGTGTGTGTATATGCGTGTGTGTGTGAGGTGTGGTGTACACACTGAGTCGTACTACATAGTGGATCTTCACTACTTAGTTACCCCGAGTGACCCGTGACCTGCGCCTGCATGGCTGTGCTGTAGCATTGGTTGTGGCCACTCCCACCCTCCTAAAGCGACGGGAGGAGGGAGCCAAGTCACAGTGTCATGTGGTTTTTACACACACACACATGCACATGCACAAACACGCATGTGCGAATACGTGTGCGTATGCAAATGCTCTGCTGCAGGATTCAGTGAAAACTTTCAAACAAGGATGTTGGTTTGGACATGAGGCTTGTGTGCTCTTCTTGCTAACATCCCCTCCCAGGCAAGAAGTGCAAACACTGCAGTGTTCTCTAACTGGGCTTCACACTAACCCCGTTACACACACACATACACATTGCACACACTCATATCCATGCACGTGCAAACCCGTGCACCTACCGCTACACTCGGCCTCATTAATTTGCGCGTACGGTTTAATAACCTCAAATAAAACCACACATGAGATCATTGGAGCCGTGCTCGCGACGGTTACCTCTCAGAAAACAAACTGCTCTGCTTGAACGAATGTTTTTACTAATAGGTTAGCACCACGGCCTGAAGGATTTGCATTCATGTAGACAAAAACAAATGCTTCCTTAAATATTTGCATTTAAATACTTGCGCAACAATTATTTAAATGCACAATTTCGCTTTGTTTGCAGCTGATGGCAAAGTAAATAATTATGACAAAGGGTAAGGGAGTGAAATCAAGTTGAGCTAAAAAACCCACCACCATTACTGTTGAAAACACTGCTTTGAGTGAAGCTGACGGTGAGAACCAGAGTGAAGCTGGTGCATGTGTGGCGTCTGGTGGCCCATTGGTTGCGACCCGCACTGTATAACCACAACATCCTCGTTTCGATTTGTGCTGCATGCATGTTCCTCTCCCCCTGCCCACCTTTCCCCTTCCTACACTATCTGCACTGTCACCTCACAAATAAAGTTATATACACAAAGTACATTTTACTCACCAATTCATTCATTGTTTCAGTTACAGCATTGATTCCCACACTGCACTAAAACTTATCATGTTTATTGATATGCTGTTTAATTCAGGTATCATGGTGTATGATGACACGCTCTTTCTCTAATATTGTAACCCGTCCTAATTGTGACTTTTCTCTCCTCAGACCATCAGAAGCTCGAGAGAGAGGCTCGTATCTGCCGTCTCCTGAAGCACCCCAACATCGGTGAGTTATTGTGCACAAAACACCGAATGTGTGACGTGCAGTTCTTCTGTTGTTGCCCGAGCTGAGAGGATGAAATACACCAGCTCTGTTGTGATCAGAAGCCTTAGCGCTGTATGTCGTTGACCATGAAAGTTTGTTCTTGACCTTGCAAATAGTGGTTTAAAAAAATAATAATGCAACTTGTTAAGACTGTACAGGTGTGCAGTTATATTGTAAATCTTGCTAGTCCTCATTTAAGCAACATAATCTGTTTACAGAACCAAGATAATCTTTTACATTGACTTTGAGAAAACCCACATGCGCTCGCCGACTAATTTATTTGCTGAGAAATCCTGGTTTTTGATGTGATGGGAGTGGATTTTGTTGCTGTGCAGGTGCTTCTTGATTTTAAGCAAGCTGCTTAAAGTTACCATCCCAGGCGGCTGGACTTACCTTTTTTTGGGGGGGGGATTGCACAACTGATAAGCTACCCCACCCCCCGTCCGTCCAATTGTTGCTAGAGACGCCGCTCTGATTGGAGCAGAGCAGAAGAACTATGCAGGATATTTACATTGTGTTTCATTTTTACCGTCATTAAACGGCTTTGGACTAATTGTGATGTTAGATAAATGACTCGTAACTTGTTACAGGGAGAGTGGAGGCTCTCTGCCTTGCACAACGCTGCTGAAAACAGAAATGCGTCCTGTGAATGTAAATGGCGGTTGCATGACTTGGCAGTTTGACTGACAGACCCAACCAAAGTTGTCTGAGACTAATTTGATTGATAGGGCAAATTTCGACCCCTGCTCCTTACACAGAAGACCAAATTTCGTCATTGATATGTCAAATCACTTACGTCATTGATAACTACTGTCTAATATGTACCAGATATACTCAGATTTTTATAATTTTGCAAAAATGAGCCACTAAAATGATGATCAGATGTTCATACATGGAGGATGATGTTGAAGTTAAATAGTCAATAGACCCATGGATGTCAAGTGTTCAGGCACCTGAACAATAAAAACACGACAGCTGGCAACAGATGCGTGCATGAGCCGGTCTGTCTGACCGGACACTGTGTGTGCGTGTGTGTGGATTTAAAAGACAAAAATGCTTTTTATCTCCATCCGTCTTGTTGAGTCGAAATGATTTCAAGTCGCTTCACTTTACCCGGAGAATGAGACTGTAAAAGCCATTTACATTCAATAATGCTATCAGTTATAACAGAAGCTTGATTAATAATTAACAAGGTTTCTGTCATTTAATATAAAGCCACACTCGCTGTTCATTATGCTGTTAGTGGTTTCCTCTCTCTGTGTGCGTTAGAACTGGAGTGGACACGTGGTTGTGCAAAAAAGAAAAAAATTACAAATCTTTCCTCTGTTTGTCATAATTGTCACCCCCCCTTACCCCCCCTCCCTCCTCCTCCTCCTTAGCGATGTGATCACAGGTTTTGATCTGATCCTCTTAGGTTAGCCTGTTAGCTGTGTGCACTGTGCAGCATAGGTTACCATGGTGATCCGTGAAAGCGAGCCAGCTTCCTAACACCATAAGGACTTAAAATACCAGACTACAGAGAAATGGCGCATGCAGAGTCTGTTATGTGCAGCTGAAGAAGAAGAAGAAGAAGTGATGGCTGTAGTTAGTGGGCCTTTTTTTTAATTTTTTTTATAACGTTGCTACTTTGAATTAGTATCACAGGATGCAAACGGCTCAGTCACTCAGGACTGATAGCTCTGCTGCTGATGAGGAGTTGTTGTGTTCGAGTCAGCGGTGCAGCCGTCGTGACAAAAGCATATGTAGGTGATGTCACCACCAGTGTTGACTTTAAAAAAGAACACACACAAAATAAGGGTTAGCCCCGAGGCGTCTGTCATATGGTTTTCTTCACTTTCTGGCGTTGAGACTGTTTGTTTGACGTGTCGACTCTGGCTGCAACATTGTGATAATTAATTGTGGTAAATTCATATTACAGTGGCCAAATGAAAGGCATGTCCAGAGGAGACGGGTTTTATTTAAAAGGCACAATACAAAAAGAGGGAAATGACCAAATCAATGACACCTTTCCCACTGCGCTCCTTATTTTTCTTTCCTCTCATGTCCTAGTTTTATGTTGCCCACCCTCCCCCTCCCCCAGGCACTCACTTGCCCCTCGCCTACTTTTCCTGTTCTCTTCTTCTTCCTCTTCTCCCCCCCCACCCCTCTATGTATAGATTTTTCCTCCTTTCTCGTGTCCTTTCTCCTCTTTTTGACATGTTTTGGCAGCGCGTGCGTTCAAAGTTTGGGCAAAAGAGGGCACAAAAAAAAGAAGAGACAGATGGAGAGACGAAAGCAGGAGGAGTAGGAGACAGATGGAGGGAGAGCAAGAAGATGGGAGGAGGAGGAAAGAGCAGTCGTTCTTGTTTCTTGCTGCAGGGCCATCCTACTTCGTCTTATTATACAACTGATATTCATTTTACATAACGATAACTGTGGCTTCCCTGACACTAAACCTAAGCTGTATCGCAGGCTCCTCGTCTCTAACGCCTGGCTCCCGCTGCCTGGATTCTGCTTTGTCATCCTGCTGCTGTTAACTTACGTTGACAGTAGGGCCTGAGTGGTTACCGCATAACCGCAGTACCGTGGTAATGTGAGCTCATTATTGTAACCACCACTTTATTTTTTCCGTTCTTGACTAAGGCAATCACTTATCTCCAGCAGTAATCAGGAAAACATTACTGATAACAAGCACTTCTGTTTCATTTTTGTTGTTTTTATAAACATGAGTGAGGGCGGGAAAAAAAAAGTTTCCTAACCTGGTTCCTGATCTCCAGCGCCCTCATCTGCAATTCATTTTTTGTCGAGTTTGTCTAGACTGCTGTTGCTCTTTGAAACTTAATCTCCTTGGTAAACTATCGGAGCATTGTTTCCCAGGATGAAAAACAGCCGCCTTGTGAGAATAGCTACTAACATAGCTGCACAAGTTGCAGTAAAATACAATATAATATACAATCAGTCATGATCACAGCCTCTGTGACAGATGCATCAGTAACCACTTGATGTTTAGTGTTTGTCTTTTTGTTTTGGTTTGGGTGAATTTGTTGACGAAGTTTTGCAGGGAGTATTGTTCAATTCGGTTCAATCAAATAAACGGTTTGGGTAGTTCTGTAAGAAAAAAAGTCAAAATTCTATGATTTCAGCCTCTTAAATGTGGATATTTCTGGTTTATTTGTTCCCTTTTATGACAATGAACTGAGTATCTCTTTGCTCTGTGGACAAAACAAGACATTTGAGGGCGTCATTTTGTGGTTTGAGCAACACTGATTGACATTTTTCAACATTTTATTGACCAAACAACCAGTCGATTAATCGTTTAAATAATTGACAGATTAATCAATAATGAAAATAATCGTTAGTTGCAGCCTTAAATATATCCTGATTCATGTTGGAATAAATGGACGGATGCAGGCCAGACTTTGACTCTAGATAAATGCTGTGTGTGTTTAGCAATAACCACACATGTGTTCATGTTTTTGTTATGTTTGGTTTTGTTTTATTTATATTCTTCTAGTCCTAGAAAAAATAAAATAATTGAAATGGGAGCACATGTTGTATTTGTTGCTGAATGTCAATAAAAAAGTAAAACATAAACATGTGCAGGTGCTACTGTTTGAAGGAACAAACCTCCATTACATCGCTTACATGTACATATGAAATACCATTCCCGCTATAATCTTGTGCTGCTCATGGTTCGCTCTAGTGCTGACGTCCAAGCTGCGTACAAGTTGTGTTTGTTAAAAGATACCTTTTTTATTTTCAAGCTGCTGGTCATTTCATCCTAAACAAAACGCCTTCCCCCACACCCTCGCTAGAGTCGGTAATCAGAGAGTGGGGTTTAATTAAATGGTGGGTTTTCCCCTAAACACTGAATGCGCTGTCGAATCACAGCAGTGAGGCAAAAAAAGAAAAAAAATCAATACGACAGCCATGGTTAGCAGTAATTTCTCCAGCTCTTGGTTCAGTCTCCTGCTCTAATATTTTTGGATTTTTGCATTTTCAGTCAAACAAAGCTGCAGTTCTTTTTTTTTTCCTATTGCTTGAGTCTTGTCTTTTATTACTATGATGTGTCTCACCGCCCGCCCTCTCTGTTGCAGTGAGACTCCATGACAGCATTTCAGAGGAAGGCTTTCATTACCTCGTCTTTGACCTGTGAGTATATTCTGCACACAGACACACAGTGACATTTTATCCCAGCGCGTGACTGCGGTTTGTTTGTGTATGCTAACAACCGCTCTGTCTTGTCCCTGTGTCTCTCTTCCTTTGGGTCCTCATTTTCTTTCTTTCTTTCTTTCTTTCTTTCTTTCTTTCTTTCTTTCTTTCTTTCTTTCTTTCTTTCTTTCTTTCTTTCTTTCTTTCTTTCTTTCTTTCTTTCTTTCTTTCTTTCACCCTATCCTTCCTTCTTTCTTTCTTTCTTTCTTTCTTTCTTTCTTTCTTTCTTTCTTTCTTTCTTTCTTTCTTTCTTTCTTTCTTTCTTTCTTTCTTTCACCCTATCCTTCCTTCTTTCCTTCTTTCTTTCTCTCTTTTGTTCTGTCTTCCTTCCTTCCTTTCTTTCCGTCTTCCTTCCTTCCTACCCTCCTTCCATCCATCTTTCCTTTCTTTGTTTCTTTCCTTCCTACCCTCCATCTTTCTTTCTTCCTTCCCTCCATCTTTCTTTTTCCTTCCTTCCTCCCTACCCTCTTTCTTTCCTTCCTTCCCTCTTTCTTTCTTTCTTTCTTTCTTTCCTGCACCCTATCCTTCCTTCTTTCTTTCTTTCTTTCGTTCTGTCTGTCTTTCTTTCTCTCTTTTGTTCTGTCTTCCTTCCTTCCTACCCTCCTTCCATCCATCTTTCCTTTCTCTGTTTCTTTCCTTCCTACCCTCCATCTTTCCTTCCTTCCATCCATCCTACCCTCCTTCTTTCCTTCCATCCTACGCTCCATCTTTCCTTCCTTCCATCCATCCTACCCTCCATCTTCCTTCCTTCCTTCCTTCCATCCTACCCTCCATCTTTCCGTCCTTCCTTCCCACCCCCCCCAGGGTGACAGGAGGAGAGCTTTTTGAAGACATCGTAGCCAGGGAGTACTACAGTGAGGCTGATGCCAGGTAAGCACCTCCTATAGAGCCATTGCTCACATTTACACACACACACACACACACACCTACCTATCTTCCTTAATCCCATTAAATATGTGAATAACTCACTCTCGGTTCATGGATGTGAACACACAGACACACGGTGGTGGATGTAATTGGTTTGCTTGTATTCTTGTCAGCCAATGCCCCCCCACCACCACCACCACCACCGCTGCCGCCCCACCCAGTCAACAGGTGTATCAATACTTGTCCACATGCACCGCTCAACATCCTCCTCCTATATTTACCATCATCAGGCAGAATTTCTCTGGTTCTAGCTGTCAGCCTTTTGTTGCGTTTCTATGTTTCGTGACACCGTAAATTGAATATCTTTGGAGGTTTGTGTCGTTGAATGGACGTAACAAGCTCTTTGAAGACGTCACCTTGGCTCCTGTGAAATTATATTGGGCATTTTTCACAATTTTGTGACATTTTGTTGACATTGTGACATTTACGCTCTCTCCCCTCCCGCTCCACTTCCTCCTCCTCCTCCCCCTCCTCGGAGTGCTTCTTCTTGTTCTTTCCTCTGGCGGTGTGGTCTGTGGCTTATGAAGTCTGTTGTACAATTGGATTAAGGGTCTTTGTCTGTTCATACTCACAGGGGGGGGCTTTGGAAACACACGCACGCAAGGCGAAACCAAGCCCACATGGATTAAGCCTCGGCCACACTTTCTCAAGCCGTCCCAACCTTTGACCCATTAACCTTTTCTAGAGACGTGACATGAACATGAGCCCCCGAGTAGTGGAAACGTGGAGCCTGACACTGCGATGTGTGTGTGTGTGTAGGGCTGAATAAGGTGGTCGGGAACTGGCTTGTAGGAAAAGACTCATGACAAGACCCAGCATGAGCCAGCACACCAACCAGGCTGGTGTGAAAACACATTCACCAGCCAGAATTGAGAAATAATGGCAATGGTATTAGTGGCAGCTGAATTGACGCCCCCATTATTTAAATTGCTACTGGGATAGAGATTTATTGACTGCGTGGTGTAAGGCCTCCCACACAAGTTTCTTTGTATTGATTGTTTAAACTACAGAACCTGGATAAAGACTTTGAAAAATAATAGTGATTTGAATAGTAAATGTTTGTTGTGTAACTTTAGCTTCAGCCTTCGCTGGATCAGAATATAATGGGGATGATTTGCAGGCATCCCACTGCCTGTTTTCAACACCATCTGATCAATTGATGTTCTCTGTTAACTGGTTTTGTGCATGAAATGTCATAAAATTGTGAAAAATGCCCCCTCAAAGTTTCCTAAATCCAACAGTAATGCCTTTTATTGTCCAAAAGCTGCATATTCAGATGTTCAATTGACAAATATAGGATACAGAAATTACCAAATCCACATATTGAAGAAGCTGTGACAAGAAATTGGTTTGGAAAAATGGTTTAAATAAATAAGCTGTTTATTTTCTGTTGATTGACTAATTGTTTCAGCATTTCATCATCAGTCTAACCTAAAAATGCACAACGACGGCGGCGGCTGTGGCGGTGGCGGCTCCGGTTTCATGTTATTATCAGGTTCCTCTCCTCCTAATAATAAGGATGGCTTTGAAAAGTGTTGCAATGAAATGCGTCAGTTCTGTGTAACCAGCCCCATAATCCACCAGGCTTCAAGTGGAAAAACACATGACAGACGAATCATGCAGAGGAGTTTACGTGATGTTTGATTTATTTATTTATTTGTATATTATTTTGTAACGAAGGGCAGCGACCAAGTGACACGTCTCTCTCTCTTTCTCTCTGTTTGTCCCCTCTTCTCTCTCCGTAGCCACTGCATTAGTCAGATCTTGGAGAGTGTCAATCATATCCACCAGCATGATATTGTGCACAGAGACCTCAAGGTGAGTGGCTGCCCGTTACCGTGACAACCACACACTCGCACACACCTCTGCTCGTGGCCATGGCAACACACAGATGGCTCTCGGTTGCTCCATCTCTCCCTTTTTTCTCTCTCTCTCTGTCTATGCGTTTCTGCCTCCATCCTCTTTTTTTTTTCTTTTTTCCCCTGCGTCTCTTTCTCTCTTTCTGTGTCGTCTACCGTTTTCACCCTCTCTCCGTCTATCTGCTCTCAGATCTGTCAACTTGTCTGTCCTTGACCACGACTCTCTGTGTGTGTGTGTGTGTGTGTGTGTGTGTGTGTGTGTGTGTGTGTGCATGCATGCATACGTGTTCGTGTCGAGCGCAGCGTTGGTGAGTCATGATCACGTGGAGGGGGGTTTGTCTCTCACCTGTGGCAAGGAAAAGACAAGGACTCGAACAACACATGTGCACGCACACGCACACACATGGACACAGACACACACAGTTTGCACTGATGTGAAGGGGGTCTTTTCATGCGGGAGGAGGTGAAGGCATAGATGAGCCTCAGGAGTTGCCAGGACAACCCATGTGACATCACACCACCCATGGAGCAGTGCGGGGGGAGGAAGAGGAGGAGGAGGAGGAGGAGGAGGAGGGGGGAGGGGCTTGAGTCGTCCCAAATTGCCGATAGGCTCAAATGCAAAGAGTAGAGGAGGAAGCAAGCTTTTTTTTTTTTTTTTCTTAACCCAGTTTGCGGTGGCGATAATAATAATTCCTGGCAGGAACAACGTTATTAATATGTATTGAACTGTACCTTTTTGAGCAGAAACCGCAATGTGTGTGTGTGTGTGTGGAGAGGGAGGAAAGAAAAAAAAAAACAATCTCAAGGGATGTCTGAGACACGTGTGGGCGGCTTTTGTGTGTGTGTGCATGCTCTGTGTCGGAGAATAACGCTATTACCTCGAGCACTGCCTGTCTGATTTGTTGGCCTTTTATCCTGAGTGGGCTTTTACTGCAGCCCTTTATGTCCTGCTACTGCCCAAACAACGGCCATTTAGAAACGAACGCCACACACAACGCTGCTCGCCTCCTCGCTAAGTACACTTTTCCATTTAGCATGCAGTCTGCAGTGCTGCCTAAATGACTCCCGGGTGGTTTCTATGGCTACGAACCCATGCCCATATAAGGTGTGGTGGAGATTCTCAACCACCCCATCCTCTTTTTCTTCTTCTTCTTCTTCCTCCTCCGTCTCTCCATCGCCTCCTCACACCTTAACCCAACCCCCACACATCAAATATAAATATTTCTGAGAAAAAGCTCTTCTGAGGAGCGCCTGTCACAATCTGTCTCTCAATGTCTTGATCTCTTGTCCGACATTATGCTTCACCGCGTGTGTGTGTCTGTGTGTGTGTGTGTGTGTCTCCCTCACTTCTCAAGCCGGAGAACCTGTTGTTGGCCAGTAAGATGAAGGGAGCTGCAGTGAAGCTGGCAGACTTCGGCCTCGCTATTGAAGTGCAGGGCGACCAGCAAGCTTGGTTTGGTAAGAAAAGCGCAAACGGCGATGACACACGACGCACACATTAACATCAAATGTGTTGGACCCGTTAAGTAATCTGTGAACTGTCCTCACACTTAAAGTGAACAAGTCTTTCATATACAGTCAGACGATATACATCCGCCTGCCTGTCCGCCCGTCCTCTTGGAGGCTAGAGATGTTTGTGCACATCGCTGAAGAGCCTCACAGACACTTTTCCACTTCATGCTTAGGTCATTGTGTCTTGGCCAACGGCCGAGCGAGCTGCCAGCATTTGGCCGACTCTCCGGCGGGGGACAAGATGATTAATGGGCATTTTTCTCGTGACTTTACACTGTCATAATCTGTCCAGCAGGTCCCCCTATCATCATCTGAGCCATTCATAAAACCATACAAAGAATTTAAGCTGTAAAACCTATTTTAATAAAAAGGCAGCGATCAGTTCAGTGAAGTGAAGCGCTGTCCTTTTTTCTTCTTTCCTGTCGGGCAGGGTTTGCGGGCACCCCTGGTTATCTCTCACCTGAAGTCCTGAGGAAGGACCCCTATGGGAAGCCTGTGGACATATGGGCTTGTGGTCAGTTTGTTTTTTGCATTTTAGCTTTGGGCTTGCAGTTAACCTGTTGCATTAAGCAGCGGTGGGAAACAAACACCGCACTCTGTTGACGCTTGAACTGGTTAAACTGACTGAAAACAGAAGTGTCAGAAACATTTCTGAAAAGGTAAACAGCATAGAAACGCTGCAGCGAGACAGTCTGAGACAACCGCACATTAATGGCTTCTTACTCAGGAAGTAATAACTTTTATTCTTCACAAATATATTAAATAGGATTTTTTTTTTATATAGAAACCAAATTAATAACCAGTATTTTGAAAAAGATCAAATGCAACATTGTCAATTGGTAATTACTGTTTCTTTGCTTTTTATATGACATAATTTTAAAAGATATTATAATGGCAAACATTGCAGATTATAAACTATAAAATCCTGCAGAGCATTTTTTTTAAAAAGAGGAAGTAATGGAGTAACTGACCTCCTCTTCTGTGTATTTAAATGTCTGCATTGTCACCTGTTGTCATGTGGATACAATGTGTGAATCACATTGAGTTTTCTTGTGTTGAAATGTGCCATAAAAATGAAAAATGAATGTTTCTTTTTCCTAATTTGAAGGCAAAGTGATGCAGTGAAGTATTGTAAGATAATCTTTTCGCTTTGTTTCCTGTCAGGTGTTATTCTCTATATCTTGTTAGTGGGGTATCCTCCATTTTGGGATGAAGATCAGCACAAACTCTATCAGCAGATCAAAGCTGGGGCATATGATGTAAGTGTGTGTGTGCTGTGTGTGTCTGTCTGGGTGTCTGTGTGTCTGTGAGGTGTGTATCTGTAAACGGTGCAGTGCAGGAGTTTGCTAAGCAGTTTTTTGAATGTTTAATAGTGTCCAATTGAGAGTTGGTCCAAAGCTATTGATCCTATCAGGGCCTCCCTGACGCATTGCAGAGGGGTGTGTGTGCGTGTATGTGTGTGCGTGTGTGAGAGAGAGAGAGAGACTCGGAGAGAAGGGGTATCCTCCTTTCTCAGTTTCTGATAATCAAGTTGCTTTTCAATTTTGCTGAGAGAGTGAAGTCTGAGGCAGCCTGTTTGAAGGGAATTATTTACTCTTAATGGAAAAACGCTTCAAAGACCTGCAACAGGAGCATGTGTTCAGTTAATCCAAAAGGAAAATTAGCAGTTTTTACTCTCATGTCGTCATAATTTTGACAGATTAAATAAAGACCTGGTGTCCAGATGGCGTGGATTAGCCCGGGACATGCAGATCTGATAGATGCATGGCCTCTCTCTGACTCTCTGGTTTTTTATTTTTTTTAAACTGTCACACTCACTTGTTTTTCCCCTGCTTTGCCCAGTTCCCCTCCCCAGAGTGGGACACAGTGACCCCGGAGGCAAAGAACCTGATCAACCAGATGTTGACCATCAACCCAGCCAAGAGAATCACTGCTGAACAGGCCCTCAAACACCCATGGGTCTGCGTAAGTATTCACTCACTTAACCCACCTAAGATGAGGAATATGTCTAGACATAAAACATGAAGAAGGGAATAAAATCACTCGTTTAACTATTTGTTTTTGTTTTTTCCCCACAGCACCGTTCTACAGTGGCCTCTATGATGCACAGACAGGAAACTGTCGAGTGTCTCCGCAAGTTCAATGCTCGCCGAAAACTCAAGGTACTCATTGTGAAACTGTTGTTTTTACTGCCCTCCTTTCACTGTTGTGTATTGAGATGGTTGAATGTACTTTATTTAGTTGTTGCTTCCTTTGATCCTGTTGAAATCGATCTCTGCACATCCCTTTTCATATGATGGAGCGAAAGCATGTTAACAGAAGATTGAATCATGGTTATCTAACATGAGCTTCATATGTATGCAGCTATAGTCATGCTTCAAATGTAGTTTTTTGTGTTGTGAAGCAGTCTTTAGGATTCAGTGTTTGTATGCTGCTGTTACAGCTCTGTGGTCTTTTCAGTATCATCACACAGAATTTAAAAACGTCAAATATTTGAAGCTCACCTTGAATGTCTGGTCAAGTCTTCTGATCTAACAGTTCCTAATTTAAATACAAATTTGCTGTTTTATTCAGACTAAGTTCTTAAAGGGGACATATTATGGAGATTTCACTTTTTGAAGGCTCTTTAACATATATTTGGGTGTTTGTCTTGCCTTCCAACCCAATGTGCAGCAGGTTTGTGCAGCATGTGGTTTTATGAGCTGTTCCCTCAGTTGTCTTCCAGTGACGTAACTAGGTTTTGAATTTGCATAACCCCACCCCTACCTGGGACCGGTAGAAGGGACGGGGGGCAAGCAGTGCATTTAAAGGGACAGGATCAGGTCTGTTTTGAGTGGATAAAAAGAGCTGTGATGTTTGATCCTTGGGGTATTTTGACCGAAGCGTGTCACAGATATGGCTTTAAGACACCTGGGAACTATTTTAATTTGTGGTGAGGGGGCATAACATGTCTCCTTTAAATAGCTTTGAGATCTTCTTTGTGTTGAATCACAGTTAAGATATGGGCTCAGAAACTCTGGTGTCGTATCAGCAGCCGTGTTGAAACATCTCGAGCCGTAGCTGCTGCTGTAGTTTTGCATTCAAAGCCGTTACATGCAAACTCGTGAAGGAGCAGCTGTTCTGTGTTGTCACATCATTTAAATCCATTTGCATTGAAGAATGCACCATGGGACTTTAAGATGTGACGAAGACACACAGTGGAAAGCAAAAGTCTGCATCAAGTCAACCCAGCAATTTGTCAAACAATACGTAATTATTTGAATGTAGCAAAGAAGAAACTAACGCTCGGCTTTTGACTGTGGATCTTAGCAGCTGCGCTCTTAAGGAGGCGCAGGAAGATAAAAATGGTGTTGCAAAAGCTTAAAAAACAAAAGTCCTCACACTCATTATTCTTCCTCACGTCTTCCTCCTTCCTCCTCTCCTCCAGGGAGCCATTCTCACCACCATGCTGGTGTCCAGAAACTTCTCAGGTGGGTGTGCCCTTCGCCCTCAGCCTCCCACGCAGCACATGCAGAGGGAGAGGAGGAAGGAGAGTGGATAGAGTCCTCTGCACCTCTTTTTAACCCCCTCACTACACATACACACACACACACATACAGTACACACACAAAGACAACACACACACACACAGAGTCACCCACTCATCCTTAAAATAACAACTTGTTTTTGTGTGTGCACAGGAATTTGCTCGCTTACGACATTTAACTGAACTGAAACATGTTCCTTGGAGTCTGGTAGAAATAATGTATTGATGACAATTGATTAATATTGTTATTATCATTATTATTATTGGTAGTAGTAGTGATTTAACGTCTTAATTTATGTGAACAGGCTAAAATAATTGATATTTTATCATGTACCAGATTATATGTGGGTGTCAGTTTTGTCCTTGTCCATGCTAATGTATCTCTCCTTGTGTTTTGTGTGTGTGTATGTG
This sequence comes from Decapterus maruadsi, assembly GCA_030347415.2. Taxonomy (NCBI): domain Eukaryota; kingdom Metazoa; phylum Chordata; class Actinopteri; order Carangiformes; family Carangidae; genus Decapterus; species Decapterus maruadsi. Next base: position 6,837,327 of record CM064888.1, on the reverse strand, counting down.
CGTGTGAGAATATGTGAGAGAGAGCGTGTGTCCCTCTTTTCTGCTGCCCGTGGAGCGTTTTGCATGCTTGAGAAAGGGAAATGTAGACTTTTTTTTATGAGATTTTTATGTTGGGGGCAAGTGTGGTGTTATATAAAACCAGGTGACTGTTAAAAGATTCTGTGTTTCTAATCTCAGCCCTGCTGGGAGTGACTTGTTCTGGTTGAAGCCTTGTTCTCAGCCCCTAAGTAATTGGTCAGTCGATGGCTAATGATTTCAAGCCTGGGCCTAGGAAACCACAGGGGGTGCAACATCTTTCGCTTTAGCCCATTTCTGTCGAGTTGAAACGTGCCGACGAATCTGGGCTGCAGCCGGCGCTCGCTGTGGCTTTCTAGGCCCATGATTGAACAGGGTGAAAAATTTAATTTGCATAGCTCCTCCCAACTGTAGCATTTCTGTCCAATAGTGGGCCGGCAGCATACCAACTCTGCTGCTGCCGCCTCCTCCACGGCCTCACTGGCTCAGGAAGGTACGTCCCAGAGACACGCCCATCCACTTCCTCTCCACACACACAACAACAACAACAACAACTGCGTCTTTTGGTTTAGAGGGCCCACACATCTGAACTCATGCATGCAGCCTCTGTCAGCATCCTCATCGACATCCACACACACGTGCATGCATTCTCACACAGATTTTGTTCATTTTAGTTTATTCTAGATGCGTTGTCTTTTGCTGTAATGCAAAGACGTCAGATTTTTTTTCCTACTGCACACACTCATGAACATCAAGCATCACTTAACGGTAATCAATAAAGTTCAACCTGCACTTTAAAGTACTTTTTTTAAAATACATTTACACCTCACCACAGCTCAGCCTCCACCTCATAACTCCCACTTCATCCCCCCCAAATTAGCCATGTCGTCACTTTTTACGCAAGCAGCTCCATCCTGACTTCCAGCTGACCCCATACGCCTCTGTGCCCCCACCCCCCCTGCGAGGACGGGGCACAGGGCAGACTGGGGGCAGGGGATGAGGAGGGGCATGTATCCTGGGGGCGGGAACTGACACTGCAGGGGGCCGGCAAGAGCTGGGTTGGCGTGCTGCCATCGTCAGACCTGGGACTGGGTGCGGGTGCGGGGAGGGAGAGAGGTGAAAAGGCGGATGTCGAGGAGCCAGGGGCGGGGCTCAGACTGAGACGGAGGATGATGGGGAGTGCTGCATTCAGTGAAAGCCAACTGTTGAAACCATCATCGCTGTGCAGCCTTTCCTGTTGAATCCCTGGTGGCTGAAGGCATCCTATAATGTCTCATCTGCCTCTCCTGAGGTCTGTTTTAGTACTTTCAAAAAGAAAACCTCTGAACCTCTTCGAAAGGGAACGCCGTCGGCCAACGTGGCAGCAGCTCTGCCGCCGCCGCTGGTCAAACACTAGGTCATTTGTATCATTTATCTCATTGTGGACAAATTTTGATTTGTTTTTCTAGTTAGTTCAACAAATGATTAAGCAGTTTTTTAGTCTTAGTTTTGCAGGTATTAGGAGAAAGCCTCTGTCAGACCTCTGAAGATGAACTAATAGTTAAATGTTCCCTTAGGCCTCATCATATTACATTCACTCTTATCTACCTGTGGGTCGTACTCTAAGTCGTCCCATGTTGAGTTTTCTTCGTGCAACTTTAGCATCTCTAAGAAAACTAAAACTAAGCTAATGTTATCTGCAATTTAAGTTTAGTTTTAGTTAGTTTTGCATTGTTCATTGTAGTTTTTATGGGCTTTATGCACACCAGCTCCTTATTTCCTGTCTTACATTATTGGACAAACTAATTACTATTTAGCTATTTACTATAATAACTAGTTATAGTAGTTAATTAAAGTTCTCGGTTTTGGAAAAATTGTCATTTTAATTTATTATTATTTCAGTTTACAAAATTATTTTCACTGCTAATTCTAGTTTAAATCTTAGTTTTAGTCAACTATAATGACCTTGCACGCCGTTGACAGAGGAGCAGATGACTATTTTTATTTTGAAAGTGCTAAAACCAGCCTTGGCTCTCGTCCTGCCGGGTGGGGATGGACGGGTGGGAAAAGGTCGGCGATTCCGATGGTGGCTCCATGGATCTTTTTGTACCTTAGACAGACAGACGCAGTGTAGAGCACTCGGGCTTCCTTGTCGCCACATTCGAGACGAGAGAATCTCCTTTGCTCTGCAGTGCGTGCATTTCAGACCTCATAGTCAGGTAAACTAGGTAAACTGTGTGTAGGCAGGATAATGAAGGTTTAAAAAAAACTGTGAATGGGGGGGGAGACGAGCTCAGTGTGTGATTGGTGCGCTGAGTTGTCAGGGTGTTTGTGGTGGTTTGACTGTCAGCTAGGGCCCTCCAACTGAGGGCGTCCTGGACCACGTTGCCTGTTTTTGTAAGTTTTTTCCGTGAATATCATGTTCGACATCATCATCATCGCTCCGAACTGGACTCCTCAGCCTTTCTCCTCCTTCCTTCCTCCTTTTAATAATAATAATAGCCTTATATTTCCGTGTGTGTTTTGTTGTTTTTTGATCCTCCGATGATGTCACTCATCACCACAAAATCCTGGCACTACTTTTTTTTGTTTTATTTGTTTGTCCTTGTGTTTGTTTTTTTACTACAACTGCTTCCCCGCACTTCTCTGTAGAGTATGGCTGAGGCAAGGCTTGGCAGTTTGCTCATGATGTTTCTCCCTTTTTTAACGACATTATAGCCAAAAAAAAAAGTGACAGAAGTGTGCGTTTGCAGCGTCTCTCTGTGTGTGTTTTTCTAGAAAGGTGTTTGCCTTGCTGCCTTTTCGCATGTGGGTGTCCTGTGTTGGTTTTATCCTATTTAAAATAGAAATGTACCAGGGGAGAAACACCTTCTGTTGCTTTTTAATACATCCTTCCCTGAATCGTCGTCATCACCACCACCAAGCAGGCGTACTGTATTTGCTTGAGTGGTGGTGGTGGTGGTGCAGCCCTCCCTGCTGTGGGTCATCCTGACTTTACCCATCCTGTCGTCATGTGGCAGTGGTGGCGCTCACTCTCTTGAGTGTTAGAGGAGGCGGAGGAGGAGGGAAGGTTTGTATTCAGAGAGCATATGAACACGGTGGTCCCACGCTGTCACTTATTAGCACCCTGGTGGCTGTTTTCTTTTTCTTTTTTCTTTTTTTGGTGGAAGAGTTTTAGTCGAATGAAGAAGAGCAGATGTTTGCGCTCGGCTCTGAACAATCAAATCAAGCTCTCTTCCCTTTTTTTCTCCCCCATGGTTTTTTTTGGAATGAAAACATATTTTATGTTATTTAATATTTTTTCCGTTGGATGCTGCATGGCCAGGCCAAGACAGACGCTGCATAGCGACGCAACAGCGCAGATTAAGGAGCATGATGCGTTCTCTTGATATTGTTTGCTGCTGTAAATGCTGTGCCCCCTTATCTCTTACCGCTCTCTTATACTGTAATACAAAGCCGTCTTCTTTCAACCTCCCCATCCCCATCCCCTCCCCTTCTTTCTCCCTCTCCCATTTTCTTATTGGAAGGTAAGAAACACAAGATAAGATTTTTGAAACGTGTGTGTCAGTGGAAAATGAGAGAAAAGGAAGCAACAGACAGTTGAGAGCTTTAGACTAAGAGAGGGGGGGGCGGGGGGGAAGTGACTGGGGCCCTTAAAGGAAATCAATGATTTACATTAACCTGGCTCATCAGCAGTCATCAGACCTGGCGGCAGTTTGAGTCTGACCATCACTCTCTTTTTTAGATCTGCTGGGGTCTTTCTAGACAGGAAATGGATTGAGGAAGTTTACTTTGCTCTCATGTTTCTCTTTTATCCCCAGATGGCAATGAATGGACTTATGATGTGAATGGGTTTTGCAGAGTGTAGCAACCTGTACAGCCAAAGCAAGAGGGGAGGGGGGAGAAAAAAAATGCCCAAGAAATCCATTAAATGCATGTTATTCTCTAGAGACGATGAGTTTACTTTGTCACAAAGAGTCAGGTTTTTTTGGAGGGTGGTTGAGCAGATATGACAAATTTAGATTCAGATTTGTTGTGGGTTTCTTTACCTTTTTCTTTTATTGGGTGGATTTAAAAGATGCTGTCGTCAACAGTGAAACTCAGTTATCTTCTCCTTTCTCTCCCTTTCTATCCTCTTTTCTTTAATTTTTTTTTTCACAGCTTGCAAAAGTTTACTCAACAAGAAGTCAGATTCTGCTAAGGTAAGGTTGTCTCGTCACCTCTCTGCCCTCTTTTGTTCCGTTACCTCGTGTCCTGTCTCTCCTCCGTTAGCTTTGACCCCCTTTTCTCTACCTTCTGTTCTTTTTCTGTGCCTCTCGCTGTTTCTGTTTCTTCTCGGCTCACTCACTTTTCTCTCTTCCTTTTGTATTATTTATTTCAAACGGTGCCTTTTTTTTTCTTTCTTTCTTTTTTTTGTTTGTTTGTCAAGGTTTTGTTTTGGTTTTTACCTCCAGGGTTTCTCTGCCCTTCTTAACAATCTCTGTAGTCCCATCCACAAGTTGACAGTCCACCGGTCATAATCTTGTGTGTAATTATCACTTAATCATTATTTTTTTATATTCATTTTATTCTTTCACCTTTCTAATGGGCCTCTGTCAGAGGTTTTGCTGCTCTCGTTCCCGAGCAGTCTCTCTCCATCATTCTCTCGCTACTACTACTAAGCATTTCTCTCCCCTCCTCCTCCTCCCCCCCTCTCTCTCTCTCTCTGCTGCTGCCTCCCTCTCTTTCTCCTCTGCCCCAGGGGTCTCTCTGTGCAGTTAAGTGGCGGAGGCATAGAGGGTTAGTGAGGCAGTAAAAAGGATGATCTAGAGGCCATTCTGTGGCACTCACCCTCTCATTTACCCTGTTAGCTCTCAACAGCCCGGGAGCCTCCACCGACAATTAGCCCCGTTCCCTGAAAGGCGGATAATTCTAATGCATCTGTGTATATGTGTGTGTGTGTTTGTGTGTGCGTGTAAAAAAAACAACAACAACAAAAAAAAACCTGTGTTCACTCTGAGTGTTTGCGTTCTCGTCCCAGCCTTCTACCAACAACAGTAAGAACAGTATAGTGAGCGCCATCAATGCCCTGAAAGACACCAACATGGCGACCAACACCCAGATGGTACAGTAGGCCGCCGCAGTGTCGGTCACCCATCCCCCCCCCCACCTCCTTCCCCTACCGCCTCCTTACCCCCCCCTCCACCCGCCCGCCCGCCCGCCCGCCCGCCCGCCCGCCACAACCACAACCACCAACACCCACCCAGTAGTTGCATAGTAGTCGTAGCCGTTGTGCCTCATCCTCCATTATCATCATGTTCACACTGCCCGTCCAAAAAAAGACGTCACGCACTCTGATATTTCGTTTGGACCGCCTTTGGCTTTGATTACGAAATCGCTGCGGCATCGTTGCAGTATAAGCTTCTGCAGTGTCACAACATTTATTTCCGTCCAGAGTTGCATTAATTTTTCAAAGATTCTCAACGGGGTGAAGGTCTGGACTCGTGTTGTGGTCACATTAGACCACATTTCTCACCACTTTCCTTCCAGTTTGTAATAATGCGTTGGACAGTTCTTAACCTAATTTCAGCCTCAGCAATCTCCTTACTCTACGTTCACACCAAAAGCTTCCAAAAAGGAAAAATCGCCCGATTGTTGCACTTCAGACAAGACAAGGACTTCTCTGTTCTGACTGGTTGCTGTCGAACCTCATCATAGCTAATAACCACAAAGTTAACCGCGACTCAGCTTCTCGTCTTTGGAAGCGCGGCTACTGGTGTTTTTGAAGCTTTGGACGCTTTTGGTGTGAACGCACAGTATGATGTTTTATTTGCTTGATGCCAATCTGAAACAGATTAACATCTTTTCCACATCCAACATGGTTGTTTTAAGAAATGAGACTGCATCAGTTAGGGTTAGCTGAAACATTTTCATCCATGCTGTAATTTTCCAATCGGAGGCTCTCACCTATTAGCTTCGTTAAATCCAAGTGGTGACTTTTTTTTTTTTTGGACGTGCAGTGTAGTTGCTGCTTGTTATTATCCTCCATCTACCATCCGGGAGGTGTCGTCGCTCCATGACAGTCCCCATCCTCTGGCCATTTTACCTCCCCCCTCCCTCCCCCTCTCCATCCCTGAGGTGCACATGTGGTCCTGACTTGTAAATCAAGCGGATAAAAAAAAAAAAGGAATAAAAAAAAAAAACACGTTTGGGGAAATTATTTCAAATCTCAGGCTGCACATGTGCACCTTTGAGATTTTCTAAGGAGCATGACCTTGTCTCCGGGATTATGTGTCTCTAAAGAGGCAGCACGGCACAGAGACGTGTGTGTGGAGTCGTGGCTCAGAGCTCCAGCTGCTGATACATCCAAGTAGAGTTTAGTCTTATCATGTAATGGCCTCTGTGTTATTCTCTGTGTGTAATCCTCCTCCTGCCATGATTAACCAGCTATCCTGTGTGACTTCCTCATTAAAGTCGACACGGCCTTGCAACCATCCATCCTAACATCTTACTCTTGTCATCCAGCTCCTCTTCATCCAATCCAGCCCATCATACTCACTCTAACCTGTTTATCCTGCGCCTCATTAACAACCCCCTTCATCGACATCCTTATCATAACTGCCAGGCTTTTTATGCTCACACTCGTTCCTCAGTAGCATGTTGTGGTTTTTTTTAAGATGCTTTACTAGCATGATGCATTACACATGACATCCTGTAGCGCTGTGGTGTGGATAGTTCACTGTCTGGTCTTGGTTTAGTGCTTCTCAACGGGTGCAGGACCCCAAAACAGGCCGCGAGTAGGGCTGGGCCCTTTATTTATTTTGCACAAACATATCATTTAAAATAATATTAACAGTTATTATGATTAGGATGTGCAAAGGAGAGGTACAGTATGAAACCGTAAAGGGCTTATATGAAAACCTCACCCATGAAGAACATAATCAAAAACCAAATTTGTTACAAAGGCAAAAAAATAAGGAACGATTAAATGATAAAAAAGTCAGCTGAGTGATTATACATTGAATAATTATAAGAAAAGGAAAAATGCATGCTTCAATGAATCATGTAAAACAATAAAGATACATGCACGAATGAAAAAACAGAGCAGACAAAGACAATCCCATCAGGTTAAGATACTAATACGGATAGTTTTCATTTAATAGAAAATGTCCCACTTTTGTGTTTTACATTATATAAAAGGGAAGTATTTCAATAGTTCTGATCTAATAGTTCATAATATTGATGCTTCTCTATTATTGTAGACTAAAAATTCTTCATTTATCCCGTTTTATCCAACAAGAGGCAGAAAAAATGATTATTGTTTGCACTGGTCTCCTGGAAAAGTGTGAACGATTGTGAATTTGCTATTTAAATACAGCTGATTTTTAAACCAACATAATGTGCAGATGAATTGATGATGACAAAAACTTCAAGTTCAAGCACTAGATAAAAGGTTCAGGAGAAATTACTCGGTACTTTGATTTCATTAGTTTATCTTTGAAGTTATGATCCTGTCATCACAATCTGAAAGAGAAAGTCAATCAGCAGAAAACTATCGCGTCTTAAATGTAAATATGTGCTCGTTATCTTTGTCCTTATTGTCACCTGTGAAATAAAAAACATTTTTCAGGTCTATGATGAGCATTTATTTTATTTCCCAGCATTTTAAAAACAAAACAATCATTAATTACCATAAATTAAACAAAAGGCAGATAAAGAAAATAATCATTATTTCCAGCCTTGATAACACTGAGGTAGAACACGGGGCCCAGTTTGAATCCAGTTGAGAGGCACTGGTTTGGGATTGTGACGCGTCGGACTCACTTTTCTGTCTCTTGCATCGCAGGAATCGCAGAGCACGGTGGTGCACAACCCTCCCGATGGAGTCAAGGTGAGACTCACGCTTGTAAAAAAAGGGGGCGGAGCTTCACTTCACTCGGCTCGACTCGGAGACAAGACGAGATCCTGGCCTCTTTGTTTTTCTTTCTTTCTTTTTTTTAACCTGAGTGTCTTTGTGTCGGTCTGTCTTGACTCCAGGGATCAACGGAGAGCAACGCCACCAACGACGAGGAGGAAATGAAAGGTAGGAAAGGTACTCGAGTGTTTTATTCCCCTTTTCCTGTTCTTATCCCGCTCTCTCTCTTTCTCTGTCTCCCCATCTAGCCAAGTGTGTGCATTTGACTGTTGTGACTGACAGGCGTGTCGAGATGCAGCAAAAACACGTGTCTCTCACACTCTTGACCGTGTGCCTGTGATATGTGTGTTTGTGTTTGTGTGTATGTGTGTGTGTACGTGTGTGTATTTACTGTGTGTCCGGCTGCGTTCTGTGTGTGTGTGTTCTAGCGGACAGTTCGGCGCTGAGTCAGAGCAGCGCCACCGAGGAGATGCCCCCACTTCTGCCCTCACCTCAAAGCTCACCTGCCAGTAAGTTTATCCATGGCAACCAGAAGCCATAACGGTTGCCCCTGGCAAGGACCTAACAACCCCCACCCACCCACCCACCCACCTACCCCACTCCCCCCTCCTCCCCCCTGGCTTTATGTACCGGCAATGACGTCTTACATCTTTGAGCTCCCTCACTCTGATCCACCAAGCTTTTTGAGGGTTCCCACTGGTTTTCTTTTTTTTATTACATAATAATATAAATATAAATATATATTTCTAATTTTTATGTTTCTTTCGGGACTTTACACTTTGCTCTTCAAGGAAAACTCAGGGAACATTACAGAATTTGACACTGATTGACACTGCGATTGATTTATTGAAAGGATAATTCCACTTTATTACAACTTGACTCCTATTTTTCTCATTTTGACATAAAAAAACAAACATTTCACTCACCATTTTGATTGTTTTTGATCACGAAGGTCACTGATACGAGTCTGACAGGCTGAGCTGTTGTCAGCTTTTAGGAAGAAGTCTGGATTTTTCTGCAGTTGTTGTTGTTTTTTTTTCTTGTACCGAACAGTACAGATGGAAAACACCCACATCTGAACTTATTTTTAAACACACGTTTCTCCTTTTTGTGGAAGCGTGATGATTTTAGGTTTATTATGTAACCATTATAAGTCAGTGTAACATAAAATCATAGTATTATTTTTTTTTTTTAAAAGAAGAAAAGGTTGTGTTGCCAGTACAATATTAAAATATTAACTCTGACGACTGGCTTTCATCTTATGACACACAATCAATACTCACATCCTGATGGCCCAACCATTAATGTTTTTACCAGGGGCGAAATGATTACAGGTTAATGCGATTTCCTTTAACTGATTAATTGAACGTTTGAATCAGTTGCTGGAAATGAATCAGTTCTCGTTTTATTTATGAATGGGTTTATTTAACAGGGACAATGCAATGCTAATCAACAGTATTTAAAAGAAACTGCATGTGAGCCAGAGTTGGCCAGTAAAGCTAATTTACATCCATTTCCCCGGCCAGATGTTAAAGGCAACCTAAGAACCAAAAAAGGGCAACAATTAAGTAATGCATTAAAATATAACTTGCATATGAAATAACCTGATAACAGCTCATAACAACAAATAATACGTGTATATATAAAAAAATTGACATAATGTCATAACAACAGCTCAGATGGATGCATTAATGTTTGATAATTACACGTTAATGCAAATTCCTTTAACTGATTGATTTAAAGTTTGAATCAGTTGCTGGAAATGAATCAGTTAAAACTCAGGTGGAGCCGTCATTGTGTTCATTTAATGCAATAAATAAATGATACATAATGTTGTTACAATTGCATAAAGACAACATATTTGTCCATTATTAAACACTTGGAAAAATATGCAATGAATGTATGATCAGATCTCAGTTTGAATACAATGTTATCCAACTACAAAAACAACAAGACCCAAGTTGTAATAAGGCAGAATGATCCTCACTCTTGTGTATTTTTTCCATTGTTTTGTACATTGTGCGCCAGACGACAACACTTCCACTGCTTCACCTCTTGCGCTCACAACAAATAACTTTAAAAAAAAACAGAAGGGACTCGTTCTTCAGGAGGCGCTTTGACCTCCGTCTGGAAACTCATTAGAGGAAAAGTCGAAAAGTAGATTTTTTTGTGTGTTTTTGTTTTCATCAGGGCCACTGTGGGAACCCTAAAATGTGTGTGTGTGCGTGCGTTTGAGTGTGTGTGTGTGAGTCTTGGTGATCACAGCATCTATCCCCTTGTCCTCCCGATGCGACAGCTGCAGCTGGAGGAGGAAGCCTTGCTCACCTTGCAGCTGGGCTGGGCGTCCTAAACCCAGCTCTCCCAGTCTGACAAGGCCCTCGGATCCATGCGCCACCATCAGAGCATCGTGTTTCTCTCTCTTTGTCCTCACATTAACGCTTTCTTACTCTCCGTTACGATCTTTAATCCTCCTCTCTCTGATTTACTCTGTCACCATCCTCTGCTACTTTTCTTCTCTCCCCTCTTCCTCTCTCGACCTCCTGACCTTGTCCTGCTGCTCTCATCAGACACACCTGCACCAAAGGACGGTCTGACCTCTCTCCTCCTTTTTCCTGATCATGCCAAGTTCCCCCATCCCCTCTTCACCACCCCTCCCTCCACAGGCTAAAAAAACAAAACATGAGCTAATAACAAACAGCAGCTTTCGATTCCTCCTCCTCTTTCTTTCTGTCTTTCTTCTTCGCCGCCGCTGCAGCTCGTCAGAAGAAGAGAAGCTGTCGTTAATGTTACGCGAGCATTAAGAGCAGAGTTAGACGTGAGCGGAGCAGGCAGTTAAATGACTTCCACATCACGTAGCATCACGATCAAGAGCTGCGCCGATCTCATCTCGCTTCCAGCTGCCATCCTGTCCTCACGTTACCCATCTGCATGTCTGTCACAAAACCCACGCTCACTCCTCATGCCTCACTCACTCACTCACTCACTCACTCACTCATCCTCCTGGCACTAGCCCACGTCATCTTTGTGTCTCCTTCACTTTTTGTTACTTTTGTTTAACCGCATGAGCTGTGCGTGCAGGATTTGTGTGTGTGAATATACAGCAGCTCTGGAAAAAAATAAAGAGACCACCACTTCAAAATGTTCCTAATAAATCAGCCTTATCTCTATTGTATGTATTAATGGCAGCCATTGAATCCAGTGTCTATTGAACTCAAACACAAGCACACCTCACTCTACTTAGCTCATCACCTGAACAAAATCAAATTTAATGAGGAAGAAAGATTATAAAAGTTTAAAAAGTAGTGTTGTGTCGTTTTATAATGAATATGAACTGAATAAATGCTCTAAATGGCAATATTTTTATTTCCAATTTGGGAGAGATGTTGTCAGTAGGTTTTAGAATGAAACTTAAAGGTAGGGTCTGGAGTTTTGTCCCTTTCAGTTTGTAAACAAAACACTGAAACTCAGCCCCTCCCCTCAGGCTAAGCTGTGTAGCCTCCTGCTTCTGACAGCAACAGTTGTCATAACCAAAGGAAAGGAATTACAGTCTGAAAGAAGTGCTGGAGCTGCAGGCCGATACCGGGAGCCTCCGTGTATGTTGTTATGCCGTTGTATTGTGGTGAACTAGCGGGTGTTAGCCGCGGATGCTAACCGCGAGCGCTAGCCGACGTTAGCATCGCGCTAGCTCACTAATATGGTCCTAATACTTGTTACCAGTGTCGGTATAGGTCGGGAATCGGTCCGCGGCTCCAGCGCTTCACTCAGACTGTATTTATTGTTCTTTGTTGTCCTGACTGCTGCTGCTGAGAGAGATAGAGACTCAGTAGCATCAGACAGCTAGCACAGCTAACAGGCCTGAGCCTCCTGCTGCAGGTAGCTTCACCTGAGCTCCGTCATTGGCTGGAGCGATAACACCGACTCTCTCACCATAGGTATCAATGCTCATATGCGACTCTCTAGCTCCACCTAGAAACGTCCACGTGCACAGCAAAACCTGAACAAAACAAAGCAAAAAACCAAAATACAGGACTAGAACTAGGGACTAGAAGCCCATAGGTGATGATTAAGAAGGATTTCATTTGTAAAAGTCTAATGTTTATTTTTAGGCACAAAACTCCAGACCCTACCTTTAAGTGTTCATTTTACTCAAACACATACCTATGAATAGTAAAAACCAGAGAAACTGATCATTTTGAAGTGGTCTCTTCATTTTTTCCAGAGCTGCATACAGTGTGTTTGTGTGTGTTTGTAGGGGAGGGGATTCATCATATTTGTTGTTTTCTGTCTCCCCCTTGTCATCCGTCCCATGTCGTTTGTGTTTCTGTTGACCATCCGTTGTGTGTTTCAGTACCACCGCATGACGTAAAGCGCATGGCATGGAACAGCACAGGCAACAGCTCCTGCCCCGAGTCTGAGCTCTCGCAGTCCCCCATGTCCGCCGCTCCACTAGGGAGCAACACTGTCGCTGCTGCTAAAAGCAACACTAAGCAGAGTAAGAACACATCTGGACTAAACTTGCACATCAGCTTTTTTTCCCCCCTCTTTAACCCTCTACTCACTGTAGCTGCTGCACGCCTGAAGCTCGTCTCATCTTTACCAAGGGGGGCGTCACCGAGTTTTATTTTCAGCTCATCTGATCGTTTTTCCTGTTTCAAGACTTAAAAGACAATTCAACCTGGAGCTGTAGTTTCCTGATATTTTAGGTCTACAAGGATGAATCCCGGATCTTAGGCTGTTCAGGCTGTTTACATTCCCAAAAAAACACAATTTTCTTTTCACACACAGATGTCAGATGACTTCACTCCCATTTTAACATCACATCAGTACAGTCACATGATCTCAATCAAGATGCACCAGCTGCTGCATTTTATTTGAACTCAATTTGTATTCGGGAAAGTGAAAGTATAGGATACAGTTGTTTAAAGCCCCTGTACAGACTTTTCATTTAGTGTTGATTTCGGCCCCTGTGGACGAAAGCGGCGGAATGAAGACTGCATTTCCCACTGTCATGAAGACGTTTGTCTGGTCAGCGTGTGTAGATTTGTTTTGGAAACGTCGGAAAGAAGACGGGACTCGCCTTTTTTTTCTCTCTTTTTTCTTTTTTAGCAGCGTAATGTATCTATTCGTATCGTTTCGTCAGTGGTCCGACCCGACCATGCCTTCCAGTGGTATAGAATTAGACGACTTAGAAATAGCGTATCTTCACACTGATGGGCTCATTTGCTGTTGTAGGAAACAGAGACACATCAGCAGAAACCAGAGACTTTTGTGTATCCAATTAAAAGCTCCGTACTGGGGCTTTAAAATTGTATGTGGTGGTTTTAATTATAATTTTAAAAAGAATAATAATTAGTTAAACAAATATATTTTTTATCAGTAATTTTTTCAATTACTAGACGTTTCAAGCGACCTCATCTGAATTCCAGGTGACCCCACGTGGGGTCCTGACCCCAAGGTTGGAAAACACTGCCTTATACGCTGCTGTGGCGACGTGCGGACAGACAGAACTGCTAATTCATTCTTTTAGACCTAAAAAGAAAAATATCAGAAAACTACAGCCTCAGGTTGAATTTGCCTGGAATTGTCCTTTAAACATCCATCTTGAAAATGAAGGGTCCCCCCTGCATGTACTGTATCGCACACTTTGACTCGATACACGCTCGGGTCCTGAATCAGTTAATTTTGGCAGCGAGAGTCGCACGAGCTCTCAGTGGCAGCTTGTGGTCTTCCTCAGGGGAAAGTCTGCTAATGTCATGGAGCGAGGTCAGCTGTCGCTACGTGTGAAGCTCCAGTCACGTGAGGGAGAGGAGAGGAGAAGAGAAGAGAGAGGAGACGAGATGAGGTTGAAAGGATAAAGTTAGTACGAGGAGCCTGTAGCGTCGAGTCAGTCTGTGCCGTCGCAGAGAGAAGCTGCTGCTGCTGTCGGACTGATGAGGTTAAAAAGCGGCGGCGAGCTGTTAGCCGCAGAGCCCGAAGGAAGGAAGGAAGGCAGGAGCTAAAGTGATGAGAGAAAATGTCATCAAGCAAATCCACCACATAGTTAATTGTTGTCTCACCCTCTCAAGTGGCTTCTCATCATTCACCATCTGTATCTCTCGCCTTCTCCCTCCCTCCCTCCCTCCCTCTCCCTCTCATTTGCTCTGCAGCTCGTAAACAGGAGATCATCAAGATAACGGAGCAGCTGATTGAAGCGATCAACAACGGAGATTTCGATGCCTACACGTAAGAACGACTGTTTGTAGGGATTTTTTTTCCCTTTCCTAATTGTTTCTCTTCTTGCTTTCTTACAACTCTCTGGTGTGTCTCCCACTCTTCCTCCCTCCTCCTCCTCCTCCTCCTCCTCCTCCTTCTCTTCTTCTTCTTCTCGTCCCTCAGGAGGATTTGTGATCCTGGACTCACCTCTTTTGAACCCGAGGCCCTGGGGAACCTGGTGGAGGGCATGGACTTTCACAAGTTCTACTTTGAAAACTGTGAGTTTCCTCTCTCCTCACTCCAGCAACTCGTCTCTTTTTTTATTTTTTATTTTTTGACTCTGACTCTGAAAACCTGCTGCGTGAGAGCGCAGGAACGTGCTGCGGGGAAATATCAAGTGAATTTGTCTTTTTGTGCTCGACGCCGGCACTGAAACATCCCGACATTTATAGTCTTCTAGTTTAATATTCTTGTTACTGATGAATGCGTCGGACACTTTGAGAGATTGTTTTTTCCTCCAGAATATCATATAGTTGTGAAGAAAACAATTCAGTTTCCTACCATGAATTGAATTTTCTCTCACTGATTAATCAACTTGAATGTTTCAACTCTGGGTTTTGATCAGTGAAGATGTTTTCTTCCTCTTTTGTCTTCCTCCCAGCGTCATAAATAGATGTTTTCTAACTTTAGTGACTCAGCTTTGACGTGCAGCAGTTTTTCTAAATCTACATCCACTCTGAGACTTTTACAAAAAAACGATCTGCGTCCAAACTGACGCACCTGAAACACAAACATACACTGAGCACGTGTGAGCCAGTGGAAACAGGAAGTAACAAATATAGCAGAAGAGATGTGATTTTCAAATTAAAACATATCAGCGTCACCTTTTAAAAACAAGGGTTTACAAAGTGCTTTGACACTCTTCGCGTCTGTGTTTTTCTCCCAGTGCTGAGTAAGAACAGCAAGCCCGTGCACACCACCCTGCTCAACCCGCACGTGCACCTGATCGGCGAGGACGCGGCGTGCATCGCCTACATCCGGCTCACGCAGTTCGTGGACACCACAGGCCTCCCTCGCTCCAGCCAATCAGAGGAGACCAGGGTGTGGCATCGTCGCGAGGGCAAGTGGCTCAACGTTCACTTCCACTGCTCAGGAGCGCCTGCCGCGCCACTACAGTGATCAGGTAACACAACACACACAGACAATATTAAAGGGATATTCCGGCATAAGTTCAACCCGTGGTCTAGAGACCGAGTAGACTGCAAACTTCTGGAGTTGGAGCAACTTCAGCGCAGACAGCCAGATAGCAAAACACTGCTGTCTATGGAGCCAAGAGCCGACCGCGACAGAAAAAGCCGCTCATGGCCACAAGTAATGCTCAGAACGGCACCAAACTTCGTCAAGAGTATAAATAGGTTCTCAGCACATAATACGAGGGCATTAAACACCTGCTGGCTTTGTCTGGTTTCTATTGAAAAGAGACGAAAACACAACTCAGCCACTTCCTACTGCAGTTGTAGGAAAGCCCTGACGAGTCGATTACCGAACGCATCAGTGTTCCTTCTGTCTTCCCTCTCTGTTTCCAACAATAACTAGCAAGTGTTAAAAGTAGAGATGTGAATCTTTGGGTGTCTCACGATTGAAAATCGATGTGCATCATCTGTAACAACGGGGCTGCTTAAAAGAAAAGAAAAAACGGACGGTGCTGTGCTCTCCAGTCCAGCTGGTTCACCTGCAGCTCCGCAGACGTCACCATCAGAGGAGCCTCTGCTGTTCCTCTCTCTGTAGCCTGGTGTTTGGCTGCACTTTGTATAAAAAGAGTTCAACATGTGAAGATCTAACCATCTAACCATCAGCTGCACAGCATGTGTGTTTTTATAACGGCAAAAAAGAAAAAAAAAACATCAATCGGCGATAGAGGATCAGGTTGCTGGTCGGCACAAGCTGAGTCACAGATACTAAATAGAGCATTTTAATCTTATCAGTTAACGGCGTGAACTGTTTGCAGCAACGTAACTATCTTAACAACATAGCTCGCTGCAACGATGTGTACGGAAGCCTGTGAGGGCGCGCAGAGAGATGGAGGAAATGTGAATTATAAATCGATTTTTTCCCCATAAACATCATTGGACTCCTTACTTTTCTGTTTCCGCATTAGTACAAAGCTGCTGGAGGAGAGTAGGTGAGTCGTGTTTTCGTGTCTTTTCAATAGAAACCAGGTAGCAGGTGTTTGAAGCCTCGTATTATGGGCTGGGACCCTGTTTGTACTGTTGATGAAGTTTGGTGCTGTTTCTGAGCATTAGTTGTGGCTTTGAGCGGCTTTTTCAATGGCGGTTTGCTCTTGGCTCCATAGACCGCAGTATTTTGCTATTGTGCTATTGTGCTGAAGTCGCTACAACTCGAGAAGTTTGCGGTCGACAAACGTGATCTCTGGCAGGTTTGTTCTCCTCGGTCTCACGGTGCAATAGACTACAGGTTACATTTACGCCGGAGTACCCCTTTAAAGCTGATATGAATCATCACAATTTGATTATTGATTAAACAACACCTAACCCTCCCCTCCTCTTCCTCTTCCTCTTCCTGCCCCCTCCCAGTGGTCCTGAGCCTCCAGTCTACTGGAGTGTGTGTTTTGGGGGGCAGTTTTTTTCAGCGAGCGTGTTTAAGAGGCACGTCCTCTGCGTGGATTGGCTAGTGCCAGGAGCCCGGCCGGGCGAGATCGCATCCCTCTCCACGATAACCAACCAATCCTGTCCCTCCTTTGACCTGCTGGGGGCCGGCTGAACACAAGACACCGCCCCCTATGGGATGATGCATGCATCTGGCGCCTGATTGGAGGGCGCGTCTTTGCCCTCTATCCCTCCCCTGGCAGCCATCTTTTTTCTGCCCGCGCGAGATGAGACGTCCTGGGGGAGGAGAGGATTTACAGTTGAACTTGTGACAGTTTATGAGTATGAGTTATGAATATACTGTGTAAATTATGACTAGATGTACCAGAAAAACCACCAAAACCCAAAACCAAGCATTTATATTCACTATCTAATAAAGGGAGGAACAGAGGAGGAGGAGAGTGAAGTTAGCAGCTGAGATTTCGGACACATTTTCTTTGGCTTTTCTGCGGGTTTACCGGGTTTAGAAAGTGTTTGTGCTCTTTACACCCGGACGTATGTAACGCATACGTTAACGCAAAAACCCGGAAGGATGATGTAAACACATAGGGAGTTTTTTTTTCCCCCACATGAATTATAAGAGGGAAAAAAAACAAAACAAATCAAGTCGGCTCAGTCAGAGAAGTTGACGACGAGAGAAACTTGATATCAAAAACATGAAGCACCAAAGTGTAGAACTTTAGGCTTTTTATGTGTTTATGTGTTTTCGTTCGTGTGCTTGTTTTTTTTTTGTTCATTTTCCGATAAAAAAAAAAAGGCGGAAAATCGTGTTGTCGTGGGATTTTAGGGGTTGGGGTGGGGGAAGGGGGCGTGTTTTTTGGGGTTTACGTGTTTTTTTTTGTTTTTACCGTCCTGTTCCCTTTGCGTTCCTGTGAAAAACCGGAGCCTTTTCTTTCTTTCTTTCATTCTTTCATTCTTTTCCTTTTTTTGTTTTGTCGTGTCTGACAGATCCTTTACATTCGAGGCTCCTTTTTAATGCAGCTGAGTTTTTAAAATAAAAAAAATGAGAGAGAGAGATTTTACTGTGCAAGTTTAAAACGCTTAACCTGCGCGTGATGATGATGATGATGACGATGATGCTGAAAATGAAAACACGTTCTGTTGTGTCTGTATGCAGTTGGAGGGAGAGCGCGAGCCGGGGAAGGCGTCTGCGTTTTGCATGTTTGCCCGCCGCCTCTCCCTCATCCCCCCTCCTCCCCACCCCCCCCTCCTCCACTCCTTCTCTCTCTCTTTAGCCATTCCCCCTCTTTTATCCGTCCTTCCCGCTCCTTTTTTCTTCTTCTCTTCTCCGCTTTTTTCCTGCAAGGGCCTGGTTTGTTTATAATCACTGTGTAAATACAGTGTAATGTATAGATATATGTAGAAAAGTGTAATATATGTACATGTATCTAAGAGACACTCATCCTGTGCATCTGGGTAATAGCAACCGCCCCCCTGACCTCTGTAACCCCCCCCCTCTCGGACCCTGAGCAACATTTTCCTCAGACTTTTCAATTTGCCTCCTTAAAAAAATACTTCCTTAAGACACTGGTAGCTCTCGATTATTCTCACACATGCACACACACACACACTCTCCTGTGGGCTACCAGCTCAGTCCCATGGCCGTAAGACTGTTTATAGGAGACGGACGGGGAATAAAAGAAAAACAACACAAGTTGAAAATAGTTTGACGCCCTCAACCTCCTCTTCTTCTTCTTCTTCTTCTTCTTCTTCTTCTTCTTCTTCAAATGAGTTTTTAAAATATATATATATTAAAAAAAAAACAACCTTCATCATAGTTTCCTGAACCTCTGATTCCACAATGCTGTGAGCCGTCTCTTCATATCATATGCACACAAACAAACACACACACACACACAGACACACACGGACAGACACACACACGCACGCCTGGTGGTGTGTTTTAGGCTTTGTAACATATCTGCACCACTACTGTGTGACCACGGTGCCACCCTTGCTGTGCTGCTTAATTGTCTCCATCCATCAGCGACAGTTGTATCTTTAACCCCCTCCTCTTCCTCTTCCTCACCCACAAGCCGCCCCCCCCTCCCCCTCCCCCACCTCCACCTCCACCCTCCTCCCCTCTCTGCTCTTGAGATGTTTAGTTGTACCTCTCTCTGTTTCTCTGTTCAAAGTGTTACTGGTTTGAGTTCTTTCGTTGTCGTCGCTGTTGCTGTTATAACTTTGTCGTTTGGTAATTTTTGCCGATCTGCCAAGCTGGAGTTCTGCACTCTCCCTTGCACACAGGAAAAAGAGAATTTAAAAAAAAATATATAGAGATTAAAAAAAAAAGGGAAAAGAGGGAGAAAGAAGTAAAGACAACACAAAATTACACATTGAATGATCATAGATTGATCAGGACTAAATTATTTATTAATGTAATCTACCCTTGGTGGTTTTAAATCGTGCCTGCTCAGTTGAGGAGTTGTGAGAGTCGGAGACAAAGAGTTGAGTTGTGGTGTGTGGGTGTTGTGGGTCTTGTGCGACCTGCGCCGTCGAAAAACCAGAGCGGGAGACCTAGTTATATGCATGTTTCAGTTACGCATTTCTACCATGTACCTACCTGAATAAAAAAGGATGGAGCCTAGTGTTAATATATGATATTTGCATCTTTTGAAATAAGAATTTTCCTCCATCCAGAATGTTGAATAGGTGACATGAAATAAAAAAATATTTAAAAAAAAGGAATTAAAAAATTGCAAAAAATTTTCAAAAAGTGGTTTAAAAAAAAAAATGGATTCAGGAGCCGTAGCTTGGTATGAGGCCCTCGATGTTAGCGTTTTCCCTGCGTTGTAATGATATACTATTGGGCTGCGCTTTCTCCCCCAGCCTTCACATGGATGCTGGAGTTTTTTTGCATGATCATGATGTACAATGAAATACAAAACCATGAATTGACGACTATCAAGTGTTTGTCTGAGTGTTAGTTGGTCTTCATCATAGCTTTGTTATTCTTCAAACTTGGATCTTGAAAGTATTTAATAAAAATACTATTTCAGCACTGGTCTGTCTCTCACGACTCGTTCATTTCTTGAAGGAGCTGATTTTTTTTATTTTTTTTTGACGTCAAAACGGAAACATTTTTATTTTTGTCCCGTGTCCAACAGATTTCTTATTGGAAAGGCAGCTTTTTAATCCCCAGACTGAGTAACCTGCCAAAATGGATTTCAGTTCTCCACTGTCCAAACACCAGAGATGGACAGAGTACTCAATCCTAGTACTTCAGTAAGAGTACAAATACTACTGGTCAAAATTTAGTCCGTTACAAGTAAACGTAGCTCAGTCGACATGTTAGTGGAGTAAGGATAAAAAAGTACTTGCTTTTAAAGGTATTAAAGTATCCAAAAGTACATGCTTTTACTGTACATTTACTTTCAGTAAAAGTAAGAGTAAATTTCTTATTTTTCACATCAATTAATTACTATTATTTATTCTAAATGAATTTAAGGACCTTTTAACTCTTGTTTCTGAGAATTGACTCTTTGAAATCTTTGATGTGATGCTTTTAGAGGTTAGGGTTTCCATCTTTGACAAACACAGCTTGTGTCCAATTGGAGTAACAAGTACTTTTCAGCCTTCCTAGAAATTAACTTGAGTAAAAGTAAAAGATATTTATCTTCGAAATGTATTGAAGTTAGAGTAATAAGTACTGTAGCAAAGAAATCTAATACTCAAGTAAAGTACAAAACCCTCTAGATATGTACTTAAGTATAGTACTCAAGTAGATTTACTCACACAACAGGCCTGCAACAACTTTTTATACTTAGTTTTCTTTTTATTCTCTAGTTTCATGAGCCGTGATTATTATGTGTGAGAAGCCGAGTGTGAGTCTCACCCTGAAATCACCAAATTTGGAGCTAATAGAAATATTCAAGACACGTTACAGATTATATAACACTGCAACATTGATTAGTCATGCTGAATATCCTGCTCACGTACTCTTCCTGTCCAATTTTAGGAGAGAGAAAAAAAAATCATCAGCTCGACATTTAAAAGCCACGGAGAAGAAGCTGCTGCATTGGTTCCCAACGCTCAGCATCAGCATCACAGCAGGCCTCATATTTACCCTCCATACTTGTCTGTCATCACATAACAAAGTCAAATTAAGCTCTGAATAACACTGCGTAGACTGCAGGCCATTAACACACACAGAAAGACACACAAAGACCAGCATCGTCCATTCAGCATCACTCCCTCTCCCTCTTCTGTCTCCTCGTGCTCCCATTTTAGCCGAGCTGAACACAGTCAAGTGTTGAGTAATGCTTCAGCCTTATTTAAAAAAAAAAAGGGTTTGTGTCGTTATTTATGATGGTCCCAGTTATTTTAAGGAGTGTGTGTGTGTATGTGTGTGTGTGTCTGGGATGTAGGACAGCTCCCCCTGGTTCTTCTGCTCTCTGTGTGATTAATGAGGAGAAGCTCAGCAGTTGGTTAAGTTGGACACTCACATTTACTTTTCTCAACAAAGACGTGCACACACACACACACACACACACACACACACTCAGGATAAGAAAAGAAAGAATTATAAAATAAAAAAGGAAAGAAAGAAAGTCTGGAGGGAAGGAGCTCGTCTCCGCTCTCTGTCTGACCTCCAACTCTTCAGTGTCAATAAAAAAAAAAACGGAGGAGAAGTCGACCCAGAACGAGACGTGTGAATCTAAATTACTCTTGACTTTGTTCAGCTCTTAAAGGACGAGTCCCCTGTTTAATCAGCTCCAAATATAGATTTTACATTTTATTTATAGTCGAGTGGATGTGCAACTGCAAAACAATGACAGTGTACTTTCAGAGAACAACTTCATTCAGAATAATGTTTTTGTTTGTTTGTTTGTTTTTCCAACAACTTTGTTTTGTTTGTTGGATTTTTAAATGAACCATCATTTTGCAGAATTATTGCACTGGTAATCATGGTATTGAAATAGTTATAAAAACAGTAAAATGTAAAATGTCTTGAAATTCAGACAGCACAGAAAGTAGGAGATTCTTTTTTGAAGTTAATGAAAATAAACAAACAACAAATTTTGGGCGGCACGATGAAGCAGCGGTTTGAAACCTGTGAAGTAATTCCTTGCTCACAGGTTGACAACCTGCACCCAGCCTCCGCCTCCACCTTCCAGCAGCTACATGGATAAATGTCTGGATGTGGCAAAAAAAGAAAAGAAAATCCTCTTAACCATGTTTTGTTTTGTTTTTCTCAACTTTGCTGCAGCAAATGCATCAAAAACCAACTTGCTGTGAGATTTTCCTGCTTCTCAGACAAATATCCTGAACTTTTCCTGTAGCCCAGTTGCCTTATTGACCAATTTCACATGATACACATGATAATATTGTACTGTTTCTAATTCTACTTCACACTCAATTACTATTTCTGAACAAAACCATGAAATATTTTGGTGCTCTGATGAGCAGAAGCTGGAGTGGTTGTGTAATTTCAATGTGTTTTAAGACTGCTAATTTTATTTCTAAAGCCCGGAAAAGAAGACAGGAAAATTTGTTTAATTAATTTCTGATGATTTCCCTTGAACTTTGGCATCGTTTTCCTTTTCTTTTCTTTATTTTCTAGGATAATATTTTTGAACGCCTGTTTGTTTTCTTATGTCTTTGATGATTTTTATGATATGCTCCGGTGCCGGTTTGTTTTCTTGGTGTCTTGGTGCCCATGCGGACTGGTCATACAGAAGTATGCATGCAGGGCCGTTGCTAGGACTAGAGTGGGCCCCTCCCCCCCTCACTTTTCCAGGTTTTTTTTTCTTTCTTTCTTTCATTTTTTATTTAGCCTACTTTGTTTTGATGCTAATGCAGCATTACTATGAGTATCAGGGTCTTATGCAGAATAAATCAATACAAAGATTAGACTATGGGGCCTAGCATTATCATCACCTTTCTCCCCTATACAACGGCCCTGTATGCATGACACAATAATAAAAAGTAATTCATTTATTCATTCATTCACTCACTCTAATACAGAGAAACCAGCACATGGATCAGCTGTTTCCTGTCCTGCGAGGTGACGACACTGTGTCAAAGTTGCAGAGAGTCTTCTTCTTCACACCACAGAGGGATGATGATGATGATGATGATGATGAGTAACTTGGTACCTGTGAAAACCTGAATGATGAGGATGTTTTGGTCTGGAGAGAAACATGAATCACTCAGTTTGGTCGGTGACTCCTCTGAATGTGTCTGTGTTGGAGTGTGAAGCAGCTGAGCCGAGCCGAGCCTCAGGTGAAGTGATGATGATGATGATGATGATGATGAGGTAACAGAAGAAAACTGTTCACCTACTTTCTTCTCCTTTTTATTTATTTTACGTAACCTGCTCTTTTTTTCCCCCTCTGAGGTGAGAACCGAGGTTTCAGGTGAAGGAAGTCTTCGCTTCTCAGATGACGACTGGGAGCTTTATATAACATCCCATTGTAAACCAAACTCATGTATTTATTTCAAAGAGCAATTTGACCCTGAACTCAGCATCACAGTTTTCTGTCTGTTAATCGACTTAAAGCGTAGTGGATTAGTCTAATTCCCTCGTTTAATACCTTTTGATAAAAACTGAACGCTCTCTCTATTTACAATCCAATCCCTCTCCATTAATCATTGACGAGCTTCGCTGCTGAACTCCCTGACTCGACTTTCTCTGATTTACATGTGGTGTTTTGTCAAACGGAAGACGAGCAGCAGCTCCGCGGTTACACCGAGAAAACTGAAACCAAAACTGAACTCCACAAAAAAAAAGCCAGTTATTTATATAAGCTGCTTAGTTATATAAAAAGTTATTGTGTATTTTCCTCAAAAACATCCAGAAACAAGTGTTTTCTGTTATTTTTTTTGTCCTCCATGAAAAGACGAAGACTATAACGATGAGTTAATCCTGTTCCAGGCTCATATATAGGAACTGGGTGACCACCACAGGCACTGTTTAATTTGAATCAATCCCACATACACTGTCCTCCTGATGCTATAAATAGTTCCTAGCGTGTAATGCTGCTGCGGAAACAACACACACACACACACACACACACACACAAAAAAACATCTTCAAATTCAAATCTGCATCGCCCACAGCCGTCGTTAAGGGAAAAAATAAAAATAAAAAACATTTGTGGCCTGTTTTTCTTTTTAAAAAAACAGAATTGCGTCTTCTGTAGGAGTCAAATTGGAGTCTTATTGTTTTCCTTTTTGCTTTCATGGGATTTGTTGGCAGTAAAGTCCGTGTGAGACCGACCGTCCTGGTCCCGCGCCGCCCGCCAGTCAGTCAGTCAGTCAGTCGGTCAGTCAGTAACATAAAAGGACACCTGTCTGTCCGTCCTCGTGATCCACACATACCCTGACCTTTTCCAGGCCTCTGTGGACGGACGTGGACAGGTGGCGGGACATTGATTTTATAACCAAACATCCAAACATCTCCTGTTGTTGATCCATAGATCATTTCTTCACGTCCACAGACTCCCGACGACTCCAGTTTGTTCTGCTTGAACCTTGAAGGCCGTCAACGAACCCAACAACTCTTGGATCGACTCTTCAAAGGGTCGAAAGGTCTCAACTCTTGAGGTTCAATAACTGTTTGAGGACCGTCTGTCTTCAAACTTCTCATCTCACAGAGTCCTTCAAAGTTCATGTGAGGGTTCCTCCTCTTGCTGAAGATCTTAGAAAGATGTGAAAATGGCCGTTGGTGAGCGAGAGCGGCTCCGGCTTGGTGCGTCCTCGCTCTTGTGCCCTAATTACTCGCTCGAGAGCCGAAATGACATCTTCAGGTCTCCTCTCGACTGCCTTATTAACCCAATTCAACTCTGATTGGCTGCTCTCAATCAAGGCCACAGGAGTAACACAGGAGCACCTGCACCCTGCTCGTCCGTCTTTCAGAGTCTTCATCCCGCCACGTGTTCACCAATGCAGAACTGGGAAAAAGACACGTTGCATCTTGACCTCAGCGTTGAGCAGACCGTGTCTCTTCAGGCCTGCAGCTCTTTGCAGAACAGTGCAGCCTTGATTGATCTTCATCATCTGCATCCTCTTCACCGATGCTTCCTTTAGTTATTTTAATTCCTGCAATACGACCAGAGGCCTCTCAGATCCTTGCGTTGACCTTTGCAGAAGTCGTACCCACGCCTTGTAGACGATGGACAGATGTTTTGCTGAAGACCTCCAGGGCAGCCTCGGCACCGAAACTGTACCTCCACTCAGCAGCTCTAGCGCTGCAGGAAGCCGAGCCTGCTGCACCGTTACGTAAACCACAGCGTTACTTCCTGGAAAATGTATCAGCTTTTTTTTTTTGGTTGTTGTTGTTTTTCATCTCTCAAACCAATATGTGAGCTTGTGTTTTCTCTCCCCTAATACTGAGCTGAGGCTCACTGAATGAACCAGATTAACAAGAGAGAAACTCCACTGCTGAGTATCTATCGTCACACTGAAGGACCACACACTGTTGGAACCAGTTCACACCGGTTCATACGGGTCACAATAAGGTGTTCTGCAAACTTTGAATAGTAAAATACTTAAAATTCTGAAGATTTCAGTCTTGGTACGAGCTCTACCAGGTGTTTTTTTAGACAGATGTGACCTCATAAAGCAGATTTTGTTCCTATTCATATATTGTTACCAATATATATATAAAACAGGTGAAGTACCTCAACTATACAGCAGTTAATACGTCCACTCTATCGTTGACAATAGCGTATGTTCGGCGTTTGAATAAGACTGAAAACAGTTCAGTTTCAGATTTCTAAATATTCCCAGTTGCCGACTCATTAACACTCATTATGAATCACTTCTTTCTACAGTTTTGAATGAAAATTAGCCGATCCACAGCAACAAGGGTGTCCTCTGATCCCTCCTCCCCTCCCTCCCTCCCCGTCAAAACAAAAGAAAAGATTAACAGGGCTCTCGGGCGACTGAGAGCAGCAGCTAAGCAGATTTACTTTTCAATTACATGGAGGCAATAAACTTGTTTTTTCTTCTAACTTATAAAAACCATGTATTTGTGTGTGTGAAAAATGAAATGGCTCATTATTTCTGCAGATTTTCTAAGATTTTATGAAAAGCGCAGAACAAAGATGAGATTGTGTCTCAAGTGTTTTGCTGATTTTTTGTGCAAAACTGTGAAAGAGAGAGTGAGAGAAAGCACCACAGCACCACTGATGATGTTTTTTTTCCTCACCAAGTATATGTTTTAATACTCAACCATGATTCAGCACATTACAACTGAGGAACAGACGATGGGTTAACACTGGTAAAATTGGCCTGCGCCTCAAAACACTTCAATAACGCCCTGCTCTCCCTTCACCATCCGGCCGTTGACACACAGTATTTACATTAACCTACGGGATCTGCATGGTAAAACATCAAAGTCTCAGTAGGGAAGGAAGGAAGGAAGGAAGGGAGGGAGGGAAGGAAGGAAGGAAGGAAGTCTAGTTTATGTACAGGATCATAACAACAGGCATCGATCGGACAGGTCCATGTTGGAGAAAACAGCAGTCGCAGGTTACAAGATGCTTCACGACACAGTGGTTTCACAGTTCACACATCAAAGCACAAAGTCAAGTCCCAACACTGAATAGCAAGAGTATAAAAAAAGGAGCCATCAGGGGCCACGTTGTCCCAACGCACGGCGAACGGTGGGGCCCCTGTGAAAATAGATAGAGCAACGTCGCCATCTTGTGGTTGGATCACGCCATCTGCTCGGCGAACAACAGAACAGACAACATTTAACTTCAACAGCTCGGCCTAATCTAATCTGATCTAATTCAGTCAAGAATGAATGCAAGTACACGTACTATCTAAAAGTCTGGAGCGGTAGCTACCTACCTACCTACCTACCTACCTACCTACCTACCTGACTACTCACTTTATCTATCTAGCGCCACCTGCTGGAATCAGTACAAAAAGATATTTCATGACCCATGACGGTCGACCTCCAATGGCTTTGAAAGGAGAGAATTGTCCTGTACAATTTTAAAAGGACCACACCAGTTTGTTTGTTTTTTGCATGTTTTACCCTCTTTACCACAAACTGCTGATAAAACCATCTTTCAGTTTTCAAGAGCAAGCGACTACTTCCTTTGTTTTTTCCCCTCGGGGCCAGAAATCAATGAACAAAACCTTTAAAAACCTGCAAGATTGTTTTCACAGCGTCCATTATTGGTTGAGCTTAATGCACTTTAATTGATCAGCTCTGCATCAGCCTCTCAATAATAATGAAAATGACAAGAAAATAAATGAAGATGCAACATTTCTGTTAAGTTTAAAGAGTCGGTTTATTGATTTTCATGTTGCCTGGGAAGTCGGAGGATCGCTGAGTTTACGGCAACATGATGACTCGACTCATTAGGCTCGTTACGTCCCGTAGGTTTAGACGTGGACTTTCTGAAACAACTCCTTCCTTAATTTTATGAATATGTTGTTGTTTTTCAGTTAATTCTTAGCTAACAACTATTGCCAGGTATTAAATGAGCGTCTCCCAAACAAACTTAGTGCATCATCCATTATTGTAAATGGGAACATGAAAGACGCTCTAATTACGAAACGCTTACACCTGATTTATGAATCAAAGGTAAACATTTATAAACCACCAATCCAGTCATTAATAACAGTTTATAAACCCTCAACAGTGAAAGCACTGGCCTTTATGTTATAGATGGAGTTTCCTGATGCGTTTGCAGGTTGAAGAAGATCAATACGTTTCTTTTCCTATTACAGTATTGCTGTTAGAGCCATTTTGTATATTGAGGATAAGGTGATAAATAATTTAGATTTGTGATATGTACGTACTTTGGTTTAGTTTTTGACCGCGTTCATGATTATCTCCCTTTTTTTGGATCGCTGCACAGTTTTTATTTGTTCTAACTTGAAGAAAGCTTCAATAAAGCTGTCAACTACATTTGCACGCTCTGTAGTTTTAGTATCGGAGCTAGAGATGTCACGATAACTTGTTTTTGCAATTAACAGTAGCGGTATTAAACACCACAATTAATTAATCATCAGGATTCCTAAATACTATCACTTTCCAAAAAAGATTATGTCGGAACCATATAGACAAATAATAAATATGCACCAAAATAAAGGTAACAGATACTGGTTTAAATTCAATCAATTTTCCTAATGTCACATTGAACTGGTGGGAATTTTAAATGTTAGTGTGTCATTTTTAATTAAAAAAACATTAAAATAAACTTAAACATTTGGTATAGATGACTTGAATATTAGTCATGTAATGACTGTAAGACATGTAATTCTGGCTATTTTGATTTGATTTTACACATTCATAGTGTTGAAAGTGAAATTAATGAATGTATAATAATTGTGATAATCGTAATGTACCAAGAAATTGTGACATCAGTACAGTGGATGGAGCATCTTCATCGTTTTTATTTCCCTGTCGTCTTCTGTATTGATTTACTCACAGCTTATAATTGGGACCAGTTGTGCGTCCAATTCCCACGTGCGTTTCTGTGTGATGTATTTGATGTCATTATTATTCTCAGCATCGTTAGTTAAATTGGTTTGTTAGTAAGAAAAGAAAGAAAAACATGCAAAATCACCGATGTGGTCCCGAGTTGAGTAGCTTAGTCATGGGTCTAAACGAGCAACAGCACTTTTCATCAGTAAAGGTTTATATTATTAAGACAACAGCCTGAAGAGAGGAGCCCTGTCTGAAAGAATAAGCAACGTCACCCACGTCTGAGTTTCAGTTTTAGGAGTTAATCTACACTAATGATAATCTCAGAGGGGAGGAGGAGGGGCGGCGATGATTTGCAGTCAGCCTTTATATATATTAGTTCTCGTTACAGCAGACACATTAATCATTAATCGATCAATAGGTGAATTTTTAGCATAGATTTTCCAGTGTGACCGTCTTAAAAAAATGGATGTTTTTTAAGATGCTTTTTACGGTATTGTCCTTTAAAAAACATGCCATGCTGATTTTTTTTTTGTCGTTTTTTTGTGTGTTTTTTTGTTGATTTTCAGTATCAGTGATCAGCACGCCCCCATAAATTTCCCCTGGGGGGTGGGGGGGTGTGGGGGGCTCGACGACAACACGGTGGTGGTCGACCCCGTCAGTCGTTGTCGTGGCTGCAGCTTCACCACACACACACACACAACCATCACCCACACACTCGCTGCCAGTCCAGTATGGGAGGGGTCTGCTGCTGCCCACACTTGCTCGTCTGACGCTTAGCAACCGTAAACACTTGGGATTCACAACACCGAGTTCAGATTTGAAATGAGCACAGAGACGTCCGCTTTTTTTTTTTTTTTTTTTTTGTAACTGACTTAAGCTAAAGAGCATCTTTCTTTTCTTTTTGTTTTCAAAGTTAAGTTTCGTCTTCCTTTAACCCTCCTCCTCCTCCTCTTCCTCAGGCGGTCACATGGCACAGATGGTTAGCCAATGGCGCGGCCTCGATCAGACCAGGATTCGTGTGTGTGTGTCTGACTCCCCCGCTGCGTGGTGTGTGTGTGAGTGACGAGCGTGTGTGTGCTTCAGTTTAATCTCGCCGATTTCATTCGTCTCTTGTTGTTGTTGTTGTTGTTGTTGTTGCTCGTGTGTGTGTTTGAGCATGGAGCCGTGTGTGTGGAAGTATTTATCTTTTCCCTCGCCGCCGCCGCCGTTGCGTGTGTGCGTCGGGTCGTGGTGCGTCACATCTTCTCGTGGCTGCGTGTGCGCCTCCTCCTCGGGACGCTGCTGCTGCTGCTGCTGCTGCTGCTGCACCTGCGCGTCTGTGACCTCGTCGATCCAGCTCCTGAAGCGGCTGACTCGTGTGTAGAGCGCGGGGGAGGCGGGGTCGGAGCAGCTGTAACCCCCGGCGACGACCCCCGTCAGGACCCATCGACCCGACTCCCTCTGACACACCAGCCCGCCGCCGGAGTTGCCCTGACAACTGTCGCCGCAGAGGAGGCTGGTGTCCGGAGGGCTGCCTGCACACAGCGTGCCGTGGCTGGAGAAGCTGTCGCCGTAGCGCTTCTTGCATTGCCATGACGACATCAGAGGGACCCAGGATGCAAGAACGGAGTCTGGGAGAGAGGCGACATCATCAATTAATTAGTTAATTAACGATTCTGGTAATCATTAATCTAATTAATCAGCGGCATGCCAACATATATGCAGCCGGAAATTAATTAATATTCAGAGTCACTGATGAGGGAAGATGAATCAGAGGCTGTTGATGCTTTTTAACTTTAAACCACACGGGGGCGCCGCAGGAGAAAACAGACACTCAAGACAGCACCAGAGTTTAGAGGTTTAGAGGCCAACGATGAACTCAAACATGGATCTCTGCAACTTCCTCTCTGCTCTCTTGTGTCTGTGTCTCATCGAGTGTTTAAAGTTATAAAGAGTTGTAAAGATGAAACTCTGAGGAACATGAACGTTTCTTCCTGCCGAGACGCAGGTGCATCAATATCATGGAAAAGGTTATTCATGTCAGTAATTCAATTCAAAAAGTCAAACTAATACATTATGTAGATTCATTGCACACAGAATGAAACCTTTCATGTCTTATTTTTTTTAAATTGTAATGATTATGGCTTACATTTAAAGGGATAGTTCAACATTTTGGCAAATTAGCCATATAGTCAATAGCCTATAGTCATAACAATAGGTTCGTTACCTTTAATTGTCAGTGCAAGCTTTTTTTTTTATTTTTAGAATGGCAGAGCAGAGCCGTGAGCTACTCAGAGCTACACTATGGAGGCTAATGGGATTTCTTTCTTTCCCTCATCAAACTCATCAAATACACAATCCAACAACTCCAAAACGCTCTGGTGGACAAGTTGTGACCTGCACATTCACCACGCTATGAGATAATAACAGAACGTTATGAGACAGAGTTGTTTTAGAGGTAAATGCAGAGACTGCTTGCTGGAAAACTGGCCCAGACGGGAACTCGCATCAGCGGTTTTGCATGAATTTACCTAGAAAACAACGCCTCTAATATGAGAAGATTTCCTGCCTTTCTTAAGAGTCAGCTACAATCAAAATCTTCCATTTATTATTTATTATTGTTTATTCATTATTGATATCAAAGGCTCAATATTTATTTATAAAGTGGATCTGATGAAATCTGGTGCAAATCCTTTGCTGCACCGCTGCTGTTGCATCCGACACATATTTTTAGATACGTTGTGATGTTGGTATGAAAAATACTCCAGAGGGAAGAAAAACCACACGTACCTGGTCCTGTCCAGCCAGTGGTAACCATGACAACACATGAGGATGGCACGATTCCTCCGGATGCTGTGTCTGCAGCAGGAAGGCATGCTGCGTTAGTGTTGGGGTCAAAGGTCAGGCAGCGACCCTTGGTGCTGGGCAGCTTCAGCAAAGCCAGGTCATGACCTCCGCTCTGCCCTTTGTACTTCCTGTGAACCACCACCTGCTCCGGGACGACGGTCTGCTCCGACCCCCCCACGCGCACCACGTACCTGGACGCATCGCTACCAAACCTGGAGAACAGAGAGAGAGGGAGCGAAGGAACACATTTAAGGTGGATTTACAGGTGTGAGCCACCTTAAAGGAGACATATTATGGAAATATCACTTCTTGAAGGGTCTTTAAAGGAGTCATCACCTGGTTTTTTACGTATCCAGCCCCCCTAGGATCGCTTTGGATCAATTCGTAAAACTTATTAATAAAAAAATAAATAATTTTAATCAAACATTGAGCTTGTTCTGAAAATCACGGGGCGAGATTACGTCTCCTTTTGACTGGTCCGGATCTGGTCCGGATTCATGGCTCATGCGTTGATTCGCCGCAGGAAGGACAGAGCCGGGGGGCTTGCCTGCATGCAGACTCCAAAACAGTGGTACCGGAGCGATTTCAGGTAGCGGACGGGCCGGGGTTGGGTGGTGAAAGAGGCAAGTAGCCTCCGCCGGTGAGGTCACCGTCGGAGCAGAATCAAAGATCTCGTGCTTTAGGAAGGCACACCCTTGTGTGCTATTCCTGTTCGGAGAAAGAGCCGAAGCGAAAAAACGGCGCCGCTTTCAAACTCCAGCTTTTCAGGCAAGTTTCAACTGAGGTCAAACACCAGTATGCATGTTTTAACAAGAGAAATTGCGATTTCCGGGTGATGACTCCTTTAACATGTACTTTTTTTAATTTGCATGGGAACTATTTCAATTTGTGGAAAAGGGGCGTAATGTCTCCTTTAAAATGCAGGAACCGATTCATGGCTCGGCGTTAGATTTACCTGCTGACACAGTGAGCGGAGGTCAGGGCCCAGCAGGGGCTGATCAGGGTGCCGCTGCAGAGAGGACCGCCGTCTTTTTCTTGGGACTGCAGCCACACCGACACCTGCCACGGCCACGTGGTCCTGAGAGAGACAGAGTCGAATACACGTGAGTTTGTGATGGTTGTGCACACAGTGGTGTTTCAAAGCTGAGTTAGAGAACTGGATGTAACTTGTTTTATACGTATAAATAAACGTGACTTTGACCTTGATTCAACATGTTTACTACACTGACAGCACGTTTAACTGCATTTTTTGTGTAAGATGAATGAAAGTCTAGTTTGAAGCTCTCTGTGGTGCAGATCCCTGTGGTTTATCTGTGTGCACTGAACTAAGAGGCACATAAATAATGCAGTGGGTGGTAAATACATTTGATTTAATTCAAATAAACCATAAATCATTGCCGTGTGTTTGATTGTATTCTATATTGTTGTGTTGTCTGTCCTTGTCGCTACCTGAGCATGTTCTCCTCTCCCTGCTCCCTCCTCTTGTCGTCCTCCTCCACCAGCTTCCTCCGCCCGCAGCTCAGCTCCTGAGGTTTCACCTGAAACGTCGACTCCTGCGGCGCCACGTCGCACCGCACGCCCGCGTCCTCCCTGCGTCTGCAGCCCTGCACGCTCTGACCCAGGGACGGACACTCTCCCAGGAACTCCTCCTTCCCCGTGCACCTCACCTGGTCCAGGTGGATCGGCCCTTTCCCCTGACCGAACCCTCCGGCTGCAACCGCTCCTCCACTGGAAAACAAAAACACACACAGATGTTTTGTGAGGAAGTGAGTCTTTTTCTGCCTTATTTTTTTCTTTTTTCTTTCGTTAACCTGTGCAGGAGCCATTTAGGTTATTTTTGTGTTTTATTTTGGTAAACTGCCGTTGATACAGGAAGTGATGTAATGCACTACAGGACACGATGGGTTATTTGAATAAAAGGACGATCAATGACAGTTTTTGACCGTGTTGTTTCGTGTCGCGTCCACCACCATAAGAAAAAAGGTTGTTTTTTTGGTTTGCATTGTTTACAACTGGATTTTGTCATAATAAATGTTGGTTGAAACCTTGTTTTGGGCGACCTATGCGCACACGGACGAAAACCTGGGGAACCTGGAAAATAGTTTATCAATTTTCCAGTCATGGAAAACACATGGAAAATGAGAAAAAAAAGCCAAATGTCCTGGAAAATGATCAAACACATTGTGACATCAGCTACCAGAGTTCTGTTTGACTTTTTCAGACCCCACCAAGGATGACAAGTGAGAAAACTAGGCTTCATGTCTCCTCTGCTGAGTGACAGATAGAGGAGCAGCAGAGAGCTGTAGTGGCCGTGGTTTAAATGATGATAAATCTGTCATCATTTCTAAGCATGTAAGAGCTAATTTCATAGCTAAGTTAGAGGCTTAGATTAGAGAGAGGAATTAACATAGAAACTAACTGGTTAAATGTACAAAATAAGGTACAATTGTTGAAAAGAACACTTCTCCAAAGCATGAATGGGACGGAGTGATAACATGTCTGTCTGAAAATGATACCAAGAAAAGGAGTGTGAACCTTGACGCGTCATCATCACTTTCTTCTCACCTGTGTCCGAGCTGTCTGCACACGACGGCTGCGTTCAGGTCGTTCCAGCCCGAGTCGCAAATACTCCCCCAGTCTCCATGGAGATACACCTCGACTCGACCCTCCTTCCTGCTGCCGCTGCCACCCACCAGACGCACCAGGGGACCTGACAAAGGGGGAAAAAGGAAAGAAAAAAACAACACTTCTCATTGATATTCATGTCTGTGCATCTACATCGTCTTCTCTCCGCTCACACCGAGGTGGAGTTTCATGTCTGCTGACAGCGGTAAATGTCATCCGCAGCCCGGCGCGTCTTTACTCAGCCTCTATTCTCATTCTAATGGAGAGTGTGTGTCGACAGGAGGCGCAGGACCTCTGGAGCGCTGAGACAGTAAACAACGCTCTGTTCCCTCTGCTGTCAACATGTGGCATTTAAACCATGGACAGATACACATATACACACACACATAATGCATACACACACTCATACACAGGTGGTTTCACAATAAGGGAACGATACTAGAACTGGTTTCCTGGCCAGATGCATGAACGGATGGATGGATGCAGTCTGGCATTAGATGATCCCTCTGCAGGGACGGCCTGGCCTTTGGGTGGAAAAATGAAACGCAGTTGCAGAATCTCCAAACGTCTCCAACATTGTATACTGTGCATGCTGTGTTTTTGCTCTGCATGAATGTTTAGTGCTTCATAATGTTTGTTTTCTACTGTACTTTCCCCCCCTATATTTATTTATTTTATTTGTTTAACTGTGTTTTTAACTTTGTGCCTGATGAAATTTGTGTCTTTTATACGGTGAGCCAAAGGCAATTTTCCACCATGGTGGATAATAAAGATTTATTGTATCGTATTGGATGTTATTAACATTTTATTTTTTCTCATTTTATTGTTTGCATGCACTTTCTTTCTCTTATATTGTGTTTTTAGGATGACATTGTAGCATCCATCCAAGGACCACAGACGAAAACATCCTTGCTGGCTAATAACTCTGGCACATCTACAGAAATGTTCATTGATGTGCACTATAAATAAACTACTAAATAAAAAAATCCAAAAATCTACTGTGCAGTTCGATAATAGTCTGATTTCTTTCTTCCTCTGATTTCACTTTAATTACTTTCCGGGGAACAAGAAGTCTCTAAAATGTTGCACAGCTGCAGTCGAGTTTATTCTCTGCTGACACACACGATACTCAGCTGTGGAGGAAAACGTCCTGATTGCTGCACCGAAAACTGTCTGAAGATTCATTAGAGACGAGAATCACATCACATCACACACAAGATTCACTGCTTATTTATTTATTTAATTAATTTTCTGGTCATTTAATTAATAAGGCACTTAGGGACGATGGAACTACTGCTACATTTGTTCATGTTTAACCTTTTTATCAGTTATTGCACACTTTTTTTTTTTTGCTGGACCATATTGATACTGTATTTATATTTGGCACTATTTTTTGTTAGAATTGTGTTTCTTCTTTCTCTTTTATCATCTGGTGCTGCAACTGGAACCAAAATTTGACAGATAAACAGAAAACTGGTGAATCCATGACCTTTTTAACAGAGCTAATTATGTGCATGATTCATAAAATGTGGATTTAACCTTTTCATTTAATAAACTTTCAGTTCTTGACAAAATCGACTTTACATGTTTGAGACAGGAAATGGCGCTGGTTGTAGCAGAGCTTGTGACTGAATGACAGTTTGAGGAAAAAGAAATAAAAAACTCAGCTACAACTGTTACAACCAGCGGCTTCGAGGTGTGAACGAATGTGCAAACAGATGTTGAGCAAAGCGTTACGAGCAACGCTGTGAAACGATCAACGATCCTGGATAGATGAAGAGGGTTCCTATACGTTTGAAATGTCCAAATTCCATACTTTTTCCAGACTCCAATTTCCAGATTCTCGGTAAAAAAATTCCAATAATTTGTGATAATATAAAAAAGCATACAGTTAATCATTTGTTTTCATTATTCTGAATGTGTATGCCATTATGCAAACAAATCATCAATCAATAGCGAATACAAAATAATTAACCCAAATAACTTCAGATAAGACCAAACCAAGATGAGATTAATAAAATAAAATATTTCCATACAACAGACCTGCAAATGTATAAAATCAAATTCCATACTTGCGTAGGAACCCTGAATAAAGGTTAGAAAAATGGCGTCTCTTCTAACCTGTTGAAGGTGCGATCACCGGCACCTCGTTGGTCTCGTGGTTGGGTCGTCCTCGGCAGCGAACGCCGACGTCCTCGCTGTGGGAGCAGTCAGTCCGTCCCCAGATGCCGTGGCGACAGTCCAGCAGGGACGTCTCAGATCCCTCGCAGTTGACGTCGTCCAGGAGGATCAGACCGACGCCCTCGCCGAACGTCCCGTCTGTCACGACCTCAGCATGACCCCTGAGGGTGGAGGAGAAGAAGTTAAAGAGCTCCAAGTTCAAGTTGAAAACGCTCAGAACGACACGAGGGAATCCGAGTTGTTCAGACTTTATAATATTAAAACTAAGGTCGATGTTATTAATGTGTATTTTCTCTGTAACTTCAAATTGTTAATGTTCAATATATCAGAGTCGCTCCAGGGAAATAAACAGACTCCAGACTTTAATCAGAGCAACAAGACAAAACATCCAGACTTTGTCTTTCAGCCCCAGATGTCCACTGAAGAAAAGAGAAAGTAGAAAATAAAAAGTAAACTTTATTTATAAAGCACCTTTTGCAGATATAAGATCACAAAGTGCTTTACTTTAAAGGGATAGTTCAACATTTTGGCAATTGGCCCATTGCCATAATCCCTATAGTTTTAGGAGTAGGTTCGTTACCTTTAATTGTCAGTGCAAGCTGTTTTTAGAAGGGCGGAGCAGAGCCGTGAGCTGCTCAGAGCTACGCTACGGAGGCTAATGCAATTTTTTGGTTTCCCTCATCAAACTCATCAAATACACAATCCAACAACTCCAAAACGCTCTGGTGGACTTGTTTTGACCTGCACATTCACCACGCTATGAGATAATAATGCAACGTTAAGAGTTAAGGAGTTGTTTCAGAGGTAAATGCATGAGACAAAAACTGCCCCCGACGGAAACGCACATCAGCAGTTTTGCATGAATTTACCTCTAAAACAACTCTGTCTGGTAACGTTCTGTTATTATCTCATAGCGTGGTGAATGTGCAGGTCACAACTTGTCCACCAGAGCGTTTTGAAGTTGTTGGATCGTGTGTTTGATGAGTTTGATGAGGGAAACCAAGAAATCCCATGAGCCTCCGTAGCGTAGCTCTGAGCAGCTCACGGCTCTGCTCCGCCATTCTAAAAATAGGTTGCACTGACAATTAAAGGTAATGAACCTACTGCTATGACTATAGGGATTATGGCAATGGGCTAATTTGCCAACGTCAGGTCAGCTGCCTGAATAAACAGTACAGTGAACAGTACATTGCTTTTAAATCAACTACTACAAATTAAAACTTATAATAACAATAAAAACATGTTTTGTATGCAAAACATTGCACTTTGCACACATGTTTAAAACTGTGGAGATTCAGCTGCAGCTATAACTCCACCCAGTGTCATTGAGGACACATGTTCATCACTGCAGCCAGGTGACAAGTTCAGTCAGCGGAGGTCAGTGAAGACGACACAATGTTCCACGGCCGCCAGGTTAATCTTTAAGTAAATTTACTTAGAGTTTAACTGTCGGCAGCAACTCGGCTAATCTGCCTCAGTGTGTGTGTTTTAACAAGATGGGACAGGCTCTTATTTCTAATTTCCTCCCTTGTTCCACAGTTAATCCAAACACAAAACTTCCTCTGTGTTTATT
Source organism: Decapterus maruadsi (assembly GCA_030347415.2). Taxonomy (NCBI): domain Eukaryota; kingdom Metazoa; phylum Chordata; class Actinopteri; order Carangiformes; family Carangidae; genus Decapterus; species Decapterus maruadsi. The sequence continues at coordinate 6,799,981 of CM064888.1, read as the reverse complement.
TTCTACTTAATCCCCCATGAGTCAAATCCAAAACGTCTGGTGTTTGGGGGTCATGCGGTTATTATTCGTACCTGTATCCCAGCTGTCTGCAGACCACCTCTGCGTGCTGCTGGTTCCAGTGGTCGTCACACACCGTCCCCCAGTCCCCGTTGTGGAAAACTTCGACCCGACCCTCCCAGGGACTGTCTCCTCCCACCAGCCGCACCACGCCATCTGAAAAACAGAGTCACGCCAGTCGACGACATCATTAACTCCTCTGGGACTGTAAATGTAATTAAAAGGCGGATCCACTTGACTTGACGGTGCAACCACAAGGCACAGATTACATTTTACATGTTTCAGATGCTGCCTTTGCCATTAACATTAGCCTTAATGTTTAATTTCCAGATTAATTATTAATCTCAGATTAGCGTGCTGAATTGTAGCTGCTGTTTCATGCCAGTAGACAACTTTCTTCTTTACTGCCTTTAATCCTGTTTCTGCCTGTCACACAGAGGATGTTGCTGCTTCATGTGCTAATGATTTATTGATGTTCGGGGGCTATAAATAGCAGCTCTATAAGCCGACCGCTGGGTACAGAGTATATAATGTGTGTGTGTGTAGAGGAGATGTACCTGTATAAGGGCTGCAGGAGACCCCAGCGTCCTCCATGTGGTCACAGTTGTGCTGCTCCCAGTCCCCGTGGGGACACTGATCCAGGAACAGCTCGTTTCCTGTGCACTTGACGGCGTCCAGCAGGATCGGGCCTGAGCCCTGACCGAAGTGAGCCCAGGACCAGGCCTTCGCCACCCCCCTGCAACACACACACACACACAGCATTAACTCACTCTCACAGAGGGTTTTGTGTCTTGTAGAGATTGTGAAGCCACTTGAAGCTGCACTTGACACGTATCTGGTTTCTGATATTGATTTTATAGATGTGGCTGCCTTTATGGCGGCTGCAATAAGCCACACTGTCGTCAACCGTCCACAACAGTATCTGGTAACACTTTATAATAAGTACACACTATTAAGCATTAGTTGAGTATTAATAAATACTGAATTCATCATTTATAACACGTGAATATTCATTAGCATTTAGTTTATAAACACAGTTAAAAATGTTTTACTCATCATTGATAAGCACTGTTTATAAAACTACATACTAATGAGTATTCATGTGTTATAACTGAAGAATTCAGTATTTATTAATGCTTAACTAATGCTTAATAGTGTGTACTTATTATTAAGTGTTACCCTGTATCCTGAAATATCTCTAATTGATAAAATAAAGAGTAATTTGCCTCAACAACTAAAGAGAAATCAAATTCATTCATTCATCATTACTCGGGTAGCATGGTTATATATAAATTAAAACAAATCTGAAGTCTGTCCCATTGATGTCAATGTCAATACTCTACTGAAAAATCAGGGAATCGCCAAAGTTGAAGTCTGACCCACTTGTGCTGTTATCCACAATGAAACAGATGGGGGGAAAAAAAATGCATACGCTCTAAATAAAGCGTATGTCTAAAAAAGTCAAACTCATCCAAATAAATAATAAATAGCTCTTGCAAAGATGCTGTTGCATTCATGTGGTGATGATTTATTGATAACCAAAATGCAACGTTTGTTTTATTCTCGTGTGTCCATGTATTTCTTCTGCTGCTGTGTGCAGATGAAGTTCCTGTTATGATAAAAGGTTTGATAAAAAACAAAGCAGGAACGTATGATATACACTGTGGGCCAATGCAAGCTGAACTCCCTACACATCTACAATTTGTTATTATTATCTATCTGGAGGAAAACAGCCTCAGAAATCAATCAAGGAGGGAAGAAAAGACAGTTTTTCTCTGTGTGCTGCTGTCACTTCTGTCACATGCAGTAGGAAGCTGTGAGAAGATGGATGGTTGTTGTCAAAAATCATATTTGTAGGAGACTTTATTTCACATGCCCATTGGGAGGGGGGAGTTGTTTGGATGGTTGAGAGCATGAGAAGTGTTTAAATGTTTGACACACTTGTATTGTAGGGAAAAAGGAAAATATCCCGGTGGGAAAACACAAATCATTTTTGGTTCATTTTGTCTTCAATTGTCAAAAATACCTCGGTGCCTGTGTGCAGCTGTGTGAGAACCAAATGCATCAGCATCAAGACATCTATTATTCAGAGACACGAACGCAGATGGTGAGGTGTCCCCGCTGTTTGAGGAGATGAAATACAACCTCGTGTCGAACATGGAAGTGTATCTGACTCTTCACAGCTACGATTTCATCACTGTTTGACACTCAGAGTCGTGTGGGACGTTAAACCTTCTCTGCAGGGCCGTGCACGAGGAGGAAACACCGACTCAGACAGCGTTTTCCCAAAGATCCCGCTGTGGTTTTTCACTAAATCAACCCAACGACACCCGTGCGCTCTGCCTCAGAGTCGAAATATTCCAGCTCACTAACGATTTCTCACTCAAGAGATTCAGGAAATACCTCAGTTTTATTCACTTCTGGGCTTTTAAAGGGAGCGGCGGCTCTTGTTTATCTACTGTAAATTGTCATACTGGTCTACTGGGCCGGGTCCGGCTCCAGGGATGAGCAAATAAAAACCCATCTCAACTAAAAGCCGGGTCTATTTCTATATTTCTGCAAGTTTCTGTGAATGTACAAAACCTCCCAAAGCCCACGATCGCCTGTTTGGGCCGTTTCTAAGCTGCTTAATTCATGCAAAAGTTCTATAACGGGCCTGAAAATTAAAGGGCATTTCCAGTTGTAATCAGTGTTTACCTCAGATATCAGGTCACCTATGATGAGTTCATTTCATACCATCCGTACTCCCAACTCCCAGTGTTCATTAATGGGCCTTCTTTGACCCTTTCCAGGTCAGAGAAAAAACACCGCAGTGTCTCAAATCCAGCGGCTGCAGCCTTCAGTCCCTCTACTGTTGTGTTCTCTGACCCGTAAAGGAACAATGCGGAATTTAATTTGCTTGTAAAGCGAATTTTAAAATTTAAATGATGGTCAAAAGGACGATAGATTCTTGAACAAAAATGAATATAAACATCCACGCGCTGCAGTTGGGAGTATGGATGGTGCTGTATGAAATGAACCCATCATAGGTGACCTGATATGCCCTTTAAATCCTGACCCGGTCCGACCTGTGGGTTTTGAAGCCCAGATGCGTGCTCCAGATGTGGATCTTTCCTTCTATTCTCACTCTTATAAACAGTAAGAAAATAATGATTTGACAGTATTTTCTCATCTTTGCGGAGCAAAAGTTTAGCTGAAAGTTAAATAAAAGCCCGTCCCTGTCTCTTCTATTTGAGAATTTGCAGTAATTAATAGTGAAAATACTGCAGCTGCGAGGTCTGTCCCATTTATATTACTCAAAAGGAGTTTCCTCTTCTGGTCCCTGTCTTGTCTTGAGGGTCATGCCAAACAGAAAGTGGACAGTAAAACCCTCTGACAGCGAGTCTGACTAAATCTCTCAACAGAAGAGCAGGGAACTTCCTCCGAGTAACTTTGTCGCATACGAACGTGTCAGATAACGCGTTAGATCTAAACAGGAAGCGACATCATCACATATGTGAACTTGTCGTAGTGTGAAGGTGTGAAAAACCGCCGGCGTACCCGAAGCCGAGCTGCCTGCACACCACTTCTGCATCTCTGTCGTCCCACTGGTCGTCGCAGACGGAGCCCCACCTCCCGGCGTGAAACACCTCCACTCGACCTTCAAAGTCTTCCTCGCCGCCGACCAGACGCAGAGGAGGGCCGCTGCCTGAGGAACAGAGCCAAAATGTCTTTGTATTTACATTTTAAATTGCTTTTATTTTATTAACGGGACTCGTGTCAATAATTTAAGATAATAAAAACCAGTCTGTGTGTCTTTCAGGTGTGTCTGTGCATGGGACGGTATTCGGGGTCTGGTTGCCATGACGCTGTAGAAGTCACACTGACCTTCTGGCGGCGCACACGCCACTGCAGCCTCGTTTCCATGGCTACAGTCACCTGTGACGAACGTCCTGCTCCGGCACTTGCTCAGGGTGTTCTCATCCCCGCGGCAACCCAGGCGCTCGTAGTGGAAGAGGCCGGAGCCCGAGCCAAACTGCGAGTGCTGCAGCGCCGAGCCAATGTCACTGTCGGAGGAAAGAAATACAATCAGTTCATCAACAGAAAATTGATTAATGACGCTTCTCTTTATTTTATTGCATGCTTTGTTAATGTTAATGTTTTTATCCTAAACTGCTGGAAGTTGTGAATAACCGCTAACATGAGAATTTTTTTGCTTCCTCTTGAATGTTGTTAAGGTGTCACTGGGGATTCTGGGTAATTTGTAGCAGCCGGATTAAATTAAATTAAGATAAAGATTTCACTTTATTGTCATTTTTATGTACAGTAAGTGCATTACAGTAAAACGAGATACTGTGCAACGATTCAAAAACAATTTAAAGAGAAACAGTGCAGCAATAAAAAAAATGTGGAAGTGAATAAATATTAAATAGTTAATAATAAATACAAAATACTAAGATAATATAAGATAAAAATGTGTAGTGTGCATGGTGGGGACACAAAGTGTGTTCAGTATTTTGACTGATATTGATTAACAATAAACTACATGTAATAAATCAGCTCAACCTTGACCGGGTAAAGGACTGAAATGCTGCTTTCACATTTAATTATTAACAATCGAATATTTTCAATTCAGATATTGGTATAAATGCTTTGTGAGTACAACAGATCAAATCTGGTTTTGTTCCTCCTTCCTACCCGAGGCCGAGCTGCCTGCAGATCACGCTGGCGTCTCTGTCTGTCCAGTGGGAGTCACAAACCGCCCCCCACTGGCCGTTCAGGTAGACCTCCACCCGCCCGCTGCCGGAGGACGAGCTGCCGACCAGACGAGCAGCACCTGGAGAAAAACAGAGAGAGAGGAGGAGGAGGGGGGTTAGTGCTCAGGAAACACATGTATGTGACTGTATGTGGGTTGTATATAGATGCATATTGGCTGAATAGGAATGTATATAGGTCTGTGTTGGAGGTTTCTAATAGATTTCTATATTTTATACATATATATTTATATTTATGATGTCTTGTTAAGTAATATTGACAATAATTATTAGAGGATAATATGATAAAAAGGACAATGGGTAGGATCATATAAGTCTTTTACTTCTTTCAAACATGTTAAGACTTATTGAATTTCTTTATTATTTGTTGGTTTCTCATTCTATTTGTTGCTTTTAATAAAGAATAAACATCTGGGTCGTCTGTGGACGCACCCTGGTGGCAGTCGCAGTAGGCCCAGCCGATGGCTCCAGAGTTTTGCCTGAAGAAACACCAGGGGTTGGACTCTCGGTCCGGGTTCCTGCAGAAGCTGTGGTCGCCCAGCCCTCGGCCCGGGTACTGCATGACATAGTCTGGGAAGTCGGTCCATTTCAGACAGGGGGCGCCAGAGTCCGTCTGGGACACGGTGCCGTTGTAGTATCCCAACTCAGTGAACCCCTCAGAGCAGGACAGAGGCACTGTACAGAGGCAGAGGGAGAGGGAGGGAGGGGGGGAGTGAGTAAATGTTGTGAAGAAGATGCAAGAATAAGATGTTTTGGATGAAAAGAGGAAGAAGAGGAGGATTTGGGTCAGAGAGGACAATGTGAATAAAAGGGAGCGAAATGGGGAAAGTCTGATTGCGGGCAGAGGAGTGGAACTGCTCTTATTGAAATCTCATTATCGCCATGTCTGTGTTTTATCTGAGCATAAAAGCTTACACGGGCGATTCATATGCTGTCCACCGCCACAGTCGGATCCCGCCTAATGCACTCACCCTCGCTGAGCCTTGTTGAAGTGCCTGAAATTCCCACAGCCTTACAACCGCCCCTTATTTAACCTGGCTGTGACCAGAGACTCGCTGTAATCTTCTCTGAGAAGGAGGAAAATGTGAGAGGAGCTGGAGTGAACTAAGTGAGCGAAACTGCTGACATCAAAGTGCTGCAAAAATTAGGCCACAAAGCTAAAAAAAAAAAAAAAGAGCTTCCATGCTGTAGCCTGCTTAAAAAACGTAGATCACACATTAATGAACAGGGATCACAGGGCGCAACATCACAAGCTGAGTGGCACACATAACAGCAGCAGACATAGTAACACACTCAGAGGTGCAAAGTGGTTGTAAAGGTGCAAAGCGTGATTTATTAAATGACCTATGAGTTTGGTTAGATAAGAGTCGCAGGAGGCGTGTGGAGGGTGAGATTAAAAAAACAACAACCTTCTGTGTCCTTAAGGCGACATTTCATGTTAATATTTTTTAAATGTTTAATATTTCCTTGCGTATTCATGAATGTCTCACAGTCTGGGTTGGTTTTAGCAGCACTGGCAGCAGGCTGACATGTTTTACTCTTAATGAAACGTCTTTACACACACACTGAGTAGACTGGCTGTGAAATTCGGTGCTGAAAGAACAAATCACTGCAGCAGTGAAATCCGACCAAAACCAACAGCAGAGGAGGAAAAAAAAGATCTGCGATGACAGAAACGGGCCACAAATAAAGCTAATTTTCTCCGGATGTGTGGATCTACACAAAAAAAAACTGGCAATTTAAAATGAAGTCAAAGTGTTTGTAGGATCTTTGGTTTGTGAAGAAAATCTGATCCAAGTCTGATGAGTAACGTTGATCTCTCCCATTGGAAAGAATAGACTGAGACCGGCAGCTGTTTGTTTCCTGAGGGGGCGGAGAGGTGAGACACGGTTACAGGAAATGTTTGAAAGTGAAACATTCTTTTCTTTTTCTGTACTTTTACTTTGGTGATTACCAGACTTTCCAGTGGCGACATCATCCGGTCAGAATTTTTTAAAAAATCCCCTTTTCAACCTTTTCATTCTATGGCAAAATTACAAAATAACCTCATGAATCAAAACGGATGTGAACTACTGAAAACCCACATCCAAGATCCAATCAACCTGACATCCATGTGTTCATCTTTGACCTACTGTAAAACAACTCCATCTCGTAATGTTATGTTATTATCTCATAGCGTGGTGAATGTGCAGGTCACAACTTGTCCACCAGCGTTGTGGAGTTGTTGGATTGTGAATTTGAGTTTGATGAGGGAAACCAAGAAATCCCATTAGCCTCCATAGTACAGCTCTGAGCAGCTCACGGCTCTGCTCCGCCGTTCTAAAAATAGCTTGCACCGATAATTAAATGTAACAAACCTACTCCTAAAACTAGAGGGATCATGGCAATGGGCAAATTTGCCAAAATGTTGAACTATCCCTTTAAACCCACGACCGCAAGAGTCAGTTTCATCATGTGAGGAAACAGCAGCTCTGCTTCTCATCTACGTGTAGAAAGTAGAAGAAGCAGAAGCAGAAAGAAGAAGTAGTAAAGTGCTTCCTGTGTAGGGAACAGTGCTGTATGAATGGGTGAATGTCGTTTCCATTGTGTTGTTGTGTATTCACACTATCAAACAGCTGCACACGCCTTTATGTGTTTCATTCTGATATTGATACCGTACTTCGGAAACTTTAAACCTTTTCTCAGCTACACTATCTTTCAGAAGGTGAAATGTTTAACTTTTTATGTACATGTGACAGCTGAGTGAAGCTCCAGAGTGCTCAGTATTAAATAAATCAATAAGACACTCTTAAATCAATTTTAAATTAATGTAGTTTCATCATTAACAACGGCAGGACCAAACCTCAGCCAACCATCAAACTGAAAACATGAAAATCCCTTGAAAACCAGAGAGAAACCTCTGTGAATTGCTTCACACGTAGCGACGCGTTATCGTTGTTGTTGCGCTTGTTCTTTCTCTGAAGAATTTCATGACTTCCCACAGACACCGAAGCTCCGAGGGGTTTTTGAGGCCAAGCCGCGACTACACTATGATTAATGGTGGAGGTGCTTCAGTAACCAGCAATGGTCTTATCTCTCCGACACACACAGCTTGGCCGTCCAGGAACATTATCAACGCAGTGCAACACTTATGCCCAACTCATACACACTCTCACACACATTTTACTGCAGAGAGAGAGAGAGAGAAGCACACACTACAGCGCCGGCAGATGCAGAAACACACACATTGAGTGCAATTTGGGGGGGAGATAAGAGGAAGAGCTGCCGAGGGAAGCAGTGAAAGCACTGGAGAGTGTGAGTGAGAGGAAAATCAATCAGGCAGAAGTGTACCGAACTAAAACAGATCTATTCTCAAACAATAAATAATACAGAACACACTCAGACATCGGACCCAAAAACAGCTCTGACTCCAAAACCCTTAAAAAAAAAAACCTTCTGGCGTCAGAGACCAAAAAAGGAAAAGGGGGCGTCTGTCCCTTTAAGAAACATGACACAGGAGGAAACTGAAAGTTAAGTTCTTTCTTTAGAAACGGCTGAGTGCTCTCTCTTTGTTTTTCTTTCAGCTTCGCACACCTACACCAGCGCACGTAAGTACGAAGTCGTCAGTTTCTGACTCAAATCTTCATCACAACGCAAAGGACGTGAAATCTGTTGTGTGTGAGTTGTAGTTTCGTCCCACTCTTTGCTAATTTCAGCCTCCTTGTTGTGATATGTCACCACTGCTGCTGCTGCTGCTGCCGTTGTTCGCACAGTTACAAATGAGTCGTCTCGTTCATAAAGTATGAACACAAGGTCCCTTTAGGGAAGTTATGTGTCACATGATCTTCACCAGCAGACACTCTCTCATTTGTTATAGAACTGTAGATTCAAACTGTCTGAATGCGCTGTAAAGACTTCTGCTTCGTGCTGCTGTAGCTGAGACGTTGACATGCAGGTTTCACTCTTGACCTTGGAGATTAAAACAGCTGATAACAAGGTTGATTTTGAGCTTCCACACATATTACGTTGTCTTCATGAGGGACATTCATTATGTTGCAATCACTTTAACAGCTGTATTTGAGCTCAATAATGAACTTTAAACTTCAGCTTTAAATGTCTGAGAAGTGTTTTTGTGGCAGTTGTGCACTTATCTTAATATGTAAAGGCTCCTCCTTTATGTTTACATAGTCAAATCCTTTACTTTCATGTTGCTAATTGTGATGGTGTGTTATACTGTATATACAGCTGCACTTTACTACCAGAAACTTCAATGTCCTTTCTCCCTGTGTTTTTCCCTCTTGTGATCACCCCATGTGTTTCACCTGTCCTGATTGCACCACCTGTGTCTCGTTTCCTTGTGTATTTAACATGTGTGTCTTCCCATCGTCCTTGTTGGATTGTATGCGTTGCTTCCCTCTGTCTGAATGTCTTCTCGTGTTGCTGCCCTGAGTTCTTGCATTTAGAAAGTAAGTTTGTAAAAGTCTGCATTTTGATCCATCCATAAACCTTCAACTTGACATAGCTCTGGGAAAAAAAATTCAAAAACCACTTAAAAATGATCAGTTTCTCTGGTTTTACTACTTATACTGTAGGTATGTGTTGGTGAAAAATGAACTGTTTTATTTTATTCTATGAACTGCTGACAACAGACATTTTTTTTCCACATTTGAAATAAAGATATTGTCAATTTTAGAGCATGTCTTTGCAGAGAAAGGGTCAAAATAACGAAAAAATGTTTTTAACTTAGGAAGAGTTCAGAAATCAACATTGATCAAACAACCCCAAGTGTTAATTGCAGCAGTGTTTTTTTTTTTATATAATCTTCATTAACATATGGTCTCTAATTTTTTCCAGAGTTGTATATGTATAGATGTACAGAGTGATTAATGGATTCCTGTTTCATCTCATACATCACAAGCGGTTTTCACAACAGCCTGACAAGTAACGTTCTGTTGAGAAATTAAAAATAAATCTGATAAGTATATTTTTGATTAGATGTAATTAATTATGAAGCTTGTGATTAATTTATTAAGTAGTGAGAGATCCTTATCACAAATTAAAAATATATATATTCACCAGAGGAGAAAGTTGAGCCAGGGAACTCTTTGTTGCTCAATAAATGACTTAAACATTAATCAGCTTTAAGAACTGCAGCAAATTAATTTTCTTTCAGCCAATCAATTGATTAATCGTATTGATTTGTCTGTTTGTCCTAGAAATGGCGTCCAACGTCAGTGTCTTATCTGAGGAGCAGTTCCTCTGTCCGATCTGTCTGGACACGTTCACTCGACCGGTTTCTACTCCGTGTGGCCACAACTTCTGTATCTCCTGCATCACGTCGTACTGGGACAACGAACTTGGCTGCCAGTGCCCGGTCTGCAAGTACAGGTTCGACACGAGGCCGCATTTAAAGGTCAACACTTTCATTTCAGAGCTTGCGTCACAGTTCATGATGCTTCAGGCGACGGACTGCCAAAGTTTGGGCCAACTGAAGGCCAACTCTGGAGGTGTGGTGATGTGTGACATCTGTACCGACAACCAGCAAGAAGCCGTCAAATCCTGCGTGGAGTGTCTGACGTCTTACTGCGGCATTCACCTGGAGCCTCACCACAGAGCGGCCGGGCTGAAGAGGCACAAACTGGTCGATCCTGTGGAGAACCTGGAGGACAAGCTCTGCAAGGAGCACAACCACCTCCACGTCTTGTTTTGCAGAACGGACAAAGCTTTGCTGTGCGACGTCTGCGCCAGTTCGAAGCACGCGAACCACGACATCGTTCCTGCGTCGCGAGCGTACAAAGAGATGAAGGATCTGCTGGGAGACACGGAGGACAGAGTGCAGCAGATGATCCGGGAAAGGCAGCAGGCGGTGGAAGCGACGAAGGAGTCGGTCGATGAAAGCAAGAGAGAAACCAAGGATGTGATAGCCGGCGGCGTGCGGGACTTGACGGCGCTGGTGTCTGAGATTCAGAAGAGCCAGGCGGAGCTTGTGGAAGCGATGGAGGAGAGGCAGAAAGCAGCAGAAGACGAAGCAGATGGTTTTATTAGCAGTGTGGAGCAGGAGCTCACTGAGCTGCAGAGAACAGCCATGAAGCTGAGGGACTTAAAACAAACCGACGACCAGCTGCGTTTCCTCCAGGGCTTCTCCAGCGCGTCCCGCCTGCCTCCCACCATGGACTTGGCGAGCTTCAGGTTTAGCAGACACCTGGAGATCCAGCACGTCCGGAAATGTCTGAGCAGCTCGGTGTCTCAGCTGCGAACGTTGCTGCAAAACATGAACATAGAGATGAAGGACTTCTCTGTGTCTGAAGACGCCACGCTGAGGTACGCTCAGCGCTACGAAGTGAACGTCCTGCTCGACCCCGACACGGCCCACCCTCTGCTCGTTATATCCGACAACAGGAAGCAGGCGAGATACAGCGTGGGTTCAGGTCTGTGGGGGGTTCAGAACCTGAAGCCGAGCATGTTCACCGAGCAGCTGGCCGTCCTGGGACAGAGAGGCTACTTGTCACAGAAGTTTTACTTCGAGGTGTTTGTGGGCGAGAAGACTGAGTGGTGTCTGGGCGTGGCCTCGGCTTCGCTCCAGAGGAGAGGGGCGCTCGTTCGGAGTCCGTTCTCTGGACTCTGGGCCATCTGGTTTCTGCAGGATCAGTTTGAAACCTTCAGCTCTCCCGGTGTGACGGTACACTTTGGGAAAGTGGAGCGAGTCGGAGTGTTTGTGAATTATGATCAAGGTGAAATATCGTTCTACGACGTGCAGGCCGCCAGGCTGATTTTCTCATTTACAGAGTACGTCTTTGACGAGGAGCTTTACCCGTATTTAAATCCTTGTGATAATGAATATGGTTCAAACCTGGATCCGCTGGTGATCGTCCCAGTCACTCGCACAGAGTAGAGGCGGCTTTAGACACGCAGTGATTTATGGGTTAATTATTATAATGCAGCTGATTATACAGTATAAGCACCTTGAATTCAATGAAGACTCTTCAGCGCGGCAGCTTTTCTTACTAAGTAGGAGAAGCTTTGATGGAGAGGAACCATCTTCACTTGTGTGATTATGTGTGATTCAGATCATACATTTACAACCATAAGCTGTAATCTAATATAGTTCTTTGATTAAGAGTAAAACTGTATTTCTATAGTTTGTTTTGTTTAATCTATCTTGGATTCCAGTTTGTTACTTTGCTTCAAAGCTGATACAATCGCTAAATTATTAGACTTATTGTTAATTTATTTAAAATAATTGTTTCAACTGACCAGCTGTTGTGTTATGACTGAAATAATAATAAATGTAGGACAGCTCGTTTTGTTCTGGTCACGCCATCAGGGTTTGAATAGATAAGAGTTATGGTTAATTTCATATTATCTTCACCTTCACCAACCACACTCATTCCTGTGACGTGTTGTAGTCTATCCATCCTGATATACTGCTCATAGATGTGGAACAAGAGGACCATGTTTTTATTTTTATCATTTTATTTCTGAATGAGTCAGTTCAGATGAGCAGTGAAGGAGCAACAATGAGCAATAAAATAAAAACCTCCACCCAGGAGCGTTTAGCGGTCTGAACAGCTACGAAAAACACTATATTTACCATTGCATGTGTGTTCAATGTGATAAATACTGAACTAAGATAAATATATTTGTTTGACGGTGTTGTTTCCTTATTCATATACGACACTAATACATATCCATGTTATTTAAATCATGCCATGTTCTCATGTTTTTTGATGACAGAACATGTGTGTCTTGGTCTCTCTGTGCTGGTGAACATTATTTAAATGAATAAATGAAAAATATGTTGCTGTATATGCTGTGTAATTGTAATAAAACTTTTATGTCAGCTTGATGAAAATTTAAACATGCAAAAAAAAAAAAAGCATTACATAACTAAAGCAGGCGACATTTCTGGTGAATTTCCCCTCATTTCCATCATTGGTGAAAACAACATTTCATTTTTGTTTGTGTGGAGCTGAGTTTCACCTCCACGGGCCTGAAATTCATTATTAAATTCGCCTTTTTTCTCCTCCTTCTGAATTTCACTTCATGCTGCCTCGTCTCCATCCTGTGTACCTCATTCAAGCTCTTTAATTCATCACAACTCCCGCAGCGTTCAGACACAAACACACACACATACACACACAACACTCGATGGTACTAACACCCTCCTCATTGCCACGACAACGGTACCCTGCCCATCGCCATGGGAACGCTCAGTCTCCCTGCTCCCATAATCCATTTCCCAGCCACAATGGGTATTTGACACGGTTCACACTCGGAGGTTTGCTGTAGCTATTGGAGGGGGGTTTCAGTTTTTTTTTTCACACAAAAACACACACATCGATTATCGGGGAAATTCAGTTTTTTAACCATTTAACCTGATTTTGATACAATTTTATGAAAAAACGTGGAATCGCATGACATTTATCAAATGTGAAAATAAACCTCACTCATTTAAAAAAACGTCAGGAAATGATAATAAAAAGCTGTTTTGTTGGTGTGTTTATAACTGCACATCATGTCTCGTCAGTGTGCGTGCAGCTTCAAAAGCAGCAGATATTCCAGTTCTGGTAATGAGCCTGAGAAGGAGGAGCTCCTCACCCCACCCCCCATCACCACCACCACCAATATCATCATCGGGGCCTCCACTACTCCTCTCAGGGATATAAAGAAAGAAAAGAGAGAAAGAGAGGAGGAGGAAAATGAAAAAGCAGAGGGGGTTGCAGGCCGGAAGCAGGAGGAGAGGTGAGGCTGAGTGTGGGAGCAGTGGGGGTTTCGTGAGCGTCTGAGTCAGAATGAGGGTTAAACTGGAAGGAGGAGAGAAAACAAAAAAACAGGTAGAGCGCAGGGAAGAGATGGTGTAGGAGGAGGAGGAGAGGACAGATGGAGAAAGTGATGAGAGTGCTGCGTTTGGAGTATCACCTCCCACCTACCTGAGTTCTGCACCTCGTTTAAGTAGCTGTCCTCAGCCACCACCTGCAGACGGGAAGAGAAAAAGATGCAACTCGTTAGATGATTAGACATACTGCATATGAAGAGATTGATTATTTCTCCTGTCGAGGTGGTCGTGCTTTCTGATCTGCTTGTGTTCAATTAGCAGGTGGACATATGGACCACATAAATTTTATTATTATTTAATGTCACAACACTATGAATGTGTAAAATCAAATCCGAATAGTCAAAAAAAAGGTTGTTTTTTTTTATTACAAATGACATGCTAACATTTAAATTCCTACCAATTCAATGTTACATTAGGAAAATTAACATAATTTAAACCAGTATCTGTGCATTTACCTTTATTTTCGGTGCGTATTTGTAACCACAAGTCCACAAAAACAAATAATCAATTATCGGCATCAACATTCAGTTGTTGTTGTTAGAAATGTGGAAATCATCAAGCACTTTGCTGATTCGAGGCCATTTTGATCATTTCAGTTTAAAGGTGATGCGGTCAGAGTTGGATGCACTGATCATCTCTACCATCAATCAGGAGGTATTCAACCCCCTTCATGTTTTATTTATAAATGGATAAAATGACACATTCTGCAAAGTGAATCAAAAACCAAGCCATGAAGTCCAGTGAAATCCATGTGAAGCTCCATGATAAATTGGAAACCTGGCTGACAAAGCCGTCTAAAACAGGTAAAATGGGCCGTAAAATCACAGGTTGCAAACAAATTCAACTGTCCCATCACTATGACAGAGCGGTGCAACGGCTGAGTAACAAAATCTTAGATGATTGCAGCCATCCTCTACTGTGCATCGCTGTATCCAGTTCCTACCGTCAGGGAAAAGGTACAGAGTCCCTGAGGCAAATAAGAAGAACATCTACAAAAAATCCTTTGTCTCTGTTGCCATAAATCATCTGCAGTAAAGATAAACACCTTGAAGCCAGCCTGCACTACTGCATAATGCACTTTATATTTATACTGGCTTTTATACTTGACTTGATACTTTTTCATGTGGCTGCTATTGTGACTGATTGATTTATTATGTAAATTATTTAATGGGTTGCTGCTGATGTAATGAAATGTTTTCTTTCTTTTCTTTATGCAAGCCAAAGACTTTGCATGCAAAGACAGACAATATTTCTACTCTGAATATGTGGTGAGTCTCATATCAGGACCAGGACGCAGAAGCTAGTGTTTCAGAGGAACAATGGCCTCTGTAATTGTGTATGGATGAAGTTTGGCAACACAGGCTCACCCCCGTCCAAGCTGAGTTAGCTCCCTGGCATGCAGCCCACGGCTCACACTGATTGAGCTTCAGGAGTCCTATGCAGAGACGGAGAACCTTGCTCTAACAACGACCATCTTCACCACCAACCAGGCCCTTTGTGGAGCAGCCAGACAGAGTGAAAGGCTCGTACTGTAAACAGCACTGCTTGGAGTTTGCCAAACAGCATTTTAAAGGGATGAATGAGAGCAGGAGGAAAAAAGGTTGTGTGGTCTGATGAGACAAAAACTGAGTGATCTGGGCAGAACTCCAACCTTATGTCCAGAGAACACCAGGCATGGTGGTGGCGACAAGACAGGATAGAGAAAGATGTTGGTTCAACCTATTGACCGATTTTTCAAATTAGATACTTCAGTTTTTGATTTAATAAGTTTAGAAAATGTCTAGGAATAGTAGAGTGTAGATTTGTGAGGAAAAATAACTATTTTAAAGGAGATTTTTTTTTCAAAGTGACACTCTTGGTCTCCCAGCTCTAGGTCCCCGAGTGCGACTATAGGAAAAGACCCGAGAAAAATATGTGCAGCCAAGACTTAGCTCTCCTCCTGCTAGCTGCACAACGCTGCAGTTAAACAAGGAAGTAATGGGGGCAGAACTTTAAAACCGTGACTTTGGCCTCTACTATGTTCAAAATATCACTACACATGCTTTGCAACATCCACCAGTGCCTTAACACACAACACTGACTGTGCATAACTCTATTAATATGAGAGAGCAGTGCTACATGTGTGTTGTTGTTACGTAGCTCTGTTTACGCTAGCTTCCTTGATAGACCTTACTAGTCGACTGTCGAGCTCTGGACTGTTTCCATATCAATGAAGTCTGCTCCTCATCTGTATTCTGGTTCAAATGAACACGCACGACCATCAAATTCAAAATGTCCCTCCATCTCGTCAACATCAGATCCGAACATTATCTCCGTCTTCCACTTTCTGCATCGATGCAGCATGCACTCGACAGTCGACTAGTAAGGTCTACCAAGGAAGCTAAAATAAACAGAGCTACGTGATAAAAACACGCGTTAACACTGCTCTCTCATACAGTTCATGCACAGTGAGTATTGTGTGGTATAGAACTGGTGGATGTTGCAAAGCATGTGTAGTGACATTTTGAGCATAATAGAGGCCAAAGTCACCGTTTTAAAGTTCTGCCCCCATTACTTCGCGGTTTAACTGCAATGTAGCGCAGCTAGCGGGAGGAGAGCTAGGTCCTGGCTGCACAGATTTTTCTCTGGTCTTTTCCTGTGGTCGCACCCGGGGACCTAGAGCTGTAGAGCGTTATTTAGAAAATGACCACAATTCTCCTTTAACTACAGTATTTAAAAATGTGATTAGAGAACAACCAACATAACAAGAAGAGTCTCTGGGAAAAACAACAACAACGACATCCTGGTAGTTTTGCTTTTGTTGAGTAAGGGGCCCCTCACAGGTAAACAAAGGTTGTTCAGAGTTTTTGAAGAAAAAAAAACATCCAAACACAGAATAACACAACACAATACTCGCTCTGACAAATCTAAAAGCTCTCAGCACTGAGGGAGTTTATTTAAATGGACACGTAAAGGAGGAATCTGACTCATCCTTGTGCAAAGCCCTAATGTTTATTTAGATTATGCATGTGCGCGTGCGAGCACCGTCTGTTACAATGCTGCGCAGCCTTGGTTTAGGTGTGCGCGCCACAGTGTGAGTGGTTTCTGCTTCCATTCTTCAACATGAAACACATTCCAGAAAAAGTCTGAGTGACAAAAAAGGTACTGAGGAATGTTTTCACAGGTTCCTCGTGAGTTTATTGACTGATGATGAGCGATCATCCTAGGAAGAAACATTACAAGTAGACAGTCACCACCCTGCTATTGTGTATTGTGTAAACACAAACACACGCACATCACACACAGACACACCAATAGTACTTGACAGCATCAGATGATACCTGACAGAGGAGTGTTTGTTTCAGTTTCAGAAATCAGGTCACACTTCTACACAGCAGGGCACTTGACAGAAGAGGAGACGCACACACCCAATGTACTCCTCTCTCTAACACACACACAGTAGAATAACTACAGTGAGGGCAGTGAAATACAACACATTTCACCTTGACACGGGTGAGTTCTTCTCCCTGATTCTGCGCTATCCTTGTTTCTCTCCAGCAACCACACACACACACACACACTTATACACACACACACGGACGGACACCTCCCAGAAGACGCTGCTCATTCTAATGATATTAACGCGGGAACAGGTGACCTGTGGTAGTGAACATGGAGACTGATATCTCCATTCATATCAATCACACGGCTCGATTACTGCACTAATCGGTTATGATGCTCTCACACCTGCATCCACTGCAAACACACACACACACACACAGACCATAGGGAGGGTTGTGTACTGATACATGGGAGGACATTGAAAGGAGACTCATTTTGCTCTGGGTGAAAAGACTTCCTGTTACCGTAGGAGGAGAGACTTGCCAAAGTGATGATTTAAAACTCAGCTTTCAGTTTTGAATAATAAAAATCGTCTTATTTTGGCTGATGAGGAAACATTTTCCACTATGTAACAGCATATTTTTTGACAGGTAAAGGGCTTGTTTTTTTTGTTTTTTTTCAATGAATAAGTTGTTTTTCAACCAAGAAAAAACAACAAGGTTGGAACAAGTTGTTCAAAAATATACATATTGTACTGACAAGACCAAAGTCATAACTACCGGTAATTAGAGTATGGCTTCAAACAAACTAATCAACCAATCAAACAATCAATCGCAAAAGAGCTACAAAGCAACCAATCAGAATACAGCTACAGACCAATTAACCAATCGGAATACAGCTACAGAGTAGACCAATTAACCAATCAGAATACAGCTACGAACCAACTGAATAATCAAAACACAGCTACAAAACAATCAATCACAAAAGAGCTATGAAGCAACCAATCAGAATACAGCTACAAACCAATTAACCACTTAAAATGTGGCTTAAAAACTCGCAATTTACCTACAGCTACAAACAAACCGTTCAGTATATGGCAACAAATCAACACGTTTGCATTTTTAACACAACACTGGCTCCCCCCAGGACACTGGTGGTTGATTGAACTATGTCGGGGGTCCTTCTCTCAGAAACCTAATGTTGCATGTGACTCGCAGTGAAGCACAGTCTGCTTCATAGGACTTGCTGTGTAATAGATTTCACAGCTGGGTGTCCTTCCTGTTTACCTGTGCAGGCTCACATCTGTGATACTTTGTTCTGATGATGCCGACAAAACAAAGTGCTGCTGCTGCTGTGTTCAAGATCCTCCCAGAGAGAAGATTTGTCTAATGAAGTTGAAATGAAAAAGAAAAAAAGAAAAGCTGAAACTAATCTTCTGTGTGCTATTTGTGCTACATGCACTGCTGCTCCCGATGTTAGTGTTTCTAATTAAATCCTGTACATCACTGTTCTCCACTAATGACTCCTAGAAACACAGGCTACATGGATCCTATGTATGCCGCACAACACAACACATACAGGACAACACACTGAAGAAAAACGGAAATGTGTAATGATTAGTCTAGTCTAATAATTAATTGATTGATTTATCATTAATGGATACTCTGTCTGCTCTGAGATTCAGAACCATTAAGCAATTTTGTCTCATAAATTACTGATCATCATGACCTCCAGCTGACACTCAGCATGTTCTGACTGACTCACACCTGACAACAACAACAGCACCTGCTTCTTCTTCACCACCTCATCTCACTCTCTCTCGCTCAACGTTGTCAGTCTTGAGTTGACTTGAGTCGCTGTGACAGGCTCCAACAACCCGTACAGGGTTCAATCCCACAACACCGCGGGGGCAGAGGAGCCTCCGACGGGTTCCTCTCATGATACCCCACCAAGGGGAGGGGGGGAGACGGAGGAGGAGGTGGAGGGTGATTAAGCCCATGCATGACTATGTGTATGTGTTTGTGTGTGTGCCTATTTAGACAGTGCAGTGTCCGCTTTTAAAGTGGATAACGACTGTGTAATCAATGTTTCCGACCGGAGGTGTTTGATGCCTTGTCATCGCGCGCCGACCTGCACCTGCTTTGTTGGGAAATGCATCCTGGATAAAGGGGGCTCGCGCCGCAAGACAATCTGAAGAGGGTTGCATGACTGCAGAGTTGCTCGTGCGGAGGTTTCAGTCAGATACTGTGCGTTTACTATATACAAAGGACCTCATTTGTTACCTATAATAAAAGCATGAAAGCGGAGTCTATACTACTGTAGGCTATATAAGAGCCGGCGGTGCTCAAAAAAAGCTTCATGGTTGCACTGCCCTCAATCCTGGCACACAGGCTGTGACAATTTAATCATCAGTAGCTAAATTATCAAATCGATTTAAGGGTTTTGATCAAATGCAGCACAGGTGATCAAAGCGTGATGTCATGGGTCAAGCTACAGAAGAAAAAAGAAAAAGAAAGAAAGCGTGAAAAAAGAAATCAGGCCAGATTGCAAAAAAAAAAAAAAAAATCAACCCCATCATCCTCCTCATCATCATAAAACAGGCTACAGTACAGTAGGCTACGTACCTCCGCCAGCAGCGGCAGCCAGAGGCAGGTTCCGATCAAGCACAGCATCTCCCGGCTGGTCAGAGCCATCCTTCTTCTTCCCGGTGCCCGGTGTGTCCGTGTCATAGCCAGAGAAGCCGTCGCTCCTCCACTCCCATCTCTCTGTTTCCCCCCTCCTCAAACTGTCCGCGAGGTGAGCGGTGATCCTCCGCGCGCCCCGCTGCTGGAAGAAACGTGGTGTGTGGTGATGATGATGGTGATGATGATGTACGTGGGAGCTTTTACGCACAGAAGACAGGGTGGGGCACAATGAACGGGATGGAAACACACACATACACACATGCAAATACACCGACCCCGGGTTAAACAGTGTCGAGCGCTGAAAAAAACCTGATGACACTAGTATTAGCCTACCTTCCCTCTTCTACACTGAGACACACACACTAACACAGGTTGTGGTGTAATATACGGTAACACTTGACACACAACACGTCTGTGAAGTGTAGCTATTAAATGTTCAAACATGATTAAACAAGATAGAGCTGTGAATGTACAGAAATGGGAAAACTTTCCCCCAGTTTTCCATGTGTGCACCGATACCAAACAAAAATTGTGGGTTAGGATACTTCACCTAAATTCAATAATTCAACAATTTTCTACTCACCGTCATGCCAAGGAAAGGTTCGGAGAATTTCGGAGTCATGGAAACGCTTTTGGAGTTCCAGAGGGGGTCCGGCTGGCAACGGACTTTCACTTTTGAATCGTCCAAAACACATAATATGAAACATCCAGATACCTCCATACTGCTCGTCCTTACTGACCCAAGTGTCCTGAAGCTGCAACATGAACAAGTTGTTCGTAAAAAAAGAAAAAGATCTGTTTAGCCTTGTTGTAGCAGTAGCTTAGCTCCCAGTGGCTGCGCGAGATTAGCTGCGAGATGACGAACGAACGTCTCGCAGCAAATCCCGCGCATGCGCACAAACATCAACAGAGGAAGCTACTACAACAAGGCTAAAAACTGATCAAATTAACTTTTTCATGTGGTGACTTCAGGACACTTGGGTCGGTACGGACGAGCAGTATTTTCATACTGTGTGTTTTGTACGATTCAAAAGTGAACTGTATCCACCGCCAATCTGTTGCCATGTGTAACCCAGAAAGTTCTCCAAACCATTCCTTGGCATGACAGTAAGTAGAAAATTGGTGAATTATTGAAGTTTCCCTTTAACAGATCCAAAAGGTTAGATGCAGGTGCGTAGGAAACCGTCACTCATGTGTTGAGAAAAGGAAAAGAGGATCCCGCAACACTCCTATTTCAAAATTTATTCAATTAAAAAACATAGTCACACTCATGCCGCAGTTTTCCACACAAAAGACAACTCCATCTTAGTATAGTTCAGGGTGGGGTCACTTCACTGTTGGTGCTGGATTTCAAAGTTCACTGCAGGATCAAATTGGAAACCTGTAAACTCCAGAGTAATTTATCTTCCTCCCCATGACACCAGATTGGTTTCTTTTTATCAGAGTCAGTGATCCGAAGTAAAGACTCAAAACTCTGATGTGTTGGACCAAAATGCTTTCGGCCTGCTTGCAAACATTTTCCAACTGTGACCTGGTTGACAGCAGAAAAACACATTAATACAAAAGAGCAAGAAGGGATTAATACAAATAGCCTGTTCCAAATATAAGTCAGAAAATCAATATCAATATCCAGAGGAGTTTTTAGTTGTTTGACTGATTGATTTGAAACTGAGCTTTGAGTTTAACAATGACTGCAGACTTCATGTCCATCTTCGTTTGTTCATTCAAGTCAAGACTTATACTTACTTTTAGATCATTATAATATCTTATTAATGAAATGACTCTTTTGGCATATCTCACTTTAGTTACGACTCAATAGCTGAGCTTAAATAGAAAATGAAACAGAAATCTCACAAATGAGGTTTGAAATGATTGTAAATGTCTCACAGGTTAAGCACACTAAGTCACACATTATCGTTTTGCTTTTAGGTGTTTTATAAATAATAAATACACATTTAAAATGCAATATTTGATGCAAAGTTCTGGACTAACAATAGCTTCATTTATAATAGATTTAAATCTTTTCTTGAGACACTGCAACAGGCCACATCAATATGCGCAGGGGAAAATGTTCACAGATAAATCATAATCAGCTTTGTGAGGAAACATGCAAAACAGAACCTGGCTGTGAAATGAAATCCGCAAAGCAAAGATTTTTGGCTGACGGTGACAAAAAACCTTTTCCAGAAAAAAATAGGAGGGGGGGTGGGGAGTGGGGGCCGGGTACACATTTTGATTATAGTTGTTGACAAAATTGAGTGTGTGCTGCTGCTTCAAAATGTTGCATTTGAAGCTGATAGGGGAAGAAGCATTTCAGATCAGGAGCGATGAAAACAGAGTCAGCTGCCAGGACGTGTTGTCTTTATTCAGCAGTTGGACAGCGCTGGCGGAGAGAAGTGGTCAGCTCAGCTTTTTCTTAACTTATCAGCTCTCCAGAAATACAGTGACACCACGGTGCAGTGTTCCAGCAAAGTCACTCGCTCAGAAAACGCATTAACTTCATTACAGCTGCAAATTAGTCCAATTTATTAGGTCAGAAATTATTGAAACCAATCAGCATACCAGATCCTATATGCACATGACATTTTTGCAGTTAGTGAAGTAGTCTGAAGCCTTCAAACCCATAGACATCAGATCCTTTGTTTTTTACTGATGATGTTTTCCCAAACCTTCACTGCATGATGAATCATTTTGTTTCATCAGTCTCTGAAACTCTCTTTGTTTCTTTCAACCAACTCCCTTTTATCTCTCTTTCTCCTTACCAGGGGTTTGCATCTTGTGATGAATCCTCTGAGGTTCAGTTGTTGCCGGCCATGTCCGCCCACATCCAGAGACCATTTCTGACCTGCTGTGCAGTTTTCTTCACCATTAAAATGATTTTCTGCTCATGGTGCTCCTGGGTTTACCACAGGCCTTTTTCCATTTTCTAGTTTTTCCTGCACACCTGTGTTTTTACAACATACTGAGCTGTTTATTTCAGCAGACCAGCTACTTCTGATTTCTTTGAGATTTGCTTTCTCAAGTGTTTTGGCCACAGCCATATGGTAATATTACTAATCCACCAGCTTTACCTCATTAATTTACACCTTCTTTTCTAGCAGTAACCCAATTAATATCACAGCATTTGCCACTGTCTCTTGTTTACACCTTGTTAGTCATCAATGATACCTTTTATTTGTCCTCATCAGACAGACACATTATTATTATATTTCTCACTTCCACACAGTAGCTCAACATAGTTTTAATTGGTCCAGGTGAAAATATTTTTCTTTTAAATACGATCATCTTATGATCACACTTGACTATCACACTAATTTACACCGTACTCGTCCCTCTGGATGTCAGACACTCAGACATAGACATTCATTAGGCCCTACCTTCATTATTCATCTATTAGTTACTCACACAAATAATAAATAACATGATGGTGCCATCTTAAAACTCATATAGATTATATAGCCTACACTACCAGTCAAAGTTTGGACACATCTTCTCATTCAATGGTTTTTCTTTATTTTTATCACTTTCTATTGTAGAGTCATCGATTTTTTTCTTTCTTTTTTACAAAATGCATCAACAAGACCTCACGGCCACATGATATCACACACACGCACATATTTCAGTGGCTAAAAGAGCTGATTTATTTGCTACAGGTCTGAGTCTCCGATCCCGCTCCAGAAACAGATAAACCAGTAGCTACTCACCTGGTTCACCTGCCGGACCCCCTCTGTTTTTCTATCGCTCTGCCCCTCTGCTGTTCTACGTCACGTTCTGACGTCATGTTCCACGTTGACAGCGTCACGTTGGCTTCCGGCTGCACGGAGACTGTTAGCTAGCCGGCTAGCATCCATCCGACGAACTTGACGTAGGCTACTATGGTGAGTAAAAATAATGTCTAATGTCTCTAGTTCACCACTAAATTCCTTTGGTTCTCCTGTATCTTCTGTCATATCTCTTCTGGTTTCTGCTTTTTCCTGTATCGGCTTGAGTTTGCGAAATATTTCTGCTGCTAACCGAGTCGTCCATTGTGCTTTGACGGTTGACAGAAAAACTGGCGTATGTGACGCAAATTACGCAAATGACAGGAAGCAAGCTGATTAGTCCAGGAAGCCTTAGGCTACTTTGTAACTTCTGGTAGTTAATAAGTTAAATTAACTATTGAAAAAGCCTTTATTTGTAATAATTTTAAAATTTCAGTGATAAAAATAAAATAAACATTATTAACATAGTACTGCTGTAAAGCTACCAAAACTTCATAAGTCTGTGAGCTGCCTGTGAAATGTTGAGTGGACAAGTACATAATTACTTCCCTACAGCAGTTTGGGCACTCATGTTAAAATAACTGTAGTATCTAAAATGGAAAAACAAACCTCTTGTCTTAATAAGAAAGCCTGGTTATTACATCTAATATGCAGCATTTTCAGCTCTGCATGGGGGCTTGACACTTCAGTGTAGTTCTTTGCTTAACAACAAATCTGACTTGTAGGCTACTCCGTGGGCTCACACACAGACCTTATGGTGCAGTTGCATATGCACAATATTTTCTTCATTTTCATCAGAGCGGTGTTGGACTCAAAAGTCAGGAGATCAGTCCTCTGGGGATCATGAATGAAAAATCAATTCATGCACTAATCATTGCAGCTCTGAAATGGATCGCCTTCATAAAAATGGAGTTTGGCACCTCCTTTCCCCCCGTCATCCATCATCCCTCCTGTCTGCTGTATCAGCAGTGTGTTTCGGTGCAACCATCAGCCACATCTCCTCTCATGCACTGCACACACACACAACCACACACACAAGTTAGAAAACATCTGGGCAGGACAGGGCTGCGTTTATTCTTCTTTTAAATCTGTAAACACAAAAAACCGCAGACTGATTTTCCTCTTGGATCCGTGGTTAAAAGCATGTTCTTCTTCTTGAGTTTAAACTCATTCATGCTCAGTTCTTTCTGCAGTATGAGATGTTTCTGTTTCATAAAATTTCAACACCAACGCAGGCACAGGGGTGATTTTCTTTTCCTGTGTCTCTGTGATCCCCAGAAGCTGTGCGGGAGAGATTAGCTAAATTCATCTACTTCACAGAGTTTTGTTTTACCCATGAGCCCCAGGGTGCGGAGATTACTTATAAAAATTAAACTTTTTTTTTTAAAACCTTCATATTTTCCACTGCCAACGGTGCCTTTGATGTTGCTTTTCAGTGATAACACTTGGTTATCTTTAACCCAAATCCAATTTCTCACCACCATCATCTTCATCATCATCATCATCATTGTTCTCTTCTGTGTCTTTTCCTATCTGCACGTATGACAGTCAGACGGTCAAACAACATGGATGGACTGGTGCAACAGCGACACACACATGCATGTGCACACACTATGTGCATGTGTGTCTGTCTGCCAGTGTTTTTGTCTTTCCAATGCCACAAACGGATGCCCATATGTGATACTGGATGAGAGTTGGCATCGCACTGATTTTTTTTTCTTTTTTGCAAGCGCTTGGTTGTTATGGCAACACGGCGGCTCGTCTCAATGCAAGTATATCCTTCCCATCCATGGCTTGGTTTGTGTGCATGTCCAGAACAAAAGAACAGGAAAACAGCAAATGAAGAAGAAGAAGGGGGAAATAAATAAAAAGGTGAAACGTGGAAGGAAGATGAGAGTCAGTCAAAAAATAAAATAAAAATCACAACAAATTTAAATCACTGCAGGCTCACTGCTCTCCGCCTGTCATGATGGATTTCTGCAAAAAGGGAAGAGCTTTGAAGATTAACTTAAAACAAGCACTCACACACATTGTCATAAGCATTATGTGCATGTGTGTGTGTTGAAGTTCTACCCAGAAGTACTTCCTCAAATCCCATTAAACCCCCTCCACAGCTTCTCCCTCCCAAAAAAATATCGAGAGGCTCCAGTCCCCACAGCTAAGACAGTTGGTATGGAAACAAATCAGTAAAGCTTCAAATCTACTCTTTTTAACGACTCATTACTGGGGTTGCTGCTGCTGCCCATTAATGTCACCGTTTCCTCGCCATGGCGGCAAGGAACAGCATTACTGACCCTGAACGCTGCGGGGATGAGGAGGAATGTGTCAGTCGGCTGGTGAGCACAGTGGTAATGATCCTGTTTTCTCACGCTCTCGTCTGTAATATTTCAATTTCCTCCCTCCGTTTATCTAACTTCCTTTCATTTGCAAACCCATTATTGTGCTACTTGAAGATTCCTCCGCCGCCACCACGGAGAAAGCATGATTGGAAACCTTGTTTTTTTGCATTTGTAATACGCCTCTAATCCCTTTCTGACAGGGAGATAAAATAACAGGAGGTACTATACAGGAGAGCATGGGGTCCCGTTCTGCCGGTCTGGCATTTCACACCCCATGAAATCCAAAATGAAAAGGCAGAGCAGCATCAATAAAAGCAAGAAAGAATGAAAAAAAAAAGCTATGTAAGTGTAGATAGCAGAAACACAGACAGAGAGTGTAGATTCTGCAGTGAAAAAAAAAAAGATCACAGCTATTTTATCACTCCGAGAGGCTGAATCCCCCACAGAGAGCTCATTGCTTCCTGCTCTGCCTCTTCTCTCATCTCGCTGACAAGCCACAAAACAGAGGTGCAAGAAGAAATCGGGAGGATGGTGGTGGAGGACAGATGGGAAGAGAGGGAACACACTTTGGGGTGGAGCACCAAAAGAGGGGGGAGAGAGCGAGAGAGCACAAACAGGACATGAAAGACGCTAGTGCTAAGAGGCCTTCAAGGAAAAAAAAAAAAAAAAAGCCTGTGATGTTTACAGCATCTAATCCTCAACCTGGCTGGATTGCTGTAGCCCGAGGTGAAGTGAGAGCTGCAGAGATGTGACAGTGTGACTCCTCATGCTCCACGCTCACAACGGCCACACTCACACAATCTGTTTGTGAAAATCTGCTGCTCTGATTCAACTTCCTGGTTTAAGTGACACTTAGTAATCAGGGCAGAGACGACGAGTCATAGGTGGTACACTGATGATGATTGATGAATTAATTTCACCACCAGCACCGAACGGATGTAAATGAAAAGACTTTAATGGAAGAGATGGATTGGCGAACAGTCGACTCTGATACTGGAGGCTTTCCAGTGTTCCAGTTTTTTTTTAATCTTTATTCTCTTGAGGGTTTTTAATGCTTCCAAGTAAAAACGACTCAAAATCTCACTTCCACTAATAAACTGTTACCAAGACGACACTTCTTATTAGCACTGTGCTTTCAGATCAATCCTAACTCATTTGACCTCAGATTGACAATAATGTGCTGATGTTTAGCAGGTTTAAAGGAACTACAGTATGCAGGATTTTCTGCTTAGCTATGCTACATATTCACCTTAATTAAACAGCTTTGGAGTCATTGTGATGGTTAAATAAAAGACAAATAACTTGTTACAGAGAGAATAGAGGCTCTCTGCCGTCCACGTGGCGTCTCTCAGCCGAAAACCAACCATCAGAACCCCCGACTCTTGTTTATGACAGATAAGACTACACAAATATACACCTCGTAACATTATCTATTGATTAATTTCTTACCGGTTTCATTGTAAACAAATGCACATGGCCGGGAGGAGGGTTAGCAAACCAGCCGGATAGTTTCCCTTTGCATAGTTCCCCTTTAATGTCGTTCTAATTGAAAGCAGGTGAATCGTTTTGCACGGATTTAGTTGAGCGTGTGGTTTTAATTGCAATTATATGGAGGCCAGAAATGTAAAGCTCCTGCTGAGTAATTGCTATTAATCAAGAACACTGTTAAGTCCTTAAAATCAATTAAAATCAATCAGCGGGGGTAAAGGTCCTCATGTGAAGAGCTGGTACTTTGCCTCCGGCTGCTGAAGGTCTTTTGCTGAGTTTTTTTCCCCTGAATGTGTTTCCTGTGATCTCGGTGCCGTGTCATTTCACTTTCATTTACTGACTGGAGAAAATCTACAAACTACAAACTCCTGTGTTGTTTTTTTCTTCTTCTTTTTTTTAGATTGTCTGATGCACAGGCCTGAATGTTTGACCCTCAGAGTATGGGAGGTCAGGCATCCTCCCGGTTTGGATCAACTTAAAGTAGAAAATCAATACTCTGATGTTCTATGTGATCACATTTTTCCAGTCCACACACCAATCAAACCATTCAGTAATCCCTTGGGGACCACCATATCACACCATTATAGGATAGGAGAGGATGTTATGTTGCTATCTTGGCTGCGGCTGTTTATATAAGCACATACAGTACACTGTAGCTAAACTCAGTCTAGACTGTTTCAAGAAAAAAAGGTTTAATAGGATTATTTTTCCCTTTTTAGGGATATTTAAACATACACCAGGATACATTCCTGTTCAGCATCTGAGACACGTTTCGCATAATTAAAATAAAAAAGGAACAGGAAAAGGGTTGGATGACGAAAGAGGAGGTGAAGAGGCTAGAGCTGCACTCATCATGATGATCCTCTGGGTGCAGAGCTGCAGATCATTTATCATCAGCTGGCAGGATGTTTCTCACAGCAAACATCCACCATGGAGGATGTTTTCATCTGTCTTCGCCTGATAATGAAGCAGGAAAATAACCAAGCAGAGGCTTTAGGTTATGTGTACTGCGTTAGGGTAATCTAGGCTATTTAATTATGTTAATTTCTTTTAATTAACATTACAGAAAAGTCATGTTGATGTCATGTTATTTCTCTGAATGTGTTTGAATGAGTAATTTACTACATGTCGGTGTATGTTGTCTTCTTTGTTTGGTTTCAATCAAGACTTTTGTGTTGCATTGTAGCGAACTAGGAAATGAGAGGAAGAAAATGTGAGATTACACTGCCACCATCTGGTGCAAAATAAGACCTGCAGCACACATTATCACAGTGGATGATTGCTCTTTCAATCTCAGACCGAATTGGAAATTATTTACAATCATTCTGTGCATCTTTCTGTTCATTATAGTGGGCTAGTAACGTAACATAATTAGGCTATAAACATGTTTCTCACTGTAAACTAGCCTATGTTTAGTTTGATATGACCAATACTACTTTATCAAATCGACACCATTGTCACTCACATGTAAACTTAATTCACAAAATTTAGAGATGAATGTAATAGATTTCAAATAATTCAATATTAATATGATATACTGTGAACATGATCAGTTTTGTTGCGGCAGCGCCACCGTGTGGTCACTGAGCCTGTGTGATACTACACACGGAGGAACAGGTGTGGTGATCTGACGGTGAAACCCACAGGGCGGCAGGTCAATACCGGAAGCATCTGTTTCTGCTCTTCAAAATAAAAGAAGCCCCTCGGGGGAAAAAATGTTTTTGAGTCCTTGGGTTATTTTTGAAATCATAATTGATCTCTTATTGTAAACTTTGCTGTGAGTGTGTTCATTCAAAAATAGTAAAAAGAAAATAATTGTGATAACATATTTTTAGATAGCTACTATTGCAGTATCCACACTCTTTTTTCTTTAATTTGCATTGTATTAAGTGGGAATAATCACATGGACAGAGAGATTTTTGTTATGAAATGAGACATTGTGTTCAATAATAGTGAAGAAAAAAACCCTCACGAGTGCTGCTTTTAATTTGAAGTTAAAACCCGGAAGCCTGTTGCCACGGCAGCAACGATTCAAAACTGTGGGTCCGTTTGTCGCTCTGTCTGTGTGTCCGGTGATGAGCTCACGCGCACCGGTGCCCCGGCAGCAGCGGGAGAAACAGCAGCAGCAGCAGCACGGCGGCGGTAAGGAGGACGCGGCGGCCCCGGACCGCTGTTTGTTAACACACCCCGTGACCGTGTCATGTCCACGGACCGGAAAATAAACCGTAGAAGTGGATGATTTTCGGCGGCGAAGATGCTGACGGACACGATCGTGGAGGAGGAATTTGAGATCAAGGAGGAAGAGCCGTGGTACGACAAGCAAGACCTTGAACATGGTAGGTACAGTTTCCTTGATTCAGCCTTTTGTCTTTGAGCCTTAAAATAAAACCAACCACACTGATGCTGAACCTCAGAGCCGGAGAGAAGAAATAAACACATCACATCTTTAATAAATGTGCCTAATATATCATATTTAGTACCGTTTAATATGTGTATCACGTTAAAAACTCGTAATTGATCTCTGCAGGTGCACAGTACTAAGGCACATTTGTAAGAATGATAATCTGAGACAACTAAGGTTTATAATCTTGAATTAGGATGTTAAATGAGTGTTTGGTAGAGGAAGTGAAGCACCTTTGCTGGGCTGCAGGAAAAAGGCAGAAGTCAGCAGGACACTCAGATATGCGGCAAAGTGAAAAGAAAAAATAGAAAAGGTCTGTCAGAAATGTAGACTTTTCTCTTCCCTTTTGTCCTTAATGCATGTGTTTACTGTATATTATAGGTTTGTCTGTGATTCTGCTTCATGTTTTCATCCCTTGATGTTAATTTTTTTACACTAGATTTTAGAGTAAATAAGAATAAAGGTCAAATGATAAGGAGAAATTTAACCATGTGCATAATGAATAACCATTAAAGCACATTCAAGACACATTTTGCTCTAATGTTTGTCTTAGTAGTGAAGGTGGATAATAGCCAGGCTAGCGCCGCCTACTGGTTCCGGCGCATTTCATTTGCCTCAACCATGTAGTCAGGTAACTAGCAACACTCTTCCGTTTGCAGACGGACGGACCAATCAGCGAACAGATGGGTAAGTGAAGACGATGACGTTGAACTCAAGCGCTCAAGCTAACCTATGAGCTTCACCGGTGTATAGCACACGTGACCCCCAAGCAGCAGCGATTAGTTGAAGCAAATGTAAGCAACCGCCTCTCGGAAGCAAACGAATCCCTATGGCTCGTGTTCAGACGCTATATGAAATGTAATGAAATTAGCGGCTGATGCATCAGGCTAGGTGGATAAAGCCTTTGGCACAAATATTTGAAAAGTGGGTTACTGGACCAACGCCAGCAGCTAGAAAACCTCCCAAAGCTGCTTGGTACAGCAGCGTCCTCTTCACTCAGTGTTTCAGACTAACTAACTAACCCATGAGCTGTGAAACGCTGCTGCTGCCGCCTCTTCACTCTCCATGTGTCTCTTGTCTCTCGTCCCGTCCACAGACCTGCAGCTGGCCGCCGAGCTGGGGAAGACGCTCCTGGAGAGGAACAGGGAGCTGGAGCAGGGGCTGCAGCAGATGTACTCCACCAACCACGAGCAGCTGCAGGAGATCGAGGTAAAGGAGTGTTGGATGATGGATATATTTTAAATTATAAGATGTGACATCCTTGCTTTTTTCATGAGGCACTAATTCCTTCTTTCATGTGTTATTAGACTGGACAACCTGAGCTTAATATTGAGTTAGAAAAGCCTCAGTTCAGCCTGAACATGATGGGCTTTTTCTTCATAACGCAACATTTAAGCTTCTCATGCTTTGGAGAGGAATTTGCAAACCAAATTTTGCTTGTCAGGCAACATTTCTGCTGTTGATTGAACCCTAATAGAGGAGCTTGTCATGTAATGAACATAACTTGCCAGGATGACTGCAGATGATTAAAACATGTTTTAATAACCAAGCAGAGATAATTCTCCTGAAAATGCTGGAGCGGATAGTCAGTTGAATACAGTAAAATGTTGATGCAGAAACATTATTTACTGAGTTTTGAAATGTATTTATCAAGAGGGGTTACTATGATTAAAATTATAGAGGATGAGGATTTTGTTGTATATTTATATGGATTAAGAGGAAAAGTACTAATTAAGTTATTTGTATGTGCTTGTTTTGTTATGACCCTCTTCTATTTGCTGTATCCTGCTTGGGGAGATATTCCTGGCCTTTGAAGCATGGTTTTAATTTCCTTGAGTGGGCTCAGCCCACGTTGTTGTCTACGGGTAAATCCCTCCCTACATGTCGCTGCTGACATGCAGATTTAATCTCTTAAGACCAGGGCTGGACACCTGTGACGTCACAGCTCTGATTTAAGCTCCTGACCTGTGTTGCAATTGATTACCTGTCCTGTCCCCCCCGTTTGCCTTTACTGTCACTCTTTAACAGACTCTTTTAAAAATAGTCCCTTACCCTATAACCTGCCCTAAACATTGGCAATAATGTCTGGCTCTGTTTACGTCCCGTCTGTTTGTTTAGTTTGGCATTGAACTGCAGTCTGTTGTCAGTGTGAAGTCGGTTCTCAGCAGTTTATGTAATGAAAGGTTCAAAGTGTCCTGGCTGCAGCAGCTGATAAGATAAAACCTTGTTCTTTAAGAAATTGTTCCACTGAGGGGAGATTAGGAGGCGTTCAGGTGCTCATGGGAAATAAAAAAGGCTTGGCTGTTAATATTTGCAGTTAAAGCAGCTAATTATTGATAATGATCATAAAAAAATAAAGGTTTGGTTCCTTCAGGAGCAGCATTTAAACTGTTTAAAGCTCCAGGGTCTGCTGCTAATTATTATTATTATTAATATGAATTCACTTTGTTGTGTTGAGGCTAGATATATGGACAAGATATAACAACTTTTCCCTCTTCTACAGTATAAATTACCAATTTTATTCACAATTGATAATTTTTTCTTTTATGTATTATACTTTTAAAGTGTTTTCAATGTCTTAGATCTGTCTCTTTATGTTTACATTTTGTTCTTGTGCGATGTACAGATTCACTCTAACTACTACTAATCACAACAGTGGACTGGATGTGTCATAAACGGTCCTTTATCCCTCTCATGTCTTCTTTCTCTGTCCACTTGTGTCACTTGTCTCCTCAGTACCTGACGAAGCAGGTCGACCTCCTCAGACAGGTCAACGATCAACATGCTAAAGTGTACGAGCAGCTGGACGTGTCGGCCCGAGAGCTGGAGCAAAGCAACCACAAACTGGTCCTGGACAACAGGTCGGCCCAGCAGAAGATCCAGGGGTAAGGCAGAAGATGTGAAGGTTGTTTACACTCTTAAATATCCCCTGATAAGATTTCAGAAATTAATTGTCATTTGCAACAAAACTGGATGCAAAACCTTAAATAAAACTGTGCAACCTATATAAAGCAAACATGCACACAACTGGTTTTGCATTTATTCAAAATATTGCACAGTTGTGGTCAAATCTGTGGCAATCAGAGACGTTGTTTTGTTCTGTGCAGGCTGATGGAGACGGTGGAGCTGCTGCAGACGCAGGTGGAGGAGCTGCAGCATCGGGTGGAGGAGATGAAGCTGAGTCCTCAGCCTCAGAGGTCTCCACACGGAGGGAGGAGGTCGCCGCGCGGCAGCCAGAGTGTTTCCTGTCTGAAAGAGCTGCAGAACACACTGAGGTGAGGAGGCTCCAACAAAGTGTTAACTTTATATTATTTTTCACTCTAAACTGTAGAAAACAAAAATAATACACACACTAATATTGCTTAATATATTGCAAAAGAGCATTTCATGTTAACTTTATGCCTTTATGGAGATTGTTTCATCTTCCACTTGCTTAACTGTTCACATTAAAATAGATTTTAACCAGCGGCGCCTGAACTTTTGCATGACGCTAATCAGAGGTGCTGAAATGATGAGTCACTTCTTTGAGTAATATTTTGGCAAGCAATTAATTTTTTAATTTAAAAATATGAGCATTTGCAAAGTGCTTGTAGTCGCTGCATTTGAACTGGAGGAGTTCAGGGTCACGAAATCCATTAAACCCTTTAAGACAAGATATGTTAATTGCATTCTCGCTGATCCGAAGCTCTTTGTGAGCTTCAAGAAGGGAATAGCTCTCTCCTCTCTGTACGTGTGCCAGTCCCGCTCGCTGGCAGACGGCCGTGTTTACCTCACAGCACTCTGAATGTCTCACGCTGTGGTCACTTCCTCTTGAGCTTGGACCAAGACAAGTTCATTCACTTGCTGAGTTTAGTCTGTGTAATCCTGTTAGAGGCTGCTGCATCAAAACATCCAGGTCAGATGGTTGGAAGTCTGTGATAAACACGGCAGGGAGAGGGGGAGGTACGAGGAGGCAGGTCTGGACTCGTAGCGGTGCAGTGTGAAGATGAGGTTGGAAGGAAGGAGTTCAAAGTCTGAAGCCGGAGGGAACAACGCGTCTCAATGTGTTTCTGAAGCTGCAATCGATTCTTCAGCTGATTTCTAATCACATCGGTTCTACTGATAAGTTCCCAATTTCTCGCCTAGTGTGCGTTTCTCTGCCCGTCAGCTCTTTCTTATCTCACGTCACCTGCTTTTGTGTTTTCCTTTTTTCCTGTTTGTCTTATTCTGATGGGAAAAAAACACAACATATCTGCGAAAAATACACACAATTACACAGGTTTCCAAATCAGACCTAGACCTACAAGATACAAGAATTTGTTTTTGTACTTTTTATTTTTTTTACAAAAAATTTAAGAAAAAAAAACTACAAAATGGGCATAGCAACAATAGCACCTGACATTGTTTAATGAAATAATTGAAGTACAGTATGAAAAGGAAGACAGAGGCTATGAGGATCTACACAATAACCAACCGTAAACAAAACAACAACAATTAAATATGTTGCACCAAGGATACAATATATTTTAATTGATATTTACAAGCATACAGTACTGTAGATTTAAAAAAAAAAATAATTAAAATGCATTTAAATCCCCAGTGTTTGATATAGATATTTTCTGCCACGTGTCATTGTGTACTATATGTGTCCTCACCGTAATGAGACTGAAGCTGGTTTGTGACCTTTGGCACAAACTGTCACCGCTTCTCTTCACTGAGTTGTTTCCTGTCACCTTTCACTTTGTTTTGCTTTATAATAAATTAGATGAGTGATGAAGATAAAACACTGAGGAACGGTTATGAAAGAGGGGACAACGTGTCAGCTCGCCGGCGTGGATTAATAATAATAAAAGTCATAGCTGATTAAGAAAAGCTGTTCAAACAGTCTTTACTAAATGTCCTCTCACTGAGATGTTGACTAGATGGTCCTCCTCCAGTTAGAGTCACCTCTTGAATCAATCTCTCTAGTTCTGCTTAGACCTGAGCCCTCCTCACCTGTGATAGGTTAACTAAGTGACTTGAAGAAACAGGAAGTGTGAGGATGAACTGTGGAGCGTCTTTCTGTCCAGGTACGACTGTGATCCCGATGAACCCGCAGACGACCTGGAGTCGTGGCGCGAGGAGGAGCAGGCGTCGCTGCGACAGTCCCTCCGCACCCTCCAGACGCAGTTCGCCAGCGAGCGGGCGAAGAGGGAGGAGGCGGAGCGAGAGGCGGAGCTGCTCGCTGGCGAGAACGCCGCTCTGGAGCAACGGCTAGTGAGGATGGAGGGATGTCAGGTACGGACGAACATCTTGCACCAAATACCTACAGTACTACTACAACAAGGCTAAAAACAGATCAAATTAAATTTTAAAGAAGGAAAATTGGTAAATTATCAATTTTGGGTGAACTATCCCTTTAATAAAGGCAGATTAAAGGTATTAACTTATTCATTCTCACATCTTCTGTCTTCTTCAGGTCAGAGTGTCGGAGCTGGAGCGTGAGTCTGAAGAGCTTCGTCAGCTCTGGAAATCCTCGACGCGACAATCCAGGCCGGACGTCATCCACAACCTGCTGCCAGACTCGGCGTTCCCGAACCCGGAGGATGAGCACGACGGGGACGTGGACGCGGCCCGGAGCCCCAGGGTGCTGAAGCGCTGGGACAGCGAGCGGCTGATGAAGATGCTGCAGTCGTCCGACGCCTCCGACAGGATCTACGACCACGAGTGCTCGTGCGTGCGGCGAGCCGAGGTGGTGAAGTACCGCGGCATCTCGCTGCTCAACGAGGTCGACGCCCAGTACAGTGCCTTGCAGGTGAAGTACGACGAGCTGCTGCGCCGCTGCCACCAGGGGGACGAGCAGGACGGCCAGAGCCACAAGTCGGTCCAGACGCCGTCCGCCGCCGCCTGCCCAGCTCTGACGTACATGGAGGACTTTGAAGACGACTTCCACCAGCCGGAGTA
Source organism: Decapterus maruadsi (assembly GCA_030347415.2). Lineage (NCBI taxonomy): Eukaryota > Metazoa > Chordata > Actinopteri > Carangiformes > Carangidae > Decapterus > Decapterus maruadsi. The sequence goes on along the minus strand of CM064888.1, from coordinate 6,764,439 downwards.
CAAGGAACTGTTTAGGGAAATATTCTCCCGCATTCAGAAAACCAAAGAGGATCTGATGGAAAACAGGGGGAGACCTTCAGCTGGTGACGCGCTGCCTCTTATGCATTAGCTGCTTCCAGATAGAGAAAGGAGAGAAAAAAAAGACCTGCTCTAATTTAATCACCATCTTCCAGTTTCAAAAAACGACTCGGCAGCACATGAAGCTAAAGGAGTCGTCCGCTCTTTATTGTACTATTATTTACCCAGAAATGCCCGGCAAAGGAGTCGAGACACAAGAGTGATGCAGAAACACCAAGGCCAGACAACACCGACACCAGCTCACGTCATCATGATGTGATGTGGCTCATTTTGCACAAAAACACCAGTGCCTAACGCCGCCGTCTCTACTGTCCGATCACTCTACCTCACTTTGCACAGCCCTGTTTTTAAAACGAGCTCCTGTGGAAATCATTTCTGGGGAATAATCTGTCCTCTTTTCATAAGCTGAGTCGGAAACACTTTTGTTTCATGTTCTGTAGTTTCCTAGAGAGAAATGAAAAGATTTGGCCTGTGCATCAAGTCACAAATTGCACCTTTGCAGGACAATTTAAGGAAATTACAGATGTGGTGTGTTAAAAAGGAAAGTGTTTCTGTTGTATCCGCTCTTTGTTTACTGATCTCTTAAGGTCTAATGTGAAATTTTGCATTTTTTTTATTTTTCTTCTTTGCAACTACTGTATGGGAGGGAAAAAAAGTAGCTTTCTTGGTAATAGTTCTGCCTGCGCCTTTAAGAACGACCAATGGAAAAGTAACCGATGTAGCAAAGTGGTGTTTATATTGGTGAAGTAAAAGCCGATGATTCAAGGTGCTAAAATATATTTGGACTTTTGTAATTGTAACATGCATTTCTCTGAGAATCTACTTGATTGATTACTGTGTGTTAGGCTTAGACGACCGTGAGTGAATGTTAATATTAAAGGGAAGTAGGGAGGTTTACCAAAATGATAATAACTCCATGTACTTGATAATGTTAACGGCCTCCTGATTATATTAGCCTCAGGAAGCCGCGTATGATTAGAAGCTGTTGCTTTTCGCTGCCTGACGACGTGTCCTTGTTCAAGCTTAAAGATTGTGCACATGTTTGTAGACGTCCTGTTAAATCTCATTGAGATGCACTTTAGAATTGCACAGGCATTATTAATGCTCCTCCGACACTTTATATTTCTGTCTCGTGAAGTTAATGCAAGTGTGATGTGCTACTGTTTCAATCATATTCCAAATCTGAATAATAGTCTGTATGTATGTAAGTACGATGTGTTTTACCCGTTTATGACTGGACCTCATAGTTTATGTTTTTGCTCTGAGCCATAAACCGTGAAGCAAAGTGACGCAGCAGCTGTGTGCGTGTGTTTTTTCTCTGAGTCATCTGTTGTAACAGCTCGAGTATAGATTTGGTGTCGCAGTCAAACATGGACGTTTCACTTTGAGTATGATGAAAGAGTTATTTTGTCATCTGATCTAATAAATGACTGTAATGTGGAGCCGCCACATGCCCTGCTGGACTTCAAACAAACCGCAGCAAATCAGGCTTAAATATAACGCTGACCAGAGTCACTGACTATTCAAAACTACTCAAAACATTTTGAGAGCGCCAGGTGGGGGCGCTGCTGCGGCAACATGGGAGTGAAACCCATGTCACACATACAGTACAGCCAGAGCTAATCCAACAGACACATCATCATCATCTTTCTCTGTGTGAACACTGACATTAGTTATTTCAACCTGTGTGTGTTGGACTTTGACAGTAAAGTAGGTGATAAACGCTACAAACATCCTAGATATTCCTAATTCATTATTACACTTGTGTGTAAGATGAGCCCTCAGCGGTTGAAATGCACCTATCAAACTCAGGCCTACATCTTCATTCATTCAAGGTCATTTGTCTTAAAGGGATAGTTCGACATTTTAGCAATATGGCCCATTGCCATAATCCCTATCGCAGTAGGTTTGTTTCCCTCATCAAATACACAATCCAACTGCTCCAAAACGCTCTGGTGGACAAGTTGTGACTTTGACATGAGTTGTTTTTGAGGCAAAGTGGTTTTGCATTTTTACCTCGAAAACAACTCGGTCTCGTTATGTTCTGTTATTATGTCATAGCGTGGTGAATGTGCAGGTCACAACTTGTCCACCAGAGCGTTTTGGAGTTGGTGGATTGTGTATTTGATGAGTTTGATGAGGGAAACCAAGAAATCCCATTAGTCTCACTGTCTTCGTAGCGTAGCTCTGAGCAGCTCACGGCTCTGCTCCGCCATTCTAAAAATGGTTTGCACTGACAATTTAAGTAACAAACCTACTCCTAAGACTATATACAATATTATGGCAATGGGCCAATTTGCCAAAATGTTGAACTATGCCTTTAAAAACACAAGTTTTCTACCATTGAAAAAAAACCTGAAATAATTAGTGCAGAGTTGATTTCTACATTGGCCCTGAGAGTTCAATATGGTGGTTCTGTTGTTTTACACGGTTACAAGAAGAAAACAAAAAATAAGACTTTCTCCAAATGGAAATGTGTTTATTGTTATTATTCCTTTAATACAAATACTGATTTTAATACAATCTAACAACGGAAACAAGTTGAGCCTCGTAGGGACCAAATCTTCTCTCCCAGGAATCTGTCATGAGCTCGTTCTTACATACGCTTACTGTACCAGTTAAAAGATGAAGGAAAAAACAAACGGTGAAGTTAGGGAAGTAATCATACACAAAACTTTCTGTATAGTATACACACATAAAGAACAAACTCTTCAAGCACCAAAAATGTCAATCGTCCATTAAAGCACATGCAACAAACACACAAAACCCCCAAAAAACAAAAAAAAAAAACCCCACACATTGTAGCATATCTCCACATCTGAGTCTGTCCATTGAGGACTCAGTGTGTTATTGTCAATTTACATATTTATTTACGTTGTCAGTCAGTCAGTCAGTCAGTTAGTCCGTATTGTGAAATAACTGAGGTGGTGAAAAAGTGAAAAGAGGTTCACTGAGGCCGTTCTTTCTCCCACGGGGCCTCCGCTCCCTCAGTTCCCTCCGCCTGGGCGTAGACTGACAGTTCCTCATACAGACCTCCACCACAGGTCTCAATGGCCAAGCCCTAAGAGAGGGAAACCAGCCACAGTTAGGGCGTAGCATTCGTACGTTGGAGTCCCAAGTGTCTCCCAGGAGTCCTGATCTCAATATACTGTACGTAGGTGTTATTTATTTATTTATAGAACAATGAGACGTAGAACTGAATGTAAAGTCCGCTGCAGCTTTCATTTGCATCAGATTCAGACATGACTCAAAGAAAAAGTCGTGCAACTGACTTCTTTTTGACTCATAAATGCCACTTTTCAAAGTTATCGTGCCATTGTTATTATTGGCCAACAGGACAGGCTGTGTTACATGAACAGAAAACTGAGATCTGCATACACAAAATATGAAGATAAAATTGTGGTTAGAATCTCAGTGGTGCGAGGAGACTGTGTCCTGTTTGTTTCTTGCTCACACTTTTGTATGTACAGTAAAAGCGTGCAGCTGTGATGTGTCTTCAAGAGGCAAGGCCCACTTAGAAAAAACAAAACAAAGAGAAAGATGCTTCCTCATCTTTGGTGAATATCAAAGAAGTCAAACAGAGACAAACCTCATAGATGTGATCAGTTTCAGGGTCCTCGTACAAGCTATCCTCCTTTTCCCACTGGAAAACAAGAGGGGAAAAATGAAACAGAGAAAAGCTACTCATAAACACAGTCAACTGATAAATAAATTATGCTACAATGTAGCCTATTATTATTATTATTATTATTGGCAACACTTTCTTTTTTACAGTGTAATTTAGTTGTTGTTTTTTTACTACAAAGAACAAGGGAGTAGGCTACCAAGTGAGCATGTTACAGGAAAGGAATAAATTAAACCTTAAATCCTGTTAAACCAATTGACAAGAGCTACTGCATTAGTGGAGTATCACAGGCATCTTTCAAGTTTTTTTTAAATACTTTTTCTGATCAATCTAATCAAGAGCATCCAGCCTTGGCTTCAAACTTTATCAAACTAATTTAAACTAAACTTAACTTAAAATTTACTAACTTTAGGCCATGAAAACACCTGTGACTGTGATACCGAAGGCTTGAATGTAAAAAAAGAAAAAAAGAAAAAAAAATCTATGAAGAAAGGAAAGAAAAGACCTGACTTGAATTTTACCTGAACCCCAACCAGTTGGCCCAATTTACTTTGCAGCTAATCAAGCAGGAAATGCAGTATAGGTATAATCCCATCATTTTTGTCACAAATGAATCTGCAAATTATTATATCAATACATCAATACATTTTTTTGGTAGCTATAAAAAATTGTGAAAGAATACTATAAATATAAATATCATTAGGTCTGTTTACTTAACCATCAAATAATGACAGAGGTCTTATCAAGAAGATGACAAGTTATTGACATGTTGATAAAAAATATCTGGGCTATTATTTGCAGCCTTCTTTATTTTTCATCGTTGCCCTTTTTGTCCACATACTTTCTATGTAAATTTTTTAGTAATTCTCTTTTATATGTGTTTTCCTGATTCTTTTTGATTGCAAATCTGTCATTTTTTAACTTGTGTTTCATATTTTACTGTTTTTCTTAGTAGGCCTATTTGTTCATGTTGTTCCTCACCAGAGTTCGTTTGCGGAACAGCATAGCAGCGATAGTCACAGCCAGCAGGAGGGCCTGAAAGACGATGAGTCCGTCCTTCATCCTGCTGTGGTGCAGGGCCTTGGTAACGTTGATGGGTCCTGTGACAAGAAAATATGGACATTTTTCAAAAGTGGCCTGAAAACATTGGACTATTTATTGACCATGAAACAACCTCAGCCACTTACTGACGACTCTGAGTTCACTTCCTGGTCCCCATGTCTGATTGTTGATACAGCAGTAGTAGACGCCGCTGTCCTCTATTTTTGTGTCTTTGATGTGGAGATAGGCAATTTGGGGTTTCTTTTCCTGAGACACAAACCTTTCTCCTTTTACCTCCAGTCGCTCTTCTACGTCCATATTAGGCCTATAGGCGTCAACCCAGTACCACCGCACAGATTTTATTTCTCCCGTCGATAAGGAGCAGGAAACCGGCACAAATCGTCTGGTTTTTATACCGTAGAACCGAGGCCTCTGGATGACCTGCAGGGCGGCTGGGGGGAGGGAGGGGGAATGAAGCAAATGCAGGTCTGAACTCAGTGATGGGAGATGTGGCCTATTTAATGGAGGTGGAGGGAACATACAGTATAATCACAGTTTTGAGGTCACACTAAAATAGTGAGGTCAACTATAAACTTTTACAGATTAACAGATCAAATTTGATGATATTATTAGTTTTTTTGCACCAACGGATAGATGCTTGCACCAAATTTCAAATGATGATGATCTGTATTCCCATGGGCTGCAACTAATTATTATTTTCCTTATTTGTTTTTTTTGCATCCCTTGATAGAGGGAAAGATAGAGCTCAAGGTGACTCTCCAACAAAGTACGAACATTATAACGACAAAAAAAAAAAGAGAGAAAAGCTGAAACCAGAAAATGTCTCTTATGGATGTTTCTGCTTGATTAATGACAAATAAATGAATAATCAGTTTTCACAAGTTTTCACTGTCTGTCAATCGACAAATAAACTGAAATGATCAGTGGATCAGTAGAAATTAGGCTCCACCCTTTAGTTTTTTCTTTACCAATTCTATGGTTTAATAATCTATCATTTTAATTTGGGTATGGCTTCATGAATATGATGTTTGGCTGTTCTTTATTAACGACAGTAATTGACTGCATATTGTACATGCTTTCTGTCAACATGATTAAGAAGACATTAGTTCATCAAAATATCAATATAACATCAAACTTCCTCTTTTGTGTTTGAGGCCGTTGGTCAGTTGATGGTATGAAAAGTGTCCATAGATTAATTGGTTAATGACTTTTTACAAAATAAAGATGGAGATCAATGTTTAAAAAGAAAAAGAGAGAAAAAAGTGATTAAAATTATTATTAACTGTGGGACTAAGGTGGAGAATATAATATAAAATAAAGCAGTGATTAATCCAACCTGGTACATGAGGACAGCACTTAAACATCAGCATGTAAACATCTGTTATCTCTATTATTTCTCTCAAAGATGAACGATAAAGTAGAATAAAAGCAAATTGATTACACGGTGACACCAGTTCATCAACATGACAATAGTATTATGCAGCCTGTGTCTCAGAAGAAAACTTCCTCTTTCCCCCAGATGGCCAGGAAGTAATGGTATTGTGAGCTCAAGAAAAACATGCAAAACACATGAATGCAGTGTAGCTCTGGTAAAACAGACGCATAAAAAGTACAATTAAAATGTTAGTATAAAGCATATTGTGGGTCATTTTACTGCCATGATGACATTTTTTTATTATCATTATTATTTAGCACCAAGGCTTTAAACTGTAGTTTGCATCTTGGTGCTAATTAAACTGATTATATTTCAAGAAATTGACTTTTACCTGAGAGACTGATCAAGGCGAGTCCATAGCATCCAGCCAGCAACCAGCGCATGGTGACATGCAAGAAGGAAAAGTTTCTAGAATTCAGTTAAATATTTCTGATGGCCGACGCCTGTCCGGACGTCTGCGCAGTCATGAAAACGCTGTGAGAGTCTGCAGCAGCCGGTGGGTGTGCTGTCTGACACATGCAGGCTTCAATGGCAGGCAAATGAGGGGAAGAGCCAAAATAACTGAGAACAACCCACACTTTTACCATCATAACCCGTCGGATTTCACACTCAGGTGCCAATTATAGGGACAAATGAAACAATGTGGGGAACTGGAGCATGAAGAAGCTTTTCAATGATAATTCTGTAAGGGATTAAATGGAATAACAATATCAGTGTGATGGCAGATTATTAAGGTTGATGCTTTGGTGCTGTTTAGTGACTGTTTCTACTGATTCTTGTATCAGCATAATATCTTTTGGTTTTGGTATCGACACCAACAACTTCCACTTTTAGATTTTTCTACAAAGCATGTGTTCTCTGAACTGTAAGTAAAATTCTAAGTAAAAAAAAGAAAAATGCACAGGCTGGGTAAAGACAGGAAGTAGCTGATGAAAGAATGAATCAAGATTACAAACCTCACCAGACTTTACAACTTGACAATATATTTTAAAATTTGTTTATTTTTCTTTTTGCTCTTTGAATTGTGAGACCAGTTTCTGTGTCAGTATATGGAAAATATAATGTAGCGATTTGATGAATCCCTTTTTATCAATGAATCAATGAAATTAAAGTAGGCTGTATAGTCTGTTTAAATGAGTTAAGAAGGCTGTTTCTTGGTTAGAAAACATAGACTGATTTTAAAGAATTTCATTTTCAAATTATGAACAAGGATAGAAGGCTAATTACCGTGTTTTATTCATGATTTTTGACATTCAATGTGTCGAGGGGAGCCTGTCTTCTGGTTATTATGACTCCAAAGTCAAGAGATTAAACAGATTTGGCATAGTCAGGTAAATGCAAAGAAAAACACAAGCAGAATATGGATAATTGTTGTATCTCTTACTAGATTTTGTATGTTTGAGTGTTAAAAAAAAAAAGATGTTTTTGGCGATATCAGTGTTTGTTCAAGCAGTCATGTGGATATGTGGGACAAAAGGAAAAATCTATTGGGTCCAATGAGATCTGGAAACAAATGATGGCCAATGTTACTTCAGGATTAAGTCTCCTGGTCACTGGTTGTTGCCACTGGTCTATTTCTGATTTCTGACCATTTTTTCACTTGATGCAGACAGAAATATCAGTCTCAACAACTATTGGATGGATCGGGATCCATCCAATAGTTGTTGAGACATTTCTGTCTCGACAAGATCTGTCGCTGGCATTCGTGGTCCCCAGAGGATGAACCTTCCTGTGCCGCCTTGTGGTACCATCCTCCATGTGTCACCAAGAGTTTCACATGACTTAAGATGAGTGAGATGTCTCAGAAGTTACTGCATGTTACAAGATGAAAATTCACTTTGCACCCAGATTTTTCACTTGGCGACCAGCGGCGTTCCCATTAATCTTATCTCCTGAAGATTATACCCTCAGACCAACAGCATGGTGACACTGTCATGCAGCCCTGCAGTCAGAGCTGCTACCACGGCGAAGGGCTCTTACCCACATTATGCAACATTCGTCTGCAGTCAAGAGTGAAGTTTTCAGCTCAGTCAAGCAGATCACATTTCCCTAATTGTCAAAGCAAACACACGCAGCAGCCGCACAGTTTTTTAATCTACTGGGCTGAGTTTGGTCAGGTTTCACAGTGTGTGAGCAGGAGATAAACCAGCTTCAGCAACGATCATGTCACACTGACAGGAAACGCTGTGACCTTCACAAAAATTAATGCTAACGAGAGGTGCCTAAGAAAGTCTCATTTGCTTGTGAGCAGTGGCCACAGGACATGAGATAACACAACTTAAGGTTTCAGTCTCTCGAATATGAAGAAGCTACTTTCCCTCGTTGCACATTACATAAAGAAATATTTAGTTTTTTTGAAAATTGGATGGCCATAAGGAGTCATTTGAATGGATCTTGGACATTTTGACCAATTTCTGATCTTCTATAGAATAAATGGACGAAGAGATTAATCAGCAGATCAGTTGATATTGTAAACAATTGTTAACTTGTGGCCATACAGTACATATCTATGCTTCTGGTGAGAATTGGCTTATTCAAAGAGCAACTGAGGCCAGGTCACTTTGAGTAACCAACGGTTGGTAAAGGCGAGTTGTAGCGTGCAACCACAGGAATATGGAAATTAATCAGATGCCCCACTTCTTTATTTGTGCTTACTTAATTTACTGACACTCATAAAACTGGATAAGTGGGTGAAATGTGTTAATCTGCAGCTGCAAAAAAGCCCCAGGAAATGCAAGTGACTCCTGGTTTAAGTAGATTTTCTAGATACTACAGCGCCAACAGTTCAGTACAATGTTTTACTGGAAGTTAAACTGATATGAAAATAAAATGAAGCTTTAGATATGTAACCAACATCATCATTTAAGACAGCTTTTTATAAAATAAACGTCATAGCTTGTGTAAATAAGAGTGAATGAGTTTGGACTAAGGACACAGGGTTGAGACAGTATTGGCTCTGGTGTTTTTATGGTGCACACACTTATCACCAGCTTTCCCCATAAACATCGCTCATCATTTGACACCAACATATGCTGTTGATGAAGCCTCGACTGTTGGGAGTTCACCCTATGACCACCAGGGGGCCTTAGTGTACCAGTGTATGTCCACAGGAAACAGGAAAATTAGAGTCCTTTTCCCACAATGCTCCATAATGCTCCAAATCACAATGACAGATCAGTGTCCAGACCCTTTGAGATGTTTCTATTCCTTGACTGGAGTCCACCTGAGGTCAGTTCAGTGGATTGTATTGGATTTGGAAAGACGGACGGACGGATCTGTGCTTCTGGAAGTTTCTCCCTCGTCCACACTCACAGCTCTGTCGGTTTATCACGGCGGCGGGTCCATCTAGGACTCCTGTTGGCCCCAGACTTCTGGAGGCCACTGTGGTCTTGCAAAACTTCAACCCCTTTCTGATCTCCTTTGAGTTGTATTGTTGTCTGGGAGAGCTCATACAGACAGATGTGAGGCTTTCCAAATCACGTAAGCTGAATTTACCTCAGGTGGACTTGGATCAAGGTGTAGAAACATCTAAAAGAACTAGAAAATTTCCTCTCGGGAAATTTTGAAAGGGCACCGGGGCTACTGCCGTTCTAACCATCTCTGTCAACATGGGAATCAATCCCACGATCTTAAGGTCAAGAAAGAGCAGATCAGACACATGATCATCTTTCTATAAGCACTGATATGGAGGAGCTGTAATCACATGAAGTTACCTGTGTTAGAGTGAGAGAGATGAGTGCTTTGATGTGTTTGTGTGTCTTTAACTGTAATCACAGGAAGTTACCTGTGTGTGTTAGGGTGTGGGAGAGGAGTGGGCGCGGGCGCGCAAAATGTGTGTGTGTGTGTGTAACTGTAATGACATGAAGCTGGTTCTAGAGTCTGTGTGTGTGACTGAGCTGCATCCTGTATCAGTCTGATTTAGCTGTGTGTCTGTGTTTACAAACATCTTAACGAGCTCCAGGTGGATTGTTTATGGAGTTAACGACCCTGGCCTGAGGATCAGAGGTTACCATGACAACTTGAGCTGGTTGCCCATGACGATAGGGGCCCTCAGGCTGAGGCAGACAGAAACGTACAGAAAAAGACCGATTTTCTGCCTCTGCACTGGTCTCGCATTTAGGCTTATTCTGACAAAACGGTAGCTCCTATCAGAACAAAAAACAGATCAGCAGTGCCCTAAGGACTTCCTGAAAATTTTGGTACGATTTGGTGTTTCTACAGTAAATATTTTGGCGACACGGGCAGTTTTAAAACATCGGTCCGTTCTGCTCCTCTCAGAAAGTTTTTGTATTGGAGTCAATGAGGAAAAGAGACAGACATGGCCGCACTCAGAGGCTGCTAATTCAAATTCTGTAAGTCTCTCTGATATTTTGAACACATTGTGAGAGACAGAACAAGTTTGTCTACAAAACTGTGAAAAAATTATGTGTCTACAGTGTAAATTGTGTCCAAGAGGAGTGTGGAAAGAGAAAGAATCAGGAGTTTTTCTGGGCTCTCTCCCCACTCTAGCTGATGACATCACGCACTCTAGCACGAACATTCCGTGCAATACACACCCATTATAATCTCATAATTTCTCCAAAAATGATCATGGTCATTGATCAGGGATTGATCAAAAACTATACAACCTATCAAAACATGGAGTAATACACCAATACACAAGACTTGTGTCTACTATTTAAAGTTTAAATGGAGTCTCTAGGTGAAAGTATGCCTGAGCAGTAGACAACAGTTGGCAGTATGAAAAATCCGATGATTTGTTCGTTTTTTGACCTTCTCCCATGCATTCTCTATGGGAAATTTTTCGCAGTTTTTCGCGACTTACGTCGCGAAAAATTCGTGGACCACTGAAAAAAGTAATAGCAGCTCGATCCCGATCAGGACGCACGTTTTGATATATAATATGTCCTGCAACTCTTCGAGTTGCAGGACTAGTAGCGAACCGAAAATCGTCCGGAAGAGGAAAAATAACTAGAAAAAGCATTTCCATGAATGGAAATGGTGTGAATGCAGAATGCAATGCCAAATGAGCTGAAGAAATTGTTGAAAGAAAGAGAGAAACAAAGAATGCAAGAAAGTCTGAATCAACATGACAGAGGACAGTATCGAAACCATGACCTCATGATCTCCAACTCTTTTCTCTACCACTGCGCCACAGAGAGCACACTGATGCTGAACCTGTTGTCAGCTTTAAAAAAAGTTAGAACTGTGTGGAAATTGGCTACACCAAGTTAGAAGAGCACTTTTTGTGACTTTTGGTGAAATCAAACAAAATATAATGCCCATTTCAATGAATTAGAAAGTTGGACTCCCTGACGATGTGACATGACAGAGGCTGGGATTCGAACCCATAATCTAATGTTTACCAAACCTTTATACTACCACTCAGCCAGAGAGGGCACACAGGCTTTTTAGTACCACTGCGCCACAGAGAGCACACTGATGGTGATGTGACACTGATCAATGTGATTACAAATACCTGTAGAAGGGGAGGTTAATTCTGCCGGTCACAGGGGGCAGCGCAGGACAAAAAATTATGGATAAGAATCATTTAAGCGCTTTACATTTTTCTGCTGTGTTCAAAGTTCCAGTGCAAATCAATAATAATAGTGCATTATCAAGTTTGCTCACAGAATTCAACACAACATAACAACATCACCCAACCGGGATTTGAACCAGGGATCTTTAGGTTGCAGAGCAGGTACTTTAACCACTAGTCTACCAGCAGGGTTGGTAATGGGAGAGGTTGTGACTTTCATGAACATAAGATTTGTCAATGATGCTTAAAAAAAGAAGAGATGGGTAGAAATGAGCCACAACACAAAAAGTAGAAGACTTTTTTTTTATGACTTTTGAATATATTTTGGTGAAATCAAATAAAGTATAATGGCCATTCCAGTGAATTACAAAGTTTAGCTGCTCCTCCACTGATGTGGAAAAAAAGCAAGAAAGCTTAAAACAACATGACAGAGGCTGGTTTCGAACCCACAACCTCATGATCTCCAGTCATTCACTCTACCACTCCGCCGCAGAGAGCACGCTGATGCGTATGACATCTATTCTAATTTGATCATATTTGGCAAACTTTGGTTGGAGTAATCAGTGTGATAACAAACACCTGCAACTAATTGAAGGCGGGGGAGGAAGATTGAAAGAGGTTAAGAGGAAAGGTGGGGGCATATATGCATTATCAAGTTTGCTCATGTGACCAGACTAAGTAGTATTGCTTAGCCCACACTGGAATGTTGTGTGTGGCTCTTGTGTCTCTTAATGAACACACCTGAAATAAATTGAAGATGGCGAAGCCGAATTCAACACAATATAACAACAGTGCCCAACCTGGATTCGAACTCAGAACCTCTGCATTCATGGTCTGTCATTTTAACCACTGAACTACAGCCAGAGGTATTGAGGGGAGAGGTTGTGACTCTCATGAATGTTTGATATTTCAATAATGCTCAAAAAAGAGAGAAAAGAGTCAAAATGAGCCACAACAACTAAGTAGGGGACTTTTTTAATGACTTTTGAATATTTTTTGGCGAAATGACATCAAGTATAATGCCCATTTCAGTGAATTATAAAATCGAAATCCCTGGGTGTGCAGTGAGGAAAAAAATGCATGGGATTGAATGGCAGATAGAGAGCTCCCAGGCTGCATTTAAAAAATATTTTAAATTATTCTCTAAATCTGTTTGCATTTTTGATGGCACTGTGAGACAGAAGACAAGTGTGGCTACAAACTGTGTACAAAATCTTGAGTACAGAGTGTGATTTGTGGCTTTGGGGACAGTTTTAAAACAAAAGCTCCAGTCTGTGATTCACCTCCTCTCCACTCTGATGGTGAGTCACCTGCTCTAAGCTCTGCTCGTTAGACCCAATACACACCCATTGTAAAGGTGGATTTTTGGCAGAAATCTTAATGATTTAAAAACTGCCACACAGCTGAAACTGTTGAAGATATCAATAAGACGAGTAATGCAGTAATAGATTAAAGGTTTGTCTACAGTTTGAAAGAAAAATGGAGTCTGAGGGAGAAAGTATGCTGGAGCTTTAGATGTTCAAAGTAGTACAAAGATTTTAAAAGTTTGAAGTCGTTTTCAATGCATTCCTATGGGGGAAAAAATTGCAGAAAAAGTTAAATATTGTAAAAAGTATAAATAGTATGAAAGAGAAAAGTAATAGCAACACTGTCCTGAAAAAGCTGCACATTTTGATGTATGAATTGTTGAAATTGCACAAAGTATGAAGGAGTAGTTAGATGCCAAAAAAGAGCGGAAGACGTAAGAATAATAAGTATAAAGAAAATGGCCGACCAGAAGAACAATAGTGTGAATGCATTCTGCATTCACACTAACTAGGAAAAAATCCACAGAATAACAATAGTGCCCGGCTTCGCCGGGCACTCGTCCCTACAGCTATTTCATAGCTGTTGGGTCGAGTGCCCTGGCGATGGCCGGTGCCCTAATGATTGGAAATTCGAGGTGCAAGGGTTAAATTTCAAAAAGACATTTGTCAGTGGGTGTGTGCCCATGGCATAGATGACATAGGCAGCCGATTAGAGTTTAAACAATACAATAGTGTTACTTTTACACCAGTAACATACTGTTATTTATCATTGTTACACCATTTATCAAAAATAAACTGATTTTAAATTATAAAAAAAGACACACTGTGCCTTCTGAACTGCCAGACCTACAGTAACACTGTGCAAGACTGTTGTTGTGTCTGCCTTGGAGTTGTTGCTGTAAAATGATTTTTAAAGGAGGAAATTATCAGATGCACAAGGCAAAAAGGCATGTAAAATAAAGGAGGATGAGAAGAAAGAGCAACTACAGCAGTAAGAAGTAACAGTTTCAGTAGAAGACGTCAGAACAGCGCTGGGCGACATAAGCTCACAGCCTATGCTTTTACCTACAAGAACTTTATTCTAACAATATAGTTACAGTTTTTGTACAATAACAAAATGTATAAATATACAATAAAGAAAAAAATGTATATACAGGCAACACTGACTGTGGGTGCACCAGTAAAGCTCCTGGTAAGGTTTTCCCTCCGTTAGAAATGTAAACAAAAGGAGGACGCTGTCTTGTGAATAAGATGGTACCATCGTCGGGGTGGATGGGGGGTGGTTGGATGGGAGGGGGGGGCGACTACGGCTAAGCAGCGCAGCAGCACGTCAATCTGAAATAGGATTGCTGCAGGTCACATTACAGACTTCTGACAGGAATAACTGCCATGCTGTGGCAGCGGGATAAGACAAAGAGACCCCTCGTAGAGGAAACGTCCGCGATTTTCCTTTTTCCTCCAGGGTTGATGTTACAACACACATGAACAAGAGAAGAGACAATCTTCTATAGTCTACTGTAAAAAAGAAAAGAAAAGAAAAACAAACTAGAAAACTGTAAAAGTGCTTATGTTATTCATGTTGTTATATAATTAGAGTAAGACATTTTAAAATCAGTTAAGACTTACACAACAGCAAGTGAAGCAACCTTTCTATGTGAGGTTAGGACTTGAATAGATCCACTGTGCTTTTTTTTTTTTTTTTAAATAAATATATGATGATCTACATAGAAAACAGGGGTACTCTAGCATTTTATGTATTTAACTCAACCATTTTAAGATCAAGTCAAAAGTCAACCCTGTTTCAACCTGAGGCAAATCTTAATTTATTAATTTCTTGCTCTATAGTTATTGTTATTTAATAGACAAATACAGAAAGAGTAGAAGAAGAAGAAGAAGAGGGAGAATTGTCGCTCTTGTTTTGCAACCACATTCATGTAAATACCACATGTAACGTTTAAATCCGGACACTGGAGATGGGAACGACCTATTATTGATTGTTCCTTTGAGTTTAGAGATCACCTGACACCTCATATCAAGGCAGGGAAAAAAAAACATAGAAAAAATAAGACAAAACATTGATATGACATGCATATTGTTTATCGGTGATGAAAACAGGGAAGTCTCTGAGTCTTACACAGTCGACAGCTCTAACTCGACCTGGAAGGGATATAAATAGTGCAATATAAACTGGGACGTCTCAACGAGCCAGTCAGGGACAGATGTTAACTGCATTAGGTAGCCCATGTTATTGTTAACTAATAATGACTCATCAGGGTTTCACTGGTATGCAGGGACAAATCTAATCCAGATACACTTTAGTTTTTACTCCATAATTTACATATATACAAAGCGAATTCCACCACAGGAAGTCGTTTAGTGTCTAATTGAAAGAATAAGCATGTAGAGAACTCACAGTGATGAGATTCCACATAAAAGTGACTTTAAGTGAGCAGGAACAATTGGCAATAAAAGGTGAGAATACAAAAGGTGATAGACGGTTAATTTTAGCCATAAAAAGGTACAACGTCAGTGTGGTTGTCGTCATTTTTAAGTGTTGTTTGTACACTACTGAAACTGAAATAATTGAAATTAATACAGCATAAAATCCTACTGATGAGTAATTCAGGTGATGTTCAAGTTGCTCTTTGGTCGGAAGCTGGAGAGCATGTTTTGGTTTTCTGGTAACCACTGTACGTAAGTATTGGTTTCGGGTGTTATTATTAAAATTGTGTTATAATTTGGGCATGCTCTCCACTCCCGTTTTACCCCAAAAAGCACACTGAAATGAAAAAAAAATGCAATTTTTATTTTAAAAAATGGTTTTATAAAAAAAAATGCAGGTAAAAACATTCATTCACACTGTGTAACCTATTCATCTAATGTGGAAAGTTCTGCATCATTAGTGAGATTCAACTAACACTACTCCCTTGGCTGGTGAAAAAACAAAAAAAAACAAAAAAAAAAACGGGGAAGATATGATAAATTTCTGCCGTTTGTTATACAATCGACTCTCTCAGGTTTGCTTGTAGGGTCAAGAGGTGTTGGTGGGGGGCAGAATGTAATAAAACCTCATTAGTAATTTCTACGGGTACAACGATGACGTTTGGCTCTACTGGTGGTTCTGGACCACACTGGGACCCTGGATAATGTGACAATGTCTCGGGATTAGGAGGCTCTTGGCTGGCTAGAGCCTCTAACGCGGCCTGCTCCATCTCCGCTGCCAGGTCCGCATTGCTCCCATAGAGCACTCCCAGCCTACGCGCGAGCAGCCCCGCTTTTTCCGGCGGATCTTCACCTTCGTCCTTCCTCCCGATCCTCTTGGCACGGTGCATGAAGGCGGCGTGGCGTATGCAGCGTTTCAGCAGGTGCTTGCGGTACGCCCTTTGAATCACCACAGAAGCGGCCTGCTCTTCCTTGTGCCGCACAGTCGTGGTGATTGGCGCAAATGAGTCCGAGGTGGGGTTGCTCAGGATGAACTTGGCCTCGATGCTCTCCCGCATTGCCGCCATCTCCACTGTGTCGCCCAAGACCATCTGTGTGACAGCCAACAAGACGTCTAAGAGGTGGATCCTGTCCCCGATGACCAGCGGCAGATCCATCTCGATCAGGCGCATCCGGTTAGGCTTCGCCACCCGCAGCGGCTCCTGCAGGGTGTCGCAAAAATCGGAGAGGCGGCTGTACTCTATGAACTGAGTTCCATCAAGGTCAAACTTCTCCCAAGTTTCATTGAACATCTCAAAGTCTTCCTCACAGAGGGCGTCGCCGCTCTCCTCCTGCGCCACGTTGAAGTTCTCCAAGATGATGGCAATGTACATGTTGACCACCACTAAGAACGAGATGATGATGTAGCTGCAGAAGAACATCATGCCCATACCCGGGTTGCCACAGTCACCCTTTACATCCGTGCCTGGGTTCTCAAAGTTTGGATCACAGTCGGGAGGTTCCCTGTTCATTATCGGAAGCAAAAGCCCGTCCCAACCTGCCGACGTTGTGATCTGAAACAAACAGATGATGCTGCCACCAAACGTCTCAAAGTTAAATATGTCATCGATTCCCGCCTCCTTTTTGACATAGGCAAAGTTTGACATGGCAAATATAGAAAAGATGAACATGATGAGGAAAAGCAGAAGGCCGATATTGAATAGGGCAGGAAGTGACATCATCAGAGCGAAGAGAAGTGTCCGAATGCCCTTCGCTCCTTTGATAAGACGGAGAATCCTGCCTATTCTGGCCAGTCTGATCACTCTGAACAGAGTTGGTGATACAAAGTACTTCTCAATTATGTCTGACAGCATTATCCCTGCAAGGAAATGAGAAAAAAAACAACAGTCAGAGACAGTGCATGAACATCTACTGCCCCTCTGCATGATTGTGAAATGTCAGGTACCCACCTGCTATCGATAATATAACGACAACAAAATCAAAAATGTTCCATCCATTGGTGAAGAAGTACTGTCGCAGGGCAATGAGCTTCAATGTGCACTCTCCGGTGAAGACGACGATGAAAGCCAAATTGACTTTAAAGAGGAAGTCCTCCTTCTCCGCGCTCTGGTTGTCCGTCTCCACCATCATGGTCACCATGTTGAGGCAGATGAGCACCATGATGAAGATGTCAAAGAACTGCTGACTGATGAAGTCAAACACCATGCCCTGGATTAGGTTCTGCAGGTCAAAGGTAGAAAGAGAGAGAAACAGGGGGAGGGGGTTGAGAAATACAAATCCAATAGGGTCATTTGGCCTGTTCACACCAGCAGTGTGCAGAGAAGGTCAACACAGAGGTCACTGATGACATCGCCGTGCATACCACACATACCGAGCTGATGTGTAATTACTGTGGTTTACCATGTTCATACTTAACAACAGCAAACTGTGTGGATTATGATTACTACTGAATCTGTTCCAAACAGTATCACACTTATCAATTAATATCATGAACTGACATAATGAACACATAAATTAATGACATACTGTTGGACGGGGGATTGGCTTTTGTGGCTTTTTCGAGCCAAGTTTCTTCATGGCCTCGTAGTATTTCTTTTGTTCCTCAGTCATGAATATGTCTTTATCTCCAAAGTGCAGACACAACATAATACAATTATTATCATGGGTATTTAAATTACATAACAGCATTTCCTAGACTTCAGACAAATATAATACTTATCTTTTTCTTTTGTTGGTTGAAATTGTCAATAATGACACCGATAAAGAGGTTGAGTGTGAAGAAAGAGCCAAAGATGATGAAGGTGACAAAGTATATGTACATGTAGAGGTTGATCTCATAAGAGGGTTGTTCTTCCACCTAAAAGGAACAAAACATTCAAATCAATAATGGAAAAATAAGAGAATGCAATTCATTTCTCTGTTATGACATTTTTGAATATATTAGGAAAGATGTTTGTGAGACAGGGCCGAGACGAGACAGGATAAAAGGTTAAACTGGAATTTGATACAAGTCGGGAGACACTTGTTGATCCAGAGACAGGGGACTCACTTTACCATCGCCATCTGGCACATATATATTACATATAGAGTATATTCAATTAACTTAAAGTGCAGGAAGGTGTTAGTAAGGGAGTGGAAAAATATGCCTCGTGAGTTGAGAGCATAACAACTGGATTTTCTAATGTTGCTCATTATGCCTATACATCCTGTCCTTATTAAAATAGTGAATTAGTTTAGCAAAATAAAAAGTTGTATTTCTCCATTCTTCTTCCCTGAGGTGTCATGCTTGCTTTTAACTTCTTCTTATGGGTTATTATGGAAATCCAAACAAGTTTAAAAAATGATTTACATTCCTTGACCAATGCGCTGGCAGAAAAGCTAACAAAATGTAATTTAATTTATTTAATTGGTATCCGTCAGTAATTTCAAAAATCTGTCAGTAGTGTAATACATCAAATTGGAAATAAGTGCCAGATACTTTTCTGAATATCAAGTCATACTGTAACACTATAAAAACAAAGTGTACATACATAAACTACTATTTTGTATAAATAGACTAGATTGTAGATACATACCTCTCTGGAATCAACAGCAGCATACATTATGTCCATCCAACCTTTAAAAGTGGCCTGTAAACACAAAGGAAATTGTCTCAAATTCTGTATGTTTCACTGTATTAATCTGCCAAAGCCTCTTTCTTAACCAGCAGTCCTCACCACTTGAAGCAGGGACAGGTATCCTGTGCCAACATTGTCATAATTGACCTTGACATTGACCCAGCGTGCTTCCTGTGTGGCCTCCTTCAAGGCCATGCAGTCGCTCCTGTTGTTGACCTCCGACATGGGGAAAAGCTCCTCTGTGGTGGTGTTGATACATCGGTAGAACTTGCCGGCGAACAGGTTAACTCCCATGATACTGAAGATGAGCCAGAAGATCAAACACACCAGGAGCACGTTGAAGATGGAAGGAATCGCCCCAACAAGAGCATTCACCACCACCTGCACAACAAAGGGGACTTGTTAGGAATGTATAGACCTTATTGATGTATTTTGGTTGTAAGCCAGAACAAATGTTGGTATACGGCAATGCATTGCTCAGGCATTGCTTATACTCTTACCTCAGTCACTTCTGTTAAAGCAGCCATGGTGTGATCATGCATACAGCAAACACAATAAAGAAAAGCTGATCATATTAGTACAAGAATGCATTAAACATACAAAATCAATGTTAGCCATGCACTGTGCTCATATGCTGGACCACAAACTTACCCTCATCCCTTCAAATCTTGACAATGCACGGAGAGGCCTTAGTGCCCTGAGGGTCCTGAGGGATTTGATTGGTCCAAGGTCAGAGAAGCCGAGCCAGTTGGCAACTAAACTAACCAAGGAGACCTGGGGCAGAATCAAAACATTTCCTATTCAAGTGTTACCACAGACTTTATCTGACATAAGGCATGTTTGTATGCATGTACTGTTTTGAAACGAGACATCAAAACTTACATCTACGATGAAAAAGTCTAACCAACACCAGGCATTGGTGAAGTAGGTCTTGAAGCCGTAGGCCACCCATTTTAGGAGCATCTCGATGACAAAGATGTAGGTGAAAACTTTGTCAGCATACTCCAGAATAATTTTGATGGTTCGGCGTCTTTCTATGTTTATGTCCTCGAAGGCCTGCCAAAAAAGACATTCGATACTCAGATACAGTGCATGTCCAAATGGTATTAGAGCGTCTTAATACTATCATAAAACAGTCAACATTTCTAAATCTGTAGCACTGGTGACAGCACTTACCAGAGCTCCGCTGCTGAGCAAGATCATAAAGATTATGAAGGTTTCAAAATAGTCATGCTCCACAATGGTGAAGCAAGTCCGACGCAGGTTCCACCATTTCTTGCCTCGACCTTGGGTGATGTCCACAGTCAGACATGGCCAGCGCCTCACACAGTCTGAACAGAGAGGAAAGAGATACTATAGAGCATATTTCAGCAGATTTCAGCAAAATGAACACTGGTAAATATGTCACGGTTATTTTGACTCTGTTTTACAGGGTGGCTGTACCGTCAGTGAAGCAGGCCTCTGGCTCTATTGGCTCTGGCTCCTCTTCTTCCACTTCTTCTGGTTCAGGCACAGGTGGTTGATAGTCAACTGTGCTGCAGACCGAAGAATCCCCATCACTCAAAGCACCCATCAGCTGGTTGAGAATCACACAAGCAGATGAGTTACCATGCAAAATAAATAAATAAATAGGGAAGAAATAAAAATAAATGCACCATTAATTACAAGGGATGCTTTTTTTCCATAAATGTGGATGCAAATCAATGATGTTTGCAGTTACTCACTTTGATGTTTCTTGTTTTAAAGCTTTCATGAACTGAGTTTTCCTGTAATAAAGAAAAGTCTGCATGAGCAGTCAGAAAGATATCCAGCACCAAAAAAGTTTCCACCCACATCCACATCAACCCCACACACACTGCTAGCTTTACATTATTGTATGAGTAAGTAACCTGATTGAGCCTTAAATCTTCTCAATCTATAAGGTTTCTATTCCGCCAGACGTGGTTTCCGACCGGGAGACGGAGGTGATGTTTGTCGCTGAACAGGAGCTTCATGTGGTTTGTTTACAAAACGAAAATGGAAGTTGCGCTACTTCTTCCGGATTCGAAGGGCGTTGCTAGGTGACGAGCCACCGGAGGTTAGCCGGGGCTAGCTGGTTAGTACGGTATACTAATTTCAGACAGAGAAAAGCTAATTTCGTAAGCATAAAGGCGAATTTCAGTAATAGTAAATACGCAAAAGAGACACGAGTCAGGTAAGAGCTTGATGCTGAGATGTAGCATTAGCGAAATTAGCTATGTAGCAATTAGCAAAACAGTTAGCCTTTGCGCTCCTAATTTCCACAGGTGTTTCCGTTAAACCTGGAACTTCAGCACAGGGATCAATTGAGGTTGTCAAACGTTATATACTATTAAGAATTAAATGCAAATAAGAGATGCAAGTTGTTGAGTATAACGTTAATAACAGAGTGTCAACAAAAAATGTGCTTTGTCCTTGAGTCTGCAAAACTAGTTCATTGTTCCCCCTACAGCGATACATATAATCAAAGCATTTACTAATTCCCTGCCTGATTGATGGATCATGGTTCAGCTTGTCTGAAATTGGATAGTATTCAGCTTTGGCCAGTGTCATGAAATAAGGTGAAACGCTGTCTCTTCTACCACACTGTAACTTTATCCTGATTGGTTAAGCATACTATATGTGTGAAAAAGCCTGCTAATATGATGAGATGATTGACACAGCATTAAGTCGAGAAAACCAGAGACAGACAGACAGACAGACAGACAGACAGACAGACAGACAGACAGATAGATAGATAGATAGATAGATAGATAGATAGATAGATAGTTGTCTTACTGCGTTCTCTTGGTTATTTTCTTCATCTAAAATCTCAGATGAAAAGTCATTATCATAGTCAGAAGCATTTTCCTCATCCTCATCCTCATCCTCATCCTCCTCCAGGATTTCAAAGTCTGACTCTCCCTGGGCGATGGGCACATTGAGGTTGAGCTCTCCATCAACAGTAAATCCAGATGGCCTGCCTTCGACCAAACAGTTAGGTATCCCATCAGCTGTTTTAAAACTCGGACTGACATCCAAGTGGTTCATTTCAATTTCCTCCATTTTAGGGTCCCCAACATCCTCTGGACTTTCCTCAGGCTCCTTGGGTTTTCTGTCAAGAATCTGCAAGACCGTTCGAACAACAAAGGCTTTGAACCAGTCGATGCCCCGCGTGATCCTGCCGATAGCAATCTGGAGGTTGTTCATCTCTCCGTCATCATCTCCTGCCGAGAGGTTGTCTCCACTGAACGAGCTGAGCAGTAAGGCCAAGAAGAGGTTGAGCACCTGAAGAAGGATACATGAAGGACTCATAAAGGTAATAAAAACACAATCTGATATTTTAAGTATAAAATAAATACAATTTCAACAACTGATGTGAAAAACAAAAAATATATACATGGCAGAAGATGCACACAATCTGCAGATACTTATACATTTGATTCATCAATGAGAATTAAATTATCATTAACATTCATTCCTGATTCAAGAGTCAGAGAATACTTTATAGTCCCATATGAATCCCTAAGCTTATGGTGACTGATTGCCAGGTCAAAGAGTGCCGACTTTGCCTGAACTAAAGACGCCCAGGACTATCTCAAATACGCATCACATATCAAATTGGGCCTGCGATGATGCATCAGTAAATATTATGTCGTCTGCCTCCTGTTGCAGACGTTGCTATCTTTAGTTTCTTAAACCTGTTAGTCAATTTCTCGGTTCTTGTTTCCCAGGTTTAGCGGGAGATCATGGTTACAAGAGCCAGTGGCAGGCTGATCTATCTCATGCCAGTGCAGGAGCTGTGAATCAGTAAAAGAGGGTTGAAGAGACAGGATGAGCAGCTCACAGCTCAATCCCAGTATTGAGTTGTATAGTACCCAGTATAGATACTTGACGCATGGAGTAAATGCTCAAAAATATAACTAATTCCCCTGTTTACTTCCCTACTAATGCTGGTGATGCGAGATGTTCTCTTAGTTTTAGAAACAAAGAAATTGTCCAAAAAAATAATAAATAATTAACGCAAGATCATGTTTCTTTAAAAACCAGGTGTAAATACTAGTTTTTGTCTGGTGTAGTGATCTTGTCATCACCATGAAGTTCCCAGGCAATGAGCTGCAAAAAATAAAAGCGAAGATCAATCTTACATTTTAAATAGTGAGCTTTAGACACGGTTAACTTTCGACAGGACCAGGTTTGCTGGTTCCCTCTGCCTTTGGTCCTTATGCTAAGCTAAGTGGCTGCTAGTGGTAGCTTCATATCTGATGGACTGATGTGACAGTGGTATCAGTCTTCTTTTTCCCAACTTTGGGGGAAAAAAGCAAACAAGCACATTTTAAATAAATCTAGCTTTGAGTTTTCTTTATTACAAAGAACAACTCAGAGCTTTTGAATGTGTGCTACATAATGCAAGCAGAGAGGATGCTGAAAGTCAATAAAGAACCCAATGCAATCTGAGATGTCAGCAGCATTTTTGAAAATGAATGGGCTCAAGAGCAAAGATAATCAGCACAAAATGATCAGCATGTCCCTAAACATACAACTCTGCTACATGCTGTCGTGCTGATGGCCTAGTATGATTACCTCTCCATCAATTACGGTTCAATCTCCTATCAAATGACTTTTCCTTAACACCCAGTCCTGCTGCCACCTGAGCTCTGCTCTCTCAGCTGTCTGTGTTTGTTCCCTCAGTGGCAGCGTGCTTACTTGAGCCGGATCTTAGCACATACCCAAGGTCAAAACCACTGTTTGGTGGCACAAGTCATTTGATTTAAATAGAATACCCCCAACCCCTCCCCTCCCATGAAGTGTTTAAGTGCACTATTTGCCTTTATGTCAGCACAGATAGTGAGCATTCATGCATCAGATGAATGTACAGTGGTGTATGGATGGAGGGTTTAGTAGGGAGGGGGACACAGAGTGTGACACACAAAAAAGGCATGATAATATTGGCACAGTGTGGTCAGCGCACTACTTTTGTCAGCACTTGACGATGAGCCATTTCCTTTTCAATTCTATGAATAACCTTACAGGAAATGGTTTTGGCACTCATCATTAAATATGATGCCGAAATGATGTCTGCAAGTGATCATCTGTATAGAACTTCTTCTGTGAGGCCAAGACAAAATGTCAGGGTCACAGTATTGTCATACTCCAGACACTCAGGATTCTTAACTAAACAAATTCACACAAATTCACCCAGACAGTGAGAATCAGTTAGTACAGATCAGTTTAACAGCACAAACACAAAACTTGTGTGTTAAAGTTGTTGCTCGTGCTGTAATATGCTGCAATGCCCCCTGATGGAAACATTTCTCCCCCCCAGCTGTGTCTGTCTGTCCTCGGCCTTGCTCAGCTGAAGGATCAACAATAGATTGCTGAGATATGCAGACCACAAAATCTCCCGGCATTATAATAAGATAACTGTTAGATTTAGAAAGATTTTACAAAACAGGTTGTCAGCTTTACAGCTTCACAGTAGGGACAGTTGCTTAGTTGGGATATTGCCTGTGAGGTTGAGCTGAAGCATCTGTGAGCTTCTCAGGAGAGAGCATTAAAGCATAGTTTAATTGAGAGATAAAAACAGAAACACTGAGAAACAACTGGAAATTCTGATGCACAACTTGTGTGCTCAAAGATCTGAGTATACATTTAAAGCAAAAACAATACATTCACATTCAGTGACACAGATGGACACACAAACATTTACCATTCACCAGAATTCACACTTACCACTAGATTTCCAATGACCATGACCATCATGAAAACAACCAGACACATCCCTGTTCCGGCCACCTCCATGCAGTCCCACATGGTCTCTATCCACTCCCCGCACAGGATGCGGAACACGATGAGGAACGAGTGGAAGAAATCGTTCATGTGCCAACGTGGCAGCTCACACTCTGAGGATATTTTGCACACACAATCCTTGTAATTCTTGCCAAAGAGCTGCATGCCCACCACAGCGAAGATGAAGACAATGATGGCCAGCACCAACGTCAAGTTTCCTAAAGCTCCAACAGAGTTGCCAATGATCTTGATTAGCATGTTGAGTGTGGGCCAGGATTTGGCAAGCTTGAAGACTCGAAGCTATCTCCAACATGGGACATACACACAAACAAGGACAACGTGAATAAAAATGAGGAAAAGTCACTGTGGTGAATGGACAGATATAAATTCAATCAGTGTTTCTCACCAGA
Source organism: Decapterus maruadsi (assembly GCA_030347415.2). Classification (NCBI taxonomy): domain Eukaryota; kingdom Metazoa; phylum Chordata; class Actinopteri; order Carangiformes; family Carangidae; genus Decapterus; species Decapterus maruadsi. The sequence goes on along the minus strand of CM064888.1, from coordinate 6,739,137 downwards.
CGGAAAGACCTGAGGACGGAAAGCCCCTGGACATTGGCCAGCCCCAGCTCCACAAGACTGAGAGTGACAATGATGCTATCAAAAATGTTCCAGCCAACTTGAAAATAATAGTAGGGGTCCATGGCGATGAGCTTGAAGAACATTTCAGCTGTGAAGATCCCAGTAAAAACCTAAAGTAGTAAAGATTTTCTTTTTACAAGAATTGGCAAGAATGAAGACTTTTCCTCTATCATCGCTGAATTGAAATTCAAAATCCAATGAGGTGCATATTCACCAGGTTCCCCACTGAGAGCATGTTGTCGAACTCAGGTGTCATGGGGTAGTGCTCCATGGCCATGAAGAGCGTGTTGAGCACAATGCAGATGGTGATGGCCAAGTCAACAAAGGGGTCCATCACCACAAAGAGCACCCATTCTTTCATGGTCACCCAGGACTTGCAGCAGTTCCACTTAAGGAATATGTCAGCAAACTTATACCAGCCAGGTGGGCATGGCCTTTGTGCATCCTCCAAGTCTAGATGAAGACAAAAAATGAAAAACAATCAGATAGTCTACCATCAATTTTCTCAAAGTATATTATCTGTAAGTGATAATAAGGAAACAACTCGCAGAATCCTGCCAGGCCCCTTCATAGCTGAGCTGAAATAGCCCAAGCTTAACACCGCGAGGGTGCAACTCTGAAAGCTGATGGGGATTCCTCTTGCACACATTGTGATTAGCCTGATCATGGCAAGCACTGAACAATGCTACTGTATTAGCATGGGAGAAATGAGTGTATAATGTTTACAACTGCTTGATAATCTAAGCAATTAGAGGTCACATTAGAGCTTAGGCTCTATGAACCTGCAACTAAGCCTTGTGTATTTCTTCATTCCCTGATGGCACTTGACACTTGCAAGCACCCTGCTGCTTAAAGCAGAAGTAAGTGATATATTTGTGTTAATATAAGTCTTAAATAGTTATATCTTCCGACAGCAATCACTTACATAGAGTGTTTGGACCAAAACACGGGTCTGTCAGTCACTCTGCTCTGCTCTGAGCCGAGGAGAAAACATTTATCGTATCCTACAGTTTTTATCCAATGAGGAGAGAGAACGGCATGCAGGGCTGTGTGTGCAGCCAAGGAACGCCGTGAATGTGGCGACGTAGGGACGAGGACTGTTATGGTGCGTTCAGCTATTTTTCCGAAAGTGGTACCAGTTCGATCTGGTACGAGTTCACCGGTCGGAAGTTCTGGCTGTTATAGTGACTTTCACTGGTCGGAAAAACACGAGTGGGTTACCTGGAACGATACAAAGTCGTAAGTTGTGACTTGAAGCTGTAATTTACGATTTCAAAAGCCTGCCTGGAACGCAGCATTAGCGAAAACGACCGGACCACTTACTTCTTCTTTAAGCCTCATAGTGTTGTATCATGTGTTTGTTTAAATGTAATCCAAGCTAGAAAATATTTGTAATTCTGTGTGATGTTTACTGTATTATCAGCATGAAGTTTCTATCTTTATTGGCACTGTACCTTCCATAGCAGCTGTAGTGCGGACAGTCATGGCACTAGAGGATCTCTGTTTCAGGGCAGATTCTTCCACATGAAGCATGCTGTGCACAGAGCCCAGTGACTTCTCGCTGAGTTCGTAATCTACAGCAGACTGTAAAATATGTTGAGATAATTTGAGCACACACACAGATTTGTCTCATGAAGCTCATGAAGAAACTTCAGTAAATCAACTAACCTCCTTCAAAGTTGGTGATCTAACGAGTAGATGGGGAATGATTCTCCCGTTACAATCCTTGATGAATTCGTCATGTTCAAGACTCCTTTCATCATCTGCCAACTCGGATGATGTATGATGACTGAGCGATTTCTTACTGGTCAGAGTGGCTCGGCTCCCAAGAAGTTGAGCCTGTGGAGTTTCTGATTTATTTACACACACTTTGAACATGTAATAATTGCTCTAACTTGTGGATGTTGTGAGCAGGTATATTTAGTAGTAGGTATGTAGATAAGTATTGGAACCACATAGCTATGTGTGGTTCAATACAACCTTAACCTCATCTTAGCAACAGCAAATATTGACCAGATACCAGTGCCCTCTTCTTCTAGAAGCTGCATGAATATAGTATCTGTGGTCACTGTGGATCATCATGACATAGCTGATACCTGATCTGGTCATTAACATCAGTATCGATAATGATTTATTTTAGTCTACGGGATCGGTGAATCTCTAGCTTGTTGCATCCTTTACCTGTTCTTGATTCTTGAGTTGCTCTAGTAGCCGCTGGAACTCTGCCTCTTTCTCTATGGCCTCTTGTTGAGTTGCCTGATTCTGCTCTTCATAAGCCATGGCTACCACAGCCAGGATGAGATTGATGAGGTAGAAGGAGCCCAGGAAAATGACCACCACGAAGAACAGCATATATGTCTTACCAGCCGCCCGCAGGATCTGTGTTTGGACCAAAAAAGAAGCTACGAGAACTAAGGACAAATTTCATAGAATAACTTAAATTCTAAAATGAAAAAGTGTGGTTAGAGGTTATGAGTCTGTTGCAACAAATGAAAGAAGTGCCAACCAGCTGGAAAAGGTTCTCCCAGTAGTCTTGGGTCATGAGTCTGAAGAGGGCCAGGAAGGACCAGCCAAAAGAGTCGAAGCTGGTGTAGCCATAGTTGGGGTTCCTCCCAGCCTTCATGCATGTGAACCCTTCGGGGCACTTTCTATCAACAGGGAAGAAGAGTCAGCATGCTACAATTGCGCTCCCCTTACCTCATACTGTTGTGACAGGTGTAAATGAGATAGTCAGAGTAGCTAATACATACCCAGCATCAGAGCTGTTCCCACAAAGCAAAGCATCTAGGCTGCCCTCCAAATAATAGTGATTTTCTATAACCAAACAAGAACAGAAATGCTGACATCCACCCCCAAAAATGTAAAGCTTTAATAAGAGACACAATCCATAGTAAACATACCTGTGTTTTCTATATATTCCTGAAAATTGAAGGTACTGTTGTAATATGATGTATAGTTGGTACCGTTGATGGACATGGTAGACATGGTGGGCATGGTGTCATTGAAATCCATTGTGTCATTAAAAAATTCAGTTTCATTTAAAATGGGCCACCGCACACATTTTTGACGTAGATTTCCCATGAAAAGCTGAAGGCCAACAAGGGCAAAAACAGCAAGAGCAAAGACGGTCAGAATCATGACGTCCACCATCTTCTTCACTGACTGGATCAAAGCGCCCACGATGGTTTTAAGACCTGAGCAAACAGATATATGTCTCATTGACTATTATATAGCTGAACATCATATAGCACTGCAACAACAAATGATAAAAATACTATCACAAATTATTCATGAAATACTGAGTATCGTCCTATTATTTATCTATAATCACAAAAAATAATACCACCAACACATCAAATAAAACATCAACACTAATTGAAACAAAGTATGTTATGCTTTAGCAAACTGAACACACAATAACATATTTGGACACACACACAAATCAATGTATTAAATATTAAAAAATACCAGGAATCACAGTAATTGTTTTGAGGGCTCGAAGCACACGAAATGTCCTGAGGGCTGACACGTTGCCAAGGTCAACAAACTCAGTGACGTATCTGTGGAAGGACATAATATAATAAATCAAAGTCACCAGCAAGATTAGACACAACATATTATTTATGTATCAATATTAGAACTATCCACATACACAGTACAATATCATTTGATTAAGTGATTAGTTTTGATTTAATTTATGCACTAAAATGCTGATTAATGTCACAATAAGATCATTTGAAAAAAATTATCTGATTTTAATGTGATTTCACAGTTTGATAAGCATGAGCTCAGATACTTACGCCATGCTGATCACCATGAAATCCAGCCAATTCCATGGATCTCGAAGGAATGTAAAAGATCCAACACAGAAACCTCTCGACAACACTTTGATTGTTGCCTCAAAGGTATAAATACCGGTAAAAACATACCTTGACAGAAACAATGCACCATGAATGAGTATTACTAAAATACTGTACAACACAGGAATTATTGATATTAGAAAAAGTGGTGAAGTACTCACTCAACGGTTTTACTCCATGCTGGTGGGTTGCTCATTGTCATGAATACACAATTCGACAGAATCGTAATCATGATGAACATGCTAAATAATTTAATCCAGAGTTAAGGAACGTACATTACAAGTACAGTGTAAGCAGATGTCCCAGCACTTTACCCAACATTTAAACCTAAATTCACAAATGGCAACAATAGTTCAAAGGATATGAATGTATGAGAATTTTGATGGCTCCTCTCCTAACCAAACTAAAGGGGCTCAGAATGTAGCAAGCTGGTTCAGCGTTGAACCTGTAGATCGTGTTTCCTTTGCTGATCACAATGAATGTCTGAAAAACACAAGAATTATTTGTATGAATACTTGTGAGTCCAAAAATAACATTTCAATAAATACTTAGTGATGACAATCCTGAAATAATAAACGAACTAACATATGCATACCATGAAACTGTATATGTTTCGTAAAGGGATAGTGTATGCAGTTGTAATAACAAATTTATGTCAAGTAATACATCCTGCCGTAATGTGAGGTTGCAGAAGGACAGCGTCAAGCTCATTAAATGGTGGGTGTGTTGTGTGCTTCAGCAGAAATTAATGGCCTCGTGAGACAGACTTTTTGTGCTTTGTAGAAGGGGTCCAGGTCCTCCAGAGGTGTGTTGAGCAGCTCTGATGGAGGGTCTCCATAAATCATAGGCAGATTCTTTCCCGCCTCCAAGTCAACATTTGGGACTGCTGGCTCTTCCTCCTCTTGACCCTCTACATGTGCTTCTCCGGCCTTTTTACTTTCCTCCGCGAGCCTCTCGATCTCCGCCAGTGACTTCTCGGTGAAGGGGCGTAACTCAAAGTTGACTGGGGGAGGGAGCAGGTTTGCCATCTTCGCATCGCGAAGGGATACCGCCTCACCAGGGTTTCCCTAGAAGAAGCTGGAGGCAGAACATATCAGTGAATACAGGAAACACCATGCGTTGCTAACCACAGCACTGAGATGGTATTGAATGCGTAAAGCATCGAGCCATGACCCCAAAACCTCAACCATTTTCAGCTCAACACAAACATTTTGATTTAAAATTAAACTTAAAAAGACCTTCGTTGTCCTTACGGAAATTGTGCTGCACAGCATCTGAACAATCATCCCATTTCCACTCAACACAATTCATACGTTAAAACCTCTCCTCCCAAGTCATACATTAAAAATCCATACAGGATTAACAGTCAAGAGTCCAGGGATCCTGTAATGTGTGGATGTGTATGTCTTCTTCTCTTTTTTGTGTGATTGTAAACACCTTTGGTGGTCTTAGAACAACCAATTAATTGAAAATAATCAATAGAATAATAGATCTTTTTGCATTTATAAGTTGAGTTTCTTTTTCTTTCCCTCCCTCTTTCGGTGGTAGCCGCTTAAAACTGGACCCAGTCAAAGCAGACATTTGAAACCCACGGTAAGGGCCCACATGTAGACACAGCTTTGGTTTGAAGTGTCGCAAGCCGTGTCTCCACAGGTGTCCAAAGTGGTGGTAACGATTGTGGGTCTCAGTTTCTTTGATCTGTGTCCAAACCCATCACCCTCGATCACTCCTGCCCTCAGCCGTGCACCCTACATCTCTGACCCGACACACCTTGCCACACCATGAGCACCTAAAAGTGTCAAGACAAGTAACAAAATGACTAGACGCACTCAGGGCAAGAGCTTGGACTTTCCCACCCTTCTAAAGAGACCATGACATTACTTGTGTACATCAGATTACTTATTAGCTTAGCAGACGCTCCATGCTGGGTCCAAGTGGCATTTGCTTACATCCTTTGATGTGTTTAGCAACCACTCAAGATCACTTGGTTTCTTCTGGTGCAACTAAGGTTAAGCTGCTGCCGTCAGGGACACTAATGTAGTTGACTGTCAGACGTGTAGATTTGAATAAAAAACATTTTGGGATACTAAAAATGTGAATTGGTACTGCTTTTCCATAGGTGCTAGTAAGACTATAATCCTGACACTGTTGTTTTATCTAACAAGATCTACGTACGGGGACAAATCTCAACGTAAATAGGTTCATATGAAACATGTATTTCCCAAACAGCAACTATACCAATATGCATTGTGCAGATGTAGCTTTCTAAGTTTTAAGCTTTGTGTTGTCAACCCATTGATCACACTACTTTTGTCATCCTGGATCAAAACTGACCCGATCTGTTCCACCTGATTGTGCCACTAGAACTTTTATTTTGGAGTTTTATGGTCAACTGCCCTAATTTACATAAATGTATACTTAATTTTGAGTCAAATTTTAATAATGTTAGAGAAAAACATATTTCTGATATAACTGATTCCAGAAAACAAAGCTGAGCCCTTCACAAACACAGAACAATCAAAAGCTGTCTGTTGCCTTGTAACATCCACTTGTGGCTTCACTAAATGTTAGAGACCACAGATACAACATTAATTGCCAAAACACACAAACGAGCTGGCAACAGATTAAATAGCTGTTGAGTTCACGCACAGAGGCCAACTGAGCCGTGAGACACGCTGGGATGGACTGCAAGAGTGACAGCGATAGCCACCGATTGCACATATCAATTCGGGGGGTATAATGCCCACTCAAACCGCCTCGCTTGAGCAGAAACGATGCATTCACACACACGGGAGGGGACGCACACGTTTGCACAGATACGGTGGCTGCCCAGCTGCTACAGGCAATCAAGACGGAGCGTCGTGTTACAGAAGCCCGATGACTCTGCTCATTCCATCCTGGCTGAGCCTTTGCTCTGCGCCTCACATCCCTCCGATAAACAGGACAGCATGCCAACTTATCTTACCGAGCTGACTCCTCTCCCCTACTACCTTCTATTTCACATGGGGCCCCAAACACACTAAGCTTCCGCCTCTGCACCCTTAACAGCACTTTACAACCCCCCTGCCACCACCCCCACCTCCACCATCCTGCTATATGACACTTGAGGCTCTAAATCCCTCTTCATACAACAGGACTTCAATCATGCCATCTCGCTTCTATCACTCATCAAAGCTGCCATCCCTGATCACTCAAACGCACCAGATACCGACGGCCCCCTTCAATTAAAAGCAAAGCATGGGCACTTTATCTTACACAGGTATTCACAGTGTTTATCAGCGTCATCCAGTCACAAGACGGCCAGCACAATGCTACACCTCTACCGCCTTCTCCCTCCACACTCCTCCTCAGGCCCTTTCAACCCCTCATCATCCCATTTCAAAACCCCCCATTCTGGGAGACATGGGCCCCGCTGCCCTCGACCGTGAGCCAACCTTAAAATACACATCCTGAGAATGGATGTGTTTCTCTGTGGCTTATGGGGAACATTTCCTGATTGCATTACATCACACAGCTACTGCTAAAGCCATCAAATGTTCTTTTTTTAAAAGAAGCTGGGTCCCTATGTTGAAAGTCTGCCAATTTTTAAAATAAGGCCTCTTGCTGAGGTTGTTGCTTTATCACCGACGTCACGTAGGTAAATAATACGCTTTGGCATCATGTTAAGTTTTGTAGCTACATTTATCAGGGTCTCTACATGAAAGAGCCAAGAGTGCACAGCCAAGACCGGGATATTTAGTGTCAGTCAAAATAGATTATGTATAGCCCACTTAAACTCATCATTAAAAGTGTCTAGAAAATACGATCCTGTCTCAGTTTTTAAGATCAAGAACAAAAACAACTGGTAAGTAGATGTTGAGACGGAAGGAGTGCCAGATCCAGAAATGTGAAATGCAGTACAATACGAAGTGTTGTAATTATTATATTTATCATTATCATGTTATTAATTCTGATACATCAGTGTGTAAGCAGCATTTAGTCATTATCACTACTCAAGGGAAAGCTACGTCATGTATTTTATTATTTATTTTCATTTCAGGTAGTTTTGTCATGTGGTTCTCAACCTTGGTGTCAGGCCTTGCGAAAGGATCTACAGTTAAATTTGAGGTGAGTGTGTGTGTGTGTGCGTGTGTGTGTGTGTGTGTCTGAGAGAGAGAGTATGTGTGTATGTGAATGAACTCAATGACATTTGAAATGTGTAAAAAGGGCTTCAACCTGGTCAACACTCTCCTGTTTGACAAGATGTTACAGGTTTGGTAACCACTGGTTTAATCATTTTAGTGCATTTTAAATCTTCATATGTGTGTTCTTATGTAAAATCATGATCGGCAAAGTTACTACCTAATACTGTATAGTGCAGAAACATGTACAATAAGTCCTGCTAAAATTAAACTGAGGTCTAAAATCTGTATTTCCCAATGTGACGCTTTTATAGGTTTTACAGTTCTCGTCCTCATGGCTGACTGTTTTGTTATGTATACTGGTCTTGTGCAGATAGAATGAGTGTGCATCTCTGAGTTTATGTTTCACCTGAGCGTAAACCTCCAAATATCAAGCCAAATACAGATACCAGCTTAAAAACATGATGGTTGTGAGGTGAGGTGATATGAGGTATGATACACACAGGCAGCCCAGTTTAGTTTTACTGAAATGTTCTGGGTACAGATTAAATTATATTTTAGTCCAATTGCTTCTTCGTCTTCCTTTTGAGTAATATAAAAATGTATATACCCATGTACCTAAAAAAATTATTAACTTGAGCACAGCTGTTGAGTTAAACCACTTCAAGGGTCTTGCTGCCGACAATCAGCTCATTACTTGTCCATGCTCGCTCAGTGGCTGTGGACAGGTGGCAAACTGAGGAAGAGGGTGGGAATGTTAGATTTCAGAGGCCTTCCCCGAGAGTAATATATATATCACCTTGCATGTCAGTGAGGGCCATGTGACCTGTGACATTCTGGCCGAGGATATAGACTGGGTAATGTAGACACCTCTTCGTCACACTAGCCGGCCGTGGAATGTGAATGCCAATATTCACCTCCGGAAACCAACCAAACTAGTTTTTTTTTGGTTTTGTCACAAGGGCAGCCCAAGTTTACACAGTTTTCACCTCATAAACAGTAAAGAAGATTAATTCGCTGGACTTCAGGGTCAAATTTCCTAATGTGATCCATGAAGCATTAGAACGCCAGGTAGATCTTTGTCCCTCCTGTTGAAGTCCAAACATACCAGCATCACAAGTATCGATCCATTCCTTGGTAAACTTAGACATGAGTAGAAACTCTACTCAGCTGTTGAGGCAATGTCCATGTTTCCTGTGCTACAGCAGAGAAGTACCCAGTATTTTAATCAGTTTTAATGGCATGTTGTCTTAACTCCGATGCCCTGAAGATGCCAGGCAGTTAAAAAGACAAGTCCTTTGGCCACACGGCAAATGCCTGAGTCCCCTCATTATTACAGCCCTTACTGGCCCTGGTATGTGGTCAGGTTGTAAACGACAGATCTACAGAGCAAACAAGGGGCTTTTATCCACACGTCCTTTGACATCTGCCGTGCTCCTGTTCCCCCTGTTTTCTCACGGGGTCAAATCGCAACACTGTGGTTTGCTGTCTCCCAGCTTGCTTCAACACCCTGTCACCCACCAGTTAACCTTGTATTTCAAACCCTATAGGGAGCCACATTAAAACAGAACCTTCCACCTGTTGCTGGCTCCTACCGTGTCATTGTATGTTGCCACTAGGCACATTTTGCACTTCAACAAACTGGACGGAAAATGATCAGCATGTTCAAGGCCTCGGTAACTACTCAGGGTCAAGCCCCTGGTGTCTTTGACTCTTATTTTGATGTCTTTCTCAGATGTGCAACCAGGAGACTTAGTTGCACTTATACCTCTACATGCATTATGTTGCTGCTAAGAGGACAGCTGCTGTCATTCACGGTATGCTTCTGTCGCTGCATACCGAGGAGCTGTGAAGACCAAGTGTAATCTCCCTGGTGCAGGCGGGTGGTCAGATGGTTAAGAGATACATACACAGTAGGCCTACTGGTTTATAAATCCAAACTTTAAACAATGTGTCTCTGACTTGTCTAAGCCAAGGAAATGTTTCATCACATCCATCTTGTTCTCCTGGATAACGACAACATGATATTAAGAGTATACCAATAGAGCGTCCTATCTAAACTAGTAGATGACTAATAAAGTAACTTAAGCTGTTTTGGAACAAACCATAAATGTAAGATGAACTTTTTTTCACATCTCCAGGAGTAATGTCATCCTCGAACAACTTTCTAGCTGCTTTCTAGATTGGTGCAGTCTCAAACTGACCCATTTGGCCTTTGCACTTGCTGCACAGAAATTTGAGTAGATTACATGTGAAAGTGATATAGAGAATATTCCATCCAGCTTGTGTGAGACCAGGGGGAGCTATTATCATACTCATAACACCAATCAAGTCCATAAAAAACACACAGACATCCACGAAGGAACTGCTGATGTTTGAAACATCTATCTGAAACAAAACGTTAAAAAAAACACATGCCGTCTCTGTCACATAACAGTCCCTTGGGGAAGCAACACAACTGTACGTCGCTGATTGAACTGATCAAATACAGTATTTTGAGGAAAAAAGATGCACTTCTTTAACCTTACTTCACCTTTTGAATACTCTGGAAATACAGAGGCCCAGCCAAGCAGTCACATGGGCTCAGTTGGTGAAAGAAACTCAAAACCGACACCTTGTGCGTCCAAGAACATGTGATGCGGGACACAAACACACTTAAAGGCAGAGGAAGACACAGATACATCTTTACATATTATGTGTGTTGGAAGCCATATAAATATGTATTTTATGCTATGTACCAAACATGGGCTGACAAGGGTAAACATATCCGCTTTGAATGAGATTTACCTTTAAATGTAAATTTAAAATATCCAAGAAAAATGATGCAATATGCAAATAAAACTTACTCTAAGAACTTTAAAACACCACCTGACGAAACCCGTCCATGTTGAAATCTGCATTGGTTCTACTGCTGGAGCTTCAATGTAGGAGCTCGGCCTGTTACATAAGGGCTGCAGGTGCACTGTTGACAGGAATCTAATGTGAACACCAGTCTCCACGTCCTCCCCTGTGTCCAGAGATCTGCTGTGCCTGCATGGGGCCAGGCTGTCTCCGTAGTCCCACACTTCTGATTGGGGGCAACAGGGATTAACGGTGGAGAAATGGAGGGGCATGAGCATCCACAGCATCACAGTATCTTGCCCATTTGCCATGAAGACATGGGCTAAAAATAAAACTTTGCCCCCTGTGGGTGGAGGCATAGTGGGGATTGAGAAGGTTGCAAACTGTCCACACTGGACATTACAGCCATGTGCACGGAGGGGGATATTCACCTGGCAGGTGCAGACAGGGGCCTGTTATGATGCTCATGCGCACTTTACCCTCTAATACTCCAGGAAAACACACGCTGTGTGTGCACAACACTGCACAAACGTACCCTTTAAAAAGCACATTCAAGAAGTCATAAATCTACCAATTCCAAATTTGACCTAAGCTTAATTACAGCTCCAGGTTTATTATTAGAACAAAGGCGCTCAAATTAACGTTGCATCTAATTTCTTTGGTAGTAAAGCTGGTTAGTTTGAGTGCCAAACCCCCCCTTCTTTTTATACAATGAAAACTGTTATTGAAAACTTTATAAATATCCTAACAGGCCAAATGAGAAGTAGCCAAACTATACTTCTCTCAACTCAACACAGATTATTGCAAAATTTGTAGATTTCATACACAAAAAAGGGAAAATAAGGATCAAACTCACAACTGGTGGAGACATGAAATGGCCCCAAACGTCAGTAATAATCCGAGTTTTCAAAGAACAACTCTTCAACCTGCAGGCTGACGTGAAACTTTCCTAGGTTTCCAAGGTTCATGCAGGAGTCATCTCGCTCCTCAACCTACTCAAGGAAGACAACAGAAGGCAGGAGGTGGGTTACCTTGCACGGTAAAGCAAATATATCCACAGAATCCGAGAAACTTGGGGGGGAAAAATCAAGTCTTCTGTGAAGCCTTACACCGAGGACGTAACTCTCCCCTTGTGGCAGCCAGCGCGGGGCTGCAGGACAGCTGTTGCTGACGCAGTGTGGTGTCCTGCAGTGAAACCGGAGGAGTCGCTCCAGGTAGGATCAGATCAGACCTTTGACACTCTGGCAACGGAGCCGCTTCCTCGTTCCCACACAGCTGGTCGCTCCCGGTGCTTTGCAACTCTTTTTTTTTTCTCTCGTCGCAAAGTAAAAGCGGGCATGCTTACAGCAGAAGCAGCAGCGCACATGAAACTGGGGTCCCGCTGCAGGATCACTGCAGCACGGATCAAACTCTCACCTCGGGGTTTTATTCATCTGACCCGTCTGCAAGATCTGCGTTAAAATCTCCTCGCTTCAGATTTGGCTGCAAAATTTAGGTATTATATTAGTGTAATGAAATCTTTAACAATGAAACATCGCTTCTATGACACTGTCTATCCATTAGTCACTCATGCTCATTCAATATTTCTTGCTGAGTAGTGTATTTATGATAACGGTGTGGTTGGTGCTTGTGCATGTGTGCAGCTGAATAATCCATAGAGGGCCCAATAGGCTATTTTACAGTTCAGTTGAACGTTTTGTCATTGTCCCTAAAGCAGTAGGCATATCCTACAGAAGAATGTGTGCATTGAAGAAGTTTCATTGGTGAATTTGTGTGTTTTTTTCTTTCACTCTGTTTCAGAAAATAGTGGATGAACATGAGGTAAAACCGAAAGGGATGATTTCTCTCTATCTAAGGATGTTAAAATATCAGTTGTTCATGTTCTTTGGACAATGGCTAGAAACATGATATAAAAGCCCAATACAAGGAAATAATACAATATTAGATTTATAAGAATTGCTTGGTGCTGTAGCCACAAGAGGGCAGCATGATGGATTTCTATCTCACTGGAGGTTCTTTGATTTAGGTATATACTGCGCCCTAATACCACAAAACATAACTACAAACATTCAGAAATGTGTGGAAACAATATTATAATGAAAGTACTCACAGATTGTCTAAGAAAAAATGAATAGATGGAGACTGACAACTGTTTTTAGACTTGTTGACAGGGCCCATGTGGACCTGTAGGCAATGGGCCCAATATCTAACATCCACTTAATGAAATGTGAGTAAAGCTATTAAAGGTCACATGAGACATATAAATAATTCTCAAGGAAAAATGATCAGATTTTTGATTACATTTTTAGCAAATGACCTCTCCATATGCAGTGAGAGGGACGGGGCTGCATCATTACACTTCATACAGTCTGATTGGGCGAGTCCTCCTGTCAATGTGAAGGCTATATTTGGCTGAAAGGTGTGTAGTATGATTATACAAGGAAAATGATATCTGTGATTACAAATGTTAACTGGGTGTCATCTGTTTCTTGGAAACGGAGCCTGCTGCAATTTTCCCCACCTTCTCCTTTCCCATGGGAGCAAACTGTCCCAGTTTCAAGACAGGAGACAAATGAAATTATACTAAATGTTGAAGAAAAATGGCCAAGTTTTCTCACAATCAGTGACATCAAAGAGATATAAATAAGCTCAGTAGCTTGTTGTTTTTTTTTTTTTTTAATTTCATCACAGTATGGAAACCACCTTTGTAAAATAAATTTGACTCAACTGTTCTGTCTACTTCTATTAGTGTCAGATCTAATCATCTTTAGATACAAAAATGTTCATGAGATTTGCATTTTAATTTTTTTTAACACATAGAATTAAATTTTTTAATTTAATTCTATGTGCCTTAATCTGCTTTCCATACCCTGGATACAATAACAGAATATTATAAAAGTAATAATAATCAAAGCGATAATAATAATCCTCTGCTCCTAAAATTAATATTAAAAATATATAATTATCATTATTATTATTATTATTATTAGGGGTAGCAGTGGTAGAAGTTGTACTACTGGTAATAATTTGTGGTAAGTAGGAACTGTTTGAAAGGGATTGAGGGAAGAATTAAAGACGTGACACCGTTACCATGGAGACGCAGTTGCTACATCCGGACGCTGCGTAGAAACGGTTTGTGTTTCATCCTTTTACTCTTATTTTATTAGTTTTAATACGTTCAATACGTTGTTCCATTTAGTTGACGGTAGTTTTTAAAGTTACAGGAGAAAATATTGATTATTTTATAGAGTTTTCTTTGTGTTTTTTGTTTGTTTGTTTGTTTGTTTTTATAACCGTTTGACGAGCTAAAGTCTGTTAACTTTTCAGCGGTAGCTACATGTTTAACTTACGTGTTATAAAAAGCAGAATAAAACACGCTGTTTTCTGTCTGTTTCACGCAGAAAAACATGGACTCCGAGTACGTAAAAAAGCATCTCGGACGGTGTCTGACAGACGGACTGGCTGAGGTGGCCGAGCAGCGGCCTGTGGACCCCATCCTGTACCTCGCACACTGGCTTTATAAATACAACACAAACGTCGAGTACGAAGCAGAGGTAAGCTGCTGTTCAGCTGCTGTTCAGCTTTCTCCTCAGTGGGGGGAGGCATTGCACAACACACTGTGTGTACAGAACAGACATATAACCTGGGTTTTTAGCGGGATGCTGTTATAAGAAACTTGAATTTAACTTTTTACGTATTAAAATGTATCAAATATGCAGGACATTACACAACATACTGTGTTTAAAGAGCAGACCCCTCCTTCTGATCATTCACTTATCTTGCTGAACTTTTTTTTTTATTTAGTTTTATATATAAATATTGGTATAAGACAACAAAACACACTGAACAGTCTGGTATTCAACAGCATTATATATTTATTTACACACAAAGATGCCTCCAAAAACTGGTAGAAACAAATACAATATGTAAAGTAGTGTGATTTTGATTGATTATTTGACAAGTTTACAATATCAAACACCATAAAAGTCAGTGTTGTTGTCTACAGCTTGTTTCCACTGCCCCCAAGTGGACAAAAAAAGTGTTAATCCAGGTTTAACCACATAACACGTAATCCAAGTTTGAATGCAAGACTGTATCTGTAAAGGGATATTCCTAATAATTTGACTTAGATTACAGGAAAGGGTTTTTTATGTTCCATTGGTAACAGGACAGATAAATATTCAGAAGTGATCCTGTTAATGCTGTGTTGTCACAGAAATAATAATACTGGAGAACATGCCCCCACTCACCAAAAGAGGAATTACACTGTCTTGTATGCCACTACTCTACTGCTTCTACTACTGTAGAGCCCTGATCAAAGTGGAGGATGACACAGACTTAGACTGTCTAATCTCCTCAAGCTAAGTGCTATAAAGGTATTAAGCCTATAGAGACAGCGGCAGTAAAACCCCACTCACCTTTTACCTTTAACCTCAATGCACGAGTTCTGTATGCCTGGAGCTCTTATGGCTGCTCAAAAGAGTCTGAAGCCTTTGTAAAAAGTGCAGTTAATCCTTTTCCCTCAGTTACACAAACCTTGTTTTTTTAATTTGCAGAGAAAAGCCAATTTGGCTCTTCTGGAGCAGGAGCAGGCGTTGCATCAGGAGAAGCTGAGGGAGCAGCGAAAGAACAGTGAGGCCTTGGAAGAAGCAAAGAAAGTATGTGACAAAATCCTTGTTCTGTTTTCCAAAAAAGGGTATCTTATAAGAAACATCCAAACCTCTGTTTTCTCCTCCATTAATTATCTGAGACCTTCTTACAAAGAAGTTCTCTCAACTTGCAGGAGTTATTGGTGGAAAGTTTGTGCTATCTTGTTTTTTTTTATTTCCTAATTTTGTCCCAGTCAGTTTTTTAAGAATGGTTCTGAAGTCCATCTTAAAACACAACTTACATGTACAATAAACAAGTTAGTGCTTGAAAGAGTTTCTCAAGACAATGTTTAATGTCTAGTCACAAAAATTGGATTATACAGACTTCAGCTTTAGAAATTAATATTCAATCGTGACTGAAGCAAATACCAAGAAATCAGAGGAACAGCAGATGAAGGAGGTAAGGTCAGTAATGCACCGTGATGTGCTCCAGTTACGTTTGCAAGTGCAGGTTAATTAACATTTTGAGCAAAATCCAAGAACATATGGCCACATTAACAGATCTCTGAGATGGCGCCTATGAGATCTGATGCGTCTCCACCAGCCACAGCCACAGGAGCTGCTGAGGACAACAAACCTGTGTCAGAAGAAAAACCAAACTCTCCTCCTCCTGAGCAGCAGCAGCAGGGAACAGATGAGGCCCAAGCTGAAGCTCAGGAAAATGACACTGAGCAGGAGGTGATAAACATAGATCTCAAATCTGTGTGTCTCTGGTGGTGGTGGTTCCTTCCTGATCATTTGCGTCTCTTCTTCTGTGACCTTTGGTCTCTGATTTGTGATCTGTTTGCGGTGATGGTGCAGGGTGCTCGGTTAATACTGTGCAAGTGTGCATTAGCTATCAAATGACTGACTTCAAATGCTTTAAGGCGTTGGTGTGTCTGCCAGGTGAAGGCTGCAGATGATATAACCAGTCCAGTCCAGTCCCCCAGGAGAAACCCTGAGGAGGCGGAGGAGGAGGCCACATCTGAGCCTCTCAGTACTGAAATGCCTGTAGAAAAAAACGAAGTGGAGCCAGGGAGCGACGAAGCAGGAGAGAAAAGAGAAGAGGAGCCACGTGACAATCAAGTACAGGAGAAAATTGAGGAGGAGGAGGGAAGTGTCAGTCAAGTAGAGGAGAAAGCAGAGGAGGGAAGTGTCAAACATGTAGAAGAGAAAGCAGAGGGAAGTGTTGAACAAATAGAAGAGAAAACAGAGGAGGGAAGTGTTAAACAAGTAGAGGAGGAAACTGAGGAAGCAAGTGTCAGTCAAGTAGAGGAGAAAATTGAGGGGGAGAAAAGTGAAAATCAAGAAGAGGAGAAAACTGAAGAGGAGGGAAGTGTCAGTCAAGCAGAGAAAGACCAAGATGAGGAGAAGGTGATGGTTAAATTAGTTTTATTTCAGTCCCATAATTTATAGAAGGATGGTTTCTATCGTTGCACTGACATCTAGTAGTTCATTTACATCTGTGTCTATAACAACTGCCCTGCAGGTGGTTGATGAAGCTGACAACACTGAGCCTGAGCAGACTGAACCACACTCGACTCCTGGCAGACACCGAGAGGCTGACGACTTAAAAACAGACACGACAGAAGAGACACGCGACAAACAAAGTCCTCGAGAGCCAGAGAAGGTGATGGCTGCTGAAACACAGGTCACGTGATGTCGATTTTATTATGCATCCAGCATAAGAATAAAGTTTAGGAAGCAAGAGAAGCAAGGAGAAGAGTAAGGGAAGAAGATACAGACTTGAAGCAAAGTGAGCTGAGGACTGAGAGCAGGTCAAGGAAGGAGAGAGGAAGAGAGAGGCCGCAGGGGAAGAAGATGCAGACGAGGTTTCAGGCTGAGGAGAAGCATCATGACAGGATTGTTTCTGACTGCTGACTGTTTTTCATAATAATCAAATCCACTCGTTTTCTCCATTGAACCATTTCACCACAAGGTGGACGAAGATCAACCTGATCAACCTGTGGACTCTGTCCCAGCGGAGCCGCAGAGTGAAGAAATCAAACCAGAGGAGACGGTTTCTACTGATCAGGAGACGCACAACAAACCAAGTTCTCCTCCTCTCCAGGACCAGGAAAAGGTTCAATCTACCGACTTAACGTTAAAACTGTAAAGCCACATGTGTAAAACACAGCAGCATGTTTCTCTTTTCTGATGTATTGAGTAAGAAAGGTAGGTCCAAAGGAGGCAGCACTGTTGTTGAGGATCTAGAGGTGGAAAAACACTGTGGTTTAATGCTTAAATAAAACTGTCCTGACCACCTCATCTCAGGAGGCAGACGGGCGACACAGCAGTGACATCACTGACAGCTCGACTCCGGCTCAGGGTAACAGTGACGTAACAGCGGAGGGGACGGAGATGAACCAATGACCAGGAACAACAGGACCCTGACAAGTCGGAGTCAGGTCAGGAGGTAATGACTGTGCAGATCTCAAAAACTGAGTCATAATCTGTTTCAAAAGTCAACGTGAACACATGGTCAGTTATTTTTATCAGTTTTCAGCAGTGAATAATTTGTTACTAAAGACTGTTTCTTTTTTCAGGAAGAGAAACAAAGACGACCAAACATGATCAAGATGAGTCTGATGATCCATTATCTGCTGATCTGCATGTTAAGTTCATGACCGTATAGGCCACAGTTTATGCAAATAAGAACAAAAAATAAACATTTCTTGTTCATAATGTTGTTGTCATTTGTTTTTTTTTTTTAAAACTAAAAACTAATTTACCTGTCCATGATGATGCTCTGCACACCTGATACATTTTTCCTACATAAAAAAGTCCAAATGAAGTTTCTTACAATAACATCTCACTAAAAGCACAGGATATATGTTTAAATCTTTTTTTATTGTCTCAAACTCAAGGTGAAAATCAAGGTAAACAGGGAAACTTTTCCACTGAATGTGAGAAAAGCTTTCCAGAGGCAAACCGGCCAAAAACAACAAACAAGAAAACTCATTTTCAGTGGAACTGGATTTAATTTATTTCGGTCAGAGTGCATTGGATTTTTGTGGTTATGATTATGTGACACACACACACACACACACACACACACACACACACACACACACACACACACACACACACACACACACACACACACACACACACACACACACACACACAGTGTGAACCATGAGCTCACTACTTAGGAAATGTTTGTTGTGCAACATCAGCCAGACATTTTTGGCCGCAATGACGTTGCAGGTTCTGCGGTGACCTTTGACCTACAGGAGGAGGAGGCGGCTGGTGCATAATGACTGTTTTGTATTAGATTTATACCGACGCTGTCTGCAGACAAGAGGGCGGCGTCGCTGATCAAACGCAGCTGTATTGAATCGTCGCTGATCGGGGTCTTGGTGCGGAGGGAGGGAGGGAGGCGGGGTCGAAGGGATTGAGATCCGCTGGAATTTAAATGCGCTTCTGGAGGATCTGCAGGTCACACACGGAGCAGAGCAGAGAGGCGGAGGAGATGCAGTGAATCCAACCCGCACAGAGGAGGAGACATGGCTGCGGGACAGAGAGGAGACATGGCAGCGGGACAGAGAGGAGACATAGCGAGTGTGATCGCCAGCACCGTGGCCACCGTCGGCGCCCTCATCACCGCTGTCATGAATTTCCTCACCGACATGTTGCTGACGCCGCCTCTGAGGGCCACGCTGCAACACCTGGAGGAAACAGAGCTCAAAACTATGAAAGGAGGCGAGTCACCAGTTTTACTGTACTGACTGACTTGTTGCGTCACAAGTTTTTAACCTTTTTATTCTTCCTCCCTCAGATATAAAAACCCTGAAGGCCAAGTCTCTGTGGGAGAATTCAGGAGCTGTCGTCATGGCAGTACGGAGGCCTGGATGATTTTTGTGCAGAGAGGTAATAATCTGAGTCTTCATTGTGACTAAAAGGCTTCATGAAAGTGAGTCTGTGTCACTTCTCATTCAATACTTGTTTCTCCTCACAACTCCCCACTCCACTTAACAGGACATGTGAATCACAATGAAAACAAACCCTGATATATTTGGCACTGAAGGTTTTGAACCATGTTCAGCTGCTCAGTGTGACTCATAGTAAAGAAGTCACTCAGTTTGTTTTTTATTTTTATTTTAAATGATTCAAATGCTTTATTATAGCTTAGCCTCATGCACACTGACAAATGAAGTGGCACAACTTGGATAAATCATAACAGACAGACGATGTTTGAAAACTCACTGACAGCGTCATAGCCAAAGACCTTGATGTCACTGAGGAGACCACAAGTACAATATAAAGAAATATCACAATTACTGTGATAAAAGGCCAATCATAACAACAACCATCAAATGTGCAGCAATATGAACTGTAGATTGAATCGCAGCTCTAGAAATTTGTCAAATCTGTTAACTTTGGATATTTAATCTAATGTATGTGTTGTGATTGTTTGTTTTTACACTTGTATACATCCTCTGGCTGCAGGAGGCTGCAGAGCTGTCCTCTCTGAAACCCCAGCTGGATGAGCTCGGGGTCCCTCTGTACGCCGTGGTGAAGGAGGACGTCGGCACCGAGGTCCAGAACTTCAGACCGTACTTCAAGGGCGAGATCTTCTTGGATGAGAAGGTGGATTTTTTGCTCTCTCTGTTTAATTTAATTGTTTTTTTTATTTAAATGAATCAGTACATTGTCCAATTGCCTTTTTAACACGGACTCGTTCAGTCTGACGTCATCAGTTCCTGCAAAGACACTGAGGTCTTTCAGGATCTGTGAGAAATTGGTTTAGTTCTACATGAACATCCTGAGGGTTCTGGTTTGTTTTGATTGTGTTGCAGAGGCGTTTTTATGGACCCCGTGAGAGGAAGATGGGTCTCCTGGCGTTCCTTCGCGTCGGGGTGTGGATGAACGGCCTGCGGGCCTTTAAGAAGGGCTTCATGGGAAACGTTTCGGGGGAGGGCTTTGTTCTCGGCGGGGTCTTTGTCATTGGACGAGGACAGCAGGTAAAACCCTTTTTACCTTCAGAGGACACTAATGTTTAGACGAGCTTTAAAGGGATAGTTCAAAATTTTGGCAAATTGGCTCATTTCCATAATCCCTGTAGTTTTAGTAGGTTTGTTATGTTTAATTCTCGGTGCAAGCTATTTTTAGAACGGCGGAGCAGAGCTGCTCAGAGCTACGCTACGGAGGCTCATGGGATTTCAAGGTTTCCCTTATCAAACTCTTGTTTTCAAAGCAAATTCATGCAGAACCGCTGAGGCGCGTGCCCGCTGGGAGCAGTTTTTTGGCAAACAGTCCCTGCATTTAACCTCAAAAACAACTTTGTCTCGTAACATTCTGTTTTTATCTCATAGCGTAGTGAATGTGCAGGTCACAACTTGTCCACCAGAGAGTTTTGGAGTTGTTGGATTGTGTATTTGATGAGTTTGAGGGGAAACCAAGAAATCCCATTAGCCTCCATAGCGTAGCTCTGAGCAGCTTGCTCTGCTCTGCCATTCTAAAAATAGCTTGCACCGACAATTAAAGGTAACGAACCTACTGCTATAGGGATTATAGCAATGTTGAGCTATTCCTTTAATGTGATATGTGTTATTTGAATTGCCAAATTATACCACTTTGCACTTGTAAAGCATAGTATAAAGTAGTATAAAAGCTCATAATGTGTTTGTTGTGCAGGGAATACTTCTGGAGCACAGAGAGATCGAATTTGGGGATAAAGTCAACATTGAGGACGTCATCCAAGCCGTCAGAAGAATCCCACGGGAACTTCAGGCTATAGAGAAAAAATAACTCTTTGTTTTACTCACCATGGACCAAGTTCAGAGCTACAGAACTGACACGCAGTTAAACAAATAATCAAATAAACACTGGGGGCTAAAAATGCTTAAATGGCTTTGAGGCAGATTAAAGGTTCATGGTTTTGTAAATTCAAAGCACATCAGGCTTGTGAGTTTGTTGGAGGACTGGTCTCGGGTAAACATGGGATGCATTTTTGCGGCGTGACTTTTATTAAGAGGCCGAGTGTGTTAATGATGGTCTGTCTTTTAAAGTCGACAGAGGAAGCGGGCCTGATGTCCAACACTGGGTTTCCTTCTTAATGACTGTGACGCTGCAGGGTTATCTGTGGAGCTCAGAGACTTGCAACCTGTGACTAATAAAAACAACGCTGTGATGTTCAACAGTTTATTTTGTGTCTTTTGTTTGCCATGTGGAGGAGAAACTGCTCGGGGGGTGGGGGGGGGGATCTCCAGTGATTTGAGGGAGGAGGAGTTTGCTCGTCTGTTTTCCTGCAGCTCTCCAGTGTGTAGTTCACTGTCCAGCATGAATTAACTGCAACTCTTACTCGACAACTTTTTGAAACGATCATGGAAACAGGTTGGTTTTCTTTTACCTTGTTTTCAAACATTAACCGTGAATAGCTTTTCCTTTGATACAAGACAAAAACTTCAACTATCAGCTTTTTTTTTTTTTTTGCATATCATGATAAAATGTATCTGTGATATCTAAAGCTCGAATCCAGTTCACTGTGAGATGTTTATATGTATTAATGCGGAACAGCTGTTACAGTAGAGCAACCGCTGGATTAGATTATGTTTGTCAGATGGGTGTTGGCTTTAAATACTCTTTCTCAGCTAAAATTAAGAAAGTGACAGAGTGAAATGTACCTCCATTTTGATACTAAGTTTTTACAGTAAGATGCAACAGATTCAGAGGGCTACACTGAGGGTTTTGCAGCTGCTCCCTTACATGGTCTGGTATTTATGGTGGCTAATGAGAAACGACACACTGTTCTGCTCTAGTGCTTCACTTTTAATGCACTTATGTTTTAGCAGTTTCCATTATTGTATCTTCCCATTTTTTAATGTGTCGCCTACGGTGCCTTATCAAAAGTAATTTGTCTCTGACAAAGGAGCTGAGTCATTGCTCTTGAATCTGTCTAAAGTAACTGATCCTACTGTTTGTTTTTGCCTGGAGATGTTGTTTTTTCTTCCCTGAAGCTTTTTTTTTTTTACAGTATAAAACAGAAGACAAAGTAGATTTATGGAGGTTGGTGTCAGGTTGACACAGATCTATATCAGTATTTAACTTTTCATGGCAGGGTGTTGTTGGAATTGTGACTCACTTCATGACTCACTGTGACCATTTATCTAAAAAGTATTTTGACATTCAGGGGAAGAAAATTGCAGGAAAACCCCAATTACCAGCTGTAGATAAAGGATAATTGAATCAAATAGAGACATGAAGTGGAATAAGGAATACAATAAGATATGGTAAATAAAAGTCTGTATAAGTGAGTTTATATATTCTTACAGTATGGTAAAGATTAATGCGCTCTCTCTGTTCTCTGCAGTGCTGTCCTCCATCCTGCAGGGGGCGCTGTTTAACATCTGGTATGTGGCTCTGGCAGTGGTGGCCACATTGATGGTGGCAGTGGTCCTGGCCAACTCTGACCTAATCCTGACTAAGTCAACCGCGGCTTCTTTGGAAGAACTGGGAGCCGCCGACCTGCAGACGACAACAGGAGGTGAACGGAACAGAAATAAACAATGAATGATCCATCAGATGGATTTATAGAGGTTTCTGTGTAGTAATTAAGCTGGAAATCAGAATAACTTAATTGAAAAATATATATGTTTACAAATATGATTGCAAGGGCTTATACCATGAAAAAATTAATAATTTAGATATTTTCAATATATGTAGGCCTACATGCATTTTACTACTGGTTTTTGCACGTTATAGACTTATATCTTCATATATCCAGAGGATGTTGATGTGACATGAGACAAACCTTAGTAATGTGACGGGTGTAACTCTGCAGATGTGTCAACAGTAAAAGGTCAAACTTTGTGGGCGAGGAGCGGAGCGGTGATCCAGGTTGTGAGGCGTCCTGGATGAGCCTTGTGCAGAGAGGTACAGTTATGATCAGTGAATATGTGATGATGCATATTGTATTATTGTATATTTAAATGTCTCAGATTTGTTCATGGTTGACCTGTGGGCTGCTACAAATGAGTGAAATGAGGCAAAAAACCCAACATAACAGATTTATTTCCAGCTGTGGAGGAGCATGAAGTCCAAAACAGGAAACTTCTGTGGCATGTAACTCATCATCAGCCTAAAACTGCAGACATTTTCCCACCAACGGGTTGTCCCTCGACAGCGGGCAGCTTGCCGCGAGGATGTGTGTGTGTGTGTGTGTGCGTGTGTGGCCTCTGTGTGTTGTGTGTTTTTGACAGGAGGCCAGCAGCTGTTTTATCAGCAGCATGAGGAACCACACCTCAATCCCTGCTGTCATCACAGACTTTAATCGTCCTTTTGGGCTGTTTTTAATTGTGATATAGTGATATAAAAGGTTTAACATAACATCCACATCCTGTTAAAGTGAAGCAGTGCCTCTTTGACTGCTTTTAACATGGTTAACATTCAATCCATTTTAATGATTATCTGACACTAAAGAAGTGAAAAGGTTAAATTCTGTGTATAATTGTGTATGAAAAACTTTTCTTATGGATCAGATTCTTTATTGTGACCCCACATGAGGCCTCTATCACTAAACTATACTGTCACAATGTCCACTGTGTTGGCTGGAGGTTGTTTATTGTCTCAGTTTGTCTCAATCTATAATTGATTTGGTTATAGATCAGTGATTGCCCTCTCTCCCCTGCAGGAGGCTGCAGAGCTGTCCTCTCTGAAGCCCCAGCTGGACGACCTCGACATCCCTCTGCTCGCCGTGGTGAAGGAGGACGTCGACAACGAGCTCCAGGACTTCAGACTCTACTTCAAGGGCGAGATCTTTGTGGATCACAAGGTCCCAGTTTCTTCATCCCTTCCTTTTATTCACACGTTTTCATTATTTTGTTTTGTCTTAGTTTTCTTTATTTCGATTTATAGAGAGTTTTCTATGGTCCCAAACCGAGGAGAATGGGTCTGGGTCTGGGTCTCGTTCGCCTGAGTGTTTTACGAAAGCTGGTCCACGTTGGGAGAGGGAAGGGTTACCAAGGCAACAAGAAGGGAGAAGGATTTATTCTTGGTGGCTTATTTGTCATTGGAAGAGAAAAACAGGTAATTAATGATTAATTAATACCTTTTTATTGTTGTAGGCCACCTATTTATTCCTGACTTATCTTATCTTATCTTACCTATTATCATTTATCCATCTCTCCCTTCCTCACTCAGGGTATCCTGCTGGAGCACAGGGAGAAAGAGTTCGGACACAAAGCTGATCTTTCTTCTGTCCTGGAGGCTGCAAGGAAAATCAGTAAAAGCCAATAATTTTTTTTTTTAACACGTTTTTTTTAACTAGTGAGATTTTGTCAGATAAAGTGTGTTTTTTGTATGACGGTCTGTGTCTAAACCACTGGAGGAGACAGACCTGATGCTGCAAACCAATGAAACACTCACAATAAAGATAAAATAAAAATAAACGCTCTAAAAACGTTGTTTTTATTATAGTCTATTTAATTTAATGTCACCTGTCACTTAAGAAGTCAAGAAAACATTGACAACGATTGACATGTGGACCGTCCAATCAGGTACTCACAATCGACTCCAGTCCAGCCAATCGGCAGCGGCCTTGGGGGCGGGGCTTAGTCACCCAGAGAAATGTCCCGAACAGGTGAGTCCAGTCGTTTCGCTCAACATGGACACAGGTGGGACAAAGAGCCCGGTGCAGGTGGTTTATTTACGGTCTGGAGGATGGATGTAAGGGACACGGAGGAGCTCTGTCGTTTGTCGGAGGAGTTAATCATCTTTAAATGAGCGTCTGTTTGCGGTGTTTTCGGCTTTGAAGCGTAAAAATGAGCGGTAAGTGTTGCATGTGTGGCGTTATTTTACACTAAAATTGACCCTTTGTTGTCGCAGGTCGGAGAAACTGACGCTGGATACATTTTAAAGTGAACGTAGCGGATTTAAGTTGAAATAAACCCAATTTAATGTGTATTTTTTATATTCAATTTGACATTTGCGTTTTAAAATGTGTGTTTTTGACGCTCCTGGGTGCAGGAAGGGAGACCCCAAGGTGAGGCCATGAGGACACAGTTGTTATCCCGGGTTAAGTTGAGTGACATGTAACCATGGTGAAACACCATGTGACGTCCTGACTGTGCTGTAAGTGGGTCAGGTGTGAGCTAAATAAAACGATTAAATCCTTTTTCTGACTTCACCTGCAGCTTTGTGTTGATGCTACTGAACTTTTTTTTGTGTTGATCATGTGTGTTTATGTTTGAGTTTGTGTTTGCCTCAGGTGACAGGTGAGAGCGATGCACCATGGGCAGGAATGGACCAGAGAGTGACTCCAGGAAGAGTCGGCCGTCATGTCACAAAGCAGCCTGCACCAGTGAGTGGATCATCCTCACCTTTAACCTGCATTAACTCACATTAAATAACAATAATTTAAAATCTGAAGCCTCCTCCTCCCTCTGCTGCTGCAGACGCCTCCACCCGGAGCTGAGCCCCCGGTGGAGGAGCTCCTGTGTGAAAGGGGACCCCAGCAGCAGCAGCAGCAGCAGCAGCCTCCATGGCTCATTCATCAGACCCGTCCCGCAGGGAGCCGACCTCCGGGACCCAAAGGTCACACACGGCTACACGCAACCTCTTACGGAAGAAGGAGCAGCGCCGGCGTGGAATCCGATCCTCTTCGCCCATGGGCCGAGTCATCCTCATCAACTCCCCCGTGGACGGTGAGGAGCAGCTGCTGCTGCCGGCCGATGTTCACACACACACACACACTGGTTCAGTCTCGGTCTGATAAACCTGTCACTCTGTTTCATTAGTTGATAAATAACTCAATTATTGTGTCTAAACTTGTGATGTTTAGATTTTGACTCCTCGTTTATACTTAATAGTCACAGGTTGTCACATTATAGTTTTTACAGGAAACACCTCAACTCTGTGCTGATGATTTTAACCTTCAACCACGTAACCACCACGTGTCACCAAAAGTGATAGAGAGATAGGTGGAAATTTCAAAATGCATGCACCTAAAATGCACTAAGTGAACTTAATTTGACCTTCCCTAAACTTTTATGTCCAACTGTTTAATGTTTCAGTGGGCTAGTTATATAACATAACATGCTGTTTTCTAACAAGGTGAACGTTTACGTGTGTTTTTGTTGTTTTCAGGAGGAGACGACAGCGAGGACCTCCACACGATCACGGTGGATAAGAGCGTGGACGGGAAACTTGGCTTCAGCGTTCGCGGAGGCTCCGAACACGGCCTCAGCATCTTCGTCAGTAAGGTGGAGGACAACAGCTCTGCAGGTGAGCGGACGGAGACGAGGAGGCGTGACTTAAAAACAGAGTGTGTTTATGATCCAGTGTTTGTGTGTGTTTATGTGTGTGTGCTCAGAGGAGGCCGGGCTGCTCGTAGGAGACAAACTGGTGGAGGTGAACGGCATCAGCCTGGAGAGCATCACCATGAGCAGCGCCGTGAAGGTCCTGACGGGAAACAACCGGCTGAGGATGGTGGTGCGACGCGTCGGCAAAGTCCCCGGCATCCGCTACTCCAAGGAGAAGACGACCTGGTGACGAAGCAGCAGCAGCAGCAGCTTCCTGTCGGCTGTCGGCTCGGCATCAAACGCTGAACGCTCTTGCTGTGCTTTTCCTCCTCAGGGTGGATCTGATCCACAGGCGGATGGTGGTGGAGGAGAGCGGCCGGACGCCGTCGGAGGCCAGTTCAGGCAGCGCCCTGCGGAGGATCGTCCACCTCTACACAACCTCCGACGACTACTGCCTCGGCTTCAACATCCGGGGCGGGAAGGAGTTCGGTTTGGGCATCTACGTCTCCAAGTAGGTTCCACAGCTCCTCGACAAGATGAAGAAAAAACAGCTGATACATGTTGCTCTATATTTTGAATACATTATCATCAAAGCATAAAGAAATAAAAATAGATTAAACTTTAACCTTTTCTTTTAATTTTTAACATCTATTGAGCATTTTCTTTGTAATTTTCCCGTTTACCCTCCCTCCTGTCTCATGGATCCAGACTGGATCCTGGTGGTCTGGCTGAGCAGAATGGGATAAAGATGGGAGACCAGATCCTGGCGGCCAATGGGGTGAGCTTCGAGGACATCAGCCACAGCAGCGCGGTGGAGGTGCTGAAGAGCCACACACACATCATGTTGACCATCAAGGTGGGGATGAAGAGCGATGATCCAGGATGCAATAGCTTTTCTTGTTTTGTTTTTTTTATTGAAAAAAACTATAAATGTTCCAAAATTTTAAAGACACAGGTGTCGTAATGATGTGTCCTTGATCTTTCACTGGAGGTAAAAACATACATTTGATTTCCACCAGTTTTATGTTTCTATTTTATTTCCCTCTTTTCTCTTTTTTTTTGCTCTGATGCAGCATCATAGCCACTGAGGTGTCTCCATTTATTTCCTCTTTATAAAAAGGATCTATAGAAAGTCAGAGGACATAGTCATATTTTTGCAAATTTAAATTCTTGCATTTTTTGGGGGGTTGTTTTTGTAGGAAATTATTTTTTTCAGCCTCATGAGAAAACGGCTTTTCAGTGGCTGAAACAGACTGATTATTATGACTGGTTATAGGAGTGAATGTGCAGAAAAATCAGACAAGCTTTATACTTTAAGATATTTTTTGACCATTTTTTAAAAGGGTAATCAATTTCCAATTGTCATTAATAATAATCACAGTTTTCCAGCCCTTATACAGTAGGGAAATGAGAGAAAACCCCATGTGTTTAAATCCTAATAGATGAGACGTGTGTTTGTGTCGCGGACCTGAACGACTCTGATATCACAAACATGTCGCTGCTGCTTCCATCAACTCTCTGACCCGATCGTCTCTTTCATCTTTAATTCTCTCTCACACGAGTCCCGTCGCTACACCGTGGATGTAACAACAGTGTGTGTGTGTGTGTGTGTGCAGGGCTGACAGCTGGCATGCAGTCGTAATATTCCTCGCTCACTTTACTTGCTGCTGGAGCTTGGGTTTCGCGCTGTGACAAACAGCCAGAGCCGTGTGCATTATTCACCAGGCGCCCGCGGATCAGGTGCTGATCACAGCCCGAGCATGTGCGGGTTATACTTTTTGTGTAAGAGTTTCGTCTCGGAGTCGGGATCCCCCCCCCCTCCTCTTGTCCCTTCACCACGTGGAAACTGAAACTGAAGCGGAGTTAGAAAGCATCGCAGGCGTCAGAGGTTACTAGAAAGTCGAGCAGAGAAATGTGGCGAAGGATTAGTTTAGGATTTAGTCTCTGTGTCTCTGTCTGTGGTTCTAAGGTTTCTCTTTATCAAATATAGTGATCCCATAAAAGTTTCAGCGTCTCTACTGTGTCTCATTTGCATATCTGCTCCATATCTCCACAGGAGGCCGGACGATACCCGGCGTACAAAGAGATGGTGGCAGAGTACCGGTGGCTCAATAAGCGTACGTATCTATCTGTCAGCACCAATGTTTTATTCTCTGGAAAACGTTCAGCCTGCTTCGGTCCAGAGTTAAACCATCTCTTATTATTTTCCGTCCCTAGTGGCCAACGGTCAGAAGTCGTCCTCCCAGGGCTCAGAGTCCAACTCCTCGGCCTCCTCGCTGTCGTCCGGGACGCCCGTCAGCTCTCTGAGCGGCCTCTCTCAGGTCATGTTCCCCCCCAGCCTGTCGTTTGGCTCCGACATGGTGGACGTCTGCATCTCCACCGAGGACCAGAGGTCGGACCGATCCCGTTTTGTTATTTGTTTTTCTTTCTCTATTCCCTCTGGGGAAGTTAACATGTTAAAGGGATAGTTCAACATTTTGGCATTGCCATAATCCCTGGTCCCTGCAGAGACTGCTTGCCATAATCCCTATAGTTTCCCTCTAAAACAACTCTGTCTGGTAACATTCTGTTAGGTTGAATGTGCAGGTCAAACTTGTCAAGAAATCACATTGTGTATTTGATAAGAGCCTCCCATGAGCCTCCGTAGCGTAGCTCTGAGCAGCTCGTGGCTCTGCTCCACCGTTCTAAAAATAGCTTGCACTGACAATTTAAGGTAACGAACCTACTCCTAAAACTGTAGGGATTATGGCAATCTGCCAATTTGCCACAATGTTGAACTATCCCTTTAAATCAGACTTGGGAGCAGAAAAGCTGTAGAAAATGTCAAAATATTCCTTTCAGGTACATTTTGAATAGATAAAAAACTGTGATTAATCAAGATTAATTGTGGAAACTCATGCATTAAATATGTAAATCAGTTGACAGCTCACGTTTCTGCACATTTTGGTTCATCACACTGAAGCACCAGGAAGTTTCAGGACCGGACAAAACCTGAAATCAGTTTATTTCTGTCCAGGTCTGAGTCTGAGCGGACGGAGACGGCCATCCAGACCGACCTCCAGTCTGCAGACACCACCCGCAGCCTCGGCCGCACCACGCTGCTCAGAGACACCGTGATTCGAGGGGAGGAGAGCGGAGAGTGGAGGGGGGAGTCGCCGAAGACGGCCATGTTGCTGGCCCTGAGCCGGCCGAGCCGACCGATCAGCCGGTCGCAGAGCCAGGTCACCGTGGCAGGTGAGATTATGAGGACAAGACGGTTCATATCACGAGACCGAGCAGGTGAAGATTGTCGATGACTGTGTCTGCGTCTCTGTCGTCAGAGATCAAACAGAAGAAGGAGAAGAAGCAGAAGGGGAAAGACCCGCAGGAGAAGAGCACGCTACAGCGCTCAAAGACCTTCGTCAACCTGCTGTTCAGGGGCGGACGCAAGAGAGACACCTCCAGGGGGCGCTCCAAGTCCCCGTCCACGGACAGAGGCAGAAAAGGTAGATAAGATTCAAACGTCCTCGAACTAAAGCATGCAAAAGGCTGCTATTTGACTTTATATTTTTCAATTTTTCTTGTATTTCCTCATCAGCTCCAAACCTTTCATGTACTACTAAAGATCGCAGTCTCAAACGAGCCACAGATGTGTTGTTTCACCGCAAAATGTCTTTTATTCCTTGAACATAAAGACAAAAGGAAGTTTATTGCTGTATTGTTGTGTATCCAGTGCAATGAAATTTAAATTTTGGCACTCTGAGAAGCAGCGAGTCACAAGATTAAAAAAAAACAAACACACACAAAAAAAGAACCAGCACCAGACAAAAACCCAGATGGAGCAGCATCATACTTGATAAAACAGTCAATAAATAAGTTATGAGGAAAACCAAAGAGCAGTGGTAAATAAAAGGCAGCAGATATCAGGTGTTGCACATTTTATAGTCGGGGAGTACTGAGCTGTTGTGAACATGCACGCTGTCGTTTTCAGTCAGGACGTGTTTAATGTTCAGAGTCCAGAGGACGAGCATCACGTGACCTGATTGTGTTGTTTCCAGAGGGACGACAACACGCTGCGACGCCAAACTCGGACATGCTGGGGGTGGTGGAGGACATGGCGCGCAGGCTGCTGACGGAGGAGGAGGTGTCTGCCGTGATGAAGACGTGTCGACGGGTGAGAAACTCGTCGACTCCTCGTGACGGAGCCTTCGCACAAAAAAACCCCCCACAATTTTGTTTGGTGACAATCCATCCATAGCAGCGAGTGATGGCTTGTTTGAAAAGTGCATAAAAAAATGACCTTAGGCTATAATAAAGGGATACTTCACCCAAAATCGACAATTCAGTTCATAGCTCCCAGAGGCTGCATGAGATTTGGTGCAAGATGTTTTTCCGTGTTTACATCAAAGCCAAAGATGGTTTAGAAACCTTTGATACATCCAAAGGTTTACAACAACGAATGAACATGTTGCAGAAAAAATCTTGCATGTGCACAAACATCAACAGAGGCACTGGGAGCTACTACTACCCGAAAGTTCTCCAAACCCTTCCATGGCATGACGGTGAGTAGAAAATTGGAGAATTATCGATTTTTGGGTGAAGTATCCCTTTAAAGACATTCAAAATAACATTAAAATAGTCAGGATAAATAGATAAATAAATAAGCATCAGGTTCAGCATCGAGTTTCATTAATAAGTCGACTGCTCTGACTGTTTCAGTACGTAGCCGAGCGGTCGGTGGAGAGCCTGGTGCGCCACCTGCTGGCCGTCCTGGACCGGCCCGAGAAGCTGCTGCTGCTGAGGGAGGTCAGGTGGGTAGTAACCCACTGAGATGAACTACAGTATGATATAAAATGCCTCATAAATATACATTTCTCTCTTTATTTCCTTTTGTGCAATAAACAGTTTTTTTTCACAAGTTAATGAATCCAGCTGGAGAACAGTGCTGTTATAAATCCATCCACCAGACCAGGATTAATAAGGATTTTTCAGGATAATCATCTTAAATCCAACAGTTTTAACACAGAAACACCGAGGACCAATTAAAACTGGATTTGTTTGCTTATTTGTTGTGTTTTTTTCATTATTGTTTTATTACCCAGAATGCTCCTCTCTCCGTCCGACCTCAGAGCGTTCAACAACACGGTGACGCCCATCGAAGCCGAGGCCTACGACATCCTCAAGTACCGTTCAAGTGCGTTTGACTAAAAATAATCGTTCTTTCCTTCCTGATCTTCATGTGTTGTGTTGTATCTGTAAATCAGACGACGTCCTCTCGACTTTGTCTTTTTCAGTTCGAACTCCTCCTCTTCGCTCTCCGACGTCTGGTCGAGCCCCCAAACGACGCCTCATCACCCCCGTCCCAGGTCGGTGCCTCTCACCTCCACAGCAGCATTAATATAGTCTAATTGATTATTGAACTGGGAATAATATGCAACATTTATCTATCTATCTATCTATCTATCTATCTATCTATCGTTCAGTCAGTCAGTCAGTCAGTCAGTCACGGAGGTCAGTCAGTCAGTCAGTCAGTCAGTCAGTCAGTCACGGAGGTCCGCGGTCAGTCAGTCAGTCGGTCAGTCAGTCAGTCAGTCACGGAGGTCAGTCAGTCAGTCGGTCAGTCAGTCGGTCAGTCGGTCAGTCAGTCGGTCAGTCACGGAGGTCAGTCAGTCGGTCAGTCAGTCAGTCGGTCAGTCAGTCAGTCAGTCAGTCAGTCAGTCAGTCAGTCAGTCACGGAGGTCAGTCAGTCAGTCAGTCAGTCAGTCAGTCAGTCAGTCACGGAGGTCAGTCAGTCAGTCGGTCAGTCAGTCAGTCAGTCAGTCAGTCAGTCACGGAGGTCCGCGGTCAGTCAGTCACGGAGGTCCGCGGTCAGTCAGTCAGTCAGTCAGTCAGTCACGGAGGTCCGCGGTCAGTCAGTCAGTCAGTCAGTCAGTCAGTCAGTCACGGAGGTCAGTCAGTCAGTCAGTCAGTCAGTCAGTCAGTCAGTCAGTCAGTCAGTCACGGAGGTCGGTCAGTCAGTCAGTCAGTCAGTCAGTCACGGAGGTCCGCGGTCAGTCAGTCAGTCAGTCAGTCAGTCAGTCAGTCAGTCAGTCAGTCAGTCACGGAGGTCCGCGGTCAGTCAGTCAGTCAGTCAGTCACGGAGGTCGGTCAGTCAGTCAGTCAGTCACGGAGGTCCGCGGTCAGTCAGTCAGTCAGTCAGTCAGTCAGTCACGGAGGTCGGTCAGTCAGTCAGTCAGTCAGTCACGGAGGTCCGCGGTCAGTCAGTCAGTCAGTCAGTCACGGAGGTCGGTCAGTCAGTCAGTCAGTCAGTCAGTCACGGAGGTCGGTCAGTCAGTCAGTCAGTCGGTCAGTCAGTCAGTCAGTCACGGAGGTCGGTCAGTCAGTCAGTCAGTCAGTCAGTCAGTCAGTCAGTCAGTCACGGAGGTCGGTCAGTCAGTCAGTCAGTCAGTCAGTCAGTCAGTCACGGAGGTCGGTCAGTCAGTCAGTCAGTCAGTCACGGAGGTCCGCGGTCAGTCAGTCAGTCAGTCACGGAGGTCAGTCAGTCAGTCAGTCAGTCAGTCATTCGGTCAGTCAGTCAGTCAGTCAGTCAGTCAGTCAGTCAGTCGGTCAGTCAGTCAGTCAGTCACGGAGGTCAGTCAGTCAGTCAGTCAGTCAGTCAGTCACGGAGGTCCTCAGTCAGTCAGTCAGTCAGTCAGTCACGGAGGTCGGTCAGTCAGTCAGTCAGTCGGTCGGTCAGTCAGTCACGGAGGTCGGTCAGTCAGTCGGTCAGTCAGTCGGTCGGTCATTCAGTCAGTCAGTCGGTCAGTCAGTCAGTCAGTCAGTCAGTCACGGAGGTCGGTCAGTCAGTCAGTCGGTCAGTCAGTCGGTCGGTCAGTCAGTCAGTCGGTCGGTCAGTCAGTCAGTCAGTCAGTCAGTCAGTCAGTCACAGAGGTCCGCAGTCAGTCAGTCAGTCAGTCAGTCAGTCAGTCACGGTCTATCGGTCGGTCGGTCGGTCGGTCGGTTTTCTATTTTGATTAAAAATATATATATTATTCATGATAATAATAATCATAATAGACAAAATAACATGATTTAAGATGAGTAACGTCTGTGTGTGTGTGTTTGCTCCAGACTTCAGAGGAGGCTTCGAGCTGCACAGCGCCGAGGAGGTGGAGAAGGAGAGCCACCTGCTGGAGGAGCTGGAGAAGCTCAGCGTGTCCAGGGAGAAGCCCCACACCTCCACCTCCGTCTCCGTCTCCAGGGCCTTCACCCCGCTGCTCGACATCCCCGTGGACGGATACGACTCGGAGGCCGGACTCCTCGGGTCCTCCTCCTCCTCTTCCTCCTCCAGGCCCATGCTCCCCAACTGGCTGCTGTCCCGCGGAGACGCCGACGCCCACCCTCCGCTCCGCACGGACATCGGCACCATCCGCTCCGTCCACTTCGACGAGGTGTCTCTGCACTCGGCCTCGGACCGGCCGGACTCGGACAGAGGACGGTCCACGTCGTCCAGGAACGGCGTCTCCAAAGCTCGGAGGGAGAAGAGCGGAGAGCGGAGTAAAGACGCCGCCGTGTTCACGCTGCAGAGCGCCGCCGCACGCAGGAGTCGGCCGGCGTTGTCACAGGTGTTCGGTCCGAGTCCAGGTGAACGAGGACAGGTGAACGGTCACCGGGCGACCGCTGAGAACGGACTCAACAGCGCCGAGCATCAACAGGAGTACGAGCTCAAAACCGTCAGCATCTCCAAGACCAAACAGTCGCTGGGTAAATACATGTCCGGTTTTTATGTGAGGGGCAGTTTGTTGGAATTTAAAGGTGAATTACAATAAAAAATATCCAATTAAAGATCAAAGGTCAACGACCTCCATCAGAAATGTATGGTCAAGCATCAATATTTCAGCACTTTATTTTTAAAACATCGTAACTCTTATATCTACATATAAACATAAATGTGTTTGTTATACTGCAACACACAGGACGTTAAAGAACGTTATCACTGCCGCACCAGAAAGAAATCTTGTTATAACCTGAAATTTATCGGTCTGATAATTGGTTTTTCATATTAAAAC
Organism: Decapterus maruadsi; assembly: GCA_030347415.2. Lineage (NCBI taxonomy): Eukaryota > Metazoa > Chordata > Actinopteri > Carangiformes > Carangidae > Decapterus > Decapterus maruadsi. The sequence continues at coordinate 6,704,357 of CM064888.1, read as the reverse complement.
AATGTGTTTTTCACATTTTTACCAAGTACAAACTTGTGACATTATAACAATATCATTTATCTTTAAGAAAAAAATCACATTTATGTTGTAGAAATTGATTTTAATTGTGAAAATGTTGTCTATCATGATTTACAATATCTTTAAGAATATGTACTGTATATTCATATGATTTGCAGTATTTTGTAATATTTTTAAATTTGTATTAACATTTTCGAACAGGCATCAGTATATCTGGAGGGATGGAGTCCAAGATTCAGCCGGTGGTGAAGATTGAGAAGATTTTTCCCGGAGGAGCCGCCTCCACCTGTGAAGTGCTCAAGGTAACACAACGTCACTGACGGGGTTTCTCTCAGGAACAGGAAGTTACATTTTTAGACTTTTTTTATTTTTTATTTTATGACACAGAAATGACTAATGACAAACAAAAAACCCAGGTTGCTTTACAGTGAGCAAAACAAACAGTAGTAGTAGTGAATTACTTTTATTATTATGGTCTAATACCTGTTCAAAGCAGGAGCGCCCCCTGCTGGAGAAGAGCAGGATTTGAATCAGCACTGTCACATCTCAAACTACAACTTAATTAATACGTTTTTCATCATACTGTCCAAAGTTTAAAAATTTGATTATTAATTAGCAATTTCGATTGTTCAGACAAATAAAATAATTATTTGTTTGATTTATAATGTTTCACATAATAATTTGGTTGTTTTGAAGTGTTTAAGACTTTTAAAAGGTGAAATTTCACTTATTTTTAATCTCTGCTGATGATCTGCGTCCGTCTCTCTCTCTCTCTGTGTTTGTACCTATTTGATATTTAATTTTCTGTATTTGTACTTGAACCGTCCCTCCTGTGTCTCCAGGCTGGGTTTGAGTTGGTGTCTGTGGACGGCGTCTCCCTGCACGGCGTCACGCATCAGCACGCCGTGGACATCATCCGTAAAGCCTTCAGCAACAAGGCCAAAGACCCCATGGCGTTCGTGGTCAAAGTCCCCAAGAACATTTAAGAGGAGGAGAACGAGACGCTCGACAATGACTGTAGATAAAAAGGAAAACTTGAACACACACCTGAAAACATTTTCTTTTTGCCATTCTTGTTAAAAGCTAAAATTGACACCGTGGACTCTGGTGACGGTGGAAAACAAAGATGGCCGCAGGTCATGGGACTTTAGGAAATTAAAGACCATGAATGTGTGAGAGGAAGATTTGTCACAAAATAAATTACAAGTAAACACAAATTTAAACTAAACAATTCTCCTGATGCCTTAATAATGTCACTTCATCACAATCAATGTTTGCCAAGGAATATGGTTTTCTACGGTGGCTCTGAAGGCTCAATTCAGATTCATATTCAGAATAACTTTATTTATCCCTGGAGGGAAAGTTTTTCTTTGTTAGAAACTCTTGAATAGTAAAATACATCAATACAAAGTGAGATATACATAGATAAATAAAAATATCATTACTAAAAGACAATGTACAATACACTGCAACAAGAAAACACACGTAAAGACTAGGCCTGTCATAATTAACGCGTTAATCGCGATGCGATTAATTAAAAACAATAACGCCTTTGTTTTTTTCGTTCGGGCTGTCCAGAGGCAGCTGATGTGTGGCCAAAACCTGGCACCTTGCTTCTCATTAGTGTATATTTTTAATGGAGATTAATCGCACGTTAACTATGGGAAAAATGTGATTAATCGCGATTAGAAGTAGTAAAGACCCAATGGAAGTAAATCTGGGGACCATTATTGTTTAAGACCAATAGATAACTGGATCAGCAGTGACTGTGTGTGTGCTCCTGAATATTTGAACAGGCAGGACGACACTTTAAAGGAATAGTTCACCAAAAAAATGAAATTCAATCATTGTTGCGTCACCCTCATGCTGATGAATACTCTGTAGTAGTTTTTTTTATTCCTCAAAGAGAGGCAGACCCAGGAAGGGGGTTTGTCGTCTAACGAAATTCTTATGAGAGTCAAAAGCAGCTGACACAAAAAGTCCATAAAACTACACCAAAACCATGTAATATTCCTCCATACTACTCAAAACAAGGCAATTTAGGAGATTTTTACAGCCTAAACAGTCCTGTATTGAATGAGGGTGAGGGTGGTTTTTTGGTGAACTATTCCTTTAACCCGGTGCCTGTGGTCGAGTTGTGTGGAGGTCAGACGTTTGACCTGCAGGGGGCGACATGACGACCAGCACTGTAAAAATCACAAGAGCTCAGACCATAGACTGTGGTCGAACTAAAATGTACAAGTGAAAAATAAATAAACTTAATGATGCTGCAGAATAAGTTGATTGTCAACATGAACAAATCTCCACAGACAGGTTTAAATTTAGTGTTTTTTAATTAAAAACATAGGTTTGTTCAAGAAATGTGCAGCATGAAAATATACATTTAATGTCTTCATACAAATATTGTGGATTATAAAATTACACTGAGGAACAGAAACACTCACAAACAAACAGTTAATGTACAGGCAACTGTATCTGCGCTGTAGGAGCAAAGTAATAACGTGTGCGACATTGCTTTGGTCTATTCACAGTGGCTATGTTTTGTATTATTTCTCTTTCCGGCGGGGGGAGAAGAGGAAAACTGTACACGTCGTGATTGGGTTGAGTTTTTATTTACACAGGATTATGATTGGATCAGCAGAGAGGCAGGAAGTGAGCGTGCACGAGAAGGTCGGTGGGGAAAAAAACAAGTGATGTCAAGGTCGGAGTAGATTCATTTTTTGTGTTTTTACACCAAAACACCCGACATCCAGTGCGTAATTCGTCTGTGTCAGCAACACACACACCACCCACACACACAGTTATCAATCTCCTGCCACCTTTACACAGTAGTACTTAAGTGTTTTCCTCTAATTATCACATACAGGAGCCTGCGTGGGTAGATTTATTGTTTTGTTTGTTTTTTTTACTGTGAAAATAGATGAATTTTAATCTAATTTTGCTCTAATGTGATGTGAGCAGCATAACCAGGACTGACTTTTAAACATTAGCAGTGGGCGATATGATGATGAACTGATTAAGACGAGACAGAACAAAAGGGTCACAGATTATTTTCTCCCACTGTTTAAATGAATGATTTTTACTTTATCATGTCATTGAAAACACATCTGAAGCTCAGAGGCTCCTGGACTGATTGAACTGGATTTTTCACATTGATGTAATGAAGTATCTTACTTTTTTAAACATTTTTCTAGACATTTTAATTGTTTACAGCAGGGAAAAAACACCCAAAACAACCATTTCCACAGGCGACATTTTAACATGTCACAGCAGGAAAAGCACAGGTGCAGATAAATGTTTATATCTGACGCTACAATTACATAATACAACAATGAAAGCAGCTAATTTAACATTGTTGGAGTTGTGAATGAACTAGAAAATCTGATAAATGGGTGTTTTCCCCCAGTTTTTTTCCATTACGTCCATAACGTGTGAATGCAGTGTTTTCAGTCGTGGTCTGTTCACACTGACTCACCGTCACAGGACGAAGCCCTCGTTAATGTAATTACTATCACTTGTGCTTTTTGTTTTTTTTTTCCCCCTCCATGTCAAAATACCTTCTGTGGAAAAGGTCTGTTTATTCTCTGTGACATTTAAAATCTCATGAATGTTAAAAAAAAAACCTGACACACACTGTCCTGGAGCTTCCTACAGGTTATTAATCAGAGAAACGCACTGGATGTGAGGTGTTGTTGTGTTTAATGACATCACACTGTGCTGATGATGTCATCTCCACCACCACCACCAGAATATAAAAGCAACAACTAAAACTTTATTTCCCCTAAAACTGGACCTTGTATTAGTAGTCAAATCTGTGCCATATGCGTTTGGATAATTAGTTTTTGTTTTAAATTTTTGTTTTAATTCAAGTTTGACATGTTTTTGGAAACATCTGCTGTTTGTTGCTCTGAAAGAAAAACAACAACATGATTCTCTCTCCTCCACGTCATCAGCGCCTGGATCTGATTCACACTGAAGTTGTGGTGTCCCACGTTCGCTGTGATTCGACAACCGCGTGGGCTTCGTCTTCTAGATTAACGGTGCTAATTAGAGTCGACTGTGAACACGGAGTGGGAGAGCGGCGCTGAAACCAGCAGGGAGGGAGGGGGGAGAAAGGTTGGAGTTACTCATACAACAACAACAACAACAACTCTCCCACAAACACTGACGTGGACTTGATAACGGAGGGTTAGGGTTGTAACGAATAGACCAACAACGAGGCAGAAGAGCTAAATCGTGGCTGCTGTTTGTTTTTGTTTTTACACATTTCTTCTTGTTCGTGTCGTTCCTCAAAGACGAGAGAAAAGGTTCAGCTGACAACAGTAGTGCAAATCAAAAAAAAAAAGATGGAGAGACGACGAGGACAGAAAAAGAAAAAGGTCAAATCTCTGTCGCAGCGATCTCGTCGAAGTTGATCTCGTTGCCGCTGCCCTCGTCGTCCTCCCTGCTCTCCAGTTCCTGACTCATGTCCTGCAGCATCGTCTCCAGCTCGCGGTTCCTGCGGTACATCTGCACGTAGTTCTGCTGCAGCTGCTTCTGGTAGCGGATCACCTTGTCCTTCTCCTCCTGCCAGATACGCCGCTCCTCCTCGAAGCTGCCCGTCTGCTGCTCCGCCCGCTGGCGCTCGAAGTCCAGCTCCGCCCTCATCCTGTCCATCTGCACCTTCATGTTCTGCAACGCCTCGCTACCTCCGCCGCCGCTCTGCCGCTGCGCCTTCGCCTCGTCGCTCTCGTACGCCAGCAGGTGCTCCTCGGCTTCCTGGAACACCTGGCACTGTCTGTTTCCCGGGCCCTGATTGGCCAGAGCGTCTCTGAGGTGCACGAGCTCCGCCTCCAGCCGGCCCACCTTCTCCCGCAGCAGCTCCGCTTCGCTCTTGCGGCGCTGCAGCTCGTTCTCGCAGACCTCCAGCTCCAGGGTTCGGGTGCGGGTGGCGCCGTGAGCCTCCTGCAGCAGCACCTGGGTGTTGGTCAGCTCGCCGCGGGACTCTCTGAGCTGACCGCGCAGCGACACGATCTCCCCCACGCGCTGAGCAAGCTCGCCCTGCACCTCCTTCAGCTGCTGCTTCAGCAACGAGATCTCCCCCGACTTCTGGCAGACCTGAGGCCGAGACACAGACGGAGCGGATCAGTTTCAGTTCAGAGAAGCAAAAACAGACAAAAAATACAGAGCACAGTGGATCTGTAGTGTATGACGGAGTACTAGGGCCATACTTTGAGAATAAAGTAATAAAATATTAAAGGGATAGTTCAACATTTTGGCAAATTGACCCATTGCCATAATCCCTATAGTCATAGCAGTAGGTTCGTTACCTTTAATTGTCGGTGCAAGCTATTTTTAGAACGGCGGAGCAGAGCCACGAGCTGCTCAGAGCTATGCTACAGAGGCTCATGGGATTTCTTGGTTTCTCTCATCAAACTCATCAAATGCACAATCCAACAACTCCACAACGCTCTGGTGGACAAGTTGTGACCTGCACATTCACCACGCTATGAGATAGACGTTACGAGACAGAGTTGTTTTCAAGGTAAAGCCATGCAAAAACGCTGATGCACGTTTCCGTCGGGGGCAGTTTTCCAGCAAACAGTCTCTGCATTTACCTCCAAAACAACTCTTTCTCGTAACGTCCCGTTATTATCTCATAGCGTGGTGAATGTGCAGGTCACAACTTGTCCACGAAAGCGTTTTGGAGTTGTTGGATTGTGTATTTGATGAATGTGATGAGGGAAACCAAGAAATCCCATCAGCCTCCGTAGTGTAGCTCTGAGCAGCTCACGGCTCTGCTCTGCCGTTCTAAAAATCGTCACATTTCAACGTTGATGCTTCACAAACCAGCCTCGACCTTTCCCCCCTGCTGCTTACTGTGTGTCACCTCACTGACCGACCAAACCTCAACCGAGCAATGTTTGAGTTTAGCACAAAGACAGTGATCGTGTTTCTCTTGGCGGCAGCAGCAGGAGTCTGTAACAACAGCTGAATAATTAAACAAGCTGTGAGGTGAGACTCATCCTCCCTGAGTGAGAGAGATAACAACAATCAGCCAAACATCTTCAGACGAGTCGAAAATATTCTTTCATTATCTTGACCTCAATGACGACAAGGGTGTGATTGTTGGGACTCTTTTGTTTTTCTTATGCCAGAGTTTATGATGATCAAAACAGATTGGTTTGGTTCTTTTTTTGTATTTGTTTATATTCATTTTCTTCTTTTGGTGTCCTGTTTCCTGTTTGGTTCATGTATCTGTGTGGTTGTTTGGTGTGGGATGCCACCTAATTTCTGTACTAAATGCTTAACCAATGATGTCAATGTTTTTTATATTGAAAAATTATAAATAAAGTTATTATTTCAATGATGTTTCCTGTCATCAATCATCCTATCACCATCAATCATCTGTAATACTGTATATTATGGACCAGTTGCCACAGTTAGATTGATACAAGTGAAATATTTTGATGCTCCAATGAGCAAAAACTGGAATTGTTATTACTTTAAATGTGTTTAAGATGGCTAATTGTATTTCCAATGCATGGGAAAGAAGACAGGATAGTTTGTTTAATAAATCTTTGATCAACTCCTTTGAAGCTTGGTGTTGTTTTCTCTTCTTTCCTTCCTCCAAAGATGATCTGATTGATGTGCTGACAGCGTAATCTGGTCCCGGTTTGTTTTCTTTGTGTCTTGTAAGCCCCAAATTTAATTCATTCATCATCTTTAACCCTCTTTGTGTAAATACTGTATACAAATACTCTATATTATGGACCATAGTTAGATAGATACTAGTGAGACAGTAGTTCTTTAGTAGAGAGTAACAAGAAAGGGTCAAATCAATATTGATGACATAAAACAGTGATGGACTTTAACTTCACAGCCCAAACCTCCTCATCGTCGTCCGTCTGGGTCAAGTTTTGAGAAAAGCGGCTCACCTCCCACTTGGTCTCCTCCAGCCGAGGTCCCAGCTGGATCTTCTCGTGCTCGTAGGAGGTGCAGCGCTCCTCCAGCTGCTCCCTCTCCTTCAGGAGCTGAGCGAAGTCCTCCTGCAGCTTCTTCTTCTCCTGCTGCAGCTGATAGACCTGCAGATGTTGTCGCCAAACAAGAAGGTCAGAGGAGTTTAAATTTGGGAAGACAGACAGAGCGCCGATATCAGATCGTATCTGAATTTGTATCCAGACAGAGAGAGAGAGAGAGCAATCAATATATTTCTAATTTTAGCCACCAGCTAGCTTCTGTTTTTATGTTGGTTGTGATATAACATGGACAGAAGCTTCTCAATGTGAAGTCAACACAGATTAGTCTGAATCAATTCATAATTTCATAAAATTTAGAAAATATACCGGTAGTTCTTTAAAGTCACACAATTTGAGAAAAAAAGTTAAAGTGTCATCAAAATGCAAATATTATCAAATATTATACATGCTAGTAAACTGTATAAGCAGGAATTATGATATTGCATGTGGAGAAACACATGTCGCCCTGTTTCCAGTTGTTTATTACTTAAATTAAAATAAAACCTATTTTACACAAATGACCTACAGCCAATGGATTAAAACAGAACTATACGCTGTTAAATGGACAACCTTTATAATAATACTATCAGTACTACTACTAATATTAATAATTTTATAGTGCCTTTCATACATAAAGTGCATCTCAAGGTGCTTTAAACAAAACGTTGAACAATTAAAAACAATATTAATCAAAAAACAATTAAAAGGTAGTAAGACACATTCAATTCAATTCAATTCAATTCAATATACTTTAATGGTCCCCGTGGAATATATAGAACAATAGCAATCATAGACATAACAGTTAGCCTGCGTTAAAACCAAATCAATTTTAAGAAGACATTAAGAAAAGATGCCATACTCAGATCCCTAACTACTGTATATACTCTAAAGGAAGATTTTAAGTATTTCTGTAAGAAAGTAGTGTTTACACCCTTTGTACCTGTTTTTTCCTGTTGGTTTTGCTATTGATTGATAAATAAAGTTAAAAAACAACAACAACAACACCAATTTTACAGATAATAACTTTGGATAAAGATAAGATTCTCAGCTGTAAAACAACAACCACCACATCACCAGCTCCATCGGCAGCTGTTTGGATCACACAGTCCAGTCGTTCTTGGGAATGCAGATGTTCAAATATTTACCGTATCTTTTTTTTTTTTTTTAAGGACTGCAGAACTTCCTTCCAGCTGCTCGTGGATTTTATGGTGAGGCTGTTTTGTCAGTAACTGATTGATTATGTACTGATTGTGTGTGTGAGTGAGGAGGAAGTTCCTCACCTGCAGCTGAAGCACCTGCTGGGCTCTCTGGGCCTTCTGAGACGCCACCTGCATCCTGGTGGCGCAGCTCTGCCTCAGCTCCTCCAGCTCCAGTTCAAAGCGCTTCTGCTTCTCCTCGTAAACCTGCAAAGACGAGAGACGACAGACAACAGAGATGAGAATTTACAGCAGAAAACAAACATCCATAATCATAACTTCCATGTCTTTTGGGCCTGTTCAAAAATCCAGCCCTACTGGAGGAATGTGCACAAAATAATGGGTGTAGAGTTAGAATACTCTTTTGTTACTTTATATCTTGTTATAATACAACAGTCCTACACAATTATAAATACTTATTGAAGATACAAAAGTAGTAGGAAAGAAAAAAGAAAAGAAAAACACTGGACCAGCAGCCTATTATATGGAGAGACTGACGTTCTTGAGTTGTAGAAATGTACTGAACTTATGTGTGCACTTTGAGTAGCATGACATCATACAGGACTCCAGTCCAGACTAAATTTTTTTTACTAGTGGCCCCTAACTTAAAATTGTAGGAGCACAAGCAAAAGATTTAAGGGAGCACAAGATCTTGCAAATCAAATATTTACATTCTTTTTCATTCATATTGGCCTGCCACCTGTAATGACAGATAACACATTCTTTGGGTCGCCCCTTCCACGTTTCATGGGGGGAAAAAATGGAAATTTACTGGTTGCACATGAGCAAGTACTGTAGATGAAAAATGTACTTGCACTGTCTCAAATTTACAGTCAGTCTGGAGCGCTGTTATACCATGATGTATGTGGGAAAATATATTGTGATAAATATGTAAATGCATTTTAAAAAAAGAAAACAAACAGTGTGTTGAATTTCATTTCTCTTCCCACCTGACAGATCGCAGCTTCGTTCTCGTCCAGATTGTCTCGGAGCTGCTGCAGCTCCAGGTCTCTCTCCCTCAGTTTGTCCTCCAGGTCCCTCACCACGCCTTCGTAGCCCTCCACGGGGCCGGGGGAGCGGCCGCTCGACCCGCTGTCGGACAGAGGCTGCCCCCGGCCGCTGATCGACCCGGAGCCCGTGCTCTTACTGGAGGACGAGCGCCCGCTGTCTGAGTTGGAGTGTCCGTGTGCGGCGACCGGCGCGGCGCTCTTCAGGGGCTCCAGGTGGCCGACCGAGGCCTCGCCTGACGCCAAGCTGTAGCTGGCGGCGCTGTACGGCGGCAGGCTGGAGAGGGAGTTACGTCCAGAGTCGGACAGGGAGCAGGACTGGTTGTTACCGCCACCACCACCGCCACCTCCGCCGCCGCCGCTGCTGCCACCAATACTGCTGTTGCGGGCGCCGCCGTACGAGCTGCGCTTCTCAGAGCAGGAGGGCGACACGTCTCTGTGGGTGGGGCTGAGCAGGTTCAGGTTGTTTTGGCTTTCGGGTGCGTTGGCACAATGGCGAGGGGAGAGGTACTGCATGGAGGTGCGGCTCTTCGGTATGACCGGTTTGAAGGCAGTGGGCCGCAGCACCGTTTTCTCCATGTTCTAGAGGAAAGAAGATGAGGAAAGGACCAAGGATGAGAAGACGGTACGTCAGGTCAGAGATGATTATTATAATTATTAAAGAAATTAAATAAATAAATACATGAAATGTAAATTAATTTTTCCATGATGTTTATTGAGATGCACCTGTATCTTCCTATGTAAAAATAAATACTCACCTTCTCAAGTTTTCCTGACACTGGGATCAGTTTTGGAGGAGGTCCTCCCATGTTCCCGTTCAGCCCTGATCCGTCTTTAGTCTCGTCCGTGTCACTCGTCGGACTTCCAGGAGCAACGTGGTTCTCGTTCCAGTCGCCTACGTAGTCCTCGTTCAGATAGGTGTAGTTCCCGCTCCCGCTCTCCTTCTCGTGCGGCCTGCAGGAATTCGTGGAGCCCTGTTTCTTCAGTGGCGGTGGGATGCTGTGCAGCAAGGCGTCCTGGGGCGACTCGCTGCCGCCCAGGCAGGAAGCGCCCGGCGTGGGCCGTCGGATCCTCGCTCCCAGCTCGACGCCGGAGCGATGGTCCTGGTAGGGGCCGGGGCGGTTGGCGATGAGGCTGCTGACAGAGCCCATAGGATCCAGAGTGGAGGAGGGAAGCGGTGGCGGGTTGATGGGAGACGATGAAGGGCCGGAGGCGTGGCGTCTACGGGCTCCTCCGCTGAGGCCGGGGTTGTGGGGCTCAGCAGAGATGGGCAGAGCCTGAACCAGGGCCATGGTGGCAGCTCAGAGGGGTCACTCGCTCTGAGAGAGAAAAATAACAACAAACACGTGTTAATACAGAGTGAGTCAACGTCACGTCTCAAATCAAATTCTAGGACAAATAATTAAAGTCTCAAGGCAGAAAACAAACAAATTGAGTCCAGTGAGTCTTCAGGTTTTACTTTGATTCGGGCTTAAGACCAAGTTCAAGTCTTCTACAGTAAGGTCTGAAGTCTAGATTCAGCAAGTTATTGGAATGGATACACATCCAACTTATGAATCAAAAATGATCACAGCAAGTCCCTTAAAGGGACAACGAGGAGTTTTGGAGAAGCGAAGTGTAGCTGCCTCAGCAAGTTATTGGAATGGATACGGACATTCATCAACAGAGGTTCAAAGAGGTTCAGTTACCGTGAATCAAAAATGATTCTCATTTGCAAGTCCCCACTAATAAGATAGAGACAAAACGTCTGGAGCCATTAACAAGTCAAGAATCATCCACATTAACGTGAGACTGTTTTATAACCGAATAGAAACTCCTCGTTGGCCCTTTAAGAACAGGTCTGGGCCAGTAACAAGTCAAGTATCAAGTCGTTTTTTCTTGATCAAGTCACATTATTACTGCAATTGTGAAAAGACAAGATATTAGTAACTATCAGTTAACATCATTGACCAATGTATCCAAATCTGTTTAAAATGTAATGACAATTGGATTTGCATTGTAAATATTGATATTCAGTAAAATATATGGAATCAGAAATGGGCGCAACTAATTGACAGGATTGTGACAACGCAGTTCTCAGCCTGCACTTTTTATTTTACATAGAAAACGTGAAATGAACAACACTCAAGTCCTGAGTCTTTAACGTCCAAGTCCGAGTTGAGTCTCAAGTCTTTTATTATTGGCAAGTCCAGTCGCAAGTCATTAAAACAGCGACTTGAGTCGACTCGGGACAAGTCACAATGACTCAAGTCCCCATCTCTCATTTTAAGTCACCGGTTGCGTTTTGTTACTGCAAGTTTTAAGTCAAACAACTCTAAGTCGAGTCTTAGACCTCCAACAGCTAATCTCTGAAGTCCTTTGAGACAAATCTGAGGTCCTTCAAAACATCCTGAGTCTCAGATTTTTGCAACAAGTCCAGTTTTAAATCTTGTATCAGCCTTTTCATCCAAGTCAAATGTAAAATCTTGCAGTCTCAAGTCTTTCAAGATAAGTACAACAAGTCGCTAAGTCTGGTTACAACCCACAATTCATCTGACATCGGCCACAATCAAGTCTGAAGTCCTTAAGGGCAAATCTCTCAGTGAGTCTAAACTTCTGGTTGTATGTTTGCCTTTAAGACGCCAATAAATCCAGTTCCCAGCTTTTAAATCTCCGCAGCGGGGGCGGCTTCAAGGATTTCCTCATTTGTCAAAAAACCAAAAAACTAACAGTCAGTGATGATGACAGAAACAAAATTGAAATGATATACAGTAGACTGAGGCATGCAAATATCCCTGAAGACCGTGGTGGCCCACACACAGAGACCCAGAACAGGCCATTCATTAAAGCCATTCAAGCAGCACAAACAGGGCTTGAGGCATTCGGCTCGCGAGGCATGAGACAGCAGAAGAAAAGGGTCTCTTTTCATTTGAGATGTAAAATGGCTTCTAACATGCTGGTATTTTCCCTGACAGCAACAAAGGCTACTGTCGCCACACATCTTATCAGCCACAGGAACAACTAATGGTTCATAACTGTGGACAATACCTCACCGGGGGAAACACGGAGAAGGGGAGACAGGTTGAACTTACTGTGATACTTTAGCTGAAGGGGATTGTAAATCTTTACAGTTCATAAAATTGTCTTAATAATATAATAAAATATCAACAAACGCAGGAGGCACAAGAAGTGACCTACTTACTTTTTACTCACGCACTCTTTTGCCGGACTGATGGTAAATATTGACACTATAACTGGCAAGTACAAACTATGATATCAGGATCAAGGTCCCGTGGACGGTGCACAGTGAAGTGTTGTGTTGTGAGAACAATGGGCCCAGAGGACGCATGACGATGAAGTCATGGTGCACCGACTGACAACCACACCAACGACAACAGCAGAGCCAGTTGTGCTCTGGAAACGGCATCATGCTGAGTCACAGTTATGAGGATATCCATCCAACAGGCGGGTGCGTCATCCTCCTGATCTTGAGTTTCAGGCTCGGCTGGCAGGTCGAGAAAGATCCGAATGAAGTGATGTGAAGTATGGGAAGACTGCAGCTCCTCATTACGTCATTTACATATTTGCAGTTTGTTGAAAAACAAGACGACCAACAACCAGCAACCCCTTAAGGCTTAAAAACTAATTTATCAAACTTGACTCCTCTTATAAATGCAGCAGAGGTCTTATAGGATGAAGAAGAAGAAGAATATCAATGAGTGCATTAGAGAAACCGAGCCAAGTACAAGTCTGTTTTCTGTCTGATAATTATAATAATACATTAGCGGAAGCAGCAGAATCAATAATAGAGAAGTTTCAGTCGATTATTTGTGTTAGGCAGACGATACGCAACTTTTTTCTTGGCATTTATCAGGAGTGCAAACAACAATACAAATTAAAATCTGGCATTGACTTCACTTACAGTCACTGTCAAAGCATCTTTATCGTCGGTGTGATGGTGAATTTGTCCTTTTATTTCCCTTTCAGCCAATTTAACTTGAGTGTTCACACCTTGAGAGTCACGTGTGTTTGTGTTTGTATTTGTGTAGGTGTAACATGGTACTGGTAAAACATGGTACTTTGGCACAACCATGACAGTCACAGTAATAAAACTTTGCAGGTGTGTGTGGCCTAGTTTGAAGATAGGTGTGGTCTAGTTTCACTGTTTGTATAATGATGAGACATTACAAATACAGCGCAATGCAAGAGTGGAAGATGAAACAATCTCCAAAAGTCTAAAAATATTTTTCAAAATTTGATACAAACATAAACATATACAGTTGAGGACAAAATTATTAGCTTGCCGATGCAAATTTCACTTTTTTGCAAATATTTCCCAAGTGCCATTAAACAGAGCAAAGAACTGATAACACAGCAATTGCATTGATTTTACTTTGCACACAGAAATTTAAAAAACGAAAAGCGAAAATGATTAGCCCCCCTGATGCTATTCTGTATCCTCATAACAGCCTCCAGTTGTTTGTTTTTAGTTGTAAACAAGTCTCTGACTATGAAATGAGCCCATTTTTCGTTGGGAAAGTATTTGCTCTGTTGAACAGCACTTTACAAATATTTACAAAAAAAAGTGAAATTTTCATAGTCTGCTCTGCATAATCCAGGATTTCACTCGCTCGCTCTGTAACAGTCTCAGCCCTTTTATTGATCACTGAATATGTGAAAACCATGAGGAGGAAGGTGGAGAACATCAGACGGTCCACGTTTGATGAAGATGAAGATGAAGGCTAATAAGGTGAAAGAAGGGCTGACAGCAGGCAGGCCTGGCCAGAGACACATTTGTAGCCTTGGCAGCCAGGACAGGGCCATGCCAAGTCATTTTCCAACCTGCCAAGTTTGCTGAGAGCGTACAAGGATACTACTGCGATTTAACTGTGATTACCACACGTTAATTAGCACCCTCAAACTCTGGCTGAGCCCGAGCTGCTTAAGACTCTGAGCGAGACAAATCTGGCACTGCAATATGTTGTTATGATTCGTAAAAGCTGTGTGAAACTTTCCAAGTAATTAACAAGCGCCCCTCCTCTATGATCTCTCTATTGCACCAGCTCTAAACCAGATTTCCAGTAGCTGTATACTTTTTCCTCATGGTGCTTTATTCTGTGACAGAGGTGGTGGTGGTGCAGCTTTTAAGAAGAGCTCAACAACATCGATGCATTACGTGACCACGGACCAGAGAGTCAAACTAAATGATCATCTAAAATCCATTTGCTCACTTCCTCATGGGAGAGGCTGGGAACGCTCCATTGATTTTCTCAGTTAATGCAGTTTTAAGTGGAGTTTAAATGTGTGTCAGTGTGACTATAAAAGATTCATGCTGCATACTTCAGTCTCTGCATCAGCGTCAGACTGAGGGGGGGAAAACTGAAGTTAATGGCAGCAGGAGCAACATGTGTTGTTGTTGTGGATGGAGGGAGGGAGGGAGGGAGGGAGACTTAACGGTCCAGAGCCAGGAGGATTACTCTTATGTGATTTCTCTACACGCATTTAAAAAAAAAAAAAAAAGCTAATTAGTCCATGACCATATTTATTATAACACATAATCCTGTCTGAATGGCACGCAATGACACCGGCTTTGCCAACATCTGGAGTTTGTTACAAACTGCAGCTGTCAGAAAAAGAGACCGGGTCAAACTTTAACAGATTCTGATTGGTAAGTGAACTCACCTGCTGCTGTTATGTTCAGCAGATGTTTCAGCATCTGTATCTTCACTATTCAATTCCCACGGACTGAGGCAACCTCGTCAAATGCCATCGTCTTAACAACTCTCAAAAACACACTCACATTTAGTTCACTACCATGTGTGATGAAAAGAGAAGAAAAACCACCATTTTTTTCAGTTTCTTTTAAATGCTGTTGATTAGTGTTACATTATCCAACAACAAATAAATAAAAAATAATTAACTGAATACATCTTTGAGCCCAGAAAAAGGAAAATATTTGACTTTTCCTCTCAAAATATGATAAAATTATTGTTCAGTCATCAAAACAGTTGCAGATTAAAGGCAAGGGAGGCAGAAATCTAGAAAAAAGCTTTGAGTTGAGTCCACACGGTTCTCATCCCCACAGCCAGAGCAGTGATTCAAGTTTTAAAACGTCCAAATAATACGAATAAGGGCTGCTGCTCTGTGATTGGTCAAAATCTACCGTCACGGGTAGATTCTTTGCAGGCTGAAAACAGAGCCTGGGGGAGACGCAGACGTCTGATCTTTTTTCACATCACTTCATTTACATTATCCTCAAGGTTAGTGTGTAAGTTTTTGCCTAATATTGTCAAAAAAAAGCTGCCTACCTAGCCTTCAAGTTATTTCGTCCTTTGACATGATTCAAGAGTGAACAACATCCTCTCGTGTAATTCATATCAGCAAAGATGATTCGTGTAAACAAGTGTTGGATATTAATTTAGTCTTCCAAACAGTCGTCCATAAATAAAAAATTAGGATTTAAGAGGTTCTTAACTTAAAACGAGCTCTTTCTCAGTGCGTCGTGGTTTATTGAAGTGTTTTTATCTTCTTAGCTGATGCAGAGAAACACAGATTGAACATCTTCTTTCACTTTATTAAATCACTGCAATTAAATTAAAGAGGAACTATGCAGGATTTTATCTTAGCTATGCTACATTTTTACCTTAATTTAACAGCTTTGGAATAATTGTGATGGTTAAATAAATAAGAGAGGAGGCTCTCCACCTTCTGGCTGAAAATCAGGAGACGCTTGTTGCAAGATCAGCGCCGGTGTCCCAGCTCTCATCTCTGCGGCACCGCGGCAGAAACGCGCCATGTAACTCGTAATCTCTTGTTTATGACAGATTAAACTACACAAATGTGCACAGCGTAACATCGTGTATGATATATAATGTTATGTACCGCTCTAAACAAAAGCACACGGCCGAGAGGAGGGTTAGTTAGCTCCCCTTTAATGTTCAAAAACTTGACCTAAATTGACTTTTAAGTGGAGGACGGACAATTTATCATTAGGTAAAGTTAAAAAATTACCACCCGTTCTACTCTTTTATGATATATAACGTTATGTACCACTCTATTGATTGCCTTCTCGTAGTAAACAGATGCACATGGCCGAGAGGAGGGTTAGCGAAACAGCGGGAAAGTGACCAGACTTCCCTTATAAGTTCATCAATCAAACCAACTTGTTAATGTTAAAATTAACCAACATCTTACACAAATTGCAGATTACACCTGTGTGAAAGATTTCTCAACAGTTGCTTAATCAGTATTTGTGGCGGTGAAGTGGGGGGGGGGGGGGGGGTCCATCTGTTACCAACTCTCTCCAGATAAGTGAATAAGCTTTAATCCCTCTGGACTCAAGACGACTGAAACTATGCAGAGACTCTGCTGAGGGAAGCACGGGGGTCTCGAACTGTTTCTAAAGCCCCCTCACATCATGTTCCTATGGTCCTAGTTTCCCATTCGTTGTCATAGTGACCACAGCCTCAAAACACTTAGAGAGGGAAGGAGGGACAAAGAGAGGAGGGGGTCATAGGGCCGACAGGAAGGCCGGGACCCCTCCTTAGCAACTTAAAGCCTTCAGTGGCTCTATAGCTCCGTACCATGCGCTCCCAGCTCTCCTAATGGAAGATAAATGGACATTAACAGCTAATGACTGACGGGTGGATCCATGACAACCATGCAGCAGAGGCGTGAAAAAGGGGTGTAAATAAACTGCAGCGTGGCGATTTCCGTCACTAATTCATCTGTTGACAATTTGCGTGAGGAAAGTGGTGAAAAACGCCCAGTGCAAAAACCCATAAATGTCTCCAACTACCTTTAATTTCCTTGCGTGTTTTTGGTTATGTGTAATAATAACAACAATAATGACTTCATCACTTTAAAAACACAAGTTTACAAAGTGCTTCACAAAACAACATATGAGAAATAAGTCACAAATGCCATAAAACCATAGGTAATGGACCGCCCAAGCAGTTGCAGGATGCAGTAAGTTAGATAAAATAAATAAAAGGGCGGTATACATGATAAAAATAGATGAGATATGATAAGAAAAGTTGGATTAAAAGAGTTAAAACAGAATGAGAGCATCCAAATAAAATTGTAAGATAAAGTAGATAATAAAAAGAAGAGGATGACATCACATAAAAGCAAGTCTGTAAGAATAATTTTGGTTCACACTGAAAAAATAGAGGATGGTTCAAAAGAAAGTGTTAAGTTTTGACGTTTTCTGCCCGGCAACCACGATGCTAATACATGAACAGAGTGGATGTGATGCTATTGACAGGCGGCCAAAGTTAAACAGGGCATTACGCTGATTAAATTCACAGATTTCTCTCTGTTTGAATGTTGATGCAAATAATAACTCAACGTAATGCATAACACAGCTCCAGTGGTTTTTTAAATGCAGAGTGATTAACTCATCACCTCGGCACTAAAATAGTGCGACAACAGCAGCCAGCACACTGACAAAAACACACACCGCCGCACAGCCCACTCTCCCTCATGATGCCTTCAGGGTCAGCTGACTGTTTTTGTCTGGGAAAGCCCTCGAGGGTTTTGATGTCTCTGCCCCTCAGACACTCGGTCACTCCTCCAGCTGGAGGAATGTGCAGCTAATGGGAGTCCAGTCTAAACATGAGCACAATGAGCGCTGGTGGTCAACCGAGTGGACGACGGGCCTCGGCTATACAGCCACCGGCTTCACTGAGCTCTCAACTTTAAACACACCACAGCACCAAGCAGGAAGTTTATAGTTGTATTCCTCACACCACGTCCAAGCTTCCTGCAGGGACAGTCAAACTACAAACCAAATGAGCTACAAGAAACACACTTGTGGTCATTTAG
The DNA here is from genome assembly GCA_030347415.2 of Decapterus maruadsi. NCBI lineage: Eukaryota > Metazoa > Chordata > Actinopteri > Carangiformes > Carangidae > Decapterus > Decapterus maruadsi. Next base: position 6,686,333 of record CM064888.1, on the reverse strand, counting down.
ACTTAAACTAATGATAATATTGTCAATTTAGGTCAAGTTTTCGACCATTAAAGGGGAACTATGCAAGTTGGGTCGCTTTTCCGCTGTTTTGCTAATCCTCCTCTTGGCCATGTGCATTTGTTTACAAAGAAGCCGGCGAGAAATCAAGAGAGCCGTAGATAACGTTATGCATCATATAATATGTTACGTTGTGCATATATTGTGTAGTTTAATCGGTCATAAACAAGAGATTACGGGGCGCATGTGTGTCGTGGTGCTGCAGAGACGAGAGCTGGGACACCAGGTCGAAGGCTTTGATCTTGCAAAGTAGTTTTTCAGCCGAGAGATGCTACATTCTCCCTGCAGCTGTTTAATTGAGGTAAAAAATGTAGCATTTATAACCTAAAAATTCCTGCATAGTTCCTCTTTAAAAGTCAATTTAGGTCAAGTTTTCAACCATTAAGTCGTATTAAGTAGCAGCTGAGGCGTCTGACATAAACACACAGCTCCGATTTCCACATCCTGATACTTTTAACTGATTTAAACCAGTCTTGAAACGGACACATCCATCAAGACCTCCACCTTCCTTTTTAGTCTGTGCGGTCATATTTCCTCTGTGAAAGCGATGTGAAATCTATACGCTGCAAATCAATACATTCAGAAAGAACTTCTTGCTTAGATTGCAGTCGACCAGATCATCAGAGCTGAGACGACGCTGAGGTATGAAATGTGAAACAGAGAGAGGCTGGGATGGATGGATGGATGGATGGATGGATCAGCCCACTCAGATGTCCCGGCCTCAAACGACTGACAGTCGGGTCACGGCCAATCACAGCGGTGTATTCATTCCACATACAGTACGGCGGGGCAGTAAAGTCTAGACAGACTTCGATGACATTCATTGGCATGCGGGGGGGAAAACCTTTCCCTCTGGCTGCATCTCAGATTGGCAATTAAAGAAACAAACTGTATAAAAGCTTTTTTTATGGGGAGGCCATATTACAAAAGATACAGTATAGAAAGTTTACTGGCCCCCGCTCGGCGCTGCAGGACTGCAACGTCACACAAATCTGCTTTGAGACAGACTGAGAGCGCCTGCACTACACTAAATCCTTCTTTGTTAGTACCACCACCACCACGCCATAAACACACATCCACAGCCTCGGAGGTGAGAGTCTAAAAATACACACACACACACACACCAGGTGAAGCGTGGACTCTGGGTTAAAGGGAGTAAAAGGAAGCTGTGTTACACTGGCCCCTCGACCGAGAGCAACGCCGCCGCCGAAGACGCCGACGGGGGGAAGAAGCGAAGAAGAGACAGAATAAAAGTGAAGCGTCTCGGTTTTCAGCAGGGAAGCAGCGTCTGCATGGAGGGAACAAACAAATGAGTGGAGATCCCCTCCTCCACTCTCCATCTCTCTCTCTGTGTGCCCAAACTTAACTGAATCCCACTCTCTCTTTCTAACGCCCCCCTCCCTCCCTCCCTCCTTCCCTCCCGTCTCCTTATTCTTCGCCTGTTCTCTCTGTAGAAACTGGAACATAGAGGGAAAGTGTGACAACGCTATTTTAGTTTTGTAGACAACCTACCTTTCCAGCGGCAGACACCTCGCGGCCCTGACACACACACACATACACACACACGCACACGCACACAGAACGTACACCACCACAGTTACCAGGTCAAGTGTTAGTGGTCACTGTCCACTTACTGTTAAATGACTCAAAACAGAGGCAAGTGCATGAGAAAAAAAACCTCCTGATTCGTCCAAACAACGTACACAGACATGAAGCAGAAAAACACACCTAATCCGCACATTTTAAAACGCTGGAACTGAATATTCGCATATTTTTGCTCCTAAAAAAATCTAAACTTGTACAATTTATAGTTTCTAACATAAATTATGTACATTTAGTTCGATATTTTGCATATTTCACTGCTCTTTTGGGTGAGATTTCTCATTGCAATGGCTTTCCTTTTTCAATAACAGGCAGAATAAATTGATTATTCCTTATAAAGTCCATTATATACGGTAGTAGCCCCCATACTGTAGGATAGATGCTGTAGAAGCAGCAGCACGTGCACAAATAAATCATTTCTCACGAGGAGCTGCAGGTTCATTTGAATGATGCACTGAACACTGACAGAGCAGAGGCCCACACACACACTTTTAGATTAACATCCTCTAGTTTGTCTTTGTTTTGTGTTAACGAGCTGTACCATGAGCGTGATTAATGGACGTCGACTTCAGCTTGTCAATTTCAGACATACATTAATATTCTTGTAATAGATTTCATCTTTTATTTCTTATTAACATGCAGTAACTTCTTACACCTCTTTATAACACTAATGTTTCTTTCACTAGTCAAACTACTGCTGCTATCACCCGACGTCCCTGTCACCTTGATTGTAGTAATAAAGTCGACTTCCCCTTTCTCCAACGTTCCTACTACCCCCTCCCTCCCTCTCTCCCTCCTTTCCTCCTTTCCTCCGAGCGTCTTACCCCAGTTTGTTCCCTGCATCGCTGCCCTGCTCCTCCTTTCTCATCCAGCCTCAGCTCCTCCAGCCTCTCAGACTCTCTAAGTCGACTCCAGCTCTCACTCTGCTCCTCCTGAGCTCCTGGCTCTGTCTCTGACCAACCCTCCAGAGGAAAACTTCTCCAACCCAAGAAGAAGAAGAAGAAAAAAAAAAAAGGAACTCATTCTCAAGCCAAATGCCGCCAATGTGAATGGGAGCACAGTCCCCTCCCCTTCCTCTCCTCTCCTCTTTCTTGTGCCCCCTCCTTTCCATTTTTCCTCCCCCCTCCTCTCAGTCCAGCCTTTCTCTGACAGATACACCTCCTCTCTCCCGGCTTCACTCCTCCTCTTCCATTTCCTTTGACCAAAGAAAAGTGCTCTGCAAAGTCCTCTGCTGCCTTTGTCAGGCTGAAAAGAGAAAGAGAGCGGAGAAAGGAACGGGAAGCCAGGGAAAAGGCAAAGCTGTCAGTTAAAGACCGTTTTAGTCTCCGTGCCCAGGAACAGCAAGAGGATATCACCTCACTTAGGGAAAAGAAAAAAAAGGCTGGATTTCCACTTGCAACAGATCAGCTTTGTTTTTAAACAGCTTGGATGAAGCCTCAGTTCTTGAAAAAAGTGTAAAAAAATAAGTAGGAAAGTGAAACTAAGGTGAAACTGATGAGAAATTACGTCAGGATTCAATAAAGTTATATTAAATCCGTTTGATTTATCAATTTATAATGCAACGATGTTTAATGTACACAAGACTAGAGCAGAGAAAAACAAATAATCCTCTTATCTGAAAAGGTGAAAACTGAATATTCTGTATTTTTGCTTCGTAAATGTTCCAGCATAAAGTTTGTTAATACAGTTTGTGCATTATCACTGACTTTTCATCAGTTGCTTTTGTGAAACTAGTTGGAAATTGCACCAGAATTTCATCATGTAAAACGTTATAATAAGACACAGGGATCTTTATCATCTAGTCCTGCTTCTCATCGGTTAATCTGACCTAATAACAGACACGCCAGAGCTTAAAATAAGAGTTCAAGTTAATTAGGGAGCAAATGATTAATTAAAACAAGGTGTCACTCTGATTAAACCTATCAAAAAGATCAGCAAGTCCAATATTCACTGTCCTGTTAGCTCTGTTTTTGGTATAAGAGCTACAAGCTAGAAACAAAAACAATGAGCTGAGAGACACAGAGACAGCTCTCTGTGGGATCTCATGCAGGGATCTTGATCTATTGTTGATAAAAAACAAATATTGATTAGTGCAGCTTTAAAAAAAAAAAAAAAGGAGCCAGTCGGTCTCCATGCGTTTAGAGTATCCTCGTGTGACAGTGGCTGCATTCATCCTCTGCCTTGACCTGTAACTGTAATCCACCATCTGGCCCATGTGAATGAGAAAAATAAAGGAACAACAGGAACGAGATGGAGGGAGCAGCAGCAGCAGCAGCAGCCGGAGCTCAGCTGCTCAGCTCCCAGATGAAGACAGGGGTAAAGTGGGGTACGAGAAGTAGGCTATGCCCTGCCGCCACACACACACACACACACACACACACACACAGAAACACAGATCTGTCCCTCTGCCTCCCTCTCTCTCTCTCTCCCTGCTCTGCTATAACTGGGCCACACTGGTAGGCACCGAGTTTGTCCTTCAGTCGAGGCCGGCGAGGGAGTTCAAGGTCATCCTCCTCCTCGGTCACGTCCTAACGGGAGGTCTGGAGAACACTTGAATGTGCCACAAGTGGCGTGAAGGCTCGGCCCGCTGCAGCCGGAGCAACGCAACAGGAAACTCCCAGCCGGGTGTCCGAGAGTGGACGACCAACAACACCATCCATCAGCTCGCCCGAGGCCACCAGCGCTGGGATAAAGAGACAGGCTGCAAATCACCTCTGTGAATGGCACCATTAACACTAGCTCTTTATGGGCAGGAGGGGAGGGGGTAACATGAGTCAGCCCCTTTAGAGAGAAGTGATTTACAGACCCGAGCGGGAGTAAAGTTAAGTAAAATCAGGGCATGTGCAGCTCTTAAAAAGCCTTAAAAGCGTTAGAAAAAACCCCTTTGAAGGCATTTACAAAAGGTTTTGAATCAGGGTTTCTTATTTGTTAATCCATTTGTCACTAGGCTGGATTCAGGTTGCTGATTAAAACTGCACGATATGCAATATATGCGATATCCAATAGGCAATTTCAGTGTGAACATTCAGTTTTTCCTTTTCATTTTCTCTAAATTAACATAAAATGTGATTATTTGCTGGGTCTTGTACCAAACCAACAAACTTCTAGAAAATTGCAGTTCTTGCAATTTGGAGATTACACTTGGTTTATATTATGCTTTTCATTGTGCAGCTCTAATTATGAGAAAACTGACAGTAATTTCATATATACAATAAAAATTATAAACTTTATTGTCCTCTCCGTTTTTCCATTATTCTCTTATCAGTGTGACTGTGAAAAAAGCAGATTACAATGCATTCTGCGGTATCATATAAGTCTTATGAAGTGTTAAATTTAATTGATGAACTCTGCAGAAACTGAACCGACTGAAATTCTGTGGCTTCCTCTTCTGTCTGCAAGAAGAGCCAAGGGGGAAAAAAAACCATGAAGGAAATTCAAGTAAAACACCAGTTTAAACAAATAGTTCCAGTGTGGCTTTGCAGTAATGTTGGGTACATCTGCCTGGTGGTTTCCAGTTTATCCTCCCTAGTCGTATAAACTTTATTATCCTACAGAAATGCACCAAAACATTTAGCAGAGCTGAGTGCGTGTGGGCCGAATTTCTGGTCAACATTGAAAGTGGCTCCTTTGAGGCCACAACTCTTAGTTTATCTGTATCTATATAGTGGATGCCCAGCAGGTGGTCATCCATCACGGGCCCGAGCTGCCGTCCCTCCACGGTCCGTCAGCCCGATTTCCTCTATATTTTCATAACAACGGTCCCGCGTCTGGGACCGGGGAGCTGACAGAAAGCTAGGCCATCCATCAGTGTCCGTGCCGTCTCTTGCGTGCGGACATCGCTCCCACCGGACGCTGCTGCTGCTAAAACTGGCCTCCAGCAGCAGCCGGCCATTTGGACCCGCTCACTTCCAAAATAAATTCCACCGTGGCACAAAGCAATCTGCGAACACCTCCGAAATAAAAAACCTTGTGCTCGGCAGGAGGAGGGCTCATTAGTTTGAGACACAAATGAGGAGCAGGGAGGAAGAGAGAGAGAAGAGAGAGACCTCTGCAGATTGAAATAACTACTCCTAGTACTGTAAGTCCCATCATAAATCCACAGAAATGGGCTGGCTGTATCGAGTTGGCAGGGACCCGACTTAGCTACACTGATTTTCTGTATAATGTGCCAAAGAGATTAGGGTTACGCCTCCAGCTCTGGAATTACAGCAAAACCCTATCCATGATTAAGATCTGTTGCTAACTCCCACACAGCAGTGATGGCAGTGTTAACATCCACACATAGTGGGATGCAAAGTGTGTGTGGTGGGTACTGTATGTAGTTCGCAGCAGCAGCAGCAGTCACTTCAAAACATGAGGAAGGTCTCAACCAGGAATGGCTCTCGGAAAAAAAAAAAATCTGCTCTCAAACTCAAAGCAGCAAGGTTTCGTGTGAAAATTCCTGCAGTAATCCAAGAACGTTTGCGTAAAATCAAGCTTCAAGGTCAGAGAGGAACAGATGGTAGGTTCTGTTTCATATATATATCAGGCAACAGCCAGGAGGGTTCAGACTCAGAGCTCCCACTTGATCAAATGCAAACCACATTTTATCCACGAGGCTTCACTTACCTGTCAATGACGCCCTGTCTTTAGCTTCTGGAGGCCTTAGAAACGCATGGGGTACGGGCCCGTCGAGCATCCCAGGGACTCACACCGCTGAGCAGATCTTCATTCTCCCCTCGTCTCCCTCTTCTCCCAGACTGAAGGGGATAAAAAGCAAAAGAATGCATGTTGTTGAATCAGCAGAGGGGGGGGAAGCAAAGAGAGACTACTACCACTGTAGAGAGCTGGAAAACCTGAAATGTGACAAGTGTGTTTATGGAAGTCAGCGAAAAAGGGGAAAATCTGAGTCATGCCGGCAGAAAAGCTTCACACACACGAAGGCGAAGGTTGAGACCGGGGGGATTTTCCATGTCAACAAGAGAGAAGAAGAAGAAGAAGACCGGACCCAAAACGAGCAGCAGCACCCTCGTTCACGAAACAACCACCACCACATGGGAAACGTAAAAACAATTACTTTGTGTTTGTGAATCACCACAAAGTCTGTGGGTTTTCCCAACACGTTTTTGTCATTTACAAAAAGGTCACATGAGTCATTTTACGTGAGAAAGTTAAAAGTTTCTTAGTTGTAAGTTGATAAAACTGACAGATTTTGGATCAACCTCTGCATAAAAACACTGGTGAGACACACCAGTCGCCGCCGTCTGGAAAAGAAGGAAATTCATTGCAAAACGGTGCATTTGTGGTAAAGCAACATTTGAGTTTGGCGTAAAAGAGCATGGGGAAGAAAAAACAAAACCCAATGAAAAGTGCCAGAGGTGAGATGAGCAGACAGTCCTGCTGCTGCAGACTGAACGTTATACCTGCAAACACAGTGCGCTTCTGATTATATTATATTTGGCAGTCGGCAGTTGGAGTGAGCAACTGACACCGACAGAAGAAGAAGTAATAACAACGGTGCTGGAAGAGCATTGCTTCCTCAAACTTGTATTCTGCAGGGCTCAATATCTTCTCTCTGGGCTATATTTCTCTGCTATATTATATTAAAGGGATAGTTCAACATTTTGGCAAATTGGCCCATTGCCATAATCCCTATAGTTTTAAGAGTAGGTTCGTTACCTTTAATTGTCAGTGCAAGCTATTTTTAGAACGGCGGAGCAGAGCCGTGAGCTGCTCAGAGCTACACTACGCAGGCCAAAGGGATTTTGTGGTTTCCCTCAACTCATCAAATACACAATCCAACAACTCCAAAAAGCTGCGACGCTACGAGATAGCGGAAAACACAGTTGTTTTCCGTCAGGGCCAGTTTTTCGGCAAGCAGTCGCTGCATTTGCCTTGAAAACAACTCAGTCTTGTTACGTTGTGTTATTATCTCATAGCGTGGTGAATGTGCAGGTCACAACTTGTCCACCAGAGAGTTTTGGAGTTGTTGGATTGTGTATTTGAACAGTTTGATGAGGGAAACCAACAAATCCCATGATCCTCCGTGGCGTAGCTCTGAGCAGCTCGCTCGCGGCTCTGCTCCACCGTTCTAAAAATAGCTTGCACCCACAATTAAAGGAAACGAACCTATTCCTAAAACCATAGGGATTATGGCAATGGGCCAATTTGCCAAAATGTTAAACTATCCCTTTAAGTGGTTATCGTAGACACATAAGCTCAAGGTGGTGCTTGTAGTGTTTAAATGACTCCTACCTATCCTACCATATCTTATCCTAGAGATAAAAACTGTGCTGTGAGCTGTGGCGAAACTGAAACTCAGACAGTTGCAGTAGCAGCAAACTGTTTAACGTGCATCCTGTTTTATCAGCAGGATCAGGGATGTTTGCTAAATTTAACGTCTCCCCCCTCCAACAACCGCCTGCAGGGAACCGACTGCAACTGTACAGGCTTTACTTAAAAGCTAAGCTAAGCACACCTCCAGCTCCTCCATCTGTTTCTCAACATACTGCGTTAGTATGTTACAGACAGATGGATGAAGTGCCGAGGATATGTTGATGCAGATGGATCCAGATGGCTGCGTAATGTTGCAGCGTGATGGCGCCAAGACGGAGAGTACAGAACACACAATGAGCCCTGTCAGGTACAAAAAAAAACAAAAAACTTAACAGCCGTTTGTTTTAAAGGCTGACAATCAACCCACAGATCGCAAAACAGGTGTTTACTTAAAGAGGGCTGCTGGTCTGCACAGTGACGGGGATAATCCTCATTAAAGAAGACCAAACAATACCGAAGAAACTGACTGATCAGTAGTAAAGGACGGCGGCGGCGCTCTGTGATTACCACTTCATTACATTTTATTATTCATCTTCTGGACTGGCTGACACCTTCAAAAGGAGACGGCCGTCAATGTCACTAAAGCTCAGAGTGACCTGTCAAATCAAATCAGCTATCAATGATGTGGGAGAGGGGAGCGACAAGGATTTACTTGTTCACCTAATCAGAGAGTGAAGAAGACACTTTATTTGGAAGAAAGCAGCAGTGGTTTTTAAGCGGATTTCAAACAACTTAACCCTTCTCCTGAATTCACTTTGAAGCAGCTTTGATGACAGTTCAAAGCAGATAACGTGCATGTTATAAACACCTGCAGCGGTGGACAGAGGCTCCGCCGATTAAACAGACAGGTGACAAGAAGTGTCATATTAAGTGCTACGTTACAATATCTTTCTCTCACTTTGAGTGGATGCCATAATTATAATTAGCGTTTATCCATCACAGTGGCACAACCGGGCACAACATAATCATTTTCTCTCCTGATCCAACGAATAAAACAAAATCAGTCATCAAAACTTGTGACAGCTCAAAGGAGAACGTGTACAGATCAGACTCAGTGCAATCTTTTAATACAATGAACTTTAACGAGATGTTAACTTGTGTCTATTTAGTTTTCATGTATTTTTTACTTCACGTGGAACGACCTCTGCGTGATATACAAATCAATTTGCCTTCCCTATGTCCCAGACAGTTTATATCTTCTTCTATCTACACGACACTGGTGACGGACAGATGAAAAATAGAGAGTACAGATTAAAGTTTAATCTGCTGGCGACCAAACAATCTCCTAGTCGATCAAACAGGAACATAGGAGTCCGTTCAGGAGGCCTTGTGTTATCTCCACATTCATCTCTCCAGCAGCCACTATAAAGTACAACACGGACATATTGCGACAATATAACCCTAACCCTATATTATAATGAACTTGTTAGCAAACAGCCTTTATTTAAAGTTAAGCTTGTGTCGATATTTCTCATTCTTTTAGCTCGTTTTGCCGTCTACCGACTCCTAAGGGAAGTATTTAGCCTTTAAGATGAAAAATACTCGTTGCTGCCTCAGCTCAGTAAATAATAAATGTGTAAAGCACAATTCAAGGCGTGTGCTAAATAGGAACCTGCAGACAGAGCTGGGCCAAGTTGTGCACGTCGGTCGTTGTTGCACTTATATCCATCGTTCACAAAACAGGGGCAGTGAGTGACCACATGACCACTGAGCCGTCTCTAGCGGCCGCTGGAGCGAAGTCAATTCATAAATCACCATTTGAGAGCGAGACTAAAAAGCTGCGTGTCCGGTTACGCTGCCTAATCATTTAATAGTAGGTCTATACGTTATCCCCACAGGTTTGTTCACCACCTAAAGGCTGGGAGTGGACGCGTCCTTCATCTGACACCAACCGATTGTTTGCTCAGCCCGTCTTTACAACTTTATGCTCATCAAGGATCTCAGTGTGACTTCAACTGAAGAAAAGCAGGAAATGGCAGTGTTGTTTCAGTTAAATTATACTTTTAGAAACTATGCAGGATTTTCACCTTGATCAAACAGCTATAGCCAAGACTACACAAATCGTATATATATAACTTTATCCAATGCTGCATGGATTGCTTTCTCGTTGGCTTTGTTGTAAACAAATGCACATGGCCGAGAAGATGGTTAGCAAAACAGCGGAAAAGCGACCGGACTTGCATAGTTCCCCTTTAATGCTCATCAAAGACCTCAACGTGACTTTAACTGAAGAAAAGCAGGAAATAGGCAGTGATGTTTCAGTAAAATTAGACTTTAAAGATCAGATAAGGAGAAGGTGAACATAATCAGCCATTGACAGCTGTTGACAAATGACTTCTGCTGGGAAATTATCTATGCTCTTAAATTCATTGTAAACTGTTTTTTTTTTTAACATAATCTCATATTGAACGTACATTTCAGATGCTCCAACTAAGGAAAGATGGACTAAGTGACATGAAGCCGTTGAGATAACAAACATTGCTTTAACTATAAAATAAAAGTCTATCAAAACACAAGGTGCAGTGAATTTAAAAAAAACCAAGGCAGACAAGACCACTGTGGCTGAAAGAGACCAGGATATCATGAATTACAGCCTCATTACTTTTGTAAACATTCAATATTAGCATGTGCAGTTGTGCGTGTTACAGCACCGCGGCATGCAGCGGCAGGTTTACAGCCGAACTACAGCGCAGCAGTTGGGGAGCTCACATTAAATAGGAGGGAGCGCAGGAAATAAATTTAGATACCTATTGGGAAGGGCAGTGTAATAGAGGAGAAATAATGAGGATAAATGAGGTTCTGTATTTACAAGGCTTTCACACACACACACATTAAGGAGCAGGGTGGCGGCCCTCCTCTTCCCTATCCAAACACCACCACCCCAACAGCACTTTAGGTTTATTATTGTAATGTTCAGCCGTGTGCCAAAGGTTTCAGGCGAGTTAATAAAGTCAATGAGAGACGTTGGGACCCGTTGCACACCCTGAACAAAGGCCGTTAAGGAAGTGGTGCAGCATGAAGGAGGGAGGACACACAACCAGGCGTGCATGTTGATATTACTGTCCTGTGGATGCATGTGAGACAATGCTCAAACATTTTCATCTGACAACTGCTTACTTAGACGCAGATGTTTACTTAAGAGGGATAAAACAAGCGAGAGTGGGAAGTGAATCCACTGGGAGAACTGGCACGTCTGCCTCGTTCAGGGAGGACGGACCACATGGAAAGCATCACATTCCTTTTTAAAACAGCAGAAAATCTCTGTGTTTTCTCAGACATCCTCGTTTAGGATCATCCAGGCCAAAAACCTCAAACATCCTCCTACGCTGCAGAAACCTACCGAGGAAACTCGCTGTGTCGAGCTGAGTGGTGGTGGTGGTGAAGGACTGACTGAGGATGAGGAGGAGACGAGGGAAGAAGGGCCGGCTGTAACATAAGTGAAGAGGTGGTGGTTGAACCAGCGGTGTTCATAAATAAGAGGTTATCTACCACAGTTTTTATGACTGTGATGATGAACTGAAATGTGATGTGTGGCTACGAGGATGACATGTATAATCCATTCTGATAATTTATTACATTTGTAAAACAAAAGTTTCAGTTATAGAGGAAGTTTTACATTCGTTTTGTTTTGAATCATTCACTTGGACTAAGGCTGCACATAATTTGCCAATTAACCTGCTGATAATTTACTAATGTCGCAACTGCACGTCACCCTGGCTGGTAAAGTTTCACGGTCACGGCTCTCATAAGTCTAGGTCTCAGGGATGACACAGGTGCACATATTTCTGCAGCTAAACCTGGCACTTGGTGGGACCCGCTGCCATATTGCCCAATGTTTGACTTACCGGTTGCTTCCTGCTCATCATCACCTGTAGCTTGGCCCGCGAGCTCTCCCTGGCAGGCCGGCGTCCTGCTCCAGTGGCACCGAGCCGACCACCTGTCCCGATGTCGGTCGTTCCGCGGTTGCGGCTTTGTCAGTTCATTGTTTAGTTTAGACGAGACAATAACTAAATAATAAGGTTACTCTTGAGGCGGAGGGGGTCCTTCGTATCTTCGCTCACTTCACTTTTCCCGGGGTGGCTCCTCTCTCATCCATGCGGCTCCTCTGTGGCTTTTTCCCAGACTGCCTTGCTGCTTCCGCTCACGTCAGACTTAAGCGGCCAGGTAACCAGGCAACCAATCAAACATTACACAGTATGGCAGCCCACCCCTTCATCTATGAAAGTGACCCCAACATTCCTCCCCTCCATAAACAGAAAAAAACAAAAACACACTAGACGACATATAACAAATACCTTTCACTTTTTTTGTTGTTTTTTTTTTTTTCTTTGACATGGTCCCTATGACCATTGACCAAATTTTCCTACCAATTAGGTTAACTCAACTCTCATCTAAAAGATCAAATCCTCCTTCCCTCAGCCTCTGGACAGGGCATCCGCAATGACGTTGTTCTTGCCTGCAATATGCTTCACTTGGAGATCATACGGCTGTAAAATCAGGCTCCACCTGAACACTCGGGCGTTGGCACTTTTAAACTTGGCCAGAAAAGCTAATGGATTATGGTCAGAATACACCACCACTCGCTCACTACTCGCCACATACACTTCAAAATGCCTCACGGCCAGCACCAGGGCCAAACTCTCTTTCTCCACTGTGGAGTACGCCTTCTGGTGTCTGTTGAGCTTTTTGGAGAAGTATGCCACTGGCTTCTCAAAGCCGTCGTCATCAACCTGCAAAAGAACCGCCCCTACCCCGACATCACACGCGTCAACAGCCAGAAGGAATGGCTTCTGGAAATCAGGAGCCCTGAGTACTGGAGCACTAGATAGAATGGTCTTTACTTTAAGTAAAGCTTCCTCACACTCCCTGGACCACTTCCATCTAACATCCTTCCTCAACAAATTGGTCAAAGGGCCTGTGATCGCCGCAAAGTTTGGGATGAACCTGCGATAAAACCCACACATGCCCAAGACACGCATCAGCTGGGTGCGAGTACGAGGCACGGGAAAATCTAGGATAGCTTGCACTTTGGCAGCTCGGGGCAGCACTCTCCCACACCCAACCTGGTGACCCAAATAGGTAACAGCCCCCTTCCCAAACTCGCACTTTGGTAGATTTACAACAAGGCCAGCTCTGCTCAGAGCCTCCAACAGATCCCGAACCTGCTTCACATGATCTTCCCAGGTCTCACTAAATGTTACCACATCATCAATGTATGTAACGGTGTCACTCAAACCCTGTATCACTGAATTCATTAAGCGCTGAAACGTCGCCGGCGCGTTTTTCATACCAAAAGGCAAGACACGAAACTGATACAAACCCTCGTGAGTTACAAACGCAGATATTTCACGGGCCCGTTGTGTCAGAGGCACCTGGAAATAGCCCTTCAACAGGTCCACTTTAGTAACAAACTGAGCACGCCCCACCTGATCAATGCAGTCTTCTAGTCGAGGTATGGGGAACGCGTCGGACTTAGTCACACTGTTCACTTTTCTAAAGTCCACACAAAAACGATCTGCCCTGCCTTCCTGAGCGGCCAACACCACAGGAGAACTCCATGCACCCTCCGCAGGTTCAATCACCCCAATTTGGAGCATGTACCGCACCTCATCCTCAACTGCCTTCTTCTTATGAGGGGGAAACATGTTGCTTGATGGGAGTCGCCCCCCCGACGTCCACATCATGCACCGCTTTATCTGTCCTCCCTGGCACATCTCTGAACAAACTAGGAAAGGAGTCAACCACATGGAGAATTTGTTGCCGCTGGGATTCAGTTAAATGTGTTAACTGTTCTTCCAACACTGCACGAGCCTCGGTATTGCACAGCCTGGCACTAACCACTTCTGGAGCACTCCCTGACAAATCTTCACAATTTCCAACCTCACTGGCATCAATCTGAACTGGCATGGCACAGCAGACTGTTGCTACAGGACTCTGGTAAGCCTTAAGTACATTCACATGACACAGCCGTGTCTTCGACCTTCTATCAGGAGTACTTACAATATAGTTCAACTCCCCAACTCTCTTCAAAACCCTATATGGACCCATAAATCCTGGTCCCAAGGGTCGCTTTGGGCCAGAGTTCAAAACTAGAACGACATCTCCAGGGTCAAACTGTCTGACCACAGCTTTTCGATCGTATCTGACTTTCATGCGAACCTTACTGGCAAACAGGTGCTTCCTAGCTGCCTCACCCGCTGACTGCAATTTGGCCCTGAAAGATGACACATAGCACAAAACATCTCCGGGCTGCTTCGGGTCGACCACCTGTTCTTTGAATAACTGTAGTGGGCCCCTGACCTCGTGTCCAAAAACCAGCTCGAACGGGCTGAAACCTAATGACTCGGTGGGAGCATCCCGAATTGCAAACAACAGAAAAGGGATCGCTTCATCCCACTCCCTTGGGTGAGCCTCCACAAATGTGCGAATCATGCCCTTTAATGTTCCATGAAACCTCTCTATGGCTCCCTGCGACTGAGGATGATAGGCTGAAGAATACCTAGGGGACACCTGCAACTCCGCCATGACCTGTTGGTATAACCGAGACGTAAAATTTGATCCTCTGTCAGATTGAATGGAGCGTGGCAGCCCAGCCCAAGAGAAAAACTTAATCAGATGTTCCACAATGGTTTTCGCCTTAATACTACGGAGAGGAATGGCTTCAGGATACCTCGTAGCTACATCTATGATTGTCAAAAGATACTCATGTCCCCTTTTAGTCTTTGGCAACGGCCCTACACAATCAACCATTATGTGCGCAAACGGTTCCTCCACCACCGGTAGAGGTTGCAGAGGAGCTACCGGCACTGCCACTCCCGGCTTTCCCACCATCTGACACGCATGGCAACACTGACAGAATCTCTTCACATCCTTCCGAATACTAGGCCAGAAGAAATGACGACAGATTTTTTCCATGGTTTTCTTGGAACCCAGGTGTCCACCGAGCACGGACTCATGAGCTAACCTCAACACTTCCTGTCTGTAACACTGGGGCAAAACCACTTGTTCCAGGGTAGCCCAGTGGGCATCTGCGGGTCTAGCAGGGGGTCTCCACTTCCTACAAAGCACGCCATCTCGAAGGAAATAGCACTTGGGCACTTCTCTAGCTTCCTGTACTGTCACTGCTAGTCTTAGGGCATGCTTTAACGAAGGGTCCTCCCGCTGCGTGCGGACCAATGACTCGCGGTTCAGGGGAACCCCCTCCGTTCCTGCCCTCAGTACCCTCTCCTCACTCTCAGCCCCCTCACTAGTGCCCTCGTTAGGATCCACTTCTTGCTGCGCATGATCTCCCTCAACAAGGCTCACTCGGTCTCCCTCAACAGCTGTAACTGACGACAGTGAACTGTCATGCCACTGGCTGAGCAGGGAGTCTGACAGGTCACTCATCACAGGATCCACGGGCTCTGACACATTAGTTTCCTCAACTCTCTTGTTAGCCTGCGCCCGAGTAACCACACAGGCGGTGAAAACCTCAGGGAACTCTGATTCTAACTCCCTAGTCTCAGGAGGATCAACGGGACATTCAGACACTTCGGGCGAAACCCTAACTCCAGCCACATCATTACCCATCACAAAGTCTATGGTCTTAAAGGGGAGGTCTGGTGCTTCTGCTACCAGCACAAATCCACTCACCAGACCAGACCGTAAGTAGAGGCGATGTATCGGTAGCCACTCATAACCACCTCCTACTCCTAGCACAGCAGTAAACTCTCCTGTGAAGCTAGAGCTGGGCAGGTCCACAACTCCCTTCCTGACTAGTGTTTGCTTAGCTCCAGTGTCTCTCAAAATAGTAATGGGCACAGACGCTCCCTCACTTGAATCGGACAGGGAACCCTTTGAAATAAATCCCTCATAGCCTCGTAACTCCTCCTCAGGCTTTTGCTCCACCGACACAAGACCTACAGGCTTCGGGGCACCATACCTGTTTCCTAGACGAGGACACTGACTTTTCTTGTGACCCACCTTGTGACACCAAAAACACCGCAGCTCACTAGAAGAGTTCTGTTGCCGGTTGGGGACATGAGCTGGCCCTCGCGGCTGAGACGAACGCGGGAAACCACTCCTTTCAGTCACAGGGGGACGCCAGCTTCCTACCTCACTCTGTCTCTGAGATCTCTCCTCTCTGTCCTCAAATCCCTTCCTCCTACTGACCATGGCTGAGGCACCCCCATGAGCCACCTCATAGCCATCTGCTAGTTCGGCCGCACGCCGGGGTGTTGACACATCACGCTCATTCAAATAAACTTCAACCTCCTTAGGGACACTTAGCTTGAACTGCTCCAAGAGGAGTAAATCCCTAAGCTTCAGGTAGTCAAAAGCCTGACACGCCTTAGTCCAGCGGTCAAAAATCACCTCCTGTCGCCGCCACAGATCCAAATAAGAATCACCTGGCTGTCTCCTAAGTTGCCTGAACTGCCTCCTATAAGCCTCTGGAGCACTTCCATAGGCCTCCAAAACAGCTTTCCTAAGTGCATCATATTCCAACCCCACTCTGACGTCCAGAGCGGCCACAGCTCTTTGGGCCTTCCCTGTCAGAACACTCTGCACTAACAACGGCCACTTTTCCTCTGGCCACTGACACTCCACAGCCACTTTCTCAAACATTTCAAAAAAAACATCGACAGCACTTTCCTCAAACACCGGCATAAATGCGCGAGCTCGATTTAAGTCGAACCTCAGTTCAGGTGCCCGAACCCCCACTGAGGTTTTCTCCACCTCTAACCTGGCCATCTTCTCTCTATGGGCCCTTTCCTTTTCCTTGTCCTGAAATTCTCGCAGCTGCATCTCCTTCTTATCAACCATTTCCCTCTCTCTCTGTTCCCTCTCCTTCTGCTCTCTCCAGATCTCCTCCAGCCCCAACTCCGTCACCAACAGAGCTGCAATCTGCGGCTTTTTCATGCCCTCCTCCAGAGAAACATCCTCCTCCTCGGCTAACGCTATCAGCTGCTCTTTCTTCAACTTTCTAAACTGTTCTCGCGTCAGGTCCGCACCTACCAATACGCTACCGGCCGCGCCCGTTGCCATGACCACGGGTCCGAGAGAGAGACAACAACAACAACAACAAAAAGAATCACTCCAAGATCGAACTAATGAGGATGCTACACTAGCCTCACTACCAATCCACCACTGGCCTAAACCAGGCAACAACAAAACCACACACAACGGCACACAAGCGAACGCACCTACTTATGCTGCTCCAACCTAATTCACTGCTCTTAATTTAGCAAGGCATGCCCGCCACGGTTATAGCTATGCTAACCTTACTGACTCTGTCAGTGAAAAGGTCCAGACTCGCTCGGCTGGTCCGAGCCTAGGTGTATACCCCTCTGTTTCTAGCTAACCTGGCTGTATACACCTTTTGATGAGCCGCCCAAAACGACTCGGTCGCCCTTACCCGTTCAAAAACAGAGCCAAAACCAAGCTAAACAAATTGACGCTACCACTGATGCTACCGTTTAATGCTAATATCCTACCAAACACTAACTGATTGGTTCGGATCCCGGACGAGCCCCCATAAATATGTCGCAACTGCACGTCACCCTGGCTGGTAAAGTTTCACGGTCACGGCTCTCATAAGTCTAGGTCTCAGGGATGACACAGGTGCACATATTTCTGCAGCTAAACCTGGCACTTGGTGGGACCCGCTGCCATATTGCCCAATGTTTGACTTACCGGTTGCTTCCTGCTCATCATCACCTGTAGCTTGGCCCGCGAGCTCTCCCTGGCAGGCCGGCGTCCTGCTCCAGTGGCACCGAGCCGACCACCTGTCCCGATGTCGGTCGTTCCGCGGTTGCGGCTTTGTCAGTTCATTGTTTAGTTTAGACGAGACAATAACTAAATAATAAGGTTACTCTTGAGGCGGAGGGGGTCCTTCGTATCTTCGCTCACTTCACTTTTCCCGGGGTGGCTCCTCTCTCATCCATGCGGCTCCTCTGTGGCTTTTTCCCAGACTGCCTTGCTGCTTCCGCTCACGTCAGACTTAAGCGGCCAGGTAACCAGGCAACCAATCAAACATTACACAGTATGGCAGCCCACCCCTTCATCTATGAAAGTGACCCCAACACTAATTTTTCTGTTTGGTCCATAAAATCAAAAACTGCATCTCTCATCAGTTTTACAGAATCCAAGGCAACAACTTCAAATGTCAAAACACACAAGTCCTCAAATTGTAAAAGCACATTTTTGAGGTTAAGGAAGGATAGTTTCTGATTAGTTGTTTCGGTTCTGATTCGGACAAACAATAACATGAAGTTATATCAAATTATCGATTCCTATTTGCTACAAAGACACATACATACGAAGTATCCGTGGGCATTTTTCAAAGTGTAAATCATTATATGTTAGTTTATACATAGATATATTAATGGTATAATGGCAAAAATGTTTGTTTATCATAACACAAACAAACAAAAACAAACACTAGCTGATCCTGTATTGCTCTTTGAGCTCTCCAGTATCAATAATGTCAAAAAACATGAGTAAGTCGCCCTTTAGTAAGGAGACATCCAGGGAAAATCGTGTATTATATGTGTGGCTAAGTATAAGACAGTACAGTACATACATATAAAAATCCTAGAAAACAAAAACAACTGGTTTCCCAGGTTGTGTAAATTTATGTAAATTACATATATTTCAATATTTTTCAAATGCTTATCTGTCACTTAATGACTAATAAATGAGGACATGATGAAAAACTGTCCGGCCTGTGCTCTGTGAGGACGGATGAATGAGCTGCACATTGTTTTTTTTGAACACTTGACATCTCTCGTCCTGTCAGTTTGCAGCCTGGACCGACGGCTCTCTGCGCTCATTACTTCAGATCCACTTTCCCGCTGCCTGCCTGCCTGCGTAAGCCCTTATGCAACAACAACGCTGTGACGCGGCTGCTGCCCGACCGTGCATCCCACCACCCACGTAGCTCGCTCGCTCACTCACTCTTTCTTCTCCGCCACCACCTCTTCACCTCTCAACCTACCCACCACCACACGGTCAGCTACAGCGAGAGGCTGTGACAGAGATGAGTCTTGTGTTGTGCACACTCATTGTTTAAAGTTGCATCCCGCATGTTTGAGACGTCATGCGATTAATCAGTGTGTGTGTTTGTGTGTCGTCGTCCATCCTGTGGCCCCTCAGCAGGAGAATAATCAGGGCAGAAATCACACAGAGAGCGAGGAGAAATCTATTTAAAAATATCCAAACAACCAAACCTCAGGGAGGGGTCGTCCCACTTACATAAGTCCATCTACATACTGTACCTCTAACTGCAAGAAAACTAAACCAAGATGAAGAAGAGGGGGGGGTCGAGGGGGGAGGCTGGAGACGCAGAGGAGCTGAAGCAATATTACTTTTCCAGGCAACGTAGACAAAACTGACAAAACACAATTGATATCCCAGCGGTAAAACTTCAGAAAGAACAGAGGCTGAAATATTATCGTGGGTTATGGGTTTCAAGATGAAATGAAAAAAGGCATGTTTGGTATTTCACCATTTAGAAACACCTGTCAAAGGAAAAAAAAGTGACCTTGATGGGCGAAAGTGAACAAAAAAAAGGAGGAAACAAATAAAATAGAGGCTGCAACTGAAGAGCAGAGGAGAACTTGGGTGTTTATAATTTCACATTATTGGCAATTAGTATGAGTGGAGGAGAAAGCGAGCGCGAGAGCAACAAGGTAATGGAGGATGGTGTGGGGGCAAAAAGGAGGAGAGAAGTTAAGTAGGAGTCCGGCTTGCACTGTACATCAGCACATATGAGCCTGAGCCTCCCTGCAGCAGCTGTGAATGTCATGATCACACTAACTACCGCTGCCAATCACAGCTGCTCATGGGAACACGCTATGTTGTTTTTCATGCTTTTTTTAGAGCAAGCAATCATCTAACAAGTGACAACAGATGATGCAACCCACTGCATGTACAGTACAAGCTCTGTAAAAAAAAAAAAAAGAAATTCTCCTGACACAACTTAATTTTCGGTGTAAACTCAACACTTCATGGGAAACGGGCCAAAGCAGCAGAATTTGTGTCCACGTCCAAGTGACTGTGACGTCGTCTGAGTCTGTGTAATCCGACAAAGTTACGCTGTGTTTCTCTTCCCAATCTGGAGGATATTTTACTAATTTAAAAAAGATAAACAGGAGCTGCTGGTGGCTCTGTGAGGCTGCAGCTGTACGCTAAGGTCACAACATTATTAACCATGTTCTGCATCTTTGTTTCCTACACGAATATTTCTGCCAGTATGAGTTTAGAGCAAATACTATTGTTATCTGTGTAGCTGATTATTAACCAACACTAGATCATTGCAAGGCTGTGCGGTGTCAGATACCTATATGTCATCGAAGAAGAAACACTGGTAAATCAAAGCAAGGACAAAGAAGGCAAATATGTCCTGCAGGCAAATAAAGAAATTATTAATCTGAAACACTTGTGCATTACTTGTGGTTGGTTTAAGAAAAGTAACAGATACAGCCCTGCATTGTCACCTGAATGCAATCAAAATGAAAATGATTTTTCAACTGTAAAGTGTTGCATTTGATCACAAAACAAACAACATTTTTTAGTTCATGGGCCACATACAGCAAAATTTCCTCTCGAGAGGGCCGGACCAGTATAAAGCAACTGCATATTATCCGATAAATAACGAGGCCTTTTAATTTTTCCCTTTGCTTTAGTGCAAAGAAGTCCAAGTGCATCACTACAATGTTTACATGTAAAAGAAAACTATGTGGAATTTCAAAGTCACCGGATCACAAAAGTCACATCAGGTCAAAAGTTAGTAGATCGACTGATTCACAGACGCTGCTCAGACGAATTCCCTTCGAGAGCCGAGGCACTATGAGTAATTCAATGACAGCCCCCCCACCCACCCCCCCACCCCATCCTACACCACCCCACCCAGGACACCATTTCCCCGGCCACTAAGTGAATCCTGGCATCTTATCAGGGCTGTTTACAGAACTGTAAATCTAATCACCACTGCGGCGGCTCCTCTGGACCCATTCATGAAGTGGTGGCAGCACAGAGGGAGGAGGAGGAGGGGGGGGGGGGGGCACAGCGACATCATGGGTCAAGTCTGAGTGGGCAAACATTTGGAAGAGATTAAGAGAATAAATGTGGTTACAGCAGCGGTGGAGCAGTGATTTAGACTAGAGGAACGACACAGCCGGAGGTCTGATCTCTTGTTTCACAACACAGCATATTGGCAATTTACAGAGACAACAAGAGCCTTCGTTATTCCACAGTCGTCATCATCATCATCATCATCATCATCATCATCATCAGTATTCAAGGGCTGGACGCTGGATGCTGCACAGCACCGGCAGCATCATCATCAGTTTGTGTCATGTTCAGACACAAAAAACTCCATTAGTTTTCTAAATGCAGTGCGATATCTGTGGCGACAGGCTGCACCAAGTGCTTATTGTTTATGAATTACAAGTGTTTTTTATGCACATCAGTTCACACTGAAGATAAACAAGTGGAAACAAACCAATTCATCATTCTCTCATGCTTTCACAGCTTTTAATCACATCATCCTGCAGCACCACCCATAATGGTTTATTAATGGGAGTCAGCACCACCAAATGTTTTATCTACACAAACAAACTAATTTGAAATTTGCGATTATTCTGGAAATTCAGTCAAAGTTTGTGCTACAAACCTTGTATATTCTCCACATTCTGTTATAAACTGTTTTCTTGTGCAACATCTATTGCTCTCTGTTACTCACCCTGAGGTTTCTCCAATTTTTCCCTGTTAAAAAGGGTTTTCTTTGGAGGTTTTCCTCAGTCTATGCGAAGGTCTAAGGACAGAGGATGTTGTTATGATGCCATGTAAACCACCAGTCAGTGAATTCATTATTTACATCTGTGCTTTTGTGTGTTTTACCATTGCGTGAAAAAATTCAAAGAACTTTTGGCGAAAGTTTTTGGAAAAAGCACAAGAATGTGGGCGAGTATTTAGGAAACTAAATATGAACGGTGCATGGACCATTTGCATTGAAATGGGGCCATTAGTGAAAGTGTTAGAAAGTAAGTGACAAAATACAGCAATTTGGGAAGAAAAAGATGTCTACAGATTAATGGCCTCTGTGGTCTGCAACGGAAAATCAGGACAAAGCAGAAATTACATGAGGTTTCACCACAGAAAGCCAAGTGAGAAGCCCGGGTGTGTCGTAAATCTGTCGCCAAATCCTCTAAATGCAAATACTGCATGATCACAGCCGTTAACCTGCTCCGGCGCTCGGCCCCAGATTAACCAGAGAGGGAAGGAAACGCAGAGTCCTGACCCTTTCCCAGGCTCCGGGATCTGAGGTCTACGAGGCCTATGAAACCTCAGCCCCTGCACCGCGGTGCCCTCGTCCAGCTGTGCAGTCCAGCTGCGTGCGTAACTCCGAGGCTGGCTAAGAATACCAAACCAATCCTGGGGAGGAGGTATAAGGTCATAAACCCAGCGGGAAATCTGGATTACAGCTGGGAAATATTTCAATATCATATTATGATACAAGACTAAATAGATGTCTGGGATCTGTCTGGGAATATTACGTCACCAGATTAAAAGATGGATACCATTTGAAGTGTTTGACCACCAGCGGTGCCATGGAGCCAAGTTTTGTTGATGCTCCATGTAAAGCTAAAAACAAAACATCTGCTTTCTCCTTCTCCAATGCAAAGATTTGCTGCTTTTATCTGTCTTCATTTTTAATTAAATAGTTTATGGATGCAACCATTAAATAATAAAGGGTTAAAACAACAAAAATCCAAGTGGTAGTGCACTAACAGATGTCAGAGAATAAGAATAATGCTGAAAAATGCATCCATAAACTGTGCCGTTTGCAAAATATTCAATGGGACTGACTTTTATAAGGACCAAAAAAAGGTGTTATGTACAACGTTTGTGTGCTTTTGTTACATCTTGTAGCGGGAAAAGTTCCCAGCGTAACATGAAGTGTTTCTCTAGGTTTCTGAAATCAATTCAGGATGAGAAGAAACCTGGTATTTTCGTCACTAACTTCTTTCTCAGTTTACAAAATAAACAGTTGTCGAAGATTTGATATCATACAGCATATAATTAAAAAAAAGTTAGCATTTCATCTAAAACAAATGCGTTTTATTTACAAATTTGTGTTGGCTCGGTTAGATGAGGATGAACTGCTCCCATAACGGACACGTGTTTCGCAGCAGCAGCAGCTCTGGGTCAGAGAGCTGCACGAATCTCAGAAACACTGAGGGTTATCACTGCAGGAGGGTGGGATTTGTTTTAGTGTGACTGACTTAATCAGATCTTATCGCAGTGACCCCGTCACAGCGAAGCCCTCCTTTCATGCATCCAGCAGAAACCAAATTAAAATGCGTTGTTGTTGCTCTGAGGGAGGAAGAGGGAGGGCTGCCGAGTCGACGACTGCGCTCACTTTTGTTTTGTCAACATGCTGCATGTGTTGTGGATTCAGCACGTTGCCTGAGTTTCCTACGGTGTGTTTTGACACTGCAGTCGATCCTTAAGAAGCAGCAGCCTGCCAACTACAGTACAACATGACCCCCCCTCTCCTCCTCCTCCTCCCCCATGCAGATATACTGATGTACAGCAAGTCTTCCTTTCAAGACAGTTTTGTCATCTCGATACCAAACTGTACAAGACTGCTGCCTACTTAGCTTCATGGCGCATTGTTATAAAAACCACAGAGAGTCAGAAAAACATTATTTCAGGCCGTTTTTTAAACACTGTGTGGTGTGGGAAACTGAGCGAAATTACTAAGTACAGTAATCAGCCAGTGACAGGAGAGTAAATCCAGCATAATGGGACACTACATAAACAAAAGAATGCCGCAAAACACTATAAATCACCATTTCATCTGACATGACGGGCCCTCAGGAGAAACCAAACACAACACGGTCTTCATGTTGCCTGACAGCTAAACACCTCCCACTGTGTTCCCATTGTTGTCTTGTCTTCTAAAGTTTCCCCCGTCTTCTTCTTATTTGTGCTTCAAGGAGACGGTTTGCACGGGCTTAACACTCAGAAGAAGACACAGAGGGTTGACTTGACCTTCAGTTTAAAACGGCTCAAGGGCAAAATTCACAGCAGCAGCAGCAGCAGCAGGCGGGAGAGGTATCACTTACAGAAAATACACCATTCGTCCCGTCCGACCAGAAACCTGCTCCAGAGAGATACATAAACAAACATGACTCTGTGCACACACTCGTGTTTATTTTTCCTTTTGTCACAGTGTGCTCTCTCTCCCCAACTGCTCAAAGCTACATTAACTATAATATTTTTACCTGAAGGCTCTCCATACATCACAGACCTGCTCTTGCATAAGTTTCACTTCAACAACATAATTATAACATGAAAAAGGTCAAACGCTGCTAAGGGCGAATTGTTTTTTGAAGTCAAGTGCCAGAGGAGCATATGCACTGTGCAGCCATGAATACATAATATATATAAGCCACATGTTTTACATAAGGTCTGGCGGTGCAACATCAACCCACGCCTGAAGACTCGGATACAAACAAACTCCAAAAAGCACAAAACAGAGACTGAATGAGGAAATACAACAGGGAACAATGCTGTCGCCAGTTTATGATTAGGTGCACCTATAGATAGGATAATGAACGTCAATCTCTAGAGCCACTGTGGTCCTGTTAAAGGGATAGTTCAACATTTTGGCAGATTCAACCCTAGGAGTAGGTTCATTACCTTTAATTGTCGGTGCAAGCTGGTTTTAGATCGGCGGGGCAGAGACGCCAGCTGCTCACCAAACGGTTACGGTACATTCCCCTTTCCCTCAAAAACACATAAAATGCACAATCCAACAACGCCAAAAGGCTCTCGCAAAAGAGTTATGACCTGCACATTCGCCACGCTATGAAATAATAACACATAGATGAAGCAAATACTTGCTTTTCTACTGGGACTATATTTTAGCTGATGCATGGGTGGACTTGTGGCTAATGAGTGTTCGGCTAGTGGCATCCTAGTAAACAATAAAGAATAATAAAAGAGCTGTATGCCGATCAACTTGCACGTATAATCAATTCAAAAAGGGTAACGTCAGTAAAACTTAAAGATCCAACAACCATCGTAATTGACTTATCTAAAAGTGTCAAGTTAAATCCAGCCCTATGAAAACCAACCAAGGTTTATTTAGCTGCAGCACTGAATAAATCATCATGAAACATCAACAAAAAAAATATTGTTAACTAATGGGATTCAGATGATAAAGTGTCATCAAACCTCAACAGTAAACATGCAGAGTCATATGGGGGGTTGGGTGCCTTGCTAGATGAAGACGTGCTTTTACAGGCTGACAAAGCAGTTCCTCTGAAAATATTTGAGGAATTATCAAATGCAAATAAACTGTGTGCCCCCCAACCCCCACCTCCCCATCCCTCACTGTCAAGGCTCCAGCACAGTCTACCCCTCTCTGAGCTGCTGAGGCAGGCACTTGACCTCTGTGTGTTTATTTAGGCTGGAGAAATTTGAATATAACATCCTGCAGAGTTAGAGAGGGGGGGGTTGAAGGACTGAGTGCTTACTATTTACTAGTCTGTTTGTTCTTCTTTGTGCAGTTTCCAACTTATTCCAAGTATTTGCCCTCTGTTTACACACGAGGCAAACGCATAAAACGCAGACAAGGTGCTTTTTTAACCTCATTACTTAAATACTCCACTGCTGTGCACGCATCCACAAAAACAGACATATCCCGTGTGCAAAACAGTGAATTATACTCCTGTTTCTGTCTGGTAATACACACTAACTGTGGAGCTCTGATCCCACAGTGTCTGTGTCTGGCAAAGCAATAAAACAGTGGAGGGAGAAAAAAAAAGGCCTTTATGTCGAGCCAGTGGCTGCAGACAGCGTCCGAGGGGGGAATGCTATTCATTTTAAGAATTCACATATCTTATTGCTGCACCCCAGGGGCAGGTCAAGCAATACTTGGAAACATGAACCACTTTTTCCTCTTTCAATGCAAGCCAGAAAATGCATTGTGTTGTCATTCATTTGTAAAAATCTACAACTGTCCCAGTAGACAGTGAGATAACGTGCAATGTTTTCCTGCTGCTTGTTATTTTTGTGAGCAATAAAGACACCTACTGTATAAATATAGAGACCTGCGACTTCTTCTGAAAGCTGATGTCCTGCAGATTTAACATGGAGAGCTGTGAGCACCACAAGAGCTTTCATTATCCAAGTTTCTATTCGAGATAAGATTAAAAAGCAGTGAGAGTTGTGTTTAGAGGATGGAGGACCGTGAGGGGGTCCGTGATAAGGAAATTGTTGATTTATGAAAAGGACTAAAGCCTAAGTTTGACAGGAAATGAGTCTAGATTTACTGTTCTGAGGCACTTTGTTATGTCTAAACCCACTCAACCTGTCAGCTCTGATGCACACGTTGATAAAACTGGGAGTTGTTGGGGGGTTTTTTGGTGGGTGTTTTTGAGATTTCAGAGGCCTCCAGGCGGTATTTTCCATTGTTAATTAGTTTTCCCTGGTAGAAATATCAAAACAAAACTGCTGCACTCCATTTCCTCCTAGATATTCAAGATAGTATGTGGATTTTTTTTTTTTTTTTTTTACCTGACACACCTGTGCTGAGGAGCAACTTCATTAGCAGACGTTATATAGACTTTCAAAAATAATTTCCGTACAAGTTACAAAGGCACCAACAGTGACACGCGTGTATTTCCACTGCCACAACGTTAATGAGACACATTTGCACACTTTCGACTCGATAAATTGAGGTTACGGTGAATAAAACCCAGTAGAAAACCTACCATGTACGGTGGAGCGGACCGTCGAGGAAGAAGGAGAAGGAGAAGCTGCTTCTTGTTGCTGTCCTGTAAACTCTGGATGTTTTGTCCTTTTAAATATCGTCGTATCCACAAACTCGTAACTTTACCGAGGTCTTTGCTCGTAAAAACTTGTTGTTTCTTTTTCTCGCTTGTCGTCTCCAGCTCTATGTCCTGGAAAGCGCCGTTTTGTTTGTTGCTGTGTGTGTGTATGTGTATGAAGTCCCGTACAGACGCTGCTCGTGTTTTACGGAGCTCAGGTTAAAGCTGGCTGCGAAAGTAACGGCTGCTTCCGGTGAGGACTTTCAAAATAAGACACACTGCTTTAAGAAAATAAAATTTCGTCTTGGTAACAACAAAAAAAGAGTCAAAACTGAGACTTTTAGTATAATGTTGATTTATCATAATAGTAAGAAGAAAAAAGAAATCAGACTGATCTCATTATTACAACTTTTCCATAAATCGTCTTAATCAATTTTCACATTTGCATAATCAATGATTGTTTGTCCTTGTATTAGTCATTAACATTATTGTGTTATAATTATTCACAAAATAGGCTACAATATGCAGGGCTTTAATAAGCAGTTAACGCTACAAATGAAGCATATGGTACAAAAACTGATTTTAAAAAATCCTTGCGATTCTGATTTATCTTGGATAAAGTGAAATTTATCATCAGGGCTCTGTATAAGAAAACTTTTGTTTTATCCAGGTGTTCCTAATAAAATGGTAACTGAGTATGTAAAGTGTGCCAAATTGTATGCTTTTATTTTGAATTCCCACTTGCATGGTTCCACACTTGCACCACTTCCACAGTGACCCCCCTCACACAAACACACAAGCACACCATTCTACATCACTAGCAGTAGTAGCACACTTTTTGCCACTTTCCGTCCTGAGGCCAGGACACAGCTGGGTCAATAATCAAATTATAGCTAACAAGTGAATTCTCGTCACTATTCACTCCTTATTTTATATATTGAGACAAAAATAGCACAGGGATACTCATCATAATCAAAACTACTGCAACACATCATTGTGCCTATGTGCCAGACACATTATAAGAATAAACAGCCTATAAAGGTGTGGCTAAGTCGTAAACAGAGTACTACAGTGCAATGATTTGTGATAACGATAATGTACCCTAGATTCCCAGCTTGTTCCAGTACAACCAGTTCTCTGCTCTGTATTCTAAATATGTAGAACAAGGTCATACCTGGCTAACCCCGACACTCTTTGAGACAAATCCCTCCGCTCCAGACGAGTAAAACATGGCTATACATAGTCACATGGAGAGACCTGACTGGTTCAGAGTGGGTGAGATACAGACATTCACACACGCACCATCAATAAACCAGCAATGAAACATAAAGATATGGAGAGCTGAGCTGCATGAATTGCATAGGATCTTTAATAATAATAGTTATTCCAATAATATGATTATTTGATCTCTTGAGGATGAGTCTTTCATGATCTTGTGGTGGACAAAAATAAATCAAGATTTTCATTTAAATGAATCCCTATTTGACCTGTGAACTATTTATAGGCCTACTCCTTTCATGTAAGGAAAGCAGCCATGAACTTTGCATATTTCCACTGGACCCAAACGCGCCCACACACACACACACACACACACATAGTATCCACACACTGCTGCGTGTTTGCATGGGACTGGCTTATTTACTCTGTGTGTATGGAGCACACAAGTTTTCCTTCATTTTCAAAGAGCTGAGCTCCACTTACAGGGAAATTGGATTTAGTAAACTGGGCGGCTTTGTGAAGCCGGTGGGGCTCCGGCAATAGGGCCCCAATGGGAATGGAGGAAAATTGTCCTGCACTTATCTGACCACTAGAGAATTTGAGAAGAGTTGTTTCAGTAATTGATAATTGTGTGTGGCTTGAATGCGGCGTGTCTGCCGATAACGACTTCCCAAACCAAACCTCGGAGTTTGCTCTCCTCCGCCGCCGCCGCTCCACTGTGGAACATTGTGTTCCCACTGTTCCCTGCTCCTGGCTGGGCCTGGGTGTGCATGCCCAAGATGCCTATCATTGCCCACAGCAGCCAGCCCCATCTGCAATTATGTTGTGTTGGCGGATAATGACCTCCCCCTCCTCATCCACTGTGAGCTCATTTTATACAGAAAACATGCCGGATGGAGATAATTGGTGAAAAGTAATTGGTCAGTGACGCTGCAACTCATTTCACTCAGAAATGGCCCCCGGTTCTCGACTATCTGAGCGTAGGTTTCCTGAAGGTGAAACTGCAGCTTGTTTCCATCGTGATACATGAGGCGTAGCTACAGTTTGTGCAGCAGGAGAAGCCAGGAAAAGACATTTCTGAAGGTTTCCCAGGTGCACCGTAATGTTATTCATGTATGTGCTTAATATTCCCACTTTGCATTCGATCTAAATGATGAACAGTATTTTCAGTGGAGCGCATACTGAATGCCTGACTCTGAGTCTGGACCTCACATGTTTCTTCCCTTGAGATATTGAGTCATGTTCAGTTCATGATTTTTTTTAAAAAAAGAGAGCAATAAAACAGTATCCCTGCAAAGAAGATCTACAGATCTACCTGAAAACAAAGCTCAGACAGAAGGAGAAGAGTTTAGCAAAAGTAAAATTGCACAAATGGCAGGGAATCGGTGACCTGCTGACATCCAGACTCATTGCCTGTTTTACCTGCAGCTCCCACCGGTGTCGGAGGCTCAGGAGAGGAACAAAAACACCATGTGTAATGTGCTCTGTGCTCGCTGACCTGCCTCCGAGCTGTGTGACTCAGCAGCAACAGGAAAAGGTTGTTAATATGAGCAGCAGAAGAAAAATTACATATGTATGTAGCTAGTCTATAAAACAACTGTGTGACGTGGATAGTTCTGAATTTTTACACTGTGGGCATTTGTTTTGTGGGTTTTGCCTGGTGTATTAACATGCCATGCCATTGGGACATGGCAGCATCATAATCACAAGTGCTCTGGTGTTAGAAAAGATAGAAAAAGACAACGGACACGTGGCCTTCGCCCGGCCCCTCGGTCTTTTTGTTCTTCTTTTTCAGTTTTTCGCATTTTCAGATGCAGTAAAATAAAGCTGTGCAGAGCCTGCACCTGGCCACCCTATCAATAGTTGAGACATATCATCCAAACCTCTGTCTTTGTAGATGGAAAAGAGAAGTTACCCGAGATGTGTGGGGAGATTGTGTGCGCACCAAATTAGTCCTCCAAATTAAATTACAGAAGTGCTCTCTGAACCATTACAAAGCTACATAGTTGAGGTTTGACTGCATGGGTTTAGGCATAAAAACGACTTGGTTTGGGAGTAATCATGGTCACTTTAGGGCTGCGAGTAAAACTAATTATGCTGGCATTTATCTTGGGAGGAGAGTCTTGGTGTAAATAATGTCTAAAAAAAAAAGATAAACACACAAGAGTAGATTATAATTCACCAGAATTTATACAGTTGGAGATGGGTGCAGTCACAAAACATCATGATATCATTAGAGAAGAAGGCTGTGGGTGACTGGCTGCTAATTAGGCTGGAAACTGAAATGTTAAGGCAGCAACAGATCACACTTGTGATGCTAAAACAAAAGAGTTAAGAAGCAAATCTAATATGATGTAAAGCAAAGAGTTAAGATTAAATTATAGCTGCTGCGCAGCAATGGGTCGTGTCCGGGCAAATTTTGCACAAGAAACAGGAAGACAGGTTAATTGACCTTGGAATGTTCATTTCTGCACAAGCTGGGGATTGAACCCGCAACCTCCGGAACTAAAGACTGTTGTCTATCGCGCTGAGCTAATTGTCAAGTGGCAGTGCCACGGTGGCTTCACAAATTAAGTAAACCATTCACTGTTGTGCAGGCAACGTTTCTGAGGTAAAATTCTGATGTTTGTGTCAAACATCATCTGCTATGAGTCTAAGATTTTGTTCAAAGACTATCTGGTATATTGATGTAATATACTTATCACCTGAACTGGGGATCGAACCCACCTCGTCTGGAACCACAAACCAACACTTAACTCACTGAGCTAATTATCTGGAAGCAAGACATGGTGTGTGTCTTCTTAAACAGACTCATAGAGTCAGCGTCCGGGCAGCTGTTGTTGAGGCAGATTTCAGAAAAGGTCAAAATGTCAGAAATTCTAATATCTAAACAAAAAATCTGATAATACATAAATTGTATCTAGACAACGGACATGTTGGTGATTTGTTTTGCTTCATAAGAGAAAAGCTGATGTTTAAAAGTGTCACTCGTGGATTGACTGCAGTTGTTCCCATGAGAGCAGCGTTCGGGTTGTGGTGAGCTTTAGACCATGGTCCGAACTGTTTGCTTTTGTAATTTAGAGGCTTGCTGTGATGTTACCATGAGGATTCTGGAATTTTTATGTGTCATTGTCGTCGTCACCCATGTTGGGTCTTGAACCCACAACCCCTCGCACGACAGCCCAGCGCTCAACTCAGTGAGCTAATTATCTGGTAGTGAGACATGGTGTGTGTCTTCTCAAATACACTCAAGACGTCAGCGCCCGGGCAGCTGTTGTTGAGGCAGATTTAAAAAATAGTCAAAATGTCAGGAATTCTAATATCTAAACAAAAATCTGTTAATACATAAATTGCATCTACACAGCATGGAAATGTTGGTGATTTGTTTGTAATTTTAAGTGTTTTGCTTCTCAAGAGAAAATGTGATGTTTAAAAACATCACCTTTACATTGGCTGCAGTTGATCCCATGAGAGCAGAATTCAAAATGTTCTAGAAAATTCAGTTTTTGAGATAAAATTCTGATATTTTCCAAACTTCATCAACCATGACTCTACAATATTCTCAATTTTTTTCAGAAAGATAGAAAATGTATTTAGCAGGAATTTGATGGTATATGTTTACAGTAGTGTTTACAGTCAGACGTTTTCATGCACTGTAGGCTCAATTTTTGATTAATCAAAAATCCGAGAAACAAGTTTTGTGGAGGACAGTCTGGAGATGCTCTGGAGCAAGTTTGGTGACAATTGAGCAAAAATTGTAGGAGGAGATACATTTTAAAAGTTTTACACTTATTGAAAAAAACAGAGTGATGGACTTCATAATTTGTAATAAGTTTAAGTTGACAAAAGTTTCAGCAGTATCTAGGCTACATTGTGGTGAAGTTTCACAGCTGTAGCATCTACCGTTGGCTTGGTAGGAATTTTTAAAGTTTTTAATTTTAAACGCTTATTGTGCCCCCCCCTCGGATTTGAGTGAATCTGGCATGGGACTGGACCTTTGTGCAAAGTTTGGTGAGTTTTCGCCCATGGGAAGTATGACTTCCTCGGAAGAAGAAGAAGAAGAAGAAGAAGAAGAAGAATATCAGCAAATACAATAGTGTCCTTGGCAGCTGTCGCTGCCCGGACACTAATGATGTGAGACTGTTCACAGGAGGCTGATTGTCAACAGTCATGTTCCACCAGACTTTATTAAAATTGGCGTCTTTAAACCGGGTACAGGTT
Organism: Decapterus maruadsi; assembly: GCA_030347415.2. Classification (NCBI taxonomy): domain Eukaryota; kingdom Metazoa; phylum Chordata; class Actinopteri; order Carangiformes; family Carangidae; genus Decapterus; species Decapterus maruadsi. Next base: position 6,654,096 of record CM064888.1, on the reverse strand, counting down.
CTCCATTGTCACCTCCTGCTAAAGCTGTTCTCAGAGTATCTGAAAGCAGGTGCAAAATCTGATCTGAAATCACCACAAAGTGTCGTCTAAAGCTACATTTGAATTAATCTAAGGCTAACATGCAATTTTAGGCTTTAAAATGTGGCACAAAAGAATCTTTAAAATGGTTTGATTGTGCTGATTGTAGGAGAAGAGGATGCCTGAAACAGCAGTAGTCTGAAAACGTCGGATGACAGCAGCTGGTGTTGAAACTGTATTTCCACGGAAGACGCAGAGTCAGTGTTATTATTCCTAATCAAGGAAAAGTCGATTATGAATCATATTTCCATATGTGTTGTAATAACAAAGCAATCAGCAACCATCTGCACATGTCTCTGCACTAATCTTCAACAGGCAGATGTTGTTGCATGAGCGACGGGCAGAGTGTGTTTTCTGCAGGAATTCAGCTTCTTTTGTCGTGATTGGCCGGAGCGGCGAGGCGCCAGAGACTCCCTCAACCACCTAATCTCGGTGTCAAGTACGTGCCAAGGGAATTCTTCTGCCACTTATTGAATAGTGCACTCACTTTAAAAGCTGTCCTTTTGCAATTAAGGGGGTTGATTAAAATGTGCAATCATTAGAGATATTCAAAAGAGAAAAAAAAAAAAGAAAGAAAATACTGCACAATGTCACAGCTACTGCTCCTAAAACCATCACATTCAGGATTCATAAGTGACATGTGCTTGGCTTTATTTCAAATCTCGTTGGAGGATATTGCACTATGAGGTAATCAGCTTAACTGACCATGCTTGCGCTGATGATGCTTCAATTAACCGCTGCAGTTGAGTGACCACTGGCTCTGGAGGCAGACGCTCAGTGTGTGCACACAGTCAGAGCAGATTAGCCAGCGAGGGGTCTCCTTTGAAGGTGGCCATGCAAACGGCTAATTTGAGAATGAAAGGGCATTTTCTTTGGCTCGGCTGTGCGGAGTATGTCTGGTTGGCTGTGTGGGCAAAGCCGTCTCCATCTCACTCTTTTTCTTTTTCTATCTTTCTTTCTTGATCTCAGAGGGAATTGAATGAAAGTCTGGTGTGAGGTGTCGGAGCAGCACCAGGAGCCTCGCTTGTCCTCGGTGTAGGACGCTAATTCTGACCACTTGCTCCAAAGGAATGAGGCCCCTCCACTCATTAAAAAACAGAGAAGGCTGCCTCTTTAAAACCCCATTTAACTGTTTCGTCATCTACTCCCTCCACCTCAGAATCTACTTTCCCAACCACAACCCAACACTCTCATCTTCTACCACTGTAATTATTCCCTCATTGTCACCCCACCTGCCCCCTCATTTGACCTTTTTAGAGTTTTCGAGCATGAATAAAAGCCAGAACTGCTAAGTAAGACAGTTCGCCCTCCCCAGTCCCTTCAGGGCTCTTGAACAGCCTCCACGCCCATGGTGCCAGGGCAGATTAAGCCCCTGAGCATTCTCTTTGGCCAGATCGCAGCGTTACATAAGCCCCGGGCACGCTGGTGTCTCTCAAAAAGCTTTCCCTGTCATGTTCAAAAGGCAAAACACGGCCAGCCGAGCACACGGGGATGGTAGGTGTTTACAGTAGGAGCTCTGTCATCGGCGGGTGGATGGTTGACTAAAGGCCCGGCGCTAATGCCACATGACAGTCCAGCATTTGAGACATGAGCCCACCGTATCCTTGGCAAGAGCGAGGAGAAGCAGGAGGAGAATTTGCTGGAACTGATCTGAGGCAGATCGGCTGCAGCGATGCATGCTGGTCGACCTCAAGATGTTTTACTCAGCTTGTTCACGAGCTAACCCTAACACTTAACCTTTAAAAAAACGGCTAAGAGTCAAACATGTTCCAGTTACAAGTTGATAAAGCAACTGTTTTATTATCTATAGCTGTTGTTGTTAGCTTGAAAAGCAATATACTGTAATAATGTCGACAGGTAGTTGTACTTTCGGGGCAAAGGGCTCAATTACACAGAAACAAGACGCAACTGCGGCCATCTTGGATTGTGAGATAAGGGTTAGCTCAGAGTTTCTTGGTTGAAAATTCAGGGAGCGTTACTGATGATGACCAGACATGACCAAACAATGAAATGGTATCCACTTTAGGGATGTCTGTAATTTTACAACGGCCATCTTCCTGGCATGATTATGGAAAATACTGTATATTGTAATATTTCAGATACTCATGAGAAAGATACATTTTTAAGCCCCCACCCTAATCTGTTCGTTGTGCTTCTTTTATTGGGGATGAAGTCATAATTGGAGGGCGGGGGGGTCAAAGCTTGAGCTCACTAATCTTTGCTAATCAGCGCTAAACAATGTAACGTACAGCTTTATTCAGGCTTTATTTGGGCTATTTTCAGCTGCAGCCTCATCTTTTCATGGCGTTTGTTGGCTGCAAGAACAATGCAGAATAACCTCAGACTTAACTTTCACATAATGAGCTCAAACATGAGCTTTCTCCTTGTCTGGGAGCAGAGAGGGGGAGAATGTGCACATAGCTATTAATATACACAGTGGAGGGCATACTGTTGGGTAATGTGGGTCAAACGTGCAAAGTGCACGTGAGCAAGCGAGGCAGAGTGAACTGCCCCCATCTCTTTCTTTCTGTCACCCCTCCCACTCCCTCATGCCCTGACACCGAGGCGATGGCGGGGGCATCTTGAATCAGCTAACCGCCCCTGGTCTGTCCGCGAGCGTCACGAGTCCTCGTCATGCTCAGGCTGCAGATGCACAGAGAAATAACTTGAACATTTCTGACTCACTGTATCCATTGCAAGAACTGCATGGAAACACTGAGCAGTTTTATTTTTTCAAAAGCACAAGAAAAGTTACTGTGCTTGCTTCAGAAAGAGAAACTGTGACATGACAGACACAGTTTGTACTGTTGAACTTGCTCCACATACCCAGTGTGTCCCTGCATGCACTCAGCATGTTCTGTCACACTTTCTATTTTAATGTCAGTCTGGGTCAAATCAGACTCTCACTGTGTCTTTAGGCTGTGAAATTTGGGGTTTATAAAGCCGAATGAAAAAATAATGTGATGAACCAGAATGTTTAGATTAGTCTGTAAATGCTTTTAAACCTCCTCTTGGCTTGAAACCTGAGTTTGACAGTCCATTCTTGATTTTGGAGACAGCGGCCGACAAACATAAATCCATTATTTCACCTGCATTTGACCATGACAAGACTGATTTATGGATGTAGGTTACTGGACCCAAGAATAGAATCACAGGAATGAATAGTTCACTATTTAATAGAGGAGAGGTTTTCCTCAGTGTGTATATTATGTCTGTCAAGTCTGCAATAAAAACTAAAAACTATTATTGCATCAAAGATTCAAAAAACACAATTCCTAGGTTGAGTATTCTTTATTTGCTTATATGAAATGATAATAAAAATAACCGGTTTTACACCTGTTCAAATAGGAAACCAGAGCAAGCACCCAATTAGTATGGAAGTCCTTAGTGGCCATAGATTCACACGGCACATTTTAACCCTGGCTTTGAAAGGTGCTCTATAAATAAAGCTTTCCTTCCTGTGTCACTCATATGGAAGCCCAAAGCGGCCACAACATTTTCTCATGATTTTTCTCTTCTTATTGCTATCATAACATTATACCTGCACTTTTATATCAAGGTCTTCAGTGTTTACAATTACAGCATGATGTTTCTTTGCGCTTTTGAATCACTATGATTGAAACCACAACTACACTAACATATGGGCTAGCCTACCTCTTTTCTTTATGCTGAGATAAGCCAGATATATCCTTGTTTTAATGCACAACAATGCGAGTCCTCATACTCTTCTAACTCTCAGCAACAAAATAAATAACTGCAAAAATAAAGATGCTTTCCACTGGCAGCCTCATTGTGGCTGATTTCCCCCTGACTGACCTAACTCTTATCCACACTATCATAACCAAGGTCAGCTGAAACTCAAATGGAATATGATCCCATCTTGGACGCTGAGTGAAGAGCCTTCGTAGAGCTGGGGCCCCCGGCTGATTTACTCTGATTGAAGGTCTTGAAATTGCGTCCTGACTTGGTCAAATAGTTGGTTTAATGAAGGGCGGCTAATGGGGCGGAGAGCTATGCATGCATGTCAGGAATCAGTTGCATCCCATCATCATCAGCAGCAGCAGCAGCAGAGCTGGGAGCAGCTGGAACCTTGGGTTCAATTTTCACAAATTGTTATTGTGCCTGGATTTTTTTTTTTTTTGGTCTTGTTTGTTGACTCAGTTTATGGGGAGGTTCCAGATCTAATACTTTATTTTGACATCTGAAATATTTCATGAGAACAGAGTTTATCTACAGCTCAAACATCTTTCCTTGGCTTCGTTTGATCCACATCCTCTAATATCCTATAGCGTTTTGATGAAGTGGAATTCTTTTGGTCTCTGCACAATTTGTTTCCTTCATGATTAAGAGCTGCGTAACTCAAGTTGTTTCATCTACAACCCCCAACTTTCTCCAGATGGCAACTATTTGAATAGGCATGCAAAGCTCTAATCAGTACAAGCCACTCAAAACAAAGGAGAACAATCAGATGTCCAGTTCTGTTCCCTGACCTGCACACACACATTTCTATAAATACTCACCAGCTGTTTACTCTGAAAAGAGAGAGCGTGCAGCGTTATTTTTTTTTAAAGCTTTCTTGGATGAAGCTCTGTGCAAACTGTGCATGCATGTGCATTTGTGTCAAATTCAGTTGTTCAGAGTTTTTCTCCTGTCTTCTTGAGGAGCTGGCAGGCGACAGGGCCGCTATCATCTGAGCGTAGCACTGCCTTAAAAGACAAAGAGCCCCATTCAGAGGCCTCAGCAGCAGCCACATCCCACACCCACACAGCGCAGAGGACACCTAGACCCATCCAGCACACAGCCTGGAGTCATTATGGAGAATCAAGAGGTAGTAAAACACTGACAGGGAAACATTAACAGGGAGACAGGAGGGAAGTTTGGAACAAAAAACCTAGAGATCATCACATTTGTTTTCGTTCCTGCCATCTCATCTGCGGTGATGTTGAATTCATGAAACACCCAAAGAGTCGTTCCCACAGCTTACAACTATATTTGACACTTTCAGCCGTCTAAGGAGCGTGGGGGTCGACGCACCATGTGCAGGGTGAGTCTGGTGTCAGGTCTGTCAGAGATGGAGCCAGTGAAGCTCTCAGACTGGCAGACAGACTCTGTGTGAACTACGGTGGAACAATATTAAGCCGTTTTTCATGAATACAATCACATTATGTGCACATTTAAAGTCGATCTTTAGTTAAAGTTTAATGTGGTTTAATGAGCTTCCCAAAATGCAAATATCTTTAATTTAGTTTTTTAATGATAGGTACTCTGTAGATTTGCACAAAATTTACTCACTTTGGATGTCGAGGTTCAAACTCATCAGACGCCCAGTTATAAAACACACAGACACTTTTATGGCTTGACAGTGAACTGTTCCCGTTATGTCATAAATTTGAAATTTATATGACTTTGCAGCGATGAAATACAACAAATACACTTGGACCATCAATATATCCTGCATTAGTCGACACTACAGCACCTAGACTGTCTCACTCCTGAAAGCTGCTGATTCTACTTGTAACCCTACACCAGTGAGCCCGGGGCAATTGATTTTACCCATGAAATATTCATGTGGAGATGTTTTGAAACACGCTTTGTTTATTAAACTAAAAGTCGCTCAGTCTAAATAATGGATTGTGCAGTGTGACACTGGAGGCATTAGACAGGTGCATTAAAATCTATTCTGTAGCTGACTGGGAGCCAATATAAAGACTCAAGAACTGGGGTGATGTGATCTGATCTCTTTGTTCTGGTTAAAACTCGAGCTGCAGCTGTTTGATACTTTTTTGGGGGGTTTCAGTCAGAAGACCGTTACAGTAGTCTAGACTGTCTAGTCTAAAGTTAAAAGGCTGATTTGGTGACTGATTTGATATGGCTGTTGAAGGTCAGCTCTGAGTCTATGAGCACGGCAAGGTTTGGTCTTTAGTTTCTTGAGACAGTGACTCAAGGTGTTTACTGAGAGCAACCCTTATTTATTCTAAAACTAAGCACTTTCTCTAAGAAGCACAATCAAAGATGTGCATGATTTTAAAATCTTTATTTAATAGAAGAAAGGAAATGTATTCAGTACATGTGTTGTTTTGTCCATTTTATTACTGATTTATAATCCACAATTTACACACTAGACACAAACGCTGATGCAACAAAAAAATCCTACTTAGAGGCATTGAAAAATAATGTTTGCATCGCCAAATTCTCCAGCTCCATAAATGTTTTCCCTCAAACACTGCAACCAAATGGCTTCACTTTTGAATGGACTCATGTGTAACAGAAGACTTGACTTTTTGGTAAATCTTTTTCCACAAATAGCACAAACAAATGGTTTCTCCTATGTGTGGTCTCTCATATGCAAAATAAAAGTCCCCCGCAGCCTAAATTTTTGACCACAGGTAGCTACTCAAATGGTTTTTCTCCTGTATGGATTTTCATATGGATTGTAAGACTACCTCTTTGACTAAATTCTTGACCACAGGTTGCTAATCAAATGGTTTTTCTCCTGTATGGATTCTCATGTGGCGTTTAAGATGCCCTCTTTGACTAAATTTTTGACCACAAGTAGCACACTCAAATGGTTTTTCTCCTGTATGGATTCTCATGTGGCATTTAAGAGTCCCACTTTGACTAAATTTTTGACCACAAGTAGCACACTCAAATGGTTTTTCTCCTGTATGGATTCTCATGTGGAGTTTAAGATGCCCTCTTTGACTAAATTTTTTACCACAAGTAGCACACTCAAATGGTTTTTCTCCTGTATGGATTCTCATGTGAAGTTTAAGAGTCCCACTTTGACTAAATTTTTGACCACAAGTAGCACACTCAAATGGTTTTTCTCCTGTATGGATTCTCATGTGGAGTTTAAGAGTCCCACTTTGACTAAATTTTTGACCACAAGTAGCACACTCAAATGGTTTTTCTCCTGTATGGATTCTCATGTGGAGTTTAAGATGCACTCTTTGACTAAATATTTGACCACAAGTAGCACACTCAAATGGTTTTTCTCCTGTATGGATTCTCATGTGGAGTTTAAGATGCCCTCTTTGACTAACTTTTTGACCACAAGTAGCACACTCAAATGGTTTTTCTCCTGCATGGATTCTCATGTGAAGTTTAAGAGTCCCAGTTTGACTAAATTTTTGACCACAAGTAGCACACTCAAATGGTTTCTCTCCTGTATGGCCTCTCATGTGTATCTTCAAATTCGAGGGTTTTTTAAATGCTTTCCCACACTCTGAGCAACGGGTCGACTTCTTAACAGTGTTACATTCTTCATCATTTATATGAACAGCTTCACTGTTCAAACCTGACTCAGGTGCTCTGTTTTCTCTCCAGTCATCATCACTGTCTTCAGCTTCAGAGGATGACTCTGAGACCTCATCATCTGTATCTGCTTGAAAATCTTCAGGTTGATCTGAGTTCCTGGCTGGTTCAGATCCTCCGCAGTTGTCTCCATCAGCCTCCATCTGTTCAGCTGAGCTGCTGGATGGAAGCTCTGCCTCAGTTTGTCTTTGATCAAGTTGTAGAGACTGACGTTCCCCCTCCTCATCCTCACTCTTCACATGAAGAAAAGCGAGGGAGAATGTTGGAGTGGTGAACAGTTCTTCCTTTTCTTCTTTAACATGTAGACTCTCTGGGTTCTCCTGATCCAGGCTAGTGGTAAACTCAGGAGGATCCTCTGTTTTTATCATCAACAGCTGCTGATCACCTGCAGAAACAATGACACACATCATGAACATCAACGTCTTCATACTGTCACTCATATAACTGGTGTCCGTGTGAAGTGGACACCAACAGCATCTCCTGCAGCCATGTGCACCCATTCATCAATAATCCATAAAGTCACCCTAATCAAACAGAACCAGTTACCACCATCAAAGTACACCTCCACAGAAAATGACTAGTAGTAGGCTAAAGTATTGTAGACTATTAGACTATAACCAATGCCCTGAGAGCCCTGATCTGCATGCAAAGCTTTCAGACTGAGATAGAAAATGTACAGAATAACAATCAAAAGTACCATCGATACTATTGTTACTCTTCAGTAGAACTTGTTGAATTGCTCCAACATGTAGGTTCTGTTATATCATTATTAGTTTTTAAATTCTGCTCCAAAGTCCCTTTTCTAAAAATGCAAGTCTGTATGTGATGAAAACATGATTCAACACCGACCGTAAACAATAAATTTGGTTTAAAAATTAGTCTAACTACAGAGCAGAAAACCATCAGGGTAAACTATAAATCTGTAGATTTTGGTAATGACTCAAAAGATGAATAGTTTGTAGTCGATAATAGCAGTGTTGTTTTACAGAGCAAATTGCCTCAAGACCTAACGCCGAGGATCCACTGGCGTCTGCTTATCCACTGTCCGTGCCTCTCTGTTAACTCGCCGGTCTGTGTTCCCGCCTACCAAAACGTCTGTTTGTTTTTTTTAGAGGCGTCGCGTAGGATCCACTGGCGTGATTTGCGGCGTTTTTGACGCTTTGGAAGCTTTTGGTGTGACCGCACTGTTAACTTTTGGTAAAATTGTTGATAGGCACAGAAAAGTTATAAGATAGACTACAAAACAACATGTCCTCTTTCTCTACAAACCCAGACTTTGATTTTCATGGAATTAAAACTGAATTAGCCTACCCTACCAACCTGTTTTGTTGAGAACGACTCGAGGCTGCAGGAGAACATCCAGCAGGTTTCTCTGCCGCTCGATCTCCTGTCTGAAGCCCGAAGCCTCCGCCTCGTACACGGCTTCGACTCTGTTCACGGCCGCTAAGATTTCCTGGAAGACGGCGGTGAGTCTCTCGGTGATAAATCCTCTCAGATCCTCGACTGGAGACATTTTTACTCAAACTAACCGTTGTTCCCGCCGAACGACTCTGTTGCTACGTCCATGGTTGCTTAGTAACCTACCGCGACGCTACCGATCGACGGAGCAAACTGCCACCTACTGAGTGGGAGCTTACAGACCATAATCTTTAAAAGAATAAACAACTAAACAAAGAGAAAATAAATTAACAATAATAATAGGATGATGATAATAATAATAACAATAATAAATAATACTGTAACTTAGAGAGCATATTGCAGGTTGTAGCCTATATTTACAAAATAAATATGTAGTAATCTTGTGTGAAAAATACAATATCAAAAATAACACGAGAAAAGATGAGGATTTTAAATGTTTTTCAAGACACAAAAGCACAAATTTAACTGAAAAAGTGACGATTTTGAGCACAGTGCCTTGCTTTTCGCGTCATATTACGTCACGTGAGGGACCGTTTTTCAGAGTTGAGGCAGAGGGCTTTGGTTGAGGTCCCATGGCCGCGCTACTTCCTGCTTCCGCAGATGGCTATCTGTCGAAGTGGTCGTCTTATTGTGAGTCAGTGTGTTTACAACAGGTTTAGATTGCGTTGATTTATCATGGACATGCTAAATTATCGAGTTTGTGGTGGTTTCACAAGCTCCAGCCTGTCACGACACCGAGTCTACCGGCATGTAACATAACATGTCCAGTGGACGTACAGGTACAATTTATGTTGTTGACATGACTTCACCTTCATTTAGGAAGATACCTGTGACAGGCGAAACATCATCTACTGGTCAAAGGTAGGACATGCCAAGTCACTTGTCAGTAGTGATGGGCAATGGAGGCTTAAGCAATAAAAGTGTATGTAAGCACACACTGCCACCTGCTGGCATAGAAACACCGACCAAAAAAAGGAAAGAAAAACCACTACATCATATGTATTTTATTAAAAACAAAGTAAAAGTAGCTCATGTAATATTACAGTAAAGAGTCAGTAGAGTTCACACAGTGGTACTGTGCAAGTGCTTATATCATATTGGCAATCAGACACTGTGGTAGTGTTTTACCATGAAGTACAGGGCATGAAAAACAGTATTTGTGTCACAGTATGAGTTGAAAGTGAGGAGTTTAACAGTTTGTTTGTCTTTTTAAACCATTAACAATTATTGAGAATTCAGTCTTATTATACAGTAGTACTACCTGCATAAAAAAAAGCTTAGGATCTTAAACACTTTTAACCATCATTATTTCACATTCTGGCTCCAAACTTCATTACACAGTGAAAAACATCTTCCGTGATCTGAAACACCGCTGGGATTTACAATCAAGGCTGTTAGCTCATGAACATACAGCTTATTTGATATTTAACTTTAAGTTTTGACTTGGCATAATCTTTTCTGACAGAAGTGATACAACAGAGAACCATACACTTTAACTAAGATACTTGGACGGTTTCACTTTCCAGTTGCAGGAGTCTTTGTTGTTTTGTTTGATTTCTCCGCCTTCTCCTTCTTGACCACAACCTTCTTCGGCGCCACCTCGTTCCCCTCGTTCCCCTCCACGTCCTCGCCCTCCGCCTTGTTGTGGACCTTCCTCAGCTTGTGTTTGCCTTTCACCGGAGCGGAGAAGGTGAGCGAGGTCTTGATGAAGTCCAGAGGGAAGATGCCCACGTCGCCGTCAAAGCGGTTCTTCGTCACCTGCAGAGACCGGCGACCGGGACACGTGACCAGCTTCTTCTCCTGCAGAATGAGGACGTTGTCGGCTTCTTGACTTGCCTGGAGGGGAGCGAACACGGCATAAGTCAAATAAAAAAGGTTGTGCAAAGTGTACGGGAACAATTTTCCTTTCTTTATATGACAGAAGAACTTTGTCTACTTCCATATTTCAATGTTTGTTTTGTTATTTATCTCTTTATTCACTATGTGTGCTGCTGCTTTTTTGCCAGGTCACGATTGTGAAAGAGATCTTGATCTCAGTGTCTTTTGTCTGGTTAAATAAAAACTCTGCTTTCTTACATTTCTTCCCTAATATAATAATTTGATGAAGCATTTCCTCGTCTCACCTTTGCAGAGCCAAAGATAGAAGCTGTTTGCAGCTCGCGGTCGTCCTCCTCTTTCCTGGGGTGAATGATCAGAGTGACGTGGCAGCTCGTGTTGGTGGCGAACTTCCTGAATGCCCCAATGATGTGGTCCTGAACCGCAAACCTGGATCAGATGAAAACCAGAATTTATTTCCAGTCCACCTTAAAAAAAACATGCATGAAAAGGTGGATATAATAATGATGATGATGGTTGACTCTTCCTCACTTGTCCACTGAGAGGTTTTCTTGGCCCATCATGAACTGCAGGTTGTCAATGATGACGTGATTTATGTCATAGACGTAAACAGCATGTTGCATTGTGTCCAAAACCGTCCTGTGGAAATGGAAGAAGAAAAGATTGATCAGGTTTGGCTAATACAATTAAACTGCTTATTAACAAATAAACAATGTTTTTTCATTCTAAATCTAATTGTCTAATTTATCTGTCTACAGATCAAGCTCACAGATCAAATAAATACTCAATAATTATAGTTTATGCTGAATTTCCAGTTTAAAATGATATAAACAAACAGAGGCATTAAATTCTGACATTTTAAGAGCTGGAACCAGGAAATGTTTTGCATTTTTCATTTTAAAAAATCTATTAATCTATGCTGTAATGCCACATGCCGCATTGCCACAACAGCCATTTATCAACTGATGAATCATCCAATACTTGCAGCCAAGTTTAGCAGATATTTATCTAAATATCTGATGCAAGCACTAGTAAATTAAGGCATTGACATAGTAATATGGATTGCGAAAGGCTTTATCGACATTATTCTGTCTTTTATATTATGATTTATTGATTACTTGATGAACTCTAAGAAGAAAGACGGCTGTAACATCCTGACGTGTCTCACTTGATGTTCTGCTGCCCGTGGAAAGTCATGAAGTAAAGCGGCAGCTCCTCAAACTTGTCCGCCCAGAAGTCGTACTGCTCCAGGTTCTCCTCCAGCCGCTGCATGGAAAACTGCGTGAGCATGATCTTAGCCAGACGCACGTTGTTGATCTCAAAGCTGCCCCACAGCGTGTTGACGCCCTGCATGCAGAGGTCCAGCGCCACCTCGCTGATGAAGGTCGTCTTCCCACTGCCAGTAGGACCTGGTCCACAGAGACACAAAGAAAAACATAGTGAGATCAACTCAGACTCTGGTTCACAGTCCAGAACCAAAATATCCTTTTCAGGGCAGTTGGATAAAAAATAAATTTTGTCTACGGTGTGTGTAAACCTAATCTATTATCCATATTTAAACAAACAATTTCCATAAAAAAACAAAACACGTAATACGAACCTAGTTACAAATTGATTAAAATAAAACACATTTATAAAGTTGCATGAATCAAATTTGAACAAACTAATTTTCACTTGAAATCAGTAGAAAAATCTGCCAATGGAGCAAGTTTTTTGTGCTTGTAATAAGAAAGAAAAACTTTCTCCATTGGCAGATTTTTCTACTTATTTCAAGTGAAAATGAGTTTGAAACAAGTGAAATTTATCTGAAAACGAGTTAATTTTTAGGTGATGAGATTAGTTTTGACTAGAAATGAGACATTTTGACAAGAAATAAGACAAATATTCTTTGCTTGATTTTGACTTTTTGCAGTGTGGTGGGTCCATGTGTCTATAAATAACACTGGGAGCAATTAACCTTCTTCCATCACCTTCCAACAAATTGTAACTAAATCCCATTTGAATTAGATATAATCTACATGCCAACTTTAAATCTTAACTTTTCATAATAAATTTATACTGACATATAAGATTTTCGTCCACCAAGAAAGAAATCCACAAGTTAGTGATGAAAATGTTTTTTTATATATATTTCCTCTCACTCAGGAATGATTTGAGTGTTTCCACACCTGGTTGTCACTTTTTTTAGTGTTTATCTGAGTTAGTTTTTATGCTGAAAGAATGGCAACCTGCTGTGATGTGGGGTCAACAGGTACAAACCAGGATCATGTATGAAGTTTATTTTTATTATACCTGTGAAAACCGTCAGCTCTCCCTTGCGGTGTCCCTTCAGGATCCGGTTTAGTTCTGGGAACCTCGTCCACTTCACGCCGGCCACCTGGTCCGTGTTCAGCAGCTCGCCGTACACGTCCTCCCTGAGCTGCTTGAAGGACACGATGGACTTGTGAGCCGCCGATATCGAGGATTTGATGACGTGGCTCAGGTTTTTCCCCCGTGCCAGCGCCTCGGTGGGACACGGCCGGTACTCGCCGGGTCGCACCAGAGAGCAACGCCTCAGGCCCAACTTCCGTGAAAACAGCTTCGACGCCTCCCAGGAGCGGATGTCGCCTCCCAACCACAGCGTCACCCGCTTGAACTGTTCTAGGTAAGGCAGCAGGACCGGGGGGAGGCAGCTGACCCCACGGGGCAGAGCGACACTGGGGAGTCCCGTGGCCTGACTCACGGCCAGAGTGTCCAGTTCGTTCCCAGTGAGAACGACCTCGGAGTCCATGCGGCCCAACAGCGGCAGGCCGAACAGGTTGTAGTAGGAGCTGCACTTTGGGACCGTAGCTTCGTTGTAAGTCACTTTCTCAGCGTCTGTGTTCTGGGCGGAGAGGAGCTTCACCCCCTTCAGGGACGAGTCGGGGCCCCCGAACCAGGGGAAGACCAGACTCTTGGTGGGTTTGAAGAGTCTCACACCAAACTTCTTGAGGGTTGCATTAGAAATCTTGGTGATCTGCAACAACACATTTAAAAACATTAACATCCTCCTGAGGAAAATAGTCTGACAGAATTAGTTTTTTTATTTGATGAGTCTACAAAACAGAAAAAGCTAATTGTCTTTTAAAATCAAAACAAGCTTCCAAGAAAAATGAAAAGACATCTAACATACTTAAATGATAATTATTTAACCATGTTAGTATGTTTTATGGGTGGATTTTACCAAAATGATGAACTATCCCTTTAAGTATGACACCAAATTTAACCAGGAATAAAACTGTGACGCATCTCTCCCTACTGCACTCTCAGTACCTGGAACATGGTTTTAATGAGCTGGGCTTCGTCCTCCGGGAGGTCAGAGAAGGCGACGGAGCTGGACCAGATCCTCTGCACCTCCCTCAGCTCCCTCTCCTGCTCCTCCTGCTCCTCCACACTCTCCGGGTATCCCAGCAGCACCCGCGGACTGAGGAAGTCCTGGCCCTCCTTCTGCATCACCTCCAGACAGTCCTGCAGGTCCTCCCAGCTCCCCTCCACCAGCGTGTCCTTACACAGGAACTGTCCCGTGGTTTTGTCGATGAACAGCGAGAAAGTGTCCTTCCTCTCCGGGGAATCGACGAAGATGCTGGAGATGTGGAGGCAGCTGTAGCCATCGTGGAAGGGAATATCTTTGGAGCGTAAGTACTGTTTGATCTCTGTGACCGTGATGGGACTCGCAGGGAACTCCACGGTGGACTTGGCGTCCTTTTTATACGTCCTGGTGCCGCTGTGCGCCGGGAAGTAGCCTGCACCCCGGAGCCTGAGCGCACACGGAGCAGCTGCAGATCTGTGAATGAGTCTGTGGGCGTCACACAGCCTCAAACACAGGGAGGGTAAACGTCTTTGGTGGAGAAACTTTGGCTTTGCCACCTGCAGGACACAGGCGGTGCCCCTCAGCAGCAGCCTCTTCCACATGGTTACGGCTCTGCACCTGCAGCAGGCATGAGAAAACGCACAGAACAGGACAAGGACATAAAAATCAGTTTATACCCCACAGCAATAACCACACTCAATGCCACTAAAACCTAACCACAGTGCAATATGGGGTATTTCATTTCAACATTATTTATTCTAACTAGTTCTTTAATGCTCCTTTGGGTCTCTTTTCTTTTTTTGGATGGTTGCACCGTTTGGTTTGGCATTTTTCGTTGTACATGTGACGAATGACAATAAAGGATATTGAAGAATGAAGAACAACCAGCCTGTACAACTTGCAGTGTTTGACCCAGATTAGTCGGTCAGTGAGGCAGAAAGCAGCTGTTTTTTTCTAATAAACTCACACAGACAATGTGTCACAATTAGCGTGTAGACGTATGAAACCTTTAACTATAAATAAACTGGGTTAATTCAATAAATAAACACGTAATATTGCACTTACTGCCTCTGTTATCTGCACTCATTTTCCTCCATGCTCCTCTCACCCGGGCTTTTCCGCGCGTCTTCAAAACACGTCCGAGTGAAACATGCGCCGAGAGGAAACAAACCGCTTAAGTATTTGAGTCAAATACATTTATTATGTATCTATACAGTTTTTAAAAAAATAATTATATTTAAAATGTGTTGTTTTAAAACATATTAAGTGTTTTAATGACGTTTTTGATTCACTGTACGTTTTTTAAACCATAGTTCCTGTTACACGTTTCACGTCGGACCCTATTCTGGACGGACTGCGCCACACATGCCCGTGAAATCGTCCTCTGTGAAAATCAGAGCAGTTTACCGTCTTTATCCGGCTGTTTGTGTCCAGACGTGTTGTACCGGTGGATGAGAAGTTAGCGGATAATCAATTAATCAATCAATCCCTCCGGTAGAAACGATGACGTCCAGAGGGACACCGAGCCGCTTCCTGCGGAGCGTCCTGCAGAACGGGGTCGGTCGCTACGTCTGTCAGCTGAAGAGGGTCTCCATCATCTTCTCTAAAAAAGCACAGAGCTCGTTGGGAATCAGGTAAACAAAATAAAAACAAATATAGTATTGTTGATTATATGTAGGTAATATGTGCACTCTCGTGGTCAAAAACCACTATGCATAGACTTCTCAAATCTGGCCTGGACCATCCTACAGAGGCTAAACATTCATTCAGACACAGTTTCTGATCTGTGAAACCTTTATTCTATTTGTGAAAATGCTATGAAGGCACATTTCACAGTTTTTTCAGAATATAGACCACATTAGACCAGGTCCTGATTTGATGGTTGTATTACTGAAGTCAAGCCAGCCCACACTTTGAAATCCGTAGTCAAGCCAGCCCACACAATGTTTTAAGGTGCGCGCATATACGGCACGTTACGGTAAGAGCGAGAAAGTGCCCGTAAAATGAAAGCAATGACCCCGAGACGACTGATTTCTTTCAAAATAAAAGACAGCCTTTCAAAATAAAAGCCTTAAACGATGCATTTGTGTATATTTACAGTATTAAAAAAAACAAACTACTAGTTATTACTGTACCATTATACTTCGAACTGATAGTACTCGACCTGAAGATGACATCCTGAAAAAATCAGACCAATCTGATGTGAAATTTCAGAATAAAAGGCCTCTGAAATGTCACATATTGAAGTTCTTTGTGTACATTTGTGTATAATTTGTGTATCATTAAAAAAAAACTGCTAGTTATTACTGAACCGTTCCACTTCAGACTGATAGTACTCGACCTGAAGATGACATCCTGAAAAAATCAGACCAATCTGATGTGGAATTTCAGAATAAAAGCCCTCTGAAATGTCATATTTTGAAGTATTCCTTGTACACTTACAGTATAATTATTTTAAAAAAACTGCTAGTTATTACTGTACCATTCAACCTCAAACTGGTAGTACTCGACCCTCTGATGACATCCTGAAAAAATCAGACCAATCTGATGTAGAATTTCAGAATAAAAGCCCTCTGAAATGTCACATTTTGAAGTTCTTTGTGTACATTTAAAGGATTTTTTTTTTCAAAAACTGCTAGTTATTACTGTACCATTCAACCTCAAACTGGTAGTATTCGACCCTCTGATGACATCCTGAAAAAATCAGACCAATCTGATGTAAAATTTCAGAATAAAAGCCCTCTGAAATGTCACATTTTGAAGTTCTTTGTGTACATTTGTGTATAATTTGTGTATCATTAAAAAAAACTGCCAGTTATTACTGTACCGTTCCACTTCAGACTGATAGTACTCGACCTGAAGATGCCAATCTGAAAAAATCAGACTAGTCTGATGTGAAATTTCAGAATAAAAGCCCTCTGAAATGTCATATTTTGAAGTATTCCTTGTACACTTACAGTATAATTATAAAAAAAAAAACTGCTAGTTATTACTGTACCATTCAACCTCAAACTGGTAGTACTCGACCCTCTGATGACATCCTGAAAAAATCAGACCAGTCTGATGTAGAATTTTAGAATAAAAGCCCTCTGAAATGTCACATTTTGAAGTTCTTTGTGTACATTTAAAGGATTTTTTTTCAAAAACTGCTAGTTATTACTGTACCATTCAATCTCAAACTGGTAGTATTCGACCCTCTGATGACATCCTGAAAAAATCAGACCAATCTGATGTAGAATTTCAGAATAAAAGCCCTCTGAAATGTCACATTTTGAAGTTCTTTGTGTACATTTAAAGGATTTTTTTTTCAAAAACTGCTAGTTATTACTGTACCATTCAACGTCAAACTGGTAGTATTCGACCGTCTGATGGCATCCTGAAAAAATCAGACCAATCTGATGTAGAATTTCAGAATAAAAGCCCTCTGAAATGTCACATTTTGAAGTTCTTTGTGTACATTTAAAGGATTGTTTTTCAAAAACTGCTAGTTATTACTGTACCATTCAACCTCAGACTGGTAGTACTCGACCCTCTGATGACATCCTGAAAAAATCAGACCAATCTGATGTGGAATTTCAGAATAAAAGCCCTCTGAAATGTCATATTTTGAAGTATTCCTTGTACACTTACAGTATAATTATTAAAAAAAAACTGCTAGTTATTACTGTACCATTCAACCTCAAACTGGTAGTACTCGACCCTCTGATGACATCCTGAAAAAATCAGACCAATCTGATGTAGAATTTCAGAATAAAAGCCCTCTGAAATGTCACATTTTGAAGTTCTTTGTGTACATTTAAAGGATTTTTTTTTTTCAAAAACTGCTAGTTATTACTGTACCATTCAACCTCAAACTGGTAGTATTCGACCCTCTGATGACATCCTGAAAAAATCAGACCAATCTGATGTAGAATTTCAGAATAAAAGCCCTCTGAAATGTCACATTTTGAAGTTCTTTGTGTACATTTAAAGGATTTTTTTTCAAAAACTGCTAGTTATTACTGTACCATTCAACCTCAGACTGATAGTACTCGACCTGAAGATGACATCCTGAAAAAATCAGACCAATCTGATGTGGAATTTCAGAATAAAAGCCCTCTGAAATGTCATATTTTGAAGTATTCCTTGTACACTTACAGTATAATTATTAAAAAAAACTGCTAGTTATTACTGTACCATTCAACCTCAAACTGGTAGTACTCGACCCTCTGATGACATCCTGAAAAAATCAGACCAGTCTGATGTAGAATTTTAGAATAAAAGCCCTCTGAAATGTCACATTTTGAAGTTCTTTGTGTACATTTAAAGGATTTTTTTTCAAAAACTGCTAGTTATTACTGTACCATTCAATCTCAAACTGGTAGTATTCGACCCTCTGATGACATCCTGAAAAAATCAGACCAATCTGATGTAAAATTTCAGAATAAAAGCCCTCTGAAATGTCACATTTTGAAGTTCTTTGTGTACATTTGTGTATAATTTGTGTATCATTAAAAAAAACTGCCAGTTATTACTGTACCGTTCCACTTCAGACTGATAGTACTCGACCTGAAGATGCCAATCTGAAAAAATCAGACTAGTCTGATGTGAAATTTCAGAATAAAAGCCCTCTGAAATGTCATATTTTGAAGTATTCCTTGTACACTTACAGTATAATTATAAAAAAAAAAACTGCTAGTTATTACTGTACCATTCAACCTCAAACTGGTAGTACTCGACCCTCTGATGACATCCTGAAAAAATCAGACCAGTCTGATGTAGAATTTTAGAATAAAAGCCCTCTGAAATGTCACATTTTGAAGTTCTTTGTGTACATTTAAAGGATTTTTTTTCAAAAACTGCTAGTTATTACTGTACCATTCCACTTCAGACTGATAGTACTCGACCTGAAGATGCCAATCTGAAAAAATCAGACTAGTCTGATGTGAAATTTCAGAATGAAAGCCCTCTGAAATGTCACATTTTGAAGTTCTTTGTGTACATTTAAAGGTTTTTTTTTTCAAAAACTAATAGTTATTACTGTACCATTCCACCTCAAACTCATAGTACTCGACCTGAAGATGACATCCATAAAAAATCAGACCAATCTGATGTGAAATTTCAGAATAAAAGCCCTCTGAAATGTCATATTTTGAAGTATTCCTTGTACACTTACAGTATAATTATAAAAAAAAAACTGCTAGTTATTACTGTACCAATCAACCTCAAACTGGTAGTACTCGACCCTCTGATGACATCCTGAAAAAATCAGACCAATCTGATGTAGAATTTCAGAATAAAAGCTCTCTGAAATGTCACATTTTGAAGTTCTTTGTGTACATTTAAAGGATTTTTTTTTCAAAAACTGCTAGAAATTACTGTACCATTCCACATCAGACTGATAGTACTCAACCTGAAGATGCCATCCTGAAAAAATCAGACCAATCTGATGTGAAATTTCAGAATAAAAGCCCTCTGAAATGTCATATTTTGAAGTATTCCTTGTACACTTACAGTATAATTATAAAAAAAAACTGCTAGTTATTACTGTACCAATCAACCTCAAACTGGTAGTACTCGACCCTCTGATGACATCCTGAAAAAATCAGACCAATCTGATGTAGAATTTCAGAATAAAAGCTCTCTGAAATGTCACATTTTGAAGTTCTTTGTGTACATTTAAAGGATTTTTTTTCAAAAACTGCTAGTTATTACTGTACCATTCAACCTCAGACTGATAGTACTCGACCTGAAGATGACATCCTGAAAAAATCAGACCAATCTGATGTAGAATTTCAGAATAAAAGCCCTCTGAATTTTCACATTTTGAAGTTCTGTGTGTACATTTGTGTATCATTAAAAAAAAAAAATGCTAGTTATTACTGCACCATTCCACTTCAGTCTGATAGTACTCGACCTGAAGATGACATCCTGATAAAATCAGACCAATCTGATGTGGAATTTCAGAATAAAAACCCTCTGAAATGTCATATTTTGGTTTATTCCTTGTCCATTTACAGTATAATTTAAAAAAAAAAACTGCTAGTTATTACTGTACCATTCCACATCAGACTGATAGTACTCGACCTGAAGATGACACCCTGGAAAGATCAGACCAATCTGATGTAGAATTTCAGAATAAACGCCCTCTGAAATGTCACATTTTGAAGTTCTTTGTGTACATTTGTGTATCATTTTTTTTTTAAACTGCTAGTTATTACTGTACCATTCCATCAGACTGATAGTACTCAACCTGAAGATGCCATCCTGAAAAAGTCAGACCAATCTGATGTAAAATTTCAGAATAAGAGGCCTCTGAAATGTCATATTTTAATAATTTATAAAAAAAATCCTTTATACACAAATAACTTCAAAATGTGACATTTCAGAGGGCTTTTATTCTGAAATTCCACATCAGACTGGTCTGATTATTTCAGGATGGCATCTTCAGGTCGAGTACTATCAGTCTGATGTGGAATGGTACAGTAATAACTAGCAGTTTTTTTTTAAAATTATACTGTAAATGTACAAGGAATAAACCAAAATATGACATTTCAGAGGGCTTTTATTCTGAAATTCCACATCAGATTGGTCTGATTTTTTCAGGATGTCATCTTCAGGTCGAGTACTATCAGACTGAAGTGGAATGGTACAGTAATAACTAGCAATTATTTTTTTTTAATGATACACAAATGTACACAAAGAACTTCAAAATGTGATATTTCAGAGGCCTCTTATTCTGAAATTTTACATCAGATTGGTCTGACTTTTTCAGGATGGCATCTTCAGGTCGAGTACTATCAGTCTGATGTGGAATGGTACAGTAATAACTAGCAGTTTTTTTTTAAATTATACTGTAAATATACAAGGAATAAACCAAAATATGACATTTCAGAGGGCCTTTATTCTGAAATTCCACATCAGATTGGTCTGATTTTTTTCAGGATGGCATCTTCAGGTCGAGTACTATCAGTCTGATGTGGAATGGTACAGTAATAACTAGCAGTTTTTTTTTTTTAAATTATACTGTAAATATACAAGGAATAAACCAAAATATGACATTTCAGAGGGCCTTTATTCTGAAATTCCACATCAGATTGGTCTGATTTTTTCAGGATGTCATCTTCAGGTCGAGTACTATCAGTCTGATGTGGAATGGTACAGTAATAACTAGCAGTTTTTTTTTTTATTATACTGTAAATATACAAGGAATAAACCAAAATATGACATTTCAGAGGGCCTTTATTCTGAAATTCCACATCAGATTGGTCTGATTTTTTCAGGATGTCATCTTCAGGTCGAGTACTATCAGTCTGAAGTGGAATGGTACAGTAATAACTAGCAGTTTTTTTTATAATTATACTGTAAGTGTACAAGGAATACTTCAAAATATGACATTTCAGAGGGCTTTTATTCTGAAATTCCACATCAGATTGGTCTGATTTTTTCAGGATGTCATCTTCAGGTCGAGTACTATCAGTCTGAAGTGGAACGGCACAGTAATAACTAGCAGGTTTTTTTTAATGATACACAAATTATACACAAATGTACACAAAGAACTTCAAAATGTGACATTTCAGAGGGCTTTTATTCTGAAATTTTACATCAGATTGGTCTGATTTTTTCAGGATGTCACCAGAGGGTCGAGTACTACCAGTCTGAGGTTGAATGGTATAGTAATAACTAGCAGTTTTTGAAAAAAAATCCTTTAAATGTACACAAAGAACTTCAAAATGTGACATTTCAGAGGGCTTTTATTCTGAAATTCTACATCAGATTGGTCTGATTTTTTCAGGATGTCATCAGACGGTCGAATACTACCAGTTTGACGTTGAATGGTACAGTAATAACTAGCAGTTTTTTTTTAAAAATGATACACAAATGTACAAAAAGAACTTCAAAATGTGACATTTCAGAGGCCTCTTATTCTGAAATTTTACATGAGATTGGTCTGACTTTTTCAGGGTGGCATCTTCAGGTCGAGTACTATCAGTCTGATGTGGAATGGTACAGTAATAACTAGCAGTTTTTTTTAAAAATTATACTGTAAATATACAAGGAATAAACCAAAATATGACATTTCAGAGGGCCTTTATTCTGAAATTCCACATCAGATTGGTCTGATTTTTTCAGGATGTCATCTTCAGGTCGAGTACTATCAGTCTGAAGTGGACTGGTACAGTAATAACAAGCAGGTTTTTTTTATAATTATACTGTAAGTGTACAAGGAATACTTCAAAATATGACATTTCAGAGGGCTTTTATTCTGAAATTCCACATCAGATTGGTCTGATTTTTTCAGGATGTCATCTTCAGGTCGAGTACTATCAGTCTGAAGTGGAACGGCACAGTAATAACTAGCAGGTTTTTTTTAATGATACACAAATTATACACAAATGTACACAAAGAACTTCAAAATGTGACATTTCAGAGGGCTTTTATTCTGAAATTCCACATCAGATTGGTCTGATTTTTTCAGGATGTCATCTTCAGGTCTCAGTAATAACTAGCAGTTTTCAAATAAAATGATACTGTAATTGTACACAAAGAACTTCAAAATATGACATTTCAGAGGGCTTTTATTCTGAAATTTCACATCAGATTGGTCTGATTTCTTCAGGATGTCATCAGAGGGTCGAGTACTACCAGTTTGAGGTTGAATGGTACAGTAATAACTAGCAGTTTTTATTTAAAAAAAAATCCTTTAAATCTACACAAAGAACTTCAAAATGCGACATTTCAGAGGGCTTTTATTCTGAAATTCCACATCAGACTGGTCTGATTTTTTTCAGGATGTCATCTCCAGGTCGAGTACTATCAGTTCGAAGTATAATGGTACAGTAATAACTAGCAGTTTTTTTCTAATAAATATACTGTAAGTGTACAAGGAATACTTCAAAATATGACATTTCAGAGGGCTTTTATTCTGAAATTCCACATCAGACTGGTCTGATTTTTTCAGGAAGGCATCTTCAGGTCGAGTACTATCAGACTGAAGTGGAATGGTACAGTAATAACTATTAGTTTTTGAAAAAAAAAAACCTTTAAATGTACACAAAGAACTTCAAAATGTGACATTTCAGAGGGCTTTTATTCTGAAATTCCACATCAGATTGGTCTGACTTTTTCAGGATGTCATCTTCAGGTCGAGTACTATCAGTCTGATGTGGAATGGTACAGTAATAACTAGCAGTTTTTTTTTAAATTATACTGTAAATGTACAAGGAATAAACCAAAATATGACATTTCAGAGGGCTTTTATTCTGAAATTCCACATCAGATTGGTCTGATTTTTTCAGGATGTCATCTTCAGGTCGAGTACTATCAGAATGAAGTGGAATGGTACAGTAATAACTAGCAGTTTTTTTTTTTAATGATTCACAAATGTACACAAAGAACTTCAAAATGTGATATTTCAGAGGCCTCTTATTCTGAAATTTTACATCAGATTGGTCTGACTTTTTCAGGATGACATCTTCAGGTCGAGTACTATCAGTCTGATGTGGAATGGTACAGTAATAACTAGCAGTTTTTTTTAAATTATACTGTAAATATACAAGGAATAAACCAAAATATGACATTTCAGAGGGCCTTTATTCTGAAATTCCACATCAGATTGGTCTGATTTTTTCAGGATGTCATCTTCAGGTCGAGTACTATCAGTCTGAAGTGGAATGGTACAGTAATAACTAGCAGTTTTCAAATAAAATGATACTGTAATTGTACACAAATAACTTCAAAATATGACATTTCAGAGGGCTTTTATTCTGAAATTTGACATCAGATTGGTCTGATTTTTTCAGGATGGCATCAGAGGGTCGAGTACTACCAGTTTGAGGTTGAATGGTACAGTAATAACTAGCAGTTTAAAAAAAAATCCTTTAAATGTACACAAAGAACTTCAAAATGTGACATTTCAGAGGGCTTTTATTCTGAAATTCTACATCAGATTGGTCTGATTTTTCCAGGGTGTCATCTTCAGGTCGAGTACTATCAGTCTGAAGTGGAATGGTACAGTAATAACTAGCAGTTTTTTTCTAATAATTATACTGTAAGTGTACAAGGAATACTTCAAAATATGACATTTCAGAGGGCTTTTATTCTGAAATTCCACATCAGATTGGTCTGATTTTTTCAGGGTGTCATCTTCAGGTCGAGTACTATCAGTCTGAAGTGGAATGGTACAGTAATAACTAGCAGTTTTCTTTTAAATGATACTGTAAATGTACACAAATAACTTCAAAATGTGACAATTCAGAGTGCTTTTATTCTGAAATTTTACATCAGATTGGTTTGATTTTTTCAGGATGTC
Organism: Decapterus maruadsi; assembly: GCA_030347415.2. Lineage (NCBI taxonomy): Eukaryota > Metazoa > Chordata > Actinopteri > Carangiformes > Carangidae > Decapterus > Decapterus maruadsi. The sequence goes on along the minus strand of CM064888.1, from coordinate 6,629,830 downwards.
ATCAGAGGGTCGAGTACTATCAGTCTGATGTGGAATGGTACAGTAATAACTAGCAGTTTTTTTTTAAAATTATACTGTAAATGTACAAGGAATACTTCAAAATATGACATTTCAGAGGGCTTTTATTCTGAAATTCTACATCAGATTGGTCTAATTTTTTCAGGATGTCATCAGAGGGTCGAGTACTACCAGTTTGAGGTTGAATGGTACAGTAATAACTAGCAATTAAAAAAAAAATCCTTTAAATGTACACAAAGAACTTCAAAATGTGACATTTCAGAGGCCTCTTATTCTGAAATTTCACATCAGATTGGTCTGACTTTTTCAGGATGGCATCTTCAGGTCGAGTATTATCAGTCTGAAGTGGAATGGTACAGTAATAACTAGCAGTTTTTTTTTTATAATTATACTGTAAGTGTACAAGGAATACTTCAAAATATGACATTTCAGAGGGCTTTTATTCTGAAATTCCACATCAGATTGGTCTGATTTTTTCAGGATGTCATCTTCAGGTCGAGTACTATCAGTCTGAAGTGGAACGGCACAGTAATAACTAGTAGTTTTTTTTTAATACTGTAAATATACACAAATGCATCGTTTAAGGCTTTTATTTTGAAAGGCTGTCTTTTATTTTGAAAGAAATCAGTCGTCTCGGGGTCATAGCTTTCATTTCACGGGCACTTTCTCGCTCTTACCGTAACGTGCCGTATATGCGCGCACCTTAAAACATCGTGTGGGCTGGCTTGACTACGGATTTCAAAGTGTGGGCTGGCTTGACTTCAGTGTTGTATTTGAGGCATTAACACATTGTAGGGCAGCTGTCAGATAAATTTACTAAAAAGTTCAGTATTTCACTCTGAAATGAGATGGCCTTTAATGAAAAGCAGCAGTTAAGCAGAACAAATTACTTCTAAACTGATTTATACTGATAAATATGAAGTAAAACGGCTTGCTTTTATTGCATCATGGTGAGTAATGGAAATAAGCATCATTATCACTAACAGCATCAATTCTTCTTCTTCTTCTTCTGGTTCTTCCTCAGGGACTTTATTGAGGAGGGGGTGGTGGATTACGCCAAGACGAACCCGGGGACTGTCGTATACGTGTCTCCTCAGGCCTGCAGGATACCCAAAATAGTTGCAGAGTACTGTAAGTACTTTTCAATTACCCAGAGCAACAGTTAATGTCACAGAGTTGTGTTTAATATTCAATTCTTATTGATTTGAAATGCAGACATTGATCCATCTTGCCTCTAGGCAAACACCTACAACCTCATCTGCCTTAGTTTTTCTTATAATTTGCACTTAAAACATTAATTACTCTGGAATTTTAAGTCACATGTCAGCTCCTTTATCTGTAAAACAAAAGGAATATTACTCATGACATCATTTCCCTGTGTCTGTATCTGTGCAGTTTCTATCACTTGTTAAATTATTTATTTAATAAACTGACAAAATTGTTGTTTTTTCTTTATTCTTACTGGAAGAAAATGGATCAGAGCAAATGGTGCTATTGAAAAATAAAGATATAGAAATTAAAGGCATGCTTTATCTTTTCAGGGTCCAGGCTTATAGCGAGTCTTTTATTTTGAAGTTTAAACTCAGTGGTTTTTGGAAAGATATAAGGTACAAGATGATTATAAAGTATATTTGTTACTACTCATAGATACACTAGGGGGCAGCATAGCACCAACTTTCATGCGGTACAGGTCTGTTAAAGTAGTTTCACTGTTATTGATCATTTATAATAATTATGTTTGTCTGATCAGTGATTTCCTCTTTTTTCCCTCTAGTGAACGGCAACGTGAGGGAAGAAATCGTCACGGGCAAAACGTCCCCGCAGATTTCCGAGCTTCTGGCCAAACTGACCAACCAGTCGGGTCAGGACATCATCCGCATCCGCAAACCTTTCCACACGGACAACCCCAGCATCCAGGGCCAGTGGCACCCGTTCACCAACCGGCCCCCGACCGTCGGCCCCATCAGGCCACAGAGCCAGGACTAGAGACAGTTTCAGTTCATCTTTGAGCTCTGCACAGGTTCTGGTGGTGATGCTCCTCCTGTTCCCAGTGTATCTGCTGGATGTTCCTGCAGGAGGCGCCGTCACACTGTTTGCTGTCTGTCGCTGGCAGCAGAGAAACGTGAGCTGAGCAGGAAGCAGCTCTGAACAGACTTCACATGAATCCACCTGAGACCTGTCAGCTGACGTGATTAAAAAAAAACAAAAAACAAAAAAAAGCAGGTAACTGTTTTTTTAAGGTTATTTGAAGATTCATGTTGAAGAGCAGATGGAAGTTTGTATGAAATAAAAAATATATCAAGTGCACAAGCTGCTGTTGGTGTTTTAAATTTAGATTTTTTTTTCTTTGGTGTTTGAAGAGTTTATCAGACACATCGACAGAGCAAAGCCGACTCCAACGGCGCAATCGGCGTCTAAATCACCTGCAGTTATAATCCTCATCAGACCAGACACAGATGTGCACAGGTTTTTTTATTTGTGCGACACAGAGAATAGGCGACACCTGTTTTTTTTTGTTTTTTTACAGTGTAATACTGCTGTGACTGATGTGACTGGATGTGACAGATGGTTGTGTGATAGCTTGAGGGACAACTCTTAACTTTTCAGCACAGAGCTGTCGTCTGCAGCGTCACAAAACCAACACGTCTCTTCAATTCAACAAGGTGAGGTTGGAAAAACTTGCTGCTTTCTTTACAGTTCACATCCCAAATTCATTGGTTTGTTGTTGTTTTGGCTGCTTTTCCTGCATAGATAACCTCACTGTAAAAAATACAGACATATACAAGTGGATGCTCATTGCTGAATGAATACAAATGCACAGTGTGAATGGGGGAAAAAGATGCCCCAGGACAGATTGCCGGTTTCAGTTGATTGATGGATACAAGTCTGCTGGCATATAAAACTCTGCCTGCAGGAAATGGTTCGGCTATTTGTGAGAATATATGTGGAATAGGAGGACGAGGGAGCTGCAGAGACACAGCAGTGGAGCTCTGCAGCTGAATGATGCTGCTGCTGCTGCAGCTGATCATTTCACTCATTTCCTCCCAAGTATCTGCACTTGAGCTGCATTTATGATAAGAGGACGGACGCCACTTCCCTTTAAATTACCGTACACTCAGATACTCTGTGTTTTATACATTACCATTTCCAGTAAAAACAAGGTTCATACTTTTACGCTTCTCCTTGATGTCGTAGTTTTCCATTTCCTCTCTCAGCTTCTCTGTGGATCGCTGGTAACAACAGGTCAGCCAATCAGAGGAGAGGAGGCTGTGAGTCTCTCTTCTGACTGGTTGACTTGTTTTCTGAGTGATTTAACAAAAAATAGAGCAGATTTCAAAACAAAACTCAGACATACCGAATCTAGCAACTGTTGGATGGTTGTCGGTTTAGGTGGGAGGGGCTTGATAATGATGACATCACATTGTGACATCACAAAGTTAAAGAAGTCTCAACAAATAGTTTTAAGATGCATGCTAATGCTATGTACATTTTGTGCATGGATTACACATTTGTAGTACTAATATAAAACCTAGACTTTTGCAATCAAGAAGGACAAATTATAATTGCAGTTGTAACAGCAGAAAACTGTTCCTTAAATATTAAAAAAGTCAAAATACTGATTATGCAAAATGACTGCATTTAAAGTAGTTGAAGCTGAATGTTGTCATGGTAGAGATCATTTTAAAAGCTGTGTATGTAGTTCCACCTATAACATTTTATATAGAAACTATTCATTTGTATGTATTTAATAGTATCTCAGTGTCTTAGTTACTTTCCATACATAGACTAAAACTGTTTAGCCGATAGAAGTGACTAAATTTAAATCATCTGTATAATTCATACGACCACGTTCAGGTGGCCCACGGCTGTTTCAGTGGAAAGACACTGAATTAAAGCCAAACGTCTAATGATGCTCATTTCCTGCATTTTCATTTTATCTATGGCACCAATTACATTTATCAAGAGCCACGGTGCTCTCATCACACCCGCGCTCTCAATGGGAACTGGCACAACCTGACCCACGCCAGGACTCTAAAAGGCTCTAAATAAAGATGCTGTTGCTAAGTTACTAGCCTTGAACGCTGCTTTGAAAATGGTCATTTTATCCCCATCCTGGCTTATGTTATACCTCTGCCTCTGTTATATAACATAGGCTAGTATATGCATGTGAATGACTCTGGGATCACGTGGGCTCCACTCCCGGCGGAGGACGGTGACCGAGTATCACGGCGTCTTGAGAAACAAAAACCAGTGTGAACATGTTTCTTTGCATGTAATTTCCTGACTTCCCCTCGAGGCTGTTGACAATGAACATTACCCCAACCCCCCCCCCTCTTCCCCTTCCCCTTGAGCTGAACATAATGCAAAGTGTTTCTTTTGTTTTATCTTCACAAAAAAGCAAGTGAAAATTTAATGAATTCAAATAAATAGGACATGAGACTCAACATAGAAAAAGTTCTTTCTGTGAACAGCTGAAGTGGTTGTTTAACTATCATACAATAAGCAGCGACGTCGTTTCAGCCAAGAGGACCACATGGGGAAAAAGTTCATTATCTACATCGGAAAACTCATACAGAACCAACATGATGGAAAGTGTCACAGTTCACAGGGGTTAACGACAAAGTATTTACGTAAGAACAGTGCAAAATGTGGACTTTTTTTTTTTACACCAGCATCTTTGGCCAACACTTAGAGAAACGATCTACGTCTACATAAAATATACTGTAGCTTGCATATTGAATCAGCCGGAGGGGGGAAAAAAAGAAAAGAAAAGAAAAGAAATGCAAAACTGGTAGCCAACACATTTGATATTTTTTTACATAAAGTCCATAATAATAGAGAATGCAGTGTGGAGCCGTTGTAAACAGATTGTCCATGAGCGAGGAAGAAGAAGCAGCAGCAGCAGCAGTGATGGTCGCAGGTTCAGACAAACTGTCCAAAAAGTTCAAGATTGTCCACAAGGTGAGCTTTGATATAATACATGGGATGCGTGCAGCAATTTTTTTTCTTTACAGATTTTAAATTGAACCCAACGGAAACACATCCAGCGAATCATACCTTCTTATTGATCCTGGTCAGACTTTCTGAGCACCGTGGGTCGATTGAAATTTATGCAAATAGATAAATCCTCACTCAGTCTGATGCTCATGGGTAATGGTAGGATTAAAAACAATTTCATAAATCACACCCTCAGCTAGAAATGTGTAAAGAACATTTATCATATGTTTGATGTTTAACTAATGCAGATAATCTTCTTGTTTTTTTTCCCAGCCCCCCCCTCGCTTTCACCGACACAAACTCAAGTGCTCTTTGAAAACTGGCTCTAATTGATTAGCGGCCATCACAGGCCATTTGTAAACTCAGCAGGGTCCTTGAGCGAAGAGTGTGAATGTGAGCAGACAGAGTAATAGATGATGCTGTCATGCAGCATGAGACGGGAAAAGAAAAGAGGCGACAGAGAGAGAAAAAGAGAGAGGAGAGAGGAAAGGAATGAAGATGAGGAAGAAAAGAAGTAGGCTCGTAAAAGGCTGAAGGAAATATAGAAAGCTGAAAAGCTCTTCTCTTCATAGACAGCCAGGGTTTGTAGATCAGGTCTAACAACCAGGAAAGGTCAAGGAACCAAAGAAACCACCACTCAGAAGCGTTTTTTCATGTACAGATAAAGGAAAGGTGGTGAGTTCATATAATATTGATTTACTGAGGTCTGATGTATAAAAGTAGGTCGTCTGCATAGAGGGACACTTTCTGTTCAGTTGCCTGCTCTTTTCCTTTATTCACACATAAGCAAGTAACTGTTGCTCACAGGTGTACGATGAAGGATGTAAGCTAAGTTGAAAAATACTTCCCATTTGGCTCACTCCACTCAACTAAAAGCTTTTTTTTTTCTCCATCTGTGTCCTCTCTGGCAGCAGAAAAATAAAGTCTGTTTGTATTAAATTAGTCTTAAATGTTGAAATAATGCAGAACCAATCACACTTCTACTTTCACAAACAACTTATGGTCAGTATCTGCTACTCTGGATGTTGTATATCCTGCATTTGTATAAAAGCGAGGCATATGTAACACACCAAAAAGAAGAGTCAGTCAGCAGTAGTTTGTTTAAAAGTTGCGTAAAGTTGAAAACCAACTGGGTAAGGTGCGTTAAAAAGAGGATAATAACGTATAACTGCACAGTCTCTCCTCAGTGATATTCACGGTGCTGCACTCGGATGTAAACACAAACAGGGGCAATGTTTGTTGTGCAAAGTCTAAAAAAACAAACAAAAAAAAAAGAAAAAGAAAAGAGAAGGCTTCATACACCAGCACACAGCCAGATAAGGACTTCCTCTGCTCTGAAGCACTGGCTGGGCTTTATATTCTCTCCTCTCTCTACAACAAGGTTCATAATAAAGTGGCTTTCAAGGAAAAACAAGGGGACGACATGAAACCTTCGAATGCAAAACAGCTCCTGCCTCATTTCATCACCGTCTCTTCCCTGCATGGCTAACCAGGACACGGAGGTCAAATGTTTCCTGTCCTACCTCCACCTGCAGAGACGACAAAGAAGCCGCCTCCCTTTCTCTCCTCCCTCCCTCTCCTCCCTCCACTGGAGTCGAGCCAAACGCTGCTGTTGCTGTCAGCGACGCTCTGACAGATGAACGCCGCGGGTCGCCACAGAGGGGCCTGCTGCTGAGCCGCCGCTACAAGAGCTGAGTCAACACTTTGCCTGCAAAGACAGATCTTTATTTACCACTGGCCGTGGCGTGACACGTTTACAAACTACCCCCGAGATTCATTTCTGTCACTTCTCCCCAACTCGTACAAGCTCTGTTTAGTCATAACACTGTTCACCTTGCCAGCGAGAGAAAAAAAAAATACAGTACGCTCTGCAGTTTGTGTTGTTTTGGCATTGCTCTGATGTCAGGTAAACACTGGGGATGTTTATTTTTTTGGTGTGTTGCATGTTTGAAGGTCCTTCACAGCAGACAAACACAAATCTGTCCTGACCAGATTAAAAGCCGTTGTTTCTTTTCTCTTTGTAACATCACGTTTGAAAGAATCCAGTGTTTTCAGATCGCTGGCATGACGCCGCTGTCTTCAAGGTGTAGTAGTGAATAATAATCCAAAAATAGAGCGCCAGGCAGACAACGACAAAGTAGAAGTATATAGGTGTATAAATATAACAACAAGTAAGGATTTACTTTACAGTTTTTACTGCGTGTTGTTTTTCCCTCTCAGCCTCCTGAGCCCTGGAGTCAATCTGCGGTCCTCGGTGAATTCAATCATCCTGACCACAAAGTGACTGCTGCTTTAATAGACTGTAGACAGCTCTCTCTCTGTTTCCCAACACACACACACACACATACAGATGATAAAACCAGAGAGACGCTGATGATTGAAAACAAAACAAAACAAAGTCCAAATCGCTGCAGAGTCGGCTACAGGTGTTTCCATCAGGACGGGCAACAACACGGAGCTACTAACAGCTGCAACAGTGATGTCATCGTTATTGCTATTTACATGAGAAAAAAAGAAAAATGAACTTAAAAGTGTTTGATTTGTCTTCACACCTGTGCTCTCGTGCACTGTAACAGAACCGGCTCCTTAAAGTGACACTCCGCATTAAAAATCTACGTTAAAAACACATAAAACAGGAGGCTTTGCGATTAATAATTTAAGTATAGTGAACTGGTCAGACAAAACAAAGAGGTTTTCCACTCACTGCTTATCTGAAAGTAAATGCTTTGAGTTACCTAAAGAATCACTTGACACATTAATGGATCATAAAAGCAGTGGTTAATAAGTGCAGCCCTAAAACAGACTCCAGTTTTCACTGTGAAGGGGGAAAAAAAACAACAACAAAAAAACGTGATGAGCTTCTTCTGCTCGTCCGTCCATGTGCTCAGTATTTGGCAAACACAACTGTTTTGTGCAAATATGGATAAACAAACAGATCAGAAGTCTTTCAGAAGTATGAGAAGAGGCTGTCGGGGAGTGGGATGTGGTAGGATGAGGAGTTCTGATTGGACGGCAAGACAAAGGTTTGATTTGTTGTTCTGTACTGGACCCATCTGTCTCCTCTGCCCAGAAACCAGCCGCTAAATCAAACCACAGCGACCATCAGGCTTTTTGTGTTGGTGCTACAGAGTCAAACCTCAACACACACACACACACACAGACAGGAGCAGGCACATCATGTGGACGGTACAACGCCATGTTTTCAATGATTGAAGATAAAGGAGTATCACTTTAAGCTCCGTAGAGTGCTAATATTACATGGCATTAAAAACTTCCTGAAAGTTGGAAAAATACATCTTATGGCCTCATTATGATCATTATTATTATTTTGATTATTATGATTATTATTATTATTTTTTTACCCATGTTGCACCTTTTCCTTTTGTGTCATGTGACCACACCGTCTTCCACACAGAGAGGAAGCGTCGCTAGAGGCTCCTCGCTTAACGGTGCAAGTCTTGGGGTCGAGTTTTTTTTTTCACAGCTTCGCTCTCCGAGTAGAAACCTCTGGTCAGTGTCGAGTCCCATCCGTCGACGGGAGTGAAATCTCAGCAGGACGTTCAGTCACAGGAGACACGGGAGGCAGCACGTTTCACATCAGGTTTCTCTGACACCGGGTGAGTAACAGCAGCGTTTTGATACAGTCGGTTCTTCCACACTTGGGGTGAAAATAAATAACTGTGGGACAAAAAGACGACGGAGAGCGGCGTCCTAGATGGAGCTCTCGTCGGGCTGCAGGTCCAGCTGTGTGTGTTTCCTCTTCTCCAGGATCCTGTTGAGCTCCTCCGTGAAGGAGTGGTAGAGCGGCGACATGCCCTCGGGGTCGGCCTGCCGCAGCAGCACGTAGCTGTTCCCGTTCATCTTCCTCAGCACGCTGGGCAGGGTGGCCGACAGCCCGTTGGCGTAGTCCATGTTGGGGAGCGGAGGCGGCATGGGAAGGGGAGGCGCCGGAGGTGGTGTTTTAGACGGAGACATCTGCCCCTCGCCGGGGACGATCTGGAGGAAACCGTCGCCCAGGTCCCCGAAGGTCGGCACCGAGATGGAGCGCCGGCCCTGGCGGCCGTTGCAGTGGCTGGAGATGGTTTTGAGCTCCAGGTGGGAGCTCCTTTTTCTCTCCGAGGCGCCCAGAACCTGCATACGGCAAAGAAATTTAACATTTACAAGCTGAGTTTGACTATCTGGAATTAACATTGTAGATATCAACAACGTCTTTCTGACAAGTCGTAATTAATTATTATGGGAGTAGAAAGAATATTTCAGATTTCGCAACTACGTTCTTTCTATAGGACAAATGGCGTCACTTTTGCCATTCATGCGTATGGGGTTTGTCATTACAGATGTCTACAATTCAGTTGCAGATATCCGCTATGTCAATTACAGATATCTGTAACTGAATTACGACTGGTACTAATTCCAGTTTGAGATATCTGCAGTATTTCGCCTAGTCAAAACTTACAGAAAAGGGACATGTACGTAGATATGTACGAAGATATCTTGAACTGGAATTATGACTAGTCAGAATCAAACTGTAGATATCTCAAACTGGAATAAGGAATAGTCGTAATTCAGTTACAGATATCCGTAATTCACATAGCGGATATCTGCAACTGAACTGTAGATATCTGTAATGACAAACCCCTACACATGAACGGCAAAAGTGACGTAATCGTGCATATCTGAAATGACAATTGTGAATAGGAAGAATGTACACTGCAAAAACTCAAAATCTTTCCAAGAATTTTTTTCTTATTTCTTGTCATAATGACTCATTTCTAGTCAAAACTAATCTCATCACCTACAAATGAACTTGTTTTCAGATAATTTCACTTCTTTCAAACTCATTTTCGCTTAGAAATAAGTAGAAAGATCTGCCAATGGAGGAAGTTTTTTGTGTTTGTAATAAAAAAGAAAGATCTTTCTACTTATTTCAAGTGAAAATTAGTTTGAAACAAGTGAAAATGATCTAAAACAAGTTAATTTTTAGGTGATGAGATTAGTTTTGACTAGAAATGAGACAAATATTCTTGGAAAGATTTTGAGTTTTTGCAGTGTAGTTGCGGATATCGGAAATAATTCTTCTTGACTCTGCAAAACTGAGTAACAGATTTCTGCAGCACACGTCCAGCCTGGCCTTTAAATGCTAAAATGGCGTGGCGTACCTGCAGCCCTTGGTGGGAGTACTTCCGTTCCCGAGCGGCCCGTCTGGTGCAGAAGCTGACGTAGAGCAGCACGACGGTCAGCACCAGGCACAGGCCTCCGAGCACGGCCACCAGGGAGATGTACACGGCCTCCATGTGTTTGTAGGTGTGGAACTCGGGCTGCGGGGGCAGCGGCGCCGGCGGCGAGGGCAGCGGCTGCTCGGTGGGGCTGCTGGTGGAGAGGACGGCGGGGCTGGAGACGGTGGTGGGGTTGGTGGTGGCGGTGGGCTCCACGGGGAAGTAGGGGTCGGTGTGCACCCGCACCGTGTAGAGATAAACCAGCACCGAGACCGAGTTCTCCACGGCGAAGCAGCGGTAGGAGCCGCTCTGCTGGGCGCGGGCTCCGATGATGAGGAGGCCGTCGGTGCCGATGCGGTAGCCCGAGTTCAGGTCGAATCCCTGCAGCTCTTTGCCGTTCAGAGTCCAGCGCGGGGTCGCCAGGTTGGACCGAAGCTCGCACTGCAGCAGCACGTCGTCGCCCGACATCACAGAGCGCCGCCGATGGACGACTAAGAGACAAACAAACAGAGAACAGGTTTAAAAAAGTGCAGAAGAGACAGGATGACAGGAGTGCAGCAGGATATGGAGCGAGAGAGATGTCAGGTCGCCAAGGTTACGATTTCAAAGTGCAGGTGAGCAACCTTTCAACATCACTTTCTATTACATTTCATAAGCCTCTCGAAGTGTTCGGGGCCCTGCAATGCAGCCAGCGCGACCGGCTGACCTCCAGCAAGAGAGGAGCTGATTAAAATGTGTACGCTGGGACCAGAGAGAGGAGGGAGGGAGGAGGTGGGGGGGGTAAGAGACACACACCTAATGAAATCCCTTAATAGCTGCTAAGTGCTGGAGATTTCAGGCAGAGAAAAGGAGGGATGGACTTTTTTTTTCACCCTATAATCCACGTGTGGGGTGAAATGCAGAGCAAAACTTTACAAACATTAAAACAGATGAGGAGGAGGAGGAGGAGTGTGTGCAGGTGTGTGTTCAAACGTACCATTTCCTGAATTCTCCCTGCAGCCCCTCACCCCTCTGAGGATGTCCTGGGTCAGGTTTGACCTGGTTAAAAAAAAAAGCGATTTCAAGGTGTGTCACATTATTGGAAAAAAATAGTTTTTCACTTTTATTTGTTAGAGCTGAGTCATGGTCATGAAAACGCTGAACTAAACAGGAAGAAGGTGGTTTTAAAATCTTAAAAACTCCTTCAATCAAGGTTTTATCTTTAAAACAACCTTAAAACAAAACAAACTATGATGGGAGAAAATAACTAGATGTAAATTACCACAGGAAGTCACTTTATAACTTCTCCCTCTAAAACTCCCTCCATGATTCATTCAGTTGTTGTCTGATATGACAGTACAATATTAAAACTCACATCCACACATAATCTACATGTATATTTAACATCTTGTGTATTTCAATATTTCAAAAAGTTTCTTTATTTCCTCTCTTCTTTTCTAAGGAATCGACTGTATCAACAATAGAACTCAAAATATGTTCCTGTTTTTAGTAAATGAATCTACTTCCCCTTCTTATTTTTCCCTTGAATTTAATATGTACTGTTTTGATAAATATGTCTGTAACTTCTTCTTGTTATATTGTATGTCAGGTCTTTTTTTGACAATAAGATTTGTTTAAATTAAATAAAGTATCCCGACTCCGATTCTGACTGAACAATACTTTGAAGCATTAGCAGTCAGAAGAAGAAGAGAAGTTTTCTCTGCTTTGCAGCAATAATTTGAATTCACAAAGAGACGCCAGATTTCGCAGTTTCAAATCTACCTGCAGAAGTTTCCAGACGGCCTCTACAGAGATGATTTTCTACGCATTCGAGTCTGTCTGTCCACGCCGCTGCTCTCCAACACCACAGAGCAGGGCCTTTATAGACAGCTCAGGATGACAAAAAGCAATCTAATTGCTTTAAGAAATGAAGTGGATATTGTTTGTGATAGACCGGGGGGACCAGGGAAGATCTCCCATTAACTTTCAATTGTTTTGTTTTTTTGCTGCTTTCAGCAAATGTGCTGCTGCTGTTGCTGCTGCTGCTGCTGCTGCTGCCCTCGGAAACTCCACAACAAATCCACAGGAGAGGTCGATGTGTCTGCTGCCGTAATGGAGATTAAGATGTCTGAGACTCACTCATGCAGAGTGAATGGAGAGAGGCACAAACAGCCACCGCTGCCAGAGTAAGCTAAAATATGTGTGTGTGTGTGTGTGTGTTCAAGGTGTGTGTGTGCTTGAACTGGTTCCTGTCTGTGAACCACCACTTCCAGTTTGCTCCGATACAAGATTAAAAAGTTTAATTAATTTCCCCCACTGTTTTTACAGTTTTGCATTCAGAAGAGTAACATAATTTCAGCATTTCTGTTTAATTGTGATGTAAATGCTGCCTATAAAATGTATATAGGCTACAGTGTTTATATATACGCTTATGCATCATTATAGATAAGGCCACATCCAACAGCTCCAATGGTAAAATGCCAATTATACTTCAAGGCGTAGGAAATATTCGTCTGCTCCAATATGATGGTAAGAAATGAGAGTGGATTTTCTGCAGGTCTGTCATTTCCCAATAATTTACCCTAAAACTCTGCAGGAAGACTTTGGCGATAGTTAGAGGAAGAAGTGCAGAGTCATTACTCATTTATTCTTTAATCTCCAAACGGCACATGTTGAGTTATTTTTCTTCGCCACATTTCTTTCTTTACATGTTGCTCTGACCTGCTGTGCTCTGACTATTGTAGTCGCTCTAGTTAATTTCACCAACAGTTAAATGAAATTAATTACTTGAAGCTGTGCCCATTAAACACGGCATCTGTTTTCTGTATAATTAGTTACAAAGTTGTTTTCAGTGAAGTCCTTGGAGATTATGGTAATTGTCATTATAGATCCCGGCATATAAACATGCAATAAATAAACAGAAATACAATTAAATGCAGTTTTTTTCAGATATAAGTGTTAATTAATGTGTTTGTCGATATATATACTTAATAAATATAAAAAAAACAATAAATTACTGATATAATCTATACATAACCAAACCCTTCATATGCTCACAACTACATTACAGTGTGTCCCTGCTCATCTCTATGCTAGTTAAAGGGATTTAAAGTCAAGTGTCTCCAAATGAGGTCGGTCAGTTTCACTTCTCTTCTCTTCTAGTCACAGATCTCAGGTGTTTTTAAATCTGAATGTTTGTCTTTTTCTAAGGTCATAATTGAAAATTCAAAACACTTCCCACTCCAGCAGGAAGCTCCCGCTGAGCTGATGAGGAAAAATTGAGGTCGACTACATTGTCTTAGACCTGCTTTCATAAAAATTCTGTTGGAAGGGAAAGTAAGCTGCATAAATAATTCATCAGACTCCAGGATTGCTTTTGGGCCCAGAAGGAAGAAGTAAACATCAACTAAAAAGGTCGAGTAATGCAAAAAAAAAAAAAGAGCCCTGTGTCAAGATTATTAATTTCTGCTTGGAGCTTTATTACTTATTTCAAGAAGGTCTAGTAATAATCATTATATTAATGTGTAGTCTGAGGGATTCACTTTGACTGTCATGTTTACAAAGCGCTCTGAGAGAATATTTAATGTCACTATATCATATTTTTAAACCTGAAAACAGATCTTTATTTTCACTTTTCAACTTAGCGAATCACTCTTTCTTTTGAAAACTGTGAGATTTCCATATAAAAATGGACACAAACGAGCAGATGGAGAACAAACAAGAGGAAAAGTGTAAAAATAAATTTCCCGAGCAGAGTCGACTGATGCAACTGCAGAGCGGTTTTGAGGGTTATAGACTCAGGATCTGTGGGTGAGCAGAGTAAATTTATCTGTCTGGTTTTCTAGTCTTAAGTACACACACTCTGTGTTTGCCTCCTCGCCTTGGCGTCGACATGAATCAGTCTGTGTGTGTGTGTGTGTGCTCACTCACCTCTGTGCACGTGAGGATATCTCCACACACACCCTCCCGTCCCAGCCACAGAACGGGTCTCTGGCGAACACGCAGTCGTAGCAGGAAGTGTATCTCTGACAGGCCGACATCGGTACCTGCACGACTCCGGAGTGGGAGCCCACGTAGACGCTCCGCTGTGACACGACCACAGATAAATGATTCATCTGTTTCCGCACCGTCACTCATTTGTTTTTTCGACCCGCTGAGCTTTGAAGCCTCGGTTTACAATAAAGCTATTGTAATGCATTCAAATACTAAGCAGCATATTTGTTGAAACACCATCATTTATTAATGGATTCTGGAATGTCAGTGGAAATTTACATCGTCTGCTAATTGTAGATTAGCTCTTTGTTTTGTGCAAACTTCCTGAAATATAAAACTATAACAGCATATTTCCATGTTTATGAGGTAAATTTATTTTCATTTGCACCGCTTTAGCATAAAAAGGCCATTTAAACCCTCATTATTTTTAAATGTATTACTCGGCATTACATGGATGGATACGTACCAGAGCTGATGATATGACCATGCTCTCGATGGGCTGCGGTTTGTCAAACAGCTGCAGCTCTTCTATAATGTGCACTTCTCCATCGATGTCTACGGCTCTGTGCAACCACCCGTCGTCTGTGGGAAGAAGAAACAACCTTGTCAAACAGGATGAGAGAGTAAAACTGTGCAAAATGAATGAAGTCAACGCCGGTTTGTCTCTATAAAAAACAGATTATAAATAAATATACATTTAATTAAAGAAGGTCAGGAATTTCCTAAAACAGCTGGCACAAACAAGATAACAAATAGTGTTTTGGAGCTATTTCCAGCAGCAGGATGTGCACATGGGAAACTAATTACAGTGTCCACGGTTCATGACGAGGGGACGTGTCACCCAGTGCAAGACCGCATCCATATGTCGCCCCCTTCAGGATGATCGGTGGCTGTTTAACATCGTTTTTAGAAACCGATCACCTGTACCGGTTAAGAATATGCCCCACGACAAAGTCTTGAGTCTTAAAATTTGACTCCAAAGGGAGAAGTGAACGTGAGCACAGATTATGGTCAGTTCTTTCACTCAATAGTCGCTGAATTCATTCAGTCATTTCTCACAAACTTCATATCTTCTCAACTTTCTCAGCAACACACTTAAACACCAACTAATGTTCGCAAACACCCACGCTAACCAAGTTTTGCAATGGTAAATGTCTGTTAGCTGTGTAAATATTTAATCATTTCATATTCATCATATTTAATCATCATATCCTGCATTTAATCATTTTATTATATAAATATTAATGGCTGACTGTTAACAACTTTTAAATACGTTTAATATCATTGACAAAGCTTGTAATGAGCCATCTTGTCATAGTAGAGTATCTTTGCCTGTTTAGCGCTGGTTAGCAAAGGTTAGCATGTTAACACTAACATGGTGAGCATCGCAAACATTTAAGATGCTAAACGTCAGCATGTTGAGCATAAAGCCACTTGTGTTCTGTTGAAACGAAAAGTTTACATTTCTTCTGCTCACAATTACTAAGTCTTGTTTTTTTAGTCATTAAACCAGTTGCATCAACACTGTTATTGTGCAACTTGCACCAATAGACATGATATTATGCTGCTTTCACATGCAACCTCATCGGCTGGTATTAGCTTACAATGCTAACAACTCATAACTGGAAATCTGGTCAACTCGGATGTGACGTGATCCCAGGTCTGAATCCCAACATCCCAGGTAAAGTAATGAGTCAACAGCCTAAAAAAGCATTGTCATGGTCACATAAAGTGTGAAAAAGCTGCATTTATGACTGCATGCACACTCAGTCCTGACAACAAAGCAGCTCTGTGCCCGACACAACCAGGCCTCAATCACAGTCAGATTGATTTATCGACCGCAGGTTTCGTGTGTTTTGTGTTGAGTAGTGAAACCCACCAGTTCCCAAAAACAGGACGGTATAAATGTTCCCGTCCAGCGCCGTCTCCTTGTGCACGGCTATCTTGACGTAGTTGACGCTCCTCTTGAACAGGAGCGGTCGGACTCCCATCGGGTGAACCTGGGTGGCCATCAGCGGGTGCCTTCTGGCGAACGTGAGGACGTTGTCTGGGAGGTCTCGGGATGAGTTGATGCCCTGTGATCTGTGCAGATCTGTGATACACTGGGAAGAGAAAAGACAGGCCGAGGAATGACGACAGATGCTCTTCTGTTGAAGGGACCGTTACAAAGAGAGACCCTTTAATTTACAGGCCGTTAATTATATGATAATGTCAAGAAATAGCCAAGATACAACAGTCAGTTTCATAGTAATGTTTTTCATAAAGGCAAAAGATTTAAGTACACACGCTTTTCACGCTTTTAATTTTTTGAGAAAGGCCAGAATTTTTCTCCAAGTCCTTGCAAAAACTCAAATTCAAGAATATTTGTCTTATTTCTTGTCAAAATGTCAAATTTCTAGTCAAAACCAATTACTTTCCATGTAAAATAGGATTAATCATTATCTAAAATGAACTTAATTTTAGATCATTTTCACTTGTTTCAAACAAATGTTCACTTGCAATAAGTAGAAATCTGCTTTTTTTGTGCTTGCAAGAAAAGACTTGAAGAAAAACCTGATTTTTCTACGTATTTCAAATGTAAATGCTTGAGAGAAGTAAAAAATGTCTAAAAACAAGCTACTTTTTAAATGTGATGAATCTTATTTTCAGTATAATGCGATTTGTTTTGACTAGAAATGACATTTTGACAAGAAATAAGACAAATATTCTTGGTGAGATACTTGAGTTTGTCTGGACTATTTCTATGCAATCAATCGTTATTTCTTGGCTATATTTCTGGACATTACTATGACATTGACCGGCTATTTCTAGACATTATGACGCAATTAATTTTTATTTCTTGACATTATCGCGAGGAAATAGCGGCCTGTAAATGAAAGGGTTACCGAGGAGGCTTTCACTAAAAGAAACTCACGGATCCAGGTCTGGGCTCTGGCACCTTTCCCGTGTACTCCCTCCACTTGGAGTCCTGTACCTCCATGTACGGCCCGTCGAAAACCTTCTGTACATCTGAGAAGGCGTACTGGCAGATAGCAGAGGCTTTGATATTCTTCCTGAAAGGCAATATCCACCACACACACACACACACCACCACCACCACCGCAGAGGACACACTCAGGATTAATGATTCAACGATGAATAAACACTGAGGGGTTATTATCTGGGGAGCAGCTGCCACACAGATCGAATTTCAAACCCATCACAGGTCGTCAGTAGCCGCTGACAGGTGAAAAGGTAACTAGGCTACTGAAGAGCCTCTGATCTCTGAAAACCATGAGTGTCGAGGTGGTTAGGTTTAGTTTTCTCTTTTTTTTTTCTTCTTACATTTTCATTTTCCTGTTGGATTTTTTTTAACAATTTGTCTTGCATGGACATGTGGGAGCGGTGTCACTGACAGGTGTGTAATTTCCCTCTCTCTTTATCTGCAGCCACTTCTTCTCCAGAAGGAAATATTTGTTTTGCATGTTTTTTCAACACCGCTAAAATACCCCGCTCCCTGTGAGTCATAAATAAAGTGGTTTTGGTGGCGCACCTGTGAAAGAAAGGATTTGTTCAGCCACATAACAACAGCATGAGTCGGAGAGTTGGGAACCAGGTGACCCTTAATCTGAAACCCTAAAGGTGAGATTAGTAATGGGGGGTTGTGTGCGTCACATTCTTGGGTCCATTGTGTGCCCACCTCAGTCTTCAAAAGCATTCAAGTGAGGAAAATGAGACAGAAGTGAAACCAGAATCTGTCTTCAGAGCTGGTGAGCAGCGCCGCTCCAGGGCTTTACTCACGCTCACACACTTTGAGTCTGATGCATAGTAATGACTGAAACTCACACAGGTGTGTCGTGAAAAGGAGACCAGAGGAAAAGCTTCTGCAGAGGACGAAGCTTGAATGTCCACAAGAGAGAGAGAAAAAAACACAATAGAAAAAACACAACAAACTGTGGAAAGCAGCGTTACTGTCCTGTTGCGATGCGATCCTCCTCCATCAGAATCCAAACACCCTTGGGACGGTTTTATGCAGCATGACTCTGCATATCAGCATAAACACACACACACATACACACACATCGCTGCCAGATATCCCACTCGTCCTCTGACGCTGTCACACAGCTCTGACTGCAGCTGAGCTTCTCTGGTTTGATAACGACTCACCTAGGGTTTGGAATAACAATTTTTTTCTCATTATCGGTTCATCTCTTTTTTTTTCTTCTTTTTTTTCTTTGCAAACAATTTATCATTTGAAACAAGTTCTCAGAGCCCAGGGTGACATCTCTGGGATGCTCTATCATCCAAAACTCCACATTTAACTTTTACTGCCTTTACAACAAACCTGCACAAAAGAACATTTTACGGCAGCAGTGATGTTTATAATATATGGGCTGCAATAAACCATAAGCACTTTTCTGTGGTTCTGCACTGAGCCCTGATCTCAGCCTCTCCAAACGTGTCTAGGATGGATTTAAATGCAGACTGCAAACCACAACTTATCACCCCACATGAGTGCTTGACCTCACTAATGTTCTTGTGTCTCGCTGTGCATGGAGTTTCTTCTTGCAGGTTGTGGTTATTTTATTTTTCTGTGCTCACAAAGGAACGTAGTGGAGGAGATCGTGGATCTCTGGAGCGTTTTTTTTCTTCTTCACTGTATTGCTTGAAATCCTCTTCACACCCCGATTGCGACCAATTAATTAAATGCTTTTTCGCGAAAATGAAAAAATTAACGGAAAATCCTTTTGAACGGCACCAATGAATTCAGTGGATCGTGATGCGTCTATCAAACTTTCCTCTGCCCCTCTCCCTCCCCCCTCGGCACGTACGCATTTTCATACACGGGCTCAGAGTCTTTTACAATATGGAAAAGACAACGCCAGAGCTTATACTAGTTTACTAAATTCAACAAGACAGTTGCAGCAATGTTATGGCAAAAAAAAAAACCCTTTCAGAAAATCCACATGAATTTGCCATATGTGCCACATGTGAATATTCACATGATCCCATGGGTTTCACATAGGAATTCACATGTGATTCACACACGGTAAAATTGGGCCAAAACCACACATTTCCCATATGCAAATCACATGTGAAGTTCATGTGGTTTTTCTGTAAAGGACAAACAAAAACAAGCATTGCGAGTTCCTGTCAGGGTTAAGGTTAAAAGAAGTCCTGGAAAAGAGTGCTGCTACATGTTATTTCACCAAACACTAATATATCACACTTCCCATTCATGCTTTGGAGAAGAGTTCTTTTTGAAAGTTGCACCTTATTTTGTGCATTTAACCAGTTTGTTTGGCAGAGCAGACTGCGGCTGCAGGAGAGAAAAGCCTCATGCTCGCAGTCCAATACTGGTAACACTCATCAACTCAAAGTCGCCAGTTCTCCCGCTCGGCACGACAAAAAGAAATCCTTAGTGGGGTCTGAAAAAGTCAAATCGAGCTCTGGGGATAAATGATTTTTCTAATTTTCCATGTGTTTTCCATGACTGGAAAATTGGTGAACCACTTTCCAGGTTTTCCAGGACGTGTGGGAATCCTGCCTGTGCTCTGGAGGCGTGGCGAAGTCTGAAGAAAGGGGTTTAATCTCCTACTCAGCCTTTAAATTTGAACTCAAAGGTTTTGACTCCTGAGACCAACGGCTGCGGTGGATAGTAGTTTGTAAACCCTTTTTCTCCTTTCACATGATAAACGAGAGATTGCACAGAGTTTCCAAAGCCTGGGAACGGGGGCTCGCAGAGACGTGACTTAAATGTGATTTTTTTTTCCTTACCACTCGAGGCCGAAGATGCCGTAGAAAACGGTGCTTTGAGCGTCGCGGCCCTGCAGCACAAACACGCTGCGCAGAATATTGAGGTGCAGCTCGTACTCCGGGACCGAACACACCATTCGCGCCTTGAGGAAGGTGGTCCACTTCCTCTGCAGCGTCCTCTGGCCTCCCCAGTCCATCTGCAGGACACAGGAAGACAGCGGATGACTGACCTACTCCCTCATATGTCATATACTGTACACATCAGTGTGCATCCCATACTGTGACTGCATTAACAAGGACACAAGGAATGAAAATCACAGTGTTCAGATAGTAATATGCATATAAACAGAGGAGGCTGTGAGTCTCATGCAAGTGGGGCTGAAACGTTGGAGTATGTCGACTTTAGCACATTTGCTCTAATTGCATCTTGGGAGCACTGGGAGGCAAAACTGCGAAAGATCTCTCTCTCCCTGAAAGAGTAATTTAGCACACATCATTTAAAGGAGGGGTGTGTGGGGAGGATGGGGGAGAACGATGCAGACTTTTTACTCTTCTTCCCTTTTTTTTGTTTATCTGAATTATAGCGCTTCATCTTTCTTCATTTATGTCTTTCGCAGAGATCTGTCGCTCTGCTGCCTCTGCACCCACCCACACAAAAAAAGGCAATAAAGATTAAGTCACCATAACACATAAGTATCTAAAACACCAATGCATCCGGCATTACCAACTCTTGGTGTAAGAGAAAGTTGAAGGGAGGGAGGGGAAGGGAGGGGGAAAGGACTGCAGACAAATGCACCCAGTGTTGGGGTTCAATCTTCACCGCAGAGCAAAGTCTCTGGAGGAATGGCGTCGGCAGTGAAGCAGCAGCTGAGATGGATGCTATACTGAGAAAAACAACGTAAAGCGCTCTTATAGAGATGGATGCAAGGTTATTATTGTGGAAAATGGCTAAAGGGATGCACTGATAGATTATAATCTGCGTCAGTCAGACTCAGCGTCTGGGTCACTGGGCTGTCGTGACGTAGATCTGAGGGAGTCACAGCGAAGACAAGGCCGGTGGGAAGATCAACCCTGGAGGACACGACGGAGGCTGTGATGCTGTTCCAGCGTTGAGAGGTCCCTTCTTTGGGATATATGGAGGTGAAGACTTAAAAATAAAAACACAGTGGCACCGAGAGGGCCTTGTTTTTATGCCATGTACGCTCCTCTGTGTGGAAAAATAGGTCATGATGATCACTGAGGAAGTCGATGCAGTCTGGGCTGCGAAGTGAGAGACAGAGGAGAGGAGACGAGAGGGGCGACCAGTGCTGCAGCTACAAAAATGGCAGGTCTTCAGTGGTTTCAGGCCAGAGGCGACTGCCAGCCAGGCCCCCGTCAGGATCTACGGATCTGCCTCCAACCAGCGTCTGGTGGTGTCTGTCTGCGCTGCCACGTGGGCGAAGCCGGGGACCAGCTCGACATCTGCATGCGCTGCTGTGGCCTAGTTCAGACTGAGTTATTACACTCTGTGGTGCTGTGACAACTCCACGGTGCCGGGGAAGAGAGCAGCCGAGACCTTATTTCCAGAAATGATGCAGAGAGAATCACAAGAAGATGAACTGTCACAGAGTAGGGGATTTAAAAAAAATAAAATAAAAAATTGAGGGAGGGATTATTTCACTGCCTGTAGATGTGTATCACCTTTTGCGATGTATTTAAAAATGTGTGACCGGCGGAAGAAAAGACAAATATGATTTAAAGATATAGCTGCAGAATCATTTCCTTTTTTCCCCCCCTCTTTCTTGGGGCAGAATTTGTGCACGGATAACTTCAGCGAAGCGACACAAAAGCTCCGTTTAATGCACAACAGAAATGGAGGGGGTGACTCACGGCTGAATAAAAAGATGTGCACCTAAATGTCAGAGCAGTTTAACTTGTCATCTCACGTCCAAACAAGTGCCAGAGTCACTTCTACATAAAAGTCACGGCTGAGATTACAAGGTCGGACCTTGTAGAAATTTCCACATCAATTTCATCGTGGCAAGTGTGAAGTGAATACTGTCAGATTAACGTAAAGGCTGCAGAGGCACAAGGTGAAACATGCAGAGAGAGGAAATTAACCATTAAAAGCAGGGCATTGAATATACAAATCCGTACATCAGTCTTAATTTATTGATGCATTAAGATAAATCCAAACACTAAAACCAAACTGACATATTTCCCTTTATTTCTAATAAACAGAAATCTACTGTAGCAAGGCACTGGTCGGAAACTATGAGTCATTCAATAATTGTAGCTACATCCTTGGATTCACTGTGAGAAACAATAATTAAGGCTTCAGTGGTGAAATATGTTTTAAATTTAGCTATATTATTATTGTTATTATTATTATTATAAGCTCAAAATGTATAAAACAGACAACACAGCCGATGACAGCCTAATGATGGCTTTGCATATAGCCTAGCGCTTTTCTAGGCACTCTTATAAAAACCATTATTCATTCATAGCAGTGGTGGTAAACTACGACTGTATTGTTCAATCCCTGGCTGACTGATTAAAGTTCAAACTATGTAAAATTGTGTCTCGTGTTGGTTTCCTACATAAAAAGTGGAAAAATCAACACTTATTTTGTCGTTAGGAAATTGTAGGATCAGGCCTTGTCATGGGTTTGTTTACGTTATTTGTTAGCTTGTGGTTTTGCAACGCAAATTATTACTGAAAAGTTTATTTGAATGGTGAAAAGGCAGTGTGTTTAAAGATGGTTATCTTTTAAGGAAACACCTTGTTTCCTTCTGTTTGGACCAAAAACGGTGAAGTTAGCTTAATTAGTGTCTTTATTTTCTTTATGTTGTTTTTTTTTTTAGCTTGTAACTGGCTAACAGAGTGTTAGCAGCTGTGCTAACGCAAACTGTTTTTGCATATTTAATTTCTTTATGTTGAAAGATCAGAGTTTCTTAAGATAGTTGGTGAACTAGAGTTAGCCACATGCCTGTTTTGTTTGTTTTATTCTTTATAGAAATGATCAACGTATAAATTTTCTGGACACTGGGTCATGTAGTCAAGATTATTTCACTCCTGATAGGCTAAGTTTTTTTTATTTTTATTTTTTATTTTGGACGGGCGGGTTAAATCAGTCTGATTGGTGCTGAATCTAGATTCTTGATTCGTAACCTTTGCATTGATTTCTTGTCTCATAAAAGGTGTAAAAAAAAATAAACAAAGGTGTCGAGTGTAAAACGGTTTTATCTCATTGAAAAAAAAGAAGAAGCTTCAACTAATGATTTCAGCACAACTGCACAGTGTGATCCTGGTAATTACACCAGCACGTACTATATGGGATGAAAGAACCTACAGAGAGGAAGAGGAAGCTCCAGGAAAGGTTGCTGGGCATGATGTCTAGACCGGAGATGCTGATCGTAAGTGAAATGAGGTGAGAGGGAGAAAGGGGAGGAAGAGGAGGAGGAGAAGGAGGAGGAGGAGGGAAGAAATGGCAATTAAGAGAGGGAGAGGGTTTGCCATTGGAGGTGGAGGTTGGTGGGCTTTTTAGCGGTCTGCCTGGCAACAGTGGCGACAAAGAGGAAAATGAAAGAAGGACGCCAGACTGCAGGTTCATTCAGCACTGAAATTACAGAAAGAGTAGAAGCAGCTGAGAGAGAGAGAGGGAGGGAGAACAGAAAGTCTCTATAAACCCATTTACATCATTACATCTCTGTGTATTAGGGGACACGAAGCATTAAATCATCCTGCTGTTGCTGCACTGCCAACTTTTTTTATCCTCCTTTCAGCCGTGAAAAATCTCTTACGTGAGTTGAAAAAAGAAAAAAAAAACTAACTCTCCAAACCCAGTAAAACCATTAAAGGGATAGTTCAAGATTTTGGCAAATTGGCCCATTGCCATAATCCCTATAGTCATAGCAGTAGGTTTGTTACCTTTAATTGTCGGTGCAAGCTGTTTTTAGAACGGCGGAGCAGAGCCGTGAGCTGCTCAGAGCTACGCTACGGAGGCTCATGGGATTTCTTGGTTTCCCTCATCAAACTCATCAAATACACAATCCAACAACTCCACAACGCTCTGGTGGACAAGTTGTGACCCGCACATTCACCACGCTATGAGATAAGACCATGACGTTACAAGACAGAGTTGTTTTAGGGGCAAATACAGAGACTGCTTGATGAAGGCAACGTGCATCAGTGGTTTGCATGAATTTACCTCTAAAACAACTCCATCTTGTAACGTTCTGTTATTATCTCATAGCGTGGTGAATGTGCAGGTCACAACTTGTCCACCAGAGCATTTTGGAGTTGTTGGATTGTGTATTTGATGAGTTTGATGAGGGAAACCAAGAAATCACATGAGCCTCCGTAGCGTAGCTCTGAGCAGCTCACGGCTCTGCTCCACCGTTCTAAAAACAGCTTGCACCGACAATTATAGGTAACAAACCTACCGCTATGACTATAGGGATTATAGCAATGGCCCAACCTGCCAAAATGTTGAACTATCCCTTTAACTACTGTCTGGTTGCTCTCGTCTATCTGACCTTGCAGACTCGGGCGACCCTGGACACCTTGGTCTGGCTCGGGTAGGTGATCTGCTCCTGGCTTTTCTCGGTGAAGAAGAAGTAAATCTTGTCGTCGTCACCGATGGAGCTGTTGACGCTCTCCTTCAGCAGCGCCGAGCCCACAAAGTCCGCCTCTGTAAACACACACACGCACATGCACAAAAACAAACAAAAAGGCACACACCCATTACACACACACACATACCCAAACACAGACCTATTAGCCGCCTAAGACGTGTCTCCTTGGAAACTAAAGACAGAGCTTTTAAGTCTGATTGAATTGCCACAACTAAGCCAGTTAGAGCTGCAGTGCAGTGAAATGTTTGATGTGTGTTTTTTTTTTTTTTATTCTATAGGGGAATCAGTTTTTTGTTGAAGCAGCAAAACATCAGAGATAAAAAAGACGTGCAAAATTTCAATGAGGTTTGGTTTATTTAGTGTTTTTTACCGTCAGTCAAACCACATTAAACAAAACCAGCATGTGATGCGTCTGCAGATGTTTGTGGATTTACCCAGAAGCCACCGGGTCGGGGCCTCCTCTGTCCTGAGCGTGGGGAAGGGGAAGTTCCTGCGCACGTCCGGAGAGCTGCGAAACTCGTACTGAGAGGCCGTGAACATCTCGCCGTCTTGATCGGCAACGGCAACACACGAGACGAAAGGGAAAGACAGAAAAACGAGAGAAAAAGACGTGAATGGAGGGGTTTTTTTTGGCAGGTTCTTCTGCAGAGAGAGATGAGCCAGTTGCTGTTATAAAAATTCATAAATGGTAATTAGACATAGATCCAAGTCTGCTTAGGATGTTAAAACTGAATCACGAGAGCGATTTGAGTTCTTCATTTATGAAACACTCGTCTAATCAGTCGTCTTGTCCAGGCTCCAGTGAAATGATTATAAAAACAACCACAGTCAGAGGTGCAGAGACTAAATCTACTCTTCTTCTTCTTCTTCTTTTGGGAATAAATGTTCTCTAAAGTTTATCTGAAGCTAATTAGACTGATTGATTCAGTGTCTGAGTCCTGTACTGTACTGGTGTTGGTGTTTTGTCCCAGCACTGCAGCAATAATAATCAGTCTTTTGTATATTTTTTGGAGTCAGTTGCAGAAGGAAAAGTTTAAGGTTTCATTTTAAAACTATAGATATATAAAACCAATCAACTAAAAGCTCAGAGAACGGCCTTGCTTCCAGAAGCACACAACTGAATTAGTTTGGCCTGTACAGTGAAAATGTGACTTGCAATATTGTATGGTACCTGTACTTGAAGTTAGTTTTTATTTTCATGTTGTGCAGGTTGATTTTATTGTATTTCCAGACATATAAATAAAGTTGCATTGATCTGTATTGAAGTTCTGCACATTAAATGTCCTTAAAATACCCATGTACTGCGTGAAATTATGTCTACATTAGCAGTAAATGGATGCACTGTGTCCTTCAGTCCAACTTTGCCTATGTTATTTTTGCTTGACTGGATGACCATGATGTCAGTGTGATACAATCAGTTTATCAAGTCTCCTCATTCAAATAATGTCCGGTTGCTGCAACCTCTTCGCGGCTTTGACCTCAGCAGAAGTAATTAAATGCAAATGCAGGATTCGTACCCACGAGGAGGCCGGTGAATCCTTTAGCTGGGTCGTATGGACACCGGTCTCTGCCCTCCTCGAAGCCCGAGGAAAAGCTGAACCGCTCTGCGTCCTGTCGGAGGAGGAGGAGGAGAGTCGGAGGCAGATTAATTGCATCATTTAAATGCAGCTCATGATCTGAATCATTGTTTTTTTTTTTAAAGCTCTTACTAAATAAGCGCAGAGCGGTCTGAAGGCGTTTGTTCCACAGACGTACAGGTGAGTCTCGTTGTAGCGCTGCAGAAAGCGGATGTGATTGTAACACTCTGTCTGCAGAGAGCGGAAGGAAAAACAGGTTTTATTTATTACAAGCTGTGCAAAAAAACAAGAGAGCACCGTCCACTTCTTTCATGCACAAAGAGCTTTTTTTTTTTTTTTTAATATTCAACCCCCCCCTTACCTCCCCACCTCCCCAGTTTAGTCTCGGAGGGAAAATGGATTAAAAGGCAATTGAAAGGATTATCCACCTTTTTGCTGTCAGAGGCATTCTGCTCATCTCAAAGCAGAGGTGTTTCATTCACATTCTCCTCTAATAACTCAGTTAAGTGGAGACTTTAGGCGACTGAAGGGGGGATGAACAAGCAGCCGCGTACCTGATTGTCTCTGCCTTTGCTGAGACACTGCCTCTTCTGCTCAGGGGAAGCTTCCCAATCAATCTGCAAACAACAGGAGGTAATAAGTGTGAGTCAGCTCGCTCGGAAAAAAAACAGATAGAGAGGAAATAGATAAATATAAAGATCTCTGTGTGGACGGAAAAGGGAGGAAAACAACAAGTGTGTGTGTTGAACAGGAAGAGAGAAAAGGGCAGCACATTATATTTTCTGGCTGCGTCACTCTCACTCAGTAACCCTTGACTAAACGTCTGCTGCATTTAATCCGATATCCATAAAATTGGAGGAACACAATGGGATTTGTTCAATCTGCTTAAGGCTATTATTAGTTTGTCCTCTTTTAGGAAACAGCAAGAGAGAAAGAGAAAAAAAAAATTGGTTGTGAAATTAGTTTTTGCAGCTTCTCCGGTGGCAATTAAACAGCGTCCCCGGGCTCACCGTGAGGTTTGCAGCTGTGGAGATGTTGGAGGTGTTGAGGGCGTACAGAGCTCCTCGGCCTCCCACGTAGAGCAGCCCCGACTCCTCCTCCAGCAGGAGCGTGCTGTAGTTCCTGGAAGAGCCGGAGAAGCGGGTGCTGCCCAGGAGACCTATAGGAGAGCATAGGAGAAGGTCATTTCCTGTTTCAGCTCAACGTAGCATCACCTGAACGCATCGCGGGTCTTTCTAAACTGTTTCTGTATCAGGTGGTGAACACATCCAGATTACTTTTAGTTACTTTTGGATTACCTCAATACTTGAGTTAATTTGTTATTAACCAATGATGTTCCTGCAGTATCATGATGAGGCAGGTTTAGGTTATTTATCAAGGTTCCTTTTCAAGTTTGACAGTAAGGATTTATGCTGCGTTCAATGCAACTCGCAAAAACAAGGTCCAAATTGTGAAAAATGAATTGAACAACATCAAATTAGAAAAATTGCAGGTCAGAAATTCAAGTATCATCTCAAAATCTACGCTCTGAGTTGTGAAAAATGAATTGAATGGCGTCATATTGGAAAAGTTACAGGTCGGAAATTCAGGTATCATCTCAAAAGCTACAATTTTCCAACTTACAATGAATAAAAACAAAAGTCTATGACAGTACAATATATAAATAATACAAATTCCGACAGTACAAAAGTGCATCCTCAGTGTTATTCAAAAGACTGAAATATGGTTTGATCAGCAAATAACAAAGTTATATAATAATAATATAAGAATAATACTGTTAAGTATATTTGCATACACGCTTACATATATACACACACATACGTATACACCAGATGTTGTCACATCCAAAATACATATCGCTATAAACTGCTGCTTAGCTAGTTTATTTTTTTTACGTCTTCATCTCGAAATCAGCTGCAATTTTTCGTGTTCAGAAATCAGCTGCAATATGCGTGACTTCTTTCGAGCATCCATGTTTTTTCTACTCAGAGTTTGCGTGAGCGCAAGTCGGAAATTTCCGGTTTGGAGTTGCGACTTCCTGGTCACTTCCAGGTTGTTTTGAATGCAGCTTTAATTTCTACAGCAGAAGGGGTGAAGCCAGGGGTGTAAATGCAGCACATGCAGCACAATTTGACCTCAAGTGGGCCAGACCATTAAAATAACAGCATGATAACTTATAAATAAAATGAACTTTGGGTTTTTCCCTTTGTTTTAGTAGATTATTAAGATTAGTTAGTTAATGAGCTACAAAACATAATACGAACAACGTAAAATTTCTTGAAAATATGTGCAATTTCAACAATATTATGCCTCTTCTGTCGTCTATAGGCCGGGTTGGATCCTCTGCCGGGCTGGTTTTGGCCCGCTGGCCCCACGTTTGACACCCCTGGGTTAAGCTGCAGTGAACTGAGTCTTCTGGGCCACCGTACAGGAAACATATGTACAGAAAGTACAATCTGGTGTAAAAAGCTTTTCTCTTGGCTTCACACTCCCAGACTCTCCACATGCACCCACCCTGAGTGAATATGCTTAGCGTGACTGGATGAGTCTCAACAACAGATCTGAGAGATGGGGGGGTGGAGAGTGGTGGAGGTTTGGGGTGGTTGGGTGGGCGGGGGGTCGTCGTTGCTGGAGTGATTGCTGAGAGGGAAATGTGGGGATGGGGCCACAAGGGGAGGCGAAATTTTAGGGCATTCAGCAGGAATTGTGCCCCAGTACTGCCAAATCGCATCAGCAGCAGCAGCACTGCGACAGCATCATCACCATCACCATCACCATCATCATCATCATCACCACTGCTGTGTGAGTGCATGTGTGCGTGCATGTGTGTGTGTGAACGAGGGTGATGGGGGAGGGAGGTTCGCACAGTAAAGTGGGCCAAATTAGGGTTAGCGCTGTCACTGAAGAAGAGTGTGTAGAGTAGATGTCTTTTTTGGTTGTCAATCTTTTGTCCATGTCGCCGCCAACACTTTATATCCATCATAAAATAATTGGCCTGGTGCACTACGCTGAATATTTGAACGCACAACTGTGTGTGTGTAGCAGCACCTCAGAAAACGGGGGCAGGTCGCTCTGCTGCTGTGAGACAGTAAAAAGGAGGACGTTGTTATGTTTCCGTGGGAGATCTCCCTAAGAGCAGACAGAGATTCACAGAGTTTGCATGAAAAGTTAGGGATGAATGTCTGATTAAATCGACCTGACGTGACGTGACGTGCAGCGGAGAGACAGAGAGCAGCTGTCGTTACACAACGGAGTAATTGAAGGTGTATCGGAGGGCTGAGTGGAGGTGGACACATTGATCTCCGCACACATCCTCCTCCTCCTCCTCCTCCATCTCTGAGCGGCTGTAATAAGAAAACCAGTATTTGTCCCAACACATATCGATCTGCTGTGGTGTGAGGCCGCTCGCGCCTGTCGCTGTTCATCTGCTTCTCCTGTTCATCGCTTCTCTCCAACTCTCTGAGCGCCGAGGCTCCAGCGTCGGCCGCAGGTTCACAGAGTGACTGCTGGAGGGATATGGATGATTAACCGGCGTGTTACTTTACACTGCACGGATCATAAACCTCAGTGGAACATATTGAATTGGATCAGGGTGAGCTGTAATGTAGTGAGACTGAGCATTACATTTATATATATTAGGTCTTAAAAATCATTCTAGATGTTTTTATATCAATGAGGAAACACAAAGCAGGACAACTGAATCAACAACCTCCAAAAACACACGCTTATTCAGTTTTAACAGGGTGAGTAATACTTCCCATGACCAGTAAACTTGATTCCATGTCTGGTTTAGTTCCCTTTTAAAAGCAGGAACTATGTCAACCAAGAATATAATAACAGCATTATAACTAAACTGACTGGGTGAAATGTGAACTTTTGGTATTTGGCACAGACGGTGCTGGGTCTAAGGGTCCAGGCCGACCTGCAGGAACTTCAACTTATGTCATCAAATGACTGCAAAGAGACATCGAGGGATCACGAATGGATGCAAAACAACCACAAAGAGGCACAAAACAACCACGAAGATGAACAAAACAACTATGAAGATCAACAAAACAACTACGAAGAGACACAAAAAAACTATGAAGAGACACAAAACAACTATGAAGATGAACAAAACAACTACGAAGATGAACAAAACAACTACGAAGAGACACAAAACAACTATGAAGAGACACAAAACAACTACGAAGAGACACATAACAACTACGAAGATGAACAAAACAACTACGAAGAGACACAAAACAACTACGAAGAGACACATAACAACTACGAAGATGAACAAAACAACTACGAAGAGACACAAAATGACAACAAATAGACACAAAACCACAAAGAGGCACAAAACAACTACTAAGAGACACAAAATGACAACAAATAGACACCCACAAAGAGAGACAAAATATTAGAAAGTGACACAAAACAACGACAAAGTCACAAAAAACAACAACAAACAACAACAAAAAGCACAAAAAGACAAAAAAAAAACAGATGCAAAATGGCCATGAAGAGATGCAGAAAGATATAATGACCAAAAGTACAACTACAAAACAAGCAGATATACAAAATGAGGACACAAAATGAGATAATGTAAAGAGACGGCAACATAGAGACACAGAGAAAAAACCCTTTGGATGTAAACACTACAACTACAACAGAAATGATTAAAAAAGAGTCAAAACAACCACAAACAGATGTTTGTTGTCACTTTGTCTCTGCTCTTATGTTACAGAGTCTGTGCCCAGAGGCCTGTCGTCTCATTATCCCTCCATTATCCATGCAGAAACACTTAAAGGTGCATCATCCATATAGACTTTCTGCATCCAGCTGTTCGCATTTAATACAAAACAATAAGTATTGAGATTTGTTTGTTTAAGAGGAATAAACGATTGTTTCTGCTTCGGTCAAAAGACGGAAAAAAATGACAGGTTTCAGTGTCAACGATCAGGTTCGTGTTTGACAGGAAACGCTGTCAAACCAGTTAAAGGACCGTCCCACCTGAAACTTGAATCATTGTTTACGTAAAAACAAAGATACACAAAGACAAACACACACACACTCCTGGAGGCTCCGCACTAATACTAATACTCTTCCTGCTCTAATTCACAAACACTGTGACGATAATGAGCCTGACAGCGAGTTTTGATCTTGCGTAATACAACAGTTTAGAGTCGTTGCCCCCTCCCCGACATCACATGGAGGGTGTTTCCTCCCCCACATGACTGTGGCTGTCTGTCTGTCCAACTGTCACATGGACGCTGACTGGCGGATCACGACAGCGCCCCGTCGGAGAGCAGAGACTCTCACCGCCCACCGTCCCTGCTGCTCTATCACTGACAGGCAGCCAGACGACTACAGACGCCCTCTCACTGGTCAGTAATTAGGTCATTACCATACTGCCGCTGTCGTACCTGTCACACCGATCGTCCGCACGACGGCTCCGGGGAGGATGACACTGCTTTTACAGAGGGAAAAACTCTGCACCGAACATCCGCTCTGCATTTTTTTTGCATTTTCTTCTCGTGACATTTAAAGGACGCAGCATTTTAACATCATTAATCTTCACAATGTTCATTTGGAGTCATTAGCGTGGATAGTACGAGCCTCTGCAGCTCGTAAAAAAAAGTTATAAACAAGCCAGCGCTCTCAGTAGATCACTTCGATGCCTCAGCATGAAAAGGCCACACCTGAATTAGTGCACAATTACTGTACACTAACACAACTAAAGCTGCTACAACAGTTCCAGCTACCTCTTCTCACATGAGAGAGTCAAGCTTCTTCTTTTATACAATGGTTTGACGAAGTGAAGCGAAACAGATGCTACAGCTTCATCGAAGAAGGGGAAGGTCGTTAGATCTGGGATAGGATGCTCGCACACTCGCACAGGACTCTGGGGGAACAGGTGTTGATTATTAGTAACATCTGGGGGCGGAGCCCGAGGCCACACGAGCCCTCAGGTCCATCGTGCTATTATCTTTCATTACACTTCCTGATAGTACTTCCTAATAATAATAATAACAACACACAATATAATCCATTGTGATTAAAACAAACTTATATCATAAGAAAAACAAGCTCTTCTGCAGATCTTGCTGACCCAGAAAACCTAGTAGCCCAAGATAGGTTTTGAACCCACAACCTCCAAATCCATAGACAATAGCATCATAGTGCAGTTCTCCAGCTGCATGTGTTCAGCCCTCGGGTCCACCATGCTATTATTACACTTCCTGATAGTTCTTACTAATAATGAAAACACAACACAATTCATTTGTGGTTACAGCAAATACTTTTCACATCTTTTCAGCGATCCGGTCGTTTTGTCTAATGCTGCATTCAAGGCAGGCTTTTGAAACCGTAAATTACGGCTTCAAGTCACGACTACGACTTTGTAGCATTCCAGGGAACCCGTAACTCGTGTTTTTACCGTCCTGTTGCCTGTGAAAGTCACTATAACGGCCTCTCGTAACTTCCGACCCGTGAACTCGTACCAGATCGAACCGGTATGACTTCACAGGTTGGAAAAACACGAGCCTTGAACGCACCATGAGTTAGCAGCCCCCGCCCTCGTCAGGCATCTGTTGGTCCTCGTGCTACGTCACCACATTCACGCGCACCCCTTGGCTGCACACACAGCCCTTCATGCCGTTCTCTCTCCTCATTGGATAACACTTGTATCCCACAAGGAAAGTTTTCTCCTGGTTTACAGCAGAGCAGAGTGACGGAGAGACTCGTGTTTCGGCCAAAAAACTCTATGGAGGTGATTGCTGACGGAAAATAGGACTATTTAGGACTTATATTAACAAAAACATTCAGCTGATATCTGCTTTACTTCCAAATCCAAAGACAATGGCATTACCATCAACAGCTGGATGATATAAACTCTCAGGTCCAACGTACTATAATCTTACATCACATTTCCTGATCATAATGTATAGCTACACTCATCTCATCTCTAACTGCACTCATACTCTTGTTGTCAATAAAGACTTTTTTTTTAAAATGAGCAAAAACCAACAACTTTGTTACACACAACGACCTCTACGGATTCAGACTCTGTGACGAGCACATTTTACTCGTCAGATTTCAGTGAGCAATGATGAGCAGCTCCTGTCTCACACCAAAGGTCAGGACACGCTGGGAGGTGGCAGCGAGGGGCAGGAGTCATGCAGCAGGGGGCACGCGCTCCTCCGTTCACATGTACAAAGCCGTGCGTGCCGTGCACACACACCTGTGTACCGCGGGACATATTGATGAGCAGGAGGTGACAGACAAATGGAAAAAACATGCACATATATAAGAATAAACAAACAAAGTTAAAGTTCAGAGAGACTAATAATCCTTTTAGTGGGAAGCCGGGCCGGGCAGCCACACGATCAGATAATCAGTCTGAGTCAAACTAACAAATCCAGACAGGAAACAGGCAGAAATCCAAAAGAACAGAGAACAAAGCTTAGTGAGAAGAGAGAAACCAACACACGAGGAGGAACAAAGACGATCTGACAGGAGAACAGGGGATGATAGAGCGTATGGGCGGTCGGGTGATCGGCAAAACACGGGCAGCAGGCACGATGGATGGATGGATGGATGATCAAGGGAACTGAAACTACGACGAGACACGTGAGCACTTCCTGAAGTAAAAATACACCGATCATCGAGACGTCACAAGGAGAGCGGCGGCGCTTAATCTTCTGAGATGACGAGAGTTATGCAAACACAATGGAAGCCCAAGGCCGAGTCAAGACTCAGCGCCCGTGACTCATCTCGGAGCGCAAAGCAAAGCAAAGCACGGGCCTTGGGTTCTATATCTTATAAAAATAGTGGCTGCTGCTGCTGCGTGATATAACAAGCACGGCGCTGATGAGGAGGACCGCGGTGACGTGGTGACGCGATGTCCCCGACCCCCAGGGGCCACAGCGACCTTGCTCTCAGACCTGGCACGATGAGAGTATGTGTGTGTGTGTTGTTTTGTGCAGTATCTTTAGTGACAACACACACACACACACACATATGCAGACGTATGAAGGAGAAAGTCAACGCTTTAGTTTAACCCGAGGAGTGAAAATCAATGGGCTGCAATTACAGCTGTTCTCCAGAACCAATCGGTCTGTGAGGGAAGAAGAAAAGAAAATGGACTTTGTTTTGTTTTGTGTAGAAAGTGAAGAACTTCTTCTCAGTGCAGAGAGAACAGACACACAACCACATAAATAAAAAGCGTTCTGAAGATTCGATGCAGTTTAGGCCCAAAAATGAACAGATATTTTTAGTTTGAATAAATAAACTTATTTTATCTCAAACACGCGTTTCGATATTGTTTGTGATAAACTGATTCTTCTAAATATTCCTGTTGATAATGTTCTTCATATTATTATCAGCCTGGATCAGGTTATTGTATCTTCAGTTAATTTTGTCCTATATTTTGTTTAGGTAAAGTTATTATAATATGTATTTATTAGTGACTTGAGGAAGAACCATTGTCTATAGACGATCTGCCAAAGTGCAGAGATCATACGATCGTCTGGGGCAAAGTTTTCTAAAAGAGATTTAACCACTGTTACTTTAGTTTGCATTTTTATTTGACCCATTTTTTTGATATACTTAAATCCAGTTAAAATGTGCACTTTATTTGAGTGTTGTTTATCTTTTAGTATGTTTATGTTGTTTGCAAATGTTGGCAAAATTGCAACTATTTAGATTAAAATCTGTTCAGAAAGGTTCTTTGGCCTAAACTGTCTGTTTTTCTTTTTTCGATTTAAGATCGTGATAAAATCGAAATCGTGACTTCATCTTTTAAAAATCATGATATGATATTTTTGCCATATCGCCCACCCCTTTCTTAAAGTGAAAACATAAAACCTCTGAAGACATTTTTACACACTGTACTTTGTGTTTTGCTACAAAATCAATGAGGAAAGTCAACAGAGCGCCGAGGTGTGACCGACGCCTGTTAACTGGTTTACTGTTGTCTTCATGTGTGTGTGTGTTTGTGTGTTATTGCAGACCTATTTGTGTGGGTGTTCAGTAGCTACATCACTGGACGAGGGCAAAGCATCAAAAACAACTGACCCTTAAAAACATCTGTCAGTTTTTTCCAGTGGACACACTTAGACACGCACGTTGCACTTATTTTGCCCTTCATCTGTCTTTTGAGAAAAGAGTGAGGAAATCTCTGTCAGCGAGTCTGGAGATCTGAGCAGCGCTTGTTCTCTCTTTGTGTGTTTGTGTGTGTGTGTTTCCCCCAGTGTCTCAGCTCTGAGCCGTCACAGGTGGCGAGTCCAGAACGCGCCCGTTTCTCTCTCCGACGTGTTTGTAATCCACCATGTGGGCTCCAGGATGATAGTAAATCCACTGTGTCTATCACCACCACACACAGTCATCGCAGTGTGTGACTTCCTGTGTGACTCAGTGGCTGATCACTATGGAGAGAGCATGTGACACACACACACACACACATGCATAAACACACACACATACACATACGCGTGCTTACAAAAAAGATTTGGGAACAAATGCTGGAAGGAAAAAGTGACTTAAGCTCGTTGGACAGTGTCAGAACTGTCAGTTGTCATCAACTCCGTCGTCCACGTCGTTATATAAGCGTCTCTTCTTCTTCTTCTTCATGTCTTTAAAAGGCGTAAGAGCCAGTAAACATGACTCTGCATTATGTAAGCAATAATATATAAGCCTGGATGTCCATGCGTGGTCAACAAAAATAGATGGCATTGGCATTGTTTTTTTTGTTTTTTTTTTTTCCATCATGACGTGCGTTATCATCAATGCAGATGCTGCTGTGTTTCAAATTCGTCTCCTTTTTTTTTGTTGCTTTTTTATTGTTTGTTTTCATGGTTATCGGATAATTTCACTGGAACAAGAAAAGGAAAAGTACTGTTGCTATGGTTACCTGCAGTTTACAATAGGAGAACATAATTGACCGTACCGCACCGCGCTGTCGTCGTCGTACTGGAAATGTGTCTTTGATTGCAACTGAACCGCAACAACAGACAGACAGACGGCAAACAGAGAGGTGGAGACATTAGTTTGTCATTA
The DNA here is from genome assembly GCA_030347415.2 of Decapterus maruadsi. Taxonomy (NCBI): domain Eukaryota; kingdom Metazoa; phylum Chordata; class Actinopteri; order Carangiformes; family Carangidae; genus Decapterus; species Decapterus maruadsi. Next base: position 6,593,653 of record CM064888.1, on the reverse strand, counting down.
TAGACAAAACAATAACAACCCTGTTTGTTTTTATTCTGTATAACGGACAATTACTGTAAGGAAGAGGAGAGGAGATGTGCTGTAGGTTTACAGAGCTCAGCTGTGAGAGAGAGAGAGAGATAGAGAGAGAGAGATAGAGATAGAGAGATAGAGAGATAGATAGATAGATAGATAGATAGATAGATAGATAGATAGATAGATAGATAGATAGATAGATAGATAGATAGATAGATAGATAGATAGATTCTGCCAGGATGCTCAAAAGGGAAATGTGCAAGGAAGATAATACAAAGAGGATAAAATATATCCTACATGTCTAAAACAATAGAATACACGCTACACATGCAAAGGGAGCAACATAGACATACTGTAGGTTAAATACTGTGCTACATAATTTTAGTGCAATAGGTGGAGATGTCCGGTCCTTCCTGAGGTCAGTCATCATTGGAAATATCAACTCTCTGCCCAACAAGAATGATGAAGAGCTGGAGATATTGGGGAAGACCCAGAAAGTAGACATTTAAGTGTTGTTATGATTTGATGAAATAAAATAAATGTCTACTTTCTGGGTCTTCCCCAATATCTTCCGGAACATGCGCTTCAACTGGGAGCAGCAAAGTCTGGTAGCTCTGAGTTTTTGAGTTTTTACTCAACATTTTGCTTTATTTTTGTTGTGTTTTTGTTATCTACTGATAGATGCTTCTATGGAGAGAAGAGATTCTTCAGAGATGAGCTTTTTTCATTGAAAATGGACAGATGTGGAGGACACCATCCTGTCTCAGAAGAGATGAAGAGGTGCTTTTGTGGTGGTTGTCGTGCTGCTGCTGCTGCTGCTGCTGCTGCTGCTGGTGCAAAGTTAAAGGCTTGGAGGTGGAGATGTCCGGTCCTTCCTGAGGTCAGTCATCATTGGAAATATCAACTCTCTGCCCAACAAGAATGATGAAGAGCTGGAGATATTGGGGAAGACCCAGAAAGTAGACATTTATTTTATTTCATCAAATCATAACAACACTTGTGTACATCCAGATCAAGTCTGGTAGCTCTGAGTTTTTGAGTTTTTACTCAACATTTTGCTTTATTTTTGTTGTGTTTTTGTAAAGCAGCGGTGGTGGACGGCTCCTCTCTCCTTGCTGCAAGATGGAGGAATATAGTCGTGGGGCAGATCAGCAAAATGATTTGGCCCCTCCACCAATGATCCTGATCCACCCAGCGGTCCTGCTGCATCCGGTGACCTTTCTCCACCTGACGGTTCCTGCTCCATCCAAAGGTCCTACTCCATCCCGTGGCCCTGCTCCATCCAGCGGTCCGACTCCACCTGGCGGTTCCTGCTCCATCCAGAGGCCCTGCTCCATCTTTCTTTCTTATTTATTTATTTTTTGTGTGTGTGTCATTGTCGTATAAGCTACTGGACTAATTTGAATTTCCCTCCTTGGGATGAATAAAGTATTCTCTACTCTACTACTCTACTCTACTCTAATTTAAAATTGATATAATAGTCATGCAAAAGGGCCAAAACATAATTTAAACATTTAAAAATGAGGTGTGTTGTTTGGGAGAGGAGGTATATAAATTATCCGCTAATTGTTTTCCAAATGAATCAATTCATTAATAGCTATATAAGAAAGAATACCATAAACTTAACATTTGTTATTGTTGCAGTGATAGGGAAAACAAAAACTGACAACAACAAATAAATGCTGTATTTCTTGTTAAAAATACACTAACTATTGATGTTTATTGATTAAATAATTGGTGCTTCAAGTGTAACTACACCCTCCAGCCAGGTATAAATGCTATTATACAGTAGTATCTGCACCAGGTTTTTGTTTCATCTTCCCACATTTTGAGATGCACATAAATCTCGAAAACTTGAGATCAGAGGGGGAAAACTTCAACAACAACAACAACAACAACAACATCTATTTCCCATTAATCCGGGACTCTGCAGCTCTCACACGGCTTCTTCACTAAAGGTTAGATCCGTTGAGAGCCGTCCACAGGTCTGAGGTTCACGGGTCTCACTGTGGTGTTTCTTTATCGCCACAGAGCGTGAAGTCAAACCATGAAGAGCAGCGGCGAGAATGACATGTGTTGCTATTGTTTCTGACCATGACTGGACTTCCTGTTAATTAGTGGCGCATCACGCTGCTGTCAGTGTCACTGTTCTTCTTCTTCTTCTTCTGTGTCGGGTCAAAAACAAAAAAAACAAAAAACGCAGGATCGGATCAAATTATCCACAGGTGTGTTGGGACTGAGCCAAGGTGTCAGATTCAGATAGTGTTAGGTTTAGGCTGAGTGACAACACTCAAACATGTGTAGCGAACAAAAATAGCACATGTCAGACTTTGTCAGGGTGAACTTATGTTTCCCTCGTCGCCGCTGGTGTTCAACATTCAACACCAAATTTAAAGATGCTAGAAAAAGCATAAAATACACTGGCTGTTCTACATTTCTTTAGATTATATAACACCTATAACCTACTGTATACATATGCATGATACAATTTTAATATATTCACTTTCTGTTAAGGAATACATTTAACAGCCATTGTTTGGGCTTTGCTTTAAAAGCACCAGACTGTAGGAAGCTTGACCATCTGTGAAGAGTTATAACTGCGCCATCTAATCAGAAAGTGGAAGGAACACTTCTGTAAAGTCTTATCATCATTGCTAATTAGATATGACATGACCTGGAAGCCAGTGAAGCTGTAAGAACTGAAGTCTTTATCAAATCAGTTTGTTTTGTTCCACTCTCAAAGTAAAAATAAAAAGGTTTTCGACTTTCCACAAACACAATTATAATCAGCATCATTTGATTTGAGAAAATGGTTATCTTAGCGATGAATTAAAACCTTGTCAGCAGTTTGAAAGCACCCAAAACTGCAGTTCCTAGAATGGCCACTAGAGTCTGGCTCCAACAATGAGTCAGAGTTAGGGGCGGAGTCAAGTGCTGCCAAGATGGCGACAGTGGAAGAGCCTCAAAAACTCATTACAGGTGACGACACAGAGGCTACATCTGTCTTTTATGTGCACACAGAAAGGTACAGTTCTGTCCTACTGTAGCTTTTGGGCCAATTATTGCACTCTAGAGTACCTATATGTACCTTTTGGGGATAGAAAAGGCACATAAATGTTCCAGAATGGCAAAAGGTACATATATGTACTCCTAAGGTGCAAGTATTTACCCCCTAAAGGTACATTATCAGAGACAGTGTGTTAGAAAAAATCAGTAGCCTAAGTAAATAAGTTTGGTAACCTATTAATATGATTTAACATAAGGATAATAGTTAAACATTCAACTAATAATTATCTTTTAAATATATGTAACAGAGGTCTGCAGGTGTGCCACAGTCATGAGGAACCAGTAAGGAGAAGTGACAGGTTGTGGTGGTAGCGGTACCGGAAATAAACTCATTCACCCATAAAAGACGTGCTAACCAATTTGTCAAGTGGTTCTCAAGCAGTTGTCAATCCGTTGGTGAAGCGGTTAGCATTGTTGCCTCTGGTGCAGGAGGTTATGGGATCGATCCTCGGTCAGGACAGGTCACCAAACATACACACTAGTTGCTGCTGGGTGCACAATTGTACTTTAACTGGTACATTTTGAAAAGGTACAAAATTGTCTCTAAAAAAGGTACGCTCGGAGCGACAAGGGTTTGTACCCTTTTGAGTACATTTCCATACTTCTATTTTTCTCTGTGCAGGTTGAAGTTCATCCCGATAACCACTTACAGTAGTTAAAGTTTTTGAGAAAAAGCAGGAGCTTACAACCCTAAGCTCTGTGCTCATTTCTTCGTCAATAAAGTTGTCAGACAGACAGCTCACTAATTATTATGTCAAAGCGGTCTGGTTGTGTTTACCTCACTACCCACGATGACACTGACAAAATTCAGAGCTTGTCTCAGAGCCAGAACTTTCACAGGACGCTGTTGGACCAGGGAGACTGCAGAACGAGATGAAAGACAGCCAAGGCTTTCATCTCAGGAAAATAGAAAAGCCAACCCCACGACGTTACTTACAACACAACCACCGGCGCTTGTGTTATTTCAAGCCTCGTCTGCTATAAGTGAATCACCGATAAGAGCCTGTCAGGATCACACATCAGCACTATCAAGTGGGAATAAAATCAAAGCGTCGTGGGAATCTCATGGTCCGAGAGGCATGAAATATCACCATGGAGAGAATAGCAAAAAAAAGTGAAAATGAATGGTGTCACACATGCTGAGGTTCAGATTTAATAACTTTAGACAAAGCAGCCAAGGCCCAGCTGATAATATGAGTAAATCATCAATGTTTTCAGTGCTCAACACATAGTCGATGCAGCTGCTCGGGCTGTTTGTGCCGACGACAACAACAACAATAGATTTGGCTGAGCAGTAAATTGGTGGCTATCACTGGCCCGGCTCCTCAGCGCTGTAATTGCCCAGAACCGAATAGAGAAAAGTCTACTCCACCAAAAAAGAAAAAGCATCAGGCTGGCACTGGCAGCAGGGTTTATTATACCGGGCAGATCCACCAGCACTCGTGTCAACAATAAGGACTCTCACTCACCATCAAGACTGCTTTTTTTTTCTTTTTTTTTTACTACCCGAGCTTGTCACAGCATCAACAGACAACTTACAGCATATCAATATTTCACCACTCCATTACTTCAGGTCTGGTGAAGCAGGCGCCCCATGGGCCAAACAGCCGGGTTCACAACATGGCCAAGCATTAATCTCACCTCTGGGGGAGGTAGAAAACAATCGGCACCCTGTCACATACTGTAAAACACACAATCTAACCCTCAAATGTGCCTATTTAAGCTTCACAAACAAATAAATGGACTTTATATGGGTTTTTATGACCATTTTTTAATTCATAAACTGCTTGTTGCAGCTTCCTTGAAGGTGAAACTGGGTCATGTTTGTTATGTTTCACTGAAGATAATTCAACTATATGGTGGTTGCTGATAAATGTAGCTAATGTTGATAAGCTAATCAGTTAGTCAGCTAATCATTGCTGCAGCTCCTCGAGCTCTTTAAAGGGGAAATACGCAAGTTTTTTTCTTAGAAGCCGGCGAGAAATCAATCCATGTGAAATGAAATGAAATGAAATGCATTTCTGGGAGAGGCTGGTTTACGAGGCTAATGATTTGATGGATCTTATCTGCAGTGGTGACAAAGTTTACATACACAGATGACGTGTTGTTGTTTGTAGATTAGATGACTGGTTGTTATTACGCACTTAGCTAAGTCATCTGTGAGGAGATGATACTGAAAATGCCTGTTACATCTTCTTTAAAGGTGAAACTTGGTCATGTTTGTTATTGTTTTTGCTTTAAGATTTTTAAACTATCAAGAATTGTTGCTGATATTCAATTAGCTCAGTCAGCAGCCTCTTTACTGAATACTTTTAAGTTATGTTGTGGTTTCCCAGCAGAACTGTCCCTGGAGATTTCCACATAAAAGTGCATAATGTCATGTAGTCTCATTTTCTTCCCTGTATCAGTGTGATCTCCCTCGTCCTTGTACTCCCACTTATGCAGGTTATCTGCAAAGCATATACTGTAACTTAATGAGCGCCCCCTCACCCCGATCTGAGAAACATAATATAAATCCTCCCACGATATCTCCCATAGGTAGCAACACCCACGCACAACAACAGCACATCCTTCTTCCATACAGGCTACAGCAGTCTGCGCCCAGGCAGTCCACCCCTACCCCGCCGCCCTGCCAAGTGACATCTGTCTCCACGGGGGGAAGCGACAAGCAGGTGCATGTATGCAGATTTTACACGATATGATTGAATGTAAAAACCCAGATAGCACTCGCCTCCCACACACACACACACACACACACACATGGGCAAGTGGGACAACATGCATGGGGACTGATGAAACTCATGCTGACACACGTGCACACACTCCACTCTCACATGCGCTGACACGCTTCCTCTTGAGGTTTTTTGAAAAGTAGGTCAAGGACGACTTTCTGTGAGGGCAAGGGGAAAAATAAAATGTGTGGTGATAGACTGGAGAAGCCAGGGAGTATGTATGATTTATAATCCGAGGCAGAGTCAGAGACGTGTAAATAAATAGCCGGAGACACAACGATTTAGAGGCTTTCGGAATAGACAATGAGCTCTGTCTGTGATGTTTGTTACAAACTTTCTTAATGAGGCCTCATGAATTATACGTGCTGCCCTGTCTGACGAACTCCGCAGAGTTAATCGAGCGTGTCCCTTTTCATTTCGGCTGATAAATAACTGTGCATATTAGGAATCATTTCGGTGCTGTCAGTTCCCAGTGGCTGTGGAGTAAACAGCTCCATAAGAGCAGCAGAAGCATAAGAGGAGGAGTTCCTCTCTCTCTCCAGCAAACTAAATATTACCATTCGAATTATGATAAAAGTAGCAGATGCTCACACAGTATCTCTAATTGATTGTAATTCAGAACGCAGAGCAGCAAATCCTCCCATCATCATCATCATCATCACATGCTGCAACGCTCTCAACAGCTCTTTCCTTCGACATTGCACCTGCAATGAGATGAAGCCGGGCCCCGTCCTCTAATAATACTCATCCTCTGAGGACTGAAGAGGAAGTGGAGAGGGAGCAGAGTGGAGCTAAGAGCGCCGCTGCTATCCCATCATCATCAGTCTGCCAGCGCCCGGAGTTCCCTCTCTCTCGCTGCAGCTGCAGCTGCAGCTGCAGCAGCAGCGGCAGCGGCAGTGGCAGCCTCTGCCGCAGTGATGGGGGGCGAGGAGAGACGGAGAGGGAGAGGGAGGGGAAAGGTGAGCTGGTGGGAGCGAGGTGAGGCGGGTAAGGTAAGAGAGGAGAGGCAGCAGCAGCAGCAGCAGCTCTGGTCATGTGTTTAAAAGTGCCAAAACACACCTATTCAGCAGTATTTTCTGCACGGACACTAATCAGGCCCAGTGTGCTCCGGTCTTCTTTTATGAGGCCCTCCTGTCTATTGTTTCATTAGAGGTGTTTGCTGAGCCGTGTGATCTAGGACAGGGCTTGAGAGAGGCGATTAATAACTCCGAGCATGGAGGAGCTGTCTTCAGGGCCAACTTCGAAAAACTGTGCCACCTCTTTTTAACGTGGGGAGGAGGAGGAGGAGGAGGGAAGGGGCTGGAGCAGCATCAAATGGGGACAGCGAGCCGAGGTGAGTGTTTAGTCGGCTGCTGCTGCTGCACGTGTGTTTGCATGGACGACGTGTTTTAAGAGTCAACAACCTCCCACCACCCTTGGGAGATAATTATGTCGCCATGTTTTTGCAACTGCAGCCCCCCCCTCCATCATACTCCTGCAAATAGTGATGGTGCGTTCAGTTCACCTTGGAAGTCAGGATTCAGACCTGGGAATGGCATCACATGACGAACGCCGTTGTTTCCCTCTTGTTGGCTACTGTTGTAGTTGACATTGCCAGCTAATCCCAGCCAATAACAACACACTGTGAGAGATAATTAGCGTTTAAACAACATAACAGCATGTCTTCAGTAAAAAGTTGCAAATTCGACTAATTCAAGGCCAAAAAAGCCGAGTAACAGTGTGATTTATAGCTTTTATTCACTGTTGATGCATGGAGCAGCCATCTTGAACTGAATCTGAAGTTCCTCCAAATTTCTGAGGTAGATTTGGGGTTGTTTGTTTCTGACGTCGTAGCGAACGAGGCAGCCAATCACAGAACAGAAGGAGGGGGCAGCAAGACGATGACGACAGACTGAAGCGACTTTGTTGATAGCTTGTCGATCCAACATGGCAGCAGTAGTAGTAGCAAACCGGAAACTTGGAAAATCTGAGCTTCAAGTTGATGGAACGCAGCGTTATTATGATGTTGTCAGTTCAATCCTGTCTTTTTCAACTTCTATTTGTTTAAATTTTGACAACTAACAATGTGTTGAATTGACTTTTAGCAGTTCCTGTTGGCAGTGTATCCAGTGATGAATAAAACTCAGCTAATTATCAGACAGGCACCTTCTTCCTCTGATGTCTAATCAGAGATATGGATTTGTGATGGACATCATGTGAGAGTGCAACTTATTCTGAATCTGATACCATGTGTGTCATGTTTATTTGTTTCGAGGTGAGATGTGATGTGATGAGAAGCAGCAGCTGCTGACGTTGTTGCTGAAGTGCGCAAAAATCAGCAAACCACACCACAAAAACCAACAACTTCTCCTTCATGTGCAGCACGTTCGTTCACCATTGACACAGCATATCCTCGTGTCTCCCACAGCTAGAACAACAACCACTGACCTAGAAAAAAAACTGAGCTCAGCCCTCACCTTTGGAGACGACAGTTGTCCTGGGAGTGACGTCCAAGTCCAAAGACGGGCTGAAGGGGAAGGCCCACAGCTGCGACAGTCTGGCCAGGAGCAGCAGGAGCAGCAGCGGGAACAGGAGGGGTCGGACTGACCTCTGGTGCCCCATGTTTCACAGACCGAGCACAGCCTTGATTGGTTGTGCACAAATAACCTAAGTGTGAGAGGAGTTTATCTTCAGACTCGGACTTCTTTGATTATCCTTACAGCTGAGAGGAATCTGTTCAGAGAAAGAGGAAAACAACGATTAGTAGATAAACAAGAAATGATCCGAACGACCGAATAAGCTTCCTGTATTGAGGTTGAAGTGGTTTCAGAGACACAGATTAAAAACTAGATCAGAACAAATGGTCATTACTCAGGAGAAACTATTGGTAACAGTCAAAGTTATTGTTTGCAGCACAACAAATCATGTAGAAATGCCTTTATCAATCAGTCGGTGTGTGCTTAATTAGTGACGGAAAGAAAAAAACTGAAATGGACTCATCTTCAGAGACTAATGAACACAAACACCAACAGAAATAATAGCGAACAGTTAATCAAAATAAAGAATACAAGCACTATGTAGTTTGGATTATAAAAATTAAAAAGTTAAAGAGAAATAAAAACACAAAGAGAATGAAATATGAGTAGTTGTGATAAAAACAAGTCACAAAATTACAACTCATATGTGATTATAAGTGATATTATTATAGATAAAGTTGTTTTTAGCGATCGAACCAAATGTGTTGAATGCAGTACTTTGCTGTTTTTGTTGGCGGCGGTGGTGGAGCTTGTTCTACATCTTTAATCTTTGGGGAATTATTTAAATGAAACCACTGGAAATGTTTATAGCAGAAACGTCTCCTTTGGTGCCGCTGCGCTGTGGAGGCTCACACGCCGAAAAAGGCTTAGACTTTTAAATAATGCAACGTCTGCAACATCTGAATCTGAAAGGCTACTATTGTTTAAAGCTGTCAAGATGAATGTTGTGCACTTTAAAGTATTCAAGTCTCTTTTGAAGAGTATCTGTTTATGAATAATGAAGTTAGTGACTTTACACTATGGGTTATTGTAGTAGCAGAAAATGAATGAAATTACAGTTTTTCCTCAAACGTCCCCATGTGTTCGCCAGAAACAGACAATAACGACGCACAAAGGGCACGACGATGGTGAAGAGACTCTTTTGCCTCCTTGGCTGCATGAGCAGAAAATGAGATGCTGATATGCATGATCACTCTCTGATTACAACCAATTAGCCAAAGTGAACGACAAAGGTGTCGTTACATAAAAAGCTCATTTAAAAAGTTTGGGGAGTTTAAATAATGCGTGCCCCCCCCACCCTACCACACACACACACACACACACAGACTCGTGATGCGATATTGCAACACACAACTTCATCTCTTAATTAGCTGTGTGCACACTGGAGCAGCATGATGGATAATCTAGAGATTAGGCCCCGTGCCATCAGCACAATCTCCGCCTGGCTGCTCGTTCTCTGGCTCTGTCACCGATCAAAGGGTCAACACTGTGAATCCTGCTCCGCCGAGCAGTGACACTGGAGAATAACCAGCTTAATCTCCACGGCTGCTGCTGCCGCTGCAAATCACTCGCAGCATGAAGCACAATGAAGCTAATGACCTCTCTGTTAGCATTTTGGCTGCTAAGCTCTGTAACCTATGGGATGAGAAAGTGAGAGATGAAATGTGACAGATTTAGTGACGATGTTGGCTTTACATAGTAATGTCCATGTACTTCTGCTGCTTTGCTTTAACAGTCCAAGAGATATATCTAAGCTCAAGTTTTGAAGAAGTGAAACTGCATGATTGTCTTCTCGGTGTTTCATCTGTATCCTATAAGTGAGGAAGCTGAGGCGAGGAGGCCGTGCAGACCAAACATAAGTGTGACCAGTTGTTTCAGGGAAAACCAGAAGTACATTAAAGCAAAGGGAGTGCAAGCAAAGTCAGGAGCTCCAGAAAAAAAAGCTGTTACAGTTAAGACTTTTTTTTTTATTTTATTGTTCATTTGTCAGACACAGTACATGTTGGCACTGCAGTGTTACATCTAATTAAAGTGCAGCCAGTGTAATGTGTACAGGACTTCTGGCCATGGTCAGTCTGCAGTCCTTGCTGCTGGTTTGCCTTTTTCGCAAATGATGCAACACAGTAAAATGGATATGAAAACTGACAATCAAAGCCACATACTCGCATAAAAGCCTACACGGGCAAACAGACTGATTGATAATGACTTAGAAAACGAATTAAGGTTGTCAACTGGTGTTACGGCTAGAGCAAACAAAATGAAAAGATGCTCTGACATTTGTAGCTGCTTGGAAATTAGACTTTATTCCAGCCATAATTTTCAGTCAGCACTGAAAGGTTTAGAGTCTGTTTAATGTTTTCATATCTAATGGTAATTTATTCCAAATCGGTGGTTTACTGTTACTGCTAACTTCACCTCTTACACAGGTTCCTGTACTGGAGTATTAGCATCATTTATCATATAAGGTCTTGTTGTTTTGTCGGCACAACACAAAAATAAGTGACTAAATAACTATTTATTTCAACAACTGAAGAGTTTTTGAAGTCGCACGAGCAGTGGAGTTCCCCTTTGACACTGTTAAGTGAAGGCAACACGAGCTTAAAGCTAGGAAAACAATTAAGCGAAGCGGGCGGCAGCAGATCAAGCAGCAGCAGACGGGCGGGCAATGCTGGTGAGAGGCCCTTTGGTGTGGTTTTGCCCTCATGCACGTACAGCTCACAGCAAACACACCATTGTCTCAACACATCTGCATCTGCGCCGGGTGCAGGAGTTGGCAAGGGCGATGATAACGTGGTGACGAAAGCATGGAAACTCCAGGAGGAGGAGGTGATGGGGAGCTGAAGGTAAACAAACACATCAGCCACAGATGCAGCGTGCACGACAGGAGAGGAAGGGAATCGAACAGAGACAGCAGGCGGCGTCGGAGGCACCTTTTATACTTAGCAAAGACTATCAGTTTCTTCCTGTCTATTGATCCATAGAGCTCGGCCTCAGACGGATCTACCGGGACTTTTTAACCTAATTTCGGTGATAGTCTCTTGCTCTTCTGGGCTCATCAGACATCTTGAAAAGGAGCCATTGCTCACCTAGAGAGTATGAAGACATTTACAGACTGTGATGAAGCTGTTTTCCAATACGACCATCTGTCAAGCAGGACGGAGTGATTTGCTAAACATCTAGTCTGACATTTCTGCAGAAAGATCAATAAGACAGGTGAAGTGTTCTTGTTCTTGTCTTTCATTTAAAACCACTTAAAATGCCAAACACGCCACTGTAGCTTAGATTAAAGCAGCTCCCAACAAACACAGCATCAACATTATATTTCATTAAAGGAATTGTGTGCAATAAATACTGCAATTCTTTTTTTCTCTCTCCTGTCTTTCTTTCTTTATCCCAAAGGTTTCACAGAGCTGAAGCATAAATGAGATTAGTTGCACATTAAGGGAAGAATGAGTGGGTTCACCCTGTGGGCCACGTTCACCACGACGTGAAGAATCTGCAGACAAATCTTCTTGGAGAAGTATGAAATTGTCATTTTGTTGTAACTAACCTGAGTCCGTGTAAACTAAAAAAATACAGAGGTTTTCTCTGCGCGGGTCAATCTGATGTAAAAACTTGCACATTATTGCACCAATGACGCTCAACACTGACCACACGTGATCACCAGGGACACGAGACACTGCACTGAATTTCAACGGTCAAATAGACGGTTAAAATCTTCCACCACACACAATCAGGTGATGACAGTCCTTGGATGGAAAGTCCTCCAACCTAAACAACCATGGAGGTTGTTTTTCAACCCTGCGCTGCGACCCAGAGGAGCGAGTGGCACCTTCAACGCTTGAATGGACCTTGGTTGTCATTGTTACCATAATAAACACTGCAGCAGGCAGAGTAACACTGTGGTTACTAAAATAAAAATCATGTTTTGGTAAGGTTTAAACACAAAATGTACTTGGTTCGGTCCATAATTCTTGTTGAAATCAGGACCTTTTCAACATCTAATGATCCTTTGTTGTCATAATGATGCAAGTAAAATAATCAATTGGACTGATGCTTCTTTTCTGGTTGCCAACTTGGGCAAATAGCTACAGAAAACACCACATTATGTACACAAAGACTAAACACACTGACCTCGGATCAGTTATTTTCCCAAACTAACCTGGATAAATTTTTCATTACAAAATAAATTCACATTAAAGAGACCCTGAGGAGTTTGCTTCTGGTTATAAAAGAGTCTCATGTTAATGTGGATGAATTTACGTTACCCACACTTTTTAATGGGTAGCTTTCCGACATGGCGGACAGGCTCCCTCTGCTCCTGTCATAATAGCTATGGCCACTAGGTGTCACCTGGCAACAAAATGTAACTATAGGTTGTAACAAGCTGCTGAACAAATGACCTACGGCCTTTATTCCCCTCGGTTTCCGACACATTAAGAAACTAACTTTGTCTTCGAACTATTCTCTATGATAGAAATGTTTCCAGTGGGAAAAGTTGCTCTCTTCTCTTCAGTATTATATCGACTATGAGACGGTGTAGAGTAATCACAGGGTGCAGGATGATAGGCTACTGAATCTGACCTGATGAGATTAAAGTTTATTCTTCCAAGACATGCAAGACCATGTTGTAATGTAGTGTACAGTATCATTATAACCTATTGTGCAATACATGTTCTTTATTTGTTATCCTAATAACAAATGTCATCTGTTGTCTGTTGAAATGACAAATGACATACTAACATTTCAAAAGGTACATACAGCCCTTTATTGTTGACTTATTCAAGCACTTAAGGAGAATTTCTATATAGGCTTATCTACCACTTTACACATCACAACATTTCAGGAGAAAATAATGTGCTTATCATCTCTTATAATTGTGCGCCGAATCAATTTAACAACAGACTATGATGGAAATGTGAGATTAAACTATCTGGTTAATTATCTCGAAGTCGATGAATGAGTTTAAATCAGCTTTGCTTCCTGCCACGATAGTGAAATACATCATAAGATGATATCATTGATTGCATATTAGATTATTGTTATACTTGGAAAAAGCCCATTGAACATGACATGTATTGTGTTTGTCCTTATTCTTTGCACGGATAAGATTTGAATGTCACACTTGTATTTCTTTCATGACTGCTCAACAGTCAAAGACATTTTCCCTCAACCTGGCAACCCTGCAGAAGTTTTAAATGGGCCCAAACTGATTTACAGAACATTAATATAACCTTTGACTCAATGGAAAGCAGTGCCAAGCTTTGGTAATGGATCCAGCGACAGCATACAGCACACGTAATATATGTTTTTTCTATTCTACCTTTGACTTTAGGAAAACAGTGGAGCCAGCTTTAACACCTCAACCTTCCTGTGGTGCTGAGCGCAAATTTGACCCATTATCAAAGGTTTTATAACATTTTTATATATCTTGTAAGTGCCAGATCCAGACCACACTGGACAAACATTACAATTGTGTTAAATTCACACAATTAAAATGGTTTCCAAACAATATCCTGATTAGATTTTGACTCAAACATGATGTGTGTCTCTATTGACCATACAATTAAAAAACATAGTGTGTAAAAGTTGATAGAAACGCTGCAACGACGTAGATCTCACTGTTTCACCGGCAGACAAACAGTTCGGGTCAGGTTTGACAATACAAAGGTTAAAGCAAGAACGTACTATAACAGCGTTTGTCTGCGCGTGCTGTGAACGTGCAAACATCCACCCATGTGCACCTGTCCGACCTGGACTGCAGCAGGAGAACAGCACTGACTGCACAATGTGTGGTCACCTTCACCTGCGTCCACGTACGTGTAGGATAGAGAGAGAGTGAGAGTGTGTGTGTTTGTGTGTTGGCGGGGGCAAAGTGGGAGAAACACACGAAGCGCGTGAAAGGACCGACTCACCTGTCTGTTTCCTGGAGTCCGCGAGAAATCCTTTCGACTCTGAGTGAGACGTCCTCACCGCTGCGAAGCACCGAGCTGCTCTGCCGCTGCTGCAGTTACCCAATGCTCTCACACACACACATACACACACGGAGCTCAGCCCACCCTCTCATGCCACACGCACGCGCGAGCGCGCGCGGCGCATTTGCCATATTAGCTGACCATTTCCTCTTTTGCTTTTCGTTGTTTTGATGAATAAAAGTTGGAACGATTGTTTAAATAATTAAACAATAATATATATAAAATCATAGGCTAAGATATTCAATATTATCCAAGACAAATGCAACAAGCAATTTATGTTTTCATATGTGTTCCTGCTGCTATTTCCAGGTTGGATAGATTAAAAAAGAGAAGAAAAGAAAACAATTTTATTGAATTTGAAACACGAAATGTTGTTATATTTCAATGTTGAACACAAGCAAATCACATAGAAACATTACTGAACAGGTCTGGATGGAAATTATTTTATTTAATTAGTTTTTTCCCCTCTCCCAACATTGAATCTTTGCATTTAAGCTCCTTAATTTGTCACATACAGGAGAAGACTGAATGTGAGTGTGTCCATGTGATCCATGTATGGTGAGTGACCCCTGCTGGAGAAGAACGAGAACAACATGAATGAAACTGAACCCTACCATATGTTTTTTTTCCCACCAACAGAGCTCCATGAAAGCCAACAAATATACTTTGTTTTATAACCTGTGTGTGTGTTTCCCAATGCAGGATTTGAACCGAGACCGCCTGCAGTGAGGGCTGTAGCCTCAACATGGGGCGGAGGCTCTCCCAAGTGAGCTAAACGCTGCCCCTGGCCTGTTGATTTTTAAGTTGGACCTAAAGACAGACAGCTACTATGCCAAGCTTATCTAGTTTTCAGTAACAACAATAAAAATGTGTACAAAATCTCCATTGTGTCAGTATTACATTTGATCTCATGTCCTTGTGTCTGAGTCTGTTCTTTGAAACAGTTTCATTATTTTAGCGTCATGTAGTTTTTTCCAAGTTTTCATCTCCAGCATGGAGTCGTGGTTGGCGTAAAAAATGACATTGGTTTTGGCGCCCCTTTCTACATAGTAGTTGTTGTATTTCTTGTAGTCCTCAGTCATGAATCCATACGCATTTACCTGAGAAAAGAAAGACTTAGGGAGTATTCACACCAAAGAAGAAGTTATATCAACATACAGTGGTTCAAGCTCAAATCATAAAATGTCAAACTACTCCTTTAAGGGGCAAAAGTTTGACTTGGGGTTGTGTGAGGTTATTGTAGATTTTCAGTAAATGTGTAACTCTCTCTAATGGCATATTACCAAGGTAATATTACAAAGGTGCAGAAACTATAGCCAAGTTTGAATAATATTAACTTACAGTGTCACAGGTGTGTAGAGCCAGGAAGAGAGTGAACGCCCCATTGGACGGTCTCAAAATTGCCCAGTGGGTTGAATTCAGATTACGAGACAGTAAGAACCTGCAGGTGATGTTGAGAATTTTGGTTTCAATACTGTCTATCATAGCATTTGAATATATGAATACATTGGGAACATTGAAATATATGTGACGTTACTGAAACACCATCCACTGCCACAAGACTGTAATGTTTAATTGTTATCTAGCTTAATACTGTCAAAGTCTGAGCCAAAGTTTTATAATCTCTAGACCAGGGGTGTCAAACTCCATTTTTGCAGATATTGAACCTAAAACTAACAAAGTCTGTCAATTATTGCATATAAAACAATAACATTAATATACATTTAAAAAAAATCAGTTGCATTCATTTCTAATGGCTCTATCTGCAGCTTTCCATCGTCATTTCTAATTAGGGGGAAAAAAACCATTACTGTCCCGCTGTTTTGCTACCCCTCTGTCTGGCCAACAACAACAACAACAAAAAAAAACGTTATGATGTTACGACGTGTATATTTGTGTAGTCTTAACCATCATAAACAAAAATTACGGGTTTGTGTTGCGGTGCTGCAGAGAGGAGAGCTGGGACAGTGAGGCGGCCAGGTGTTGTAAGGTTGGTTTTCAGCCATCAGACACCAGGTCATAGCTAGTTTTACCATTGTTGCTTTATCATTATTCTTTTTCTGGTTTGACTTTACACCACATGAAAAGTTTTATCATTATTATAATAAACCACATCAAGTAAAAAGTTTGAGTGTGACCTGTTTCGCACATATCTGAGGAAATCCTGGTGCAGGACATAGAAACGACTCTCATTGTACTGCCCACCATAGTACGTCCTCGGTCTGAGGGGAGAAAATTGAAGAATGACGTGATGGCAATAAGTGTTGCTGTTAAGTCATGTCATATTTAAGCACTGGACAGTACATCGTTGCAGACATCATAGGATATTTGGATGTGTATTAGTGTGTACTTGCCGCTTGTTCTTGAAGGGACCAGCTTCAATCCTTTCTCCTGTCAGAAGACCCTGGAGCCAGTTGAAATCCCTCATCCCCTCGGGAATCATCACATGCTTTATACCCTGCCGAAAGGAGAAGGAGGACTAATGAGTGCGTGTTTGGAGCATGTTTAAACAATCCCAGTATTAACACCTTTGACGTTTAGTTTCAGTACCTCATCTTTAGGAATAGTGTATCCATACTTCTTGAGCAAGTACAGTGATGCAGTGATGGAGTAGGCTGTGTGGACATACACCGATGTCTTGTTCCCTACGTCCTCCTCGTAACCTTTGACGATGGCGCCATTCATCCTGTGACACAAACACATCATCAACATGTCTTTCATGAGCTGCTTTTCCACTGAAAAGTATCTGGAACTAAATGGTTCCTGTGTCCCGCTGATTATGCAAATCACTAGGCCTAAATGTAGCCTACTAGTCTTAAAATTACACATACAAGAACAACATTTCTAGTTACATTACAGATTATTGCATTCCCTTAAAAATAAATGAATAAAAAAGGACAGCAAAGCGTGCTCACACTGTGCAGCTCAGGACGGGTGCTGTGGGTGAGACATGGATGTATTATATTAAGGGGTGAGAGGATTGGAGAGCATAACCAGCCTCCCGCGAGATTTCAGGACGAGATTTCTAGCGTGGTGAGATTTGGACACAGCTCACAACAAACAGCGACCTCCAGCTAAAGGTAGAGACATAGGCTACATTCATTTCACTAGTATGTTGTTGGACACTCATTGTAACAATCTGAGCCTGTCAGTGTGAAAAAAAATGCACGTTTATAGAGCGAACTATAACGGGAGCCACTTGCCCGGTTGAAGAGCGTTGTCTGGGCTGCAGGCTGCCTGCGCGGGCTCATTACTGGAGCGACCTTAATTAGGCTATTGTGTTATACACGTACAGAAAATAGGTAAACTTGAAAAAACAACAACAAAGTTTCCCTTTAAAGATTCGTTTGGATCATTTTTCATCCAATTGGATTTATCCACCTACCTGTCAATCAAAGTCCCACCCCTGGCAGCGGAGACAGCGCCTGTCACTCAAACAGCGACAGGCGCGCCCACGTGCATACGGAGCACACAGACAACAACCAAGACAAGACAGGAGACAATGGTGGCTGCAAAAGAAAATTCGGTTGTTTCTTTACAAAATAATCCTTTCACGAGGCGTTCGCTGGAGGAAGAAAGTATAAAGGAGCTTGGACCGCAGCAACATGACTTAAAAATCCAGCAGCAGGCAAGTGACTGTGGACGGAGTTACCCTACCACTAGAGGCGTCTGTTACGCCAAACACAGTTGGCTAGCTGGATGTGAAGTTAGCAATACAATTAAAGTCCGTGTAAAGTGAATTCAACAGTTTTCTTCTAAACAGGTCATAAATGCATTCCTCTAAAACATGTAAAAAGCATTCCAACCATTTAGATTTGAATTTTGGTGCTAGGGGTTCACAAACTGTCAAATTTTCTGTGTTCAGGATTTATTGGGCGTATCTAAAATGTACTGCTGCCTTACTGTGTGTTCACACCAAAAGCGACCGGAGCGACCGTGGCGACCAGCTGCCATTCATTTTCAATGTACGCCGGCGACGAGTAGCGACCGGCGGCGGGAGCGACGCGATTTGAGCGACGTGAGCGACGCGATGGAAGCGACGCCGGCGACCAAAGTTGAGAGAGGCTCAACTTTATGCAAATGAGCAGCGGCGCGACCGCGGCGACAGCCAATTGCGGACCGGGATTCTCACAGCCGGTGAAATTGAGAGAGTCTGAATGGACACATATCTGCAGCACAGCTTGAAAGTCCCGCCCCTCGGTCGCTTGGTACGAGGACCCGCTCGAGCTGGCAAGCGGCCGGATAGGAGCGACCAGAGCGACTACAGGTGATTTTATCGCTTTTGGTGTGAACGCACAGTTACGTAACGCGGCAGTAACTTGTATAACCTGCTGCTCTAGCAGTATAAATACTTTTCAGCGACCGTCTGCTGCCTCGACTGTTGGAGCTACCAGTCCACTAGCATGGCCTCTGTCTTAATAAAATGTAAATGCAGACTTATCAGGTCATCGTAAAACATTTATGTAAAACGTATTTATCGTAAAACATTTATGTAAATGTGGTGTTACTTGAACATAGATCCCAGTGGCAGTGCTGCTATGAAACATGAAGCTCCACTTTTAATTCAAACAAACTAGTGAGACTCCCACAGAGGGACCAGCCGGTGCAGATCTGGTACCTACACCGGCAACAGGAGGCTCCGTTAGCTCCGTGGCTAACGCTAGGTCCGTTCGTCCTGTGCTGACGGTGGCAGCCCTCATTGTTGTTGCGGTGTAGCTTTCAAGGCTCCTCCCGTTGCTGTGGCGGTGAGCCGTGGGTCTGGTGCTGCAGTGGCTCGGCTGGACTGTGGCTCGGGATGAACGGGGCTAGCCTAGCCGAGCTAACGTAGCCTCCGGGCTAACGCTTCAGGATAGGCAGTGGAGATTCATGTGCTGACGGCAGTGGTCCCAGAATATTTCCCTCACTGCTCGGTGTGTATCCGAGACATTCAGATAACAGCTGGACTCAGACTCAGGCGTAGCTCAAACCCGTAGCTGCTCGGGTACGATGTGGCAGTTAGCAGTGGCATCAGCATAGTAGGCTGGGAGGCCATTTGATTGACAGCAAGTGGGCGTGGCTTCTGTACCTGCAGAAGTCATCCTGAGCTGCGAAAACTGCCTCATTTAGTCATGATTTTAAAACCTAATTTCACCTACTAAACAAATTTTTCTAGCATCCAAAATTGGAAGGATGGTTAATAGGCCATATATCTGGGATATGATTAACTCAGAAGATGAATCCACTTTACACGGACTTTAAACCTATCTTTATCCCCCCAGGCCCCCACCCCCCAATTTTTTTTATTTTTTTTTTAGCACCAGACGCCACTGATAACAGGTCACCCTGACCTCATAGGTGAACAGCACGAGCTCATCATAACAAGATATTGGTGAAATGAACGAGTTTTAGTACCTTTTAGTAGGCTACCTGTCAGAGCAATAAAGTAACTCACATTTTTTCTGCATTGAAAATTGAGATTGTAGGTAAATGTCTGTTGCATGTCATTTCTAAACTTGCTCTCTTTATTCTGCTAATTAAGCATGGCTTTCAGCATTCACACGTATTTTGCAGTTCATCTTGTTTAGAAAGATATAAAGAGTTTTATTGCCATTATAAAGAAATACAGTGCGACTTTATTTGAGCATTAACAACGTGCCTACCTTTGACCCTCACAGTGGTTGAAATGATTAACACTGACCACATAAAGTCCTATTGTGTTTATAGTTTGAGTTTGAGTTCAGCATGTTCTCCATCTTTCTTACCGAAAAACATAATCATGGGAATCGATCTCTTTTCCCATCTTAGAGCCATTGAGGATCCCCCCGGTTGCCACCACGGCACAGCGCACGCAGCCATCTCCACCTGGCTTTGGGGAGAGTAGAGGCTCCTTTGGCTTTGGGATCAGCTTCACTGAAGACATCACATCTGCAAAACAAGAAACACAGCATGACAGGTGGTAAAATTAATTGAAAACTGTGGTGTACATTCATAAATGCTATGCAACATTATCTTTTTCCACCTTTTGAGTCTTTTTCTTCCTTGATACCTTAAGACCAGCTGCACCAGTCACTTGAAAGTGTTGTTGAGTAAGGGATGCTAGGTATGCTTTAATTGTTAATTGGTGTCACATTTTTGTGTCTCGGCTCAGTGAATGTGCATTAAAAACACCCACCGTCATACTTGAACTCCATAAAGCCAAAGGGATTGTTAAAATGTGAAAGTCGGTTCCACTCGCTCATGTTGATGTTGTCTTTGTGTAGAAACAAGCGAATGTTGGGGAGGAAAGCCTTTCTGAAGTTCTCATCCTGAGAGTTTCGCAGAGACTCAGCACAAGTCTGAAAACATGAGATAAAATACCAGATAATGAAAATTTTTAATAAGAAAAAAGAACACAGTATATGTAATTTATCCCATGTCACTGACTGAGCAAACAGGAGGTGAAGCTTGTAGTGTTAACCACTCGTGTAAATAATTAACTGTGATCAAGTTATAGGCTACTGGGGAAGCAATAAAAACAAAAGTTCATAGGAAAAATATCCATGTAGGTATTATACACATCAATATACCACAAGGTCACACCAAAGGTACACATCAGAACTGTTACATGTTACACATGTTAACCAAGTCTTAAAAATGATCACAAGATGCTTACCGTCTGTCTAGGTGGGGCATCCTGGTTGTAGACTTCCTCAAAGTCCCAACGAGGATACTTTGTGAAGTTTTTTCTGTAGAGTATCGGTATGGGGGTCTCAGCCTCAGTTGCAGGTGGTGTGGTGGTTTTAATCTGAGCTGTGTTTATCTTTGTAACAGATTGTGTTGTCGTAGACCCTGCAGCTTTGGCTTGGGCTGTGCTAAACACAGCGGGCAGCAGAGTCAAGTTTCCCCTTTTGTCGTGAAACCTAACGTCACCGTCGGTGTGTTTTCCTGAATATACAGTGCTGTTAAAAGTGCAAATGTGACAGAAGAGCAACAGATACGACATTCATGAATTAGCAAGTCACTTCAATTGAGGCTTCAATTTAAAAAAAAAGGTAAACCTAAATGTGCTGTTATACTTAACTTTAGGGTTAATAATAATAATAATAATCATAATAAACTTTATTTGTTTAGCACATTTCAGTTAAAACGTGCTTCACAGATCAAGTAAAAATAAATAACACAGTCATCAAAAACATTCAGAAAAACAAAACCAAAAACCTGATCTGCTTTACAGAGTGAAAAACAATCACGATAAAAGCATATCAGCATCTACAGAATAAAATAAATGAAATAAAATACAAATGAAAACCATAAAATTGGAGCGCTACACTAAAATAGCCTTCTGGTAAAAGTAGGTTTTAAGACATGAGAGGGTAGCTGACCCACAGCAGTGGGGCTCTAATAGTAAATGCCCGATCACCAGGGTTAAGGTTAAAAAGTAATGTAATTAATACAGAGGGAATTGTAAAAAATATTTAAGTATTTTCTTGTTTATTCTTTGTGTTTCTCAGTGAACAAAATACAAATACAACTTACCTGCGTTTTGATAAATATTCCCATGATAAAATAAAAAGTACGCTGGTGACACACATCAAAAACATCAATGAAAAATTCCAGTAGTTTCTAACTGCCATCTCTCCGGTTCGGACTCTTTGCTGCTCAGTTGGAAAACGATGAGTGTATTCTTTCCCCCCAGATGAGGTAGATGTGCCAGGTAGGAACGCTACCTGCGGTATATTACGTCAGCACAGTTGAGTGACTATGACTACCCAGGAGGTGACTGGCAGTGTACACACACAATAGAAATTTAACAGCACCACACAAACACATTCTTGATAATACATGTGGAAGTTTACTGCACAACCTGTTGCACCCTCGGAAAGCGAATATCAAATAAATACTGATAAGTAAAAAAGAAACAAAGTGAAATTGTGTTTTAGCACCGATTACTAAAAAATAATATATGTTAAAAAAAACTAAAACTAAACTAAAAAAATTAACTTACTTAGGCTAAGTAATTTAATTAAATATGATTTAATTGAAAACTGGTGTACATTCGTAAATGCAATTTAACATGATCTTTTTCCACCTTTTGAGTCTTTTTCTTCCTTGATACCTTAAGACCAGCTGCACCAGTCACTTGAAAGTGTTGTTGAGTAAGGGATGCTCGGTATGGGTTAATTGTTAATCAATGTCACATTTTTATGTCTCGGCTCAGTAAATGTACATTAAAAACACCCACCGTCATACTTGAACTCCATAAAACCAAAGGGATTGTTAAAATGTGAAAGTCGGTTCCACTTGCTCATGTTGATGTTGTCTTTGTGTAGAAACAAGCGAATGTTGGGGAGGAAAGCCTTTCTGAAGCTCTCATCCTGAGAGTTTCCCACAGACTCCGCACAAGTCTGAAAACATGAGTTAAAATACCAGATAATGAAATGAAAACTTGGAAAAAGAAAAAAGAACACAGGATATGTAATTTACTGTAATCCAGATCACTCCCTGAGCAAACAGGAGATTCCAGTAACTGCTACAGTACTGTAACTTGTAGTTTATTGTTAACCCCTCAAATGTAAATAATTAATTGTGATTAAAATCAGTGATACTGGGGAAGCAATAAAAACAAACACCAAAAGTACACATCAGATCAAAGATATCGTCAGCCATGTTAACCCAGTCTTATAAACTATTATAAGATGCTTACCGTCTGTCTCAAAGTCCCAACGAGGATACTTAGTGAAGTTTTTTTTGTAGAGTATGGGTATGGGGGTCTCAGCCTCAGTTGCAGGTGGTGTGGTGGTTTTAACCTGAGCTGTGTTTAGCTTCGTCACCCAAAATGTAACGCCACTGTCGGTGTGTTTTCCTGAATATACAGTGCTGTTAAAAGTGCAAATGTGACAGAGGAGCAACAGATGCAACATTCATGAATCAGCAATTTGAAAAAAGTAAACCTAAATGTGCTGTTATACTTAACTTTAGGGTTAATAATAATTTTTAAAAAAAGCTTTGTTTAGCACCTCTCAAAACAGATCAAGTAAAAATAACAGTCATCAAAAACATTCAGAAAAACAAAACCAAAGATCTGCTTTACAGAGTGAAACAAAACAATCACGATAAAAGCATAAAACCATTATCAGCATCTACATGTATGATGATGATGATAATAAAACAACTAGAATAAATGAAAAAAAAAGAGTTAGGGTTAGGCAGAGAGTTAGCTGACCCACAGCAGTGGGGCTCTAACAGTAATATTAAATATCCAGGGTTAAATTAGGAAATTTAAGTTTTTTTCTTGTTTATTCTTCATGGTTCTCAGTGAACAAAATACAAATGCAACTTACCTGCTTTTTGATAAATATTCCCATGATAAAATTAAAAGTACGCTGGTGACACACATCACAAACACCAACGAAAAAGTCCTGTAGTTTCTGACTGACATCCCTCCGGTTTGGACTCTTTGCTGCTCAGTTGGAAAAAGATTAGTGTTTTCCTCGCCCCAGATGTGCCAGGTAGGAACGCCACCTGCAGTGTATTATGCCAGCACATTTGACTATGACTACCCAGGAGGTGACAGAGTACACACACAATAGAAACAAACACATTCTTGATAATACATGTGGAAGTTTATTGCACAACTCAAAGGAAATAATGCAATAACTTTGCAGGGTTTCAAACCTGTTTCACATTTAGTGAAAGTAAAGTTGAAAAAAAGATGTTAAATTAACATTTCATAATGATATAAAACCAAAAGACAGTGCAACAAATAAAAGTTGCTGTTCGGTGGATTGTACAGCTATGACATGAAATGCCGGAGAGGTCCTTCAGTTACGCTCACAGATAATAGAGCAGCACAGTCTGATGGTGGATGGCAACGCAAAATATCAGAGTCAGAGAGCAGTCTCAGATGGAGTAGAGTTTGAGCTGGTCCTCCATGTCTCCCTCCGTCACCTCCCCAAACGTCTCCTTGTTGTCTTGCAGCAGCTGGAAGATGGCGGCCAGCTGCTCCCGTTGCACCCTGCGAAAGCGAATCAATCAATCATCAGAGAGATAGTTTTATTGCACTGTAAAGAAATACAGTGAGACTTTATTTCACCATTAAAAAAATATGCCCACTGTCGTACTTGAACTCCATAAAACCAAAGGGATTGTTAAAATGTGAACATTGATTCCACTCAGTCATGTTGATGTTTTCTTTGTGCAGAATGAATGTATGAGAGTTTTGCACAGACTCGGCATGAAGTTCAAAAGCCTCTAATGAATAATCACACTTTCTTTTTTTAAGGTCTCATCCGTCCTACAATGTTTTGTGGGGAAAAACCTATAGAAATGAGAACTGACTGAACACAATAATAAATTCTAAACTAGAAATCCTTACATTTAATCCACTTATGGTAATGGTAAAAGGACATTTACCAGTTTATCTATAGCCATCATCATCATCATCATCATCATCATGGATGTCCATCCACTCTCAAACAAACGAGCTGCTCCTTGTGTCGGCAGGGATCAGTCAGTTTTCAGTGTTGACTTGCTGACACGTTTCAGACAAAAAAATAAAAGACACCCACTTCAGTTCTCATAGCGGTAGCTCTTATGGGTCAGCAGGTGGCGCTGTTTGTTGGAGTACCTGTCTGATAAACCTACAGTAGCATGCATGTGATCCTAATCACCTAACTCACAGTCCATTTGAGTTCATGATTTTGAGCTTTGTTTGAAGCAAATATAGTCATCCAGATACAGCTATGACAAATTATCGAAGACAATATGTTTCTGCTTCGTCAACCTCGCCTAATGACCAACTTGAAACATAGATGTTTGTTAAATTATTTATTCATTTTAAAGAAATCTCAAACCTAAATTACCCAAATATATATTTTACATTTAAATATATACATTTCTAGACTCAGAGGAAGAACGTCAAAGCAAACCCGTCACAGCCGGATATCCCATCATTTAGCCCATTTTCTTAGCTTCTTTCTTTACTCTTTATTGTGATATGTGCCTTTTATTGGCTTTTATATCAAAAGCAGACAAGTTTAAATAGCATTAACTTACTGTGTCACAGGTGTGTAGAGCCAAGAAAAGAGTGAATGCCCCGTTGGTTGGTCTGACAAATGGCCAGAAGGAGCCATTCAGACACAGGAATATCGACTCTTTACTTGCTTCAAGTGTATATTTTTTTCAACAGACAGCGTCAGGTGGCGACTCAAACATGCTCCGTTATTTTT
The DNA here is from genome assembly GCA_030347415.2 of Decapterus maruadsi. Taxonomy (NCBI): domain Eukaryota; kingdom Metazoa; phylum Chordata; class Actinopteri; order Carangiformes; family Carangidae; genus Decapterus; species Decapterus maruadsi. The sequence continues at coordinate 6,568,163 of CM064888.1, read as the reverse complement.
ACTTGAAGCAAGTCAAGAGTCGATATTTCTGTGTTTATGACACAAACGGTAGCTTTCTGACTGCCCCTGAATGCACCGAGCACAGCAACAGGGTCTCGCGCGAGACTCCGTGAGACTTTGAATTTAGATCTAGTTTTACAAGCATGTCGGCTTGCTTGAAGTAAATAAACTTCTCGGTACATGTTTGAGTCTCCATCTGACACTGTCTGTGGAAAAAAAATTTGGCTTTGAGGGATGTAAACAGGCTAACCAGTGGAACTTGCATCCACTCCCATTCATTGCTGCCGCAGCGATCCGGGGACAGACACAGCTACCGCAAAACAGGAGACATTAAACTGAAAATCTTCACATTCCTTCTTTTAGACCTAAAATGATATTAAGATACACCCCCGAGTTGAATTTGCCTGGAATTGTCCTTTAATTTGTCAGATACAGGAGAAGACTGAATGTGAGTGTGTCCATGTGATCCATGTATGATGAGTGACCCCTGCTGGAGAAGAACGACAACAACATAAAATAAACTTAACCCTACCATATGTTTTTTTCCCCACCAACTGCCAAGCTTATCTAGTTTTCAGTAACAACAATAAAAATGTGTACAAAATCTCCATTGTGTCAGTATTACATTTGATCTCATGTCCTTGTGTCTGAGTCTGTTCTTTGAAACAGTTTCATTATTTTAGCGTCATGTAGTTTTTTCCAAGTTTTCATCTCCAGCATGGAGTCGTGGTTGGCGTAAAAAATGACATTGGTTTTGGCGCCCCTTTCTACATAATAGTTGTAGTATTTCTTGTAGTCCTCAGTCATGAATCCATACGCATTTACCTGAGAAAAGAAAGAATTAGGGAGTATTCACACCAGTGGTTAAAGCACAAATCATAAAATGTCAAACTACTCTCTCCAATGGCATATTACCAAGGTTATATTACAAAGGTGCAGCAACTATAGCCATGTTTGAATAATATTAACTTACGGTGTCACAGGTGTGTAGAGCCAGGAAGAGAGTGAACGCCCCATTGGTTGGTCTCAAAATTGGCCAGTGGGTTGAATTCAGATTAGGAGACAGTAAGAACCTGCAGGTGATGTTGAGAATTTTGGTTTTAATACTGTCTATCATTGCATTTTAATGAATACATTGGGAACAGTGATGTAGTGGGGATTGTTTTTAACTGGGTGGACGCCATCGAAATACAGCATCTGTGACGTCACTGAAATAAATATGTGACGCTACTGAAATGCCATCCACTGCCACAAGACTGTAATGTTTAATTGTTATCTATCAAAGTCCAAGCCAAAGTTTTATAATGTCTAGACGAGGGCCAAAAAGCCTACGCCCTGGGCCAATATTTATAAGTCAATTGGGCTGGACTGGTTGTTTATTGAGAACGAACCTAAAACTTATAAAGTCTGTAAATTATTACATATAAAACAACATCAAAACCAATCATAAATCACCACCTAGTGTCGGCACAACAAATACGTTCTGCTCCCGCTCGACACTCCTCTCATCTCCTCACAACTTCTGCAGTTTTGCCATTGTTGCTATTGTTTTCCATTATTCTTTTTCGGTTTGAATTTACGTTCCATGAAAAGTTTAATCATAATAAACCACATCAAGTAAAAAAGTTTGAGTGTGACCTGTTTCGCACATATCTGAGGAAATCCTGGTGCAGGACATAGAAACGGCTCTCGTTGTACTGCCCGCCATAGTACGTCCTCGGTCTGAGGGGAGAAAATTGAAGAATGACGTGATGGCAATAAGTCATGTCATAGCCTAAATACGTACAGTATAAGCACTGACAGTATCGTTGCAGACAGGGCCGACTGGGAGATATGCGAGGCCCAAGGCGAAGTAGCGCTCCCCGGCCCGTCACACCTACATGCCAATATAGTGTGTGTCTAAAAATTGTTGTAATTTCTTGTGTTGTACTTTAAACCTGACTACAAGGCCAAATAATAACAGACCTACAAAGTCCGTTGAGTAAAAAAGGTGACAAAGCCAAACAAATGTAGGGGGGTCCGGGGGCATCTTCCCCCGGGAGAAAATTTTTATGGTTTTAATATGCAAATTATGCTTTTTGGAGTGTTTTGACACTAGAATTTCTGTGTGAAAGTAGATACATGGCTCATGCTAGGGACATACTACAGTATCCATCCCAATTACAATCCCAGACATAGGTTATCCCAGATTCCCAGTTAAACAGAGAGATCAAATCACTCATTAAAAAGACAGCTTTGAGAGAATAAGTGGGCTACAAGTTTGAGTAAGAAAAGGGGGGAAATACTTTTTCACAGTATTGTATAGCCCGGGGGTTGAAAATCACAGCCCATGAAAGGAGTGTGTTTCTCTTCTATAATACCATACACATTCTACATGACGTCTGGCATAGGCACAACTTTAATTCTGGGTGGGCACCGGCGGTAGAAGCAAATCCATGCAGCGAACGAGCATGAAAAAACAAGCACGCCGAATGCGCAGCGCGCCGCGGCCGCGTGCATAAAGTGTGATCTTAATGCACGCGGGCGCTTTATCAAAGACTTGTCACCATAGTTTTCCGTGTTCCACATCCACCGATACATCAGATAACTTCCCACATGTTGTTTCAAAATACCTGTCCGACATGTTTATCACTCCCGTGCCTACCCCCTGGACTGTCAACTCCGCCTGTAACTTGGCGTATCGCTGCCTCTAGCGAGTGACAGAGTGCAAGGCACAGGCAGACCAGGGTTGCCAGATACTGTGGCAAATATCCCCCTTACTGGTTTCCTTCCAAATCAAGAGAGAAATTACGGATCGTTTTTTCCCCTCTCCCGGTGCGAGGCCTCCACAGCGCGAGGCCCGAGGCGGTCGCCTCGTTTGCACCACCCTTGCGGCGGCCCTGGTTGCAGACATCATAGGATATTTGGATGTGTATTAGTGTGTACTTGCCGCTGGTTCTGGTAGGGACCAACCTCAACCCTTTCTCCTGTCAGAAGACCCTGGAGCCAGTTGAAATCCCTCATCCCCTCGGGAATCAGAACATGCTTTATACCCTGCCAAAAGGAGAAGGAGGACTAAAGAGTGTGTGTTTGGAGCATGTTTAAACAATCCCATTTGACGTTTGAGTTTCAGTACCTCATCGTTAGGAATAGAGGTGTATCCGTACTTCTTGAAGAAGTACAGTGATGCAGTGATGGAGTAGGCTGTGTGGACATACACCGATGTCTTGTTCCCTACGTCCTCCTCGTAACCTTTGATGACGGCGCCATTCATCCTGTGACACAAACACATCATCAACATGTCTTTCGTGAGCTGCTTTTCTACTGAAAAGTACCTGGAACTAAATGGTTCCTGTGTCCTGCTGATTATGCAAATCACTAGGCCTAAATGTAGCCTATAGTCTTAAGGGGAAAGTTAAGAGGAATTTAACGTAATGTGCAGTGCGACTGTTTGTACAATGATTGTCTGGTTTTTGTGACACTTCTTGATGTAAAAACATTTGACATTTTAGGTAAAACATTAACTGTGCCTGACACCCGCTATTGTATTTGTGAAACGCGGGGAGATTTCACCATTTTTGTTTGATACCTGCAGACCTCATTAGACCAGGTCCAGATCAAAAACCGCTATGCCTAGACTTCTCAAATCTGGACTAAATTATCCTACAGAGGCTAAACATTCATTATAACACAGTTTCTGATCTGTGAAACCTTTATTCTATTTGTGAAAATGCTATAAAGGCACATTTCACAGTTTTTTCCATCATACAGACCACATTAAATGTGCCTTTATAGCATTTTCACAAATATAATAAAGGTTTCACAGATCAGAAACTGTGTTATAATGAATATTTAGCCTCTGTAGGATAATCTAGTCCATATTTAAGAAGTCTAGTGGATTTTGATCAGGACCTGTGGTCTAATGTGGTCTATGATGAGAAAACGGTGAAATCTGCCTTTATTGCATTTTCACAAATAAAACAAATGTTTCACAGATTAGAAATTGTGTCTGAATGAATCTTCAGGGCCTGCAGATTAATCTAGGCCAGATTTGAAAAGTCTATAGGGCCTAGTGGTTTTTGATCTGGTCTGCAGGTATCAAACAAAAACGGTGAAATCTCCCCTTTCACAAATAAAATAAACGTTTCACAAATACAATAGCGGGAGTAGATTCGTTTGGGTCATTTTTCATCCAATTGGATTTATTTATGATACCTGTCAATCAAAGTCACACACCTCCACAGCGGAGACGCGCCTGTCACTCAAACAGCGACAGGCGCGTCCACGTGCAGACAGGAGACAATGGCGGCTGCAAAAGAAAATTCGGTTGTTTCTTCACAAAATAATCCTTTCACGAGGCGTTCGCTGGAGGAAGAAAGTATAAAGGAGCCAGGACCGCAGCAACCTGACTTAAAAATCCAGCAGCAGGCAAGTAACTGTGGACGGAGTTCAGACTTCTCCCGTCTGTGTTATGCCAAACGCAGTTGGCTAGCTGGATGTGAAGTTAGCGATGCAAAGTAGGCTAGTAGGCTACCTGTCAGAACTCTCATTTTTTCTGCATTTAAAATTCAGATTGCTTGAGATTAAACTGCTAAAGTGAGTTAATGCTTCTGCACTGCGACTTGCAGTTTGTCAGGTTAACAATAATGACGTCATGGGTTTGATTAGCCTACTGTTTCAGAAATGTCTGTTGCATGTCATTCCTAAACTTGCTGTCTCTATTCTGCTAATTAAGCATGGCTTCAGCAAGGCTTTCAGCATTCACACATATTTTGCAGTTTATCTTGAGCTGCCACTTCTCTAGAAAGATATAAAGAGTTTTATTGCCGTTATAAAGAAATACAGTGAGACTTTATTTGAGCATTAACAACGTGCTTCCTAACACTAGCCACGTAAAGTCCTATTGACTTAATATTGGCTAGTGTTTGAGTTATTAATGTTCTCCATCTTTCTTACCGAAAAACATAATCATGGGAATCGATCTCTTTTCCCATCTTAGAGCCATTGAGGATCCCCCCGGTTGCCACCACGGCACAGCGCACGCAGCCATCTCCACCTGGCTTTGGGGAGAGTAGAGGCTCCTTTGGCTTTGGGATCAGCTTCACTGAAGACATCACATCTGCAAAACAAGAAACGCAGCATGACAGGTGGTAAAATGCTCTGCTTGTGTCTTGTATGATGAATGATGTATTTTGTCCACATCGTCTACACTGATGTCATCATTAAATTAACTTAACAGGAAAGGAATATCAACATCTTACTTAAGTAATTTAATAAATGATTTAATTGAAACATGTAGTGTAGGCCTACATTCATAAATGCGATGCAACATTATCTTTTTCCACCTTTTAAGCCTTTTTCTTCCTTAAAGGGATAGTTCACCCAAAATTCAAATCTGCACCAGTCACTTGAGAGTGATAAACACATTTGTTACATTTGTCTTGGCTCAGTGAATGTGCATTAAAAACACCCACCGTCATACTTGTACTCCATGAAACCAAAGGGATTGTTAAAATGTGAAAGTCGGTTCCACTCGCTCATGTTGATGTTGTCTTTGTGTAGAAACAAGCGAATGTTGGGGAGGAAAGCCTTTCTGAAGCTCTCATCCTGAGAGTTTCGCAGAGACTCCGCACAAGTCTGAAAACACGAGATAAAATACCAGATAATGATAAATATGAAAAAGAACACAGGATATGTCATTTAATCCACATCACTCCCTGAGCAAACAGGAGGTGATTAAAGCTTGTTGTGTATTGTTACCACTCAAATGTAAATAATTAACTGATTAAAAGTGATAGCCTCCTGGGGAAGCAATAAAAACAGAAGTTCTTTGGAAAAATGCAGGTCACACCAAAAGTACACATCAAACAAAGATATCGTCAGCCATGTTAACCATATTTAAAAGAAAAAAATATCACAAGATGCTTACCGTATGTCTAGGTGGGGCGTCCTGGTTGTAGACTTCCTCAAAGTCCCACTGTGGATACTTTGTGAAGTTTTTTCTGTACAGTATGGGTATGGGGGTCTCAGCCTCAGGTGCAGGTGGTGTGGTGGTTTTAACCTGAGTTGTGTTTAGCTTCGTAACTGATTTTGTTGTTGTAGACGCTGCAGCTTTGGCTTGTGTTGTGCTAAACACAGCGGGCAGCAGAGTCAAGTTTCCCCTTTTGTCGCGAAACGTAACGTCACTGTCGGTGTGTTTTCCTGAATATACAGTGCTGTTAAAAATGTGACAGAAGAGCAACAGATACAACATTCATGAATTAGCAAGTCACTTTAGGAGGCTTCAATATATACCTAGGGGGCAAAGTCCCATTTTTTTTGGAAACGGAGCGTTGTAAAAGGTTTGACACCAGAAATGATATCTAGGACCTTCAAGGATTAAAACCTGGGTGGACAACCCGGTCAACGAGCTGCAGGAAAGCTACGGGGTCCAAAGCCCCTCTTCTTGGGTCATTTTGCTGGCGAAAGTATGTAAATGGAAATACAATGGCATAAATAGTCATACAACTCTAAAATTTGGCAGAGAGTATCTTGACACATAGGGGAAGGCAAGAAAAAAAGATTCTGGGGTTTGTTGCAAATTGATTTTAAGATATCACCCTCAACATCCCAAAAAAGACCAAAAAAAGTACTGTTCGCCTGACAAATTCTCATGAAAATTATGATTTTTCAGCACTTTATGGAGGACATCTATACCTAACACATGTATAGGAAATGTCTTTAATTCATAAGCTTCCATTTGAGTCCAAGCTAGCCTTTCTATCTCAAAACCCCCACTTGCTGTGGCCAACGGTCTTCTCTCTCTATCTGTTCACTTTGGGGAGATCCAGAAATACCATTCTATTCTAATGAGGCCAGTTAAGTTAGTTTCCAGTAGCTAGTAGAAAGGCTATCTTGGACTCAAATTGAAGCTTATGAACTAAAGAAATTTTCTATATATGTGTTAGGTATAGATGTTCTCCATAAAGTGCTGAAAAATAATAATTTTCATGAGAATTTGTCAGGCGAACAGTACTTTTTTTTGGTCTTTTTTGGGATGTTGAGGGTGATATCTTAAAATCAAGTTGCAACAAACCCCAGAATCTTTTTTTCTTGCCTTCCCCTATGTGTCAAGATACTCTCTGCCAAATTTTAGAGTTGTATGACTCTTTATGCCATTGTAGTACCTAAGTATTTGGATTTACATACTTTCGCCAGCAAAATGACCCAAAAAGAGGGGCTTTGGACCCCGTAGCTTTCCTGCAGCTAGTTGACTGGGTTGTCCACCCAGGTTTTAATCCTTGAAGGTCCTAGATATCATTTCTGGTGGCCAACCTTTTACAACGCTCCGTATCCGTTTTTTCGCTTTGCCCCCTGGGTAATAATAATAATGATAATAATAATAATGATAATAATAATAATAATAATAAAGCTAGACCTAAATATGTTGCTATACTTAACTTTAGAGTTAATAATAATAATAATAATACATTTATTTATTTAGCGCTTTTCAAAATACAGTTACTAAATGCTTTACAGATCAAGTAAAAATAACACAGTCATCAAAAACATCAGAAAAACATAAAACCAAAAATCTGATCTGCTTTACAGAATAAGACAAAACAGTCACGATAAAAGCATAAAAATACAACAAAATACAAATACAACTTACCAGCTTTTAGGTAAATATTCCCATGATAAAATAAAAAGTACGCTGGTGACACACATCAAAAACACCATCAAAAAATTCCAGTAGTTTCTGACCGACATCCCCCCGGTTTGGACTCATTGCTTCTCAGTTGGAAAATGATGAGTGTTTTCCTTACCCCAGATGAGGTAGATATGCCAGGTAGGAACGCCACCTGCAGTATATTACGTCAGCACATTTTAGTGACTATGACTACCCAGGAGGTGACTGGCAGTGTACACACACAAAATAAATCTAACACATTTAATAGCACATGAGGAACTTATTGCACAACCTGTTTGGCATGACAGATGCTAAAATTATTCGCCGGCCGCTGGCGTAGACACTGCATGCGGCTGTTTAGGGCAATAACATTAGGTGGGGCCACATGATCAGGGTTCAATTCAAGTCATTTTTCCTGTTAATCAATGTCACATTTTTGTGTCTCGGCTCAGTAAATGTGCATTAAAAACACCCACCGTCATACTTGAACTCCATAAAACCAAAGAGATTGTTAAAATGTGAAAGTCGGTTCCACTCGCTAATGTTGGAGAGGAAAGCCTTTCTGAAGTTCTCATCATGAGAGTTTCGCACAGACTCTGCACAAGTTTGAAAACATGAGATAAAATACCAGATAATGAAATGAAAACTTGGAAAAAGAAAAAAGAACACAGGATATGTAATTTACTGTAATCCAGATCACTCCCTGAGCAAACAGGAGATTCCAGTAACGGCTAGCTTGTAGTCTATTGTTAACCCCTCAAATGTAAATAATTCATTGAGATTAAAATCAGTGATACTGGGGAAGCATTAAAAACAAAAGTTCATTGAAAAAAATCCATGCAGGTCACACCAGAAGTACACATCAGATCAAAGATATCGTCAGCCATGTTAACCCAGTCTTATAAACTATTTGAAGATGCTTACCGTCTGTCTAGGTGGGGCGTCCTGGTTATAGAGTATGGGTATGGAGTTCTCAGCCTCAGTTGCAGGTGGTGTGGTGGTTTTAACCTGAGCTGTGTTTAGCTTCATCACCCAATATGTAACGTCACTGTCGGTGTGTTTTCCTGAATATACAGTGCTGTTAAAAGTGCAAATGTGACAGAAGAGCAACAGATGCAACATTCAGTCACTTCAATTGAGACTTCAATTTGAAAAAAAAAAAAAAGTAAACCTAAATGTGCTGTTATACTTAACTTAGGGTTATAATAATAAAAATAAACTTTGTTCAGCACCTCTCAAAACACAGATCAATGCAATGTTTTGTGGGGAAAAACTTGTAGACATGAGAACTGACTGAACACAACAATAATGTTATTATTCCAACCAATGCATGAACACCATTTCTTAACTAGAAATCCTTACATTTAATCCACTTAAATGCTGAAATGTAGGACGTTTACCAGTTTATCCATCATCATCATCATCATCATCATCATCATCATCATCATCATCATCATCATCATCATCATCATCATCATCATCATCATCAAGGATGTCCATCCACTCTCAAACAAACGAGCTGCTCCTTCTTGTGTCGGCAGGGATCAGTCAGTTTTCAGTGTTGACATGTTTCAGACAAAAAAAATAAAAGACACCCACTTCAGTTCTCATAGCGGTAGCTCTTATGGGTCAGCAGGTGGCGCTGTTTGTTGCAGTACCTGTCTGATAAACCTACAGTAGCCTGCATGTGATCCTAATCACCTAACTACTCACAGTCCATTTGAGTTCATGATTTTGAGCTTTGTTTGAGGCAAATATAGTCATCCAGATACAGCTATGACAAATTATCAAAGACAATATGTTTCTGCTTCAGTATTTATTCATTAAATTCACACACTTACATTCACTTGTGCTTTTTTCTCACATTCACAAACAGTACCATGACAACCTGTCAACCTCACCTTGTGTAATGACCTTGTCACCTTTTTTACTACTTTGCATTATATAATGTTAAATAAATAAACAAATACAATAAAATCAATAAAACAGCATATATGCATATTTTTCTATTATGTTAAAGCATGCACCTGGGTGATTTATTTTTATTATTTTATTTTGGGTTTTTTTTTAGCAGAACCAGCTTGTTTGGAAATCAAAATCAAAATGCAATGATTTTATTTGAATAAAATCTCCTGAGTTAACCACTATCTGGTTGTCAGTCACAGAAAAAGATGACATATCAGTATTACTTCTGCTTTTGTGTTCCTTTTTCTGAGTCTTTTCTCTGAAAAAGTTGTATTATTTTACTGTCGTGTAGTTGTTTCCATGTTTTCAGCTCCAGGATGTAGTCGTGGTTGGAAATGAAAATAACTTTGGTTTTGTTGTTTCTTTCAAAGTAATAGTTGGAGTATTTCTTGTAGTCTTCTGTAATGAATCCATATGCACTTACCTGAGAACAGGAGGAGTTAGAGAATAGCCACACCAAAGAAAAATCATAATTATTTGAGAATTTGCATGTTATAATTAAGATGTTTTGACATTCGACCAAGAAACATCTTCAGTTTAGAATGACATTTCTAGAGTCAGAGGAAGAACGTCGAAACAAACCCGTCACAGCCGGATATCCCATCTTTTAGCCCATTTTCTTAGCTTCTTTCTTTACTCTTTATTGTAATATGTGCCTTTTATTGTGGTTTTTATATCAAAGGCAGACAAGTTTAAATAGCATTAACTTACTGTGTCACAGGTGTGTAGAGCCAAGAAAAGAGTGAATGCCCCGTTGGTTGGTCTGACAAATGGCCAGAAGGAGCCGTTCAGATTAAGAGACAGTAAGAACCTGTGGACGATGTGTTTTATATGCATGCGAAAAAACAACAACATTATAGACCATAAAGTGATAAAGTGAGAGATTTTTGATTGTTGAAAGAGTTTAACCTGTTTCGCACATATCTGAGGAAATCCTGGTGCACGACGTAGAAACGACTCTCATTGTACTGCCCGCCATAGTACGTCCTCGGCCTGCGAGAGGGAATACAAAATCTGGTGTGATTATGTTATATTTACAAGAGTTGAACTGTGCACTGGCCACCACTGACTGGAGACATGTTTTCAGGGCCTGCACTGGATGTACAACATGTATGTTTCTGTGTGTGTTAGTATGTACTTGCCGCTTGTTTAGGTATTCTCCAACCTTGACCTGTTCTCCTGTCAGAAGACCCTGGAGCCAGCGAAAATCCCTTAACCCCTCAGGAATCAACACAAACTTTATACCCTGCCAAAAGTTTGAAGGAGGACAGAGATGAGTGTATGTTTGGAGCACGTTTTGACTCATAGTATATTAACGCCTTTGGTGTTTTGAGTTTCAGGACCTGGTAATAAGGGGCAGAGTTGAATCCATACTTCTTGAGCCAAAACACAGATGCACTGAGGGAGTGGGCTGTGTGGACGTACACTGATGTTTTGGCTCCTACGTCCTCCTCGTAACCTTTGATGAGGGCCCCATTGACCCTGGGGGGAGATGCACATGTGAGCCTTTTGTTTGTTTCGTGCATACGTGTTATTGGTCTAATGTAGGTTTGTATATAGATTGGTGAAGGCAATATTGGTAAACCAACTTGAAGATTGCAAATACAGTAATGTATTAACTGCACGGACGTCTAATGACTTTCCTTCAGTCAGTGGACCCCCCACACAGAGGACGATACGTCAACTGACTACATGTGTATAGCAGCCCCTCAGTGGCTAGTTTTGTTAAAATCGAGTCATTAGTACAAACAGCTTCAAACAACTGTCTCTGCTTTCTCCGTGGTCTCCATCTTTCTTACCGGAAAACATAATCATGGGAATCAATCTCTTTTCCCATCTTAGAGCCATTGAGGATCCCCCCATTGCCCACCACAGCACAGCGCACACAGCCATCTCCACCTGGCTTTGGGGAGAGTAGAGGCTCCTTTGGCTCTGGGATCAGTTTCACTGAAGACATCACATCTGCAAAACAAGAAACCCATAGCATGACTTGACGACCATCCAAGAGTTAATGGTAAGTGCTAATGCGTTATGTTTTTTTCATAAAACCTACTGCTACTCTTGACTAATTGAGTTAATGGTAAGTGCTAATGTGTTATATATATATTTAATTGAAAACTGTAGTGTACATTCATAAATGCTATGCAACATTGTCTTTTTCCACCTTTCGAGTCTTTTTCTTCCTTGATACCTTAAGACCAGCTGCACCAGTCACTTGAAAGTGTTGTTGAGTAAGGGATGCTCGGTATGCGTTAATTGTTAATCAATGTCACATTTTTTGTGTCTCAACTCAGTCCATGTGTTTCACACAGACATTAAAAACACCCACCGTCATACTTGTACTCCATGAAGCCAAAGGGATTGTTAAAATGTGAAAGTCGGTTCCACTCGCTCATGTTGATGTTGTCTTTGTGTAGAAACAAGCGAATGTTGGGGAGGAAAGCCTTTCTGAAGCTCTCATCCTGAGAGTTTCGCACAGACTCAGCACAAGTCTGAAAACATGAGATAAAATACCAAATAATGAAAAATTTTAATAAGAAAAAAGAACACAGGATATGTAATTTATCCCATGTCACTGACTGATCAAACAGGGGGTGACTAAAGCTTGTAGTGTTAACCACTCATGTAAATAATTAACTGTGATCAAGTAATACAGTAGGCTACTGTGGAAGCAATAAAAGTTCATAGAAAAATATCCATGCAGGTCACACCAAAAGTACACATCAAAGCAAAGATATCATGAGCCATGTTAACCCAGTCTTATAAACTAAGATGCTTACCGTCTGTCTTTGTGGGGCGTCCTGGTTATAGACTTCCTCAAAATCCCAACGAGGATACTTTGTGAAGTTTTTTTTGTAGAGTATGGGTATGGGGGTCTCAGCCTCAGGTGCAGGTGGTGTGGTGGTTTTAACCCGAGCTGTGTTTATCTTTGTAACAGATTTTGTTGTCGTAGACCCTGCAGCTTTGGCTTGGGCTGTGCTAAACACAGCGGGCAGCAGAGCCAAGTTTCCCCTTTTGTTGCGAAACGTACAGTAACGTCACTGTCGGTGTGTTTTCCTGAATATACAGTGCTGTTAAAAATGCAAATGTACGAATACAACTTACCTGCTTTTTGATAAATATTCCCATGATAAAATTAAAAGTACGCTGGTGACACCCATCACAAACATCAACGAAAAAGTTCTGTAATTTCTGACTGCCATCTCTCCGGTTTGGACTCTTTGCTTCTCAGTTGGAAAAAGATTAGTGATTAGTGTCGATGTGCCAGGTAGGAGGGCCACCTGCAGTGTATTATGCCAGCACATTTGACTACGACTACCCAGGAGGTGACTGGCAGAGTACACACAATAAAAACAAACACATTCTTGATAATACATGTGGAAGTTTATTGCACAACTCAGTGGAAATAATGCAATAACTTTACAGGGTTTCAAACCTGTTTCACATTTAGTGAAAGTAAAGTTGAAAAAAAGATGTTAAATTAACATTTTATAATGATATAAAACCAAAAGACAGTGCAACAGTCCTTACAACAAATAAAAGTTGCTGTTCGGTGGATTGTACAGCTATGATGTGAAATGCCGGCGAGGTCCTTCAGTTACGCTCACAGATAATAGAGCAGCACAGTCTGATGGTGGATGGCAGAGGTGGGTAGAGTAGCCAAAAATTTTACTCAAGTAAGAGTATAGTTACTTTAGAATAATATTACTCAAGTAAAAGTAAAAAGTAGTCATTCAAATATTTACTTGAGTAAGAGTAGAAAGTACTTGGTGAAAAAGCTACTCAAGTACTGAGTAACTGCTGAGTAACCTCTGATTTGTTCGTTTAATGATCAGCGTGTAACTGTAGGCCTAATCAAATACACAGAAATATAATAGCAATGAAAAAATTCAGATATTGCCAAAGATCAACATTTAACAACTATGACAATAGCCTAAATGACTTTTTTTTTTTTTTACAAGTAACATAAATTAAGACAAATTCAACTGCAACAACTTCCATAGGCCTATGAACTGCCTGAGACTAATGCCAGACCCAGGTATTTAAACCCAGAGTGGGTGGTCCTATGATTGGTTTCTAGTGAAACCAAAGTCACATGACCATCCCCCCCCCCCCCCCGAGACTCGAGTCTCGAGTCACATGACCACACCCGACACTGGAGGGATGGTCATGTGACTAGGAGTCACATGTCTCCAGGTGTGTATGGGGTTTAAATTTCCTGGGGAGGAAGAAGAATAACATGAGCTGGATTACTGAGAACCTTCACCAAAGACGGTTTATATTGAATATCTTTGCCTTCACGGATGTTATCCACCACATACCAGCTAGGGCTGACGTCATCCTAATCATTTACTAGCCGCAGTTTCTCAAATTTGAGGCGGAGTGGCCGTCCTGTTTACCGTGGAGCTTTTGTGTGCGGTCACGTGACTGCCTGGCTCTGTCTGATTGGTTAAACGGAGGCAAACGTCGCGAGTGGCTACATCTGATTGGTGAAACGCAGTCATGTGACAGAGGCTCGGAAGTATCTCCATTAAAACAAACAATTTGCACATTAGATCGATAAGAAAAAGTAGCGAGTAGCGACCGGAATGTAGCTCAATGTAACGGAGTAAAAGTACCGCTTCTTCTGAAGAAATATACTCAAGTAAAAGTAACAAGTAGGCTGCATGGAAACTACTCTTAGAAGTACAATTTATCCAAAAAGTTACTCAAGTAAATGTAACGGAGTAAATGTAGCGCGTTACTACCCACCTCTGGTGGATGGCAACGCAAAATATCAGAGTCAGAGAGCAGTCTCAGATGGAGTAGAGTTTGAGCTGGTCCTCCATGTCTCCCTCCGTCACCTCCCCAAACGTCTCTTTGTTGTCTTGCAGCAGCTGGAAGATGGCAGCCAGCTGCTCCCGTTGCACCCTGCGAAAGCGAATCAATCAATCATCAGAGAGATAGTTTTATTGCACTGTAAAGAAATACAGTGAGACTTTATTTCACCATTAAAAAAATATGCCCACTGTCGTACTTGAACTCCAAAAAAACAAAAGGATTGTTAAAATGTGAACATTGATTCCACTCAGTCATGTTGATGTTTTCTTTGTGCAGAATGAATGTATGAGAGTTTTGCACAGACTCGGCATGAAGTTCAAAAGCCAATCACACTTTCTTTTTTTAAGGTCTCATCCGTCCTACAATGTTTTGTGGGGAAAAACCTATAGAAATGAGAACTGACTGAACACAACAATAATAAATTCTAAACTAGAAATCCTTACATTTAATCCGCTAAAAGGCTAGGTAGGCAGCTTTTTTTTTTTTTTTTTTTTTTTTTTTTACAGTATTAGGCAAAAACTTACACACTAACCTTGGGGATAATGCAAATGAAGTGATGTGAAAAAAGATCAGACGTCTGCGTCTCCTCTAGGCTCTGTTTTCAGCCTGCAAAGAATCTACCCGTGACGGTAGATTTTGACCAATCACAGAGCAGCAGCTGTTGTTCGTAGTATTGGGACATTTTAAAACGTAAGAAAGTGACGTTATTTCTCTACTCGCTGCTCATAGACGGACTGGCTGAGGGGATGAGAACCGTGTGGACTCAACTCCAAGCTTTTTTCTAGGTTTCTTCCTACCTAGCCTTTAAATGCTGAAATGGTAAAAGGAAATTTACCAGTTTATCCATCATCATCATCATCATCATCATCATCATCATCATCATCATCATCATCATCATCATCATCACCATCACCATCACCATCATCATCACAGGAGGTAAGGATGTCCATCCACTCTCAAACAAACGAGCTGCTCCTTGTGTCGGCAGGGATCAGTCAGTTTTCAGTGTTGACACGTTTCAGACAAAAAAAAGAAAAGACACCCACTTCAGTTCTCATAGTGGTAGCTCTTATGGGTCAGCAGGTGGCGCTGTTTGTTGGAGTACCTGTCTGATAAACCTTCAGTAGCCTGCATGTGATCCTAATCACCTTAACTACTCACAGTCCATTTGAGTTCATGATTTTGAGCTTTGTTTGAAGCAAATATAGTCATCCAGATACAGCTATGACAAATTATCAAAGACAATATGTTTCTGCTTCAGTATTTATTCATTAAATTCACACACTTACATTCACTTGTGCTTTTTTCTCACATTCACAAACAGTACCATGACAACCTGTCAACCTCGCCTAACTTGAAACATAGATGTTTGTTAAATTATTTATTCATTTTAAAGAAATCTCAAACCTAAAATACCCAAATATGTATTTTTTTCATGACATTTACATCAGATGTCTTGAATTAGTTCAATATGTCACCTTTTTTACTACTTTGCATAATAGAATGTTAAATAAATAAACAAATACAATAAAATCAATAAAACAGCATATACTTTTATATGCATATATATTTTTTCTATTATGTTAAAGCATGCACCTGGGTGATTTATTTTTATTATTTTATTTTGGTTTTTTTTTAGCAGAACCAGCTTGTTTGGAAATCAAAATCAAAATGCAATGATTTTATTTGAATAAAATCTCCTGAGTTAACCACTATCTGGTTGTCAGTCACAGAAAAAGATGACATATCAGTATTACTTCTGCTTTTGTGTTCCTTTTTCTGAGTCTTTTCTCTGAAAAAGTTGTATTATTTTACTGTCGTGTAGTTGTTTCCATGTTTTCAGCTCCAGGATGTAGTCGTGGTTGGAAATGAAAATAACTTTGGTTTTGTTGTTTCTTTCAAAGTAATAGTTGGAGTATTTCTTGTAGTCTTCCGTAATGAATCCATATGCACTTACCTGAGAACAGGAGAAGTTAGAGAATAGCCACACCAAAGAAAAATTATAACTATTCGAGAATTTGCATGTTATAATTAAGATGTTTTGACATTCGACCAAGAGACATCTTCAGTTTTGAATGACATTTCTAGACTCAGAGGAAGAACGTCGAAGCAAACCCTTCACAGCCGGATATCCCATCTTTTAGCCCATTTTCTTAGCTTCTTTCTTTACTCTTTATTGTAATATGTGCCTTTTATTGTGGTTTTTATATCAAAGGCAGACAAGTTTAAATAGCATTAACTTACTGTGTCACAGGTGTGTAGAGCCAAGAAAAGAGTGAATGCCCCGTTGGTCGGTCTGACAAATGGCCAGAAGGAGCCGTTCAGATTAGGAGACAGTAAGAACCTGTGGACGATGTGTTTTATATGCATGCGAAAAAACAACAACATTATAGACTATAAAGTGATAAAGTGAGAGATTTTTGATTGTTGAAAGAGTTTAACCTGTTTCGCACATATCTGAGGAAATCCTGGTGCACGACATAGAAACGACTCTCATTGTACTGCCCGCCATAGTACGTCCTCGGCCTGCGAGAGGGAATACAAAATCTGGTGTGATTATGTTATATTTACAAGAGCTGAACTGTGCACTGGCCACCACTGACTGGAGACATGTTTTCAGGGCCTGCACTGGATGTACAACATGTATGTTTCTGTGTGTGTTAGTATGTACTTGCCGCTTGTTTCGGTATTCTCCAACCTTGACCTGTTCTCCTGTCAGAAGACCCTGGAGCCAGCGAAAATCCCTTAACCCCTCAGGAATCAACACAAACTTTATACCCTGCCAAAAGTTTGAAGGAGGACAGAGATGAGTGTATGTTTGGAGCACGTTTTGACTCATAGTATTAAACCCTTTGGTGTTTTGAGTTTCAGGACCTGGTAATAAGGGGCAGAGTTGAATCCATACTTCTTGAGCCAAAACACAGATGCACTGAGGGAGTGGGCTGTGTGGACGTACACTGATGTTTTGGCTCCTACGTCCTCCTCGTAACCTTTGATGAGGGCCCCATTGACCCTGGGGGGAGATGCACATGTGAGCCTTTTGTTTGTTTCGTGCATACGTGTTATTGGTCTAATGTAGGTTTGTATATAGATTGGTGAAGGCAATATTGGTAAACCAACTTGAAGATTGCAAATACAGTAATGTATTAACTGCACGGACGTCTAATGAGTTTCCCTCAGTCAGTGGACCCCCACACAGAGGACGATTCGTCAACTGACTACAGGTGTATAGCAGCCCCTCAGTGGCTAGTTTTGTTAAAATCGAGTCATTAGTACAAACAGCTTCAAACAACTGTCCCTTGGCGACTCCGCTGCTTTCTCCGTGGTCTCCATCTTTCTTACCGGAAAACATAATCATGGGAATCAATCTCTTTTCCCATCTTAGAGCCATTGAGGATCCCCCCATTGCCCACCACAGCACAGCGCACACAGCCATCGCCGCCTGGCTTTGGGGAGAGTAGAGGCTCCTTTGGCTCTGGGATCAGCTTCACTGAAGACATCACATCTGCAAAACAAGAAACCCATAGCATGACTTGACGACCATCCAAGAGTTAATGGTGAGTGCTAATGCATTATATATATATTTTTTAACAGCATTAAAATGTAAAAGTTGTTTTTTGTGGGACATTTTTTCCCTAAAACCTACTACTCTTGACTAATTGATTTTATCAACTCTCTCTGATGATCATATTATTTACATTATGTAAATTAAATTTGGCTGTAATTACGTAATGGGCTCAAAGGTATCACTAGTAGTAGTAGTTCTGTGCATTGATGTCATTATCAAAGGGACTGAACAGGAAAGAAATATTGAATATCAAGGTTCAAGGTTTTTATTTGTGTTCCCGTAGGGCAGTTATTGTTGCAGCCAGCGAGTAAAAAGAACATACAATTAAAAGTCTGGGGTAAAAATACCAATAATGTCAAAACACCCACCGTGGTACTTGTACTCCATGAAACCAAAGGGATTGTTAAAATGTGAAAGTCGGTTCCACTCGCTCATGTTGATGTTGTCTTTGTGCAAAAACAAGCGAATGTTGGGGAGGAAAGCCTTCTTGAAGCTCTCATCCTGAGAGTTTCGCAGAGACTCAGCACAAATCTGAAAAAAATTGGATAAAATATTTACAAAGGAAAACAACACAGTAGGTAGCCTATATGTAATTAAGTCTGACTGAGTAAACATCAGATTTCAGTGATAACAGGTGACTAAAGCTTGTAGTCTAACCACTCAAATGGAAATAACTGATTGAGATTAAAAGCAGCGATACTGACTGGGCAAGCATTGAAAGCAAAAGTTAATGAATAAATCATGCAGGTCACACCAAAGCCAAGGTACAGTAGCCTCCACATTCGTACAAAGGTATCATCAGCCATGTTTAGCCTACTCAGCCTTACAAATTGTTATTTTAAGATGCTTACTGTTAGTCTAGGCAGGGCATCCTGGTTATAGACATCGTCAAAGTCCCACCGAGGATACCTCTTGAAGGATTTTCTGTAGAGAACAGGTATGGGGGTCTCACCTTCAATTGTAAATTCACTGAAAAAAAGAAGGAAAAATGGCGTCTGTTGAATTTGTTCAGCGTCTTTGGTGAAGCCTGTTACAATTCAGCTCAGTATGGGCGTCTGGAATTAATTTGAGTAGTCTATGCACAAGTTTATTGTCGCTGTGTCTTTAAAGTTTCAAAGCTGCTGTCATTTCAAAACATGCAGCGCCATTAGCTACTTCTGTGCCACTTAGCCTACTTTCTGTTGATAAGCTAACTAAAAGACTAATGTGTAAATTTGCATTAAATCATCTGTGCCAGCTGAACAGAACTTCATTCCAACAACATAATTTAAAAAGTAGCCAGCTCCTGGGTAGTTTGTAAAGTTAGGCTTCTTATCTGATAAATTAGCATTTGTTAGCACTAGCATTAGCTTTGGCCAAGGAGCGCCGTGAGTGTTTTCCTGTGGTCTTTTGACAGTCAGAAGATTAATTTAGCTAAACAATTTTGTGGTTAAAGTAGCACTATCACAAATTCCAATTTTTGTGGGCCACTAGAAGGGGCCGGTGGTGCAGCGTATCAGACACATAGCGTGCCGTTCAGCGGCTGAGCGCCGGGCCGGCTTGTCTCATAACAAAAAGGAATTGTACATTTGCTCCACAGGCACTACACCATTGGCTATATTTTGTGTACATAGTTATGGCTCCCCTGGACCCATTTATTGTATATTTCAGTGTTTTTTATTGCTAGCCTATTACTGATAGTGATAGAGTGCTACTTTAAATTTAGGGTATCGAGTTAATTGTGTTGTGTTGATGGTGAACTTTAATTGTAGCAAGACCAAATCAGTCACTGAAAGTGATGCATGTGGTCAGCCACAATTGTCTCAAGTGCTAAGCAAAAAATGTCACTTGGGTTTCCTGTTGCAGTTAAAGGAGCTGTGTGTGAGAATGTGGTAAAAAACTGTTGGTATTGCAGCGCGTTGTTTCCCCTCCCCCCCAGACTTGAGATTGCCAGATAGCCGCACGGTAACTTCTGACCTGATCCAGCTTTGTGGTCATGGTACCCCGAGACTCAAGGACCTTACACATCAGGAATGTGACAAATAAAAGACATGAAATTCAAAACCACTCATACCAGTCGCGATGCAAATATGCAATAGGCACCATCCCAGAAAAGGGCCTTAACTCAAACAATCTCTATGCCCTCGGAAACATGATAACATAGAACAAAATGAACTGGATAAAGCTTTATACATGCACTGAGAAAAACAGATTATTGTGCAAAAATCTAGGTGTGTGTGTCCAGGAGAAAATTTGGCACGCTCCGACATCTTTCATCAATCTTTCAAACGCATCTTATCATAATGCAGAGCCTGGTTCGAGGCAACAGGCCAAGACACAAAATCAAAAATTTGTTCTCTCTCTCACGGCTGCAAGAAAATAATGTCATTCTTTTAATATGAATAAACTGATGAATAAACTTTTACTTTGTTTGATATGTGGAATATGAATAAAACCAAAGTGGAGCCATCACAAGACTGTTTTTACATTTCACTTTTAGCCAATTTCATTTAAATAAAATACCCTACAATAAAATAAGACACTGAAAACCAT
Organism: Decapterus maruadsi; assembly: GCA_030347415.2. NCBI lineage: Eukaryota > Metazoa > Chordata > Actinopteri > Carangiformes > Carangidae > Decapterus > Decapterus maruadsi. The sequence continues at coordinate 6,547,629 of CM064888.1, read as the reverse complement.
CCAACCACTTCCTCAAATGCAAAATGAAAAGACGACCGCACCACCACAACTTTGATAAAATGAACACTCTGGTCTTAGGAGCCTTTAGTCTCTGATGACATACTGTATTGGATGATTTATGTATGACTACATAAACAACATCCTTTTCAAAACCCTATTAAAACACACACCCTTACAGTGACAGTTCACTCATAGTTCACTCATGGCACCTACATGTGTGTGCAGTGTTTCCTCTCTTATCTCTCTCTCGTGCGGAAACACTGATGAAAATGTTGATCATTTCACACTTACATGCGTTTAGAGAAATTGTTTTTGCATATGTTTTTTTCTGTTCCTCTTCTCGTGGAGAAGTGTAATGATTGCAGAGCTTCATTTAAGCTATAAAACAAATTTCAATAGTTTTGAATCAACACAAAGTGTTGACTGGACAGGTATAATTTTCACTGGTTGCTGCCAAAGCAAAAACTTTGTGTGCAGCCAATTGAATGAATTATGCTTTCCAGCAGTGTTTAGCTTCGTCCCTGGTTTTATTGTTGTAGAACCTGCCGTTTTTTCTCGGGCCTGTGCTAAAAATAGCAGGCAGCTGAGGCAAGTTTCCTTTTTTTATTCCAAAATGTACATCACTGTTGTTTCTTCCTGAATTCCTAATTAGTGCTGCTAAATTGGAAACAGAAGATGCAACATTCAAGCACTGGCAAGTCACTTTAAGAGACTTTGATTAAAAAAAAAAAAAAATAAGTACTAGGCCTGGAAACATTCTGCTCTAAAATACAAATCCAACTTACCTGATGCTTTCTGATAAATATCCCCTTGAGAAATAATAAAGTACACTGCTGACAAAAAACGATCCTGTCAAAATGATTTTGTAGTTTTTGACTGCCATCCCTTTGCTGTATCACTTTGTTGTGTAAAACGCTGCTGAGGCAGAAAACCCACCTTCATGACCTTACAGTGTAGTCACTACAGAACAGCTTCCTCATAAGATGGAAAAAAAAAATCCACCACATAGCGAGGATGTTACGTCAACTCTGCAGTAACTTCTCTAGCTGTTGCATGCAGTCAGTCCTGGAGCCAGCTCAGTAGGGGCGGCTGAAAACCAGGGGGGGTGGCTGGAATAGAGCCAGTCAACATGTGCATTTGTTTGAGCTGTGCAGACGTGCGCATCAGCAGGACACCTCTGGTAAAAGAAAAAAAAGAGAGAGGATGAGTGTTGTCTCGAAAGAGGAGAACTCGGACGAGTGACTGAAAAGACACAATGTGGTGCACAATGGGGACACCAGGCAGTTGACCACAGTCACGGTGCAGCAGCTGCTCTGCTGTTCACCCAGAGCGCAGAATGATGCACTGACTGTGTGATGGGTTCAAGGACAACTGGAAACTCAGAATCTGGACTTTTTGTTAAACATGACAGTGGAGTCTTTTCAGAGTTTTGGGTAGTTTAATTTGTACACATCATAGACTGAAATCAATAATGATGAAAAAGAAAATACTACGTTCTGACTGGGGGGACATCTTTCCTTTTCTTTTTCTTTTTTTCATTATTCATTTTGGGTTTAGGTGCTGTAAAGGGCCTTTATTCAGAGTTGAACCTGGGCCGTTGCAGGAGGGGGACTAAGGCTAAGCCCATGTGCTGCAGCCAGTGACATCTCTGATCTTTTTTTGACCCTGCACTACAGCCAGGCCACTGTCGAGTAGGATTGAGATCCCAGGACTTGGCCTCCTATAACAGCATGAACTGTCATATTGGAAGTAATGATTGCTGTTACGAATGACAGTAATAAAAGTAAGGAGACTGCACAGAGAAATGTATGTAGAAATGTTTCAAACAGTGGTACATTAAAGCAGGAAGATGGCTGTTTGTGGTTTCACATCTCTAACCACCCTCTTCCTGCCAAGTAGGCCCACTTTTTAGAAATGTTAAACTAGATAAACCAAATTGAGGATGGGCAAAAGGAAGGGGTGCAATGGAAAAATACCTACCACTCTGCAGAATGAAAATATTTCCATATAAAAGGATGTATGAGTCGAAAATTACGTGAAGAAATCAACCTCTGAAAGGGCAGGGAGGGAGTTGTCCATCTGGGGTATGAAAAGAACGGTTAGAAGTATTTAACCTCAGAGTGTAAACGTGACCTGCAGCAACGGTGCAAGAGCAAATGTTTGGACTGTCCAATTGTTAGTTGGGGAACCTGATCTTTCCTTGTCACTCAAAGAGGGAGTAGGCCTAACTGAGAAATGAGCGCTTTGTTCCTCTTTGAGGATTTATTGAGTTCACTGTTCTGTTCCTCCTTGTGGATTACTTGGGCTTGGTCCAGAGTTCACAGTTCCTCTCAGTGGGTTCAAAAGAACAACTGTGAAGCGCTTCGAAACAGCAGAGTCGTTGGGAGGGATATATGTATAGAGAGAAGGAGAAGGAGGATGACACTTCAGAGGCTGAACATCATGATCATTATGATCATTGTTGGGGCGTGATCTCGCCTAGGGCACCAAAATGGCGAGAGACGGCCCTGCTAACCAACTGGCCACATCTGCTGTTGAAGGTCACACAGAGACATGAGTGATGATAGAAAGACTTTTGCATATCCAGTTAAAAATGTTGTTCAACTGGTCAGGTGTGAGTATTAGGCCGTTCAATGATGTCCCATGTCCTTCGCCCTTTGTCTACATTCAGCAGGTAGCAGGTAATCTGTTGGCAGCAGTGTAACCCTTTGTTGCGTCTGTTCTGCTTCACATGAGCAGGATCATGACATCTTTGTGAGACTGACATGTCCTTTCAGCTATAGGAGGGGCGAGTTGGGTGGAGACAAGCTGATCAGATTGTGGGACCACTGGTGCATTTGCACGTACTGTAGATAGGTGCATTCTTCCACCTGCGCAGACAAGTCAGCCAAACGTGTAACCCTTGCCTTAGTTATAATCAATCTTTCTTGTCCTTTTTACCATTACGGCCAATGTCTGTGTGACAGCCTACCTGACGACCTAAAATTAATTTATTTTACAATTCTGATAGATATTCAATTCATTAAGTTTAACATTTTTTTCTCTCTAATTTTTATTTTTCTTACCTTCTTTTTTATCTGTTTTATCTGTAGTGTTTCGTCATTTCAAAATTTTGAGTGTCGTGAAGCACTTCCTCTAAAGAAGCCTATTTTTTTCTGCTGACTTAACGTTAGTGGAGGCTGCGTTAGCACTTTTCTTGTTTTTAATTGCCTTCTCTTTTTATTGCATGATAAATTAAGCAAGTTTAACAATTTTTTTCTCTCTATTTTTTATATTTCTTTTGTGTATAGTGTTTCACTTCAAATTGTTTAAAGATCCTCGCTGTGAGAGTGGTGACTTATCTTTCTGCATGAAAAGTGCTCTGTAAATAAAGTTTGTTTCTTTGATTGATATGGGTTACTTCTTGGACAAAATGCCAAGTCAAATACTATGTGTCAAGTCCTGGATCACAAATCTCAGAGTTTCCTCCACTAAATCAAAGAAGGCTATTTGTAAAGTACCGTAGGGCTTGTAACATATAGGTCAGTTGTAACATTTTCATCAGGAACAAGTTGAGAATCACCTGATTTGCTCAGTTTAGTCCTATTTCCGTATGTGAAGGAGTAGCACCCTGTGGCAGACATTGACCGTTTTAGATGGGAAAAACACATTTTTAATTAAATTTAATGAAAATACATCTGATACAGGATAAAATCTCTACATCAGACTCAAAATAATGACAACATACAAAAAAACCTCTCACAAATATACCATTAGAAACTTCAATAACCCATACATAATATCACTTAAATACATATAACGGAAAAAATCCAAAAATAATCTCTCACATTACGTTTTTGTGTTTGTGTTGCAGAGTTAACAGTTATGCCATTTACTAGCAGACAGTTAGTATCACATTTTGAATGCTCAGATATGTCAAAAATCCTACAACCAGCCCTGGTCTCCCCACCAAATCCAGGTGAAGAGGACACCAGCAGAAATAAAAGAATTAAAGATCCATACATGTACTGTATGTACTCAAAGGAAAAATAAACTGTATGCAAATGTTCACAATTTCATTACATTCAGATAGTCAGATATAACTATTTTTGTTCAGAACTAGATTCAAATACAGTATAACATTCTTGTTTGAGGTTAAGTCTATGTTTTCAGTGCTGACCTTGTCAAACTAATGTTATTTGTACAGTATACACTATGTGCTGCATATGAAAACATAAACAGGATTTATGGGAATGGGACCAGAGGGAGAACTGTGTCCGAGTCTGTTCTTTGAAACAGTTTCATTATTTTAGTGTCATGTAGTTTTTTCCAAGTTTTCATCTCCAGGATGTAGTCGTGGTTGATGAAGAAAACAACGTGGGTTTTGGCGCCCCTTTCTACATAATAGTTGAAGTATTTCTTGTGGTCCTCAGTCATAAATCCATACGCATTTACCTGAGAAAAGGAAGAATTAGGGACTATTCACACCAAAGAAGTTACAGTACATGCACAGTTCATAAAATGTCAAACTATCCCTTTAGAGAGTTAACAAACTACATCTAAAGTTTCATGTGGGGGTGTGTGAATTACTATAGATTTTCAGTAAACTAGTCAATATAGACTGAATCGCCTTGTTGTTTACATTCTAGGCTACTTCCAGGTAGAAAACCAGCACGTAATTTGAATGGGAACAGTAAACAGAGAGTTTAGCTATACAAATCATATTTTTCACGCCCTATCACCGTTTAGACAAATCTGAAATCATTGAAGAAACATTACTATTTCTGTCTGTGTGTTGCTATGTGTTGTATTTATTCCGTTTGGGGGAATCACGGTGTCTACAAAGCATCAGTGGCTGCAGCTGACAGGGAGCTAACAGTGGCAGCTAAGCTAACGGCGGTAGCTAAGCTAACAGCAGGATGTCAGCTGTTAAAACCCTCTCGTTGTCGGACACGACATGAAACTACTCCAGCTAGTTCAATCATGTTGTAACTCAGATATCCACTGGAAAAAATTTTTATGGACCGTTTATTGAGTCACTGAGTTATTAAAGTTAAACAGCTAACCGTTAGCCCGGCTAATCTATGATAACCATGTCTAATTACAAAAATGTGCACACATAAATAGTAATGTTTGTCCAATCATTGGTTTTATAGACTTTAAAAACATCAGATTAGTCTAAACGGCGATATATTTACATGAAAAAATAGCGAAACTCTCATCCGTCACTATTGTTCGAATGCTGGTTTTCTACCCGGAAGTAGTTGTAAACAACTAGGCGATTCGTCGTATTAACTTACGGTGTCACAGGTGTGTAGAGCCAGGAAGAGAGCGAATGCCCCATTGGTCGGTCTGACAAGTGGCCAGAAGGAGGCATTCACATTACGAGACAGTAAGAACCTGTAGGTGATGGTTAAATATAAAATCAACTTAATGTATTAAAATGTGTTTTATGAGAAAATAACATAATTCAGCCTCCAAAATGACCTGATCGGTAAGATATCAATTTATGCAGACGATTCACAACTGTATCAGTGGATTCTAGAAATAGTCAATCAAAAAACCCATCATTTTAATGTGACATCCAACTGAATCTTTTACTATTGATTTTATTGCCATACATATAGTTTTGCCATTGTTGCTATTGTTTATCATTATTCTTATTGTGGTTAGAATTTTTGGGTCCTTTGAGATATTTTGGCTGTCACGCTACATGAAAAGTTTTATCATTATTATAATAAACCACATGAAGTGAAAAGTTTGAGTGTGACCTGTTTCGCACATATCTGAGGAAATCCTGGTGCAGGACATAGAAACGGCTCTCGTTGTACTGCCCGCCATAGTATGTCCTCGGTCTGAGGGGAGAAAATACGATGGTAATGAGTTTAGTTACTACTTTGTTACTGTTTAGTCACGTCATATTTATAAGCACTGGACAGTACATTATTGCAGACGTCATAGGATATTTGGATGTGTATTAGTGTGTACTTGCCGCTTGTTCTTGTAGGGACCAGCTTCAATCCTTTCTCCTGTCAGAAGACCCTGGAGCCAGAGCCAATCCCTCATCCCCTCGGGAATCAGCACATGCTTTATACCCTGCCGAAAGCAGTAGGAGGACTGATGAGTGTGTGTTTGGAGTACGTTTAAACAATCCCAGTATCAGTTAATTCCTTTGAGTTTCAGTACCTCATCGTTAGGAATAGAGGTGTATCCGTACTTCTTGAGCAAGTACAGTGATGAGGTGATGGAGTGGGCTGTGTGGACATACACCGATGTCTTGTTCCCTACGTCCTCCTCGTAACCTTTGATGATGGCGCCATTCATCCTGCCACACAAACACATCAACACGTCTTTCATAATTGCAATCAACAGAATTGACAGGGTTGACATTGGAAAGAAATGACATCGGCTTTAAAATGAACTGATACACACCGAGAATCAGACTAAAGAGTCTTAGGTGACAATGGGTGAAAAAAACTGGATTGCACTGTTCTGAAAGAAAGATAAAGGTTTCGTAATAAAATCAGCACAAACCAGTTATGTCTGTCTCAGTACATTGACTGAAGACAGCAGTGTGACTTAAATATTCTGGACACACACACTCCTATAGACAGATTCTTTTATCGCCATTGTAAAGAAATACAATGAAAGTTTGTTTGGGCATTTAAAAATATGGAAAAAGGAATGCCTATACATACACACACATGGTGTAACCATGTTGACTGAACACCAGCCTGTGTCTTCTGCAGTTGTAATCTTGACAGTTATGACTGATGCTCTGTTTTCAAAGTAACTCTACCTCTATCTAAACAATGGCCACGTGAAGTCCAGTTGACTGACTAGTGTCTTGTCTAGTGTTTCCGTTTGAATTCACAGAAGAAGAAATCCTTATACAATAACATTGAGCTGGTAAAACGGCTTATTCTAACAACTGTCCCTTGGTGGCTGTTATCCAACAAGCTCTCCGTGGTCTCCATCTTTCTTACCGGAAAACATAATCATGGGAATCGATCTCTTTTCCCATCTTAGAGCCATTGAGGATCCCCCCGGTTGCCACCACGGCACAGCGCACGCAGCCATCTCCACCTGGCTTCGGGGAGAGTAGAGGCTCCTTTGGCTTTGGGATCAGCTTCACTGAAGACATCACATCTGCAAAACACATAGCATGATTTAAGATGCTAAAATCCTTAGCCCACTTTTAACTTCTCAACAGGCCGGTACCGAGAAATTAAGTCGAACGTTTTAGTAGAACCCTCGCTTTCACTGGGAAAAAAAATCAGACTTTGAGGATAAAGTCATAATTTTCCAAGAATAAAGTCATAAATAAACCACAAAGAAGTCACTTTATTAAGTTTTAATATTTTTTCACTTAAAATGTTTAGATCCCCATGCGGTTAGCTTATCCAAACGAGTAGAAGTTTGCTCCGACATTTCAGAGAAGTGATTAAATTCTTTTTCAGAGATAAATGTTGGTCTCATTGATTAAATCTAACATTTGTGGCAGTCGCATTAGTTTGTTCGAATGAAAAGTGAAGCTTTGTGTGTGTTGGACAGAGGAGCAGCGCTGCCTCTGGGCTCTTTAGCCTACGTACAGAAATCACCACATTTGCTCCTTTCAGTAAATGAATGTTTTACAATGAACCGATAAGTCTGCATTTAATTGTATTCGATTAAGTTTTATAACATGGACACTTCAGGACTTTGAAAAGAATATGAAATACAGTGCCTCTATTCTGCAGAAAGAACCAGGCAGACTTGGAGGAAGTCACTGCATTTTTCTAATTCTCATAATATTATGACTTTATTCTCCGGTCATTGTTCTCTTAGTTTGTCTTAGAGTCTAAACCTGCCAGACCATTTTGTATACTGATAGACTTGTAAATGAGATTATCATCCATTTATATATAATACGCAAGGAATATCAACATCTTCATTAAGTAATTTGATTAAATATGATTTAACTGAAAACTGTAGTGTACATTCATAAATGTAACATTATCTTTTTCCACCTTTTGTGTTTTTTTCTTCCTTATCTGAAGACTGGCTGAACCAGTCACTTGATCAACTGTAAGGGGATACTCAGTATGAGTTCATTGCTTCCTCATAGTCAACATCACATTTTTGTGTCTCGGCTCAGTGAATGTGTTTCACACAGACATTAAAAACACCCACCGTCATACTTGTACTCCATAAAGCCAAAGGGATTGTTAAAATGTGAAAGTCGGTTCCACTCGCTCATGTTGATGTTGTCTTTGTGTAGAAACAAGCGAATGTTGGGGAGGAAAGCCTTTCTGAAGCTCTCATCCTGAGAGTTTCGCACAGACTCAGCACAAGTCTGATAACAAGAGATAAAATCAGATAATGAAATGAAAATTTGGAAGAAGAAAAAAGAACACAGGATATGTAATTTAATCCACATCACTCCCTGAGCAAACAGGAGATTCCAGTAATCGCCCAGGTGACAGGCCCAAGCTTATAGTCTATTGTTAACCACTCAAATGTAAACAACTGATTGTGGTTAAAAGCAGTGATACCGGGGAAGCAATAAAAACAAAAGTGAATATTAATATCAAATGCAGGTCACACCAAAGGTACACATCAGAGCAAAGATATCGTCAGCCATGTTAACCAAGTCTTAAAAACTATCACAAGATGCTTACTGTCCGTCTAGGTGGGGCGTCCTGGTTATAGACGTCCTCAAAGTCCCAACGAGGATACTTAGTGAAGTTTTTTTTGTAGAGTATGGGTATGGGGGTCTCAGGTGGTGTGGTGGGTTTAACCCGAGCTGTGTTTATCTTCGTAACTGATTTTGTTGTCATAGAACCTGCAGCTTTGGCTTGGGCTGTGCTAAACACAGCAAGCAGCAGAGTCAAGTTTCCCCTTGTATCCCAAAATGCAATATCACTGTCGGTGTGTTTTCCTGAATAATCAGTGCTGTTAAAAATGCAAATGTGACAGAAGAGCAAACAGGTGCACGTTAATGAATTAGCCAATCACTTTAGGAGGCAACAAAAAATGCTAGACCTAAATATGCTGCTATACCTAATTTTAGGGTTATGGTTAAAAATTAATGTAATCAGCATAAATTTAATACAGAGGGAACTGGAAAACATATTTAAGTATTTTCTTGTTTATTCTTAGTGTTTTTCAGTGAACAAAACACAAATACAACTTACCTGCTGTTTGATAAATATTCCCATGATAAAATTAAAAGTACACTGGTGACACACATCACAAACACCAACGACAAAGGCCTGTAGTTTCTGACTGCCATCTCTCCGGTTTGGACTCTTTGCTGCTCAGTTAGAAAAAGATTAGTGTTTTCCTTCCCCCCAGATGAGGTAGATGTGCCCAGGTAGGAACGCCACCTGCGGTATCTTACACCACGACAGCATAGTTGACTGGCTCTGACTACCCACGAGGTGACGGACAGATTACACACACAATAGAAACCTAACAGCAACACACAAACACAACATTCTTGATAGTAGCTACATGCAGGTGTTTCACGCACAACTTAGTGGAAATAATGCAATAACTTTGCAGGGGGTCAAACCTGTTTCACATTTAGTGAAGGTAAAGTTGAGTTAAAAAAAAGTTTTATGATACATTATTATTTCAAAATAATAAAGATACAGCAACAGTCCTTTATCTCTTTCTGTCCTAATTTGTATATAGGTAGCTATAAAAAGTTCTGCACTGGTTGGGCGTTTCCTTTGGTCAGGCAGACTGCAGTTTGAATAAAAGCAAAAAACTAAAGAATACCACAACAACAAAAAACAAAATAGGAGCACAAATAAAAGTTGCAGTTCGGTTGATTGTACAGCTATGATGTGAAATGCCGGAGAGGTCCTTCAGTTACACTCACAGATTAGTTTTTTGGGACCGATACCGATCACCTAAAGCCTCACCGATCAGAACCGATCGATCACGTGGGACGATATTATTAATTTGTATGTTTTTTTCAACTCTTTTTTCCCCATTGATTCACCCACTCTTGCATAGGCCTAGTTTTTTATTTATGATAACTTTTTCCTGCAGATCAGTTAGTCAAGGCCACAGTTTCAAACAATCGTTTTTGGTCAGTGTTGTTTGATCTTTTGATCCCGGTCTTGAATGAGAGCAGAGCTTTGTTTTGGTACGTGATATGAGACACGACCGATGCGATGATGTGGCGGCACGTAGCGGGTTGACCTGGGTCTGGCGTTCCCACTGCAAGCCGATCGGAGCCGAGCCGATTAAAGGTGATTTAAAAAAAAAAAACAATATCTTTATTGGATTTTCTTTTTTACAAATAAAAAAAATATATATACACACACGTATATACTACTGAAACAAAACAAAACAAAACAACAGAGGCGTGTAAAGTGATGATGTGACTCAGAAGTGTACAAAAATACACCGTCAGAACAAGTATTCACACTATACACACATCCATAGAACAGTGTAATCAACAAGATGAAAACATGGCGGTATAGGCTTCGATTAAAGGTGATTTTAACCCGGGTCACTTGCCAAGTCGTTTGACGTGGGTCGGTGCGCCTTTCCCACTGCCACCAAAAGCCGATTGTTAGCGGGATTAATGGGCCTGTTTTGACAATGTAACCTGCAGGTAAATTCATGCAAAACCGCTGATATGCGTTCCCATCAGGGGCAGTTTTTTTGGGAAGCAGTCTCTGCATTTGCCTAGAAAACAACTCGGTCTCTGTTATTATCTCATAGCGTGATGAGCTTATGTGTGGTATTGACACATTCATGACGGGGGCAACTACCAAAGCATTTGCTGGAATGTGTGTACCCAGTGCCTTAAACCTTTTAATGGCAGACTTTTTTCAGGGTCGGAATGGCACCCCTTTACCATAAATAATTAAGGGCCGGCATTCCGACACATTAAAGTAAACGTTCGGAATGGCACCCTGGTACCTTCACGACAGCCAGGAGAATGAAAAGGGATCCTCGGGGATATAGCTGACCATGCTATTTCCTGATTTAATGAAATTTATGAAAATATCTGATGGAGTTGATGGAAACAGAGGACACAACTTTGATGGGCAGATTTCTATGGAAAATACTTTTAGACATTCGTGGCATACATTGTTTTATATAACCCTTATGTTTGAAACTGTGAATGGTCTTGTCTGTCTGTAACATCTATTGCATGTCTGTCCGTCCTGGGTGAGGGATCCTTCCTGTTACTCACCCTGAGGTTTCTCCAATTTTTCCCTGTTAAAAAGGTTTTTCCTCAGTCGATGTGAAGGTCTAAGGGCGGAGGATGTTGTTACGATGCCATGTAAAGACCTTTGAGACAAACTGTAAAAAACAGACTTTACAAATGAAATTGCCTGCCTTGCCATTTGATATAAATGGTTTCACAATTGTAAAGGTTTTTTGAGTTTTTAGGGGCTGGTAAATATTATGACTTCTTGCTGAGGAAGAGAAATAACATGGGCTGTCTAACCATTAGTCATACATTTAAACAAATATCCCAACAAAAAGCAATTATCTATGCAAACATCAGTTTTCACAATTCCTTTAGATCTAACTTTGTGAGTATGCCAATCATTATTCATTTCTTTATTTTTGATATAATTTTGACATATAGATTTTTTATCACAGTAGTATACAATTTACAGAACAAGTTTCTTAGAAACACAGAACATGGATATTCTTAAGTACATCAATGAATTTTGAAGTACTAAGGAAAATGCATTTTTTATGATCAGTGCGATTATTATTTATTTTTTGTTTTACTACCTAATGTTGTTTTTTCCCCTTTTATACACTAAGTTAAACATAATGTTGATTAGTGTGTGTGTTTGTGTAGTGACTAAGTGTGAAAGGAGAGAAATTGTTTTCTCAGATCTATATTTACTTTCATGAAGACAAATTAACAAAAGAAAAGAAAACAGACCGGTGTAGCGGCAGTGAGAGACGTCCTGTCTGGTCAAAAACACCAGGTGTTACTAAACAAATAGTACTAAATAGTCCTACACCTGTTTCTCAGATTCTTATTTACTTTGATGAAGGCAAACAAAAAAAAAAAACCACACCATAAAACGACACCGTAATCAACATTATACAATGAAATCAATACCGGTTCTTCAGCTCTCACGTCAGTTTGTAATTAGTTATAGTCAATTTCTCGTAAAAATTTAGTGACACCTCCTGCTTTTGTTTTGACCAGACAGGATGTCTCTCACTGCCGTGTGAGACCTGTTTTTCTAAATATATCTTTTAGTGCGTCTTCATGGTTGGACTATTTGATCAGTACAACGACATTTTGCTTAGTACTTCATAATTCATTGATGCACTTCAGAATATCCATATTCTGTGTTTTGTTGACTATTGTGATCAAAAATCTAAAGCTCAATGTTGATGACTTTCTGTAAATAGTTTTCTAATAAACAATAAATATAGCAACTTCTGATCAATCCATATCAATTTCAGGCATCAAATAACATACAGGTTAAAGCAGGGGTCTCAAACTCCCGGCCCGCGGGCCAGATCCGGCCCGCCACGTCATTTTATGTGGCCCGCGTGTGCTTAATTATGTCCAATTATCTTTGGCCCGCATGATAATATTTATGGTCCGCCGGTATGTTGCACGTACCACTAAAACTACAAATCCCACAATGCACTGCCAGTGCACGTCTGTATCAGAGGCCCGCGAGCGCGAGTCCTGGTCCCACTTGTTCATCAGCACCAGCAACCTGATCCTCTGTTGTCAATTGAGCGGGCGATCGACGATGTCATTTTTTTTTCTTGCCGTTATGAAACACAGCGCGAGTGCAGCCGAACAGCAGAGTTCCTCTGACAGCTCCTCTGTGGAGCTGAAGAACGCTGGAGAACACAGTACCGGACTTTCCCCCCCGCCCCCCTCCTTTTTTTTGAAGCGCCGTTGTTACAGGTGATGTACACGCAGACGTCCCTTTATGTTTTGTCGTCCGACCGTCTGTCACTGGACTGCGCTGCAGAACCATGGATGTGTATTATTATAGATCCATGTGCATAACTGTCAGAAATGTCTAATTTCCTGCTGAGAAACGAATGACTGATATGACTGAAGGCACGATGTAAGTCTGCACGTGTCGTCAAGCCCCCATAAGTTAAGTTAAAAAAAAGAATTGATATTAATCAGTCAAAGTTCTTGATATTGGTTAATGGTTAATCATGTGCATCCCTAATTAGAAATGACTATGAAAAGCTGCAGATAGAGCCATTAGAAATGAATGCAACATTTTTTTTAAAAAAATGTAGGCCTATTTAATGATTATTGTTGTTTTATATGCAATAACTTACAAGCTTTATTAGTTTTAGGTTGAATAGGGTGCAAAAAGGTCATTTCAATAAGTTCTCAATAAACAACCGTGTGGCCCTCGGCTTGTGCCATTTTTTCAAATCTGGCCCTCGGCGTATTTGAGTTTGAGACCCCTGGGTTAAAGTCCCGCCCACTCTGAGAACAGAAAGGATACAGATACAGATAATTTACATGGTTGGAACAGATACAGATAATAGTGTAGGCGACTCATCCCTGCTCATCCATCAGTCCACCATCTGTGACACCTGTATTGTTATGTTTGCTTTACTAATTTAGACACCATCCTATGGTTAAATAAAAACAACCTAAAAACAACCAAAAAAATCAAATTCAAGTATCTCCAACAAATTATATATAAGATGGCCTAAATAATAAAATAAACTAACCTAATGTGTTAAGAACAACAAATATTTCAGTTTTTTCCTTACTAACTTAGTTTATCTTTTGCTTGCAGATACACTTTTTAATAAGACTTACCTTTTAATATTAAGCTTTGATTTGAATTTTTTGTTTTGTTCTGTTGCCTGGATTGCTGTGTTTTTATTTAACCACAAGATGGGGTCTTAGTAAAGAAAACACAGGTAACAAAACAGATAAAGAGCTGATGACTGATGAATGTTATTCTATGGGATGAGTTAAGAGCTGTTGAATTTTGCTTCCCTCATGTAAATTGTGAAGAGATGAGGACTTTAATCCACAAGGCTCTTAGAAAATATGAACCCTATCCTGAAAACAATTACTGATGAAAAATAGACATGTTAAAATAACCAGAGATTCCTGAGAACTTTGATAGGTGGAAATGGAATTTAAAAAATACTGTTTTTTTTGTTGTTTTTTTGGGTTTTTTTTTACCAACATAAACACAGCCATTGGTAGGCCAAATTAGACATGAAGGCATCTGATTGGTTTTTTGCTCTCGGAGCAAGAAGCATGGATTGGTCAGAGTTTTGTCACAGAGGTCTGATTCTCATTCCTTTTTCTGAATACATAATGTACTACTCTCAAGATAGAAGGACCATTTCACCCAGTATAACAAAATGTGTTTACCAACTATAACTTTAAGCCGTGCATGTCCTACTAAAATAACCAACTTCTTTTCAAACATTTGTTTTGTTATGAATACTTAAAATCACAAATCATTTTAATCATGTGTTTTTCTATGAGAGTTGCATTGTGCAAATAGTTTAATAGAGGTATACACTGAAAATTTAAACTTGTCACGGGAGCATCACTAGTGTGTGGTCTTCGTCTCTTTTTTTCACCTATGTTGAAAATTTCACAGAGTTATGAATAGTTTTTCTGAGAGAAGATAATTGGATCACTCATCTGCTCCAACCAGAGTCAGAGCAAGTTGCCTCACCCAATACATTTCAACACGACTGGAGAACCCAAGGATCAAACCGCCAACCTTTACTCAACATCACACATCCCGAGAAATAAATCTTATTCTGATCTCGTCACACCCATGACAGCTGAACTTACCAAACTAGCTTTGTGAGACTTGTATGCGCAATAGTTCCACTGCCAACAATGTGGCACATTCAGCCAAGTCTGAGGCATCACATATGCAAAACAAGTAACACATACTGTAGAATGACTTGATGACCATCAAGGAGTGAAAGGGATAGTTCAACATTTTGGCAAATTGGCCCATTGCCACAATCCCCATAGTCTCAGCAGTAGGTTTGTTACCTTTAAGCTATTTTACGCTACAGAGGCTAATGGGATTTCTTGGTTTCTCTCATCAAATACACAATCCGACAACTCCAAAACGCTCTGGTGACCTGCATATTCACCACGCTATGAGATAATGATGGAACATTACGAGACAGAGTTGTTTTTTCTTAGGTAAATTCATGCAAAACTGCTGATGTGCGTTCCCATCAGGGGCAGTTTTTTGAGAAGCAGTCTCTGCATTTGCCTAGAAAACAACTCAGTCTCTGTTATTATCTCATAGCGTGGTGAGCTTATGTGCGGTATTGACACATTCACGACAGCCAGGAGAATGAAAAAGCTATATCTTCGGGGAAATAGCTAACCATGTTATTGCCTGATTTAATGAGGTTTATGAAAATATGTGACAGAGTTAATGGAAACAGAGGACACAACTTTGATGGGCAGATTTCTATGGAAAATATATTTAGATATTCATGGCATCCATTGTTTTATACAACCCTTACGGTGTCTTTGATTTGATATAAATGTTTTCACAATTGTAAAGGTTTAAACAAATATCCTCCCAAAAAGTAATTATCTATAAAACATAACATCAGTATTATGTCAATCATTATTTATTAATTTAGAAGATGGAGCGAGGAGACCATAACAGTGCTCTTTCAAGAGTCTTTATTATCTGACGACAAAGATGAAACAAAAACAATAAATGATCCGCTTGTACCTCCCTCAAGTGAGCCCCTAAAATGTGGACATAACACAGACACATATGTATTAACCCTTTAAATGAAGCCCAATAAAACAAGGAACACTGCTCACCTCTCCCACAGAGCACAAAGGCAAGAGGGCGGGAGGGACAAGGGTCTTTATAGAAACATGGGGTTCCCTGAAAAAGGAAAGCAGGGAAAAAAAAACAAACAAACCCAAAAAATAAATATGTTATCACTGATTTCATTGTGTGTAGCTATTTGTTTTTTTTTCAATTATGTAATACTACAATTTGGATTACTTCGTTATTTTTTATTATTATTATTTCACATTAATATTGTTTTATTTGAGTTAAGATATATTGTCTGCTGATTTACTACTTCATGTTTTTTCTGGGTGAGCCTATATGTTGAGTGGCCTGTTGATTTTTAAGTTGGACTTAAAGACAAATAGCTACTACGCCAAGCTTATCTGGTTTTCAATCACAAGAATAAAAAAGTGTACAAAATCCTCATTGTATCAGTAGCCTATTACATTTGCTCTCATGTCCTTGTGTCTGAGTCTGTTCTTTGAAACAGTTTCATTATTTTAGTGTCATGTAGTTTTTTCCAAGTTTTCAACTCCACGTTGTAGTCGTGGTTGGCGTAAAAAATGACGCGGGTTTTGGTGCCCCTATCTACATAATAGTTGTAGTATTTCTTGTAGTCCTCAGTTATGAATCCATACGCATTTACCTGAGAAAAGAAAGAATTAGAGACACACCAAAGAAGAAGTTATATCAAAGTAGGTCTACAGTGGTTCACAAAAATGTCAAACTACTCCTTTAAGGGTCAAAAGTTTGATGTGGGGTTGTGTGAGGTTATTATAGATTTGAGGTAAATATGTAACTTTCTCTCTCTAACGGCATATTAGCTCATAAAAGGTGCAGCGACTATAGGTTTGAATAATATTAACTTACTGTGTCACAGGTCTGTAGAGCCAGGAAGAGAGTGAATGCCCCATTGGTCGGTCTGACCATTGCCCAGATGGAGGAATTCACATTACGAGACAGTAAGAACCTGTAGGTGACAGTTAAACATCAAATCAACGTCTTAAAATGTGTTTTATAAGGAAAAAACATAATTCAGCATCCAAAATGACCATAAAGCGCCTGGAATTCCAAATCCACAAAAGCCTTCTAACTGTGTAATCTAGGGTCTTATGTACATAATATTAAACATGTAAAGATAATTTAAAATCAGTCCCCATCCAAGTTCCAAATATTTGTCTTTTAAGCTTTTGTACATTTTTGAAATTGGGGTTGAATTTGGCGGGGTTATCTCTGGGATTTTTTACACAACAAATCAAAACCAATCATAAGTCACAACAAATACGTTCTGCTCCCGCTCGACACTCCTCTCATCTCCTCACAACTTCTGCAGTTTTGCCATTGTTGCTATTGTTTTCCATTATTCTTTTTTGGTTTGAATTTACGTTCCATGAAAAGTTGAATCATAATAAACCACATCAAGTAAAAAGTTTGAGCGTGACCTGTTTCGCACGTATCTGAGGAAATCCTGGTGCAGGACATAGAAACGGCTCTCGTTGTACTGCCCGCCATAGTACGTCCTCGGTCTGAGGGGAGAAAATACAAAATCTTAAGTGATTATTGAAGAATGACGTGATGGCAATACCTTTAGTTACTACTTTGTTACACAAGTAACGTCATATTATAAGCACTGGACAGTACATCGTTGCAGACGTCATAGGATATTTGGATGTGTATTAGTGTGTACTTGCCGCTTGTTCTTGTAGGGACCAGCTTCAATCCTTTCTCCTCTGAGAAGACCCTTGAGCCAGTTGTAATCCCTCATCCCCTCGGGCATCAGCACATGCTTTATACCCTGCCAAAAGGAGAAGGAGGACTAATGAGTGTGTGTTTGGAGCATGTTTAAACAATCCCAGTATTAACACCTTTGACGTTTGAGTTTCAGTACCTCATCGTTAGGAATAGAGGTGTATCCGTACTTCTTGAGCAAGTACAATGATGTGGTGATGGAGTGGGCTGTGTGGACATACACCGATGTTTTGTTCCCTACGTCCTCCTCGTAACCTTTGACGATGGCGCCATTCACCCTGTGACACAAACACATCAACATGTCTTTCATGACCCGCTTTTCCACTGAAAAGTACCTGGAACTAAATGGTTCCTGTGGCCCGCTGTTGTCTGTGTTTGCATTGAGGCCCAAAGTCCTGGGAAGATTATGCAAATCACTCGGCCTAAATGTAGCCCACTAGTCTTAAAATTACACATACAAGGTAATTTTTTTTTAGTTATTGGTTACGGACTCCATTCAGGTGGGTGGAGAGGCGGCCAGCCTGTCTCCAGGTCTCAAGAAACACACATCACACTCACAGTCACTGCTATCTGTAAACACTGGGCCACATCAACAAGTCTGGCTCTTCTGTTCAGGGTGCCAAGTATGCATCAGAGCGATGAAATTAAACAGAGAAGACAAAGATCACGTGAGATAAGGTGACACGGACAACTGACTGTATGATGTGTTTTTGGCAGATGGCTTTTAGGTTTTCCAAGGAAGCGCCACACCCATAGTGGCTGTGAGTGTGATAAAGGCGGGACAAATTAAAAGCCAAACCATCCTTAACAACGCACGTTAAACCTGCAGAGGTGAATAAATGGAAGGAGATACTGTAATGTGATAACAGACCAGAGCAGAGGTCTGCTGTTCCCCTCCTTTGAACTAATGCAATCCCAATGACTTGGTTGATTCTTTGATTTCTTCCGACACACTCCTTCACTATGCCAGGATGAATAATCATCTATCTAAGACTGGTTTGGCTGGCCAAGAAAATGACATGCCAGTTCCCCTTGATTGACACATTTATGATTAATCTGATCTCATCAGTCTAATATTTGCAGTAAGATGGAAGCCTGAGTATTACCTTTGTGAGCGTGTTGCAATACTGATGTTAGCTTTTGTCCCACGCTCAGAGGAAGGCTATTGAATTCAGCCTCCCAGCATTCTTCACCTTGCAATTCCAGCTCTCAATTGGTCACTGCACCTTTGATGTCACAAGGAGAAGTGCCCTTCTTAGTGCCCAGCTCCAACATGACTGAACCTTGGCAGTGACGAAGACCAGGTTTCAGGACAACACCAACTGATAGGACACCTCTGCTAGTTGAGTTTAGGCAGAGCAAGTAACCTAAAGAAAAGAACAAGGAAACAGTGTTGGTTGGCTAACAAACCAGTGAACAGGAATGGAGCTCTCTTAAGAGCTAGGATGCTTTAGGAATAGCTTTTAGGAGAAAAAACATCATGATTCTAAGAATTTTCTTAGAACAAGGAAACCCAAGTGGAGTCGTCCAAACTCTGCAAGGAGAACAAAAGAACTCCATTCAGGCCCCTTTTCCACCAAGCTGGTTCCAGTGTCAGTTCAGAGCCAGTGCTTTACTTGGCACCGATTCTTTGCTTTTCCACCGCCTACCCAGTTCTTGGTTGTTCCAAGCAAGCACCAACTTCTTGCTGGTCTAGAGCCAAGAACTGGTTCCTCCAGGGGCTGGGGACAGGGTTACCTGAGCAACAGGACCAGCGCCAAGATAGATATACAGATGTGGTGGCACAAGGGTTATTACTAAGTTATGTATCAAAAGATCTTTTTACCAACAAGAGGTCAATTATCATCTCTTGCAGGTTCCTTAATGCTGAGAGGGCAGGAGACTGAGTTCAATGATAACATACAAAATTGTATTGTTTACTGTAACTAAGCACAAGGTTTGGCAACAAACAGAAAAGGAGAAGGGAGCCCACCTGGAGAACAGGCTGAGGCTTACTGGCTGGAGGCTAGTTTTTTTTCGTTGCAATGGTTATTTCTTTGGAGATTGAGGTGCTCTTGGGACATTAAAATTAAACTTGTTTTATTATTTAGTACTGACTGAGGTTCCTTGTAATGGCAAGAATACCTGGAGTGTATGAAACTGGTCTAGTGGAAACTGGCTGGTGAAGATCTTTTGGCCTGGACCAGGGCCAGTTTCCTCTGCTTCACCATTACATGTACCTTCAGGCCACACCTTCCTGTTCCACCACCTCTGCCCTATGCTCATCTGTATCTTGATAGCTGTACTATCAATCATATTTATATATGAAAGGTGCTGCTGTTGGGAGGTTGCTGAACGTGAACTCTCGCCCTACTGTGCTTGTACCCACATGCTTTGGGCGTTGTATTTCAGTAGCTGTCCAATCAATATGGGGATAAGCATCACGCACCAATCAGAGTTATTTGAGAGCTTATATGACGAGTACTGCAACATTTGGCGTGAGAATTGTTTGAGTGGCATGAGAGAATGAGATGGGACATGAAAGCATGTGTCCCACCCCAGAGTTATATAATCCTTCTACGGCCAAAAAAGCCAATAAAATTTACAGTGACACCTCCCACCCTCTCAACTCCGCATTTGTTTTGATGCCATCAGGAAGTTCCCTTAGCTAAAAAAGCAGGGTACATCCTGAACCAGAGCACAGTTTTCCTGTGGTGGAAAAGTGGCTATACAGTAATTGCAATCAACAGGATTGACAGAGTAGACATTGGACATTGGTAAAAAAAAAAAAAGAAAATAAAAAAGATTGCACTGTTTTTCCTGAAAGAAAGAAAAAGTTATTCTTATAAAATAACATTGTGAAAAAGCAATGTGCTCACGCCGGTTATGTCTTTCTTACGTGTCAATTTACAATCTACAACAGTAGACAAAAGCACCTAAAAACAGCAGTGTGACTTGTGGAGACACTCCTCTAGATAGAGAGATAGTTTTATTATAAAGGAATGCAATGAGACTTTGTTTGAGCAATAAAAAACATGCCTACCTTTGACATGACTGTGACAGCTCTCTGTTTATAAATGAATTCTACCGCTGCGTGCAAACAATGGCCATGTGAAAAGTCCTATTGACTTACAAGTGTCTATAGGGTTTCCGTTTGAGTTAGCCATGTTCAGCATGTTCTCCATCTTTCTTACCGAAAAACATAATCATGGGAATCGATCTCTTTTCCCATCTTAGAGCCATTGAGGATCCCCCCGGTTGCCACCACGGCACAGCGCACGCAGCCATCTCCACCTGGCTTCGGGGAGAGTAGAGGCTCCTTTGGCTTTGGAATCAGCTTCACTGAAGACATCACATCTGCAAAACAAGAAACACAGCATGACCGGTGGTAAAATGCTCTGCTTGTGTCAGCTAATGTGTTGTATGATTATGTATTTTGTACACATTGTCTACACTGATGTCATCATTAAATGGACTTAACAGGAAAAGAATACCAATATCTTAATTTAGTAATTTAATTAAATATGATTTAATTGAAAACTGTAGTGTACATTCATAAATGCTGTATAACATTATCTTTTCCACCTTTTGTGTTTTTTTCTTCCTTATCTGAAGGCTGGCTGAACCAGTCACTTGATCAACTGTAAGGGGATACTCATTATGAGTTCATTGCTTCCTCTTAGTCAACATCACATTTTTTTGTCTCGGCTCAGTGAATGTGTTTCAACACAGACATTGAAAACACCCACCGTCATACTTGAACCCCATAAAGCCAAAGGGATTGTTAAAATGTGAAAGTCTGTTCCACTCGCTCATGTTGATGTTGTCTTTGTGTAGAAACAAGCGAATGTTGGGGAGGAAAGCCTTTCTGAAGTTCTCATCCTGAGAGTTTCGCACAGACTCAGCACAAGTCTGAAAACAAGAGATAAAATACCAGATAATGAAAAACTAAAAAAAGAACACATGGAATTTAATCCACGTCACACTGACTGAGCAAACAGGAGATTCCAGTAGTCTATTGTTAACCACTCAAATGTAAGTAATTCATTGAGATTAAAAGCAGTGATACTTGGCAAGCATCAAAAACAAAAGTTCATTGAAAAAAATCCATGCAGGTCACACCAAAAGTACACATCAGAGCAAAGATATCATGAGCCATGCTAACCCAGTCTTATAAACTATTTGAAGATGCTTACCTTCTGTCTAGGTGGGGCGTCCTGGTTATAGACGTCCTCAAAGTCCCAACGAGGGTACTTAGTGAAGTTTTTTTTGTAGAGTATGGGTATGGGGGTCTCAGCCTCAGCTGCAGGTGGTGTGGTGGTTTTAACTCGAGTTATGTTTAGCTCCGTCTCCCAAAATGTAACATCACTGTCGGTGTGTTTTCCTGAATATACAGTGCTGTTAAAAGTGCAAATGTGACAGAGGAGCAACAGATGCAACATTCATGAATTAGCAAATCACTTCAATTGAGACTTCAATTTGAAAAAAAATAACACAGTCATCAAAAACATTCAGAAAACCAAAGACCTGCTTTACAAGTGTGAAGTGAAACAAAACAATCATGATAAAAGCATATCAGCATCTACATAATAGAATAGAATAGAATAGAATAAATGAAATAAAATACAAATACAAACATTAAAAGTGGCAAACAACAGAGCTACACTAAAATAGCCTTCTGGTAAAAGTAGGTTTTAAGACATGAGAGGGTAGCTGACCCACAGCAGTGGGGCTCTAATAGTAAAAGCCTGATCACCAGAGGGAATTGTGTTTCTCAGTGAACCAAATACAAATACAACTTACCTGCTTTTTGATAAATATTCCCATGATAAAATTAAAAGTACGCTGGTGACACACATCACAAACACCAATGAAAAAGTTCTGTAATTTCCGACTGCCATCTCTCCGGTTTGGACTCTTTAGAAAAAGATGTGTTTTATTTTCTCTAAATGAGATACGTAGATGTGCCAGGTAGGAGAGCCACCTGCAGTGTGTCATGCCACCACAGTTGAGTGACTATGACTACCCAGGAGGTGACTGGCAGTGTACACACACAATAGAAACCTAACAGCAACACACAAACACATTCTTGATAATACATGTGGAAGTTTATTGCACAATGCAGTGGAAATAATGCAATAACTTTGCAGGGTTTCAAACCTGTTTCACATTTAGTGAAGGTAAAGTTGAGTTTAAAAAAAGTTTGATGTTAAATTAACATTTTATAATGATATAAAACTGAAAGACATTGCAACAGTCCTTTATCTCTTTGTCCTTATTTGTATATTTGTAGCTATAAAGTCCTGCTCTGGTCGGATGTTTCCTTTGGTCTTCAGTTGGACTGCAGTTTGAATAACAGGGGCTGGAAGCAAAAAGAAAGAAAAAAAGAAACAAGAACCACAACAACAACAACAACAACAACAAAACAAAATAGGAACACAAATAAAAGTTGCTGTTCGGTGGATTGTACAGCTATGACGTGAAATGCCGGAGAGGTCCTTCAGTTACGCTCAGAGATAATAGAGCATCACAGTCTGATGGTGGATGGCAACGCAAAATATCAGAGTCAGAGAGCAGTCTCAGATGGAGTAGAGTTTGAGCTGGTCCTCCATGTCTCCCTCCGTCACCTCCCCAAACGTCTCCTTGTTGTCTTGCAGCAGCTGGAAGATGGCGGCCAGCTGCTCCTGTTGCACCCTGCGAAAGCGAATATCAAATAAATACTAAGTTAAAAAATATATATTATGTATTAAAAAAAATTAAAACAAAAAAACCCAAAAAACTAAAAGGAAATCTCATGAAATGCAGAACAATTCCTTGATTATTTAACAACAACCTCCTTATCAACCCCAAAAGAAGTTGTTATTTATTACCTAGGCGAAGTTGATCTAATGTATACTAGTAATCTAGTAATAAGAATTTATTGCTGCAAGGGTGGACCATTATAATAAAGTGAGTACAAGTGATGTTCGGTTTCCTGAGTGGATTATAGTTTTTTACACAAATCATTATCTTCATCACCATTGTTGTGATGTCACAAACAATAAAGACAAGGGAGACGCGAGGAGACAGACATGACACAGGGAGAATGTGACAGGACAAGACGTATAAGAGTCGATCATTCACATATGCGGAGAAAAAAAGACAAGCAAAATAAATTATGCGGATACAGATAAAGCTGCATGATTAGCATTGACTGTTTTAAACTCGACATGTATCATACAAAAGCATAACTATGAGGGTTTTATCTTCTTGATCTTTTATCTATGTTTTTTTGCAGTCACTGCTTTGTCAGCAGCAGGTCTCAGTGTTGTGTTACAATGACTCCTTGTGGCTGAACAGCGGCAGGTCATCAGGGGATTAACTAACACTTATCTGTCAGAGGTGACGACTGGAGACACAATCGACACCTGCTGTGACACCTGTGAATCACACATCTAATGTGGAATAATATGGGTAGGTAAGTGGGATCAGGTAAGCAGCATCGCACAGTTACATCAGTCGCTTCGTGGCCACTTGAGGATAAACGAGCAGATGAAGCCAGAGCTGTAAAAGCAAATTGGCCTGAGACAAACAGCGTTGATGAGGTTTGCATAAAATGGCCAGAAAGTGACTCCCCTGGGACAAACGGGTGAGAATAACTCATACTTTACCACGGATTTGCTCCTTTTTCAGGCTCACAGACAGTTAAAGTCTGTGTTGGAGTGTATCCTGCAATGATAAGAGCAGGGTATTCACATACATTATAGGCTAGAATCCTCTATTCCTTGTTGTTTCTTTTTAATACCAGCAGCAACCGAACTGTTTGAGTCTCGTGTGATTCATCCTTCAGCTAATGCCTGGCAGAGACTCAATCTCGCCTTACTCAGTCTCGCCTAAAGCCGAGGGGTGATACAGCAGCTAATCGTGGACGGCTGCGACTGAACTGCCAACGACACACAAGCACACGTGAAGACAGCGTAGGGAAGGCAAGAGGAGGAAGGAAGACAAAGTCGACATTGGACAGAAAGCAAAACAGACATGTGAAACAATGCAACTTCATAGAAATGAATCAAAATGTTTGACCAATTTTGTGACAAAGCATCTTTTGTTCTTTTATGAAGGACTCTGGGAAAACAGAGGGATACTGAACTGAATGGAAAGTCCAACTCTGTGGATTTCACTATATCCCACCCTTTATTTTGTGGCTACTTTTTAAATAAGACACCTTTTTATAAACGGTTTTATCAGCTGTTATGAATCTATTTGAAGCCATTATTAAGAACAACTGTTGTGTTCTTATCAATTCATATAAATAAACCCTTTATAAAGAGTCTTGTCAGGAATTTGTCCTCATTTTGTCACTGACCTCTGCTCCTCCTCCAGCTCATCTTTGGACATCATCATTTCCAAGTGGTGGGATCGTGCCTTTCCGGGGACATACTTCAAGGAATTGTTTGCATTTGATTGCAGCTTATCTGATGAAATGAGACAAACAATGATTAAAAACCAACACGTGACCTTTAAAAAACAACAACAACACACATTAAGTATAAATTCATGTAACTCACAACTCCTTCAAAGTGGGTAAAAGTGCTCACCGTTGATCCCTGGGCTCTCTGTGGCTCCTTCGGTCTGGGGGTAAGAAAAAGCACACTTTAGGAGCTCCTTCCCAGAGAGCCCAATGAATGACCTACGGACCCTCCCTGGTGATGGCTTGGATGATGGAACTACCTCTAAGCTCATATGCCTAGATCCAGGCCTGGGGATGGACAGGCTGGACGGGGAGGAGCAGTGCACAACTGGTGTTGCCAGTTCTTCAGTGTGAGGTTGCGGATGTGCCTCCTCCTGTCGGAGAATTAAGGGGTCAGATGAGGGGCATCACACCATCACTTTGCAAGTCCACCTTTTTACCTCTCAAATGTCTGTGTGTCTACGTGCTCTGCAGCCAGGCTGGATTAGAAACCGCTGTGTGGATATCTAGTTCCAAACAAATCGATTTAACTCTGTGTGTTACCTTAACTCATCACCCTTCCTGGATGCTGGATGTTGATCAGGCCTTCAATTCACACCGATGCTACTCATGGGAGAGGCAAGGTTATCATCACAAACTTCTACTATCTGTCCAGTCTGGCCGAATAAAAACCTAGTCTATGTTTAAGGTAGACTAAATACGGGCCTAGGAGTGGTGTTTTTTTAAGTGGTCAGTCCTGGCAGCTTTACAAAATATGAGTCAAGCCATGTTCACTCTACTTATCTACACCAATTAACACTAAAGGACAAAACAATGGGCAACCTATGCTGTTGATATCCTCCCTGTGTTGCCCTCTTTATATCTATTGCCTATTATTTCTAACATGCAAGATACTAAAACATTGTTTTGAATAGCCTACAGTTTTATGGTAGCCTAATTATACTTTCTCGATCGCCTCCTTGTCAGCTTTAATGCTTGATTACAATCTAGTTAAATCAAGTCAAACTGTACTGCAGGATTATAACGCTTTGGGGACTATTTTTCACAGCTTTATTTATACTGAGGTGAAGGATGAAGGCAACTGTCACCACTGATTGGTCTATGTAAACACGCTGTTAAGTGGAAGGGATAGTCAGATTAAGTGAGACTTGTGTAACAAAAGAGGGTTTTGTCAGGGCTTAACAGAATAAACCATGACTCCAGGGTGTGTGTGTGTGTGTGTGTGTGTGTGTTAACTGTATAACAGGTAGATCTAGAATGACTTACTGACTGCACAGATTTCACTACATCCCAGTGATCGTGTGAGCTCCCGCTGATCTCGCACCAGTCCTCCGCCGTCTTCTTCTTCTTTTTATCCGGTAAATAGCCATTCTGCCTCGGCCCCGACTGATCTAATCCTCCGGCGGAACCGAAATAGCTCCGTGCGTTTGCGAATTCGGCTGCAGGCGAAGAGCTGCTAAACACCGACGTTGCGACCACAATAGCGAGAAGCGTGAAGATAATAGCTGATAATACAAAAGTTAGATCCATGGTCGTGGACTCGTGACTCGGTTGTCTCTGCTGTTCCTCCGTCTGTTCACCTGAGTCAAATGCATTCACTCGCTCTCTCAGCCATCCTTGTAATAATCCCCCACCACAAATCAACTTTAACGGGCAGCGTTTACGGGATATGCTACAATCTCCTCTCCCAGGTGGACGTCACATCCTCCGGACCCGCCCACCCCACCCCCCCGAAGACAAGCCTACCTACCCCCGCCCCCGCCGTCATATCCCCAGTCTACCTGGACAGCAGCGTCGGTCAGGTGCGCTGGCACGGAGCGGTGCAACGTGCTCGGCTCTTTACTTTTTACCCGTTAATCGCATCGACGGCGGGTGAACGAACGGCACCAACCGGGAGATGTAAATGGTTTCTGACAGGACCCGTGTACCGTTGGTCCAGGGCTGATACGAGCTAATTATACAGCTTGTCAGAGCAAGAGAAAGGGTGTTCTTCAATCTCACCTGAGGACTCACCTCACCTTGCCAGCTCAGTCTGAAACCTGAGGTTTAACGAGGACAATAAACAACCAACAGAAGAATTTGGGCTCCAGTGGTTTAGATTGAACGGTCAAAATTCTGTGCTGTTGTCTGGTAACCAGGCAACTGTCACCTGAGGTCACGGCCGCCATCTTTGTATAAGTTCTCAAACCGTGACAATAAATAAATTCAAGTTTAGAGTTATCATCTAGTTTAAAACAAACAAACAAACAAACTCACAAATTAACATTTACTGTAAAAATGACTGTTTGGAAATCACTTGGTGTACTATCTACACCAGACGTGGGCATAGTTTGGACCAAATCAATCCGGCCCGCGAACAAAGGAAAAAAAAAAAAAAGAAAGAAAATCCTCCATCAATGTAAAGGCGTACAATGACTTGCACTGCTAATTGCTTTTAAATTGATGCGAAATCAGCGGTTTGATCGCCCCTCTGGAGCAGTAGGAGTTAGCTCCGGCGTCCGACGGAGGAGTGAGAGGAGCCGCTCTGCTGCAGGTTTTCTCCACAGCTGAGGTTCTGACCACCGCGACTCTGTCAGCACGAGACCGGGCCGAATCAAAACTGCTGACAATTATGACATAACTTCACAAACACTGACATTTAGCAAACTGTGATTAAAAGAGCATTTTATGAGATCGCTGGCGACCTGAGCCACTGCGAAATGCTGCATTCAGGTGCAGTCGGAAAAACGGCCGTCGGTAACAAACCAGACGTCATTTTAGTCATCTGCCTTGAGTCCATAATAGCCTACATTATGTTTCTTTAGTGACCTATGATGGATATAAATTGAAAATGCAATTACATCAATTGTGTTGCGTCAAATATATAACGCAATATGTCCACCAAATATGTAGTTTAGGCTAATCTGGCAATAAATATTATGTTTCAATTTGATTTCGAATCATGTGGCCCTTCACTCACTTTATCGGAGTCAGTGTGGCCCTCTGGAAAAAATAATTGCCCACCCCTGATCTACACCCTACACTGGCTAAAGATAACAACTGACAAAGCTCATGTTAGTTTGCAACAGCTTTCCCTCCAAAATATGGACAACATAGGCGTTAATTCCAGTTTGAATATATATATTTTTAATTACATGAAACAAAAACAGCAACAAAGCTAAAATTATGCAATATAAACTTTTTCTTGTTAGTTTGTTGTGCTTATTTTTGGACATGGCACAATTACCTTATTCAAAATGAAAACGACTTCCTCATCACTGGAAAAACAAGGATCAAATATCTTACTTATTTTAAGGTAAACCTATATAATTTGAGAAACACCAATTTTATAATGTTCCGCTTAATATTCCTTTAGTTTAATGTGAAGGTGACAGGATATGTAAATAGTGGCATTTAGGTGATGCAACCGTTCAGTCTAAGATGGTCTAATTAGGATACAGACAGTTTTGGCATTAACTGGAAAAATTAACCGGATTACCAAAATTCTGGCCTTCCTAATTAGGTCATATATAAACATTTTCACAGCAATCTTTGTGGATTTATCAATATTGCAATTAGGATTTCATCTAAAATCAAGTAATTTGATTAAAAAATAAAAGACCTATCATTTTGCATTTTATTTCTGGCTCTACAACAGGTGACCATACAATTATGATTTTATTCTCATTGACTAGAGAGTGGAGGTCAACCATACAGCAAAAGTAAAAAGATGGAGCAGAGTGTCACAGAATTCACATTGGCAACTTATTTACGACAAAAATGTTTATTAGCATTCACCTGAAGCAATAACAAGACATTTGAGAGATTCACAGAGGAATGCAATTCACAAATATTTTCCATAGGGCAGTTAGAAACTGCCCTTTAACCCTTCACTAGGAGTCACTGGACCCAATTTCAAAAAAAGCAAGCAAGGCCAGTTTTCAACAGTGGATTAACCACAAAGGGGGAAAGGAAAGGAGGGAGAATAAAGAGGAAAAGGGAGAGGAGAATCTGTACAGCACATGGAGGGAAGAAGAGGTCACAAGACAGGAGAGGATGGATGATCTGCCACACCTGTGAGCTTACAAACCGGCAAACGGCAGCGGAGGGTCGAGCCCCGGAACAGCACCGGGCACTCAGCACCGCAACACGCCACACCATGTCACCACCGCACTGCACCGCATCTTAACAGCTAACCAGCATTACTCAACTGCTACACAACTGCGCCTAGTGCACAAAAGATACACAAGAAAGAGGGTTAGAGTCATAGGAAAGCAACTTTAACCAGACAGAAAAAAGATGTGACAGAAAAGAAAATGCTATTTTTTGCCGGATTAGCAAGTCACAAATTTGTGACAATGTGGCACTGCTATTTTTTTTTTAATGTTTTGCTTTGATGTCACTGTACAATAAGCCATTTTATCCCAGTTAGAGTGGTCTAAAAGCTCAAATATGCAACATGGCCCTTTTCTACACCAACTGCAAATAAAACTCTCCCCATATCCATCTTGAATGAGCGTTTTAACGAGGGATTTCATTAAAAGAAATATATTTATGGTCAAAAAAGGATTTATTAACAAGTACAAATTCAATCAAAATTAAAAAAAAGCCCAATTTTGATTGGGGGGGAAAAATCTTACAAATCCCTTTCAATATGCTCAACTTTACAAACACTGATGACAAAGAATTTACAGAATTTATTTAGGCAAATTAAGTCAAATGAAACATTTAAAACATTTTAGACCAAGCTCCAATAACCTTTTTCAGTCTGCATTCAGTGGTATAGTGGAGTCCACTTGCTCCATGTGAGACTCTTCCTGATGTCCTCAGCAAAGACTCAATCATCTGAGATCTGGAAGGAAAGACAAAATACAGTTGACAAGAGCAAAACAAAAAGGCCGTCTTCACTCCTGCATCTGACCTGATATTTAAAAAAACAGTTGCTGGTCTGATCTTCTCACTCAAACTAACATTTATAACAGCTTTTTGTGCATTTTTTTTTTCTTTAAATATACCTAATATTTCTATTTATTATCACATTTCTTTACAGACACACACACAGCTTTCTTGGCCCCACACTCCCAAAAAAAGACTAGGTCTAACAAGACTTTTACACTCGGGCATATTTGAAAAACAAACCTCGAGGGTCCGTTCCCTTTGTGAGAGGCGGAGGACACCACAGGCACGGGTGGGAACAGAGCTCAGTGCATCTGCCTGTGATCCCCGTGAAACGTACCTCACCACACCACCTCATACACCAACTGACAGCCCGAACCACCGCCATGACGACCTGCTCCATAGCAACCACCGTTGCCTTGGTGACCTGCTCCTTAGCAACTGCCATCGCTCTCAGCAACAGGCAGGTCACATGGGCGGGTCACACACTAACTGCTCTCACACTGCCACACCCCCATCTCCTCCTCCTCCTCCTCCACTCTTTGCAAACAGGACTCCGCAGCTTGGAGGAAAGAATTCCACATTTAGGTGAACGTTTTTTGAGTGAAGCACCCCCACGTCCCAACCACCCCTCCCTCCCTCCCATACACACTCACATCAACCCAATTTGTATTATGTGCTATGGCAGATCACATCAAGTCATATATCCCTTGTGAGTGCCTGTGTGTGCTTTAGCTTTTATGAAGGTACAAGCAAAGTAAAGCACACACAGCACCAGGCCTGTCTACATTAGTCCCAATCTGATTTTTTTTTTTCCCTAAAACTTTTGAAGACATTCTGCAGACTTGGTTGTGTGCGTGCAAATGATTGCAAAGTTGCATCAAGACTGCAGAATACCACAATGATGACTTCTAACTTTGCATAACAAGTAATGTGACTATTAATCCACCCTTTCCCCTGAATACCGTCATATTGCGTCCAAGTGTGGGTTAGGACTCGGCTCCGTTGTCCTCTGGTGATTTAGGTCTACTCTTGGATTTGGACCTGGACCTGGATTTTGACCCTCTGTTGGAAGCCGGGGTTCGACTCCTTGACTTGGATCTGGAGCGGGAGCGAGACCTGGAGGGAGACTTTGACTTGCTCCGTCTGGGGGTTCTGGACTTGGATTTGGACTTCGACTTAGATCTGGACCTGGATCTGGACCTTGAGTAGGAACGGGACCTAGAGCGGCTGTAGTGGTGGCGGCTCCTGGATCGGGAACGGCTTCTGCTCCTAGAGCGGCTCCTGCTACGTCTGCGGCGGCGTGGGCTGCCTGAGCGACTGTGGTGGTTAAAGAGAGAAACATTTTAAGAGCAGTCCCTCAAGAGCAAAAACAAAATGGAAACTGACACCACACTGCACCAGCAAGAGAGTTGGGAAATCCTTCCATGCCAGACGCTCAACTATGAGAATATTTGGCCATGCTTCACTAATTTTCCTTCAAGCACAGATTAAGTCTGTTATCTATTATTATCATCATACCTTGCTGATTGCATTTACCAAAGGACGAATTGATTGTTTCAAACTACTAAATGTTTGAATTGTACGACTTTTGGATTTTGCACCAAGCTAAAATGTTTGATTTCACCTATGACTTTGATTAATAGAGTAGTAAAGTATCCATATATTTCCAAAAACTGAATTAATGAAGTTCAGTTTCAGATTACATGCGTGCAATATGACAATCCTCTGCAAACTACAGCAGTGGATAGAGTAATATTCAGATCATATATAACGTAGTTCCATTAACCTGCATATGTTGTAGTGCATGTTAAGGCCTATAAGTTACTGCTACAGAGGAAGGAGCTGCGTAATGTTTTCAAACTGCAGCGGGGCCATGTGCGCCTCGTTTCCTGCACAACACTGATATTCCTTAGCCAGAAGCTCAAGCTAGCGGGGCGACGAGCATTACCTCCTGCTCCTGCGTCCGTATCCACCGTATCTGCGTGGAGGAGCACCTCTCCGGCTGTACATGGAGTCCGGCGGCCGTCCGTAGCGGGCCATCTGCACCCGGAGCTCCCGCCCGTCGAGCAGCGCGCCGTCCATAGCGTCCATTGCGTCCTCGGCGTCGCGTTTGTCCAGGAACCGCACGAAGGCGAAGCCACGGCTCTCCTTGGTGTACCTATCGCGGGGAATATACACATCTCCGACGCGGCCGTACTTCTCAAACACCCGGCGCAAGGTCTCCGGGGAAGTCCGGTAGGTCAAGTTGTCCACTTTGAGGGAGGTCATCCCCTCCACGTCTGGCGGCGGCCTTCCGTAGCTCATTGTTGTTTCTTCTCCCAGCAACAGCGCCAGGCCAGCTAAGAGAAAACTGTTAGCGCCCTTTCACCGTCTGCAAAACGGTCGCCGTTTGTTAAATCTCCAGTTGGTAAATATGAGTCAAATTCTGTCTAAAGTTTTGCAATTGTTTTGGCCCTGGAAGCCCGACGCTCCAACCGCGCTGCTTTCACGTGAAATGGCGGCAATAAAGCTTCCTTCTCCCCTTTCTCTTTGCGCTCCCGTTGGCCTCCTCTGATTGGCTGTTCGGCGGTTCGACTTCCGCCACGTAAACCGTCGCCCTGCCCCCTGTCGGCAGGGAGGTGACACAACACCACCGTTGTTTCACCTTTAGTATTTTATTTACATCCATTCAAAACACTGCATTTATTTTGTATGACATAATGGTTGTTTTTTTCTCGTTGTACACAGTCGCAGCCATTTTTACTCAAATACCTGGGTTGTATTCCAATTCCTCAGAGACAGAAAAGTTTTTTTATTGCCAAGAGCAGTAAGGTCACTTTTCAGCACAAGGAATCTGAAGTGCTATCAGGTGCAAACACAAAAGGTACAAAAAATAGTAAAAAGGTAAAGATAAAATAAGATTAAATAGAATAGAACAGAACATAATAGAATGGAATAGAATAATAGAATATAAATGGGAATTCTAGTGCCAAAAAGAGCACATAGCCTACCATAGGCTATACAATTTAGGATTTATATAGAATACAATAAAATAGAATAAAATAAAGACAGATACAGAATACAGTTTGATTTCTGTGGCACTACTTGTTGCCAAAAAACAAAACAAAAAGTCAGTTAGCTTGTGACTCCATGTTTTGTCTTTCCTGGTGTTATTTGTTTGTTTTGTTGTTGTTGTTTTACATTCATTTTCACTCATGTGTAAATGATTTAAACATTTTTGTCGCTATGTGTATAGCCTTCTCCACGGAGGCGTCCTCTCTGCACTGCAGTCAGTCAGTCAGTCAGCGGGTTGGTCCGCGAGCGAGCGAACGAGCGGGGGACTGCGCAAAAAACCACGGTCCGGATTTGTGCCTGAGTGACGTCATGGGGAGCCACAGACCTCTTTGACAGGATTCAGCGAAGGCAAGCACCGGGAATAGCAGGCTACTACATGACCAACATCTCCACAGCGAGCTCGGCCGGAGGAGGGGGTGTCGATGTCGACGACCACCACATCACTATCGCCACCGTTATGTGCTTCACTCTCGCTCCGTTAAAGTAAATTAAAGTAAAAGACGAGGACGGAGATTTCGCTTCGGTCGAATTGTTCGAACGCTGCGCACCATGAGAACGTTCTAATCGTTATCAACGGCTGTTTTTTCTGCCCTTTAAAAACGAGCTGCACCGTTGACCGGGGAGCGGAGAGATAAGCTAAGCCCGGAGAACAACAACTAATCCCCGGGACGGTCACATTCACCATTCACGGCGGCGGCAGCAGCAGCAGCAGCAGCAGCGGGGACTGGCTTGGACTCAACAACAGATAGGCTATGGACAGGGCAGCACGAACTGGATTAAATGATAGGGAATAAAGGAGAGGAGACGCCGCGAACAAAGCGAGCCTCAAGTGTTATTTATGCCCGTTGTTAACTGACTGGAAATGGGAGCTTTAACGAGCAGACAGAACATCGGTGTGGAGGAAGTGGACATCCCGTCCAACTCGGTGTACCGTTATCCGCCGAAATCTGGTAAGGCACCGAACAACAGGTCAGACCAGAGGGGGTGGGGGGGCTGGGGGTGTCTGTTACAGGCTCCGGTGCTCACTGCAGATGATTTTTTTTCTTCTGGTGTGTGCCATAAACGCAGCGGGGGTAAATGCAAAGTAAAGCCCAGGCATCACCACCGTACCTTGGTGGCTGGCAGGACAGGAGGCCTACAGGGCATTTCTATGGGCCTTTAACCTGGAGTAGCTACCTGTGGAGAGACAGAGAGAGGGAGGGTCCATACCTGATTTTCTCTGACCTTAAAATTAGCTGATTTTGTGATTTTACAATGAACTTTGCCTTCAGTTTATTTTAATGCATCACATTATTTTATAATCATGTATTCTATCTACTAATTTATTCTGCCACCGCTGCATTATTGTAATCTCCTTGCAAGGTTATTCTGGATCCTACTAAATATTCGCGTATTTATACAAGTCATCACTTATGCTATGAATGGTCCTCTGTTTGCTGAGCTGGAATCGGCTCTTATCTTGGTGCATTTATGAGCATCTATAATAGCTAGGGAGCTGCATGGACTTGGCTTGATAGCTTCATGACTGCCACAGCGTGTCTGTAAAATAAATAAGTGATGATGGATCCCAAGAGGAGAGTCTACAAATAAAAAGGCTTATCACCATCATCAGCAGGAGAGATGCTATGTTCATGAAGACAATGTTTGTGTTCAGTGTAAATGAGCTATTTTATAGTAGGCTACACCTACACCCAATGACTGGTATGATTGAAGATTGGTTATTCAATATATGAATGTCAAAACAGTGTTTAAACAGTGAAAAATGACGCCCCTTGCTTTAGATGGTTTGGTTTATTCAACCAGCAGTCCAAGTCCAAGTTTTTCTCCATCTTTTCTAATCAAAAATGTAGTGTATTGTATTGTATATATTTGGTTAGTCATTTAATAGTTTGGTAAATTTACATTGTGAATTATTAAGGCCACGTTCTTAGATGCACACTGTTCGATTTTAGAGAGATAAGGTTAAATGAAGGTCTTATATACAATATATATTTTTTTACCTAAAACCGTGCAGTGATTGAACCTGTATCAGACAAGAGCCTGCCCTATACTACCCACAAAAAGCAGGGCTGTTTATTTGGTCAGGTCACAGGCCGTTCCTTAGACTTTGAATTGCCCTGTGTGTGTTTTGAATCTGTCATTTTATTGTTCCTGGATGTGACATTCAGTGATTGCAGCTCTGCGTTCAGCTAGCTATTGGGGGTTTAGCACTAATCCAATATTGCCGTCAGAATCGTATTGTGAAGATGTAATGTTATTGCTTTTCTATCATAAGCAAAGACATAAAAGTAAATTGAAATATCTGACAAAATGAGATCTGAAATAGAACCAGGGGGTATCTATGGTGTATTTTGAGTACACAGTCATGATGGGTTGGGCTATCGCAGTGATATCTTAGATTTATAGTAATATTATATACGAGGGGAAAGAAAATTGTTGACTTGTGGCTTCCATTAGCTCCTCTCTCACCACAGGAATTAGTCAGAGGATTTATGAATTTGTGACTGAACGGCCGTGGTTGCAGCCTGAAGGAGTGTTGGTGGCGTTGGGATGGGATGGGATGGGAGGAAGGTGGTGGTGGTGGTGGTGGTGGTGGTGGCGATGCCGATGCCTGCCGTTGAAACTGATCTGTCAGCCC
Source organism: Decapterus maruadsi (assembly GCA_030347415.2). Taxonomy (NCBI): domain Eukaryota; kingdom Metazoa; phylum Chordata; class Actinopteri; order Carangiformes; family Carangidae; genus Decapterus; species Decapterus maruadsi. The sequence continues at coordinate 6,512,114 of CM064888.1, read as the reverse complement.
CAGTTCCTGTCTGTGGGATCTGGTGACAAAGACTCGCCACCCAGCTCGCCTCTCCCACCTGCTGTAAATAATAATAAGGTTAATGAGAGAGAAGGAAGGAGGGAAAGAAAGAAAGAAAGAGAGAGAGAGAGAGAGCATCGTCATCACTGGAGCTTTTTTTAGTCCATGATTTGCCATGTTATGGAGCTTTGAGGTCAGAGCATCAAAACCCGCTCATTCTCTCCAGTATTAATAGGTGTGAAGGAAAATGGAGTCTGATTCAGTCCAGGCTAAACGCCCTCCCAGCAGGAACATGACTTTGACTGTTCAGCCTGCATTTAAAGCCTCAAAACCACCATTACAGCCTCATGGCATCAACCCAACCTGTGTTTAAAGGGCACAACCGTCTTATTTAGTGATGTTGTCGCGAACCAAACCTCTTGGTAAACAGGTGGACAAGCTGCAGGCTGTGTTTGCTCCGTACAACAGCTCCATCTTTTCCCATCATTCGATCCTATACTCAGTCATTTAGTGCATAAATATCAGTGAAGCTCAGTAGTAATATGTGATTTTTTTTAAAATTATTTTTTGGCTCTCTCCGTGGTGACAGGAGGTATCTGTGGCCAACGGTGCCAGCTGAATGGTTCAAATATTAAACGGAAATGTTAATGTTTCATGCCAGCGAAGTGCCAGATGGTCAGGCTTTGCAACTGGAAATAGAATGACTGCAAAACTGCGAAAGAAAATCTCAGTTTTTACCAGTTTGTCTCTCCATTAGTTGGCCCTAGAATTTCATTTTCCCAACAATATGTGGAAAAGAGAATTAAATTATTTCAGCAGTTCATATTTATTTCCCTGTTTCCGCTCATTTGGCACCAGGCAAATAAAGACCAGATATAAATACTATACAATATGGTATAAAATATAAAATGCATGTTTTTCAAATTTGTGTATGGAAAAAACTCTTGAAAGACAATTAGGCGGATGTTCTTGCATTGTACAAAGATAGATAGATAGATAGACTTTATTAATAGACTCAAGGGTCCATGTACAAAGTATGCAGTTTTCAGTTTTTAAGTTGAAACAAGAAACAATAACTTGCTTCAACACCCTGTAAATAATGAATTAGGCTAAAAATAAAAACAAGAACAGCCCCTATAAAGAAATCACAGTGCAGGTTTAAATGCACCAAATTATTCACAGCTGCCGCAGCGAGTTCTTTATTTAGCTCTGCGTTCCTTCGTATGGTTGTTGTTATGCCAGGTATGATGTGTAATCAGTTTCTCATGTTTAAATATGTCTTTCTCTGTGTGCAGGGAGTTACTTCGCCAGCCATTTCATCATGGGTGGAGAGAAGTTTGACTCCACCCATCCGGAGGGTTACCTGTTCGGGGAAAACACAGACCTGAACTTCCTGGGGACCAGACCTGTCGCGGTAGGTTTTCTAACCCAAACAGCCACATCTAATGCTCACAAGAATCTGCACAATAATGAAGTTGTACAATTAGATTTGATTATATGATGATTGTCAAAGTGTGAAGAAAATTAAGAAACATTACATTAGTGCAGTGTTTTTCAACCTTGGGGTCGCCTGAAAAAAAAATTACAGATGAAAGTATTTTTTTAACTAATTATCATTCTTTTAAAATTATGACCAAAAATACCACACACAATCTTAAACAACTGTATTCTATACTTCTACTTGAGTATAAATCGAGTTCAAATAAAATGCAGCATATAAAAACATCTGAGCTGGTGCATCTTGATTGACGGATGCGAGGTTGCTAGAAATTTGTGATTATTTTCATTAGGGACTATTTAGTGATAACCTTTTACTTTATAAAACATCAGAAAATGGTGAAGCCAAGGTGATGCCTTAAATGTCTTAAAATACACAGAGGTTTCATTTACAATGGTAGAAAAGCAGCAGATCGTCACATTTCAGAGGCAGAAGCACCAATTTTCAGGCCCTCGGCCGGCTAATTGACTAATCAACTCCTCACTCCAGCCTCAGTAAGTGTAGCCGTCCCTGCAGCCGAGGCTCCCGCGGTTGCAATTAACAGCCTTTCACACTGTCGCTGATTGAAATTTATTTCAGCGTCTCCCCCCTGTCATGCTAATTAAAAGTGAAATGACAGTCTGCCCGGCTCCACCGTGCAGGAGCGGTGATAGGGGATCGGTTCCTTTCGGAGGGCTACGCTCAACCTCATCACGCACCTGAAGGTCAAACTAATGAGAGCGGAGGATCAAAAGGAGCTCGCGTCCAGGGAGGGAAGAGAGAATTTGACACAGACCGAGCGAGAAGCTTGGAGGGAGTTAAACTGTTTGACTAAAGTGAAGCTGATATGGAGAGACGCGGCTCCATCTCTCCGTGCTCTAATCTCACTCGCTCTGCTGTTTCTGTCTAGACTGGGGCTAAAATTAGGAGTGCAGTTTTTCTCCCGATTATGTGGGTGTTTATAATCCTCCCGTGGGCGCAGAATTCAGCTGGTGATGGCTTTTTTTTTTCTTTTTTTTTTTCTTGTACGTGTGTCTGAAGCTTTACCAACATTATATAATGTGTGGTGGTTTTCGAAGCAGATGGTGCTGTGGCATCATAAACCCCAACCACAGTTGTTGTGTTCTCAGTCTCCTGCACCACTATACAAATATGATAATGGACGGGGCTATGTTTAGGGATTTTTCAGAAGCACAGGCGTTTCCAGAATAGATTTAGCCTGTGAAGACGGACTAGACTAGGCTAGACTAGACAGATACAAGAATAAAATGTTGTACTTTCATGGTCCCAAGAGGATGAATCCTATAGTTTACTGATGCTGACGCTAAAAAAAAAACATATATTCAGACAGTTCAATGAAGTAAAATTTAGCAAAACTGAACTGTCTGCACGGTGTATGAATATTAAAACGCAACTGGTGAATTCTGTCAATTTTTTTATTTGACTTTCTTTGAGAGAACACAGACCCATTCCTAATATAAGACCTACAGTGTTGCATGTGAGTTTCCAAGTGAATGGCTCTTTTCAGCATCTGTTACTCCGTGTGTGTGCGTCGTCGTGTGTTTGTTTGTGTGGTTTACAGGCGTGACTCCTGCTGAGCCCAGATGTGTAATAGCACTGAATACGGTGCCATTCAGAGCCACACAAACACCCTTACCCGCCCCTCCACCACCATCACCCCACACACACACACACAGATGAGGGGTTGTAGTGTGGAGGTATCTGACCACATCCTGAATGTTTCTCCTCCTGAGATCCTCAAACCACCTCGGCTCTCGCTTTACGCCCAGTCAGCGACTCCTGGCTTCAAACACACAACAAAAGAGTGCCAAGATGTGAACCACAGACTGGGTCAAGTTCAAAGATCGTGTGATTTTTTTATTTTTAATGTCAGTTTTTATTCCTGAAGGTGTGGTCGATCAGTGAGAGAGCAAAAATAGTTGAAAAATTCCTAGCAGCAGGTATTTTACATCCTTATCTGTGACTTAATTTTCCTGATGCAGCGACCTTCACCCGTCTGGGGCTGTTTTCACTCTCCTGTGGTCCTGTGTGTGCAGAAATGTGCCAAACAGTGTCTGAAGTGTCAGCCCCGTCCCTGGAAAGACACAGTCTGAGCAGAATTTTTTGCCCCGGCTCAGCACTTGTCAGCACGGATCTGGCTGGTGCTGACAAGACTCTTGTGTTAAGGTTAAACCTGGAGCAGCCCGCGGTCATCCTGTAACCCTGAATTCCATGCGGTAAAGAGAGGAATGTCGGGGCAGAAGGGAAAGCTGAACACTACTGATGCTCCTCAGCCTCCAATCTTGTGTTGTACATCTACAATTTGTTGTTTCCCTTGTGTCCCTTGTTTCCAGTTCCCGTATGCAGCCCCTCCACCTCAGGAACCAGTAAAGACGTTACGAAGCCTTATCAACATTCGTAAGGACACCCTGCGGCTCGTACGGTACGCACCTCTCGTTTACACCACTGGCGTCTAATTTTATGCCAACAGAGCTGTATTTATGGAGTAAATCACAGCAACCATTTGAATTTAATTGATTTTTTTCATATCGCTCGACCTTTATTTTGGTGTTACATTCTGTATGATGCCAAAAATTAAAGATATTATTCCTTATCTCTGTAAAAGTATCATGCACAGAAAAACATTTATAGTTTGGGTCAGGGACAAATAAGGGTTGGCAAGATGAGCATCTAAAAAAAATAGTTGTAAATGCTTTACATTTTGTATTCATGTTGGTTTTATGTCACTTGAAATAACATTTGAACCATTTTTTTAAAACAAGAGTAAGACTGAATGCCCCTGAAGGTGTCCAATTGTGTGACCACAAAATAATGATAAAGATTCAATATTTTGTCCACCTGCAGTGGGTTTAAGTGTACTTATAAAAAATATACTTTCTTCTGAAAACATTAAATTGAAGTTGATTTTTTTTGCTGTGTTTCTATATTTAAATTATGCATTTTGGCAACACTGAGCAGGACTTAGACTAAAAGCACTGCTTTAAAAAACGCTGTGATAAATTATGTAAAATTTGTCAAGAAACATAGTGTTGCATTGCATAAGAGAATTACATCAATTCTTCATCTGAGTCCAGATTTATTTTTCCTGTATATAGACAGATTTTTATGAAAAAATACCAGTTACACAACTTTGACCTTGGATTACATCACGTCATCGTCCCATATATCACACATAAAAATGAAAAATGACTGAACTAAAAGTGACTCCCTGAAGAGTGATGCACACGCTCGCACACAAAATGTGAACAGATTTAACAGAAAAAGAGGAGGTAGCGAACAAAGAACCATATGTCCAGTCAGAGGCTGATTAATCAGAGAGCAAACATCAGATAATCTTAAAAAATAAATGAATCCACCCATTTCGGATCATTCAAATATTTCAACTTCATGAATAAATCAACTTTCCCCAGATTGCCATATTAAGTTTTGAAAAGCCTCCGTCTCTCCCTCTCCTCCAGGTGCAGCGAGGACCTGAAGCTGCCGGGCGACGAGGCGGCGGGGAAGAACAGGGCCTGCTACAACGTGGAGTTCACTTTTGACGCTGACACGCAGGTGGCCATCACCATCTACTACCAGGCCATCGAGGAGTTTCACAACGGAGTCCCAGTGTGAGTGTGTTTTCTGATGCACAAATAACACAACGAGACACATTTCAGAGATCATCTGTTTTGACTCAGCCTGTGAGCTTCATCATCATCATCATCATCATGTGCTGATTCACGCTGAACACTGCAGTCAAGAGTCTGCAGTCGCTCACGATGAGCTCAAATTACTAAAACGCAAATATTGAAAATATGTCACGTTTATTTTTAGCACAATATTTTCCAACATTTTTCCTGCTGTTATGGGTGAATCCTCCAAAAGCTGCTAATATGTGACATTCAGACTGTCACACTGTTTGTGTGATTGGATCCACTGGAGAGGTTTCCGGCGTGGTACCGACTGTGTTAAAGGAAAACTCCAACCATTTTACACATTAAAGTCTGTTTACAGGTGTCACTGCATAAACGAAAAATAAATAAATAAATAAATCCACGTATAAAGACTTTAGTGGCTCCAGAGGGAGCTGTGCTACATCTGTCAGTCAGGTATGAAGACAACAAGTTTGAAAATAGAAAAAGTTACTAGATGACTCTGACTCCAGCACAACACTGCAGAATCTCTGATGGTAGAACCGTTATTAGCCAAGTTGAATTATGGGAAATGTAGGCAGGCACCAAAAGAAAAAGGATGGAAAAATGGAAGAGCAGAGACGGTACAGTATCTGTCATTCTGCTGCATCGATCTTCATTCTGTGTTTTAAACTGTCTGTTGTGCAGTACTTAAAGGGGCGGAGCACGAAGCTTTAAAGCTGCTTTAATATCAGACAGACATAATCAATTTCCATTAAAGAAGAAGTAAGTGGTCCGGTCGTTTTCGCTAATGCTGCGTTCCAGGCAGGCTTTTGAAATCGTAAATTACAGCTTCAAGTCACAACTTACGATTTTGTAGCGTTCCAGGTAACCCAGATTTTTACCGGTGAAAGTCACTAAACAGCCACTCGATGGAAATCGAACTGGAAGACTTCAGAAAAATACGACGGAACGCACCATAACAGTCCTCGTCCCTCGCCACATTCACGGCGTTCCTTGGCTGCACACACAGCCCTGCATTCTGTTCTTTTGGATAAAAACTGTCTAAATGTTTTCTCCTCGGCTCAGAGCAGAGCAGAGTGACTGACAGACCCGTGTTTTGGTCCAAACACTCTATGTAAGTGATTGCTGTCGGAAGATATAACTATTTAAGACTTATATTAACACAAATATATCACTTACTTCTGCTTTAAGTAGAGATTCTCCACCACCATCATGTTTATACCATCAGCTATAGTCATTTCAGTCACAGCAGGAGGATGACTCAGTTTTTAATGCCCGTAGCCAAACATGGCGTCATATTACCATAATAATACAGAAATGATCTACAGAGTGATGATTGGGAAAAAGAATGGAAGCAATGGAACTGATATCAGGAAAACAGGTTTTTTGGTAAAACTATATATTAATATATATCAACTTTTGTGTGTGTGTTTCCTGTAGTTACCTGCCCCAGGACAGCTCCCTGCAGTCCGAGACGGTTCACTTCAAGAGGGGAGTTTGCCAGCAGTTCTGTCTGCCCTCACACACCGTTAATCTCAGCGAATGGGCCGATGAAGAGGTGGGTCTGTCTGTCTGTCTGTCTGTCTATCTGTCTGTGGCTCTGATGATGCACCGTGTTAATCCTCTGCTTCCCTCCTCAGCTGCTGTTTGACATGGACAAGGAGATTTTCCCCATGGTGGTGCAGGCGGTGGTAGATGAAGGAGAAGGTGAGTGTCTGTGTGTTCGTCTCACTGATGCACATGACGTGGACGACGTGCAGCTGCGGAGATTTAACATCCACTATTTTTAATTCCTGCAGAACATTTGGGACACTCTCACATACTGCTGGCTACATTTGAAAAGGTAAGTAAGAGAAAAGTGTGAAGATGTGACAGGAATTTGCTGATATATAAACATTGCTGGGGCCCCGAGACAGAGATTTTTTCAGGTTTTCTCATCAGTGTAAATTTAAAAGTCTTTATGTTTGAATAACTAATAACCAATGTAAAGTCAGCTGCAAGGCGATGAAACGATTTGCAGTGTTTTGAAATGTATAATTACCTAGGTATAAATACCTAAATAAAAGAAATATGAGAGCAGTGAAGCTGTGGTGACAGCGTTAACTTGGTAACTGGAGCCCTGGTGTTACAAAAAGTGCTCAGTCTGATCTCTTTATCGCTCTGCATTCAAGCTTCAACAATGAGTCACTTAACACAAAATAGATCAGTGACTCGTGATAATGTATTTAACTTTTTCCTCTCCAGGCTAAATGATCTCTAGCTTGCAGCTCCTTAAATGAGAGGCTTGGCTCTTTCTCTCCATTCTGTCCTCTGTGACAGCAAATTAAATCTTCACATGTTAATTGATTGGACAAAACTGAAGACATCAGTCTGTACTTTTAAACGTTGAATAGACTGAGTTATTATCTTAAAAAAAAAGAAAACCTCATAATGAAAAACATTTATTGGCTGCAGCTCTACTGTGCTTATCCATCTTACTTGCCTCTTATCCTCCAAGGTTAAACTGGCTCTAGACAGGATGATTTGAATAATATAATGATAAATAATGAAGAAATATAATGCACCACTGTTTGTTTCTTTGGCAGCACATGGACGGGAGCTACTGTGTGAAGCCTCTGAAGCAGAAACAAGTGGTAAATGCTCAACATGCTTTCCCTCTCTTTCCTTCCTTCCTGCGTTTGTGTAACATTTTTTTATGCTTTTGAAAGACAAAGATGCAACAAAAAAAGCTTTATTTTTGAGCGTCTCGCCTCACCCACGAGACCTGCTGCCTTTATTCTTCGACATGTTCCTATTCCCAGGTGGATGGAGTGAGTTATCTCCTGCAGGAGATCTATGGGATCGAGAACAAATACAACAGCCAAGAATCAAAGGTACGGATCAGACGACATCCTCCTCTGCATCACAAGCGACTTTCTTCTTCCTTTCTTCCTAACATTTCTTCTTTTTTTTTGTCTCCAGGTTGCTGATGATGAAATCAGTGACAACAGTGCGGAGTGCGTGGTGTGTTTGTCGGATGTGCGAGACACACTCATCCTGCCGTGCAGACACCTGTGTCTCTGCAACGCCTGCGCGGACACGCTGCGTTACCAGGCCAACTGCTGCCCCATCTGCAGACTGCGTGAGTTTCAACTGAAGACAAAACAGATTCTCCCCAAAAAGAGACACCAGCTGTTTTAAGGGAGAGGGAACATGTTAAAACTGATGAAAGCTGCCTCAAAAAGTCACAACATTTGTTCAAGGCTCAGCGTTAATATTCTGTTCTTATTTAAATCTTAACATTATGAAATACAGCTGTCCTGTGTACCAGCATGTAACAGCTGCATTTGCCCAAACAAAAGGAGAATAGATGAATGAAAATCAGTTTCAAACAATAGACAATCCATATAAAAAGGAGTATATTGTGTAGATATCCATAATATTGTATGGTTAGGGTTAGAATAAAGTAAATAAAGAAAAACAAAACAAGGAATAATAATCACTCAATTTAAAACAAATTTAGAGTAAAAGAGAGAGCGGGTTAATTACATTTGTCCTGATTCATTAAAAGACCCCACTACTAACACTTTGCACCACTAACGCATGAAAACTGTGCATCTGAGCTCTTGCGATATGTATTTTCGGGCGTTCCTGCACTGAGGCACAAAATACAGGAAGAGTAGAGGTAATGGAAAATGGCAACAATAGCCAACTGATTTATCACCACTGACCGACCACCGCAGCAGAGGAAACATGGTCTCAAAATTTAACGTCTGGGAAAAGCAGGTGTAAATAAAATATGCATTGTTCACTTTATTGAAACTAACACTTTACTGTCTATTTATTATTGGTTAATGTTTCCTCTCATGCTGCTTTAATTTACATCTGTAGCTTTAGTGAATAACCTTCAGCATCATTTGTTTTCCTAAAATGAAAAGTATTTTGGAAAATTACCTCTTCGGTGTCCTTGCAGTATTTCTTTTGTACTCGATAAATAACAGTTCAGTTATTATTAGATCTCACTCTCTGCATTATTGAACCTTCTGTGTGTACCGTGTTGTTTTTACAGCGTTCAGAGCTCTGCTGCAGATCCGAGCCATGAGGAAGAAACTCAGTCCTCTGTCACCGACCAGCTTTAACCCCGTCATCACTTCACAGACCTCAGACTCAGAGGAACACTCGGTGAGGCAGAAGAACTGACCGTAAAACATCATTTATGTAGAAAAATAACCTTCAGGCCCGGTTCATGGAAACTCGCCTGCTTCATCTGCGTCCTCATCTGTTCCCCAGGCGTCGGAGCACATCCCCCCGGGCTACGAGGTCGTGTCTCTGTTGGAGGCGTTGAACGGACCCCTCAACACGTCCTCGGTGGCCCCGGCTCCTCTCCACTCCGGTCCCAGCCACGTCTCCGGAGCGCTGCCTCCGTACAGCAGCGAGCCCCACCCGGCGCCGGCCCGCTCCCTCTCGCCTCTAGACCACTCCAACTCCAGTCAGGGACTCAAACTCAAGAAGAGTGGTTCAAAGTGAGTGAGATGAGGAGACTCAGAGACCGTACAAATCATGTTTATTGTTTATTGTTCATGTTTATTCAGTCAAATGTGTGAGTAGAGATTCAATTGGTGCAGTTTTGGGCTTCAAAATAATTAAAAGAAAGCAAGAGTTGGGAGTTGGTTTACAGCGTGAGCTCAGATTTATATTTTTATGGCCAAATCACATGTGAGTCACCAAACTCATTCTCCTGTGATCACATGTCTTTCAGTTAATCTCCCTCTCTGTTATTTCAGTGTTTACTTCAGCGTAAACAAAGTCAAAATCAAACCCGCTCCGGTTATTTTCATCTGAAGCGACTCCACTGTGTTGTTTTTACTCCAGGTCACTTTCCCAGAATTCATCTGTGCTTCCCGAGGAGGAGGATGAGAAGTCTTGCAGTGAATCTGAGGCCTGTCGCCACAAGCTTGTTGTTGACCAGCAGGAGGTGTGTGTGTGTGTGTGTGTGTGTGTGTGCATGTGTGCATGTGTGTGTGTAGAGGATAATGTTGTGTTGTTGTGCGCTCCTCCCTCATCACCGCTCGTGTTGTTTTACAGTGTGGAGTGACTCCAGACAGCGAGAACCTGACTCTCTCCTCGTCTGGAGCCATCGACCACTCGTCCTGCACAGGAACCCCGCTCTCCTCCACCATCACATCCCCTGAAGGTACACACACGCACACACGCACACACACACACACACACGCACACACACACACACACACACACACACACACACACACAAACACGCATACATTGTACTCTACTTGGAAGGAATCGTTCTCACATCATGCCTGCCCCAGCCCCTAAAATAAACCTTATTATAACCCCAGTCAGCCAGCTTTGCCATTTTATTTTAATCAATTTTTTTTTACTTTCTTTTTATTTAAGTTTTCAGTTCTTTTTTCCAACAATACAAAACAAACAAATAAATAACAAAAAATAGACAGAGAATGTAAGTTAACAGACGGATTGACATAGGCCATACATTAGTGCAAAATGCAGTGATCATTCATACAATGAATACTTCAAAGAATATGAAGTCCACCTTTTTAGCCTGTAATCTTAGGGAGAAGGTAAGTCTTTCATTGCATTGTATTTCATTAACAATGGTGATCCAGTTATTCCTTGATGGAAGATTTGTCTGCAGCCATTTCCGTTTATAAAGGCAGTTGTCCTGGTCCATAAGTCCAGCTGGGATTTTACTCAAATACAGTGTAACAATAGAAAAATCTACTTCTAGACTAAAGATTGTCCATATTTATCAAGCAAGATCTGGCCAACATGCTTGAATTCCATCCTATTATTTCAATCATATCACAATGTACTGAAGGCTTTTGTCGTACTCATATACTGTTAATACAAAGGCTCCACAAACTATTCAGACTTCTTCCCTTTTGCATACTAAAACCATTTTTATCTACATAATTTGGTAACACTGACTGAAGGTACACATGATGCAGGTAGATCCATCAGATCTTTTCTGCCTCCTTTCATGACTATAGTGAATTCATCACTGTCTCATCATCTGGTAGACACAGTAAACGTATTGAATAAAGCTCAGACTTCAGTTTCAAGTCGTCAGGCTTCTCCTCGGATCTGATCAGACTATAAAAACAGTTTTTCCTCTCACGACACAACCTGGGTTTTAAATATTACCAGCTGTGTAGCTCGGTTCATTAACTCCACTGTACTTATAGCATGTGAGCTCATAGCGAGTACCGGGTAAACACTGTGTTTTCGAATGCTTGTGCACCGTTTCCCTCCTGATAAGAGAGTTACTGGAGGAGAAGCAGAGAAGAGCTCATTAGCTGTGGCTTCAGCAATGGAGTCTGTGAGAGAATAAACAACACTCTTCTGCCTTTGTATCGTTAAACTTGTCAGCTGCTGCTGTTTGCCGTTCTCTTGCACAAATCTCATTTCTATTTTCTTAAAATCAAGAAGTAAAAAAACTTTCTCTTTCTTTTTCTTTCTCACTCCGGTATAAAAAGTGCTTCTCATTTTTTGGGTTATTCATCTTACTTGGTTATCTCAGCATGCAGTTATTCTAATTATGTACTTTATCTAATCTCACTTTGAATCCAGACTGCAGCTAATAGGCCATTTGTTTCTCCTCGTTTTACATTTTTCATTGAATTAATGTCAGGTTAATGCCCGGTGTTCGTTCAATAAGAGCGTTTTCCTCACAGTAATGTTCAGCACCTCTTAAATTTAGCAAGAAAGTGGAGTGGAAAGAGCTCAGGGCGCTGCACGGAGCATTCGAAAGAACATGAATAAATCATAGGCCTGTCCCACCTCAGCGTTTTATGTCGGTGCCACTGGATCAGACGCTGTGGGGGAATTGTTGATGGCTCCTCATCAGGAAAACAGGAAGAGAGGAGTGTTATTTCAGCTGGAATCAAGGGCTCAATAAAAAATAATAACTTCAAACGTGTTTATCGACTAACACAAAGCCACTCCTTGTATCGCCAGGCCGCCATCTTGTGTTGCTTTTAGAGGTCCTGAATGAATCTGGTCTAACAGAGGAGAGGTTTTTTATTATTCGCTTCATTGTCTGAAGTTTTCATGTGAAAGTCGATGGAGGCAGAAGCTGAGCCAGTTAGCTTAGCTTAGCTTAGCATAGAAACTGAAAACAGGGGCAAATGAGTAGCCTGGCTCTCTTTAGAGAACAAAAATTAACAACATAAACAGCATCTATAGATAAACAAACAAGCAATAACATACATTTGTGAGAGTCAGATTGATTCAGCTTTGGAGATAGCTGGGCTAGCTGTTTCCCTCTGCTGCCAGTCTTTATGCTAAGCTAGGCTAATCGATATCCTCCTCTGAATCTCAAAAAGAAAGAAAATAAATGAAGTAAGAAAGAAAATAAATATTTCTTTAACATGATAATGATGTTTCTAATATACAGAATAGAGCAGATGTTTTGTCATCATTAAAAACATAAAAGTATACCATGCATCCATCACAACACATTAAATATTTCTCAAAGCATTTAGCCTCAACTCTCGCAACTACAATATAAATACAATGAAAAAGCACCTTACAGACACAAGTCCTCACCTCACAAATCCATTGGGGGAGAATACGTCAGTCCGACCGCCCAAAAGTCAGACTATTTCTCCAACTACCTATTAATCCGACTTATTCTAGAGGGTTATGGCTAGGTTTAGGGTTAGGTTAAGTCGGAGAAATGGTAGGTAAGACTAATGGACGCAAAATATATAGAAATGTATGTTGTTTTATGTATGAGAAATGGGAAGTCGGAGAAATAGGAGGTCAGACAAACGCCATGCGCCCAATCCACTGACCTGTTATACTGAAAACACCTGGCCCTGATTTAAAACTCTAATAGTACTTGGAATAAACTATTACATTGATGTATTGGTATTCTTGTGGGTGAAGGGGTGTAAATCTCACCTGCCAACCAAAGACAGTAAACCCTCCGACCCCCCCCGAGCCCGACCGTGATGTGTGATGTCTCCGTCTGTCTGCCAGACCCGGTGAGCAGCAGCCTGGCCCAGTCAGTGATGTCCATGGCCTCGTCCCACTCGCAGCACTCCCACATCAGCACTGACACCATGTCCTCCATGTCAGGGTCCTACCTGGCCGGGGCCGAGGGCGAGGCCGGCAGGGGGGAGGAGGAGGAGGAGGAGGAAGGGAGAGACGACGTGGAGGGCGAGGAAGGGGAGGAGGAGCACCGCGACGCCCCCATGGAGAGCCGAGGACCGTCGCAGCAGGACGGGGTGAGGATGGAGGAGAAGGAGGAGGAGGAGGAGGAGGAGGAGGAAGGTGCAGCAGCATCATCATCGTCGTCGTCATGTGGTTCAACAGAAACGCGTCGTCTCATCTCGTCTCTGTCTTTTTTCCACTCAGGAGTTTTCCAGGGAGCCAAAGGAACAAAACTACTCAGTGGCCGTAGAGGAGCAGGACTCAGAGGTGAATAAACTCATCTTCACTCAACACCGTGTCATTAAAGGGATAGTTCAACTTTTTTGTGGCCCAAATTTGCCAAATGTTGAACTATCCCTTTAATGTTTAATTTATTTATTTTATAAACCTTTTAATTTCCTCCTCCAGGGAAACGATGTGACAGAAGAGGACTGCTCCTCCCCCTCTAATGGGAAAGGTAACTATGGTGACCATCCCTCACCCTGTTCCACCCCCCCGACCTCTCACCCCCTTGTTGTATTTGTTGCACTCTCGGGCCACGTGATAAAGAAACACACCTTCTCATACAAAACTACACATGATCGACCAAGTGGTCGGCCAAACGTATCGCTGAATCTTTTGTTTTTTAAATCATGGCTGAGTAACGACAGCCCTTTCAAAGTAAAAACATCCCATGTCAGATGTCGACCTCTAGATGGAGCAGTCCCTTTGAAAATGCACGTACACCACCACGACATGCAGCGTCTGGACAGGGGGGCGTATGGCTTCTCCTACAGTGTGTGTGTGTGCACTATAAGTCTCTCCTGCTCTGCAGTGAAGGCGGAGCTCTGAAAAAATCGACTTTTATAAATTACCGAAATGACCATTATGAAATCCCTTAGGATGCTCTGATCGGACAGTTTCAAGTTTCAAGTGTCGATCTCTGTGGTAGTCCCACTAAAATGTGGTTTTGTTGCAACAATCTGGACAGACTCTTCACATCCGACTATAACATGATGATCATTTATAATCCCGTTGCATCCAAAACATATATTGTCTTGATGTGTAAACTAACCCCACTTCAGGGTTTGGGTCTGCATTTCCAGAACAAAACAAAACATTTATGACCATCGTCCAGAGTAGAACTAATTCTTTCCCTGTGTTGAAAAGGCTTTAGGCAGGTTTATTCACCTGTCATATGAAAATCTCTGCAGTAAATCATCTTTAAGTGCAATGTACAAAAACTAACTTGTAAAATTCAGAGTTATTTCATGTTTTTTTTAAACACAAAACTCAAATATTTAGTCATTCCTAGATATCTGGCAGAGCTATTTTGCACATAATGCAAATAAGCAGCCTCTAATATATAATATAAATGAGTCAGTCCCTCCTCTCACGTCCAGCGCTAATACTGATATCAGTCCTCACTCCTGAGTCTGATCCATCTCCTGAGCTGTTGCACGGCTGATGGATCAGGCAGTGAAATCTCCCTCTGAGTGACGTTTATGTATCTGTTCCTCCAGTAAACAATTCCCACCTAATGAATAAATATTCCCATCGATCAGCGCGTCCTCACAGGAAACAAGCACACACCACCGGCTCCTTCCTGTTCCATTCAGATGAGGTTCTGCAGCACAACCCCCCCCGGGCCCACTGACTCGCATTTGCATGATTTTGCACCTGCATATGACGGGTCGTGTGAACTGTACGTGTGTGTGTGTGTGTGTGTTTGTGTGTTCAATGTATGACGTGTTACATTTTGTGCGTTTATTGCACACAAAGCACTGCAGCCCCGCCTCTGTTGCTTTATACCCGCTGCATCATGAAGCTTATTCGTGCTCCATCTGCACGGCTGCTGAATGTTTATGTGTCTATGTGTGTGTAAGTGTGTGTTTGTGTGTATGTGTGTAAAAGAGAGTGAGAGAGAGAGAGAGATGGAGGGCAAAAGAAAGTGTTGAAAACAGTGTGAGTCCATGTTGAAGTGAACACAACAGTGTCATTGGTTTGAACCTTTAATGTGTAAATTAGTTGATGTGTGGAGTATGTGTGCGCGTGCGTGCGTGTGTTCTGACACCTCGGGCCGGACTGAATCGAACGATCTCTGAGTACCTGTGAGTTACTGAAGGAGCTGTGAGTTCTGTAGGAGACGAGCGGACCCGTGCTGCCTGACACACTATGAACGTGCACACGCTACAAACAGGATGTATGTTTGCTCGCACATGTGTGTGCATCTGCACCGGCGCTGCCAGACGGCTTCTGTATGTGCCCTGTCTGTGTCTCTGTGCTGAGCTGCCAATCATTCACTCATCTCTGCCATTAGCTACACACACACACACACATGCACACACACAGGCTGGCTGCAGGCATGAATCACTTGCACATACTAAACATGTCAGTGTTTATTAACTGGCCATGCTGGAAAAGGCTTTCATGAGTTTATGTTTATATTATGTCACATTATTTAACTAGTTATAATAAACTAGATCGTCAATCACAGCAGTGTCACATTAATGTATCAGCAAACACTGTGCGAAGTGACGGTGACAGCAGAGTGGCAGCTTATAAAGACAATGACAGTTCATTTAAAATGATTTATATTCATTGATAAACATTCTGAAAAAATATGTTTATACTGTAAATATTTACATTGCAAAACCTGGAGGTGTGGCTTTTAAAAGATAATAAAATACCTGTGACTATAGAAGTGGAGATCATGGGTAAAACCCTCTATCACGGTTAATCTTATTAAAAACAATTGTAGAAATGTGTCATGTTTTCTACTTTATATAATTCTATCTTTATATTTATATTTCTACATCTGGATAATTTAAAATTAAACATTAACATTGACACATTCAGAGTTATTGCTGTCTTTTTTTTATTGTAAACTTATTGTTATTATTAGTGTGTTTTGTCACTACAATGTGGTTCCATTTGACACATTATCAGAGTTTTTCCATTTAGAATCAAATAATAAAAATCAAACATGAAATTATTATTTAAAAACAGTCAGTAGTTCAGGTTAAACTGGTGAGAGCTGCGTCTCTTCTCCTCCCTGTGAACCAGTCGCTCATTCTGTGCATCTCATTCTGTCCAATTACCTCCTGCAACTAACACAACATGCTCTCTGCTCATTGTTGCTTCATGAGTCAGTTTCTTGCAGCTTCACCTGCTCTCTACATCTCCACCTCCTTTATATATATTAATTAATACTTTTATGCATTTTATAAAAGCAGAAACACATTTACATGTTAATTCACACTCACACTGCAGGAAAACGTTACCATTTCTTTATTTTACTCTTGCCGTTCCAGCATGGCCAACCTCACCCCTCCACCTTTCCTCCTCCCTCCTTCCTTCCCTCCGTCCTTACCTCCCTCCCTCACTCCGCCTGTCCCCCCCACCACCCCCCCTCCTCCTCCTGCTGTGCCTGGCTGCTCTTGTTTGACCTTTGCCCTCGCTTGCAGGTGGGCGGAGCAGGTGTCCAGAGTTGGCCAATAACAATCAGGGCGTCGCCCTCTGTGACACGCCCTCTTTGGGGTTGGATAATGAGCAGGCTCCCGACAGCCGATTCGCCGGTGAGTGGCAACCCTCTCGAACATGGACCAATACGAGATGAGAAACCAGGGGGAAGGGAAGGGAGGGGAGGAGAGGAGATGAGAGGAGAGAGGGGGGAGATGCAGGAGCACAGGGAAAAGTGAGGAGTGCATGAGTCACCAGTCAGAAGCAGTGAAGGGTTTCTGACACTTTTAGCTGCCAATGCTAACATGCTAATCTAGAGAGAAACCATGGGGGCAGATTGAGCAGCAGCTGGTGACCAGAGAGAGAGAGAGAGAAGAGACTCAGGACTCAGGAGCATGAATGAAGATCTGGAGCTTCCTTCTTCTCTTCATCCCCACCCTTTGGTGTTGTGGTGCCTCATTGCTTTGTCAGTACCGGTTTTAGCTCTGCACTGTCTCCCTCCTCTCCCCCGTTAGCTGAAGCCCTGGTGCGTGTGTGTGAGAGAGAGAGTGTGTGTATGTGTGTGTGTGTGTGTGAGTGCATCTTATTGTGTATGTGTGTGTGTGTGTGATTTCAGCATGCTGTGTTTTCTGTCGCGTGTTTGAGAGAGAGAAGAGAAAGAGTCCGGTCCATTCCAGAGTCAAAGTTCATGTTCAGCGTCTGCCAGCTCCGAGCTGCTTTGCCAAAACATCTGCTACTCATTCTTACACCGCCCCCCCCTCCTCCCCTCCTCCCACCCCCATCCAACCACCCACCCACCCGCCATCTTCCCTCCTGTTTCCTCTGATCCTCCTCCTGCTCCTCAACACTCGCTGTGATACTGGGATGAGAGCTAAAGGTCTCAGTCTCACTTTTGTTTTTGTTTTTAATCTGCACTTTACAGCTTTATTTAACCCTCTGGAGTTCATTTTTAATGCACCGATTTCTATGTTTGTCTTTTTTTTTTTTTTTTTTACAAATATGATGATATGGTAAACCAGGTCAACAACAAAAACAAAAAAAGCATCAATTACCATAAGATGCAACAACAGTTTATGAAAAAAGCTTTGGAAAACATTTTGCATCACTCACATGGTCCGAAAGAGCAATCAGGGGGCGGTGCATTTAAAAGCCTGACGTCTGGTTGGACATTATGAGATTGAAGGCCATATTGGTTTTGGATGTCCACAGATAAGAGGGAGCCAGGCCAAGAAAGGATTTAGGTATAAAAGCTGACCAGTGTGAGACGTGTGCATACGTGCAGAGAGGCTGGCTCTACGCCTGACTCATTATAAACAGCTAGGAAGCCAAATATAACACAGGCTGCTGTGAAAATATTAATATATTTAATCAGAATCAGTCCAATTATTATTATTAAAGAGCAGCTCAACTAGTGTTTTACTGTATATACACACAGTTATGAACAAAAATAGCCCCTCATTTAGAGCGCTTCTGCTTCTTTTTATTGTAAACCATGTTAATTAAGGAAAATATAAAGTCAATCTGTGACCTCAGTCGAACTCCAGACGGTTAATTTAGCTCAGAATCGATCAAAGCTGAGTAAAAACTACCTTTAGTTCTGCGTCCGTCCCTGAAGCTTCAGCTCACACCTGATTTCCCATCATCCCCTTGAACCTGTATCACCCCTCCTCCTCCCTCCTCCCCCCTCCTCGGTGTGTTTTATGGTGAACGTTGTGACATGTTTTTTCTCTTTGTGTGTCATAAAAGCGTTTTGTTATCTCTCTGTTTCTCTCCTATTTTTTCCCCTCCCCGTCATTCTTCACATCTTCTGCTGTCTTTTCCTGGACATCATCCCTCTTCCTCTTTTCCTCTTCCTCCTTTTCTTCTTCTTCTCTTTCTTCCTTGTTTCTCTCTCTTCTCCTTCTTTCGCCTTCTTTCGGATGGACAGATGAGGAGTCGTGCCCAGTGCACATTGAGGACTAGGTATGGAGTTATGGTCAGACGGTAGATAAGACACCAGGGTGACTAACTGTAGTGAACTCTCTACTTGTACTACATGTATCCATAGTAATGATCACTCATCTTTTTTGTTAATTACTCATTTTTAGCTGTCGTTTAACTCTCGATTTTTGCACCTTTCTTTTCTGAAAATGCAGCACTGTGTGACTCACTAATCAAGACGTCTTTAAAAATGTGATGCAGCATTTTTAAAGCCTTAGAAAAAGTCTGCAGTGTTCGTCTCTGTCCAATCACAGCTCAGACTCCGCCCCACATTATCTCCTGTCTAACTCTGAACTTACACAAAGGAGTTATCCATTATTCACTGTCTCCCTGGTTCAGACCTAAAACTATGAATAATTAATTATGATCCATGAAAGTTGCTTTTTTTTTGTTTCTGGCTGATATTTCCCATCATTCAACGTGAGCCTGATCCACATTGAACCGCATTGTTTGAGGTTCACAAGGTTTTTCTAATTAACGAAGGACACTATTTACTTAACAACCATACAAAATGTTATTTAAATATTCAATAAATGCAAAAATAACTTTCATTTTTGATTTATTATATGCCTACGTTTTAATGCTCTCTGCAACTTCCTGCAAGTTGTCACTGTGGCAGGATGATAACTGATCATTTTTTCAGTAATAAGCAATTGATCATTGTTTTGCCCTCAGTGCTGCTGATCCTCAGTCTGCACGTCCAAACCAGACAGCTGTCAGAGCTGTTTTAATATTTAATAGGATGAGCGCAGAGAGGGGTTTTTGATATAAAATGCTTTTTGTGACACAGATGTGACAAACACGAAGAGACAGACAGAAATTTGAAGTTGGTTCAGTTTTTCATCGCATGCATGGAGCCCGGGAGCAGAAGATGAAAACATAAAAGTAGCTTTAGGGTTGTTTTTGTTTTTTTTGCAGAACTGGAGTCAGAAAAAGGAACAAAACTGAAGTGTCCCATAAGGACGCAGTAAATGGAGGTTAAGGAGGATTTCCAGGATCACAAGTTTTGAGATGGTCACAGCAGGAGTCCTTCTATTCTTAATTTGGAAACAGAGAAAACATAACAAAATCTAAAGTTAACTAATAATAAATAAATAAATGTGAGAATAAGTTATTACATTCATGAATCATGTAACATCAACATCCACTGATGAGATGAAAAATACCAGACGTGTGTGGACTCTCAAATTCAACACACAACATTATTTATTACCACGTTTCTCACCATTTGTCTCATCTCCATGTGTCGTCTTCTTCTACTCTGGAAAATTATAACACAAGATGTTAATCCCCACAAAGCAGCGCAATATTTTCTTTTGTTGATTCTTAAAAAGATGTCGCGTCAGAGTCAGCGACCACTGAGCGATAAATTCACATTTTGTCTTTGTCGAGACACAAAACACACACAAACACAAACTTTTGGGATCAGCATTGTCAACAACTGTGGCGCCCAAATGTTAATGAACACATCAAAGACAATATGAGTCAGTGTGAATGAATGTGCAGCTGAAAAACACGAGTTGAGCTCAGGGAGTTGAGCACCAGCAAACCATCAGAGGAAGAACAATAGCTGAGTAAGAACACCAACGAAACACCAACAACGTTTTCTCCCGAGACAAACATGAAGTTTTCCGACATTTTAGATTAGCATTAGCATTAGCATTAGATTAGCAAGAAAACAGGTAGACAGAATCATAGTAAATGTCGAAGTAGGTTTAAGACGGCAAATTTATGATACTCTGACACGCCTCGGATTCACAAGACAGAAATAAATTAAATAGTTTTCTCTCTCATACTGTATCTTGTTGACAAACTCACTAAAGGCTGCTATACACAACTAGACGATCCAATCTTAACTAAAACATATTAATGGTATCAATCCTCTGAACACACATTAGATTGAACTACAAAACCACACAATAAGTTCATTGTGGAGGCCACCCTCAGAAACTTGTATGATCAAATTTTACTATGGCAAAACATCAGCCTCGTAATAAATGCATTCAATTCATTTCTCAGGGAGAGTCTGGCCTCATCTCCGTTGTAACCGTTTCGCCGAAACACTCCGCCTACCGAGCCAGTCAGTCCCTGATTGGCCAACCGTGCTGTGATTGACACAGCACGTTGGCCAATCACGGACCGAAGAAGAACATCGATAACGTCTTTTCCTCCAAGAAACTCAACAAGCGCCGACTCTTGCTCTTGTTTAAGTTCTGTAATTGATGGTATTTCATTTAGAAAATCAGTATGGGTGAAAGCCTGACTGAGAAGGCCCTGATTGGCCAACGTGCTGTGTCAATCACTGATTGGCTCGGTAGACTTTCCAAACGGTCTGCTCCCCATGAATGAATGTTTCCGGGGATTGGCAACATCTATCTGGAAAAGAGAATCAGTATGGGTGAAAGAGCGCAAACTGCCTCCAGGTCTGCTCCCCATTGACTGTAATTGGCAGCTCGATCTCAATTTGGAGCAGTAAAAAAAATTGTATTGACACAACAAACTTTAGGATTATTTGGACAAACTTTGAATCGAGCCGTACCGTAACCCCAGGCATCAGGGGACAAATCGGATCTAAAATCGTCCAGTGTGTTTCCAGCCTGTCGCTTCAAGAAGCAGCTTCAGTAACCCTTTAATTTACAGGCCGCTAATTACGTGATAATGTAAAGAAATAGCCAAGAAATAACAAGTAATTGCGCAGTAATGTCAAGAAATAACAGTCAGTTTCATAGTAATGTCATGTTTTTCATAAAGGAAAAACATTACACATGCTTTTCATGCTTTGAATTTTTTGGGAAAGGCCAGAATTTTTCTCCAAAACAGCAACCGCACACTCAAAATACAAATAATCATAATATATCAATTATCAACATATGAGCGGTGGCCTTTTTCACTCCACCAAGTCCTTGCAATTGACTCATTGTCATTTCTGGACAATTTCTACACAATCAGTCATTATTCCTTGGCTATATTTCTCATCTCAACACTGCTATGAAATTGTTATTTCTAGGCTATTTCTGAACAATATGACACAATTTCTTGTTATTTCTTGGCTTTTTCTTGACATTATCACATAATTAGCGGCCTATAAATTAAAGGGTTACTGCAGATTCTTCTACGACGGTATAATTTCTGCAATATAACTCTTCTTCTTCTTCTTCTTCTTCTTCTTCTTCTTCTTCTTCTTCTCCTGTTGCTCAGGTCTGATGTACCTCGGGGGCTACAGGCCTGTTTTGGAGCCCCACCCCCACCACACCTCCACCAGCAATATCAACCTGGAGGAGCTGGGGGGGGCAGACAACAACAGGGACGGCCAGAGTCCTAAACATCCCCGTCGTGGACCGCTCATTGTGTAACACACGCCCCCTCCCACACTCAAACACACACACACACACATAAAACAAACACCACACAGACTGAACCTTACCTGTCCAGAGTCAGCTCTTCTTACCCTGCCATAGTGCTGCATCACTGGATAGTACCGTCCTCGCTCAACAGGGAAAACCCATCCACACCTCCCTCAACATCTGGAGCGATTGTTCTCGCTGGAGGAAGAGAAGAGGAACAATCACCTCTCTCCGCCGCCACCGCCGCCGTCTCTTCACTTCTATCTCACTGAAATGTCCTTTTATTTTATTTTTTTTGTCTGTGACCTAACGTGTTGTGGGAGTGATTAGCCTACTGCTACATTATTATTATTATTATTATGATTATTATTATTTATTACCTGTAGGTCTAACCAATTGTGACTCTATCTTTAGAAATAAACATGCTGCTCCCTCTCTTTCCTCTCCTCTACTACCAGCCAAACAGTCAGGGGTTACTGTGATCGGCAATCGGATTTATTACTAATGTACTTCTTCTTCTCTGTTATAAACTGTGCATAGAGTGAGTGGTCGGACACTATAAGAGTCGGCTCACACCGGACTACCTTACCGTACCTTAGCGAACTAAACCATGCTGATTCCTCCTCCTCGGATCAGGGAGCTCCCGTCTCGACTTTCGCATGCAGCTTTCAACTCCTGCTGATTTCTTTCTTTCTTCTTCTACTCCTTCTTCTTCTTCTTCTTCTTCTTCTTCTCATTCCCGCCACGATTTCAAACGCAGCAACACTGCTGCGTGAATGTGAATCTAAGAGACGCTCGGACTTGTGAGGTGGCGAACGAGCCAAGAAACGTCAGCCTGAGTGAACAGAGATGGAAAAAAAATAAAAGAAAAACAGAATGTAAGAGATGGAAGAAGGGGAATGTACACGACGTCTAAAAAAAAACAAAAAACCATCATCGAAAACTGGAATAAAACATGAACTTTGAGCCATGAGCTGGTTCTTTAATCCTCTCCCTCTGCAGCTCCATGTTAGCATGTCAGTATTTTCATTGATGCAACTGGAAATCAACAAGTACCACCAAGCAATAAAGAAGCCTGAAGGTGCATCTCCTCCTGGTGTCCTGCAGGAGGAGGGCGCTCATTCACAGTCCAGACAATGACCAATCTGTGTTTGCACTGACCTGTTGTATCCAGATCCAGACATTTCAGTGTGTTTGAATGTTTTTTATTTAACATTTTTCCGCCATTGTAAAAGGGATTTGTTGAATCTGAACACCCTAAAACATGAGATCAGTGCCACACACTGTCGTCACCTGACATTTTTTTTTGCCCAGCCCTTTTCTCCTCGTTTGTCAAGCTTTTAGTTGTTTCTGTTTTGTAAAACTTAAAACGTGTCGCTCACCCGTTGTCGACGTTCTCTGTTTCTGTGTTTTTAATTTGTTGCAAAACACTGTGTTGTTTCTTGAGAATGTGGACGAGGATCATGTGGAAAAACTGTTAAAACGTTTACACGACAAAAAAACTGAAAAGGGACGATATCAACATTTAATGCACTATTAGCTGTTTCCTAGACGACACACGTTGCGGTTGCATGAGGCGATAGTCGAGTAAGCATGTTAGTCTAGGTCAGCCTGCACCCTCCTGTAGAATACTTGATGATGGATCACTGCACACACACACACATACACACACATACACACACGCAGACAGACACACAGTTGACCATATCCTCCTGTAGTGTTGTATAATCAGTTGCTGGCTCCTCGTTCCCTTGGCCGAACTGTCGAGGTCAAGACGACTGCACTATACTATATCCAAGCTGCAAATAGTCATGTGATTACAGTCCGAATATGTAGATGAGGCCGTTTCTCCGGCACCTGTTGCAGTGTGGTATCAAAGGAGCGGGTCCCGGATCGGCCGCCGGCCAGACCCCACTTTTCTAGAACTATGAGTGAAAAATGTCAAAAGAAAAAAATATCAAAACGGACAATAAAGTTTTTGCAACTAAAATGCTCACTCAGTGATTTGCTGTTGATGTAAAGGAGAAGGATTCACCCGTCAGCGCGGAGGCCTGTGTTTGGATTCGTGTCTGAGATGTTTCCTAACATGGTCTCCTCACACTCCGACAACGTTATTTATCAAACTCTGGTATGCAGCAATTTTCCAAAACGGGAGTTACAATTTGTATTGTAGTCACCAGTAAAAACTGTTTCCCAGGACCGAGGGTCCTCACCTTTCCCACAACGTTATTATATATTAGAATAATAATATTTTTGTTGTAGTTAAATAATGTTTTCTGTCCTTCAGTCATGCTGCATCTTCTGCACTTTTCTGTGTTGTGAGAAAAATCCGTTGAAAATGAAAATACAGTATAACATTAAAGAAAAAAAGAGGAGTGAAGCAAAACAGAAAAACAAAAGCTTCCACTATTAATTGTATTTTTTTTTTTATATAAATGATGATATGGTACTTGGTTTAGATGGCGCCTTTCATGAGGAGATAAAAATAACATTAATAATGATAAAAACAACAATAAGAATCTGTGGGAAACAGTAAAATAGAAAATTAGAAAATCACATTTAAAGAGAAAATTAAAAGCATAAAAAATAACACAACAATTTAAGGGGAATGAGGCAATGTAACTCATCGGTATGATAACAAGATAAACTGACTACATGAATTGTGCAGCTATTAAGTACTTTAACCAATTTTATCTTAACCGTTTTGACTTTGACTTTTTTTCTTTGCTTTTCTGATTTATGAAATATCCAGCTTTCACTTCATGCTCAGGAATTTGCAGTTATCAATTACCCAAATTATAGAAAATAGGTTTATGTGAAACCTAATTAGTTCATCAGAACGAATATTTATGATTGTTGTGGTGAAATAATGACTTGGAATGTCAATGTTTAGGTTCATCAACAATTGTTTCATAATTAATAAATAGCTTCAGTTATTTAATCAAGCACTAATGTTAAAATAAAAACACTAAACAGTGCCATTTTACACACCCAAAGGAAACATTAGCTGTAGTTCAAATACAGTAAAACCTCTAATTGTTAATAATACTCAATTACAGCCGACACTTGAACTGAAGTGAATCAGTGAAGCTGAAGATGTTAACGAAGGAGTCCTTCACTAACTCTCACCTCCTCCAGGTCAACTCACTGTCTTCCTCCTGAATCTCAGATCACATCACCTCACACATAACATTTTGCATTTCACATTTCCCAGAAATCTTTCACATTTCTCATTTTTCCATTAAACAATCAATGCATTAGCGCGGGCGGCCCTTGTTCTTGTAGTGGAACAGTGTTGTGAAGCTGGAGACGACAGCTGTAACTGGGGTTTAAATGAGCACTGTTCATAATCTCATTACCACGTCAGTTTAGTGATCAAGTTCCCGTCTAATTGGGTTTCCTGCGCGCTGCTCTGCATGTGTTACAGTAAATGTCTTGTAGCTGAACTTGATGCACACACACACACACACACACACCACAGTCCTGTTCTTATCTGTTCCCTCAGCAGCTTTATTCATTTATTTATTCATTTATTTGTTTCTCAATCCCCTGAAGCGCCTCGTCGCCTCCACTCCCACTCTCACCTGCCTTTCAAATCAAACCCAGAGTCTGATCTATAGATCTGAGCAACAGTCTCAGCCCATTAAGGCGTCCGTCCGTCCGTCCGTCCGTCCGCCCTGCAGGCCGACCGACGTCCACTCAGGGAGGGGTTTGTCATCACAGTCACACACTGAGTCGTCCTCCTTCAGTGAAAGGACAGCGACGCAGAGTGGAGACACACACTCGGCAGGAAACTATACAAACACACAGCTGGATGTGGATATGGCGCCTGTTGCTTGTTTCCTCGTCCTGATCCTCCTCACAGGTAAGAACATGATTTAAAAAATGACCTCTAACATCAACATGTAACAAGTGTGGAGTCATGCATGTGTGAGCAGATAGCTGTATGATAACACAGGAGTAGTAAACTTTATTTATATTGCACCTTTCATAACATTAAATGCACTTTAAAGGGCTTTTTATGAGGAATTTCAAATTAAGTGTTTATCTTTTAAAGTGGTATTGTTGTATGTATTGTAAATACATGTTGATTAATTATAAAAAATATATAACTATTACTACTATTTCTGTGTTTTATAAATAATATGTGCAATTATTAACAAAACTGTTCATTAAAGCTGCAAACAATTAGATTATTCAGTGTTATAAAGCTTGTTTTTACACAGTGGGATTCAGAGAAAACAAGAAATGAAATGCAACAATAAAAGCTGCAGGCTATAATGAGCTGATGATAGTGTGAGGATGGCGTTTCTGTCTGCAGACGGCGGTGCGTCCGCGGAGAAGGTCTGCAGCTACCAGGACGTCCTGAACCACCTGAACCTGACTTTCGAGAACAGTTTGTTCAAAGTGACGCGTCCCGTCCTGGACTACAGGAACCCCACCACAGTGGAGCTGGACATCATCCTCTACGCCATCCTGGCTGTGGTAGGAGCTGCAGTCTGTGAATTAACTCATCATCATCATCATCATCATCATCATCATCATCATCATCATCATCATCATCATCATCTGCTGCTGCTGCATGTAGATAATCACCTCTGATGTGTGTGTTTATGTGTCTTCACAGATTGAGAAAACACAAACTTTTATTCCTTTTCTCTGGGCAACAATGGTGAGTTTTCATTCTGATGTTTTAAATGGAACAAAAACAACAACAAGATTAAATCCTCACCTGTGACTTCTGTGTTTAATTCAACTTTAGATGTGGAACAATGAACTTATTTCATGGGATCCGGCTCAGTTCTGTGGAATCACTCAGGTCTCGGTTCCTAGAGAAATGTTATGGAAACCAGACCTCTTCATCTATGAGATGTGAGTCTGCGGCAGCCGCGGTCCAATCAAAATGCATCCACATGAATCAATTATCATCCTCTTAGTCTGTGTCAACTCATGTGCAAAGAAACGTTTATGATGATTAAGTTGCTCTATATAAAATAGATACATGATGTAAAAAAGATTTATAAATTTGATGTGTATCTCTGTAACTCATTATAACCATACTTATAATGAGTTTTAATGCAGTTAAAACACTGTGTAACCATAGTTATAAACACTCAAATGATGCTTTATAACAATAAACATAACACACTATAAAGCATTTTATAATGGCTTAAAAGGTCAAGTATTATAATAGAGTTACAATGTTATGCTTATTGTTATATAAGTCTTATGATAATTCATGAGGGCTTATAATGATAGTTATACAGCCAATTATAACTCATTGTAACTATATTTATAAGGCATTATTGATGTGGGCATTGTCAGCGAATTACTGTACTATAACGTATACCTGATCTTCTAAGCGATTATAAAATGCTTTATAGTGTGTTATGATCATTTATGAGTGTTTATAACTATAGTTACACAGTGCTATAACTGCATTATAACTCATTATAAGTATTTATAATGTGTTATAGAGATACGCAATTAATAATGTGTTACCAAACTTTCATATTGTAAAAAATTGCAATGGTGTTTGCTGATTGTGTGTTGAATAATGAGGTAATTGATGTTACTGTGTGCTCAGTCTTATTTAAGTACACAAAGTGATTTAATACTATTGTTAAGAGCAGTGGTGAGCAGACACATGATCCTGCACAGATTCATCGTCTGTTGACTCGGGTCATGATTCATGAGTGAGGTTTGACACGCCACTAATTACTCCTCTGTGTGTGTGTGTGTGTGTGTGTGTGTGTGTGTGTGTGTGTGTGTGTGTGTGTGTGTGTGTGTGTGTGTGTGTGTGTGTGTGTGTGTGTGTGTGGTCTCGTCTCAGGGTGCAGAAAGACGAGTCCCCGCAGAATCCCTACATGTACGTGTCCTACGACGGGATGGTCACGTCTGAGGAGGACGTGAAGGTGGTCAGCACCTGTAAAATGGACGTGCACAAGTTTCCCTTCGACACGCAGATGTGCAACATCTCCATTGGTTCTGCTATTCATAGTTGTGAGTGACCACAGAGGGGTTTTGTGTCTCTTTGTAATAGTTGCACAAAAGTTTGTGGTAGTTTAGTGTCTCTTTGTAGTAATTTGGAGTCTGTTTGTGGCAGTTTCATGTCTCTTTGTGGTAGTTTAGTGTCTCTTTGTTGTAGTTGCACATGTGTTTGTGGTAGTTTAGTCTGTGTCCTATTGGTATAAGTAGCTCTCCATCCACTCTAAGGATAGCTGAGTAAAGCCATAGCACTTTAGTTTCCTGTAAGCATGCTGGTAAATACTTGTTAAGTTGTTCCTTGAAAATACAAGGAATACAATAGTATTTGTTTGAATACTATTTTTTTTCCAAACATGTGCTTATAACAGGTAATAAGCGGCGTGTTGGAGCCAGTAAAGGCAACACTAGTGTTCTTGGGTAGGGGGAATTACCTTGGCCCTTCTTCCAAGATTGTGGAAATACATTATTCCGAAGACTGTGATGTGGGATATTGGAGTGGCAATATGCTCCGCTGCAAGTTTCATTAGCTTTCCATCTAAAATTATTGTCAATTCCAGGCGGCTTCTCTGCCTGTATGGATAGTAGTAATTTCTACTAATGTCACCTTACAAAATTCAAAAGTGCATTTCTTATTTTTCATTATACATTACAGAAGTAATTATTGAAATAATTGGCTATGTCTATCGGTTTAAAATGCCCTTCAGCTTCAATGAATGATGGAGTGGAATTGTTCTTGATGTTATTAAAAGTGCTCCAGAGCTTCTTTCCATCATATTTTATGTCATCAATCCTAGATCTATAATACTCTTTTCTACTTTTCTTCTTTTTATTGCCTTTACTTACATAATTCCTTTGTTTACGATAAAATCAGCCAGACCTACAGTAGCTGCCACATCTTTTGCATTATCTCTTTGATTCATGAATGTTTTTAATTCATCGTCGACCCAAGGGGCCTTGAAAGCTCTCATAGATTTCAGAAAATCATCCGTGGTTGTGACCGAGATGTTTCCGTACCCATTCTCATTCAGTCTCCTCCTCCTCCTCCTCCATTTCTCTCACCACAGCTGATGAAATCCGACTCCTTCCGTTCTCCAACTCGTCCCGGGCCACGCAGTTTTCCAGAGAGTTGATGAAGACTCAGGGAGAGTGGGAGTTTCTCCATCTGTCCGTCCGCAGAGACAATTTTACCTACGATAAAAAGCATTGGGAGCAGCTTCTATACACTGTACGTCTGTGTGTGTACGTATTTACCATATACACTGTATATACACTATCATCTTGCCTAGCCTGACCTTTGAACCTGTTTCTCTAGTTCACCATAAAGAGAAGGCCCCTCCTCCATGTCATCAACTTCCTGTTGCCCATCCTCTTCTTCTTGAGTCTGGATCTCGCCTCCTTCTTCATCTCCGACCACCGAGGAGAGAAGTTGGGCTTCAAGGTCACGGTGCTGCTGGCCATCTCCGTCCTGCTGCTCATCCTCAACGACATCCTGCCCTCCATGTCCAACAAGACCCCGCTCATAGGTGAACACCCCATATGTTTCCACCCACAGCTGTGGAAACCAAACCAGAACAATTTGCATTTGTAGATTTTACCAACACTTACTGTATATAATTGGACATGAAAATAAGAAGTAGTCACGGCCTGTTTCCTCTTCTCAGCGACCTACTGCATTGTGATTTTTGCTATGATGCTACTCAGTCTGCTGGAGACCATCTTGGTAACATACTTGATGGAAATAGACTCGGCCTCTCGGGAGAAGCTCAGGCTGAAGGAGGACGAGGAGGTGAAAGAGGAGCGGGTCAAAACCGATACCTGTAACGCAGGTGAGACCCACTAGTTCTGTCTATTAATTATTAAAGTTAGCGTTAAAAAAAATTGGTAATTTCTCATGAATCCTTTTGCGAGTGTGTTTATCCCTGTGTCCAATAACCCGCTGTGTTCAGGAGAGAAAAAAGAGGCGTGCTGTTCGTGCATCACCAACGTGTCTGACGGCGAGAGGCAGCATGAACTGCTTCCTCTGGCTGAAGAGGTGAAGAATCAAAGACACATTTACAGTTTCAGTTTAACACCTAATAGTTAAAATCTGGAGTCTTGATGAAAAATGTGTGCAGCATCTTATCAAAGTATTTTTTTTAATTATCCTCCACTATGATGCTTCTTTTTTATAGTAAACCATTTGGTTAAACTATTTATTTTCTGCCTCAGCTCAGTGCACAGACGTGCTAAAACAAAACAAAACAAAACTTGGGCTGCAGAAGTATATTGACCACTTAGGGCCACCATACCTGCCACAACTCTTCTAGCATTGACAAAAAGGGAGTAAAAGATAGATATTTAATAGAATAGCAAACAAAAAGTGATAAAGGACTTTTGCTTCAATATAATGCAACTTTATTGTCTTTAAATGTCTTTGTATTTTCATTTCTGTTGATGCATTGTGATGAGCATAATGAAGCATAAAATATGTCACACTGTTGTGATAATGCACCAAAATTCAACATATTTATGCACATTTCAAGTCTAAAGAAACCAGATTTCAGCTTGTCGAAAACCTGTGAGTTGTTAAAAAGTAGATTTTCCCACAACACAGTTTTGTTGACCTGAATCTCAGTGTGTTTATGTCTGTGTGTGTATATGTGCAGGTTAACAGAGGCGTCCAGTCGCGAGAGTCTCGTCTGCTGCTGTTGATCCTAGAGGAGCTGAAGCAGCTGGAACAGACTCTGAGTCGTCACTTCAGCTGCAGCGACGAGGGCAGGAGGCCGACGACCTGGGCCACAAGAATCAACAGAGGTTTCTTGATTTTCTACGTCACCACTGTGTCGCTGTTTCTCTCCCTCATCTTCAACGAGTGGAACAGTTAGACACGTAGCTCAAACAATGTGTCGTACCTCAGTTTCTATATCGTAAATCATCTGTGTCGAAAATGTGACTATGTCTTTGAATATCGACCTGTAGGCTAAAAATAAACCAGTAAAAGGAGCTCAGAAATGTTTTTAAATGAATAAACATCCTCATCATAAACTGAGGAGTTTTAAAAATCAGACTTAAAAGTCTTGACACCTTGATTTTGTGTCTTCAACCAGACAAGTTATGGGAAATACGGTACACAACATTATGACATCACAATGAAGTTAACCTTTGACCTTTTGGATGTAAACTACCATCACTTCTATTGACATTTGGATACAATTTGTTAACCATAAGTTACTTAATAAACATTTATAAAACATTCCTCTTACATTGATACTAGTTAGTACTTAGTGTAATTTATAAACACAGTTGTAAATGTTCAACTCTGGATCAATAAGCTCATCTGTAATGTGTTTTTTATTTGTATTTTCATACTCTAGATCATTTATAAAGTATCAGTTAATGATGAAAAAACTATTTAAATCAACATGTATGCTACACTTATCCATACAATAATTTAGACATGCAATAATCATCAGTGAGTGTGTTAATAGATGTTTTATAAACACGTATTAATACTGCAATTCATGATTGATTGATGTCGTTAAGAATGCTTTATTGATTATGAGGTATTCATTAATGCTGAAATACAAAAATTTGTGTTTTCTATGAAACATAAACTTCAACCTTCAACCTTCAAAATCAAATAATTTCATCCTTGAGTGTAAGTTCATGTTTTTGCCAAATTTGAAGAAGTTTCCTCAAAGTGTTCATTCAGTGAACTCCTCTGCTCCAGCACCAGAGGAGTTAAAAAAAGGAGGTATAGTTACATCTGTCCGTGCTGGTTTGTGTCGGAGGAAATCAACAAGATGTATCTTGATCTGATCATGATCACGTCTTTAAATCTGTGCAGCGTGACAATAACGGTGACAAACGGAGTCTAATCTCATCTTGACCTCACTCACATCATATTTTTCACACTCTGTCTCTTCAGTCAGACGGATGAATGTTTCCCTCCCCGTCCTGCTTCCGTCCTCTTTCCCATCTGTCAATCAGACCGTCATGTCCGTCCTCAGCGGCCTGATGCTGCAATAACAGGATAAAAAGAAGGCCAACGTTTTTATTCTGTAAATAACAGTGTCTGTCTGGTTTTATTGTCGAGGACACACACTCATCAATCAGCGTCTGTGAGGCGCAGTCGCCGTCACTTTCCTCACTATAGCTTCAGGGCAAAGCAGCATGAACTAAATCTGTTGGATTGTTTATTTGTTATGGATGATGGACATTCATGGTCCCCACAGGATGAATCCTAATCCTAATGAGGTTCACATCTGTGGTTTTAGATGAAACATATCGTCAACTATTCCTTTAATGGTCCTAAAGTAATAATTAACCCTTGCTGTCACTCAGGTTCGATCCCAGCCGTCTCCTCTGACAGTGTCCTCACGCTGCCACAGGGTGGTGCTCTCACTTTGCTTCACGCTGCTTCAAATGTTCACGTCTTGTTTTGATGGTGCTGCACTTTTTCAATGTGTAACGTCAAAGTGTTTTTTCTGACATGTAAGGTAACTTCAGTCTCCTCAACCTTGTGCACCAATATAAATGATTGTGTCAATATAAAGACTGATAAAAGGTATTCATTCTAATAAATAGTTGTTTTGGGATTGCTTGAATTATGTTCTTTCCTTTGCACAATAAGGAGAAGTAAACAAGCGCTCTGTGTTGGCTTTGACTCTTGCCCAGACATAACAAATATATTTTAAATGACAATGAGTGAGATGAAGGACAACAGCACTCAACCTTGTGAACAAAATCTACAGTCGATCTCAGATAACGAGCCACACAGTTGGTTGATGTTGCAGATTCGGTATCGGTGCACGTCTCTTCTTCCGTCTCTGGACTTCAGCTGTTGGAGCTCCGAGCACTTTACAGAGGTTTTCTATCTCATATCTTCCTCTGTGCTGAGCTGCTGATAAAAGCCTTGTTTTCCCCACGTCCTGGTTTTAGCGAAGCAGCTGAGATAATAATGTGTGTTATGCAGTTCTTCTATGTTTAGCTCCTACATATATTTACAACTCCTGGTGGGCTGATGTTTTTATGTTTTATTCATCAAACACGTGTGAACTTATTTTAACAAAGATAATGTAAGCACATTTATATATTGTCATATATTATGTCATGTGTCTTGTATTGTGTCAGAACAATTAGAAAACAATATAAACTTGTTAGAAAGACCAATATTTCCTCTTCCATCTGTATACCACACGAGCTTTGAAGAAATAACACAGAAATCCTGTGTTATGTATAGATTACGTGTTTATCCCCAGTCTTAATTGGATAAAAAATACATT
Source organism: Decapterus maruadsi (assembly GCA_030347415.2). Classification (NCBI taxonomy): domain Eukaryota; kingdom Metazoa; phylum Chordata; class Actinopteri; order Carangiformes; family Carangidae; genus Decapterus; species Decapterus maruadsi. Next base: position 6,478,786 of record CM064888.1, on the reverse strand, counting down.
TTGAGCTCAAATGGACGGCCATATTTAAGCCTAAATGTCTGTAGTAAAGAAAAAATCATTACAGTACTGATGGGATACAATCCCACAGTCCGGCCAACACCCTTCTTGTAATGGTCTCTCTGTGACCACAGCTGCTGTAAATCAGTGCAGATATTTGTGAGCTGGTGTTTTTCTTGACATTCAGCAGTGGATTCCCACACACAGACATGAATGTTGCAACTCAATCAGGAATCAAGCACACACACAGTGATACTGACAGACACCAAGGCTAAAACATATACAATACAATACAACACAATAATACATGCACATGCAAAAATACATAGATATTAAGGTAAATTCACTTTGAAACTGCATTTGTATTGTTTTTACCGTTAAGAAATAAACCATCCGACAGGGAATGTCGTCTTTGGCAGACTGTTATCATTTGGCCCCGCAAATCCATGAATGGACAAAGAGGCGGGGGCCACTTATACAAAACTTTAAGCCTCAATAAAATAAAAAATAAAAAAAGGTGAGTAAGAAAGATTCCTCCATTTATCTTGTGTTTTTTCCCTGTAATCTGTTGCCAATCTAACTGTATGATCTTGTTACAGTAATAGCTCACTGTATTGATGGGAGAGTCTCAGGTGTTTCCTTGATGTGTGGTTTCTCTGCCCCCAAATATTTACAGTACGAGCTGCAATTTCTGAACTCCCTTTTACCATTAATCAATCATTAAAACCCATTTTTGTCTCCACCAGGAGCATTACCGCCTCTCAGTCCTCCCCCCAAATGCCACTGAGGGACGCTGTGATTACTGCTGTGGGAGTGACCACTGTCGACCAATGGCTATTAGAGTAATGAGATTTGAAAAATAAAAAAAAACAACATCCTGAAACATAAAGGTTTGCTCGTTCAATCTGACCGGCCTTCTTCTTCTAGTATGAGGTGGCGGTTTTATATCAGACTTGATGACTTGATTTCCAGACGACGCTGACAGGACGGGGATCCATATTTACAGATGTCTTTTACAAGTGCTGCTGCCAGGATGCTTTCTGCCTTCCTCCTCCTGCTCTTCCTCACAGGTAAGTTTGGACAGTGTTCACTTTGATATATGCAGATTAATGTTAAATTAAGCTAAACCTACTGCTTATTTTACTGCATTGATTTTTTAAGGGTGTGCTGTTCTCCTGTGTGTCATTTGCTTGTGTCCTGTTTTGTATTTACAAAAAAAAAAAACAACCTGTGTGACACATTTTAGAACAACTTCATAATCATCAATAATAGAATAGATGTAAATTTAGATGTCAATTTTTTTGACTTGTTGTGTCCATCCCATAATAACCTTTATTTCTGGATACCCCAGAGATTAATGTCCCTCTCAATTTCTTTTTTCTAATTTTTTACTCCCAATTTTTATTTTATGATAAAAACTTCAATAATCCTGCAGATAACATAATACAATATCCTATTATTATTATAATAGTACAGCTTTGGGCAGGATGAATAGACAATGAAGATGAAGATTGATTTGAATTTGTGTCCATAGTAGTAGGAGAGCAATTTACAGGTGTAAAATCATATTCATCAACACTCATCCTATAATCCTAAAAAAAAATCCTATTGATCTACCAGTCAGAGATTGTTCACTTGATATCACAATAGTTGATAATGAAGTTTTAAGTAAATTATGTTGTTATTTCTTCTAAATTAAAATTAATCAAGAAAATGTAATTTCGCTTTTGGTGTCCAAACCAACACCAGGGTTTTGTTGTTGAAATTTAAATGATTTCTTTCCTGTTTAAAGGAGTCGTCCTAATTTAAATGTGTGTTTGTGTTTGTGCTTCAGATGGGATGTACGCTCAGGATGACTGCAGTTATCAGGATGTTTTAAACCACCTGAATCTGACCAAAAACAGTGAGAAGTTTACCATGACCAGGCCTGTGACAAACTACAGGCGCCCGACACGGGTTTACCTGGAAGTGGCGCTCTACGCAATCCTAGACGTGGTGGGTGGTTAACCTCTAGCTATACAAAAACATGTCATCCCTGTTATTTTTCCTGTGGTTATTGTTATGAAATTGACAGTTTAAGGTGCCAAAGAGGCAATATTTAACCCTCCTTTTCTTTGGCATTGAACAAATGCCTCTTATGAATAAATTGTACTAACCCTGCTTGTTTTTTAAAATATCTATTTATGTTCAACAATGAACCAAGTAGTCCTACAGGCTAGGTAATACAGTAGGCTACAAACAATCAGACATTTTCAAATGGCAAAACACAAATACTGTAAGACAAAAATGAAATAAGAGACGAAAAAGAATCATAACAAACAAAATAAAATAATAATAGGCCTAATGAAATATAATAGAATTAAAGTAGCCCAAATAATAGGAATAAGAGAAAGTAGCCTATTCTGAATAAAATTGACGGGCGGATAAACATTTGTTATTATTATCATCAATATATTTCAGAGACTCAAAATCAAGTTCTAGTTCAATTAAAACAAGATAAATAGCCAAATGGGGTTAGTTTCCATCCTGTCCTTGATAACGTCGCCTGCCAACTCGCTGTTAGCTTAGCAATAGCACGCTAGTTTCAGAAAACAACTTCTTTTGATTAGCTACTTGGAGTTCATAAGTTTATTAGTCACCAGTCGAATTATTTCAATATGTGACTTTAATGTAAAATAACAGCAAACTCTTATGTAAATCCAGTTAAAAGGAGCTTGTTGCTGTTGTGTTTACTGACTAGAGACATTTTCACACTTTTTCTTATTTTACAGGTTGAGAAAGATCAAAAGTTTATTCCCTACGTTTGGACTGTCATGGTGAGATTTACAATCTTTAAAAAGAAAAATTGGTCAGAACATTTTTTTTGTGCCTTATTATCAGTTTTATTCAGCTGTTTTTGTTCCTGTTTTCCCCTGTAGAGGTGGCACAACGAATACATTTCCTGGGATCCGAATCAATTCTGTGGGATTGATAATGTTTCTCTTCCAACTGAGTTTCTATGGAAACCAGATCTCACCATTGAGGAAATGTTAGTATTAATTATTAATTAATTAATTAATTATTGATTAGCATTGTTTTAAGTAGCCTATTATGACAATGATTACAGATGGGATAATCTGTTTTTGATTAGAGTACGATACAATAGTTGATGCATTTCAATAGTGAAGCACTATTTTACATTTATTGCTCTTCATTTTGCCACTTTTATCTAGGTATTAATGTGCACAATTTGGACATTCAAGAAAACTAAGTGTAAATGTTTTTTTTTCTGGGTGTATTTTCATACAGGACAGAGAAGGACAAAGCTCCTCCGAGTCCTTATCTCACTATTAACAATAAAGGGGATGTTGAAGTCCAGAACGACCAGGTGTTGGTCAGCACCTGCAGGATGCACATTTATAATTTCCCCTTCGACATCCAAAGCTGCAGCCTCTCCTTCAAGTCTGTCATACACACTGGTGAGAGCTAAATGCACTATTGCATTACTGATCAATAAAACACGAACCCAGATGATATGTTATAGATTTGACCTGTTATATATTCATTATGTGATACTGTAGCCCGGGACATTCGGCTCCAGCCCAGCGACAACTCCTCAGAGGCCACAGAGTGGTCCCGGGAGGTGATGCGGACCCAGTATGAATGGCTGTTCATCAACATGACGGTCACCTCCATAAACGCCAGCGATTCACTCAGCCAAGATTTCATTGTTTACACAGTGGGTATCAATGAGATACTGACAGAAACTGACATCAGTCACTTGATTTGAGTACAAATAAGGGGACATCTTGTATTTTTAACTTTAGTGTATGTTATCTGAGAGCTGTACGGAACTTTTTTTCCCCTTTCCTTCTCTTTACCCTTCTGTCCTTTCTTCTATTCTTGCATATTTCTATCCTTCCACCACTCTTTACTTACATTCTTCCGTTTTCTTTTTTCTGTTCTTCCTTCAATTATTTTATTGAATTCCTCTGATGTGAAATATGATCATTTACTGCATTTTTTTATTTATTTATTTGAGTGAACACTTTACTTGTTTTCTGCTGCAAAGGACAGTTCAAGTGATTTGATGCGGTTTGTGAACAGGACTCGTGCAGTTGCCACAGAAATTTGAGATAGGCTATTTATCAATCAGTTATGTAGCTACATCTGTGAGAAGGGTCGGTATAGAAATCTATCTGATGTCAGTTTAAAATCGCTTTTTATTTTGAATTTCCTCACTGCTTCATCTGACCGTCCAGCTGTCGTTGTTTCCTTTACAAACAGTGAATGGGTTGTGGCCCACTGGTGGACAGTGAAGGTACTGCAAGTGGTACAAACACACGACAAAAACAGAAACACTACAATTTAGAAAAACATATTAATTGCAAAACATTTTTAAAATATAGACAGGGTTTTTAATTGCCTTTTTGAAAATGTTTGCATAAAAATTTGGTTTTATTAAAGTTTTATCAGCGTCATATAGGGTTTGGATCAGGCGTTTAGGAACAACTTGTGTGGGTGACAGACATTTTTGAGATTTTAAACTGGAGAGGGTTGGGACATTTTGATCATTTGGAAATAAGAAGCAGTGAAAATAAGTTTTTAAATGGATAAATTATGTTTTTTGTGCTGAACTGTCCACAGCAGTACAGTAAGCGTACATTGCTCAGCCTTTAAGATGATCAGTATTGGAAAGATGGACAAGTGCAGAGTCGTTTTGTCAGCCCCCTGAACCTAACACGTCATTCCACAGATCAACATGAAAAGGAGGTCGACCCTCTACATCGTCAACTTTATCGTTCCCGTCCTCTTCTTCTTGTGTCTGGACTTGGCCTCCTTCCTGATCTCGGACAGTGGAGGTGAGAAGTTGAGCTTCAAGGTCACCGTGCTGCTCGCCGTCACCGTGTTACAGCTCATCCTGAATGAAATCCTCCCGTCGTCCTCAAACAGGATCCCACTCATAGGTAAAGAAGCTCAGACTCTTCATCACAGGACTGTTTTTATGATGACTCAGTGTTTGTCCGTGCACCTCAATGAAGCTGACTTCTTCCCCCACAGCGGTCTACTGCATCGGGATGTTTGCGCTGATGCTGCTGAGCCTGTTGGAGACGATTGTGGTCATGTACCTGTTAGAGAAAGACTTGGCGTCACAGGAGAAGGCAGCAGCAGCAGACGGAGACCAAAGCTCAAGTGATGACGACTGTAACAAACAGAGCAACGCCAACTTCCTCAAATGTCAGGGAGGTGAGACCAGACAAGATCCAGCTGCTCGAAAACTCAATATAAGTTGATTTTTCTTCTTTTTTTTTTAGAGAAAATAACTGTCACTAATGGCCTTTAGCAGTTCCTGACTGTGTCTATAAGTACAGGTGGTAACTAACAATCTGAGCTGACCTCTCTGGTTAATAATCATGTAAACAGGGACATAAATAAATGCTTTTTTAATTCCATTGGCTGGAATAGCATCAGATAATGATAAAAGAAAAAATATATAGTGCAAAATAAGGCAATATAGCACCACACTAGCCTGTGAAAACTGTATTATTATCATCACATTTTTCTGATTATTTCTATCATCTCACTTTTACAAAATGTCAATTTTTAAAAGATATTAAGCAAATTTAAAAACAACAACTACAACCACCTGTTCTTTGAAGTACATTTAACACACAAAATACAACATTTAACTCTCAGTAAGACAGGAAAACTACTTGTTTGGAGGATGTCAGGAGCATCGTCACAGGGAAACTTGACAAAACTACCATAGTTTTCATTTTGTATTATCAAACATATGTTTGCTTTGCACACATTTAGTAACAAATGGCAACCCACTCAACCCAGAGGGAAAGAAGCTACTCTCACTCTCTCATTGTATTGATGTCAATTTCAGCACTTGTTAATCGTGTTACTTTGAAATTAATACTAAATGAATACGAAACTGTCCTTTCAGAGTTGCACAAACAGACTCAGTGTGCATGTATCTACGAGTGTGCTGGTGCGACTACGCCTGAACTGCTGTCTGTGCCCAAAGAGGTGGTTAGAGCTGGATCACACTTCACTCACATTCATTCATTCATTCATCACCATGAGACAAAAAGATGCTTCGTTTCAGTCTAATACTGTGAACCTGTGTTGCAGCAGCAGCAGCAGCACAGCAGTCGGCCGGAGGAGGAGCTCCACACCCTGGGAAAGGTCTCAGACGAGCTGAAGCAGATGGAGAAAACTCTGAGTCTGCTCCTGAGCGGCAGGAAGGAGGAGGTGAAGCCCGGCTACTGGAGCCGAGTGGCTACGAGAGTCAACAGAGTCTTCTTTATTTTCTATGTCACAGTTGTCGGTTCGTTTTTATGTCTGATCTTCTTGAAATGGGGCAATGCATGATGGGAACATGGAGGAAGAACGGTGTCCGTTCAGGTTTGTTTGGCACAGCTGGTTGTAATTATTGTTTTTGGTTCCTTTCTCAAAACTGTAAGTGCAACAGTTTCATGAAAGCAAAAACAAAAGAAAAAGGTCATAAGTCACAAGTCAAAACCTGTTTTGTTTATTGTCATTTGAGCCAAAACTGATTGAAATGTGTAAAAATAATCTTCACCAAACTGAAAAAATGTGAAAAAATCAAAAACATCCTAATGAAAAAACAAAAAACCAAAGAAAAAATGCAGTTCTCTTTAAATCTGCACAAAAATCACTTGTTGATCAGTTCATTCTGGAAAAAATAAGGTCCAACTCGTCACAGCTTCACATGAAAAATGATTCAATCAATCAATATCTGTAGAGATTTATATTTATATGCAATTAATTGTCTCAAAGTGAATGTGACAAATTGTAAATATCGAGGTTAAGTTGCTGTTAATTCAACAAACTTATTCGTACAATGCTATTTCCTGTCTTCACGCCACTGATGAGCTGTGATGATGGCTGTCTATTCCTGACTCTGCCCACAACCAAGGAGCTTCCCGTCAGTTAAAGATTGTAAATGACCACTGGTAATGGCGTCCTCGTGTCTGTGGGTGACTGCAGACGCACAGCTCCACGAGCCACAGACGTCGAGAAACGACAGATATTTGCTTTTCTGATCAGGTTTCATCTCCTCTCACAATCAGACGTTTTCTGTTTTTTCTGCACCTTGGATGATCAGATGAGTCCCCACACGACCTTCCTCTGGAGCCCGAGCACTTAACCGTGTGTTTTTCTTTTTTTTTTCTCGCTCTGTGGGAAGATGAATCCATGAAATGATGTCCTGATAAAAGCCTCGATTTACCACATCCTGGTTTTAGCAAAGCAGCTGAGATAATGCGTGTTCTTGTGTGTTTTGCTCGTCCTCGTATTACAACTCATGGGGGGCAGTTGTTTGCATGTTTTACTCAGTTTACATCAAACACATATGCATAGTATGAACTGTATGACGTCTTGTATTGTCTCTGCCGTGTGTTATAGGTTGTTATAGATAAGCTATTGTACATGTTTTGGTTCTTTTTCCTCCTTTTTCAAATATTTATATAAACTTGTGTCTTCCTCTGCAGCGTAATGTGATTCATGTCTGCTGTAGCTTCAGCCTACATTAAGTCAAATGTTGTGAACCTCGTCTCAGATCTGTGATCTGCTCCATGAAACATCTATCTGACTCCATATTGTACAAATAAACAACAATACAAAACATCATGTTTTTTCCCCTCTTCTGTCTTATTATTAAGAGAGTTAATTAAAAGTCTCTCAATCAGATCTGTAGATAAAAAAACTATGTTGAGTCTTCAAACTGGTTTAATTAAGAAATCATGTTGTACCAACATTCGAGTTGTATTGTTTTTGGTTTTATTTAGTTTCTGTAGTTTGCTCCAGCAACACTGTGTCATTGTTCATAGAGGATTTTATCTTTTTTTCTCTCATTCATTTTACATGCATTTCCCAGAGTTAGCTGCACTGGGGCCATTTTGAATAATTAAAGCAGAAGTAAGTGGTCCGGTCGTTTGCTCTGCAACAAATCACTGTGTCATTGTTCAGGTAACCCACTAGAAGATTTTATCTTTTTTTCTCGATTCATTTTAACGCACATGCATTTTCCCAGAGTTGGATAAAAACTGTAGGATACGATAAATGTTTTCTCCTCGGCTCAGAGCAGAGCAGAGTGACTGACAGACCCGTGTTTTGGTCCAAACACTCTATGTAAGTGATTGCTGTCGGAAGATATAACTATTTAAGACTTATATTAACACAAATATATCACTTACTTCTGCTTTAAAGCTATCTATTGTTAAAGCTATAGTGCGTAACTTCTACGTGTCTGTAAATATCCGTTTCACCCAAGCCACTACAAGAGGAGATGATACAACGCTGATTAAGCCGTTCAGCTCCTCTAACACCTCGTGGTATTTTTCTTTTTGTATTTTGTGTCTGTGCGACATTCCTGCGCTGGAAGTAACGCACAGGAAGTAACCCGAAGAAGCGACCAAGAGGTTCAGAAGTGGATGCTACTGATGCTACTAAAAAGGAAAAAGCCTGTTGGCGAAGAAAGAGAGTGACAATTGGTAGCGTATCGTTGTAATAAGTCAGAAATCCTCTAGGGGGCGATATAAGGTACACACTATAGATTTTAAACGGTTAAAGTTGAATATGAGTCACCAGAGTTTGATTTCAGGGATCAATGTAAATGTAGCCGCTCATCAGGATTAGTCAGATGCTGGAGCGTCGAGGGTTTCAGAGGCCAGAGAAGATGTTGGCATACTCAGCTTTCAGTCTCTCAGACTTTCATCAGACAATCAATTGATGCTCCCTCATGGATCATCATTAGCAGTACGGTGGCAGTAGTTTAAAGTAAAGAAGTTCCAGATGCGAAGAAAACAAACAAAATGAGAGACCACTGAATAGGGGAAAAGTGGGTTCTGGTTCAGTGAAACAGTCCTCTTCGTCACACGGTTCACATGAGACCAAGATGACAAGGCACAGTTCACTATGACCTTGTTACCAGTGAGAATGGAGGCTCTCTGCCTTCCACCTGGCGTCTCATGGCTGAAAACCAACCTTGCAACATCACTGTAGTACTTGGCCGCCGCCCGTCCCAGCTCTCGTCTCTGCGCAACGCGCCCTGTAACCTGTAATCTCTGACTACACAAATATACATATGGTGACACGTATACAGTACTGTATGATAGATAACATTATCCACTGCTCAACGGATTGCTTTCTCGCCAGCTTTGTTAAAAACAGATGCACATGGCCGGGAGGAGGGTTTGCAAAACAGAGGAAAAGCCTTTTAAATGCCCTACTTTCATGATAATATCACTGTAGCATGAACTCTTAACATTTTCCAAACAAATTCACACAAATGTTGCCCTAACTTTTTGTGATGTATATACATCAGAAAGGCAACAACCATAATGTAAGGGTAAAGGATCAGTACAACAACAACAAACAAACCTGTGTGTTTATGTAAACTTGAGGAATATATTGTTTGGTTCCTGCTTAAGGTCAAAATAAGATCATAAAAACAACAAACTAAAGCACTACACTGATGTTTTCACGTCTCTTCCATATTTTCCCCCCTGTGATTCAACTGAGATGAGAAAAAAAGATCAGATAATCACAATAATGTGAAGGGTTGGACTTTTTATTTGCCCTGCCCTCCTCTAATGTGAGGATGTGGTTAATTTCATTTCAATGTCATGTTTGTTGACAGTACAGAGAGAAAGGCAGGGACACTCATTTACACATTTGCACATTAGAGCTCGACCTCTGTCTCGGTCTTTGGATCCACCGGCTCTGAACTCATGACGCCTCTCGGCTTCGTTCTGCTCCTGCTCACAGGTAAGAATAAGTCAAGAGTCAATAGATTTATGTATATTATTGGTTGTTGGATCTCAGATGTGGAGCCTGATTGGACCCAAGAGATTGTGAAAAAAAAAAAGAAAGATCATTTGGTAAAAGCCGCCAGCCATCTTCATCAGATAAGGCTCTGGGTTGGTGTCAGCTGGTGTTGTTCATCATCCTCATTTGGATAGATGAGTTTTTTTCTGTTTGGTCTATCAGTTCATGAGCTGTGGATAAGTCCACAGTTCTACACACTAAAAACTCCTGGGTTAAAAAAGGGACCAACTTTCTGGGTTATTTTAACACAGAAAATTGGTTTATTCTTTTTGGCCAAACTTTTATTTGGTTATATTAGGTATTTTGGTGTTTAGGTTCTATTTACTACAGGGTTATTTTAAAATGTATTACACCCACAGCAGGATTTGATCTTCACCTTGGACACTTTGAGCTGCAACTCCAATGTTGTTGTTGCATTACTATTCACTTTACCTTATTTCAGTAAATAAAACTTTGTCTTACATTATATATTTATCATCAGATAAAGCTGTTAGTGCTGCACTAACGGCTTGAACCTATTGAATGGGAGCAGAAGAAAGAACCAAAAGTTAGCAAAGATAACCCCTTTACTTGTCCAGCCCAAGTCATACATGGCAGGGAAGGCAGCCAAATCGAGTTAGGGGAAAAACACAAAAAACAATGCCCAAGAATGTAGGCAAAGTAGGCAAACATTAGATATTATTATCATACTATAAATGTGTTTACATGTATAACCCAGAAAATGGGTTAATCTTTGAAAAATGACCCATAATTTTAAACACAAGCAACCAAGAAATTGGGTTGAAGAAATAACTCAAGAATTTTTAGTGTGTAATCCAGAAAATAGGTTAGCTGCTCTTTAGAGCAGAACTATGCAGAATTTGGGCTGTAATTATTGTGGCTCGAGACACTGTGATGGAGAACTATCGTGAGAAACTCCTTTACAGCAGTACGAGATAAAAACACAAATGGCGTCATGCATGTCATGAATCGTGATTGGTTTGAGTTAGGAAAGTCAGAGGAAACCATGGAAACATGAAATGTTTGTAGCCTAATGATGAAGTTCAGTTTGTGGCTTACATGGAGCTAACGCTAACCTGGACACACACCTTTGTGTTTTCGAACCTTTATTCATGTGTGTGTGTCTGTGTTTCTGTGTGAGGGGCAAGATTTTTTTTTTTTTTTTACGACAGTGACATATGGCCCTCCCAGAACAGTGGGGGAGCTCCGGAGAGGAACCAACGAAGGAACGAGCTATTTCCGGCCAACTTGCATAGTTCTGCTTTAAGAAATTACCCAGAAATGGTACATAACCCAAACAAACCAAATATTAGGTTAAAATATAACCTAGAAAATAATAAAGTTTGGCTACTCTCTGAAAAATAACCCATAATTTTAAATAAATACAAGTAACCCAGAAATCGGGTTAAAGAAATAACCCAGGAGTTTTTAGTGTGTATGATTTAATCTTGAATTTCCTTTTGTTTCAGTTGTAAATGGGGCGTCCTCGGAGGAGGAGGAGGAGGCAGTGTGTGGCTACCAGGACGTGTTGGACTACCTGAACATGACTAAAGACAACAGGTTGTACACGACGGCTCGGCCCGTCAAAGACTACAAACGGACCACTGTGGTGATCCTCGACATCCTTTTGTACGCCATTTTAGATGTGGTGAGTGAGTTGTTAGTAAAAACTGTGTCTGTATTTCTCTCTATCAACAAACTCACCAAAAGATTTTCACAAGTGTTTCTTTTGTCCATAGAAAGAGACTGATCAGACGTTCATCCCTTATATTAAGCTCAGCATGGTGAGTGCCTTCATGTCCTTCACCATCATTTTCCCTGATGTTTAATTTTTTTTCTCTAATGATATTTACTCTCTCCTCCTTGTTTCCCTGTGTAGGTCTGGAAAAATGAACACATTTCATGGGATGAGAAGGACTTCTGTGACATCACAACCATTGCTGTTCCCACTGAGTTTCTGTGGAAGCCAGATATCATGATATATGAGATGTAAGTATTGTTGTTGCTGGAGGGCAGAGAAACTCAGTTTATTGGCCCCTACTGTCAAATGAAAATATTTATACGTACATAAACAGGAGAGATACAGGTGTCAGGTATACATCACTAATGCCTGAATAAATACATTTTTGTGATTATGTTATTTGTCTGTATTTTTCTATATTTCTGCTGTTGGGATGGAAATATGCCCCTGAGACAAATAGATACAGTAGAGACAGCCTTCTTTTTTGTTGTTCATCATAACCTCCTTCGGTGTATTTTAACTTGAGTATTGTTTCATGTGTTTCCATGCAATGAGAGAAACTTTTTTGTTTTGTGACTCTATCCCTGTGTTTGATCATGCAGGACAGAAAAGGACAAAACCACTCACAGTCCCCGTGTGACCATCATGAATGACGGCACAGTCACGTATCTGAACGACCAGGTGCCCGTCTGCAGCTGCAAGATGCACATTTACAATTTCCCCTTTGACATTCAGAGCTGCAACATCTCCTTCAACTCTCACATTTACACCGGTGAGTCCGAGTCCCGTTAACTCACCATGCGCAGTGCGCTCCTTCTTTGTCGACCTCACTGTTGTATTCATTTATTTACTCTTTGACTCCCACCTTGTAGTCAAGGAGCTGGTCATTCGTTCTGAGTCTGACGGGAAGGACGTCACAAAGTGGTCTCGCGATTTAATGCAGACCCAGTTCGAGTGGCTCTTCATCGACATGTCCATTACCAACCAGTATTTCAACAGGTTCAGCGCAAACTATAGTCAAATCGTCTTCACTGTAAGTGTTACTGGCTCTTGGTGCTAATGGACTCTCTTATACAACACTGATGTAACCTGAGACACTTTCTACAACACATTTTAAAATAATTTCACAGATCAACATGAGGAGGAGGTCTGTCCTCTACATCATCAACTTCATCCTGCCCGTCCTCTTCTTCTTGTCTCTGGACTTGGCCTCCTTCCTGATCTCAGACACTAGCGGCGAGAAGTTGAGCTTCAAGGTCACCATACTGCTCGCCGTCACCGTGATGCAGCTCATTCTCAACGAAATCCTTCCCTCCTCCTCCAACAGGATCCCACTCATAGGTAAACCTGTCATATAACCAAAGGATTAGACAAGATGGCACCAGATAAAAGCCACCAAGATGCAAATATAAAACAACATAGTACAATCTTATATATTGAGACATATCTGCAGCCTATACCAATATTCACTGTATGTTCATCAATTTATTCCAACTTCCATTAGTAGTACATACAATGAGTTCAAACAGTCTAGTGAATAAGTGAATATGAAGATAGATCAATTAATAATAAAAATATAGAAATTGTTGTGGCAGAAAAGATGAGACAATTGAGGAATCAGATGGTCGATCAGATGGGGATCTCTTTATTTCAACACGGCACCGTAACAAGCGTAGAGTTGAGACAAGATCCTGCTCACAAAGAGTGAAATGCCCTTTTATACTGTACCAATCCTAGACTACTGTATGTGTGTGTGTGGAGTGTACCGGTCTCATCCTGTTTACCAGAAGTCTTGGAAATCTTAACCCTAAGAGAAATAATGGGGAACAGCTTGAATATCATTCATCGTGAACTTTCGTTCTTATCACTGTGTATGTGTGTGTATGTCAATATTTCCTGGCCTTCCTAATGTTTTGACAGATTGTACAGATTATGGTAACAAACCTCGGGGATCCTGGGGGTTTCACAATCCTAATACCAGAAACATGAGGCGATCTGATTTGCACTTTTCTCTCCTACAAAATCTAATTCATATCCTAGTATAGTATATTAGTATAGTAAGTATCTTTCCCTGTGATGACGCTGCACTTTTCTCCTCAGCCGTCTACTGCATTGGGATTTTTGCTCTGATGCTGCTGAGCCTCCTGGAGTCGATCGTAGTCATGTATCTGTTGGAGAAAGACAACGAGCCGAATGGAGACCACAGTCTGAGCGAACAGCGTGGGGACAAACAAGGTAACAAAATCTTGACCTTGTTGTTTTTCCTGCAGCCGTTGGTTAAATTCTGAGTTTTAACACTGAGGTTCTCTGCTGCTCCTTGTTGGTGGTACTTTACAAACGTATATTTTACAACTAATCAACTGCAGAGTAGACAATCTGCTTCCTGTTCGTGTCACATAGTGTATGTGATGCTGCAGGTACGTGAACAGGGATGTGATTCAAACTTCAGCATCGTTGTTTTGGTGTTTCAGACGAAGCGGACGAGGACGAGGAGGAGAAGAAGAAGAAGAAGAAGAAGAGGAAGTGGAATCCGTGTGTTCGTCTCTGTGATGTGTCGACTGATGAACAACCAACCGAACTGCTGAAGGTTTGGACAACACATTGCACTTTAGAGGGATAGTTCAACATTTTGGCAAATTCACCTATTGCCATACTCCCTATAGTCACAGCAGTAGGTACATTACCTTTAGTTATCGGTGCATGTTGTTTTGAGATCAGCGGGGCAGAGATGTGAGCTGCTCAGTGAACACAATGGAGGTGAACGGTACAGTTCCCCTGACCCTCTGGACGGAGTGATTTCAAAAGCGCAAGTTCAGAGTATTTGCTTCATGTGTCGCAATGTTACAGAATTATACAGAATTATCTCATAGCGTGGTGAATGTGCAGGTCACAACTTGTCCACCAGAGCGTTTTGGAGTTGTTGGACTGTGTATTTGATGAATTTGATGAAGGACAGGGGACCTGTACCGTTCACTTCCATTGTGTTCACTGAGCAGCTCACGTCTCTGCCCCGCCGATCTCAAAACAACATGCACCGATAATTACATGTGATTATGTGATTAAAGTGATTATGGCAATAGGCGAATGTGGCCAAAATGTTGAACTATCCCTTTAAATTTGCAACATGCACAATACAAAAATCTTACACAGAAACCTGGATGTCAAAGGTCACAGCTGTGCAAATTAACCTTCAGTACTGTTTCAGGTGAGCGGCAGCGGACTGATGGACGGTTCCCAGGACTCTGAGAAGCTCGTCGATGATCTGAACGAGGCGATGAAAACACTGAACGAGCTCCTCACCAGGAGGGAGGCAGGGAAGTCGGACTACTGGGCCAGAAAAACCAAACAAATCAACAAGGTGTTCTTTATTTTCTACGTCTTCGCTTCACTTCTGTTCTTAATCCTCATTTTCGTGAACTGGAAGACTTCATAATGGTTTACAGAGCAACGTAATGACTCATGTGATGAGGTGTCGTCACATCTGATTATTATAGTGCTGTAATAACAGAAATTATACGAAACTGTTTCTGGACTATAAGCTTTTGCTTCTCCTGCTTTCCCTTTCTAGCCAGGCTAGCGCCGCCTACTGGTCCCGGCAAATTTCATTTTCCTCAACCATGTAGTCAGGTAACTAGCAATGCGTTTCGGTTTGCTCCGTCCGTTTTGGCGGACGGAGCAAACAAACCAATCAGCGAACAGATGGGTAAGTTAAGGCGATGACGTTGAACTCAAGCGCTCAAGCTAACCTATGAGCTTCACCGGTGTATAGCACACGTGACCCCCAAGCAGCAGCGATTAGTTGAAGCAAATGTAAGCAACCGCCTCCCGGAAGCAAACGAATCCCTACGGCTCGTGTTCAGACGCTCTATGAAATGTAATGAAATTAGCGGCTGATGCATCAGGCTATTCCCTTTCAGCCATGTGTATTGTATTATTGAACTAAGATGATGTGTGATGATGATGATTAATTGACATGCCCGAAATAAACAAATAAATATAAATAGATAGATAGATAGATAGATAGATAGATAGATAGATAGATAGATAGATAGATAGATAGATAGATAGATAGATAGATAGATAGATAGAAAACCTATATTAAGTAAGGTGTTCATTCATATTGGTTGTCGTTGAAGTGAAATAAACAATGAAAACAAACCTTTTTCCTCTGGTCTTTTCTCTGTTCTGTACATTTTGTGTATTTGTGTCACCCTAGCTTGTTTTTAACTGATGTAGAAGCATTTTACAATATTAACACCTTGGTACCTTTGTGCAATCAAGAGGATTTTATCTTTTTTTCACTTATTCATTTTACATGCATTTCCCAGAGTTTGCTGAGCACTGAAAAAGAGAGTAACGACATTGGTCCAATGGAAGCGCCTCCTGATGGTGGAATATGGGAATTGCAAAAGTGCCCAAGAACTAACAACTCTGCATTGTTGGTGAATGAGCAAGTGTGGTGTTTTCAATAATTTAAGGACATTATACAGATCACCCACCTTATCATTGAGGACCCTTTAAAAAAACAGTAATGAACAAATTATCAGTATAATTTCATATAAGGCACCTAAAAACAAAAACACGGCCGTTTTCACCAATTTACAAGCAAGTGGGCAACACATACATTGGAGTGAATGGGTTTTCTGGGCGCTTTTGCTATACCCATATCCTGCCAATAGGGGTGCAAAACCCTTACCACGGGAGTCAATAGTGGTGTCGTAACTCTCTTTTCCAGTGCTCTAGCTACACTGGGGCCATTTTGAATAATTAAAGTTAGTGCTTAACTTCTACATGTCTGTAAATATCCGTTTCACCCAGGCCACTACGAGAGGAGATGATACAACGCCGATTAAGCCGTTTGGCTCCTCCAACACCTCGCGGTATTTTTGCGCTGGCGCACAGGAAGTGACACCTTCTGCTTGGTTTTACATTAGAACGAAAGGGGAGGTGGGAGGAGAGCGCTGCTAGAAGCAACATGGCGGAGAACCCGAAGAAGCGACAAAGAGGTTCAGAAGTGGATGCTACTAAAAAGAAAAAGCTGAAAGAAGGTCTGTTGACGCAGAAAGCTGAAGCACCTGCCCCTTTGCTCCAATGTTGTACTTGGCCGCCGCCCCCGGTGTCTCACTCTTGTCATTTTCTGAAACTTGGCAGCCCTGAAAATGCCCTCTAGGAGCCACATGTGCTAAAGTGGCCTCTTGGGGGCCAAAACATGTGCTGCTACTGTATGTGCCCTTTTTTTTTCCTTTTCGCCCCTGCCCTTCAAAAAGTCTGTGCACGCCACTGCAACAACCCATAATGTAAGGGTAAGGGGTCAGAACAAAAAAAAACAACCTGTGTTTTCATGTAAAAATGAGGAGTATATTGTTTGGTTCCTGCTTATGGTCAAAATAAGATCATAAAAACAACAAAGAGAAGCACTACACTGATGTTTTCACATCTCTTCCATATTGAAGAGCTTGGGTTTTCCCCCTGTGATTCAACTGAGATGAGAAAAAAAAAGAACAGAAACACACACAATAATGTGAAGGGTTGGTCTTTTTATTTGCCCTGCCCTCCCCTAATGTGAGGATGTGGTTAATTTCATTTCAATGTCATGTTTGTTGACAGTACAGAGAGAAAGGCAAGGACACTCATTTACACATTTGCACATTAGAGCTCGACCTCTGTCTCGGTCTTTGGATCTGAACTCATGACGCCTCTCGGCTTCGTTCTGCTCCTGCTCACAGGTAAGAATAAGTCAAGAGTCAATAGATTTATGTATGTTATTTAAAATGTTTCCACAAGGAGATTGTGAAACAAAAAGAAAATTTAGTGGTATAGTGGTTTATTTTCTTATTTTCATTAGGCTATGTGCAGCACTTTGTTCCAGCTGTGGTTGTTTTAAAGGGCTTTATAATTAAATTTGAGTTGTGTTTGAGTAAAAGCAGCCGCCCATCTTCATCAGATAAGGCTCTGGGTTGGTGTCAGCTGGTGATGGTCATCATCCTCATTTGGATAGATGAGTTTTTTTCTGTTTGGTGGATCAGTTTTTAAAGTTTGACACAGTCATAATCTGTGGATAAGTCCACAGTTCTACACACTAAAAACTCCTGGGTTAAAAAAAGGGACCAACTTTCTGGGTTATTTTAACACAGGAAATTGGTTTATTCTTTTTGATCAAACTTTTGGGTTAAGTATTTGGTGTTTAGGTTCTATTGACTACAATGTTGGGTTATTTTAAAATGGTTTGTACTCACATCCTTCAACCCTGGTCACTGAGCAACTCACTCTACACTTTGAACCTCTGCAACTCCAATGTTCTCGTTGCGTTACTATTCACTTCACCTTATTTCAGTAAATAAAACTTTGTCTTACATTATATATTTATCATCAGATAAAGCTGTTAGGGCTGCACTAACGGCTTGAACTGGTGCTGCTCTTTGTCTCCATGGTCTGGATTGATCACAGGAGAATGAACCTCAGATTCAGGAGCAGAAGAAAGAACCAAAAGTTAGCGAAGATAACGCCTTTACTTGTCCAAGAATGTAGGCAAAGTAAGCAAACACTACATATTATTATCATATTATAAATGTGTTTATAACCCAGATGGGTTACTCTTTGAAAAATGACCCATAATTTTAAACACAAGCAACTAAGAGAGTTTTTAGTGTGCAACCCAGAAAATAGGTTACTCTTTAAGAAATTACCCAGAAATGGTACATAACCCAAACAACCCAAGAATTGGGTTAAAATATAACCCAGAAAATAATAAAGTTCGGCTACTCTCTGAAAAATAACCCATAATTTTAACCCCATACAAGTAATCCAGAAATCGGGTTAAAGAAATAACCCAGGAGTTTTTAGTGTGTATGATTTAATCTTGATTTTTCTTTTGGTTTAGTTGTAAATGGGGCGTCCTCGGAGGAGGAGGAGGCAATGTGTGGCTACCAGGACGTGTTGAACTACCTGAACATGACTAAAGACAACGGGCTGTTCACGATGGCCCGGCCCGTCAAACAACACAAACAGACCACTGTGGTGATCCTCGACATCCTTTTGTACGCCATTTTAGATGTGGTGAGTGAGTTGAAAAAACTGTGTCTGTATTTCTCTCTATCAACAAACTCACCAAAAGATGTTTCTTTTGTCCATAGAAAGAGACTGATCAGACGTTCATCCCTTATATTAAACTCAACATGGTGAGTGACTTCAAGTCCTTCACCATCATTTTCCCAGATATTTTATTTTCCTCTCTGATGATGTTTACTCTCTCCTCCTTGTTTCCCTGTGTAGCTCTGGAAAAACGAACACATTTCATGGGATGAGAAGGACTTCTGTGACATCACAACCATTTCTGTTCCCACTGAGCTTCTGTGGAAGCCGGATATCATGATATACGAGATGTAAGTGTTGTTGTTGCTGGAGGGCAGAGAAACTCAGTTCATTGGCCCCTACTGTCAAATGAAAATATTTATACATACATAAATACAGAGATACAGGAATAAATCATTTAATGCCTAAATAAATGCAAAATAAACAATTTTTGTGATTAAAAAAAAGCTCAAAAATGTTATTTATCTATATTTCTACTGGGATGGATGCCCCTGAGACAAATAGATACAGTAAACAGCCTAATGTGTTTTGCTCATCATAATCCCCTTTAGTGTAATTTATCTTGAGTGTTTGTCACATGTTTCCATCATAGACTGTAAAAAATAGGAGTGTCAGAGTGTGTGCGGGGGTAGAAACTATCAATCGAGACCAAAAAACGTGCTGACACCAGGCTTTGATCATGTTTAATTAATGAGGATGTAAAGTCGGCGATTTTAACATGGGGGTCTATGGAGAATGCTGCTTTCTGACACCAGCCCCCAGAGGAAGAAGAGGGGATTGCAGTTTTTTGAACGCAAAAGTGAGCTTCACTTCTCAGACCGCCAACTGCCCCCTTGGTTTCCATGCAATGAGAGAAATTTTAAATGAAATTCAGGACAATTTCATGAAATAAAATGTTTGAAAATGTACATCGACACACATGGAGCTACTGTACGTTCATGCCCTGGACCAAACACAATGAATCACAGGAAAAGAGACCTATGGCTTCATTTGAAAGCTGCGCTTAAACACTTCCTGTAAATCCGAATACAGTTACAGTTAGTTTGTCTTTCTGGTCTTTTCCTCTTGAAGTTAGTTTTTACGACCAAAGCTTTGTGAATTCATGTTTTGTGTTTTTTTGTGACTCTATCCCTGTGTTTGATCATGCAGGACAGAAAAGGACAAAACCACTCACAGTCCCCGCGTGACCATCATGAATGACGGCACAGTCATGTATCTGAACGACCAGGTGCTGGTGTGCAGCTGCAGAATGCACATTTACAATTTCCCCTTTGACATTCAGAGCTGCAACCTCTCCTTCAACTCCCTCACTTACACCGGTGAGTCCGAGTCCCGTTAACTCACCATGTGCAGTGCACTCCTTCTTTGTCGACCTAACTATTGTATTAATTTATTTACTCTTCAACTCCCACCTTATAGTCGAGGAGCTGAACCTTCAGTCTTGGACCGACGAGAAGGACGCCACAAAGTGGTCTCGCGATTTAATGCAGACCCAGTTCGAGTGGCTCTTCATCGACATGTCCATTACCAACCAGTATTTCAACAGGTTCGGCGCAAACTATAGTCAAATCATCTTCACTGTAAGTGTTGGACTCTCTTATACAACATTGATGTAACCTGAGACACTTTCTACTTCCTGTTTCCTGAGTGGGCGTGGTCATGACCACTCAAAAGTCAAGATGTAACAAAACACAACATCGGATGCATATCTTTTTTTTTTTAATCTGGAAGTTAAATATCTTTGCAACACAATAATAATTTGTCCTCCATCCAACTCAGAACAGTCTAATTATGATAACATTAATGTTAAATTTATGTTTTCTTCCGAGGTGGTTAACCGTCTCCTACTGTTTTTCTGAGTATGGGATATTTGGGATATCAGCAGCAGATCTGAGTCATTTCACTCAAATGGGAAAAGTTAATGAGATTTCAGATGATGATGCCACAATCACAGAAACAAATATGGCAGCCACCGATCCCACAAACAGTATTGTGTCAGTGTGACATTTATCCAGAGCCAGAACCAGAGTAAGTTTTAGTTTCACTGCCACGGATGAGTCTTTCTTAAAAACTTATATTTAAAAGCATCAATTCAGAGTTTAAACTGAATCCTCTGCTCATATAAATGAGAGTGTCATTAGACTTTTGTGTTATTAACTAGCCTCAAATTCAAATTCCAGTATCCAGTGTTGTTATGTTTTGGTCTGAACAGGTCCACACACACACAACTACATGGCCACGCCCACTAAATGAGTTCAATATCTCATCAATGATAAATAAATAAAAAACACATTTTAAAATAATTCCACAGATCAACATGAGGAGGAGGTCTGTCCTCTACATTATCAACTTCATCCTGCCCGTCCTCTTCTTCTTGTCTCTGGACTTGGCCTCCTTCCTGATCTCAGACACTAGCGGCGAGAAGTTGGGCTTCAAGGTCACCATACTGCTCGCCGTCACCGTGATGCAGCTGATTCTCAACGAAATCCTTCCCTCCTCCTCCAACAGGATCCCACTCATAGGTAAACCTGTCATATAACCAAAGAATTAGACAAGGTGGCATCAGATAAAAGCCACCAAGATGCAAATATAAAACAGATGTACATATTGACTTTCTATAAATATGACATGTGCATATGAAATTATTAGAATTAGAGATCGGAACAATCTCGTATATTGACACATATCTGCAGCCTATACCAATATTCACTGTATGTTCAGCAATTTATACATCTATTCCAACTTCCATAAGTAGTACATAGCCTACAATGAGTTCAAAAAGTCTAGTGAATAAGTGAATATGAAGGTAGATGTGTTAAGAATTAATAAGAAAAATAGGATAGAAATCTAATTCATATCCTAGTATAGTATATTAGTATAGTATCTTTTCCTGTGATGACGCTGCACTTTTCTCCTCAGCCGTCTACTGCATTGGGATTTTTGCTCTGATGCTGCTGAGCCTCCTGGAGTCGATCGTAGTCATGTATCTGTTGGAGAAAGACAACGAGCCGAATGGAGATCACAGTCTGAGCGAACAGCGTGGGGACAAACAAGGTAACAACCTCAGTGAAGGAGGGAAGCCCATGTTCATGTTCATGTAGATGACCATAAACCTGCCACATGTACACAACTATATTTTCTCCTACGTCTCTTCTCCTGCCACATTTTTTTTCCTCCTGTCCAAACTGAGAATAAAGACTTTTGGAAACACCGCTGACGCTTTTTTCAGTTTTAAAACTCCAGCAGTACTGTATGTTGTCCGTGTGGATGAACGAAAACTGAGACGATGATGTCCACACCCACGGCCTTTCCTGATTGGATTTTGTCACTCCCTCGACTGCCAGTGGCGGAAACAAACACACATAATAGATAATAAAATCCTGACTCCTTACTGTTTTTCCTGCAGCTGTTGTCTAGTTAAGTTGAGTTTTAACGCTGAGGTTCTTTGCTGCTCCTTGTTTGTGGTACTTTTTAAACATATATTTTACTACTAATTGACTGCATCTGAATCTCACGTGTTTAGTGTATGATGCTCAGGTACATGTGTGTTGATGGTACCAGTGCAGATGCATTATGGGAACAGGAACAGGGATGTGATTCAAACTTTTATTTTGAACTCTAACAGAGCTGGTGCATCGTTGTTGTGATGTTTCAGACGAAGCGGACGAGGACGAGGAGGAGAAGAAGAAGAAGAAGAGGAAGTGGAATCCGTGTGTGCGTCTCTGTGATGTGTCGACTGATGAACAACCGACCGAACTGCTGAAGGTTTGGACGACACATTGCACTTTAAAGGGATAGTTCAACATTTTGGCAAATTCACCTATTGCCATAATCCCTATAGTCACAACAGTAGGTACATTACCTTTAGTTATTGGTGCATGTTGTTTTGAGATCAGCGGGGCAGAGACGTGAGCTGCTCAGTGAATCTCATAGCATGGTGAATGTGCACGTCACAACTTGTCCACGAGAGTGTTTTGGAGTTGTTGGATTGTGTATTTGATGAGGGACAGGGGACCTGTACCGTTCACCTCCATTATGTTCACTGAGCAGCTCACGTCTCTGCCCCGCAGATCTCAAAACGACATGCACCGATAATTACAGGTAATGAACCTACAGTATAGGGACTATGGCAATAGGCGAATTTGCCAAAATGTTGAACTATCCCTTTAAATTTGCAACATGCACAATACAAAAATCTTACACAGAAACCTGGATGTCAAAGGTCACAGCTGGTGTTGTTTTTTAAATGTGCAAATTAACCTTCAGTACTGTTTCAGGTGAGCGGCAGCGGGCTGATGGACGGTTCCCAGGACTCTGAGAAGCTCGTCGATGATCTGAACGAGGCGATGAAAACACTGAACGAGCTCCTCACCAGGAGGGAGGCAGGGAAGTCGGACTACTGGGCCAGAAAAACCAAACAAATCAACAAAGTGTTCTTTATTTTCTACGTCTTGGCTTCAGTTCTGTTCTTAATCCTCATTTTCTCCAACTGGAAGACTTCATAATGATGTATAGAGTTACGTAATGACCCATTAATGAGGCGTGGTCCCATTTGATTATTAATAACAGTAATTATACGAAACTGTTTCCTTGTGTAACAGACACAAACCTACTTGCTTCAGTTCTTATGCAATGATACGAACACTTGGCTCAGTAATGCATTTCCAGTTAACTGTCTTTGTAGTGTTTTGCAGGCTGTACACTATACACTGTTAGACAGACAGATACTGTAGATAGATGGCTGTAGTAGTAGATTTGCAGTTCATGCCTTTCATGTGTTGTATCTACAATGTTCAATGAATCCACAAAACATATCAAGTAAGGTGTTGTAAGTTTGCTGTGTTCATATCAGTCGTCGTTGAAGTGAAATAAACATGAAAACTAACTTTTTTCCTCTTTGTTCTGTACATTTTGTGTATTTGTGTCACCTTTAGCTTGTTTTTAACTGATGTAGAAGCATTTTACAATATTAACACCTTGGTACCTCGGTGCAATCTTCTACACTTATGATCAATGCTCATGCTCATATTCGTTTGATTACAGCTATTGTCTTAGCATTTAGCGCACATACAGGTGTTGTGCTCAAGAAAGATAAAAGGTTGAACTGATGAACTGAAGCATTAATCAAGTGAGTGAATGCAGAAAATGTGCTGCTACTGCATGCAAGGAAGGAAACATAAATAATCCACATTTAGTCCCACAACACAAAGGAAGTGTTTCTAGAGGAAAAAGTGATAAACCTGGTTGGGACTTAATGTTTGATGTCCAAATAAATTCTTATGTATTGTTTATTTGCTATGAATCCCACCACCATTTGTTTGTTTTTATTCATTTATTTATCTATCTATTTATTATCTTGTACTCCTTTTATCGAACTTGTGCATTTTATGATTTGATGATGCTTAGATTTTTTTTTTATTTTGTATATGTATGCTTTTTCAAATTTGTTCGAAATGAATATTCATTCATTCATTAATCGAGTCATTTATTTATTTATAAAAACAGAAAAAAAAACTCTAAGGCACTCTCTTAAAATCAATAAAATGCCTTTATTTATTTGGCATTTATCTGGTTTATTTTCAACATGTCATTGTGACAATGCCAGATAAATGAAAGAGAGTGGAGTTTTTCCTGTTTTATATCTCCTATCACACTCCAAAGAGCAAAGAGCACCTCTAATTATTTATTCATACATTTCCAAATGTTTTTTTTTTTTTTAACCTTTATATTCCCTGTGGAGTCTGTAATGCACGCGCTCCTCCACTGCTGCAGGGGGCGCGCTTCGCTGCGACGTCACCGCGCTGTCGTTCAATCAGTGACGTGGATTTTCATTGAGGCAAAAAAAAAAAAATCACACACACACTCACTCACACTGTCTTCAACATTTCAGAGGTTTTTCTCACCAACTTTTCATCATTTTTCCTGAAGCTGCCTCACTCGTTTCCTCTCCTGTCGTTCCTCGGTTGGTTATTTTGTCGCAGGTTTGATTCCAGGTGAGTGTTAACGTTGCAGCGACTTCCTGTTGTTGTTGTTAGTTAAACTTGGCTCTGCATATTCGCTCACGTTTTCAGTGCCTTGTGTTTCTCTGTCAGACTCCAGGATGAGTAAAAACAGCAAAGTGTTGAACCTGAAGGATAAAATCAGCGGTAATGAAGTGGACCTGAGCCTGTGTAACCTCACCGAGGTGCCGGTGAGAGAGCTGGTGAGTCCACTGCTGCTGTCTCTCTGTCTGTCTCTGTCTCTGTGTGTGTCTGTGTTGTAAAATGTGGTTAAATAACACACAAATAGCATTCGAAGGGTTCACTGTGGCTTTACACTGGAGCCTCGTCCTCCTGTGGATTCAGCTGATCTCACGTTTCCTGGTTAAAACGCTCAGTAAACACAATAAATACACAGTCACACAGTGTGGGTTGTGTTGGAAGAACATTTACTCCAATACTATGCTTGAAAACAAAAGTCATAACTTCAGCATTTACATCATAATGATGCATTATTGTTCTATTTTACAGGAATACTATAATCTCAATTTAAATACATAAATAATACACATCCTACATACAACATGGAACATATAGCCTACATAACATACAGGGCTCCAGCCTGCTCCTAAATGGGGACATTTTGCCCCTAAAATTTGAGATAGTGCAAGTAAATTTTTCATTTATTGTGCATGTGCAACCAGTAAATTTGTAAATTTGTATAACCAGTCATTACAGGTGGTAGCAGGCAATGTGGTAGCAATGTGAATATTTGCTTTGCATGTTGATTTACAGTCCATTACAGATTTACAGTTAAAACCATAAAAACCTTTAATCAAATTAAATCAAAATATAAAAAAAAGGGTGTGCACATCAGCTCAAACAGGAACATCTGAAAGTAAAGTATGATGTCATTCATGATTTAACGTGCCCTCAGGATAAAATTATGTTTTTCAAGTTGGGAGTTGTGCAGCTGCAGCTGCAACAGAACTATCAGGATCCGATCATTAGGTTTCAGTTTGATCCTATTTCGCAAGATAATGCAATTACAATTGTTATCTTGTGCAGATTGTGAAGATTGGAATAATTATCTTTTAGGACATTGCAAATAACTGAAGATGCAATAAAACAATCAGGAAGAGATGATTAGGTCATAGATCTTATTTTGCAAAACCATTATTAATATTAAATTAACTTTATGATATTGTGCACACAAGAATAAATGATGACGTTTCAACCCATAGGCCTAATTGAAATATTATGTGTTTTTTCCATATTGTGCGGACTATACTACTTATACTATACTGTTTTTCTGCTTTCTTGGATTTTTATCTTTATTTATACTCTATATCTTTGTGTCCCTGTATTTTATGACAGGAGAGAAGCCGTCGTATGATGGCATAGAAGCTGATTCTGATAATGTTGTTTGCATTCCCTTCACTACAGCTTTTATCAAACTGACTCCTGTTATAATTTATCTCAACAGGCTTTATTCACTAAAGCAACTGTGGTGGACTTGTCTTGCAACAACATTACCTCCCTCCCTGTGAGTACGAGCACGATCACACACCCAACACAATCAATGTGGTTGTATTCATGTTATGGCCTTGGTGTGAAAATTCTGTTTTTAGTTTTTAATCATTGTTGGAGACCTGGAAATATAAATGTGGAAAAAGAGAGTATACAGATAGCATTTAAGGAACATCATCTTCTCTCTCCTTGCAGCCAGAGTTCTGCAGCCTGACTCACCTCGTCAAGGTGGATCTGAGTAAAAACCAGCTCACCTGTTTGCCGGACGACCTGGGGAACCTGACCAGCCTGCAACACCTGGACCTGTACAACAACAAGCTGACTGCTCTGCCCGTCAGCTTCTCCCAGCTCAGGGTCGGTGTCACGTTTACAGCTCCTGTACAATATGAGTTAAAGGGATAGTTCAACATTTTCGCAAATTGACCCATTGCCATAGTCGCTATAGTCGTAGCAGTAGGTTTGTTACCTTTACCCTTGCAAACTATTTTTAGAACGGTGGAGCAGAGCCGCGAGCCGCTACGGAGGCTAATGGAATTTCTTGGTTTCCCTCATCATGTGACCTGCACATTCACCACGCTATGAGATAATAACAGAACGTTACGAAGCAGAGTTGTTGAGGCAAATTCATGCAAAACAGCTGATGCACGTTCCCATCGGGGGCAGTTTTTCGGTAAGCAGTCTTTGCATTTACCTCTAAAACACCTCTGTCTCATAACGTTCTGTTATTATCTCATAGCGTGGTGAATGTGCAGGTCACAACTTGTCCACCAGAGCGTTTTGGAGTTGTTGGATTGTGTATTTGATGAGTTTGATGAGGGAAACAAAGAAATCCCATGAGCCTCTGTAGCGTAGCTCTGAGCAGCTCGCGGCTCTGCTCCGCTGTTCTAAAAATAGCTTGCATCAACAATTAAAGGTAACGAACCTACTGCTATGACTATAGGGATTATGGTAATGGGCCAGTTAGCCAAAATGTTGAACTATCCCTTAAACACAACCGGAGCTGGCTCGGTGTGGTGAACGTCTCGTCCTCTCTGACGTGATGATGTGTCGTCTTGTTTCACCTCAGAGTCTGAAGTGGTTGGATCTGAAGGACAATCCGCTGGAGCCCAACCTGGCCAAGGCGGCAGGAGACTGTCTGGACGAGAAGCAGTGCAAACAGTGTGCCACCAAGGTAGCACGCAGCAATACACTCTATTGACATATTATACTAATTTCAGACTTTATGCTCATTTCCTCAGTGGGGCTTTTCAAAGTTATGTTGATTACTCCATACTTATTGCATGCTATGTGTACTTTTCCTGCTTCGCTCTGAAGTTTTCAAAAATAAACTTTAGAGGGGATTATTACAGTAGGGATTACTTCAACATGGCACTTCCACATCCTCTAAATCAAGTATTTAATATTTTAAATGTAATCATGAATCCAAAAAGCTGGAAAAGCATAATAGATCGCCTTTAACCTTTATTTATTCTCAAAGGACATTGAGGTTACTAATTGAGGTAATGGACACCTCGAAGGGCATCGAGGTGGCCATTATCGGAAAATAATGGACGATGCGGAGACGTGAACCGGTTGCTTCCGCGAAGTCTATTAATTACTGATAATCAGAAGGGCATTATCCCGCTTATCGAAACGTCATGATGATTTAATACATTTTGCACTAGAGCCACATGGTGTTGCGGACCCTTTCTAATATCCTGCTTTGCTTGCATTGGTCCAGCACCCACCCAACATGGGTTTCTGGATGTGCATGCTGTTTTTTGGGGGGTTTTTTGCATTATCCCGCTTGTATGGTCACTTACGAATCGTTTTTACGTTCATTTAAGTGCCACTCCAATGAGTTTAGAATATATGGTGGCAGTCTGCCTAGAAGAGCCTTGAAAATACGTAAAAGCCAGTGCGTCTTCCGCCTTCCTTCAATAGAGGGCCGACCAACTTTCACATAGAGAACACGATGATGAGTATCACATTTAGCATCAGTAATAGATCAAAGGGCAGAGCAAAAAACAGAGTCCAGTCTATCGATTATCTCCATAATCCATAACAAACATAAACAGAGCTTCAGTGATTGGAACATTTATTTCTGTACAGGAATTTTTTTTTGTTGCAACTTGAAGTCTTGATGTTGTTTCTCCTCCAGGTTCTGCAGCACATGAGATCCATTCAGGACGAGGTCGATCGTGCACGAGAGAAACGTCTTTTGAGGGAAAAAGGTTTGTATCTGTAAAGACATTTTAGCTGATTGATGATTTGTCGTCCAAGAGATTCAGATTTCAAATGTAAATTGAACCTTTAATTTAATAAGTGGGAGATTTGGAGCCGAGGATGAAGCGCAGTTTTATTTATGACAGGAAGCCGAGAGTTAAAATGGTATACTGTCATGTGACGGCGTTTCTCTTAAATCCCTCGCTCAGAGCTGGAGAGGAAGAAGGAGGCGAAACAGAGGGAGAGGGAGGCTCGGGAGAAGGAGGCTCGTAAACGGGAGAAGGCGGAGGAGAAGGAGAAGAGGAGGAAGGAGTACAACGCTCAGATGGCGGCCATTGCTGCACAGGAGCAGCAGAAGAAGAAGAGCGAGGAGAAGAAGAAGAAGAACGGACAGGCAGCAGGTAGGGGAGGAGAGGTCGGAGCGATGATCGGTGTTTGTCGTTTTTGTAGAAGTCGCTCTAACGCCGCCGCCGCCGCCGCCGCCGTCTCTCGTTTCATTTCTCAGCAGATAAAAAAGTCGTGAAGGAGTCGGCGCCTAAACCTCGACGTTCTCTCGTCGGCCTGCTGTTCAAGCTCCTCCTCCTGCTGACGTTGGGATTGGCCGGAGTCGCCGCCGCCTGCCATGTGACCGACCTGCAGAAGCAAGACGTGTGCGTGCCGATCAACGCCGCCGTGGACGACGGCCTCTCCTGGGCCCGAGAGCAGGAGGTGGTCGTCAGACAGCTGGTGCACAACCTGTCCTCCGCCGCCAGGGAGTTCCTGGAATCCACGCAAACGTCTAAGAACTAAAAAAAACAAAGCAGCAAACGCTCAGCTGCAGGTTTCTCCACTCTCACCTGTGAATCCTGGGATTTTTTTTCTTTTCTTTTTTTTTTTTTTTTAAATTAAATCATGCTTCTCATTAAGATGGGCAGCCCTGCATCCCCTCACCCCGTTGGTGGTGCTGGGGGTGGAGAGTGAACAGATGGACAAAGGGGGACGGACAAATGTGTTAAAATCATCTGAAATTCCTATGGAATTGTTGTCGCTCTTGTTTCCTCTTTGTACTTCAGCCTGTTTTTTGTTTTTTTTTTGGTTTGGTTTGGTTTTTTTTTTTTTAAGTCATCGTCTTAAATGTCTCCGTTTGCCATGTTGTGCTCCTGGACCGGCACCAGTTTGTGTTTTTTTCGGTGCACGACGTTGCAGCGCGGTTTGCATTTGAGAGATGTCCGGTGAAACGCCAGGTGGCCCCGTCTGCGCTGCACCGGAGCGTCGAGTGTCAAGAGTCGTGCATCAGCCAATTGGGAGGCGGAGGGCGGAGGTCAGAGGTCGAGGCCGTCTGAGCATGTGCAGCGAAGGCCCTGTGAATGTACAGTACAGTAGAGCTCGCTCCTCGCTGCTCTCCAACGCCGCTGTCGTCTTAAAACACACACGTTAGAGCAGCTAAATCTCACTACGCAAACCCGACGGATTTCAACCGATCACCGATGTATCTGCCGTCTACGTCGTCCACCAGGATCTGCAGCACACAAATGCCAAAGACTGTGTTGTCGTTCTATAGTTTATCCACCAGAGAACAAAACGTCCTGCTTAGTGAAGTGACCTAATGTAAGGGGAACATATAGAACATGTTTGTGTTTATTTTAGACCTGCAGCAAAAAGAAAAGACAGTTTTCAGTTTTTTTTGCAAGAAAAAATACTGTAATCATGAATTAATTATTGCTGATTATTTTTCTGTGGTTCAGCTAATCATTTCAACTCTAACTAAACTAAAAAATTATGATCAGATTGTTCTTTCCAGTGCAATTCTGCAGATTTTTGCAAATCATGCTTCGGGGCTTTTAAGTTTATTCGTTCCTGCTTCTGCTGCTGCCACTGGTTTCCATTCACATCCATCCAGGCTGAACTGTGATCAGCAAACGGTTGAAACTTGCAAGAGGTGGTTAATTTATTTGTCTGCTGTCGATTCATGTTCGCTTCGATGGGCTCGAAACAGTAGAAACCAGTGGCTGCAGAATTTTGCACAGAAAACGTTATCTGTTACTGGCACGGTCATTTTTTAACAGTGCAGTGGTAACGGCGTTTAACTTAAAATAATCTGATATGAACTGGATTTTTCCTCTTTTTCATCTGATGGACGACATTCTCGTTCTCTTTCAGTTTTAACCAGTGATTTTTTTTAATTTTAATGAATTGTATTTTGCTGCCTTTGCTGCTCTGGTTCTCGTTCAGCTTTGTCCATGCTCAAACATCGTCGGTGTCATTAAATGGCTATGCACTGCAAGAAACATGAGTGTTGGGGTTTTTTGTATCAGCAGAAAAAACGGCACAGTCATCTCAGAGACCGGAAGATTCACTCTCAGCTGACGCCTGTCACCCCAATACAGTATCTTTTCAGTAAAAAAATAACAGTAGCAAAGCATCAGGGGTTCATTTTGTCTTCCTAAAAACAGCTATACATAAAACAAAGTCTAGAATTAACAAGATTATTATTGCCAATCATTATACTTGTGCATTTATTGCAAAAAACAATTAATAAATGACTTTAAGAGACATAAAAAATGACTTTGTGTCACGAGTTAAATAGAGGCTGTTAAATAAAAAATAAAGAAACCTAATTTAAGGACAGAAACATAACAACGGCAAGTCAGTTTAGTCGCTATTCAGGAGCTTTTGATCATTTCGCATCATCTTCAGCAGGAGATAAGGTTTGTTGTTGTTGTCCATGTTTGTTTGTTTTTATTCTCCAACCACATCAGTCTAAAAGCTGAGATCAAAGGAAATGATCAGAAGCTATAAAGCAGCTAAAGGGACCAAAGATAATCTCATGTGATCAATAATTATAATATAATTTTGTTTTGTCTATTTCTTCACAAATTTCTTTATCATTATTGAAACAAGGAGTGAATTTCTTCGCCAACGTGAGAAATACAAAACACAGATACAGTAGTTGTCAAAGGGCAAAATATCCATTTCCTGGTTTGTCGTCAATTCTGCAAACGTTAATGTGAGTGAGCTCATACGGCGACAGACACATGAGACCATAATAAACCACCTAATACAAGAAGAAGAGCCCGTGAAAGCCACTGACCACAGTCACCATTAGCCCAATCAAGCTGATCAATCCAGCAAATTTATATCACTCGAGGAAATAACATTGTAATGACATTAACGATTATTGTTCTCCTCGCCGTAATGGAGGTAGAACTAAGGCCCCGTGTTGGTAGGGCAACAACATGTGATGATGCTTATAGTCCAGGAAAAATAGTTTACGACAGACTAATTGTAACAGAATGTTTTTCACCATACATCATTTCTATGAAGTGTGTAGAACAACATACCAAAAGTCCTAAGAACTCCTAGTTGGGGGAATATGTTTAATTTGCATCATTATTTACTGTATTGTATTACTGTATTGGGGTTGGGGTTGTGGTTGTGGTTGGGGTTGGGGTTGGGGTTAGGGTTGGGGTTAGAATTGGGATTAGGTTTGGGATTAGGTTTGGGGTTGGGATGGGGTTGGGGTTATTGTGTGAAGTGTGATTGTGGTAGGAGTAAATGAAAAAAATCTGCCTATTCGGGTGTATTTTGTAAGGCTGTAGGCTATTTTGGGCATACAGTATTCCATTGGTGTAAGGCTCATTTGCATATTCACATTCATGTTCAAAGAAACTTGTAATACAAAAAATGTTACATTTCATGGATACTTTCATTATGTAAAGTTTCATTGTGATAGGAGTAAAGGAAGAAAATAGCCCCATTGGGGTGTGTTGTTGTCAGCACCATAGACTTTATACAGTAAATAAAGATGCGAATCAAACATATTTCCCCAACTAGGATTTCTTAGGACTTTTAGTATGTTGTTCTGGACGCCTCATAGAAATGATGTACAGTATGGTGAAAAACACTCTGTTACAATTAGTGATATCTCATCAACCTTTTTCAGTCAGGCCAAGCTCTAACGTCAAGAGAAGAAGAAAAACCCAGATTGTATTTCCAGCCTGAGGCCTCTTTATTCTGGGCTAACTGGATTTGAATTAGATAAAGCAATTAGTTCAGCCTTCAAACGAGGCCACAGGTGTTCTTCTTTTCACAATTTTCACATCACATCACACTTTTATTTCACTTTTAACTCTGGCCTGTTTTGCATTTTTAGCAGTAACATATATTGTTCATAAAAAAAAGATGGTAATATTACACAAAAAAACGTCCTATCTGCTGTGAGAAAATCACATGAACTGCGTGGAGTCGATGAGTAAAACCACAGACAGCGCCACTCTGCCATTGCGACTCGCACAGTGGCGAAAGGTGGAATTGCTGCAATGTTACAATCAGCTGTTGTCATGTCTCAAAATGTTTGCGCAAAACTTGCATTTCAATTATCACTTTGTATTGATTAGTTTTTTCTATCTTTCTCAGAATTAACTGGGAAAATCTAGCAGATAATGCTAACTGGCACAACTGGTGGGATTGAAGCTAATGATGATGTCATTATAGTAACAGGTGGACAGTTAAAGATTTTAAATGTATCAAATTGTAAAAGAAGGAAATGATAATTAACGAAAACATTCATAATCATTGAAAATATATATATATTTTAAATAATTTAGACAAAATAAAAATAATATGAATATTCATCCTTAACTCGTCTGCAGAGTTTGGGAATAACACGCTGAGGTTAGGGTGGCTTCGACAGGGGCCATGTGGTGCAGTATGAAAGGCGTTAGATCAATGAAGTTTATGCACTCATGCGTTTAATCTCCACCACCACCCTTCCTGCTCTGAATGAGAAATGAGCAAATAATGAGAAATGCAGCCGACTAATGCTGCAATTAGGAGGAATATGAGACGAGCATGTTCGCCGTGACGTGTTTCAGCCAAATGGAAAGTCATCCTCTACTTCAATTTCTGCATTAATATTTTGAATAAACAGCAATTTAACCCTTTGTTTTTTCAATGCAAAAGACAGAAAAAGGAGCAGGGTGGAACCACATTTATTTACTTTTTGCAGTAACCTTAAAAAACTTAAAACAGAATCTTGAGGTTCAACGGGACAAGGACTCAAATGCAAACTGACTCCCAAAAACCAGCAGACGTTTCTGTCCGTTTCATCTATCGTCTCTCTGGAGCTCAGCATCAGAGACCACCACAAATGCTTCTTAAAAAGAAAAAAAAACACTGAATTTTTCATTATACATTTCCCCATTAAAAGTGTCTTAGGGGAAAATGCCAATTTAATGTTACTTTGTGGCCTTTAATGTGCAAGAAAAAGCTTCTCTTCTTGCTGCGGTTTTTAATTTTAAAAATGAAAAATTGAGAAAAATGCACTTAACAGAGAGAAACATCCAGTCCGGCATCGACCGGCGCATTTAAAGCATGAGCTGCAGCCTGTTTGTTTAACATGTGCAGAGACATAAGGAAAAAGTGTGCGTGTGTTTACATAGACCTCAGTATCCCGGTTATGATCACTATCGGGATACTGCGTTTGCATGAAGATAGAGAAACCTGGTTATTCATATCCCTGTTTACATGACAAATACCGCTATCCTGGTTTCTGACAATTACATCTTATTTGCCCTTGTGGTGTTTACTTTTTACAACACAAAGGGTAATTAGGGTCAGTACGTCGTGCTGGAAAACATTGACTTAAACAGCTCACAGCTCCCATCGAACAATGTTTAATTCTTTCATTATCAAAAGACAAAGCTCCGTTTCCCACTCCAAAAGTGTAAACGGTTTGTTTGCCGCCGTCGTGTTTGTTTTACTGTCAGAAACCAGGATAAGGCGCATACATGCCACAGTTGTCTGGGTAGCTAAACACAGGGATTCTGGCAAATTAGCAACTTTTAAAAAAAGTTTTAGTCTCTTTTCCACAGTCACCATGCAAACGGATCTGTCACATCTGGTTCCTCCTGTAAAAGTGTTGATTTCTGGTTTAGCAGGGTCGTGCTGGACCGGTGACAGGTGTGTCTGAGTTTATAGATAAAATCCTGTGTCTTCTGCTGAGTCATTTGACCTGGGTGTGAATGCTCATTCAATCATTTCCATCGCAGACAGAAGCCAGATGCTGAGAAGCGGCTTTCCTCTGGGCGCTGTGCAGACCTGTGCAGGTTCATGATTCATTCGTAACGGCCTCAAGTCTTTAGGATGTTTCACTGTGAAACCTCTTCCCGTCTGTTGCTGCAGGTTTGAGTGTAGTCCTTCTCCTTCATGAATCTCGTGTCGTCCAGCAGCTTCGTCCGAACCGACTCATCCACCGTCATCTCCAGAGTCACCTCTTTGAACACCCGACAAACCGACACCTGTTGACGCACACAGGGATGATAGTTGGATCCACATCACAAAGCTCTTTCTCTGTCTCTGTCTGTCTCACACACATTTGATCTTCTTACCTCCTGGAGGCCGAGTTTCTTGAACATACCGATGCTGACCTCGTTGTCCAGACCGATTTTGGCTTGAAACTTTTTGACCCCGAGTTTGGTGACTCCTGGTGGAAGACAAGACATGACAACAATCGGCTTTTACTCAACAACAGCTTTTTTTTTTTACTGGAAAACTTCAGGTGTAAGTTGGTGCAGTTGCTTTTTAACTCACCGTAGCACATCATCATGCGTGTCACCTCCTTCCCGATGCCCCGCCCTCTGTAACTGGGCTCTAGTAGAAACAAAAAACTTAATAATATTATCTGATTTTTTTTATTTTATAGATGTTTTAAAACCATTTTGCATCTTCTCCACCTGCTATCATGATCTCCAGCTCAGCTAAGGATGTGTCTGTGGGGTCAGTCAGGAAGATGTTGACATCTCCCACCATGCACTGCTCCTCTTTCACACCGGGCGTCGCCCACTGCTGCTTGTCCAGAATGATGAATGTGCACTCTGGAAAAATGACAGACACACAACAACAAATCTTAAGGATAATGATCTGAACCGGCCGGTCAACCAGACTAACTCTGAGCTTTTATAACAGTGCGTGTTGTTGTTACTGAGCCCTCACTCACTGTCATCATCTTCCCTCCAGCTCCTCTGCATGTCGTACTCCTGCTCCAAGGTCAGCGGCTCTGAGGCCGTCAGCGCCTGCAGCTCAGGGGACTTCATCCACTCATGATACCTGACGAATACAGAGAGATGAATAAGAAAGAGAGGTGGATAATCATCTTTCAACCTGATTCAAAGCCTCTTTTCACTTTGATTTGAGCTTTTATATTAAAATGTTCGACAATAAAGATCATTAGTATATTTATTTCCATCATAATTATTGTTATTATTACTGTTGTCAATAATATTATAACTGTCTAGTTTCTATTTATTGCTTATGTATGTCACCAACTGCATTATGATTTAACAGAAACTCCATCAGCTAGGATTAAATATTGGATTTAAAACAATAAAAGCACACAGTGAGGAAAAGTTAAGCATTAATAACAAGGGGAGCAAATGACAGCAGAGACAAATTAATGACTGAATAAAAAATAAAGTAAACACAGTCAGACTGATCAGCTGTTACCTGGGCACGTGCTCTGCATTATAAGGGACCAACACAACACTGTGTCCCTCCAGTAAAGTGTTCTCGTTTATCTTCATGGCGCCACAACAGATAAAAACAGATAGAAACAGATAGAAACCACCTCTGTGACTGAACACGGGTCTCATCAACACTGATCCATGTCCGTGTCATGGATGTATAGGTCCGTGTCCATGTTGATGTTGCCAGGTTTCACTTCCTGCTTCACGCTCGTTGGTTCAAACTCCGGCTGCTCCGACTGACGTGAAGGAGGAAGTCTCCACCTGCTGGACACAATGGCGCTGTACACGTAAACAAGTGACTAAAATCTGGTTTAAAAGAGATGCAATTCCCAGTAAGGACACTTCTTTCTCAGCTCCAAAAATCTGTAAACATGTACAGGGTAACTGAGATTTTAATATCTGCATTTATTAAAACCAAATTATTACCACTTTTCGCCACACCAGGACAATAATAACTTGACTATAATGCCCTAAATCGATTGCAAAAGATGTCTTAGTTATTTAGTGTTTACGTTGTGTGCTCTATTTATTTACAGGGTATATGGTTTTTCCAATTTATACTAAAACTATAGAACATGGATTTATCCAAAACATATATTTTTGACATCCAAAGTATGATTTCAACTTTTGTGTGTCTTCATTAAGACATCAGAATATTTTAACACATCAGTTTGAACATCATTTCATAAACAACAATTAGATTTTCCAAAGGTCAAGGACCTAAAAACTGTTTGTAAATATAACTTAGGGCATGTTAATGGTAATATAATCTATACAGGAAGTAACTTTGGACTATTCCCAGTGAAGGTACTCAAGATTCTTTGCAACAGTATCTTTTATTTCTTTTTTAATCATGATTTTTTTTACAATATGTGTAAATGATTCTGGGCTAAGTGGCCCTGCAGAGTTTGTGCCACTGCTTGACCGGCTCCTGCGGTGTGTTGACCATGTCCATCCAGTGCTGCAGCTGTGGGCCCCTGGCGTACATGAAGGGACCCAGCACGAGGACCCCCAGCTGGGCCGGAGGGCGAGGCTCTGGGACAGACATGACGGACACGTAAACAAACACGGCGACAACACAACAGCGCCACATCTCTGCAGGTAATATAATAAAACACCATGTTGATCTCTGACCTGAGCGGACGTCATTTGGCTGCTGCAGCTCGACCCTCAGACAGGCCTCGTCCAGGTGCTGCGAGCGGAGTTTAAAGGTCGTCCTGTGGTCAAAGTGCGGGTCGCTCTCACCTCTCACCGCACAGCTGCGTTTGATCTTCACCACCTGAGCGTGGATCTGTAAACTCACCTGGACGCACACACCTGATGCTGAATTATTACACTGTGAACACTGGAAACATGCTCCTCCTCCGTGACCTGGACGACCTCTGACCTCTGACCCCTACCTGTTGCTGTGAGCAGCTGCAGACCTCGGGCCCTCACAACCACCACCGAGAGGCGCTGCAGAGTCGGACTGTAGCAGAGAGACACCTGCACATCACCCAGCTCCGAACACTGAGAGGGAGGACAGACAAGCATCAGCCTCACTCATACTGTGATATAATATAAGACATGTAGTTATTTTGCCATAAATAAATGAAGATGAACTATATTTATTAAAATATATATAAAATACAATGGTAACATTTGCATAATAAAATGCCTGCATGATCATGTTGCAACCATATGGTAATGCTATTTATTCATTTCATATAGCTTATTAAAACTTCATATATGGCAAAGAAAGGCAGCTTTATTTATATATATAACTCATGTGTTTCACATAAAAACAAAACATCTAACGGTAACAATTGGATACAGAAAAAAAAATCCATAAAAACATACAATTTTTAAAAAATTAACACATCGCATCATTTGCAGATGCGGTGCAATTTCAGTGTGTAATGATATACGGAAAACTCAAAATAATAAAAACTGAAAACAATAAACATTTGATTAAACGCAAGAAAAAAGAACAAAAGAAAGTACAGAAAATAGAAAATATAGTAAAGTATTTTAGTATTTTTATATTTTCTATATAAAATAAAATAAAAACTAGACTAAGATTAAAAGTTCTTCTTCTCATTTCATTTTAAATGTATCTATTTTCATGTGTGTGTGTGTGTGTGTGTGTGTGTGTGTGTGTGTGTGTGTGTGTGTGTGTGTGTGTGTGTGTGTGTGTGTGTGTGTGTGTGTGTGTGTGTGTGTGTGTGTGACCTGTGTGTCGTCCTCCGTCTCCAGGTCTCTCCACAGCACCCTGCCGGCCTGACCGAGCTCCCCCTCCAGAGGGAACAGCACTCTGCCCACCGCGTGACGTTTCCCCTGCTGATCCACACTCAGCACACACACACTCAGGGTGCTGCGCGACACACACACTCTGGACACCTGAGGAGGAAACACACACACATCGTTTCCTCAGTACGGACACATTTACCAAATATAAAATAATTATCCTCAGTGACATCATTTCCTGTTTGTAAGCTTTCACCTGGAAGATGAGGCAGTCGTTGAACTCGGGGTCGGGCCCCGTGCCTCGGGCCTTGGCCTGACGGGGCCTCCGGTCGTCGGGGAGGAGCCGGAGCTCCACCAGCGTGACGTTGCCGTGGAAACGTGGAGGCAGGTTACCGAGGCGCAGCAAAGAGACCATGAGCTGCTCGCCGCCGTGCCGGTACTCCACGGAGAAGCAGAGGCGCGTGGCCATGCCGGGCGGCGGGGCCACCACCTCGTTCAGGGGAGGGACCGAGTAGAGACCGGCCAGGACCGTCCCCACAGGGAACCAGCCTGGGGGGGACATCTGATCAATTAATCAATTGATTATTTTGTATATTAAAGGGATAGTTCAACATTTTGGCATAATTGGCCCATTGCCATAATCCCTATAGTCATAGCAGTAGGTTTGTTGTCTTTAATTGTAAGTGCAAGCTATTTTTAGAACGGTGGAGCAGAGCCGTGAGCTGCTCAGAGCTACGCTACGGAGGCTAATGGGATTTCTTGGTTTCCCTCATCAAACTCATCAAATACACAATTCAACAACTCCAAAACGCTCTGGTGGACAAGTTGTGACCTGCACATTCACCACACTATTAGATAATAACACAACGTTACGAGACAGAGTTGTTTTAGAGGCAAATACAGAGACTACTTGATGAAAAACTGTCCCTGAAGGCAACGTGCATCAGCATTTTTGCATGAATTTACTTTGAAAACAACTCAACGTTCCGTTATTATCTCATAGCGTGGTGAATGTGCAGGTCACAACTTGTCCACCAGAGCGTTTTGGAGTTGTTGGATTGTGTATTTGATGAGTTTGATGAGGGAAACCAAGAAATCCCATTGACTATTACTATTAGGGATTATGGCAATAAGACAATTTGCCAAAATGTTGAACTATCCCTTTAAATGGTATGTAGTCAGAGGCTGTAGTGACTCACTCTGCACCGAGAGGGACCCACGATGCGCCAGGATGTCCCGCCGCGTCTCCATCCTCATCTCCATGTCCTCCTCCTTGTCCTTCTCCGCGTCGCCATGTTTTCGTGCAGTGAAACGAGGAGGCAGCGTGAACGGGATCTCACCGGGCCTTTCACACAGAGATCCTCGACGTCAATGACGGATATGGATCTTTTTATTTTAATATATTTATTTATTTGTTTGTATCTTATCACCAAAAGGACTTGTCCAATTTGAGGTTTCTTTGTAAATTTTTGCAAATATTTGTTTTTGTTTACAGATCAAACTCTTTTGAAGGATGTATAATTGTCTTGAGTGGTGGAACCAATGTATGTCAATAAGGCCAAATGGTCTTACTACGGTGTCTCTGAAGGCTCAACACACTGCAGCTTAAGAAAACACATGCAAACATACACTACAGCTTCAGAAAACATCTTCGTTTCAGAATGTCAAGCACATTTGTGTCTTTGCATGTGTTTCCTTATGAGCTGCAATGCATTGAGCCCTTGGGGCCACCGTACTTTGACACAAAAATGACAAAATCTGTAGTCTGGTCACCAAACATAGACCAGAACTGCAACACTGGTCGACCTGACTGGTAGAACACCAACCATGTTGATAACAGACTCAAGTGTATTTTTCCTTGTTAACAAATGACTTATGTATCTTATACGAACAGCTGGTTTAAATTTTAACTAGTTACTTTGCAGATTTTGGTAAATAAAATATAATAAATCAAAATATAAGTGTATGTCTTTTACTAACGTGGCCCAGGAGCACTGAGAGACCAGGATGACCGGGGCAGAGCATGCTGGTGTTGACACTGAGGGTGCGGTGGAGAGCAGCTCCTGATATTGACGCTGATGGTTCCTTTTCCTCCACAGGCAGAAACCCATCAGACCGAGGAGCAGCAGCAGCAGCAGCGACAGGAAGCCAACAGACAGACCGACAGCCAGCAACGACCCCTGGTCTGAGCGGACGAACATGCAAACATGCAAACAAATAAAACCTGAGGTCCAGTTTGTGCTGAACGGAGTAAAGTTTGTGCTCACCTGCCATAGAGGAGTGTTTTTTCTTTTTTCCGGTTCTCACACCAGCAGGAGGTAAAATATCTTTGTCTTTGTCACTGTGAAGAAGCTGAAGATACCTCCCACTGCTAAAGTTATTAAAGCGACAGTGTTTTGCAGTGTGAGAGTCACATCTGGCTGATTCTCACCAAACTGTTATCACATCGCACCCGTGAACCTTTAAAGGACCAAACCACCCATTTAGACACTTTTTGAATTGAATTTGAAAGTACTTACAGTTGTGATACATTCATTGACTTTCTATATATAACATGCATGTGCACATAAATGAAAGCACATAAAAGTTATAAAACTGATATAAACTATATATGAAACCTACTATAAAAGCCAGATAAATGTCTTTCCCAGACATTTATGCTGTTATGTACGGCTTTGTTTTTGTTTATAGATTACAGATGATTGTGTATTTTTCTTTCCACTCATGTGCAAATACCCTTGTCATGTCACGTTATATTTTGTTAACTTAAAGGGTCACTCCCTCCTTACTTCTTTCTTTATTTACATATATTATAACGGCCTTGACAGCTGATCTGATCTTAACTCAGATCAAAATGCTCATTAGCCACAAATCCTCCCACTGTTGTTTCACTGACACACACATGTGCACACACCCTCTGCCTGTCCAGAGATTGGACGGCAGCTAATGAGATCACAATTAATCCTCAGAGCTAAAGACAGAGGAATGGCCCGCTCACACACACACGTACACACACACACACACACACACACCTGCACCTGCACATGCACACAAGCGCAGACAAAGAGAGAAATCCCCTTATTCACTCTGACGCCAACTTTGACATGACGTCCGGTGAAGACAGAAGAGACGGAGCAGGAGGTCGAGGCCGGGGAAAAGACAACTGAGTGTGTTTTGCAGACGGCGAGAGCGGCCGAAGACGGGGAAGTTGATCTTCTTAGTGTGTGACTGAGGAAGAGAGTGAGGGATGAGGGGACGAGGAGGAAGGAGAGACGCCATTTAACTCCACCTGCTCTGTGGTCGGGGGGA
The DNA here is from genome assembly GCA_030347415.2 of Decapterus maruadsi. Taxonomy (NCBI): domain Eukaryota; kingdom Metazoa; phylum Chordata; class Actinopteri; order Carangiformes; family Carangidae; genus Decapterus; species Decapterus maruadsi. The sequence goes on along the minus strand of CM064888.1, from coordinate 6,437,366 downwards.
GAGGGCAGAACAGGCCACGAGGCTTCATCAACTCACAGGTGAGAGATGATTCTTCCCTTTTATCTGAACATTTGCATTTAAATAAACCTCAGATGTGTTGATTGATTAGAAGGATTGTTTATTCTTTGTCTGTATGGACAAATAATAAAATAACTGTGGCTGAAACACGACTGTCAGTTTGGGACAACTGTTAATTGAATAGTTTAATATTACTGTGTGTATAATAGCATTGATCAGAGAGGAGTATCTGAATAATCTCAGTTTTAAAGCTATAAACACAAAGGTAAATGTATAAAATGATATCAAAAGTAATATTTATTGTATTATAACTCCTTATTATCATCTTTTTCTAGCCTATATCTCTTTGTCTCTTGTGCTTCTTTGTCTTCTGTGAACTTTAGGCCAGAGGCTCCCGTAAATCCGTCTCAATCAATCCACATTTTTATCTCTAACAATCAAATAATCTGGACTGTGTAATCTCATTAGGCTAATCTGGGAGTTCCTGTGAATGTGTGGGTGTGTGGGTGTGTTGGTGTGTTGGCGTGTGCACGTGTGTCATGACGGAGCAAAGAAAGAAAAGAAAAGAGGAGGTTGGAGAAGATTGAACAGTAACAGTTACCGATCTTTTAACTCTGTTTTTAATGTTTGTTTTCATTCTGTTTTATGCTTCTCTTCTTCTTCTTTTTTAATGTTTTGTCTCTATGTAAAGCACATTGAGTTGTCTTGGTATGAAACACGCTATATAAATAAAGATGCCTTGCCTTACCTTATATTTTGCTAATTTGATATTTACAATAATTAAAATACTAAAACGTATTTTTGTTTAAAGTTTCCACAGGGTCACAGTGAGAACAGGATGCTAGGCTAGCAGTTTCCCTCTGTTTCCAGTCTTTATGCTAAGATAAGACTGACCAACTCAAAGTATTTATTTTACTAGTAAGATGTGTAATAAGTGCGATAATGTATCGAATAGCCCAATGCATTTTTTCCCCCGTCTGATAAAATCAAAAGCCGCCCAATCTGGCGCCACTTATTAGCATCTTTGTTAGCAGCTAATAGTTGCTACGGTGGCCCTGAGAGCTCAAAACACTGCAACACCAGCAGGTTTCATTACTAAACTACTAAAGCACTCTGAGCCCAGCTGCAGATACCAAACCCAGAAAAAAAAACAGTTATTGTAACTTTATGGATTAATTCAACTGTCTCTGTTTCAGCAGGTCGCTGGTGTTGCCATGGCGAGGCCGGGGCGCCCTGCGTCGGAGAGCTACCAGCGGGTCTCCTGCTCGGTCAGTCAGTCGGTGTCCTGCTCCAGCAGCAAGGCCGGGATGCTGGGTCAGGGGGAGGAAGAGGAGGACGACGACAAGGCGCCCATCTTCTCCCTCTCAAAGAGCTCCATGGACGTAGTCATGGCGACGGGCCCGCCGCACAAGCGGGACCCGGCCTGGACCCGGATGGGCCTGCGGCGCAGCTCCAGCGCCAACACGCACTCTGAGCAGAACTCGGTGCAGATGCATCCGCACATGTGGGAGAACCAGAACCAGAGCCAGAACCAGCTGCCGCTCACGGCCCAGAACCTGGACTTGAACGGCCGGCGGCTCGCCGACGTGCAGCGCTGGAGCGGCTGCAGCGGCAGCACGCAGAGCCGCAGCAGCACGCCAGACACGATTATATGGAGAGGAGTGAGCTCACGTCCCTGCAGTATGTGGAGCCAGGAGCTGGTTGCACCCAACTCCCCCATGTCCAAACTGACCTCCCCCACCACTCCCTCGCCGTTCATCTCGCCGCTCCAGACGCCGACTCTAGATCTTCTTCCACCTCCGGCTTCACCGCTCACCATGTGCACGAATCAGGAAGAGGGCTTACCCGTGGCCTCGCTTGCACCCTCGCCCCTGCCGCCTCACACCTTCTCGCCATCGACCTCCCCCGACCCACTCCAGCTCACCGCCACCACGGAGGACGAGAGCTTCCTGGAGAACAATCTGCTCACTTTCCAGTTCCCCTCGCCGATCCCGTCTTCTGTTAGTTTAGCGGACACCAACCCGCCGCCATCAGAAGTCGGGAGTTTCGTTGAGGAGGTGGTAGAGGAACCAAACGCTCCCGGAGACCAGGAGATACCGGAAGGAGGAGGAGGAGAGGAGAGTCCGAAGCAAACGTTGATGCCTCCTCCTCCAGAAGAGGGAGAAGAACCAGGAAAACCAGGAGAAGAACCAGGAGAAGAACCAGGAGAACCAGGAGAAGAACCAGGAGAAGAACCAGGAGAAACAGGAGAAGAACCAGGAGAAGAACCAGGAGAAGAACCAGGAGAAGAACCAGGAGCAGAAGGAGCCTCCGTTTGTCGTCTTGAGCTCCCGTGGCAGTCGGAGCTGATCTGTCCAGCAGGACGAACTTGGAGGTCGCCGCTTGTTTCCTCCTTGAGCGACTCGCCGTTGGGCGATCACTGCTGCAGGTGCAGAGACGGCATCACCACCACCACCAACGTCGACGCCAACGCCCCGAAAGCGGAGGGAGGTACGATGACGTCTCGGCTGGAGATGGTGGACGCCGAGGTGCAGACGATCTCGCCCTTCGCCTCCTGGTGGGACCTGAGGAGGAAACTGTCCAGCACAGGCTCGCACTCCATCCTGGGGTCTCCTCCCGGCTCGAGGCTCAACCTGAAGTCGTCCGTGGGGTCCAACTCCAACCTGGTGTCCCCGTCTTCCAGCATGTTCCCGCCCAGCAGCGATGACGACGAGGAGGAGAAGGAGAAGAAACGAGGGGACGAGCTGACTTGGGACGTCAACTCGGACACCCTGCGCTACCTGGACAGGAGGAGGTCCTGTCTGAAGATCCAGGGTGAAGACCGGGACGAGCTGGGGAGGAGGAGCAGCATGAAGCAGGTGCAGTGGGACGAGGACGGGATGACGTGGGAGGTTCACGGGGCGTCGCTGGATCCAGAGGTGCTGTGCACGGCCATAAAGAAACATCTGGAGCTGCAGAACAGCCCGCGACCTCCGAGGCGCTCCTCGAAGAAGAAGAAAGCTCCGAAGCCGCCCATCCTATCCAGCGTGGTCAAGGCCTTGGCGCCTGAGCCCGAGAACCCACCGCCTGTGGTCGCTGCTCCATCGGAGGCCGAGGGCGTGGAGGCCGCGGAGGCACAAGGAGGAAAGGAGCCGGTGGTGGAGGAGGAGGAGGAGAAGAAGGGAGGAGGAGGAGGAGGCAAAAAGGAGGAGACGGTGGAAGCTGCAGCTGCTCGGACGATCAGCAGAGCAGAAGGAGAGGACACCAAAGAAGAAGAGCAGGAGGTGTACGGCGAGGAAGGCAGCAGCCATCCGAAGTCGCCGTCGCGTGGCGGGGCGCTCAGCCGCAAGAAAAGTGTGATCAGGTCGCTGAGGAGGACGGGCTGGTGCGGAGGCTCCAGGAAGTCAACGAACTGATCAAGTGAAGCTCATTGGTTATCAATAGCTGATCAATTCCATCGACTATAACGAACTCTTACAGTATCCTGCTGTTGTCTAGATTTTATTTTCATCGTTTAGGGGGAAAGAAAAAGAAGTGTTTGACAACTTTTCTCTGTTTCCACTGTTTAGAAAAAAAACCACCAACACGTTTGTTAATGTAGATGTTCAATAAAATCAGAATCTGTCTTTGTATTTCTGTTGTTCTGCAAGTTTTTGTTTCATTTGTGGACATTAAAGCAGATATCAGCAGAATGTTTTTGTTAATATAAGTCCTAAATCGTCCTATTTTCCATCAGCAATCACTTACATGGAGTGTTTCAGCCGTAACACGAGTCTCTCCGTCACTCTGCTCTGCTGTAAACCAGGAGAAAACTTTCCTTGTGGGATACAAGTGTTATCCAATGAGGAGAGAGAACGGCATGAAGGGCTGTGTGTGCAGCCAATGGATGCGCGTGAATGTGGTGACGTATGGACGAGGACCAATAGATGCATGACGAGGGCGGGGGCTGCTAACTCATGGTGCGTTCAAGGAGACTCAGAACTTGTGTTTTTCCTTCCTGTGAAGTCATACCAGTTCGATCTGGTACGAGTTCACGGGTTGGAAGTTACGAGAGGCCGTTATAGTGAACTTTCACAGGCAACAGGACGGTAAAAACACAAGTTACAGGTTACCTGGAACGCTACAAAGTCATGTCGTGACTTGAAGACGTAACTTACGGTTTCAAGAGCCTGCCTTGAACGCAGCATTAGCCAAAACGACCGGATCGCTGATATCTGCTTTAAAAAGAAAAACATGGACAACTAATTGCAAAAGCTTTTCATATCACTGTATGTTAATTTATGTCATTTATTATTATCATATATTAAAGCCTGATGGATACAGGGTTTTTGAGTGATTGATATTTAAGAGGTGAGTTTGTTACAGGTAGACATTACACAGTAAAAACCTCATTTACACAAAATATACCTCATCTTTGAGTCCAAATTTGTTTTCCACTGCGTGAATCTTGTAGCATCCATGTCAAATTTAACTATAGATGCTATAAATTCGAATAAAACACAAAAAAACCCCAAAGAAAATAGTGATCAGTGTAGTGAGGAGCGAGTTTTTTTGGTTCTGATGTTTTTAACCTTCACATCCGAGAGATTTTCTAAGCTGGACAAAACAAAACAAAAAAAAACTAAAAAAGAAAAAAGAAAACACCCAACTGAGTCTGAACTCTTCCCTCTCTCTGACCCAAACCGTTCTCTTTCTTCCCAAACGAACTGAACTCAAAAACACACACGGGGAGAGAGCGGAGTTGTACGTAAACTTGGTGAACCACGGTGGAGAGATGTGACCATTCAGGCGCTGCCATTCACATGAGCGGGCACATTCTCTCTCATTCACCACAGTGAAAACAGCTCAGCGCGCTAGTGGCTTCCACTGCAGCTACTGTTGTCATATTTACACAGATGTGTGTTCGCGTGTGTGTTTAGAGCAGGCGGTCGCTCTCCATCTGTTTATTTCATCGTAAAGAATATGAACAATATGTTTGTTATACTGTACGATTGATTTAACCAGGTTATCTTTAGTGGAAATGACCCAGAAAATAATGTCAACAGTTTCATTTGGGACGATTCCTTATGTACACTGTAAAAAGAAAAACAGTTAAAACAAATCCTGAAAATCCAGTAAAATTTTAAACCTTGTATTTTTCTTACAGATTTGTTGTTATTGTTTGTAAAATATATTGAGAAAACTCCAGCTTTAAACAGTATTTTTCATTATTATTAAAAACATTTTAAAAAGTTTTTAATATTAGGCTACAGTATTTTTCTGTTGTTTTTTTACAGTGTAATAGGGAAACAAAATGTGATTTTTTATATAAATCATATAATAATGTTAAGCATAATGTATTTATTGTTTGTATTTTCATACTTAATGATGGATTCAGCATTTATCAGTCATGTATTATCAGATTTTGTTGATCCAGAGTTTAAAGCATTTATAACTGAGTTTATAAATTACATAATAATAATAATTACCATCAGTGTAGTAAAATGCTTTTAAAATGTGTAATTATTAAAAAGTGTTACCAGCATAAATAGGATTATTATAGCGTTATATCTAATAACAATAAGACAAAAGCAGCGTATTTTATTTCCCTTCACTCTGTATAGAAGAAACAGTATTTGTTCTAGTAGTGGTGTCAGTACTAATAGTAATAACTAACTCTCAACAGTGTGTAGTTACGATAAAGTGTAACCTCCTACCTTTAACATGAGTGAACGTCCAAACGAACCGTGTTCGGCCTCACGTCTTTTCTACTGAGTCATGTTTACGCAGGTCGAACTATAGCGCAGATGTGGGATATCGAAGATAAAAGGTCACGTTCGGGTCACTATGTCACTGCTATAACAAATGTGACATAATGTGTTGTTTGTTGTTTGTTTGTGTACACCAACGCCTGCGCTGCCTTTGTCCCGTGTTGCATGTTCGTGTACCGTGACCATACTATATGTATGTGAAAGTGCTGATGGGACCCCCACCCGCCCGCCCCGCACCTGAAATCCCCTTTTTTCTCTCAGCTGCAGTGGAAACTCAGAGCTGCAGGAGAACAATCCAGCGCTCGTCCTTTGTTGTGACACTGCCCATTGTCCCTGGAGGTGTGTTGTGTGTGTGTGTGTGTGCGTACTGTATGTGTACCTGTGTGCAGACATCTGTGTGTGCTCGCTTGCGGCCTGGTATAAATAGCGTGTGATGTTTGCCGCCGGCTGATTCTGTGGAAGACGATGGCTGTACCAGGACCTCCTCCTCTGCTCCTCCTGGTGACTCTGCTGCTGCCGCTGCTCTTGAGCAAGGCGTCCCTGCCTGCAGCTGCATACACACTGACGCCCCCCGGACGGCAGCACAAAGTCCTCCACCTGGGTGAGGGGGCAAACGCAGACACACACACATAGGACACAGACGGAGACGTGGAAGGTGAAACGTGGAGGATCCTGTGTTTCTCCTTGTATTTACCTGTGGTGCTTCTCTCCTCCTAGACTGGCCCAAGGATTGTGGGATGGCCTATTTCAAGCCCAACATGGCCGAACGGATCGTGTCTGGGAACGAGGCCAGACCTCACTCGTGGCCGTGGCAGGTCTCCTTGCAGGTAAATCTACACTGGGTTCAGTTTGTTTGTTTGTTTGTTTGTTTTAAAGGATCTGGAATCACGGACACTGAGGCTGGATTTCTGTGGGGTTTAATTTAACCTGATATTTAGCTCTAATCAGAGTTTAGTAAAACTTTTAGAAAAGGTTTAAAAAGAAACACATGGACCAATAAGTGTTTTTAAGACAAAATACATGATAATCTTGTAAAACATGAGGCACAACTAGTTCCTGATCAGATGCAACATTTATATTCTGCCTATATTTAAACCAGTCTTTATCAGTAATAATCAAACTATGCTTGAAAACCATATAACAATACACAATGAAAAAAAGTAAATTGTGCGTTATTAATATTTGTGATTTAAATGCTTTTGAAAATAATAAATGCAAGATTTTTATTTATATGAGCTCTATTGTGTTTTTTGTATTTTTACTAGTACAATTATAGTAAAAAAATAAATAAATGAACTGGCTGTTTATAAAACATAAAGTATGAAATTATCACCCAAATTCCATTATAGTCCAGATTGAGTCCACTTTTACAATTTATTTTGTAATTTTATGATCAATACACAAAAAAAACATTGTTTTTCAGTCATTGCAGCTGTGCCATTCTTTGCATTTTTGTAGTGATCATGGTCAAGATTAGCCATAAACGCTATGTGATAAAATAAAAACCCCCAAATTAAGCCAACCTTAGTCACACCATTTCCAATAAACTCAGTTAAGTAAAGAATTTAAACTGAGTTTAACCAATACGGACAAGGGTGAATATCAAAATTTAAATGAAATGAATAAATTGTTCAATAAATATGATGAAGAGGTGATGAAACCAGCATAAAAGGTGTGATTCTGGACTACTTTTACACTATAATCTGTTTTTGATTTGTATATTTGTTGTTCTTGCCTTTTGTCAGAGTCAAAGTTTTAGTGTTTGTGACTTTTGAACCTCTAGAAGAAGAAGAAAAAATCACATTTCTGGGGCAAACGTTTGTATAGAAGTTTTGCAGAAATGTGTTTTAGCAGTTGTTAAAAACCTTGTGAGACTCACCCAGGTGTGTTTTTGTGTCGACCAGGTTCGTCCCAGGGGAAGTAAACACTACATCCATGTGTGTGGAGGAACTCTGATCCATAAGAACTGGGTCCTCACTGCTGCTCACTGCTTCCAGAAGTAAGGAAACATTAAGTTGTGTGTCTGAGTGTGGGTAAGTTGTGATTAGACTGTGACTCCAACCTGGTCCTCGCCTCTCAGGGGTAAAGCCGAGGACGCCGGGAGCTGGAGGATCATTCTGGGGAAGCACCGGCTGAAGCGCTCCGAGACCGCGGAGAGGATTTTCCCGGTGAAGAGGATCTACCGGCACGAGAACTTCCGTTATCCGGCTCACAGCGAGCTGGACTACGACATCGCCCTGGTGAAGGCCGGCACCGACATCCTCCCCTCCAACTTCATCCGCTACGCCTGCCTGCCGCGCAAGCAGACCAGCCTGAAGCCGGGGCATTACTGCTGGGTGACGGGCTGGGGAGACACCCGGGGTGAGTGGGGGAGGGGACGAAGGAGGAGGAGGAGGAGGAGGAGGTGGTGCATCTGCAGGAGGAGTTTATGTGCAGCTTTAAACCTGTCTTTCAAGGCTTAAAATTTAGAATATGTAAGATTTCATTACTCAAAAAATCATCCAATTTAATCACAATGCAATACTGAATTGGTAGTGTTGATTTTTCACCAAATCTATTATGTTTGCCCCCCTTTTTCTGTTTGTTATGATGTAAATAAAAATAAAACGATAAAGATTTTTGAAAAGACGCTGGCAGTCGATGTGAGGGTCTAAGGACAGAGGATGTTGTTATGATGCCATGTAAAGCCCTTTGAGACAAACTGTAAAAATTGGGCTATACATATAAAATTGCCTTGCCTGCCTGGCACTAGATAAAAAGTCAAGTAGCTACCAGTCTGTGAGAGGAACTGTCCAGGAAACATTACGAGACAGAGTCGTTTTAGAGGCAAACGCGGAGACTGCTTGCTGAAAAACTGACATTTTCAGCAGTTTTGCATGAATATACCTTTAAAACAACTCTGTGTGGTAACGTTGTGTTGTTATCTCATAGCGTGGTGAATGTGCAGGTCACAACTTGTCCACCAGAGCGTTTTGGAGTTGTTGGATTGTGTATTTGATGAGTTTAAGGGAAACCAAGAAATCCCATGAGCCTCCGTAGCGTAGCTCTGAGCAGCTAGCGGCTCTACTCCGCCGTTCTAAAAATAGCTTCCACCGACAATTAAAGGTAACGAACCTACTGCTGTGACTATAGGGATTATGGCAATGGGCCAATTTGCCAAAATGTTTAACTATCCTTATCGCTGTGATCTAAAAAATATACGTATCAATCTTCTTTGTCAAACATCCTCCAGGTGGGAAGGAGAACGTGTCTCTGGCTGAAGCCTTGAACCAAGCTCGACTCCCCATCATCGACTTCAAGACCTGCCGGCAGAAGAAATTCTGGGGCGACCGTGTCCGCGACTCCATGATCTGTGCTGGGTTCAGAGATACAGAGGATCCACCTGCTGCATGCCAGGTAGGAACCACCACCGGATAAACCAACCTTTTACCTTGTCAAACCGGTTGAATCAATCACTAAAACGTGGCGTTTTGCTCCTCCAGGGCGACTCTGGCGGTCCTCTGCTGTGCCAGCTAGGGCGGGACCGCTGGGAGGTGCACGGCGTGGTGAGCTTCGGGCCCATCGGCTGCACCGTGGAGAACAAGCCCAGCGTGTTCACCCGCACCGCCGCCTACATCCCCTGGATCGAGGCGACACGCATCAGGGACTTCTTCCTGCACTGAGCGGGAGACCACGTTGACTCAGCGCCGACAGCAAACATAAGCTCTTGCTCCGTTTTACGTCCGACGTCCACACACGACTCCACGCTGTTTTTTTTGTTTTCGCCATTTCTGGAACCCACGCAAACAACCACTTCAAGTTGTAAATAGACGTTCTGAATGTGCCATTATTATTTTATAACACAGCATAATCTACAGTTTACACTTTTGCAAAGTTGGGACCCTAGTTTTTACTTTTACATCCAATAAAACTGGTGAAAAGCAAAAAGAAATCTTTCCAATTTTTTTTTATTTGTTTTTGATACAGTTGTTTTTTTGTTTTTTCTCTTTAATGGAGACACATTAATAGTAATTAACGCACTTCCAGCACAGCTTTACAGCGACTTCTTCTTCTCACACAGTAAAACAAAACCCGCCACTTCAATAAATACAAGAGTAGAACTGACCGAGAGGTTTTGTTCTGCGTTTTCACGTCTCGCTCTCCTGCACCAGAAGAGTCTTTCAGTCCGTTATGATGTCACGGGCTCACTGATTTCAAAAACTAAGACTAACAAGCGTCCGATCAACAATGATAAAACAGCTGACACACCTCTATGGGATTTCCCTCGACGGGAAAACCTCAGAGGATAAATATTATGATGGAATTTAACTTCTTTTTCAGACACATCCCAGAAAGCTCCAGGAAGGGAAAGTGTCTCAATAGTGGCGGCGATGGTGGTGGCGTTGGTAGGGGGAGGGGGCCAGGGAACTGGGGCCACCTCACACTTCCCTGGAGAGCACACTGCTTTTGACCAGAGTCTTTTATTCCTGTGGTGAAAGGCTGCGTCCTTGAGGGAGATATTTGGCCCTGGTGTTGAAGTATGAAGATGAGGTGACGGGTCAGTAGAGCCTGGAGGACGGGGACGGGGAGCCGGTGAGGTGGTCCCAGTTGTTGTAGAGAGCGTAGGCACCAGACAAGGCTAATCCGACCAGACCGCCGCGGGCTATTCCCCTTACTCCACCTGTGAACGCACAACAGGAGCAGGATGAGTGGAAACAACCCGACAAACAGGGATAAAAGCAAATCATTCTGAGTTTTTAACGTAGCACAACAGGTTTAACCTTGATGTCATGTTGAAACACAGTTTCATGTTGAAACATGTCTGCAAAACATCTTCATACATGTAACAATCTGCTGCCTATCTGTATTTTATAACACTGCCAAGTTAAGCTGCACAATTAAATGTTGAAATTGCAATGTTGAAAAGCAAACAAACAAAAAAAACAACAAAATATCCAAATGTCAGAAGCTTCAATTTTTTTCTGCTGAAGATAAAAATCTATGTGTTGCTATAAAAACACTCTGGACCATATAACATATTCTCAAAATGTGCTGTAATCAAGCATGTTTGGTCAAAGAGCCAACAAAAAACACATCAACAATTTTATATTTGTTTAAGTTAAAATGAAAAGTAGTGGTGACCTTTCATGCTAAAATCAAAACATCTGTTCAAATAATCACAATATGATGTTTTTTGCAGATCGTGCAGCTTTAACTGACTGTTGCCTGGATAAAAGAAGCTCTCTTCAATACTTTTTAGATAAACAGAAAATATACTATTATATTATATACATAATATATCAATTACACAGGTTTATCATTAGAAAAACAATCTTTAGCTAGTTTAAATTGGATGATTTCACTTGTCGTTGGTTTTGGATGGGGTTGTGAACTCTTAACAGATGACTTATGAAATCCAGATGTTGTCTTGTGCGATTTAATACACATGTGAAAACACTTAAAACACACACACACAGCGCACATTGATGGCTGATATATGAGTAGGGCGTAAAAAATAAAACTTACTTCCTGATTTAAAAAGCATCCCAGTTAACGTCCCAGCAGCCACTGTGTTGAGGTCATCCTCGGCTCCTCTGGCCTTTTCTATGGCCACGCCGAAAACACTGTACAACAACGCTGCAGGGAGGAATTCACAAAGTTTAGTTAAGAGCCAATACCAACACGCCTCAGTCACTTTAAAACTCTTTTATATATTTTTTTGTATTGCTCCTATATCTATCCATCCATCCATCCATCCATCCATCTATCTATAATAAGTCCCAATGATATTTCTTACCGACTGAGCCCAGAGAGTTGGCCCAGGATGCACCCTGTCTGGTCACCATGTTGAGGATCCTGTGGAGGTGAGGAAAAAGCATTTAGAGGACAGGTCAAGACACCAGGCTGTAGCAACAGGAGGAGCTTTGTTTCAATACTCACTGTACGTTACGGGGTTTGGACCACGCCATGTCGCTCGTCTCCTTCAGGCCCATCCTGAGACCGTTTACAGCTCCAAGCGCCGCTCCTGAAGCCAAGACAAAGAGAGAGAGAGAGAGCGGCGGTGAATGATTAGCGAAAGAAACTTAACTTTCATGCCATTTCTGTTTAGTTCATGATTATTAAAAGTGTCATTTCACATAACCAAACAAATCTGCCACTAAAACAGCTTCAGAAAAGTTTCCATGAGATGTTTGAAACCAGCTGAGGGGATTTGCTCCTATTCAGCCACAGGAACATCAGTCAGTTCCTCCCAGTGGTGTTGGATGAGGTTGGTCCACATCAAAACTAGGAGAAGAATTTCCTTGTGGACGAGGGTGTTGTTGTGTTTTTGATTGTTTTATATGCTGTTTATTGTGTCTTCATCTCCAAGACCATGTTTCATGTCTGTTTTGAACATGTGTGTAATTGTTTGAGTAGAACAGCAAACAAATAGGATAAGGACTTCCTCAAACTGTTGTGGACACATATTATTACAGTACCTAAAAATACAACTGTGTGGTGCTGAAGCATTACAATTTACACAAATCGAGACAATTTTGCAAAAAACATAAGCATTAAAATATCCTGAGAAGAAGAAAAGGCACTCAAAGCTAATGTGGCTACATCATGCTCTAACAAACATTATTATAGTCTCACCTGCTGTGATGGAAAGTAGCCAAACTGGTATGGTTATTATGACTACTTATGGGTATTTGCTTAAGGGTATTTGCAATTTATTTGCATAATGCCACTTACCACAACTTCTAAACCTATTGCTCAGTTCTGATAACGTCATTATTCAGTTTCTGTCTATCAGTTAATAGGCTAAATGTTGCAGCATTTATATTGTACCAAATGTTATGAGGGAGCTGTGTGTCACTATGGAAGTTGCAGGTGTTTCATTGTTTCTTACCTGTCATACAGGAGCCTCCGATGGTGAAGAAAGCCAGTTCAAACCTCCCTCTTGTTTTATTGGCACCTGTGGGTAGAATGAACTCATCTGTGTCCTAAAAGAAAAGAGAAAAACAAGTTTAGGGTCACAGAAATGAACGAAGACGTGAATTTACGACATAGCTCTGCTGCTTCTTCTCACCTGGACCAGGTAACGAGGGTCAACGTTGAGGTATGGGGACAGAGGGCTCATTCCTGTCACTGAAATCACATTATAACACATTATGACACATCGTAACCATGAGTTATATAATAAAACTGTAACGTTAAATTGCCGTTGTTAGCTCTGAAGCTAACCGAGGCTACAGCAGGTTGATGACACTTACAGGGGACACCGGCCAGCTCCGTGTTGGAGTACTCCGCTCCTCCACCTCCAAAGAGACTCCCGAGGCCTCCTTTCATCCCCCCCGATCCTTGCGGGTTGTTGTCCATGTTTTTGTTTGTTTGTTTGTTTCACCTGGAGAGAAAAACTGGAGCCAGGAAGGAAGGAAGCTACCTGGCTAACGTTAGCTGTGTCGTAACTCGGCACGTAACTCCGGGCGACGAGCTGCTGGATCCACCGACACCGACAGCGACGGAGGCGGAGACGGTCCTCACGGTGTGTGTATGTGTGTCCAAGGTGGGTTTAACGAGAGAAACCTCCGTTTGTTTCTTAAGAAATTAGTTTACTCGTCTTTGCATCATACCCCTGACCTCCAGGTTCCAGCCGCATGCTCTGCCGTAAAGTGACGTGACGTCGAACCATGGACGCTGCTTTGCGTCATTGCGTCACAGAACAGTTTATAAAACGTGGAAAACAATGATACTCGCGTAAAAGTTTATTTAATTTGATGATTTTTCTTTTAGTTTGTAGTTTACTCAGATGTGAAAATAAGTAATAAAATGCGTTGAGATAACGTTCGTGAACTCGACTTTTTTACGACACTTAAACAGATCCGGGATCTGTTGATTTAACTCAAGGGCAAACAAAGTGAAGGAGATACAACAGTTCAAAACTGACCTGGAAGCGGGGGACAGAATATTAGAATATAGAAGAATATAAAATGAAATATTTAAAAGCAATAGACGAAGTATGTTTAAAATAAAAATACAAGAGACTAAGTGCAAATAGGCCTATATAACATATATGATTAGCCTATATTAAACTTATCCTCATCCTCTCACTTTATATGTTACTGGCTAATGTTGTTGACATATTGTCATTTCATCTAGTGAAAAATAAAGTTAGCAGCTAATGCTACTGTCATTTTTCATTTCCTCCTCACATTAGATTGTTGGACTGATTCTCAAACTCAGCAGCTGGTGTAACTCACTTAGGGGTTTTCATTGAGTTTCTCTCATTACAACCACCAGCTAATACATTTGTCATTAGGGCCAGACTTTTTTGGAAAATATATTTTTTGCCAACATTTTTTTGCCAACATTTTTGTAATTAACAGGATGGTGGTGGTCGTCTTTTCACATTGCATATTTATTTATTTTTACACTTCTATGACCTTTTCAGTTCTCACAATCTGACAATATCACCAGTCTGGCTCAGTCCAGTGACAAACATTTTAAGGGGACAAAAAGATGACAAAAACAGGAAATACTCACATTTTTGGCATCTGCTGCACTCAGTAAATTTCTGTCGCTCATCTCAGTGCCATTTTCACATGCTGTTTTCTCCCACGCACACCTACCATATGTCCATGTATCCACTTTCCATATATTACATAGGCGTATTGAATAAAACATGAATGTGAAAATTGTATAAAACCAATCAGATGTTGGAACATTTTGATTATGAATACGTTTGTGTGCTAATAGCTATTGTAGACAAATGTCACATAAATATATTTCCATCCCAAACCAGAATGATAAGACCTTTTTAAACTTAATGAGGAATGAACAAGAAACAAACACAAAGAGCTGTATGTAGACATGCATATTATATAAATTCATTATAAATTGTTAACATAATATAGTTGCATTGCAACATGTTAAGCTAGAACAATTCATCTTACTATGCTATTTCTTATACTCTGTGAACTTACATCTTCATATTTATGTATGTGATCATATCTGCTTGTGTGCGACTTATATAGCAGCATAACTCTTGATAATGGGACATGTTGTATACATACATGTCTGTATGGGCTGCTGGTCACGTGCTGCAGTTTATAATGAGTCTGGTCAGAGATAAAGAGTGGATGCATCAGATGTGACACAGGGAGGCAGCAGAGAGCTGCTGCTGGCGGCAGACTGCAGCGTATGAGGGTCAAATCTGTTAGAGTCGCTGCTGCTGCTCCTCAGTGCTCATTCTAATTAGGCCCTGATTTAATTGACTGATTTAGTTTTGGTTTAAATTTGTTTCCCATGCAGTCAGACGAGATTCAAGCAGAATTTGCATGACGCTGTTTAGTAGTAATGCATGTAAGGAAGTAGAGCTAACTTAAATAACTTCCATATGACACCTATCAGGGCTCGATTCCTCCACCTCTGCAGGGTATAGGGTGGGGTGGTGGGTGGTGGGTGGTGGTTTGAGGGGGCTGCAGCAGCACGCACACAACACAACGCAACACGTGCATGCGCGCCGTCCGTGCGGTTCGGGCCCGGCCATCTGCTGCCGGTCAAAGGGACAGAGGCAGTGAAGGAATTTAGTGTGTTGAATTTCACGAATAACAGAGCATCTTATTTGGATTCTGCCATTGTATGTGTGTATTCAGAAGGGGCCAAGTGGAGCGATGAAGTTTGCCATTGTCGCCCAGTGTGGGTGTTTTCAGACTCTCTGGCATGATCTGTGAGTTAGTGTTCTCTGTGTTACTGCCCAGTGTGCCCACTGTCTTTCCCACAATGCCCCATTCAGCTCTGGGCCTCTCTCTCTCTCTCTCTCTCTCCCTCTCTCTCAGACTGACCTGCCACCCATTTTGTGCCTCTGGCTACTCATCATCATCATCATCATCCTCCTCCTCCTCATCGTTATCATCATCATCGTTGTTGAGCTATGAACCAAATTTTCACTTTAGCTGTGATGTCATCTTTGTCATCTCTTTCACCAACTCCCTCTCTCTCTCTCTCCTCCTCCTCCTCCTCTTTTACTCCCTCTCTCCCTCTCTTTCTCTTTCTTTCTGTCTCTCTGAGCTCCCGAACACAAAAGACAGAGAGGCCACGACAGGACCCCAGTGTATGCTGGTTGTCAAGGAGACAAGGAGACAGTGTTGGGTCTTTAAACTGCCTCGGAGGGGTGTGTGTGTGTGTGTGTGTGTGGAGTTAGGGGGAGTTGGCCTTATTTACATGGGAAGAGGACAAGAGAGAGAGAGCGAGAGAGAGAGAGGGGTTTTGAAATACAACTTTTTTTTTTTTTTGAGCAGCTTATAGGACTCCACTGTTATTCAACCAAAATCATTCCACCGCCGCCGCTGCCGTCGTTGCCGCTCGGTCATCAAATATTTACCAAGCAGAAGAAATCTGGAGCTGTTCATTATGTGGAGAAGGCCGTGCATACATAGCAATGTAAATCAACCTGTCTTATCCCTTCTCTCTCTCACACACATGCACATACACACACACACATGCACACTTTGATTGTAAGTGCTGGGAGCTCTGGGCCCCAGTGTTGGCAAATGGTGAGAGCTGACTGCAGAATACATTGCCAGATGCTTGAAGAGAGTTTCATTCCAAACTAAGAGAACAAGAAGAAGGAGAAGAAGAAGAAAAAAAAAAGAAAAACAGCACGAAACTTGACTGAAAACAGGAAAAACAGACACAAGAGCACACACACACCCATCCAAACACATGCACCACCACCCATCCCTGTCCATGCATTCCCTCTCTTTTATCCCCCCCTCCTCTCCCCTCTCTCTCTCTCTCTATCTCCACTCTCTTGCTCCTTCCTGTCCAGAGGATTGTCAGCAGCGCTCACATTATGTCCTTTCTCTCTCTGTGATCACGGGGGCTGGTGGTGGTGGTGGTGGTGGAGGGGTTGGGGCTGCAGCCACACAGCAGAGCAGAGCCGGCTCAACTCCAAGCCTGAAGTTCAATATCACCCCTCAACTTCACAATGAAAGCAGGAAGGGCAGGGAGAGGACGAATGAGCCACCCACTGCTGCATTCACCACGGAAAACCCCCGTGTGATTCAGTTTTTGGAGTGTGTGAAACTTTAAAGGTGGAGTTTTGACTTCAAACTTCCAAGTGTCAAAGGCTTTAAAAAAATGACCTAAGGGTATCTTTCCTTTTTTTACTGGTATTTAATTAAAATAAATCCCCTTTTAATTTATTTAATGAGCGCGCCCTCCGAGAGGTCGGTTGTAATTGAAACGAATGGAGCTACCATGACACATGTTGGTTATTAGCTGTAGGTTTTTCACAGACTTCAGGGACGCACTGTGATCCTGTGTAATATTTACTCTGCAGATGTTTGAGGGCGAGATTGCACAATCAATTTCCCTTCAATTCCCCCGTCATGTAGTCCTCCAACCTGAACCACCACCCACCCCCATTTCTTTTTTCCCTGTTTTTTTTCTTCTTCTTCTTTTTTCTCCGTTATACATGCGCATGCCTCTGAGGAACCATGGTGAGCTGGGTGTGTTTTGTTCTCTCTTATTACACACATCCATGTCTTGCAATGTCCAACTTAAAAAAAAAAGCAGAGGAAGACAGAAAATAAGAAGTTAGGGAAAAGGAGGAGGAGGAGGTGGTGTTGGAGAGAGAGAGCGAGAGGGAAACATGTTGTAGCCTTTTCCCTGCATTTTGTCTGAAGTATCTGCTGTTTTCTTTTTGTTCCTCTGTGTGAGAGTGAGTGTGTGTTTTTTAAAAAGGGAGTGTTTTTGGTGATTAGTATGCAGAAAGGAAGCTGATTTGCATAATTAAGTGCTACAGAGAAAAAGCAACAAAGTTTGTTAGTTTAACAACTATGAGTTTAATAGTGTACAAAGAGTTATTCCTGCTCAGAATACTTTAAAAGTTAAAGGTTCATTGTTCAACACATATATTTTCTTTTTTTTTTATGTTTCTCACTTTTCTTTTAGACACACACGTATTTGTTTTTGTTTTTTTTAAAAGGAATCAAAAGCAGAAGACAGATACCATTAAAGTGGTTAATAATCACAGAGGTGGTAACAGTTAGTAACCTACACTTGGCACTGAAGAGTAGATTAATGTTGTACTACACTGTTAATTGTCACACTTATAGTTTACAAAAGGCACAGAAGGCAAGCAATGCTGATCTCAAAAGGCTCAAAAGTTAATACAGAAAACATCAGACTCCAGTTTCTGAGTGACTTACTAGTGACACATGAAGGATTGTTATACTCATCAAATTATTCTCCATAATAAGGCATTATGTTCTTATCTGAAAAGGTCATTTAATGTTATTTTCATGTACAAAATAAAATATAAAAATACATTATAAACTTGTTACAGATGTTACGACTCCATGTTTTTTCGTTTTTTTGTTTCTCTTTAAGCGTCAAGGCATCAGCTGGTTTGTGTGTGTGTAAAAGTGTACCACACCCTCGGATACACATGCCAAAAAAAGAAATTATTATATATATATATACTGTATGTATGGACGAGGTCATCTCCGACAAAACAAACAATCAACCAAAAAAAACAAACAATCAAAAACAAAGTATAACACTGTCGTCTTGAGGCGTCCAAAGCCTCACATAAACATTTCAGACACTGTAGCTGGAGCTTCAATACTGCATTGCACTTCCAATTCAAATGAGCCACTGTTTCTCTTTTCTTTTCTTTTCTTTTTTTTGTTTGGCAATAAAATCTGAATTGAAGAAGAGTTATGTGATGTAAAGCCGTAAAATGACGACACATGCAACACATTTCCTGCAGCCGCAATTAATCTGCATCAACCCAAATAACATCATAACATCATGCTGGGGCACAAAAGCCACAGTGTAGTGATAAAAAGATTTAGGTGTTACATTTTTCCATCGCGCGTCAATAAATAAAGGCACTGTTGTGTCGAGCTCATACAATACTGTTGTGTTGAAAAAAAGGCAAAAGGCACAGTTGTGACAAAAGAAGTGCAACCTTCCCTCTGCATGTGTTATCTGTACTGCTGGAGAAGCAGCTTGGCATTTTATTACATCGACTGTGTGTATGTCGACTTTGTATCTTGGTGCTTTACCTCTTTTTTTTTTTTTAGAAACACTCAGAGATACTTTGGCATTTTGGATTCCAGTTTCGTAATTTTTCCTCGCCAGGCACCTGTCGCTTTACTAAATTGGAAAAAAGGTTGGGTGCTGGCATTTTGCTCGACTGAATGATGGCTTTATTTTAAGTATATGCTTCAGATATGGTGCATGCAAAATAATAAAAAAGCGTGTGACATTTTAACACGTCACCGGAACTGCATGCACGACCGTTTAACCACCATTATAATGTGCTACAGTGAAATTAATACACGTTGGGGCCTTAAAGGAAGCGACGTCAAAGGTGCCTGTAGAGGAAAAATATCAACAGATCTCTTCCAGTTTAGTATTGTTGGATGGTTTCTGTAAGTACAATTACCATAATTATCAGTAAAGTTACCATGTTATTAATAGAGTCGTTATTATTGCGTCGCCGAGACAGTTTTGGGGGAATTAGTTTAGGAGCCCTTCACCAGTTTGGGGCCCGTCCTCAATGGAGTCTATTGATGACAATTGCTGATACTGATTGGGATTTTCGGCAGTCGAATGGTTGTAAAACAACAAAAATAAAAATTCACAGACTGGCTTTGGAGTTTTTTTGTAAGGAAGGCACGTTTGGTAAAGTTTAGGTTAGGACTCGGTGGTGGGCGGGGTCCTGAGGTTTATTCCCATGATCGCTGTCGTCTGGTTGGCTGGTTAGACAGAAGCAGCCGGGTTGTTCCCAACGTGCCGGTCTCTGGTTGGCTGAGCCGGGGGAGTGGTGGGGGGCCGTGTTGCCAATGAGCACGCCAGCGGGCAGAGATGGGTGGGTCATCAGTGGGCGGAAATGTCAGAAGGTCAAGGGGGTCATGGGTTAGTTGCCGTGGCAGCTAGAGTTAGACGGACAGAGACGGACAGACATGGAAAGGAAACAAAAAGGGCACATAAAAGGGGGGGACATAAAAAGAAAAAAAGATAGAAGAGAGATTAGTGTCAGCTAGTGGCGTCAGGATGACAACAAGGCAGATCTACTGCAGCCGCGCAGCATGAGGGGTATTACATAAGAGCGGCGCAGCTAGCTAGCACCTCCATGAGCCGGCGCCGGCGCCACCCCCTCCACAACCATTCACACCAACCACCAGGTGTGTTGGTGGCGTAAGGAATGGTGGGTTTTTACGCCAACACGGCGCGCTCATGAAGGCGTCTGCAGGTGTTAGCGAGATACGAGATACCCCTCGTGTCGCGCGGCTGCCGCTACAGTGACACTACTCATGCTAGCTGGGCTACGTCTAGCACAGACAAGACAGTGAAACCATGGACAGAGAGGGAGACAGCATGGTTTCATGTGGGTGAGAGAGTGACCTTTTTAAGGCTACGTCCAAAGAGGAGCGTCCGTCCGGTATACGGTGGCCTTGAGGGCTCATACACACGCAAAAGACATGATTGTGTGTCGCGAATTCAGAAAACTAGCCTCGTTAGCTTGACGACTAAGCTCAACGCACAAGACAAGAAGTGTTTCTGGGGGCGGTGTTTGTTTCTTTGACGCTTCTTGACTTGACTTTGGAAGTTGTGAGGACGGCGACCAGTTAGGTGAGTTTGTTTGTTTGGTTTATTATAACATCAATAAGAACTGTTAGCTTAGCATTAGTCTTTCGCCAGGTCCGTCACTCTTTTGCGTCCCCCCCCCCCTGGAAACACTTCTGTCGTGATGAGGGTTGGTCGAGGAAGTTGTTTTCTGAATTCGTATCTTTGCGTGTGTTTCATTAAACTGCGGCGCATTGACCCCTCAGGGCCACCGTAGTCCGGGGCGGCCTCGGAGATTTATTTTCGCTTGCTGACGGAGTAGAGGTTTTTGTTTAGCAGCAGGCACAGGATTTCAGTGATTAACTGATTATTGATTATGGTTTTAATCTATTTGCTATGGAGTATTAGAAGAGCACCTAATGACTACGGTAAGCAAAGAGGCCGTAGGAGACAGCAATGAGAGGTTAAGAGATGGTGATTTTAGAAACAATTTAACAATAGACAGACTAACTACAAGAATTTAGAGGCTTTGGTTTTTTTTTCGAGATTTTTTTTCAATAGTCATCTTTATTGCCTTTTAGTGTTTTTTTGTCCATCGTGTACAACAAGAGCGCCACCGCTCACACACACACACACACACTCACACACACACATATATTGTAGCTAGCTAGTCCATTTCTATTGCATAAAACAGTCACGAGGCCTGTGAATCGAGAAGGTCACCTCGTCTTAAATACACAGAGTATAATAACACTGCCTTCATTGCCACCTTCGCGGTGACTAAAACAGTAGTAGCTACACACTTTGAATAAAGTTTGAAGTTTACATGGAGACACTTCATCTATAAAAAGCATACCATAAAAACAAAAATAAAAATTTACAAACTAAAAAAAAAATACTACAAGTATTTCCAAGCGATCTTGTTCCATAAGCTTCATATAAGCACTTAAATCCTTAAAATCCCTATATACAAATTTATTTTTTGCAGCTAAATACATGGTAACAGCACCACTCTGGCTAGGAAATATATGAAAGATGTAAACAGCCCCAATGATAAAGTCCAGTGGGCGACTGATAAGACCACAAACAACAGTATTTCATACAAAAGAGCTTGTAACACAGACTTCAGTAGTTATCACACGCTGTGTTTTAGTAGTAAAAACCAAAGATCATATTGAATTGAATGACCTTCAGGAAAAGAGACAACCACTGTTACTTTAAGTGTCATATAGTCATTGGGCACAACACAGGATTTAATTTATAATAATAATAATAATAATATTACTGTAATAATAATGATATAAAAAGAAACATTTGTGGAAATCTACTGGAATGAAATTGGGTATAAATAAATGTTCCCACAGTATTTGTAGGGTCAAAAAAAAAAGTAGTAAGGAGATAAACAAACAAAAAAAAAGTTTCTGAAAGAGAAAGAGAGAGAGAGAGAGACTCCGAATCCAGAGTCACAAGGATCGAGTCACATGAACGGACTATCCACTCTAATTGAGAGGGTCCCGGCCTGCGAACCGTCCAGTTTATCTAACAGGCGAGTAAAGAAAACCGCGGCAGCTGTCGCCCCTGACATGGTTCCTCCCAGTCTTTCTCAAATATTTCACTTTCACTGCAACAAATACTGTTTCACATTTCAGCGTGTGACCTTTTCGCCCGATACAGTTACTCTTTTTTTCTTTTTTTTTCCTCTTTTTTTTTTTTTTTTTTTTAAATCTTAAAGGCATGCCGTATTACAGACACATGTAAACTGAAATTGGTCCATTGGTCTGCATGCACGCACACTAAACAACAACACAGCACACATCCACATACACATACACATTAAAGTGGCTGGTGAGCTAACTAACCTCTGTCTGTGGTCACTACCCTTTGGTAAGGATGGATTCTCTTGTCGTGGCGTCGTACCTTAGTGGTCATGGCACCTGCTAACAGCCATTGACATCGCCAAAACAGAACACAGAAGGTTACTCATCAGAGAGACATCAAACAGTCCACCCATGGCACCAACATCAGTGAAACCAGGAATTTACAAAGTGTTCAAGGCTGAAGGTGAAAGATAAGCAAAATAAAATAAAAAAAATCTCACTTCTAAGAGATAAAAAAGTTTTTTTTGTTGTTTTGTGGTCTTCCTCTTCTTTTTCTTCTTCTTGTTCTCTAAGAAAATTATTCATCCAAACCACTAATTTCACTAGTAGATTCAACATCAGCTGTAAGTAAAGTCACTCTATAGCTCTGTGATCAAGATAAGCTGTAACGTAGATTAAATTCACAAACAGCAGCACTAAAATAAACTATGGGTTCCACTAAAAAAAAGTGTTAAAAGGTACAAGCGGAAGCTGAACTAGTAAAAAAAGTTAAGTAACTTGTCACACCACAACACTAGTCTGCTAATACAAAAAGAGGAAATTAACAGGAATGGACACTTGACTACAGAATCACTGTCGAGGAATCTGTCATCCTAAAGTATGAGCAAACTCGCAGTGTTTGCTCTGTTGGGGCACGTATGTGTGTATTGGGAGGTTGGAGGGAGGGATGGAGGGATGGGGAAGGGGAGGATGGGAATGGGGAGGGGAGGAGGAAAGGTCTCTGCAAGCCAGTCCGTGTGTGTGCTAGGAAGGGTTGCTATCGCTTAGCCTTTGGTTGGGAAAGCCATACCTGCAAAAACACAGGGAGAAGAGACTGTTAGCCCAGAAATGAGCTTCAGCGAACACCTGTGCATGTAGTGGATGCATTACAAGAGCTGGATACGGCTGCCAACGAGCCCTAGTGGCAGAGCGCGGTACTGCAGGTACAATGGCCCCCAGCTTCAGGCTTCAATCTGGACCAAATTTGTGTTAATAGCTATATACGAGCCATGTATATTGGATGGATTGCAGCTCTACCCGTGGATCTTGTCCTTGTTTACGTGACTTAAAGACATAAGTTCATTCACGATAATCGAAACAAGGAGATTTGAGATTATGTCATCCCACAAAACTCAAACACCACCAACTCAGGTCATGTGATGACAGCTGATGAAACTCCATCTGCTGCAAAAAGCTGTAGTTGTGATTTTTTTTTTCTTCTATTTCTGGCAAACAGATTTCTCCTTCTTCCTTACGAGCAAGATATGTAAAGCCCAGAGGGAAGACGAGTGAGGAGACAGAGTGAGGTCACTGCATCGCCTTAGGGCGAATGATAAAATATAGAGCAAAAAATATATCTTTGCGTCCAAGATTTAAGTTGTTTGCCTGAAGTTTATTAAAAGTTTTCAGGCATAGGTGGAATTTAACTGAGTCCCATAGGTTCAATATTTATATAAAGTCTATGGGAGAAGTGGGCGTGGCCATTGGCTCCCAGTATCCAGTTCTCACAATACATCCATTGACCATGTATGACAGTGATGGCGTCCTACATCCACTTACCTAATACTCCAGTCGAGTCAATGGGGTATTCCAATATGGAGGGTGTGAGTGTGTACGGGTAATCGTAGGGCGTGTAGATGATGCCGGACTCGGGCCCTTGCTGCACCAGCGCCGGGTGCGGATTGCCTCCCGGCACGAGGGTGGAGCTCTGGATCTGACGAATCAGAGGCATGATGGTCGGCGTGGTGACGGGGGCGGGGTTGCGCAGGGAGGGAGGCAGGACGGGCGTTGGGCCTGTGATGATCCGAGGCGCCTGGGGGGTCGCTAGCGGGAAGGCGGCGGTGGCTGCACGATATCGCCAAGTATGCACACGCCCACACACAAACACAAACACACAAACAAAACGCACACATGCACAATAGACAGGGAAGAAGAGGAGAGGACAAACAGACTATTTAACAGCAGGAACAGAGGCATTGTTCATATATACAGTGGACTCCTGTGACGAGACCCCCCCCCCCTTTGTCTCCCACCAACCCTCCTCCACATGCTAACTGTGATGTCATCCTTACGCGTCTTGACATTGGCGTCTCTGTAGGTCCCGTTGAGAATGGCCAGCTCCATCAGCTGCATTTTCTTCAGGTTGTCCTCCCCCTCGGCCTGCGGCGACACAAGCAGAGCACTGACGAGAACTGAATCAACTTCTTGTACGTCACAGTTTTAGAAAGAAACTAACTCTTGTTTTTTTTGTTTTTTTTGCTGATATCGTCTGCGGTGTCGTCGGTGTTGAGACCTTGAATGCACCACGCCAGGACATATTGGGTGTCAAACACGCTGGCTTCTCAGCTCGGGTTACAGCTTGGTGAGAAGGTTGACTGATTTACAGTTGGGCAGCAAGGTCGGCCGGGTTAAACTAACACACATTAACTCGAGCTGCCACACACATGCACACACACACATGCACAGATTAACAGGTGTTTGCCTATAGACGCTTCTCAACATCCGATCCCGTGCTGTGGTAGCAGGAGCAGGAAGTGACGGCTGATTGCTGCAATAGAAATCACACCCTGCTGGTCTTTTCACTCTTTTTCTATTGTTGTGTGCAGAGGAAGGGGGGGTAAAAAAAAAAAAAAGAGAGAAAAAGAAAAGAGTAAAAACTGGAAAACACAAGAAAGAGCCTTGTGACATAAAAATATGTGCTGGTTCAGAGAGCAGCACTGCAGCACTCCTTGCATTTGTCGTTTATGTTTTTATTATGTACGTATGCATGCGAGTAGCTATGTGGGGGTGAGGTGGTGGGTGGGTTGGAGAATGTGAGAAATGTTGAGGAGTTGCAATCAAAATGTCCTCTTGTGTGGACAACAAGACCAAAAAAAAAAAGAAAAGAAAAAACGTGGAGAAAGAAGAATACTGTAGCCAGTAGTTGGGAATGAAGTGAGTTGTGGACAAGTGAAAGGAGTGATGGAGTGGGGAGAACGAGTGAACAGACTCTCCATTCATTCACTCAGCCTTTCAAACAACCCGGGGTTACCATGGAAACCCCTTTATGTGTGTACCCTAATTACCCTAACTCCTTACACATACTCTCTCATACACACAGAGCTACACACAAAAAGACACACACACAAACACATACACACACTTTTTGGACTGACAATCCCCTTCCCCCCTCTTCCATGCATACCAACACAGCGAGCCCTCATCCCAGTCACACACGCAGTCTCGTCTCCATCGGTCCAAAGTAGATAGGCCTATAACCCCTGATAATCATGGTGATTATTGGTTATTGGTAGGTGTGTATACTCACAGCAGGCACTAGGAGCTTCTTGACCTCGTTGATGGCCCGCTGGAGCTTGATCTTGGCCCGGTTGTGCGTGTCCTCCACCGTGATCAGGACGTGCAGGTCCTCGCTCAGGTGCTCCCAGTTGGGCTTCCCTCGGTTCATCTCCTCCTGGAACAAGCAAACGTTTGATTTGAGAGCATGCATGCACCACGATCCATTCCTGCAGGATTTAACTCCTTTTTTTGTTTTGTTTTTTGGCACAAATCTAGGATCGGCTTCCAACTGCACACGGCTCAAGGTCGTGCAGAGCAGAGCAGCTTCGGACGTGTCATCGAACCCATGAAATAACCATGTTTGGGTGTTTGATCTGTGGATTCTTTGCTTTATCTCATCTGTCCCTTTCTTTCTATCCAAACCGCAGCTGAGAGGATTTGTCAGTTAATTGGTATTCAGCTGCTGATTCAATGACAACGACGCCCATTAATGTCAGAATAATCGTTTAGTGAGTCATTATCAAGTAAAAAAACATCACACTCTGACACTGTTGATGTTTATACTTTGTACATTGTTCGTTTCCCAGGTACAGGTCGATTTTTGGTGCAGTTCTGGCAACGTTTCATTCACAAACAGAAGCTGCATTAGCTGCTTTTCTGTTTCAGGTCATTGTAATATTATTTTTTTCTAAATAAGTTCTTCAGACAAATGTAATCTGAGGACAGTCTGTGAGCTCTGGGAACTTGTGACAGGGATTTATTTTTATTTTTAGCTCCATTAAGACTAAGGAATGACAATGTCAGTCCTCCAGTTTTGGCCCAGACTGAAATATCAACACCATCTTTAAATGGATTGTCATGAAATTCAATACAGACATTTGTGGTTCGCAGAGGATAAATCTCCACTTACAACGTCAAAACTCGAAATTTGATGAAGCCATTAATAATTGTCTTTATTCTTGGTGCTAATTCGTAAATGTTAGCATATGGTAAGTTTGCTAAAGGAAGAGGGTGACAGCAATAAACAAGCACCACTATGCTAATATAGGCCCAATAGTTTTAGAAACACACTCATTGATTCTACTTTTATATTGATTTATTAAAGCTACAGCTAGGAGACAACTGGCTTTAACTTAGCATTGCGCCAATCATTATAAAATTACCACTTTAAGGAACGGTACAAAGATAATTCTTTGGTCGGTCGCAGCAGCTACTGCGTCAGCTTTGTTTCCAGTTGTTTCCAGTGGTCATACATTATTGTTGTCTTTAAGATCAAAGAAACTCTGTGCTAAAACTTGATAGGCTACCACTTTCTTATTTGTCCATATGAAGCTACAGCTACGTGAGACAACTAGTTTGTCTTAGCATGTAAGCTAATGGTAACCAAATCCACCTAATACAGTGGTTCCCAACCTTTTTTGGCTCATGACCCCATTTTGACATCTCAAATTTCTGGCCACCCACGTCAATCAAGATGTGCCAGCTCAGATTTTATATGTTGCATTTTATTTGATTTCGATTTATATTTGTGAAAGTGAAAGTATAGAATACAGTTGTTTAACATTTTTATCAGTCTTTCTTTTTTTTTGGTGACCCCATTTGAATTCTAGGCGACCCCACGTGGGGTCCCGACCCCAAGGTTGAAAAACACTGACCTAATAGCATGTTTGAAGCTCACAAATTACATCTTTTTGATTAATCTACACACTAAGGGTTGGTTGGTTGGTTGGCTTTTTTCCTACTTTTTGGCTTTTCATTGGATAAACTGTGTCTTCCATATCAGAGATCGACACGTTTTCCATTCTATTGGTTGATTTGTTAAAAGACTAGCATTAGGTGCCATGGATATTGCTTTTATCCAGCAATGACAATAATAAAATTGATTGTTTAGCTGTCAGACTTCAGACTTTCCCCTATGGGCGGTTATGTGAAATAAGCTAAGGTGGTCATCTCCGGTCCGCAACTTCAGAGTCATGAAGAGGAAAGAGATAAGACGCATATTGCACAACTATCCTACTCATGGTCCAGGTGCAGCGTCGCAGAGACACCAACGCGCCTCCTCCTCCACCAACCAGATGTTAATGAAAATAACTGTTAGTTGCAGCTCGCTCTGCAGCTAAAACTGAAATTATGACTCCTCCTGACGTCTGAGGTGGTGGTGGGTGGGGGTGTGGGGTGAGGGGGGGTGCTGGGAGACGGAGGAGCTCTCTGTGGATGTTTTGTCAAGCGAGATGTATCATTTTGAAGAACACTAAAAGTCAACATCTTTCTCTCGTCTCTCTCTCTCCCCCCTCAGCTGCCTCCCACTGTGTCTCTGTTTTCCTTCCTCTCTGTCTCTGAATGTGTGTGTCTTGCTCTCTGAGGGGCGTGCGGGGTAGGGAATGTTCTGGAGAGAGAGAAAGAGAGAGAGATAGAGAGGAGAGAGGAGAGGGGGGGTAGTGGTGGTGGTGGAGGAATGCTGGACTTGCTCCACCTGCCGTTTGGAAAGCTTGAGCTGACTCCGTCCAACAGCAGACACCAGGGGAGAGGAAGGGAGGACAGATGGACCGAACACCAGGACAGGAGAGAGAAAACTGAGCACCACAACCTCAGAGTCATAGATAGATAGATAGATAGATAGATAGATAGATAGATAGATAGATAGATAGATAGATAGATAGATAGATAGATAGATAGATAGATAGATAGATAGATAGATAGATAGATTTTCTTTCTTCGCAGCTCATTTTTTTGGGAGGAAATCAAATCTATTTTAAAATTTCTGAGCTTATCTTTCTCTCACTCTCGTGTAAAAAAAAAAACTGCTGGAAAGTCATCCGCGAACACATCCTGTGCTTGTGTGTTCACTTATTTTCCCTGGTTGTTGTTGTTGTTGCTGCTGCTGCTCCTTTTGACTGGTAATGTGTCTCGAAATAAGCTCAATTTAAAGCACATCACACAGAGTGTAAGTTTGGAGAAAAAAATTGCACCTAATTTTCGGGGCTGATGGACGAAGTTGAATGAAAACAAGTGAGAGCCAAGATGATGGGGCGGAAAAAAAGATTTAAACATGTAGTTTGACATTTTGTGAAAAAATGTGCTTTCTTGCTTTAAGTTAGATGAAAAGATAGACAACGCAGCACTCGTGTCTGAGCGGTAAACAGGATGGAAGATGCAGATGTTAGCGTAGCTTAGCATAAAGACTGGAAACAAAGGGGAAGTGTTAGCCTCCCTTTGACACCATCTAGCCCCATAAAACTAGCTAAACATCTGAAAAAATAAGTATAAAGTGACTAATTGTGGTTTTAGAGGCGGTTTTGTCAGGTTTGTGTGTCTGAATTTAACAAACCTTTAACTTTTCTGCTTTAAAAGTGGATTTTGTCATGACTGGATACGTTTTCTGTTTCCCCGTTATGAAAAACTTAGATTAAAAACTTTATCTTATTCTTGTTTTTCCACTTCTAAACTTCTCTGTGGCCTTTTGGTGCAGTTTGATAACTAATTTAATCTGCTTTATTGCTGAGAGTCAGATGAAAAGACAGATGAAAGCAACTCTCACGTCTATACATGAATCTGCAGCTGTTAGCTTAGCATGAAGAGGGAAAGCGCTAGCCTGCCTATAAATGTATTGTGGCTGTATGGTTAGTTTTACTCAAATCTATGTTTCCTAATTAAACAAATCTGATGTAAAAGTTTAATTTGTGAGATTTTAAGGGTACTAATAAGCAGATTTTGTTACCTTTGCATGAGTTTTCCAAGTTCAAAAACTGCATCTAATTCTTGGCCAAATACATAAATAAGGTAATTTCCCTAAACTGCACATTCCTGTGGTCTATCAGAGAATAAAGTAGACGTATAACCAGACAGTGAGGTATGTGCGTTCTCCGCTTGTTTACCTTCTTCTTGTCTCTCATGGAGCCTTTTCCTCGCACCATGATCTTGCAGCCTGTTTCTGCCTCGAGTTGTTTGGCTGTGAGTCCACGTGGGCCCAGGATCCTCCCCACAAAGTTGAACTACGCAAAAAGAGCAAAAAGATTAAAAATAAACGAAGGCCCGAAGGAAGATGAGACTTTTGAGGCTTTTTTTTTCTTTTTTCTTTTTTTTACATCACACACTCACTCACTCATTTACACATAAGAGTTGTCTTTCTTTCCCACAATGTGTGTATTTACATGTGCGAGTGTGGCTTCGAGGTTTGTGTGTCTGTGATGTGTCTGTGTTACGAAGAGGGACAAAAATAGCTCATTATATGGGTTCTGGCTGCTGCTGGTGGCATGACAGGACAGCGCCGTTCTCTTAACCTTATCTGTCACTAAGACTGAGTGATTAACTAGACAGCTGCCCCTGTGTGTGTGTGTGTTTTGAGTATGTGTGTGTGTGTTCGTTCACTACTGCACTGTCCCTTTTGTTTTGTCTTAACACTTTTTATTCCTCCACTGAGTTTTAAACCAAAGTTACACTATATTATGCGATGATGACCCTTGCCTCCTTCACGACACACACAAATCTAGATAGAGGAACTTGCTCTCTAAATTTAACCCTGATCTCAACCGTTTTCCAGTCCCCTGTGTGTGTGTGTGTCTGTGTGTGTGTCTGTGTGTGTGTCCTGTTAGCCTCCTGTCATGTGAGTGAGGACAGCCTGTCATTGTGCTCGGTGATTGGCGAGCTGATGCATGGAGAAAATCATGTGAGCCGTTCAATTTGGATCAACGCAACTCATATTGAAGTGCTTAACCGTACTTGGCGTGAGTGAGTGGCGATGTGCTGGACGGTGAAGTTTCCTCACTGCAGCGTTTATAGCAAAAAAAACAACAAAAAAAACGTAAAACTTAATCCACCTTTTAAAGCCTTTGTAAATATTTATAGTGTCAACTTGAGGCTGGGGGAGGCTTAAAAGAAACGAGGAGTGAACAAAACATATCTTTAAATATATGTGTAAATGATTCATTTTTATCTGATTGGAAACAGGCCCGAGAGGATCATCGCCGATCAATTTTAAGACTTGATTACATCATTGGGTGTGAGCACACAGATGTTTCAGAATGAAGTCATCCATTAGATAAAACGTCAACAGTGGGGGAAAAAAAAAAAAAAAGTAAACAGGACAGAAAAGGTCAAAGGTCACAGGTTTCGTCGGTTCACTCACGTCAGGGAACTCTTTGACGGGCACGTAGAGCTTCTCCTGCAGCTGCGCCACGGGGCCGATGGCCTCGGGAAGCTCCTCCATGTCCCGGCCGTTGAACATGCCGCCGTTCAGCGTGTCGTTGTACATGTCCTTGCGTACGCGTCCGATTTCTTTTGGGGTGTGGGAGGGGGGAGAGACGGGAAAAAGTTAAGCGTCACATTTCTCGGAGGATGAGTCACTGTCAGCAGAGATACAGGAGGACAGACAGACAGTTACAACCCTCCTGCTGCACAATGTAGAATCTAACCACTGGATGATTTGCAATCACTCCTCTATTACTGACAATTTCTCTCTTTTCTATTTCATCTTGCAACTAGTGTTTGACCCGCGCACATACACACACACATGCTGCTCCCCTTTCGCTCTGTAAATAATGTGAGAGAAAAACATACATGTTTGCCGGGTGTCACAGTGACCTACTCAAACTCAAACTCAAACCCGTTGCTGCTGTGTTTGTGAAGTTCTGCTCTGAGGAGAAAACCGCACAGGAATCCTGAAAAGGCCCACAAACAGCGTTCAATCACCTTCATCGTAAATCTGTAGATCAACAGACGGCCGATAAAACAACATATAATGCTTGTTTTGTCTGTAAAGTGAGTCGTCTCACTTGAGAATCACCGACCGAAGGGGCTGCTCGAGCTCTCTTTCATGAAATAAATCAATAATCCAAACAAACAAATCATGTCAAACAGGTGATAACTGTGATTTTGTTCTTATTTCTATTAAAACAAACAAACATAATCAGGCTAATTTTAGAGCTGAGATCAATTTCTTGAAAGGTCAGATGTTTGGCTGAGGGTTATAGATGCAGAGGCAGCGTCGTGGAACGAGACTGTGTGTGTCTGACTGTGTGTTTGTTTAGGGTTTGTGTCAATGACCGATGCTAGCCTCTGATGCCTTTGTAATGACACGCTAGCACAATAATAACTGACTACTGCAGCAGCACACAAACACATACGCAACACATAACACACACACACACACACACACATGGCTGAATAACTTGCCTTGAGGCACAAATATCATCTGACCTAAGCAGGCTGACAGCCATGTCTCCCTGCTCGCAGAGTGATAAGTCTGACCATAATAACTACAGTAGGACACTATAATTACAGCCACAGACACAGTGACAACCAGGATCCTCTAATAACCTATTCTGACCTGTTAACAACAAAAAATAAAAAAATACAGAAACGCTGTGCTCGTCACGCCTCAGAGTTAAAACACTGGAGGGAAATGAGAAGTGAAAGAAGAAGAAGAAGAGACTTGAAGGAGGGGGAGATGAAGTGCAGAGCTGTGACAGGCCTTATCTTAACACTTCAACCTGTCGTAGGTTTAAATATAGGCCGCAGAAACATGCACTGTGATAGAGTATGCAGTGCTTTTCTTATTACCCGGCCGCTACCCCGACGTTTTTTGGTTCACACTAGCTCTCATGCCTGAGTGGCTCGTCCACATAACTCAGGCGGAAGATCCAGGCCCGGCTCGGTACAAAGCCTGCTGCTCTGCTGACTGACCGAGGGTGTCAGTCAGCTCAGCTCAGCTCAGCCCCCCCCCCCCTCCTCGCCCCCCCATGCATGGCAGGCAGCCCCTCCAACCAACCAACGTGGAACACCACCACCAAGCAGCAAGAGATGTTAGCGCTCGCCGCTGACCTATTTGTCAAGAGGTCGTCTGGTATGAGAACAACCTCTGCTGCTGCTGCTGCGTCATGAGACTTGTCACAGTGAGCACAAAGTCAGGACCTGGGTGATCCTGATGAGCAGCAACAGGAGCAACAGGAGCAGGAGGAGGCCTCAGATCGTTGGGCCATTTGATCCTCTTAGTGTCATTTCAGGAAACCAACACAAAAAAAAGGGAAAAAAAGTGGGATATCAACAAGTGAAGGGCAGTGATGAGCCGTGCAGCAGCAGCAGCAGCAGCAGCAGCAGCAGCAGCAGCAGCGTGAGTGTAGAGGCTGTGAGAAGCCTCAAATCAAATATTTTACACCGTGACACGCTCTCGTTCCTGCTCAGGGATGGGCTGCAGCATTCACATAAGCCTGCGCATTAGGTCACTGGGAAAGACTAACAACTGTCTGTTTGTTCCCATCAGCAACTGACTGAGTGTGTGTGTGAGTGTGTGTGTGTGTGTGTGAGTGAGAGAGAGACAGACAGAGACAGAGAGGGAGAGACTGTGCTCATCTGCTGCTCTCAACAAATTAAAACTGTGACTCCGGGCGGTTTTACAAATCCTCCCCACATATAGTTTCACAGCATTATTTTTCTCTTTCCGGCGAATTCACAACCTCAATAAAGATGATAATAAAGTGATTTATGCATATTCTTCCAGTGCTGGCATATGGTGACACATTTTTCCCCGTGGAGGAGGAATTTCCTGCAGGTTTATTATGACAGTGATCATTTTGATTAACACTAAAAACTCCAGTGTTTCCAACTGAGAGGGAGGTGCACTGTCTTTTCCTGTGAGGTGTCTGTGTGTGTCTGTGTGTGTGTCTGTGTGTGTGTAGGAGTTGAGAGGCCCAACTTACCTTCATCCAGCAGCCGCTCCAGATGCGTGAAGATGCCGCTGAAGTTGGGCAGGGAGCTCATCACCTTCCTGTCGTTCATCAGCTGCATGAGATAGTCCGGGTTGGACTTGGGTCGCTCCTTCACCTCTGTCTCCCCGACCATGGCTCCTCTTCAACAGCTCACAATTAATCACCAAGCAAAAAGTCGGAAAACTTAAGATTGAAATGTTTTTTCTTTTTTTCCCCCAATTATTTATTTAAGAAAATACGCGCACCAACACATACACACGCACATACACACACACACAAACACACTGCACGCCCCTGCGAGGACCCGAGGAGGAGGTTTCCACCGGCCGCGACCCACTGACCGCCGCCTCTCGGATAAAAAAAAAAAAAACAACTCAAAATCTCAGCCCCCGGTTCGCTCGACTGTCCTCCCGGTCAAGGTTTGTGAGTGAGATCCCCTCTCTTACCCCCCCAACCACCTCTGTCCGACTCTCTCCGGAGTTAGAAAAAAAGTTCCTTCCCGGGGGGAGAGTTTGGCTCTTTGGCCACTTCAGGCGACACTTTGACCCGACTCCGTGCACTTCTTCTGCGGCTACACTTGTACCATCGACTCGTCTCCTCCGCCCCGTCTCCTCCGCCCAGTGTGTCGGTATTCTGCAGCGGGGATCGACTCCCAATCATATGATTACAGTACAGCAGCAGCACGAGTGGGCTGCCGGGAGCGCGCGCGCGCGGTGCCGCCGCCGTCAGAGGGGAGGGAGGAGGCTCGTGCTTGCTTGTCCGCTTCAGCAGCCCCTCGTTGCCCCCGCCTATAGTCTCTCTGTCTATCTCTCTCGACAGTGCACACACCCACGGTACAACAATATATAACAGCCCTGCATAGGTATGTACACCTGTTCTGCAGCAGGCACTGTCCATCACTGCTCCTCTGAAGGGTGGGTGTGTGTTTGTGTGTGTGTGCAGGTGTCAACACTTAGCTTCATTTGTTTTAAATACTGAGAAACCATTGTAGCCTACTTTGTTCCTCTTTTTTACACAGTGTTATTGAGAGGGGCTGCAGGGCTCCGGGGGTTTATATGATTAAAACAAGAATTATTATCAACAGTCACTTCATAGATAGGCTCAGGGGCCTGAGAGGTCAGAGGGGAGGAGGAAGAGGAGGAGGAGGAAGAGGAGAGGAGGGGGGCCTGTGGCCTCTGTACAAAGGGACTGTTAATAATAATTCTTGTTTGAAAGTCAGAGGGCTCAGTTCAAAGACACAACATGGACACAAACAGATGCAAAACAAGGTCAAAGAGAAGAAAAACAACCACAATGTGATGAAGAAAGAGACACAAAACAGAGAGTGGAGAAGAGAGGCGAAGCGACAGGAAAGATGTGAAAAGTGACCCCAAAAGAGACACAAAACAATCCTGAAGAGAGGGGAAACTAAGATGCAAAAAGAAAAACTCACAAAACGACTATGAAAAGATTCAAAGCATCCACAAAATAACACAACACAACAGTTTTAACAGAGTTGTGTGTTTTCTACTTTAATGTTGACATACTGTATGTTGTTTACTTCAGTAAAACAACCAGAAAAGTAGATCAATAGGCCACTGCATTCAAAGTCCAACTATAGAGAAAAATACTAATATATGAATTATTTTGAACTGTTTTGTTAAAAAACACAAAGATATTAAAGTTCACACTGATATAATATAAATCAGTGGTCACTTAATCACATAAAACTGTTTATTTGCTATCAGAATGATTGGCTCCTAATCTGATTGGTCAATTCAGTCAATGTGTGAAACTCATGACGTGACAATAATGACACAACTTTTACCAGTGATCTAGCACTTTTATGAATCTTCTACTTTACTTTACTGTTTCTATTTCTACCCCCCCACCCTCACCCCCCCTCCCTCTCTCTGAGTCCCTGAGGACTTTAGTGGAGCATCCTGAGATAATAAGATGGTGTGAGGTGTGCGTTTGTCCTCTCTGGGTGGCAGCAGAAATGTTATTGCTGAAGGAACAGATAGGTGCTAGGATCTAAACTTAACCCGCTGTAAATCACACACACTTGTGCACATACACACACACACACACACACACACACACAGAGGGACACACACACGCAGAGTGAGGCGAGACAATATGTGTGTGCCCATGCATGCCGTGACTTCAGCCTTTTGTCGGCCCTGCTGACCTCCGACCTGGTTTCTCTCTCCTCCATCCACTGTGGTGGAGTTGAGTGTTTTTACCTTGTTAAACTCAACTTATGATCGACGCTGGGTGGGATGCAGCGTGTGTGTCTGTGTGTGCGTGTGTTTTGTGTGTGTGTGTGTGAGCAGCAGGGATTGTAACGGGGCAGCAGCAGCAGCAGCAGCAGCAGCAGTGTTGGTAATGGCTGGTCAGCTGGTATGGCGAGTATTCAGGGCGGGGGCAGTGCATTGTCCTCTCATAGCTCCAACAATGCCCCTCTGAGCACGGCCACACATCTACCAGTCACGGGCCTCTCTCCCTCTCTCCCTCTCTCCGTCTCTCTGCCTCTGTCTCTGCTTTTCTTTCTGTCTGCCATATTTATTCAACCCCGTAGTGAAGTGTAAAGTGAGATGCGATAGCTACATACGCGCTCGCTCGTCCCTGACCTTTGGCCTCGGTTAATATTAGAAAACGTTTTGTCATCTGTCTGTTTCACACCTTCATCATCATCATTTCATCATTGTCATCATCATCATCGTCACTCTGCATAATTTATTAACTCCCCCAGTGTTGCATTTATTCATAAGAGCAGTTTCTTCATGCATAATTAATAGATGTTTGTCACATTCTGGGTGCATTGTTGCTGTTGTTGTGTTTTTGAATCAATCGATCAAAACATGATTCATCAATGATCAGCTGCTTGGAGCATCAAAAGAGAAAAAATGCTGAGTTTTGTTTCTTGAATTTTGATTTTCTCTGTTATCAAATTGGATAAATTGAGCTATTTTTCATTTCTAATCAGCTGTGGAAACTTTTTGCTGTTTATCTGCACAGAAACTGAATGTTTTAGACTCTTAATTGCACAAATGATGACATAACATTAATCTCTGGGTATCAGGTAATTGATTAATTGATCAACAGAAGATTTATGGGGAAGTACCTCACAATCAACATCAATTTAAATAATTATTTTAAGAGTTCATTTAAATCACAGTGAATGAAATGTATCGATGATTGAAGGTGTTGTCACCTTGTTGTTTGGCAGCAAACGGGACATTTTTCACAGTTTCCTGTCGTTTTATAGACCAAACAATACACTGATGATAATTAATGTGCAGATTAATCAACATGAAAACACTTGTTAGTCTCAGCCCTCCTCATTTATCACTGCTTTGTCTCATTTTTTAGAATAAATGATCATCAACACATTAATAAATCCTTATAATGGCAGTTTTATGAATATGATTATTTAGTGAGATCTTGTGTGGAGCGGCAATGTTGTTTTTTTTAATTATTATTACACAATTCATTCATTTATCCAGTAGGAACTGACAAACAATAACAGAATTTCATACTATATGTTAATTGCTTTATACATGTTGCGTGTGATTAAAAGTTGAAGGTGTTTCATTGTTTTGTTGGACATAAAAAAATCGAACCAAATAGACTTTTCTGATCTATTAACATGAGAAAGTTAATCAGTTAATTACATATGAACATTACACAACACAACATTTATGGTTTGTTTACATCATAAAACTATTCAGTGCAGTTGTTTCTAAAGTTACCTTGTTCCATTATGACTGATTGAGAGACGCTCTCTAGTGGAGAACTAGTGTAACTGCTGCTGTTCAGATTCACAGCGTGTTGATTCATTGACACCAAATTTACCCAAAGACACAGAAGGAGCCAAAAAAAAAAAAAGGAAAAAAAATAAAAAAGAGTAACAGCATCAAACCTGGGACTGTGACCAG
Organism: Decapterus maruadsi; assembly: GCA_030347415.2. Classification (NCBI taxonomy): domain Eukaryota; kingdom Metazoa; phylum Chordata; class Actinopteri; order Carangiformes; family Carangidae; genus Decapterus; species Decapterus maruadsi. The sequence continues at coordinate 6,400,320 of CM064888.1, read as the reverse complement.
GGAGCAGCACAGTTGGAGCCATGATGAACTTTCAAAATAAAGTGAACCAGCAGGGAACACGAGTACAGATGAGATTCCTGCAGGAGACCCAGGAGTCACACAGAGAGATTCATTGTCGGTGGTGTTTCCTGCAGTCACCAGCAGAGAGCAGCAGAAAACTCTCTGGATGTCCTCTCTTTATAAACTGGGTCTGAATGGACAAAACACACTGAATATTAATCAGTTAATCGTGTATTTTAAAGTAAGTCACTATTAACTGGTATTGAAACCAATGGAAGACAGTAATTAAATACTTTTAATTTAGCTTAAGGATAATTTTGGAACATTTCTACTTAGCGTTTCCATTTGATACCTCCTTATTCTTCTCAACTACACTTCAGAGGGAAATATCTCACTGCTATTTGCTGCACCACATTTATCAGACAGTTGTTATCACTGTAGAAACTGCTCAATAGTGTAAGAAGCTGCACATAAGACAACAACATCCGAGTACAACTTGTAGTGCACTTTGTTCCCTGATGTTTCTTTTAAATTTGAATGAAACAATTTTTTTTTTGTTTTACTACTACTAAGCTTAATCTGAGGCTGCAGTCAGTGGTGGAAAGTACAAATACTCAAATACTGTTCTTAGGAATGATTTGAGGTACATGTACTCAGGTATTTCCATTTTCTGCTTTATGCTTCTGATTCGAAAATGTTGGCCAATTTATCTGACAAACCACTTATTGGATTAAAATGTTAAAATCTCAAATAAAGTGCAAACAATTCAAACTATAGTGATATGCATTACATTTAAACACTTTCATATACAATTATCCTCTAATATTAAAATGCTATAGTAAATAGTAATAGTAAAGCAATAGCAAAAATAAACACATAATATTATATAGGCCTAGTATGTAGTAGTTTTTTAAATAGTCAGCTCTTATTAATACTGCTGGTATTGATCCAGGACTGTTATTGTGTCACTTTTTTACTCAATAAAAGAAGGTTTAGACTATTTTCACATTATTTTTTTTATTTTCCTAAAATGACGTCTTCTGTTTCATCTCCCTGCTGCTCTGATCTTTACTTTCTCCTGTTTGTCTCTGTGTCTCTGTCTCCGTGACGTGAGTCCTGCAGTAGGACATCACCTGCTCACCTGGCTGAGGGGCTCATGCTAATCTAAAGCCGATTAGGCTTCTTATCTACTCAGCGCTGGTTATGTGCTTTGGGCCAACAAAAATACCGTGCAGAGTTGGCCTCTTTACCGTTCCTGCTGACTCTTCGCTGCTCCCCCCATCTGCTCTAACTAAGCCACACTGGCTTTAATATCATGGCTCCTCACTCTTCCTGTCTGGGCTTTGCCGAAAATGTGGATCTCTGTTCAGATGCATGAATTTTGTAGTGGATTATGCTTATTGAAACTTATTGGTTGCAGCTCATCTATATGGAACCAAAGGATTTGAAACTTGAATCCTCTGAAGTTAAAACTCGTTCAAAAACAGATTTAAAGTAAAAAATGAAAAAAATAAAAGGTTGTGCATGAAATACTTGAGAAAATTCAATTACATAGGAACTTACCTAGAAAAGTCACTTGCAAATACATGCACTGTTATGTCTGTGAATGCATATCAGGTGCACATCCGCACACACACACTCGTCTTTACAGTGGACATGTGAAAAGTCATCCCATGTCCATGTGAAAGCTGTAATGCCATAATTGCCCTTATCCTATTGACTTAATCAGGAGCCCTGCGGCACTCGCTGCATGCCTCTCTCCTGATCTCAGGTCTGTTCAACTCAAGGTCGACACAACACCACGTCATCGTTTCACGGTCGAATCACAAATCTAAAATCCTTTATTCATGTACACAATCAGCATAAACGCCTCTCTACACAGACACAAAAAAAAAATCATATGGAAAAAAAACTTTACATGGATTTAAAATAAAAGGTTTAGCTTATGATAATTACAATATTTTTTTAAAAAAGTTAAATTTTCTTTGCATCATTTCTACACTATGTACAAAGACAGCAACCCAGGTGTTAGAATATACATACATAGGTGTCAATATACAGATAGTGAATGTGCGAGGGAACCGTCAAAGAGGATCTGAGATCACAGCTCAGGGGCCAGGAGCCAACGTTTAGCTGCCAATTTCAAGTCGTCCTCCACAGGTTGGGAGTTGCCCCGTGCTTCTCTCTGGAGCTCACCTCCTGATGCCCAGGCCTCACTCTTCGACGACGTGCCTCCACGTTTGTGCATAATTCATACCGATTCGTTCAATTTGTAATTTTACTCCATCTCAGGAGGCTCTCCAGCCGTCATCAGGTGGACTGGAGCAGAAAAGGTGGTGGGTGAGGGAGGCTAACTTGCTCTTTTATACACAAACAGACACTACAGACAGACACGTTTCAGGGCCGGAAATCCTGTATCATCATCATCATGAGAGGGGGGGTTGCATGGCAACCACCATCCCCACCAAACTATTGGACAACGAGACAAAGGAAAAACGTTACATACTTACTCATCATCAAAGAATCTGACATTTATTAATATATATCATATTTATTGGACTCATCATTTTTGCTCTTTTTTTTGTTTTTTGTTTTGGAAAAAAAGGATCCAAATCCATAGAATCGGGAGATCAAGAGTCGAGCTGGTTTGTTTGTGGGGGGGAAACCAGAATTAAAAACCAAAATATAATTCACTCTACTCATAATCTCTCTCTACAAATGAATATACAGTATTATTTTCGTCCATTTTTTTAAGGAGTCCGTTTAAAAGGTGTCTGTAGCCAAATGTGTGTTTGCAGGTAGTGTCTACATATTAAATGTTGGTAGAAAAAAGTCCTAATCTCACAAGTCCCCTTCCTCTCCTCCCTCAGGTGGGAGTGATGTCAGTTTTTGTGGGAGGGGTCAGCTCAGCTCACTGTCGCGACTGCTACCTCGCCCCCTTCCTCCACCTTGCCGCCTTTGCCCATCGCCTTCATTTTGTCCATGATGTCAGTGAACGTCTCCTTCACAGTCTTCTCCAGGATCCAGCCCTCGCTCTCGCTCTCCGGGTCTTCTGGGTTCGCCAGAGTGGACTGGGAGCTGTCGACGTACTGAAGGCCGATGGTCACCGCCACCTGCAGGGAGGACACAGAGATGTTGCAGTAAAAAACCCTCGGAGAGCAAATAGAGACATTATATACTATCATTATAATGAATAGACTGCAGCAGATACAACTTCATATGAACAAACTTACTCAACTGGAAATGACTAAATATTGTTTGATGAAATGAACATACCAATCAAAAGACTGGCCTTTGTAAAGTACATTCAAAACAGTATTATCATTATCATCACCATATATAAAAATGAATTTAAATTAAGGTTAAATAAGAAAACAAAAATACCACTGTTACATTCACAGTTTCTCAAGCGTAAGAATTTGCTGCTTTACATCGTTTTACATTATAATAAAATAAAATAAAATGATAGTAATTATATTTCTGGATTTCAGACAAAACATGACATGAATTTTTTTTATACGTATTTTATCACTAGCCCATCTGATTATTGCAGACACAATGATAAATTGGTAAATTAAATAAATACAATATAACTGTCAGTTGCAGCTCCATTTTAAATATCTGTATAAACATCCACATAAATATATCGTGTACATATTCTCCTTACTATACTTTCTGTTTTATTTATATTTAATTGTTATTGTATTTTTGTACTTTTACTTTGCACTGTAAACTTTGTCTTATTCCTTGTAGGCAATAAAAGGTACTCTGATTCCAATGCTGATATCCTTTAATCAAAAATACCTAAATATCCTTTAAATATCTTTGTGTGTTTTTGAGACACAACACAACAAGAGGTGACATAAATGGAGCGAGTGTTGATCTAAAGTCATCTAAAGACTTAAATCCCACCGTCCCACTGGGGAAGTTAAGAAGTCAGTAACTATGAAAGGTGACTTCAGATCAGGAGATCAATCTCCCGGAAGTGGGTCTGTCCCCGTGGCCTCCCTGAGCCCACTATCTGTGTCAGCATCAGGACGCTTGCATAACAACTCTTAAATCTGGGATTCCTCCGACTGCGCGTCTGATCAGCTTCCATGTTAAATCCAAGTTTTTAGAACGCAGGTTTCGCCTGCAGCAGGACCTTCGGGCGTAAAGGTATTATCCAAATGATGTCAGATACCGTCTGATGCAGGTGAGGCGACGCAGAAGTTCACCTCCACGGCTAAGCTAAAGGATTTAACGGTGCGTGTTTGTAAAGGTGAGCAGATGTTGGTAGTGGAGAGAGCTGGAGAGAGGACAGAGGCCGTTTGGCTGCTACAGGTTTACACTTTGTGTAGAAAGTAGCAGCAGGTGAGATGCTGTCGATAAGCTGCACACCCATACACGCCAAAGGTAGTGCCAGGTAAACCTGAGCGTAGGGCGGGAGGGCCGATGTTTAGGTAAAGAGGATAGAGTTGTTTGGGAAGGAGATGCAGTAAGTGGATATAGATAACTTTGGGGAGGTGGAGTGTGGACAGGAGGGAAGAAGCAGAGGAGGAGGAGGTGATGGACAACAGAGATGCCAACTGGGTCAAGGCTTTGCATGTTTATACACAGGATTTTCAGTTCCCGCTACTCGGCCACCGAAGTCCTTGATTGACCAAACTATTTTACCGAGCCATTAACTGAATCGTTAAAGTCGCCTTCTGTGCAAACTGTGTGGAGTTTGATATTAGACTTTCCATCTCATCTTAAATCTCAGTTTAAGGCATTTTTGTATGAATTTGAGACTGTCTCACGTCCTACATTAGAGACAGTCCCAGATGGACCCATAAAATAGCTATGAGAAGCAGTTCTGAATTGGACTTTAAGACACATATTTTCCAAAACAACCAGTTACAATTCATCCTTTGTGTTTTTTCCCTTGCAAAACCACTGGAATGAGCCACCAAGAAAACATAAAATCAATTTAATGTCACTGAGAAGTCCGTTTAAATGGGCTCATCAATGATCTTAAGAGTCCTATGTTAAAAAACATCAAGTATCATTGGGAGTTTTCCATCCTCCAGACTCAGATGGCAGTGCCGATTCATTCATATTTAAAGAGAAACAACTTTAAGCATGAAGACTAACTGGTTGGTTTGGCAAATGTGTTTCTGGTAAACCACCCTACATCCATAGGCTTTGAGCCATCCAGGCCAGGAGCTGATCTACTGAAACCTAACAGAACAACTTCTTTATTTTGTGTCCATGTTTCTGTGGCTCTGACCTCCAGCAAGGTGATCAGCAGCACCAGGGCTCCGATGGTGTTCATCATGCCTCCATAGTAGGACAGCAGGGCGTCACGGCAGCCTCGCTTCCACACGTTGAGCTCCTCGGTGTAGTGGTCGTAGCTGTAATGGGCAGTGTTGTTGGTCATCTGGTACTGGATGCAGGGTCTGGGGGAGCTGGGGTTACAGCAGCTGAATGGGACTCCATCCATCAGGTACTGGCCGTCCACGTTGCTCCCGATGCGGCTAAGAGGAATCAAGCAAGGTGTCAAGTTCGTGTCATGTTATGATGGGTTGGAGGTGACAGTGAGGTGAGATTAGAAGGTGTTAGAGGAGCATGAAGTATAAATAGATAGAAAGTCCAGGTTGGACTTCTACCACGTCTACTACTTTCTACCAGAAACAACCAACATCTGCTCAGTTACTGAAGAGAAGCTTGTAGATAAACTTAACATCATACAGTCTAAATAAAACACCACACATTTCTACCACAGCAATACACAACCTTGAAGAGAGCTGCTGAAGTGGTTTATATTGTGTTCATCCTTTATCATTGTGGAGCCTAAATAAGACTGTCACTTGAGCACAACCAAGCATCAACAGTTTGCAGAATACTTAACTAAAGCATCATTCTTTTCGATAAATTGGTAACATCTCAATTATGAAGGTCTACATATCACACACAGGGGATGACAAGTGTAAGATCAAATTATACTTAGGGGGTTTGATCTTTTTTTCTAGATTTTTCAGTGTAAAATGTTTCCAGGTTGATGATGGTGTCCAAATTAGCACATTTCAACCTGTGCTCAATCTGAAGAGCAGATCTGGAGGTGATTGACAGTTGTAGGTCAATGGAAAGACAGTTCGGTTGGATAAACAAAGACTTGATTGGATCAGATATGAATCAGTGATTTCTAGAAACATCAACAGCCAATGAATACCGCCAACGCACCTTGGATAACACTTTCGCTCACCAGTATTACAGAACATGAGGTACATACTACTTTGTATAGGAAAGATCTGAATAATAAGACATGATCCATTGGTGTGATGTTTTAGCAAGGCAAGGTCAAGTGAGATTTGAAAAAGTTGGGATGAAAGGAAAACTTCAAGGGTCTGTTATGGAAATAAAGGCCTGTAGTAACTTTACAAGAACTTTCACCTATCACCTCGCCAGCCATTGTTTATACTAGATTTTAAAATCCCAGATAGAGATTGTTTTCTTGGACAGTGGCGCTCTCTGGAGTGTTGTCAGGCGCTCTGCTGATTGGACAGGACACTGATTCCCGAAGGACACGGAGCTGTAATCCTAGAGATTAAACACTAATTGTGTGCCAACTCTCAAAATCATCTTCTTTTCAATTACCCTCACAAAGCAACCTAGTACCTGTTGCTCAAATGTTGATATGAATATCAAAAGTTGAAGGTGACTGAAATAGAACAATGTACAATTTAATCCAGCTCTTGCCTTTTGACCCGTATCTCTTTCTGTAGCTAATCACCAAAGCCCCTCCTCTTGACTTTATCCATAAAACTGCCTAGTAACCTCTTCTACCTTCCCAGCCCCCAATGCCCCGTCCCCATTGCTGTCACCATTTCTGTGGTGGTAATCCTTAGAAGATGAAAGTGATTAATACACCTGCTCTGACCCACCTTCCCCTCAAATCCACTTATACTGAAATCTAACTTTGTATAGAAGCACCCACCCCCACCTTGACGCTCAGGGTCAATGACAATGTCTTGAACCCAAGAAAGAGTCACGAAACATTTAGATGTTAAACTTGCTCACTTACTCTTTTACTTCCTTTGCGCTGAAGTCAAGGTAGCGGTTGCTAACCCACTGGATCTCAAACCAATCTCTGAAGTTGTCGTTCCCGCAGCAGCGAAACTCCATCTGCATCAGGTCCAGGGTCCTCTTCATGTAGCATCGTCCCGGTGTGTCCGTGTCCTTGTAGAACCTCATGCCGTTCCTCAGCCCCTCAGCCAGGGTGAACTGCAGAGGGATCCTCATCACAAAACACATCAGGGCCGTCAGGAACAGCAGGACGTTGAAGCCCACGCAGAACACCAAGAAGGTCTTCAACATGGGCTTCCACTTTGCAAACTTGGTGGGGTCCAGTGAGTCGTAGCAGACTTTACCTCCAAAGGCGTTGATGCCACAAGTTACTAAACCCATGAATATGAGCAGGTTGGGCAACAGGTGACTCTCGTTGTTGTCCATAAGTTCTGAGCGCTTTCGCAACTCGATCTTAAAGAACAGGCCCATGCTGAATATCAGCACGCCGGCCATTACAGCGAACCAGTACATGAACCAGACAGTCTGAGCGAGCTTCACTCGCTTTTTGAGGTCAAACTTGACCAACATCAAAGCCATGGTTCACTCTGAGATGTGTCCTTGCCTGTGAAGAAAGAATGAAGAGTCAGATGATGATCAGGAGCTCCAAGATTTCCAGAGTTTGCTCAGGAAAATGTTCTGGGATGAGCCAGCCTGCAGTCCTAGTTTCCCCGTCGCTCTGTAGTCAGGGTCTCCTCTGGCTGGTCCAACAGGGCAGAAGAATCAGCTCAGGCGGTAATCCATCCCACAGCAACGAAGTAGAGATGAAGAACCCAGGAGGACCCCGGAGGAGCGCAAGAGCGGTTACTTCTTCAAAACTATCTCCTCTCCCATCGTGACTGAAACTTCAACTTTCACCAAAGCTTTATTTTCTACACCCTTTACCGGTTTTTCTTCCTTAACACACAGGTGAGGCTAATCGTGATGCTCCGTTCACTCTGAGAGGTGGAGGATTGCCGAGGATCCTCATGATTAAACTCAAAGTTGCAGTACGTCATGCTAAGCCCCTGTAAGCGGCCTGATCCAATTTACAGAAATCCCTCTACACAAGATGAGCCCAATCGTAAGCCGCTGCCAGGGGCCATAATTGGTTTGCGACTGCACGTGGTCACAGTCGCCTTGATCGAACACACCAGGAGCTGTAATGGCATTGTGGACATGAAAGTGGAGCTAATAATGGCGCGCAACCATTCACAGGTAGGGGTCCTCAAGTTCAGCGCAAAACCGGATGCCTACACAGTGAAGCAAATTGACTGGGTTAACAAAGCCCCAGTGATCCATTCACAGAAACAAAAGCGCTTGCAACAGGCCCACATCTAGTACGACCCCATATGTGAATATAATCCAATCATAACTACACAAAAAAAGCTCCAAACCAAATGTGGTGAATATAGACAAAAGATAGTTGTAGAAAACGTCGACTTGCAAGCCAATTAATGCATTTAAGTGATTTACTTTCTTCGTAGTTAACTCATTATCACTTTGCATCCTTGCAGTTATAATCAACAGTGTCTGCACAAACCAAAGCCAGGCGTCTCTTCCTGAATGGCTTCAGTTCTTATCCCTGTCAAACTCCATTGTCACTGGACATGAGAGCTGCATGCTGCTCACTGCATCAGTTCTATCGCTGTCTCTGTTCTTTCCAAATGCAATTAAAACAGTGACTGCTGAGCCTCCTTATGCCTCGCTCACTGCATCTTGCAGCCAAAACCACTATTCTGTTTCTCCAGTGTTTTTTTGTTTTTTTTTGTACCTGTGTGCCTTTTTTAAATTGTTATTTGCCAATTTCTGATCTCTATCTCAATTGCTTATTTTGAATTGTGGTGCAGCCAATTTTATTCACAATGGACCACAAAGTTTCAGTCAAACAAACTAACAATATCTCGAGAGAGAGATAGTCTAAATTAAGGTATCTTTAGTATGGTTTCTCAAGGAGGGTCAATTTTGTAACACACGACACCTTAATAAAAAAACAAAAAATAAATTACAGCTTCTATTATGTGACTATCTGAAATAATGCAGTTAATCATGAAAACAATTCGGTATGCAGCCGTAATTATCATTTTTTAATCAGTTCAAATCCTTCAGTATCACACTAGTAAGATGAAAACTGATGAGTTTTTTGAAAACCAAAAATCTTTCAGAAACAAAATCTAATGTTGCAGATGAGTTTTCTCTGTGTTGACAATCTTGCCAACTGTTTCATGTGCACAAAAAAAGAAGAAGCTCTGTTTCATTTTGGCAAGAGTGTTGATGTGCTGCGTTGGGGGAGTTGTGATGCTCATATACAACAAACAGTCATTTAATCTGGTGAAACAGGTGGATTTTTATTTAAATATAGTTGAGAACAAGTGCATTTTCGTCATCAATGTTCAGACAAGTAGCAGAACAACACACCGCTGTGGTTTAACAATGTCCTTCCAACAGGGAACATGCTGTTCAGGCAGGGCTAAGGATCAGAAATGTCAGTTCTGTAATGCTAATATAGCCTAGAGATTAAATTAATTTGCATCTGTCTTTTTGGATGTGTGCATTTGTCTTATAAATTGCATATCATCTCTGTTGTTACTTTAATAAAATTGAAAACACTTATTATTCAGTTTGACAGCTTCTGATTCAGTGGTTTGACTGATGTTAATTTGACTTTAAACATTTTAAATCTACGGGTCCCAGTTGGTTTTCCTGTCTGCTTCTGGGATGACAGTCCAGTTGGGGGAAGGCGTCCCTGCAGCGAGCCAGTTGAAGTCATCCACCTGGGTCCAGTTGTTTCGGTCCCGGTCCAGGCCAGAAACACTAAAGTCCTCCTCCAGAGTGGGATAAGACCAGGAAAACGGAGCAAAGCTCACCCCTTGGCAGTCCTCTATTATGGCTCTGCTGGTGACATGTAGATACACCTGCGTGTCTGTGGTGTTGTGGGTCCGCAGCTGCTGACAGGGGAAGACCAGGGTACTGTTTTTGCACTGATCCACAAACACTGAGCTGGACACCGGCCCACACAGGATCTCGCAGCTGTCGATGTGCTTCAGGTGCAGGGTGCTGGGGGAACCGAACAGGCGGACCTTGCAGTTGGACAGGTGGGTCAGGAGCACGTCTCGTTTCTGGATCTCCTCGGATGTTTTGGTGAGAACCTGATTGTCCATGTTGGAGAAGCCGCACTGCTCGGCGGCTGCGGCTCCATCCACCTCCCCAGATGTTGCAGCTGCGGTTGCACCTGCAGCAGATGTGGCAGCATCTGGAGCAGGTGGAGCAGGTGCAGGGGCTTTGTCTGCAGCTTTGGTGCGAGCTCGAAAGGCAAACTTCTTCTTGGGCAGAGCTTTCTCTCTCGCTTCTGTAAGGGAGGTCTGGAGTTTCTGGAGAGCAGCTTGGGATTTGCTCAGCTCGTGCTGCGTCAGAAACAACACGCTGTCATTGAGAAACTTTTGGAGCTGCGCAGTTTTAGCCGTGGCCTCCTCCAGCATCTGGGTCAGGGCGGCTCGGTCCGCTCCGGAGCAGCCAGACAGCAGCTCCTCGATACACACCCTCTCCCTGTTGAAAGTCTCAGAGAAATACTTATCCTTCTCCTCGGCGACAGACCGGCTCTCCTTCTCTTCCTTCCGCCGCTCAACATCCTCGATTCTCGCCTGGTTCCGTTTCTGAATCCGCTCCTTTATCTTGGCGACGCCACTTTCTCCTGCGAACTCACTCTGCTGCCCGACTTCCACTGTAACATCCATGTTGTTGTACTGACTGGTGGATGCGGAAGTGATGACGACAGCTCGTTTTCTTCTTCGTGGTTGTTGAAAAGCAGTGTTTACAATGCACAGCGCCACCTACTGTACCGGAGGGTGTATGGTAATACATACACAAGAGAATTATACATTTGAGAAACTCTAAATAACAAACGCAAATAAAAAATAGTTAATTAAGTACAGTCTACAAATGTTAAATAGAGAGAACATTTTAATTTAACAACCCTACCTTACAAGCTTTAGAAATTAGGACTTTCACATATGAAATGTGATGCTTTGTCACACTTTAGACAAATTAGAGCTACACTTGACTATTTTGTTTTCATTACCTAAATTACCAATAGTTCATGGTCCCAGTTCATCAAAAGTAAGCATTCACATATTTTCCCTGTAGGTCACTTTTGAGGTTACCTCAGGTGAGGTTCGACTTTGGATGGACAGAAGTGGCTTATTTGGGTCTTGGAAAACTATACATTTATTGTTGTAATGATTTTTATTATTAACTGGCATTAACAAAGCAAAAATACTTTTTTTTATCATTTCATTTAATCAAATATGTAATAACAGTGAAGACATGAAAAGAGTAGAGGTGATTGAATTCCATGTATTTAATATATTAAAACATGTACACACATTCTCATCATCTTTTAAACACAACATCAAACTGAGCTCTGTGTAAAACTTTTGACAAAGTGTATCAGTTGTAACTAGGCAGCATCACTGTAATTTACAGTAACTATGGTCATCATACCTGAGTATCAAGGTGTGGCACACACAACCAGAGGTCCGCCCTCTACCGTTGGTAATGATTAAGTCTTAACATTGTTTTTGTTATTTATGGAAGTAACGGAGCGTGCCATTATAACTTATATTTGTATAAAAATGGCGTGTTTATTAATTACTTTATCGTTGTTTGTGTTTTTCTTATTCAAATCTAGACAGTCGTGTGCTACCGCTGTGGACTGGTGATGTGGGTCGCTTTGCTCTGTGCACTACCCCAACAACCCGTGCGGTGATGGCGAGGAAACCCCGTTGACAAGGCACTGCTTTTTCATGACGGTGAGTTTCCCCTTTGAGTGTATTATAATTTTGTGATAAAAATTTCAAGGAAAAAACACACACAACCTCCTTCCTCCCTTCCTTCAGGGAGGGTAGAGAGTTTGAGCGGAGAGAAAAATCTATCCGAGACAGAACAGGGACAGTGAGAAAAATATATGAGTGGGAGAGGGAGAAGAAGGAGGAGGAGGAGAAGGAGGGGGGGAGCAAATTAAAAGTTGCCAAATGGAGATATTGGGTTTCAAGCGGAGTGAGACAGGAGTAAAGGGTTTGCCTCTTCGACTCGTCTTTATGTTATGCTAATCGGGAAAAAAATTTTTTAGGGCTCGACGCCGTTTCGTTCTTTCGAATTTTCGACGGATTCTAACCGACGTTTTCTAAACAGGCGTCGTCGTCGTCGACATCGCGGGCTAGCTAACCAGAACAGGCCGGTGTTTATCGTTAAAATGTCGCGGAGCGTCCAAGCAAACCGGAGAAGCTTACACGGGCTGGTTCAAAAAGTCGTCTGATTAAAAAACGCGTCGGTTCGGCATATCGAGACAAATGTGACGTTTTTTCATGCTGGCAGATGAGCCACATTATAGAGGACAAATGAAAGCCTCCCCAGCAGAGAGAGAAAGAAAGAAAGAAAGCACGTCAGCGACGACCGACAGCCACAGGCAAGGCTGGACGACGACGGGCGTTTTGTGCTGCTTGAATGCGATTATCATTCTGTCGATTCAGTCTATTTTTGGAAATAAAACTTGCAAGGTGTACATTAGCTGGCTTTCTAAACCGACGGCGAAACCCCACGACAGGACCACACACACAGTCGGGGCTAGCTTGGTTGGCACCGAAGCATGCATGCATGCTAGGGCGGATTTGGAAGACTACGAAATAGAGATCTAAATTTCTTTTTCACAAAACGTTCGCAGATTAATCAGTTTTGGCGACCTGATGAAGATTCGGCGACGAGATCTGCCTAAATCCAGTGTTTTTTAAATCGCTGGGAAGAGCTCGTTTTTGTTTTTGTCCTCGTCGAGTCTTTTTCTAATCGCCGCTAACGTTAAAATTCAAATTATGGAACACTAAATAGTTTAACCGTTAATGTTACCATATCAACGTCGAGTTTTTAGCGGTGGGGTTCTAAAGGAAACAACTTTTGTTTTTATGTAGCCATTTCACGGCCAATCAACCTTCGTTTGCGCAGTTTTGTATCTTTTAGTAAATAAAACATTCATCGTTTGGATTTCCTTATTTTTTCAGTTTAGACATGGCTTCCTTCCACAGTTGTTTTTGTACACTGTGTCCACTTCTGAAGGACAAAGGAGCCTCTCCAGGCTGACCAGCTATCATTGTTGTAGTCAATTTTACACGATTTTTTTTGTTTTTGTTTTGCTTTTTTCTTTTACAAAACGTTTCGATTTGCTTGTACTGGGTTTCTTGCTACTTGTAAGTCGCAGTGCAGTCGGTTCAAACTGTCTATTTAGTAAAGCAGCCCTTGTCGTTCTTTGTTCTCCTCGAGTCAAAGATGGAGGCTAAACGTGGCTCGGCTGTAAAGACAAGCCTATGGCATGGTAACAGCCATTTTGTAGCATTGCAGTTGAAACGTTTTCCACATACTCATGAACACAAAGTCAACATTTCCCCAATGACAGTGCAACACAACCCTGTAATTTAAACACCATTTCATTCAAACACCGACTTGGTAAAAAAAAAAAAAAACAGGAGTTATGATTTGTTCCCCCCTCTGCTACACATACACTGCTTAAATACAACTATCACATCAAAACAAACAGACTAATCAACACGTTAGATGTCCAAACACTCACAGACCATTATTCAGCTGGATCAAATTCGTTCTCACTGTCTCATTTTGTTTCCCTGTTATCTGCAGAACCAGAAAGATAGCTGCATACTTTTGCTGGCTGACTCAAAAATAAAGCCAACACCTCTTTCAATGTAGGAACTCAAAACAACCATTCAAGGTATAAATGGAGCAGGGTGGAGTTTTACACTCAAATGGCCATTTTCACTGTGTGCAGGCACGAAAGACAACCAATGTGGGACAGCAGAGGAGGGTAATGGGTGGGAGTTTGTGTGTCAGAGACAAGTATCTGTAGGAGGGGATGAAGGCCATCCTGCCCTTACACACTTATACACTGATCTCCCATAGCACTGAATAACGTATGTCCCCTTCTTCCTGTGCATCCCCCTCTCTTTCCCACTCCCGTATGTCTTTCTATCTCACCTCTACAACACTCCCCCACTCTGTATGTTGCACATATAATTTTGTAATCTTACTAAATGCAGTTTCTCACCCTGCAGCCCAGCCTGTTACAGGAAACAAAGGGTGTTAAATGACTGTATCCATGCTTCCTGCTGGAAATCTGTGAGTGCTATGTCATTCCTGCCAACATAAAACACATGCTAACCCACCTACCTCAGAATAAAAACAAAAGCAACTGAGTTTTAATCCACTGTTTAATGATTGAAGCTATAATGACTATCGGTCCTTGCAGATTTTTTAACATAAATCAGATTTTTACCATCTTCTCACCTGTTATAATCTGTGCCTGTGTCCCTCCATAACCTTTCAGGTGTCATGGATGATGAGGACGATCGCCGTCTTCTGGATATTTTAGGGTAAAAAGCTCTTAATAAAACTAGTATTTACACTGTTGAGTGTGGGGTTTATCATGTGAACAAAATATGAATGGATATATATTGATCATTTCTTTTTTTTATCCTCTTGTTGGATTAAAAGAAACCTATAGAACTGCTTCAGGCTCGTTTCTCCCTCATTAAAAGTCTTGTCTCCACCCTTTGCAGAGATGTGGATGCGTTAAATGACTATCTCCATGGCAATAATAGCAAATCTGTAAGTGACTCTAACTTAATGCATTTGAAATTATTCCCGATGGTTCATTTTAATGCGTAGCTTGAGCCCATCCATCTCTGTTTTGTTATTGCAGATCGGGGAGGATGATGTGACTAATGCAGCTTATGGGTCTGACGGATCCTTCTTCGCTAGTGACACGGTGAGTTTACCAGTGATTACCTTGATCCAACCAAAACACAAGCAGATTTTAGTGTATGATTACAGATACAGAGCATTTTCTCAGGCATTAAGTTAGATTTATATACTAATCTTCATTATAACGATTACACTTAGTGATTGGGAACCAAATAAGTTGTTTGATTTGTCATTTAGTTCTTTGATTAACTGGAAAAACGCCATCATAACTAGTTTTCAGATTCTCATTTTGTCCAGTCAGTGTTAAATGTAAACTAACTTTTTCCTATTTATCAAATTTTTGTTGAACAATAGGGAAAATCCATGAGTGGATATTGTTTTGGTAGGAAACAAAAATGATAGACACTATGATTAAAGGATTAAAGTCCTAAAAAAGCGTCACGTAAGACACTGGCAGACGGGGAAAAACAGCCTTTGAAATGCAAACAGTATTTCCACTTCTCTCTCATTTATCCTAAATGCCTCTTTTAGACCGGCTCCAACACGGGCCTCAAGGATGGCTCGTCTTCAATGGGCGAGTTCGGCGATGATTCAGCCGGGGCAGGACTCCAGCTCTCCAGCAGCCTTTCATTTATCGAGGATGAATTGGGGAGTGGGAACTCTCCCGGGGGGGTGGACCTCGGCGGAGAGGACCAGCCCTTCGACATCCTGCAGAAGTCTCTCCTGGAGGCCGACATCACGGAGCAGACGCTGGCCCAGGAGGCCTTGCTGGACTCCCAGCCCGCCCCCCCTACTCTAGTGCAGGCTCCCGTCCCCTTCCCCTCCCAGCTGGTCTCTGGGGGATACGGAGGGGGGGTGGGCGTGGTCACGACGGCGACAGCTGCGGCGTTCCCCACGGGCCAGTTCCTGCAAGGGGTGTCCCAGCTGCCCAACGGCTCGGCCCAGCACATCCAGGTGTTGGGCTCCTTCGGGGCGGGCGGGGGCGTCATGACTCTGAGCAGCCTGGAGAGGACTCCTCAGCAGATCGTGTTGAGGCCGGGCGCCCCCGTAGCGGCGGCGGGGGCCACGGCCGGGGGTCAGGTGTTTGCTCCCACACAGGGGCAGGTAGGCCAGGTGGGGTTGCCTTTCAAAAACATCCCCCTTCAGAACATCATCATCCAGAGAGGCCCCGGTGGGACCCAGACTCTGGTCAGACCGATCCAGCCCAAACCGCTCCAGGCCGGCGCTCAGACTGTGTTCAGCGTCGGACTGCAGCCCACTCCCACCACCATGGCTAACGTGGTTAACGCTAACACCGCGTCCCCTGGGGGGCAATACACGGCCAACGGCTCCATTGTGGTGCAGCCGCCCGGCGAGCAGCACCAAGCGCCCGGACAGTTCCTGCTCCCCATCCACAACGGCCCCACCGACCCCAACTCCAACGCCCTGATCGCCGGTCAGAACACGGTTCAGATCGTCGCCGGGCAGAACTTCTCCGCGCCACAGAGGGGTCAGCTGATTCTGAACCAGGGCGTCGTCACCGGGGGTCAGGTCGGAGGGGGCGTGGCTCAGACTTGGACCGGAGTCTCCTGCGCGAGCTCCGGCTCCGTGCAGACGTCGTGCGCCCCCGGGCGGCTGACGCTGGTCGGCCCGGCGGCAGCGGCGGCGACGACGGGGATCGCCAGTCAGGCCCAAGTGACGGCCAGCCCGGTGCAGCGCCTCCTAGTGACTCAGAGTCAGAACTGCACCGCTCTGTCCCCGCTGCCCGGTGCAGTGACGCAGGAACAAGACTACAGACAGGTAGCGTCACACACATCACTGATGTCCAGTCGTATCTCCCACCTTAAAAAAAAACGTATATCCCACTGAATCTGACCTCCATTTTTATTTCCCAGAATTCCTCACCTGCTCTCAAACAGACGCAGCTCAGCAACATCCACGGTAATAAAGACATTGTTTCTGTCACACACATTTATCCACAAGTTTCCGAACATCATCTATGGTCAAAACCGGAAGCTGGTTTTGCATTTCCAGTGGAATTTTCCTTTTTCTTTTCCATGCTTTTCAATCATAGTTTTCAATTACAGTATAAACACATGGATCTAATAATGCTGGCTTTTAACACGGATGTCAATTTGTGTGATGTCCAGTGTTAAAAGCTGGTATGATGATGCATTTTACAGATTTTTATTGAAAATAAAACAAACAATCCATGCATTTACTGCGACTGGAAACATAAACATAAAATTCCACCGGAAGAGCAAAAACCGGCACGCGTTTTTGACGTTCGGAAAAGGTGGATATGAGTGTTTTACATGTTGTATCTGAGTCTGATTGACTTTGTTTGTTCTCTGGCAGCCATGAAAACCATGACACACGATCCAACGCTAAACTCTCAGGTACATTAATAATTTGTGTTGGTTTTAGTTTATAGAAACAATGTATAGACTGTTGTTAGATAACTTTTCCGTGTGCGCTTTGTGCAGGTCGGTGCACAGAAGAGGCCTGCCCTTCCGCCAATTACAAGAGAGGGAATGTGAGTTCAAGTGCAAACATTATTCAGATATGTATCGTGTGTTGTCTTTCAGCCGCTGATGGAGTTTGTTTGTGTTCAACAGGTTTTTACAGCAGGTGGGGAAGGATCACGCTGGGGTTCAGAGCCCGGATCGACGTCAGTTCACGTCGATCAGCAACGCTCTGCACAGACTCCTCCCCTACCACGTGTTCCAGGGAGCGCCGCCCAGCCAGGAGGAGTTCTCACAGGGTACGAGTCGGCCGCCATGACGCCAGATCTGTGCAACAGGCAGTTGTACAGAATGAAAAGCTGAAGTTCGTGTGTTTTTTCACAGTGGATGATGAATTCGAGGTGGTTGCGACTCAGGTGCTGAAGAGGACGCAGGCCATGGTGAACAAATACAGACGGCTGCTCCTGGTGGAAGCTGAGGTGGGAGCCTGTTTGGTTGTGTACTGTATATGTACGTATTTCCTGTTTGGACACGCATGGGGTTAACAAAGGTCGCCTCTCTCTCTCTCCTGACCCCGCAGCGTTCAAATCCATCGTCGGAGATGGTGATGATCGACAGGACCTTCAACCAAGAGGAACGCAGCAACCTGACGCAAGACAAACGCATGGTGCTAGTGGATCCAGGTAAGAGGAAAACAACGGAGTAGAGGAGAATAAAATAAAACGCCTTTAATGTCAGTGTATAAGAAATACAAATGTGTAGTGCAACTCCTTTAGAGACGTGTTACAATGGACACATCAACAGTTTTGACCTTTTTCTACTTGTTTTATTGACATTTTACAAGAGTTCACTGCAGTAAGTAGTGAGGGTTTTAACAGTTACCCTGTCAGCTGCAGCCACTGATGCTTTCTAGACACCGTGATTCCCCAAAAGTGGATAAATACCACACATAAGAACACAAAACTGCTTTGCTTGTGCACACAGAAATAGTAAAGTTTCTTCAATCATTTCAGATTCGTCTACACGATGATAGTAGCATGAAAAACATGACATATATAGCTAAACTGTCGTTCCAATGAGGTGTGATTTGTTCCACAGTAAATCATTGAGCCTCCAGTATACATTTGTCACAATGTTAAAACAATATTTGAGGGATAACAGTGGCTATCAGAAATTTTCACTCCCTATAGTTTTGGCCCTAAAACTCTACAATCCGTTGGGCCTTGAAGAATATTATAATATATAGCTACAGTGTATCAGTGCTAAAAAGTGAAGTTAAGTAAAAAGAAGTGGAAAATTTCCAAAATGGAAAGATTCAACTCTTCTCTTGCTGTTTTTACAGATGCTTTCTTGGAGGACTTCTGCTGTGGGATGAAATCCAAACTTTTCCAGGCCCCTTCCCCGCCCCAGTCCAGCTGTAGTTGGAACCAGTCGGACAGAGGCTCCACGGAGCCGCCGTACAGGACAGACTCCTCTCAGCCCGGGTACGGAGATCCGGGAGGGGGCGGAGGCGGCGGAGCTGCAGGCCCGGGCGCGTGCGCCGACAGACCCCACGCTGCACACTCGCAGGACGGCGGCGGCAGCAGCAGCAGCAGCAGCGTCCTGGAGCTGAAGAGGTCGCAGCAGGTCTACGGGCCCGGCAGCAGCAGCAGCAGCAGCAACAACAACAACAGCAGCAGCAGCAGCTACCCCCCCCCGACAGGTAACACCCCGCCTGCCTTCGCAGCAGCAGCGGCGTCGGCAACGGGGGGACAGACGCACTACCAGGGGTCTCACCACGTGATCCAGCCCCAGTACCCCCCTCAGCTCAACTCCCCCCCGCACCTGGACACAGACTCTGCTCTGGAGGCGGCGGTCAACAGCATCCTTGAATGTTAAGACTGAAGCTTCATCCCCCAGTGTATGGTTTGGACTTTTTGTGTGTGTGCGTATGTGTTGCGTGTGTGGATGTGTATTTTTTTTTGTTTGTTGTTGTTTTATTTGTTTGTTTGTGTTACACACCTCCCTGTGTGAAGAGAGGTGAACTCTTCTTTCAGGTCTATGATCTTTGTGACACCATCTCTGGCCATGTAGCATGTATTTAATTAGTTTTTGTCTCGTTTTTGTTCCTTTTTTTTTTTTATTGTCGAGGCAGGTCGTAGGAGTCGTAGGAGTCGATGCGAACACGGGCACTTAATGATAATAACCTATAAAGATCCGGGAATGTGTGCAATGCAACGGACGAACAGAACGGAGATGAATTGTTTTGTTTATTTTAAGACCATTTCACAGGAGATGGGACGTCAGTAGCTTGAATACAAGAGTGCTCCTCTCTTCACACACACATTAATCTTTAGTGCCAGCTGATGAGCCCCTGAATAACCTATGCTGAAAAAAACCCCAGGATGAGGTGGGGTTGGGGAGGGGGTCGGGTAGGGGTAGGGGTGGGGAGGGACGAAACAATGACTGTGCCTAATTCTAGGTTTTTATTTTGAAGTGTTTACATGAAGAAGCTCTATTCACTCGTTTCCTTCCTGCATTGCAAACACACAAACACAAACACACACACACTCATGCTTTAGTCCAGTGTGTCCAGAGGTGGACATTTCCTTCAAGCGGAGACACATTCACATAGACGAATTGCACTAAAACGTACTGTTGCTTTTCTTTCAGGAACTAAACGGCGACACAGTGCGCGCTAGGCTATAGACAGATTGTGAACATTTTGGACCAGAACCAAAAAGAAACTGACATGCCTGCTTTCAGCTCAGCTGCCTGCAACGAGGACAACCTCGTCTCTATCCACACTAGAAACCAGTCAGACCAGTCGCGTAGACGTACGTACGCAGCCGTCGTCACTGCACTCAGCAGTGCGTGCTCGTCTTTTCCTGCTTAAGTCACATTTTCTTTGGCATTTTTTTTTCTTTTGTACCTTAAAGGTATGCGAGCCCCGACACAGACACAAAAGACAAATCTCCATCTTCAACCACTTTTTTTTTTTTTTTTAAACATTTTTTTATTATCATTTCAGTGTGTTTGTGTGCGGGGAGCTAAGTCCTCAGATTGAGGGGTATAATTATGTTACAATAGTTTTATCTTTTTAGATTTTTATTTCCTGACGACAGTTTTTTTTTGTTGTGATGATGTTGTTGCCCCCCCCCTCGCCCGCCCGCCCCCCTCCGGCTTTGTGAACATGACCTTTCAGGGTCATCGATTGTACGTACGTTTGTCTGCCTTCTGCATATAATTATATATTGATCATATCTGTCTATCTATGCTTTACTTTACTACCTTGACATTTCAATCAGGGTGTGTGTGTGTGTGTGTTCATCTGCGCACACGCACTGTGGTCTATGACTATTGTTTTCTACGTAGTTTCGTGGTTTGATTGGAAAAACTCTTGACTTGATTCTCAAGTGTTGGCTCGTACCCCACGGATGTTGTTCTCACTGTCGAAGTCTTGTTTTTTTTAGTTTTTTTTATTTTCTCACACATCCTCTGTTTTCCTTCTCTGCAGCGCAACCAAAATTAATAGAGGAATGCAGTCGTGTCCAGAATCAGCCTCAGGTCTTTTATTTCTTTGTGCTGGTGACAAAATAATAGATGAAGTTTGTTCTGAAGCCGTGGCCCTCACATGAATTTGGTTCTGGTTTTGTTGTATGATTTTTTTTTTAGTGTTTAGAGCCAAAACTATTTCTGATCAATTAATCCTACATATTGGCTGTGTATTTATGTTTTTCTACAGGAATCTGTACTATGGTGTGAGAAAACAAAAAGGGGCGATCTCAACCCAAAACCCAACACAGGACCAAAGCTTAGGTTAAATGTGTTAAATGCTCCCGGGGTTGATTCTGGACGGCGCCACCTTTCTCCTCGAAACATGTCTGTGAAATATGCTTGCCAGTAGGCTACAGAGCAAAAACTGAAGGCCTTTTATACGGGGTGAAAGAGAACACATCTGTCTTCTTCTTCTTTTATCTTTTTCTTCTCGTTTTTTTTTTTGTGTGTGTTTGAGTGCCAGTGGCCATCGCAGCAGTTTTGCTGCAAGATTTCGTGCCTCTTTAGCACTTACATCAACAAGAAAAGCGCACAAAGTAGGGACATGTCCAGTGTTGGAAAAAACATTGTTATCTGGATGCATATCAGCGTCTGAGGGCCTGGTAGGAACATACTGTGCTTTTTTTCTCCCCTACTTTGAGTGCAGATTTGTGTTTTTTGCCTCCATTTTCACTGTTGTTTTTATTTTATTTCATTTTATTTTTTTTGTCTCACTTGATTTGTATAGTTTGCTGTTTTGTACAAAATGGAAAAGTGAAACACAAAATATTTATAATTTTGTATGGAGAAAAAAAAAGAATGTAAAAAAAACCAACAACAAAAAAAAACACAAAAAACAAATATGAGAAAATGGAAATTATTTTTTATTGTGTTGGCCAAGGAGCGGCGTCAGGAAAAATCGTTACAAAAATACTGTCATTTCTTCATTTGTAGCTAATGTGTGTTCACTACAGCAGCGAGGAGAGTCAAACAATAAATTCATACAATACAAAGAATACAATAACAAACTGGTCCAGTCCGGCTCAGAGCCTCCTTCAGTGTCCCTCCATTACTATTCTGAGAGTGTTCACACACAGGCACTGACAGCCTAAGCATGCATAATAACATCATGTGACAGGGGGGGGAAGCATTGCCACAGAAAAACAGATTTGTGTTCCCTCTGATCCACAGATAGGATCTTTCCACGGATACGATAATATTTCACATTTCGTGTTCCTGTACGTCTGAGCTCCCCAGAGAAAGATTTTATCTGGTTAAAAACTCTTGGTTCACCTCCCTCTAATCCTCTCATGGATCCCAGCACCGATGCCTCTGCACAAAGGAGCTGAGAAAACTCTGCATAGCAAACATTTAACTGCCCAGCCCTTTTAGGGTTTTTTTTTTTTTTTTTAGTGAACACGACCCGCCAGTGACACCGTGTGGCGCTGCTGGGTCTCACATCTACAACACTGTTAAAATAAAATAATTAAATAAATAAATAAAAGTCCCAATTAAACATATTTTTTAGTATAGCTTTCCCTTTTTAAACTAGAATAAAATGGTTTCAGACAAACAGAATGAATGAATAAATAAACCGTTAAGTCTTAATTTGCATAACCTGCAGTGCTGCACCCACAGGCGTAAATGAGATGAAAGTGAAACTAGCAGGATCAAGATTTCAACTCTTTTGACGTTTTGGGAGACTGATACCACTCCCACATTTGTCAGTTGAATGTAAATGAGTTTAGATTAACATACAGACTGGAGCCAACTGGCTTTAACATCTACAACAAAACAGGTTATGTCATCTTCAATGTTTCAATTCATAGAAAATCTCAACTGTAAAAAACTACAGTAACACTTCTCTGCATGTCTTCCCTTGACCTCAGTGGTACTTCCTCCAGCGATCACGCTCTGGGGAAAAAAAAACAAAACACACTTGAGACACCTCCACATCTGTTGATCCCATGAAACGCGTCTGAAACTGATCCACTCACTTACTTACTTATATGAGGATAACTCCAGATGTAGCTGAGCACACAGTATCCTGCAAACAGCATGCCCAGCCCACCCACACCGCCCTTCCTCACGTCAATGTACCTCCTGTAATACCAGTGCCAGCCTGCAGGGGGCGCAGAAGGGGACACAAAGGGAACACATGCATGTAAATCTTAACACACAACAACATGATTAAAGAAAAAGTCTATTATGGAAACACTAGATTAGCTTAGCATAAAGACTAGAAACCTTTAGATTTAGATTCTGTCCAAAGGTAATCATATATAGCACCTAAAAAGCTCAGTAATCATTTCTTTATGTCACATTTGTTGACTATTTTTTATAGTTTTGTGGAGAGTTCAATGCCAGATCATATCACCAAGTCTCCCGTACAGGAAACAACCTTCTGCAAAACCTCAAAAAGTCGATTTCACTCTTTATATTGGTGTTAATTTGTGAGCTTTAGTGGCAGGGTTTTTGTTTGGACAGATCCAGAGGAGCTGTTTCCAGGTAATCTATGAGCACATCTCAAAAACATCTCCACAGAAAACAAACAAAGAGGTCGACATTATGCATTCAGCGTATTATATTTGAGTAAGGTGTGTGCGTGTGCGTGTTTGATATTGACCTCTTCGCACCATTTCCACCACCTCTCTCGGATGGCCGGGGGTTTTGCGGGCCAACCACTCGGGTAACTCCCTCAGCCTCACCTGTCCGAGACTCTGCGGCATCGCAGCACCTGAAGGGAATCAGAGCGTGGACAGGTAAATACACACTGGAAGCACATCCTCTTGCATTTCACTCGGCCTGGGTGTCGATTGTTGCTGTTGCTGTGCAAGCGCCGATAGTAGGACCTCAACTCACAGAACACAAAGTTTGTTTTTGTGCATTTTCAGAACCTGGACTTCTCCAAACTGATAAATGGATTTAAAAACCTTACAAAAAATAAAAAATCAAGTTGTTTGCTTTGTGAAAACATAAGGAAACAGTGAAAAATACATTTTGCAGATTAGGTTTTCCCACCCAAAACACAATAATGGAGAAATCTTCTGAGAATCTCTGATCTTAACATTTTAGAGGCTGGAACCATCAAACCTTTGACATTTCTGTTTTTAAAATCAATGGACAACTGTTTGTAACATTAACCTAAACCTCCAGTGTCTTTTATTGCACTGACCTTCGGTTTGACCATGAGGAAGATTTGGTTTCCTGTCAGCCTTCAGCAGCATCTCCACCTTCGCCGGCAGAGTTTGGCCGGGAAGCTGAATGGCCATCTGTGAAACTGACGGACGCTCTGTCACGTGATGACCAACCGTCAGCCCGTCCTTCATGCTGACTGTACACAGAGGAGGAAGAGGAGGAGGAGGAGGAGGCGAGGCCTGGCCCACCTGAGACAACAGGTGGCTGGACGGCAGAGGAGCTGCAGGGAGGTTTGGTTTGTAGTGAGAGGAACCGTTGTATTTCAGAGCGATTAAAGACGTTTGTTCAGGCTTCGTTTTCGTCGTTACCAAGCTGGTAACGAGGTTTTTCTGCTGTCCTGCTGGAGCTGGACTCAGATTAGTATCAAGTCTTATTCTGCTGCTTATGCTGGACGGAGTGGTGGCTTTCACTCGGCCTAATGTTGCTTTAACGTCCTGGATGGTAATCTTTGCCAGGTGACTACTTCCTGGTTTTAAGAGCATCTCATTTGTGGATAAATCCTCAGTTTCTACCCAGAAGTCGTTTCTCTTGTGGGATCTTGTGCTACTTTTGATAATTTCAGAACCCAGAGAGTCAGAGTCTCCAGTTGTGGAAAGAGCTTGGGTCGCCCTCTTCGTCTTTTTTGGCGATTTCTTTTTAGAGACGTCTATGGGTTCAGCGGGATCTGAACCTGCTGGTCTGGTTCCTGAGGCAGATCTGGTTCCTTCCAGTGATCCTTTGCTCACGTGGTCTGACTTTGCAGCTTCTATCAGAGCACGGAGACTCTTCTTCTTCTTCGGCTTGGAGATGTCGGGAGGTGGCGCCGGGGAGGAGTTCAAGGAGGTGGCGGTGATCTCGATTTGTTCAGACAGCTTCGGTTTCTTCTTCTTCTTCTTGGTCAACGTTACAGCAGGTGATGATGGCGCCGTAGACACCTTCGAACTTTCCGCCACTGACGTTTCCCCCGTTGCAGTTGGTTCAGAGGAGCCAACCAGCTGAGAGGATGTTGTCTGAGTGGTTGGAGGTGATCTGGACCTCGCCGCTGCTTTACAATGTGGAAGGTGACTCTTTAACCTTTTGTAGGTTTTCCCACAGAACGGACACACCTCTGTGGGGACACAGCAGTGTTTCATCAATTAAACTTGTGTGATCAAACAATATCATGTGTGGAAAACAAAAGCATAAAACTGCATCTCTTATTTGAATTAATAGATTCATCAACAATAAATAATGTACAACTACTTAAGTCATTATTTGTAAATAAGGTAGGCTAATAAATAGTAGGCTAGCCAAAGTAATCTCTATCAAATGAAATGATGGGTGAACAAAATAAGATGTGAGGATATGAAAGTTTTATGATTAATCAGATTAGTAAGTCTATTTTGGTTGCTCATTGATCATTGACAACAATTTCCTGGTTCCAGTTTCTCATGTAGGCTATGCGGTTTCTTGCTTAGACTAAAAGTAAGAAACCACAAACTGTAACCAGGAAATTGGTTTTAATGATCAATGAACAACCAAAATAGTGCCAACTGCGCTATTACGGTAGTCAACTTCTGCTTTCGACAAATAAAATGCAAAGAAGTTGATGAATCATGAACCCGTGAAATACCAGTAGTATCCGACTGGAGCTAAATAAATGCACAGTGCGTAATTTATAGCGTGACACTATGCGTGACACACATGTGGGCTGACCTTCCCACTGACGTAAAAGGGGAAAAGCAGCAAAATGTATTCTACTGTAGTTTCTACTTTAAGTCCGTCCCAATAGAAACAACAACAACCTTTACATTGGTTTTTGTTTAAGTCACGTGATATTTGGGTGTGTTTTTTGTTCTTTCCTTTTGTGAATGACAAACGTTTATGTAACTTACCGGAGCTCATCTTTACCGCATGCGTCAAACAGCCAATCAGAGTGAAGCACGCTCCGAGACTGTTGAGTAGAAAAAGTTACAGCGGCGACGATAATTTATGTAAATGTAAAGTCTCTTGAACTGTCACATTGTTGCGCAGCAGTGACTCTAAACGTGAGACAACTTTTCACTGTCCGGGGTTGAAGACAGACGGTTGTTATGGTTGTAGCAGCTGTGAGGACGTTTTTAAAAAAGACCCTTGGGGTGTCGCGCGAGGAGCCTGAGTGTAACGCAAACAGAAACAAAATTGTCGTAAAGTTATGGTTAAAAAATGCCATGCTGTGAGGAAAAAATGTAGATAGTTTGGTTGTAACGGGACCTGTCAGATTCATCGTTTGAGCACGTGAATTGACACTTTCAACATGTTGAGATCAGTGTGGGTGTGGCGCGTGCGCCTTGGTTGAGATGATTCACCCTCGTCCACTTCCGGCTTTGCGTAAAATCCCCGAAAATACCAGTGAATTTGTTGGCGATATTACTCAAATTTCCCTCAGAAATATGTCGTGGCTAGAGGCCCGAGGAACATCTTGACGTGTTCAAGCGTGTTTAAGGGATGTTACCGGGAAAAAAAAGAATTTGAATTGGATTTTATTTTGAAAATGACTTTTCTGAAGCTTTCAGCCTCATGTCATGGGCTTCATCAGGCAGTTGTCATGCTATGTCATGATTCACTAGCTAAGAATTTGTTTTGGATGAGGAATAATTATGTATTGTTTGGGTATATTTTAATGTTTTGAATATGAAGAGGGATCTTAATACAGTGCTAGTAGTTAACTTCAAAATAAAATGCAAAGATGTTGATCATTGAGAGAAACAAATAGAATTTTAAAATGACATTAATTCAAAAACATCTAATAAAAATAAAAATTTGGTTGCGCAGTGGTTGTCAGTGTAAATCATAAAGAATCAAACAGATAATGTGTAATGACAAAAGAGTCTCACTTCATTAGAAAAGTGTATTTATTGAGAGCGTTAGAGTGGCATAGGACTTGACACAGGAATGAATTTTCATAAAGGCGATGAAAAAAAGTTACACAAAAAATACATCTACGTACATGAAAAAAGTCATCTTCATTGGAAAAAGCAATGATTTGAGACACATTCAGAATAGAAATGCCATTCCTAAAACCATTTACATATAAGGAGATAAACCTGAATATTATTTACACGGCAACAGATTACAGTATGTACACAGCCAGGACTGGAAGCAGACTGAAGCTCACAGGAGATTTATATTTGGGGAGGAAAACTACAGTCTGTCAATGTGAACAGAGCACGGGGTAATTTGGCAGAGAAAGAGAGATTTTAACAGTCCCTGGAAGTCGTCCTTTAAGATTGGCCCTCTACAAATACAGTTGCTGGCCCTCTACAAATACAGTTGCTGACAAAAGTGTTCAACTCCAGTGGCTTTTTTTTGTCTGTATTTCTTTTACTACAATTTCAATATATTTTAAAAAGGGAAGTCCTAAATAGCACAAAGATTATAACATGTATAAAAAATTATTTTTAGACATGCCTGGAGTCATAACTCACAATTCTCACATGACTGGTTACAGTATATTCAGACGATCTAGAGCAAATCTCTGTACATTTATTAACAGACATTCATCATTCAGGCAACAGAAGGAGGTGGGGAGGGGTCTGTTCCTTTACAAGGCATCTAATCAGAGATGAAAATAAAGACAGACAGGACAGGGGAGGGGGGTTAAAGAGTGGAGAAAGGGGATTCTGGGCCGACGATCTGGGGTCAAAGCCGGGAGGATACACCAACACCACCCGGCTATAACTATACTGAGGCCTGGCTGAGTCTCGTCGTTCTGCCGCCCAAATAAAGATCAGATTATTCAGTTAGTTCACTAACAGTGATGTCAGCATTTACGCTGGTTTTGATTCAAACCCTGAGAAAACAGTGGACTGCATGTTCACTTGCCGGCACACCTGCCTCATGTGCCCAACGAGGGTGCGACACCATTACAAACGAGTCGCAACTTAATTATCTGTTAGAGGAAGCTAAGAAGAGACTGGCTTTATTTTCTTGTAAGAGACACAGGCACAAACGCAGGATTCAAACAGTGATCTGTCTATAAGACATCATTAGGTGGAAAGGCATCGTAGGTTCAGTCTTACACTTTTCTAGCAAGTTTTCCACAGACAAGGTGCCAGTGCTGGAGCCAGTTTCCGCATCGAAATTGTTCTCTTGGTCCTTGTTCCCGGCTGCACTGGCTCCGTGCCGGCACTTTAAGACCTGGTGGTGCTGACTTAAGGAAAACCGATAACTGGGACGGGACGAGGGAGGAACGGTGCTGCCATACGAGAGAAAAAAACAAAAAAACAAAAAAAAAAACAGACAATTGTGCAGTCTCCAGATCATCATCAACCCTCTATTGTCGACAGGGGCTTAAAAAAACAAATGTTCACAGAGCAGCACTGGAGAGTGCATCTGAAACAATGGAGTGATTTTTGGACTAGGTTAATTCAGTGCTTGGACACAGACCGGCAAATCAACTCTGGCACAGATAAATCTTGGTACATTTTGAACATCTAACTTCACCGTTGGTTATTGACTCTGTGTTGCTTGGTAAGTCATGTGTATGCCCAGTTTTTTTTCCATGGCGTTGGTGCCAGCACCGGCACCTTGCGAGTTGAAAAGCCCCGGCAGCGCGTACGTCTTTGAGGCGCTGTGAGGCCGAGCTCAGGCCAGAGGAGAAGCAGCAGAGATCAGATGATCCAACATCCGCGCTGCCCGCTTCTTCTTCTTCTTTATCATTTATTTTTTTGCATTTTTTTTAATACCACAGACGTTCTGCCCCTCCTAACTCATTCCCCTACCAAACCCTGAACTAACAAGAAGGCCAACTCTTCAAAAGAGGAGCGTAAAAACTAATATAAAAACAGCTGAAGAAGAATGCTGCTGTCGATCAGATTCTTCTGAGACCGGTCTCTCGATCTCTATCCCCGGTCCTCTTCAGGAGCCGGGGGGGAGGCTCGTCCCCGTTCAGGTCCTCTTACTTTCACAGGTTGACAGGGGTCATTGGAGCATGAGCTGTTTGAGATTGTCATGGAGGATGGTGTCCTTGACGTCCCGGAACACCAGCCGGATGTTCTCCGTGTTGATGGCTGTGGTGAAGTGGTGGTACAGAGGCTTCTGGGTGGCGTCGCGCCTCTTGGCCCGGAAGCACTCCACCATGAACGCCTGGATGTCCGGCAGGCTGTGCTCCGGCCCGGTGTAGTCAGGAAAGTAGTCCTTGAGCGGAACGCTCTTCACCTTCTCCTCCAGTAGGTCCGTCTTGTTGAGGAAGAGGATGATGGAAACGTTGATGAAGACGCGGTTGTTGACGATGGTCTCGAAGATGTTGAGCGATTCGCGCAGTCGGTTGGTTTGCCTGTCCTCCATCAGCACCTGAGGGAGACAACAAGAGGGACTGGTCAGTTACTTCTGCCTGGTGCTTCCTCTCAGATCTCCGTGGTAACAAGGTTGTAACAGTAGATGTTAACACTGTATTTAACAGGTAACGACTCAGTGGATCAATGACATGACGCAACCCAATATCAAGTGGTGTAACCAGTATTTTTTCATTAAAATGGGACAATAGACAAGAAAATAAATCTGGACTCAAATGTAGAATAAATATAATTCATTAACACTATGTTTTTTTTGGACAAATTTGACATAATTTGAGACAATATTTATGTCCTTTTCCATGTTGATAACATGCATTCAAATTTAAACAGAAATACAGCAAAAAATTTGTTTCAATTTAATGTTTTCTGAGGAAAGTATATATTTTATAAGTACACCTAAATCCATTGTAGGCGGATCAAATATTTAATTCTCATCATTCTTTTGTGGTTACACCATTTGACATTTTCTGGGCATTCAGTCTTACTTCTGTAAAAAAAAAAAAAAAGCCATTTCAAATGACATGAAACCAAATATTTTAACAAATCTGATACTTTTAAAACTATTTTTCAAGTTATTTATACATTGCTCATCTTGTCAACCCTTATTTGTCACGGACCCCATTACATTTAGTCATGTGTTGACATGATCTGCTGAGGTTCACACTGAGCATCAGAAACAGGGAAGAAAAGTGATTTCAGTTCTTTAAAACATGACTATGCATTTCAGAAACTGCTGATCTACCAGGATTTTCACACACAACCACCTCAAGGTTGGAGAAAGAATTAAAAAATATATGAAGTGAGAAAACGCCATGTTGATGCCAGAGGTCAGAGATGAAAGGTCAGACTGGTTGGAGCAGATCAAAAGGCAGCAGCAGCGACTCAAACAACCACTTGTTACGACCAACGCCTGCTGAAGCATCTCTGAACCACAACACAAAGACGAAGACCAACCCAGCCAGCTAACAACAGGAAACAGAGGCTACACTTCACAGAGGCAGCAACACTGGACAATATGAGACAATACATTACAATATAATTATGTTTTCTTGGCACACTTTGGGTCCAGTGGAACCAACTGAACATCTTTTAAACCAGAGGTATGAGAACATATTGTTATATTTTTATGACATGATACTGTATCAACTCTTTAAAGGGATAGTTCAACATTTTGGCAAATTGGCCCATTGCCATAATCCCTATAGTCATAGCAGTAGGTTCGTTACCTTTAATTGTTGGTGCAAGCTATTTTTAGAACGGCAGAGCAGAGCCATGAGCTGCTCAGAGCTACACTACGGAGGCTCATGGGATTTCTTGGTTTCCCTCATCAAACTCATCAAAAACACAATCCAACAACTCCACAACGCTCTGGTGGACAAGTTGTGACCTGCACATTCACCACGCTATGAGATAATAATGCAACGTTACAAGACAGAGTTGTTTTAGACGGAAATTCATGCAACACTGTTGATGCACATTCCTGTCAGAGGCAGTTTTTCAGCAAGCAGTCTCTGCATTTACCTCAAACATAGGAAACGAACCTAACTCCTAAAACTATAGGGATTATGGCAATGGGCCAATTTGCAAAAATGTTGAACTATCCCTTTAAAGATTGGTTTAACACATCACAGTAGTTTTATGTTTGAGCTTCTCTCTTTGTGTTCAGATTGCACAAAAAGTACAGACTCATAGACGTTAGATGTTGTAGGATCAGTGAAAAACTGTCCAACTCTTCTGATCATGTGTTAGTTTAGATTATGCACGTCGCGTCAGTGTGTTGACATACATATAAATAGCCCATAATGTTGTTTATATGGTGAACACGGACGAGGACAAAGAAGCCGGAGGAGCCTCCGGTGTCATTTACATTCACTGGCTGGCTGCGAGCGCTGTTCAAGTGAAGACGGGTGTATCTGTGTAAACACTTCAGACATGCTAATCCTTTTGAGACGCCGCCATCGTCTGAGTGTGTTTGTTACAGCAACAAGAAGAAGAAGAAGACGAAGAGAAAAAAAACCCAAAAATGGACTAAGAGTCAGTCACAAACCCCCTCAGCTCAGAGTTCAAGCTGCATCCATGCAACGCAACAGAAACCAGCGACTATACTGCGATGTGGAGAAGATGGCGCCGCTCAATGGGCCATATTGTTCCATATGGAGGTAATGGTGGCGATGCATCAGCTGGCCTGATACTATCAACAGTGGTGTGTATGTGTATGTGTTGGTAGTATGATAAGCAAGGAACTGACGGAGCCAAAACTATCAACAAGTCGTTGGGTTCTTCTTTCCTCATGTGGTCACTTCAGTTCATCTGTTGTGTAACTTGGACATTAAACCACATAAATGTTGATGAGATGTTATCCTGCAGCCGTTTATACTGTTTCTACCGCTCTACTGAAAGAAGAAGAAGAAAAAAAAGAACCACACCAAACCCTGAGACCTCTACCACAAACTTCACTTGATTTCCTCATTATCGGCCAATCAACTGTTGCTATTTGAATGTATAAAAAAAACCTCTCAAATCTGGAGGATGGGTGTGTTCAGATCTGAACAGAGATTAAAAATAGGACTTATCAATGATTAATTCCTCAATTTACTCTTACAGATATGGATTTACAAAAATATAAGCCTTTACAAGTATGTTTATTAATGCATAAATAGGAAAGAGTATCTGAAAAGGCGTTTTAAAAATGGGAACACACAATTTCCATTTCCTCTTTCCAGCTGCTTTTCTTCTTCTGTTAGCGGATCGATCGACTGGAGCTTAACAGCTGGGTTTACGCTGTTTTTGTAAATCCATTAAAAAAATAAAAAATAAATTCCTTCCTACTTTTAATGAAATGTAGGAAATGCTTTATTACATTTCCTCTGACCTCCGTGGTCGTCAACAGTCTTTATTTACCAAAATAAAAACTTTCAACAACGTCCAGTTAAAAGTCTAAAAGTGAACACAACACTGGTGACACTGTTTGAGGATGCACACACTCACACACACACATGCAGCGAGATAAATCACAACACTACAGACCCACAACTCCACATAGCAGTCCTGTGCATATAGACACAGTGATCAGCACTTTATCAAAAAGTCACCAAACATTATCTGCTACCGCAAACTGAATAACGTGCCACTTATCAGCCGGTCTCAAGTGTGTGTGTGTGCGTGTGAGTGTGTCAGGCACAGCGGTGGCGGCGCGATCTTCTCACCTGATCGTATTCGGAGGAGGAGACGAGGAAGAGGATGGAGGTGACCGAGTCGAAGCACTCGAACCAGCGCCTCCGCTCTGACCGCTGCCCGCCCACGTCCACCATCTTGAAGGGAACATTCTTGATTTCAAAGTCATACTCGTGGATCCCTTTGGTGGGTTTACGGGCCAGCAGGATGTCCTGCTGACTGGGGAGGTAGCTCTGCAGGAGGGAGGGAGAGGAACCACGAGTAAATATTCATTCAATAAATATTATTTTACACCTTATGTGAGCTGGTATGTCTTTTACTTATCATTCTGCTCAGCACTGTGGATTAGGGACGTCACGATTATCAGGTTTATTATGCATTCATTAATTTCACAACACTGTGTAAAATCAAATATAGTCAAAATATAACATTACATTACTCATTGTTTACACAAAATATTTCAAGTATGTATTAATATATGGCCAAGTATTGATCCCCCAAGGGAAATGTTTGAAATATTCAGGTCATAAATTGTCATCTATACCAATAAATTAATTAAAAATGACACGCTGAATGGACCAGTATCTGTGCATTTACCTTTATTTTTGCAAACATCTGCCAATAAAGTTCCAACATCAAATTTTTGTGAAAGTAACGGTATTTAAGAATCTTTACGATTAAATAATTGTGGCATTAATACCACGATTAAAGGGACAGTTCACCCAAAATTCAAATTTCACTTATCATTTCATTATCTACTCACCCTCATGTCGAGTCCGTGCCTTGGGGTGAGTAGATAATGAGTTAAATTTGAATTTTGGGTAAACTATCCCTTTAATTGTGAAGCTAAGTAATGGTGACATCCCAACTGTGGATGCTTGAAAGTGTTTAACAAATAAAGTTGGATTGGAAATATCATTTATAAACATGTAGGGAAAAAAAAATCTGGTGGTCTATTAACAGCTCTGATTTCTTACTCTTCCACATTTGGTGAAATAATACCTTGAAAAAACAAAAAAAACCCCACGTGCTACTGTGCAAATTTCCCCTCGCAAGAGGAAGCAACTGAGCTCGTTAGACGCAGAGAAAAAGAAACAGCAAACGAAAACACATTAAAGCAGAAACTTCCTTTTGCAAGAAGTGACTGTGGTTAGATCTCCTTCTTCAGGTGGCATAAATACATGACTGTTGGTTATCTGAGCCCCCTCTGTTTACACGCAGTGACGCATTTATTAACCCCGAGGAAATCACGGCAAAGTATGACGACACCGAGGAAGAAGAAAGTAATCCCTGATGTGGAGTTTTTTTTTTATTTTTATCATTACTGTATGAACCAGATCGGTGGAAACTCCCATCATGCCTCTCTCTCCATCTCTGCACCGGTCGAGGTTTATCATCATTAGTTTTGTGTTTGACCTATTATTCGTCTCTACTTGGAACCTCAGAGTCTAAACTTAGCAGCTGGAAATTTCTACTGATGATTCCAGGGAAGTTCACGTCGAGGCTAAGACGCAAAATATAGTAACAATATTTCTAATACTTGGCTCCCATGGTGCGCTCCGTCATAACTTTATTATTATTGTGAGCAAAAAAACTAAGTTCTACTTAGCTTTATAAGCAGTTTAAAAACATATAATAGAGGGTTTATGGATAAGAAAGCATAAGATTGTTTATGTAAATATTTGTGCACACGCATGGAGTGAAATGGAAGCTGCTGTTTCAACACATGATGGATGATAACGACTTATCAAACGAATAAGTCTTTGAAAGGGAAGTCGGTGTTGACACACATTAAATATCAGATTAAACCTGTTTCTGTAGTAAAATCAGAATATGTATACTGCATAATGAAGATATTATAAGTCATAATGGTGTAATAGTTTAAAAGTGACCCGGACTAGATAAGCAGCAGACGGTTTGACCGTTTCAAGGGTTTTTTAACGACAGAAGAAGAAGGTGAAGACATTTCCCGGGTGCTGTGGTTGGCAGGTGTGACGGTTTTTACTCTGATGACTAAAATTAAATCAACCGCCCCACTTTTTTACTTCATGGTGAACCGTTTCCTGCCAGTCTGCCATCAGATTAGAGCGTTTTTTTGTGTGTGTGGAAATATTCGTTTATATCAGCTCGTTCACACAAGCCGAGGTTTGATCTTTTCTGAAAACAAACTGCAAATACAAATTGAGGTTTTTGGGCACAGTGATCCCGTTCAGCAGGAATAAAGTTGAAATGAACTTTAACTTATCACATAGACCAGATGTTAACAAAGTTTTCCTTTTGGTAACGAATCACCGTGCATCATAATATGTGATTTAAATACCGAGGGAGTGACAAAATCATGATAATATCACATCATGACTTATATTATGTTGCCGTTATTGATAATTCCCACCCTTAAGTCAGATATAAAACATTTTATACTAAATTTAAAAGCTTTTTTTAAATGATTTTTTAAGGACAATGAACTTCATGCTTCCTGCGAGTTTTAAATATCCTGTTATGATATAACACTGAGGTGACGTGACGAGTGAATACCACCTTCTTCAGCCAACTTTACATTGTCTAGACGTTGCAGATATATGAACTATAACATGTCTGGTTCATAACAATCGGTGCAGGCAGAAACAACTTACCGGCTCGCCAAGCTTATCCAGATTATCCAAGAAATACTTCACTGACTCACCCTGCGACAGGACAGAGGAGGAATTTCTGTTAATTCTGCACAATTTATTCATTAAAAAAAAAACACACGTGGTGCAAATACACATTCACATTCACTATATATATTCAATATGCATTCGTTTCTTTACAGAATAACTTGTTGTTCAAGACATGCAGCTGTTGCAGGACAGTGTTCAGCTGCTACACGACGAGCAAACGCACACACACATGCACACACACACACAGGTGAACTGTTTGTTTTCTCTCAGAAATGCAAGACCTGATTCTGCCTGAGAAGTCGAAGCAGGATGCACAGTGTTTGGTTCTGCAGCAGCAGCCACGTGTTTGACAGAGTTTCTTTGATCTATAGAGAAATGTGGCTAGATCTCTCTCTGAGTGTGTATGTGTGTGTATGTGTGTGTGTGTGGGGGGGTGTTTTTTCTAGGCTATTCTGACGCTGTTCATGCGCTATTAGTGCAAGCCCAGACACGAGGCTGCCAAGACTGAGATGCATTCCTTTATCTGTGTGTGTGTGTGTGTGTGTGCCCTGTACTCAACACAAGCCAAAAAGTGACTGCACAAAAGCAAAAAAAAAAGCCACTTTTTCTTTGTCACCTCTTCCTGTGACCCTCCGCGCCTCCTCGGGGGAGTGTTTTGCATGTTATTTTGCATCGGCGCGACGGTAAAGCCGAGGATCCGTGCGACTGAATTCAAAATCTTATCAGTGGTTGTGATTGTTTGGGTTGTAAGTCCCTCCGTGCCGCTCGCGTTCACGCCACGTACCAGCCATTTTCCTCCACTGTAGGCTCCTGTACTCACCTTTTGATCTCCCTTAAAAAAAAACTAACCTGACCTGAAAAACCTGTGTGTGTGTGTGTGTGTGTGGGATGTCTATGCGAGGCTTAGATTACACAAGGGAGGAGCCGAGCGACACTCACTCGCGCTGCGGTGGAAGCCTGCAGACAGAAGAGTTACCTTTCTGCTGTCAGGCTAATTTTAATTCGGGTCCTCGCATGAGTAAAGACGCTGCAGTCAATCAGCCGAGGGACTGGTGGCGGTTTTGACAACGTAAAAAAAAAAAGAAAAAGATAAGAAAAAAAAAATCACTGACATAAAAAAACAAAACAACAGAAAAGTTAAAAAGCAGAAGAGAAACCAGAAGAGTCTGAGATCTGGTTGTTCTTAAAGCATCAATGTGCTGTTAAAGCAAAACTGAAACATAACGTTTAACGACGACGTCGATATACGTCATTCTGGTCATCGCCGTGTAATCAGATCTACTCCAGGACTTATCTGTACTATGTGTATGTGTTACTACGCTGACTTGAGAAAACGCTGGTGTGAACTTTGCGAGGATCCGTGTGCGCTTCCAGCGTGTACATGTGTTTTTAATGACAGATACGAGCGAGCCTGGAGGGTGTGTGTGTGTGTGTGTGTGTGTGTGTGTGTGTGTGATTTGTGATGCAAATACTTAAAGAGCATGGTCAAAACACAATGGGATGTATCTGCAGGCGGAGAAACAAATTAATCCTCGCTAACGAGAGCAGGGAAAACTTTTAACGGCTCCCAACAGAACGACTCCTCTGGGTTGTTTTTTAATGTGTGACAGCCTGTGTTTTTAGATTTAACAACAAAACTAACATTTTATTATCATTTTCACTTCGTATTAAACTGTCGATTGACTTTATCGTCTCACAGCCTGGTGGGAATTTAGAAATAATGACTTGGCAATAACTGAAGAGAAGAAAAAGATGAATGTTTGTCATTGTTAAATCATAAATGACATGATTATCAAAGCAGCAGCTGTTTAACTTTCTCAGTCATTCAATCATCTCTGTGTTATCCTGAGTGTAACTGGAAAAAAAGGTATGAGATAATAAAACTGAACATGCAACTGTCTTTTTTTCATTATTAGTCAATAAAATATCTGAATATCTTGAGCACTAAACTCAAAATACTCATTTGTCATGATAAACTGGAACCAGCTGACGACGCCGGTTATTTATTACTCACCGAACATATTATCGACTATTTTAACACCATGTTTAATGATGGTGTTTGTTTCCTGGTGTTTATGTTGACTGGTGTGTTAAGTCTGGGTTGTTTTATAACGGAATTACCACAAATTAATTGTTTCCGTGCTAAATGGATTATCTGTGACGACATATTCAGAAGTGGAGTGAAGGGAAGCTGCGTTGCACTTTATAAACTGTTATTTTCCAATTGTTTAGTTTAGAAGCCAAAATATATGACGCGTCAGTTGCAGCCCCACATGCAGAGAGAATGTGTTTGCATGCATGCATGTGTGTGTGTGTGTCCTTGTACTTGTGTAACTTGAGTGTGTGACAGTCTTAGTGTTTGTGTGCAAATAACAGCGAGTGTGAGAGCCAGGGCTCTGTTTGTAAGCATAAAGCTGTTTAACTACAGATCAACATTCCTGCTCTGATCACTCTTATTCCCCTCTCTGTCTGCACAACCACTGAGTGTATGTGTGTGTTTGTGTGTGTGTGTGTGTGTGTGTGTGTGGGGGGGGGGTTAACAAAACACCATTCAGAACAGTTCAGCCTCATTCAAGTGACAGAAGAATTTTAATTTTCTGTTTTTGTCTCATTGCGTAGCGCTACTTGGAGCAGCGTGCGCCCCCGCTCTGTCTCTGCTCCACAGCTGGACAACGTATAAAGTCTGTGACACGACCTGACAGCTCGAAGCATTAAACAAGCAAACACCAGGCCCATTTATCAGGAATCTTTCTTGTCTTTTTTCTTTTTTTTTTTAAAACCGCAGCAGGTTGTGAAAGTAATACCCGGGCAAAATAAAAAAAAAAAAGGCACAGAGCCGAGCGGAGTCCCTGTAATTCTCGAGCACAGCTGTGGCGTTACTCTGGGGTAAATGTCAGCGCGTTGAAATGTGCATGCTGACAACCAAGGAGAAGGGAGAGGTGTAAACAGGAAGCTGACTCAATCACATGTCTGCGTGCTCGACGCAGACACAAGGGGAGCGACAGGACGCAAAAAAAAAAAAAAAATCAGAGTGAGATACAGGGAAAGAGGAAAAGGGAGGATGAATTACCAAGAAATTCAGTTTCACTTTCTATTTTCACAGCTGCTCTCTCTGCCTTTCATCTAACTCGCTCTTGATTCTTCTAAGCATTAAAAAAAAACAACAGAACTCTAAATCTACAACTCCAATAATGGTGTTTCAACGTCCACCTACCAGCTGGAACTCCCTGCGCCGGTCGAAGGCGTTCTGTATCCCCGAGTCGGCCCACAGCGCCTTGATGGCGGGCAGGTACTGCAGGAAGATGGACGCCTCCAGCTGCCCGTTGGCCATCATGGCCGACCGGGTGTCGAAGGCCATCAGGCTGTCTCCGTGCGGCTGGTTGTCCGGGTCGCCCCACGGGATGTGCAGCTTCTCCCTGGCGTCCACCAGCACGCGTACACCTGCGGGAGTGGGAAGTGTGACAGAGTCGGTGTCAAGGGGGCGGCGAGGGCCCACGAGTGGGGAATCGAGCAGGACGGATAGGAAACAGAAGACAAAGTGGAGGAGGATGAAAACCGGTGTCTCACTGAACCTGCAGCGCAAGCATGGATGTAAAAACTGTGATTTTTAAAGTGTCACAGCTACAAGATAAAGAAAATACAACTAGATTTTATTCTCTAACCTTTAATTCTACTGTAATAACCAAGGACATATACCTAAATACTTTATTTTATGTTGTTAAACCTTTAAAAAGGATTGTTTATCCTACATTTCTACCTCACTGACTAAACTTCTCCAGCTTCTTCTCACCTTCAGAGTGAGAATGATGCTTGTGGACATTAACGTTTATCTCATAGTGTGACTTAATCTTATGTAGAGTGGTTATATAGTCATGTATGGTATATTTTGAATGTACATGGACTATTGTGCATTAAAAATAAAGTTATTATTATAACCATATTCACTGCTGCTACTGTTATTTTCAGTTTTGATTATTAACCTGCCTGTTATTTTCTATACAGTTAAAGGTGCTGATTACTTCATGTCTTCTTATGTCCAACCCAGTGTCCAGAATCCAGAGACATTCAATTCTCTATCATGTGTTGCGTTGACAGAGATAATCCAAAATGTACATATTTGAGAGATTGACATATAAATAGTCAAGAACCAAAATGTATTTTCTGGACAACCTGTTGCAGCCATGTTTATAGTTTCTATACTAACAACTGGCCTCATAAACATGCACAGGGAGTGGTCTGCTACAGCAACACTTAAACTAATCAATAGCACATATAGCCTATATATATATTTGTGAGGTCTGACATGATTTATTTTACAGTTAATGGGAGTGTTGACTGGTATTGATTCACCTCTGACTGGGAGACATAGAGCTGGTTTTTGTTTACTTTGGATTTTTACTGTTTAATGAGATGTCCGTGTTGTTTAGTGTACTCCCTGTACATACAAAGAGTGGACAAACAGGAACACATAACTACATGCAGTCACACTGCTGGGTGGGTTCACCCTCCATTAGCCTCATCCCTGGGTTAGTTGTTGAGCAACACAACTTGCCTATGGCTATTTGAACTGCCCCGGCCCCTGTGTGCAGCAGCTATGATGAACATTTGAAATATGCTATGGGCCGCATTTCATGGGCTGTGAACTGTTTAGAAAGAGTAGATTTTGGACTTTAATCTCAACAAAAGCGCTAAATACATTCTAGATTTATTATATAATCCATATGAAGCATCCAGACCCCTCGGATAATCTGGGACTACAGGTTTTACTGTGTGTTCCCAGAAGCAGAAACAAAGTGAAGCTGCATTCATTATGAGTTATTATGCTCCTCACCTGCCTGCACACCTGAGGTCTGCACAAACTGTCAGATCAGGGTTGAAAACGTTACCATTTGCTAAATCCTATATGCTATTCTCGTCTTTTACTGTCTTATTTCTTCTTTCCTGTTTTAAATGTTACCATTTTAATGACTTTTATATCATTCAAATTGCTATTATTGTCCTATACTGCCTTATTTCCTTCTTTTCCTTATTAAATGTAATTTTCTGTTTTGGATTGTAACATTTTAATGTTTTTTTTAACCATCCTACTTCCTATTATTGTCCTATACTGAGTTATTTCCTTGTTTTCCTTGTTAAATGTAATTTCTTGTTTCTGTTTTTGATCTTAAATGTATTTCTACCTACGCCTAGTGTATTAATTGTGCTATACGCATAAATCTGCCTTTAGATTAAAGCAGAAACACGGTTGTTCTGGGTGTGCCGACACAGCAGATGTAGACTGTTTATATATATATGTCCTTTCTCACCCAGCCCATGAAGGCTCAGGCGTTGCTGCTGCTGCTGCTGCTGCTGCTGCTGCTGCTGCTACACAGATGTGGAAACTCTCCCATCCTTTTTTTTCAGCGCCTTTTCAAGTGGGGCCTTTCACCCAGTTTTTTTAACCTCCACAAACATTACCTGACGTTAGCGACGTAAATAGAGATGTTACCTTTAATAACGTTGCTGTAAATCGTGCCTTTGAAGTCCTCTCGGGCTTGTTGGTCGAAGTCCTGGCCGTGGATGATCCGCATTTGTTTGAGGAAAGTCGACTTGCCGCTCTCGCCAGCGCCGAGCAGCAGGATCTTCACAAGCCGTTTCACGTACGGTTTCTCCCGGGAGAGACATCTGTCGATCTCCTTGGACTTTCGTAGTTGTTCGACCTCGCCGCTGTTGAGCAGGCAGACAGGTAGACAAACTTTTAACACGGACCTGGTCGGCAGGAAATCCGCCATGTTCGCACAAACTTCATCGATGCTAATTTGATGCATGCGCGTTCGCGGTGCGCGGGTACGCGACCAAGCCCCTTCCCTAAACTCAGGAAGTAGTGTTGCCGCTGCCTGTTTTTTCTTTTTTTCCTTTATTTATATGAAACACAGCAATACAGTTACAATCAAAGCAAAAGAAGAAATAAACTAGGGAACACTGTAAACAATGCAAAAGCTTATATAGAAATAAACAAACAAACAAAAAAAATAAATAGATGAATAATTAAATGAAAAAATTTAAAGCAAAAACAAATAAATTAATAGACGCAAGATTACATATCAATTAAAGACATAAAACGCAATACATATGTTGGTAGTTTTAACAGCTTTTTTGTTTTGTAGACTGGAAAAAGTTGTTATATCCTGTTCAAACTCTGACTTAATAGTGCTGCTGCTAACGCTAATTATAACAATAATAAACACTTTACCAGTTGATTCACGCAAACGCAGCGATTCCGTAGCTACAAAGTGTCTCGACACACACAAATACACTATTATTCACAAATACACTTTAATTGACGTTATATTATTGTAAATAATAAAGATTAAAGCGTTAATTTCACTTAACTTTCAACTTTTACACGGATTTAGCGATCCCGATTCCTGAATTACAACTGAAGCGCTCAGTTTAACAGTCGTATGTAACTATATAAAATACTTTATGTGTTTGTAAATGACAAAATAATCTTTAAAAAGTGTAAATAAATCGTAGCTCGACACTGCTCCGTTGATGACACGTCGCCCTCTGCTGGTTCACTCCCGTAACTGCGTCACACACAGTTTGACCGTTAGAAAAAAGCAGCGCTCTGATTGGCTGGTTCCCCCTCGAGCTTTAGGTATGCTACCTTCAGGGACTATGGGGAACGTGGGGATTTTGTACATTGAACGTATTCAAAAACGCCAACAAAACTGAAAATGCGGACGGAAAAAGCCTCGATTTGAAATGAGTAGGCCTAAACATTTTCACGAATCATCCGGAATATTCATTAGAAAATTATAGGACGATTGCTATAAATGATAGATTAATAAAATGTTTTCTATTAAATTATTCCATACTTTTACATTTTAGCCTGTTATGAATGAATTAACGACACATACTTCTATGTCATTGATTAATATCGAGCATCTGCTTACTTTATATCCCGGGTGTCATTAGGCTGACTCGCTTATACGTGAGAGATGAATATATAAAAGCGTTTATGCAATTTCCGAAGCTCCAACTTGCAGCGGAAGGAGAGCAAGCGAATGCACCATCAGTATCGCTTATTGCACTTCCCCTCCAGCATCCCCACACGACACGGGGGCTCACGCTCGACAGTAGCATCATATACGTTTCTGTGTGAGGGGGGAAAGCATCATTATGACCATTAAAAACGCTATCCGGGATCATGGACAGAGATATCGTCCACGGATGGCTTGTCTCAAGAAGGTAGGTTATCCTTCTATATCAGTGATGATCACAGCCTCTGCTCAGGGCTCAGAGAATATACCTGCACCTATAGATAGGTCACTTATATGAATTCTCCAACGCAGTCCCTGGGCTGTAGTTACCTGTTGTAACCCTGGCTCTACTGTCATTTACTCTTATTAACGGCAATAGCCTCTAAAACTCTCTGTATTCTCCACAGGTCCTCAGAGGTATTCTGTTTTCCCATTGCTTATAGTGTATAGGTTTATTTACTTTATTTTTTTCCCCCCAAAGCATGAAACCCCACAGGTGCTACAGAATGGTTTGAAGAAAAGCTACGAGACAGATAACAAGTGTGCTGAGTATTTGAATTTTGATTACATGATTAATTCAAATCCGTGGGAAAATAATATTTAATGCAAACAGGATGACAAGACAACAAAATTCAGCACATCACTTGTCTTTTTTGTTTTTTGCTCCTGGTGCATTCCCTATATCTTCCCATCACACTAAATGTTAGACTGTGTTTTGTCGCAACCTTTTCCACAGTGATAAGGTCATTCATTTTAATAAGCATTAAGCCTGGATCAGTATCAGTGCTTCCATTTACACCAAGCAGCCGCTGGGAAGAAGTTAATCCAGGCACTGTGTTTTGGAAAACGACAGCCGGCTCCTGTAGCCACA
This sequence comes from Decapterus maruadsi, assembly GCA_030347415.2. Lineage (NCBI taxonomy): Eukaryota > Metazoa > Chordata > Actinopteri > Carangiformes > Carangidae > Decapterus > Decapterus maruadsi. Next base: position 6,357,312 of record CM064888.1, on the reverse strand, counting down.
GAATATACAGCTCACCTACTTCATCTCACATTTCAATATCCATTTGACTTTTGGCTTTAGCATTAAAAAATTGCCGGAAATAACTGAAACAAAAGCTACTGGAGCTTCATTTGCAATATATTTCCAGAGCCTATTGATCCCAGATGCAGCAGCACTTGCTCACAATGTCCCACTCTCCAGGGGAATGCCCACTCAGAACTCATTTCCAGGAGAACCTCATGTTTTGGTCCATGAAAGCCCACTTTGGTCTGGCTCAGCCCGCGGCTTATAGCCTCTCCAGGATGACTTCAAAGCACAAAGCCACTTCAAACAGGCCCGAGAGTCAGCAGCAGCATACTCTGTCTCTCTCTCCCTCACACACAGACACCGCATTAATGCTCTGCACAATATCTTTTCTGGTACACACCTGAGCTCTGGTGTACCTGTGGGGCTCCGATGGTATGATCGCTAGAGAAAAAAAATATATCAAAAAAGAAAAAAACAGCAACCCAATGCTGGTTACAGGGCAGTGACTCAGTGCAAACCGCCCACACAAGCCAAACAAAGGCCATGAGATCATGCATGTAGCACTCCTCACATCTCACCTCTCGCCATGTTTAAATGCAGAGCAGAGGTGCAGAATTATGATGTTGTTTTTGGACGAAAAAGCTGGATATAGTCAGAGTCATGAAATCACCAAACATATGCCTCTGAGTCTAAACATCGCAGAGGGTCAACGACAGGCAATAACAGTAGATGCAATTTTAATTTACAGGCCGTTCATAACGTGATGATGTCAAGAACTAGCCAAGAAATAACAATTAATTGCGTAATGTCAAGAAATAGCCTAGAATAACGGCCAATTTCATAAGGTCATGTTGTTGGTAAAGCAAAAGATTACACCAAGTCTTTGCAATTGACTGTTATTTCTGGGCTGTTTCTAGACATTATGATGCAGTTAATTGTTATTTCTTGGCTATTTCTTGACATTACCACGTATAGGCTAATTAACGACCTGGAAATTAAAGGGTTACTGCAATAATTTCCCCCCAAATCTTCCATCAAAAAGAGGTTAACAGTGTTGAAGATGATGATAATGACCATTTATCTACCATGAGATCTAACCTGCTTTGAAGAAAAAACAAAAAAAACCTCAAATCACAGCCTGATTTTCCAACCTGTTGTCAAAGCAACCTGTTGGCATGGCGACCTCTGCCCCCTCTATCCCACCATACATCTGCTGCTGCTGCTGTTGTTGTTGCTGTTGTTGTTGTGGTAACCTGATGATCTTCCTCTGCAGGCGGAGAAGGTGCTGCTGGAGATGCAGGACCCCAAAACAGGAGTCAAGTCTCAGCCTCAGCGACTGGTTATCACAACAATACCACACGCCATCACCGGTAAAGAGGACACACTACACACACACACACACACTACACACACAATACAGACACACTACTGTCGAATGCACATATACATTAGTTCACACACTTGATGTTATTCAGCGGCTGGTTGAGTGATTTTCCCTGCATAGCCTCACTGGAGGATACCACGGCTCCGGGCTCAAACTGGAGAGCTACAGTACAGATTTCATCTCCATGACAACCCCCGCGGTCTCGGAGTCGGAGAGAGAGAGAGAGAGGGAAAAAGTAGGAGGTGAAGGAGGAGGATGATGATGATAGAGTGGGCAAGAGGGAGGAAAAAAAACTGAAGCAGAAACACAGAGAAAGAGAGAGACACAGTGAAGAGGTGGATGAATGAAGCTGGGAGAACTTTCTTCTTCTTCTTTTATCGTTTCCTTTCCTCCTCCTCCTCTTCTTCTCTTGTTGCTTCCTGTGCTCCCCCCTCCTTCCTCCTGTCTCCCCACATTAGCAGCAGCGGCTAACAGGCCGTCGCCACAGCCAGCAGTGGAAGGGTTTGGCATTTACAGGCGTACACCCACCCAGCCATCAACACAACACGCTCTCAGCACTTATTTCCTCTTAAAGCTGCTTTTATAACGGGTTCTGCATAATTTCCTTTCCTTTTTTTTTTTTTTTTTAAACCTCTGACTTATCATTTGCATCCTGTCTGCTTCCCTCAGGTGAAGACATAATTGCGTGGTTAGTAGACAGATTCCAGATTGACGCACAAGGTGAGGATACAAGTCTATTTTTTGAAATCATTTTTTATAAAAATACAGTTTTAACTAAATTATCATTGCAACAGCAGCTGTTATTATATTCCTGCTCATCTTTCTCTCTCTTCTGCTCAGAGGCGAGGAGTTTTGGCTCCAAGCTGGTGGCGTTAGGTTACATCTACCCTCTACAAGACCACAAACGTTTAGTGATCAAACCAGATGCATCCCTCTATCGTTTCCAGGTAACTCACACCACCACAGCACTTTTTTTTTTTTTTTTGCACTAACATTTGAAACCCAAAGGAACTATTCTAGATGTAATGTTAAAGTTATTCTGTGGTCTCACTCAAACAGAACAAGAAACATCCTTTTCAATACTTCAGTGGGTTTTTTTTTCTTGACTGATTTCACAGATGACTGTCAAAATAAAGGTCGTTTTCACATTTTTACAATTTTGTTGATGTATCATTTTTATTAAGATACAGCAGTAAATTTTATATCATTAATTTAGATATCATTTGTTAAAGCTTTCTTTTTTCTAATTTCAATGTATTCTGTACAATTTTGAGTTGATTAGGGTTGAACAATGTGTCAGGAGATGACAAAAGTATTTGTGGTCTTATATGTGGACTAACGGCATTAGATTTACAAGATTTTTTGCATCTCTCTGTGATGATGATCCCTGATATTTGTGTTGGAGTGAACTAGTCAAAACAGACAGATACACACTCAAAGTTTTTTTTATTTATCTTTACCGACCGTAAAAGTATAAGAGAACACAGACATGAGGACAGTTTCAACCAATTTCTAACTATATAATCCAGCAAACATGCACACTAACCAGACCTGGACCACACAGATGCTGTTTGAAGTGACGGTTTCACAGCCGACACAACATCTTACAGAGATTAAATATGTCTTCAGAAGAAAAATAAATATCGCCATGAACTAGCTTTACTTACTCACGCTCTATTATGTAGCAAAAAACAACAAAAAAAAGTAGCTTGCAAGTGAAATTCTGGCTGTGAAGACTGTTTAGGTGAGCAACAGGTGGCCGCACAACATCCGCTTGGTGTCGTTTACAGTTTGCTGGCTATTCCAGATTGGGATATAACCCAATCTGGAATGGAGATTGGGAAAGGTCCGACTCCTACTCAATTAGGAACAGTTAGAAATCATATGTAGCGACACGCTTGAGGATTATGTTGGTAAATAATCGTTCAAATTCAAGTTCATAAACTGACATATAGAGCCACGACCCCGACTGTTTGGTGGAAATTGAGAAAATATGATCAATTAGACAACATAAAGGTGTAAACCTAACTGTGGCGGCTCACGCTTGAGTCCAATTAAGGCAAAGAATTCACTTAAATTGGTTTGGTCCTTTCCAGACACCGTACTTCTGGCCCGCACAGCAGTGGCCTGTTGAGGATACAGATTATGGTTAGTAGTAGCAGTAGTTACGTTTCACATTTCAATCTCAGGTCTCTCTCATCAATGCTCAGCTAACACTTCCCTTTCTTGTTTCGCTACTGAAAGCAATCTACCTGGCGAAAAGAAACATACGGAAGAAAGGAATCCTGGAGCTGCACGAGCAGGTGAGAACGAGACGGAGGGTCCCGGGAGAAATGAATTCTGTTTGTTCTCGGCGTTTAGTGACGCATCGTTTTATGTCCTCAGGAGCAGTATAACCGTCTGCACAAGTGGATGAATCATAAATGGGACTTTATAGTGATGCAAGCTAAGGAACAGTACAGGTAGGTGTGCGAGGAACTCAAAAGAGACGACACTCGAATTGAAGATCACACAGCTGTGACGATCCTCTGTGTTTATAGAGCTGCAAAGGAGAGGAAGAAACCAGACCGTGTGGTTTTTGACTGCCAGGAGAGAGCCTACTGGGTGGTTCACAGGCCTCCGGTGAGAATACACTGACACACACACACATGCACACACACATGCACACACTCAGATAGCTATCAGACTTGTAACTGCGCACACAGGATGCAGCTTCATGTAGATAACTGGAGGATTGCTAGCAGACAGAGAGGTCTGAAAATAAATTACACTCCGCGTCTCTCTATACTTCCCAGGGCATCTCATTATCTCTACCCATGATGCCTCATTACCATTACATGTCCAGTCAGAGGAAAAGGGCATGAGTGATTAATATTTCAGACTGGGTAGGAGTTTGGATGCCGTGGGGTTTCCACCTTGTGAGTCTCGGTCTAACTCGGATGTCTTCAGGCTGGATCACCGACCGCCGACCAGACATCCAGAGCTCCCAAATGACCCCGGTTCACTCTGTGTCAAGTGGATTGTGGTAGTTTAATGAGGCAAAAATGTGCTGAAATAAAAAAAGGTCAACTTTATATTGACCCAGATATGAGCTACTCCAGGTCATAGTGTGGTAATAAGGAAAAATATTGCTCATTTTATTGATAATTGATGCAGCTGGAGTTGTTAAGTTGGACTTTTTAACACGGGAGTCCAGTTTTTCACACCTCATTGCTGTCTCTACTTTAATTAATGACCTCCATAATAAACACACATTGTGAAATCGTGTTTGTTTCTTGTGTGTGTGTAGCCTGGGGCGGTGAGCGGCATGGACTTTGGGCTGGAGCGACGGGCAGATCCTAACTCAAGCGAGGTAACAGGTGAGTCTGTGTATGACCTGTATGAAGATAATTCCTGTCCAATCAGCTTATTCTGCATAAGAGGCTTTGATGCATGGATCCATGTGCAGTCGAGGCGTCTTATCCTCCCTGTCCTCTCCCTGTCTGCTGTTTCAAACATGAAACTATCTCTCACAAAAATTAATCTCTTCTCTTCTCTTCCCTTCTCTTCTCTTCTCTTCTCTTCTCTTCTCTTCTCTTCTCTTCTCTTCTCTTCTCTTCTCTTCTCTTCTCTTCTCTTCTCTTCTCTTCTCTTCTCTTCTCTTCTCTTCTCTTCTCTTCTGCAGGCATTTCCTGTGGCTCCTTACGGACACTTAGACACATCAATGCATATTTATCCTTATCATTATGTTTCTCTTACATCTTAAAACTACTTCTACATCATAGCCTGGAACTTAAACTTGAAGGGGATGATGATTGGATAATATAGACTATTGCGATATTTTGGGATACTGTAAACAAAGCGATGGGCACTGGGATTTTTTCCTCCTCTAAAATCTATTTTTAGAAAGACTCTCATATTTTACATGCACAAACAAATACAGTTTATTGTTATGCATTTTAAACAGTCGTGTCTGCATTTGCATTTCACAGTTCCTGCAACACCAATCATAGAAGAAGTCAGAACAGGAAGGGAAAGATAAACATTATAGAATTAGATTTGCAGACAGCTACATTACTATAATATATGTAGATATTCACTGCAACATACAACAAAACTATTTTTTGTGTGCAACCTGAACAAGTGAATTACCATCAATCACAATCAGAGGCTCAAATCCAACAAAAAACACCAGCAACTTATCATAACTGATAAAATATCAGTATCACAATAAAGTTGATATTTTCTTACACCGTTACCAAGTTATTTATTCATTTCTTTGCATCAGTCGCAGTTGAAAATTACAAGTTTGAAAGTGAAAAATATTCTGAATAAACAAAAAACATATCTCTAATTCTCAGGCACTGATGATGATATGATTTTTAAAAACTGCCCATCATGAATCCAACAGTATTATGCTACTTTATGACACTCCACTGTGCCTTTGATTATTATATTTGTCAGTATTTTGACACATTATAAATGTAAAGCACCATTTAATGTTTACTTTGTTTCCCTCAAGGTAAAAACCCCGGACTTCTACGAGAGAATTGTAAGTGAGATTTTATCCTCCTCTCTTCCTTTTGACTTTTCCATCATTTTTCTCTCCCTGTGTTTCATCTGAACCAGGCAGCTGCGCTAACTGTTAGCGCCGATCCACAGGGACTGACCTGTTTTCCTCACAGTTTTATAGTAGCTGTCATCTCTGCTCCGCTCCCTGCAGATGATCTTTACACAGCAGTCAATCATGAGGCCCAGAGTGAAGTCATCTGTGTCCATTGGCGCGTAAGATTGTGTTTTCACTTCTCATACTGTATCCGTGACAGGACAGGTGGTTCACGCTGTTTGTAGCACAAAGAGTGTGTTTAAAAATAGCAAATACTGTACACACGATATCTTTACCTGAGTCACCAACAAAAGGAGGACAGGTGAAAGTCACGCACACGAGGGATTTGACACATGTGCTGTCAGTTCATGTTTCTTCTGTTTAGCAGAAGCTACAGTATGCATGTCACTTTTCATGACTCATCAGTAACTTATTATCATGTTGTGCAAAAATTGTAAACAAAACCTTTAAAAAAATTACTTTTCTTTTTCTTTTGGATACTTATACACTACAAAAACTAGTCAAAAATGTAATTTCTAGTCAAAACAAATTCAATTATACTTAAAATAAGACTCATCTGAAAAAAGTAGCTTGTTTTTAGACACTTTTTACTTTCTTCAAGCATATTATCACTTGAAATAAGTAGAAAAATCTGATAATAGAAGTTTTTCTTTCTTATTACAAGCACAAAAAACTTTCACTGGCAGATTTTTCTACTTATTTCAACTGAAAAGTGAAAACTGAGTCCTATTTTAAGTGGAAAGAGATTAGTTTTTACTGAAATTGAGACATTTTGACAAGAAATAAGACAAATATTCTTGGGAAGATTTTGAGTTTTTGCAGTGCATCACATTAGTACGGTGGCCCTGAGAGGTCAGTGCACTGCAAAACACATGCAAAGGCACAGACTTGCTGTAAATTCACTTCCGATGACTCTAACAAACAAACTAAGCACATTTTATACGTCAAAGTTTAAGTTTGGCCTGTGCTGTATGGTTACTCATATTGAAAATGTTCAAACATTATATTAACAATTATTATAACAGTTATATTAACAGTAAATTTCTCCCCCCTTCTTCTCAGCCTTGTGAAATACTGCACCACCTACTACACCCATGACCCGTTCCTCTCCAAGTGTCTCCCCAGCAACCCCTGGCTCACTGATGACGTCACATACTGGACTCTGAACATGCCCAAGTGCGTCAGGTTGAATTACACTCATTTAAGATAATGTGCCTGCCATCTCTTCTACGTTAATGGTTTTCTTCCTCTGTGGTTTGTGTGTGTGTGCACCATCAGTGTGGAGATACCGACCAAGATGCGCGTGGAGCGGTGGACCTTCAGCTTCGGCGAGCTGCTCGCAGACCCCCGAGGACTAGAAGATTTCAGACTCTTCCTGAAGAAAGAATTCAGCAGTAGGATGCTCGACTCTAGAGATTCATTTGTGTTGCCTTTACATAGAGATACTGTAAGATGAGCAGCATGCTAGCGGTATTTTCTTTTCCGTTTTTTTTTACCCCTTTCCAGGTGAGAACGTGGCATTCTGGGAAGCCTGTGAGGAACTGAAGTGGGGCACAGCTGCGAGCATGAAAGAGAAAGCAGAGCACATCTACAAGTAACGTCCTCTCCTCTATACATACAACTGGAAAGAATGGTCAATATTATTGATTAGCCCGTTAGTCTCTGATAGAAAATAAATCAGAGGCTGATTTGATAATGTCTTTAATGATTATTCTTTCAGTACCTGCAGTAGTAAAGTTGATTGATGAGTAAATGATAAATAAAATACTAATATAAAGGCTTGACTCTGTTTAGCTGTGGGATGTTTTTGTCATTAATTGAAAACCTGCTGCAGCAGCTGCTCAGACTCACGTCATTCAGCTTCGTGTTAAACTGTTTCCCATGTGTTTCTCCAAATCTCTCGATCCCAGGACCTTCCTGGCCCGCGGCGCTCCACGCTGGATCAACATCGACGGAAAGACAATGGAAGTCACAGTCAAAGGTCTGAAACACCCACACAGATACGTCCTGGACCCAGCCCAGACTCACATCTACATGCTCATGAAGAAGGTCAGTGAACGCACCGATAAGTGGGATTTGGCCACTTGTTGTTTAAATGAACTCTCACCCATTTATAATTCATAATGTGTTGGTGTTTCAGGATAAATACGGGCGCTACATAAAATCTCCAGTCTTCAAGGACCAGATGAAAAAGGCCATCGGTCCTGAGGAGCACAAATTCACGTAAGAGGAAACTTTTATTTCTCATCGACACGATATCTAAGAAACAAAACTTTACAACTTCAAATTGTGCAAACATTCACAAGGACTCAAAGATGAATGGGTTTGATTTTGGGGTCAAAGGTCAAAGGCACAGTGTCCTCACCATGCCTTTTGTAAACAATATCTCCATAACTCCATGAGATAATTTCAGTTTGGCCATCAAACACAAACTATGTTAAATAGTAATATCTTATTTTATCTAATATTTTACAGAGTTACAGTGTGCTTTATTGGTAAGATAAGAGAAAAGGACAATTCAAAACAATAATAGGGGTCAAACAATAAAATAACACAAAGGATAAAGGAAAGACATGTGTTTTAAGAGGGGATTTAGAAGTGGCAGTAATTTGGCAACTTGTTGGAAAAAAAAATCTGCCTGAGACAGAAACAGCTGCAGAGTCAAATGAGGAAATGGAAACATCAGTTATTCCCCACAAAGACGTAAAAGTGACGTTGGTCTGAGGAACTAAACTTCTCTAATCTCTCTGGCCGATGTTTGTGACCCTGTAGATTTCTAAAACCACCACATCCAGCAGCACTCTGCAGGACTTATAACTCTCACCTTGTCTTTCCCTTCCTCCTCCTCTTCTTCTTCTTCTTCTTCTTCTCTTCTCCCTCCCGATCACATCCCTCCCGTCTCCCAGTGACGCCCAGTTGGAGCACAATGCGAGGAACAGACGGCCTGGTCTCAGCCCGATCATCCTCCGGCAGCAGGAGCAGGAGCTCAAAGCCAAGATGGCCGCCAGTGCCCCTGTTGACATCACACAGGTCATGAGCAAACTTAGCAAGCAGGGCAAGGACGCCCCCCCTCCTCCCCCTCCTCCTAGGAGATGAACACATGATCTACAGTGATTTATTATTATTTATTTATTCAAAAAGAAGCTTTATTTATTTGTAAATGATAAAATATATATATTTTAATGGCATATAGCCTCAGTTTAAAAGCTGCAATAAATAGATATTAGACAAATGTAGTTCCCTCCAGTTATATGGAGCTTTTTAGTGTCTTTTTATTGACATCCTACAGCCTTACTGTTTGCTTCACTCTCAGCGCTTTCTTTTTTGTTTCTTTCTTCTTTTTTTGGCAGCAATAAGTAAAGAAAAAAAGGCAAACGCACATAGTTATCGATTAATAGCTGTCAGTTTGTTTCCATCGCCCACAAGTGGATAAAAACTAAGCTGTGCAGCAGGTTGTTTTCACATTCAAACCTCCACATGTAAAACCCATCCATGCTCATGTCAGAGAAGCACACAGGTGATCGTCTTTGCTTTGTTTCTCTACAGAAAGAGAAAGTATCTGGTTTTCTTTGGTCGGACAAAGAAGCAAATATAAGAAAGTGAAATGGAAATGTGGAACATCCTGAAAACAAAGCCACTTGCACGTTAGGTTAAAAAAAAAAAAAGATGTAAAGTAAAACAAGAAAAAAAAAACTTGTTACCGCTTCTCCTTTGTGGTTCATAGTTTTGGTTTGACAAGTATTTTCCAGGTTTTGAACTGTTTACCACTGAGATTTAAATCCCACCATGAGTTACATTTACTAAATTTGAATAGAGCAGAACAACAAAATAAAGTGAACTGAGCCTTTAAACACAGAGTAAACCACAGCGAGCACAAACGACCACCATCTGTTTCCATCTGTTGTGTTTTTCTGTTCATACGACCAGTTTGTGTTGTCGTACCGTCCATCTCCACTCATTCATACACATTCATGCTCTTTGTACTGTTTGTTTTCTCATCAGCCACAATAAAACATCCTCAAACCACAAACTCTCACTCTCATGTGTTTGTCTTGACTCGTCCTTCACTCACTGTTTCATCTCATCTGAACGTCACGTTCCCACAGCTGTCTGCCATATCTGATGATGATGATGATGATGATGGTGGTGGTGGTGGTGGTCCTGATTACTGGTAATGAGACCAGACACAGTTTATCTCTGTTTCTCTTCCTGTGGAACTTCCTGTTGTCATACTTCAATTTCTCTTCCATTCTTAATGTTTGTTTCTCTCTTTCTTCATGAGTTTCTTTTCTTTCTGACTTTGTTTTTCACATTTTCTCTCCTTTTTTTTGTGCATTTGTCTTTTCGTGCATTTATTTTGTTCTATCTGTCTTTTCATGCTCTATCTCTACTTTCTTCCATTTCTTACTTTCTGTCTTTTTCATTTCTTTCTTTCTCTCGTGCAATTTGTTTTGCTTTCAAATGCATTTCTCCTTTTTCACTTCATTTAAAAAAAACAACATATTTCTTCTTTTTTACTTTTGTTTCCCTCCAGTTTTACTATCAAATACAATAACGTGTTACTGTATCTGAGGTTCCTCCTTGCCTTTATAGGTTTGTATCATAGTCGGATCAATTGATGGTCAGAAACAAATTTAAAGTGTTTTTTCGAGTGGGTTATCAGAGTATTTTGGGAGATTTTGGAGTCATCTGTCATGCTTTGCTCACATGTGTTTGTTACTATGATGTCTCAGTTGATTAACCATTATGAATTCTTGGTGATTTTGCTCATAAAACCTTCTGCTGAACGTTTCCACTCCCTCTCTTATGCTTTTCTCTAACTTGAATCTTTTGACCTTTGACCTCACAGCTGTGCCGCTTCACCACCCCTGTCCCCCACCTCGCCGTCTACTCCGGCTTCACCGACCCCCCCTCTGCCAACGCCTCACCCTCTCTGCCTTTCCTGGCCCACTCCCCGGCCTGTCCCTCCCCCATCAGCGTGGCCTTGGACAGCACCTCGGCGTCCGAGCGCCGCGTGGAGGCCGGTGAAGGAGGAGGAGACGGAGACGGGTACAACCCCAACGAGGCCCGAGCGCCCGTGGGTGGGAGCGTGTCCAAATCCCGCATGGCTCTGTCGCTGCGGCGCCTGCTGAAGCGGGGCTGCACCCCCTCCACCATGTTCGCCAGCTTGTCGCCGAAATGCCACTCGGCCGCCGGGACCAGCAGCCGCATTCAGCCGATCAGCCCCGATCAACCCAGTCAGGCCCCGCCCAGACGGATCGGAAAGTGAGTCGTGTCTGCAAAGTCTCTCTAAATGTTTTCATTTCGTAGGTGGAGGTTGGAAATCAGGCAGACTTGAACTTTCAAGTGCCAAGTTTAAGTTTTTTATTGAACAATGTGCGTGAAAATAAATCATAATTGCTGAGTGAAGCCGTTTGATTGCCAAAGTTTAATTAGTTTGTCCTTAGGTGTAAATGGAAATTGAAGCAAAAGAGTTATGAGATATTGATGATAATCATGAAAAGCACCACGACCTTGACCCTTGACTTTTGACCTGTAACCACCATAATCTAATCAGTTCATCCCCGAGTACCAAATTAAAAGAAGTTCCCTCAAGGCTTCATGGAAATACTTAACTCACAAGGTCAAAAACTGTGATTTTTGAGCACACCATGCCCTTAAAGTGGCATTATACATAGCATACAGTAGAGACAAAGAGGTGGTGGAGACCAAAACCAAACCAAAAGTGATTATTCAGTAAATTGATTGTGTAAATAATCAGTTTGCTATTATCTTACCTTATTTCCCTATCCTCAAGTGTGCAGTGAATCAATAGATGAACTAATACGTTTAAAATGTGATGATTTTGTCTATGTTTAGATATGTTAACCTGCCCATTTAGATTCAATCTGTATAAAACGTGTCTCACGTCGAGCCTTTTCTTCAACTTTGAACAGTTTCTTCCAGATTAAAGTGGATATTCCTCCAGAGTGCCGTATCTACCCCATAGAGTCGGAGGATGAGGATGAGGAGCAGCGGGCTGCCTCTCGGGGAGGCGTGGGAGCTAAAGAGATCATCTGCCCCTGGGAGAGCCTCACTCCACAGAACGGGACGGGTTAATAGGAGGGATTAACACAGGTATAAAAAAAACAAACAAACCTGGTTTTTAAAAAAAAATCTGTGTGGAGCAGACGCAGCGTGTCTGTGTAAACAAGCTGGCGGCAGATTTTCCCCATGTTCTGACAGAGATTAAAAAAACAAAAAAAGAGATCTCACACAGTGCATGACGGTGTAAAATCTCTGTGTTCATTGTCCCTGTGTAAACGTGGTCACACTCCCACCACCAGGCCACCAAGTGCAACATAAAAACCAAACAACATGAGGACTGACACACACCTGTCAATCTGAGACGCTGTGGAGAAGATGGCTGTTGGTCTATGACAGACTCGGCAACAACTTCTTCTGTCCACACTCCTTAATATAAAGGAAACCTATGTTTTGAGTATCAAACAGTCACTACCTTTAGCTTTTAAAGGAGCTATGTGAAAGTTTTTGCTATCGTTACATACCTTACATTAGCATTAGCACCTTTTGCAAAATGCAGTTTTTGAATCAAACGTCATTTCCTATCTTCCTAAGAGCTCCAGGAATGGAAAACAACTCTTTTCTCTTTTCCTTTCACATCATAGCTACATAAGTCAGCATGCTAGCAGCTAGCTAGCACCAACCTGGTGATAGCGACTCAGTGTAGCCTCCAATCGGCCCCTAAAGAAGATCTGGTGCTGCTCAGAGGACCGTGATCTTGACCTCTGACCTCTGATCTTGTGAACACAATCGGCCGCTTTACATGGACGCTGTTTCTTCTTTCTTGATTGAATTCATTCCAAATGAGTCTTTCGGGTTAATTGTTTACATGTGATATGATCTGATCCGATCAGGTGTTTACATGACGAGCCACTGCAGCCGTGTGGCCCCACCGAGTGTTTACATGAAGCAGAGACTACTTTGATCAGATTAACTGTTTACATGGATTATTGATCCAAAAATTGACCAGCATAAACCACCCGTCTTGATCAGAATGAGCCCATTCGGAATAAAATTTTCCAATTGACAAGTTTACATGACGCAATTTTATTCGGATCGGCATTTATTCTGATTATTTGTGTCCATGTAAACAAGGCTAGTGATGACTGAAGCTCTCATTAAGTGACAATCACAGTCAGTCGTCCTCTCTCAGCAAGAGATGTTTAGACAAAGAAAAACTTACAAATAGCTCCATCTGCTGCAGGATAATCCCAAATCTTCCCCTAAACCAACCTCCATTAATTCTACTATTTTCATTCATTCATTTAACATTTTATATTTGGCAGGGCATTTATCTAGTTGATATTGCCCGAAATCCATCTGTTAAGAAAGAAGAACCAACTACGAGTGAGTAATTTGCATGTATTTGTTTTAATGCAAACTTCTCCTCAGCTTTCCAGGAAACTACCGAGCTAGACGTACAACTGTCTGAACGAACTTCAGCCAACAGGAAGTTGAGCGTTTGATACTTAGAACATGTTTTTTTTCTCAAACTACAGCCTTACTGTCACCAACCTTTACTGATGTGAGCACCAGCTGAGCCAGCTGTTTAGGACAAACATGGTGTATAAGCAACCAAGAGCTTCAAAAACTGAGCCGTAGCTTTCACATTCAACACCTCATGTATCTGTACAAACAGTAGCCGAACAGCAGCCTTATCCACCTGTTCTGTTTTTCTTTCTTTGGCCTTCAAGGTTTCTACAGAGCAGGCATATACGCAGACGTGTTTGGGGACCAGCGCCAAATATTGATGAACTAAAATTATTTTCTAATTTGCAAAGAATAAAACTGATGATCATCAAGTTATGTGTATATATATATAAAATATATAAATGTTTACATCCTAGAGAGCCAAAGCAGAAAGGACACACATAGACTGCCTGTGCACACGCCTGCTAAAAACATAGATGATGTATTTGTATATTTACTGAATAACGACCAGTTTTCTGAAGTAGAGAAGTGTTTTTGTGCTGCTAATAGACTTAGATGCCTAATCCCTAATTTACTTACCTCTTACACACACGATGTGAAATGACCGAAAGGATGCATTTCACGTCCAGTGGGAGCGCACGAGCAGCTTGTCCACATGTTGCTGTACCTGCAGATGTGCACACACTTATTGTAATGGGTGGGGCAGGGGTGGGGTGGAGTAATAGTTTTGTATCTGGCTCCACGGCTGTTTTGTACTCTTTGTGTAGCTGTTGTGTAACTGTGCACAACAAACCCTGAGCGAGGTGTTGATATTTTCCGTGTCTCTCCACTTTTTGGTGATTGTGGTGGTGGCGGCGGCGGAAGAGGGGAGACGACACGACGGTACAATGTGAATCAATTGTCAGAATGTATTATCTTTACCATGTTTACAGATGCAAGAATGTGAAAAATACCTTAACTTTGTTGTATTTGATTTGTACATTCCATGGCTTGTGTCAAGTGCCTCAATAAATGACTGTCTTAACAAGAAAGGCTGGCTTGTGTTTCCCCAAAAATGTAATATCTATTTTAGTTTTCTGATATTTTACTATGACTGTTTGACCACCATACACAATGTACATAACACAAAAAAAACACTTCATTTCTAGTGTCTAAACAGTTGAATTCAGTTTAGTGTATCATATAGAGCAGTTGCCACAGGTGGTAATTTGAACGTATATTGACTAAAAAAAGTAACACTATTTAGTCTCAGAACAAATATTTGTATATGTCTGTTTCAAAACTTTGTCCAATGGGAGGGGGTGTCAGTTTACGGGGTTGAGGTTTGAGAACCACTGATATAGAGCTTCAACACAGTCTATATTTGTCTTTTAAGCAGGTGGTTGCACTGATAACAAATTATTAGATCAATGAATACCAAATGAATGCAGTTGGGGCGGGCTGACTCTCAGCTTCAGAGTCGGTCAGGGTGATGACACTACTCGGCCACTAGGTGGCGATACAGCCATAACAACTGGATGTGGGTGCTGTTTATATTGTAACACAGGCTGGTGAGCGTGAATAAGAGATCCAGGTCCTGACTGAATTGTGAAATATCAAAGTAAACAAGATATATTACTATTTGTGAGATTTTCTAAAATTAGAAATTCCCTCATTGCTACTCACTTTATGGGAGAAGTTATTACACAAGAGCCACAGGGAAACTGGCTCAGCTCCCTAGACATATATAAAACAATACAAATTAATATCATACAGATGTTACTTCAGGGTTTCTGTGCATGAAAGAAAGCGATTGAACTTGTTGTCAACAGCATCTCTGCCACTGCACATCTCGCTGACTGATGTGGAGAAACACACGACCACTCAGGTTAGTGAACTGAGGCTGGAGCGCAGCTTTGATCTGGCTCTGTGGTTTTGGTGCCTGTGAACAGAACCAGCCGATCGCTATCTCAACAACACCCACACAGGGACGTCCACGCGCAGTCCAATCATACATTAGCTTACCAAGGAGGACCAGATTTATGCAGCGTACTTAACATTCATCTGAGGTGTGCATATATTACAATATATTTGTGTGGAAGTATCTTTTAATCAAGCTCAGTGTTTGGTGTTAGACCTGAATGAGTTTCTCAGAAACCATATTTATCATGGTTTGTTTTTTCCTTTTAGTTTCAGGACAGTTGCACATTTTGTTGATTATCTGCCTTGAACTCTTTGATTTCACAGTTACCTGTGGCTCAAACTGCTGGGCTGCTTGTAGCTATACAGTAGAAAATAAATCTTATATGATACATAAATATCAGATTCTCGCTCTGCAATTTAGGCTTAGGCTAAAAACATTAATGTAAAAACTATTTGCATTCTAGCATAGTTTGCAAACTAACTCACAGCTAATGTCCGAACATGGTTCAGCTGACTACAATCGTTAAGATTCACCAAGCTAATTGGCTAATTGTAGCTTTAGTCTGGTGTTTGGGATGAAAAAAACACAACAATCAGACAGATACAGCTAAAGATAAAAGTTCTGAATCTGAATAATGTGTTAATGTAGGCGCTATATAAATGTAATCCATTATTATTATTATTTATAAAACAACTTCTTGTTTACCTGTTGCCTTCGATGAATTTGAGGTCAACATCTGTCTGTAAAGCAGATAAAGGATTTGCTACTGACTGGTCCTTTAATGCTTCACTCATTTGACTTGAGTGCATTAAGAGCCACTTCCTCTTGAACTGGAAACCAGAGCGGCATAAACAGGAAAACAAAACAATGCATCAAAAATGCAGCAAAACAATGCACACACGCACACACACACACACAGAGTGACAACTAGCACGCACACTCACACACATACACACAGGTAGTCTCTGCAGACATAAACATGTGTCGGCCGCTGTGTGTGACCTCGCTGTGACATGATGAATGACCAAATCAGAGGCGTAATGAAACGCTGCACATTCGCCTGCTGCTGCTTCCCTATGTATTCATGTGTGTGTCTGTGTGTGTGCACGTGCATGTTTGTGTGTGTGCGTGCGTGCCCAGGACCTCAATCAGAAACACAGGTGACCTGGTGTCTCGCTGAGCTCGTAGGTTTGACAAGAGGAGATAATTACTGGTAACCCCCTGTAAAATCAACCATGGAGTGAAAGTGAGTCGTGAGGAAGAGGAAGAGGAAGAGAAGTGACCTTGAAACTTCAACTATATCTTTACGGCCTCCTCTTTGCCCTGTGATACCGTTTGCCCCACATGCGTCCTCATGACCTCCTTTTATTCCTCCTCCGTACCTGAAGGGGTCTTTGATTATTTCGTACTCTAATTCAACTCAGTCGTAATCCTGTCAGCGTGGCCCGACCCTGTGACCACTCAGTTCATTATTCATTATAATATATCATTATTCTGATACTATTATTTTAAAGGGAATGAACTCAGTCTGAAAATCAGGATTTCAGTTATTTTACACAGGTAACTGGACTTGATTGAAGTTTTTTAAGACTTTCTTGAAGTCTGAAGTCTTTCAACTACACATGTGCAAATCACACATATTAGAATATTAATGATCACCTTTTCATATATTTCAATTTATTGATTTATTCATCTAATTTGAAGGAAACACAGATCATATGGTTAATTTTGGCCACTTTTAAATAATTTTTCACATTATTTGCCTTTATAACAACGAATAAAAATCTCACAGCAAATCTCGCGCAGCCACTGGGAGCTACTGCTACAACAAGGCTAAAAACAGAGACCAAGTTAGTTTTTTCCGAACAACTTTTTCATGTGGCGGCTTCAGGACACTTGGGTCAGCACAGACGAGCAGTATGGAGGTATCTGGATGTTTCATAGTGTGTGTTTTGGACGATTCAAAAGTGAACTCTATCCACCGCCATTATATGAAAATCCGTTGCCAGCCGGACCCACTCTGAAACTCCAAAAGTGTTTTGATGACTCTGAAAGTTCTTTGTTGGCATGACGGTGAGTAGAAAATTGATGAATTATCGATATTGGGTGAAGTATCCCTTTAAGTCCAGCTGCATATACTGTAAACGCACACTGTCTTTACATAAACCGATGCAGCATCACACCACTTCTTCTTTTGCTCCAGACAAACGCCTTAACTACCATGACCTCTAGAGGGCTGCGCCACTTCAACGTAAACAAGTCATTCTTTGGCTTTTTCCTAAACAACCGTTTTTCCCGTTTCCTGACTGAGGACAGTTTGAAACTGACACGTGGAGTGTGCGAGAGAGAGACAAAGCGATTTGGTCATGACCACGCTGCTGGGATGTCAGGTGAATTTCAGGCTGAATAAAACTGCAAGATCTCTGTCAGCTATGCCTTAGGGTAAAGTTTCCCAAGAATAACAAACCAACCAACCTCTGTCGCTCCCTCTGCATCCAAACACACTACACACACACCAAAACCAATGACATGCACATGCATTTTACACATATTATGCACACACGTGGGCAAACTCACGCACACACAGATTTATGCACGCCCACGCATACAATCTTTGTCTCATGAGAAATGGTATTAATACCTGGCAGGCTTTAAAATGTCAGCCAGTCTCAAACAAGGTGCACAAAGACCCAATTTATTTATGGATCTGACACTTCTCATGTCTTTCTGCTCTTGAGCTATTTTTTGCTTTCAAAGTGTGTCTTTAGAGGAAGGAGGAGGATGAGGAGGAGGAAGGGGAGGAGGATGGATGGAGATGAAGACGTGGACTGACTGAGTGCTGGAACAAAAGTGTGTGGGACAGAGACCCAGACGATCAGCTGGTGAAGCCCTGAGGATTTGGTGTTTTAACCCACGACCCCTCTTCTCTGACCCTCGCTGTGATCAAAGTGTTGCAATAAGGTGATAAAAATATCCCTAATGTGGGCTAATAAAAAACAAAAAACATCAGCATTCAGCTCTGATTGCCTGCTTTCTAATATGAGTTGATGGGAGTTTATTTACTCTCCTCTCCTCTTGTCTTCTTCCATTGTCTTTTAATTCTCACTCTCCATCCGCCCCTTTTAGTATTCACCTCCACACTCTCTCACACAGTGGTCCAATCTCCAGAGCTGTTTACTCATTGAGTGATGATTGCCTGTTTAAACATCTGTCCTCACCAGTGTACACAGCAACACACACATACAACACACACAGCTCCATGTCTGGTTGTATTCCTGACAGCAGGTAGCATCCGAGTCTACCTGGATGAATCAAACGAGGTCTGGCAAAGGTCTCCACTCCTTTTACCACCACATCTAATTGTGAGGTTAAACTCCCTCTGATGGGAATTATAAGCAGGACCCGGTCCCACTGAGAATCAACTTCACAAAAGACAAAGAGCTTAAATAAACTAGAACGAATGCCCACAGTCTGCACCGACAACCTGGACGACCGGGATCGTTTCCCCAGGAGCAGACAGGACCAAAGCAGAGCCAAAACAACTATAAACATTGGATTTCAAATCCAATTCAACCTGCATTTGGATGGCTATTTAGATCTTTCAACCATTCCCCAGTTGGCTGTTGTTTGGTCGAACATTACCCACAAGAACAAGCTGATATATCACAACAAAGAAAAGTCAAACATACACAGTCTGCACCTACAACCTGGGTCGTCCACTCCTCTCAGCAGCAGGTGGCTCAAACCAGAGCCAAAAAGCAAGCAACAGGCATTGCATTTCAAACAAACTGAACCTGCAGCTGGATGGCTATTTAGATGCTCCTGCTGGACGTATTGTTTGGCAACATGAAAACAAGATGATATATTACAATATGTTTTACTGCTCTGGTGGTTTAAAATGAATAGAAGTGGATTTATTACTTGCTCCCCCCCCTTCTGTTAACATGTAGTAGTTTAAAAACACAATCATCACTCCCAGTCATTTTAATTCCAGAAGTGCTATCCATATCTAATTTTTTTTTTTTGGAGAATGTCATTTCTTTTCATGAATAAAAATAAGCTACTTATCAAAGCTGACGCAGACAACTCTCCACACGACTGAAAACAGCTCTCATTAAGGTTTCAAATGATCTCCTGCTTGCTGCTGATACAGCTGAATATTGGATTCTTTTTTTTCTTTTTTTGTGTTACTAGACCGTAGCTCTGCCTTCGACACAGCTGACCTTACAATCCTAATCAACTGTCTGGGAAAAATGGGCTGGTCACACAGACGCTGACTTCTCGTGCTCCTGTAATAGAGGGTCTGAGGTTTGGAAATGCTGGCTCATCTCCAGCTCTGACTTTACTCACTGGCCTCTGTTCCCCAGGGCTGGGTTTTTTCTCTCAACACATGGTTTTACATTTGCATTCTTCCTTTAGGGCATATCATTTGTAAGCGTGATCATGTATAAGCATGAAATTGGTTCTAATTGCTATGCCGACGATGCCCCTTTGTATCTTAGAGCCTGTTTCGCCCTGTTGCTTTTCAGATATGAAGTGCTGCTGGTCGTCTCAGAGCTTCCCCCTCCGCTCTGTAATGTTAAAATACTGATTGGTCAGTTTGTCAGTTCACTTTTAAAGGGCATTTCCAGCTGTAATCAATGTTTACCTCAGATATCAGGTCACCTATGATCAGTTCATTTCATACCATCCATACTCCCAACTGCAGAGTGTGTTTGTTTTTTTTATTAAGAGTTTTTTATTATGAGTATTTACAACTTAAAACAAAAAACAAACAAATCCCCCACACATACAGGACAGACTTGGACTCAAAAAAAAGTGAATGAACTGATCACAGGTGACCTGGTATCTGAGGTAAACATTGATGACTGGAAATGCCCTTTAACACCAAAATCAGTGATATCATACAGCCTAAATATAACAATCACAGTTATTCTGCTGCTTTCCTGTTATTTGTCTTCGCATTATACTGTAAATACCATACAGTAGATATTGTATTATTGTTTTTTATTCATATTGTTTACTTACTAATTACTTTTTTTATGTTTTACTTAAATCTCAAGTAGTTAGGTAGTACTTCAGCCTGGGGTATTTGATATTTGTTACACACTTTTGTCAATTTTAATTTTCTTCTTGCATGATCCAATTTGCTGCTTTAATTGCTGCAGAAAATTTCCCCACTGTAGGACAAATAAATGCAAATAAATATTCTGGGTCTCGAGCTGTTTTTCATATTATTCATCCACATGGTTCTTCAGTTTCGTAGCTTTATAACATCTCTAAAATTAGAAGTTTATCACGTTTTTATCTCATACACTATGGTCTGTCCATTTTAAAAGGACAAGCTGTGCAAAAACACATTACTTAAAATTAAACCCATATGTTTATTTGCCCTATAATCTTTTAGTTTTCATATTTAGTTCTGTTTTAATCACTAGTTTTTTGTTTCAGTCCTTTATATCAAAAGATGCGGCATTGCCCACTTAACACTTTCTACCACTTGACTGGGGTTATTAGGCATTTTATTGTGAAAAACTGTCATCTTTTAGCTCCCACCCTCGCAGTTGAACAAAATCTGTTGAGGTTATTCCTGCCTGTTTATTCACCTTTTAGCCAGAAAAGACAATTAATATGAGAATACAGTGCAGTGGTACGGTTGCTGCTGGGCATCTTGGCTCTGACCTCATCGCTCCCTGAAACCTACAAACCTACACAGAGAGAGAGAGATTGGGAAGTGATGATAGCAGACGTCTTCCACCCCGCAACCCGATGAGCACACGGGGTCGACTCCGAGGTGGAGGTGGGGCTGATTAAATTCTAAGCAGACGGCAGATATACACTTGCACAGAGCAATGAAGCAGAAGCCGCTTAGAGCAAAATGAGAACACAACATTTTAGGGACGGTTTTCCGGAGAAAAACAACAACATCAGCTGCTGTTTGCTCGGGTTCTTAAAACAACCTGCTGCGGTTATCAGAGGAGGCCACGCCCACCATCACTGACAGGCGTGGCTGGGTGTGGTCAGATTCAGAAAATGCTCCTATAATGCATCGTGTATTGATAAAGAGGGAAATCTAATACTTCAGGCTGCCATATTATTTCACAATGAATCTTGGGACACGTTGGGCCATGAGGAACCCACCCATTTGAGACTTCATTGCCCAGGAAAATAAGGATACTCTGGTTATCCTTCAAAATGTGACAGTCTGGTAGTTGACGCAATTCAGTGTCAGACTGGGACAATAATTCAGCTGCGAATGTGGTGGTTGAACTGTTCAAGAACTAGAATAGAAACTTTAATATAGAGGTGGGCGATATGACAATATTAGATGTAGAAGTGATTAGAGCATGTAGACGACCTGCCAAAGTGCAGAAATCGTAGGATTGTCTGGGTCAAAGTTACAGTTACTTTAGTTTGCATTTTTATTTGACCCATTTTTTTTGTTGATATACTTAAATCCTGTTAAAATGACTGTGTTGAATAATACAGTTATGTTTTGATTGATATTAAACTTTCATATTTATTGAAAGCTACCTTTCATGTTGTAGTGTAGTAGTGTTATTTATCTTTTAGTATGTTTATGTTGTTTGCAAACGTTGGCAAAATTGCAACTATTATTTTTTATAAATAAACACATCGCTGGATTTAGGACAACACTGTGTCATTTATATTATTATATTTTCACAGGTGAAGGTAACTGTTCCTCTCTGCTGGTGTTCAAATACCTTCAAAATATGGGATACATAGATGTTTTTGGAGTTTTGTTTGCTTTGTTTGAAAGACTTGTTGATGATGCCCCCAAAGTGGTAAAGGGTGCATTGCATATGCGTTGTGTGGTATTAATGTAGTAGCACAGCTCGTGTTAATTGCCTTAAACTTCCTTGCAGGCTTGGCTCTATTAACTAAATGTCCATTCTGCTATTTTATACAACACCGTTCAAAAACAAGTTGCACAACTAACCCTAAAAATAGCTTGACCTCCGGCACAATAACAGAATTGTCAGATAGGAGGACGATTCACCAGACACGTCGAGACCTCGAGGAACACTGTCCTGCCTGAGGTGTTTTTGAGCGTCCACACTGTGAAGCGCTGTCCGTGGTGCTGAATCCTCCGCCAGGTCTTCTACACATGAACAAGACCTGCAACTAGAGATTATTTTAATCCTGTAATAATCTGTTGATGATTTATCTAATTAACCTACTGTTTAATCTTTAAATATTGTGCACTACAGACAGACAGTCTGTTGTCCCTATCAGGAGAAGGATCTAATATGTCATTGCTGTCCAAACAGATCATCTATCAGCTACGGTTTGGTTAGGTCAAAGTCAAAGTCCCATGTGACCAGAATTATAATTCATTGAACTGCAAGAAGAAGTCGATAAAAACATATATACTCTTTGGGGATTCGGTGAAATGACTCATGCTGTTGTTTGTCTCGGGAAGACAGTCACGAAATAGTGAAAAATGCCAATCACAACTTCCATGATCCCAAGGCGACCTCTTCAAATTGTCTCTTGTGACAAACCCACAGTCTAAAACATATTCAATTTATACTGATACAAAACACAATGGAGAGATACAGCGAATCCTCACATTTGGCCTTTTTGCATTTTTTGCCTGGAAATCACCTGGAAATAGTTGGTGAATCACGTTCAATTGATCAACTAATCATATAATTGACTAATTGTTTCATTATTACACATGACAGATACTATAAACTGTCTATGTGATGAGTAGAGCTGCAGATGTTCCTGGGAGGAGCAGGATTTGTTGACGGCCTCAGCGAACAAATACTCCATCAGCAGCACGCGACACTGGTTCTCAACAAATCCACATCTTACAAGACACATACAGCCCAACATAAATCCTTCTCCACAACACAGAAAATTGTAGAATTAATTATTTTCCTGTCAAGCCAATAACAGTCAATAACAGCCTTGAGGAAGCCACTGAGGCAGTCACATCATACATCACATTTTGTGAGGAGATGATTGTTCCCACAAAGACTGTTAAAGTGTTCCCCAACAATAAGCCCTGGATAACTAAAGCTCTAAAAACTACACTTAATGAAAAGAAAATTGCATTTAAATCAGGGAATAGACTTGAATCTAAACTCATTCAAAATAAATTAAACAAAGAAATAAAAGCAGCCAAAAGGGCATACAAGGAGAAGGTGGAGAGGCTCTTTAATCCTGTAAAGCCAATGCTGGCGTGGGGTTAAAACCCTGGTGGGCCTCTCAAACCCCTCCATGACAGCCCCACATTAACCTCTGTCAACATGGCAGAGGACTTTAAATATTTTTCTGCAGGTTTGATCAGTGTGACTACAGAAGAGAGATTGCAGTCTCCACCCTGTCTCAGTCCACTGCCTACCTGCAGCTGCAGCCAGAGGAGGTTGAACAGTCATTGCTGTCCAAACAAGATGGACCTGATCTATCTGAAGCCTGCAGCAGTCAGCTGGCCGGGGTCCTTGCTCACTGTTTAACCGGGCAACTCCATCCCCTCTGTCTGGAAGTCATCCATCATCTGCCCTGTTGAGAAAAGGAGCAACCCCACAAACAACAACGACTATAATTCATTGAACTGGTTAAGAAAAGCTTTGAGAAGCTTGTCCTGAACCAAACAGGTTGATGTTATGGGTTTACTTTGCATTTCGGCACAGGGATGGATGACGGTGCTGAAACATGGGACCATCACCCACCTGGAAAAACCCAAATCCCTTGTCAGGTTGGTCTTTGTGGATTTTTCCAGTGCATTTAACACCTTGCAACCACACCTGATGGGAAAACTGCTCCAGATGGACATTGACCCCCACCTGATCCTCTGGGTCCTCTCCTTCCTGACAAACAGACCCCAGAGGGTCAGGGTGAACGGCCACCTCAGTGCCCCACAATTTCTACTGGATCCCCTCAAGACAAACATCTCTCCACTACTCTTCACAAACAGACAACTTCAATAACATTTAAATACTCTGACGACACAAACACCACCAATACAGATGGACTGTTACAGACTGAACTGGACTCTTTTGCCCTGTGGTGTAGAGACAATTTGGACTTAAACACCTCAAAAACCAAAGAAATGGTCATTGACTTCCGCCACGGAAATCTCTGTCAACACTGAAACAATAGAAAGGGTAGAATCATACAAATATCTCGGCACAATAATGGACTACAAACTTAATTTCAACTTCACAGTGAACATCTTGTTTCCAAATGTCAATTGTTTCATTCCAGGTTCACCAAACAATACTTTCTGCTTTTTATAAATGTTTCATTGAATCCATCCTCACATTCAACATCACAGCCTGGTTTGGTTCACTCAGCATCACCCACCGGAACAGTCTAAATAAAATAGTCAAACTCAGCAATAAAATCATAGGTCAGGAACAGGAACCACTCATCAACATCTACAATACTCAGGTCAAGAAAAAAGGCACACAGATCGCAACAGACACAACACACACATTACATGGCAATTACACGTTACTACCATCAGCACGCAGATACAGGTCACTCCCACTCCGGACAAAGAGAGCATCATCCAGTTTCATCCCCACCTCAATCCGACTTTTAAACACCTAACCTTCTTTTATTTATCTTCCTTTATCTTTAATAACCTGTTATTCTGTAGCTCATGTGATTGTTGTTGTTTTTTTGTTTTTTTTTTAACCCTTGCTACGAGTACTTATGTAGGAATGTGTTTTTATTACTGTATTGCATGTAAGGATGCGTGGACTGTGATTTCTTGCACTTGCACTTTTGTCCTCCCGCAACGAAGTTCCTAACGGAAAAATAAAGTACTTTTGAGTTGAGTTTGAAGCCAGCAAGCTCTCTCCCCCAGTAAACATAATTTTGTTACTCACTGAATCAATCTGTGTTAATCTGTGGATCTGATCGGGCTGCTGACCGGAGGAACATATGTTCTCGACTGGCTGCTTTACACCCTGTCCAGCTGCTGAAAGAGAGAGAGAAAGAGGGAGTCAGAGAGACTATCCTTTGAAACATCTGTCTGCTATTGTCTGTTCTCCATTCATCATAGGTATCACCGTATCTACTACACACAACCCATTACAGATATAGACACCTCAGTCACACGCCTCACATCTCAAACACTCTATTTTAACACTCATCTGTATTTATAGTGCTGTGTTAAAAGGCTTGTCACCTGACCAAGCTGCCTGGCGAGGAAAAAAGGAGGAAAACTGCTTTTATTAGGAGTGATGGTAACCTGCAAACGACAGCACTCTTTAAAACTATGAAACGCCTGTCCGACAAAGTGAGTGAGAGAAGGGGAGGAGAGCAAACAGAAGCTGTTTGTCTCTCCTCTGTGAAATTACTGTCACAAGTAAGCCATGAAAAGAAGGAAAAAAAAAGTGAGAGGCAATCAGACACTTCTCTCTCCCTCACACATACTCAGCATTACTCACACACACTTATGCATGTCAACACAATTGCAGTTAATGTTACCTAAGAAACTGTGTTTTCTTTACAGATTGAAAGGCAGCGATGATTACCATTGATGGACTGTTTCTATTATTTCAGGTTGTTCTAGATAACTGACTTGTCAATGAACATGCATGAATGAAACTGGGCGACATGCAACACTAAGTCGCATTAGTATGGATGCAGCACGCCCAAGCTCTTTGTCACATTTGCTTTGTCTGTTTTTGATTTTACAGGCTAGTGTGTTTACCCTGTCAATATATGTCTGACAGTAAATGTGGTGATTGTCGGTTTGTTGATTCTGCAGCTGCAAACCAATCATTTTCTTTATTGATTACTGTCAATGAAATGTCGGAAAAGTTCTCACGAAAAGTTACCAAAACAAATTTTTATTTAGGCTAGAGAGCAGGCAGTAAAAACTGATCAGCTGCTGGTAGCCTCATGACTGTTTAAACTAAAATATTGTCAGCTCCATACATTTGGAAATTTTAATTTCCACAATTATGTTTATAATAAAAAAATATTTGAATAGCTTGTATGCATTTTTATCACGCAATCAACAGACACTGAGTAGCACCGGTATCAGTCAACTCACTCTAGCCACCTGTACATGTTTAAAATAAAAACATATTCCTGTACTATTTGAATAACTTTGTACTGAATGCACACTAGACCCAGATAAATATAAAACACAGTTGTATACATTATGTGTCTAATGCTAGGCTAGCTAGCTTAATGTTTACAGACATGTGAGACTTCATTTCCCATAATGCAACTCGATCGTGTCCTGTCAAGAACAGAAGCGAAGATGGCTGCTTCGCTAGGCGGCGCTAACGTTACCTGGTCATTTTAATATTATACATCCATGGGTCAGACATCTCCCAATTTTTATTTTATTATTTTATTTATCTACTTCATACACACAAACAACTATTATGAAGAAGAAGGAAATGTGGAGGAAGAAAAGAAGGAGAAAACTAGATTTCTCGGTGAGTCTCTGTGAGGCTAAGCTCTTTACGCTCTTTACACAAACTTTGTTTGCAGCCTAACGTTAGCTAACTTACTTAGCAAACCATGGTGACGCTATAGCTAACAACTGCTGCTACTACACGGTTTACACACATCAGATATTTACTTATCATTCCGTACAAACACTTACCTACACAACTTCCAGGCTCTGCTTCTTTGAATTGTAGTTACCGGGACTCACGATGATTTTTCATGAAATTTATGAAGCTCGTTCATAGCAACGGAAGACGTCGCACAAGAAGTAGTGCTGTGATTTGGTCATAGTTACGCGACATCGTTTTGTCAACCATATATAATTTAATTGAAGTGTTATTTTGTTTGTTTTAGTTTTTGGGAATACATTGTCTTTGCGACGTCCTTGACAGTTTTTGTGTCGTTGATTGATTAGGCTGCAACACCTGTGTGGCGGAGTGATACATGGAGTGAAAAATCTCCGCCTCGCGTCCAATCAGATTACGTAGAACTATTTCTTACTGTCTTCAGAAAGTAGTGTTACCTACGCTGATAAAATGTAACTTTATCGGTAAAAAAAACTGGTGCATTATCCCTGAAGTAGACTTGTTGTTTTAACACTATGAGGTGTTCAGTGACTGCTGGCTTGTGTCAGCACTTCAAGGTAATCGTAATATCTGCTGGTTTATTATCAATAATAATTTTATTTGTGGAGCACCTTTCCAAACAAGGTTACAAAATACAATACAACTAATTATTGGCTTTGTAAAATTGTACTCACACCGTGATAACCAATAGTCAGAGCCTGGGGTGACCTGAATGGAAAAGCAATACTATTAATGAGATTCATTCTGGACCTGTTGATGGTATAAGGAAGGAAGGCAGTGGGGGAGAAATGGCTGAGATTGTTGATGAGACAGTAGAGCAATACTGTTGGGGTGATGTGAGGAAAAGAAGGCAGGATATGTGACAGGATGAAGGTGAATAATATGGAGAAAACGGGAGCAAAAGTGGGCTGGGAGAGGAGGAGGGGTTGCGCTGAAGTGAACGAGCAAGAGGGAGGAGAGGAAGGGAGGCAGGCTAAATCCTCACACCATTATTATCAGGACGCACATGCAGCCCCTCCTGTGATGGAGTGAGAGCAGATAGAGAGAGATAAAGAAAAGATGGAGTTAAAAAGGAAATGGAAAGCAGGATTACTGGTGTGACAGCACCGGCAGATGAACGGCAGCGAAACATTGAGGGAGAGAGAGCAGCAACAACTCTGGTTGAGGGAGAGGAGAGAAGAAAAAAAAGAAAAAACAAATCAGTGCAACAGGATGAGGACCTGCTAGTGCACAGCCGGCCCGACCCCGCAGACCTGCCATCTGTCCCGCTGTTCTCTCCGTGTTCCCGACGCTCCCACCATCAGCCAACATCTGGATCACCTTGCTCCATATGGGAAGGAGGGCGAGGAGGAGGGGGTGAGGGCGCAGAACCCAAATCCTGTCTTCTTCCCCTCATCCTTTTTTGATCACACAGGACCCGAGGAGGCGCATCATCACCGGAGGGGATCCCTCACCTCACTGCGGAGTACCGTCACTCACCACCACCACAGGGGCTGATACTGTAACTGGAACCAAAAGGAGGAGTTGGAGGCGGGGGGGGGGGAAACTTTTGCTCCCAAAGATGCACAGACAACAGGACCCCTTCCTTCCTTATCCGTGCGTGAGATTTTTCTAACTTCTCATGGATCTGTCGTGTCTCTTACCCCCGAGCAGGGAGCGGGAAAAGAAGGAGACAGAGGAGGCAGAGAGGGGGAGAAAGGAGAAAACGGAGGGGAAGCGTCACTGCTGCTGCTGCTGCTGCTGCTGTTGTTGAAGTGTTACCAGCGTTTGTGCTTCTCCTCTGCTGAGAGAAGAGGTATTTTATCATTCCTCCTCTTTCGCTCTCCTCTCCTCTCCTCATCCGACCAGTGGGGAGCCTGAAGGATACAGACAGAGAGCTAAACACAGTGGGTTCATGCACATATGCACACACACACAAACACGCACACATAGGCTGCCTGCTTGTCTAGGAGCTCCCGCACCTCTCGTCTTCTGTCACCCTCACTTTCCCTCTCTTCTTCTTTTCCATTTTGATGTCCTGTCTTCACCTTCATGACCACTTGTAAACGCTTCCTCTGTGACACCCCTTCCCAAAAAAAAAAAGAAAAACAGAAGTGAGAGAAGGGTGAAGAAAGTGAGGAGTTAGAAAGAGAGATTTTTTTTTTTTTTTTTTGGAGATCACATATGCTTGCTGTCATGTTGTGAAGTCCTCCAGTGGGAGAGTGCAGACATCCGAAGCTGCCAAACACACGCACATACATACAAAGAAGTCACAGATAACTTGAAAACACATTCCCCTCTCACACAAAGACTCAGTCTGAACGCGTACTCCTACAGGTGCTGCGAGGGGGAGAGAGAGGCAGGTGAAAACCAGGTGGAAAAAAAGGGAAATAGAGAGAGAAAAGACCTTTTTTGGAGGGAAGGAGCCAGTGGGGAAGGATCATGGAGCAGCAGGAGTTCACGTCGGATGACAGCAGAAAGTGCAGGTAAGTCTGTCGCACTCACACCCTCCCTGTTCACACTCTAATTCTGTCACTTAATCTCATCCTCTTGTCAGGAATTCATCGTTTTTATGTAAGTGGGGAGAGACAGATATGGAGCAATAGCTATAAAAGACAGAATGGATAGATGGCGAGGATTAGACGCTCAGGGGGAATACAAGTGTAGACACAGAGCGCGAGTGCAGTCATACTTTCAGTTTTCATAAGTGAAGAGTGTCCTCGAGAGGAAGCTACCATCTGCTGCTGACAGAAACAGAACAGCCAGTTGTTACTATAACAGGAACTACTGTAACACGACATATTAGCATTTTTCACTTTGGTGGTTAGCTGCTTGTTTGAAGTGCATGTGAGTGTGTGTGTGCATACCTGCATGCATGCTTACCCAGTATGATTCATTTACTTATTGATTATGGATGTTGGAGTTGCACTGCTTTACTGTCGTATCAGTTATCTGTTAATGCGCATTGATTTGTCCCATAAGCTGTTGAGGAGCAGCTCCTATTTTTCTCCATTACTGACACGAGCTTTCTGCTCCGGTTTACATATGGATCATGTTGCAACACCGTGCACCATGACATCGACCATGTGGTTCCCAGCTTGAGGTTTCGAGCCATGGGAGTGTAGCTTTAGACGATTAAAGGGACAGTACAAAAAACAAAACATAGTTCAAATACAGAAAAAGTCGCCTACCTCATATTCTGAAAATATTTTACAGCTGCAAAGTGATGTATTTTTCATTTATTAGATGTTACATCATCATCTTGAGCAATTTCTTTAAGTTCCATAGCTAACAGCTATTATTACATTATTATTGATTTCATCTAATTTTTGCATATTGATGCAGGCGTTTACTTTTCCAGGCTTCTTATACGACATAAAGTACCACAGCTTCATTTAGATCCACAGTTAATGGCCAGTGGTTCACAACCTCAGGGTGGCTGCTTCCTGAGTAGGTGCACTGAGATGATAGGACGCTGAGAAAGAAATTAAAAGAAAAAAGCATATTTCTAAAGTACAATTAGTTTTTAACAGCATTTTCCTCTTTAATCTATGCAACAGTCTAAAATAAAGATGTTCTCAACTCATGCCCACACTACAGCTGTTATAACCCTAAAAAGTTACAAACCAATGGCAAACACATTCAGGAACATGAATGTGAATGCATGTTTCTATAAACGTATCACTGTCTATTTTAAGCAGGTGCAGCAGCAGATTGGGTGTCACAGAGTTGTGATGGCTTTACATTTGAGTGGCAGGGGGCCAGGCCAATCTGGAAATGCCCCCACCACGTCAGCGTCACTCATCTCAGCCGATATGTCCGGCCTGCAACGATTTCCTGTAAAGCTGTCAGAGCTCTATGTGTGAGAGCAGGAACCCACAGAGAGACGGGGTTTCAGTGTTACCACTTAAAGCCTAATTATGATTAATTCACGTGACGGACATTACGTGATATGTTTCATAATAAGCTCAGGGGTTAAGCATGACACGTTCATTTATTCATATTGTGAGCTTAATTTGTATATGGATGGTTTATTAGCACGGCTGATGCATGTGTGCATACATGAGCGCTGGGGTTGCGAGAGCTGCATGTGCGAGGCTGACAAATCAGCTTGTCTTCCACATGTCATCCACGAGGAGGAGAGACGGAGGGATGGAAAGAGGAGAGGAGGAAGGGGGGCGGAGCAGTGCAGCTGTTTGACGTTGACAGAGTGGCCGTTTGTAGTTCAGGCTCTGAGGTGTGTCCACTGTCACACACGTGAAAGTTAATGCAACCGATTTAAAGGGATAGTTCAACAAATTGGCCCATTGCCATAATCCCAATAGTTTTAGGAGTGGGTTCGTTACCTTTAATTGCTGGTGCAAGCTATTTTTAGAATGGCGGAGCAGAGCTGTGAGTTTCTCAAAGCTACGCTACGGAGGCTCGTGGGATTTCTTGGTTTCTCATCAAATACACAATTCAACAACTCCAAAACGCTCTTATGGACAAGTTGTGACCTGCACCTTCACCACGCTATGAGATAATAATGGACCGTTACAAGACAGAGTTATTTTTGAGGCAAATGCAGAGACTGCTTCCCGAAAAACTGCCCCTGCACATCAGCTGTTTTGCATGAATTTACCTCAAAACACAACTGTGTCTCGTAACGTTCTGTTATTATCTCATAGCGTGATGAATGTGCAGGTCACAACTTGTCCACTGTTACTTACAAACTTGGTTATGTACTTGAAGAGCAGCTTGATAATTAGACTGAATTGGCAATTAGGCTTCTTACTTAATTACTTTTTTTCTATTTAGGGGACTGGAAATGAACCTTTTAACCACCGGAATAAAGAAAAATCAATATCAGGTGACTGTTAAAGGATAAAGAAGCTTGTGGTTTGTTTTATACTTATATTTGAGTACTTACCTCTTTTACCAGTGAGAATCTCACTTTGCTGTACTGAGCAGGTCGAGGCAAGTGGGGGTATTGGTGTTATGGCTGGAAACGACGCTGATTAGACTGCTGAGAGTGAAGCAAAAGAATGAGGTCAAAGATGATTAATTGCCCCGAAGAGCTGGGTGGAACAGCACAGTCGGTGAATTAGGGGGGTTACGTCAATACCAGTGATTCCTTTCATGTACACAGAGTCGTTTCATCCACTGTTTGTTATACTTAAAACTAGTATGATGGATAATTTCACACAAACACAGAGCAGACAACAGGTGAAACAATGTAAAACCCAACATAGAAGAGAGTAACAAGTGAGGCCACGCCCCCATTCCGGTGAAAACAAACTGCTGGTTTTGACTGGCGGTAAATACAAATCTCGCCGTAGTCCGTCTTAATTTCGCCTATCTAGCATTAATTGGCCTGGAAACCTCCTGCAATAGCTAATGTTTGGCAGGCAGACAGCTATCATGGAAGATTTAGGGAATGTACATCCATAAATCTACAAGTCAGCAGAGGTGCGGTAACAGAAGTGCAGCGGTTAGGACAGTCCCACTCTCTCAACTCTTATGTTAGTTTTTTAAAGTTGTTCAAAACATTAAACCACACAACAACTCTTCAGCAGGGTGTTTTTTTCCTATTAGCGCCTATGGCCGGCGAGGGGGCGTGGTCTTTTGCGTGACGTAGGGTTACTGTCTTCTATGGCAGATTGTTTTCTTCCTATTGTGCTCACTGCTGCCACCGGTGGTAGGAAGCTACATTACAACGATACAGTACCATAGGCCCATTCCTATAGTAAGGCATAGGAATTGTGCAATAATTATTTCACTTAACATTAAAATGAAAGTATTGATAAGGAATTCAGTTAGCCTTGCAGCACCCAGGAGTCATCGCCGCAGAATAAATTTCCACCCTGGGATTTCTCGGATTGCTCCAATTCTGCATAAATGAGGCTCTAGAGGATCCTGATGCTTCACACAGCTGTCAGAGCACCGAGCTTGCAGTATGTTTTGACAAGAGGAAGGCCGTCTACAACATTAATACTACCCCGCTAATTCAAGACCCCCCTAATTAATGCAATCAAATCAGTTTTCAAAGGTGCTGTGAAAAAAAAAAAAAAAACAAGGTTCAGGCCAAGCGTGTTGATAATTCTCTGGTGTTGATGCTCATCCCATCAACTAGATCCTCTCCGCTCATTTCCTCTCCACCCCCCAGGGACTCGGTATAAGGGACACTTATCATATCCGTGCTAAGTAGTTAAATGACTGTATGTCCCAGGAGGTGCAGGATATGGTGTTTTTTTTTATTTTAACAGGACAGGAATCAGCTGGACATGTGGTCCAACAGGTTTCCTCTCAGTGTAGCTGATGATGCTATTTCATAATGGACATAAAAGTGCATGTGAGTCAGTTATGCATCATTATGGGTCTTTTTTCAGCACTTTTACAAAGAAAACATTATATTTTCTCATCTTTGACAACAGAAAGTGTAACACATTAAGCTGATTAATTGATGGACAGGACTATGGGGTGTATCAGTGTCAGCTTTCAGTAAGTAGATCTTTTTTTTCCACAACTAAGGCCTGTTCTAGTGGGGAGGTGAATAATATAACACAAGTCGGATATGTATTTTGCATCTTTTGGGATGTTTTATTCGATTAACTGTCAGAAGAGGATGAAAATATGCAGTATTACCTTAAAAATGATTTTAAAAAAGGATTATAAATGTGTATAGGGCTACGCTCAGATAGTGAATAGGAAATCTGCCCACTCTTTTTGTTGTTGTTGTTGTGTCTCACATAGTAATCCTGTTTCTTCCATGTTCTAGTTTATCCTCTGACACGTATCACTCTGGTTACATGTTAAGTTTTCAATAATACCTCACGGTGAGATGAGTTTCAATGTGTATTGTGTGTGTGTGCGTGTGTGTGTAGTCATGTCGACGCTGACGCAGGTACAGTTTTACCTGTGTCCCAGTGAGGGAGTAGTTTATCCTGCATGGCAGAGCTGTACCCCATCTGGAAATCTCCATAATAATAGAAAACCTGTGCATGCACCATCACACCCGCACTCTCAGTCTGCACATGTGAATACAATTTTGGTAATTAAGTGCACAAACATAACAGGATTTTATTGTGTGATTATGCAATTCTTCATAATCTGGCGTCTGATGTTTTTCCCCCATTTATCTCTGGCTGTCTGTCTGAGAAATTTGCATTTTTAAATTTATTTAGTTTTTTTTGATTCAGTTAAAAAAAAAAAAAAGATAAGAGGATAGTCATCCGATTGTTGTGCGCTGTGTTTGTGTGTGATTGAAATTCAGATGCAACACATCCGCGGTCCGTCCCCCATGTTCACATCCTCCATGCCGTAATCACACCACGTTACACTGCTGCTAATCTGGAGCAGACACACTCGCTCCTTCAACCTCTTAACTACATACCACCCCCACCACACACACACACACACACACACACACACACACACACCCTGCTAATCTGAGGCCCCATTATCCTGCCTTTTTCCAGAGATTACACTGTTAAATGAACACTTGACCTGCACTCCAATCATGTGATTCACCCAGTCAGCATTTATCTGTTCTCCCTCTCTCTCTCTCTCTCGCGCTCTGTTTTTCTCTCTCACACACATACACACAAAATCGCTCCTTCTCGTTGTCTTCCTCTCACTATCTTTTGCAATTGACCTTTTGTTGTCTCCCTACTCTTATAACTTTAATTCTAATATTTAAGATTATGTGACTAGTGCTTTATGGGTGTACAAAGAGACATAGACTCAAAAACTCAAGGCTTTCCAGTCAGTTATGGATGCTACTGTTGTTAGGTTCTTATTCTGGTGGTGTAACAGATCAGGTTTCCTGTAAAAAATAAATAAATAAATACTTTGAGAGTGTGAGATCTCACCAGATTAACTGATCCTCCAGTGGAAAGTAGCTGCTGATGAATGAAGAAACAACTGATACTCAACAGTAATAGGAAATCATTTCATAGCTCTATATAACCAAGATTACTGTATATTAAAGCATGTGTCTTATTTGAGATCATTTCTCAGAATAATTGACCTTTCAACCAACTTCATTTCGATGCTAGGTGTATAATGCCATTTACAAAGATGAAGGAAGTCTAAACTTAGTCCCTTTCATTAAGTGTATTTTGATTTGCATGTAATGAAGGGTTCAGAATAAAAAACTGTGGACATACTGTATACGTACTGGAATTCAAAGGAAAAACCCAAATGCATATCTCAGAATATAAAGATACTCTGCAGATTTAATTATGTCAAGTAAGAACATCTGTCAACCTTTGTGACATCAAGTCATCTCTATGTTTACAATGTTAATCCAACTGTGTGGATTCCTGGTTGCAAAAAAGGGCAATAGTTGATAAATAAAGAATATATATAGTTGAGCATTAAAGTTAATATCTACAGTAACATTTTTAAAAGAATGAAACCAGGTTGTTTACTCAGTTGTTTACACCACAATACCACATCTGTCATTTATGTCATTTATTTTCAGAGTTTGACTGTGTGCTGTATGGGGCTTTGTTTTCAATCTTCACCTAGCACACGTGGGCGATCTGTTAACAGCTGCTCGGTGCTCACATCAAGATATAATGAATCACTGGAGACAAATAAAGTGATCTCAGTGAGTGAAAACAAGCGATCCCTGGATTTACAAGAGAAAAAAAAAAGTGTAAGACCCCGCTGCAGTTTATAAAATCTGCATAAGCTCTCAGGGGGATCTGTAAAAATCCTACTTCAGACTTTTGAGCTGTTAGTTTTAGCTTTTACTCTCCAGCACAGTCGTCTTAGTTATAAACAGCTAAATGCTAAAAAATGTGTCGATATGCAGACGACACTGTTAACTACATGTCTGATAGATCATTTAGTTTTCCAGGAAAATGTACAACAAAATAAACATTTTGTAGAGCTGATTATCTTAAACAGATTTTTTAAAAGCAGAACAAAGCATCATACACACAAGCAATAAACACAATGCATAGAGCTAGGAGCTAATCCTTTAAGAAGTCGGCTCTGTCCATCATCCCAGCTTTGATCCTATATTGATTGCGGGCCATATCTCATAACAGGGATGGATTGTCTTTCAAAGGTTCACACTGTATATTTATTTCTTTGGGCACCTAAAGCCCAGGAGCTTAAAAACCTTATTGGGATGAATGATTGATATGCCAGAAGCATGAACACCAAGGGGGGAGTGGGTTTGGGGTAAGGGGTAAGGAGGAGCATCAACCCAGTGTTGCTTTGAAAGGAGATTTGAATGGAAGAAGGGAGGCGCTGTTAATTATCAGCATGCCTGTGATGGCCACAGATGAGACCGACTCTCTAAAACCTGCAATTAAACGTGTGTGGAGAGCTCTGTTTGCTGTAAGAAAGCTCACCTGCCTTTATCAAAGGTTCAAAGGTATTGATTCAATAAGGGGAGATCTTCAAACGTTCGATTGAAGTGGCTGCAGCAGATGCAAATGCTGGAGCTATCATTGTGAATGCACACCAGAAACTGAGGGTTTGATTATTGCAGAGATGCTCTAGTAGTTTTCAGTTTCAATACAAGAATCTTTTTCTTTTCTTCTTTCTTTTTTTAACTGCTTTTTCCAATGTGTTTCATGAAGACATTTAAACATTTTCATGATTGAGTTTCATAACCCATGTCTTGTTTTACAAACTTCCATAAGGTGAGGTAATGTCTGACATATGCATCTAGGGTTATTAATACAAAACTTCCAACTAACTAACTAACAAGCTATAATTATTCCCCGACCTTTAGCAAGTGGTTATTATTGCAACCATGGTGACAAAGGCCCCTAACCTTTGCAAGTTGGTCTTTTTAACCCCAAAAAAGAGATACTGTTTGAGTTAAAATGATTTGTTTTACTTTGAATGATTGCAGCAGTTGGCGTGTCACTATTTTGGGAGACATCAGATCAGAACAGCATTGATGAGTCACATATTTTGTTGTTAATTCAGACAGATTTATTGACCTCACCCTGTTTGTCTGAAAGACTCCAGCACTAAGCTAATAAAGTCAAGTCCAGTTCCACAGGATGGGGAGGGAGGGGGTTTGCTGGACTTGAGCATGTGGTCGTCCCTAAATCAAGGACAAACAAATGCTTAAATTAATTTTAGCATTTCACTAATTAGAATGAGTTCTCAACAGTTGCGAACATTTAATTACTTTTAAATTAAAGCGACCGGAGGCTGGAGTCTGACATTTGCACCAGCTGTATGTTGGCTTACGTACATATGCACGGATTTCAACTGCGGTCGTTGTTGTTGTGGCTGTCGCTCTTCACATAGGCCGATGATGACATCACACCATGCGGAGGGATAGGCCGGCTGAAGGAACGTAATGTGATGTAATGCAATACCAGTGATGAGTATCGAGGGCCTGTTAGACAATTTTGGCATCCAGCTTTGCACCGTGTGTACAGTATGTGTGTGTGCGTTTGTGTACGTGTGCTGAATCAGAGATGTGTAGAGATGGAGAGGTGATTACAGTCATGACACTGGGGGTTGGATTATGGAGGATTACATGCATGCACACATACTTGCACACACACACACTGGCACACACATAGTCTTCCTTATGTCACAAGAGTCTAAATGCAGAGCTAATACTGTGGCACACAAGGGTCAGCGAGAGACGGACCAGGGGAGAGAAATGACGGATGGATATATGTACTGATGGATTATGAAGCATTATGTCAAAAAACCTCATAAAGTAAAGCAGCTTGTATGTTTGACTGTTGCTCTCTTTCTGTCCATTCTCCCCCCACCGACCCCCTCCTCTCCAGGCAGTAGGCTGGCAACATGGCCATTCCCAGGGGACAACCTCCTCCCTCACCTTGGCCTCCACTCTTCCTCCTCCTCCTCGTCTTCCTCCTGCTCCTCCTCTTCTCCTCCCCGCCGCCCGTGCAGGCCCGGCCGCTCCTCCTGCACCCGTCCATCAACGTGGCGGTGGTGTTCAGCGGCTCCAGCTACCAGAATGAGGTCAGGGGTCGGCTCAGCGGGGAGAACTTCGTGGACCTGCCCGTGGTGGTCAGCCCCGTGACGGTGCTGGTCAACGACACCAACCCCCGCGACCTGCTGACACGGCTCTGTGACACCATGGCGACCGAGAGGCTGCACGGCGTGGTGTTCGAGGATGATGTGGGCTCGGGCGCTGGTGTTCAGGTAAAAAAAAAAAGAAAAAAAAAGATGCATTTTTAGGGCCTTTTTGATAAAACATCCTCTCCAGAGTCACGGTGCTCAGTCAGCCACATCGGTGCTTCCTAAAGCTGCACAAGGAAACGTTTTATGTAAAAAAGCACCTGTCCTGTCGGCTTAAATCACACAGCGGAGCCGCAAAAAAAAGAAGAAGTAATTGAGATGCCAAGCATGTGCTACCTTTACTCAAATTAAATTATGGGGTTGGGTGATATGATTCCTGACTGTAAAAGGAAGAAGAAGCAAAGTTAGGCGATAAACATCAGCTCATCAGTTATCAGCTCCAACCTGATCGCCTGCAACTGCGATTTGTTACCGTACATTAACTTTCCTTTTGCTTGTTTGCGTGTGCACCAGAACAATGTCAGGAATGAACCTTCAGTCAAACGCCTCATTAGTTTGATACATGACAGATAGTGATCAGTTAACGTTTGGGGAATTAATCTAAATCGCGTTTAGCCCTGTGGCTCCGACTGGATCTGTCTGTTCTGGTCTTCTTCAGGTGGCAGAAGTGGCTCAGATCCTGGACTTCCTCTCCACTCAGACAGCGCTGCCGATTGTGGGCATCAGCGGTGGCTCTGCAGTCGTCATCCCATACAAGGTAAAAGATAATCTGAATAATGAACTAGTCATTTTAGCACTGGCCCCATATCAACTTAAAGGGATAATTCACCAATTTTCTACTCGCTGTCACGCCAAGGAAGGGTTTGGAGAACTTTCAGAGTCATTAAAGCGCTTTTGGAGTTTCAGGGGGGGTTTGGCTTGCAATGGATTTTCAGATAATGGCGGTGGATAGAGTTCACTTTTGAATCATCCAAAACACACACTATGAAACATCCAAATATCTCCATACTGTCCGTACTGACCCAAGTGTCCTAACTAATTTAAAAAATGTTGAAAAATTAAAAAATAACACCACACAGGCATTAACAGACCAATAATGGATGACATTATGCAAAAAACTCAATTTTGAAAAAATGGAGATAGAACCTTTTTATTCTAAGCTCACGATTGTGTGTTTTGGACGAATTAAAAATGAACTCCATCCGCCGCCATTACTGTATATGAAAATCCGTTGCCAGTCGAACCCCCCTGTGGAGCTCCAAAAGCATTTTGATGACTCAGAAAGTTGTCCAAATCCGTAGAAAATTGGTGACTTGATTTGGGTGAAGTATCCCTTTAAAGCTTGAATTGACACAATGACACAAAGGTTGGCGAGAAATAAAAGATTTCAGGAACAAAATGAACACAACAGGCAGTATGTAACGTAAACCCTGTCAGCGGCGGCACTCGCTCCTCGCTGCCTCCTGTCTTAGTCAGAACTCTTCCACACCGGCGTCATTCAGCTTAAAACAACTTAAGTAGGTCAGAGTGGTGAAACCTACTTTGGCAAGCAACCTCCCTGCATGCAAATATTTGGGTATGAGCAATACAGATGGGTGAATTATCAGCAACGACTGCAGCCATCGACCCTCCTCTAATCCTCGGCTGGGAAAAGTCTGAATTGTGGGAAGGGAAAGTTTGCCGGGGGGGGGAGAAGTGCTACGGGCGATCTGTGCCTCGATCAATCACTCCTATGCACTTGAAGAGCAGCAGGTTTTTCCTGCTATGATTTAACATGTATCTCATTGTTGAATGGAGACGGGGGAGCAGCGAGCTGTGTAGTTAGATTGTAAAGAAGAGATTAATGACACCAGACGGATCCTTAATCTACGTTATTTTCTCCAGTTTGGAGAAGCAAAATGGCTCCATCCCCTCTTCCTCTCACCCTCCATGCTTTCCGCTCGTCTTCCCTTTCTTCTTTTAACTGCTTAACTGCTATCATCAACACCTTGTATTTATAGAAGCAACTCTCACACATAGAAACACACATGCAAATGAATACCCTCACATACAAGAGCGCACACACACACATAACCAAATGGGTGCATTCCTAGACTTATCCGGTGTGTGTGTGTGTGTGTATAGTGAAGGAAAAAGTGAGTCAATGTGGCTGTTGTTGGTGGATTCTGACCCCCTCCCAAGGCGACATTTTTATAAATCATAGCGTGTTGTGTTTATCAGTTTCCTGTTAATCAAAAGGTATGTGCAGATGTCACGTCATAGATATTAAACAGATGGAGTTGTAGCTGCGGGAGGGTGATTGATTTGCTGTATTTTGATGGCGGAGCACGAGTGAGGGAGTGAGTAAGAGGCAGCGAGAGGAGAAAGATGCTTCGATGAGGCTTGCCTGACAGCTGCCTGAAGGCAGTGTTTTACTGTCTCACAGACGAGTCACCCTTCCTCTCCTCTCACAAGTGAAACAGTCATTCTCGTTTCGCAGCTTTTCTTTCTTTTTTTCCTTTGCTTCGCACCTTCTTTCTTCCCTCTTCCTCCTCCCTTTCCGTTTTTCCTTTCAGCCTATTCAACCCCTCCAGTTTTTTTAAATCTTTCCCTCCATCACCTTTACCCCTAAATCCAGTTTTTCAGGCTCTGTTGTTGCGCTGGCTGAACCCATTAAGCAACAGGGGCTATGCTCCTCTCTGCTCCCTCTTGAAGCTCCAGGACCATATTAAACTGTTAATTAGACCCTTCAGGAGGTGCAGCCCCCCCACTGCCCCCCCTCTTAAAAAAAAAATCTGAACCATTCACTCCTCTTTCCCTTTCAATTTCCTGTTTTGCTGCCTTCCTTCAGTAACCTCTCACTTCCCCCTCTTGCTGCTGCTTCACCTTAAATTGGTAAGAGGGATTCATATTTACCCCAGGTGAACTTTTGGTGCTCTTTCTCAAATAGTGCAAAAGTAACTGGGAGCCTCCAACTCCATATTTGGGGCAAAATTTGTCAACGATCTTCTTGATATCTTATAATTTGCAAAGCAAGTCACAGCTGGTTCAGTCTGGATTATTTTAACCCCCTGTGCTTTGCAGCGGCAGAAGACAAATGCACTGATGGGCCATTATCTATTGTGCCAAGCAAAGCCCAAAGTGTTGAATGGCAGCTCCCTATATGGCGCGGACAGTAAAGCAACGTCCTGTCGAAGGCCTCATTCAGCTCTCCTCCCCACCATCCCCCTTTTTCTCTCTTTGTTGTCAGCAAGGAGGGAAAAAACACTTGTCAGAGGTGTCTCGCACAATGGGACAGGTGGATTGGACGGAGAAAGACATATGTGAGAGTGCATGATTCTCTTAAGGGATAAAAGAGCTCAATAGTGCTTGATTATCAATAGCCTGATGATGATGGTGAGGATGATGATGAATATCTTTGATGGTGGGTTTAAAAAGAAGCAGCAGCCGCCTGGGCCGCCTATTTATGGTTCCTGTCTCAGTGATCTCTGTATGGGCACACAACAAGGAAGGAGGGAATGAGACAAAGATGAAAAGATTGAAGGGAGTGAGAGGAAGTGTGTCTTTTTGTTTCGACGGCACATACATCAAGCGAAGACTGAGAGAGAGGAAATGAGAAAGCGTGAGGAACGGCTGAGAGAGGGCATAAAGACTGTTCAATAGGGCCTGTGAGGGGAGGGAAAGAGGAAAAAATATTGCAGCGTATCTCTCCAAGGAGTTGAGTGTGTTTGTGTGTGTCATTGCAGTGTGTTGGGTGATCATTAGAGAGTGATGCATCCAGATGTTGAGTCATGAGGAGTATTAGAGCTGAAGACGACACGGGGGAGCATGGACACTGCCAATAAGACTTGGGGAGGGGAGGCAGGCGGGGGGGGGCAGCAACAAACTTTAATGACAGAAACGAAATCATGATTATAATAGTAAGTAAGTGTCTGTCCGGTGAAAACCATCATGTATCTCCACATCCTGTGATTTGTTCATGTTTTCAGAAACTGTACAAAGTATGAGGTCACCTACAGTAATGTCATGTTAAGGGGAGACACTACTGTACAGGTGAATGGGGTAAAACTTTTAACCAACAGATATCACCATGAAACTTCCCAGGTTTATCACTGACATTAAAACAAATATTTTTTGTATTACAAGTTTTGTGAGATTCTGTGTTTAAATATGTAAATGAGGCAATAGCTAATGAAATATGCGCTTATTTGCATACATATCCAGAACAATGGATAAAGCCCCTTTCAAAATCCTTGTTTTATTTTGTTGACATATTAGAGTCAAAGGATTTTACAGAGGGGATTTTGGATATCCCTTTTTATCACTTAGTAAATGAAAAAAAATACTCTCACCCGCCTTAAAAAAAACAACTAATTTCGCTATGTTTTTAGGAATGAAATGTTGTACTGTATAAATCAAACTGTGAATAATATATCAACAAATCCTCTCTGTAAAAACCTCCAGAATATAGACAGGAATAAAACGGGAAGGTTCGGTGTCTGCAAGTGCTGCTGGAGTTAAGATTTCATTTTGAGAAAACGGCCTTTAAAGACTAAAATTCCATATATTGTTAATGTAAATCGTACTTTTACGATTAGTTTCTGATACAGAAGAAACGACAGGCAAC
Source organism: Decapterus maruadsi (assembly GCA_030347415.2). NCBI lineage: Eukaryota > Metazoa > Chordata > Actinopteri > Carangiformes > Carangidae > Decapterus > Decapterus maruadsi. The sequence goes on along the minus strand of CM064888.1, from coordinate 6,314,784 downwards.
AGGGGCAGCATGTGACACAGTAACATGTTAACTTTTGGTGAATTTAGGAGAAATCTACTGACGAAAGAGATAAAATGAAGTAAAATAACCACCTTAATGTGGATTTTCTACCATTTCTTAAATTGATCAGTGCATGAAAAAACAGTGTTTCACCTTCATATGTTGATATCCAAACAATACATGTTGTATGTTTCAAGATGTGACATGACTGTGAAGCTGAGGAAAGATCATGGTTTAAGTTAAAGCAAGTGCTTTGTTATAGAGGGAAAAACAAGTCAAAATGTCAACTTCAGTAACGTCAGAGGACTTTTGTCGTCCTGGTGGCCGTAACGAATGCCTGCAGGTTAAGATCAGTGATATGATTGTGATTAGCGTTATAAAAAAAACCTGACTTTCAAGAGTGAAGTCTTGGCTTTATCACTTGGAAGGACGGTCTGTCTTGTTTAAAAAGCAGCGGCGCTAATGGGATTAAAGAGCTCGTAAACCTGTTTATGGAGGGAGAACTTCCACCCAGATGGAGGCAAATTGAACCCGGTGTGTTAAAAGCTGCTGCGAGTCCTATAAAATAACCTGCAGAGCTTTCTGTGGAGCTCCTGCTCGATAGTGATGAAGCTCATTCGAACTGGCACCAGTGACTTTACGGTGCTGAGATAGTTCACCTTGGTCCCTCTCACTAAATAAAAAACGCCTCGTTACATAGTGGGTTGACTCAAAAAGTCGCCATCACTGTGCAAAAAGGTCACTGTGGAGATACATTATTTTCACATGCATAAGAGCATAATTGCTCCACTGTTTACTTGTTACATAACGAGGGTGTAATAAAACATTTTTACTATGGCTGCTGCTGAGAAACTTTAGGAGAGACCAGATGAATCAACTACAGATGACAACTCCTTATTTGTTATCGGGAAGCACTGTTAAGTCTTTTTTTTTTTCTCCGAGGAAATAGACAGGGTCTGTTTAATCACTCGCAAACCAGATTTTGTTCATTACAGTTGCAAACATCAAATAATGAGTGATTGTGGTGGTAGACGACAGTTAAGACCGGGATAAACAAAGCTGACAGCTTAATGTGTTTGCCTGTAAACAGGAACCAAAATGCCTTTTAAGTGTGAACATGATGGATTCTTGAGGCGAAGAAACTGTTGAGCTTGAGTACTGGAGTGTATAACATCATTTATTACAATTTGAAGCTGTCAATAGAAGATTATATTCCAGGAGTTACAGCCTCAGTCTAAGGTCACACTCTGGTTGTCGTATTGGACCGGCGTGATGCGACCAAGCCGCCGCGCGTCTCTCTCATTGGACCGCGGTGCAAGTTTCTTTTTTTGGGTTTTGTTTCTGTGCTCGGACTGACCTGCTTTCTCCGTTTGTCCTTCTGTACTTCTGTCTCCTCCCATCCCCACCCATCTCTCCCACGTCTGGCTCTCTCTTGGCCTCATCATGGTCCAGAAAACCAGAATCTCCATAAGCAGGTCATGAGAATCCCAGAGCCGCCGCGCAGCAATTCCCAACTGGAAACTGTTTTTTTATCGCTGGGAATGAAACTACGTTAATGGCCAGGCAGGCAGCGTCCCAGCCTCACAGCATGGCCCAGTAATTTCAATGAGGCAGTCAGTCAAACAGCTAACTCTGCGGCATCGAACGTAGTGGCTTTTTTTTTTTTTGATGGCTGGATGGAGGTTTTGTAAGACAGGAGGGTTTATCAATCAGTTAAGAGCCCCCTGCTAACATAATGAGGGCATGATTGCCATGATGGAGCTTAATTATCTGATGAAACAAACTGTGTTAACATGTGGTTAATGCATTTTTCCACACCAGTCTCTATTTATAGGGTCAGCTCACACAGATATATCACTCCATCGCTCACTGGAGGAAGCTGACCATGGAGATGGACACTACAAGGTCATGTCGTCAGTAATTTGGAGGGTCCAGTGACGTATATTGTTGCATATAAGACAGGATTTTGTATCCTCCAAGAGGATTACAGTACATACAGTACATGGCATTTGTGACAAAGCTTTGTGGGTCATACTCTTTAGCCATTGGGGTTGTTTCAGGGTGAGAGAAGATGAAATGCATACATGTAAATGTAAATGTGCTTGCATGCCCATACTGTAGATAACGCATCCCTAATGTACAACTTACACGCAAAATCCTCACTGTGACCGCAGCACAGTCTGTTATAACATAATACAGATTAATCGTGATTTAAAACTCAAACATCTGGTTCACGATGCTTTTTGGCTTGTGCATGTGTGGACCGCTGTACTCGTGTTTATTTACCTTTCTGTATCGCTGTACGAGATACAATGCCCTGCCCGTCCAAGAAAAAAGTCACTCTAATATTTTGTTGGACCGCCTTTAGCTGTGATTGCAGAACACATTTGATGTGACATTGTTTCGATTAGCTTCTCCAATGACACAACATGTATTCCCGTCCAGAGTTGCATTAATTTTTCAAAGATTATCAGTGGGGTGAAGGTCTGGTTCTCTGTTGTCACATTGGACCACATTTGTCCCCACTATACTTCCAGTTTTTAATAATGCATAGGACAGTTCTTAACCCAGTTTTTTTTTTAGTAGTCTCACTAATCTGCTTTGATGTTTTATCTGCTTGATTCATGCCAATAATTTGACCCTTCTGAGACAGACTAACATCTTTTCCACGACCAAAGGGTGTTCCTTCCAACATGGTTGTTTAAGAAATGAGGCCGCATCAGTTAGGGTTAAATAAGTTGTTTCCAGCTAAAACATTATCATCCGTGCAGTAATTTTCCAATGGGAGGCTCTTCCCTATTAGTTTAGTTAAATCCAAGTGGTGACTTTTTTTTTGGATGGGCAGTGTATATTGATTTGGAAATGTTCAAGGTGATTTACTTATTACTAAAATAGTTTAAAAAGTAACATAATGTCTAGTGTGGCTCATTATGAAGAGAGCTACCTGTCGTGGAGTTTAGAAGAAGTTTGAGGGGATCCAGGTGTTGTGTTGCTGCTGCATAGGATGTGTAGGATCCAGCGTCTTTCATATACGATCCATACAAATAAAATATCTCAGTGAGTTTGCTCCCAGTATGGCAATGTTGCTCTGTGGTAACACCAGCGTCTTGGTGAGCAGGCGAGCGCGGCATGCTGGTGGCTCAGTATCAAGCCTCACACAGAGGAGTATTATAGGAGTAATTAAAGGAGACATATGCTGTAATACCCCTTTTTTCACAAACTAAAATACTTCCCAGGTGTCTTAAAGATAAACATATCTGTGACGTGCTTCGGTCAAAAGATTAAACATCACAGCTCTTTTCATCCGTTCAAAACAGACCTGTTCAGAACGGCTGGTTTCAGTGCCTGTCCCTTTAAATGCACCCAGGTACCAGGTAGGGGTGGTATTTTGCAGATTTGAATCCTAGTTGCATCACTGGAAGACAACTGAGGGAATAGCTGGTAAAACCACGTGGTTTTCAAATATTCATTATATATTCATATCAAAATATGTCCCCTTTAATGTCACTGAATTAGAGAGAAAATAATGAAGTCTCATGGCTCTTTTCAGAGTATTATGATATGGCCTGTGTATAGCATTTGCATTTGTATTATTATTACTACTGTGTAACATGTAAGAAGTATCTATCTAAGTACTTTATATACTACTAGGTACCTGTTTCCATGCAAAACCTTGATTTGTAAAGTAACTATAGCCGTCAGATAAATGCAGTGGAATATAAAGTTAGAGATTTATCCCTGACATGTGGATAAGACGTATAAATATATCAGAAGTGGCGATAATGACGTGCATGCGCTCCCAAATGGTTCTAAAGCACTTGAGTGACTGCACGCTCCACCACCGGAGATGGGAGCTGGCATATATACAAACCCTCCTTCAATAGATTGATGAGTGACGCGTCTGAGCCCATATGTGTGAGCGAGCGACTGTGTCTGTGACCTGCTTCCTGTTTGACCGATACCAGTCCCTCCACCGCCGCGGGGAGGTGCGGCGCAGAGATCTCCCCCGTGGGAGGAGAGGAGTGTGCGAGCAGCCACCATGTCCACCGTCTTCCTGTCACATTACCATACGCTCCTGCAGCAGGACTGCTAATTACGTCTGCGTGTGACAGCCGCGCTGCCAGGGTGGCGAGAACAAGACGGCTGGGAGGAGGAGGAGGATGAGGAAGGAGGGAGGGAGGGAGGGGGGGGGGGAGGTGCGGGGTGGGAGTAAGTGTTTGAGAGTTAGAAGTGGAAGAGAAGGTAATTTTGTCGTAAACTCTTGCTTGATTTCACTGTGAAGGAGAGAGTCGATGTCTTTCAACACATTTGCTTCTGGCTTCGTTTGGGTTTTCACAATTTAGGGGACCGCTAATTGGAAAGTGATGAAACAGTGATTGACAGGGGGAGGAAGGAAAGAGGGGGGCAGAAGGGGGGGGCACTGCATTATTTGTTTGTGTAATAGCTTAGACACAACTAATTGGATTTTAATGACACTTCAAATGGTGCACCTCGCCACTCCTCCCTCACATCCGCTGAATTGGGACACTATCGGTAACCAGGACTTCCAAATCCAAAAGGCATTTTTTATTTATTCGCTGACAGCCTGACACGGTTTGTGTACCGCTATTTTTACAGCTATTCTGGTGCGCAGCCCAGTCAGTGGTCTAGTAGCGGGGCTCGTGGCCTCCGGAGGTGAGCCTCAACTCAAAAACAAGCTCCGACGGAGATGAAACTGGTTAAAAGAGAGTGAAGGAGAGTCAGGCTGTGATTTTTCCCGTGGTATTCCTCAGGCTGCACCGATCTCTGGGGCTTTGAGCTGCGGGAGAGGGAAGAGCAACAGGAGGAAGAGATGACAGTTAGTCACCTCCGAGACGAGAACAGACTGAGAAGATCTGAGACCTGGTCCCAAATGGCACAAGACAGTTTAACACTATCTGCACTCTCTTTCTCTTCTGCCTCGCTCTCTCATGCATGACCTCTCTACAGTATCTGCATACAAGTGTGTTGCTGTAATTTGGGAGACTTCCCTCCTCGCTTAGCGCAGGATGCTGCAGCAGTACAGTAAACGGAGGAGACCATATTACCCTCATCTTAACCTTCTTGCACCAGCTCCCTGTCCATTAGTGAATCAACTTACTTGTGTTAAACCCCTGCAGAGTCTTGCTCCTGCTTACATCACAGATCTACTTATGCCTTACAGCAACATTAAGTCCCTTAGATCTCCTATCCAAACTATTATTACACGTTCACATCTTAAAAAAAAAAACAAAAAAACAGGGCTAGACGGTCAAGACTGTGGTACAGTTTCACATTAATGTGTTGAGTAGCTCACTCCTGTGTCTTTTGTGTATATGCACGTATTAATTTGCTTGAAAACTGAAAAATGTAAAGGTTTGACATCCCAGATATGGTTCAAGGTTACGGTGCATCAGAAAAGTCTTTTTATTTCTCTCGTGTTGACTGTCTCTGCTCTTTACATCTGCATCCAAGTCCCTCCTCTTCTCACCCATGTCGCCTATTCTGTCTAAACTTTACAACTTTTCCATCTAATCCGCCACACACATGCAAATATTACACACTCAGAAGGTATGCAAATGTATGCAGGCACATATAACATTTGACCACCCATTCTTGACAGAAAGAGAGCAGCATGTTTGCAATTCAGAGTCACCTGCACAAGACAGAGTCTGAGTATGGACAATCAGAGCTCTCCAGTGTCTGTAGTCAAGTGTATGAGTGAATATATGAATAAATGAAGATAGTTTATTATGTTTGCAAAACTTTAAAATTATGCTTTCTGGGAAATCTTAGATGTTAAAAAGAAAGAAAGTCATAAACTCAGATTAAATGCCACTGTTCAAGTAAAGTTCACTTAAGATTTAGTCGTCTCTTTTCCCCCGTTTGTCATTTCTTCTCAACTTAATTGCTTTGGGAAGGCCGTTCCACTGTGTTGCCTACGTGACTTTTCACAAGGATAGTTTTACAAAAAAGGATGCTCAGTGAACAGGAGCACAAATCATTAAGATGCACGGTCCTAGCGGCAGTAAAAACTTCATTCAAATTTAAATATTCTGCAGCGCCGACAGTGTTAAAGGTGCAGCCACAATGAGGAGCAGCAGACAAGTTAATTTGAAAACCTTTTGACAGTTTGCGTCTGTCGTGTCAGGAAGTTCAACGGTCGTCTTGGATCTTCGTTTGCTAATTTACTCGGGGTGTTTTACCTGAGCAGAGTTCGTCTTTACACAGCTCCTGACCTCAATGCCCATTCACAACTCAGAATGTATTTCCAGAAGCACTTGTGAATTCAATAAGATTTCTAAGAGATGTGGAAGCTGTCCCACAATGATATAACACCATTTCAAACCTCCTTCATGGCACCAAAGGTCCTGTTGATTTTCTCATATTTTAATTTAATGAAAAACATGTTCCCAAACCGAATGCTTAAACAAAACTCTCCGGCTCTTTACAGGCAGAGGGGTCGTCCTTCCTGCAGATGGGAGCGTCGCTGGAGCAGCAGATCCTCTGCATGTTCAAGGTACGGGAATTCACGGCATCAGTGCTTGGACAACAAATGCTCTCATAACAGATGATGAGAGGCTCAAATATAATGACTCATTAGCAAACTCTACCACACAAATGTGATCTGATGATCTGGGCCAGTTTACACAAACAAAGAGAAAATCTGTATTTAGGATGGATTTTACTAACTCTCATGAGATTAGAGGGATTGTTTTGGGAATGAGTGGGATAATCTCAGTGTGTGACACCCCAACTTTAGCACATCAGCAACTGAGAAACCACGTATTATATTTAATATATTTGTGATATATATTTTGCTGCTGTTGTTATTGTTACTGTTATCATCATTATTATTATTATTAACTTTGTTAGTAGCACTGTGGCACTGCCTGATCCTGATTCATCACAGCATGATATTATCCTTAAAGAGGAACTATGCAAGCCCGGTCGCTTACACTGCAAAAACTCAAAATCAAGAAAGAGTATTTGTCTTATTTCTTGTCAAAATGTCTCATTTCTTGTCAAGACTAATCTCATCACCTAAAAATTAACTTGTTTTTAGATCATTTTCACTTGTTTCAAACAAGTGGCAGATTTTTCTACCAATTTCAAGTGAAAATTTGTTTGAAACAAGTGAAAATGATCTAAAAACAAGTTGATTTTGAACATGATTTAGAGTTTTTGCAGTGTATCCGCTGTTTTTCTACCCCTCCGCCTGGCCATCGATCAATGCATGGAGCCGTGGATGACAGTATATACCATATACAATATTACAATGTGTATATTTGTGTAGTTTTAACTGTCATAAACAAAAGATTAAAGGTTACGGAGTGCGTTTGTGTCACGGTGCGCAGAGACGAGAGCTGGGACACTACACTGATGAGACGCCATCGTGTAGTTAACTATCACAACTATCACAATTAGTCTGGAGCTTTTTAATTAAGGTAAAAATGTTGCATAGCCACGGAAAAATCCTGCTTAGTTCCTCTTTAAGATCCATATGTTTGTCACATCTGTCATGTATGTTTTTGTTTTGTTTTGTGTCTTACATTCTTTGTCTCTACACAACAACAACAACAAAGTATATTTGTGATATGTTTTTGTCGCTGTGCAGTTCATAACACAATGTCCCTGTTTTAGCTCATGGAGGAGTATGACTGGGGCGAGTTTGCCGTGATCACCAGCTTGCTGCCGGGATATGACACCTTTGTGGATATAGTTCAGTCCTACACAGATACCTCCTATTTCCTGTGGAATCTACAGGATATTTTAACTCTGGAAATGTCTGTCGGGTCCAACGATGCAAGAACCAAGCGCATGCTGCAGCAGGTAGGATGAGATATATCACCGTACGACTTCTATCTTCTATAAGTTTGCGTGTGAAGTCCATAAGTTGTTTTAATGGTGCGTCTCGAGTCTGATGAAAAGCAAACTTTTTAAAGTGTGCTTAGAAAGTTTGAAACTTGGGGAGCTGCACCACAGGAGTTAACACAGTTTAATCCCCTACAGTGGTTCTGCATGTTGAGGCTCTAATTTCTCTGTGTTCTGTGAAAACGCCGCTGAGAGACCGCGCTTCTGTCTGCAGGTGGACTCCCAGGTCCTGCTGGCGTACTGCTCCTACGAGGAGGCGCAGTACTTGTTCCGTCAGGCAGCTGAAGTGGGCCTGCTGGGGCCGGGATACATCTGGATCCTCCCCAGCCTGGCCGTGGGCAACCCCGACAGCCCTCCACCTGCCAGCTTCCCAGTTGGCGTGATCGGTGTAATAACAGACCAGTGGCGGAAGAGCTTGCGGCAAAGGGTGAGGGAGGGAGTCGCCATCGTCGCTAAAGGGGCCGAGAGCTTCCGGAAACAGTACGGTTTCATCCCCGAGGGCCACGGCGACTGCAATAAGCCGGCTAAACACTCAGACAACAACACTCTGTTCAGGTGAGGCGTGCTGTTGTAGCTGCATGAATTTTAGTGAGTCTTGCTGATGCGGAGACATGAGAGCAAAACTTTCGCCGCACATGACATGAAGTGGAAGTATTTATGAGCCGCTCTCGCCCCGTGGTCTGAAATGCAAATTCACCTGGATTCATTATTCACAGGCGGCCCGGTCTGTCATGGACGTATCAGCAAAATCACTCAGCAGGAACTCCTTGCCCTCGACCAATCAGCTGCCTCTATCATCCCCCTAATGAGCTACTTCCAGGCTCCCGTGTTAGATTAAGGCCTCCCAGGGGAGCCTTAGGTTTAATTAGGAGGGTGATCATTATGTGTGTTTATCTGCGGACATGAATATGCAAATTCCCGTGTGATGTAGAATCAAAGTTCCTTGATTGCATGCTATGGTATACTTTCTCTGCATGTTGTGTTGTTGCTTCTGCGAGTTGCAGGCACATGCTGAACGTGACGTGGGAAAGGAGAGATCTGTCGTTCAACGGCCAAGGTTTTCTCTCCAACCCGTCCATGGTCATCATCGCTTTGGACCGAGAGCGACTCTGGGACAAGGTACTGAGAAAAAAATCTCAAATTCAACACAGAGGACAGTGAAAATCTGTGTTTGTTGACTTGTTTTACACGTCAGCTCAAACTGAACACGATCCAAACAAGACGGATTTGGCTCGCTGAGGGAAAGCGGATATATATTAAAAATCGAAAGTGATCATAAAACAAGTCCTGGCGATTTCTGCAGCTACGAGTGTAGTGTCGTAATTTAAAATCAATAATGTTGTGTCTGTCTCTGTGTTTCCTGCTCCTCTTACTCCTGTTTCATCATCACTGTGCCCTGCAATTTTGTTGAGTATTTTCGCTCCCTTTTACACACACACACACATACACACACACGCACACACTCATCAAAGCCTGAGGGTGTATTGAAAAAGTACAACAACACAAAGAGACCTGAACGTAATCTCACAGCTACAGTTGAACTCATTTATTTCTGGCCTGGAAAGACCAACCTACTTTATCAATGTCACCTCCTGGCTGGGCTGGTGTGTATGTATGAACATGGACATGTGATTGTGCAAGAAGTGGGGTTCGGTGTGTGCATGTGGGGAGATGTTACAGTGACACTTGTGCAGCCTGTTCACACACACACACCGTCGACAACAGGACACCACTTAAAACAAGATATCACACACGCGTCTGAATCCTGACTCCTCTCTCCTTCTCTGTCTCGTTACAACCTGATCCGTCACCGCCGTTTCTTCCCCTCCTCCTCGTGTCGTGTAGCTCATCCATAATGATGACAGCTTGTGGTGTACTTGCTCTTTTCAAGTCTTTCTCTTCCACTGTGACACCCCTGACAATTTAACATGATTTTGTTCTTGAGAAGTGCTGCTGGGTGACATTTTGGACAGGAAAGCCCTCTTCCTCTGTTGGGCCCCCTCTCTCTTGTTGTTTCTCTTTTCCTCATGCTTCCTCTCACTTTTACTTTTCCACCTGTGGAGGAGCCACAGGAAAAAAAAAAGTTTAAAACTGCATTGATGACTTTTTAAAATATATTTTATGATAGCTGGATGATAGCAGACTCGGTTTCATCAGCAGAATTAAGCTGTTTTCACTAAAAATCTCCTGCAAACTGGGTCTACACAGCCTGCTCGGCAAAGTTTGCAACAAACTTATCCAATAAAGACCCACATGTTTCCTTTAGATGCTGGTAAAATCCTTCTACCAAAACAAAAAAACAAATTTGAAAATGCAAATATTTTCTTCTGGGTTATTTGTTGTAACAAGCAAAAAGAAAATACAACAAAGATGAAAGCCACCCTCTAATCGTGGTCTTCATGTGAGCAATTCATCTTTCGGTTCTTGTAAAAATTTCACCGATACCGATACAAGTATATTACAATTATCGGATTTGTAAATGTTCATAGACATTCATCTTTTAAAAAAAGATGTAAATGTTCCCTTTTTACTGGCGCAGAAGAAGGAGAAACATGGAAAGACTCCTATGTACGCCCGTCAGGATGAAACTGAGGTGCAGCGCAAACTCTGCAAGGTCTTTGGACGGACTTTGATGAGAAGCGATGCTGGAGAATATTCACGTAGTTTAACACCGGGAGAGGAGACAATGACTTAATTGATCGGTGCCGCTGTGATGAGTAGCAGACGATATTGTTATCTGGTACCGATTCTCATCACAGTCCGTGGTTTCATTTTAATTTATTTTTATTTTCATTTTGTTCAGTTGGTGATTTAAAATAATGGACTGGCGGTACAGCTTCTACAGCTGGTGGTGGTGGGAGGAGGGTCGAATGGTCGAAGAATGGTCAAATATGAAATGCTATAGGGATGAAATGCCCATGCCTGTCCCTAATTTGAAGGCTTGTACAGTAATATTGAATTGTCATTCTTGACATGGCGGACAAAACCATGGCTGAAGGAATGCCAATGTTGCCCTGTCTGTCCTACATTGTGAGGAAGTGGAGGGAATGGACCAATGAGAAGAGGCTAAACATGTATAAACCCATAATAATGATGTCTCTAATATGACTTCTTTAATTTCTGTCATGTTTTTTCATTTGGTCTGCCCCCAAACTGTATGCATAGCGATGCTGAATGACAGGAAAACCCCTGTAGGAGAAAAAAATAAATGGATATTCTCCAATATAAAAAGCTTGATGAAACCTAGAATCAGTGGTGCAAAGAAAATTGAATTTGAGGAGATTTATATTCTTCAAGGAACGATTTGGCAAATTGGGTTTTTGGAAAACTTTTCATAAGATGCTGAGAGGAAATATCTGTTAGTAGTATTTTTCAGCTTGTAGAGCCACAAAAAAGATCAGTCTGTCATGTTTCCAGCTTTTTTTGTGATACCACAAAGTAGAAGCTGTATATATACAGATATCAGTTCATTAGGTCATTCATTTCATGCAACATAATAGAAAAGAAAAAGAGCTGCATCTGTTAATCGGAGAGGTCGTAGCACCTTCCCAACGAGAACGACAGCTCCTGCTCAACGAGAAGAGAAGACACATGAGGATCCCATGAAAGATGAATATGAACTGATTGATCTTCACAACTGGCATCTCCATGATTCACAGATGGCGCAGGGAAACAGATCACCAACTTACACATCACGCTTGTATACCCGCGGATGCAGATTTGTAAATCACCCGTGTGCGACGACGACGGCGGCAGAGCTTTAGCGTGAGTGAGTCGAAGAACAAATCGAGAGTTGGTATGAAGAAGAGGTCTCATTAAAGCTGTGAGGGAGCGTGTTTCGTATGCAGTAAGTCAGCGCAGGCTCAGCTCAGTACGGCTCATTAGGTCGGGTTGATATGACAAACAGTCCTGGTTCTCACAGAGAAGGCTTCACTGAGCTTAGTGCAGACTTCGATAGGATTATTCATTGTGTGATGTGACATTATACAGCAATTCTGGTCCCAAGTGGCTCCCTTTGACATTAAAAAACTCAATCTGTTGCTAACTCTTTTGCATTAGTTGCTAGACAATACTTTTAACTGTCAGCATCTCTGTTATTTCACTTTGCAGAGCCTTTTTTTTTAAGCAAAAAAATTTTTTTGTTCATTATAAAAGCAGTTTCACAAATTGTTGAACATACAAAGTCAGAAAAAACCCCACCTATAATAAACGACACTAATCACTGGAACAGTTCCCATTTATGAACAATGACATTTCGATTTGTTTCTGCAGTGGAAGAAAAGAAAATTAATAATTGAATAATCAGTCAACAAAATGAACACAGATTGAAGGAAACACATGCGCGGATGTTTTATTAATGTGATGCAGTCGGTTTGCTCTTTGTATTAGTTTCTGGTTTCTTTCTTTTTTTTCCTTTTTGGACTAATTCAAAGTCTTTTTAAAGTCTCCTCTGAATGCATTAATGAACTCTCCTTTCATCTTCTGATCCTCTTCCTCCAGGTCAGCACATGCTAATTTTTCCCTTTAAAAATAATTTGTCCCGTGAAGCAGAGAAAGACAAAACAGGTGAAGAGAGGAGGGTTTGACACAAAGCGAAGGTCACGGTGGAGGGTCAGATGTACACGGATGTGGTACTGATGAGCTCTTCCTCCCCCCTCCTCCAGGTCGGTACGTACGCTCGAGGGATCATCCAGGTGCGCTACCCGGTCTGGCCTCGGTACGGCAGCTTCCTGGAGCACGTCTCCGATGATCGTCACCTCACCGTGGCGACGCTGGAGGAGCATCCCTTCGTCATGGTGGAGAACGTGGACCCCGGCACCGGTACATGCGTCCGCAACACGGTGCCCTGCAGGCGGCAGTCGAACCAGACAGAGAGGTACTGACATTAACACACCTCGTGCATGTAAACGTTTAGAATAACATTATACATTTCAGAGGAAATTATCATCCTGCTATCTGCACAGGAAGTCAGGTATTGTGTTGGCAGCAGTGTCAAAACATTTAAATAATACCCAGTGCTACACACAGACATCTGCACCCTCCCTCTCTGCTTCTCTGCCCTAGTTTAGTTCGGAGTAGACACTGCAAACCTCCTCACTTCATTAAACACAGAGTAATTGTGGGTGCTGAGTGTCTAAGCACTTTAAAAACACACCTCCGGTGTCAAACTCGGATCGCAGCGTGGCAGAAAACAGTCATTAAACAGCTATTACCTCTGACTGCCTACAACTGGTGTTCGCCAGGAATACACAATGTCTTCATTTTGTTCAAACAAACAGACAATAGAAACACTCATAGTCTGTCGTAACTATAATGGCAGAACTGACAAAGTATCAACCGCTGTCAGCTTAGCTCCACGGCTCCTGCTCCAACAAACCACATAAAAATATTTCACATCCACCACTGGGGAACATGATCCTCATTTTAAATCCTTAACAATCCCTGTCTCTCCCCGTAGTTGATCAGCACTTACACACAACATAATTTACATGTCACCTGCTCCGCACCTGCTTGTTCGACTGTTTCTGGGAGTTGTTGTGACATCCTGCTAAAATCGATCTTTACGTCCTTTTGAGATGAAAAACGTGTTCTCAAACCAGGACTAAAACAGTTTCTTCTCTTAAAGAGGTAGTTCAACATTTTGGCAAATTAGCCCATTGCCATAATAGTTAGCTTTAATTGTCGGTGCAAGCTCTCGTGGACAAGCTCACTGCACATTCACCACGCTATGAGATAATAACGGAACGTTACGAGACAGAGTTGTTTCAGAGGGAAATGTTACGGCAATGGGCCAATTTGCCAAAAATGTTGAGCTATCCCTTTAAGCTCGTCTGTGATGCAGAAAACCTGCTGTTTCTCAGTGATGTTGAGAAGGGCTCACAGGTTTCTGATCACACACATTGGTGTCTTTTCTTGATTACAAAGCTTTTTTGTGCTTATTCTTTGAAGTTCAAGAAACATCAGTTGCATCTTTCATTTTCTGTGGACCATGACTCACCATGACTCAGAAAACTGACATTTAATTCACGGACTTCTATTCAATTCAGAGAAATATATTATTCAGTATATTACCAGTGTCTATTAGGTATCTCTTTTGTTTGTCATTATGTGATGCTGTTGTCATGGTCACACCTCCATCCTTGGGGTCTCAAGGTTATTCTGCTCTTCTTTCATGGATGTATCTTATTAAGCAGCAGTGACGTATTCTTTCTCTTTTTTAATTAGAGTTCATATAATAGTCACATCCACGGCTGCTGTAGTGGAAACTGAAGGCTTATAGCTGATTCTTTGCTCCTCATCAATCAAGAAGACTTTTTTATCTGCAGAATCTTTATCTTCATCTGATTCATTACGTTGAGTATTTGGAGTTGTGCATGTTGCGACTGCCTACTATACATTCAATAGATGCAATAAGTTCTCCATCGATTTTCTGGCGTGTGAACGTGCAGCGCTCCTCTCAATGATCTATTAATCACGCTTAATTGTGAGCAGAGGACACACATCATGCTCTGCATACCAAAAAACGCAGGAGTCACCGTGAGAACGCATGTAACTTTAATTCGTTTGAACTAACTTTGGTGCAACCAGCCACATGTCTCTGTGTGTGTGCACTCGTTGGGTTTGGTAATTTATTTAAATGTCTTCACTTGCACTCTTTTTTTCTGTTAGCTGATGTTTTATTGCTGCTGCTGTTGCTCTTGGCAAAAGCCTTCCTCACTCCACCCTTCACCCATTGTCACACTTCGTTTTCACGCTGGAGGTTTTTTTTATTTATTTCTGGCTTTATTCTAACTGGAGGATTTTCTCCCTGCCTGTTATCGATCATGTTACGATGTATTCATGCTGCTCTGTTGTTTACCTGCAGCAGGGTGGGACCATCTCGAACATACAGACAAACTAACTTTTACAGATATGTCAGTGTTGCATTTACATTACATATTTTGAGAATAGTATTTGCAACCATTGTTCCAATCTTGCTTCATGATACAGTGCCTCCATTTTTATTATTATGTATATAAAAGAAAAGACAATCTAGCTTTTAGAAAGCATTTGGCTGCTGCCTCACATACAAAACACAACGAGCTAATCCTGTGCATACTGTACAGTACATGCAATCACGTTCATTCGTTTATCACAAATCCTTCTGGAACGATGTGAATGTAAATCATCAGCTGCTGAACAGGCTGATGAAGTGAGTTTTGTAATAGAAAAGTAGTAGAAAAACACACAGTATGTTCTTTTTTTAAATTTATTTCTTTGCTTATGTAACAGTTTATTTACAGATGAACGGTGTGATTTACAGATAATCAACACAACAGATGCCATGTTTATAAGGGTGCAAATTATTTTCACCTTTATCAGAAGAATTATCAAAATGTAATATACATTTAAATGTATGTGAAACAGCTTTTCGAAGTTGTCAGTGCTGAACATGAAACTCTGGCTCCTGTCCGTCCATCAAACCAGAGACCTCCACAGCCGCGAGTGGAGCTGTCTGTGGTGAACAGTGACGGGCATCAGTGCATACGTGTATACACTCCCTGCGCTGCAGATCTTCTCTGTAGTCAGTAATTGAAGTGACAAGTGTGATGCAACTTTGTACAGCAAGCGGAAGGTGTCCTTTCTGTAAAAGCAAACTGTTTTCAAGAAAATCGTCCTCGCAAAACATGATATCCTGTTTGTGTGTGTGGGACTGTGCTTACAGAGACCAAAACCAAGACTGCAGGTGTTTAAATGACTGTTTAAAGGTTCAGGCTTCACTAGAGTGATGCATTAAGTGGTGATAGTACAGTAGGTTTAGGTAACGCTAAGTCCCCAGAAACATTGCGAGTCAAGGAGTTATGTGTGTATGTGTATGTGTGGGTGGGTATGTATCGTTCATGCAGATTGCGGGAGCTGACCATGGCTGGCACATTAATTACAGAGAGAAATATGTAACGGTGGTTGTTGGGCGCGATGGCACATTGATTGCCAGTAAAGAAGATTTATCTGTCCAACATGGAGACATCTGTCATAGCATGGGACAATGTTATCCCATCCTACCCTCTTTCTGTTTTCTCTTTCACCATTGCTCTCCGGCTGGCATGTCCCATTTGGACGGAGACCAACAAAAAGAGAGGAGGAAAGACAGAGGGAGAGAGAGGGAGAAGACTGCTGCCATATA
This sequence comes from Decapterus maruadsi, assembly GCA_030347415.2. Classification (NCBI taxonomy): domain Eukaryota; kingdom Metazoa; phylum Chordata; class Actinopteri; order Carangiformes; family Carangidae; genus Decapterus; species Decapterus maruadsi. The sequence continues at coordinate 6,298,748 of CM064888.1, read as the reverse complement.
AACCAGTTAATCTTGCTGTTGTGTCTGAACAGCTTCCTTGCAGAGCAGATGTTTAGCATGATTAAAACTTTTCGTGTAGCTCATTAAAAACCCTTTCTATGGCCAGATGATGGCTTCTTTTGCCAGAGAACTGAGCTGATTAAGAGCAAGAGGAACTCCACCCCAAAATCCAACTTTTACAAATCTTGGCCACTTTATATAATTACATGCAGCGGTCGGATAAATGATGTAATAATGTTATAAGAATGACTACTTTCTTCACTGGCACTTATTACAAGTATTGCGTGTATTTTATCAACATGAATGATATTTATCTACAGATTAAATATCAAACAGAGACTGGAGTCTGCCCTCCTTCGTGTCGTGCCCTCGTTTCCCTCCAGACCGAAGTCTTCCTCTGTCAGGGCCTCGTCTGGCTGTTTACTGTGTACTTCCTGTCAACCGTTCACCTGAGATTCCTCCTCCTCTCGCGCTCTCTCTGGTCCAACTCCCTCATGGTGCTTCCCTCCACGCTGCACTAGTTTCTGGGCATTTTTGTGGAGAAACACACGGCGGCAACAACACAACTGCTGCTAAAACCCTCAGAGGAGCCCGCACTGGTATGCGCGTGCATGTGTTTGTGTGCGAGACCGAGAGAGACGCGGCCCAGTTTAACTGCGTTCGTGCATGTGTGTGTGTTTGTGCATTGTTAGCGGAGTGTGTATAAAGACGACAGGTGGCCAGATCCTGCAGCAATTAATTAACGCTGCGTTTATCAGAGGTATTCACTCCTGTGAAAGAAGGCAGCCTTTCAAAAACACTTAAAAATGAGTCCACACCGTGAACGCTCACACTTTTGAAAACAATCAACCTGAATGTTAATTAACTGCTTGACTGTTTTTTATTCACCCTCGTTTGCTCGCTCACATGCTCTCCCCGCCGTCTTCTGCTCTTTTGCTGACTCACTGACAAGAGGTTATCTCCATCACACACACACAGCCACACTGTGACTCAGCCCTTGTAGATTTAAACCTCCTTTTTGGCAGATGGATAAATGAAGAAGCAAAAAAAAAAGAGAGGAAGATAGTTTTTTTTTCCTAAGGAAGTGTGTCGACTTCATTTTCGGTCTGTCTGCTCATAACTTTTATTGTCCACTGTCGCTTGAAGCTGCTCTCCATTGTTTTTTTCCGTTCTGTTATTTTTCACCATTTCCTGTCCTTCCACTCTCTTCTTCTACACCCCATTAAGTAACAAGGCCATAGAGGAGAGGAAGTGACTGCATCCCTCAAAAAAATGCTGCACACCTTAATGGCCTTTGATTAGAGGCCACAGTCGCTCAACCATTCACCGTTGGCCCTTGTCACACCGCCTGTGTGTGTGTGTGCGTGCAAAATTTCAGTCGTCTCCTCCGTCTCTCTGAAAGACACCTTGTTAACTGGCATTGATTTTAGCTAATGAACCAGCCATCGCCTGCCCTTCACTTCGCTGTCGTGGACGATGGTCAGTGTCAGCGTCGGAGCCGGCGACTATTTAGCACTCGCTCCCCGAAACAAAGTGAAACACAGAAGAAGAATCACAGGAGGGGCTAAAGATAGCAGCAGCCCCAGCTGCCACCGAGGCTTTTTGATCACAAGATGTTGAAACAAATCTGCATTTTTTTTTTCCTTCTGTCTGTCTCTCGCAGCATGATCGGCCACGCAGAGTCCTACACCAAACTGTGCTGTAAAGGCTTCTGCATAGACATCCTGAAGAAACTGTCCCGCACCATCAAGTTCTCCTACGACCTCTACCTGGTCACCAACGGAAAACACGGGAAGCTGGTCCGTGGGACGTGGAACGGGATGATCGGGGAGGTGAGAATGAGGGATGAGAAGTTATTTAAAGAAGGATGAAATCCCTCAACGGAGCAGCTGGTGCAGCTGTGTTTGATTAAAGGAAGATGTTCACCCACAAACCTGTCTTAAATAAATGTAGCTTTAGGCCGTGGCATGCCCTGGTTTCATTAAAGGTAAGTGATTTGTGTTTAGCATGTTAGGCAGAGCTGCAGCGTCAGGAGAAGCAAACCAGGCAAATGCTTGGGGGGCCCCAAAGGGAAGAGGAGCCCCTAATCCCATCATATTGGCACAATTTGTTATGAAAATTAAAACTTCCTTAAAGGAATAGTTCACCCAAAAATGAAATTCAGTCGTTATTGACTCACCCTCACGCTGAAGAATACTCAGAGTAGTTTTTTATTCCTCAAAGTGCATCTGGAGATCCAGGAGGGGCGTTCATAGTCCAACGAAATCCTTATAGTCAATAGCACCCGACACAAAAAGGTCCATAAAACTACATAAAACTTTGTAATCTTCCTCCATACTGCTCGTCCGCTGCAATCCAAGCGTCCTGAAGGGATATACAGTAGTCCAGAGTTTACTTGAAACAACATCATATAGGACATTTTACAGCCTAAACAGTCCTGTATTGAATTTGCATGTGCATCGTGTGAACATGAGAGCGCGCCCCAGGCAAATTCAATACAATTTAGTTTTATGGACCTTTTTATGTCAACTCTTATATAAATATTTCATTGGACTACAAACCAGCCTCCTGAGTCTCCAGATGCACATAGAGGAATAAAAAACTACTCCGAATTTGACTTTTTGGTGAACTGTTCCTTTAAACTTCCCTTGAAGACAATGCACATTGCACTTGTTTTGCCCTCTGTATGCTGTTTAGTGCTGGGAAAGCTGCATATGATGGATTTACCAGAGCTATTTCCTGTAAATATCTCTTAGCTGCAGCTGGAAACAAAACTCTAAAATTAGAGAAACATAACAGTAAAGCTGCGGATTTAAAAATGAAAACAATGAGCTGAAAGTCACTAAAACACTTCATGGAGCTGAGAAGGCATGTGGTGATACTGTAGGTGATCATCACTCACTTAGGGTTTGTGACTTTCATTTTGACTCATTTTAAAAGAATCAGTTCAGCTTTAACATCAAAATGGCTCTAATTACAAAAAAAACTGAATGAATAACAACAAAAACAGCTGCCACTCGATCCCTCAGTGTCTTAAATCCATTGCACTTGGTATCAAATCTTAAAATTACCTTCAAGCCTCATGTCCCATCAAGTGGGTGCAGAATGAAGTGTGACAATCAGTTTGTGAATCTCGGAGCATTTAGACCAGAGGAGCAGATTACATTCTCCTCCACCAGCTGAGAACAGTCCATCCAACCCTGAAGCTAACGGCACAGACTCACAAAAGACAGATGTTTGTCTTGACTGAAAAGATACAAGCCTCGACTTTTAATTATGAAAATACTTAATACAGCTGTGACACAGATGCAGCGATGGAAGCAGCCGGCGGCCGTACGGTTCGGTGGACGACAGCCATGAGACACAGTGTCTCTGTGACAGTGTTTCTTTGATTCGCGGATGGGTTTTATGTAGGTCAGTGGTGTGAGGCCGCGGAGCTGAGTCACACTTTTCAGCCACGCACACACACAGACAAGCAACAGAAACACAGGTGCATGCATCCGAAAGTGAGACGCCCTGAACAGGTGTTTCTCAGGAGACGCTTCTTGCTTGTGTTTCTGTGCCTGAAGCACTCTGCTGTGAGTCTGTACCTGTGTGTTTCTGAGTGTGTGTGTGCGTGCTACATTTATGAGGAAAAGATTTCTCTCTGCAAAAAAGCTCGAGTCTGAGCTGCAGCCTCGTCTCTGTTCCTCGATGCTCAGATGATGTGACAAATACTTTTCCATTAATCTCTGCAGGCAGCCATTATTACAGTCAACAACTTACTGTAAAGCACAAAGCGTTTGTTCCTTTGTGGCTTCAAATGTTCAAATAGTTCAAATTCAGAGTTTGAATTTGTCTTTTCAGCAAAGATGAGTTTCTAGGGGTTAGGGGAAAAATGTTTCTGACACAGCTGCCCATCAAAGTGTCACTCCGCTTTACTTTGTGTTCTGCGTTTGTCTTTATTCCCTCAGGTTGTGTACCGACGAGCCGACATGGCCATCGGCTCCCTCACCATCAACGAGGAGCGTTCGGAAATCATCGACTTCTCGGTGCCGTTTGTTGAGACGGGCATCAGCGTCATGGTCGCCCGCAGCAACGGGACCGTTTCTCCATCAGCTTTCCTCGGTAAGAAATAAACTACTGCTTCTTCAGAATTAGGGTTGTCACATTATACATTTTCTTGCCAGATAAATAATCATGGTGTTACAATTATCATGATTATTATGGATTAATTAACTCTATGAATGTGTAAAATCAATGTAGTCTAATTATAAATACTCATTGTTTGCCCCAAATATTTGAAGCATATATTAAATTATGACCAATTATTAACTCCCCAGGGGGCGGGTTTTCATTTTTCAGGTCATAAATTGTCATCTATACCAAATGTTTCCATTTATTTTGATCATTTTTTTGAATTAATCTTTATATATAGATGACACAAACATTTAAATTCCTACCAATTCAATGTTACATTAGTTAAAAGGACCAGTATCTGAGCATTTACCTTTAACATCTGTCTTTTTTGGGTATTTAGGAATCTTTGCGATGAATTTATCGTGGCGTTTAATACCACGATTAATTGTGAAAACAAGTAATCGTGACATCCCTAGCTAAAATCAAAGTGGTCATAACCTGCGTTATCCTGGAGTGTGACTTACAGCACACGTTGCTGCCAACCTCTTCCTCGCCGGCTTCTCCCAGGATGGCCTACTTAAACGAGTTCTGTCTCTGCAGACGCTTCAGGAAACTTCCCATTAAGCTTTTATCCCGGTGATAACTGTAGCCTACAACTAAATCCCCTTACGTGCCGCTCACACACCTAAATCCCCTTTTCCAAACCCCAAACAACAAAATTCAGCACAAAATGAATGGCGCACGGCTCTTCCTTCTCATTCTCACATCAGTCGGCTCTCCGTCCTCCCTCCCGCTATCCTCCCGCCACACATGGTGACCTCCATCACAGGCTGCAGTGGAGAGGCAGGAGGCACAAAAGAGACTTCCTCTAATCCTTTATGTCTGCGCCTTCGCTCCTCCTCCAGAGCCCTACAGCCCGGCCGTGTGGGTCATGATGTTTGTGATGTGCCTGACCGTGGTGGCGGTGACGGTTTTTGTGTTTGAATACTTCAGTCCCGTCGGCTACAATCGAAGTTTGGTGAGCGCCAAAGGTGAGTTTTCGCTTCCTCTTCCTACAGTGAATGATTTAAAAGTGAGTGGTCCTTACAGTATAATCACAACAGAGATTCCCATATAAATCATGTTTTGTTAACCTCACATGTTTCTGCAGTGTCTGCTGTTTTCTCAGTGTAATCTCAAAATACATTAGGTTATTTGTGTCTGCTTCATCTAAAAATATCCAAAGCTGCAAAATAAATAAATAAAAAAATCCATAAAAATGTTCTTAATTTGCATCTTACAAAGCATTTTCACAGTAAGCCTGTGTGCCAGCCACTAAATCCAGCCCCATCTGCACATCCCGCGACGTTAAGAGTTCCTCTACAGGATTTTGGGGGAGAGGGCTAATCAATCCCAGAATACAGCGCTGACAGAGCGTGCCTTGTCTGCGGGTCCGAAAGGTCATTTTCCTGTTTTAATTAGCATTCGTAGCTGCGCTAATCGAACTGTGATTGATGGCGGTGGCACCCTTCGTTGCTGCACATGAGCGGCGGTGGCAGAGAGCGATGGAAAAACGGGGGCCGAGGCTGTGAAATTGTTGCCGTTGCTTTCGGAAGTTCGCAGAAGGGCGCGAGATAGCTGGTGAATACTTACACGGAGAGCAGGAGACATATTTAGTTTGATGAGAGAACGTGTAAACAAAAAAATGTGGATTTAAAACATCAGTGGGACATCTACGACACGTTTTGCCTCAGGTGCATGAAGAAGAGAAGAAGTCTGAATAATAACATGTTGATCTGACAGTAAAATTGCTCTTCATACCGAAAGTGTTGCTGTGGCTTCTTACCTACAGTACGTCTCTCAGGCGATATTGATCCATGCACTAGTATAGTCGCTTTGGTTTTACTTCGAGTTTCCAAATATCTCTATCTGAGATTGCTGCCTCTTTTCTCCGGCTCTGAAAAAAAAAAACCAATCCCACTTCAGCAGATGCCCAATAATGACCTGTGTTTTTGTTCAAATGACAAAACCTCTCCAGCAGCTGCATGAATTATGAGAAAAGCAGGAAACACTGTCTCTGCAGGAGGAGACAGAGGTCTTGGTATTCACCTCGTATCTCTCACAGAAAGTCGACAGCGGTTAACCAAGCGTTTGTTTTACCTCAAAAATCTAAATAATAATTACGATAGAATAATAGTTTTTGTCCCTAAATGTAAGCAAACATGATCTATTTGAAATGAGCTGTCGTGTGTGGTGGTGCTTTGCCCTTGGTAGCGCTGCGTGTGTGTATTCTGGTCTGCAGCGCTGTAGCTGACCTTTACCTATTTTAGTCAGTTAAGGGCCCTTCACTTCAGCAAAGCAAAGATCGTCCTGTTTGTATTTCTACCGTCATGTAAACAGGTCCTTTAAAGATAAAGAGCCCTTTTCTCCCTCTGGGTTGTTTTGTTTTCCATATTCAATTCAATGCAGGACCTTGTTAGCAGGATCTCTACAGACTCTCTCCTCTTGTCCGTTCCCTCCCTCAGCTCCTGGCGGCCCCACGTTCACCATCGGGAAGTCCGTGTGGCTCCTCTGGGGCATCGTCTTTAACAACTCAGTGCCCATTGAGAACCCCAAAGGAACAACAAGTAAGATCATGGTCCTGGTCTGGGCCTTCTTTGCCGTCATCTTCCTGGCTTCTTACACCGCCAACCTGGCCGCCTTCATGATCCAGGAGCAGTACATCGACACAGTGTCTGGCCTCTCCGACAAGAAGGTAAGAGACTGAACAGACAAAAGCTTTACTGGGTGTGTATAATAACGTCTATGAGGCAGGGCGTCTATTTAAAGTCCACTCAGACGCTCAGAGTGCAGCCTGTTTTTGTGAAGCACCGAGATATGGAAGAAACCACGTCTTTGTGTTTGAATCCAGCTCATGCCACATCATGTCCCCTCTTCTCTATTCATCTGCATTGACTCACAAACTCTGGGCAGAGGAGAGACAAAAGACTTGAAGAGAGCCTTCAAGATGAATTCAAGGAAAAGGACTTTGTTGTGAACGCCTCTGTCCTTTCCATATCAGTGGGGATCCTGGTGGCATGAATGACTAATCAATTACTGCCTTCTGTCAATACAGATGGTGTCTGAGTCTCGACTTGTCCTGTCAGTGTTTCGGTCTGTCCATCAATATTCCCCCCGCGTCGTCTCCAGCTCTCGTCTCGCTCACGCTGCTAAAACAAGATCGCAAAATGTCAAAGATTAGATGAAAAAAAAACAACAAGAAAAAAAAAGAAGTCACAGAGGAAAACAACGCCCACAAATTCCTCTACCACTTAAGTGTGTGTGTGCACGCAAAGATGCACACACACACACTCAACCTGGAAACAGGGCCTCAGAGGAGCTTTACAAGAAAGCAGTTCATTCTTCACAGATAGCGAAAACAACTCCCAGGCAGGGATCAGCAGAGCCACCTCATTGATCTATGGTTGTATTAACTGACTATATTAACTTTATGCAGATGCATTATGTCCCACAGCATGAAAGACTGATATAAATTACCACACAGCACAACCTCAGCTCAGCTGGCCCTAAATTCTGCGATCCTACACCACAGAGGATTAAAGAGGGGGGTGGTGGTGGGATGGTGGGGGGGCTTTAGGGTCGTAGGCTGGCTGGGTTCACATCTCACAGGTTTAAAAGGATAAGGCTGATGGTATCGTCAATAATAAATGCCATGAAGAAGACCATGACCAACAATGTGTTTCTCCTGCTGCTCCTTGTTGCATTGTGGGAAAATCTGACCGAACATGGCGATGAATTCATATTTGGGCCTGATTAAACATGTGAAACCAGCCAGTCAAGGTGGTCTAGATGACATTAGAGAGTTTCATTATGCAACCGTTGACTCTATGCTGCAGGAGAAAATCAAATTTGACACTGTCACATAGCTTTTATTCAGTTATGCAATTAATAGTTTTATGGATTGTGAGTATGGATTTGTTTAAAAAAAAAAAAGCTGACATGTTGTTCACCTCCCTCCTCCCTCTCTCTGTGCTGTGATGATAAAACCATGACGCTGTCCATGGTGCTGAAGAACAGACAGATTCATACACTACCAACTCTTCATGTGATCTTAAATTGTCTCCATGCAGTGGAATATAGCACAATTTTACCTGTTTTAAGGCTAAATATGGGAGAAATGAAATGAAATAATGCACCACTAGTTGTTGAGCTGCTGAAAGATAAGATAAGTCATTTGGTGCTAGACAGGTGCCGTTGACAGACGGTCACGCTGACTCCCTAATTCACTCTTGGTTTCTATTTTGACAGGACTAGAGGTCATCGATTCTGTTAAATGTCACTAATTACTGTGGATTCCCCGCGTAATGCCAGCTCCAGCAATTAAAAGGCATTCATTAACTGGTACGATTACAAATTGACAACTCTCTTTCTCCTACAATTGGTACAAAAAATGACAATTACACACAGGGAAATGAGTGTGAAATGAGTCTGAACTGTGAAATAAAGTGTAATAACCTCGCAGCCCCCCCATTCTCCATCGCCTTAATTATCATGCGTCACGTAATTGGAGCTGATAGTTGATCCCTCTAGTTATTAGATACACCGACACACTGGAGACCCACTGCTATGCAACAGAATAATAAACCTCATTAGAAGGAATATGATTTGACCCTGCTCAGGTCGACCGTGACGCGAAGGCATAACTAAAACAATAATCAATAATCTGTGACACAGAAAGCAGCAATACTATCGAGCTATTCGATCAATAGAAGAATCAATATATTTTGGCCTTTAAACGGGGATTTTTGTTCTTGAAACATTATTGACATACCTTTACGCACATCAAGAGTTATTGCTTGTGTTGGATGGATCTCTGTGTAGTAAGTGATGGGGGAAGTTCACTTATATGAAGTTCACACAGAAAGGACCCAGATGCCGGACTCAGACAAGATGAGGATTGATGAGGAAAAAGGTTTATTGGATATCGATTGGCTGGTGTAGAGGTGGCCAGGAATGGGAGGTGAGGACAAAGAGGGAGGGGAGATGGGGGGGGAGGGGACTGGAAACAGCAGCAGAGCAGCAGGCAATCAGGCAAAGAAACGGGCCGAGGAACTGGCAGGTGAGAAGTGATGCTCGAGCACAAAGAAAAACAGGTTGTCCAACAAGTATTGGCCTGAGACGTTCGTCTACCACTGCAGTCACGGTAACGATCTGGCGAGGGACGCTTGGACAGCCGGGGTAGATATAGTGCAGCTGATGAGCAGATTAGTGGAGTGGGGGGGGGCTTCAGGTGTGCTGCTGAGGGGAGAGGGGAGCCGTGCACAGGCAGGGAAAAACACACGGGCAAGAAGTGGAAGTGCAGCCACAGCTGTAACAACTTGAAGCTAATTTGAGGCTTCAACAGTCTCTGATAAATGAAACGATCGTGTATTATTATTTTCTCACTGAGCCGTCGCCGTTAAAAAGCAGGAGTTTTGTTAATGAAAGACTAACTTTGAGACAAACGGTTAAAAACAGCTAGAATGTATAGGAGGAGCATTTACATTTACATCCACTAATCATTCTTCCACTGCTTGAAAAGTGTGAACTGATCCTTTAATTTATAATCTCTCTCTCTCTCGCGCGCGCGCTCTGTGACGCGGCTTTTGTTCAAACAGCTGACAAAAAAAAGACTGAAAAGCACTGCTGCAGCTGAAGAGCGATTATATTAACACACACTCACACGCTCACATTTTGATTGGCCCATTCATTTGCGCTCGGCTCAAAAGGTCAATGCCGTAACCAAGATGAATAGGTCTTTCCTGTTTACAGTCTAATTGAGCTCTAACGGACGTATTTCTGCCTCGCGACCGGCCGCGATATGTGACCGGCGGCTCGGCGTGAAATGTGAACTTCGATCGAGCATCACACAGATTGAAGCAGATTAGGAACAGGTCGTTCAGACGCATCATGTTGACTGATGTCAGATTAGATCAGGTTGAGGTGAGTGAGTGAGTGAGTGAGTGAGTGAGTGAGTGAGTGAGTGAGTGTTTACAGTGTTGAGTTCATTAGATGATGAGATGAGATGGGAAAAAAAGTGGAGTCTAAAATGGATTTCATTTAACTGAGGAGTCCCTCGTCCTCTTTACTCCCTTCTACCCCATTTTCTCCTCCTCACAACTTCTGCGTTTCTGCCTCTTTTTCATTTTGCGTTCCTTCCTCTCTGCTTTTTCTCACTTTTCTTTTTGTTTCCTTGTTCCTTTTCTATTTTTTCCCCTATTTCTTTTATTACCTTTCACTCTCCTCTCCCCTCTTATCTTCTCCTCTCCTCTCCTCTCCTCTCCTCTTCTTTCCTCTCCCCTCTTATCTTCTCCTCTCCTCTCCTCTCCTCTCCTCTCCTCTCCTCTCCTCTCCTTTCCTCTCCCCTCTTATCTTCTCCTCTCCTCTCCTCTCCTCTCCTCTCCTCTCCCCTCTTCTCTTCTCCTTTCCTCTCCTCTTCTTTCCTCTCCCCTCTTATCCTCTTCTTTCCTCTCCACTTCTCTCCTCTCCTCTCTTATCCTCTCCTCTCATCTCCTTTCCTCTCCTCCTCTCCTTTCCTCTCTTATCCTCTCCTCTCCTCTCCCCTCTTATCCTCTCCTCTCCTCTCCCCTCTTATCCTCTCCTCTTCTTTCCTCTCCTTTCCTCTCCTCTCCTCTCCTCTCCTCTCCTCTCCTCTCCTCTCTCATTCCTCCCCCATTTCTCTCGTATCCAACTCTCTTGTCACTCCTCCATTTCTTCACACTACTTTCTTTTTCCCCCACTTTTACTCTCTCTTCTGCTACTCTACTTTTTCAAATCTGTCCCATCTCTCTCTTGCCTCTCCCTCCTGTCTCATCCCTCTCCCTCTCTTCATCACCTCTCATTTCTCCTTCATCTTCTTTCTTTTTCTTCCTTGCCGTCTTGCTTCTGTTGTTTCCTTGCCGTCTCTCATCTCCCCTATTCTGCTCCCACTCCCTTCAGTCTCTCTCCTCTCCTTTCTTTTTCTCCTCACTTCCTTCTCTCTCGCTCTTATTTCTCTACTAAACCTCCTTTTCTTTTACCTCCCTCTACTCTTTTGTCTCCCTCTTCTCATCTCTCATCTTCTCCCACTCCCCCTCCCCCCGCCCCGTCCCCCCCTCCCTTTTCCTCTCACCCTCCTTTATCTCCCCACAGTTCCAGAAACCACACGAGCATTACCCTCCTTTCCGCTTCGGGACCGTCCCAAACGGGAGCACAGAGAGGAACATCCGCAGCAACTACCCCGACATGCACACACACATGACGAAATACAACCAGAAGGGGGTGGAGGAAGCCCTAGAGAGCCTCAAAACCGGGTACAGTTTGCCTTAAATTTTAACTACATAGCACGCCGAGACAATGGGGTAACATGTAACTGATCCTCTCTGAGATGGAACAGTAATGATGATGATAATTTGGGCGATATATACAGCAGAGATTTGATGCTCTTTGTGTTGTTTGAGAATTAGGCCAACGTTAGGGTGTATTTTTAGATGAAAAAATCTTGTGTATCAGCTTAATTTTTAGAGAAAAGTGCCGTCAGACGTCCCATCTTCACAGAGAACAAGTTGAAAACGTTTGAAGAACTCTACACCAGGGATTTGGCATATTTTAAACCCAATACCTACGAACTGTGTGAAACTATTTTTTTTGGGCTGCGTGTGTCAGCAGATTGATAGTCGTAATAAAAAGGTCGGTGATGACATTCGTGGTCACGAGAAAATGAACACTACTGACTTGACGACTTACTAGTGCCACCATGGGGTTGAAAGTTTTCAAAATGTCTCAACACTTGGACGGATTTCCATTACAGCTTCATTAATTTAAAGGGATAGTTCAACATTTTTGGCAAATTGGCCCATTGCCATCATCCCTATAGTTTTAGCAGTAGGTTCATTACCTTTATTTGTCCGTGCAAGCTGTTTTTAGAATGGCAGACCAGAGCCGTCAAACTCATCAAATACACAATCCAACAACTCCAAAATGCTCTGGTGGACAAGTTGTGACCTGCACATTCACCACGCTATGGGATAATAACGAAACGTTACAGAGACAGAGATGTTTTTGAGGTAAATTCATGCAAAACTGCTGATGCACGTTCCCGTCAACTCCATCTCATAATGTACCGGTATTATCTCATAGCATGGTGAATTTGCACTTGTCCACCAGAGCATTTTAGAGTTGTTGGATTGTGTATTTGATGAGTTTGATGTGGGAAACCAAGAAATCCCATGAGCCTTCGTAGTGTAGCTCTGAGCAGCTCACAACTCTGCTCCGCCATTCTAAAAATAGCTTGCACCGACAGGGATTATGGCAATGGGCCACTTTGCCAAAATGTTGAACTATCCCTTTAACAACATCTGTGCTGCAAACACTCACTGTGTTGTGAGTAAGTTGCATTGTGTTGATCTCTCAGGGCCTTGGTGCTGAAGTGTCAAGTCTCTGCATGCTGATTTTTAAAGTTAATTGAAAGCAAACGGCAGCCTGGAAGCGTCTAGAGGCCAATGTTAATATATAAATATTAATAAAAAATATACAAACCTATTGTTACTGCAAGAGAAAGACATTCAAATGAGAATACAGTGCACATATTAAAGATAAAACTACAGAGGAGCCAAGCTGTCTCTTAGACGCAGGTGTCTACTTTACTTGCAGGAAACTGGACGCCTTCATCTACGACGCTGCTGTTTTGAACTACATGGCTGGGAAAGATGAGGGCTGCAAGCTGGTGACCATTGGCAGCGGGAAAGTGTTCGCTACCACAGGATACGGCATCGCTCTGCAGAAGGACTCCCGCTGGAAGAGGCTTATTGACCTGGCGCTGCTGCAGTTCCTCGGAGACGGTGGGCGGCGATCCAAAACCCCTTACATGATACGATGCACAACCGACGCCCGCACATGCGCTCTGACGCCGTGTTCGGTTTTTATCTTGTTTGTATTAGTTTGCGCCTCCCCGGCACGCTGTATGTGCGCCGCGGAACTGGCATCAATCCAGTTCAGTGTGTGCTGCATCAGCAGGGAAGTGGGCTTACAGGGAAGAGTTAATATCCTGGTGAACAGCAGGGAGTGTTAGGGATATGATTATCTCCATGACACACACACACACTCACACATCCTACCTACACATACCCACAAACACACTCGCCATGACGGCCACCAGTGTGGAGTTAATATCCTCCTTCCTCTGAGAGCTTAAGACCACCCCACACACACTCACACTGGCTCCCACTCCGAGCTTTTTTCCGTGATGATATAATAAATAGCGAGGTTATGGTCGACATACGGTAACTGAGTGATAAAATGGGCCGCGCTCCTCTGAGGCCGCTGGGGAGAGCGCTGCACAAGAGGTGGCCACCTGCTCTGGAGGCCTGGAGGAGGAGCTCATGTAGTAATGATAGCTAATGGAGACAGGCACAGTAAATTCTTCTTATTTAAATGCTGCTTCGTCAGCATTGTACCAAACAATAAGGCAATTTTGTTGTATACATTCAGGCTGCAGCTGCAAAGTGAAAAAAAGAAAAAAAAAGTCTGTTTTTTTTTTGTTTGAAAACTAAATAACAAAGACTTTGTGTTGTTTGATGTTGCAGCATTTGTCCATAGACACATGTGCACCATTATATATATATCAGCTTGATGTATTGGGTATATTTGCTAACTTTGGGATCATTTGAATAGATCAGTGAGCACTGACTTCCAGCTGAGGAAGATGTGCAAATTGAAAATGTGCATTTGCAAACTCCAAATATCACAAAGCGTAACTGAGGCAAGGGAGTTGATGAATGGACAAAAGCACAACGTGAAAAACTTTGCAGACAAATCATGATGTGTATGAAGTGCTTTAAATATCCAGTGAAGCTTCTGTGCACAGTCAATGAAGCACCATGTCGATTAAATTAGATTCTAGTCGTCAAATATCATGGAAGTATCCTTTTTATTTTGATTTTCCTATCTTCAACCTTTACCTTTAGTCTCTAGTGCCAGGTCAGGGTGCTGAGAAGGTAAAAGTAAAGTGGATATCAACCCTCAAATGGAGAAACCTCCCCTGAAAGAGGCAGTAGGTGATGGTGGCTGCAGTCGAGACCTGGTAGAGGATTAACCCCCTGAAAATACCAAATGTCTTGCTGATGTGTGTGGATCCGCTGAGAACACTTTGGCACCAAATATCAGGACTTTACTGAAGTTCATTGTCAGCACTTTAACCTACAAGAGTTTGATTTCTGTTGTGTTGGCGAGCAGAGGAAAAAAAACAACAACAACAATGTGCCATCCATCTGAGACTTAGCGACTGCATTGTACAGCACTTCCAAAACAACAGAGGAGGTTTTCGCAGGAGTGATTACCTCCAGGATATTGTAGCCCGTCACACCTCGGTTTCTTATTTTCCTCTGTCAAGTCATCTCACGCTCTCCATCTCTCTTTTTTTTTTCTCCCCACCTGAACCTCCCCACCGACCTCTGCAGGAGACACCCAGCGCCTGGAGACGGTGTGGTTGTCGGGCATCTGCCAGAACGAGAAGAACGAGGTGATGAGCAGCAAGCTGGACATCGACAACATGGCGGGCGTCTTCTACATGCTGCTGGTGGCCATGGGCCTCAGCCTGCTGGTCTTTGCCTGGGAACACCTGCTCTACTGGAAGCTACGACACTCCCTGCACAAATCCCACAAACTGGACTTCATGCTCGCCATCAGCAGGGTGAGATTAGAAGAATTAGTGCATTGATTGTTTTGTTTTTTTGGGGGGGAGGTGGGTGCTATTTAGCATTTATGAATCCTTCCTTGGTTGGTTTGCTGATTGCTAAGTTCATAAAAGTGGTGTTGAGAATTGGCGTCACTGATTTTTTACATCGACTGTTTGGTGAAGTGACTTATTGGCTTCCTGTAATTGGATTAGCTGAGTGACACCTCGGATGAGTGACGGAGGGATTGGCTGATTGTCTTCACTTTGAGTGGCTGGTTGGCTGCTTTGTTTCCCATTTAATGTGCTGTTTTACATGAAGAGGCTTTTTATGCAGTGATAAATTAGTGCTAATTAATGTGTATTTGCATATAATTACATGGTGTCCTTGTCACTAAATTAGCTAAAATATCACTGTGTGTTCTTCTTACAGGCGAGAGAAGAGATTAAAAGAAAGAAAAACAACACCGCTTTTAGTTTACTCAGCATTTAACTTTGATTGCTTAGCGCTCATTAGCCGTTAGCTTAAATCAGCACCCCGTTTGTAGATGCTGTGTTGTTGTTGTTTGGTAATGTGGCTACTGAGGCAGAAAAAACTCCAGCTGAAGTTTCAGCCAGGGGAATGTCTATGGACACCAGTCTCTATGCTCCTCCACTGTGTAATTACACCATTGTGCCTGGATCTGGGCTTTATCAGATTACCGGCTAAACGGCGATCTGATCATTAATCCGTATGGGGCGGCCCCAAGGGCTAAATTAAATTTGGCTCTTTCAGGATCTCTCTCCGCCAACTGTAAGTGGAACTCAGTCGTGGGATTTGGTCGTGTTTGTCCATGCAGTTAGAAACGGTTTGTTCTTCTGCAAGGAAACCTCAGGCGTGTGTGTATATGTGTGTGTGTCCGTCTGTGTGTGCATTTATTGGGGCAATCCTCTCATCTTAAACTGTTTTTCTTTGAGTCCCGGGAGAATGCATAATGAATTTGTGACTAAGTCTTGCCTCAGTGACAAAAATGAGATATTAATGAAATCTTTTTTTTTTTTTCTTTAAATTTATTGCCACTGGGGTTTTTAATAGTTAGGAGGTGGATTGTCACTTTCAGATGCACAAATAGGTTGAAAAAAAAAAAAAAACTCTCATCTCCTCAGGACGACTAGGTTGATTCAAGGTTAAACAGTTTGTGGCTAACTATTGATTTAATTACAAATAATTACCTCTCTTCCCCCGTTGTCGCCCTACTTCGTCTCACTGTCTCTCATTCCTCCTCTGTGCTTCTCTTCAGGGTATTTACAGTTGTTTCAAAGGCATGCAGGATCCCGGCCATTCTTCTCGTCTCGCCAAACCTGACCTGACCTCCAACTACGCCCAAGCGAACATGCTGAAGATGCTTCGCACTGCCAAGGACCTGGTGTCCACCGCCAACGTCGAGAGCTCCCTGGACAACGCCACCAAAACCATAGAGCAGCTGAGCCGTCACGGCGGCACCCTGCCCACGCGGGTTCCGCAAGTGGCGTCGGAGGCGGCGCCCGGAGGGTTCGCGTACGTGACGGAGAATCACCTCTCGCTCCCCCAGCGCTCCCTGACGCCACCTCTGGCTGCGGTGACCTCTCTGAAACACCAGAGGGGGGTGGCGAGGCCGACGCCGCTGCGCTACACGCTGCCGACCCGCTCCGCTTCGTGTCTGTACGACCGCCCGCTTCCCGTGTCGAGCCTCAGCAGCCCGCACCTGGCCGTGGGCGAGCCGCTGCCTCATCAGCACCCGCACCACTACCAGACCACGGGGAGACTCTACGTAGACGCTCACCCTCACTCGCCCTTCATCCCCTACGCCGACCTCCAGCTGCCCGACATCTACGCCTCCCACCCGGTCGCCTCGCCGCAGAACCACCAGGTGCAGGCCGGGTTCTCCCGCCGGAAAAGGAGGTCCAAGAGTTTCCAGTGCGAGGACGGGGAGGCGGAGCGGAGGAACCACAGGGACCTGGAAAAGTGCGAGAAAAGTCCCGTGTGTCTGAGCGAGCTGAAAGCCAACCACCTCCAAGAGAACCACATCTCCGCCGCCAGCGTCGACAGCGTTTACTCAGGGGACGCCGTGGGTCCGCGGGTCGAGAACTACAGCTCCTGGCCGCCGGAGGACCTGGTGCTGAGGGGGAGACGCCGCCACCGCCGCCCCTCTTTCCTTAAAGCGACGTGGGGCATCGAGCAGACCCGCCAGCTCGACGAGTCCCAGTC
This sequence comes from Decapterus maruadsi, assembly GCA_030347415.2. Classification (NCBI taxonomy): domain Eukaryota; kingdom Metazoa; phylum Chordata; class Actinopteri; order Carangiformes; family Carangidae; genus Decapterus; species Decapterus maruadsi. The sequence goes on along the minus strand of CM064888.1, from coordinate 6,281,733 downwards.
GTCGCTGTCCAGCCAATCACCTTCCACCTTGCCAGATCTGTTTCCATGCATCATCACGGCGACCACGCCCGTCAAGGCGCACAACCCCGCCCACCTCCGAAACAACCTGTGCCTCCCGCGGAACCAGACCTACCTCCACATACGGGAGGACCAGAGGAGGCCCGGCGGGCGTAAGGGCCAGAAGCTGCGCTACTCCCACTCCGCCCACCTCCCCACGTACGGAGAAGCGGTGCGACACGGCGCCGGGTTCGGGCGGGGGATGGTGCGGAGAGCCACCAGCTTGCTCAGCAGACAGTACACCAACTACCTGAACTCGTACCCGGGGCTCCCGCTGTACCACGGCCCGCTGGAACTGCAGCACCACAGCCAGACCTCCAGCGGCCACCCGAGCCCCAGCCCGGTGTGCCAGCTGCTGGCCTGCGGCGGCGGGCGCTGCGGGGGCCAGCGGGCGCTGCTGTACCAGGACAGTGTGTACGGCGCCTACGGGATCTATCAGGGTTCTGCTTCAGAGGCCCAGACATGTCAGGGAGCCGGCGGCCCGCCCGCAGGGAGCCCGTGTATTCTTCGGCCCTGGCGGCGGGTGTCCAGTCTGGAGTCTGAGGTCTGATGGGAAACGTTACAGGAAGGACACTGGAGAGGGCGTAGCGGTTAGTTTAATGAGATGGGTAGAAGTTATGACTTGAAGTAAGTGTTAATTTTTTTAACGTGACTTTTTGTGGTGACAAGTAGAAGTTCGGGTTTGCAGGTTTAGGACCGGCCGGCGATGGGATGGGATGGGATGGGATGAGACGGTGAAAACTGCACAGTCATGAATCTGTCCTGGAGGTTCCTGTACGTACAGTAGGTCGGCAGGTTTTTCACTTGCTGCTTTCCTACAGTACGACAACGCTTGTGTATTTTTCTGTGCTTTAATGTGCACTAAGATTTACAGCAGTCCCACGGTGTCGGCGCACGGTTAAACTATAACCAGAGTTTTCATGCTGTGTGTGTGTGTCGTGTATATTTTATCGTGGGTTGGTTGGTTGGTTGGTTGGTTGGGATTCAGTAGATGAACTGTTTACAGAGGTAGAGGAATAAGTGGAGGAAATAAGGGATCGTCTCTTTAAATAAACAGCCACCAAAAACAAAGCAGCCACTGTAGCAAGACTGGTGACGACAGCTGTCACGTACATCGCTGTACACGTGAGGAGTTTAATTCCAAAATGAAACATTCACAGTATTAATAAAACATTTTGACTCCGGACACAGAAGAGAAACAGTTTTTCTAGTGAGTGAAATAATAAAAAAAATAATCGTTTTGAGACGTCTGTAAAAAAAAAAATAATTTCAGGTAAATCCATGAGGTATTTTTAAAATGTTTTGGAGCTAAACCCTTCACGTCTTGTTTTAGCGAGGAGTCAGGAGGGAAGCAGAGACTTTGTGAACGCAGTCCATATGAACACAAATCTGCAAAAATCGATGAAAGCTTCGGGACAGCATTGACCAGCACTAGGTGTCTTAAACCTTGGACTCTTGTTGACCTCACTGGGTCTCAGCTCGAGGCTTCAGTTCAGCACAACATCACACAGGGCCTCACGATAAATAAATTCTGTATTCTAAGTACTATATCGCTATAGAGAAAAGGTGTTATTTGAGGCTGGTTAGTGTCATATTCATGTATTCTACATATGATAGAAATTTATAGTCACTCTTAAAATTTTTCTAATTACACTTCTGGCACATTCTTGAGTTTTTTTTGTTCTTTTTTGTAAAGATGTCGCTGGTTTACTGGAATATTTGTTATTACTGTATTAACTCTATCAGTTGGCCTATATTAAGATTTTCATCACTCTCTCTTTTCCACTCTTTTATATTCCCTCCTCACCCCTCTTTTATTTCCCATCCCCTCTAACTGTTTAATGATCAAATTTAAATGAGGTAATTGAAAGCTATTCTAGTATCTATATTACCCGGCTCCCTCACCCTGTAATTAATCACTTAGACCAATTAAAGAGCCTTTTTGGATGAAACATGCATGTGTGTGTCTTCTTTACAGAGCCGCGCCGTGTGCACGTGGAGAAGGTAACGCAGCCAGTTAGTTTAGCTTAGCATAAAGAAAAGGAAAATGAAAAGTCCAAAGGGAAGAATATCCTCTTATCATCACCGGCTCTGAAGCTCTTTGATTGACAGGTTACATGTTAAACTCTACATGTGCCTCTTTGACAAGGAGGCAAATAAGCACATTTTCCCCCCCAGAACGATTAAGTTCAAGAAACACAGAGGAGGAAAATAAAAGAAAGAGAAGGAGGGAGGAGCGGAAGAGGAGGAGGAAGACGATCTGGTCGTTGATCAAAGCCTCCTTCTCTGATCTTGTCATATGGAGGTCAGTCATCTGCCGCAGCATCCTGGAGGAATATCCTTCTGGTGTTTGGGTCACATGTCAGCTGGTGACTGACACAAATACGCTGCAGATAAGAGACTGCGCCAAGCGGCAGCCATGTTCTTCTTCTTCTTCTTCTTCTTCTTCTTCTACTGTTTCTTCAAATCCGCCATCAAACTTTTGAACCGACTCCGACTGCTCGTCACTACAGCGCTGAAAATTTGTTTTTTTTTTCGTTCACCTGGAGCAAGTTTGTCCAACGATAAAGCCACTATAGCCCAAGGTGACCTGTTGCCATGGCAATTATTCTCTCTGTCTCTATGCTGTTGTCATGACGAGATAAGACTCCATTCAGCTGGGCCAGATGAGTAATGTTGCAGAGTCCAAACATCGAGTGCTTTGATTTTTCCATTACTCTCTGCTTTGTTACTGGGGCATTGCCTTAAATTGGACCATAATATTGATTTAATCCCTCTGCTCAGCTACTGATCCCATATTTTTAGAGTTCAAGGTAATTGGACTTCTTTTCATCCCCGAGGCGCAGCGAGGGGGCTCAGCTCGACATGATGATTATGTAATTAAGACGTGCTTGTTGGGCCAACATAAAGCCTGGATTTACAGAGGTACAGCTGGATTTGATCTATTTCGGTGCCAGGATCTGATTGTATGGATGGAAGAGAAGAAAGTTTCAAGCTCGCTCCATCATTACAAAGCTTTTTTTTTTTTTTTTTTTCTCAATATCAAGTTTAAAATGGGTCATCGTTATTGACATTTTCAGGTTTTAGAGCCACTAAAGAAATCGACTGAACAGAGAAAAAACTTCAGAGTGCTATTTATACAGGTGCAACTAAATATGACAAACCCAAGGTGAGCAAAGTAAACGAAGATGACATTAAAGGAGCTGTTTGAAAGCGTTGCTATCGCTACGAAGCATATGTTGGCGACACCAACAGCTGTTTACTGAGCAGTCTGGAAAAATATAGCAAGTTTTGCTTTAAATAAAAAGAGGAATGATATTTCTATTTGTTAGTTAACCCTGTTTCTGTCACTTCTTGCTGAAGTTAGCATGCTAACCAGCTAGCCCTAGCCTGGCTGCTAATGCTAGTGTTGGGGATACAGTAAAACTTACAGAGAGCTCCTTTAAACCATATACTGTATGCTTTGAACTTAATTTTTAGAGTTTTAAGGACCGATTATTTAAAAATAAAGGTCAGATGTCATTGTATACTTACATGCAGTCTGTTAAACAGCTAATCTGAAGGCAAATAAATAGGCTAGGCTAAGTGTTGTTGTTTTTTAAGAAACCGTTTGATCACCTGTTGAATTTGGAGACGGTTTTGATCATTTTAATTATCTAACTAATTTGAGCAGCATGTTTATTTATTTAGGCTATTTATTTATTTATTTTTTACACATTCCAGACTTCAATTTTCTTTTTTGTGCCACAGCCTCTACAAGTAGGATAATGAACAAGAATTTCTGCATCCACGGTCAAACGTAGCTCATTCGTTTTTGTTGTTGTTGTTTGTTTTGTTTTTTTTCATTGATGGACATTTCATCTAGACAACACCTGGAGGAGGAGGTTCATTCATGGACTGTGCAATTCAACCCCTCCATTACACACTAATCATCCAGAAGGGAAGGTGAGGAAGTCATCGGACCATAAACAACGTCCACACCTCGAGGACAGCTGAGGCTCCATTCAGCTGTTTCACATCCAATCACCTCACTTCCTGTTTTTTATTCATGAATCCGTTCCATGTAAGTCAATTTTCTTTTAAATTTCCCCACTTTATGAGAAGATATTTTAAAAACTGAGACTTCAATAAGACTAACTTTTCACAATGTGTATTTTTTTTCTTAAAAATCCCCCACCTTGCTAGTAGCTGGTAATTTGAATTTCATAGCCTATAACGGTTCACTTTTTTTTTTTTTCCTAAGTGCAGTAATAACAAACACAATGATGAGAATTCACTGTAGTCGGTCCAATCACGAAACGCCTGAATGCTCGGACAGATCACAAAATGTGTGTGTGTGTATGTGTGTGTGTAGTGGTTGCATCAGGATTGATGAAGGGCCTGTCTTGCCAAATGATGAAAGATGTGAGTCGTGCATACAAAAACATCAATGGAGCACCTGGGACAGGCCGCAGACATCACACACACACACACACACACACACACACACACACACACACACACACACACACACACACACAGACAGACAGACAGACAGAGTGACACATTAGCAGCAGAACTCACACTAATGGACTCATAAACATGCACATACTCCAATAATCTCTCTTTCTCTCTGAAAGACTCACACTGGTTTGAAATATGGCATCTTGCTCAGACAAATCTGAGGGAGGAGGGGAGCAAATGCGGAGATGACGAACAATTAGGCGTCTTCACCAGCATTGGGGATTTAATATTCATGTCAGGAGGACGCAGGAGTCTATAAGGACCACCCCTGAAGCTCGAACATTATTCATTTATTCACCCATGCACACACACACACACACACACGCAGACGCACGTCATTTCATAATTTTCCACTGGGGAACATTTGGCTCTTTTATCCATCTGCTTGTTTTTGAACCCTCTCTGAATAAGATTGATGTGCAAAAGCTGCAAACTCAAACCGGTGTCCCCAACTGATTGGTAAAAAAAAAAAAAAAAGAGCCCACAGAAGCTGTTTGTATGTTACTGTTTGTATGTAATATACAAACAACAAGCAGCGCACAGCAACCTCGACAGGGTCGTTGGCCACAACGTCTGGAGTCACCAGAGGGTCCGAGTCGGGTCTTCTCACACCTCCCGCCTGTGAATAAATTGCTTCACGTATCACGGCAACAGCTCCAGATGCTCTGAGTCACCTTGAGACAAAAGGCTGCATGGCCTCCCCCCCTTATAGGTGAAGGGAACGGGGGGGGCGGCGGGAAAAAGAGATAAGAAGACAAAACATGTGGGATGAAATAAATAAATAAAAAAGCAGAGAAATATTTAGGACAAAGGTCGAGGGAGAGATAGAACGAGCTACAAGAGAGGAGATGGAGAGAAAAAGGGAATGGAGGAGGAGGGAAAGGGGAGATAGGGAAGTGAAATGGAGGAGGAAGGGAGGGAGGGGGAGGGGGGGCACATTAGGACAGCTGATATGAGAACAGGTGGGAAGTGAGCAGGAGAGCGGAGAGAGGGACGGGCCGATTTATTTCTGTGTCTGACAGAGGAAGGATTATAATCTGAATTGCAGGATGGGGAATGAGGAGAAGATTGGGACTGTGTGTGTGTGCGTGTGTGTGTGTTGGGGGTGTAATGTTGCAATGATAGCCTTATTAAAGGGGGGAGACACACAAGCACCGAGAAACAACATCATTATTATTTCACTGACGCACACACGCATGCAGGAACGTGACGTAGTTGACAGTTGCTCTGGTTGTTTTGACTCCGACTATCACATTAACTAAATCATCAAAGCAGCAGAGTGTGACAGCTGTCTGTGCACATGAGGACACGTTCATTGTGCTGCAGCTCAACTTGGAGTTTCAGAATCTGTGCATGTGCATGTGCATGTGTGTGTGCGTGTGCGTGAGCGTGCGTGTGTTTGTCGTATCTGAGACGAGGCGATTGGATCTGCCAGCCAGCAGGAACGTTAATTACTTCAGCAATCTTCAGGCTCACTTCCCACAATCACTCCCAATCTCTGGGAGGGCGGAACGAGCTCGGACCATTCAGGAAGCGACGATCCCGCGGCCGAGCCTTCAGATTCAAATCTGTTTTCAGGAAGAAGGAAATGAAATAAGCAGAACAATGGAGATTTTTTTTTTTTTACCCCCTTTCTCCTTTAAATTTCCCATTTAACTCCTCTCAGAAACAGCCGAGACAGTAATGGATAATGATCGAGTGGCTGTAAATCATCACTTCTGGGTGTTAAGTTGTTGGTTCTGGTTGTCGGGGAAATTTAAACAGAAGCTGAGTGACTTAATGAGACAGATTGTATCTTAATTAACAAATCGTTTTTAGGACAAATTGCAGAAATCATTTTTCTCTTACTGTGTTTTTATGTCACTTTCAAATCTTTTTAGCATTTTCCTGCAAACTAAGTCAATCAATGAAGATGCAACTCTGCCTCCTACCTATTTACAGCTGATTTGTTTGCAATTTGTAGCATTCAGTCTGAGTCTTGTTTCTGGCCACCTGGTGAATGTGCACTCAAAACGAACCCTCTTTTATCTCTGTTTCTCTTTAGCTGTTGCATAATCCACAATTTTCAACAGCTGGTCATTTAGCAGGTATAGCCTAAAGAGACAGATACATCTCACTAGAAACCAAAATAACAAGCTCAAAGTTAAGGTTAGGGTTCAGATAAGCTTTAATTGTGGATGCAGATTCCCCGGGGGGCCACATAGACATGACCCAGGGTGGGTTTAATACGGTTAATTTAAGGTTATAGCTTAGTATGCAACCCAGAAACATACAGTAGGAACAGCCCACTGCGTGTTAGAATTTAACCAGTTGCTCTCCCTTGCCTCATTTTTGGGTCTTTCCAAAAAAAAATTGAACCATTTCTGTGACCAAAAGTCTTCAAAATCTCAAGACTTGGAGAATGAACCTTGAGATAATTTGATACCTGACGATGAAGCTCACCTCAGCTTAGTAAAGCTTTGCAATATGTGTCAATCAGGTCAACATCTAAGGTCAAAACGAACCAAGAACCCAAAAAAGTGGACTTCTGCAAATGATTCCTTTAGTCTGGCTCCAAAAGTGAGTCAGTTCCCAAAGACTTCCTTGTTCAAACGCAAACCTCTAACCCTGAGCCCTTATCTAACCCTAACCCTAAACTATGATCTCTAACCCTAACCTTAACCTTAAGATAACCTTAAACCTAAAGGAAAAGAGGTATTATATAAGATAGGCCTAATCAATGTCAGTTTTGTGGACACTCATGACCAACATCTCGTCCGTTCGTCCACCCCAACGTCCTGCCGACACACTTCCTGTTTGTTTCTTTAACCCCAGGCAGTGATTAGGCTATACTTCTTTGTTGAGACAAATTAGCAGTATACAAATGTAATTTCTAGGGCACAGGGTTGGTGAATGATGATGTTGTTCTACAACTGTCACCGATCTCTATTAGACCAGAGGCTCCAATCCTGAGGCGCACCAGCTTCTCAATGAGTTTTTCGGGGAGCAATTTCGGTGTGGCACATCCAGGGGTCTGGCTTGTGTGTTCACAGCCTATATATCATCGGTGTGAGCGTTGCAGCTGGGCGCGCCGTGAAACACAACAGGAGGAACAACAAGTCCTCCTTTGCTCAGCTCTGGAAAATAAATCAGCTCTTTGGAAGATCTTGATTTCTTGCGTGAACAGAAACCATGTAGGCCGTCAGATGAAAGCCGTAGCTGTGATTAGCCGGTGTCACGCCGCTGACGTCCTGCGAACAACACTATAAAAGCGCACACCACCGCCTCTCCTTGTGTCCTTCCAAGGTGACAGCTCCCGGGGCGTTTCTTGGCAACGATTACTTCAGCAAATTAACAAAACCCTGCGATGAGCCGCCGACGGCCCATGCACACTCACTCACTCATTCACTCAGTCAGTCACTCACTCTCATGCCATATCATCACAGAGTGTGAACAGACGTCTTCCAGGCTGCCAACAAGAAACATACACACACTCTTCCCTCACACGCTGCAGGCTACAGAAGCCAAAACCATAGCCCTCTAATTAACCAGTCCCACCCTTCTGACCCAGTAGCCAAGAGCGGGGCTTATTATCAGCCAGATCTTTACCCCTCTCCGAGTCCTTCCCCGCTCCGCTGAAATGAGGTTCAGCCCTGTGCTATCCTGGAGGAGTACCGCCAAATGAGAAGAGACGGGAGAGCGATATTAGTTAGGATGTTATTCATGGAGACTTGTGGTTTTTCAGAGTTGATGACCCGGTTTTTTTTCTCGGGGTTGTAGATGGGACAGAGTTTTTAGTAGACGGCCTCTTCTACACTCGCTCGAAAAAAGCCATCGTTGTGCAGAGTTTAACTTAATCTCTTTTCCTGCTGTCTCGCTTAATCTTTGTTCACTCTCTGTTTCATTATTATTAAGACCTTGAAGGGATAGTTGAGGTGTTTTTTGATGTGAGGTTGTATTTGCATACAGACTTTGCAGGAGAAAAAAGTATAAAAACATCCACTAAGAGAATCTAATATCCGTTAAAATATACGCGTTGTGTAGCACCAGATAAATCACCTCGTAAGACCTCGCTTCAGAAATCTCCAAGACTTTCATTCAACCTTATTTAATCTCGAGAAATCTCTCTAAGTCTCGCCTTTAAAAGTTGAAAAGCAAAACACGCTTACAACAACAATCAATTCAGGTGACACAAACAGACACACAATGCAGAGCACAGTTAATATCCTTTACACTCAGGAGCAGAATGATTTATAAACCTGCTTTTAAGTCAACCTGTAGTGACAAGAGCGTTAAAGAGGAACTATGCAAGATTTTTTTTTTTTTTTTTTTTACCTCAATTAAACAGCTTTGGAGTAATTGTGTTTGTTAAATAACTTGTTACAGGGAGAATGGAGGCTCTTCACCCCTCGGCTGGACGGAAACCAACCTTGCAAGATTAGCAAAACACGGAAAAAGGTACTGGACTTGGATTGTTGTCAGCTGGTCTCCTTCCGTCTCCTCTGACCTCCACACTGTTTGGTTTTGTTTGTCTTTATCTTGATTTCCTTAAAAATGAACTTTAGTTACAACGCGTGTGTCCTCCTCCTTACTACCTCCAACCTTGGACTGGGATGTAAGCAAGTGTAAGAAGTCCGTTTGCACACTGAATCGGTGAAATTGCTGCAAACCATTGGAAACTGAACAACTTGATATATATGTTTCTCAACATTGAATTAGAAATGCCTCTTTTCTTTAGTTAAAGTCGAGCTGCTACAAATCACATTTAACTGGAATAATACAGACAGAGGAGAAAACCCAACTTTATTCAATGCAATAGACCATTCACTTTGTTAATTTCTCTGAAAAAAAATCTGTTTGTACAAAATTGCAATGGAAAATGTACTGTAGCAAATGTCAATGACACCTTGTGAGTCTCACCCGTCACCATCTCATTTAAACGGAGCTTTCTGAATCAGACACATGGGTTGCTGTGGAGGGAAAGCAGCTTCTTTTCACTCTTTCTCTCAGCTTAAAGAAATCAGTGTGATAGAAACTATAAAAATGGTTCAGTTAACACCTTGTTAGAAGTGAGGACAAGTGCATGATGAAGTGTTTGCAGACCAGAGTCATATATATATATATATAATTATATGGTGCAAGCGGCTCGAAGAGATGAAAAAGCACCGACAGACCAGAAAGAGAAAAGAAGACAAAGAAAAGAAAAAGAAGGAGGAGGAGGAGGAATAAAAGACATATGATGTATCCTGAGCTGAGCAAAATCCATTTCACTTGGCCCCCCGGAGGAAATCAGCGAGGATGCTGCAACTATTAGAAATTTGGAACAATGACTCCGACCCAGTGGGCACAGGGACACGGCAACCTTCGGCGCCGCCACAAACATCGTCCGTGAGCACCGACACGCACTCCATCGCTCTATCTCCTGCTCATCTGTGTCTGTAATAGAGATGATTTTTTTTTCGTGTGTGTGTGTTAGGCATCAGCCAAGTAGCAGGGGAAATTCATGTGATTGTTTTGCGGGTGAATTGAAAGCTGCCAGGCCACACAGGAGCTCAATGTTTGAAAAGCAGCTTCTCTGCTCTGGGTTTTTACACTGATACATAAATGACATATTTCTTCAGATGGACACTTTTAATTTTTTTTTTTTTTTTGTAAATACAAGTTTAGTTTGACCTGAACTTCCTCTGATAGTTTGCAGTGTCTGCAGTGCGACGTGTGAGGTAATATGAGGACTGAGGAGAAATTCCCTGATGTGCAGGCCATAGAAAACAGTTCCCACATTGGATTTTTTGTGCAAGGCTTGCAGTGATTAACAACTTTGTGGTGCGACAACTGTGCGTATGATGTTAGCGAAGATGCTATAGTAGCCTAAGCACTATACCACATTATGTTTATTCAACTTTACAGGCAGTTTTAGGTGCTTTGGCACTGATTTTCATTTTTGCAAAGAGGAAAATAATCACAATCAACCATCAGTTATAACATTAAGGCTGGCTGAGCTTGACTGTAGTGGGCGTGGCCTCACTCTAAATGATCATTTGTCCAAATAATCCAATGTGGAATCAGACTTATCAAACATATTATGATCGGTCGAGTGGAGTAGAAACTCCTCACGTCTGTATCTGTATCTGTATCTGTCAGTTCTGAACCGCTAGTGATTGATTTGTAACTTCATTGTAGTTTCAGTGTTTGGTTGATCGGTGCCTATTGATCATTACAAAGTCAATCTGTACCAACTGATATGTGATGTTACATGACATCAGGGTGAGAGCTATCAACGCACGAGAGGTGATAAGTAAAGCTGGAGGAAGGTCACGTCTTAGACAAGAGTGTGTGTGTGTGTGTGTGTGTGTGTGTGTGTGTGTGTGTGTGTGTGTGTGTGTGTGTGTGTGAGAGAGAGAGAGAGAGAGAAATCAGAGCAGAGCAGGTGAATGAAGCACTTTAGGGAGATGATAAGATGGGAGTACCTTATCTGAGTCAGCACAAACCACCTCTGACAACACTGATAATACCCGACTGAGTGTGTATGTGTATGTGTGTGTGTGTGTGTGTGTGTGTGCATCCTCGCTTTTAGAGACAAGACCAATTTATCCAGAGTGAGTGATACAGGCTCCCTGCACCTCTCTCTATCTCTCCTCCTCCTCCTCCTCCTGCTAAACCAGGTCAGTTTGATTGAGACTAATCCTGTTAAGTCTGAAAACACTTCCTTCTTGGGAAAGGAGACAATGTGAGTCCAGATTCTGGAGCTCATAAATAAACAGGAGAAGAAACGGAACCTGTTTCAACAAAGTACAACCTGTGCGATCATTTCCTCTAAATCAAGTCACTTTAATAGAAAGATCTTGACATATTATATTATATTATATATGTTGCAATTTGGCACAGTTTGTGTCTCCTGGAACATTTTCATTCACATGTTTTGGCTGCTTTCTCACAGTTTTGCTGATTACGACCTGGAGTGAATGTAAGCGTCAGAAAGTGAGACGACAGAAATGGTCGAACGCACACGCCGTCGCTATCTGATGCCTGATAAGTGGAGAGGGTCAGTTTGGGCAAAGTATAAAGCACTTTACTGCCTCTTCAGACTGACAACTGCACAATGAAAGGAACATTTTTGCCAAACTGAGAGATAGATCGAAGGCTAATCGGGCGCTGAACACGAAATTATTCCAATTATTTTTAGCTTTATGTGCATTGATTTGCAGGGTAACTACTAGAAACAGACATTTAATCGACTGAACGGTAAATATTGACTCAGTTTTACTTTTAAATCATGTCAATTGACCCTGACTCTGTTTCCCTGCTGCCTCTGTGCATGTGTCAGTGCCACAGGAGGCCCATAGAAACAAAGGGGGGGAGCTATTTGTCATGCAGTGCTACTACAGTACTGTTGGTTTATAATTTCAAAATATGTCTAATTGCATGAAATGATTTGAAAATCAATGTATTTAAATCAGATGAGATGATCAAAAACCATTTGACACAAGTTTAAGTGAACGTCAATTATCTCTGCTTCACTGAAAGAGACATCGAGCAAAGTAATTTTGTCTCTTTGTCTCTACTGGTTAGACTTTAATCCCTCTCTCCCCCCAACACACACGCACACACATACACACACAACATGCATGAAGCCGCGTGCACGTTTATTCACTTTCCTCTCACACACCCATGTCCACCTGCACTCTCTCTCCGAGCAGCTGAGCCCGTTCATTTTTGCGGAGGAGAGAACATTGCACGTTCTGATCACTCACCCTGAGTCATCAGGCGCCGAGCGGACGATCTGAAGCCCATTGTACCTGTCAGCGCTCAGGGAGAGAGACACAGAGAGATCACCATCAGGCTGAGATCAAACCAGATGTAAAAGAAAAGTAGAGGAGGAGGAGGAGGAGGAGGAGGTGGAGGAGATGAAAGAAGAAAACCAAAACTGGAACGAGAAGGAAGAGTGGGAAGGGAAAAGGTTGAGACAGATGAGATGAACACACTCGGTCAGTTTTCCCTGAAGCGCAGACAGGTGAACATGCACATGACCAAATGGAGAGCTGCACACTTGCCAGCCTTTTTATATCTATCTGTATCACTGCTGTGTGCATGTGCGTGTGCAGGGACTCTTTCTGCACTGTCCAATCAGCTACGCTTCATTACTTTCTTTGTGCTTTTGAATCTGTTTACTGATCCGTGTGCAAAACGCCGGCTCAGCCCCCGGGTGGAGTCTCCGAGGAGGAACCTGGACTCTGTTCATTTCTACCTGTCCTGCCGGTCCACCTCGCGGCATTGACCGCTCACCTGATACAACAACAGCACACAGCGATAAGAGGGGATGAGGAGGACAACAACGAGGCAGGGAGTGAGAATAAAGAGGAGGCCGCCTGATGGGTCAAATGAGACAAAGTGAGAAAATAAGAAAAGGGAGACAGACAGTGGATGAATGAAGCCGGGGAGCGATTGTGAGCGAACAATACGACCAGGCAGATGAACAAAGCTCATTGTAGCAGGATTCATCTGAAACCTCTAATTGTCTGCCGCTGTTCTGCTCTTGTTAAACAACGCAGAGTCAAAGATGGAAACCGCTGCTATCGATTGATATCCACTGAGTGGGGCCCGGCTGCTCGTGTTTACTTATTTATTTATGCTGATTTCCTTTCTGATGAGGGAACCATTTGGCTCCCTGCGTTTAAATAAAGCCTGATGTATTCATCTAACACTCACACACAGTGAGGGAGTAATTGCAGAGCAGCATTTAATACTCTTAAATCCGCCATAATTACATTATCGGCTGCTGGTATGTCTGTGTTTGTCTCCCCATTTCACTTTCTTTTAATTCTTTGCAAGAACCCGATAACAGAGTAAAGAAGATATGGTTTATTTAGGGTTGAAACCTCTATTGAGTAGTGTCAAACATCTGTAGTTGCTGATTATCCAAGAAAATTGCCAGTTTACAACTTGTATTTGTTTTTCTTTGGTTTATTTCTTGAAGTCTGCAAGCCTAAGGATGTCTATAGTTCATCTGCTTTATGCAAATGTAGCTGTATTATACAAAAACTGTAACAAATTTTGTCCGAAACCTTCAAAGTTGTCCTTTTTTATGCATTAAAAATATACTAAGTAATAACTTTATAGCTGGAAAACTGTTAGCATAGGCGCTTTAAGCTTGCAGCCTGTGTGCCGCAGTGACTCGGTATCAGAAAATGATGAGGTGTCCCAGCTGAACCAGAACTAGCTTGTGTTAGCATGCTTACTTTAGCAGAAGAAAGGAAGCAATAGAAATAGGGGTGAAACAAGAGGGCTGTTTTCCACCTCAGGAGGCAGCTCTTGGTGAGTAAAGGAAGTTAGATGATGAATTCACAGCGTTTCCTCTAGACTTGGAAGTAAACCGGTCCTCTGAGAACATCTGTTGTGAGCATGATGAATAAAAAGGTAAAAAGGCCAAAACAGAGAAAAGATAAATCTTCTGGATGATCATCCCTCACTGGGACAAAAAAGTTGCAAAGGTCACTAAAAACCTCTCCTCCTAATGACTGTGGTCATGCTCAACTGTTTCTCTTTAAATCATCACAAAGGAAACGTGTTGCAACTGGATTTTCTACATCTGCAGGTAAAGCAGAGACAGAGTGAGTGTGTTTCTTTGAGAGTGTAAATTGGGAGTGGAGAGGTAATATCTCTGTGAGGTTTGTCGATTGTCAGTGTGACTCCCAAACCTACTTAAATGACTTCACGCTCTACATCCTTCCCCATCTCTTGTGCCCTGCAACCTCACGTACAAAAAAGAAAGAAAAAAAAAAAAGGGGTCTATGCAATAGCTAGAAAATGAAAGTCAAACTAAATCTGCCCGTGGGAGGTTACCGTTGATATACCTGAACATTTCTGTTGTTCTCTGTGGTTTCCTCGGGTTCTGGGGTAATTTTGACCAGCTGACTGCGGGGACATGTCTAATTGGGGACAAAGTCGGTGTCCCCATTTGATATCTACTGCAGCTGCACTCAGCATATAACGCACAGTGGGTTGTGGCGTAATGGTGAAGGTTAAGGTTAGTAATTGGGGTTAAGGTTAATCCTCCGGGGAAGGAATGCAAATGCTTTAAATGTAGCTAAATCAAATATGGTTTATACGTTTCCAACAGTGGGCCATGGCTTTTTATCAACAGTGGCGGCCGGGACATTTTGGAGGTCGACAGTTGCTCATGTTTTAAATTATGCTCTAATTATCTATACTTTAATTCGTCATACATTTGTTTAGTTTTACACAAGCATCAGCTGAAAAATTAGGTCAACATGGAGGGGGCAAAAATAAAAGTTCCCCAAATGACCACTAGGGGCTGAGTCAAGAGTGAGTCGATCCCCATTGACTCCCATGTTAAAATGTCCAACTTTATAGCACATATAGATTAGTTAGTTTAGGCTTGGTTAGCTAATTTCCACCTGTACAACAACAATTTTTATATAACTTCAAATTTTAAAAGGCGTAAAGTTCAGTTTAAAGTGGGGGGGTGGCCACTTTGAGTGACAGCTGAAATACTTTTGAAAACATTTGAGAAGAAGCGACTGTTACGGTGTGAAAGCAAGATACCATCATACCCTACATACCATACAATATGTTTTTTATGTTGTATATGCAGTAACTTTATTTGATTATAGATAAATAACACACTACAAACACAGGAGTGTTTTTCTTTAATTTGTGCTTTGACAAGGCCACAACAGTCGATGAATTAACAGCACTACTTACTATAAATGGAGATAAACACATCTGTGTAATTGCATCTAAAAATAATCAACCATTTGAAGCTTGTTGACCGCAACGACTCCTCTTTCAAGGCCCTGTCTCCTCTGCTGACTGATTGACATAAAACACCTTCCCCATTCTTTTGCACACACTCAGCCAACTCTCAGGTGTACACAGGCCCTGAAGAGCCACGTGCACGAGCAATCAGAGGGTTTTTGACAGTATCTCTTGAATCGTCCTCCTTCAAGTAGCCTTTCATCCGTCCTCCAGTCGCGTCTCGTCTCTGAATGTAAAATCAGAGATGTGAGGGGGGGAAAAAAAGGCAATTAATTTTTCACCTGCAGGAGATTCGGATCACACCAATGCTAACAGATTCATAAAATAAAGCGAATGCTTGAATACATGTACTGTCCATGAATTGTAATGTTCCTCCTGCTTGCTAATGTCCCTTTCCTCTGGGCAGACTCAGACTAATAGTACTCAGGCTCCTCTCATCTGTCCAGGAATGAACAGCAGTCTATTACAGCTCTCTCTCTCTCCCTCTCTTTTTTTTCCCCTTTCCTCCAGGGCTCAAATGAACAGAGCATTAATGGGAATATGACTCGTCCATCTCTCTGTCTTGGTCCTCTTCTCTCACTTTGTTCTCTCATGTCGTTGGGAGGGAGAGCAAAAACTAAGAGGTTAACAAGGAGAAAGAGGTAGTGCACGCTTTGATCACATGCACGTTGTGCAAAATGGACATCTTTAATATAAAAATATCAAAACAGAATTTGAGATGTGGGAAAAAAATGGAGATTTAAGTTAAGATGCTATTACTGTAAAGTCTTCTAAAATGAAGTAGGCTAAATTTGCTATCAGCCTTGAAAGATTTCAAATATCCTGATTGTAAAATTTCAAATTAAATATGGTGGATATTATCTCAAACTTTATTGTCATTTGTCCAGCGTGGTTATCAGACTGGAAATTGCACCTGCTGTCATGCTGTGACAGATGTAGAACTAGTTGCAGCCAAGGATTACCAGCTTTTGGCTGATGGGATGTTGATTTTTCCACCCTGGTTGTGAACAGTCACACTTTTTCGAGGTGAAAGTGAAAGTTTTGTTTTGTTGGCTGCTAATGATCGTGAGACACGAAGCTGCCAGCAGCAAGTTGTTTCTTCCGAGGAGTCTGACAGGCAGTTTGATTAATTGTTGACCTTACAGTTTTTCTCGATTGTTTACACAAATTTTCTGAAAGAATGCCTCATACTCTCAAAACTCTACACACAAATCCAAAATAACATACACAATGGGCAAAACCCCTAACTTCTCCAGCAAAATGAAACTTTACATTCAAAACAATGTAATTTCTCCTCAAAATGCTATTTTAGTCTCAAATGACACACACAAACCATCATATGACTAGACATTTATAATAACCAGTTGAACACTGATGTGCTCAGTGTAAAACACACACTTCTTCTCCATTCATCAGAATGACTTAGGCTTTTTCTTTTCTTTTTTACAGTAATTACATTTACAGTATGTAAATGTGTTGTAAAATATTTTAGAATATTGTTTTTATACTCAGAACACTCAAATACTTGGTAACAAATGAAATGCATGAAGACGCGACCGAGGTGGCCGTGTGACGATGCAGCCATGCTGATGTGACCACACAAAAGAAAAAAAAAAGAGTGGGTCAGGGTCAGCTGGTTTATGGCCGGACAATTTTGAAAGACTGAAGACATATTTTGATGAGATGAGGCAACAGTAACATGTAGCTCACTGAGTAGAGCAGCACTCTCTGTAGTCAAATACTTTGTTCTTCTTGGTTCGAATCTCTCCATCAACAAATCTTTTTGGTGATCAATGCATTTTCTTTTTTCATCATTATGATCACGTTTATAAATATATGTGTGCGTGTGTGTGTCTTTGTGTTGCAGTATGTCTGGCTTTTCTCTTTTTGGTGTCTCTCTCTTTGGTGTCAGTCCATCTCTGCCTGTTGCCCTTTTTTTACTAAAGATCTGATTGTTAATTGTAAACCTGTGTGACAGGAGTTTACCCATGTGATGAGTCAGTGTGCATAGCAGGGAAACTAACTTTAGAATTTTGAATAACACTGTGTTATTCGTGAAAACATTGTGCCAAATGCAGAGAATTGTGTGTAGTGTTTTGAAAAAAGTGTGTTTTTGAACTGCAATTTGAGTGTAAAGCAGGAATTGTGCTTGTAGTTCAGCAGATTTGGTTAAAGGAGTTGGTGGATGAGTTAGATGTTGAGGCCATTGTGCCTCAACAGCCAGAAATTGTGTGTAAACAATCGAGAAAAACTGTAATTTGAATTGAGCAAACGTGTGATTGATATAGATTTCACAAGTTTACGCTTGAGGTACTGATGATGGAATCAGTCTGTTGGGCTGCCTTGACAATTTGTGCAGGTATTCACAATTTAACTTAACAAGAAGCACAAACAGGTATACATCTTATGTTATTATGTCTGTTCTGGTCTGATGTCTGTTAAGTCTGTTGTTAAATTTTGCCATTTATAAATCTTAGTTGGTGTTTCTGTTGAATTTAATTCCTTTCTTACAGTTATATCCATGTGTTAACAAATGAAAACATAATTGAACCAAGTAGGCTGGTTTAACTAATAGTGTTGTAGATTAATCCTAGATAGAAATAAACAGTGCAATTCAAGAGGAAAAAAAATAAAGATGGGGAAAAAAAATCAATAAATAACAAGAAAATGTATTGTTACTGTAAAATTGTTGTTAAATTTACTGTTTAGTCAATTAAGAAGATTTATGTAGCTTTACAGTAGTAGTAGTTATTGTAGTAGTTAACTTTAATTACTTTGGTGTTTTTTCTTCAGTGCCACCATAAGCTGCATCTTTGATGTAACTCTTGGATGGTTTGTTGTCACATTTAGATGTTTGCTTAATTTGCACAAATATTCCAAGAAATCAAACCAGAGGAAGAGGGTTAGAGGAAGGATGAGTACTGTAGAGTGAGAGAGCGAATGCAAAAAAAAAAGGACAGTTAGACCTTGCAACCAATGCTGGATGGTCATTATACAGTCATGTTGTCTGTGGAGAATGTGAGAGGTTAGGAGGGACAAGTTTACGTGCATGTGTGTGTGTGTTACTACCGGTATGTGTGCAGAGAGAATATGACAGATCAGTGCAGTGCTGTGCAGAGAGGGGAGAATCGACCTTGGCTGTTATATTGAATTACAGTTTTCATTACAGCGAGTCGAGGTAGAGAAGAGAAGAGAGTCCTGAACGTTTTCATGAACTTAACGTGCGGGACTAACAAATGGACTTGATAGACTCACAACGATGCTGCCACAAAGAGCTGCATCAACTGTAGTTGTGTTTGAACAGCCTGTTGTAATAAATAGTACTGGTTGTTGTTTATTCAAGCCAAAGAAACCACAGAAATCTTTGTGAATGAGGTTGGTACAATACTGTACAAACCTCCTGTGTGATTTAACATGCAATATACGGACGTAACCTTCCATCTGTAACTTGAGTTATTGATTTATTCAAAATGTTATTAAGGGAAACAGAAAAGCATTGCACACTCTAAACCATTGTTTTATTGTGCATCAGCTTCTTGAAATCTTCTTGAATCTTCAATCTATCTCAGCACAATATCCTGGGAGGTTTCAGATACCATGTAGCAGTACCACGGTCAGCTATGGGGGGCAGTGTGGGAGCAGTGTGGGCCACCAGCAAAACACAGTGGTGAAGAAGAAGAAGAAGAAAACGTTAGGAAATGGTGAAATCTTTTGGGGATATGTTCGACTTTAGAGATAAATTACAAACATATATATATGACTTTACAAAACAAAACAAAGCAATCATATTATAACAAATCATCTGTACCACAGCTTGTCTATCTACCTGCTTAACTATGACTATCAAAGTAACGGTTTACATCAAAGATAAGGTAAAATGCAATCATAATTAAAAATGTATTTTTTAAAGAAGTGCAGATTTCAAAAATGAAATACAAGTTGATTCATCCAGTAACATGGTCTGTGTTTTACCTTTAAATTAAGTATTACAGTATTTTCAAATGAAACCATAGAAGATGATTTAAGAGGAGCCAACTATAAATAAAAACAATGAAGAACCTTATAGCCCATGTTTATAAAATAAATGACAAGCCAGGACCAAACCGAGGCTAAAGCTTTTGTGCCGAGAAGAAAGAGAGGGGATTACAAAACAGGGTGTTGTTTAAGGCTCCACAGAGGGTCAAACACATTTGTAATGTGTGGATGAGCTGCCACAGAGCAGCACTACAGGGACAGTGGCTGTATTTGCAGGAACAGGAGTTAGGCGAGATCATGAGGCGATCGCAGACTGGCAGAGCGAAGAGGAGGAGATAAAAAGGAGCTGAAGGGTGGGAGGTTGGAAATTGAGAGAGATTAGAAAGACTTTACAATTACTACACGGAAATATATCCAAAATTAACTTTTTGATTTTAACCACAACCACACTATTCTGCTTACTTACTCATACAAACTGTATGGACCCTTGTGTTTAGACACTTTCCTGAAAACTGAACCACCACTAAAAAATGTAGGTTTTGTTTGAATGTGGATGTTCGAGCAGAGTCCAGTTCTCTCAGCCTCTCCTACCTAATAAACCAAGTTTACAACAGGAATCTGGAAACTTTAAAAACTTGGAGGAGACAGCAGCAAAACAAGATATGGCTGAAAAAGAAATGTCTGTGTCCTTGGACACACTGGATTTAATGATGATATTAAAGTTCACAAACCCCATTTTGAAGTGGGCGTCCTAAGTGAAGAATCTCGCCAAGCATTTTTCTTTGAAGATGGTTGAGACCAAAACAGAGGTAAAAGGAGTCTGAACTTCATACATAACAACAAATGAATGACAATGCTACTGGATAATGGATGGTTAAATGGTCATCTCCTTGCTGATGACGATAATATGCCAACTTAAGAGATGAGGGTGTTTCAGTAATGGCTTATGTTCAATACTTATTTATGCTTAACTGATAAGCACTGAATACATGAGTGGCCCCACACAAGATCCCTGTGGAACTCCAAGTTAAAGTTTAGTGGTGCCTCACTTTGTTTTCTCCAAGATCAAATAACTAATTGGTGTGATGGCTGTTGACTGATGATGCAATATACTATATACAAATGTGTACATATATAATATTAGCTTTCAGTGTTTTGCATGGGCTGCCAAAGTTATTGTAATCAACGATGGATATTCCTTTCTGCTATTTCTTTTTCCCACATGCAATTGTGAAGTAATCAGCTTGGGTATATGCCCATTATCAAAAACACTTGCAAAACCCCCCTTTAAGGTACATTTTTAACAGATAAAAATCGCAATCAAATATTTGTTTTTGTCATTTGACAGCCTTAATATATACACACATGGGTATAAATGCCCCCTAAACTAGCAGAGAAACTGAGATGTGGCAGTGTAATACCAGCTGCCTGGCTCTTGACTTTGGCAGCTCTACTTTCTTCAGGTTGCACACAGCCAAAGTATTTCATATGCTGCCAAATAGTATAACTCTGAGTCTGCTCACACAACAGAGAACACCACACACACCCACGCAGACACAATGTGCACACACAAACACGTGAGCATGTGTCACTGTAGCCTGGAGGTGAGAGGAGTGGGCTTATCACCAGCTGTAATGCCCACACAGCTGGGATCTCTCCAGTCACAGTCAACCCTGAGATGCCTGCTGGCTGCATGGTGCAACAGTCGGCGACGTACGGGGCAGCTCCAAGGTGAGGCTGAACACCACTGTGAAGAAAAGGCAGAGCCGGAGAGCAGCAGCGAGCACGTCGACCTCCTCTGCATTGTTTAAAAAGAAGGTTAAACACGTCCAGAGGTCTGAAGTAAAGATTCAGCCCTTTGGAGTTGCCTTCACCTGTAATGGGGCTCAAAATAAGCTGAGAGTCGGAGGATTTGAAGGATTTAGCTTTATGATATATATCTTGAGTGCAAGCATTTTGACACTTTGGCCTGAAGTGGTGCAGGAGGAAAACACGTGTCCAAAATTTAAACAGGGAAGATCACTCTGTGTTATGAAATTCACAAGAGTTTTTATTTTAATCAACAAGCAACATTTAATATTTGAAGCTTGTACCCAGAATCATGAAATCAGATTTACAATTACTGACATTATATAATAGTAGTTCTTTAACATCGCCAGCTGACCTCTAATGTAGTGTTGTAGTTGTTACATTCCTGCTCTAACATTTATCTGTGTAACTCTAAAACACAAACTGACTGAGTCCAAAGTGACCCACACACCTCAGTCCCGAGGCAGAACACATACACACACAGACACTTTGCGGCCATTCCCCGCAGTGGCCTCACGCGGGGCGATGGAGTGTCAGCCCTGTTTGTTTGCTGTGAACAGAGAACAGGTGCAGCGGCCGATGGATGAGAAGAGGACGTCACTCCTGCCTTCTGAATAAAACACCTCCCGTCCTCCATGTCCAACTTTCTCCAACCTGAACACGATCTCCTCTGCTGCTGCTGCCAACGGTTGTCATGTTAAAGCTGGGGCAGCACTGAGCTTCATACACGACGCAGCATTTTGTTGGGGCATTTGTATTTTATCAGTTTTTGGCTGTCATAAATGTTAACAAAAAAATCTCAGTCATCATCCTGAGAAGTTTGAAGTTGCAAATTTACAAGAAAAAAAAAAAACAAATTGCACAAATTTGCAAGAAAAAAAGTCACAAATTTGCAAGACACCTCACAAGTTGTGTATTGGTTGGTGCATGTCAGTCTTGCTGCATGTTTACTTTGCATGGAGCTGTATCTGACAAATAAAATCTGAACTGAAGTTGTGAGGAAAAAAGAGTGGCAAATTCACAGAAAGTCATGCATTTAGGAAAAAAACAAAACAAATCATATTCATGGCAGTGCTCCAGCAACATGGCTGCATCATGGGATGGAGCCAACACCTGGTCTTGACACCTTGGATGGGTCACATGTCACACCTCCCTCTGGGTTCACCCTCTTCAGACTTCCTGTGAGCATCTTGCACCAGATACTGAGTGAGTGTGACCCAAAAGCGATGAGGTCAAAGCGGACACAGTGTGTCTGTCAGACGACGACCCTCCTGTCCCACCAGAGGACGCAGACAGGGATGAAGTAAATCTCCCCGTCTCTCCTCTTTGTCCTTTCATACATGACACATACTGTACACCGTAGCGTCGTAAATGTCAACCTCAAGATCAGACACAACATCCAACATTCCTCCAGTGACAGTGAAAAGCATGCACACACACACACACACACAGAAACACAAGCAAGAGTAATGTAAGAATGATCAGATTATTTCAGGACAACAGTTCAGGATATTTCAGAACAAGGCTGCTCGTCCCAGAGGACAAAATGACATCAATAAAACCATAAAATATTTCTTCATTGACCTGTTTTTTCACTCGCAGACTGCTGCACACTCCTGTATTCAACTACACACTGCCACGTGTTAATAAGTCAGAGCCTAAATGGTGCAATAACTTCTTTAAAACACTTTCTAAAACATGTAAAGAGGAGAAAAACAACCGAATCAACTAGAGTTCCTTGAAGGTTTTTATTATCATTGAAAAATATTGATTATGCCTTTGTAATTTATTATATCCTGCTACTATTTCTACAATCATTTGAACAGAAGGGTGTCACTTTCCTGCTGAGTTTCTGTATTTATACTAACACGTGTAACTATCCGTAACCACCCAACATGGGTGATCTTCATCACTGTTGCTCCCTGATCTGCATTCTGCACACACAGTCTGTCAGACAGATGGAAACCCCAAAGGGAGAGGGGTGAGGTGGGGTGAGGTGGGGTGAGGGGGTGTGGTGGGGTCTTCCAGAAACAGCACCTGCAGTGGCCCCTCCTCTCCCGTCCTGGTACGTGACCTCTGACCCTGAGCCTCACCACCGGGCTGACGACCAACTGTGCAACAGACCTTCGGGAGTTTAAAACCTTTTTTTTGTGCATACTTTAAGTGAACAATTAAAAATTAACCTTAAACTTTATGAAAGTCGTGTTTCAGATGCCCTTCATTCATGGAGGATGTGGCATTAAATATTTAAGGCTGCATTGTGAGATATTTGGCCATTAGGGACCAGAAATAGATCAAAACAATGCAACAATGCAGAATTAGTTGCAGATTTAAACATCCAGTTTCTTTGAGCTCTGTCTAGTCAAATGAGGAAAATATAATTGCACACCTCTACAACCATCCTGGAAACAAAGTTGACAAATGTTGGATCTACTGTAGGCTTTATTGCTAAAAAAACAAACAAACACCCATCCAGAAGTTACTTTTTGGATTTGAAATTATGACGAGAAGTTTAGAAGGAGAATAAATAGCAAATAGGAGCAAAGACGGAGGGTGTAGGAAAATGTACAGAGGGGGTTTGATGAGAATAATTACAGGGTGTTGGATGAATGAAGAAGACAGTCTGAGAGACGCATTAAGGCTTTCCATCATGGGACTTGTTGTCATATGGAGCATCCAGAAGAAGGATGGCCGACAGCAACGATACATAAAGGCAAAGAAGGTCAAGGAAAAAGTTTCTGTAAGGCAAGTTTAGATGGAAAATTTTACTTTATTGCTTTTGTTTGCTTAATTCTCTCCCTGACAATAAAACTGGAAATATCGAGTCTGTGAGTAAGCATGTCTGTATTTTTATAGTGTATTCACACATTTACTCACACCGATGAGCTCGGGCTGTCAATTCATAACAAAGGTGAGGAGGGAATACGTCTCCGGCCCGTTAGCTACAACACCTCTGCTGCCTCCATTACACAGCACTCCATTCATACCGGTGTCTCCCAATCATCCATCAGACGAGCAGCCTCATTGGACACTCGCTGAAGGTCAGAATTTGACAGCGTAAGATGAGGTGTTGATCAAAGTGACAGAGCTAAGTAGACTGAGGTAATAGGGTAGTAGGTCATGAGCAAAGAGCCATCAGAGGTGGTTTACACACCGTGACTTCCCACAAACAAACCTCGGGCTGATGCTTTTATTTGCTGTGCTGCAGATTCACTATTTTTAAACCAATTATAGTTTGTCCATTAAAGGAGCTGTTCACAACTTTTGGTATTGCTGCACAGCATTAGCATTAAGAGCTATTTTACCCAGAACTTCAGCCATCATTGTTTTTTTTTTTGTTGGACTACAGTCTGGACATTAAAGTGACAGACCAACTGGGCATGGGCTAGCTGTTTAGCATGCTAGCTCTGGTAGAAAGTGATAGGAACAAAAACGTTTTTTGGTGGCCACAAAGAATGAAATTTGACTCTGAACTCATTCAATTAATGTAGATACAGTTGCCAATGTTAATGGTAGCTATGTAGCGTTAGCAAATTTAAGAAATGGCTCCAGTAAAACTAATATCAGCATCAGCAGCCGTTAACATGCAAGTTTCATTAGGCTACCTCAGTATGAATGAATAACAACACACTATGAAAATTCATGATACAAAAACAAGAGGTAAATAAACAGTGTAACAGAGTGGCCATCTTGGATTTCAAGCTCAGGGTTAACTACTATTCTGACTTCAAGGGTTATTTATGGTGAATGCATCATTCACAAAAATCCTTCTGATTCATGTCATCACAAATTTCTGTTTATTTGCATCTTTGCATTGACTTGTAATCTTGTTGCAGGAAAAAATTTCGCTCATGGCGTGGTATCAATACATCATAATGAATTGAGTCATTACATCCTCTGAGCAATACTAAGCCACCTCTATATCCTCTAAAAGCTGGTTGATGCTGACATTGGCAATATATTTCATAAATGGCTCATTCAAGGCTGACAAGAGACAGAATTATACCAAATAATAAGAATGAAATCTTTATGCGAAAAAAGATAATATAAGACTTGTTATACCAAGATGCTGCATAATCATGAGTATTGTATTCAAATTCACAAAGTTTTTATTCCACTTTATTGCCACATTTTCTGTTGATTTACACTGCTGCAGTTTTAAAATGACTTCATTTGACACTTGTTATTACTGTTTGTTGTGCAGTTAAAGACAGATGTTTCTACCATCACCATAAAAATGTCTATCTTGTGTTTACAGTATTTTTGTCTGTTCTTTGCAGAAAACTGCTTCATACCTGTACTGTATGGTATGTATATTTAAAGCCGTGTTTACGTCTTAGTGTAGTGGGAAAACTTTCGAACTCCCCAACAGTTTAAATTTTTTTGTGGAGCACTTAAAAAGAAACTCACAGACATCAAACAATTGGATCAAAACTGCTGCTGTAAACTGGACCTTAGCCGAACGGTTGATGCTCACAAGCTGCCGCTGTGTCGATGTTACATACCCACCAGTATTCTGCATATGGCTATTGCACCACCTAAGGGTGCAATAGCTGTTTGTACATGAATATTATACATCCAACATATGCTGAGACAGGAATACGGTCTCACTTTGCCATTAATAATGAGCTGTTTTTGGAAATTCGCATCTGTCTCAGATCAGCTCTGTTCTTTTGTTCAGCATCCTTTAAAAAACAACTTATCTTTGTTCTGCTCATTTTGTCATTATTGATATCATCCAGCAAATTTACACCAGAGGAAACCTCACAAAAGTTAGTCTCAAGTTGTGTTTTGTCATTTGTTAATACTGTGATTTGTATCAGAGCAGGAAACAATGAACTATGTGTCAGCTTTCTGGTTGCGATTCTTTAATATCCTGCATAAAAAACTTGAGCATTAACATCTGACAAATATGTTGTTATACCGTTTTTGACAGAAAGAACATGATGCACCTCAGACAGAAGATAATATTCAGAGTATTAATGTGCATTATCACACCGCTCTGACTTGTGGTAATCATTGCAATATTTTATTCCCCACTACAGACATTGACTTTATGATATTGAAGAAAAAACAACTAAAAGACTGTACTAAATCAAAATCCCAACTTTGAGTGAGGGGATAAATGTTTGAGCCAGTGCAATGCGCCTGTGTTGATATAATGAGCAAGCAATGGATATGAATCATTTCCGTCATTGCAGGTATTACAGTTCTGTGCCTTAGGCCGAAGACGGTGATTGATAACTCAGATGATTACACTTTGCCAGTGGGAGTGGGAGGAAGAGCAGGATAGGTGTGGGGAGGAAGAGAGGAAAGGAAGGGACATAATGACACTAATGATAATTACAGAATTGCTAATACCTGATTCTTCAATGAATTAGCTGTGCCCTTAGTCCTAGACACCGCAAGACATCCTTTAATCCCCCTATATCATCAAAAATATATAACGTATACGTTCAATCTAGAGGTAATGGGGTGGCTGTGGATCCCACTAAGGCTCTTTACCAATGCATTAACATTACAATATATAGCACGCGCATTAACATAAGTTACTCATATATGAATAACTGTTAGCTAAGACGCGACATCATCCATTTCCTATAAACTCTTCAATTTTGAGTCTAATTTTGTGGATTTTTGAGCTCTAAATGTGCACGTTTCACGTAGAGCTTCATTAAAAGGACACTCCAGCCTCATACTGTACATTCAATATGAAACACATGATCATTAATTTATGGATAATGTCAATTTAATGAAGACAGCCCTTTTGTCACCTGCGGTAACATGATCACACAAAGGGGTCAAATCAAATCAAATCTTCGTTTCTTTATATATGAATATATAATAATTATAATTTTGTAGCTGCTTATGTATCCTGGAAAATAGGATTGAAAATTTGAAATCGAAATAAAAAATTTAGTTTGGAATGGATGAGATAAAAGTGCAAAATGTAAAAAGACTTTGTTATATAGTAGAAAATACATAAGTGAATACAGAGGATAAAGTGCTTAAATGATGACCTCTTACAGAATAATATATATAACTGCAATATAAGTACATTATGTGTGCTTTCATTTTGCAGCTGGTATTTTGATTGCTTTACAGTGTGTTGCTGCTGTTGTGTGGCCTGTGACTCTCCCTGCAGATCAATACTGTCTAATCTTATCTTAATCTATAACAATAATGATACATCATAATGCATTTCTTGATTACATTTTGTATTATTAATCTTATTCTCTGAAGTGACCTGTAATTACAGTTATGAAATGTATTGAAGGGAGTTAAGTACACAATGCCGTGCATATAGGAACACTACCGGTTCCAGTAATGCGCTTTGTTACTTTATAAATAAGATGCATATTTATTTAGTTGTTTACTTTTAATGCAACATTGTTAGAAGAATCATCAACTCCGCACTTTAAAAATTACTTTTCTCCTGAATTTTGCTTCGTCACTTTCTCAGCCCCCTTTAGCAGCTTGCTAATGACCGGACGGGGGCTTCGCTCTCCCAAAACCAGAAGTGACGGCGTTTCGGCGGGACACGCCACATTTGCGTCGTCATGGCAGCTAAATGGAGAAAGCGCAGTCAGTGAAAACTCCCTGCAGTGTTTCTGAATGGACCGTCTTCCTGAAGGCAGCACGGTTTGTCCATCATTTGTGTGTATGTGTGTGTGTGTGTGTGTTGGCCCCTGTGATCTGTAAACATGGAACCTGCTCTCCCTCAATAAGGTAAAGCTCATGGAAAAACAGTGCATGGCTGCACATGGACACAGCAGGTCAGAGTATAACAGAATAATATGTGTGTGTGCTTTCACTGTTTAAGTATGAATCAGCTGTAGTAGCATTAATGAACAGGCACCTGTGTATGTGTGTGTGTGTGTTGTTATTGTGTGTGTGTGAGTCCACGCTGGCTGATGAGAAAGTCTGTCAGTCACACTCCAACAGCGACGGCCTGAGAATCACCTCCCAATTAGCTGGTCTGTGAGCCAGACAAGCCAACACACACACAGACACACACACACATTTCATGGACTCTCTTTTTAGAGAGATTATTCCCAACTCTGGGGTCATGCACCTGTGCAACCTTTGACCCCTTAGTCGCTTCTTAATTTGCACTCCAGGGGTCAAACAAACACACAGGATGCAACGAAGGCAGCATTCGCCTGCAGGTTTATATTAACACTAATGGGTTTTTTTGTGAAAACGCCCACTGCGATTCACGTTTCCACTGAGATAAATCAATGGGAATATTGTGTTAATCCGCCTTTCTGTTTCAGAGAGGGAGAAGCAGGGATAAAGGTAACTGGTGGATATAAGGAGGGATTTAATGCAAAACATAACATACAACCCGGATCATTTTATGAGTCAAAAATAGATTTCAGTCGAGAGAGTGGAAAAGGCTCATCTGTTTGCAGCGAGACGAGACAACGAGGCTTCAGGAGAGAAAGAGAGAGCCAACGGATAACTCTCAAGGAAAGGTGGATGGAAATGAGAGCCGGGGTGCGAAGATGGACGGCGGAGGGTGGGATAAGGGGCAGCGAGTATACGGGAGGTAATAACTGGATGGATGCAGAGGCGGGTGACGGAGGGAAAGAAAAGGCTTATTAAAGCGAGGCGCAGAGTGGAGGTGAGCGGTGTTTGTGCCGATCTGTGCCAGACTTTTCTCCGACCAGTCCCTCTGTTTTGGCTGGCAGATGGGTCCTGTCGCGGCGCCGCCTGAAGGATGGCGTGCCATGATGCCGACGCCCTCACTAGGACACACACACACACATATCCATACACGTACATACACACACACTGCTCTTTTGCAATTTCACTTCCTTTCTTGCCAGCATGGCCACAGCGCTGACAGATTGAGAGCAAACAGGTAGGCAGGCAATCAGCTCAGACACCTGAGAGCGCCCTACGGACCCCCGCGCTCGCTGGCAGGCGGAAGGGACTGCTGGCTTCTTTGCGAAACATCAATTAGGTGCTCAAGAAAAAAAAAAAAAGAAAAAAAAAAAACTCCATTAGAAGACCAATTAAAGAGCCATTACAGAATAATGAGATGAGTGGTACCTGTGCAAACGGAGAGGAACGTGGTTTTATTGGACGGCCACATGGTCGGATGTCACACTCGGTGCTGACGTGACGAGAGGGTTTCTACTCTGTCGTGTAGTCGAACCTCGAACATCACACTCCAACGTACCAGTTACCTTGAATGCCAAGGATACTCTGTTATATTATAAAAATAGTGACAAGAAAGTGCAACACTTAATTAATCTGACTATTCTCATTGCAAAATTCCACATAGGCTACATAAAACCAAATTTTCCAAAGGTCGGCCTCTTTGAAATTGACTTCAAGAACTACTTTGAATGTATTAAAATAATGAATAATAAAAAATGTATACTCAATTGAAGACATCCTTGGAGAAATATAACATGTCATGGCTTTTTCTTTCTTCCTTTTATTTAATTTCATTTTATTTATGGTATTTATGTAATGTCCTATGCACTTGATTCACTTTATGTTTGACTGACTCCTTATATTGTACATGGTCATTGTTCTGACTATGGAATATTGGAATTTGTAATGTTGGAACACTTAAATAAAGTTTAAAAAAGTGGTCGAACCTCGAATCAGAACGTCACACTCAGATGACGATGACACACTACTGTCAGAGGATAAACGTTTAAAGCCGTTTTTTTTTTTTTTTTCCAAACGAGCAGTTCGGACGGGATGAATGAAGAGGGAGCGTTTCCTGCGGGGCACTGATGAAGTGAGCTGCCGCCGGAAATTCCCATTTCAGTCGTTAAAACACGACGGACTTCACAAGGGCGCGACGAAGAATGGCTCGTGGAGCAAAAGTGTCGTCTAATCACTTCACTATGTGATTACTTTCTATTTCTATCTGCCGATGTGGCCTCCATAGACATGTGTCTGAATCTGTGTGTGCGTGTGTTCACTTACGTAGGTGTGTGTGTGTTTGATAGCACAAGAGCAAAAGACAGACAGAGACAAGTGTCCTTCAGCTCGAGATCTCAGCCTCCATCAGGACCAATCAATACGATCCCTCAGAATTACTGTCACAACAGGATGAATTATCCTGCTGCACGCACACACACAAACACACACAAACACCTTCAAGCTTTGTGTGCTTCCAATTTCTCTTGTGCACACAAAGACATCTGTAAAGTTTATTTAAGCAAACATAATGCATGTATTTTCTGGAGCCGTGCGTTCATTGATTGATACAACAAAGTGTTTTCATGACACAAAGCTCATTAGAGGACAAGTCTGAGTCTTCAACACAGACTGCTGGGTCTTTGGGAGTCGTCTCTATTCAGTGTAATAACACTAACTGTGCTAATCACAGATTTGAAAACTAAGTATTTAAGGAGTGATGTAATATCATTTATACAGGATCTCAAATAATTGTGTAAAAAAAGTTGTAATATCCTTTAAAGAGAGAAGACTAGTTGAATAGACCTACGCTGTCTTAATTTAAGTATGTACAGTATTTACAAGTATGTAAATCAACATTACCAGCAGGCCAATGTTTTCCGCCAGTAAGAGGAGCCGGCTGACGCAGCGCTGTAATCTCAAACTCACATTCAACAGGTGGCTGAGCAGAGCAACACAAAACAAAACAAAGTAAGAGTAAAGCATTCATTATCACTGTGATTGGAGTATAGTATATAGTATATGCTAGTGTACATAGTATACTACATGACAGTGAGCAGTTTTATTGTCCGACGGCCTCTAGTGGTTGTGGTGAGTGTGACAGGAGCAAAGTGTTGGGTTGACGTGGATGGATGATGCAAAATCTACCACACGGGAGGTTGTTGTTTGTTTCCTGTTGTTGTTTCTTTTACACAACATCTGTTTAGCACTAGTCTGTAACCATGCCGACAGGTGTCAGGAACAAAATGCACTTCCCATAAAGTGATTGGCCATAAGATTTATTAATGAAATCATTAAACATCAGTTTATGATCATTTGATTGAGTGAATAGAAAATATTGATATCTTGTTTTGTTAAAACACAGACCACCTCTCTCTCTTTCTTCCTCTCCCCCTTTTTCTCCCTTTCTCTCCGTCCGAGAGAGGATCCGTCCTTGTTACACGGTGGCAGATTGACTTTGGCTGGAAAATAGATATCATGTTTCCTTGGGGTCACATTTGTCTTCATAGAAACCATGTTGAGACAGAGAGAGTGAAAGAAACAGAGAGTGACACAGAGATGGTCAATAAGTAATAAATGGAGAGGACAAGAAGACGGAGAGAGAGAGAGAGAGAGGGCGAAGGACATGGGAGGAAAGAAAGAGAAATAGGACAGAGAGGGAGGAGAGAGAATGGAGGCTAAGTAGACAGAACAATAAAAAGTTGAGATTTTGGCTGCACTTGGTGTCTGGGGCGGGAGGATGAGATGGAGGAGAGGTGTGAGGTGATTAAAGGATTGTGTTGCCCCCGTGAGGACAGACGGTCTTTTCTCCTCCAGTTTTCTTCAACCAGGAAATGCCTGGTTGTCCCACCTCACCCTCCTCCTCCTCCTCTGGTCTTAATCACATGAGACCACATGGAAACATCTGGCCTCAGTGTCAGAACAGGGCCGCTGGTCTGGCATCTGTGGAGGGATACGGCAAAAGAGACAGATGCTGAGAGCAAATGGCTGTCGTCATGGACACAAGTCTATGATGTGATGCGTGTGCAGCAGCAGACATGTTGGACACGACTACACCTGACACACACAAATACTCTCTCACACACACACACCAGGTATGAATACAGTTTTTTGTCATATTTGAACCTCAGACACATTTTAATTTCTTTGTTCAGAGTGTGCGAAAAGTATTTATTATGATGCAGGATTTTTATAAGAGTTGTGCAATACACATGGGTACTGAGTCTGAATTAATTAAAAAAAAAGTATCTATTTGTGCATTTATTTATGCTATGGGAATTTTTCTAAAAATAGACCTTTTGCTCACAGTTAGGGATGAAATTTAGCGAGTACAAGAACCGATAGTTATTCAGAGGGTGGCTTTGATCTTTGGTATTTTTATAACTTTTTTAGATCTTTTTTTTAGATTTTTACATTATTTTTTACATGGGCTTGTTACAACAAATTTTGAGTAACAATTTATATAAAAAAACTTGTCTTCCAATTCATTGCATTTTGCCTAATCGTTTGTTTTTTGTTGTGGTAGAATGATCGGCAATTTGTCTAAAAATAGATCCAAGTATTTTGAAAAATACAGTATCACAATATATTGGAATATATTGCATTGCATATCGTATCGTCAACCCGCCCTTTAGGATATGAATCTGGCTCTGTCACTGGCATGAACACATCTCAGGTGGAGTGAAATTAAAATATATATTGGTTGTTTGCTTCAACCCGTCAAATCAGTCATAACCAAGAATGACGCAGATGATTCCCAATGATTCAGCAGGTGATAAAGGTGTTTCCAAGTAGCAGTAATAACCAATAAAAGGGTTTCCTCAGTCGATGTGAGGGTCCAAGGGCAGGGGATGTTGTTATGATGCCATGTAAAACCCTTTGAGACAAACTGTTTGTAAAAATAGGCAATACAGTACAAATACAATTGCCCTATTGCCCATCATGCTGAAAAATATGTCCAAAAATACAAGTCTGTTAAGTGTCTGGATCACATTTATGCAGTGGAAGATGATTTAAGAGTTTCTCGCAGAGCTGAGTTTCAGAGACTCAACAGTCGAGGGGCTTAAGTTTTCCGGAGCCATCTGTCAAGTCCACAGGTGAGCCTCCGAACAGGTTTTGTCAATAATGATGTGAGCGCAGCCTAATTTGGCACACTCAAAAGAACATGTGTGTGAAGCAGCTCGATTCTCCTCACATTAGACAGACACCAGTCAGAATATGTTTACAGACGAAGCCAAACCACCGAGGGGCACCTGCTCATCTCGTTGCGATAGCTATAAGGAAGCAGCGGCCTTATGGGTACGGAGCAGCTTTCATGTTGTTGTCTTTTCATTTTTTTGCACCGTCTGTGTGGCTCATCATTGTTGCATATGTGCTGCATCATGTCTGGGTTTAATGAACTCTTGTTTTTCCAGCTTTTAGCCCGG
This sequence comes from Decapterus maruadsi, assembly GCA_030347415.2. Taxonomy (NCBI): domain Eukaryota; kingdom Metazoa; phylum Chordata; class Actinopteri; order Carangiformes; family Carangidae; genus Decapterus; species Decapterus maruadsi. The sequence goes on along the minus strand of CM064888.1, from coordinate 6,248,542 downwards.
AAACACACTCTCTGCACATGACACACAAACACACAAACATTATCATCCGTGGATACACAGACAGAGCAAGGTCACTGGGCATCTGTGTGAGCAGCGGTGTTGAATGTTTGCGCTGGAAACTGCACTTGATGCCACTTCAAACAACGCACCCAACCAAACAACTGTCATCTGTATTTAGTGGGTTTGTAGTTATTTTTTGCTCACTCGGTCACTTGTTGTTGTTTGAAAAGAGATTCTTTTATTGGCGGCCGACAAACAGGAGCAGCGACCGACCGGCAGCTTATTTGTCTTTGTTTACTCGGAGATACGTGAGATGAGATGAGACGATGTGATTTAAGGGACGTGAGGCTGTTTGGTGACGAAGATGAGAGGAAGAGTGGAGACAAAGACAGTGTGTAAAATCAGCAAAACATATTCACAACCACTCTTGTTTTCTACTGCATGTTGTCATCATGACTATATGTTAGTTATGTAACTGTAATCTACATTTTACATATATTTTTTTGTATCTGTTTCTGTTCCATTTATTTATTTTTTGATTTATTTCATTGCACTTATTGTTTTACTCAGCTGCGCATTATCTCTCTTTGCTAACCAGCTAGCTGCAGCCTGGTCTCATTGTGTTACCATACTGACTATAGCCTTCAGTCCTTCCTTAAAGGGATAGTTCAACATTTTGGCAAATTGGCCCATTGCCATAATCCATAGGAGTAGGTTCGTTACCTTTACTGTAATTGTCAGTGCAAGCTATTTTTAGAAAGGTGGAGCAGAGCCGCGAGCTGCTCAGAGCTACGCTATGGAGGATAATAGAATTTCTTGGTTTCCCTCATAAAACTCATCAAATATACACAATCCAACAACTCCAAAACACTCTGGTGGACAAGTTGTGACCTGCACATCCACCACACTATGAGAAATATAAGGAACTTTACGAGACAGAGTTGTTTTCAAGGTAAATTCATGCAAAACCGCATTCCTGTTGCGAGCAGTTTTTCGGCAAAAGGTCTCTGCATTTACCTTATTATCTCATAACGTGGTGAATGTGCAGGTCACAACTTGTCCACCAGAGCGTTGTGGAGTTGTTGGATTGTGTATTTGATGAGTTTGATGAGGGAAACCAAGAAATCCCATGAGCCTCCCTAGCGTAGCTCTGAGCAGCTCACGGCTCTGCTGCGCCGTTCTAAACATAGCTTGCACCGACAATTAAAGGTAACTAACCTACTCCTAAATAGGGATTATGGCAATGGGCCAATTTGCCAAAATGTTGAACTATCCCTTTAAGATTGTACTGAATTGTGTGCACCAGTTCCTTTCATGATTTCATTTCACGTCCACATGCCAGTTGTATGTTGGCAGAAGGCATGACGACATACAGTGTATACTGTAAACATATATAAATCTGGGGGCGGGGTGGACGGGAGGCATGATGGGAGACGAGGGAGCGGAGAAATGAGGAAAAGGGCAAAATAGAAAATGGGGGTAAACACAGCCATATGGTATGTAGATACACGCACACATTCACTAACATGAACACACACACACACGCATGAACAAGCCTATCACGTCCCTTTAGCTGACCATCAATCATCCCTGACACATTATTAACCATGATAGCTCTGGTGGGTATATCTATATTGAGAACATGCCTGTGTTTATTTACACTCACAAACAGAGACCCTCACATGCACATCTCCCTTTTACTGTGTGTGTGTCTGTGTGTTTGAGTGTTGTGCAGCTATCTGTCATGCTTTGAGGGGAAATACATTTATAACTTCACATCTCCATCTGACTGCTGCAGACTAAATGGGAGTCACCTCCAAGGGGACACACACTGCTGGTGAAACCCAAGATGTTATTTGGCAAACTTCACCTATAGCCTGTAATCCTGCAGCGCAAATCTGTGTTTCATATCCTGCAGACTAAAAGTTACAGGAAAACCAGTCCAATGCAAATGCTGCACAGCCTTTCAAGAAAGCACAGCTGGTCTTGGTTCATCAGAAATAGAAATAAAGGGATTTTTTCTGCCATTTTTGGACTTTTTCTTTTTATTCATTGTTATTTCATTGTAATCTTTTGTTTTAATAAATTGCAGAACTATTGAACTAAACTATTTCACCCACCCTTTTGATTTTTGTCAAATAAATTCAGAGTTGGCCATGCAGCCATCTCTGTCAACAGCTAAATGTCCTGAGATTTACATTCATTAAACCTAATCAACCTGATTCTGTGCCTCCATAAAGTTAAAAAATGACTTAGACTGATGCAGGGATAAGAAATCTACATGTGCATTTATTGAAGCACACTATTGTAGTTTTAGAAGTCATTTTTGGAAATATATTTTCTGATTTTTCTTTCTTCTGCAACAAACAAACAAATGAAACAAAATAAAACCTGACAAACAAATGACCTCAGGTAATTTTAGAGAAAAAAAGATGACATTTTTAATTAAGCGCACTTTTTGAAAAACAAAACAAATCACATGATTGACCTCAGGGCTTTGGTAGTTTTTTCACATTTGCTTGACCTGTAGAGATTTCAACCATATGATCCAGCTGTTTTAACAAGTGGATAGGTCTACATCAACAAAGACAAAGAAGTGATTATGAAAATTAATGATGAAAAGAATCAAATCAAATTTCTTCTTCCATTAATGTGCACTGAAGATCAGGGAGGGAGACCTACATTTTTAATAATAAAATGCATTGCAACTGTTTTGCACCTGATGACACTGGATTGAAGTCAAGAGTTTATGTCTCAGTTGTTTTCGCTCTCATCTGCCCAGGATGCCTGAGGAGACCTCCTCCTGCCTCTATGACTTAAAGGTAGGTAATCTGTTGGGTTTTCTAAACTATCATCACAAAGCGCGACCTTTTCTGTCACTTCTGCACCAACCTTTCATTTTGAATTCTGTCAGAAAACGTCAGTGCTGAGGGGAAATTTCATTTTTCACAAAGCAGCAGGCATTTCCTGTCTGTGTGTTACCGCCCCTATGGGTCCGACAGACGCTTCGCATTTTAAGGTTCACCACCATTTTTTTTCTTCTTTTCGCTCATTCATTCATGTTGTCTTGGGTTGTATTTATTCATTTATTACACAGTCCTGTGTGATCTTTCCAATTAAGCAAATAAAATCCACTGCCTTTAACTTTTTCACATTTGGCTAACATGATTTTATATTAAAAAAATGTTTACTTCAAATGTCACGCACTGAGTGAATGTAGGTAAAAGGGCACGGCCTGTTTACACCTTATTAAAGCAGAGATTCACTCTGGAGCTCCAAGGTCAAACCTCATCCCGACAATTAAAATTCACTTTACAACCACTGATAGCAATGCTAATGACCACATAGGAGAGGAAGGATCCTTAATCAGTATGAATATTCTTCTCATGCTTCCCCCCCGTTTCAGGAGACAAGGGGCCTCTCTTCATTTGCAGTGTGACGGCTGTGTCGCAGGGGGTGTCCCTTCCGGCTGGAGATGACGGCTGCAGAGAGGCAGTGGAGTGACTGACGACTCCGAGATAGTCCGTCTGTCAGACAGAGTGATGGCTGGGAGACACTCGCTGACAGATCAGGCGAGACGAGAAGAAATAAAAAAAGGAGAGGAGGAGGAGGTGGAGGACGAGGAGGAGGGAAGCCTGGCAGCTTTGTCTTTCAATCTGGGGGAGATATGGGAGGTTGGGACAGCGGGAGAAAAAATAATTCGGAGGAGCTGAAGTGGCGGCTGCTGTTGCTTGTGGATAATCAGGCGTCTATACTTGTTGATGGTGTTTTCAAGGAGGAGGAGGAGGAGGAGGAGGGGGATCAAAGCTGGAAAATGTGCTCCATTAAGCTCCATTAAGCTTGTATCCATCCGGTGTGGTTCAATGATATCAAAGATCGTCTGCAGCCGGTGTGAAAGCTCTCACCCTGGGCAGACATAATGAACAGCCTAATCAGACAAGTCTGTATCTTAATTAGACTTGGGAGGGTTGTTGAGGAGCAGCACTCCGCCTGGCCTCAATCACTGCGCATTTTGACTGGGAGGGAAAAGATGTATTGATAATACCTTTTGATTATAGGCTGGAATGTAGATGAGTTCCTGTTGTAATATTTCGACCAGTGAGTCATTGGTTGTCATGGCTTCTTCTTCTTCGTTGTCTTTCTTTTGGTCATAGAAGAGTCTCATATTGATGGGGATGAATCTACATTACCCACACTTGTTAATGGGTCCATTTTCGATAATATCGTTTTGTCTTTATAGTTATTTTGATATTATTATTTAGTGGTTGACTCACCCAGCATTTCCTAGTCTCCATGGTTTCCTGGACGCTGCCATGGGAATAAGGCCGCCGGATCACTATTGGCATCGTTTATGGTCGGAACTACCACAGTATCTGATCGTCTTTGAACCTCCGAATTTCATTCTTGATTAATGAAAACATTCTTTGCAAATGTTTTCGCTTTCATCCGTCTTGCGCTGGTCCAATTTCACCGTATGCGCGGAGTCTCGTGTGAAAAGATTTTGCTTTCTGCAAGTCCTCGTAGTCACTTGAAAGGAAAGGAAATCTTCAGTGTTCAGGTGATACTGTATGGTGAACCCTAATGACTTCCTATGCATTCATGGTTTTGACTGAAATATCTTAACAGCTATTGAGCAAATCGTAATGATAGGCCAATTTTGTCACAGTTCCCCTCAATAAGTCTGAGATCTAAGACCAAACTTACACATGCTCGCTTTAGCATTTAGCCACCAGCACAGCGGTGACTTGCCTGTTAGCATATTATCTTATTTTGATGGTTGATAACAGTCTCAAAACAAGAACAAAAAGAAGTGTATGTGTGAGCACCTGAAGCCAGATTTTTGTATCTGATTTTCAGTGTAGCCTATATTCAGTTTAATTTCTCTTTTATGTTTTACAAGACATCTTCACTGACTTGACAAAAACTCACAACACAAGACGTGTTTCACGGTGTGCTAAGATAACATTAGCACATGCAATATGACGTTAAAATAAACCAGTTTGTCACTTTCAGTTTCACACTTGACTGAAGTTGAACATTGACCCGCAGAAAAGTTAAATAAACTTGCGTGTTCTTCTCGCTGTGGGGGTCACACATGAGTTTCACGCTCAGGTTTTCCTCCTCCGGGCCGAATATATCCGGGACGATGAGCTGCCCTGAAACACATCACACAAACCTTTTCCCTCTCACTGCTTCTCTCACTCTCTGCGTCTGCCCTTCACACTCTCTCTGACGAGCGAATGTGTGAAGGGCAAACTAATTGGCCTTTTTCAGAACCAGGCTTTTACGGCGTTTATCTTTCCTCTTTGGGCTCAAGGCTGTGCAATCATGAGTTTTAGGAGCATTCGTAATCGGCATCACTTTACATGACAGATACTTCAGCTTGAATAAAACCCAGAGACTTTGTTTAGTGCGTCGACTCTCCTTAAAAGAGACGCGTCTCATCTCAGGTGTGTGCATCCTGCCATCAGCGAGTTGTTCTGTCTGATGTTGCATGTGCATGTGTTTGTTGTAACTGTATCCACACAAGTTATGTTTGAATGACACCTCTGATCAAAGCCTGCACTACAGTCCCAAGCAGAGCGAGCTCCTGTCAGAGGAGGTGAAGTCGTTTGGAAACAAAGTGAAAGCCGCCATGCTCACTCGCGGTGTCGTCATTATTCAGCAGGATGACAGTCTGTACTGTACACCTGCAGGCGGAGGGAACAGGGAGCTCAGACTTTTAGGGAAACAGGCAGAGGAATGAGACGAAAACACTTGCGCTCAAAAGAAAGTTCGAGGAGCGTTTTGATGTTTTTGTCAAAGTCGGCTCGCTATTTTCATTTCTGTCGGGCTGCTGCTGTCGCTGTTATCTTTGCTTCTTGTCTGTTTGCTTTGTGTGTGACTCATCTTACGTTTGGCCTCTATCTTTGTCTTTCAGTCTTTAACCGTCTCTTTTCTTAGTGCTCGCTCACCAAGCCTCCCCCTCTGTCTCTACCACACACATATAGATAGCAGATGCTCTTTCCTGTCATGTTATCATTGATTAAAGCAACGTCCCAGAGGTCTCAACCATATTCAGCTCTTAAAACAGTTAATTAAATCTGCAGCTTGGAGCAGCCAGGAAGTTGTTTTTGGACATGTATATAAACCACAACACATGCACACTCATTAACATGGGCCACATTCCTGCAAGACGTTCCCATTGACCCATGACTCTGTTTGTTTTGGCCAATAATCATTCATAAGATTTGCACTCTGAAAGTCTGAAGTGCATGATCAGATGTGAAGGATTTTGATTGGTCTTCCGACCGTCTGCATATCACTGTCCCCTCCCCTAATTGGCTTCCTGGTGTTTCCTCCCACGGTGATAATCTCCAATCAACCATCTGCCATGTCATCTCTGTGTGCCGTCGCTCTGCCCTTCCCTCCGTCCCTCCATCCCTCCATCCCTTTCGCCCTGTTCGCACTTTCCCCCCCCTGCTGATAATGTCAAGATTTTAAATTCCCTCAAAACAGCCATAAAACAAAACGCCGTGTGTGAAAACAAAAGCCCACCATTAGCCACGCACCGTCCCGTCTGACACCATCTATGGGCAGCATCATCTATGAGGTCATGTGTGCGTCTGTGTGGGCAAAGGTGATGGACGTAATAGGCCAGGACAGATGGCCCTCCCACTGCCACACACAAACACTCACACACACTTACATTCACACACACACACGAGCCTGAAGCTTTTGGTCGTGGTTGTTGTTGCCTGTTCCAGTACCAGCCTTATTCTGTCGCTCAGAGCAGCAGGAGAGAGCTACATCTGTGCCGCATGTGCTTGTGATGTCGGTTACAGAAATAGATGCAAAGGAGTCGGCGTTTGAACCGACCATTCAGCTCTCTGACATCGCCGGGTAAAAATAAGCTGTCTGGGACGCAAGTGGGCTCTTTGGTGTTTGGTGTTGAGTTTAACATCTGCTTGTCACAACCTGGTACAGTTTGATACCGTGACGGGGCAACCACAAGTGTGTTGGCGCTCAGCAGAGATCGGATTAAATTTCAGTTTGCTTCCTTAAGTGTTGTCTTTACAAGAGGTCCAGTTCGATTTTTAGATGCTTCCGGTGCACCTACATGAGTAAGTAAGATTAGGCAGGTACAACAGCAGAGGTACTGGAAACCTAAACCCCCAAACCTCTTATGATTCTTCATTCACCCTTCATTCACAAACATTTGGTGGGATACACGTCTCCCTTGTAGTTCAACTGGTAGAGCATGGATTAAAAACACACCGTTTTTTCCCCGAATCTCAACCACAGTGGCCCACTGGGTAATGATAAACTGCACCAAAGTTCATCAATAGTACATTACAGGGTCCCAGCACGTAGGAACGAGCCGTCAAACATCCGCTAGCTTTACCTCCTTTAGCTCCGCTGCACTCGGTGATCCACTCGTCAGGGCTCCTCCACCAGCAAGCGGCTCCAGGAGGAGAAGTAGTGAGTTGTGTCTGCTGAAGAAAACTTCGGATGTTTGAAAAGTCTTTGATTAAGGTAATTGTTTTGTCATGTGTTTGAATGCAAAGAAACACAGTAACATGGTTTACTGTGTTTGACCGTGGCTGTCACTTACGCCGGAATATCGCTTTAAGCTTCTAAAAGTCTTGATTAAGGTAATTGTTTTGTCATGTGTTTGAATGCAAAGAAACACAGTTTACATGGTTTACTACTGTATGGCATTAGATATCACTCTACCAATCCATTATAGTCACAAAAGCTATTTGCACCAATGACAGTTTAATAAGGTGAAATTAGGAGCATATAATAATTTTGATTGAGGTTAGTGACTCCGTCTATGGATGTAGTAGCAGTTTCATTAAGTGCTGGCCCATATGAAGATAAGTGATAAGACAGGATCCCCTGGAGTGAAGAAGACAGTGATAGTGGGGCGAAACCAGCAGGTGGTTGATGGAAACTTTCAGTTTCCCCAGACTTCATGAAGGTAAGGGTGGTGGTGGTGGTGCTGAGGAGGAGGTGGGCTGTGCAACTGCAGCTCAGATATAATTGCAATGATTTTTTAAAGACCACCGCCCAGGGACCGGCTGGCCCCAGGAACATGGACTGAAAGGTCACTGCATGGGCCACAAATGGTGTCTTTGTAATTATGAGCGTATAGGAACTCTGACGGCAGAGGAGAGCAGGAGTGAAGCAGAACGTGAAAGACAACTTTCACCAAAACTTATATCTAAATGAGCAAAGTGCAATGCAGCTGGAAAAATAAAAATTCACTCATATAATAAATTCACATTATTTATGCCAATCCTCTCTTTAAAGTAGGAAATCAATAAGCAATCGGCAAATTTGGTTTTGGGGAAAGCTGGTTTAAATGATGATGTTTCTTTACAAAATAACCAAGGCTTTTGTTTGAAAAGCATCGATATAAAGAAAACTTTCCTTAATTAGCTCCTTTCCATCATAAGGTTTTGTTTACAGTCTTTTGATGATTAAAGGGAAAAAAAAATCATAACGCTGTCACATCACAGTAGATGTCAGGGTAACATATTTCTTGCATATTATTATTATTACATTTTACAGTGCACAAGCAGGAAGAGGAAAAAACCCTGTGCCTGGTCTTTGATTTGATTGATTTAATGTCTCGAGTCAGTTCATTAGTAGCACATAAATCTGTGGCTCTTGACAGGTTAACCAAAGGAAATAATGTGTTTGTATCAGCCCATATACCTACTTGTATCATCGCTGGTAAGACCGTCTATTCTTCTTGAAGTTCCACGACTAATGGACCCATGAGATTGATGCAGCATCTCCCTGGATTTACGTTTCTCAAGCTCTTCTCCATAAGGTTGAGGCCACCACCATTCCTGAGAAGAATGAGCAGATCTGTCTAAAAACTCACTTACACTTGACAGAAGAATCAATGGCCAATGCTAATCCAGGACGTCTACTGATGACAGTTGTCATCGACCTGTCACAGAGGTCCTTAAGTGAGAGTTTGGTTGGCTGCAGAGCGGCAGAGATCTCAGGGGTTTGTTATCTTATCGGCTTGACAATCAAACTTGGATATATTCAAAAACAAAAAAAACAAACCCTGAGGAAGGTTGTACAGTATCTGGAGACATTCTGTTTGTTTATAAAAACCACTGTGTGTGCAATATCTCCATAATTTGTGGTTTGTTTGTGTCAAATGACCAAGGTGCATGATGTCTTCTGCTGAAGGATGCTACAGGCTGAGAATAACAGACCACAATAAAGAAATGACGAAAGCAGTAATTAGAATCTCAGCAGCATGAAATCCTAATGCAATTACATGGAGTTGTTTCTGTAGAAAACAACAAGAGGATTAAAGTTTAAATGACTCATTTGCAAAGACAAGCAATAAAACAGTCTTCAGCCATGTTATCTGGGTTTGAGGGCATATAATGCCGAGTTCATCATGCATTATTAATAAGTCTTATATTAAAAGTAATATATGCACTCTCCCTATTACAGAGTGGAATGAGAGCTTCTGATTAAACACTTCATGTGACTGGTGCGTCACGTGTTTGTGCAAAAGACGGAGACAACAACAACAACAGTAGGCCTATCACTTTTTATCTCGTGCCATTTTGAACCCTAATGTGTTCAATTTGAAAAAGATCTGAGATTATGCAAAACATACAGTAGATATAAGAACCATTAAACTGATTTAAGACATCATTAAAAGTCAGTGTTATTGCCTCATTATTACCTATAATTATCTACCCAGCTGGGCCAGGTTGGGCATCTGAAGTAACCTAGCTGCTGCTGCTGCTGCTGTTAGCAGCTTCTTTGCTCAGATATCAAGCTCACAACCCCAAAAAATATGAGCTAAGGTAATTTGTAAAAACTTTTTTTTTAATCAATTTATGTTAGCTACTCAGTGGAGCTAACGGAAATGGATAAGAAAGTTTTATAAAAGTATCAGGGCCAGCGTGCAAATTAAGAAGAAATGTGGTAGAAGCAAGAATTTATTCCTTAACAAATAAAGGAATTCAATTTGATCATTTCCTCTAGACTGCCTCTAGTAAACAGTAGCTAATGCTAACACCAGCTGGCTTGTAGGAAAACATTAAATAAACACTTTAAACTCTTGTTCATGGTCTTTAAATTGAGAAGGTACATTTGAAGATTTGAAGAAAAAAGTGGATATTGGGGTTAACTGGTTCATTTTTTCCCCTCTGGGTTTTTTTTCAGATACCACTGGGTCTAAGATGTATTTTTTAGAAATATATATGTTTCTTAGGAGTTTAGTTTTGAGGTGTAAAACTAACACAAGGGGCATATACTCTTATATCTGTGTTCTTACAGCTAAATTATATAATATATAATTTTGAAGTTGTCACAGGTACAGCATAGTTTTATAAACCTGCAACCTATCAGACTAACTCTGTCGTGCACAGTTCTGCCTGTAAGAACAGAAGCCTACGCACTGTGCAACAGAAAAAAAAAAAACTGCTGACAGCAGGAAAGATCTTGTCTGCAATGTTGTTTTTCTCATGCAAATATATGTTTTTCTTTCAATTTAACAGGACCATGAACCAGATTTCTACCAGAGGCCAATCAAGACAGTGAAGAGTTGTGCACCTCTTGTCTACCTGTAAATAATTCCAAAGCTTCATCTCTATCACATCAAATATTTAAGTGACTCCCAGAGTAATAAAGTTGGGATTGATTAGAGGACGTGCCCCTGCGTTTGGACGCCTGGAGCGGGATGGAACCAATAAAAAGAGGTAATTAGAGGAAGAGAAATGGGAGGAAGATTGAAAGAGGGATACACTTGTGTCTATCTGTGTGTTGTTGGCTTTCATATTTAACAGCTTCACAGTCAAAAGGCAAGCGTTCAATTTAACTTAGACACCACCACAAAATGCTTCAGTATCAGCGAGGGAAAGTAAACCAATTAAATCTATGTAAATATCGGAGAACATCCGCTGAGACGTGCAGTCAGGCAGCGTGTTGTTATTAGATTCATTCTGCGTGTGTGGGCACGTGTTCGCAGTCAAAAATTGTTTTCCCATTGCTTTTAAGTTTACAGTGCAAATAATAGAGGTTTCTAGAAAGCACGAGCATGCCATCTAGTGGTCACGTCGGGTATCGCTGATCTCATGAAGCTCTGAGAGGAGAGCATTGATTTGCATGTTTGTGAGCTGAAGTGAAGAGGACACGTCTGTTACTCACCCTTGAGTTGCAGGACGGTCTCTCCAATGACTATGACGTCCTGCAAAGTGAGAATGGTCAAATTTCGTCAGTTTAATATGAGACTCGGCTGTTGTCCTGTGCATCCTCTGTCTCTGTCCCTGCAGCTTCCACAGTCATGTTTTCTTGCAGCTTTAAAACCCATTTGAATGAAATGACTGTGTAAAGTTCAGGGACCATGCAGCCAAGCTTTCAGTGGACCGGGGAGTTTCCAGGAGCCATTGTTTGTTTGTTTTGTTTGTGTGGGCTCTCGGCTTGTTGTCATTCGGCTCTTGTGTCAACACAGTGTCTGTGGGATTTAGAAGCAGTTGTTTGGGTTAAGAGTAAGTGAACCATGGAGTTCCTGAGTGCATGATAGTGAAAGGCTGTGTACCTTCAGAGCTGAAAAAGTCTGAATTAGCTCAACATAAACAGCCATTCTTGTGTGCTTATAAACTGCCCAAAAAATGCAAAAACCTTGTTTGTGTGTTTTATTTATTTTTAATTGGGTTTTATTTTCAGCCTACTGGATGTCAAAGACATTCAAAAAATGCCATTATAAAAAATGGTAGAGAAAAGATCTTCAGTAGATCATTATCGCTGCCTTGGACAGAAATTCATGATGATTTCTAGCACTTGTGAGCAAATTACTAGCAAGGACGTCATTTATGAGGTTTTCATGTTTGGATAAATAATTTTTTTGAATACATTTAAGCATTTGCTTTTATCTCTGAATCAATTATTGCACAAAAAAGCAAACAGTAATGTGTGCCAGTAAAGTGAACAGCCACTAACTTGCCCTGAAAGTGGTTGACAAGTCAGTTTTCAGAACAAAACTATCCTCTTCTAATTTACAAAGCCATTGAATACCAACAGAAATCACATTATCTATGAGATAAAAGTCAATAGGAGCAGATATGAAGAGATCCGTGAGTGCATGTCCAGGTTTATTGCGTGTAAACTTTCCGTCATGCTCTGGAGCGCATCAACAGTCAACAGTTTTGTATGCCAGTTGCGTTAGGCCTCCCGTGTTTGCTTGATGATTTCAGCCGTCAGAGCAAAGTGTGGAACACGCGAGTCCTCAGACTTTTTGTCCGAGGCACGTTCCTGGTGGAGAACTTGATCAGCTTGTACAGGTTCGACCCACTCCACAGGCCGGAGAGCGGGAACCAACGAGCAGTCCGCTTGTTCCCGTGAAGGTTCCAGAAGGACGAGGAGCAGCGCTGGAACACCTCGATGTTGACGGCGTACTGACCCGGCGCCCACTGGGACACACGCACGAGAGTCACAGAGGAGGCAAAGCTGCAGGTGTGAGGAGAAATGCCGTGAAACACCGACTCCCCCGGCCTCACGGACGCACCCCTCTCCCAGACCATCCCGGCCTGCTCCGCCACTCCCATCCCGCTGAGGTTGCAGAGGGCCTGCAGGCACACCTCCTCCAGGGCCTCCTTATCGGGGAAACGAATGAGGATGGCGACAAGACGAGGCACGGCGCCTCGACGAAGCAACAGTTCCTGATGATTGGCTGAAAGAGACACAGAGATAAGGAACACTTAGTACAGTCCAGTTCAAAATGCCTATAAAATCCTGAGAAACCATGTTCCTTACTTGCTTCCTCTGTGCAGTAAAGCAATATTTGTATTTGCTTTACAGTACAAAGAAAATAAAAACTGACCTTGAGTCAAACAATGTACAGATGCAAAGAGGAATTTGACATTTACGTCATAATTAACAACAGGAGCTTCAACGTTGGAAGCCAGAGCTTGTCTGGAAAGATTTGTATGTGGTTTCCATCACTTACAGCTGTCATAACACATCCGGGAGATGGCCAGTGCAGCGTGACGGAGCAGTTCCTGGTCTGGACTGGTCAGCACGGACAGCAGAGCCGTGACCAAACCTGCGTCACCAAAACCTTTACGAACCACAGCTGAAAGGAAAACGACAAACAAAAACAGGAAATTACCTCAGGGAACCAAAAGCTTGAAGGTCCAGCACACGACTGATCTCCTACATTTCATTAACTCAAGTTAAAAAAAAAAGGATATATAACTCACATTCCTTGGCGAGTTCGGCCACCAGTCTTGCGGTCAGCAGGGTGAGCGGCCCCCTGCTCCTCAGGGACAGGGCCAGGATCGGCAGGATCCCACTGATCACGACCTGCTCGGCAGCGCCTTTCTCTGGACACCGGAGAAATCACACATGAAAACACAACACAAGAAACAAGAAAGATAATATATTACAACAAGCAACAGGTAAAGAAGAATTGGGCTTGAGGGATGAATCCAGATGTTTATGGTGTTTATGACGTGTAGTTTTTGAACAATTTGTCTCTTTAAACTTTGTGCTGAGTATTTATCTTTTACGGATTTCCTATCTTTACTCTCTGCTTGATCTGTGTGACCTGTCTTTGCCTCCTCTGCCTCTCTATCCCCCTGTTGCTCTCCCGCTAGGAGACACAAATACAGCTTAACGTCTAACAGGGACTTACAACTGTCATACAATTGATCCCTTCACAGCCTCTCAACCCCCAGATCCGCATTCCTCGCAGGTGAAGTTTTGCTGCAGGTTTTTATCATTCAGAGTGGGGGAGCTCTTATTATTGCCTCTAGAGGTGGGAGGCATGCTGTCTTAAAGGTATACTAGTATGGAAACACATAAATATGTAAATTGCATGTGGTTGCAGAGCTGTCTTCATTTTGCAATTCAAATCTCATCCAATGAAAGACAGACTATATGACACCAAAAAATAACCCTGAATCCCCTCATTATACCGGGAAGCCTGTGACAGGTTGTGATGCATTCGATGTCGCCTAGCAGGTGGCGTTACAGCGGAGGCTTGGGGGATTTTACTGCCTCTAATAAATTCCAATTAGAAATGAGACACACGCAGTGAAAAAGAGAGTGTAAATGAACTCACTCTTCTCCTTAATGTTGGTCAGCACCGTGTTGAGATGTGGTTTAAGTTCATCCTCAATCAGCTCCAAACCGAGGACTCTGATGGCGCCTAATGCGTTGTTCAGGTTGTCTGTGGGGAGACATACGAGTGCTCATAAAACAAGATGCAAGTAAAAGGGAATGGATGCTATATGGGTGCATGAGAAATATGAAAGTCATTACAGTTGGGTGAGAGAGAAACACGGTGGCTCATAAAAAAAAAGCACATGAAAACACATCAATGAGAAAATACTGCAAATATAAACAGTACAGTACAACTGGGATTCTCCATTAGGACTGCATCTTAAACAGGAGTAAACATCACTGAGAATAATTGGACTGCAAACATGCACTTCATTCCTCCTTGCAGAACATCCAGATGTTATCCTGGCTGGTTTGGACCAAGTCAAACGCAGATTGAAGCACCAAAGGCTGCGCTTCTTTAAATGGCCACTTGGGGTGGAATCAAAAGTGAGTCAACCACATTGATCCCCAGGTTAAAAAGTCCAATTTTATATAGAAATACACATATTTTCAACCGTGTATCTATGTCAATGACCAGTTTCCTCATTGTGATGCCTACAGGATGGGAATTTTTATATAACTCAATCATTCAGATTTTATTAAGACTTTTAAGTTCTGGATAATAGAGGGTGTGGTCACTATGGATGATCACACTGAAGAGCAGCACAAGAGCCAAAGAGACTAACTAACAAACAATGACATGCAGCACTCCAGGCATATTTTTTAACTGAACAAATCATCATTTGAAGAAAAGCTGATTTTGATCCAACAGTTTTTGAGGTGCACACTCAAAACCATAAATCTCAACCTTGGTGCTAGAGGAAAAGTCAGTTTGATGGTGCTTTGTCTGCACTTTGTCACCAGCACCCAAAATAACCATCTTAATATTCACCTATGATTGAACCAGAGATCGATATCTGGTTCACTAACTCTCAAATGCACAAGCCCAGTATAACTCTTCTATATTGCACTCCATTGTCTCTAAACCCCAGTGGAAAACAATCAAACCAACAGAGACCTTCTCTGAGCCTCAGCCCATTTCCTCCTGCAGATGTGACCTGCTTCAAATTCTCTATTCAAGGACTCTTCAAGAGTAAAAACCACGTTCCTGCTCATCTTTTCCACAACTGACTTGTGCAAACATGAAACCCTCCGGTGACTGAGCCACATTTCTCTGGTGTGTGGTTCTTTAGTTGACATATAGGCTACAACAGAGACCAGTGACACATTAGTAATTAGTGATGTGGACACTGAAGTCCCAGCATTTATGTCAGCAAACACCAGATCAGTGACCGAAGACAGGAGCATGTGAAGGGAATATTAGGAGTCTCAGAGGTTTAAGCCCATTTACCACAAATCATATAGACTTTACATCACATTTTGAAACTGCACTAATGGTTTCACTGGTTTCCATAATGTCACGAATCAGTCACTGGACTCTTGAAACTCTCATGATTTCCAGTCCAGTCAAAGATTATGCAAGTTCAAGAGTCTCTTAATTGATTTTCATATCACAAAGAAATGCATCTAAAACTTCAGGCATTTAAAGACATAAACACTGTAGCGGCTCAGATTCATACAGATGAATAGAAAACTATAAAAATGTGTGAATGAATAAGACTTAACCCTCATCCAAACTACTACTGAGGTGCTTTGAACACAGGTTAACCTCTAACTTTACTAATTAAACTGCTCGCTGGCCGACACTGTAAGTCTCTGGCCGTGTGTGTTTCAATGTAGGGCATGAAACAAAACTGTGTCACTTGTTTAAATGGAGACGTTAGATCAACCTTCATGTTCAAAGCCTGTTCGATAAGGAACTTTTCCCACCGTTGAACTCACCGTTTGGTGTGTGTGGCTGCAGTCGACTGGATCTGCGTTTATCCCTGTGGGAACGTGTGTAGCTGTAGGTGAGTGGCACATTAGGGTGTCCCATCCCGCTCCGCTCCGTGGCCCTTTGGACAGCAGTCGGTCGGACTCTCTCAGGTCGACATCTTCATGCAGGACACACTGCTCCTCTCCTCAGCCATTCTCCTCCTTTTCCTGATTTCTTTCTTTTGGTGCCGGGCTGCAGAGAAGACCTCGGGAAAACCTACCTCAGCCAGATCTTTACTTTTCACTTCACTCACACCGAACACATCCTAACGTCTGGTTTTGTGTAAAATCAGTTTGTTTTCCTGAGGCGTCTGTCATCCATGTTCTCCGGCCGGCTCTCTGTCCCCTCTCAGGGTTAATACAGAGAAAATCCTCACTAAAGCCGTCCTCTCTCCCCCTCCCTGTGTGTGTGTACAGTTCAGGTATTAGCACTTGGCTGACTCTACTGTGTGTATTCCTACGGCCCTGAAAATCTCCCACAATGCCTTTCGGCTTCTAGAAATTTCAAGCCAACAACAACAACAACAACACAGAGACAGGTAGGCATCTGCTGGCGTCTGTTTCTGTACACAAGGATATTATTAGATGGCATCTTTCCCAGAATGGAAACAGGGTTGAATTGCAATTCTGGCGTCTTATTAACCTTTTTTTAACCACGAATCCAAGGTGTAAACATCTCTTCCTTTCCATAAATGAAATACATAAGGCCACTTTGCTTTTGCTTTTTCTTTTTACAGCTGCATGTGCTCCATTCACAGCCAGGGTTGCCACCTTTAATCTGAATAAATATGGGACTAAGAGAAGAGAATTCAAAACAGAAAAACAAACCTTTTCATTTGGTTGAACTCAAATTTACAAAAATATCAAGGGTTAGATTTAATGCTGCCTCATGCTGATTTACAATCAGCATTAGAGAGGGAGGTCACGGAAAGGGGAAGACATGTGTCTAAACACCATGGGGGGTCGGAGGACACGAACCTGGGCCTCCGAGGTGTAGGATTTAGTCTTAATGACATGTGCGCCTACAGGTGATTATTCACAGCTCGTTGAATACACGACAAAAATAGGTGAGGAATTTCTGCGACATCGTCATCATCAGACAAAAAAGAAAGAAAGATCCAAAGCGATTATGAAAATTAAATCTTTATATTTCACTCAGCTCTTGAGGGTCAAGTAAAAACAGACATCTTTATGTTTCCTCACGCTACTCCAGAACAATAGGACAGGAAGTCTAGACAATACATACAAACAGGAACAGAAGACATTGTACCACCTGATCTGTTCCTTTGTCCTGTGCGTGGACGTGTTTACTCAGTGTTTTCATTTCACTCACAGCTGTTTGTCCGTTCACTAAAAACCTATAGGATGAAAAAATAATATATGATAAGATTCAGTTTATATATTGAATTACCTGGAGGCTTCACTTCAAAGAAATAATTCGACATTCAGCGAAATGTGCTTCACCAGTTTCTCTAACAGCTTTTCCTATCTGTACATGCTACCGTAGCTTAGCTTAGCTTAGCTTAGCATGAAGACTAGAAACAACAAGCCTGGTTCTGTCTACAGCTAATGTAATGAATATTCCTCACTGAACAAAGCTAACACATATGATGAGAAAAACAAGAATCCATTACAAAAAAAACACTACGTATCATTTCTGTGCTTTGGATTTCTCAGTCCAGATCAAACAAATGAAAAGTTTGTCACATGCAAACAGAGCCAGGTTTGCTGCTTCCAGTTCCAGCCCTCATGCTAAATGAAGCTAACCGCCTGCAGGCGCCAAACTGAACACGTTTCACTCCGATGCTGAGCTCCGTCACAGCCTGTGATCGACCTCGAGGAGCGCCATCCAGCTCCACTCGCGCAGAGCTTCTGTACCGTCGCTGAACGTCCCTTCGAATGGGACTGTGACTGGTTCTTTAGACCTGCCGTCCTGTGAGCAGGTGTCAAACTGAACCATCTGTATTCAAACCACTGGAGACAGTCTCATATCCCACAGACACCAGCGTCAGGACGTTACCCTCCACATCATCCGCTTTGCACTGCTCCGCCTGGGTTTCTACAGGACTCACAGCTCCTGTGTCCTGTTTCGCTTTCTTCCTGGCTTTGCCCCGCCCCTTGCCTTTGGAGATGACCTTCCCTTGCTCCTTGATCCCCTCCGACGCCTTGTGAGGCCTCTCCATGTCAGCCGGGCGAGTTTTGCGGTGGCGCCTGCGGATGCGCCGTGACTGCAGGCCGGAGTCGGACGGGTCGGATGCCGCCGCGCCGGACAAGATGCGGATCTGCTGCTCGATCACCATGACGATCATGTCCAGAGCAACGTCCAGCATCCCCAGACCGAGGCCGTGGGTGACGTTGTCAAACGCGCCGCTGTTGACGGGGTCGTTGAAGCATTTTCTCATATCCTCGAGGTGGTTCCTGAGGGAAAAATATACAAGTGTTATCACTCACTTTACCCACAATTCCTTGTAAAAACAGCAAAGACACACAATACATACTTAGTTTCTATAATTTTGGACCAGTGCTGAACTGTGTTTGTCTCTGGGATGAGCTGTTTGGCCATGTTGCCGTAGTCGATGTAGTCGTGGGCGAAATCTTTCATGTCGTCGCACAAAGCCCTGGTGTCGCCTGGAAACATACACAAATTAAAGGGGGACATATTATGGAAATATCAGATTTTGAAGGCTCTTTATTGCCCTCTGGACCCCAAAATGCAAGAATTGACAAAAAAAATGTCTAATGTGCAGGCTCCCTAGGTTGAAATCAACATGGTCTTACGAGCTGTTCTTTCAGTTGTATTCAAGTGATGTAACTAGGATTTGAATTTGCATAACCCACCCCTACCTGGTACCGGTAGAAGGGGGCGGGGCAAGCAGTGGTTAATTTGCATTTAAAGGGACAGACACTGAAACCAGCCGTTCTGAACAGGGCAGTTTTGAGAGGATGAAAAGAGCTGCGATGTTTGATCCTTGTGGTATTTTGACTGTCACAAACATATCTTTAAGACACCTTGGAACTATTTTAATTTGTGGAAAAGGGGCATAATATGTCTCCTTTAAAACAGCTCGCTCAAATTAAACATGCCATCCCATATACACATATATACACACAGACACAGATCTGTTACCTTCTGTGAGTTTGGAGAACGAGGAGGACACGGAGGTAGTCGTGCTTGGCGTGAGGCCGAGTACATTCAGCGACTCCAGCAGTGTCTTCTTGCTGGCTGGGCCCCGGCTGACCCGAGTGTACGCCGCCAAGGAACGCAGCGACATCTTCTCCGGGGCCTGAAGGCGCCGTTTGATTTCATCGTACGAGATCAGATACTTCCCTGAAATGAGAGCAACACGCCACGGGAAGAGGTGAACGCATCCGCAGCAGGAGTAGGAGTTGGGATTTGGGAGTAACATTTAATCAAATCTGAATGCCAAATTGGATTTGCTCATCAAATCTGAATCCCTTGTCATATTTATTTATTAAGGCTTAGCTTTGAAAAGTTTGAAATGACAAAGACTTGCAATAACTAAACTACAGTAAAACCCAAGAGCTCTGATTAAACATTCAGATAATAATGAGTTTGCCTGAATGTTTTGTGCATTTGTGAGAGAAACTATAAAAGATTAAACAGGTGTAATCTTCAAACAACCGGCCACTTACGAGCTTTAGATCCTTTCATGTTGGGATCCAGCAGTGACGACACTTCTGCAAACGGCATGTGAGTACTGGGCTCTGAGTTTGTGCTCGAGTCAGGAGGCGGCTCCTGACTCTGGGACAGGTCTTCGTTATGGACCGGACCGGAAACCTGCATCTGGGGCTGGACGTGAGACTGGATGTTGTGCATCTCCACCTGGTTCTGATCTAAAGGGGCCTGGTTTTGCACTTGAGGGAGGACCAGTGTGTTTTCAGATAAACCCTGCAGACTCATCCCGCCTTGTGCTACGCCTCCGGCTTGCTCCGAGGAAACCTGAAAGATGCCCATGACCGGCTTTACCACAGTGAAGACCATGTTCCCCTGGGCGTCCAGACCCACCACCCGAGTAGATGGGTCCATGTCTTTGTTCAAATTTTGAGGTTGTAATCAGGAATGTTATCAGGCTCAGCACAGGTCACTTTAGAGGCCCATGTAGCGTTAAAGTACAGGAAGAGGTTATTGTTGAAGCTAACGTCTGTGTAGTCAGTGTTACTTTCTCTGCTCAGTTTCATAAAGTTTATGATCACTCATCACAGCACAAGTTTCATCCTGTAAAAGACAGAAAACAAGCAGAATATAAGCCACAGCCACAGAATTAAGTTGTAATTAACCATTAAAACATTTGAAATAATTTGAAAATGCATTAAAAAAAAAAAAAGTCAGAGACAATACTATGCTGACATGTATGATATACTGTACAGTACACTGACTGTGTTTGGCTGACTGGTTGTGGATAATTAAGGAAATGAAACTTCATAGAACTGAAACTGTGCCTTTGAATGAAGCGAAATGGTGTGACTTCCTTTGTGGAAAGGACTCAGCCACCTCAGTATGAACTAGCCGACACCTTCACTGCTGCTAATCTCTCCAGAGTCATGACCTTTGTTACACAAATATCCAACATAGCAAAAGGCTGAATGTTAGTGAAAAATTTACTGCATACATTTATCTAGATTATATAGGCTATTTATTTCCTAGGGCTAATTACTGCGTCCTGCAGTTCATTTGAGATTAAAGCAAAAACAAATTAAGACAAATGCAAAAATCAATGAATGGTTCACATAAATACATAGTGGATTAAACACTTTCCTCTGTCTTATTTTCTCTGACTTTACTGTTTTTCAATTAAACATTAAAAGCAGCCTATGTGTAGAGGTCAAAGACTACAATACAGGTGCACTGTGCAGATGCTTTATAGTGTCTTGGCCCACATCCAAATCCTCAAAACACTGACTTACTCAACTTTGCATTGTGTCTTACTTTTACATTTATTCACTTACTGTGATGCATGAAAAGACACGTAGGTAACATGGTGACCAAATGATATACATGATAGAATAGTAACAATATAGATAATGCAAATGCAGTAAGTGATGAGGAGTTTATGGGTCAGTTTGTGCATGTGATGGGACAAGATAAGGAAAAGGACACCGTTTCTGATGCATGTGCGTCCACAAGATATCATTTTAACTTCCATATTTAACTTTAGACCAAAATTAATGAATGAGCGGTGCAAACTAACAAATTTAGAAAAATAACAGCAAATACACAAGATAATTTATCGTATATTCCTGTTGTTTTATCAGCGTTTAAAATCTACAGTGAAAAAACAAAAGTTGAAACGTATAAAAAAAAAATTAAAAAGAAAAAGTAAGTAACTTACAAACTAAATAACGACACAAATATTTCCAACAAAACATCTCATGATAACTAAACATTCATCATGGCTGCCATGTCATGAGCGACCGTGGCTGTTTTTTTCCACAGCCGGCCGTAAACGTTACACAAAAACCGGCCAAAATTGCTCCGAAACAACGGCGGTTCTGGACGGGACAGACCGAAATCAAGGCGCTAACCTTGGATGCAACTGGTGACGGCTGCCGCTGCACTCACCGAACTGCCGTGTGATTTCTCCTAAAAGGACACTGATCCTAGAACGGTCCTCGACGAAGGCAGCGACATTTTTTCTCCCTCTCTGCTGTTGCTTCGGCGGGTTGCAAATCAGCCGTATGTGCACTACCGCTCGAGAGCCGTAATCCCGACGCTCATTGGTCGAGCGGTTTGTCAATCGGGCAGCAGCTGGCTTCTCATTGGACAGAGGCGTTGTCCGGCAGCGAAGAGGAGGCGGGACTTCCGCCTCGGGCTTCTCTGAATACAATGTAATAAAGTCGTTTGAAATTTGTTTATGTGACTTTTTATCACGGTCTTTAAACGTTATACACATATGTAACAAAGTAAACGTTTTCACATTTATATACAGGGACTAAAACAGCCATTGTTATAGTATTACAACGTCATGTAAATACAAAATCCAAATTTTAAGTGAAGAAAAGGGATTTAACTAGTTCTAAATGAAGGTAAATTTGCCACAAATATCTGTACTGGCTGTAAAAACTTATTAAGTCAGTAAAGTGATGGTCCATATGGCTTCTCCTCATCCCAACTGTGGCCACTGTGCAACATCTAGTGGACATTTTAGGATATTACACAAGATCAATGAGTTACAGTCTATGGTCCCGAGGGACATTTTGCACAAAATTATTCTGAAAACGATGTCAGAATAGACACATCTTCATATGTTGATTTATATCCTGTTATATCACGTTTAATGTTTTAGTATTTAACACTAGAACAGCCAACATTCCATGTATACCTAGAACCGCCAAGAGGTCATTTTGACCTCCATTCACTCTAATGCAAAAATGGTAAATGGACTGCATTTATGTATCCCAGCCAGACACACAGTTCATTTATAGTAATGATTTATATCCAAAAGTGGTTGCTAGGCAACCAATATAGACGACTCTTTATTTTTCTATTTTCGAACAGTGTTATATGTTTTTCAAAATTGTTTCAAATTTTTGAATTCATGTCCATTTATCATGAGAGCAAGGGATTGTCATTGTTATGTTCAATGTTTATGAGTAATATTAGTTTTTTATCTGTTTGACCTGTTTTAACTGTTTGACAAGTTTCTAGTATCTGAACTCGTGTTGTGTTGTGGGATGAGGTCAAAATGACTAACTAACTAAATAACCAACTATAACTAACTAACTGGCAAACTGAGTGACTAAATGGACATTATTTAGCCCAGATTGCAATTATTGGAAAATCAATTTTATACATGTTTATATACACACACTATTCGAACAGTAGAAAAATAAAGAGTCATCTATATTGGTTGCCTAGCAACCACTATTGTTATTTTTGGTAAAGTATGTGTGTGTATATGAATGTCAAGTATTACCATAAAGTCTTTTGAACTGTGTGTCTGGCTGGGTTTATGATATATATGGCTACATAAATGCAGTCCATTTAGCATTTTTGCATTAGAGTGAATGGAGGTCAAAATGACCTCTTGGCGGTTCTAGGTAAAATCACTCTTTTCTTCGCTCTCTTTTATATCAGAATCACGAAAACGCATAAGATGATGTAGAACACACTTTTAGGAAAAGTCACCGACTGGGAGACCTAGGGTTTTTACGCAAACAGAGTTACGCGCATTTTAAGAAGCGAGAGAGGTCAAAATGACCTCACGGCGGTTCTAGTGTTAAGCCAGCATGCACTCCTTTTCAACACCTTTATTATATCTTTTTTCTCTTGCGAGGAACTGTAGTACATCTATTCTGCTGTGTTAGGTGAAGTGTGTGCCTGTGACTGTGTAAAGTGGATGTCACATCTATATAACATTTTTTTGTATTTAAGGCATACCAATTCTATCTTGTACCTTGCGTTTAAGCCTAATATGACCATCTAAACTGACATTTTCCTTTTCTCTCAGGCGTAAAAACACATTTTCCTGGAAAATAAGCAACATTGTCACATATTTCATTTGAATTTATTTGGGTACAAATAAAAAAATGTACAAAATAAAGCATAGAAAGTAGTAAATATGAAAACAATGACGACAACAACATAAAAGAAAAGGCAACAGTTAAATAATTCATTAAAAATACAGCCAACTAACCTGTGGTACTGGTATATCTACACAAACGGAGCATTTAGACATTTAACAGTCAGGTTTGGGTAAGAAAAGGCATAGACCTGGGGTGTGTGAGAATACAAGGTTGAGTTTAAATCGAGAAGTGCACAACAATCAAGATGATCAAGTATTTCTTTTTCTTTTACTCAAAAAACCTCACTACAAGAAACATTGATACCAAAACATTTTGACAATAGGCCTTTACTCATTTTACAGTTTTTACACTGCCATAGTTTAATATCCTTTCTCCCTCAGCGCTCATTTACATCACGACTGTGAAGTTTATCCCCATAATTATCCCTCATTAGCTTAATGCGTCTGTTTCCGGCCTTCATAACAAGCACCGAACATTACCAGACTGTATATACACTCATAATGCACAAACATTAGTACAGTGTTGCATTCGTTATGAGCTTGACACCATCCTGATTCAACGATAACACATTAACTCAGCACGACAACAAGCTTCAAAAGTGGAAACACGTGACGAAACAGAACGCGCAACTTCGTACGTCTGACGATCTTTGGCATCTGTAACAGGCTTTGCGTGTTTTCACAGCCTGTCAGCGCCGTCGCTCAGTGAAGCACAGAGGAGACCTGTGTGGAGGAGACCAGCTCCTGTCTGGTTCTCTCTCCATCAAACTGCCTCGTCATCCTGCCTACTGTCAGTCACAGAGGGAGGGGGGGGGGCTAAGTGTTCATTGTTATCTGGGTGGGGGGTAGGAGTAGGAGTGGGTATGGGTATTGGTGCGGGTGCTCTCCATGTCAGGCTCAGCTGGTTTTGGTGTTAGTGCTGGTGTGGAGGCTGGACTCTGTGGAGGGGCTCAGTGGCTCAGTGTCTGCGTGTGCGTTGGCCCCCGGTGCCAGTGGTGGTGATGTAGAGGAGGGGCTGAGCGAGCCGCAGCTGGGGCCCCCGCTTCAGGTTACTCATGTGGGCTGTGGAGGACTCTGCGTTCAAGCCTGTGGAGGAAGGACGAAGACTGAGCTCAGTAAAAAAAAGATCGTTACGAGAGGTCACTCTGGTGTGGTGGTGGTGGTGGTTTACCTGTTTGCTGGCCGTTGTAGGGCGCCCGGACTTTGGCGAGAGGGGGGACACCTCTGTACTGGGGACGCAGCATGGGGGCCTGTGGCTGGCCGTTAATGTGCAGGTGGGGGTCTGATGTGCTGTCCAGAGGGCGAAACCTCTGAGTTGTGGTTGTCTTGGTCTGAGGGAGCTGGGAGCGAGAGAGAGTAATGTCATGTCTAACCCTATAAAGTACAAATACGTAATTATTGCACACATAGTATCTGTATTGTACTTTGTTATTTATATTTCTGGCAACTCCCACTGTTATATTGTTGTGATATGTTTCCCCGAAGTATTTTTTCTTATTCTTAGATACAAAATAAAGTTTGTGGTGGTGATCAAGATAAGATGTAGAATAAAGACAAGATACTATAAATATTGCTGTGTTTGAACCCTGAATGCTGTGTTTTACTGTGAGGAGGCCACAATAAAGCTGATAATCAATATTTTACTGTACCTGATCACTTCTTTTATAGTAAATATCAAACTTTTACCTAAGTAATATTCTTAAAAATGACTTTAACTTATCCCAGTCATCTCTGGTAAGATACTTGTTCTTTTCCTCAAGTATTACTTTGTAGTACTAATACTGGTATAAATACACAGTCACATACAGTGTGGCTGATACTCACAGCTTGACCAGTGACCTCGAAGGAGCGTGAGCGTCTCTTCTTGCGCCGAGCCTCAAAGTCCACTTCCCTGGGCGTTTGGTTCTTGGCGGCGACCTGTCGGTTACGTGGGCGGGTCCAGGTCACCTGCAGGCCGGGTCCCTCCCCGGTGCTGCTGGACAGGTTGTCGTCCGAGGTGGCGTGTCTGAGCTCAGGGCTGGGCTGCCGGCCGCGGTGCATCGGCAAACCTCTGGGGGGCGCCTCGCTCAGAGAGAGGCTGCTTTTCTGCTTCTTGGGGTCCAGCGGGGAAGCGGGAGGGGGCAACCGCAGGGCGTCTAGCTCCAGGGCTTTGGAGCGTCGACGGGCGGCTTTCACCACGATGCTCTGGACTCCCTTTAGGATCTGCTGGCGCTCTGTGGAGACACAAGGAGAAGTTTGTTTTATTATTTAATTCATCACCTTTACTGACTTGCTTTTGAGGATCGTGGATCTGATGCAGGTTCACGGCTCATCAAAGGGCGACTTCAGACAGTGAACCAGCTATTATGTTGTTACGCGTTAATTATTAATGAAGGTGCGATGCTTCAGTCTTATTTCTAAGAGAAAAAATATCAAAGATTTTCTGATTCAAGCCTTTAAAATTTATTTTTTCCATCATTTATTTAGCTAGTTGATGAAACTTTGATTCACTAAAGGTTACACTAAAGGATTTTTAAAAGTTTTAAAGTAGAGTTCCTTGTTGTTTTTGTGATTTTTAAGTCCTCATCCAAAGGGCACAAAAAAAAACACAGCCTGAGTCCAGGAGATAATCTTTCCCCGACTTTTTTTGATTAAATGAACCAGGTTTGAAAAATGATGCGAAGCCTGCGAAGCTAGTTCAGCCAGACAACTCAGGCCGTGCCCACTCTGATCAGCTGATCAGTCGCCTGCTCTCCTCGCCCTGATTGGGCGGGTTATTTAAATCCCCCAGTTTACCTGCTCGTCCCTGGCTATGCTCTGCTGCTGCCGCCCTGCTTTTCTCTGCTGCTGCTGCCGCCTTGCTGCTCTGCTGCTCATGAGGTTTTGCAAACCCACCACCTCCCCAGCATCCACCTGTGGGCTCTGTCTCTTGACTCCCTGCTGGGGGGTCTGCTTCATTCCCTGTAATGCCTGGCAAGGCAGATCATTCAGGGAATAAATATGAATCAGAGCCTGACGCCAAACCTGCTGCAGCCATGCTCAAGAATATTGCTATCCCTGCTGTGCTTCAGCTTGCTATGCTTAAGCTCAATAAATTATTTCTTCTCATTCCAGAGTTGTCTGATTGAACTGTCAATAGATGCCACTTACAAAACATAGAAAAGAGAAAGGTGTTTCTTATGGGACAATGGTGCTAACAAAATTCCCCAGTGCCACTGCTCAACTGAAAACCTAAGTACAGTAAGTATATCATTACAATACTGTTAGAAGGTGCAATAATAATAATGTTTTAGTTAAATCATCATGAAGGTCAAGGTTATGAAGTGAATTGAAAACAGGTCTGGATGCAGCATCTTTTATAGCGGCCTATAAAAAGCCTCCAGCTGTGTGTACTTTATGCATCTCCTGTAAATCATTTCAGGAAAGTAATTTAAATATTCTCAATGTTACACGCGGTCCGTCCTCTCACTAAAACACCAGTTTGAGCATCTTACCGCTTCGTGACAGCGGGACATCAGCGCCGGCCTCGCTGCTCTCGGGCGACGAGTCCAGGTGGCTGCTGACACTGTGGCTCAGGTGACTGTAGCTCAGGGAGCTCTCGGGAGCCAACGGCTGCAGCTGCACACACGACCACACATGATTATCACACATTCACTCTGGGATGGCTTGCTTTGCTTTCAGTCCAGGTCAGGTGGAGAGAGCCATGCGACTCTGCTGGTTTGGAAATTTCAACCTAAGTAAAAAAAACCTTGAGTGTATGAGCTGAGAGCGAATACTCATGACAGGACTATAATGCAGATTCTTTTATGGAGGCGTGTGGGTGGAAATGAAAAGCTTCTGGCTGAGTGAAATGTCTGTGTGAGTTTAATTCAAAACAGGAAATCGTGAGGCGAAGAATATGAAATTAGAACTGACTGCGTCTTAATGCACAGCATGGAACACATCTCAGGGACGAGTCGACGGTGAAGTGGAACCGACGAGGGTACGTTCAGACTATTAGCGGTGTCCTCACCTCTCTGTTGCCTCTCCCATTAATGTGGATGGGAGGCGGCGTCATTACGGCCGAGTTCTTCATCTGCCTGGCGTGAGGGCTGCTCTTAAAGACTCTGTTATTATCCCTGGCACAGAGAAAGAACAGAAGCTCACATCAACCTGCTGAGATCTCTGTGAATCGGTCGGATGAACTCTGAATAAAAGACGTCCATCTTACAGCTCGGGCTCTGGCAGGATGGGCGGTAACGTGTGTCTGCGGATTTTGGCTTGGCCCCGTCTGTTATCGGGACACCCGTTGCGGACGCTCTCCTGGTCCGAGTCCATGTCCTGCATGTTGTCGCGACCCTGATTGGGCAGGCTGATCTTGGGTAGAGAGCCCTCCTGGAAAAAAGCGCAAAGTATTTATGAAAACATAATTTTATTAATATTACAGTATTATCGTAGTTTCTCCTTTTGACGGGTGTTACCTTGATGGTGTGTCTGGTGGTCACCTTATCCAGGGCCATGGCTCTGTCCAGCTTCCTCTCATCCAGCTCCCTCATGTAGATATCGTACAGCTCCTGGAGGTGGGGGGGCACCAGCAGGCTGTGGTCTACACAGGAATATTTACACTTCAGTAAACTGGAAATGCACCTAAAGTTAAAAAGATGTTAGCAACAAGTTTCAATGCCGATGTTGATGTTAATATTTGGAACCGTCAAAATTTATAAAACAATTATTTACATACTATAAAAAAAATCTGTAAAATTAATACTTTTATTCTGCACCCCTCTAGACGTTCTGTGGATGTATTATTTTAGTTAATCGTTTTAATGAAAAGGTTGTAGCTATAACCTTCAAATTTGTTTTAAAAAAAAACTTAAAATAACCCTGGATTGTCCTCGACACAATCAGTAATTATAAATCATCATTCATCACTGTGTTCAAATACAGGTTGTCCAGATACCATAGATGTTGAGTCGACCAGCTTTGAACACATCGTAGACTTTATTATAAGATTACAGTGGGGAGAATAAGTATTTGATCCCCTGCTTATTTTGTAAGTTTGATCCCCCACAAAGAAATGGCCGGTCTCTAGTTTTTATGCTAACTTTATTTTAACAGAAAGAGACAAAATATCAATAAAACATCCAGAAATAAGATCATCATATAAAGATTATACATGAATTTACATTTGATGAAGTGAGATAAGGGCAAAAATCAGCAGGGGGTCAAATACTTATTTCTACACATGAATATTCAATCAAATATTCTCTAAAGGAGAAACAAATGGGCTCCAAGCTTCATTAAAGAGATCTTTCTCTTCTCTGTTGTTTATGTGTCACCCACCTCGTACAGGTGCGCGAGTAAACACCGACAGACTCACCGTCGATAAACTGTCTCTGCTGCTGGATGATCTCGTCACACAGGTGTCTGTGCTGCTCGAAGCGCTGCACCACG
Organism: Decapterus maruadsi; assembly: GCA_030347415.2. Classification (NCBI taxonomy): domain Eukaryota; kingdom Metazoa; phylum Chordata; class Actinopteri; order Carangiformes; family Carangidae; genus Decapterus; species Decapterus maruadsi. The sequence continues at coordinate 6,219,581 of CM064888.1, read as the reverse complement.
TAGTTCTTCTGTCGGATGACGTTGTCCTTGAGCAGCGCGTGGGACTGCATCTCCGCGTTCTCGATCTCCAGCTCGTGGACTTTGCAGAGGAGGCCCAGGACCTCGCGCTGCTCCTCGGAGCTCACGCGCCGAGGCAGCAGCTCCTCCAAGCGGCGGGCGCGATCCCGCAGCTCCAGAAACCTGCGCTCCAGCGACGCCTGCAGCGGAAAAACAGCAAGAGCTCAGGTTGGATTATATATACAGTATATAACTATACATTTTCCTTATTTATCTAAGAAGCAGAAGACACTTTACCTTCTGTTTGTGGATCCTTTTCTGTTCGGCCATGAGCGTGACCAGAGTTTCTCGTGCGATCGCCACCTCCTGTGTCTCGGTGCTGTCAGGCGGAGACTCCGGGGAGTCAGAGTCCTTCTCACTCTCGTCCTTATTGACACTTTCCTTTCTCCTCTCTGCACGCCACTTCCTCCTGCGCCTGCTCCGCTCCTGCTCCCAGCTAGGAGAGAGACAAAAAAACAGACAAACATTTTAATTATAAGTCGTCTGATTCATAATTTACAGAGAAGCCATAATGATCGGTTCTCTGCAGCTGCCCATGTCATCATGTGCAAATTTTCCGCTAACTGGATGCTGCATATGTTCCATCAGATTGCTGGGGTTTAATACTGATTAATTAGTTACTAAACACTGACTCTGCGATGGTTAGCAGGTGTTTGGAGGTGTCGATCTGGATCTCCATGTTGCTGTTTTCCAGCTCCATCAGGCTCTTCCTGATCTCCATCTGCTGGCGGAAAGCGTCCAGGAGCTGCTCCCTCAACTGGTCCATCTCTGCCCGACTCTGGTGGCTGGAGTGGGCCTGGACCTCAGCTAGGAGCGGGCAAGAGGAGAGCAGAGGGGAAACGGTTACAAAGAGGCACTGGAGAGTAAAAAAAAATTGCATTTGCATTCAACAGATATTCTTTATGTTTCCATGTGACAGGCGTTTACCCTGGACGTGGCGGATGTCGGCCCGGTCCGAGCCGGCCTGCCGACTCGCCTGGTCCGCGATCTTTTTCTTGAGCCGCTGGATCTCGCAGCGCAGGTCTGAGATGATGTTGGTGTATTGGGCGATGTGGTATGACACATTTATCAGGTTCTTCTTCACCTGAGTCACACAGTGATGAGAAATACTTTAATTTCACATCATTAGTTTCCCTTTTTCTAACATCAGGCAGGTTATTATTACTTTTAAAAACACAATGACCGGGTCTGAATCTGCTTTAGTGGCAGTTTAATGTCTTATAATCAGCTATAAAATCTGCTCTTGGCTCCTTATAAAAGCTGCATATGCCTGGTAAGCATATTTCTAAGAAATGTAATGAGAGAATTTAATTGGAGCATTAAGATTATTGATCTCTATCAAATGAAAACATTAATATACTGTGACATCTGAACTCACCCGTGTTCGAATACTTTTGGCACGGTCAGCGTACGTCAAGGTGTTACGAGACTCCTCAAAAGCCACGGAGGCGGGGCTGATGTGGGCGATCATGACAGTTCGGCTGTTCCCGCCCAGCGAGTCCTGTCAATCAAAGATGGCGAACAACATGAATACGAGAGCTCAAAAAAAGTGAATGAAAGCTGAATCGTGATACGCCATGTTTCAGGATCCTTCAATAGCCGTACCTTCAGGAGCCGAGTCAACTTGCTGTCTCGGTAGTTGACATATTTGGTGCCATTTTTGTCGCTCAGGGCGTTGATGCAGTTTCCCAAAGCCAGGAGGGAGCGGTTGATGTGAGCCCCCTCTTTCAACCGCTGGCCCCTGTTCTGAGTCTAAAAGACAAGAGAGACAGAAAAACAGACAGAAAGATGTTAAGTTTCTTGTTCACATTTTGCGCCTTTAAAGAGTAGTGACCTCCACATTTACTCCATTTACTGTCATATTTAAACAGAAAATGACTAGTGGGAGACTTTTACAACAGATGCATTTTTCCCCAAATTCTTACAAATGAGACATCACATTAATTACAGTTCAAACTTACTGAACACCCTGAGGCTTTCGCTATTGACAAAATATTTTCCAACATCCAGGACAGAGAGGTGGGAGAAGGACTCAGTTACTACAGGAAAACAATCCAGTTTAAACTACTAGAAAGGTTATATATCTCTCCTAATTGTAGCCAATACTCTGAGCCACCATTTCCTGACTGAAATGGGTGCATCGAACCCTCAGTTTAGTCATAAATTATAGAAATATTGGCATATTATTTAGTAAAGGTTTAGAAAAAAGAGCCAATGAGTTTGATATTAGGCCTCCAGGCAGACACATATACTTTTGATTCTACTAATTATCTTAATGGATTAGGGATAAGAGCTTTTCTTTTATACCTTGCCTGCAATGTGGACTGTTCTCTGTGGCCTCCAGTATATTTCTATTGGCTGTGTGTGTCACTGTGTCCCCGTCGTGTTCCTGCTCTCCTCCAGGAGATGGCATTACCTCCTCCCTTTCAGACGTTTGATACTGAGCTCAACTAAATCGCCTTCACCTCACTGCCACCTCGCCACCAGCACGAGCTGCTCCTGCTCCTCTGAAGAGCCAGAGACAATGTTCCCCTGTGCCCTCATGTGACAAACAACCCTCTGCTCTGCTTCACTCCTAATGGAGGCCATATGTCCCTCCTCATCAATAGTCTCCATGGCAAATAAGTGCTCTCGGCCGCTGACTTTCTGCATGGCGCTGAAATGATGTGTCTTAACACGGACGACAGTGACAGAGCGGGAAAAGAGGACGAGACTCGGAAGAACTGCTACGACAAACCGAACAAACACTTTTCGACACTCTCACTTTATTCTTCACTTCCCGAAAAGAGGTCAAAGTGACGATAAACCCCAGAACCAGAATCGGCTCACAGATAATCTCCTCTCTGCGTGATTACACAGACACACCAAGTATCCAACTGCTGTGGCACCACAGACAACAAGTTTATCAGCATGAGGCATTTGGCAGCCGTGAAACAGCTCATCATCCTTCACTGTGTCTCAGTTTTCCTTTCCTTTTATTTGAATGTCCTTGCCCGTCTCTTGCAAAAATGGTAAAACACTATCAAATGATTCCAGATATAACTGTGGAGAAAGAGAGAGACGGAAAGGAAAAGGGACAACATGATGATCACAGTCACCTCTGCTAAAGGATTATATCAGCAGTTTGGGAAATTAACTAATCTATTGTTCTATTGTTAATTGTTTTGTTTGACTATTTGTCTGCTTGGCGAATAAAGGTTGTCTCCAGCTAATTGTCTGATATTATCACCTGGGTTGTCTGTTTGTTTTTGTCTTGTTTTCACTGGGCTTTTTCTGTTGAACTATGTTAATTGCATCATCTCTTTTAAATAAACAAGTTAATAAATAAATTAAAATTATAAAAAAAAAGGAAGATCCATCTGGGATCACAATACTCTTTTCAGTAATTCTTTGATGACCTGTCATAAGGCAAAAAAGACAAAACACATATTTTAAAGTAAAGTTAAGTAGTAAGTAAAGGTCCTGCATAGAAATGTTAAAAAAGTTAAACTGAATGCATAATCAGCAAGTACAACATTATTACTGATATAAGTATTGAGTCAAGTGACGTGAATTAATTTGACTGATTTTCTGTCAAATACATGAAGTTGAGTAAAAGTATTCTGTGGCCTGAAATAGAAATACTCAAGTAAAGTACAACTACTTCCTAACTGCTACTGAAGAGTTTATCTCTGCTTTTATGAAGGTGTTATGTGTCGTGTTGCACTGTAACGTGATCACACTTGCCAAAAGGTTGGTGTGTTACTTTAATAAACCTCACAATGGACCACAATGGTGGATATAAAGAGGCTTTTGTTAAAGTCTTTTAAAGAGGTTTATAGGAGCCTTATTCCTCTAAAGAGCATCTCCAGTTCTATGGAGGTGTCGGTATCAGACACATTAGTCTTTAAACTTCTACTTTAAATTGGTGGAAAAGTCATCGACACCTTTCCACCTTTGTGACTCCTGATTAAACACACCTGCGGCCATTTACACACACACACATGCACATGCACACACACACACCTGTGATGCACGTTCGGAGCCGGCGAGGTCGATCATGAAGAGTCGCGCGAAGCGGACCTCCTGCAGGACGTCGCGGCAGCGGCTCTGCTGCTTGACGGCCACCTGCAGCACGGCGTGGGAGCGAGACGACGTCTGATTGGCCGCCGTGGGCTCCTGCGTGCGCTGCTTGTTCCCCTTCATCAGCAGCTCCATGATCTGACAAGACACAGGCAGAGTTCTTGGTGGTGCGTGCCGTTGCCATGGATGAAATCCAAATGTTTTCATCGCAATAAAAAAAGGAGTCATGTGGTGCAGGTGGCGTTATGTGGCTCGTCGACTCGTCTGTCTCACCTCTTGGGCATTGATGGTGGACACCTCGGTGATGCCGGCAACCTGAATCACTCCCTTTGAGTCTTCTCTCAAGTCCAAGAAGCCCGAGGACGGGTTCAGCAGGTCACGGATCATCTCGTTGTAGATCTACAAAGACAGACAGTAGATGTAAAATCGTCAGATGGATAAAGATTTCTCAAAGTTCATGTATTGCTTTGAGCTCCATAGGTCGTGCTTGTTAAACTGCAGGCGTGAATCATCTGGAAAGATCTTCAGGTTCACAGAAAAGGCTCCATTCAGACTCCTACACACTCACAGACCAGGTACAAAAACATCAGCGCTATATTTTCAGCAGCAGCCCGTCATTTAGAAACCACAGCTCTCTGGGTGGCACGCTGTCATCCAGCCGCTGTCTCGAGCTGTTGTCGAAGCTGCAGCTAAAGCCCCTCGACCCACATTAAAGCCCCGGGGTAGGAAGTGACACCCTGGAAAGAGACGGCCGCTGACGACAAAACCACCGAGCAGTTTCTTATTTTTTATTTGTCGAGCAGACTCTGCGGCCACAAACTGTGAAAATGAAGGATGCTTTTAGCGACACAGACAGTTGGATGTTTGTTCTGTTATTTTTTTTCCATGTCCACTCTCTCACTGCTGCTGAAGCCTGAACATGACTGAAGAGTCTGCAGTCGTGCCAGCTGCTCTCTGAGGCTCAAGTGTTGCTGCAAATTGGCTACAAACCAAAATACTGAACATAATTTACAATTTTTAATCAGAGAAGGGGATCAAACAAGTTATTATTTGTAGTAGTAGTAGGAATTATGCTGTTTCAATTCACAGAAGCAGCACAGAAACAACTAAAGTAAAAAAAAACAAAACAATAAAAGCGCTTTATTTTGTGTATTTTCACTTCCACATAATTATATTGCTTTGTCTCCCTGACTTCCATTTCTCACTAACTAAAAATGCTCAAAAATAACTTTTAAAAAGCGTGTTTTGTTTCTGACGATCACTCCCTTCCTCAGCAGCAGCAGCACATGGTTAAACTCTCTGGAAATACACTTGCTTTACTGTGGATAAATATCTCATACAGCCACGCATCAATTATCACTTTCTACTAACCATCCAACAGTTTTCATTAGACATTACATTTAAATCACAAATATGAACGTCGTGTCGGCGCTCCAATAAACGTCACCCGGGTTTTCGTGCCAATCTGTAATCCAGCAGAGTATTTGTTGAATAAATCAAGTGGCAGACAGACTGACTGCAGAGCTGCCAGTCAAGCAACGTGTGAGAAAAGGCAATAAAACCAGAATAAACATACAAGAAAAACAGAGGCAACGCGTATTAAAGGCAAACTGAAGGTGCTTTTTTTTTTTTTTTTATCTTGGCAGTGAATATTTATCTGTTTCTTCTTGCGTGTGTGTCTGTGCATGTGTTACAGAGATTGCACGTGTGAAAGAGAGTGTGGTTTGAACAAGGAAAGGAAGAGCTGCATGTGTGTGCGCCCTGCAGCTGTAAAATGGCATTTAACCTCTTTGTGGTGACACTGGCAACAGATTGCTCCGTGGAAACAGCAAACACATACGTCACGCACACACGAACACACACACACATAGATAGAGCCTCGTGTCCAGGATCCATCCCAGCAGGTCAAAGAGCAGCTTCACTCCATAGCTGGTGTTTTAATGTGAAAATGTTCACTTCCAGCATCCGAGCGCTGCTAAAAGAGCAAAGCTTCAATAACATTGTCAATCACCGAACATAATCACAGTGTTTGGTATTGAAAACACAAAACGGCAATTTCACCATGTCTGGTGCAAAGCCTCCCCTCAACAACCAGTATTTATATTGCAACCATTTTTCATCTTCCGTTGACTGAAGGCTGATTGCTCTTTTCATGTTTGTTCTTTTATGCAAGGTACAAATCATCTCTTATCTTGTTCTCACTGTCTTCAGCCTTTTCTTTTGTTTCTTTCCAGCCCTTTTCCGCTTTCTGTTTTTCCCTTGCACTGTCATTTCTTCCTTCTGAACTGCCTGAATCTATTGAAATAAACATGACTCACTCTTCTTTATGTCCATGCTGGCATCTTTTCCAAAACAGAAACAACGATTGACAAATTGCTGGCTTGGAATTAGAAAAAAAAAACAATCCTGAATGCACTGGTTCATTTTGTGTATTTTAAAAATTACAGAGTAACTGCTATGTGCATAGTGGAAAGTACAATTTATGGATTATTTGAAAAGACAAAAACACACTGTGAACTCACTGTACCACAACTCTAACTTCAGTTTCAGAGTTTCAGTCCAAAAAAAAAAAAAAAAGACTAAAATTGAGGTCACTCATGTGAAGCTAAGACGTGTCTCCATTGTAGCCGGTGTTATTAATGGCCTCGTCATTAAACACACAGTATGAGCTTCTCGGTATAATGAGGTGTGGAACCAAAGCTGGCAGGCACACACAGAGAAACCACCATCATCAGTCTGCTGTTTTATCTGTGGTCCATCGTCCTCTGACAAAGGGCAGAGAGGGAAACTCGGATAGCAGGACCACACATTGCTCCACACATAAATACACCGAGGCAAAGGTGCAGCAAGATGTTCATACATCAATTACTGTATGTTCAGTTACTTATAATAGTGTACGTTTTGTCCAGTCTAGCAGCGTTCAGGTAGACAGATAATGAGGCAAAATAATGACAACCATCCTCTGAGTGGAGCGTTGGTAAAGATGGTCGACTTATTATGTCCCCTATTCACTCTACTGAACTCAAGACACACTGCAACACCTAAAATATACACTACATTGTCTCTAAAAATCACTAAAATGCCACTGTGTCCACATACAATCTATATTTTTTCCATTTTGCTCTGTCTGTATTTCTGCTGGGAGTCACATGTGTTGCAGCAGGTGATAAATATGTTATAGATCCTGAGGGCCTGACACAGTGTTTATCAGCACATCACACTGCCTCCCCTCCTCCTCCTCCTCCCTCCCCTCCTCTCTCCGCCTCACGTTTTCTGTTAAAATTTGCTCTTTGTAAACACCACAGCCGACAGACAGCCGGCTAATCAATTGCATGCTGCACGTACACTCTGTGTGGGCAGGTGGGAAAACAATTAGTCAATATCTTCTTGTATTTGTACCCCCCTGAATGTCACGGAGACACAAATTCAACAAAAAAAAGGCAAGAACATCTTTTGGAAGCAGATTTCTGGCTTTGCTTTGCTATGAGGATCAAAACAGAAAAGAAAGGATTTAGTGAAAAATGGAAGTAATTACTGCTTCGTTTTGATGCACAGCACATTTCAGACACAACTCCTGTTAGCAACTGCATCCTGAAAGGCACCCAAGGCGATTGAAAGGCTCAGTTAAAGACGAGCAACAAAAACAGGCGGTGACAAGTTATACAAGCTCAGAAATGGTCCAGTGGAGCGCATCACGTTGTATTTCACTGCACTGTTTTGAAAAAAGGTTTTCATAGATCTCACAGATTCAATAAGAAGGGAAGATTAGTGCATTTGTGCAGCAACAGTTCAAAAGGTGATTCAGAGCTTTACAGACGGCATCAAGCTATAAAAGAAACATGAGGCAGGTAAAAAACTACACATATAACTGGAATATAACTGAACCTGCAAGTGGTGCAACCATAGAAGTCGACATTGTCTGCAGCAAAAAAGGCCAATTACAACATGTGTCATCGCTGACTCTGTGGGTTTTGGACAAAGATGTGGTTCTGACCTCCAGATAGGACATGGAGACGCTGTACAGCATGTCGTCACTGGTCTCCTCGATGGCACGGAACAGGTCGTTTAGAGTTCGAACGTAGATGCCGGGCTCCTTGTCCGTCCCCAACATGGTGTACGTCTTTCCACAACCTGGAAAACAGACACGTTCCAGTTAGCGTGGCTCAAGGGGAGATGCATGCAGAGGATGTAGCTCACAGCATTACTACAGTAAATAACTGGGACTGATTGTTGTGTTTACAAGATACAAAGCTCAGATATGGCAGTGTTTCAGCTTCAGGGTGGATTAGAGGCTACGCTAATTTGCTAACAGAAAAAACAGACCAGGACTAGCATGCAGGGTTAGCATGCTAACCTCAGAGGAAGAAAAAACACAACATAGACAATTAATCTGTTGCTTTCCACATCTGTAAACAGCTGTTGGGTAAGGAAAGGAATAAAACATTTGATGGTAAACTTGAATTGTTACTGTCAAGACTAGCTATGCAGCAATATCAAAACATAGAAATAGCTCTTTTAAAGTGTTGCCCCGTGACTTTTGTTTAATAACTGGATAATTATTGTAGTTGCATTGTTTCAGGATGTAGCCTATAGTTATTTGTACATATGAAGAATTTACAGCAGATGCATTGATTTGATAGAAATCATCATTCACACAGATATAAGTTCTTCTAATCAACATTTCGCATTCAGCCCCGCATTCACTCTGCTGTGTAGCTTCTTCCCATTGCTTTGCTCTCATCAGTGCAGCAGAGCTAATTTCAGCAATATAGCTCTATAAAAAAAAAACTCGCTTCATGCTACCTGACCAGCACTAAACCACAGTGACTGAGCATTTAGCAGCTAATGAACCAGATTTTCCTCTCAGGCGTTTTTGGAGACCAGACTGGAGTTAGAAGAAGAATAAGAGTGAATATTGCAGTTGGATTTCTCAAGGAGGTCAATTAGACACAACCGCGACAGTTTTATGACGTGATAATTTGTCGATCTTCATGTCCTCGGCTAAATTTAAAAACCTTGGCTGCCCTGTTGCACGAACAAACTAAAATCCCTGGGTGTTTTTCCTTCTCCACAAGAGGAGACAAAGAGCTTTGCATCTCTGAGACAGATGGACAGACAGAAGGAAGAAGTCACAAGGACAGGGGACAGATGGGTGACTTAAATAGTGCTGAACTCTTCTCTGACAGTCTGAACCTGCCCACTGGAAAGGTGGGAGGCAAAAGCATGACTCATCTTCTAATCACACCTGTGCTGGAATAAAAAAAGAAAAAAAGAAACCAAAACAGACATGAGTGAGACGTGTCATCCTCCTCCTCCTGTGAGCGCTGTGAGTCAGATTCAGACCGAGGCTGACCAGAGATTAAGGGCCAGAGAGGCAACACATGTAATTAACCTGGATCATGTGTAACAGACACACACACGCTCACACAAAAACACACAAACCTGTGGGTCCGTAGGCAAACACAGTGGCATTATAGCCTGATATGAGGCCCTCGATCAGCCCTTTGGTCGTGGCTCTGTACACCTCCTCCTGCACATGGAGCAGAAAATAAAAGATTTCAGTGCATGTATTTATTCTGTAAACACATCTGTATACATTTCATTTCATTTTTGATTCATATGAGCTTTTGTTTTTCTCCCACCGACCTGACTGGCTGAGTAGTCGAACGCCACGTCGAACATGTAAGTCTTTTCCCTGGAGCGGTTGGCACGCAGGATGTCGTCCGGGTCCTCCATGGGGTCCATCAGAACCACCATCTACCGGAGACAGAGACAGGACAACGGCGGTGAGACGCTATAAGCCAACACAGATGTGTGAGCAGACCATTAACCTGATGATACGTCTCTTGTTAATCACTTTGGAAAGTTTACAAATATGCTGTGGATTGTCAATTTGAAAATGAAAAAGCAGGACAGCTGGTACTTCAGATGAAATTGTCACAGTTTAAGTCCAGATTTAGACTAAAACTAGAACTTCTACTGCCTTGTTTCATTCAGTTTGTAATGTATGTGAGATAGAAAAGGTATAAAAGATGCTACACTGCACAGCTGTAGTATCAGCTGTTGGAGTTGGACAGCACAAAATGCAGATGGCTCTCGGTCTGTTGCAGATGGGCACAGACGTCTGTTTCCACACGTCTGAGGGTGCAGGTAAGGATTACGTGTTTATTTTGAACACTATTATTTGTTATTTTCATCCCTGACACAGTGACCAATGGGTCTCTGCTTTCTTATTTCCAGATGTTTGCATCCAAAACTTCCACCTGTGTCAATAAATGCACTCAGTATCAGTGTCACACCCATTTGTAATCCAATTTGCGAGTTTATTTCACTCCGAGATTCAATTGCATGGACCAAATCGTTGTTACACAGTATTACATAAATTGTAATTTCCGTCTACAGATAGGTTTAGGCAGCGTGCTATTTTCCATGTTTTTTGAAAAGCAACAAGTTGTATTTGGTGCAATTGCAAATGAGTCTAATGCACGTGTAACTCTGGATAAGAAGTGGACAAATATTAAAGGCAGCAAGAGCAGAGAAAAGTAAAATCTCATTTAAAAGCAAGGGCAGGGAGAAAGAAGTGGTTTTTTTGTTGCACATTTTCTCAATGATAAAAAAAAAAAAGTAATAAATTGAATAAAAAATAAAAATAAAGTAATGTCAAGTAATAATGGAAAGCTGTCTCCTTGGGTACTTCATAGGTTGCATGTCTGAAAATGGGAATCCACTCATGCCATCTGCTTTATTCTGAATCCGGCTTATGGAACATAACAATCCAACAGTGAGCACACGTTGTGGAGGACGTACTGTACGTGGCATCTGGAGGACAGGGACCGGCTCAAAGGGGTTCACAGGGAACACACAGCACACAGGCTGGGTCAAATTATGTGTTTGTGCATGCGACGATCTGAGCAGCAGAATCCAGCTGCACGTGAACACACGGAGATTGAGATGCGTCATTGTGCCAATTGTGTTGTTTGACAAAGCCTAAGCGGCTATAATCAGTAAATCACCGGCTCTCCAGAAAGAAAAAAGAAAGACTTCAGGGACGAATGCTGGAGAACAGAAACTGCACAGCACGATGTGGGAAAAAAATGCAATTCTGTTGACAAACGACTGAATCAGGACAATTAACACCCCTCTCAAGGGTTCAGCTGATGGACCACGGCATTCAGTGTTGATCTACTTCAACACTTCAAGCTCAAGGCTTTGCAAGTTCACACTATAGAGGAAAAAAAAGTGATAAACTTGTCAGTTCAGTCGACACAATATGGATCATTCTGACGAACCTGAAGGACCCAAGAGCAAAAGGAAATCCCAAATGTGTTTGGGTGTAAGTTTCCTTTGTTTACCGAGAAGTTTTACCTGAGCTGTTTATTCCACAATGGATTAAGTAAAGCAGGATGCCACCCCACTGTCTCACCATGCCATTTAAACGCCGGAGGCCTAAAGTGGATAATCAATCAAAACACAAAACAAGGGATCAACTGGGACTTTGCCAGGTTTTTCAGCCGATGCGCTCGGTTCGGCGTCGGGCCTGGAGAGTCCTCAGGGCGCCGCTGACGCTGAAGCACCCGGCCTGTTTGATGAGCACCTCAACCAGCGAGCCGCTCACTTTGAAGCCTCTCAATTGAAATTCAACATGAGAGATTTCACTTTTAATAAAATGACAACAACAACGGGGCGAAGGCGGGCAAAACGGTGGGCTTGCACAAGCTCAGCAAAGAGGGGGGCCGGGGTGAGGTACTGAGGAGACAGAGGGAGAGAGGAACTGAGGATGAGGGGGGGGATGAAGCCACACTGCTACTTGTTAATCCCTTGAGTTTACTCCTTCACTGGGGTCAAGATGCAGCATGTCCTTTCATGTTAGGAGAGAGCAGCATGTCAACTCCACTCTGTCCAACCCCCCCTCCTCCTCTTCACCTCCTTAACTTCCTGCTTCTCCTCTAACTTTTCTCTGCACTCTGTCCAGCTACAATGACGTACGACTTCTGATCGCATTTCACTGGAATGATATAGAGAACGAGCGACTGCTTCCCTCAAGGTCAGAGCCCGTCTGCTGCTGTCTGTCCAGATCTCAGACAGGGAAACCCATTATATTTGACAGTCAACATAACTCTGATAACTGACAACATACATAGAATACATAGAGATCTGTGTAGGTGCTCCAGTTTCTGAACATGTGAACTAATCTAAAGGAGCCATGAAAGTGAAGGAGCTGCACAATTACTCACAATGTTGTCAAATAGCCAAACATCCAAACCAAAGGAGCTGCAATTATCTTAATAAAAAGGTCAAATGTGTCACAACATTGTTTTGCACAACACACAACAAACAACACTGTATATGTTTTTATTATTACTAAATAGTTTGATGGACAGGTACGCTGCCTGGAGGCGCTACTGATGGCAACAGGAAACGTCTTCTTGCTGTTTTACATCCAGATTACATCTCAGAGGATTAAAGGGATAAAGGGATACTTCACCCAAAATCAATAATTCACCGAATTTCTACTCACCGTTACGCCAAAAAGGGTTTGGAGAACTTTCAGACTCAGAGTCATCAAAATGCTTTAGGAGTTCCAGGGGGGGTCCGGCTGGCAACGGATTTTAATATAATGGCAGCGGATAGTGCTCACTTTCATCCATCATCCAAAACACACACTATGAAACATCCAGATACCTCCATACTGCTCATCTGTACTGACCCAAGTGTCCTGAAGCCGCCACATGAAAAAGTTGATGAAAAAATTAACTTGATCTCTGTTTTTAGCCTTGTTGTAGCAGTAGCTCGCAGCGGCTCTGTTGATGCTTGTTCTTCCGTGTTTACATCATACATCCAATGGTTTACAATGATGAACACCTCGCAGCAAGTCTTGCATCATGTTTCATAGTGTGTGTTTTGGACGATTCAAAAGTGAACTCTATGTGCCGCCATTATATGAAAATCCATTGTCAGCTGGACCCCTCCCCCTGGAACTCCAAAAGCGTTGACCTGTTACTAGATGCATAATGTGTGTGACCGCACTGGGTCGTGCTGGCCCAACCAACCCAAACCTAAACCAACGGGCTGGTTCGGGCCAATTCGAGCCGAGTCGGGCTGAAATAGATACAAATGACACCTTTTTCACCTTGTGATGTGTGTTGTTTATTGCGTGATGCACTGAATCGTTGCTGTTCATTTTGGTGATGAAGAAGATTACTGTAAATCAAAAAGAACGGCTTCTAGACGGTTCTCATACTGTACCTGCCTGTATGTCTGGTCCGAGAGATATTCCATTCAAGTTTCATCACGTCATCATGGTTGGTAGAGCAGAGTTTGTTTGCTTTTTTGGCCGGGTTATTGCTGGTGTATTGGGCCTATTGAGAAGAACTCTAGTGTGTGTGTGTGTGTGTGTGTGTGTGTGTGTGTGTGTGTTCCATGAGGAAGCTGATGAGCATGCAACAATGCTCTTGCATAATTGCACGCATGGCAGGTATCAAATAGTGTGTGCACCCATGCACAGTGTTATCCCCACTTGGGAAAATCATTAAGGGCCGAGGGTGTTGATAACACCTCTGGTCCCATCTGTCATCTGTGTTTCTTGAGTTACAGTACCTGCCGCGGCTCCGCCCACCCAACATCCACAAACAACAGCTGCTGCTCAGGCCGCCTCCATACCACTAATTTTCTTAAGTCTTCTGATAAGACTCTAAGGTGCTGGCTCTGGTGACAGGACACTGTGTAGCAACATAAGACCAGATGTCTGGGCATGCACCTCGGAGGCTCGGTGCCAATAAATGTCCTCAATGTCCTCAATTAAGCTGCTTCTGAGAAACAAAAGGGTGCCGGGTGAGGTACAGGTTAGTCCTGGCTCTGACGTCCACTGCACAGAACAGGTTGAGGAGCATTTGGAAACATGGCAGTCTCATGGAAACCAGTAAATCTCCTGCACATGCTCCCTCGCCCTCTCCTCCTCACAGTTGCATGGAAACATGTACTCATAATTCACACATAGCAACTAAGACAGAAGCACTTCATGTCCACTGCAACTAGCAAGTCTGTGCAAGCACAGGTGGCAGCGCTGACCACGGCGGCGGACGCCAGCGCACGCCCACACGCTGCACTGCACTGTATGTGTGTGTGTTTAAGATGAGAGGAGGCGTTGTTACACTAAAAGGTATCGAGCAGCGGCTTCTCTCTTCATCTGTGTGGGAGCGCTGAAGATAACAGGAGCTTAAAGAGAAGCTCAGGGGATTATAAAAAAATGCTGAATGGGACTGTATAAAAATCTAGCAGCAATAAGTTGATTAATGGATTTACAAAACAAGAATCAGCATCTGCTGATAATCACATAATCGTGTTTCAAACAGACAAAGCGAATGTTCACCGGCTTCTTGAATGTGAATATTTCCTGGTTTTCTTACCCTTTTATGAAATATAAATGAAACAAGACTTCATGAAAATGTCACTGGGAATTTATGCCAAACGAGTGATTAGATTAGAAAGAGAAAATCATCTACGTTTTAATCAATAACTCTGTTCCAAAGCCCTCCTTCACAGGTTACAGGTAACAAAAGGTGACAGCAGTCAAACGTTATGAGTAATTTCTCCAGGGATTAAAACCGGTGATTCATTTCCACAGTGACACAACAGCCAGAGATCATACTCTTCCTCTGTGGCTTCGTGTTCATCATGAAGCCAACAGGTTTAAAACTGAACACAGAAAATGCACATGCAGCCTGTTCTAGAGACTCCTGGTTGGTCAGTAGAACTTGTTTCGATGATTTAAGCCTTGTTTGATACATGTTTTCAGAGTCTGCTGCACATCAACAGGCTAAGAGCTGAAGAAAAGACTAACCCTGCAGAGATCAGGGAGGCACACAGATCAAGACTGAAGTCTGAATGAGAAGAGAGCTCGGGTTCAGACAGAAACAAGATGGAGATGGAGAAGATCACTGTTATTTTTGTGTCTATCCTCCTCTGCACTTCTATCAGGGGAAAAGAAGTTGAATCACCTTGTTAACCCAGACCTCCCCAATAACAGAAACCTTCTAACTGGACCAGTTTGACATCGCAGTGTGATGTTAAGCTCAGGTTGTTTGCTAAACTCCTGGTTGTTCTCACTACTATCCCACTAGGACTAATCCCCTACTTTTTCTGTCGGCTCCTGATTAATTCATGGTCTCTCCTGAACAAGACGTCAATTTTGACATGCGCGTGCCAGGAGCCTGAAGGGCCAAAAGAACCATGTGAAGTGAAAAGGAAAGCAATTTCCTGGTCCACGGCTTCTGTAAATGCGGTGTCATTTTTAGCGGTTTTAATCATGCTGTCGTCCGTCACAATGGACATGACACGCTGGATCCACTTTTCATTTCAATTCGAGGGCGTGACTCGATATAACTTGACCCCGGTCGCTGACAAAACAAATGGCCGAAGCGTGAATTTACACACGGTGGTTATGAAAAAAAGGAGGCTCCTAAAATATTCATTTGCTTACAACGATCGGCCAACAGTCAAAACAACAGCTTGCTTATGCAGCGACATGAAACCAATTAGCGTGATGGAGTTATCTAAATGCCATAAAAAGCAGTGGGGTGTGATGGAGCACCCTCGCCCGGCGCCTTTCCTGGCTGATGATAGCTTTTCTAATCACGAGGCCCTGCTGTTCTGCTCGTTAAAGCAGCAGGGTTGACTCGGTTGGCCATCTTGCTGATTATAGCACCGCTAACTCCCACCGCGGATCCATAATTCAAAGCGTGGATGTGGTGCGGTTTTCACGAGCCAGCCTCCGGGCCCCGTGTGTGCCAAGTGGCCGACGGCCCTGCCAAGACGGGCAACAGAAGTCAGCGTTCGTGTAGAGACATCCACCCCCCCCTTTTTATAGGCACTGGTTTCATTACACCTAAACGACGGCTCGGGTCGCTAATAAAATGACAATGAAGAGAGCGATTGGAAAAATGCAAACTTATACAGTAATTGGCCTACATTGCATTGAAAACTTGATTACACAGAGTTGGATTGGGGAAAATATCAAATGTCCTGAGTCCAGCTTCGTATCCTCAGTTATGTAATAAAAGGAAAAGTTATGACAGGAGAAACCAAAATGTAAATGAATAAATGAGAACACCAGAAGGAGGCAGGTGCAAGAGGGAGGTGTTCACTTGAAACATAAAACATGCAGTCGGGGTCTGATTCGGAGCGATAGCACCCACATGCTTTATTGTTTGCATTCATGACCTGTCTTTATTGCTCTGGGGTCAAAGGTCATGAGATTGCATCCTCTTTTCTTTCACACTCCAAGGGTTGAGCATGCATGTGTTGGAGAGATTAAAAGAAGTGATTTTATCTAACGTGCACGTCCAGATTTTTCTCCAGAGCTGCTGCTGAAGTTATAATAGAGTTAAAATGCATCAGAAAGTCCTGTTGCTCTGTTGCTCACGTTGACAATTTTTCCCTGTTAAAAGGGTTTTCCTGGGAGTTTTCCCTCAGAGGATGTGAGGGTCTAAGGGCAGAGGATGTTGTTATGATGCCACGCAAAGCCCTTTGAGATGAACTGTTTGTAAAAAATGGGCTATACAAATAAAATTGCCTTGCTTTGCCTACTATTCAACCCATGGATGTTTAACAGCTGGGCTCTCTCTGCATGCATTTCACCATGCATATCCCATTCCCTTATCTTTAGGGTTTTGCACGATGACGTAACAGCGGAGTCCTTCAATGGTGACATCTGTGCCCTGCGTCAAGAGCGCTGGCAAAGAACAAAGGGTCAAGATCACAAAAAGAAAGCAATCAGGTCTAAGCAGTGACCTTTACGGGGCCACCTTTCAAGCTGCTCTTTCAGAAATGCAACCAAAGCTTTGGAAAGTCCGCCGGGCACAATTGCGGCCGGTTATCTGATAGAAAATCTCGGAGCTGCCCTCTCTGCACCCCAACAATGCTAGCGTATATCCCGTTTCAGGGGCTCTCGCCGATCGGAGGTGTGCGTTGGCTCGCGGTGCATCTGATACAGGGAGCTTGATAGCAAGGGCTGCTCTTCATTTGAGTTACATAAGACGTCTGGTTGGGGCTCGAATCCTGGATCAGAACAGTCAAACGAGGGTCGCTGTAATTTAAACTCAAGACAAAACTGGTGCAACAGGATTCCCACGGCCTTACACAACAAGAGATCACGACTTTTCTTTATTTCTCTCTTTTTGCCTACCTGGCCGTTTTCCCTTCGCTGCTCATTAACCCTGTCATTTCTGCTTCAAGGCCGTGTGGCGCAGATGTATTACTGGATGGTGCAGGCACAGATGGTTACAAAGGATAAGAGGAACAATACAGCAATTTGTCAGCGGGGAAAGCGATTCATTGAACCCCTGAATCTCAATTATGTGTGAAGACGTGGAGGGTGCAGGCCGGCCCGGGGTCACGCTCCACATAAAATAATAAAAAGATATTAAACCAAGTGCCAGATGTCCTTCTTTTCAAGGGAGACCGAAGGCATAGCAAAAGGTCCTGGAATCAAACCACAACTTAATCTCCCCCATTTTATTATACAGTATTATCCACTCTTAGTTGTTTTCAAAAACTTGCAAAAAAACCAAACAAAAAACAGAGAACACATCCTCCTTGGTGAAGGTAATTAGGCTGATTACCAGCAAAGCCATTACTCCTCCACTTGGTGCCACAACAAACAGACAACATCCAAGAAGAGCCGCCCAACTGGCAGCCAGGACGGCTCTGTCTGCAGCTTCGTGCCAGAGGCCGGTCCAGGCCGCCGTCTGTGGAAGGTCAGAGGTAGCCTCGAGGCCGGGGGGTCGGAGGTCGGCCGTGACAACAACACACAGATGGACGCGCACTATTTCAGAGCCAAAAGGAGGAAAAGAGATGCCTGCTCATGTGTCCTTGTTCATAAAAATGCCCTTTTTCTCATCTGCAGCACACTAACAACTACTTTTCAAAAGGTTGCGGTGATAAAAACCAGCAGAACACGTGTTTGAGTTTGCCGGAAGAAACATCTTAGAAACATGGAAGGATATTGTATTATTATAACTGAAGCTCATTTTTCTCAATGTCCGGGTGGTTGCTAGGCGACTACCATTACTTTTAAGTAGCCAATGTATAAATCTCTTGTGTTGAAGTTCTTTTCACTGCAATGGTTTTACATTATTATCATTATAACATCACTATATGGCTCTCCTCTAACGGGCTGAACAGAATAAAAGGCAGAAAAAAAAAAACACGTGTTGAACCTTTTGCTAAGTAACGGCCCTTTTTGAAGGATCTTTTCAGAAGCAGCTCGCTGCGCAAGGATCCAATTAGCACAGTGTCAGGGTAACTTCACGCCCGTGTTCACGTGTAATGACATCAGTAATAGCAGAGCAGCCCTCAGCAGCACGCTATTTTCAGGGCATTTTTAGTCCATTTGGCTTCCGTGGAAAGGACGGAGTGGGAGATGTCATTTGTGTGATGGACAAAAGCAGCCATTACTGTTTCCAAGTGGCCTCAGTTCTTCTGCAGCTCCAGCACACAATGAACGTCCCGCAGGGTTTCAAAAAACATGCTGGATGGGCCTGCTTTTGGTTTATTTATTTATCTATTTTGGAGGATAAAAGACAGACCTCTCGGGCAATAATAAAGTAAGCAAAATAGACTGAAGCATAGCCAAGGGTGCGAGCAGCGTGAAGAGGCAGTGCAGCTCATTACGCAGAAAGCAAAGTTGATTATGGGTGAAAATAGACGCACTGGATAGGTTTTGAGTATTTACCGTCACAATTAAGTGTCCTGTAAAGACGGCAGCATGCAGGAAGAGACCAGCAGGCAAAACAAACTTTATCACATTAGAGTCTAATTACCAGTTTAATTCCAAGGACACAGTTTGATTGACATCTGTTGGTGTCACGCAAGTTTCAGGAAATGGTGAAGGACGCTGGTTACAACATTATGTGGAGATTCATTGTGCGTCATTATTGTTTTTATCATGGAGGGACAGTGAGTACTTGAGTTTCTTTGTGCTTCAAACTACTCACTCTTGTGCGTGTTGAGTTTTCAAGGAAACACATTTCCTGGATTATTTCATTATTATGATTTTGAACGCTTTTAGATTTCTGGTTGCACTCTTCATAAATCAACTACATAATCAGACATGACTCATCTCTCTTCTCCACTAATGACTCAGCTCTTTCTGATCTGCCACCCTGGTGGCTGAGGTGACGTTGGGTCGCATTACTTCCTCTGCTTAGGTAACATACTGTATGTAAATGCTCTTTAAGCAGCGCTGTCATTGGCTGAGTCGTACCAGACAAACAACATGGTGTTTTGACTGGGGTATTACCACTGAACCGCCCCCTCCCCCCCTCCAGCGACTTACTCCCTCTACTTCGTTAATTCCCACGACATACGTGAGGTGTAAACAATCGCTCGCAGCAAATCTGTCCCTCCTCAGTCGGTGCCGTCTCTTCTCTCTGTCCTGAACTCCCCTCAGCCTCCCGTCTCAGTCACTTTAGTTTTCCAGCATCTTCAGGGGATTACGAAGAGGATTATTGGCTGTTGATGTTGACTTCATGATGTTGAATCAACTTGTGACCCATTAGCTACGTTTCAATGGTGCGATCTGTAGCCCGTCTTTCTGGCCAAGTGGCCCAATAAATAAAGACGACAACATCTCTGAGCCCAAGTGGCTGACCTGCACTTCCTGCTCGTCTTAAGAGGTGTTAGTGCTCCTGATGGCGTTATGAACAGATGAGCAGCACACATCACATTTTGGTTTCCCCCCTTAAAGGGGAAATTTCAGTTTTTTACAATCTGGACCTAATTTCTAGCATGAAATACGATGATTTACTCACCCAGATAACTTTACTAAGTCCTTCTGACGAAATTAGATCCAGCCGAGAGCCGCGTATAACACAGCCGCAAATTCATTTCACAAATATTTTGTTATGATATGCTAGAGGTATTCCCCTCTGAGTCCGGGGTTAGCTGTTATCAACATCTGAGTTGTGTAAGTTGACCTACTGACCTCTGACCTGGATGATGTCATCTCCGAACGCTGCACGTCTCATTCTGATAACAATGATTCTACAGTACTTTGGCATTCTGGTCCATTATTAGCGCAACTAGCCGCAGCTTTAGTGAGTCCAGGTTGCCTGTGGAAACTGAACTTCGTCCAGCTGCTCATTTTGTTCTGACAATACGGAAACACGCAGAAATGAACTGTAGCATTAGCGGTAGCAACCTTCAGGTAAACAAGCCGGCTCGTAATGACACCAAAGTGAGTAAATGATCATATTTTATGCTAAAAATAAGTTGCAGATTATAACAAAACTGAAATGCCCCTTTAATACAGAGAAGCTGTTATGCTTGTGTAATATATTACATAATTAGTTTATGAGGTTACAGTAAAAGCCCTTTGGGTAGTTTCCTTCACGGACCGAGGAATGACTCAGAATACACCTGAGGATGAAGCCAGGTGCCAACTCCTCACACCTGTTACGGGACGCTTTGTGTTATACAACAGCTGCAGTGTATGACACGAGCTCGTTGTGACTCCTAGGGAGCTGGTCAGAGGGAATAAGAGTGTTTACTTGAGAGCTGAGAGCTGTTCAGGAGAGTCTAGTCTCCTTCAGCTGCTGCTTGTGCTGAGCCGTCACGCCCTGCCCTCTCATGGAGATCAGGAGTGGGAGAGCACACACACACACACTCACACATAAACATGCACTGACCCTCCCCACCCACAACGGCCCTTGTTGTAACAGCGAAGAAGCAGGGATCAGGGCGAGTGAGAGCTAAGGCCGACGCTAAGGAGAAGTGGAGTCGGAGAAATGAGGAAAGCGAAGATTATCCACTTCCCCCCCGCGGGGTCAGACGGTCTATTAGTGGTGACATATTAACCTAGCTTTTGCCATGAAGTAGGTCTAACCTTCTAGGTGCCACCCAAAATAAACCCCTCTTGTGCTTCTCTGGCTGCGCCGCTGCTGTTTTAGGTTCAGGTCTCATTCCTGGCTCCGTCTCTGTGTGTGTGTGTGTGTGTGTGTTGAGGTTAAATCTTCGCAGCTAAAAAGGACACAGCTATTTGTAGTTCCTTTCCCTCTGCTGCACAAACATGAAGCTATTCAAACACTGTCTCGTAAAAAAAAAAAAGACTGTGGATGGACAGAGTTGCCTTTTTTTCTCTCCACATATTCCCCTGATTTTTAACAAGGCTATTATGGTGATTGACTGAGAGAGAACATTTCTATCAGCGGAGGGTAGGGGAGCATTAAGACAGTAAGGGCGCTGGGTCATTTTTATGCTAATTTGGAGCATTTCTCATGCATGTTACTCGCTCTCCTTCTCTCTCGCTCAGTCCGGCAGGAAGCTTTCTTCCGAATGAAAATTAAATTAGCCCCGTTTGCACAAGGAACTGAAGGAGAAAAACATTATTCCCACTGAGACGGATGAAAAATACACTTCCGACGTGCGACCTCCTCACGCTGGGCTTTGCAATTCCGCATTTTTAACCTTTGCAAAACATCCCAGATTGGATGTTGTCTGACGCACAATGCCTCTCTCTCAGGGTGGAGCTGCTTTTCGCTGAATCGGGCTAACGACGGCGCCGCGGCCTCGACGGCGGGAGCAATTTCAATCTCCTTTCACTGACGGGAGGCGGCCTGTGTGTAGGCGACGTCGGCGGAAACTCTACACTGAGCACTTGAGGTGAGGCTCTTTTGTGCTCTCGACAAAAGGCGGAAAAATTTGCCGATTCACGGCCGCACGGCGATCAAGTAGACTTATGCTTGGAACAGGCTGAATGCTGCTTATTGTTTTTTAAAGGACTTGATCTTCGCAAAAGGAACCGGGAGGCGAAATGGTGCGTTTCTGACACTCACAATGAACCACCTGTCACTTTTTCAGGTGAAACGTATGAATGAATAACGGTGGGAAAGTCTCCACCCACCTCTTGTTTTTATGAAGAGGGGTCCTTTAACAAAGTGAATCAATACTTTGAGTGATACTTACTGCAGCAGCACTTACAGATTGCATTCACAGAGCTGCCAACAACCGATCTGAGCCAATGATCCATCGAAGAATGGATTAATTACAGCTACTTCATCTGCTCACAAACAACAACAACAGACAACAGTTGTGTTACCTCTTCCCTTGCTGTTGTGTGTTTTTACTCCTATATGGAGGTCTGTAGCCTACCACAAAAAAAAACAAAACACAAAAACAAACAATGGCCCTGACCTTGTCTAGGTGTCTCCATGGAGACGAGGCCTCGCTATAAAGCATTCCCCACTGTGTGCTGCTGACAGGCCGGCCCTGCTGAAGACATGCTCAACAAGTTCGAGGGCTGAGAGACACACAACCTGCAGATTGTTAAACGCTCACTTCTACCATCAGGATATTTACATGAATGCATTTATAAACATGCTTGATTACTGCACTGACTGATCTGTGGTTTATATTAAAGCTAAAACATGTTTTTTTCCGCCCCTCCAGGGATGAAGAGTGTACAGTGATCCTGTCTGGTGTCGTCTGGTCTAAAGCGCCACTCGTATTCTTAGCCTTTAACGCCACAACAGGCTTTTGTGAGCAGAGTGAAAGCAGTAGTGAGATAAAGAAGTCCTCTCAGGTGCTCCATTCAGAGGCGGTGCGACCATCTTTATCCCTCGGGGGCTAAACATAGCTCTCCCGTTAGCCTCTTAAGTAATATCTCCTCTCTGGGTCTTTTACTGTCTGAAGACTGTCCACACAAGGCTGCTCTCAAAGAAGACATAGCATCTACTACTGTGTATTCTCATTTTTATCTGAGGGATACTTAGCTCACTTCCTGATTTAATCTAACCGTGACCTCTCTGGTGAAAAACACACAGTCTTCCTGGTTGTCTTTGCTGTTCATGCAGACAACACTGGATGGGCTGGTTTCTTAATTCTCCCCAAAACTGTGTCATTTATAAGCCTGAGTTCTTCATAAAGATGTAATAATTACATGAAGATATCGATTTCAAAATAAAAGCTGCCGTTGCTGAAACAGTGGTCCTGAATCTCAAACTGATCCATTACTATCTCATTCACAAATCCATCTCAGTACACCTGTGACCTACTCGCTCACTCAAGGACAAGGAAAGCCCAGTGAGCACTATACGAGGCAACAGGTGGTCCATGAAAGCCAGAGGCCGAGTCCCCTGAGGCAAGAGAGAGAGAGAGAGACAGAGAGAGAGAGAGAGAAAGAAAGAAAGAGAGCAGGTGGCAAAAGGCTTAACCTGAGCTAAAATCCGTCCAGTGAGCTCATCTCCGCAGGCTTAGGCAGCTTCGAGTCGTCTGCTTTCTGCCAGGAAGGCTAGATCTGGGTACTCCCACCCAGTCGGCCAAGTGAGCCATCAGCATCCTGTTAATCTGTCTGAGCGCTGCCTATGCAGTAGGCCATATGGTCGCAGCAAGTTTAAATGCCCGCAAAAGGACAAATTTAACTATTTTCTGAATTCTCAACTCAAATCGCAATCACCAATATCAGTTTTAATAATTGCAATGTGAGTTCGTATACATAATAATTGTATAGTCATTGTTTAAAGGTGGGATGTCGAAATTAACTCAGACACCACCAATGCATGTTCTGTTATTTTGATTATAGTTTGAATCATTTGCTGGTGTTACAGTGAAGAAACAGGAATAAGAGATGAGGAGGACATTAAAGAGACTCCGAGGAGTTTGCTTTTAAAAGAGTCTCATATTAATGTGGATGAATCTACGTTATCCACACTTGTTAACGGGTCCATTTTCGATAAATTATATTTACATTTACATACATTTAGTGGTCGGTTCGGCTCGGCCAGCATTTCCTACTAATAACGCAGCTGAATCGCTATTTATGGTCGGAACTACGACGGTATCTGATCGTCTTCATTCTTGATTAATGAAAACATTCTTGGCAATGCTTTCGCTTTCGTCCGTCTTGCGCCGGTGTGCACGGAGGATCATGGGAAATGTAGTGTGAAAACACTTCGCTTTGAAACTCCTCATTGTCCCTTTAATGGTGTAAATTTTTCCAAGTCAGGTCTACGACATGTTGGTGGAGCATGAAAACTGTCAGTCGTCTGAGGCTAACGATGCTAACGATGGAGAGAAGCTGTCGTGTTATTATTCGAGCATATTGTTTTATGCCTTTGTGGGTTTTCTGGACAATGTTTGTCATTGTTTTTGGTTCGTGTATAACACCTGCACATCTCTCCTTCGTTAAAAATCCCTTTCAGCTACATTTTGAGGAATTTTAATTGACTGATAGGCCCTAATGTGATTTGGGTGAGAGTGACGGCCACAGGTTAACAGATCCAGCTGTCCCCTGCTCTGTAATCCCGTCGCAGCGTTGTTGTGGCCGACCTCACTACATCCCCTCCATTCATGTGAGGGTAAATGAGGTTAAACAGCGGTGTGCATAACGAGTGTGTATTGTAAACTCTGCTAATCCTTCACTACAAATGTGCTTCACTGAACCTGATGTACATGTAACCTCACAGGGACAATACAGCATATCTGCCCATTTATAATTCTCTGCACAGACGTAACACAGTGTGAGAAAAATCAACAAACTGCAGGTGAGTGGAGACAATAACAAAGCCTTATTGTGGAGGCGGTGTGGTCTCCTGCTGCTATGCTCTAATCCCGTGAGCCCAAGCCTGTTTTAATGATGTCATGGCAGACAGAAGTGCTGATGTTGTCCTTAAGACTTGGTGTAATTGAATTAATTCTGAGAGGACAGACAAACAAGTCAGACCTCTGCGTCCCCCGCGGATTATCCGTTTCTAGAAACGTCGGGTAGTAAAATCCCTCGGCAGCATCGGCGAAACCCACCGATGCTGGTCTGTTGTGTTGTGTGAAAATGATTTTTCACTGTAACATTCGTCACTGTTGCTCTGAGTCACCGGTGTCGGCAGCTGCTGCGCCTGTTGCATTCTCTGGCTCCGTCTTGGTTCATTAGGAGAAGCTGCCCACCGACAAGTCTGCCCCGCTATGCTACACAATCTGCCCACGCACGGCGAGGACGACGCCTCAGCAGGTTTCCAAGTCACAATGCTCATTATCATTTGCGATGCCTGTATCATCATCATCACACGCTCACCGGCGGTACCGCTAAATGGTCTCCAAGAGGGACCAGTTCAACAGCGAGCACTGCCGGTAAGTATGGTCTCCATGGGGCTCCGTGTACATACTGTATGTCCTTCTCTTATGGGAGGTCACATGGTAACGGCGTGATTATATAGGGGGCAGGGGGTCGAGCTCTAAGGACAAGATCCTCTCAGGAATAAACACGTCTCCCTGCAGAGCCACAACAATCTTAGTTTGAATCTTTCTGTGCAGCTTCAACACAGGTCTGATGATCATGATCATCATCTGCTGTCCACTGTTCATTCAAAAAAAAACATTCCTGTCACGGTTTGCTCTGATGGAAAAAAAAACACTTAGCATAATGGCTCCATTCAAAACAGTTTACTTGCCAAATAAATGACAAAGCCATTTAAAACTGGTAAAAAAAACAGTGGGACCAGAGTGAACAGAGCCAGGAATAAAGCTGTCAACATAATAAATAATTGAAATACACAATATTATCATCTTCATTGTAGATTAAAACACTTGTTTTTTTCATAATTAATTAGTTAGGTTAGCTAGTTTGTTAAAAGGCAAAGGCCTAAAGGGAAAAATATTGAAAAGTTGCAATTTTTTAAAACACTATCAAACGGTACTGTAATTCTGTTGTAGAAACAGAAAACAAACTTTTGTAAGAGTTCATTTTCCAAACCTATTGTTTATTTACATATACTATCTGTTGATTAGACACAAGGTAACTAATAAAGTAAACTAATAAGTAAGAACTGAGTGAGTGAGTTTTAGCAAAGGTCAGTGAAATCAACTAAACAGGCCCAGGGACAGATGTTCATTTTATATCCCTTAATGAGCCTTTTACTAAAAACATACGAGTTTCTAGGTGCAGCACTTAAAGGGCAGGCGTGTTATTTTAGACAAATCCATCTTTCTTTTCAGGTTGCAGTAATGATGCATCTATGTAACTGTATTGTGTGCTGCTGAAGGAGTCGAGACCTGGTGTTTTTTCTTGTCTGTGGGGTTACTTGAGGTCAATATAAAAGGATAACACTGACATCAGCCTCTCCACATCACCAATACTGAAATCTGTTTCTTTTCAAACCTTCCTGACTTCTCTCTCCTGTATTCTTCAACCCATTAGTCTTTTATTTCAGAAGCGCCGAGCTGTTTTACAAGCAGTTTCCTCCAAATTGCACATGTGAAAGAAGTTGTTTAAAGCCTTTTGTGGCTCCGCGGGAAGCAAAAAAAGAGAAACTGATTAACTGCCTACATCCTGATGTAACCTGAAGACTGTAAATCTGAAGATGAATAAAAACGCAGAGGCATTGAGATGGAAAGATGAAGTGAGCTAACCAGACCTCTAATCGCGGCCTTGAGGCTACAATGGCTCCAGGCTACCATTAGCCAAACTGTCGCCTGTCAAGTTGCATTGTGGGTAATGGGTGCCAGATCTTGACCAGGGAGAAGAATATGTGGACTCTCCATCATTTCATACAGTGTAAGTGCAGGGCTGCGTTGGTGGAGTGGTTTCTGACTAATTAGCCGCCTGAAAATGACACAAACTCTTAGATGAATCCGTAACAGCGGTAATTATCAGCAGCTGCTCTAATTTTCAGTCTGTTATCGTTCGCGTCAGACAGAGACGCTGGGAGGATGAATTGCCTTCAGCACAAATGTTTCATGTTGGAGCCGTTTCACCACTCCGCAGTTGTTGATATCCAATTAAACCGTGGGCAATCACTATAGCGAAGCCGCCGGCCGTCCGCTTGTGAAAGAATTTGTGGTCGTAAGAAAGGTCAAAGCCTCCTGCGTCAGGTCTGAGTCATCCAGCGTTCGTTTACAAACGAAACGTGACATTTAAGCTTCGTTTTTTTAAAAATATGAGACCGGAGGTTTTACCGACTCCGAGGTCCCTGCAGATACTTTATCTGTGCAGGGAACTGAAACAGAGACAAACAACACACGCTGACCCCCATCACTCACTGCCATACACAGATGGGAACAGGATATTGACACACGGAGCGGTAGAATAAAGGATGACCATCTCACCTGGTCATCCACTCTGTGGGCCACGATCGTCGCCGCCTCCTCCTGCTCGGCATCGCTGAGCGGTCGGATCCTCAAGGCGACCTGCGGCACAGAGAGAGTTCAGTCGTCCTTGAGTTTAATGCCACGCAAACACACTCACGCACATGCAGCAGGTATTTAAATCACTGAAATTACAGGCTGGAAATGGATGGGGAGAAATGACACTGAGAGCACACAAGAGTACTCTACTTAAACACTTAAATGAGCTCTTGTTTACAAAGGAGTCTGTGTTGATGCAGCTCTAATAACAGATGCATGGACGTGTGGTTAAGAGAAGAAGTCTGGGTCAATGGAACTCAACATCAGTTCACGTGCTGCAAATAAACGAAGAAGCTTCAACAAGTCTGAGTCACGACTGACCTGCATTATATGTTGATAGGCTCTAAACACCTGCTTGTCTTCACCTCAGCATCATAGAGTTTGATTTAAAGGCCCACCTGATTAATCATCTGATCTGAGCCGATGTTAGATAAATCAGTATCAGCATTGCCCAATAAAAAACAACTATTCAAATACATTTTTCAGATATTTTTTCACAAAAATCCACATTGGTTGTAGTACCTTAGTTTTCATAATTCTTTTAAAAAGGAAATCTGTTCAAATGTATGCAGGAGAATGAAGTACAAACTACATGAGTAATTCTTGAAAATGTCAAGATTTTTCCATGCACCAAGAAATAAAGAGCAGTCATATTCATGTTTAAACCAAACTGCTTTTTTTCCTTATTATCCTTGTTTTGACATGTTTTTAAGTTTTTTTCTAACTTCTCGTTGGTTTCCAGCCCCACAAAGCAAACACATGCAGGTTGGGTCAACTGGAAACTCGGTATATATATATAAATACTGTATGAGTGTAAATGTGTTTTGACTGC
Source organism: Decapterus maruadsi (assembly GCA_030347415.2). NCBI lineage: Eukaryota > Metazoa > Chordata > Actinopteri > Carangiformes > Carangidae > Decapterus > Decapterus maruadsi. Next base: position 6,191,461 of record CM064888.1, on the reverse strand, counting down.
CAGTATGCGTTAGCTCTGCTCTGTGGCAGACCTGTGCCCTGCCCTCTGCCCAGTGCATGCTGGGATACATCACACACCAGCAGCTCTATAGAAAAGAAAACAAATGGATGAATGGGTCGATTAACTCGTGTCGTTCCACTGTCCACTTTTAATCACTCATGTTGATACTCATGGGGAGTTTCATACAGCACACGTCTGAAACTGTGCCACAGACACCTGCAGCGTTTGCAGGTAAATTAACCTTCAGTTTCCTGCACTGCATTGTTTTGGCACAAACACTAAATGATTGAATTATTATATCCATGCACTCATCAGAGTCCCCCTGCAGCTCTAATTTCCCCTCCCTGCTGGATTTCTTTCCATGAAGTAGTAAAATAAAAGCATCTAATGGGAATAAAATGGGGGGAAAATACACAATAACAATCAAAGCAGTGGAGGCTGTTGCTGAAACTCTGAGTTGTACAGTATTGTTAAACAATACCTGGGCTTTTCTGCAGAGTTTTATTAATCTACCTTGGTCCCACAAGAGCAACAATGGTGGGATAATAAGGTCCCTCCTCTGTCAGCACCCTGTAGAAAGTGTATTACATGCTGGACAAGAGAGAGGCCAGGCAACTGAAACAGCCACTTCAATAATTCAGATATAGGCTGCAGAACACAGCGCAGGCAGTGAGGGGCTAGAGAAACTAACCTATAACATCAATATGGCTGCAGATAGTTATCTGTATAACCCTGAAAGGCATGATCTTAACGCAATTCATCATTTGTGTGCAAATGCTTGGTTGATAACGTCAGAAACCAGTGATAAACTACCTTTATAATGCCCTAAAGCAACAGGTGACATTTTTAAAATGTCCAAAACCAAACAAATATAGTAAGAAAATCAGCACATTCTCACTTCTGATAAACTAAACCCATCAAAAATGCACTCAACAGACACTTTACTAGATACACCTGTACAGTAAGTCCACTTTTATGCAGCCTATGGTCATACTGTAGGTGTTGAATAAATCATGTTTGTGAGGTCACAGTGTCTGGTGATGCTGCACTGTTCTGAATTTTGAATATAAATCCCAACTATTTATAAAATGCACAGAACAGAACTAGGCAGACTAATGTACCTAATAAAGTAAAATAGCCTAAATGAATAAGAAACTACATAATCTAAATTTAAATGATCTAATTAGGAATAAAAAAGGATGTTAGAGTGAACTCACGGTGAGCTGGTGGTCCTTGGACTCCCCCGTGTCCTTCATGGTCACTTTCAGGTAATGGGCGTCAAAAGCAGACGGGACACTGGACCATCCTGCTCTCTACCTGCCGCCGCCGCCTCCTCGGGGACAAAACCACCTGCAGCCCCCCGCGCGCACACACTGTTGGAGCAGCTAACTGGTTCGTCTCTGCGGAGGAACGGCCGGAGGAGCTCCCACCGTCACTTCACCGCCTCGGTCTGGACTCACCGTGAGTCCCACCTCAGTTGTGCCTCCGTGCTTCGAAGTGCGTCGACGCTCCGCTGTTTCTTTCTTCCTCGTGCGTTTCTTCTCGAGCGCGAGAGAGGAGGAGGAGGAAGAGGAGTGAGGGGGTCGATATCACCTGGCGGAGGGGCACGGAGAGAAGAAGCCCGGAGAGGGGCAGGTAACACCGGCAAGAAGGAGGAGGAGGAGGAGCAGGCAGGAGGGGCCGTCTGTCTGTCGCTCTCCTCTCCGCTGCCCTGCTGCTCAGCGTGTGTGCGCGCGTGGTCGTGTGCGCGTGCATGTGTGTGTATGAGTGTGTTGTCCCTGGAGATCTGCGGAGCACCGGTGTTAAGCTGCCTACTGTAAACAACAGCACTTCCGCCTCACTAATAAAATCGTGTGGTCTGGTCTTTCTCATTGCGGTGAGTAAATAAAAAAATAGGCTACACGCATGACCTAGATTTACTACTTTTTATGTCTGTCACCAAATTTACGCAACAAATGTAAACAACGGATTGCATAATAATTAATAGGCCTAATTGGCTAACCCTTTCAGTTTTCCAGCGTAAAATTTGAATTTTCCAAATTGTTATAACATATAGGCTAATTTAACCTCAAGATGAGCTTCTCATGCAAAACTTCAAGCACTGATAAGATCTTCAATTAAGCGAATACTTTAACACTACACTGACATCTGCTGGAAAAAGGAAGTATTACCTGACTGAGGCTAAGGTATTTCAAAATGACCAGATAGAGTTCTACAAACAAAACAAAATTATATGTATAAAAAACAATAAGAATAAAATAAAATGTCCAAAAAAGTCAATGTTGATAAAACTTCATACTGTTTGTCTTCTAGTTGCTCAAAGCAACAAATGACAAATGACATGTCCATGAAATTCAGTATGCAGACAAGTTTTGAACAAAAACTGATTTAAATAAAGGTTAAATTTATGTTCACACAAAATATACTTATTTGTTTGACATTATGTGTCAGTTTTTTTTCTACAAAGAAATTCAAACACATAATTAGTGAAATTACACCCACACCTTTTCTCTCATCAACATGGTTGTCTTTGCACAAACAGCCCACTCTCAGTGTGGCCTTATTAATAAAAAGAAGAAGCTGCAGCACATTAATGTGGGTTCACTGTTTATTCATCCACTTTCAGACTGTGGAGATGTTTTTTTTGTTTTAATGATTAATGTTGGATGTTTGTTTGCACAAATGTCAAGTAAGAAAATCTCCCACTGTGAAGAGTGTAGGAGGTGAATTTCTTACAGTACACTTGTGAGCTCTCATAAATACCCAGCGTTAAGACTGCCCCCTTAATATTTGACAACAAAACCAAGACACAGCAGGATATACCCAAAACTGGTTTATTCAACTCACAATAGACCCCACAGTCTGAGGTCACACACATAAAATTAAGCACCACTCTCGAGTGCGTGTGGTTTAACATGCTGAAAGAAACAACACTTAATAAAAATCATGTAATGAATGACAATGCATGTATTAAACTCCTACAGAAAACCACTGTTAGTCAATCCAGATGTGTTTGGATGAAAATAGTTACCTGAAAATTGTCATTAATTCTAGTTAGGGCAACTCAGCCTCCCAAGTTACAGCAGAAATTACAACTTTATTAGTTGAATTAGATATGCAGATGATATGAATCAATGGCCCTTTAAGAAAAAATACAAAAGAAGAGTGATCCTATGTGACATTGCCACAAAAAACTAGAAAAAATATATAAAAAAATGGCACATTGTTGAAACAAAAAAACCCAAATCAGAATAAGACAACAGTCTGTTATTGTACAATTTATTTACAGAAGTCGTGCTCTCGTCTCCAGAGATTCAGAAACACAAGGCTTCACTCGCAGGTGTGTCTGTGTATGAATGTAAATAAATTATATATCTCAGCAGAACCTCCTGCTGCGTGCTGCCAGTGCTGGGCTCGTGCTTCACAAATATCAAGCGTGAAGCATCAGACGTAGAAAACATTATGGCATGTTCACATTTTTTCTCTTCGGAGACCTGGGTGTAAGTCGTCAGAAGTGACGCACGTCTCCTTTTTCAAAGCTTTGAAGGGTTGAAGATCAATTCTTTTCAAATCGTCTTTTCTTCTTTTCTTTTTCATTGGAAACATGCTGCTTTGTTTTGACTGCAGTGAGGAATTTACCCTCAAAATTGCTCCTATTACCAGTGTTTAACCTGCACGACTCAGGTACCGACAAATATGTGTTCCCCCTGGATGCATGAGGCCGATTTAAACAGTTCTTGTTTAAAAAAACAACAACAAAAAACGCTCGAGTCAGGCAGCAAGGGACACGACGGATTAAGATTAAGTTCTTCAACAAAACGATTCGGGGCAGAAAAGTGAGATTAATCATTTACGAGCGAACCACACATGGACAACAGTACAGATATGGTTCATTTGTCCCAAAGTCCTGGACAAACTAGATGTCACACTGTTTTTTTGCGATGCTTCTTGGATCGAGCCACACACACACACACACTCGGCCTCTCCCGTTCGGTGTGTGGTAGGTTTGTGTGTGTGCGAGAGATGCGGTTTCCCACCTCGGGCAGATAAGGAAGTCTACGCTTGGAAGTCGTTCCCAAAGTGTCTACTCTGTTCCTCGGTCATGGACAGATAGGTGGCCCTCATACTGGGGGAGTACTGTGGATCAGAGACAAACACAAAGACACACACAGGGAGGAGATTATAGGTGAGCCGATGGTCAGATTTCACATTTCTACACACTGAGCCTATAACCTCCAGCTACAAGGAGAGAAAATGTCATGAGGGGTTTCAAAGAATAATGCACTGGAAATCCATCTTTTGAGCTTCAAATTCTCACTCTGTGAAGTTTATATCATCAGCTTGGGTTTACAGCAGTTACATTATTATAATGGAGATCCAGGATTTTTAGATAAAGTACCACTACTGCTACAGAGACAGCTTTAACATAAATATTGAGTGAACTGTGCTGTAGGAGCAGTAAGAAACACTGTGACATATTCTGGCATATTTTGCATAAAAGCCGGTTCTACATTTTTAATGTTTTTACTTATTTATGATTTTTGAACTCAAAATTCAGCCAATTTTTTTTCTGCAGCAGCAACAAATGACATCAGGTTCTTCATCTTATTTGCAAAAATGAACATTTTGCCACTTTTGGATTATTTTTCTTCATGCACAGCATCTTATTTGAGAACTTCTACTTCTTTGGTTGCATAAAAAAGTGAGAAAACATAAATATTTCAGTAACACTTCATAATGATCCACTATTAAGCATTAGTTTTAAATGATTAATTTGTTAAATACTGATTTAAAAACATCCTCTATTATAAATGTCTGATTCTGGATTAATGAAATATTACAGGTACAAGTGCAGCATAAATGCACAATTAAACAGTCACAGACACTTTATAAATCCTGAATCCATCATTTAGAAAGTATGAAAATACAAAAATATGCAAATAGATGCCCTCATTAATCTTTTTTATTTATTTATATTTTTTATTATTCATACTGTTTTTTTAATGTACTACTGTTTGCTTCTATTGTGGCCAGTGATATGTTGATGTTTTGGTGCTGTCTTCTGTCTATTGTGTTTGTGATGCCTGCTGCAAATTCAATTTCCCTTGGGATATAAATAAATAAAGCTGAACTGAACTGAACCGAAAATAAAATAAAGTGGCAAAACTTTTATATTTCTTTGGTAATTAAAAGTAACATTAGGATCTTATAATGTCATATAATATCTATTATTTAATTATAACTGCTGTTAATACAAGCTAACAGAGTCCCCTTTATACCTCCTGTCCACATCAGCAGAGCATTTGAAGCTAAAAAAAAAATCAGATTTTTTGTGTTTTTCTTTCATTCACCAATTTGCTTTGACATTAACAGTTCTGTCTAAATCCGTATGAAATAAAGTCAAACAAACTGGTGCTAAACACCGTGTGGCACTACTGTAGGACTAAATGACTGGAGCAGGAATGCATGCACAGGGGCTAACTGTGAGTGTAACTACAGTGCCACCCTGTGACCACCAGGGGCAGACATCCCTCACTTATCCAGTAGTCTACCACTGTGTAGAATGAAGACAACAGGTTGTGATTGTAAAGCCATGCCAAACAGGAAAACTGCACAGGAACCAAACAGAGTGACGTGAGGTGATGTAGAGGTAAAAGACTTGAGATGCAACAGAGGAAACGTGTGTGTGGGAGGTGGGGGAGGACGTGGAGGAGGAGGAGGAGGAGGAGGAGGAGGAGAGTTAAACCTGAGGAAGAGTTGAAAAGACTTACTCTGTTTCTATACTGCTGAGAGTATATCTCCAAAAGTTGATTAAAAGAAAGAGGAAATATAGAAATGAAAGATAAAAAAAACAAACAAACATACACATGACAAACGGACAAACAAAAAATATATAAAAGAAGCTGTTAGCGGGAGACGACTGCATGGTGCTGTACAGTTGTAGTCATGAGGGAGACGTTAATTACACATTGCTGGTATTAATTAAGGAAGAAGTCATAAGGCAAACAGTACAGTGCATCACATTTCCTGGTCCAGTTAGAAACAGAGACACCAAAGCAAAAACTGATCTTTCTCTTACAGTACATCTACAAAAATAATCCACTGAGGGAAGATTGATCTACTGTAATCCATGCAAATGAAATATTATCAATATATTCTTTCCTTTTAGAAAAACTAAATACATGACCTTATTTAACCTTTAAAAAATATAGATTATAATTAGATTCCTGCTGTTTTTTGTCACACAGCAGGCTATATACTGTATGTGAGGCTGTGCCCAATGAAAATTTAATCCTAGATGTTTCTATTTTTATCTCCTTCTCCTTCATGTATGACAGGAGACAAGTGGCCCAGTGGGGGGCCAATGTACTCGATAAGAAAGCAGAGCTCCAGTGTCAACACTGGGCCAGTTTATGGGTAAAGACCGGTGTCGCTTTCTCTCGGGATTTGGCCTGAGAGAGGCTAAATGATGTTCACTTCATGATTAATTATTAACTACATTACTTCTCCTCTCCTTGCTTTGGCGCTGTGAGTCTGTCCGATCTAAGTTACAGAGGGCAGAGAAAGGCACGGTGCACAGTGAAAGAGTATCTCGTTAAAAAACCTTTGAGAAATCGTTTTAAATTTAAAAAAAAAAAAGTAAAGGGAGGACTGTTAAATATGGCTTCACACTTCACAGTGATGTAAAGGTGAACTTTAAAGGAAGGAAGTGCGCTGAGTCACTGTGGGCAAAAGTATAAATTGAATCTATGACCAGCACTTATTTATATAGACAACTTCCTGTGCTTTGCTGGGTTAAATGTGTCTGTTATAGCTCGGTGTGAAGTGATGTCATAGCGAGGACTTGGCCTCCAGGACCCAACGCACCGAAGGGGGCGGCGATCCTCGTCCTATCAGAGGCACGTTCTCGTACCGTGGGTTTCCCCCGAACAGGGCGGTCTGGTTCCTGAGAAAGAAACAGGAAAGGTGATTCAGAGGTTGCAGCTATTCTAGAAATCGGATTTCACAGTTTTAAGCTTTAAGCGTTTTTTTTTTTGTTTTTCTAAAATTTCCCTTCACTTACATGTATTCAGACATGGGGGCGTTGGACACGGCGGGGGCGGGCGGGTGCAGGCTGTTCTGGCTGCCCATGCTGCTGCTGTAGCTGCAGAAGCTGTGCATGTTGGTGTGGTTGGGGTTCTGAGATCCTATCCTCCTCGCCCGCGGGTTGAACGGGTCCTCCTCGTCGATGTCGTCGTAGTCTTGCTCCCTGCGAGAAACGGCGGAGAAGCTCAGTGATCGGTTTAGTTACAGATACCGCGTGAAGTGGACAAGGATGGATGGGATGCCTGTCGTTGTTGTAAACACAATGAGAAGTTACTTATTGTTTTTTTTGCTTGGCCGATTTGCCTCCTCATCAACACAACACATGGAGTCAATTGAGTCAATTATTAACTTCCTCATTAAGTCGTAACTCCTCTTTTCTTCACCTCTCAGAAGATCTCAACCTACACATAGGTTCGGTTTGGCTTCACATCCTTATTACTGATGCTTATAATGAATAAACATCCATTAATATCAAGATGCTTCTTACTGTGTATGCCCAAAATTTGTTGTTTTTAGCTTTCCTTTACGATCAAAGGAATCCAATAACTGTGAATTTATAGGTTCATCGCAAACTGCTACTAGTTAATTCAGCCAAACTTTAATGGAGCCAGTTTGATTTAATATAGCTAATTAAGGGATAAAAAAGAGGGATGCACAGAGAGCGAACCAGGCAGGCATCGGTTCGGGTCTGACATGAGGTCCTACTGTATGCTGTTTGTAATCCCCTCTTTATCTAACTTTCCTTTCAGTCTGTTACTGTTCTAAGGGAATAGAGGAAAAAATGCCACAAAATATTTTTTAAAAGGCTTAAAAAAAAAAAAGGAAAAACAGTGGTTAGGCTGTCAATGAATGCCTATTTTCATCCTACAAAGTCTTACTGGGGCATGATGATCCGAAAAAGTGAGAAAAAACAGAATCCATTATTACTTTTTGGGCAGACTATCAATAATTTGTTGGAATACCAAGTTGTGTTACTTTTGTCTGAGTAGCAGCCACACAATTATAGTCAGATTTAAACTTGTGTGAATGTTTAAGTGTGTTCAAAAGCATATATTATTTCCAATCGCAGTCAAAATCAAACCACTGGTGACATGTTGAGTGGTGTTTTCTAGGAAACACCAGCTCTCTGAGATTCTCTGAGATTTGCATCCACGCACTCTGCAGTCAGGAAACCAAACCTCAGAGAAAGATCAGGTGAGTTTTGTTGTTTCCTGCATTAATAAAAAACATTGCTCCAGGTAGTTCACGTCCCTGCAGCCGCTGCTCACACCTGCATTACTACATGATGATAATATAAATGACAAGGATACAATGCTAATGCCACGGAAAAGACAGGAAATTAATCTAATGCTAGGCTGTGCTTTCAAAGTCGTAGCCTGTAGCATGCAAAATAAGCCGCGTGGTGCTTTAAATGGATGAACAGTCATGTTTCAAAGTAAGGATGTATTTACAAGGAGGAAGAACACAGTAAACACTGTTTAATGCCAGAGATTTATCAGCTACTTTGAGAAGGTGTTTTGCCGTCCAACACCTGGCTGGCCGACAACAGAATTTGCATTTGTATCAAAAACGACTGGGCTCTTGTACAATTGTGAGGCAATATTCGCACACATGCATGGGCTGGCTCATACAGTACAAGAGTGTGATGCCGCATAGAGATGTGTGCACGATGAGGGAATGAGGGCGCTCAGGCAGGCAGGCAGACAAGCAGAGAACGAACTGACCTGGAGGCAATTTGTCTCCATGCCCTGGGAATGGCACACAGCATGACAGTGAAGGCACAGGCTGCGAGGATGGAGAAGAGGCAGAGGTAGAGCACACCCTCCACCCCGTCATAGCACACCCCCACCATCGCGTCCAGGTAATCCTAAAGAGGTCAAACACAACATGAATGAGCACAAATGAAAATGGCGAATGCACGGTTTCGCTCGTTTCGTTTCGACTCCTAACCGGCCGCGTCTCAATCCAAAAAGTGCAGGTGGAGATGAATGAAAAAGCACTAAGGGCACCGGGCGTGTGTGGTCTCCAGGACGGCACACACACACTTCATTCATTCTGTGCACATTATTCATGTAAACCGCACTGCAGTAACAAGCAATACGAGTATGTTCGAGTCAGTACGGATGCAGGAAAACACAGAGAGAGAAGTTGATCTTGTTAAATTTCAAATATTCTGTCTGTTGTGCTTTTCTCTGCTCTGTTCCCGGCTCCGCTTTTAGTCTTACGCTGAAATCCTGCGTGGCCACTTACTCTCCTGTTGACCTAGTTGTGCTGCTGTGATGCCAATTAGGATGCAGCGTACAAACCTTATTGAGACCCCTGCAGTCCAGCAGGGCGGTCAGCTGGTGCAGACCGGCCTCCGACGAGTTCAGCAGATGCTGGATGCCCAGAAGGTCTCTCTGTGGAGAAGTCACAACATTACTGAAAAACAGACCCATGCCTGCTCTTAAAAATAATTAGACTTCCGCTTTATTATGAAGCAGGAGTTGTCGTGTTTGTGTTGGAGGTACCTCCGCTGTGGGGAACAGGGGTACTGCAAACTGCAGGAGGCTCTGGATCTGGATCTGCATGGTGGTCAGGGACCTCTGGAAGATGGTCAGAGGCTGCAAACAAGACAGTAAAGAGCGTGCAAATGAAGAGCAGCATTGATCTTAAAAGGATCCTTAAGGGAAAGTCATAATGGAAAAGAGAGCACACGCAGGGAAAATAAAGGTTAAGTCTGTCCCACTGCCGGATGATGTTATGTTTCTCAAAGAGTAGGAGCGGACTTCTTTTCATGAATATATAACACATAGATAAAAGCATAGTATCCTACATAACCCTGTAAATCCATTTGGTGGTGTATTGTGCAGTGGTACGGATCACTTTTGATAAAAGAAACAGCTGTATGGAGGCGGATTAACATTTAAGCAGCTTTTGCTTCACTCAACCCTTTGTTGCTGTTTTTCTAAAGCTGCAAATGTAAATATTTAACCTTATGGGTATGTAAATAACAATAATTGTGTCAACATACATATGTAGTGTATAATGTAGGATAAGCTACAGTATGTAAATCAAAAACAGTGCACCCTTAAATGCTAATAACTAAAGTAAAATCAAAGGGCATTTGTCACAAAGATTTATGAATAAAAGAACATATTATGTGGAAGACAAATGTTAATGTTCATCTAGAAGAAAATGCTGCTAAGGCTAAACTAGGCTAGTTAGCTTTCAACAGATCACTTCATCGTCTAGATTTCACTGTTTTCTGTGGCAAATCAAACTCAATTTCAAGGATTTTAAAGTATAATTTTTGTTTCCATGAAACTGGTGGGAAAACATTAGGTAAAATTATGAAGTTATTTAGTTTTAGCTAATGCTAGCCGGAGTAAGCAGTCATAGAATTGTATCTGTTTTTTTCTAAAATTGTCTAATATATATTATATTTTTGTAAAGTTAAAATAAATTCTTGTATTAACTGCATTATGACCCTTTTTTCGAACAGTAAAACATAACATAGCGACTCGTGTAGCTGGGGTTGGTCATTGTAGCCTGGTAGGTTCATGTTTCCACCAACAGGGGGCACAATAACTCAGCTCAACATAACTGGATAATCACATCCTGCCTGAGAGACAGCACCTTGTGCACCATGTCTTTTTTAGTTTGATTATCATTCAAGCATATCCTTATATGAAATAATCGTTTACAACTTTGAGTAAAATTGTGTCTTCACAGTCACACAACCTAACAGGGAGCCTTGCCCTGTGGCACGGTGTTAAATTGAAACAGGATATGGTCAATTACTTCAACTATCCATAAATGTAATTGCTTTCCTCTGATCTGACTTTTTTTTTTCTGGATCTGGATGACTGTCCGTGGTAAAGCTTTTCTCTGCTGCACTGTCTAACTGGCGTGAGCAGATTTAGTGATTTTTTTCTTCTTTTTTTCATTTAGCTTTGGTTATAGCTTGTTCGGCGCCAAATCAAGTAAAAGTAGGACAGCGAAAGCGGATGGAGGAGGACAGCAAGAAAAGGTAGACGCGGCGTTTGTAAGAATAGAAAAATAGCTGCTGAAGGAAGAAGAGCTGAAGCAGGAGTGATGTGAAATACAAGGGCAGAGAGGGCAGAGCTACAGGGCGCTGCTGCTGCTCGGGCTAAGAATACATGAGAGCGAGAGGGCGTCACGAGAGAGAGACTCAAAGAGGTTGTGTGTGTTTGCAGGTCAGCGTGAACTCCTGTAGCTGCCAGCGTGCTTGTGAACTTTGCACCTGTTGGGTATCTCTGTGGCAGGAGAGAAAAAAAAGGGAAGGGAGGGGGGGGGTGCTGACTTTGTTTACCAGGCAAGGAGGAGTGTTGTCTGCCCTCTGCTGCTGTGCTCTTGTTATCCTCGGGGCATGTCCACAAGATCCAGATAATAAGATCTGAGCTCTGCTGGGCCGGAGCTCACCGAAAATTGACGTTACCACTGACATCAGTCAGCGGCGTAGTCAGCGATGTGACCCAAAACCCCTGCTTTTGTATCTCTGAAGGGGAACCTCAGAAGAGAGGGTGGAGGGAAGAGTGAATTGGTTCATCTAATCTGCAATTTTATTATTGCCTCTGTCTTGGCGGCCTTGTGCAACTTTGGCGTGTTTTAGCTTGTTTTGCCCGACATCTGCCAAAGAGTGAAGTAATACAGACGCAGAGGAGGAAACGCAGAAATGACAAAACTGTAAATCCTGCTGGCGTGGTGCGAGGCGAGTCGGACAGAAGGAGCTTGATAGAGATGAGGCTTGAGGGGCAGCGAAATGAACTCTCCATCGTTCAATAGCTGTCTAGACGTTTATCTTCCGGCTGAACAAAGTTTAGTTGAAAGATGTTTCAGCAACATTTATGGTTATCTCACCTGCTTATAAAGGCAACTTCACCCTTATTCTGCCATTGTGTTAGAGAGAGAGAGTGTGATGACCTGCAGCAAAGGGCCACGGATCAGATGGGAACTAAGCCTTTATAATACAGTACGTGTTCGACCAGGTGAACCACCGAGCGCCAAGTGCCTTTAAAGGGATAGTTCACCCAAAATTCAAATTTCACTCATTATCTACTCACCCTCATGTCGACTAAGAGCTGTGAGAATTTTCAGAGTCCTCCGTTCCTTCTCTGAGTTACGGGGTGCAAATCTCACGTGCAGTATTTGTCCATATAATGGTTGTCAATGGACACCAACTGTCTTTGTCCAAAAAGACAACCAAAAAAGACCAAATTCCATTTTGCTCGTCAATTTCCCTCTTGTATTGAAGCCCCGACATGAGAATTTGTTCCGCCGGTCAGTGCAAATCACGTGAGATTTGCACTGACACAGGAAGAGCAGTGAACTGAGACACTGGGAGCTTCCGCTACAAACAGGTTTAAAATATAGACTTATTAAATTTTTCTGAAATTCTGAAAATTCTCACAGCTCTTAGTCAACATGAGGGTGAGTAGATAATGAGTGAAATTTGAATTTTGGGTGAACTATCCCTTTAAATGATTGTTCCAGTACGTTTTAAGGACGTGATTTGAATTCAAATATAGTCATTATTGTGGCAGAAGGAGGTGGATTAAGAGAGGGATCAGTTGGTCGAGACACAGATGTCAGACGGGGAGTCTCTCTATTCACAGCGGCTCTACTAACAAGCTTAAATCACACCCAACCAACCCATACACAAGGCTGAATAAAGTTCAAAACCTGTTTATAGGCTATATTATTGAATCAGATATTTCCTGACTTGAATACTTTTTTCTTTCTTCCTGCTCAGGCAAAAGTCTTTCAGCATTCAGATCAAAATGTGTTTCCAAACCGAGTCAAATTGAGGTATATTTAGTTGAATCACTGGGGAAGGCTGCAGACATATGTCATCTTATTGCCAGGAAAAATATAGATGTCATGATTGAGTGTTCTCAGCTACAGCTGCGCTCCGGCCCTGGTGTCAATAAAATGCTAATTTTCAGCCACACTTGGCTTCGTTTTAGTCGCCTTGACATACAGCAGCTGGCAGTTTCTTACCTGCTGGAAGGGGTTGGAGAGAGTCTGGTTGCAGTAAAGGTAGTAATGAACAATATCTGTGGAGAACAGAGGAGAAGACGCTGATTCATTTCCATTCATTCATTCTTCTCTTAACTGAAACACAATTACTGTCAAGGCCGCCGCCGCTTTACAGCATCATAAATGTACTATTAGTCATGACTCGCGCTGAAGCTCACCAGCACCGATGATGCTCTTCGTCTGGCTCATGAGGTACTTGTCAGGAGACACACAGAAATCACTCGTACCCTGAAATAAGACAGGAGATAACAAAGACAGAGCTGAGCAGAATGCACTAACAAGGATGAACACACAACTTCAGAGGGGAAATAAATTCGAGTGTCAACTGCTAAGTACTACCTGACATTAATATTTCATTAACACCTCCAAAGTGCTTTTGACAAAGCTGAATAATAACATGGATGACTATCATCTTTTTATCACTTCTTGACGCAGGGAGGAAAATAAAGAGGTTGGCACTTATAATCCATTTAAACATGTCTAGACTGGAATACTTTTCAGTTCTGTCAGTCACAACCACTTTCACTCCACTGCACAGCGCTAACAAGAAACCTGTCTTAGTAGAAAAAAAAGTAAAAAAAAAAAAACGCGGCCTCCCTCGAACTGTGCCGGCTGAATGCTAAACGTCCCCCGGGCTCAGGACAAACACAGTGCGTGTAGCTTAACCTTCTCTGGGGGGTACGCTAATGAGCCCCACACACAGATGAGATAAAGTGAGCAGAGTTCCTCGGCGAACCCGAGCCAGTTTGTCAGAGACGGGAGGGAAGCGGATGCCAAGGAGCTCTGGCAATTCAGTAGCAACTTTGTTAAAATTCTTAAAGGGAAAACAGTGATTCTTTGAGAATGCGTTAAGCCCTGACTTCCCACTGTCTGTAATTAAGGGGTTCATAGTTGCTGTGAAGAGCTGCATTCATTATGCATTCATTTACTGTGTACTAAGGCACTAATTTAACTGTAGCCTACATACACCCGCACATGCAATTTGAAGATTTCCCATGCTGGAGCCACACACAAATAAACGCAGCCAGTCGAGCACAAAAAACCGTCTGACGTGCACACCTGAAGCCACACACGGAGATCCTCGGCAAGACAAACAAATCCACCGTCTGTAAACACACACATGCCACAGTGTGGTGCCGTGGTTGTTGTTCCCCCGGATGTGGTGGTGGTGGCTGTCTGACATCATTAGAGCACAGCAAACCGTGCTCGTTCTCATTTTAAGTGGGACGCAGCGGCCCCGGCTGCAGTGGCAAATACATTTTCATGAGCTCGTGAGGTCGACAAGAGTGAGAGAAAGCGTTTCAGACATTTTCAGGTGGCAGCAGCGTGTCTGGGTTGGGCCCACGGCCGAGCGGTAAAGCCCCCTACAGCTGCTCTGGTTCCCCTTCAACAGTCCAAAACCATTAAAGCCAGCTGGTGTGGAGAGTTCCCCACAGGTGTGAATGACAATTTACTTTAGCCCCGCGATGACCAGATGACCTGTCCGCTGTTTGCTACGGTCTGTAGACTCTGAAAGCTCCCCCCCCAAAAATGACTCCATGAAAACTGGCTGCAGAGAAAAGGCCCAGTGGACGGTGGCAAGTCAGAGTCAACACCACAGGTTGTATAACAGGCTGAATGCTGTGATGGCGTGGGGACTGAGCCCTGGTTGTTTGTGCAGCAGGTTTTCGTGACCCATAATTATGTTTTGCTGCTTTGCTAGGTGACTTCTAGTGGCCATAATCATTATGACAGCAGCAAAGGTAAAAATTGGTGAAGCTGTATAAAAGGCAAGGGGGGAGTTGTGGGTTCCACCACTTCCATGCTCCAAAAACTGCAGTCCCTCTGCTGCTGCTGGGCTGGGACCAGAAGTGAGTAAGTGTTATTTAGGATTAAAATGCTTACATGAATTGGGATGTGGTTGCATTGAGTGACAGTTACTGGCAGTTAGGTCTTTGCTAAAGCATTGGCTGGGCTAGTACTAGTAAATACCTATTTTACCCATAGACTGTATAAAATAGATTTTACCTGGATGTTTGCACTAATTGGCATGTATCAGCATATATTGCCGCTGGCTTATAATGACTTTATTGCCGACTCATGGTCCCTGCTGACAGATAGAGGACCTAATTAGCCTTAGGCTAGCTCGGTTCGGCTCGGTTACTCCGAGTTCAGTGGGCGGGTTCTCGGTCGGCTGACTCGTGGCGTTACCGCCTTTCCTCCAAATATGGAAAGTCCACTCCCACTAAAATCCAAGATGGCGCAGTTCAAATGCCCGTAGTAGGATCACAAAATAGATATAAGTCTATAAATGGTGACAAAGTCTACAACTGGAGAAAGTTCGGTTGGATGGAGCAAAATGACACAGGAGAGTGAAACCAGCAGTGTGTGTTATTTGTATTATCCACAAGAGTTGGACAACGTAAACCATCGTCTAATGTTGAGGAATCACAACCTTGAGTTTCATCACCTTTACCAAACTTGAGTAAGGTCCAGTGCTGCTGTAAGGGGTGGGGGTGGGGGGCTATTTCAGGGGACAGAGAGTTGATAGATCTACAGGTTCAGGTTGAAGGACTTTTTGATTTCACAGTTCACACACTGAGAGAAAAATCTGAATGACTTTTGTGAAGCAGTTTCTATAGAGCAGTGTCATACGCCAGGTAGAGACCAGAGAAGCAAAAGTTGAGTTAAATTTGGTTTTGGATGGTTATTATCTCCAGATGATCATTTCACTTTTTCTTTTTCTTTTTTTTTTTGCCTCCTATAGGTCAAAATTTCCACATTTCCGCTTTGACAAAGCATCAATGGCTGCAGAGACTCATGGTACCCAAAAGGATGGATTGTTGTATTTTTTCTGACCTTTCCCACACAGTTTCATACAGGCAACAAATCCCACTTGTACACACACACACACACACACATGAAGGTCAAATCCATAGATCACCATGAAACTTAAAGAAATTCCTGCAGAAATGAATGGCTGCATTGCTGTGATATTTATTTTGGATGTTTATGTTCCCCAGAGAAGGAGGCCCTTTTGATTTTAGGGACTTGTCCACCTGCACACACCACATGTCAGAGGGTATGAGGTTCATTGAACTGTGAATCATCTGTATGTCATTTGCTTGCAGGAGTTTGGACTGAATGTCCTGGTTTCTCCTGCGTGTCACAGTTTCAGCATCAAAGCACTCGTAGATCACAGAGGCCAGAAACCTTGTAAAGGAGACAGATGTAAAAGGAGGATGACACTAGAGACTAATATGTTGTAACTGATCATTCCTCCTGCTGCTTTCTACCCTGGCGCTCATTATCTCCAACTTACATTCACACATGTTAACCATCCTCTGCAGCCCCTCGAGTCTAAACACAACATCCGACAACAAACCTGAGAAATAATATCACGCAGGCCCGAGGCAGGTGAGTCAAACACCAAGTGCTCCTTCATTTCATGTTCATTCTTTGAAATGCTTCTTCCCCTTTAGGTCATTCGAATGTTTGCAGGCCATAATAAAGCAAATTATTCACCTATTCAGTGTGACGGGCTTTTAAAGCCGCAGTTAGGGCTTCTGTTGTCACAATCCTTGACTTTGAGTTGAGCTATTCAGGCTTGAATCATGATGCTGACAAGGTGTGGGCTCGGGAGTTTTACTCTTTTGCCGGCCTATTTTTAGAGGTGCGCGGTTTGACAGCAGAGATCAAAAGCTCAAGAGGTGTCAGAAAGACAAACTAAGATCAGAAAGACTTGAAACTGGGCAGCGGAGTGGTGCGAACACCTTTTTTTTTTAAAGATGACACTGCACTGGCTGCGAGGGCTCTTGGTAGCTCTCTCACATTTGGAAATGGTTCAGCAGACACTTAATTAGCAACTATGTGATTATTTTCAAAATGTGTTTGTTTGTCAGATTCAAATGCATCTAATTTTTTACTGTAGTTATTAATAAAAGCTGCACATTTGTACGTGACATTGCACATTATGTGGGAAAACTGATGCTCAGTCGGTCATGCGCTCACACCCGGCAGATGTGTTTTACATGCAAGGATGTATATGCACATCAGCACATAAGGCACTGCATGCACGCAGCGTATAATCATCCCCCCCCTCCCAGCCCCACACATAGGGAAAGACATTTTTCAAGTGCAGTGTGCGTGGAGGTAAAGCAATTCATCATCACTGTCAGCTATGATAAGAATTGATTGCAGACTGGGTTATGTTAGTATGTATCAGGTCAGACTGTTAGTCAGAGGAGAAGAGGAGGGGGGGTGGGGGCAGCAGCTCACCACAGCAGTGGCCAGGTCGGCTCCCAGTGACGTCCAGCTGAGGACCAGCGTCAGGACTCCAAACACCATCATCCTGCAGGAGGAGGGAGGGGGGGACACAAAAGCAACAGCAAGGTCACAATGAATGCAGCTCAGTATTTTCAAGCTGGGTAAAAGCTGCAAGTTTGTCCACACGAAGTCAAGCTTGGCTCAAATTATTCATGATTTACATCCCACATCCCACTTGGCAGTAAATTATTTCCAATAATTTGTATTGATTATGACGCGAGACAATCCATTTCTCCAAACCACAACCATTAGCGAAACTGCGCCGGCCGAAACAAGCTGTAAACACAACGCTGACATATCATCACCTTTTAAATTCTCAGTGTCGAACTTGCGAGTAAAACAGCTGCCTCTTTACAAACGCTGAGCAGCATTAGCATTTAATTGAAGCCGTGTTTGTGTCCATGTAATGAATGTAAGTGCTCTCGCTCTTTCAGCTGTGTTTCAACAGATAAAATAATTCCTCTTTTAGCTGCTGAATGCTTCACTATTTTTACCAGCTAGGTGCAAACTTTGTCTGCCTACTGTTTGGCGCTGGACAGTTAGTGCTTTTTTATTTAAGAGCCTTCTTTTTGCTAAAATAAGCTGCCTGTTGTTATCTAAAAAAATATTGTGATAAGAGGGAACCAAAGCCAAAAGTGGTTGGACCAGTGGAATCTTAATAATTTCTTAAAGGACACAATATAGCGCTGTAGAAATGTCAGCTACAGGTACTTTAATTTGATATTTTTATAGGACAGAAGGTGGAAATAACACACTGTCAGATAGGGGAGATAATGCATAATAAATGGAGATGAGAGACCATGGGCAATCCCAAAATGAAAGCAGAAAGAGTGGACCTTTGCAGTAAATATAGTTATCAGCACCCTACAGAGGGAATACAATGACGCACATGGAATTATTTTCATAGTGGCCTCTGTTGTTGAAAGGAAACGGCGCGACCCCCCCTCCCGAGGGGCGGGAGTGGTGATCTCACTGACTTGAAAAGTCAGAGGTCGTGTTTATTTCTATGGGAGTTATTCTGCAGCATCAACATACAGTACAGTGCAGCTGCAGCTCTGTGGCTTCATGAACCCAGGAACGAGCAGTCCGCTTCGCTGACTCCCACATTCAATTACAGCCCCCCCTCCAAGTGGACGGCTGCTCCCGCACCCCTGAGGTTATAAAAAAATGTGGTTTTATTTTCCAAACAGCTCCCTCCCTGATGATCTCATAGTATCAGAAAATGACATCAGATGTGACGATAAGTGGGTGGAGAGATGGGTGTATTGTATTATATGTTTCTGCATGCAGGGCAGCAGTGATGTGTATGTAGCCTATGTATGGGTGCATTCAGTACAATAGAAGATCAATCAATGCCCATTAAAAGATGAACGTTGGTCCTATCATAGATCAGCTCTCATTAGGGAGAATCATCTCCAGAAAATCCAATAAGCTCCTGTTGATTTGACCACGGAGGCACTTTCGATTTCCCTCGTACAGCATGCCACTAGTGTTTCAGTAGTATATCTTGTGTATGCATGGCCGAGCTTCGTACCGTTACAACATGCCCCACCAGCTCTCTGGTTAACACAGTTCACAATGCGCCGGGGAGATACCGGGTGAGCTCCCAACACGACCCACCAACACCTCCATCCTTCTTCCTCTATCTTTTATTTTGCCATTTCTCATTTTCTCTGTTTCCCGTGCCCTCTCTCTCTCTCCCTCTCCCACCCATATCTTTCCTCTGCCTTGCGCTTTATCAGTTTTTCACCCTCTCCCTGGTCTGTCTCCCTCCTTCCCTCTGATACGGAGCCCTCACCGAGCTCTGACACTTAACGGGTAACGAGATAGGAAGGAGAGAAAGGCTGCACAGAGCGGGCATCATGCTTTAAAATCAGAAAAAGAAAAAAAAACAGAGGAGATGGAAGAGCTGCTTCACTATCTCACTGTTTCAGTGCGACTTACCACAGGAATGTCTTTCAGTGTGAACAACTACAAACTCTCCTGTGTTGCTTAATTCCTAGAATCCAACTCATATCATTCCCTTAAAAATATTTTTCTGGGTTGCATCTGCTGTTGACAGAGGGTAATACTGTGTTGCCCTCTGTGTTGATTCAACAAAAGCTTTTTATACTGTTGACTTCATGCTCCTGCAAACACTGTGCGATATTGTTTGTTAATGGTGTGATTATAGTAAATGATTGTTTTGTACTAACACTACTGTCATATGAGGTTCCACAAGGTCCAGCTCTCTGTCCTGTGTTGTTCACACTTTATATTATAACAATATAACGTCCAATGTGATGAACTGTAAAGCCAACCTCTATGCAGATGACACACTTCTGTTTTGTTTCGCTAACCCATCAGCCATTTAAATCTTAAAACAAATTACAGGATGCTTTTTTTAAAATTCAAATTTAGTCCTGAATACAAACCAAAAGACAAAGTAAATGCTTATTTGCCAAAGCCAGAGATATTGCCTGGACATTAATTTGAACAAATGGATTTGGTACCAAGAAGTCTAGGGGCATAAATATCTTGGATCTGGTGGGATTAAAAATTCAGTTTACGACTTGGCCCTCGGATTCATTTCATAATTGCATTTCGTATGAAAAGGTTGGGTGAGCATCTGTAGTAATAAGATGTGACTGGGCTCTATTAATTCATAAAAACCTAAATGGCAACATGCCATCATACAACATTTCCTTATCGAACCATGGTCATTACTGTGCCCAAGAAATTGTTACGAACTCTGTCAGTCAAAGTTAAACCATGACCACAACTATGGCACACTGGAGTCTAACTGTTTTAACTGGGCTCTGCTGTTCTCTCATTAATTAGTTTCCTATCTATTTATTCTGTTTTAGGCGCAGCCTCTATGATTCTTGAAGAGGACATTGCTGCTACACCAGTGCCATTTCTTCTCCTTATTTTAACCCATTTCATGTGCCAGGCGTTTCTTATTTAGCTTATTTATTCCTTCTGCACATAAATGCATATATACATAAATCTGTGGCACTGACTCCCAACCTAATCTATGATTTGGAGAGTCCAGTGCAAATGTGAGGGATCACACGATGATCAAAGAGACAGGAATAAAAGTCTGTTTAACAAAAATAATATTTGATCTCTCTAATTTATGCCTTTTCTTTTGAAATATTGCATACTTTCATCTCCTCAAGCTTCAAAAATCCAAATCCTTCAAATAAAACTATTGAAAAGAAGAAGGAATTTGGTGGAATTGGCCTCAACAGGAAAAGGTTGAGAACTACTGGTCTGTGTGTCTGCCACGCAATGTTTATTTCACAGCTTGTGGATGTATCGTGTGCAGTGCCGGGCTGCCCGAGTGATGCCCTCTGATCGGCCACTCGGTGCCAGCAGGTCACGTTCAAGCCGAGCAGGGGCTGCATTCAGTTTTGTGCTCTGGTGGGCGAAGGGGGGGGTCACTGTGCTCAGCTCCACAGAGCAGCAGCAAATCGGGCGTAAAACCTGACGCGAAGCACGTCAAGTGTAAAAGTCTCCGAGGCCAACGAGCAGGGCAGATCGACGCTAGCGAATGCACTCGCTGAGGAAGGGGTCAAGTCACTGTGAATTAAATCAGTGTGGGAAGGTGATTTTTCTGTGCAACTGTGGAAAACAACTTGCAGCTTGAGCTGCAAATTGCTGTTAGAATCACAGCTTTGTCTCGGCTTCTAAATTTGGCTTCGGCCTTGTGATCGTTGTGTCAGAGACTATTTGTGACTCAACATAGCGCGCACCTCATTATATTGTGTTTATGAGTCTTAAGTAAATCAGAAGTTCCAAGACAACATCGCAAACACGTGGCCTTTACTGAATTAATGAGCTTCCCTTTCACGAGCTGCCTCCTCTCGACAGGTGGCGATAAGTGAAGTGACCGTACATCATCTGTACGAGTCCTGGACGTTAAATGTATTGTTAAATCTATGCCATCACTCTAGAGTTTCATATCATCGCATCAAAGTCTGTATTTCTTGGTTAGAAAGCTGCAGTTTTTAATAAATCATCAAACCACCTGTCTCTCATCTCAAGTTTTTTTTTTTTTCTTCAAATCAACAACCTGATGTGACCTGGATGTGAAGCAGCTCAACTGTGGCTGAACCACTGCTGCTAAGTAAATTAATATTAGATCACTGCATCATCTACATACATATAGAATATGTACTTAGTCCAATGAGCTGGAAGATATTGAATTCATAACAAACTATAAATTCCCAAGTGCATTATCAAGACCAGAGTTTTGATTAACATTAGGGTGATATTATTTTAATAAATTATTATAATAAACTAAAACTTTAACTGTTGATTTTTTAACCACAGCCGTTAAAAGATAACCAAAAAGACGTTAAATATGGGCTGTCATGTTGGAAGAGACAGCATTTGTGTTATTTATGTTAATCACAGTATGTTGTGATTAAATATATATTAAAAAAAACATAATTCTGGTGTCACCACATTTCCATAAAACATATTTTCTGCTGCGAGTCAGTCATATATCAGAGTCATCGCCGCCTTGAGGGGATTCTGTCTAGACTAGTACTTGACATTCATCTGGTTTCGAACTGAAAATACGCTCTTGCATACATACGTTGCACTACTTTCAGTCAGACTGCAGATATTTGATCAGTGAGCTCAATTACATGAGTAGAAAACTAGTTGCTAGACTCAACTGCCATTTCCTCAGGCTTGTTTTTTTTTTCAGTGAGTTTGGACATTCAAGGTTACTTGAAGAGCTCTGACTTTCCCCTGTTAAACTTGTATTACTTTCCACACAGCTTCTATTACCATTCGCCTCCTCCAGGCAGTAAAACATATATTTTCCTTTCTTTCCAAGTGAACGCTGCGCGATTTAATTACGCTGCAATTGAAGCAGAGCTCGCTTGTTTACATTGTTTGTAGAAAGTAATCTGTCTGTAGGTCTAATGATTTGCGTCATCCGGGGAAATTATTTTCCTCTCTCCTTTTGCTTTCTTCTGCATGGGGGACACACGAGCATTGCAATCGGTAAATGAATGAGTGTTTGTCGTGTTTACTTTAAGGTTCAGTTCATCCAATCGCCGCTCTGTTATGTGCTCAGGCTTTGAGACGTCAATGAACGTGGATGCGCTCAAAGCAAGAAAAATATAGCAGCATCTCCCCCTAGAAGCATGAATGGTTTCAGAGAAATGAAAACGACTATTAGTAAGGTGCGGGATATTGCTTTCTCTCTCATAGAGCTAGCTAACTGGGGGCGGTGGGGGGGGGGGGGGGGGCAGCTACAAGCACCGGAAAGCGTCGGTATAGGACCTCAGAGCGTAATCTGCTCCAAACGCATCCACTCTACTGGAAGAGAGCATCCCTTGGGAGGGCAGACACTCTTGACAGACATTGTTGTGTGTGAGCCACAGGGTTGGAGGGTGAAGTAGGGTGGTGGTGGTGGTGGGGGCGGGGGTGGGTTTGTGGCTCGTAAGGGGGCAAGTTTAGTGCAGCTCACGACAAGCACCGACTGATTGAGAGAGACAGAGTGACGCTCGGCTGAATGAATGGAGGCTCGGGTGGATTTCATGCCCCATGGAAGCTCCTTTACAGCAGGGAGGGAGAGAAAAAAATCACATCCCATTAGAGATGGATGCACTTTAGCTGTAGATACCGTAAGAAGATTAAATGAAAGCAGAGGTGCTGCTATACTGCACATACAGTTCAGTACTTGTGTGTAATGTATCATCACTTATAGCATCATCTTTCAGCGCAACATTTATTTCAATGTGGTCTATCTATGTCTTAGTTCAGTTCTTATGTAATTTCTTACCATTTCCTTTAGGTCACCCTGATGAGGCTCCTCTACTTGCATTGATCCAAGTGTGCAGATCCTCTTTTTCATGCAATTTTACTTCCTTTTAAAAGGCCAAAAGCCTAGAATGAATACATAATACACGCTCTCATAACAATTTTTCTTATATCACGTTTGGTTGCTTTAACTTACAGTATATGTGTGTATTTATTACTTATTTATCATGCCTCTTCGCAAAGACGTTCGCTCTTCGTCACTTATAAAAGGTCAAATCAATTAAATATTAATTTGAAAAAAAGAAGAAGAAAAAAAAAAAGCCCTAAAAATACAACGCTAAATAATTAAAACCAACCCACACAAGGATCTCTGGAGATTCGGTGAATTGGGTGTGATATAGAAAATAATTCATGTCTGGAGCAATTTGATGCAGGTCAAGTGTTAAAGATGGGAAAACAGTTTTCAAGAAGTTGTATTGATAAGATCAAATGGCTCAGCTCCCATCTCTCTGCAGCTCTCGCCTCCAGTTTGTTGAGCAAAGCTAATGAGACGGCACCACCCCAAGCAACTTCAACCTACCGCAGGCGATGCTGAAAGGCAAATGGGTTAAATGTAACAGGGCTAGCAGGCAGCGTTTGTAGCCGGACACGATCTGATTCTTTGCTTTCCTAAACTCTCCAATGGGAGGAGAAGCAGCTCCGCATCTATCAACACTAATTCAGGCGAGAAAGTCCAGTTTTTCAAACTATTTAGTCTACCATTAAGAATTAGTGCACATTCAGTTTGGTGGTGTAACACCTGGAAAAGCAGTGGGCTCCAGCTGCTGCAGCTCTAATGTTGCAGAAACAAAGGAAATGTTCCAGTTTCTATATGAAGCTCCAGTTGTGTATAAGAGGAGAAGAAGAAAGGGAGAAAAAAAACATAAAAAATGCACGAGATTGTTTTTTTATTGTTTAAAAAAAGAAAAAGAAATAACCCAGATTTCCAGGGCGTGTTGCACTCACGTTGTTAGCAGCCAGCGAGACTGCTTGGCCAGGCCCAGACAGGCCAGCAGGCAGATGATCAGGTCCAGGATGAGGAGCAGCAGGTAGGTGAGCCACCTGCAGGGACAGACGGGGACAGAAAATTAACCTGCTGCTGATCAGTGTCTGTCCCGACACAAGCATGGAGAGTTTCATCCAACAGAAGCTCTTGTTGATGCAACCCGGGTTTTATTTATTATTAAAGCTGCATTTAAACAGTGTCACCTGTATATATTAGCATGTTTTTCTAACTCAATTACCTGACAGCCAAGGATAGAAACTGTATCAATATATTTTCAGAGATAGATTATGTTATGAAAAGCCCTGTTAGATGCTATAGTTTAGTCTAGCGGTTCTGATCTGCTCTTTATTTGGTTGGCTATTGTAACTTCCGCATTATTGCTAGAGCTCTCAAATGATTAATTAAGACCCTTTCACATGGTTCTCATTTTAAAATGAGTCAGCTGGAAACATAAAATCATCAGCTGGCGACAGAGTTCAGTGCCAAATGACAAATGCTAATCATGATTTTGATGTAAAATGACTGTTTCAATAAATATATTTAATGAGGTTTGACAGTTGTAAACTGCAGAGCACCAATCAGCCACAACACGAGTCAGGCTGTACTATATTATGAACAGAGAGGACCGAGAGGTTTAAAAGACACAAGATACATCGGTTGTAAACACGGAGAATTGTGACTTTTTGTGAAAACACTTCAGAAAAAACCAAAAGGACGAGTGTCCCACTTATTTTCACCTCAGCGGGCACATGTAATAGCTGTCATCCTGAGCGTGTGCTCATGCTTGAGTGTATACACTCCTGCGCTGCAGTGTATCCATCTGTTATGTGAGCAATGGTCAGTTTATGACTGGACACAGAGGGTCTGTCCATATGGTTAATAATGAATGAACACAAATCCATATGGCTGAATGTTTTATGCTGTGAAAAAAAGCGGAGGGGGCCGTAATATTCACCTTTCACCCTGAACTAGTGATCTATCTATCCAATTAAAGTTGCACCTCATTTTTTTTTATCCCTCTTCTCTCCTCTAATTATCATCTCCTACTCCATCAGTATTCATCTTCCTCTCTTTTCCCATCCTTCGTCTTGGACTCGTCCCTCCTAAATCATGTGCATGGTCTTGTTATCGTTTTAATTATTACTTTTTCTTATTTCCCATCAATCCGTCTCCATCACTCTGCAAGATCCTTCCCACATGACCCTCATCTCTCATGCTCTCCTCTCTCTGTCTCTTTACTCTTCCCTCTCTCATCCACTCTCTTTAATCTTTCTGTCTGCTCTCTCTCTCCCTCTCTCTTTTTCCCTTTCAGCCTTCTCCTCCTCCTTTGCCCTTCTTTTCCCGCACCACCTCCTCCCTCTCTATTTCTCTCTCATTTCATCTTTTCCCTTCTCGGAGCACCGCGGAGCTGGGAACGTCAGCGTGCACACGGAGGCTCTGGGGTAGCACTGCCACCGTGTTTGTCTGTGTTATCTTAATCTAATTAGAGTGAGTGGAGCACAGAGACACGTGGGGACTGGAGGTTACATGAATGTGTAATAGAAAAGCACTTTTCTTCAAGAAATCGTGTTGGATAGCTGAGAGCCCTTCTGAGTCTGCTGCCTTCAATTTAAGAGGCTGATAATGAGAACCTGACAAAAACCTCTTTCACAGACGGATCAGAGGTCATTGTCATCTACACATTAGTTCCATATTAATCTGTAAAGGCTTATTGAATATTCCTGTACACATATTGAACCCTGTGTTTCAGTGTCACGTATTTCAGTCCACTCAGAGCAGACCTTTAGCTGCAAGATATGACTTTTTTATGTCACACTCTCCCTTTCTGGGCAGCACCTTAAAGGTCCCATGTTATAGCCTTTTCCTGTGTTTTATTTAGAGTTTTTGTATCTATAAAAGGATATATTTGAGGTTTTAATACAGTTTTACATCTCCTCTCTCAGGCATTTTCTCTTGAGATCTAGGTCATATACACAGGCTACGACAGTGAAGTTCATACGAGCCCTAAGAGGAACCAAAATCCTGCTTTGTTGTGACATCACAAAGTCTGGATTGAAATCATGTTTAACCTTTGCTTTCTGCTACCAACTCTTGTGTTCGGGTCAGTTTTGACCTGTGTCTTAAAGCAGAAGTCAGCAGAATGTTTTTGTTAATATAAGTCCTAAATAGTCCTATTTTCCGTCAGCAATCACTTACATAGAGTGTTTGGACCGAAACACGAGTCTCTCCGTCACTCTGCTCTGCTGTAAACCAAGGAGAAAACTTTCCTTGTGGGATACAAGCGTTATCCAATGAGGAGAGAGAACGGCATGAAGGGCTTTAGCCAAGGGATGCGCGTGAATGTGGTGACCAGGACCAATAGAAAAAGGGCAACTTTTCAAGGCAGCCCGTTTCACCTGTGAAGTCATACATCTGGTATTTGGGTTTGCAGTGGCCATTATAGTGACTTTCACAGGCAACAGGTCGGAAAAACACGAGTTACGGGTTACCTGGAACGTTACAAAGTTGTAAGTCGTGACTTGAAGCCGTAACTCACGGTTTCAAAAGCCTGCCTGGAACGCAGCATTAGCCAAAACGACCGGATCGCTGATACCTGCTTTAAAGCAGCTGTACTGTAGAAACCACTATAAAAAATTTATTTCATCCAATTTGTTTTTCTTCTCTTGGTAACATTGTTAGGCTTCCTTATCCATGAAAAAGTTGCTTTTGCACTTGTGATTTCAGCTCAACTCTAATTATTGTTTTAACCAGGTCAAAACCAACTCAAACACCACAAATGTCATCATTTTAACCAGAGCATGGTTAAAATTGGTTTGTTTTATTTTGTTGAAATATAATTTCCTGACAAAGTCAAAAAGCCTTGATGCGATAAACACATTTATGTGGTACTTTTATGCATTTCAAACCTAAAGACGTGTCACTGCTGACACTGCTGACACTGAAGAAGAAGGCAAAGAGCATAAATATTTGCATAATGTCAGGGTCTGTTCATTTTATCAATTCCCTGATAAATGATCTTCTTGAACGGGATCGCAGAAACAGAGCAGGTGGATGCTGAGGATGTGGTGGGATTGAGAAACTTCATAGGTGATAGTGAAAGCAGTGGTGAGAGCAGTGAGCAGCTGCAGCAGCAGAGCAGGAATGATCCAGGTGGGCAGAGGGTTTAAATATCCCACCTTCCTCAGATGAGGGGAGCATGTGACTCATCAGCTGATCAGCATTGGCGCAGTTTGAACGAGCTCCGCAGGCTTTGCATCATTTAGTTTTAAGTCTAAGTTTCTGAATAAATACTGTGTGTATTTATTGCTCTGTGGACTAAACACATTGATATTCTCACAGTATTAAAACAGAACCTAGACCTGCTTTATAAAAAGGATATCTCACTTTACACCATGTGGAACCTTTAATTGAGACCAAGGATCTTTTTGATCACATTTAATTGCTGGATAGCCTCAGTGGAAAATCAAGACCTATAACTGTTTGCATCCAAATAATCCAACATCAAAAACGGAGAGAAAATAATTTAGTTTGAGTCTGTTTCGCTTTGGGATGTTATTAAAATGGATGTGTGGAGCCGTTCCTGGCATAGACGATGGGTATATCACTGCTCTGCAATTTGTATTTTATGACTCAGTAAAGTAACATGACAAACACAGTGTGTGAGCTTGGAAAGTAAACAAAATATTTCTGGATGAGTACACTGAAGACAGACAGCCAGCCAGCGCTGAGACAACAACACTTAGACTTTGATAAGTTTAATCAAACACACGCGAACACACGCACACACACTCTCTCCCGAAACTCACACACACACACACACGCAAACAATTTGCTTGGTTGAGGCGGTGCTAATTAGTCCATTAACAGTTTACAACGTCTGGCTGTCTGCTCTCTCGGTCTGTCTACTCTATTAGTGTGACGCATTGTGGGGTATTGAATTATCGGAGAAGCAGTGGAGTCACATTGCAGATCAATACAAACACACCGGCGTGTCTGTTCCTGCAGACTCCACAACAATAACCGCTGAGACGACACAAGGCCGGGGGGGGTCTGTCTCTGCTCCGAGATGATAAGACTATGACTTTAATGCTTTTGTGACAAGGCCTTGGTTAATACTGTAGTTCATAACATCCCATAGTTGTTAAAACCACCGCACCGTATTATGAGGCTCTATGCGAGTTGATGCAATGACTGCTAATGGTTTAATTGGATGCTGCGTCCCACACAGCCATGTCCGCAAAGGGTGTTTTTATCCACACAAGTGGGTGATGCATGCATGCACACATGCAACCGCATTATTTTATCCCATCCACTAAATATCATGTGATATATTCAGGTCATAACATGCAGAATGAAACAACCTACACATGAATTATCCATTCATATCAGCCGCGCGTTGGGCTGACAAATTGCTCGGTAATGGTAGGTATAAAAAGAGCTTAAGTATATCTTGCATCTCCAAGAATCATCTGTATTTTGTAATTATAACTGTAATGCTTATAAATATGCGCTGCTCCCGGCTTCTCCAGAAAAACATGCACAGCACCATCGTGGCTACGTATAAATAACTTATTCCAAAGATGTTAATTGCTATATTTCAGAAACTACTAATTAACATTTCAGAAATGTTTGTGTGCTGTTCTGCCTGCCACAGCATACTGGGTGCACTATACCCTTGAAAATATTCATGATTACAGTAAATAGCAGTTTAAGCTTTGGAGAGAATCCACTTGGATGGCTGCCATTTTGGGGCGGCTTTCACTTCCTGTTAGAAGTAGAAACCCTCATCGCCACCTCAAGCCCACCGCCCCCGCGCTGTACAAGCCACGACACATGTATTTCCCGGTTCCTCACCTGTAGTACTCGATGTTTGCCGTTTGATCAGCGATGGTTGCCAGGTTCACTTTGGCCTCCTCCCAGTCAGGCAGGCCCAGCAGCTGTTTGATCACGTTGTCGGCCATCTGCTGCATGAACTGCAGGGTCTGCACGTAGTCGCCCCGCGTGGCAAAGATCTCGTCCAGCCTGGCGAGGTGCTGGTGCAGACCGCTCTTCATGCTGCCCATAGTGCCGGTGACCTGCCAGAGACCAGAGGCAGAGAGGGAGGTGAGATGAAAGACAGAGCAGGAGATTTAGAAGTTGTGTTTTTTTTTCATCCTTGAGGGTGGAAGGTTACAGACTGCAGGGAAAAGTTATTCTTCCCCCGAAACAAAAACACTCTTGGGCAAGAAACTCAAAATCAGATGATACGTTTGTGCTCTTGCCATCAAATCCAACCTATACATTCATTTATATAGGCTACTTCCCAGCTCTGTGCAGTTGTGAATTGTTTTATCACACAGAGGGAAGATGTCTAAATATAGATCTTTTTTTTTCTTTCTTTTTTTTTGTTGCTCTAAGCGAATCATTCAACCAGCCAACTGCTGCTCTTGCAGAGCGGTTCAGTGGTTACACTGGGGGAGTCCTGGGGAAACAGCCGCATTATTGTGTATGTGTGCGCATGTATGTGTGTCCAAGCTGCTTCTCCAGGCTGCTGTTATGTGCTACATTGTGCTCTTAAGGGGTGTTATTGCTGGTAAAATCAGCATCAAAGTCAAACTTCGTCTTCATGTGTGTATTGTTGTACATGTACATTGTGAGAAGTTCTCTTCTTCTTCTCCTCTTCTTCTTTGCATGACCTTTATGATGTGTGGGCGATAAAACATGGCAGAAAATAAACACACAATCTGATTTCCTGATTAGCTATCCTAATGGTGATGTGTATTGCTAATTATAGAAGCAGATGCGTGTATGCTAACATGCTACATGATGGTCAACAGGCTAAATCCACTTCTCTGACTCACACAGCTGCTGGCATCACTTAATTATTCAAAAATAGTAACGTACAGTACGCACTGACAAATAACAGGTAACACAATTCATCTGGTCCATAATTGAGTTAGATGCTAGTAGCTGTGAGGTAGTTTTTTGTGAAGCTGCCAAGGTGACAGTGTTTTTATCCTCCACCTTTCTGCAAATAAGAACATACTGACAGTGTTCTCGGTGCAAAGCACACAGCTCTGAAATCTGCTCATGTTTAGGTGCCTTTGGTCAACATTTACTCTGGAAAAAGTTTCCCCCCCAAAAAACAAAAAACTCAAATGACCAAAGGTGAGATTAGCCTTAAACACGAGGGTGATCTGAGCTGCCAATCAGTGGCAGGCCAGAGAGGGAGAGGACAGAGAGTGTGTGTGTGTGGGTGAGCAGGCATAGTGAGAGTGGGTGTTTGTTGAAGAGGTCCATTTTAAGTAAACAGTTCAGCTTGGAAAACAGCCAGAACGAGAGCGCCCAGAGGTGAAGTAGTAGGTTTTTCCGCTGTAGAGTTTTGGAGGTTTTTTTTTTTTTCGTATTCCAAGCCTGCTGCTGTAGTTTGTCAGGCTATTTTCCAAAGTGATACCTATTTGTCAACCCATTAAAGCAGTGAAATCATGTAGCCAACCAGTTCCTTAAGGGGAAATGCAGTAAAAGGAACAAATATACAAACAAAAGGCAATCTCACTCATTCATTTTGATACCTCACATTTTCACCAAACACAACTCGACCACGATATGATATGATATGATATTATTTATGAGTGGTGAAGATCATCTGAACAGGTGCTTCACATTTCCTTTGGACTAATTTCTCTGTGCTTTGCTTAAAGGCAGAAAAGTGTTTACAGGGAGAGACATCCTGCTATTTGATAATTAAAAAGGGTAATAAATGCCTTCATTCAGCTCTGGGTACTTGGCATTCAGGAAGAGAGACAACTCATATTGTTGCTATGTTTGTCAGGGACGGGGGTTTGCTGGGAGCTCAGACATGAAGGGGTTGGGTGGAAGTAATTAGCTGGTTTTGCATTCAACGTGCGGCCCACACTAGGCAGCCTATGGAAAAACTGACAGACGGAGAAGCTAAAAAAAAATATAAAAGACAAAGAGAAGACAAAAGAAAGAGAGAGACCCTACATGGCTGATGGGGTACTGTCTGCTACACCTACAAAAATATGTTTTCTCAGATCGTTAATTGCCTCACTCGGTCACGCAGACTGTTTTTTCTTTCAACAAAGTGAAAGACATCACATTCCCGTTCCTACTTTCTTGAAGTTAGTGTTGCTTTTGCTGCTCAATTATCTTCCTCGTTGTGAGCTGTGACTTTTTATCTTTAAATGTAAGATAAACTTTAAATGTAAGATAAATGTAAGATTAAAATCTTTAAAAATGGGATTTGATCCTTTTTTCATTGTCTCTGCAATTAATACTGTTTGAATGTGAAAACTGCGCAAATAGCAATAACAACACAAAATCACTATATGTGTTCAGAAATAAACAATGTATTTGATTAAAGATGAGCTCTAGGTTCTATATTAATATTGTGAAAATGCCAAAGCCTCAGTCCACAGAGAAAAGCACACAGCTTGTATTCAAAAATTGAGCCATAAAACCAGCCGTCAGGACTTCTGTAACTTTGTGATGTCACAAGAAAGCAGTCACCAAGCCCCTCCCACCTGAACCCATCATCTAACCTTGCAGGATTTGGTTTGTCTGAGAGTTTTGACCTGAAATCTGCTATAATTGTATTGTATCACTCGGAAAACAAGCAGCCAATCAGCAGAGAGGCTCAGAGCATCCTCTCTTCTGATTGGCTGACACTTACCTGCTGTTAGTGGAGCCTGAATATTAATAAACACAGGACACCGTGCAAAATTTGGGACCCTTAAATGACGAATGAAGCATGACATTGAGTCAGAGATTCAGAATAACATGCACATGCAGGATTTGTTATCTGATCACTCATCAATACCGTGTCCTCCTTACACTGAGGAGATGGAATCGCAGACGAGAAATGCAGGAATGTATCTGATCCTCGCCTCCATGTGCAAAACGCTCTGGGAGAGAGCCAATCCTGCTAATCTCTCCTTCGTCTTGGGTCTGATCCCCACTGTTAAAGTGATCTGCACCGATCAAGCAGATACGATTCCCTGCCTCAGTCTTCTCATTTCTTTATCTCGGTCTGATGTTTTGAGGGCACGGAGAAGCGTTTCGCCCGCCTCGCATCTTTTTCTAAACAAACAGAAAGATGTGCAGCGGCGTGTTCCTGGCACGAAGCTACTTTACCGTGGGATATTCACTGCGGCGCGCCGGAGGGTAAATGACAAACAAAAATATCATAAAAAGGAAAAACCTTACAAATGACAAGTGGCTTCAGGCTGAAAAAAAAAAAGACAATGCCGTCAAATATCAAATGTAGATTGTAGCTTGAGGAACGGGAGGAAAATGTAGATCAATGCACATTTGGTAAAGGTTCTCGTTTACATGAGCGTGTGTTTATTTCTGAAGGCCCTAAGCACAACTAGGAGGGCTGGTATGGTCACACAGTTTTATATCCTTTTCCCTGCTTAAAGGACTCTACTATAAAATCCTCACTGAAAATCTTGGTATTCATGATTTCCATCTTTGAGATAAACCGTTACATTCGTGTGGAGAACAACTGCATTACTATTATTACTTAATAATGATTGTATCAAAGCATTTTTCCCATCTGAGAGTTCCTATCGCAGGATCAAGAGCGGATAAAGACTCTTTGTTTAAGTTTGTGTGTGTTGCCCCCGAGCTTCACCATGCTGCCTCTCAGACTCTACACAATATAAATCCCACTTCCTCCAGACTCCAAGATCTTTATCTCAAAGCTCTTTCGGGGCCGGTGCACGCCCCTCCGAGGACATCGTGATGCTTTCGAGATGAGTCTGGGAGAATTAAGGCCTGCAAAACAACGGTTTTCATTTAAGGCACAAACCACCCGGAGAGTGTCCGTCTCTAAATGAAAGAGAAAATTGTTGTTTTCTTGTTTTTCTTAAAAGCTGCGAATCACCACTCCATACAGACCGGTGCCAGACTAAAAACTGACGAAGACAGATTTCATGAATGTTTTGCTTCTTGGAGTGTGAGCTGCTTTCAAAGTTTTTCTTTTGATAGCCGCGGGTCACTGAGAGGGCCTCACTCTGGATCTGGATCCCTGGAGGACTCCCCCACCGCTCCCCCACCCCAGCTGCCCTGTGAACTCATTTTTTTTTGCTGCTGAGCATCCCAAGAATCACTTCTACTACTTTTCTCATAATCACTTAGCAAATGAAAGCCAATGAGTGAATTTGTCTGAGTTAAACAAAGGTTGAGATCCCTTTTCTTCCTACTCTAACTCACGGTCTCTGCATGATAGTGGAAGGACTTCCTTCAATTAAAATTGAATGCGGGAGCTGGAGCGTGAAATGGAACATGGGTCTGAAGTGCCTCTGCAGCTCAGTCGCCACAAAGACAGAGACCATCTTCACCGCTGGGTAACGAAGCTCGGCAGAACATCTCTTTAAAAATATATTCTTTCCCCCTTCCCCTCTCAGATACTTGATGACCACAGAGCTCTCAGAGAGTTTTCCTGCAGAGGGACTATGAGACGTTTATGGTGCTCGTGAAACATCGAACTGATTTTTAGAAAACGTGGTGGCCCCGCAGAGTGTTGTCCAAAAGTGGGATTGTGATGGCAGGAAAAAAACAAAACTTAACAACTCTGCAGTTCGGCTCCTCGGAGAGTAAGAGTTGACGAGAGGAGGGGGATTTTAACAGAGAGTGGTTTCTGCTACAGAGATGACTTCGGTGCTTTCCCTCCAGCTTTTACAAGGCTGCCCATCCAGCCTGGTTAGACACACGGGAAGTCATCCATTAGTCATATCTCTACTGGACCACATGAGCCCGGACTCCTATTAAAAAACGCATCTGGACCTCAATGAGAATTTTACTCTCGGCAGCTGTTGGACGTGTCCCGTAAAAGGTCAGATAGTGAGTGACGTTTGATGCGGAGTCACAGAGGTCTTTTAACGTTAATGAGAAATATGACATTAGAAATGACAATGACGACAAACGGCGCGGCGCTGACAAGTTCAATTGACAGCAACAACAAAGAAATCAGGACAGAGACAAATAACAAGCTCAGAAGTTCTGAACACAGACGAGGAAACGAGCCAATACAAGCAAGAAATAAAATGGAGCAGCTATTCATACCAGGAGCCCGTCTGAGTGGATAATAAAAACAAGGACGAGGGAGGAATGCTAAGGAGCAAGACGAAGACTGAATTCTGTGCAGCGATTTGGCGACGTCCTCTAAAGAAACACGGAACACAGGCGTTCAATGTGGAGTAAAGGGACATCAACTGGTGCAATGGTTTAATGATGTAGGATATTGGCTCTGAGATGAGATATTTTAAAAGGTTGTTTGTCTTATATCTGAGGACAACAACCTCAGGGACTTCCTGGTTTATAGTCCCTTCTCCACCTGAGGGGAAAAGATTGTGCCTCCTCTCCTTGAATGTTACACATTTCTTGCCTCGCTGCCCCTAAAACACCGCAAATTGTGCAGGCAGAGATGATGATGATGGTGATGGTGGTGGTGATGCTGATGCTGATGCTGTGCCTGCTCTGAGGGGGAGGCGATGATGATGAGAGGACTCACATCCAAAACATCCATCATTTTTCGGGGCAACAGGGAGGCTTTGGTGGGAGGTGGCAAAAAATATGGTATAGGTCTTTTCTGGAGGTTTGTGTCGTCCCAAATGAGCCGCAACACGCATTTCAGAGCCATTTCTACATATGCAATCTAGTTCTTTTGTTCACTTTCCAAAAGCTCATCAAGCTACAGGTGAGGACCGGAGCCGTCAGGGCTTCTTCTTCAGCCTGGCCGTGCCGCATCAAGCTGCATTCATACATGTAGGTTTACACTTAGTGCAAACGTGCACCGACTCCTTAAACATGTAATGATGCATGAGCAGCAGCAGCAGCAGAGGCACCACATACTGGGACTGTATGAACACAGCTGGTCATCGGAGGCTGCTTCAGTTTTAACTACACGGATAACATACACGCCTTACAAAGCCGATTCCACTGTGAACCCAAGTTTGAAATGCAGCAATAAAAAGGCAGCGGACCGGCCCCAGCGTTGCTCTATATCGCACATCATCAACCAAAGGAACAAAAATGTAAACACGGCTCCACGCTCTGTTCTGCCCTCTTTCATACAACAACAAGACCCAAAGGACCCGAACCACTCCAGCTCTTTGAGGAGGGCGACGTCTTAGAGATATTTTTCAAAAGTCAGTCTGAGAGCACGCACACAAATCGGAGCAGTGTCTATAAATGTCGACTCACGTCACGGGCATTTGAACCTCACCTGAGTAACTGGGACTGCTCATGTGGAGTCTATCCAGACACTAGCAGGATAAATATCTGGCGTGTACACAAAGAGTAATGGGAGGGTGCATCTCCACTCCAATTATCTTTTGAATTCTTCTTCTCTTTTCTTTTTTTTTTAATCCCCAGTTCCCTCACATTATGAATAGCTTATTAAAGCTTACAATGCGAATGAATGGAAGATGTTCATGTTTGTAATTATGTAGCCAGCCAACATCCAAAATGCGCTTGAGCTCCGGCCAAATGCTCCCGACGTCGACCCAGTCCACCTGATGACTGCGGGGATGCCAGAAAAACACCCATCTCCAAACAATAGAGTTATTATTAGTGCAGCTAAACACCTCCAGTGTCACATCGGTCCCATTACTGCATCGATAAAGTATGCGGGCCTGGCCGGAGTCCAGATTTTAACAGCCCTGTTGATGTTTCACTGTTTGAAAGTGAAAATGCACAAAGAGCTTTGTTAATTTACACTCTAGCTAATGAATGTGTGTGCGCGTTCATATACACACACATCATAAGCATATATTCCAGACCGTAACTAATCAAGGTCTTGAACAGAAGATGAGGAAAAAAAGCTTCTGCCAATAATGAGTCTAAATTCCTTCCTCTCCTCTCTTACACATTGAATCTTTAGAGGCTAACACTTCTAAACTCCAATTGGAGCCGGGCTAAAAGGCATTTGTGTGGGCCAGAGGGCAGTGAAGCCGTCATTGTCAATGATTTCAATACCAATTTCAATCCTCACTCTGCCAATCAGACAGCCAGCATTGCTGCTTGTTCTTCCCCCATCAAAGGGCTTTGTCTCCTGGGCTCATGGTTGATTAGGTGGGGGGAGACTGGGAACCGTGTGTGGTACACTGGGCCCTTTGTCCTGCTGAAGAAGTAGACTCCTTAACAGTCTTTAGCTGCTTGCAGTGAACTCACCCATGCACGCACGCACACACACAAGCAAATACGCTCACACGCATAAGATGCTGGAATAAAAGCCACCATGTCCAATTATGCGTTCACACATCGCAGAGGAACACACCGACAAGCTCTCACATCAGCTACATGCTAATGATTTCTCTCCTCCAGCCAGTGGGACTTTGGTAAATGAACATGGCCAAGAGCTTTACAAGATTAATAGGGGGTAATCAGTGAACATCAATTCGTACATTGTAGTATGACAAAGATATATCTCCTCGGTGTTAAGTTGATACAAGTTTAATGTGAGAGACTGAGTGCTGATGAAGTGGAGTAACTAAATAAAAAAAAAAGAAAGAAAGAAAAGGGATGTGTTTGCGCATTACGTGAGAACTAATCCCAAGTGACAGTCTACAGCAGCGCTACTGATCTTCCAACATCATACGGTTCTGACACGATTCTGCTTTAAATCATTTATGAGGTGCAACAATCAGCTGCCAGACAGCTCGGATCTAGTTTCCATTAAATCCTTCATCAGTGCAAGAAGTCCGAAAAATGCCACAGACAGAAGCGAGCTGTGCTGGATGCGCTGCGGGCCTCGTACCCTTTCAGCACAGTGTTTATTTCCGAGGCCATACTGAGTCACTGCGCTGAGTGGCTCACATACCGTCGCATTAATCTCCATTAACGCAGATGGAGACTTAATCCCGACTCTTCGACAGCAAGTCACCCAGGGTCTCCGCCTGCCCTGACGCCACCATGGTCACACATGGCTGGATCGCTGTTGGTCGCACACCAACGATGCAACAACACACGGTTCATTTTAGCGGACATTACATTCAGCAAAGTGTGATGTGATGCATCATATACAGTGTTTCCTGTTAGTGATCATAAACAACATCCCTCCTCATTTTGATTCACAAGTCTTAAAGGGATTATTCAACATTTTGGCAAATTAGCCCATTGCCACAATCCCTATAGTCATCAAATACACAATCCGACAACTCCAAAACGTTCTCATGGAAAAGTTGTGACCTGCATATTCACGATGCCATGAGACTGCTTGCCGAAAAAACTGCCCTCAACGGGAACGTGCATCAGAGGTTTTTCATGAATTTACCTCGAAAACAAGATGATCTGTTGTTATCTCATAGCGTGGTGAATGTGCAGGTCATAACTTGTCCACCAGAGTGTTTTGGAGTTGTTGGATTGTGTATTTGATGAGTTGGATGAGGGAAACCAAGAAATCCCATTAGCCTCCGTAGCGTAGCTCTGGGCAGCTCGCAGCTCTGCGCCGCCATTCTAAAAATAGCTTGCACTGACAATTAAAGGCAACAAACCTACTCTTAAGACTATAGGGATTATAGTAATGGGCCAATTTGCCAAAATGTTGAACTATCCCTTTAAATAAAGTCTCAAATCAGTCCATATAAGTAAACAATTCAAGTCTTCAGCCATTCTGGTTGAGTCCAAGGTCAAGTTTTGAATCAGTCATATGAGGCTCTGGTCGATCTTAACAAGTCTCAAGTCAGTCGATGGACACAAGACTGACAAGCCAGTCATAATAACTGTTAAGCCATTGATCGTGAATGTTGAGTGAAGTCTCAAAGGAAAGCTCAAGGCCTCAAGGCCTGAGTCCAAAAAGTTGAGTCACAAATTATCACTATTGTGATGCAAGTTTGTCTCACGTCTCAAGTGTCCAGCCCTGATGATTGTGCAGTACTGCAGACAGCCAAGCCAATCCGCCAAGTACTTTCTCTAGTAATGTTGCTTTCATATAAAAAAAAAAATCCAACAGTTTTAATGTATCTGAGTTTGACTCTTGTCTAAATTAAGAAACATGGCTTGTCATTAGTGTGAAATGTGCAACAGAGAGCTCCATTTGGGCGTCTGTGTGATGAGCGTCTCTGAGATGGGAAGTGAGATGGATAAAAATAGAAGAGGATCATGCACATGTACTGTGCTAAAGTGAGCTCAAGAAACACACAGGACGAGCCTTTGTTTCTGCTGAGGCCACAGTCACAGGGAAAGTGTGTGTGTGTCTGGGGAGGAAAGGGTTTTTGTGTGGAGAGGCTGTCAATTTGTGTGTAGTGGTAAAAAGCCATAAAGAGACCATAAATACATTTAAAGGCATACTAAACGGAGTCCTCGGGGCTTTTCTCCTCCTCTCTTTCTTGTGTGCGTGTGTGTTGGTTTGTGTGCATCTATGGGTGTGTGTATACAGCATTTCTGGAGCCTTCACTCCAAGCTGTTTGTTTCTAGCTGGATGCATCTCGCGTCTCTGAACTTGTGTTATGAAATCGCCCAAAGTGAACCGCTGAGCCCTTTCAGTTTGTTTTCACTAAAAAAAAAAAAAACACATGACTTTATTCATACATATAGGAACCTTATGAGGTGTGTGTTTGATGTGACACCTTATGTGTTACCTACCAGACTGTCCACGCCGCCCAGTGTGTGATTGACATTGTACAGGGAGTAGGTCAACTGGTACACGCCGTCGTTGGTCTCGCTGTTGCCATAGAAACCCACACCCACTGCGACGCTGCGGAGAGAAGAAGCATGGAGGGACAGGTGAGCCTTTGATAAATTAATGAGAAGAACAGAGTACAACAGCGGCTTGTAAATCCTCTCCGTCCAAGGTGACGTCCTTTTCTGTCCCTGAATTCAAAGTGCGTCAGACTTAAAGCCATTATTAAAACCCTTGCTGACTTAAAGACATGAAACAACCTGATTTTTTGGCGTCTCTGTTTCTGAAACCCTGCACTATCCTGCGGTGGAAATATACCACCTACAAGAAGTGTGGCACAACAGGAAACAACACCTACACGACATTTAATGAATATTTCATGCCTTCTTTTTTTTTTTTTCCGCGCTGAAATTTAGGCTTTATCTCAAAGCAGTATCATCGATTTTCCCATCAAGCCGACATTTATGAAAACAGGGAGGTAAACAGTCGGGGGCAATTGGAGACAATCCCTGGCAGAAGGCAGAGCTGTGAATACATATGTTAAACAGCATGATTGACAGTGCGTTGGAAAGGCAGAGCTTTGTTTCTTTCATGAAGGAGCGTCTTGCAATACCTCCGTAAAAGGCATTCATGCCACCGTGCACCAACTCAAAGTTACTTTCTTCTTTCACTTTAAATATTGATAAAATATTCCTCAAAGAAGTGCATACAAATAAGGGTCTGGCACTGTATTCTGTGTGCTGTAAACTCACTTTTTCTGATGGGCATGTTTATGCAAACCTCAAAACACAACGGTTTACTACAGCAGGGGAAACAAATATACTGTATCCATAGAGCACGGACAGCTGGTTTTCTTTGTTGAATTTGGTAAACAACACTCTTTGAACCAGATATTATATAAGACAGGGTATGGAGGGGGGGTATGTGTGTAATTTGGAATAGTTCTTCACAGATTCAGTCATGCAAAGATTTCATTTGTTCAGCTGGAGCTTCAGCACAAACAAAATAACCAGCGACAGAAATGCAAACTCTTAAGTCGTCTCCGTGAGCTTCGGTTCTCCCCAAAGTGCTGTCATATTGTGCTGCCATATGAACGGATTTGAAAACAGCTACACAGTCTTTCTCTACATAAACCCCACAAATTGGCCTGATGTAGCAACATTACCCTGAAGGCACAACGTGATCTTCTGCAAACACGATGATGCCCGTGGTACATTAGTAACGCTGACATGTCTGCAGGAGGAGACTCTTTATTCCCAGAGTCACCACTTTATTAGCGTACCTGGTTCAACTACTGCCATCAAATACTACAGCCCCGTAGTAAATCCTGCTTTTATAAAGTATGTAATGTTCTGATGCGAGGCTGCACTTTGTGGAACTGTGAGCTTATACAAAAATGTGCTTCTAATATTACCAAGTATGTTTCAATGCGATACAATACAGCACAACCCCTCGCCTGCAAAATGACCCCAGTAATGGATCAATACGCTGGACTCACATGTGCTTTTTATTAATGCAGAGCTGTTGCATAGGATTACTTTGGCTCTATACCTTATGCATTATCTGCCATCTCATTATCTGATAATCAATGCCTGTTTATTTAAAAAAGAGAGGAATAGTGCTTAACTGTTACCCATTTTACTCCCTAGAGTTTAGCAGATACAATGTATGGCTATTTGCCGCCGTTATTTATTATAGATCGATATTTTATGGCCTCATTAAGTCTACAGTGTTTCATGAGTATGGGAGCCTCTTCACTTATCTAATAAACCATAAAACATCAGTGCAGATTACTGGAGCCTGTCCTCCTGGGAAGAAAGAGTCTGTAGATGATCAGCGGAAGCAGCCCATCATGACTGATGGTTGAGTTAATTGTGAGTCTAGTGGTCGCCGTGGTAATTATGAGGGGAGCAAAGGAGGAAGTTAGGTGACAGAACCTTAACCACATGATAAACACCCTCTAACATTATGGAGATACTTATTTTAACCCAAATTGTTTTCCATAACCTAACCAAGTAGATC
Source organism: Decapterus maruadsi (assembly GCA_030347415.2). Classification (NCBI taxonomy): domain Eukaryota; kingdom Metazoa; phylum Chordata; class Actinopteri; order Carangiformes; family Carangidae; genus Decapterus; species Decapterus maruadsi. The sequence continues at coordinate 6,150,572 of CM064888.1, read as the reverse complement.
TTTAGTCTGAAACGTCTGGTATGTCTACTGCTGGTGCACTTCTATTCATTATACAACAGTAGAGTAGATATTTTAGCTAGTTATTGTACATGGAAACACACACCTTACTTTTAGCCATTCAGTTATTTCTCTGTATCATTAAGCTAGCAATCAACTTTATTTTTTAGCTTAAACACTAAATACTTTTAAACATCTGTTTTTGTATGACTTGTTAGCCATAGCCTATAGGCTACTTTACCACTGGCTAGCTCTAAACTTTATAAAGTATTTTCTCTTGCGTTTAGATATCTATTTGAACCATTCACTATTCTTAAATATTCACTCTTTATCATACATTTTTAGTTAATTTGTGCATGTTAGCTATCTTTATCCTATAAAATGTCACTATCAGGTTAAGCTAATGGCGACTTCTCCAGGGTTAGGCTACCAACTCCTTGTGCCAAAAGCCAAGCTTGCCATAGGTTCTCAAATCGCTCTCTGATTACCTATTAAACAGGTCTTCGAGGGTTTTAGTGAAGTTCACCTCACCCCTACCCCTCTTTAGGCCTAATGGATAAAATCTCACTGCAGCCAGGTAGCCTACACAAAATTGGCGACCCCGGACTTCTCTGCTTGCCTGCTAGTAGCCTCATATGGTATTACATGTTATAGCTGACTCAACAGGAAAAAAATATTTTTCTTAGGCTATTCAAATTGTGAATTGTATTTAAATTAATTAAGCTACTCCATAATAATTCAATACTTCCTCAAGCAACTACATAAGTACCTCCTGCAGTAAAGATCTGGAATAAACCACCACTGTGCCATCATAAAAATGTGCCCCAGATAAAGGCCAGGAGCAGGTCAGGCCAGTACTAAAGGGAATGTAAGCAAGAGTCAGGATAATTGAGACTTGGAGCACTCTCCTTAACCTCATGGCTTCCCCCCTTGAATCCTCCCTGATTCCCCGGATAAGAGAAAAGAAAAGAAAGACAATAAATCCACGGTCAGCGTTGCTCCAGGCAACACTCGCCTAGAATTGCTAAAGTCTGGCAGAGCTAGTGTGGCAGTCAATGTTGAGTGCAGGTGGGGCCAAGCAGCAGGGGCTATTTTCCTGATTAGCACAACATGAATAGAGCCTCATTAACAGAGCCCCTGCAAGTAAACCTCCCACTCTGCCGGGTTTTTACATAACCCTGAGGGAGAGTCTTTAAGTAAAGGGAAGAGGAAGATGCAGCAAAGCCAGAGAGAGCATGAATAAAATCATCAGTTTGTAGAAAGACAGGAAGTGACAGATAAAGACAGACCAAAAGAGACGGTCTGACAGTGCAGCAAGCAGTATACTGTAACCATATATAGACAGACATGGAGATGGACGGTTCACAACAAATAAGATGACACAAAAGCAGAACGCAGCAGAATGGGACAAATGTAGTAGTAAGACAAAAAGATAACCTTGCCTTTACCCCATGTGCCCGGATTAAATACTAACTCATTGATGATGACGCAAGTACTTTTTTTTTTAAAGTTCTCCAACAAAAAGCTTCACCTACAAAAGAGGAGTTATCTCCTCTTTTATCTCCGATCAGATCTCTTGTAACGCCACAGTAACACAGAAAAGTATCGGTTAAAAAGAAAAGAAGAAAGTAGCCTGCAGAAACAACGACTTCTTTGAACTCTTGCAAATATTTTAAGAGCAGAATCTAATTTGAAAAAGAAAAAAAAGGGGCAACTGGGAGGATAGCGAGGCATGTGTAAAGAGAGAGAATCTGTCTTTTTCTATCCCTCCTTCACTCCATCAGTCCACCCATTCCCCTTTGTGCTGCTCCTTGAAATATCTTTGGTCTAATTCAAAGAGAGAGAATATCATAGATTCGAGCTGGCATGCACTGAGCAAAAGTCCAAACTGTCATGTTGATAAATGACGAAGTAGATAAAAGACAGTGAAGGGAATTTTTAAAAAAGGAACCTTGAGCCTGCAGCAGAAAAAGGCCTCAGGCTACTTTAAATAGACTCGGACATGTTTGAATATTCGAGGTTTTGCCTCAAAAATGGCAGCAATGACTTGCGTGAGATGACAAATATAGACAGATGAATTTATATCTTCACCCTGCCCTCTTTAAGTCTCAGCGAGGGCCACCTCAAAAATCCTCCTAATACGGAGTGGGCCTATAATATGAAACAGAAAATAGCTCCTCTCTGAATTTTTCATGTGCGTATCTCTTGTTTTCAGAGCTACAAAATGACCAAAATAACCATTTCAAGGCCTTAGAAGCACTTAACACAAAGTTATAAATTTGCAGTGACTAAAAATAGATGACCTCAAAAAAAAAAAAAAAAAAAGTGAACGAGGGCTTCAAAACACCACTGCTGGTACATTTTTATTGCCTCTGAAGTAGTGGAAACACTGATATAATGTAAAAAGAGCTGCTTATCTCTCCCCTTTACTTGTGTGAGCCATTTCTTCTTTCTGATTAGCAACAGATATAAATAAATAAATAATAAATGTCATGGAATAGAGTATCCGTACCCTTTCTGCACTTTTAGATAGGATAGACAGTCTGAGTTTGGCCACAAGTTCATCATCTGTACCTTTGACAGCCATGCACTATCTTTTTGAGCTATCCGTCCTTTCTATTCTTGTTTAAACGAGAACTCCTTGATGGAAATTCAAGAAATTTGGCACAAACATTCATTAGGATCCACTTGATTAGTGCCAAAGGTCACACTAACCTCATAAAGCCCTGAATGTTATATCTCAACACTGTCTTGAAGGCACAAACATTTATTTGGACTCAACAATGACATGATTTGAATTTGGTCAAAGACTGGTGATCTTGCAAAATCCAGTTTTTGGCCTTTTGAATGTGATATTATCACAACAATTACAAGACAACGCTCAAAGGTCAAGGTCTCTGTGATCTCAAGGGTAATTCATACACTTATGATGACCCAATTAATCTAAAACGGATAAGGATTAAATAAATGTATACGCAAAAATGGTCATACTGGAGCTCAGGATCCAACCTTTGCGGTTTGTGTAACTCTAGTTTTAGATTGATTTCAAGAATGTAAATGCATTTTTTTGCTTTCCAGAGGAGCTGAAAAGGCTGAACTTTGTTGTTGACACTTTAGGTCCAGTTGTCCTCAGTTGAACTCATCTTGGACAACAATGTCCTGCATGACTGAGATGATTCACAGTGGGATATTTTCTGTTTGCAGAAATGCTTGCTCCAAATTGCCCTGGGGATCAATAAAGTTTTTCAAATGGAAAATGAACTGAATAACTGACCATAGCGCTGTTAGTGTTTAGATGATGGACAGTAACATTAACTTTTTTCCAGCACATTAGGATTCCAAGAAACCTATACGAGTGGATGTAATTTACTAAACTGTCAGAATGACTGAAATTGATCCAACTGTCACAGTCATATGATAAACTGTAAACCAGTTATAATGCAGCCAAACGAGTTGCGTTGTGACTGTGCAGACGTCTTCCACATGAGCAGCCTGATCTGTTACGGTAGTATAATTACACAGTTAATGTGCAACACCGTGGGCAGGGCTGCACAACCACAGCTGAGTGACATCTGCTCTGGCTTCACCGCTGTTAATTAGGATGGACATCAGGGCGGATCAGCTCCGGCCACTGTCAAACATAATTAGACGGCAGGATGGCAAGACTATAGGCAGAAACATTAAGGAAGTGAAGAGGGGGTGGAGAGAGGGTGAGTGCAAAATGAAAAGAGGAATAGAAGTGAGGAGAAAAGAAAGGGTTAAAAAGATCTGGACTGATGAGATGTTTAGTCCAATAGTCCATGTCCAAGGCAAAGTCTGCTGGGTAATCACATCCATCCTCTGGTATGTCCAGTAGAGTGACATAATCACAGCTGGGATTCAGATGAAGGAGAGTTGATTTCCCGCCGGAAACTCACTCCGTCTCATTCATGTCACAAGTCTTACAATCGATCAAGTACGACCACGTAAACGCTTCAGTATCTCCTTCAGCAGGTTGCTTATAGGTCACCCCAATGGGATTATAACTGAGAGCTATCAGAGGCAAGAAAAGCTTTGAGATGAGCGAACATGACGTACTGTATTTTCTTTTTACAGTATCCGACATGACAGCCAAGACCAGACAGATGGCTCTGATTCTGTTTGGAGGTTGCCTGGAGACCGACAAGCTGAGGCAAGACTCAGCACAGCGGCGTTGGTACTTGTCATAGGAACAATGTCCCATTTTTTTGCACTTAAAGAATCACAGAGCGACGTATGTTTTTAATAATTCAATACAATAAAATAAGAGCGGTTGGGGAAGCCTGCTGCATTCACAAAATATGTTTTCATGCATGTTTATGAAAGTTTTTTTAACCTAATTTCCAGAGAGATCTGGTGAAATAAAATGCAAATGAATGTGTTTCCATCCACTACTGTTACCATAGGGATTGTGTGCATTGAAAAGTAACAGCTGGGCGCCATGAAACCACTGCAGAGAAACACAGGACACAATGAGATGATGTAATTAAAAGAGTGCCAATGAAACCTCAGACCAATGAGAACAGGAAACATGTTTGCCGTATGTATAAATCTGCAGAGGGAAAGCGAGCTGCACGCTAGCGATGTAGTTTATACAGACCTGTGGTTTATGAAACATTTTTCAAATAGGTTTAAGGTCTCATTGGCCACGGACAATCAATTCCCAGGGCTTCAAGCTGCAGCAGTAACTTGAGCCAATCTGTCGCCACAAAATGCATTAAGACCTGCTGGATATACTGCACCACAATTTCACCTTTTTTGACATTTTTTCCCTCATTCCAATTGTGATTTAGCAACACATGTAGTAACTTTAACACAGAGCTGCCATTTAGCAACCGCTGAATAGATGTGCGCGAACCAAGCTAAGTGTTTTATGATTAGTGCTTCAGTCAGTGCTGTTTTTCCAAGGAGTGATTCCAAGGTAATTCAACATACACAACGTTCGTCATCATCTTGAATGTTTTTTTTAAATCAGAGGCTTGAGGCTTCTCTGTGGGTCTTTTTTCTACCATCTGCATTCAGCAGATACAGACGGTGGCGGCAAAATCTGACAAAGAAGGTAAAGGATGCATGATTTACTCAGTTGTGCTGAGCTTGTACATTATGTTTTTTTTTTTTTACATTGCCACGTTACTACAATGTGTTTCCATTGAACAATGAACCTTGTCTGGAATGATGTACAATAATGGTTGAAGCTTAATCTAATATTACTCAGCGGTTGATAAACATGACTGTCACATGGCAGAGAGAAGTAACCACTCTTCTGCTAGCAAATTGAATTAGCTCCTCTATGGATGGCGCATATCTCACTGACTGATTTAATAGCTTCTATCTAGTGATGTAAGTGCTGACTGTGTTGCAGCTGTCGATGTGCTTTAGGAACTTTATTACTGACTGTAAGTGAATTTTTGCCCCCTATAATTTGAGGTTTATAATGGTTAATGTTGCCGTTTGTCAGCAGCGGCTTAGAGGGCTGATTTGCAAGTCTGAGACAGAAAATGACAAGTTGAATATGTGAAAAAAAAGAGAAGAAAAGGAAAAAATCAAGGCCGTATATGTACAAGCTACGGGCTATGATACTGATATCATTAATCTTTATAGCAGTTAAACATAATTTCACTTCACATAAGGGAAGATTTCAGTTTAGTACAGAGTGAGATGATGCGCTCCAACAGCCTGCAGCCAAAATACTGTTCCTCCACTTTTAAATCCGAGAGAAAACACAGGGTCAGATATCATCTAAAAAAAATTCAAGGGAATGGCTTCTCCTCTAAAATAGTCTCATTTAAATTATTTAAGTGGTTTATAAAACAAATTCCATTTCTTCCTGCATAAGACATGATAATTGAGCCTGAAATTCATTATACATTAGTATTTTTTCGTCTCATAACACAAAATCTGTGCTAATGGGACTAATGTAAAAATTAATTCTCACCATTAATAACCTGTAACCTGCTTTCCATCATTGCATTAGGTGGCATTATGCATTCAGCGATGTAAACACTTTTTTTCCAAGCAAAAATAAATAGGCTACGCTTGATAAACTTTATAGACGGCTGGTTCAGGCGAGCATTAAGCTGGGGGGAAATGTTATTTACAAGCATGAAAAACCCATTATTATTTCTATGCTGCACTTTGTGTCAGGACCTGTATAATATTCCTGTCATACTCTTATCAGGACTGAGAAGGTAAGCGACACGGTCGGTATATGGGCTTTTTCATATGCTTTTGTGCTTTCTCCAAATGATTACAATGCCTATAATATTTCATAAATTCACTAATGCAGGCTCATATGATTCAGGTGCATCATCTAGACTATGAGACATTCAAAGCATCAAGGTGAAGAGACTTCTCTACCAGTCTGTGGTAACGCACAATTTCACTTTCAGGAGACAGCTCACATCACACCCACATCAGCAAAAAGCATCTCGCACAATCATGGCACAGAATTTGGGTGCAAAGAAGCAGCCAGGAGGATATTTTGTTAACTCCCAGTGTAAACTCAGAGCCATATAATTATGAGTTGATTGTGTCAATACAGCCTGAAACCACAGGCTGCAGCTTCCTTGGGAGCTGGAAAAAGAACTTGTCCAGACATAACGTTTAAAGAGAGTGTCGTCTGCACAAATATAATATCATAAAATGTAATATTTTACGTCTGGTTTTTATTCAAAATATAGAGCGCGGATGAGGTTTATCAGAGAGATGTCACCATCAGGTGAAAGAGACAGATCAACACCATCCTGATCTCATAAAATGAAGGATATACAAAACAGTGACTGTGCCTGTGTGAACCTGAAGTATTTGCAGAATATAGAAGAGAAGCTTTGGGCTATTTCAAAAGAGGAGCAGACTGACAGGCATGTAGACCAAAGAAGGGACCCTGAACTCCTGGAGAATACAAATAGGAAAACCGAGACAGGCAGACTTATGGGCATACAGTGTGAACAAATACACAAAGAAGTCTACACACACATGCACGATGAAGTAATAAGTTATGGATCTCATGAGGGAAAACAAAATGTGAAGAGACAGAGAGAGTCTGGGTACTGAAAGCATCCTGCCACTTACCACTCTCCATCAGGAATAACAAATGAAAGAGAAATAGCAAAACACATAGAATGGTAGACATCAACAGAGAGCGTGTGTATGTGTGTGTGTGTGTGTATGTGTGTGCACACTGTAATCAGCAGTTAGTCATAACAGCTTGGTTCACTCACCATGTGATGAGGCCGGCAGCAACAGCAGACCAGGTGACGCAGCAGGAGTTGGGCTTCTTGCTCTCCTCCTCTTCGTCCTTGCGGCAGCAGCACAGACAGCTCAGGTAAATGGCCAGACAGAGCAGGTTGAGGCCGAGCCCCGCCGCCGCCACGCAGCCCAGGAAGATGAGAGACTGGAGACACATGACAGCGCTGAGTCAGAAACACAGCCTGGTGTCGGATGACCCAGCTATTTTACCTGGAGGGTAAAATCAACTGAGACTAACAAACAATACAATTTTTGCAGATTTTGACTTTGAAAAGGTGTTGCTAATAACATTAAAGGGATAGTTCAACATTTTGGCAAATTGGCCCATTGCCATAATCCCTTGTCATGGCAGTAGGTTTGTTGCCTTTAATTGTCGGTGTAAGCTATTTTTAGAACAACAGAGCAGAACTGCAAGCTGCTCAGAGCTACGCTACGGAGGCTAATGGAATTTCTTGGTTGCACATTGACCACACTATGAGATAATAATGGAACATCACAAACCGGAGCTCTGCTTGCTGAAAAACTGCATGCATTTGCATGAATTTACCTCTAAAACAACTCTGTCTCGTAACGTTCTGTTATTATCTCATAGCCTGGTGAATGTGCAGGTCACAACTTGTCCACCAGAGCGTTTTGGAGTTGTTGGATTGTGTATTTGATGAGGGAAAACAAGAAATACCATTAGCCTCCATAGGTTAGCTCTGAGCAGCTCACAGCTCTGCTCCACCGTTCTAAAAATAGCTTGCACTGACAAATAAAGCTAACTGCTATGACTATAGCGATTATGGCAATGGGCCAATTTGCCAAAATGTTGAACTATCCCTTTAACGGCAGCTATTCATGACGGTGTGACAGTGATGCAGGGTGCACAACACCAGAAGCTGCTCTGTTTACACCTGGGCTCTTCCTACAGTGATGTCTTGCATGCAAAAGGCCCTTTTCAGTGCATCAAAACAAAAGTTCTCATTATGTAAAATGGCTCGAATGAGTGCGTTGTGTTGTCAGCAGCTGCACTATTTCCATCTTCTGTGTACGTGTGTGTCATCATGGCAAAATGTTTCTCCTCAAGAAGACACCTACTGAGGCAGTTCTAAGTAATTTGGCAAGTGTTTATCTGTCTCTCTGTCTGAGGGCACGTGACATCATTATAGAGATGTAATACAGTCGGATTATGGCCACGCTCCAACCACTGAGTACTGAGCAACTCATGCAATAACGACTACAGGATGTTGGTGTGCGAGGAGCTAATTCTCAAATGCAGTGAAATAGAATCAAAAAGCAGAATGAATTTAGATTAAACAGCACTTGTTTGAAGTGCAGTTACATTGAACATACTGTGTGTAGAGAGGATTAAATACAAGAAATAAGTGCTACGGTGAAAGGAGCTAAAGATTAAGAGGGGAAAGAGACACTTACAGTAGTTTCACTTAATAATTCAATAATTAAAGTTTTTTTTTCATATTCTAGTGTTTTAGACTGACTGTACCTGCAGCTAGCTTAGTAGCAAATGAATAAAGTCAAACATTTAAGAGCCAGATATCAATCAGTTGGCAAACAAAAGAGAGCAGAAGTAAGAATGAATATCATGCTGCTCACATCAGCCAGTTGGACAGAAGTCAAAATAAAGGCTATAATGCTCATGTTATTGCTGCTCGGTCTGCTGGATGTGTAAAAAGATCAATGTTTGCTGTCATGTTGTAACTGGACCATATCAAAATATCTGTCATAATGAACATCCCTTTCTTCTCTACAACATGTCTTCCTGTTTGTAGGATCATAACAAGAGGATCTGTGAATCTAAACAAACTCGTTCCAAAGCGACGACAGTCCGTGTGATGACTGTTTTAATGAGACGCATGAAAACTGATGAATGTGTCTGCAACCAGCAGCCCCAGAAACAAGGCCAGATGCATTCTGGGAGCCTGTTATCCTCCTTTCCAGCGTCCCCAGTCTCCAGCGGGAGAGCAGACACCTCAGAGTACATCTCTGCATCTGCTCCTCTCCCTCTCATTCCTCCTTTAGCCTCCCCCACCCTCCCCTCCCCGCCCCTCTCCACCCCACACCACCACCTCCCCATCCCACCTTCTGCGAGAGACGGAGTGTCGCAACAAAAATAGCAACACGAGCGTCCTAACAGCCTGAAATGAATTCTGCAGCCATTTGTGAGCAGATGGGTTTATTCAAGCTTTCTGTGTTGTTGTTTTTTTTCCCCTCTCTCTCCCCCCTTTGCTGTTCCTTTTTAGTTTGTCTGAAATCTTTTTGGTGCTGAGCCATCTGTTCTCATGCTGTGATGTCATGTGTCCCGCAAGTCAAGCGGTGGGATTAAAATCCAGAAATGGAAGAAGCAGCAGGATTATGTCAGCGATGGCTTCGACAGAGCCAGGTAGACTGCAAAGTGAAAAATCCTGCAGCTGGTTTCATGATCTGACACGACCCTCGTCCTGTCAACTTTGCTAATAATAAAACCGTGATGTCATCATTATGGCTTCATCTATTTTGCATTACGTCTTTGTTTTTTTTACTATTTGCTCCATTCCCCACTCAAAAAAACCAAAAATCATTCCCACTGTGCTCGCTCCATCTGTTGGGGTGCAGTTGCCCCGTCTTGTCCCATTTCACGGGTACATGCCTCTCATGGAGACGGCCACACATCTGCCAACAAATGCAAAAAAAGAGAAAAGAGACAAAGAGCGGGGCTGAGAGTCAGAAGCTCCAGTCGTTGACCTCTCCGCTCTCTTTCTAATTCTCCGGTGTCCCATAAAACAGGTGCGGAAGTTAATGGGAATCTGGCGCCGCGCTTTAAAAGACTGGACTGTAAACGTGTTAATGGGAGTTTTCACAGAGAGATGAATGGCAACGTGCACCGAGGTGACACCGGGAGACGGAGGAGGAGAGAAGATCTGAGGGCAGGGGGGGTGTAGGAGGGGGGGGTGTGGTGGTGTGTTTTTTTTTTTCCAGTGATGAGAGTTGGCATAAACTGAGTGTAATTGAGGTGAATGCAGTAAATGAGATAGAGATGTGGGGCGCAGGTGGATAATATGAGCGAAGAAGGAAGGAAGGAGGGGTGGTGGGAGGAGAAAGGCAGGGGGGCTCCCACTGAATGAACAAACACTAAAAAAAAAAAAAAGCCCCAAAAAACACACTTGGCCACCCAGCCGTTCCTATCGTCATGGTAACGCGCAGGTTAGCCGGTGCCCTTGCGACGACGACGACGGCGGGGAAGGGGAGGACGAGTGAAAGGGCGAATTATCACAGCCTATTTGAATTAAGCAGCATGTGACAGGGCCGCTTAAATTGCCATGCCTCCGTCTTGTGATTCTCCTGCAGCCAGGCGATGCGGAGAAAGGAGGGAATGTGGTGGAGGAGTGGAGGGATGGGGCAGCGGGGTGGGGGGTTGGGGGGCAGTGAGGAAAATGGTTAGACATCTGAAGAACCTGGCAGGGAGCTTCACATGGACCATGAGAGGATTAAACTTTGCTTTATGTTATCTTTTAGTATTGAGTTTCACACTACTCGGGTCTCTAAACCCCTTGAAGCCCATTATATAATTTAAAAAATGTATGGAGCTTAAAGTTGGAGCTCGAAAACTCAAAAAAACACACTTTTCTCGGCCGAAATTTACTCCACAGCTGCTTTTAAAGCAGTTAAGGCCAAAACAACACTCCGACCACTTTCTTCCTGTCTTTCACTCCCAACTCTCCACTGTCCTTTTCTTCTCTGTAGTGAGTCCAAAGGAAAAAAAAAGCCTTCTGAATTATGTAGCATCCATTCACAGGAAGAGCACATACACACTCAGTAACTGTACGTTGCACAAAACACACACAACCACACAACCCCATCGTGCAACCAGCACTTCCCAAGTGCTCCAACCTTCCATTAAGTTTAAAAAACACCATTTATCTTTTACCAACCACAGTGTGCACACATTCGCTCTTTGGTGAAATCAAATTGGCAGCTCTGACCACTTCACTGCTACCTAAATGAGCTCTGAGTAGTTTCCCATAAAAGCAGACTCAATATGTTAACACCCTTCTCCTTACTTACTCATTCCTAACTCAACAAGCCAATTGCGCTGCTGTCTCTCTCTCTTGTTTTGTTTCCTCTCAGACGCGAAGAAGGTGGGGTGAGCACCAGGCTGCCGGCGGTGGCACAGGAAAGAACGGAAGGAAGATGTAGCTGCGTGGAGGGGGCGATCCCCATGATCTGAGTGGGTGGGGAGGGGGGGGCTGACAGGATGATGGAGGGAATATTGTAGGCAATGAAAACATGGAGAGAGCAGGGTGTGGGTGAGATGCACTAAAGGAGATAGATGAAAAAAAGGAGGGGAGGTGGTGCCGGTGAAGACAAAAGCTTGTGCGCTCGTACTCGGCTTTAATGGGCAGACAAAGGCACAGCCACCTCATCCACACAGCTACCTTACACACGCACAAGCGCACACACACAAACACATACTCTTCATTACTCAGTGTGCGGCCCAGTTTCTCCACTGTAGACGACTTTGCCCCGCGGCGGGGACGTTGCATAATGCGACGACTTCTTCCCAAAAATAGTGAGCGAACCTAAGAACCTCATTCTGTAATGTACTAAAAAAAAAAAAAAAAAAAATGAACACGAGTGTGTGTGACAAGACAAATCAGCCGTGAGCTCCGCCACACACAGCGCCAAACAGACTAATTTGAGGGATGACACACAAGTGAACTCGGCAAAGTTAAAACGAGAGGAATATTTTTCAATGGAACTTTTGAGCCATCTGTCACAGACACAATCAGGAAGCCCCTGCCTGAGCTTAAAGGGATAGTTCAAGATTCTGGCAAATTGGCCCATTGCCATAATCGCTATAATATATAGCAGTACGTTCATAAATCTCACGTGCAGGTCACAACTTGTCCACGAGAGCATTTTGGAGTTGTTAGATTGTGTATTTGATGAGTTTGATGAGGGAAACTAAGAAATCCCATTGGCCTCCGTACCGTAGCTCTGAGCAGCTCACGCCTCTGCTCCGCCGTTCTATAAATAGCTTGCACTGCCAAATAAAGGTAACAAACCTACTGCTATAGGGATTATGGCAATGGGTCAATTTGTCAAAATGTTAAACTATTCCTTTAAATGGAAAGCTGCCAGTTTATGGAGTTCAATCCAGTTCAATCCACTCACGACTGCAATAATGATTACTATCAATATTGGCCAATACATTTTGCCTATTAACTGGCAAACCTTTTATAAAAACAAATTAATGCCCCCACTGAGACTTTATCTGAGAGGCTGTAGTGCTGCTGTGGAACATTTGGAACTTCAGTTGATCAATTAACCTATTATTTAAGCACGTAATGCAATAAATGCCAATTTTGTGTTGCTTATGTTGTGTTTTCATCCAGTTTATGTTCATCCATGACGGTTGCTGTGTGTGTTTGCATATAAACAATAGGGACATGTTCCAACCACTGTTTTGATGTTGCATCACTGGATTAGCCGGATCTGTATCTGGTCAAGATGGAGCTGCAGTGTTTAATATGAAATCAAAGGGAGAAGGGGAGCTCCAGCACTGGTGGGCCTACTGAATAAATTAACATTTAAGTCAGATGGAAAAATATTGAAAAATAAAGTAATTTAATTCCAATGTAACTTCTTTTTATTTCAATGTATATGCAAATTCAGATCTTATATGCTCATTGCTCTTTCAGTTGACTGCAGTTTGGTTTGCAGAGCTCTGGTGTTGATGTGTCCCGACCGACGTCGATACCAATTGTCGTTTCTTGTGTGTTTGGACAGAATATTGAATACAGCGTTTTAAAAAGAGTGCATTGCAATTCAACAACGTTGGCAGTAACAATTCTTGCCTTCACATAAGTGTCCAAAGAGTTGAATTTACACCTCTGTGACATTGTGTCTCAACCACAGTCTCTGGTCTCGACTGAATGCATAAAAAGATTACTCAGAGAAGGGGCTGCTATGTAAGATTGAGCTGGGTGTGCGCCTTTGTGTACCTCGCCGTCTGGAGGACACTTGTATGTTTTTAAATTGGGGAAGAAATAAAGAGAAGAAGAAGAAGAAGAGGCCTGCACACAGAGACACACTCACACCCCAAACACCTATAGGGACAAAGGGAGAAGCATAATGAGGCAGTAATGGCCTGGAGCGGGAATGACCCAGTGGGGATTGGGTGAGTCATTTACACTCCCCCAAGTCCCATCAGAGGTATGATGAAAGCCAAAGGGGGGGGTGTCGGCACAGATGGGGCAGTCGGATAATCGGACAATGATGCTCTAATGGCTTGTTACAAATCCTTCTGGAAAATACAACAAACACACAGACATGTTTCAAGATTATATTTTAGATAAGTGGCCACAACAGAAAACATCTATCGATTCATGAAATGAGACGATATGAAAAAGCTCAGAAAAAATAAACCTCTGAATGCAGTCAAGACTGCAAGGATGCAAAAATCGATACTGAGAAGAATCCGTGCAAGTCCGAGAACAACTTTGTGGGTCCTTCTTCTTCTTTCTTACTGCAAGACAGGTAGTGAGATGTAAAAATCCATATTTAAGGCTCCACAAACTTCAACTGCACACCATGAGAACGACTCCAAGCAGCGACTTCTTGCATTAAATCCAAATGTTGAGAATCCATGAAAAAGGAATGGCAGGTTTTTCTGACTTGAACATATACATACACATATGTGTGTGTGTGTTTGTGTGTGCATATAAATCTTATATAAAGCTTCACTGAAGCAGAATGAAAAGACACACAGAGGCGATGGAGGATGTGCTGTACGTCAAGACAGATGCAAATTCACAGCAGTGCAAAGTGTTCCGTGCCTTATGCTGAGCGCCCATTAAAAATAAATTTTTAATATGCAAGTAGTGACCATAATTAATATATAGGGATGGGAAGCGCCTCCATCTGTTACGCTACATCTGCTAAGCAGGACTAAGTCGTGGAACAGTGAAATTCCAGAGGCTGGGAGCGCAGCTAAATGCACGCTAAGCGCTGTGAAGTGTCTTCCGCTGCTCCACAGCAGGTGGCGGACAGCTGTGTGTAGGTGGAGAGGGTCTCCAGGCACAGTGTGTGCGTTCAATGCACAGAATGTATGTGTGTTTATGTGTGTGTGTACGTATCAGAGTGTGGACAGTGACGTTCCTTTAACATGATGGAGGTTAAACGGCTGTCAGCTCAGCTTGTGAAAGAAACAAAAAATGACATTCCACCTTAAAAGTCAAGGCCTGGTGAGCAGCAGGGACTTCCTGCTTCACCAGCAGAAGGTTTTATCTTTTATCCAAGCTCCAAAAACGTTCTACACAATAAATATGGTACATAAACACATGTAGCTTTAGCTGCGTCACATTTACGGTGCTACGGCCTTAAAGGGACACTTCACCCAAAAACGATAATTCACCAATTTTCTACTCACCGCCATGCCAAGGAAAGGTTTGGAGAAATTTTTGAGTAATTAAAACGCTTTTGGAGTTACAGGGCAGCAAATTTTCATATAATGGTGGCGGATAGAGCTCACTTTTGAATGTATGAGATTTGCTTTGAGATGTTCTTCCGTGTTTACATCATACATCCAATGATTTACAACAACGAACAAACATCTCACAGCAAATCTCACGCATGTCCACAAACATCAACAGAGCCACTGGGAGCTACTATTACGACAAGACTGAATTATCCATTTTGGGTGAAGTATCCCTTTAAAAGCTTAATTGTCAATCTTTAAGAGACAGACAGTAAATTTAGTTTTTAGACCAAGATGAGGTTCATATGCAAGAGCGTGACCATGCAGTGCTCTTTGAAAATCTTTAACTGGATCCCATATATAACAGGGTGAAGGGATGTGAGCATGGGGGTAATATAGGATGTGCTCTGATGACCTAATGAGCATAGTCCTGCAGATGATCAAAAGCAGACATGCACCTTTAAGGGGGTTGAACGAGGGCTGCTCAGCGCCCAGAGGGACCCGGGCTACACCCCCACCCCCCTTCACCAGGGATCAGTGGAGCACTGCCTTCCTCCATGCTGCTGCTGCCCGTTTCACTGACACTCAGGTGAAGGCCCCGGGGACCAGGGATCTGTTGAGCAGAGTGCACTCGGCTGGGCCTGGCCGTGTTCACAGCTGGGACGCCATTAAGTCCCAGCAAAGTGACTCATGGGATAAGGATGAGAGGAAGAGGGGAAAGCCAAGACGGGAAGAAGCGACTTCATCGCTAAAAGGCCCTTTAAATCTGTCATGCTGCGCTGCCTTGTTGCCCTCAGCGTTTTGCCATGACAAACTGAGGGTCTCTGGGCTCTGTGCAGTGTAGTGCTCATTTGATTATCTCTTTGGCTTTTTTGGCAAAGAGAAATGTTTATTCCAATAGTTCTGCAAAGCCCTCATGAATCTCTTTGAAGCATCTCCTTCTCTGCGCAGGCCATTGCTTACAGGACGTCTTTGGAGTGCGGCGAGGTGTGTTATCTCCTCGTTTCCTTGACACCCTCTCTGAACCCGAGGCCTAAACCCTTCCCTCGGGGGAGTCAGGGGTCATGATTTTCATGCTACACCCCCATCAACAAAGCCAACCCCCCTCCCCCTCCCCCAGCCTCCACGGAGGAGCAGACTTTCATTGTTGTTTCCGCTGGAGGGGAATGTGGCTGCGTGAATCCACTTGTCCCACTTCATACAGCTCTGGCGAGTTCGCACACATATTTGATGGAACCCGCTGAAGAGTCTCATTGTGCTGCTGATTGCCAAACACAATGATGAAACCAAGGCAAACAGAAGAACACCATCAACAACACCCTCTCCAGCACCAAAGATGATCAGTCACCACTGTCATTTCCCATTTCATTATTGTCAGATCAACATGAAGTATGGACATCCTGTCTTATTAGCACAGACCATGGCCAGGACCATCCAGCCAATCAGGTGATGCTAATCACTAGCTCTGAGCGCTATGGAGACAGATTGAGGTTAATGACCTTCTGGAGAACCAGAGGGGACACGGTGAGTGCATCTTTGTGCTTATGCGACACAAACGAGGAATAATAATATAAAGAAAAAGGCAGAAGAGGAAAAAACAAGGATGTCATGACTGTTACAGAGGCTAAGCAGAGGTGAATCACTGTTTTACTCAACCATTCAGAAGAAACAAGAAGAGGCTGAGGTAGGGCAAACAGCATGGAAATCAGGAGCGACACATTTAAGATTGATTTTCCTTGAGGAGGAGGCAATAGGAGTTGGTTAAAATCACCAATGCAATCAGAGAGGCTGCGATAGCTCAACAGATAATGGATTTTCAGCCTATGGGCTTTTTCCATCACACAAAGCAAACACAGCGGCACTGTACAGGCTATGCATTTAGCTGTGAAATCAGCTGCAATCAGGAAGATTCGCTGTAAACAGCATTATGTGGAGATGAACGCAAAGGGAATGCAATCAAATACACGAAACCATAAAATTAGAAATATTAACAAATGAAAGAGTGAAATGAGGAAATAATAACTGCACTTGCGAAAACAATAACTGCAATCAATCAAAGTAAAAGCGTCACTTCGAGGGTATTATAGGAAAATACATGTTTTGTTATGCAAACTTCTTATAAATTCTTGCATTTCTTCCACACATGAATGGATCTGACACAGTCTGAATTGTTATGGGGGGTCGAACATCAATGAGCAAGGACGGTAAGGTGAAGGAAGTGCTGATGAATGAGAGAGAGAGCGAAGAAACAGCAACACAGGGATAACAAAGACAACGGGGAAAAAAAGGAAAGAGCTGGAGGAGGAGACTGTTGGGAAGCATTGGGGTGGAACATTGTTCCCAGAGAATCTCGCTAAGAAAAGCCAGCGAAGCAGAAAGATTGGGTGTGTTAAGAGTGTGTGTGTTTGCGCCTGTAATTGAATAGTATGTCTGTGGCTTGTTCATTTGTCTCCTATCAATTCTAGGCCACGGTAATAGCAGGATAAAAGCTTTCAATAGAAACTTTTCTGAGCTGGACATTAAAGTGATCAGCGGAGAGATGGCTGGGAGAAGAGGATGTTTGTCTCCTGTGCTGCAGGACAGACAAATGTTCTTTTATCATCTGTAATTATGCACAGGAAGTGTGTGAGCTATTGAGATATTTGCATTAATTAAGGTAATAAAATGCATTCATTTCATATTAGCATCTGCTTATTACAAAGTAGCAGTTCTGTAAAGTGCAGGGAGATGAAGTTTCTCAGTAGCCTAGGCTACACAATATGGTGGATGATGCACTGATCACAACAGAGATGTGCAGAAATGTTACATTTTATTAAAAACACAGGAAAAAGTAGCCTAGACCTGAAGCTGTAGCTAATTAGCTTAGCTTAGCCAAATTATAGCCTTGAACAATAGAAAAAAGCCTGGCTTGACCAAAGCTACTAATAAAACCATCTTAATTAACACAGAGAGTTGTTTCCGTGTCTTGTTTCATTGTTTGTTTGATCATAACACAGAACCCAAAGTGGAAACATGTCAATTTGCTTTTTATAGGGTTTGTTGGCTTCCTGCAGTTTGTGCAGAAAGGCTTTCTAGTCTTTATGCAAGGCTAAGCTAACCGCCTGTTATATTTAGCACGAGGGCACAAGAAAGACGTCAAACCTTCTTATCTAACTCTCATCAGGAAAACTAAAGACCAACACTGCAACATGATAAGTCGCCTAGCCTATCACCTCATTCGTTCATTACTGTAGAGGAGACCAAAACATTAGCAGACCTTGTGCTGCTCTTCTTGGTCTGACACGTAAAGCCTTTAACACAAACAAACACATCACAGCTAAAGCAACGAGATCACAAATAACAAATAAATTATTTTATCTCATAGTACCAGCTGTTGTTAATGAGACACTTAATCATAGCACCGCTACCAAAAATCAACTAATGAAGTGGCTGCGTGGACAGTATTGTCTCATAGCTGGATGTGTGTGAGACCAGAAGCCCATGTGGTGATGGACTGAGACAGTATCTGGCTTTGGTCACAGAGCAGGAAACAGGAAAGGAAGTCATATGGACCAGGACCTGCTGACCTACACATGGTGTTTGACTCAACACACACACACACACACACACAAATGAAAAGCAAAGACACACAAATATTTGAGAAAATAGGTCCCTGCCCTACTTTGAGGAGAGTTTTCTAAATAAGTTTTAACCTCCTTCTGTCCTTAAGGCCTCAGGACAGGGAAATATAAAGCAACAGAACACATTTTGCAATCGCACACAACTGGAGGACGATGTGACGGCCGAGGACATCAGCAGATTATCACAGCAGCGTGTGCATCGCCTCGGCAATCAGAGGCAGGGAGGGGAGACGGCGCACAACGCTCCAGTGTCAGTTCCTCAAACTGTCTGTGTGTCTGTCCAACAATCTTTGCAACAATTTCCAAAATATGCAACAGTAAGATGAAGAATAGAAAAGCTTGTTTATTGTCAGAGGACAGAAATTAGAGAAGTACACGAGTCAGGTGACGGACATTCCTTCATACACAACAGCAGTGTACAACAACTGAGGGTGAGAAAGCTGCCTGCTACCACACACACATACACACACACATGTGCAGACAAAGCACAGTGTGAGATCCTGACCCCTTACATTCCATCACATTCAATGGCCCGGAGCCAGCAGAGGAATTCATCAGGATTGCCCACACCACAACTAGCCAATTACAGATCCACTGACAAGGCATGTGGCCTGGGTTACAGCCGCGGCTCAGCTGCTCAATACTCTCCACACAGCACTGGCCAACGAAACATCGATTGAGTAATCTCTTTTACAAAAAGAATCGACGTTATCCACTTTAATTATAATGCCGAATTTAAAGTTTAACAGATTTTTTTCCCTATTTAACACTGGAAGAATATCAATTTCAATGCAGTTAATCATCCCGGAGAGGAAATAAACTTTTCAATAATACAACAGCGTGATTAACTACTTTACACAGAGACTGTTTTCAGGCTATAAAAAACCTTACCGTGCTATAACTGACACCTGCAATGGGCTGCTGCCCATATTAAACTGATTATGTTGATGTGAGTCACTTTGCCGTTAATGCCGGCCCTTAATAATTTCAGTACAATTCGCCGCTTAACAGCTAGATTCAGGGGAAATGCATCACCTCTTTTTCAGTTTTCCATCCCTTGATTGCATTTACAGCACATTATCACTGCGACTATTGCAGTCAAAACAAGAGGTGGTGATCAGAATTAAGCTTGACAGCCCACAAAGGACAGGAAGTGTAATGGCCTCAATAGCCTTGCATCAGCTTGAAATAGTGTCATTAGCACTGGTGCTTAGAGGAAATTTGTTCTGCGCGGTGAGAGCATGAAGGGGGCTAGACGTATATATCTGGGAAAAAAAGATGGACAAAAGAGAGCAGGAGAGGAAGTGAAACAAAAGTCAGAGAGAACAAGGAGAGGTTGATGGGTGCACTGACTGAGGGGGTTTCCCACCTCAGACTCAATGTCTGAGCATGACAAGTCTCCTCAGGAGGAAGCGCTGCCCTCCTGCTGAGACTCACCACCCTCCTTCCCGCCCACCACACGACCCGTGGCTCTGAGTCGGCTTCTACGTTGCTACTGAGAATGGAACCTGGCAGCATGAGATGAAAACAGACTCTTCCTGATCCCAGCGCAACACAAATTCAGTTCAACTGTGCAGCCGTTTGATGTTTCGTAGAGCAAGAGATGTATGAAAACTACTGCTGCTGGGAAGATAGTTGCTAAAAGCTATGGTTAGCGACTCAACGATTGAAGCCTGTGCCATGGACAAAGTAAAGCTGAGCTGTAGCTGGCTAAACGCTAAGGTTAAGGTCACGGCTAACAAGGCCTTTATGGTAGGAATGGCTGCTGTTTGATGTTCCTTTAATCAGCGATACAGCAGCTAAAAAGTTAAGCATCACAACTAATATTGAAGTTTTTATGATAGGAGCTGCTCTCGGATGATAATGCAAAGATACCCAGACAGCTGCTGGTGGAGCTAGTGGCCTAGTGGCTGAAAGCTAATGTTAAAGATTAACAATGACAAAAAAGTAAATATAAAGTCAGAAAAAAGAGCTTAGACATGTTTATACACAATAACTGTTTCACACTAGCAACAGTTGGGCGTGTCAAACCCCCAGGCGCAACTCAACTAATAATGGAGCATTTAGTAGCTCAAGAGCTTGACGTCTCATTGGAGTTGGTGGAGACCCAACAATGAGCTAAAAGGAGAGTTGACTTTTGGGCTTAGGCTATGAGGAACATAATGCCAAATCAATTCCAATCTTGCTAATGTTAGCTCATATCAGCGAACTTTCACTAAATTTTGCTGTGTAACTGACATCACTTAATTTACTGTATTGCTATACCACTATGTTTTTCCATTTACGATTGTCCTGTAATTGTCCCTCGTGGTTATAGTGGTCAGTATTTGCTTTAATCTTTCACTGATTGAAGTATTTCAGTTTATCAAAGCAGTTGCTGTTTGCTTGCCCAACCCCAGCTCCACCCTTTTTGCCCATATTTTTAGACAGTCTTTGAAGGAAAAACTGAAAGTAGGATCACAAGGTAGGATCAGATAGTATATAATGTTATCATCTTTTATGATACTCCAGTTCATGGCAGTATCCTTCCTTTCCTTTCCAGGCATTATTGGTCTGATATCCTATGTATGACATTTGCTTGTTCGTATCACTTTTACCTTAAAGGTCCTTTATGTAACTGTGATTTCCACAAGTAGTTGTCATATAGTCTGTCTGTTATGTCACAATTCAAACATAATGAAGACCCTTCTCTGACTCATTCAGACCCCTGGGGGTCCTCTGACCTCAGACTAGAGACCACTGTGCTAAGACGCCTCAGCCATAAACTTAAATGCCATCTATTCTCACCATGATGCAACTATACTGACAGAGCCTAAGCTGTAACCTTGAAAAATTAAACAGTGAAATAATAAATAATTCATAGTATTTGACATGTCTTCACAAGCAGGTCATTAGTCAGTTGAACCCAGCCTACTTTGAAGGCGTGTGAAACACTCCTGTCACCGCCTTCTGGAGTCAGATAGGAACCACTTTTGACTCTTCGGGTTGAAACACGTGACTATGCAAATACAACTTATTTGTCCCACTTAAAACTAAATGAAAAATGTTACCCAGCCCAGTTGGAGCCAGAGTTAGTTTACAAGATGAGCTTGTTCAAACCTCAGCAAAACAACAAGATTTCTCTACCATCCCATGGAGAGGGGGAAAAAACATGTCTCACTGGTTTATGTACCATTTTCCAAAGTGGTATAATAACTGCTTTTAACAAGGCCAGTAAAAATTGCAACACCAAAACCAGATGGCACCAACAATCTATTTTTTGACTTAGTTTGCTGATCTATGGGGCTGGATGCAGCCTTCTGATAAATGTGGCTGACTCCTCAAGGTGGCTTCCACTTGAGTGGACTGCTTGACATTCAGAGAGGCATTATGATCCACTTTTGTCATCCATAATGCAAAAAATGTAACCTGAATCTGAAGGAAACACAAAGCATAATGGCAATAGACATCTTATTTTAGTGACTCTCAAGGAGTGTGTGTTAAGATATGAGTAATTATTGGTAGAAAGGTATAAAATCATCAGTTATATTATCATTTTTCAATACAGAGCATCAAACATTAAACAAACAAGCCTCTATGTTGTGCACTCTATTCAGTCTGTGTGCTTGACTGGGCTCCTCACAAAGCCTCATGTCCCATCTTCCTCTACTGACCTGCTGGTAGTTCTCCTCCTCAGGCTGGAAGCTGTTCTCAATGGGCTGAAACCTCAGGTTGATGTGAGGAAAATTGTGAAGCCAGTAAGTCCACCAGGGCGCAATGTAATCCACCCGAGCCGAAGACATCCCTGCCCCGAGAAAAAGTTAGGCTCCAGCCTAAATTAGCCTCTCTGTGCTGAAGCGGGCAGTTTGGTCCGCTGCCGGAGATCCCTACTCCTCCAGACTCATATCAAACAAAGGCAGTGATAAAAGCATGCTCGTTTATGGAAACACGCTCTGAGCCGCATGAGACAAAAACGTGGCCCAAGTCGTGCAACGGACAGTCGCGAGGCTGCAAAGTGAAATCCCACCAAAAAAAGAGAAGGTTCCTTGGGCAAAGAGGAATCAATCACAGCGCACCCATGTCTCCCGTGTCCGTGTGGACCCACTGCTACTATCCGATAGACAGCTGCTCCGAGCGCACGGCACAGTCACAAGAGGGAGCGCGCACTGATTGAAAGGGTTCAGGACATGAGGAGACACGGGAGCGCGCTCAGACGCCCTGCCGAGGAGTTGGAAAGTGTAATTTCCCCACACGTGTTCAGTAAATACTATTTAATAGTAGGCTAGTACTATTTTATCTGGACGCGTTGTTTCTAAGTGTCGTGTTATCTGTCCATCTGTTTAATCAGCTGCTGTGCTGCCACCTAGTGTTCAACAGAGGCAATTACAAGCATCTTTAACTCTGAGCATAGTGCTAATGAGAACGTTTTATCATTTAGGTATACTTCTTGACCTCAGTACTAAAATATTTCATTTAAGTTTAATGTGTGGATAAAGGGCCACATATTAAACCTAATGTTAAAATGGCAGAAAAATAGTTCCTGCATATAACCATTATAGAATTATGGCAGAATTCATTATTTACACTGTCCTATTATCTTGTACACATGGAATATCCAAAAATCTACTGTATTGAAGAGGTATGACATTCATTTAAAAACCTTATTTTTGTTTTACATTCAAGACCTTTACATGATTTGTCATTTTCAGTTTTGTTTCTTCTTACTGAACTTTTACTGCTTGAGACTACAATAAATCGAGATGAGAATGAGCAGTGAGTGGCACCACCTACAGGATAATAAGTGTCAATGTCTTCACAGCTTTTGAGGAAAGAAATGAGCTATATTGAAGTTTGATTGTAAACTGTTCCAGGATAGAAAATGATGCATTTCTGTTTTCTAATCCACCATGTGGCAAAACATAAAACCAGACAAGTGACTTAGTTTTCCAATTTTTATTACAATTATCTGTACATCACGGATTTACTTCAGCTCCTTCACAGCCAGACCTGTAAACAGAGAAACACTGGTTAGAGATTTATTCACTGGTAATGAAGGAATGATTAAAAGAGTCACATGCTTTATATGCAATTACTAAAAAGAAATAAGTAAACACCACAGACTGGATCATTATTTCATTTAATTTTAAAAATGGGTGCTAGTAACTCATATTTATCAATGTGGAGGTTTCTTTTTTATTTGAAGCTTAAGGCATGTTGTAAAATGACAGGGTATACAGTGTAGTATTTTTCTCTCCAAATGAATTACAAATAAATTACTGAACTGAATGTGAATAATCTGTTACATAATACAACCAAATCATTGCGGTTGATGAAGACTAATTACATTTGCATCAGCTCGGAGGGTTTCCAAGGAGACTAAATGGTTTTTTTAATACATGGATGAATTTTTCTTCCTGGATATGAACTTTGTAAATCAGCCGCACAATTAATTTTTCCAAACTGGAAAAAGGAGGTTTTATTTTGCATTTGGGCTTCCACTATTCACTCATAAGTTTAGATTGTGATAATAAAAACCAGGTGCATCTTTGCTTAAATCTGAACACATGCAGATCAGTGTATATAGGTTTTATATTGAGTGACAGACTATTTTAAATGATGTTTTCACTATTCTGACTGTTGCTCTGGACTATGTTCATGTGGTTTATACCATTATAGACTGCCTCAGGTTGACCAGGTTATCTGACGAGACTTGTACAGGGACGTTTTGTCAGTGGACCGGTGGAACTAACGTTTCTGTAAGAAGCCGAAACGCAGCACTTGGTCCATCCTTATTCTAGCAAGAGTGTGATGCATCACTGGCACATCAGCCTGAGATGTTTGGACTTCTTGCAGACTGACTGCACAAACATCTTAACTGGAAGCCATAGAAAGCCCAAAAGGCAGTATGTAACAAGTTATTTGTATCGTCTGCATCAGAGATCCTGAAGAGGAACATCTTTAAGTGATCTGTCCCAAATCTTTGAGCCAATGAAACTGCTGCTTCTATATGATACTGTATTGTGGTATTCCATGTGTACATTTGTTTTAGTGATGACTATGCCCAGTTGATGTTGTATTATCTACTCCAGTGTTTCCCCTGTTTTTACTCACTGCTAAATTATGAGTGCCACTATTAAAATTTCACACCATCATTAATATCAACAGGCTACTAATGATTTTCACTCGCACACTGTGTGAGAACTACGACATCCGACATTATCCTGGAACTGTTAAGTGACTGGTGTGTGCATCAAATCCTTCTGGACTGTCTCCTCATTCTTCAATAGACATTTGCATAAAAGGTCACATTGGTAATGTGGCATAGCTGCTCTAGGAAATGGGGCAGTGCGTCACAAGTGAGCGGCAGAACGGTGACGGTGCGGCACTGGAAAAGGTCAGCGGTAGAAGTATAGTATGGGCTGCAGAATCAGTTGATAAATGCTGCAGCTTTTTGCTTGAGTTAACTTGTTTCCAAATGCGGCCGCCGCTGTTAACTAATGGGCGAGTGATTTTATGTTCTAGAGTTTTATTTTTTGGTATTAATTTGTACAGATGTCAGAGGCTGTAAAGCAAGATGCGAATGACAACCATGAATTATCCTACCTATAATGACTCCAGGGTTGTTTAATTTGAAGCTGTTCTGATTCGTAAGAACACAACAGCACAACGCTGCACTATAAATTTAAAAAAGTCTACCTGGTCAAGTATACTGAATACTAATTTCTGCATTTGTTTCTAATGATCTTGCATTGACTTCACTCAAACTCGATGCACAAGTTGAATCGATTTCCAATTAAATGCAATGATGTCCAAGTCCTGCCTTATTGTGGCTTTAATTTGACCTCTTTAATTACAACACAAATGCACAGTGCATTTCTATGTCTAAGCATCCTCTGCAGTTACCAGAGGCATCAGCCCTGTGTTTGTGGCGTGCATGTGCACCAATTATGACATTCTGGTACAAGATAAACAACCAGACCATCTCGTAGAAAGATGCTCTACACTTCCAGGGGACCAATACTCCTAAGGTTTCCTTTAATTAAACTGAGGAAAGATGCAGAAATACTGCTGTGTTGCAAGTCACTGATGTTATTATCTTAGTACTGACCTGGGGGCAGGGACTGTTTGAGCTTCTCAGCCTTCTCCTTGTCTGTGATGACCAGGGTGTACAGGTACCTGCTGCAGCGGACCTTGAACTTAACATTGTCCTTGTTCTTCTTGATCTTTACGGCTGCAGGAAGACAAAGACGACAAAAGTTTTAGTTAGTTGGGAATCACTCACGGTATCTGACCTTAGACCCATGAAATGGGACACTGAAAATGGATGAACAAGTCTGTGTTCAAGGACAATTCAACACAATAATCACAATGGCAACCAACTAAAACTAACATGAGTACTAATGCATCCAGCTCATGCAAGTTACAAACTTTATAGTTACACCCAAACACTTTCCTGAAAGCCAAATTACACCTGGTCAGCCGACCAGCTGAATGCAAACCAAAAGACCTTCTCCATCTCTCATACAAGACATACAAATCAAACATAAGACCATGCAAGTTCTTTTCACACAAACTATTTCATAAACTAAATGAAAAAAGAAAATATCAGCTTCTAAAAAAACAAAAAAAACATTTGTTACTTTGGTCTCTACTACAATCACATGGTTTTTCAAAACACCATTCATGAAAATAAGCTCCCAACATGCTCACATGTGCTTTGAATTTTAACACCAAGACTAGCATCATTCATTAAATTCAGCTGCACAACAAGGTGAGTGTAACAGGTGAACTTACACTTGGCATCCTTCCTCCTGGCCGTCAGAAGGAAATCTTTGATTTCTTCTATCTTGCGAGGCTGTAAGTGAGGAACAACAAAGAAGGGCTCATAAGTAACTATAACAGTAGTACAACTAAATACTGACGAGACTTGTACAGGGACGTTTTGTCAGTGGACCGGTGGAACTAACATTTCTGTAAAAAGCCGAAACGCAGCACTTGGTCCATCCTTATTCTAGCAAGAGTGTGATGCATCACTGGCACATCAGCCTGAGATGTTTGGACTTCTTGCAGACTGACCGCATAAACATCTTAACTGGAAGCCATAGAAAGTCCAAAAGGCAGTATGTAACAAGTTATTTGTATCGTCTGCAGCAGAGATCCTGACAAGAGTATCTTTAAGTTATCTCTGTCCCAAATCTCTGAGCCAATGAAACTGCTGCTAATGCTTCTATATGATACTGTATTGTGGTATTACATGTGTACATTTGTTTTTGTGATGATTATGCCCAGTTGATGTTGTATGCTGACTGTCAATGTGCTAAAGGAACAATTTCAACGGTGTGTTTCACCACTGGGCAAAAAGGCTTCTTACATTAGTTAGCAATAGTGGCTAACGTCAGGTACCCGAACCAATACAAACTGTTGCACTTCTGGCTATCGACTTGAACAATTGTAACTGTAATGCTTCATCGTTTGAGGTAATGATACAACTATCAGTCGGTGGACATGTCCACATTGACAGACGGAGGCCGGGTGGCTCACGCTAGCTGTGAGAGCCACCATGCTAATGCTAACCCGCCAAAGCTAACCAATTTACAAGCTGAAAGCCGGTTACTCCTTCACCTTCAAGTCACATTATATGCAATAACATGCCACGTTTAACGTATACAACATAAACGGGAACAAGCTTCAGTGTTAAGATAGAGAAAAACCTTACCATGTTGCCGTTTCAGCGGACTGTGTCTGCGAGAAGCGAGAGAGAGACGGTGTTATTTGGACGGGTTAAAACATCGGGTTGAAAAAGTGTTGGAAAGTACATTTTTATCTTATTATATCGTCGCTGAGATGCGTAATTGTAAGTTAGTAATCGATTTAATACAAATATGAACGTTTATGAGGATGGATGATGATTGAAATCGTTGGTTTATTTGGGTGAAAATGTGTAACTCACTCAGTCTGCCAGAGAGGGGATGAAAAGGGGTGGAACTTCCGGTTCGAAAAGCTTTTATACTGGAGTACGGCAACCGCGGAGGGCCAAAGTCAGTAAGAAAAGCGAATCTTCCGCTGTGAGCTGGTAGAAACTGTTTCAGAGAAAATAGATATAACTTTAGTAGGACTTCATAGAGACCAGAGGTGGGAAACGAGTTAACCTGTTTTTGTTAAAACAAAACAAAACTGAAACAGTTATTTTGAGGGACCAATAACAGGCCTAAATGTGTGTGTATGCCTAACTAAAGGAATTCCTGTTTTCTGCTATTCTTTGGTTAGTGTACAATTACAGCAAAATAGTTCCATTCTTGGGTCACAAGCTTGTTTTCTGTTAGTTCTGGGATCCAAATTTGGCCCAGGTGTAGGGCTACAGTATCATTTTCAAATGCTGTGCTCTGGCATGTACAGAGAAAAACCTCCAGCTTTCACATAACAGCTGGATCCTCCTCACATGTGGAAGTACATGGACCAACCTCCAGCCAAGGTATATTTTGTGCGGTTCATGTTGCTCTGCAGCCTGTCGTCTCTAGAGTTGAAGCACTACTCCTGAACTCAGCATGTGTAATTCGGGACATTATGTTCTGACCTACAATCACGCTTGCAAAGCATGCTTATAATGTATGAAGGCCATTCCTCACCCTCTGTCTGTGTGGTGCTTTTGCCATCCTCCTCTCATTACACAACTCTTCATCAAACTCACATCAGTCCGGCATATACAGTTTCTGCCTCTCCCCCTCAGCGAATACTGATCATATAACAGTAGATACTGTATGATGATGGACAAACAGTGTGCGTGGCAATAGGTTGCACTCTATGATGCATGAGCACCAGTGGTGACAGGTGCTGGCAGGACACACCTTCCTGCTGGGTTTCACCTGTGGTGGTGACCTAGAACACTTCTCTGATTGATGATACATGCTCTGCTCTGTGCCACGATTCAAGTGCACAATCAAGTCCCCATATCCATCCTCAGGACCTCTAAGAAGATGATAGATAGACATGTAATACAAATCTGCACTGCCTATCAGTTTTAAAGGTCAATTAAAGTTTGTCTTGCACAGACAATAAAACCTTTTCACCAGTGACCTCTTCAACTTCATCTAGCCAGAGAAATAAGGGATGAATGGCAAGGTTGAAAATAAACCTAATGTTCTGATTAAATGCTTTTTTTTTTTTTTTGAGAAATTGAGTCTATTCACAAATCAGGAGCTCCAGGTTTATCTACCAACCCAAGGTCATGACTGCCTGTGGGTGAGGTAACGTTCATGTATGTAGCCAAATCAGGCTGCAATAATCCAATTATAGGTTCTCTATGAATGTGCTCCTCATTTTAATTCTACTTTTATTTTCTCCTTTTCTCTTCCTTTCCTGAAGTGATGGCGGATACAGTGAAAGTTTAGAGCGAGTAGACAGCAGACATCTCATATGATTCAGCGCTGAGCTGAGGGAGAGAGAAGTCAAATTGCTTTACATTTTTCTTTATAGAGTGAAGAAAATTTAACAAATTGCACACATGCTACAGTTTGTTTTCTGCAAAACTGCTGTGTGGTGCTTTTGTTGTATAAATTCTGGCAGGTATTTCTTCAGTTACAGACTAACTGTAATTTATGGTTGCTCATTTAAAAAAGGGGATTTGCTTGAAACACCTCAGAGAATACAAACATTACACCCATACCTGCTGACTTATGAGTTCAATTATCTTTTACAGTCAAAACAGATAAATCCAACGGCTGCCAGAATAATAAGCCTTTAAGTATATAAGTGGTTCACACTGAAGAAATATTCATCTGTTATCCTCGCAACCTGACAAAAATAATTCCATATCTTTCCACAGCAGCAGAGCGCAAATTAATGAGCCAATGGAGTTAGATAGTCAAAGCTGTGAAATGCATTTCTGCTCTGTGTCAATTTCCCTTTTCTTTTTCTTTAGCTTAAAGTAATCTGTTTCCATAGAAATCAACTATGACATGGCATTAATTCATAAAGACAGGAAAACACATGACCAGTCTATTTTAAATTAACCTGCAATCTGCCTGTCTATACACCCATGTCCACAGGCTATCTCCCCCAATATTAAATCCGTGCTTGTGCTACTGGACACGTTTCTCCCCAGATTTAAATATTTCAGCAAGCTGCTGTCAATCAAGGTAAGAGACAGACGGTGTGGTTTGTTTCAGGAACTGATCAGCTGCACCTTGTCCACTCTGCAGCCATTTGCAGCACAAGCACAGTCCAGAAATCCACACCGCAAAATGCAGGTATGTTTTTATACCATCATCACTTTGGCCTGCTTGTTTACAGTCTCAAATTATTTCCCTCACAAGGGCTAATGAACAGTTTATCTCAGCATGCCTTTGTACTCCTTGCTGCCAAGAAGATTATGCTCTATTTTTTTCCAGCTGACATTCAGTCATCTGCTCCTGTGCACAGCTTGGAGCTGCTGATGCACAATACTTCCTTCCCTGTGTGTTAGGAAATGTAAAGATGATTCATGGCTTCCGTAAATTGCAGCATGGGCCCACACTCCATTTTTTAAAGATCATAAAAGATGTCCTTGATCACCGTTCACAGAGTGTAATAGCATGCAACTGCTGAGCCTCATTGTTGTTGGTCTGAATGGACACTGGAGTGTGGTGCCAAGGGGAGCAGTGAAGAGCTTCTCCTATACTTTACATACCGGTAGGTCCTTTTAACATCTTCCACCATGGCAATGCTCCACGTCACAAAGAAAAAGTTGTTTCAAACTAGTTTCATGAAGTTGAGGACAATGAGCTCGGCCTACTTCAACGGGCTCCCCAGTCAACAGATCCAGATTCAACAGAACACCTTTGGGATGAGGTAGAGCAGGAGATTGGCAGCTTGAATGTGCAGCTGACAAATCTGTAGAACTGACGTGACCTGAATCTCAAAGGAAATGTTCTTGGGGAATCAGTGTTTTTTCCAGTCTGGACTGAGCTCAAAGGGAGGCCATGTCCAAATGTATGATTATGTTCTGATTGTATATTACTTTTCTTGCCAAAATAGCTGGTGAATGGACATTTTCTGAGATATGAGCATCCTATCTAGTCCTGATAGAGTGGGAGTTGCTGTAAAAAGTATTACTGCAATTATTATCATTTAACTATGTGTATATGTTACACAGTTGGGGGTCTCAATTCATCAGTTTATGTCCATTAGCAGCCCCATATGACACATGAGATCAATTCAAAATTTGTGCACAACTAAAATAAGTATAAGACTGTGCAAAGTGTTTTGGAGCAGAGCATATTTTCTTGTATCAGTTTGATTAAATTCATTTCATTAATTTGTGTGCATGAGAGTGTGAGAATGCTATAGTGTTTTCTCTCCTAGTTTTCCACATCATCTATTTCTATTTGTGAATGTCCACATCTGTGAGGGGTGGATGCATTACAGTGAGGGTGCAAAGGGAGGATCAGCTCAGCCTCATAGATTATAACAAATGACCATGCTTGGTTTAGCTAAAGCTCTTTCTGTACCATGGATGATCTTTATTCCATTTGCTTGCACAGCAACAAACATGATCCTCTGCGCCAAGCTCCTTGTAATAACCCAATCTGATTCTATATATACAGTACAGTACATAAATATATATATTTTAGCACTGAAGTTCCGTTTTCTGACCAGTAGAGGGCAGTGAGTAATTGTTGTTACAGAGGTGAACAGGGTCTCATCCTCGTTCATGACAATGGGAGACGCTGTGCAGCAAGAAATGGACTCCACTCGTTCTCTGTTGTGTGGAAAGGAGGACGTTACAGGGCTGGATGCTATTTTCAATTTACTCATTCTTGAAACACTAAAACAAACACATTTGATCCCATACATTTTCTCGAGTCAAGTTGATAAGTTGACCCTGTATCTTTAGACCAATGCCCCTCTGTAAGAGATTTTTTTTTTTGCTGTAAACATTCAAGGACTCAACTTATCAATACATCTACACCTCTCTCTATCAAGATATACTTCCACTATTTAAGATAATGCACCCATTTATCTATATGGGATATGGATTTGCAGCCTTTTTTTTAATCATGATGATATTCCCTTCAAAAAGGAAAGAAAAGGAGATGAATTCAATGGGTTCACCTAGGGCTTCTGCTAATTTATTTACACAGCAAGTGTTCGTTTGTGAATTCATTCTGCACTGAGAACTCATTTAAAGTCCTTTTTTGTTTTCTGGACACACATGGTATTAAAATAGTTCTCCAAAACTATAATCCCGCTTTTTTGTGTAAAGGTAGTAATTGGAATAAAAATGTGCACCCTCAGGCTGAGGGATGATCATACTTTGTAGTGTGCCGGCTTATTAAAAAGGGAAAGTGGGGTTACAGGAACAAAAAAAAAAAAAAAAAGTTGAAAAAAAAAGAAGATTATAACTCAGAGACGCTTTTTAAAAACTGTAACAGACACACAAAGCGTGGATGATGGAATTTCAGGAGCTCTACCACAGACATTGTAGGTAATGATACACATCATTTCTGCCCGCAGGCCTGCATGGTTGACAGCAGAAGCACTTCTACCGGGGAGCTAATGAGTAATTCGGCGGCAGGTTCTGTTATTAATCACAATTTGATCTATGGGTGAGAGGCAACAAAAGATTACCTGAGATAGTTTACTGAACCGTCGTTATTGGATTTACTTTGGTCATGAAGTCGGTAGAAGCTTTTAAAAAGGCATGTTGAGCATGAACGCACTGCAAAATAGATCAGAGGTGGTAGGGTGTATTTATTTTTTTATTTCAAGGATTAACTGTATCCGAAAAAAGTTTGTCATTCACCGTGAGAAACCACCTCCAGTGATAATGTGGGATGAAATACAAAAGCTTAAAAGTTTATGTGAAATGAAAATGAAGGCCTGTGTCATTGAAGATATGTTCAAGTGTGCCATTAGAAATGCAAGAGGGGAGTGCTTCAAAATCCCCTCAACTACACTGCTTCACTAATCTCCATGATTATTGATCAGATTGATTTGTCAAGTATTGATCTCTTTTGCGACAGCCTTATCGGAGGCAAACTTTAAGTACATCTGCAGATGACGAAAGATTATTAGAGAGTCTGAGGGTTTACCCAGACAGAATCTCAATGTGAATGTGCTTAGACTTGTCAACGGCCAAAACTGTTGATAAAGTTCTGTGAAGTTCTTCACTTATCGTGTCCAAAGAGCGACACGACACGGTAAATCGCTGTGTGACAAATCAGTGTGGCTTTTGTGTCACAACATGCTGTGGTTCAGGCCTGCTCAGTGAGAAAAAGGACCCAAGACGATAATAGAAAGGGGGGAGGAGGAGGAGGAGTGTACTCTACAACAGTCATATTTTGCAGATTTAAATGCTGCATTGAGAGCGTATGAATAGCCAGTCATAAGGATGACCCTGAGCTTATGGGGCCCACTGGGTGTTGCGCAGGTGGGAAATTAATCTTGGTTACAACTGACAGAAACCCTGTTACGTAAGGATTCATATATATGTCACCCATTCCGTCCAGTCTGTGCAGTCATCAATCCCACTTGTTAGCCCTCAGGCTTTTTCCACCTTCCTCCACCATGCACGGCCTCAGGGCTTACAAAACTGGACCACCATGCCCGTGAGACTTTGTGGTGGTGGATAACTGTCACAATAACTGTGGATATAAGTGCATAATTACAGATTTTTTTTGTTTTGTTTTTGAGTGGTATCAAAGTCAAAAGGGCAGCGAAGCAGAAAATCCTTAATTTTAGCTCATAGCATTGTTGTGGAAATTTTTAGGTCTGCCTAGAGTCAAAAAACAAACAAAAAAAACAAAACAAGAGCAATGAAATATCATGCACATTGATTTAATTCTCTATAGAGAGGGACTCTTATAGCCTACTGACTTCTAAGCCTCTGGCAATCATAAGAAAAGATACAGGCAAAGCTCAATCAAGGAACATGTTTCACAGATGTTACCCTATACTGTACAATAGCCGTCATAAGTCACACTGTTATCTTGTGGTCATCATGGTCAATTCTCACTTCCAACAGATGGTTTATCTACCAGGGTACAATAGGTTACACTAATCATTCTAACACCACATCAAAATTTCCACTAGGCTAACATCAGTCTAGGTGTACAGTGTATTGCACTAGAGAACCAGTTTTGCCTCTGTGTCCACCATCACTTTAGCAATTTAGCAAAGTTACAGTAGCTACAGGCCTGACTCAAGATACCGAGTCACTGTAGCTTATGGTCTGCTTTGAAAAAGTAGCATAGCTCAGAGAACATAGAGAGCTGTGAATGGGAGTCAAAATTAGCTATATTGCGTGATTCGATCCTGAAATGTGTCATGAGAAAATTAGGCTAGGTATTTAAAAAACAGCAACGTAAGAATGTGTTTTGTGTGAAGACCGCTCTACGCACTACAGTAACATGCAGTGGAGTAGCCGACACGAGAAAGGGCAGCATGTGGTGTGTGATGTCATCAGGCTTGGGGAGTAATGTGTAACGGCGTTACGTAATCAGGATACAAAAAAAAGGTAACTGTAGTCTGTTACAAGTGAAGAAAGAAACCGTAATCAGATTACCGGTACATTTGATAAAATCGGAGATTACTTGATTGATTAACTTACTTCACATTTTTATAATCAACCAGTCCACAGGCTGTAGAGGCACACAGACAGAGCACCTGATTGTTCCACACTCCAGTCCGATAGGTGGCGGCAATGCACCTATAATTTTGATGCCAGCCGCCAATCAAAATCAAAAGAAAAAGAAGACAGAGCACCTGCGCAAATTAGAACGTCTCTGACCTGCGTCTTCTGCTCGTGTGGTGTGTGTATGTGGCGGAGGCTAGCACACTATTAACTCTACTAAGTGTGAGCAGCACGTGTGTTCACGTTGCTTTCGTGAATTGTAAACAAATCCCTCGGTTTTAGCTTCCAGCAGTTTAGCGGCTAATTCAACAGCAGTGATGGATATAACTGTACCGGAGAGGCTCAACAACTATGGGCTTCATTTGAGGAATCAACGGCAGCTTTTACCTGACGGGAGACCGACGGCTGAGGTACGGTAACGTTAGCTAACAGTTAGCAGCCTTTACCCATAGACTGTAAAAAGCTTTTACCTAGCCTACTTTCTCTATCTCCCCCCCTCCCTATCTTACACACACACGCACACATATACACTGTCTGTCATAGGCTATCTGTTGTAAACCTTGCAATAATACGTTGTTGAGCACAGTTAACATTATTGTTGCTTTGGTTTGAGTGTTGTGAAGCTAATGTGACAGACACAATCCTGTTATTGATGAGTTGTCAACGGCTATCTGTTGTGTAAACCTTTGTAATGTTGCAATGCACACATTTTAGTACAGTTTTCTGCTTCTTGACATTATTGTTGTCATGTTAGTAACATGCTTTGCTCAGAAAAACCAAAAGATTGAGCACAGCTGGGTTCTCTACACACCAGTTTCACAGAAATTTTTTAGAACCTTTAAATTTAGAACCCTTTAAATTCTAATGAGTTTGTTGTGAGCAGCTAACCTGTGTCCTACATGTTTGAGCGGAGTCGGACTCCGGTTCAAAAATGAGGAAGAAAACCACGTTAGGCAGCCAAGAACAGAGATGACGTTGATCCTGTTTATGTGCCCGCGGGGGCGGGGCTCAGTGTTATTGATGAAACACACCCCACCTTGGGTTTTAGTAACAGTTAGCGAGGTATGATCTGTGTACTGTAGATTTTTCCAGTGATATGGATTGTGATGAGAAGGCAGTTGTTTTTAACGAGCAGCACACTGGCTTTTAAGACTTCCGCTGCATTCAGAGACGCACTGCAAAAAAACACATTACTGGCCTACAGATGCTCAATCCGACTCCGGTACGTGTCACCCCCCCCCCCCCCCCGCCGCCTCCGCCTCAACCGATAGGTTTTTTCAGAAAGAAACCTGATAACGATGGTTAATCGTTCTGATTTCTTGGCATGAAGATGAGTGTCCCTGCATTTTTAGCTGATAATTGTTTGAGTCCCGTCTTCGGTCAGGTAGCTGAGGTAACCATTGGAATTATTCAAATCACACGCTGTTACATGAAATTAAAACGAGTTAAGAGACATTTTTCTGACTATGGCAGTTTGCAAAATGTTGACATGGCTGTCAAAACTTACGTTTAAGGGGTGAGGAGGCACTCTGGATACGCAAATACACATATTAAAGCAATGAAAAAGTGAGTTTTGCATAATATGTCCCCTTTAAGACTTATCTGTGCAAAGTGCAAACCATTGTGCAAAACCTGTTTGTTGTGACTTTCTTTCGTGATAAGCTGATTTCTTGGCATGAAGAGGTCATTTTTCTGATAAAAGTTTGAGTCCCGTTGACTTAGCTACATGGAGATTTTTTCCGAATTGAGGTCCCATGGCGCGCATTACTTCAAGCTTCTCTATTATAACTTTTTTTTTTTTCCTTTCTTGCCAATACTGTAAGTAAACAGCTGTTACAATTGCTTCTTCAAGTGAAAATATAATATGGGTTCACATTTGATCAGAAGTGCAAAGTGGATGGGAGTGGTTTGATGGACATAACATATGTAGGAACAGGTGGACATGCAAATTTGTTCACCATCAGAACTCCATGACCTGAGAGTCAGAGGCTAAATGGCTTAAAAACAAACCCCAAGCTGACTCTCGCTCTGGTCGAGATGGTTTGGACAGAAAAACAGAGTACAGTGGGCTATTTCAGAGTTAGGAGTAAACAAGATGAATCACAGCTGGTGGCCGCTTCACTGCGGGCACAGAAGTGAAGAAGAAAGTCCTTTCTATTTCAGAGAGAGAGAGAGTGAGGAGAGAAAATGGAATGAAATAATAGTTTAACAGAATTAATGACGAGAAGAGAAGCCGACTTTTATCTCTCCACAGTCTTCCACATCCACACTTTCAAGCATTTTTCAATCTTTTCAAACTCAAAGTCGTTGAATTCTTTTTTATTTTTAAAAATATCAATTTTTAATACTTTCAATTGTTAAAAACATTTTAAAAGCATACATGCATGAGATACAAGAACACTGTGGAATACCTGAACAGTTATACTATACTCACACTTTAAACAGCCATCCAGACTCTATCAAACCTGTTGCCTTTAGAGACTCACAAAATAGAGAAACTTGTTCTGTCTTACAGTCTGGCCAGCGCTGAGCAAGTGCAACAGAACTGGCAAAGATTGCAAAGATTGCATTGGCAAAGAGAAGTAATCTTTCTCCCTTTGGCTGAGATCTTGTGATAGTTTTCATAGAGCCTAATTTTGCAGATCAGAGTGAGGGCTGCAGCAGGTATGAACTGTAGTTCCCATGCAACATTTCATTGCGTCTCTTGCTTGTGGTAAGACTGTACCGTCTGTTTGCAGGTCTGACTGTACAGCAGAGTCTAGTATATCATGACCCAGTAGTGACTGTCCTCTGGACCATGTCTGAGACCTGCCCAGCTGCCATTCAGTATCTGTACAACCATCAATTTCCAGTTGCTTCCTTCCAGCCGACACACACACACCTGCCAGCCTGCAGTGCCAGGATGTCTATTGTCCCGCATGCCCTCGGTGCGGTTGCCCTTGCATGCAGCATTCTGCGCCCACAGTGTCAGTCTTGGCTGACAGCAGACCCGCGTTAGCCAGCTAATATTTCCTGGCCTCTGTTTGCTCAGCATGGACAGAGCTGTCGGCTACACGCTGTGCTGATGCTCACCTTTTAACATCGGGGCAGCCAGCTTACAAATGCAGTCGTTAAGATGACTAATTCCACTGGTTTGTGAACTGGATGTTTTGTCAAACATTCAGCTCGGTTACACATATAAGGTTTTATGGTGCAGCTTTTGCAGTTACATGCACAGGAAACTACAACTCTTTTATGTATTGTGGTGAAATGGGTAATAAAAAAAACTGACTGGCTGCTTGGGTTTCCTCCAACTGATGAAGCCACTGTTATTCCAGCAACACTTGCATGACAAATCAAGTTTTTAGTGTAATCACAAGTGCACAGATAGAATCTGAACACAATTACTGCAGAGAATATAATTAAAGCTTTTATGATCCTATCACATCCAGTGTAGCAGTGGCGCTTTCACCAGGCTAAATCAATAAATCAGAATCGATGCATATAGGGGGGCACCTGTAGACTCTTTGCCTGAAGCACAAATCCAGCCTGGTCTCATTCCAGTCGCCATTTCCTGCTGAAACGTGCACCTCCATTAGGTTAAATTACATATTCTTCCACACTCTGCTTAGTACTTGCATCTCTCTAAGGGCTATCCCAGTGGTTTTGTATGACACTCACCTAAAGTTGGGGGCCTCCACATCTCCCTGATGATCAGTTCTGCTTGTTGATGTGATGAGTCAAACAAAACACTTTGCCCCTCCCTTTACATTCCCCTTTTTTTCAGTGCTTGAAAATAGTATGACCATAACATTGTTTCCATTAGGTTAATAAGTACATTCCATATCTACATAATGTCTATATCTCACTAACTGCCCTCATTACCATTGGATCATTACTTCCTCTAATACCATGTACCTTCCAGCTGCTCTTTGTCAGTGGTAATTAGGTGATGATCTGTACCAAAAGATATTAAGATGGATTCTAAGGGCAATGGGTGGTATCACAGAGTGAGATAAGTCCGTCTTCGAATTCTCTGATTAAGCTGTGAAATGGCCACAAGGCACTCTGGGAAGATAGGGCTGAGGATCTATTTTCAAATGCCAAAAACAGTTCACCAGCACTTGCCATTTTGTGCATAGAGAATAGTGTCTGTCTGCTGCAGTCTACTGCTTTATGGAGGTGTATTGAAATCTCTCACTTTCCACCTACTCCCGCTCGCGTCATTGAATATTTATCCAATCTCTCCGCCACCACAGCATTATAGTCAGATGAGATATTTACGATCTCCAAAACAAAATGGACCTATATTTCCATTCTGTACCTCATGCATTCAGTGACGACCATTGGAGACATGTAAACACTTTGAGAAAGTGACAGAGAAACAAGTCTTACAGCTTCAAAATGAAAATCTTCAGTCATTCTGACACAATTTGATATTTTAAATTCAATACAAACAGGCAACAAGCAACATGAGATACAAAGTTTCCAACTTATCATTTATCAAAAGTTTTTGTCTGGCTTTTAGTATCAAGATCAAATGACTTGGTTCAGATTAAACATTTATCATGCAGTTATTATATTACATTGTTGATTGTTGATCAATGTGGCTTCAAACTGGAACTGTCATAACAGTTATCATCATGCACGAAAATGGACATTATTGCAGTGAAACTTTATATTCTCTTGCAGGACATCGGAGTTTGGTGACTTTGTGGCGGAAGGGATGGAGGCAGGAATGAGAGAGGATGAGAGTGATAGAGGAGCGAGCTCTTCAGACTTCGACTCCGGTGAAAAGATGAGGAAATCATTTTCGGGGCGGCAAAGAGAGATAGAGTCAGTGAGTGAGTATAGTTCTACCGAGGAAGAAAAGGAGGGGGAGGGAGAGGGGGATGAGGAGGAGGGAGGAGGGGGCGGAGGAGATGGATGAAAAGTCCAAAAAGCAAAGGGACTTAGGTGACAGTGCCAGGGCAGAGGGAATAGCTGTGCAATCTTCTAAAAACCTCTAAAAAGTGCCATCTCCAATGATGTCAGTGTAAAATTTAAACATTAACTCAGAATATCAATAGAAAATATTGATTTAATGTGAAAAACACAAACTTACTGTATGATTGTGAAGCCAACCCACTAACTTAAATTGCTGCTTCAAGATGCTGCCTTTCCTTCTTTCCTAAATCAATATGCTGCCCCCTACTGGTGGAGTACGATAGCCCTGCTCTGTCATAAACATATGTTGTCTTTGGTTGGTATTTGGTTCATGCCATCAGAAAAAACCTAAAGCTTGACTACAGGTTGGATCATGAAACAAAAATGGCTGTTTCTGTGGAAAATCTTGATACCAAAACTGTTTGCTTTGTCTCTTTGAGCCGTCGTAAAGAATGTGGGCCTTTTTGTGTCACAGTCCACATGGGAACAGTTGTACTGCACACTTGCAAAGTCCCAACAGTGGTCTGTGTGCCTCTTTTGGAGACATCTGAGGTTGCAGATGCACTTATCTGCAGTGAAAACATATAAGAAGAGAAGGGATGGGAGGAGGCTTTGCTTCCCACATCCATCCAGGATCCGTGATAACTGACAAGGTGCAGGTTCTGCCCAGATGGACAAACATCCATCTCCTGTCAGGAAGGTGCTGTTCCTCTGTGTGATGGGTTGTACTTTTGCATTGCTTTTAACATGGTTGTGAAGCCTCCCCAGGACAATATATCCATGCCTGCAATATATTATCGAATAATATTACTATTACTGACATATTTTCCGCATTGATTTGTAGAAAAATCTATGTGGAAGTGTTGTATTTAAGTGCAAATGAGCGACACTTCACTTGTCCACTACTGCCTGTTTGAGGGCTTTTTCAGCTTTTCTTATCACAGATGCCTTAGTGGCAGATATTAGGAAAGCATTTAGAGACACCTTGACAAGCCAAGGCAATGTCTTTAAACCGTGGTATACCTTTTTCTTCCATTACTGACCCGGTCTTGACCTCCAAGCACTGAACCATTTTCTCCATGGCAACACAGATGAAGATCGACCTGCAGAGTCTCCTGTACACCCACATGTGTTAACAGTGGCAAGTGGATATGATGGAGAGCATTTAACTTAATTGAAAAAAGAAACAAGAACAGGACAGAACACGCATTTATATATATAAATGTGTACATGGAGTTCATCTAATGGTTCCTGAATATTGAATGGCTGAAAAAGTTTCAGCAAAGTTATTGAATTATAGTTAATTGTGAGTCTAACCAAGAAATATCCTGGGAAATATATTCTGTGGTTACATATTCCTATCATAATCCCACGGTTTATCCTGCTATATATAGCATGAGAACTCATGAATCTGAATAATACACTTACATATCATAGATAAATCTGGAACCTTGTGCAAAATGTTGAAACATATTTTCACTGCGACACGTGATGGCAATAGCTGAAATTTATCACTGGGAGGAGTGGCATTGTTACGAGAATAGCAACTCTAACAGGAGAGATCAAAGAGAATAATATTAAAAAGAAATATTATGGGTCTCCGTGGGGAAATTAGGTCATTCCACCAACACGTTTAATGGGATTCAGCTGGGAAAGAGGCAGTTAAAAATGCCCACTAATATTTGAAAATAAGCTGTAAACGTAAATATCATCATAAAAAAAAAAACAATCAGCTTCCTGTTGCTGCAGATTTTGGTCAAAGAGCTGACCACTGCCACCAAAAGCTCAGTGCATACAGTATTAAGAAGCAGGTTATGGTAATGTATAAAAAATGGCACTGGTATGACAATGAAAAGTGTCTAGATAGGCTACACTTGCATAAATATCCCATAGGCAAATGTGCACATATACATAAAATGTATGCAAATAAACATTGCTGTAAAATAAACCAATTAGAACTATTTCATAAACTGACACATATTCAAACTACGTATATATGATTGTTTTTGAGGTCATATAAATATATATCCATCCAGTATCTGTTGATCTTATACACATAATGGGCATTTCTTGCAATACACATTACCTTCATGTATCCAGAGGATGTACTGTATATGTGTGATAGTAATATATCTCCTTATATGTGACATATATGGCAATAATATATGCTGATATTGGGGTATAGTATATGCTCACTGTCAACAGTATTTGTGATATATTACATTTCTGTAAGGGCTCATTGGACGGTCGTTGTGTGGTGGCTGGTGGCCAAACCGTTGGTGAATGAGCATGAAAGGAGCAGATGACGGCGCTCAGCGAACACAACTGCCTGAGGTGCAACACACAGTGGCTGCTGTTTGTGACAGAACAAGCGCAGTAGGTGAATTATGTGTGCCATAAAAATGTGCCGTTTCGCTGGAGAGTTAATATGACAGTGGCGCGCAACAAGGTGATGTGTGTCAAAACGCGAGCGTGTGGGGCCTCCATGTTTGTGTCCTGCACTAATACACGGCTAATGTGTTGCCTTCAACTCTTTACTCCTTTTAGCAAATTCAGACATAATAGCACATAGTGACAGGGTTAATCAGGATGATTAATCATGTCAGGATGATTAAACATGTTATGTTTCTGCCAAATGTCTTTTTCATGCAGCCGTTTTCTTTTGTCTGCAAAGAGAGGCGAGTCGACCTTGAAATTCAGCTCATTTCAGGGAGAAGGAATCCGAACTAGCTTGAATGGCGTGTCGTCTGATGTGACCTTGTTGCACATGAAATGTTTTCTAAACAACAACTCCCCGAAAAAAAAATGGCCATCGTAAAACTATCACTTAGATGTGAAAGTTTAACAGAAGCACATTGGAAAGTCATGAAAAGAACCGGGAGAAAAAAAAATCGAGGTTGAGCGAGAAGAAGACCTTGGCTGCTTTCTTACATCCGTGTTGCCGGCCGATCGTGGCGTCGAGTGGATGTGAATGTCAGATTGTTTTGAGAAAACGACAATGGTTGGGCCTCACCCCCTCCCTCCTCCCAGATCTATTCAATCATCGACATACTCTGAGCATAGCACGACACATTTCTTCTCTTTTTTTCTAGTGGTGCCTGGTGAGCTGGCAGCGCAGGTTGGCTCGACACAATGCTCCACGGAGACGAACAAAAATCTCCTCAATGCCGCGTGCTCACATCCAGTCGTGATGCACGCGTCTTGAGAGCTGGCACCTCGTCTTTTTAAGAGAGAGAGAATACGTGAGAATACGGCGTTGGCACCTGTGCAGATTAAAGGGATAGTTCACCCAAAATTCAAATTTCACTCATTGTCGACTAAGAGGTGTGACCGTAACTCAGAGAAGGCACAGAGGACTCATTTCTCACAGCTCTTAGTCGGCATGAGGGTGAGTACATAAAGAGTGAAATTTGAATTTTGGGTGAACTATCCCTTTAAAGTGATGATGAAGGTCTGAACTATTTGTAAGCTTCGAAATGCTTATTTTCTGTTGAGCACGTGTCAGAGAGATGATGTGTGAAACTTGTGGTTATTTGCGAGCTTCTATTAGTTGCATCATCCTGCACAAATATTTGAGCAAAGTGCGTCCTCTCCTTCTTCTCTGAGGAATAAAATGTTGGTTTGGATTGTGCATGTAGAGAAGCAGAGTGTTTGTTCTTCCACAGTTAAGACAAATAATGCAAAACCCTTCAGATAATTCACTGATCAATCATGTAGAGCGTGAAGTATGTGGCAGAGCAGGTTGTCCTCTAATCAGAAAGGCGATGGCTCGATCCCCGGCTCCTCTTCTCTGTGCATCCTTGGTCAAGATACTCACTCTGAATTGTCATTGACGGCGTTTCCACCTGTGTATGAAGTGTTTGTGTGAATGATGGAAACACTCTGTGCTCTATGAATGACTGTGTGTATGTGGCTTCCCCTTGTATACTTGTGTAGTAGTCCATTTACCTTTTTAAAACATGCATGCACACAATAAGGTCACCATCACTTCGACATTGCTGTGCGGCGAAGGAACTGACCTGTGCACTTCTCCCGCTGGAAGACGCATTATAATTGTGTTTGCCAATTACACACAAAACTCCCTCTTTGTGGAGCCCGCTATACACCACGACGGTGACAAGTGCATGACTCCCGCATGAATTATGGATCATCCCAGGGGGGACACACTGGGCCAAAAAGCTGTTAAGCCCTGCGGCCCTCTATGTGTGACATCCCTCACTTCCTACAAATACACTTACAGTGAAAACCAATGAGGATTTGTCCTTCCTGCTCCAAAGTTAGTGTCCCGGTGCATGTTCGAGAAGTGAAAAAAAACATCAATACATGGTCGTCTGAAGGTTGAAATTAGACTTAATAGCCTCATCTGACTTCATTTCGTCTCACTGTCTCCCCTATTTGCTGTATTGGCCTTAATGACGGCGTTAGTCCCTCGGAGCTTCTTTAAATTGGATTGACAGTCATCAATTCCAGCTCTGTTGCAGCGCAAGTGTATTCATGTGGAGGACTTCACAATGCCTTGCTACTGCCTTTAACTGGCACCCAAGCAGTCTCTTTTATTTTGCGAGAATGTAATAAAAGACGCCATTGAACCGGTTAAATGTTTTCAGCGTGCTCATACAGCACTTCTGGCCTTTTGTCGAATCATTACGCTATCACTTTAACGGTTGTGAGGAATTGGCAAAGACTCGTAGCAAAAGAATGTGACTGGCTTTCAGCTGCCCCCTCAGAAAGTCTCTGTAAAGCTGCGTTTTCATATGCACAAGTTTTACACTAATGAGAGCTGACACCTAAACTGGTGGCATTTTCATGCTTACTCCATTATATCCACAATGACATGAGTGAATGAGCATAGTATTTGTTTGTAAGAGGAGGAAATGATAGATTAGGAAACCAGGACGAGGCAGGAGAAGCCTCTGAGCCGTAGCAGTAGGATTAATTCCCTTATTAGTTACTCTCTGCAGTGATGCTACACCCCATGAAAGTCTAATACCATCTTTTTATGGATTTGACTCAATTTAGATTACCTCCCCTTACATTCAGCAAATGGATCACACAGTGTCTCCCTCTGTCTCGGTCTCTGTCTTTTTTTTTCTTTTTCTTATTCCAGTAGCTCCTCATTGCTTTGTCAGAGATGATGTAAGAGAGGCGCTGAATAAATTGAAGATTGGCGAAGGAAGACGCCATTAAGACAGCGCCATCCTCACCCCAAACAGAAAACAACGCGGCAACAGAAAAACAATAACACTCTGTGCTCGGGAGGATCATT
The DNA here is from genome assembly GCA_030347415.2 of Decapterus maruadsi. Classification (NCBI taxonomy): domain Eukaryota; kingdom Metazoa; phylum Chordata; class Actinopteri; order Carangiformes; family Carangidae; genus Decapterus; species Decapterus maruadsi. The sequence continues at coordinate 6,106,470 of CM064888.1, read as the reverse complement.
AAAGTACAGGGAGAAGTTTCTGTACAAGTAAAAAGAGAGCGTTTTTTTTTCTTTCTTTTTTTTCGCAGAGGATATAGTGATTTTCAAGGTGATTCAAAAGCCATTAGCGGAACGACTCTCGCAGGTAATTCACAAGGTAGTCATTCAAAACCCAGTTAGGAACCAGGAAGGCCTCCGACTGAAGAAATGACTGTTATTAGATGAAGATATTATATCAAATTGCCCATGTGAGAAAGCTCCCCCACAATCTCCTGTCTATGAGCTAAATCGCTGTCATTTGGAAAGATGGGCTTTCATTTCTGCTGGCATCTTCTCATCAAATTGGAGAATCCTCAGAAAATCCCATAGTTATTTGCCAGGTAATATGAATTGAGGCTGAATTACAATTACCACGTTTAATTAAGTCATGTGCCGTCTCCGGGATGTTAATGTCGAAGAGATAAAACACAGCAAATAAGGATGTTGGAACATTTCCAGCGGAGTTGCTGCTCTCAAACTTTACACATTATCTTTTTGGAGAAACATAGAAGTTAAAACAAAAAACAAAAAAAAACTATTACTGAACTCTGGGAAGCCATTATTTTGGTGTCATTCAGAGGTGCTTATTGAGTTGTACACAGAGTATGCTTTTCTAATGCATATTTGTACTCTACATTGACCACAAACTCGGCTTCTATTTCAAATTATAATCATGATGTAAATCTATTTCTATTCATGGCTTATTGGCTTCCATCTTTCATTCCAAGCTCCATTATTTTTGAAGATTGCTTCTCGGCGTTTGATGATACGAGTTCACCAGCAGATCTGTGCACCAGATTCAACAGTGGGGACGGCAAGTTGGCCCACGAGGAGCAGGTAGAGCACAGCAAATATCGGTGGTGGTGAGGTTTTAATATCATACCGGTGTTTCCTCTCCTTGCATCAACGCTTCACTTGGTGTTTGTGCCTCGGCTCGTAAAAACTTTTCTTCAAATATAGATTCATGACTGCACCTGAGAGAGACTGTGATACAGTAACTATTATTATCACACAGGATCTGGCTAATTGTTGAGACAAATGAAAGTGTACGCACTGACAGCCAAGAAGTCTAAACTAAAGGCCTAATTTAAAGCAGCATTTCAAATCAGTACTGCTGACGGGATGTTTCATCTGGCTGTCTTGGCCTAATTGGCTGAATTTAAAGAGCAAATTGGCAAAGTCTATTTTGATATCTCTGTCAAAGCTCCGAGGCAGAACACTGTGTTTCTCTATTTTGTCCTACACTCAGGCGAACTACGGTGGGAGAGCTGTTAATATGCTCAGTTTTTTAAAGCATATCCAGGCATCTATCCTTGTAGATTTTCAGGGACCTGGAGGTTCCCTGTGCCAAGTCCTAACTCGGCTCCCATCTTTTTTAAGTTTGTCTAATCCTTGTATCATAGCCAGGTACGCAATTTGGGCATGAATGACGTATGAAGCTGGCCACAGAGGTGGGAAATGTTTTGAGTTTTCATCTGAAGGAGCCCTAAATCTCTAGGTCAGTGATGATCAAAACGAAAATATCTTTAGATTTCCGCGATTAAAGCAACCAGAAGTTGATTATTTTCATTGTTTTGTCCATACCCTTGCAGTATCTAGATCACTCCTGGGTGATGGGTGCCGGACTGACAAAGGCTAAAAATGGATTCAGTTTTGTAGGAAATTTTAAAATATCAAAACAATAAATATCAAAAATGAAATTATTAGTCAATTATTGATTATGTGAATGTCCTTGTGTCATGGCTGCACCATTTGATCAAATGGAAATATTCAAGTGGTCTATTTTTGGGAGCATGACTCATTTGATGCCTTTGGGAAAGCCTTGGTCTCTCCACTACAGTTTAAAACAGAGTTGTGTGGGTTATAATAGAATTATTTCAGTGCTCATTTTGTCAGGACTTAGAGGACATCTGGATGCAACTCAAATCATGTTCATATCTGTAAGTGATGCTAATGCTATAGAGATTCAGTACATGTAGATGCCGGCAGACAGTGTTTATTAAGCAGGCAGTACAAACCACCTGAAGCCCAGTAAACCCCAGTTCCACAAGTTCTTTTAAATGCCTTTTTCACACTGATAGTAAATACAGAAACTAGCCTCTGCTATTAGCAAATGTAGCTGCCTACAACTTACAAGTGTATGAGGCCGTTGAGTGAAGTGCATGACCTTAGATTTGGGTTATTCATATTATTTTGTTTTCATTCAGCCTAGTCAGAGTTTCCTCCCCATTAGAAATCTCTTAAGTTCATTCAGACCCGGATACACACATGATAATATAATGTTAAACACTAGTGAGCAAACCGTAATGGCCTCATTGTCAGATTGTATCACATAATACTAATCTCAAAGGCTTTTGGAGGTTTAACCCCTCTCTGGTTGGAGGCGACGGTGCTCTTGTCTGAGTCAGGTTTCGCATGTGACCTGGTTTTTGTGGAAATAAAAAAAAGATAGAGAGAAGTGGAAACCGTGGCTTATGTAAATATCACAGAGGAAAAATGACTCGTCTTCAGCCATGAGAGATAGGGCCAGAGCGATTCCCTTCAGACTTTAGGCCTTTATTAATGTCCCCGTCCAGGTTTTCTCTAAGGGACGCATGACCGAAGACAAGCTCCCACTTTCATCTCCCAGTTAATGAGAAAAGGCCAGATAACCACTGAGCCCCTCTAGGCTCCGGCAGAGATATGGAGGCCCCGGTTCTTGGTGTAATCTCCGAACATAAAGCTTCATGCTTCACCGCCCTGGGATCCGGGACCACTCCAATAAGTCAATATATACACATTTAAACATCATGTACAAGACGTGTATTTGCTCTTGTGCTGTATATCAGATGTTGCTCTAAAAGTGGATCTCTTTCGGAGGATATTCATGCACTCCCCTCCCCATTTATACTCCTCGAGTTGGGCTTCAATGATTCTTGTGTTTTCTCAAGATTCATCAGAAGTGCTGCTGATGAGGGACTGAGGTTAATTACTTAGAACAATCGGACAAATAGATAGGAACAGTCAATCCACTTAGCATCTGCCAATATGATGCAAAACACCACCCAAAAAAAAAAAACAGAAACAGAAAGGGGCGCTCAATTAAAGCTGACGTTTTGGCATCTTTCAGCTCAATGTTTTGGTTGTAAAGCAGAGAGAGCAGCAGCACATGGGTAGTTCACAGCTGTGATGTCAGGTAAACAGCTGTTAACACTGGCTATAAAGGAAGTAAAGATATTGTTGGTTTTTTTTAAAGCCACATTGATTTCTTAGGTAAGTGGTACATTTTGTTTTATACATGAGTTGTTGGGTCCATTGTTTCTGTCTTTTTTTCTTTAAAAAAATAAATAAATTTTGTCTTGCACTTTTATTGCTTTGAGAGGAAAAGCACTACAATCTCCTTGTAACTAACCCCAACCCTAATAATGGTGGGTTTTAACTCAAAATAGAAGAATAAAACAGCGTAAATTGTCATCCTTTTGTTTTCTGGAGAACATTGTAGAATTATATACTATATTCAAGAGAAAACCCATTTTCTCATTTCCATTATTTTAATCTCAGTGATTTCTCCTCCTGACTTATTGAAGGACTCTCTTATAAAGCTCTAAGTACTTAATATACATGTTTTCGCCAAAACAAACTGGAGGAAAAGAGATTTTAGTTTAAATTCTACGACATCACCGACTCGTCTCTTCCTCAGGCACCGAGAGGCGCACGCGGCTTTATCATTTCACCGCAGGCATCAATATCAATTATCAGTTTTCTGACCCATGTCTTCCCATCCATCCACTCCTCGCGCTACACCTCCATTTCCAATCTTCACTCCCATTAATGCTTTTCTGTAATTACATTAGGAACGACAAAGGGGAAATAGATGTGCAAAACGTATGTTCAGACGAAAAGTCATTTCTCCATATCTTGAGGTAATTGAATTTTAATTGTTATGCAGAGAGGGCATTTGCAATTGAGTGGGTATGTGTTGGGGAAAAAAAAGAAAAAGACAACAGGTGTGGGCAGACAGTCATATTGTTACACTGACGAAGCAGTTAACCAACTGTATGATCTCATAACCTGTCTGAAACTTTATTTATCAGACCACAGTGTAGTCTCATAAAATCCAACACACACATACGCCCTTGCATGCACACTAATACAATCTCTATAATAACACGGGCCTGACTCAGCATCCTTGCCCTTGAAATGACTCTGAGCTCATTTACTATTTTGTCCTGTAAGGGAAAAAATCCACAAACTAGATCAAACACCAAGATTATTCTGTGGTGACAGAAGGAGACCTGCTGAAGATGTGTATTGGCCTGGTGATAGGAATTACATCTCATGTTGTGATTAGAATTTAAAGGGTTCAGAGGGTGATTGGGTTCAAATGTAGGAATACGTCTAATGAAGGAGGAATGAAATTTAGTGTGTGGGAACTTTGTTGTTCACTCATTGATCCTAACTGCTTCATTTAGTTGGTGGCACATACTTATTGGCCAGCTTCTGGGTATAAATTGGCTTGAGGTTGATAAGGGGCTTAGCTGCTGGAGCATAAGGCTTTGTATTTTTTTTAATAGTCAATTACTTTATCAAGTTAATTTATCTGTTTATCTGAGCTCTGCATTCTCTTCAGTCCATCTGGCACTGCTTATCCAATCTGATTATTTTAGTGTTTTCAAGTAGTTTGCTCTGCTTCATGCCCTCTTAAACTCAATGTCTGCATGTTTGTCATTCGCACACGACGTCAGCCTCTGCAGTAATCTGACGTTCATGTGGTGAAGAAGTCCTGAATCTTGAATCTGATCAATACTTGTTACCATAGTTCAATGTCCTGTTGCAATATGAAGGAAACAATTGTTCTCTTCCAATGGTTTTATAAATGGAGGTGAAAAGTGGAAGACAGAGAGCCTCCATTCTCTCCTAACAAGTCACAAGTCATGTATTTAATTACCACAATCTGTCCGGAGCTTTTTAATTAAGGTAAAAATGTAGCATATAGCCACGGGAGAAATCCTGCTTAGTTCCTCTTTAACAGTTAGTTTCAAGCGGAAATATATATTTTAAAAGGAGATATGGTGCAGCTATGGGTGCACCCGTCCTGCGGCGTGCACGCTACAGAGGGGGTGGGACCCGCTCTGGTGCCTGTCACTTCTATTACTTTGAAGTCGACTTCCTTCTGCATGTTGGGCCTGTTTTTTTCCAAAAGTATACACATGAAATAAAATCAGCATTAGTCACGCTTCTCCTATTGTTGTCTGCCCCACTTACGAAACAGCGTTCGTCCTGGTTATCAGCGTTTTTAATAGCGCGTGTCCACAACGCTTTGGTTTGGCAAAGTGCAAAAACTAAATTCAAACGAAAGTCTTCAGGTCCAAAATTCTGTTTTCACTCTGATGTGAGCGAACAACTTCCTAAATTGCAGACGGCAGCAGAACGGTGGAGAAATCAAATGTGTCATCTCCTTCCAAGCAAATTCAACTTGCTCTACATTTACTTACATTTCCTATTGGGATGAACCTTAATAACAGACACCACTCCAGACTGTCGCTCTGCTCTGCCACAAAGTTGTCAGACCGCCACTGATAAATCGATTTGTCGCAGCCGGTGCCAAACCGAACTGTGCACGTGGCTCTCTTCTTCTTCTGCCTCTTGCAGGCTCGAGCCTCTAGTATCATCTCATTTCCAGCGGTGATTAGTTACAGGAACCAAACCAAACCACAAAATGACCACAAGTACAATAAATCCTATGTGCTTTCCACCGCTGATCTCATTAAAATAAAGCTTCGTAGATTTGCCAAAGAAAAGTAAGCGTGAGGCCGGTATTTCATCATGAGGGTGGTTTTCTTATCAACAGCGAACTGACCCTGGAGAACCACTGCTTGACTTTAGCTGTGGCCACAGATATCTCAAAGCTCCAATTGGATTAGAGGCATTGAATATTGGAATTGAAATGGCTGGAATAGAGAGGCTATGAAATAGGTTGTATTTCTCAGAAGGCATTAGCCCGGCCCACTGGGAGACGGAGTGTGCTGCCGGTGTGTAAAAGAGATCAGAGAGAGGGGATCCTCCTCTGCAGCTCCATTGTAGTCCAGGTAGCATAGATCAAACACAGCAATCCCCATAGAGCTCCCCAGAAAGTGCTTACCGGGAGGCAATCTTAGGCAGGCCCCAAAAGAGAGGCAAGGCATATGGCCTTTTGAAGATAGTGGTCTCAGATTAGAGCATATCCCGAATCAGGGTGCATTGAGAGGGGTTGAACTGTGAGAATGGTGAACGACAGATACGGGAGATGCAAGAAAACAAAACAAAAACAACTTAATGCAGCTGTTTCAAAGCACACAGCTGAAAATGTGTACGGACCTGTTAAGGTATTGATCCGCATCGTTGTCGAGGGGTTGAAGCAAGGATGTTTTCGAGAACCGACTGGAACTCAATAAAGATGATGGTAAAAAAAAAAAAAGTTCACCCTCACGCCTCACTCTCTCTGCTCTCTGTGAAATTGGATGGATTTCTTGAACATGACACACCCTTATGTCATGTTTTCCACCCGCTAATTTTCCATGCAGACTAATTTCCTGCCGTCATTGTATGTACTCCACCTTATTTGATTGAAACAAATAAAAAAACAACCTAATCTACCTTATAATAGCATAATTTATGATAGAGTGCAGTAACTGTGCGTGTGTGTTCTTTCTCTTTCTCTCTCCTAATCGAGCCCTGTTTCTGACAGCTGTTCCCCGCATCAGCCCGGAGAGCCGGCCTCCACTGTGATGCCATTTTATCTTCCAAACATCTGAGTCATAGCAAAACTGCTTCATTTTACGCTAAGGGGGCTGATATAAGGCGCCTCACTTGACCGAGACTTATTACCACTCCATTTGTGAAGCGATGTCTTGGCGATATTTTGTCTGATAAGATGGCAATTTCAATAAGAGACTTCACCGGCTTTTGGCCCCCGTCGGCTTTGGCTTGAGTAGGAGGGATATATTTCACAGGGGAGAGAGCTTGATGAAATGAGGGGGCGCACATTTGCAAAAGTGAGATAAAACTGTCTTCTTTTTTTTTTGCGAGGGATTCGTAAGAAGTTTGGCCCCGTGTTGATTGGGAGAGAGAGGCTCAACCGACTCGAAGTGGAACAGACTGTGGTTGGTGTCCCATCCATTTTCCACTCTGATGAAGATGGTGCAGAGGGAAGCTATTGCTGGTGGTGCTGCATGGTGGCGGCACAGGAGGGGAGTGGAGTGGAGTGGGGGTCGATTTGAGGATGTGCCAAGCCCAAAATTAAGATGACAGCAATGACAAGGCTCAATGCCGAAACAGATCTATCCCACTGATGCAAGCTGCAAGCTTAACAACCCATGTACAGTGGGCTCTATCCCTGTGTGGCGTGTGTGAGTTTGTGCACGTCGTACGTGTGTGCGTCTGCGTGTTCGATGTAGCGTGCAATATGTGCGCCTGTTGACACAATCATGAAGACTCAGTGTCAAACTAGACGGATGATTGCAGGCTGGAGTAAACACCTGGCATCACGCTTGAGGTGAATCATTGCACATGCACGTCAACTCAAATGTCAGACCGGAGGTGTGGAAAACAATGACTGAAGTAAAACGCTGGTGGAAATTGCACCATTTAGATTTCTATTGTATTTATTAATTATCTATTTATTTTTGCTGTTTCACCATATATATATATATTTAATTATTCTGATTACTTTTTTCAGCACCATAAAGGATTTGTTCATCCACTTGCAGTTACTTGCATGGTCCACCAGGGGGTCACAGACCAGTCTAAATGTTTTTATATCAGCCAATCAGACTTTATTTATAGAAGTTTTCATACAATTAAATAATGCAATAATAAAAACACTTGATCCCTCCATAATCCCCTACTTACAAATACTTTAACCATCAGTCAATCACTTTGTTAACTATTTTTAGAAAGGATTATAACCCTTAAGTCAACTATTATTAACTTATCTGTAACTTTTATTCAACATCACAACAATATGACTGAGAGATTAGAAGAGAGAGTGAAATCCAGCTCTTCTGGTTCAAGTCTCCCTTGGTTAAACATGGTCTATTCACTCCGCTAATGAAGATTAATTATGTGCAGATAAGAACAGCAGAAGAATCATTAGGGGAAAAACTGCCTCAAAGAAGATGACCATTTTTTGGTGATAACAGGGAGGGGGAAAAAATCCACTTAATATCTTCACTGGGAGCACAGAGTGGTCTCGAGTATATGTGCTTAAAATGGATGTGGATCTCTTTCCCTGACCATGAACCACTTTCTCGCTGTCCTGAAAAATATCCGTTCCCTCCGGTGAATGGTCAGCGCGTCTGCCCTCAGAGGAATGTGGAAACTGAGACATGGGACTTAGAGCTGCTAATTAAAAGACTGTCTCAGTGTGCACTACGTACACAACACAATACATCTCAGAACATAATAACTGATGATTTTGTTTTAAGGAGAAGAGTGTTAAGGCCGTATTGGGGGACATGAAACTCTTTTTTCAGTAGTGTCGGGACTGAAATCATTACTGCAGGTAAATCTTTTGAAATCTATTGAGGAAGTCTCCAGACAATTGGAAGCTAACTGTATATTTAACTGAAAATGACCTAGCTTTTTACATTAATTATTCAAATACAACAAGTAATAAGAGATAAGGTCACATACATGAGCATTAACAGCTGTTTATTCAGAAAGCTGTGAGCGTGTAGCTTCAAACCTCCATCTCCAGCAGTGGAAAGCAGCACCAGTGTTAACTCTTGTTTCTATCATGTTTTTTTTTTTTTTTCACGTGAACAAGCTAGCCTCCCAGCCTGTTATCACTTTCATATAGCAACTGCCGCCTCCAATCTGCCCTGAAGATGTAGCACTGCTGTTGCTGCACTGACGTCCAAAGCTTTTAGACCACCACCTGCTCCCAGCGAGAGCGAGAGATTCATGATTTAAGATTTGAACAATCCTATTGTTTTTTATTTATTTATTTGAAAAATGTTATTAATTTCTGTTTTGATTTGTCAAAAGCTCTCAGTCAAAGTTATCACAGTAGCAAAGCATTAATGCACGCATCAGCTCACTATCACAAGCTAAACTGTCTCTGATAGCAAGTGACCACTGTTTTCGGTTAATGTATAGGTTACAAATGTTACATTTGCATAAAGGAAGCCTAAAATGTGTGATTAATTTGTGATTAAGCTCACTCATGCAGTTGATTGCAATCAGATATTTGAATCGATGGACAGGCCTGGTTTATTCGAGTAGGGAGCTCCATCCGAGTCAAGTTTCATCCCTTGTCTTAACTCTGTTATTTTGCCTATTAGTCATATAACCAAACAATCAGGAGGTCATTTATCTGCCAGGCAGGGAGAGAGGTCGAGCAGAATTCATCACGGGGGAGACGGTGAGGGCACTGTCTGGTTCCTGTGTGTGTGTGTGTGTCGGGTTAAACACCAAATCAAAGCTGTTTGCTTCCAAATTCAACAGACACACAGCAAAGGAAGCTGCTGTGACACTTTTGAGAGTTAATTATTCCCTGGTTCTACTAGTGGAGTGAGGTTTTACTTGGCTTGACAGCAATTATTTGCTAAAATATCAGTGGTGAAATGCTTGGTTTATCATGTCAGTTTGCTCCTAAGCAAAGGCTTTTGCATAGAGAAATTAATAAGAATGTTATGGATGGTAATTTTCTGAAACTAAAGGGATTTCTGAGTCCCCTGACAAGTTTCAAAACAGCTCATTTCTTAACCATAATGTGTATTCCAAAGGAGCACACATTGGGAGCTTGCATAATTTCCTTGCTTTTACTGTTTTACTGCAACAGGACAACAAGAGCACACAGCATAATAAAGCCCCAATTTCCATGACCTGCATTTACAAGTTTAGTATTTAAGCAGCTGCTGCACGGCGATGCTTACTTCACTTACACTGAGGAACGAGCTGTTTTGATTCTTACCTTGGGTCCGACCTGTGCTCTCCTCATACAAGACGGCAACGAGGGGCATTTATGATTTATGTGCCTGTGTAATTAAACTAAAAGAAATGGAAAGAAATCAAATGCGGTGAAAACTTGTGATGGTAGTGAGGAGAAGGTCATGGCTGAGAGAGGGCAACGCCTCAGAGGAGACTGGGAGTTCAGAGACAATGAAAATAAACCCAATAGATCTTATCGCCAATGCATTGTCTTGTCTTCCATTGTGATAGGGAGAAATCACGTCAGGGATAAACACAGTATGAATTTTTAAGAGGCACCTTATTTTGCCTCTGCTTAAAATGACCTCCGGTAATCTTCAGAGGTGAATATCACCATTTCCCCGAAACTGGAATATGAAAGGAGATTGTGAGTCCCACCAAGGGAGTCGAAAAGCACAGGTGTTGAATATTACAGTATGTGTATTTCATTAGTGTTTGGCAGTTTGAATGATGTGGGTGGAAATATTAAAATCAGCATAGGTCTCTGTGCATTGATCTGAATAGTAAAGGCCACCTTGGCGGTGAAAGGAATGCAACATGGGAAAATGGACACAACAACACGTCCGGAAGATTGTGAAACTGATCAATGAATATTTGATCAGAGACGGAATAGCGTCCCGTACCGTGGATTTTCAGCTGAAATAAGCTTCTTTTTTTTTTTTTCCCCTTCAAGCTCATGCCGAAGTGAAGAAGCAGCATTTGTATCTGGCACAAACACATGCTCAGTGAGTGGAATGCATGAGAGAATATCATGTATATACTGTGTCTGTAATGAATCTCATACATGCAAACAAAGGCAGCCATGGGAGTACACGCAACGCACGGTTTCTCCATGCAAATGAGATAGAGACTTGCATCAGACGAGATCTGTTTGTAGAAATGCAGAAATGTAGCTCAAACAAGGCTGTGTAGCTTAAATGAAGATCAATATCCAACTCGCGCACGGAGCATCTTCACCAACGTGGATGTCTTCCAAAAAGTGATGATTCTTTACAGCTTGTTCCTGTTTTCATCATTTTTGCAGTTACCTTAATGATGCAAGTAGTAGAATGAAGCCATAATTATAATCAGTCATTTGTTATTATAAAACCTCTTCTTCTTCTTCTTCCTCTTCTTGCTTTGCAAGTCGCCATGAATAGGATTAAAAACCCAGCCTCCCAATCAGCTCCACCATTCTATTATCTTACATTACACCTGATAATACACTGTCATATCACTGAAACGTTCTGCTACCGATTACAGAAAACACTTTTCGCATCTATTCATTATAAGAAAGCAAGCTCTCCCTCTGCAAATCTTGCTGATCCGTGCAAAAAAAAAAATTAACCATGAGTGGGATTCAAACCTCTGGTCCCCCAGTCCAAAGTCAATGGCTTTTCCCACTGAGTCATCCAGCTGTATGTGATGCTCAGGGACTCCACTGACTCTCCACACATACAAGTATAATCACACAGACAGGTTGACATCTCTTTCATGTCAGTGTTCAGAGAGACAGATGATCGTGTCTGATTAGCTCTCTCTGTACAATGTAAGACTCCTGATGTTAAGGTCATGGGTTTGATTCCCATGTTGACAGAGATCACACCCTGGCGGCGACCCCTGTAACACTGTGAGACAATTTTTGAGCTGAACAATTACTCTCTGGTTTCCGATCGCTGCGTGTGTTTGTGGGGTGCACTTTATCAGTGCGGGAGGGGTAAAGATTTTGTAGTTGAATAGAAAATGCTCTGTGGAGCTATATTTCTGCTGCGTACTGTATGTCCTCATACAGGGTTAAAGAAAAGTCAACAAATAGAAAAACAAGACACTTAACCCCCCTGCAACCTCTCCCTAAATGGCCACATGATAAATGGTGGAGGCCAGATAATAAAAGGGGCAATTACATACTACATAAGGGTTCTCTTATTATTGTCTCAGCTTTGTTCAGCCCGGAAGTTTTTTTTTGTTATTTTTTACCTCTCCAAATCTCTGAAGTGCATTCAACTGAAACAACCACTCTTTAGTTGACTTGCTCACAACTCATGGACAAAACCGTGCAGAAACTGTTGGGTAGATACAGAATTGTACTGTAGATCTGCAGAGGCAGATACTGAATGAGAATATACAACATACATCAAAAGCAGCATTACCATAAACAAGTCGGAGTGCAGATAGAACAACCGTCCAGATAGGAAAGATATGGTGTGCTCTGGCAGTGGTCACAGGCTTCTACTTACAATATTTTCTAACTCCACAAAGTTTGTTGTTCTCTTCTCCTGTACAGCTGCAAAGTCATAAACAAACTGGTTGTAAAAGACAAACTGCATGCGTGACACATGAATCTCACGCCACAAGACACAAAAACATGTTGGAGTTGATGTCATATTATCACCAACTACGTAAAATGGCACCTATTTCTAATTGTTTCAGCTGCATGTGGAGACCTAGTCATCTGTGTGACATTTTCTGTGAAAAACAGAAACAAAAAAATAAATGTATAATGTACGTAAGGTCCAGCACTCCAGCATACTGCATGTGCTGTGTAGAGAGACGGAGCTGGCAGTAGCAGCCATGCAGCAAACACACAGCTGGTGTAAACACGCAGTGTCACTAAGCAGCAGGTCAGTGACAACAGCTGCCACACACACGCGGTGCTGGCGGTGTGTAACCCACCACCACCACCAGAGCCATCACAGAACTTCTGCAGGTGCCAGGATTCAGAGTTACACTGGAGCTCCTCTTCGGTGGAGATGTTTTGGCTGTGGGCTTCAGCAGTGATCTCTCCCTGAGTCAAACTTCCAGACAGAACTGTTAAAGGGATAGTTCAGCATTTTAGCAAATTGGCCCATTGTCATAATCCCTGTTCATTCAATGCGCGTTCCTGTTGGGGGCAGTTTTTCAGCAAGCAGTGAATGTGAAGGTCACAACTTGTCCACCTGAGCGTTTTGGAGTTGTTGGATTGTGTATTCGATGTGTTTGATGAGGGAAACCAAGAAATCCCATTAGCCTCCGTAGCGTAGCTCTGAGCAGCTCACGGCTCTGCTCCACCGTTCTAAAAATAGCTTGCACCTATAATAAAAGTAACAAACCTACTGCTAAAACTATAGGGATTATGGCAATGGGCCAATTTGCCAAAATGTTGAACTATCCCTTTAAAAAAAAAAAGTGGGAGCATTGTATAGCTCACTGGGTAAAGCAGTTCGATTCCACCAACTGCCCTTTGCTGCATGTCATTCCCCCTTTCTCTGTCATCCTATTTCCTATCAAAATAAAGGCCTAAAGAAATAATAATAATAATAATAATATACATATTTTAAAGAAATGTGACTATGAAAAGCATTTGTCTGTGTGCAGCATCACCGTTCCTTCTAAAAACCTGACGGGACAGATCGACAAGTAAGTGAATAAACTCAGTGTAGAAGTAACAGTGGACACTAATTAAAATGACAGTTTGACTCTGTATTGGCTTGCTGTCTTCAGGTGAAGCAGTGAAGAGATGACCCCTCCTCGCAGAGTGGAAATGTAATTTCATGGCCTGTTAGACACTGAACTCTGGGAGTAAACAAAGAGGTGGAAGTGCTCCCGTCTGATGGGGGCACGCTCGGACCACAGCAGCACTCGGGCTGCGGGCCTTCCAAGTCCTTCATAGCGAATCTTCCCTGGCTCGATGGCTTTTTGCATCAGTTTGGAGAGTGTAAACACTGACAGAGTGGATTGAACTTCTCCTAATAAGCACTCTTACAAATAATTACACTTGGAGAGACCAAGTGTGTGCAAGTCATTTTTCTGTTTGTGTGTGTGTGTGTGTGTGGGAGAGATGGGGGTTGTGATGGGTCGCCAGGGAGCAGAGAAAATGTTTCTGCACCCACACAGACAACTAGCATTAAAAAGTGAGAGGACAAGAAAACGAAAAGCCCAAAAGGCGTTTTTTGACTTCAACTTTATATTTTGAAAGCTCTTTGAGCAAGACATTTTGATTCAAGAGAACAATTCAGTATTTTCATCATAAAAGTAGCTACATTGCACATTCTCCCGCACTATAATGAGTTTACTCACAGCGCTGCAGAACACAGCACATGCCATTCGCAGTCTCGCTCCATTTATTATGTATAGATATAACAGAGATACAGACCGATGCATACTCGGTGGATTTAAAAGATAGTGGTACCACCTGAAGATCTTCTGGCCTTGTAAAAAATTCAGTGGGACTGTGAAAGTAGAATACGAGCAAAGAGAAATTTCAGAGGCCATAATGAGTCTCTGAAGACATCAGAAGTGAGAGAAGACACAGAAAAAACACAGAAAACAATTGATTCAGGTTTTCATCCCATAGGCTTTCCATCGAAATTGGAAAATTAATCATCGAGTAGGTTGCACAACCCTCATCTCTGAAATGATGGACTGTATTACCCATGCTGAGATAAAGAGATTTAATAATTCACAGGGTTGGCCTTTATTGAACCTCTTACTTATTCTCTAAGGAAAGGCCCACTTTCATTCATTCCATTCACGCTGACAAGAGTTCAAGACAATGTCTGTCTGCGCACACAAAAAAAAAAAAAAGAAAAGGGAAAAAGGAAAGACAAGACCATCACAATCAAAGAGGCCCGGCAAATAAACTCTGAATGTGAAGCAATATCTCCGAAGTCTGATGGGAAAATCATACAGATATGGATTATTGCATTGATTCCTATTCTCTTTTTAAATAGAAAACAAGGAAAGCAGATTAAAATTGATTTAGAAAAAACAAAAAAAACAAAACGCACACACGGCTCCTCCAACAGACAGATAATGACGGCAGCGAGCCGAGCACACTCTAGAAAACAAAGACAAGAAAGGATGAGACAAAGTCATCAGGTCCAGACAGACGTCCTCCTGTTTTTGTTTTACTGACAAAATACCATTTACATTAATACTGACGCAGCATGAAAAGAGACAGAATAACTCATCATTATAAACACTGTGATGAAATATGCAGTTGGCTGCATTTACATTAACGACAAGTCGGTGTATATTCATGTTCTTTCTTTAGTTTAAAGTTTATAATGGCCTCAATGTCAGCTTTATTATTACGTTAAAACTCAAAGTACACTCTCTGTTCTGTTAAACATCACAGTGTGAATCAATTTGAAATAAAACTTAATATTAAGACATAAAATATAGAGAGGGAATAAGAACAAACAAATAAACTGAGACACTATCACAGTCATCGATTGGGCCATTTTAAATGACAATACATCTCCAGCGCGCATAGCTGCCTATAAAATGCCATTATCGAGGTCTGTGTCTGTCCCTGGCTCTGGCTAATGTCGTACTGTTCCAGTCCACAAATGTTTAAAAGGTTACTTTTATGACCTAAGGATCAATCAATCATGACCTTAACCCACGCTGGAGGAGGTGGACTATTTGAGATAATCCTGGTCCGGGTAGTGGGCCATTACTAATCATCTCCAAAGGCTCCCCGCCACAAAAAAAAGGTAATAAAGCACCATGGAAACGTTTTCTCCATGATTTTTATTGCAGAGTGTGGAAAAACATGTAGATGTGTGATTCTAAGCACCTCCAGCTGTCTGTTTGTTTTAACTTCAGTGGGTAAAATAAACCACCAACATGTATGTTAAGTGAAAACCACAGAATTGAAAATGCCAACATTGTTTTTCCTTTTAGCTTTGCTCACCATCCGCCGGGCTCCTCTGCATGCGCCGCATTAGAATCACTGCAGAACCAATGTTTAGTTTATACTGGAGTCAACAGCTGTAAAATATTAATTTACATACAATAAAAACAACAACAACAGCAGCAGATGCAGAAGCAGCAGCAGCAGCAACGTGTGCAGTACTGGCATTCATTTTCATGACCTTTAAAATTCATGGCGAAGGAGACGTGTGAAATAACGATGCATACAGTCAAATACACTTCTAGAAAGCAACACCTTGGTAGAAGAAAAAAACAACAACCTGTGATGTCATCAAGATACTGCTGTAAACACAAAAGAAGTGACACTGTAGATAAGGCGGTGTTTGCTGCTTCGCGTTCTTTCTTATTATTCTGCAAATGAAGCTCATTAAGTGTAAAAGGTCAAACGAGTTCCTCAAAACAACACGTGTTAAACCTGATATTTGTTGGGTTTCCATTCTTTTCTTTGCCTCTTTGGGGTTTTTTTTTCTCTTAATTAGTCTCTACTACTACACTTGAGATCGTTTGTTTTTCAAGGAACAGTTCCACATCTTGAAAAACATGCCAATTTGTTTCCTTTCTGATAATGACATGAGGAAATCAATGATGAGTCCATGACTGTGCATCAAATAAGAAAATTGAATCTTAATGCGTTTAGCAGAGCTTTGCGATAATGGCGGGAGGCAGCAGGAAACCACTCGCCTGTGTTTGTCCGAACGTAAAAACAACATGCTATGCAGTAACTCCAAGGCTGATTCATTTATGCATATATAGTATATTTTCCAGGAAGCTGTCATTTTTAACTGGTGAAAAAACAACAACAACTTTTGTTTTAATGCTGATGATTCTTTGTTTGCTGTCATTACACTGTCACAGAGACTAAAATCACTAAAAATCATTCTGACATTGTTTATTTAAACATTATTATCATGTAGCTTCAGAGGTGAGTTGTGCTCTTTTAACTATTGTTTCCATTCTTCACGCTGGAAACGCATAGTGTTGTATGTGCTTGCATGTGCATACCATACTATATGTACATATTATATGCATTTACATATAAATTCCTTGATCAGCAGAAAACAGAACATGCCACACAGCTAGTGTCTTCATTGCAATGTGCTGGTGGATCCGTAAAACTTTCCCAGTCGATCTTGAGAAAAGTACAAAAAGGATATGTTTGTGCACCATCTCCTCGAATAAATAAATATGGTTTGGCCGTTTTTACCCATGAAAAAAATTGAAAAATCGTACAATTTTTCAGTGAGGAGGAATTTCTTTTAACCTTGGTGAAAGATAAATGTGTCTATCTTGTGCCTCCAAATGCACAGATGTTGCTTTCAGATGTTAGTTACAGTGTATTCTTGCTTGCATTCATTTGAAAGCTGGACTTTCGGACTTCATGTAACAGAAATAAAGTTAGCCCAAATAAGGAGTCCTGAAGCTGGACAGTCTTTTTCTCTTGATGTTACAATAGGCAACTCAGACTGAGCTCAGGGATCCTTGGCTGAAAAAGGTCTGTGACCACTGCTGTAGGCTCTGGTATCTGGGTCTGGCCATTTCCATTTTGAATCTCTTCAACTCAAATCTCTGTGACATTTCAGGGCTGTTATGTCACTTATGAAGCTATGAGCTGAAAGCATGTGAAAGGAATAGCACTATAGGGAGCGTTCTTTACTTTCTCTCTCTCTCTAATAAAGTAACCTCCACAGACAAGCAGGGCATTCAGTTATTCAGCTCCTCACAACAAACTGAATCTTTCCGGCAGTTTGTATAGCTGCTGTATATTCATTGATATTAATATGTCACAGAATGGAAACCAGAGAATAATAGAGAGCAAATAGGCTCAGGTTTCTGTTCACGTGTGTCTCTCGCCATTCTCTTTCCTGTGTTTCATTGGCCCATTACTTCCCTCCCTCCCTCTCCCTTTCCCTCTTTCTCACCTGCCCTACCCATATCACTCCTCTGGACACTCTGACACCCATGACCCCCATGTGGAAAGAGGTGGGAGAGACCAGAGAGCACAAAAGGACTGGCTGCTATTAATTTTACCCAGGCAACCTTCACAATAATCCAACGAGACAGCCGTTTAATTGCACTAGCCGGGAGCCGGCGGCGAGCCTGCCTGTCCCAGCGTTCTCCTTTCTCAGTGAATACCAAAGAGCCGTCTCACTTCGCCTTCATTAGAGTAGCTGAGAGAAAGTGTTGCAGAGAGTGTGAGTGTGAGCAGTTGGATTTTTTTTTTCATTCTTCCCTGCTCTTTCTTTCCTCTGCTCATTTTCATTTCTTTGTTTTTTTTTGGTTAGCAATGCTATCTCAAAACCTCCTCAGAAAATCCTAAAAACCATATGTCAGACAAGGTTATCGATGACCATGTGATCCGGTTTTATTTGGAGAAGAAACTCTGGAGTATTGTTCACTTTCGGCGCAAGTTACAGATTGCTGCAGGGAGGAACTTTGGAACAAAAGGCTGAGAACGAGTTGCTGTGTGGCCCCGAAGATAGACCACATTGGATCTGCAGAGGTCACTGGAAAGCATGAAGGCTCGCCGGGTCGAAATATCATCCCTGTAACCTTTCTTAGAGGAAAATGAAGTGCCTGATTCACTGCTGCACATACACAAAAGAAAATCGGAAAATTATAGGCAAAAGACAGGCTGCCTTCATTCTCCTATACACAGTCAGGTCGCTAATTAAATTGCTCTATTTTCTACAGAGACTAAAAGACCATTCACCCCATTCAAATGTCAAAAAATTTCATGAGGATTTTACTTTAAATGTGATGGAAAAAAAACTTGTGGATATGAAGTAGATTTGTAATTGTATCCAAACAGTTCTCACCGGCTTCTTGGCAGCGCTAACCTTTGAGAAGTCTAAAACGGAGGATTCAACCACATAGATCTTACAATAATAATACAGCTGGAGCAAGGAAATGAGCTAATGAATTTGCTAACTGATGGTTGAGAAACTTATTGGAACAATATGGTTCACAATGATGTAAAAAATAATCCTTGACAACTCATTTTGGGGCTGCAGCTCACTCTTTCATCTCTCAGTGGTGCAGTGTTTCTTTCTGCATTGTTAATGTTCTCGGAAAAAAATATTACAGAAATGAGGTGAAAATTAGCAGGTTCAGCAATGGAGCAAATGAACACTTATGTTTGCTGCTGAGCTATTTTGCAAAAGCTCATTGGTGGTGATTTTCAGTGATTTTTTTTCCCCCCACCAGAGTAAGCAGGTGCTACTTACTGCAAAGAGAGCTTGCTAACCACTAGTGTGACTGGGCCTCGGTAGAGAGTCTCATTGTGTGAAGCAGCGACGCAGGTCAGGTCATATCGCCACTGCAAGATTACAAAATGCTGTCTCCATTTTCATATAAAAAGCTCAAAAGGTTGTGAAAGCCATACTAAATGAATCTGGACCTTTTAGGAACTCAGAGGAAAATCCTCCTGCAGGTGAAAACAGCTTGACAAGTGGCCCTCCATCCTGTCAGTCTTTACTCACTTCCTCTCTATCTGCTCTTTTGCTGGCCCTTCTCGCAATAGCTGTCCCATCACCGCAGGTAATTACAGTGCAGCGGCACCTTGGTCAGTAAAAGGCGAGGTCGACCACTCCAGGGTAAGGCACATGATCCATTAGCTGAGCAGAGGGCTCGACGGTCCATTCCTCATTCCCATTTGTCTTTTCCTTAAAGCCCCTCTGCTACCACCACCACCCCCTCCAACCCTCCACCCCACTCTGCCCTGGATATATCCCTTCTTCTCCTGCTCCATCAAAGATACGGCGTCGAGGACATGCAGGAAAAAAAAAAAAAAAACTCTTCAAAAACGAATTTCAGTTTGAGAGCTTCGCAGAGCTTTTTTACATACCTGAATAATACTGATAGCCAGGCAGCCAGCCAGCAAGCCAGTATGCACTCTAACTGAATCATTCACCAAGGGAGAATTTTGACAAAACAGAGCTCAGCTGCCTTGAATTCAATAAAGGCAAATGTAATATATTTTTCATATGCTGATACTGCGCGAGCCCAAATAATATAACTGGCCCACTGAGAGGTGCAGCCTAATGGCTCCACAGTTTTCATTTTCATGTCCTTTTTCATTTGGTTTGCAATGTCATTATGACAAAGGAGAGGCAGAAAGAACTTGCAACCTCTCCACAAAAATAAAATGAAGAATAAATAAAAAAAATAAAATAAAATTTCTACAATTACAGCAGCTCTCAGTGTTACAATGTCACAATTACAATCAATTTCCCCGAAACTGTCTGCGCTGCTGCCACTCAACTGCCTGTCACGCTGAGTGACTCATGAGTCTCACAGGTGTAATTCATGTGTAGGCTCTTTTTAACCAAAGGTTTTTGTCTGAGAAAAAGAGAGAAGAAAAAAAAAAGAAGCTAACTCCTGTAATGACCTTCTCCACAACTAATTGGTAAATCCATTACCAGAGGAAAGACAGGGAGACGACTGGGGGGGAAAAAAAGTAGGAGTGCTGCGGCTTCCTGTCACCTATACCAGAGTCAACTCCTCTTGTCTTGTTTAATCAGGTGCATTGTCTGCACTGATCAATAACCATTCCTTCAGGTAGAGGACCACATGTTACATCCCCATCAAACTGCTGCAAACTGCTGGAAACCGCTGTCAACAAACTGCTTAGTTTATTTTTTTTAAAGGTCCAGAGTTGTTTAAGGTAGATTTCCATGTCTTGTGTGACTATGAAGCAGCTTCTGTGAACGTACCCAAATGCTCAGTCCATAGAGAAATGAACACAACTTGTATTCAGGAGCTGAACCTGAAAACAAGCCATCATGATTTCTGTAACATAGTGATGTCACAAAAAGCAGTCACCTATCTCAGTCATTCCCCAAGACGCGCCCAACTGGAAGCACCATCCAAAACAGAAATCTGCTTTATACTCATTGTATCATTCAGAAAATGAGAAAATGAGCCTCAAAACCTTCTCTCCTTTAATTGGCTGGCACTGCCCTGTTGTTACTAACGCCAGAGTAGCTTCAGAAAGAGATTTAAAACTTCAATATGGTGTTCAGATCTTGAAACCACAAATGTACAGCTCTCAGAGTGCTAGTTCCACACGCTTTTGTGCTTCCAGTAAAAGCAAGAAGCTATAGGGAGGGAAACATGTTGAATCTCCACACAGTATCGGCTGAAGCAGCTTGTTACAGCTCGGAGGTTGTGATGGCGTTGGCAGGATTTATATTTCAGGTGATGGACGTGAAAACTCAAGAAACGATTTTAATTGGATGCAAAATTAGAGCATGATGAGTAATCAAACATCTGAAATTGTTTTATAGGAAGAAAAATAAATAGATTATAATGTAAAAATACTCAGATAATAACTTCTTGACATGAATTTGCCAAAAAAACAACAACATTGAAATCAACAATTAACAAATGAATGCAGGATTAAAGTTGCATTTTTAATTTCACGGGGCCTTTAAAATAAAACACATGAAAAGTGTAAAGTATGGGACCTTTGAAGTTTTAATAGATGTCTGCTAAAAGTGGGCAATTACGCTGAGTTATTAACAGTACATTAGACAGAAAGTCTGAAATTTCCAATTGAAAGTATTGTTGGAGTAGCTTGTAACTGTAGCCTGCAAAGTGATTCAGTAAGTGATCAATCTTTTCCCTAAAGCTTGCCTTCACTGTAAAACGAGATCTCTACCCTTTTCATCACCGCAGAAGTTGCAGAGTGACTATAACGATGTGACGTCCAAAAACCCAGACGGCATCGCTCTGCACTGCAATCTCAAAGGAAATTCTGTGCGTGAAGCACTTTCCGTGAATTAGGAGTGAACGGCAAAGAGAAAATGCAATCAAATTCAGTTTCAGGACGAAGAATACATGTTGGAAACAGCGGGAAAAATTATAGCCACCCCAACCACCAACCCCCCTGCTGATTTCCTCCTCCGCTTCAAAAACTGTGTCTTTCACCGAAATCTGTGGATTGATTCCCATGTGGAGCAGAACACTAAAAGAGCCAATAATTGTTTTTCATGTAGTGAGTGATGACCTCATTGCATATATTCATACACTGTATGAATAAATGCATGTGTATGAATGTTCTATATGTATATGGATGAATTTCCAGGATATGTGACTAAGAGGAATTACAGCTGTTGGTGTGCTGCTTTCATCTGTTCTCCTGCTTTCTCTGTTTCATGTTTCTTCTGCTAACCTGCACAGAAGAAATCAATTCTGCTGACCCTAATCTAAAAGCATGACATGAGGATTAATAACTTGTCTGATATGGAATATGCACAACTTTCTGTCAGCCACACGAATCAGCTGCAGCCCAATTGAAATAACATATGAGGAGCCTTTTTAATCATCGGGTCAAGGACAAAAGAAAAAAAAAACTCAGTTCCTCCAGAGTGGGCTGGCTCATATTTATGTTTACAGGCTTGCCTTGTCCAGGGAATAACATGCCTATACAGCTGAACACCAACAATGTCCTGTAGGTGTGTGTTAAGTGATTTTCTTTGAATTACTACTTATGGTCGGGGTGAAGAATGTGACACGAGATGAGATCAATCTGCAGTTAGGTTTAAAGAACTGATGCAATACGTGCAATAACCTCGTAAACACTTTTTATCTTATTGTAATATGGAGATACATCAATGTGTGTTTCATAGATAATGACTGTATTTGTTAATTATACTTTAATTATTCTAATTTGAAAAGCTGCAGGGATTTTTATCACTTTTGGTTGGTATCATGAACACAGCAAAGCGTTTCCCATTCAAACATTAAGCACAGTTATGTCTGAGTCTCATATTCACTGACTCACTCTTTTATGGTCTCCACCAACCACTGAGATAAATGTTTCACTGTTTAGTTGTTTGATGTGACACTATAAATCATCAGCGAGTCATTAACCTTGACTGGCTGCTGTTAAATGCAGGGCAGATTGCATGTGGGGCTGCTGAAGGAAATGAACAGCCAAAACAATCAATTAGCTGATCAATAAAATCATTAATTGGTACTTATTTGGTGTGTCATTTTCTAAAAGCAAAAGTCGCCCCAGATTTAATGCTTTCAGATGTGAATATTTTCTGTGCTTCATGTTCTGTCAGTGTTGACTGATTGGTTTAAACTTTTGGTCTGACCTTGAATTCTGGGAAATTGTGATTTTCCACATCAGCAGCAGAAATGTGGGCCTGAATACAACAAACACAACACAACACAAACATTAACAACATAAAAATAAAAAAAAACTACAACAAGGCTCTCCAGAGCTGAGGAGGACTGCAATGTTGAGTACTAATTCTTCTTTTCCAGTGAGTGACCCACTTTTGTATTACTCTGTCATTTGATCAATAGCTAATATATATAAAGGTGAGCTTTAACTGGTTGGGTGTACAGTAAAGTCAGCTAAATTTAAACGCATAGTTGAAGCTGAAGTATTTGAAACTGATAAACACAGTATGTATTGGGAGAATGTTTTGCTGCTGCCCATGTCTGTGTTTTGTGTTTTCAGCACCACTTCTAGTGAACAGCTCCTACCAGGCCTGAGCCTCTGGTGTTCACACAGATGCTCAGTTCTGACAGAGTTTGTGGTGCTCCTCACACAAAGCCGCCCTTCAGGTGCTGTTGGTGAAGTTAACTTATCCAAAGGGTAAAGGTCATAGGAAAGCATTTCCATTCACAATGAAATAGCTTTGCAATGCCCAGAGGTCTTATAGAGACACAATGCAGTTCGACTAAATGCCATAAAACATTTAGAAAAATAAGTTATAGTGTTGTTACTTTGATGTTTTACTGAATGCTCTCAGATTTTCAGGAATTTGTAGGTCGTTCATTTTACTTCTAAATATCCAGAAGGACAAATAATAGTGAGAATCACGTCTGGAAGGAACCAGACATGAAACTTAGAATTGAGGCCAAAAAGTTCAGTCTTTTCTCATCTGCAATAAAATTGGAAGTAAAATGCTTTTTGGGTGAGGAAACTGCAATCAAATGGTGCTCAACCACACAAAAGTTGAGTTGCGAGTTCCTTTAACACGACACACTGAGGATGGACTGTGGTCCGATGTGGACAAACCACCTCCAGAGGTGAGATACACGTGTAAATCCACATATAACAACCAATGGTGGTTCTTTTGGAGGTGGACACTCCCACTGTAGCGCAGTGAGACTGAACGGTTCTTACCGAGGCCTTTTGCCACCAATTTCCTAGTGGTCAGCTCTAGGAAGAGTCCAGGTCACTCTGTACTTATTAATTATGGCGGCACCGGAGCTTTTGTCCAGATCTGTGCCCTGACACAACCCTGTCTGAGCTCTGTCTGCCGGCAGCTCCTTCCTCTTTGTGGCTTTGTTTGGCACTGATATGCTCTGATAGTTAGGCGTCTGCCAGACGGACACTTCATGTCCAATCAGCTGTATTTACCACAGGTGGACTCCAATCAACATGTGGAAACAGCTCAAAGATGAAAAGATACCTGAGTACCTGGGCTAGTGTTTCATTACTCATATGAATATGATACTTCCATTGGCAAAACTTTGTAAAATTAATGTGGAGATTGATGAGGAAAGTTTTCTTTTTGTATTTTAGCACAAGGCTGCAACACATAAAAAGAAAAATAGAAAAGAAATGATGGGTCTGAACTTTCCAAATAAGAACAACAGGTGCTACAGTAGTTGTGAAGCAGAACAGCAGTGTGTCATTTTGAGAGAAGGTTGTTTGAATGTCAAGGAAGAAATCAACTTGTCTCAAAAGTTAAAAACAACTGCATCGATAGAAGAGAAACTGCACAAGCAACATTTCTAAAAGTGACGAAAGGAAAAATAATTGTAATCTTTTATCCCAATTCAAAAACCTGTCTCCAAAAGTATTGTAATTAATCTCTGCCTCTGTGATTTAAGTTCACATCGCTCTTGCATTCAAACACCTCGAAGCAAACCGTTCAATAATGAATCGTTCTCTTCCTTCACCCACCCGAACTATGCAGAGCTCCATCAGTACACAACCCAAGTTCTGATCTCACCGGTTGGCAGCCCTGACTGAAGTGTGTACGTGGATGTACACAGCAGCGTTGGCCTTCACACACACAATACAAGGGCACTTATTACCTATAAAGAGGCTTATTCGCTTCTTCGGCTCATGCAAGTTTCCTTTGTGGACTAATAATTGTTTTGCTTACTTTTTTTTTTTAATAATTTTTTGTTACACAGATTTCAATTTAATCACATTACCATTAAATTAAAACATTGTTTTTGTTAGTGTTATACTGCAGTCCTTTGCACTGTGTTTGTTGAATTATCCCCCGATGGATATCGACTCTTATTTCACACTGACGTTTAGGATAATTGGGAGCAGGCATTTTCTCTCTCTCCCCTGTTTAAAGAAATGTCAGTCAGCATTAGCATACTCATTTATAGAGTGCTACAGCTGTCCCTGGCTGCTACCTCGCTGACCCCCGCTCTCCGTGCACCAAGCCACCCCTTTCAAGGAGGGTTATCTGGACGATTATGAAAAATGACTCCTAAAAAAACCCGATGTGACACATTATCTCAATATTAAAGGGGGGGAGGTTTGAGCGAATAATAAGTTTGGCTTATTAATCAAGGTATGAAAGGGTAAGGAGCTGCCAAGTGAAGTTAAATGCCACTGTCAATCTCGGCGTGAGTTACTTTTTGACTTCAAAGGCTATTTCAGTTGAATCGCGTCACGGTATTTATGGAAACAGCGGTGTCCCAGTGGGAGTCGTAACCCTCATGAGACAGGCGGAGATTTCCTCCGACGCTCGGCAGATAGAGGATGGCAACTTTAACACAACCTGGACATAATGAGCTCCACTGATTGCATGGGTGTTCATACAGTATATGAGTAATACTGATGCACAGCCTTGCATGCTATTATCTATCACCTGCATGTCTGTGTATATGGAGGCCAATGCATGTATATGTTTGCTGCGAGCACCTGCTAACGCTGCCTGTTAGGAATGTTAAAGCGAGAAGTAGATAAACCTTGATCGCCCGGTGAGAAATATATTATTCTCTATAAGGCCGCCTTAAAGAAAAGAAAAGAAAGCTTTGAATTCCCTGCTCACTTTCCATGAATAAGTGATGAGGTGTGTTTGAATGAATCCATGTCCTTTCTTGGTGTCCTTTCTAAAGTTCGCTAAATGGCAGACACGGCGGCGTGTCCCCGTCTACGAGCTAGGTGCTGCTAATCTGATGGTGTTGCGTTATCTAGGCCGAGCTATTCACTGTATCCGCCCCCGCACCCTCCCCCTTCCTATTACAAAGGCTGCTCTGCCAGAGGCTGGTGATAGCCTAAAGGTCCAGTATATCGAACTGGGGAGTAAGTATAAACTGTAGAGCTGGGTGGTCAATGGCCTTGATTTGTGGTTGTCTTCGTCTTCGGCTGAGATATAAAACATGTCAAAGAAAGGCCGGCCTGCGTCACTAAAAGAACAGCGTGGTCATCTTTGCAAAACAAAGGTCACTCCCTCGCATTTCTCACCCAAGTTGTAAATTATCTCATGTTATAGTGTACAGACTTGTATATTTACGTTTTATAGTACCCATTTGTGGATGTATGAGCATGCACTTCACACATCTAATTGAATTGGTCACTGTCATTAAATGCTTAAGCAGCTCAGGGGGCAAATTAGCTCACAGGCCTCTCTGCAGAAAAGGAAATGAGGACATATGGGACGTGTCTATGCTCAGCTATGAGCTATGCAGAACAGACTCATGGGAAACGGGACCAAAGGATCGTACCATGCAGTCGCAGCTCACGCCCAAAACCCAGTCGCACAAAGTCAGTGCCACGAGCAAGAGAGAAACAGAGAGCGGGGGTGGGGGTGGTGGGAGAAAGGCGACTCGCTCAATGAGAGTCTGGGGCAAAGATAAGAGAAGAATTAGCAGTTAATTTGTGGAGAAATTAATCCGTTTTCAGCATGAATCAGAGCCTAACTCTGTGGCATTGTTGAAGGCACTGAGAGCTCCTATCTCATGTCCCCAGATATTTGCAGGTCACTACAGAGGAGAGGATTTCAATTTGGTCATTGATGTTGGATCAGGAAGGGAAAGACACAAAGGAAGTCTTTGTTCCAGCGAGGAGTTCATTGGAAATGGCACATATCATCTTGGGAGAAATTTCACAGCGACGGACGTGAGCCGCAGCGATGCGAGTCTTTACACTTTTTTACTTTTCATGAAGGGAAAGTGAAGGCCACACAACAGCAAGCGAAAACTGAACCGAACTGTAATTGCAACAGCCTCCATTTGATATTGAGCATTTAATCGCAGATCATTAATGCAGTGCCATTTAAAAAGCCTCAGCATCACCGGAATATAGAGAAGGTGACATTTAAAAAGCCCCCAGTTCTCCGCCGACAACAAATATTTCGTCAGTTAGTCAAATTAATTCACTGATGACTTGCCTTTGGATATGAGCTGCACAACATAACAATACAGGACTATTTTCTGAAATGATTATACGCCAGGCAAGGTTACGCGACAGCACCGTCGGCCTCTGTTTTTCCTGAGCTGAAACTAAAGACTTCAAAATGACACTGCACTCGCCTGGTTAGTGCGTGTACATGTCCATGTGAAATGGTTATGTTACTTCATTGACATTCTCCGTACACTGGCACATCACCGAGCTTAGACCTCTCGACGACATTAAACGATATATTCAGCAGGACCTCATACATTGTAAGTGTATCTTGCGTCTTCATACTGGAAAGAAAGACTATAAAGCTGATGATTTCAATTTGGGACATGCTCCCGGCTGAACTACTGACCTCTGCTTCTCAATGTCAAAACTCAGAGCGGCTCTCACCGGCTGAATAAAGACGACGTCGACCCTTATTTGCGCCGCAGCCTCAGTGCCGAGGCGCCTTTATTCACCAAAATGGCGCGAGTGAGCCTGCTGTTATGAGCTTTGTGATGTTTGCTGTTTCTGTGACCGTTTTATTTCACTGTGCAAAGCCGCTGACAGCTGTTGACAGTGTGAAGCATTGGGAAGGAGATAGAGAGACATCCTTTTCCATTTTCCCCCCAACCCGTCATCATATTCATCCTGGTGAATGAATTTGAGAGACAAAATGTTTCCCGCTGTCTGAAGGACAGATGTCGGCGTTTTACTCAGACCTCTGCACATTTCCAACTGCATAACATAAGGTCAAATGTCATGGCGTCAAAGTGGCTCAATACTCTTATCTCAAAATGAACAAACTTTAAAAAACAAGTCACAATTATATAGTAAAACATGATTCAAATATTTCAAAAAGGCTTGTATATTGATGCACTGTAACTTTGAGCAACAATCACCCAAATCTGTCTGGGGCTGTTGTTATGATGAGAGTCATCGGCAGCTGGCAGTGGTGATCTTATTCACCACCACTGCCGCCTTCCCAGTAACTACGTCGGCTGCCAGACCCAGACTCTCAGTAGTGTCAATTTTGGCACTTTCCCCGTGCCTTATATTCTCAGCTGCATGTGGATGAATACATATTTGGTCTACTCTAATGAGTCTTGATGAGGGACCATGTGTTTTTAATTGTCTGGAACTCTCCAGTGCAGAGGAACAAGCTGTATCGGGCCAGTGTTTGCTGGTGGCGGCATCATTTCACTGCCAGTTCTACTGTTTTCAGTGATTACCGTACACCACACACGACCATGATATGAAACTATATATATGCAGTTGCCCATAAAGTTGGAATAATATATATATGAAACTCTTCATGACATGAGTGTAACAATGTGATTTATTCTTGATGGATAAAGAGTATATCTTTTCAAAACTGGTAAGTGGGATCATTGCACCAGGTCAAAGGTCATTATTGAAGCAATAAAAAAACAAAATTATTCTAACTTTATAGGCTAACTTTATATGCCTTGCCTATTTAATGTATTTATTGTAAATCTTTTTTTTTTAGCTGTGCACGATAAAATTTTGTCATATCCTTATCTTAAATATTTAAAGATCTATCTGAAATTGGAAAAATGTCGAAGCACAGCATGATGTATGTTTGTGTATGTATGCTGACAGTGTCAGTGTCAACTTATGTAAATATATGCATCCAATACAGTATATTGATATTATAATACATCCGTATCCTGCAGATATAAGATATAAGTCTCTAATATATGAAATACACTGTACATATAACAATTATATAAATCCTTGACTTTTATAACATGTTGCACTTGAGTGTGTGTACATACAGGTGACATATTGCAACATCACTCTTATAGGGATCTATAGACTTTTATGCAAAAGCGTGACAATATAATATGACAAAGGCAAAGAGAAAAAAAAAAACATTAACAATGCTAAATTTGTGTGATTGAGTACACAAACACACACACCTTCTGCACAAGCAGCCGCGGCAGTAAAACAAAGGGGGTGTGAATCCATTAACTTTTATTATCTGAGAACTTTCCCAGTCATCAATTCTCCTTCCCCGTTGACGCTGGATGAGAATGAGTTGTGTTGTGTTGTGTCCCTATTAGCGTCTCCTCATTATGACGCAGAACAAAAGCAAAACACACAAAAGCCGTAGCAAAAGCAAAAGCAAAAGCAAAAGCATTAAAATTAATTCACTGCACCTGCTTCTAAAGACGTCGACAGTGCATCGGCTTGATGCCGTGGATTAAGCAGAATTGATGGCAATGCATGAGGGAAAGAAAAAAAAGCCAGCTACACAACATACATGCATACATGGAGACCGCACAGTCCATTTGCTTGATTTACTAGGTCCTTGCAGAAAACCTTTTGACAAGGTTTAATTAGCATGCATTTTACACCGTTTTTCATGTTTAAAAGGTGATGAATTGTATAATTAAAGGGCTCACAATGTAAATCAATGGGGCAGAAAGGGAGAAGGTAATTAAACACAGCTCTGGCTGGCATCATAATGTTCCAACTTTCATGGGAGACATGACACCTCCTGCAGTGCCCAAACACTTGTTGGCTGTATTAATGATGGAGATGTTGACACAAAGACACTTCCTGAAAAGAGAAGCTAATGAGCAGCTTTTTAACCGGCGGAATACAAAGATGTGTGGGTAAATAATAGTCCACTCCATCACAGAGACATTTAGTTAGCCGGCGAGGGCACCTCTTCCCTGGCATAACTAAATTAATCAAGCAATATGGCATCCACAGCCTGTACATTTGTTTTCCTCCTCTGCAGCCCATAGAAACAAGTAAATGTTAGCTTCTTTTTTGTGATTCTCCTTTGTTCATTCCTGATCCAAGCATGATGAGAAAATGTGCTTCGTCCATGCTTGGGCTCATGTTTCCTCATCCTTACACGCTGCATCTCCCTTTCAAATCGAAGGTTTTTTTTGTTTTGTTTTTTGGTTGGGTTTTTTTTCCTCCAAGGATTTATGACATTTTAGAGCTATGAAAAGCTGCAAATGCTGATGTGACAGACCTCATTTGCAGTCTCAGTCCCAGTGCTCAACAGACTCAAAGCCTTAGGTGTTCTGCTACTCGAGCAGCCAAAGATAAAGCTCCCCCCTTTTTTTTTTTGGCCAGCCATTCCAGAGTTTCCTGGGATTGCCAGGGCTGGCGGCGGGGGTGCAGATGTGTGGTAATTGAGTTTGGAATGGGCTGTTTGAGGTGGAGCTGGCGCTATGCAGCTCAGTCATAGCTATCCTCCCAATTTTCTCTCTCTAAGGAGCTCTCGCCCCAGGGAGTGTGCAAGTGAGTGGACTACTCTATGGCTGACTGTTACTGTTGCGTGGAGTTACAGATGACACAGGCTCTAGTCTCATTGAGACTCCCCTGCCCACATCCTGTTCTCACATACTGTATTGTAGCACACTGTGCTAACACGATTAGCCACTGACTTAGGCTCAGATATCCTTACCGGATATTCTTCCTTTGGCTCTTTAATTTACATCTTAGTGTGAATGATAAGTACCCCAGTTTCTCCTATTTAATTTAAAGCACTATAGCATGATATATCCTCTCTTTGGTATTGAAAAAGTAGAACTTTCAAGGATAACTCCGATTTATTACAACTTGGCTCTTATTTCTGATGTTTTGATGAAGGTTTGTCTTGATGAGGAGTAAATGTAATTTACCACTGTGACGTATAGGACGAAATAAAGCTCTGGCGATGCAGTAAATATCAGGTTAATCTTTTTTCAAGACAAATGAATCTGAGAAGCACACGTCAGGGAGTAGGTTTATGAACTGATGGATGTTTCTTTCTTTAAGGCTGAATGCAATTGTGGCAAGGAGAAGAGGGCCCGGGCGGGCTTCAAACCCCAGACTCCTGAGTAAGAGTCATGCGCGCTAACCACTTGGCCAAAGGGACATCCCCCTGGCCAAGTAGCCAGGGCACATGTCCACTGGAGGCATAGTGACAGGACCACCACTGTCACACAATGAATACAGTAGAATGAACCAGAAACAAACAAACAAACAGTAAATAATACTTTCTTTTGATCAAATTAGGCACTGACAAAAGGTACATTCTTCAAAATAAAACAGGAAATGATAAATATCAACACTAAAATGAACAGACATAACTAGCAGGAGAGGTCTTTTTTTTCTCTGCGGTGTTAAATCAATGATGGGAACTAATGCTGTCGCTCCCAGACCACGTTTTTCAGTTCAGTCATGAATGTTTAATGGTAATCATCAAAACAAAAAGTGCTCTGAGAATGCATTTAGGCCTCTGTATTGTTAAGCAGTGACAGCAGAGTGGGTTGCCCAGTATTTAGAGGGTTGGCGGTTCTATTCCTGCTCTTTCCCAGTCGCTGTCGTAGTGTCCTTAGTGTCCCACCTTGCCTGGTGTGAATGCTTATGAATGATCATGGTGGTTGTCGGAGGGGCCGTTTGGCGAGCAATGGCAGCCATGTTTCTGTCAGTCTGCCCCAGGGAAGCTGTGGCTTACCACCACTGAATGTGTATGAATCAACATTGGTTTATTATCGTGTAAAGCATTTTGGGTGTTGTGCGAAAAACGCTACCAAAAGCCATTGTTATTATGGTTGGATGTGTGTTGGGAACCTTTTTTTTTGTTATCATTATTATTATTTTATTTTCATGTGGCCGTTGAGTTGGAAAAGGTTGGGAACCACTGTCCTATAATGTCACCCAGTGTCACAAAACAACACACAGAGCCACCTATAAGATGAACAAAATTAGTTGATTCAGGGAAATAAAACAAAATGAGACTCTTTTCACTTCAACACATGTGGCTTCATCTGCCGTTTCCTGCTGATTCTTACAGTACCAATCTAACTATGAACCGTGTACAATGTTTTTTTGTTGTTGTTTTTTTTTTTTACCTCGTCATAGCTTCGATATGCCAAAGGCCAAACCCATTACTGAACAATAAAAGGATTACACAGGAGAAAACACAAAGTGAAGTTATTACCTGGCAAGAAGTGCACAGAAAGTCACTTTTTTCTCTGTTGTTGGAAGATTCCTGAGTGCATGAGGAAAAGAACATGATAATTGCTAGCAGCCAGCCCGTGTGAAGAGATGAAACATTTTTAGAGCAAAGAATAATGGGTGTTAGGCTACCTGTAAATATATACAGGAAAACACAGAATGCTGTTTGATATGCAAAATCCAAGCTTTGAGTTTATTGCTTAAATCACCCACCTTGTTATCTTTTTCATACTCAGTGAGCCTTCACCCAGACACATACTGTAGAACAGCTGGAACGAATAGCACAGTGCAGTCAGCATCAGTATAAACAGAATACATCAAATGAGCTCAAACTGTCGAGTGTAACAAAACAAGCAACTATTTTGAATCAACATTCGGCGTTAACCATGTCTCGCCATGCCAAGTATGAAAAGTAATTGGTTCAGATTATTCTTCAAAAAGCAGACACGATTTGTCCTCCACTAAAAATCAGCAGGAGCGAAACTCAGAACTGTGTCCCAATTTGATTTCATGTGCTTCAGGGGAATTGAATAAGGCTGTCGATGGGAGTGGTGCAGAAGGGGGACGGTGATATGAGAGTAAGTGACTGTTTCTTGGAGGGGTTACAAATTTAAAGGGTGGAGCAGATGGACGGCCGACAGTTAGCTGCGGTAATCAATTCAGCATGAGAGTTCATTGTGATTCGGTCGGAGAGGGGAGAGCGAAACAGAGAAAGTGAGACGGAGAACCAGACTCAATGCTTCCTGCACACTGATCAGCTTTTTGATGTTGTTCTTAATTTGTGCAGATATAGACCTACTGCTGCATGGGAACATCTTTTAAAATACAGAATATGACTACAGGCTACATGCTATTTCATGTTACAATCACACCTGCAAACTGTGGCTTTGTCTCCACTCAGGGGCCTCACGTTGTCACCTGTGTCGACTGTGGCCTATTGATTACTACTTGGCACCCCCACCTGTTTCTGCTGCTCCTGTTGCCTAGCAACTTTGACAACATACAATTTTTCTTTGTTTTTTTCCTTTTTTCTGACAAGGTTAACAGTTGTGCCATTAGCTGTTTGACTGCGCTTAAACTCAGCACTTAGATTTAAATGTGAAATCCAAGGTGTGAGTTTGCAGCCGTATTATTTTCATTAGCAGAATCCAAGTAATTGTGGGACAGGATGCAGCTCCTGAGTCGGGACAGAGCTTATCAGCATGTTAGCATTGTCACTGAGCGCATTTTAGCATGCTGATGGTATAGCGCCAAAACACCGCAGTCGAGCCTCAGAGGACAGCTTTAGAGGTTTTATTGGGTAGGAATCTAAAAGGCACCATGTTGTTTGTCAGGTGAAAGTGCAGGAGTGTTAAATGTAAGCGACTGCAAAGCCGCTGCAGGCCTTTGATCAAACAGGCAATCTGCTGTGCCTAATTCAAGGCCAAAGTTGTACAGTTTGTCATGCTATGGTGACATTCAATCTAATTCTGCCTCTTTTTCTTCCACTGGGACAACGGCAGGTCCTGCACGCAGTTGCAGCCCGGCTAAAAACACCTCTGTTTGCTGCTGTCGTCGTAGTTTTATTTCCAGTGCCAAAAACTTTACAAGCTGTGATTTTTTTGATTGGCAGGCTGTATGCTTTCAGAGAAATCATCTCAATACACACAGAGAGAGTTGATATAAGGCAGAAGCATTGAACTTTAACCCATTTTATGCACAGTTTTTCACATTCTGCAACAAAAAAAAGCCAAGTGGATGTCTTCAGCCTCAGTAAACATACACGTTTGCACCGCTCGGCTGTGATAAAAAGAACATACATAGACGCCAAATGAGTTTGCCTAAGCAGACCACTTGATTAAAGAGGCTGGGAGAATCATCTTTGCAGCGGCTGCGTAATGTAAATCTCCTGTTTAAAGACTCTGGCATCACTACCTGCTGTACCTTAAACTATAAGCCTGATGAGGAATAAAACAGCGGCTGCTGTGTGTTATGTTAGGCTAATCCCTCTTTGCTCAGGCTTTGAGTGCTTTCAGTGTCCTTCCTATCTCTTGCTCTTTACATCTTTTCTTTGCGGCTCACCGGCTCTGTGCTTGTGGACCTCTATTCACTCGCCACGCTATTGTTCTGCAAGTCCTGCTGAAGGCTAGAGCGCTATCAAATCTTCATCAGGAGGGAACTCTGTGAATGCACTCCTGTGGTGGACACAAAAAAAGAATATAATACACTGTATGACTACTAGCTACTGGAGTTTTTACTCTTTTTTTGCCAGACTAGAAGAAGTTTTCTGCAAAGTTTTGACTATATAACACACTGTCTACCGTCTCCAGGGCTGCAGTGACCTTTAGGAGAGAGGAGTTAAACAGACGAACAAAACAATTCCATTACTCTGATTAATTGATTTCAAATGCTTTCATGAAATTGGCTAGAGGGGCAAGTGGCTTTATGCTGGCAAAACCCAGTCAGCTGACGGAAGTTATAGCTAAGAAATAAATTATTTCTTGCATATTGATGAAATAAAGGTCATTAATATACAGTGCTAATTTAGGAGCAGGAGTCACAGTCTGAGGCATCTGTTAATATCATCTGCCCTATTGTATTAAATGGTGTTAAAAACAACACATTTATTACTTTTGAATAAACAGGGAGCGGGTTAACACCAGCATGTGATGCTATTATTCATTTATGAGGTGTAGCCTACATAAATAACAGTGGTTACATACACGGCACAAGCACGTGTACAAACAGCCAGGGACTTCCATGGAGAAAAATAGAGTTTGTAAGGGCTCATTAAATCAGACCTCACCCTTTCAGAGAGTCGACAGTGCTGCTCATTAAGATGGAGTCTAGCGCTGCCACCTGTGGAGCCTGGATAACTCCAAAGGCGACCTGTAAAGAATTAGATGTTGACAGTAAAGAGCGCATGCAGATTTGACATGATGACAGAAGGCAGGGAGGGAGAGATGCTGCACACGAGCAAAGGTTTCTGTAGCCCTGGCTGCAGAGGATTATATTGTTAGCCAACTCATGAAATAAGCCAGATCAAGATCCTTTTAATTAACACTCCGGACTTTGGTTCTTCACTAGTTCTCTGGAGGATTCATGCAGGAGGTTCCCCAGGGACGACCTGTCGGAGCTGGGGAGCTAAATGGGCCATGCGGGCCTGTTTGGAGGGAGATGAAGAGCAGCGCAGCTCAGCGGGGGTCACAAGGTGTCGCAGCTCTGGGAGACTTTCTGCACATGTCACGGCGTCTGCATCAGAGGGGCGACGCTGCACGGCTTACAGCGTGTCATGCATAGACGCTGTCATCGCGGTCTGGTGATGAGTCATGCTGTTCAAATGGGCTGTCACTTGCGCTGAAGCTCGGGGACGGGGGGGGGAGACAACAAACAAACACTAATGATTAGCATTAAAGATGTAGCTGTTTCTGAAGTGTCTAGACTTGCAGTGGAGAGCTGACAGTGTGACGCTGCGCTGGCAGACGTTACTGTCATGCAAAGTGAAAAGATTGTTGAGCTGATAAACCTGCTGGTTTTTTTTTTTTCTTTTTAAGGTGGAAAAAAAATGAAACAGAGGATGGGATGTGTATTGCTTTGAGATGTGCTGCTGTGGAAAAAAGTGTTGTAAAACCATGGTTTTACTGCAGCCAGTTTGCCATACAGCTCTCATTAAACAGCCACTTGATTTTACGAGGAGTATTAAACCATGTCTCATGAGGTATAACTGAGGAGTCATTGATGCGCCATATATATTGCCTTCCCATATGATGTTAATGCGCCTTCCAGCTTTGGTTTCCTGCTGTATGGCCTATGTTTACTCTATTGATCCAATCAACAAGGCAAGCTTCAATTAGAGGAGCTCTGGAGGGACAGTTAAAGATTTGATTGACTCTCCTGCATATTGACTATAAAGGAAGAGATGCAACTCACATGGGGAGTCTCACTGGATTCTTCAAGACATGTTCTGCAAACATGAGATCGTTGTATGCTGTCACTCATATGAGAACTGAAACGCCGTGATGCCGTGCCCATATCAAACAGCGGTGGGGTTCACAGGCAAGAAACGCTTTTCCCCCCTCTGCTTCCTCGCATTAAACAGGTTGCGGACCCCATTTAATTCCTCACGATGAGACCACCATACACAACCTACAGCAATTATCATTCACCACAGCCACACAATTCGTACAAATAAGCTCCTGCAAAGACGCAACATTTCATTTTAGCACCCAAAACAACACAGCATATGCAGACTACATCAATTTTGCAGTAGCAGCTGCTGCACGGTTATTTCAGCTGTGTGTGTGTTTGGATATCCATGTGGCTCAGTTTGAATAAAGATTGTTGTATTTAATTTCTTCCTCTCCTTGATAAACTGATACAACGGGTTACATGCAGCCATCTGCCGACAATGTGGGAACGATATCAATGTGTGCCGTCACGTAGGCTACTGTGGCTGCAGCCAGACAGGAGCATGTGCACATCAGCATCACAATGTTGGGTCACTCATGGCGACAATAAATTACCTAATGTTAATTCATTTCAGATAACAGCTTACTAGCTTGTTAATGACGGCTAACGGTGGCAGCAGCTAACGATAGCTTAACCAACAGGCACCAAGCTTATACAACAATAGCAATTAAGGCTACAACAATTCAACATGAGCTAGCAGATGAAAAACTATAGCTACACTTAAGTTAACTCATTAATTTGTCCTAACCTGCTATAGACTCCATAACTGGAAGTATGTAAGTGCTCAATAGTTTTAAAAAAGCTATGGAGGAGAAAGGACACATGCAGTACAGCTAATCTATTAGATAGTTGTCAGTCTGTTATTGGGGGCCATTTCCACTTAGCTCCTCCCTGGATACACCCCTGGCAGGAGCGAGAGCTTGTTTCCTCAATACCTCATCAAACTACTGGTGCAATAACACCTGAAATGGCATTCTATAGTGTTGAGGTTACATTCTTAAATTAATTCGTATTTAAAAATGTTCCCGCT
This sequence comes from Decapterus maruadsi, assembly GCA_030347415.2. NCBI lineage: Eukaryota > Metazoa > Chordata > Actinopteri > Carangiformes > Carangidae > Decapterus > Decapterus maruadsi. Next base: position 6,069,481 of record CM064888.1, on the reverse strand, counting down.
GATGAGCACGCTACTTCCATGAATCACAATGTGCCCTCTGAGCCTCACTCAGTTTGGGATTATTGCCACCCCCCTGCCAAATGCCAGTTTCAATTACAGCCATTTAAATTGCCCAGTGATCTTTCGTCACCTCACCCTTCAAAACACGTATTCCAAAAAAAAAAAAAAATTGCCTCTGGATCCCTACCTCAGTACAGAAACAAATGGGAATTCTGATTGCAACATTTAAATTTAGGTTGTAAAATTCCTCATTATTCCTCAGCAGGAACCGAAGTGAATATTTCAGCACGGTTTGTCTCAGTAAACAACCATTTTTCTTGTTAGACTCGCTCGCCAGCCGTCAATTTCACTTGGTAGAGACAGGAAATGTTCAAACCTGCTGGCTGATTCCTCTAAACTAATGATACTGAACGTAGACTGTTTATTCACACAGTGCTTACCTTGTGCATAATATGCATTTATAATGAAGGTGCACCAAAACCCACTCCTGGCAGTGATCAGAGAACAAACCCTCGGGGGAACAACAGCTGACAGCGGGCGAACAAAAAGCACGTTTGGATGTGGAGTCACATTCAGACACAGCGGAGATGCATATAGATCACAATTGAAAGAGAAACAATCACGCACACACACTGACACATCAACAAACACACACACACTATTCTCTTCTTCTATCTGAGTTGTTTGTAGCTCCATTTCCGTGCACAACATTCACATGTGCCTGGGCAGCATCCATCTCAATATGGCTGCAATGTATCTTAAACTGTGACCACGGGAGCGGGAAGAGCGATTATCATCTCCCTCCTTCCCTCCCTGCCTCCCTACCACCTGTGTATCTTGCCAGCATGCAGGTGGCAAAGTAATGTGTGTCTGATAGGGTGGTAACATACAGCTGCAGTGTGTGTGTGTGTGTGTGTGTGTATGTGTGAGAGAGAGAATTACATAAATTCGTTCCCTCTTTGGACCAGTTGCTGCTACCCCCCTCCCCCCTCCCTGACAGCTCTGAAGATTAAGCCTCAAGAGGCAAAAAGTACTTTTTAGTATTCCACACGACCTATCTGCGCTGCCTGGGCCACACTAAATGGACACAGTTGCTCAGGTGCTGTTGCCAGAATGGAGGAAAATATGTTCAAACAGTGTGCTGCAACTTCCTTAGGCGACTAAATTATTATAAAAAATGTATCTTGCCTCTCATGTGGAAGAGGTAATCTCAAAGTTGTCAAAGTTGCATGAAAAAGAAAGTGTGACATACTCAACCAGGACTTCCATATTCCACAATAATCAATTCTGAGGCTGTTACAGCAGTTTTATCTGGCAAATGATCAATATCAAGCTGCCTTGACAATAATGAGGAAGCCCAAAATGGAGGAGACTTGCACTGATAGTCTCCAGAATTTGTAACTGGTATTTTGAACCAGTCAACGAAAGGTACCGTGCATGTGCATTTTCAATGGCCTGGATTGCCACAAAGCTTTATTTAATTTTGGATTCCTCCCCCCTCATCATTCGTTTAGTGTCAATTCAAATTCACAATCCTGCAGGAAAGAGACTTTCAGAGCAGGAAACACATGAGACGCGACTGGGCCTGAATTTAAGAGAGATTTACAACCGGTGTCATGAGAGGGTTTGTTCTAGTCATGTCCATATTTCTCATTGGTGGTTTAGTGAACAGCTAAATCACACATTGTATTGGTGGCTCGGTTGGTTTGGTTGTTCTGCTCTGCTTGCCTCGCTGTAAAAGTCACTATAAGCAGTAAAGATGCTTTACTGTTCCATTAATGTATAAAATGTCACTGGATGTTTTTTTTTTTCCTGTTGTGGCTTTGAGTTTCAGTCTGTTTAGTCGTTCTCACATTCTTCCAGTCCATTTGGTGAAGGCAAGTTCTGATGAATCCGGCTTTTCCCGTCAGTAGAACCACCTGACTTATTAGTCGGGGAGCCACAGGCTCAAAAATGAGTTGAACCTGACATGGTCTGTTATACTTTTTATTTGTGTTTTTTCTGTTAATGTTGACACTAAGGAACAATAATTGAGGGGTCTGCTCTGCCGGAAATATCGCGAAAAAAAATTGTGGCCATTTTACTGTATGCACCCTTTATTTTTCGACAGGAAATTGTAAAAATTGATTTTTTTCTTCAAATCCTCAGTAGCCTGGGTAGGCTCTCAATGAATGCATTTCAGATACACAGAACACACGTGGTAACAACATCCACTAAAAAATAACCCTCACATTTTTACATGATTTTATATCAATTTTATGGCAAAAAATTAGCACTTTTTTCCAATATTTTCATCTTTACTTCATTGGCAATCAACTATGGGTCCAGGTTATGACATCAGTCAATATGCCATCATTTTAAGCAAACAGTATACTCATTCCAGTGAAAAAATTATAAAAATCTCATTGATTCTATGATGATTTTACTACTAGTGATCAACAGGCTCAGAACAAACTCAATAGAATTTTAGCTAGGCCTACTCACAAAATTCCATAAGACATAGTGGATGTTTAGTCATCATACACTCACACACATGAGCTTAGTATTTGAATGAGTTTGAAACAACAACATTTACATTTAATGTCATCTACAAATAATTAAAGGGATAGTTCAAAAATTCAAATTTCACTCATCATCTCCCCCTCCTCATGTGGACTAAGAGCTGTGAGAATTTTCAGAGTCCTCCGTTCCTTCTCTGAGTTACGGGGGTCCACCATGGTTGTCAATGGACACCAGGTTTCAAAAAAGACACACAAAAAACATCCAAATACCTCCATACTGCTCATCTGTAATGTCCCTCTTGTATTGAAGCCCTGAGAAATTGTTTTGAAAAAAATTAAATAAGTCTATATTTTAAGCTTGTTTTTAACCAAGGGGGAGTTGTCATTCACTTCCGTGTGCAATCTCCGCAGATTCCTGTGGGGGCTGGTGTCAGAAGGCAGGATGTCTCCATTGACCCCCATGTTAAAATCGCTGACTTTACATCCTCAAAAACATGATCAAAGCCTGGTGTCAGGATGTTTTTTGGTTTCAATGTTTCTTAACACTCTGAGGGGGTGAATTATTTTTTAATGCTACCGTTTTACTGTTATTAGGATTAGATTCTGGAATCAGGGCGTGGAAACGTTCAGCTACAGGTCCTCCTTCCGGCTCCCAACATGGCGCTGTCCAGGCTACCACAAAACCAATGGGTGATCTTGCCATTCTTTTTACAGTCATGCAGGTGTCTTGCAAAGCTCTTCCTGTGTCAAATTCTCACGTGATTTGTACTGACTGATAGAGCCAAAACGTGGCTAAAGTGCCCTCATGGGAGCAGCTGCTTAAGTGCCCTCTTGGGAGCCAAAACGTGTGCTAAAGTGCCCTCATGGGAGCCAAAACGCATGCTCAAGTGCCCTCATGGGAGCCAAAACGCATGCTCAAGTGCCCTCTAGGAGCCAAAACGTGTGCTAAAGTGACCTCATAAGCCAAAACGCATGCTCAAGTGCCCTCTAGGAGCCAAAACGTCAAGTGCCCTCTTGGAGCCAAAACCTAAAGTGCCCTCATGGGAGCCCTCAAGTGCCTCTAGACAAAACACGCTCCCTGAAGATTAAGCCTCAAGAGGCCAAAACGCATGCTCAAGTGCCCTTTTTAAACGTGTGCTATTCATGGGAGCCAAAACGCATGCTCAAGTGCCCTCTAGGAGCCAAAACGTTTGCTAAAGTGCCCTCATGGGAGCCAAAATATATGCTCAAGTGCCCTCTAGGACACAGTTGCCCTCAGGTGTGCTAAAGTGTTGCTCATGGGAGCCAAAACGCATGCTCAAACAGTGCCCTCTTGGAGCCAAAACGTGTGCTAAAGTGCCCTCATGGGAGCCAAAACGCATGCTCAAGTGCCCTCTAAAAAACGTTATTATAGCCAAAACACGTGTATGCCCTTGGAGCCAAAACGTGTGCTAAAGTGCCCTCATGGGAGCCAAAATATATGCTTAGTGCCCTCTTGGGAGCCAAAACGTGTAATCTGCAAAGTGCCCTGGAGCCAAAACGTGTGCAAAGTGCCCTCATGGGAGCCAAAACGCATGCTCAAAGCCAAAACGTGTGCTAAAGTGCCCTCATGGGAGCAAAATGCATGCTCAAGTGCCAGGAGCTTCCTTAAGTGCCCTCCCAAAACGTGTGCTAAAGTAAACCTCAAGGCAGCCAAAACATGTATTAAAGTGCCCTCTAGGAGCCAAAACATGTGCTGTTACAGCCAAAATGTTTTATCTGGAAGCAAAAATGAATGGAGACATCCTGCCTTCTGACACCAGCCCCCACAGGAATCAAGGCTGACCTTTGAAAAACAAGCTAAAATATAGACTTAAGAAGCCTGGGGACCTCTGGTAAAATGGAGGAGATCTTAATCCCGTGCAAATGATATTTGTAGGGTAAAAATTCCCCCGCAAATTACTCACAAAGAATTTGTAAAACTGTCCTGTAATCTTCTCAGTAATTGAAGTTTTTGTTTTCCAGTCAAAACCATGTGTTTGAAATATGGAGGCTGTGGTGGAAATTATGGTTTCGACAGGTGCAAATTAGGGGACATCCACGTGTAAACAGATAAACGGATAGAAATCATAACCGTCTAGAAAAATCAATAATCGTTTACACGCAATTTCTCACCAATATTTTTAGTGCATTTTCAATAATAATGGACTGGATTTCCCCCCCCTCACTTTATCTCCACATAGTCTTTATTTAATTTTGGACCTGCCTCCATACACACTGATCCAGATCCACTTCAGAGCTTGAGTGAAATGGTTAAACAATTTTATAGCATTTTATTATTAAACTCTGTGCATAAATAACATCTAGTCATGTTAAAGGAGTAGGAAAGACTCAACACCTCGACTTTCAGATCCACCCCTCCGCAGGAAACACCCATTTGACATGAATGTGACAGCAGCGGATGTTGCGGCGTGCGCGACATCATATCGGAGCCGGGATGTCAGTAAATTCGAGTAAAATAGAGACTTTACTTATCCCGTGCGAATGCACTGTCAGAAACACAGACGTGGTAGGGTAATTTACAAATTACCAGAGGTCCCCAGGTTACTAATCCCGTGTCAATAGGGCTTTTTAAAAATGTTTCAAAACAATTTCTCATTGGTTCAATACAAGAGGGACATTACAGACGAGCAGTTGGAGGTATTTGGATGTTTTTTGACTAAGGAACTGGTGTCCATTGACAACCATTATATGGACAAATCCTGCTGCGTGGACCCCCCCCGTAACTCAGAGAAGGAACGGAGGACTCTGAAAATTCTCACAGCTCTTAGTCCACATGAGGAGGGGGAGATGATGAGTGAAATTTGAATTTTGGGTGAACTATCCCTTTAATTATTTAGTAGTAATATAAGTGTTTTTGTGACATTAAATGTAAATGTTGTTGTTTCAAACTCATTCAAATACTAAGCTCATGTGTGTGAGTGTATGATGATGCTAAACATCCACTATGTCTTATGGAATTTTGTGAGTAGGCCTAGCCTAAAATTCTATTGAGGCACTGAGCCTGTTGATCGCCAGCTAGTAGTAAAATCATCATAGAATCAATGATTTTGGTTGGATTTTTATAATTTTTTCACTGGAATGAGTATACTGTTTGCTTAAAATGATGGCATATTGACTGATGTCATAACCTGGACCCATAGTTGATTGCCAATGAAGTAAAGATGAAAATATTGGAAAAAAGTGAGAAAACGGCCATAAAATTGATTAAAATCATGTAAAAATGTTTTTAAGGGTTATTTTTTCAGTGGATGTTGTTACCACGTGTGTTCTGTGTATCTGAAATGCATTCATTGAGAGCCTACCCAGGCTACTGAGGATTTGAAGAAAAAAATCAATTTTTATTTCCTGTCGAAAAATAAAGGGTGCATACAGTAAAATGGCCATTTTTTTTCGCGATTTTCCGGTGAGCAGACCCCTCAATTATTGTTCCTTAGTGTCAACATTAACAGAAAAAACACAAATAAAAAGTATAACAGACCATGTCAGGTTCAACTCATTTTCTTGAGCTTTTGAGCCTGTGGCTCCCTGACTATATATACCTGTTCCCTATTCCTTCATTCTCTCCCAAGTACATCCACTGCTTTGCTGCTGAATTTACACTCAGATCAGCTTTTTTCTAAAATTGTGCTGCTTAGTTTTTGTATCCGTTTTTTTCTGAGTTTCCTGAGTCGTGCCCTCTCTATTTTCTGTGGATTGTGACATTTTTCAAAATCAAGATGAAGTGAATACTAGAATGTTTTTTTTTCTGATAATCTTCACATTACGCTCCAGGGTCTGCAACCTTTCAACCATTAGAGCTAGAGTATTTAGAAAATAAATTTTTTGAAGAGCCAGTTCCTTTTCTTTCGCTCTTGAATTAGAGGCAAAAACACTTCTTCCCACTCCTCTTATGTTCTCCTCGCTATGAAACATAAATGGCAGAAAAACAAAATATTATTCAAACTATGAACAAGAATTACATGTTTTTTTTTTGCTTCTTCTTTTTACTTTTTCTTTCTTTTAAAGTCTTCTCATCATCTCCTCTGATCAAAACATGCAACTTGCCACTTACTGCTCAACATATGAATAATATATCTAAATGAGCAGAAAGCTTTGGAGGAATGACAATGCGGTGTTTTATTACAAGTATTTTGGGCCTTGATTTTGGGAGGAGAGGAAATCCAAGCAAGGATGTCTCTCTGATGTGCAAAATAAACAATGGATGAAGCGAAGACAGGATCACAGAGGAGGACAGAAAACTTGAAGCTGCCTGGTTGGAGTTCCATTTGCTGAAAAAGTGATGATGCTGATTAACGCCAGAAAAAAGGACAAACATTCAGTCTTGTTTTTACATTTTTGTGATGCGTGCAAAGGCTGTGATTTGCGGGATTAGACCGCTCTGGAGAGGTTTTTATCACAAATCAGGGACTTCCCTTTTTCCCATCATCTTAGGTGTTGTTTCATGCACAAATATTTGAAATTAGGCATTTTTATTCAAATCAGGCTCTAACTTTTCCCATGTTTTATTTAGTTTCAAACACATTCAAACTAGTTTTCATCTCTGCAGCTCTAGCTCCACCTTCATCATCAGGAAAAGACATGGCCATCTCACTTCATCCATATGGGACCTTTAAACTTTTCAAGATCTCAGCCAGAATCAATACTGACTTCAGCCCACAAAACAAAATTCATCTCTCCAACCCAAAGGACAGGTTTCAAAGTAAATGTGATTGTGAGCTGTGCATAGGGTGAAGAAAACCAAGAGGAAAGATAGTAGTACTGTATAGTGCAAAGTTTGTTTTGTGCTACACAAACTATATGAACGGTAACTCTGCAGGCAGGCGTCTCTCTGTGGAGCCTGATAGGTGGAGAGAGATCTCTCCTTTTCTCTACTGGCTTTCACTGTTTGGTTTAGTTTGGATTCCCTCTCAGTTGCATGTAAAATATGTTCACTTTTAGTTATAACTTATGCATGAGAGTAAAAAAGAAGCATCAACCTGGGTCTGTCGTGATCCCTGCAGGATATTCATTAAATACTGTAGTCTAACTGTGTTAATAGAGCTCCCTGTGGGGTCAGAGATTATGTGTCCAATGCAGGATTTTCAAATGATAATATATCTAGTACCATTATGTCTGCTCTTGACTTTCTGCAGCAGAAATGTCATTTAATGCTAACATAGCTGCTGCTGCTGCTGTCATGCATCACTTAGATCCAGTGTTAAAGGCTCCATGACCTTTATAGTGCTCATACTTTCTATTTCCACAGCCATGTGCAGGGAGAAGGTGCATTTTACAGGAGCCAGTACAGTAGATGTAGTATATGTGTTGGCACATTAATGGCTACAAGTGGAGCCCAGGATTCATATCACAGCTAATGTATTATACACAAGGTTCGTTGTACGGGGTTATGTTTTGTACACACAGAGAAAATAATGTACGTGTTTCCACAAACCAAACCAAACCACATTTCACTTGCCCTCCTGTTTTTCTCACAGTGTGCTCTTTAGTATACACACTAACATGAGCAATAGAAAATAAGCAGGTGGCTCCGTATGTGTGTGAGAACCAATGAGATGTTAGGTGGTGTGTGTACATATAAGGCGGCAAACTGTGACATGAGTTTTTCTCTTCTCAGAGTGGCAGCCGCTCTCATCAGAGGCTTGTATATGTGGCAGTGTAATGGGGTCACAGTGTGCAGGACATGCAGCGGCTCTATTCCACAGGCTGAGAGATAGAACGAATGTGCAAGACGAGGCCGAAGAAGAGTCTGAATAATGAATTCCCTTCTCTCCTACCTGTCTGCTTTGCTGCCTGCACCCACACCCCCTCAACCTCCTCCTCCTCCAGCAAACCCTCCTCTTGGATATTAAAGGATGTCATAGGCCCTGCAGTGTCACAGCAGAGCCAGCGGTAATGATACAGCACAGAGGAGAGGTGTGCAGAAGTGAGACGGGACAAGCAGATGAAGACTGACAGAATGATATGATAAGCCAAGTGTTTTCAGCGAGCGCTTGCCAAACACAGTGAGTTCTGATTTGTGCAATTATGGCAGTTTCCGCCGGCCATCCAAACACACACACACACATAGGGAATGACAAGGAAAAAGGGGCCTTGTTTGTAGAGCATAATGCGTAGGGAGAAAAAAAAAAGCAAACTCCGGAGAGTCAGTTGGACATGGGCCTGGAAGAGATGGAAAACAGCCTGGCCGTTTCTACCAGCTGAGTCCACACAATGACAAATTCTGTTCCCCTCTTCTTTCAGGTGACAGCTGAGGAGTATTACTAAGCAGATTAGACACAGAAACACTGTTCACCGTGGTATTTACCTGAGGGTGTGGGTTCCCCTCGCATAAGCACAAAAACCGACACCGCTCAGCACGCGCTCGCCTCCTGCGCTTTATCAAGACATGTGAAACGCTGCAGATTCACGTTGGGAGGTGATGCAGCCGTGGCAAAATGTATTTGTTGTTAAGTGGGCATGAATTAATAATAATTCCTCACAAGGTTTGGAGCATGAAAACAAATTAGCGTCTCGAAAAACAAAAAACAAAAAAAAAACATACAGAGGCGCATTATTTTAATTAAAGTGTTTGCCTAATGACGATAAGAACATCCACGGGTCTCTCAGCCTGCAGCTTTCCTATGGAATCTGTCTGAGGAGGAGATAGGAACGTTCACTCGCTCTCGCTGTTTCATCATCCCGTTTCATAGGAACTCAGATAAAAGCTGCATATTATGTGTGTGTGTGTAGCAGTGTTTGTGTGTCTGTGAGTGGTAAGGAGGGGCAAGGTGGATGGGGACACGCTGAAAAGTGACTTTAAGGCTGTGCCACATCATTAGTCTGGCAGCCAGGCTCACCAGGTAGCGTGCCGCCGTCCTCCTACATTATTAACTGACACGCTGAGACACGAGCGAAGGTTTTGGCGCGCACAGGACAGACAGACGCCACGCCGCTTCCTGTCGCCGGGGTGCTGAGGAGAACTGAGGCAGCGCAGTCTTGATCACCTATTCTAAGCATCGCCAGCTCTGCCGATCAACCGGGATGCAGACTCAGTTCAGGTAACTTGTCTTGTTTAGTCTTTTTTTCTTCTTCTTCATCTTTGTCTTTTGTTTTGAATCACCAACTCTTCCTGTAGATGGCGTACAACCTCGCTTCTTCTCTGGCAGATCAAATTAAAGAGATAGTTCACCCAAAATTCAAATTTCACTCATCATCTACTCACCCTCATGTCGACTAAGAGTCCTCCATGCCTTCTCTGAGTTACGAGGGGGTCTGTGCAGCAGTATTTGTCCATATAATGGTTGTGAATGGTGCTCACTTTTCTTTGTCCAAAAAGACACATCAAAAAAACATCCAAATACCTCCATACTGCTCGTCTGTAATGTCCGTCTTGTATTGAAGCCCCGACATGAGAAATTGTTCCGCCGGTCAGTGCAAATCACACGAGTTTTGCACTGGAAGAGCAGTGAACTGAGACACTGGGAGCTTCCGCTACAAACAAGCTTAAAATATAGACTCATTTAATTTTTTTCTGAACAATTTCTCATGTCGGGGCTTCAATACAATATGCAACAGCTCAGTCAGCTGAGCTTATTCAACACACTAACAGGAGCCTCTTTGGAGCTGTTAGCTGCGGCGCGTGATAAGTCCAAAACGTTTTGTGCGAGTTATAAACCACATCAGTTTTTTTATTTAAAGTGTGGACTTGTTGCTTCATCCATGAACTAATGTGAGGTGAGCGCAATAGTTTTCTAAGGAGTGTATTAACCGGCTATTTAAAATGAGAAGTGTAATTAAAAGGGATGACAGCTTTATTAACACATGCAGAGGAGTGAAGCACTTGATTAGCGGAGAGCAGATGATTTACATTCTTTCGGTGCTTGTGTGTGTGGAAGCCAAAATGTGACACCCCGGGACTACTTTTTTTTTTTTTTCATGAAACGCCGTCACTGGCTTGTCAACAACTTTTACAGCTATTTGCAGTGAGTGCTTGGCCAGCGCAGTATATGATTAGCCTACTGTGCAGAAAAAAAAGTGCTACGGACTGTTGTTTACCTTGTTTACTCTCCTAACTTCCCAGTGTGCAGCCATCTCCCTCACTCCCTCGGCATTCCATAACAAGGCAGATGGCATCTGGCACAAAGAAAAATTCACAAATCTAGTTTTCCCTTCATCCGCAGCAGCTTTTTAATCCCTGCAATTCACTGTGAAATCTGATTTGTGGCCACGATACCAAAGTGAGATAAGATGGTGTTGTAATTGTCTTGTGTCAGGGCAGATAGTGGCTGGAAGACACACACACACGCACACTCACACTACACACTCACACCTGAGGAACTAATTATGGGTTGTTGCGGTTCTGCATCCTCGTTTTCAGGTATCGAACCATCGTGACGTCACCGCGGCTGCAGGGGGAACCGAACGGCGCGTGAGAGAAGTTGTGAAAAGACTCCCCCCTGCAAGGATCGATAGATGCTAATAAACAACGTTAGCCTCAGTATTTGAGGGTATAGTGGCTTCGACTCGGTTTGCCAGCTTCCATCAGCGCTTTTATTTATTTATTTATTTATTTATTTGCGAGATCGCGGGGAGCATGACCGAAAACACAAAGGAGTCCGACAGCTACTTTGAGTTCCCTCCTCTCATTAATGTCTAAATTGTATAGCTGATGGGCTGGGGGTGTGTGTGCAGCTTGGCAGGGCCCCGCTCTCTGGGACTCACCAGCATCACTTGGACAGATGGCAGGAGGAAGCAGCTGTGACTAATGGATATACAGAGGAGCCAGAGAGGTAGCTACAGCCACGGCACTGTGGCAATGACACCACCTCAAGATGGAGGTTTAGGGGGGGGGGGGAGATGGAAAACAACGAAAGCTCCACTGCGTGGCGACGAGCATCCCCGATGTGGAGGGAAAGCTGTCTATTTACCCCCGTCCCATTCTGACATATCGCTGAGGTTCAATCTCTTGTGTCTTCTTTCTTTCTTTCCAATTCACTCATGTCTTCAGTGCCCCAAAACCAATCCCATAACCCCCCTCCCAGAAGCTACCTTATAGCTTCTGAAATCTCCAAGCACACCAAAAAAAGAAAAAGAAAAGAATATATATATAAAGTCCAGGAAGACTTCAGTCTCTTCCCTCATCCCGGTTGATGTGCTGTTTGGCAGCGGGGATGCATAAGAATGAGCAGTTAGCAGTGTTTGGAGTCCAACTGGGGGGCCTAGCTTGAGAAATGAGCTGGCATTTGCAGATAGGCAGGCACAGACTGATGGAGACACTCTGAGGGATTCTGAGGGGAAATTTTCATTGCTTTTCTTCGGGGGGGTAAATCATGCTGTATGGTAAAGGGGTGAAGGCATCGAGGCTCGGCGGGCCGAGGCGCGAGGCAGCCATCTGAGCCCGGGACGTCTGCTGAGCACGATATTAACATGTGCCAAGACGCCCACGCTGGCATGTGATTTTGTTATGCGTTGCCCTCACTTTACCTCTGGCTCCACTTTGGATCATAGCAAAGTTTGACTTTCCTAATTTAACCGAGTTCCTTTGAGAAGGGGGTTAAAATAAACAAACAAAACTGTCTGTTTAAACTCAGGTATTGTCTATGATTCAAAGATTTAAATGCATTTGCAGCTATTACTGCTGAACAGAAGGCAAAACAGAATTAAATCGTATTTTCTCCAATGTTTTCCCAGCTCCCTTAACAACACACATCATATCCTTATTTATTTATTTTTTAAAAACATTTTTGTGTGTGTGTTCCTTTTTCTTTTGTTCCTTTTCGGGAGCACACGCAGCAGATGTTCCCCACCAAAATATTTGAAGTTCTTCGGGGGGCTCTTTTTCAGAGCGACAGTGCAAGTTGTTCTGCTTGAAAAACAGCCATTTCTAATTAAGCATGGTTTCCAAATGAAACAGAAAACAGAGAGGGCTCCAAATGGTTGTCATTGGACATGGCATTAGGGGCTTATGTCAGAGCCCACAGGTACGGCCCCTACTCTCATTAAAAAGAGTGTTCAAAGCGAGCTGTGTGCATATATGTGTGAGCATTTACGTACACAAAGATGTGCATTTCCTTGTGTTTATGTGCTTGTGTTTGTCTGCACCTGCCTGAGAGAATGGGGCTGAATCTCATTTACAGTCCAAGGGGTCACTTATTGACTGAATCAAACCCCCTGACAGGGCCCAGACAGAATGGAGGCTTAACAAGATTACTGTTATATATAGCAGCGGTAATGGGAACCTCTCTGGAGGTTCTGCTGCGGCTGATTTGTGCCCCGCTACCCAGATTTGAGCAGAAACGCCTCACATTCTGCGCACAGCCTCACTCCACCGGGAAACTCCTGATGCATTACAACTGCAACGGATCAATCAATCTACCCACTCCCAGCTCTCCTATCTCTCCACCTGCTGCCTGCCAGGACGGTGATTCCTCAGTGGACCTCGCTTGGGGGGGCTGCACTCTCTCAGTCTTGCGCTGCCCCATTCATGCCTGTCCACCTCCACCACCAGTTAGGGAAATAACAGGCCGAATGAGGCCACATTCTCCTGTCCCTTCTGTGCTCACATTCAGGGTCTAAATCCAATTGCGCAACAGATTGTCGCTCTCCAGCGTGCCGCCAGTCACGTCGGGTTAAGACGGAGGAGCTAAGGACTGAAGGAGGAGGGAGAAAAGGGAGGTTCGTATTAGAAAATGCGCCACCGCCACACTTGTTTTGATTAATGGACCTCTCTCTGCCGGTGAATGACGAATTATCAGAAGGCTGGATGGCTCGTTCATCACTGTCAGACGAGGCCCGCTCATGTGGCGTCCCCAGCCCGGCAGCCGGTCGAGCTACCATCTCACCCTTATCGCTCCCACCTGGTCCTGGAGATTTCCAGGGAGGGAGAAGAAGTAGATGCTGGAGGAGGAGCGGAGAAGACCCCCGAGGGGAGCGCTTACGGTGGAGAGGTTGAGGGTTTGGTGGCAAACGGCGTCGACTGGTGCACTTATCCTTAAGATGTGCGGTGTACGCGCTCTCAGATAACCCGATCGGGCCGTGTCTACAAGCAGGCGCAGGCGATCATCCTCCAAACCATTATCATATGACTGAAGTTAATTTGGAGACAGGCGAGAGGAGAGGAGGGGGAGGGGGCGATAAGAGTCCTTGTGTTGAACAATTGAATGGCAGATAGTGGAGTTTATTTTGTATCTCAGCCCAAGGCTCTGCCGGGTCTCTAATTAAGCAGGTAGAGAGCGCTTTAGCAACGGGAATCTTATCTTTTGCTTTTGCCGGGCGACAGAGATAGTGTTCAGAAACATAAACACTAATTAATTACAAAGAGTGTACTTTAGCGCAAGAGGTATCTGCCGGTGCATGTTGTGATGGGCATTACCAGAGATACAGAGACAGATGCTGCACACACATACACGCACTCACCATGAAAATAAGCAAAACTCTCATTTCCATTTTTACACTGCATCCCCTTTTTTCATATTTGCTCTCTTCTACCTGGATGCGTGGAGGCGGGGGTAAAGTAGTTGCTTTTCAAGTTGAGGCGCCGTCCTTTGACACAGACAGCGGACCAAGCTGAGCCGGTGATGGATGGGAAGTGGACAGCTGTCGACAGGCAAGGAGGACGACGGGGGCCACGAGCACCCCGACGGAGACACACCTAATTCCCAGGTCTTATTTTGTCAATAAACAGCAGCCAGTGGCACTCAATTAGAGGGCTTTATTGACTATGCTGCCTGGCCCGTGTCAGATGTCAGCTGGTGACACAGCGTGATGTCCGACACTGACACTTTCTCTGAGATTACAGAAAATAGAAAAATCAAAAGAAGATTGCAGGAGCAGAGAAAATAAATAAAAGGGGGAGCAGCAGAGTGAGGGCTTGGCGGGGAATAAGAAAGACAGGGTGAGATTGGGTGAGATAAGAAGTGGAGACTATAGTCTTCAAAGCATTTTTCTCAAGTGCTCAGGTTATTATATTTTGTTGGGCTCAGTGAACGGGAGCTTATGCAAAATATGAAAATGTAAAAGAAAAAAAGAAAGAATCAAATGACAAATAGTAGCAGTAATTGGCAGGTTTCACTTTGTTGTCTTTCATGTTTATTCTTGCCAGTTGACAAGTCAGAGTAAGAAAAATATCCTCCTCCCCATATCATTCTTGAGAGTGAACAAATCCTCTAACCAGTATTTGTTTTCACTCGTCTCTCCTGCAGTATGTTGTCTTTTGTTTCACTTCAAATGCCACTGCATCATCTGCTTTTTGTTTTTGTTTTGGTTTTGCGCGAGAGGAGGAAACAAACAGAACCACCAGCCTGGTTGGCTTTCCAAAGTAATTGGTTTAGACTCATTCCTTGAAGTGGTTGCATTTTCTGACACTGCAATGCTTTTTCTTTTCTTTTTTTTTTCCTTTTTGTTTTTTCAGTCTCTATTTACAGTGTTTTAAACAATCTGAAAGAAAAAACACCTCAGATTATTTTCCCACCTGCAGATAAACATACGAGTGGCTCAGGGAACTCAAACCAGTGAACTCTGAGCAAACAAGACAACATCAACCCTGTTAGACAAACACACTCATTTATTTAGAACTCGTGTTGCAAAAAAAAAAAAAGAAAAAACTTTTTTGAACTCAAAATGAATTTATTACAGAGCTGGAGGAATAACAGAGGAATTAGAGGGCTGAGGCTCCAAGAGAGACCCTGTCAGAAATACAGCTGATTAAAGAACAGAAAATTGATAAACAGAATAGGCTATTATACCAAGAGAAGTGAACCTGAGCTTTTACCCCAACTGGCAACCTTGTTTTCTTTTTTTTTTTGCAAAACATTGTTGCTAATTAGCTTGACATTTCAGGCTTTTGTCTCAGAACACGAGGGAAAGGTTTACTTTAATTTCTGAAATAACTTGGTAAAATTCATGGTACCAGAAAAAAAGACATGATAAACCAATGTAACACAGAAAAACACAATTGATTGATGCACTGGGTGGATACTCCCTGGACCCATGTGGAGTGATTTAATCAAATCAAACAAATATTACAATAAATGTCTCAGAACATGATTTCATTATAAAAGTTAAAATAAAGAAATTTGTGATCATTTTATGTGACGTGTTTTATCAGGTTGGCAGTGTTACTACGAACGAAGGGAGCACAAGGGTTAATAATAATAATTAAATTGTGGATATTGCCAAATACGTTTAACCACTCACTGGTTTAATATATAATGAAGGAACCCTTTGGATGCAGTTGTATCGATTGCCTTGATGGTCTTACCACTCTTATAGATCATGGAAGGAGAAACGTTATGGTTGCCATACTGTGCAATTTCATTAATAATGCGAAACACTTCAAATTTAAATGACCATGAGCTGAATCAAGCGTGACAGTCTCAAGGAAAAGTGGATGTTAATAAAATATATAATGTGGTATGTTGTGAGAAATGGTTTCATTAGCTCTCCGTATATTCTTTCTCTGAGCATGCCACATAATTAGAACTACAAAAGTAGAAAAAAAGGGGGGAAATCCTATGAAATAACAGGTTTTTATTGGAATAACATTTTAATTGTTGCTACAGCATGTATCAATGATGATGAATGATAGGTGAAAACTGAGAAATGATGAGGTCTCCCCAGAGTAATGGATACTGCTGAGGCGGGGCCATTCCACTTCATCATCCCCTCCACTGAATTCATTATTTCTTCATGTCAGGACTCGGGACATTTTACTTCTTCAACTTCCTTAATAGCCATTTACTGAACTTCAGCTTCCTTAGACTAACTTCATAAATTTTACTTTTGTCATGATATGCTACACGTCCATGCATTGATATTGTTTTTTGACCCATGAGCAAACATTTTACTAAAACTTTGTTTCAAAAGTGCTTTTACAGTAGGCGTTTTTTTCTCAGCAAATGTATAGTGAAATAAATAGTACATAAATACAATGTGGGAGGACTTTGGAAAAGAAATTATAACTTTATATGAAGCACTAAAATATGACAATTTGAAGCAATTATCTCATCTCATTTCTTTCTTTCTTTCTCTTTTCTTTTACATAATCTCTGAGAAGAGACGCAGGTGTTCTTCAGGGAACTCTACAGGGATCTGTTTGTTTCCTTGACATAATCATAATCATTAGCACACAGCGTGATGCTAAGCTGCAACAGCCCTGACACCCAACATATGGTTGCGTAGTGTTGTGGATGTCAACGCTGGGCAGAGCTTCTTCATGCCTGCAGGCGGCCTCTCAACCTCAGGATAAAACACAGCTCTGACACACCTGTCTCCTCCACACAGAGACAATAACATGTGATGACTCTGCACAACAAGTGTGTGCACATTAAGTCACTATCTACCTCTGAATGAGGTAACACGACAGTGACTGACCCCGCTGATGTGATGGATACAGTATATTGGGATATTTATGTATTTGCTGTGTCATGAAACAAACATTTCCTGCCCCTTCACATTTATTATAAAGGAAAGAGGCAGATTAGACTTTCTTATCAAAACAGTAATGGTTTGCTTCTGCTGATCTGTTTTAATAAAATGCATTAGTGCTTTCATCAATAAATATGTTGCCAAATCAGCTACAACTGAAATCTTCCACACTGCTCACTCTCAGTGGCTGTTTTTGATTTTTACCAAAAACTGCACATGATCAAAACAATGAGGTAAGAGAGGCTAAAATCTCTGTAGAGGGAAGAGAAAGCACAGGACCCTGTTTAAACTTCACACATTGTCATTTACTTTATTGTCTGCATTAAAAATTCATCATGGGACATTTGTTGTTTGCCTGATTTATGTGTTTGAAAAACCTAACGAAGAAGTTTGTAATGATACATTCAGGTACGGCTCAAAGTGTTGGAGTTCAAGTGGATCTCGAGACTGCTTTGCATCAGAGGTTATGTAAATGAGGCTGGATTGTTTTTTATAGCCGAGGAAAACTTGTTAAGTTTTATTCATTTTAATGGGATATGAAATTCATGGTCGGGCTGAGGTAGTAATTACAGTCACTGGACTTTCTCCGCAAACACTGCTGCTCACAGAGAGCTTCAGAGCCAATATTCTGTTCCCAAATATTGTCACTGCATCGGAGTTAAGATAGAACAAAGCCCTGTGACTTTCTGGTGTTCAAAGCTGGGATCGGTCCAGACGTACAGGTTGGACTTACATGGGGAGTAATTCTTTGAGAGTATTAGGCAAACAATTTAACTGCGAGCCATGTGCCAAAGTCACAAATGAGCATCCTCTGCAGCCAAGTGGACATTTGCTTGCCAAGCACAACTAATTATTGGGTAACTTTGGCCAACATGTTGAAATGATTTATGATAATGAGAATGGAAATAAACCCGCTACAGTCAAATGGTGGGTCCGACCATGGCATGTCAGTTTAATCTGCCCTTTTCTGTAACGCGCTGGAAGAGACAGGAGCGGATACGGGATGATGCTGCGATTTACTTTGCTTTACCTCTGAAGTTCAACACCCACTTGGGAGTTTAGTCTGTGGAGGCCTTTGTGACTCATGAGAACTCATGTCTACCCGCTGTTTCTAAGAGCTTTGCCTCATAGTCTCCAATAACCCCTCTCCGGGTGCTTGTCTACCGTTCACAGTGTGAGCGGTGGGAGAAGCACTGACAGAATAGGTGCTGCATCACCTGTGCCAATTAGACACCAGCTGCAGAGTGATAGAGAGAGAGGAGGGAGGGAAACATGGGAGAAATATGTGCTCTTAAACACAGTACGCTGAACACAGGGAGGAACAGACTCTGTTTTGATGAAGCTAAAACAGGTACAATAAAACATGCTATTTATAACAGTCTCTGGAAAGGTCATATTGCTAAACAGAAGCCATCAAGCAGGTACCACTGTTTATAATTCATAACATATAATATGCAGCTATGAGTGTCATAATAATTGTGGCACAGAGGACCTAATGAATAACGATGACTTTGAACTGAATATCTTGTAGACCCATACAGTAGTTAATATGGTAATTTTTTGTGTGTTTTGGAATTTGGAAATGCACTTGTTGTTGTTTGAGATGAAGAGGTGACATGTAACCCTAACATTTTAGCAGGCTAGCTAGGTGAGGTGCCCACTCTTGTCAACTTTTGCACACTGAAAACTGCCACTTCAATTAGGCCTAACACATACAGGTTGTGATTTAACTTAAAATATTTTTACTGCTCCTTTCTCATGGAAGAATAGTCATAAATTTGAATTTGACAGAATTTTTTTAGAGCAGATTAGAAATAACCTGGGGTTTAATTAATCCTGGTTACATGAGCAACATCCTCATAACTGCAGGATGTGATTGAAAGATGAGGGAGAGGAGATACTGTTCCGTCATGCAGGGAACACTGCGTGCATCAGAGTTACCATTTCCTCATTTTCACTCTCTGAGTCTTGTTTCAGACGAGGCAAGAGTTTGGTCATTTGAATGATGGGCTATTTTATACAGTTCAGCACAGAATCTGCTGTTCTCTCACGGTAACAAAAGAAAACGATGAGAGTACAGGGAAAGAGGGGGGTGAAAAAAAATAGATTATTACCAAATCAAAGCCCTAATAAAAGTTTCTGCACAGAGATTTGAGCTTCATTCATTCTGAAGGTGCAACATCCCAGAAATCATTTCCAGTGTCCTCCAGTGAGTATGGTAGTGCACCCAACTGGAACAAAGGAGGCGCAAAAGGGAAATGGCTCCTGTATTTAGATATGATGGCTCAGGGTCACTGGAGGTAATTTTACATATTCCACAAATTCTTTCGTCTTCTATTATCTTTTACCTTACATTATGAATGGACTATTAATTATTTGCACATTATCTGTCACTTGCGTCTGTGTTGGCGAGGCCTTGGAGTCTGAGGGTATTTTGCTCAGCGTATAACCTTGTGACATAGCCACTTTCCGTGCTGCAGACCAATTGAAACCCAATTGCCATGCTTTTCATTCAGCCAATGTGGCTTGTTTCCACTTCATTGTCAGGATGATGGGTCAAAGCTGTGATGCAGATTAACTGTGCAAATAAATAAGAAAAGGCGAGTGAGCGGGAGCTTCGGTTGGGTTAAATCAATAGGGTCAAATGAGTATGGAACCCAAGGAGAGTGGGAAATAGTGGAGGGAAGCAGCAAGACGGAAGTGGAGAGAGCTGCAGGTAATCAAGTGAGCCATCAGCTGCATGTTAAACCCACAGGAAAACTTTTCCCCGAGGAAATGAATGTTCAGGAACAGAGTGAGGGCTCATCTACTCTGACTGAAGTCTGCATTAAGCGTTCCCACCGGCCCTGCACACAACACCTGAGGGGGCGAAGAAGAAGCTCGGAAGTTGTGGTGTATCGATTCAACTGCACAAATCATCTTGTTTGTTTCTCTTAAGACCATTTACTTACTGTAAAGGCACAAACATAACATGCAGGGACTTTCTAGAGCTGGGCTCCTTTTCACAGCACACAACAGGCACTGATTGAGAGGAAGCAATATGATATTATTCTACTAAAAGGCTGAGCCAGTCGTGTCACTCCTAAATTCAAATTGAGTCATTGGAATCCACGGAAATTGCATGAAATAAAGATGAAATGCAAAACAGATGCAGTTCCACATCTCTTCTTGCAGAGCTCGCGTCCTTTTCCTTCCATGTCCCTTAACTTCTCTGCATCATGTTACAGCTTCAAACAGGGAACAAACTACATGGAAAACCAGCAGAGCAAGAAGGGTGTCATTTCTGCAAAGCTCAGAGCTGTGGCATAAATTCAATTGAGGTGAAATTCTGTTTGTGGCCTAAAACAATGAGATGGGGTCTATTAAGTGAAAATGGGGAAACAGTGAGAGTGGAAAAGCTCTTCCAATTGCATTAGGACCGGATCTGCGAGGGCTGGTGCAATAATGGCAAGGGAGGCCGGGTCAGATTACAACAGAATGGTAAAGGGTTTAGCGGACGAGGGAGGTCCACAGAGAGCAAGACAGACAGACTGAGAGGCTAAACAAAAAAATTATGAAAGATATTGGAAGTACGGAAAATGGAGTGAATGGGAAATAGGGGAAGAAGCAAAGGGGGTTAGAGAGGTTGTGTGCATGTCAGCAACACAGTCACAGGATGTGCAGAACTTCCCAGCGTAGTGGCTTAATTGTTTAATGTTCATACTTCTATTACTGCAATGTGTCCGGTTCCTCTCTGTTTGCCCATATGTTTCCCGTCAAGCTCTAATCTGAAAAATATCAAATATCAGTTCATATCCTGCAATGAATCACTGATGAAGGCCAAACTTTCTCCTAAACAGTTTTAGTTAGCTAAACTCAGCCATACTTATAGGCTACTGTAATATTGAAGTCGTTATCAGAAAACACTTGAGACAAACACATGGTATTCTTGCTACTAAGGTTGTGACGATTGCTGTGTAAGAGGCATCACAGCTTTGAAAAAATTCATTAGCATCTTAATAGCAACAGCTTGTATTAGAGACAGGTGTAACAGCACTTTAAGATGTAGTTGCAGGTGCAAGGATGTGGTTTTGCTATTGTCACATAGCCAGCGTTTGCATTACTTTCCAGCACCCTGGATG
The DNA here is from genome assembly GCA_030347415.2 of Decapterus maruadsi. Taxonomy (NCBI): domain Eukaryota; kingdom Metazoa; phylum Chordata; class Actinopteri; order Carangiformes; family Carangidae; genus Decapterus; species Decapterus maruadsi. The sequence goes on along the minus strand of CM064888.1, from coordinate 6,048,435 downwards.
CGACTGTATAGTCAGACCATACAGGAGCTAGCTGGTCAGCAAGAAAATAAGTGACACAACAAGGTTTCCCCACTGACGACATGGTCTGAAGTTTGATGCTGAACTCTAAATGTTTCTTCTAGACTTAGCTGTCAAAGAGGAATTATGCACAAGTCCAGTCGCCTTTTTGCTGTTTTGCTAACCTCCGTCTCCCCACGGCCATGTGCATTTGTCTCAACGAAGCCGGCGAGAAGGAAATCAATGGAGCGGTGGATAATGTTTTACGATGTGTACTATATATTTGTGTAGTCTTATCTGTCATGATCAAGAGATGAAGGTTTGTTTGTGTCTAGGTGCCAGCGCTGGTGGAAGCGCTGATCTTGCAAGGTTGGTTTTCGGCCAAGAGGCGCTAGGTGGAAGTCAGATAGCCTCCATTCTCCCTGTAACAAGTCATTTAACCATCACAATTACTCGGAAGCTTATTTAATTAAGATTAAAAAAAATCTTGCATAGTTCCTCTTTAATGCTAACGACGGGTATGTAGCAACTTAGTAAAAAGGTTGTTAACTTAGGCTAATGCCTATTAGAGTAACTTAACACCAGTCTAAGTGCTATTTAATGGGGTCTTTGAGCCGCAATTAAAACTGAATGAAACTTTAAGTTTTTTTAGCCAAGGATGCCGTTTTTGTCAGAGTGAGTCAAAGTGATACATTACAGCAAAAGAATCTGAAGAAAATGTCGTCTGGAGGTTAACATACTTCAGTAAAATGTATTTATTAAATATTCAAGCTATTGACAGGCAGAGGCGGGTAGAGGCAGCTGCTTAGTAATCCAAGGAGACTGCAGTCTCATTAAGCTGTTCTGTACGGAGGACCTTGAAAGCACAAAATGGCTCCAACAATGAGGTGAATCCGCCTCAACGACACATCCCTCTAGGATGACTCCGGCTTCTCAGTAGCATCCTGATGTCTGGCCTTGCTGCCTCGCTGTCTGCTCCCCTGACCGTCCCTGACAGCGCAGGTATCCAAGTGCCACTCACTCAGTGTCCTTGCATCTGCCGGGGCGCGACACACGCTCATCGATACATGGAAAGATACACTCTGTAACGGCGGGGGATACTGATTTAATCAAGGCGTTCGATAGTCACCTCACCTGCCAAATAACAATGTGATTGAGGACATTAAATAGCAATAACAGAGTGCCACAGTGTGAAGATGAACTCCCAGGCTGCTGTTTTCAAATTGCCATCTTCATCTCTCAGGAGTTGTAGAGATGAAAAAAAACAACAACAATGCTTTAGCTTTGTTGTTGATCTTGAGAATGAAAATATTTCCACAGTGCAAGTACAAAGGGAAAAGAATAATGATCTGTGCTTGTATGGTTTGGTTGCTTAAAGCATCTCAGCCTCACAGTTACTGCTTTGGGAGTTGGTTGTTTTTGACATATTCAGTTGTCCTTCAGGGAAACAATCTTTGTAATTAGACTGTCATTGCAATTAATTACAATGTTTACCATCGCAGCCTATAGAGAACGTTCCTCCAAGGTTATTTGCGTTAAGTTTCTGTCATTGGTGATGGGAAAGTTTTTTAAATTAAGATCTATCTGAGAAATATTTTCAGCCCGTCTACTGTACCACCTGGGCCTTCATCCACCTCAAGGATCCAAACTTATTCCTTATACTGTTTCTCAACAACATTGATTCCCCCTCTTTCCTATTTTGCAACAACTTCCACTAACGCAGGATGTTGTTTTCTGGGTGGCGGCTATTATAGGTTGTTTGCTGCCGACCCGTGGGGTTGTGTGGTCTCTCATACTCCTAGCGCTTATCCAAAGTGATTCCGACAGGCACATTAAAATGCAAATTCTTGCCTGTGCACTCCTTGCCATTTTGTCACTTCCTTTCTCCTTGTGTGGCATGTTGAGGGGAAAGGAATTAGAGTGCTGGCCCTGGGGTTGAATATTCAAATGGCCACCTGATTTCCCAACAGAACAGCAGCAGCCAGGTTTCCATTTACATAGTTCTCTTCCCCCATTTACTGCACATCGACGCTGACTGACTCGACCACAACTACCCACCGGGCCGCACGCGTAACTTTCAACTCTTTACTTTGTGACGAACATTTGAACGGAGAACTGGCCGTTCTCATCAGCCATGCTGCGCTTCTTGAAAGAGAGCGATTCACAAAACTTCAGACAGCTGAAGGGGCAGAAAGTCAACATCAGAATAATGCTGTGGAAAATAGTTGCTCATTACCACTACCAGGTCTACACGCTGGCTGGTCGAGGTCACTGCTTTAATGCAGCACTGGAGTGGTTACTCAGGTTTGAATGGCCAATTAGATACAACTCATATATTCTTCCTGGATACGAGCACAATAGGATAATATAGGTAATTAAGCCTATAATGGACTGGAGCTGACTGTTGCCCCAGTGCACACTGGGTAAAAGATGCCAAATCTGAAGAAGAAAAAAATATAGGCTACATATATATTACTGATGTCTCATTATCTCATTGATTTTGATATTGTAAAGTTAGCATTCAGTGGTCCTTTAACGCACCACTGCAACCATGGACGCTGGAAGCAAAAGCAGAGGCTGTCTCATATAGAGCAGGTAGGGACACAGTCAAGAATTTGATGCATACGAAAATAATGTCTCCACAGTCAGCCAGTCTTCATTATACCAGTCTCTGTCAATGACTGCCCTCTCTTCTTGCGCGCCCGAGCTGAATGGCTAATTACCTGGATAAGGTGCACAGGGAGTAGTAGACCACGGAAGCCACCTGTCGGCTGGAGCGCCTCCAAATGACAAACGCCCGCGGGGCTATGCTGCCCGAGTTGAGTCTGTGTTTTCCACTCTGTCGCCTTGCACCGCACCTCAGCATGGCAGCATCAACCTGGGGAGCAACTGTTGTCTTTACTAATTTACCCAAAATAGCTGCCTGCCTCAGGCTCTTCCATGCTGCCAGTGCCGGTGAAGAGCATCTGTTTTGAACTGCAGGGGCAAGCGTAATCACAGTGCGTGGTGGCTCTGGGCATTATCTGGGCTCCCAGCTAATAATATGGCACATCTGACTGTTCCTGACACATAACACCTCCTGAATAGACCCTTCAAAACACATCGTGAAACAAAACAAAAGGCTGAATGAACAAAACCTGTTTTTTTCCTGAACTGCTGCCATTCAGAAATATAATACCTTAATGTTGCCCAAGAATCTTTGGTCCTCCATAACTAATGAAATGCTATAGGACTACAACTGGAGTGGAGACTATAGAGAGAGGCTTAGCTGTGTTTACAGAATATGTATGAATGTGCAGTTTTGTTGTGCCTCAACCTTTCTAAAGTTTCTTCCATCAAGCAAAAAGAAACTCTACAAAGGTTGAGAGGAGCATCTGAGACATAGAGCAGGGAGTAAATAAAAACCATCTGCAGCAACTGTTTGGGTTGATGTGTGAATTGGAGGAAATCAATATCATTCCCGAGTTTGTGTGCAGTGTTGATCTTGAGTGTGAAGCACGATTCAAATACAACAATTAGTGTCCACAGAGAAATATGTCTCATTCATTCGCTTTTCAAGAGTGCTCGTGTTTCCTTCACCTCTAAAACAGAACTATTCAGTTGTGCAAGGGTATTCTTACTGATATCTTCATAGCCTAAAAGCCATAGGCTCTTCTCCTCTGCACTTAGACAACCCGATACAAGCATTACATGACATTTTCCTGGAAAAAATGATAATTTGTGGAGGGGAAATGTGTTTGGGTCGGCTTAGAGGGGGGGAAATGTTTAAAATCTGTCTCTTGAAGGTAGTATTAAGTTACAAAAGTACATTTTTAGTGTTTTTGTAATAAAACCTAATTGTATAATGTGGGGTAGCTCTCGGATGAAACGGAACAGCGCCAAAACAAGATTACACCACCATTATGTCTGAAGCGCACACGGATCATTTCAGTCGGGATGGGACGAGGGAAAACATCAGCACTTTGGAGAGAGTGGGATCGAGAAAGATAGAGGGGGGGGGGGGTTGTTTGGAGATCCTTTATTAAGTGTTTAAGTGTAAACATGTGCACACACATCGGCTTTGATGGCCTGGGCCTTTGAGACCCTCACCTCATTGGTTAATGCACACACACAAACACACACATAGACGGATGCAGTCCTCTACCCGTCGAGCTGAGAGGCTGTTGAAGAGACAGTGTAGGGATTTTTGGAAGCAGGTTGTTGGTGGGGGGAGTGCTGCTTAATGTGGCATCTGTCGCACAACAGCGTGTTCCAGCTGGAACAGAGGACTCGATGCCACTGGGGCCTGGTGTAAAATATACTGTGGAGAAGGTCACTTTCCGCGACTCTACTGAACCAGGCCACGGTCCAGACTGCGGCGAGAGCTGGCTTCCAGCGATGAGCCTACAAACACAAATAAAGTGGGAAGTCTCAGGGGGGAATAATCCGCACCGGGCAGGGAGACTTCGATGCCACATGTGGCATAAAAGATGTTTATGAAGACATAAAAACACACTGGCAGGTGACATACAGCGTGCAGTCCTGAGTGGATTTAAAACTAGTCAGAGTGAGGTGAGGAGTGTTTTAGGGGCTTTGACTGCACACAAATCTGAAAAGGTCAACAGGCTATATTTTAGTAGGAGGAGCACAGCAGTAATTCATAACATTAAGTGATTGATTTATTCCATTTAGATGTGTCGTTTCAAAGGTATAAGTGTTGTATGCTGACAAATTGGACGGCCCTAATGGAATCATTAAATATCCCATATTGTATAACATGACGTCTACGTCTTTTTTTGATTATAAAGCAGGTCTAAGTTCTGTATCAGTCATGCACACAGCCTGTATTCAGAGACTGTCTTTTAAAATGAGCAATCAGGACGGACGATACAGGCTACTTTGTGATGTCACAACAAAGTGGTCATCAAGCTGCACCCACCATCCAACTGTGCAGGGTTTGGTTTTGAAATCTGTCACGTCTATATTCGATGACTCTAGCTAATCCAGGGGCTCGAGCTTTCACACTGAGATGGCTTTTGATATCACAAATGTTTAAAAACGGGTAATATCAAATTTTGAAATTAGCACTCCTTTAAGAGTTTATGAGGAAAAAGAGGAGAAGCTAGAGGAAAACAGAACTGGAGCATGCTGAGATCAGAGTTTGCTCTATCACATAAACACAAGCACATTCCACACAAACAAAGTCTATCGTGTCTCGTTAGCTTTCTTGTTGCAGCTAACGTCTGCCAGGCCAGGAGAGAAGCAGTTCTGACAGATTACACATTCTGCAGGAAATCTGATTCACAGAAATAAGCTGAAGTATCTCGACTCTCTGGTGCTGGAAAGGTTTGTGACACAGATGCCCATTCAGCACTCTGCATGTTACACTGTGATTTGGTCAGATAGCATTTTCCTCAGTTATCATCGGGGGTGTGGGGTGTGTGTGTGGGGGTAAAGACAGGTTTTTTTAATGTCTTATCAAGCAGCAGGTTGCATCTTCAAAGTTATTTTAATGATCTCTCAGTTGTCTACTTTCTGCTCCAAATGATAAAATGTTTGCCTGAGGGGCACAACTATGAAATACCCTTGCAAAAATACTATGAGATCTTGCTAAAGTATAACTTTTTTTTTTTTTTACTCCTATCAAATTTCCTCAGTGCTGGCTGGCACTACCAAAGCTTGTGACAACAGTGTGGCGGCAGAGAAGAACAGAGCCTCCAGAAACATTGCATTTCAACTATCGTTTGTTTACACCGGCCAATATTTTTTTGTTATTCTGGACTAACAGAAAGCCAGAGATGTACTGTGGGGTCTGGATTATAACTTTGAAGATGAAAATCATTGATTTGAAAGGTCCAGTGTGTTATATGGGGGTAAAATTAAGCGTTCATATTCTAGTTTGCAGCCCTCACTCCCTCTCACTCACCCCTCCCGTCAGCCTCCGAGGACAAAAAATGTGTTTACCACCACTGGGACGGCTGGGAGTATTGAATGATGGAGTGATGAGGTGGAGATCTAAACCATTTTGCAATATGTCTGCTGTTTCTTGCTTCTTCTTTCCTTCCACTTTCTTCTTCGTTGGTTTATTTATGCATGCGAAACTTGCGAAATGTGCTCTCTGACTGGCTGGATTTTCTGTTCGGGCTGCCGTACAAACATGGCGGCACAAGATGGTGACACTCTCTAAAGCAAGATCCTTACTAGAAAAGAAGAATTATACAGTAAGGCAATGAAAACCAAACAAATTTTATTTTAGAGTGATTATACACTTATGCTAATATATTCATGGGTAGTATATTCATTTTGCCAATGAACCTTGCCAATTATTACACACCAAACCTTGAAGAACCCTCCATGTTTGTGTATAAAGGCTAATGTATGAGACTAATGCAGAAAGTTGTGGAGTTCTACATTAGTGAGGTTACATAGGTTAGTGGAGTATAGACCCATGTGGTTTTATTAGTATTTTTTAAAGTAAAAGGGTTATATGATCACAGAAATCAGGCTCAGAACCAGAGAATTAATTGCTTGAAGATAATTTTCCTCATATCCTGTGAAATTTCCAGGGGCTGGCTTTTTGTCTGTCTCCATCAGTGATTTTATCGCTTTTGACTTTGTCTTTTGGCAGAATACGAATGCCTTCTGATCGCTCATATTCAACACAACATCCCTATTGGATTAATTTGCTTGTTATTACCTCCACGCTTCTGACCTCAGTTGTGAACAAATTTGTGAGAAGCTTGAAATGTTACTGCTAATGGGATCTCTAATCTTCCATTATTAATGTTGAATGTGTTGAATGCAAAACATTTGTCTCAGCTACCGTTATGGGCTGTGTGTAGGTGGATTTTACATATATACTGTATGCAAACCCTTTGTTACTGTACCTTATGAAATCATTAAGTCCTTGGCAGAAATTTTACTATTGGAAAACAACATTGTTACAGAAAAGGAGACAGAGAAAAGGAAGATTTCTGCATATTCAATATGTTCCGTTGTGTTTCTTTTAACAACAGAATATGTCTATCTACTGTAGTCTAACCATCCATCTTCTACTTCTTACCCTGCTCAGGGTCACGCCAAAGGAAAAGCATGTCAGAGCTGTATTGTTACTCATTTCAAACTCATTTAAAGGTTTTCTTGCAATTGTGGAGATGAACTTTCTCTCAAAACAATATAGAGTTGAGGTTATTGGGTTGAGTTCAGAACATTTCACTTGAAAACATGCTCAGAAGACTCATTTCTTCTTGAGTATACCGCAGGACAAATAACATTTTGTTTTGTGTACGTCTTGAGTCTATCTTGAGTTTACCTAAGTGACACAGCAGAGGTGGAACGACACTGCAGGTTGTATGAATGAGGGCACGCTGCATGTAATGTACTCAACTCAACTAGTGGCTGAAAGGTTCATTTGCACTTTAAAGTGTTCAGGAAAATGGAAAGTGACAAACTCCATTTCCAGAGAAAACTCCAGAACAGCTACAAAATGGACCACAAAGTGATATGTGACGGGTGTTGTTGTGTGTATGTGATACTCATGCATAGTCAGCAGCAGATTGTGATCAGTGCTCTGTCAATTTAGAAAAGCAGCTGGAAGCGCCGGCGCAGGAGCTGAGCTGATGCATTCTTACGAACAAGCGCCACAGCTCCTTGACCTAAGAAGCCGATCTGTGGCTTTTATACAGTTTTCGCTTCACGTCAAGAAAGAGTTTGACGTTACTGATGAATTCTGGCAGTCACGGACACAAGCTGTGGATCAGAGGAAACTCTTCAAAATACATGAGGCCATCCAGATATCTAGCATGCTAAGTTGCCAGTAGCGACCAAGGAGAGCACAGGACACGGATAAAGATGGATTAAAGTATGAGTGCAACTCAGGCATGTTATGACTTCAAGACTGCACAAGGTTTCACGTTAATAAGTTGTGTAGTGTGAGCTGCACAGCCTTTCAATGCATTTGAGGTCATATAGTCTGAACTTTACATGCACTTAATAGTTCAACGACTGAGTGGTTGTAGGTGGGTAAACACATTATCGCACCTGGCTCCATACAGCTGTGTATCACTTTGATGTAGCTTGATCCGGACTTATCAAAACAGCAAAGCTAATCAGATGGCTGTTACTTTTATGTTTAGTTTTTCCAATGGTGCACCATCAAAATAGTTTCTATACAATAATCAAAATGTGTTTTGTGTAACTCTTCTTGCTGGAATGCTTTTAGTGTGTGATGACCTTGACTGTAGTGGTCAATAATGGGAGTACCTGTTTACGGGATGCATATTTCTAGCCTTGTGGTTATATAATGCCACTTTTATTGCCGCACCATAAGGCTCAAAATACTTAGTAACGAATGATGCTTCTGCAGAAGCAATAACCTCAGTTGTGTGTTTCGAATGATAACTCTCCTTCAACAGGCTTGTAATGCAAGGGAAATGGGTGAGACCTTCACAAACCACTTAGTCTTTTTCCAGATCATTTACTCAGATCCCAAATATCAAAGTGAAACTGTCTGATACCAAAAATTATACAAAACAACCTGCCACTACATTTTTTTTTCCATCCATGTGTGCAATGAAGTAGAAGATAAATAAACAGCCAGGAGTGACTAAATGTTATTCTTTTTTTTCTTTTTTTTAATAACTGGTTGCATAAAAGCAACGAAAATTACAAACAAACAAATTTAAAAAGCAAAAAAAAAACAAGCAGTATATAGTACGTTGTTGTCTCTGAAGCTCTGAGGCTGAATTTAATCAGATTTTTAGCTCAAGTGGAATTCCGCTTTAATTCAAAGACTGTTGGACACACACTCAACTCACACACTCACACGTACACATGCTTTTGATGGGAATCACTGATTTTACTTGGCAATTTCAACCAGAGCAGCGGGGCCTCTATATCAAAAGGACAAGTGATCTTGGAGGAAGATCACGGTGTAACTACCATGTTGCTGCAATCTAAATCAAGGGGCGGCGGATTGAAGTCGGGGCCCCACAAAGCACGTGTGTGAGGGTGTGTGGCAGTAGATGAGTGGTGACTACCATTTCATGTGATCAGTGGAGTGAAAAAAAAAAAGTTGCTGGAGCACATCAATGTGTTTCTCAGAGAAGATGTTAAAGAACAAATTCTTAGTAAAATATTGTTTCATGGGTTATCTTCCCAAAGGCGTCTTTATTTCATGTAGTTAACATTGGTTACCTAGACTTCATAAAGTTAATTCATTTTCCCCCTTCTTCTAAACCTTCTTCTCCTTCAAAGGTTCTTCAAAGCAGAAGCTTTTTGAACATGTAGGTGTCAGGAGAACGTGATCCAGGTCTATGCTGAGTAAAAGAAGCGAGATGGAAGCGCCCTGCATCCAACCTGACACCTCGTCCTGACATACAGCGAGCGAGCGAAACGACGACGAAAACGCGGCCGAGGGTGTCCTGATATGCAGCGTGACGATTTTGTTGCGAGTACATTCTATTGGTTCAGAATTCAAACCAATCAAATTATAAAAGGGACTTAGACAAACTTGTGGCGCTATTTTGAGATTCCTGGCATTTCCTGGTTGCCGTTTGTCACATCTTTGAGTGTTTTTTCCTCTCAAATCCTCCTCTCTCTGATAACTTGCTTGTCAACAGAAAGCACCGTGTACTTTTTAACCAATAAGAAGTGTTTAGGGGCGGGACACCGCCGCGAAATGTCGTCCAGATAGAGACAAAGCGAGCGATAATTTCAGGGTTGAGCGACATCGCTGGCCGGCGCGACGTCGCTCGCTGCACGTCAGGACAGGCTGACTGAAAAGTAAACATTCTAATCACTTTTCCTCGCTCGCTCGCTCGCGTCGCTGTCGCATCGCTGTATGTCAGGATGGGGTGTGAGTGTGACCGATGTTGTTGGTTCGGACTTGTTTCTTGGCAAATTGGTTAGCACGTCTTTTATGGGTGAGTGAGTTTACTTCCTGTGGTCTTTTTCCCCTGAATTGTTGTGAACACCTGCAAAACCGCTGGGAGCACTGACAGCTGGATGGACAGCTGTTGCGTGTCAACATCGCCCGTGTGCATTGTTGACCACGTTTAGTGTGATGGGCCGGTCAAACCTGCGAGGCAGCTCAGCTAGTGAACCGGTCGACCCTCTCAAAGAACTGACTGCGTGTCATAGTTTCCACTGATTAGGTGAGTTTCCAGTATAACGATGGGTTTTCAGCGCAGGTGCATGGACCAAGGTATTGTTAAACGTTCAAAGATACACGTGGACCTCAGATTTGATCATCTGGAACATCTGCAGCCTGAAACGACTCTATTGAGGCACCTGTGGACTGAAGCACCCAAGCCATGTCTGAGAGATAGTCCCTCCAAAACACCACACTGTGTCCTCATTACCTGCAAACATTGTGGTTTTTATTTATTTATTTGCTTTTGTGTTTCCACCCATTCTAATAATTTCATCCTCAGTATTGTCGACAGTTCTGAAAAGATCAAACAACTTCAAACAACTTCATTACACCAGCCCTGGCTGTCCAGTGAGAGGGACTGGAAGATTTTTAGCCCCTGATGTTACAGAGTATTTTATTTTGGGGTTATTATTCCATATGTATCATGAACTAAACCCAAGGTAGTTGCTGTGACTGGCACAGTGCATTGATGCTGCTCTTCATGTCTTTAATTAATTTAGTTACACTCAATGTTTGTACTTGCAGAATAGAAGTGTCATCATGTGTATCCTCTCATTTTACCAGTGTCATCTTTGCAGTATGTACAACTTTCATAAGATTTCCTCATGCCTATTGCAGACAACAAGGTTATAGTTGTAAGTTGCATGTAATTACATAATATTTTTCACTGCTTTTTAATTCAGTCACCAGTAAGAGCAGCAAGAGTATGAGTACACTGATTGTCTTATGTAATGCATATTTCCAAGTGAGCATAAGGCTGTTTCACAGTGTTTTTTTTCTCAGCTAGCAGCAGTTTGACAAGATTTAGAAAATTGCTCTCCTTATCCGTATTCCCCTTGATTGCGAGTCCTTGTCAGGTTGGAAACCGCAGACAGTAGTTGCTCCATCATCCCATCCCATCTTCTTCTCTCCTGCTCAATATGCTCTTGTTTGACAAGCTGAATATTGACTTGCGATTGATTGAACTAAGCACACATTTAGCAGAAGTGAGACTTTTCATCGGCTAGCCATTTTTTCACAGAGCATTCAACAATTAAGTTTGGAGTAGCAGCTTCAGACGCCTCAGCAGGAACAGAACTTGCTGCTTTGGGGTTTCTCTAGTTGAAGGGACTCGATCGGTGTTGGAAACGTCAGTGTAACCCTGATGTTCACAGTATGAAACCTAATGAGTTAATACCCCACATACTCTGGCGTACTTGACTCTGCAGACTCCGTGCAAAGCTCAATTTTTAGGACCACGCGACTTCGCGTACGCATAGGCCTACTCGGTGTCACACAATAAAATTCTCAACAGGAAATCTTGACATCGACCTGTTTTACATGTGACACCATATACTCAACTATGAAACCTCAAACGTCCATGGACAGTGCGCGCAGAGTCCACACACATGCACATTATGCCCATTGCCCAAGTATATGGGGGACTTGAGTTCAGCTCAAACTGTTTGAGGAAACTGAAAATTTGAGTTTCTGAACATAACGAATTAAACTACAGTATAAAAAAAAACTTCTAAGTAACTTCATTATTTATTGTTAAGGCCACCTGAACTTAAAACTAATAAGTATTTTTACACTTGTATATAACATTTCTGAAAACTTGTTAGAAATGTGTTAATTGGATCTGAATGAAATTCCACTAATTTAGAAGAATCCTCTTTTGTAAATGTCACCACCTTAGTTAAAGTTACTTCTTTCTTCTTCTTCTACTGATATAAATTATTACATTCTAGTTTTGACAACTTGTAGCGACTCAGTTCATTTGAGAAAACCAATTGCCTTAAACCATCCAAGTTGTAATAACACAATACAAACAAACTCAAGATATGCCACACAACTTAAAACATTTATTTACCAGAGTTGATAGCTGAGCGCTCATATCTGGGCAATCTGAAAATATTTCAGTGTTGACAGTTCTCAAGGCGTTCATGGTTTACTGCTCTCCACTTACTATTGTTTCTCTTTTACCTATTGATAAAGTTGTGATAATGATGTCATCTTTGATGTTTTATATTTGTCTTGTATGTTAGCTCATGTCCCAGAGAAGGAAAGGGACGCGACAGGAACAAAGTCAGCTGTGACATAAAAATAATGTGGCCCAGGTGTGTAAAGTGGTGGGTCCAGTGCCAATGTCTACTGCTATATGGCCTCTTTGACGTAAATAGCTTATTGATTCACACATAATTTATAAGACAGGGTTTGTTTTTGGATTCATCCTGCATCCTTTCAAAGGTACTAAATTCAGCGGCCAGATGAGAGCTTGTTGACTTGCCCCAGACGACGTGGACTGAAAACAGAAAGTACCTGCATTTGTTTAAATTGTTCCAAAATGTCAGAACAAATATTTTGCAGTACAGGCCCAATTTAAGTGTTGTCCTTGTATCACACAGAGCACAATGACTAAGAGACATCACAATTTTTCTGCTGCCAGTTACAGTTTCATTACAAATAATAAAACCTGCAAACCACTGCCGTTGAACAAAGATAGACTGACAACAAGCGAGGAGTGAATTTTCCTTTTCCTCCAGGAGGAAATGTCTGCAGCCATAACCATAACTGCTCTTCGGGACTTTGTGGTTCCTTTGTTTTGTCTGGAAGATCGAGTGAAGGCACATCCTGTTGTCTGGAATTAGCCTTTATTTTATATCACCTGTTCAAATGGTAATTAATTATGCTGACAAAGTAAGTGGTGTAAAGGCCGTCAGCCAAAAGACAAGTCTTATAGAATTTCCCATAAAATTTGTTCAAAACAGAAGAGAGAACATTGGATTCTCCCTCCACTTCCCTTGGGTGAGAAACAAAGCTCGGTGTTAAAGTTGGTCTTGGCTGTGAAAATGCAGTGAAAGCAGCGCCGGCTAATCCGGGGGAGAACCGTGGTGACGCTAATGATACGCCGCGTGTATTTGTTCTGTCTGGTCCTACTGACCCTGACTTGCTCTTATCAGGCTTTAAGGAAGCTGAGGATTACATCAGCTTTGTTTGTTTGCTGGAAGGAGAGAATGAGAGGTACAGAGACCTTGTTCTCGGAGAGGAGCACACAAGGGCATCTCTCAGAGATGCCTGACAAACAGACAGAGCCCTACTCTCCTTCCCTTAAGAACATAGATTTTTCATTGCCTGTCCACTGTGTTGCCATATCCATCCTAAAGCATGAATTGAATTAGTGTCTACATGTCAAACTTGTGTAAATTATTAAACAGCATTGACCACAAATGTATGACCATGTTGTATTGCAACATGCATTGAAATTGAGTGCACAAGGCTATGTTTCACTTTGAGAGAATGTAGCTGATTCTAATGTGATGATGGTGCTAAACTGCTCTAATCTGCCATAAACATCCAAATGATCTGTTTTTATTGAACATGGCGCTGGCAGCATTATGGATTTTGCAGTTTGTTTGTAACAAGAAAACTGATATGAAATAATGCCAAGCTGATGAAGAGCACTGATGAGGTCTGCTCGTCTACTTTGTTCCTGGCTTGTCCGTGAACCAACATTTAAACACAATCCAACAACTATACCACCAGAAATATCATCATTTAAACTTCAAATTGTTTTTATTAAAGGTTTAGATATAGAAGCAAAACAAAATTCACAGGCACATGTGAAGTTTAGTTGAAATTATTTCAATATTAGTTGAAATACAGAAACAATTATGCGCCCTAAAGAGTTTTTTTTTAAAGTACAATTAAATTAATTTTAAACAGAACGGTTAGCAGATGGTATTGACTGTTACTGCTCTGAACACCTGTTATTTTAATTCGTATAAACCTTTTTTGTCTTATTTTTATTAATTCCATTATTATTCCCATTGATAATAATAAATCCTGACTTTATTTAGTAACTGCCATCATATCACCTATTAATGTAGCTCATGTTCTGTAACCCGGCCCTTTTACCTCTAATCAAACAGCCTCTGCTATCATGGGCAGCACAGGCAAATGGTCCGGGTGCCAGACTTCTGTATGGGTGCATAATAACCCGTAGGAAATAAGTGAATGCGAATGATGTTTACTTGTGTTTCTGCCTGCTCAGACCAACTGTTTGGCACAAGCTCACAGTCCTCTTTCAAAAGAGTCTGTACAGTTGGCACAGTGCAAAAGACCACACAGGCAGCATTACACTCATTCTTTTCTCCCCTTTATTTCCCCAAGGCTGGAAGTATCTAAGTGATTTTTACCTGCAGTGGTAAATTACAGGTACAAGCAAGGTAAAAAGCTTTTGCCATTGTTCTTGCCAGGCGCTTGCATGGCCAATAATCGGTCAGTCCTACCTCAGTTGACAACTAGATGCCTTTTTTTTTTTTTTTTTTTGCCGACATAAGGTGAGTGGCTTCCATCCACAATCTCTCTTAAGTGTGTATCACAGGCGTGTTTGAAATGCATCAGAGCTGCCCATCCATCTGAGTTTTAAGATGTCTCCATGGAGATGATTGACGACGGCTCTGGAGTAAGGCCCTGGGTGAACAGATTAGATCACACATCTCATCTCTTTCTCTGTCTCGTTCTCTCTGTCATAGTCTCTCTCTCATCTCCCCCCTCCCCTCTCTCTCTCCCTTGCAACATACACAAACAGGTGCAACACTCACAGTGCATATCCAAACATTTTCATCACTTTTTCCCCCTGCTCCTTTCATCTTCATGGTAGTAGTAAAAGGTGCACAGAAAAAAAAGTTCAATGGAAAGAGTGGGGGGAAAAAAGAATAAGAAGTCCCAGACAGAGCCTGAGCGACTCTTCAAGGTTCCTGTGAAGATCGGAAATGAGACTCTGCAGGATGAATTTGGAGTCTACACATCTTAAAAGGACTGGGACTATGATTCAAATTATAGGTCTGAGCTTCCTGATTAAGACTAGGACCCCCTAAAAGAGGCAATTTGGGTGTTGAAACATTGATAATATTCCTTGTATCTATATTATAAACATGACATTATACATTTACAAAGTCATTTCGGATACCCTTAAGTGGGCCGACTTTCGTTCGCCTGCCAGGCTCAAAACTTCAAGTCTTTACTCCTGTACGCTGGGAATGTAAATTGAGACACTGCAGCTACATGTGAGGAGCAGGAACTATTTATAGCCTGTTCAATAAACTTTATTTCTTATTTCCAGAGTTTACAGATGCAGTTGTGGTACCATGTTGTTCTACTCTATGGTTGTTTACTGTTTATATGTCACTGTTGTTTGTCAAATCAACTGTCACTATGTCGATGTCACTGTTGTATGTCAAATTAACTGTCACTATGTTGTATGTCACTGTTGTATGTCAAACTAATTGTCTGTATATTTTATATGTCACTGTTAATATGTGCTTTTACTGCCTATATTTTAATGTTGTCCTTCTGAGCTCCCTCTCTCCCTTCTGCCCTCTATAGGAGGTCCCTCACCTCCTACTATAACAGGCCATTACCTAAATAAGAACAATTTCTTTGCAATTTCTGCCTGGTTGAATAAAGGTTAATGAATGAATGAATGTGTCAAGAATCTATGCAGATAACACAGATATATATTTTTAATTAGCATTAGCTAATGATACCAACCTGAGAGTGCGTCATTTCATTTCCACTGTTTGGCTTGGTGTTTCATCACTAAGGTAAAACTTCATAGATATTCTGATCTTCTCAAACACTGGTTCTCAATTAGCAGTAGAAAATAATGGCTTTTGCGTGGCTGTGGTTCAGTTTCTGTAACACACAGCCTCATTGTTCTCGCAGAGAAATTAAAGGGTTTTACCTGGTTGGGTACATTTTACAATATTTAGCTTAAAACATCAGCTGAATGTTAAGGAACTGCAGTAGCAGAAGGTTATTATGCACACAAAGTTCGCACAATTTTGTATAGTATTTCCATTTTATGCTAGCTACTTTATACTAACACTCTGCTGCACTTACTTCAGTGGAGAAAAAAGTGCTTTTTATTGCAGTACATTTATTTGACAGCTCTAGTTAAACAGGCGAGGCACTTCAGTTCACTGAAGCAATGCTGTACTGAGTCCCCTATTGCCCCGCAGAAAAAGTTGACCCCTGATTGTCACTGTATAATTGGCGCTTCGGCTGAGATAGTGCACTTCAAAGATACCAAAGCCTTTTGTTTTACTCTTCATTTGTGAAAATAACCATAAAAAAAGACCTTACATGTCCTCTAATCCTCGGGACCTAGTCAATAAGTGCTGAATGATTTGCTATTTCTCAACTGTGAAAACAGATGCTAATGCATGCTTTCACAGGAAGGTGAACTAGGAAACAATGCAATAACAAAAGCTTTGATTCTGTATGTGCAGCAGTGGAAAGACCTACGCTCTAAGAGACAGAGGAACTGCCACGGGCTGAATTCAAGGCCACTTTCACCATCAACCTCGAGGAATCTCGGCAATTTAGCATTTCTAAAACATTTCACAGTCTTTGGCACTCAACAATGGCTGGAAGCTAGGAAGAACCTTGATTTCTGCTATCATGTCCCTCTGTCATGTCATTTCATTAGTGTAATGACCCATCGATTTAGCGTTTATGCAACAAATTGTATTGAGGCTGGCCGTGGTCCAAGTCAATCACGGGCAGGGCCGGCTGTGCATCTTGGCAGAAGAAGGTGATTAAACTGACTTGGACGATGAACAATGAATATTACTGTTTCCCCAACCTGACAAACAAGACGGGACCTGCTAGCACCACACCTGACCAGGTTTTCTCTATTCTTACCTTGTTGCCCCTCAGGGCTGGGAGGAGGCAGGTGGGTGTGTTTGGCTCAGGTTTTTAGCACATTCACCCATGCGAGGAGCACGTCAGAGAAATGTGCACGTTCAGTGCTGCAGCAACAGATGGACTTGGCAACATTGGTGAGGATTGCAGTGTTCATGCTGCATCACTATGAGGAGAGGAACGGTTTGAAATCCGGCTCAACCTCTAATGTGAGTTTGCTCTTATTGAAACAGATTTGGCTCTCGCTTGACAATATTACAGTAGCACGCCTGAAAAAACCAAATACTCATTACGCAGACCCACTTTATTCCCTTCCTCTACATTCACAGGGTTTTGGTAATGGTCAGGACTATCGGTGATGTGTCCATCATTTTTCTGTGTTTGACCTTTGACCTGAAGCGGTTTGAGAGGATATGCAATGCAATACTGAGTGTTACAGTGATATGAAAGTGATTATTATTTTTCCATAAACAAGTAGTTCCCATTGCATGATTATCGATTATGTTTATACTATTGGTGATCGCCTTGTTTGTTGTCTTTTTTACTTTACATGTTATATCCTCTTACATACAGCAGCTGTCTAGCCAAATACAAGCAGAATCACCTGGGTTTTGGATGCGAGGGCTGAAGGTTTCAGACTGTGATGACACAGGATAATGGGATGATTGGCGCATGAGTCTGGCGTGTGCATGCCTGTATAACACACATGCATCATGTCTGCATCACATGTTTTACATTTAGTATCTTGCCTATTGTTACTTGTGATGTAACAAGCAAAAATAGACCGGCAACATTACATAAAGCTGACACCTTGTTAAAGGAGACATATTATGGCCCCTTTAAACAAATTAAAATAGTTCCCAGGTGTCTTAAAGACATGTCTGTGACATTCTTTGGTCAAAATACCTCAGAGATCAAACATCACAGCTCTTTCATCCTCTCAAAACAGCCCTGTTCAGAACGGCTGGTTTCAGTGCCTGTCCCTTTAAATGCAAATGAACCACTGCTTACCCCGCCTCTTGTACCAGTCCCATGAAGGGGTGGTATCATGCACATTCGAATCCTAGTTACATCACTGGAAGACAACTGAAGGAACAGCTGGTAAAACCATGTGGATTTCAACCTAAGGAGCCTACACATTACAGGTTTTTTTTTTGTCAATTCTCACATTTTGGGGTCCAGAAGGCAAGACAAACACCCAAATATACGTTAAAGGGCCTTCAAGAAGTGATATTTCCATAATATGTCCCCTTTAATGTCTTGGCAGAATCAGTCACAGGCATGAAAAAATAGAAATATATATTCTTAACCATTTCAGCAGCTGTGTGTGGAGACTGTGACATTTTCTGTCAAAATAAATAATTAATTGAGAATGAAAAGAAATCCAACGTAGGAGAGAGGGTTAGTAGTTCAGTGATGCAGCCTCCACACACATACACAACGCACAATGCGGCGAGTGTGTTCCCAGCATCATTGTCAGAACAGGACTTTTTGTAGTGACACATGGAGGTGAAGGCCATGTGGTTTTGTTTGTGTGTTTGTATGGTCATGTTTGAGTTTTTGGAAGGCACATTTTCCACACCCCCTACCCTATTCTGATGATCAATTAAAGAATTTATTATGGGGTATATTAGATATGATTTATTCAGAGCTTTTACTCTTTGATGAATGTTTAACCTTTACTCAGGCATGTTGTTTGTCACCACATCAGGTGAGAATGGCAGGTAGCCACAGAGACATGCCCGTCTCTGTGCCGCAGCAACAACAGGCCTAAAAAAAAAGAAAAGGAAAAAGAGATTGCAGTTTGTCCCCATTCATCTCACACACTGCTCCCACTTTAACATATTGGCATTTCTGAGGTGCTTTGCGGTAATTGTCAGCCACATGGCGGCTCCTCGTTTGTTTCACTGACATTTTGCCTTTGGTTGATTGTGTATTTAACAGGGGAAGGAAAGCAAAATTAATTGGAGAGAAGCCCTAATCTGTCTGCTTGAAATGTCACCCCTGTATTGTGATGCCTAGGCTGACACAGTGGCACATAAGAGGCAACGACGCAGGGGAGAGTGAATTAGAGAAATCTGGTGGAACAGAGAAAGAGAAAAGAAATGATAAAAACAAGATGAGAAGCAAAAGAAAGAGAAACACGACCTATACATCACTCTCAGAAATCAATAACGCTTAAAAGTACCATACCCTCCAAACCCAGTGGGATTTGACCTCAATATTACCAAACAACATACATTGCAAATGATTCAACACTAATATTGAGGGCTCTTTCATTGTGTCTCTGAGTTCAGATAAATGAATAAAAAGTCTATTGCTTGGGTTTTTGGAGCTTAAAACACAGGAGAGCAACAGTGGTTTTGTTGTTGTGCTCTGGTTGGTCTGTAATACTGTATTTCTAGAGGAGAGTGCTTTAGTTGGCATGCAAGGCATTACTCTGAAAGCTGATCAAAGGGTGATTATCCAGTGCTCTGGAGTTTCTAGTTAGACTCCATCCACCGAGAAACATCTCTATTTCCATCAGTAAAGAACTTAGATGACTGGGACCGACCTTGTTAGAAAGCGAAACCAACCCACTAATGTCATTTACACAACACTACCTTCTCTACATTTCCACACTCACTCCCTTGATCTATGAGGTTGGAAAGTGTGAACAGGGTTGACCTCCACAGCTGAAATTCAGAACGGACACTTTTGACATGTTTTACCATATTGTAGCTTTAAAGGTTGTTGACTTTGAACACTGGCTTTGCATTGATTGAGAAATCTGCTTCAAAATAAAACTCGAGAAGTAACGAAAAAGCTGGTATTTTCAACTTGGATCACACTCAGTAAATGTGTCCATTCTGACTGATGTGTCCTGCAAACTTTGCACCTGTTTCAGAGACCCAGGAGAGCCACCTTATACAAAACAACACACATCAGAGTCCAAAAAAACCCAGCAAACTCAGAGCCTGCGGCTAACTTGAGGGATAAACAACTGGTGAGTACAGTATAGGCACATGCTTCCTGTGTGTAGAGTAAACATGCACAAGGCACAAGGTTAGTGTGTGGGCATGCTCTACAATATGTAGCAGTCACTTGAAATCTATTGATAACAGAGTTTTTTTCTTTTGTTAAATACTGTTATCATGTGACTGTTTCTTCCGTATCTCACCTATCCACCAGTTATCACTGTTTGTGGCTCCTGCTCGTCCACAGCCTGACCTATTTACAGTACCTGCATAAACAGCTGATGTCTTTAGCCTTAATGGGCTGTTGATACCTTGATCTGATGACGCTGACTGTTATAGACCTGCTAAAAACACTTGTCCTACATCTACAGTATGAGTTCTACACCTGCTGCACCAGAGGTTGTTTGCATTCCCAAACACAAGGTAAAATGCCAAAACAGTGAGCAAAGTTGCAGTTTCTAAGTCAATAAGTTGCCGTCGTATCATCTGGTAACAAAGAACCATGCACACTTTAAGAAAATTGTATCGAAGATCTCAGTATTAGAGCAGCATGTTAGCAGTTTCTTTCATGTTTGCAGATTGGAAATCTCTCCTCTGATCATATGCCTCCTTACTCTGCTGGCCACCCTTTCTCCGTGTGAGTGAGCCTTGCACTGGCTTAAAATGCTCCACATGCGGGGCAGTCACCGAATGTCCTCTTTAAATTAGGTCAATTCTGATTCCCATGGATGTGTTCATGCTCGGTGTATCATGTATCAGCTTCAAAAGGTTCATTAGACCCACAAGAGGAAGTTCAGTGTTTTATTTTCTTGTGACATGACATTAAAAGAATGAAACGCATTTGTTGTTGTTGTGAGTGCAATGAACAACTTTTTTTTCCAAATGACCTCAGACGGATGTGTTGATGGGGATGTCGTCCAGTTGCATCATGATTGTCAAAGCGTTTTAATTAATAACAAGTCTCTATTATTAGAGGCACTGAACTGAATACACCTTTTGTCCTTAGTCATCACTGAAAGCTTTGTTTAAAGTTTTCCAATGACTTCATTTGACTGCATCAAAAGGATCCCTCCACATATTGTCAAATAGTATATAGTCTTATCTTTATTATGGTCAAAGTTATAATATTATATTCTATGTCATTCTGCTCAATCATAAACTTCATTTAAACAAACCTCTGCAGATCAAAATCTCATTCATTCTCTCATTTATTCACACTAGTGCGGAACTGTTTTTCCAATAAATGTTTTCTTTCTAGTTAGTTGTGTGGAAACAGTGTAATGTTGAATAGCTTGTGGACAGAGAGCCAAAGAAAACATCATCTGATGAAATGGACTCCAAGTAAGTATTTTTCAACCCAGATTAGAAGAAAACTCTGCACGGCTCCAGCGTTGGGTGTAGTGGAGGACACTGGACATCAACAAAGCCATTGTCCTGATCTCCAAGGTTAGGTTCTGCAGTAAGAAAAAAAGGAACATCACAATGATAATAAAAAAAAACACTGATACTGATTCAAGTGTTTGAATTGGTTTTTTCTAAGGATGTGAAATTTTCACCATGGTGTAATAAGATACAGGATGATGTGTTTGTGTGACTCATGTAAGCAGGAAATTACTTCCCCGTTGGTCTGCTATTTAACAGTGATCAGACTTACAGAGTAAACAGCAGAAGAGCACGCCGCACAGCGTGGAAAGGGCGGCGGTCGACAACACGCGGCTGAAAATGTTAAGGCAGAGCAGACAGTGCTCCTCCTTACAGGTACAGTGGCACTTGGGACAGCAGTACTTCTCCGTCCTCACTATGATCACTTTCTGTGGCTGTGTTTGCTGCACTTCGACTGGTGTTTCCACTGGCGCGTGGACTCGTACACTGACTGGTGCGTGGACTCCTACACTGACTGGTGCGTGGACTTGTACTGTGACTGGTGCTTGGACTGGCGCTTGGACTGGCGTTTCAACTGGTGCTTTGACTGGCGTTTTGACTGGTGCTACGACTGGCGTTTCGACTTCGACTGGCGCTTCGACTGACGCTTCAACTGGCGCTACGACTGGCGCTTCGACTGGCGCCTCGACTGGCGCTTCGACTGGCGCTACGACTGGCGCCTCGACTGGCGCTACGACTGGTGCTTTGACTGATGCTTCGACTGGCACCACGACTGGCACCTCGACTGGCGCTACGACTGGTGCTTTGACTGATGCTTCGACTGGCGCCTCGACTGGCGCTTCGACTGGCGCTTCGACTGGAGCTTCGACTGGCGCTTCGACTGGTGCTTTGACTGATGCTTCAACTGGCGCTACGACTGGCGCTTCGACTGGCGCTTCGACTGGCGCTTCGACTGACGCTTCGACTGCTGCTTCGGCTGGCGCTTCGACTGGAGCTTCGACTGATGCTTCGACTGCTGCTTCGGCTGGCGCTTCGACTGGCGCTTCGACTGGCGCTTCGGCTGGTGCTTCGACTGACTTCCACACCTCACTCGCACCTCTTCCCATGATGTTTTTGTTGTTGTTTTTTGTGTGGACTGTAATAGTTTGAGGGATCTGTGAAGAGAAAATGGCAAGAATGTAAATGCATGTGTGTGCGTGTGCATGAGTGTGTGTTGCCTGCAGCTTCACTACAGCTGCATTTTCACAGTTTGCAGTTTGTGCCCACGCTCTCAGGCTTCCACAATACAGGCTTTGTTTACAATAACAATGTCATTATGTTCAATGTCATAATGCTGTGATTTTGCTTTGTTTGCTGAGACTTGGCAGCTCTCGCTATATCAGTGAATGCTGTGATTCAACCTTCTCAATACTTAGGGTGAGTGTTGTTATCGCATCTGTCCTACTTTGTTCTTTTAGGAATGTTTGCAGCTACTCAGGTAACATTCCTGCCTCCGACTCTTCCTTGTAACCTACAATGACAATAATCTTAAAGGGATAGTTCAACATTTTTGGCCCATTGCCATAATCCCTATAGGAGTAGGTTTGTTACCTTTCATGACCCTTCGCGAACTCCTCCCACAAATGGCTATTGTCCAATCCTATGTTAGCAACCGTCACCTGACCTGTAACTACAGGCCTGGCAAGCTTCATTACGTTTGCTGGGACGAAAACAGCAGCAATATAGAGATACTCAAATATGATGTAACCCACTCACTAAAAAGTGTTTGGCAACTATAGGGTTAACTCCTTGCGAGTCAGCTGTTTGTTTGTTTTTACTTCCTCGGCACCTGTAGAAAAGTCAGATTCGAGTAGGACGGGAAAGCCCGAGTAGGAAAAACTAGATCGTCGTGGAACATTCAGGATTTCCCAGATAAGGAGACCAACAAACACACACTAAAACTAAACACTGACACTAAAACCTACCCGGGTAGTGTAACTCTAAACACAAGACGAACCACATGAAGAACACTGTGAACACAACCGAACTGAAACCACTGAACAAAAAGGAAGTGGATCCAAGGACATTGTTTATTTTCAGATAATTTAATTTTTTTTTATTTTTAAAAAAGAAAAGAGCTCTATTTTATTTGGGGTATTTTTGAGTCACTGTAAATGTGATATTTTTGTGTCTTTCACTGAAATAAAACTGTCAGTTGTTTACCTTAATCATTCTCTATTTACTCCTTAGAACCTAGGCCCAAATCTAACAAACAAGTGTTACAACGAGCAGACTTTTTTTTTTCGACTTGAACAAGTGTAAATATGGGGATAACCATACGTTCACCTCCGACATGACAGCTGTATGTTAGGGATTTTACTGCTTTCACTGCCTGATACAGCAGTGGGAGAAAAAAAACAGCGGCGGAAACCGTATGTGGTTCACAATCGCCGAAAAACTTGCAGTTTGACAACCAGTGAGATGAGCTAAGTCTTCGTTGGTTGATAGACGGTAAAGTTACCTGCCCTTACGGCTGGTCTGTACCTTGTCCAGTTGTGTCGTAGCAACAATAACCAAGGGGGGCGGGTCAATTGGTGCAAGCTATTTTTAGAACGGTGGAGCAGAGCCATGAGCTGCTCAGAGCTACGCTAGGAGGCTCATGGGATCTCTTGATTTCCCTCATCAAACTCATAAAATACACAATCCAACAACTCCAAAACGCTCTGGTGGACAAGTTGTGACCTGCACGTTCACCACGCTATGAGATAATAACAGAACATTATGAGACAGTTGTTTTAGAGGTAAATTCATGATGCACGTTGCCTTCAGGGACAGCTTTTCAGCAAGTAGTCTCTTTATTTACCTTGAAAATGGCTCAGTCTCATAATGTTCTGTTATTATTTCATAGCATGGTGAATGTGCAGGTCACAACTTGTCCACCAGAGCGTTTTTGAGTTGTTGGATTGTGTATTTGATGAGTTTGATGGCCAACTGGCCCATCGCGTAAGCCCTGCCTCCCTTGGTTATTGTTGCTACGCCGGGCAAGCTTTCACTCCCAGCCATGCACCTGGCAATATATGGTATCGATTTCAAAGGAAATATCAGTAAATTTTGCGCCGGAGGAAAAAACATCTGTTCAACGACACGACTGGACAATGTACAGAGCAGCAGTAAGGGCTGGTAACTTTACCGTCTATAAATGACCAAGACTTAGCTCATCTCACTAATTGTCAAGTGGGGGAAAAAAGTACACTCTTATTTGAACATCTCTATATTGCTGCTGCGGCCAAGTAGCCACGGCACATGATCAATTGGAGGCATAGGGACAGGAACCTCAACTATCACACTTTCAAAACTCCATTGGTTTTCAATCATAAGTAATGAAATTCCATCACCCTCCTCTGTTGTGAAGGCGTCTTGGAAAGGAAGTGAGAGAGGCCCATTAAGAGTAGAGAAAAAGAGTAATTACCCCTTGCTTTAAAGAGTCCCATTCAGTTTGTATCCTTTTTCTTCTTACATTCCTCAGTTAGTTCGATGAAATGCATTAAAACAGCTTCACACCTCCTCTCACACTGTTATGAATCGTGTTGTTGGTGTTAAATATTGCAGCCCCCCTGATCAGAGCGGGATGTACCTGCAGGTTTTACATGTTTGACCTGTTAGAGTTTTTGTTTTACGGTAACTTACTGGCAACACTGCCAGTAATTGACTGGCATCCTATAGGAATCTGAGTTTATAATATAAGTCCATGGCATGAATCCATCCACTATAGCAATGTTTATGCGCAGCTGCACCACTCCTCCAGCTCCTTTATTTCTGTACAAGCCAATTGGCTTTGTTCCATTGATTTGAAATGTGTGCTAAATAAATAAACTAAACTAAACTAAACTGGTTTTACATTGGACAAACTGAGGCCTCCATTTTCAGGAGACATATTTCCATACCTTCCACATGCTGGAACGTTCAGAGGTTTGGAGGAAGGTGGTGGAGGAAGTACGCAATCAGGAGGAGGCTGGAAGACACCAAGGCAAACAACTTGCCAAACAGGGACAGTGGAAATGGGACAGTGTGGAAAGGAACATCAGCTGGAAGGACATGTGGGCCATGGAAGCAAGGTTTGAGCTTCACTATCAGAGCTACATATGACGTCCTTCCAACACCAACTAACCTTCACCAGTGGTGTGGTGAAGATCCAGTGAAAAATGTCTTATTCCAAAAACCCTCAGGCACATTCTTTCAAATGTAAGACCAGTCTTCTTAACTGTTCAGGCTCACAATCAAGGAGGATTGTTGAGATCCGCCCTGAGTTTTTAAAATATGTTATTACAATTTTAAACAAAACTCCCTACCACCATCAGCAACCAACCACAATGGGCAACTACCTTTGTCCGTGAGGGGGCAAAGGTTACCAGGAGCAGCTCAAACCATCTGACTAAAAAAGCTATATTTTTTGAAAATTTCTGGCTGATTTGGACAATTGGTGTTTTTAAGATCGCCACAACCACCTTGAGACCTTTTCTCTGGTCCAACTCTCATAATAATGTTCATTATCGAACTAACCGTTAAGAGTGGGAGGAAAAGAGTGGATGAAGCCTTTGAGCTTTAAACATCTCGCTATGCTGAGCTGTCAGTTTGTATCAACAACGCTTCTGGAACACTGAAGTCCGCCCAGTGGAGGTGGGGTGTAGAGGCTTTGTGGCAAGATCTACCACCAAACTGCTCACAGACCTGGGAATCAGAGGCCAAAGCTGTTCAGCCATCAAAGCTGCATGGAAGGTGTTAAAGAAGCAGCCAGTGGCTTTTTATGAGGAGGAAAGATCCTGCTGGGCCCCATGTTTGCCAACCAGAAGGTTTGCGGTCAGCTTAGGCGTGACTCAGGGAAAAGGACTGCCTTGCACAGTCCCATGAGACATCAGTCATTCTCATGAGGAATCTGAGTTTATAATATAAGTTCAGGGCTGAACCCTGAGCTGGCCACCTTTAGCAATGTTAGTGTAATGGCCGAAACACCCCAAGACCTGAAGGCACTCTGACAAGCCAAAATTGGCTTTCCCCCCCCCCCGGTTCCATTGATTTGAAACACTCACCACCAGGACATGCAAATAAATAAACTAAACTAAACTAAACTGGTTTTACATTGGACAAACTGAGGCCTCCATTTTCAGGAGATATATTTCCATACCTTCCATATGTGCCTGCACAAAGGAAGTTTACATCTTATCCTGTGTTTCATAATCAGGGGCCTAGGGCCATCCAGTGTTTGCAATTACAGACCCGTCTGACCTTCACAGGGGTCAAAGGTCAACTTTTCATGTGAAATTTGACAATTTTAGCACTAATTTTAGGGAAAAATCACCAATGCTTTGAGCTGGGAAGTTGGGCTGTTAGATTCTAGTTCAGACCATGACCAAAAAACAGATTTTTTATGCAAAAAATTTGAGCTCTGCTCCATTCAGAAGGGTCAAAAATCGCCAAAAAGCAAGATTCATGTTTAATCAAGTGGTTCTGACGAACTCACAACAATGGTCAGACACACCTGGATCAGTTTGTCCAACAATGTAAGACAGAAGATAAAGGAGCTGGATCAAGATCAGAAAGGTAGGATAGGTGAGCTGCGCATAAAGCCAGTTGGTAAGTGTCAAAGATCACAGGGGTCTGCAGGGGTTTGCAGAATCGTCCATAGTGAACGTTTCCTGGTGGCGACTGGGTTGGGCGAGGTTAGGCACATGCTTCCTGTGAGTACACAATGCACAAGTCACAAGGTTAGTGTGTGGGCATGCTCTACAATAGCAGTCACTTGAAATCTATTGATAACAGAGTTTTTTTCTTTTGTTAAATACTGTTCTGTACTGTTTCTTCCTTATCTCACCTATCCACCAGTTATCACTGTTTGTGGCTCCTGCTCGTCCACAGCCTGACCTATTTACAGTACCTGCATACATGTCTTTAGCCTTAATGGGCTAAAGGCTGACTGCAGTTTCTAAGTCAATTAAATGAGTTGCCGTCGTATCATCTTGTAACAAAGGACCATGCACACTTTGAGAAAATTGTATCTAAGATCTCAGTAGTGATAAGAGCAGCATGTTAACACTAAACTTTCTTTCATGTTTGCAGATTGGAAATCTCTCCTCTGATCATATAATCTGCTGGCCACCCTTTCTCCGTCTCACTGACCGACATGTGAGCCTTGCACTGGCTTAAAATGCTCCACATGCGGGGCAGTCACCGAATGTCCTCTTTAAATTAGGTCAATTCTGATTCCCATGGATGTTTTCATGCTCGGTGTATCATGTATCAGCTTCGAAAGGTTCATTAGACCCACAAGAGGAAGTTCAGGGTTTTATTTTCTTGTGACATGACATTAAAAGAATGAAACGCATTTGTTGTTGTTGTGAGTGCACTGAACAACTTTTTTTTCCAAATGACCTCAGACGGATGTGTTGATGGGGATGTCGTCCAGTTGCATCATGATTGTCAAAGCGTTTTAATTAATAACAAGTCTCTATTATTAGAGGCACTGAACTGAATACACCTTTTGTCCTTAGTCATCACTGAAACCTTTGTTTAAAGTTTTCCAATGACTTCATTTGACTGCATCAAAAGGATCCCTCCACATATTGTCAAATGTATATAGTCTTATCTTTATTATGGTCAAAGTTATAATTATTTTTTTTACACAATTCAAAACAACCTCTCAACTATAAACAGCCTATACAACATCTACAGTACATAAAGTGTCATTCTGCTCAATCATTTAAACAAACCTCTACAGATCAAAATCTCATTCATTCTCTCATTTATTCACACTAGCGCGGAACTGTTTTTCCGATAAATGTTTTCTTCCTAGTTAGTTGAGAGAGAGCCAAAGAAAATATCATCTGATGAAATGGACTCCAAGTAAGTATTTGTCAACCCAGATTAGAACAAAACTCTGCACGGTTCCAGCGTTGGGTGTAGTGGAGGACGCTGAACATCTCCAAGGTTAGGTTCTGCAGTAAGAAAAAAAGGAACATCACAATAATAAAAACACTGATACTGAAAAAAACACTGATACTGATTCAAGTGTTTGAACTGTTTTTTTCTAAGGATGTAAAATCTTCACTATGGTGTAATTCCTACAGTAAAAGACAGGGTGATGTGTTTGTGTGACTCATGTAAGCAGGAAATTACTTCCCCGTTGGTCTGCTATCTCAACAGCGATCAGACTTACAGACAAACCAGCGGATGCACATGCCGCACATGGCAACGACGCTGGAGATCTGGAGCGCCCTGCCGCACTCCGGGCTCATCAGACAGTCCCTCGTCTTCAAGCAGCACTTGGGACAGCTGCTGCTGCTCCCTCTCCTCTCTGTCTCGTGTTTCTGCGGCTGCGTTTGCCGTGCTTCGACTGGCTTTTCATCCCACACCTCGCTCGCACCTCTTCCCATGTTGTTGTTGTTGTTGTTGTTGTTTTTTTGTGGACTGTAATAGTTTGAGGGATCTGTGAAGAAAATGGCAAGAATGTAATAGCATGCGTGTGTGTGCGCATGAGTGTGTGTTGCCTGCAGCTTCACTACAGCTGCATTTTCACAGTTTGCAGTTTGTGCTCTCAGGCTTCCACAATACAGGCTTTGTTTACAATAACAATGTGCTCTCACTATATCAGTGAATGCTGTAATTCAACCTCTGTTCTCCATACTTAGGGTGTGTTGTTATCACATCTATCCTACTTTGTTTATTTAGGAATGTTTGCAGCTACTCAGGTAACATTCCTGCCTCCGACTCTTCCTTGTAACCCACAATGACAATAATCTTAAAGGGATAGTTCAACATTTTGGCAAATTGGCCCATTGCCATAATCCCTATAGGTTTAGCAGAAGGTTCATTACCTTTAATTGTCAGTGCAAGTTATTTTTAGAATGGCAGAGAAGAGCCGTGAGCTGCTCAGAGCTACGCTATGGAGGCTAATGGGATTTCTTAGTTTCCCTCATCAAACTCATCAAATACACAATCCAACAACTCCAAAACGCTTTCATGGACAAGTTGTGACCTGCACATTCACCACACTATGAGATAAAAACAGAACGTTACGAGACAAGAGTTGTTTTAGAGGTAAATTGCCAAAATGTTGAACTATCCCTTTAACAAACACAGACTAACAGCAAAGAAGCACACTGTAAATGAGAAATAAATTCTACCTGAAGGGCCTTGAATCAGCCTATTCAAGCGTCTGGATGTGCATTAGTTTGTCCTTTCAAAACACAACTCCTGAGTTTCATTAAAGAGAAATCATCCCCCCATATGTGTGAATCATTAACACCCGCTTCTAAACTTTAGACCCTTTATGAAGACTTTATTGAGTGAAGTCACATTGATTTGACAGATTAACAATTCTTCCACGCTGATGATCATTTCTCCTGCCAGGAGCCGAGCCCCCCCTCCCCCACCCTCTCTGTTTTAACTGTCAGATACAATTGCTCCCCACAGACATTATCAGATATTAAGTGATAACCCTGATGGTGATAAAACATCTTATCGGTGCCATCCGGTGGCTCCCCATTTATTACCACTGACACTAAATTAGATTGCTGGCATCTGGGGGGTATACTGGCATTCTGAGTGCACCTTTCCATCTCATTCTGCTTTCAAAACTCCATTGGTTTTCAATCATAAGTAATGAAATTCCATCACCCTCCTCTGCCGTGAAGGCGTCTTGGAAAGGAAGTGAGAGAGGCCCATTAAGAGTAGAGAAAACGAGTAATGGTCTTACCCTTTGCTTTTAAGAGTCGCTCCTCTGTCAGTTTCTCCTCTTCCTCTTCTTCTTTTTTTTGTTCCCGTAGAGTTCAGTGAACACACACACACAGCTTCACACCTCCTCTCACACTGTTATGAGTCGTGTTGTTGGTGTTAAATGTCCCAGCTCACCTGAGCCGAGCGGGGTGTGCCTGCAGGTTTTACAGGTTTGACCAAGTGGACCGCCCATGATCTGAATGGTTTCACTCGCACAGCCCATTTGATTTTGTGCAGTGTCGTAAAATGTGTCATCAGTAAACACAGGGCTCAACCCGCCAATAATATTCAATTCATTTCAAACTTCCAGTCACTCCCAGCAAAACTGACAGGCTGTTTACTTAACGGGGAGCAGACAGCAACTTAATCTACGTCAATCATTAGTTTTTAAACTCACGCTGTTTAAAGTTTGTTATGAATAAAACAACATCCTAATAGATAGATAGATGAATAGATAAGCATTCGTTCTGTACAATTTCAGCTCTGCTTTTGCATAATCCCTTCGATTAATTCATCTCTACACAGTAATAATGCCTTTTAATAGTCAGTAACTAATACATTTCATCTCAGCTGTGTGTGACAGAATATATTGCACAAATGTGTTTCTCAGTGCTGCTGTGGAAATGCAATCAAGTTTTAATAAATAATTACATGGAATAATTAATTGATTAGACAGCACATTCCATTACATCATGAACAATGATGAATCGAGGAGAGCAATTTATGTTAGCAATTAAAGCACAAACAATTTGAATATATTCAAAGAATTGCATTCAATTAACCAACAGCGTTACTTACCAAGCCATTCATCATCAGTGTAAAAAGCACAGTAAATCACTGGTTCTGTCTAAATAGTGCGTTTGAATTGGTGGAGAGGAAGAGCGAGGGAGGGAAACGGAGAAGTGCATGTGTGTGTGTGTGTGTGTGTGTGTATGGGGAATCTAACAAGAATGTCCAGGAGGTCTCTTCCTTATTATGCAGGATTCTGTAATAATCAGATGCAAAAGAATGGTGTTTCTTCCATCCAAGGAAACACAATTGATGCACTTGGGAGTTAAACTGCGCTGTGGGGAGTGGTAGAACATTTCAGCAATATAAAAACAACATGAGGTGAGAAGCCTTAGATCAGGGAAAGTTAAATTCATCAATCAAAATCAATCTATTTCTCTCACAAAGTTATTTAGGCATTAACATTTACAGCATTGCCACATCTAGTCGATAGTTGTAATCCCAACAGGAATTTGCAATAATTTGCTCCACCAATCACCACAGTTTTGAACGTAGGCAACCTTTTATAAGACAGAATCAATTATAAACCACGCTCCTCCAAATGATTGCTTTTTAAGTTATCTCAGTGGCGCAATTTCTAATTTAATATCCAAAAATTGGCATCACACTGCATTGTGCAGGAGTTATTTGACTTACAAGCTGATTCAGGGGCTGCATCCTTTGTGTCTGCAGACTGATTGTCACAGTGGAAGGACTAGTCTGTCCAAGTCAAGGCTCCCTCAAATGTGTCTCCATTGGATGGATCCATTGTGGCACAGTCTATTGTGACATTCACCATTTGCTGGCAGATAATATAATATGGCATTGATCAATGACAACAGAGAACCCAAGGATTTCATCATTAAATACAAGTAATTGTTTGAATCTTTAAGTTTTTGTATGAAAAAATTAAAAAGAAATTTGAAAAATTACTATTAATTGGTTTAGTGTTCAAATTCAGGGTCTGCATCCTTTGTATTGGCAAATCAATTATGTTATAATGTCAGGACTGGGCTGCAACATTTGAGGGCTCAAATAGATGGATCCATCATGGCACAATTTATTTATTTATCCAGAGTGTGGGGGTGGAGCAGGGTTTTTTTTTAAAATATGGTGGAGCAGCAAACCTCTCCATCCCTCCATCCCACTCCAATATCGCCCCAGGTCCGCTCATGGCCAACTAACAACGCAGCTGCGCAACCACACTCATTTCTTTCACACTCTTTCAACAATCTAGTTCAGAAACTGAGAAGTTGTACAGGTGTACTATTCCTGTAAGGCTATAGGTGGAGATAATGTGGAACAAGAAAAGGAATGCAGTTGGGGTCTTAAGTGCACAATACACTTTTTTTTATTTCTTTTCTTTGTTTTGAGCAGAGAGGTGCAGAGTATGAGCAGATAAAAATCGGTGCTGAGCGGCAGAGCGGTGTTGCACAGAATGAGCAGAGCAGATGGACAGGTTTGTGAGCGAGGAGCGGAGATTTTCACTGCTTGGCTCCACTCATATGCTCTGATCCCAAGGTTTATTGCTCGCTGGGAGATAAAATTATGTGGCTGTGATCAATACCAAGAGAAAACCCAAGGTTTTATTAATGGGTAAAATCCTGAAGTCTATAGTCAATAGGAGCATTGTGTTGTGATGCGGTGCGCCGTGGTCCATATTGCTTTGGGTTGCCCTGCATGATCTTGTAAGGCCACGTTTTGGGAGAATGCCCTTTGAAGAAGACCCTTGAATTGGGACACAGTTATAGACAATTTGTTCTTTTTTTCCCCTCATCTGCCAAGAGAAGTCTGAAGAATCACTTGAGAGCTTTTCAAATTAACAATCTAACGATAACAAGGTAAAAAAGAAGATGCATCCCTCACCAAATGGAGACAGCTGTAGCCATACCACTTGGTTTATTCAGCGCTGTATGTGGCAGCAGAACGTGATGTGGCACTTACATTCTCACTTCCTTCACTTTTTTTTCCCCCTCCCCCCTCTGTCTGTTCAGTTGCTCTATTACCCAAGCAGGAAGTATCCCCCAATATCTGGCAGAAACATGACAAGCAGTCCATCTTATCAGATCACGAGCCCATGCAGCCACCGCAATCCCAGGATGTTATTGTTCACACGTTGTGTTTCGGAATTGCTCAAACAACACCTCTCAAACCAACCAATTTCGGAGGCCGTGGAAGTGCATCTGCGACGAGCCCCGGAAGAATGTGCTGAGATGATCTGATGTTAAAGATGTAGATGAAGGGAGAATATGCTATTCTTGACAGTCCATTATTCTGGTTGATGGTGCACCTGTCACCTTCGTTCTTTGCACAGTGATCACTGCACGACATGACAGGGAAGACTGCCTTGAAATCCGGTTTGCAGTTCTCCACAAAGTCTAAACTTTCACACATCAGTGTGGCTGGTTTCCATCTGCACTTGTCTGTCAAAGTGTCAGAAATGCGTGTTGGCCTCGGCTGTGCTGCTCGCTCACATCGCTCGCTTACATCCAGGAGGACCCTCATACTTTCCTGTCCTATGGTGTTTGACTCTGTGACCATAATAATTTAATTACAGGCCACTGCGCTTAATCATCAAGTGAACCCTTGTTGCTTTTTTCTTATTACTTGTCATATCTCTCTTTTTTTCTTTTAAACAAGGGGTGACCCAAATTAACTGCCATTTCAAAACCCACAATTAACTCATGCTAAAATGAAAATTAACAGTGTGTTGGTTTGTTTGAGTAAACAAATAGGGCTACCACTGTATAAACAATGGGTTAGGGTAATTGTTTCTTCTTTTACATGTTGATTGTTTTTAATCCATCTCACATGGAATAATTATGGTAATTATAGTAATTACATGAATATAGAGTATGCACAATGTAGATATTTGACCAGGCTCTGGAATGGTTTCTCTGCACTGGAATTTGAGATGGGGGTTGATCAACAAAAACATTTCCTCTAGGGAAACAAAGAGCTCTGTACAGTAGATTCTTTGAGTCGTGCAAATTAAAGAGTAATTTGACACTGAGAAGAAGAAATCATTGTCTACAGGTGCTTTCCAAACAAGTTAAACAGGTTGTTCTGTTCTAGAGAAGTTCTCTTTTTTTCAATTTCAGTGAATGCTTGTCCACTAGCTGTGAGATCTGTGTCCTGAAATAATATCAAATGTTTCTAAACAGCCGTGGGGCTGTAAACGGAAATGAAATAAAGTGGGTTGGACCAAAACACGTGACGCTGTTCCAGCCACTCAGCAGCAGGGGGCGTCTGTGCTCGCGTAGGACAAGTGACAGAAGAAGAGAGATGGAGAAATGGGAGCGAGAGACTGTGAATCTGCCAAAAGCTAGAAAACAATGGAAAGATTACAAGGGGGCGAAGAGGGAGCAGGCTTCTCCTCCGTCCTCACCAGTGATTGTGAGGAGTTGTGAATGGGTTTGTCTGGCGGCGCCGTGCAGGCCAACACATTGGACATTTTTGTTTCAGGGTTTCTGTAGCACTTTGAGATTATTTTTATGAAAAGTGCTTTACAAATAAAATTTATTATTATTATTATTATTACACATGCCTACCGGTGATACTGGGATGTTCCGCACGGTTGGGCTGGAAGGAAATTTTAGCCTCAGACTTATCTGCTGCGACCAACCTCCACTTTAAATTACAGGCACACTGAGGAGGGGGGGGGGTAAAGAGACTGAACTACCTCAAGACCTGATCTGGTCTGATTGATACAGTGGCACACTCGACGGTCCTTTAGGCCCACTGCTGCAGCGGGGGCCCTCCTGGGATTTGCCACATTGGCAGCGATTACCAAGTCCGACTATGACCAAGCTGTTCTCCTGGTTCACTGTTAATTTCTAACACTGCTGACGTCTGCCTACCCACTGATAGTTACCACAGCAACCAAGGTCAAGCACAGACCCTCAGAGACCTGACAGAGTCTCTGGTGAATAGCCACAGTGGATGCAAGTGTTTCTATACTTACAATCAGCATCACTTCATTGACTGCCATTAAAACAGAATTATGTTTAGAATTGGGTAGCCTTCACGTTTATATATACATTTATATTTCTATATCTATACACAAATTTTATGTGGTTCCATGAAGAATGATCTTAGTCTCCTCTCCCCTAGTAAGTGTGGAAAGAGTAAAGAGGAGACTAAAGATAACTGAGGGACCAACAGCGCCATTTGGGAACTTGCACCCCAGGATATAAATAATAATAAACCAAAAAAAAAAAGTATAAGGGCACAAGGTCATGACTGAGGAGGCAGAGACAATATTCATTCATTCTCTATACCGCCTATCCTGCACTAGGGTCACGCGTAAGATGGAGCCTATCTCAGCTGACTTGGGGCGAGAGATGGGGTACACCCTGGATAGGTCACCAGTCTATCACAGGGCTAACAGAGACAGTTGCAGAGACAAATATTTTTTTATTGAAACATGTAAATGAAAAATCAAGAGAACCTAGAAGAGAAAAACTGGAGCTGCTGTGAAAGAAAAAGAGATTTCAAACACAGAACAAATAGCCAAATATAAACATACTTATAATGAGGTATAATGCTGTTATAGCACTGTATAAAACACTCATAAAATATAAATGATAAATATAGTTATAATGTGTTAGAATTGGCTTATAAACATGTATAACTATCATTATGAACATTCATAAATCACATAAGACTTCATAACACATTATAGAACATTATAACTCTATTATAATGCCAAGACCTTATAAGCCATTATAAAATGCTCTATGATGTCTTATGCTTATTGTTATAAAGCCTTATGATAATTAATGAGTGTTTATA
Source organism: Decapterus maruadsi (assembly GCA_030347415.2). NCBI lineage: Eukaryota > Metazoa > Chordata > Actinopteri > Carangiformes > Carangidae > Decapterus > Decapterus maruadsi. The sequence goes on along the minus strand of CM064888.1, from coordinate 6,012,966 downwards.
ATGATAGTTATACACGTTTATAAGGGGGCACTACACAAGTGGCATAAGTTTAAATACAGAAGGACTCCTTCAAAACTGGTGGTAACTTTTACCTCCCATTTCTTTCCTCATTGACCAATCAAACGTCCTGAAACGTCCTCCATCAGTTCACAAAATAATACTGAACCGTATTGTTGAAACGTCTGATGCCAGTCAGTGTCTACGTGCAGATTATTGGGAGAGGATGGAGCTTTTGAAATGTCACAGTACATGAGCAGCAGCAGTACCAGAGAGTGACAGCAGAGCTTTCAGCTGAGCAGTGGAGCAGCCAGTAAGGAAGCAGAAGTGACACCTAAAGTGAAAAGCCATAAGGAAGGAGGTGCTTTGGATACTGGCTGCAGCGATATGAGCGTACTTTATTTGTACTTTCCTCTATTGACAGTACATTTACTTGTCAGTTTGTTTTTGTTCAACCTTTCAACACATTCTCCTTGATGACAACTTGAAACTGCAAAGTGTTTGTCATTTACTTTTGCAATAGCAATATTTTTACATGATATGCTACTAATTACAGCAATAAATGTTTCTGTAAATTGATGTTTGCAATAAGTGGAGGGAGAAAAAAAAAGAACATCCTATTTTCTTGCTTACTTACTTATTTTACAATGCCCATATGTATACGAAGCAATTAAATGTGATTTCCTACTGCAGAGCATGCACTGAGGTGTTTATTGTCATGCAGGATACAATTCAGCAGAGAGCCACCATAACTTCCACGCTACTTCAGGACCTCAGCTTAATTGAAAAAGTAGTTATTTTCTTAGGTTATTGCTTTTTCTGTGTGGAAATGTGTTTTAATTAATTCCACTGGTCTTTTGTTTTATTAAACTGAAAATGATCAAGAAATTGAACAGGGGAATTTTGTTGCTCTTCAACTTTTGGTATCGGGGATGTTTGGCCTTGAGAGCCTATTTCGCCTATGTTCAATTCATCCATTCAATTTTCCATCTCTTTCACTCTTTTTTCCTCTTTATGGTACTATTCTGTCTTTCCAGTCTTTGTTTTCCCAGCATTAGAGGAGAGGGAGTCCACTGCTCAAATCCTATTCTGCATCATAGCGCCTTTACAGTCACATTCCGACATTCTCCAATCGCCCTATAATTATGTTTTCACATTATTGTTTGTCTGTGCTCTCTTTCGCACATTCATCTATATGTACATTGTGGATTCTGTGCTGCATGTTAACAGAGCGCAGATGGGAGCGCTGACTGTTGAATAGCTGTCAAACATGCAGATGTGACCTTGATCATCCCTGAGGGGAAGAGGCGGTCATAAATCCGGCTATAATGCCATGGCAACTCTATAAATTCTGCCGCAACACAGATGTGAAATACAGCCGAGACATTTGATGGGATATGACCAATAACTGTGACTTCTTGTAGTCGACACCGCACTACCGGTGACACTGAAGATAATGGTAAAGTAAAACTGAATGATGAGCTGGGTTGCTGGTTGTCAGATTTGTGTGCGGTGCGAGTCACAAGAGTGCATGAGATTGATATTAATTACACTGTGGAGGAAGTGTTGATGTCTACCCAATTTAACAGAGCCAAAATAAAATGATAAATCGCAGAAACATGTTGAACAGCATGACATAAAGTGCAACAGCAACAACAGATTCGATCGACCAATGGCGCGTTCAGTTTGGAGCATTGGCACAGATTTAACTCAAAGTGGTTTGGAAACAGGGGCGAGCCACGCAGTGTTTGTCTTGTCTTCGTGCATCAGCTAAAACAAGAAAGTAACAGCCCGACGAGGAAGCACATGTTCAGCTGATATTTGCAGCCTGAGGTTAGAAGTGAGTTTGACCACATATGAAACGCACCATTTAGCCCGTGTTTGCCATTCCTCCCTCCACTCAGCATGAAGATAATTGGATATAAAACATCAGTGAAAAGTCATAGCTCTTCTCCTCCTGCCCCTGCAGGCCCTCGCAGGCCCAATTCACACATTAAAACATAATTAAACCTCATCAATGGCACGGTAAATGTGGCGGACAGGAGGGTGGCGGGTGGGGGGTAGGGGCGGGGGTGTGTGCGGTAGTCTGTCTTGTAATTTATGTGGATGGAGTTGTCACTGACCTCAGCTCCGGCTGGACGACCAGTTCTTTCCAGTCCCAGCTCTCTGTGTTTTTGAGTTTGTTATATGATCAAATTAAATGGCCGGTTGCAGTCAAACAGACACATGCAATAACATAATGAAAAACCCGAAGCCCCACCATGTCCATCCACATAAAGGGGACATTCTGTAGGCCGCAATTACTTTGATTGCAACAATTTCTCTCCCTCTAAACAACGCCTGTGCTCTTTTCCCCCACAGTACGATGGCCCTGAAGTGCAAATCACAGAAACAGAACAGAAAACACAACAACAAATCAAAAAATGCCCCAACAAAGGAGAAAATACAACAACAAAACAGCAAACACCACCGTACCATAAAGGAGCTGATTCAGCTATGACGAAACTATGAAAGTTTTCTCGACAGCAATGCTTAGCGCAAGTGCAAGTTATGAGAGCTGGGCTGATAGCTTTTCCTGATGATGTGATGTGGCAGAGCTCTGGTGTCCTTGTTGTATTTTCCTCTGAAAATGGAAGCGAAAATTACAGTTGTTGAAGCAATCTTTTTATTTATTTATTCGTGCATACCTGGTTATACACAAACCTATATTTTCAATGAAACCTGGCAAGAGAGAACAATTTTGTATTGAGGTGGCACTGGTATTTGTGCCTTCACTACGGGTTTTGAAATAACATAAACTCAGCGACAGCTCCAGGTGGGCTGACAAAATGCTTAAGGATAAAAAGACAAACTATCTACTTCAACTGCCCTCTTGGATTAAAAGGATGAGAAATAATGTGATTATTTGCCCTTAGATTGCAGAAAATGTAGGCTGTGACTGTACAGCTCAGGAGTACAAATACAGCTCTCTTACTTTGAAGTAATTCAAGTTGAACAATGTTTTTCAAGAATGAAAAACTTAGAAAGGAATATATTATGTAGAATATTGTATTCACACTCAGGAGATCTATACAGTAGGTTGAAAAACCGCGCTTTGGGTCAATATCCCATATTCCTCTCATATTTATGGGCTGATAATGTCTACAGACTGCTGGATTTTTATTTTTTTTTGTGAGATGAAGCATCAATATCAAGAGATGAAAGGCCTCGTACCAGATCAACTTATTTGGTTATCGGGCTTCGCGGCTCTTATTGGAGAGGGAGAAAGGCTAGATGGGTAAGTGTGCGAACGTGGGCGACGTGCAGCAGGTGTAAAAGCATGAAATATAGCGGTAGTGAAGGGTGCAGCATAAACCTGGCCACTCTAACTTTTTTTAATTTGGATTGGCAAGTCAACTGCCAGGATGGCGGTATTTTATCCTCAAGTCGTTTTCTGAGTATCCTGCTCTGAGGCAGAGTGGCTCTCCATCATGTTTGTCAGTGGGAACTTTATTGGAGAACACTGAGAGGGGATTGGATGGCGGGGCGCACGTTGATGTGTATGGAAGAGGGGTGTGTGTGTGTGTGTGTGTGGGAGCGGCTGGTATTGGAGGAGTCAAGTTATGTATTGAATCTGAGTTTCTTGGTCGCTAACAAGCCGTGGCTTCGGTCGGCTAATGCATTTAAATCCATTTCTTCAAGCAGAGAGTTTATACAGAGCTGCTGTGTGCTGGTTAGGGATAAATCATCAAAAACTCACAAAATAAATTACTGTTATAAAATATGGGTTCGACTGTGATTAACTAGATGGGTATGAATATGAGAATGAAATATGTTTCCTCCTAGTCTTTGGCTCTTGGGGTTAACAGATCCTGTCCTTGCCCCTCATAAAAACCATAAATTCATGATTTGACCACATATTTCTAGTTAACACGATGAGCTGAATGTTTAAAACAAAAAAAGTAATTCAGTATTTTTAAAATATTTTTTGTGCAATGATATCGTTCCTTTCTACTGTACTTGTTTAACATACATTTGCTCACTACCACTTATCAAAAGACCCACAGGCATCCTGTTCTGAAAAACACGACAGTACTTTTCAAGGACCACACAAACAACACTCACATTGTGTCATGGTGCTGAATACAACGCACAACTATTACATTTCATGAAAAAGGATCCTGTGCAATGATTTGATTTCAGCTTTTTTGTGTCTGTCCTGAATTTGTTCAAGGACCCCCCAGCCACCCACCCTCCCCGTGACTGAAATATAGTGCTTATGAATCCTCAAGGTAATGGAAAAGATGCTCTGCTGACAGCCAGCAGAGACCTGAGGTCATGTTTTTCCTTGCACACATAAATCTTGGCCTCCTCTTGCCCCCTGCCTGCCCTTCTCGTACATCTGTAGCACGAGATGTCTTTTGGCTATCTTGACCGATTGAGAGGCATGATTTATATCCACGGGCCGGGACTATAGAGGAAAATTCAATTAAACGGAGGAACATAAATAGAAGACAAATGAATAAGCGCCCCTCACCTCTCTGCATTGCTTTCTCCCACAGGCCTTTGTCCACACGAGAATACATTTAATGCATTTCTGTAAAAAAGATTGTTTTCATGCGTACGATGAGTCACCCTATGTTAATTATATCGGCAGATTAGTACATTGGTGCGTAACCGAGGTAAAGAGGACATATTATGGATTCATTCTTGCAGTAAAGCAATTACCGAGAGAGGTGGCTACAAGAAATGACAGGGAGATATAATGTCTTTACTTGAGAGGAAAACAGCAGAGATGTGAGCTGTGTTTGTCTTCAGCGACAGGACACAGTCTGTCTGCTCTGTGGCACTGGAAGAGGGTCATTAGTGTTTCATAGTGTAGCGAGGAGGACGAGAGAATACCATCACTGGAAAAGAGTAAGATTAATGGCAAACCGCATATGATGCAATACCAAGAACAGCCAATACGAGTGAGACATATCTGAAAGAGATAGAGAGGGAAAAAAAATCCTCCTCTCCACCTCTGGCACTCTCCTCTACGTAAAGTGACTTTTGAGATTTGATACTTAAACCTTGAAAGATCTGTTCCCTGCTCCCAATTTAGACCTGACCTTTCCAAGCAGCCAGCTAGTCTATACCTCCACACATGAAAATAGGATCAACTCAGGGAAAGGATGCAGTCATGTCTCCACGCGCTCAACCACAAGGGCTGGTTGTTGTGGACCATCATGCACTTATTCTTACAGTATTGACATTGCTGGTTGTTTTACTGCTTCATTTGCTGAGGCTGCGGGGGTATTTATAGGCTTTTCCATATCCAAATGCACCGCATGTAAATTAAGCTTCATCATAAATAATCCACTGGAAAAAAAAAAAATCCACGCCTATAATTGGAAACAGGTACAAAATACTTGTTTCCTGCCTTCATAATGTGCCAGCGAGTCTATTTTCTGTCCTGCAGTGTTAGGGCTGCTTTGCTTCCAGCAGGGATCATTAATATATGACTCCCCCGTTTCAGATGCCCTTGCTCTACAAGGAGTTCTAAATCTGAGCAAGTGGTTAGGAGGACACTCATCTTAGCTTTGCAGGGCCAAGCCTGTCTTCCTATTTAAGTAGGAACTAATTTATGCCCGGTGATAAAAAATACATAAAATAAAAGCAAGGAGTAGCCCGGGGCAAGAAGTGGCAATAAGAGGTGCGAGCCCTCAACGACAATAATTCTGAGTGATTTATAGCTCAGTGACAAGACGGGGGGGAAATGCTCCAGCAGGACGTCAGTCAAAGGCACTCCTGTCATCATGAACTGAAAGCACAAGCGACACCTAGGGTGACCAGATCCCCGCAAACACAAACAAATGTGGGACAAAGACAATTTTTATATGGGACGATCATTACCAATGAGAAGGAGCCTAAAATGTTATTAGATTCTATCTTAGCTCTAAAAAAAAATGAACACAGGTTTCATCCAAATGCAAGCTATTTCAAAATACAGAGTGCTATGGGGGATGGTGCTGCCAGGGTGTGATCACTGTCAACATGGGAACTGAACCCACAACCTTAACATCAAGAGTCCCACAAGTCCAGACTGAACTAATCAGATGGACACATTAACATCTTTCCCTCTGAACACTGACCTGCAGGAGCTGTCGATCTGTCTCTGTGCATTTGTGTAGAGAGTGAGAGGACTTCCTAATCAACAAATGCAGATAGCTCAGTGGGTCCCGGATATTTATTAATATAAAAATGTAGCAGAAGAAGAGCTTGCTTTGATGTGAAAAGCATTTACTAGCAGAACATTTCAGCTATATGACTAAGTGTTGTCAGGAAGTGTAATGCTGGATAATGGTGGACATGAGGGTTCAATACATTATGATAATGCTATTGTTAGTGCATCAGGAGGCTGTGGGTGGGTTAAATCCCACAGGGTTAGTATAGGTTTTGTGGACCAGGAAGATCTGCAGAAGAAGAGCTTGTTTTCCTTTAATAATTATTGTAGAAGAAGAATTTATTCATTGTGGCCACCCAGTCCCTGCTGAGAGAGCTGGAGACAGCGTGGCCTTAAGCTCGGGCCATGCAAACTTGTTATTACACAGTAATTACACAGGAATTGCCTAAAACCTGATTTGCATTAGAGGGAATAACCTTTATGCTTCCAAACAGTTTATATAATGGTGATTTCATTGAATATTAAGTGATACCGGGCTGAGTGTGACGCTGATACTGAGAGAAGGGCTGCCTTCTGTCTTCTGATAAATATGTTTGTATATGTGCACTATACCTTTGTGTGTAGAAGCTGAGACCCATTGTGGGAAATCTCTCATTCATCATTCTCACATCACATCTATATAATGGAGGATGGTAAAACACATGGGACATTTGCATGATCTGAAGAAAAATCCATGCTCTGTGGTTGAAAAATGAACAGGATGTCAGGTCACACCTGTCTTCCCTGAAAATGACCAAAAAAAAGATTAACAGTAAATTCAGCCATTAATGTGTAACTGAGTGAACGTTTCTCTCTGTGTTGCAGTAATGGATAATGCAGACATGACACCTTTAAAACAAGGATTTAACATTAATAATAGCAAAACAATAAACAAAACCGCATGCACAGTCAATATTAGTGACCAGGCGCTCATGAACACCATGAATAATTGAAATGATCTACCAAAGTCTGGCCCAAAGCCTTAAAATCAGGATGTATGCAACATTGTGATCACACAACAAAGCCCCGCCCATTTGGACCCACCTTGCAGAAATTGGTTTCTCTGCAGGTTACCTGAAATTTGCTCTAATTCGATTCAGTCACATCCATCCATCCACCCATCCATCCCGATATGTTTGCATCTATTTATTCAAAGTCTTGTTTTCATCACCATATTTTCAGATTAGAGTGCCCTAGGGTTGCTTATTCTCAACCCCTGGCAGCTGGCAGTGTCTCTCACTCTGTCTCCCTCTCTCTCCCTCACACACACACATATTCACACGTAAGAATAGGTGGAGAGGGACAACAGACTCTGAGACAAACAGGCACATGGATGCTCATGCACACGGCGTACACAGGTGTGCACACATGCACGGACACAGCCAGACATGTCTGATGCAAAGGTGAGGCAATGAAGGCTGTCGCTGTGTGGGGTGCTGATAAGAGCTTTACTCCCTCTGCTCCATATCCATAGCATCTGCTCTGCCCTCATTAATCAAGGGAGTGGTGGGCAGGGGGCTGCCACTTGAAATAAAGCTTGATCATCACACGGAGTGCTGTGGACCACATCCTGGCATTTAGCTAAACTGTTTTTGTCGTGTGTCTTACCCATCCTCCCTCAAGGCTACAATGCTTGTTAGTTTTCCTCATACGCTGTGTCACACAGCCTGCTCAACATGGGCTCAATGCCATCTGTTGGAGGATGTCACCCTGTGACCTAGTGGAAAACATGAAGGCTGTTAACCCCCTGCCCATATGTGGCGTTTAACCGGGGCTTGACAAAAGCAGCCACATTCAGATACAGTGTCCCAAGAGAGTCTGTGACTTTCTTACAGAGCATGAGTGATGCACGAGACACTGCTACGGCACAATGATGTACTCCCCCCGGCAGCCCCGGCTGTGTGTCCTGCATTTTGCCGTTTGTAATTTCAGAGGGGGAATGAAATTTCCTTTGAGACACTCTCTGCCATCTCATCCTTTCAAATAGAGCCTCGCCATGTTCACTGCCTTCAATGGTTGGCCTGGGGCGACGCAGGCTCATCGCAGACTTGCTTGTGTGGACAGTATGTCACCAAAGACACAAGGACATGCGTTAGGGAGGAGAGAGAAGGCGAGAGGAGGGGATGGGAGGGGAGAGGAGGGGAGGTGGTCTCCCTGCCCCCATCCACACAGCCTACACGACAGTGCAGCCTGAGAGGAAAAGTCTTCTTTACCATACTTATAAGCAAGTTATATTTTCATATGACTTTATATAAGTTTGAATTTATAAAAGTTAGAGCTTTAAAACGCCTTTGGTGTGACAGAAACTCTCTATCACATATGGCTCCTGACAAATAAAATCTGGATCCAAACACCCACATAAATACATTTATTTGTTTATGGAGCTTTTCTGTAACTTCTCTGTAAAAAAAAAAAAGAAATCTCTGAGTTGAGACTTGTGCTAAACTCCCAAGAGCCTCATCACAGTTTATAATGTGCCTTTGTGCAGCAAAGGTGGTGAGCTCAGCTTACCTTTTGGGTCATTGAGGGGGACACGACGACACCTCACCAAGACCCTCCATCATGGAGCACGTCAGAGGGCTGTCACAGGCATGACGGAGCACAGCCGAGAACCATCTGTATTCAATCATGACAGCTAATGACAAATGCCCATCACCGAGGAGCTACAACCTGATTAATGTCGAAGCTTAAGAGGCTTTGGAGGGATGTGGAAGAAAGTCTCATCACCAACAATGGAAGTGGCTTCGGTAATTGATAGCAAATGACTGCTGTGCTTGAAACCCTCCGAGACTGTCATAATGATGTGTGTTTCAAAGGCCAAATAACATCCCTATGATGAAAGTGCATCTCACCATGTGTTATCATAATAGGCACGCTGCAGTCATCTCTGCTGGCCATGGCTTCACTATACAGGCTTTTGAGTGACTCAGAGACTGAGAGGATGCTTCTGGAGGGTTTATACTCTGACCTTCATAATCAGAACTAATTTAATCATTTCCACCTTCACCACTCGAATAACAAATAATTCATGTTTCTCTGCACTCAGCTTCTATGGAGTGCCTCCAAGATGCCAGAAAGGTAGCCAATAAGTTAGATACAGGACATTATTTTCTCTGTGTTGAACTTTTTATAAAGCCAGGAATGACTTGTTTATCTCAATTATATGCACAAAACTTTCACTTTCCCTCAAGGGCCAAAGCAATCCAGTCCTACATACTGATTAGCATATGCCTTTTAGGTCTCTGAGCAGTTGTTAAAAATTCAGCCCTGTCTTTTTAATGGAAATCAGGGGTGAAGCATGTATAATCTATACACATGCTTTGAATGATTTATTAACAATTATTCTGGTATGAAACCAATTTGTTTCATTAAATGCATTTGTTTATTTATTGAGCTGTTGGGATGAGGTTAAAAATTAATAGGCAAATAATTGCCAACAAAGGCGAGGCTGCGTGCTCGGTGAAATATTGCTTTACAAAGTGATCCTGAACGGCCACCAGCGCAGCCTTAATATGCACGGCGAAAAAGTCCCACAGCTGCCTTTATTTAAAAAACCCTCACATGACTAATGGAGGACATCATACAGTACGTACTCCATGATGGATGCTTAATTCATGCACTGTGGTGTCAAACATACAAATATAATGTATGTATGTTTGTGTGTGTAAGACAGATACGCTTTTGATACAATGACTAAATAATAAGGGAAAAAAGTATAATAAATAAATACATACCAGAGAGAACATTGAAATAAAGAAAGACCCATTAATGTGCTGTGAAAATGCACATGGTGCAATGGTGGTCAAGGTTCTATAGTGTAATACCTCCTACATTAGTGCAAGGCAGTGGCTATGCAGAGAGAGCTGCATAAACCTTGAATAAAAGTAGTCTGATAACAGATGATATATATTTATTATAAATAATAAATGTGCAAGTAAATTCCAGCAGATCTGTCTGTCCTTTCCAAGTCAAGGCTGTTCTGTCACAAATGGTAACTTTATCCCAAACAATCATCTTTCCCTAAACCTGAAGTTGTATTTGTTCTTAAAAATCTAACCACAATAAATCACCTGTATTCGTGTGGTACGTTGCAGTCAGAGAACTGGAACAAAGCCTTCGTCCTCCACAGCTCAGCGTCATGAGGAGCCAATATTTGAGAGACCCATTGTGGAAAGGAAAGGGTAGATAATGCCTCTCTCTCTCTCAATTCAATTTTAATTTCAATTCAGTATGCTTTGCTGGCGTGAGCATCAGGTGAGCGGTATTGCCAAAGCATCAAGGACAATATGATTTGATAATGACAGGAGGGGAGGAAAAAGATAATTCTTTCACTAAAAAGAAATAAATGGCACATGGAAATGGAAATGACAAAAAAAGCAAACATGTTTAGTGTGTGTGTTCCATATGCATAATTATGGAAGCCCGTTTCCGCCACTTGAGAAAAAAAAATATGAGATCCTAAGTCATAATTATGAGATAGCTAAGTCGAAATTATGAGATACTAAGTCAAAATTATGAGATACTAAGTCAAAATTATGAGATACTAAGTCGAAATTATGAGATACTAAGTCGAAATTATGAGATAGCTAAGTCAAAATTATGAGATACTAAGTCGAAATTATGAGATAGCTAAGTCAAAATTATGAGATACTAAGTCGAAATTATGAGATAGCTAAGTCAAAATAATGAGATACTAAGTCGAAATTATGAGATAGCTAAGTCAAAATTATGAGATACTAAGTCTAAATTATGAGATACTAAGTAGAAATTATGATATAGCTAAGTCAAAATAATGAGATACTAAGTCAAATTATGAGATACTAAGTCAAAATAATGAGATACTAAGTCTTATGAGATAGCTAAGTCAAAATTATGAGATACTAAGTCGAAATTATGAGATACTAAGTCGAAATTATGAGATAGCTAAGTCAAAATAATGAGATACTAAGTCAAAATTATGAGATAGCTAAGTCAAAATAATGAGATACTAAGTCAAAATTATGAGATAGCTAAGTCAAAATTATGAGATACTAAGTCGAAATTATGAGATACTAAGTCGAAATTATGAGATAGCTAAGTCAAAACTAGAAAATTTCCTCTCGGGAAATTTTGAAAGGGCACCGGGAGCTACTGCCGTTCTAACCATCTCTGTCAACATGGGAATCAAAGCCACGATCTTAAGGTCAAAACAGAGCTGATCAGACACATGATCATCTTTCTATAAGCATTGATATGGAGGAGCTGTAATCACATGAAGTTACCTGTGTTAGAGTGTGAGAGAGGAGTGCTTTCGCTTTTAACTGTAATCACAGGAAGTTACCTGTGTGTGTTAGAGTGTGGGAGAGGAGTGCTTTGTATGTTACCTGTGTGTTTTTAATGTGTGTGTGTGTGTGTGTGTGTGTGTAACTGTAATGACATGAAGCTGGTTCTAGAGTCTGTGTGTGTGACTGAGCTGCATCCTGTATCAGTCTGATTTAGCTGTGTGTCTGTGTTTACAAACATCTTAACGAGCTCCAGGTGGATTGTTTATGGAGTTAACGACCCTGGCCTGAGGATCAGAGGTTACCATGACAACTTGAGCTGGTTGTCAATGACGATAGGGGCCCCTCAGGCTGAGGCAGACAGAAACGTCGAGAAAAAGACTGATTTTCTGCCTCTGCACTGGTCTCGCATTTAGGCTTATTCTGACAAAACGGTAGCTCCTATCAGAACAAAACATGGATCAACGGTGCCCTAAGGACTTCCTGAAAATTTTGGTACGATTTGGAGTTTCTACAGTAAATATTTTGGTGACACGGGCAGTTTTAAAACATCGGTCCGTTCTGCTCCTCTCAGAAAGTTTTTGTATTGGAGTCAATGAGGAGAATAGACAGACATGGCCGCACTCAGAGGCTGCTAATTCAAATTCTGTAAGTCTCTCTGATATTTTGAACACATTGTGGGAGACACAACAAGTTTGTCTACAAAACTGTGAAAAATTATGTGTGTACAGTGTAAATTGTGTCCAAGAGGAGTGTGGAAAGAGAAAGAATCAGGAGTTTTTCTGGGCTCTCCTCCCACTCTAGCTGATGACATCACGCACTCTAGCACGAACATTCCGTGCAATACACACCCATTATAATCTCATAATTTCTCCAAAAATGATCATGGTCATTGATCAGAGATTGATCAAAAACTATACAACCTATCAAAACGAGGAGTAATACACCAATACACAAGACTTGTGTCTACTATTTAAAGTTTAAATGGAGTCTCTAGGTGAAAGTATGCCTGAGCAGTAGACGTTTGTTAATTTCCAATGTTTGGTGTTTTTTTGCTCTTGTTTTTTCGCTCGTCCCATAGACTTCAATGCAAAATTTTGCGCAGTTTTTCGCGACTTACGTCGCGAAAAATTCGTAGAGAAAAGTAATAGCACCCCGATCCCGATCAAGACGCACGTTTTGATATATAATATGTCCTGCAACTCTTCGAGTTGCAGGACTCAACCGAAAATCATGGAAGATGAAGAAAGAAAATAACTAGGAAAAAATCCACAGAATAACAATAGTGCCCGGCTGCGCCGGGCACTCGGCCCTACAGCTATTTCATAGCTGTTGGGTCGAGTGCCCTGGCGATGGCCGGTGCCCTAATTATGAGATACTAAGTCGAAATTATGAGATAGCTAAGTCAAAATTATGAGATACTAAGTCGAAATTATGAGATAGCTAAGTCAAAATTATGAGATAAATCAAAACAAGTTTGCTATGTTATTTGTTTAGGTCCAGCTGAAGGCTCCTGTCATAAGTGGCCTAAGTGTTAATAAATCATCAGTGGATCATGTCCTGATAATAGACTGTAAAAGGTCCTGATGCTTTTTTGTCAGTAGGTAAAAACAAAGACGGTTTATTGGTGCTAACAGAAGTGCTAAGTGTGCTTATGCTAACCTATGGTGCTAACCCTAAGCAGCCACTGTCATCTCTCCGTTCAGAAGTTTGATCACAGGCTAAAGCCTGCCACACACATGAAGATGAAGACCAAAGCCAAAGCCGGTGTTGTGTGCGGTGGAGAAGATGCTCACCGGGCTCTGCTCACCGGGCTCTGCTCATCGAGCTCTGCATGCTGCTAGCGGTGAAGCCACTTCTCCACACAACACCGGCAATCCTACAGAGAGCCACGGTGCAGCCTGGCTTTACATGAGGTTCACACAGACATAACACGGGAGATTTCCTGTTAGCCGTGAGCGAAGACGGTAGCGCTCTAGCCGGCTACAGCCGCTAACAACAATAGCAACCATGTTTAAACGACACAGCGCGTCATGTGACAGCGCCGCTTGAGCCATTGGGTTTCCATCCAAGTGTATCGAATTTAAAAGCGGATTTTGTGAAAATGCGCATAAAGCAAAGCGAATTTATGCCCGTTTCCATTCGTTGTTGTTTTGCGAATATTGGGAGCGGAGAAGTGCGCCGCGAGATGACATCATCAGAGAGCGTGCCTGTATCCAGCTGACAGTTGAGAGCTGACAGCTGATCATACAGCTGATAATCGACAATTTTGTCAACCTTCACGGCCTACAAAAGATTAATGAGGAGAAGACTATAGACGCACCTGTAGATAATCCGCACCAGCTACATTTTAAAAGAAAATATCTAGGCTGCACTTGAATATAAGCTGCAGGTTTTCATGTTGTAACATGAGATATTTACACAGAAAGACAGTAGGGAACTTGTTTTGGTTCTGCTCCTCTCCTCCACGTGCATCTGTTTACATACGAAGCCGGTGAAAAATCAATAAGTTACATAACGATATTATGTTACGGCGTGTGTTTGTGTTGTCTTAACCGTCATAAACAAAAGATTATGGGTCACGGAGCGCGTTTGTGTCGCGGGGTGCAGAGACGAGAGCTGGGACACCGGGGCGTCGTTCTCCATTTGTTTGAACGTGGCTGGGTGAAGTCCAGCAGCACTTCACCCACAAACTCTGCCTCAATTCGCATAATCTGTTTCCATCACAAAAACTCGCATTTCCTTTATTCGATACGCTGACAAATCCACCCCCAAGCGTATAAACTTTTATGCTCATTTACTGACTTTATTCGAATTTCTGGCGTTTCCATTCAAGTATTTATGCGCATTTTCACAAAATGCGCATAAGAAAAGGTGGATGGAAACTCAACTGCTGTTGCGTTTCCATCCACCTTTTTTGTGATGGAAACAGATTATGCGAATTGAGGCAGAGTTTGTGGGTGAAGTGCTGCTGGACTTCACCCAGCCGTTCAAACATGGAGAACGACGCCCCGGTGTCCCAGCTCTCGTCTCTGCACCCCGCGACACAAACGCGCTCCGTGACCCATAATCTTTTGTTTATGACGGTTAAGACAACACAAACACACGCCGTAACATAACATCGTTATGTAACTTATTGATTTTTCACCGGCCTTGTAAACAGATGCACGTGGAGGAGAGGAGCAGAACCAAAACAAGTTCCCTACTGTCTTTCTGTGTAAATATCTCATGTTACAACATGAAAACCTGCAGCTTATATTCAAGTGCAGCCTATATATTTTCTTTTAAAATGTAGCTGGTGCGGATTATCAGCTGTATGATCAGCTGTCAGCTCTTAACTGTCAGCTGAGTGTCAACTGTTGTCATGGATACAGGCACGCTCTCTGATGATGTCATCTAGCGGCGCACTTCTCCGCTCCCAATATTCGCAAAACAACAACGAATGGAAACGGGCATAAATTCGCTTTGCTTTATGCGCATTTTCACAAAATCCGCTTTTAAATTCGATACGACTTGGATGGAAACCCGGCTCAAGCGGCGCTGTCACATGACGCGCTGTGTCGTTTAAACATGGTTGCTATTGTTGTTAGCGGCTGTAGCCGGCTACGAGCGCTACCGTCTTCGCTCACGGCTAACAGGAAATCTCCCGTGTTATGTCTGTGTGAACCTCATGTAAAGCCAGGGCTGCACCGTGGCTCTCTGTAGGATTGCCGGTGTTGTGTGGAGAAGTGGCTCGCTCACCGCTAGCAGCATGCAGAGCTCGATGAGCACAGCCCGGTGAGCAGAGCCCGGTGAGCAGGCGCTGCTTCTCCACCGCACACAACACCGGCTTTTGTCTTTGGTCTTCATCTTCATGTGTGTGGCAGGCTTTAGCCTGTGATCAAACTTCTGAACGGAGAGATGACGAGTGGCTGCTTAGGGTTAGCACCATAGGTTAGCATAAGCACACTTAGCACTTCTGTTAGCACCAATAAACCGTCTTTGTTAGCACTGCTACCGCCACCTACTGACAAAAAAGCATCAGGACCTTTTACAGTCTATAATCAGGACATGATCCACTGATGATTTATTAACACTTAGGCCACTTATGACAGGAGCCTTCAGCTGGACCTAAACAAACCCCATACTTGTTTTGATTTATCTCATAATTTTGACTTAGCTATCTCATAATTTCGACTTAGTATCTCATTATTTTGACTTAGCTATCTCATAATTATGACTTAGTATCTCATAATTTTGACTTAGCTATCTCATAATTATGACTTAGTATCTCATAATTTTGACTTAGCTATCTCATAATTTCGACTTAGTATCTCATAATTTCGACTTAGTATCTCATAATTTTGACTTAGCTATCTCATAATTTCGACTTAGTATCTCATTATTTTGACTTAGTATCTCATAATTTCGACTTAGTATCTCATTATTTTGACTTAGCTATCTCATAATTTCGACTTAGTATCTCATAATTTCGACTTAGTATCTCATAATTTTGACTTAGCTATCTCATAATTTCGACTTAGTATCTCATTATTTTGACTTAGCTATCTCATAATTTCGACTTAGTATCTCATAATTTTGACTTAGCTATCTCATAATTTCGACTTAGTATCTCATAATTTCGAGTTAGTATCTCATAATTTTGACTTAGTATCTCATTATTTCGACTTAGTATCTCATAATTTCGACTTAGCTATCTCATAATTATGACTTAGGATCTCATATTTTTTTTTCTCAAGTGGCGGAAACGGGCTTCCATACATAATATACTCTGTCAACTTAATTATTTTTCACATTCAGTGACGTTTCCATCAGTCAGGCATGCAATCACATACAGAGCTAATGTGCAGCATGTTCTTCTCCTAATAGTCTCTGCTATTTCTCAATGTCATGTGGCTCTGTGAAGTTTCGGATTGAACAATCAAACTTTTTTTTTTCAGCTATTCCACTCTAATGATAATTTATGTGTTACATCTTGACATGAAGTACATCTCCTCTCATCTTCCTCTTTCCTCTGTTGGTAGATGGGACTTCTTGTGTGATGTTGTTTCTCTACGGTTCGCCTGAGGTCACCAAGTCTGTTTCTGCTCAGGATCTCTCCCTGACAGTTAGAGATGTTGTGCCAGTTCAGATTCACGATTATGGGCCACTTTCGAATTAGGTTTGTTTTAAGTTTTGGTTGGATTCCTACAAATCACTCCAGATCTTTTGTTAATTTAATCATTCTCTTTACTCTGATTAGTGGTTGGAGAACAGTGCTGGTCTAGTAGGGTGTTGTTCTAGGCTATGCATTTCCTGAAATCTCAATTTATCTTTGGTGGCTGTGGAGATGGAGTTGTCCAGTAATCAAAGAGGCATGGTTCAATTCCTGGGAAGGTACTGTAAAACACTCTAAGATTGCTATTGCTAGTAGTCCATACAAGTTTTTGAAGCTCAATTTGTGATGTTATGACAATGTAAGTGTTTTTCTTTTAATGTTAAAAATCATTGGGCAATGACCATATGACTTCTATGAGATGCTTTCCCTTCTACTTTTTCTAATTACAGTAGTTCTAAAGATGGATCTGAACTGGTAATTGATGGTGATGATTGAAGGTTCTGTGTGCATAAAATGCTCTTTGTGTTAGGCCTACCTATACATGAAATAGAGTATCGTCTGCATAGAGAGGGACTCTTACTGAACTTCATTAGTGTCAAGGGTTACGCTGCAGGTTCCAGATTTGTTCCTGCAGTACTGCTAGGTCAGTAGTGCAGATTTAAAAAAGAGGCATGCTGCTGACCCAAATTACATATTTCTGTTGACTGAGGAGATCTGCCGTTTTGTTGCCAATTTTATTCTCCTCTGTTTATTACTGACACTTACTGATTTAATTATGTCATAAAGTTTATCCCTCACACAGATTTGGTCAATTTTATAACATAATCCCTCTTGGCAAATATAATCAGAAAGCCTTTGTAAAATCAATAAAACATGCATTTTGCCCTTGTCTTGTTTTTTTTAGTATGCGTGATGATTAATTAGAGTGTGGAGAGTGTAAACATGGTCAGTAGTGAGGTGATTTGGTAAAAAGCCAATTTGCCCTTTAGTCAGGGCATTGTGCACCATAAGGAAGCCCAGCATCCAGGCATTGATAATGCTGCAAAAAACCTTCCCTGGGTTACTGTTCACATAAATGCCTCAGTAATTGTTAGTGTCTAATTTATCTCCACTCTTATGTACTGGGGAAAAAAGCCCCAGGCACCAGAGATCAGGAAAGCAGCCTGACTGAGGTATGAGAATGAACGATTGGTGCAGGGCCTGTCTCAACTCAGGGCTGCTATGTTTTAGCATCTGTCTGTTAGGTTTTTGAGTCTTGATTTTGATTGTTCCACGACTTTTGCTAATTCATTGTGAAAAAGTTTTATATATGTAACGATTGTAGTTCTTTCCATTAGTGTTTTCCTATTGTTTATACAGTACATCATTTTATATCCAGTCTGTGTTTTGTACTTTCTGACGTATGTGCAGTCTTTGCAGTTTGGCATTTTTATTATTTCATGTCATTATCAGGGCTCAGGCTCTCTTACTGTTGGTTTTATATGTACATTTAGCTTGGAGTGATTTTATATAAGGGTCTCTGGTCTGACAATGAGTGCACAAATGAAGGAGGGGCACATGTTAGTGGTAGTGTGGTCACTTCCAAGAGCTGAACAGTGTATGAACTTGTGCTGCACAGAGATCCTTTTTGTCCCTTTTGTCTAACTTGAACATACAGATCTAAGGACCAGCATAAACTCTTTCCTCATGTTGTTCATATCCCAATCTTGAATGTGTGAGTGGCGGTGGTGGTGGTGGTGGTGGGTGGGAAGACTAAGACGTGTGAAAAGGACTGTCCAAAGATGTGGCTGTTGTCAGCAGGCTCCACTACATCACATCCTCACATCCTGTTCTGGCATTTGAATCCATTAACAAGACAATAACCTGGACCTGCTGATGTCAGATGTCTTTATTCATTGTAATAAGCCAACCACACGCATGTACAGATGATCCTATTATCACATTTGTACTACATTTAAAGTTAAAGGGATGTATTATGTCAATGACAGGTCCCCACAAATGTAGAGTAATAGAAACGTGTTAGTGTGTGTGTGTGCATGCATGTGTGTGTGTGTCAAACATATTCAAATCATTCCCTTTAGATTCACAGTGACCTTTAAGTCTTTTGAAAGAGCCAACTCCTTTTTAAAGAGAGTAAAGGTGCAGAGGCCTTTAGAAAACGATGTTTTAATCATAGTCTTTGCTTTAATCTCTATTATGAGATGGTAGTAGGTGCTGCTTATATGTGGAAGGCCAAAGCCTCACAGCATAATGTGTTATTTGATATGATTTTTGTATAATTTATTTCATGAATTATCCTTCTGACCTGGAATACAAACAAAAACAGGGTGATTACACCATACTCTAGCACTTCTGTGACATTCAGGTCTGAATGCTACTGCAAAGATACTGCATAAAAACAGAGAATCACTGCTGCACGCTCTGTAATTATTATTTAAATCTCTCTTAATGGTTCAGATATTAAATTAACTGCTATTTACAGACATGGTGGGATGGCATAGCTGGCAAAAAACCAGGCTGACAAGTGTTGTGTTGCTTTGTTTTTATGCAGCTGCGGTCTGTATGTGTATCTGTACAGTACATCAAATGTTGTGTGCATGCAGATGGATGTGTTCTTGTTTGTGTATTTGTATTTGTATTCCTACCCCGTGTGAATGCAAAGTGCAAATTGGATTTTGAGCAAGTTTTATCAAGGTTATAATTGAAATCACTTACAGTTGCAGGTGAAGTAGATGTGTTTTCATGAAGTAGAATCATCTATGCTCTCATATGCACGCCTTCCTGCACCTCAGCACAATATCTTGATTTTCTTTTCCCAAGTTCTTAGCAGCAAAGTGAGATATTTTATTCATTCTCCTAAGTAGTCCACTGTGTCCTGATATTTTCCCCAGTTTTCTTTTTTCTTTGACCACTGGACAGAGTCATCTGGCCCCTGTGACTTTCACAGAACCTGGCACAGGCCGTAGATTGAAGTCATGCTCAGCTGGTCTCCTCTCTTACAGAATGTCATTGTTGTCATCAGCCGCTCCAAGGGTTCTCCTGTTAAAGGATCTAAATGCCAAATATTTTCAGATGTCCACATATCATTCCACTCTGATGTCACAAGGGGTATTGAAATAAAACACATCTTAATGTGATGTCTCTCCTCTGTATAAGTCATTTTACTAAAAGACAGATAAGTGATGTTATAATGGAAACTAGAAAAGCTCCTCGCAGAAATGTGAATCAAACCCACAACTTTAAAGGGATAGTTCAACATTTTGGCAAATTGGCTGCTGCTGCTCAGAGCTAAGCTACAGAGACTCATAGGATCAAACTCATCAAATACACAATCCAACAACTCTAAAACTGAACCTGAAGTTTGACCTCAAGCTCATGTTTCTACTTGATTAGCGAGTAAACAGCTGTTAATGCTACATTGCTTAATGCACAAGTTGCTCTTCTAACACAATGTGAGCGGGACAACAAACAAACCATAAACTTAATTACACAATACAAAACAATGGGCTGGTAATAATTTGCATGAAGGGGGAGGGGGTTGGAATGGCAAGTGCAAACTGTGCAGCACACCTGATTTAACTTCATTAGTATTTACCAGAGGTGCGGAAGCTGCAGGACTCCTGATAGATGCAGGTTTCCAGTGCAGCACTGTGATGGATTGAGCAGCTGACGCATTGTTTCCAACAAAAGCTACTTCACTTGTCATCACTCTGTTGTGGAGCCAGGTGTGGCATGATAATCCATTTAGTATTTCATTTTTATTTTTTTTTTCAAGGCAAAGTGGTGAATTGATTGAAGCATGTTGGTTGTGCACTTACCACAAATGCTGGACTCCTTCTCACATCTGCTTTCTACCACAATTATTCAAATGGCTCCAGCGATTCACTGCTTTTCTATCGAATGCAGTCTGATCAACAGGCTGTGTTATGTCATTCAAGATCCATTATAGAGTCACGGTTTTAACAAAACCACTATCCACAAGTGTACACGTTGGATCTTTGTCAAAAAAGGGCAGCATTTATTTCAGATACTTTCACCTGCTTGTGTTTTTTATGACTATGGATGAAGCGGGAGTAATTGCTTGGACCATTAAAGTAATAACAGGGTGATTTGGTAAATTAGGAACATCTATATTTCTTTTTTACCATCTGTGTGACAGAAGTCTGTGTGTGCAACTGTGCGTGTGTTGTGTGAATAATTAATGGTCTGGAAGAGGAGGTCACAGGTAAGGACAGGAAAGGAAGACAGGTGACACCCATGATGACTTGACATTATGCAAAAGAGCATCCAGGAATTTCATTCACAAAATTTATTGCCACTCCATACCGCTGCCCATCTCTCCATTTCCTTCCTGCCCCCCCAACACCCAGCACCACCTCCCACCCCTCCCTTCTTTTTCTTTTATCAACAAAATTGAGAGCTGCTTCTCAGAGCAAGAAATAAGAAGTCGGTCTCACTCCACTGGCCGAAGTAATAGAGAAATGACTGGAGCAACAGGCAAAGGTTATTTACAGCTTTTATTTATTTATTTGTTTAGACGTTATCTGGTGCCAAGGCTGAGGAAGGGGAGAAAAGCAATATTCATTTTTTTAATGGGGCTGCCCTCCACAGATAATGTCCCAGTGTTATTTCCTTTCTCCTGGTTTTCTCATGCAACAAAGTGTGCCGCGAATGCAAAGCACCGCTCTTGTTCTTTCAACCACACAAAAAGGAAACTATTCTCCATGAAAAACTAAACTATTATACACAAGGAACCACATATTCCAGTTTAACAGATTGTTAGGTTGTGTGGATCCCTGTTGCTTCAATACTATTCTGTTATACCTTAATACATCCTTTGCCAGGATGTAGAATTCTGTATAGGCTTAAAAAATGGGTTTGACCAATTACCACAAGATCTGTTTTATCACATGTGATAATTGTCGATGCTGTATAAAGACAGAGACAAGAGTATAAGGATATGTTCTCTTTGGCGTGCTGAATTGAGAGCAAACAGGGTCTACAATGACTCGCTACAACAAAGTATCCTGGCAGGGGGCGGGTTAAGGTTATAGCAGGTTAGGCTAGCTTCAGTAGAAGAAGAGAAGGAAATCAAAGAAAAGAAACTGAAGTCACGTTCGGCAGAGAATCCTGTAGAGAAGTTAGTGTAAAAGGCCATGGTTAATGGACCCGAATGCAGCACAACAGGAATAAAAGGCCATTATATGAGCTTTATTGAAAACGGACAAAACTCATGGTCAAGGACCGAAGGTTGTTGCCGGGGCAGAGATGAGGAGAGAAAGCAAGTAGAGTCAAAAACCAGGGAATCATTTTCAGAGTGAGTGCTGGATGGTTTGGCATGGAAGCGAGGACAACCTGGCCAAGAGTGTGCGGACCGGGATTTCTTAGATGCCGGTTTGATTAGAGAGGAGGTGCAGGTGGGAACAACAACAGTTTGAGACGATGAGGCTGATGAGGTCTGGCAGGATGGAGAACAGAGGCGGGGTAAGAGGAACCTTCACAGCAGCAGGTAAGACCAGGCAGAGCAGACTGTGACAGTTTGATGTTGAACTCTAATGTTATGCAAAGTTCTTGAGTAACAACTAACAGCTGTTCATACGAGCAAACTTGCAGGAACTTAGCTATTGCACCTTTAAAAACTGCCGACTGGCTTTAAACGAGAAATGACAGCATTTGTCTTTGGTACTCCCCCACCAAGTCCCTTGTGGAAATATGTTGTCAAAACAAGATGGACTGAATAATGCCAAGTTGATTCGGCATGCAGGCTGCACCCAGCTAACACATCCATTCATACAACTCCCTTTAGCACTGCCTTTCACTCATTTTCCCCATTCCTTTTTGATCTGGCTTTTTTTTTTGTTCCACTTGTTTTCTCTCACTTATGGCATCTCTTTATTTTATTCATGGTTTTTTTTTTCTTTTTTTTAATGCTGTGTCCTTTTCAATTTAATTTCATACCATTAATTTCACATCTGTGGATAAGTGAAACGGTGAAAAAGAAATATTAACAGTTTACATAGAAAAGGTCACCAAGAACGAAAACAGGATTGATAATCCAAGTAATCTACTGAAAAGGTAATACATGCATAAGAGATGCATTGAATGGGAATATGTTAACAAAAAGAATATATTAATAATTCTGAGTTTCTTTAGTTTAGTGTCCCCACATTCACCATTATACCTGTATGGTAAAAAATGCTAATATCTATGCAAAAAAATTGTCTAGTATAACTGTGCTATACAATTCAGTCCTGAAATATAGAGCTTTCAACCTTGGAAAATTTCTCAAAAAGATAATTGGTGAGGTACAAACTTTTTTTCTTTGTAATTTTGTACTTGCATTTGTCACATACTGTATATCATATGATAGTATAGGATGTTGGGGACCAATGGGATAAAACTGGAGCAGCAACCACTGTGTTGTCCAAGTGCAAACATTTCTCTCAGTAAAACGTCCATAATAGATTCAACTTGAAAAATAAAGCTGCCACAATTAACCAGGCTCTTCTGTTCTAAGATGTTTCGACACAATGGGAGGCAATGAGAACAAGTGGTGGCATCCCACTGTTCAGACGTTGTTTTGATCAATACACTTGATCTGCTGGATTTCAGTGCTCACTTGCCAGCAAGCGTTTTCATCTCCTGACCTGAGCAACGACATATATGAATGATTTAATCTCTGTGCAATATCAGGTATTTGTTAAATCTCAAGTCATACAGGGAAAAGCTCCCATAGTCCCTGCCTTCAGAGGAAAGATGAAACAAGCAGATGAAAGAAACACAAATGGACAAAAGAGAGAGAGAGAACAATTATATGCCCCCTGTTAATCTGCCAAAACAGAAAAATAGGAAGGTTTAAAAGACTACGCCGGCAGTACAGGCTTAGCCTCACACCTCATACAGACGGCTAATGATTTGTTTGAAAGCCAGCTCACTGCTCCTGGGTGGGAGGCATGAATAGAAAACAGTGAAGCAAACAAGCCCAGCCAGGTGTGCACGTTGCTACAGGCAGTGAGATGGGAACAGAGCTGCAGAGCTGCAGAGCCAGCCAGCCAGCATGGCATTCAGAAAGGTGTGAGAGGTGCCCTTCTCTGCCTCTAATGCATCCGGGGGTGCGTGATTGATTTTTTGCGCAGGAGCGGGTGTCTTAATGTCCTAATGCATTGCTCTGTCACAGAGGGCTGCTTTGGCAAGCTGCCCTTTCCACAGACTGATCTGCCGCTCGATTGGATGAGACCAAGGTAAATAAATAAAGAGGGAGGCCGAGACGGGAGGGCTGGAGGAGGAGAGGGATGGGCAACAAGCATGATTACACCACCGGATCAACATAAACATGTACACACACACACACTGTGCCCTTACAGAACACACTCAAGCAGTTGTCAAATACACACGGAGAAGATTATTTCACAACTATATGTTTGTTGTTTTCTTTACTGGGTATTGATTTGACAAGCAAAGGCCCAGTTCATTTCAGGCCACAGGCTGCTGCTGTTGTTCTGTTCCAAGATAACACCAAAATCAATATATTCTTTGTTTGACAGCATTTTCATGTGCTTTTATTTTGGTGACAACAGGCCCCAGTGGTTGTTCATATGCATCGGATGTGCCGTTGTAAATCCCCTTTTTTGAATGGTGTGGAGAAGAAAAGGAGTGAAGGCCACTGGGGCGATGGCCACACAGTGTTTACCTGAAATAAGATTGGAAGGCTCATTTCTCCTCTGCAAATGCCAGTGTTGATATTTCAACCTCCACTTGCAACTGACTTAGAATCTTTCAAGTTCACTCGTATTCGGTTGCATCATCCTTGGACTGGGTGTAAATATGACTATTTGCATCCCCAGTTTGCAGGAAGTAACAACATATTCCATGTCAAACCTGAAAGAAAAGGTTATGGTGAATCACAACTGTGAGATGTTTAAAGTATCCATAGTAACCTGGGCCCGTTCCAAGAGAGGGATGTTGCTCTTTTCGTTTTTATGTGTTGCATCACATCTTTGAGCAGTACAAATTAAATTCCATTCACCTTAATTTTATTGGGGTCGCAGCAAACATCCCTGGGCAAATAAAAGCAATGCTATCTACAGGGGCTGGGTCAAGTAAGAAATTTTAATTATTTCAGTTTTTTTGGGCAAATTGGGTGAACTGAACCATGAAGACCTTTTGGGTTCTCTCCGACAACAAATATGTCTCCCTCTCAACCATCTTTAACTTAACTAATAAGGAGTTTTAGTTGCCAAGTCTTTTAAGAAGCCGTTCCAGTTGCCCCGAACTAACACTGCAGTGAATAAACAACCGATTAATGTCAGTAGGGAACATTTTCAGATACATGTTCAGTGATAAATAAATAATAAAATAACATAAATAAAAGCACAATCCACATAGTGGCATGTTTCCCCTGGATTAAACCCCTCTATTCAGCAGCTGAGAAGGTGGATGGAGCCTTGTAGAGCTATCACTCTCATTATTCAGCTCTTGCTTACTGTAATATGACTACACTATTAATATAAATGAGCACCACTCAAGTCTTACTGTTTATGGGCTTTCATTAGCAGCTTTTACTCCCATGGCTTCTAATGAGAAATTATAGTAAGAAAAAAAGTATCAGTCATATCCAAGTGAGCAAATTGTTCATTATTTCCCCCTTCTGTCTGATCGATGTCGGCTGTGTCAGACAAAAAGATTACAGTTTTCATAAATATGCCATAGCCGCAAGTTTTTACAGTACATAGTTTGACTTTTGGAGGTTTCATGATTTCCCCTCCATACTGAAGGGGGATCATATCAGCAATAACAAAGCAATAATATGCATGAGAAGGCTATGATATATGACACGTCTGCAGACTGCAGAATCTGGTATCCTTACGCTGGCAGCCAAGTCCTGCAAGTGCCAATTTCTGTCTCCAGAGAAATAACTCTTCAAGAAGAGCATTTTTGTTGCCAA
The DNA here is from genome assembly GCA_030347415.2 of Decapterus maruadsi. Classification (NCBI taxonomy): domain Eukaryota; kingdom Metazoa; phylum Chordata; class Actinopteri; order Carangiformes; family Carangidae; genus Decapterus; species Decapterus maruadsi. Next base: position 5,987,482 of record CM064888.1, on the reverse strand, counting down.
AAAAATTGTAATTTGCGGCTTCAATGGAGTGTTAAAATGTAATGACCAGAGGTGGAGCAGAGCGGAGGGGAAAATAAAAGGAAGACTTGGGAATTAGCCTGGATCAAAGGAGCCTTTGTGCACTCCCTTGCCCCTCCCACCTCACAAATAAACAATAAATATGAGGCGTAATTGGTTGGGAATTGTGTGCACGGACACACACAGATGCACACACTGATAAAAAATAAATAAATAAAATACCAGGTCTACTTTAAAAAAAATTTGAGGCACTTTTTGCATCATTTTTGTTTAAACCACTCATTTGTTTTTGTCCATGGAAAACAAATCTAAGTAGCATGAACTTAATTAGAAAAATGTAAGTCAGTCTTTGTATGAGTTACTTTATGTTTTCTTTGTTAAAATTGAATAAGAAATGATATAAACAACACAACCACTTACATTCACACAGGCTATACTGTACTTGTGGCCAATCAGCCTAGGGTTCGTGGACTGCACCAGCGTACCATCCAGAAAGGCCCCTGTCCTGGGAATCGAACCCCTAACCTTCTTGCTGGGAGGTGAAAATGCTAAGCACCACATCGCCACCCATAACAACGGCAGTGCAGTGTTTGTTGTTGAATAGGAAAGCGTATTGATCACAAGGTTTAGTTTGAGATTATGAACATCAGAAGATTACTCTGTTATTGTTGTTGAGAAAAATAATCTTTTGTTTCTAAACAACAGAAATTGATTCAAAACTAGACTTATTTGTGTAAACATACAAACATGGAATTATGTTAAATTTACTTCACCTTGGATTCATTTTTTCCAGTGCACAGCAGGATTGTGTTGAATGCCTGATGGGGCAAAACAGACACCAGTAAACTCAGTTGTGCTCATGCTAACCATAGTCAGGAGGTTTTTATTAGGAAACACACAAACACTCTCACTCCACTGCTCCCACTGGCACTGGAGGAAAACCAATATAACATTTGAGTGCAAATGGCAAACTCTCACCACAGGAAATGTAAACTGTAGGGCGCTGGGTCCTCGCTGCTGTGATGCTGAAGTGAGCGCTGAACTCTCAACCCACAATCACGGCACCCTCCTGGCTCCTCCGCTCACTTGGTCTAGTCTCTTCGTCTTGTTTTCTTCCCCCTACCCCCTGTTTGCACCACTGTGTGCAGCAACAGTCAGGTGAAAACAGTCAGTCAGGTTAAAAAAAAAGAAAAAAGGTTTGCTTGTTTGCATTCCTCCACAAAACCCCAGAGAGGAGCTTGTGCACCTTTCACTTGACAATTGCCGCTGTTTGCTTTAGGTGCCAGCGCGACTGTAGCTTTGCACCAAAGTGGCTCGTGAGTGCTGCTTTTGTACTGCAATGGATGGTACTGTGTGAGAAAATGCTGACAAGAAGCACCGTGCATCTGTGCATGCATGCATTTGTGTCTGAAAGTGATTTACTCCTCCCTCGTGCTTCAAACACATTACAGACCCTGTCTTTTCTCTGTCAGAATGTAGCTGCCAAAGAAAAAGCTTTACCAATTTTGCAATAACAAGTGCCAGTGGTTGTGGTGGTTATACAGCTTCCCAGAGATCTGTAGCCTGACATTAATGCCTTTTATATAGGGCTTAGAGTGCACTCCATAGCCCTCTTATCCTCACCGTGCTGGGAGCAGGGTCGAAAAAGGTTACTTTCAAGATGAAAACATCAGCCATTTTACATTATCAGCCCATTTGAAAGTAAACAGAATTTACTGGCAAACCCACATTTAGCAATCTGGTCTCTGTCAGCTTCTGTAGCTGTAGCTTAATAGGCTACAGACCGATTTAAATCATATCTCACATTTATATATCTAATAATACATTCCTCATTTGTGTCTTATTTATTTACAGTGTGTGTGGATTTTTTTTTTTCTCCATACGCTAAATGTTACAAGGTTAGAATTAATGGTAAATGTAGGGGATTACAATGAGCACAATCACATTAATTTAATCCTGCTGCTTGTAATCCATTTATGTTAATTGGCTTCACATCACAGGTCCTGTTTTAATTAAGAGGTAATAATGACATTGGCTTCTAATCCTTGTCACATTGTACTTTCAAATAGCGCTTTTGAATTTGTTTTGACCCCTTGCAGATGGATGCAGTTGAACTCATCATACTTGCACACAGTCGTCATGTAAGATAAAATAAACTCAATTAAATACATCCAATTGGCAAAAGTGTTTGAATGTCCACTTAAACTTTGTGGACACCAAATCATTATATGCAAATGTGGCAGGGCCATATTCACTCACTACGCAGCCCCTGGGGTAAAACGTGCCGCTCATAGATTTATTGATTGATGTTTCAGTGTTGTATTTAGCTATATTCATTATATTTTGATTGAAAGGATTAAGCTAAAGGGATACTTCACCCAAAATCGATAATTCACCAATTTTATACTCAGCATCATGCCAAGGAAGGGTTGCTGACATGAAAAAGTTGTTGATCTCTGTTTTTAGCCTTGTTGTAGTAGTAGCTCCTGTTCAAGTGTTGCTGTTCAATTTGGTTTACGTTTAAACACAAACACATCTTTCATATTGGCAGATTTAAAAAAAACCCAAGCTCAGCCCATGTCCAAGGTAATGCTGTGGGCTTTCTGGCCCCTTGGGCTTCGGGCTCCAGTGCAGGGCTCTAGTTGGCGCTCCTCTGGGATTGGTTAAAGCCTGGATCATGGTCACTATACCTGTTCATCCCGCAAGCGTTGGATGGGGATCAGGTCAGGGCTTTGTATCCGTCAGCGAAGTTGTACCTCACTCTACTTGAAAAGATGCATGTCTTGCACATGCCTTTGTTCAAAGGGGCATCTCCATGCTGAAACAGCAAAAGCATCATGCTTTTGACATAGGTGCATGTGCACAGCCGACCAATGCTTGCGCTTTATCAGCTGAGCCCTACGGCCCTGAGCGATGTCAGCTTTGGTTGTACTGTTGTTGTTGGGATCTTGCTGATAAGTGAGTCGTGAACCTGTGGAATTACCCAGCCACCCCCCCGGCTATCACAGCAACAGCACTCTTTGCTGCTTCCACGGTGGCTGTCTGGTTGAAGTGGTAATAGCTGAAAATGGAGGTCAGATCACAAAGGGTCATTATCTGCGAAGGCGCGTTCGATGATGATCTCTGCAGCTGTTCTTTGTGGGTCACTGCAGACGGCTGTTCAATTTGTCAGTCAGAGAGGAATAAGTCAGCTCCTCCCTGCAGTTAGGACTCATCTACAATATGAACACCCACACATGGGTAAATGTCATCACACAGGCTGAATGCACAAATGAAAATACTGACTAAAAACAAAACCCCATCAGTAAACACTCCCTGACGATGATGTCCACTCCTTAGGTACACATCGTGACATTTTTTAACATTTCTGACATTAAGACTTTAGTGCTTATTGAATGCCAACTCCCTGCTCATCTGAATTTCACATGGCAAAGAGTGATTCAGGAGGAAACCATGCAGGCAAGGTCGGCCGAGAGAAGAAAAGGGTGAGCAGGAAGAAACTATAGGGAGTGCATAATCACCAGCAACACACTGTATCTGTTTCTACATCTTCATCAGGCCAGCCACTAATTAAGACTAATTAGTAGGCACTGGGGAAACAGGCAGGCTCAAAAAACTTAATTAATGTGAGGACCCATGATGTCTGCGCATAACAACTTCCTCAGCACCTGCTTAGCACGAGACAGCACATTAACCTACCACTGCTCGCAGGTCTCCAGACAGTCCACAGACTTGAAGCAGAATCTTAAACTTGCTGTTGCAACCTTTGATTAGCGGCGGCGAGATCCGAGCTGCTTGTGCCACAGCCAAATTGATTAGTTGATAAATTGCTCTTGCTCTATCTGCAGGCTCGCTCCATCCGTAATAATGACCTCAAGTCATTAGGAGTGAAAACGCCTGTAGCATGCAGTCATGTATCAAAGAGATTATCAAAGGAACCTTTTGCTTTTATATATATATATATATTGCTCCTGCATGAAAAAAAAACAAACATTTTCTTTGCTGTGGTTGTCTCTCTTGTTTTTGGCTTTGTTCACCAGCATGATGAATAAATAAGGTGGGCTATGGAGGTGTCAGCAGAAAGTGTGTTTGGTAAAACTATGTTAAGCAAAGGGAGAAACGCTGTCAATACTAACTGACCTTCAATGTTTCGTTTACTATTTTAGATAATGTGTGATTCAGACCATGTACAATGTACTGTATGCAAGTATAATTACATCAAACCAAATGCTGAACTTTCCCTTCAATATAATTTAGTATGATATTTGAAGTGTTGATATACATAAATATATCTGTGGTTTTAGGGGCAGTGTCAACCAAACACGCTTTTAGCGCTGACAGCGCTCTCTCTCGTCAGATTACTGCTGTTGCTAGGTTACAAAACGAGTCCTCTGTCACTTCCGTGTTCCTGCCTTGTATTAAGTGTAATTACATGCAATAGCATTAGCACCAGCTTTCAACATACTGTAGGGTTAGGGTTAGGGTTAGGCCAACCTTCAAAACAAGTGTGGACCATGATAGAAACTGAGCGTAACGTATGTCCCGCCCCTTCTTGATTCTGATTGGTCAGTGTGGGACAAGCACAGTGCTAGGATCTGAATGGAAGGGTAAAAAGCGTGTTTGGTGGACACGGCCCTTTGAGAAGAACCAAAAACCATCCTGTTATAGTTTTGCATTTTCTTTCTCAGCTTCTTATTGGAGCTTTCAACACAACAGGTTGGTGTCAGCCAATCAGGGGAGAGGAGGATTCAGGGGCTCTCTTCTGATTGGCTGACTGTTTTCTGAGCAATCAAATAAAAGTACAGTAGATTTCAGGTGAAAATTCAGATGATTCAGTCCTGCGAGTTTGGATGGTGGCCGAGACCAGTGAGGTTTGTTGTGACATCACAAAGTTACAAGAGCTCTGATTACACATTGCTCTGTATTTCTCTCTGTGGACTGGATGCTGATACAAAGAGCAACAAACTTAAACCCATATGCAGTATTTATCTAATTTAGGTCACTAATCTCTGTCTCTGTCAAACCTTTCCTTGTAGCACTCCATCAAGTTCCAAGTGCTGAAACATTTAAACACTGATAAAAGTTCTGTCACTATAACATTTATAAAAAAGAATTGAACTTTGTCACCAATCCTCAGATGTTTAGCTGTGAGGTCTTGGCGGTGTCAAGTGAGGGGAAAGGCGAAGCTCTCGGTGAGTTGACTGATGCAGTGGGAGCCAAGGTCAAGGAGAGGAGTACAAATTGACGGCATTGATGTTCTTCCCACTGTGTTATCTGGGCCTGACAGACTGCCGAGTCACAGGGAGGCAGCCCTCCTTTCAGCTCATTTAGGAAGATATTACACCAAGCCATGTCGAGAGGGCACCTGCTGAGCCAACCTTCCTCTGACACTAACAGGAGGGGAAAAATAAAAAATAAAAACACCCCGGAGGACCATCGGCTCTGAGAGTGCACTCTCCTCCTGTACAGTATCAGGAAGGAAGGATCTTAAAAAATGTATGTCGAGATACGAAAAATGTGCATCGGGAGAGTAGAAATGAATCAGAGCAATTAGGAAAAACTGACACTGAGAGCTGTGAGACGTCTCACCTGCTAAGTGGGAGGCTTTAACTTTGAAGGAGTTATTCAACATATTGGGAAATGGGATTATTCATGTTGGCACTACAAGTTATATGAGGGAGATCAATACCATTTTAATTTCTGTTGAAAATGAAACAGCTGGGAATACATTACCCTAAGCAGCAAGACAGGTTGGAAACAGGTGGGAATCAGCTTACAGGTAAAAGCATCGGCCTGCCAGCTCCTCTCAAACTCTATAATTCATCTGGTCTACAGTATGTTGTGTGTTTAATCCATACAAAACAAAGTGTTTCATGATCATTTGTGGATTAGTTGGGTGATTCCATTTTTGATAGTAAACTAAGCAAAGTATTTAACACAACAGCGGCGTAACTCGTCTCGTCTAAAGTGAATATTTCCCAGCAATGTCAATCCATACCTCTGACTGAAACAGCTCACTCAAAAGGCACTCATTTCTGTTTGCATATACAGTGAGCGCCAGAGGATGCAATTAATGTCATCCATTAACCTTGTGGACTATGAACAACAGCTACTCCAGCTCCCTTAAAAATATATAAATGTCCTCCAGCAGAAAAAAATGAAATAAGTTCATATGAGGATGTTTTAAATTGTGGTTCGTGCAGTGTCACTTCAGCCGTATACGGCTCTTTATCTATATGAGGTCAGTCTGATCTGGACATTTTTCTTATTCTTCTGCTTCTGGAAGATAAAGATCTGGTTATTATAACAGCCGCTGTTTCATTTCATTTTTCACTAAAACATAATAAAAGAAAAATTTAGAAACAAGTTAAACTACCAATCAACTTGTTTGTGCTGAACTTGTGAACCCTTTATTTTACGGTACTGAGAGCTGAATTCGTTATCACAGCCTTATCTAGGGAGTTATATTGAGAGCTTGTAGAGTTTTTTTTTTTTTTTCCAAAGAAAGAAAACAAACCTGACCTCCACATATGCTGTGTTGCTGTTTAATGTCAGTTTCGCCACTACATAATCCTTGCGGCAGCTTGCGACAGTATCAGTGTTTATAGCCCACTTTGGGAAGCAGCATACGTGGGAGTGTAGCTGTCAGGCTATAGCAGCCGAGTTGATGTGATGACCTGGTGGTGGTGGGAGGGGCCTGGGGTGGGTGAAAAGCATGAGCTTGCATGGTTTGATGGGGAGAGGAAGGGGAATGGGGATGGCAGAGGGGAAGGGGGGGGGGTTGTGCCTGCCCTGAAGCAAAAGAAACAGCAGCGGTGAGGTGGAGAGGTCGCTGTTATTAGATAGCTTTAGATGCAATGTGGCACACTCCGGCTTCTTGTTGAACACAGCAGAGGGCAGTGGGGACCTCGCAGGAGAACAGATGCTGGCCCGTGAATGACAAGGCTGCAAGCTTTAACAAACATAGGCTTGCTAAATAAGGGCAAAACAGGGACGGCTGGTGAAGAGGAGGGGGGGTGAGAGCCGGAGGTCAAACGTGCTCAGTGGAATGCTTAAAAAAAAAAAGCCAGGCTGCTTTCTTCTGACTGAATCAAAGGCCTTGGAATCACTGTGATTAAAGCAATCTCCAAAACCCGAGCAACGAGATGAGCCTGATGATGATGATGATGATGATCGCCATCCTGACACACAACTTCCGCTCCGTGTCAACTTGTTGCCCCGACGCCTATAAGCCGCGATATCCCATAAAATGCTCATTTTGCAAATTGCTGTGATATCCCGGGCGGCCTATTTTCTTCCAATCCCCTCTCGCGGCGCTCGTGGCAGCAGGTGACAGGTTTAAATAGGATTTGCATCTGAAACCTACGGTAATGTGAGCGTGCTCCGCGCGGGGAGGACGGCATGAAGATTGCAACGGAGGAAGGGGGTAGAAATGGAAGGCGCTGCATTTGACCTTGATGGCAGAGCGCAAAGCAGAAAGACAGCGGGGCGAGATTGAAAGAGAGATTTCAGAAGATAAAGATGAGGAGATTAAGGGAGGGACACAATCACGCTGTCTCAGAAACAATACACAAGGCTGGATACAAGAATTCAAAAATTGATTTGAAAAATACAACCAGGGCGTTTTAATTGTGTAAGGCTTATTTCTTTGAGTGATACGTGCAAATATCATTGTAATTACATTTCATCATTTATCACATTAAGCCTGACAATTTAATTAGCCACTGAAACATGAACTACCTATTACTAAATTGTAAATTAAGCAAACTGACAATTGGAAATCCCCCAAAATAAGATTACGTTTTATCTTTGCAGCAGAAATACAAACAGACTCGCGGAGAGAAACTGTGCTAAATTATGTATAGTTTAAACTGTTCAATTGGATTGTTGAATGTTTGAATGTGATTTCAGGGCTAATTTTGTCCCATGTGCGGGCAAGGCAAGCTGTGAGTGATATTACCTCATCCTGCCTGTTACTGTAGGACACAGCGAGTAATGATAACAGTTCTGTAACCTTCTGAGAGCTTTTACATAAAGAAAGTGCTGTGACAGCTCCAGGTTTGGCCCAACAACAACAACAAAAAAAAAGAATATGTGTCTCAGCTTTTACTTTCTTTTGGAGCAGTGGTGCACAGACACTTGGGTTTGGGATTCTGAAGGGCTGCGAGATCATTAATGGGAAATAAAAGATAGAAGAAACACGACTAAGAACCTCCAGCTGTGCTTTCAGCTCTTTGTGGCTGCACTTTTTTTTCTTTTTTGCTTTGGACCAAATACCCTCCCGTACATGTTGCCTGCAGCTTCTGTACCAGTGAGATAAAGACTGTATTCCAGGAGGTCCAATTTGAGTAGAGCAATGACTGTCAAGTCTTATCAGATGCCAAACACCACACAGCGGCTCATGAAACTATGGGTAATGATTTTACATATCAAGACAGCGGTGATCATTTTATCTCCGTCCATCAGTCAGTGAACAGTAGAAATACAAGGCTCCGATTACAAAGTAATATACCAGGAAATGTGAACCTGGAGTGGCAGATGTTTTATTGGACCTGAGCCTTGAATTCTTGCAATTATTGTTTTACCAGATAACCATCTGTTGTGTTACAGTACCACTGTTGTGTCACTAAAAAATGAAATTCAGTCATTGTTGACTCACCCTCATGCTGATGAAGGAGTATTCCTATTCATCAGCATGAGGGTAAGTCACTAATGACTTTAGTACTAATGAAAATTTCATTTTTTGGTGAACTATTCCTTTAATGCCCAACAGTGTTTTGAAGTAAATGCTGAAATTTCCCAATTAACACTAAACACAACACACAGCAAAAGATGTTTATCGGTATTGGCACATAAACCAAAGTCTAACATGAATTTGTGTGTCCAGTAGTTGTACATTAGTGATTAGGGGATCACCAAGTGTCATTTTATCAGCCAATAGCCAACCCCATAACAATACACAGGCCAAAAATGGAGCATTCACAGAGCAGTTTCTTAGTCAATTTAGGCCTGTTTTTATTTATATGAAGCCAATTCACTCCAAAAGTTAACTTTTCAAGAAACCTTCTCCTCTTGATCTTATTTACAGAAACCCAACAATTCCCACCACGAGTGAGCACATGGCTGCAGCGGTGAGGAAAAAAACTTGCAGAAACCACGAGCAGAACATTTTACCATTTTATTCTAATGACATCGATGGAACATTGAGGACTGAACTAAAAGAAGGGGAAGTATGGTTCGGTTGGAAAACTTGCTCGTCTGGCATCAACACAAAAGTTTCTATCACCGGTCTAACACAGTGATCGGGAAGCAAAGTGAGGTTTCTGGCACAACTTCAATACATTCAAGGTGCTCGCAGAACAAAAATGGTCCTGTCTTTTATTTTTATTTTTATTTTGTTTTTATTTCATACTTTTCTTTTGCAGCCCAGCAGTGAGACACAACACACTTGTCAGGATCAGTTAGTTTGTCAGGGTTTTAGTTGAGTTCCCTGTCTTTGTCTTGTCACCTCCTGTTTTATTTTATAGGCCTTGTCTTATTCCTGTGTTCCTGTCCAATTCCCTGCTTTTGTGTTTGTATTCCCCACCCTAATAATGTATTTCACTTTTGTCTCAGTGTCTCCCTCATGTACATACTGTAAACTGTGCTCCACGTTCTTTCTGTGCCAGGTCGTCTTGAGTCCTTTTAAGCCGTTCAACCTTTGTATTTTCCTCTGAGTGTTTTCTGTGTTTGACCCAGTTCTGGTTTCTCTGAGTTTTTGCCTGCTGGATTTTGTACCTCTGCCTGTTTGATCCCGATTTCTTGGTTTTGACCTAAACAACCACTGAGCCGGCCCGAAACCCTGACTCCTACTCTGTGTCTGCCTGACCTGCGCCCTGATACCGCTGCGTTATAGCCATGTTTCACATCAATCCATACCACAGTTGAGATGTTAATGAACAGACAAAAGTTGTGGTTTCATTGCTCACAGCTCTGAGACACACCAGCCTGACAGTCCGAGGTCAAACCGTTTGGGAGCCACTGTAGTTTAAGGCTGTTTGTACTAAGCTCAATTGTGAGAGAGCCAAACCTCTGAGGCTTCTTCCTGTGTTTTTTTCTTTCTCTGTCTCCCTCCTTTCGTCCTCCTCCTGCCTCTTTGTCCTCCATGACAGCACAGAGACAATGGTTCCCGTGTGCTGGCTGGGATCAGCGGTCGGCTCGTGTAATGGGACCTGTCAGATGGTTCGTTTACAAAAAGGGCAAAATTCTGCATGGTGTCAAAGGGCTGGTTTTCATCAGCAGAGCCTTTAACTTTGTTAGAGGCCGGACTAATGAAGACCCAGTGGGGAAAAGTGCCTCAGATTGTTTGATGGGTTGTTTATCTGTTTTTTAAAACCCAGACAGGTCAAATACATCTGAGTTACCCATCACATTCAATCACTTTGGAAAATCTGGTGAAAGAATTACACCGGCCGCCTCATCAGTCACAAAGAAAGAAAGAAAAAACTATAAAGGAGAGAAAAACTTTTTCTTTTGTCACTTGCCAAATAGTGTGAGCCAGGTTAACGGTGTTTGTTTTTCCCCCTGTATTCTCACTGTTGGCGGAGGAAGATTGATCATACCTTCTCCCAAGGTCTGGCGTTGGCTCCCTTTAGCTAAATGCTGTATCATATTTTCACCATTGTCTGCCTGTGGCTGGCAGGTGAAATCACTACATCTCATGGTGTCTCCTCATGACACCTTCATCACTGAAAACCTCCTCTGTCCTTGAACATTGATCGCACCACAGGCTTAATCTAAACACTATATAGTTCCTGCCAGAAAACCTTTCAGCCTATTAACGTTTTAGCCCCCTTTGCCTTCGTGATCATTCTGTCTCTGACATTGTTTCTCCCCTTCGTTCTTCAGCACTGTCTCGCGGAGTATTGGATATCAGTATGACTCGGTTTTGGAAATGCATTTGATCATGAGGCTTTAGAGCATGTTGTTTAAAATACAAGACTCAAATAATGAAGAGAGAAAACTGTGCATCCATATTAGAGAGTGCTAAACTAGGGGTGAGTGATGTAACAAATACACGTAATGCTTGGAATAAATGACTGTTGTGAACAAGCATGAAATTGTTTTAAGCTGTCAGCATGAAATTTGCATCGGAGGGGGGCGAATTGTTCTGTGTAGGGTTAAATGTACGGTGGTGGCCCTAAAAGCTCAACACGCAGCAATGTAAGAATGGATGAGTTTGGTTGTGATTTCTCAATTTGTGCATGCAAACTTAAAATTGTCCCAACACAAACGAGATGCAATATAAAGGGTTAAATCATACATTTATTCATGACTTTAGAGATTTCAGAATATTGAGTGAACATATGGTGTACCCTAGAAATATTGTGATTTTATATATGAGCCATGTTGCTCAGCCCCACGTTTGAAAATAAATAAATAAGAGCGGTTACAAGCCTCGGGAAGAGTCGGGCAAGATGGAGGAGCAACGAGAGTAAGTGGCGGAGGGTGACGAGCTTCTTCTCCAGAGGGAACGTGTCTGTAAATCAGTCACTTAAAAAACAAATAACATCAAGCAAGTGCCAATAGCCTTGTCAGCAAAAGGAGCCATCATGGAGTCATTTTATATTCTGTACCTTTATATCTTTCACCTCCTCAATAAATAAGATACGGGTCGGCATTAAATTTGAGAGGAATGCACCTGAGTAATAAAAACGGCTGAGTTATGAATCAAAATACATTCATACAAGGAGGGTGGGAAGAGAAATGAGCGGGCCATGGGTGCAGACAGATTTAAAATTCACTGTTGCAGTGTAATGATAAAGCATGGCCATGCCGTGGAAAGGCCTGCGCTCTCGCTCTCTCTCTCTCTGTGTGTGTGCACACGCTCAGATCAAGTATTTGTCAGACCTTGTTTTGTGGGCGTTTTGACTTATTCTCATTCCCTGTTATTTGCTCTTGCTCGACAACAGCTGTGGTCCACGTTTTCCGCCGGCCGAATTATGCTGAGCCCAGCAGGAAAGTAATGACAGCACTGCGAACCAATAAGGAGCTCAGAATAAGGGTGCTTACAGAATAACTATTTTAGCTTCGAAATCCATAGTGTGTGCGTTTGTGTGTGTGTGGAACAAGATGAGTAACTGGATGCAGGAGAAGGAGAAGGAGCAGGGTGTTAAGAGAGCAAGAGATGGGAAAAGAGGGAGATTTTTCTTTCTGTTGGACAAAACAGTCTCTGAGCTCCTTCTCCACTGAGGGCTGTGTTGCCCAAAAGCTGCCAAAGTAATCCAAGGCTAGTGGAACGGGTGATTTGTAAATGGTGCCCTTTACAAATCGGTTTAGACCTGCTATTTTATATATATATTTATATATACATACTGAGAGATATACAAGTTTGCACTTAGTAGTGACTGTTACCCTCCATTGCACATTCTCTCCCTCCATTCTCTTTTTTTATTTTGCCTCTTTGCACAAAATTCAGATATATGCCAGCGCCAGTGCTGATGCCACTGCACCCGTAACTATACTTAACGCATTCAGTTAATATAGCTTCTGTTCCAGTTCATTAAAGTTTTCTCGCCCTCTTCCTCTCCCTGTTTCTCTGACTCTCTGGCTCTCTTTCCCTCCGTGGAGCAGAGGTCTGGTGAGATACAGCGTAAAGGGGGGATTAGTGTCTGCTTGGTTCATTTCAATGCCTCCAAAGAATCAGAGACTAATCCCGGCCTCAGCTGCCTGGATGCTCCTGCTCTGTTTGCACTCAAAGGTTGTGCCAGTGGGGCGCAAGTGTGCCACAGAGATGCCACAAAAACAGCCGAATAAGAAGCTTTGTCCTCACACATAGCGCTAATTTCTCCTCAGTCCAGGTGTCCATGGCGCCTTGTGCTTCTGGGGCTTAAGCCAGTTTGGCATTAGGAGAGTTAAACCCCAGGAACATGGCTGTGAAATACACTCAAAAGCTCAGAGTTCATTTCGCAATCACCAGACCCTGTTAATTTGCAAGTACAGCAATGTAAGAGAGCATAGGGGAGAACAATGGAAGACGTGGTAAGAACCACATGGGCAAAGTGGTTTAAAATCCATGTCCAAAAAAACATTTTTCACTCTCGAAAGTGAATTTCATCGATCATAAGTGTCATGAGGATTGTGTTCAGACCAAAAGAGAAAATTAATTTGTTTTGGCTACAGTATGAGGTAATAAACTTTGCATGAAAGTGCACCATTTTAGCTGTGGGGAGTAATGCTGCGTTCGATTGCACACAGAACTCGGAGAGATCCAGGTCGGAAATTCGAACTTCCGAGGTACTGTAAATGCGTTTCATTGCACAGCCTTGGAAAACAAGGCCGGCCACAGTAAGGTGATGTTTGTTTGGATGTCTTTCAAGCACCAAAAGTGACTCATCTTACCCCACTCTCCCCTCTGGCATAAACATGGTAATTATTCTCCATGCAAAATCTAAATTATCTAACCTCCTAAACTAAAAGCTGTTTTTCTTAATTAAGGCGCAGTCAATACTTGTGACCTTGCAAGATCAGTCAGTGTTGGTGTGTTAAAAAAAACATTTTTTAGGATGGATAAAAAGCCAGTCAAACTTAAGAAATAGAGCAGGAAGAGGAGGCTGTGCAGCAAAAGAAGGGCAACCGTTCCCAGCCACTTTTGTTAGACCTTGATGTAAAAGGTCACGAGGTCAGTAAGATGTGAAGGAGAATTGATAAAGACATAACCCATGACATTTCATTTAACCTGAACGCGCTGTTTTTGTGCCTAAACCAAACCGAACCATACCAAACCACAGCATTGTCACATCATAAAACACATTTATTTTTCCCTCAGCTGTGATTTGCAACGCCGCTGACAGGTACAGAGGAATGATGTGGGTCCTGCTGATGGGCGTGTCAGATCATAAACCTCTTCCATGTATCTCTCTAAAGGGCAAGGACAAAACGACATATTTTGACATTAAATTGGGCACAGCAGAAATGTCAGCAGTGGATATCACAAAACTTAGTCAATTTAAAGCAAAACGATGTACTATTCTAGTTTCAGATGTTGTGCCTGCAGAGCTTTTTATTCAAAAAAATAAAAAATAAATTAAAAAATCGTATAATAATTTGGGGGGAATTGCTTCTTGCCCACGCAGCTTGGAGCTTTCTTTGTCACATCCACATCTGTGTACAGTTATTGTGACATGTAAAATCTATGGCATTGCACAGAGGCCAATAAAAGCAGTCCTTGACAGCACAATGCTATGGTACAGTAACGGTGTGAGTGTGTGTGAATGTGCACATTTTGGCGTGTGCGAGTTTGTTTTTCCACAAATACTTGTTGACATGGCTCGGTTAAAGAGGAACTGCAGGATTTGTGGCTTATATGGGGAGGTCTGTTCACAATTTCAAATCATCTATTGCTGCACTCTTTTTTCTGGTCTGGAAGTAAATATAGCTCAAACTTGCTGATTGCATTTTTAAGTATTTACTATATTTACCTCTGAAAGGGTGTAACAGCATCCCAGTTTCGATTGTTGTTAGTTGTTATCCTTAAAAATATATATTTGTGGTGTTTAGATACCAAGTGGTTTTGTATCCCCTCTCTGAGGCTTCTCTTTGGGGTTTTACCGGCAGCATGTCAGTCAACCAATTGGAGGCTGAGTCTCTCTCCTGATTGGGTGACTGTTTTCTGAATGATTGAATAAAATCAGATTTCAGATAAGCACTGAAATTGTGAAATCAAGTCTTGCAAATGTGGATGGTGGGTGCATGGGCGAGGCTCGAATGGGGACTGCTTTGTTGTGACATCACAAAGTCACAGAAGTCCTGACAACTCGTTTTAAGGCTCAGTTTCTCAATACAAGTTGTATGCATTTCTCTGTGGACTGAGGCACTTTGATACTTTCACAGTATTTATGTAGCACCTGGACTTACTTGAGAATAATAAAAACACCTTACACATAATGGTACCTTTATGTTCGCCTCACTATAAAATGCCACAGTCATGACCTGTAAAACCTGCCTTCATTAGCTCCACAGTTAGTGATTCTGAAAGGCACTTGTCTGAACCAACTGCTCCTCATTCTGCAATCAGCGTCAGTGTGTGAAGCTTTCAGTCAGTGTAGCTGCCAGATTGTCTGTGCTCCCTTTAGGAGTTAGCGGTCCAGCCAATTCCTGCCTGCAGTTACCTGCATGTTATCAGCTACCTGCATGTTTGGACCACCTGCCTGCCCTTTGACTGTCTGTTGCCTGCTGTTGCTGCTTTGGTTCTGTTTGCCTGCTTGGACTCAGCCATCCAGCCTGCTGCTGAGACCATGTCTATGTTGGAGTCCCGACAATGCTACTTCATATATAGAGCAATATTCTGAAACAGCAAAAATATCTGCAGGCTTTCATTTCAGGATTTGAAAACACAGTGTCTGACATATTACAAGTTGTTATGCTGGCCCTACTGTTGCCTCTTCATAAATCCAGTAGACATAAAAATATTGCTATTTATTTTTGACTGCAGGAAAAAAGTCTGTCTTATCAACTGTTAAATATATCTGACTCATCTTTTACTTAATGCGTCAGCTGTTTGCTGCTGGACAGGTGGTGTAGCTACAGTGGGATTATTAAAACTTCCTCACTGAAAACAGCTGTCAGCTCCAGCTGGAGACAAAGGATCAGAGTTTTCGGAGATTGAGACAATAGGGTCAGAATATCTCTGCATCTCCTGCTTGAGTTTGACCCCTCTTTTTCCCCCCCTTAAAATCTGTCTTGTGTAAACCTGCCAACTTCATAAAATACAATAGCCTACTAAATGTTGGAATTCTTTTTATATATTTGTTTTACAGTCTTCAAACAAAGACTTTATTGTGTGTTTTCAGTTAAGCAATGTCTTTTCTCAGCTGTTAGAAAAATATCATCAAGAAAAAAAAAATGCAGAACAAGAAAACACATCATCAACACTTCTGTGACAGTAAGGCAGATGTTCTAAATTTGCCTGAATTGTCACACTGTGCTTTTTTTTTTTTTTTTTTTACTGCAGTGCAGGAGGAGGAAGCTCTGGCAGAGACCATAGACATCAACTGGAGAGTGTGTGGGCCAGTGAATAGAATAGGATTTTGTGGACTAAATCTGGTTTGCCCTTAATGGTGATTAGCATTTTCTGTAGAAATAAAAAGCCAATTTATTCCCCAATGAAAATGACCTATATTTAAATTCATTCTGGAGCCTACTCTGGTTTGGGACACTCAAAGACTCAAAGACAAGCAAAAATAAAACAACGTCATCATCAACCTTAAACAATATTTGTCTAATTTGTTTTTCTTGTAGAAGTTTGACCCACATTATCGGCTTATGATCTGTTATGGTGTTGTGTAATTGTGTAAAGTTAAATTAGACCCATAACTACAGATAGAACACTGGAACAGAAAACCTGAAAATGGAATGAAAACAGAAAATCCAAAAACTTTGCAGAATAAGACGCTGGGAAACTTTGTCCGTCACAAACATAGTAAAACAGGTGAAACACATTAGAGTGAGGACAGACCATTACAGAGGGACAATGTTAAAAAACAAACAAACAAACAAATCAACAAATAAAACAGGAACTAAAATGATGTCAAAATAAAACAGGAACTCAGATCATGTCAAAATAAAACAGGAACGAACTCAACCAAACGTTCAAATATTACGTGTCCATGAAAGCAGACTTTTATTTTGAAAGCACCACTACTTTACGGCAGGGCTGACGGACCCGGTGGAAATCATGGTTAATGCAGCACACCTGGGCCCTGCACCTGAGAGCAATGGTGGAGCTTCGTGCCACTTGATATGATCTCACAAGGATGAACTGCTGCGCTGTTTTGGATTGCGTTGCAACTTAGGAAGTTTATCATTCAACATTTAACCCATAGAGGAAAACATGAACTGTTTTTCTCAATGGAAGAGTGGGAGCACTGAAGCCTATGTGGCCTCCTGTTAGCTGACATGGCTACCAACCAACTCCCTAGCTGTGTACGAGGACATGGACTTCATGTGGATGGATGCAGCAGCCGTGGGTAAGCTAAGACTGTTAAAATACTAACTAACTTTGTTTTAAAACCTGATGCCATTTCTAGGGACCTGGCTTTGACAGTAGCTTCGCTTAGCAAAAAAAAAGTAGCTTAGCTTAGCAGGGGCTTTAGCACACATCTGCCATAGGGCTTGGCATGGCAGCTGCTTATTTAATCCCCAGGTGAAATCAAACATTTATAGAATAATGGAATCAGGCATCGCTCTGCCTCTGCCTCAGAGCCCAAACAAAACAAACACAAAGAAGTGCAAAGTTGAGATCCATACCGAGTCAGAAGGTGGAGAAGCTCATCACTTCAAGGTTTCCCGAGAAGTGACTTGAATGCACTCTATTCAGTATCTCTTTTAATTAGCACCACAATGGGCTGCGGTCACAACTAAATTTCTTTATGCCTGAACAGATCTTAATTTCAATGCGTTTGACGTCGCTGTGGCCGATTGTGGTCTGAATCAATTAAGATGTCGAACACCTTCGCAGGCAAGGTCATAAGTATGTGGAATCTGCATCGACAATACGGGGTTTCTAAAGCAGTTTGCCACTTTGGGAGCTAAATTACGAAATGGGAAAAAGTCCATTCGCAGAAAGGGATTTAATAAATTTGAGGGGGGGAGAAAGCTGCAGCCAGTAATTTAATTGTTGTTTCATTCAAATGAAGCACTTGCTGTCCTCTGGGGTTGGCTGATTATCAAAGGGTCCTTTCACTCCCTTAGCTTTACAGCTCAATGTGCATCGGGCTAATGGGCTTCGGCCAGACAGTTATTGTATATTGGTAATGTATCTAGTTCAAGAAAAACCAACTGCATAACACACACACACATATATACAGACTCTGTGTCCTCAGAGAAATGCAATAGGCTATTTTGTAAATGTTTAGCTTGGTCTTACAAGCAAATGAGTTTCTCTCGTCTAATTTCTTCCACATAAACAGTAAAGATAATTTGAGTCAGTCTTTAAATTAAAGAGCTAAGGGAGAAGAAATGATAATGAGGAACTCTGTGGTGTAATAGGGTTTCTGTCCTCTGACTTTCTCTGGTCCTTCCTCTCTCTGCTATTGTCTTCCACTCTCTGCGTCCCTCCCCAGCCCTCTTCCTCCATCCTTCTCGCTGCAGCCCTCTGATCATGTTTAATTCCCCACCTGCTCTCCCCAGATTAACGTCTCCTTGTGTAATCCCATTAAGTGCCCTGTGTTTCCGTCTGGTACTCATTACTCCTCCACCACACCACGGTGGAGCCTGGAATTGACTCGGGAGGGGGGGCCACTGACATCCAGCACCGCATGAGGCCGTCCTCGCTTCTGTCCTGCAGCAGACAGCAGACTGCAACCCCAGCTGCCCTCCACACCTCACCTTGCTCTGTCCTCACTACACAGAAGTTGGCACACCCCAGTTATAATACGAGGGAAGATAGGTGATGCAAAAGCCTTGAAAAATTCAGAAGCAACTCCTGCCATCATCAGGAGCAAGAGTAGTCCAATAAAATAACTAGTTCTGCTATATAATTTATTGCTAATATGGAATTATGAGCATGCTAAACTAAGACAGAGAATGTGAATATTTTACCTGCCTTGCATCAGCTGAGTGCATCCTCACAGAGTGGATGAACTGGTGTTTTCCAGCAGCGCACCGAGGTTATTTCCTCAAGTGCAGTGGTTTGGGGCTTTGGTGACTTGCCATGCACCTTGTTGGGAGGAGATGAGAGGGTGTGCGGATGAAAATTCAGTGGCTAGTCGCAGCCTTGGTGCCAAAGAGGTTTATTTTGAATCATTCGGAGGAGGTCAAATCCTCAGCGCGCATCGTGATTTGTGAGTCACTTAATTTGGTGAAATCAGATAGTAGGTAGTCTGCTCTGTACCGGCGCTTCCTCCTCTGGGGTGAGTCAGTGCAGTCGCGGCAGGAATTAGTCTCCAGGAGGACCGATTGCCTTTAAACCATAATTATACACAGTAGATCTGTTGGTTAAACCATGTGCAACCTTAACCAAACTGTTGCAGAAACAACCACTTGCTTTTATTTGCAAATAATGCTCATCGTTTTGTCGAATTATTCAGCAATTTCAGCTGAGAAGGCAACAGGCAGGTTAGACACCGACACACCGAAAACACTTCACACACATGAAATACCACGGCTCAATTAAAACTTCTTTCTCCACTAATAAATCCCAGAGGAGCGTCTCTCCTCCTCCGGAGTCTCCATCCAACACGCTAAGTAACCGGTGCAGTGGTTAATCAGCAGCAGTCTTATTGAAGCGTCTGGCCAAAGTCACACACATAGAGTTTTTAATTACAACACAGGCAGATGCGTTGTTGAGATCACAGTGTTTCCGATAGGATTATGTTAAAAGTCTTACTTATCTAAGGTCATGTTGACGTAGGATTATGATGAGCTAAGCAGTAGTTTTCCCATGTTAAACATCCCTAATATGGGTTGCATTTCAAAAATAATTGGAGAGGTGCAAAGGTAGAAAGACCTGAGCTTATCTTTGTGTTTGGTTTGACCACTTATGGTCCAACCCTGATTGTATCTGCTCTTGTAAAATGATCACTTAGAGAGAAAGTTAGAAAAGTCTATCTTTACTTTTTTTGTTTTTCAGGCTTTTACCAGAGAAATGAGCAGAGAGGAAGAAGATGACTGGAGCCGGACTCAAACCTAGAGGCCGCCGGGACGGAAACAGAGCCGCCATGTTCCACCAGGTGAGCCACAGAGGCGCCGACCTCAAGAAGGGGACCGTACCGTACAGTAGTTGTTGTTTAGTCTCTCACACAGCACAGCCTCTGTCTGGGATCTAGCTGCAACAATTTTGCCTTAACAACCCCAGCAGTGTGATGTGATGTGATGTGATGTGATGGAGTTGTTGGACTGTGCTGAGTCGGGCTGCACCTCACAGTAACTTTCACTTCTGATTGATTCGCCGCTTGTTTTCTCAGTTACTTGATGGTCACAAACTGGAAAGAGCGAGAAAGTGTAGCCGACTGAAGTTTTAAGATGAAGAAAAATCTGCAAATCCTCCCGTTGCCGAATCTGAAACGAACCAATTTCACACACATTTGCTTGAAAAACGCCCCAAATCAATGAATCAAATAATTGTTTCAGCTCTTTGCCCCAGGCATATGTTTTGTCACAACATAACAAGCCGACAATCCCCTACAGATGTTCGGTTTCATTTTTAAAAAATGCCCGTCCTTACTGTCGTACAGGGAGGAGAAATTGCCCGCGCTCGATCGCTGGGGCTGGCTTATTGAATCAATGGATAATCGACGAAATTTGCTTTCAGGGAGCGATGACACAGGAGATAAATTGCTGTCATAAACTGGTTTAGTGGATGCTGCTGCGGCTGCTGATGGTGATGGTGACCACACAGCCAGGGGACAAGTACTGTAGCATTCAAACAGTTGTTTAAGAGGAAAGATTGGGGTGTGAATCCACCTCCACAACTTCAATAAACTCCCCACGGTGTAATACAATAAGCATTTATCAGGTTGTTTTCTCTCCCACCCCTCTCTAATAGCCGACTGTCAACTCCTGTTATCTCCTCCATATATCTGTCTATCTGTCTGCCGTTTTTTTTTCTTCTCCCCCCACAGTGTTGAGTAAGAATTTAATGTGGACACACCGAAATGTGTGACACAAACTTATCTCCTCGGATGCGTGGGAGTATACGATTTAGATGCTATCGCGGCTCTCGGTTTGCACTCGGCGGGGTCATGCGAGAACATCGCGCCGCCTCAATATTATCAGCCCGGCGAAATGTTTACATCTCCGCGCCGTTAACACAACACATCCCCTGTTTTTATTTAATATTCTCTGCGTGTCCTGTGGCGGCTCATAGGATCATGATGGATAAAAGCGCTCTGGAATAAAGTTACCGCCGGACTGCGCTGCCTGCCTGCCTCCGCCGCTGTCGAGCAACGCTGTGCAGAGTGAGGTACGCTGGGATAATGAGTCTTCTCCGCAGCCGCACCCGAGGGCTGATTTATGGGCGAGGAGAGAAATTCCCCCAAGCCTGACAGAATGCATCCGCCTATGATGCGTTCAAGGTCGGAAATAGTCCGGAGGGGGTCAGTTGCTCACCTCAAACACTTCTGCTGACATGTACTGTCTTATACTGTATATACGTAAGGGTGACAGGTTTCTGTCGTGTGCGCCGGGCGTCCAGCAGAGCCCTTTGAATGTTTTATAATGGGGAGACGCCGGAAACGGATCCCTGCCGGACCAGCAGCCAGTAACTAACTCCCGCTGTCTTTAAAGTCTGGGCCAGCAGGAGCACTCGTTTTCCCAAGCATCATTAATCTTACTTTTCCTCGGCCTGTCCTCCTACCACCTCCTCCTCTACCCGGGTGGTCTCCCTTGGGCTCTCCTGTACCTCCCTGCCTCTTTTTTTTTTTCCTTCTGTAAAGCACGTACACACACACATACAGTTAGTTGTCTCTCTCATACACACATATCCTTCCTTTGCTTGATTTGTGGGGACTCAAAGCTAAACCATCACCTCTACTCTGTTTGCTGGACCCCACAGATACAGTAAAAACAAGCCACAAACTGCACATACACACACGCACACACAAATGCACACTCCTGGAGTCGGGTAGGGAGTGAGTGCATGAGCAGCCAGCGTCCTCAGATACAGTAGATGAGACGGGGCTGGGCCACAGCACAGCTCCCCTAGACACGGACTGTGATTAGAAGAAAGCAGAGAGGGAGCACGAGTTACCTTAATGACTCAGCTCCACGGCTCAGCTGAGGAATGAACTTTACAACCCTATTCCCCAAAATACTTTATATCTTTTTTTCTTTTTTTTTCTCTCCCCCACTTTTTCTAAACCTGTAAGCTTGCTATATTTGTGCTCTGCACAGAAGCCATGGCTGGGGTGGAGGGTTGTGTGTACAAAGCACAGAGAACTGACGACGTAGACCAAAGTATATTTAGGTTTAGACCAATGAAACGCTTTCTCCTAATCCAAGTGCTTTGAGATGCACGGATGTATAACAATTGAAATTGAATTTCATATTTTAGTAGAAAACAAATGAGGCATTAAAAAAAGCCTAATCTTCCAGTACTCCAAATCCTTTTTACTAATGCAATTAGTGGATGAATATTAGTTTGCAAAAGCACATAGTTAAATAGTTTTAGCTGCAGTGGCACATTCGCAAATGCACATAACAGTGAACTCACTGTGCACTCTGCATGAGTTTGCAGCATCTGTAGAAGTGCACTTGTTTCTCTTCTCCTCCCCCAGAGCAGATGGAGAAAAAAGACCTGTATGTTCTCATCACATGCCAAGAATGACATGACGTGTGGGGGAGATATCAAACAAACAGCACTGCAAGACATGTTGATACTTATACTTGATACCGATTTAAGTATAGCTCACATAGGTAGCAGGTTCCTGGGTTGACAAGTGTATTGGCTTCAGCTCCCTGCACATATCCTTCCCTGCTGTTAACAATGTAGACAGAAACGTGACTTTTTGTTGTTTTGTAGAGATTGTCTGTCTGTCTGAGCAACGGTGCAATCAGGTCAAGAGTGTGTCAGATGAAGTGTGTGTGTGTGTGGTCTGAAGACTCGATGCTGGGCTGCTTTGAAGTAGGTGCCGCGTGGAGTAGGAGAGGGCATGAAGTGACTAAAGATGACAGAGCCGTGCAATTAAAGGCGGCATCAGGATCCTCTCAGGAAATGATGGAGGGAAGCAATTGTGGAAATATAATATACTATACAGTCTACATTAGCGCAAATATACAGAGGGTTACGAAACTCTGAGAGCACTTTCCTATTCATGTGGTGAGTGGTTTCAGACGTTTGGATCCCACTCGTAAACAGAGAGCAAACCTTGACAGATCAAATTCATCTGACATATCACATGCTAAGTCTACAACATTAATGTAATCCTCCACTTTAAAGGAACCTAAGCTTCCTCAATAAGTACAGTCTGCTCTGTCCTCCTGTAGAGACGATCTGTCCCATTGCATTTTTTGTGCAGCCTCATTTCAAAGACACAGGATTGTGATGGTCCTGCTCTTCCTGAAGTCCACAACCTACTTCTCCTGTCCACTGCTAACACAACCCACCTGGAAACTCAGTAGTCTGGGTCTCAGGTGTGTTTGAAAAGGAAAGGTGAGAGGACAGTCCCCTGCAGACGTCCCCCGCTGCTGATGAAACTAGAGCTAGATGCGAGCACGAGAATGCACGTCTCACTTTCACATCATAAATCCAAAGTTGAATAGACTCTACAATAGTCGAGTAATTGATTTAGGAAGCGGGTGGTGAAGGTCTCCTGATATGATCATGAAATCATTTGGGTGTTGCATTTGTAATCTCCCAGACGATGACATCACATGCTACAGTACTGTACTGTACATCAACAGCAGCTGATGGCAGCTTGTAAACAGCAGCAGCAACAACAACAGCACTTGTAATCTCTCCCATTATACACCACAGAGCCTTCCTCACATATAACAATCCAGTAGGATTACACCACCTGTTATTCACAAGTACTGCAATTCACCCGCCACGCTCCTCAGCCGCTCCACCTGCATTGTTGTCGGCGATGGAGTCAGAGTCTGAAATGTGTTTCCGTAGACACGTCTCAGTGAAGCCCATAATGCAGCACACCCAATTTTCCTACAGGGCAACAAGCACTCCCATTTTATTCGGGAACTGCCCATTGGTCCGACCTCCCAATGGTCCGCAACACAAAATACCCATTGCACTCCCATTGTTTCGACCTTTTTCCGATCAACCACAAGTCGGACCAATAGGAGGTCGATCCAATGGGTGGTCCCGTTAGTCCGGTGTCATCACTACTTTCTGACAGCTCATTCATTCAGCTTTCTCTCTCCCCCCACACGCGCGGCCCAGAATCTCCCCATATGATGACCCCCAGAGTACAAGTAAAGTAAATACTGATGGAAGAAACAGGTTTTTTTTGGTTTGGTTCAGGCAATGAAGAAAGGAGTTGGTTAAGTTTAGTAAAAACTAGAGGCTGATTGGCTTGTTTTGCTGACCCCGCATCCCTGACTGTTTAGCCATAAAAGCATCATAATTATATAAATGCAGTGTCATCTGCAGATTTGATGGATGTCAAATGGGTGGTCACCAAAACTAATGGGAGGTCGGAGACCCTGGTGACCTCACATTCTCCGTAGCAACTGATGGAAGAAAGGTTTTTTTTTTCTCCCTCTCTGATTGGCTCTGACCCCGCATCCCTGACTGTTTAGCCATAAAAGCATCATCAGTGTCATCTGCAGATTTGATGGATGTCAAGGCAAAAAAGGGGGAGATGCTGTCTGTTGGCATACTCAATCACATATATCACAAAAATGTACATGCCTCTTATAATTTTTTTTTTTTTTTGGCAAGCATCAAAAGCCCAGCTGAGAATCTTATAGAGCGGATGGATCTGCCTCGGTTTTACTTTCATGCTGGAAAATATGACAAAAGAGAGGGCTCAACAAAACAAGCAGCCTTTATTTTTATTTATTTAATAATTTTCTTTATTTTCGGTCGGAGTTGGGAGAGGAGTGGTGGTGGGGGAGTGAGGGGGGGGACTTCAAAGCCTGGGGCTGTTTGAATACATTTCTTTGACTGCCCTTGCATGAAACAATGGGGGATAAGAGAAAGGAGGTGGCTTTGATGTGAGGAAAAGGTGAGTCTCGTAGCCACTCAACAGACAGCACCTGAGGGCGACCGTGCATATCGAGTGCGAGATTGAGGGTCCTCTCCGTTCGTACGTCACCGCGTTTGGTGAACAAGCAATACATTCGCTCCCGTCGTGCCGCCGGGCATTAAACCGTCAGCGCGGTTAAAAGTGAGTACACGGCCCAGGAATAATCCAGATAGCTGCGTCATTGTGTTGACAAGAATAGATGAGCCACTGCGCCGTTGTGTTCCGCTGTGTTGGCTTCTCCGTCTTTCATTACCAGAAGATGTTTTTATCTGCTCTGCAGCTCCATGTAGCTGCATGTCTGGAGACTCTTTCATATATATCTCCTCCTACTGTTTATTTATTGGTCACTCTTAGTCACTTCAGTGGAAAAGCCTCAACACTTTAGTGTGATTGCAACACAGGCTGCAGGGAGCATCTTTCACACCGTGGACTCCTAGGTGGTTGTTTTTTGTTTTATAGAAGTGGTTCCCAACCTTTTTTGGCTCGTGACCCCATTTTGACATCACAAATTTCTGGCGACCCCTGATTACGTCCAGTCACGCGGCTGTCAATCATGTGTCAGCTCAGATATTTACTGTATACTACATTTTATTTGAACTCGATTTATATTTGAGAAAGTTAGCCTAAAGTATAGAATTCTGTTGTTTAAGATTGGGTATTGTGTTTCTAACCATAATTTTCAAAAGAATAATTAGTTAAAAGAATATTTTTATCAGTAATTTTTTTTTATTATCAAGTACTAGAAATTTCAGGCGACCCCATCTGAATTCTAGGCGACCCCACGTGGGGTCCCGACCCCAAGGTTGAAAAACACTGTGTTAAAGGCATTAAAACACAACCCCCTGCTTCATTAGGCCACAGTGAGGAGGAGTTGTTTATGCTTAGGGACCGTGAATCTAAAGAAGATGATGATGATGTTGTGATCTGTCAATATGTTCCATCGTACGCCCTGTGACACGGCTCAATATCTGCCTTGATCGGACATGAGCGAAGCTCGATGTGACGGAGATGCTGATTAATGTAATGGCTCCCCTCCCTCAGTATGTTTGTTTCTGTCGCATCATTATCGACAGTCTGATCGTGACTGTCAAGAAGCTCCGAGAGCTCGTTTCACTTCCATTCACTTCAATTTAGTTGAGCCTAATCCAATATGATACTGTACTGTTCTCAAAAAGGAAATCATATCCGTGGTTCACACAAACACACACACACACATGATAAACACAACTCTGAACGAAAAAATCAACAATACAAGACACTTAACTCAGCCTGAGAGTCGATAGCTTCAGACAAATGTCTCGTCAGTAAATTGTTGAAAGAGAAAGAATCAGAGAGTAGAAAAGAAACGCAGGATGAAAACATGAACATCAGGACAACAAAACAAAGCGGTGAGAGTTGAGGTCCAAACAAAATTAGTCACTATATCACACAAAGAAGCACTAAAAAAAAAAAGAATCCCAGTAAATATGGACACAATGAAAAGGACTGTGTTGATGTGACAGCTCCTTGGGTTAATTACGCTCCGCAGCAGCTAAGTGTTGTTATACTGTTATTATGGGCTTTCTCAACTGCTACAATAGAGGAGTGTGGAACAATGACAGTCAATGCATTATTATTCTATTGCCCGGGGGCTAAAAAGAACAGTCAAAGGAAAACATCCAGATCTAAAGTTTGGCACCTCTGTTTTGTGCATTTATATGGTACAGTAACTGCGGTTGGCTTCTGATCCAGATTACCACCAACATAGGTCCAGAAATGATTCACAGCCAACATCCTGTCAAGGTGAAAATGGGGGAGACAAGCAAAATAACAAAAGTAAAGTGCTCTATGTCACAAATATGTCTAATTCTCTCCCAATGTTATATTATGACAATAAAATGCGTTTACTTTTGCAGCGTTTTAAAAGGACAACATATGACGCCTTAACAGTTTGTCATAATAAAGAGCCCTCTTCATAATTATGCTGTTACCAGGTGGTGGCAGTGATTTGGCTTTATTTGGATCATAACTCCCATGCTAATTATCTCAATGACTTCTGTGGCCCGGAGTCACGCTACCAATAACACACGCCACACCGACCCTATGGTTTAAAACATTTGGGTTGTTTTTATATTCCAGGGCCATTTTCTAAGGCTAATTGATGCATGCATCTATGCGCTGTTTAGTTAGCGGAGAAATGCATTTTAATGGTCTCCTTGGGGCAGGAAAGTCAGTTAGAGCTCCACAATCACTGTAATTATGAAAGAAAGTGAAGGTCACAAGGAGGGAAGCCAGATTGCTGTGCGTTTCCTTGGTAGCACAATATAAAAAAAACATATTTTTGAGGAAATGAATATTGATATAGATGAAATTGTAAAAAACGGTGCAGGATACTGTGGGAAAAAAAACACAGTATCAGTAAATGTAGGCTACAGTATCTGTCTATTGAGACCTTATCCACAGTCAGTTATCATGCTAAACTGTTACCATGCTGCTTATGCTTTCAATCAACCTATCAATTTGTACAACACCTTTTTATACAAGTCATCTAATAATTAATATCCCTTAAAAATGAGATAAGCTTATGGTACATTAGGCCAAGTGTGAACAGTAAAAATTATTTTAGACTCGTGCACAAAAGATGAAATGCAGTAAAGCAGTAAAAACACTTATTTATTTATTTTTGGGGGGGCTTTATTGTTGCTGTTAAACATCATCCATGTCAGTTTCTGAACTGAACGAGGAGACAAACACCAAGCGAACATTTCACATTAGATGTCTTTTGTCAGGGAGAGAACGGTTTAATTTAACCTTCGACAACTACCAGTATTTGGCAACATTCACTCTTTTCGTTAATTGCTGTATTTTTTCCCTCCTTAAGCGCGTTGATTGATTTGTTGTTATCAACAACTAACTCTCAGATTATAAGGGGGCAGTCGAGGGGGGCAATCATTAAAAATCCATTGTTTGAGAGAACGAGCAACTTCAAAAGATTGGCAAGACTGCCGGCCTCTCTCCCAATGAGTGCAATTAACGCTCCCAATGGCTCCTAATAATAACACGGTGGTGTGCAGCAGGAGAGCGAGGGGGAGAGAGATTCAGAGAGAATCAGATCTTCAGCATGGGACTGAAGGGAAGGTGGGGGGAGAGAGAAATGGCTCTTCATGGATTCTGCCCTAATTGACTGGCTTATTATGGGCTTATTATGAGTGATTCACAGCAGCCTTTTAGGAAACATCCTCCTGTGGTGCTTTAGAGCGACCAGAGCTTGATTGCACAAGAGGACGAGAACATCAGATGACATCGTCGTCCAACTACTGCACCGAACTTCCACTTGCTTGTTGTCGACGTTATGCTGTTTTCCATTGGAAATATAACGGGAGTAAACGAGCCCCGTTGGGGAAACTGAGCTGAAAACATCTAAAGCATTGTAGATTTATTAATAAAACCTAAGCAGCATTTCTGTGTTTGTGTAAGTGAATTTACAACTGAAAGAAAAACAGTGTTAAACCTGAAGTCAAATACACTTACACGCAGTTAATAACACAAACAGCTGTTTTTGGCAGCCATTCTGTTGCATACACACTTTCTCAGAAATATTTATTAACATCTCGCAGTGAGTCGTGATAAATCATCTGCAGTAGGTTGGTTAAACCATTTCTCTTCTGTTTCTACTTCATAACGCAAATCTGTACCAATGTTCAAAGTGGCAAAATGTTTTTTTCACACTCTGGACTATGGACGCTACAGTTTGCTGCCCTTAAGCATTTATAATGGTTACATACCACCCTCTACAGGAATGTGCATACAGTATTCAGTAGGTCAAAGGTCATCGTTACCTCACTCAAGAAGTTCTTGGCCATAATTCATAAATGTATCCATTAATTATGAGTAACTGATATCTGTCAATTCTAGTTTTTCTAGTTGATATTTTCCTTGTGAAGGAGTTTGATTCACTTACACACAAGTCGATTGCCAGACTTTAATTTATTTTCAGCCAAGAATATGTTGATTTTGTTTGTTTGCTGGTTTCTAATCAGCGTTGTGGCTCATGAATGAATGTGATGTGGTGGTCTAATATTCAAAGTAACTAAATGTAAGATTAAAAGTTGTTTTTTACAAATGGCCAATTACGCACATTTCCATATTAAATAACTCATTAAAGCAACGAGTTGGAGCCCATAAACACCGCCTTATTAGAAAGCAGTGGCAGGGGATGTAAAGAGTTAGAGGTACAAGCTGTTGGGTAGGAGGTGACGGGTCTTGGGGGGGAAGTGGGATCAGGATGTGTAGGTAAATGAAAGAACATGTGTATAAGTGATTACTTGTGCGGCTGGGATTGGCTGGAGGAGCTGGGGAAGTCGACTTAATTGGCTGCAGTAACAATGTGCTGTACGAGGTTCACCACAGGCAGGAGAGGAAGGGGAAATTCTTTTAAAAAAGTAAATAACACCTGCGGCTTAACCGCGAGCTCTGAGCCCGAATGAGTGGAATAATTGGTAGATGGTGACACATTCACTTATATGCAACAGTGTTGGTACTTCCATGACAGCCGGGAATTACGAGGGTGGATGACATGAAACGAAGGCAAGCAGCTCAGACGGTTGAGAGTCACCACCCATCCCTCCGCCTCGCTCTGTTGAAAACCCTTGTACTGTATCTTGTGTCTCATGTACCCATTGTGGGGAATTTGGCTGACAGTGAAACGTTTCACCGAGCGCCGCTCAAAAGACTGAACCGACTTTGTCGTATTCCTCGCTGTTATCCATTATTAAACCCTCTTGTTTACTCTTCGCCTCGGGGACAACGCTTCCCGTGCCTTTAATAACCTTTGCGCTCGTGCTCCGGGTCTCGCTGCTCCTCCGCTCCGTACCGCGATGGAGCGACAGTGGGGGATGAATAAATGAAAAGCATGTGTTGCTCACATCTCATTCCTAGCCATTCCTCTAGCTCTGGTTCCCTTTTTTTCCTCCCCTTCTCACCTTTGATAGGATGTCTAATCCTAAGTGACTGACGGGCCAGGTAAAGGTATGGAAAACACAGACATCAGACAGTCTGATTGCAGCAGCACACAAGCCTGAGGGTGAGGGCCAGGTTAAGTTATAAAGAGATGGATGGATGGTAGAGAGGGGAAAGATGCTGGGGGCGAAAAAAAAAAGAAGCAGTAGAATAAATCTGAGCGTTCATGCCTGCTTATCTCTCCTGTCTTCCCCCCTCTTAGCAACCAGGACACTTATCATAATCCATGTGCTGTTAGCTAAAACCTCCATTACGAATCACATCCTCTGAACAGGGTCATTTGCTTGTGTCGTCATTAGCTTTGTTACATGTCAGCTGATGTTTGACCTCCTGCAGTCTTCTACCTTTTCAGCTTATCTGGGTTTCGCTCCCGGCATCAGTCAAGTAATGACGGCTCCAATGGGTATTTAACTCCACAGCGACTCCGTGACACACCTGGACCCCATATATTCTTCCTTTGGCTATACCCTTTAATACATTTTTGATGAAACGCCCTCAGAAGTGGCATCCAGAGAGTTTTTCAGTCACAGATTAATACAGCGCAACCTTTTTTTTTGTCTTTAAATTGTCAAAATATTGAAAAATACACGTCTTAAATTCCAAGAGCCCTAAGGTGATTCTTCAAATTGCTTCTTCTTTTGGAGGGAGAGTGTGACAGAAAACAGACAAAAGCAATTACTCCTCTAATAGTTTCTGGGCAACAACCCGTTTGTGTGAAAGATAAACGCCTCACCTCTCCCCTCTCACGATGTAAGTGGTTCACTATATTTTACTGAAACAAAGTGTCAGTGGAAGCAGCAACTCATCCGACGGTTGTCTCATCACATAGGCGCCGCACTCGTTACCCCCTCCCCTCTCCCGCGTCGACCGTGAAACCAGCACCAGCCTCCTCCTCTGCCTCATACCTGCAGAGAGTGGTGTGAAGCATTTGGCCTCTATGTTGATGTTTATGGATGACGGGGTGAACGTGCAGAGGGTCACTATGGTGTGGAAGCCTGTGCTGATTGCACTGAAAGCAGCAGATTTAACTTAATTAGTCAAACTATTGGTTTTTCTCTGAGTATTTTTTTTTTTAACCATTCTCCAGAGAATGTTAAAAATGCAAGAGGAGAGGTGGAGAGCTGAGCGGAGCAAAAAGAAGTCATTAATTGTTTCAATGCGATGCACATGAAGATGGGATGAAAGGGCTGGCAACACACACACATACACAGATACACACTCGGTGAATAAAGGCTCAGTCCCTGAACTGCACTAACTTCCAATTACCTTGTCATTGTGGAGAAGAGCAGCAGACAAGTTGACAACCTTTGTCACGACAGAGTCAGAGAAACATTCAGAATATTTTACTGTAATGCACATGAGGTACAGGGGTCGCTGCAAATAAGCCCAGGCACATGGCGCAAAGAGGGAGGTGGCAGCAGCAAAGCATTATGGTCTAGTCATGTGAAATTAGTGATAAAAAGAAAAGGACAGAGGAAAAACACATTAAGTGATTTTTAAGCAAAAAATGTCAAGTTCGTACTCCAGAAAATGACATTAAATTTCCTCCGAGTGCCATTTTTCAAAATCACTTTGTTTTTATTCCTCACACCAGTCAGTTGACTTGCTGAGGGTCTGATGCTGTCACCGTAGTTCAGTATGACCCCACTGTGCTCTCTCCTCCTCTTCATCCACCTCAGAAAACTGGCTTTGACCCCAGGGGACTATTTTAAACACGTAAGCATGAATGTGTGTGTATTCTGAGCAGCAGACAGGCGTGTGTGCAAAGTGTGTGTTTGCATTTCAAAATGTTTTCCAGGGTGTTGTGTGTTTGCACGGGAAGTGAATCTTGCTGGTGCAGCGGTGACTTGCGTGAAATAGGTACAGTATACCCGTACCTGCAAGCAGTGGTCTGCTTAGAGGTTGTCTAATTAAGGATGGTCCTACTGTTAAAGACTGTGGGGCAAAAAATGGAAATGAAGAGGATCATTATGCGTAATGCACCATTAATGAAAGCATTTTGTTGCACTTATGCAAAGAAACCTGTAAAAACAAAGCTGAGGTGTGCCCCAGGGCTAAAATGTAAAAAAAATATGGGTCAACAGGATATTATTCCTCCCCCTTCCTGCAAGCATGTCATACGTACACCATTACTTCTATGTTTTCTTCTCCCTCACTCTGGTGCACACAACGCAGGGCTGGACTCATAATGGACCAGTTAATAAGCACCAACTAAAAAATTCAGAATTGTCATATAAAGAATCAGAAATAGGATAATTTGCTGCAGTTTTAGCCAGTCCCATTTGATTTCCATTGGCTTCTGACATTTCTCACTTCCATCACAGCAATTGCCACAGTGGTGGAAATGGAAGTGGAGCAGTAGGAGTTCTTTTGTAATTGTACAGAACAATGTGAATGTGCTGCAACCACTGAAGTCATCCGGAAATTGCCACTATTATCGCTTTTTCCTCATACAGTGGCGCAATCAATGGGCCTAATTCACGAACCGTTCCTAAGAACAAATCTGTTCATAAGTCCTTCTACTTACAAAGTTTTTATGAAGAACAAAATCTATGCACACTCAGGAGCATGCATTTGAGATCTGACACTTTTGCAAAATAACTTATTTGAAGACATGTCTGTGACATGCTTTGATCCAAAACACCACAGCACCTTTTTCATCCTCTCAAACAGCCCTGTTCAGAACGGCTGGTTTCAGTGCCTGTCCCTTTAAATGCAAATGAGCCACTGCTTGCCCCGCCCCACCACTTCTACTGGCACAAGGTAGGGGTGGTATTATGCAAATTCGAAAACGAATGACATCATTGTCAGACAGCTGAGGGAAGAGCTCGTAAAACCACATGGATTTCAACCTCGGGAGCCTGAAAATTACAGATGTCCCCTTTAAGTCAGTGGCACAGAATTTCACTTTGAGTGCTCAATACACATACACCCTGTTGTGCTGACAATGCACTTCATTTGTTTGGTTAAGTCAGTATAGGTACAGTATACAGTCCTCGAAAGGCTGGACCAGTCTTTGTAGCATGTTGTGTGTTGTGCAACATTGCATTGTGTCATGGATTTCTCTTGGTCATGAATGTGTGACATGTGGTGTTCTTTCTTACCACCTGATCTCTGCAATTGTTCCCATTCATACTGAGGTTGTATTTACACTTTTCAAAACACAAAAGACGTCTGTTGTCGGGATTTGTGCTGTTGCTTCTTTTTAGAGCCGTGTGCAGAACGTTGATTTTGGTCCTCAAGGGAAAGTGACATGGCACTGATTGGTTTATTGTATGTTATGCCCAAAACACACCCGGGCACAAAGGCTGTTTTACCACAATTATGAAAACGTCCCTCAATGCACTTGCAATGTGCGCTCTCGACTGTTACAGCAGAGCTCTAGATGCGTATTAGCACATCATAAATCCCAAGTGTAGTTTGTTGGTACACAGATGTGGCCAGATGGTGCTGAGGGTAAAAAAAAAAGTGCTGCAAGAAGCAGGTTCAGTGCCCAACAGGAATGCTTCCAGTTTGGCCCCATCAAACAAAATAGGCAATATTAGCCACTGGGAAGCCAGTGAGGGATCATGTCCTTTTTATTAGAAAGGGTGCAGTGAAGGGAATAAGGAGAGAAAAAATGAAGTACTTCTTTAACTTTGAGGTTACCTCATGCAGTCAGTTTGGCTACACTGTATTTACCTTAAAATGCTGCCAAATAAAGAGAAATTGCAGCATTTTCAAATTCAAAATCATAGTTGTCAAGGAGAGGTGTCATCCACTATATTCAGGATGTCTAATAAGAGGTATTCAGAGACACACCTTATGCCATCTTATACACATTGCTCTATTGATTGGGACTGTAGCACATGGAGACCTGACAAAGGCAATAGTCTGAGACCAAGCTTTAAGAATAGCAGTGGTCAGGCTGTGGGTTCTGTGTGTGTGTGTCGGTGAATCAGATTGGAGGAATATTTTTATTCCTGAGGAGCAGGAGGAGAAGAAGAGGTGAGACACTGTCATAGACCCTTCTGTATCCAAGCTGTCATAGACACCAGCGGCGGTGATTAATGAGACAGGGATGTGCAGACGTGCTTCAGAGAGAAATATGTTTGTATACAGCGAGTGGGTGTGTACGCGACTATGGACAGATAAATTAGATGGAATTATGCTAGATACGTACTTTGAAGTGCCTATAACTAATATTTTAGTATTGGTAATGGATCACGTGTTTGTGAAATATGTGAAAGGTCTCGAAGCCACAGATAACCTGACCTGACAGCCGAGGGTTCCTCAGCTCAGCAACTTTACCAGCAACTGGTTTTCTGGCTCTCGTTGATTTTTTTTTTTTTTTAAGTATATTTTTTGGCTTTTTATGCCTTTATTTGACAGGACAGTTGAGAGTGTGACAGGAAATGGGAGGCAGAGATGGGGGGAATGACATGCAGTATAGGGCCGTCCAACACGGGATTCGAACCGGGGCCGCCTGCAGCGAGGACTGTAGCCTCAATACATGGGGCGGGTGCTCTACCAACTGAGCTAAACACCGCCCCGTCTCGTTGATTTTTGAGATGCAGCATGCAGCTGACATCAGATACATGCCCACTAAACAACCTCACAAGGACTACGTTCAGTTCATCTTAAAGGTACATTGTGTAGGAATTAATCCCATCCAGCGTTGCGGTTGTACACATATATCGCAAGCAACTCAATCGTATTTTTCATGCTGCACACCCTCCCAACACCAAGCAAGTTCGTGAAGCTAACGTGCGATTATGGATCCTTAAAAAATCTTGTTACTTGTGCATTAACTCTAGTCTTGACAGTGCAAATTGAATCAATTTCCTTCACGTGCAGTAAATCCCACTGAATGCATGCTGTGTGCAACAGCCTGTGTGCCGTAAGCATGGAAAGCAGTGATTATCTATGAATCGTTACACTTGCTGCACTGTATCATCATTCCTTTCCAATAACATTTACGGAATATTTTTTTAAAGGTTATCAAACGCCTTGCACTGTGAGTATACTCTATACAATGTGGTACAAACGTCAGAGACCCATTCCTCATTGTGTGTGTGTGGGCGTGCGTGTGTGTCACCGCCAGCATCCCTGTTTAGCTTTCAAATGGTTTGATTTACATGTACACTTTACTGTGCCAGGCTGCCAAATTACCTGTTGGAGGTAGTTTATTGGTACTTAAACAATCATTTTCTCGAGCCTCCTGCGTTTTCCTTTCTCGAGCCTCCTGCGTTTTCCTGCTATTAATGTAGAGTCAGTCAGGCCTCACATCCACTTTTATCATCTTGCTGTTTTCTCACCACTGCCGCAAACTAGATACAATGGAGCCCAGAGACAGACAGAAAGAGGCGCAAACACAAATGAAAGTGCGTGTTTATACCATGTTTCTTTCCTCTTCTAACACAGGCTCTCATGGCCTCGCTGCAGATAATTCTCACCTACAGCGTCATTAATTCAGTACACGTCAGCAGCCGATATCGCAGTCTCATCATCAAACTTTAGATAATCAGGGATTATGTTCCTGGCGCTCATATCGAAACAGACTTTTACAATGTGTTTAACAATACAGATTAGTATGAAAAGGACATAAACACATGGGAATAAAATGATGCCTGAAATGTAAATTAGGATAACAATGGACTAAATTAAAGAAATTGATTTGAAACAGAGTTTAGGGATGAGTTTTCAGGACTTTTTTTCTATGAGTTTAAGCAAAAACTTTAAGGCTACTCATGAAATGCCAATGTTTATTTTATTATGAATACAGAAAACTGCCAATCTTTTGGCCAAGGTTCCCTCTGAGAAGGCCTGTCTGTGCAGCTGCTGCTTATTGTTCCTCTCCTCCGACATTCATCTCCTTCTCTCTCCCTCTCTCTCCCTGTTGCCCTATTCGCTCATCTCTCGCTCTCCATCTCACCCGTCTTCCCCCTCATCTTCTGTTCCATTCCTCCCACTCTCACTATCCATCTCCATCGTTACCTTTATCTCCCTCACACTCTGTCTGTTCTATTTTTCACTCAAAGACTACATTCATGATGCAGATAAATGTAATGGTCCGCTGGCTGGCTCTCTGCAGCTGGGACTTGGCAGACGTTTCTCACACTGTATAAATCCACCGGGCCTTTTTTTTTCTTCTTCTTCTTCTTCCATCGCCTTCTCCCCCTCATGCAGCTGGAGGATGCAAATTCACAGGGGAATGGCCGCCGTCCACTGGGGCTCTGTAACTTTGATTGACAGCAGAGGACCCGCAGGTTCCACTTTGAAGAGAGGCGAGAGACTCTGACCTTTTCTTAGTCCGTGTGTCAAATAAAGACAGGAAGTTCGGAATAGGAGGGAAGTAGCACTTTTCCTCTATTATTATTATTTATTTTTTTAGGCTAAATCTGCTGCATCTCCGACAGCTATTGCATTTTCAGATTCAGCCTGTGTGTTGTTGCGTGGACTCCACTAGATTTCATATTGTCTTCACACAAGTAAATTGAAGAACAAGATGCAGTTTCCTCTTCCCCTGCTGTGTGTTTTTTTTTTATTGTTTTGTTTTGATTAATTTGATAATTTTATTTCTAAAGACTTGGCAACCATCAGCAGCAGCAGCCATCACCTTTATGGACTTTTCATGGAGCGAGTAGGAGTAGTTCACATTGATCTTTAGCAACCGATCGGTGGTGGGTGTGCACTGATAGCTGGCACCACAGTTTGTCTTCGTCTGTGACCGCCATGGCAAAAGAGTGGGAGGCACATTGGATCCACTCCATGTCCCCTTATTGACCTTTAGTCTGTCGATGAAAATGTTCCTCGTTGCTTAATGCACCTTGGCGGGGTTTAAATGTACCTTTTTATAATGTCAGCTTTTCCACAGTTCGTATTTAGACTGTAAGAATAGATGTAATGCCCTTTTCACCTCCTCCAAAGTGCTGTATCCATTCAGTCTTAAATGATCAGCAAAAGCAAGAGACGGCTGTTAATGTAAAAGCTACAGGGCTCATTCAGAGCATCCCTCACAAACTAAACCACTATCACAAGAACCACCCCCTTTTCTTTAAGTGCACCTGCACGGCAAGCATTACAAACTGAATCACACGGTTTACCATGCATAAATTGGCAAAGACACACCTTTAAACGTCAGTTTGCATATCAATGCTTCCATCTGCTCTTCCAATCACTGCTAGATTCAACTGGGGAAGTAAATGGTGAAGAAGCTCAGGTTTACTTCCTGACTCAAAGCAGCATGTTAACGCCGATCAGTCAGCCAAAGCAGCCGGCAAGCCTGCAGAGTACAGTAGGAGCCCGAAGCTGAAAAATGTAAACCTAATAAAGTTAATGTCATCAATTACACCTGTGTTTCTTTATTACGCTATCATCAATGCCATAGCAGCTGTTGCTATAGAACATTTGCATCATTAATTCATCTCATGTGCCTGTATCCCCCACTGATATCTCAATCATCATTCCATCAACATCAGAAAGGTGATTAAACTGCTAGCTCTGCCACAAGACACTTAACAATAAAGGGTCAAATGACAAGCGGAATAAAAGATAAAATGGGAAAACCGAGGCTAATAAATGGGATCACAAAACGGATCACTCAGAACAAGTCAAAATTTAATTTACACATATGTGCATTGGTAAGATGCACCTAAAAAAGTGTTTTACAATTTGATATTGGATCGGTTCCAGTATTTCTCCACCGTCGGCCTTACAAGTCTCAGAATCCATGCATATGGTGTGAATCTCACAATATCAGAAACAACATCATCATCTCCCCCTGTGATGCACATAGCAACCGCCTACTGGCTCCTGCACCAATAAGTCGACCTGTGAAATGTACGGCCGTCACAATCAGAAGAATAGGAGAGGTGGAGCGGGGAGGGAGGGAGAGAATGAGTAAGAGAGAGGCTCTTGCCACAGCTAAGTGCTAAGAAATAACCAACATGTTCACTACTGAGGGACCATGTCAGTCAGAAATCTGGTGGACTATTCAGAACGGTCATGCATAAACATCTGTGAAAGCAGGATCATCCAGGTGAAGCGTTGAGTTGTGTATGTAAAAAAAATAAAAAAAAATCCCAGCTGACACCGAGCCAGAGGCAGGAAACACCATGAGCAGGTTTACAGCCCATCATGAAACAGTATGCTCACATTCACACCTGTCGGCCAGTTAGCTTCACCTGCAACAGCCCCAGATTCAAACCCAGAAGCTTGTTCTTGTGAGGTCGGTTGCAAAATTCTGTGAATTTTCAAAGTTGGAAACTTTCCATGGGAATAAACAGGAATAAATCCGAAATTTACAAATTTGAAGGTTGGCCCTTAACAGTGAACTTAAATAGAGTTGGGTAAAGTATATTGTAGCATAATCATGGCTAAAACAACCAGACTTAATTCAAGTACACTTGAATATCTATTCCTCAATCAAATGCACACAGCACACTAAGAATTGATGGTTCATACAATAAAGATAAAGTTCTCTCAGAAATCATTCATTCTGTCCATGACAAAACAAAGATATTTATGTTTGGATATGATACAGTTTCCAGTTAATTCCCATGTAAAGTTTCCAATTTTCAAAATTCTTGCTTAACATCTGGATCCACTGTACCACTTACTGTAAGCGCCTTCATCTCTTCTCTAGTCATTTCTGTCCATAGGTTTTAGTGTGTTTCATACATCTGGATCTCGGTCGACGCTGTGACTGGTCCAGCTGTTGTCACACACCAGCAAAGATTTTTTTTGAAGCAGTGGTTCTGTTCTGGGCTGTTGTGCAATTTCCTCCATTGTGTTCTGCATCTTTGTGCAGTCTGATCATGTCGAGCTCAGATTAATCATTTATGTCAAAACTAAGCTCCTAAAATTGTTCTAATTCGACAGGCTTCATTTGTATTTAATTGAATAACACTAACACCGAGCAGATGGCGAACTGAGAAATGTTGGAAACCGGAATAATAGCATATGTTAGAAATGATTAAATTTCAGTCTTATGCTGCAGTGACCCTGTAAGTCACTCACACATACACACACGGCAACCCACCACCACCACCTCTTCCTGCTTCATCACATTCATCCAGCAGTTATCACCTAGACAGATTTATTTCTGTCACCATGCCCAGTAAATACAACAACAAAAGCACAAAGTGGCTTTGTTCCAGTAAATGAAATGTCTCACTGATAGGAGGGAGAGAATCAATCGCAGTTAGTTTTCCTGCACATAGGCAAACGTGGAGCCGCTGTGACTGTGGCCGTGTGAGAGCTATCAGGGAATGCTTCAGATCAATAGCGTCAGGATTCAGGCAGACACTCCATCAGCGACAGGCTTGAGATGGAATAGGACCAAGTGTAGTTGTGGCATGCGTGTGCGTGTGAACCTTATTTCTCTTGATCTGCCTCCCAAAACTACCAAGGACTGAGGCATGGCGGCGTGCCGACAACATGAGAATCATCCTCCTCCTCCTGGCTGTCGATGATCAAGAATATCTACATTTTACTTTCCTCTTTTTTTCTTTTCACTGCGAGTCCTGAGACTAACTCGGCAATATTAGCTTCAGGGGCCGTTTGATCCTGTTTCGGTTCCGAAAATTAGCTTCAGGCGCCGTAACAACAAACCTGGAACATCTCTCATTTAGCCCCATGACCTTGAAAACGGCGTCGCTTGATCAACGCGTTGTAAACTGCGTGCGTGCTTGTGTGTGTTTTTTTTTGCATTTGCATGTTGGTGTGCACGATTTATCAAAGCAGAAGTGTGCCGCGTGCGTGTCCCGTTTCAGAGAAGTGTTTGCACCCTGCCCGTGACACTGATGGAGACGTGAGTAGAACCTCAGTGGGCCACTTTAGATGCTCATTATGCAGGATTTGCGAGGACCCTCACACCCAATTTCCCGTCACCCTTTCAAGCACACACACTAATACACACACACGCGGCCCCCTGCATGTAAAGCATGCAGGCGAGTACAATAACAAACACAAGTAAAAGCCCTAAACACAAAAGCGCTTAAGGAGAAATCCACGTGTATATACAAATGCAGCGACACAGACGCAAAACAATGTAAACATCCTGAGTTGCCATTTTATTTTCCTGAATATTTTAACAAACATGCCTCCTCTCTACTTGCCCTAACCCCCCAATTCCTCAAATGCTCTGCCCGGCGGCTCTTGAGCAGCATCTCATCTCTCTCCTCGGCGCTGTCTACACCATGCATGCTTTAGTAGAATTAATAGAACTCTCCCAGGCTCATCACAACGAAATGGGTGCCATGTGCTGTGCTGTCTGCCAGCCTGTAATTCATGTATAATGCATCCTGCCCCCCCCCTCTCTCTCGCTCTTATTCAGCGGAGGTGAGGAGACGCTTTGCCGAGTGGATGCCAAGTATGACCGCATAGCAAAGGTGCAGGGGGGTCAGCCGGTTGGGGCGTGAGGCACATACCGCAGACCGAGAAAATGAGCAAGACACAGAGAGGAGGGGACAGTCAATGGAGGATAATGATGGATAAGCACTGTGAGAGAAGGAGGAAGAGAGTTAAGTGAACAAAAGACAAAAAAAAGAAGAAGCGGCTTCACCGGGAGAATAAAATGTTACAAGAGCAGTTGAGGAAAGTATATCGACAAGTGGTATAATTTAGTACAAATAAGATAAGATAAACAGCTATGAAAACTGCTGAGATGGAATGAGGATTTAGCACCAGGAGCCGATGTTAATTTGGCCCTCTACATTGTGTTTTGGTATACTGACTGCCCCAGGTGGGGTTTAAACCCTGGTCGCCCCGCATGGCAGGCGACAATGCAAACCATAGTGCCAAGAGGTCAATGACCGCTTGGCAGTGGGCTCTATGCACAGCTCCATTACTTCCTGAATTTAAGGCAGTTCTTTATTTCCTGTCTTACATTATTGGACAAACTGATTAATCCATGTGTGTCTGAGTAGTCACAATGGTCAAACACACCTGGATTAATCAGTTTGTCCAATAATCTAAGACTGAATGAAGAACTGCCTTAAATTCAGGAAGTAGTGGAGCTGTGCATAGAGCCCATTGGGTTTGCACTCCTTTATGAGTGAGCTAATATGAGCTGAACACTGTAAGTCTGTAGCAACAAAACTCTGAAATGTATCACTTTGAACAAGTACGTCTTACAAACTCAACTATTACTGTAAATGTTAACATTTTTTGTTTTTGTTTACCCCTAATGACACCAGTGGATGGACTGTAGGCTGTGTGAATCAAGGGAATATGCTTAAAAAGAAGCTTCCAGTATAAAAAGTTAAGGCACCAGCACCGAGGAAGGATAACCCACAAAAATAAAGAAAACGCTTTATACTGTAGAGAATCTCTGAAGGTTTAACCAGAGATGCTGCTTTTCATGAGTCCCAGTGATTTTCCTTTTATTGAAGACAAAATGTTTCTGAGCAAGCTGATTATCATAGCATTACGCCTAAATGCTGCTGAAACCAGGTCAGCAGCAACTTTCACAAGCTGTAGGTTCGTTGCGTAAACAAGAGCCAAATCACTGCCAAACCGGGAAACTGTCAACTCCCCCACACAAATCCCACATCGGCACGCTGTTTGACCCTCGCAAATGGTCTGTTTAGGGCTCATCAACATTCAGCGTTATTAAATTTGCCTTCCTAAATATCCATCATTACACAATCAGACTGTTGCAGTTTCTTTTCACAGTGATGCCTGTGTTTTAGACATGTGAATGCATTCCTCTTTCCTTGAAAGCAGCCTGCGGTTTTCAATGGTTTCTGCTGGTATTTATGGCAGTTAGCAGATAACTTGATGCTTTTACCCAGTTGAAAGCACAGCCTGTTGGAGTATCCAGATGTTTTCAGGTAATAGCAACCTCCTGACCACCACAAAATCCATTGAAGCCTGGAATTCTGAATTTAGAGAGACAAACATGACCGACATACGGTAAAAGCACTAGTAGCTGCAGCATTGTAGAAATATTTCCTTCTTTTTAAATCTTTAGCTGTATTGAAAAGACCCATAAGGGTGCTGCAATGGGGAGAAAAAATATCTTTTACTGTAATTGCTTGTCGAACCTGCTTTTGGTAGCAATAACCTGGAACAAGCTTCCCCAGCAGCTGCTGATCGCTATACTGCACAATGCTGAGGAGGAATTATGGACCATACCTCTTTATAGCGCTGCTGCAGCTCGGCTACACTGAGGTACGAGGCGGCTCTCTTCAGGTCAGTCCACAGCATCTCTACTGATGAGCCACTCCAAACGGTGGATTTTCTTCTCAGAAGCTATTCTGTAGTAAATTTATTTTGATGTTTAGAGCCATTGTCCTGCTGCATCCCCTTGATGGTGGATCGCTGTCCAGCCACCCAGCTGCAGCAAAGCCCCTCCAGTCTCTGTGTGCGTGTGGTTAGTGGGTTTCATTTTGAACTGCTGAAGCAAGCTGCTCTGCTTGTGTCTGGATGACACACCATTAAAAGCTTGGGTTGTAGATGAATTCCACCTTTCTTCAAATCCACGCTCATGCATGCCGTAAGACTCACAAGTACGACTGCACTTGATCACCAGCTTCTCTCACATCAAGTAGAGGAAAGACACGTTTGAAGCTTTCTCGAATGCTCATCATGGCCAGCGTTGCTCTATCGTCGGTTCTCAACGATACATGTGATGCTCAGAAAATCTCAATTCAATCAGACAGATTTCACCTTTTTATATACTTGTGATGTGCAGTCTTGTATGTAGTGTTGTGTGGATGAATGCAGAGCTTGGAGGGTGGGCTAAGTGGGCGTCCTCATTCTAACTGTTAGTGGAAGAAACAAATACAGTATAGTCGGATATTTGCTGTGGGGAAAATACTTTGACTTCTCTACATGGGCCGTGTTCACTGTATTTCTGCATCACCAAGGATAGGCCAATTACAGTATGCTTTATTGATCAAAGAAGGAACAAAACCTTCCTCTGTTAATGTATTTTGTCACCTATAAAGTCTCGCCTACAGATAAAAACTCTCAAAGTGAAAAATGTATTATTTCATGTGATTTTTTTTTTCTTTCTTTGTTTTAAGAGCATACTGTAAAGGATAACTGTCAGAGACAGAAACTTCATACCAACAAAGAAGTCTGCTTTCTGTAGCTGCCAATCCAGACATCAGACGACAACAACAAACACTTCCTCTGTCTGAACATGGAGACAGTAGGTGAGTCAGACAGACACCGAGGTGTCTGCATCTGCATTGTGACTGTCCAATTGACTGACAATGACAAAAACAAAATCACTTGGAATAGATGTTCTCACTGTTTCTTGTTCAGCGTTTCCCAGACTTGATGAAATCCTTGTTTTGTTTTGTTTTCTGTTTTCTCCAGATGTCAGTAAAGTCAGTGCCACTTTTAACCATACACACTAGACATTGACATGGGAACTTAAACCATCTTGGTGTATGCTGGAGTGTGCAAGCTGCAGGTGTAGACTGGACTGTCTTGGTCATAATACCATAAAACTCATTGAACTTAGTCTGCTTTAGTCTACAAACTAGTAATTTAGTTTTCAGGGTAAGGAAAAATTCTTCCTGAGGGTTTTATGACCGTCTTATCACGGCTACCTTAATAAATGAATGAATTAATTCATTTATTTGGAACATAAAAAATAAATTAATTTAAAAACAGAAAATAAAGAACAGTGTAAAAGAACAAAAGTAAAAGAAGTAAAACTTCCGTATATGACTCTACCCCTTTCTTACCTATCTATTAATAAATGAAACAACTTCATAAATCAATTTACAACCATCCAAACGACTATCCCCAATTATTTTACAACCCAAATTAAATATAGACATTCATCAAATGATTTACAATCCTAATATCCACCCAGTGGATATTAATAATAATAATTAATGTACAACAACACTTCTGAAAATCATGCATTTTGTTTGTTTTGTTTGTCGAACCCAACTCCCCCCAACTGTGAACTTTGTTACTCTCTCCTACATGTGCCTATAAATCTATATCTAAGTGTACATAAATATAACTGTACATTCTAGATCTGTATATTGATCAATGTAGGTTGATAAGGGTTAAATTTAACGATATCGACAATCTTGGAGTCTTGGCTCTGTTTACGCCCTTTCCCCCCAGGAAGACCTCACAGTAACTGTTGTAAACCAAAACCCTTTATTATTTCATTCAGATTTTTTATTTTCATTTATTTTAGTGATTTTCAGGGTTTTTTTTGCCAATTGTTCTCATTGCTTGTTCCAGCCCACTCATTGTAAACAATGTGCTCACCGAATCAATTCCTTCAAGCCTCTAAAACACATGTTGCCTCTTTGCTCTCGTCCTTGCCTTCCCTATAATTGTCGTAGTTACAGTATACTTCACAAAAGCTGCTCTTCTGCTTATTGTTTTTCATACTCATACTCGACATGTTTTCTGCTGGTGATGTTTTTCTTATCAGAAAATGTCCTCCATCTGGAAGTTTTCAGTCGTCCTGTTTTGAGAAGCTCTGCTTTATTTTCCCCGTCTGCTGAGGAACTCCCTCCTTTTTATTCCGTCTTTCCAGATATTTTTTTTTACACAAGTGTATTCCCTTCAGACTCGAGTATGTCGGCCTCCAAAATGCACCTTCGACAAAGTTTAAATCTTCCATTATCTCACCACCTTTTTCCTAGGATGTTCTTTCTTTCACCAAGATGTGTGTGGTGGTAGAGTTTGGTTTTTCAAATGATTTGTGCAGTGGACCTGATTTCTGCACAATGCTTCCCTGATTGTAGCCTTGAGGGTGGAGCAAAGTGACAGCCACAGTACATTGATTTTTTACCAAGCATAATGTTCCATCTTGATGCAAAAAACACTGCTGGAAGTCTTGAAGTTGCTGTGATTGCCTTTTAGAAACCCATGCGGCCTCTTCGACTTCCCCGGCATCTCAAATAATAGTGTAACTCTGTGACACAGTGTGCATTTGGTGAACATTTCATTATTGGAATTCTTTCTTAATCCAATAAATTAATTCCTAGGCAGACAGATGGACGGGGCGAATCACAGGTGTAAACTGACAGTGTGTAATGTGATGGCGGCAGTGGATTATAATGGGAAATGTGACAATGAAAATGAAACTAGCAATGACTGTGGACAAATTACTTTCACAGAATGCAATTTATTCCACCATGTTCAGCCATGGCTTTCACCACATAAGCTAATCAGAATAATGTGAGACCGACCAACAACAGGCAGCTCAAGAGGTGTGACAAAATTATCACCCATCAACGCCACCAAGCAGCATGTGTCATTTTAAATGTAGCTTAGCTTGTGGCCACAAGATGAAACACAA
This sequence comes from Decapterus maruadsi, assembly GCA_030347415.2. Classification (NCBI taxonomy): domain Eukaryota; kingdom Metazoa; phylum Chordata; class Actinopteri; order Carangiformes; family Carangidae; genus Decapterus; species Decapterus maruadsi. Next base: position 5,942,515 of record CM064888.1, on the reverse strand, counting down.
ATCATTATTCTGCCTAATAAGTGAATCACCACAGAGAAGGATCTGATCTGATAATTTACAGCACCTAGAGTTTCTGAAATTAAATGTAGTGATAGTGAAGGAAATTTATTTTTTGTTCAGAGGTTTTGAGAAAAAGAACATACGTATACTGAACTCACAGGGTCCAACGTTAAGGTTTTACTATTAGCCTACTTGCCTCATCTAAATTCTTACTTGCCCTGCCTAAGAGGGTTTTTTTTTCTGGCTGTGTGATGCATACTTTTGCTCATGAATTATATCTTCCTAAAATCCATTTCCTGTTGACTGTAGCAGATAGTGGCAGATGACCAGTACCCTATCTGAACAGGTCAGCCACCTGTTCAATGCCCGACAGTTGAAATCTTGAACTGAAGGGCCTTTCATGGCCAAAAACATTAACCTGGACAACATTGTAACAGATAACTGGACAGCTTCAGTATTAATTCAGTAGCTAAAAAAATATTAATGAAGACCAAATTAAAAAAGCGTTTTTAAGATGAAAACGTTGGCCTTCTGAACACCTGTTGTCACCTGTAGAGTAACGCACATTTCCTTATATGGAAAGTCTTGCCGGAATGGTGGGATGTTGGCATGTCAGAATGACAGCATGTAACCCATGAGGAAGAAACATGTCCATTATATACAAAACTACAGAACAAGTATAGAAACAACAGAGAGACTACATGAATCAGAATTACATCAAAATTAGATGAGATTTTTATTCAGGAAAAATACAGTAAATGAACAACAAAACATAGAAAAAATTCAAATAAAATCTAAAAAAAGAAAACAACTTACCCGTCAGCAGCTGTACAACCCAATACATACATCAAACTGAAAAAAAAAAGCTCCCTAAAGATATTCCAATACACAGTGCCAAAAGAAATGTGTGTGCATCTTATGTATGTTTTGAAATGATTTTGCTCAGTTGCACAGTTTAGAGTTGAGTGTTAAAGCCGACTGTTGCTCTCTGTCATGCTGTGATGTTTTCTACACTATGCCTATTTTTACAGCCTTATACCAAATACGCACTGAAAAAGGTACAGCGTGATAGCAGTGGAAATTTGTCTACAGTTTCAAAATATGTGTCTTTAATTATATTGCCTTTTTTATTGTTCACATAGAAACAACTTTAATTGGAGATAAAACACGTTTTCTCTCCGTTTTAATCATGCTGGTGCACTGTGTTTTCTATAGACTATAATAATATATACAGTGATACTCCAAAAAACTCCCACAGTTATGACGTAAACAAGTCAAGCCTGGAAAAACAGCTCCATCTCGATATGTTTACCGCGGCGGAATGCAGCATGTGCATCACCAGGGTCACGCAAACATATGGATTCTTCATCTGTTTTCTCCGCCGTCGACACCTCCCATAACACATCTAACTCAGGCGCAGATCAACAAGAGTTTGTTAGTGAGAAACCGAGTTTGTACTCTAATAGCCGGGCGCAAGTTCGCAGGCGGTGAATTAATTAGCGCTCCTTGGAAAGTTTTATTGACCTTCAGAAAACCAAACTTCAGAACACATACCTACACACACTGATACACCTTCACAGACATTTATACACAAGTCTGGTGGAGGCAACTTGTTCACGCACATCTAATTAATACTAGTTAACTGTCTATATAAAGGAAGCATCTTGAATAAAGCAATGAAAGAACATGCGTTGCAGATTTCATTAAACCAGACGAGTTCAGCCAAGTTCTGATGATCCGGGTGAACTTCTAGTCTATTCAGACAGGCACAGATTTCATCTATGCACTGGTTTACAGAGTGTATAAACAAGGCATGCAATTATCCAACTCAAACTAATACAAAGTATAACATTATGCAGACACAGGTCAGGATATTTATTTAATATTTATCAATTATGAGTTACTTTGGCGGTGGCATGAACAACTTGTTGGTGTGAGTATTTCTGCAAACTGCTGATCTCCTGGGTTGTGATGCACAAGTCTCTGGAGGTTTTATTCTCAGAAAGGTGTGAGGGGGGAAAAAACCAAGCAAGCAGCAGCCCTGGAGATATAGAAATGCTTTGTTGGTGAGAGAGTTTAGAGGAAAATGGCCAGACTGGTTGTAGCTGACAGATGAAAGCTACGGCAACTCGGATAACCACTCTTTACAACCGTTTGTCTGCTGGGGCGGCACGAGTCCATGGATCCAACCTGCACGTGTCAACAGTCCTGGCTGCTGGCAGTGTGATGGTTGGGGGAATGTTTTCATCTCAAATTGGGTTCATGAAAACGAGTGTAATGAGATCAGTGCAGTAACGGTGGCCTCCCCAGGCAGAACATAGGACTCTCCTGGGAAACTGTAGAAGAGCAGCAGCATGAATGTCCACCTGACAAGTGACATGATACGCTCTTGTTGACATAGTGCTGAATCCCAAAGGAGTTTCAGCATCAGATAAAATCTATGCAATGGAGAGCTGCAGCCATTTTAAAGGGAGTTCTTAAAGGGATAGTTCAACATTTTGGCAAATTGCCTTATAGTCATAGCAGTAGGTTTGTTACCTTTAATTGTTGGTGTAAGCAATTTTTAAAACAGCTGCTCAGAGCTACGCTATGGAGGTATAGATAGATAGTGTATATATAGTCAATCTGAAAACATACATACACATATATACCGGTATACAGTACATGTTAAAATACTTAAGACATTTAAGACAATTCTCCAGACCTATTCTGGAGCAAACAACTACAAATAATACACCAAGCCAAACTGGGAAGAAAAGAAGAAAAAAAAGAATGAATGAATATGACAAAATAATAAAACATGAATGTAGCATAGTCACTTTTTTCTGTTTAGTTACACAAAGTAAATTGTGCTCCCAGCACTTGATGTTAGCGTGGCAGTGGCGGAGACGGACGTTAGACATGGATAGTTTCTAGTTGATAGATTAAAATAACACAAATAAAAAACTTGACACAACAAAATGTGACACAACACACACACGCACACACTATCTAAAGTAAGATTAAGGCTGGAGAAAGCATCATTATCAAAAACAAAATCAGTTAGTTTTCACACATGATGCTATCGTCCTCCCAAAAACGCGCATACCTGCTTGGTAACATCCAGGGGCTCGGAAAAAGCATTGCTGGGAGAACTAATCGCCCAACTGCTATTTTTTAGGATAAACACATGTTTACAGCTGTGAGCAGGCACCACACTGCATCTTCATAGAATAAACAGACAACAAATTAGTTGTGATGTGCTGTTGTTGGAAAACAGTGGTGGAGAGACGGATGTGTGAAGTGATGATAAATAGTCTGGTGTGTTTGGTTTTTACCTGCTTGGACATTAATCTGCTGACATCATCAGCCTCCCAACAACTGATTTATTGACGAGCTGCTCGGTAACATCCAGTCATATTCACACAGTACAGTAGCCAACCTCCTACGTGTGTCTCTTAAAATCCGATTAGTTCTCCCAGCAATGCTTTAACTGCTATTTTTTCCTTTTGGATAACACTTTTATCCCACAAGTTTTCTCCTCGGGTTACAGCAGAGCAGCAGACGGAGAGACTTTTAGGTTTTAGTTTTTCCTATTTAGGACTTATATTAACAAAAACATTCCACTGATATCTGCTTTAACTTCAGTTGGTTTGGATTCGCATGCTCCCAGTTCAGAGGAACATCAAGGAGCACCAGCACAGAAGCTGAGTGGTGAGCTCCTGTGGATGAGGGCATTTGGGTTTTAAACAAGCCCCCAAAAAGTATCAGTTTAACTGTGTGCTTTGTTTTGGATATTTTCACCACAAAAAGCCCTTTCCTTCAATGACATTGTTTTTTCAGCTGTTAAAAAATCCTACTCTTATGCCGTTTTGAGCCCACCAACGCTTAACTCTCAAAACTTGTCCGTTTCAATCAGCTGAACTTTGGAGTGCTTGTGAATGCCCTCGTTGCACTTGTACATGGGCGCAGTTCAACTGTTCACTAACTCCAAAGGAAAGTGCTGCTTTGATGACAAAATAAAGCCATGAAAATGGTAGAAATAAAGTAGACACTAAAACTGATACTTTTTTCCCCAGTGGGCACTTTTTTTTTTCAAGTGGCGTTTTTGTGGATGAACTCTGCCGACAGCGGTACATCACTCAGCTTCTGTAATGGTGCCTGGCTGCCTCTCTGAACCGTGCACTAGTCCAGATCTACTGCAGGTGAAATAGAATATCCAGTAGATAGCACAACTTCACACAGCCGCATGAAATTGCTTTAAAATAATACAGGTCCAGCCCAATGGAAAAAAAAACTCAAATTTTGAGCTTCAAAAATAAAAATGGTAAAATTCAATCATTTTTCAAAATTGTACATGTGTACCCTGATAACGCTTAGTCATAAATATAGTGTTTTTATGTATTGTGTTTGTTATTTGATGCTTGGCTTGTGCCTGAGGTCCTATATTCCAGCACCACTTCATTGCCAGTTGAAGCTGCCAATATCTGCCCCAATGGCTGTTTGCTGGTTTTGCCACCGGTGTCAATATGCCAACTCTGACAACAAGTAGTGATGCAAAAACAACAGCTGGGATCGCTGACTGTCAAAACAAGGAAACGGTGAACCAATTTTGTTTTAATCTTTAATGCATGGGTTTCTTATATAAATGCAAGTTATGAAATTAAAATGTAAATTTCAGTTTGGGTAAGTATAGGATCGGCACATAACAGATCATGTGTTACTTTGTGCAGCTGCAGAAAAACACCTGTGCAGAGGAACAGTAGATGGACCGAGACACTAAGAGAGTGAATAGAGTAGACAGTATGAGACTCTTTCCCTGTTGCTTATTCTTTCCTACCTGCTCATATTCATGCCATTTGTAGAAAAGCACACTTAGACTCTAATAAATGTAATAAATGCTTGTTTGAAGTTGAAATGGAGACCTTTCATAGACACTTGTCTCAGAACGTGCACTTTCCTGTCAATATGGGGGTGGGGGGGGGAGTTGCTTGGCGCTCCATCCCACATTAAAAAGCTCTTTGCCTGAAAGGATTTCTGCTAAATTCATGAATTATTGAAATGAATGAAGAGACATGGGCAAAGTGGACCAACATGTTGGATCATTGATACCAGCCAAAAAAAAAAAAGAATGAAAAGAGGAAAAATGACTTTGCAGCTGTTGAGCTCTTAATGACTTCTCGCAATCAAAAAGTGGTAAAATGCATTTAATGAATTGCATGTTTTGACCCCAACTGGTTGTCATTATACTGTAAACCGTTAACAGATATTGATTTCATGGAAGGATCAAAGACCCTATCAGCTAATTGTTACTGTATCTTGTAATAAATTTCTTCTCTGTGGAGAGTGCACATGGGTCAGCTGAGTTCTTGTAACCTTCAGCTGCATCTGGATCTATTATGCCAGCATGTAATGTGAGTTGCAAAGTGGGAGGAGTAGTTTCCAGTATCCAGTGTCCCAGAAGTAAAAGCCTCATTCATTTTCAGCATTGATAACACAGTTACTTTGGATGGAATTACCCTGCAGTGCTATTGTAAGAAACCATTACCTTAGTTTGGCACACAGAACAACTCTGAAGGACAGTCCTCCTCTGCTGTGTAACATTGCAAAACTTACAAACATGGCTGTGTCAAAGGGAGGCTGAAAACTCGTCCGTGCACTTGTTACCTGTAGACTGGACCACTGTAATTCCTTATTATCTGGATGTCCATGTGGCTGTGTGAAAAGCCTCCAGCTGCTGCAGTGTGAGTACTGACAAGAAAGGAGATCATATCTCTCCTGTGTGAGCCTCCCTGCACCAGCTCCCTGTAACAATCAGGATGGAACTGAAATCTGCAGTGTTGTTATAATGGTCACTTCTTGTTCCTAGTGTTTCAGGGAGAGGAACAGGAGGCAGAACCTTCAGCTATCGAGCTGCCATGCTGTGGAGGCAGAACCAGGTTGGCTTCTCTCTCTCTCATAGACAGCTTGGGTCTGGCTAGTGTTTCCAATCCCAATTAGACACTGACCCTAAAAGCCTGGTATTTTGTGTACGTAGGTTTTCTTTCTTACTGACCCAGCAGAAATAAGACCAACTGGACTTCAGTCTGCTTTTCCCATAGTTGGATTTACTGAAGGAAAAAAAACTGAAAAAAACAAAACAAACAGTCCAACCACAGTTTTCTCCATTGACAACTTCCCTGTCTCGACCTGTCTTGGTTTCCACCACTCTCTTCAGCTTAACCTCCTTTTCCTGACTTGACAACAGGTTCCCTTTGTCAAATTGGCCCATTGTCATAATCCCTATCGTCATAGCAGTAGGTTTGTTACCTTTATTTGCCGGTGCAAGCTATTTTTAGATCGGCGGAGCAGAGCCGTGAGCTGCTCAGAGCTACGCTATGGAAACTAATGGGATTTTTTGGTGTCCCTCATCAAACTCATCAAATACACAATCCAACAACTCCGAAACGCTCAGGTGGACAAGTCGTTTGATGAGGGAAACCAAGAAATCCCATTAGTTTCCGTAGCGTAGCTCTGAGCAGCTCACAGCTCTGCTCCGCCGTTCTAAAAATAGCTTGCACCGACAATTAAAGGTAAGGAACCTACTGCTATGATGACAGGCATTATGGCAATGGGCCAATTTGACAAAATGTTGAACTATCCCTTTAAGTTTCCACACATACTCCAGTTGTTCTACTGTCCAACATGTCTGCTGTCTGAGGAATACACAGCCTGTAGCAGACGTGTTTCCAATAGGTCAGCATGCCCTCGTTTTGTCCACATTCTGCATTCTGCTATGCAGAAATTTCAAAGTACGGAGCCATTATTTCATAATTCTATAGCCATTTCACTGGGCAATAAACATTCACTTCATGCAAATTTCCCCAGTGTGATACTAATAAAGGATTATCTTCTAATGTTGAATTAAAGCAACACACTTGTTTGTTTCCACTTTAAATGAGATCCTGTTTCTGAGGCTATCTTTAAAAAGAGAGGAGAAAAACACTCTTAGGACCAGATGAGCAGAATTTACAGACTGAATTTTCTAAGGACACACAGGAAGACAGAGTACCGGCATTGCTTTTGAAATCTTTCATCAAGCAAATAACAAGAATGGGGGCTGCAAGAACGAGAGAAATTTAGCTAAAGCGGAAGAAAGTTGTAGCTGAGTGCTGGTAGAGAGAAGTGGAGTTGATGTGTTGTCAGACGGACCCGTAACCTGGTTAAGACAGATCAGAAAGCAAGAATCAGAGAGGAGGGGGGAGGAGAGAGGGAGAGAGAGAGACGGCGAGTATGTCATGCACAGCACGGAGCCTTTTCTCCTCCTGTTGTCAATTAAAGCAGGCGGCTCTGCACCTGCATGTGGATGCCAGGCCGGTGCTTCTAGCCAGCGTTCACCTCGGCACCAGGCCCACTGTCCAACCAGCTCTTAATGAGGGGCTTTGTGTGGATAAAGGGGGGCTGGCGTGTATACTCAGGCACCCATACATGTCAATTAGGGCGAACCAATCCGAGGGAGATCAAGGACTCATGCCTCGCTCTCTCCCGCTCTTAGATTCTTGCTCTTTATACTTTCCTCAAGTAAGACTGATGGACAGACATGTAGATATGGGACTGCAAGATTTTCAAATGCGTGGGCTTGGAAATGACTAACTGTAATCCTCACAGAATGAATCATAGCCGATGTCTTCCTTATTGGAAATGTTAGAGCCAAATCCATTCGAACATGAAATTTACATATTTCATCAAAAGATAAATCTTCGGAGCAGCAGTGTTTAAGAATTTCTGTGCGAGCCTCCACTTTGTCTTGACAGTTATGGGATGCAACACTTCCACTGTGATACATTTTTATAGTTAGTTCCTTGTCTGCACACAACAGTGAGAAACCATTTGGCAGCTTAAGGCATAAACAAACATCGTAGGAGTCAATCAAGGGAGTTACCAATAATATGACATTTCATATTTGCGTCAGCGGTTAAACTGAAGAAACCTTGACTGTGCGGTTTAAAGCCGTACAGAAAGGTGTTGAGAGGAGACGGGTTTCGGCGAGCTGTCGTAGCTTATGGCGCGGAATGCAAATGCAGTTAAAGAGCAGCTTTTCACTTCAAACAGCATGCCACCCACAAAAAAAAGAAGAAATATCTTAATGTGCTTCTTCTGATTTCTACTGTAACTTCAGAAATGTGGGTGTTACTGGCATTATTTTTAATATAACTCATGGAAACACACATACAGTAGCAGAGACTGGTGTTTGAAATGTGTAAGTGTGAGCTGACACTCAGAAGTGTTAAGCCTGACAAATGCAGTATATTTGTAATCCCAGCAGTAGCCATAAGATTGACTTTGAGTTTTTTTCTTCTTCTTCTTTCCCTGTTCTGATCAACATTGTCAAGACAAATGAAACAAGAAGTGTGCAATTTTAGCAGGTACGTCAGAAAGGAACAAGAACACAGTGAACAAGCTCCAAATGCGAAGCAAAGATTTTGCTCTTCAACAGGTTTTGGGACAAAGCTTAGTGAACACAGTGTAACTGGAAGAAGAGGGGAAAAAAAAACCCCTGAAACACTCACTTGAGACAGCGGGAGTGAGGGGAAAAGAAATTGCCAGTATGAAGTTAAAGGTAAATTTGACAGAGAAGTTTGGGAGAAATGATTGCTCATCAATCACAGCCGAGCTGGTGGGAGCAGATGATGAAAATCTCAGTCGAATTGAAAGGTAGACTTTTTCTATCTGTGAATGTTTCCTCTCTTCAAACAGAGACCTCTCCCTGGAAAGCAAAGGCGATTTTTCATTTTTTTTTCATTTTTAAAGTCGTTCCTGACGTAGAAAAGTCAAAGTAGAGGTCTTGTCACTCACAAGTCTTACAGTACGTGAGTGATGCGTCAACTGCTGCTGAAAGGATCAGTCGGCATTACAGAAATTACAACCCTATAGAAACATGATGTATGAAAAAAATGGTTTTATATAATACCATTTTACCATTTTTTCATACATCATGTTTTTTTGTTACGTTATCACAGGCTGTTTCCTCGCACACATTCTGTCATGTGCAATAATTCGAAATCAGTTGTGCTATACCTGCCAGGCTGCACAATGACTCCCGACGTATCTACTGTACGTAATTCAGTTAGCAAAGGTGATCCGTCGGCGTGATTGAGAAGATAACAAACATGTTTTGCCGAGTTGCCTTCGAACGCCGCAGTGAATTGCGGCGCGCCGATGCCCCAGCCCGTGGTTATCATGTTTCTAACCAAGCATGTAATTGTGTGATTGCTGCCAAGCTGCAGTGACGCCATGTTGCCGTCTCTCCTTTAATATTAACTCTTCTGTGTATGTCTCAAAGACACAAAGACGTCATGCTCGGCTGCTGTTCTTGCACATGCTAAATCGCTCTTGGATGTCCGCCGCATTTATATGTAGCGGCGAAAATTGCTTTGCATCCCCGACAATGTTGGCGACGAGGAACGGCGTGTTCAGAGATGCAGCCCACACGCCATGACACACCGTTCTCCTACCACACTTTAGGGGGGCTAATATTTTAGTATGCAAACATTTTATTCAGGAGCGCCTAATTTACTGAAGCCCAGCTAAATAATTCATGCGGCCTCTCCTGAGTGGTAACACAAAGGTATGCGAGAAATCCCAGAATCACAAGACATACATGTGCATGAGGCAGATCATCATACTCACAGATGCTTGCTGACAAATAGTACAACAATATTACACACTGCATTCAATTAAACCTGAACTTTACAGTATACAGACTTCAACTAGAAATCTGGCAGGAAACTCAAGCTCATAAAAGCCTGTCACATTGTTTTGATTCTATCCAACATATTGATTTTATTTAATTATCTTGTTTGAAACAATCTCAGTATTTTTACTGTCATTTCTTTTTCCCTTGCATAGAACAAGTCAGTCCTGCTTGTGTGAACATGATGAAAGTTTTGCATTTTACAGTATTACTTGTCAAAGTTTGTTCTCTTCCTCAGCATAAGCCAGTGTTTTTCAACCTTGGGTTTGGGACCCCAGGTGCGGTCGCCTGGAATTCAAATGGGGTCTGAAATGTCTAGTAATTGAATTTGGATTCTTTTTAAAGGCACCACACACAACTGTATTCAATACTTTATCTTTCTCAAATATAATTCAAGGTCAAATAAAATACAGCATATAAAAATATTACATGCTTGCGGGGTCGCTGGGAATTTGTGATGTCAAAATGGGGTCACGAGCTAAAGAACGGTTGGGAACCACTGCCATAAGCCGTCTCCAACAGTGGAGAGCAGCATGCAAGCTTTCTTCTACACTGTACTGTAATTAGTGTGCTAACTAACTAGCTAACTAGCCAACCTAGCACAATAGCACGTCGATGTAGCCTCCAATCAGCCCTGAAGATGCAGCACAGCTCAGAAAGCCTGTTGGAAGCTTTTATCTGAAAACAATTGCAGCTGATGATCTCGTCAAGAATCCGCAATCCACAGCAAGAAACCTCCTTTACCTGTAGCTGAAGTCATAGCCCATTGAATGTCAAATACATGCACTACATCCATCATAATTATGTTTGCAAAGCACAGTAGAATAATGCATCCATTTTATTTTTGTAAATTATTTAAAAGCTTCAATATTTTTCTCACTGTGTTTATACTTGGTAATGAGCATCACATCACAGCAAATGACTAGTTCCTCTTAATGCATTTCTAAGCATGTTTCAATCAAACGATTCTGACTGGGCAAGTTAAACTCGTACTGTATAATAGGTTTCATTATTCTTAATTCATTATGCCTCTCTGAACTCCCAGCTCGATCAGAAATCAGTGGGCGTTTTACCTGTTAACTAATGAACGATTCTGTTCTGTCATCACTAGAGAAACAGAGCTCTCTTTTTAGTGAAATGTGAAACCAAAGGATGGGGTAGCTATTTCTGTCATTTCAAAACTGGAGAGGGAGAACAGGTGCTGCATTTCTGTTGTATCGTTTAAAAAAGGAAAAGAAAAAAAACCTGCGATATGACACCTGGACTGTCATCCTGTTTGGACTGATCTGCCATTTATTCAACAACTAAAATATTGGTTTGTTGTGTCAGGGATGACTGTCATGTGCCCTCTGAGCCTCATGAGATGCTCACAGTGGATTTGAAGATTCCTGTCCTGGTTGTCCATCTTCTCCTAAGTAGTACAGATGTGTCGCTTCAGGCTTGAGAGTTGCACTCTGGTGGCCTACAGCAACTAGAAAAGTACAGTCCAGCTCAATGTGGAAGGCTGCAGGAAATCTGTAGATATTGGCGATACAGCGAGGGCGGACTTCGGCCTTGCAGAAGGTCCCCGTGTCTGTCAGTGTGACATTGAAAACGTCAGTGCTGATGTCACGGAGATTCGAGGCTGTCCCCGGGAGAGTGACATCTGCACCGCGGGCATCTTGAGCCAGATCTGCACTTAGTCTGGATGGGTGGGAAATAGATTTGTTTGCCTCAAATGAGAGTACTGACCGTCTCCCGCAGCTCTCCTTCGGAGCCACAACAGCCCCTGTGCATGGAGACGTGATCTACATGCTGCACGGCTAAATAAAGCACTTCTCAGCTCGTCCTCCATGCATCTAGTTTGCCATAGTGTAAGGTGTTGTTCTGTGCAGTAAAAGCAGAGGAGGGAAGATGGAGTGTGACTGGCAATCAAAAAGCTCAGTGCATTCTGTATCATTTAATATTTGCAGTGTGCCTAAACCTCACCTGACAAGGGAAAACTATGCAAATCTTTAGATGGATTAGGATAAATGAAATTGTCATTTGCTAAGACGGGAACATCAGAAGTTTTATGATTGTCTGTAATGACTTTAGAAGTTAAGAAATTAAACCTTTCAGAAATTCTTATTTCTTAAGAGAAAGTTTCATCGTGCAAACTCAAGATCTCATGATACATTTGTTTTCTCTAATTTGAACTCAATTCTTCTTCAGGCTCCCTGAAGGATTCCTCCAGCGGTGATGAAAATCGGCATGATTTCCCAGGCGAGGATTTTTCTACTCTGTGGAATTCACTGCTGTTTTTATTTTTTTACCTTCCGAGAGACCAAATACAGTATTCTAAATGCCCTAAGAGATGTCTGAAAGAAATTAATCACTTCTTGCCAAGCTTTGACAAGCTGTTTTTCCAACCTATTTTCTGGATTTGGTGACATTTAAGGGCCCTTTAGGTAATGCTCTGCAGGCAGGTTAATTCAAAAATATTCCATTGAATCACCAGATGGACAAAAAACTGCCTCGGCAATCATCAAATCTATGGGCAGGAGCTTAATATGGGCAAAAGAGCAAGGACATGCAGGATTCAGAAAGAAGTCCAAACTGAAAGACACACAATGTTTGATTGTACACCACTTCACTGCATTAAAAAAAAAAGGTAATTAAGGCAAGGCTGCGACACTTTCAAAACAGCTCTATAGCAAAAGGTTGCAATGAGTACAATTGCTTGGTATAGTAGAGGTCCAGTGTTGAACCCATCATGTGTCCTTGCTCTTTCACTTCCTGACAGAGTGTTATTATCCCCTCAGAGGTGCATGAAAAAGAAAAAAAAACTCTCACAAACCATTAAGTTTATACTACGTGTACAAACTGGCAAACATTGAGTATTATCGGTGGTCTTTAAGAGCGCACTTTGTCTGACACTGCCCACACACGGATAGGTAGGAATGAACAGGTATAAAGAACTCCGGATTTGACATTGGTTAAGCTTTGGCAACATGCAAAATAAAAGAAAATGTGAAATTTCTCAGAGAAAATGGCTTCGCACTAAAGCATTTTTTGACATGTCATGGGAAAAATTCAAAACTAAAAATGTTATGATGGGTCACTTACCTCTTGCAGACATCTTACCGTCAGACGGTACAAGAGAGAAAAACAGAGGAAATCAAATAAAATCTTGAGCAGCTCAGCACCCACCACTTCCTTCAACACGCTCAGAGTGTGCGTCGGGGTCACAGCTCCAACATGGAGGCCAGAGCAGTGTGTTGCCATTTTAACAGCAAGCCGGGCAGCGAGAGCCTTTTCCCGGCTCTAGGCTTGATGACACATGCATTGACCTAAACCCACATCAGTGGGTGGAGGAACGTCGGTGCTCCATCTGATGTATGAGCCCAAAGGTTTTATGTTTGCACCAATTACAGCTCTTCATCGACATGTGTTTGATCCAAGGTTCCCCAAAGAAACAAACCTGATGGAGGCTGAGCGCGTCTGTGTAGTTATTTATGTTGGAGCTGATGCATATGATATGCCCTTGTTTACATTTGCAGATGCCTTGACATGTATACTATGCACTCATCTACAGTCTGTATGTGTGTTCTTGCAGTAAATGCACAGCTTTAGAGCTTTGCAAGGAAGGGGGATCACTTCTGAGCTGTCAGATGGAGTCCGTGATTCTTTTCATGCCAGATGGTGGCAACTTTTCATCACAGAGCAGGTTTTAGACCGAATGGCCACACGTTGGTGCTGGTTCAGATCTGTCAGATACAGGCTTACGGTCCAGAATTCAATCGGGGACTAAAAGAATGATGCTGTTTTCCGGCTTGACGTGGCTTTATATTCATGTTCCCCAGCCAGTAATAAAGGTGAAGGGGGATTCTCCAGCTAGAGGGTGGATGTGTGTGTGCCACTGTGGGCTATGTCACAGCTGTGTTTGCTTTCCTTTGTCCGTACATGCTGGTACTGTGTGATGCATGTTACAGATGTTTATTCATAATCTCAGACATGATGAGCCCCAAACGTTCTGAATCCGTCTCCAAATAAAGAAATCTGCTAATTTCCTCTGATGCTTGCATTTGTTTGAAAAACGTATAGATTTTCTAGCATTGTCGTCTGTTATACCATAATATTTCTTACATCTTATGCATTAATATTTCTAAAGCTCCAGTACTGGCAGAATTGAGGGAGGTGATCTCCTGATTGCCTCTGAAGGCTAGTAAAGAAGCAAACATACACCACCTGCTATAATTCAGACCTGATAGAGAAATGTGTACTTGACCGTGAAAAGTAAAATGAGCCATTCACACTAAGATACAATAAGATATTGTACTGTAATATAGCATTCATATATTCTACAAAAACACCATCCTTAGCACATGTACACACACAGTGTCAGTTGTTCTCTAATAGCCATTAAAGCACTGCCACACTCTGAAAAGCATCTTCAAATTACTGCACTGCAACATAAAAAAAATAAAACATGATTGTGATGTGGAGCGCTCTGCAACAACAAACACCATTATTACACTCCTGGGACAAACAAAAAACGAAGACGCCGCTGCCTGCCAATTAAAAGAAAATATAACTGTCTATGAGAACTAACTGCCAGATAATTGGTGAAAGGGTTCAGGTCTATCAACAATCCAGCAGATGGACTGTCATGATAGCAGTGTGTGGGAAACGGTGTATTTATGGTTTTTGTGTAGGGATATAATTTATTAATCTCACCCAGGGTCCTCCTATTCAATCACCAATGTTCCTGTCGTGCTCAGTTTGAACAGTTTTTGTTAGCGGTTGCTATTTCATAAAACACAAATTGTATTGGTTTGTAATTTTTGAAAAAAATGTGCTATGAAAGCTCCCTCAGCCGTCGCTGTGTGAGGGAGCCGTAGAAATCTCACACTACTGTATCTGCATGTCAGGGTGTCACTGAGAGGTGAAATATCTTAGTAATTGAGGTGAATCAGTCCTGCAAGCTAAGATTGGATGTTACTCAAAGCTTCATGATTTATTTCACAGTTTCTTGAGTTGTTAGGAAGGGAGTGAAGTGCTTAATGTGAAGCAGAGGGTGATGCAGTCAGATGCAATCGCTGCTCAGGTGCTGCCCAGAAATGTTCTAACATGTTTTCCTTCTCGATACTGATTCTGATACCTCAGCTTTATGTATCGGCAAATTCTGAGGCATTATGTTAAACTTTTTTTTTTAATAGTGTATGGATGTGGTATATAACTTACAGCATTGTTACATCACGAATCAATTGGATCTCTTTTATTAAATTTGACTAGAAAAAGAAGAATAAATAACAATCCTAGTGCCAATCGTCAAAATAAAAGCCTTGTGTACAGTAGCTATAACCATGTTGTATTTTTCAGTGCCACATTGCTAACGCTTTTGAATATAGTTCTATATCTTGGGGACAGCTTACAGGCTACAGTGAGTAGCTATGGGAAAAGGATGTGATTGGCCAAGGAAAATGTTGTTTGATTTGACTTGCCAAGTCCCGTGACCGATGCTAACCGCTTCGCCAAGAGGTTGGCACCCGCTTAGCAGGTGGGTTAGCACGTCTTTTAACCCTTTATAGGGCACTCATTGAAATAGTTTGAAATTCAATATTCCAACCTTAGATTGTTATTCTAGGACATAACAAACCTTAATTGCAATTTTGACATTTTTCAAAATTTTTCATTTTCATGTAGAAATTGAAGGTCAACGAAGTGTTTTGGTTCCTTGCCCGTTTGTGGTAAAGAAAAATTCCAATAAGTGTATGTATACAAAATATAAGAAAAACATAATAAAGTGCAAAAATTATTAAGTTTTAGAACATGTATGGCTTATACATTGGGATTATTATAATATTATTGTAATAATAATAATATATATGTATATAGGCCTTTGTATATAATTTATACATCATATTTTATACGGTTATAAAGTCACTCATATTCACTATTTGTAGCTTCAAAATGTCTTGAAATTAGTTAAAATTATCTCTAAATGACTGAATAGTTATATAAAAACCTTAAACTACATTAATTAATCTAAAGAATTTACACAAATGTTTATAAAATCATAAACTGAGAAAAATCACTCATATTCACTATTTATAGCTTCAAAATGTCTAAAATTCTCTCTAAATCACTGTTAAGTTATATAAAAACATTAGGCAACATTAAAACATACTTTCCTAAGTTTTATTGCCTTTTTTGAAGGAAATGCACTTATATGGTTTGTTACCTGAATAGGGCATATGTCCAAAAACGGACACTTCAGTGTTTACCATAAACGGGCATATGATCAAATATGGACACTTCATTTTTTATGGTGTGTTTTCACTCATTTCCATAAGATCTCCACAAAACATACTTATGTCATGACTTAGCACAACTAATCAACTGTAAAATGTGTGAGTGTCATCAACTTAGCTTGATTAGTTGTGATGTATCCAACCAACTTTTGAGCGTCTTTTTCCGTTGAAAAAAGAGCTGATTCCTGCTCGCTGCTGATTGGTCAAAGGCTATGATGCCGTTAAATGATGGTCTTTGCTGATTAGCTTGGTGAAGACCATTTTCTTGCTCTTAACAGAAATCAGTTGTCCAAAAACAGTCACTTGCCCGGTAAAGGGTTAAGGGTGAGTGAGTTTACTTCCGGTACCGCTACCACCACAACCCGTCACTTCACCTTACTGGTCCCTCATGACTGTGGCACAAGGGCAAGCTGGTTAGCATGCTAACTTCAGTAGAAAAGTAGATGTGAGACAAGAGTTAGCCTATCTCTTGCTTTCCTGGAGTAGGGTTTGACCTGTACTATAGCCAGCCACCAACTTTTGTGGAGCTGAGAATGTGTCGATCTTTAAATGATGGCTTCCGTATAACACCATTTAACAGAAATCAGTTCTTTGCCATTCTTGTAGTGACCGACAGGCGCGCTACAATGCTAACTGTTTTGTACGTCTTGTATAGGTGAGTGAGTTTAACTTCAGTACCGCTTACCGCCACACGCCGTCACTTCTCCTTACTGGTACCTCGTGACTGTGACTATACCTGCAGACCTCCGTTAGACCAGCACCAGATCCTCATCATCTTCAGGCGGCGTCTCAGTCATTTCTGCTATATTGGTACATATGGTTTTGCGCCTATTGTAGGGCTGCTTGAATACATCCGAACCTGCATTTTTAGAAAAACATTTGAGTATTCGTACGTGCGTGTGTTAAATGGGATAAGTGTGACATTTCAATTGGCGGAACTTGTCAAATGGCAAATCTAAAAATGCAAACTAGCAGCAGACTGGCGAGTTGTCAGTGCACTTCCCCTGTTTTCTTGTGTTTGTATTTCAAACCACTTGATTTAGACAGTTTTCTCTCAGTCTCTCCCAACACCTACCCTGTCTACTTTTTCCTTTCCACGTTAGAAGCCTTGCTTTGCCAAGGTTGGTGCGGTTCCACTTAACATATTTCTTTTCTATTTTGACCATCTGTCTCACTTACACAAACAGATTTGCTCCTCTTTCCTCTCTCTATTTTTTTTGACTCATCTCTCTCTCTCTCTTTGATGACTACTGTTGGATTTTTCTTTTTCTCATCTCCATCTGCCAAAATGCCTATGATTAAAGATCCTTACATAAATTAGACTGTCTATCAGGTTTTTTTTTCAATGGCTCTCTATTTTTTTTATATTAAGCAAATTCAATGCTATGTATCCTCCATGCTGTGAATGTGACAGTGAAGTACCATGACCTTGGAGGTGCTGCACCACAGCCAACATTCATAAGGGCCATCCACTTAAGTTGTTGAATATACTGAGCCCAATGCATTATTTCTCTATGACAGTACTCAGTAATTAAACCAGAAAACTTGACTATGAGTGGTGTGTAGTTTCATCCCCAACTTGAATCTTGCAGAAATTTTATTTTCTGTCTCTTTTGCTAACATTAAACCCACTGTTTAATTTTTAATGCTGAGAAATCAAGAGAAAGAAGGCTGAGGTGCAGCAAGTTGCTTACAGCTAACCCTGCTCATACTAATGCTCTTATAAACTCCCACAAGTGAACTGACCGAATACTGCATAAATTAAGCTGCGCTAAGCCCGGCGTGTTTGTGTTGACTGGAGTTGTTCTTTATGGTCAGCAGAGCTCCATGGGAGACCATGACTCTTCCTCTACCAGACAGAGACTATGAGAGATCTTTATTGTAATTGGCCTTGGAGGTAATAAGCAACGCTCATCACCCCATCGGCCTCCCACGGAGCTCCCATTCCCATTATCCCCCTGCTCGTTCCGATTCATTAAGCCTCCAGTGAGATTGGTCAGAGTGGTGGAAGAGAGGACGGAGCATTCATTTTGGTTAAGAAGATCCCCGTTTCCTTTGACGCTTCTCCTTAAATGGGCGCTAATTGGCAGAGAAATGTTAATGGTGTGAGAAATGTTTGATAAATACAAGTGAGCCCTTCATCTAATGACGGGACCTGCATGCGTCGACTTCTTCTCCACTCCGGCTTTTTTCATGCCCCGCACTGCCCTGTAGTAAATTATTATTGAAGGTTAATGCATCCAGCGCTACCCTCAAGTTATCATCGGGGTCGGTTGTGCGTCAGTACATCAGAGTGAGGTGTGTGTGCGTGTGCGTGGAGACGATGGACTTCACAGATCTCTCAGAAGCACTCAAGAGTCTTCCCTCAGGCTCGTCTTCCTCTCGGAGTCCTGACCTCCATCTGTCCACCTGGGCGGACAATTTGTCTTATATTATTTCCCTTTTGTGGCCATTGGTATCTTTGTGGATTTGTGGTCTTACCTTATCGCAGGTTAAAAAATAAAAAAAAAATCCTCACAAACAAATACAGGTGAAGGTCTGAGTTGTTGATTGGGGCTTTGGTCTGAGCGCATCTCGGATGATTTCAAACACTGATGCCCTTTGTTGATCAAAGACTCCTCTCCTTCTCACCTCTCCTCTTCTCTGTTGCTCTGTTCAAGGCCTCAGAAGATGCAGGGAGAGGTTTTTTACCTCTGTGTGTCTCTTTTTGCTTTGTTGATGGGGAATGAATTGAAAGCTGGATTTTGTTGTTGATGCTTCACTTCATGGTATAAAATCTGAAGAGTCTGAATGAAAATCCTGCTGTTTGGAAGCCGCGGGCCAGGGCTTTTTTGGTTCAGCGGGAGGTTTTTTTGAGCTGATGCATCGTTTTAAATATCTGGCGTGTTTTTTATTAGCAGACTTTTACAGGTTTTAGCCAATTTATTTCAAATCATGCGTTTTTCAAATCACCATCATGCCATACAAATCTACATTTTAACAAATTCAGCTGTTTATTTCCGCTTGCAAAATGTATTAAGAGAGGTGTGAAACCTGAACCTGTGCAGAGAAATCAGTTGAAACCACTCTCTGCATCTAAGTCTGTATGGCATGCATTTGAAAACTGATGGCAAAATGAAGTGATTTGCAATGACAGAGTGATTTAATAATAAAAAAAAATCTTGCACCCACATGATTCTGGTCCTTTGAGGGCAGACTACATGTGTTTTCTTCAATTACTTCCAGATTTCTATGCGCTCATTGCTCTCCTCCTTGCTGTGCCAAAAATGGCATCCAGTGGTCTGGTTTAAGGTGTTAAATATGGATGCCCAGGGCAAGTGTCAGAATAACTTGAACAAATTGCAGTCTGCCGCAGATAACTCTGACTCATTATCACCAGTTGTGTGGTTAATTCTAGGGCCAGAAAAGAAAGAGTGTGCCTCCAGACTGAAGTGACTACAGCTTGCGATAAGCCGCTTTAGCACCTGTGATCACAGCTAGCCATTGCTCAACAACACGACGAGCTGACACCTGGCGGCGTTGGCATCTGTGGCGGGGGAAGAGGTTGAGGGTGGTGGGTGGGAGGGGGATTGTGGGTACTCGCAAATAAACGGTGAGAAAGCTGTGGCTCAAAAATACTATGTCCAGGGATTTTCTAAATTACCCTCATGCTGAGTTCAGTCACAGTAAGGTACGAAAAACCATAATCGTGGCCCCCAAAGGAGCCCTGGGGGGGGCGGCCGAGGAAGCACTCTGTCTTGGTTTTCCTGACGTTAACTCGATTATTATTAACTTCTGTTCAAGGTATCACTTTTGTTTTCTTTTTCGACCCAACAGGAGGCTCAAAGTCACGCTGAGAAACAACAGAGGCTATTACCATGCTGCATTATTTCCTGGCTGCCCTGTGGCTTAGATGAGGGACTCGCCATTCGCAAAAAAAAACAAAACAAAAAAACATTAGAAACATTAAGCACTCCTGCTTTCTCCTGGCGAGCCACTGTCATTTTCAAGACGGGAACATTTGCTCAGTCATGCTCTCTCATTCTCTCCCTCGGCCTCTGCTTCACTGATACTGTCATTTTGGAAACAGCATTTGCTCCGTCACTCTCTATCGCCCCTCCTCTATCCCTCTCTCCCTCCTTCTGCCCTCCACTCATTCATTTTCTCACCCTTTCCTCCTTGTTTCTCCTCATTCCCCTACTCAGGCAGGACACGAGACAAGATAACACGCCGTTTCAGTCCTGGATGCAAAATTGTGTCCCCCCCCCCTCCATTCATCTCATGCATCCTCAAACAGTATAGGGAAATGCAGTCACAGTCTCACCTGAAGATAAAAGGCTGTGGAGTGTGTCAGAATGCAGCATAAATCTAAAAACCTTCCTGTGATGGTGCCACGGGGGATCGAAGGTCAATGAGCTCAGACACATTCTAAATCCCTGCAGAAATACCACAACCCGTTTCTCCTCAGGCTCCCTGCGCACCCGATTCTCTGCAAAAAACACCTCTGGCAAAACAAGCACAACACGTGTTCCTTAAATCATCTCAACAAAGGACTTTATTCATTCCACCTTTTTTTGTGTGTGTGTGATGTGGAAAGCAATCAAATCCTCTCCTGAAAATCCTGTGCTTTGGCTCTGTCTGTCTGTCACTCAGGCTGCGCTTCCGAGCTCGGCCGCGTGGTGGCGACCTGCGCTGCCTGCACACCATCACCAGAGCCTCATGTTTCCTCATAAAGAACCCGGGACTCGTCCTCACCCGACGCACACCGGCAAGCCGGGCTTCTCCTCCGCTGGCAGCCCCAGACCATGACTGTGTGACTGCGTGCAAGTTTCTCTCCCTCCCCTCGCCGCCCTCATCCTCAGCGCTCAACTTCTTCTCAGAGCTCCTGTCAAACTGAATTGCCGACCTTGACAAGAGCCTGCTGTGGGGAGGAACTTTACCAGGGGGAGGAGGAGGAGGAGGTAGTGTGTGTCTGCGCGCGCGCGTGTGTGCGTGCGTGTGTATGTGCCAGTGTGTGCTCCGGATCTGGCGCTCCGCTCCTCTCCTCTCTCCTCTTTCCTCTCCGTCTCCAAAAAGGATTCGAGGAAAAAAAAGTCCGCTCGCTCCTCTGGAGGAGGAAACTGGAGCCGCTCGGACAGACAAGACAGGGAGGCTG
Organism: Decapterus maruadsi; assembly: GCA_030347415.2. NCBI lineage: Eukaryota > Metazoa > Chordata > Actinopteri > Carangiformes > Carangidae > Decapterus > Decapterus maruadsi. The sequence continues at coordinate 5,921,394 of CM064888.1, read as the reverse complement.
AAGTTTAAGAAGAACACCGCATCTCAAGGACGCAGGAGGAGGAGTGGATGGGAAAAAAGTACGAGGAGCCGCTTTGCCTTCATACAGGTGCAGCGAGAAACCGACTGGATTTGGACTTAACCTGGATTCATTCGGCTGAGTTGCGTTCAGAGGAAACCAACTCGCACTGCTTCGACACTTCAGAGGGAAAACACCTTCCTGTCTAACGGGGCTCGTGGAACTACAGCGAATTTGATTTTGAGCAAATACAGACTCTTGTTTGACCGAATTTCTTCGGTTGCGACCGGGCTGCAGCAGCGGCTCCTTTACCCCCCCTCCCCTTTTTTTTATTTTTATTTCTGCGCTCTGAGGTCTGTGCGCTCTGCCCGGCTCCAGCAGCTCCAGCGGCTCCGGTGGCAGGTCCTTCCCTCCACACTCGCACTCATTCACTCCGAGAGAGAGATAAAGAGAGAGAAACCCGACGGGAGGCAGACAACAGCACAACCGACACCAGCGGAACTCGGGCTGGACACAGGAGCGTCTAAAGCCTCACGGGCTCAGCGGGCACTTGTTGTCCACTCTGCGCGGTTTGGGACCATGTTGGAGGACTCCTGGAGCAGATCGATGTGGCGCGCCACATGGATTTTATATTTCTCCTTACTCATCCACTCCACACAAGCTCAAGGTAAGAGAGCGAGAGAGAGAGGAGGGAAAAGGGGGAAGGGGGTGGGGGTGTGAGAGAGGGACACCGGCTGGGCACAGCGCCGATTAGGCCCAGTATCTGCCCCCGCTCTGCTGGATGTTGATGTGAGGAGCAGCTCCGTTACTCCTTCCCCTTCTTCACGTTGTCCCTATAATTTGCTTATTAGGGGACACATGACTGGCGCTCCCTTGCTGCTGTCATCTCCTCTATTAAACATGTCACTGAGACTTTTCCACGCGCGTTCCTCCACCTGAACTTTATTAAGTTGCCGCTTGACCTCTGCGAGTCCTGCAGCCTGTCTCTGGGATACAGTAGGATATCTCAACTTGTGGCTGCTCCTGCTTTAACTGCACTCCATCAGTGTTTTTTGCCATCCAGCTGTGCCGCCGCTTAGAAGCCGTTTGAACATATGCAACGAACGTGTGATTAGAAGCCCAGCTGTTAAAAATGCAAAGCTGATTAATAAATACCTAATTAATTAATCAACCCCCCTAACACACCCCACCCCACCCTGGAAATTAAACTGTAGCGTTGCAAAAACACCAGCCGCAAATAAACAGATAGCGCGCTGATATGCAGCCATTAGCGCCTGTGCGCGCGTGCGTGAGTGAGTGCATGTGTGTTTTTTCATGAGTAAGTTGCCCGAGCTGGAGGAACGCCTCAAATTCTCAGCGCAATAATCCCCCTAGATCCCAGTAATATTCCTGAGGAGACCGAGCAGAGCGTCTCTGGTGCGCGTCACAGTCTCCTCCGACCTCAGGCCCTTTTCCTTCCTTTTTATTTATTTGTATTTCTTACCCATCCTCCACATCCCTGGAGGTTGTTAGTTTTTTCTGTGTGTGTGGTATTTACTCAACAGTTTCTCCATAAATGATGTAATCACTTTAATGACAGTTTGTTTTTGCAAGAGAGAAATAGCCAAGCTGCTGTGGGAAGCCGACGTCTTCCGAGGACATGTGGTCGATGGAGATCAAGTGCATCACTTGTCACTTTGATTCCGACATTTCTTACTATACATTTAGAGCAGAGCGAGGTCCTCCCAGCGGTCCTCGGCCAAGCAGCACTTAATTGCCGCTTCTATTGAAGTAAGGCAATAGGAAGTAAGTGAAGAATGATGATCTTAATTGAAGGCTGCCCTCTCCTCCCTGCAGCCTTCAAGGCTTTATCATTCATGGGGGTGCAAACTAAGTGAGTCTTTGACATTTAGAAGCTGGAAAAGCTCAAAATTATCTGCAGTGCATCCACATGCATGTAAATACACGGGGAAAAAAGCCTCTCCTCCTCCTTGGCTTCCTCTGCTGTACCCATTCCACACAGGTAATTGGGATTCAGGTGTTGCTGCCATAGTAAGGAGGGAGTATTTCCACTCACGATAGACTCTAAGCCCGTGGTGGTGCTCACTCAATAATACAATGTAGAGGTGATGAAAAAAACAAACAAGGCAGATATCCATCATTCATGAGGGCATATCCCGGTGCCTGACATTTACAGGAGATTGATAACTGGAGTGTCCTGGGGATTAAGAATCCTGACATTGTAGCTTCCAGTCTTTAACTGGATCCCGCCCCCCCTCTCTCCTGTCTGGATCTGAATCTAGAAGCCTGGTCCCAGTCCTCTCCCGTTCCCCCTTCATGCCTATTTATTCAACCAAGTTAAATAGGAAGACATTATTTGCAGCAGTGGCCCGGGGAGAAAGCTTTGCCCCTTTTTTTTTTTCATTTTTTGGTAGGGTGCATAAAGCAATATGCATGCATGTGACAGGGTGGGAGGTGGGGAAAAAGGGGGGACTGCCAGTCGCTGCTACTGTACACTCTCTCCCTCTGCTCAGTCCATCCAGCAGTGGCCGTCAGATTTCATTACGCAGTCGCTCCTGGGTCAGAAAATGTAGGATTTAATTGGACTCTCTTCAGACCGTTCGGAGTGCAGCTCGTTGAAAGTGACCCCAGTGTGGGCCGCTCTCTTTCCATCGGATGATTAAAGAACATGATGAGGCGAGTAGCATGCCTCTGGATGGACATGTCAGCCACTGCTTGCCACATTTTAATGACCAGTCTACTGAAACTGCTTTTTAACGACAGGAGAACGGCCTTCATCACACCAAAGTGCTATGAAGTCTCGCTTTAGGGCTTTGCGAAGCCGAGAGGGTATTTTGTATATTGTCATTCATCATTTTGCTCAGCATGGGGAAAAAAGATAAACTTTCAATGTTAATACGACCACTTTTTTTATTACACTTGATCTGCCAGTGGGTTTTGATGTTCTTACCTAAAACGGCAAAGTATTCAGCATTTCAAACAAAAGCCTTCAGGCTCAGTAGCACGCACATACTCCATGATATTTGGATAGCTCGTATACATCCCGGTTCGTCTGTGAATCATATGAAAAAAGAAAAGCGGTCATATCCCCGCAGCTCGCCCTGGTTATTTTGTTTAAAGTGACAGTTATAGGAGCTGTCTGGCCTGTCCCACTGTTCACTTCCATTCATTTACTGAGGTCATGCCGAGACAATGCAGGGCCTGCCTGCTGGTTTTGTCATTTCCAACACGTCTATTTTGGAGCTCGGAGCAGCAGGGGGCGGGGGGGAGGACTCTACTGGAATGTCATGTTTGGCATACATACTTCTACATCACTCAGTGTCTGCAGATTAGCCTGACTGGCTGCAGCTCAACTTGGGGGAGCTTTAGACGAAGTTGAGGACTTCATTCTGTCACAGGCGTGGCGCTCAGATTAACATCCGTAAAGACGGGTATGACAGAGTTTGTTGGGACACTGCTGGTGTAGGAATCAGTCTTGAGAGGACGCAAGGCGAGGCTCGTTTTAAGAGTCTGACTGCCTCAGACGGAGGTGGAATTGGATGCATCCTTACGACAGACGATGAAATCATAAATGTCCAATAGAAATAATATTAGACTGCAGGGCTTTCATCGTTTATTCCCTTCATGTGTTTCCTCTCCTCATCTGACTGGTTAGACACGTCAACGCCATCAAGATGTTGTTTGCGTGCATACGTATGTATTGTACAGAATGCAATCCCATGGAGGTAGAACACAGACAGCAGGATCTGAATTTAGATGAAGGGGCATCAAGTTAACTGCGATATTGATCTTTTCTTTTTTTATACTCATCCTTTTAAAGCCACCTTTGGTCTCTGATATGAGTCACTCTGTTATTAGGCAGCAAGCACAAGTGTTCTTTTTAGGATCGTTGTAAATTGACATAGGATTTGGGCAGAGCCGGAGTTGACGTAAGCCACCGAAGAAAAGCTGATTGAGACCGGAGCGTGAGTGACTTGTGGAAACAGTGGGGTTGAGAGAATATGTCCAGACTACAAATGTCCTGATTTGTCACTCATCTTAATTGACAGACAGGGGATCTCAGTTTCCTTGTAGCAGCTGTGCTCTGTGAAACGATTTGCAAAAAAAAAGAAGAAAGACAGAAAGAAACGAAATCGGAGGCTGTTCGAGATCCCTGCAGCAAGCACTTTGGTAAAAGGTCACAACATATCGCTTTTACATTCAGGGCTGGTGAGAAAACTCATGGTCAAAGTCCTGTGATAGATTTCTCAGAGGGATGTCTGGAGTTGCACTGTGGTATGTTCAATAAAACAAAACTTCCCCACCCAAGGTCTGTTGTAGTGGCAGATCCGGGAGTGAAATGTAAGTGAAAGACCTTTTTTGTGTTCCCTCTCTGGAAAGCACTTCCAGATCTCCACAGTGTCGGCCTGTTTTTATTGATCTGGGCCCTGTTTCCCGATACCGGTCAATTGAAGAGGTCGAGTGTTTTCCAAGTGGGACTTTTGCCTGTCTTCCTCAATATCTACGTATATGCATGCTCAGAAAAGGAATATTTAAGTCGGAGTGTGATGGGGCGCCCCGGTGGCTCGCCTGGTGGAGCACATGTGCCACTAAGGTTCAGTCTTTACTGCAGCAGCTTTAGGTTTGAGTCTAACCTCTGGCTCCTTGGTGCCTGTCACCCCCCCTTTCTCTCCAACTTTTCTGTTTCTCTCACTGTCTTTATCAGATTAAAAATGAAAACCTGTAAAATAAAGTTTGCCACAGTCTTATATGGAGGTTATAGGTTAGGTTTGTTGCTAATGAAGCTACTGTCTTCACTACATATCACGATGATGATCAAAATACCATTCCACAGAATTCACATTAAGCATTAGTCAGCAGTGTATTTTCTCCAGTTTTAATTAGAGACACAATATACGTGCACTTGAACGACTCGTTCCTTGTAAATGCCCTTGAACCTATATATATTTATACATATTCTCTATTTAGTGCAGCTGTGGCCAAAGGTGGGCCCTCAGGGTGATTGGAAGGAATCCACCCCCCCATCCCCCCACCCTAACCCCTCTGACACACACACCCCAGTGGATTTCTTACCCACTAATGGCCATAAACAGCTCAGCACTTTTCACACTCCTTCTCCTTGATATAGAGACCTGCCTCCCACAACACTGTAACAGAAATGTACTGTATACTCATTATTGTCAATACACCACTTATTACTGTAGGTAGACTCTATTATTATTCTGACAGCCATGTTAAAAGCCGCCCCCTGAAAAAAAGAAAACCTTGGTAAGTACTCCACATGCGCGTTACTCAGTCTAAATAAGACCCTTATTTTTTTTAAAAATATAAAAGGCACTTTTGTTTATTATTAACATGAATAACTGTGACTGAAAGAAGCTGCGTCTTTGAGAGCTTCAGCCACTTCAGTCGGAGCTGTGTCCTCATTTTAACCGTGTGAAGAGACTCGCTCATGTGGAGCCATGTAAAGTGTATGAAGAAGGAAGTATAGGGATGCGTGAATATGTGTCAAGCATCTTTGTCTGGAGCGTTGTCGAGGTTTAATCTACTCCGCAGCATCCTGCCAAAGTCGGCCTGATTCTCCTGCATTTATTATGCAGCCTGACATCATCCAAGTCCTTTGATTATACTCGTAATCCCCCGTATTTAAAGGTACCAAAAAGACACCTTGTTGGAAAGCCTGTAATGCAGCTCCTCCTGATCTGCAAGCGTAAACAGGCAAACACACAAACTTCACTTTGATGATTTCTTCCATGAGTGGTCTTGGCAGCGGGGCGCACGGCTCTGACCCTGGTGCCAGAGCGTGAAAGTAAGCGAGCCTGACTTAAGCCCTGCGTTGAAAAAAAAAAAAAAAAACGCTGGCTGAACATTGTATTTCCATTGGGTATCATAAACCGCTGTGCAGTTTGTTGGCGTCTCAGAAGCCTTCAAATTCATGGATGTCTTACTAGACTGAATCAACATGACCCCCCACCTGTGCAGCCCCCTTGTGTATTTCATAAATGGTGTGCTAATTTCAGCCTGCGTGCCACACTTAGGAGTTAGCGGTGCATGCTAACACCCTGCCGATATTGGTAGCTGCCTGTTTAATGCACCAACAGGGGGATTATACTCTCGTTAGAAAGTAACATGCTTTCACATCATGCACAACATCATGCATTGATACAGATAAACATGAAAGGCTCAAACACTCACTTTAATTTGGCCTCGGGCTGCCGTTAGAGGATACAACAAGCTTTTTGCAGAGACTTTGGATTTTTTTTTTTTTTGATCTGAAACTCCAAAAAACCCACTCTGGCTTTAATACTTTAATGCAGCAGGCGAAGATAAGGTCAGCCTAACTCGGGGCAAGATGACATAAAAATGGTGCCACCAGCAATGGCTTGCTCCTCTGAGGGTGCTTCTTAGGTGACAATGGCGCGGCATAATCAATGCCATTTTCACAGCTATCTATTCAGTGACTGCATATTCCGGATCCAAAATTCCCTCATTGGCATGCCAGCCACTTATCAGTTTTTTTTCCCTCCCTCTCTCATCTCGCGGAATACATTTGAAGAAGTTTAATCCTAAAATTTCAGCCAGTCCTGCTCTTTGAAATGCCAGTTATGTAACGCCAAAAGATGACTATTGGATTGAAAAGGCAGAGCGAAAGAGAGAAAAGATTTAGGATTGTACAATTTCATTTCTCTTCCGCAGCACAGCCGGTTTGACCAGAACAAGCACTTGCTCGGTTGAGGAGAAGATGCAGCAGCCTTATTCACAAATAGTCTCTTTAAGCCTCTGTCATCTTGCCCGCTGTCTGGAACATGACTCAAAGGAGTCTGGTTAGCATTTGCCAGGCCTGTCTTATTTGTCTTTGCATGTTTAATGGTTAATTTGGGTTCTGTCCACACTTGCTGGGTGGACTGGGAAAAGCGGACTCTCATGCCTGCTGGGAATTGCCACTATGCACTGACACACACGAGGACCGGCGGGACTGTAAACAATTGGAGTTCTTGTCAATAAAAACAGAGGGTCCACTTGTCTCCCTCTAGGCTTCAGTAGTGACGGACTGATTATCATTGTTCAGTTATACACTATATCCCGCCATTCCTAATTGGGGCTCCGACTGAAGTGGATTACTCCTTTTGTTGACTCTTTTTTTCCCTTTGACATAGTTTTAAACAATTCCTTTGATCACTCTTCTATTATATGGACGAGGGCAGGCTAGATTACTTGCTCAGGAATTATTGCTCCATCTGCAGCTCAGTGTATTTTGTGTTGAGGAGAGAAGCTCTTTATGTGCAGAAGGTCGTGCATTTATGGCGGTGGTTTAAAGAATGTATTTATAAAAGCAAAGCCTGCTTGTATGTGCACCTTTTATTTACAGGTGGTAGTATTTATTGTTTGATGAACAGTAAGGAGAACACTGATAGCTTACATGTGTATTGTGCTCGGCTTTTCAGTGAGAGCACAGCGGCGTATTTTCTTTTGAAGCCGCTGCTCCTTTCAATCTGCTCTGTGTGAGTCGTTACAATAAAGCTCTGGCCCCGAACAAGGTTTTTTTTGTGCCGAGAATGGATTGAAGGATTTACAGCAGGGCCATTTCACCTTGTTTTAATATCGCCGTGGTGAAAGCGTATCCCGTGTTTCCATATTTGCTGAGCCAAGCCAACCTACGGCTCTGCACTCCTCGCAACCTTCCAAATTAGCATCTGGAGGCCTTCTGCACTTTTACACCACACCAGTGGCTGATAGTGAGCTTGATCTGCTCCAGCACAAGTCCTTCAATATACATATACGGAGAGAGGTTCAGCTGTGATTATGGACTTGAACTGCTCTAGCGCTCTTTAAGAGGTCCATTATGCATGCGGGGGCGACAGGCAGGAGCAGAGCCACAGTCGAGGCTTGTTTACCAGCATCACCGCTGTCTGGCGAGATGGAAATGAGCGTGGACCTTAGAGTGACACTAGCTTCAGGAGGGCCCCCCAAAACTCCACTCACTCATGCGGATCCTTGTGTGTTTATAATAGAAAAGCACTCAGATTGGCTGGGGGCTTGGGAAACCACCTCTGAACTCTGTAATTGCCTTTCCCCGAGGGTGGTGTGTTGTATGAGTGTGTTCCTGCAGGTGAATTTGTGTGCATACATGTGGGTGTATGTGCTCCGCGGCACAAGTGGTGGCGGCCAGTGTGAGGCCACAGGGCAGAACGCAGTCCTTCAGCTATTGCCACATCCTGACATGCACACATACGAGGAGCTGGAGAACCCCTGGGGCTGTAATGACTCCCCTCCCCATACAGTGCTGGATGAACAAAAAGCATGGAGGGATTAAAAAAAAAAATCAAACTGCAGCCCCAATTCATGGAATTCATGAAAGGGCATTTAATGGAAAATGCCCAGAGCCATATATTTTGTGAATGAAAATGGATTCCGCCTAAAGTGCCCCATGCTTTTCTGCATACTTTGGAGCCACTGGCATGATTCTCTCTTGAAGAAGCCAGATGACAAGCAGATCAATTTAATGGCCTAGATAGGGATGGTAGAAGCCCTGATCGATTCTGACAATCACGCCATCTTTAACAGACATCTCATCAAAGGCCCATTCCCGTTTTCGCCATCCCATTACCCATCTATCCAGCACTTGGATCCGCTGCCTATTTACCCATCCCATGCAGGAATAATGGGGCCTTCACCCCCAGTTGGATTAATCAGCCATAACCATATGCTACCGTGTGCAATTACGCTGCAATTCTGACCAAGGGAAACAGCTGTTGCCATTTGAAAGGGTGGAATAAGATTGTAATTGCCTTAACTTTGATTTGTGGGGTGCTTTGATTTGATGAGAGAACACATTTTTATGCTTTACATAATAATAACATGGAATGAAGGGATCTATTAAAACATGGGAATTTTTCCGCTCCCAGCTTCCAGATGCATTCGAAGGATAACCTTGCTGTTATGAGCTATTACTCGCACATTATAGAAGGAATGAGTATGTTTATTCATTTGGGTTTTAATAGGCTTTCTATTTTCGGAGGCTATGTTTTAGATTCAAACGTCTAATGACATTTGAATATATTTATGCATGGCGGTGCCTTGGTGTTTCGATACAGGAAGCTGTCTCTCTAATCCCCCAGGTAAGGCAGTCGCATCAAAAGTGACTGTCTGCTGAAATCGCTGGCATGACAGCATCCTATACCTGCACTATCCTCTACCTATTTTTTTTTATTTTTTATCTGCCACCCTTCATGTTTACACACTCTTTATCCGGTGGCTGCATTCGGCGACAGAGCCTACCTCCTGTCCAAAGCGGAGTGATGCGATGCAAGAATCCTGAAATTATACTCAACGGGACATTTCTTGTCCCCAAATTGTCACGTTGACTAACTGCAGCTAATGTCAGATGAGCAGCACTGATATGTGGGATTATTCCAGTTGGAGACTGACTGTAGAAATGGAAAAATATCAGAAGGATTTATCTCAGGTGTGCAAACTTCAAATGCATCTTGTTTCCGGGGACAGCAAAATCCAACCAAGATGCATCTGGTAACATCTTGTTGAGGGGCAACCGCTGATTTATTTTTTCCCCCTCAAATCTCCAGCATTTCTTTGATACAAGAAATACAAATTCAGACTTTATAAAGTGAAATAAACCACAGTTCTTCCAATGGCCACTTGAGGGATATTCTCTTGCGCCTACTTTGGGATTAATTGTGAATAAGTTGTAGTCAGCTTCAAAGCTAACCACTCTTGAACCCTGCGGGGTGACATCCTTCAGGCGTTGTCTCTATTTATCGACATTCTTTTGAGTCTTGCACTCGAGGATGAGATGGCATCGTCGGCTGATGAGTGCGTTCAACAGCTAAATGGCAGCTAGATTGAAGGTTTAGACGGTGGGGTTTGAACTTGATGGCCAAAGTGCAAGCCCACTCAAAAAAAAATTAAATGAATGTATGACACTTAAGGTACATAGAGGGTGTCACACATAATGGAGGCTGTGGGAGCGAATTCAGCGCGAATCTCCCCATTTTCCAGCCCCATTTCTCCACTTGTCAGCAGCGAAGACGGCATATGAATTTTTCATATGACTGACAATTACGGCTTTTCTTCTTCCCGAGCTTTTAAAAGAAGGACACAGTAAATGATGCATACCTTTCTCTCGCCTCTGAGATATTTCTTTTTCGCGTGTGTGTGCAATTAGCCAAAGAATGAACGCGGCTCTGATTGAGAGCTGCCCAGTGGGAGAATGCAACGATGACACGACCTCTCCTTGAATTACCGGTGCAGGGCCGCTATATATTCTCCTTCTCTTACATCGCTATAAATGACTGCTTCCTGGCATTGCTTTGAAAAGTGTACTCATTTAAATTTCTGAAACATGTTCTTATTTTTCTTTTTGTTTGTCCTCGTTTGATGCTTTGAGGGACCGGTCTCGAGAGATTTAAGGAATGGTTCGTTCAACACAAAACATCTGACATCTCTGAAAAAAGAAAGGAAGAAAGAAAAAAGTTCTTTTGGTATTTACACATTGATCACGGGTGCGTATGATATTGCTTTTGAAGAGTTCCTTTTGACTCCTGCCAAACAACATGTAAACACCATGCATTGTTCAAATGATGTTTTATTAAGCAGATGGATTTCACAATCATCTTGGTGAGGAGGGAGACAGACAGAGAGGGAAGGGAGTGAGGCAGAAGGAAAAGGAGGAAGGTGATAGCAGCATCAGCCCAGTTCACCGGGGGCCAATCGATGGCCTCACTTGGAACTTTTGCAAGCGTTTAGTATTTTATCTCTTCGGTGACAAGCCTCCAATCTCCATCACCTCGCCCCGCTCCCGCATTGCTGGTACTGCTCAGACACTTAGGCTTTATCACCTGCTAATTGAAATGCCCATTTTATCTACGACTCCGAAAAAGGTGGAAGAACCTTTCGACTCTGCCGTTTTCTTACAGCTCCCCTTTTACACTTTACACCTGACCAGTTTCAAAAACGTACATTTGTTAGATTAACATCTCAGTTATCTTTTGCCTGGATGCACTTCACACATGACCGAGCCACTTAACACCCCCGAACGGGCGACTTTAATGCCTCGGGTGGGGGTAACGCAATGATAATGGGGAACAACTGAGCGAGATGGATGTTTGGATGTTGGGCTTTGACCTGCAGCTTTACTTGCACTTGACCTCAACTTGGTCATTTTGAGGTTAGTCACACTACACACATGGATGCTCACAAAAAAAAACACATCCATGTCTCCTTTATTGTGATTGCATTAGTCACACAGAGATGATCATTCTCAGAGTTGAGCCGGAACAGGCAGGAAGTGGCCCATCCATCTTGATTTGTCAATAGGTACAATTTTAATTACACCTGAGTGCTGTCAGCCTGCCAAGCTGGGCGGGGAGTATTGATTCACTCTGGCTAATTGATTAATTGCTGTGTTCAAGGGGGTAGTTTTCCCTCCGCACACCCACACCATCTCTTATTTCGTCATACTTTTTTTTCAATATTCTCTTTTCATTTTCCCACGGCTTGTGTTTACCGAGCATTAAGAGCTCACCTGCGGGGCGAGCAGTGTGGCGTGGAGTATAAGTGGGGTGCTTGTAAAGATGTCCCACTATATTTTACCCTCATAGAGAGAGTGGCATATTAAGGAGAGGAGGATTGTTACTGTAGAGCAATAGGTAACGATTGAGTACAGGGCAGGCGGTGCAGTACATCACGGCAGCCATTATGTGACAGTTAAAGGGGGGCGAGAGATTTGGAGGCACAGCTGCCAGAGACCATTTACTCAAAACCGTAGCTTGAATTTGTGTGGCTGTTTTTCAGAAGCGCTCAGCTGTCCGGTGGCTCCTACTTTCTCTCTTTTTTTTTTTTAAACACCATTTTAGAAGACAATATACATCAGTGATCAAAGAAGTGTGGACAGCCCGCTGGATTGGCTAGCACCACTGCCTTCTCTAAATCTTCCTTGCTTCCTGGCAGAAGTCTTTAAACCTCTCATAAAATGACAGAACTCTGGAGCTGCTGTGTATCACAGCCAACCAGACTGCCGACCTCCCCGGCTTGAGTCTACATGAAATGGACCCACTTAAAAGGCTAATTTTACCATTGTCAGTCATTAAATCCTCAGAGAATTGGTAGAGGTTTATAAACAAATATCGGTTTAATGTTGTTGGACAATGCAGTCTGGATTCTTTTCGCTGTTTAAATACTGTATCACTTTGTTTTGGAATAGATGATGTGATACTTTTGGTTAATTAAGCTAAAAAAAAACACAACAAAAGTTGGTTTTGAAACTTTTGCAAAGCAAACTCCCCAGAGACTTCACTTAGTGACTGCTATTTTAACTCTGTCTCTCTTAGTCATGTTGTAAATTCCAGCTTGGTCTTTTAAATATTTACGCTCAGTGTGTGGGCTATGTTTAAATGAAGGAGGTTAATGAGTGTTTTGACAGTGTTTGTTTCTTGCGGTCGACGGGAGGTTTGTGTTAGTTACATCAGACGCGATGACTAATGGAGACTCAGCCGTGATGTGCAGGAAATAACAGATGGTCACTCAGACTCTATATTGTGTGATGCATCAAAAAAGATGACAAACAATGTCATAAACAAATATGGCAATCAATCTGAATGTAGACGCTTCTCTGTACTTTGAATTAAAAGTGAAAGTGTTTGATAAGAGATGGGAGTGTGTGAAGCGTCTAATGGCTAAGTGCTTATAGTAGGATCACACAACATGATAAAGTGTTCCCTAAGCAGCAGGTCTCTCTGCTGTTATTTATTGCCTTCTCTTGTTTATCTTGTCAAATAAAGGCATGAAAAGCTTAAGTAAGATTGAAATTGACACTAAAGGATGGTGATGAAAAAACCAATGAGCCTTTTCCAGCTAAAATTAGTGGCATAAATGAGTCTGTTTGGACACACAACAGGCTTTATGTACAGCTCCACTACTTCCTGAACTTAAAGGTATACAGAAAAGAAAACTGATTTTGAGCCCACTCTGGGTCATAAAATTAGACGATGTAGGCCAAACTTTGTGCAAAATTCTATTTTTGAGTAAATCCAGGATGAAAGTGTGGTTTTTTGTTTCGCATTGGACAATGCAGGCGCACGGATTATACGTCAGCCTGTACACAATTCAAAAAGCCACTGATATTGGATCTGTCATCCGTCATTCAAACGTCGGAGCTTGGACTCGCCTCAAGCTTTGAATATCCCGCCTGCTCGATAATGACCAATCAAATCCGTTTTCCTCACTTGGGTAAAGTCGTGTTGCAGCTCGTGACAACTTGGCGCGACAAACGGGACAAACGGGACAAACGGCCATTTCTGTACGCCTTTAAACAAGCTCCTTTATTTCCTGTCCTACGTTATCGGCCAAACTGATTAATCCAGGTGTGTCTGACTCTGACCTCAGTAGTCACAATGGTCAGACACATCTGGATGAATCAGTTTGGCCAATAATGTAGGACAGGAAATAAAGGAGCTTGTTTAAGTTCAGGAAGTAGTGGAGCTGTTAATAAAGCCTACTGCTAGCTGTCATGTAAACTGGCAAAATGGATCCGTCACATCGCTTCCACATGCTGATACTCTTTTAGAAATGTGTTGAAGCTGCAGTGTGAGACTCTGCCATCACTGAGATTCCGAGGCTGCAGCTCGGTCTTGCATCAGCGAGCTCCGGTGTGTCGGTGCCAGGTGTGAATGCCACATGACGGAAATGTTCAAAACATTAGTTTATGTCTTATGAGTGTGACTATTATCATTAGTCACATACTTGGTTTATACTTTAAATACTTTTAGTCAAAGGCAACAAAAGAACATTTGTCATCATTGACATTTTACAGCAGATGGAGAGTGAGCGTTTAGTCGTAGCTGGAGGTGACTCAGTATGAGCCGCGGGGGGTTCGGAGACATGTTTCAGGAATGACGAGCACAGGTAGCTCAATCACTCCTGACATTATGCAGGTCATTTCTCACAAGTCTACGGAAATAATGTGAAAAAAGGTAATCTGTGCATCAAGGGCAGGAGAAATGTGAAGTGTGCTCAGCCCCAGTTTGCTTGGTGGCTGTAAAAACCCATTGTAAGAAGCGGGGAAGAGGTGTTTTTCCCTGTGTCTGCAACACTGAAGAAAAGGCTTCCTATGATGGCCAATTACTTCCTCTTTTGTCCCTTGTCTAAGCTGCAGAACACAACACAACCTACGCACATGCTCTGTACCTTGTGGCTCTCACTCACACACAAGCTCACACGCACACATACAGTACACAACACACAAACATACGTACAGTGCTTCATGAAAAATGGCATTTTATGCTGCGGGGCTTATTCTCGTAAACACCACCTGAAAAAACAAACAAACGCACGCACAGTCGCTGAGTGCTGCATGCTTAAAAGTCCTCTCACACATGTACATGTTCACACACACAAACACACACATACGCACACTCTCTCTCGCTCTCTCCTCTCCATGGAGCTGAGCACAGAGAAGCAGCACTGTTTCATTCCCCATCTGTTTCTTTCTTCTCCTGTGGGATCCAGGAAATGATTGTATGAGGATGTAGACATCTTTACACACCATGAAAGAAGTCGCACACTTACAGGGGCAGACGACAAAAAAAAGGAGAAACACAGAAAAAGCTGTTGAGCTGTTGGGTTCAGTCGTGTGTAAAGCTGAAAGTGTGTAACTCGAGCAGCCTGGTGTGACACTTCTTTTTTTCATTCGATTGTGTTTAGTAAGATTTAAATGAACGCTCTGCATTTTCGGATATGTATGTTCGTTTTTTTTTCTTCCTTTTTTGCCATTTTACCCACAGACAGATGAGAAGATTGATATCTAGCACAGAGGGCTGGGTTTGTTATATAAATGTCCTACATAGAAAAGGTGCTGTCTTCTGAAATATCAGTGATATTTCCATATTTTATATATTTAATAGACCTGAATAATTTATGATCTGTTCACACAAAAGAAGACAAACTGTGTGAGGTGGAAATTATTCTGCTAAATGCAGAAAGTACGAGCCTGACAAAAGTCATATTGTGAATGACGGGACATGGTAACTTTTCAAAGAGGAAATGAAACATTTCTCTCTTCTATTAGCCAGACTGCTTTTAATTTGAAAGTCATAGAGGGGTGGAGCCAATCCCAGCTGGCACTGGGTGAAAGGTCTATCATAGGGTTACCTGCAGTTTGCAAATAGCCAGTCCTATTAGTTCAAGTGCTGTATGTATGTGGAATGTTTTTTCTTTTCTTTTTTTTGCCTCCACTTCCTGAATAGAGTTTCAAATTAGAAGCCCTCTGCTTAATCATTCAAATTCATGCCATTATAGTATAGGTCACTGCTGCAAAATGTGTCCAGTACAGACCATGAACTCCACTGCACAAAGAGTGAACTTAGTGTTTCTTTAGTTCCATAAATGCTCCTGAATCATTCAAGCAACACAAATGAGTCGCAGAATAAAGTTGATTTCAGCAGATCGTCAATATAAAAGGCCTTGGGTTGGAATTGGGGTCAGAAAAAATGCTAGTAATTGACTTTCAGAGATGCTAATAAGCAGATTTTACCGTTTCTAAGAGCCCAGCTATAGCTGCTTTTTCCATTGTCGAGTCTTTCTACTAATCTAAGATAATTGTCAGTGTTAGAGACATGGTTGAGCAAACAAGAGAAAACTGTTGTACATTTTTCATGTTCAGGCTTTCAATTAATCTATTCCACTTGATCCTTGTGTTTAAACCAGAAAACCCGAAGTGGCACACAAAATAAAATACTGTAGCTGTCAGTGTCCTTGTTTTTTTTTCTTTCACCTTTCCAAGTGACTCACCAAAGTCGTGGCAGACATGGTTTGAAGACCAGCACATACTTTCCACCAAAAATACCCACAACACTGCTCTGTGCTGCCTGGTTTGAATGAGCCACCACCTGTTCACACCAATATGCCCTCAGTGCTTGACACCAAAATACCACACATACTGCGCGCACAAAGTGGAAAACTGCAATGTGTTACGTATATTAAGTCCCAAATTGTTAACATCACTATAAATTTATTCAGCGTTTTCTTTACAGCCAACTGTTACTAGATCATGCACTGAGTTGGTGCTGTTTGTCATTTCGCTGCAGAGTCATGGTGTCGTTTCCATCTGCTCGCATCCACAACCAGCACAAACTCCAGTGTGACTCACAGTGTGGCACTCACTCCACCGTCCGCTGCACGAGACGCGCTCTGTCCTTCGACTGGTGTCGGCCTGAGAATCCCAGCGCCTGAGCTAACAGCTCTTTGGAACCTTGTTGTATTTCTTGTTATTTCATGCATCGTGAGGCTTTGTGAAGATACGGAGCGCGGATAAAACTTAGTCTGTTTCATTTTTTGACAGAGCAAGGCTAACTTTTGCCTCCAGCTTCCAGTCTCTGTGCTAAAGTACCTAGAACACATCCTGCATTTAATGAGAAGAAGCCAGTACTGATCTTTACAAATCTCACAACAAACAAAGTCGTCGAAGTGTTCATTTCAGATGACTTCGCAAAACGCTCTCTTTTATTTATTTCCTCTGCACGGATATTATTTATTTGCAAATACTCTTTATCTCTCTTCTTCTTTCTCCAAAAAAAAATAGCTACTGGTAACCTTGGATATCACTTTGCTGTAAAATATGGTCTGTGCTGTGCTATAGCGCCTCATTGAGTATTCAGCAGAGACACAGATTTAAACGGTTAGATAGTTCCTCACAACTGTCGTTCCCTGGCCTCCGCAGCTGCCGCCTCGGCCTCTAGGTGCAGAAACACACGGGGCCTTGATCTTTTGACCCACAAAGCCTTGTCAGGTTTTCCAAAATAGATCTGTAGTGCAACAACCCGCCAACGTGACCGGTGCAATCAGACGTGCTTTCCAGGCCAGAAGACACGCCGCCGTCACGTCAAAAAAGATGCGGCGATGATGTAGCGGCTGACAAACACAAACAGGGCTGTTAGATGTCGTGCTAACAGGGCGCTTGTGGAACTCCTCGTCTTTCGTTACAGTTCTCTCCTTGACTGACTGACGGTTTTTTTTTTTTTTTTCATGCTGTTATCACTCGGAAGAAGAGGCTTTGAGATTTGATTGACAGGCGTGATCAGAAGCTACCTCTCTGTCTGTCATGTGAGAAGCGCGTGCATATGTGTGTGCGTAGGTGGTGCGGGGTTAGCGCTGGCAGATAGCAGCTGGACTGACAGACGAGATAGACACACTGTATTTGTCTCCGACCGCTCCGAGAGACAATCTGTCGGGCCGCGGCGGCGTCTCCGGGTCAAATCCAGTCCGGGGTTTTGTCCCGTTGTTCAGCCAGGGCTGGAGGAGCAGCTGTGAGAGTGGAAGGCTGTCAGCCGTCCATTGCTTTCTCTGCAGGTACAGCCAAGCAAGAAGAATAGCTTTACTTTGTTGTTTTTTTTGTTGTTGTGTTTTTTTTTTTCATTTCTCTTTTGGCCCAAAGGTTCCAGTCTCTCTCATCCCTCTTTTTTGTTTTTTAATAGGGGCTGGCAATTCTGCCTCTCTCATTCTTCCACTCTGTCTTCCTTGTTCTCTCACTGCTCTGCTTGGCTTCTTTCTTTGCAACAAGCTTTGAGGGATGAGGAGGAGAAGAGGGAAGATCAAAGAAAGCCCGCACACTCTGCCCTCAAATATCATTAGGCTATCTCTGATGGCATTATTAGACTTTCCACCATGCGTGTGTGTGTGTTTTCCAATGAGTATGTTTCTTTTTAAAAATCCCATAGCCTGTATATCTTTGAATTTGCACACATGTGCGCGTGCATGCAGCCAGTGGGTTCCTTGTCTTCCTCTGGCACGCGGCCCGGTGCTGCCCCTGGGCCGCCCCGCCATCAGCCCCTTCCATATTGAGCAAGACGTCCAAGCCCCCCCCCCCCTCCAGCGTGGTGCATGAGGGAGCTGCCCTCTGTTTGATGTCACTTCTCTTTTGCTCTGATCTTCCTCCACCAAAGCCTCACACCAGCACAGTCATACACAGTGGCTCAGATAATGGAAGAAGCATGATGGAGGGAGAAAAAAAAAACAACAAACATCTGGAGCGTGCTGGAACAGAGGGTCTCAAACCACCTGCTGAATCAAAGCTTAACTCTATTGGCACCACTGGAAGGAGAAGGTTGGTGCTATTTGATCTTTTAATTATAATCAACAAATCTCATTAAAGGCAGAATTAACAGCAGCAACTGGAATATATTAAAATTCCTTAGCCATACTGTTCACCGTGCCACATTCATGCAGCCTCCCACCATATTCCAAACCAGTTCTCTCCAGATATTGAAAATACAAATACACTGTAGATAATATTTAAAGTTTTATACCACTGCTTTGACAGTGCATCAGTTCTAACTTAATACAACCATCTTTTTGCATGCCAGTACATGTTCGCTTGTTTGTGCAGAAGCTGCTGTGCATGTACATAATGCATGTCCAAATCTGGCAGACATCCTCCCTTTCTTTATTGTGTCATTTAAACATATTCTCTGGAACATGCACACTTGATATATTTGTTGTTAGAGTTAAGAATTCTGTTTCATTCCACCTTCTGCATAATGCATAATAGCAACCCGCATGAAATATTTTGCAATTTCTTCGCCGTTATAGAATCCCATTCTTTGTCACTCTTTCTTTTTTTTATTTTCTTTTTTCACTTTTGAACATTTGGAATGACCTGCCACGAGGGATGACATTTTGATAGCTGAAAATGTATGAGTGAAAATAGAAGGCATTGTGGGTCAGCATTGTCTGGACAGCTTGTCCAGGTGAAGTGTGTAATGTGTCTTGCAGAACGTGTCGTGTCATGTATTAGAGGCTTTCCATCGCCGTCCTGTTTGCGATGCTGAGTTCAGCGCTCTGCCCGCACGCCTCCACCACAGTGTGTTTGGGCGTCAGGGGAAGAGAGAAGTCCTACAAGTTGGGACTCGAGAGTCGAGGCCGAACGAGGCGAGCACAGACTGGAGGTGTCGCTGGGGCCGTTATGGCTCACACCTTAATGTTTTAAAATTGCTACTGGAGGTCCATTTTGCAGGAAACTAAAGGTCCCCGTTGTGTATTTCCTCGCCTTTCAATTCTTCATACGTTGTTGCTTCTATCCGAGTCGTGTGCACTTTCGTCTCCGTAATGCACAGTTGCTGCAAACCCTGCAAGCACCACATTACTGGACTGTGGGAGAAAGGGCGAAGAAGCATGCAAGATGGAGGGATTGAAAGATTGAGAGAGACACGGAGGGGAGAGGGAGGAGGCATGGAGACGGAGCCTGCACACAGTTACTGAATCCATAAAGGATGAAAAGGGCCTTGGCAGGAGTCTTAAGGGGCTAATAAAATAAAGTTCTCTCAGATTAGTTAGCTAATAGAGCTGTAACATAGTGTTGCGTCTTAATGCTGAGGGAAACACGGCCTCCTGTGTGCTGGCTGTTATATGGGAGGGGGGGGGGGGGTGATGCAGCAGCAGAGGGTGGGTGGGCGAGTGGGCGTGGGAGGGGAGTAAGGAGGGGGGGTTAGACGCTAAAGGAGCACCTGCTGCGGAGAAGCCCTCCGGGTCTGATTATTCAGGCAGGGGTGAGCAAGGAGACAAGGAGAGGAGAGGGAGTCTACCTGGCATGAAATTACTCTCCCAGCAGCTTTAGCACTTAACTGTATGAGATCAATGCACAAGCTGTAGTAGCCACATGTGTTTCGGTAAGCTAGAGGAAATTAGTGCTTTCTGCAGATGTAGGATTTCTTGCTCCACTGTTGGGGCTCATATTATCTGGCTGGCAACAGAGATGAGTGCAAGTAATAGTTAGAAAGACGACTATGCGGTCACGTCTACACCAATGTTTTGACTGACTGAACTCTAGAGAAGTTTCCTGTTTCATTTCCAAAACACAAGCAGCAAGTCTTCAAATTCGTTGCACACATTTGAAATCCAAAATATCCACTCCCTTTTTTTTTTTTTTTTTTTTTACACCATTCCATAGCTATTTAAGTTACAAGATAAAAAAGGTTGTCAAAAATACCAGCAGCGATACATCAACCTTAAAGGAGCTATTTGTCATTCTTGCTGTTGCTACGTAGCTAGCATTAACATTAACAGCTGCTTAATTACAAGTTCAGAAGCAATGTTGCAAGCTCATCATCAGTACTCGCCATGAGCTGTCTCCAGTGGTGGAAAACAGCACCAATGTCTCTTGTCTCTCCATCTTTTCTCCTGGGCAGCCTGTCTCGTCACTTTCTGATTCAGTATAGCGACCTCCAATCTGCCCCGGAGACATAGCACTGCTCCAACGGTGCATTGTAACCTCTTTTTCTGTAAACACAACTATGGATTAAAGTGTCAAACGGCAATCAACACCATCTGCTCCCAGAAAGGAACTGTGTCTGACACTAGATATTTAGTCCCTTCCAGGCACTCCATGAAGAACTACCAGGAGCGGCTCAAAAGCAAAGCAAAAGAGAACAAAGACATTGTAATGAATACCAGGATATAGGGCTGCCATAAATGATTATTTTGATGAAAATAATTTATTATTTTGATAAGAATAATAAAGAAGGTGTAAATGTTTAGTGCATTGTAAAATGTGTACCTTTCAGTAACTTACCAACTGTTGCTTTAATGTTAGCAGCTAACTAGCTAACGGCTGACCCTGATTACCATTACAGCAATAGTCGACTAATCTTGGCAGCCCTACCCAGATATAAAGATTGATACTTATGTGTCAGCTTTTCTGTGATACAATGAAAACGAAGGAAAAGTTTGACAAAATGCCTTTTTATAAAAAAACCCTGGCTATAGTGAAGCCACTGTCACTCTCACATCGCGGCATCCTCTGTCGGAGTTACATAAATGGCCAACGTTCGTCCTTTGAACTGTGGTCCACAGAGCTGCGATTAACTCGGTGTGTGGGTGCAGAAGTGCAGCTTTCTCCGGCGTTGAATGAGTAACCTCTTTCCAGATGACAAGACTTCCACTGCCTTTCTTTTGACATCTTCTCTGCCAGACAGGAGTGACCATGCCTCACAGTCTATCTTCCTCTGTGTCAGTGCTTATCAGACTGAGGTATTGTGACGAGTGCCGACTCCATACAGAACAGAATTAGGGAGCGAGGGGGGATCCGCATGCATAACCATGAGTAAAGATGAATAGTACACACAATATGTGCGTCCTCTAAAAGCTCAAGCCCTGTTTATTCTTGTAGAATAGCGATGCTACCTGATGTTAATATTTTGCTGGCTGCCGACTCTCCTGACTTAAGTATAGTTGCAAAATCCAACCACAGCTAAACATCACATTTTATTCACGATCAAAATTTAAAGGAGCAGATGGTGGTGATTGTTGCTTGTCAAGAGTTTTGGCCATTGTTATGTTTACACTTAATATGTCTTCAGGGCATATTGGCATACAGCAAAATGCTATCGGGATGCAGTGAGTAGGATAGAAAATTCATCATAGAGACACGAGTTAGCAGTGGTGTTGCTTTAACCCTGATGGTGATGGCACTTGAGAAGAAAAGAAAGCCTGATGCTGAATAAACTGCTGTTATTTGCCAATGCTGCGAATAGCAAAACGTGCATATAACTCCTTTAGCATTTATCCAACATGAGTCAACCATCTCTCTGATTACATTGATGACTGGTGCCTGCTGGCAAGGCTGACCGGCCCACTGCGCTGAGGCATACTGCGGCCCTTTGTTTGTGATGTCTTCAGACGCTAAGAGTAACTGTGGGAGGGAAAATACCAGTGTGAGGTGGCCTTCCTTCCTCTTGAGACCAGGGAGTGAAAGAGAGAGAAAGAAACAAGGAGGGGGTGGGGAGAAAAACAGAGGAATATGAAGTTCTCTCAAGCAACTGAAGTGGGCAGAAGGAAAGTGTAGAGACGAGCAAAAGAGGAACCTCGTCTCTAATAACAGCGTGAGTACCTTCCTCAGAGCTGCCATTATCATGGGAATCGTTAATGAGAGCCCTCTCAGAGTGGAGACTGATTGAGTGCATCATCTTTTATCATTCTCCTCTCACCCCTCTCCGCCGCCTCAGTCTGATTCCATTCTTCTTTCTCACAACTCATTCTCTGTAGACCTCCACTCGGATTTTCATTCTGACAAACCCCTTACTGCACCGAGATCATGTCGTGCTAATGATTGTGTTCTTTCTTTAAGCTCATGTAAAATGGAGCTATAGTTATCTAATCCATGTGTATTCCTGGGCATAGCAGTGGATCTGTGCTTCTAGAAATGCACAACCCGTTTGCATGTTCACACACAGCATCTATTATATTTGTACTTCTGTGGTTAAGAGGATAGAAAACTGTGCAAAGGTTTTAGGCAGGTGTGGAACAACTGCTGTAAAGTAAGAATGCTTATCCATCATGCAGTATCATCAGGGAGGCGTACAGTATGATTGGCAGCAGATTTAACGACCTCAAACATACAGCCATCAGCGTTAAGAGGAACAAGAAGTCCTGGAAGTTATGGTATGGCCCCCACAGAGGCCTGATCTCAGCATCAAGTCTTTTCTGGGATTACCTGAAGGATCTGAGGAGGCAGGAAGCTGAGTTCCTTCAAATGTGTGCAAGAAAGAATTGGTGCTGTAATATTATATTTCTACTATTTACACTTCCAAAGTATTCCAAAGCATTCTTAGTTTCTCCATCTGTCTAAAAAAATGCATAGTGTATGTGAGCACATTTCCCCAAATGTACTTATTTCAAGGTGTGATGTGGGCATGGGTCCCTGTTGCTCTCATTAAACCCGCTTATAGTGTGAGCAAAGGGAAACAACAGCATATGGCCTTCAATACAATCCAAATAAAAGTTGACTTTCCCCTCAATATGATCCAAACATTTTTAGAAATATGTATAGAAAATTGAAAAAATTAAGGCAGCGTGGACAGTGTTATAGTTTATTTCAAGGGCAATGGGTCTCAGCAGGAGCGCCGCGAAAGACGCTATTTCGACAGAAGAAATTGGCATCATCCAACATCCACGATCCAGGAGTTTTATTTTCAGATGTTAACGAATGGCAGATATTAGAACATACAGGTCTGTTTTTCCGCTGTAACTGTCAAAACAGACTCAGCCTCCTCAGCAACAGTTCTATAAATGGACTTTGAACAAAAAAAAAAACTGCTCCTGAGTATAACTGCCAGCCCCTGGTCCTGTAAGAGGGACAGGTACCTACTGTAGGAGGCACTCTAATGATTGGGATCTCCTGGCTGAACCAGTAGCAGTTGTTTTATGTGCTCCACTAGAGGACTCACACACATACAGAGACAGACACAAACACACACAGAGAGTATATGAGCACAGTGGAACAGCAGCAATTTCAGCTCCTCACTCAAATCACTCTGTGATCACTCTACTCCAGGAAACTCCTGGTTTTCTATTTCCCACTTCCAAATCACTGTGTGTGTTCACAGCGAGCGAAGGGGGGAAACTCGCTCGACTTTATACCGCACAGCACAAAATGTGCCCTTTATCTGAATTATACAAGACGTGGCAGGGAAATTCTATGGGAAGATGTGAATGGAGGTGAGCAGGCACAGATTTACCCCGAGGCAGCGGAGACGCGCCAGGGCTCGGGGTTGAAAATGTTTCAACTTAAGCAAAGAAATTTGCCATTATCGCTGCTTTCTTAATGTACAGAGACGGTTGCAAAAAGAGAGGTCCTGGAGGGAAATAAGTCTTACCACCTGAGTTTCCAAAAGCAGTTCTGTGTCACTTCTATTTGAAGAGCTCAGGACGAACAGATTGAGCTGGCAATATAAAGTGCAAAGACATCAGCAAGCTCCTTTAATATTATACAGATATGTTTTACGAGAAGTACATTCACTTTCTGAAGCAATACAATGAGGTGATGTGAAAAATAGTAAAGTTTTTGATACTGTCATAAAATTCATAACCAGAAAAAATGAGTTACTACACAGCCTTATTTTTATTTTATTTTTTCCTTTTATTATAAACAAGAGGGAGATGACAGGAAGTCAGGGAGAGTGCAGCCCATGGGATGAAGTCATAATTTCCCTGATGATATAAATTAGGGGATGTACAGTAGCGTCTGCATCCCAGAAAGAGTAACACAGATTTTTAAAAATGTATTCCCTGTGCTGCTTCACTGTATTCCAGCCCGTAACGTGACAAATAAAATCCCCCAAACTCCCGAAATCTGTGTCAATGACATCTTTTTCTGCATAATGAATTCAGTGAGAAAGTAGCACTCCCAAGACGTTCTCTTTGTCCCTATATTTAACTAATTCTTTATCTGAGAAAAAGAGAGCGTCTGAGTCCGTAGCGGATTACTTGACGCCCGATTTGGTAACTCTTTAAGCTGTTTTGTGCTTTTCAAACTGAAATTAATTGAGAGAATATCGGCGTCCAGTAATAATCGTTGCATTCAGTCACATGGCCTTAATTTACCCTTTATGGGTTTTTTTAATTTCAGGGACCACTTGTTTGCATCCGGTACCTCTCTGGATGCGTGGCTGATCTTTGCCATTCGACAGCGCTGCAGCTTGACCACTAACACGGGGAGTTTAAGTTGGGTGCCATTAATAAAAGACTAAAGCCATGGGCCGGTGCTGTAGCTGATGCTGTGATGATTAATGAGGACTCTGCTTTATCCTCAGTGGTGGTATCTCTGTTGAATTAGGCTCTGATTACGCCTGGCTGGGTCATATATGACTAATGGCTCCTGGGCCTAATTCATCCTTTCTTGAGGCCTTTGTGGAATAACCACCGAATGTAACTATCTGTGATCTGACGGCTATTATACGAGCTGGCATGCATTTTCTCCTTTATTTATTTGTATTTACATGAATTCCCACAACAAATATGCCCTGCCTGTAAAGTTATAGCCCTGATGACGGCTCCTTTGCCCCATGGGGGTTCCCCATTTCCCCATAATTAAGATTTCAGCATTAAAATGTGGGATTACTGTGGCGCCTACTTAACTACAATATATTTACCCTTCCCTTAGGGCTGTTTTTTCCATTAGGACCTCATGCAATGGGTTTTTGTTTACTCATTATTATTTGGTTTTTGTAGCCGTATTGTAATTTGTTAGCTTTAGTGGGAGAAAAAAAGGCAGGAGCTGTTGGTATGGCGCTGCATAGGGGGATTATAGTCTTGTCCTCTGCCCTCAAAGACAGCCTCAGCAAATTGATTTATGAAGGGGAAATATAATGCACAGGAAGGTAAAGCTGCGGTGGCATTAACTCTGTTTCTTCTTTACCCGAGGAGTGATAATACAGACTTTCACTGACAGATCTATTCACTGCCAAGACTTGATTATCTGCTCCGACTGCTGTTTGACTGACAAACCAAAATAATGGGGACCAGTGGGGACAGAATGTCCAAACCTATCACAACAACACTGACATCAAGAGTGTTTTGCTCTTAACAACTGGCAGCTGCAGTTTGGTTAAGGTTAGAAAACAAAGGTTTGCTAAGAGTTGGGCAACTAAGATGGTAAATAGCTATACAGTCGGTCTGTGACAGGACCCAAGCTGTGGTCTTCTGTATGAAGGTCACACATGCTACCCACCAGTCCAGCACCATGACCTTGACAGCCTAAGTTTCCAACTGGTTAAATAAAGGGAACACTACCATGTTGGCATTGTGAGTCCATGGATGCTTAGGTTGAGTCTTGCTAAGGAAAAGCCAGAATAAACGGACATTAGTCTTATTTTAAAAAGCCTCTGTATGTCAGTCTCCTGAGGCTGGAGTTGGTTTCAGGGTCAGTCATACACATGATCCTCCACAAGCCTGGTTTCATGACTTTGTGACCCTGGTTGACCCTTTGTATCGATGGGAGGATTATGGGAAAGGCCACCGCCGGGTCATTTATCTTAAGAGAAATTAGACTTTCTAATGAAACCTCCTCATTGAAAAAGAATCTCCTCTGTTTGAGGTAATTCAGTGCCACCAGTACAAATTCTCCCCCTTAAAGCGTAGCTAATTAAAGTGATATACTGTTGGGTTACAGTATGTTAAGCTACGCTTCTTGCTTCCTACTTAACCTCCAAACCGACAGAAAATATTACGGTTTCATTACTCCAGTGATCGCCCACTCTCAGGCCTGTTGACTTGTCATTTTGGCTTCGCTAGTCACCATTCTGCTCCATTTCCTTTAGCTGCAATCACACTGTCAGTATCTGAGATGGTGTTAAGCTGTGGCTCATTGCACCATGGCTGTGCTTGCTGGGCACGAGCCATGTGGAAGCAGTGGGCACGCTTCTCCGGCCGGAGGGAGGCAGGAGCCATGGTGGAAGGAGGGCAGCGTGGAGCCTCAGCAGCTCCTAACCTTGTATTTTTCCACTCAGGCAGGCTTGTTGTTTACTGCTCAGTAGTGGCAGCATGGTTCTCTACTGGGCTAATTTGTCACCCCATAAAAACAGGACAGCGCTGGTACACACCGAGTGGGAGTCAGTGAGCTTGTTATGTTCTAGCAAGGATGGGGGAGGATAAGAGGGAAAGAGGAAGATAGGCAGATATGGAGAAAGGGGGAACGTTTGTGAATAACAGGTTTGTGCAACAAAAAGAGCGAGAATTGAGAAGGAGATGTAGGCCAGATGCAGAATAAAGAATTTATTAGGAGGAGAGGAAGTTTTTATTTAAAGAAATTGTATGGATGGAGGAGGACATTTAAAGACAGGGGGGACATTTCTATGTTTGTGTGTGTTCAGATGAAGGGGTGGCTCTTCTTTCATCCCCGTCTCCGTCGTAGTATCCGAAGCGTACGCTTGTTTGCTATTCTGAGGGTCTGTTGCTCATTAGAGACCCTGCAGACTCCTCTAACAGGGCGCGCTCAGCTGACCCAGGGACCGCCACTGTGACAGTACACTCCAAAATATGCTGCTGTCACACTGTGATGAAATTGCCGTAACGATGATATGGCTCCATATAAACATACCAAAAATCGAAATATGTTTTTTTATATATATCTGTTATCCTTCTTCCGTTTTTTTCCCCCACTTTGTGCTGCAGTATGATTTCAACTTTTATATCCCATCTCTGTCTCTCTGTATGGGCTTCGGTCAGTAATGAGCTGGTCTGTTGCCTTTTTTTTCCCCCTCATGCCACGAGCGAGGCCCCCCCCCCCCCATCTCCATCATCCTCATCTCTCTCATCTGTTATCTTGTTTTCTTCTCTCAGTGCATCTTCTCCCCCATGGACTCTCCAGGTTGCCTTTTTTCTTCCCTTTTCCTTCATCCCATAGGTTAATGTTCTTGTTTTTCTCCCAGTTATAAGAACTCGTATAGAAATGCTTCTGGAGAATCCGACACTCTGGTGCTACTGTGGGCTTGTCTGTGGAGAAGCCGCTCATGTTTGGCCCATGTGTTCCTCATCTGTCTCACAGGTGTGAAAAATGCATGAACACTTGTATCAATGCCCTCAGGCCAGACACAGACAGCATCACCCTCGGCCCCCGTGGTGCAGCGTTTAAATGAAAGCCCATGCCTCAACGCTCGGTGTACGACGAGGTTGAAGGCACGTCAAAACACATGTGCTGCACTGTGGAAAGTTGATGTTTAAGGCAGAGAAACTCTGGCGTTCCCCTGATTCCGGGCTTTTTTCCTGCGCTCTCCTATTTCGTTGGAAAACACAAATCCTATGTGGTCGGTGGGTTTTCGGAGCTTAGCTTATCTAGCTTAGTTGTGCATAACATAAAAATAACAAAACCTGTTGTCCTCGGAGGAAACGGAGGAGTTTCTGTTTCACAGTGGAGTTTATCCGGAGCAAAGCTGCGACCGCCGTCCTCTAGCCTCAGCGCTGACATTATTTCCACCTTAAGAAGCTTGCCAGAAAACTGAAATGTAGGCGTCACCATTCAGAGTTGAAGTCGTCTGGTGTAGATATATGTTATTCTAGCAGTAGACTAATAATGGCGGAAGGGCTTACAACACTGCAAGTTTAGCGCTAATGGATAATGGAGTCCTTTAGCTATCTTTCAAATGAATACAATCTTGGATAAAAAGCAGGATTCAGGCCTTGAGACGTCTGAAGATGTGTGAAGTGATATTTTAGAGGGTCAGACGAGGACTGAACGCACATGATATCATGTGATTCCAACAGCGGGGATGAACGGTGAAGGCGTGGGGTAAATCAGTGACAGACCATGTTTCATATGTTTCGAGGTTGGCGCCGTCGTCATATTCGTATTGGCAACAGATTGCCAAAGAAGTGAGGGAATGCATGTTCAGTATTCGTTTATTGTACCGTACCTTGGCAAAGTGAAGCCCAACTGGATCGCAATTATTATCAGAAAAGACAGACCTTTTCCTGGGCTCTGCTATATAAGACACTGTAATAAGTTTAGATGCTCTGGAATGTAATTTACTGTCAGTGTAGTCGGAAAAAAATTCTATAAAATACTATTGCGCGGCCCATACCCACCTTTGTTCTTTTCTTTGTTTTTCCTTTTAACCTGAAAACGGCAATAAGAGTTCCAAAAAAAGAAAAGCTGACACATTTTATTGTAACCTTGAACACGCCTCCTCTCTCGCGCTAATGGAAAAACGACAGCCTTAAAAGAAATAAAACCCATAGATGGATTACATGGAGGGGGGGAAAAATAAGAGCAAGTGACATGATGGAGATAAAGTTGGAGGATTGAAGTAGGAATGAGGAATTAGTTTTTGCTCTTATAACAACCGGGGTGAACTGGCGAGTAGTTGCGGATTTGCAGAGATATTGTCGGTTAGACCCCGTCTCGGGCTAATTGAAACAAGAGATGGGTAAAAGCTTCATGAGGGATAAGAAGCTGCTGTTATAATTCACGCCTCTTCACCCCAATCAAACTTAAGCTCTCCTCTCGCTGTCATGCCCCAAAGAAGATTCTCGTAAATCCTTTTTGTTTCCCGGCCTGATTCTAGCAGCGGCGGGTTGAAGTGACCCTGGGAAGAGAAGTGCACGTCGGAGAGAGGGCGGTTTGTTCAATCCCCACGCCGTGTGACTAAACCCCCGGTTCGAGCGTATTCAGGAGTCAGGTAAATTCATTTGCATGGAGGAAGTGCCCACAGTCAAAGAATTAGAGAAGGTATTGTGCTGAATTGAAAGAGGGGTCAGGTGAGCTAACTGCACTTGTTCAACGTGCGGTGCAGAAGAACAAAGCCCTCACTGATTAACATTGTTATTCATTCATGAGAAGGAGCCCAGCGAAGCAGAGCCATTTGTCTTAGATACATTTAACAAATGCAAAACCAGTAAGGGGAAAAAAGAGAAACACAAATCTCCTTACGAGGAAACAATTGAATAATTGCGCCCCTTCAGCTCAAACTCAACGGATGGAGTTCCAAAGCTGTCAGCGGCTTTTGTTTAAACGTAACGTTTCATTGTGGTGACATCGAGTTTTAGGGGTTTTAATTAGCCTAGATAGTCTCTACCTGTCAGCCGTTCAACAGGTCCACAGACATTTGTCAGTACACGCAAAATTAGCCCAGAAAGAGGCAGAGGCTCGTACAAAAAGTTGGGTTCGGTGGAAAATGCCTGAGACAATGTGCGAAGAAGAAGATGAATCAATAAGTTGATGAAACTTAGTAGTTCTTTCTTCTGGAGGGCGGATGGAGATAATCATGTTGTAATTATCACAGCATCATTATGATATGATGTAACCTGATTAGACGATAGCAGAGACGTGTTTATCAGGTCACTTGGTTGCCTTTTTATCAATTACTTTATGCAGTTTTGTACATTTATAACACCTACGCTCATATTTTTAAATGTAAATTACTTTGTCGTGAAGAGACAAAACAAACAATGAGCATAATTAAATATTTATATACATTATATTATTATAAGATGTTGTGATAATATCACTGTAGTAAAGTCTGTCTCCTTCCATCCACTATAATCATTTATGTGATGACGTTCTCATGACAGCTCTATATAAAACTTGCACATTGCAGATTTGAGTATTACATTGTTTAAAAAGTCTCTTCTATCCATCCCTGGTGAGTTTAATTAAATCATTTTAAATATGTGAACTGTCAATCAAGCCAGTACTCTACACAGAGCTCCATAGGGATGATGTATCTTTGTAGGCCAACCTGGAAGTCAGCATCTCCCTGGATCAAGAAGCCAATGGGAATTTTTCTTACATTGGTTACCGCTGAAAATTAAATCTGTGTCAAATTAAAGTTTGCGATAGTAACACCTTTTGTTTAAAGTGACAGTCTTCACAATTGAATACTGTACCTCCAGTTTATGGAGCCTAAATACAAATGATGAAAGTAAAAAGTGAATGTTCTAAAGGCTAAACCTCTGCAGCCACATCCAGCCACCAGTAGCAGCTGCCTCTTTAAGAGATGTAAAAGCTTGAAGAAATCACAACTGGGATATTTAGCGAGGTATTAGATGTCATAAATTCAAGCGAGGAAATGTCTTGAGCTTGTGTAACCACAGACCTTACGTCACTAACTAAAAACCCATTCAAGAAAACCAATAGACGTTTGGATGAGGGAGGCGGAAGTGCTGGTTTTATGACTCATTCCTGCCGCGCTCAGTAATCGACACTGTAAAATTGTTACCCAGGCTGGAATTATTATAATATGACGTCTGCCTCCACTCATTTATGGCGTTGACTCATGCAGGTCAATGGGCACCGGAGTTGAGCTGCTAAGATGCGATAGTGCGCGTGCTTTCACCTCGGCTCTGGGTCGAGCAGCCAAACGGTGGTCAGTGTCCCCTAACCGTCTCCTCAGTGTGTTTCAAATCCAAACAGACTTTTTCCAAACAACTTGGTACTGTTAGACGTCCTGTTTTGTCTGCTCCCCCTGGAGTAAAGTAAACAGTTGATAATAGATGGTCACCAAGCCCTTGGACAGAACAGTTGTTTTTGTGGCTGGGGAATGTACACATGAACTCTTCAGGGTGGAGGAGAGAGGTGGGAAGTCACACCAGTGTTTTTTTTTTTTTATTCTTTTTGGGTCTGTTTTGTTTGGATGATGCCAGGAACGTCCATTCCAGTAACTTTAACTGCCTTCAAGGTTCATTTCGCCGGAGAACACTGCCTTCTTTGTCTAAAGCCTTTAAAGCTTAACCACACTATTCCAGTAGGCCTATAGTACAATAGAACACCATGCTCTTTTTCTGCTCAAGCCATAAATACAAAATAAGGATGAAAAAGGCTTCCACCACATCTTTTATGTCAGAAAGTTCTGTGTATTTTTTTTTTTTCATGTGAAGTTTTGGTGATTTAAAAAGTTTCAATCTGCTGTATGAATATCTCATGTCCCGTTAGAATTTGAATGAGTCGGGATGCTGATTCTATGTCGCCCATAATGATCTCTGCTGTAACCCGAGGCTTATTTGGACTTGGACATTACCCTACTGGGTCAATGAGATGCATTTGCCATGTATGGCACATTTGCAGGGCTTGGCACCTGTCCTGTCTGGGTGTGTTTTGCGGTGCTGCTGCCTCCTTAATGAGAGCAGAGAAACAACAGAAGCAGATGGAATTGCCTGTGGGACTGTGGGAAGACTCAGGAAGGCTAGGACGACGGTTGCGGGAGGAAAACTAGTGCCATGTGGTGGCGTGCCCACTCTGCCCTCTGGTCATCTCTGCTAGTCCTGCTTGGTGGTCATCCAGGCGCGCACTGGCCTGCCAATTAAAGACGGGCCCACAGTCTCCCCTGAAGGTTCCTCCAATTCCACCGGGCTCTCCCTTCCTTCCTTCATCTTTTTTTTTCTCCCTCTGCTCTTTCTTCATCTCGCTCTCCAGCCAACACCCCGCTGCGCATTCTGCTCTGTTCTTGCTTTTCTAACTCAAGGGGACTCACTGTGCAGAATTCATTAGGCTGTTTTCCCGTCCTCCCTCCTCAGCCAGATAACACACCTCCAGTGGTGTGGCAGGTGCCAGTGCTACGATCTGCTCAGCCGTGTGATACGACAATGAAGAAATCCTCTGGCTCTGACACGCTCCCGCTACTGCGGTAAAAACAGAATTAAGATGCAGATGAGGACGAACTGAGGATGTTCTCATTTGCTCCTCAGCTGCGTGACCCTACCTACGTGAGACGGGGCATTTCAAGAGGAGTTTATCCAGACAGCCACTAACCCCCCCTCCTCTCGCCTCCCTTAAGCAGTCGATGCTTGAGGTCAGAGGTCACTAATCTGGCTGGCTTTGTGTAAGATGATAACTTGTGAGAAAGACATGACATAGAGAGGAGGACTAACAGTAGTTAGGTTGTCAGCAGAGCGCTGAAAACAGCCGACTGAGGAAGAATATAGTCGGGATCACTAGGATTAACGAGGCTTAAACCCGGCTTCGCCATCCACCACCTTGCCTCCTTCATCCGGTATCCGCTGCCACGTTTTAATCTAAAACTCACAAACCACGCTCGCTCACACCGGCGTGCCAAGCGAAATGAGGAAGGTAAAGATGCAACTCCTTCCCCCCACCTCCATCACCTCTCTGTAAACCGAGGCTGGGTTGTGTTCTACTTCTCCTAATGTCCGCAGAGACTTGCGATGGCAAGGAAACTCTGACTTCCATATGGAGTGGACAGATGTGAGGAAAACATCAAGCACTCCCATGCTTGATTTCGAGGGGCGTGTCCTCTCAGATCCCCCGGGAGGCCTCGCAGCAGCTCGCTCTGTGTGTGTCTGTGTGTGTGTTATGGAAACGTCAACACTCCAGATTTCTGCATTGCCACTTTTCATATGCTGCTTTCTTGTGTTGTGTTTTTTCCCCCCCTTAATGGAGTTATTACCACTGACGATGGTCTGAATGTCTGTTTCCGTCGGTTGTGGTGTTGGGAAGTCTAAATGCTTCAACTAGTGAGCGAGGCTGTAAGAGCTTGGTGCATTTTGCGGGTAATCAATGTGCCACTAAATAAAACTGTCCACCTTGTTTCAGCTCTCTTTCAAGGCCAATTATATTGATGTAGTCCTTCTGCCTGCTTTTAAAAAAAGCTGGATTTACAGTACGGCCTTGAACAGCAAGAAAACTCAGGGCTTTTATCAGTGTAGCAGATGTATTAAGAGTTTTTTTTTGTAGATCATTGTTAGCCTTTGGCTTATCACATGCTTTTTTTTTTTTTTTCCCACTGATCATATCCCAGACGTTTTCATTCTCATAGGATTGATCATTAATTTCAGTCCCCACTAAACCAGCTCCACCGCTCTATTATACAAAATCTAGCTGAAATTGCAGAGAGGCTTTTTATAACCAGCGATTATCTAAAGCTTCTGCTTGGTAATGTGTATTTATTGTTTTGTTGTAACTGCTGCATTCACAGAGTTTAATCTGCACCTGCAGGGAAAAAAGCTGCGTTGGCGAGGTGGCCAGAACACAGATAGCAGCCGTCCTCGTGAAGCCAGATCCTGTTGTTCTCTGCGTACTGCTTCCTGTTCCCTCTCCAGGACGCTGCCTCAGGCGGAAAACAATATATCGCGAAGAACACACCTACACTCGTTACCCAAATTACCGTAGAATATATTCTGTCTATTCTAGAGGTTCAGATGGGCGGAAACAGCCTCTCTGCTGTTTAGACGTATTCGCTGCCCCCTAAATAAGTCGCAATGGTGACAAATTGCCTCGCAGATTGTTGGTAAAGTTGATTAGGCTCGGACCATGTACCGTCTCCACGTGGCGTATCATTTCAGTTTCCAGTTTGTAGTCACTGGAGAAATGTGCCAAATTGACTTCCCTGTCACTGGTAAATCTCCGCGCCGGTCACAGAATGTGGCAAATCAGTTGCTGTTTCATTCTGCTCATGGACCCAGAAATACATCACAATGAGCTCCTGCAATCAAGCTTAACGAACACCACTCTGTCATGGGCTTTCAGTTTGAATAACATGTAATGATGCTTTCTTCCTATTGTTGTTCCGCAGCGGTTGAGTCCTCAATCCTGAGCTAATGGGTTCACATCCTTCTGCACTTCCGCTCGCCTGTACCACATCTGTATTTGGTCCTGTACTTCTGAGGCACAGGCATTAATAAAATACATTTCCTAGCATAAGAATGCAATAATGCATTTCCTATCCGTATATCACTTAACCCCCTATAATAAGTCTTCATACTGAGTAATACTGTCTTCACAAACATATACAGCACAACATGTCTCTTTGTGTGGGACCTTTTGATGTCATTCGCACTGACAAATACGTCTCGGCGGAGTTACCTCGAATCAAACAAACGACATTCCGTCATCTGTGCAACAGTGGCA
Source organism: Decapterus maruadsi (assembly GCA_030347415.2). Taxonomy (NCBI): domain Eukaryota; kingdom Metazoa; phylum Chordata; class Actinopteri; order Carangiformes; family Carangidae; genus Decapterus; species Decapterus maruadsi. The sequence continues at coordinate 5,887,256 of CM064888.1, read as the reverse complement.
GCTGGATGGATGCTTGTCAATAATGAGCTTGGATGTCCAATGTTTGAGTCAGAAAAATCAAAGGACAGTCAAAAGCTGTAAGAACAACATAAAAAAAAAATCATTTTCCATTTACGTCTCAAACCTCCGCTTGTAAAACCTGATTCAAACGGATTGCTGTGCAGTCAGACACTGGTTGCTGTATTCTTTTTTTGGGAGAGTTGAATTCTGGGATGCACATCTGTCGAACAGGCTTTCTCTCTGTGTGCTAATCACAAGTAGGTTCAAGAGCAGTCAAAAATGGTTTGCATGGCTGCATTATCTCCATCAGTGATGCTCAGTGTCTGTCAGAAATGGTATTCATTACATACGGCGATGTTTTAAACGCAGTGTAGAGCTGTATCTACTTAAGGCTCCCTTTAAACTTCTTGGATACAACATGTGGGAGCAGGAACTAGTTTTGAAAGTGCGGGTGGAAAAAAGAGGAGGCTGTTCTCTGGAGACCATCTGAACATCAGACCTTTGATGCGATCTGCTCCCATTGTGCTTTGCACTTCAGAAGTTTCCCCTAGCAAGACAAAGATGCATCTTAAACTGGAGCACATATTTGTTTATGGATGAGCGGCCCAACATCATAAAGCAGCCTCCCACCCAATCAGAAAGCTCCCCGGCTTTTTCCTCCTCCGTCAAAAGTTACTGTCATCTTAACACGGTGCAGCTTTCTTTTCCTCCTGCAGCGGTGCTGCTGCTGCTGCTGCTGAGAGAAGGAACTGCTGCTTTTGGTTGTTATGTCACACGGCACATGCTGATAGATCTCGCCGCGTCTTAAACACAGGTGAGATTATCAACCAAACACGTCTGTGCGACTTGTCACTCGAGTACCTGTGATTGTTTCATTACAATCGAGGTGACAAAACATTTTCAGAGCTAATCCGAGGTGTCAAGAGGATAAATGGAAATTAATGAAGAACAAGCTCGCAGCAGCAGATGCTGCCATTTTAAGGCAGTAACAAGTCTCTATTTGTTGTTTTTATTTCATCTGCCACATGAAAAATCTGCCTTAGCGTTTATTTGGTAAAGCCATCACTCAGTTTAGTAAAAACCCGCTGTTAGATGCGACACAGTCCCATGAACATGACATGAATAGACTGAAAGCAGCACCTGTCCTCTGTCTGTCACTCCTCAGTCATGCTAAATACGAGCACTGGTGCACATTCATAGCAAATGTGTTAATTTGCCCTCTCTGTATGTGTGAAGAAGCACACACAGAGGGGATGCTGGGATGCGGCGTCGTGCGGCGGCGGCGGCGACTGGATATCTGCTGCAGCTTAAGATGCATCGAACGTAAGGGAAATCAATATGGTTGAGCTGTTGGAGCTCGGTGGTAGGTCATGCCCCCACAAACTTCACTGGGCTCCTGCCGTGTTGTCCCAATAGCTGGCGGGATTTGTACACACACAGACTGAGAAGCATTAAAGGAGGATTGGAGGAGTTGGTCTACAGTGTGTGTGTGTGTTTGTGTGTGAGAGTGGGGGGCGTCAGGGTTGGCAGGTCCAGTGTGATCCTGGTGGACCGTGCAAGCGGCAGGGGAGCTGTTGAGGCTTAGGAAGGGGGGGCTTCTGGCTCAATACTGTTTAATTAAAATACAAACAAGATTATTGCATTGAAGATTGGGCTAGATGGGATTTAATCCTGTAAAAAAGAAAAAAAAAAGGAACATTATTAGGAGGATAGAGGCGAGAGCCCTTAGCTGAGGAGACGCGGGGTAAGACGGCGGAAACAAATAACAGTAATAAAGTATTAACAAGAGGAGTCTGCTTCAGAATTATAAACCCTCAGCTCTCCAAACACTATCTCAAAGATTCAATTTCATTAGTAGATACTGGGCCACGGGGGCGGCCGTATAATACTGTGTATGCTTGTACCGAGTGGTATCGCTAGGGGAGACGGGGTTTGACGGACAGGCAGGCTTTGACAAGCAGAATTATGAGGTTTTGATTTCTCCTCTCTGCTTTTCAAAGCATTTGTCTTTCATGAGTCACTTCAGAGAACAAAGGCCTTCGTTCAAGCTCAGTAGTGCTCTCTCTCTCTTTTTTTTTTTTTTTCTCCAGGGGCAAAGAAAAGACGGTGAACTATGAAACCGCCTTGTTCCACTTTGTCTTAAACGTGTTTGTTACTTCGTCTATTGAGTTTTTCGGAAGGTTGCTCATCGACTCTCGACACGGGTCTTCGTTCTTCCCCTTTTCGTGTGCATAATCTCAACATCAAGTGTTGTTTTGTTTTGGGTTTTGCGGCGTAATTTATCTGATCTCAGAGGTCAATACCGGCTGCATATGGACGGTAGATATTTGAGGTGCTGAAGCGTTGCAGTAATTAATGGGCTGGATCCCCTGCAGCCGTGCTGTCCCGACATAAGGTGGAGCTCATGCAGGAGATATTTCCGGCCCTTGAGCGCCAAACCATGCAGCATTAAGCGATACCTTTCAATTAGTGGCTCAGCCTCCGACAGCGGTGATGGGACAACTTTACACCCCGACGATCGCCGTGATGAGCGGTTGAGCGCCAGGTCGGAAAGGGAAGCAGTGGACCTGCTAACGCGGAAATCGTTGTGTTGCCGTGTCAGAAGTATTGAATGTGCACAGGTATGTGTAAGACACGCTGTGCCAAGCGTGTGGGCGGTGCTGGGTTTGTGTGTGTGTGGGAGAGACAAAGAAAAAGAGTTGTAGAGACTTGAGGGAGAGAGTGAAAGTGTCATCAATCACATGCTACAGTGAGTCTCTGTATTGATCACAGATCCTCATCAATTTCAACTTGCCAATGCATATTTTAGAACCAAAATAATACATCTTTGTGACATAACAGTTACTTTTAATGCAGTTTTTTCCTGGATAAAGATCATGACTGTGTCCGAAATCACCCCCTACTCAATATATAATGCACTATATAGTGACTACGCCATTTTGTAGCGGTGTTGGAATGTTGAGTGATGTGGAAAAACAAAGAAAAACTCTCTTGAGTTAATAAAAATGCCTTTAATTAATCTGGCATTGTCACAATGACATGTTTGAAATGACTATGATGTGTTTCAGCATCAAGCCTTCATCAGGGAGTCAAACAGAGAATTCAGATACCAGATGTTGTCTTGGTGTTTAGCCAATGACAAGTTGCCACTTGATTACTGTGACGCAGAGTGGGTGTGGTCAGCAGCCAACTCCTGCAGAAGGGGCTTGGCTATGAGCACAGGTAACAAGGCTGAATAAACAAATCATTAATGTTCACTACATAGTGCACTCATTGTATCCCACAATTCACCCTGAAATGTAGTGAACATTCAAATCAAGCAAGATATCCCATCATGCATTGCGGTCACGGATCTGACAGAATTATGTGATGTAATACGTAATTAACTTTGTGGTGGAGTAGTGTCCGAAAGTGTTTTTCATTTGACCAGTGAGTTTGCTATATTGAATTCAGATAGGAAGCAGGGAACGAGTGATTCAGACGTCCATGTGATTAGTCATTTGTTGTGACTGCTCATTATTTTTCATCATTGTTCCCAAAAGTCTCCCACGTAGACGAAAACTCATCGGATCCAGGAAACGACTCCGTGCCCAACGGCTCGAGCGCTCCAGCCAGGTGTAACACGGCACACGTGATGTGTTTAAAACATATTACCACCGATAGAGCCCGAGCAGAAGCCCTACAGTTTATGAGCATGGTGAATCATTTGTTCCTGGCTGCACATTAAACCGAGCGAGCCTCTTGGTTCGGTGCTGACAACAGATAGTCCTCCATCTCTTTCTCTCTCTGAACTGTGCTGCGATGCTATTCTGGAACAGTGTGAGAGCCCATTACTCAAATTGGAGGCACAGACAAAGACCCGCTGCCACCAGTCCAGATGTCAAAGGCTTTTATGAAAATCCCTAATGTGATTCAACCTGATCCGACCAACAAAGACCTCTTGTATTTCACACAAACACAATCAGAGTCTCTGTGATTGCAGCTGCTGAGCCCTTCATTATTGATAGATAAACAGCGGAGAGAGAGAGAACCAGCGGAGGGGAAACAGCTGACTGCAGCGCGATTATAACAAAATGCTTTGTGATAAGCATCAGAAACCCTTTTGCTTTATAACCTGCAGAGGTGCCGACACGGTTCAATCAAGTGCGGATGCTTTCTTCGCTTTCGTCATTTTGCGCGGGGAGTCCTAATCACCAGTGTAATGTCCCTCAAAGCTCCGACAAGAGTATGCACTTATTCTGGCTTGTTAACTTTCAACTTATTCTCGGTGCATGCTGACATAATGGTGACTCACCAGATGGGTGGCTGTGAAGGCAGCGCGGCTCTGTTCTCCGTTGCAACCTTCAGGCCGCACATATTTCTTCTCCTCTCCCCATTGTTGCCAAACCACCTCTGGCCCACGAGTTATTTTTTACAGGCCACAAGTGGGCCGCTGGCAGGAGACTCTCCTGCTTATTCCTCAACATGGCCTCACCTGACCATATGTAGTTACTTTTATCGAGGGGGGCTTTTTCTTTCACACCTTCTATCCTCCAGGCCCCTAGCTGCATCACCTGTCCGCCGCCCGGTGCAAAACAACCTTTAGGACCACAGAGACAGAGATAAACGCAAACACAGGGACGGCACCTCAGCACAAGAACAGCTGTGGGGCTAAATGAGGGCCATTCATCACCGTAAACTGATTTAAGGAAGTGAATGCATATGCTGACACGGCTGATCGGCCGATTAGCCGAATAATACCCAATAACACCGTGGCCCCTCTTTCCTGAAACGTGGAGATGTGATAGTGGAGGGAATAATACGAGCGGTCGTTTGATGCTACAAACGGACGGCGGTGTCTCTATTGTGAAATATAAATGATATAAAGAAGCCGCAGAGGGACGGAAAGCTGTAAATGTGTCAGCTGCTAAGTATAGAAGAAAACCTCTTCATTCCTGCTTTTTCATTCATTCTGCATTGTTGCATTGTTCTGGACTATAATCATCTGGAGCTCCGAGGAAGTGGCTTTTTACAATCTGTTTTAAGGTTTCAGTTGGTTTTGAGGCCTCGGCCCCGAAGGCCTTACAAGGGGGTGAAGGCTCAACCCTGCTATTTCATCTCCATATATAGTCAGGCAGCTCGACCACAAAGTCAGGGCAGACTGCCTGTCTGGCGCTGGACTGGGTGTGGCCCACCCTGCAAGCACACACAGTGGGCAGAGACGGAGGATGGAGAGAGTGTTTCGGAGCGGCTGCACTTTCTCCTGTGTAAACTCTCGCCGGCTACTTATACCACATGTCCTCGCAGCGTGAGCTTAACATGGAACATTTTTAAACCCTCTCCGCATGCTCCGACACGCATATCTCATAACCTAGATGGTGAAATATTAAAATTCATCCTGTTGAATTTCAAACGGCATTGCATCAAACCCCCCGCTGCTAGTATTTTACAACAAGCCTATACAGAAGATGCCCTTAGATGCCCTCGCTGCATGTCATTGCCCCTGATTTTTTGTTTTTTTTTGTACGTGTGACTGCCGGGTCAGGATGTATTTAAAGCGAAGGGATTTAAGTACAACAGTATATCAAAAAAGGAAAGGAAAAAAAGTGAGCTCTCCTTCGCTGGAAGTAGATCAGTAGTGACAGCCACATTTGCTAGGCTCTGTTGAAGAGAGTGGGAGAGAGGGTAGAGCGCGTCCCCGGAGACGCGCGAGACCCTCGTGGGGCAGAGGAGATGTTTCAACATATTTACTGCATGCACGTAAACATTCTTCTCATCTCTCAGCAGTGGCTTCCTTAGGTTGAATCGTAAGTCATTGAAGAAAATGAATGGGGAGGAAAAAAAGGCCCAGCCTCCATAGAAACCCTGAGCATCAGCTGGTCGTCCACCTAAGAGCATCTGGGAGCAGGAGGGAAAGAAAAAAAAAATACCGGGGAAAGATGAAGGGTGCACATGAAAGTGACAGGGGAGAGAAGAAGAAGAAGAAGAAGTCACAGACGTGAAAAAGAAGAAGTCAGAGAGATTGATGATGCAAAAAGAGAATTAAGTAGGCTTTCTCACAGCATGTTCATCCTAGAAATTGGTTGACATGTGAACTTCAAGTTCCATCTCCTCCGCCCCGCCCCTCTCTGGGGCCTCTTTGCTACTGAAAGCTGGATGAAGACAGGCGTAGACGCGGCAAAGACAACTTTTATAAACTAGCAAGAATTAGTGTGTTGACTCTCTCTGTGTGCCACCGCAGCTAAACGTCCCCCCCCGCACCCCCCTTCCCTTATAACTTGACTTGTAAATGTCGTTCCGTTCCAAAAGGGGGGATTAAAGACTATGCCGATTTAGGGTTTTTTATTTTTTTAAAGGGAGAAATAAGAATTGGCAGCGATATGAGAGCGAGCGGGAGAGGGATAGCTGCAGATAGAGACTGTGTCTGCAGGATGGTAGTATTGGCTGAAATTGGCTCAGTTATTTTCCCCTCACACTCTTGACATCTAGAGGTGCGCGTGAGAGAGGCATTATGAATTCATAGGCTCCAGGGAACCAAATGAGCTCCCGTCACCTGGAATTTACACGAGACAGAAATCACTTATTCTCAATGTAGTATTTTTCCGTGGCACTTCCACGATAGGTTACCGATTTTTTTTTTCTTTTTTCTATGCCTCTTTCTTCTCTTCGCTTCCCTTCCCCCATATAATCTTTTCCACCGGGGCACAATTTCCTTGGCAACTTGGTCACACATTTTGATTCGGTATTCTATATCCTCAGTTTATTCAAAATCCACTTTTCCTGTGCTGTCCTTTTCCTAAGTAGGTCGCCTGTCTAACAGCACGACGAGCAAGCCGTAACCCTCTCCACTGAAACACCAGGGCCTGTGCCGGAATGGAGTGGCGGAGGGGGGGTCACTCGGTCACATGGGGCCGTGGTGTCCGCAGCGTGGGTGAAGCAGCGAGGCGGTTTGAGCGCCTGGACCTCGGGGGACCTCGCTGGCCCACTTCATGAGAGTCAACATCAGGCCTCATGTGGCATCGAGTGCCAACTGGGTATTGAGATGGGACGGATGTGCTTTGGGGGGGGGCGAGGGGGGCGGCCCGGCGCCACGGAGGCTCACCTCTGTCCGTGTTGGAGGCCACAGCAGCCTGAGCTCGTCATCTTCAGCCTATTCCTGTCGCAACAGCTGGGGCATTATTGTGGCTCTTGAATGTCTGATGTGACCCCCCCCCCCATCTCCCCCTGTATGATCCCATAATCGCAGAGCCACAATGGTCTTCTCATTTTACTCAGAGCCTGCGTGACTTCTCTCGTCGGCTAAACATTCCCGACTCGTAGCCATCAGCAGAGGCATGTATGTCATTCCTTTATACCCACAACCCATATTCCACACTGAAGCGCTCCTCCGCTCCTCCATGGCCTCCTTGTATTCCCCCAGTGCCTTCCCTCCATCCCCTCATTCCCTCACACTTCATGTCACCTGATACCCTTGATGGAGGTTTTCCCCCAGGCCCAAGGCCAAGCGGTTCTCCCCAGGGGGCCTCCACCAGAGTTAGTCTCCACCACGGGGGCCACGGCCCTCCGTGTTATGGAGGTCAAACAGCCTGACTCGGATATTTCCTCCTTTTTTTACATTTGTGTTTTCTCTTTAAACACAACTAATCCCTGTAGCAGCTTCTCCTCTGGCCGAGCTCTTCTTTACTCAGGTGCTCCCTCAGTTTATTAATTGACTATGTGGTATGCAGCTTGAAATCCCACCCACCTCAACGCAGCGCCCGTGTTTCCTGAGGAAAACGCTGAGGCAGGACTCCAGCTTAGACCGGGAGCTGAAGGTTAAACATGGTTTTATGAGACATGTGTTTGAAATGTAAATCTTTGCGTTAGTGCTGCCTCTGCAGCGAGATCTGTACGAAGGCGGTGATCATGGAGTCCTCACTGTGACGGGTACGGAGAGATATAAATCAGCCGCCGCCGACTTTCTGCTGACTGACATAATCGCTTTGTTAAACCCACGAATTCCATCGGCGATGGACAGAAAAGTTTAGATATAATTCCTCAGATAAAATGACAATCAGGAACAGTTTGAGATTCATACGCCGTGATTGGAGCCTCTTGTGATATTGTTCGAGGTAGTTACACTGGTTTGACAGCGATAAAATATTGAATTGTCAATAGCAATCACAGAGCAATCATGGAGTTGCGCATACACAACATGTCTCGCTGATAAAATATGAATTCCCCAGTGTACACTTTATGATTAATCAAAACACTAGAAAGCAGCTACTAATTACTCCTGAGTGCTTATGAAACATTATGTCCATAAATAAGCATATTTATTGATACACAATTTGATTTCATTATTCAGCGCTTATAACCTATTGTTAATGTGTTTGTTTGTGTTGCCTCAGCTGTACTTGCTCTAATTATTTTTCTCATCAACATTTCAATAGGGCTCTTCTCTTTTTTTTCTCTTTTTTTCCACTTTTCTCAGGTTACAGGCCTTTCATAATTGATGTGTTTAAGCCTGGGTGATGAATCTATTAATATCCTCAAGTAAATTAGTCCTGCGTCGAGCAAGCCACATATATTTATCACCCTGACTGTTTTCTGATGAGGGAAGTTAAATTAAAACATTTTATCAGATTAAAAAAAGAGAGAGAGAGACAACAGAGTTTTTGTGTGAGCTGTCGCTCTCTGTCATCTCTCTCTCTCTCTCTCTCTGCATAAGCTGTGTAAACACAGAAAGTTTAAAAAAAGCAAGACTCACAAAAAAAATAAAAATACGACAGAGAGAAAGACGCTGTTTAATCATTTAAAGACTCGGAAAGGAGAGAAATGAAATATCTGGGACAAATGAAAAATCAATCAAAAAAAAAAAAAGCTGTCATGGGGGCCGTTTGAGCATTTCCACAGCCGTTTTAAGGCTTCGTTATCCACTTCAAAGAGAAGCCTGTGATCCACTGAGAGGGGTTAGAAACACAGTTTTGATCCATTTGGCTGGTCTGTAGTTGAAGGGAAACGTGTAGCCGTGTTTTTAAGTCTGCTGTACAACTATACGGGCGAGAACAAGGCTCATTGTTTTCATACGGAACATCGTGTAACAAGCGCTTCGACAGAAACCGCACCACGTTAGCCGATGTGTCGCAGCGGTGTGTTTCATTACGTACTGTACTGTAGCCCTTGGAAACGAATCCGTCACTCACACCAATCATGTCCAACTTGTAACACCCTCTGTCTGTGTTGATTGATTCTTGTCCCAGGGCCAGAGGGTGCTCAATGTTTCATGCGGTCAGGTCTCGGTAGCCGGGCCCAGGCCTTTTATCGGTGATTTCCGACTCACCTCTCCTGCTGGGAGTGTGGGAGTGACCAGGAATGTTGCTGCTTTGGCCTCCAAACCGATCAATTACCAAGTGAGCCCTGCTGACCTGTGTTAACTCTTTGACCTCAACCCAGGAGCCCTGCACAGTTCATGTTGTCATTGACCAATTACATTCACTAGGGACGGGATTCCTGCTTGTTTTTGTATGTCCTCGTTTTAAATATAGATGTTTACAAAGATTCCAACTGTGGGAAGGTTGGATTACCGATGGCTTATAAATGACAATATAGGGTCGTAAAGATTATTTTATATCGTGGAAGATCTTATTTTGATGTATAATATACATTTCAGCAATGTTTTTTATATTTAACAGCAGAACAACAGCCATCATAGCCAGCTGCAGTCTATTATGGTCGCAGTATATCTGCAGGAGTCGACACTGCACTTTTATGAATGAATGACAATAAATACTCCACATCAACTCAGCCCAAAGTGAGTTGGTTGTGACCCAATTTGCAAACAGAAGACTATTGTGGGTGAAGAATAGCAGCACACAAACAAAACATCCGCAGAAAGGCGGAAAAATGGCGGAAATATATGAACAACACAAATTCCGGTCAGGATTTTCGCAATAAAATGAAAAAAAAGAGGGGAAACAGGATGCAGATCGTGATAAAGATCATGGATTGCGATTCTACTCAAAAAGACTGACATGTGATATTTGTTTTGCCAGATTGCCCACGTCATTCAATCTACGCATCATTGTATAGCACTTTTCTTACAATTCAAATGCTGGTGTGCTAGAATAAAAGAAGAAGTTGGGTAAGAAAACTGACAATGAATCAAAATTCAGTAGATTTATAAAGGTAGAATAACAAAAATATGAGATTATGAGAAATAAAAGGGGAAATAAAGAGACATAATTCCAAATAGAGTAAAATAACTGCCTCAAAAACCATATAGAAATTGCTGCTATATACTTTCAAATGGATAGATTTAATAAGTTTCTTTACCTTAATTCTTTCTGCCTCTATTACATCCAGTAGGGAATTGGCGGCAGTTTTCATATTTGAACAAGGATCACTTTAATCCACTTAAATCTACATCCTCCTGCTAGGTGTGAGGAGTACTTTGCATTAGTATATGTGAGAAATAACACCCTTATATAAGTTTGTTCTTGGCCTCATTTACCGGAGAGCGCCTTTTTTTTCTTCTTTTTATCCTTTCACTTTTGCATTTAAATGTTTCACATTAATCTGAGAGGGGGGAAATAAGGTGAATAAACACACGGCACATACTGTAATATGTGGACACCTGGATGTCAGGGTCTCCGTGAAAGAGAATGCAGGCTTAAACGACAAGTGTGCAATTAGAGACATTACAGTAATTACTCGCCCAGGATACATGAGCACAGCTCTGGCATGCTAATCAGCCCAGACAGCTTTGAACATGGGTGTCTCAGTTTACTGTTTAGCATGGCATCAACCATTTGAATATTAATTAAGGCACAATGAGATAAGTACATCTCTGTTGCCAATAGCAGGATGGAGGATCTTCACAGAACTGGGTAATTAAAGCCAAGAGAAGCAAAAAGTTCTGTTTTTATGGTCATAAATGCATTTTTGTATGAAATTAAATAGGAAAATATCATTGTGTACAAATAAGTTTATTTCTGGAGTCTGATTGAGTGTGATTTTTTTTTTATTTTGGCATCCTTGGTCAATCTGTTTGGCAAGACATAAAAGACAGAGAGAACAAGAAAAGGCTCAGTCAAGTGCAGACCTCTGCGCCAAGGCCTAATAATCTCCCCAGGTACAGTAGCTTTTATGTTTACGGTCAGCTTTGCGCCGCGTAGATGATAGGAATGTTACGTAAGGCAAATGTGGTGAGCGGCCGGGGCGACTGGGATCAATAGGTTTTTCCTCGAAGCATCAAATGCACGCTGCAAAATATTTTATGCAAATCTGACCATTAGTTAGCCGCATGCCGGTCACAAACAAACCAACAAACAAGAAGGACTGGACTGGAGGATGTGAGACTGGTTTAGGAGGAGAGAAACCTGCCAGAGGAAGACGGAGGGAAGAGATATCGATGAAATATGAAAGAGATGGGCGATCGATACGAGAAGGAGAGGGAAACGTAGCCAACACAAATCTAAGAGAAGGACACAATGGGAGTTCAAGGCGGCGGTAAAAAAGCAGCGCCCGAAGGCTGTTCGTCATAGGAACAAGAGCAACAGATGTGCTTTAAATTAGCCCCGGCTCCAGGAATGAGAGGCCACAGATAGTGACCCTCAGCCTTGCAACCCAACCCCCCCATCACACACACACACATGGCACAGGCATCTCTTTTGTGGTCTCGCCTTCACCTCCATCCCACCCCAGCCTCGGCACAATGAGTTTCGCCAGGTGCTTCAGACCACTCCAATCAGACGATCCCGAGAACCCTTTTTCGGCTAAAGCCAGCTCAGCTCCCCCAGCGCTCTGCCTCGTGCTCCTGTTGGTCCTTCATTAGCCGCGGCCCCGGCGCCGAGCTAATGATCACCGTTCCCCCACTTTCTTCCTCCTTCAGCTCGGGTCCTCTGCTCCTTCCTCCTTTTGTCTCTTTTGGCTCTCCTGCACCGGCTGAAACTGGATGACCATGACATTCAAATTGTTTAGCATGCATACATCATCGCTCTCTTCTCATAGACTTTACAATGTGACACCTTTTGACCTTCCGAACAGATTGTGGATCTTTTTTTTTTTTAACTTCTGCCTCACCTTTTCCTTCCCGCGTGAGCTTAATGGTATTCTGCTCCACATATCGCTCATTCGCCGTTAAATCACCATATTCTTCTCCTCTTCGCCGTCGCCTCGTACACACAGAACACATTCTTCATTAGTTACACTCGTGCAGCTGTCCTCTGTCCTTGTATTTTGCACCTGCTCTGCCTCTGGGGTGTTCCTCCGTCATGATCTCATCTCCCCGTGGTGCTGTGCCCGAGGCTAAGCCACTGTTAGTCTTCATGTCTGGATCCTGTCTCATCATGGCTTCTTCTTTTCTTTTTTTTCACTTTCAAGGTTACATTTGATAATTTGACGCCGTTTTAATTTTAAAATGAATCCTTTGAGTTTTTCCGTCTCAAACAAGAACGATAAAGAGTCCGCACCCGCCTTTGCCTCAGCCTTGCTTTGCAGGATGTGTGTTGTTGCACACCTATTAGCATAATGGTCATTTACATAGGGCAGAACTGTTACAGGTAATTCAATCTATATGTAAAACACTGTTGCTAGTGAGGCAGGCGGCCAGTGACAGCTCAGCTAACCTGTGCACCTGCGTTGCCATAATTATAGCCTCCAATCAGACCCAGCGGTGCGCAGCCATGTTTAGAAACTAGCAGTCAGTCAGACCCGCGCAGCGCCACGATGCGCCGATTACCTGCCGCGTCCAGCAACATCCATCACCCTCCAGAAGATGACCAGACCTGCTACCTCTCCCTTCTTTTTTTTTTTATTCCAAGCTGTTAATTTGACATAGAGTCAAGCAAATCTAATTAATGGAATCAGTGACAGATGAGGTTAGAGCTCTGAATTTGGCTTTAACTCCAGACCCGTGTAATGTGCAATAAGTAGGCAAGACACAGTGGGATGCTGCCCTACATGTATCCTTCAATATCCTCACTGCACACACACACATACACACACATGCAGACTCTTCCCCACTAAACCCACATCTCTCCCCTTTTTACTTTTTGTTTGCCAATCACATTATCGTCCTGTAACAATGCGCTGACTGCTGATCCGTCATGCATGCGAGCCGTCGCCGTAATGTTATCGTCATAATAAGCCTCTATTCATCCATGAATGACAGCCGACTTAATTTGAATTGACTGACTCGCTCTGATTTGCCAAGTTCACGAGCTTCCACCAAACAGCGTCGAACTCGGCCTTTTACAGAGCATTTATTTTTTACTCCCTTTCATTCCATTCACGGTCCATTGTTTTATGTTCGACTCTTCTCTTTTTTTTTTTTTTTGCTTAACACTCATTTGCCGCCATCTTCTTCCTCTTTCACTTCCTCCCCATGAATAATTCATGAGGGGCATACATAATTTAGGGGAAACAGCCAGAGATTTACACAGCTCTTTGTGTCACTGAATTTTGTTTGGTAGCATATTCAATAATTGTTTAATATATCAAATTGACTGGGAGTTGGGAGCCGGGGCCCCGTGTGCAGCGCTGCCTGATATGTCTGATTATGGCAGGGGCGAGCGCCAAATACTTCCCTGCAGTTGGAGACTCTGCGCGACTGCCAGGGGAACTTCCTACTCCCCCTTCAACAACAATAATTCTTCATTTTCCCGTTGGCCCCGGATGTTTCTTGGAATACTTTGCAGCATGAGGCCGGAGCTAATGAAGTACAGAGTTGGGTTTATTGTCAGTCATTGTGTGAGGGATTCAGCACCAGTCTGGTCTGTGTTTGCTTCAGATTGGCCCCGCTGCGAGGCGTTTGCTTGCCGTCGGGGCCGCCGGAGAATCGTCCCATTTTTTGGTTTATTTCTTTTTATTCTGTGCATTCAGGGCAGTGAAAGGGGGGGATTCAAATCGTATATTGCTAACATTAATAATTTCACATATCGCAGAGGACCCTGGCGTGACATTTGCTGGTGAATCCCTATTCAGTAAAATATGGGCTTTTAGCTGAATCTATTCATCTCAATGGAATTGCCAGAAACTGTGCTGTCTTTCAAAAGGTTTCTGCGCCGCACCGGGTTCCGCGTGGCATGTTATTATGTCTAATATGTCTGGCTTTCAAAGTGTGTATTAGCTCTGGGACACACCTTTGTCTTATTTGTCTGAATGATGATCAGTTGCGATAATCCACTATTTGGTTTTCTGGCTACGTCCCTGACAACATCAACAACACACACACACAAAGCAATGCAATAAAATCTGATCCTCCGGCAGCCAAGCCAAGTCCTATTTAATGAACTACTTCCCTCAACCAGTTCCCTTCTTTCATAAAGTGACTTGTCAGCTCTGCCTGTGAACTGTTTTTTTTTTTTTCCAGGGAAAACTAAGTCAAGTATTTGTGCATGGCGCTAATTTTACTTTGATCATTCCCTAGGGGAATTGTTAAGTTACTTCCCCTCCTCTCATGCTGCAGGTTTTTTCTTTTTCTGCTTTAATTATTAAATTGGAAAATGAATCCTGGGGCTCGGTCAGTGGGTCTTGGCTTTCCACAGGCCTGAGCTCATGACTAAAGCTAAATCCAGGGAGTATAGAACTCATCCAGGAGTCTGGAGCTGCGGTCTCGCTCCCGTAAGTCAGGGGAGGCCATTAAAAGAACCTATAGAACCGTTCCACATACCTTTTGTAACGAGCCAACGCTCCTTTCAACTTTCTTTTTGTCCTTGCGGGCTGATTGAAAACCAGCCAGGGTTTATGCTTTAATATGCTGTGTATACGCCGAGTTAAATGTTTCATTCGAAAACCACTGAAGAGAGAACTGGAAACCAAAATCCTATGTGTCCTCCGAACAGGGAACCATTATTGATATCCCCAGCAGGGAGCATTAGGCAGTGTGTGCGTCATGATTACATTTCTTTTATATTATTTTTTTCGTGTATTATCAAAAAATAACTTCATTCATTGCAAATCAATTCACGTTAGCAATTTTCACAACATAAAAAACCCACGTAATAAAAATAAACCCCCTCATTTTGTGACAAATGTTTGTGTTGTGCATACATCGATTATATTTGGCCTACGTGTTCAGCAAAAGCCACCCAGGTGTGTGACAGAGGAGTGGGCGCATTCAAAACACAACCGCTCATCCTCATACTGTAGGTTGACTGGCAACACTAATTGGCTTGATTTGCTTAATTTCAATATCCCAGGCACAAAAATGTATTTTATTTTCCATGGCTGCAGTATGGTGTTGAAACAATGTTGGATCATAAGCTTAATTTGCATTTGCTGCTGACTGAATTAAACACCGTGATTGGCGCTAACAGTGTTGATTAAAGGAACAGAAACTTCTTATGAAACTTAATTAAAGCAATAACAGAACATCTGGGACATCGCGGAAGATCATGAGAGTTTTGTTAAACCTTCAGCATTGGTGATTGGTGTTTTTTTGTTTTTTTTTACCAAGGGCAGAATTATCCAGAGGTTGTCTCCTCTCCATGACAAACAGACCAAGTGATTATAACCAGTTGAAACACTAAAGCAGTTTCACATTAAAAGTCACAGGGACACAGGGACTCTTGGGGAAAACTGGGAGCTTTAGCTGCTTAAAGGAGACATATTATGCCTCCTTTCTACAAATTAAAACAGTTCCCAGGTGTCTAAAAGACATATCTGTGACATGCTTCGGTCAAAATTCCCCAAGGATCAAACATCACAGCTCTTTTCATCCTCTCAAAACAGCCCTGTTCAGAATGGCTGGTTTCAGTGCCTGTCCCTTTAAATGCAAATGAACCACTGCTTGCCCCGCCCCTTCTACCGGTCCCAGGTAGGGGTGGTATTATGCAAATTCAAAACGTAGTTACATCACTGGAAGACAACTGAAGAAACTTCACATTTTGGGAGCTGGAAGGCAAGACAAACACCCACATATGTTGACGAGCCTTCAAAAAGTGATATTTCCATTATGTCCCCTTTAATATTTACTCAACTTTTTTTCTTTGACAACGTAAGATCCACAAGTCTGATAATTAAAATAATTCAAGCTAAAATACAAAGCTAAAAAACTACTTGGATATAACAAAAGTCTATTTTATATCTTCTGGCATGAACACAGAGTATGTAATATCACTGACAGGTGATCAAATGAAACATTTCTGGATAAGATAGTGGATATGTATTTAAAGTATTTAAATGGCTGTGTCTGCTGCTGACAGTGTGATGATGCTGGAAGTGAAACTGTAAATGTCTCTCCCATTTCACTGCTATACTAAATTAACTTGCATCAGGAGAGATGTAGGTAGGGAGAAAAAAACACACACACCAGATTTAACATCAGCTGTTCCTCTAAAGAAACCGTCAATGTCAATGTCAGCTGCCAGTGATTTGCCTCAGCACAGAGATATTGTTTCCTCTGGCTTTCTTCCCAAAAGTGTCACTCAGCATCTGCCATTGAGAATCAAAGTGAGAACACCTCTCTACAAGAAAGAAACGCCATCCGTCGCGAGCTCGCACGCCTCCTCCTCGACTTCCTACACACGACACGACATCCAGCGAGCCAAGGCAGATGACACCGGCTCCGGCTCCAGGCGCCACCAGACAAATTGGACCCCGGGAGGAGCGTGGAAACACTTGGCCGACGAAAAACAATTGGACATTTGGAGACGTCTGCTGCCTCTTATGCTGCGTGAGATTGAGCGCAGGCAACTTGTGAAGGAAGGAGACAGGTGGGGGAGACGTGAGAGCAGAGATGCGGATGGATCTTTCAAGCAGAGCAAGCAGCAGGTGTGCAAACATGTCATTTTTTAAGACAGAGAGACAAGGAGGAGGGGAGGGGATAATGTTTAGCTACATTGTTAGAGAAAGAGACAACACTGTATTTCTGGGGTGTGCAAGGAAGAAGGGATGATTAAAAACACAGGCGCCTGAGGAGGAAGTCCAAACTCCTGCCTCAGGAGAGAGCGCGAAAAGAATAAGAGAACAAGGTTACCTGGATGTGGCGAAAGGAAAGAAACACAGTGGAATGTGTCAAAATAAATGAGAGCGGTGGAAAAACAAAACAGAAGAAGTGGAAGGCAGGAAGGGAAGGTCTGAGGAGAGATCAAAGGAGCGTGAGGGAAGTCTGTATGCAGCGCTGGAAAAGAGCAATGGAGAGTGAGGAGTGATAAGCCCGTGACAGCTGCAGCATCATTAGTGTATTAGGATCAATCCTCAAGACTCTTGTTTGCAGTCTTTGCCCGTATCGCGGACCAAGGTCATTTATATGGGCCCGGTCATGCAGCTGCTGCAGCAACATCCAGAGAGCCTCCCTTCCTTTCCACACATCTGTGGTCTCCCATCTCTCTCCCCTGTCCTCCTCCACCTCTCACATACCCGCACAGTGGGTGTTTCTCTCATGCTCTGCTCTGCCGGGCCTTTGTCTGATCTTCGTTTCACTGATCTGAAGCCAGAGGTCAGCCATAAGTGATGTTGCTCTGCCGAGGTCCATCCATCTCCAGCTTTCACGCATCCACACGAGAAGACGTACAGAATTACCAGGGTTTAGGTTCTCAGCTCATCTCGACTCCGCCCAGGTGGTTCCGCCCGAGCACCCGATGGCTTCGGCTCCCCCGTCGTCGTGACTATTAGTTTATCAATTCCAGTCAGCAGGAAGTAATTTGCAGGGGGACTGTGGGTGTGTGATTAAAGACGCCTCCCGACCCCGAGCGCAGGCTGGTGACAGCAGCGAGCAAGGCGGCATGCAGGACGACAGATTTACACAAGTTCTGCGACACACAAAAGAACCCTGAGCAGGCGTGCTGCGTGTTCGCACATTAACCGTCGATGCTGTTTGTTTCAAATCTCTGCATCTGTGCATGCAGCGGTGCATGTTTGCACGCCCACCGCTGCGCAAACACGTCTTTGAATCAGGCTGATACCATTGGGATCTCATTTGAAACCGACTTCACGGGCTGCGTGGGGCCACTGCATGTGGATAATAATGAAATTCACGCTTGATCGACTGCTTGTGTCATTATAGTTGCATGTATATTCCTTGCAGATCATTGTGCGTACGCAGCCATCCCTGGCATGCAGCCCCCCCCCTGCCCTCTCACTCCATTGAGCGGCTCTGTTAGACTTTCTAATTCTGGGCTTAAAACAATAATTGGAACAATGCTCATGTCAAAGGAGACATCTCATCTATCGCCAAGCACACACTGCGGTTTTAATCTACATAGAGAAATGGCCTATGATTTCCTTATCGGCTCCTTCAATTAATCTGGGCTTCCCCTTTTTGTTTGCATTTCCAGTCTTTAGAGTTATCTTCATTCCGGCGGCGGCAAGTTTGTGCAGGGCCTCTAAAGCCGTGTCACATTAACAGCAGAAGAAAGTCCCTGCATGTAATTACTTAACACTTGTGCTGTCTTTCAAGGAATAGAACAGGGGCGAGCGAAAGAGAGGGAGGGAGAGAGAGAGGGTGGGAGGCGACAATGGCTGAGTCTGCCGTCTCATTTACTAAATGAGGCCTTTGGCTGCCTTGTCTAGCTGAGAGAAGCATGCATTGTGGCACAGAGGATCTCATTGGTCCCCTTGTTTCAGGAGTTGATTGTTTAACCTGCTGAACCTAATTATGATACATTGGACTCATATTATTGTCTGTGACGGCGCATTGTCTGTGTGTTTTAGATGAGCCCAGTGTGGGTGTCTTCTTGTACACATTAATATTGTCAGCGTGTCTTCTCTGACACTAATGATGCCTCGGAAAAACTCATTTTGTCCCTGATGAAGCTTAAAGGTCTCATTATATATAAAGTCAGATTTCCCGTCTTTTATTGTAAAGCAGGTCAGGGCTTCGTATTAACACTGTGGAAGTATCCGAGCGCTCGGTCCACTCAGAGGTGCGAACAGGGCGAATCCAGAAAGAGCCTGGAAATGAGCCGTCAGGACTTACGTAACTTTGTGATGTCACAACAACAGATCTTCTTTTCTGCGGCCAGTTTCACAAAGATACGTATTGACTATGATGCTTAAAGCAGATAACAAATGCTGCGTTCAAAGGCTTTTGAAACCGTAGACAGCTTCAAGTCACAACTACGACTTTGTAGCATTCCAGGCAACCTGTAACTCGTGTTCTTACCGTCCTGTTGCATGTGAAAGTTCACTATAACGGCCAAACTGGCTCTCTCGAACTGGTATGACTTCACAGGAAGGAAAAACACAAAGTACGAGTTTCCTTGAACGCACCATGAGTTAGCAGCCCCCGCCCTCGTCAGGCATCTGTTGGTCCTCGTGCTATGTCACCACATTCACGCGCATCCATTGGCTGCACACACAGCCCTTCATGTTTATTGGATAACACTTGTATCCCACAAGGAAAATTTTCTCCTCGGTTTACAGCAGAGCAGAGTGACGGAGAGACTCGTGTTACGGCTGAAACACTCCATGTAAGTGATTGCTGACGGAAAATAGGACTATTTAGGACTTATATTAACAAAAACATTCCACTGATATCTGCTTTAAATATAACAAATACTAAAACTTGAGATACTGTAAGATCGTCTGTTGTGCTACACTAGAGAGCAGTGGAAATACGATTTTGAAACTGGCCTCTGATTGATTCAAAACCTGTTTCTCGAGCTCCAGAGAGAAGCTGGAGAGAAGAGATGTTTAACTACACTGAAATGGTTTTTGGTTCTTAAAACCACAAGCATACAGTGTATTTTTTATTGATATCAACACTTCAAATAAAACACCAGACAAGTGTTAACGCGGGACCTTTAAGTAAGCAAAGAAAGAACAGTATCCCGTGTATTGCCACATTAACTTTTGTTTAGCACTTGTTACACTCGAGCAGCGTTTCTGCCGTTTGAGCACATGCGAGTAGTATCTGCTGCATCAATGCATTTATCAGAAGTGGTAAAACAAGAGACTGGACTCACAGAAACCCCACTCGCAGGTGACTCACACCATCTCCCACGGGCGCGTCTGAATCATTGTAATGGCCTTAACAGCAGCTGTGTCTGTGTCTGGTGCGTGTGCCTGGGCATTACTATGGGCTGACTTGTGTGTGCATGTGTTAAAAAGAAAAAAGGAAAAAATCCCTGTTTTTCTCCTCATCTCTCTAGCAGACATGCGCCGCCCTCTATCCGTCTTTAATTGCCTCCACCTCACACATCATTTGTGTTTCTGCCGTAAAAAGAAACACTGAAACTCCACCACTGGGGATCCATAACCATTTTCCAGCCTATATGCTTTTTATTGCCGTATTTAGAGCCTTCATAAATATAGAGCAAAGCATTAGGGAAAAGAGAAGTTGTGAAGAATCGCAGCCGAGACACCTGCTGCTGTGTCTATAGATAATCTGGCAGGCGGACCAGCGGCATGATGGGTAGACAGGAAGGAAGCCGAGGTGACACTAATATAGGCAACGCAAGACAGTGGCTTCAAATCACAGATTAGACTGCATATTTAAACTCACAATAACAACACAGAAAGGTGTTTACATCCATACAAAAACAAGTCTATATATAT
Organism: Decapterus maruadsi; assembly: GCA_030347415.2. Taxonomy (NCBI): domain Eukaryota; kingdom Metazoa; phylum Chordata; class Actinopteri; order Carangiformes; family Carangidae; genus Decapterus; species Decapterus maruadsi. Next base: position 5,866,796 of record CM064888.1, on the reverse strand, counting down.
GTGTGTGTGTGTATGAGTGTGTGTTTCTGCTCTCAGCCTGCAGCCATTAAAAATACATTGTCATCCGCTGTCGAAACACAAACACTCTCACGCACGCATTCTGCCTTTGTCTCTGCTTTGCTGTCCAACCCTTCCAAGTCTCTGTGATTATGCACAGCCAGGTTCATATACACACACATACACACACTGATGCACACACACACATAAACTGGAAGGCATACGCCTCCAGATTGTTTAGCATACAGCAGGCGTTTGCTCATTGTTCCGCGGGAGTCGAAAGGTCAACAAGTTCCCTCCCTGATAGACTCAACATGGAGAGGATGGAGGATGAATAAAAGCCACAGTAACACATACGCATGCATCACCCTCGCATATATATACACAAAAGCACCAAACACTCTTCAGATACAGAGGTGAACTCACATCTTTACCTGTGTGTGTGTGTTTTTTTCTCTTCCTGACAAAGGCAACATAAATTCATCACATCAAAGTAGCATTTACCGAGGATGTTCCCTGACCTCAGGAACAAGATGTCCAATAAAATATTTATCCCCCTTCCTTCCTCGTGCACGGTGCACGGGCTGAACTCCACACTTAGAGCCAGACAGCCCTCCTCCTCCCGGATAGAGACCTCAGATGTACTGTAGGAGCCGGAATGTGACAGAGCCACGCTCCCTGTTTTCGGGGGGTCACAGCCCCTAATGCTCCTGTCACCACTCGGGACTTCACCTTCCACATCTGTTCCAGCTGTTCCCACATCCCTCCCGGCTCATCTTTATCTTCTAGTGCTCCTTCTTTCAGACTTGGGACTCAAGTAATGTGTCACTGCCTTTGAATTTTACTTTTTTATTTCTACAAATTGAATATTTACAGTATAATAATAATACATTTTATTTATAGGTGCCTTTCTGAACACACCATAAACTGGTTAAACAGTGCAATACAAACAATAATAACAATGGGGAGTAAGCAAAATGATGATGATGATGATGAAAATAAAAATAAGACTTATAACTTTATCAAAAGACTCTGTACATTGACCAAGTGGTGTCGACTTACCAAACCTCACTGTTCCTTATATTCTTGTTACCTTACAGTGATTTTCTAACAATACAGCACAGCGTCTGTGGTCTGATCAGAAACGCCCAATACCAACATTTTGCTGTGAAGTTGGGTGAGAGAAAAGGAAGAGAAAGAACATTGATCCCCCAGCTTCTGATTCATTTCATATATATTTCTTTTATTGTTATTTTTGGATCATTGCTGTGCTGAATAACAGCTTTCCACCCCTGCAATCACACAACAGCAATGTGTTTTGTGACAGAGAAGAGAACAAATCAATCAGGAGAGGAGGATGGATAAGATAGATGGGATAGATCCTTTGGGTCAAGGGGCCGGCCTAGAAAATGTGACGTTCAGGGACTGATCGGTGATTAGTGTTGTTCCAAGCATCCTTTTTAGTTATTTTAAAGTGTTTCGGGCTCTTCTTTTCTGCTTACTGTTTATTAGCGTTCCAGAGCATTATGCTGTTGGTTCACAACAATTTGAAGGCAGAAATACTCAGAAATGCAGCTTTGCACTTTTACTTTTCTGCTGATATGTCCTCTAACATCAGAAAAATCCCACAGGAACATGTGAATAACATGCAAAACACAATTTTAAACATCTATATACATGATGTGCACCTTCACAGGCTCGTGCAGCTCCTTAACTGATTCCGAGTGTCTCTCCACTTGAAGTTGAGAATGATGCAGGCTTCACTTATCTTCACATGGCCAGACGGCGGAGTGAAAACTGCGAGAGAGGAGGACGGAAGCAGGAGAGAGGGTGAGGAAGGCAAACAGATGGCTTTCATCATGACTCAATTAAAAGTTTCTTGTCTTCCACCGGCTGACGTAGAGCGAGACTGTATGTGTACGTTCGCCGCAAAGTGACTTTATTGCTCGGAGCGTGAGCGGCGAGGGAGCGGGGCCCGACGCCTCGTCCTCGTCTCGCTGTCAAAGGCAGTCACAGTTAACGCCACACCTCGCCGCTAACAAACACACACCCACACCTTCTTCTTCCTCTTCCTTTCTTCATGAGAACACTTTAACACAGTGATAGCGCTGCAGTATTCACTCGCAGGCTTTTAATATGGGAACTTGTCGCTGGGATGTTCATCTGTAACAAGTGCGCCGCGGTAATGGCCGCATTGATTGATTGATCATGGAACATGCTCGGTTTAAAATAATTAACAAAATTACTTATTTTCACTTCAAACCTTTCAAAGACTTTCAAAATTATTGGCAGCTGCTGTGATTCTGTCTCCTGGTTTCTGGTTTCTTTTCATTGTTTCTCACTTTCCCTAATTTTCTCCACATCCCTTCCATTTATTTCTTGCCCTCAAAACCCTTCGCTGCCCTCCCGTTCTCCTCCTTTGTCGGTCTCTCATTCTCTCTCTTCTCTGTTTCGCTCCCTTTTTGCTCAATTCCCCCTTTGCTAATTCTAATTAAAGACAAGAAATGTCATCTTTTATTAATGAAGCTGTTAATGAAACAGGGACCGCTTTTGTCAGGGACAAAAGTTTCCACCAATTAATTCTTCGCAATTAAAGTTGAAGAAAAAGACTCTCCCGGAAGAGTGTTTTGCTCCGACTCCCATGACGCGGTGTTTCTCATTCCGTTTATTTATTTATTTTTCGTTTTTTTTAATCCATATGCTAAAAGCCTGAAATCCTTGCGGGGTTTCATGTCTGAAGGCTATAATCTACCAAAGGTATGCGGGGGTAAAATGTAAAAAATGTAGTTCCAATTACGCTTCTCTTTGTATTGGTATTAGTATTCCCTCCGGCAAAATCATTTAGAGGAACTAAGCCATTTTTCTTCTGCGGAATTGAACATGGGTAGTTCATTTCTTCTTCATACATACACTCAGGATTTTTACATTAGTTATGGAGTCATTTCACTGGAGTATAGCTCTGAAACATGTGTCAGCCTCTCATGCAAATCAATGTGGCAGGAGCCTTTCCCACCAGGAGGCAGTTTGAGCACCATGTACAGTTGGCTAATGCGTCCTAATTACAGTGGCTCTGGGTTTGAATCCAACCTTCAGCCCTTTATTATTTGCAACCTTTTAAAATGTATTATTTTCATTTTTTCTAAAGGCCCTATATTATATAAAGTGAGGTTCTCAAGTCTTTTTTTTTTTTTTTTTTAAAGCAGGTTAAGCCCAGAAATGGATTTATATTATATGCTGTCACCCACCTAAATCATACCCTTAGCCCTGTCCATCTAACCCCACAAGATGATTTGGTTTCACTATGAATCACCTATGAAACAGTCAGCCAATAAGAAGGCAGCGATCGGCTCATCAAATTTACTAGAGCTCCAAAGAAAAGCCTGAGAGTGGGAATGTAAAGCTGTATTGAGACGTTTATGGTATTAAAAACCAGAAATAGGATGAAACAGAGAAAAAGTGTAAAATCCATCCGTCAGTCAGTCACATCTGGATTTATTGTGTTTTCTAAACAGTAGCGGGTCATTTCTGTTTTCATTGCACATGCAAAGAAGAATAATGGCCGGGGGATGATCCATTGTGCTCGCAAAATTCGTAGGTAGTTGGGGAAGTGATAGGAACTGCAGATAAACCAGTGATGCTCCAATTAGCTGGAGAGGCACTGAGCATTAAAGCCATCTGTGTCTCCCTTGAGTGGTGTGTTATTGACAAAACCGCTCTGTGGCAATTTGCGAATAAGCGTCCTCTTTTCATGTGTAGGTCTGAACGCCAGTGTGTTTTCATACGCTGGCATATCAGGACACAAGCCATTAAATTGAGCATGCACACCACTCACAGGTCACGGACAGAAACGCACACTCATGGAAACATGTAGCACTCACTCAGTCTCTTTTCTCCACTAAACATGTCTTTTTTTTCCATTGTTTTTTTTGTGTTGTTTTTTGGGGTTTGTCCCAGCAGTGTGCCGTACTCTGCTTTGTGGCTGCTCAATAACCTCACACGGAGGGGGAAGAATGGACCGGCCCGCTGAGAGGCTAATTAACCCTAATTAAAGACTAAAAATGGTAATAGGAAAGTGAGTTGCTGTGCCAAGTTGTCTGGTGCAGCTACGCGCCACCGCAGCTTCCCTTTCCCTTTCTTTCCGTCTTTCTTCTAACTCGAGGTCAAGAGGGGGATCACAGCAGCTCAGTGGGAAAACAACAGAGAGATGGAAGTGAAGCAAAAAAAATTCCAATCGCTGGTGGCCGTGTTTGAGTCGTGTTTGAAATTAACATAGCAAACGTACATGCCGGTTAGTGACATGTGTGTTTTTCCACTTTGTGTGTTTATATCCGCTATTAGGCTCACTTTTCTCCGCCTGGGTGCCGGCGACAGTCGCGGCCCCCGAGGCGATGTGTTTGCAGGTTATCCGTCGCTCATGCAAATGCCGGTTCGTCCGTCTGAATCTTACGAGCAGGATATCACAGTAACGCCTCGAGCAAATTTATGTTCTCCTTTTTTTTCTCTCTCTCTTTTCTTTTCTGGCACAAAAAACTCACTTTTCACTCAAGCGTGAACCGGCGAGAACTCGGTGTTGGAAGATGAAGGGTCGAGGTCACAGTGAGCTCATGTCCGGCCCATTCTGGTGCACGCGATGCATCAGAAAACAGCTGCAGGGGGAATCGGAGTTTAGTGCTCAAAGGTGAAAGTTCAAGGTCATACAACACAAAACATCAGGATAAATGAAAGAAAAAATGAAGTTTAGATCCATTTTTTAACTCCAAAAGTTCACCATGACATCAGAAACTGACCGAATATCCACATTTTAGTGGCTAGAAACAGCTTTTATTTATTTTTGTTGTATAACTCTAGTGAGTCATTATATTCTCATGAGTTTTACACCGGGGGGACACTATATGGCAGCTCCATAGGCCCTGATTGTGTTGCTTGTTTTGGAGCCAGTTGGACAGGAGGTCCAGATAAGACGGTGTCCACTTCTGTGCCTGTTCTTCTCTTCATCCTCTCCTCCATGTCTCAGGCAGATTACAGTATGGGCCTGACTAATGAGTGCCACTCTAAATGAGTGACAGTAGCTGCCAATTGTACTCCTGCCACCGCCGCCCCGCACACCCGTCTTCCCCTCGCTAATGATTAAATACCATACACTTCCCTCCCTCCTTTCCCCGTCTCCTCGTTCCCTCGTGGCTGCACTTCTACCTCACCTACATTTTTTTTCATTTTTTTTTTTCAACATAGCTCGTTACCGTCCCAGATGAGAGCAAAAATGGGAAATGGCATCCTATCCTCTCTGCTTTCTCCAGATGGATGGATGGATGGGTAGATGGATGGATGCTTTTTTGATTGTTTTCCTGAGCAGACACAACTGGGTGCTGGAGGAGCAGTGTAATGGCGTTCTCAGAGGTTTGACAAGGTGGATCTGGCTGCTGCATTGTGCTTATTGCAGGGGGGGGAGTAGGGGGGTAGGGGGCAGGGGGTGGCGGAGGTAATGTGATTTCTGACTGGAGCGTGGCGAGGGTAGGTTGAGAATTTGATGTCTACACACCATTGGGCATTTCTCGATGTGTGCGCGGCGACTTTCTGTGTGTAAAAAAGGAGGAAGGAAAGAAAGCAATGGCAATCGCTCATGTCAATTTGGCGCCATCGCAATATACAGCACAAGAATGATTGTGTGGCTGTAGTGTGTGTCTGTGTGTGTGCGTGTGCCGGCCTGTATATAAGTGTGCTTTTTTTTTTGTTTTGCCAAAGATATCATGTCATGTCTGTATCGTTCCCCGAGGCTAGTTTTGATGTGCTGGTATCTGATTTGGCACCCTTCCACTCTGCCTCATAACCCCCATCGCCCTGAAGGAAACAAATTTTACAGCCTCTCCATTCTGTCTATCCATTGCTTTTTCTCCCCTCTGGGGTCCTGATCCGGCGGGTGTCCGTCCATCACAATGCCTGAATGAACGTCTGAAGATGGGTTTGTTTCATCCCCACGGGCAACATAAGGCGAGCCACATTGCATACATGCCCTTTTTAAAATTCCTTCGGCACATTTTGCCGCTGAGATGCGATCTCCCGCTCCGGTCGAAGCAGAAAAGGAAAAAAAAAAAAAGTTGTATTGTTTTGATCTACGATCGCTTGATATCGTTCGCTGTGATCCGATATGATAGAGCATGTCACTCGCGCTCGCTATCTTATGTTTGTCTCTGTGGTGTTGTAATAGACACGTTTTCATTCCCTATCTCTGCACAAGCCAAAAAAAACAAACTGCTCAGGTCTAATCCTGTTAATGTTAAAATCTGATTATGGGCCATAGCCTACAGCACAAGCAATGTGTGCGAGAGAGACGGAATAAAAGAGGGAAGGAAGACAAAGAGAGGATGATATGCATGTGCAGAGTATGTTTACTTCTCAATGAACGCACATTATGTTGCATAAAATCCACCATGCTCCTCCTGTGCCGACAAAAAGCGATCACTGGTTAAAAAAAACATTTTAAAGGAAAGGCTTTCACGCTCTAAATCAAATCAGCCGGAACGCTGAATCATTGACTGATGAAATATTGATTGATTAGCATCAAGAAATATTTTGAATGCAATCCAATACCCTTTTTTTTTTTCAAACCTCATGTCAGCGGTGAAGAACGCACGCAGCCGGTCTGACCAGGGGAAGCAGACGTCCTGAGAATGTTAATTGCAAAACAAAAAAAGAAAAGAAAAGATGGTTATCATTATGTGGTCAGTCTTACTGCGAGGGTTTTAACGTATTCCTGTGAGGCCCTTAATGCTGGACTAAATTACTGTTATCAGCCCTCACTCAGATACAATCTGTCAAGCTGTCACATATGACTGCACAGCATTGATGAAACATCACATTGCTGCTTTCTGATTGCTGAACCCCGGCGAAATGAATCAAGATGCATAAGGGGGCACTGTTAACCCTTTCTCTGCACTAATGCACCCATTTGTGTCACTGAGGGCACTGAGTGAAATCAGAAAGAGAAAAAACAACAACATCTGAACATGTTGCTGAAGATATTTTAGAGCAAGCAGGTGAGTGTGCAGGAATATCAGCCCACTGGCTGATGAATAACGGCTTCGTGCAGATGTGGGTGGCTGAGAATTTACAAATTAGATAGAATTAGCAGGTCAGGCCCAATTGGATAATTGATGAGTATGTGCATATTCAGGAGATATCAGCGTTCAGCTTCACGTCTCTGCAGAAATGAAACGATGCCCCTCCGCTTCCCGCCCGGGCAGAAGGTGGAAGGATGGATGGGTGATAAAACACAAAAGGTGCTTCCAGTGTTTGGCAGATTCACCGCTGTGCTCTTGTTTTCCAACACTTAAGGGTCTTGCAGCGAGCACTTGAATTTTTCACTTAGACTTATCTAAAACTAAGTTGTGCTTTTTTTAAGCCTGTCGGGGCCACTTCCTGCTTCAAACCACCCGTAAGAGCTTTTCTTTGATGTTTACAAGTCATAGTTTCTTTCTTTTTTTTTTACCTTTGTCCCAGCATTGACAAGGGACTGATTCATGCTGTGTAATGGAGCTGGAACTACCTGAACTTATATGTATATGTATATTATGATGAGAGGCGGCGAAGGAGTGGCAAAGAGGAGAGAAAATAATGAAACAACTGGGAGCCTCTGTGAGCTTTCTGGACTTTGTTCTCTCAAAACAAGAGACATGAAAGTTCGACGGCGACCTGGGGGACCCCTCCTGCGATTATGTTATGCGCGTATATGCGAGGGTGTACGTGTTTGCGACTACTGTGGTTGATTGGGCTGCACACACGCGCTCGCTCCGAGGGCTGTTATCAAAGCGCCAGGCAGGCTGCGAGGGAGAGGTCGACGCAAAGGAACAAAAAGACGATCAACTAAGCAAAGACATCTGTGGCGGTGCAGTCGCTAAGAATTTGATGTTACCTCCAGGAGTTTCTCTTAAAAGTCTGAGTACAAAGTTCATTCTCACGATGTATGCACAAAGCCGTGTGAGCCGCTTGTTAGGAAACACAGAGAAGCAAACTGACCCCGATGCTATGGATGACAATATGGCCACAGTGATAAATTGAGCAGGAACAGTTTGTGTTGGTGAATTCATCACAGCGATGCACCAGCAGGAGGTCCAAATAATGTCGCCATATTTACAATGGCTACATATTCAAAGCTGACATGTTGCGAGCCGACATAATAAATTGTCCCCAGAGACGGACCCTGTCCGCGCACCGAGTGACGCCCAGCTGTGTGCATAGTGAAATGGATATTTGTTCCGGTTGACAAACACGACGTCCTCATCTTTTTGATGGCGCAGTTATTTGGACGTACGCTCCATCTGTGACAGTAACTTTCACCGGGTCATTTGACGGTTGGGATGAGGATGGCATTTACTTTTTATTTTTATTTTTAATGAAAGTTTCGTGTAAAGTTTTACCAACAGGTCAGAACTAGTTCTGCTTGTTTGAAGCAAATTCTGTGGTGTCTTTTAAAAGATTGTGTTTTATTCACATAGAGTTTGTATAGAGATCCCAGATTTCCCATAATGCAGTTTGAAGCTGTCACTGACTTGAAATATTCTGTATCACTTATCCGCCCATATCCATGGGAGAAGTGGATCATTGTAACTTTGTGATGTCAAAACAAAGCAGTCATTGCTCTTTTGCCCGTTCCAGGCAGGGTTTTGAACTCGTAAATCATGACTTACAAGTTCAAAACCGTTTGTAGCGTTCACGCTGACCCATGTTTTTACGAAATATTACCCGTGAAAATGCGCTAGAACGGCCGTCAAATCCATAACTTCTGACCCGTGAACTTGTACAGTACCAGATCGAACTGGTATGACTTCATGGGACAGAAAATAACAAGTTACGGGTTGCCTGGAACGCACAATTAGTCCTGTCCCAAGCCTGGACCTGAAGAGAAGCATCCCCAGACCCTCCTGTCCTCTGATTGGCCAGCCACACTGTTGCTAGCAGAGCTCCAGAGAGAAGCCTGACAGATATAAAGCTGCTCTGAGATGGTTTTTACTTCTCAAAACCACAAACATATCTTATGTTTCCAAAAACCCAGAGCAAAAACACTGTAGAAGTGGGAGCTTTAATTCAGGACTGACAAGATCCTCTCGTAAATCAGGCAAATACCAACATGGACGACTCCTAAATCGTCCGTGTACAGTGTGTTTTTGTGAACCGGCTGCTGACACACAAGACACACACACACAAAAAGAGAAAACTTAAAAGAGAAAGAGCAGGGTGAGAACAGAGGAGAGAGAGCCATCAATTAAACATGAATACCAACCAGGCCGAGGGTTTCGTTCTGTTTGTTATTGTGAATATTTGATGAAGCAAAAGACAACTCACTTAGCGCACAGCCATATGCTAACAATGGCATTATGAGTTGCCAGGCTTGTGAAAGCCGTGACAAGGCCTCCCCCAGGCTCTTACTGCTGGATATGCCGGCGAGGCTCGCACACAAACAAACCAACACACACACACGCAACAACACATTGTTGCACGCTGCTGTTGTGTCAGTGAAGTTTAGCCCCGTGCAGGATGACACTTCAGCTCTGGAGGCCAAAACAACATGGAGCTGCCATAATAGTATAGCTGCCGGGACGGGACCCCTGCCTGCCCCGCCGTTCTCAGGAGGGACCACATACCAGGCCTCTGCATCACTCACACTTCACCTCACCACCACCTGCTAACTGAAGGGCTGGATGCCCTTCAACGTCCCCGTCCCTCACCGACTGTATGCACTCTCCCTCTTTTCGCTTTGTTTGCCTTTAAAGGAGAAATTCAGGGTGATTTCAACTCTGTCTTTGCCGTCCTCGGGTTCAAAGTTTAATTTTTTCTTTTGTCTGGATACTTTTTAAAACATCAGTGAGAAGTCGGAGCGCCTTCTCAACACTGGCGCTCGGACAAATAGAGATATTGGAAATCGAACAGTTGAAATTATAACACAAATTCTCCAACGTAAACATCCATCACTGTTTACAGACTTTCCCCCGCTTTAACTTCTGACCCGCTCTGCCGTGGAGTGATTGATTGTAACACACATTTCAGGTGCATTCACTTTGAGTTTTTGCCTCGTGAACATTTTGATAACCCCGCTTAACATCCTGTCATCCTTCTGGGTCAAATTGACCCAATCTGTTCCCTTCCTCCATCCTTTCTTCTTTCCTTCCTTCTTTCCACAATCCTTTTTCCTTTCCTTCCCTTCGTCCTTACTTCTTCTTCCCTCCATCTTTCTTTCCTTCCTTCTTTTCCTCCTTCCTTCCTTCCTTCCTTCCTTCCTTCCTTCCTTCCTTCCTTCCTTCCTTCCTTCCTTCCTTCCTTCCTTGCTTCCTTCCTTGACCCAGGTGGACAACAGGAGGGTTAAATGTTTCTGGTTTCCAGTCCTCAGCAGTTGCTTTTGTTAGTTCACTTTAACCACAATCATGAGCAGTGAGGACCAGAGCTATGAAAAATTAAACCCTGGGACTTTTCTTTAATCTCCCCTTTTTTTCGCTTCATCATCCTCCTCTTTTCCTGCATTTCCTCCTCCTTTTTGCTCATTACATCTCCCTCTGACTGTCGTCCATTCTGCTCCCTCTCTCCCACTGGTATTTTCTCCTCTCCCTCGCTGCCATTTGTCCCCAGCTCTTAAATGGCTCCTCACTAATTACCTCTTTCTCATGTCTCCTCCCTGTGACTAAATGACAGTAGATGTCTGGTCCTCTGAGTCCCCCCGCCCCCGCTGCCCCCTCCCAACCGAGTTACAACGGCAACATTGTGTGACATTAAGCCGCTTGTACGTACAGGGCCTCCAAGTTGAAAGTGTCACTTGCCTTTAAGGGGAGTCGACTGAGGAGCTTCTTCCCCTGACGTCTGCGTTTTGAATGTGCACGACAGACAGAACGGCTGAGACAGGAAGTTGGTTTTGGAGGAGAATGACGTGGTCTGGAGGCGATGGGGATGTTTGAGGTGGGAGGTGGGGTAGTGTGGTCATTTAGCAGGCAGCGGTTGTACGTGTGAGGCGCCCGCCGATTTTCCTGCGGATTATTGTTTTTTGTATCCAGAATTGCTTATTTCATGCTTGTCTAAGCGAGGTCTGTTTTAGCCTGGTATGTGTGTGTTTCCTTAATGGCCTTCCATGAATATTGCATGTGTGGCAGAGGACGATGGGAGAGGAGAGGAGAGAGGAGAGGAGAGAGGAGTGAAGGGGAGACAATGGAGCAGAACAGCAAGAAAAGAAGAGAGAGGAGGGGAAATAGAAGCAGAGAATGTGAAGAATTGAATTGAACAGACTTGAATAGAAGCGAGTTAGAGAAGAGCAGAACAGAGGAGATGAGGAAAGAGCGGAGGATGAGAGATGACAATAGAGGAGAACAACAGAAGAAGAGACGGGGACAGTGTGAAAGAGAGGGTGGGAATAAAACAATTCAGTTAGATTGAAATGAGTTTAATTGAGCTGAAAGGAAAGGAAAGAGAAGGATAGGAAAGGAAAGGCTAGTGTGCATGCAGTGTGAATGTTGATCAGCCGATTTCGCTGGCTTACCTATGCAAGCTCAGATAGGCGCCCTGCTCAGACTGAGGAAGCCTTGTTTATAGAGAGAAGACCAAATCCTCCAATCAAACATGTATGAGGCAGCACACTCGTACACACACACATTCGCTCTCTATCTGACATACACACAAATAACGCATCTCCACACATAAGAAAACAGTCCACTCTGGAGACATCACAGTGGCACAAAAGGCGCACGTGAAACCAACACATAAGAGCGCACGCACACACAAACTCACAAGGGGATCTGGATTAGTTACTTACAGTACAGTGCCTGCATTGTGGGGCCTCGGGGGGGTCTCCGGTGTGCGTAGGTGTGTGCGTAATAACGGCACACTCCACCTCCTCGCCTCTCTCCGTCTTAACCACACACAACAAAAACACATGCACAAGCCAACAGAAGGATGATGTACATCTCTGCAGACGCTTACGCCGCATATTCCCACCGCTGGTCTGTTTGGTATTAACTGTAACGCTCCTTTCTCCTGATGGAGTTTTTCGCAGTTGCCTGCCTGGAGACCTGCTGCCGCTGCCGCTGCTGCTGCTTTCAGCTTTAATTTAAGGAAGAAAAATGGTCCGTGCCAGAGAAAGAAAGAAAAAAAACCTTCAAGCTCACTTCATCTCCAGAGTTTGCATTTTTATTTTACATTTTCTTTTTATTATTTCTTTATGCAGAAGATAACATGCGCACAGAAGTTCATTTCTTCTCAGCAGTTATTTAGTAGATGAGTAAGCCTACGTAATGGCCCAGACAACAGACGAGCGTGTGTTTCAGTAACAGTCATCCTCCGTTTCATGGTTAAAATGGGAACAAAGGGGGATTGAATCATGTGTGATTCAGAAGTGAGAAAAAAAAATCATGCTTGATTAACCCAATGTACAGTTTCTGTCATCCTGTTTGATACAGACATTTGACAGGCTTTTGGGGGTTAGAAGAATCTGAACTTGATATCAATGAAGTGTTTAGCTTGTTAAGATTGGACGGGGTGAAACTGTTGAATCATGATGAGTCATTTAGTTGTTTTGTTTTAGCATTTTAAAACAATAAATTGATACATGGCTAACATTAGCATTAGCAAACTCCAAAATGGTGCCTAAGACAGAGACACTGGACATAAGTTTTATAACATGCATCACTTCTTCAGGGCATACTGGACACTAGTGACTCGGTATCGGAAAATGACAATACGGTCTCACAGGGGCTAACTGGTTAGCATGCTAACATCAGTAGAGGTGGTCGTGATGCAAATAGAAGCAAAGCGAGACATCTCTCAGCAAGTAAAGAACATTTCTTTCACAATGGTAAATAAGTTTTGATGCTAACATTGGTCCTACAGTGTAGCTAGGCTATGTAGCATTAGCAAAAGTTACATATGGCACCTTTAAGTGAAATTTCAAATGCACATGTTTGATTGAAGAAGGTCAGCCAAGGATATTTTGAGTAATGTGCTGTTATTGTCGGCTAGTTTAAAGACTGAGATGGAAGATATGCAGGATATAATGGGAAATATTTGACGGCGGCATCCTCAGCATCCATCCTGAAATATAACCTAATTTACAGGAGTGGATCAGTTTAAAAAGATTTCAACTAAATTTATGTCCCCACATCCATCCAAATGTTTTTTGTGTTGCCACAAAAACAGACCGTGAAGTGACATTGACAGCTTTGAAAACACTTTACAATAATTGGAAGTGGAAAGAAACATTGGGGGGGTGTAGGGGGTGGGGGGGCTGCTGATACAGCAGAGTGTCTCTAAGATAAACAAACTGAAACCTGTATTTTGTATGATTGACTTGTTTTCCCAATTTCCACGTAAACAAATGTCAATAATTTCAAGGACTTTTCAAATACCAGAAAATGAAAAATAATGAGCCAGGTATGACTGGGATGTATTAATGAGATGTAACAACACTAAAACAGGTGACTGCTTTCAGTGTTGAGGCTGAACCAACGCTCTGAACCATCGGTAATGTGATTTAAAACTCATTCTGTAGTTTCAATTATTTTCTGCAGCTTCATGGATTAACTAGGCGAAGAGGGAAAAAAAAAAAAGAACCTATCAGCCACAAAATTAAAAGCAGCAATTTGGTGTAATGCTGTGGTTGATCACTGTGTGAGTGAGGGTCACTGCTCCTTCGTCGCAGGAGGAGGAGGAGGAGGAGCTGACTGACCAGAGCTGCCTTATTGTTGCTCCTTACTATCAAATCCTGGTGCATGGCTGTGTGACAGAGTGATATCACAGCCTGTCGCACACTCTACAGCCTCGACCGACACCGGCTCTTTGGTCCCCGCTGTGTATGGTGCACATGTATGTGTGTGTGTCAGGTGGACTCTGTATACACAAGGGTGCTCAGATGAAACCACCCAAAATCACCAGTCGCACCAAGGTGTCAAAAAAAAACAAAAAAACGTGACCACTCTGTGCTCTGTCTGTTTTCACCTACATCACCTACATTCACCCCCTGCACCCATCGCTCATCCATGAGTGACATCCTTTAAACATGCGTGTGCACTCGCATGCATTAAGTTGTAGTGTGCGTCCTCCTCGTGAGCCTGCATTATTCCAGACCAGCAATTAAAAACAAGCCATTCACTTATCAGGAGTGTCTGTTCCCCACCCACTCAAATCACATCTCATCTGCTTTCCACTACCAGTATCACAGCCGAGCGTGTGACTGTGACTGTGTCTATGTGCAAGAGAGAGAGAAGAGGGGCACTTCTCAATCTGACACTTCACAGCGTGCGAAATTTAATTAAACACGCTTCACGACCGTGCACACATACACAGATATGCACATACTGAAAATTTCATGCAAATATAGCACAAAACTGCCGTACACATTTTTCATTTTATGCACATTTTATCATGCATAGGCCCTTTTTCCCGTTCTCATTATTGCCTTCTTGGATGCACTTATGCAGCTTTTGCAGAGGCATAAGCTGCCTCTGCGTACAGCTGTGAGGGTCAAACCGGTTCTGTAAAGACTAAAACATTACCAGGTCTGTAAATACTCTCAACTCGTGGCCAAAATAAAAAGGTCTTGGGTTCATAACCACCCTGAGGTGCCCTTGAGCAAGGCACTTAACCCTCCCAACTGCTCCAGTGGAGCTTTGCTGCAGTCGCCAGCAGATCAGACGGATAACAGATGGCCTATCTGGGCAGCTTCCAGGTCTGTGACAGTGCGTGTGGTGCAGGGAGCTCAGTCAACTTATTGCTATTAAACAAACCAACAAAAAAAAAGCCAAGTTTTTGAAGTGTCAGTTGGTTTGTTTCAAACTCGCAGACTAAACTTGTTCAGACTTGTACAGAAGTCAGACGTGGAAGAGTCAAGAGTTCAGGGGAGTCAAGTGGAGCTTGAGTCATTCCCGACGCTCTGGGTTTAACAAAAACAACCTTAATCTCCAGTGAAATTTCTGCACATTTTGATTGAAGAACTGGTCAGTCAAGACATTTTGAAAACTGTCGGCTCTGTCTGCAGTGATAAAGATCCTGTTACGTACTGTAACAGCTGGATGGTAAACATCTGCAGAATCCTGACTTTTTAGCTCCGAGTGTTAATCCAGCTCCGCTCCACCCACTTCTTTCAATCTCCGCACCTCCAATTTGTAACGCAGCCTTTCTCGTGTTATATTAGATATAATATTTTACTAAAACACATTATTTTCGCTTCTTTTTTCACCTAACCACACATCCATCCAAATGAGGTTTTGTGTTGCCTCGGTAAAAAATTCCGTGAAAAAAAAATTGAAAAAGACAGCCCCAAATAGCATGATAAACATATCGGTCAGCTTTTATTTTGAAACGACACGCGGAAGTTGAAAGAAACATTGAATTGAGATGACGGGCGCCTTGGTGTAGCCTATGTGTGTACTTAAGTGTTCTAAGTAACGCGCAAACTGAAACCGATGTGCTCTTTTTTCATGATTTCGACTCACAGCTCCATGAATCTTCTACCGTTTTAGTCCCACCGGGACCGGGTCCACTCCGTTTGAAACAAATGTCAACACCTTCAGCGCCTGACTTTTCAAGATGAGGTCAGAAAATGAAAAATACATGAGACCAGGCAGATGTGGGACATTGTTGAAACTTTTCACACTGATGTAAAAAAAAAAAAAAGGTGACTGAGCTTTCAAACTGGGTGAGGGAGGGAGGTGGAGCGAGGTGAGTGAAGCTGGGGGGGCAGGCAGGTGAGGGTGAGATCAGGGGAATGGCTGATTTATGAAAAGGCATGATGAGCTATTTTATTTTTGATCAAATGTTCCTGATGACTTAATGGATAATGGAATTAATATTATAGCCTACCGTGGAGCTTCTGTGCTAATATCATACAGTGAGAGTTTGATATCATGACATATCATTACAATACTGCAATAAATGTCATGGGCTTGGTTTTGATCAGGCTGTGAGTATTACTGTGAGATTGTGCTATTGATACATCCCTAATAGAGCACAAAGAACAGAGCCCAGTCCAGAGAGCAGAGTAACAGAGAGATACAGCAGAGTAACGTGTGTGCACCATTCTTGCAATTACAATGGTACAGTCACTAAATCTTAAAGCCTTTTTTTTTTTTAATCTTAAGCAATGTTGTCTTTTCCCTCTATTTTCTCCTCATAGTACACCAGAATGCCTCATTTATGTGTTAAAAATCACTTCTTCTTTTTTTTCACTGGAGTACCCCCCAGACCCCCCACAGCTCTTTACTTCACATGTAGGCTATGGTCTGTGCTTCTGTGAGTGGGTGAAAGAGGGAGAGACACTACATTAGACAGTAAATCTGTATGGGTACATCTGTACATACAGCAAAAATGTAATACATACAAAAATATGTCGCAGCACATTCCGAGTAAAAAAAAAGTCCCACCTGTGCTCTGTCTGTTTTCACTAACCCCCCAACAACCCCCCCCCTGGACCTCACCAATTTCAAAACTCTGGCTACGGCCCTGGGAACGGAGTTGTGACATCTGACTTACCTGACCATGAAATGTGCTTTGCCTTTTAAGTTCTGTATTTTTGTGCCCCAGGCGATGCACGCGGCGCCAAGGTGGGAGGACAGGTGCAGTGGAAACACATGCAAAAGAGACTCCAGCTTCAGCGCAGGCATTCAAATGAAACATATGCGAAAAGATAGACGTTACTCGAATGTGTTGTCTCATTTCGAGTCTAATTTGACGATGTGGTGAATCTATAAGTAAGTCTTGGAAGGAGCGGGCACCGAGGAGTGTGAATGCAAACTAATGCACAGAGACGGTGTGCGTTAATGAAAGAAGAAACAACCATCTGCCGTGTGCCGGGTGACCACAAATCTCTGCCACGGGCGATATTTAACTAAAGTGGAAGTGGAAATGATGGCACCGAAACGGTCTCCACTTTTCAAAGTAGGCCTATATTCAGAACTCGCTCACTTTGGCTCGGCCCACATATAATTTTAACATAGTTTTATACCTACTTGAGTTTTTGGAAGTACAGCTTGTGGTCATGCTGACTTGTTCAGTTCTGCTCCCGCTGTGGCGCCGTATATGGATGTGAAATAACGTGGAAGGGGGGGAAAAAACCCATCACATCACATCACCGCGTATTGGTGCAAATGACAAGGCTGTAATTATTTGCATACTTAAGTGCTGATGGCGGCGAAGTTGGCGACCGACCTCGATGTGTGACTTTGGAATAAGAGCTGTGAAATACAGTAACCCGCCGATCGTAGCAGTTGTGTACAGTTTGTGGGTGTTATATGTTTCTATATTAAGCTGCAGCATTTTCTCTTTCATGTTCCAACAAACACCCACTTTTACTGTTGTTCTACACACGCCGTCTGCGTCCTACTTAGTCTTTTCACTTGGCTCTTTTTGACACACGCGTTGACATCCACGCTTGATGGGTCTTGAACTCCTGGGCGACAGCCGCCACACGCGGCGCCCCGGAAAACACCCTTCCCCACGGGGGGCGCGATTTCAACCCCATCACCTCGCTCGTCTTCCTCTAGGTTCAGATGTGAGCGTTTCAACCCACTGGGACTTTCTCGCAGCGTGGTGTGAAGGAGATAGAGGGAGGAAAAGGAGAAGAAAAAGGAGAGTTCAAGTCAGGTTCTTCCGCTTTTGCAAGTTCTTGCTGAGCTTGCAGGAGCGGCTGAGTGGTTTTGGACGATAGTGAGCTTAAACCTGTGGCCGGGCTCCTTTTGAAGAGTTTGGTGACTGGTGTTTGAACCTGCAACCTTTCTTAGATGCTGCATCTTGAAACTTCCTCTTCATTCCTCCTACTTCTGTTTCTCCACAGCATTGATTCAATTAGTCTCTTTCTCTTCTTTCAACATTTAATTTTTCCCAATTTTTTTTCTTTCTGATTTTACTTTAAAGGGATAGTTCAGCATTTTGGCAAATTGGTCCGTCGCCATAATCCCTATTAGTCCGGTGGGAAGAGGGGGGTATCATGCACCCCCCGGAAATATACTTCTAACCAGTGTTTCTAGATTGGAAAAAATGTGTAGAAAATGATGAGCTATGTTAAAAAGTTGTCAAAATGTCCCTTGTATCATTTTTATGCAAATTAGTGCTGCCATTATCGAAAAAACCTAATTTCACTGTATCTCAGCCAATATTGCAGATATCTGAACAAATAAGGTGTCTAGACCCATGTTTTGAGGGTCAGAGATCACAATAAAATTATTTATAAAGTGATCACATGTTGGTGGCATGCTAGTAAGCAAACCTAACCCTTTTACCAAGACGCCAATATTGGAGATACCAAATAAGGTGTCTAGACAGAGGTTTAACCAAGGTTTATTTGGATCAAACATCATAATAGAACTCTTGTTGATGTGACCACTCTTCTCTTTCCCATGCCAGATGAACTCCACGATGCATCACTCATCATCGTTTTCACTGAAATCATCAAAGAGTTAAACTCATCCTCTCCTTCCTCTTTCTCCTCCTCTTCCTGTTCATGCTCTCCAGTGTCATGGGGATCAACCAGTGAAGTTGGTAGGATAGGACCACAGGACCACATCAGTTTCAACACTCCTTCATCAGTCTTCACTCCTCCCTGACCCTTATCATAGGGTTTTGGTTTTTCCAGAATAGGTTCATCAGCTCACTAGTACAAGATGACACGGTAGTTCACACGTTGGGCATGTGGCTTCAGAGCAGAGTGGCATGGAG
This sequence comes from Decapterus maruadsi, assembly GCA_030347415.2. Classification (NCBI taxonomy): domain Eukaryota; kingdom Metazoa; phylum Chordata; class Actinopteri; order Carangiformes; family Carangidae; genus Decapterus; species Decapterus maruadsi. Next base: position 5,848,121 of record CM064888.1, on the reverse strand, counting down.
GAAGGCCAACCAGGTCAACCTTAGACTTACAAGTGAGTTTCTTGTCCTCCCCCACCATGTTGTGTAGCAACTTGGCATGACAACGTCCACTGAAGACTCACAACTCTGTCCAGACATCAGACAGGTGAATTGCTCCAACTGCCTGTTGTCACCAACAACCTCATTTCGAGCATCTCAGGCTTGACACTCTAGCAGTCACTGAGTTGACTGAATTTGTGAAACCTGAGATTCTTCTTCAAGGGCCCAACACTCCTTCATCAGTCTTCATCCATCCCTGACCCTCATCATAGGGTTTTGGTTTTTCCAGAATAGATTCATCAGCTCGCTAGTACAAGGTGACATGGTAGTTCTCACGTCGGGCATGTTGCTTCAGCATGGCATGGAGGAAAGCCAGCCAGGTCACCACTTACAAGTGAGTTTCTTGCCCTCCCCCACCATGTTGCATAGCAACTTGGCACAGACAACATCCACTGAAGACTCACAACTCTGTCCAGACGTCAGACAGGTGAATTGCTCCGACTGCCTCAGCATCTCTGGGATTTTCTTCAAGGACCCCATCTTCCGGGGCACCGAGTGGCGCAGTGGGTTAAGCTGGTGCCCCATATATTGAGGCTATAGTCCTCATGCAGGCGGCCCCGGTTTGAATCCTGCATCAGACGGCCCTTTCCTGCGTGTCATTCCCCATCTCTCTGCCTCCCTATTTCCTGTCTCTCTCAACTGTACTGTCAAATAAAGGCATGAAAAAGCCAAAACAATATACTTGGCACTGGTACAGTCTTCTCCACTGAACACATAGAACCCAAGAAGAGTGGTGCGGTAGTCTTCTCCCAGGGATTCTGTAAGCTCAGAGATGTTGAGAAGTTGTTGGTGTTGGGTTAAAGAAGCTTCCTGGATCTTCACCCTGTAGGGGTCTGATGGAGTCAGCTTTAGCAGCCTTGCCTACAGCTTCTGCTCGTACTGTAACACGTCCATCTCAACATCAATGGGGACAGGTGCACCAGAAGCCAGGTAGTAGAGTATTGCAGAATCCCTGGGAGAAGACTACCGCACCACACTTCTTTGTTATGTGTTCAGTGGAGGAGACTGTACTAGTGCCATCAAAGGGAGAAGGAAGGTGGGGCCCTTGAAGAATAATCTCAGGTTTCACATATTCAGTCAACTCAGTGACTGCTAGAGTGTCAAGCCTGAGATGCTGAGGCAGTTGGAGCAATTCACCTGTCTGATGTCTGGACAGAGTTGTGAGTCTTCAGTGGATGTTGTCATGCCATGGTGGGAGAGGACAAGAAACTCACTTGCAAGTCTAAGGTTGACCTGGCTGGCCTTCCTCCATGCCACTCTGCTCTGAAGCCACATGGCCGACGTGTGAACTACCGTGTCACCTTGTACTAGCGAGCTGATGAACCTATTCTGGAAAAACCAAAACCCTATGATAAGGGTCAGGGAGGGGTGAAGACTGATGAAGGAGTGTTGAAACTGATGTGGTCCTGTGGTCCTATCCTACCAACTTGACTGGTTGACCCCCATGACACTGGAGAGCATGAACAGGAAGAGGAGGAGAAAGAGGAACTCTTTGATGATTTCAGTGAAAACGATGATGAGTGATGCATAGTGGAGAAGCATTTACTGGACTGTTTATCTGGCATGGGAAAGAGAAGAGTGGTCACATCAACAAGAGTTCTATTATGATGTTTGGTCCAAATAAACCTTGGTTAAACACACAACAACCTCTGTCTAGACACCTTATTTGGTATCTCCAATACTGGCGTCTTGTAATTGGTAAAAGGGTTAGGTTTGCTTCCCAGCATACCACCAACATGTGATCACTTTATAAATGATTTTATTGTGATCTCTGACCCTCAAAACATGGGTCTAGACACCTTATTTGTTTAGATATCTCCAATATTGGCTGAGATGATTCAATTAGTTTTTCTCTAATGGCAGCACTAATTTGCATAAAAATGATTCAAGGGACATTTTCCCAATTTTTTAACTTTCATCATTTTCTACTTTTTTCCAATCTAGAAACACTGGTTAGAATTTTTCCGGCAAATTGGTCCGTTGATACCCCCTAATCCCACCGGACTATATAGTTTTAGCAGTAGGTAATAACAGAACATTTTAAGATGGAGCTGTTATTGAGGCAAATGCAGAGGCTGCTTGCTGAAAAACTGCCCTCGAGTTTTGCATGGATTTACTTCTAAAACAACTCTGTCCTGTAACGCTCTGTTATCTCATAGCGTGGTGAATGTGCAGGTCACAACAAGCATTTTGGAGTTGTTGGATTGTGTGTTTGATGAGGGAAACCAAGAAATCCCAAGAAATCACGGCTCTGCTCCACCATTCTAAAAATATCTTGCACTAACAATTAAAGGTAACGAACCTGCTCCTAAAACTACAGGGATTATGGCAATGGGCCAATTTGATAAAATGTTGAACTATCCCTTTAAAGAGGCATTTGAAATAATTGATTATATATAAAGCAAAGTGCTTTTTTCCCACGAGCTTCACTTAGCTGTGCCCGTGCTCTTTCTCTCTCGCCCATGGCAGTTTCACCAGCCACTCACCCGTCTCCCACTTGTCCAAAGTTTCGAGCCAGGACGCCGGTTTAAACTTGAACATTCGCTGACAGCCCACAGCCACGGCTCTATCGCCGATGGAGGGGAGACTAGATTAGGAGCCTTTTAGGACATGTAATTTCCTCAGGCTTTTTTCCCCCTTAAAATTCCCCCTCTCACACTTACTTCTCACACTCGGTGTCACGAATGGCAGGGCAGGCTTTAGGTGGCTTATGCAACAGTCCATTAAGTTTGCCATAGAAATGGCCTGTATTGCCTGAGAGGCTGCAGCAGACACCTAGAGATAAGTAATGTCAGAAACAGACAGCGATACGGATGGGGCCTCTTACATCTTTTATGGAACATTAGACTGAGTGAAGAGATGACCTAATTTGAATTGATTTGGCGTATATTTGTGCTCAGGAGAGCACACACACACACACACAGAGACACACAGATACGCAGGCACAAAGAGACGCACATATTTATGCAGGCACCCCCACGTGTGCGCACGCCAAGATGCACGGACACACACACTCAATCTCTGCTAATCTAGGTCTCTGTGCTTGTTCGCTACCCAGCTGTAGCTGCGTATCCTTGGCAAAATCTTAGATGTTTTCAGCTGAATAAGCTCGAGCTTGATTACACTGCTTTCTATTAATGAGGCCGCTCCTTCTTGCTGAAATCTCCCTCTGCACCGTTGTTGTGCACTTCACAGTCCGCTGGGCTACTGGCCCACAGACGTAATTGTTTTAACTTACTAACTGTACGCTCACTCAATTAGGGCAAAAGCAGGAATCTGCTTTATTTCCTCTGCTCTGCAGCATAAGCAGAGCAGAAGTGTCGCGCACAACAGCACGTAAACACACAAGCGCTCACTTAAGGACTTCAGGAATGTACTTTTTTAAGTTATTCGGCTCTTTGTGTGCAGTTTTCAAGATGACACGCTGCGTTCGTCTTATTTTTTCCTTTCATGAGTATTTTCAGATCCGCGGCTTCGTCAAGGTTTCTCTCTCTGTGTGCATTCGGATTAATTAGTGTTTTGGTTCTGGCCTTTGGAAGAGGGTTGAATGTTGTCGCATTGTTTGTGCGCGTGTGCTATGCTGCCTGTTTTTTACATGCTCATTTTATTCTCATGTTTTGCAAATTGTTATTTAATAACTCACACAGGTGGAACGGCGTGAAAAATGCTTTTTAATGACTCTCCCTTCTTAATCTTAGGCTACAACATTAACAAGAAGATGTTTCTGAGGCTTTAGCCTTGAGTCCAGTCATTAGGAATCAATAGCACTTTTTTTTTTTTACAGCAGCTTCTAAGTTTGAAGTTTGAAGTTTCAAACGTTGGACTGTATGGTTGAAAGATGAAAACCGCAGTCCTGTCCTACAAACCCAGAACCAAACTTTGAAGTCCGCTGTGAGATTATTGGGAGCTTTACACTCAGCTGACACATCTCAGTGAAAGTTTCTTAACAGCTTCAGTATGTTCTTTAGATAGTGTCAAGTCCATCACTGTCACATCATTTTTTTTTTTTTTTATCACACTCACACCACCGTCACAATACATAGCGGGATTTGTCTGTGAGTGAAGGCGCGGACGTGAGAGGATCAAAAAATACATCATATAATTGAAGAACTGAAGCCATAAATATGCACAGCAGTAATAATCCACACAGCAGCTAATCACAGAGGGAAATGTCAAAAGAATCCAAACAATATGAAACGTGTGTAATTGGTGTAATCACTGTAGAAAATGCCAATGTACGTAATCATGGAAAAAGACACAAGCTTCTGATTCATATTTGTTTATTTATTAAGGATCTAATGTATAGCCGGCATCCCGAACGCGTTCAGACTGACAGTGTAATGAAAGATGTGTCACTCGAACTCTTCGCAAACAGAAACGACGCCTCGGTGTTTGTGTAAATCGCCCGTGGCAACGGCGCTGTAGATCAACGACATCAAATCCAGAACTGAAACTGAGGATTTCTCTGTTGTAACATTATACAAGTGAATAATTGATCACATGAAACAGAGTTGGCTTGATGTATAATTAATCATAATCATATATTTCTTTGTAGCTTTTTACAGTTTTTGACTTGTAATGTTTTTCATAAAACTACATGTGCACGTAATCAGAATCAGAGCTGTTTTTATTGCAAAGTGCAATAAAGGTCGGTTCACAGAATTAAGAATTTAAATAAAAGAGGATGAATTAAAAGATATGCATATGCAAAAGAATATGCATATCCTATAAATACACATATAAAAGAATGGAATAAAGATACGAAGCAATGGTGCCTTGATGGTGGGATTAAGGTAGACAGGGACAGTGGTTGTTGTTAAGGAGAAGTGACGGGACATCTGGACAAATGGAATCGCACACGTCTGTTGAAATCTTGTGAGTAGTCATGTCAGGACAGAAGGAGGGTTTCGTTTAAATCACAGTCTCACTGAGGGTTTTTTTTTGGAGGAAACCAAATCAAAAGACTGGAGAGAGAGAGAGACATGGGCTTTCATCTGCACTGTTACATGTTGAGTTGGAAGGGTGATCTGCCTGTGAATGTTTTGACACTTTGTTAACAAAATCTGAGGAAGTCGTGCTTGGCGAAGGCTCGCTTAAGAAAAAAAAAATGAGTTAGACTTAGAGTTAGAAGCAGTGTCTCCATGAGATATGATGAGGATGTTTCTCAATAAGGTCAGCGAACTATTTCCTCGTCACATCTTTCTGGCTTTCTCCGTTCCTTTTTTGACAATCTCTCTTCAAGCACTTTGGAGTTTGAGCGAACCAAGGTGAGGGAGGTTTGTCACGTCGAAAGCTGCCGTCGCCGGCGCCATCTGTCATCATCGCATCGGCATCGAGGATCTCACTCGCTGAGAATGCGAATCCCTCCGAGAGAGGTCTTCATTTGGACCCGCGCGACGACGACGAGCGAATGAATTATCACCAGCCACGTACCGACGTGTACTTAAAACCCACATTAATTCCTTGGCTTTGTTCCCTCACAATTACCTTCTTTCCTGCTTCCCTCCTTCACCCCTCATCCACCCTCTGCTCCTCCTCTCCCTTCTCCCTCTATACTGTATCATCTGCCTTTTCTCTTTATAGCAGGATTAATTGCCCTTGAATGATTTTATAATTGAGAGATGTTGGTGTCCCAGGTGACGGCGAGGCAAGTGCAATAAGAGCACTTGGAAAGTCTTGAAATGAAAATAAAGGAAGGTGGCAGAGCGCCCTGTCAGTCGGTGTTAATTGTAGGAGTGCGTGCGTGCATTTGTGTGTCAGTATCATGCAGGTGTGTGTTTGCCCACTGACAAATACGCGGTAATTGTAAGAGAACTGATGAATGCACACGCAAATACTTTATGAAATCCACACGGCGTTTGACTCAAATGTGTTCTGAGGTTCCAAACACAAACAAACACATGCACGCACACACAAAGAAGTTTGGTATCCCTCACACAGGCTGTGCACATAAACAGATGTTCAATTGAAATGCATAATTTTCTCATAAATAGGACTTGTGAATGCTCTACAGTTGGTGTTCAGACATGAATAATTGATGACACATTTATGGATATTAGGTCGAAGGAGTTCCTGAGATCCATGCAGATGTTTGGTTTGTTTGCATCCAATTACAGTCTGGCTTTGCTTATTTCTTTTAAAGGACTCCTCTCAACCTTGTTTGTAATGGAGAACTGGAATCTTGGCTCGGGTTCGCAATGCAGATTATCTGGGGGTGTGAACAGGCCCGAGGCTGCCACCGAATCTGGCTCTCCAAGCCTGTGTTGATTCGATCAGGCCCAGTCGGTCCGGCTGCGGCCGGGCACGGGAGAGAGAAGAAAGCAGGGGGAGAACCTGCCAAAATGTGAAATCTGAAGAAAAACAACTGACGTCTGGCAAAAACAAACAGGCGTCGACCACAAGGGCCAGATGCTCAACTCTTTATAAATGGCTTTACAATTCGGTTAAGAGGAGACAGGAATGCTTTCATCGGCCAACAAGCCAGTCGCCACGGCGAGGGAAGAGCGTCCCATTGGTTGCAGGGAGTCCAGTTTTCAATCTGTGATTTGTTGTGAAAAGACACATGTCGCATTTGAGCCATGGAGCAAGATGTGAATCGACGATGATTATCTTTTCTTTGGTTTCCTGGATCTATGACTAAACTGGTCCATTCGCTCCGTGTCCTTGATACGTTGTACAATCTTTTTTTTTCTTTTCTTTGCCTGGTTTTCTCTCCAGCCTCTGCCCATGTGCATAAAACCACATGGGCCATTTTATGTGCGGAGGAGAACCCAGCAGCAGTTTTGCGCCTGCACTTTTAGGGCAATATTTTCCTAACTCAGCTTGACATTAAGGAGCCTGGAGGCCATCTGTAGTTTCACACCTGCCCACTGTTTTTTGGAGCTGGAAAAAAAAAAAAGCGTCAGAAATGCGGTCAGATACACATCATTACAAAAGAAAATCTCCACTTAATGCGAAAGCAAGACTTTGCCGAGGCCTCTGTGACCCCTCGTGTCTAAGACGCATTAGCAACGTGAGCAGGTTGTGTGAAAGAAGCAGCGTACTGTAGCCAGCAGAGCTTTCACGTGTTTCTAAAGAGCCAAATAAAAAAATAAAATAAAAGAAGGAGTGATCGCAAAGCTTTTTTCTCTGTGTGTGGGTAGAGGGAGCAAAGTCTGGCTTTTTTTTTTGTGTGGAGACCCAGTTGAAAATGGTATACATGAGCAGCCTTAATAAAAATAGGAGTGATGGGATCAATAAAGCTGGATTGCCACCATGAGGGGAGCTGGCAGAGTGCTTCATTGGCTGGGCTTTAACAGAGAAACGGAGCTAAGTAGAGGCCTGCTTTACAGGCCAAGCTGTTCCAATTACTCTCTGATAGACTAGCGCTTCAGACCTGACCACAGATCACACTGTTAAGATGAATGCTGAAATTGTGCCGCGACCGACGTGGCAAAAGTGAGGCTGGGATATTTGCAGAAAGACACTAGACGTTAACTTAATGTTGTGGGAGCTTCTCTTGGCCGGATTGTTTCCTTATTATTTGCTTGGGCAGAGCTAATGCAATGCAATCACTCCAGCCGACAGCCAAAATTAAAAACTGCGAGGCATGGATTATGTACAAGGAACAAGAAAGCGGGGTGTGTTTGTTTTACCTGGATGTTTTTTGAAGCTGCAAAAGGAGAAATGCGTAGTGAGTATTCATGTGAAAGAACAAAATACACCCTCAAGTGTTAAAGTGAAGCATAATATGTTTTCAAATACATGACATTACAGGATAAAGTGTGAGTAACGAGTTGACATTTGATGCCGACGGTTCAGTCAGACTCCAGTTTGTGGCAATGGATGAACGGCGAAGTATCTTGATAGCGTTTGTCAGAGATAACGTATCTGGAACACAGCTCACCTCTCACTTCCATTCAAAAAAAACTGAAAAAGCCTTATTTAGAGCTGTCTGTAGTTTCAGATCATGCACTTTCTCGGAGCTTGCACAGATCCCCCCCACCCCCCTCCTCGCCCCTTCATCTCTTCTCCCTCTTAAATCCAGGCCCCTCATTTCTCCATTTCCTCGCCCCCCCTCCACACTCCTTCCTCGACCGGCTCTCAATCTACGGGTGATGATAGTTGTGAAGTATGGGGTTGGGCTTGTTCTTCAGTTTTCGGAGCATGAGTCTTTCTGAAAGCTGACAAGATGAAAGAACCATTTTCTTTCCCCTCTTTGTATGCTCTTCAGCTCATCATTCTCCAGCTCTCTCCACCCTTCCCTGCTTCTTTTCTCATTCTCAATTATTATCCTTTGGATTTTTATCCTCCCTCCTCTCCCGCCTCCTTTTTTTTTTTTTCACTCCCTTCACAGCTAATGGAACTATAATGGAACCATAAGTCTGGAGAGTTGGGTTGTTTAGCAAAGGGCAGTGCATGCTCCAGTCAGTCAGAGGGAATTCGGCAGCAGCCCCCCTGTTGCCTGCTAATAACCCTCACATAACCATATAATGTGCAGAAGATGCTATAGAAAAGATGCACTGCTAAAGCGATGAGGGAAGTTTGATAGGAAAAGAACACACTGCTCATATGTATGCATGCTTTTAATTGATGATGCCAGTATAGCAGAGGTGTTAATCCACAATGCTACATTCAGATGTGATGCATTGCAGTCTGGTCTCTTGATATCCAACGCACAAATATGATTGAAGGCGTCGTGAGGTGTCGTACACTCTGTGTCGGTGCAGCCGCGTTATTGCCCACTTTGCAATGCTGCTGCTCGCTGCCGCGGCCATAAACATTGCTATACGACTCCCCCTCTAAACCACTGCAATTATAGCCACTGCTCACTTTGTTGCCACTCCGGTCATTGCCGCCGCTCATTATGTGAAGAGCTTTCACACGACAAGTCCTCTCTGCTGCTGCCTCGGATGTAGAGGTTCTGCATTTTGAACCGCGACTTTACAATCCACCACAGATGCCCTCCTATACACAAGCTGCTGTGTTATCTCATTATACGGCTAGGCTCAATATAAAGTAGAGTAATGATCATCAATATGACATAATTTACAGCGTGATACAACTTGAAGTGAGAATGAAATAATGAATGAATAAGTGAATAAATTAAAATAAAACACCCAATCCTTCCAAACATAACTTAAGTAGAAAATGAGAAAAACTTTTAACATAGATCGATAACTCTAGAGCCAAGAGCTCGCTGCACCTCTCTGTAGGGTATAAATCTATTTGGCATGCAAAGACACATGCAAACGGAATTTAAAGCGTCCCGGACATATTGATACTGTTCATTAGACGTTATTTATTCATCGTGCGTCTTCGGTTTGTCATCAGAGCTCCCTCCTGCTTCCCCTCTCTGCTCAGTCACCGTGATGGAAATGCACTGTAGCAGAAAGTGACTCTATTCACCGTGTTCTTACATCTGTTTCACTGAGTTGTGTCGTATCACATTGTGATGAAGAAAACCTTGTTAATTGACTTTGATGCTTATTCTAACTTTGTCTTTCTCTTTCTTTCTTTTCTCCCCCTCTCCCTCGGTGCTGTTCACTCTAAATGGTTGCAAATAAAGGTAAGAGATTTTTTTTTTTTTAATTTTTCAATGCATGCATTATTTATTTTTTCATTTTTTTTAACCATGTTGGTTTAGCAGAAATTTACAAGTGGCTTTAGGGACTTACTAAAGCCTCTTTGGATAATTACTTTATGAAAGCAATTAGCAACAGCCTTAAATTGGAAAGTACGTAAAGAACCTTGTGGCGTATATCAAAGTAAATTGGAGATATTGTGAAAATCTACAGTCGACTTCTAGTTGTGTTATTCTTCCTGGATTCAACATGGTTAAAGGGATAGTAGCATTTTTTTAAAAGTGGGGTTGTATGATCTACAAATAGCCCCTAAGTACTTTAATTGCAGTAGAAGACTCTCTGCACTCCTCCCGTTAGCAACGCCAGCCCATAATAGCCCTGCCCAGAGATTGAAGTTTTAGGCCACGAAAATAGGCCGTTTCTTTGGGTCCATTCACAACAATGTATGTTGTAAATCTCTGGGCAGGGCTATTATGGGCTGGCGTTGCTAACGGGACGAGTGCAGAGAGTCTTCTACTGCAATTAAAGTACTTAGGGGCTATTTGTAGATCATACAACCCCACTTTTAAAAAATGCTACTGTCCCTTTAAGTCATGATGGAGAGTTCGGAGAAAGAGGGTGAATAAATTGTGCCGCTTTTGTCATGTTTTACTACATCGTGATGAAGAATAATCCACAGGGGAGTGATTTAATTTTCAATATCTGATTCTTTTTTTGTGTTATGGCGCTGGTTCTGCTCTGCATGAAGACCATAGGGGTCCTGTCAGCAAGACAGACCCCTTACTTAGTCTGTTGACATTTCTCTCCAGCTATTAAGCTCAATGGGAATGTCGGCGGAGAAAAAGTCAAGGTTTTATTTATTTATGTGCTTGTTTTTTTTTACAAACGGATTAAATCGAAACTCACAAACAAGCTCACGCACACATAATTGACGTATCATTTAGTTATTTTCTGCTCTGTTGAACTGTTTTTCTTTTGGTGTGTACATTTCTCTTGGTCTCCATCAGTTAGCATGCCTATACTGGAAAACCCAACTGTTGTTTAGAGTAAAAAAAAGAGAGAAAATGGCTCCAATTGCTGTGGTTTCCCTCAGTTTCTGGGTGTCATGCTGATGAAAGACGACCCCTCGGTAATGTTAGCTGACCCACAGCAATTACAGAACAGAAGCAGCACCTCTCAGTTATACCTCCAGTCTAATAAGAGCAGTATATTCCTGTGCAGTGTGAGTGCAGATGTGTCTTTTTTTTTCCTTCTTTGTCTTCAGTTCTCTTCTTTTATCTTTTCCTCTCTCCAGTCTGTCTCTCCGCTCCCTCTGGAAATCACATGCTTTAATGCGGCATGTTGATAGGCTTCTCGCAGCGATGTCTGTTATTGTTATACAAGGCAACGCTTTAAGGTGGATTTTATTTCTTTAGAAAACGGAGCCTTAAGCTAAAAGAATATGCTCTTTGTTAACTTTAACAGCTTTCTTTTTTTCCCCCGCTCTAGTTAGATGAATAGTTGGTTTATCTGTTTCTACTATTATCTCTTAAGTATTTATGTAACAGCTTTAGCAGCAGATCTTTTACTGCTGATCCCATAAAAGATGTTCGGAGCAATTATCTTTAACATTTTTTTTACAGAAAGTCTTTCAAATCACTCCCGCCCATACCTACTTATTATATTTAGCTCATTCCCAGTCTCAGCCTGGCCAATGTGTTCGACCCGCGCTCCCCTTCCAGCCTCTGCCAGCTCTAATAGGCCGTGCCATGATGCCTCGACCAGGCGCGGGGCCGCGTAATCCTTCACTCTGTCTTCTTCCTTATGCTGTTATGAGTGGAAATGAAAGTTACAGCCCTGGGGTTGATCACAGTATGCAGAGACTTGCATTTAGCCGTGAGTCAGTACAGGCTGGGCTTTAATAAAGCCTTGCAAACAAGATGAGTGGGCGGCCAGGCTTTGAGGATAAGCCCCCCCATGCACAGGCAAGGACGATCTGTCGCCGCACTGCCAGAGACAATAAGTCACTCTGGCACAATAAGAGAAGGGTCCCCGGCTCTCGATGAGGCATTCCATATGGGATGAATAGCATCTCTAATGACCACCCCTCTGCTTATTACCGCTGTGATTACGAGCCATTTGTTTGCTTTATCATGGCCCTAAACCTCAGGGGATTTAATGAGTGTTGGGATGTAAAACCGTCTCCCCCAAGGATGGGAAGGTCACAGGGATTGTTTGATGTGGCACAGAGGGTGTTCTTTTTTTCTCCTTCTTTTTTTTTTTTTTTACTCATTCCTCCTCGCTGTTTGTGAATTTGCACTCATCATACCCTTAACTACTGTCAGAATTATTCATGGCTGGGATGACAGTGCAAGTTGGGTTTTTTGTAAAACCAGCAGAGAAGAAAACATGCATGAATATAGTTTTTTTTTTTTTAAAGATGTGGGAAGCTTCAGGGATGATGAAGGGTTTCTGGGTGAAGTGGTTTAGCTGATGATGAAAATGATGCCTGGGACAAAGGAGGAGAATGATCATACAGAAATAGAACTCCCGAAAAACCCGGGCAGAATGAGCTGTATTGTTGTGGCTGTCAAGGGTATACTAGTGTAATTGTTCTCATTACAGCACCATCATGACTTGTATTGTTATTATGTCTGACTGCATCAGTTTGCCATTTCCTCTTCATCTTGCGTTGCAGTCTCAGTGGGCTTCATTATCAATAATTAAGAAATGGCAGGCACACCCGCGTCTGTTGCAGCCACCTGACGGGCTGCACACGCATCCGTACACACAAACAAACACGTACACATACAAAAAAACAACAACAACAACAAACACACACGCTTACAAATACGTGACGAGGCGGAGGAATGGCAGGAGGCTCAGGCGGCCTCCGCATCTCTCCGTTCTCCATTAACCTTTCACTAAGACTCACATGGCAGCTGGTGAAATGCAGTAAATAATGAGTGCGAGTCTAGTCTAGAATTAGCGTATGAGTAATTAATGTTTATCTGGTGGCACCGCATCTCCAAAGAATCTGATAATTTGCACTCGCCGTGTTGGCCACCTGCAGGTCAGGCAATATGGCTGACATTTTTTGGTGGATGCATTCGTCAAGCAATCTCCTGCAGGGATTAGGCTGCACATCCAAGCCCTGATTATCGGTATCAAAGTTCCATTATGAACGTCTGTTCCAGATAATAACTCTGGAGGATCCGTGCGCTTTTTTTTTTTTTTTTGCAGAAAAAGTGAAACAAGACGTCGCAGTATGAAGGATTCTGGTCTGAAATGCAGAATCGCGGCCTCCTGTTGAGCCTGTTTAGAGTCAAGGTCAAGTCGTGACGACAATTAAGTTCCCGTCTTCTCGCTCCTGGTTCTGTAAGTTTCACGGTGAACCCTCTTGACTGGCTTCTTGGCCCACTCATTAAAATGACTAATTGATTATGGGCCAAGACCACGGCCAAAGAGGCAGTGTATCAATTATTAAGCTGCATTAATAGATTAAACTGGAAGACTGTGCAGAGCATTTAACTACGGTAACCCACAGAAAGTGGAGGCAATTATGAAGTACCTCTTTGACCATCCCACAAAAAAAAAAAAAAAAATCATGGTAGAGAAACCAGTGCCCTGTCTCTCTCCCTGTGGGCTACAGGTCTGACCTGCCTAATGGGATTCAGCATAATTAACAACACCAGTCCAGATTTTCCCCCTTTTATGTCTTAATTGATAGTTGCTCGTCTTATGATGGCAGGCAAAAGGTTGGAGAGTGACACATTTTACCTTACCCATAATTACCCATCTAATAAATGAGATTATGCATTGTTGCAATATTGTCAGGTTTAACGGTTGCTCTTTTGGTGACGAGCATTTTTGAAAGTCAGAAGTTGAAAGTTGAGATTAAGTGAATGAAAGCAAAGCTCACATTGTGAATGCCAAGAGAAAACAAATTATAGGCTGCAGCAAGTGAATTAACTTGAAGATATTCTACTTTAGTCCCATTTTCCTGTACAACTGTTTGCACTGCCTCCAAAGCAGATGAAGAATGTGACCCAATCAAAGTTTTAACAGCAACTGCATTTTTTTTTTTTTTGCCAGTGTTGTTGAGTGCTATTGCTGAAATCATCAAAGGTGACTGATGACTTACTGCATTTTCACATATTGTGCATTTATCATGAATAAAGTCAACACAAGTCAACAGATTGTGTCCCACCGGGGAATATGTTCAGGCTATAATTTAACGTCGTTGACACTCAGACCTTTGTGCAGCCTATTTGGCGGAGTGGGACCCCAGCAGTGAGAACGCCATGTTAGATATAACCCCAACTTCAGCAAGGTGCAGGGAAAAGGAGCGCGGCCTCTTATGACGAATGGCACGTCAGTCAGTTGGGCAGCCTATTGATTGGACGGCCTCTGGCTGCGATTTATGCCCGCCATTCCTCTCCCATTTGAAGGGGGAGGTGTCAGGAAGTGACAGAGTTATGTACAAGTCCTCCACATGATTGGTGACCCCAAGGTGGGCTCCTTACCAAACCTCAAGTCTATCCTCTTGCATGGAGGAGGTGGCATTTGATGTGAAATGATGGAGAGGGATATATATACAGTACAGCGCCGCACTGTAGGGCACAAAACAGCACGAGTATAATAATAACCCTCTCAAGTCTGATTAGGATGAAACTTCTATTTGCCTCGCCATTGCCTTGATTAAATCTCACGTCCTAACACGGAGCCCCCGTGGCATAGCGATGCAGAGGTACAGGAATGAAATGAAGGTTTGCCATTTCTCAGCCATGATTGCTTTATTGAACCTGGCAATGATGACCCATCAGTCGGCATGTGTGTGCGTATGTTTGCGACCGTCATTTAACAAAATGAAAATAAATATTAGATAAATAAATAAATAAGAAACAGAAAGAAGAAAAAAAAAGAGCCGTGCCGCTGCCTGCCACTTCCAATCCAACTCCTCTCCATCAGTCGCTTAACTGACACAAATAAATCAGCAGAATGAATCCCAATAAATGTTTCTTCCTATTGCAGTAATCAGCACTCTTTCCCGTACAAACTATGAATGGATGCCAACTGTTTTTTTTCTTTTTTTCCTTTCTTCATTTTCTCTCTATCCAATTCCAATTCGTTTCAGGCTGTGTGTAGCAGTCACAGCTAGAAGGTTGGACTGAGTGAGAGTGATCAGGGTTTAGATGCATTTGGCAGACGTTTCCTGTAATTCAGTGGTTGATGGAGAGAGCCGATAAGTGAATTGGTTTGCTGGTTCGGGCCGTGGAAGCTACTGAGCTGTGTTTTGGTACTTCAGAATGAGGGCATCTGTGTGTGTGTTTTTTTTTTTTTTTTGGGTGGTGGCGAGGGCGTTAGGCTGTTTTTAAGAAGAATTGGAGGCGAGATGAAAGGTGAACGTTTCAGTCCAGCTTAAGTGTTGAGCCTAAGAGTGCAGAGCCCCGGCTCCGAAAAATGTCAAAAGTTTGGAACTGCAAGTTTTGGAAGTTTGGAGGCAAATAACAACTTTTCCTCCGTCATGCGGGAACCAAATCAAAGTATAATCTGACCCATTTCTGGCCCGACCCGAGCTTAAGTTTAAGAAGTTAAGATCTGAAAGGTCTGAAGTTCCTTGTGATGCATAGGACTTTAACTTTTATATCCCATCGTTCTCGCTCGGAGTGGATCACAGACACAGTCAAGGTCAGATGAAAACATCACTTAAAAAAAAAAAGCTTCGCTACAGTACAACTCGCCCAAAAAAAATCTGTCATGCTGCAACAACACTGATGTCTTCCTCTGACAGTATGGCTTCTATTTGTGGAGGTGGTTGCATCGCTGAGGAAACGGCCGTGAAGGAGCATTCAAAATAAATTAGATACAGATAAGAGAAATATTAGATCCGCGCGGAGTAAATAACGTTGGCGGGGCAGCCCGGCACGTCGAGCGCAAACCAGTCGAGGCTTTGTTCGCTATCTTGTGTGGAGCACATGTTCATCCCTGTCTGTCTTTTTTTTTTTTTTTTTTTTGCACTGAATGATGTCGTCTTTTCATCATCAGAGCTTCAGAGATGAAGAAAGTCTCACTTTGTTGTTTTCTGCCTTTGGAGTACATACACTCCCCATGACTAAGCCACGGTGTCTTGGAGTGTCCACCTTTATCCGGCCAATCAGCCGTGTCCACTTCAGATGTTAAGCCAATTAGCAGCAGCGATGTGGGGGCTCTGCAGTATTTCACCCCCCCTCCCCCCTCCTCTCCTCCCTCCCTCCACTGTCATTAGTGCTGGTCAAAGTCAATACATAGGCACTTGATCCGTGAGTGTTTGGTCACATAGGATAAGTGCTCTGTCGCTGCTTGTGACAAAAGCCTGTCGCCATGGTGCGACTTGTTGACGGGGCTTTGTTAGCAACCCAAAAAAAGCATCTGCCCCCACTCACCTTTATTAGCCCGACTTTGTGATGCCAGGTTTTAATGAGAGGTGAGAGAGAGAGAGAGCAAAACAAATCCAATAAGACTTGGTAGGCACACAGCGCAAACTAGGTTGCCTCTGCCCTCTTCTCCCGTTTCCCCTCTTCCCCATTTTGACTAATGTAATTTATGCAAAAAAGAAATTATAAATAGCATATCAATACCGCCACAGTTTTCCGGGCCGGGCATGCAACACCACTCCCGGCTGTCAGGGTAAGTAGGTCGGGGTGAGTATCTGAGAACACACTGACTAGTCAACCCCCCCTCCTACCACCACCACCTCCCCCTTCCCAGTGCTCTGTGTGTGTATATGTGTGTGTCTGAGGAGAAGATTTAACAACAGTACACTCCAGGTCACATCCAAATAGAGACAAAGGAGGGAAGGGAAGTCATGGCGTGTGGTTTTAATCATGAAGTTCCTTTTTTTTTTTTTTTTTTCCATGAGCTCAGAGTTCAGAGGAATGAGTTTGAGTCAGTTTGGGCTCCGATCTGTTATGGTTTGGAAGTTTCCTATATTTTGTCCACAGCCACAATAAATCAGGAGAAAAATAAGTCTGCTGTTGTGCATCTTTTATTTAAAAAATTTACATATGCACCTATTTTTTTTATTCTACACTTCTCCTCCACTTGAAAGTGTTGCTGGATGACAGATTGCCTAAAACAAAGACAGCAGGCTTTGCATCCTCAAACCGATGACGGATAGTGATGTGGATGCGCATCACAGCTACTCCCACTCTACCGCAAGTGCTTTGGAGAAGCAGACCTGTTGCTAATGAGCACGCATCCTCTCCCTGAGTCTCTTGACCCCGGCGGAGTTTGTATGTTTCTTCAAATTTGTCTCCTTTAATTAAAATCTTGTCGCGCCGGCGCGTAACGCGGATGCAGCCGCCCTCTCATCCAGACATCCTTCCGCCCTCCCGTTGTCCTGCACTCAATAGCCCGCACGCACCTCACCCATTTGCCCCTGTACCTGCGCTCCACTCCTTATATTAATACCTAGATGAATATTAATGTTCTTACAGCTGTTGTGTTGTTTACCGGGCTGCGCCACCGCCTCTAACCTCTCACTGTAATTAGTCGGGTCTGAGCACGGAGGGAGAGACGGCAGATAAGTATGAAAGGAATACAAGGAAGATGCAGTTGTAAGAGGAGAGAGGAGATGGAGTTGGTTGTGGAAAGAGGTGAGTGTAGTGTTAGTGGGAGGAGGAGGAGGGGGGGGGTTGTGTGAGCCTTGCAGGGTTTTCTAATTAAGTGGTTTTCAAAAGGGGATCAGTGAGAGAACACAGCAGTGTGCAAATAAGCTTGTATATATACAGTAAGTGTGGATGTGTGTGATTGGAGGAGGAAGAAAGAGAGTTAACATGTTTACAGTTTACAGGCGTATAAGACAGAAATGTAAATAAATGTAAGAAATAGAAAAGGATGAAGCATGGAAATGTGTGTCTGTGTATGTGCGTGAAGGGGAATAAACAAGTCGTTCTGCTGATTGCAGATAGTAGGCGATCCTTTGGGGAGTTTACGAAAACCTAGGGAAGAAAAAATCTTGATATTATGTTTTTTTTCTCAGATTAATCTGAAGCAGCAGTTTCAGGGTTAATTAACCAAGATTAAGAGCTAATATTTGACTCTGATCAACCACAATATTAAAACCAGTATTAATGATGTGTATCTTGTTTACTGTATACATTTGCATTTGTACACACACAACACCCCCACAATAAGACATATATTTATATGGACCAACCAACAACATTGTATCCAGTCCCCGGTGCTGTAATGTTGTGTCTGACGGGTGTGTATTTAAAGTCACAATCCGAGATCCACGTAAACAAAAAGCATCAGCTTTCACTGGAATTCATCAGAAGCAAGTGGAGCATGCTATCAGTCTGGAATTGATTGACAGGTCTATTATTACAGGAATGAATGGAGCTAAAACTAACAGTCTGTTTACATCGGCGGTGTCGGTATAAGCATAGTGGTGTGCGATTGCTCTTATGGGCAATCAAAACACAATTATTATGTAGATTTCTCATCATTAAAGACAAATGCTTAACTTGTGTGCACTTCTGCATTTAGCTCGGTTCTTCCACATATGGCCAAAAAATGGGGCGCCGGCCCTTTAAATCGCGAGTGATCGTTAATGGAAAGTATGCAAATGGTGTTGATACAGTGCGTAAATGCTAATTACTGTCAGCTTGAGTCCAGTGTGCTTTGGTTACCTGAGCGTGATTACAGTTAGCAAAGCAATGGCCTGGCCAATGATAATGCTGACAGTCAGTGGGTCTGTTTGTGTACTTGTATATGCGTGTGTGCGTGTTGTGTTGTGTTTGTGTGCGTTCCTTTATTCAGTGCCAGACGGGATGGATGAGAGCAGAGGAACATTGCTTGTCATTGCTGGATGACTGAGCCCTTTCAGCCCCCCCTCCCTCCTCCTCCTCCTCCTCCCATCCTCCCCGCCTCCCTGTACCCCGCTCCGCACCCTGAATGCAAAGATCAAACCACAGATGGTAGTCAGCACTGCGTGATGGAGGTCGAGGATGTTACGGCGGGCCGGGCCAGTGGGCTGTGTGTTCTTTCTACTTGTTTTCAACCCGCGGGTCTGGAATCTGTCAACTCAGGACAAACGGTGGCATTTTGCGGGGTAAAATCTGGCAGGGCACCAGGCCGGCATTGTTATCGTCAACAGGGCTGGTTGAGTTTTAGAGGACACAAGCAGGACTCTTGTCTGTGTCCACAACAATATGGACTGAGTACGAGGCGTCTGATGCAGCGTAGCGTTGCACTCTTGCCCTCTTGTTTGCTTTTTTTTTTTTTTTTTTCCAAGCAAACAATGGGAAGTTATGAACTCCAGTAATTGTTTTCTGGGCCATTAAGTCAATGTACAGTTTGTTTCAATTGAGCTTATTTTTTCCTCATATGTATGATGAATTAAGAAGAATCCCATTGGGGATTGGCCATTTTCACTGGATTGGTCGTTTATTTTAGGATTTTGCTTGATGCAGCGAGTTTCGATAAATGCCTCGGTTAAATTCTTCCTCCTCTTTAGTGCTCCTCGGCGGTCTGGAACAAGGCCCCACTGTGTTCAGCTCCAGCTCTCCAAATGCAGAAAATTACCCACTGCCAGAAATATATTTGGACTCGTCTGTCCCCCCCTCTCCTCCCGCCCCCCTCCGCTCTTTGTGTTTGAATGAGGGGACAGGGGACTGAGGTTAAGGAAGTCTTGCTTCTCTAGACGTCTCGGCTGTGGGCGGACAACTGTGCAAATCCGCCAGATGCAGACAGACCCTGAAAGGGAAGACGGGAGTAAAACAATAGACTTTGCTGGATGAAGGGAGTAGGACAAGAGCAGATTAAGAGGGCAACAGGAGTCAGGGGAGAGGGAGATGATGAGAGTTTCTTTGCTGAGTGATGGCCAACAGGGATCACTGTCAAAACAGCAGATATCAATGCCTGCCCTGCTCAATCCCTCTCCCTCCTCCCCGCGCCGCTATCCATCAGCTTAAGCAGAGGGAGGGAGAGCGCAGGGAGGAAGGAGAAGGAGTAGAAGGCAGTGCCGGTGGTAGCGGGGTCAGACAGGGGGGGCCTAACCTCGTCAGAAGGCCTTAACCCTGCAGTCAGTCATTGTTGACCCGGCCCACCCCTGCAGCCATTGTTATCCCAGAATCTCATCCGTCCGGCCGACCTGCATGGAGGTGAAAGAGACGACTGGTTTAACGGAGTGCGGAGCGTGAGTTTGATATATGAGCCGGCGCCGAGGATTGACGTGGGAGAGATGGTGAATAGCAGGTTCCATCAGACGCAGCAGGGGTCCGCAGCTCTGGACTCTGTCACATTTCTTTTATTCATGTATTTATTCTGCCGCACCGTGAGTTGTTGTGAGTGTCTGGGCACCGGGGGGGTCACAAAGCCTGAGCGAAAGTGTTTTAGTCCACTGTGGGCGTGCTTGTTTTCCTGTCGGGGACATTTTTAACTCCTTAATTTCATCCAGAGATGGAAGATCTGGATGTTTTACTCCTCTTCTGGCTTCGGGGGGTTTTCTACCA
This sequence comes from Decapterus maruadsi, assembly GCA_030347415.2. NCBI lineage: Eukaryota > Metazoa > Chordata > Actinopteri > Carangiformes > Carangidae > Decapterus > Decapterus maruadsi. The sequence continues at coordinate 5,828,002 of CM064888.1, read as the reverse complement.
TCCACTGCGTAGCTTGTTTTAATTCCTCGTGCCCACTGGCGAGACAGCAGTATTAACTGGAGATAGATCCACTTTATCACTTACCAAGCCTACAGTTAAAACACCAGATAATATTTCCTCCCATATACTTTAGTTGGGTCCTAACTATTCATTATTTATGATCTATTCCAAATTACATTATCTTTCACCAGGCTTCAATTACACCCTTCCCTGAGGCTGGGAAAATGACTCACGGTCTGTGCAAAGGACTGCACAAGAGAGAGAGCGTGGATGGAGAGACAGAGGAGGATCATTTTTGTGCACGCTCATCTCCACCACGGCGAAGTGGAACCTCATTTTTTCCAATTTTCAGATGTCTCGATCTGACAACTTAATTGATTGGACATAACGAATTAAATATCCGCGCAGCGATGCAAAAATATATCCCACAAATTGTGATCGTTATTGATGATACTGTAGTGAGGAGGATGATAACGCACCATAATCAGCAGGAATCGGCTGGATATGTACTATAGCGTCTATAATTAGGAACAGTGGGGACTGGTAAGCGATAATGAGAGAGCAAAATATGGTAATATTACATTGAAAAGTCTCTGTGAGTGAGGCATTGTGGGAGATGTGTGATTGTTTAAGACACAGGTTCATCTGCTTGAACCCAGTTGGTGGCGATAGTTGCAGTTTGATATAAAAGTAGAACTTCCTGAGGGGTTTTTGTTGTTTTTTGTGTAGAAGCAAGAAAATTAAACCACAACATGATGATATTTGTAATAATCCCGATGACTACATGTCCAGCCACATGACTTATCTCGTGCAACAGCATGCCAACACTTGCGCTTTTGCCCATGTGTGTTTAATATTTACATTTTCAGAAGCTTTTAGCGGAAATCATTTCCCAGAAACCCCCAAGACAGCTTGACAGACTGAGGCCAGGCGAGCAGCAAACTTCAAGGAAAGCAAACTAAATTCAGCTCGTTGGAAGCTGCTTTTTATTTTTTTTTTATTATGATGTTGTTGTTTTTTAATATATCTTCATTTGACAGCAAAATGAGAAATAGAAATCGCTGGAAGTCAAACTCTGAGCACTCTGTGGTACTATGTTATTACTGCATTAGTCATGGGTTGGACCACACCACCCATCGCCTCTGTGGTGGTGGTACGGTTCCCGCCACAGCAGCTGTCTCCAGGACAGCATTTTGATAATGACACACGCACACAACTATAAAAACAACAGCAGCCACACTCCGTTAACGACGACTGGTGCAGATGTGTCCTCGGCTCTTCTGGCTTCGCAGTTACTTTTTTAAAAAGAAAGCTGTATTTCACTTCGCCGGCGGCCTTAATGCTCTCAGATGTGCAAGGTTTTGCAGCCTCGGCGTGATCACTGCAGAAATGGACAGGGGCCTAACGCCATGTTAGATGACGGCAAACACCGAAAAGGAACGCGCCGACAGTCAGAGAAAATCTTGCAGCTCGCAGGAATATCCTCCCAGGGCTCGACTGGGGAGCGTGTGAGTATGTGACTGCAAAACTGAATGAAGGAAAGCCCATTACCAGCTGCCCTCGCACATTCGCCCGTGATTCATTTTGACATATTTAACCAGAATTTGATCTTGAGTAGAATTTCTAATGACGTTCTTTGGACTTGTCAACACAATTAAATGGGAGTTTTTCAGTCCGCGGGGGTTGTGGAGGTTAAAATCACAGTCTCATTTTGAAACGGAGATTCTACGTGATTTCATTTCAGTACATTTAGTTCCTCTAATATCTTATCACTGCTTTGAGAAGTGATTTCCCCTGAGCAGATCAGATTAGTAAAGCTTTACCCTCTACACTTCTTTTATTTTTCTCACAGCGACCGAATGTGTGGCGTTAGAGAGAGGAGAGCGAGGGGCCGGGAGCTGACAGGGGCCGAGGACGAGGAGAAAGCAGAGAGAGCTAGAGAGAGAGCATGTTTAACATGACATCTAAGTATCTAATTACCTCTGTGGCTATGTCAGCCTCCCAGACCCAGGCTGCTGTTTTCACACATACACCATCCCCAGGTCTCTGAGCCGGGGCCCGGCGTCGTCCTGTCCCCTCCGTGCCCTCGCCGAGCTCCTAGCACCTTTAATGCGTTACAGCGGGAGTGACTACATGTGAATAACAACTTGGGAAAAAGGACAGCTGTCTCAAAGGAAGAACAAGATAAGTGTCCTCCTGTTAAATACTTTTTTTTTTTTTTACCCTCGCTAACAGAACATTATGTCTCATGAATACAGCGTGTTAAAGGTCACGCTGCAAGACGCCATGTATGCAGGGTAAATATTAATAACTTTCTAAACTGCTGATAGCGTGCCAGAATTTATAGTTCACTTGCATACAGCGCTGCTCTTCAATCTTAGCAGAAGCAATATAAATATTTGACTTTATGCAGTTGGTATCAGCGGAGTTGTCCCCCCCCTATGCCTATGCTTTTTTTTGTCGAGGGCTTATTTTTGGAGAATGATAAATGAAGGCGAGCGATAACCTCTCGTAGGTTTTTTTGGCGTTTGAAGACGTGGCGCGGGATGTTGCAGCGGAGGGGCGGCGTCTGTTGGGACAGAGTTCAACAAAGGGAATCGTTAATACACAGCTGACAATTTTATGGATGTGCGGGCTGATGTCTTCCCATAAAGTCATGTATAATTCACTCCCCTCCTTCTTTAACTTTTTATTAAGTCGAAAGAGCGGCGTATCGTCCATTGTCATCAACTTCTTTCCCCCGTCTCGGTCCTTGTCTTTTCTTTTGCTTTCTTTCTTTCTTTACTCTTTGTTGTGTTTTTTTTTTTCTTTTACTGTCCTTGCAAAAGAAAACAGGACAGATCTGAAAAACAGAAAAGTGCCTCCCACACAATACCACTCCATTTTCCCGACAGTGCCCACAGTGGTTAATGTCGGTGACTACGAGGCTTCTGTGATTTCACGCTGTGTCCACTTTTCTCAGTCGCCACACTGTTTTCAGTTCCTCCAGCCGGCCCTGCTGTTTGTCAGGGTCAGATTAGATAGGAGGAATGTTGGGAGATGATTAAAAAAAAGAGAGAGAAAGAAGAAGCCAGGCCTGGTCCTGGACCTTTTGTTGCTCTGTTGGTCTGATGTTTGTGTTTCTTTTGTGGGAACATCACACAGTGTTCCACAACAACATATTTTTGCCGCCGGTGCAATATACGAGACGCCCCGAGAGCAGCCTGCTTCTATACAGCACAATGCCACATGGCAGCCGAGGTGGCATCCTTTTCAAAAGTAACCGTCGTGGGGCCGCCCGCCGCCATTCTCTCCGTCTCTGCCACCGACTTTGTCTCTTCGAGCTTTGTTTGTCCCGGCGGTGACATTTCATGCCTGTTACAGTGGCTGTCTCAGTGGAGGGGCAGCATAGAGGTGTAACTGTTAGCATAGTCACCAGCCGAGTCTATTAAAGGCGAGGTGCCGTAATTCATCCTTTCATGCCGAGGGGCTCTGCCTTCACTTTCAATGACACGCACGGTGATATGTGGAGAAAACCCAGCGGCATGTGGCAGCATCCGATTTACCACTTTAGGGTTGAGGTGCCCAATATAGAGCGCTCTAATTTTCCAGTCTGCTGCTGCGTGGGATGCACTGTTTCAAGTTGTGTAATGGGATGGGCTGGCGATGTCTAGTGTCTTTTTTTTAATATACATTTATAATTCTACTTATTCGGGCTTATCTCTGGCTGAGGTGTCGCCTTTTTAGTGTACCGTGCATCCGGAGGCGCTGCAGTCATTCCAGACTCGCACACAATTAGTCAACATACACTCTGTCTGTGGTATTTCTCCTGTGATTGGTTCATGCCGAGATGAACTGCTACATCACACCTATATCCAACCTCCATTCCCCCATTCTACGGTGGCCCAGATGTGCAAAACACAACAGTAAAAGAGAAAACACAACAAAAAGAGAAAACACAAAAAGAGAAAACTCAACACAAAAAGAGAAAACTCAACACAAAAAGAGAAAACTCAACACAAAAGAGAAAACACAACGAGGGAAAACATAACGGCAAAAGAGAAAACAACACAAAAAGAGAAAACACAACACAAAAGAGAAAACACAACGACAAATTACTAAACACAACAACAAAACACAGACCTACAACTGCAAATTTGTTGTGTTTTCTGATTTGCCGTTGTGTTTTCAATCAATCAATATTCTTTATTTAACCAGGTAAAAAACTCACTGAGATTTAAAACCTTTTTTCCAAGAGTGACCTGGCCAAGGCGGCAGCACAAAAGCAAAATAGTTACACAACACACAAGACACAAATAAAATACAATCACACATTTTAGGAAAACATGGTTGGACGATGCAATCACACAATTGAGCTCAATTCTCTGTCTTTTATAACTGACTTGAATTCCCCCAGAGTTACACGATGTATCAATTCCAAGTCCTTCTGCACATTGTTCCAGGTGTTTTCTCTTTTTGTGTTGTGTTTTCTGATTTGCCGTTGTGATTTGCACCTCAGGGCCACCGTACCTTTCACCACTTGTTGCCCACCCATCGCTACCTACTACTCCCATCACTGCAGCAACAGAAAGGAGAGCCTTACACAATGACAGCATGGTGTACACTCACTCACACTCACACATTCTGTCAGACAGTCCAGAGGCCCCAGATGCAAACAAAGAAGCTCCTGTGAATGTTTATTATGTATAGTATTTTCCTTCCTTTCCCCTCCATATAGCAGGGATGACGTCCTTTGGGGGAGCAGAGGGAGCGAGATGGATTGTGGGTTGTGCATATTTGCAGAACGAAGGTGGAGGAAGAGGAGGCTTTCTCTGACGTTTCAGCTATAGACGCGCTGCCTTCGTGGGATTGCATTACAATCCCTTTTGCCCCCATGTTGTTTTTTCCCTTCCTCACATTATTGCATCAGCGAGTTAATATAGACTTTGGGTTAAGAATAACCTGGACTGAAACACATCACCCAAGGATATAATACATCTCTTTTTGGCCTTTTATGCACCGTGGAAGACCAACTCTCCAGACAATAACTTGTTTATGTTTTACACTTTTATTGCATGCTGTCAAGGCTGCTACTGTTGTGGGTGGCATAATTGAGTCTGCTTCCCCCCCTCCTGCTGAGCAACAGGAGAGCAGTGTGGCCGGAAACCATCAAGTTTTGGGGAACCTTGTGACTCAGCTTCGTCTTTCCTAGCTCTACTGTGTATATGGAGATTTCCTGGAGCGCTTAACGCACAATGCTTGTCATCGTCTGCGTATGCGATACAAGTTAGAAAAGAAAAAGCAACAAAAAGTGAAGCATTTCTCCCTTTTTTTTGTGCTCAACATAAGAGAATCCAGCAGTATGGACTCGCCAAGCGTCGCCTTCTCCTCCAATTACGCTGTTAGCTCATGCACTCATAGCGGTGTGGCTTACCGCGTTAACAGAGAAAGCCGGTCGCTTTCTCTCGGTGTGAGTAATGCATAATCTGTGCTTTTCTCTCCTCCTTTACAAGCTGTGTTATGCTAATTATATGTCTATTTACTTACTGTGGCTGCTTGGGAGCGTTTTTCTAATTCTCTATTTCACTTAAACGCACCGCACACTCTCGCATGAGTATGAAAGGCTGGGGGAGTGACACATGCAAAAGGTGGGAGAGTAATAGGGAGGAGGTGTGCGTGTGAAAAAGAGAAGAACAGCTCCGTAGGAGGATTTTGTGACGTGTGGCTCAAGGAAAAGAGTCTTATGTTGTTTGTGTATTTCAATCCCACTGTAAAATATGACTTAAAACAGGCCCTCCATGGGGGATTGTTTGTTTTTCTTTCTATGCACTCTATGCATAGTTCCTGTTTTTGTAAGTATTAACTCACTCCATCTTATAAACCCTCACACCTGTGCTGAACATGCAGCAGCCTCTGTCTCATTCTCTCTGGAAGTTCAGTGTTTTAACTCTTCTGGTGAAGTCTTATCATCCACATCAAGATGTATTTGTGGTGGAAATATCAAAAACCATGTCAGTATAATTAAATATCCTCTCCCTGGAGCTATGGCAGCATCCACAGACAGTGTGATATAAACAGGGACGTATGCAGGCTCTGTGATGTCACCCATAGGTTTCTTAGGAGTGGTTTTGAAGCTCAGAGTCGGCTGATTTGCCGTCACCATCTTGGCAGCGCCGGACTCCGCTTAACTCCACTTGAATCCCACAACGGGCAAAGAGATGGGGCGTCTGCAGAGCCAAGACTTTGGTACATGGCAGTTTGCGGTAAACACTCACCCACCTGTCACTCATAGCAACCACACCCTCAATTAGGGAATTTAGCTCTAAGGACCAAAAGTCTTTTTTTTATTTACCAGGCTGTAAAATTATTTATACTTATTTATTTATACTTATATATACTGTTAAGTTGGACATTTTAAAATGGGAGCCCATGAGAGTTGCCTTTTGAAACAAACCTCAAGTGACCACTGAATGAATAGAGGTTGCTGTTTGGCAACATCAGGCTTCCATCCTTCCCAGACTTGTTTCTGAGTATTTGAATAAATTTAGAGCTGGACAAGTTAAATCTTGCGAGGTTGCATGGCGGGTGCACATAGCTGCGATCGGTGGCTGTTACATCACAGCATAAGTTAAAGATGTCGTCCATGGATGGTGCACTTTGTAACCTTCGCAGTAATTATATAGAACCTGTATCTGCTTTATAAATTAAAAAATAAAGAAGACGGAGAAATCTATGGATCGCCCTTTAACCTTTAACCGAGGCATCCCCAGCTGCACGCCCGGAGCGCTGCATCCTGAGAGAGATCATCCTCAGCGTAGCTCATCTGATTGAGCGCTGCCGGACAAAACAGACAATCAATTTAACCAATTTTATTTCCCTTCCACTGCTTTGTTTTCGGCGGTTAACACCTTTGATGGAACACTTAGAAGAGCGAGGAAGTAAAAAGAATAGCATGAAAGCGTTTCTGTAATTGGCTCCTAATTAAATTGTGTGTGTGCGTGTCTATGTATTTGCATATGGCGGCGAAAAGATGCGCCAAATCAAAGATGAGAAGAGCAAGAGGAGGGAGTGTGAGATTTAGAAGAAAAAATCATTACAACATGATGGAACCTAAAAGAAGAGATGGAAGCCTATTAATAATTAATCAGCCCTTCTCTTATCTTTTAATCAAGTCGATAAATGCGAGGCAGAAAATAAATTAAGAAAAGAGAAAGGAGGAATCGGTGTAATGAGAATGGTCTCTTGTGTTTTCTTGTTAGTACAGAACTACTGGGGTCTATTGCCTGGGCTGAGGGGAAATTATTCTTCCTGGGTTTTGATGATAGATGACCTCCTCAACACGCTCTTGTACTGTGACACTACGCCAGATGCAAGATGGAGAAAGATAGCGAAGATTAATTCAGAAGCTAATTTGTGAGTTGGGATTATTGTGTATCAGTTCACGTATTCTTAAGAGATACATGCAGGGTCTTGCCCACTCTGTGTAGTGCAGCATCCTCCCGGGGCAATTCCAAATTCATCATCCTGCTGAAGCTGAAGCTGCAGCGGCCACTACGCAGCCACAAGTTGGACAAGAAGTTTCAGAAGCAGCCAAACGGAGCAGCAGAACAACTGCAAGAATGCAAATACCTCTAATTTTGCCCTTTTTCCTTGTCCGTCTAACGGACAGCTGGCATTTTCGGCCATGTGTAGAAGTGTTTTAAGGCCTACGTGAGCCTAAACCTCCCCTTGGAAAAGGTTAAAATTGCATTTGAGGATCAAACAAGCTTGTCCAGTTTCCTAAAGGAAAATATCCAGGGTATTTTCTAACTTGTTACCCACAGAATGTTTGATTGGACGTAGATCCAAGAAGCACTGTAACATCCTCACCAAACCAAACTCAGGTTGAGAGAATCCTCTGCTGCTTTCTGATTCATGTTATTTTGCATCTAGCTCTAAATGAGCTGCAGAACTCTTGTTTTCTGCCACGTCGAGCTCCTGACTGGATATTTGCATTTATTACTTTACTGTCTGAGAGTTTGCGCGTGTGTTTGTGTTCATTCAGACTGGATCCTGCTGTTTTGATGTTTGATGTCTTTGTGTTTTGCTTCCTTCTCCACTTCCCTTCCAGTAAGCTCCTCTTGTAGCATGTCAGCCATTTAATCAGAGTGATCACCTTACCACCGAGGTGCTGAAATATTAATGCCTCCTAACCACAACCTGGCATTTAACAAGCATTGAAATGGACCTGACCACAGACACACACGAGCATACACTTCCGCCACACCACCACCGGCAGGTTGTACACTCAAGCCCACACTGATGATGGTAACCTCACTAGAGGTCCAGACACCTGACCGTGCAACCACAACCAGTCATGCGCAAGTGCATATATGTGTGTGTGTGTGTGTCTGTGAGTGTGTATTTGTGAACTGTTGGACAGGGGACGCCGGGGCTCAGAATGTAGGTCATAATCAGCTCAGTCAGCAGGGTGTCAGTCTGCCCAGTGATTGGTCAGCGAGTCCTCAAGGTGAGAGGTTGAGCCTTTTGGCAGGACACCAGGGGGGGTCATCGTTAGAGCTCGTATCTGATGGACAGAGTCACACACTGCCAACACAACACAACACAACACAACACAACTTGTGAGCGATGAGACTTTCTGTTATTTCAGGGGATTTATAATGATAATAATAATAATACATTTTATTTGTTGGTGCCTTTCGAAAACCCAAGGTCACCTTACATGTAAGAAACAAAAACAGAAAACACAATAGTGCATAATATGAATACATACAAAGAAAATGCAGTTTCGCTAGAAAAATAGATAAGGTGGATAAAAGAGTTGGAGGACAGAGTGTTAGGATAACTCAAAAAGGTGTGTTTAGAGGTGGGATTTGAAGGTGTCGATGGAGTGTGTACGTGTAGTGGGAGTGAGTTATGAGTCTGCATCCAGCTCATTGACTCATCCCATGATACACACACAGGCACGTTCACCGCATCCATCTCCAGCCGGTTTACAGCTAACACATGTACAGCTGGTACATTGGCCATTTGGGGCCCTTACACTTACTGGATCTCATCCCTATTAAACGCCTTGGGGAGATTTTGCCACCAGTGCATTGGACGGCGCTCTCCATCACCATCATTGGAGCTTTTCTGGTGACACATGGAGGCCCAACACCTTTTTTTTTTTTTCCATGAGGCACACAGACTTTTCATCGTCTTCGTGCTCGTTGCCAACCGCCGACCTGCCTGATTCCTAGAGCAGCAGTTCCTAACCTTTTCTGTTATGTGTTACCCTCCTGAGCCTGTTTGTCAGACCATGAGTCCCCCCTCACTCATACACATGTTAATGATGCTCCAATAGTGGCCATATAAAACATAACACAACTGATTAATAAATGAAAATCATTTTAATTTCTCTCTTTAATTTGTACAAAGACATTTCATACTGATGGTGTTTAGAATTTTAAATGATTATAACATAACAGCATAATAATTTTCATTTCTGTTCTGTTGAACTCAAATTAAACATGTAAATTAGGGCCGGGAATCGATTAAAAAAATTAATCTAATTAATCAGAGGCTTTGTAATTAATTAATCGCAATTAATCGGATTTTAATCGTATATAAATATTTGACCTGAGAACAGTGAGAAAACATTTTTTTCACATGGATTTTAGCGTACTGACTGAATACAGAAGCTTAAGCAACAAAACATTGTTTTTTTTTCAAGGTGGTACTTAACCAAGACCAACAGACTAGGGATGCAAATTATTCAAAATTATTCAATTATTTCAAAAGGAGTTTAAATCGAACGCAACTGGAATTGGTTGTTTGTCTGGGAAGACGTTTCACCTTCATCCAAGAGGCTTCATCAGGTCATGTATCACCTGACCAGGCTGGGACTGGTCCAACTTTCTGGTGTGGAGACCCAGGTATCTTACCATCTTACCATCACTGGTTCCCTTTGTGTTCCAAGTGCTAACGACAGTCGTTGAATGACTGTCTTTGGTGGAAAGTTGGTTTCGACTTCGTTAGTGCTCTATTGTGTTATAACGACAGTCGTTAGTGCTCTATTGTGTTATAACGACAGTCGTTGGAGTCACATGACACTTGTGAAAAGTTGTTATTCTTTGAGGCTAAGTTTTTGAATCTCCTGGGAAGGCATGAAAGGGCAGCATTGTAAATCTTTTCACCTCCTCTCTCCCTTGCAGTGATCAGTACGCCTGAAACTCATCCAGTGAGAAACGTTTCGCGGCGAAAAAATAAGTGCGATTAAATGCGATTAATTTTCTTAACGGCCCTAATGTAAATACAAGAATTTGTCTGCCTTCAAAATAAAATAAATCATAAATAACAATCCTTGGGGAACTAGTTGTGGCGCACAAGTAGCGTTTTAGTAATGAGCTTATGAAATGACCGGGAATATTTACTTATCAATTTGAAATAAGTTAACTGCCCTGGAGTGTTTTCCTGCTGGCTTCACTTCAATCCTGTCTGCCATTATACTGAAAATATGCATTATGTCTTTGGGATTGTCAAGTGTTCTTGTTTGTTTATTGCAGACCAAGTATGTTTTTCTTTTTTCTTTTTTTTACCTCCGTAACGTCAGCTGATAAAAGCGCATCACCACACTTGGTGACGTTTCTGATGAAGATGCATGACAAGTGCACAAACATATGAAGGTAAAAAGCAAAGAAAACCTTAATTGTCTGTGATAAATGAGCGAGAACACCTGTCTGCCATTGTTTTTGTTTTTCTACCCCTGCGTGCCTTGTGTAGCTGGCCTTGCTTACCTGTCATCATTGATTCAAACAGATGAAAAGAAAAAAGAAGAAATGTTTTCCTGTGCTTTAAGAAAAGTACATCAGCTCTGCAGAATCACTGATTGGAAGTTTCCCCTCCCAAAAAAAAAAAAAAAGCCACAAGAACAACTGTTAAATCAAAGTAGTGAGTGCTTTAGCAGCCGGTGTCAGCTGTCAGGTAGAGATTAAAAAGATTCAGCTGGATGTGCAGCCGCTGCCGAGGAGGCCACTTGCCGGCCAATAACAGTTACAGTGTTGCCACCGAGTGGAAACCAATTTCTTGTTGCTATTTAAAGAGACAGACTGGAATAAGCGGGAAACTCCCATGGCACAACAATCTCCGCCCAGTACTCAAGGCTACTTCCTGACCGTCCAATTTCCTGTCAGCCCTCACAGAGACCAATCAAACCACGAATGTGTGTGTATAGGTGCACGCTTGTGTTGTGTGTGTGGTTTGCCAGCTTTTCTCTAATTTCCTCTCTACCTGTGCCAGCCCGAATTGCTTCCCGTGTGTGATTGATTTACACTTAATGGCGTCACCTCTTTCTTCCCCGTTCTCCGGCTTGCTTTCCCCGTCTCTGCATCTCCATCCTGCTCCGTCTCTTTGTATACACGCGCGATAGCAACAAATAAAAGATAATAATATGATATGATGAGGGGACCGAGGCTCGACTTATGAAAAAAAAAAAAAAGACATCACGTTATTACAGGAAGAAATGAACCAACAGCTAATGGCTGCTTTCAGTTCAGCAAAAATGAGTCATCAATGGGTCAGGATGAAACTCGGCACCATTAGTCAGGTAGTTTTGTCTCTGATCTATGCACATGCACTGACATTAATTGCACCCATCAGTTATTGCAAAACCACGCACTTGCTTATGAAATGGCTGTTTCCATTCAGTCTATCGCCCCAAAATGTGTGAAGGGTTTTTTTTTTACTCCTCTCTGTCTTACAAGATAAAACAAAAGCAATAAGATTCTTTCACAGACTCAGTATCGGAGTGTGAATGATGGGAAATGTGAAACACAAACATTCAAACTTATATAATAGAAATTAAATTAAACCCGCAGTCGACTCGGTTTCAGTTGTTACACTTAAAGTGACGTGCTGAGACATCCAGCCGACATGAGTAGTTTCTGAAATCATTCACCAAGGTCTTTTCTTTTTTCTTTACAGGGTTGAGAGAATTCATGTACGGAGGCTTATTAAAAACATGCTCCGAAGTTCATTAAGTGCATTTTTTAAGTTTTTCCCGAGTACATTTCCGCTTGTCAGCAGGCCTCGCCGCTGCACAGAGTGTTCCCGAGGACCTCAAATCTGCTGCAGGATTCAGTCACTGAAAGTAAAAGAAGAGAGCTCTGGGCCCACACTCAGAGGAACTGCACTTGAAAGGCTGCACTATTTCAAAGATATTAGACTTTTGCCCCAAAACCGGAGGATTGCGGGAGCTGCTAAACTACAGTTCCAGGCAGGTTTCCTCCCTTCGAAAACTCTTCAAAAATTAATTGGCGTCTTCCGTTTTCATTCTGATCATTCGCAATCACATCACGTTCCTTGTTTTTTTTTCTGTTTGTGGTCGCATGGCAAGATGTCCGTCCTTCCTCATGTCCAGTCTCTTGTCTGCCACTCTCTGGTTGCTGGGTAGCCACAAGTCCCACTCTCTCCTCTCTCTCTCTCTCTTTACTTGTAGCCAGCAGAGCCGGTCTCAAAGGACTTTTAAAAGCAGGCTGCGAACAGTATGACGAATGTGTTGCTTGCCGTCTCTGTCACTGTCACTGACGCGCAGTTTGAAAGGTTTGTGAAAAAGACACGGGGAAAAGAAGAAGGGTGGGGAAAAAAAACCCCAGCAAAGAGTCCAGACTCCATAGGGAAGCAGTGACATCAGAGGAAGCAAGTCACCCCTCCCTGCTCCTCTGTTTGTTGTCTCATCTCTCCTTCTTTCGCTCCCTTCTTCCCAGCGGCCTTTGAGCTCAACCTTTTTTTTTTTTTTAACCGACTGTAGTGTTCAACTGCTGACCTATAAAATGTGGAGCCTGTCAACATCTGTTGAAAGACACGGCGAGTGATGGTGATGGCAGGATTTACATACTATTAATGATTTGGAAAAGGGGGGAACGAGTGTGCAGGGGAGGGAGGGGGAGAGAAGGGAGGTGGGTTAATGGATGATGTGTGGATGTGTTCCAAATGTTAATGTGCCATTTTAGGACCAAAGAGGAGGTCGGTGAATGGAAAGAGAGAGGGATGGTTTTAGTGGTCAGACGTGTGTGGACCAACATGGTTTTTTGGCTCATTACCCCGTCCCTGGCTCAAAGTAGAGACGTTTGGCTCACACTCATTGTGGTGTTGGGGGGTTTGAAGATGCCCACTTCCTCTACTGTACTTCTCCTCAACTTATAAATACGCTCTTGAAATTAAGAGGAACTGAGCGCTGATTTGTCGGTTTGTGGCCGTTCATCACTCCTCAGTTGAATCTAAATTTTTAGTACATTCTGCCTCCTCGTGTCTTAGCCAAACGATTGCATTTACTGATGGTTTAGATCTGGATAATATCATATTGCAAATAAAAAAATATTTGTTAAAAGAATAGTTCACTCCAAAATGATATTTCACTCATTATTTACTTAGCGTAGCAGTGCATGTCCATGTAATGGTTGGAAATGGTCCATCGACACAAATTTCGCGAGATTTAGACGGACCAGAAAGAGGAGCCTCTGCTACAAACAAGCTTGAAATATGGACTTATTTAAAAAAATTTCGGGACAATTTCGCATTTCGGGGCTTCAATACAAGACGGACATTATATACTAGCACCATGGAGGTATTTGGATGTCTGTTGGTGTGTTTTTTTGTGACGAAGACCGCCGGTGTCCATTTGCAACCATTACATGGACATGTAACCCCCTGTAAAATTTCATTCTGGGGTGAACTATTCCTTTAAGGGCCCATCAAAGTTTTAATATCTTTGTTTGGCTGTATAGCATGCAGGTGTAGGATCTATGCAGAGCCATCAGAACATCTGTAACTGTGCTCCTTCCATCCACCCTTGCAGGATTTGGTTTACCTGAAATCTGCTATATCTTTATTCAATCACTCAGGAAACAGTCAGCCAGTCAGAGGAGAGACTTAGAATCTGCTCTTCTTGTTCCTAGATCTCCAGAGAGAAGCCTGAGAGAAGAGATGTAAAACTACACTCGGATAGTTTTTGGTTCTTTAAACCACAAATATATCTTCTTCTTCAAAGCTTAGAGAATACGATACTAGGTAAGGCAACTGAAGCATCAGGGAAAAGTGGTGATTATGGTATTAAAGTCAGATGTGCTGCGTGTCTTACAGCCCCCCAGATACCACATCCTTATTGCTTTCGCTAAAAAACATTACGAACCTGAAGCTACTTGACTGATTCCAGTCCAAGGAGCTCACAGTTAAAGTCATGTAAGCGTGTTATTTCCACTCCCACTGTTCCATCGTTACAGTGACAGACATATAAAGATCACAATCATGTTTTCATTATTCTACAGTTTGGCTCAGATGTGCCATAAAAAAAAAAACACAAAACGCTTCACAGCTGTGCTTTTGCAATGTGATGCTACATATTCACATGCGTGTTGCTGTGGATGAGGTAAAAGCCCCCTCGCCCCCCCCCCTGGACTGTTGGAGTGGGGCGGTGAAGCCGTTCCGGTGGAGTGACACAGCCATTTTTCACCTGACTCCAACATATTACCTCATTTCCCCTGATACAGACGCCCCCCCCTACCTCCCTCTCTCCCACTGGCCTTACCGCTCTGACCTCCAGACCTAACCCACAAAAAAAAAAAAAAAATCCCACCATCCACCTCTATCCCTCCTTTCTACCTCTTTCCCTCTCCCTCAATCCATCTGGGGCCAGCAGCTGATGGATGGCCCCTCAGGAGAGGGGTTGGAGGAAGGGTCAGGCACTTCTTTCCCGGAGCTCTGCAGAGCCACGGCGCGAACGTGGAGGGAGATGAATTGAGGCGAGATTTGTGCAGATTTGAGGGAAGAGAGGAATGAAGGGGAAAAACACGTCGGGGGCAAAGGAAGACCGGATAAAAATACTAAAAAAAAAAAAATTGTCAGTCTGTACAAACATTTCCCTCCCAGTGATGCAGCCGCAGCTTCCACCTCCTCCTCCCACTCCCACCTCCCATCCCTCCCCTGCCGACCACCACATCCTTATTTTTCATCACCTACATCTTTCCTAGCCCCATTCTGCCTGTGTTGTCTGCTGTCAGTAAAATCAACTGGGGAATGCAGTGTATTCTGGTACACGTTGGTATGGTTGCTAGAGTACGCTCGCTAAGTATTTGTTTGGGCTGTCAAGGTGTCTCCTGAGCGCCTGCTTGCCTTCTGTTGAATATTTATCACTTATTTAATACCGTCCCCCTCCTCCCCGGAGAGTTGGACTCTGCTTCTAATACCTCCCACTGCCTCTCTTCCTTTCCTTTACCTTTCTGTCTCTTTCTTGCTTTTCCCTCCTGTTTCTCTGTAGTGCTCAGCATGCAGTGTTTTCTCTTATTCTCTCTGTGCCACCCTCCCCTTCCCCCACTCACACAAGTACTTAAACATGTGTACATCCACCTCTGTTGTTGCATTCCTCTTCTGAGCGTCCAGACCGTTGCATCATAACCATCCGTTTGTCTGTCGTTCTTCTTTTAACGCCATCGAGAGACTGTTTCTGGAGTACAAACGCTGGAATGAGACATCAAGGGAGAAGGTGTACTGTATCTGTACCTGGAAGGAGAAAGAAAAGAGTCGAGAAGAGTGAAACTTTGTGGAGAAAATAGTCCCCCGTGCGTGTTTCCCCTCTCCCTTCAGTCCCACTATGTATTCTCATCACTCACACAAATCTGAAAATAACATGTCCTCCTTTTTAAAGTGCGTTTCATTGCAAAAAAAAGAGTTTGATTTCAGACAGGGACCGTACGTCAGTTTCTGACTGAAAACGACACCTGACAGAATGTGTTGCGGTCAATAACAAAGCAAAGGATACTGGAGGAGGTAAGAGTTTGAAGAGTGAAGCTTGTGGGGTATTTGATTTAATAATAGAGTGACAGAGGTGGTGAGAGATGGTAGCAGTGGAGAAAACAATGGAGCCTCATCATTGCTATTCTAACACAACACCTACCAAGACATTGCTGTTTCTCTTTGTTCTCACTTGCTCTCTGTTTCCATGGTCATTGGTGTCATCTCGCCTGCTTTGTTTTTTTTTAGATCAAAGTCAAATATCCATCAAAAAAATCACATGTTTCTCTTGTTACATCATTCTGTCCACATCGCGCTCACTGTGTAGAGAGGCATACTTGTGCTGTTCCGTCATAGCCTTAAATAAAGAACCTGAGCTGGGCTATAGCTACTGATATTAGGCACACACACACTCTTCAAAGACCTGGCCCTGGCAAAGCAGACAACGCAAACATGAAGAACAGTGACACAAATCCTCAAATTCACACCTATTAGCTATTGCTTGTGTCCCTGACTCTGCTTTCATATGAAAATATATCAAAAGACACATTTTAAGTATTAATTAAAAAAAACTAAACAAAATAGCCTAAATTTTGCACAAAGGAAATGGTGAAAAATGTTGTTCTTGAACCTCATTATTACCACAGTAAAAAGTAAAGCCAGATCCAACTAATAAATGTTAGGTACCATGAAATAGAAAGACCAGGCTACAGTGAAACTAGCAACTTGCTCTAGTTGAGATGCTAGTTTCATGCTAATCATTGCACTATTAAAGGGGAACTAGAGAAAGCAATCAATAGAGCGGTGGATAACGTTACTTATCACATACGATGTTACAATGTGTATTTGTGTAGTTTTATCTGTAATAAACAAGAGATTATTTGTTACGGTGCATTTGTGTTGCGGTGCCGCCAACACGAGAGTTGGGACATCGGGGCAGTGGCACTGATGTTGCAAGGTAGATTTCTGGCCAGGAGACGCTACGTGGAAGTCAGAGAACCTCCATTCTCCCAAAAACAAGTTCCAAATCATTTATTTAACCATCACAATTACTTGTTTAGGTAAAAAAGAAAACTTGGCATAGTTCCTCTTTAATGTTTGAGAAAGGACCCTACCACTAATTTAAAGTTTCTAAAATAAAAACTGAAGCTTTTCTTTATTTTTGATGTTCAAGAAGTCCAACAGAGGGCTGTCTCTTAAAAGCCGACCATCACATTGTTTGTTGACAGCTATAGCTTTGCAGCTAGCCTGTTAGTAAGCAAGCGTAAATGAGCAACGGGTGGCTAATAGCCAACAGTTGTCAGAAGCTCCCAGTTAAACTTTTAAAGCCTATCATCCATGTGATTGTTTTTAAGCAGCTCCTATGAGCCAATTTGTCCCGTCTGTGAAGGTAACGTCAGCCTAATCTTCAGTGAGGAGCTGTCACCAGTATTGTGAGGTTTGTGCACTGAGACAGCTAAACTTGTGAATTAGGTGAGAGTGAGAGAGTTAGATCCACTTTAAAGGAATCTGTCATTATTACCATAATTGGCTGTTACCATGAGCCGCCACAACCACAAATGGCACTTTGGAATGCCGTCATTGAATTTCAATCTTATTTTGTAATATAAATTACACACATGGCTTGAAGAAAAAACGGCGAGAGATAAATGTATGTTATTCGGCGTAAGTCAGACCACAGACGCGGGCGTAATATTCATCGTATTAAAATGTAATTGCAGTATAGGTCAGAAAAACATTCAAAGCTGTCTGTCATTGGGTTCTGCACTCCACTCGCACCACACACTACCCCCTACAGTGTTGCATCGCTCCCCTCCCTGGCCCCCTGCAATCAGAAGTTCTTTGATTCCCATTGGCTCTATTAGAAGTCAGGACGGTAGCGCTGTCCACCATCTTGAAGCCATTTTTGTCAGGAAATGGTATAATTCCCTCATCTGGATCCCATTACAGCCCGGCGGACTGCTATTCCTGTGATGCCTGTACAGTGTAATTAAGGGCTTTGTGTCTCACAGGCAGCCACAAGTCAGCTTTCTTTCTCTCACTATCTCCCTGTCCTCTATTGCTTTTCTCCTCGCCTAACCCCGGCGCCTCTTCTCTGTAGACTCGCTCGCGTGCCCGTCGGCAAATATATGCGGAGCACGCCGCCCCGCACACATTCGTGCAATTCAAGTGTACATTTCATTATTGTTCGTCGTAGAGCGCAGAGACAATATGGTGAAGCACTTTACCCCAATTGTTCTGCTTGGCCTCAGAAAGTGTTATTTTGAAAACTTGTGTCCCAGAATGGCCTGCCACTAGTGTCCACTGTAAAATACTCTTCTCTTTATTATATCCTACCCATCCAATGGGAGTCCTAGGCATCTGCCTCCTGGTGGTGCGGTTACACAGCGAAACCCTCGCAGACAATCCAGGATATGGCAGCTCATCTGGTTTTTGATCACAATGACCACCCAGATAAAGATACTAATGACTGCCTTGGGAGCAACCTTTGGGATCTGCACCCTTCCACTCCCACTCCGTACCTCCAAGGGATCTCATCAGTCATCACTATCCCTGCATACAAGGCAATCTTAGTCTAGACAGCTCTTATCGGTGGGCCTCTAATGGTGAAACAAACTACTGGATGCAGTCAGAGTGAGGGCGCCCCTCTTTGCCTTCAAGAATCTCTTGAAGAGAGAATCCCCTCTATGAACATCTGAAACACCCGCCCACTCCTTTACTTGATTTCCTTGCACTTATGGTAGTACTTATTACTTACACCAAGGCCTCCTACTGTACTCAGTCTCAGTGTCACTCAAGTGTAAGTCGCTTTGGATAAAAGCATCTGGAAACGGAATAAATGAGAGCTTGTTGGTAGGTACAGTACCTACCACAAATGACTCATTTATTTCTAGTGCTTCATCTATGTTGACGACATGGTTAACTATTTGGGTAGAGATCATTTATATGGTAGTAAAAGAAAAGAAAAGTAGACAGGTATAGTAAATGTGCTTTCAACATTTGGGGAGTTTGGAAACTGTCATATCAACTGTGTCACGCAGCCTGCAAATAGCCACCACATCACCATCCCCCGAGGGGACTGAAGGTATTAAATAAGTGATAAATATTCAACAGGAGCAGGATAGGATACCTTGACAGCCTAAACATGAGCCGTTGCTTGTCAGAAACATAAACACTGGCGTTTTTAAGCATTTCGACAAACTAATCTTTCTGGTAGCGCCACTTTGAGTCATAATCAGATGGTTCTTCTGAATCACAGGAGAGATTTGAGTTTTATTAGCTGTAGCATTCAAGTATGATTGGAGCCAGTGTGATTGTTTAAGGATGTGTGAATGGCACACATGAGTCTGATTTCCAGGGTGCATTTTTTTTTTTTTTTACTTCATCCCACATCACTTGGTTGCCAAAGAGCGATAAGAGAGAGCCGGTTTTAAAACAAACGTCATGGAACCTCATTAAAATACCTCACTGGCTAGACCTCCGCGCCACTTCAGCTCTCAAAGTGGAACAATCTGCTTTGTACAGCAGGGAGACCGGATGGCATCATTCCTTAGACTTGCGTGCATGTTTGTGCGTGCGTGTGTGTGTGTGCGCGTGTTTGAGTGGGGATCATTTTATAGACATGACACACACTGCACTCTAGAGGCCTGCCTTCCAAGAGCCCAAACATGGACAAGTAGAACGGTCATACTTGTCCCACGATAACTCACACACACACAATGTGCTGTACACACCATTATGCACACACACACACATACACACGAGCTGAGTGCACTTACTCACACAGTTCTGCATGCACTGTGATCTTGAAACCCCGAGTCCATGTCATTGGAAAATCAATATGCCATGCTTTTTCATCCAATTAATTAGTGACTGGTGGATGGAGCTGTAGGCATGTGTGTGCATGGTTAAGAGGTGTATTATCTATCTATCTATCTATCTATCTATCTATCTATCTATCTATCTATCTATCTATCTATCTATCTATCTATCTATCTATCTATCTATCTATCTATCTATCTATCTATCTATCTATCTATCTATCTATCTATCTATGAGCTTACGTGAGCTGGCATGAATATTTATTTCAACAACATAAACAAGCTGTGTTGTAATCCTGTGAACAGTGGGCAGCTTGTGATGATGTCACTAATTCCTCTTCAAGCTAGCAGCACTTAAAGCGACTCTGTGACAAACAATGGCGTTGTTGTATAACCAGATTAGCCCATAGCACTGTGTCCAGGAGGCCCACTTCTGGCACCACTTCTGAGGATGAGTGTAATCCTTCAGGCCTTTATACACCTGCACGCTGACAAACACAATGCAATGATATGTAATGAAACGTGATGCCGTGTTAGACAACGCATGGAAAAAAAACAACCAAAAAATAAAGCTCTGAGCACAATACACAACGCCTTTCGAAGCATAATTGTGCTACACAACAGAAAAAAGCATGACACAGTGACACGCAATGTACTGTAACATATTACAGCCAAACACAATGCAGTGTTAAACAACATAATATTAATTGATGCAATCCTATGAAATAAAATAAAAGACATTCCAGGATGAGCAATTATTCAAAGACAGTAGAGCATTATTTGGAAAACAGCGCAGCAGGCTGCAAAACATGCACTGCATTCAGACTAACTCTTATTTTCTCCTTGTTTTCTAATGGCCACTTCCTTTTCAGAGAGACACATTTCTCTGCTTTAACTGCACTGTATTGTCAATTATCCTGCATATGTCAAATCTAGCTCTTTGGGAGTGGTATTAAAAAGCTGCACTTTGTTAATGAAAGTCTTACAGAGCCGGACTCTGGTTTGGAATAACACGAGCAGGCAAGAGGCGTTATAGGAACTTCCCTCCAGGGTGAAAACAACCTGAAGAAAAAAAAAAGCTTATCTAGCTGTCTTCCCCATCTCCTCCAGCGCCTAAAGGCTTTATATTCAGCCTCAGGCATTCATATAAGACAAGCAAAGGTCAGCTGTCAGGCTGTAGGGGGGGGGCTCACACTAAATAAACTCATAGCACAGATTCACAATTCATGAAATTCCCAGCCCATGGAGTGTATCGTGACCTGTTACGCACTAGGTCAGTGGTCCGATGCAACATTCAAATACAGAGCGGAAATCAATGTTGAGCCTTCAGTGATGGAGGGGTTGTCGGTTATTAGGTGCAGCCTGAGGTTGGAACATGTCGGTGTAGGGTTGTCTAAGCGATGTCAGCGCCGATACCAACAAGGGCAAAGGTCATGGGAAGGTCACGTCACTGAGGAATAAATAGAGACTGACTGGGAGAAATGATGTCTTCTTCTCCAGGTGCATCCTGGGAAGAAGACTGCCTGCAGTTTTGTTCCGTTATATGTAGACGTATCAAATTCATAAGGTTTTAATTCCATCACAATCGCTCTGTTCTTTATTTCCCTGCTGTCTCTCTCTGTATCTGTTATGTTCTCCCACATGATGGTCATTTTTCATTTCCATCTTTCACCACAACTCCCTTCCCTCTCCTAGAAAAAGCCTCCGCCGCCTCGCATGCCAGTCCGCGTCCTGGCCAGCGATGAAGATAATGTAAAAAAAAAAAAAATTCCAATCAGTTCCACCGCCGTCCAGACTGGGCAGCCTCCGCAGCTCAAAAGTATATGAAATTAATTTGTAATAACTTCAAATATTAGATAAAGTGCGTGCATGCAGAACTGGTGTACACATGGCAGGGGAATTGAGAAGTCCAAATATTTTTCCTTCATGTGGAACGACGGCGGTTAACAGAGGATTTCATCTCTTGTAAAATATAATTAAATTCACAATGAAGAAATCATGGGGAATTTCAAGCCCATTTGAGCAAGGAATTAATCGCTTCTCCACGTTCAGACCGTGTTTGGCCGTGCGTGCGTGTGTGCGGGGCTTTAATTTTTCTCATTTTTTTTGAATGTGCAACACTTGAATCTTGTTGAATGTAAGTTAAAAGTCAGCTGAAGATGTGTTTACCCCACAGCTGATACAGAATACATGAATAAAAAAGTAATTTCTAGATGTTTTCTTCTGGCACTCTGAAGACCGGGCGGCCTTTATTGCAGATACTCAGCCCTGTGGGCCTCAATCTGTATAAATGAGTGACAGACCTTCAGTATCTGCTGCATCCGCTGATATGAGCATCTTTAAACTGTAAGAGTATCCCCTTACCCCTGCCTAGTGCCTGCTTTATCAGATTACTATTGACCTATTATCATCACGACAGCATCAGAGACCGCTTTTGAAGCTGCCTTTGGTGCAGAGAACTCTCTTGAACTTGATTTTCTGTGTTGTTCTGTGCGGTCCAAACTTTCATAAGAGCTCACAGTGACACAGTGACACAGTCATCAGCTTTGTCTATCAATAACGCGGATCCATTTTTATCTCCCCGTTCACCCCAGGCCGGCGTTTTGAACACCGCATCACTGCAGTCATTACTGATGGTGGTTGTGGGGGGGGTGGGCTTGGTGCAGTGTGTCCCTGGCTCACATTACTGTAGCCTGTTCTACCAAATGGCATATTAGAGTAAGAAAATCAATGGAAGTCTGGGTTTATGGAGCACAGTGCCACTCCCTGTCCTGGTTAAGTTGATCACGGTGTGACAGCACCGGAGTTCAGCATCAACAGGAGTGAAGTTTTGAAAAGCGAGTGAGATGTCCATGTCTTTTTTTTTATATATATAATGATAAAGATGCTCTAGGTTCTGTATTAATACTGTGGGAGATTAAAAGTGCTCTGGATACAGCCTGCATTCAGAAACTAAGCCTTGAATCCTCACAGTTTAGACTTTTCATTTCTACCACTTTCCACCAAAATCCACCAACCTGCCGAGACTGAGCGACTCGGTTCACCGGATGAACGAAAAGAAAATCACCTTCCCTGTACTGCGCTGTATCTCTCCTATATGTAGTTAGCCATACAAAGAGACACCTGTAATCACCGAGGCTCTATGGCTGGAGAGGGAAGAAGCCGCCAGTGGAAAGGAAAAAGGGGAAGTTGATGAATGTGTGAAGGCACAAGCAGCTGAGTCACAGAGACGTTCCTTCTTTCTACATCTCTTTTTTTACCCGACAGCAGCATCTGTTTGAGTGCATTCAGTGTTTAGAGGTGGTGGTTTTGACAACAACCTTGTGGTTATTTTCTTGCAGAGACACATTAAGGTGTTGAAACGTGGGTATGTACAGAAGAAGTGAGCATTGAGCCGAGGTCGCGATGCAGCTCCGAAAAGAAAAAGATCACAAAAGCGAAAGAATGAAAGAAAGAGCAGACAGGGAGGGAAAACTTGCAGGAATTTCTGAAGCTAAAAAGGCGAAACCTGTCAAATGTGAAAATGTCACTGCGGACATGATGGAGGGAAAGAGCATCTGGGGTAACAAGGGACAGACTTATTATACCTCTAATTCATTATCTGCAAAAATACATGTATAATTAACACTCTATATTAAAAAAATGAATTATTTCAACCTATAATAACATCAAAAGTCATTCATCATCTTTTACCTGTGTTGTTGACTTCATCTCAGAAATTAAATGGAAATACATATGAACAGACTAGAGCATCCGACGATTCAGACCTCCACTGTCCTGCAGTAAAAGGTTACTCTTGAAAGCAACAGCTGGAATATATATTGACACAGTATCTGCTTTGTGATAAACAATGATGCACATAAACACGTGTGCACTCAAATACAGACAGATGTTCACTTGTTCTCTGGAGAATGACAGAATGGAAATTGATAATCCCACCTTACACGAATGTCATTTCTCCTCGCTGCATTTAATTGGCAGCCATGTTATTACCAGGCCCACACAGTTGAGCATAAAATCAAATTTTATATCTTTAAACTGTGATCCAAAAACACATCACAAAACACGTCTCGCGCAAAATGATTTTTTTTTTTTTTTTGACTCCGTCTCTGTGTTGAATAATTCTTCCCGCTCCCACTTTCAGCTCCTCTTTCAGATGTCTTAAGAATTTCCAGCAGCCATGGTTTGTGAAAATCTTTAGTCAGGCTGTCAGTGTTGTGAGCCATGCCTGCCAGACAGCAGCGCTTTGATTCAGACTCACATCACACCAGGGAATACCTACAGTATGTGGATTTGTGTCTCTCATGGGACTGCCATTTCATTACTTCCTTCAGTCATCATATAGATTCAGGTTTATTTCCCTCCCCCGCAGGCTGAGTAAATCTGGTCCGGGGCCAGCTAGCCCGGCCAACCCCCGGCACCGAACAGTGCTATAAAATGAAGCCTAATCGTCCTGGCCCCTGTAAGTGGTTTTACCTTCAGGGAGCCATTTTGCTCCGGACAGACATGATCAGGCGCTGCGGCCGTGACCAATAGCGGGCTCTGCAGTGTCATCCAAGAGCAATAGAAGTCTGAGGTGCCGGTGACTCTGTCGCCTTTCAAGCCACATTTCCCACCCCACCAAACCCTGGGCCATAAAAGGGGAATTGTAAATACATAACTCTTTATAGAGACAAGTCACTTAGTGCATGAAATGTAGTTATATTTCTTCATGGAAGGTAACCTTTGCCTCCTTTATAGCAGGCCAAAGGGAGGATCTTTACTCATGCCATTACTTGTTGCACTACTAGAGGCTGAAAGAAATACAATACAGCTTTAATAGAAAACATACTCTGGGGATTGACCTTTGTCTACCAATTTATTTTAGTAGAAATTGTAATTATCTAACTAGTATTTGTGACTGATGGGTTTTGGCACGGTTTGGAAAAAGGAAAAAAAACAAGTTATGTGAGTTTCAGTGTGACTTTTTTTGTATGAAACCAAAATTATGTGCGTATATCGTGTGAATTATCCTCTTATACAAGGACAGTCCATCTGGAGGTCTTCTAAAGACAAACGTAAGAGTTTTGTTTTCACGCCCTTGTATCTACATGCCGAAGGTATGTCGCCACAATACGGCCCATCAAACTTGAGCCTGTTTATTTACCACATATAGACCTTGTTTCACCTTGCCTTTGTAGGTATTTGCCTTAATGAAGTCCATTAGAAGTCAGTCTATGTGTTGCACCTGAATGCCGGTGTTAATTACCCCTTTAATGGACTCGATGTTCCCGTGGCTTCGTCTCTTGACGGCAACCTTCACAGCATTAATTGAAACTCCCCCACCTTCACAAGAGGGAACGCCTCAATTAACCTCTCCCAGTGGCTATAACTGGTCAATTACATCCCAACTCGCACCCACCGCCCCTCCTCCGTTCTGCATGTCAGCAAACACAGTCACAGTTCACGCGGTGTGTCATCTAAAGGCCCTTCCTGTGAAGTGTTTGTTGTCTTGCATCAAGGTTGCCGCGCTGGGTTGCACTTCATTGCAAGTTTTTTGTACTGTTCATCCACCATGCAAGGATATTTGTATTCACGCAGACGGTCGACTGGAGAAAGGAGTTGGCCTCTTATTAAAACAGCTTTTATTTCCTTTACAGTGTGACACTGATCCCGCCTGGCATTCCGACATTGAGTGCCAGTCGATTTCAATTCCCCTCACCCACTTATGCAGCGAAGTTTGATTTGCCTCCAGTACCTCTTATTGAATGGGACCAATTGTCCTTCAGAGGGAGACAATGGAAAGAGGGGAGCGAGAAAATAAGTGAGGCCACCAGAGAAGCTGGAAGAAAATTGGACACTGAGAGAGCTAAACAGTCAGAGAGAGGAATCAGACAAGCGGAATAGACATGGGTCGGTCTCCTGTCCTGTTAGACTCTCCAGAAAGCAGGAGGAGGGGGGTGGGAGTCAGAAGAGAAGCCATGTGACTCGTGTCAATTGTTCCCTCACAGTCATCTCCTCCCTTTCCTTCTATTCTTGTCGCTCTCCTTTCTTGTCCTCTGTTTTCCTTTCTGGTCCTCATGTTTGTCCTTCTGTCCGTATAGTGCTAGATTGGCTTGTTATCAGTTAGCGGAGAGCTGCTACATCAGTCCCTCATGGTTGCACAGGCAGGACACACACAAACACACGCACACACACCCATGCAGTCGTTGGCCGGGATCCAGAGAGAGTATCCCGTCAGTGTCGGGAGAGCAGGGAGGGAGAAAAACACGTCACCTCATCTAAAGCTGCTCCACAGATAATTCACAACACCTGTAAGTAGAAGGCCTGGGAAGATAATGATGACTGGGAAAAAAAAGGTGCATGTGGAAAGGCCAGTGTACAGGAAAGGAAAAACAGCAAGGGCAGATAAGAACGACAAGATAAAACATAGCAGCTCTCCTCCTACAAGCTACTTTGAAGGTTTATTTTCTTAAAGTCTTTTTTTTTGCAGTTCAAAAACTCAACAAACTGTGTCCCGCTGTCTTGTTGAAGTGAAACAGGACAGAGTGGCTCTTAACCTCAAGAGTCGACAAAACACAAAGACAGACAGTGAAAAACGCTGACCGTACCGTCTGACGCCTGCAGATAACGACTTTATAAAGACATTTTGGTGAAATTCGAGAAGCTAAAACCAACAAAGTGTTTCAAAATGTGCATATCCATGTTTAAAAAACGATGATCATCAGTCTCGAGTTGATCATGTCAGTGCAGGGTGTTGCCAGCTACAAGGAATTGGATCTGATAGTGCAGGGGAGAGAAGGAGAGCTATCAGGGAGAGTGATTTAGGCGAGCTGCCTTGGCAGTGGATGTGGGCCGGCTATCTGGAGGACATCTCGGTGATCTATGAAGGGGACAGTTCGACCTGGGAAAGCCAATTTCCAACCATTTTCCCCCCACAATGCAGGTCTCCAAGAAAAATGGGGTGCGGAGTGACACTCTATATAGAGGAGTTAGATGAACTTTTTTGGATCCAGGGACATCGGTGATTATCTGGCTAATCTGAGACACCTCCTGACTCACCGAGCGAGATGGAGGGTGATGATGATGATGATGATGATGATGACGAGGAGGAGGAGGTGGTGGCGGTGGCGGCAGCGCGGGGGAGTAAAAGAATCATGAAGAGACAGAGATGAATGCAGAGGGAACAAAGAATTACTGTTGATGTGTGAGCTCTCAACCTCAGTGTTTTATGTTGCTGCGTTGAAACTGAAGGAGACAGGATGGTTTACACTGTGGCGGATGGCTACTGGGATATCAGTGTCTTCCATTTGAAGTCCAATCAGTCATAATATATAAAAGAACACACACAGAGTGAGAGTATTACTGCATAATTAATTCATGTTAAGAGCTGTTTGTCGGTATTGTTTAATAGCCGTTTATTGTCATGCTGCTTCTGGATGATAAGGGGTTAAATCACATCCAGTAAGATTGTGGGTGGTGTTTTTAGTCATAATTTAAAGGGATAGTTCACCCAAAATTAAAATTTCACTCATTATCTCCTCCCCCTCATGTCGACTAAGAGCTGTGAGAATTTTCATAGTCCTCCGTTCCTTCTCTGAGTTACGGGGGGGTCCGCACAGCAGCATTTGTGCATATAATGGTTGTCAATGGACACCGGGTTTCTTCGTCCAAAAAGACACACCAAAAAACATCCAAATACCTCCATACTGCTCATCTGTAATGTCCCTCTTGTATTGAAGCATCGACATGAGAAATTGTTCCGAAGGAAATTAAATAAGTCTATATTTTAAGCTTGTTTGTAGCGGAAGCTCCCAGTGTCTTGGTTCACTGCTCTCAGTGCAATTCTCACGTGATTTGTACTGACCAGCGGAACAGTTTCTCAAATTTTCAATTAAGAAATTTACAGACGAGCAGTATGGAGGTATTTGGATGTTTTTTGGTGTGTCTTTTTTTTGGACAATCAGAAATCTGGTGTCCATTGACAACCATTATATGGACAAAATGCCAGCTCAGACCCCCTGTAACTCAGAGAAGAATACAGTTGTTTAAGATTTAGTGGAGGGGTGGAGATAATGAGTGAAATTTGGATTTCGAGTGAACTATCCCTTTAAAAAAGAATGATAATTAGTAAAAAATATATTTTAATCAGTCATTTTTTAATATCAATTACTAGACATTTCAGACGACCCCATTTGAATTCCAGGCGACCCCACGTGGGGTCCCGACCCCAAGGTTGAGAAACACTGGGTTAAACTATTATAGTTTTGTTATTATTTATATGCTTTCACGCTGGTTGGAAGCAGTTTCAGCACAACTCTCAGAGAGCCAAATGATTACCCATGATTCCCAGCTGCGGAGACCGTGATTTATTCAAACTTTAAAAATGAAGGATTTCAGCAGACTGACTGTCGGTCCCCAGTTCTGCTCCCGTCAAGCTAATGTGGTTCCTTGCCAGTCTTTACAGCACACAATGAGATCAAACATACAAACACACACTAAATCTTAGTGGGAGCAGTTTTCAGAGTGCTGGTTCTTTTTTTTTGCAAAATAAGATTTCCGTTGTTGTGACACAGCATCTGAGTGAATGAGTGCAGACTGGAAGTGTCGCTGTGAGTCTTTGTGAAAAACACAAAGTTCCTTCAGATTTTGTTTCAGCGCCACGGCAACAGAACATGAAAGATGTCTGTGTGCTTTCTCAACTGATTGCGACGAAAATAACATTTTCAAGAATTCTCAAAGAAATTGCAGATTTTGTTTCTTTTTTTTGTCTCGTTGATTGCACTGTGGTTAGAACAACTATTTTGTGTTTTCAAATTTTTAATCCGATAAATGAATTATTCTAACATTTTCTCTTTCTTCTCTCTCTCCCTCTCCCCGCTGCTCCTGCTGCTCGCTGTCGGACACACAAACAGGTAATAGAATTTTTTTTTTTCCTTTTCTCTCCTCTATTATTTTCTGTCTTTCAATGCTAAACTTATCACTACACTGACCTGCTTCTTCCACTTGAACGCAGCGTTACTTGTTGCAATACCTCTCTTTTTCTAAGCAATAACAGACGCCGGATTATTTATGCCTGTGTTGTTGATACTTCAGGCTATCCATACCTGCGGAAAAAATACACACCCAGACACACAAGAGGATGACTAATGACTGGAATGATAATGAATATTTTCTGTTTAGCAAATAGAGCCGGCAGCTTAACAGCTATAGAACACAAATAGCAGGCAGTTATCACAGCTTTTGACCTCTGCCTCTCGCTTCCTCTCTCAGTTTCGTCTCCCTCGCTCACCTCTCTCCTCCCTCTGAGGTGTTGGCTCACCTCTCTATCAAGCTCTGTTCAACCATATCATTTGCTCTCTTTGCCGCCTGACCACAACAGTATAACCCCCGGACCCCTTTGGCTGTCGGACAGAGCAGTCAAAGCTATTGCTGCATAGACACACAGACATTTCAGGGGGGAAGCAAATCGCTATCTCAGACTGGGGGGGGGGGGGACCTTTCTTGTTTCCCCTCCCCTTCTGTATTTAAAAAACGAAGACCTCAATCAAACTGGAGGCCACATCCTGCATTCTCCTTTGCTGACTCAGCTCTCTTGACTTGTTCGCACTCTGAAAAAAAAGGAAGAAAAAAGAGAAGAAAATTCAATAATTCACATAAAAGCAGCCAGTGCATGATGCTGATAAAATGCCAGCCCAGCAGTCTGCAAACTTCAGCACGAATGCGAAGACGGCGAGGCGACAGGCCTTTTACCATACAGTACATTCATTCAAAACACCTCGCAGAGCCGTAACTGCTTACCTGTACACCTGAATAGGAGAAGTGCACTCTCAGATAGGCTACAGTACTCTCACTGTATTGTGTCGTGCGTCTTCAATCGCTGATGTTCAATACATTCGAAGATATTCTCTCTCTCTTTTTGCCCACATTGTGTTGCAGATATATTTTCTCAGAGACTCAACCACCTCTGATTCAGTTTGTCACTTCTTCTCAAGGCTTTTGACACACTTTAGAAACACTGGTGCCAAATTTATTTATTTTTGGGTTCTTTGTCCGCATTCAAAACTTGCTCCATAAACCTTTTCACAGGAGCAAGAAATAAATGCAAAAAGCCAGAGAGGAACCATCAGGTGAACAGCTTACTTCTTATTTGCACTTAGGAAAGATATGGAGCAACAGTCTGCCTCATTCATACTTTATACAGTCCTTTTTCTGGTCACTTGATGAATGTCAAGTCTCATCTAAGTTTTGTTTGACGCAGCTCCTGAGACAAACTGGCTCATTAGCTGCCAGGCGCCCCATTATGTGCAGCCTTGTCTCTAACGTTTCCTGTTTGTTTCTTGCTGTCTGGGCAGGTAGAGCTTTCTGCTGATGGAAAAAAGGGTAATAAGAGCTGTGAGGGTGATGCACACAAAAATACAGCAAAGGGTTATGATATGATATATAACAATACTTTTTACTATTCTTCATGTTGGACAGTCACTCAGTGACGACCCTCCAGAACTGTTCTAATGTATTTTTATTATTATATTATTATTATTATAGTTGTTATAATTATGATAATTATCGTCCGCCGATGTTGAAATCTGCCTTTGGCTTCACATGCTTGTTAAAACACATAGCCTAATTATGACCCACAAACAATAAATAAGGAATTTAATCATCACAACATGCACAGAGCCGTATTAAAAGGATAGTTCAACATTTTGGGAAATTGGCCCATTGCCATAATCCCTATAGTCATAGCAGTAGGTTCGTTACCTTTAATTGTCGGTGCAAGCTATTTTTAGAACGGCACAGCAGAGCCGTGAGCTGCTCAGAGCTACGCTACGGAGGCTAATGGGATTTATTGGTTTCCCTCATCAAAAAACTCCAAAACGCTCTCGTGGACGAGTTGTAACCTGCACATTCGCCTGACTATGAGATACTGACGGAACGTTACGAGACAGTTTGAGAGTTGTTTGGGGCCAATATGGGCCAATTTCCCAAAATGTTGAACTATCCCTTTAAAGTGGCTGCAGGGGGAAACCCACAGAGATGTTTGAGCCTCCATTCAGATTCAGTCTTCTGAGCACCAAACCCACAACTAGAAGATGCATCAGTACCGTTGGCGTAGTTAGCTCATTTTAAATCTTTATGTTGTTTATTAGCTTGTAACCGGCAGTGGTTGAAGCAGCATTTGTGGTTCAGAGGGGGGTCTTTAAATATTGGGCGTTAAATTAAACGTGTGGAAACAAGAACAGCTGCTCTAAGATGCAAGTTAACTTAGACGAAGAAAGACAAGTGATGGAGTGTAACAGGTGCGGCGTGTCACCAGCATACCACGCAGCTCGGCCACCCATGGCAAAAAAAAACACAGGCTGTCTGCCGCTTGTGGAGCCGGGTCTGAAGTGGATTAAAACAATGAGTTTGTTTTTACCAAGGGTCTTGTGCACTGGGACGCGGGCCAGCGGGGCGCGTTCAACAGCAGTCACAAAATGTTAACGAACCCAGCTGCTCCCACAGTGAGCTCGCTCAGTGGTTCCCCAAACACTGTCATTTGTCTGAAGCACGTTAATGAACATCGACGTTTGCTCCACTCTCTTAATGTCTCGGTAACCTTTGTGTCAGCTCTGACGAATCATTGTTGGGGAAGAGAAGGAGAGTGATGGAGACGAGTATGGTCCGTTGAAGGTAGATCAATGTTTCCATAGATATTATGTCATACCTGATTAAGCAAAAAGGTAGGGGAGAAGAAAGAGTTTAATAAACTTGATTGAACTGGAGGTTTTTTCCCCCTTAATTAACTATGTGGCAACTTTGTCCAAGAGCAGATAGATTTTTAGAAAGAAATGCTGCCTGGATCTTTTAGCTTTGTCGCCAACTGTTGAGATCCAGGCTTTGTGAAACAGCAGGGCCGGTGAGGAGAGACACACATAGTTGTGATGTGTTCTCCAACCCAGTGGGCTATATATGGAAAACAGCAGCCACGTTTGACAGTGATATGTGAGACTTCTAGCAGAGTCAAACACACTGAGAAATGCAGCCAAGATAACAGACTATTAAAAACCAGAATACACCAAAGTAAAGGTGATAATGACTGTACTAAAAATATTGACATCAAACATTCTCAAATTACATCCTTCATAGTGAGTGCCTTTGCTTTGCTATCGGGCCTACCAGGCCTTTAAAGCTCACTAATTAACAGTGTATCTCATTTGTTTAATCCATGCATAAAAAATAAATGTAAAAATAGCAAGTTGCGGTTTTTCAGTCGCACGCTACACAATAAGTGTCTCTTGGTGAGCGGCAGCCTGGGAACTGACTTCCTGGAGTTGATTGCCGGTTTCCTGAAACCTCATTGTAATGAGTTATTGATCAGCTCATTTAGAATATGTGTATTTCCCAGATGTCAAACAGTTCCTGTAATTTTTGCGTTAATTGACCATTCATCTCGGCATGACATATAATAGCATTAGCGATGTATAGTGGTAATAAGGCGACATCCATAAGAGGGTATAAAACAGGCTTCTGGAGCTGTTTTATTTTGAAAATTTTGTTGTGTTGTGGTCTGGAAGGGTAAAAATGGAGACCCTTAGAAATGATGATGTTGATGGCCATGATCACTCCCTGATTGGGTCTTATTAGTCAAGGTGTGAAGGTATCGGAGGTGAAAGCAACATGAACTACGAGTTACAAGCGCTACAGTCCTTGCTGTCTTTCCAAAGTAGACAATCTGTCGTTCTGTCCTGCCCTGAGTGGGTTTCGAACTCCGGTCTCCCACATCGCGGGCGACGATGCTAACCGTTTCACCAAGAGGTCAATGACCACTTGGCAAGTGAGTTAGCACGTCTTTTATGGGTATTTGAGTTTAACTTCAGTACCGCTAACCACCACACGTCGTCACTTATCCCCACCGGTACCTCATGACTGTGGCTATACCCATGTATGGAGATAGTTTCCGACATGGAGCTAAATTTGTGGCCTGGATGGGAACAGGGGTTTCGAAATGAAAATACACGAGTGAAAGTAGAACAAGGGTAGAAAAGTGGTTTGGAGGACACAAGACCAACTTGGCGTTGTGAACTTTTTATTCACTTAAAGTCTTTCTCACTAGTATGGGCACCTTGACTCCAACAAGCTACTGAGTATGACTTTGTTTGCTTTGCAGAAGTTGCTTGTTCTTCCCAGGGGAGGAAATAAAGGCAGATTACTTGTGCTCCTCTCCAAAAACCTGTTAAGAGAGTTACACCCTGTTCCAAGTTGTAAGCATAGCTGTAGTGCAGCGTTGCCTCAAATCCCATTACCACAGCATGTCTTGGAAGTGTTTCTGACCGTGGCTGTGAGCCCCTCTCGTGTGTTCAGGGTTTGCTGCGTTTGTTGTTATCGTAATGGTGGCAGATGAACTTTGTTTTGTATCCTCTGGCGAGAGGCTCCTGTTTGCATCTACCACGCCAGAGTTTATTCAGCAGTGTTTTAAGAGACGAGATACTGTATCTTCTGCCGCGTGCTCTCCTTCTCCTCCCCCTCCCCTGTCCGTCCAGCCTGTTTCAACAAGGACTCAGTTGTGCAAGCTAAATGGAAACGGAGAAAAGGGTAATGTTGCCTGACTATTTGCCTCGTTTCATCTCAGGGCCTTCCACCTTAAATGTCTTGCTGTGACAATGCGAGGTGGCTGTGCGGAGGGGATGGGTATAGGCCGCTCAGCATTCAGGATGACAGCCAGCAGAAGAGGAGGAGGGAGGGAAGAATAAGAAGAGGACAGAGGGGAGGGTGGGGGGGACAAAAAGAGAGACGGTGAAGGCAAGGTGTAGGAAGAGAGGAGCAATGATCTATGATTGCTCTCACTTTGCATTCAATGGGTCTGCAGAGAGATGCAATTGAACTCTCATAAGTTGTGGGAGCTCAGCCATAGATAAGAGGGGGGAAATTATAAGCAGCCTAAATGGAGAGAAGTTGGGAGTGAAATAGAATAACAACCATTATTCAAATAGGGGATTATTAGTTGGCTGAGTGGCCTTTTGCTCACTGTGGGGCCCTGACAAATGCAAGGCCTACTACCAAGCTGGCGCCACGCCACTTCTTCTCAATGCCTCGTGTTATTTTAGACTCGGGTCTTGTTGTTGACTGAGAGCGAAACCTCAGAGAGAACTGAACTGGGGAGCGGGGCTGTTTTCGACGACCCCCCGCCACCTCGCCCATACTCCCACCACATTTCAATCAGATTACAATAAGAGTTGATGACGGGACATATGGGTGCAACGGACCTCCTTCTGTGCAGACTTAATAGGGAGAGAGTGGAGTAATCCCCCATTTTTCATCTCCTCCTCTCTGTCAACTCCACAGGGATCTAAAGCAGCATCAGATTTCTGTCCCCGCTTTTATCTGATGTAATGGATTTGCAACAGCCACAACCTGGAGCAAAGACTCAGACAGATCAGCTTTCCAGGCTGGAAGATGGCTGAGTCTGAGAAAACTGCCGAGGAGGGAGCGAGGAAGCCCATCAGGGGTGTCGGAGAGCCAAGATGGACGACTTAGAGATAGACACAGGACGGTGCAACTCTTTTAGTTTTTGTCAGGCCCGTTGAAAACAGTAGCAGTCGAGTGGGAAACAGTTTTTCAGGTCAGACTTTCACTTGTAATTATAAGGAGGTTTGAAGAACTTCTGGCTTTATCTCACTTGGCAAAATTGCTGAAAACGGGTGCCAAAATAACACAAAAGTTATCATCTATGTAGTTAAAAAGACTGTTAGAAGTAAACATTAAATGAACCACTCAAAAGAGGACAGTGTGGTTTTTATCTGGTAAGTTTTTAATGAGCTACTACCAGTACGTACCGCAATAAAAATGACTAATTGAGGACATTTCCCTGTTCTTCCCGCTCTTGCTGACAAGGCATAAATGCAGTATTTGTTCTCTCCTCGTCCTCCACCTGTCGTTTTCCCCCCCTAAGATCTCAGGTGTAGGACATAAACGAAAGTCATTGATTGTAGTCGGGGGGGAAAAGATGAATTGGTAGTAGTGGTGCAGAACTGAGGAGGTGGAGTTATTAGTGGGCTCCAGCTACTCTATCCTTTATCATCTCAAACAATAGCAGGGTGTGTCTTTGCCTGGCGGATTGTCATTTACAGGGAAATCAGCAGCCAGGAGTTACAAAAATGCTAATATACACATAGCACCAGCATGTATGGATTCATTAGCGAGTGGTATAAGAGCTCATGCATCGACATCAAAGTGCAAAAGTCAATAAGCGGACAACAGTAAACCACCATGTGCAATTTAACAACCGAATTACAGTGGAAAACAAAGGGAAACCAACAACCTTGGGCTTCAAACTAGAGGACGGCGCTCCTGAAGCAATACAGCCTTTTGAAACATGTGCTTGTTATAAAGACTGGATAAAGGCTTTACTAGTCAATGAACTCTGAATAGCTTCTGTGTGATGAGGCTACCAGGCCTGTCTGTTGGCCAGTCGGAAAACCACACCACATAACAATGCAGGCCACTCAAACCAATTCAATAAAGCTTCTATAAAGGACGATCATCATCTTCCTCAGGGAGAGAAAAGTCTCTGTTGGACCTTTGACGCTGTTTGGTACAGGAGTGCCAGGAGTCTGGTTTAAAATCTGATTATCATGTCTTTAGTTTTAGACACATTTAATTGCCCACAGGACTTATCGCACCATGATATAATCAATATGAAATTGAAAGATTAGGATGCAAGGAGGCAAGTGGAAGAAGAGGGACAGAGTCTGAAAAAAAGCAACATTAAAGCAGGAGAAGGACTGATGGAGGGTGCAGCAGAGAACTGCTCTGATGGTTTATGTGCACGAGTGCCAGGGCAAATATTTTCCCATTTTCTGCACTGTCATCCAAATTGCATCCACAGCAGGTTGACCTTGCAGCATGCACATGTACACAAGCTCATTGTGCTGTTTGGCCCGGTGCGATCTGTTTGAGCAGCAGTTAGCCCAGATGTGTATCAGTCTCGTCCGATGGGCGAGGGGCCATAAGTCTTGAAAACGCACACTTTCGCTAATCTCCCCGCGGCGATTTCCGAAATACCCCGTTTTCCTCCCTGTTTTTCTCTGTGTAATTATTCTTTGGTGGCTTTGTGTCATTATTTATCATCACACTCCTCTTTCATCTGTAGTCTTATCTACGGAGCCAGCTCCCTCTGCCAGCTTCACCAGGACTATGGCCAGCTACATAAACATTTCACTGACAAGGACGGTCAACTGTTTACTGACGAAGCAAAAGTCTTACTGGCAGCAGCCACGATATGGGTGTGGGTGGCGTGTGTGTTCCTGTGCATGAGAGTGTGTGTGCGTTTGAGAGAGTAGAGGGGGGGGAGGGGCTGAAAGGATAACAAAGAGAGCCCCTAATGTACGGCCACTTTTAGTTTGGACACCTACAGGTCTCTCTGCAGGGATCCATTTGTTGAATGCACTTAATGCTGACTCTAACCTTGGACTCTACTATAAGTCTGGGCACTACGGAGTACAGAGTGGAAGGAATAAGTAGGTCTCTCTCTCCTTTCTTATCCACTCACACCTTCGCTTCCTTGTCCCTCGACATCCTCCTCTCCTGCAGGCTCCTCTCTCCTCCCTCCCGCTGCCCCCTCTCCATGCTACTCTCCATCTCGACTGTTAGCATGTACCGTTGTAAAAAGATGGATCAGTCTGGCCAAGCTCCAGCAGCCGGACAGATACATTCACTGAAACCATTGTATTAAAGGGATAGTTCACCCAAAATTCAAATTTCACTCATTATCTACTCACCCTCATGTCGACTAAGAGCTGTGAGAATTTTCAGAGTCCTCCGTTCCTTCTCTGAGTTACGGGGCGGTCAGCACAGCAGTATTTGTCCATATAATGGAAGTCAATGGACACCAGGATTCTTTGTCCAAAAAGACACATCAAAACACATTCAAATACCTCCATAGCCTACTGCTCGTCTGTAATGTCCCTCTTGTATTGAAGCCCCGACATGAGAAATTGTTCCGCCGGTCAGTACAAATCACGTGAGAATTGCACTGACACAGGGAGAGCAGTGAACTGAGACACTGGAAGCTTCCGTTACTACTGTAGATAATGAGTGAAATTTGAATTTTGGGTGAACTATCCCTTTAATCCTAATGTCCACTTCAGCACCATTTCCTCCACTCTGATATGAGCGGCGCTTCAAAGCTAATGTCAGCACCCTAGCAAAGTCTCAGTGATGATGTTGACATGCTGGTGTTTGGCAGGTGTGGCGTCCCAGCAAGCACGGCTCATTTCCTTAGCATGCTTACATTTGCTAATTAGCACTAAACCGCGACTGCAGTTAAAACTTGATGAGACTGTCAACGGCTTTGCAGGTACATGGTCGTAAACCAAAGTTGTTAGGATTCATTATGTTGGCACCATGAATATTGATATAACAAAATTTCCATCAGATATCAAAGACCAGTGGAATAGCTAGCGGGGATAGAAAGTGTGTCAAATTGTATTTACTTTAATCGCTCGTCGGATTCTAAAGCAATAGAGCCGCCTTGTTTTCATAAGTATCGCTCCATAGATGTGGACGCAGTGACTCTATGAAACGTCCTGGTGGTTTCAAAGGAATTCCATTATTTTACAAATAGATTTCACTGTGTTTCTTTCTGGGAACACTCAAAAGGTTTGGAAATGGTATTACGCACTCGCCCTGAACCACAATTATGTCGCAGAGGTCTCATGGAGTTCATGGCTCTTGGCATACGCACAGTGAATTGGGGAATCTTGCATATGCAGTACCAGTAAATGTCTTTTATGTTTATGTCATATCACTGCGGTTTACCACAACTGGAATCTAGTGAAATTCTAAACAATCTAAAGAAAATGATTTTTTTTTAAATTGTAATATCATTATGGGCTAGAAAGGGTCAGTTCATCATGACAGGGGCTGCTGTCTTGGAGAGCCTTTTTCTAGGATGGTTTTTGTCTTTTCACCAACACACCTGCCACTATTTTGGGATGTATGCACACGGTGTTGTTGGCTTCAAACAGCAAATACAAGCCAGGACTGAAGGCTATCCAGTGCTCGACAATCCTGTGTTCCCGTTACACCCTCTGATTCACGTTCAGCCAACAATTGCACTCCTTATTTCAAATTAACACAGAGGTCCAGAGCGGACGACGTTCCAGAGCTGGATGAATTGGTCCACACTAGCAGCATCATCTGATTCAGAAGGGGGCAGGGGGGGTGGAGGGAGGTGGGACACAAAGCAGAGATATTACTTTGAAAAATCGCTGACTTGTGAAGCTGAGTGCTCTAACCCCGTGGGCAACTGGGATATATGCCCTGGTTGAATGCTGAAAGGACTGCTGTTTTATTGTTCCTTTATTGTCTGCGATGTCTTTGATTAAGTCTAGCACTGTGCTTGTTTGAAGACTCTTTGAAGACAAATGTTTCTCAGCCTGCAGTGGTGTGCTGACTCGGGCAAAGAGTGAAAAGAAAAGCATTAATGTGCCAGATGCCAGCTCCAACCTGGACTTCATATTTCTGTCCAGGTGTGTCTGTGGGAGAGGGGAAATTGGTGTGAAGGCAACAGCTGCTGACATTTGCAAACACACAGCCATGCCCACACATTGACACACAATACACAAGGCTGCCCAGTGCCAGCAGGTCTGCAGGGAGCAGCTGCCTGTGTTATTGGGCATTCAGGCCAGTCATCAAGCTGCTGAGTGCAGCCAGACCCAGACCACTGGCCTTGAACCGTGGACATGCACCACGCCAGGGTCAACCAATGAGAGAAGCATTTGACTTGCACTGGATTGACCCAAATAGTTACAGAGTTGGGTTTTTTTCGTTTCGTTTTTTTTTTAATGGAAAGTTCAATATCGCTATGTGCTATATCCCAGTATCACCTACTGAGTCTCTAAAGGCTTTATAGGTGCACAACAGCAAATGCCCCCAATCCAGCCCAGGCTTGCTAAGCAGGATTTCACAGCTATCCTGTTTTGTGTGGTTGAAACAAAACAGAGAGGGTCTCGGATCTGGTCCATGTGCACTTGGAGGGTTCGTTTGAGATGCAAAGAAAATGTATAGTGAACCACCTGCTGGGATGTGTGGGTCATCCAATAACTGGTAGTTTGGCTAGGGATGCACGATATATTGGCATTAATATCGGTATCGGCCGATGTTCGTCATTTTTTAACATATCGGTATCGGTCCGATGAGTAAAATTGGGCCGATATATATCAGCCCATATATATTCGTATGCAAAACCTGCAAAGTTGAGGTAATGCGAGGACATTCAAAAATTCAGTTTGCATGATTTTCAGTCTGTACAAAAATGTATCATCTCAGAAACTTAAAAAAACCCCAACACATATCGATATCGGTAAATATCGATTATCGGCCATAACAGAAAAATTCATATCGGTATCGGCCAAAATTTTCATATCGGTGCGGTTCAAATCCCACTCCATCGCAGTCGCTGTCAACACCTTACACCTTATATGACTGTATATGAATGTGGAAGTCGGAGGGGGCATTTTGGTGCACACTGGCAGCCCCAGGCCAGCTGTGCTTACAGACATCGCTTACACCACCACTGGTGTGAATGTATGAATGAATAACAGTTCCGTAAAAGCACTTAGGGTGCTATGAAAAGTGCTATATAAATCCAAGCCATTATTATTATGAATTGAAAAGCCTGACCACTAACATTGCTGTTCAATGGCAACTGGAATGAATTGTGAATTTGTATAAAAGTATTTATTAACCTTGGGAACAGGAATGCAGCATCAGCTTTAGATGACGGTAAACAGTACATACTAAATACTGTAGTAGCAGTAAAACACATTTTTAAAATGCACAGACATTAAATGTCAAAGGTGCAGTTAGTGCATGCACTGGGAAGACAAATATTAATTTGCTTGAAGGATTTAGCGTTTCCGTGTGTGCATCCTGTGTGTTTTAGTTTTGTTGTTTTTCTTCTTAGAGTGTGTCTGTGTTGAAGTTCAATGAAATGTGAAGCCAAAAGCAAAAAGAGAATCAATGCCTCAGCCCAGTCTCTGGTCATGATGTGCCCAGTGCCACGGCTCCTCACAAACTGAGCGTATTTAGCATTGGTGCATATTGACACCGCTGCCAAAATCCCTCTTTCCACAGCTTGAGCCTTTCTTCGATTTTGAAGTTCCACTTAGCCTTTGTTCTAAGTCGACCAGGAGGTCAAGTGACACACAAACAGCTCTTTGTCAATAACACAACAAACAGTTTTTCTCAACGGTGAGCAATAATCAACCACCATTTGCTTTGCTTCTTTTTGGTTTATCCGGTCATGGCCGTTAAAAGAAGTAGTTGCGCGTGCAGACAAAGTGAGCTTCAGTGACAAGCTGCTGTAATCAGAAGGACTTTATCTTTTAATCAGGGTGATTATTTCTTCTATTATCCAACAAAAAAAAAAAGGTCAGAACAGTAGAGAGAACCACTTCCTTCCTGATTGTGCTTTCCCTGCTGGGAGAGGAAATGAGTCAAACCAGAAGAAAGACTAGTATCAGCAGTGACAGATGCAAGTCAACATGTGAGGGATGAAAAGGGAAATGAGGCCTGGTAAAAATAATATATCATCACTACAGCAAGTGCAGCGGGGCGGGAAATATATATGAGGTTAGCCAGATTGTTAGGTAAAGGTTGAACAAGGAGGTAAACTCTGTATTCTATCCTACAGGGTGAATAAAGAGGTTTTCTCCTTCAAAGCTCCTCTCCAGACATAATTAAACTATAACACATATTTTGTTTAACATGGTTATATGACATTTTAAAACTGTCTGTTTGAATCTGTTGTTTATGAGACCGTTCAGTGATTCACTGCAGTTCCAAGGTGGACACACGCTGTACACAAGGACAAGGACATGTCGTCAAGATAAAAAAAATAAAATAAACAAAAAGAAAGCTCATGCAACAATCTCTGTTGTCTTTTGAATAAAAGAAGCAAAAAAAAAAGTCTTAAATAACTGAAAGAAACTCTACACCTGCCAGGAAGAATGCCTGCATAACAATCTCACACCAGAACAACAGAGGATGTATAGATATTGAATGTCATTGTCCAGCTGTCACTCCACTCTTTTCAATCAGCTGAGTTGACACGAGATGTCTGAATGTGAGCGCTGCACAGAAACACACACCTTTTTTTTCTTCTCGGCATAACCTCCTACACACATGTGCAAACGCACACCGGCACAGTCCTCTCTGCCTTGCGTGACTCATATACTACAGCCCCCTCATTCATCAATAGTGCCAGAACAACTGGGCCAGGGGTCAGCGTGCCACTGCAGCAGGCAGGCGGGCGGGCGGGCAGTAGAGGTAGAGAGGGATTTAACAGCAGGCAGCGTGCCCTAAGGAAACAGCTTCTGCCTTCCTGCTAGATTAGAGCTCCGTTCCATCAGGAGCCCAGAACCGCGTCGTTGATGTGTGGCAGACTTTTGATTCGCCGGTCAGGTGACACCGAGCCACATGGCGTCGCGGGCCGCCAGACAGCCGCGGCGGTGTGATGGTATGCGTGTGACTACGTTGGATAAATTACAAGGATGGTGTGAGTTTTCACCACTGAGCCAGTCTGTCCGTGCGAGCCAAGTTTCTCCGAATGTGTGTGGGTGTGTATGTGTGTGCGTTTGCATCTTTTTGTAGTACTGGATGCCTTTCAGGTATGGCACCGCTAGTACTTTGAATGTGTCAAGCCATTCATGTTGGTGGATGTGCCGTGTGTTTGCGCGTGTGGTCTGTGCATGTGTGAATCCATCTGGTAATGACTCGGACTTGACTGGGCCAGTTGGCATTGTGCAACGGCGCTATTTCCAAGTTCTCTCTCTTTCTCTCCCTCTCTCTTTCTCTTCATGACTACAAATACAAATACACACAGCCGTGTGCTGCTATACTGTAGTAAAATCCATAGACACCCGTTCTGATGCCTGTTACTGATGCATCCCCCTCTGTCTAGGAGAATAAGTGCAGACTCTCTCAAGCACAGTCATCCAGAATAAACACCACCCACGTCCAGAGGTGCAGCAGATGAATGGGAGCTCTTTGTTCTGCCTTTGATGGATTCGTTTTATTTTTGTAAGCTAGTGCATCTATGTCTTTTGGGGTTTTTTTTTTTTTTGCATTACCGTCTGCGTCAGAGTCCAAGCAGTCCTAAGAGTCCAAGGTGACATCTTCAGATTTTATGTTGATCATTCATTCTCCACACATTTGTTTTTTTTCTTTTCTTTTCTTTTCGCTTTTTTCCAAGAACAAAGTTCCAGTGACAAACTGACACAACATAATCAAATCACTCAAGGTGGCACAGTAAAAATGAAGATAGGGCAATAGAAAATACAAAAAAAATAATAACAATGACGGTAATAAATCAATCAAGATTGTGAAGTATTTTTTTCTGAATTTATAGGTATTTTTGCAGTGAGTTGACCTCTCAGGGCCACCGTAGATTTACATCAGTCCGCATTACAAACTGCATTCTTGAAGACAATGTTTATTAATGACACTCGGATCAAAAGTTTATTAGTCACTAGTAAGATAGTGAGAGAGACATCGAGTATCTATAGTTCATATCAAGTCCAATTGCAATACAGAGAGATTAGTCTACCTGGTGGGCTGGCAGATTTTCCATATAAATCAAAAATGGTTGCCATATTTTGTAAAATGTCTTCTTTTCTGCATCCAATACGTCATTTTCTCTAGGGGCACACAGCTATTGATTTCACCAAGCCACATTTTAATTGTTCCCCACCATTCTTTCATTCTTTTTGAACTCTGTGAGCCAGAACCTGACCAGGACTTAACTGTCAATGGGTTAGTTTGCAATCACTCACTCACAACACGCGCACACACATTCCATAACTGCGATGAGATACTGTGGGATGACGGCATGTGCGACAGCTGGACACCGGTCGGTCAGTCTCTGGTGGTCCTCCTCTTTTCATCGCCTCTACAACCTACATCTGAAACTTTATGACTCCACACTGGAGAAATGCTGTGAGGGAAGGACGGAGGCGCTGGGTATGTAAACAGATGAAACCTGAGGAGGACTTCCTTCTGGATCAATATGGGCCGGCGTATATCCAGTGTATTGTTATCTGAGAGCTGCAAAGTCTCGGGGAACCAAGTCTGGGTTTGTGAGTGTGTTGGGTCTATTTTTAGCAGAAGTATAGGCCTCGGAGGTGGTGGAGTAGAGTTTGTGTGTGTGTGTTGCCTTCCTCTAGATAACTGACACACCGAGGGAAGTGGGTCAGCACAGATTTTCTTCGAGGGGTGCAACTCATTCAACCAGAGCCAGCAAACTTCCTCCAGGATTTAACAGAGGTGCTCAAGGAAAGGGATAAAACAAAGTCAATTAAAAATTGCCCCCCTCTCCTCTGAGTCTCATTAAGAAAGTGATCTATACTGGAACTCTTTATGTATTTGAACATTGGTTCCATCCTCTGGTTTCCAAAAGCCCTTTTTTTTTCTTGCCCGGTCTCTTTTTTCCCGCTTCCCCATTTCCCTCCTCACTCGGGCTCGGGTCTCCCTTCCCTCTTGCAGCCTGCATCTAGCTAACAGCGGTGACACTGTGTCTAAGCTATCTCTCCCTGGCAGACCTCGGCGCTGTGGAATCACTTTGTCTGGCCAAGCTCCGTGTCATCTGCGTGTCCTGAGAACGAGAGAGAAAGAGGCAGATAGAGAGAGGCAGATAGAAAAAAAAACCAGTGAAAACCAGAGGGACATGGAGACACAGGAACATGCACGCACAGAAATGGAAAAACGATGTGCACAGACTGAAGGGAAAAGGGAAGGAAGATGAAAGACCGGCAAGATAGTGCAGTAACATCTTTTTGACATTTATTTTTTCTTTAAGTCTTCTGAGCACAACAAACAAAAGTCCATTCACCTCCCGTGTAGCCTACTGAGTCAATAAGGAAATCTATAAATAGAATTCAACCCTCTATCTGCATGGCCATGGGTGAAGCTTGCTTCTTTTGATGAGCGCTTTTACCTCTTTTTAACTAATGCTAATGGCAAAAGCTTGCTTCCATGCATATAAATGAATGTAGAAAGTAGTAAGGGAGGAAAGTTTGACAAGTAGGGATCAGTCCCAGGTTCAGCTAGGCTCCATTAACTGCAATATAATATGATATGCTGTGAGGAATGTCCCTATAATTGTAGCCTACCATGACAAAAATGTAAACTAGCATTAGCAGCTAATGCTCCTGCTACATAAGCTAGCATTTACAGCCATGTGTGGTTGTAAATACTAAAAGCTAATCCTCTCTGCTAGCACTTTTAGCCAAACGTATCCAGTCATTGTCCGTGTTTACAGCTGTTGGTGCTGCACAAGATGTTATCTTCCTGAATCTGATAAAAGTCGACATACTGTAGCCTGTTGTAACAAGTGTACGTTTGTGCAGCAGATTACAGTGTTGCCTGTCTCTAGAAAACAGTGAGGCCCTAAATGGTATTTATCAATTTCCCGTCCATTGTGAACACGTCAGCAAGCAACACTTGCTCCGAGAGCAGAATCGCATCAATAGGAAAGTCAGCACGGAAATTAGATTTGCTGTTGGGACGACATCATTTCGAGGTTGCAACCCATTTCCACGGGTACAGATGTAAACATGAGTAGCCTAAACATCTTTTTTAGCTGTTGCTTTTCTGGGTGGTGGAGCTGAATTTCAGAAGCAGCACTAAATTTCACTTTTCTTTGTCATGGGGTCGCCATCTCAAGGCTGCCTGTTCAGACGAAATGGACAGCTTATGGTTTTCTGTTCAGAACGGCCGAGTCTTTTTAACCCAAGCCCTAGCAGACCTCATGTGGTTTCATTGTGGACTTCCATCATGGCAGTCTCTTTCTGGTACCCACTCTTGACTCAGATCAGCGCTGTCAAAGCCAGGCTTTCATTCTGTCGTCAGAGGAGAGAAACATACACAGAGAAAGCGAGGGAACGGGTTATGAGGATACTTTCATGTGCTTTTTGATTAATTTTTGTTTTAATTCTTGTACAGATCCATTCTGTCTGGTTTTGCAGCTGCAGGCTCAGTGTCTCCAGAGGCCCGCCTTGAGAAGCATGATTCACTCTCTTCACTCTGTGTTATTATTTTATCATGTTTCTGATGTTGATTCACGTTTGATTCCGTTATCCTTGAATGTGCAT
The DNA here is from genome assembly GCA_030347415.2 of Decapterus maruadsi. Classification (NCBI taxonomy): domain Eukaryota; kingdom Metazoa; phylum Chordata; class Actinopteri; order Carangiformes; family Carangidae; genus Decapterus; species Decapterus maruadsi. The sequence continues at coordinate 5,783,322 of CM064888.1, read as the reverse complement.
GCTTTTAGTCACAATGCCAATAAGATGGGTAATACCAAAGGCAGAGGAAATTGAGGAGGAGTGGAATTTAAGATCAGTAGCACAAGGCAAAAACTTGAGTTTTTCCTCCGGCTGTGGATCTAAGAACATTTTGGTTCGAAAACAAGATTCTCAATCTTTCCACTTAACTCATTCTACCTTAGTTTTTTTTTCTTTGGCAGCTTTGGTATGAGAGGTGCGTTTCTTCATCCAGGCTCCAGATTCTTAAGACTTGGGGTGTAGATGTGAAGGTTTGAACAAAATTGCACCGTGTAATTTTGCCGTGTATCTGACCAGACCCAGTGAATCGATGAGGTTTTTCTGTTGCACTTAGAGTCAGACAAACTGAACCGCCGGTTCTGACCTGCAGACCAGAGTAGGCTATAAGTCCTGTCTCAGTCACAGTGAGAAGTGGTGAAGTATAGTATTAGTAACATTTTTAGTATTGATCTCAAAATAATCATTCAGGGGAAAGCAAGGTAAAAATCCAATTTCGTCTGGCCTTCATGTGCCTTGTTATGTTTGAACAAATCACTCCATACTGAGATTTACTCTATGTAGAAATACACGGTGTATCTTTGTGGAGATAGCCACGGATCACGGATTATGTACTGCACTACCTGTAATGGATTGCTTCTAGTGGTCCTGGTTGTTTTAATGGCCTTACATAATACTCTGTCCTTTAAAGCAGTTCTTGCAGGACAGCTGAAGATGGTCACCAATGCAACTGTATCGTCATAAAAAGAAATGAAAGAAAAACCCCATACAAATATCCAAGGCTTCCTTTTCTGTTAAGTGCTGCTTTATATTGTAGCCAAAAAGTTCTGCAAACCTTGTGAATTTTAAATAGTTTTAAGACCTTCTCATCTGGACAAAAAGGTCTGACCATTAGCTCTTCAGAAGCGCCATCTGACTCCTGCCCACTGCAATGTTTTCCACCGAAAGCCTGTCTGAAGGGAATTGTGATGGACTGTGTTTACTCAGCCTGAGCTGGTTAATAAGCCACATTTAGAAGACATCCCTAAAAATAAGCCTTATTAAGTGCCTTTAAAGGCAGTAAGCTCGCTGATTGCCCGAATTAGAGTAAATACATCTCTTGCTTACAACATTTGCATTCAGATCTGCGGGAGACCAATTGCACTGAAGCCTTTTCCCGATTCCTTCCAAAACCACATAAAAATCTTCACAGCGGTTCTTTTGTTACCCAGATCAACAGCGATACACGCAGCGATGGCACAGAGGTGTTTGCCTCTGCACCTGCCTTCCACCAGCCGTGCGTGAGACGTGCAGCTCCGTCCCTGCAGTGGAGATGTTCTCGGCCTCCGACAAATGTAAATAGATGTTGGCAGAAGCGAGCGAGCCCACCCTCTGCAGACGCACCAGAGCAAGTAAAGCAACGGTTTAACCACAAGTGTTATTATACTCACTGCATTCATCAAACAAGAAATAGAGGCAAATAGGCACAGACACCGAAGCTGCTTTCGGTTCTGCTGAAACCACTGGGGTCACTCAGCGTACACAGTGTACAGCAGAAGGTGTCGGCTGTGTCACCGTCATTAGTCGGTGTGAGACAGTGTCATATTAAGCTCGCTGTAATAACGTCTGTGTGCATCTTTACTCTCTATCTTGCCTCGTCTGTATCACTTGTCACTTTATTTTTGCACATGCACAAAGAAAATCTACCAACAGGATGTTTTTTTTCCCAGTAAAATCAACTCATTTTCAAGGTGTTTTTTTTTTGTTTTACAGCTAAGTTTTCCTGCTACGGGTGCAGCAGCTAGACACTTTACTCCAAAAGAAATTGTCAAACTGTGGGAAAACTGTTCCGCATGAGAACAAGAGCAAACGCTCCTCCCACCTGGCAGAGGGCTTTCTCATTTTAGGATAAACAAGTCTTGAAGGCTGCATGGGAAAAAAGCCTCTCTTGTCGAGGTGGATGTGTTTTGCTGTGCAGCACCACGGACAGCGCCTGTTACCGTATGATTACAGCTTGCACCTCAGGCACCTACACATATAACAAAGACATGAGCTACCTTAAGAGTTACTTCTGTAGTATTCTTTATCCTCACCTCTGTTTGGAATCTCTATCCAATAATAGTCTGACTATATTTTGTGCAAGTATCCTTTAAATATTTAGTTTTGAATCGTATCAACTCTCCAAATCCCCATGATTCCCTCTTCCTCTTCTTCACATTCATCTTGCAGCTTTCAGTCCTGCTTCTGCAATCCCCTTCCATCTTTCATCGTCTGTTTCTCCCTCCACATCCACAGCCTCCGACTCCCTCCCTCCCTCTCTCCCTCATCCCGTCATAGCTGCTCCCAGCAGCAGTTAGATTGATCCGAACTTCCATGGCTCTCCCTACAGCAGCATATCGATCAGCCGAGAGGTAGAGAGCGAGGCAGAGGAGAGAAGAGAAGAGAAGGAGGACATAGCTAGAGGAGGTGTGGCGTGTTCTCACCTCTTCTTGTTTTTTTGGGTTTTCGAGGATGGGCAAGACAGAACGAGAAAGATGGAGGAACTGTGATGTCAGTCGCTCTGACAAGACACAGGCGGGAAGACTACATCGATGAAGCATGCTGGCTCAAGCACTTTCAATATGTGTAAAGTGAGAGGAGGTAATAGTAAAGTGTGAGCCTATTAAGTATTTTTTGCTTTATCCTACTGTGCTTGCCATACATGGTTTTTCTCTCCTTTGATTCTAGTGAAATCAGGAATGCTCCCCCTTTGGGTTCATTCATACTTGTTGGCCCTATTTTCATCCTGTGTCCCCACATTCTCACCATTTACTTTGAGTGGTTGATGTTTGTCGTTGTTGGGAATTTCCAGTCTGCATTTAATTTTGTCTTGCATGACCTGTTCATTGATGGTTAACAAAACCATGTGCACAATTTATCATTCACATCCTATGAACACAATAACTAGGAAATGCTGACTCTTGCCTTCTTGGATCCTACATACACAGGCTGGCTGTGACCTATTTTGGGCTCCCCCCACCCGACCCCCCCACCCGCCCACCTGCAATTCAAGCAACGCTGCATTTTGCAATGGCTGCATAAGTCAGTGGTGTTTTCCAGCTCGGGAAGACAGAGAAGAAAGTATTTATTTTAATGCATTCTGTGTCAGAGCAGAGGCTTGGAGGCACCACGCACACCGACTTTTTGGAAATACCTTTTTTTTTTTTGTTCATATCAGCAAGGAAATTAGCAGCCAGACAAATAAGGTTTTCATGGATGCTCCAGTACCTTTGACAGAAAACTGCGCCAGATTTATTCACTATCGAACTTTCAAACCTCTTTCACTTTTAGGCACAGTGAAACTGCGGTGCAGAATTTCTTTGAAATATTAAAAGCTCTCCTGTCAGAATAAATCAATACAAGTTTCACACACAAGCATACATATTTTGACAGTAGTTTGCCTCTTGTCTTTTGATTATAAATACAGAAGATTGAGCCGATATTCTGTGTAGAGGTGTTAGGCCCTCCCTTTTTTTATTCGCCTCTCCACTGCTCTCTCTTGATAGGAACTTGCATTTCCAAAGATATGACGAATAACACATGATAAAAGAAAAGAAAAGAAAAAAACTCATGTATTTCAACCTTAATCCCCTGTAGTTAGGCACAGGTGGGAGGCAAAATGGCCTGTCAACAAAGGTTTCACAACCTTCTGTAAGGAGTAAAGTTGCCTCCCCTTATTGAAGCCATCTCCCTGAATGCACACAGCATCTTCCTGGAGAGCGGATGCTGATCCATAGCCGGAGGCCAGTTAGCCATTTGGCCCTCGCTGAACCTCTCCTCTCTTTTCATTGTCTCGCTGCCTCTCTCGCTCTGTGGCTCTGCCAGCTGAGCACAGACTCTGGCACCTTGGAGGAGTGCAATGGAAAGCAAGGGTGAGAGAGGGAGGGAGGTAGACAGGCAGATGTGAAAGAAAGCCTTTGGCCTTTTTTTTTCTCCCTTTTTCTTCATCAAGCTGTGTTTCATTGGTGATTGTACTTTGCCCTTTTAGCTAGTTTCTTCTTTTCCCTCTCCTCCTCCATTCGTGTGGTTAATTTGTTTTCTAATTTGTGCAACACCAGTTATGAAGCCGGTGCTGAATACCCTCTGTGAGTCTGAATGAGATGTTTCCACGGTGACACTGATGCTCAGTGGAACGCGGTCAATAAATAAATTAGGTAGCATCATAGAGTAATACACTTCAAATAAGCGAAAGTTAGGAGCACCTTTTCTCTCCCCTTTTGTGAATGTAATCACACCCAGCAAGTGAGAGTGAAGATTGCTCCTGCAGCATTCAAAAGCTGGCAGGAATTTGGCACAGTAGTGAGGTGAACAAAAGGAGAGGTCTGTCCCTCGGTGGGTCTCTCCATCATATGATCAAGGCGCATAAATAAATTACACACCGTCTGCATGTCTCACTTTTTCTGTTTGGTTTTCTCCAATGCCTCCTTAAACTGTGATCCTGTGACAGCTACAGTCTCTTCCATTATGCAAATGGTAAAGCACTCTGCTGCTGTTTATTTCTGCAGCTGCATTCATTTTTTGTACACCGCCGCTATGTGTATATAGCCCCATTTAGCAACACACTGGGTTCATCTATCTGATACAGTGAGGTTTTTTTGCTTTTGAAATGTTATGTTTACTCTGTTCAAACGCGACAGGACCATTATGGACAGAGATGCACGATAAGGGTGATCTGCAGCCTTGAACTTCCTCTTCGCCGTGATTGGAGCGCCAATGGGGAACAGCAATGAGTTTGGGGGGGGAAAAATATCATCAAGGAAGAGTTGTTTTTTTCACATGCTCTCATGAAATATGCATTTTATTTTGCGGTTGACCATGTGCAGGATCGGGAGGGAGCCTCACCCCTGTCTTGGTAACCCTACCAGTAGCTGTCAGTAACCTCCCAAATAAATGTGCTCATGAATTTCATCATTCATCAGATATGACATTTAGTATTCTGCTGTCTGTTTCACACAGCCTGACAGCACACATGCCAATACAGCTGGGCGTAAAATAAAATTTTTTGACAAGATGTCAAAGTAAAGTTTTAGCTTCTATTAAATTCCTGTTTTGCTAAAATGCTGTTGATTTCTCAAGTATAACTTTTATTTTTCTTTGATTATCTATATTGCAAGGGAAATATGCTCAGTGAAAACTTATATTCAAAAAATTATATTAAAATATTCACATTTGAATTGCAACTCTTCTTAAAAGAATAGTTCACACAAAAAAAAAAAATCAGTCATTATTATAAAACTACTCAGGACACTTGAATTGCAGCGGACGAGCAGTATGGAGGAAGAGGTTTTATAACATAGGACCCTTTTTGGGAAAAACGGGAAACATCCCAGCAAGCCAAATGACGTCCGGTTAACGTCGAGCTGACGTCATTCGGTGACGTTCCGGACTAGGCCAAATTCGGGTATAATTGGCGATGTTTTAGACGTCTTTTTCAGGACGTCTTTACCAGGACACACCTCGACGACTTTTTAATGACCCTGACCGACCACATACCGGTCAATTTTATGTCGTTGAGAGGACGTCCTGGTGACCATGTCCCGGAAATTACGTCCTGATGTCCCCCAATTCAGCTGTGATCTGGCCCATTACTACACGTATAAGGTCAAGTGCCAACTCAATTTTTTTTTTTTCACTATCATTGTTAAAGCAATATGCAAAAGGCTACGTGATGACAAATCGTCTTTTACAAAATGTAGCATTTCATTAATTTCAATACCTACAATATTTTTGAAAAACAGACACAAAACTTTCATTTAATTCAAACAGAGCCATTTATTGTTTGACAAATGAACAGAAACAGAAAGATGACGCCACCAGATGCCATGTTGTTTGCAGGGTTCCTTTTGTTGTTCTTCCTCCACCAGACCTTTCTGAGGATTAAATAATCAGCATTTAGCCTATGCCGTTGTCATCAGACTTGTCCCAGTGTTTGATGGCATCTGTAATACAAAATCAATAACAATGTCAGAGTTTGAAAGATTTCATGTTTATACAGCTGTGTGTAAAAGCCTTCTTTTTGCAGTTTATGGTAAAAGCATATAAAGTAGTGATGGGAACAGCAGTTCTTTCATTAAAATGATTCATGAACTGCTGCGGACAGGACGCCACAGTTGAGCCCGAGAGGAGCAGCGGCTCAATTTGAACTGCAACAAGCGCTAATGCTATTAGCATTAGCAGCAGCTAGGTCAACGAGCTAGTTTTAGTAATTCGGCGAGAAAATAACTAAGTACTTCGTTGTTCTGGTGGTATTTTCTTTGCTGCTATTTGGCATACTATAAATTATAGTACAGTCAAGGAACTTACATGACCATTGTCTCAGCATCGCTGTGTTGGGACCGTTAATATTATACATCCATGGTTGGGACCGAGTGCGGTCAATGCTACTAGCGGGCTGCTAGCAGGCCTAGTTTTTTGTGAGTGTGTGTGACCCAGTTTACGAGATACAGATAATTCGGCTACCACTTTCGACAGTATTATTTTACTTCAATCAAACTCCGAAATCATGAAAATGTTACTTACAGGGCTGGTTTACTCGCGCTGAGTAACTGTGTCCTGTTGATGTTGAACGTGCAGCTGCAGCACCGTGTGTGCGTCTTGGAGAATGACATCACGTGCTGGGTCGTAGGTCAGATCCATCAGATGACGCCCACTTCACTTTTTTTTTTTTTGTATTTTCACCTATGATTTTCATAAAGAAGACTTAGAACGTCTGTTGTGCTCTTTCGGTGTTTTTTTTTTTTATTACGTACTCTAGCCTCCTGTTGTTTCTGTTATAATGTCATGTTTATGTTAATAAAGTTTGATTGAATAAAACTCGGTCGCAATCATGACTGTATAAAAAAAGAGGTCGCAGCACCACACTGTATCAAAGACGGTTTATCTTTGACTATATGTCGTATAATTTTTTTTTGCCACATCCCATTTCTCTGACTGGTCATGATATGACTCGATCACGACCAGATCACGACCCCCCTCTCAGACAGTCCATCCGTGCGCAGTTGTGATTGATAGGGTCATATTCTGGGCCTGATCGGACTAGTTGTAATTTGACGTGATCACGACCAAATCGGGTTCTCTCGAACACGTCCGGGTTTGCTCGTGCGGTTGTGATATGGTCATATTCTCGGTCTGATCGGACTAGTTGTGATTTGACGTGATCACGACCAAATCGGGCTCTCTCGAACACGTCCGGGTCCGTCCGTGTTTGCTGGGATAGGACCCTCTTCGGGAAACATATGTACGCTCCGCCACATGAGCTATAGCTGCTAAGTTTACGACAAGCTAATGCTATATGACGTAACTCTACAGTAAGTTTCTGGTTTCTGTTTAGTGTCCCATTCACTTGTTTTTTAATTTTCTGCTTAAAGCATTGCACGTCATTGAGGAAAGAGAGGAGGAAGCTAGCTGATAGCTTGTTTCCACTTCGTGTTAGAATCTCTGGTTCTCAGAGGTTAGCCTGTACCACTTTAGGTGGCGGCTTGCTGTGCAAATTTGTGGGTCAAAACTGGCGAGTTACTTCGCCCAATTGAGCGAAGCCACACGTGATGGTCACAAATGACTGATATAGCTGCTTTCATGTGACCAGCTGGGCTTTAGACCCATTAGCTCCACCTGACCTCCACCTCACTAATTAGCAGAGGTAATTGAAAACACCTGTGGGAGTGCGCGGATAAATGCTTGATTTCACATCGACACTGAAATCCAGCCGTCACCGTGAAAAACAGCATGTGACACGGCAATCTCCCCAGAAGGTCTGTTCAGGATCACAGTCGGTCGTTGTATGTTTTTGACTTTTTAGAGAAGAAGTTCTAAAAAAAAAATGAAAATGGCAGTTTTAGTTTATGGACACCTGGGCAAAATCCATTGGCTTGAAAAATATGGTCTCGGCTGAATGAATTCATAGCCACAATTTCTTCTTCTTCAAAAAAGTAGTGTAGCTTATCATTGCAACTAATGCTTTACCTCATGCTTTCCTATAGGAGAGCATCCCAGCTATCTGATCTGTATGAGCGTAAACGCTCCCTCAGATGTGTGGAGAAGATACTAAAAGCACATACATAATTCCTGCAGAATCTCATGTCTGCTCTGCTCATATTATTTCTTGAAGCACGGCCATGTATGGAACCGTATGATATCACTTTTCCAGCTCATGTTTTCTTGCTTGTGCTGTCCGAATGTTAAAAGATATGTCAGAGAGGCAACATGAGATGATTACATTGGGAAACAATATCCGGAAGAACACGCCTTAATACAACGAAAATGGCACAGTCATTTGACAAGAAGCCCGGTCTTTTACCTTAAGAGTGACACTCGTAGACATGAGAACACCTGTAGGCAGCAAATGGAAATAGACAAAATCCCCACAGACATACCCTTGACTGAAGTAAACGGTGTTCGGTGGAGTAGTGAGTCTGCAGGGAGACCTCATCGCTGGGGGTTGTCAGGTCCACTTATCCAGACAAACCCCAACCAGCTTAGTCAAGGGACTGATGGTAGTTAGATCTGAGCTGGAACCCTGGGCTTTTAGAGGCCTCTCAACCCAACCTTGTCAGAATAATGGCGTCTCACTCCCCAGAGGTCACAATCTATAGGCATTAGCTCTTCATCTACCTCTCCGCCTCCGTCCCTCCATCTCTTGATGTCGCCATCAACCCATTACCTCGTCCCCACACCTTAAGAGAGAGGCAGTGGGATCGTCGTCAGGCTCTCAATAGCTCTGCCCTGTCACTATTAATATCTCTCCGCTTTCCATCTCTCTCTTTCTAACTCAGAACTCCCCCCTTTTCATCTCTTCCCACTCATTCTCGGCTCGTTTTGGAGATATAGTTGACAAAACAAAGAGGGAGGGAGATGGAGAGGTGAGATAAGGAAGGGGTCCATTTTCAAGGGCAGAGTCACCTGGGAGTGTGTCCAGATGAAAACAAAAAGGAAACGAGGACAAAGGGGTCAGCCAGTGCTTTGAAGAGGTGACATCCATCTCAGACTCATTTAGGCAGCGTTGTTTATCAAAATGTCCACACGACAGATAGTTGGCTCGCCTCAAGGAAAGTCCAATTTTAACTAAACATGACATTGAAGCATCCCATGGTTCAATGTCATGTTTAACACATATAAGGAGAAACTTAAAATTACAGTTCTATGCATTGTTTCCAATACAAAGATCTATTTTAAAAAGAAAAACACATTGCACAAAAAAACAACTGAGGTCGATCAAAATAGCTTTATGAAATAGCTATTTCATATACACCTCAGCAGTTACAGCCAAAAAAATAATGTTTATATGTTGTTGCTCACTGTTACACATTTCCAATCACCTACATCACCAAAAAAAAGATTAAAATAGAGCCAGTATTCAGGTCTTTGTTTGAGTCCAGATAGAAGTCCTTGTTGCAAGTCTATCAGCACAGTGTTGTTTATAACACCACAGGGTATTCTACAGAGATATTCCTTATAGAAACCACACAGTTTGATTTTTCCATCATCGTGCATACACAATATTTTAATGCTCTCATTTTTCTTTCACTCACATGTATTGATTCTCGCTGGTTGGTCGTCAAATTGAGAAAGGACTCAGAGTCTGACAACAATGATTTATGAAAATCTGAGCAAAAACCTGAAAAAATAACCCTTGCATTGCCACACAGAAACAAACACACAGAACAAACTGTTCAAACCAGTTCCCTGTCTTGACCTTACATGGTTGCTTACCAATGGATCTCATTTCAGATAGAGTATTTATGAGGCCCATTCATCCTGGATGGTGGCACACGCCATTGTCTTGAGCAGCAGAGTACAATAGGACCAAAGCCCAGGCACATATCGGGTCTCTTTACACCAGGGTGGGAGATCAGAGGGAGATTAAAAGTGGATCTATGGAGCATGGAAGGAAGGAAGGACGGATGAGGAGGAGGACACTGACCTTCAGTGATTTTCCTTCTCTCTTGTTCCCTCTCTCTCACACGCACACACACACAGATATTAGGACTTGTATTCACACTCTCTGTTATGGCCGGAGCGCGCTTTAGTGAAAGTTTTATAGCCCTGGGCAAAGCCACTAGCGTGGCCCGAGGGGGGTTATGGGTAGTTTCTACCACTGAAGCCAAGAGCAGCCAACCTCTTCCACTATTCAATTAAACCCCTGGCCTAAGTGGTGAGGTGGAATCACAGGGGAGAGGTGCAGACATAAATATACAAATGCACGCACATACACACAAACACTGAAAGGCAAAAGCTAGAGCTCTCTGTCTCTGACGCACACACGTATACCTGCATTTATAACTGGAATATGGTCACGACCACACACCCACACACACACATTTGCCCTTTGTTTTAGAAACAACAAAGGCTATCTTCAGGAATGCAATACACAGTGGATTGCCAAGAGAGGAGAGGGAAGGAAATTGAAGCCATTAGAACCCTTATTACTTTTTTATCAGAAACTGGAGGATAAGCTCGTAGAATATAGAGAAAAGGAAAGAGGAGCACTGAGAGAAGGAGATATAAAGATGGAAGAGGGTGGAGGGGCGTAATAAAAAAAAGCGAGGAAGAACAAGCAAGACAGACCGAGAGAGGTAAGTAAATGGCCGTGTTGCTGACGAAAAGGGGAAATTAAATGAGTAAATGAGAGAGTGCGGGAGAAAATAATCAAGTTACGGCACATTCATGAGCTCAGTTTCCATCAGGAGGAAAAAAAACAGAACAAAACCTTGAGCCACGGCGGTTGCCAGTCGAAAAAGTCAAACTGCTTGGCAAAGAAACTGCAGGAGCAGCTCTGTGTCCTCTGCTCTCCTAACATCCTCCTTCAGCCCATTTACTTGGCTGACATAGAGGAAGCTGCAGAGTAATTGTGAGGATGGTAAATGTGTGTGTGTGTGTGTTGCTTCGGTGTCCCTTTTTGGTTGGATAAGTGTGTGCGTGCGCGCGCTCGGAGTGCTAATATTGATGAATGAGGGTGCAGCGGATGACTCATGGGAGAAAGGGTCGATGCGGGTTTGCGCTGCACAAGTGTCCGTGTGTTTCCATGTACCTCCAGTCTGTGTTTACGTATTGAAGCCTGTGTGCGATTTGCATTTGGAACATATTTGCATTTCTCGTACCTGTCTCATCTTTGTCCTCGTCTGTGCATAGTGCGCGGCCACGACCGTGCCCCCGCCCGGCCCCTTAACTATTCACAGGCTGGAGATTGAGAAGCAAAAGCCACTTTTTTTTTTTTTTTTGTACACAGGCGGGGGTCAGGGCTGGGGTTAACATTGAACTTCAAAGCCTTGACAGTGGAGAAGGGAGGGGGGGTGATACTGCATATTCAGCTTACCTACCTTGACCTTCCAACATAAACTAAGTGTCTCCCCCGCCCTCTCACACTCTTCTCCGACACACACACACACACATACACATGCTTAAGGGGATGTATCATCTTCAAATGAGGAGACATCTCGTAGGAGACCATGGGAACGGACTGGAATGCTAATTGTCCTTTTGCAACCGCTGGAAAAAGGAAAAAAAAAAAAAAAAAGCAATAAGAAATTAAATCAGCCTGCAGACACAGACACACACACTCTCTATGACACACACAGGTTTGCACTCACTTCCTCTTCAGATACTATGTGCAAATAGTTAAAGGGATACTTCAACATTTTTGGCAAATTGGCCCATTGCCATAATCGCTATAATCATAGCAGTAGGTTTGTTACTTTTAATTGTCGGTGCAAGCTATTTTTAGATCGGCGGAGCAGAGCCGTGAGCTGCTCAGAGCTACGCTACAGAGGCTCATGGGATTTCTTGGTTTTCCTCATCAAATACACAATCCAACAACTCCAAAACGCTCTGGTGGACAAGTTGTGACCTGCACATTCACCACACTATGAGATGATAACACAACGTTACAAGACAAGAGTTGTTTTAGAGGTTTGCTTGCTGAAAAACTGTCCCTGAAGGCAACATGCATCAGCAGTTTTGCATGAATTTACCTCTAAAACAACACTGTCTGGTAACGTTCTGTTATTACCTCACAGCGTGGTGAATGTGCAGGTCACAACTTGTCCACCAAAGCGTTTTGGAGTCATTATGGCAAGGGGCCAATTTGCCAAAAATGTTGAACTACCCCTTTAACTTTATGTAAGCTTGCACAGCAATAGAAATAAAAACTATAGCAGCAATATGATGCTTGTTAAGCAGTCTGCAAGGACTATACAAAGGCATACACGGTAAACACACTCTCGCACACAGGCAGTAAACACACGCACACACACATTCCTGTATGCAGACACAGAAACTCTTTGATCCTCTGGTATTCTTGCTGTGTCAGACACTACGGTTGTTTTACTCTGCTAACTGAGAACAAATGATGATACCACAATGATATCATGCCGTGTGTGTGTGTGTGTGTATGCATTTGTGGGTTGCTTGCCCATTATCTGTGACTTGGAGCCTATCGCCAACACTGACGAGCCCTCTGGTTAAGTGCCTGTAATAAAGGTCTTAAGTGTTTTGGGCAAGCTTGAAGCTCAGAGGCCATTTACTCAAAAAAAAAAAAAAAAAAAAACCTACTCAGGATCCATCTCCGCCCCCATCCCCCATCTACCCTCCATCAGCCTGTGTATGAAGACGATGCGGCGTAAGATAAACTGGATCTCACCCTCATAGAACCGGAGGAAGGATTAGAGACACGACGCAGACTGGTGAAATGTAAATAGCTGCTTGGAGGAGACTTATTTACCTCTTGCAGATGACGGGATATGATTAAACATGAGGAAATGAAAAGAAGGTGGAAGCTGACATAGCTCCGAGGTAAATCCTTCTCATCCTATTTACTTGACACTGTGTGATCTCCTGCACATTGATCAATTATCCGGACGTGTGAACGTCTGCGAAACATGTGAATTTGTTGGGGTTGCATTCACGTTCAATGGAGCGGTCATTGGGAACGGGAAGAAAAGTTTGATGCGTCCACACACAGTTTTAGAAAGCGCACTTCTAACGCCGTTGATTAGAGACACAACACTCGACAGGGCGAATCTCCCTCAGGCAACTTTTCTGTATTTTCATTTAGCCTCTTATCCTGGTGTGTTAATTTGACTGCTACACCTCAGGGCACTCCCTCATGTTTGGCTAAGGTGGAAAGGCCTCATATATTACGGCAAAGATTACCGGCATGCATATTCATGAATCCAAATGGAAAGAGTAGCGCCGAGTGTCTGTTTTTTCTATTTGCTGCTGTGGTGCCAGCATATTTTCTTTGGACTCGCCAAGACTTTGGCAGCGTGGGATGGAGGAGCTGTGAGGTCGCCGACCCCCAATAACAAGGATTCAGAGAAGAGGTCACTTTCTCTGATTTTATTTTGTTTTAATTTCTGTAATTTTACATTTCTGCTTTCTCTGATTCCCGCTCGTAGGGTCTGCATCCATTTCACACATTCCCAGGTGGCAGAGGATTTAAACTTGTGTTACACTCTGTACTCAAATCCTTTCCTTTGTATTAATCTTTAAAAAGAACAGGGTTTTATTTTGCATGTGAATGCCTTTGAAGCCTGGCAATCAGACATACAGTACAGTACACTTTGAGAGATAAACTGAATGAACTTACAAAAAGGCTTATTATATTGTTTTAGAAAATAAAACCTAGCCTAGCTTTACTGTACATTACTCAGTTATGTATTGTGGATGATAGTTTCACTGAAGCCAGAAGATGCTAAGACCCTCCTCCTCCCTCCGGCAAACCATCACACTCCAAGTCTGAGACTTTCGGCGAGCCTCGGCGGTTTCTCCAAATGTTTCCCTCCATACGCAGCAGGGCGTCCACATCTTGTGCGGAACAGCCCTTTTCTTTGTTTTGCTCCCCTGTGTGCGCTGGCTCCAATCAATCAAAAAATACCTGCTGCTCCACGCGCACAAAGAAGCATCGCCTCGAGCCAAAGGAAATGGCAGCTATATGAATCCTTTGTCACTGGCTGATGTATATACATAGATAGCTCTCTGAGGGTTTAGTGTATGAAATGAATCACCACGCTGGCAGGATGAGTGAACAGAATGATAGAAGTCCACGCTGGCACAGCAGTGTTTTTCCAGCCAAAGATGGCGGCGGATCTGTAAAGCATGGCCTGCGTATTGAATTTTCTCTAAGCTTCAGGAGCCGATTGGTTTTTTGTTATCTCCCGAAGCAGAATCTGCTCCTTTTCTGTGTCTCTTGAAAGAACGGAAAGGCGGGAACGGAACATTGTTAGAAAAATGCCTTTATTGTGTTAAAAAAAATGGAGGCCATCAGTGTTATTTGTTGGACTATTGGACGGAGTAAACAGCTCAAACCAAGCGCCTGAGCCTGGAGTTAATGCACTTGCATGTTCTGAGTTGCACGAAGGAACGGCAAAGCTGAAGGAGAAGGGGATTAAAAAGAATGTGTGGTGTTTCTGATGGATTCTTAGTCAGTGCTGGGGCTTTGAGCTAGACCCGTGGATGGTGTAGAGTGGATGGGGGGGGATTTTCAGGACATCCGCTTTGTCGAAGTGAAACAGACCGAAATGGGCTCTAAGCTCACCAGAGCTCCCCCAGAACAGAGAGTGGGCTTACCATCCAGTTAGGATGAGAGCAGTCATTTTGTTAGCTCTCTTCTTCAGATTTTAAATCTGATTCCTCATTAGCTGTGTCGCCCTTGTTCAATTATTAACTCTTTTTTTTTTTAACATTTGTGAGTTAAGCCGTCAAAGAGCATATTAATAGTTGTGGCTGAACTTTTCCTTTCATTTTTTAAAATGCTCTAAAGGAGGAGGACTGTTTGAATGCCGTGAATCATGCTTTTTCAGGTCAACTGTGTGCAGCGGTTCGTCCTTGTTTACAGTTTTTGTCCTGATGAGGTTGTCCTTGGCTCGGCGCTGAGATTCCAAAGGGCAGGACCATCTCTACAATCTGCACACCACAATGAGGCCTTGTGGGAGAGAGGGGGAGAGGAGGGAGGGAGGTTAAGAACGAAAAACGAGTAAGAGAATGTGAAATGATATTGGATAATATTGATAGAAAAAGGCTCTTCTTAAGTTGTGAAGTTTGTTGTGGCCCACTTGTGGCAAGTGAAGTGTTTTGCCTCCATGCAGACCCTCGCTTTGGGAAACGTCCATTGGAGCCACTTGCTACTGAAGACAGAGCCACCATGAAAACTGCCGAGAGCACAGTCGGCCGACTCGCCACAGCTCACTGTTTCTGTTGTTTCTCACACACACAGTACTTTAGCAGCAGAGCTTTCAGACACAAAAATCTCAAGAACGTCTGTACACCAAAGTAAAAGTTCACGATTAGATGTTTGGGAGATATGTTACATACCTTTTCTGACCAAGAATGTGCTCTTAAAGAGGAACTATGCACAATTTTTACCTTACAGTGTAACTAAACAGTGACTGTGATGGTCAAATGACTTGTTACGGGAAGAATGGAGGCCTCCTGCCCTCGAGCATCTCTTGGCCGAAAACCAGCCTTGGACACAAACACACCTTTCCTTGTTTATCTTCTTGCCTTCTTGCCGTGTTCATTGCAAATAAATGCACATGACCGGAGGAAAGGCGGAGGTTTAGCTGTGAGTTTTTATGGCAGTAAAAATATGCACTCCAGAACTGTAGGGGGAGCTCCAGAGAGAAAAAAAAGTGCACATTCACCACGGCATGAGATAATAACAGAACGCAAGACGGAGTCGTTTTCGAGGCAAATGCAGAGACTTCTTGCCGAAAAACTGCTTCCAACGGGAACGCGCATCAGCAGTTTTGTATGAATTAACCTCAAAAACAAGTCCCATTAGCCTCCGTATTGTAGCCCTGAGCAGCTTGCGGCTCTGCTCCGCCGTTCTAACAATAGCTTGCAGCAACAATTAAAGGTAAAGAACCTATTGCTATGACTATTGGGATTATGGCAATGGGCCAATTTGCCAAAATGTTTCTAAAATGTTACTGTCCCTTTAAGACTGTACAATAAACATAACACTAGAGCCATTAGCAATTAGCCCAGTTTAACTGTGGCTATAAAGGTTGCAACTCCTTGTAAAGCTTCATCTGCATGCTAAATATAAAACCAGAGCCATTAGCACAAAGCTTAGTGTAGTAGAGCCCTGTCTGGATGCCAACAACAAAGCTAGACACATTATTATGTAGCTTAATTTCACAGGACTTTAGCTTGTGACTCCTTGAAAAGCCGTTTTTTCACGACACATACGCAAACTAATAATGTGTGACCTTCACAGTTCCTGGGAGGTGCAGGGCTTGTTAGCCGTTTTCCCTCCGCTACGTTTTTGTGCTAACCTGAGATAACTCTTCGCTGGCTTTGGCTTCTTATAAGACAGGCATGGAAGTGGTATCTGTCCTGCCATGTAATTACCTGCAAGTTTTTATCTTGAAGTAAGTCACTTTATTTTTTGCGATTCAGGTACAGGGGACAAACTGACCCTTGAAATTTGCCGTATAGAGGATTATGGAAAGCTGCTAAACGTTTGTAGAACCTCTTTATATCCCGTCTCATCAATGCCTGTCAGGCTCTGATGAGTTTCAAATGATGAGACCTTGGAGAGACCTTGAACAAGACACTCATTCTTAAGCATGCTGCCTCCCTCACTTCATTCCTCTCCAAACCGCCTTCCCTCCAACTCCATACCCGCAGTCTATAAAAGGGAGCAGGAAGACTGAATCATAGCGCTGCTGATGTTGGAGCCTCGGGTTCAGATAAACAGTGAAACAATAGTCTGGCCTAGAAAGTTGTCACTGGAGATAAACATAGCGGGAGAGTGAGATATGGTATGCCCCAGCAAGACAGCCTTCCACTGTGTGTGTCTGTGTACGTGCACGCTTTGTGGTCGATGGGATGGGCCACTGTGGTTTACAGCGTCTCCATCTGGAAACACTCGTTTCGCTCGGCTGTTTTAACTGGGGAAGTGTAGGTTGTCTAAATAGTCACATATAACACGCACGCACAAAGCCCCACATGTGCGCACACAGAGACTCACTGTACACAGACAGATTGTGTTTCCCTTTGTCATGTGGAAGACCTACAGTACAGACAAGCGTGGTCGAATGCTCTCAAAATAGAAGCTCTGAAAAGAGTCTGGGGGGGCACAGGAGAGAAGACATCTGCAGATAAGAGGCAAGACAAGAGGAAGGGCGGTGAGACAGTCCAGTCCATTCTACCTGGAAGCTGAGGAGGAGATGTGTTATTTTTTTAGCGCCTGAGGAGCAGAGTGCTTGACTGACGAGAGGCTGGGGAGGGATAATTTGTGTCTGTGCAGTTGTGATGTCTGTCGACTGGTAGGTCGGAAGAAAATAGTTTGGGTCAGGTGGCGGAGCAGCAAATATGACTAAGATGTCATCTAGTCAATTACTGTGGAGTGTCTTTCGGCTTCACGTACACACGCTCGTCCTTACATGGCGCGCACACGCTTTTACACACATGCGTTTGGTTTCCTTGGCAGCAAAATACATAGAAATGGAGACCGTTTTCATGTCATTTGGTGGGGCAAGAGAATCACATCACATCACATGACTTAATGTGACGGTAACATAAGAACATGCCATGGCAACTGACAGGCTGGAAATTATATTTTGATTTATGGAGGAATATACAGTAGAATAATCCATATTTTATCCTAGTTTGGTGTTAGATGTTTAGATTTGTGTGCTGTATTGGGGAGGTGGAAGATGGTTGTTTTGTGTGTTGGTTTTTTGGTGTTATTGTACAGTGCACAGTGCAACAATTTAAGCTCAAAATTAGGGGATTGCAGCAAAAACAGTGGCATCCCGCCTGCGAAGCTAGAATAAGAGTAAATAAAGGATTCCATTTGCTTTTATATCGCATAAAATAATAAAATCTGGTCATTAAATTGCGATCGAAACAACGATTGTACTTCACCCTAGAAAAAACATATCCGAGATGTCTTTTCACCTGTAAATCTACCAAGTAATACATGCAGCAGATGTCAACTGGGGGACATCAACTCTGAATGCCAAATCCACGAGGCTAAGCTCCATAAAATCTTCATGGATTTCATTTCACCTCCATGAAATCCTCGCGCTCGGTCAGAATCCTGACTGTCTTCATGCCGTGGAGTTGTTTCCTAGACACAACGGTAGCAGCAAAGTATGAAAACTACCGCTGGTTTTGTGCTGCACAGACTCCACAGTGCACCCACATCATTCAAAATCTCTCTCTAAGCCAGTGTCATAACTAATTTCAGCCTATTTATTTAAAGACTGAGAAAACATCCACTCTAGCACACCTCCATCCATCACAATGTGTGATTGTTGCCTGTGATAAACCCACTCATCCGTGCTCCACTTGTCAGTGAGTCTGTCTCCTGCTGGAGTATACACATACGAGTAATGACAGAATTGCTACACTACAGAGGCCCGACACATACATGAGGCAGTAGATTAGTTGAGACAGGTAAGTAGACGAGCATGTGTGCATGTCAAACGCTGTGACACATGTTTTCACCATACAGACACTGGCGCTGCTGCACAAAAAAACATATATAATACACTGTCACATCTGCTGTGGTACAATGTAAAAAAAAAAAACTCAGTGGTATTCCACGCACACACTTGCTGAGGCGCACACCGAATCACACAGAGAGTAATCCTACAACTGGCATGTAGCTGTAATAACTTTGCTGACAGTAATAGCTGATCTTGCTCCCTGTGCAGCAGGGTTAAATCTGAGGCTTAAACCAACACACAATGGCTCTCCACAGAACCCCTAAACCTTGAGCCTCCAACGTCTTACACAAAACACACTCACGCGCACACCCAAACACACACACACACACGGACAGACCCCTCACATCCTCACACAGTTAGTCAGCCAGCTCTCTGCCACAGTCCATTAAATGGGTATTAATTCTTCTTTCCCCTACAAGCATCGCCCGTAGGCCATTAGCATTTTTGTCCTCTGTACTTCAACCGTACCCCCCCTCCCTCTCTGTTCTGCCTCAGCCTCCTCCACCTGATCACAGACACTGACCTCTGACCCCGGGTCAACTTGAGATGAGACACAGGACTTATACATAAATGCATCTTCCTTGTCTCCTTTCTCCACGGGTTACCAATGAAAGATGCTCCATTTGGGCGCGGGGGCGTCTAAACACATACTAATAACATAAACTCTCTTTTTTTTCCTCCCCCCTCCCCTCCCACTCAGCATGATTAATTCTTTTAAATGGACAATGAGTGTTGGAGGCTGAACGTTGGACAGCGTGTAATTTATTGTAATTGTTATGGACATTATCAGTGTGACTAGGCCATTACAATTACTGTCATTGTTATTATTTTTGATTAGGCATATGAAGGGAGCTCCAGTGGGCAACTATTGATCTACACATTGTGTCAGCGACCATGTTTCACAGTGGGAACACATTTTCAGCGACACGGGGTCTTATTATATTACTGTTTTGTCCTCAGCGTACATAATTGCTCTCGCTGCTTTTCTTCTTCTTCTGCTTCTCTTCTTCTCTCTCTCCCTGCATTATATTCCTGCACCTTGAAAACGCAGGGACTTATCTAACAATATTGTTGAAGGTTTTTTTTTCTTCTTCTCCCGTCTCGTTCGTGTTAGTGTGGGTCTCTAAGTGTCCTGTCTCAGCATAATTGGACAGTGAGTTTGGTATAATTGTGGACTTTTAAACATAGGGGGATTAGTTCTGCTATGTCACCCTGATATTTCATTTAGGGAGAGTGATGAGAACTTTTCTCACAGCGAGACAAGCAGGGCTGAAACAGCTCAGTCTGTGTCAGGAATGAGTGCATCTTTTACATTTTTTTAAAGGGATAGTTCACCCAAAATTGAAATTTCTCACTATCTACTCACCCTCATGTCGACTAAGGGCTGGGAGAAGTTTCAGAGTTATCCGTGGCTTCTTTGAGTTACAGGGGGTCTCGGCGTAACAGTGCATAATGGTTGCAAATGGACACCAACTGTCTTCGTAACAAACAGACACACCAAAAAACATCCAAACACCTCCATTCTGCTCGTATGTGATGTCTGTCTTGTATTGAAGCCCCGTAATACAAAATCGTCCCCCCCAAAAAGTCTGTATTTCAAGCTTGCTTTGTAGCGGACGCGAGGAGCAATTTCAATTTTGGGTGAACTATCCCTTTAAGAGACATTGTACACTTCTGTTCTCTGGATAGACATATACAGTATTTCAGTACACAATGCATTGAATTACACCCAGCAACAGATCTGCTTTGTACATGTCCCAAGGTTTTCTTCTAAGATTTGTTCCAGACTTTTGTAAAGGGCTGCACTTTATCGAACTCTTAACAAAGGAGGCCATTCAAACATTCACAAACACACACACACAAGCAGCGATTCTCTACCATACATGATACTCAGCCATGTAATACATCAGGGGCACTTTTGGGATTCAGTGTGGATAATTTGTGAGGCAGATTGTGAAAGCACGGGCATCACCGTCCTGTAATTCATCAGTGCTGACACTGACTAATGGCGAAACATCCACGGACTTTGAACCACAAACCAAATTACTAAGATTTCCCCTCTCTGCTGCGAGACGGGACATATGTCTTGCACGTTTCCTTTGCTGAATAGTTTAGCAATTAGCTTAGCATAAAGGTCCGGAAGCTGTGTGCTGCTAGGACTAGTTCTTAGCCAGATGCAGAGACTTCGAGGAAGGATGTGTAACTCCCTGTAAAAAAAAAAAAAAAAGAAGAAGAAAAAGAAAAGAGAACATAACTTTTGTGTAAATGTGTGAATTCATAAGTGTCTTTGTGCGTCTGCTCATGGACTCCAACTTTGATTTATCACTGACTATGATTCTTGTTTGAAAAATGGAAAAAGCGATTGTAGAGGTATTTCATGAAGATAATACTTCATACATGTTACAGCAAATTTCTCCTTGAATTTCTTTGTGACCTGTCTCTGTCAAGAAATAATGACTAGAAGTTAACATAAAATCTACTATAAAAAAGAAAAAAACAAACAAACATAAAGCATCCTCCCAGTATTACGCAATAACCGTTACTTTCGCATTCCGCTCATTGCAGAATATTGTATCTTGTCACCTCTGTAAACCTCTCACCTCCACAACCCCGCTGCCCTTTTCTTTCTACTCAACACTTTTGCAACCTTGCTCCTCGTCTACACATCTTTCCTCAGGATAAAGAATTGCCTTCTTTGACATGCGAAACACAAAGCAAAGTTAAAAGAGCACATAAGGAGGCGTAGAGTAAGAGGAGGGCTGAAGGAAACGTTTGTTCCAAAGGAAGCGCCCCGAGCCATGGGTGTTAACTTTCTCCAATCCTGGTGAGCGTCAGAAGAGTTTGACCTTCTCTGCCTCAGTTCCATTTATTACATCTGAATACAATGCCTGCAGTTGAGTGTTGACCAGCTCAGACAATATAATAAAAATAATATATATATTTTTAAAAATCCAGTGTTTAACTCAGTTGGAAGTTAACATTGCTGAGCTGTGGAAAACTATAGTTACTCTGAGGTGAAAAAGTATTAAAGATTGAAATGGAGAGTGATGGATGAGGAGGAGGAGGATGAGGAGGGAGGGGGGGGGGCAGTAGATGCAGTGGACAGAGTGTTTATTTTTGAACTGTAATCCTTTGATCTAGCAAAAACATAAATATTGATCTTCTTCCCAGTCCTAGTCCAGAGGAGATCATGGAGGCCAATAACATCTTTGAACTGTGAACAGTGCTGGTTGGGGCCTCTAGGGGGCCCCAGGCAAGATTTTATTCTTAACTTGCTCCCAAAATCACATCTTTTACACTTGAGTGAAGTGATTCATGTTGCCTTGGACTCTTATACAGTCATAATCACTAATGCGTGGAATGAAAAATATTATCTTTGTCAGATAAAGCCCCCACCCCCTCCCCTAAAAAAAGCAATTTTATTTCTATCCACTGTATGTTGGAAAAGAACGATTGGTTTCAATGTTGCATAGTTATTCATTTTCAAGCCTCTTATCAACAATAGCGACTGAATTATCAGCTGCCATCTGCCAGAGAATCATACTTTAGATGATAAAGTTGAGTGATTAGTGTGGAAGTGCCTCCCTTTTTTTTTTTTGAGGCGAACCAGCATCACATGGTGTCGTGAGCTGAGCATCACAGTCAACAGCGCTCCGCAGCGGTCAACAGGAAGACAAGAGACAGAGAGCAGGGACTTTTAAAGAAAATCCAAAACGTGCTGTCAGGACGGATCTCGTCAACATCTGGCGGACGGATGGATGGACAGGTGCTTTTCGCTCAGAGACGTGGCACCGAGCGGACCCCGCCGGGGAGGGTCACCATTCAAGCTGTTTTAATAGAACAGAACGAGCTCTCTCGCCGAAAGTGACAGCGCGGACTCGAGGTCGTGCCCCCGCTCGTCTGTTACACCGTACCTACGTGTTAATCAACCCCCGGCATCACTGCGCTGTTTTTCCTCAGCTGCTGCTCTCCCATATACCCACGGCTGTCACATCTCATTCTGCACAAGAAGAAGCAAACAGCCCCGTCTTTAACTTTTCATATGGCCCCAGGCTACGCCTCAGATATGCCAGAAAATACCCAAACACCAAGGAAGCTTTCGGTCTCTGATTCCCCTCTCAGTCCTTATTGTGTAAAACTAAGGCGTTGAGATGCTTCTCCTCAGGAATTGATTTGGACGCTTGCTGGTGCAGTGAACAGCTGGATCTCAAGATGAATCCACTCAGACATGCAGGAGCTGGAAACGCAGCAGAATGACCCCTGACCTTCCTCTCCGAGAGTCTCTTATATCTGAATTAAGTTTTTTTAAAAAGAACAATTTTGTTTAGCAGCTCGACGGAAATTGTTTTCAGGCACAGATTGCAGCGACTGCATCCATTAACCCAACCCTCCACCACGCTGGCCCTCCCCTCACGTAACCAGGAAACATAATATCCTCTGTGATACCATTCAGAAGGACTTGTGGATTATAGTACATCACTGGATTAGGGCCATCTCCCTCCACGACATCTGTTTTACTATAAAGGCTCATGGAGATTATAGGAGAAACCACATGCTCTGTTACAAACACATGGGCGCAAGATGTAATCTCATCAAGTGATTAGAATCTGTGTTCTCCCTCAATACAAAGTGAACGAGAGGAACAAAAGAGGCAGAAAAAGGAGCAGAAATGACTGAACCGAGAACTCGCCGTCTCCTAAGAATCAGGCGGCAGACTGCGGTTTTACCCGTCTTTTAATTAAAAAACCCACCAAGTCACAGCTTCACTACGTACATGTGCGGCGTCTGTGGTCTCGCTGCACCACATCCTCCTTCCACAGGGGGAGAAAAAACCACAAAAGAACAACCTATTCTCTTACTTACCCCCAGTTGCATTGAAAGATACAGATAGTTTCAGACAATCTGGAATAGCTTTGATATTTTTTTATTCTTTTTCAACTGTGCAGTTGGATTTGAATGAAAATCTCATTCAGGCTCAGCGGGGATTCAATTATATCTTTAATGTGAGGTCACTTCTAATTTATTTGAGAGCAATGTTTGCAAAAGCATTCAAAAATATCCAATTAAAATAGTCGGAGATCTAAAGGAATATTATTTTACTGAGAGAAAACTCAATTGAGACAAAAAGTATTTCTATGATTGGAGGTCAAAAAGAACTAGAGTGTACTTTTCTTTATTTTTTTTGGTCAGTCTTTATCAGACTGTTTATAAAGGTTTATGCGCACCCATCCATCACCCTATTATGCATAACCTTAACCCTACATAAAGCATAAACAGCTGAGTTATGTTGTGATGATAATAATAACAATTCACCCCCACACAGTCACCATGAAGGAGAGAATCTACTAAAGAGGCCAACGTATTTAATTTTTTTGCATCCAGCTGCAAACCTGTTTATTTCTGCTGCTCCCATGTCGGCTTCATTTTTGCATATTTGTACAACACAGATGTAGAAACTAATTTTTTAGCGATTTGGTCGAGTTGGTCCATATGTTAGCACATGGTACAACATGCATCCTGCTTATTTAAAGCTAATGTCCATAACCGAGTGAGAATATAAAACTCGCACAAGGATACCCACATTCAATTATCTGTTTCAGGCAGATCTTAATTGCTCAGGTCAACCTGCCTCTCTTAATAACAATCATATATTTTCCAAAAACACACACACACACACACGCATGCCATCTCTTAAACACACACAAACACGTGTGCACATATACTCGCGGGCGGACAGAGCATATACTCCCCACCATCCACTACTAATTAGAAGCTAATTATCTAGGCAAGTGTAAACAATCTCAGCAGATGGCAAAAACCATGGCATTAGCACTAATGACCTTGAGCGGTGTGAGTCCGGGGGCTTCCATTCAGGACCAGCCTCTCTCGTTATGATATGCTGCATTATCATTAAATGCCACACATATACACAAGTATGCACACGCACACACACACCATAACCAATCAACATTATCATTAAATCTGTTATTGCAGAGCTTGAAATGTGGTTTTGTTGTGTTTTGCATTTAAAGTTTGGAAATGACTGTTTCACTCCTTTGGAGTAACATAGAAATGAATCTAATTGAAGACCTTTTGCCATATAAGGGTCTTCAAAAATAATTGTGTTTTATGCATGTGTGGCTACATGGCTCTTGTGTCCTAGTTGCCTGGTTGATTTGACTTGCTGATGTTGTTGTTGGCTGAGCATACAGACCTGGAGTGGATTTATTATAAGTATCTGACCATTGTGGAGAATTTAGCACAGTGCATATATAACACACTCGAACATGCTGATTATGTATGAGTGCTGTTTCCTCATCTCATTATATTATTATACAGTATATGTAACATGCAATCCCGCTGGTGTTCTCCAATGTTCCTCATTTATGATTGAGATCTCCTGCTCAGATGTGACTCCTTGTACCAGATGAGATAAACAGTATTGGCTTGATTCAGACGCTGGGAAATTGCATAGTAGATGAAAAGAAATGTTTTATTTTAAATCCTGTAGTCACACATTTCATGCATTTAAGTTAATTTTATTATTTTTTACAGAAGGTCAAGTTCAATATCAGCCTTAGAAATCCAGTATCAGTTGGTTCTTTTCGTCCATTGCTCATTGTCATACTCAGCATCTCTGTCGGTTATTATTTCATAAAGCTGTAAAGGACCATTGAAAAGCTTCTCTGAGATGGTTCCATTTTTTCTGCCCTCTGACTACAGGCTTGATTGTTTATAAATGACATGAAAAAAAAACTTCAGGGCTCATGTACTTACTCATTTAAATTCAATTTTTGAACAGAATCCGAACGTGCTGTCCTTTATCTGGCCTAAATGTATAATTGAATGAGCACACAACTACCCAAGGTTTTATAATAAACTTCCACTCTCTATTTACTGGCTGTGCTGCAGCGTTCAACATGCTGAGCCCCTCCACATGATTGCCCAAGAGGCAGGAGTGTATATAGCATGAGAGTGAGTGTAGTGACTGGAATAAAATATGAGGATGAGCCAAAGAGTAAACATGCAATTAAACAAACCTTTGATAGCAAAGGCACTGATCTAAAAATATCCGTCTTGAGTGTGCACCATTCATAGACATGATTTCCTCATCTGTGTCTCTGCCCACTACTGTATCCACGGGGCATGTGACATCAGCAATAACCAACAAACAGTTCCCTGAATGCACCATTACAGACATTTGATATTTTCCTTTTTCTATTTCAATTTGAATCTAAAATCTGTCAAAGTGTAGTCGTGTAAAACCGTTTTTTTTTTTTTTTAATGTTTAAAGAGATAGTTCACCCAAAATTCAAATTTCACTCATTATCTCCTCACCCTCATGTCGACTAAGAGCTGTGGGAATTTTCAGTGTCCTCCGTGCCTTCTCTGATTTATGGGGGGGTCCGCGCAGCAGTATTTGTCCATATAATGGTTGTCAATGGACACCAACTGTCTTTGTCCAAAAAGATGCACCAAAAAAAACATCCAAATACCTTCATACTGCTCGTCTGTAATGTTCCTCTTGTATTGAAGCCCCGACATGAGAAATTGTTCCAGAAAAAATTAAATAAGTCTCTATTTTAAGCTTGTTTGTAGCGGAAGCTCCCAGTGTCTCAGTTCACTTCTCTTCCTGTGTCAGTGCAAATCCGATGGAACAATATTTCTCATGTCGGGGCTTCAATACAAGAGGGACATTACAGACGAGCAGTATGGAGGTATTTGGATATTTTTTGGTGTGTCTTTTTGGATGAAGAAAGTTGGTGTCCATTGACAACCATTATATGGACAAATACTGCTGCACGGACCCCCCCGTAACTCAGAGAAGGAACGTCGGACTCTGAAAATTCTCACAGCTCTTAGTCGACATGAGGGTGAGTATATAATTAGTGAAATTTGAATTTTGGGTGAACTATCCCTTTAAAAAAAGAAAATAATCCTCAGTGGAAAAATGTTGAAAAACACCTCTTTGGTTTTCACAGTCAGCTGTCTTCATGGGGAGGCTCACGCCGCTCCCCCCCACTCAAAAACCTCCTGTTATAGTCTATATGCAGATACTGCATCTCCCAGGTGTGAAGTCTCCTTGTAGACCTGAGATCAGTAATGAACACCTCCACTTCACTCGTGCCACACACAGCAGCTCCAGACACTCATTTAAATTGACGCCAGAAGTGGCTGTCGTCTTCGCTTCCTCTCATCTTTATCGATGTAAAGCACAGTTACACCTGCTGAATCGCTCCTGTCATAACACACACACACACTCTCGTACTCATCCTTGTACATCTGCACCCACACCCCCACCACCACTCCCCTAATTAAAATAGACATTGTTAAGCTCGATGAAATGTATTCACGGGGAAGAGCCTCGCTGCACTGATGTACAACAGATCATTTTAAGGTAGATGTGTTATTTCTTTCTTTTTCTATCTCTTCCCCCCTCCCACCCCTCAAACTGTACCACTTCAAAGATGCAATTAATTTTCCATCTTTACACTAAATGTATTAAACCTCTTAGACACAGCCACTTTGAGAGGATGGAGGCGTGATGGGTCTCTCATCTAAGTGAGAATTAAAATAAGAAATAAAAAAAAGTAATAAAAAAAACCGAGTTGGTCACCAAAAAGAACTTAGCGATGGTGTGAAAAGGAGGCGAGTGAAGCAGAGCACAAAGAAAGCAAGAGCAAGAAGGCTGTACTGTGCCCCTCCTCCCCCTCCCAATCTGGGACATACAGTAAATGGCAAAGGCAAGCGGCTTTTTATTTCTTGCTTTTGATGGACCTTAGCCCTTCATCTCGTCCTGCCCGCCCAGCTTGGCAAAGGCCATTCTGCTCTTTTTGTTTTTTTTCTTATTCTTCCAATGACAACACTCTTCTTTCCAGGACAATGCATCATAGGACTTTTGTTTAGCTCTGATCTGCATTATAAAAGGAGCCTGATGGGGCAGGTAAGAATAGGACAGGCCGGGCTAATTGTAGCAAGGACGATGGCACATAGATGGTGAGACAGAGACAGAGAGCTGTCCACAGGAGAGAACATACTGATACAAATACAAATTAGGACCCATGATGCATTAAATCTGTGATTGGAACATTTTCAGTGAATCACACTTTGGCTCCTTGCTTGTTAAGTTGTTCCCATCAGTAATAATTACCCTAAACTCACCAGGATACTTGCTGATATTTGGATACCGGGGTGGCACAGTGGTGGTGCGGTCAGCACTGGGTCCAAGCCATCGTGTACCTGCATGGATTTCCTCCAGGCTGTTTGTCTATTCAAGTCTCCTCAGCACCTCACCTCTGGCCTTGTGTCAGCTGGGAGTGGCTCCACCCCCACCCCTATGACCCTCAAAGATAATAGGTGTAATGGAAATGATGCGTCATCACTTAAAAGTCCCACGGGCATGAGAAAGTTGAGCAGACAGAGCAAAGTTCCAGTGTAACCAGTAGATATCTGTTTATAGTGTCAATCAATCAAATTTTATTTATATAGTACCTTTCAAAGCAAATAAATGCCGTTCAAAGTGATTTACATTTTGATAGAAGTATAGACAATATACAGTAAGAGGTGAAACAAGAAAAATAACATGAAGAACAATGCACGAAGATTAAAAACAACAATAAAATATAGCAAGAATAAAAAATAACAACTTTTAACAACAATAAAATGTAATTAATTAAGATTAAGATTATACCTTATTGTCAGATCGCTCCGCTCTGAAATTTGTCCTGCGTCCCATGACGTCCAAGTTTCTCAAAGTAAATAACAAAATACCAAAAACATACATTTACAGAAAAACATAAATGTTACCCTCAAATGCCTCTCCATTTACAACATAAATCCAACAATACAATGTGTCTTTGGTGCAACACCCAGTGCTCAGTCTGTACATGAACTCTACTTGGAGCCCAAACTCTGACAGACTGAGGGACAAAATAGAATAAAATGAACTAAAATGCAGGATAAATTATAGGGCTAGATAAATAAGTAAAAGAAAAATAACAATAAGAGAGAAAGAAGTGCTGCATCCTTTGCAGACATGCATGACTACAATAGGCTTTGCAAAGAGCACTTACTGTAATCTACTCCTAACAGGAACCATTATTCCTCATGGCAGCCAGGCTGATGTGCTTCCTGGTGTGCTGGTGATTTTGTTCCACACCTGATCCGTGTCTGAAGCATGAAGTGTGGGGTGTGGGGTGTGTGGGGGGGGGGGTGTTACCCATCACTGCCACGTGTGAAGAAGATGGTGACGATGAATAGAGTGCGGGTCTGATACGTGAAGCCGATGCTGGATAGAAGCGCTGTGTTGTGTGGGTGGGCAGGTGTTAGTGGAGAGACGGGAAGCGATGGCGTGCGTGCGTGCAGGCGCTCTTGTGCAACATGCATGGTGCACGTTCTTGCATGTATGGAGGATGTAAAAAAGACAGCTGATAGGACGTCAGTCACAGGTGCTTCATCTGTCATGTCGGTGCAGCGGGATGACAGAGTGAGGGATGGCTGTGACCTTCAGCAGTGACAAGAGAGCAAGGAAGCACAATTAGGCTACACCCCCCCCCCCCCCAGCTCTCCCTCCCCTCCTTCCTCTTGCCTTTCATAGATGACAGGCCACACCTTCCTCCTTTCAATACCCAGAGTTCAATGTCACTTGATGAGCGCGTCACGTCATGTTAAAGCAGATGACTCACATGAAACCCATCTCCCACAAGAGATATAGAAAGGAAGGTACAAATCTCCAGATGCCCATTGTACATATACAGTTTTCTTTCCTTTTATGTTTTCATAACCTTTATTTATTCCTGAAGACCATAGTGGAAGGTCTTCATTTACAATGGTGTTGAGAGAACAACAAATACAACAAAGGAGAAAAAGAGTTTACATAACAGAAAATGTAAGAAAACAGGTACAGTGAGTGAACACAGTCAAACAATCAAGTACAATCAAAACAATTACAATCCAGTGAAACCAGCTTTGAGACGAGGGTTTTGAACTGATGGATTTTCTGCAGATTGTTCCATGTGTGAGGTCGATGCATTGTGAGAGAAGGACATTTTACTCAGCTCAGTTTGCAAACTTAACTTTGCTTATTTGCAAACCTATAGGTGCACTTTAACTTTATCTGACGGCCCATTGTAGTTGATAAAAGTTATGAAAACCAACATATCCACTGGTCGGAGCTGCTAAAATGAGGTAAAAGGAAGGATATATGTATAGAACTAAAGGGACGGTAGAGAAAGGCTCGCAAATGGAGGCACAACGTAAGAGCGAGGGCAACAGGTCGCTGGGAAAAAAAAAAAGGAAATTGAAAGCGGGTTTGGAATGGGTAAAGGACAGGTGAAGCCCCGCTCGGCATGACGAGGATGTGATCTTCCCTTCGACAGCGCCGATCGCGAGACCTCTGATGGATGGTCCAGCCTCGGCCCTCTCTGCAGTGTCATTAGGCAGAGAGGTTTGCAGGACTTGTCTGAATGCAGCGTGCACTTCCACTGCCCATTCATCACCGCTGCTGCTGTGTCTGCGGAAGCCATCAAGAATAAAGTTCCACGGGTGGTGTGTGTGTACGTACGTGCGCCCGTGCATGTGCGTGTGAGTGAATGTGAATGTGTTTGCTGGAGCTTTGGGGAGTGAGGATCTTGACACAGTACAGTCTATAAGTCATAACCTCCCACAACCGCAGCCTTGATTAATTTTCCTTTGGCATATGTCCTTAAGAAGACTTTTTCATGAATTGGAGTCACAGTGTCGTTGATTTATGTTTTAGTCTTGATGTCCGTGCGAAAAACTGAAGATTTTCTTATGGATTTAGTGAGTTTCAGCACATTATGATTCAGATATTCACACACCGGCACTCGCACAATTCGTTCATATACTCAGTGATGCCCAAACTGGCTCCCAGTGTGGACTTTATCTCAGCTCTTTTACTCCCTGTATGAATTGGATACCGCTATGTGGCACAGGTACAGAGCAAAAGGGCAAACTAATTTTCTCCGTGCACTGGCAGTGAAGTGGTCCAGCCGTGGCTTCATACAGAACCATAAATGCACACATGTGCTTCGGCTGATATGAAATCTTTTTTCTCATTTCTTGCACTGATGGGCATTAACCCTCAAAGGGGTGGGAATCCTGCGGTTTTTACGAGCTTAAGGCAGATTAGGATCTTGACAAATCGCATGTTGTTTTTCTTGTTTGTTTTTTTCAGCACTGGATGTAAATCTTATACTAGAAACCAATGAATTTTTAGTTTCAAGGAAAAGTTGAAATGACTGTGATTTCATAAAAGGCTGGGAAATTGCTTCATGGGACCAATGCTCAT
Organism: Decapterus maruadsi; assembly: GCA_030347415.2. Lineage (NCBI taxonomy): Eukaryota > Metazoa > Chordata > Actinopteri > Carangiformes > Carangidae > Decapterus > Decapterus maruadsi. Next base: position 5,752,524 of record CM064888.1, on the reverse strand, counting down.
CATTTAAACCTTCATGAAATAACACAGATAAGACCACCCCGAGGAATATTTATACATTTTGGCTCAGGTCAGCATATCCCCAGATTGGCAGGTCTGGCATGTGTGTGGTTTCTTCAGATACATTATGCAGTGGGATGGAAACCAGGCGTTGTAAACTTGAGTGCATCTTACATAAATCGAATAGAAAAACTTTTTTTTTTTTTTTTTGATTCTATAAAGTGGTGGAGGAGAGTAGCTCGCTAAGAGCGCTGGAGTGGTTGAGTGTGTGATTTGAGTGTCCTCTTTTAGACAGATGCTCATCACACAATGGGAGACGGGGTTATGGAGGTGGGAGGCAAGCCTGTCAATCATGGAGCAGCCAATACACTTCCATTTGAAGAAGCTGTCACTCACCTGAGAGGTGCAGTAATGGCACCGTTGTCACCGTGGAAGCGAGAGCGGGAGGGAGAGAGAAGGAGAAAACAGAAAGAGTGAGCGGCCAGGCAGGAAGTCTGGCGCGAACAGAGTGAGAGAAATTGATTTGGTGAACTGGGAAGAGAAGAGCCTCCACTTCCCCCTGCGACTGCAATCACTCTGTGACCAGAGGTGGTTAATGAACTACCTGCATGTGGCCAAACCTGTAGGTATGGGTTTGTTCGCTATCTTTAAGTGGTCATATAGTTTAGTTTAGTTTAGCTTAGCTTAATTTAGCTTAGCATTTACTGGAAACAGTGGGGTCCTGTCCTACCAACACATGACATACTCAACAATTATAACAGCTGTGATAAATAACACAGCAGGTTATGTGCATGACAATTTCTTGGCTGAGCAAGGAGCGTTGTGGTTACTGTGGTTGCTAAGCAACTAAACAACTTTATTACTATTCACCATAATGAGTGGCACCGATCTTCTCATTTCTTTATGGTGAATAAAACATAGGTAGGCTAACAAAAATATCCATGCTTAATTCTTCCATTCAGAAATATTTAGGCCTATTCTTAATGGACAGACATGGCTGCAGTTTATGGAGCTTGTTGACATTATATTCTCTGTAATTTTATCAGGTTTCAATCAAAATGCCACCCTGCGTAGTGTTTTTAATTCTGGTGTAATTTGCCATCAACAAAACACTCACTTTCAGTCTAATTTTTCCGTGTGCCAGCTGAAAATGAGAAGAAAAACCAGTTCTATTTTCAACCACCACTGAATTAAAACGAACAAAACAAAACTGAATCCCACTAATAAACCAATCCAAACTTTTAAACCAAGCTGTGAGGTAAAGTTGCTGTAGATGTAAAGTAGACTTTTGTGAATGACCCATTAGGCTACACATTCTCTCCTTCTGGGCTTCCTAAATCACCATAGCTTTGGATACCATACATCAGCCTATATAATAAAGCTCAGCGATGGGTTTTGTACTTTGAGACATGCTTTGATGCTGAAAAATGCAGCCAGAACCTTGTTCAAACCTAACAAAGACCATCAGTTTGTCGCTAAGCAGAGATCTTGATGTTGTTTTTTGGTCTTGGTCTAGATAAGCACTTCAAAACTGTTTTTGCCATACTACTTATTTCAACACAGACGAGATTAAAATATTCATTTCCACAACAACCTGCAAACTGTTGTGGACATGCCGTCATAATATTCCATCTGGACTCAAATAGCCTTTCTTCTGTGCTCTCTTCTCTGGCATCTCTGTTCTCTGGCATCTGTAAAAAGCCCCTCTCCTGCCTGCAGCTTGTCCAGAATGTTTCCTTATACTCATCATCAGACCTAATTCTCAGATCTGATCTTTATGGCTATTTTTACAGCACAAGTGGACCAGACTTCTTTTATTTTGTAGTTGTTGAGAATGTTTTTGAAATTTGAAAGAGCACCGAAAAAAACACTCCATTTGTGAGCTGTGCTGCAATTTATGTGGCATCACATGATCTTATCAAAGAAAATGTTTTTGTTTTTGTTTTTCTGAGCACTTTGCAGCAAAACTAGACCACATGATGTACAAATTACACTTATGTTGTATTTACAAATGAACAATTGACTACACATATTTGCTGAGTTCGAACATCTACTTCTACCTTTACATTACATTTTGCTGACTGACTGAGTGACCATAGTTACACCACGTGACTTGAGTTGGACTTTCCCCATTGGCCTTTGTGCTTTCCTGAGTATATTTTTGCGTACACTTTTGTGTAGTGCATTTGAAGTGAACCAAACTGGGGCCAGCTCTCAAAGTGCTCCTCGGGTCTGTGTCGTGGTTCGTTTAACCTGTGCATTGTACACAGAAAGTGCTCCAGGTTTGTTTCCGCTTTTTGCTCTTGTATTTTAGTCCTGCCGGAGACAGATCACATGCTTTTGCACGGGGAGCCTCTAAAAACCATATAGACAGAACTATGGACGCCATTAATGACAACATCCGCTGTATGCCCAGAGCAAACAGATAAAAGGCTGAAACCGGCTGACACAAGAAAAATGCAACACATTCCAACCTTACATTGGGTTTTGACCTCCTCTTGTTAACATTAATACCTAAACATACAAAGAGTACACTCTTAGAAATAAGGGTTTTTCTACCAGGTCTGAGGTTCTACCTGGAACCATTTGCTTCTGAAAAACCTTTTCCTGACGAAAAGGTTTTTCAAGGGTTCTTGGTAACACTACGGGTTTCAGTAAAAGGGTTCTTGGTGGAACTCCCTGTGCGGGTTCTAGATGAAACCGTAAGAAGTCGGATATTTTCTGGATGAAACCCTCAGTAAGGCTTCCGGGTGAAACCAATACGCCATAAATGGAATTATTGTAGAACCTCTCATTGGGGGTTCTAGGTGTAACCTTTCACAGATGGTTCTAGGTATAACCCTTTATGTGTTGGGTTCTAGATATAACCCTTTATGTTGGGTTCTCGGTATAACCCTTTAAGTTGGGTTCTAGGTAGAACCCTCCAAAAGGGTTCCAGGTTGAACCTTTAAAGGTTCTACCTGGAGCCAAAAAGGGTTCTCCTATGAGGACAAGCCGAAGAACCTTATATGGTTCTACATAGCACTTTTATTTCTAAGAGTGTATACTGTACTGTACTGCTTTGGTTTCTGCAAAGTACTCAGAGGCTAACAAAATCAGTGCATATTTGCATTTATGATGTTTGACACATTCGTACACAAAAATACCCTAAAACTTTTGTCCTTGTTTGCTTCCTCCCTCCGCTCCCTCTCCCAGCTGCGGCTCCTTAATCAATCATGAATGTGATGAACAATAGTTTGCCACTTCCTACTTCTTCGCTACCTTGATGCGCCATGACAGATTGTCTTGGAGAGTATGGAACATAATTTGACAGCTAACTGGCACTGGGCACAGTGTATATACAGCAGAAACCCTGTTCACTGCCTTCCTCCCTGTCAGCCTTGGTGCAACAAAACATCCAGGCCTAATACCCATCCAGTACGGCTTGCGGCTTAAGAGTTTTTTGTGTGCAGTGATGTAAATAAAACCCTTGTTTTGCCCCATAACCTAATCCTTGGACTTTATTATACAGTTTAGAGAATGTTTTTGTACCCCAGCCTCATAATCGCCCTGCTCCTTTAACCTACTTCCTTCTTTTCATCCTTCTCTTTTCATGCTTTATCCACTTTCCCTCATTCTTTTCTATGACCTCCCGTAAACCGACACAATATTCTGTGGCCTGATCATGAACAGTACTTAAATTGAAAGCTCATTAATGACAGATTACAGCCCCCCCCTGTAATAGCTGCAGTGTGCTTTTCTACCAGCGACCATATGTGTAAAGACACCACATCTCAAAGGGAACAAACATTGACCCCTGCAGGAGTATGAAAGACAACAGAGCAGCTTTTGTGCCAAAATTTTAAATACACGCCCTTGACTGAGAACTCACGACCCCTCTGCTGAAGAGTAATAAAACATGCAAAATATGTTGTTTAATGGAAAAATGTCAGGAAAATCTAAACTTGGCTTGATATGCTGGAACGTTTAGTCACAGTAACTGCTGTGCTCCTTCCAACCGCTGCATTTCAGATTTCCTAATGTGTATAAATATGTACTCCATGGAGGTAATCAGAGGGGAAAGGGGGGTAAAGCAAGTGTGATTACTTGTGAGAGAACACAGCAGGAGGTCACGGAAAAATGTATGGCAGAAGGTAGGAAGGAGCTAATTGGCTTGCTGAGCAGTGAAACCAGCCCCATCCATTCCCTTGGCTTTATTTAGACATGCCCTTCATTAGGTGAGTACAAAGGGACAGAGCAATGATCACATTTATCCCATGGAGGTTGGTGTGAGGTAGGGGGAGCTTACTTACTAGTGTGCATGTGTGTGTACATGTGTGGAGCCGTGGAAAGGGGGGGGGGTCTCCTTGTTTATATGTATATGCCTTTGTCTCAGTGTGAACGTCAGACGACGAGCAGAGAGCCGCCAGCAGAGACAAGGATGAGATGGATGAGGCTGGCGACGTGTGTGCGCATGCAGCTCCGTTTGTGTGGAGACTTTGTCAAGATCTTCGGCTGCACAGTGTGCGTTTGCGTGCGTGCAGGAAATGTTTGCCCTCATTCAAACACGCGTGGATGCACACAAATACGCCGACTGATGGATGCATGCACACTGTCACACATGATTTATACATATAGGCAAACGCACACAAACAAATATATAGTCGTGCACGCTGTGGTGAAACCCAGGTCAGTGTCATGAGAGGAGAGAGAGACGCCTGCTTGGGTGAAGAAGAGGCTGACGAAGTTAAAACGACATTTACTGAAGGATCTAAGCTCCCTCTTTATCCAATAAACAGCTGCTATGTGGCAATCACAAAGTCTGACTGAAAAGCCCATTCTACCACATTAAAAGCCTTTTAACAAGGCCATGAAGTGGAATTGTTTCCTGCCATACTCCAGAGTGAACGAGCGTTGAATCGGTAGAGTTGCTGGATAATGGCTTCTCCTTCAGACTACCTCAGCTACCCGTTGCTCCATGGATTGACATACACTTATCATCTCCGCTAAGTGGCAATTTAGACAATTATAACCCCCCCAAAAAATAAAACAATAAAAAAAATCCAGGTTATTGTGCCTATACTCACCTTTGGGAGGCTTGTTTGGACGTGTTGAGATATATTACTTGTGGTTGTCAACAGATAACGCCTACCCTGAATCTAGTCGCTAAGTTTCTTGTCGCTTGCTCGTGGTGAGTATTGCTGAAATGTCTAAGATAACCTCTATAAGCTGCACAGGTTGGTGTAGATTAAAATAGCTCTCTGGATCTGACAGGTGCATGTTGGGATTGTTTAGCCTTGGTGGAGGTGCACGTGTGCATTAATTCCCTCACGCACTGACCTGTCATTCTTTAATAATTCAATTTAAACAGATAATTGGGAAATTTGCCTCTCTGCCACATTGAATATTGATGCTCATCAATATTGATGCTCGTGATGATGGTTCTTGACCAAGACATATGTTTTTGAACTTTATTCGTAATATTTCTCGCAGCCCTAATAAACACATGCCATCAACTCACAACAGTAGTTGTTTACTAGATATACATTACCTGTCTTAATACCTTCCTGTCAGGATTACTGACAGCAATTCCATCCTGTGTAAAGCGTGCGAGCCATTTCAAGCAGACAGCTGAAGTCGTCTCGAGCAGCATCGATCAATCACGTAACCCATTGTAGCGAGGCACCGTCCACTCTCCTCACTCTTGTTCTTGCTGCATCCACCTGTGGATTCTGCTTCAGTCTCTTTTTCCTGCTGTTCTCCGAGTCTGGCATCTCTCCAGATATCAGTGATATTTGCACAGAGTGTTGTATTTGTGCAGGGCGCTTATGATACTGTTCAGGGATGATTATTATAATAATAATAATGAATTCCATCCGATTTGACTGAGGCAAGGGAAAATGTGTTATTTTGTGTGGCAGGCAGGACACTGTTGGTTCACACGCTGAACTGCAGGCTCGGCTTGGATAAGCAGCAGAATGCATTGCACACATGGCCGGTTATGAAGTTCAACCGACTGCTGGACAAACACCACCTCTGTGTGCGCATGTGTATTGATCTTTGTGTGCATGTGTGTTTGCGTGCATGTCCATTTTGCTTCCCCCTCGTTGCTGCCTGCAGAGGAAGCCGGCAATATGAAGAGTGGATTCTTCTTTTCTCTTCCTGTCTATGATTCCCCCGCTGTAACCTGCCCATACATTATTGAGCACTGAAGAACATTGTTTCACGGCGTTAATTTTTCAGCAGGCCAGGGGTGGACTGCAGACACACCCCATCCCTAAGCCGTGGGTTAGTCAGGTCGTTGATGCATACCGTCATGTGTAGTTGTGTACGTGTGTCGGCTTTGTGTTTGGCCATTTGTTTCTCCCGACTGCACTTCTTTCCATTTCACAGTGCCAGCACTACGCTCTAAAACTCTTCCGTAACACCATACATTCCTCACATGCTTTTACAGCCTTAAAGGTCCCATATTTCACATCTTATAGTGTTTTATTAGCAATGTTCATATCAAAGAACGAGACATCAATGTAGTTATCTTAAGTAACAGGTCATGACTGTTTTCAGAGAGATTGATTTATATAATATTGCATATGTCACACTCTGTGTGGTGCTGAGATCAGTGTCTGCTTTGTTGTTACATCATAAAGTTAAGTAGAAGTCTTGATATATCATTTTAAAGCTCACACGCTGCATATGTATCTCAGTGGACTGAACGTTTCACAGTGTTAATATAAAACCTAGACCTGCTTTATAATAAAAAGAAAGACATGGAGAGCTCACTTTATACAATATGGGACCTTTAAAATTACCCAATTGCCCTTTACCTGATGTACAAAATTGTCCTCTGACATACATTTGTATAAAATCTAACAGTACATTGAATTTTTTTAAAAGGAAGATATGGCTTTAAATCCTTCCTGCTCTGGTGTTGAGGGACCTGTGAGCTGGAGCATGGCGAAGGTTATCTGCAGGGGCGTTTCATGCAGGATTTTTAGCCATATGATCCTGACACATGAGCAGCTTCTCTGCTTTATTGTGTTCCATAATACAGGAATTGATTTGCCTCCATAAACATAATAGCATAATATGCTCAGTGTGCTGTGCTCCACACTCCACCACTAAGGAGATTTTTCTTTCTGGATCTTGAGGGAAATTAAACCAGCTTGCTCCTAAGCAAGCAAGCAAACACACACACACAATTTGCATCTGGAGGAAACGGCGCAATTACACAAAAATACCAAGAGATGCATGTATAGACATATATTAGATTATATATATTTTTAATTTTTTTTTTTCAAGTACATATTTCTCATACCTGCGTAGGTTACTAAAACTTTTTTTTTCTGTGTCGCTCTGTTTCAATGCATTAGCTGCTTAGCCTAGCTTTGCAAGTCATTATTGGAGGATTGCTGTGGGCTAAGTGATAAAAGTGAGCATGCAAGCTGAGAGCTTAGCCTTTCGTGGCTAAAGGTTAGCTCATAGATTTACGACTGTCGTCCCTCTTTGCCCGGGCTGTTTAAAGAGGCAGGCACTTTTAATGTTTGAGCTGCTCTGATTGATTGCGCCCAGACACTGCTGTCTTATCCCGACAGCGGAGCAGATGAGAGCGGCGGAGAGGACAGAAATATGAGTAATGTGACTTTTCAAACTTCTGAAGATTCGACTCGATGCCGAACAAGTTTAGCTTCTCGCGTTTCATATTGGCTTATCCTGTATTATTGACATATCAGTTGATATTCCAGACCAGCGGTTCCCAAACTTTCCGGCCTTTCATCACTTTCAAACAAAGTCAACTCTCAACACCTATCAGAACCAAAGAGTAAACCCTGCTTCTTAGACTCTTCCATGCGGTTGTGATGTGATGTTTCTCATAATTTAAAAGGAGGAAGCAAAGGTCATAGACATATGGGAAACTAAATCATGTTTTTTATCAGCATGACCCCTCTGGGGTCTCAGACCTTGGGCTTGAAACCAACATCCTCAAAATGACTAGAATAAATGAGGAATACCTGAAAACAACATTTATAGCATAGAATAAATAAATAAAAATGTCACATGAATAAATGAAAATCGCTAACGAACCGGTGACCTTGGCTCGGTCTCCTGGACGTTGCCCGGGTCTTTGGACCTGCAGTGCTGGAAGCCTGCCAGCTGAAGCTGAAGTCATGAGAGAGGAGCAAAACCGGCGAGAGTGGAGATTAAAGGCCGACAGCATGGTCTCATGGGAAATGCAGTGCTACGGGCGAGGAGGAGGAGTAGGAGGGAAATGTCACTGAGGCATGAATGGAACCAAAAGAAAAGGGCCAACAGTAATACACTGGAGACGAGCCAAAAGCTGCGTGCGAGGGAGAAACTGTGTGTCTGTGCACATGTATGTGTATGAAAATGTGCATGTGAGTGAACATAACAGTGGGGAGGTGAGTGGCTCTGTGTATAATCCATCTGCCATGTATTGTGTGTGTGTGTGTCCGTGTATGGACAGAGGCAAGTGAAAATCAGCAGCTGGCCTTGGTTTGAGTGTCTCTTAGGGATGAGGATAATATCAGTCAGCACACACACACACAAAATGTACAGTTCCGTGCTGACATACATATACTGGCACACATCCTATCCTCCACACACACACACACTCACTGGAACACACACACAGACACAGCAAGAGGGCCAGACCAGTGTGCTAAATAAAGACAGACAGTAGAACAGATTTTCACACCCAGCGGGGCCATTAGCAGCTCGGTTAGACCACCAGCAAACTTCCATCCTCATCAGCATCACAAACACACACATCCAGACACCTGCCATCAGAGACTGACACATACACACACACACACACTCACATAAATGATATAGAAATAAACAAATGGACTGCACACTATACATTTAAGCACTCACTCACTCACTCACCCCCACGCATAGACGGACAGTCATTACACATTAGTAATTAATGTGTTAGTTGGCTGTCTGTCAACTCCACTGAACACTTTTTGTTATGCGAGTAAAGTATGCAAAAGTGTGCACCTGCCTATGTGTGCATGTGTGTCTGTGCATGTGCATGTGCATGGGGCCCCCAGGCTGCAGCTGAAATATGTATATCATGTCCGGGAGCGCTGGGCCCCTGAGGACTGAGGTAGGAGGGAGGTTGCTACTCACGGCTGCCACCGCAGCTCCGAAGCCTCCTGGAGACTGAAAAGCAGCCCCGTGTGCATCAAGTGTCTGACTTCTCTGTGGGAGAAAAAAAAAAAACTCAGTGGGATGTTCAACACTTCTGCTAAAGCTCAGGAAAAGGTGTCATCTCTAAAGCAGGCATGAGCTCAAGAGATATTGTGAAAAGACTCGGTTGTGATTACTGACAGATGTTTTCATGAATATTATGGAGGGATGTTTCAGTGACAACGGACAAGATGCCCAAGTGATTGAGGCGGGGGGGAGTGAATTCAGCTCATAGCCACATCACCTTCACTTTTTTGTTCATTTAAAAAAAAAAAAAAAAGGCAGGAAGTTGAGGGACGATCCTGAGTGCTGCATTGAACCCCCTTTTCGTGAGATCATGGATACATTGTCAGGTATAAATTCAGTTGTCTGAACAAGCAACAATGACAAGAATACAAATGAAGTTGGATTTCATGGTTTAAGTGCTTCAGAAACACTTGAGCTGAAGCTATACAGTATATACGTATATATGTATATATTTCTTCATGTTTTAGTTGAGTTATTTTCTTGTTCCTATCTTGTTGCATGGTTTTTAATTATATCCAATATATTTTCAGCAGTGCTGTGTGACATTAACAGAGGCTGATTCTGTTGAGGGGAGTTTAAAGCGTCACTTTGACCTATTCGAGTTTCAGTATTTGGAGGCAAACAGGAGAAATGTCCCGCACTACAGCTCTTGTTATTTTAGAAATGAATTCTCCCAAGTTCTTCTCAATTATGAATTCTCACCTCAGGGCAGGCATTTGTACCTGGCACTGTTCTCATTAATGAGAAAGCTGATTTAATTGACTGTGCTGCAGACGAGGATGTGAGCATCCGTCTGACACACTAACCTGCCCGTACACATGAAACACACACACACACACATGCCCCAGCTTTGAGTCAACCTGAGCTGTGTCTCCAGGGAGCATCCTCTGGCGTGAGCTATGCTGTATGCAAATGAGGGGCTGCTATCGCACAATAATTGCATTGTATTGCACAGGAAGCTGGCAACCGCACAGGGAAGCTCATGCTGAGTTTGGGTCTGGTCGGTGTGTGGGTGCATTGGCAGGACTGTTCGTATTGTAACGGGAAAGTCTGATCATTGTGAGCGTGACTCTGCATTTCATGTCATGGTTGTGACATAAGACACGCCGTCTCATACATTAAACACATAAGGGAGGCAAGTGCACTGAAAACAAGTACAAGCATTTCAAAATAGACCAGTAAATAATACATACAGTGTCCAAATAGTCATTTTAGTGCAAGTCCATGAAAGTTACAGTTTGGAGTTATTAATTTTTGAAAATAATTTTAATATTGAATTTCAAAGAGCAAAAAAAAAATCCATTAATTTCCACCTGGTGCATGGTGGGAAGTGACTTGGAAAGAAACTGTTCCAGTAAAAAAGATCTGCAGTGTTTACAAAATCTCTTTGTGCGACTTGAAAAGTTAATCACTTTGTCATCAGCATAAGCTTCATTCATCAGTGGCTTGTGCCGGTCCACTCTCTGGTGGTTGCTTGCTAACGTCTCCTGGTGGTGATTAAATCCGGAGTTCATTCAGCGTCAGCGTGCAGCCGTCATCTCCCTCCGATACCCTCGAGCACTTCTTGAGAAAAGTGCTAACTACATGTCACACATTTATTCTCCTTCTGGCTGAGTGACAGACTTAATTCCCCGAGATGAAATTATTTCATTCTCTGAAAACATCATTTGTTTCGACTCAGCATTGTCTTGCTAAAGTGAAACGACAGCGGCGCTGGTTGAATTTTAAATTTGAACAGAATTGTGATCAATTCTTGGAGAAACAGAATGCAGATTAAAGCCTATTTATATCAAACCATTACAAGTGAATATTAGGACAAGTTCTCCAATCAAAACCAATCAATTATATTTTATTTTTATCATTAATGTGTTTATTCCACTCTGTGAGAGGTCTTTTCATATGCCAACTAACATGGAGGAGTGAAAATTTAATAAATATCTGGGCATTTAGTGGCTAAGTGCTCCACTTTGTCCTGCATGTAGTTTCCAGCTGTGTCTGATTGTAATTTAGAGGTGGCCGGGTCAAGTGCGGTGCTGTTTTTATAAGTGGTAGCATTTTAGCCGACACTACTTTGTGACTTTTATAGAATTTCTGATTAGTAGACGAAATGGATGAAAAATATCGTCTTCAACATGAGTGAAAATTGTCGGCGGTTGCAGCCCTATGAGCCGTTGCGTCAGTGCACGTCCCGGGAGAGAGTTTTCCTCCCTCCGCGTGTGCTGATTCCTCACTTAGATAGCACTGATTAGCTCTCATGGACTTCCTAATGAGAGCGACTACTGGAGATACTCATCAGTTGATCAATGTTTTCTTTGAGCTCACGCCTTCCTGCGGGCGAATGAGTATCTGCGTGTGGGTGATACCATATGCAATACTTGCGTTTTGTTTGCAGGCCCCACCCTCTCTCTCCGCTTGTCTCTTCCCTATCCCTATCCTTTCCTTGTCCTCCCCCCCTTCTCACTCTCTTTTATCTCCCCATCGTAGATAAAAGCAAAGCGCACATCGCCAGGGAACAATTAGTCACAGCCATCTCAAATCACCATTGCACATCTCAATCTCCCTCATTTCTGCAACCTATCTTCCTCTGCGCCCGGCATAGCATTAACCCACACTGCTTTGGGAGATGTCCAGGCACTCTAAAGTCTAAAGGCACCTCAGAGTCTATTTTACATTTTATCTCTGTTTTGCATCTCTTAAGCCCTCTGCCTGCCACGCTGCTTCCTCGTGTATCATTTTCACGCGTTTTCCTCTCATTTCACTTGACCTAACTTTTCCCTTTTCCTCTGGTTCATTGTGTATTCGTTGTTAGTGCCGACAGACTTCACAGAATGACTTTCTGATTAACCATGTCTGTGATTTTTTTTTTTTCCCGCTTTTTATGCCTCTGCTGCGTGGAGGCTTTCTTGGTGTTTGACTAGCTTAAAGGACCAGATTTTAATAGAACACAGCACAGCCGGGATGACGAAGGGGCGCGATGTTGAACTCGGAAATGCTGGGTTGTAATTCGAGTCGAATCTAGATCAATACTGCGTGGTGCTTTACTGAGTCTCCTCTGTCTTCTCGTATTTGTTCTAAATATTTATTTATGCTGACCGGCCCACAGGCTGGCGCTGTTCTCAGGTTAACGACGTCAGAAATCAGGCAGGTTCATAAATATGCATCAAAGATGTAGGTACTGGCATTTATGAATATTCATTCATGATTCATTGAACTATTTCACTCACTTTTGAACTGCAAATAACTGTTGATATATAATTTCTCTTTTTCATATTGTGTCTATTATGAATCATCATCTTGGATTTATCCTTTTTAAAGGCAAAAATGATTCTGACGATGATTCTAACCCTCTTCATCATAACCAATCAGCCAATCAGCTCTCTGGAATAACACGATCAATGATCTGTCTCTGGAGATTGTGCCTGTTGCCTGATTGATCATCCACTATAGTTCAAACTCCACTGATTCACTCGGCCTACTTGTGGGCTGCAAGGGTATTGCAAATGAGCCAAAAAATCAGTTGCATATCAGTACAATCTTGGTGAAAATATGTAATGGTATAGAAAAATATGACTTTTAAATCTGATTCTAGTCTGGTTTTGCTCAAACATCATGGCTTCCTGCTGTAGACCTACAAGTTTCCACTTCTTTCAGTTCAATCTTGAATGGACAACATCTTTGAGGTTCAAGTACAGTAGATCTTGATTTGGAAAATGTTTGGGACAGCTGGTTTAATGCAACACTCCTGTTGTAAATCCTGGCTTCATGAATGTGTGGAATGTGTCAAACAGGAGTTGACCGCGGTAATATGTAGGCAATGCTCTGGTTTGCAAGGCTTTTATGTGGAGAAGATTTTTCCACCCCGTATATCAGTGTGGAGTGTGGGCTGAATATTAAAGCGTCATCATGAGCAAGAATCGCCTCATTGATCACCAATATTTCCAAATGAGAGCATAAAATGGGAAATTAAGGATGTTTTACTGTGTTGTGTAACATCGTGAGACAGTTTATCTCAGAATATACCACTAGAGTTAGCACTGAGATATCTTGGCATCAAAATAAAAGCATACTGTACTTCCACCAGCCTCAGTGGGAGTACATTTGAATGTGAGCGAACGTGAACAGCTTGTAAATCATATTTGGTCTCTTTACTTTCATCCCCTATTTTCCTCATCATTCCTTCACTCTTATCTGTCTACCTCCAGTGGATTTGTCGCGCTGAAATAGAAGAACTAAATATCAGCACTATAGATCATTTTGACAGTTTAATTTCAATGCCTGATTATCAGTCAATTTGATAATTATATTGTCCAACCATCCAATTAATGTGTTCTATATTTACAATGATCATCAAATAAGCTCTCCATTTTTGCATCATTTATCAAGGGTGAGATATTAGAACCACGAGGGACCTTGGCAGTTTGTGTGCGAGGCTCCTTGATTGAGAAAATCAATGCGTGTCTGTGCACGTTCAGGTTTGTGCACTACCACCCCGTGAAGAAGTCGTCGCTGGTCTTCCTCAACCCATTCCTTCACACTCAACGGAGCGTGCTCAAGAAACACAGAAAGAGCAGAAAGACAGAGCGAAACGGAGTGGAGGCGAACGAATGATGAAAGGATTTCATGCCTCCTCCTCGCCTTTACTGCTCCCCTGTCTGCTCGGTCTAGCTGGGAGGAAAGCGGTGCGCTGTGCCAATGAGTTACTGACACACAAATACACGGGAGCGAGAGATGCAAGACCAATCCTTCATGACTCGATGCCTAGCTGCTTCCTCTTCCCCCTGTTAGCCAGACATCCCTGACACTCCCAGAGCAAGTCAAGATCATCTCACACAAGGCAGCAGTGCCTTGCGTGAGATTAGGTAGCTCCAAATGGGACACGTTCAGATAGGGTTTTCCATCTGGAGTGTGGCAGCTTGGTGTTTATATGCCAGTGTGGTAATCAAATACACCAGAGTTTGCTTCTGTCTTAGATAAGATCCGAGCATCTGACCATGTGCAATCTGCTACTGTCTGATAGATGTAAGCATTAACTGCCGTTGCCTTCCTGTTCGAGTCTTCCCGCTTGAGTGTTTTTTCAGCAGTTTGACAAGTAAATTTACGTCTTTCCATCTTATCCCTAAAGCTCTCACTTTTTTAGTTTTCATGTGAACATTTGTGCCTCCGGGTTCATGGGCGTGTGTGGGATTAGAGGTTGCTTAGATGCTTATAAGGTATTTTCTGTTTCTTGACTCAATGGAAAGACGTCTCATTATAAATAGATTAAAAAAAATAGAGAACTTCAGTTTCTGAGTCTGTTGTTTTATCCTTTACAGATGACGTGCCTCCCTATTTCAAGACGGAGCCGGTGCGCAGTCAGCTCCATCTGGAACGCAACAGGCTGGTGCTAACCTGCATGGCTGAAGGGAGCTGGCCACTGGAGTTCAAATGGATCCATAACAGCACTGAATTAACTCGCTTCTCATTAGAGTACAGGTGAGTACAAACTGAGTAACTGTCGTGAGTGAATGAGTGTGAGTGGACTAAAAGAAGAAAGCTCAAAACAATCCTTTGATGAAAGCTAGCTTGTCTGCTACCCACATGTAGCCTTAGCTGAAGCCCTACATTTTATATTGCTAACTAGTTTATAATATATTTAGCCTACTAGTTTATAAGATAACTAGTTTATATTAGTTTTGTACTTCAGAAATTATGAAACCAATACATTAATTTATTATGAAGAATTAGCCTATTTTGTCAAATGCAATTGATATAGCTAGCTAAAATAAGCTAGCTAAAACCTAGCCATGGCTTCAGTCCGCCAGATGGCCAGTCCACCCCTACACCATTGTTAAAACAAACATTTAAAAAAAAAATCTAAAAACATATGTTTATCTTTTACCAAAAACTAAGAAGGGTCTTCATCTTAATTTAGTTTGGTGACACAAAATTTAGCTAAATCATCATCAAGAAGAAAGAATGTATGCAGTATTTGTATAGGCCTATTTATCTTAGGCAACGATAATATTTTTAGATAAAATATCATACTGTATGCATATTAAATTAAGGTATAATTATAGCAAAAAAAAAGTTCTCTTTCACTTTGACTATTTCTGAAGTCATTGGTGTCTGCAGGGCAGTACAGCCAGTATTCTCTCTGTGCACTTTTCCCAACACAGCCAGTCATAGTTTCATTATGGAGCAGCCTACTAAATAAAGAAACAGCCTTTGCTGTTTTGCTTTCTCTCTCTTCTTCGCTCCTGTCTTTCTCCTTTCCCCTCGTGGCTCTGTGACCTCCATCACTCTCTCTCTGGAGAGGGAGCGAACAAGCGAAAGGCGTGAATGAGGGTTAGGGCAGGAGATAAACCGTCTTTAATAGTAACTGGAAGATCCTAATCATGTGGCAAACATTGCTCTTATCTCAGAGAGCAGTGTGTTTGCAGCAGTTTCTGTGTGCAAGTGTGTGTGTGT
Organism: Decapterus maruadsi; assembly: GCA_030347415.2. NCBI lineage: Eukaryota > Metazoa > Chordata > Actinopteri > Carangiformes > Carangidae > Decapterus > Decapterus maruadsi. The sequence continues at coordinate 5,736,864 of CM064888.1, read as the reverse complement.
GTGTGTGTGTGTGTGTGTGTGTGTAGAGAGCGGTGTAAATGAAGCTCTAGAGGATTGAAAGAAAGTTCGTTGACACATGCTTTGCTGATCTTAGCTGAACTGTTGTGTTCATATGTGAGAAAGAGAGAAAGTGTGTGCGTGAAAACAACAGAGGGTGAACGTACAAGCAATATCAACCTTGTTGATGGAGCTGGGCCTTTCTCCTGACAGTCTCTGGAGACAGATAAGACCAGAGTGGGAACAGGGCGGTAGCAAGGGCACAAGTGACACACAGATGCTAGAACAATTGATCAGAATGGACTGTACTTGAGAACAACACTGTCTGCCGGAGCCTCGGGGCCTCTTTGACTGTGTTATTGGGTGAGTGATTGAGTGGTGGAATGGGTGATTTAACAAGTAGCCGCACACAAAGCTGCACTGAAGGTAATTTTATCATTTTAGTAAAAAAACAGGTAAGTAGAGTCAGGTGCTTGAATAAAGAAATAGAGAGCCACAACAAACAGACATGCAGCGATGACTTGCTTTTATTGTGTATATACTGTAATTGTGCAGAATGTGGGGTGCACCTGGAAAACATATTGATCTTTGGCAATTTATAGATTCACCCCATATGTTCAGTCTAGTTATGGTTATTATGTTGCAAGGCAGGTTGGCTCAGCTCCATTGGCACATGGTGGGGCATACTCATTTATAAACAGCGTTGCACCTCCATGTTTGCACAGAATATACTTTTTTTTTAGGTTTTGACATTACCTGAAGGACACTGGTTTTCCCGACATTCTTCAAAAATGGTCCCTCATTTTCGAAGAATGTAGGAAAACCGACAGCGATATTAAAATGATTAATACTGAAATATTTTGATTAAGCAGCTGGAATAAACTGGAACTGTCGGTAACCCCCATTTTCCACACACTGCATCTGCGGCGTAGAGGTTAAAGGTGAAAGGTAAAAAAGACATCATGGATGATGAAGAAACATTTATCGTAGGGATGGAAAACAGATTATAAGTAGCCGTTATGGATATTGTCTTAAAGTTAAGAAGTGACTGTGTCTGTCTGTTAGTGTGTGTGTGTGTGTCTGTGTGTGTGCAGGGTCCTCCTCATTCCTCAAGTCAGCCTTTCTCTGTGCCAGGAGAGAATTTGAGCAGAGCAGACCCCCCATATTAATGAGGTTATAGTAGAGGTCCCGAGTGCTGAGTGCTGTTTTAAATATTGACACCGTGCGACTTGACCTTGTGTCCTCTGGCAGCCGATCAATACTGCAAGGTATGTGGGCATGCGCGGGCATTACTATTCAACATGTAGCTCTGTGGGTGGGTGGGTGGGTGGATGTGTGCGAGGGAAGGTGCAGAGAGTGCGGGAAGGGGTAAGAGACAGGCACAGCTTTAGTGATCTGCTGTGGGAAGTGTCACTCTTCAGAGGGAACAGCCTCGGCGTCGACTGCTGTCAGATAACTGCAGCATCACATATACGTACCATCTGACTGTCAACACAGCCTCACACGCACATATCCACACATGTATTCACACCCACCGCCTGGTGTCCTGCTTTCTTTGTCCCCCAAATAATCATTCAAAAGATTTATCTCCAAATTAAAATTCAACTTAATTAAGAATGAAGATTATATCCAATACAATTAAGGCCGTTTGAACCCATCAGTCATCGAATTATCCCACACACAAAGCCTTAGCGGATCAATTTGGTCTATTAATAGCTGGCAATGGCGCCACAGCTTCCTATCACATGACCAAAACCTCAGGGGTGATTACCTGGCACACCACCAGGCTTTATGCTGCCAGTGAACTTAGAAACTTAATTAAACGAGTTAATTATTAATCAAACCTCAAGAGCCATTTTTGTTTGTCAACTGCTTCTTGGCCGGGCCGGTGGAGTGTGGCCTTCGCCTCCTGTGGGGAATAGTAAACTTTTCCCGCAATTTTCATATTATAATGAGACGGACAGATGGAAATAATAATAATGTAAAAGAAAGTTGAAAGGACTTAATGGAGAAAAAAAGAAAGCCGATGTAATCGCTGCAGCCACTCCCAGAAGAAAATGGAATTGCATTATGGAGAAGTGACAGCCCCAGAATCACAAGTTTGCTCTGATTGACTTATCGTCTCCGTGTACTTACTGTCTGTCTGTTGTTGTCAGTATTTTTGAGGAGTGAAAATTAGATTTTTTTTCCCCTCTTCTCTCAACAATGCAATCACAACAAAAAGAGGTGCTTTTCTTGGTCATTTCTGCTTTTCATAATCAAGACGTTGGAGCAAAACGGAACAAAACAAAAACCAGGAAATGAGATTAACATTTTGACAGCTTGCGTAATAAAGTGTCATAATGCTCTCTCGAGTAATGACTGCTCTACACAAATGTGACATTGTTTTCAGCAATAAGCCATTGTGTAGGAAACCTGGAATTATAGATTCATAGATATATAAATTAAGTGAAAATCCCCACTACATAAACTCCATCTCCTTGGCTCTTCACACTCTCCACTCCTTTGTTCATCGTGTGCGCCTCAGTTTAATCCACTCTTACGTGAACTACAACTGATCATCCATATTTTTTTTCCAAAACAGACATAATTTCATGGTGGCTCCGAACAAATTAACACAAGTTCACTACAATATTATTCAGTATCTGGAGGGAAGCGGATGACGAGCTCAGCTTGTTAACTACAGACGTAAATCACAACATGTTTTCTGTGTGTGTGAAAATGATATCTCCCTGTGGATCCATCACACCAACAATTATTCAGATGTGATACACGATTGAGTTTCAAACCATTTAGTTTAATGAATAAACATTTGTTCCAAACTTAAGTTAAAACGGGGTGCTGTTGTTTTTTTTCTTTCCTAGATCTTGCCACATGAACTTATACCAAATTATGTCTGAAAGAAAAACAAAAAAAACTTTACTTTCAGCCAAATTGGCTGCCATAAACAGTAATTTGTCATAAACAATCCTCAAATCCCCAAACCAACAACAAATTGGACACTGCTAAAATGTCTTCCTCTCCATGAATAACTTAGCCAATACAGTTTGCTTGTTAGCAAGTCGCAGACGGTTAGACAGCCCACGTGCATGTGTGCGGATCAGGTTAAGGTGCATGCGTGGAGAGGGAAATTGGATGAGGTGCGAACAAAGCAACCAAATAAGAAGCCGAGATTCAAATTTGCACGTTGATTCCCATTTTCCGTGTTTAATCCTCACCGTGTATTGTTTTCTTCACCATCCAGCGCACCTCACGAATCCAAACATTGCTCTTACCGCTGCTGCCTCTGCTCACTTCCACACTCCACTGTGTCACCAAGTTACGTTATATTCAAATAACATCATATATTATTCATTTTGTGACACCCCTCTCTAATTAATCCGCGTGCCTTGCCTCCACATCTGCTCTAATTTCTCGCTCTTCGAGGCCCCACATTGAGGATGTCAAGAGCACTTAAATCATGAATAAAAGTATTAGATGAAAAATAAATAATAAAACATTCTGAGCCACTTCCCTGGATGAAATGACATTGTCATTGAAAAAAAAAGTACCTGGTGATAGACGAGACTGCAAGTGAAAACTTTGAGAAGGCCTCCATTTTTCTAGTTTTTAATGAAATCTCAGCAGATCAGGTCCAGTGACCTGGACAGAGATTTACAAAGTGGTGCTTGAGTGTAAGAAATGGTACAAAAGTGAGTCATGAATTGTCCAAGGTAAGAATAAAAAATAAAAAAAGGGGGGAAAAAAAGATTGCAGTCACCAAAAACTGAAATAAAATAAAAAATAATGTCCCTTTTTCAGGGATGGAGTAAATTGAGCTTTTTAGTTTCCCTACAGCAAAGGAAGTAGATGAAGCCTTTAATGTTCCTCATGGTTGATGACATACAAAACGGTAACCAAAGCCAAATGTGTACAAAGACGATGTTGAAAACAAACGTTATTAGGACACTACTGTACTGCAGTACTGCCTACCATATTGTAAAAAGCAAGATAACAAAGAAAGGCAGTCTGGTTGGTCAGGCGTTCATCCTATCCGCGAGATAACGACCTGGAACATCAGAAGAACAGAACCAGATGGAGGCTTCACATGTTGTAGAGCAGCATAAGCTCCTTCAACTTCAACTCCGTCCAACACATTTATGGGGATTTAGGTTGAATGAGTCTTAAAATGCAGAGTGAATTTCAATTTAAGATTTCATCCAGCCACTTAGAAGATCCTTTGTACCATCAGACATCAGGCTCTTTAATTCTTCTACTAATGGTAGATGAGCTGCCAGACAAATGAATTTCCCTTTGGGGATTAATAAAGTAATTCTTATCTTATCTTATCTGAGGTGGGGCCAGCTCCTCTCCCCAGCATTGTCTCCCAGCTCTACCTGGGGGATCCTGAGGCGTATATAATCTCCAGTCCTTACCCCAAAGCCTCCCACCCAGTTGGACGTGCCTCAAATAGAAGGCACCCAGGAGGCGAGAGGCATCATCGCCGCTCCTTTGGATGCAAAGGAGCAGCAGCTCCACTCCGAGGCCCCTCCGGATTTCGGATCTCCTCGCTCTATCTCTAAGGGCTTAGCCCAGCCACTCTGTGCAGTAAACTAATTTCAGCCACTGTGTAGCCAACATCTCATTCTCTCAGTTGCTACCATACAGGTCTTGACCGACCCTCCGATTACTTATTTAAAGGGAGAAAGAAAAACTCACAGTTTGTTTGGCCTCTGCTTTGATTTCAGAGAACACTGAGACATTGCACCATAAAACTTAATTTCAGCCACAGTGAGAAGAAAAAACGAGGTGTTGTAAAACTTTTGACCATTATTTTCCAGAAAAAAACAAAACAAAACAAACAGACTGATTGAGATTTTTAACCGGACGTGGGATGCCAGAATTTCCGACCTGTGAGCAGCAGAAATTGTACATATTTAACTGAGTGGAGGATTTGATTTAATGTGATTTTGTTATCCTTGTTCATTTTGTGAGTTCTAATGAGATCAGTGATATTCTTGTTAAGGAGAAAGAGAAGCAGCTACATCCAATTACAGGCACAAAGCTCGCTCGCTCGCTCCTGCATCTCTACTTGAATCGCACAATGTGAGAGACTGGAAGGGCTCGGACAAAGCCGGCGAGGCAGCATCTCTCTCTGGATGACCTTAATGGATTCCTATCTGTAACTAAAAATGTCCATTTTCTATCTCTCTGGCATTCTCCTTCGCAGCCCCCAGATACAATAGATTTTTTTTTTTTTTTACCTTCTGTCCCCCCCCCTCCTTTGCCATCGCTCACTCCTTGTTTTCTACAGCAGAGTGGAGTGAGTCAGAAAGTGCAACTGAATGAGAGAGGGAAAAAAAGCACACAGGGTTTGTTTTATTATGCGCATGTTTTCTGTTTGTGTATGAGTGTATTTGTGTGTGTGCCTTAATGAGTTTCAGTGGCCCTCATTTATCAAACATGTACACCAAAAAAATTGTTATACGCCAAATCTGACGCAAGCATTGGCATTTATCAATCTTAACATACGCAAAAATCTCATGCCAGGTCGCAAATGTCGGATGATTATTAATAGATCATACCGATGCATCGCTGCAGACTTCATGTTGTTGCTGTTTCTATGAGTGAGAACAAGTATAAGGCTGCATGTTCATTATTTTTGAGCAACTGAGGTGAAATTAAAGGAAATGCACAGCCTGACAGATATAGGCTACAGCGTGATAGGCCAGATTGCTCATCCTTCAGCTTTTTAAACAGAAACTTTGACAGTCAGTGACAGACCTGTTATAGTTAGAGCAGTGTGGCGCCAGAGAAATTTCCTCCATTAAGAAGATCTCCTGCAGAATTGTGATGATTGGCTGCTCAGCTGCTTTATCTGCCGGACACCGGAGCTCTGATTGAGGAGGAAGACGGGTCGCTCCGGTGCCGTATGACGAGCTCAATGTTTCATAACCCTCCATCAAACGAGCATGCGCCTGGAGCCGCCATCCACCAGTGATTATGCAATCATCAATCGCAAAGATATAGGTAATTTGTGAAGCTGCCCTCTCCCTGCTGAATGCGGTAATGTCAGTAAAGTTCCTCTTTTCCACCGAGCTGGTTCGGAGCCAGTGCATGACTAGCACCGGTTCTTTGCTTTTCCATCGTCTAAGAACCAGTGCTTGGTTCTTAAAACTGGTTCCAAGCTAGCACCAACTCCTTGGCTAAAGCTAAGAACCGGTTCCTCCAGAGGCTGGTGGCGGGGTTACCTGAGCAACAGGACCAGTGCGAAGACGTACAGAGACGTTATCGATACTGTATTAAGTTTATCTGTCTGCTGTGTAATCGATGTAAGCACAGTTGAAGCTAACTAGCTGAGCTACGCGCAGTGGCTAACAGCAGCTAACGCTCAGATCAAAACTTAGTGGTCGCTGGCCGGTCACAGCGATTACGAAGACAGCTTCCTTTTTTATTTTAATTTTTCAGCTGGGTTTTAGCAGTGAATTATCGCTAATTAGATGGACCACGTCGGGTCCGGTCAACACCCGCGGGTCGGACTGGGTTTTAATTTTCAGGTCCAGGTCAGCTCTGACTTAGCTCCTTACCAGTGGAAAAGCTAACTAGCTAACTTCTTGGCTATTCCGTGTATCGGTGTAGTAAAGTAGGATCCCTCTGAAGCTGTAGTAGCTACAGGAATGTATCAGGGAATGTTATTTAAATGAATATTTTTTAGCTGCCAATTTCGCACCAAAATCGGCAACATGCACACCTACACCAGATCCTACGCAAGTTTGATAAATGAGGGCCTGGTGTTACTATTTTTCTAATGCCTCATCCACAGCCAGCATTATGAAACATATATTTACAAACACAAGGTCATGTGGTAGAACACTTTTCTCCGACACCATGAGCACTTGAGACAAGTGTCACATTTAATGTGCAAGTTACCGTAGGTTTCCCTGCACTGTTGCACTAATGGTTGTGTTGTTGAAGCAGCATGGCAGGAGTCTGGGTAATGTTTTGTCTACAGATTGTGATAGAAACACACTGTGGTGAGGTTCCCAAACGTTTAGCGCTGACCTACATTCAAAGGGTGCTGGCAAAGGGGTGCAGTCACTGTTGGTGTCTGCAGGCTTCTCCCCGAGTTACACAGGCACGCACAGTGTTACGGAAGAAATGGATATGGATGGAGAAGCAGTGCAATGAAAACTTTTAAGCCTTTGCACACATCGCAGATAAGGAATGAAGTAGTCTGCACCCAAACCCGGCTGCTCATCACCTGATTTAATTAAGCGCCCACTCACAAAGCGGAGTCGGCGATTAAAATGCCTGGTCTCCATCTTCCAGAAATGTAGCAAATGTGCACATCCTGTAAAACAACTGCTGTTCCCCTCGGCAACGTTATAGTTTCAATGCCAATATTTTTTGAGAGCCGATGTACTATATTAGGCTTTAAAAAAAAACTACAACAACTGGGCTTGTTTCTTGGTTATCAACAGCCCATAATCCTACTTTTGAGGGCTCTAGTTGTTTTTCCAATATCAGCAAGCCCACAAGGACATGTAAGCATATATTACATTGCTGTCGTATCAAAAGACGTAATGCCGTTGATATTGAAGATTCCTCCCCGAGTGAGGAAGTGTAAGGAGGTGGGGTGCCGCCACCTCACGCTTCCTCTCTCAGTCAGATCCCTCCTGGCAATTACACATGTGGGAATTGTCAAGTGTCATTTCTCATATAAAACTCATACTTTCAATTAACCCAGGAAGAGTATTAAGGGCAATACACTGCATATTATAATGTGAAAAACGCAATATATATGATTAAATGTACTGGGGCATTGTTGATGTTGGAAATCACAGCCAGGGCCATCTAAAACAAGGTTGACTGAGCACAGATGTGCCATTCATAACCAGGTTGTAACAAGCCCAGTATTGCATATCCACTCCAACACAGTGACATGGAGGCTGTAAACTGCCCTCGTAGAGGAGGTGATATTGACTCTCTCTACTCCTGAATAGAGAGCTCTTTTGGACTGTGGCTGCTCATGTTGTCTACACTGTTTCTTTTTTCTTCTTTTTTTTGCAGCAGGTGCAAATCAAGGTATGTCTGTCAGTACAGACAGCCAAACAAAATACAAACATATAAAAATCAGGTAACACTTTACTTGAATAGGTATTCATAAGATTGACATAACACTGTCATAACCATGACATAACAGCTGTCATAAACATCAATGAATACTTATGACAGATGTCGTTAAGTGTCATTCGGTAAGTTATGTCACTTTTAATGCAAAGTTTACATTATTTGAGATGTTTTTGTTCTGACAACTTGACATAAAGATAATTTAAACTGTCATAGCAGACCTAATTGCCAAATTTTAAAAATTATGTCAAGTTCTCATAACAAGGACATCTCAAATATTGTCGACTTTGCATCAAAAGTGACATAAGTTAACGAATGACACTTAATGACAGCTGTCATAAGTATTCATTGATGTTTATGACAGCTGTTATGTCATGGTTATGACAGCCTTATGTCAGTCTTATGAATACCTATTCAAGTAAAGTGTTACCAAAAATCAAAAGTGACATTAGGACATAGAATATTTCTTCTGTTGAAGCCGAGCTTAAATGATTCATAACTTTTTAAACCGAAAGTGAATGTTTTTTCTCATGACGGTGAAAGGTGGCGTGTCATTGTCCCAGTGATTGACAGCAGCTGGCAGCCTGAGCCTCCGGTATGGATCTCATGTAAAACGACAACAACAAAAAAACGACAAAATGGGACCAATCGAGACCAAGTAAACAAACACTTAAGCTCAGAAGGCATGAGCAGACTGTGGGTTGTTAGCAGTGCTATTGAAGAGTAAGGAGCCCACCAGCATCGCAACTAGGTAATTAGTCATCTAGCCTGCCAACTGATGTTAGTGGTGCTCTTTTCCTCCTGTGATTGTTTGTTCGGTGGCTCGTTCAACAGGTGCAGGACGAGGCGTGTGTTCGTGTTTGTGAGCCGGATAAGAAGGGGACTTTGGCAGGAAAGCTAATGTGTTCTGTTCCTCAAAGTCTGAGGCTGCTGTGCTGTGGTGCATCAGGCTGGTACAAAACATATTCTTTTACTACATAAACAAATTAGTAGAGTCATTTGTAGGTGACAGGGTTGATACTCTGTCAGGGCTGAAAACCAAAAGAAAGCTTTTCATGTCAGAGGAAAAATAAAGCGTCTGCAGACCTTTAAAACTTAAACTCTTTGGCATTTTATTCAGTACTTAACAAAATATGTCCAATGTTTTCCAAAAGTATATCTAATAATTTATCATATCAGTTGCATCAAATGATATCAGTATTACAAGTCAGAATCAAAAAATCTGTTGACTTTGCCATGAATAAAATTACAAATATGAATTTGTAAAGACACCAGTGGTTGGTAATGCTATTGGTTGGTAATGGCATTGAAAGCTGATTCACTGCATATTCCTCACTGCTCTGAGGTCTGTAGTGGAGCAGAATCTCTGCAACTAGGAGGCAGTTGTCTTTTGAGATCATGGCTGGTGAATTGTAGAGACAATAAAATAATAAAACAGACAAATCAATACATAAAAAGCTGCAGAACAAATACAGCCGGTAATATTTTTGTGCGTAGACTTGTCTCCATCAGACAGTTGTCCATCTGTTTTAGCTTCAGGACAGATATGTGGAGCCTGTCCCTCTTGGCCTGCAGACAAATTACCCAATATTGATTTCCAGTAGCCTAAGCCAGAAGTCCCCATTACCTGTCATGTGTTGTGTGTGTGTGTGTGGTGGTATTAAGAAGACAGAACCAGATCAAAATGAAGACTCTAATCCTATAGAAAAGAGGCCACAATACGCGATTCAATACACTTTCAAAGGACCACTTGTCAAAAAATATAAAGTGCGTTATCGATTTTCTTTTGCTCCACTTTCAGAGAATTGGAAATGTGTGCGTTTGATTTTGTGTCAATGCATTTGTAGCGTTTCACTTGACTTCTTCGCTCTCTGTTGTGAATATTTAGAATGAATCGTGATGTGCACAGCACGAGCACATCATCATCCAATTGCAATAATTACACACATCAATCCATCACAATCCATAACATAAATTTAAAAAATATGGAGCTTGTGCATTTCCCTCCACCATCGCTTTTGTTACTGAACGTGAAGGCACACGAGTACGTCACAGAGGTAGAGTGAACTCATTAACACATACAAAGCGACGCCCAACTGTTACGCGAGTGCAATGACCTTTTCATAAACTACAAACAATAACATAGAATTAAAAAAGGAAAGAAAAAAAACCATCATTAGGAGTGAGCTGTGAAACACTGTAATGAGCGTCTGCTTTTTATTACGAGCTGTAAAATAATATGCGCTGATAAAGATGCACTTTTGAGTTTCGGGCTTGAAATTGAAAATGATTCAGATGAAAACCCACAATAAACGCGTGGCGATCTGGATGAGAGATGTGTGTCAGCACCAGGTCATCCCACATTAATGGCGCTTTATAAGGTGTCGTGATTTATCTCCATGCCGTTGGGTATAATTACAATGTCCTTGTGATGTGTGTATTAGGGTTTATAATCTTACTGTATTACCAGTCATTTAAGTCAAATGTTATTGGAGCTAACCTTGGGCACAGGTATGATGTTATTATGGGAACAGTCACTATAAAGTGCACTGCAGCCATCTTCAATCAAGGATTATAGTTTTGCCAATCATCCCCTAACCTTTCCCTCCTCCCCTTTTTTTTTCTTTCTTTCTTCTCGTCTTCTCCATCCCCCTGTCTCCGCCATCCCTCCATCTTCCATCCCTCTTCATACCCGGTCCCCTCTTTCTCACGTCCCTCTATCCATCTCCCTGCCACTCCTCCATCTAATCATTTCTCCTGAGTGGGGCTAATTAAAGGGGATCTGACGGAGTGCGCTGACCACAGGAACATCAATCAATCTCTGTCCAACACAGCGAGCCCCCGCTGACTCCCCCAACCTGCTGCCAACGCGCAGCTCGCGCAAAAGGTTAATTGTATTCATTATATAAGGGACAGAGCAAAAGAGGGAGACGGAAAAGGGAGAGAGACCGTCTAAAGTCACCCTGAAGATTCTGGCTTTGGGGTGAATTCTCCGTTGGCCTCGCCGAGGTTAAACTCGGAGCAGCGACACCACCTGTCAGCTACTTCTCTCTTAATGTCAGATTCCTCTCCACCCCAACTCTGATGATGTGACTCGCATTTTTTTTTGCTTTCATGTTTCCCCCGGTCCCCTCGCACACCACTCCATCATTTATTCACCTCATCTCCTTTCCATTGCTGCATAACACATATACGTAATTGTATTAATTTAGTTGATGGAACATATGAAATGAGTCACACATCATTAATAGAGCCTCCTGATTAGTTGATTAAGCCTTAACAGACTTTGGGCTAAAACTCATTTAGTCCTTCGGGTCCGACTGACGCCACCGCTAATGAGGTTTGATACCGCTTCATTTTTTTTTTTGTTATAGATATTAACAGCCTTCAAACACACCCAACCATTTGTTATTGTAGCGCCATTTCCATTTGTTAGCAGCCGCTTCCAAAGCGCGAGGGGAAACTTTGAAGGTGTTTTTTCATACGAGCAGAATATCACAGGTGAAACTTTGCTTTGTGCTCACGTTAATAACGCAGCACATTTGATCAATCTAGAAAGCTGTGTCAATCATGTTTCGGTTTGTCACTAATTTGGCAGCATTCTTTTTTTCTGTCACTGCTTTCTGTGGATCTTAATCGGTGGCCATCCTCAAATAATGAGCCAGGTGATTACATCCACATTCAATCACTGATTGGTCCGTTGTTTATCCAACTGAGAAAAGAAGACATCAGTGAGTGCACCAGATCAGTGTAGTCTCCTATAACAAATGAGCCTATACCTAATGTGTGCAAGCAGGTTCTAATGTCCTCAGTGGCTCACTGTCTTCTAATAATCAATTAAACCATGATCAATTCCTATTGTAATCATGAAGATAAAGATCATTTAACCTTAAGGAATTATTAGTTCTAACCCAAACCACAGTCTTTTCATGAACCTTACCTAAACCTAGTACCAAGGTTTTATTCAAATTTTTTGTCATTTAAATTGTCATTCATAAAGGAGAGATTATGAAATCCAAACAAATATGACACATACGGAATCCACATGAGTCCATCAAATAAATGATACAGGGTGCTGCATTTAGTCTCTAGTCTGCTTTGTGTAACTCCAAAAAAAAGTTCCCAAGAGCTCATCCCGTCTTCTAGCCTGACAAGCCAGACTATATCATTAAAATGTATAGTCTGGCAACGACCGGCATACCTCGCCTTAATCCAAGAAGGTGGGATGAAGACTGTCTTTCAAACTGCCTCTGAACGCGATAGGGTAGCACTTGAGCGCTACGACCAATCAGAGCAAAGAGCAGGATGACGTTAGCCTGACAAGCCAATTAAAATGTATGTCGTCATCGCATTAAGCCCGCCCAACGACTCTCTAAACAGATAGAGCGCTGTGATTGGTGAACACAATCGGTGTTCGAGACTCCAAAAGTTCCTATGGCTCGTTTCTAGACCCACCTACGGAGCAAATATATTTGCTGCCGCTAGGGTGTGTCTAGATTTCTAGGCTACTCTTCCTCTTTGCCTTTCAACCTACAGAGCATAGCTTCAGAAGATGCTGTCTCCACTCCACAGCCACTGCAGCCAACCACTCCCTCAGAGTAGGAGACATAGCTGTCTTCCAATGTCTTAGAATCACTCTGGAAGCTGTAATCAGGCCCACCATGATAACAGAAAATGTTCCAAGGTTTTATTTTTAAAAGTCTCCAAACCATGTTGCACAACCTTCGCCACCAGTTTATTGTTTCCTTGGTACGTCTGCCTCTGGGTCATTCCTGAAAGCAGAGACAAACAACCTGTTTGGTTGTCGAGGCTGGAGAGCAAGTTATTCTTGGACTAGATTTCTACAGAGGCGTCGTTGACGTGAGCGGCAAAGAAAAACCAACAAGTGGCTCCCAGCGAGTGAGTGAGTGTGTGAATAATCTTGCACCTTGAAATAAAGCCAGAAATTCTGTTTCCTGAGACATGTACACATCACACATTCAGACGGGTTACAGATGAATGGGAAAAAAAACGAGTGGATAAACAAAACAAATGCAGATGCTTCCATACAGAGCGTGAAGGGTAACTGAAGAGTTTAATGAGTCATCATACCGCCAAATGAGATAAACATATCTTGGAAGAATGATGATCCGTTCAGCTCAGAGACTTGGAAAACCTCCACCACGGCACATTGAAGTTCCTCTAATGGGTCCTGCTCGGATGTTGATTTTTATTTTTTATTTTCGTAGTTTGATACCCATTGGTATATGTATATTTGATCAGTGTAATATTAAGTAAGATTACTCTGAACAACCCTAAAGGCATGTAGATGCCTGGTACTACTTAAAAGCAGGTTTTTTGTCAGCTTGATCAAGCTCGTAAGGACTTCAAAAGATATCCTGGCTCTCGGTGGACAGGTTCATTAAAATATTTAGATTTCATATTAGGTTTCAATTCGTAAAAGATGTGTTTGGTGAGTTAATCTTCCGCAGCCTGTTAGAAAGTATCATTTCATTACATTTCCTTTCTCTTTTGCCCCTGTGAAATTCTTTTAAAATGTGTTTATACATTTGTAATTGAACTGCGGAGGTGTCAAGAGGAGTGGCCCGGCTGTTTTACACATCATACACAAATATTAATGCTTGCAGCCTGATTCTCCGTGTGAGCCTTTTGTGCCGGTATGCAAACTTTCCGCAAAGAGCTCATTGAAACCACTTCAGAACTCGTCTTGAATTGTTCCCTTTCATTCACTTTCACATTTATTCATGCAAAACGAAAAAAAAAAGGAACAAGAAAAAAGAAAACTCTTTCAATACCAAGGTTAAATTACAACGACAAAAACTTTTCAAACATATTGTGGTGACTGTAGAAACCGCCAGAGGTGACACATTTAGAGATTCTGCCCGGCTCTACACTAGGCACGCAGCAAAGATGGGAAACTGTCTTACAGTACCTCCCACCATACTGTACGTTTCTATTTTGACAAGACGGTCTTGCTGCTGGACAGAATGAGTTGTTTTTTTAATGAATGTTTGAGCTGTTTCTTGCCATCAACCCATTAACGAATCAAAAAAAATGTGAATTTTGAAAATTGATTTTTTTTCTGGCTCCGATTTTTGGAGCCCAAAGTGCTGCTGGGTTTGTCAGCCATCCCTTGAAATACGGTAACATCTCCTGTTTGAGGATTAAATAGCGAGTCCCCTTCTGAATCGATGGGTTTTGTCCCATATTTCCCCTTTGAAAGCAGCATCATCCCATCTGCATTCTGTAAAGAGCCGTCCCACTCTGCACGGGATCAGGTAAAACTGGATCCTATTGCTGATGGATGCCGAGCCGTTTGGGACTCCCTGGGGAACCACAGTTGGCTGCTCCATGCGTCTCCCACTGCACTGCCAGTTATTTACTTATAGGAAGGATGTTTATGCCTGATCTGTAACAGGAATCACTCTAATGAGTTTCCATAAGAGTCTCTTCTTTGTAGCTTACTGGCAACAGGGCTATGTAAGCTGTTAAACCTGCACACACTCACACATCACCAAGAGCAGCGTGCTCAAAACAAACTCGATCGTACGGGGACACGACATTTTGAAAACCCTACTTACAATCACCAGCCTCATCAACGGCGTCGGCAGCCTCCTGCTGGCTGATTCACACTCTCTTAGCAGCTTTTCGCTCCCTCTTGACGAGCTCTGCGTCTTCGGCGCCTCAGGGCAATGACACGTACAAATGGGGATAGTGGCGCTCTCATGGTGATGTAATTTCAGGAAGATTTTGGAGATCCAGACCTTGACACTTTATTTATTTATTTATTTTGTATACTTTTTTTTTGCTAAGTTCCTTTCTTTCTTTTCACACGCACAGACAATAGTCCTCCTCTCTTTGCATCTTTATACAACAATTTGGTTGAAAATTTTTAAATAGTTTCAGTATCTTTACAGTTTATAGATTCTACATTTAAATTCTGCTGGTGCATTTCTGCCAAGTTAGATGAAATGATAATGAAGAACTAATGATGTATGTGACCATTACAATCTGACTTGTTTTTGGGGAAAAGGGATGTGACTTGGACCCAGATGTGATTGCAGGAGACACATAATCCTGTATATTCCTAATTAGAATATAATGACCTGTCATATGTGTGCGTACACCTGTGTAAATTGTGTTGTACTGCTGCTGGGATTTTCAGTGTATCTGTGACAACCTGCTTGTAATTGTTGTGGTATAAAGCTTTTTTTTATTTATTTTTACCGTTCTCACTTGCCTCTTATCCTCTTGGCATCAGCGTGTGTCACCAGATGTGTCTTCAGCACCCAGCAGACACCAAGCCAGCGGTTAGTCGACACAGCAGCTGTGTAAAGTACATGTTACGCTGCCTCCACATGGCGGGGAGGCGGTACTGCCGCCACAGCTGGACACTGAAGTCAAGGTCACAGGGAGACTGTCAACTGCTGGAGACGTACAGCGTCAACCTTTGTCCCCCGGGGGGGATTGTGTGGATGTTTGCATAGAGGACATTTTCAAAGTGTTTGTCGTCTGTTGCCTGTCTCGACAACTGTGTGTGTGTGCGTGTCTTGGGGGAGAGCTACGCTGTGGTAGTTGGGTTAGCCTCTCAAGCACCATTATCACTGGAATAAACAACAGCTAAGCTCCGATGTCCTCTGTGCCCTTGTTCCTCTATTAGATGGTCTTAAGTTTGTGTATGTGTGTATATGTGTGTGTGTATGTGCGTGAGCTCAGATGCCAAAGTGTGTTTGTGCCTTTTCAGCAAGCCCCTGCTTTCATAATTTGCAGAGCGATTGCATGCACACTTAGATAAGTGCCCTCTTGATTTCCACTGTTGTCTTAATTAGTTAACCAGTTGATTGTGATTTGAGGGGATTTCTCACCTCTATCTTTTTGTGCGTGTGTGTCTGTGTGTGTCGATTAAAGGTACCTCATCCCGTCGCTGGACCGCTCCCACGCCGGCTTCTACCGCTGCATCGTCAGGAACCGGGTGGGCGCCCTTCTCCAGAGGCGCACGGAGGTACAGGTGGCCTGTAAGTATCCAGGAGGGACGCGGGTGAGACACAGAATGGATGGATGATAAATAGAGGGAGAGAGACAGTCTATCTGTGTGTGAGAGAGTGAGACTGCCTGCGGAGTACACAGTTTGCCCACGCTCTGTTTGGCTGCCTTTGTATCAAGGACTGACACGGGAGGGACAGATGCTGGCAGGGTGAAAGATCTACCTGCATCTCATTCAGGGTGTTATCAACCCAGACAGCTGTTCCACTCAGCATTCTCATTAGATTGATATTGTTGCCGCGGTTTGTTTTTAACTTTCAATATGACCAATCGCTTATTTCATTCTCTCTCCTTTGTCAACAACATCTGTCGCTTCTTGGCGAAAATGGGGCTCAGATGTGCCGTGTTGCTGAACATTTTCGGAGCTTTTTTTTTTTTTTTTTATTCCGAGGCCGCTCAGCTCCCTCGCCTTGTTAACGAGCTATTACAGACACGTCGCAGAGGTGTCTAGAGTGTTGTCACGGTAAATCCACCCCGTGCACCTCACCTCACCCACCCACCCACCCACCACTACTACACCCCATAGGCACAGCCGCCTCACGCCCATTATCCCACCTTGCCGGGGAGATGCCAGGTTCATTGGCTTCCCCCTTGTTCCAGCGACATTTGAGTGGATGTGACACGCCGCTGTACCTGACTGAACAATGCGGCTAACCAGGCGTGAGAGAGAGGAGGGGACGGGGAGGGAGACAGAGAGAGGACTGAACAGTCCCACTGGTCCACGTCTTTAGCGTTGGGCAAACACCACTGCGTAAGCCAACCCCATCTTTTCCTCCAGCGGTCTGACTCTTTTTTTTGTTTCCGTTGCAGTTTCTTCCTCTCCTCTCCTTCCCTCTTGACTTTGCCTGTTGTCTGGCCACCACTGCTTTCTATTTATTTCTTGGCTTCCACCCCACTGTTATTCTGCTTCTCTTTATTCCCACCTCTTCCCATTTCCATAATTCTCTCCTTCCTCCTCATCAGTCGCTCATGACGGGGTGCGGATGCTGTGGCAGAGCAAAAACAAAAAAAAAGAAGAGGAGGAGAATTAAGGACACCTGCAGAAGAAATGGATGAGAAAGACAGGGGAGGGAGAGATGGGGAGATCTCGTTTGGAAGCTATTCCATTGAGGCCGCACAATTAGGATTGCAGAGACACACCTCGGAGAAAGGGAAACATGCCGAGGCATTAGAGATTAGGGAAGGGGAGGAGGACATCACATCGCCGAAACTGCAGATCAAAGTCAGGGGATTTGCACACTTCCCAGATTTTCATTTAAGCTAAGCACCACAGCTGCACCGCAAAGCCAGATTACCTTTTTTATTCTCTTTGAAAGAGAGCGAGAGGGAGAAAGAGAGAGATGGAAAGAAGAAGAAGAGAGAGAGAGAGGGGAAAAGATTGCCATCGATGCACAACCACTCCAACATCCACGGTTCAAAGCCCTATACCTTGATCCCTACACGTTTCAAAGATTTTATTATTTCTAAACTGTGTTGGAACATAATTGAGTGTTTGATGTAATGTTCAAATGATTTCAGCAGTTTTCTTTTTATTGTTTCCATTGAATTAAAAAGGCAAATATATCCTCCTGAGACCCGGCCCATGCAAGTGTGTCCTCTGTAGTGGACATTTTGTTCACCTGTATCTTCCTTAAGTATTTGGAGTTACCCTATCAAGCTCTATAGTACTCTGTAGAGGACATCCTGGGCTTTCCAGTGATGTGTCATGTGATGGGTTTGCATGGTGGGAACTTTATTTTTTTTCTCTATCAAGATGGCCGCCATACCGAAACACACATTTCATGAAGAGAGGAGGGGTAACACAAATATTTGTTATCTATTGCTATTTTTACCATGACAATTATATATATTTTTGTTTATTAACATGTAAATAACAATATTATTACATCTGAAAGCAGTTTCATAATTTCTGTTTTGAAATAACAGTCCTTTTATGAATGTCAACTGTAGTGGACACCAGGACCATTTTAATGTATTTAATGACAGCACTTTGTCGTAGGAGAAATAAGTGTGGCAGATGGGATTCTAGTAGATAAGAGAGAGAGATTCAGATTTTTTTTGCTCAAAACAGCACCAAATTTCATCAACAGTACAAACAGGGTCCCATCCCATAATACAAGGCATCAAACACCTGCAAGCTTTGACTGATTTCTTCTGAAAACAAACAAAACACAACGTATCCACTCTCATCCAGCTGCTTCCTACTGATGCAGAATCCCTGACAAGTCGATTACCGAATGCATCAATGTTCCTATCTGTCTTCCCTATGTGTAGTTGTGTTAGGTAACCAGTTTAAGTGTTTAAGTTAAGTTTTCTCAACATAACACTAGCAGGTATGACAGGGAAATGGGCAGGTTGAGTTGCTAATACTGTCACAGTCAGCAAAGTGTGCGTGCATTTTTGGAACCAATTGTGACTTGTCACTTTTCAACTGCATTCGATAATCGACTTGTTAGGGCTTATGCATTAACAAGAAGTGGCTGGAGGTGTATGGATTAGTATTTTTTTTATGTATTCTTGGGTTAATATCACTATTACACTACTATAATTATGTTACTATAATTATCTCAATTCTATTGTATTTTCACACGGAAATCGTCCCGTTGTCCTCTACAGTGGACATGCTGTAAAATTAAAATAAAAAATAAATTTAAAAAAATAAAAATTGTAAGGTGTTATTTTAGGCCCAAACAGATAGGAAATCAAAAAAAGAAAAGAAATTGTAAGACACTTTTTTTCTCTGGTTCTCAGGAGGATATGGCCCTCCTCTCACCTTTAAAGGAGCTGTATCAAAAAAAAAAAACTATTTTAAGGATTTCAGCTGTCACTTCTTCAAAAACCATTCTGCACTTTCTTTTCTTTTAGCGACAGCAGTGGTGGGAGACAAAGACAAAACGTCGGCTTGTTACTTCTGTCCAAATAAAGGGTTTACAGTCAGCATCAGCCAGTGTGATGTGAATCAGAGAACCGCACGGCTGGGATTGAAAACAACAGCCAAAGTCGAAGCAAAGTCTGCACCCACTCATAGACAGTATAGAGTATAGAGAAGGGATATTAAGGCAGTATTTTTTTTGGCAAATTTAAAGATATAATGAGACAGGAGAGAAATAAAACCACTGTAACAAATGAAATATATTAGGGGATGATAGAATACTGTAGCAGCAGCCCTGGTCATCTACCATGTTGAGTAATGCACACATTTAGAGTGTGATCGAGATTGATTGCCCTCCAATGCATCCACACAGGGGGATACAGAATATGAATATGAGTCAATTTAGCGTCCCCTCTGTGTCCCTCTGTGAGTCATTACATTTCGGTTCCTTCTAGCCTCCTTTGATATACTGTGGAAACCATGGCAACAACAGTGCACTGTCCATCAAAGCAGCTCGGAGTAACATTGCAGAACAGAAAAGCAGATGGCAAAAGCTCAGTGGGCACCAGAAAGTCAGATTCATAAGAGAGACGGGGAAAATTTTGCCTGTGACTTCAGACGCCCCCTTTTTTAAAAAAATGTTCCTGTAACCCTCTTGCTCTGTTTTCCCTGATCATGTGTTTGTTTTCCTGTAGTCATGGGCAGTTTCGAGGAAGGTGAACGCTCCCAGTCAGTCTCCCAGGGAGAGGGCGCTGTCGTCCCGGCGCCGCGCATTCGCAGCTTCCCCCAACCACAAGTCACCTGGTTCAGAGACGGACGCAAGATCCCGCCCAGCAGTCGCATGTAAGTCCTCACGTTCTCTATTTTTACTTGCGTTAATTCCCGTGAGGTCCCTTTCTTTTTTTTTTCTGCTTTGGTCTGTGTTTATGTTTGATTCTGCGACTACCTTTGTGTTGCTCTCTCTTGTTCTCGGAGAGTCTTTGTGTGTTTTAGTTTGAAAGCATCTGTTCCTACCTGTCGTTTGTCATTCATCTCGTTACATTTCGTGGTAAAGCAGAGTTTTGAGTTTCTCCTTCGGAAACGAGGGCCGAAAACCAAAGCGGTTCCGGCGCTGTGTGAAATGGAATCGCTTTGTCTTTGTTCCTCATTTTTTGATTTCAAAGGAAAAACCCAGATCACTTTTATCTCAGCTTATCTACTGTATGTATCTGTCTCTGTCTCGTTTCCCTCCTCTCCTTCATTTCGCTCTCAACGTTGGGGGAGGCTGTGTTTTCTGAGGTTAGCTATCAGTGTTTGCCAGCCTGGTGGTGGTGGTGGTGGTGGTGGTGGTGTTCATATAACACCATCAGTGCCTGATAGGGCCAGTGAGCTCCGGAGCTGCTGACAGCCTCAAATGGGATTGTTGTATTGCTCTGCTATTCTGTTCACTTAAAATGGAAGGGCGTAAATGGAGAGGTGGATTGGGATAGAGGTGTGTTTTCTTTTTCTCATTTGCTCTGTGGTCCAAAAAAGGTGCAGTAGAACTATAGTTTTAGTGCTTTAGATGCAGTGTTTTTGTAAGTGACAGATGCATAGGCAAGTCCCATATTTCATTTGCATGTTTTGTTTGATTATAAAACAGCTCTAAGTTCTAAATGAATACTGTGAAGGTATCGAAGCCGCAGTCCACAGACAAATGCAACTTTGTGATGTCATAACGAAGCACTCACCACTCTCACCCTGCCCTACCAACCAGACTTGCAGAATTCGGTTTATCTGAGTGCTTACCTGAAATCTTCTACAATATCCATGTTCAAATTGGTAAAGATATAAGTATTTATGAGGATATTAAAACACAAGAAAACTGTAAATACGGGACCTTTAAAAGAGGCCTTCGCATACATAGCTTCATACTTTAACATTGACGGATTATTATGTCTTCTTTCATTGTCTAAACCTGGGTGTTTACATCATCCACAATGCTGCTATAAGCTCCTAAGAGTCCATAATGAGACATGGTACGCTCATGCAGGCAGCAGATAGACAAGAGCATAATAATATCCGTGTCTTTTGTCGCTGCTTCCCGCTTATTACAGGCTATACATTCCATCTACAAGCCAAGGTGAAAGTGCTTCTTTTCTCTTTCAATGACTGGCAGTATTTTTTTTTTTTTAGTTCCTGCCTTTGCAAGGATGATACTGCGTATGTGTGTACCTGCGCTTAAGGGTGTTAAAAAGGCACTTATCCCCCATCTCATCACATCTGCATTTCTTCGAAGTGGGAGGTGACCTTGCCCTTGGTTAGAGTGAATCTTTCTTATCAGCTCCTCATCATCAGTAATCATACCCTGACCTAGAATGACAATGAGACAAGCGTCCGGACTGACTGAGGAGCTGAAGGCCTTGGACGGACACAAGTCGTCCACTCGCTTTGCTTTTATTTTATCTCATCTTTTTTTTTTTTTCTCGGCTTGTTGAATGATGATACACTGTTGACAATCACAGTGAAAAGGGTCTGTTGAAGAGTCAACACTCTCTTTCAACTCCTTAATGTGTTCACATCTCCATCATTCAGATCCCTCCACTAGCTCTTCTTGTCTCATTTATTTCTTCTGTCGACGTCTCTCTCCGTCTCTCTCACTCCCTTTGTCTCCATTAAAGGGCCACCCACTGTGTGCGCTTTGCTTTTCTTCATCCAAGCTTCCTACCCTCCAGCACTGAGAATGCTAATTCCTGTACACATCACCAAGGTCACTGTGTGCAAATCAGCGCCGTTGATAACAGGCGGCCTTTTTTATTGAAAATCATTTAATTGAATTTGATTCGTGCCACTAGCGTTGACTCTGTTGAGGCATCAAAGTCTGACTAGTGGTGGTGGTGGGAGGGGGGGGTGGAGGAAGAGCCACAGAGAGAGAGTCAGCTCCAGCTGTGTGGTCTCGCTAAACATTGTCATGGGTCACTATACATAATGCTCATAGTCACATCTGGAAGATCTGTCCACTGTTGGTCAAGTTAAAGGGATAGTTCAACATTTTTTGGCAAATTGGCCTATTGCCATAATCCCTAGTTTTAGGAGTATGTTTGTTACTTTTAAGTGTCGGTGCAAGCTATTTTTAGAACGGCGGAGCAGAGCCGCGAGCTGCTCATGGAATTTCTTGGTTTTTTCTTGGTTGTGACCTGCACATTCACCACGCTATGAGATAATAACAGAATGTTAGGAAACAGAGTTGTTTTTGAGGTAAATTCATGCTAAACAGCTGATGTGCCTACAGTACCCGTCGGGGGCAGTTTTTCAGCTGGCAGTCTCTGCATTTGCTTCGAAAACAACTCTCATAGCGTTTCGTTATTATCTCATAGCGTGTTTTGGAGTTGTTGGATTGTGTATTTGATGAGTTTGATTAAGGGAAATCAAGAAATCCCATTAGCCTCCATAGCGTAGCTCTGAGCAGCTCACGGCTCTGCTCCGCTGTTCTAAAAATAGCTTGCACCGACAAATAAAGGTAACGAACCTACTGCTATGACTATAGAGTTTATGGCAATGGGCCAGTTTGCCAAAATGTTCAACTATCCCTTCAAGGCACCATGTCAAGGCACATAACACAAGTCAAGGCACCACGTGCTACGACCATGGTGGCAATTTTCTCTTCATTTTAAATGAGTTTTCTTACTTTCCCTCTCTGTGCTTTTTTCCCCATCTCCTCTCATTGTCCCCTGCTCCTGCTATTCCTCCTCAGGTGTCATAACTTTAATTTGCCAGCTCTCCAGGGGTTCGTCTTGCTGCCTCTCAGTGTGCTGCTTAATCACACCTTGGCAATAGAGGAGAGAGGGAGGGGGGGGAGCAGCCTGAATCAAAATAACTGTGGTAATCACCTCCAACCAATCTAACAGCTAATTAAATTCACAAATCCTTGGAAGGATGTTGCACTTAAAATACATCTTTTGCTGCGTCGTGTTTACATTTATATTGTGATCAGCTTTGCCCTGTGCTCTGTGTGGAAAATGATGGAAGTTGCTTGAGCTGCTTCTCCTCAAATTGCATCATTCAGTCCGCATCAGCATTTACAGAACACATCCAGGATAATCTGATCACAAGCAGACACCTCAAAATACACAGGAGGTGTCATTTCAGCTCCAGACGTCACCAAAACACCGGGATTAGCATTTGATAGAACTTATTCAAATCTAAATCAAATATCAAATCCATTTATCAAATGCAAATCTTTTAAATACCTAGGGAGTTTGTTTAAGGGAGAAGGGAGACAAGTTCTTTTTAGCACATTTACATGCACATAATCATCCTGGTTTTGATCATATTGGAGAGACTAAGTGTGTCTCTCTGTCGTATCTCTGCTTTTCTGCAAACATGCACGACTTGATTCCTCATTTCTGTGAGTTTCATCAACAATTGAGCACATCAATATGCATTCAATATTCAATAGAAGCTGATTGGTCAACGCATCTGGTCGTGGCTGAAATATCTCAACAGCTATGGAATGGATTTCTATGAATCTTTCAGCAGATAATCGTGGTTTGACTGACTCTGATGATCCACTGACTTCCCCCACAGCGCCACCACGGGGTTGATATTCGTGATTTTGAGCAAATTATCCTCATAAGCACTTGTAGGATTGCCGTGAAATCTGGTTCAGACATTCATGTCCCTGTTATGATGAATTGATCAACATTGCTGATCCCTCAATTTTCCATTGCGCTCACTGGCTCCAAATTTTAATTGGTTTTAATTGCTTCAGTGCTTTGTTTATGACCAAATACCAGCAAAGCCAATGGCATCAGCATCAGTATTTTTTTTTTTGTTTGATTGCAAATTGGCAAATGTTATCCTCTTAGCACACTGAACTGAGGCTACTGATGCTGGCAAGTGTATAATGCTAAGTGCTGAACATCAGCATGCTGACACTGTCAATGTGAGCAGATTCAGACATTTGCATTTCATTCAAAGCCTGTTCACCCAGATAGACTTGTTGTTCATTCAGCACAACAACCAAATGACTTTCAACCATTTTTTTTATTCCAAAAGTTAGAAATGAATTTGAATATTTGTTTTTAAATTGTCTCATTTGAACCTGAGTTTACCAAACAGATTATTACATTCATTATTCAGCTTAATGACCAGATGCTTTGTTTTGTATCGTACACTGAATTCGAGAAGGAATTAATTATTTAATAAGAAATAGCATTAACACTCATATAACCAGATTTAGATTTTCATCACATTTGGAAAACGGTGTGTTCATTTCTGCACTTTCTGAACTTGAATCCTCAGGGTTTGGAAAATATGTAAATTCAAACACAGTAAAGTGTGAACACGACGTACCACTCACAGACCCTGGATGTGTGAAAGAAACCCACATAAACTTGCTTGAATACAGTATTTCTGCTTCCCTGCTGCCAGTTTCCCCCTGGCAAGGCAGCATCTCGCTGTGGGACTGTGACTGCTCTCTCTTTGCCATGTGGCCTCTGCAGCTGTTGTTCTTGGCGTAGGCAAAGACTCCTGTGCTCTGTGTGTGTGTGTGTGACAGTACTACACTCATAAACTTGGGATTCACTCATTGTAGTGTTTCTTTCTGATGGTCCTCGCTGTGCTCTCCCTCTTCACTTGTCTGGGTGCAAGAAATTGTGTCCTTGTTTGACTCGCAGCTAAAAATGCAGCGCTAGGCATCGGTCTCGCTGCTGTACAGTGGATCTGTTCTGATATAGAGCGGGATACAAGGAGAGAGAGAACTTATTTAGCACGGATTGGCCATTATTCTTCCCATATGCAATGGGGGAAAAAAAAACAAACTTTGGCAGGGTCTTTTCCATTCGGTTGCCGTGATTTGTTGTGTTATTTTGGAGACTTAATGCGGTGTATAATCAGAAGCCCTTCGGTAAACACATTTGATAGGAATTGTTGGACTCCCCTCTCACTATTTCACCTCTGACAACAGCAACTTTCCCTCCCGCTACCTGGTTTTCTCCCCCCAGAAACTTTACATTGACACTCAGCCATGGATTTATCTGCATTACGCTGAAAACAACCTTGTAGAGGCGTCGGTGAAGACAGAACACAGAGGAGCCTGACCCGGAGGAGTCAGTGGGAGGACATCCCTGACACACGCCCATTGTAATTCCCTTGAGTAATCTGCTGTAGCTACTGATCAATTAATGGCCCCTGCCTGTGATGCGCAAGTCCTGTCAGTCTGCTATGGATTCCCCATTAGTCACGGGGGGCCAGTGAATAGCCAAGCCCTTCCTCTACATTGCACTACGTCCAGCCGGCCGGTATTAGTCATGAACCCGACAATCTACAGGTCAAAAGGGAAGGAATGTCGAGGAGGAGCGAGCTTCAACTGAACTCGGTGAAGTCTTAAATGAGTAATTACATGTATCTGGGGCAGCACCTTGTGTTTATTTGGTCTGTAAAAAGGCTTATTTTGTTCGATCAGTGTTTCAAAACCCATTATCGTTGAGAATGGCACTCAATAGACCGCACATCTCCATCAAGGCCAAATAATCCTGCACATGTCAAATCCTGATTATTATGTATTGTCACCACCAAAAACCTACAAACTGATAGATGTTAATAGCAAAAATGTGTGTGATTTTCTTTTTTTACATCAAGATCTGTTCATTATTTCTTGAGAAAGTCATGAAAAAGTTAAAGAGACCCCGAGGAGTTTGCTTTTGGTTATAAAAGAGTTGCATATTAAGGTGGATGAATCTACAACACACTTGTTAATGGGTCCATTTTCAAAAATATAACGTTTTGTCTTTATAGTTATTTTGATATTATTGTTTAATAGTTGACTCGCCCAGCATCTTTCCTGGTTTCCTGGCCGCTGCCCCGTGGGAATAACGCCGCTGGATCGCTAGTTAGCATCGTTTATGGTCGGAACGGTATCTGATCGTCTTCGAACTTCCGACTTTCGTTTTGATGAATGAAAACATTCTTTGCAAATGTTTTCGCTTTCATCCGTCTTGCGCTGATCCAAGAATTTCACCTTGCGGGCGGAGGCTCATGGGAAATGTAGTTTGAAAACACTTCAGCTTTCCGAAAGTTCTCATAGTCACTTTAATAGTTTAGTTTTTGAATTTAAATAATCTGTTTAATATACTCTTCAAATATTCATTTAAATTTAAATATTTTTTATTATTATCATTATATGGCTTATAAGATGTCAGAGAAGGTTTCCCTGGGCCCAAAGTAATGCTTAAAAGCTCCTAATTTTGTCTGAAAAGCAGCAGAAACCCCAGAAATATTCACTCTACAATGATATTAAACAGAATAAATGACCCAAACCCTCAATACTGGAAAACCTGGAACAAGTAAAACCGACTGCGGTGATGAATTGATCATCAAAATCATTAGTTACGGATCATCAACGAATGGTTCAGCTCCAGCGTGGGTAGCTATATCAGTTGGCGGCGTTATCTAAGGGAAGCCTTTTGTGTTTGATGTTGTAAACACAAAACGTTATAAATGCAAATCGAGGCTGATCGTAAATGGAGTTCATTTGGATGTCACCGTTTCACCTGCTATCTTTTTGATCTTTTTGGGACATCCCTCCTGTCTCACCCCTCGCTGAGGCCGACTCTCTGAACGCTCAACCGACCGAGAGCGACGGGGAAAGCAGAACGCGACCAGTGAGCCACAAATCTCTAGTTCATGCCCCCAGTGAGAAAACAAGTGGCTGTTTTTATGAGCAACACTCCCTCACCTCTCCTCCTCCATCTCTCCATCCCCAGGAGCTGTGGCTTTTTCATCACAGGTCTGCTGAGCAATAGGGCATGCAGGCAGCTCGCTCTCACTCGTCTTTCCCTCCCCCCCCTCCCTCCTTCCTTCCCTCTCTCTGGCTTTCTTCTGCCGTCATCTGTCTACCGACTCCGCTTTGAGTCATACCTTAGCCAGCCATGTGAGCCGCTTGATCCCGGCGACCCCTCTCCCTCTCTCCTGGGGGAGGCCATCAGTCGACCAGGGCCATTTGTCTGCATGTAATGGAGGTCTGAGGCTGTGGAGCGAGGTTAGGCCCCTCACGGCCCAGCGGAGAGGGACAGCGACGACAGATGCCAAAGCGCTCTACAGTGCCCGTGCGGCTCTGTCAACCTGTGTCAGGACTGGATTAACATGATAAGATATGCATGCAGACTGACAAATAGATTGAAACAGACACCAACATGTGCTCTTATAAGCCCGTGCAGCAGAATACAGAGTCCAGGGACAATGTGTTCCTAATTAAAGAGAGCAAACCCTGAATCATTGTTTATCTAATTTCACTGTAATGTAATTTGTTACTATTAATGAAAATTGGAGAAGGAAAGCATCCAGTAGCAAATGAAACATTTAAACATCCATCTCTGTGTTTCAATCAAACATAAATCCTCATCACCATTATTGATTAAAGTGCTACAGAATCATTATAAGGCTGGCAGTCACTGAAAAGCCACCCTTGATGCTAAACATAAATAAATTGATCCAGAAGAAAGTAATTGCATATGAGACTAATACTGAGTCTTGCTGCAAGCAAAAAAAAAAATGGAGTTGAACATAAAGCTGCACAGTTGGCCAAGAGCAGCTGTCCAGCACTGCCAGGCTCTCTTGTGGGCCCCACAGCTCTTCCTGGAGAATGATAATGGAAAAGGAAATTGGGTTGGAATAAGGAGAGAGAGCGTTTCAAAGACGCAGGAATAAACATAAAAACCAGACAGAGAAGGAGGCATGTTCACACATATCTGATTTGTCCGAATTTCTCAGCTCTGTGGCTTGATAAATCCCCGCGCCGTGCCGGATACGTGGTAAGCAACCATTACGAGCCGGCCTCAGACAGCTGCTCGCGACAGCCACGGAGGGGCTGGGGAATAAGGTTGAATAAGGATGACCAGGACGCATTCAGACGGAGAATGAGAACGATAAGGAAATAAGTGACACGCTAAACACGAGAAATGACTACAGGCAACTTGTTAAATAAAAAAATAAACGGAACAATTTCATTACCTCTTTAAAAACCAAATTCTTGCCTCCCTGTCCCGGCTCCCTTGGTGTACATGTAAAGTCATTCTGGATAATTGGCTTACTTTTAATTTCTTCCTGCATCATGTGGTCTTTCATCCCCGAGGCATGGCGAGCACGGCGACCCCTACCGCAGCGGCCCTGATTATAGGCTGAGGGGAGAGGCTTCTCAGCAGGGAGGCACATTAAAATCAACTAACAGAGGTACAAAAAAAGAATAAAGTGAAAGGGAAGCTTCCCGCTCCCACCAACATCGATGGAATCAGGACTTACCCGGTGTGATCATTGCGGAAAGCTGCACGAAGAAAAGATGGCACTTATGCGACCATCATCTTTCACAAACTTGATATTATTTCAAAGAGCAGGGGCTGCGTCACAATGGGGACACGGGCCCTTTGTGAAGTTGGGGCCCCCCTATAAGTTAGCAGACTGTACATCCATCCTCAAGAGTTTATGAAGCGACAGGTAAGGAAGTTAAAGCCTCGGATTGTGTTCCCATTTTAGAAAGGTCCCGGGCAGTCACCTGGGATTCATTCAGCGCTTTTGGACACTTCCGTTATGCCCACATCCCTGAAGGGATCCATAATTCATAGCCGTGCGTCCCGGATGTCACCGCTCCAGCGAAGCTAGCATTAAATATTTACCGCAGATCATAAGCTGCAGCCATTGAGGCCTGCCAGCCCCTTTAGGAAGACTGTTTTCAGTCTCAGCATGCACGGGGAATCACAAATGAGCCCGGCGACTGGGGCCCCGCTTTCAGATATTTGAAAATCAATCACTCCGGAGAAGGATCTCATAAGTCATCGTACTGTAAATGCTAACGGCACAGGTAGCTATACGCAGCGTACACAGCACATCACTCTCTGGGTGCAGTGTCATATTCATTTCCAGCGAGCCTCTCGGGAGCCACAATTAGAGATGATAAGGTTTTTTTTTTTCTTTCTATGCAGTACCTGTAAATACTGTACAGTATGTGCGCTTGTATACCCCCTGCACACACACACCTCCACATATCTAAGCATATTCTCCCTTTCTCACCGGCGCTTTTGCTCCCTCGATAAGGCACAGCAGGTAGTTAAATCCCCCGCTGATGTGATGAAGGTCAGACCGGGGGAAGGAGTAGATTGAGAAGTGCAGCGAGTCAGATTGGGAGGAGGTGAGAACGAACGGGGTCGTCAGCGGTGAAGCAGGAACACGGCTTAATTGCACCTGACGAGGGTGGAAAATGGTCAACTCTGGTGCAATTACAGTACATCTGTAGAAGACGCCATTACATGCAGGGGATGGAGCAAAGATTTTTTTTTTTTTTCTTAGTTGTTTGTTATTGATTACTAAAATCACTGCCATTCCAGATTGAACGCTGCCAATAGCTCTGGGAACTTTATAGAGAAAATGTCGAAAGGGAAAATCAAAGAGAAACACCACTCAGATGGAGGTGGTGGGGGCAGGTAGGGGCAACAACAGCGAGCGACAGTTTTCTGAAAGACGGAGCCTCCTTTGGATCTGCGGCCACGGATGTGGATATTTCTAGTTTGAGTTTATTCTGAAAATCTGTCCTTCTCTTATTTTCGAGTTCAGCTGTTGCATCACTCGCACATGGTCACGTTCAGCTTGTGGTGTAATGGGAGTAGACGAGAGAGGGGGATGGAGCGGCTGATGGGAGAGGGATAAGGCCGGAGGAAAAGATATATGTGGAAGGAGGAAGGCACCCGGTTGGAACGTGCTATCTACATCCAGATTGTTGAACAGGCACGGAAAATAAGAAAATATTGATTGTAAACATCACGGGCTGTAACATCAGGGAGGGGGGGATTGGGGAAGACAAGGAGGAGGAGGAGAGCGAAGGAGGATTTCTCTCCCAGTGGCCGCTACATAGTCAAGGGAAAGTCCAAGGAAGGATTGGATAGAGACGGCAACACATCAGGTATTAGCTCCTATAGGACACCTGCTGAAAATGAATCAGGCTTTTATTTATTCAGGCATAATTTCAGCAGCTCAATGAGTGAGAGGCCATTGTTTGGTGCCAGAGGTTGTTAGCTGCCAAGATGCAGGGCCACAGGAAGCAGAGGGGTACAAATAGCCAATTAAAAGCTCTGGATTATAATGCAGGACTATCATATTTCAGAGGACCATGAGGCCAAGTATGAACAGGGGAGGTTGTCAATATCCCTGCCTTGCTCAGTCAGCACCAACACATTGTTTACACATTGTAAATCGATGCAACTAATGCTGCTTGAATGGAGTAATTAAAATGTTTAATGCCCTTTACAGCCGTCGGATCAAGTGTGACGCTCACCAGACTTTAGCACTAATTAGGCAGTCCGGGGCTACATTTGAATTATTTTTTCCCTAAGAAGCTTTCTCTGAACGTGCTGATCTCGAACGTGCACATGAAAGCGTTTCCGTCTCGCCGGGCTCTCCGTTCACCTCACCCTGGCTTCTCCTCCTCCTCATTAGCCTCTTTTTTTTTTTTTGGTTGTTTCTACTTTCTCATGTGGTTCCTCTTTCTTCCCTGCAGCGCCATCACACTGGACAACACGCTGGTCATCCTGTCCACGGTGGCACCGGACGCCGGGCGCTACTACGTCCAAGCGGTTAACGACAAGAACGGGGAGAACAAGACCAGCCAGCCCATCACCTTGTCAGTGGAGAGTGAGTAACTACTATACTATACTACTTCATGATGATTGTAATAATATATTTCACCACAATGCCAGTGTTCCTATTAACAGACATTTAAAGGAATAGTTCACCAAAAAATGAAATTGAGTCATTAGTGACTCACCCTCATGCTGATGAATACTAGCAGTTTTTTTTCCCTCAAAGTGCATCTGGAGAAAATAAAACTACACAAAAACATTGAAATATTCCTCCACACCACTCATCCGCAGCAATCCAAGTGTCCTGAAGGAATATAGTCCAGAGTTTATAGTCCAAAGTGCACCTGGCAAATTCAATACAAGACTGTTTAGGCTGTAAAAAATGTCCTAAATGACGTTGTTTCGAGTAAACTCTGGACTATCTCCCTTCAGGACAGTTGGATTGCAGTGTGTGGAGGAATATGAAATGGTTCTTGTGTAGTTTTATGGACGTTTTTTTTGTGTCGGGCCCCATTAATCTCATATAAAGTTTTAGTTGGACTACGAACCGGCCTCACGAGTCTCCAGATGCACTTTGAGGAATAAAAAACTACTCTGGAGTAATTCATCAGCATGAGGAATGAGGAATGAGGAATTTCATTTTTTTGTGAACTATTCCTTTAACTACCAGTTTGGAAGAAATGCTGTTAGTTAGCATCAAGTTTCACCCACTGTTTCACCAACTACCTTGGTATCACTTATTTTATTGCAGCAAAGGTTTCAACCGTTGCTGTTTTTATTATGCAACAGGTTATAATTGCTATTGAAAAGCAATGGGTCAATACTTAACGGTAATATTGGTGTTGTTTATGACAGCTCTTGACAAGTAGATTAAAGAGTAGATGAGATAACTTTTAATGTTTCTCCCAGACTGTTATGTAAACTGTCGTTCATGCTAACACACGCTTAAAAATCTCATTAAATAGCTCCTTTGAAATATCAAAATGAAGAGTACTCACTATTTAAAGAGGACTCTGTGGGTGTTAAATATTTCATATAATGAAGAGTAGTTAAGAGTATAACATTGCATAATGTAAATTAAATTAGTTTAATTTTCATGTCATATTTTAAATACAGCACTTTGTTTTAGTGTTTTTACATTGTTATAATGCAACATTTATTAAAGAGAGGATTTACTTAAATCAATGTTGCATTTATTAAATAGCTCAGTCTTTATGACACGATTTGATTTAACTGCGCTCAATTATGTCCGTGGCCTCATTCACACATTGTTACAGACGTTCACACAGAGGGAGGAGAAGCTGCAGGGAGCGGGGCGCAAACACACTGTACTGCTGCCAAGTACTTCTTAATATTCACCAGCATCCTTAGCTCCAACAGCAACAACAACAACAACAACAACAAAAACACAAGATACACAAATCAAACCAATTCAGATGGCTTCAGCTCAGCAGAGTGAAATATAAGAGGAAACCTGACAGACAGCATCTTATGACACGGTAGACTGGAGTTCAGTATGGAAGTGAATAAGGAGGGTGAGGGTAAGATATTACAGTTGACAACACGAGGGAGCAGAAATAGCCTGTGGCACATATGGAGAAGAGTGGCAGAGTTGATTATGCTAGTGCTGGAACACACACACACACACACACACTCAGACTCACACATGCACTGACACTCTGGTTCAGGTTAGATAGAGAGCCTAGTGGGAGGTCTCAAGTCAGCGGGTTTTGTGGATTCATGCCATGCATTTACATGAACATTCCACACATGCTCCACATATGCACACATAAACACGCACACGCACATTCACATACACATACACACACTGCTGGGGGAGCCAGTGCTGAGGGCTTTATGTGTTTAAGTGAGTACTTTTTTATATATTTAAATATATATATAGTATATGCGTGTGTATCTGTCAGTATCTGCTGCAGCAGCTGTTCCTGCAGTGACGTCTTGAACACGGCGCTTCCCATGAGCTCTCCTGGCTGCGACAGAACTTGCAAGAGCGAAGGGGCCAAGGAGAACCCAGAGGAGACGAGGAGCGCTTCATGTTTACTGGTTCCATAGTCGAGATGAAGTTTAAAAAACTTCAACAAGAGTAAAAATGTGGCTGTTATGTTGCCGACATTGTTGTAACTGCCTCGTTTTTTCTAAAATTGAATGTTGCTTTAAGAAAAGAGTTTCACTTTTTAGGAAATACACATATCTGTGTTTTTCTTTTTTCTGAGAGAGATGAGAAGACTTAGATCAATACTACAGTGTTTTGTCTAAATGGAAACACTTAATTTTCTACCAAATATCTGATCATTCCAACAATTTTTGCCAATTATAGTCGGAATGACGGTACTTTTTTTCTTTTTTTAAAAAAAATCCTGCCTTTCCGACAATTCCTTTAAGAGTGTATTTTTTTCCCCAAAAGATTTTGCACTGGTTGGGTCTTAGGGAATATTGAAATGTGGTGGGACGTCGGAATGGTGGGATGTCAGGATACGTATAAACCCTTGTGTCCAGTCTTGTCAATACCGTGCTCGTCTCCAGCTCCACAACTGTGACATTGACATTGATATTGATATTGTCGCTGCATGTCACACTTTTCAAAAATGTTGAATTGGAAAGTAAACAAGAATTCATCCAGGTACGACTATTTCAAATGAGCAGTGTTTTGCAGTCAGACCTTGGCCTTGCATGTGTGTTTGTGTGTGTCCGTGTGTGTGCGGCTGCAAAAATAGCAGCCGTGCAGAGCATCTAATGACCCAAGATGGGTAAGATTGAGCCATGACAGCCCCTGTAGCCACATCTGACATATAGAGCCACAAGCACACTCCCAGGGCATGATGGGATTGACGGATCAGTGTGAGTTTATCACAGACATGACACTCAAGCAGCACACACACAGACACACACACACACACACACACACGGTGCTTTCACTGCCATTGGCTGACTCTTCCTGATGCCCTGCAACATAAACCCAAGCAAACACAAACAGACATAAACTAGTTTTCTGAGTTTTATACGCACATGAATACGCGTGTGTATAAAACTGTGTGTGTGTGTACATGCATGAGCACACACACACACCCCTTCAGCTTTGTTTTGGTCAGGCAGTATTCTTCTCTTCCCATTTGTGGCTCTCCAGTGGAAATCTTATTACACACAGTCAGTGCACTGTCTTGTCATATTCAGCCCATCTCTCTGTCAGAACTCAGATACTGTGCGTGCACTGGTCAGCTTCAATATTTCACGTCGATGAGCGCCCACAGTGTTCACCGGGTGGAAATGAAACATACAGTGTAGGACACCGCTGTCCTGAGAACTCCCCCAACAAATCTGCCAGTGGACTCTCCACATTTTGTCTCTATTAAATATATCTGCTTCTGTCTGTCTGTCACGACTGTTGCTCTCCGCTTAACCTCTCCGTCTGTCTCTTTGTCTAGATGTGGGAGGTCCTGCAGACCCCATTGCCCCCACCATCATCATCCCTCCCAGAAACACCAGTGTGGTCACAGGCACCTCGGAGGTCACAATGGAGTGCGTGGCCAACGCCAGGTAAACATCCCGGAGCTTCGGGGTCAAAGAGCAGTCTGTTAAAGGCTCAGATCCTGAGCAGATGTAGATTGTCCAACACTGTGTGTCAGGATGAAGGCAGATATCACAAAATCTGGGCAAATGACTACCACTAGAAATAAGTGAGAAGACATGTGGGGGTTTATGGCTTAAAGGGATAGTTCAACATTTTGGTAAATTGGCCCATTTCCATAATCCCTATAGTTTTAGGAGTAGGTTCGTTACCTTTAAATGTCGATGCAAGATATTTTTAGAAGTTTTCGAGGTAAATTTATGCAAAACTGTTGATGCGCTTTCCCGTCGGGGGCGGTTTTTCAGCAAGCAGTCTCTGCATTTGCCTCGAAAACAACTCTGTCTGGTAACGTTCTGCTATTATCTCATAGCGTGGTGAATGTGCAGGTCACAACTTGTCCATGAGAGCATTTTGGAGTGGTTGGATTGTATATTTGATGAGTTTGATAGATTGAAGAAATCCCATTAGCTCTGTAGCGTAGCTCTGAGCAGCTCACGGCTCTGCTCCACCGTTCTAAACATAGCTTGCACCGACAATTAAAGGTAACAAACCTACTCCTAAAAGTATAGGGACTATGGCAATGGGCCAATTTGACAAACTGTTGAACTATCCCTTTAAAACCAGAGGTTTGTAATCCATACATACATTTTAGAAAATAAAATATACTGGACTGTACAAAGGCCCATCCTAACAAGAACATTTTTGCACTTGAATACATTCCTTGAGGGTTGAATGATAAGTAGTAATTGATTCCAGTATAATTTCTCTGGTTTTTCTTCTCTAGGCAAGTGTTTCTTGATTCATGAAGTAGTACAAATGTGAGTTTAGTGTGGTGTGAACTGAAGATATTTGGCATCACCTCAGTCCAATTCTTTTTCTTCCATATGTGGTGCTCCAGCAGATTAAACAAATTGATGGATATGTTTCACATTGTGAGAGAAATCAAATTTGGATCAGTGTTGCTGAACCAGAATCGTTCTATCATCACGCACAAAAAAGCACACATTCATATAGGGATTAGAAAACACCTGACACCTCTGCTTTGCTTTGCTCTTGTTGTTGTTGTCGTTTTCCTTCTGTAGACCTCTTATCAAGCTGAGCATCTCTTGGCGTAAGAACGGCGTGTTGGTGACCAGCGGCTTGAGCGACTTCAACCGCAGACTGACCATCCTCAGTCCTGTGGTGAGTGACTCCGGCTACTACGAGTGTGAGGCCATTCTCCGAAGCAGCAGCGTCCCTTCAGTCAGTGCCGGGGCTTACCTGCATGTACAAGGTAAGAAATAAAACTCAAAAATGTTTCTTCTCTTTGTGTTAGGGGTGACCTCGAATAGCCAGCTATTAAACAATTCAATTCGGCGATTTCTTATTTGACTTTATTTATCAACCTCGTCTTTGAATCGTCACAAAATGTGGTTATGAAAAAAAGATTGTTTTTTTTCTTAATATAGAGCGGTGGTCCTTGCTGCTGAATATCTGATTTTACATTAAATGTATTTGTTTGCTTATCTTTGTGAAGTTTTATTTACAATATTAAACTAAGGGACACGTTCTCTGTCTATTGATCGCGCAGCACTTACACACAAACAAACAACAGCGCTGTCCATGGTGCTGTGAGACTTGACCCCTGAACCGTCTATACAAGCACTAATGCACATATCATGGCCACACAAACATGAGACTTTTCATTCTCCATACACAGTTGTTCATTCACAGCACTCCAACTCATACTCATCACCCTGAAAGAAAGACGGTGACATCGTGCACGCAGCCTAATGAGTGAGATCAGGAAAAAGGATGGATGGAGAACTTCCTGTCATCTAATGCCTCATCTAATGAATGAATTAGTCGACTATGAGCAAAATCTGACAAATCAGATTCAACTATTAAAATCCTTAGTCGAGATATATAATACATGTAGCATATAATACAGCATTGTTGCATCTTGCTGCAAACGGTATCTTCTATGTTAACGCTCTGGTTTCACACTCATTCACACCTCTTCTCCTTGAGGAGGAGGTCAAATTAGTACTATTTTTAAATTGTTTTTAACATAAGCCCCTGAGGGCAAGAACATGTATATAACCGAAAACACAAACAAACTTAGATTTGATTGGAAAAGTTATTTCTTGGACTCGGTGTTTGTTTTCGCTCTCCGTGTTTTATCCGTAAGGTTTAAAATGGTTTGAGATTTACCTTTTTATTATTACGCTGCAGGAATAGAGAAAACAATATGATGAGTACTAATGTATAATTCCTGCCTGTGCTTTCACATCAGCATGACAACCTGAATGGAAAGTGTTTCTACTTTTAGCTTCATACATTAGATCAAGTGTGTGGGAGTAAAACTTAGCATTTAGGCTCACAGGTTCAAACAAAAGAGCTGGTATGAAATTACTATAAATATTATTAGACCCCATATGAATCTGGCAGAGGTATACAGTGGCTGTGGAGTCACGAGGCGCTGAGGAGAAAGTATAATTGATTTAAAAGGGAGAAAGCTAATGGTTGGCCTGAAGAAACGGTTTAATAGCATTGCTTGAGTCACTTTCATTCCATCCCACCGAAACACTTTGATGTTTTCAAGGTTGTGATGTGATTGAACGCACAAGGTGTGGTGAACTTTTCGCTCAAAATAGCCGAGTCCCCCGCCCCCCCACCAAGAACACTTCTTAACCACTGCACAACACCAATTACTGATTTCCCTAATCAAACTACTGTATAATATCCTTAATTTTTCTTTTTTTCAGCTGCCATTTTGACTCAGCATCACTGCATTTCAAAGCAAAAAAAAATATTAAAAGTTCAATAGCACCTTAATTCAGTGTGATTTCTGACGGGAACTGTCAGTTATTGTTTTATTATCACACATTATCACCTTTTAACTTTGTGTGCCATGTGATTTATTCACTGTAATGTTTGCAGTGTTGTTTCCCTTTTGATCAACTCATCTTCCCGTCTTTCCTCTTCTCTCTCTGTCCCTCAGAGCCACCACAGTTTATAAAAGAACCAGAGAAACACATCACAGCTGAGATGGAGAAGGTGGTAGACATTCCCTGTCAGGCACGGGGTGAGCGCTGTGTGAATGTGTGCGCATTTTAGTACT
Organism: Decapterus maruadsi; assembly: GCA_030347415.2. NCBI lineage: Eukaryota > Metazoa > Chordata > Actinopteri > Carangiformes > Carangidae > Decapterus > Decapterus maruadsi. Next base: position 5,699,569 of record CM064888.1, on the reverse strand, counting down.
CAAGGATGTCAAAGCATATTAAATAATCCCTGTTGTGGAATACTTGGAATATTCAACAAACACTGAAGCAATTTTTGTGTCAGTGCAAATCTCCCGTGATTAGTGCCATTTGAATTTTGGATGAACTATCCCTTTAAGTGATTTTATTTTACTCTGCAATACTGAAAAAGAGAAGCACGGCTTACTGTCAGTGGGAGCTCACCCTCCTCCTCTGTCGCTCTCTGCAGGAGTGCCTCAGCCAGACATCGTGTGGTACAAGGACGCTTTGCCCATCGACCCGGTGAAGATGCCCAGATATCGGGTTCTGGTCGGGGGCAGCCTGCAGGTCAACGGCCTGCTGCCCGATGACACGGGGATGTTCCAGTGCTTCGCCAGGAATCTGGCAGGAGAAGTTCAGACCAACACATACCTGGCTGTAACCAGTGAGTGCACCAGGAGCTGATTTTTAAATGATTTTCCACGGATAATTACTCCTCTTGAAATACGTGTTTTAGCATTAACATTTTCTTCTTTTTTTTTCAAAGAAAGACGTTGAATCCGTACACGGCTCACCCCAGTGCCTTGTCAGAGTAATTACTTTACAAAAATGAAAAAAAAAAAAATTAAAATAAATAATTAAACCTGGTGGAAGAAAGAAAAGGCAGTTTAATGATTTAAATTGGTTTCTACTGTTTTATTCATGGAGGCTAACATTTATATTTTACCAGTGTTTATAAAAATCTGAAATACCTCTTTTTCCAAGGAGATGAAGGACACGTTCAGCCGGTAGACTGGTTGTGTTGTTGTGTCAGTTGGTTCAGCTTATTAGCTGATGAACTACAGTATAATACTGTTTCATGTAACACCATCAAGAGTTTAATTTATCCAGAAGTCAGTCTGATCATTAACAAAACTCTGAGCCCAGGTGCACACTGGTGCTCAGCGCACTACTTAGCAACTGTCAGCTTGCTAACTGGAAAAGGAAAAAGTAGCCTAACACAGCGTAAGGAAACAAAACTGTTCAAACATGGCCGGCGGCACAAGAATTCCTTAATGTTGCACAAGGGCCTGGTTTAATGTTACAGCAGTGATCACCACCACAACAACAACAACAAGAAAAACACTAAAGCTAATTAAAACCATGAATTAGCAGAAAAAGGGGGGTTGCAGGATGTCAATGCTCAGTGCACCTGCTGCTACCATCACTTTGCAGTTTAACATCACTTACACTCTTAGAAATAAGGGTTCCAAAAGTGTTCTTCTACAAGGCTGAGGTTCTACCTGGAACCATTTGCTTTGTTCTTGGTAACACTAAGGGTTCCAGTAAAAGGGTTCTTGGTGGAACTCCTTGTGTGGGTTCTAGATGAAACTGTAAGAAGTCGGATATTTTCTGGATGAAACCCCCAGTAAGGCTTCTGGGTGAAACCAATACGCCATAAAAGGGATTTTTGTAGAACCTCTCATTGGAGGTTCTAGGTGTAACCTTTCACAGATGGTTCTAGGTATAACCCTTTATGTGTTGGGGTCTAGATATAACCCTTTATGTTGGGTTCTCGGTATAACCCTTTATGTTGGGTTCTCGGTATAACCCTTTATGTTCCAGGTTGAATAGAACCTCCTGGAAAAAAGGGTTCTCCTATGAAGACAAACCTTATATGGTTCTACATAGCACTTTTATCTCTAAGAGTGTACAGTACAGTCGGATAAAACTGGACTCATTGAACCTTCTTTTCATGCTACAAGGTCCAGATGTAAGACTTTGCGTGCCAGTTGTGGGTGATTTCAATAGTGGACAGGTCTTTATAACTCCTATTCCTCTCCATATCAAACACGTATAAATACCAGACCTTGACATACAAGATAACCACCATTACTGCCATCATCTGTGAATAGACCTGTAATGTTTTGCCTGATCCAGAACCTTTTAATAACATGACTGGAAGGTGTGTGGGAGTGGGGACTCAGAGTTCACCAGTGAAGGTGTCAAGCAGGACTAATATACCGAACATATCTGTGTATAGTTGTTTCCACATAATACTAATACTGTCAATTATGATGGAATAAATGTCTTTTATTGACTTTCTCAGAAACATACTAAATGTGTTTTTCATTATGTCAGTACTAAAGAAGTGTGTTTTAAAGCAAACAACTGGCGTAGGCATATACATCAGCAGATGAAAAGACTTAATGCAGCTATTAGCACCTAAACTCTTATCACCTAAATGACTGAATCTGTTCATGTTATTTTTTACTGAGTGGATCTACGGGGATGTGAAAAAATCATTGGTAATTTCCCTCGTCTGCTTGACATGTTTCTGACATCTAATTTTCTTCATTTTGTCTCAGTTCCTGCTGCCTTCACTCCACGCTGCACCACATAATCGGAATTCATGATATTCTCACTCCCTAACTCACCCCTTCCTTTTCCGACTTTCCTCTGACACTCATCTTCTCTCCTCTCCTTCAAGATCTCATCTTAACATCTACCTTCTTTTTTTTTATTATCCCTGAGCACATTAATGCCCCTACTTCTCCTTCTGTCCCACACTCTCTTCTGTCCTGAGATCAACACTGCTTCCATGACAAACTCTCTCCTTCCTCCGTTTTCTCTAGGGACTGATACAGTTTCCTGTCATCCTATAAAAGCTTTGATTTATGGCATATCACAGATAGGGATTTTAGTTATCTACATAGTGCCTTCTCTTTTCTCTCCGTGCTTTTCCTTCCTATTTCCACTATCTCTGCGGGTGCGAAAAAAAAATAGACCAGCCAGAGACAGTCAAGGCACCGAGGTGAAGGCTATGTCGATCCCTGAAGAATTAGTGGGACAAAGCATCGACTAAACGCTGAGATGCAGCAGCCTGCCGCTTCCAGGAAATGCGTTTGAAGTGGGGTTTTGCCACAGACAGTTATTCTCTCATCTCTAAAACCCTCTTACCTTCTCACATTACTGTACTCAGCTCACTCTTTATTCCACTTGTGATTGTCTCCTCCTCCTGCAGGCATCGCCCCAAATATAACAGCCGGACCCTCCGACAGCACCGTGATCGACGGCATGTCAGTCATCCTGCACTGCGAGACCTCTGGCGCTCCAAGACCGGCTATCACCTGGCAGAAAGGTGTCTGTTACACATTATGCACACACACATACGCACATCTAGGGATTATGATGTCTGTTATCTATACACATGGGACAATAGTTTGCCGTGGCTTAACAAATAAAGCCTGATTGGATTCCTTTGCCAGGATTTAGTCTGCACTGGGTTTTCCATGTTTGCATCCCAATAGGAGATCAAGGAAACACCGTCCTTGTTTTTCCTCAAGATCTTCTTCCCTCTCTTCTTTTTTTTTATCCCTGAATACCTCTTGTTTCCCTTTCCCTCCTTCCACCATTCTGTCATCTTCTCTATTCATCTGTCTTTCCTCTCATCCGTTTCTTTTCCTTCTTGCCTGTTCACACACATTCACTCCAGGCGAGCGCGTGTTGGCCAGTGGTTCGGTTCAGCTGCCCAGGTTCACCCTGCTGGAGTCAGGCAGCCTGCTGATCTCCCCCTCCCACATCTCAGACGCCGGGACCTACACTTGCATGGCGAGCAACTCCCGGGGCATCGACGAGGCATCCGCCGACCTCATGGTTTGGGGTGAGTGTGCAGGGGATTTAGACGTACAAGGCCTTTAAATATCCCTTGAAAGACGCGCTAACCTGATGTGACATGTTGCAAACACACGAGCGACCTCACATTCACCCAAAAACAGACAAGTGTTTTAACAAGAGAGTTTCATTGAGAGGCATTTCTGCTCAGAAGAGGTTAGGGAGACAAGGTTGTGCATTGTAATATTAAAGCAATTCTCAATTCCTTCACATACAAAAGCATTCCTCTGTGCAACTTGTCGTCATCAAGGAACCAAATACAAAACAGCAGCATGTCATTTACACTGAAATGAGTTTCCTCAAATTTTTCTCTTTTTCTCTCAGGAAGAACGTTTTACACCCTGTTTTCTCTTCTCCTCGAGCTCCTTAGCCCTTTACAGGGCAAGTGACTGTTTTTGGACACTTCCGCACATGTTATATTTCTGCCCCGTGCTCCCCGTCAGTAAGAGCAAGAAACATGTGGTCTTTGCAAAGACCAGGGTACATTACGGTATATGTCATCATCATAGCCTCTGACTAATCAGCAGAAACCAGGAATGCCGCTAAATTCCTCTTTTTTTCAATCGCGGAAAAAGACGCTCAGTCGGCTCGGCTTGCGGTAGTAATTACTGTAGATCGATGCATCACAACTAATCAAGCTAAGTTGATGACACTCACACATTTTACAGTTGATTAGTCATGACATAAGTATGATTTGTGGAGATCTTAGGGAAATGAGTGAAAACACGCCATGAAAAATGCAGTGACCATATTTGATCATACGCCCATTTATGGTAAACACTGGAAGTGTCTATTTTTGGACATATGCCCTATTCAGGTAACAAACCATAATGTTGCCTAATGTTTTTATGTAACTTAACAGTGATTTATAGAGAATTTTAGACATTTTGAAGCTACAAATAGTGACTTTATAACCGTATAAAATAAAATATTACAAATGCCTATATACATATATAAAATTATTATTACAATAATATTATAATAATCCCAATGTATAAGCCATACATGTTCCAAAACGTAATAATTTTTGCACGTTATGTGTTTTTCTTATATTTTCTATACATACTGTACACTTATTGGAATTTTCTTTACCACAAACGGGCAAGGAACCAAAAATGGTCATTTCGTTGCCCTTCAATTTCTACATGAAAATGAAAAATTTTGAAAAATGTCAAAATTGCAATTAAGTTTTGTTATGTGCTAGAATAACGATCTAAGGTTGGAATATTGAATTTCAAACTATTTCCATGAGCGCCCTATAAAGGGTTAATGGCTTTCTCTCTCTTCCTTTTGCCTCTACAGCTCGCACCCGGATCACCACGCCCCCACAGGACCAGAGCGTCATCAAAGGAACTAAAGCCATAATGACCTGTGGGGTCACGCACGACCCCAGTGTAAATGTCAGGTAAGGGTACGATCATAAACACGGAATTATGAGGTAAAATCACTAGATTTATATTATTTACACTGAGAAGCACTTCAGGAATAAAGACAACAGCTGTATAATTGAAGTCTAGACATGTTAAAACAGTGAGAAGAAGAAATAAAGGGAAGTCTGAGGGAGGATAAAGATGGTGTTATTCTCTGTTTTTCTTGCTGTCATCAGATGAAAAGATAAAACAAACAGCGTGCCAGTCTGTCTCTCAATAGTTATTTCATTTTTAACTAAGTAATTCCACCAAAACAGCTGGGCGCTGTATTTTTTTTTTTTTTTAGCAAATGTTAGTCAATCAAGTGTAAATAGTGCATTTGTTGGGGACTATTGACTAGTTAGTGCAGCAGGACGGTGGATATGAGACTGATTCGCCACCCGCCGCGTCTACATGATGTGTTTTTAATCATCTTTGGATAACAATGAAGCTCGATGGCACAAACAGACAAAAGGTGTTACTAGGATACGTTCATTGTTTGCTATGCTTTTTCCATGGGTTTCATTATAAGAAAATATGTCCAGCCTTATCATGGGAAAGTATCTCCAATGTCTGCACAACAAAAGTTAAAGAAAAAAAGACAGTATGCTTTGGTTCAAAGCCAACAAACAAGCTCTGAACACAACACCTGAGGTCTCATTTACTAATACATGTGAATGCCTGACCGCCATTGGCTGAATTTGGTTGGGAGTGATTGTAAAGATGCAAATGAGCGAGCCAAGCTAACAAAAGGAGGTTGACTGGATGCAGAATTCTTGTTTGCACACATTCTGCCCCCGACATATCTTTATGTATTTATCATCTCGTATGTGAAAGTGAATGCCTAACAACGCGCAGTAGTCGAGCATCAGGCATGCATTAATGAAGAGGCTGCAACATCAGCTGATTCTCGCTGTATTGTTTTCTCTACCTTTGATTGCTAATTAGTCATTTGCTGGCCCACGCACACACGGTATTTATTATTTACCTGTTTGTATCTTATTATTCCATGCTGCCGCTGCCGGGCTCTGGTTCCCCCACAGGCACGTTAATGGCTCCATGGAATGCACGTAAACACATACAGTACTGCTCGGATCCAGAAAGCTAGTGTCTGCTGCTCGCGACCAAGACATTCCATTTTGCACAAAAGCAAACACCTACACATGCTACACATTTGTCGTCCGCCGCCGTGCGCACGTGTCAGCACAAAACACACCTCCGTCTTACAAACGACACCATAGCTGCACACAAACCATCACTACAGAGCTTCTTTTTTTGTTTTTTTTTTAACTGAATTCCAAGCTTGTAGCCGACATCAGTAGCGATCAATAGACCATTCTGTCCCTTTCTACTCAAAAGAGAAGGCGACATCTGAAGCTACGTTTGAGCTGTGCAGTTTTGATGAGTGTGAATCCAGCGTTTGATATGCAGCCGTCATCCGCTATGATATGCATGCAGGGCAGCTCTGATGGCGAGTCTGAAGAGATGGAGGGGGAGAAAGATGAAATGTCTCACTAATAACATATTCCTCTCAGCCTGTGGTGGAACAGAAGACAATGCAAACTTCAGTTTATGTATTGCTTTATTGTCAGAAAGGGTTAAACCTCCATCTGAAGCTGATATGATGCGAGGTCACTGCATAGTTCACATCCCAGCAGGTGGTAACTACATGTAAGCGATGTAAGTACTGTATGTTTTTGCAGTGACTAAATGTGTTATATATATATATATATTACATAAAGCAGGGTTTACATTGATTAACAGTGGTTCAGAGTTTAAATGCACAGAATCTCACTTTTTGGTTGACTATATATAGAATATATACAGTATATACAAATAGAATAGAGATTTTCAGCACAAAGGAATGCAACTAATTATCTGGATTTAGTTGACTGAACAGAAGCGAACTGAAAAAGTGTGTTACAGTATGTAGGTGATCCCATATGTTTCATCTTTCCTGTGTTCTATTGACCTCTCATTGACTCCCCCCCTCCTGATTGGCTGACTTGTTTTTTGAGCCGTAGAATAAAAATAAAGCCAAAAAAAGATGTAGAAATACCTTTGTTTATAATGTGAGACCTTTAGGCTTTATTATCAATTGCCTGTAACATTTGTATTCACTGACCCAAAATGGGATAGGGGGGATTTATACTATCTGTATTGATAGGGTTAAAGGTACATTTGAGGCAAACTCCACCTTGCAGCATTTGTAGAAATCCTAATTTCATGCTACATAGAGTAGATGTGTGTTTGCTCATATTGCTTTGTATTTTTCAATCGGCTTTGTATGTGATGTGGTCCGAGCATTTCTCACGGTGTGTTTATTCTGGGAAAATAAAAGTCATCTTAAGTCTTATTCTCATTTCGGTTCGCCATTGCAGCTGATCATGATTACATATTTGTCATCAATAGTGAGGCTCCAAAAAAGAGTGATGTTGATGAGGATTTCCAGGAAATTGGTTTTCTGTGTTTCCCCTCGGGTCAGACTCAAATATGAGTGTTTGAGATTATTTCTTTTAAATTGAAGTTTTTTTTTTGTTTTTTGGGAAGACTATGTGTGAGGCTCCTCTCCTTGTCTGACAGTGCTCTTGCCTGAGTGCCCATTTTCTAAATCTCTACAGCGGCGGTGGTGAGAAGTATTAGTGAAACGTGTGAAGGACGGCAGGTTATAAAAACTGGCTGGCTCTGACGATGAGCTCTCTGTGTTCCAGGCACGTCTGGGAGAAAGAGGGCGTCCCCATCAACGTCCAGTCCACCCCTCGCATCCGCCTGGACGCCGACGGCACCCTCCACATCTCCCAAACCTGGTCGGGCGACATCGGCACCTACACGTGCAGAGTCACCTCGGTCGGCGGCAACGACTCCCGCAGCGCTCACCTCCGTGTCAGGTGGGTGAACCCCCCTCTGGCCTTCTCCGCTTGCCTGACTTTTCCATCTTCTCCCTTTTTTTTTTTTCCTTCTTTTTCATTTCTCACATCCTCCAATATACTCCTGTGCAAAGACACAGGTAGGAACATGTTCGCATTCGTGTGCGCACTCACACGTGCACGAGAGCGAGTCACGCGCTTATCACCGCCAACCCTTTCCCTGCCATCCCGTCTCTTCTTATTGACACCTCTGACTCATTTCCACTTAAATGACGCCTGTTCTTCCTCACCTTCCCTGTCTTCATTCTCACCCGACACACTCCCGGCCCCGGGGGATCTCCACCTCCATTCCCAACGTGTGATACTACACACTCCCAGACACACACGCATGCACACACACACACTCGTCTGTATTGTTTTTGTCGCCTCAAATCTCTTTCTTTCTTCCGAAACTTTTCCTGTTTCTGTTGCACACGCTGAGCCGCTGCGGAATACCAATGAGACATCTACGTTTCTGTTTACCTCTCTGACTGACTGACTGATTGTTTTTGTCTTTCCTTTGTCCCCACCAATCGGCCCTTCCTATTGGCTGCCTGCCTTTCGACTGAGTTGCAGTCTGTGTTCGTCCTCTGCTATGAGGTTTATCTATCAATCTGCCTGTGCTTATCTGAATTTATGGCCAAATGAATTAATGATCCCCGGCTTTGGCCTCATTTATTCATGTCTTTGTCTGTGCGTTTTCTCCCTATCTGTCTTCCCCCCGCGTCTTTCAATCCATTTCTTCCCCTCCGATGATATCCATCTCGTTTTATTTGCTCGTGTGTCCATCTTGACAAGGAGCCATCTTTGCCGTCTTGTCTCACCACATTTCATCACCTGTCCGACTGATCTCTCTGTTATAAAACATTCAGCTCCGCTTGAGGTTCGCACAGGCGACGCTTTCAAGAGAGGAGCAAAACGGCTCCCGGTTACTCTCCGGCGCTGCGGAGGATTTGTTTGCTTGTGATGGGAGAGATCCTTTTTTTTATTTATCCGAGTTGCCCCGCTGTTCCCTGCAGGCAGCTGCCCCATGCCCCGGAGAACCCCACGGCCGAGCTGAGCACATCTGAAAAGAGAGCCATCGACCTGGCCTGGGCCAAGCCTTTTGATGGCAACAGTCCTCTCATACGTTACATCCTGGAGGTCTCTGAGAACAGTAAGTCCTGGAACATCCTAACCTCCTCCTGTCCGTGCATCCTCCTCTTATCTTTATTTGGAATGAGCTCGTGGGACCGATGTTGCAACAATGACCAAAAAAAGACATTAAACATTGCTTGTTGAGATGTGTTTCTTGCAGCAAATGCACCAAAGCACCTAAAAGAGAATTTTTAAAGCACGATCAATAAAGCTAATTAAGAGTGCCAATCATTCCTTTTAATCTTAACTTGGAAGTGGAAGCTGTGCTACAGTAAATCCCTTTACAGCTCTGCATGTAACTAGTATGTTGAACTTAAGTAGATGTTGTGTAAGAGCCGTGTGGGGCTTGTAATCTCCTCTCTCTTTCCGTTCATTTTCTCCTCGCTTCTTTTTTCCCTCAGCACGACTTAGTGGTTTTTAATGAATTCACTTTTTTTTTTTTTTAAATGTGACCCACCGTGACAAAATGATTGCAGGCATGAAATAGAGGATGCTTCCTGAATATTAGCGGCATTACTAGAAATGTTACACTCCTCCTTTTGGTTTAAAATACAAAAAGCAAATGTTATATTTTATGGGATGTTAGCATGGTAGGGAACAATATTGGAACAAGTGTGTAACATGTTACTTTTCCTTGGCTACAGATGCTCCCTGGGCCATCCTGCTGGCCAATATTGAGCCGGAGTCCACGGCGGTGACGGTCAGTGGTTTGATCCCGGCGCGCTCCTATCAGTTCCGCCTCTGTGCCGTTAATGACGTGGGGAAGGGGCAGTTCAGCAAGGAGACGGACCGGTGAGCTAAAGACAGACACCGCACAGTGAGGTCGTACACATTCATCCATGTGTAGACTATATAAAAACATACAGCAGCCTTTTGTTCGGGGGTCTTCAAGCTTCTCTTTGCCTCCTGCAAACCAACTTGGATGGAGAAAAGGTTGTTTTTTTTATCCGTTCTGTCGGCTTCAGATTCAGCAAAATGTTCAGTGTGGCAGAGAGTTTGTGTAGTGCATTGTTTAACTGGCAAAAGCGCAGACGAGTAAAAAAAATAAAAATCATGTGTTATAGAAACTCGTACTTGTTAGTAAATTGTACATTGTGCTCCTGAAATCTGTTTCCTAGACAACCAGTTTGACTGATCCCTTCATTCAAGATTGAGTGAAGAGGGATGTATGTGTAAGCCAACTAAAGCGGAGACAAGCGCCAACATGCAGGGTTGCATTTAAAGGGATAGTTAAACATTTTGGCAAATTGGCCCATTGCCATAATCCCTATAGTCATAGTAGATTCGTTATTTTTATTTGTCGGTGCAAGCTATTTTTAGAACGGTGGAGCAGAGCTGTGAGCTGCTCAGAGCTACGCTACGGTGGCTCGAGGGATTTCCCTCATCAAACACATCAAATCCACAATCCAACAACTCCAAAACGCTCTCATGAACAAGTTGTGACCTGCACATTCACCACGCTATGAGATAATACCGGAACGTTAGGAGTTGTTTTCAAGGTAAATTCATGTTCATGTTTCGAGGTAAATTCATTCACAAATAAATGTGTGTTCCCATCGGGAGCATTTTTTCGGCAACCAGTCTCTGCATTTGTCTTGAAAACAACTAAACTGCGTCTCGTAACGTTCCTTTATTATCTCATAGTGTGGTGAATGTGCAGGTCACAACTTGTCCACCAGAGCATTTTGGCGTTGTTGTATTATGTATTTGATGAGTTTGATGAGAGAAACCAAGAAATCCCATGAGCCTCCATAGCGTAGCTCTGAGCAGCTCACGGCTCTGCTCTGCCGTTCTAAAAAATAGCTTGCTCCGACAATTAAAAGTAACAAACCTCTCTAACCTAAACTATGGGGATTAATGCAATGGGCCAGTTTGCCAAAATGTTGAACTCTCCCTTTAAACACACGTACACACACACATACAGTATATAAACATGGGCTCGCTCTCACACTCCCCGATCGCCTGCAGGAGGGATTTGGGTCTGAGATGAGTTCAGGTTCTGGCCTTTCTACTCCCTCACACAACTTCAAGCACTCGCCCCCCCTCCCTCCCTCCCTCCCTCCCTCCCTCCCTCAACCACTCCAACCTCTCCACCAGTCTGTTAGCGCTACCTCATGCTGCCAGCTAGCCAGAGGAGAGCCACGGGGGGGCCTCTGCTAGTGGGTCGCAGGGGGGCCCGGCACTGAACACTCTGTGATGCCATTTGGTAACGCCACTGATCTCGCTCCCATCTCTCTCGCACACATCCTCTCCCCAGGGACTCGGGGGTGTTTTGTCAGTTTAGATACAGTATAGAGAGTTGGGTGGTTGAACAACCTCACAATCTTCTCTACACTTTCTTCTCAGATGTGGTACTGAGGGCGAGCATTATTCATATTTAGGTGAGGGTTTTTATCAAAGGAGAGGAAATGGTTAGAAACATTAGAGAGATAGAAAAAGAGGGTTTGGAGGGAAAGTGCTTCAACTGAAATTACACAGGAATTCAGCTTTAAATTGATACGCTTCATTTGAGCTGCTGTATTACTCCAAAGCTTCATGTTTCGTTTAAACCTAAAGCTCTGTGTTTGTGATGATTTTCACAGAGAGAAAAATGTCCTTTGATCTCTACTTCGCGCTGCCCTTCTCCATTCATATCTGGGCCGTGTGTGTGTGTGTGTGTGCGTGTATGTGTGTTTTCGCAGTGTGTCTCTCCCAGAGGAGTCCCCCAGCGCTTCTCCTCAGAACGTCATCGCAAGCGGTCGCACCAACCAGTCCATCATGATCCAGTGGCAGCCTCCGCCAGAGAGCCACCAGAACGGCATCCTCAGAGGATACATCGTCCGGTAAGTTACTTTACTTTATTTGTTTATTTGAAAGGGACAGTGCACATTAAAGCCGCAGTAAGTAGGAATTACCTACGGTCACGCTGCCATTGAATGTAAAAAAATGGCGATTCAACATGGCAGCCAAGGTTCCGTGAAACCCCCTCTTTCATTTGTATGCGGGTTTTTGCTATTAAAAAGCCAAATAATCTACACATTGGGGCTTTAATAGACAAAAACATGTAAATGTGCCAGATTATAGCAAGATGCTAATTTCTGTCTAGAGTCCCATAAACATAAAAACAGTTCAATAACAGTAATGTATAATAATAATACAATGTAGACAACACAAAATTACAAAAAGGCTACAAACACATGGTATCATGGTACCATAAGAGTTTTGTTCTTGGAGATAAAGTGCATCAAGTGCTGGGTTAAAATGACAAGTGCTAAAGTGCAAGAGTGCATTGGTACCAGGTTGTATTGCACGATGCCCTATAAGAGTATAAGTGCCAGATAGTATTGCACAAGGCCCTAAAGTGCACATCAGTTTAAAGTGCTAGGTCGTATTGCACAATGCCCATTAATCCCATTGATCCCTGATATCTAGTTCTTAGTTTGTATGTTAAGAAAATGTTAAATATTCGGCAAGTGAGATCTCTTACCGCCAGAAATGAAGCTGTGTTCATCTGTTGATCATATTTTTCTTGTTTGTTTATTATCTTTATAGATTTTTTTTTAATTCATGACCGTGGAGATTTCCCATTGGAAATATGAGAAAGTGTAAAATAACATCCTAACCTTATTATGTGGCGCATAAACACATCACATACGATCAAACCCTCCCACCCACGCAAATCCAAGTCCATTATCTTACACTGGTAAACAACTGGAATTAAATCACACCTAATGCCACTCACAATTTTCCTCCAGCGTCTCTTAATAGCGCTGCTTTTAAAAATGATTTGGTTTTAGAGGAAACTAAAATTTAATGACTGGTTTGACTTCAAAAACTTTGGCAACTTCAATAGACGGAGTCAGCATTATGCCAAACTGACTGTAAGTCTTGTAAACATGTAATTAGTTTGGTTTTCTGTTCAGGCTTTTTATTCATTACATCCAAATGAAACAGCAGGTGTTTTCCAGACAACAGTCAGTGCCGTCAGTGGTTTTTTAATTGCCTGTTTGCTGGTGCTTTGTCTCCCCCTATCAGGAGGTGCGGGGTACTGCAGCTGTTGGCTCAAGCAAAAAAAAAAAATAGAAAGAAAAAACAGAGTGCTGCACTGTCCTCTCCCTGGCAGTGGAACATTTAAACTGTCACATTCAGGGTGCAAACACATCAGCCATTATCCACAGCAGGTTTCTCACCGCTTGAATTTCCCACTGCTGTGTGTTTCTCAGGTACCGTCTCACCGGGCTGCCTGTGGACTATCAGATCAAGAACATTTCAAGCCCAGATGTGACCAACCTGCTGCTGGAGGACCTCATCATCTGGACCAACTACGAGATTGAGGTTGCCGCCTACAACGGGGCGGGTCTGGGCGTGTTCAGCCATAAGGTCACAGAGTGGACCCTGCAGGGAGGTGAGGCAACCTATCATCATCTGATATGCAGATTTCCTTCTGTCTGAATATGAGCTTTTCTGATGCATGTGCACATCGAATACGGCTGGGATGCAGCATCCTGCACCAGCAATAGTCTTGTCCTCAGTGTGACTCAGCCTGCGCGTCACTGTGGTCCAGCCTGCGTTAGCTTTAAGTCTTCTTTGCAAAGGACCACACAAAAGGTGTGGCATGCAACTAAAATCTATAGACCCAAACAAACCCACAGAGAGCCCTGGTGTTAGATGTCATTGTCACCAGGAGGAGAGTGATGGCAACATCCGCCCTGACCTGTGCAGGCAGCGATCAATACTGACATCAAAATTGATGCAGGCAGACTTAACCACCAGTCAACTGAAAGGCGCTTTCACAATTCGTATCCTTCTCTCTCTCTCTCTCTCCCTTTTCTTCCGTCCTTTATCCTTCCCCCTCCTCCTCGTCCATCCCACAGTGCCCACCATCGCCCCTGGCAACGTGCAGGCCGAGGCGGTCAACTCGACAACGATCCGTTTCACGTGGACAGCCCCTAACCCCCAGTTCATCAACGGCATCAACCAGGGCTACAAGGTCAGTAGCGGCTGCGGTGGTGGCGGTGGCGCCATCGCCATCACCGGCAGCCATCGCTTCCAACTGTCAGAGCTGAACTTGTAGAACCACACATCCTGTTTAACAAGAGAGGGAGACGAGCCAAGGGGCAAAAGATATTTGGTGCCATTGTGAACGATGGACTGAGTTCTCCCATTTGTCAGTCGGAGGTCATTCTCTTTATCTTCGCAACCATTTTTCATATGTTTTATTGTGAAGCTGTGTGCGCGTAATGATGAATGTCTTCATTATTTTGTCATGGGCACTTGAATGCAGTCCATCTCTCTGTCTCTTGTGTATACTCCACTGAAATGAATGGAGCCCACAGGTAATCAGAAAGCCATATCCATAGGGGCGGCTGTATTTTTCCATTGACTCTATTGAGGCTTAATTATGTCATTGAGGGGTTTTTTTTTTCCCTCCTCTTCTCTTTTTGTCAGTCTGTTCAATGGCGCTCCACAGGCCTCACTCAGCGGGGCGGAAGGGGCCACTGTACAAACCCAATCTGAATTTTAAACACCACCTTTTTCCTCCAGGGAGAGACTGGAGCAGCAAGTGAGAGAAAATAGAAAGGGAAATGGAGGGAGTGAAAGGTGTTAGAGGCTGAAGCAAAGGAAGAATTTCAGTGGAGGGAAGAGGAGATAGAGAGAAAGAAGCGACAGCGTGGCAGACTGTCAAACATTCATTTGTCTGACATACTCCTGCCAACTCTATACTTCCCTGGAATCCCACCGGCGCACCATAAACTGGAAACAAACCTAAGAGACTACGACGCAACTGGTGGCTCATTACCTAAGCGTCTAATTGGTCAATACGGGTCCCCATTGTGCATCCTATATGGTTTGCAATCAACATTGCATAATAAGATCCGATCGTGCCTCCTCTGGCGGCTCAATTCTCTTCCGCTCCCAGTCTGTCTCAGTGAAGCCATTCAGCCATTCCCCACCCCAGTCAAAACCTCTTCAGGGCATCTTTCTAAATATATCTTGGGGAGCTGTGATGCCAAATAACTTCACGGAGCAGCTCACAACTACCACGGAGACACACCACTGTTAGTTTTGTGAGAATAAATGTGTGAAAATCATTACAGGGGAAAAAAAAAAAGAAAAAAAAGATTAGCTGCTTTGTTTCCAACTGTCTGGGTAATTTTCTTCACACTTATTTATTTTTTTTTGTTCTTGTTTGTCTCCTGTAGCTGCTGGCCTGGGAACCTGGCAAAGACGATCAAGTTTCTATGGTAACAGCGCGGCCGAACTTCCAGGACAGCGTCCACGTGGGACACGTGACGGGTCTGAAGAAGTTCACCGAGTATTACACCTCCGTGCTGTGTTTCACCACGCCGGGAGACGGCCCCCGCAGCCCGCCCAGAGCGCTGAGGACACAGGAGGACAGTGAGTGGCTTTTCCTACCTCGGTTTTCTCTCTCCTGAGGTGGAGAGGGGGAAGGAGGGAGGGCAGCGGGGTGGTGGGGGGGGGCACTGGCATCTCCCAGTGACACATCCTTTGGGCAAGATCCATTATTCATGCAGAACAAAACTGTAGAGAGGTGCTAATGAATGAGTACACTCTGCATCCAGCACGGATCATCATAATTGGAGATTATTGGTTGAGCTTTTAAGACTTAATTTTTCTCAACTTGTCCTCAGACACTTTTCAGCATTTTCCCTGTTTTCTTTCTTTTTTTTTTTATTCTAATTTAAAATTGAAATGCTGTTATATTACACTACCTAACTCCTCTATATCCGCTGATCGGTAATGAGACCTAACTCCACGTGAAACAGATCATTTGTGCTCCGTCGGCCCCGTTGCTCATTATTCTTCTTCCCCCCTTTCTCTCTCCCCTCGCTCCGTCCAGCCCCCGGTGCTGTGGGTCACCTGAGTTTCACCGAGATCTTGGACACCTCGCTCAAAGTCAGCTGGAGCGAGCCCGGCGAGAAGAACGGCGTTCTTACAGGTACGTTCGCCTCTCTTCCCCCCAAAAATAGACCAGTTAATGAGGCAGGAAAGGCAAGAAATACCAATCACACGAGGCAGCGGCGGCAGCGGCGCCGAGGTGGAAGGAATTGTTGCACTTAGCTCGGTAACAGCTGCTTGACCTCATTTAGCGATCTCAGCGTAGCTCTAATGTTGCATACTCAGAGGATGTCTACTTTATTATTTGTTGTTCGTTTTATTTGGGTCATGTAGATACTAATACGAGGCCGCACGAGCTTATAAGACACCCAATATACCCCAGCAGAGGTGGGACAATAGTGTCTCTTTTCCTGAGCTGTGCATAATAAGTCCGCAATAAAAAAAAGCCTTTAGCCCTAAATCATCATACTGTATATTGTCTCATCCAAATCACATAACAAACAAAGCTCCTGAGGGGGACCATTAAACCTGTTTCTGCTGGTAATAGTCGTACAGCTGAAGGTATTTGGCTTTTGGACAGATTTTCTTCCTGGGTTCATATCGTACATCATGTCTTTTTTCAGCACAGAGGGAACAATCGGTGCCGAGCAACGCAAATAAAGTAAAGGAAAGTAAATTAGTAAAATGAAGTCTCGCTAACCCTGGGATGTAAAAAAAAAAAAAGCAGAATGTTAATGATCTACCTAGTGAGCCAGTTCTCACTTCTCTTCCAGTTTGCATAATGCTCTTACATCAGTCTGTGCAAACTTTGGAGGAGAGAAAGAAATGCCAAGCAGCGACATTAAAATTCAAGTGTTTACCGAGGTTGAGATTTAGCAGCGTATTGTAAAGTGTTCCTCGGAAAACATTTGATGTGCCACCACATTCCCAGGAGACAAACACTGACATGTCATCTGAAATTATTGATTTGGCAAGAAATGCTTCCTAATGCCTTACGCAATCACATGAAAAGAGCTGCTGGCCAAGGAGCAAATTGCATTAACTTTGAGAGGATGTGTGTGTATGTGTGTGTGGATACGAGTGGGCGGAGGATGTGTGTGTGCAAGGAGGTATAATCACAGGCTGATTTAATTTGCTATATTCAATTTTTGATGGAGTTTATTTAAATTTTTTGTTAGCTTGCCCCGTAGCGAGTGAGCCGAGAGTTTGCTATTGTAGTAAAAAGCCGCTGTCGGATTCCGCCCCCCCCCCCTCCTCTTCCCATCCTCTTGTCTGTCGCTATGAAACCGACTCTGCCGTTTCTCCAGGTTATCGCATCTCATGGGAGGAGTACAACCGAACCAACACCAGAGTCACCCACTACCTGCCCAGCGTCACCCTGGAGCACAGGGTCACCGGCCTCACCGCCCTCACCACCTACACCATCGAGGTGGCGGCCATGACCTCCAAGGGCCAGGGCCAGCAGTCCTCCTCCACCATCTCCTCAGGAGTGCCGCCAGGTCAGTATCCCCCTCAACTCCTGGAGAGATATCTGCCTCCACCTCAGGAATGAGATCTTCGCTCACGGAAATCTGAAACTTTACGAAAGGAAAACAAGAATTTTCACAGTTATTTCCAGACACAGCGTCTCTCGGTTGCTCCGCAGACTTCACAGTCGGAGTGTCTCATTATTTTCCGCTGCTTAAGAGAAGTGGTATTGCGCTTCCATGAAGTCATAGGACTACTGTAGTAAAGGTTGATTTGAAAGACAATGATCAAAACTGAAGCAAAAGAGACAGAGATGCTCCGTGTTTCTGTTCCCAGAATGGGTCAAGTTTTTAAAAAAAAGGATCCTACCTAAGTTTCCCAAAATGCAATTCAGTGGCATCTTTATAACCTTGCTTCACAAAGGTGCTCTTTAAAACTCCACATCAGTATTTGTAATGCAAGCCTTCAGTTAAAATTGTTAAGCCTCAAGCCCGAGCCAACATAACCCCAATTACATCATCGGGGTCACTCCTTTAATATAACAGCAGGGAACCTTTATTAAACTTCTCCTTCCTGATATTTACTGTTTCACGCTGAACTTGGTGAACGCGCTCGGTGCTGTCTGGCGCCAGGCTCAATGAAATCAGACCCCGGTCACCTCAGCTGGGACCGAACCTTTACCAGCGCACATATCCATACCCCCACATCCCCACAACATTACAGCTCCCGGGAGAGCGCGAGGGACAATTTACTGCGTTTAATGATTTCATATCTGCAAAATCGTACAACAGAAACATCGTCGGACGTGCGCGACGCCCGTGAAGTGACGGGCTGATTGCTGGAGAGCTGTAGTTACAGTGCTCAGAATAGTGATTAATCACTTTGCTTATGTGTAAAGAAAACACCCCCCTCGTGCCTGCGACTGTACCGGAACGATCCAGCTGAAAGCCACCACGGTAATCAGTCATGCAAATACTTTAAAGGTGGTAATTTCACCAAAGTGCGTGTAATCTGCATTTCATTAGGTATCCGAACACACCCGCATTTAAGCAATCTTGGAAAAATCGCTGACTGTGCCCCATGGGAGTGATTATATCTTCTTAATATTAGGGCCTCCGTCCACACTCCAATATGCCACGGTTTGACGTTAATATCTTCATCCAGGATTTATGTAAACTATATTGTGCTTTTGGAATGGGGGATATGTTATTGTAGGCTTAATGTTTATCTCGAGGGAAGCATTATGGGAAGAAAAAGAAAAAAAAAAACCCAAGACGGATGAATTATTTAATGCAGTGACACATCCTCATACATACCTACCCAGACACACAAACCAGCAATGATATTCATATACACAAAATTGCCCTCCTGCTGTTCCTTGAATTCACTATTTTCAGATTTGTCTCCCCTCCAGGACTTCCAGGGAACAATCCATTCTTATTGTTTACTCAGCTCAAGTGTAAACAGTGGGGTATCAGATTGAATCGTATCTCCAGATAACTGCAGTGTAATTGACATTCATGGCATTGTCTCTGTGCTTGTGTACTGTGTAAGCACCTTTTTTTTTCTTTTTTTTTTGTGCCCAAATCTGATCTGGTTTTGCTGTCTTAGCTGAAGTCGGGAGCACGAGGGAGGGAATTAATAAAGTTCCCAGAGAAATGTGCCGGCGTGCAATATCTGTACGGCCACATGGGGGCGGTGTGGTAGATGGATTTCCCCCATGTAAAAATCCACAATCACAACAACCTGCCCTGTGTGATATAAAACAAACCTACTGTACTGTCAGTGCAGGGCCATTGGATAGGGGAGAAAGGTGATGATGATTCTGGGGGCCCAGCGCCCAGTGGGGCCCACAAAAGAACCCCAATAGTCTAATCTTTGTATGACTCTGACTAATACTCATAGTAATGCCGCATTAGCATCAAAATAAAGTATAATTCATATGTAGTCTAAGAAAAAAAAACTGGAAAAGTTAGGGGGTAGGGGCCCACTTTAGTATTCTTTACGGGGCCCCAGAATTCCTAGCAACGGCCCTGCGTCAGTGACTCGTCACCTCGATCATTCCTCCTTGATCCAACTGTTTTATCTTCCTGCTGGCTTCCTCACAGAGCTCCCCGGCCCTCCTACCAACATGGCAATTTCCAACATCGGCCCACGCTCTGTCACCCTGCAGTTCAAACCCGGCTATGACGGCAAGACTTCCATTTCCCGGTGGCAAGTGGAGGCACAGGTGAGGCGGCCGGTCGGATCCATGTTTGTGGAGTCGTCTCTCTTACATTTGGATTGATGATACGACTCCAAGAGTGAACAGAGATCACATAAATGCTCTCCATCTGTCTGTCCCGGGCGCAGATCGGCATGGTGGGAGAAAACGAGGACTGGGTGATGGTCCACGAGGTGTCCAACGAACCAGAGGCTCGCTCCTTAGAAGTGCCAGGCCTCAACCCCTACACCTTCTACAGGTAGCACACTGGGAACCGCATGAAATCTCCACTGAGCATCTGAACAGACCACACACTCAGCAAACCATGCAGGTTCTGCTTTCACAGGATGTTCATAGTTCTTTTTATCTGGGATCAGCCTGCTCGTGTTTTTTTTTTTTTTTTTACAGTATATTGTCGGATAACATGGAAATGAAGCTTGTACAGCTTGTGACAAAACAACAGATAAGGCGTGTGTGCGTTTCACCATCTCGGCTAATTTCAGCTCATCCCAGGAGCTTATCTTATTCTGTTTCCCTTTTCATTTGGATACAAGCCTGCTGTGGTTAGTGTGTTTTTTAAAATTATTTTTACAGTGCGCGCGTGATCTTTATCTCCGTCTGCAGTCTGCTTGTTTTTCCATGATCACATTCAATCTAACCAATTAACATTTCACAGAACCAATCCCCGAAGACCCACAGCAGCTTTAGTTTTCATCACTCCAGCATCAGTGCTGCCACTTTACATTTCACTACAGCTAAACGCTCACATTGGATCCTTTTTTTTTATTTGCATATTCAGGCTGTAACACAAATAAACTCCCCGCTCAGCATATTTACACTGTATTCATATTCAGCGCTGTGATCTCAGTTCAGATGCAATAAGAGGATGCACACTGCAACCACCGCGATAAGGCCGGGAGTTTGTTTTGATTTCTCAGATCCTGAGCTCTGATTTCACTTTAGATTAAAAACCTCCTCTTCGCTGAAGTTTCAATAAGTGTGTTGCACTCCAAACTGCAGGTTCCGTATGCGCCAGGTGAACATAGTGGGCACCAGTCCTCCCAGCCAGCCCTCAAGAAGAATCCAGACCCTCCCGGCTGCACCGGACATGGCCCCCGCCAACGTCACCCTGCGCACCGCCAGCGAGACCAGCCTCTGGTTACGATGGATGGTAAATAGGAATCTCTCTTCTACTGGGTGGATTCATTACCTTTTATCTGGCTTGTTATGAACCGCTTCCTCCTCCTCTCTCTGTCAGCCTTTACCTGAATGGGAGTACAACGGGAACGCGGAGCAGGTGGGCTACAGGATCCAGTATTCCCGCGCGGGCTCGCAGGGCCGCGCGCTCATCCACGTCATCGCCGATCGCCTGGAGAGGGAGTTCACCATCGAGGACCTGGAGGAGTGGACCGAGTACGAGGTCAGGGTCCAGGCCGTCAACGGCATCGGGAACGGGCCCTGGAGCCAGCCGGTCCGCGGCAGGACCAGGGAGTCTGGTGAGACACTTCCCTCCTCTCGTCTTCCGTCTCCAAAGCAAACCGCACATTATTAGCAACACTAAACACTCGGCGCTGGCAGATTAATTACTCAAAAGCAATTTTTGCTTGTTTTGCCTGCCAAGTCCTTGTCAAGCCATAAAAGCTATAAAACTAGGATTTATTATCACCAAGGTGTTTGTTTTACACTTTAAACAAACCCGTAGCAACCCACGCGCTTCTTTACGAGTGCCATATTTATTGATTTTTGTCAAAATGAAAGCAAGGAGGCCACTTTCTTCAACTGTTATTCTCTGTTGAATATCTACATTATTAGCCACA
Organism: Decapterus maruadsi; assembly: GCA_030347415.2. NCBI lineage: Eukaryota > Metazoa > Chordata > Actinopteri > Carangiformes > Carangidae > Decapterus > Decapterus maruadsi. The sequence continues at coordinate 5,678,159 of CM064888.1, read as the reverse complement.
TCACAGACTCCAAAAACGTTCAGGCCCGGTTCACACTTCGCCATATGCTAAACTCATTGGAGTGCAGGCTGTTTCCTCGTCCTTTTTAGCAGCCCACTTCTATTTAAGTCAGTTCTTTTTCCCTCCTCACCAGACGTTGGGTCGTGAGGAATGGAAGGAGTCAGAGGAAATTGAGAACACATGGACTTAAATGTGGAATTCCTTGTGCTCTGTTTTTTTTTTTTTTTTTTTTTCCACTCACTCCAGCAAATTCTTAGGAATCAGCGCATTATGTCCAGGGATGAGAGCCAAGGAGGAGAAAAGGCCTATTCTTGAGTCTTTTTTTTTTTTTTTGTAGCGCGGCCCGGAGGCTATACCAGGATATCAAAGGCTATGTGCAAACACAACCGTAGCAGATTGCTGAAATCAACTCTCTTGTTGTACACCTACATACACACACACAGAGGAGGGAGCGTGGCAGATTAATTTAGTATTAATGTATGAAAAACAATGGGCCATGGCAGGGCATAACGTGTTTGCCTCTCTGTTCTTTTTCTTCCTCCAGTTCCCTCCTGTGGACCAACCAACGTGTCTGCCTTCGCCACGACCTCCAGCAGCATCCTGGTGCGCTGGTTTGAAGTTCCTGAGCCCGACAGAAACGGTCTCATCCTGGGCTACAAGGTCTGTCTGTGCTTTTTTTTATGTCTTTTTTTTTTGCTTTTTATTTTTCTGGCCTATTTGCTGTTTATTTACGGAGCAGTCAAGGGAACATCTAATTAGTCTTCTTTAGAAATGCCAGGTATTTTTAGGCAGCGTACAGAGCAGCAGGGTGACAGCGTTGCGAGGTCGTTTCTTTTTCGACTTCATTTTACGAATTCCACTTTCTCTTCATCTCTGTCGCCTGGACTAGGTTGTGTACAAAGAGAAGGACTCTGACAGCGCCGTTCACTTCTGGTCCGTGGAGGGGAACGCCACCCACAGTGTCCAGCTGACCGGTCTGGGGAAATACGTGCTCTACGAGATCCAGGTTCTGGCTTTTACGCGGATCGGAGACGGACGCCCCAGTTCTCCACCCATCCTGGAGAGGACGTTGGATGATGGTATAGAAACACAGAGCAGTGAAATAGCTATAACATCAGGGCAAAACATGATATAGCAATAAATTATCATGTATAATTACATTAAAATTAATATAATGCCTTATTTTTTTTAAGTTATATGATTTTTTAAGGTCCGAGTTGTGTTGTACAGTATATTGTGTTTTCTGCTTCCCTGCAGTGCCAGGACCTCCAGTGGGTATCCTGTTCCCTGAAGTACGCAACACCTCAGTCCGTCTTATTTGGCAGTCCCCCTCTCAGCCCAATGGCATTATACTGGGTGAGTCATTTTTCAAATCATCACTATTTCTTGAAAAAAACAAAAAAACATCTTGTTATGTTGAGTAAATAAGCGGAAACTACCAAATCCTATGCACGTTGGCTAATTTATTTCGATTTAAAAGAACATTATGCCCACAGGTGTCATTGCTGATGACTCTCAACATACTTTTTTCTTCTTCTTTTTTTCGCAACTTGATGGGCTACGCAATATTAGCTGGGGGAAATCAAATCTTGTTATTTTCCAGCATTGCTGTAAAGGGAGTTGGATTCTCTTGTTCACTAATAGGGGATTTCCTTGTGAGCGTTTGATTCATTATACATCTGTCAGATAATTTGTTTTAAACCGCATAATATGACAGACCCACACAGCAGCATGCAGGAGCAGATGCTAATGGAATAACTGCAGAGGAGACGAAGCTGCTCGCTGCACAGTTTGCTCTTCCTTTGCCACTGTTAGGACAAGTAGCACAAACAACAAATGCTTTAAATGCCACAAACAGTAGCTTTACAGTAGCTTTAATTTACCACACAGCTCCTCATGACATATTTTGCCCCCCCTCCCTCCCCTCCCCAGCCTACCAGATCACGTACCACCTCAACTCCACCAACAGCAACGGGGCCACTGTGGACGTTCTGAGCCCCAGCGCTCGCTACTACACTGTGACCGGCCTCAAGCCAGAGTCCATCTACGTGTTCCGCATCACGGCGCAGACGAGGAAGGGCTGGGGCGAGGCCGCCGAGGCGCTGGTGGTCACCACGGAGAAAAGAGGTACACACACACACACACACACACAGGGATCAGAGAGCTGGATGTGAGGCTGATGATTACACAACCACAGTTTGGATGGAGGAGAAAAAAAAACATTTTATCTCTAATGGTGTTTTTGTAAAGAGAAGTGGTATTTTGAAGTGTGACTTAACCAAACAGGAAGCACATTCACAGTTGTTTATGCAAATCTGAGAGCGGACGCAGGTGTGCGATCTCCGTTGTAACGCAACTTGTAGGGAGCCGCGTGTTAATCCTTCGTTTGCGCCGAGTTCATTCCCAGTTAACAGTCCAGTGAGCAGATGTGTTTTCTAAAGGAGCGTTTGTGCCCTTTGGGTGTTTATCGGAAGCACTCTGGTGCAGTTGTGAGAATGAAATCAGTCCATCTGCTTCCCTCGGGGCATGTTGCAGATTGTTTACTCTGCAACTTTCATTCCTCAGCTACTTTCATTCATCAGTATCGCACTTATTTTTTCTTTTTTTTCCTCCATGTCGGTGAAATGTAAATGCAAGCGAGGAGAAAGCAATAAGTAAAAGTGCATTTCTTTCATAACCATCTATAGGTGCTTGCAATTATGTAATGTCCATTTCCCCATTTCATTTTCTTCTCTCTAAATGTCTCGTGTCTGTCCTCCCAGCTCGTCCCCAGCCCACCAGCCGCCCCATGGTCCCTCAGAAGGACGTCCAGGCCCGTCAGGTGCTGCTGTCGTGGGAACCGGGCAGCGACGGCCTGTCTCCGGTGCGTTACTACACGGTGCAGCTCCGAGAGCTTCCGGAGAACAACTGGACGGTCCACTCCGCCTCCGTCAACCACGAGGCCACCTCCTACATCGTGTCCAGGTAGAGAGAGCGGTCTCCGGCTCGCAGCCTCTGGTTCCAGTCTGGGGTTCATTTTCGCTCCTTTTATTGCAACAGATTTATTTCTATTTGTTCTCTTAAGAGCAGGATGATAATATTCCCACAGTCCCCACTGCTCCAGTCACTTAAATAGTCCCTTGACTGTAGTATCGTTGGCAAATCAACACTCTCCTTAAATGGAATAATATTTCCAGGGTGCTTAAAGTCTGGTTTAGAACATTAAACGATGGTATAAACTAGTCGGAGACGCTTTAGCCCTCAGATGTTGGTTTAACCTCGCCCAGTAGTTTGCTTTGTACAGTAGCTTTCACCACAACACTACAATTTCTCCTTCGATGTCTGTGGCTTAAGAGGTTTAAGATCTACCGCCGTAGTTTATCATCAAGATTAATGTGCTTTCCTGTGCCTCCACTCCACTGCCCCCCACCCTCTCCTCAAGGCTGAAGCCCTTTACATCCTACCAGTTCAGAGTAAAAGCCACCAATGACATAGGGGACAGTGAGTACAGCGAGGAAAGTGAAGCCATCACGACTCTACAGGACGGTAAGAGCCAATAAAATTGTTTCAGATGAATGAATTATCTTTATTTTAAAGGAAATGGGAAATTTCCTTATTTGCTCAAGTGTCAAAGAGTTAAATATGAGACTAGGTTAGCTCAGCTTAAAGACTGGTGGAAACAGCAAGCGTGGCTCTATCTGAAGGTAACAAAATCCACCCACCAGCGCCTCTAAAGCTCACTTACATATAATTTTCTTAATGTTTTAAAATGATATGTTCCAGTTTTATGTGCAGGGTTATTCCTTAGTGGGTGCAGAGGGTTCCTGCGGCTGTCTGATTATCTGACACGTCGCTTCAGGAACTCACTGAAAAACAGTCAGAACAGCAAATGAGGAGATTTCCCCAAAATGCCAAATATTCTGTCCTCTATATCCAATATGGTAATATTTTATATATACTGTAGTGTAAGTGCATGTATGTAGATGTTTAAAGGTCCAAAAGTAACACAAATGTAAAAAGCAAAAGTCGAAGGTGGGGCTTTGTTGTGTATCATGATGAATAGAGCTTAATGTGTGCATGAATTACTCTGTTGTTGTGATGCTGACACTCCTGGCAAAGGCAGCTGGTGATGTCATGTGCACGCCATCTGCAGTTACCATGAGACGAGAGGGCAGCGCTAAAACCTTGGCAAAGTTTTTGCTTTAACCAACATCAAGAGCTGTTTGCTCTGCTGATCTTTCCAGCTGCTGGTTTTTTTTCTTCTTCTTTTCTTGTCTTTTTTTTTTTACTCGTCCATCAATGGCTGTTCTGTTGTAGCTTTTGTTGTGTTTATGCTCCATGAATGCCACTGCACACAGACCGATTTAGCATCTCGAGTCGTGCCATATTTTCAGGTCAATTTAACTCTTTTATCACACTTTTTATTGCCTCAGCGCCCGACGAAGCGCCCGCAATCCTCTCTGTCACGCCGCACACGACGACGTCGGTGCTGATCCGCTGGCAGGTAAGACAGGATGGTGTAATCAGGTTTTGTTTTTGATGTTTCATTGTTTAAAAAAACACAATAAAAGGTCTGGGGGGAAAAAAAAAGTGGGAGGTCGTGACAGCCCACTGCTTAAACACATACCCTCTTCTCAGTGTCATAAAAAAAACACACTCTCCCACACTCACACCTGAATTAACGGGTCATAAAGAGGAAAACAGGAGGCTCAAAGCCGCAATTTTACTTTTATGGAGCACACTTGTAGAGTTTATAAAGATAGAGAGGTACTTGTTTTCTCTCTATCTGCTGCTCCCTTCTGGGCCTGCTCACTCATGTTCAACCAAGGGGGATTTCTCTGTGCTACTCACCTGTGGATGAGCTCAGCTTTTTTTTCCTCTCAGCTGGGATTTTACAGTGACAAAACATACACAATTAATTCTCGTTCAAGGGGAAACAGTCAATAGATGTGTATGACCTCCTTATGAGTGAAAAACTGGGTCATGCACAGTGTTTTTAGGCTGTTTCTAGAGCTCCGGTTCTGCAGGGATCTGCAGATCTACACCAGACCTCATCCCTCTCTTGTTTTCCTGCACAGCCCCCCTCTGAGGAGAAGATCAATGGAATCTTACTGGGCTTTCGGGTTCGATACCGCGAGCTGCTGTACGACCGCCTGCGTAGCTACTCCGTTCACACCATCACCAGCGTGTCCACCTGGGCTGAGCTCTCCGGTGAGGAACAACACCCACGACCTGTATTTGAAGTTTTGAATGTCTTTAAGCAGCACAATAGACATATGAAACAATAATAATGTATGAAAAATGAAAAATTCTGCACTTCTGTAGGGAGATACTATAAAGATACATAAAAAAAAACATACAATAGTGATTTCAATGTTCAGCGAACAGGGCAACGATCCATCAGATCTGTGTTTTCTTTGTGTGCGTTAAACTGTTCAATTCCTAAAATGTGTCTTTTTAATGGAGGAGACCCATTCTGACCGTGTCTTAGTGGATTTATCATTTGTAAATAAATCAGAAGGTGCTTTTTTTCCCATTAGATATCGATCGTTTCTGCCCATTCTTCTGTTGTGGGAGGGTCAGGGTGCAATCAATATCAAGTGATGTTTTTCTTAGCTGCGGTTAACACTGTTGCTTTTCTAATGCATTTTCCAGTATGACATTTAAAGTCAGGTCAGCTGTTTCTTTGTTGCATTTATTGTAGATGTGGTTTATAATGCAGGGTTATGAGTTTATATGAAGTCACTAAAGGCGTTATTTGCATATCACAGCTCATTCAGCAAGCGTATATTAAAATGCTGCTATTTTTCTGTGGATATTGTTGGTTTTTTTTGTTTTTTTTTATCTCGCCAGCAAAGCAGCACACAATTATGAGACTCCATCAGGGTTGATTATTTCCCCTCACACGCTCTTTATGTGTCAGCGGCGCCATTATTTCCATCAGAGGAAAACTTTCACACATGCCAGCTCTGTTTCCCGAAATCGCCCCGCTGGTCTTGACACTTCACGGCAAAACATTTCATCTTGTGATCAGTAGCTATCAGCTGCGGGCTATTATTAGGTTCACTCAGGAGCCGCTCTGTTTCTACTGCTCTGTGCAACTCAGCCCGTAATTTTACCCTCGTTGAGTCATTCTGGGGCTCGCTCACAGCCATGATCACTGTGATTATGGGCTTTTTTATGACAGTGGAGATGCCCCTCTCAACGATGAAAATATTAGACTTTGGACACTAACACTAATGCGTCTCCACTTCTTCCTTCCCATGTTGTTTCTTCATATTTACTATTGTTTTTTCCTGCCTTTCTTTCAGCCCCCTACAGCATCCGGAATCTGAGTGACTCAACTCTAAACCAATATGAGTTGGACAGTAAGTTTCATTATTTCTCAAACTCACAAAAAAAACCTCTGGTCCATGCATGCAAACGACTCAATGATTGAATCCCCAAGCTGATTAAGTAAAATAAATATTCCCTTGAACCGTACCATATGTCTTATGGTAACTTCTCCACCTGATACAGGAAAAGCAAGAGTATCAAGCAAATTAACACAACATTTGGCTGCTTATATGCACATTGCATGGGTACAAACACTCCCACTGGAAGCTCTCTGTATACAGAAATTCTTGGACACCAAGTACACAAGCCCACCTAGTCCAGCACACACTCGTTTATTTGGAAAAGCACCACAAAATAAAGCAGATGGCCATATATCTCCATCCCATTCGACGACCACACAGTTGCAGCGAGCGTGAATAACAAAGTATGATTTGCAATAGAAAGTGCATTTTCCTCAAATGTAGATAGATGGATCATGGGCTTTTACTGACTGTTTGGAGGAAGATGACTGATCTGCATGTCGGTTAAAGGGATAGTTCAACATTTTTGGCCCATTGCCATAATCCCTATAGTTTTAGGAGTAGGTTTGTTACCTTTATTTGTTGGTGTAACATAGGATTTCTAGGTTTCCCTCATCAAACTCATCAAATACACAATCCAACAACTCCAAAACACTCTCGTGGACCAGTTGTGACCTGCACATTCACCACGCTATGAGATAATAACATAACATTACGAGGCAGAGTTGTTTTCGAGGCGTAGCCCTGAGCAGCTCGCGGCTCTGCTCCGCCGTTCTAAAAATAACTTGCACCGACAATTAAAGGTAACGAACCTGCTCCTAAAACTATAGGGATTACAGCAATGAGCCAATTTGCCAAAATGTTGAACTATCTCTTATATCTATGTAGTGTCTGCTCCAAAAGCTGGAAAATAAACTGTTCATTTGGAGTCACAACTTTTTTTTTCTTTTTTTCACCTCTTTTATTTACTTCTACTTGCAGAGCTGAGTAAACACAAGCGCTATGAGATCCGCATGAGTGTGTACAACGCTGTGGGCGAGGGGCCAACCAGCCCACCGCAGGAGGTGTTTGTTGGGGAGGCAGGTATGTGGAGTGCTCTTCCTGCAATTTCAATCAGCAACAAGTCTCCAGTGCAAAATTATCTCACCACCCTCAACGCTGGTGGATTATGCATTTCCATATGGCTGTCGCTCCGGGCAACATGTGTGTTCAAATTATCTCCTTTTGAAAAACAACTGAGATGCTGGCTGTCTATACAACAAGCGAGGGTAATCTTTTAATGTGTGATTATTTGTGTGTGACGACAGTGCCCACGGCGCCGCCGCTGAACGTGGCCATTCAGTCCGCGACGGCCACCCAGCTGGACGTGACGTGGGACCCCCCGCCCGTGGACGCGCAGAACGGGGACATCCAGGGCTACAAGGTCGGAAAAACACGCTGCTGAACAGCCCCAGGAGCAACACATTTTATAGTCTCGCTTCTTAATAAAGCAGCAAGATTGTGTTCTGTTTTTATCATTATATAAATATTTCAATGTTCTTTTTGGTTCATCTGAGACCACATGTTAATCACCATTAAATGCACATTTTTGCACTTTTAGCCTCCACTCTTTTCCACAGGGGCTGCTCAATGAAATGTTTGTTGCTCAAGAAAGCATTTATAGGGAATAAAACGAAATTGTGTCTCTCCCTAAAGGGAGTTTGGAATGGAGACTGAGTTTTATAGAAACAAAAATAGTTGCGGTCCCTGGGCTGCATCGGTAGACATGCATTAATATGTATTTATGCCTCTCTTGTTCCGCTGCAGGTTTACTTTTGGGAGTTCCAGCGAAAGAATGAGACAGAGCGGCTTCGTACTCTCTTCATGCCCGAGGGAGGGGTGAAACTGAAGAACTTGACTGGCTACACCACCTATATGATCAGCGTGGCCCCCTTCAACGCTGCCGGGGACGGACCCCGCAGCCCACCAACCAGGGGCCGCACTCAGCAAGCAGGTAAATCAAAACCGCAGAGACGCCGGCAAACTCGCACTTTCCTAATTCACCTATGAATAAATGAAACAGTCAGACGTGTCGAAATCAAGCAGCGTCGTAAAAAAAAACCAAATATTTCTGTGTGTAATGAATGAGCATATTATGATGGAGAGGTGCCGGGAGAAGCAAGACAAGCCGAAGACAAATGAGGTAACAGGATGACACGAGTGGAGCGGATAAATTAGAGCCGTGTTCGCTCAGTTGTTATATTTATGCGCTCGTGCTTGTGGTGGTGGTGGTGGTGCCGATGTTAGCTCGGAGAACCCTGAGAGTTTTCTCAAAGAGGATGAGTCAACCATGAGGAAAGAATTTGATGTGAAGATGATGCTAATCGCTGCTGTCAGCATGCCAAACGATGTTAGCAGAGCCACACACTGAGCATAAGTTCCTAATCAGCAAACCCACTCCGAACTCATTCGCTGAATCTCCCTATTTTGTCTGGAAAGTAGATGGTATGAAAATTGTTGGAGCGAGCTTTGTGTCTACAGGCATGCTATGTCTACACAACCCCCCTCCCTTTCTCCTTCCCTCTTTCCAACCAAAACCTTCACTATTCTTCTCATCCATCTTACAATTTTGATGCCCTTTGTGTGCTGCACCAGTAGAAAAAGAAAGAAAAAAAAAAACAGAAGGCATTCACAGATTCTCAGTTTTCCTTGTGGGTCAGTGTTGTGGGAGGAGGAAGCAGATGACAAGCTGGAAACGGGAGGAGAGAAGGGGGGAGAGAGGGGAGGAGCCCTGTGGAAATAGTTATCCCATCTCTTACGGAGGACAAAGAGACATTGTCTTTACTGACTCCTGCTCGACAAGTTTAAAGACAACAGGGGGAACTGTGTTTTTTGAGCGCAGCCGTGTCACAAGCTCGGGCAGCTGCAGTGGACCCTGGAGGCCGAGAGCAACCGTTGTGGCTGTGTTTTAGAAATAGCTTGTGTCAGATTGTATTTCTTTAAGCCTTTTAACCCACATGCACTAACAAGAGAGAGAAAAAAACAAAAACATGTGGCGTTGACCTAATCAAGGCGGTTCAACTGTTGAACGAGGACGCCGGCTCGCCAGTCGCAGCCGATAACGCTCAGTTAGAAAAGCTGGGGCGGCAACGATCTCACAGCTGCAGCTCTGGACCCGCAGTGAGAAAAGTAACAAAAGCAGCCAGCAGCAGTTTCTACCTGCAGATACAGACTGGAGAGAAGCTGAGAGAAAACTGATCGCTGCTTCATGTTTGCCAAACACACAAAAACAGAAAACAGCAGCCGTTAAAAAAAAAAAAAAAGATGTAAGAGAAAAAGCTGCAGCTACGGTGCATGATTGAGATTGTACAGATGATTCTCAGTGATTTACTTTCACAATTTATGCATTGGGTCAGGTAGACTAACTCACAAATGTGATCTTAAAGGGATAGTTCAACATTTTGGCAAATTGACCCATTGCCATAATCCCTATAGTCATAGCAGTAGGTTCGTTACCTTTAATTGTCGGTGCAAGCTATTTTTAGAACGGTGGAGTCGTGAGCTGCTCAGAGCTACGCTACAGAGGCTCATGGGATTTCTTGGTTTCCCTGGTCAAACTCATCAAATACACAATTCAACAACTCCAAAACACTCTCATGGACAAGTTGTGACCTGCACATTCACCACACTATGAGGTAGTAACAGAGCGTTACAAGATGGACTCAGTTGTGATGAGTTTGATGAGAGAAACTCATTCAATCCCATTAGCCTCTGTAGTGGAGCTCTGAGCAGCTCGCGGCTCTGCTCCGCCGTTCTAAAAATTGCTTGCACCAACAATTAAAGGTAACGAATCTACTCCTAAAACTACAGTGATTATGGCAATGGGCCAATTTGCCAAAAATGTTGAACTATCCCTTTAACCCTTTGTCATGTGATTAGATTGATCTGTAGCCAATCTGAGAAAAACCTCCAAATTTCCTGATGCATTCACTGTTACTGATGCACCTTTTGACCTTTTGACCTTTGTCCATGTCTCAGCTCCCAGTGCTCCCAGCTTCATCCACTTCAGCGAGCTGACCACCACCTCGGTCAACGTGTCCTGGGGTGAGCCCACCTTCCCCAACGGCATCATCGAGGGCTACCGCCTGGTCTACGAACCCTGCACCCCGGTGGATGGTGAGCCCCTCACTCTCACCTGATTATAACTCTCTTCTGCTCATAACGGCTGCTGGCTTCTATGAAAGCTTCATGCACACCCCGAGACCTGGCTATCAATTGAACTCAACGTGCTCATAATCTCTTGGGGTGTGCATTATTTTGTTCTCGAGCTGGAAGCTAACCATCACAGAGACCTAAACAGCTCATACTGCCATTGCAACCTTTGCATAGCTTCTACTGTCATCATGAATAATATGTGTCTACAGTGCTAAAATGCCAACATGATTTCCCACTACTAATTCCATTACTGCGTATGTATGTGTGTGTTTATGTGTGTGTGTGTTTGCCTGTGGCGAGTGTGCTCCCACATTGCTTGGCCTGTGTAAGACCTGCTCTAAATGTGGTGTGTTTGTCTAGAGTCCTCAGTGGCCTGTGCCGACTGTCTTCACTCCCCCTCCCCCCCAGGCGTCAGTAAGACAGTGACGGTGGACGTGAAGGGGAGCGGGCCCCTCTGGCTGAAGCTCAAAGACCTGGCAGAAGGCATCACGTATAACTTCCGCATCCGGGCCAAGACTTTCATCTACGGGCCCGAGGTGGAGGCCAACATCACCACCGGCCCAGGAGAAGGTTTGTCATGCAAAAATGGAAAATCGTTTTTATTAATTATTGGTTTTAAAGGACAATTCCGGGCAAATTCAACTGGAGGCTGTATTTTCCTAACATTTTAGGTCTAAAAGAAGGATTTTCAGTTTAATTGTGTTTAGTTGTGTCTGTCACCGCATCGCCATGGCAGCAATGTATGGAAGCGGATGCAAGTTCCAATGCTTAGGCTGTGTACATCCCTCAAAGCCGCAATTATTTTTGCACAGATAGCGTCAGATGGCGACTCAAACATGCACCGAGAAGTTTATTTACTTCAAGCAAGCCGACATGTTTGTAATACTAGATCTAATTTAAAGTCTCCCGGAGTCTCGGGTGAGACCCACGTGCAGTCGGAAGCTCTCGTTTGTGTCATAAACACAGGAATATCAACTCTTGACTTGCTTGAAGTAAACAAACTTCTCGGTGCATGTTTGAGTAGCCACCTGACGCTGTCTGCGAACGCGGGAACAGACACAACTACCGCAAAACAGGAGCAATTAAACTGAAAATCTTCAGATTCCTTTTTTTAGACCTAAAAGTTGAATTTGCCCGGAATTGTCCTTTAAGTGCTTTTACTCACTTCATTATTGATAATTAGGAGCCCCGGGACCCCCTGGAGAGCCATTTATCACACGCTATGGTTCATCTCTGACCATCCACTGGACCAGCGGGGACCCAGGGCGGTCTCCCATCAGTCGCTACGTCATCGAGGCCAGACCTTCAGGTACGCAGTAGATCGCCACTTCGCTCAGGAAACTCTAGAGTTTTTGCGTTATTGCCACTTAGATAGTTTGATTAAGGGAAGTGGTGTAAAGTGTCAACATCTGCTGCCCCCGGAGTCTGTTCCCCCGGTATTTTAATGGCTTATTGATCCACGCGCTGCAGTTTAGACAATTGGCATCCGGTTTCAGCTGTGATTGACATGTCGGGCAGGATTAAGAGGGTGATGGATGGTCGGAGGCTCACGGGAGAGGGAGGTGTGTTTCACAACTTTTAAGTGAAAAGAAACTAAAGAGGGCAGTTGGAGGATAATGTATATCTGAGGGTCAGTGCCCAGGGGACACGGAGGATGGTTTAACCAGCCCCCCAATGCACGCCCATTCCCCCTCATCTTCTCCTAATGCCTGCGCCAAGGGGCCATAACTCTCCGCGGCCTCATATAACTTGATGACTTGTTTTTGTCTCCGGATCAAATGACACCAGCTTCTCTAACTTTTGCCAGAGTGGAGCGGCATGACAGATGAACTCTGGTGCTTGTTTATGTTTGTGTGCCCCATTAAAAGAGTCAAACTCACACTGATGTTTACAAGCAAGCGATGTGTAATAAATGGCGTCTGACAGAATTTCCAAAGCCAGCAGTAAGCCATCCGACGTGGCTTCATTTGAAATATGGCCGCGCCACTGTTTATGATGTAGATTTGGTTGCTGTAAATTTTACGGGAGCAGTGAAATTGATGGATTGTGTAATATTTGTAGGAATTATGAATTACCCTGGGAGCTAGCTGCCAGCCAGGCCAAAGCCTTATATCAAACAAACAAACAAACAACCTGTTAACAAAGACGTATTGTCATTTATTTTTTAATCTTTTGCAATTCCCATGGTTTCCTCTGACCTCTTACAGATGAGGGGTTGTGGGATATCTTAATCAAGGACATCCCCAAGGAAGCGACGTTGCACACGTTCAGCATGGACATCTTAAAGCAAGGCGTCAGTTACGACTTCCGGGTAATCGGAGTGAACGACTACGGCTACGGCTCCCCGAGTCTGCCCTCTCCTTCCATATCTGGTGAGCTTTTATGAGTTTGTTGAAAGAAATTGGAGCGCGTTGGTTTTCAGACGAAATTAAATTCCCCGAGGTCGTTCAGACATCACAGAAACATGGCCGTCTTCAGCAGCAGCAGCACATTCCAATTTTAACTTTTTTTTCTTTTTTTCCTTTTTTTCTTTTCCATTTAGCTCAAAAAGTGGCACCTTTCTACGAGGAGTGGTGGTTCCTGGTGGTTGTGGCTCTGGTGGGGCTCATCTTCATCCTGCTGCTGGTTTTCATCCTCATTATCAGGGGACAGAGCAAAAAGTATGCCAAGAAGTCCGAATCAGGTGAGTGCACACAATTTCACAATTAAATGGAGCATTTAACAGTTTTAGAAGCCTCGTACCTTTCTTGTTACCCAGTGGCACGGAGGGCCAAGAATCTGATGACTTGACTTTTTCGAACACTTTTATGCGAGGAGGACTTGATGATTTGCAGTTTTCCAACACAGAGCAGTGAACTTGAGCTAACTTTTTTTTTTTTTTCTTGTGGGGTATGTTCTGATTTTGAATGAAACAGATAATTGACTGAGTAGCAGAGGAACAAAAAAAAAGAAAAAGGCAGGCGAGGGAGAGGGAGCGGGAGAAGGGGGCATACTTGTCCATTCAGTGCAGCTCTGACATCAGCGGGTATTTCCCTCAGCTCAGCACTTCTGCAATGGCTGTTTAGCTGCCAGGCGGGAGAAGGGAGGGGGGTCCCTGCGGGTCACTGCCCATCTCTCTGACTGACGGGAAAAACAAGAGGTTCCTTCTCACTCCAACACAAAGACACTCTCAAAAGCCTCCATATCCCCCTCTAGGAATCTGGCCCGGGCCGCTGGACCTACCCAGCGCTCCTTTCTGTTTCTGCGTGTTTGCGTAACCACCAATTGACCTCAAGTAGCCCCGGGAGCGACCGCGGAGGTCCCGGTCCGCCATAAGTCTTAGGGATGACTGAGAGTGTTTTTAACCTGTAACATGGCGAGCGCCAGCCAACCCCAGACATTAATCTACCGTAGAGCAGCGTGGTGAGCTGTTTGATGAATCGTGGTGGGGGGGGCGCTCGGAGTCGAGGCAAAATAGTTGTGTAACTGCCCGTTTATGTGTGATCCACTGACAGTGTTTACACTGAGAGTCACGCTCATTTATCATATTCTGGGGTGTTTTTACATGCTTTTCTATGACTTGGTGCCATTTGTAGCCTTGAATTTGTGATGTCACTCTATAGGGAACGTCCTCCATCATTAGATTTTATTTTAAAAAATGTCTTTATTCAATGTTGTGTAATCTGTAAAGTTTCCATTGCAGGATAATGTGGTGTTTTATTTCAGATATTATTTTTTTTCTTCCTGTTTTTTTAATAATAAGTCTCATTGTGTGTTTTTATTAAGAAATAGAGCTGTAAGGCTTGAGTCAGACTTATGTGCTGTGGTTCATCATTTGGGGAAATGGGTTTATTTGCGTTCTTGCCGAGAGTTAGATGAGAACTCGGATAGCGCTGTCTCTGTTAAAGTAAGGCTGCAGCCGGCAGCCAGTTAGCTTAGCCAAGAAACAGTGCAGACAGGGGGGGGGGGGGCAGGTGGGGGGGCTGCAGCCAGCCTTGCTCTCTCTGAAGGTAACAAAAATCCACCTCTCACCACCAGCACCTTTAAGACTCACTAATTAACACCCCAGGCTAGCTGCACCCCCCTGTTGCCCCCTGTTTTTATGCCATGCTAAGCTAACCACCTGCCGGCTCCGGCTACATATTTGTGTTATTAATCTTTTCATCCAACTCCAGGCAAGCAAATCAGCATATTTTCCAAAAGCTGAAAGATGAACTATCGCTTCAGGCCACAAGAATGAGTTAGTGGAAAGTTTACCTGGACTGAAACTTTACAAAAAAACAAAAAAACAGTCAAATCTCCAGGTTTGACCTGTTAAAAGTGTTTGAATAATTTCAAAGGAAGGGCATGATTCATTTCCATCCATCCTCCCAGACACTAACCTGCCTGTTCCGTCTGGCCTGTGGTCACACAGTGTCTCTATACGTGTGTCCAGGTAACAACTCCAACTGCAACGCCCTGACGCACGGGGACATGGTGAGCCTGGACGAAGGACGCTTCCCCGCTCTGGAGCTCAACAACCGACGGCTGTCCGTCAAGAACTCTTTCTGCCGGAAGAACGGCGTCTACACCAGGTCAGTGACCCGCACGCCGTCAGCTTTTACACAATATGTAGATTAGAAGCTTAGTTTAAAGGTAAAAGACTTTAATCATTGCGTCACGTGTGGAAATATCTTTCAGCCTCTTCCTGAACTCCATTCTTCCTGCTTTTTAAAAGCAGCAAACAAACAGATTCGTGACAGATTCGGTTTTAATGAGCTTCCTTGTTTGAGTGAGTCTCCAGCTGTAGGACATGCAGCGTGCTGAGAGCGTGGCCTTGTTTAAAGCCAATCACTCAGACTGACACCTGCACTCAGAAAAGCTGCGAGAACTGAGTCATACTGATCAGACTGTGGCCTGCATTAGATTATTACAACCCGTTTAGGTAAGAGGTGCGTTCAGGGACAGGAGACAGGCTTGTAATAGTTTGAGGTTATAGTTCATATCGCAGCATCAAGAGACAGGTGCGCTCCTCTCTGTGTAAGTCTCCAGGTCCATATTATGAAAAATGTATTGGTTTGTATTTGTATATGAGAATGTGATACATTTGTTTGGGTGTGTTTATCTGTAAATGTACAAGTGAGTGTGACCTTGAGGATGGATCAAAGCAGGCAGGAGCTTCCAGGCACCTATTATATCCTCCGGCTTGAAGAGAGGAGGCCGGGAGGGGAGGGAGGGGTGAACGAAGGCCCAGATGTACTTTGAAAATCACCACTCTTTCAACTCCCCGGCCTATAGAGTAGGAACTGAAAAAAAATCCCCAACACCTGAGCCTCCGATTAGAGATTAATGCCACATCTTGATCTCTGCTCTCGGAATACCAAAGACAGGATGAAGTCCTCCCGCTTGATACCGGGATCAGAAATCAAACACATTCTTAATCTCGCTGTAGTTATTCCGATTCAGAGCTGTGTCGAGACGGCTCTCGCCACTTACGGCGGAATTTGGAAGGAGATTTTCCCCCCGTGTGTGGAGATCGTTTGTCCAGAGCTTAACACGAGGGCCGATACGCGTGGCAGTGAATTCAATCAGCATCGCGGGGAAATCAATGCAGTTCACTTTTGGTAAGTGACAACTTAATCGGTCACTACTTAAACTGCCAATATCCCTCTTCTGGCACTGTAGAACAGCAACACTCACATAACATCTGTTGCATGGTTTATATACTGTAAGATATTAACAGCCCGAGCACATAACGGAGAGTGCAAATGTGTTTTTTTAGAGCTGCGGTTCATTCATTCAAGAGAGTGTTTTTAACCGCTGTTATGATAAAGAGCGGGGGGATTAGCCGCGTCGTTCCTGCGCGGCTTTGTACCATTCTCTTTAAGAAGTTTGAAACCTACTTTGACACACTAGTTTGGGGTTTAAGGAGGTCTTGGTGAAGTAATTCAATGTAGATTAACATGGTTTTAAACGCTCTTGAGTGACAAAGCTCTTGAACACTTCAGACATGTTAATAAGTCCCCACAGGCGACTGTAGCAAGAGGAGAGCCCGATAATGAGTAAAGACCGGGGGCAGATTTGATTTCACCCCCTTGGTTCTCATTTCTTACCACGACATACTGCTGACTGAGTTTTGCTGCGAGAGGATTAAGTGGACCCTTCTCCGCGAGCCAGAGAGAGCTGATAAATAATTTACGCCCGGGCTCGACAGCGACGGCGCACGAGGGTCAAGGAGAAGGGCTGAAAGTGGGCTGAGCTTCCTCCAATGTTTTTAAACAGGCAGTTTATCATAATGTCCCAGCGGGCTCACACACAACAGCGTTACTTCACAGCGGCTCCGGCTCTTTGTCTGACTGTGTCTTGAGGTTGGTGGTGGTGGGGTACTCAGCTGAAAGAAACTGCTGAGGAATTCAAGTTGCTAAAGGTTACGGCGGAGAGGGGGCCGCTGGGGAGAAGAGCGCAGATTGGAATTAAAGAGATGTGATTAAGAGTTCGCTGCGGTGTTTTCGCGAGTTGCTCTGCGTCTTCATCGACGTCGCTTCTTCAAATGTCACGTGTGCTCGTTGTGTAAAGTGTTGTCGGGGGAACCGATAATAGAAAGGATGCTGCTTGTAAACACACTATAACGGTTAGATGATTAATGAACAAACTATTGGACCTTTTCTATGATTTATTTACATAATGAATTCTAATATTACCTCCAATCACTTCTTAATACATAAAGATGAAGTAATTGTAATTAGCATAGAAAAATGCATAAATGCGCCATGGAAAATGAGGATGAATTATAGTGTATAATGCATATCTAAATGTGGAGTATTTGCATTAGCATCTATTCCCCCATCTGCTTGAAACTTTACACATTCATTAGATACATTTTCTTCTTGATTTTACCTTGAGTGGCAGCTGTTTAGCACTTTCTCTTCCTCTTCTTCTTCTTCTTCTTCTTCTTCTTACTTTTCTTTATTTACTTGCTTAACTTTTTTCCATTTCTCAGTACTTTACCTTCAGTTTCCTATAATTACTTCAGAGAGGCTATTCTGAGCCTTGAGTAGTAAAGTTCATCCTCTTTATCTCATGTGTAGTTTACATATCCGTCTCCACACCTGCTGCAATATTCAGATGAAACAGACAGAATAAAACACAGCCTGTTTTTTTTTTCCATAAGAGATTTTGCTCTTGTTTTCTCTTTCTTTTTCTTAAACAAGAAACATTTATGTGCTTTTTGCCACAATATTGTAAGGCAGGCATCTTTATTTATATAGCGCATTTCATACCAAGGCAACTCAATGTGCCTTGACCAATTGCAACTCAATTTTTTTTAAAGGTAAGATAAATATAATTTGGTATGACGTGACATGAGCTATTGAAATGCTGATAAAACATTTTTTTAGTTTTTAACTTTCATGTCAGAGAGTACTTGAAGAAAAGACAAAACACAGACATGATATTCACAGTAAAGGTTCAGATTACTGTATGTGGAGGGCTTCAGATCACTTCACTGTATCATAGCCAGACTCCAGCAGAGGTCACGTGCATCTTTCTAGAGCCTCAAAGAAAACATTATTTGTTTTGTGAGGTCAGGTTTGAGCCAATTATCAGCCGGCTATTTTCTTGGTATTTCCCAGCATTTTTAAAGAGTAAATAATTCATCTGTTCACTACTCAGCAATTGGAATAATTATTCATTGATGTTGTGTTGTTAGCTGTAATTGCCCAGTTCCACCATGATATATGAGTTTTTCATAATTCATTAAAACTGAGCTCTCACTTTCTCCAGCAGACCGGAAGATTTAACCAGTGCAGTGACGGCAGCTCAGCTCTCATCACACAATCACAAACACACACACACACACACTCTTGAGCTCTGTTGCACATCCTCAAACATACACGCACTCTGAGACATCACACAAATTAGCAGGATTGCAGTGCATTGTATGCGCTGTGCATAAGTGGCTCTCCATGTTAGATGTTCCACTCCTCTGCGCAAGTGAAATGAATTAACTCTTAATCTAGTTTAATATAACTCATCGAGTGTAAGTGCATTACTGCTTGCTTTGTGATTTCCCTGCGGAGTTTTCCATTTCGTCCGCCACGGCGCTCCGAAAAAAAACACCACCCCTTGTGAAAACGGCTGGAATTCACCCACAGCATTTTTGAAATGCTCTCAAAAACATATTTATTTGGAAAATACTTATGCAAATGTGGTTTCGACGCGTAAAAAGGCGGCTGTTTGTGCTGCAGCGACTGGCGGCCGACACCGCGGACTGGAAAGTCAACAGGAGTCAGTATGTCCCAGTGGTCTGGGCCAAACCAGCACCAATCAGCAGAAACAGATGGGTGTTTGTTTAGCAGGACTGGGGGACACTGGAAAATACAGAGGAGAATAAGCACAGAGAAAGTTTCTTCCTTTTTTTTTCTTTCTTTCTTTTTTCTTCTCATATTTACTTAAAGAAGCCCAGACAAGAGAACTCCATTTTAGGAATTGTTTATCCAGCCCTCATTTTTCCTCATTCCTTCTTTCTTTCAGCTTTCACTTTCACTCAACACCTCTCCACCACCACCACCACACATTCCCCCTTCAAGGAATCTCCCTTTACACACCAGGGCCGGTCCAAGGATTTTGGTGGCCCAAAAAAAGATTTTGTTTGCGGCCCCCAAAACAGTCCAAGCGCAAACAACAAATCTCACACACACAGTCATATTTATGTGTTAAAGGGATAGTTCACCCAAAATTCAAATTTCACTCATTATCTACTCACCCTCATGTCGACTAAGAGCTGTGAGAATTTTCAGAGTCCTCCGTTCCTTCTCTGAGTTACGGGGGGGTCTGTGCAGCAGTATTTGTCCATATAATGGTTGTGAATGGATACCACTTTTCTTCGTCCAAAAAGACACACCAAAAAAATGTCCCTCTTGTATTGATATGACATGAGAAATAGTTCTGAAAAAAAATTAAATAAGTCTATATTATTAGCTTGTTTGTAGCAGAAGCTCCCAGTGTCTCAGTTCACTGCTCTTCCTGTGTCAGTGCAAATCACGCAAGACAATTTCTCATGAGTGAGTGAAATTTGAATTTTGGGTGAACTATCCCTTTAAATGAACTGAATTGAACTCCCCCCAAGCAATTGTGGCCCTAAACAACGGCATGCCAGCAGCCGGCCCTGCACATCCCCATCACTTAAACTATTTAAACCCACACCCGAGTGACACATCTAATCACTGCAGCACGCAGCTGACAGTTTAATCCTTGCCATCTTTCAGGTAGGCACTGATAACATTTGCCAGAGCAAAAAAAGCCTTAAGGCTGCCATTTGTGTAATGACCCCTTGAGCGCCGCACGAGTTCAATTTATAATGTAGTCACAAGGGCCCGATGGTTTGACATTCCTCAGCCCACAGTGAGGAGCGAATCAGGGAGAATCATTCATTCCAGGAGAGACTGACTGTAGGCAGCCGTCTCATGAGTGTCCCATGATTTTCATCAAGCCCAACTCCTACACACACAGACCGCGATACATGTGAAGTCGAAAAGGAAGCGCCGGCTGCTGCGTCTCAGACATTAGTGGAAAACGAAGGAGACGCGCAGTCATCACATAGTCTCATTTGCTTGTTTGTCAGAATCGGCTTCAGTGTCATCCTTCAAATGAAGGATGATTCTTTTTTTAAGGATGATTATGACAACTTCGGTCTCATTTGCATAATTTTGGCCATCATTTTCTGTCGCTCGTGATGGCGTTGTACTCAACACAGCAATTATGGATTTTTAGAAGCATGGCGACATTAATACAGCGAGACAGACGGGGGGGTTAGAGGATCAGACAGGCTGTAAACAAGACACTTATTCCAAACATTGTTTGTTTTTTCCCCCCCCTCTTGGCAGCTTGTCTTTTTCACTGTTGACAGTAGAGACAGACAGAAAACATTGGAGGGCGATATGGGTGAAGTGGTGATGAGAGAAACATACAACAAAAGAGTCCCAGCTGGCATCAGGCTGCTGTGTCCTTCGACACGAGGCCACAGTCGGGTAATGTGTAAGATCACAGTTCAGCCACATTATATAAAGCATAAAACCTAAAGGTGGGTTCAACTGCACAGGGCAAAAACCACGTGTGCAACCGTGTGATTAAAGGTTTATTTTACCATAAAGCATCAAAATATGTTCATTTGTTGGGCGGCCCTGCGTCTCCTTACTGTCCTATCCATTAAAGGCCTTAAAAGCCCCCAAAATATGTACTTTAAAGGGGACCTGTTATGCTTTTACAGGTTTTCAGACTTATAAATATTTAAAATGTGGGATTCTAGAGGAAGTGGAAGTGCCATATCATGAGGTAGGCGTGTGTTGTTGTAGGCAGAAACTCTGAACCGCTGCAAACGCTCGAGTTTGCATGTGTGCAACGTGTGCCCAGAGGTAATGTGAGAGGAGGCATGTCACTGTGCAGCGGCCCCTCGAGAGTCGGCGTGGTGGGAGGTGGGGTGCGTGACAGCTTGTATCCAATAGTTATGGAGTTTTTTATTGATTGAAACTTTCAATAGTGCCTCACTGGGGTCCAATATCATATTAAAAGCCCCTGAAATGAGCACAGGTCCTCTATAAAAGAAGGGTTGAATGACACAGACAATGTGGGTGAAACCTGTGTCATTGTGTTGGTCTGAATGGGATATAAACCATCATGACAGCATTATCCTGAGGAATGTCAAAGAATACTCAAGTTTTTTTTTTTACTTGTGAATTTATGTCTTTAAACTTGAAACTCTCTAAAAAAAAAAGGTCCTCCCTACATCAACTTATTCTGTATCTTTTCCCCAGGTCTCCTCCCAGACCCAGCCCAGGCAGCCTCCACTACTCCGACGAAGACGTCAGCACCAAGTACAACGACCTGATCCCGGCGGAGAGCAGCAGCCTGACCGAAAAACCCTCCGAGATCTCTGACTCGCAGGTGCAGTAGCAGCTCCCTTCCTGTCCCGCACTGTCTCGTATGCTTTCTCCGTATGTAAAACGTCCTCTGTCCGTCCGTCTTGTCTCGTCTCGTCTTGTCTTGTCTGCATACGGCGTGCATCTGTTCTGTGTATCTGTGTACCCGTCTGCAGTCATGTGCGCAGTCATCTCCGCTTTGCACCGTCAGCTGTTCGGTGTTGCCCTGTCAGTTCATACCGTCCACATGGTCGTCCCTCTCTCTGTCATCCACCTGGATGCGTCTGACCTGCCGAGGCGTTGCCGTGGCGAGCCTGCACGGCCGCACATGGAGAGAGAGGAGAGATTAATGACTTTGCTCACCGGTGGCAAAGCTAGTTTTTAGGCCGGGCGCTGACCTGTGGAGAGTGTTGTCTGCAAAACCTCCACCTGAGATCCAGGCCACTGCGCTCAGCCACAGCAATTTTTTTTTTTTTAAATCTCAAGACGGAACGGCAAAATTTTATTTCAGCCAGTTATGTAACGGAGGTTGAGGTTCATCCAACTTTCCTGCTGAAATTTCAGCACATAAGGTCAGTCAGTAAAAAAAAAAATCATCTGGGGATACTGTACTGGCTTTTCACCCTGGCTCTTCTCCTGTGGTGGAGCTAAGCCTCATTAGCGTTAAAATCATAGTTTTCAATCTTGTGTGAGTTTTCGGGTCCTCCGAGCCGCCACTGTCAGGACTGATAGATGACTAACAGCTTTTTTGCGAGAATGCCGAACTTGTGGCATTTGCAACGCGCTGAGCCAAACTACTTTTACCCATCGAGCCGGTGTAATTTATAAACTGTGCCTTTTCTCTCCACCTCTCTCCATCTCTCCATTGATCCTCAGTCTGCGTGCCGTCGGCCCTCATGTCTCTGATTTTCATAGTTTTGTTTTTTCCTCCCCCCCCCTCCATAATGGATTTCTCCTTCATTCCCCCTCCTGTGCTTTGATCGACATTGTTTCTCCCCCTCTGTGCATATATGTTGTTTCTGTTTTTGTTTATTTCACCTCCTGCCCTTTTCAGCTCCCTGGTGGCTTTGCGGTCCTATAGTCAGATGAAAGCACCTGAATTCCTGAATCCTCTCAAACTTTTCCTTTCATCCAGGAATTCTGGGCTCGAATAGTTCCCCAAATTATCTTAGAGCCTCTTTCAGCTAAGCACATCTCCAGCTTGAATTCTGCAGCCAGACGTCTCTCCTCACCTGACCTTATCCGGACCTAAGTCCTGTTTCCAGATCAAATGAAAATCTCCCCCACAATGAATCGCTACGGACAGAACCTTTCGCGGCGTGACAACATCCCCTCAAAAGAAGCATTTCGCCGTTTCACCACCTGTCTGACATATCTAGCGTTCGCACTTGTGTGTTGTCAAACACGGCCTTAATGTAGTAACCCCCCCCTCCCTTGACGACGTCTGCCTGCTGCCACGCCGCACATCCAAGGTGCTGACGTTAGCTTTGATGGGATAAAACACACACAGAGGCCCCGACTGTTACGCCGCGGCTCCGCTGCCATGCCTACTGACAGGCCGCCGTATCAGCACCCAATGGCGCTTTGGAAAAATCCAGGAATGCTCTTTGAAGTTTTATTGAGAGGATAACTCTGAGCT
This sequence comes from Decapterus maruadsi, assembly GCA_030347415.2. Taxonomy (NCBI): domain Eukaryota; kingdom Metazoa; phylum Chordata; class Actinopteri; order Carangiformes; family Carangidae; genus Decapterus; species Decapterus maruadsi. Next base: position 5,655,117 of record CM064888.1, on the reverse strand, counting down.
ATCAGTACGCCATTGTGCTGTCTGTCCTGGTTAATCCCCAGGGCCTCCACCAGCAGGTATAAGTTGACTATTGTACTCCTCCTCAAGAGGGGATTTAGAGGAAGCTAACATTGACTTGGCAAAGCAACAAGGCCACCATTACAGCTCTGCTGCCCTGCAGGTAGACGCCTATTGACTTTTTTTTTTTCCCTCCCCTCCAGCTTAACAGTGCTGTCTCATTTTCTAAGGTTTGTCTCCGTTGCAGCGTCTTTGTGTTTCATTTTAGGCCGAAACCAGTTGAAGACAGATGATCTCATTTCTGAGTCAGAGATGGATCGTAGATTATTTCTCTCTCTCTTTCTCTTTCTCTCTGCAGAGTGGCATTCTGTGGGAGAGAAATGAAAATGTCTGGTTTCTCTCACATGCCTTCTTTTCCTCCACCCACCCTCCTCTCTCTCTCTCTCTGCGCTGCTCCTCTCTGGGCTACTGTACTGGAGCTTTTCTGGCCCGTGCTCAACTGAGAATACCGTCTGTAATGTTTGGATTGTCTCTAGTGACAACGCACTGCTTTGTTTTGACTGGCCCGGTTTGATGTGTGATGTCATACTCCCAGAATAAATGAAAATTAGGAGCCCGGATGAATTAGATTTTATTCTTTAATTATTCCATGGCTTGTGTACAGAGGAGAGGAAGGCGGATGGGGCGGGGGGATGGCAAGAGAAGGAACAAATAAAAACTAAGTCCCTTAAACTACATGCATATGACATGCTGATGGAATAATAGATGATGCACATGCTTCTTATTGCCCCTTATTAAAGTCAGTCCCCTCGTCTTGGACAGAATTAGTACTGAACAAATTCACAAATCCTTTTAATTATAATTGTTGTGATGAATCAACAGAGGGGAATGGAGCTGCAGAGGAGGAATCCATCCCTGCTTTGACGCTGGAGGCAAAAACATCTCTCCCTATTCCCACTTTTCCTCCACTCTCTTTGTTTCTCTCCACAGAAATAGCTGCAAAAATAAAAAAAATAATACGCGCTGTGAATGTCTCTGGACTTTAATCCCCCTCTAGCCCCACATATACTGTTATTGTCTTTGCCTCTGGGGACCCCCGCTGCGTTCACTTCATCAATGAGAGTGACATAGACAGCCCCCCCCCTCCTCCTCCTCCTCTTAGAAATAATCCATAACTAGAGGACAAAGGACTGACCCACTCTGCGGTATTGGGGTATGCATCAATGTTTGGGAATGGGGGGTGGGGAGGTGGTGGCAGCTCTGCTCGCCACGAGATTGTTTTTTTCAAATCTTGTGCAGCGGGTTATACATACATACATCAACCACAGGGAAGTGAAGTTATTTACAAAGCGTTTTAATAACCCGCTGATTTGGAGGTGTCAAATCGAGCCGTGAAGTGAAACAGTTTAAACGCCGTTCACGCTGACGGCAGATGCTGAGGTCAAAGGTCAGAGTGCTTCAAGATAGAGTGTCTGAGCAGCTGCCTTATTTACTGATAATGACCAGTTCATCTGTAGTAAAACAGCACCTATATGACCTCCATTCACCTCCATTCCCATGTTTTTCTCCTTGTTTCTATTCACACTCCTCTTCTTCTTCCTACATTGTTAGCGTCTGTAAACAAGAGCGTGGGGCAACTTTATTATGCTGCTGATAAAATAAACTACTGTCAAGAGGTTTCAGCAGTTAATTAGATCTGTTTCTCTGCCTAATTTAACATCGTAATGATGAGAAAATGTTTAATAATTGACACTGGCAGGCTGGCATATGACTGTCTTACCCTACGCACAAGCATGACAGCGGTTCCCTGGAGGCTGAAGTGCAGCGCCGCGATTCGTACCCAAAAGCCTGTCTTCTTTCACAGGATCCAGCTTTGGTAATTATCTTGTAACGAGCCGGAGTTAGAGGCTGTTTCACCTGCGACGCTGTCTTCGAGCATCTCGTCTCCAACCCGAGCTGAATCTTCTGAGTTATTTCTGTGAAAGACAGACAAAAAGAAAAAAAACCCAAAACTTGTACACAGAACATCTGTTGCGCACACTTGACGGCCAAGCAGAGAGTGGGACGCAATTCACCGTGTCAACACTTGGTCTGCGCTCACTCTCTCCACCACCACTACCACACACACACACACACACACAGCCAGTATGGTGTTTCATCTCTCAATGCAGTGTTAATTCTTCCAGAGTGAGGTAATACCACTTGAAGTGGCTCAGTATGTCTCTTCAGTCGGCTGTGAATGGATCTTGTTATGGTGTTGTTGTGTTGCTAAACACACTGGCATGACTGGAATGCTTTTTCGACACCGGTCGGCCTCCAGTGTTTACAACGATGTTAACAAATGGACACAAACACACGCAAAACCAAAAACCGCATCTTGCGCACTCTTTATCGAGAGGAGCGACGACGCAGAGACGGATAAAATATGATCGTCGTGATTGATTTCAGGAAACATTTGCTGTGGACACATGTCTGCCTTTGATTATTTTTTTGGAAAAGAAGAGAAGAAAGAGAAGAGAGAGAGAGGGGGGGGCTTTGTTTAGAATCAAAGAGGATGAAAGAGTCGGGTCGTTTTTCTTTTAATTCAACTGGAGCATTTTCTGTTTGGACATTTATAAACTCGGCTGACATGCAAGAAAAGAAAAGGCCTTTATATAAGGGGAGGTGGGGGGGGTGGGGGGGGTTGGTATAGGAGAGGAGGAGGAGGGAAATCTGACTCTGCCGCCATATGTGTCACATATGTGCTGCGCAATATCCAGCATGTGCTCTGGAGTATATTCTTCTCTTCTTCCTGGCGTGCGTGCCAGCAGCCATGTTTCTTGTATGAAGAAGATGGAATATGATGATACGACGGGTGAAAGAGCAAAGAACCCCCTTTCTTTTTTTTTCTCTTCTCCCTCTTAAACACTAAAGTTGCCTCTTTGCGAAATTAACCTGTGACAATTTTTTGGCAAAGCCGACCGCGCATTAGTTCTTTGCAGGCCCGGTGATTAATCACAGGAGCTATGGCCGGCCAAATTGGCAGCTTGCTTTTATTGCAATTAGTTGACCATGAGCAATGCCCCCCCCGATCCCACCCCTTCCCCGAACACTCGATGATCTCGTCGCTTTTTAGCCCCACATGTGGAATGCTGCTTGACGTGAATACAATGGTGCCTGCAGCAAGGTGGAGGGTCAGTGACGAGGAGGCGCCGAGGATCGTGATCATTTTTCTTTACAGAGTGGAATTCAAACTGACTTGAAACCTTGAAACATGAAAGAACGAAATAAAACCAATTCCTCTTCCTTCTCATTGATTTTTTTCCTTTTTTTTCATCCTTTATCAACTTTTTCACCTCACATCCACACAGAAAGGATTTATACATATATATGTATACATATTTATGGTATGACCATCATCATGACTGGGCCATTTGAATCATTCTGTTATGGTGATGTACTGTAAAACCCATTGTTCTGTTCACCCATAGGAGGCGCTGGTGTTTTCATATGGGACAGGTGGCCTACATACACTTCCACTGCATTTGGTGAGGTTCCTGTGGCTGCCTGCTTTTCAATGTTTTTTTTGTTTTTTTATGTTGTTTTTTTGTTTTGTTTTGTTTTTTTCTTATAGCCTGATAGGTGACTGGTTCCTATTGCAACTCCCCCCATCCAATCCTCTCCCTGAGATTCCCATTATGGGTTTTATGTGCTCCACTGTGCTAGATAGTACGCCAAACCCCCCCGTCTTGCCGGTGTGGTGTGGATACAAAGATCTTTAAAAAAAAAAAAAAAGAAACCCTCTAGATAAATTGACCTTTTGCCTTTGTCCGTTTTTCAGTGCACGCTTCAGTAACAAGTCATCCTTCAGTGATCACGCTTTGATTCCATCTTTGATTCCATCTTTGACGTCCATGTGTACCTGTGCTGTGTAGTAAATGTGGGTGTGCGTGCGTGCGCGTGCGTGCGTGTGCATGTGTGTTTGCCGTTTAGACAAGAGATGATTGCCAATTGCCGACTCTGCTCAGAATAATTCAATAACTTCATTGTTCATTTACATTTATAGCCTCCGCATCTCTAACCGCTCCCCCATGGAAACACTTTGCACCATCTTCCCCCGTTGCTTCTCCGTCACTCAGTGTCGTTCTTCTTCTGCTCTTCTTCACCGCAGGGCAGCGACAGCGAGTACGAGGTGGACCCCAACCGACAGAAGACCCACTCCTTCGTCAACCACTACATCAGCGACCCCACCTACTACAACTCTTGGCGCCGCCAGCAGAAGGGCATATCCCGGGCGCAGGCCTACAGCTACACCGAGTCCGAGTCGGGCGAGCCGGAGCACTGCGCCCCGCCGCCCCTGCCTCCTCTACCTCCGCTGCCCCCCCAGCTCAGTTCGCCAAGCCCCCAGCCTCAGCAGGCCCAGGGCCAGCCCCAAGGCCAGGGCAGCCTGTTTAGGCCCAAAGGTAGCCGGACTCCCACCCCCTCCCAGCAGAGCTCCAACCCCCCCAGCCAGCACAGCACCCTCTACAGGCCTCCCAGCAGCCTAGCCCCAGGCTCGCGGGCCCCCATCGCTGGCTTCTCCTCCTTTGTGTGAAAAAAAAAAAATGCTGAAAGGGACACAGAAATGTCTGGAAATATCTGCCCACCCAACCTGCGTTGAAGGAGAACACAGCATCACATAACACGCAGTCGACCCAATCAAGTCATTTACATCTTTTCCTTTCATCACTTTTCTTTGTTTCACATTATTTCTCTTTACGCAGCCTGGATACATGCAGAACAACACTATGAGACTTTTTGGAGCACTTTTTTGTGTAATGTGTGCAAGTGTGCCAGTGTAGACTTTTGATTTCTCTCACCGGTTGATAAAATACTCTCTGCTCTGCAACATCTATTCATTTTTTTATTATTTTATTTTTGCTATTTGAACTATTTGCATGACTTTTTTCTTACATTTATTTCCCCCCCTTCTTTTTTTTTTCGTTTCTGTTTTTTGGAACAGAAGTTGAATGGTAATCTCTCTGATTCTGTACAAAGTCACAAGAATCTTTGGAAACACACACATATAAATATACATATATATAGTAGATGTACCTAGACGACAAAATCATGTCAGTGCTGACTCGTTGCATTGGCGGGAAACTGATATGACAATTATGATGGAGCCATAATGTGGAAGTGAAAAGGACAAAGTCTTTGTTTGGATGGCCTGGATGTAAAAACAAAAAAAGGAAGAGATAAAAGACAGACCTGGATGTTGCGGTTCATGCCAAATCGAACACATTTTTAACGTGTGGGCCGCGAGAGGTCGAAGCGGACGTTTTGGAGAAACAATCACGTGGTTTTCATGGAAACGACCCTCCGGCCTTTTAGCACACAAACACGTAGAGAGAGAGAGGTCGAAACGACATTTCGGTCCACGGCGGCAGGTCAAAGGTCAAGTGACTGTGCTGTGCCTGAAGGATCCTGCGGATATATGAGTCTATATCTGTCCAAGTGAAAGTGTTTAAAGTCCTTTTTTTGTGAGTGTGTTACAGTGAATCAAAGATGCCTTGATAGAGAAACACTTATTTATGATATCTGGCACCAGTTGTGACTGAACTGCCGACGGTGCTTCACGACCGCAGCGGCCACCGACCCCCCCCCTCCCGCCCCTCCCCTCCTCGCGCTACGAGAGCCATCTCTTAATCCTGACAGATATGGGTGGTTGTGAATTCATTTGCATAACACAACCCATATTTCTTCCCCTCCCACCCCTCTTTTTGGCCGGCTCACAGATCCACTCATCGGTCTCGTTCTGCACGTCTACTGAAAACGCTTTGAAAAAGCAAAGAGTGTTGAAAAAAAAAATTACAAAAAAAAAACTTTTCTGAAGTTGTGTGGGGACTGGTCACGGCCGCTGGTGCCGCTCAGATGTTCATGGTGTGATTCTGATAAGAGACAAAGAGGATTTTTATCTGCCCCCCTCCACACCCACCCTCCCCCCACCCTGCTGATATAACTCCTGTGTATCACTGACCACAACCACGGGGCAGCGCCGAGCTGAGCTGCACCAAGAGATGATGTCATTGAATTGCCTCACCTCTTTTTCCCTTTTGCATAATCAACCGCTCTGTACTATTCAGGTGTGACTGTGCTGTTCCAAATGCTAATTCGCGTGCGTGTGTGTATGCGTGCGTGCGTGCGTGCGAGTGTGTGTGCGTGATTACACTTCTTGTGCGTAAGCTTTACAGATCATTCACTGTGTGTCTGGTTATAAAGAGACTGTCCTGCAGCAAACTGTAAACCTGCCTGGAGTAACGCCACACAGGGTCGGCACCGTGCGGGCGCACTCCTAACGCTATAGTGAAGACTCAGTGGTGTGTTACTAGTTTCCATAGTTCGAAAAAAAAGTTACAAAAAAAAATCATCTACTTATTTTTTTTTTCTTTCTTTCTTTCTGTGGGGTGATTTCATTGTACGCAACAAAAGCTTATCATGCAGAATCTGAATGAATATATGATCACAGTACATTTCTGAAATAAATTATTTTTCAATGTTAGCTTCTGTGGTGCTCAATTGCAAACTATACAAGGGGGAGATGCCGAAGATACGAGGATGGGGGGGGGTTTGGGGGAGGGCTGGTTTGACACTTGGTTTTCATTACAAAGGCTACTGTATGTGGATTGGATGAGGATTTTCAAAACATTTAACTACTGTAGCATTGACTAAAGCTACATTCAAACTAGTCCGAATCAAAATATTATAGTTGTTATATATATTTCACAGGCATGTCGGATATAGGACATTTTACCTTTATCAAAAAATATTGCAAAAATTCAAATTTCTTACCAAGAATATTTGTCTTATTTCTAGTCAAAACAAATTTCATTCTGCTTCAAATAAGAAACATTACATAAAAAGTAACTTGTTTTTAGACACTTTTTACTTCTTTCAAACAGAAGTAGAAAAATCTGATAGTGGAGCAAGTTTTTCTTTCTTATTACAAGCACAAACAACCTGCTTTCACTGGCAGATTTTTCTACTTTTTAAGTGACAATTTGCTTGAAAGAAGTTAAAAATTATCAAACAACAAGTTCATTTTTAGGTGATGAGTTTTATTTTAATTGGAAAGAGATTTGTTTTGACTAGAAATTAGACATTTTGACAAGAAATAAGACAAATATTCTTGGAAAAATGTTGAGTTTTTGCAGTGTATGATTGGGATACAGCACATTCTGTACCACAACTTTTAATATTTTGATTCAGACTAGTTTGAATGTGGCTTCAATCAATGCCACAGTAGCATGCTGCAGTAGTTATATATTATATATGGATATATTTTGAGTGAAAATGAAAAAGCAAAAGAGACCATTGCCATGAGAATAATCAATTCAAACTGTGCCCTCATTCATTTCAGTGCAGACCCTGACCCCCCAGCGTTAAACGACCTCCGCTACACACCATCGTCTTCTCTTTTCCACATTGGACTCACACTGAGCCGCTCTCCTTTTGCGCTGCAGACCTGCTCGCTGCAATCACCTCTCCTCTGTCCCGGCGTATGAAACAACAACGTAAACACGGTGATTGCACAGCAGTGAGTCTCCTGTTCAGTGATGAATCTAACTACAGTCATTGAAGTGCACAAACATCCGCCCTCCCGCCCTCCCGCCCGCCGCTGTCGGTCCACGTTACAAGGCTTAAATGAAAGAATGTAAACACGATTACAGCGAGGAGCATAATCAAACCATGATTTGGCCTGTTTGTGACACTGTATGTAACTCAGTCCGGCTAAATCTGATTTGATTTCACCTTCTCGTCGGTACCTGCAGCGACACGTCCACACAAGCGTTGGCCTCCCGTGTTCCTGTTACACGGAGCCATTTTCACTCTGAATGTGGCTTTAATTGGTGTTTACATGAACAGCTGATGAACACCCAGGGTGCCTCACATCAGCCAGTTGACCAGAAAAGCAGTTTATACACCAGGCAACACAAGATCAGAGATTCCATGTGTGCATGTTTTGTGTACACACAGTGAGGATCTGTCGATGCCTAATTAGTTGATGAAATTCCACCTAAAATTAGTGTTTACTCAGGGCAGCAGTAAATTGGATCATCGCAGGAGTTGTGAAATCCTGTTATCAGGTTTGAAATGTCCTCTCCTGACTTCTTCATCTTCCAGTGATACCCATAATGCATCAGCTCACCAGTCATTCTCCAGTCAGCTAAACTGACTCAGTTGGTGCTTTAAAACCCCTTCAGACTGCACATTAAGTGACATCCGTATGTATTTGGGGCAGAGGAAATGTGTCGAACAGAACTAAGAGACACGTACTTGCGCGACAGAAGCGCATGTTCAGCTTCAGATGGTGTTAGATGCTAATTGGATCACGGTCAACTCGATCCACGGCTAACCTACTAAACACATAGGCATGAGAAGAGAGGAGATTAGATGGGATAGGACAGAACAGGGAATTGGAGCGAGCACGTCCAGAGTGGCGGCTAATCCCTTTTTTGAAAACACATGGGAAATGTCCCTTTGACAGAAGAATCACAGAGAGGAGGGTTTTTTTTTATTCACGCTGAAATGTTCATTTCCCTATGTCTTTCTTTCTCTTTCTCTCCCTCAGGAAATGAGCGACAGAAAAGACCGAGCTGGTGGTCTCCTGTTAAAAAGGGAGACCATGGTACTAAATAGCCCTGAGCTTTGAGCACCCACAGTTGAAATATTAAAGGCTTCAGACAGAAGGTGTAGTTCAAAGGAGTTTGAAACCCTGAATTTAATTGCCTCATTTGTGAGCAGCTCTGAGGGTGGTTTGGGGATTTGAAGAGGATCTGCTGGCAGTTGGAGAAAGGACACTAATTTGAGAAGAGGGATGCTCCCCGAGTGCCGTTCATGAACGCCTTTCTAATGTACTGTTTGCTGGGGTGTTTAAATTGGTTGCTGACTTCATGTGCATTATAGGAAAGAGCACATACACGCGCACAAAAAACGAATATAGCCATTTTGGTAAGTTAATTTGCCCTGCAGTGTGGATGGACACTAGTTTCCACAGCGTGTGGTTGAAGGAACATCCACTTAGAGATCCCAGGCAGGCGAAAAATTGTGAGATAAATTGCTGAAATTGTTGGATGAAGTCACATATTTGGTCACTGGTGTTTTTATGTCCGTGTTAGTTTGTCCACTTTTGCAAGTTTCCACCCAAAAAAAAAACAAAGAGTCCCTCATGTCCTCATTTCTTACTGTATCCTTTCCAGGCTGTGTGCATTATATAACCCATAACACAAAGCCACACAGCGGAAGCCATAATTGAATGAGGGGCCCACTTCAGGGTAATGCACCATCAAAGATTTTCTGTTCCTGCACAGCCTCACTGAAGTTCTGAAGGATCCAAACAGAGCTGCCCATTAAACCCTGCACCGCTAATTGGTTCATTATGCAATATTAATAAGAGACCTGCTGATATTTACAGGTGGGCGAGCGATGGAGGCTTTAACACACAGGTGGGCGTCAGTGAAGGAAAAAGAGAAAAAGTTCACACCTGAGGACCAGATGACTGCGACGGACCCGAGCGAGCTCACATCTCCACGACCTGAGTGTGTTACACATCAGAGCAAGTTGTAAATTTGCTTTTTGTGTGAAATTAAAGGCTTTTTTTTAATGTCATCTGGAAATGGTCAAAAATAATTGGACTAAAGGGCACGACAACCCCCGCCTTAATTACATTCACAGATATTACGGGTTAATAGTGACATCAATGTGTCTGGACCTTTAATTACAGTAATGGGATACATTTGCTCTAATGAGGATGAACATCCTGCTGAATTTTATGGACTCTTGCTCAGGTTCAGGCAGCACATTTATGATATTACGGAAGTATTTTTTTGAAATCAGCTTCAAACCAGACTGCACTGACATTCTCGGCTGGTGATGTCAGGAACACCTTGTGGTATTTTTTTGATTTTATTTTCAAATTTGGCACCTCGCTTAAACTGATTACATTTCGATTTTGAGCTGTCAAAGGTCAAAGTCACCGTGCCCTCACATCCTGTCCCAGCTTTTGTGACTCAGATACATTAGCAGTGTCATCACACAACTATCTCAAGGATGAACTGATTAGATTTTGGTGGTTGACGTATTTAAGGTCACTGTGAATGAACAGCACTCAAAGCACTTTATTCCACTAGCAACACTCACACAGTCACCCTTTTTTTTTTAATTTAATTGCTGGTAGTTCTGCAGTGATGGCTTGGGAGTAGTGCTGTCCAAGTGATATACTGAGCTGGGCAGTAGCCTTATGGTGGTTAGCATTGTTGCCTCACTGTTCTGGGGTCAAACCCTGGGCTTGGGTTTATGTACCAGCAAACACAAGTCATATAACCACTGGGTTGATGGATGGATGTACTTGTAGCCTATCTTACTCAAGCATCCCTATTGCCCCATACTCAGGGCTCCAGCGTGCGACCTAATAGGTCGCATATGCGACTTAATTTCTTAAGGTGCGAGTTAAAATTTAATTAGGTCGCTCCAGTGCTACTTGCAGGAGGACGAGTGAAAAAGTTTTTTTTCCCATTTTAAATAGCTTCCGTTTCAAAGTAAAACAAATGAATAGATGAACTTGCACTGTGTCCGCCTCTCTCTCCCTTCACTCACCCACACAGCAGCAGCAGGCAGGTAGCCTCCACCCCCCGCCCCCCACCGCTACATGCACAGCGCTAGACGCTACAATGTTGTCGTCTTATTATTAGCCATTAGCCGCAGCTAGTTAATGTTAACCTTATCTATTGATTAGGCTACGGTGACCAAACGTCCTCTTTTGCCCGGACACGTCCACTCTTCACGTCGTGTCCGGGGCGTCCGGGTTTGTTTTTTTTAATGAACTCATAAACATCTCCGCGGTGTTGTTTTTAACGGGACCGCGAACCGTGACGGATTAGGCTAAATGACTAGACACCGGGGCTGAAGTCCGGACCGGCGTGACCCGACTTCATTCTCGGTCTACTCCTACCGGCCCGCTGAGTTAACTTCATGTAGGAGCCTATACAGAAGCATGGTGATGTAGGAGCTCAGAGGAACAGACAGCAGCCCACTGCTTCACAGCAGTTATAGTAAAGACGCAACTCTAGAGTGAGTGAGTGAGAAGCAGAACCTGAGCAGACAGTAAAGAAGCAGTTGTGTGTGAGTGAAGGAGAGAGACAGTGATTTTTTTTTTATCCATTTGATATCGAAAATGGTATCGAGTATTGAATATTTTCCTGATCCATATTGAGTTGAACATTTTAGTATGGTGACCATGATAGTGACAACCTTAGTGCCAGGAACTGTCCATCTGATTGGCTCTGGACAACTGCAGTGTCAGAAGGTCAGAATAGAGAAGTTGGTGCCATGAGGGGCTGAAAGATGATGAGACCAGTGTATCGATGGAGAAGGGACGAGTTTGGAACACAGAGCTACTGTATGCACGGAGAATGTAAGGCCAATCTCTGGCCATTATAGCCCTTCACCCAAAAGAAGTAACTAAGTAACTTTTACTCTGAATACACTTTAAATGAGCTGCTTTTTACTTGTACTTAAGTATATTTTTACACCGGTACTTTTACTTTTACTTGAGTACAGTTTCATCAAGGTAACAGTACTTTTACCTGAGTAGATTTTTTTTGGTACTCTTTCCATCCCTCTGGTCTATAGTTGATTATTTTAGCATTCACCTCATCAACAGCCCACTCTACTGCAGCCTCCTTAAACATGCCGCTCTGTGTTTTAGGTCACGTATTAATAACACGCTATACAAAGAAAAATATGGCGCTACCTAATTTGTTTTGGTGCTACTAAATGAAAAACTAGGTGGCACCAGTGCTACCTGTGAAAAAGTTAGTCTGGAGCCCTGCCCATACTTAATAGCTACTCCATTAAATCAAAATATTACACAATGGTTTCCAACTGTTTGGCCTCCGATGGTTAAACTCCTCACATGGTTTCAGTTCACTAAATGTTCAAATATCTCACTTATAAAGTCCATAAAACCTGTTTCCATGTGTGTAAAACTGGATACAAAGCAGCTGAAACCGGCTCCGGTTCAGATGATCCTACAACAGTGACTCTCATATTTCAGCACAGTAATCATCAAATGATGTCATGTATAGACAGATCTAAACCAGAAGGACCGAGCCTGTGCTTTTATTTTGAAACTTTTCCTCCATTATTTTCCTCCTCCTTGCACTTATTCAAGTGTGAATTTCTTCAGGACTGTTGCATAATGTATAGGATGTGAACTGCGCCTGGGAACAGTTGAACTTCTGCCTATTGTTGTGTGTTTGTGGGGAAGCAGGACGCTGGCCCTTTAAACCGCAGCAGGAGGTGGTGCTCTCCCCGGCACATGAGGAGGGAGGAGGGAGGGAGGTTGGTGGTGGTGTGGGGGGAGTTGGCTGGAGAGGAGGGAGGGAAGCTTTGTGCGCCACAGTGAAGCGAACTAAACGGACGCTGGAGCTCATAGACGCGGACTGAGCTGCTGCTGCTGCTGCTGCTCCAACAACAACAACACGCGGAGGAAACTAAACTTCTCTCCCGGTGACACCAACACTTTGTCCCGTGTTCCGTGGAATATAAACCCCCGAGGAGTGCAACTTCCCCCTCTCCCCGCCTGGACCCCGCGCGGAAAGGTAACATTTTCTTCATGTGACTCTTTCGCTCCTATAATAATAATCTGACGTGCTTTTACGTACTTTAGTCGAGTTGTGCGTTTTAATACAGCTTTCTCCTCTCTTCCAAAGTGGGTGTCGGGTGGTGGGTTGCAGGGGAGGGGGGGTAGTTGGACGTGTAGGTTGAAGTTGTGAAATCTGCATCTCATTTGAATGTCAAATCCGCCTGCGGACAATCAGCGCCAGGCAGTCTCACCGAGCTGTCCCCATATGGAGCGACAACAATGAGCCCTGTGGCGTCCTCTCTGTGTCCTCCAGCCCGCAGCCCGCAGGACACCACAACATTATGGACAACTCCACTCCACTCTAGTCCACTCCAGTCTAAAAAAGTTAATGAGCCTAAAATGATTCACTCTCTCCAAATCCTGTGGGAGTTTCTGCCTGATAAGTAAATGGATCCACAGTCAGGAACTTTTCTGTCTTTGATAAAAAGTCTGATGACTCTCAGTCTGGATCTTGACCATGAACTTAAACAGAACTCCTCAAACTTTTTTCCTTTCTTTCCTTTCTTTTTTTTTTTTGTATCTCTAAGTATGGAAGAGCTAGATCGCTGACCTGATTAGATTTTGGCACAGAGGGCCCAATCCTACTTTGTATAATTCATTATAAAATTACATAATAATCTGTTTTCGAGGCGAGGCCAAAGCTGTAGATGAAAGGAGTCATTAACTGGGTTAAATATAACAGTGAAAGTAAACTGTTACACATTTTCAATCCCCAATAGGACCCCCCTAACCCCTCCCCCTCCCCACAAGACCTCTTGGACTTGCGTAGCCTATTACAAATCACTAATAACTCAACTTGTGAGTGTAGTGATGCTCGCCGGGGGGAACTGGGCTGTGGAGTCTCTCAGCGGCAGGAGAGGACATGGTCTAATCAGAGCAGATGGACGTCTCACAGCAACACGCAGTGCTCATCTGTGGGAATCGAACAAACCAACCACGCGGCCCTCCTTCCGTCAACAAGCATCCCTGATTCGTCCGGCTTCCCGCTTCATTAGCGAGCGGTTCCTGTTTGTGTTTACGGACCTGGCACTTGCCTCTCATGGTCATCACGCCTGATGAACTGGGTAATTTACTCCAGAATTGCCACTGTGGCCGTATACCTGCCCAGCCTCATCCATCATGCTGTAATTGAAGGCCCTGTTAGTGTGCGTAGCCTGACTTTTAACTACACGGATCGTAAAAAAGCGCACAGGACCCGTTTTTTTATAATGTTTGCTTTCATTATTCCGCTCTCATCGTCGAGCAATCAAAGCTTTTTGTTCTGGTTAAACTGTCAAGTCTGGACACAAGGAGGAGGACGCGTTGACAAATGAGCTTGGCTTTGGTTGTCGTCTTTGTACGACTCTTGCCCTCTGACCTCCTCCTACACACAAACACACATACGCACAACCACACCCTAACAATAGCCTTGAAGTGGGTCAGTATTTGTCATTTTTCCTGATGAATCATTTACCCAGCAGCAGCAGCAGCAGCAATGAGGCCGTTGAGGGGGGAATGAAGCTCCACTCTTGCACCTTGAGTTTCGACCGGAGAGACGGAGACCAAGGTCGGACTCCTCCTGCCGCCGGATCGCTGTTCACACCAGCTGGGCCACTTCTTCCCTGCGTCATCTTGTGTCTCGTCCTCTCGGTGACAAAAGTGGTGCATTATCGCTCCACACACTCCGGGCCTTTCAGCTCCCCCCTCACCCTCCCCTCCCTCCCCTCCGCCTGAGTGTACGGCTTCTCCCACGAGCTGCCAGGCAGATATCTCTCCATCAAGATCTATTGTGTTGGCTGCCTAGTCAGAAGGGGAGAGGGGAGGAGGGTGAGGAGGGGGGGGCTGAGAGTACGTGTGTGAGTATGTGCGTGTGTCATCTCTGACTGTGCTTTTTTTTTCTTGCTATTTCAGTTTGCTCTGGAGAATACTGCTGCTGCGTAGTGAGGAAGCTGGCTACCTGCCCGACTCTGAATGCGCTGAGGTCATTACTGTTTTATACTGGAAAGTGGGAGCGGAGGAGTCGGAGCTGGGGGGGGGTTGGGGCGTCTCATTTGCACTCGTGAAAACACACCAACTTCAGGCTGTTGGTTAAAGTGGAGGGCAACTAATTTCCTTCCTTTTTATTAGTGTCTCTGGCTGCTGTGTTACGTGGGGTTTTTACTGTATGTTTATAGGAGGGATACAGATTGGTTAACCGGAGTCAGATGTGATAAAGCGTACACTATATTACTTGTTCTCCTGCTCCTTGTGCCTCAGGAAATGCCAGTGTAAATAGTTTGCGGCCTCAGTAATCCACCCACCTTTATCCCAAGCTCCATAGGAGACCGACAGTGAACGATGGGAGAATATCTTGACATTTTGGTCTTGCCCTGCGTGCTCCTGTTGCACGTACATGGATTGTGTGAAAGGTTGAGAGAGTGGGGGGAAGAAGAAAAAAAAAGAACAACTCAGCGAGGAATTTTCTTTTTATGGATTATAGTTGGCGCAGTTTGAGAGCAAATGGAGCTGTCCAGAGCAGTTGTCATAAATATATTGAGTTAAATTAAAAATGGCATCTGTAATATGTAGGAAAAACAACTCCTTATTGAAAACGTATTACATTTATTGGCAGTGTTTCAGCAATGTTATCCGCAGCTCCGGAGCCGTGGATGCCTCCCGATTTCCTGTGAAGTATTAATTTCAAAAGTGAAGGATGTGATTCTTTCTTGTCAGCGGTTGCTACTGGGGAAAACATGGAGGCTCGACGTGTTGAACCTCCCAAATAGAGTTGTTTTGTCTCAGACAATCACAGGATTCACCCCGCCTGCAAAGAAAGCAGCACGCTCTTTGAACTCCGAGCACCGAGGATGTTTGAGTTGATCTTTGAACAGACTTCTGATGGTGGAAAAATCCAACATTATGTCAACAACTTCAGGCTTTTACAAAATATACAACTTTGAACTACGCACAAGAGAAACAAGTAAACCAGATCTACATCAATCAGGCGACATCTACACAACAGATGCTTTTTAAGCCCGACATCACGCTACACAACCCACGAAATGGAGACTTTTGAAAATGCCGCCGTCCCTGTTTTTAGTTGCAAAACTAATCTGAGGGGTTTGATACACTGTGACTGATGAGACGACGAAGTTGGGTAGCAAACATAATTTCCAAAAGTTTCCATTTCTGCCCTTCTGGACTAAAATGTGACCCTGAAGGTATCAAACTGAACCCAGACCAGCAGTACTTGTAGCTCTAGGCCTATTTATTGTGGGGGTTTGTGCAAAACTAACCTAGAAAGATTTGAGGAAAACAAAAAAAGTTTTTGTACACAGATTTTTACTGTTTTCCTCTCATGTTGATCATCTTATGATGCCTCAGATTTGTCTTGTGACCCAGGTTGGAAACCACCGATAAGAAGCCTAAACATTCAGGGTTCAGTTGTTGTTGTTGTTACTCAAACAGAAACCTTAGCTGAATTTGGCACACAGTGAAAATATTGTGCCTTTCGCTTTTTCTTTTGTCCAATAACCCACATGCACCTGACACCCCAGTCACTCCTTAGCGTCTGTTTTGGTTGCCGTCAGCGTAGCGTGGCTGCTGTGGAGGAAAATAACCAGTTCGACAGGAATTATTATCCTCTGAGGTGTAAAAGCACTCCTCGCTGAAATCATCCCACTCCTCTCTTGCCACCTCCAGTGACAGTTCGGCACAGCACCTCCTGAACATGTGCTTTTAAAGTCAAGTATTATACAACTCAAGACTTATTGTTAAAGCACCCCCTTCATCTTGCAGCACCCGTGGCTGTGCATGTCCTCAAGTGCATTGTTTTAAAGCTGCAGAACCAGTTTGCACAATTGTCATTGTCAGAGGTGAAGGCAGTTCTAGTTGGTAGATTGTTCCCACGTTGCAGAAGTTTCAGAACGCCTTTAATTTCTATGTCCTGAGAACACCAGGGAACGCCATCCATCATCACCTGTCAACCCCAACTTTCTGTGGAAGCCACTCCGAAGACAGTATGTTCTGCACAAACATATTTTGTGTCATAGCTCTGTGATATTTGACTTGCTGATGAGCAACTGCTGGAAAGATGATACCAATGGCGCTGATGTGAAGCAGACTTTTGGCTTCCACTGAACTTTTCTATCTGCATTGACTTAACTCGAGGTCAAATGTTCACGATAATCACTTGTAGTTTTTCTTATCTTAGTCGCCCTACTGTAAAATGCCGTCCTTACCACTGAACCTATTGCAAAAATGACATTACCACTACTTTTTACAAAATATCTTGTTGCATCCAACCTCAAATGTAGTTTTTGTTATTGCTACAGAGCTAATGTTATCATTACTGATGAGTCTAGAAGGTACATTACACCTTTCACCCTCTATTTGTATCACTTTGCTTCTTTACTGTAACTGAAGTTAGCATGCTAACTAGCGCTGTCATTTTCCGATACCGAGTCAGTGAAGTGTCCATCTGCCCTGAAGAGCTGCTCAGAGGGCAAATATAACCCGTTGTAACGGCTGAAGCTCACAACAAGACCGTTAACAGTTAGAAATGCTAACGTTGACTACCCTACAGCTGTAAACAACATTAAGTTTCCGTCCTCCACCCTCAGTCTCTGACACGACATCAGTAGGACTGTGGTTGTGCAATAGATGTAGACTAGACTCCTGGGTCACATATTGCCTGGTGGTGTGCAGCTGGCCGTTGAGGTCCGGGCTTTGGTGTGTTTACAGTCCAGCGAGTCCTCATTGTTTAGCGGCTCTGTGTGGACACAGAGACAGGTGGTCCCTCTGTCCAACTCATGCGCACTGAAAAGACAAAAGGAGGACTGTTGGCGTAACCGCTCACCTCTGTGCTCACTGGCTGACAAATCCGTGCCAGGAAACTAGTTCAGGAGATGGGAACAGTCGCATTCACATTGTGGGCTCTTATCTGGGGAACCCTGTGAGAATGGCTGGTTTCCTTTATGAATACAGACTCGCACATCTCGCTGTGTGAGCCTCTGGAGGACACTTCCAGGTCAGCGATCCGGTGCTGTGAATGGACTGTGGTGAAAGGTTACAATACCTTGATAGATTAGCATCTCGGGGCCTTTTGTCTCTTTGTGTTGAATTAAAGTGAATCACTGTAAATTCATGTGGGTCACCTTTGAGACCCATTTTGTGTGTGTTTATCTGTCTGTTGTGTGTGTGTGTGGTGGTTTGGGTGTGCCACAAGGTTTGGTTCCCGTCTCCCTCTGCACTCCTTTGTTTTTTGTTCTGACTCCACGACTGTACAATGTGACATGCGAGTAATTTTGTCTGTCATTCGGGAATCAACAGGGTGTGTGTGTGTCTGTTTGTGTGTAGTTGTTGTTGCACAGACCGACTCTTGCTGATAACTCCCCCGACCTATTTGTGGCAGTTTGACCCTGGGCCGTTGATGGACTTTCAACCTACACAAACGCACACACCCACGCACACATTCACACGTACACACAAATGTAAACATCAGCCACAACAGACAATCTGTATGTGCCTCCCTAATGAAAACGTCCTGCTCGTCGACATCCTGTACATTTCCAGGAAATCAAAGTGGTTACAAATCAAAGTAGCGTGCCCAAAGCGAAAACGGAGGAATCAAAGACAGCTGGGTGGCGGTAAGACGATACTGACAACACTTCAGAAGACCTTTCCTGCAGCTCTGAGGAGTTGGCACTTCTGCCATCTTGTCAACAGACCTCAACGTTTCAGCACTATAGGCTACTATATGAGTCAAAGGTCGTAGAACCCCTTTGTTGCACATGTAGTTATAGCGTTATTTACCTTTGACCCCTCCGGGCTCCATTCATCACTGCGTCGCTCTCCCATCACATGGCTCTGCTCTTTAATGGTTCAGGTCATTATCTTTCAGCGTGACCAAGCAGACGCTCTTCCTTTTGTTGGCTGCTGTTTTCTGGCCATCCTTACAGCAATATACAGTACAGCGTCCTGCAGTACAGCATTGTCCTAATGATGCATCTACACAGTTTGTTCCGACGTTGCCTTTGTTCTGACGTAAGGTTTGTGCAGGAAAATATTTTCTTTATGCTGGAAAAAAAAGTTCAACATTGTGGCAAATTGGCCCATTGCCATAATCCCTATAGTCTTAGGAGTAGGTTTGTTACCTTTAATTGTCGGTGCAAGCTATTTTTAGAGCAGAGCAGAGCCGCGAGCTGCTCAGAGGTATAGAGGCTCGTGGGTTTTCTTGGTTTCCCTCATCAAACTCGTCAAATACACAATCCAGCAACTCCAAAATGATCTGTGACCTGCACATTCACCACGCTATGAGTAATGGAAAGTTGTGAGATGGAGTTGTTGGGAACGCGCATCAGCGATTTTGCATGAATTTACCTTGTGTGGTGAATGTGCAGGTCACAATTTATCCACAAGAGCATTTTTGAAGGTGTTGGATTGTGTATTTTAGTTAAGGTTAGGGTTAGTTTGATGAGGTAAACCAAGAAACCCCATTAGCCTCCGTAGCGTAGCTCTGAGCAGCTCGCGACTCTGCTCCGCCGTTCTAAAAATAGCTTGCACCGACAATTAAAGGTAACGAACACACTCCTAGGGATTTGCCAAATTGTTTAACTATCCCTTTAAACTTCTGTCCGACATCCACAGATTTTCAAGCGACAGTGAGACTGCAAGTTGCAGATTAGTGGGTGTTTATCATAGAGCTTATTTGACTCAAACCAGGAAGAACTTAGCTGCTTAGACGCCCTCATTGTATTAGAGCAGACACCGTGATCATCTGCATCTCGCTGGGCTGAGCTGCTCAGATGTAATCGATCCCTGTGTTTTGAGTTTGACCCGCAGAGTCGCTTCAGGAAGAGCTTACACAAAAACTCACAACAAGCACCGCTACAATTACATTAACAACGTGGTTTCAGGAGCCTTGCGTTTCATCTCCACCCTGTTACTATGAATCTATTTTCCGCTACTGTCAGGCTACGTCTATATATAAGAGCCTCTATCAGCTCTATAGTGTTTTGTTGTCATTTTAAACTTAACGCCACAGGGGTTTATTAACTCGTCTCGTCAGTCAGGGCTCGGTGCCCGGGGCCTTTATAGCTGGTTTGTGTATTTGACTTCAGCGGGGAGGCTGATTTAAAAAGAAGAAGAGAAAGAAAGACTATGAACCGTTGAGAAGTTGACACAGAGCAGAAAACGGTCACTTATCTTCCAGTCACACTGAGAGGCCTCCTGCTGATTTGACCAAGTGTGTGCATGTGTGTGTGTGTGTGTGTGTCTTGTTGTGTACAGCGTGAAGTTTATCACACAGGCCTTGGCTTATCCGTTCTGCTGATCTGGCATGTTTTGTTTCTGCTGTGGTACAACCTGGTTCCACCTTTGACTTTTTGGAAACTTATCAGCCAGTATCACTGTGTGATGATGTCATCTCTGCTGAAACAGAGATTTTTTTTACATTTCCTCCGTAGAAATTCAGCTTTGTTTCCTCATCCAGCAGCGATTGGACGCTCAATTCAACCACTTGGCTCCCGTCCCGCTCCCTGGTACCAGAGCGTGAATGCTGTCTATTCGTCGGAGACCGATGGGGACGGATTTCAGTGATTAATTAGACATGTACTCTCATGTGCATGCACTCACACAAGTAAGAGACCGGTACAATCCCCTCCTCCCCCTCCACTGTAATGAGGGTTTGGGTGCATTTCATGCAGGACGCGGTGAAAGAACGTCTGTCGCTGTGCTGGCATGACTGAGTGGATCCAAAGCGGTGACACCCTCCGCT
The DNA here is from genome assembly GCA_030347415.2 of Decapterus maruadsi. Taxonomy (NCBI): domain Eukaryota; kingdom Metazoa; phylum Chordata; class Actinopteri; order Carangiformes; family Carangidae; genus Decapterus; species Decapterus maruadsi. The sequence goes on along the minus strand of CM064888.1, from coordinate 5,634,721 downwards.
GCCCCTTTGAGGGAGTGTTTCTCTTCACTGCCTCCATCTGTGCCTCTCCTTTTCTTTGCCCAAGGTCCCTGCGGAAATGTTGCTCCACATGGGAAAGGTTGTGCCCCCCTCCGTTCCCCTCCCTTCCACATTTTTTAAACTCTGGCACATGGGAGAGGAGGAGCGTTTTTGTTTTCGGGGCTAAGATTTTTCTTTTCTAATCAGAAAAACACGTTCATTATCTGTGTTGTTTGGTTTTTCGCCAAAAGCGTCCCTCGGGGCACGGCAGCCCACCCAGTATCAGAGCAAAACACTTTGTCCAACCATGCAGGAGTAACGGCTTTATAAAAGGCCAGCTTGACTGGAAAACACAGAGAAATCATTTGGAAGCCCGTGCTCCGCTTCTGGATATCGGGATTTGGAAAGATTAAAAACGTCGTCACATGGCGATTGTGTCACTGGAGCTGTTGCGGCACACCGACGGGAATAGAAGGTGGATTTTGGAGTCAGAGGGGATGGAGTGGAGCCAGCCGGCCGGCCAGCCAGTCGGCTGGTGTGGCAGTGGGAGGTTAGTTTTGTGTGTTTTCCTGTGCGTGGATGTGTGTAGTATTTGCTGCTCCGAGCGGAGCGGAGGGCCGGCCCGGGCACGCTGGTTTTATTTGCTCACGTCGAACACGCTGCCCTTAATCCTCCTGTGGTTTTGTTTCTGCCTGGGCGGCGCTGGGGCCCTGGAGGCTGATACGCTACACTTTCTAAACACACATACACACAGATACACAGACGGCCTGTAGTACTTGGGCAGCGGTCCTGCTGATGTAGGTATATTCCCCCGGCTCAGCTGCTTGGACTCGTCTCCTAGAGCCATTTTACACCAACACGATGAGTGTTTACCATGTTGCCACCTCCTGCAGATGAACACATCGACAGCTCGGGACGATCGGAACGACTCTGTCCAAGTCCAACCTGTTGCATGTTTCAGCCTCATTCCACGTCTCTGCCATCTTTTAAAGGGATAGTTCACCCAAAATTCAAATTTCACTCATTATCTAATCACCCTCAAGTCGTCTAAGAGCTGTGAGAAATTTCAGTCCTTCATGACTTCTCTGAGTTACGAGGGGGTCCGTGCAGCAGTATTTGTCCATATAATGGTTGTGAATGGATACCAACTTTCTTGGTCCATAAAGACACACCAAAAAACATTGAAACACATTGCATTTTGGGTGAACTATCCCTTTAAATGCAATTCAACTATCATTTGTGCCATAGCAATCTCTTGCCTCTGTGGCTGTGATGTTTGCAGGACATAATGTGACACGTGTGCCCCTCTAATGAGTTCATTTCGAGCATTTCTTCCTGCACATTATTGATGTGCAAACTGTTGTTTTGGAAATTTCTGTAAATTCCTACTCGCTCGAGGATGCTGAGATGAATTTAATAGCAGGCGTGCGGCTGGTGAGGACGGGGCCCGCTGACACAGAACGTTTCTACTAATTAGACTTTTCTTTAACGGGCGGCCCCGGAGGAGATTTCATTTGAATCAAATGAGGTTTTGTTTACATTCATCGTTTCTCACCAGAAAACATTGTAATCATCTTTAATGCCCTAACAAGCTCCTTTCCAAGAATCTGACACAAAAAAAAAAGATCCATGCACTTATTACTCTCAGCGATAACTCTTCTTCAGAGGAATTCGATGCAGCTATACAGTTATTGATAATTCTAATCATATACTCGGCCGTTGCAGGAGGAGTTCAAGAACGCGCCACACGGTCACTACTGCTCTAAAAGCTCCACAAAATAACTTTTTTAATTGGCTCGGTTGATGAACTCATTAGGAGAACGGCGCACGAGGGCGGCCGCAGCTTCTCGTGAACATTTATCTCCCGTGTCATCGTAAATATGGTCGGTGGTTCTTCTAATGAGTCTTTTCTTTGTTTGTGTGGTTATTTCTCACCTTCCACAGTTCGATGTTGTGGTTGCGTTGTGTTTGTTTGCTGTGGTTACACCTGTGCGAAACGCCGAAGGTATGACGAGGCCACCGTCTGAACATCAGTTTCTCTTGAAGATGCTTCAGTCATTTGTCATGAGGAGTTCCTCGCCCCGAGCCATGTGACTGGATATGAAGCCGAGCAGGAGGAACCGGTTCCTTCTATAACAGGCGGTAATGAGGTTCTGCATAGTTACTGTTGTTTGGTAACAGAGCCACACACGGCGGATAATCACGTTAAAACGTCTTGTGTTACAGTATCAGGCCTCCCTCTGATTCACCCTCTAAGCCGTGACAGGCGTGTCCGGCCGAGCCTGCAGCTACATAAACAGCATATTTCTTGGTGTGCTGTCAGTGCAGTGAGTTAGGGACAGGAAGGAGGCACAACAACAAAAAAAAGGTGAAATGGAAGCTTTGCTAATGAGCTCACACCCCGACCGGCCACATGATGTGAAGCAGAATCACCAGAATTATGTGTAAAACTTCAACATTTGAGCAAAACTCATATATTGAAACTGTTTTTTTCCTCCCCTGCTGCTTCGGTGCACTGCGGCGAGGATTTCACGACACCACAGAGAAAACAGAGAGTTATTATTTCAGGGCTTTTGACACGGCCTCCCCCGTCTCCCCCCGTGGGAATCAGATGTTTGCGCCTCTCATAAGTAGAAGCGAATGAAATTTGTCGACCTTTTTTTTTTTGTTGTGTCAGTTAAGAACTTTCCATTCTCATGCAGCCCCCACTGATGAATTGATTAGCAATGTCATAGATAGCTGTTGGGTAACTCGCATACACATTTGCATCTCAATGTTGCTGACAATAGGGTCGAACAATGGTGGAGATCCTGGCTAGTTCAAGGTTAAACAAAGCAGGACTTGGTAGAGTCTGTGTCCAGGACTTAAAGACAGACTAGTAGAGTTTTATGTTAAAGTTAAAGCCGTAGTTGTATTTGGTGCTAAAAGATCTGGATCTGGAAAAAAGACAACATAAGATTTGAAATCACGAGAGCAACTTTATTTATAGACCACTCTGGCAGGGCGTGTGCAACATACTGACATATCATTATATGACATGATTATTCTGGTATTTTTTTATAATCTCAGATTACCAGGCGTTGCCAAGTGAAACTCCCGTATTAAGAGGAGGAGCTTGTTTTTTTTCTCTTCAAGATTCCATTGGCATTTTATTCTCTAGATATCAAGCGAAAGTGCCAGAGTCCCGTAAGTGTTGTGTAATGGCCCTCTGCCTGAGTCCTTGTAACGTTCGAGTGCCAGCTTCCGCCTTGTGAATAAATGATAGACCCTTTCCCTGCTTCTGTTTGAAAAATTAAAACGCAGCCAAAGATAAACCCAGAAGCCCTTGCAGCCCGTGGTTTAACATGACAGTAGCCGAGCTGTGATTGGATGACCATCCAAAGCTGCCCCCTCCGTCCATTGAGCAGCAAAAAGGGAGACATGGGATATCTGAGGGCCTGCATGGCGCCTGCTATCTGCAGGATTACAAGAGAGAGACTGAACGCTGATGAGCATGACGGTTGTTATGTCATTCTGCGAACATCAGTCTTCCGGCGACATAAGATGCTTTTAATCATTCATGGCCCTGTCACCACTCGTCTCAGTTTGAGCCGGAGTCATGTGGCACTTTGAGTGCTCGGTTACATAAAGGCTTCGTCACCAGCTGGCACGATGACTGATACTTATTACCTCTTTGGGGCACATTTAGTGCTCCAACACAAACACGGTCAGCTATATGTGCGTGTTTTTGTGTCCCCCGCGGGTATGTGTGTAATGGTAGCATGACCCGTTTGTGTGTTTAGTCGTGGGAGCCTGTGAAAAGAGCGCCGTGAAGGAATTTTGCCCCCAGCTGACCCGAGAGCGAGTGTAACAGTATGGGCCGCGCAGGCCAGACTGGAAACCCCGGTCATCATGTTGACTGCTGCAGTGTGTGTGTGTGTGTGTGCGTGTGAGATACAGGCTGTGTTTACCATGTTTTTTTTGTCTGTCTAGACGCTGAAGTGGAAGCTTCTTCTGAACACTTTCATCTATTCATGAGTGACGTGCGTGTTATCCTCCATACTTTGACAAAATCAGTGGCATTAATGCAGCAGAAAAACAAACACAACTGAATATCCATTATAATCTGTACCTTCCCCAGCTCTGCTGATAAATACAGAGGAAAACATGAGATATAGTCTTATAAAACAGTTGTCTATGCAAACAAAGCTCTTAAAGAAATACAATATAACAACAAAATGAAAGGAAAAAAGGTCCCAAGAATTGAATTAGTGAAAACCACAAAACAAAATACAGTATATACGTCAGAGCTGTGATTTTATACGCAGATCATACATAAACCTGTTATTTTTAAAGGGATAGTTCAACATTTTGTTACCTTTAATTGTCAGTGCAAGCTATTTTAGAACAGCGGATCAGAGCCGTGAGCTGCTCAAAGGTAGAGGCTCATGAGATTTCTTGGTTTCCCTCATCAAACTCATCAAATACACAATCCAACAACTCCAAAACGCTCTCGTGGACAAGTTGTGACCTGCACATGCCACGCTATGAGATAATAACAGAACGTTACGAGACAGAGTTGTTTTAGAGGTACAGTAAATACTGCCACTGAAAGCAATGCGCATCAGCGGTTTTGCATGAATTATTGCAGTGGGCCAATCTGCCAAAATGTCAAACTATCCCTTTAACATGAAGATTCTGTTCTTCATGATTTATCTGTGTGGTTTTTTTTTTCTCAAAGCACTGAAAGGCCAGAATTGAATATGACAGGACTGCCTGCAGGTCATACTTCATCTTTTGTCATGCCCTCTACAGCAGAGTCTTTAGGGGGGAGGGAAACTCTTCCTCATCAAACAGCGAGCCTAACAGACATAAAATGGGCCATTTCCCCGAATGACTTAAGGTGTGAGGTTTTGCACCTTTTTTGATATTTGAGCACCCCACTGACATCTTTTATGTGGAGGTTGAATGTCTCCTCCTGGCATGGCACATCAAACGCATTCCCCTTCAGCTACGCAGCACTGCGGCGATTGTCTTATTGCCCCCGCATGTGACCACGGCGAAGGGTTAATCCATCTGAATGAGGCTGATCTCTCCATGTAGGGGGATGAAATCTTTCTCTCTCTCTCTTGTGTGTGTGTGTGTGTGTTTGTGTGTGTCTCCGGCCCGGCTTAGAGGGGACAGGAAGCTCCGCTCGGTGGCCCCGGCGCTCTGCTGCTCTGATGTTGCCATAGAGAAAATACAAAACCGTGAGCCGCGGGGGACGAACCGTATCTGTTGGCACTCTCGAGTGGTCAGTCACTAACCAGCTAATGCCTCGGGGCACAGAGTAAGAAAAGGGTTTAGCTAATGATAGACCATACTGCATTAATCTAAGCACTATGGTGGGATTTCAGCGCTATTTGTTTTGCTTTAAGCCACAATCTTATAATTGGGCCTCCAATTGCTGTTAAAACACCTTTTTTATAACAGCAGGCTCATTCCTGTTGGGTCGCATCAGGGCGTGAACTTGAACTCAAATCACTCCCTCACAATAGAAGTTGGAAAATCAGCTTTTCGTGTACTATTGTTAATGCATTTGCTCTTTGTTGGGGCGGCCTTTTGTGTCGTGCTTTTTGATGTGCAGACAGTTACATCTCGCCCATTAGCGCCGAAAGAAGGCCTCGGATGAAGTTGCGCAGAGCAGCGAGTGAGAGAGGGAGAGTCACAACAGAGGATGGAGTTCAGTTCTCATCGGGGATGATCTGTCTTTTTGAAAGGGAAAAAAAAAAGAAGAAAAATAGGACTACAGGACTTTTTCATCATCTATCAAACCCCCCCTCTGTTCGCTCTGCTGCTACTGTCGCCTTTCCAGTTGAATGGGTTCTTGTCAGAGATGCAAATGTTTTCATGGATGACGTTGCTGTGGAATATTGTTGAGCGAAGCCCCCATTCATTCACTGACCGGGGGAGGGAGGGGAGGGAGGCGTGCGGGCCCCGGAGCGTGGGCTTTAGCAGCTCCCGTTCAACAACACTGAGAATGATGGGATTGCTGTCTGGCTTTAACCAAAACAATTGAAACCCTTGTTAATGTCAGTAACACATGGAGCTGGATGGAGACAGTAAGTGGGCGTTTGAACCCTCGTCTCCACTCCACTCGACTGTTTTGAGATCACGTTTCAAGGCCCTCCGAGTCGCCGTGGGACCCGGTTCGGTCTAAACGCTGAAAAGACCCATATATTCTCGCCCTGTCAAGTCACGGGGCTCGCTGGAGGATCAAAGCGAAGCTGCGTTCAATCAGGACCGTCCACGCTTTCCTCGTGTTACATACCGTCTTTGATGTATTACTTGGCCATTGCCAAACCTGAGGGCCCTTCGCCCCGCGTGGTGCCAATTGATGTTACGCTCACTGAGAAACCGAGATAGTTGGATAAACCGAGGCAGCAGAAGACGGAACAAAATATTCGCTCAAAATGTCACCGTCAAGGCCACGCAGAGAAAGACCAGAACTCAGATAAAATAACAGAAGTAGCGATGAAATCTCTTGATGATGGGGTTTAAACACAGAATGTAGCAGATCAGGACTTTCCGTGGTCTGTGCTCGTAGGTCGATCGGTGCAGAAGAAATGCTGCTCCACTTCATTCTTCTTTTTTTTTCTCTCTTCTTCTTCATTCTTTCATTCGAGCCAGCTCAAACTGCTTCGGCTTCCCAGTATCCTGTGTCTTTGACGGTTATGTAACAGTCAGGGGCCTAAATGGGAACTAAAGCACAGCAGTGTTTGCAGCGACTTGAAAAATTGAATGTGACAGTGTCCAATAGAGTTTTTTTTTGAAAATGTATCTGTAGAATTTCACCAATACATTTGAATGTGAAGGTGGTTTTTTTTGTTGTATTTTTTAAAACTTTTCTAGAGGTATTATCTCTGGTTCAGAGTGAGGTGAAGTTGCTGTGAACTTTCTACTAGTGAGCTTTTCTTCACCGTTACATAACACCCTCACAGACTTCTACATATTGTATAAAGCTTTTGCGAGTTTAGAGCCACTCAAGTGCGTCTTCATTTCTGAAGCAGCGGCGAGAAAAGCTTCCATACAGATGCAGATCGGGGTGTAGGAGGAGTAATGTGATAGTGATGAGAAAGGAATAGACGCCCTGGAAGAGAGGATTTAAAGTGGCCTGTCACTTTTCCTCAAGTAAAATGGTGCCTAGTGTTATTAATTGCATGTTTCCACGTTGCCCTGCCAAGGTGCATAGCTGGTCTGGGTTTATGTAAGTCGTGATGTGGCGCTGGTGCTAATGCTCTTGTTTTTTCTTCTTCTTCGCAGGTTGATCCGAGTGTAAGATGAGACCTGAGCTGGAGGACCAGAATGGCCGCTCACTTTAAACACCTGGAATTGTACTCGCTTTGACAACGTCTCTAAAAGCCAAAGACTCCAAACTGTGGAGGGAAAAGTCTCGCCAGCGCCTGCAGAACCCCGTCTGATTCACCTGAAGGATTTAGAGCAGGAGACTCCGCCTCCGCCACCGTCACCATGCCGATTCTCAAGCAGCTGGTGAACAACTCCAACCAGTCCAAGCGGCGGTCCCGGGCCGACCTGACCGCCGAGATGATCAGCGCTCCCTTGGGCGACTTCCGCCACACCATGCACGTGGGCAGAGGGGGTGACGCCTTCGGGGACACGTCGTTCCTCAGCACCCGGTCGGGGGAACCTCCCAGGGAGCCGGAGACCAAGCAGGGCTCCCCGGGCCCCAAACCGGGCCTCCTGTCCCGCACCTTCAGGAGCAGCAAGCGCTCCCAGTCGGTGAACCGGGGGGACAAGTACGACTACAACACGATGGCGCCCTCCGGGGGCTCGTCCAACTACGTGAAAAACGCCATATCCCTACCTTACCTGAACGACGAGGACACGAACAGAAGCAACCAGATGCCGAAGAGCGTCTCCTCCAGCCCCATGAAGAAGCTGGCGGAGATGGAGGGCAAGCCCATGAACGGAGCGGCGGCCATGGCGACGCTCGACGCCGAGTTCGACGAGCGTAACTTCGGCGAGCTCACGGATCTGCCTCCGTCGATGCCCAAAGGAGGCGGGATGAAGCACGCGGAGTCCATGATGTCCTTCCACATTGACCTGGGCCCCTCCATGCTCGGGGACATCCTGAGCGTGATGGAGAAGAAAGGCTGGGAGGAGGACGACCTCGGCTACGAGGAGGGAAAGAGCAGCGAGGGCCGCGCGTCGCCCTCCCTCATACCGCACATAGACGACGACGACGACAGCTGCGGCGTGGAGGAGCGCGCCCCCGCCAGGCCGCCGCGCAGCATCTACCAGCAGAAGGCCGCGGTGGATCCCTACACCCCCGAGCTGCACACCAAGAACCACCACAGCAACATGGACAGCTGCTCCGTGTCCAGCTCCGGCTCGGCCGTGGAGGAGAAACCGCCGTACCACATCAACGACGCCGACACGGACAGCGCCAAGTACAGCTCGCCGCGCGGGGAGGACGACAGAGATTTCACCTTCATGGACGAGGACGATGACGACGAGATTCGGGTGTAGGCGGAAAGCTGTTCCCAAAAACGGACACTGATGGAGAAGAGCAGGTGTTGGGAGGCTAACACGAGCTGGGAAAGGCTTTAGAGGCAGGACCACGTCTGCTTTGAGCGTCTTGTAGATCAATCTATCTCTGCACACTTTGTCAACATCACAAAATAAACCCAATTAAGCCTTATCCACTGTGCTGTAGCGAGGACACGTGAGCCAGAGTGTGTGTGTGTGTGCGTGAATGCAGACAAGACGGGTTCACAAAGTTGCACTCTCTCTTGAAAACGTCTGGGTTTGTCGATTGTTGCACTTTTTCTGGCAACACCAAACCGTGAACTCATTATCATTATTATAATTGGGAAATTCTTTTTGTTTTTTGAATTCTCTGGCTGCTGTGTCTGCCTCAGAGTTTCATCAGCGGCTCGGCGAGGCCGCTGGTTCATCTGAAGGAGCAAGAGGCGACCTCGGGGTCGGAGGAGCGCGCTCCCTTCTGTCAATCAACATGAATATCGGATTCGGGTGCAGCCTGCCGGGGCGAGCAGGGGGAGAGGGACGTGCCGGGTCGCTGGCAACGTGGACGTTGTAGCTCACACTCTGAGGAAGGAAGAGGGAAAGGACAAGAAGTGAAACTGACAGCTTTGTCATCCCACACGCACATGGGAGCAACCATGAAGCTTTTGTTTGCCAACAACAGCGTTTTTGGCACAGACACTACACAGATGACGTGGTTATTACTTGTCCATATCTGACTTAATGGGGGTGATTTCTGCCAATTTTTTTTAATTTTTACTATATTTTATGTACATATAGTATCAGGAAGTTGGTCTACAGTAGCCAGTTGTATTTGAGTTGGGTAGTTTATCATTTGCAGCTCTTTCTTTCTTTCTCTTTGGCAAGTCTTCTAAATTCACTCACAGCTGTGCTATTTATTCATTCGTTTTCATGAGGGAGGGATTGTTCCTAATGTGCACTGCTAGGTCTTAAAAGTTGAGGTTTTTTTTTCTTGTAAGTTTCATTTCTTACAGAAACGGTACCACAGTCCCAGCCAGCTCGGTTGCATCGACGCCGGCTGCATGGCACTTAATTACTGGACTAAAGCAGACATGGAAAATGTCTGAGCTGCATCACTCCTGCTACTTCACCATGGCGATGCTGTGTTCGCTGATAATGATGTATGTTTTACAGAATCACTTGCTGTAAGTGTCTGGGGCCAGCTGCACAAAAAAAACACCTCACGTTAAGTTTTTTTTTCTGAGTGAAGGGTTCTTTAAAATGTTTAAGGTTTTTTTCTCTTATCTTAGTTCTATACTTAAGAAATCACTTAAACCATTGCTCAAAACACTAGTGACCAAAGTAAGGAAAAGTAAACAAACTGCAATCAATGACTTCTGTGCAACACCCCGCTGCATCTAAGGAGTAATTAGTTTCATGTTTAAGTAGAAAATTTAAGGTGTTTTGTGCAGCAGCCCCTGCTTTTTTAACTTTTTTTGTCGAAATGTCAGAAAAGAGGCCTTTTGTGTATGTGTTCTGTGTCCTGGGACAGATGTGGCGGTTGTGGCAAATTACGTGCATGTCTGTCGTCGCCGTTTTCCACGTCATTACTGAAGCTGGTAGGATTAGCAGGTCAGCAGAGAGATGTAAGCAATGTTTGAACAGGGAGTCGCTGCAGCAGGGAAACGGTTCTGTTCTAATTAATAGTCTCGGCTCTGCCCTGAAAACACATGGTCCTCATGTGCAGACATGTGTCCAGCCGTGTATGTGTGTGTGTGTGTCTCTTTAAGGGCAAAGACAGGATGTAACAACATGTACAAAGTGTTATTAGAGCGCAGCTACTTAATAGACATCGGGTATGTCTCGAGGCGAGCGAGAGTGAAAGATATTTTCTGAACCGGCCCCACACACACACCTCCTCCAAACAACCCAAATCACACAGTAGGAACAGATGATTAAATCAGCCAATCGTCTGGCCTATCCCAGTCTACTCATTAAATGTGCTGGAGTATTGGCCCCCAACCAGCTGGAGCTGCTCCAAAAGCAGCAAGGTCAGAGACAGGCAGGTGGGCTGCTTTTTTATTTCGTGTGTGCGTGTGTGTTCAGTTGGGTTTGTTTTTTTTTTTACAATGCAGACTCACTCAGTTATCTCCAGGTTACTCTCGTGCTCTAAATTGGGGTAGAAAGAGGGTGAACTCTCCTTCCTGGTGTCTTGATTAATGTCTGACCTTTCTTTTTTTTTACACTTTGTGTATGAAAGCTAATTGCCACATTTGACGAATAGGAGCTGTGGTTTTCCTGTTGTGGCACTTACACAGGCAGGGGTGTGTACATGGAACCAGGATGCTGTGTCGTTCTGCCAACGGGGTTATTATAATGTGTCAGATCCGTGTCGACAGGAATAAGGTGCGAGATATTCAGAATCCTTTGGAGGAAATTGCCAAGTATGTTTTAAAAAAGAAAACATGTTATGGGGTTTTTTATGTTAGCAGGAGCTTTGGATTTTGTTTCTTTTTTTTATTTCTGTGTAGATATGCCGTATGATTTGAGTCAGATGGGCTGAGATTTTGATGTAAATGGGCCAAATTTGACGCTGTCTTTGCTTTTTTTTTTTTCTTTTAACGAATTTTGTTTCCAATCTGTCGTGAAAACACGTGGTCTGCAGAGTGTTTTGGGCAGCTGTAACGCTTCGAGCAATGCCACTTTAACAGAAAACAACGGAAAAAAACACTCCTTATCTGCTGTTGTTTTAATCAACTAATGTAAATATCATTTGTGCCATTGATGATTACAGCAAACAATCCTCGTTATCAGCTGTGTGTGACTACGTGGTACTAGCGTGGGAAACGGGAGAAGCGTTGAGCAGCTTCAACACTAAAACACTAAAAACAGGACATTTGTATTTTTGCAAGTTTTACCTTCAGTATCCGGGGTTGCCAGGTTGGTGGAGTTGGGAGTTTTACAGAAAAGTATACTTTTGTAATTGTCTTAACTCTCTGGCATTTGCCGTGTTTCGCTGTGGGAAACTGCTAAGTAGGACAGAATAAACCATATAAAGGAATTTGCAAATACTTTCTCTACCCCAGGTCTGCTTAAAAGTTTTCCATGCCCCAACAGCTGCGGTTTTGGTGAGTGGCAAAAAAAGATAAGGACTGCGAAAAAAAAAAAACACAACTGGCTCAAAGTTCAGCTGTAGAATGTTTTTCTTTTTTTTTCTATTCAGTGGCTGTAGTGTTTCTGCCAAGTATGTACTGTTTTCTCTTCCTTTTCCCCTATTCTGGTTTTACAGTATATTAATATATTTACCTTTCTCACTTTCCTTTCCTTGAAATAACAGCTATATTTTTCAATAAAAGAGAAAGCTGGTAATCTTAAACTTCGACTCACGTGTTTTGTTTTTTTTCCGTCTCTTAGGTATGTCACTGAACCTGACGTCTCCTCACAGTTTAATTCACAACCGACGTCTGAAATAAGCACAACGCTCAGTAAAATGTGACCTTGAAGTCAAACCAAGTTATGTTTTTTTATGTAGTTCCAACCGCATCCACAGTTTAACAAACACCCACTGTAGATTATTCTCCATAAATAAGCCTGAAATGAAAGTGAAAACCTAGTTTAACAGTTTCATGTCACAGGCAGGATGAGTCTTGTTGGCTAATTAAAACCCTCCAGTCTAACAGTAATTTAAATATGCTTCAGCTGATAACATATAAAAACATTTCAGAAACTTAGGTGTTACTTGTTTGCGCATTACATGTTCTGTGACATGCTATGAACCTACAGATATTTAAAACAACATATATACTTTTCAGTGTAATCCAGTTCATTCAGTGTCAGTGAGGATGCGGTGGTTAAATGATGCATTCATGATAAAGAGAGCTAATTAACTGTACAGATGAAATGCATCACAGATTTTTTTTTCCCCCAAGCATAAATCCAGTGTCTGCCGTTGGTGGCCATCTGGATGTGTGATAACAGAGGAGCATCATCAGCCATTATTCCCCTATTTACCCTCATGTGTGTCGTCACCGGGTCTGAGCCAACGCTGGCGCGCACACAACCACACACACACATACACATCACATGTGTTTAGGACAGTTGTGGAGAGCCTCACACTAACGATTTCAGTTCTAAAAACTGACTACGGATCCGAAATGATCCAAACAAAACTCAGGATTTTTTCCCTTTGAAGAGTTTTACAGTAAGTCTCCACAGACTGAAGTAATCCACTTCAATAGCTGCATGTCAAACACATTACATTTATACATTTACTCACGCTCTGCACCAAAATACATTTTGACTGTTCAGAGGCAAATATTCCGCTTTTTACTTCACTGCAGCTGCAGTTACTTACTTTGCACATGACGATTTTACATAAAACAGAGAAACCATCATCTTATGTCACATCATCACAGCTAAAGTATGTAAAATGTACTACCTTGTTGAAATTTGAACTGTTTTGACATGTGACAGCAGTAAAATGCCATCAATGTCATTGATGACCCAAAATACAAACAATACACATACAATACAGAGCTGGCCCTCCTTATAAGCGAACTAAGCAGCTGCTTAGGGCCCCGCAGCCACTAAACTCTTTGCTCAATCATTTGTCTAACCATCTCTGACCTGGCAACATGTAACCCGGTAGGTGTTTGTTCCAACCAAGCTGCAGTACACCAGACTTGACTCAAAGTGCTCTTGGTTGAAACAAACACCTGCAGCCACATGGCCTGGTCTACAAGATGGCCGACTTAGCCAGTGAAGCACATGGCACAAACCAGGGATGGGATCAAGGTTAAACAATGTAAAGTTGTTGTAAATGAAATAAGTACAAAATAAAAACCAAAACCTGAAGTAACGATGTAAGATCTGTGCTCCATGGCAATACATTTTTTATATATAAAAGATACAAAAAGTTAAAACATGTATTGACCATAGCTTAGCTTCAGTACAGTTAATCAGATCATATACAAACCTATACCAGAGTTCCCCAATTCTGGTCCTCGAGGGCCACTGCCTTGCATGTTTTAGAAATTTCCTGCTACAACACACCTGATTCAAATGAGTGGCTCGTTATCAGGCCACTGCAGAGCTTGATGACGAGCTGATCATTTGAATCAGGTGTGTTGTAGCAGGAAACTTCTAAAACAAAATCCTCGAGGACTGGAACCCTGCATACTAATGAGGTGAACCCCAGAAAAACAAACATGACAAATGAAGAAATGCTCTGTGCAGTCAGCTCCTCCTGCTTCATCTTCAGTGTGATGTTCACAAACACCTCTGACTCTCCACCTGGGACAACACATACACAAAAAAACATTTAGTCACACTCATCCTGACATTTAGAAATGTTTGGCCTGCAACAATTAAATCTATGGTCTACGATTTGAAAGAGGATGAGAAAAATTTGAAAAAAGCACCCCCCCCCCCCTCCGAGCTCGTATGGCCCGCCCCTCGGAGCCTCCTCGCGACACGCCCCTCAGCCGAGCAGAGCCGAACCAGCAACAAGCCTGCTGCATGTAGACACCAAACGCGGCTTTGAATGCGGAGTAAATTGTCGTATTTACAGTCACAACTTCCACAATAAAACCAAAGCCTGGGTCTCTCTGCACCGCGGGGCCGCAGAGCTCCAGGTCCCGACTCTTCCTGCTTCTCTTCCCCGGACACAGGACCCTGTCCTGCGTCACCCAGCGCCAAGAGTCTCCGTGTAGCTCGGCGGTGCTCGGCGCCAGCCTACCGTCGTCGCCGTCGCGGTCTCGTTGCCGGGGACCACGGCGGCGACGGCTGGTACGGGCAGCGCCGTTATTAGCAGCCATTAGCACAGCCTCATGCTACAGGGAGACTGCTCGCGCTGGATGACCGGGCACATGGTGCTTTGCCTGGGGAAGAGGAGCAGAAAGACCGGGGCCTGGAGTTCCGTGGCGCCGAAGTGCAGAGAGACCCGCTCAAGCTGCTGTCGGGGAGAGGAGGAGGACGGGGTAGCTCCGCAGGGCAGCGGTGTGTAGCGTGCAGAGCACCGCGGTAAAGTGAGCCGCTGTTTGCGAGATAGTGGTAAAGTGAGCCGCTGTTTGATTTTCGTTGCGCGCGCGCTATAGTAAATACGGTAGGCACGGTTCTCGAGCAAGGGGAAGGTCCTGAAAGATACATAAAGCCTATGTGCTTTTACTGGAGAATGGTGGAGGAAAATCTTTTCCAAGATGAATCAACTTTTTAGTCACTGCCGTAATTGGGAGAAATATCACCTTTCATCAACATTTTTTCATTTATTTATTTTACTTTACTGTACAAATGTGGAGAAAGATTAATTTAAAATGACCCTTATAACAAAACTCAGTTACAGTATGCTGACCTTTGACCTTAAGTCACATAAATTCCATCATAAGTGTCATCCTCATTTCTTTTGCATACTGTTCCTGACATCTCACACTACTTCTGGTATCATTTTGGTGGCATTTTACTGTAAAAATTTGGAGAAAAATAACCTTAAAGTCACCCATATAAAAAAAACCCAGTTATAGTATGCTGACCTTTGACCTTACGTCAAATCAATTTCTTTATAGGTGTGTTCTTCATTTCTTTTGCAAATTGTTCCTGTGGTCTCACTCTACTTCTGGTATCATTTTGGCGGCATTTTACTGTAGAAATTTGGAGAAAGATAACCTTAAAGTCACCAATATAACAAAACCCAGTTACAGTATGCTGACTTTTGACCTTACATAACATAAATTCCTTCGTAGGTGTGATCCTCATTTCTTTTGTATGTTGTTCCTGGGGTCTCACTCTACTTCTGGTATCATTTTGGTGGCATTTTACTGTAGAAATTTTGAGAAAAATCATTAAAAAAATCCCACCCATAATGACTCAACCCCGTTCACAGTATGCTGACCTTTGACCTTACATAATATCAATTCCTTTATAGGTGTGTTCCTCATTTCTTTTGCATATTGTTCCTGGGGTCTCACTCTGCTTCTTGTATCATTTTGATGGCATTTTACTGTAGAAATTTGGAGAAAAATAACTTTAAAGTCACCCCTATAACAAAATCCAGTTACAGTATGCTGACCTTTGACCTTAGGTCACATCAATTCCGTCATAGTTGTCATCTTCATTCCTTTTGCATATTGTTCCTGGCGTCTCACTCTACCTCTGGTATCATTTTGGTGGCATTTTACTGTAGAAATCTGGAGAAAAATGACATTAGAATCGCCCCTATAACAAAATCCAGTTACAGTATGCTGACCTTTGACCTTATTTCACATCAATTCCTTTATAGGTGTCTTCCTCATCTCTTTTGCATGTTGTTCCTGGGGTCTCACTCTGCTTCTGATATAATTTTGGTGGCATTTTACTGTAGAAATTTGGAGGAAAATCATTTAAAAATCACCCCTATAACAAAACCCAGTTACAGTATGCTGACCTTTGACCTTAGGTCACATCAATTCCTTCATAGGTGTCATCCTCATTCCTTTTACATACTGTTCCTGACATCTCACTCTACCTCTGGTATCATTTTGGTGGCATTTTACTGTAAAAATCTGGAGAAAAATGACATTAAAATCGCCCCTATAACAAAATCCAGTTACAGTATGCTGACCTTTGACCTTAGGTCACATCAATTCCTTCATAGGTGTCATCCTCATTCCTTTTACATATTGTTCCTGGCGTCTCAATCTACCTTTGGTATCATTTTGGCGGCATTTTACTGTAGAAATTTGGAGAAAAATCATTTTAAAGTCACCCCTATATCAAAACCCAGTTACAATATGCTGACCTTTGACCTTAGGTCACATCAATTCCTTCATAGGTGTCATCCTCATTCCTTTTGCATGTTGTTCCTGGTGTCTCACTCTACCTCTGGTATCATTTTGGTGGCATTTTACTGTAGAAATCTGGAGAAAAATCATTTTAAAATCACCCCTATAACACAACCCAGTTACAGTATGCTGACCTTTGACCTTAGGTCACATCAATTCCTTTATAGGTGTGTTCCTCATCTCTTTTACATATTGTTCCTGGCGTTTCACTCTACCTCTGGTATCATTTTGGTGGCATTTTACTGTAGAAATCTGGAGAAAAATAAGCTTGAAGTCACCCCTATAACAAAACCCAGTTACAGTATGCTGACCTTTGACCTTAGGTCACATCAATTCCTTCATAGGTGTCATCCTCATTCCTTTTACATACTGTTCCTGACATCTCACTCTACCTCTGGTATCATTTTGGTGGCATTTTACTGTAGAAATCTGGAGAAAAATGACATTAAAATCGCCCCTATAACACAACCCAGTTACAGTATGCTGACTTTTGACCTTATTTCACATCAATTCCTTTATAGGTGTGTTCCTCATCTCTTTTGCATGTTGTTCCTGGGGTCTCACTCTACTTCTGGTATCATTTTGGTGGCATTGTACTGTAGAAATTTGGAGAAAAATCATTTTAAAGTCACCCCTATATCAAAACCCAGTTACAATATGCTGACCTTTGACCTTAGGTCACATCAATTCCTTCATAGGTGTCATCCTCATTCTTTTTGCATTATTTTCCTGACATCTCACTCTACCTCTGGTATCATTTTGGTGGCATTTTACTGTAGAAATCTGGAGAAAAATCATTTTAAAATCACCCCTATATCATAACCCAGTTACAGTATGCTGAACTTTGACCTTAGGTCACATCAATTCCTTCATAGGTGTCATCCTCATTCCTTTTGCATTATGTTCCTGACATCGCACTCTACCTCTGGTATCATTTTGGTGGCATTTTACTGTAGAAATCTGGAGAAAAATTATTTTAAGATCACCCCTATATCATAACCCAGTTACAGTATGCTGACCTTTGACCTTAGGTCACATCAATTCCTTCATAGGTGTCATCCTCATTCCTTTTGCATTCATACATGGGTATCATTCATTGTACATGGAGAAAAATCATTTTAAAGTTCATACATGGGCTGACCTTTGTTCATCAATGGGTTCATACATGGGTATCATTCATACATCTGGAGAAAAATCATTTTAAAATCACCCCTATAACAAAACCCAGTTACAGTTCATACATAATTCATGGGTTCATACATGGGGCATTTTACTGTTCATACATGGGTTCATACATGGGTTCATACATGGGTTCATACATGGTGTCATCGTTCATACATGGGTTCATACATGGGTATCATTCATACATGGGTACGTTCATACATGGGTTCATACATGGGTCACGTTCATACATGGGTTCATACATGGGTATTTTCCGTTCATACATGGGTATCATTTTGGTGTTCATACATGGGTACGTTCATACATGGGTTCATACATGGGTCACGTTCATACATGGGTTCATACATGGGTTCCTGACGTTCATACATGGTTCATACATTTTGGTGGCATTTTACTGTAGAAATCTGGAGAAAAATCATACATGGGTTCATACATGGGTTCATACATGGGACTACCTTCATACATGGGTTCATACATGGGTAAAATGACGTTCATACATGGGTTCATACATGGGCTACGTTCATACATGGGTTCATACATGGGCATACGTTCCTGACATCTCACTCTACATGGGTTCATACATGGAAATCTGGAGAAAAATCATTTTAAAATCACCCCTATACATGGGTATGCTGACTTTGACCTTATACATCAATTCATACATGGGTTCATACATGGGTACGTTCATACATGGGTTCATACATGGGTACGTTCATACATGGGTACGTTCATACATGGGTTCATACATGGGTTCATACATGGGTACGTTCATACATGGGTTCATACATGGGTACGTTCATACATGGGTTCATACATGGGTTCATACATGGGTACGTTCATACATGGGTTCATACATGGGTTCATACATGGGTTCATACATGGGTACGTTCATACATGGGTTCATACATGGGTACGTTCATACATGGGTATGTTCATACATGGGAAGGTTCATACATGGGTACGTTCATACATGGGTACGTTTATACATGGGTTCATACATGGGTACGTTCATACATGGGTTCATACATGGGTACGTTCATACATGGGTTCATACATGGGTTCATACATGGGTACGTTCATACATGGGTTCATACATGGGTACGTTCATACATGGGTTCATACATGGGTACGTTCATACATGGGTTCATACATGGGTACGTTCATACATGGGTTCATACATGGGTTCATACATGGGTTCATACATGGGTACGTTCATACATGGGTTCATACATGGGTTCATACATGGGTTCATACATGGGTTCATACATGGGTTCATACATGGGTACGTTCATACATGGGTTCATACATGGGTACGTTCATACATGGGTTCATACATGGGTTCATACATGGGTACGTTCATACATCATACATGGGTTCATACATGGGTTCATACATGGGTAGGTTCATACATGGGTTCATACATGGGTACGTTCATACATGGGTACGTTTATACATGGGTTCATACATGGGTACGTTCATACATGGGTTCATACATGGGTACGTTCATACATGGGTTCATACATGGGTTCATAGGTTCATACATTGGTTCATACATGGGTAGGTTCATACATGGGTTCATCCATGGGTTCATACATGGGTTCATACATGGGTTCATACATGGGTTCATACATGGGTTCATACATGGGTTCATACATGGGTTCATACATGGGTTCATACATGGGTTCATACATGGGTTCATACATGGGTTCATACATGGGTTCATACATGGGTTCATACATGGGTTCATACATGGGTTCATACATGGGTTCATACATGGGTACGTTCATACATGGGTTCATACATGGGTTCATACATGGGCACGTTCATACATGGGTTCATACATGGGTACGTTCATACATGGGTTCATACATGGGTTCATACATGGGTACGTTCATACATGGGTAGGTTCATACATGGGTTCATACATGGGTACGTTCATACATGGGTACATTTATACATGGGTTCATACATGGGTACGTTCATACATGGGTACGTTCATACATGGGTTCATACATGGGTACGTTCATACATGGGTTCATACATGGGTTCATACATGGGTTCATACATGCATACATGGGTTCATACATGGGTACTTTCATACTTGGGTTCATACTTTGGTTCATACATGGGTTCATACATGGGTTCATACATGGGTTCATACATGGGTACGTTCATACATGGGTTCATACATGGGTACGTTCATACATGGGTATGTTCATACATGGGAAGGTTCATACATGGGTTCATACATGTTCATACATGGGTTCATACATTGTTTCATACATGGGTTCATACATGGGTTCAAACATGGGTTCATACATGGGTTCATACATGGGTTCATACATGGGTTCATACATGGGTTCATACATGGGTTCATACATGGGTTCATACATGGGTACGTTCATACATGGGTTCATACATGGGTACGTTCATACATGGGTTCATACATGGGTTCATACATGGGTTCATACATGGGTTCATACATGGGTACGTTCATACATGGGTTCATACATGGGTTCATACATGGGTTCATACATGGGTTCATACATGGGTTCATACATGGGTTCATACATGGGTTCATACATGGGTACGTTCATACATGGGTAGGTTCATACATGGGTTCATACATGGGTACGTTCATACATGGGTACGTTTATACATGGGTTCATACATGGGTTCATACATGGGCACGTTCATACATGGGTACGTTCATACATGGGTAGGTTCATACATGGGTACGTTCATACATGGGTACGTTTATACATGGGTTCATACATGGGTACGTTCATACATGGGTTCATACATGGGTACGTTCATACATGGGTTCATACATGGGTACGTTCATACATGGGTTCATACATGGGTTCATACATGAGTTCATACATGGGTTCATACATGGGTTCATACATGAGTTCACGTTCATACATGGGTAGGTTCATACATGGGTTCACATGGGTTCATACATGGGTACGTTTATACATGGGTTCATACATGGGTTCATACATGGGTTCATACATGGGTTCATACATGGGTTCGTTCATACATGGGTTCATACATGGGTACGTTCATACATGGGTTCATACATGGGTTCTTTCATTGTTTGGTTCATACATGGGTTCATACATGGGTACGTTCATACATGGGTTCATACATGGGTACGTTCATACATGGGTTCATACATGGGTTCATACATGGGTACGTTCATGCATGAGTTCATACATGGGTTCACATGTTCATACATGGGTTCATACATGGGTACGTTCATTCTTTGGTTCATACATGGGTACATACATGGGATCATACATGGGTAAGTTCATACATGGGTTCATACATGGTATCATACATGGGTTCATACATGGGTACGTTCATACATGGGTTCATACATGGGTGGGTTCATACATGGGTTCATATACATGGGTTTCATACATGGGTTCATACATGGGTTTCATACATGGGTTCATACATGGGTTCATACATGGGTTAATACATGGGTTCATACATGGGTACGTTCATATGGGTTCATACATGGGTACGTTCATACATGGGTTCATACATTGGTTCATACATGTTCATACATGGTACATTTTGGTTCATACATGGGTTCATACATGGGTACGTTCATACATGGGTTCATACATGGGTACGTTCATACATGGGTTCTTACATGGGACGGGTTCATACATGGGTTCATACATGGGTTCATACATGGGTACGTTCATACATGGGTTCATACATGGGATTCATACATGGGTTCATACATGTTCATACTTTGGTTCATACATGGGTTCATACAAGGGTTCATACATGGGTTGGTTCATACATGGGTTCATCCATGGGTTCATACATGGGTTCATACATGTACATTCATACATGGGTTTCATACATGGGTAGTTCATACATGGGTTCATACATGGGTACGTTCATACATGGGTTCATACATGGGTACGTTCACCTTAGGTCACATCAATTCCTTCATAGTTCCTTTTGCATACTGTTCATACATGGGTTCATACATAACAAAATCCAGTTACAGTATGCTGACCTTTGACCTTATCACATCATGGGTTCATACATGGGTTCCATGGGTTCATACATGGGTACTGGTTCATTTTGGGTGGCATCATACATGGGAAATCTGGAGTTCATACATGGGTTCATACATGGGTACGTTCATACATGGGTTCATACATGGGTACGTTTGTACATGGGTTCATACATGGGTCGTTCATACATGGGTTCATACATGGTGTCATCGTTCATACATGGGTTCATACATGGGTTCATACATGGGTACGTTCATACATGGGTTCATACATGGGTACGTTCATACATGGGTTCATACATGGGTACGTTCATACATGGGTTCATACATGGGTACGTTCATACATGAGTTCATACATGGGTACGTTCATACATGGGTTCATACATGGGATCATACATGGGTAAGTTCATACATGGGTTCATACATGGGTACGTTCATACATGGGTAGGTTCATACATGGGTTCATACATGGGTTCATACATGGGTTCATACATCATTTTGGGGCATACGTTCATACATGGGTTCATTACAGTATGCTGACTTTGACGTTCATACATGGGTTCATACATGGGTTCGTTCATACATGGGTTCATACATGGGTATTCCGTTCATACATGGGTTCATACATGGGTCATCTTCATTCGTTTTGTACATGGGTTCATACATGGGTACGTTTGTACATGGGTTCATACATGGGTACGTTCATACATGGGTTCATACATGGGTACGTTCATACATGGGTTCATACATGGGTACGTTCATACATGGGTTCATACATGGGTACGTTCATACATGGGTTCATACATGGGTACGTTCATACATGGGTTCATACATGGGTTCATACATGGGTACGTTCATACATGGGTTCATACATGGGTACGTTCACCTTAGGTCACATCAATTCCTTCATAGGTGTGTTTCTCATTCCTTTTGCATACTGTTCCTGACATCTCACTCTACCTCTGGTATCATTTTGGTGGCATTGTACTGTAGAAATCTGGAGAAAAATGACATTGAAATCGCCCCTATAACAAAATCCAGTTACAGTATGCTGACCTTTGACCTTAGGTCACATCAATTCCTTCATAGGTGTCATCTTCATTCCTTTTGCATATTGTTCCTGGTGTCTCACTCTACCTCTGGTATCATTTTGGTGGCATTTTACTGTAGAAATCTGGAGAAAAATAAGCTTGAAGTCACCCCTATAACACAACCCAGTTACAGTATGCTGACCTTTGACCTTAGGTCACATCAATTCCTTCATAGGTGTCATCTTCATTCCTTTTGCATATTGTTCCTGGTGTCTCACTCTACCTCTGGTATCATTTTGGTGGCATTTTACTGTAGAAATCTGGAGAAAAATGACATTAAAGTCACCCCTATAACAAAATCCAGTCACAGTATGCTGACCTTTGACCTTAGGTCACATCAATTCCGTCATAGGTGTCATCTTCATTCCTTTTGCATTTTGTTCCTGGTGTCTCACTCTAACTCTGGTATCATTTTGGTGGCATTTTACTTTAGAAATCTGGAGAAAAATGACATTAAAATCGCCCCTATAACAAAATCCAGTTACAGTATGCTGACCTTTGACCTTAGGTCACATCAACTCCGTCATAGGTGTCATCTTCATTCCTTTTGCATATTGTTCCTGGTGTCTCACTCTACCTCTGGTATCATTCTGGTGGCATCTTACTGTAGAAATCTGGAGAAAAATCATTTTAAAATCACCCCTATAACACAACCCAGTTACAGTATGCTGACCTTTGACCTTAGGTCACATCAATTCCTTCATAGGTGTCATCCTCATTCCTTTTACATACTGTTCCTGACATCTCACTCTACCTCTGGTATCATTTTGGTGGCATTTTACTGTAGAAATCTGGAGAAAAATGACATTAAAATCGCCCCTATAACAAAATCCAGTTACAGTATGCTGACCTTTGACCTTAGGTCACATCAATTCCGTCATAGGTGTCATCTTCATTCCTTTTGCATATTGTTCCTGGCGTCTCACTCTACCTCTGGTATCATTTTGGTGGCATTTTACTGTAGAAATCTGGAGAAAAATAAGCTTGAAGTCACCCCTATAACACAACCCAGTTACAGTATGCTGACCTTTGACCTTAGGTCACATCAATTCCTTCATAGGTGTCATCTTCATTCCTTTTGCATATTGTTCCTGACATCTCACTTTACCTCTGGTATCATTTTGGTGGCATCTTACTGTAGAAATCTGGATAAAAATGACATTAAAGTCACCCCTATAACAAAATCCAGTCACAGTATGCTGACCTTTGACCTTAGGTCACATCAATTCCGTCATAGGTGTCATCTTCATTCCTTTTGCATATTGTTCCTGGTGTCTCACTCTACCTCTGGTATCATTCTGGTGGCATCTTACTGTAGAAATCTGGAGAAAAATCATTTTAAAATCACCCCTATAACACAACCCAGTTACAGTATGCTGACCTTTGACCTTAGGTCACATCAATTCCTTCATAGGTGTCATCCTCATTCCTTTTACATACTGTTCCTGACATCTCCCTCTACCTCTGGTATCATTTTGGTGGCATTTTACTGTAGAAATCTGGAGAAAAATGACATTAAAATCGCCCCTATAACAAAATCCAGTTACAGTATGCTGACCTTTGACCTTATGTCACATCAATTCCTTCATAGGTGTCATCTTCATTCCTTTTGCATATTGTTCCTGGTGTCTCACTCTACCTCTGGTATCATTTTGGTGGCATTTTACTGTAGAAATCTGGAGAAAAATGACATTAAAATCGCCCCTATAACAAAATCCAGTTACAGTATGCTGACCTTTGACCTTAGGTCACATCAATTCCGTCATAGGTGTCATCCTCATTCCTTTTGCATATTGTTCCCGGCGTCTCACTCTACCTCTGGTATCACTCTGGTGGCATTTTACTGTAGAAATCTGGAGAAAAATAAGCTTGAAGTCACCCCTATAACACAACCCAGTTACAGTATGCTGACCTTTGACCTTAGGTCACATCAAGTCCTTCATAGGTGTCATCCTCATTCCTTTTACATACTGTTCCTGACATCTCACTCTACCTCTGGTATCATTTTGGTGGCATTTTACTGTAGAAATCTGGAGAAAAATAAGCTTGAAGTCACCCCTATAACAAAACCCAGTTACAGTATGCTGACCTTTGACCTTAGGTCACATCAATTCCTTCATAGGTGTCATCTTCATTCCTTTTGCATATTGTTCCTAACATCTCACTTTACCTCTGGTATTATTTTGGTGGCATCTTACTGTAGAAATCTGGAGAAAAATTACATTAAAGTCACCCCTATAACAAAATCCAGTCACAGTATGCTGACCTTTGACCTTAGGTCACATCAATTCCGTCATAGGTGTCATCTTCATTCCTTTTGCATATTGTTCCTGGTGTCTCACTCTACCTCTGGTATCATTCTGGTGGCATCTTACTGTAGAAATCTGGAGAAAAATCATTTTAAAATCACCCCTATAACACAACCCAGTTACAGTATGCTGACCTTTGACCTTAGGTCACATCAATTCCTTCATAGGTGTCATCCTCATTCCTTTTGCATTATGTTCCTGACATCGCACTCTACCTCTGGTATCATTTTGGTGGCATTTTACTGTAGAAATCTGGAGAAAAATGACATTAAAATCGCCCCTATAACAAAATCCAGTTACAGTATGCTGACCTTTGACCTTATGTCACATCAATTCCTTCATAGGTGTCATCTTCATTCCTTTTGCATATTGTTCCTGGTGTCTCACTCTACCTCTGGTATCATTTTGGTGGCATTTTACTGTAGAAATCTGGAGAAAAATGACATTAAAATCGCCCCTATAACAAAATCCAGTTACAGTATGCTGACCTTTGACCTTAGGTCACATCAATTCCTTCATAGGTGTCATCCTCATTCCTTTTGCATATTGTTCCTGACATCTCACTCTACCTCTGGTATCATTTTGGTGGCATTTTACTGTAGAAATCTGGAGAAAAATAAGCTTGAAGTCACCCCTATAACACAACCCAGTTACAGTATGCTGACCTTTGACCTTAGGTCACATCAAGTCCTTCATAGGTGTCATCCTCATTCCTTTTACATACTGTTCCTGACATCTCACTCTACCTCTGGTATCATTTTGGTGGCATTTTACTGTAGAAATCTGGAGAAAAATAAGCTTGAAGTCACCCCTATAACAAAACCCAGTTACAGTATGCTGACCTTTGACCTTAGGTCACATCAATTCCTTCATAGGTGTCATCCTCATTCCTTTTACATATTGTTCCTGACATCTCACTCTACCTCTGGTATCATTTTGGTGGCATTTTACTGTAGAAATCTGGAGAAAAATGACATTAAAATCGCCCCTATAACAAAATCCAGTTACAGTATGCTGACCTTTGACCTTAGGTCACATCAATTCCGTCATAGGTGTCATCTTCATTCCTTTTGCATATTGTTCCTGGCGTCTCACTCTACCTCTGGTATCATTTTGGTGGCATTTTACTGTAGAAATCTGGAGAAAAATATTTTTAAAATCACCCCTATAACACAACCCAGTTACAGTATGCAGACCTTTGACCTTAGGTCACATCAATTCCTTCATAGGTGTCATCTTCATTCCTTTTGCATATTGTTCCTGACATCTCACTTTACCTCTGGTATTATTTTGGTGGCATCTTACTGTAGAAATCTGGAGAAAAATGACATTAAAGTCACCCCTATAACAAAATCCAGTCACAGTATGCTGACCTTTGACCTTAGGTCACATCAATTCCGTCATAGGTGTCATCTTCATTCCTTTTGCATATTGTTCCTGACATCTCCCTCTACCTCTGGTATCATTTTGGTGGCATTTTACTGTAGAAATCTGGAGAAAAATCATTTTAAAATCACCCCTATAACACAACCCAGTTACAGTATGCTGACCTTTGACCTTAGGTCACATCAATTCCTTCATAGGTGTCATCCTCATTCCTTTTACATACTGTTCCTGACATCTCCCTCTACCTCTGGTATCATTTTGGTGGCATTTTACTGTAGAAATCTGGAGAAAAATAAGCTTGAAGTCACCCCTATAACACAACCCAGTTACAGTATGCTGACCTTTGACCTTAGGTCACATCAAGTCCTTCATAGGTGTCATCCTCATTCCTTTTACATACTGTTCCTGACATCTCACTCTACCTCTGGTATCATTTTGGTGGCATTTTACTGTAGAAATCTGGAGAAAAATAAGCTTGAAGTCACCCCTATAACAAAACCCAGTTACAGTATGCTGACCTTTGACCTTAGGTCACATCAATTCCTTCATAGGTGTGTTTCTCATTCCTTTTGCATATTGTTCCTGACATCTCACTCTACCTCTGGTATCATTTTGGTGGCATTTTACTGTAGAAATCTGGAGAAAAATCATTTTAAAAATCTCACCCATAATTAGTGATGGTCCTTTGACACTGAGGCTCCGACACATGCGCCGTAGCTCATGAAGCGTTTGGTATTGAACCACTGTGCCGGAGCATGGTTTGGTCACGTGACTTGTGACGAATGAACCACTTGGATGACGTATGAACCACTTCACTGCTTCAGCCATTCATGAAGCACCGTCAATGTTTTGGTTGTCTCGGCTCTCTGTGAGAGCTGAGCTGAGCCTTTGAAGCACATAGAAACTGAGGCGGCAGAGATTTGGTTGCAAAGTGTAGTATTCAGTACCAGGAATTCTATAACATTACTAAACCGTGATATGTGGAGTAGAAGAAAACAATTTATTTAAGCGTTGTATCACGCATATTTATGAAGAGTTAAGTGTCAACAACCATATGAGCTCAAGAAACATTTAGCACGTCCCGTGCAATTATCTATATGAGCTGTGGCGTACCTGGATTACATGTGGCAGGTGCTCTTTATTCAGTCTTGACATAGGATCGAATCCCGCCCGAAACTAAACCACATTCTTTCCGTTTTGAAATTAGATCACATTGGCCACATAGACTGTTTCGACTTCTTTCAGAGCAGAATGTGATTCATAGCAGAGGCTAATATATCAGGTAGCCTATAACGAAAGCCTATCACAATATGCCAAGAGAAACTTCATGTTTATTTTACATTTTTATATTTTATTATGTCAGCTTGAAACCATACAACCATGTAGGCTATAACGTTAGCTGAACAGAGTGAGCATGGCAAATGAAATCTCAAACAATCAGCGAACCAATGAATGACACGTCTAAATTAACTGTTACACTTCATTTTATTGAACGCTAGATGTCGTACTGGAGCAGCTGTGTCATTGAAGCCTCGAGTAATGGCTCATTACTCGAAACAGGTGTTGAAGCCTCAACAAAGCCTCGATTGCCCATCACTAGCTGGATGAAGTTCAGCTTGAAGTTCATGCTGCCCCTCTGCAGCCTGGACTCACAAAAGCTCCGGCTAGTTGACCTAAAAAATTGACCCAATGCCGAAGTGGAATGATATCAGAATGAGCCGTGCTCTGGCCGCGCTCGGAGATGACATCATCCAGATCAGCGGTCAACCTACAGCAGGTTGCTGATAACATGCCACCACAGGCTCGGAGGGAAATAACACTAGTATAACAAAATATTGGCAAAATTAACGAGTTTTGTGTATGTGTGTGAGAGTGAAAGAATGAATTACGGCCCCTCATATTCTAGTGCCACAAATGCCAAATTTGACCTGAATCTACTGAATTTGATCTTTTTTATCCATTAATGTGGGTCTTATCAAGATAAAATGTAGTTTTGAGGAAGTCTTGCATGTTCTATATTTGTGTGCATGTTTTATGAGACAGTGGTGACAGAGGTGAGGGTTACCTTGATGTTGTCACGAGCAGTCTTGTTCTCCCAACACATTTACTGATGTTCCCACGCCACGGAGACAGGCACCTGCTGGTTTATGGCCATGGGATTGTCCAAACTTTCTTTATTGTTTTTTTTTCACAAAACAGTTAGGATCTCAATTCTTACAAATGACAATGGTTCCAGAACAGGTTAAACATCCAATTCTCTAGTTGTGGCCACTCACCCACCCACGAACTTTGAACTACACACATTCAATCCATTCACACTCACGACATACGTGTGCAAGGCACAAGTTATAAACAAAGACACACTAGACATCATACTAAGGAAAAAGCATGGATGCATAGAATGGGAGAATCTCATATGGCTAAAACAGCACATGAAAAACAGAAGTCATACAGAGGTCAGGTCACTTTGTATAAAGATTATTTTATCACATTGTGCATGTGCAGATCTCATGTCTGTGTCAGTATTTCTCTCTGGTTCATGCTGGAATGGAAGTACAAAGTAGCACCAAATGAAAAATGAGCAAGTAGCTACAGACTGTTCTGAAGTACGCACAGTCAGCAGATGTACTTAGTTACACTCCACCATTGGGATTAAAGGACTTAGTTGCCCTCAGAGCTGCATGGAGACTGACAGAGGGTTAAGCAGTCAGTGCAGTCTGATTCAAATGGATAACTTCCTCCCTCTCCGTTTGGCAAATCACTGCAGCGGTCCTATAGGACATTCACTCACAGAGCTGCTAGTTTAAATTTCAGTAGTATAGAAAAAAATGGTATGAAAAGCTAATGAGCTTGTTTGTTGATGTGCCACTACTGCTCTCTTCTGACAGCCGGGTGGAAATGCAGCTGCAGCTCCTGGATCAGTGATCTTTGAACCTCCAGAGGAGAAGTGGGGCGGACGTGTGTTGTTGTTGCTGCTGAAGAACCATAAAAACAAAGAAGACAATGATGAAGTGACTTTGTTTGTTGTTCGCAAACCTACCGGGGTTTGTTAAAGCCATGTTTGAGTCATTACTCTTCTGCTGAAATCAGATTTTTCTGCTTCTTTTACCACGTTCATGCCCTGGGGCAGGAATTTCATTTTACCTTTTGTTTTCGGGAACTGCGTTTTTTTTCTTCTTCTTTGTATGGCTTCGTTTACATCTGGCTGCTGTTGTTCATTTGGCGAACGCTTAAACTGATTCCTCAGTAACGATCCTCACTCGCACCTAAACAAACAACAACAAACAAACATCACAACCCCCACAGCAAAATTCAGATATTGATATTTTGCTTTATGAATCTGTTTTAAATTCAGCAATATATATGTATGAGAACAGTATACTGCTGTGATAGGCTACATGTCCATGCAAAACAAGTATGAACATAAAAATTAACATATGCATGGTCAGAGATAGCGATTCCTTTCTTTTATGAATCAAGAATAAAAATCAAGAACAAATCATTCTTTCTTGTCCACGTCTTCGCCACCAAAGGTTCCCTAATGGCCAATTAGACTAATATCCTCCGGCTGGGCTATGGCTTGTCATTTTACACAATACACCGAAAAGCATACAAAATGTGTTTTCATGGGCAGCTAAGAGGATTTCTAAATTGCGCTTTCAGTGGTGTGTCTCCTTTGTTTCAGTGTGGAGGAGGACAAATAGCTGGATCAGAGTGGTGACTCACTGGAGCGACCGCATGGGAGCAGTCTGTGTTCTTGCCAGTGAGATGAAATATCCTGCTGAAAAATTAATATCTATGTGCCATGCTGTAAATATTTACCCTGCTTTTTCCTCTTGTTTGATGTTCCCTCATCCACAGTACAGTATGGCGTCTTATCTATCTGCTGGATATCTGAGTTTACCCACCACAGGGCTATAAGATTATGCAACTGCTTATTTTTCCAGCATTTTTTTCTTTTTTAAAGTCTTTCAGATTCTCCTTGAAGATGCTGTTTGGCATCTCTTGTGTTGTATGTGGTTAGATAATACAACTTGATTTAGTTAAGACAGAAGTGTGAAGCTTTTTTCTTTTTAAATCAAGGTTCAGAAAGCAATACTAGGGCTGAATATTTAGGAGGTTGCTGACATGAATGGTGATCAGGTATCAGTAAAGTAGGTTTCAGTAGATCTGTCTTTCTGTTTGTGTACAGATGAATTATTAATTATATGGTATCAACAAGATCAATATGAATAGATTTAGATTTTGTTATTTAAAAGACAGCCGAGACTTAGACTTTAGACTTATACTTTCATAATTCAAGTCACTCAAATTACACAATCAATTTGATTTTATTTCATCTTCATTACTTTATTGTTTGAATTATGTTTGACATTTCGAATAAATGTGAAATTCAACATGTAATGGCAGATAGAACTCATAATGTAAAACCAAGAGTTATTGATATTTATATTATTGGATCTGCTTTGTTACTTTTAAATGTTTTCATTGTATTAAATGTGAATACATAGGTTCGGCTAGATAAAAAAAAAAAGGATTGTCCTTTCCCTTTAACTTACAGTATTAGGATATTTTCCATGTGTATTTATGACCACTAGATGGAGCCAGTGAATTTTAATTATTTTCCATTCCCTGACTGACTGTTCCTCCTTTAACCAGTTATGAGTAGAGTTTCTAATGGTATGAAAAGCACAACAGTGTATGTTTGATCTTTGCTCAAATGACTCCATCACAGCAAAGATTAAAGCATCCCGCTTGTGACTTGTTGACATCATGTGTCTGGGATATTGTTGCTTCAGCTGCGACTCTCACACTGTTGCATTAACTTCTCATGACCTGGAAAGTGTTTGTGAAAACACTCACGTTCACGGGTGTTTTTTGAAACAAAATGATGAATTCTCTGTGTCACTTTTTTAATTTTCTTGGCGTCCCTGAAGTTATTATTTCATCGGATCATTTTGCTTTTCTTGGAGCTAAAGATGTGACAGCTAAATCCAAAGCTGTCATTTTATTCCCCGCGGTGTCTTGATAAATCTCAAACATTCAGATTAAATAATTGCTTCAGTGTGAGTGAAAAGATTCCTCTGTTATCGTGGAGGATAAACGGCTGCTTGAAGGTCACTTGAGTCGATCACACTGTTATAAAACACATCGACTAATCTTCTCCTCGCATAAATATTCATGTAAACTCAAGATACTTAACATAAGCAATCAAACAGGTGTGACTCAGACTGAGGACATCCTTAAGCTGGTGGCTTCTTTCTTACAGTAAACCATGGATCCAGTCAGGACAAAGTGGGAGAAAGAACCATGGTCCTGGAAAAGCCTGAAACAGGAAAAGACAGAGTGTTTACACTTGAAGGCAGAGGACAACAAAACAAGCTTTCTGTGATGACCTCACCTAACCTAAGGCCTTGTCACAGAATTTCCTTGGTCCAAAATCTGTCCATACTATGTTTTGTATGTCTGATTAATCAATGACATCAAGGTGACAGGTATGACATCAGGTCAAAATACCATGAATACCAAATATTTTACAGTAACATGACAGTTCCCTTCACATTTTGACACTGTCCACTTTGACTTTTAGTGTGGACCTGGCGCTGCATGCGTTGTAATTTGGGGTCAGAATTGCAGTGTGTTTGCGTGAACCCGTTATATTTAGTCCTTTAATGCAGCGTCACTAAAATGCACCTTTGAACAAACACTGAAAATCTTTCCCAGACCCACCAACAATCATGTTTTCCTCTGTTTAGTCTAAGCCGGCGTGCACTCCTTGTAATCCACCTTGTGTCCTGTAATGACAAAAGAGATTGTGCTCATGAGCAAAAAGGGGAACTGTGCACAAAAAAAAAAAATCTATAGACTAACAAGCTGGAATGTGATTCCCTGAGGCTTTAAAAGAAATATTATATATGTGAGCACGATGGGAAGTTGCCATGGCGAGGGTGTGCCCAGGCTCAAGCATAGACCATCAACAAGGGGTCTGAAGCCGACCGCATGAACCTCAAAAATTTAAATATTTAGTTTAGTTGAGCTGAGCTGGTCTGAGCCGGCAATTAATCTTTTCAAATGAGAACGTGGTCAAACAAACCGAGATGGGCGCGCAATGAAGCCAGCCCCTTAATCTGTGCACACAGAGCTGTGATTGAGCTTAGAGAGAAAGACATCCAAACAATGACTTACTACAGGAGGGAGAGGGGTTTTACACAGAATACAGATACATCTGTCTCATCTAGAAATGTTTCACCGGTCAGAATATTTGATTCTGAAACTGTTCTGTTTATACCCTCCATCAACGCGCTGTGTTTGAAAGCCTGTTTGAAATTATCCATCGAGGCGAGCTCCAAGGTCTGGTACTCATAAATTATAATTAATGAGCCTGGCAGGTGTTTTTTTGTTTTTTTTCTCAGGCCATCTCAGACCTTTTCAGCTGAGCAAAGCACATTTAAGTGAAAGGATAACAGCTGAACATTAAGGGGCTTTCAGTGGAGCCCACTGGAATAACAGCAGTTCGGGAATGGCCCCCTTGTGTGGTGTTTGAGTGCTCGGGCGAAGCCTGTTTCTCCGGCTCTGGTGCTTTGGAGCTTCGAGCTCTGGGAGCCCTCAAACCAAAAGGAAAACAGTCGACGATATCTTCAACACTCTCTTTTGAATCTTCCTACAAAATGAAAAATAGAAAGGCTGAGGGAGGTCAAGATCACTACAGACGTATTAGAATAAAACACCCAGTAATTAATTGCATGGTATTCACTAACTGTCACAAACAGAACAGAAACAGAACAAATTAAAACAATTATTTTTATTCATAACTGAGTTCAAACTATTGTTCACCACACAATTACAACCAACTATGAGAACAAAATGCAGTTTTAAGCTCATAAACAGTCATGGAAGAATTAGATATTAAAGTGCACATGTACTCACACGTAAAGTCAAATGTAATGTGTAATTTTTATTCAGAGAGATATTTCTCCATTATATTCTATTAAATTTTGAATTTTCAAAACCCAATCTAAAAACACCGACCTCTCCGTTTTGCATCTCGCTGTCAGGTCGAGCTCAGCGTTCAGGGAAAAACTGCTGAATGCAACGTCCTGTGTTCGCCTCGTAACGTGACTGACGACATGCTTGGATGAAAACTGTTGACAGTTTTTCTTTGCTTGGACCGAATCCAAGGACGAGCAGGGTTCAGGAGTGTGCATGTATCGCTGTGCGCAGCGTGGCCTTGGATCGTGGCGAGCTCAGGAATGCATGGGGTACTGCTGCTTGTGATTATTATAACGGCACTTGGTGATGGCGGTGAGCGCTGGTATGCCTGGTTATAAAGGGGCTGGCTGTCGCCCCGGTGAGTAAACATTAAGAGTGTAAAGCCTTTTGTGTTTACCACGTCCAACCTGCAGTGGTGATTCTGAAAGGAAACAGTGCTTCTTGAATTGACTGCTCTCGAGTCTGAAGTGTTTTGTTTTGGAGTGGGGGGGGGGGTCACATTTCAGGTGTCTGAAATGAAGAGTTGCCAGGAAAACCCTGCTGATAAGAAAGAGCTGCTGAAACACTTGTAGTATAGTGATATCAAGAGATAGGACGGAGGCTGTTTTCACAGAATGTTAAGGTCGCAAAGTCCTGACATGTCAGAGCTTCTCAACACCGCTCCGACATCACACATCCTGCCTGTTACTAGAGAAAAACAGACCCACAATTCCTCACAGCTTCCTCTTAGCGTTTCCTGCTGTCAATCGAAAGGTCCGAGCCGACACCCTTCTCTTCCCCTCCGCTGGGATTTAACCTCAGACTATAGGTGGAGGGGGCCAGCTTCCTTCCCAATGAGGAAGCTGTGGAGTGGTGGACGCATGGCTGGCTCCATCCCCGCCTGGGAGGAGGAGGTGGCGGCGGCGGAGGGGTAAAACCCGAGATATTTACAGAAAGCACATTCTCTCCCTCTGAATGAAATAGCTGGGGTGGGGTGGAGAGGGATTTCACAACGAAACACGGAGGAGGAAATGGGCTGGACGGATGTTTCGCTACTCCATCATCTGCACCTCCCTTTTCCCTTTAGTGTTTATTTTTTACCACGTGCGTATATGTGTGTGCATGTGTGCGTGCGTTCCTGTGGTTTTGGCCAGAGCCTCAGGATTTAAAGGGTTACAGTGTAGAAACCCCTGATATCCTCCATGAGGCCATCACTCCACCCGCTCCTCATCCTGCTGCATCCAGATTAGTTATTAAATGCCGGCTCATGGCTGCTGATGCAGTAAGAGCTTTAAAGAGGCATCTCCTGCAAAAGCACAAATGAGATGTGAAAGTGAAATGGGTCTCCATCGGTCTCTGGGCCGAAAATGATCCGGGAGACAGACCGTCGCCAGAATAAAGATTCAGGTGAAGGGTCAAGTGCTAAATGACATTTGCTAAAACATCCTAAAAGGGGGGGCTTCACCATGGTTACCCCGCGCTGCGCTATGCTGTGCTGCAGACACAAGACACATGTCGAAATCCCTGAGTCACACGTCTGTGACCTGCCTCTGCCTTCTGGACCGCTGCCTGAAGAATTGGCTCCTCGTTGCCGCTCATAGGGATTTCCTGTAGGATGCGGAGCTGAATCACTGGGCTTGTTCCAAAAGTCATTCCATCTACAGGAGGGCTGACTTCACGCTGTGAGTGGATGACGAGGCCCGAATTCGATTATATGGGCTTTCTATTTATCCTTCTTCAGCTCAGTGGTGTGTCGCCTTTTGCTATATAATAGAAAGAAAGGGCTTTAGTCTGGAAATACTAATGGCATATCGAAACAGCACTCAGAGGATACAGAAGCTTTCTTTCTGATGTTGCCTTCTTTTCTGTTTTTATATTGATGTGTATGTGTATCTTTAAAAAAAAGTCGATTTATGAGGTCAAATTTAATCCCTGACTTTTACTTAGCAAAGCGGGCAGGGCCTGGGTTGACTGACAGCGGTCACAGCCACTGACAGATTAAAGACTCATTAAGGCAGCCTTCACAAACCCTCTGGCTGGCCCTCTCTGTCATACATCACCAGAAGACTGCTCGCTCTTTGGGACGGTTGCCATAGCGAAGGAAAAAAGCGCAAAGTGGCTGTTAAAAAGTTTCTGGAAAGTCGGTGTAAGTGGTAAATCTTATAACAGGCATGTGCTGCAGAAGTAAGTGTTGGCTCAAAAAGAGCTACGGCTGTTGAAGGAGCAAAGTGCTGCTTTTAAAGGGTCCAACATTATTACACTTATGGAAACACCTATAACGCATTCAGTTACTTGAATCTCTGGCTGCAACGATGTGTTGGTTTGAATGAGGAGAGATAGGGAAGCTTGTTAAGCCACAGGGGAATAAAGAGTGTGGCGATGGACCTCAAGCGTTCTGGTTTCCAGTAAGATCTCTGTGCGAGGAGCTGAGACATTTTCCATGCGGACCACACACAGTCTGAATCCCACACCTCCACTTTAGGTAAAGGGTTTATTTACATGGGCACTGCATGTATCCTCCAACTCAGAAAAAGGCATGAAGGCCAAATACATCTGTGAACAATTTATCTTATGAAGTATAAAGACTATCTGAAGACGAGGAGTCAAACCAACAGCAGGATTCACCCTCTGTCCAGTTGTGTTTAAAGGGATAGTTCAACATTTTGGCGAATTGGCCCATTGCCATAATCCCTATAGTTATAGCAGTAGGTTTGTTACCTTTAATTGTCGGTGCAGCTATTTTTAGATCAGCGGAGAAGAGCCGCCAGCTGCTCAGAGCTACGCTACGGAGGCTCGCCGAAAAACTGCCCACGACGGGAACAGGCATCAGCGATTTCGCATGAATTTGCCTCAAAAACAATGTAACGTTGTGTTATTATCTCCTAGCGTGGTGAATGTGCATCACAACTTGTCCACAAGAGCGTTTTGGAGTTGTTGGATTGGGTATTTGATTAAGGAAACCAAGAAGCCTCGGTAGCATAGCTCTAAGCAGCTCGCAGCTCTGCTCCGCCGTTCTAAAAATAGCTTGCACCAACAATTAAAGGTAACAAACCTACTCCTAAAACTAGGGATTATGGCAATGGGCCAATTTGCCAAAATGTTGAACTATCCCCCACCTCCTCCTGTACCTCACTACACTGAATCTGCAGCGCACACTGTACACAAATATTAAATAACACTGGCTGCAGTCTACCTTATGTAAAGTTTCCACTCTCAGGCAATAACGACATTGCACACACACGTCACGAATTAGTAATGCGTGCCCGACCGGTTTCTGCTGTGGTACGCCGACATAACCTGATAGTGGTGCTGCTCAGGCAAAGTGGACTCAGAAACCTTTAAATCTACACCTCTGTACACGGCTGGCAGCCCCCGCAGAAGGTCACAAGGCCACTAATGTCTTGGCGTGGAAACACAGCGGCTATTTTGGAGATGTACACTGACACTGGTTCAGGGAGGGTTTGGAACTCTAGTATTTATTGTACGGCCATTAATGGATTCAGACGCTCTTCAAACCTCTTACAGAGTATTTTCATTTTAAAAATTCTATTAAGTCTTTAATAAGAAGATTTTGCCTTCTCTGTGCTGTGGAATTGATGACCCTGTCAGATACACAGAGGCCGTCTGGAGAGAGAGTAGATTAAGACCATAAGTAATTAACTGATAATACAACACTCTGGGAGCAGCATCCTTAGGTTTATTAAATTCTAGTGAGTAATGTTTCATTAACATGTAATGACTTCCCTTGTAGTTAAGTGAAATGGCCTAAATATCTTAACTTTTGCCTCTGCTTCCACAGAGCTACTACTCTTTTTGAAAAGTGTTTATGTTGGTACTTTTAAAAAGTTTTCTAAACCTGTGAAGATCCAACTCTCCGTTAGCATTTGAGGAGTTTTCTCAGAGCACCTGCGAGACCTGACTCCTTGTGCATATTTGCGCTTTGTCTGATAAGGAGAGAATTTCTCACTAACAAGTATGTGACTTCGGGGAAACTCCCATTTAATCCAGTTTGCTCGAGCCAGACTCGCTGGTTTCTATAAATGTAATATCAAATGCGAGCGCTGCATTAAAATAGACGTTAAAAAAATTCAAACTCGTGCTTTAAATTGATTGAGTCGTTTCAGCCCGAGGCAACGATGTGACCTACGACTGTACAAACAGGCCCCGCACTTAGAACTGAATGATGTGTCTGCATGTGAGGCATATTTACATAAATCCAGGATGGCTTTTCACTGACTTTAAATATACAAGCGAAGGCGCGTAAATCATGCCGACTCTTACCGTAGGCTTGACCTGTCAGATATCTTGTTGACTGGTTGCCCTGACACATGCACATACAAGCACATGATAAACGCATATACACATGGGCCCTCTCCTCCCTTAGTATTATTTGAGCGGTGAACCACACGGCCACACAGTGAATTTCGGACATGTTTAGAGGGGTGTATTTATAAATGTAGGAGCCCACCCAGCCTGGCATGCTTTGGATGCTTTGGGTGTTACCAGAACTGGCACCAATAAAGGCCAACAGCATTCCTAAAGCTATCGATATTAGATGCAAAAGAGCTGGCTTTGAAAACATTTTCCAGCTTCCAAAGTCTGAATCAGGTCTCGGTGTGTTCACATCTGCAGGTTTGTCTCACATATTAACATTTAAAGCGACTTGGATCTTGCAGCGTGTCGGCAGCACGTTCCTCTACGGTGTGTCCAGAAAAAAAGCTGCCCATTCTCTCTCTCTGTATCTCTCTCTAATTTCAAACACACAAGTACACACATCAGGCCCCCACCCCCTCTCAGTTGTCAAGTTTCCATCCCTCTGTCCACGGTTTCAAATAAAAACATCCACTGTACTTATTTTTAGTCTCGCAACACTTCATCTGATACACACTCTAACGCATGACAACAGCTCAGGGGCTCGACGATTTCAAGCCACTTATAAAAAGCGGGAGATGTTACGGAGCTGTCAGTGAGCAGCAGTTTGCCTCGAAGGAGGGTCGAAGGTTGAAGTCCCAGTTTTATAGAAGGTTTAAGTTTAATCAGGTCAGGCCACGTCTTTAAAAGTAGCCTACTATAAAAATACAAAGATACTGTAAAAGAGTAAAGATAAAATGCTCGTTAAGCAGGACTAACAGTTTGACATTTTAGTAAATTACGTTTTTCACATCCTTGATCCAGTCCCCTCAGGCTTCAACCTTAAAGCAAGCACTATATGCAAGATTTTTTTCACCTTAATTAAACAGCTTCGGAGTAATTGTGATGGTTGTGGTTGTGGTTAAATAAATTACGTGGAACTTGTTATGAGGGAGGATTGAGGCTCTCTGCCTTCTACCTAGCGTCTCTTGGCTGAAAACCAACCTTGAAAGATCAGAGCCTTCGACACGGTGTCCCAGATCTCGTCTCGGCAGCACCACGACACAAATGTGCCCCGTTAGTGATATGATATGACTACAGATATGACTACAAATATACAAATACACACATTGTAATGTGTATATAACGTTATCCACTGCTCCATAGATTGCTTTCTCGCCAGCTTCGTTGAAAACAAATGCACATGGCCGGGAGGAGGGTTAGTGAAACAGCAGAAAAGTGACCAGACTTGCATACTGTAGTTCCCCTTTAACTTTGGTGCTATAGCTAGCTATTATCACTCAGCTCTCTATGAAACCAACCATTTAAGATCCAGGCCAATTGTTTCCCGCTACATTCAGTCTGTATGCTTAGCTAAGCTAACTATTCTCTAGCTGTAGCTTTATATTTACCATAGATATAACACTGATCCACGATGATTATGACTTTAAGAATTTTGAAAAAAAAAAAAAGAAGCTACATAAAGGTTTGGGAGGTTGCCCAGACCAAAGTTACAGGCACAAGTACAGCACATGCCACAGTTCAACCTTAATTGCTTTGGTTTTGAAAATAAAACATGTAAATGAGTGCTCCTCTAAAGAGCCCCTGAATATACAGCCCCAGTCACTGTGGCAACATTACTAATGTGCTGTGAAGCCACGGGGGAGTAATTTCACTGTAAAGGCTGACGGGAGACGCCTCAAGCCAAAACACAGGAGCAAACTATTTGAAAAATATTCAGTGTTTCTTCACCAAAAAGGGAGGCTGTAACATCATGTGAAGAAGAATGGAGGAGGATATGAAAGGAACCACCTCAGAGTGAGAAATGGAAGCAAGAAACTTCGAATTTTAATTGTTGTTTTCCCACAACCTCCAGAAAGTAACATTTTCAACAACCTGCAGGCAAGTAATAATACACCAGTGAACCGGTGAAGTGATCCAATTATACTTCGGCTGAGCGCCTAAAGCCAAACTGCAGCAATTCAGGAAAGAAAATATTGATATATGACTGTGTATGTGTGAGAAGAAAAAGTGTATCAAACCATATGCTGCACAGTATGTGAGTATAAGGTCCCAAGGTCATGACACCCTGTGACTTCCTCTCTTCTGTTTCATGTACACAGTTGAGGAACTGCAAGACCAAACTGTAGAGTCAGGAAATGAAATTTCAGGGGCCAAAATGTTCTTTTCGTCCTCTTTTTTTTTTCTCCATGAAGCTGCAACATCAAGGCCAATAAAAAGAGGTCATTCATGTCATGAACCCACATTAATTCATGTAACCTAACCTTTCTTGAAAGAGGCTCCAGCTTTAGGACCCTGATCTTAATAAAGTCTGGAAACACCAACGTAATGCAAACTTAAAAGCAGCAATAATCCACAAAAGCAGCTCCTTTTATCCAAGTCACAGTCAGGGGGAGAATGGGAGCCCATGCTCATATGGATTTCCTAAGTACAGATAAATCACCTAATTCAAATGAAGGGAACGGAGACGTTTTAATTGAACACATCAGAGTTTCTTGTTGTGAAGACCCAGGACTTAGAGACAAAGTCAGCCTTTGTGGGCGTGTAGTCTTCACTGCGAGGGGTAAGCTGCTGCCCTGTCTGCTTCTCATTACTGCTCTAATGATAGACCAGGTAGCTTGAGCTCAGTTTGCTCCCAAATCCAACCTCTCTGTGTTTGTTTTTACATCCTTTGCCATCTTTACTCTTTTCTCTCCTGCCTTTTTTCTTCTTCTTCTAATGAACGTCCTTCCCCGATCTTCCTCTGCTCTCTCTAATTGCCCTCCTTTAAGTCCTCACACTGTGTCGGCTGCCAAGATTTTCAGACAGAAAAAGCCTACATCACCCACGGTGAGTCCAACAGCTACAAAGCAGGAAGTAGACAAAGAGAACTTTGTTCCACTCATCTCCATAAATGAACTACAGGGGGCAACAGGGAGCGCCTGACACACTGCTTTGACAGGACAGACAGTGACTTCATCCCACTCATCTATAATGTGCGTCTGTCACGTTGTCTTCTACCAACTTCTGTCTCCTTCTGACCTCTCTATCGGCCTCGTATTCTCTCTCCTTCTTATCCAGTTTTGGCCTTTTCCCCTCTGACTTCCACTCCTCACTCCTGACCCCTCTCATTCATCAGCAGCCCTCTGCTTCCCGCCCTCATCCAACACTTCTTCCTGGTTCTTCCAAAAGGGATTCTCACAGCACTGTCCCCACCCCCTAATGCTCCTGGCAGCCACGCCCACAGGAATCTCATCTGCAGACAGCAAGGACGAGTCATTTTATAAAACCTACAGTACATTACATCATGGCTGCTTCACTGAACTCACTGTGCACTGTGGTACAGTAAAAAAGCCATCGACTTGCATTAGCACTGATTGGAAGTTTGCAGATCAACAGAATAACAGCCACAGTGGGATTATGGTATGATATCTATTTGCAAGGTGGGAGAGTGGAGAGTGGGCTCATCGTTTTTTTGTTTTTTTTTCCTGCTCAGCCCTGGCAGACAGGAGCATAGTTTTAGAGAGAGGGGGGGGCGCAGTTTTAACTGTGTACGTGACACATAGCAGCTCTTTGTTTTGCCTTAGCAGACAGGGGGCACTGGGCTGCTTTGCTGGCTCCTCTGTGCCCACTGCACAACAGGAGCCTGGATGGCAGCGAGACACGGCCAATAAACTGAACTACACATCATAAACAGTGCAGCAGCGCCTCCCTTGCACAGGCAAACAGATCCGTAGACCTTCTAAGGACACGAGAGGACAGCCTGATTGATTTCCAGTGCTGCTGCTGCTGTGATTATGATTAGGTTTTTCTACACAGACGCGTCCACACGCTGGGGCTGCTGAGCTCTCAGACCGTTCTGCTGCACTGTGTGGTTGTACTTTGTCATAACTGTGAGCGCTGCTGTGTATGTTTATGTATGTTTTGGTGAGGGGACAGTTATTGCAACGGTGAATCTGCCAATGAAAACAGCAACAGGTGTCATTGCAGATATATACAGTACATACCGCCACCATATGAGTGCACAGCAAACGCACTGAGATGATGCAATGCAGTCAATAACAGACAAAATCCCTCAAACAAATGCAGGAGAAACTTTGCTGCACATCCAGACAACATGACAGAAGATCTCCAGGCCTTTAGGAGGAGTAGTATGTGGGATATTTTAAGCATCTATGAGGTCAGACCTGTGGCTTGACCTTTGACCTTGGACCAAATGAGTATGTGGAACGAAAGAAAGAAAGAAAGAA
The DNA here is from genome assembly GCA_030347415.2 of Decapterus maruadsi. Lineage (NCBI taxonomy): Eukaryota > Metazoa > Chordata > Actinopteri > Carangiformes > Carangidae > Decapterus > Decapterus maruadsi. The sequence goes on along the minus strand of CM064888.1, from coordinate 5,592,847 downwards.
AGAAAGAAAGAAGTTTCATTAGGCCCATTTTATTATAATAATTTGCTCTGTTGACCTTCTGTTGTGTTGTCCGGATAGGTTGTGCTTTTTCTGTTGCATTTCTTTTGTGTATTTCTGTTATATTCTGTCTGCCTTTGTGTTTGCTGACATTTCTTTTGTATTTTTATTAGTGTTTTTGAATGTGCATCATTTACACATTTGCAGCTCATTTCACTGTATGGATCCATGTGTGTGTGAGCTAATAAGCAAAAGGCAAAACTTACGCTATGTAAACAAACCAATTAAAGACAAACTGTTGTTTCACCGTGAGGTAAAGCAGGACATGGCAGATCAAATCTGTGTGATAAATGTTTGTATAAATGTTTGTACACTGTGTCGGCTGCTTTTCAGACATATCAAATAGACAAAGAGAACTTTGTTCCACTCATCTCCATAAATGAACTACAGGGGGCAACAGGGAGCGCCCTGACACACTCCAGTATGTGCTGTATATTTATACATGTCTGTGCACATGTGGTTAACACATCTGGAAATGTTTGTTACCGATGTGGTGGACGTGCATCCAGTTAAACCAACAGATGAATCCATGAAGCTGGCAGCCCGCTCGGCGAGGACAGCCCTCCCCCCCTACATCACCTCCACTGGCAGACATCACCATCGATGGTGCCCGTGGCCGCTCGCTCGTCCGCAGCTGTCCAGGGGAGGCTGTGAAACCGAGCCCCGGGCTGCAGCTGTGCCCCGCCGTCCTCGGCAGCCAGGATCAACCACGCGGGGCACGTGATGCCAGTCGCTGGGTGAGCGAGAGGAGAGAGAAAGAGAGAGAGGGGGGAGTGAGGTACTGTAGTAGCACAGTGAAAAGTCTTCCTTGGCTTTTCCCGCTCTGCTTGGGAGCAACGTGCGGTGTGGTCAGAGGACTTGGGTGGTCGCCCCCAAACGCTGCGTGGAAAAAAACTGTGTTAAACAACAGAGAGTTCACCACAGCAGCTTGTGTTACACACACACACACACACACACACACACACACCCAGAGCTGGAGAACCTGGCAACGCTCGAACAGAGGATTAAAAGATAGAGGACACTGAAACAGAGACAAGTGTTTACTAGAAGTCCTGAGTATGTTTGGATATTACAAATGTTTGCTTTGGAGGAAGGCTTGAGTGCTTTGTATTTTTAAACCCACCAAAAGTCTGAAAAATTAAGAAACTGGAACCAAACCAGTTCTTGGTGCAGCTTTGAAAGAGAACCTGAACAGGATACGTGTCCATCTCCTGGTTTCATCAAAAACCTCAGCTCGACATGACTTCTAGGCACAGTGCAGCAGGTCTGATCTTTCCTTCAACCTGCACTTTTTCTTTTTGCTGACCTTGGCTCCTCCCATTGAGGTCAAAGTGCATTCCCAGCTGCTTCGACCCGTCCTGTCCGCACGTAAGACGAGGCTGCATGGATGCCGCAAATCCACCAGAGCCACGCGAGGCGCCGGCTCACAGCTCATGGCAAACCCCTCACGTGGCACACACACCTGACATGGCAGAAAAAACACACACGCACACACATACCGACATCGTCACCATCACGGCGAAAATGGACGGTAATGAGGGTCATTATGCTGCTTGGGGGCTTGGGGGGTTTGGGGGCTTTGACAGAGGAGAGCAGTCACTGTAGGTGCAACCACTTCAGATTCCACTGAGACATTTTTACAGCTCTGCTCTCTGTGTAGCGCCCAAATTGGGAACCATGAGGCCATAATTGTCACAAGCCTACTCCATTTATGATACCCTGGCACCTCCGCTGAATGAATGCCATACCAGTAACCCACAGTTTGGTTATGATAAACACATCCAACATCCCAGCAAACAGTGGGAAAGACAGAAACTTGTCCAGCAGCCTTGACGAGCTCCAACTGGGTCTGTTTATGAGGAGGATTGGCTGCCAGGAAAGATAAATGAATTTCTATTCCCATCCGCAAAACACGCTGACAATAGTCCCATTCTAATTCGGTCCAAATTTGGGAAAGGGAGAACAATTTGAAAGCTTGTGAGGAGCTGTCAAGCAGATGCCTTTGGCATTTCAGAAAGAGAGGGAGGGTGCCGGCCGGGGTTGGAAAATGCCTCTAAACAAAAACGCCATGGTTTTTTAAATGCCTCCCTCCGCCTTGTAGCGGTAAATCTGAATCTTCCTTGGCCTTTTGTCTGGCCGGCATGATCTGCTGCAGAGGAATTCAGACAGCAACTGCATGTGCAAGTGCGCTCGCTTATGTTTTATTCAGAAATTTGTGTCATCACAGTTACATTTACACAGAATAAAGGCGGTGTAATGCTAAATGAAACTGAAAGCCAGTGTTACACTTGTTACAGAGGTCACGTTGGGGGTGAAATGACTCGTTTTTTCCAATGCGTGCTGTAAAGTCTCCAGGCATAGACGGGATAATTTAAATGTTAACTACGCCTGATGAGATGTTTCTAAACAGCAGCGGGGTTGCGTTGCAGCAGGGTGTGTCTCCGTGCAGGCCTAACATGGCAACATGCCACTGAAACCATCTGATATCTCACTTGATGCTCTCTGACCTTTGGCAGCACACAAAGGGAATGCGCAAGCTGGGAATGCTGTAGCCGCAGCTGTGTGTATGTTGAACGTATGCGTAGCGCATACCTCGTGTCACTTCGTCGTACACGTGATCGCAAGATCAAATTAAACTTGGGACTGAAGAGCATCTTTTTCTGATCTATTCAAATTAAATTACAGTCTAGCGTGGGTGTTTGTCAAGCGTATAGGAATGTGCTTAATTAAAACATATTTTAATATTCTCAGTTGGCAAAACACACAGAGAGGATTGTCACAGAATCCGTAGACAATGGACAACTTTCTACTGTAACTGTGTTGTGGCACCTGACTCAGCTCCCACACTTTGCTGGAAGTGACTCCAAGAGTCAATGTTGAAACAACTTCTAATAAAAACCAGAGGAAAAAAAGCAGTGGCAGGACTCCAGCCTTTCAAATAAAGACATCAGCACAAAACTTTCTGCCAGAGAAGAACAGTGAAGCTGTTCTGTCTTCAGAGGTAAACCTCCCTCCCTCCTTCCCTCCCTCTCTTGGAGACCTGGGAGACAACGGTGGGTTTGGAGGGCTGTTAATCGTGCAGCAGAAATGGTCACAGTCACAGAGTCCATCTGGATCCAGCAGCTCCTCCGATCCCGGCTCCAACCCTTGTTCCCATGCTGCCAAGGTCCAGCTGTGCACAGTCTCCCATCAGCGCTGACAGACACCTCTTTGTGTGAGAGGACATAAGACTACGACCTGCTATAAAAAGGGTAGTGAGAGAGCTGTAGCAAACGGAACATTTAGTAAGTGATTAAAGGACAAGACGAGGGGGGGAGGAATATGGAAGGGTGTTAGCGGAGGGAAACAAATAAGAGGAAACATAGGAGACATCTTGCTTCCTTGCTTCCTTCCTTTCTCTATTTGTCTTTGGTGCTGGATGCAGTTCACACATCAGCCGGCCACATGTTGAACACGCCTCAGTTCACACCCTCCCTCCTAAGTGGCACCATCCTGAGAAAGATGGGGTCTTTTCCTCATGATTAAGGCTTCAGATATTCATCTGACCATTAGCTGCGTGATCGTGAGTCACCGTGCAACCAGCTGAGGTTTCTATCATTCATGTTCCCTTCCTGTCTTGCCTGCATGACAAGCACAAGCTGCATTTTCCCTAATTTGGGGAGAAGGTTTGTGTGTGAGAGCAATACTCACGCCCAGGGTGAATAATTCAACTCCTGAGTCAGCATGGAAACATTAGACCTCTCCCCTTTATAAACGTTTGGCCAAAAATAGCTTGAATTACAAGCACCGAGCCTGTCGTAACCTCAAAGCGCATTGTTAACTCGGTTTATAGATACTTGGATGGCTTTTTAAAAAAAACCTCATATACTGTGTAAAACAACTTGTAACAAAACCACAACATGGAGGTTGTTGTGTGAGAAATCAACAGACAAATCCAGCAGGACTGAGAGGACCAACAATGGAGGTGTTAATGAAAAGCAATCATTTGGCCGCTGTGTGCAGCGCACATGGGCTGCAGCCGCAGGGATTTCTCTGTATCGGTAGCCAGTCCTGCAGATTCTGATGACTCATACCTTCCAAGGCAGTCAGAAAATAACACATGAAGCACCAATAACTGCAAAGAAATGTTCTCATTGCTCTACAAGTCGCCAGCATGCATCCTGTGGACGACCGGTAGAAGTGCTGTGCTTCTGAAAACGAAAAAAAACAACAAAACAAAACAAAAAAAAACAGGAGGTTTCAAGGAAGGAGATCTCCAGCTTTGTGAATGGTTTGGGATGAAGAAGCTGGCACAGAGGGAGTATTCAGAAAACCTTAGCATGTGTACAGTTCATCATGAGCTCAGACTGCAGATAAATCACTCAGAAGCACAAGCGTCTTTCATCGTCGTTTTTTGATCGTCATGTCGCACAACAATATGACAGGCGGAGAGTCTGGTCAGTGTTTCCCCTCTCCTGCCCTGTCGTGCCCTCGCCTGCCCTCTCCTCCGCTCTGCAGCATGCCACAGAGTGGCTCCAGTGGAATGTGATGATCACGGACCGGACAAAGCCCTGCATTCATGGCCCCCCTCGTCCCACTCTGGAAGTTTGCGACTGGGAACCTTGATCACAGAAAAGTAGTGGGGGTGGAGGGTGGAGTGGCCAGAGTCCATCCAGCCCCTGCCTGTCCTGTCAGACACGCATTAACCCACCCATGCACCGGCACATGACAGCCAGTCGCCGCATCTGTCTGGTGCATTTCATTTCTATTACTGTCTTAACTGCCGTCAAGCAGTTACATTTTATTAACTATATGCAGCAAATCATCCATTACGTTTATGGTAGCATGAGAGATTTTAAAGATGCCATATACAGTATGACACTTTGTCAGTGTGCATACATTTGGTTTTAACAACTAAAATACTCTCAATGCAGCAATCAGGAGAGAGGAGGCTCTGAGGCTCTTTTTCTGATTGGCTGACTGTTAAACAGAGACAGGTAAACAGAGTATACTGGGGCATGGTTGAGAGCAGTGACATCATAAAGTTTCAGAAGATGGCTTATCTTCAGGTTCAGTTTCTAAATGCAGGCTGTGGACTGAGGCTTTCATGCTTTCACAGTATTAATCTTGAACCTAGATCTGCTTTAAAACCAACAAAAGAGGAAGTCTAACTTCATACCATATGGGACCTTTAAACAAGTGCTGTGAGCACAAAACATATAGTGAGCTATATGTTTTTCTCAGCTCAGTCTTGTGTGAATGATAAATGATCACTCATTCATAGTCTTGACAAGTCCAGATACAACAAACAGCACATTCTCCTCGGCTGCCTGACTGACTGTCTGTCTGTCTGAAAGCTGTTTCGTCTGTCTCAGTTTCTAATGTAGAATCCATTTGCCCCTTTGTGTAGGTAATATAATAGAGTCCATACAGTTAGATCCTCTGTGCCTCTGGTGCTTTTTCTAGCAAACTTATTGACAGATTTACAGATGCAACTGCACTGAAGTTAAAATGCAACCACATACAAACATGCACCTATCATGCAGGCATGTTATTGACTTCTTATTGCTAAGAAGCTGGAAGCTAGGCCAATGTACACAAAATGATTGTCTGATGATGTTTCGCTGTCTCAGCAAATCCAGTGACATGCCCTGCCTGTGAAGGCGTTGGGGTCGGGGTTAAGGGTTACCCTGACCTCTTGACCCCTGAAACCTTCTGCTAGACATCTCTAGGATGCCGTCTCCAAATGAGTCTAGTCATGGTTAATTTAGTGAGTTAGCTACATATTTACAAGAAATTAAAATATTAAGCTGCAATATGAAAGCTACAGACAGGGTGGGACAGTACTGAGATCAGACATGCAAAAAAAAAAAAACTCTTCCTGGCTCTACAGTACAGTATAACACGCTCATAGAATTATCTCAATCTCATTGACTGGAAACCAATCCACCCTGATGTTCATTTTTAAATTTGAGCAGCTCTTCAAATTATGTCATAATGCCACAAACACTGATACAGCAAATCAATCTGAGGCCCTTCAGAGGACCGGACAATGCTGCCTCACTGGCTGCCTCAATTGTTTTTGTAGGAGATTAAATTTCAACGTCAATAACAGCAGAGAGGTCCTGCTTTGTCTCTATAGTCGCTGTATCTCTGGTGCATTTTTGCTCCACCCACTGCAAGGAAATTGCTTAGAAAAGTCAGATTTCATCAGCCCACATGGTCAAGTTCAGTAAACATAACACTCACTTGTTGCTACCATTGGGGGAGGGGAGGCGAGGGGGGGGGGGCTTCAGTGACAAGCCGAAGGACTAACTGACAATAGGTAAAGAATAGACACATACTGTACCATGGCTACAGCAGTAAACAGTGAGGTAACACACCCACCCCTCTCAAATGACTGCTGATGACCTGAGATGAGCCCGGGAGGCTCCTGTGATTTTCCCATCTGGAAGCACCGTTATCTCTGTGGGGGATCTCTAATACTGTCATCAGATTTAATGGTCCATTTCCTCTCCTGTGTTCCTCTCCAGGTGTGGCCACCCTCCTCAAAGAACTGCCCCATCCACAATTCACGAGAGGAAACTGATGCCATTGCATTGACATTGCCCTGTATGCTAAAGCGTGTGAGTGCATTTCATACAGTCAGGAGTCAGGCAACTGATAATTAGGTTTATAAAAAGGAAACTGAGGTGTGACCGGAGTGCAGGATGGTTGCCAGGTTGACATAGAAAGGGGCGGGTGGGGAGGGGAGAAGTGAAAACACCACAGGCCCACGGGGGAATAGACAAGGACTTGTTTCCACTGGGTGGGAATGTTTAGAAAACACTCCTGACCCCCGGTCGCTTGTCTATTCTTACCTGATAAACTCAAGGTCAATGGTGAAAAGTGAAGGATGTGTCAAGGCCTTGGGGAGCATGTGTTTGCGCATGGCGTGACAGAACTGTTGACTGGTTAGTTAAGGCTGCGAGGTTGTATGGTTTTTTCCTCCTCAGTGGGAAAGTGCAGCGATTCCTGCGTCGGTACAGTGAACGCACCAGATCTCGTCGGCGTACAGTAAATGAGAGAAAGCAGCAAAGTGTTTGTTTTGGACGTGAGTTGCAAATCTGACCGTTATTTAGGGGGAGGAGTTCATCACTGAGGCTGTAAAAGCATCAGGCTCTGGTTGAAGGAGTCTGGCAGCTTTGTTATGTGTCAAAGATTCTTGTCGTGTTTTAACTTGGGTTGTCTCACACTGATAGTTTGAGTTATTTGACTTGGGATTATTTGACTTGAATGTGGCCAACAAAGATACCCATTGAAATAATCTGAGTACCATTTAGATGCACTGATATTTTTAGCGCTTCATCTTTAGGTCAAAACAAAGTCACGTTGACCTCTTTCTGAATCCCTCATACAGTTTGTAATAGTGGTTGAAAAAAGGTGAAATGACCCTTTAATATGGAAACAGTATTGTCACCTGCACCCTGATTAAAGCTGATGTCAATAGAGAGGCCGCGGAAAAGTCCAGAGTCCGAATTCCTCATTTACTAATCGATGAAATCTAAGCCTCTGTGTGCAGTCAGCTGACCAGAGATCAGTGCATCATTTCTCTTTGTCTCCTGTGTCCAAATGTGACGAGTGAAGTCCGAGGGCCACAAACTGTCTCTGCCAGACCACACGACATAAACATGTAGATATTATGACACTTTTCCTTCCCTGCTCGGTTTCGCTCTTCACCCCCAAACTTTTACAGCTTTAACTGCTGAAGTGGCTGCGATACCACACGCGCATATGGAAACCATTTTTTAAAACGGTGCATGTCGGGCCAACGTTTAATTAAAAAGTTCTTATTTGTTGAGTTTTCACTCTCCGCCGTCCGAGCGCTGCTCCCTTCACTTTCGGTGTCACTGTGCTCTAAGTGGAGTGGACAGCGTGTTTGCTCCCTCAGATATTTCCACTATGCAGTAATTCACAACACGGTCTCATGGGCCACAAGGCAGGAGTATATATAGGCCCCTCTAACATTTCCCTCACATTCTGAGGGAGGTTGACAAGGAAGCACTTTTCCAGCGGACACTCGCAGCTCTATCCACGGGGGAGGAATTTCATACTAGGGCAGGCTTTTCATGCTTTTCTGGGGCGTATTTATAGTGGCTGAGGTCAGGGCGGCGCAGGCATGTGGGGTGGCCTTCTCAAACCTGGCCATGTTAAGTGATGCTGCCGGCCGCAGGGGTGGAGCAATGACATGTCATTCCATTCTAAATCTAAACCTCCATGTTTATGACAATGGCAGCCTCGCCACGAGTTGCAGGATAGCGCCAAAAGCTGCCGGCGTCTTTGAACCTGCCCTCGTGAACAGTGGATGAATTCAGCGCGAGAAACATAAACCTCCGACTCCGAGCCAATCACACGGCCGATACTAGTGAGCCGTATCATGGAAAGTTGATTTTGGGTGTACAGTCCCACCAGATACACCATGTGGATATTATATAAAAATTTATCTCGTACAAAAAAAAAATTATCCATGTGTGGTTTGTGATTTTATGCAATTTTTACTTTTCTGTTGCAATGCTTATTAATATTTTGTTTTCAGTGAACCATTATCTGTCCAAAAACTAGAGCAATTGCCCGATCCAGTTCATCTTTAAACTGAGCCTCAGTTCTTCAGCTTATACATCCTGCAGAAAGTGCAGACTGGTCCTTTAAATGTAAATAGCAGAAATGTAAATGTAACATGTACTATTAACAGGAAATATCTTGTGATTGTGATTTTGCTACTTTTACTCAAGCGAAAGAGCTAAATACTTCTTGCATATCTGCTGGTAACACTTGCAGGAAAGTTACTGCTGCTTTATCAGTGTTTAAAGGAGAATTCAGACCATTTTTGACCCCTAAATCGCTTTTCCTGATGGTCAGCCAGTCTTGGGGGGTGAAAAAACGCGACGCATGCAGCCAAACCGGAGTTACACCATGGCTCCCCCAGCGCTCAGGATAGCGACAACGCTAACTCATGGGGGCAATTCTTTCAACCACAACAACAAACCCTCAAAAAACAATCAAATGGTACATGACTCGAATCCCTACGAGACACCATTGAACTCATATAGCAAAGCTCTCCTCCTCTCCTGTAAAGTAATACAATTGTAAAATATTATAACATTATAGGTTTAATAGAAAATAACAAATGTTGGCAATAAACAAAGCCATCACATGTGTATAATAATATAATTTGTTCTGGTCAAAGTTCTGTGATGGTGGCTGTGATAAACCAGCTGAGTAACTATTGGCTACAGCTTTGCTTGTGTCTGTAGTGGAAACCAGGCTATCGTCTGTCCAGCCTCACCCCTTCAGAACAGATTAGTGTAAATGATCCTCATTTTCAATGCGAGGTAACACAACACAGATTATTATTCTGTGCTACAGGGGTTTGTGTGGACTCTTCCTGTGGCATGAATCATTGAAGAGGTGACTGTAATCCATACAGACAGCTAGGTTCTCTGGGTGACAGCTATCTGATGCTGCCTGGAGACCAACTGGACAAAGCTCAGATTGCTCTTCTTCTAACGAGGCTTTCGAAGGTAGATGACCTCCAAAGCGCAGTACCTAATCACTACAAAAAAATGTTATTTTACAATGCTGGGAAGGAAATCTAATCTGTTTGTTACCATAAGGACGGCATTTAATAAGGTTATTGGGATGGAAAGTGGAGAGGTGGTTTTTATATGAGGGGGTTACGGTGCCAAAGATCTGTGGGACAGAAATCCAATAATTGAAAAAAGTACAAAGAAAAAAGCTTTTTTAGACCATAGTGACATTTTGCAAACCCCGTGCATTTTCTCGAACAAAGTAAAAGCACCTGCTCACCATTAATTTGAAAATCCCAGGCTGAGTGTTACAGTAACCTATGGCAACTGCTTCTGTGTCAACAGAAATCTTGGACAGGCCAGCTCTGGCAGCCCAGCACTGTGCACCACCATTGGCTGGCTGAATGAATGACTTGCAAACTTGTCTATCCATTATGCATGCCAGTATACCTTTAGTGCGTTCTTGAGCTCATTTCCAGGTACACACAACCGGGAGGTAGCCGGCAGGAGGACGCTGTGCACTGAAGGGAAAGCACGGTAAGACAGTTGGTTCTATGTTATTAATGACTGTCACTTTTGATTTTTCTCAAAGTACTTGGTTAATCTCTGATTTAATTTCTAAATGTAAATAATATTTGTCAAAATGTAGATATTCAGACTTTTAGAAGACCAGTGGCACTTTGAGGGGAGTCAACAATGGAGCTGATTGGATCCACTCTGACAGCCACATATGCTCGGCCAAAAACCAGCCACTTCCTCCCAGCCATCTCCACCATGGCATCCAGCTATCGCAACACTCAGCCTGCCTTGGCCATGAATCCCAGTGCCAACCTGTGGAGGACCAACAGCTATTTCAAGAGCAGCACCATGGTCCCAAGCCCCTTGTCTCTTCAGCGAGAGAATTTAGATCTGGTTCGAGCAAAGACCATGTTCTACCCATCCAACAGGACGGCGCTGAACACCCGTTACACCCCGGACGACTGGTACAAGTCCAACCAAAACAACTACAGGGAGTCCGAGTCGTCCCGGAAAAGCGCAGAGAGACTGAGGAGAGACACCATGAGGCTGATGCAGGATAAAGAGCAACTGACCAGGCGAAGCCAGGAGAGCACCAGCAAGAACATCGGCGAGCGGCTCAACGACATCGTCTTCTGGAGGTCCGAGCTGAGCCATGAGATCGACAACATGGTGACAGAGATAGCAGCTCTCACCGAGGTCAAGAGGAGGCTGGAGAGAGCCTTGGCAGAGACCGAGGGCCCACTTCAGGTGAGGGTGGAAAGGATATAATTCAATAAGTATGCGTGTTACCGTCAATTTCCCCTCTTCTACTAAGTAATACCTTGCTTTTCTTTGTTACGGGAACATATCACAGGAAGTATTCCCATCTCTACAAGGATAAATTGCATTTGCCTTAAAGTCTTAACACTTTTGTCTACCACTCTGCTCATAATATCATTCATGCATATCACACCTCCCCCTTTCTGCGCGGCAGTATCTGTGGCGAAACAATGGTCTGGTTGTAGCAACAGTATCTGCACATTAAAATGCAGCTGTGCTTTTTCTGGGTCAGGCTCTTAATTAGATCACCTCAGCGTCCTGTTAGAGCGCGTCTGGTCATTTGTTTCAGCCAGAGAGGGTCAAGCTTAACCTGGCTTGAGATCTGATGACACAGACACCTTTCTAGGCTAAGATCATGTGGCAGAGGACCTTCTTAGAGGCCTCTCCAGGTAACTGAAGCTGCAGAATGCCGCTCATGCATTGCACTATGCAGTACATGCACTGCCCCATTCTGCTCAAATTACTCCCCCACTTATCTAAATGTCACGAGGAAGATAATGCTGTATATTGAGTGACTTTAAATTCTTTTCCTTACGCAACCTCCTCACCTTGTTTTAGTCATGATCATTCTGCCAATAGGTGTCTCAAGAGTGTTTGTACCACAGAGAGAAGCGGATGTCCATCGATCTGGTACATGACGACGTGGAGAAAGACCTCATAAAGGTAACATCAAAGCACACATTTGAGTATAAAAGTGTCTTGTGTGTCATATCAACCTGATAGAAGAAGTAAAATGTCTATCTCTTTACCTGTGCTGCAATGAGGAAGTGGAAGTCATCAAGTCATGTCAAGAACGCATGAGGCGACGTCTGGATCAAGCCATCACCCAGCTGGCGTGAGTCTGAAAAATCAATTGATAAAATGAATGATTCTATTGTGCGACGTAAATAATTGACATTTTTTTTATGTTCCTGTTTTTCTAGGTCAAACCGAGCAGCCCAGCATGAACTGGAAAGAGATATGAGTGACAAGGTGTCAGCCCAGAGGATCGATGACAGGTGTCACCATCTCAGGAACACATCAGATGGTATTGGATATTACAGAGGGATTGACAGACTTGACCCTTCGTGAGTACAGTTTCATGAGATCAAATATTAATTTTTTTAAAATTATTTCTCATATCAAACCAGCCTATAGCCTATAGCCTGGGCTGCTCAGTTTAACTGTCAATCACAACTTCAACAGCCTTTGTTTTGGTTTAGCTATTTCCTTCTAAAATTGGGTTTAACTAGATTTATCATCTTGTGGTTGTATGTGGTCTTCAGATATCAGATTCAAGAAGCCAGAAACATGACTGGTGAGGTCAGTCAGTTCATCCTTCATCCTGGACATTTGTGCCAAATTTGACAAGATTCACTTGAGCAGAGCTCACAAGGGCAAAAACAATGTCCTGAGAGGTCACCATGACCTTGAACTGTGATCACCAAATTATCTCAATGTATAACTTGAGTCCAAATTAATGTTTGTGTCAAATTTGAAAAGACACCTAATAAGACATTAATGAGGTTTGAGATGTTAATGAGAATCACCATAGTCAGGATCAGTCTAGTCAAGCTAATGGCTCTGTTTATTCTAACAGGATCATAAGGGAATAGCTTGTTCAGTTAGGGAGAAAATTGGAGGACTGACTGACCAATCACGATCTATCTCGACTCTTTCCCATACACAGCATGTTCAAAGACAGTAGGAGTCTGAACTATCAGAAATGTAAGTCATTCTTTTCCGCCTGTCAGACTCTCCCTGCCAGATTCCTGGTCCAAGTTCACCGACGACAACATCTTGCTCTCCCAGAGCGAACGAGCCGCCTCCCACAAGCTCAGGGACGAGATAGAAATCTTACTGAACACCACGTCCAATGAAATGTGGAACCAGTTCAACAATGTCAACGTGGCCTTCACCAACCGCGTATCTGAGACTGCTGATGCCAAGAACAGCTTGCAGACACACCTGGCTAAGGTCAACAGCTATTATATTTTATTTATTTATTTGAACGGGACATTACACATTCATGAACATCAGTATAAACACAAATGTAAATGTGCCAGAGTTAGCAAGCCTGCTAATTAGCATCCCTAGTCCTGTATTCTAGATGGTCACACTGTATGAAATGACAATGCAAAACTTTGCCATAGCAAATAAGACACTTGTTTTGACTTCAGTTTTAGATTTGTATGTTTTCACAGCTGGATTGTCAAAAAAAAAAAATACTGAACCAAACCAATCAACCAAAATTGGTTGAGGGATGAGGCCCGCGTCTGGAAAGAACCCATTACATATTGGGTTACAGCCGGGTCACTTCCTTCAAATTAGCATTTTATTTTCTGTGGAAGTTTGGTGTATGTTTTATTACACTGGATTTGACAGAGTTATGTCTTGATCTGATGAAGTTCCCTGATTAAAAAGCCTGGATTATTACGAAAGTGGCTTCAAAGAACCAATCACATGGCTCCATGTTAAGAAAAAAAGGCAAAATGCATTCACTGTCTTCCGTCATTGGGTAACTTAATTTACCGCTAATTAGGAAGAAATCATGTGTTTGTACCATTCTCTTTTATTGGGCTATATTCAGCATCATATTATACAAAAACTGTGCACAGAGTGTAAAATATCCCAATCTGCCAAAATTTGTATTTTCTGCTTCATGACCGACAAGAGGCGTTTGTCCTCTGTGGTGGATTGTGTGCATGTTTACTTTCAGACCCTCCCGACAAAAGAGATGGCTGGTAGTAGATGCCTCTTTCGTCATGCAATATTCTGCCCTGGATCACATTGTACTGAGGTTAATTACCAGGGATTACCATCGTGTCCACATCAGCTGTTTGAACACTGACAGTAGCTGTGATATGAGGCACACGGTCCTTAATAAAGCTCAGTCACTGTCAGTTGTAAGGAGACGTGGTTCGCTGGAATCAAATTAAATCAAATGGGTCTGGACTGAGCAGGCACCGTGCTCAGCTGATTTGAAGACTGTGTGCCATTTTTTACTCCTATTCTCACTTGTTCCCTCGACTATTATCAGTCCTTTCTCTTGCAGCCTAATTACAGCAACACATAGTCTGCTGTTTTCATGAAACAGACACTCAAATGCCACTAGGAAATAGTTAAATGTGTCCTGTATTCTCTCCTCATGCAGACTCTGCAGGAAATCTTCCAGACAGAGATGCTGATTGAGTCTCTGAAGAAGGCACTGAGAGACAAAGAGTGCCCGCTTAAAGTGGCTCAAACCAGGCTGGAGGAGAGGACCCGCAGGCCAAACGTAGAGCTCTGCAGGGACAACCCACACCACAGGTAGCTGTGCAATTACTGCTTTGTCACATGCTCACATGAATGTACAATGTTGTTTCTCTAGACATTTCCTAAGATTGTGCACACTTGCACGCTAGAAATAGAGGAATCTGTCCACTTCAAATGATTTAGGTGTACTGCTTAAGTGCAGTGTTAACGGTGTTTTCTGAATGAGCTTCACACATTGTTTTGCATTTGTTACTTGAAAAAGTGAAAAAAGTCAGACCTACTCTATAAAGTCAGTGAAGCACCCTGACCACACACAGCATGCAGAAGACAGACAGACTGATCTCGATTCAGATTGCACGGTCACATGGGGGCCTTGATTTCATTGGCGCTATCAAATGTTCATGTGAACTTTTGCACACATGGCACATTCACTCTTGCAGGAGTATAATTCAGGACGCAAGGAGGTGCAGTGTTTGAAGCTGAAAGTCAGATTTACACAGGACAATCAATCAGCCCCTTCTCACAGACACATTTTAATGGGCCCGCACACAAATCTAATGTAATTGTACAGGTAGTAATTTAGGATTCCTCTTTGGTGAACTACAATGTGTTCACACAAATTTGGAAGTTTAAAAACATTTTTACGAATATTAAAAATATTAGCCACATTAAAGCCGCTTATATTTTCAAATTTCTTGCTTTGGCAACACCTGGTGGTAGTTTCAGGAATTACATAGCGACTTAAGCAATAGTTACTTTAACTCATCTTCCTTACTATTCCCTATTTTGTTCAGACTTGTGAGTGAGGTGAGAGAGATCGAGGACACCATCCATAAGCTCCAGGAGAGGCTGATGGAAGCCGAGAGCACCCTGCAGACTCTGGTTAAAACCAAAGTGGCTCTGGAGCATGACCTGTCCATCAAGGCCAACTCACTCTTCCTGGACCAGGAGAAGTGCATGAGTATGCGCAAGAGTTTTCCCAGCATGCCCCGTCTGGTGGGCTACACCTAAGCACCTCATAGGAGCAAATCAACCGTAATTAACAGTGGTTGTTTTAATGGTTTTGGAGTGATGTCTGAATGTCTCCTAATGCTTGAATTTTGTCTTATATTTCTTAATTCTTTCTTATATCAACAGCGAAATTGACGTATTGTCCTAAATGTGACAGTCAGAAAATGACAGGTACCACAAACATCTGAATAAAAACTTGATTGAAACACAGCAGTAGCAGAGCGTGTTGTGACTTTCTATCCGCGCTGTGGTTTTGTGTTTTCCTTAACAATAACTCTAGCGACAGGCCACAGCCCACTGGAGCGCAAACAGTGGTCTTGGTAGCACATGTGACAGTAATCTCCAAACAAATAGCAGAGCTTAGCTTGTGCAACGCAGCCTGAGATAAAGACACACTGCCACGGAGACGCAATCCGCTCCGTCAGGTTAAAGTGACCTGCACCGAAATATGGAATGTGAAGGACTTTTGTGTCTTGTGTCAATTCTTCTTTTAATGACCGGTGTGGCCCATTACTCATCACCCCACCCTGAGGAGGAGCTGGGCAAACAACGTCCAAGTAATGTATAAACCCCCACACCCACCCTACAGGACTTTCTTTCTCCTTCTAACTGCCCCTCCACCCCCATCCGTCTGTTCCCCGATGCCCTCATGCTCGAGAACATGGAGGGATGGCACCTGAAGAGTTAACCCTGAATTGATGCCATACATCTAAAGACGTAGGAGTATCAGTTTCATTTCATTTTATTTGCTCACTCGACACCTTTCGGAGCTTGTGCAAACTATTGACACATAGACACACACACACACACGCACATACTGTAAACACTGTCCTTGGGCCAACCCTTCCACTACGGCACCTCCTGCGTAACCTTTGGCTCCACTGAAGAATGTAAACTGTGACGAGTCACCACGTCTCCATTCATTAAATTGATCCGTAGTATCTGACCGAAGGACGGATCTCGACACGCAGTAAAAGAGCCATATTCTGAAATACCAACCTGACTTCTGTTGCAGTCTCCCTTGCAGTTAGTTTATCTTTGCAGTGTATATGCTATAAAACCAAAATAATGCACAGTATGTCTCCAGTAGAGTGCCTGCAGACAAAGTGAATGGAAGTCGGAGACAGACATCAGTCTGCACAACTCATATGTGATAAGAGATGCAACCCAGAGTCAAAGCTGTAAGAGATTACCTCATCGCTATCATCAAAACCAGCTCCATCTAATTCCTGTTGAAGTGAATGCATCAACATCTCTGTTAGAAGCAGAGGGGAGTTTCACTGTAAAGGCTCCTGACAGGAGGGAGGGAGTGACCATAAAGATAAACCACTCCAGTGTACACATGTGCGTAACTTGCACTTTGATTTAGGTGTGATGTTTTACAACTGCCTCCTCTGCCTTCCTCGCTGTGCAAACAGGATTTCTGTTTGACTACAAGGCTCAGGAGCAAGTCTTGATCCCTGCCATGGTTTCTTGTGAGGCCCCCCCATGGTCCTGCACCCTGGCACATTCCTGAGCCCTGGTATCGCAAAGAAAGACCCCGTGTTGTCTCGCTTACATCAAAAGACTCGCTCGCTCTCATCGCCTTGTAATTCAACGTACTGACAGACAGCAGAGTCGAGGGTTTTCTCCTCCTTTACTCCTCTTCGTCTTCTTTTCCCCCCTCTCAGCTCCCACATTCATGGCTCCGAAATAAATAACAGAGGTACTCAAGAAAAGTTCACACAAGTGGAATGAACCCCTGTTTCTCAGCCTCAGTTCCCTTTCTGGATGCGACACAAAAGGCCTCCTCCTATTTGACCTCCTCTCTCCCGCCCCCGCATATGGGGGAATGTACTCTGGAATTTCTCCCCGCACTCCAAACATATTGGCGGTTTATTTTTAACGCCCACTCTCGTTATAGATGCCCTGTGCCCCGTGTTATTTTGTGTTTCTGACATACCATCATACCATACTAAAGAGCTGAGTGCAGATCAAATGAGACTGATGTCCGTCACTCAGAGTGTTTTACTCGCTGCTGTAATTACAGACTTGGGTGTGGCGGCGTGCATCACTAAATTGCTGAATGACTTGTTTTTGACTTAAAGTACAATTTATTACCACTGACTTTTACTTTTAGTGTTTCTAAATGGACAGAAATGAGATTATCTGTTTGGTGCTTGATTGCATTATTTCTGGTTTATTATCATTTTGGCCACTGGTTGGAACACACGCAGTCTGAAGTTGGACGGTTTTCCTGTGATCTTTAATGTTCGTTAAACCGAAACAATGAACTAAAAGAGACTAAAAGGGTTTGTGATGCTACAAAGCTGGTGATGACTAAAGGTCTTCAATCACTAGAAATTGGCTCATTATTTCCTTATGTATTGTATACTGATTTAATTCATGGACATTAATTCATCTTACTTAATTGAAACAACAAAACATGTTCTTTCTTTTAATTATTCCCTCCTTACTGTTGGATGTTGACTTCGTTTGCGGACCACTGTTAAAAGCCAATGCTCTGCACAGCCAATGTATCCAATACATTCTTTATGCCAATTCAATTTAGTTTTTTTTTCTAATAGCTTACCGACGCAGTCAGCCAAATATTATTAAACTTAGTTCTCTTCAGGACATCTATTTCTCCAGGAAGCCACGTGTCCACCTACATCTTCAAAGTAAAACTAAAATGGAATAATATCATAAAGGATGTGAAATGCACCACATGCTACAGTATGAGGGTGTAAAACCATAGTGTGCTACTAGAAAGCATTCTTTTGCCATGATCATACAGTTGTTTTGGCATCACAGAGGGATAGTGCTCGTGAGTAAGAAATTAAACATGAAGAAATGTGTCTGAGTCATAAATGAAAAAGCATCCACCTCCCTTGACAACATGTTTAAAGACGTGTCACCAGGGCATCGTTGCTCTTACTGGAATATCTAGTTTTAAATCCCCGTGGCTGTATGATATGTTACATTTAAAACTCTGCTGCTCATCTCAGAACTCAGTTTGAGCTAAGCACTAAACATCCATGGGAACCAGCTCTTCCTGTGGCTTTTGGATCGGCGCCAAAACTCTGAGTTTTCTCAAGAGGCTGTTTGGCCGTTCCTTCTCTTTTCATTTGGGTTGTGACGTTTATCTACAGTTATTATGACCGTGAGCTGGGATACAACAAGAAAAAAGAAATGAAGCGAGCGGGAATCCGTTGACTAATCGGTCCAGTAACCGCTCCGACGAGCTCGCGAGAGGAAACTGGAGGCAGGGTGATAAGATGCATCGTTTCTCTCTGTGGTTTTCCATCCTAACTGTCGACCTCACGCATACAGCTGCTCTGCGGTTGTGTGTGGCTGTCTGTCCGACCCCGCTCACATGAGAAATCTTTACATCCCTAACCTTTTATTCAATCAACATTATCTTCCCCCGGCATTCTGCACATAATTCCACACGATAAGCCCACCGGGGGAGGTCCCACTGGCTAATCAAAGTTCAAAGGTCAACCACAAAAGGACTGGTACGCGGGAGCACGACGTCTTGAGTCATTTGGTCGTTTGTGCGATAAAGTGGAATTCTGGAACAATCCATAACATTGATCCGAGGGGTGCGGGCTCTCCTCAGTCTCCACAGACAGAGGCTCGGCCGGGGAGGAGTGGGTGGATAATAAGAGCGACACAGAGGTCAAGATGTGGTACTGCAGACTTTCCTGCTGAATCATAGTGGACTGAGGATGGCTGAGAGTTGTGCACTGTAATCTGCCTTGAAACCACATTTATTAGATTATACTCTTATTTATTTATATATCTGATACCAAAGGGAGCAAACACATCGGCTACATTCGAACCAAACACATCTTCAGCATTTTCAAACGATACAGGATAATGTATGGATAATAACCATATCGGATGCAAGAACTGTTAATGGCTTCATTTCAATGAGAAATGATGTATTGTAGGTTTAGAATTAACATTGTGTGGTTACTTATTATTGAATTTGACCCACAACAAAGCTGTCCCACATCACTTGACACGTGTTGCGTGTATTTTGTGTATTTTAAAGCACTGGGCTCAGTTTACTTCCCCCTCCGATGTTGTCATCGCCTCGTGTCCGGTCTGATTAAAATGTGATGACAAGACGGGGATTTGTGAGTCGTTTCAACGTTATCGACACACAAACAAACAGGCTGTATTTACTTTTCATCTCTTCTTCAGCCTTTCCGTCGCCCCCCACCACCTTATCTTGTGTTTCCACCATCCCCGTCTCCACCTCGCCTCTTATAACCTCTTATATGCAACATGCATACTTAATATTGTTGTGACTATATATACTATATAATTGGTATCACACCCTTTTTGTCTTGTGCTTAGGAAATCTCACACATGCCTGCAAGTAAATGTGTGTGCAAGTTTATTTGAATCCAGCTAGATGAGTCCGGTGTGAGGTGAGAGGGGCAGTCCGACTGCGGCCGGCTTGTAGTAGGAGGGGAGCTATTAAACTACAGCAGCTCACAGACAACGGCACCTCACACAGGGACAACAGTGCCTCCAGGACTGAGCCACCTTTGACCAACAGCTGCCGCAACCCCAAGGCAAGAAGAAGAAGAAGAAGAAGAAGAAGAAGAAGAAGGCCTCATTCCCTGGTGGCTTGAACGGTGACGCAGAAAGGCCTTACTACCCCTGACCTGTGAGGAGCATCAGCTGGATACCATGTCTCAGAGCCTGCTGTGAGTATGAGCCACTCATTCGTCACAGCTAATGGATTGTGGTTTGTGATAAGTGGAATTGCATAAAATGCAATCAAGTGAAAGAAAACGGCCTGTCACTGTGTTTTAAAATCAACAAGAATGGAATCTAATTAAGGACAAGGTCTCGTCTCTGGTGGCGTCTTTTTGCTGCATCCTTATTTCTTTTGTACAGATTTTAATAGGAGTTAAATTGCTGGAAAAGAAAAGATAAAAAAGAAGCATCACTTCTAGTAGCCGCATCTGTTTTAACACTCTCCTTCGTGTTGGTATGTGGATGAAGTTACTGTAACTCAATCACGTCTACTCTCCAGATTCATGCACCCCCCCCACCCCCTTCAGCCAACCTCTGGCTGAGACCCTATCTATGGCTTCGGTATGCACTCTCACTGTCTGCGCTAACGTGGAGATAAGTCCTGCCATCTTAACGACGGAGGTGAAACGTTACACGGCCGCTCCAGATGTAACGTCATTCGGTATCTCACTCCCCCAAAGTTTGTAATGTGGCACTACCCAGAAAGTTTGGCTTCGACCCCCCCTCCTCCAAGCCCCCTCGGCCCTCACAAACGCAGTAAACTTAACACTCCCGCGTCCACTCGGCCCCAACGATTGTCAGTCTTTTGCAAACATTGACATATAAGGGATGGGAACGGGGAGTGCACGGCTACGGTTTCTAACAAGAGTTCTTCTCCACATGTCACTGTAAACCTTAACAGCTCGTATGATCAGAGTTAAAGCCTCCCGGTTCGGTAAACACCAGAGTTACAAGAGGTTAAGCACACAAAGGATATCAGCTACAAACAAAAGCACAATCATATCAGACAAAGAGGTACTTCTATGCAGCTTCGCTCCGAGAATGTCACATACTCTGTTCACTGTGCAGCCACAAAGCTCTCACTCAGAGCAGCTCTTCAAGGCCTGGATCTGGTCTTGTTAACTGTCCCTTTCATGCCTGAGTGTGTGTAGACATGAGCACATCAGAAAGGCCTTCCATTTTCACGCGAGTGTGACAAACACACGCCGAGGCATCCAGGAAGTGTGAGCGAAGTGGTGAAGAATAGAGAGTGGATGTTGACAGGGAGGGGTTATCTGAGGTTGGACAGCTCCGGAGCTTCCTCCACCGGCCTGCTGATGATGAGGGAAAATGTGTCATCCGTCCAAGAAGCGGGAAGGTATTTCTTCTATGCGGGGTGTGAATGCAGTCGCTGACATTTTTCAGAAGTGAACTAATTCATGACCACTCACAAACGCATAATTTCCAGTGTTATCTGGAACCCATAAAAGTGATGCTTTGAGCCTGTGCGGCTAAAGCGGGATCAAAAAGATGCTTCTGTTGAATTATGAATGACAGTGGAAACTGGTTAATCCTTTACCTATTGAAGGGATAGTTCAACATTTTGGCAAATTGGCCCATTTTCCCTCATTAAACTCATCAATCCAATAAAACAGAACTTTACGAGACGAGAACGAGCATCAGCGGTTTTGCATGAATTTACCTCGAAAACGACTCTGTCTCCTAACGTCCCGTTATTACCTCATAGGGTGAACGTGCAGGTCAAAACTTGACTTGAAGTATTTTGGAGTTGTTGGATTGTGTATTTGATGAGTTTGATGAGGGAAACCAAGAAATCCCATTAGCCTCCGTAGTGTAACTCTGAGCAGCTCACGGCTCTGCCCCGCCGTTCTAAAAACAGCTTGCACCGACAAATAAAGGTAACTCTATGCAGGAGAAGGAGAGATAAAGCAGTTGATTTGCCCTTAAAAAGATTTACGATATTGACCGCTCCGTCATTCCCACTTCCATTCATTGCGACACCATGTTTATAGCACTAACCTCAGTGCATAGTTTTTTTAACAACAGAGGCCGTCGTCCTTGTTCTGGGAGGAACTCCGCTTGACTCCCGCTGGAAATGAGTCATGTCAAACAGGGGAGAGCCCCTGATGCTATCTGTCAGTGGTGGTGGTGCACTGGGCATACCCATCCACGCTTTCACACATACAGTACAGTGAGTCACCAGGCTGACTAAGGCTCCCAGAGGAAGAAGACCCCCACACCACATCACATCACACTGATGCTCTACACACAGTGTTTGTGTTTGTTATTACCATGGCAACAAAAAAGCTGAGTTTACAGAGACATGGTCTATTTGGTTAAAGTCCAAAATACCTGATTCTTACTCAACTGGAGGATAGAGTAGAGATCAAAGATAAATGTTCATAGCAAAAGATCATTTGTAGCTAAAACACATCACATGATCTTAAATTAACAAAAAAAAAGTAGTTAAATTAAATCCCAAATAAGATGTTTCAATAAATACACTGCTGTTTGATCTACTGCCAAACCGATAGGCCTAAGTCTAATTTACAATAGGCTGCTTTTGCTGAATATCTATATATGCAGATTCTATGTTGACAGAGCAAACATCATCAACGGGTCTGGATTCCAAAGTGCAGCACTGTGTAAATAAACGTCACTACAGCTGGAGACTGAAGTGTCAGGGAAAAGAGAAGAAGAAAAAAAAATCCTCGAAAGCAGATAGCTGCTTTTAGTTACTACGACAGCCAAACAATGATCAGTCCCTTCACTACACATACAGCGAGCTAGTAACTAAGGCAACCCATGCGCTATTACGCACGGCGCGTCTATATTGGGAACCCTGGCCGTGGACCAGAGGGTCACTCCATGACGCAGCGACGCACGCAGGGCGTTGTTCTTCCATAATGAGACACTTTATAACAGAACGTCAGCCCCTGGCATCAATCTAGTCTGAGAGCGACTGTAAAGCACTGAGGGACTACCGCTGCTGGACTCTTTTTTTGGGGGGGAAACTTGTTTTTGCTTCTTCCGAGCCTGAACCTCTCTCTCTTTGTGTGTGTGGAAATACAAGCTCTCAGTAAGTGGACTCCGCTCTCCTCTCCTCTAAACTTTCTTCCACTCTCGGTTCGAATCGCTCGCGGATTAAAGAAGGAAGCGCTGGGACACGCGCCGCTCCTTCGCGCGCACAGACCGGAGGAGCGAGCTGTCATCGCAAAACAGCCAGGGCGCTAACCTGCTCATCTCTCTGCAGAGTTTGACTTTTACTGCGAACATCTAAGTAAAATCTCTTGTTACTACTTTATTTCAACTTGTTTATATCGGTTTTTAAAGACTAGAACTGTTTCCTTTTTTTTTATGAGTTGAACTACAAGAACATGTTCAGCCAGTTTAAAAGGACAGGAATGGTGATGCATTTGTCGTGAGGCAAATAATTGAATAAAAAAAAAGACAAGTCAAGCTTAAGAGAAAAAGTAAATGAAGACAGAGATGTTTGAGATCAGCTTGGAAATGTAATTACGTCGAGAAACACCCTGTTAGAAATAAACCAAATTGCGTGAGAATGCGTTTTCCCACGTGTTTAACATTAACATCGACTTCATCCTGACTGATGTTCTGTCTGTTGATGCAGCCGCCATCTGACACACTCAGGTCCTGATGAAGTTTCTGTCTTTTGTTGCTGCTGCAGCGACACACCCATTAACCCACCAATCTGACAACCATACACACACACACTCTCTCTCACACACACACACACACACTCTGCGATACTGACAGAGCGTCTCCTCTTCTCTCCTCTGCTCAGATCATCTGGAAAGATGCTGCTCCTACTACTGGGAATCATACTCCTGCACGTCGCTGCTCTGGTTCTGCTCTTTGTGTCAACAATTGTCAGCGTGAGTCAACCTGTTGTGTTGTGGCCTCCTCTTTATTATTAGGCTATTCTTTATATTTATTTGCACTTCATCCACTGCATCTGTTGTGTTCCTCTGAGTCACTCAAGTATTTACATGTCCTCACTGTATTTGCAAGTTAAATGTGTTCCTGTTCTCCAGCAGACATCGCTGACAAATCTTGTTGTTGTTGTTGTTGTTGTCACCAGGTATGGACGTCAGGTGAGACCAGCACCTCAGACCTCTGGATAAACTGCTCCACTGCCAATGGAGGTTTCCACTGTGACCCAGCATCAACTGGAGGTCAGAGCCAAGCCTAACACTTCACTCTAAGCCTCACAGACAACTTTAACTACACATTTATTATGTGTTTACAATGGAACATCATTGTTTTGCTGAAATAATTAATAATTAATAGGACTTTTCTTTTCATTAAGTCAGTTTATGGGTTTGTTTTGGGAAACATTGTGAGGTTAAACCATGCACATTGGGTTTAATGGGAATAAGGGGTGGGGTGGTGGGGTATCGGGATGGAACTGTGGAAAATGACTTGCTGAAATCCAACATTTACCCATGTTGCTGATGTGGGTGTGTCACGGCTCCTCTGGGCCTCTGGTGCCATCTAGGGCAGAGAATGTGGCAGTGCCGCTCCGGAGCGGGAGCTGATAGGCTGCCGCTGTATAAATAGTCGTGGTGTGATGTCCATATTCAGGACTCGTGTTGGGGAGTCCATAGTGACAGGAGTCACTGAGAGCTGTGTACGATCAGGGTGGGGCAGAAGAGAGTATTTAAAGTTTTAGATCTATGTGTGTATGTGTATGTGTGTGCGTCAGTGTTTGAAAGCAGGGAGACCTTGGCGTACCTCGTGCAGGACATAGCATGCTGACGGCGGGTCACGCCCAGTGTCAGATCATAATGTCCAGTGTTAGTTTGCAGGGGGGGATCATTAGGACAATTTAAGGCAGCAGCTGCAGTGTTAGAGATTTATTTAGACCCTCGGCCCCCTCCACGTGTCCGAATCTGTGCAACGCCACAGACGCTCAACAGTAAACATGCAAGAAAAGACTCAAGTGTATTCATGATTAAGAATTTCCACTGGCTCATTCAAGGCATGAACTCAAAGTTAATGAGTCCAAGTGAGCTCACTGTGTTGACTGGATGGATGTTTTGCTGCTAAATGTGCCGTCACGGAGGAGCTGGAGCCGGAGCTGCTGGCTGCAGCGATGGGGTGGGTGGGTTGGTGGGTGGGTGGGTGAGGGGGGGTGATGTCATTTGTCTAGAATGAGCAGCGCTCAGCCAGAGTTGTGTTTTGTCAGGGCAGCAGCGCCTGCACACCCTGCCAGGTAGTTTGATGGCGCAGCCAGTTTGTTTGACTTTGCTTTCATTATTTCACTGACGCACGGTGTTTGTTCAAGAAGGTGTGTGTGGTGTATGTGTGTGTGTTGTGCTTTGGCTTCAGGAGATGGAAGATGGAAGATGGAGGTCTGTTCTCATGTAGAGGCCAGTCCTCCTCCTCTTTGTGTGTCAAAAGGGCTTTGCTGAGTAATCAACTTCCTCCCAAAGTGAATCATAATCACATTCACTGGAGTTATTTTTGGGGATGGGGAAATTTCAGGAACTTCTCAGTCTCCTGCATGCTTCTCCTTGTTGCCGCGGTTACCAAAACACTGGCTTCAGTTGGGTTTTGATGACGCCCCGGTGAGAGGTCCTCATGTCACAGCTTTATCACACGCTGAGCTTGAGTCAAACCTCACGTCCTCACGGTGGAAATGACTTCATGGAGTTTACTCGCTCTAAAATTAGCCGCAGAGGAAGAACGTCCTCTGCCCTCACACAGGCCTGCTGCAAGTACACAAACATAGTGAGGTAAATACTACAGCCGCTTTATTTTTGTTGTGCTCTGCTCTCCGGCACGGCGCGCCACTGCGGACCTCAGAATAGACGGCAGCCGGGGACGAGGGGAAGATAAACAATTATTTTCCTGTTTAGACTCTCGCAGGGTTCAGGAGAATCATCCGAGTCCTGCACGTCGTTGCGATGAATTCGTGTTCTTGAATCGTCCTGACGTTCTGGAAAAGGAAATGCCCCCGTGTCACCGTTTCCTACTTCTGCTCAGCAAACGGAAGGACGCAGGACAAGGATGGAACATTTTGCCCATTTCTTACATTGTTATCACATCAGATTATGTAACATCTGAAAATAGGATCATCACAGTGGAGTCTTTTGGACCGCCGGCGGCTGGGATCAGGCCGGCTGTACAGTATTCTGTGGACAGAGATTTGCAGCGTGTCATGTTTCCTCTCATATCTCATCCCTGATCCAGTGGTCATCAGGATGTACTGTAGCGCTGTTATTGTAGGTAACCTGACACCAGGCTGTGTGGACCAGGCAGTCAGACAAGATACGGTTTCCTTGCAAATCTCTAGCCAGAGACATTTTCACTGTCTCTCCAGGAAAAGTGCCTTTTTTTCTGAATGGCCACATAATGAAAAGTAGTAATTAATGCATCATGAAATGTTTTTGTAGTTATCTAGTGTTAAAAATGTGGTTAGCCAAAGGTGTAGCCTCACATAATATAACTCATCTTATAATGATCCTTTATGTTTGAGCAGTTGTAAGTGCCTCCTCCTCCTCCTGTGTGCAGTAAAACCTCAACATGCCTTTCATTTACATACAGTAATGCAAAAGGAATCAATAAACCACAGCTGCCAGACGCTGTTGACGGAAACACGTTGGAAATTTGAAGGTTAAGAGTTCAGCGGGAATAAAATGTATAGACTTCCATACTTAGGGAATGGCTGCCGGTGCAAAAAACAGAAGAGGACCATCGCCCATCGTGGTCAAGCATCCTGTGACTTACAGTATTATATGGCAGCCATGGCACAAAAACATGACAGCAACAGAGAAGAGTTGGACGGATAGGGAGCGAGTGCTTTAGGAAACCTGAGAGGCGGCGATCGCCGGGATGGATAACGCTCCGACAAGAAATAGACCCTGCTTGAAAATCCTGGGATTCCTGGCATGGCGGCACCGATGAAGCACATACACACAAATGAGTCAAACGCGCAACCGCTCGCTCAGATGCAGCACACGGCGCAGACACATTAGATGCTGCTTGCTCTTCTCTGTCAATACAGGTGTCTAATGGGTTAATGGCCCCTATAGCAGCCGGGCCTTGGAGGCCTACACTAACAATCGATTCAGTACTTTTAGTCATGGGGTCCTGCTGCGAGGGGCGCACAGGGCTTTTAGGAACAAGATACCTAGGTTTGATTGTTATGGGTCCATTACATATTCCCAGGAGTAAACATGGCTGAGATGAGCTCGTTATGTTCTCCTTGAGAGGATGCTTAAATTCAGCAGAGGCAAGGCCATGGAGAGTATTTGTTTTTTCCATTTGTTTTTCCTCCATCTCCTACACTCATGAGGTCAATGCTGTATAAGTTACTGGATAATTATGAATGTTGGTCAATGCTTATTTAAAACACTCTTCTTCTTCTTCTCCCCTTACAGAGTGGATTCAGGCGGTCCAGGCTCTCATGATCCTATCCATCATCTTCAGCTGCCTCTCTCTCTTCCTCTTCTTCTGCCAGCTCTTCACTTTGCAGAAGGGCGGACGCTTCTTCCTCACTGGAACCTTCCAGATTCTTGCCAGTGAGTTCAACGAACCTTTACACTTCATCATTAATCCAGCAACATAACAGGGGTCAAAGCAGGGAATAAACACACACTGTCAAGAGTTTTAGCCAGCACCAATACAAGATGTAAAAGAAGCTCTGATCCAGTGTGACCACAGTTTAGGGCTGAGTAGTTTTTCCTTGATTCAGTCATGTAGTTTTCCATTTTATCTATAAGATGTAAGAAATTAGTGACAACAGATACAACCACCTCCCCAAACACAGAAACAGGCAGCAGATTCTCAGCCTGGAGGGGCTGGATATTCAATCATGACCTGATCAACTTAACTGAATGACTGATATCTCCAGCTCCACTCTGACCTGCTTAATTTGTAGAGCAGCACTGCAGACAGAAAAATAATCATGCAAACAAATCCACCTCCACAGACAAACCAGGAGCAGACGCTCACACTGCATGTACTGTGGCCGAGAATTAAATTAAGAGAGTGTGAGCCAGCTACTAATGGTTTTATGCTCCACTTGTCTATTGTACTTCATGCCCTTTGGCCAGAGAGCAGCTCAGCTGCCAGTCCATTGTGTCCTCTCTTGGCAGCCCTTTTCAACATCCCAGGTTTGCTCTGTATATCGTGCCAGTGCATTGCCTGGCACCCAGGTGCCCACTCAGCCAAACAGGAATGATGCTGGGCATGCAGCCAGCCGCACAAGTTGAAATGTCAGGAAGGCTGGCGGTGCGGGGGTTTGACAAACAGATCATGCCATGTCAGAGCAGGGAGGTGGGCAGACCTGGAAGGCTTACCGCGTCTGGAATGGCGTTCAATAAGCATGAAGCAGCATGATGTAACGTGGAGGGATGCCTTCTGGGAAACACTGACCCGCTCGCCTCCGCTGCCAGACGGAGTTCAGCCCAGGACACAAGACAGGGAGCACAGGGTGAAGGAACACAATGACCAGTGTGAACTCAGCGCTCTCTCTTCTCCTCTCCCCGCAGGTTTGTTCGTGATGAGCGGAGCCATCATCTACACGGTGATGAGTCCGGACTGGGTGCCGGACACAAACGCGTTCGGCTACTCCTACATCCTGGCGTGGGTGGCCTTCCCCTTGGCGCTGATCAGCGGACTCATCTATGTCATCTTGAGGAAGCGAGAATGAGCTGTCACTCAGTCCCAGTGTTCCCAGTAACCCCGCGCCCAACTGCAAATGTCATCAGTTCCCCTCTGAAGTATAAGTTCTGATGAAGTACCAAAGGCCAATGGAGCCACCAGGCCAATACACCCAGGTCACACCAACAGGGGGGGAGGGGGTAATACCAAAACCAACACCACAACCAATAGTGTCTCGTTTAAAAGATGTATATAGTATCTATGGTTTAAAACCTATTTATAACACTTTTTACATATATGTACATAGTTTTTGTGTTGCCATGTCAACAGATACTTGTATGAGCTTTGTTTTAGCTGATTAAGTGCCTCAGTGTTTGTTTGTAATGAAGAAATAATTAGAAGCTATTTTGTTGTGTTTTCTTTTCTTTTTTTTCGCCTTTTTTTTTCTTTTGATTTTTGGTAACTACCAAAGAATCGGTGAAAATGAAAAAAAAATCTTTAAGTATATTAACCAAAGTGCATGTATAGAAATAAATAGAAGGGTCAGGAGGATTGTTTTTGTTTTGATAGGCTTGCTTTACAAAAAAAAATTACAAAAAATAAGAGTGGTAACATCCATGGATGTAGCATAGCCATGAAAGATTTGGTCCTTTTTCTATTTTGTGGATTTGCAAGTTTCAGTGTTTTAATTTTCGGTATTTTTTCTTTCTTTTTTTTTAAATTTTCTTATTTTCAAACAAAAAAAGATGGTGCTATTACATTTATCATTCCTTTTACTGATAGCAAACATTTACAACAGAGTTATTTTTGTTTATTGTTTTAGAGTCAAAACCGCTTGCCATTAATTACAGTGAGAACCAGAGAGAGGTGCACCTGTACGTACAGTGCCTGACTGCCTCTATTAGGGAACACAGCCTGTTTCACATTGCAGTGTCTGACCTTTTCTTTCCTCATCAGCTACTGTAGTAAAAAAAAATCAGTATTATTCTGCAAGTTTTTGAAGAGTTAGAGAAATGACTTAACAGATCTCAAGCGCTTACTTTTCCCCTTGTGGCTTTAAAGGCCTCAGAAAGTCAGACTGCCCATTTAATTGATTGCAATGAATAAAAATAACACTGTGGGACATTACAGCCTGAGAAAAAAATTATAATTCTAACATTACTCAAGACAAATGCCACTGAAGCCATATAAGAAAATATGAGGTAAAAAAAATATTTAGTATTAACTTTACATGTGAGAAAAAGGACGGAGGTTTGCAGTGATGATACAAATGTCTGTTTCACATACTTGAAGTTTGACATGCTGTCTCTACCCACTGACGTTCATCTGTGTTTCTCCTCCTCTACTGTATAAAACACTGTTTATATATGTCGTGCATAACAGATGTTGATGACAATCTCGCCTTAAAAAAAAAACAAACAAACACTCACGTACTCAATAAAACTACTCTCGCATTATAGAACACTGTGTATTCCACTGTTACAAGGGACTGGATTCACACTAACATTCAGTGCATGAGGAAATTCAAGTGGGCTGTTGCGCTGTCTGCCTGTTTAAAAAAAAACTATGAAACACACATCTCTGAGGCTACACACACACAAACAAGCATCTTGTGGGAAAATCTGTAATAGGATTTTTTTTTTCTTTTTTTCACAATGGAGGCAGATTCACAACCGTTTACGGCGAGGAATCTGTAACGGTTAGGGCTGCAGCGGCTGAAAGACACAGCAGCAGCATTGGAAATTCTTGTTTACAGTCGAGCCGAGCGAGCCTGTCTTACAGTCGCGTGATCGCACTCTCCATAGATCAAAATGAGCTACCTTGTGCATGTGGCTGCAAAATGCTGTATGTGACTTGTGTTACACACACTTTTGGGGGAGGGCGGGAAGGGGAGAGAGAAAGAGAGGCGAAGGCATGGCCCTTGGCACCTGATGCCAGTTATTCAAAACATGCAGCTAGTGTTTCAGCGTCAACATAGCATGGGAAATAAGAGGACTTGGCCGTGTTTTGAACACTGTAAGCAAGCGTCTGTCCTCCACTTGACATCTCTGGCGAGATCCTGTAGCCTTCCAACACAGAGCTATGTTGTGGTGGATTAAAGCCTTTAATTCTGAGCTTACACTAGGCTAGTCTGCTGTGGGGTTTTTAGATGATTATTAATGGGTTCAGTTAGAAGAGATTTTCCTCTAATGACAACTGCCCTCTTTACTATTTTGTGTAAAGCTACAGAGTTCAATTGTCTATACCATGTTTACACCTAAACTTCCAAATGCTCTTGATATTACCAAAGATACTTTGAGTTTAATCATTAAAGGATGTTTCTTACCACCACGATGGAGTTTCCTGTGTTTTTCCATCATACTACACACGCACACAAACAACAAACAGTCCAATTGTGAGGAGACAAAACCCTACCTGAGGTAAACTGGCGCAGAGCCAGTGTTTACGGGGTAATAGCTAATGGTTTGTGATGATATCTATTCCTTTTAAAGACAACAGTCAGTGCCCGACCAGCAGCTCGGCGCTCAGCTGATGATAGGTATCTAAATCTCCAGCAATGAAAGAGAACTCTCAGGAGGAGGATTCCTGTTGCAGGCCTGAGAGGTCACAGCCTCCCACTGCCTCCCCCTCGCTCACATACTAGAGCTGGGTGAACTGGGGACACTGCATTCTAGTCTATGCACTTCGAATCTGTATTGTACTTTGCAATATTTGACAAAGCCTGCATCTAAATTTACACATGTTTGGGTTTTTTTTTACACCTCATATCACAATTTACTGTGTTTTTGGATGAAGTGCCATCTATAAAGTCTTTATATGCTCTTTGGTTCAATGGGGAAGTTATCATTTAATGTGCAACACCGCCATCTGGTGGACAAGTACGATAACAGCAACAAAACGTCTACATCACACCAGATTATTAAACACTGCCTCCATGTGGTTCAATACAGGAACTACACTCAACTCTACTAAGTATATTGAGGAGGGAGTGGTAAGACTCAATGACCCCCTCGGGTTTAGCAGATCATATTTTTCTTACTGAAGTCTGTTAAACCTCATTAACTCCATATATGATCATTAGGGCCTTCTCTGGAGCTCAGCTTGTTTGCGAGGGTGGAGACCCTCCGCCATCAGTATGCATGCATGAGATAGAGAGAGGTGATTTCTCCTACTTGTCTCCTCTCTATTACCCTTCAGTCAGTCTAATGAATACTCCTCCTCCGGAGCCATTATGAAGGCTTTTGTGGCACAAACACATCATTAGAGTTAAGGGAAAGAAGACAGATCAGTCGTCTGCTTGTTGATGAATTGTTTAATGAATTCAGACAAAACGCGGGGAGTTCACTGCGCCACGAAAAACACAATGTGCCGGGAGGGAGGACCGAAGGAGGCGCTTTCACATCACAGATTCAGCAGAGCTTCGCTAACCAACAACTGAAAACACTGATAAGATGTAGTTTTACCTGCTGAACAATCTGCAGCTCCAAACTCTCACAAACTGATCTTGTTCATGTTGGAAAATATGTTTACAAACTGTCCCTTTAAAAACATATCACCTCATGTTCAGTCATGTGACTCCAACCTATCTAACTAAGCTTAACACATCAATTCAGTTCAGCTTTATTATCCCACAGAGGGAAATAGCAAAAGCCACAACTACAAATACGACAATACATGAAGAGATGAGCACAAAAAACATAAAAATATAGACACCACCAACTTGGGTTATGTCTACTACTTTACACAGATGCCCTTTAACATCAGGCAGCGGTGATTAGCCTTTTAGCTAACTCGGGTACATGTTTTTACAATGTTTTATTAATGTACACTGTCCCTTTTCAAATAAACTAATAAATAAAATAAAAATGAACCGATAAAAAGGATATTTTAGGAAGTAAAGTGTGTTACATAAGTAAAGTGCAGATTTAAGGGCAGTGCAAATGCATTGCAGAGATTGTAGCCTACTTGGGATAAAGGAGCGTTTGTACCTTGTCCATGGTGACTTGAAGTGAGCAATGCAGGCCTCAAGACGAACCACGAAGAGGGTCTTTCAGATTCACCACACCGGCATACCACCACAGCCGTAGCTGGAAATGAACAAAATAAAGATGGCTGACAAAATAAAGGCAAAGCAGGCATATTGTTTTCTTTAATTGAGGTGCAATCTCGCGGAACACCATATAATAAGCGCAATTTCAATTTTAGGCTCTTTCGGCTACAAACCAGACAGACACTAGACAGATTTGTCATGTCATTCGGACCCAACACGATGTCTGGTCCCTGTAACATTAACTACGGTGATGATGACAGATCAACGCTCTGCTGTCCATTTAACCACCACCTGGACTTTGGCAGTTGACCGTGCACCACAAGCTCCTTCTGCCTCCTGGAACTGTCTCAAGAAGAATCTTTACATACTTGCAATGTGTAAAAAAACAAAAGAGTGTAAGTTAAAGAAAGAAGAAAGCGCTGTCTGTCCTTGTGTCTATCAAGTATTGACTGATAGGCGTTATAACCTCTGTGCTTTATAGGTGTCTAGGGGTTCCACACACCATTGTCTTGCCATCACACCGATTTCAAAATAACCACTTTTCCCATTGATGCCTTACAAACTCCCCCTGTCTTGTCCTATCCCACCCAATGTCACCATCACCTCCTGCACCTCCCCTTTTTTTTTTCTACCGGGAGATAATATTTTCTAATTTCTGGAACACAATGAGGGGGATGCAAACAGAAGGTCCACCTTAATCTATCACTGCTCCTTCAAGGGTGCAGGGGTGCACGGTGACAGGCACAAAATCGCAGAGCCGGTGGGGAGGAGGGCAACAGACGCAATTAAGGCTCATGAAATGCAAATGGAGCTTTATGTAAGGCAGGGGTTGGGGTTGGGGTTGGGGTTTTTGGGTGGAGGGATCCGTCTCTCCTAGTCTTGCTGCCATCTGCTTGCCATCACCACCGGTGGAAGAACCTCTGGGTCTTGGTAATTTGTAGCTTTAATAATTTCTCCCTCAGCTGGAGAAGAGAGAAGGAGATGGGGCCGAAGGGGGCCGAGGACATGCAGCTGGCTAAGATTAGATTTAGATTAGCTGGTCAGATCACATGGAGATCTGACCTCTTACATTTTAGCACAAGCATAAACACACTTGCATGTTCACACGCAAGCATAGGGTACACATGCATCACATGTGCAGGCGTATATTCATGCAGCTCCACTCTGGTTTCCACTTCTACACAATACTTGCCTATATCGCGCCCCCTCTCATCAAAGCTGACCCTGATCTGAGTTGCACTTCTAGCCCAGTGGGTCCATAAATCCCTAAGGATGTCTGGAGGTTATTTAGGAACATGATCCTTGGCCGCTGGGGGCCGAGCCATGACTTAGGCACCAACTTTCCCCGGAGCGCTGTTTAGAGGGGTCAAAGTGGACGCAGTGTGTTTTTTTTTTTCCTTTTTCCCCAATGACACAGCCATTCATTTGTCATCTGGAGGAGAAGGACCTTATTGAACCTCCAGGCCCCACCACCTTCTAATATCCACCGTACCAACCCATTCCCAAGGCCAACACCGGATCAAGGTCATCGCCACACAAAGCTGACCCCCCCGACTCTGTGGGCGTCCATCATGCTCCGGGACTAAAAGATTGGCAGCTGATGAAGTTCCGGACTAAATCAACTTCAGCTTCTGCCATACATCAAAATCACTTACGCCAACATGCACTCACACTGAGGGCCTAATCAGTTTATCTGCAATGAAAAGAGCAGGGAGGATGAAGCAACACGCTGGACGGGGCACAAACAGACGGACGGGAGCTTTTGTGGCAGCGGTGTGGAAACGTGCCTCGAATGGTTGGGTGATGACTTTAACATCGGTGAATGCACCTTTCAGCAGCTGGAAAACATCAATGCGCGCACAATAGCCAGCAAAACAGATCACTTTCTGCCCCATGAAACTGAAGTGGCGCTTGTAACACTTATATTGACAGTGAACTGGAGCGAGACACTTATTTGAATCAGGGGGATTTTTTTTTTTTAAGAGCAATGAGTTTTAAGCTAAAAAGCCTTTTGACAGCAGAACATCTGCAGCACGGATCCGCCCAGCACGGGTCACATACGTTGTAAAATATATGACTGACAGTCATGCATGAGCAACATGATAAGCACATGCCACACAAGATGGTCAAAGCATGTGCCTGCAGACAGTTTTGAAAGAAGAAGGGGGGGGGTGTGCGATAGGAATCTCTCGGCTCTATATGGAGCAAATAACCCAGGCAATGCACTGTTGTAATTATAGCATTTAACGCGCACGCCATACACAGGCACAAAGGCGCACGGACAAGGTTGCAACTGCGACGCTGGAACAGACAGAGAAGAGCAGCTCAGAAGTCTCAGGCCTGACACTAAGCAGGGCGAACAAGGCTGCTTTTAATCTCTGCAGACAGACAGAGACGGAGACACAAAGACGGCTCTCATGAGGTCCAGTAAAGCTCCGTGCTGGTCGGATGGATGGCAGTAAAAGCTCTCTGAATGGTGTTGATGAAGCCTAATAAATTCCCCAGGCAATAACAGGGCCTCCTATGGGAGTGGAGTACTCAGCAGCCGAGTTATTTGGAGCTGCACTGCATTTTAAACAGGCAGGTTTGAGCGCCCCATTCATTGGGGGTTATGTAGATACTACTTTTTTTTTTTTTTTAACGATCCATCCATTCCAGTCCAAGACACTAACACTTTGATTAAAAACCTAAGTTGTCGTACACATGTCTACTTGCACTGAGCAAACTCAAGAGATGTGGCCAATAAGTAATAACATTAAGCAACCACAACATTCATTGGAGTTTAATATCTCAGCGCTGCAAGTTGTCTACACATCACTGAGGCCAACGGGCTCTAAATCAGCCCAGTGGAGCAGGAGCAGACAGTTATAGGAGCCAGAGATAAAAAATAAAAAAAAACTGCTGGGACAGTTCTGGGATGACAAAGAATTGGGAGATCAAATATCCTTTCAGTGCACATGGAGCAGCACAATAGGCTGCATGTGTATAACCTCTGCAAAGTTCAGCAAAATGCTTGGCGCCCTCCAAGCCAGCAAGCTTGGGACGCTGCTACAGCATCTATCTGTTTCAGCCGTCTCCTCTGCGGGGACACTTCCACTGATAAACTGAATGAAAAGCCTACTGTATTCAGCGTACAGTACATAATAACATTATGCGTTCTTGTTTTTGTTTCAGTGCCAAGTATGAGTATGAGCTTTGCTGCCACTGTCTGGACAGTGTGCGTGTGACAGGCTTTTTTTTTCTTTGATAAAACATGATCAGCAGCTCAAACAAAAGCACGTCCTAGAACTCTTAAAGGACACTCTGAAAGTGATTTATTTACAGCTCTGAAAGGCGCATACACAACTGCTAATTATGATATCACTCTTCGTTTGAATAACTCAGCGAATTGAAAAAAAAAGGGGCTCTTGAAGAAAGAAAAAGTCTCTCTGTCCTTAGAAAGAGAAGAATAGAGACTCGGACCTAAAGGCTAATAAAAGAGTGATTAGTAAACCCAATTAGTGAGCTACCTTTATAGTTTTTTTTGCATTTTCTGCAATCACCATTCATGAACATGGAATGGAGACAGGGTGATTAGTAGAGCTAGAGATGAATGCTGTAATCTTCTCTCAATGGAGGGTCTGCCATGGCCCATCAGGAGATAGCAGGGCTGGTGGCTGATAGCTGAGGGAGTGAGGGTCCCATGTAGCTGCATAGGGAAGCGGTGGAATCCCAGGACAAAGGAGAGGGGCGGTGGGGAGGCGGAGAGGGAGGGGGGGACAGATAAGGCAGGACACAGTGGCATGAATATCCAGCACAAGGGCCGTACACTGCATTATGCATGGCTGGAAGCAGAACAAAGGGAGGACATATAGTATATCTATACAGTACACAAGCTTCACACATTCAACTATCCGTGGTGGTACAACGAAATTCTATGAATGATAATGAGAACACACAAAACCATATTTTATATTCCCATTCATGTTTGCTGATGCTAGAAGATACAATTCACCATAATTTACCCTATAAACTTTTCTCCGCTTTCAATAAACAAAATGCATCTTACAAAAAAATAAATAATGTTTGTTTGTTTCTGTTTGAACAGCACTCAAGTCTGATTTTCACCCTTATTTTGGTGCTTTTGATACAATCCCCCCCAAAAATATGAATGCTGCAACCAACAATTTGCTATTTTGATGGTTATTTTTTAACAATCAATGAATTTTTGAGTGAATTTATATTCATTACAATAATTATACTTTATTTTCTTACACCGTATTGACCTGAATATAAGACAACACGTCTTTTTCAGACTTTTTTTGACAGAAAAAATATTGTCTTATATTCTGGTCAATATGGTAATTTATGTTTTCTTGGTATATTCATGGTAATTTAGATGTAGATTTAGGAGTGGTGAACATCATTTCTCATGCCCCCTCACCCCTCTCACCCCTTCCACACACACGCACACTTCAGGCTGAGAGATATCAGTTTCACCGGTTTGATTTTTCTTTCAAAAAACCATCTCACAGTGGATCATTTATCAAGAGGACATGTTGATGGGGCTCAGTCAGATATACTATATCTGCAGGTATAAGGGTGTGTGTCTGTGGAGAACGTTTCCGCACAGGGCTGTAGGTTTGTGTAGCCCCCTGTTGGTCTGACCCCCAGAGCCTGCATAAAGCCCCCCCCCCCCCCCCCCCTTCACCCTTCATCTCTACAAACTGTTGCACTTGAGGTTCAGTGCTGTAAATCTCTCTGTCTCTCTCGCTCTGTTTCTCACACACTCTCTCTCTCCCTCTCTTACACACACACACACACTCTCGAATGTCTGGATAATGTTCACACTGCACCACTCTCAGACTTTGCCATACTCTTCCCTTACACACACATTCTTCCATTCTTGACTTAATGCATTCTCTAACCTTTAAGAAGCTGCAGCAGAAGATTCACTGTTGCTACATATTCAGTGTTAACATTAACAGCTGTTTAGCTCATAGTGTAGAATACATTTTGAGGGAAAAGCATTAAACTTTTTCAAAGCTTTTTCTGTGCAATCTTCTATCAGGTATATTCTAGATATTTTCTCAAACTATTTTTGCTGCATAACCTGTGAGAGTGCAGTTTGACAGCTGGTGTGTGAGATGCAAGGACTTTATTGCATCATTTTACAAAACTACAGTTACCAGTACAAATCTCTGCTTGAACACAGTAGAGTATTTCCTTCATCACCCTGCAGCGTGCATTCAGGTGATTCATGTGTGCACTTCTCTTTAATGTGTATTGCAAATACACATAATCCTCCGTATCGCAAAGTTGTATTTAACATATATTGTAAATGACTGTCTAGTAATTTCTGATGTTAATGTTTTTATTACCTAGCCTGGATTGTCTTAGAGGACCATAGTGGAAATAAGTCTCTGACTTTTCTGTCATCCTTGTCCGTTTTTTTTTTTTTTTTTTTTACAGTTGTCGTTCTCCTGTTTTTCTGGAGTGTGTGGGGACTGTACGGGTTCTCTCTTTTCTACTGACAAATAAATCAAGTTAGAAAAATCTAATCAAAATCACATCTACTCTGAGGGCTCTCGACACTCTCTGTGAGACAATACTGCGGTTCAGAGGGTGTGTCCTAAACTCTTGTATTGTAAACTCTAGGATGATTAAAGTTCTTATAGCCCTACAATAATATGACGTACAACTCAAAGAGCTCCTCTTATCCATCAAACCTATGACATGCAGCATATTGGTCCTTACAAAGCTGTCGGACCTCACAAGTATAGTGGCTTTCTGGTTTTCTGACCTTAGGAGTATTTTAAAAACAAAGCCCACCCACCCACCCCCACCACACACACACACACACACCACTCTGCCCCTTTATGCTTTCTTGCTTTCTCTTTCTATGTCTCCCCCTAACAATCAAAGGCCATATGGCAAACATATTCCTCCGGTTCATTGGCTTTTATGGCTGTTGTTTAAAGAATGGGCCTCGGCTTGGTTGAGGGGTGTTCTGGGGGCCAGTTTGAAGGGCAAAATAATATAGTCTGCCCTCAGTCCATTAGGGAGCCTTTATTTCTATTAGTGCGGTCACAAGGCACTCTGGGACCATTCAAACAACCCTGGTTAATTAGGAAAGAAAAACATAAGCACGTTGCGTTTTAAAGCAAAGTAAATGGTGCTGCTGCCGATTCTTCTGCACCTCTACCCTTGCTCCCCGGGCATCAGTCCTTTTATGCACCATTTGATCACTTCACTGGCGCTAAATGTGCTTCAGTGAGGGATTCAGCGGACGTGTCAAATAGATGGGCAAACAAAAAAGTGATTACATTCTGCTTGAAGTGTCTTAATCATACATGAAAGTGACTTTGGGACTGCTGAAGTGACTACTTCGAAAAGTTAATGGTCCACAATATTTGGAGTGCCCAAGATAGCAGAGTAGAGTGCCACCGAAGCTAAAGCACATGGGAGGTGTTAACATGAAGATATTTGCAGCAATGTTTTCTTTTGCTGGCAGGGAGGCAATAATTCAGCTGCATTTGGAAACCTTAACTTGCCACTGAATGCTCTGTGCTGATCCAGACCAGAACCTCCGGTGACAACCCTCCGACTAAGGTGTCAACTTTCTCAAAAAAAAAACAAAAAAACCTTGGAATTCAATCTTGAAGACATTTCATGCCTATCTGGCTCATTCTGCAAGGTGGAGTTTAGAGTTTTTACCTCTCTCCTCTCTCCGGCGTAATGGCTTTTTACAGCAAGCAGTAAGTCACTCGGACAGCGGCGTGCACCCTGCCGTTGACCTGCATCTGGACAGCATCTGGGGTCACCAGTGTCACCCTGACAAGTGCTAAACCATCTGGAGACTTCCTCCTTCACTTTGAGGGAGGGGGATCACTGTGGAGGGGAGCACAGTGCAACGATGAAGGAGTGAATGAAAGATTGGGGAGGTGGATTGAGAAATTGGACCGAAGAATAGGCCAGAAAGCGATTAGCTGAGAAACTAAAGTTTGGAAGAACTGATTTTAACTGGGGATGACTATCATACAGCTGATTCAGCACCATGGAAGATTAAATACTCTCTCATGAACCACTTATCACTAAGCACTCCAAAAGTAAGAGGCCCTCTATAGAGAAAGCCTCTACTGTTATGGTCAATTAAGTACTTTTTTGCAAGATAAAAATGATTAGATGTTAATATTTAGTATTCCCTAGATGATAACCATTCCAAAAACATCCTCCTCTTCCTCTTGGATGTCTCTCATTTCATCTATCTCTCAGCTGACACGGACCACTTCAAAGAGTCTTCCTGTATCCAAATATCCCAAACAGCTTCTGGTGACGGGTAAAGGAGTCAAGAGAAACATTCCACACCAAACAGAGAACAAGTGTCCTTGAGAGAACTCGATATTGTCTTCCCGATGTAAGAGGAGAAAAAACAAAAGAGGATAACGTTGTACGGACCAAAGAGGGGGAGAGGAATGAAGAGGGAGCTCTGGAGTGCCCCCGACCACTTGAAACACTTGAAAGAGCCCCGAGGTGGCCTCGGCTCTCAGGATGAAGGATCCTGCCACAGGAAGTAAACAGGGCCCTGTGAAAACAGAGTGAAGTGTTCAAGACTCAGAGGATGGACTGAGGGATGAAAAGTTTACTGAGGTTGTTAATCAAGTGATGAGGAGGCTTTGGCGGAGACATGTAGGGGAGGACGGGATGGGATGGGAGAGCAAAGAGGGGGCGGCCAGGGATACAGATGCAAGAGTTGAAGGAGTAATAATTGATAACAGATCCAGAGTCGTTAGTCTCAGGTGCAGCCGGCTGCAGGACACACATTCAGGAATGGTGAATTGAGGGCTAATTGCACCGCGGGAGGTGCAGTCACCGAGGGGGCTATTGTTCCACGACTGCTGCATCTCCCCGTCTTGTAATTAAAGAAATCATTAGGAAGCAGACGTACTCAAAAAGATGGCATCAGACAGCAAATATCATGTCATTGCTCAAAGTCAGCGACGGAAATTGAATTTAGAAATGGAAAATTGAAGCAGATAAACCGAGTAAAAGGCTTTTTATATCATCACAATGACATTGTCTTGATATGAGTTTTTAACGAGCGGGCGCATACTTGCAGGAAGGGCAGATGATAGCGCTGCGTTGCAGACTGCGGAGCTCGGAAAATCGCTTCCTAGAAGGGAAGGAACCAGATTCAATTCAGAGATCATTACTCGGAGAGAAAGCAGAGAATCCAAGTGGTACCATACGTGATGTACTGCCTGTGTAATACTTCAACCCCCCCCCTCTGGCACCATGTGTTTCTTCTTTGTAGTGCTCTTTTTTGTGTGTTTCTTCCAGTTTCACATCCAACACAACAACAGACAAAGTGCGGTAACTATGTTTTTTTTTTTACTATTGTGGCAACTTTTATTGATGAGCCCTCGACGCAATCACCGAGAATCATTACTGACAGGATCGGGAATAGCTGATGGTGCTCGTGTTCTTCACTTGTTATGGAATCAATAAGAGCTCTTGGTTCATTCTTTGTTGAGCTAATGGTAAAAGCGGGAGGGATCCTGGGAGGCGCTTCTCATTAACAGAAACTAGCTTTTAATGATGTCCCGTCTAATTAAGACTGATGATAAGAATTGATCCTTCTGCTGCCCCATTGACTGCCTACTGTTTGACCTTTGGGCCATGAGTTACAGTGGTTAAACTGTAAGCCTGCCAGAGCGGTTTTATGTGAGGTCAGCCGCCCTGCATATGTCGCTGTGGGCCCACACATGGAGGAGGAGGAGGAGATGGTGGAGGTGGAAACTCAGGAGGGAAGAAATGAGCATAAGGATGATAATGAGAAGTTGAGGAGGGGGACAGTTAGGAGGAGGAGGAGATAAGACTAATGGGTGATGATGAGGGTGAAAGTGCTGGAGACAGTGTTTGCTGATGTTACACACTTTGGCCTCTGTTTATCCTGGGGCACTGTCTCCCAGCTGATCCCACAGGCCCTGGCTGTGGCTTCCTAGACGCTGTCCCGTCCTCCCTGGTGACTCGCCATAGCCTGCAGGTAGTAGTGACAAATGACTGACAGAGCCAGCACCTTGTTGTCCCTGTTCGGGGACCGAGGCAAGGTGCTCGGCGGTCATTATAGAGGACCAGGAGCACTGCAGGGGACGCCCCCAGATGATCTTGCCTCTGTGCCCTCAGCTCACCTCTTTATATGCTAATGACTCTATGAAGCTGTCCGATGTGCTAATTTGTAACAGCTTGGCCAATCAGTGGGGAGCTCGGCGGTTGCCATGGTGCCACTCAGCAGGAGCTCCCTGGTACCGTGGGTGAGTCCTAAAGGCGGCAGGTGGACAGCAGGGGCAGTTTGGTTCCTGTCCCATCAACTCATCTCCTTCATCTGGCTGTGGGCGCCAGCTGTGGCCCACTTCCACATGTCACGACCCCGAGATAGCCACCATGAAGAGGTCACTTTACCTTGTTTAGATCTGCTGCCTTTTCCCCTCCAGTGTAAAAACTCCATTGTCTGTCTCAAATAAGGACAAATTTGCAGCACAATGTATAGATTTCTCAGTGAGCAGCACGACAGGCCTGAATGATTCTGTAGTTCACTTGGATTATACTTAATTAAAAAAATCATTAAAACAATAATTACATAAACATTAATTAATACATGTTTATTAATAGGACCGAAGCCTAGTTTACAAATATGTCCTGCAAGACATGATAATAACGGTAAAGCATGAATAATTTGCCTAATACACTGCAAAAACTCAAAATCAAGCAAAGCAAATTTGTCTTATTTCTTGTCAAAATGTCTAATTTCTAGTCAAAACTAATCTCATCACCTAAAAATTAACTTGTTTTCAGATAAATTTCACTCGTTTCAAACAAATTTCCACTTGAAATAAGTAGAAAAATCTTGATTCTCTCTAAGAGAACTCTGAGACTTTTTGACAAGAAATAAGACAAATATTCTTTGCTTGATTTTGAGTTTTTGCAGTGTATAAAAAGTCAGAGAATTTTAAAATACGTATTACAACTGTTCTTAACATGTGACACTTTGACACAATTTGATATTTTTTTGATATCTTAAACTGCAGTCTTTCCCAAATATGATTATATTTCAATTCAGTAAGCAAATTCTGTATGATTGGGGTAGGGGGTATTTCTGTGCCTATCACACATGGGGTCATTTGGCTGAAAAAAAGCTTTTGAAATAAATAAAAGGTCTAGACTAGACTAGAATTTGTTGATCCAATAGAAAAAATACAAAAACTGTCCCCTGTAATAAAATAAAGGTCAGCATGATCATTCCCAGAAGCCTGAGAGTGTTGAGTAAATACTAACCGGATGCCATGTCAGTTTTCAATTGGGAAGCGACAACATCTCTCGTTTCTGTGGCTTCAACCCACTTGAATATTTAACATCCTTTTGCTTCATAATACGGATTTGTAACATCTTCTGCTCTTAAGTAAAGCTGCACACACTCATTGCGGTGTTGAAGTTAAGAGTGACCACAAGTCAAATGCAAATTACAGTTTATTCCTTTAGAGAAATCCAGTGAATCACTCGAGGGGACATTTGGATGCTAATGCAAGAAAGCAGAATGAAAG
This sequence comes from Decapterus maruadsi, assembly GCA_030347415.2. Classification (NCBI taxonomy): domain Eukaryota; kingdom Metazoa; phylum Chordata; class Actinopteri; order Carangiformes; family Carangidae; genus Decapterus; species Decapterus maruadsi. The sequence goes on along the minus strand of CM064888.1, from coordinate 5,549,864 downwards.
AGGTTACCCCCCCCCCCATCCCAACTCTGAAAGACCGCAAGTGCCCTAATCCACAACAATCACCTCAAAATGAACCAACTTTCCACTGGCGACAGTGGCTCAACAATGAGACCCAGCTTCCTTTCAAACTACCATCAAATCAGTCATTCTGTCATTAATGAGCTGCTGTAAAAACACATTGTCTTTGCCACTGGGAGATGAGGAGGAGCAGGGGGGGAGAGAAATTCCCATTGACAGGAAACTTTCACTGTAAAGAACTCTCCTTATCACAGACTCCCCCCACACACCCACCCACAGCCCCCACCTACTCAGCTTTGCTATACTTGCACAGCTACCTAAGGCTGGGCTCCAATTAGGCCATGCAACTCGGTGAGAAGGGAAACAATACGGGGTTGTTTGGCTATTAAAGGATGAGACATGGGACCTGCTGACGACTCGAATGAAGCTTCTTTTCAAGAAAGACATAATGGTAGAAGGGGGAAAGAGAGAAGCATTAAGTGTGCTCCCTCCCCGGGTCCAGGACAATGGTGCATTGATCAAGCAGAGCAACTAAGTCTATAACTTCCCTAAATAGCTAACAAATTTTCACCCCTTCTCCATGTCATCTGTACCTCTTGAGCAAAGTGCTTTTTTTCAAATGCACTAAATCAAACACTAGCTGCTTCATTTTGTTCAGCACCTCATAATACACTTTTGTTTTTAAAATTACTGGCACTCTGCCCGCAATTACTCTTAGAAGGTAAGTGTTAGTTTCTTGAGTGAGACCTCCATAAATTTAAATGTACATACAGAAAGGTGCTTGGGCGATAAGTGATGGATGGTGTGCAGTGCATGCTTGTCATCTTTACCTCAACCCAAAGACAGACATCATTCAGAGGGCCTTGCTCGGATTCTTGCGCTAGTCGAGTGCGTTTAGAGCCCCATCAATCTTTGCAATGGCTTGTGAAAGTGAGTCTGTCAAACCCTGGAAAAAAAAAAAAAACTTGGCACAGCCATAAAATAGCACAAACAATTTGCACTTATCAGTAATTAAAGGGCATAGCCGGAGACGTCATGGAATGTCAGCGAGCTGGGGTTGACGGGGAGCAGGAAAAACCAAATGAGGATCATTAACTGGAAATAAAACTCCGCAAGTTGAGTACATGCCAGAACAAAAGGGCATTTGTTTGTGCCTGTTTGTGTGGCTTGCTGTGTGTTTTTTAGCTCCGGGTGAGAAGATAACAGATTACAATTTGTTTGACTGATGGGACGACGATTAAATTACTTTTCCCCACCTTTACCTACAACGTCTAACAAGCCCAACTGCTCCATGTCATTCATGATGTATATTTGCCAAATTAGGACCCAATTACAAGTAATGGGCCTTGCAGTGTAAAATTTATTACCATGCGGATTTGATTAAGCACAGCAAAGGCTGCAGACTGATTGTTATTTCTCCGGCTAAGCCTCAGTGCTACTCTGTGTTTTAATACATTACAGAGATGTTTAGAAACTGGCCTCAGAACAAGGTTGTGTGGAAAATGTCCAATCACGACTGGTCGAAGCAACGGTTTTAGTAAAAACAGTTTGGGGGAAATCTTATTCATCACCACCTCAATCAGCTTTATGTTAAAGGGTTCCTTTGTCCCAGTCTTTGAAGAAAACCATCTTTGACACATGGACTGCAATGGGACAAAGATAATGAGTAAGTATGCTGAAATGTGTTAACAGCCTGTGTTGAACCCTTCTGGAGGCGGACAGAGCACCGCGATCCAGTGACAGAGTTCAGCTGTGTTTGGCAACCACAGTGCACAGGTTGAAGATTGATGCCTGCCCTAATCCGCATCTCCTCCCACATGCACACTCACTTTCTCCTCCTTTGTCTCCGCGACCCAAAGCAGAATCAAAGAGGGCATTGAACAGACCTGGAGTGCCAGCACACCCCATTGCACATGAAAAACTGATAGGTTCCTTTTCGAACCTTTAGAGGTAAGCCCTGAACTTTGAGGTCGTCATTGTGCCCGTGCACTTTGACACAAGGCAACAATGGAAGCCCCATCTCCAGCTATAACACAACCTCAGAAGAAGGGGCAGAAAAGCATTCAACCCGTCATTAACCCTTCTGCCTGGCTCTGGAAACCAGAGAATGGGGTAGTCCCACCGTAACACCCTGCCCCATACACCTCATACCCCACCCTCCCCAACAGACCTACTACCCTGCAGCGGTACAGCCCCCTTTTGTCCTATTGTGCCATGAGTGATGGATTCTGGCGGATGGGAAGAAAATGAGGGCCGTAGAGAGTTTCATAGGCTTGATTGGCAACTTTGGACACACAAACTGTCAAAAGAGACGGCAGGAATAACTAGGGTACACCTAAATGGGCTGGTCTCAAAAGGAGAGAGGGCAAGGGGCACGGTGTTGACATATAATCATAATGATAAAGAAAGAAGTCCCAGTAGAGAAACCTTATGTGCAGCTTGGCCTTTTCTCTGGTGGGTTAACTTGATCTCCTGTGAATGCTGATGGAGGATCATGCAGATATTTCAGGGGGCGTAGAGAAGGCTGACAGTGTTTTACAGAGGTCTCTTTTGAAGTGGAGGGGCATTATAAATGCTAAATACCAAGCCAGACCCAGCTGATAGCCATAGCCTGCGGCAATCAATAAGTGAATGGAGACCAGGTGGTGACGGCGCCATTGAGAAAGAAAGGAGGAGGACTCCGGTTTTACCAAGTGGGGCAGGAGCGAATACACAATGGAGGCTAAAACTGGGAGATCATAAAAGTGATTGGAAGCTCTTGGGCACACAGCGCTTTGATTAAGCACAAGCCTACACAGAGGAGGATCAATAGACCTTAGTAGGATCTCAGAGCCCTGAGGGTGTACAGGGAGCAACGAAACAATGCTGACTGGCATTATGTTCCAAGATCATGGTTTCTACCATCAAACACTTTTTTTCCCCCCCAGTCTTTTCAATATCAACATTATTCACATATAGGGATAGTGGGTGGTGGTGATCGTTGCTTGACAAAAGCTTTTGTTTTTACAAAATGAGAAGTTATAGTAAGCTCTTTGAACTATTGTCTTCAAGACAGATTAGGCTACAATGAGGTGATGAGATTGGTCAGGGTTAGCATGCTAGCATCAGTAAAAGAAAAGACGTGACTGAATGACGTGAAGATTGGAGTTGCATTTCACAAAAGGAGACCTCACAAGCTTTCTTTTAAACTGCTAAGTGAGTAGCCGTTAATGCTAACACCGGCTACGTAGCGATAGCAAAACCGAGAAAGCACAATTTTATCCAATTGTGAATCCCTGTATGAAATCCAAGTAATCCCTGGTAATCTTTAACAACTGTACATAGCCTTAATATGAATCTAAGAATCATTTGAGAAGATGTTTGACATCACCAACTAAAATGAGAAACCTGCCACCTAAATGCACTCTTTGTTGCGCTGAACATATAAAACAGCCCCAAGAGATTTGGACAAATCTGAAGTTCAATGTTATTTTTAACTTGGAAATGGCTCTAAAAAATTAAACAAATGCACTATTGTCCCTTGTTGATATATTCCACCAAATTTGGTATATTTGCTTCATTTTTAATAATCCACCTGTATGCAATATGAGTTATTTCAACTTTTATACTCCACCTGTTCTTTGAACAGGCATAATGTATTTAAGACTATGCTTTGCACACCATGTGATTCCAGCTGCTTTACCATGTCTAATGTGATCCAGGTATGGCTTTAGCCTTCACTTAACTCTAATCCTTGCACACTTGATACTTTCTTATGTGCGACTGTAATGCAAACATCATGTAGCTCGCAGAGCTGCTTAATGTGATTGCAAAAAGGAGGGGGAGGCAGACATTAAAAGATAAGCTCTGCCCGTAAACCGTTACACATTAATATGGATCAGGTGAAATCCTTTTTTTTTCTCACTCAAGGGAACTGCATCCCATGAAAAGAGCGGGTGCAAGAGGATTTAACTTCCATACTGATTGGGGAACAATATGAAACAATAAACTCAAGTGTTTCTTATTTACCATTTTGGTTTAATGTGTTTTTAAGTGTGCTAGTACAGTATACTTAAAGGCACCACTGCCATATGTTGTGCTGCCTTGTTCTAGTTAATCAAATGATAAATCACCAACACAGAACAGCTGCTGTACACTATGGCCACAAGTACACTCATCTGGATTGATTTAAAGAAAGAGCTTGTAAAGGCAAACTGTAAAGAAAGAAAAAAAGAGACAGAAGCACACACAAGAACACAGAGAAAACACTGACACTGTATTCAAACATGGCCTTGAGGACGGCACAGGAACAATTTCTTTACATTAAAGATCTTCAATCAAGTCACTTAATTATCCTTCATACATTATCATGGAGCAATCTACATATCTTAATTCTGCAAATGACTGCTTGTACACTGAAGTAAAAGCTTTGCTCACAATCATTTCTCATGTTTTCACTTACAGCTGAGCACGCTCCCTTGTTTTATTTGCATTTGCAATATCACTCCATATTGACATTCCCTCTGGATTACGCAGCTTTTAATGAACTCAACATTGATGGGAATAATCACAGTAATTTTCATCCACCGAATGTTAATCATATATCGCTTCTCCGACTTTAATTACCGCCTCGCTGCAAAACCGCTGCTTTCCTTAATGTAATTAATTAGCATTTTATTCAGAGTAATGTCAGTCTTTTCTCAGCAAAGGTGGGTGAGTGCTGCAGCAGCAGAAAGATGTTAAAAGAGTGATTATGCTGTTGATTATGTGCTAATAAGTCGGGGATCAATATTGTAAATGAGTCCAGATTCTGCTCTGTGGTTTTTTGTGTTGATGCAGAACGAAAAGCATTTCAGTGGTGAGATGTTTTAACTCATGGCTAATGGCTGCTGTGGTGCTGAGCCGTACAACACCCTGTGTGATGCTGGAAACAGAAAAATTGGAAATATACCCTGTAGAGTTTTGACTGAAAATTATAATCATAAATTTGTAGTTTAACGTTCAGTGATGTGTGTGAATAAGAATAAATAAACACAATATTACACAAGAAAAGAAAATGTCCATAAAAATAATTCACCTTCATATTTTTGTTGAACTTTTTGTTTAAACTAAATTTGGAGGAATTGGCTTCTTTTGTGGTATTTTTTATGGAAGTACATGGGTTTGGAAAAATGGCTCCAGTGGATAAATAGAAACCTGAGAGTTGAATTATTTCCTTACATTGTGATCCAATTTTACACATGTTAAAATGAATCTTCAGTCGAGTCTACTGTGGCAACAACAGGCTCCAAATTCTCAGAAGCTGTGCTCCCTGAGGCCTCACTATTTAGAATCCATTTTGGTCCAATATTACGTGCTATATGAGGCTGAGCAATTAATTTAAAAAAAAGAAATGACACAGCTGCAGTTAAACGTTCCTTTAAAGTTTCTTAGAATGACTTTGCATAACCCAAAGGGAACAGAAAGTTGTTCGGCTGTATGAAATCCACTGTGTTTGTCCTTTTATGAACCTGGTCTCAGCATCGTTTCACTTTGAACCTCAGAGCTGTGGGTGCTGATGAGCCAAAGCTCCCCCAGTGAGAGTGTAATTACAACCTTCTCCTATTTCTAACCTCTTGCGTTTGAGTTATGAGCTGGAATTTAAATAATCTATCATTTAGCTACCTGGAGAGGGCCATTTAATATCACAGAGTCTTTTCATGTCAGCACGGAAGAGGCGGCGCGGTACTGATTGTAAGAGGCCTCGTTATCTCCAAGCCCGATGCTCCATTTCCTTGGAGGAGAATGATACTGGCATTTGCTCGGATTTATCTCATTTGCATTTCAGACCAAACTACTTATTCTATAACAATGGAAACATAGACATATAGAGCACTCATCTCATGTGAGAAGATATAGACAGAGCAGATCAAAGGAGACATGTTTGTCTGCCGAGCTATTCTTTCCTCTGAAGATAAGTCATGATATTCTCCCACAAGCCTTTGCAGCCTTTTTTTTTTTTTTTTTAGAGCCGTCATCTTTCTTTCTGTCTTTCTTTCTTTCTTTTTTTGAATACAGATGTAGAGACAGTGATCACATGTCAGATGACACAAAGCAAAGACTAAACAAGGAGACGACTTGAAAGCAGAAAGTTGTCATGGCTCCTTCTTTTTCAAAGGGTTGTGATACACTTCTCTCTCAGCACCTCTATTGTAGAAAACCTAAACATACACTTCAATGTCTCACAAAGACCGTTTTCAGCTATGTAAAGTTCTTGTATACTATGTGCCAAGTGCCTGTGCTGTAAAGTCTATAATTTTCCTCATTATTTTGTATATATTTGATAATTGTGTATGTAAAAACGGAAGGAGGCAGAGGGCAAACATGCCCTTGGTTTGTGACTTGCAGCCCAGCGGTCGCTCACTTCTGTAATCAGCACTGACAGGGAGTCTATAATAAACACTGGCAAAGAATGATAAGGTTTGTGTTGCTGTAAAACTGTTAACGCTGCAGCTTTTACTGCAATGACACACGGCGTGGAGGCAGCGGCGAACATCTCTGAAGCTTTACGATGACTTTGGGGAAAAAGGGAGAAGTCAGAGCTGAAGAAAGTCTTGGAAAAGTAAGAGAGAGAGATAAAGAATAAGTTGTGATTGTCCACATATCTCCACCTCCTCAGGCAGCGCTCTTCCTCCCTGGCTCACTTTTTTCTTTTTCTTTTTTTTTTTTTAACCAAATGATGCCAGAACCTTATAGTATGTTACCAGCACCTAACATAACAACGTTGTTTTGCAAATCTCCAATTAAAAACTTTACTTCTGCAGCTATTTTTGAGAAACACATAATGTAATCCTGTAATCCTACTTTGTTTTAATAGTAGAGGCCCAAAGTTAATTAAAAAGCACATTTAAAGAAGGAAGAGAATGCACCTGTTAACAAGAATATCACTACTAAAAATATATAAAAAACTATAAATGAGGAGGATAAGAGCTGTCTTGGTTTCCATACTGTCATGTACTGTGAAAAAAGCATTTTTTCCTTCTTAGGAATTCAATTAAACAGACGAAAACCCACCACATTTGAGCATATTCATTCAAAATCCACTTCTTTCCCTTTCACATTTTTAAATTTGCATTTTCAAATTGTGCATTAAACAGTGTATTGGAACACACATGCGTCAGGTTGGCTCCTATGTGCTGTATCAGAGTTAAGAAGCTATATCCTACACGCTGCAGGCCCTGCTGTTTTACTGCAAAACCACCTAGACTGAGAGGATTCACATACTGAGCTCCTGATTAAATGTTGAATCATAACATACATAAAAGGCACACAGGCTTTTGTCTTTTAAATCACATCCAGTACCTGCCTGCGTCTCTTCCTGTAAATCCCCTCTTTATGCTGCTTGAATCCTGCCAGAAAAGGTCGACTCTGCCAGTAACAATAAAAGCTACTTTACAAAAAAAAGCCATTAAAGAATATTGTACAAATACATTGACTGACTACCGCTGCAAAAATGCCCACCATAAAATATTTGAAAAATGGGTTTTGATATAATAACAATCATTACATTATTAACATTATGACCTGAAACGAGCCCATGGTCCTGCTGCATTAGCGTTATTACCCGCATTTCCCCATTTAGAACAATAAAAAATAAGATATGATGGTAATCACTATGATTATGCAGGTGATCTAAAGTGACTTCCTGCCAGCAGCCACAGCACTAATACCACATTATGCTTTTATTCATCCTGGAACAAGCTGTCTAAATGAAGCCAGTAACCACTGTAGGTCCCAACAGATTCTTGTAAAAAAAAGTTTCTGAACTGTTTGCTGAAACCACAAGAAGCTTGAATTTGTGACTTCTGGGAAAAAATGTGAAGGAGCCTGGAAACGTTTCTGCCCTTGATCATATCAGCGTTTCAAAGTAAATGCTCTCTTGCTAACCACAAATTATATTTGGCACAGAAATTAGCTTAATTCTCACACATCAATGGTGTGTAACTTATTTAGCCTCTCAAGTAATGTCTGGAGTTCTTGTCCACAGTGAAAAAATAATGGATGATAAATGATCATTTAGATCAATTTAGATAAATGCGGAGACATTTCCTCGGGAAAAGAAGGAATGACAAGTTTTACTCCAGCTTTCTTGGAGGACTTTTGAGGATGCACCCATCCATACGTCTGTCCACCCATCCATCCATACGTCCACTGAGCCATGAGACTCTTCTTCGTTATCTGTTGAATGCCCGCTTCATTTGCCTACTCAGCCTCGCCTTGTTTGAGGGGATTTGAGCGGCGAGATTGCTAATCCCAACTTTGAACATGAATCAGCGTCCAGGGGGAAGGCCTCCTGGATTCCCAGCCTCTTTCTTATGATAATGGTCCAATCAGTATGGCCGCAATGATGAAAATGCCAGCCAGCTTATCTCAGTGGGACAGCTTGGTGGTGGGGAGGGAGGCCTGTCAGGAAGACAACAAGAACCTGTTTTGAAATAAGGAGGATGCAGCTCTTATGTCTGCGAGCTGACCGTACATGTATATACTGTGTGTGCATATAGGCTGAATAAACATGCTTTGGTATCGGCATGTTTGTTGAGATATCGCATGCATGGACGCACATCAGAGGAGCAGGAGTTTAGGATGTGCTTCCGTGTGCATGTTTGTGAACATGTGGTGCTTATATTGAAACGTCCTGATGTTGGTTGTTGATGTTAGTGCGTGGGACAGGTGTGCTTCTGCCTCGCAAAACACCGATCCCATCAGGCTCGCGTTGCTGAAAAGGGGATAACTGCTGAGCCAGGAGATAACCTCTTCCAGCAAGCTCTCCAAGCACATGCTTACACCAGATTGATAAACATGCATCTAGTGCGTTTAGTGCAAAAAAAACATCTGGATAGTGCTTATTGACCCTTCAGTGGCACATATTGCGCTGCCGAGCCGAAAACCTGTGCGTGCATGGAGATTATTTCAAAATCGCTGCCTCCTCCTGTGCTCATCTGTGCTTGAAACTGATTATGTGATATGTATGTGTGTACGTGTGTGTGTGTTGCTGCCCATGCCAGTCTCATAGCTATGACAACAGGTGCCTTTAGTCATCGTCAGCGAGCGGCAAAAGGTTCGGTCACACTGCAGATTCCCTGGTCTATGGGAAGCATCGTGGTATTTGGCATGGACGAGATGTGTTAACTATCGGTCAGGTGGACGCTCCTGCCAGCTGGGGGGCGGGTGGGGGGGGGGCAGCGGACAGGACGGGACAGGACGGGGGTGGGAATTGGCTGCGTGTCCATCAGTGTACATGAGAGCTCGGGTTACAGTGAGGGGCATTACGCCAGATTATGGGGCTAAGCAGGGGGCACTGTCTGTCTCTGCCGGTTCTTGGAGAGGACTCACGGCTGGACAGGAGACACACAGCTGTTCCTGGCCCCCGCTCGGCACTAGACACTCAGGCGTCCAGTAAAAAAAAACAAAAAAAAACTGCATGCGTGGGCGTGCTGTGTTTTTGTGTGTCTGTGTTAATATTTGTCTCGTTGGAGTGTCTGTTCCTGTTTGGGCGCTGCTTCCGATCCGAGCTGCTTCTTCTTCTTCGCCTATTTGCACATATAAGCAAACAAAGACGTGCCTGCATGCGGATGGGAACGAAACTCTCTCTCTCATCACCCACTTTCCCACAGAGAGACGACGGGTGGCCGGTAACTTATCCAAAGTCTCCCCAGGGCTGCGGCTCTGTAATGAGAGGCCATTATCACTGGAGAGTACACTGCAGTGGAGATAAAAGAAGGAGCCTGGCCTGCAGGCAACCAGCACTGTTCCCTGTCACTACCCAGGAATAGCCACATGACACTTGTATCTCCAAATTACATTCTCATTAACTTTCCCTTCTCTTTCTCACTCCGCATTACCTCACATGTTCCTGGCCGCTCTCTATTCCTACCCTCTTCCTGTTTATCTCTTTGCCCCGTAAAGCATTTTCCTCCAACCTCCCCTCCCTCTCGGGATTGGCTTGGGCATAGGTGGGTTTGTGCTTGTCAGTGGCGGTGGGAGCGGATAACGAGCGAGGCAAGGGGGAGCATGGTGATTAGGTGCGCTGCCCTTACTCAAATACAGCTCCCTCTCATCAGAGGATAGGAATGGCATGTGCAGTGTGCCAGCGGAGCTCCGACCCATGAGCTCATTTTTCTGTGAGTCCAGACGGGACACCGTATCCGAAAAGGAGCGCATGTGTTGTGTTTGTGACCTTTGTGGCCAGCTCGAGTTATATTATGTGTGAAATCTCCCTGTGACATCATGTACATAATCATTAGCACAGGGCTGCAATCGAATACGGGTACGGAATCAAAATGCAAATTGTTAGTACAAGCGGTCGTGTTCACACAAACCCTTTAAAGTGTGCTTAACTCGAATGAGGAATTTTGTAAAAACCCCAACAAGTCTGGTTAAAAACCATAAACGGCTAAATTAAATGACTCTTCTGAGGCTCCTTTCATCTGTTTTATTTTCCCTTTGAGTTTTCTTTTCAGCATCTTCTCTGAAATTTAAAACCGTCGCCATTTATAGGCTGAGGCTGGAGAAGGAGATCTGCCTCCGCTGACTTTCATTTGCCCCGTCCGTCCGACACCGTTTGCATAGACTAACTCCCACGCTGCCGACCGACAACAGTAAGTTATTATAAAGCTGATTCGACAAAGAATCCTTCTAAGTGGATGTGAAGGAGAGGAGCCGTTTTCTCGTCGTGCAGAGGAGCCGAAGTCCTTCACATTCTGCGTGTCCTTATCAGCGGCGCTCACAAAGCCGGGCCTCGCCACTCTGAACTGGAGGGAGGACGCATGCGGTTGGAGAGAAGTGGGGAGAAACAGGGGGGAGAAGAGGTGGGTGGTGGGTGGGAGCGTGGGCACACGTATGGAGGAGGCTACAAACAAACATGCACACATTCTGACAAACAGCTGGATTCACAGCTGGCGGCTGAAGACGGACACTTTCAGTTCAAAAGTGGAAAAGATCCTCAAGGAAAGTTATTTATATTCAGTTACGCAGCCCGTGTGTTAAACTCAGGTTATGGGTGGCAAATGCATTTTATTGAAAATATCTGCCAGTCCACATCTGTGAGGCAGCAGGTTTAACTTTCTTCTTCTTCTTTTTGAGTTTTCTGGGAATTAGATTTTCCAAGTTTCTAGCTCGTCCCTTAAAGGAAGTTTTACTTTTGCATTGGCGAGAGCTGCGGCATCAACAGCTGTTCACTTATATGTGGAGAAGAAACATTGCGGGTTCAGTATCCAACTCCATTCCTTTTCTCTGTAGGAGACGTCTCCAGAGTCCATAGAAAGTAACACTCGCCCCTATCACTTTCTCTTCTCAAGTTAGCATGCTAACCAGCTAGCCACTCATCATTTTCCAATAGCGAGTCACTGCAGCTGCACAGATGTAGCGCTGCTGAGAAGGTTTATTATAACTGGCAATAACAATTATGTTTGAAGATCTCCACCACCTGCTCCATGCACAACCCATGTTTAAAGACTAAGTTAAAGGATAAGGAAATACTGTAAGAACATGTCAAAATTCATAAATGGTAATGTAATGTACCGTATCTTACAGAAACAAAAATAGTTTCTTCCTGTAAATTCTGTGTGGACATAAACTTCTGAGCTTCTCAAAGTCGTGAACCTTCATCGCATTCCTCACACAAATATGCCCGGGTTGCATAACGCCGCTAATGTCTCCCCTACGACCTTAAATTGGCTCTTTTTGTGGTGTGTAATTTCGAACGTGGATTAGCCTATCTAATGATTTTCGTCTGCTTGTGAAAATAACAATAATGATGATAATTATCTGTAAAACGCATTATTATGGGTAATTGAAAATAAAAAATCTCAGGAAACTGGAAGAGATCAAGGTGGGGTGGCTAATTAAACCTGAAACACGCTGACGAGAAGCATGCTTATTATGCAGGGGATAAAAAACACCCCGGCTCTGGAGCTAAATAGGAAGCAACGTTACAAACACCTTTAACATCGTGGAACGCATGAGCTGCGCATACGTCGGTGGCGTGACTGCAGACACGTGTTTGGGTTTAATGCACATCTGAAAACAGCTAGAATATGGAGCTACAAAGGGAATCAAAGGAGACAATATCCCCAAAGTGCACTCGGGGTGACACCATGTTGGTTAACATCTGGCTAATGAATCGTGGTTCACGGGGTCCATATGATGAAACAGTCGGTTGGCCCTCATCCGGCCCGAGCGATCCGCTGTCTCACTGCTTCCTGTTTAGCATGAATAGCGGGGTTGACACATCATCAGAGTGGTCTCGCTGAAACAGGACAGACAGGTGTTCCCACTGGCAGGACTCGCTCCACGCGCACACAATACAAAGAGAAAGGGGTCTTACAGTGTTAATCTGTCACACTCCGCCACGCCTGTCTACAGTCAACCGAATATTCATCAATCACACGTGTCCGGTGAGCGCGCAGACATCCAGAAAACGCACACTTTCACCTCTGGTGCCGTGCCAGCGCGTCTGCCCAAAAAGCGACCGAGGCCACCCGTCGTCATCGTCCCCTCCTCTGGCATATGTGGCACCTGCCGCACACTGCTGTTGACCAGGAGACCAAATGGCTCCAGCGGCACCGGTGTATCCGCAGTCATCCAAAACACTGACCCCCCCAAAGGCCGTCCCAGCCGCGGGACACCTGGAGCTCCGAGCTCAGGCCTCGAACCCGGCTCCAAAACCCCGCCGAAAAAACATAGCAATAGTGACGGTCCGTGCTCTGGGAAAACAACAGCTCATCAATCATCGATTAGCTCACATTTTTTATTTGAGGTGTCAAACACGAGCAATTCGAACACTTTGCTCGGTTGCACCTCCAAGCTTTCTTTTTCTTCCGCTCCCATTAACGGTCGATTCTCCGTGGTGCCGCCCAGTTTTACCACGCTGCAGATGCACAGCTTGGAATCAGTGGAGAAAAAAAGAAAAAAGAGAAGAGAAAAAACACTTCCTTGGCTTTCAGAGCTGCAAGCAGGTGTGAAAATAAGCCCACGGCGAGGAGGAGGAGGGACGAGGAGGAAGGAAAGGGGAAAGGAGGACGGAAGGAGGAGGAAGAGGTGAGACATGCTACGCCCCAGTTGAAGCAGTGGGTTGAAGTCTGTGGCTCGTTCAAGTTGCAGAAGCCCATTAATCATTCCTGTTCACTGACGGGACCTCTGCAACACGCACACTTACACCCACACACACGCATGAAGAGCACATGCATGAACACATGAACACATGCATGAGCACCCACAGGCCCGTGCCTCCGCCTCCGCCCCCACATACACAGAGGGAGCACGCCCTAATTTTACCCAAACATGCCCGACCATCACCCCCATGTCCATCCCATCACACCATCAACTCATCCATCTTACATGTCCGTCCGTCCGTCCATCTATCCATCCATCTCTCCATCTCCCTCGCTTTGATAAGCGCTGGCAGCTGCTCGTGAGCCATCGAATCTGCTTTTCTTTTTTCCTCTCCCCACTTGGCAGCAGTTGAAAGAGAGAGAACACAATCTCCACATCACACCGAAGAAAATAAACTGAGGGTGAAATGCTACATAAACTGTGAAATGACGTCAAAACAAAACAGAAAACGTGAAACAATGAAGCCGATTCCTCGGTAAACACACAGCAGAGCGGCGTTGCTCGGGACGAGGCTGGTTATAAAACCCGCATGAAAAGACTGAGCAACACATGATGTATGACTAACGCAGGCTTCCACTCTGTCAGGGATCCAACTTGCAACATGCACTATAGTTATTTTCATCTCTGTACTAAATGATATACATAAATGGACACCCAACACCCACTTCTATCGCACACACTCACATACTGATGATCCACCAGGGCCAATATGTTGCACAGGGACACTTTGAAATGCAAACTGGAGGACCTGGGAATCGAACCACTTGTCTTCAGATTAGCAGAAGACCCACTTTACCTCCTGAGCCCCAAATCTTTCAACTAAATTAAACCTTGAAAGCAGAAGAACTGAACAAAAACTATTTTTGTAGAGATTGTTGTGGGTTTAAAACAAACTCTATCACAAAGTGATTTCTATTTTAAACTTTTCAATTCTCCTTTAATGTGTCACCAATGTGACACTTTTGTTTTTATTCATCTGCTCGTATCTGTTTCTTCTTGCTTTAAACTCTTTATACCTTTATTTGTTTTGAATTAATTTTTTGTCTCGTTCTATGCTTCACGCTTTAGTACTTAGGTATAATTTTCATTATTTCTCCTTTAATTGTTTATGTCCCTCTATCTTACATTTTACCGTTTTTCCTCCTGGTTTGTGTTGAGTTCTTATGTTACTTCTGGTTACTTCTTTTTGTGTTTTTACTTTTACGTCAAAGCACTTTGTAAACCCTAGTTTTTAAATGATTTAAGGAATTAGTTAATTAATAAATCAACTTAACAAGTCTGGAGTTTCATGTCGGCTTTGAGTCCACACATCCTAACTGAAGAATCATCTTCATGTTTCTCCTCTTCTTTAAAACATCCTGCAGTAAATTTCATATACCAGACCTATGTATTATATTATACTATAAGATACCACTTCTGTGAAAAAAGAGACAGTCAGAGACACTATTCAGAATCAACTTCATCTAAGTGCAGTTACCTGAAGCCGCCACTAGGGGCTATCTACTCCACAGGTTTCTCCACTTGAGTGCAGAAACTCCACCAAGCCTCAGTCAGCAGCCACTTCTCATGACAAAGGATTAGAGATTGAATATATTACAGAAAGTGTATTATTCCAGCAGTATGCATTTCACTAATGGATCCATCAAGGTTTCGACTGAACCAAAGAGAAAAGAGACGAAACAGAAACCAAAGAGACAGAGACCAAGAACGACCGCAGTTTTCCACATTAATCCAACATGTGCAATCGGGCTGCTTTTCATTTCTGTGTGAAAATGAGGAATGTGTGTCTCTGTGTGTGTATGTGTTTTTTTTTTTCTGTTCAAAGAGACAGTGATTACTCGGCAAAAATTATCCACTATGATGAGAAGGCACAATGAACAAATTATACCCTTGAAGTTTTCTGCAAATGCATGCATATTTGAGACAAATAAATGCACGCTGGATGTGTTTTAACCCTTTCAGGAGGGAGAGACGCTCGGTGAAGCATCAACACGGTGTTTGCTGTTGAGATACGCCCCAGTTGTGGCGGTGAATGTAAACAACCGTGGTCTGAGCGCATGAGAAACAGATGAGGGAGATTTGGAAAAAAAAAAAAATTGTGAAGATGTGTAGTTGTGTTTGTCACACTGTCAGTGAAGGACTCAATGAAAGCCTGAAGGATGAATGTGGAGCTACAGATACAGAAGGCTATAGAGAAAGAGGAACACATATGCAAATGCAGGGACACAGCGAGAGAAAGCTGGATAGAGATACTGTCTATATTAGAGCAGCGGTGAAAGAACACATGGGTTAAAATAAAGAAGAGAAAAGCATTAAAACGTCTGCCTGGATACAGAAATAAACAAGCTGAAGGCTAGAGGTAGTAGGATGCCAACAAAAAGAAGAGGGAAAGACGGGATAATGATCCAGCCAAGAAAGCTACAAAGACGACACAGTAAAGTACTTTATAGGAGTAAAACCATCGTCAAATTAAGGATGAAAATCCATCCTCCTTTTTAGCAACATTTTCCTCTCAGCTGTTCACCTTTCTGTGACAGAAATCCTCAGTGGAGGATAAATGAGTAAAACTCTTTCCTGATTCTTCCGGCCATCTGCCCCCCCCTCCATCAAAGGCGACGAAGCAGAGGGTGGAGAGAAACAAGAAAATGCCTGCGAGGGGATGTCAGTGCTAATTGTTTCCTATTTAGACAAATCAAATGAGTTACATCTTTGAAGGTTGTAAAAAAAAAATATATGAGTGGGCTGTCAGATACAATATGAAAGGAGCTTGATTAAACCCTTTAAAACGGGACCCTGAGGGCTCAATGGACCCCACTCTGGAAAGGTCTAGTTCAGTCTAAGAATAACCAGATGTTTTGATGTTAATACATGGCAAATCCATTTGCTGACTGGCAATGGAGAGAAAGTTAGATATTCATAGATAAATATCTTGCGGGGAAAAAAACATTTGCGGTCTGAAATTATCCCAAAAAAATTATGTGATGGTAATAAAGATCTAGTTTATGACTGCGAATGAAAACGCAGAGCCGATATCATCACAGACATCCCCGCTGCACGGACGAGCAAATACGTTACTGTGAAAAATAGCAATTTTGACATAATTATTAATGTAATATGGAATCAGGAACTAAAATAGCTCTGGCTTTGACTCTGTTTTCATAAATATGATTATTACTGTGACAACAGAGGGGTAGAGGGGGGGGAGGGAGAAAAAAAACTTGGCTTAAAAGCAATCTCTCTTTTTGCCAGTGTTATTACATGTGCAAAAGTCACCATCAAACTGGATTAGGGGAATAGGATTGCGATGCTCGCCTTTGATCTGCCAGATTACAGTAAATCTTCCACGGCACAGAATGAAAAGTTAGAGACAGAGGGAGAGAGAGAGAGAGAGAGAGAGAGAAACACAGACAGGAGGAGGGGAATCATTCTGCAGGGGCCCGATATCCAACGCCGTCTCCCGGGCTAAGCCGAATTCTTCCCCCCTCGCCTCGTGCTTCCAGGAGATTTGGTGTGGCTGTGATGTCTGAGTCCGAGGAGACACAATTGGGACAGTCGCTAATGCAGCAGCCAAAACGAGAGGAGGAAGGAGAAGAGGAGGAAGAGAGACACCCTTCATTAATGACGCCTCCGTTCATTCCACCCTCATTTCGGCTCCATTCACCCGTGCATGTATGTGGAGTGAGAGAAAGAAACAGAGAGATCAAATGTTCCTATGAGATAAAAAGGCGTAGCTCCTAGCAGGCATTCGACACAACGCCACTCTGGCACCGTTCTCCCCTAAACGCTTTAATCTATGATATGCTCATTTGATGTAAGGGTGGGTGGAACCATTTCACAGTGCTAGCTAACAAATCTAATATATTAGATCCCCAGACTACGTCAGAGTGTGGTTAGATTAGAGCTGCTGTCTGCTCATCTGCGCGGATGAACAAGGTTTGATAATAGCTCTGCTAATTAACTCCAGACTAACAGTGGAGGAGTTGAGCTGAGCTGGCTCCTGGCTGATCACAGAACAAACGCCCCCTCCTCCTCCTCCTCCTCTTCATCTTCGTTTCTACGCCACCACCTCCATCCTAGTCCCTCCTGCTCTCCTTGCTACCTCGACAGCATGTTCACTTAGTCATAATGATGTCTTTAACTGAAGAAACCCCCCCCGCCGCCACCACGTTTGTCCCAAGGAGCTGCCGTAACGAGACCTTTAGCGCGGCCATCTCATCTGCTGGGCTGTCGAGAACCCTAAGATCCTTCAACGATCTCGATAATGAACCCCCCTCCCCGCTTTCTCTCTCTCTCTACAGAGCCCAGTGCGGGAATTAATCTGAGTGACAGGACGGAGCGAGGGGAGAGGAGAAGAGTGAGGGACATAGGGGGGGGATAATCGCGAGGGTGTGAATGAGAGAACATGACAAGTGAGAGAAGAGCGTTCAAGAGTTTTTGGAGCCAGAGACACTGATCACAAGGCTTCCCTCATTACGCATGAGTCAGAGGGTCCGATTACAAGCCACCGCACCGCTGGCGTCGCCCTGTTCTCCGGCTAACGACCCCAGACAGGCCCACTATCAATGATACTCTGGACATTAGATTAGTCATCAAGTCAGAGGAAGTCAGGATGATTGCAATGTCCATCTCAATAACGGCAAGATGCTTTCCCACATCCTCCTCCTACTACACCGTCGTCCTTCTCCTCTGTCTTTATAACCCGGCCCTTCGGTTTCTCGTCTTTCTTTCTCTGTTCCTCATTTTATTCCTCGGATTGTTTTATGATCTTGAACTCATCACCTTTATTTCTTACTTTTCCCCGTGTCTCATCCATTCTTCTCTCTTTCCCCTCTGCCTGCTCGTGACGTGCAGGCTCTGGGGTAAATAGCTGGAAAACATTCAGACATTAATCAGCCTGTTGCCAGACAGCGCTGACATCACAGGCCTAGCAGGATAAACACACGCAGGCACACATGCGTGTATGAGCGTGCCCACACTCACACACACACACACTCAGGTAATTTCTCTGAGGGCAGCCCCGACTCCTTTTTTTCCCCCTCTACGGCAGGATAAACAGAAAATCAGTCTGGAGTGGGACACTAATTGGCACACGTACTGTAAATGTACACACTATACACACATAGAGACACACATATACAGTATACACACCTTAGTTTTGGGTTGAACTGAAGGAGTTGGCTGGTTGGAGGCGGACAGTAAACAGGTGACCTCATGTTGATGACCTAATGGGGTGTCCAGAGGGAAAATGTGTCCAATGGCCCACAGGGCCTGCTGTAGCTTTGAACCACCTGTTTCCCCTTGTTTCCAGTCTTTCTGCTAAAGGTAAACTAAGCTAGGCTAATCTGAGCTAAGATAATTGTTTCCTGACTGAAGTTGTGTATCTAATACACAGACATGAGAGAAGTCATCGATCTTCTCATTCAACTCTTGGCAAAAGAAGAAGAGGAAGACAAAAGCAAAGGGTAGGTATTCTCCCAAAGTCGTATTATTGCTTGAAGGTTACTGACTCTGAGCTAAAATGGCTACAATCCCTTTTACCAGAGGCCACTAATGGGCGGACTGGACCGCAGCCTGGATCCGTACCCGGATGCCGTCCTCTCTCTGGACTCAGACCTATAACTTATAAATCATTGAGAATCATTACATTTTGACAGATGGTTCTATTTTAACCAGCTCAGCTTTTCATGCCTTTAGGACATGCGGTCATGTGATGCTGCTCAGCCAATCGCTGTGACCCAACTCAGTGAGTGAGACACAGAAAAGATTCTTGTTATGTACTTATTAGAGCCGCTATTGTGCTGGAATGAGTTTTAATTGAACATCATCATGCTGTTGTTTCATTATGTGTGTGATTACCGAACATCCGGTGTGTTGTGTTCACTGTAAACAAGCACATGTGGAATAATGGTGGTTCTTCTTAAAGGGATAGTTCAACATTTTGGCAAATTGGCCCATTACCATAATCCCTACAGTTTTAGCAGTAGGTTTGTTACCTTCAATTGTTGGTGCAAGCTAGTTTTAGAATGGTGGAGCAGAGCCGTGAGCTGCTCTGAGCTACGCTACGGTGGCTATTGGGATTTCTTTGTTTCCCTCCAAAACGCTCAAGTGGACAAGTTATGACCTTCACATTCACCACGCTATGAGATAATAATGGAACGTCACAAGACACAGAGTTGTTTTAGAGGTAAATTCATGCAAAACAGCTGATGCACATTCCGGTCAAAAACAACTCTGTTGAAGTTTTCTGAGGGAAACCAAGAAATCCCACTAGCCTCTATAGTGTAACTCTGAGCAGCTCACGGCTCTGCTCTGCCATTCTGAAAATAGCTTGCACCGACAATTAAAGGTAACAAACCCACTCCTAAAACTATGGGGATTATGGCAATGGGCCAATTTGCCAAAATGTTGAACTATCCCTTTAATAGTAATGGGGGACACTGTGTAAAAAAGGGCCACAGACACACACACCACACACACATGTTAAGAGAGAGAGTGTTGGAGGGCTTACTGTGGTGAGCGCTGTGTTGAACAAAGGAAGATTCAGTTGCACCCCCCTCCTCCCCCTCTTCCCTGACACAAACAACCTGCCGTGGGGGGGATTTTTTTCATAGTAGTTACAGGATGGAAGATTGAGGGAGCAAACACGCACCTCGCACCTCCAAATCCCCAGCAGACCCCCCCACCCCCCAACTCCCCTCTGACACGAGGGTCCCAGCGCTGGCGACACTGAGAGCTACAAAGCTAGAAGAGGTTTTTGCTGCATCTGCTCCCAGGCCTCGACACAGATAACACAAACAAAGAGAGCACACAGGGAACCCAGACGCACACACACACACACAACATCCGAAACATTTCTGAGGAAAAATATGAGAAGATTCCGAGCAGAGTTAATTTCCTCCTCTCTTCGCGACCCATTCATTATTCTTCCTGCTTTAGCTCATACTGTTTCTCTCTTTTCTTGCTCATAACTGTCCAATTACCTCTGGCATCAATCTCCCCAAAATAGAGGCACGCACGTAGCCGCTCCCGTTATAAGCTATAGATCATTACCTCTGGAAGAACAGGAGATCCTATTTGGAGCATGACATCCCTTTACTGTGAGACGTTCAGGGACTGGGAGGGTGTATACACTTTATGTGCACGTATGAAAAGAGACAGAGGGTGCTGTGTATTGTGCAGCAGAGGTCTTAGATGGCGCCTTAAGAGGCTGACAGTGTCTTAAATAAATGCATACAGTAGTGTGTATTATTCAAGGGCATGCTAAATGAAGATGACATTTAGACGTTTGTAATTGTCTAACAGCGCAGCAGACTAAAGAACAATGCCCCGCGGGCAGGAAACCACAAAAGCCCCTTTTCAGCGCGAGGTGATACACATTTTACAGTATAATTGCGAAGATGCTCTGCACACGGTCCCTTTCAGCAGCTCAGTCTCTGCACGTCAGATCTGTTATCGTTTCGTTAGCAGAACAGACATGTCAATTACACTGGGATCGCCTTCAGTGTGAGAGTATTCACAGCAAAGAGAGCAATGTCTACATACGATACGATACAAATGACTTTATTAATCCTCAAAGAGAAATTCATTTGTCTGGCAGCTCATCTACTACTACTGTATTTGCAGAAGATTTTTTTTAAAGGTACTGCTGTCTCTTCGGTCCATCAAGCTGTTGTGAAGTGGATGATCATAGTTGTTCAGAATGGCCTCCACCATCATCATCAGTGCATCTCTCTCATCTCTCTACCACATCCCACAGTGAGACCATCGGGGAAACATAACTGAGCTGCCTCGGGATGTTTAGTCTGTACCCTAGCAACGACTTCATGGAGAATTTCACATGGAACTTCAGCAGTTACCATGGACGGGATGCACGCAACTATTGTTATGATTTGAATAAATGAGTCTTCACCAATATCTCCAGCTCAACCAACCAGAGAGTTGAGGACGTACATCTCTACTTCCATGCCTTCTCCTTTCCACTGGCAGCAGAGCTACAAAAAGAGAAGTGTATGTTCAACTGTTCTAGAAAATCTGAATATATATCGTAGCTATATATGACTTGTGGCAGTTTTATAAAAATCGTTATTCACCAAAAGATCATCTAATTTCTGAAAATGAATCAGATCAATTTGAAACAAAGTCACTCTAGTCAAACACACTTTTTCTGTCGTTCACGTTTAACGATGAAAACGACAGAAGCAGACGACTGTTTTATAAGATTTAAGAGGAACAGACACACGACTAATCTGATGCTCAGAAGTTGTTCTCAACATGTGAGAAGCAGTGGCTTTTTAGATGGATGCTCTGTCAATCCCAGCAGTGGAAACCAGCTGTGACCACAACACAGACATATTATCAGCTCATAAAGTGAACATGACAAATTCGCTGTACGAGTATTTGACTGTTTACACACCCAGCAGCCACAAAACAACATCAACCATCGTTTGTAGTTTGTGTTACTGGCGGCGACGACCTGCTGGAAATGACACAGATGTTGATCGTCACGTGACGCCTCACAGTCATTAGGTCTTTTATTACTCAAAAAAATATTGATCTCGTGTCATTATGTGACGTGTGCATGTAATGGAAGGGGAGAAGAAGGTGATGGGGTTGCATTCGCTGGGAGAGTGAGTGACAAAATCCCACCTAGATCCACTGTGCTGGCAGCCTGTGGCTTTGGGGTCTTAATCCAACACAGGCGGAACAGCCAGGTCCTCATAAGGGCTCTTTTCATGGGACTGTGGGCCTTGGTGCTTTCTGGGGGCCTAGGGTGCAGGGACAAGCCACCCCCTTCCTTCCCTCTCCTCTCTCCTCTCTCCCACCCCCCCATCCAGACTCTAGTCATCCCTCCTTCCACCCCTTTTGTGGGGTTTTTCCACTTTGATTTCATGTTTGCCCATCTCGTGGCACTGAGACGGGGCGAGCAGAAACATTCCACAAAGGATCCCATGAGATGCCACCCCCTCTGCTTCCTGCACATTCACAACACTATATACATAATACCACACATACACACCCGTGCACAAGGTCTTAATGTGTTGTATAGGTAAATGTGTGCGCTGGCATGAACATATACTTCCAAACATGCACATACACCCATATACATTCCTAAACCTCTTGTTTCCACTCCCACCCAATGGAAAGAGGAGCTTGTGCCAATTTGCAACAAACAAAGACTTCATTCAGTCTTTTCTGTTTTTCGGGGTGTTTGGGGGAATTTTCTCCGAGTCTCTGAGAGCTTACGATGATGTGCACCTATGTGTAGTTATACCTGCAACTCGGTGTTGCATGTCCACGGCAACGACCGGATGATGCGAGAGTAGAACGGACCGAGACGTCGTCAAAATCAGCCAAACTCCCAGGCTGATGATGAGGATGATGAGGATGAGGAACCTGGCAGACGACCAAACCATACAGGGGACCCCCTCAGCTGCTCCTCTACCCCCCACCACCCCATAGACTGTGAACCCGTCCCAGGCTGGGGGTCCTAGGGTGTTCCCCTCGGGAGCCCCAGAGCTCTGGGTGTTAGTGTTGCCACTGGGGCTTTATAGACTCCCTACTGAGAGCATCTCCTTAGAACAGACAATGGGAGGCATTTATCCCCAGGGTGACCGTGCTGACCCCCTAAACTCACTCTCCTAAATCCGCCGGGCATGGACTGGCGGCTCCTTTCAGGGAGCCTTTCACAAGGCCTCACAAAGCGTCCTGGCCCATGGGCCAAGCCTCCTCAGTAATGCATCGCTTATAATGGACGTAAGCAAATTTGCGTCCTTATATATAAAAAAAAAACGTTCGAAAAAATGCAATAAAGGCAAAAACCAAGGAGATTTAAAAGAGTCATATCCTTGGTTTTGCAGAGCTGCTTCTGCAAAGTGTTTCGCTTCCGACAAAGCAAGCAACATTTTCATGAAGAGGTGTTCAATGGAAACCTACACGCACTGACGCACTCTTTCACCCCGCTGATGCGTGCACACAAGAGAATCAAACTGTTCTCATCAAAGACGGGGAGGGGGGCACAAACATTTTCTATTTTCAGCCTAATTTTTGCTGCCTTTTCTGGTCCTCCATGCCCCTTCCCATCCCCTAACCTTGTTCTCATCTCCCTCTTTTCAGCCCCACTTCCTCTCCCAGTTTGTATTGTTGTTGTTATTTCTTCCCCCAATTCCTCCTCTCTCTTTCACTCAGCACTTTTAATTCCACCCCCTGTTTTCTCCTCCTGCCTCGGTGCAGAGGCGCCGTTTCAGCTGGGGGGGATGTTTGTGTGTGTGTGTGTGTTTTGTGTACAAGATTTGAGGTCTAATGTGTGTGTGTGTGTGTGAGCCTGTGTGTGAAATAGGGGTGGGGCAAGAGAGAGAAGAGGAAGAAAGAGGGGTTAATATATGTGTGTATGTTTGTGGGAGACAGAATGAGCGAGAGTAGGAGCATTTTTTTTTCTCTTGCATGTGTGTGTCTGAGAGTGTGTGTCTGTGCGTGCGTGTCTTTGTGCATATGATGGAGATGGAGTAAAGGGGTTTAACCTCCACTTTAGTTTATGCGCGTATCCTTTTGGGGACCCCCGCCGCAAGGAAGAGGCTTCCTTTCATTCTCTTTTGCATTCCAATGCATCCTATACACTCTGTAAGACCCCGTTAAATGCGGAGAAAATAGGCCGGGCGCTATAAGTGAGTGATAGACGTCTCTGTTCTTCAGCCTGAGCATTCTTTTCTCCGGGCTCCTATTTATTGGCATTTTTTCCGCCTTGAGAAACAGAAAATCTCTATATTTGAGAATGCAGCGTGGAGAGCGAGCCCCCACACACATCTCATGGTCTGCTGCAGACCTTATAATCCACAGGGGGACACTTAACTGCTACTTGTTCGTCTGATACTGGAGGAAGGAGGACACCACGGTCCAGATCTTTGTCATGTCTTTTTTTGTTTATTCTCATTCTCATCATTGGTTGAGAGAACAATTCAAAACAATTCCTCATATAATATCAAAAATGTTTGCTTCAGATTTGTATGGACTCCAATGTGAAGCCCAATCAAGTGACAACAACTGACTTAGTGTCTGCAGCTCCTTTTTTGTAGTGCCACAGTTGGCCACTGGAGAAAACTGGCTTTATTAAAGGGACATTTCAACATTTTGGCAAATTCGCCTATTGCCATAATCCCTATAGCCTTATGGGGTAGGTTAACCTTTAATTGTCAGTGCAGGCTGCTTTTAGAACAGCGGGGCTGCTCAGCTAATGCAATGTAGGCTAAAACTATGGGATTATGGCAATAGGCGAAATTGCCAAAATGTTGAAATATTCCTTTAATACCAATACTACTACCGTAACTACTAATTCAGTTGAAGCAGGAATTTGGTGTAGGTGGGCTGTGATGAATGAGCCCTATGCAAATTCAATCCCCGACTGAATGTCAATGCCTTCCCAGGTCTCAGCAGATCATTTGCTGAGCATGGTGTTATCATAACCATCAGAGACAATGACCAGACCTATAAAAGTAGGGTCCAGGCTGTCATAAAACAAAATTAATCCTCTAAGTGCTGGTAGAGTTCACAGTTCCTGGATGAAGTAACTAGAAGGTCTACAGTAAGCCAGCACAGAACAGTTAAAGCTGTTATTAAAGCTTGCAACATCAGAAAGACTACTTATGACTCGTTCCTCAAGGTCCAGGGGGAACTTTAAACTGGACTGTTGTGGGGACCGATGCTTAAGCATGCTGACCACCCCTGAAAATGAATTTTCAATGCATTTCACTTGGATGGACAGGCTAATAGTTAGCATTAATGTACAGATCACGTGGTTTATAGGGCTGTAGCATGAAACGCTGCAAGACAACAGTGATTTTCATGTGTTTTCCTCGCAGGCCTCCCCACAGTGTATAAATATACTATAAGTACACATGTAATGCATCATTTGTGCTGCCAATATCAGATACGGTTGTCCTGAAGTGCTATATTAGTAAACAATTTTTTATAATGTACCTTTCCATAAACTTGATTCTGACATACAGTAAAGTCAACATCTGAAACCTCGAATAGAAGGAGTTTATGTAAATGTTTGTGCAAAAAAATGGCTTTTTAAAGGAGCATGACTTAATTTTATTATTGTTATCATTTTGGTTAACCATAACCCTTAGCAGTGGCGTGCTTTGACAAGCTAGCTTTCATTTGATGTCAAAGAAAAAGTTGCACAACATGGGACGATTTTCTTTTCCCGTATATAAAAGTAAACAACCATGATCAACCCTGGTTTGTATTAAACGAGAGCAGGAGCAAAGTCCTTTATTCTTCCTTTGAACGTATGTTTTTTCTTTCTTTACTGGTCTCAGAAAGGTTGTAGAGACATAACATGTGGTTAGGTCAGACAGACCGCAGAACACGCTACTCTAAACAATACACCACCATGAGTACAAGCTGCTGTCTTCTACACAATAGTAGCCACATGGGCAGCTGTAAACAGAGGAACTTGCCCCGAGATGCTACATTTTTCAGCATGGACACACATCACATGAACTTTCTCGGGGTAAATAAATAAACAGCTGCCAAATTTTCATTATCAGTTTGTTTTCACAAGTTCATGGGGAAAAAAATCCTCTATAAGACTGCTGGAGCGAAAAAAATCATATTTGGCTTAACTGAATAGACTGATGGAAAGAAAAGCATTAAGTTTCCCTTCTTCTTTTTTAAAAACTGATAACGGACAGACTTTATCCTAAATTCAACAATATTTAACCTCGGAGGTTACTGCCATTTAGCTCGTTACTTTGAGGTTAGCCTTTATAACAAACAGAGCTGAAGATTAGTCCAGATCCTCAAAGGCCACACCAGAGTTCAGATCCGCAACTGTGTGTGCCTCGCCCTGACCTATAGGAGTGTCTGTTTAACATTCGGCCATTTGCGCGGCTACATCTGTGTGTGAGCAGTTCCCCCACACACTGACCTGGTGATAATGGATGCACAAGGGTCAAGTATGCCTGGAGTGCGGAATATGCGCGGCAGGTTGTTTGCGTGAAGTCCCGGTGGGTGCGGCGGGGTGGGAGGCAGGTGGAGAGTCAAGGGGTTAAACTAGAACAGGTTGGTAGAGGGGTGCATGCGTGCATGTGCCACAGTTGGTACGAGTGTATGAAGTCAGAGGGGTCGCGTGGGTCTGGCCGAGCATGTGCGGCCGTGTGTTCCCGCACGGCATGAGGTCGGGGTTAAAAAGACACGGTTGTTTTAACCCTGTGAAATTAAACGTTTGCCCTTGAGGTCTAATCCGGATTTTTCCAAAAATGCAAGCACATGTCGCACTGCGTGAACTTCTGAGGAGCGTCTATGTGTGCCATTTCATCATCATGCGCTTATTTTTGTGGGCAAGTCGGAGAAAAAGACCTGATGGGGGGAAAAAGGGGAATAGTTGTGCTACAAGGCCCTGCTATACGCTGAGCTGCACGACGAGATGAAATATCTTCATCAGGGGAATCAGAAGTGACAGTCATTTTTTCCCTGGACGGGGCCAACGAGCCTTGATGCAGCAGGCCTCACACAATGGCCCTCGCTGCAGCAAATATATCATCAAGTCCCCCTTTAACAGCAGCCTGCTCGGCGGAGTCTCACGGAGCCCCTCGCTGGAATTTCTGCATTTACAATAATTTTCCACATTTCTCTCAAACACGCCACACCTCTCTCTCTCTCCCAGGATTCCCAAGACATTCGAGATATTCTTTAGAAAACCTTTTTTCCCCCCTCCTCACTCTTAGCCTTCGCGCAACCAACCAGGAACACCAAGATTGGGCTCGAATTAGTTCTGAACCATTGGCTTTCCCGACAAAACCTCCAAGTCTTTAGATCTTTAGAGCCAGCTACAGAAGAAGGGGAGAGTGGGAGTAGGTGGAGGCTGCATTCTTTCGTTTTGGTTTCAGTGTCGGCCTATAAATCTTTGGTAA
The DNA here is from genome assembly GCA_030347415.2 of Decapterus maruadsi. Classification (NCBI taxonomy): domain Eukaryota; kingdom Metazoa; phylum Chordata; class Actinopteri; order Carangiformes; family Carangidae; genus Decapterus; species Decapterus maruadsi. The sequence continues at coordinate 5,522,802 of CM064888.1, read as the reverse complement.
ATTAATCTCATGCAGGACCGGGGCCATCCCACTGTCCTTTTGTCTTTTAAGTTGCACATTAGCGACCGGCTGGCTGGCTGCTTTCACAGCTGCTAAGGTGAAGAGGCTACGAAGCGCCCGGCCGCTCCAAACCTGATCGGTTGGCGGTTGTGTGCGCGCACCGGCAGGACTCGGGTGAACCGCTTCTATCTGATATTGACTATGCATAATACTCGGTATGTAAATGTTGCAAAAACATGTGAAGTTGAACCCGGGAGTCTTCTTCCCTATCCGTTCCCCTTGGGACGGTATGAATGTAGGTGAAGGAGGCGGTGGGCTTCTCCCCCCTCCCCTTGTAAAATCACATTTTCCCAGTCTACTTGAAAGGATTTCTCAGATTTCTGGAAGCACTGGCACACATGCACACACACACATACAGAATTACAAAGTCACTCACACACGTACGCACACACACACAAGGTTAGAAACTTTTTTTTAGACATACTAATAACAGACTAACACTCTACACTCTGATCTTCAAAGCAAGTGAAGAGGAGAGGAGAATGAGGCCATTGAGGAGCCCATTGAGGGAGCTTTTGGCACATTTGAACCCACTTAGCCTGTAAAAGAACACTTTAATATTTACAAATCGCAGTAAAACTGCACGTAGCACAAGGCCGGAGCCAATTCACTTCAGCAAACATAAAGCCTGAGTGAGGGGAGTTAATTTACAGGCAAAGAATCCAATAAATAAAAACAGTTTTTACTGTGTCATTTTAGAGGCTCGTTAAAAAGCAAAAGTTTCCTTTCCTAATCTTCAAGTGCGAATTTAACAGAATAATAACCTTTGAAATTGTATTGGAGGCTTTACTGCTTTATCTCAAAGAGGTTTGTGGACTGATTTTCAAAAGTATTGACCTGGAAAAGGAAAATTTCCAACAGTAAAGTCGATTGCTTTCAGAAAGTCTAGGAGGTTTGTGGTTTACTGTTGCTGCTGCAGGACCAGTATGCTGTTTTTTTTCTTCTTCTTTTCTTTACAAGAGGGCACGAAGAACTAAAAGCCTGAAACATTTCAGAAAACGACTCTGCTAAACCAGTAACTGGTTTTAATGTAGTGGCTGATGGTGAACATACAGTAAGACTTAAAGAAAAAGAAGAAAAAGGAAAACCTTCGGAGGTCGAAATGTTCACAAAACTTAATTGCCAGTTGTGGGAAGTGGCAGTACTCATTTAGCCCCAACCAAGCCACAGATCATGTTTACAGCTGGCATTATAAAGCTGTCTTCAATGACAATCTCGTATTTCATATTCAATAGCAGATGATATAAATGCAACTGGAGCATCTCAGGAATTTTGGCAAGGCCGTATTTCCTTCAGGAAACAATGTCCTGACTGGGCTCAGCTGCCACTCCGTCTCCTGGGATTTCCAAGCCGGCCAGAAGGGGTCAAAACAGCCTCAGAGAGCGATGGCGGAGCTGGATACACACACTTTATAATACATCCCAAAATCCCTTGACTTTGTTTTATGCGAGGGCATCAGACACAAAATCCATAAAACTTTGAAATTGCTGTAATGACAGAGTGAACACGGCTGCAGAACCAGAGCCTGAAGCGCCTGGACTGGAGACCGAATCCACATGAGTCGACCAACTTGCACCAGATCCCAAAACTGGTCTCAAACCAGCCAAGCCATTCTGCTATTCAGACTGTTTTTTCTTTTCTTTTTTGCTTATCTGTACTTCAGGTTGTTTTTGCAGGATGTGTTTCTGTTATTCCATAATGGAAATGCCCATTAAAGTTGCTAATGTGAAAATAAGGTTTGTGAGAAATTTCCCCATCACTCCTCTAAATTGGCTGTCGCATCACTTAATACCCATTGTTTGGATCTAACATTGGTGATTAATGCCCCACACAGACACACACACACACACACACACTGAGAGGCCAGAAGTTGTCATTAAGCAAACTAATGAGTCGTGCCATCTTGGCACTCGCCCTCATATTTGGATCCAGTGTCCACTGAAGCTTCCATCTTGTCTGTTCTTTAGATACCTTTCTCCTTGCAACAGGATGAGAAAAAACACCACCTCGCTTTCTCTCTTTCTCTGGAAGGCAAAACAACCCATGCATTAACCACAGCTCCATTTCCCCTTGCCACATTCATCGAGGAAACAAGTGGGTTTAATGGAGATCCAGCTTGCTGATTACAGATTACTGCGGTGAACAACATCCCCTCGCCTTGAAAGGGAAAAAATGCTGCAAGTCATGAAAAGTGATAAAAGGCAAACAATAACAACCGGTGCCTAAAAAACACAAACAACACAAGGGAAGCTCATTGTGCCTTGCAGGGACGCCGGGCTAATGCAATAAACTACTTCACTCGTTCTCGGCAACTTTCCCAAATAACTCCTAACAGATTTATGCGCCGGTATAACGGCTCTCTGCTTCATTTTCAGTCAGATCAGGTAAGAATTATTGAACTTGATAAAAATGTTAAAGTGTGCTGCTAGCCGGGAGCGTCGAGCCATGCTGCGCTGTAGCTGTAGCTGTAGGCGGGGCCCACAGCGTGAAGGAAAGCAGCAAACCACAGAAAAGAGCCTGAAAAGAACTCCTAGAGTACCAGCATCAATTACCACCATTACTGCACATTACCCAGGCTCTCATTCTCTTCCTGTGTGCGTCTCCTTGCACTCGTGCGAGGCCGGGCGCACCGCTGCACCTCGGGCTACCCAGGAGAGAGAGAGAGTGTGTGTGTGAGGAGAGAAAATGTGCATGTGCATGTGCAAACTCCAGCATGTGTGTGTCTGTGTGTGTGTGTCGCTGGGTAATATATCATCTCAGCTTGAATAGACCCCCAAGCCAGAAGTTAATGAAGTGAAATGAGACTTATTAGCCAAAAAACCTTTAAAATCACTGACAGGCGAACGTGGGGAAATAAAGACAGCCTGAAATTATTAATGACAACGGAGACGAAGGTGCACAAAGGGACGGTGAACACATGCACAGGCCACAAGATGAACACACTTTATAGGCCTACTTAAGGAAAAACAAAGATTTAGTGAAGAAAAAAAAAGAAAAAAAAGCTGATGATACCTAAACTTGAGAGCTGCTTTTGTGGCAGATATCGATTATTCTTGTTTTTAGTGCAGGGGGTAAAGTTTTGCCCCGTCTCTGTGCTGCGGCGGATTAACACGAGAGTTGACACCATCATATGATCCACGTGGCGGACTTTTCTAAGTGGCTTTGGGTTGTTTTGAGGCGAGCGAGCGCGACCTGGGCTGAGCTAAGCCAGGTAATGCTGAGGCTAATTGGACAGGAATGGCCGGTTATCAGGCTGATTACTGCCACTCCTCATCAGGTAATGGCGGCTCAACGGGGTGGTGGGGGGGGGTTCGGCCCCGTCTGACGTGCAGCTCGTGATTGAGAGCGCAGCCGTCGGGTGGGAAGTGGTGTGGGTTAGGGGTAGGGGGGTGCTGGCAGGGGCTGTTCTGGGGTCAGCCAGCGAACAGGGCCGCGTTTCTCATCACTGTCACAGATTTGGAGGGAGTCCTTAAAAAATTTGGGGGTGTGCAGTCCAACCCCCCCCTGAGCGAGGTGGACATCTGACAGCGCAGCCATCAAATGGACTGGTTTATGTATTCAGTGCGCACTTGTCAGAGAGATGGCGACTGTGCAGGTTCATAAAAGTTGCGACTCTTTCTATCGCTGCCTCGCTCGTTGAGCGCTAAAGCTAAAGGGCGGTAACAGATGAAGATAAATGAAAAGATCGTGTTTCACCCCCCTCTTCTCCACGGACCCCCCGGGCTGACCCTGCGCTCTAAGGATGCTTTGAAGCCTGATACATGTGGTTGCCAGTGACTGAGGGCTCACAGAAAGACAGAGGTGTTCAGGTTGGACTGAGCAAACCCCTCGCTGCCCCGTAACCCCGCGATGACCCCGCTGATCGCTCCGCCTCAGGCCGGGGACCTGAAGGCTGAAGGGTGCTAAGGTGCGTTCGGAGTGTGCCGACCTCTGCGATCGCTCACAGCCGTGGTTTTTGGATCGTTAAGCCGAGCCTCGCTGGATGGGGAATTAAACCTGGCAGCAACGAGCTTCTGATCAGTTGTAATGTTTGACCCTGTGCTAAATGAAAACAAACTGCAGCACAGGCTCAGCTAGCATATCAGATGACTTGTATTTACATTGACTATCATGTAGGGTGGATTAAGTCTTGCCATATTTCTCACAATAACATTTCTCTCATCATTTCACTCCAACGCTAAAGTTAGAACATTGGTTTTGGTGTCCTATTTTTGAATACGGACACATTATGGCCTGTAGAACTGATTCAATTTAATACAGGAGATTGAAAAAAAAAAAATCAAGTAACAGGAGAGAAGACGAGGCTTTCGCTGTAATTTTTTCTGCAGCTCAATCCCTTCCTATTTGCAGCTCTGTCAGAAAATAAGCCGTACCTTTTGAGCACTAACTTCCCATTATAATAAATGATTCAGCGGCACTCACAAATAACTCCCTTAGCTTCCAGAAATTGGGCTGAGAGCTGACCTAGATTTATGTCGACCTTTCCTCTCCCCTCTCCGTTTTTTTTTCTCCCTCACTCCCTCACAAGTCAAACAGAGAACGTAAACATGGTGGAATGAGATGTGAGCAACTGGGCAGGAGGAGGTGAGAAGTGAAGAGTATAGAAAGGGAACTATTGTGTGTGGATGTGGAACATGGGAAATGTAGTTTGTCTCTCTCCGGTCAGATCCGGCCTTTTGTCTCGAGAGCTTTGATCATGTCTCATCAAGGACTTAGTTCTGCTGGGATGCTGAGATATTCACCGTTGGTTAAAGCCCTGAATGCATCCATCAGTTGTTTTCTGTAATGCCTGGTCTGTATTCAGGGTCATGCTTGTTTGGTTGGCAGAAGCCGGGGAAATACATTGGATAGGTCATCTGGCAGTCACAGAGTGAACACATGAGGAAAAGCATGACAACGATCTGAGCCGTGTGCCCAACCCTGCCTTAAAGAAATTACACTTTATGTACAACTTAACTCCAAGCTTTTGGAGGAAACATAATTGCTGGTTGGATTTTGTTCAGATTACGTCAAAAGTATTTGCTGCAGTTCAGTTGTTGGCCGAGACCTTCTTCCTATGTGGCAGCGCTGTTAACAATCAAGAGACTGCAGGACATCCAACTCCTAAAATAACACTTTGTCCATCACAATATCAGTTTGCTTGGCTATGTATTTAATGTATTCTCTTAATACCCAATAGGTTTAACAGTTCATGTGGCCATTTAAAGGGGTAGTTCAACATTTGGCCCATTGGCCCATTGCCATAATCACTATAGTCATAGCAGTAGGTTCGTTATCTTAAATTGTCAGTGCAAGCTATTTTTAGAACGGTGGAGCAGAGCCGTGAGCTGCTCAGAGCTACACTACAGAGGCTGATTTCTTGGTTTCTCTCATCAAACTCATCAAATACACAATCCAACAACTCCAAAACGCTCTGGTGGACAAGTTGTGACCTGCACATTCACCACACTATGAGATAATAACGGAGCGTTACCAGACAGAGTTATTTTCAGGGTGAATTCATGCAAATCTGCTTATGCACGTTACTATCGAGGGCAGTTTTTTTCGGCAAGAAGTCTCTGCATTTGCTGTTGAACTGACCACTTTCCTATTCACTTGACTTGGGCCCTATTGTGTTTTTCATTTATAAGCCATCAGAACTGATCAAACCCTCACATACCTCGCCTCTCTAAAAAGGAAGATGGGTTTACATGATCACAGGAGTATGAAGCCTGAAAGCATTAAAATTAAAGAGTATCTCTGCTTTCACAGTTGAGACCAGCACGCTAGCTGTCTAAACTCCATTGTTGCTGCTTTTTTGTTTCCACTCGTCTGTCTGATTCTGGCAGGAGCGACCGATCAGAATGTTCAACACGCTGCCAAGTTATGCCAGAGCAACTTTAACAAGTGTAGGTTTTATGCTAAAATAGCAAACATGCCACTCTCGGCTACCTCCAACACATTTTTTTTGCAAAGTCTGCAGTTCCCGCTTCCAAAACCAAAGCAGACAACACAAGTTAGGTTTATACGATACACACAGCTTCCTCTGCCTCTCTGCGATGCAGCGAGGAATACAAGGAGGAAACCTTTTAATGTCCGGCTTTGGCTTCTGTGGGTTCCGGTTTATAGCTCTGCTGTCTCCATCTCCTTGGAGCCGCTATCGACTACTGTAGCCTGCAGGCTGGAGAGCGCACAGTGTAAACCGTCTGGGTGGGAGTGGTAGGGGTGGGCAGGGGGGGGGAATGTGTGAAACAGCATCCGTGCATGAAGCTGATAAAACACTACATGATAATCACAGCTGCTTCCATTCAACTTCACTTGTTTAATTTGGTGACATGATATTCAGAATTGGATTCTTCTTCTTTGGATTGACTGAGATTCCTTGATAAAATCTTTAGCTGCATCCCTACACTGCACATAAGGGTAATTAGAAATTTAAATGTCACATTTTTAGAGTCAATACCCTTTGAAAGCCAAAGGAAATCATTATTTTTGTGTGTTTGTGTGTGAAGACGGGCTCAGTGTCGGGGAGTGGAGATGCTTAAATGTCAAATTGCTCTTGCAGACACAGGACCAAAGAATAGAGGAGACGGTCTGTGCAAGCTTGTAGCAAGCACAGAATAGGGATATATGGGGGGGCAGAGGGGGAGGTGGGTGCTTGGTTTGGTTCTTTGCAGACCTCTGGGACCAGGGAGGCTGGAGATAAGCCACCTAGCATCAACACCCCTCATTCTGTCCCCGCCTGCTCATGTCAAACCACCGGGGTCTCCTGTACTGATAACCCCGCACAGGATAGAACCTTTTCTATAGCCCGTCTGAGCCGTTTATTATAGCGCACACACAGACACACACACACATTCATGCCATTTATTATGTGGGGAGTCTGTCCAATGCAGCCTATTCATCCACCTCTGACTAGTTTTCCCACAAAAAACACATTCACTGTACAAATCCTCAAAGACAGAGAACACCAGTAGAAGGCCAGAGTAGCTAGGTGGTGTGAAACAGCTTAGGGGGGGGGGGGGTATGGCCTGGAGCTGTGGGTCAGAGTTCTCCTCAGGTCATTCAGAGAAAAGAAAAAAAAAAAGGCTAGTAGACAGCGAAGGGAGGGACAGCCTGAGTTTGGGAGAATGAGAATGAACGAGGGAGACAGGGAGACAACCTCCGGAGCCATTGATACGGCCCCCGGGTCTCTTTGATCTATCACTGCGAGCTTCCTGAAGTAAACACAGGCTAATTGTCTGGATCAGGTTGAGATGCTTATCTGTATTCTCCTGTCTGTTCCCTCCAACGCTCCGATACGTTTTCCTGCAGCGATACGGCCGAGGCCAAGCCTGTCAGTCCCAATCAGATTCCTGGAGACACGCACACACACACCTAACAAACACTTAACTGCTTCAGTCCACCACCGGACACCCAATGGATCACTATGTCCAGGCCAAGTATGCCCCCCACCCACCCACCCACATGCGTATCTCTTGACCTTTTAATCCAGTGGGCACCTCACAATTAATGCAAACCTGATAAAGAAGAAGTTAGAGAGGCTTTTTAAAAACCCATTAATTGTGCTGTAAACTTATCTTTTAATTGCCTGGCTGCTTCGCTTAAAAGAGTAAGTTGTATTTGGAGTTGAAAAATCAAGCTTTCAGTCATTTTGTTCAAGTTGTAACATCTTTTTGTCTTTGTTTGTGAATGTTCTTGGATATTCTGGTTGATCCTAACAGCGATCTGCAGTTTAGAGTCTAGACAACACTGAATAAAGACAAAGACATTGAGGAAGATAAAGGGATTTTAAGAAAATTGGATTTTCAGGGCTTTGAAGTTGAACTTTGGGTAAGACGCGAGATGGTGTTGCGGGGAGACAAGGACAACAATATCCTCCTTTTGAACTTCCTTAGCAGTAATATGGGTGCTGAAGCTGTAATGGGGTTTTCCTCCTGACCCTCCTCCAACACGGAGCTTCCAAAGAGCCCTTCATGTCCGATGTGCTTCCCCTCTTCCGCACCTTCCAGCCCGCCACCGCAGCAGAGATCAGACAGTGGAGGCCTCCTGGGGGAAATAGCTCATCCAGTGATGACGCTACTCATTCCAAGCCTGATTGCGTTTAGAGATGCCTGAGGGGGGGCCGGGCGCTGAGGCCAGATCATAAAGATATATCAATACAGCAGGGCGGCTACTGGAAGCACATCACTGCCTTGATCTTGCAGGACCCTGCCTTCATGTAGCCGGTCGCCGAGGGTCATGCCACTGAAATTTATTGATGGCGTCGGTCGACTCGTCTTATTCATTGATTCATATATGTATTTATTTTAACAAGATTGAAGCCGGGTTCCTTCAGCATTCATGAAGTCCATTCAATTTCAAATAGAGCAAAGGCAACAGCCCCACAGCGCGAGGGAAGGAGGGGAGGGGTGGGGTTGTTTTCTGCCTGTGCAATAAAGAGCAAAGGAAAAAGCCAATGTAATTTACACAGCTGAGCGTGGAATTTGTTTTTGTTTTGGTGTGTCTAAATCTGATTGATCTAAAATCCAATCAAGCAGTATTTATAAAAGCTTGTTTTTTTTTTCTCCATAAAATCTAATTTACAACTTGATAATATTCTCTGCAGACTTCAGGAGAGAGCCAGTGAAACAAGGATATTCTGTTTTGCGAAATTAAGTTTTCTAGCAGAATTGTTGCCGTTCTTCATTCCGAGTGGAACAATAGTGTTTTATGCGTCCGTGTGCAGACAGGCGTGTGTTTGTGTGTGCGACGCGTTTATACGAGTGTGCATTTGTTCTTTCAATCATTTGTATGCATGTGTGTGTATGTGTGAAACAGATACGGCCCGCATCATGGACCGGTCCTCTATCTAGGAGCTGAATAATTCCACCTCGGGTGCAGGACTCCACTCTGTCACTCAGGCTGACACATGGAGAAGCAGCTCTCTGCTCGCGGCGTGCAGCGGGGATCACCTCCCTGTCACTGTCTGTCACTCTGGCTTTGTCCCCTGTCACACCCCCACGCCGGCAGGCTGAGGGAGGCTGGGGTGCAGGGGGAAAGAGAGGAGAGGAGGGGGTGGAGGGGGAGGGCTGCCCGTCACCCACGGTGACAGACTGACAGGTGACAGGTGAAGCCAGCCAGACAGCGAGTGCCACAGACACTCGAGCGCTTCGTACACAAAGTGTGTGCGTTGTGAAAGTGAGTGTGCGCTCGCATACAAACACATACAGCTGCTTTGTTTAACACCACTGGGGGTGGGATTACAAGGTCCTCTGGGGGTTGAAGTGGCACCATTTCAACAGACCTGTTGCGTAAGTTCTTCAACTGACGGGGCATCAACGTGAAAGGCAGAATATTTCAAGTATATATTCGGAAGAACTCTCAGTAGTTTTGCATTCAGCATGAGCAGCGCAGCGACGTCGATCATCAACCAACAAACACCTGCTTCCAACAGCACAGCATGCTCTGAATTATCTGCTATCGTTGTGGCTACTTCACCTGTGAGTACTTTAAAGGGACAACGAGGAGTTTTGGAAAGCAAAGTGTTTTCACGCTACATTTCCCATGAGCCTCCACGGTGAAATTCTTGGACCACGGTGCAAGACGGACTCATGTTTTCATTCATCAAGAATTTGCCAAGTCAGAGGTTTTCAAAGATCAGAATGAAAGTCCCGAGGTTCAAAGACGATCAGATACCGTCATAGGCAGCGTCCGCAAAACCAAAAGTAGGATGCAGCTCATCTAGCATTTCCACCACTAATAATAATAATAATAACAAAAAAACAACAAAAACAAAACAATATTTATCGAAAACGGACTCATTAACAAGTGGGTAACGTAGATTCATCCACATTAAAGGGACACTTTTTGGAAAACCAAATGTTTTCAAACTTTTTGAGCCTCGTTGGCCCGTAGAATTCTTTAATAAGAGACTTTTTTCATTCATCAAAATTAAAGTCAGAGTTGTCCAGTTTCATGTCCCGAATAAATGTTTGTAATTCTCGATTTCAGGAAATATGTTTGTTTCTTTTGCTCACCCATTTCCACTTGAGATTAAAACTAACGTTAAGACAAAATGTTTTTATTGGAGCCATTAACAAGTGGGTTCTTGTTCCGTGGCCTGTTTTGTGATTAACTCTGAATCATTAGTAATTTGATTTTAAATTTAATTTCCAGTTTCAATCAATCAAATTTTCCACGGCTTCGCGGCTGCAATCAATCAAAAAAGAAATTGACAGATCAGTCACCACATTAAAACCAGTCCAGTTTTAATATGACTGATCAGCAAATGTTTCCTCTTAATACAACTTCACCTCCGCTTATGAAGAAAAAAAACCCTAATATTATTTATAGGCTGGAGTTGCAGCACACCTGCAGAGCAGCTGCACCACACTCAGTTTCTGTAACGGCCGACATACATCTCATGTTTTACCGGTTAAACTCGTGTTTTAATGCCGTTGTTTGTCATCGGTGATGGATGGCTCTGGCTGAAGCTGCAGCAGCGTCCGGTTCTTGCAGATTTGAGAGCATGAGAGTGGTGGACAGACAAACACAGTCACAGCGAGCGCTCTGTATCATCCTGCTTCCACACCACCACCACCCCTCTCTATTCCCAATATGACTGTTTAGCAGTTAAGTAACACCACCACATACAGCGACTGATGCATCAGTACCACTGTAAACATCTGCACACCCACTCAAAAGAGTTAAGCATGCAAACATATTCACAAATAACATCTACACAAACACACACGCACGCACAGCAGCATATTATCTTTTGATCGCAGTCTATCCTGCTGGGCTTGTAACACACCCACTGCACTGATGCTGTCAGATCTGAGCAAGAACTGACGCTGGAATAAGCTTTGGCTTATATATACAGTTTTTTCTATGCCATAAAAGGCAAACACAAATATTTATCTTAATTCCACTTCTTCATTAGCACAAATAGCTCAATCTTTGCCCTTTAGAAAATCTGTTTTCTCAGACGAATCGAGTGATGACGATGAATAATCACTGGGAAAATACAACGAGACATCAAGTTATTTAGGTGTAACTCAATTACAGCCAACATATGTGCATGGGCCGGTGTGGGATTAGATTTACAGCTCTCTTTGTCGCCCGATGGAGTTTTAATGGCCATTATTGCTGCCGCTTTGGGTCCCAGATCGAGCATTAGGCCTTAGCTGTGCCTTGAATCCAACACGGTGCCAAAGGTTGCACCCAAATCATTCCATTTGACCCAAGTCTCCCATTCCATTACCCAACATTCCCTGTGGGGACAGTAGTGGTCCCTCAACACTTGAACTCTGACCCCGGCCCCATCAGCGGGGCAGCCAATAACAGTGAGGGAGGTTTTATGGGTACCCCGGCTATCTGAATTGTCTCGCCCCAGTGTCTCAGAGGGGACGTGCAGTCATAATGACGCCCTATGAGGTTTTTGGTCTGAAATGTGATTTAGCTCTTATTGCCTACGGTCATGGTGTGTGTGTGTGTGAGGCAGGTGGAGGCGAGGGAGTGTGTGTGCGCTGTGCTGCTTTGGGTTTTTTATTTTGCATCATCTTCATGAAAAAGAAAATAAAGAAATGGAAAATTGTCAGTGGATCTCTGAGTAGCTGCAGTAAATTTGATATTAGAAATAAGAGTTGGATCAAACATTTTCTTTCCTGGGGTTTTTTCTTGCTTGTGATACTTGATACGGAATAGTAAATAAGTTCATAGCGCTGTGCAACAAATACATACTTTAACAGCCACAGACTGCAGATACAGTATACGAACAAAGGTTGTTCCTGCTGGGCTTTGAGCACAACTTGTAAATAGTGATGGCACAGTTTCATCGCAGCTGCAGATGCCATAGTGTATTATATTAGAGGCCAGATGTATGAATTTTACACATAAAAACATCAGAATTTGGTGAACTGTTATACCTTACAGCATCCAAATGCTCATGGTTTATAAATCTCAACCCTGTCAACGCTACAGTACTGGGACAACAGGTCTTCATTTACTCCTCTATTTCGTCCATGTAGGTTTTAAGTGCAGATGTCAGTGTGAATTGTATTAGGAGAAACTCATCCAAGGGCTGGAGGAGGAAGTCCAAGAGATGTCTCCTGTACTGGAGTATACCGGGTCAGATTGACAAGAAGAATACCTCCTCTGATCCACCGTTTAGATCGTCCAGACTGATCATACTCTGACATGAATATCTGGCAACCAGAAGTGAATCCTCCCCAAAGTCCAGTTTCCTGAACGCTGGTGCCGGAAAAGGGGGGGAAACGGAAAATGGAGAAAGCAAAAAAAGTGACTGACACAAGCACAATTCAGACACAAAATTGCAGTCACACACAGTTACACACTCTCACTACTTTTACAATAGCTGGCTAGTGTAAAGAAAAGAGGGAAAAAAAAGACAAGGTACAAAGGACTGGAGGAAGTTTAAAACAAGAGAGAAAGAGAAAGAGAAGAGGAAAAGATGTTTTCACCGTTGATCGAGTCCTGGCAGGCCTGTGGGATTGGCAGAGATTGGTGGGGATATGTGAGGAGCCTCACTTGAAAGCCCAGGCAGGAGTTTAAGATGTTCAGAGGGAGTTATTGGTCGACTGCTCTTCCTCTCCCCTCCCTTCCTCAGTTTCCCTGAGTCTTTTCAAGCTCGGGGCCTGCGAACCCTTTCTTCTCCTCTCATCCTTCTGAGAGCCCTGACATGCATGACAGGTACAAGAGAAGAGAGAGAGACTGCAGAGATATAAAGAGAGAGGAAGAGGAAATGGAGGGAAGAAACACAGGTGAAGGACTCCAGACTAAAAGTGGGAGAGAAGGTAGGATGATGAAGGATCCCTGCATCTGATATTTAGGCAGCATTTTTTTTTTTGCATAGGGAAGTTTTTAGTTCACAGAGAGGATACATAAGAAGCAGCAAACAGCCACCTACGCAAAACCATCAGCCGTTATCCTTCACTGTATCAGTTTCCATCGTGCTGTGAAAGCTTTCCACAAGATTTTTGGAATCTGGATTGGGGGATTTAGTACTCCACTCAGGCACAGGAGCATTAACGAAGTTGGCCACTGATGTCGGGTGATAAGGCCTGGCTGACATTTGGGCTCCGCTAACATCACAGCAGCGTTGGGTGGAGCCGAGGGCAGGCTAGACGAGCTTACTTTGGAGACCAAACTACAAACAGTACATTTTGTACAGAATGGCACAAATGTCAAACTGAAGCAATAAAATAGCCCTCAACAAATTTGGAAACATTAAAATGCCACTACATGCTGTAGTATTAAGATTATTACCCACAAGCACCCAGATTGTTGACAGATGGCTGTCCACATACTGTGCCCTTTTTTTTTTTTTGAGGGCTTTTAAATAAAACATTCAGGTGGTGAAGGACATATCATGACAACATGTCCAAAAATGAGCTTAAACTGAATCTATAAACCAGGAAAACCATGTGTTGCACACAAAAAAAAATACTGCGCTGTCATTATTGCAAGATTAGGTTTAAGAAATATATGAAAGGCATAGTTAAGCTGAAAATATGAGCCCTCATATATCATGCAGAGCAAGCATGTGGTGAAGCCCAGGTGAAAAGTATTCTTTTTCACAATACTTTAAATGCACCTTACTGTGACCCCATTCAAAATTATTAGCTCTTTTGAAAAGGGTTTATCTCCGAGAGTGATGTAATATTTATCGCCTACAGTCACAATCCCGGTATGAATGAAGTTCAGGTGTGTAGCGGGAAGGGAAGACACAAGAGTGCTGTTCTAAGTCTGGAAGCGTGAGTTATTGCAGCCATGTTTTTGCCGTATAACAATGATTTGCATGACAGGCCTGTAATGGTGGATGAGGTCACCAGCAGGAGGAGGATCGCAGCAAAGGGTGCTTCTGGTTAAAGATAATAAATAATGCTTTGACAAGATGAGAGTAGAAATGACAGAAGCTAAGAAGGTTGTGTTTTTTTTTTCCTCCTCCTCTCATCTCAATGCCATGTGTGTCCTCTCTGTCAAATCCCTCATTCTTTGAAAGGGCGCCTGAAGAAAGTAGAGAAGTTCAACTCCTGCTCAAGAGAGGGAAAAGGGGAAGAAAAGGTTCAGCTCCTGCTCTCACTGGGCTCTTTCATAACCATTAACTGCATGATGACACCAGCGGATATTCAGATTGATTTACCATCATCTGGGGATCACTTGGTCTGCGCAGAAGTCTCCCATACCAAAGATTCATTTGTGTCCTTAATGAAAGGCTTCCTGCCCCAATGTTTCTTCAAACCAAAATCCACCTATTTTATACTTCACTTTGATTGCTGTAATGGCCTTATTTATGAGGTCAGCGTTGAAAGCCCACATCTCATTGGTAGTTCTTTAGCCGCAAAATGGGCAGGGAATTAATCTAAAGTCTCCAGATCCGACTCTCATTTTTCAAAAAATTGCGGCGGTGCCCTCAAAATCAATGAAGGAGTTAAGGAAATGCCAAAATGTGAGATAAAGGACAATTTGTCTGGAAAGTTTCTGGCGAGACCCCAGAGTAATATAACGGAAGAAGAAAAACCTAAGGCAACGGCTCACGAGGCAAGACCCTAAAATAGAAAAAAAAAAACTAAAAACAGAATGCTACACAGTTACGCCACTTATATCATCAGGGTCTCTGTGTTAAGCAATTACTGTCCCATAGCGCCGTTATTGATGCTGACATATTCACCCTTTGGAGTAACCTGTGAGGTAACATCAAAGAAGTCATCAGCGGTGACCCTGACCAGGCCTGGAGTGGAGGTAGCATCAAAGCCGCAGAATCGCTGTGTGTCAAACGTAGCTCCACAACACCACTCTGATTAACATGTCACAGGAGGATGTTGGGGAGGAGAAGGAGGAGGAGGAGGAGGGGGGCAGACGATAATCAGTCTGCAAAGGTTATTACATCCCCCCAAAAAGTCCCCACTTACTCGGAGAGGTTACGTGGAGTAGTCAAAATCTCAATCGGACAAACAGGTCATTATGGGCTCTACTCAGCGAATGGATGTAGACGCGGTGTGACAGTGAAGCATGAGGTTATGGTTTCTAATCATAGCTGGGGAGGGTAGCTAAGAGGCACGGACTCAGACAGAGTGGAGAACGGGGGTCGTTTTACAAAGAGTCAGGAGGTTCTCCACCGGTCTCGGCTCACCTCTGACCCTACGGAGATGATGACCTGTATTTCCCCATGGTGATTCATTTCCTCTCCCGCCCCCCACACCTCAAAACACCTTCGACTCCCTCAGTCACCCCTGTGTACACAAAACACAAGCCTGTTGCTATGGAGATATAGTGGTGGGTCAAGAGCGGATGGGGATTGGAGGATGGTGGACCGGTCCCTGGGCTGGGATCTGGAAGACGAAGACCACTGAGGATGTTATTAACCCTCACGGCAAGAGCAGAGTGAAGGCGATATTTAACTCTGAGAGTCAAACCAATCGAGGGAATCGACATCTATATGGATGGAGGAGGGGGGGCGGGGGGGGGGCAGGAGGGAGAGGTAATCACTCGCACATCGGCCAATAGTAAAAGGGAATGGCCTTGTGGTGCAAGTGAAGGCAGCACAGAGTGCAGTGAAGCGTGAAAGGGAACAGTAAAAGGGGGTAAAGACCACTTTAAAAAGAGACCTTTTGTCTGCGGTGCCGATCAATGCTGATCATGAATGTGATTAAACATTATTACTCTTAAAATGACCAGCGCTGGAGACTTAGGCACAAATTACACTCAAATAAAACTGATGTCAGATTTAACTTCCCTTGCTTGGAAGGCGACCCCCTGATGGTTTGTCGTCCAAATCGAGATTCAAATCAATACATTTTGACCATGACATTGAGGCCTTTGTAATGCTACACATTTGGGTTTTTATTTATTAAGCCCCTGCACTGAAAAGACTTTGTGTAGAAACACAAGTCAATTTCAGCCTTGATTAGAGACTTCCCTATAGACGGGACCTGGACTTGGAGCCGGTCCCAAATACTTGAGTTAAGCAAAACGAACCGTTCCTCAGACCGTCACATTTATGAGCCGATGATGGTACATTCCTGCTGAAAGCTCCCATGTGAGGCCAAACTCCAAACAATGAGTCACCCATTAATGGAGCTTCCATTCCAGCTACAATCAGGAGGAGGGAATTCCAAGGCCGTGCAGTTGGAGTCGGGATGGGGAAGAGCTGCCTCGTCTAAGCCCCCAGAGTTACAACAAACAGCCAAATTAATCCTCTCACCCCCATTCTAGACATGCATTATCCCCCCACTGTCATAAACTTGGCTGTGGTCAAGATTTACAGCTGCCTTGTGCTCTCTCTCCCATGGCTTTACTTCCTAATTGTCTGTATGGCCAAGACCTTGACCAGCGCTTTTCTCGTCTGAAGAGCCTGAGATCTACAGATTGATGGCCAACACAGGCTAATAATAACACAAACTCTTTACCCTTGGTTTGCTGAAGGAAGTCTGCGCTCCTGATGGCAGATTTGCAGGAAAAGCCAAAGTAATTATATGATTTTCCACTGAATTAAGATCTTTGTTGAGGATCTACATGCCAAACTAAAGTTAAACAACCTGCGATTAAAAAAAAAAGAATCTACCGCCAACTGGCCACCAATCATACACAAAGACATTCCTTTGATAGGATTGTTTTACGTGCAATTTTTGATTGATTATCTGTTTTCAATTTGAAGAACGGAAATTAAACACCAAAAAAAGCTTTGCTTTCAGATTATTTTCCGTCTGAGGCTAAACAATATGCTCTGAGTTAAAAGACAGATGCCACAGAATAACTCCAGTATTTGTTGTTTAGATGTTTTCTCCACTGATACTAATGCTTCTGCTGCTGCTGCTGCTGCTACTCCATCACATCACAGTGAAACCCTGCTCCTGCGCCAATTCAGTTAGTGGGAAGCAGCAGCGGATGTGAGCCAGGGTTATGAACCGGAGGACATCAGCCTCTCTGATAAAGCTCTGCTGTTGCCTGTCCTTGGCCAAGTCCTGCGGCTGCCCCACCACCACCACCACGGCTGAGATATAACACTGACGACCCACGCTGACATTGTCATGGTTGAAACACTGCGGCCAGTACAAGAGCATTCATAACCAAAGAATGAGGAGGACGAGAAAAGCAATCAAAGAAAAAGGTTAAGCCTTTTTTTTTTATCCTTTTTTTCTTTCATAAAGACCATCCTGTTTTACAAAGACTCATTAAGTTAAAGGACTGCACACGCTGCCGTTGCTTCTTGGAAGAGATATTTGCTCCTTTTTTGTTCTGAATGGTTCACTGAAATTTCATTTTGGCTCAGATATAATGGAAAGAGGGTGAGAGCCGGAATTATGGAGGAGGGTCGGGGGGCAGATTAGCTTCTCGAGTGGCAGGTGATTTGAACTCACCTCACGTGCACGCACTTCAGAACAGGTAAGATACTGTACTGTGCACCGTGGGTAAGGTTTTGTAAATCCCTAACCAAGCGAACTAATTTCAGAAAATATATGTTAATTCCCGAACATCCTGATTGGTTGCAGCTGGTTATTAAAATGTTTTAATGGATTACATTTAAAAACAACCTCCTGAACTTAACAAAGCTTCTCTTCTCAAACCCAAACCTTGCTGGAAGGAACAATCTCAGGTGTCGTAAGACTTAAGCTTGGGAAAAAAAAAAAAATCCATCCACACGTCCATTTTTTAACAATGAGACAGCGGCGTGCTCTCAATGGCTGATTTGATGCCATTAAGTAATGTTTCCCAGCAAAGAAAAACCTCCCCCCCTCAGGCACGGTGTTCTGCTGCAATTTGGCTGATTAGATGAACTAGGCTGGTATTTACGGTGGGGATTTTGTTTGATCTGCTGGCTTCAATACATGAGGACGGGGTGGAGGGGAGGGAGAGGACAGGAGTGGGACGGAGGGGGCGGATGAAGGGACGGGCCCCTCTGTGTCTGAAAAATACATGAAATAAAAAAAAGAGAGGATGAGTGAGGGAGGAAGAGGAGAAGAAATAGGTGGAGATAACAGGAAGTGGGGGTGAGGATGAGGAGGAAAAAGTGAGAGGGTAAGAAAGGGTGAGGAGAGCACAGGTTTCATTCTCATTACAAGTCAGTGAAGCACAGGACAGCTGCGGCTCCTGTTACTGCGGCAACATGTGTCTGATTGCACGTTATTACAGAGACACCACACCGTCGTCATCATCATCATCAGTCACTGCTCCTCAGAGTCTGTTTACCTTCCACTACTTCCTGGTCCTCGCCTCCCCCTCGACAACGCTTCACCTTCCTCCCTCCGCCTCCGTCTTCCCTTCTCCTCGTCTCGGCTGCAGTTTCTTTTCCTTTTCTTTCCCTCTTCCCCCCCCTCCTCCTGTTATAGTGGGACAGGTCCTGGGTATCAATGTGATGTTTTGATTTATTACCCGTCTGACATCTTCGCTTTTTCCATCTCTCCTTTTTCCTGTGGATGAAACAGATTTCCCTGCCTCTCTCTCTGCCGTCTCAGACCGCTGCCTCTGGTGGTCCCGTCAGTGTGCGTCAACCCTGCTCGACCACCTCCCTGCTCCAGACCGGTCCAAGGAAAACCACAGCCTTTTTATCACAGACCCATACACCCATAACACCCATAACATCATACTGTAGACAACTTTTTTCTTTTTTTTTCCCGCCGTAACAGCAGCTAAGCCTCTGCATAAAACAGCAAGCTATTGAAAAAGCCAGACATTTAATAAACAAGATGCTTCTAATATTCCCCCCCAGTCATTTATGATGTATAAATAAGCTGCAAAACACCATCAATTAAACATGGGAGTTTACAGCAGCAGCAGCAGCAGCAGCAGTCTGTCTCTGCTGCGGGGTAATAGTTTAAAAGGAAGGAGGCTGTTAAAACAGTGCCACCAACAAGGAAGACCCAAGACACAAAGGGGAGCCCACACAAGCTGCAAATTGTCTCAGTGTCTGCCCCCGAGGACAGTGAAGGCATCGCTGAGTGTTTACATGCATTCCAGACTGGGATGCAGCCACTTCACTGTCGGAGCTACTGTGTTAAAAACCCAACAACCAAGTTAGGCTGCTTCACTATAAAGTCCCGCCAAGCACAATATAGGCTGGAATAATGATCACCCCAAGTGTTCACGAGAAGAAGGAGCACGCTTCAAATTTCATTCCTTCTCTTTTCCACATGTTTTCACCATCCTCCTCACACTCTTCCTGTAGCCAACAGCTTCACATCATCAGTGCTGTGCTGGACAAGACGTGTCTCTCTCTGATCATTACTTATACAAATAGCAAATTAATGACTTTACCAATTAAAGTAACTTATTTTTGCAACATCCACATGTTGCATTTTTTCTGTTTTTAAGAAAAGATAAAGACTGTGACTGAAACGTCATTTATCTAATAAACTGTGGCGTTGAGCAAGAAGCAGCGTGCGGGATCCTCCTTTTTTAAAAGACTGAAGCAACACTGTTGACGTACGCAACTGCAACAGACAGACATAGATGTGCAAATACTTTTTGGAAAACAAAGAAAAGAGAAAGAAAAAAAGCATTGACACAAAGAGGGATGGTTCAACATTTTGGCAAATTGGCATGATCCTATAGTTTTAGGAGTAGGTTTGTTACCTTTAATTGTCAGTGCAAGCTATTTTTGGAACGGCAGAGCAGAGCCGCAAGCTGCTCAGAGCTACGCTACCGAGGCTAATTGGATTTCTTTGTTTCCCTCATCAAACTCATCAAATACACAATCCAACAACTCCAAAACAAGACCAGCACATTCACCACGCTATGAGATAATAACGGAACGTTACAAGACAGAGTTGTTTTAGAGGTAAATTCATGCAAAACTACTGCTGCACGTTCCTGTCGGGGGCAGTTTTTCGGCATGCAGTCGCTGCATTTGCCTCGAAAACAACTAAAGGGATTATGGCAATGGGCCAATTTGCCAAAATGTATCCCTTTAAGGTGTATTCGGCCATTTATCATCAACATCTAGTTTTGTCCTGGTGATCATATGTAACTCACAGGTCTTCATGAACCTAACAACTATTTTCTTTTTCAATTTAAAATGGAAGGAACTATAGCAAAATCATGTTTTTTCATGTACACACCTGTTGGATTGCACCGAATGAACTTAACACAGTCAACCTAACAATGTAGGTTAGCATTACAGCTAAAAGGGGTTGTGTTCAAATTAAATCCGACAGCGTGGTTCCCTTTCAGTCAGACTTGATTTTTGAAAAAGTGCAATGTAATGAAGACGTATGGAGCTGAAGATGTATACGGGATCTTTTAGAGGAGCCGACTCTGCACATTATCATATTGATATCATCATATCATAGTGATGCTGCATCTCTGGGACTATCAACCGTAATGTAATACAGAATTTAAAAATTATAATCCCTTACACATTGTATCCGCCCACACAACTACTACCACTCTCTCTCTCTCATTCTCTGTCTCAAACACACACACATACACCAGTGAAACCGGATCTCCAGAGCAGCTCATATGGTTTGCAGGTTTG
Source organism: Decapterus maruadsi (assembly GCA_030347415.2). Lineage (NCBI taxonomy): Eukaryota > Metazoa > Chordata > Actinopteri > Carangiformes > Carangidae > Decapterus > Decapterus maruadsi. The sequence continues at coordinate 5,502,287 of CM064888.1, read as the reverse complement.
TCAGATTGTTAAGAGACATAACACTTATCTCTTCTCCACATCTGAAGCTTGGTTAGCGGCGAGTGCCTGTTCATCTCCAAAATAGCCTGCAACATGGTCAGGGTTAGAGGAGAAAGGGATACCAGCGCAGCCACAACTAATCATCATGTGATGAATCATTTGAGCCGAAGCCCTTAGCTGTGGCTAAAGGATCACAGATTGCAGCTCTTGTCTCTTAGGGCCCCTGAATCATCTTGATTTATATGTGTTGTGAGTACAGGCTGTGCTTTCTGATGTACTGGGCCGCCTTTCCAAGTCCACATGTGCAGCTCAAGGTGGAGCTGGACGAGGCAGCTCGCAAAAACACGTAATTCCTCCGATGCGAAATAGACTCAGAGTCTAATGAGAGATGTAAAATATGACAATGAGCTTTTAAGTGGTCAGGGAATGGTCAGCGCAGATGTGTTTCTCAGCATAGGGCTTTGAAGGAGATGCACAAACAGTAAGCACAGGCCTCGTTCATTAATTAAGCAGGAAGTGGGGATGGCTCATTGTGCAGGAATTTTCCATTTGTCTCCCATTTTTTTCCCTCTGGTAAGCCTTGAGTTAAGTTCACATTTTGTTACCTTATGTATTCACCAGAGGGATTATTTTTGAGAGATTTCCAGAAAGACCAGAGATCCATAGTAGCCATTGCTGCGCTGTAGCTGCAGAGCCGAGCTGCTGAGGTGATTCATAGATGGTGAAGCGCTGAGGTAAGCGTCGTCTCTTCGGGAGCTCGCTAGCAAAATAAATTTCACCAGGAAATGGCAGAAAACAGACCGACTCCGTGTAATTTGGCAATGCAATTTTCGCCGTTAATGATTCAGGGACGGCTGTGATACATGGTACACCCAGCCATTAATTCATAAATGAGGTAATGTAGTGAGACAAGGTAAATAGCCGCTGGAGAGAGAGACGCGCTCAGCGAAAAAGCTAAATGTCATAAGAAGCTCTGGCAACGAAACCGGCCGTCCAGTCCATCACGCCAGCTGCGAGACGGTAGCGTTGACAGGAGTGAAACCTACGAAGCACTAAGTGGTAAGGTGATGCAGGACCGCCAGCTGAAATGGAAACTGTGTGCAGGGTAAACATTTACACAGGCTTGATGAGACCTCCAGCATCCGGCAAAAACCTCCCGAGCCATATATTCCAATCATATGCCCCCACGCCTGCACGAGCCGCCGCCGCCATCACCATCACCATCTCCAACTTCAGACACCCACACTTTGGCTCAGCATCCCCCGCCCATTTATTTAACAGCAAATGAGGCAAGACGGTCAATTGTAGCTTTGGCCAAACTGTTTTACCCGCAGTAAAACAAAAAATCTCAACTCCGCTGATTGCCTGAAGCGAAACAAAAACCAAAATCGGTCGGGGTACGAGCGCTCTCCAAACACAGACAAATGAGCGGGGAAAAAAGGTTAAATTGCGGCAATTGTTTAATTGCAAGAAGGAAGGAAGCTGGAGGCTACCTGGCAGCCGCTGACAGACAGATGTTGTAATGGCAGGTGGGAGATTGACTAAAAGAGAATTTAAAGCAACATGTACTGTAGGCCTATTTATTTTGCAGCCATAAGCTTCTAAAGATTAATTACATAGATAGGCTTGATTTTAGCTTGTTCATTAACTCTCTGTCATGAGGGAGGAGGAGCCCTGCTGATTACGAGACCCGGCTCCTCTCTTGACACTGCTCTCCGTCTGTTGAGCTGGAAGGTTGTTTGTGCTCTAATAAAAAGAAAGATTTCATCTCTATTCACCGCAGCGATTCTTCAAATATGAAAGGAAGTGATTCGACATGAAGGTTGCGTCTTTCTTTTTGTTGTTTTTCACCCTGTAGCGTGGGCTCTGCTCTGCTCTGCCTTACATGTGTGGACGCTCCGCATCACGTTTCCAAGCCCTGAAACACGGAGGCTGAACCACATCAGTGGATTTAATCAGGGACACAGAAAATTGGAACGGCCACTTAACATCTTTCCTCCCTGAAGTAAGACTGTTAAACACATAATCTCTGTGTTTAAAAAAAAAAAAAGAAAGGCAGTGAACTCATCGACATCACGTTACTACAGCAGATTAGTCAGTTCCTACTAAAGAGCAGGAAAGTCTTGCAAGGTCTTGCAATGTCTCAGAAAGACAAAATGTTTCTTCTTCTCGTTATTCTTCTGTTACTCCACTGAAAGTGTTTGTGCAGTAAAACTTTGATTGTCTGCAATGTGGTGCTTTTTTTATCTTTTCTATTTACTACTAAATAAAGTTTTGGGCATCCCTGGTAAAAGAAATTATGTTTATGTTTTCTGTTAACAAGTGGAAGATGAAATGATCTCCAAAAGGCATAAAGTTACAGATAACACATATCCTGTACATTTTAAACAAGTTTTTTTTATTGTCACAGCATGTAAATAGTAAATATCTTGTCATAGCAATTGATAAAATGTTTGTTTTTAGTAGTAAATTTCTTGTGACAGACAATAAAGCAAATCTATCTAACTACCTAACTATCTAACTATCTATCTATCTATCTATCTATCTATCTATCTATCTATCTATCTATCTATCTATCTATCTATCTATCTATCTATCTATCTATGAGCTCATGTCTCCTGGGTTTCCCATTCTTTTGCAGGCTGCTGCTTTGTTTCCCTTTTTCACTCTAAAACTGTAGAAAACAAAAATAATACACTGACATTGCTTGAAATATTGCAAAACTTTATGCCTTTTGGAGATCATTTCATCTTCCAGTTGCTGAACTTTTTACATTAATGTGACAATGGCCAAACTTTTGCATGATGCCACTGTAAGTCACCTCTTACCATAGTGAAATGCTTGGGAGCTGCTTGGTCTCTACTAACTGATGCTTGCAGCTTTGAGCTGTGATGAAAGTGGAAAGAGTGTTTCAAAAGCATTTTATTAAGACAGAGGCCAATGTGAGGGAACATTAACTTATATCTCAACGTTCCTTCTGGCTGAACAAAAGGCTCCCATTGAAAATACACTGTACATCAGCAGGGCGAGCATGTGTGATGCCTTTGTTCTGCACAATGAGCTCTCTCAGTGTTACTGGATCTCTGACGAGCTGAACGCCGGCTCGGGCTTTTTTTGTTGACAGGAAACTCAGTGAAGGGTCTGAAGGAGCCGATGCAGGACAGAGCTATAGTTTACTGTATCTCAGAGTCTTATAAGGAACAGATTCCTGAGGTGTTGCAGTGTAGTCGAGACACGTGACACCGAAGCTGTCGTGCAAGGCCTTGAGTGGCTGAGTGAATAGGGGGGAAATGAGTTAAGTGGATTTGTGCTGGAGTGAGTATCATTGTTTGAGTGCATGCATCAGGGCGCATAAGGTGTGCGTCAAGATTTCTATTGGCTGCAAAACAATGCGTGCGTTTCTGCACAAACGTATGTGAAGTTAATGAATCAGTTCTTTATGAAAAACCATGCGATGGTGATGTTTGTTTCCATCAGTGGTCTGAGAGCATCACTCGGTGCACAACGGCCAGATTTACTGCACAGGTCTGGGATGAGGAGGCTGCAGTATAAAAGGTATTAAACCTGGGCAGCAGCACAGAGGGAGGGGGTTGGTGGGGGCAATCTGATATGGGGTTTCCTCTAATCAGCCAGGGGCTGCGCACTCCCTCAGGCAAACAGGATGCAGAAAGCCAGAGATATCACTCCCTATACTCTCAGAAAAAGAAGAGAGAAAGAGCAAGGAGGGAGGGATGGAGGGATGGAAAGGGGGTGATGGCAGGAGGGAGGGTTGGTCAGACAGCCAGGGGCATCTAAATAAACACAAACCAGATGCAGAACATGTAGAACACGTGTGCGGACATGGAACAGGAGTGTGTGGATAAGTGCTTTTAGTAATATGTTTACTGCTCATGAGCCTGACAGGTTGGATCATATGGGTCGTGTGTGTGTGTGTGTGTATCAGTCTGACTCGTAGACGCTGAATGGGAACATTTTTGAACCATGAGGACATTTTGTCTGGTGAAAACTTGGTTAGAGACAGATTAAGGCTCAGATTAGGCTCACATTTGTTTATAATCATCCTGTTATGGCGGTTATGAACTAGGAATTGCATATGGCCCAGCCAGGGTCTCCACCAGGGTACAAGTAGAGAGTTCAACTGGCATAGATGAATAGTAAACACCATGAAACCAACCTATAGAGGCTTAAAGGGATACTTCTCTCAAAATCGATAATTCACCAATTTTCTACTTACCGTTATGCCAAGGAAGGGTTTGGAGAACTTTCAGAGTCATCAAAACACTTTTGGGAGTTCCAGGGGGGGTCCGGCTGGGAATGGATTTTCATATAATGGCGACGGATAGAGCTCACTTTTCCAAAACACAGACTATAAACATCCAGATACCTCCATACTGCTCGTCCAGGAGCTGGGAGCTACTACTACAATAAGGCTAAAAACATAGATCAAATATTTTTTTTCCCAACAACTTTTTCATGTGGCAGCTTCAGGACACTTGTGTGAGTACAGACAAGCAGTATGGAGGTATCTGGATGTTTCATAGTGTGTGTTTTGGACAATTCAAAAGTGAACTCTATCCGCCGTCATTACTGTATATGAAAACCTGTTGCCAGCCGGACCTCCCTGGAACTCCAAAAGCGTTTCATGACTCTGAAAGTTCTCCAAACCCTTCCTCGGCATGACGGTGAGTAGACAATTGGTGAATTATCGATTTTGGGTGAAGTAGCCCTTTAAAATAATAAAAAAGTGAAATCAAGTCTTTGTGTTCAAAAGCAGAGGGCATATGGAAAAATTGAAAAATTCTCTAAATACTTTCCAAGTCTTGTATGAGACAGCAACCTGCGTGAGCCTTTCATGTTTTTGTACATTTTCCGTAATATTGTGGCGAACCGTTTTGTGGCCATGTTAAGAATTTTAAAAGTCTGATTTTTTTTCTTCTGCTCTGTCCGGTTTTGCATTAATTTCCATACGATTGGCAAATTCTAGAAAACTCTTAACTGTAAACGGTCCTCTGAGCTGTTTGAGCGGTACAAGGGTGTAGCACGGAGCAGTCAATTTATTCTAATGTGAAGTTTGAGCCTAATCCAGCCTGCCCTTTGATATGTGATTAAAAAAGAAAAAGAAAAAAGTTTGCAGAGTGATCCGCTGCAGGACCAGAGGCCACCGGAGTGACTGCTGCAGCCTCGGCCCTTGTTGTGGTTCCTGACATCAGACCAGAGAAGATCTGAGCGCAGCTGACGGAGGAAAAAAGGAAAAAAAAAAGAGACAGACAGATATAGGCGGTGACCAGTGACGGCTCTTATTTCCTCTCTGTTTCCTCATTTCCTTCAGAAACGTCCAAATGATGTCACCGTGGGAGTAATAACTACAGCGCCGTTCAAGACTAATCCCCTGATGAGTGCTGTGACGACCGAGCTGCCACTACAGAGGCGCTCGCAGCCACTCCGGGCGGAGGGCGTGGTGCCGTGCCGAGCCTTGAGGGCATGTGTTTCCACCAACCGGAGAGAGCCGGGCGGGCGACCAGCCGGGGCGGCCCCACCCTTCGGGCCCTCCTGAGAGGCCGCGCTGGTAAATGGCCCTCGAAAAAGTGTTTGAAATAGTTGGAAGGATGACACACGCAAGGAAAAGAATGGCAAAGCCAAAGTAGCATGAAATATACTGGCCTTGAGCAGAGACAGAGACCAGAGAGCAATTTGTTTCCCCTTCTGCGAATTACAGGCCGGAGCCAGCCACTGTCTCTAAATGGGAACCAGCTCGGTTCTGCCCAGACACCACTATTTGGGCACAGTAAGTGATTTGAGTAGAGAAAAACACCAGCCAAAACCCCACGTCTCCTCTGGGCTATGAAGCCTGCCTGAAAATTCTTGGGTGTTCCTTTTAAAACAATCTCTGAAAAGACTTATATAAGTGCACAGTGGAAATATCTAATACGGTGTCAGACCTCTCAGGCGTCTGCTTTGTTTTATCAGTATCATGTTTGTATAAGCAGCCACGTGTCATCCCCATCAGCCCCGGCGCACGTGCGCTTCTGCACCAATCATGCGGCAATCTGATATGAGTCAGCAATATACGCTAAATTTGCGCACACACATGCATGCACAGGCAACCTCTTCCCGGCGTAGGAAACTTTCTTCTGGCTTTTGCTGTTTTGCATGAAATTAACTAAGTAAATTATTCTGGCAAGATCCTCAGCAGCAACTCTCCGGCTGAAGGAACTTCATTCAAACACAAGAAAGAAGCTGCAGATGGAAACACATCTGTCCCGCTAAATTCCTTCATTAGCTTAAGGGGAGGAGAGAAATCAAATGAATGAAGCTGATGGATTATGGGTCACCCTTGATTCAAAAAAGAGAAGAAAAAAAAGTGTGGAAATTTTTTGAAGTATTTTTTCTTGTAAATTTTCAACATAAAAAACTTTTCCCTAACAATTTTTTTTCTTTCAACAGTGCTCTACAAAATAAGGAGCATATGGTTTGATGTGGAGTTAGAATCGCTGCATTTTCAGGTGTAATGACAGAGGATGCTTCCCAGAAAAGCTACTCAATTAAGATCATGCTGTGACCTAAAAAAAAGAAAAAAGAAAAACGCTGACGAGGGCGAGGAAGCTGAGTCGCCTCTCAGAGACGAAGTCTGTACACGACTGACGCGCCTGTGACGGGCATGGACCACCCTCGCTGTGACGAGTTCATCACCGAGGGGTTCTGACACGAGGCCCATTGTTCTGACACGGCGCTTGAAAAGAACTTCTTTGCGCCGCCTTTGATGTGAGGATCTCCTCATCCATTTTCATCACGTAACCATGCTTCATTTGTTCTGATCTCAAAAGTCATTACTATCATTCTAACGTCAGCCTCACATTGAACATCTCACATTCTTGCATCAACCAGCCTTGCTAAATAGCTTCATACAAATATCTGCATGAAAAATAACGATGATAATATTGAACATCTGAACAACAAAATTCGGAAAAAAGGATTGATTTTATCCAATGACAACATATCTGTGACAGTGACACTGTTTCGTTTAAGTTCATTTTGCTCTCAGTCGCCCCCACCATCCCATGCCATGGACTTTCAGTCTGTCTCTGTGCCACTCCCATGAAATTTTAATTCCTGCAGGAATGGCAAATGTGATGATGGTGTGCATCCTGTCTTTTGAGGTTGAAAACCTCATTACATAAAAGGAACATTAATATCGTGCCCTTCTAAATTATTATTATTATTATTATACTACAGTATATTAGATGCTGTTTTCTATCATTTCCCACATGCATGACGAAACGTGTTTGCTGCGGCTCTTGGCATATGGATATTAGATGAGTCACGCGCTGGACAACTCGGCCCCGGTTCTGCTGAGTGAGCATATGATCCTATATATTTATTACAGCATACACATGTATAAATAATAACCTACAAACACACATTATGAATCTGGATTTGATGTAATGCGCTCCAGCCCGTGATGGGCGCTGAGGTCTACACCGTCGTGACAGACTCAAAGTGTCCTGGGAGGGAAAAAGAAAAGTGTCTGGTCACTGATGTCAACAAGCACAAACCACTGCATCAAATCAAATATATTAAAATGGCTCCTTTGAGTCTTTTCTTTCAACTGTACGGGTGTTTTTTTGTGTGTTTTTTTTCTTTCTTCCCTGCATGAGACACGCCAGCATTTCTACTTTGGGCTGTGCCATATATGATTTCAGCCAGTTGGTTTGATTCTCCGCTCACATCTCGTGCCCCTGTGGCCACTTAGCTCATCTTGTCCTCTGGAAAGGAACGTTATTGAAATGGATTAATCACCAGAGGGGTCCACTTTGAAGAAGCGCGCCGAGATGAAATAAAAAAAAAGGGGAGCAGGAGAGAGAGGGAGAGACGGTTTGGGGGGGAAAAGTGGATGTGAGTGGATAAGATGCTGCGTTTGTGGCCAAGGCAGCAGCGAGGATTTCAATAGGAAGCTGCTGGCACGGGCGCGTGGCTTAGGATTCCTGGCATTGCCTCCGTGTCTTCGGGGGGCTGACTTTGCGTGTCCACCATGCTAAGGTGGGCCAAGACCCCTCAGAATTCAACCCATATGCTCCCCCCTTTCTCTACCCAGCAGCACCCTGTGCCTCGGCCAAAGCACACAATCTGTCCCGATTACTGCCCCCCCTCCACCTCCCCGCTGCTGCCTTCACCTCCCTCTCATCTTTGATACTGGCCTCATCTAAAATATGCATGTGTCTGGTTGTCTCTGCACTATAATAACTCAGCTGCGACTACAAACCGCACACTACCCCACCTGTCTTCGCCTCTGTCTGCCTTCATCTCTTGCAAATTACGGCGAACACTTCCCGAGGCTTTGAGGCCGCTCTGATGTCAGGATCAACGTCAACAAAGTCACCTTGTAGAGCTGCGTTTTAAAAAAAGAAGAAAAAAAAATAAGAACAACAAGACGGGAGAATTTCAGCTCACACAAACAAGCTTTTTCCATGTCCTTGCCTTTCAAATTAGGTTTTTCCTGCGTTGGCCGGACATCCATCCATCATTCAGCGGGGGTGTGATATCAGAGCCCTTCGCCACACATGGCCATGCTGTTCCATGCCAGGCCAAAGCCATGGGGCAGGGCAGACAGTAGCTGCAGTTCTCATGCCGAGCGCCGGCTATATTGGACATTTTTGGCCCGGCGCTGGGGGACGAGTGCAACTGCAGACGGCCCCAGTCCACAGCGGGCTTCTGATGGCTGCTTATTCAGTCAGAGTGCCCCACTAATGGCCTGCCACATGTAACCAGAACGAGCCAGACTCTCTCTGCAGCGGCCACATGTCTCTGAAAATACTTATACAGCGTATACCGAGCAACCAAAACATACATTTACATCCAAACTTGGCCCCACAAATGAACAACAAATGTATTTGGAGTCAATCTTTGGCTGTAAGACGTCAAAAGATATTGAAAAAAAGCTCGCTGCAATTTCCCCGAGGCCAAGGTGACATCTTCACATTCGCTCTTAATCAGCTCTGCACAGTAAACATCCCAGTGTTCTGTGTAGTAAACCAAGAAAATTGTGTTGAAGATTGTTATTGTTCTCAATTTTACCATTTGAGTTTGATTTGATTTGCTTGTTCTGGTTATTCTGCACACATTCTGGTCACTGTGGGAATATATTGTGTTGCTTGTTCTGCAAAGACTTCCTATTTAAAAGATATAATTGATTATTGATTGACTATAATTTTAATATTAACAAGTGTAAAAATGAAAACATCATAGGCATCTTCCTTACAATGTGAATTTGAAAGATTCAATGTGCCTCCCCCCCGATTCACTGTTGTGCCCCCCACCAGAAAATACTCTGGATCCGCCCCTGTTTAAAATGACAAAATGATAGAAAGTGACTTCAAGAGTGCATATTCCTGCTTTCAATGATTCATCCTCACATTTCACAATCAGAAACCTTCGAAACAAAACACAGTTTCTCTTGCATTCAGGCACTGAAGTGCACACAAGCACACACACACAAAAACATAAATCAAAAAAAAAAAAAAGTACTTCCTTACTTCCTTGTATGAGGTAATAAATGGGTTTATTGATCCAATTTCAAAGCAATATAAGAGAAAACTCGCCACCTAGGAAACTCTGGTGACATGTTCACTCATAATTTCATTCTATTACGGCGCAAACAACCAAAGTAATACAAAGGGAGAGTGTGACAAATACACCTTGTCCGACGAACCCAATAGCAGCTTTCCGTTGCTGTCCGGACAGTTGTTTGCCTCTGCTGCACACGGCAACACCAGACATGTTTGTCTTCCTTTGGAGATGATGATGGTGGCATAATAGACTCCCAAGGACAACAAACAGCCTGACAAAAAGTGAGTTCAAAAGGGCTAATGAGTAACTGCAGACCAAATATTGGTGAGAAATGGGTCCAGGGAGGGCGACACTTCATTTTTTTTGTGTGTGTCCTTATTTTATCTTACATGCAGCCACCCAGTTCTGGCTGTGCTGTGCCATGTTGAAATACTTCCTTTGCTTTAACATGCTTTCATTAGGCCCTGAGTGGTCATTAATCACAGCACCCCTCTTGGACAAGCCTCAATGAAAGAGCGGGAGCGACTTAATGGCGGTTCATGGTGAAACAACACAACTCCACGTACGCTACAAAAGAGGTAGACAAGCACACAAAAGCGTGGCAGACACAGATAAATGGGAGTGCAGAAACACCACATGCGTGCGGAGGGATACGCGCAAGCGGGAGTGTTGCACTATGTTTTGCATATGTTTCACCATGCGAAGCCTTATCAGTGATGAAATGAGAAGACGTATGTCAAGAGGAAAGATCTGACTATCTGTGACAGACATCTAACAGATCTGATTCTCCTCCAGGGGAAACTATGAAATCCACCCCGTTCAATGAGACATAATCGGTCCTGACGCAAGTGAGACAACATCGAGTTTTCCGCAGCCAACTTGAAGAAAACGGCTCGGCTAAAAGCGGAGCCTGATGCTGAAGCTCATTTACTGTAAAGAAAGCTCCCGATGACTTCTCCATACGTTCAAGGCCCCTTTGTGTGGAAGAATATAAAATGAGCCCGCGTCTGTGAATCGGCGCTCGCCACGCCGTTTTAACTTCAGACAGATCCGTTTTATCAGTCTGACATCAGCAGTGGCCAAACCTTTTTTTTTTCTTCTTTTTTTTTTTCAAACAAGCCAAACCTAATTAAGTAGGTTTTGTTACACTACACCCTCATCCGACGCGTTATTTAATGTTGAATTGTCAATTAAACTTGTATGCTCCGGCGGTAGAGAAAGCCACAAATCTTCATCTCCATCTTTTATTCATCTGGCCTAGTTTGGGAGATACATAAAGACTTGTGGTATGCGCTGTCTGTTCATCACTGGCGCTGTATTCTCTAACAGCAGCAGTAATAACCTCCATGCCCTCTGATTGGATAACCTCTTTTAAAGGTGAGGTGACACCACTTGGTCACCTTTTTTTTTTCTTTTCTTTTTTACGCGTGTATGTGTCTGCGAATGTCGTGCTACAGTGACAGGGAACAGAAACAGTTCAAAGACTCCAGAGAACAAAAAAAAAAGGCAGGCGAGATTCCCAAAAAAAATCCCACAGCGGGTTTAGGAGTCACACCACATCAATTCAGAGCAGAAATCTGCTTCAAAGCCGATACCTCACAGCTCATTTACCTCCACGCTAATTTGTCATTCAGGGACTCCATGACAGTCGGCGAGTGAGGAACATGCACGATACTGACTCACAGATGGACATCTTCTGGCATTAAAGGCATCTTAATGTAATATTACAGTTGTCTTTTTTTTTTTTTTTGCCCCATTTCCAAAGCTTTAATAGCTGCCAGCTGTCAAATACCACTTTATCATTTGAAACGATTCTATTCAGACCGAGACGGGCCAAACAAAAAAACATCTCCGAGTATTTGTGTGGAAAGATTTTCAGCCTGCTAAACCTCTCGAAAATGAAAACACATTCACAACTGTGGAGGGTAGAAACTGTAAAAAAGAAAAAACAAAAGAGAAACAGGGACAGAAAGAGCGAGAGAGAGAAGTTTGTTCATACTTATTGGCACAGTAGGCCACAGGAAACAGAAACAGAGGAGTTCACATTCCCTCTTTTGGAATTCACCCGAAAGCCCATATCCATCCTTTATATTCTCCAGCCATTAAAATCAGACTGGGGAAATAAAACCCAGAAGCATTTTTTTGGGTAGAGGAATTTGAGAGGCAGAGCTGAAGAAGAAAAAAAAAACACCAAAAAAGAAAACAAATGTTCCATTTTACTCATTTTTCCTCCCTCAAACAGGAGGAATAAAATCTTTATCACGCTTTAAACCAAACGGCGCACACACACAACATCCCAGCGGAGTGGGTTAGACCTCGGGGAGCTACTATCACCTTTCAATCTGACAAAAAAAAGAAAGAAAGAAAAAAATCTGTCTACTTTTAACATTTTCAGCATCAGTCAAGATAAGTATGTGGAAATAGTTCCTGCATCGGGACGTTTCACGTAATATCAGATCAAATGCTCAATCACAAAACAGTAAAAGAAATTGATTTTCCAGTGGAAAAAAGTACAAAACAGGTACTACTCCCTGGCTCTGCCATTTGTGGCGAACCCCAAACTCCAAACAGGTTAAACCACAATCCATGAATTGTCTGCAAATACCATTTGCCTCAGTTCAGACTCACGGCTAGGCCTATATAGCACATTAGTGGAAGTCTCCAATGGGACAGATCAAAAAGAAACCTCTAAAACAGAACGGCTCGTAAAAAGTGCAAGGTGCATTAAATTCTCTTTTTTCCCCCTTTTGTCCACTGGTCAATGTTACATAGCTTACGCATTACACTTTTAGTGTCTTGTATGTGTGTGTCTACACGTGTGCTTTCATAGTTAGTGTGTATGTGATAAGAGAAAGGGCTCCTTGGACGCTCTTCACGGCCATGACATTTCTCCCTCTCAAACTGTAGGCCGTATATTACCGGCAACATTAAAATCTGCGCTGTAACTCAAGGGATGATGATCCAACAGCATTACACCCGGGCCACCCAGCAGAAATACCCCCCCTTTAACGATGGAAATGGAAGAAAGGAAAAGAATGATCAAACTGCCATAGGGTTTTAGTGCATGCAGCGCCTTTGATACGGGCCAGTCGACTGTAGCACAGACAGAAAGATCCCATTTTTTGCTCTGAGGGGGAAATAATGCAAACCAGCCACAGGAAGGGAAGGGAAGAGGGAGGTGGGAGGGATGGGACAGGGATGAGATGGGATGTGATGGGATGGGATGGGGTGCACATAGGTAAATGGAGAGCTGCCACAGCAGAGCGAGCTGTCCATGCTTCAGCGTGATGAAGACGTGGGGATGCGGTGCAGAATCTGGGAAGCGTCAGCGATGACGAGCGACCGCCACGCAATTCATCTCCATTAACTCCTGTTCACCTCTCCTTTGAACTGTCATCTGACTGGACTGAGTCTGTGCATATGTTGCCTACGCACCATGGCTCTGTGTATTCAGTGTCTACTGTATGTGTGTGACGGTGAGGGTGCGTGTCTGTGTGTGCACCCTATGACTGAATTTACCCAGATTCATTCATTTTCTGTAGAAAAATACTGTTTAATGGATGTTTTAAAAACTATTTAACTTATCTACTGCTTCTGTGATTTCTTAAGTTATATATTATATATCTGAATATAGTTATAGTATAATATGATAATGAAATAGTTAATTTAGATATCAACAGCATCATTTTTTCAGCTTTGAAAGTAGTTTTCCCTCAAAATTTTCTGTATTTTATATCAATTTATGAATGAAATTAGATTAAAAAACATTATAAAAGACAGTGAACACTGATCTTGTCACAAGTTTTTTACTTGACCTTATACTTGACCCTCTGTGTAACTTCATTTTCATTATTTAGGGCAGATGGGACACCACAGTGGTATTGGAAAGTAAGTTACAATACAGGTTACAGGGATTTATATGTATTTGTTTAATGTTTTAATAGTAGATAGATACAATTATTAATTTATTGATGACTAGTACTTATTACTAGCTACAGAGATTCAAGATGCAGACTAATTCTCCTAAAGCCTGAGGAATTTAAGCAAAGGAAAACTAAAGTAAAAGTCTAATCAAGTGGTTCGGCGTCTGAACAGTAACATCTGAGCACAGAGACATGATGATGTGTTGCTCGTATCAGTAGTTAAGGCGAGTGATGATGCCCGTGAACCATAATGGCCTCTTTTTTTCCCCCTGGACCCATTGAACAGGAGCCTAATGATCTTTGAGACCAGATGAGACGCATCAACCCTCGAGCCTCCTCCTGTGTGAGAACCCAAACACACACACACACATCGGGAAGCACTCATGCAGAACACACAGTTAGAATTATGCACACGAGAGCACAGCAGAAAAGCTCATATCATGAGGGTAATGAGTGTGTGGATACTTATATTGTGCACCTGGTTTATAGACAACAGCGGTACGAGGGATACTTTACACCTGACTAAGAAGCGGCGGTCTCATCTTGTGCAGCTGAAATGATCAGCGCCAGTGGTGAGAGTAAGCTTAGACAGGAGGGGGGGCAGGGGGGTAGATTTTTAGGGGTCCAGTGGGTAGACAAGTGCCCCTGCTTCAGACACACACCGTCTGTCTGCTCATCCGCTCCCAAGGATGTCACTCCATTCATCATCCCGCTGCACACCACGCAGCTCCGCTTAGCCGCATTCTTCGGTTACAATCAGGCTTTCATACTCATCCTCTGATGACTAAGCCAGACACGGGAACAGACAGTAGCTCCTCAGTTGGCTCTCGGTGGCAGGAGATCCGAGGAGGCTGATACCCCGGCCCCGTGAGCATCTGCCAATCCACGCGTGTAAAACTATACCTACGGAGAGATTGTGTGAAGAGGCTATGTGGCATAATCCTGTGTAATCTACAGTATGGATCTAAAATTACTGTTAACGGGTTTTAATGATACAATAGCCGGAGCATGGGAGTGACGATCCTTTGATAAATTACCTGGGAAATGTGGGTTGCAAAGAAGGGATAAGAAAAATGTCCCGAAGGGTTGAACGAAGCAGGTTTATGAGAGAGTCAAACTGATCTGAACTCGAAGGTTGAAATTGAATTGAAAATAAAGCATTTAAATTCACAAAAAAAGAGGGCTGCATTTATGCAACTTAAAGGGATAGTTCTGCATTTTGGCCCATTGTCATAATGGCTTTAGTCTTAGCAGTAGGTTTGTTACTTTGTGGGTGCAAGCTATTTTTAGAACGGCGGAGCAGAGCCGTGAGCTGCTCAGAGCTACGCTACGGAGGCTAGTGGGATTTCTTGGTTTCCCTCATCATACTCATACAAATACACAATCCAACAACTCCAAAACACTCTCATGGACAAGTTGTGACCTGCACATTCACCACGTGATGAGATAATCATTTAAATTTTATTACGAGACAGAGTTGGCTTTTTTGCCAAAATGTTGAACTATCCCTTTAACTATAGAATTCTCAGCAGTGAACCCATGAGGCTCGAACAATGCGGCCTGGACGAAAGTAGGTATTCATTTGATAAATGTAGAGAAAAAGTAATTCACTATCCTCATTCAACACGCTGCAACTCGACGATTCGTATTTGAACAAGTCTGACATATTGTGTTCCTAACCTTCCACCCCGTCCCCCTCCTCTGAAAGTGTGTTCAGCGCACACAAAGACACAAAGCGGTGTTCAGATGTGGTGCAATTTGGCACAAAGTCGCTGGAAAAGACTCGAATGGACAATTTGCTCTCGATGGCATGAACCGAGGTGAGGACACGTCTGCGAAAATGATGTGCTTCTCCTGAGGCTTTGTCAGTCTTCTTCATAACCGTACCGAGACGAGACGAGAGGAGGGGGAAAAAGAGAGAGAGATAAATAACAAAAAAAAAAAGACTTGTTGCCTCGAGAGGAGATGTGGTACCGTACCGAAACCACGTCATGCTGAGCCCGCCCTCGCTTCTGAGAGACAACATTCATCATTCACGCGGCCACATGAGGTCACTCGGTTGTCGAGGAAATGTCATGAGGTAATTCTACAGAGTTTCGCTGAACCACCAATGCTGTTATTTGTCTGTCACTGACCGCTTCACTTTGGATTTGGATCTAGTTTTTTTTTTCTTTGCATCATAACCAATGATTAGTGTCTGTACAGACTCATCTGCTGATGATTTCCTCATCAATTCCTGTCTGGATTGTTGCCATTTAATTTTATGTCACCTTATTAATTAGAATTAGAAGACAGGAAATTCATCTTACTATCTACTATTTGAGCTCTAAATATTAGATGAATGGGATCAACCAAATGGTTTTTCACTCTCTACTCGCATCTCATAACTTTTCAAAGCATTTCAAATGAATAGTCCAGGTAACATTGAGTGGGCGGCTGGACCCAGTTGACTTGTCCTGGTCCAGACAATTACATAATTGACCTGGTTTTGGCTTTGGGGCATTGGAGAAGTCAGGACGTTTTATATTAGCGTCTTCTCAGACTTTGTGGGTTTAAATATGCCAGTTCAGATTGCTTTGGCTTGAGTTCTTCAACCTTGCTGGTTATCATCTTGATTTCTTTATTAATGGCTGCCACTGGTTTAGGCTGGGTTGTACTGTACAACCGTTCTTCATCATTTTGCTGGGTAACCATAACATTTGCAAGGGCTTTTGGCTCCTAGTTGTAGTCATAGCAGTAATTTTTCAAAGTCAAAATCAGCCCCTGTTTCTATTTAAGTATTTAAGAACTGTTTGTTTTATCAGAGGTTTCAAGCTTCATCATCTGTCCTCCAGCTTGCCATCATGTGACTTTTTGACCTCACTTTCATCTCATAATCAGTTCTTAATGTTATTAAGCCAGAAACCACTACTGTGTTTGTATCATCCAGTCCACAGTGTCAAACACACGGCGGTCAAGCAGATCAGCTCAGCTCCGGGTGGTTCAGCCTCCGTCGTCTGATGACTCAGGCTTTGTCATTCTCTCCAGTGAAGCCGTTAGCCGCTGACCCACAAAACCTCTGCTCTGCTTTGTTGTACTTCCTCAGCATTTTGACTGTTGTCGCATCTACATGACAAATCTTTACATTGTAAAAACATCGATATTCCCCCCTGGTTACAAACTGGGAGGTCAGTTCGGCGGACCAAAAGTCCCAAGCCTGACAGTCGGCCGAGCTGCAGAGTGCTCCCCCGAGGAGCGCAGAGGAAAACCAGACCACTTCTCCTTGTAGTTCTTCCACCATCCGTTGATGTAGATGACATCAGCCCATGGCACAAGTGCAGAAAACATACAGGCGGATGACACGGAGAATGGTGCAGATTAAAGATGCCTCCTCTGTGATTAATACATGTTATAAAGATGAAAATAAGCAGCGCTCCTTTAATATCTACCAGCGATGTGAATCACACAAACCCCACTTGCTTGAAAATAGAAAACCTGAGTAATGAAAACCCGTCTTTGGATAAATCATTTTGAAAAAATATGTCATCTGAAATGATTGTAAAAGCATTTTAATGATGGCCTGTGTAAGAAAATCCTTTGATGAAATACCTGCTCTGGTTCCTGCTTTTTGACACAGTAAAAGGAGAAGGTAGCTGAATCCCCCTACCTGTCACATTAAGAACCCTAAAAGCTCTCAGGATGTGTTTCTCAGAAGGGGATTCAGAGTTGCAGAGCCAGCGAGCCTCCCGCAGACAAACCCAAACAAGAGGAAGATTTACAGATACCCCCGTAGCTTGGGTGAAGTTTCACATGAGGGAGAGAATAAAGAGGCTGGAGAGAGGAGTGTATTTCTCTCAACACTGATCGAAAGATTACAGAAAGAAGGTCTGCTTTTTTGAAGTCGTCCGCCCTTATGCCGATTCTCTCTGCGATCGGCTTCGCGTGACAGTTCTCGGAGAAATATCTGCGTTGGATCATCGGAAAAGCCAGCCAACGTAAGTTCTGACGTTTCCTATCAAGAGGTTTCATTGATTGATTATTTTGGAAGCGGCGCTCCATTCACATGGCAGGAGCGCTGTGATGATAAAAGACTCTGGAATATGTGTTGGATTAAATAAAGTAAAAAAGCTCAAGGAGTCCTGAGAAGGTCACCAGCTTCACACCATCACCTGAGGAATTCCTTTTATGCTAAATTCTTTTCTTTCAAGTCATATTTACCTATGATTATTCATATATAGGAGCTCAGCGGTTGGGAGGGGGTGGGCGTGTGCATGGAGTTGGGTATGAGGTGAAAAACAAGAGTTGAAATGGCCGAGGGAAATCATTACCAGCTTGAGAGCGGGGGGAAAAAAAGAGGGAAATCCACAGTAGAATTCCTGGACTGGAAACTTTGCTACAGGGGCTGTTCTGCAATTAAAGAATTTGTAGGAGAGGACGAGTCTCCAGGAACGGGAAAAAAGAAAATGCCTTTATATATATGGGTATGGTTGGTCCTCTATGATCCTTATAGGAGGGGACACACTATTCGTAACTGTAAAACTGAAATGTTTAAAATAGAGAATGAGAATATCAATGAACACACCATCACAGTATGCACAGATATGCATTAAAATACATTTTAAAAAATTAGAGTATTAGGGCCACACTGACAAATAAAAAAATCTCAAACTTCGAGAATAAAGTCATAAATTTACGACTTAATTCTCGTAAATGTACGACTTAATTCTCAAAGTCTGTGGGTCGTACCATAATGATTCTTTAGGTGCGATATGTAAAAAAAAAAAAAAAAAAGTCAATGCAAATGCACAATTTTTTTTAAATATTTTCAATCAGAAATTAAACTTTGAATAAGGTTAATAGGGTTGTAAATTTGACTAATGCATCTTTGTGTATAAATGTAATGTTTAATTGTTTAATATTAACGTTTTCTTTTCTTTAACAGGGAAATATTTCTAAAAACAATATTTGTGTCCACATCCTCCGAGTGATGGGAGGGTAAATTTTGGATGCTGACTCACAGAGGGGTTTGATGTTGTGACTCTATAAGGAAAGTCTCACCGTCAGCCTGTGGCAGGTGGGAACAGTAGAAAGCACTTAGCCTCCGTCACCGCAGCAACGTGCCGCTGCAGCAGCTGCTGACATCGGAGTTCCAGATGCAGCCTCATCCTGTTCTGGACGTATGATACATATGTGGGATTAAATACAGAGTTTTATTCCTGCTCATTTCCATGGTGATGTTCTCCTGACAACATTTCACCTGTTCCACTTATTTGCATTACTTCTCTTTCCTAAATCCCGGAGTTTCACTTCTTCTTCTCTTTCACATTATCATCTTTCTCTTCGCTTCCTCCCGTCCAGCACCGAGACTTAAGTGTCTGGCTTTCCTCCCAAATGTTAAAAATTGGATAAATACTTTATGACAGTGATGTTAACCCCATGACAACTTCTAATATGATGATTTATCGCAGCCAAATGCATCTCTGGGCATATGGGTATGTGCTAGTGGCCTGGCTCGGCGTCTGTGTCAGGTCTGCTTACCATATCCTTCGCGTGACGGCTAAAAGATCTCGCACCTTATCGACTGCCCCCGCTTTTTAATGGCGTGCATGTGCACAGAGGAAGTCTGAACGTATCCGCAACAACTGTGGACAAAATCAGTATCAATCACTTGAGGAAAAAAAAAAAAATCCTCAAATATCTGTGGGTTTGGCCGTTCCCAGCCACAGGAACCCCAAAAATCCTAATAGACACATTTATACTCGCTCTGGCAGACACGCCACCCGATGTCGGGATCTCCATTCATTCTCTCTAAGAATATTCACCGGTTTATGGGAAACAAATCCAAAACGGCAAGAGGAATTTGGAAGTCCGCTACTGTAGATCTATTAGGTGTCCATACTATTATTCTACCGAAACTATCTTTATGGCTTCAGCAGGTATGCAGATGTGGGAGTATTTTAGAGCCTCCGTCACACGAAAATGAAGTACCTCCATTTGACATAAATTTTAGAATCGCCATAATAACTTAATATATCACAAACCAGAAAGCAGAACTTTCCAAGCCCTGCCGTTCCCGTCGAGGCTCTTTTCAACATGCTTCTCTGCTGAGGAGAACCAGATCACAGCCGCTCTCCTCAGTCCGGCCTGACCTTCTCTCTTCCTCCTGCTCAATCGGGTCCTGGAGCCACCGGTTCCTGCGTGGGCTTATCAGGCTGATAAGTCTGTGCCTCCTTCCCAGGCAGCTCTGGAGCTCTCAGGCCCTCAGGACTCTGGGAGGGAATAGAGGCTGCCTCTCAGGGCTTATCTCCCCTTAACCCGGCAGCGCACAGCCAAAGCCAAGGCCAGCCAGGTGGGCATCCCTGCAAGGCATGTCAGCACCATGCCAACCCCCTCACCCCCACCTCACCGCCCTGCACCAACACACACACACGTACACCACCCTAGTCGCTAGCCCTGGGCCTGTTGCCTCCTTCCCTTCCATTACTATCTACACTTGGCAGCAGGGTCAGCGCACAACATGCAGCGGATATTACTGATATGTGGGAGGCAGCAGAGAAGCAGCAGCACACAGTGTTTCTCCTTCACCAAGTCGTCTTTGTCAAAACTGCTACTGAGAGAACAAAAGTGTTATTGGTCCTGCTACAAGTACAACATGAATGAATTACTAAAGAAAATAATGAACCTTCTCACGTTTTCCTCTACCTATTCATCAAGTCATACAATAGATGTGAATCCATTTAATCTGTGCTTTTGCCAGCTCTCATTCAGTGTATTTCTTAAAGGGGACATATTATGGAAATAACATTTTTGAAGGCCCTTTTTTTAATTTTTAACATATATTTGGGTGTTTGTCTTGCCTTTCAGCCTCCAAAATGTGAGAATTGACAAAACAATCTGTAATGTGCAGGCTCTCTAGGTTGAAATCCACCTGGTTCTATGAGCTGTTCCCTCAGTTGTCTTTCAATGATGTACAGTAACTAGGTTTTGAATTTGCATAATACCACCCCTACCTGGGACCGGTAGAAGGGGCGGGGCAAGCAGTGGTTCATTTGCATTTTAAAGGGACAGGCACTGAAACCAGCCGTTCTGAACGTGGCTGTTTTGAGCAGATGAAAAGAGCTGTGATGTTTGATCCTCAGGGTATTTTGACCACAGCATGTCACAGACATGTCTATAAGACACCTAGGAACTTTTTCATTTGTGGACAGGGGGCATAATACTGTATGTCTCCTTTAAGAAGAAAGTAGCTCCAAGGAGAACTGCAACTGGTTTTAGACTCAAAATTACAATTTTTTACATGAAAATCTGCACATCTATCTGTGATTTGGTTGAACCTGCCCTTTAAGTTCAAACATACAGTATGTTACACCCACTTTTAAAATAAGCATATAGGCTACATAATAAGGTTTTCTTTTCTTTTCTTTTTTTTTACCCACCAATCGATTCCACAGTTTGCTATTCTGTAGAGACTGTGCACAGTAAAAAATGGGGTGTCAATATTGCAGTGTCAACCTATTTTAACCTAGATAGAGTATTTATAACTATATGGAGAGTAAACCCACTCTAAGAGGATAGTTAAAAGTCAGTGTCAACTCCTGAAAACATGCAGTGTAACTTTAACTCTACAGAGTGACATTTTTAACACTCTGGCGGCGCTGCAGCACCTGCAGCACATCGACGGTTAGTCTGGAGCAGAGCGAGGTCTGGAGCAGGTCTGGAGTCGTGCCATGGTCGGGTAAGTAACATCATGAACATGCTGGTGTTCATAGTTTAATAATTGTTTTCCACCTGAATACAGTTTTATCGGTTTATAAATGTTGATTGAGAACGTGCTGCCCATTCCTCTGTTGAATGGCTGTCAAGTAGCTACATGTCCCAGCAACTTGCTAACCTAGCAGTTCTATTCAGAAGTTCAACATTTCTCGTTGAGTTAAGCTGCACCGTTAAATGTGTGTGTTTTGCCTCAATGTGGGCACCATGGTGGGCACACACAAATATACGCTGCCTGTCTTATGGTGACGTTTTGTGTTATTGTTTACTAGTATGCTAACCGCGAATTAGCTTCAAGCTAATTCGCGGTTAGCTTAGTGATTAGCATACCGCGATACCGCAACGGTATTGAGAGTGAGGAGTTGACGTCACGACTCAAAGCCCCGCCCCCTCTCCGCCATGTTGGAAGGATTCCGGCTGCGAAAGCCTTACTAGTCTATGGGCAAAACACAACCGTCTACTCCGTAATTTACTGTTTTACAATGCCTGGAAATCACTGCTGTGTTAAAAACTGTTCCAGTACTTCAAAGAATTGTAATGAAAAACGTAGCAACAACGGGATACAGTTTTTTTTAGTATTGAGAATCTGTGTCATTGCGCTGCAGGGAGCTCGTATGGGTCGATGTTTTGGATGTCTGAGAGCTTCTCCACCTAGTTGTTTAGCGCTAGGTGTGAGCTTGTTCCTGTAATGTCCCTTTTCTTTCTCCTTCAAAGGTTGAATATGTAGGATTACCAACAACAGAATACCAGACCATTGCTAGGTAAAACGGGTCGTTGCTAGGCTAGGGACAGCAGAGGAGGAGAACTATGCAGGATTTACCTTGTGTTTATTTTTATTTTTTTTACCGTCATTTAACAGCATAATAAATGACTTGTAGCTTGTTCCAGGGAGAGTGGAGGCTCTCTGCCTTCCACACCGTTGCTGGAAACCAAACCTGCGATCACAGCCTCCGCTGTCACTGCTCTCATCAAGTTGAAAAAAAAAAAGCTCCACCGGGAGTCGGCGACAGTAAACGTGTTTATGACAGATTAGACTACACAAATACACCCATCCTAACATGTATATGATAATCCATTTATCCACCGATTGATTATTAAAAAGGCTTCATTGAAAACAGACGCATACGACCGGGAGGAGGCAGGAAAACAGCGGAGAAGTGAGCCAGGTCTCTGCTCCTCATTGACTCCAGCAGAACGGACCGATGTTTTAAAACTGCCAGCGTCTCCAAAATATTTACTATAGAAACACCAAATCGTACCAGATTTTTCAGGAAGTCATTAGAGCACTGTCAGTCTGTGTTTTGTTCTGATAGGAGTTACCGTTTTGTCACTGGAAGCCTAAATGCGAGACCAGTAGTCGCGTCACTGTGTTATTCTGAGGACATTGCCCCTGGCAACCGGTAGCGTCTCCTTCCAACATGGCCGACCGGCTCAAACCCCGCCCACACCAGACCAAATCGTCACGTGACTCCTCACTCTCAATAGCCCCCCTCCCTCTCCCTCCTATGTGGCCTCAAATACTCGACGACTCAAACGGTCAGTTGGTCGGTTAGCCATTTTATGAAGTTGCCGAAGTGGTGTTTATAGACTGAGTGTTGCCTAAAAAATTACACAAAGACAGCAAAGTTGCAGGGCAGATAGCCTACTGTTGTTGCTAACTTAGCTCACTGAGGAATGGAGCTAAAACTGTGACTCAAAGTTGTGCATGTCTGGTGGGGTTATATTACACCCTGAGGGTTTATTTCTCCAAAACGACTGACTTACACTTACTCACTCACTTACACTTGACAAGAAACTTGGTTGTCATTTTTTTAAACCTTTGTTCATTTTATTAGAATATGCTGCTGTGCGTGTCATTCGGTGGGGACCAGAAGCATGTCAGGCTGTCTTGGATGCCTCATGCTTTCATGGAAGAAGGTTAGTACATCAGACACAAACACAAAATCACAACCTTTTACTTAGTTAATACACCTAATTTATCATAAACAATTCCTCTGAGTTCATAACTGTTTCTGCTCTGTCTCAAGGTGGCGGGCCAGGCCGTGGTCAACCCTGACCCGTCACTGCAAGCCATGGACTTATACCGAGCCCAGGGCTCCTACATTTAATGAGAAATGGTAAGACTAGGACTGTTTTTAATTACTATTGTTTGTAATTGTGCCAGTTTAATGTACACATAGCATAAAATGTCATATTTTATATCTTCTTACCACTTACACTGTCTTTTATTTTATTATTGTGTTTGTTGACATTTAGGCTTGGACAGTGACATGTCTGCCATCTCCTTCATCTCTTGCCACCATCCGCCCAGGGTAGGAAGAGGCCAGGGAAGACGTCAGCAAGTCAGACTGTGGAACACCTCATCAAATTCATAAAAGTATGCTGGACAGTTGTTTGAAATATGCTTTTCATCACCTCAGTCTCATGTACAGTGATCTATTGCAAGAGATTTGTCACTAAATATTGCTGTTTAATGTTTGGTTTTAGGCTGGAACCTGTGCACAGCAGCATCTCAACAACATCGGCCACAGCAGCCAGCCTTACCTCCTCGCTCAGGGGCCTACGAGAAGCAGCATCCACACCCTCTTTCAAGAACATTGCCATGTGTATGAAGTAACAAGGAGAAAGCAAGATTTTGTTGTCTTTCATGTTGACAACCTGCCTTGACATACAGATGTATGGAGTGAATGACACAGCTCTATTTGTTGTCCCATATTGCTTCATCTGGTGAGCATTAAAGCAAGTTGTTACTGTAACCTCGTTTGTGTTTTATTTATTTTATTAATAATTAATTAATCATTATTTGGATCAAAGCAGTTAAGTCGCATGCACACATCACCTAGGTATAATAAAATATAAAAATAACACTGTGGAGAAATAAAAAATTAAATATTATTACACATTAGAGTGTAATTTTAAGAACTAATTTTGGAGTAAAATTAACTATATAAAGTGTAATCATATTACTCTGAACAGTGTGAACAAACCTCAGTGTTAAATATTTTTACACATTTCATTGTTATTTTTGACACTGAATTGAGTAGAATTAACTCTGAAAAGTTGACACTGGCCATTGAGTAAATTTTACTCTATTTTTGAGTGGGACCAAATATTATCTGAAATGGAGTTAAATTCAACTCTTTAAGAGTTAAATTGACACTTGGTTTTTTACTGTGTGCAAAAAAAAAAAAAGTGTTGCCTCAGTTGGTGTTTGTGTATTTTTAAAACTTATTTTGAAGCTGTGTAGCCAAAACATTTCTAGTTTAGCAACATTGTGCTTGGCAGGTGACAGGTGTGTCTACACCACAGTGTCTTTGCTCTGAAAGATGTTACAGCAGAAAAGGGATTAAAAGAAATTGCGGGTTTACCCTAAAGTTGTGTTCACATCGATGACAACTGCAGCCGGAGCAGATAAATATCCACACCCAAGAGAAAATAAGAATCAAAACCTTTCCCATTGCCAAAAATACAGAGTCCAATATCAGTGACCAAAAGGGGGGGGGGTTTACTTTGTCCTATCATTTTTTATGCCACATGAAGTGAAAATCACCAGACTGTGAAGCATACAGTAATAACCAGCGGACAGGCTCATTGTTCCTCAGCAGCAGAACAAGGTGCAGCACTTCCACTGCACTGCAAAGTCAGCAAACCTCCCACTTCCAGACTCAAACTTCTCCTGCACTCTACTTTCCGCTCGCAGGCTTCTCCTCCGCGATGGTGTTTTAATTCAGTGGAGATTTCCCTGGAAGCCTACCCCTGATCTGATAATGTGCTGAATATTAGATTTTTAGAGCAAGGAGAGTGTTTACACATGGTAACACTGATTGGCCCCCTGAAGTGACTATTTGTGATTAGGAATGAAAGAGGTTCATTAATGATCGTAACCAATTGTTAGTCTTGGGGGCACGAGATGTTTTTTTTTTTTGCAGCGGTGTCAACTCAGCGCTTCACCAGAGGTAACCATGGGGAACAGATTCATAAAATATGATCTGTATGTTTTTGCTTCTATGGAGTAGACAGAGAGCTGCTGTATCAAAGAAACGATTTAATATAAACACAGACAATAACCTACTTCCATTGGCTTCAAAAGACCTAACCCCCCCCTCCCCTCCCAATCCCTCCTCAGCACCTTATCAGGGAAAAGTTAGATACCAACACTAATGCTAATTAAGACTTGTGTGCACTGTATGACCTGCTGGGTGAAAATATCTGCCATCACCTGCCATCATCTCAAGGGGGAAAACGCAATATAATCACCTGCCTGCAAATGCGTGTGCAGAAATATTTATAGTCTCACACATACATAATACTTATCTGTATGTTCTGCAGTATTCTCGCTGCTCAGATTGCAACTAAGGATTATTTTTAAATGACTTATTTCACCTGTCAATTATTTCCTTTTCCTGATTTTTTCCTTTTTTGGCAGTTTATGCCTTTAATGGGACACGGACATTTTCGTAGCAAGTGATGGGAAGGTTTTTTCTAGGTGCGAGCCACTGCAGCATCTCAATTATCTATTATACTGTAATTATATAGCTCTAAAATTTCCTCAGGGATATTTTGATAGTACCACAGGGGGGGGGTGGTACTGCCGGGCATACCATCTCTACCAACATGGGAATCAAACCCATTCACAATTCATATTCTAAAGAGAAAAGTAATAGCACAGCGATCCCGATAATTTGTCCTACAACTTCGAGAATCGAATTTTGTCCGGAAGATGAAAAATAAAAACTAGAAAAAATTCTCCGGTATAACAATAGTGCTCGGTGTGATTGCCCCGTGGCCCTAATAAATGATCGATTTAGGCTATCAAATCAAAAACATACAAATAAAACCAGAACATTCTGTGTTCAAAATCCATCAGCTAATAGAACAAAAAGGCTGTAATTGATCATCTGATGAAGTGCTGGTTCTGGCAACCAAAGCCAACATCACAACCCACACACCTTTCCTGTGATCCGACACATGGAAGACACCAATCACACGCAAGCACGCATAACAGCATCACATAACTCCCCTCCGCCTGCACAGCTGTACGCATGCCATGTGCCAGCGAACGTAAAAGGAAGCGGGGCAGAAATCAATGCGCCGCCGCTTCAACCTGTGTTTACTCTGCTGCCGATCACGTTTCCACCCTGTGGTGGAGCAGAAACCACACGGACCTGAGAGGGAGAGCGCTCAGGAGACATAACAGAGCCTAATGAAGTGGCCTGCTGGTTTGCATATAGCTTAGGGTCACAATGTGTATCCAGCAGCAGCCATACCGTGCTCGCTGTACAGTACATATGATTCGGTTTGATTTACTTCAACTAAAACAAATATACATGTTGGAAAGTATGCATATCTAAGCTGGGAATGACACATGAAAGTAATGAGAAAAAGAAACATATTCCCAGTGTAAACCTTCAACCATGAATGCATTACACCCAGTGCCAAGTTTAAAGGAGTTACTTAAAATATCATGGTTACACTTATACAGGAAGTGAAGCTCAAACAAACAAATGTTTGGGCTGTTTTTTCTTTGCATCTCTGTGACCACTCAGAGTCTGCTGTTTGTTTATCATGAGCGCTGCCAGGGTCTTTGCATGCATCTGACCAATTCTGACCTTTTTTTTTTTTTTTTAACTTCTCGCAAACAACCGGAGGTTAAAGGACATTTTTATGGTTTTCATTTTTCTGCCACGTAGAAAGTTGGAAACCTTAGATTTTTCACTGGCATCCAATGGCATTTTTACGACATGCCTGCAGAGTATAGCACCAATGCACTGTAACCATTGGAAAAACAACTGTGTTATTGTACTGGGACGGAGCCAAAGGGCAGAGCTGGGCGTTTGCGCAGAAATTATTCAATTACATAACAATCAAACACGTCTTTTTCTTTGGTAAACACCCTTTTCCTTTCTATTTAAAATGACATTTTCTTATTTATCCATGAGCGAGCGAGCGAGCAAACTGACTAAAAGGAAATCTCAGAAGTTCTTATTGGTCCTTGTTGGCTTGTTAAGAAAGCCGCCCCTGCACCTGCCTGAGCATTTCTCCACTCAGTCAGTGGAGGAGGTGTGAAGGTCCACAGCAGAGGCGGAGGGAAGGGGGCGTCAGAATGATGTAGAGGGTGGTGGGAGTGGGGTGTCGCTTTTTTTTTTTTTTTTTTTTTTTTTATGAGGGCGGGGGTTGATGCTCCGGGGGAGTGTTTGATTGACGGGTGCAGACAGGGATCGTGGCAACAAGTGGACTGCAGTTACTTCAGCTGCACCGTGGAGGAGCGGGGAGGGGTGGGAGGGGGGCAGGAGGGAGAAAACAACCTCAGCTGTGACGAATCCGCGGGCCTTTGGAGTTCAAAGGCTCCGACTCTTGAAGGGGAATGGGGATGAGGAGGTTTGTGTTTGGAGCGGAGGTGTTTTGAATTAAAGAATGCATGTCAGACTGATAGTGATCTGGGAGGGACGTTTCTCTGAGAATTTATTCATGCGGATGGAGCTCGGGCGGCGGGCGCAGCTCGTCTGCGTTTAGGCTGTGAGGCTAATTAAAAGCGACAGAAAATATGCGTTTGATTCCCCAGTTTTACGAGGACTGCTCCATCCATTTCTTGTTTTATGGTGCAATGCTCTGCACTGTAGCCTTGTGTGTGGTTGCAATACTTTCGGTATTCGTCGAGTCCAACGTCCACAAGTCACCAAGAGACCGAGACGATGTCTTCGAGTAGCCGTCCAACCAACAGTCAAAAGACAGACAGATCGCTTGCAAATTACACACAACGAAGAAAAACATTGAATCCTCAAAGCTGGAACCGAATTCTAAGGAGCTAATTGACGATCTGTGTGACCACTGTTTGCCACCTACCATGCAAAACATCAATGGAGAGCAGGGACAGGCCAGGAATTTGACTCCATCCCGGGCCACCCTCATGCAAACCATCAGACTGCTGATGTTGTAGGCTACACTTATTTGTTGATGTAACAGGCGCCACACTGGTTGTAAAATGTATTTCACTTATCCAGATTTCAAAATACAAAAAAATCGGGACGGACCAACAAATATGAAAACACACATTTTAAATTATGACTTGTTTTCTTACCATTTGAGTAAATGCGTGTTATAACAAGAGACAGCAGTTACACATTCTTTCTTGCTGAATTAGGCTAAACAAAAACCACTGCTCTCTGGTTACACGTCTTATCTTTTTGGAATTGAATGATCCCAATTATCACTGATGGCTGTTTTCAAAAGTAAAGACATAAGTGAGAGCAGTGAGAACACAAACTGCAAGCTACTGCAATTCAGCAAGGTAGTCGTCATCATTGTTTTATCACCACTAATACTGAATAAAGACATTGGATGGTTACTGCTTTCAAGCATGAAGAATGAAAAAAGTGCCTTGATTCCATAAGAAATGGGGATTGTAATAAGACGACTTTCAATCTTTGCGTCGGAAATACATTTGAAATAACCTACTCAACCAAAGCTCCGTGCATGATTCAGAAATAATCTTATTAAAAAAAAAGACTCAATCCTTCTGCTATGTGCTTTACTCGTTAAAACAAGTTTTATAAAAGACCAAAGTTCTCTTGCTGTTTTCTCACCGCCGTCTACAAACGGGAAGGATCAATTTAATTTCATTAATAAATCACAGACTCCTCGGCAGAGCCTCGATCCTCGGAGAGAGAAATGAATACCAGCTCCTGCCATCTGAGCATCCCACCACATAACCGTCTGAGACAGAAGTCCACTCTGATTGGAGGGCGGGTGGGGGCACAAAGACACACCAAATAACACTTGAAAGAAAAGAGAATTTGAATTATCTGTTCAGACAGTAAATTTGGATTAGGCTTTCCACCATTGTTATGGTTGGCGCGAGCGCCTCGATTCCCGTTACAAAACCGCACATGCCTCTCTGGGCGGCACGACGGGGAGAACCAGGAGTGAAGTGGCGGTGGAGGTGGATGTGGATGTGGGGGAGTGGGACACCTGAGCAGGGGAGGTGGGCACCCAAGAGATCTCTCCAGTTCCAGCTAAAACACAGACTATTTAGGGAGGAATAATAAAAATGCCTAACCTTGTTAAGTATAGGGGCAAGTATTCTCATAACATTCACATGCAGAGGCGTGGGGGAATTCAGTCATTGAACTGGTCGGGGCTGAGCTCGCATCACACTGTTTTTACTCCCCACGGTGCCTGCAGCAAGACTAGATTGCCTTTCCTAAGCCCCTCAAATAATATAGGCGGTGTGAAATGGCAAGAATGTTCCAATCTGATTCGACATAAGGGGAGGATTGTTTCATTTCAATCTTTCTTTCTTGCTCTGTATTTCTGTCACAGACACATGCAGGCAGACATGGGGCCCGTCCTTTGAGACAGGCTGTAAAAATGGCTAGCAGTTTTTTTTTTTTCTTTTTCTTCTTCCATTGGTTTTGAGAGTTGTGCGGCGTGTAATTGGCAACTCTGGCCTCGGGATCTTTAAGCAGATAATAACTGTCTGTGTCTGAGAAGGGTGTCTCAGACCAAATGTGCTAAATTCATTACCTGGGACCATTATTCAATTACTCCACTCTATTAGGACATCAATTATCTGCAGTAGTGCTACACTGGAGCGGGATAAAGATGAGCACCTGGCTCACCGGGAGACTCTGTCTTCCATAAAGATGAAAGACAGATTAGGGCATGCAAAAAAAAAAAAAAGCTAATGGGGTCTCTGATACAGAGGGAAGGTTAAAAATGCATGATCCTTCAAGTTCAAGTCGCATTGCAAAAAAAGCGATGGTGGAACGACTGCAGCATCAGCATCACTGTGTTGTTCAAGGAAATGGCAAATGCAGCCAAAACAACAACTTGTCACACCATAACAATCATAGCAACACAACTGAGTGAATGAATGATTTCCAGTAAAAAAAAAAAAGAATGCAGAAAACCAGATGACAAAAGAATGTGAGCTAGCAGTAAGAAGAACAATTACCGCCTTGTGGTTGTATGACTGCGCCAACCAGTTAAGTTGCAGGAAATATGGTCACAACCTCTCCTTCTGCGTCTGAGTTACATGGTTGAATAATGGCCAGGAGTGTTTATGTGGAGCATTATTATGACACAGTCAAGTCAACTTTTGACCGTTCTTTGTTTCTATCCTGATGTGGTCAACGACGTTGTAATTAGCATATGAATTCTTGAAATTTAGCCACAAATGTGTTTTGGTGAAGCAACAGCAACCTCGACCTTTGACCGGCAAATATTAAATCAGCTCATCCTCGAGTCCTTGAACGAAGGTTTGGACCAAATTTGACGAAATTGCCTCAAGGCCGTACTGAGATATCACATTCACAAACTAACTGTTGAAGGGATGCAATCCAAATGTTTTCTGTAGGGAATGGAGTCGTGTATACGATAATTATTTGCAGTTACAGAAATGGCTCCATATCTTGGGGAAAAAAAGTATTCACCTTTAGTTCAGGGGAACGCTCACTTGCCTGTGGAGGGGGGGGGGTCCAACTTCGTAATCCTTTCCATTTAATATCTTCAATGGAGTTGTTCAAAAAGTTGTTGAATTTTTCAGTTGCACTTTTTTAAAAGTTGGAAAATGAAAAGTCAGATAATAAACCAACAAAGGAACTTTGTTAACAATGCTGCTTTTCTTGCAAAACATTTCAAAAAATCAATGAAATATGTGAAAGGGTGAAACCTCATCACTCACTCAGTCCCATCCATGTTTATAGGGCTGGCCACGCTGTTGTAGTGCAGCCTAAAACTAGCCAGTGGAGCTTTGGAGCCCCGGTGGACTCCATGAGGGAGGGACGGGAAGGCTGGGGTGGCTGGTGATGGGCGGGGGGCAGATGGCCTCTGTGGTGCAGGAGCCACACAATTTCATGGCGTGTTTTCTGCAGATGTGTCTGTGGTAACTCATGCGAGGGTTCGGTTTGTCCACTGACAGGGGGTGATGGATAGACCCGGTCCCCGTGTTAACAAAAAAATACTTTGTCTGCTCTTCATGCTCACTTTTACTGTGAGCCACAGCTGAAAAATACTTTCTATGAAAAAGGGGAAAAAAAGAAAGAAAAAAAAACACCGTAATCCCATCTTTTAATGTTCCGTCATTGGAAAGTGACGTTAGGGACTGGGAAGAACAAACTACAGCTTCGGAGCATTAACGGATCAGGCAGCGTGTTGAGGATGTGTTGACCATTACAATTCAGGCGCAGCTGTCCAGGGAAATGTTTCACTCTCTCTCAGCTGGAAGCTTCATGGACATGCTGAATTACTTAATCGGGCATTGATCACTTTTTGAAGCAGGCTAAATTAGATGCAGGCATCTCACTAAATAATCTATAAACACTGATGTAAACCAGGGAAATCTGATAGATCTACACTGGACCCTTTGAAATATTAATGTCTAAGCATTTGCCCTCTTAACCTATCGCTATAAAACAGCTAGAGAGGTATTTTTGAAACAGAAAGACAGTTTTACGATATGCAAACTGCGATTTTCATACAGTTGGCTCCACTTCAGAAGTTTGAAAAACTAATAATAAGGCCATCAGGTAAGAGGGAGTGGGGGGTTGGAATAAAAGGCACACATGAATGATTTCCCCATTCACCTGAAAGCGCTGTGCAATTTCCCTTGAAAGGTGGGAATTTCCCTCAGGATGAGCCAATAACATGCTTGTGATGCATGATCGATGTGATTCAATGGCTGATGAAAATGAAGCAGATGTTTTGAAACAGAATCATTCATCTTGTGTTGAGCTTTTAAGACACGCCAACTTTAATCCAGCTTGCTTCGAGAAAAACAGAAAAAAAAAAAAACAGGAGTGTTTTGAAAAGCTGATGAAATTACATCATCTAACATGTGAAGGTAATTGCTCCCCAGAATAGGATGAATATATTACTTCAAATCAGACCCTTTGCTCTGCTAATTTGATTAATGCTCACAGTATGAGGCTTTTAACGTGTCGGCGGGGAGTCGCTCATGCGGCGCAGCTTTCTGATTAACTGGTGGAAATGTACTGTTTGTGCAGGGCAAATATGACACATATTATACAAGTGATTGCATGCAGCCACACAATATGCAGAAGCAGACCTCACATATACATTTCTTGTATCTGCCGACCTCCTTGTGTGTGCTGCTGTTGCTGTTTTACCAGGTGTGGTGCTTTGCAGTGCCACCTGTAGCAGCCCTCAGGATGTCCTGCTGAAAAACAAAGTCTGGGATTCCCCACATTCCCACAGCTGTCATTTTACTTCCGAATATGATTTCCTCGGGCAGAAGTGGGACGATCCTCCTGTGTGTTTCCGCCTGAACTTTCAGGACTTTTCACAGCCACGGATGCGATCAAACATGAGCCTCACACAGTATTTCACCACTGAATTTGGACCAACAACGTCTCTGGAATATTCTCGGCCCAAAATATTTAACCCCCCCGGGTCCATCCGCACTCTCTTGGAGCGTAATAGTGCGGCTCCTCTATCAGACCACCTTGCTCTGGACACCCTGCTGTTTATAGATCTGTCTGCAGTGATAGATCACAGAGATATTGTGGATGTGCTTAATGCCCTGCTGCTGCACTTCACTTGACCGATTTGACTGTCACCCCGAGAACCACAGATCAATACCAAGTCTCCCCTCCCTACGAATCAGACACATCCTGATTCCTTATTGCACAAACATGTTATGACACCGGAGAGAGTTGACATCTTATAAATGCCAGGCAGATTAGATTTACGAATGAAACTTGTTTGAAAGTGTAGTTTCTGTTTGTTTTATGTATTTCTTCTCCATCTCAGCATCTCAGACAGCACAGGTCGACCTGGAGTTGCTTGTGTATTCTCCTTTCTCCATGACAGGAATGGCAGACAAAAAACATCTTTGATAAATGATGCTTGATGCGGTGAACGGTGCAGAATATTAAAAAGACAAAAAGAGCACGACGCTACAGCCATGCATCAGCTGGACTAGACACCATGCAGTCAGTACACGTGCATCCTGCTGGGAAATTCACCAACTCAACCAAAACCCATCTGCCCCCCCATCAACTAAGAGCCACCGAGGCCCATGCAATCTGTTGCCTGCCAGTCAGGGGACTGGTCAGTAATCTCCATGAACCTACTGGTCCAGAAACAGCCCTCAGCTCTCTTACGGCCTCTGTCTGTGATGATAAGGCTGGATAGCGCACCGTAAACTGCCCTCATAAAACCCACGGCCTCCTCTCCCTTCAGCAGGGGGCTAATCAGCCCAGGCGGGGGGGTGGGGTGGGAGCTGAGGTAAGAGTCTGGGGCTGAAGGGGTAAAGGACAGGAGACAGGGGTTCAGCAGGGGAGGGTCGCCAGACGGGGAGACTGAGACCTCCTGTAATCACAGAGAGAAGGAGATGACGACTGTGCCACAGATTAAGTCTGAAACCACACAGGAGAGAAGGAGAGAGAAGAAGAAGAAGGGAGGAGGGGGTGAGATGAGATGAGATGGAAAAACGACAAACTTCGCTGATGACCTGGTTTGACAGATAAGAAAATGAATGACTGGGTATAGGATAAGAAACATGGGGGAGTTTGCAGCAAAGGTAGAGCCGCACAGGAAAAGAGGATAGTAATGCCAATCAGCTGGTCCCAAAGGTCTGCGCCAGGAAGCTGAATTTCCTCCTGTTTATCTTAAAGCCTGGATTTAAGGTTGAGGGGGACTGGGAAGAGAAAAGACTTTGAGGGGTTCAATAAAGGACAGTCAGGGAGGATTAGGGAGATCAAAAAGGTTCTTGTTGCTACCTTACGTAAGACACAAAATGCTAAGTAAATTCAGATTATATTGAATTTTTTGCTTATTTTCTCAAATGAAACTGTCTTCGGGGGAAAAAAAGAAGAAGAAAAACTTCAAGCATATCCATTACCTACTGATCCCACATCAGAAGAGGAAGTGTGGGAGGAATATTGATTTGTATTTACCAGAAAAAGAAGCTGCAAGTTTGCTGTTTTATTCAGTAGCTGTGAGGCTGTTAGTCCACATACTGCGGTACAGGGGCTACATGTGAGGGAGGAAAGGATTAGCATTCGTCCCTGGGCTGGTCCATCTGTACATGCACCTCATGTCCTACTGGAGTTGGCAGGTTCACGTCTCAACCTGTTCACCCTCTGACACATTCAAAATACCCACCGTCAGTATTTGCATTGAATATTTAATGGATTATTCTATAGGTGGAATCCCTGAGGTCGTTCATTGAGCAGAAATGTCACTATTCTGATGTTAGGACTATTTGAATATAAGAATTAGCTGCTTTTCGTCATTTTAAAATCACTGGAAAGGAACTCTCTGCTCACCGTTTTTACATCCTTATGGTCTCGTCAGTACTGCTTTTAGCTGCATGTTCCATTTACTGTCAGAAATGCACACATGATTAGATAAAGATAGCAGTGTGTTCCAAGGATTTAAAGGGATACTTCACCCAAAATCAATAATTCACAAATTTCCTACTCACCGTCATGCCAAGGAAGGGTTTGGAGAACTTTCGGAGTCATCAAAACGCTTTTGGAGTTGCAGCGGAGTTTGGCGGCTTCAGGACACTTGGGTCAGTACAGACGAGCAGTATGGAGGTATTTGGATGTTTCATTGGACGATTCAAAAGTGAACTCTATCCACCGCCATTATATGAAAATCTGTTGCCAGCCGGACCGCCCCTACAACTCCTAAAACGTTTCGATGACTCCAAAAGTTCTCCAAACCCTTCCTTGGCATGATGGTAAGTAGAATATTTGTGAATTATCGATTTTGAGCTAAGTTTCCCTTTAATCATGTCGATGGGAAACTGCCACACTAAGGTCAAAAGGTACATTGAAAACTGTATCTTGTAGTTTATGTTAAATTGAGAGAAATGTTGCCATTAAGTTTGTTAACAGAGGCCTATACTGTACCTGAGTCTTGTTTCATTTAGTTTTTATCCCTTGTTTTGGATGTATTCATTTACTTTTTGGCAAATATGCATCATGGACAGTCAGGCTGAATTAACTGCTAGCAGCTCCTGTTATAACTGGAAACACACATGTACACAGAACACATGGATTACATTTAGTCCTGAAGAAAAGGCCAGATTTACTTACTATGAAGCAAGAGCTGAAGATATAATTAGTGTCTTTTTAAGGTTGAAAGGGTTGAATTATTTTTGGACTATTAAGAAGGAATCAAGTCATTTGCAGGGGTCACCTTGCGTTCTTGGGAGCTCACGGCTGCCTGCTGGCCCGGCCCGATCGCCGTCCACCTTCTCTGCGCTTTCAGCTTGCGACAGGAAGCTTTTGCCCTGTGGGCCGGAATGTGATGGGAGTCAGAGCCGGAGCCTCAGCAGCAGCCGCTCATCATCAGGCCAGCTGCCTCGCAGGAAAACACCCGACCAAAGCCGGCTGCATGCGCTGAGCTTTACCACACCAACTCTTGTTTTTCTCTGTTTGGGTGTTTGTGTCTCATGGTTTAGCTTTAACGACTCACCCACTGCCAAAAGGGATCAATGAGTTCCTGCTAGGAGCTGAGGGTCAGAAAAACAAAACAATTAATTCGACAGAAGACAGTGGAAAGTCTGGAGAGTTGTAAAATCTACCATTTCCTTTAACGAATGTGTGAGAGAACTTGAGATGACTGTACGCTTGTTTACTGTTGATTCTCTTTTGTTAACGTCAAAAAAAAAAAGAGCAAAAGATCTTGTCAGTAAAAGTTTCCACGGCTCCAGAGTGTCAGAGGACAGATGGGATGAGCTGAATGTTGCCGTCGGCCGTGTTTAAGATGGGTTCAATTAAAAGTCCTGTTCAGTGGAAGCCACCTGCTCTGATTTATGCGTGCTTGTTTGTCTCTGAGTGTGTGTATGTGTTGGTTGATCCCTTCCTGACTGTAATATGTAACATATGTTACATTTGTTGGGTATGTCATTGCTGAGTCAGTGAAGGTGACTGTAACTGTGCACAGTTGTACTTGCTGTGATTGCTTTCTTCACATATCTACTTATTCTATCAAATAATACACCATATGTCAAGTATAAAAAGTTTAGCAAGGCTAATCTACACACTGTGCAAACCAAAGCTAAAGTAATTAAACTTCAAGTTGATTTAATCTCAAAATAAGCCAGTGCAGGAATCCTCTAGTTCCAAGCCTACTTCTCCAGGACATGGCTGCCCCTTTAATCAAATTAGCCTAAATTGAATTACAAAGGGTTTTCCCTCAAATTCTCTTTTTATGTGTTTTATGAATGCATTAATGTTTATTGTCTATTTTATTTGTCAAATTCTGGTTTACTGTCATATTTTAAAGGCAGATCCTGTGCAGACACGTGAGCCAAAGACGGTAAAAAAGTCAACACTACACTTATTAATGACAGCAGCCTTGCCTCCAGTAAACACTACCTTATAATAAGGCTTTACCTAACAGGAAAAGGAAACATGTTAATGGGAAATGCTTTAACTGGCCCTTAAATCAAGAGGATTAGGAGCCATATGTGAGGTTCTGTAATCTCATTTGTGAGGGCCCTGGGCTCACTCTGTCGGTATGTTTCACATTAGCTAAATCAGATGTTTTCTGCCGGTGCCATGACGGGACACCAAGCGCGGCCTATAGGAAGCTCGCAACACGACCTCCAAAGTGTCGGAGCGGCTCAGACGAGAAATCGGTTACCCGGCGCTTCTTCATCCTCCATCGTTCATCTTCCGCTTACATCACCTGTCCCCTGTGCCAGACACAACTGAGAGAAGCGCTCGAATATTCATAGTTGTACACATATTAATAGACTATGTATTTTCTGCTCAAATTAACTGTATCTCATCTTGAAGTGTCCGCTCATGCAGAAGTAACAGCATGCTCTACATAAATATTTCAGTAACCCTGCACTTCCTTTTGCAAGTTCTCGAGGATTAGAACTTTACATGGAAAATTACAGAGAAGCTAACGGCTTGCGTCGACGCTGTCTGAATGCAGATAAGCTCAGATCCATTAAAGTTAATGGTATATAGATGAACTGCAGATGAAAATGTACTTGCTTACTGCCCCCCCTTCACCCCACCCACCAACACACATAAGTTTTGCAACAGTCGCCTGCTTTGAATACTGCTCTGAGCTGAAAACAGCACTTACGATGAACTTTAATTCCAAACTGAACTCGTGCTGAACTTTAATAAGTTGTATGCAGTTATTGCTGAATCACCGCCTAAAAGAACTTAATGCTTGATGTATTCCAGCAGCCATTACCCTCAAATAACGTACATTTAGTGCAACAGTTCCCCCCCTCGTGCAGATGCATTTTGCAGCTGTGTACTGTACGTGGGGCCGACTGGTGTTCGGGTGGGTTGTGGGAACATCGTATCTGGCTCGTCCGCTGATGGGAAAGACTGCAGTTGTAAAATTGTAGCATTATACCCTGGCATTTTCAGCGTAAATATAAGAAGCTTCAAAAAGGGGAGCGAGTCAAGAGTCGCAAGTTTTGGCCTCGTAACTAAACTCCCTCTCTCCACTTCTTCAAACAAGGTCACAAACATTTGTAACGTGACAGGATTTGGAGGCGACTTGAAAGGAACGAGATCCTCGGTAAGGAAAAGATTAGCATGAAGGTCTGTCTATCACCACACGAATAAATCTTAAGATCTACTCCTCTTAAAAGATGAGCTGCTTGCTCCATTAGCTCCAAGTTGTGTAATGAGGTGGAAAATCAGAACCATGTTAATATTTTTCTTCTTTTTCTTTTTTTTTTTTGCCTCTATTGGTCAGGAATAATTAGCGGGAGGCAGTCGAAGATGACCAGATGATTCCAAGCGTCTGTATATGGAAAATAGTCCCAGTGCAGCTAATCCCCGGTGCCATGAAATAACTCTTTGTGTAACTGTCTGTGATCACTCACACAGCCAGCTGTTTCAGTGCCACATAAAAAAAGCCGCCCCTCACGCCGTCTGAGGGATATGAATTTTTATTTTAGCTGCTGAAAACGCTGCAACGGAGAGACTTTTAAGTGACATTGTCTGAAGACGGGCCACGTTTGGCAAAAAAAAAAAAAAAAAGGTTTCGCGTTCCTACCTTCATCTCGCTGCAGTAGATGAGATTAGATTTCAGTTGTTCGCATCAAACTGCAGTGATGTCCTTGGAGGGAGGAGGTGTGTGTGGGGGGGGGTTGAGCTGGACAGCAGGAACGAATTGGATACAGATAAAAATAGAGCAGATAAAGCTACTGTAGATGAAACAACTGATAACCGCTACAAAAGAATGCTGAGCAGCTACAAACACCTTATCAGGTGTTTGCTATTGAAAAGACTCCAAGTTTCCTTCTTTCTTTTTTTTTTGCAACAGTAAAAATCCCCCAAAAGCTTTGAAAGTGGAACAAAAGACCTTCACTCACTTCATTTACCTGCCTTTCATATCTATCTTTACACTATACACTATGTCCTATTGAACACGATTCAGAATTCAACTTGGAATCCATTTAAAACAAACAAGACAAGGTTCAAAACGAGGCCACGAGGAAAAGTATGATTCATCGAATACAAAAGGACACGGAATGGGGGTACAGGCTGTGACCAAAACGTCTGGACCCCAGAGAGAGAGGATGATGGGGATGGAGGGAGGGAAGGAGGGAGCGAGGGAAGGAGGGGCTGGTGGTTCATCAGCTGTTTTATCCATTATGAGAGCTGGAAGACTGGAAAGGTGAAACGGCGAAGAATTAAAGCATGACCTGCAAATCGCTTGGTATTCCCATCAGGGGTGACAGGCACAGTGTGGGAGAGAGAAGCCGGTGACGTTTACAGTCTTTTGGTTCCCACATCTGAGCCTTGGTAACTGGTGGAAATAAACAGCAGATTACCCTATAATGAAGAATTCTGACCTAGGCAAAATAGATTTCGGATGACAAATCAATATGGCTAAACAGAGGCCGACATTTCATAAGCGATTCAGTATGCGCAGGGTTTTCTGCACCGCACTTTGGTTCAAAGCAAAAAAATGTGGTTGAGGTTCTTCAGTGAGAAGATGTTCTACAGAGGTGCACAGGTGAGGAAAGGAATACCAAATGTCTTCTTTGTAGCCACTGTCATGTGCATTATTGAGCTCGGACACCGAGTCCTGCTGTGATCCATTATTGATTATTGGATATGGGGGCGTGTGCTTAACATGGAACACATTCACCATCTGTGTTTATTCTGTAAGATGAGGAGTCGTAAAAAAAAAAAAAAGTTAAAGTTAAAGCTGCATGTTGTTAAAGCTGCAAGTTAAAGCTGCATGTTGCTGCTGGTACATGTAAAAAAAATAAAAAATAAAAAAATGAATGTAATTTGGCCCACACTAAATAAATGACATTCTAAAGGTTTTAACTTCTTTTCATTGTGAAACAAACCGTATAAACGACCATAATCACCTCTGCTACCAAATCCGTTCCCACAACCCCCCACATCACTGACCGCCGGCCATTATTCTGCATACCAATAAAGAGTGGGTCACCGCTGGCCACTGTCCATTCAGGACACGCTGACCCCGTCCGCCCCCTCCAATGCGACGGCGGAGGCTGACCACGGCCCATTGTGGACCCATTGTGATGGTCTCCAGAGAGGGAGCAGATCTGTGTGGCCACCACGCTGTGATTGATGCCGGCCTGACCCCCGCGGTGGCCTGTCCCAAAGACTGTGGTGGACGTTCAGCTGCAATTAGCCTGAATTTGTCCCTTCAAGTGTCCTCGTCTCCCACAAAGGAAATATGAAGACCACAGACCACAGATTCCGTCAGGAGTTCCACTTACTTCCCGTCTTTCATCCTCCGTGCCTTCTCCGTCTTCTTGTCTGTGCTCTGTCTTCCTCCTCCTTCCTCTTGTCCTTTGTCCCCTCTGCTGCTGCCGTCTTCTCATCTCTTGTCCCTTTCTTTTTATGTCCTTCTCTGCTTCTCTTGCCCATCTACTGTCTTTCATTCATCTTCCTGCAGCTGGTCTTTGTCAGTCTTCTTTCTTCTTGTCTTCTGTCCTTTTTACGCTGTTTTTCATCCCTCTTTATTTCTTCTTCTTTCCCTCTTTCCTCCTTTAATCTTTCTTCTTTCATCTTTATGATTCTCGCTGTCATTCTTGCTCCTGTCTTTCATCCTTCCTTCTTTATCTCATGTTACATCTTCATGTCTTTCATTCTTCTCCATCTTTTTCATCTTCCCTGTCTTCTTTCTCTCGGTTTCTCACTCTACTCCTCCTCTTTCTATCTTTAAAAACCACAAATTCCCAGTGTCCCTTTGCAATTCCCACCCCTCTCTGAATATATTTAATTCGCACTGTCCTACCACTTTGAGTGTGATGTCTGACATGCTTTTACCCTAAAGAACTTTCTCCTGGGCTTTTCTTTTTTGAAAAATGTAATTTCCCTGTAATTCCCTAACCCCTCCACCCCACCTGAGGAAGTGATACAGGAAGAGCTCCTATCACCTCCTATCTGCTCTCGTCTCCTGTCCTGCGGAGAACTGTCACCACTCATCCACTGAGCCACTAATGCCTCCTCTCTGTGTTTAAAGGAGTGATAACACCTCTCCCAGTGGCCGTCGTCAGGGCAGCTCCGCAGGGTGCGGCGCGGCTCCCCGAGCTAACTCCATACATGGCTGTAAAGTGATGGAGAAGCCCTGGGACTGTCAACCAGCTTGTAGTTTACTTCTTCCCCATTTCTCTCCTCGTCCTCACCCTCTCTCTCCCTCCATCTCTCTCTCGCACCCTGTCATACGTTCTGGCACCTACATCAGGGGACACTTCAAAAAATAAACACCGGCTCTTCCTCCTGCCCCCATTCTGCTTCTTGGCAAGGCAGGGAAAAAAAAAAAAAGTATCTCACTAAAGCCAGCGCGGGTACACCGCATAAGCTGTGCCGAGGTTTGACTGGGAAAAGAACACGTTCTATAAAAAGAATACACTAAACTTTTTTTTTTAATAAAGTGAATCTACTGGGAAGCTGCTACATCTTTTGCCGCAGGCATAAAGTGTCCCATTGCAAATCTGTAACACCGTGAGCTCAATCCAATAAGCCCTTAAACTGTACAGTTTGGGGAAAAAAATGTGGCTCACACTTTTAAGGAATTAGAAAACATCAATAAAAGGCATCGCTTACATGGGACTATTAAACTGTTTAGACCGTTTGGGAGACTGCAAGAGTAAACTTTAATGTGCTAAGCCCCATGTTGGTTGTATCACATGTTTTATCAGTGCAATCATGTCTGCCAACTGCAAAGGGTGATAATGTGATGAAGAGGAGAGGAAAACAAGCCTGACGATGCAGATTTCAAAACATGTGACAAGTTTCCATATTATATAAAAGTAGTAGTAGTCAGTCCACAGAGAAATTTGTATTTCGATATTTTGCCTTAAAACGAGTCGTCAGGCCTTCTGTAACTTTGTGATGTCACAACAAACCACTCTCAGCCACGCCCACATTGAATTTGTATGACATTATGTCACCAAATAATTTCCAGAAGATTGTAGCTACTAGGGAGGTAACTTAAGATAAGACCAAACACAGGTATTAAGATTAGAAGTAGTTTACATTTTCCATAATTTTCCAGACCTGGAAATGTAGCCTATAAAATCAAATTCCATACTTTTGCATTCTTGCATAGGAACCCTGAATCTAAATTTGTTTTTGTAATTGGACCTTCCTCAGTAGCTCAGTCGTATTGTTGCCCCTCTTTATGTTCTCCCAGTGGACAGGGCTAGAGCTCCCTCATGCTGAGCCTGTATAACAACATGCACATCCATCAAGGATCAAGCAGGAACTCGGGTCTGACAGGACAGATTGAACCGGCGACACATGGAGCGTGGACAACGCGCTCCGGCTTGACCTTCTATTGGGTAAAGGTCCGAGCGACGCCACTCAGGCAGCTCTCTGAGGGCCAGACCAGCTCGGTGACCTCACAGATACCACACAGAGTATATAATAGGCTGGCTATTAATGGTTATTCAAAAGAAACACTGGAAAACTCCCTGATTTCTCTCTTAAAGTACCAAAACTGAGGGAAGTTGAGGTGAACGAGACGAGCTACCCTTGAATTTTGCAGTGGACGTGTACAATCTCCTTCTCCTCCTATCTGTGTCTCTTATCAAAGCTCTGTGGTCTGAGTGTCAAAAGCCAAGTCTCTCCACAGGGGCAGAAGATAGTGATTTATTGAGCAGGTTGTGCGGCTCGGGCAGCTCCTTCCACACACACACACTCCGAACGCTGGCTTGTTTATTTAAGACTGTCGGCGGGCAGCTTTGTCACCTTGAGCTTCTCTTCTCCTGAAGTTGCTACAATTTACTCCTCCAGACTTACAGATTTACTTATAGAAACAAATCATAGTCAGGGTAAGGTCAACTCCAGCAGGCTGTGACCTTTTGGCAGTCAATTTATCAACAAATAGAACAGATTAAGAGCCCTGGAAAATCTGAGTCTAATTTGTTATTGGGTTTCTATTTCTATACCTCTCTCTCATTATGTGTTTTCTATGCAAATGCCGCTGTATATTGATTAGATATTTATCTTCCAAGCTGCTGGGGAGGGGGGTCCTGGTTGGAGTCTGAAGAACAGAGGCCCCACCACACAGAAGACAGTGCCCCTCATCCCTTGGGTCACGGATCGAGTCACTCTAAACATGCAACCGCACACAAACACACACACGCCTGTTGATCCCCATGGTACTGGTTAACACCGATCAACAAATCAGATTATTTTGTCTATAAACCCCATGTTTTATATGATGATACAATATGTGTGATGATATTTTAGCACTTTTCCAGTTCTCCTACCATGCACTATGGCATGGCCTAGATGTACATGCGAGTCCTGCTGTGAGAATGTGGGTGTAGCTCGGTGAACACATGCAGGGAGGAAGGGGAAGACGAGACAACAGGGGGGGTCTGTGACTGTGCTATGGAAATTCAAATGACCCCAGAGAACAAAAGTCTGCCACAAAAAAACAGTTTAAAAGCAAATAAATATGCAGGAACGGGCATCATTCTGACCTTTCATGCCAAGCCACGCGGGAGCACGACACATGGTCTTGCGACACGACCTCGGCATCTTTTGGGGATTCCTTTGCTGAGTATAAAACAATGGACGCCGCCCCCCACAAATCCAATCTCATATTTGCCCTGAAAATTAAGCATCGCAAGACAACAAAAGGATAAGTGAGTGGGAGAGGCACGCGAAGAGGGGGCACAGGCATCCGTGAGGGTCCCAACTCAGTGTGACATCCTTTCTAATGATCGGCATAGCAGATGGCAGGAGATAGACACACATATGTGCCCCTGTGCAACTCGGGCTTGTGTCATTGTCACCCGCTGCCCCGGCGCTCTGTTGGTTGGCTCCTGAATTTATCTGCAGGATTACACCCTGTTAGGCCTGCACAATAGGAGAAGGCTCCGACTACCTCTACCCATCATATCCTATCATCTATCCTCCGCTTCGAACACCTCCTGTAACCTCCATCCACGTACTGAGAAAAGGGTGAAAAGGGTACGGCAAATCGGCCACAGAAAATGGCAGGGAATTAACGACAGCTGAAATAATTAGCTGAGAATTAGACGATTAATCAACAACATTCAACTGTAATCTATAAAGTCATCTATCAAACAAAAAGGGCCAAATGTTTCCTGGTTCCAGCATCTCCAAATATGAGGATCTCTTCTACATTTTCTTTACTCTGTACTAAATTGAATAACCTTATAGCTATTGGAAGACATACATATTTCAAACTATTCTCTGATATTATATAGACTCAATTTATTCATGTATAGTACTAAATCAATAGCCGATGAGAAGAAACACCAAATATCAAATTATGCTTTCTCAAAATCTACAGTTTACATTTTTCAATTCAACAGAGAGCCTGATATTAAAGGTCCAGGGTGTAGTATTTGTCAATGTTTCAAGAGTTTATAAATAAACAATAGAATTATTTAATAGATAAATAATAGAATCAGAAAGCTAGACGTCACTGTTTTCCCCTCATTTTACACACTGGACCTTTAAATGTCAGGAGTAAAAGGTATATTTTCCCTCAGGACGCATACACAACAGACACTCAAAAAAAGAAGTGATGGGGTAAATGTGGGGGAAGGAATGTTTTTGATACAGTAGAGACAGGGGATACAGCAAAAAAAAAAAAAAAACATCAGCCAGACCCTGCACCTGTCCCCTCTCTGCTGGCGTCCCTCTGCCACCAAGGGAATAGCAGACGGGGCCTGAGGAGCACAAGGGTAAACCCTGCCAAGCCCCCACAAAACCCCAACCCCCTTATACCACACACACATACACAGGCTCACACACACTGAGTGGCAGCTCCATCTGGGTCAACAGTGCAACCCTTTGACATTCCAATGGTGAGAGAGATACGGAGGTGTCGGCTCACCTGGTTCTGGCTGTGGGGCGTATAGCGGGGGACAGTAGGGGAGCGGTGTGGCCGTCGTCCACAATATTTGTTTAGCTGTTCCTGGTATCAGTGATGTCTTAATTTATCCTCCTGTTTGCAGACCTTGCATGTCTGGGCCCCAGTCAGAAAATATGAAAACATTTTTCTTGCCTGGTGTTTTCAATCACTGACGACGTCTCCAAAAACACTCACAAAAAGGTTGCAGTTTTGTGAATGGCTGCAGGCAACGATCGACCACCAAGCATTTTTGATTTGACAAGCGATTTAAACAACTGATTCTGTCTGCGCTTGTTTTAACTTGTCAAATGGTTGTGGACAGAAATGGTCAAACACCTTTCATTTTTCACAAACAAACAAGATTTCTGATTATAATCAAAGTGATTTTGTTTGCA
This sequence comes from Decapterus maruadsi, assembly GCA_030347415.2. Classification (NCBI taxonomy): domain Eukaryota; kingdom Metazoa; phylum Chordata; class Actinopteri; order Carangiformes; family Carangidae; genus Decapterus; species Decapterus maruadsi. The sequence goes on along the minus strand of CM064888.1, from coordinate 5,457,313 downwards.
TGGGTGGAAGAGGCTGGATACTGGGTCGGCAGGCGCAGAACGGGAGGAGGCTTAGTTTCTTTAAGAGCTCCACCAGCTGACTCTCTTCATTGCTTGGCAACGTGATGCTTTCCATATCAATTCCAAAGGGATCGCGTACCAAGTCCTCATCCAGGAAGTAGTTGTTAAACGGATCCTGCGGTTCAGCGAGATGGGCCGTGACAGTTTTCCTCCGAGCATCCAGTTGTTGTGCTTCATGACAAGCACTGGAAAACATGTCTCTGTGTGGAAATATGATTCGCCCACAATGCCAGCTCCTCATTAAGTGCCTCAGTTTGTTTTGGTTTTTGGGGTTTTTTTACTGTTCAAAACTCTTGTGTCTTGTCTGTGATTGATTTCTGTTCTAAGCTCCAGAAAAGCCAGTGAACAGCTACATGATGCTGCACCTGTACTTGCTCACTGACGAGGTGTTTGCACAGCTTTTGAAAAGCACACATTCACAACCAGATCAACGTGGAACCAACCAATTAAGACAGGAGGCTACAGTCCCTTGTTGCATTAGGTGTGTCTTTAGAGATTGCAAAAACAATTGCGTGAGGGCAGACACGCGAGTTCAGCTGCAACAACTAGGCTAACAGAAGTTGCAGTCAGTTGCCTGGATAAACAATGCATGGCTCCTGTCAGACTAACTTTCTTTTTTACTAGGAACTTAAAATTTTAGGAGCACAAGAAGAAAATTTAGAGGCACAAACCGTAAATTGATTTGCAACCTCTTCATTCCTGTTATGTTATGTAATGACAGATTCCAGATTCTGAGTCGCTCCTTCCATGTTTCACTAGTGTTAAAAAAAAAACAGCAAATTTACTGGTTGCAAATGTGCAAGTATGAAAAATGTACTTGCACCATCTCAAATGTTAGGGGCAGTCTGGAGCCCCGCAGTGTCTGATGGTGTTCCTGCTGTAACCTCAGAACCTCCTTGGTATTTAGTCATATTAACAAAGTCAAATTTTAACCTCTTACTCCACCGCCTTCCTTACTTTCTAATCCTCCAGGTATAACATGTTTTAAACAGCATGCATTCTATTTTGTATTCTGACAGACGCACATTCGACCTCTTCACAGCACTTTAACACTGTTCATTTACAACATACTTGTGGGAGCTAGAGTTCAGATAACTGGACGGTTGCCATGGCACCGTACCACGATCTTTCTCCTCCGAAGCACAGGTTGTGTATTACTGTAGGCGCATCTCTTCGCCATGCAGTCCCCTCCCCCCAATTTATAGGCACAAGCACTCCCAAGTTCCTCGTCTTGTCACAGTGGGTTTATAGTCTGCACGCAGGCGGGCACAGAAGCCACAGTTTATACCCAGCACTGTGCCCTTTTAGCTGCGCGCTCACCCAGAAAGCTGCAGCCCGGTGTTAAAGCCAAGCTGTTCATTTGCTTTTGCAACGTATTGATCTATTTATTTATTTACTTCCAACTTGATTCCTCTCTGTTCCTCCCCATCCGCTCATCTGCTCCTGGTCCAAGCACCCAGGGATCTCTCTCCCGGTTTAATAATTCATGAATGTTCGGGCTGCTGCCGTAATCCTGACTGACACTAAAAGTCTGTCTAGATTTAGCGTCATGAAATTTTCATCCGTAAATGTACAGTCAAGCTCCGACGTTCGCCTCCCTCTCCTCTCTCTTAAGGGGCACTCTCGTTTCGCCGAGACTCACTCACTCTCTCTCCCTGCAAGTTTGCCAAGCTGGCTTCATCCTCTCACTCGCACGCATGAATATAAACATACGCAGGCATGCACACAGCGACAGGTAACACACTGACACACACATTTACAGAGGAATAAACAGAGAGCCAGACAGAGGGAGGGAGACAGCTCACACTGACACTCCACTTTGCTCCATCTTGATGGGGGTATTTATTGTGCTACATCTGGACTCATTTGTTCATCTCTGCAGCAGCTGACGAGAGGCGCTGACCCAGGAGAACAAAGTGACTTACAGAGCCGTGAGTGGATGTTTAAACGTTGGACGATCCCGGTGGAAATCAGCATCCGAGCCGAGTGTGAGAGTCACGTTTTAGCCGGCGAGCGGCACTGAAACACAAACTCTGTCATGCCTGACTCATGAATTAGCAGCTCTGTCCCTCAGAGCTGTCTGAAGGACGGAGCTGGCAAATCATTTTTAATATATCACAAACTGGATGCTGTACATTTTGCAGTGGCAACAAACATGATCAAAAGCCAGCCCCTGAAATATGCATAATATGCATCTACGTTTTGCCATTTAGAGTTGTAAAACTGCTGCTCAGTGACAGTTTTGTTTGATTATTTTCAGGTTTTGTAAAAAAAAAAAAAAAAAAAAAAAAAAAAAGGGGGGCGGGGGGTTTCTTTGCTCTCTGCTTGTTTTCCTGCATATAAGTTGTATTTAAATTTTCCATTTACTTTGAGTCTTTTCAGTTTGATTATAGTACTATTGAAAACCTGAAACCTGTTATATAATTGACCCTTTGTCAAGTCCCGCCCTCCATGGTTGGTGTTGGTGTTGCTAGGTTCGTCAAACAATAGGTAAACTCCAATTGGAAACCATTGAAAATTAGGCAGATATAAATCGCTTGTAAGGAAAATTTGAATTAACTTATCTATCAGAAAATTATGTCCATGATAGAAGACAGACGTAGTTAAAGGCTCGGTAGGCAGAAATCTAGAAAAAAGCCTTGAGTTGAGTCCACACGGTTCTCATCCCCTCCGCCAGTCCGTCACTTTCTTACGTTTTAATATTTTTTCATGAAAATTCCCAATCTGTGGTCAGTTTTTCCTAATAACGTCTGTAAGTATCGTTCCGACTTTTGTCGGAGGAGTGCAGAGCCACACACGAGCGGCAGCAGCGGCTCGTCACGGAGGCTGCAGCCGGGGAGCTGAGCTCATCGGCCGGGCAGCTTCTCTGTCCTCCTCCCTAACCAACCAACTTGCCGACTTTTCATTTTTTCAATGTTATCCTCCATAATGTCCGAGTCACGGGTAAGAAAAACCTTTTTGAACACATGAACGATAACAAAGTATTTATATTTCGTGTAAAATAATACGAATAAGAGCTGCTGCTCTGTGATTGGTCAAAATCTACCGTCACGGGTAGATTTCTTTGCAGGCTGAAAACAGAGCATAGGGGAGACGCAGACGTCTGATCTTTTTTCACATCACTTCATTTACATTATCCTCAAGGTTATTGTGTAAGTTTTTGCCTAATACTGTCAAAAAAAAGCTGCCTACCTAGCCTTTAAAGAACGACAGCATTACATGACATTTCCTAAAAGTGGTGAAAAATCATTGTTTTGGTCACTCACAGTAGCTAGCTAGCTAACGTTAACGTTAGCTACTAGCTATCTCTCATTTCTTCCATTTCTTCCAGCTTTTAACCATACTGAAAAACGTAGGTTTTGCTGAAAAAATTGCTGTCTACTTAGCTTATTTCATATACGGTTTCATCCCAGAGTTGTCCAACCGGAGAACGTTGTTCAACTTGTGACATCAGGGGAAACGCTCCGATCACAGACCAATCAGAAGGCCAACAAAGGGTGAATTAAAAGTGCTCACAGTACATATATTTGCATGGTGAAGCTCGGAAATACTGTGCAACTGATGGTTTGGTCGTTGGTTGTCATTTTTAACTTGCATTAGCAGCCGTTGAATAAAGTATCCAAACAGTCTAAATGGTGAGAGCTAAAAGGAGTGAACAGGACTTGTAGTGTTTATTTTTACTTAAAGTGGTAGCACAGATATACTGAGGGGAAAAACTATGTGCTTTGGCCTAATGTTATTGTGCTCTTAGCATTTGGCATGTATCCAGTTCTTGTAGACAGTCCTGCACACACTTACTCCACGGCAGAGACTGAAACAGAGAAAGACATTTAAGAGAAAGGTCTTGACGGAGACAGCTTGTTGAAGAATCCTGCTTTTTCCTGAAGGGAGGGGAAATCCTTCACTATCACGCACGCGGCGCCTCAAGACAGCCATTTGTTCATGGGATGAGATTAAAACTCCGCAACATGGTTGTTAGAATTTATGACAGGACTCGTGCACCGCTCGACCGGAGCTGTTTTTTATACTTCACAGGAGAAACAACTCTTCCCTTTTTCCATTAAAAATGCACTTGATGGTTTTAGTGAGTAATCAGTTGATAAGACGCCTGGAGCTTAGCCCCTCGTGGTATCGGTTAATTCTCTCTTCCTGGTGAGGAAGAACTGGGGCCCAGGGAGAAGTTGATAAACTTTCAATGCTCAATCGACAGGCATTCATGGCCGTTAAGAGCCGACCGTGGCCGCAGTATTAATAGCCCCTCTTATCGCGGGGAGAGAAAAAAGGGCCTTTTAATTGGCTGCCAGGGTAATTTCGCTCTGTAAAACTCGCCAGTATCAAAAAACGGAGCAGCCGGCAAAGATGGACGGATAGCCCCACGATGACAGTAATGTTTCTAATTACCACCCACCTCTGCCTCCATCGCTTCCATTTTCCTCTCCATCTACTGCCCCCAACCCCCACCCCCCACTCAGGCATGCTTCAAGAGGGATAAGTCAACCTGAAGAGAGAGGTAACCACAGTGTGGAAAAGCACCACTCACACTAATGGACAGAATATGATAGAGCGAGGAGGGAAAAGGGTTTTGCAGACTCTCTCCTCCAAACTCTCACCCCCCAGTTTCCTTCATTTTTTTTGCACTTTCTTTAATGTTGTGTTTTTTTTTTCTTCCCTCTCCCTCTCTCTTGGCTTAAGCACTCCTCTCACTCTACCCTGGAATGAAAAAAAAAGAAAAATCATGAGGCACCTCCACCACATCTTCTCACCACTTTCACCCGTGTAAACTCTGTGCACTCTCTGGCCGCTGTAAAATATGCATGGCGACGTATCTCCGCTCATTGGAGATTTTCTTTTTAAGCTAGAGTCGGATTTTATGCGGGTTACAACTGCAGCCTCTGACACCTATAAAAACGCACACAAAAAGGTCCCTCGCACTTTTTTCTATCTTCACCTTCACCTTCTGAGCCCTGCAGAAGGACAATCCAATGGAGGCTGTTATATCAGCACTCAGGCCATTTTGCTTTTATTGGCACTCATTAAAAACAGACATGGACTTCAGTGGTATTGAGGCGAGTATCCTCTCTCTCCTTGGTGTCGTCTCCTTTTGAGCTTTCTGCCTCAACTATCCCAACTGTTAGGCTATATCTTGTATACATATACTATATTTTATCCCTCTTTTATTTCTGCATTTATACAATTCCATCTAACTATAAATTTGATGCTATTTCTGTGATCTTAAAACGACATTAAAATTTCAGCAGGTTTCTAAATATGTAGCAAGAGAGCTACATTTAAACCATGTGACCTGCTTTTCACTGGAGTAGCCATACTGCAAGTTGCTAAGTAGCATCAGTTACCAGTGCACTGCTGTGGGAAGGTAATGGAAGATTTGTTGGAAAAGCTGCTGAAACTTTGTTCATTAGGAAACTATTCATAACTAGAATTCAATGACATGTACTCAGAGCCGAAACCATGGGGCTCTTCAACAAACAACAAAAGTTATCCTGACCAGACCAGATAGAACTGGTCTGTTAAACCCGTTTGTGATTCAGTCCAATGTTATACTCTGTTGCTGTGTCACGGAAAAACTTTACTATTGCACATTAGTTCAGCATCATTAAATACTTAGTTCATCATTTATGAATCAGTCTTTACTTTCAAATGTATCACTACCAAACAGTAAGCCCATCTATAATGAAACATCTATAAACACACTCACTAACAATAAGTACATGTTTAAATTATTGTATGTATAAGTGCATGAATGCACATCTAAGTCTGTTAATCATTTACTACCACTGACCTTGTACTCATAATGAGTCAATGGACAAATTATGCTTTATAAATGAAGAATTAAGTGTTACATAATGGTTTGCATTTGCTATTTTGAGTGCACTGCGCTCACTTTCACAAGTACAGCAGCATGAAGTGCACTAGAACTACCTGGATGGCGCACTTAAATCACATCCTATAGGACTACCTGCCTGTCAATTGAATCTTATTTGAGTTAATTCTGACATTTCTGAAGGCACCAGTACCACATACGTGTATCTGTGTTGCTTTTGCCCAAGATGTTACAATATTCTCAAAGGTCTGTTCTTTTTGCATATCATCAGCTGTCACGCTCACACATGCACAGTGACATGATTCAATTCTCTGTGATGCAGATACCATCAAAAGCATGATAATCAAATGAAGAATCCCCATCCAACTGTTTTTTTGGTCTTTGTGAAGATGTGAAGAAGCCATTGCCCCGAAGACATTTTTTTTTTCCTTTCTATTTTTTTTTAACCAGGCTTCAAAACCGGAGCGGATAAATTTAGTCTGGTGAACTATCCATGACTCTCGTCATTTACTCTGAATGGTAACTAATGGCACAGGAGAAGGGAGGATGGCCTTTTATCTATGTGTATCACATGTACCCTACAAGCTTCAAGCACAGAAACACTGCCTCCAGTATCTGTGCAATTATAACGGTGGAGGACGGGGGGTGGTGGAAAGATGGCGGGAAAATAAAGGAGGTAATAAAATTTCACATGTAATGAAGTGATTGCATGTTTCATATGACTTGTTGATGGTGAGCGGTGTGTGCATTTCATATTGCAAAAGAAATGCATTAGTATTCAGCAGCATGGGAAGCAGCAGCCGTCACATGGCGGACAAGATGCTAACTACAGGTATGACTCCGTACGGGTGGGAGGCTGCTCAATGACTTGAGCTAATGTGTTCATTTCATTTCCGTGCTCGCGCTGCATTGATGGCATGCCGCCAAATATTGTGTGTCTGCCTACGTGTGTGTGTATCGTTTGTGGAAACAATGACAAACGTGCGCACTCGAGGTCCGTGGCCCCCATTTGTGGGGAAGACAGCGCTCAGCGGGCAATCTCCGCAGACAGATGTCAGTGCCTTATTAAAGAAGATGCCCACCAGCCCTTGGGGCTAGGAGAAGGCTATGAATAAATTTATTACACTAATGTAGTGACCTTAAAACTGTAAGTGACGTTCAAAACGCTGCAGTGATGCAGGCAATTGATGTAATAGTCATTAGGGAGAAGGGAAAATATATGCAGGAAAAATTGCCTCACCTCACCCTCAGATGCATCTCCATTCTTATGCCGCTGACCGTCTCCAGCTGCACATGCATCCACGCCGCCATTGCCCATGCATCTCCAGAGGAAAACCCCAAATAGGAGCTATTTCCATGCCAGAGCTACCACCACCATCACTAGCAAACCACCTCAAACAACCACCTCCCCCTCCTCCAACCATCCAGGAACGCTATAGGTGGTAGGCCGGGCCACTCTCATCAGGCCCTGATTAGGGTTTGCGAGTGGGCTGTCGGGCACAGAGCGGCGGGAGGAAGTGGCAGGGCAATGGTTTCCAGACCGAAGACTGGTAGCTATTGTCGGCGCGGCGCTGGAAGCGTTACCATCCGAGTCCTGAATGTGACATCACCTAAACAGAGATGAAATGTCGTCTGTTCTCCCCGAGGCGGAGGCCGTGGTTTACAGTGATGCCAGCGTAGCCACATGTGGAAACGCTGCTGTGCACACATGCACGTGTGCCCGCACGCGTACACGACACACATACACACACACGTGCGGATGTACCCACATTTTTCTTCGCTTCCTTATTCTCTTCTTTGATGCACAGACACACACACACACACAACACTGTAAACCACATCCAGCTTTTTGTCAAAAGAGAGAAATATCTTTCAGGGAAAAAAAAAAAAGAAAAAACATGCTTCAAAGATTCCCTGACGTCCCCATCCGACTTCCAAAATCTCCTTTCAAATGATTGTTATTTTCATTTTGACATGAGATAAACTCCTAATTCCTCATGGCAGAGTGATAACCATTAGATATAAACGCCGCTGAAGCTGAAATGATGCAGTGAAATACAGTCTTTTTATATATTTTTCCTCTCTGATCACCAACAAATTGACAACCCACATGTCTGTCTCTGTCTCTCTGCCTCCCACTCACACACACACATCCACACAGCATATTTCTCTCCCACACACACACTTCATGCGAACAGCTGGGACAGGACCCCCACTGACTTGCTGTGAGATATTGTCTCATCTGTTAGTGACTGCTTAACCATTATAAAGAGACATATCTGCAGCGTAAACACCCCGGCAGCCTCGTGCAGGGACTTAACGTCCATAATCACACATTAGATGAGACAATGACACTCATATACTTGGGTCGGGCTCGTCTGACAACGATGGGTTTCATTTGTCCCTACTTTTTTGTTAGAAAATTGAAGCTATCCATCTGTGGAGACGTGTGTGAGTGGGGTGTGGGGGGGTGCAGCTTCCAGCAGGGACAGACCGATTGTCCCCGATGATAACGCGGGTTTCCCGATCCCCCCCTCCTTGTGCATTATTGATGGCCATCAGTCGGCGTGTGTCTGACCACATTTAAGTGTCTCAGCAGGAGGTTGGAGTTGGTGCACTGATCAAAATACACACACACACGGCGAAGCCTCCTGCTGGCTCACGGCCTTCTCACGCAGCCCCCGTCGTCAAGTGTGCATGTGCACATTGAAACTGGCATTCACAAGTGATGTGCTCATGCAAACAAATAAACAAGGACGCAGGGATGCGCTGCACATGTCGACGTGTTTACCGACACAGCGCTGTAATCACACCAGACTCCTTCATGTTCCAGCTAATTTTCATTTCCTTATGCTTCCATTAAAATATCGCTTCAGTCTCAATCAGACTTAAATTCTCACAGAATTCAGTGTGAGCTACCTTGCTGCAAATATATGAGGATGTGACAATGTTATATAATTAATGTGACTCTGATGCAACGTGGCATTTCATTACTGCCTCCCACTTCAGATATCGTTTCTATTTCCCTTTTTTTTTGGAATTAATGAATTTGTCTCATCTGATCCATGTGCACCCTGTGGTGTTTTTATTAGCAGCTGACAACTGCTCCCACATGGACTCAAACTATTACACACACCACCGCCTGACACTCCTACTGTAGCATGTTAAGGTGGGTGGCAGGCGGTGAAAAACTCCCTTCTACATTTCTACTGTAGGAGCTATGATACATTTAGATGATTTAGATGAATAGAGCAGTATATTGACAGAGTAAGACCTGGCTTTCTCTCATATTATTTCACCATTTTGGAATCAATAATGACATAAATACATAACTATGTCCCTCTATAGTTCACCACGCTTTGAAATAATCATGTATAATTATGTAATATTACGACACATGAAGCAAATACTCAGAACTGCGAAATCACTCCTTGCCACAACTTGTCCACAAGAGCTTTTTAGAGTTGTTGGATTGTGTATTTGATGAGGGACGGGGCACCAGTACCATTCACCTCCACTGTGTTCGGGGAGCAGCTCACGTCTCTGCCCTGCAGATCTCAAAACAACATGCACCGATAATGAAACATAATGAATACTGCTATGACTGTAAGGATTATGGCAACAGGCAAGTTTGCCAAAATGTTGAACTATCCCTTTAAGCTAGTTTTCTTTTTAGCTAAGTAGCTATCAAGATAACTTCTGTGAGCACTCAGCATTAAATACAAATTAAATATCATAAATATGAGATATGAATATGTTATACAAGAAATGAATTTAATTGACTGTAATTTATTCTTAATTTATGGCAATAATCAGCACATGTTTGTTCGCTCTGTTTCAAAGATGCATTTTATACCCACAGGGCAGAGATGCAGCTGCATCATCTCCTGTTTGTGCAGCACACTGCCTGTTTGTGTAGCGTATATAAACCCACACAGCACAACAACACTGCTTATGGACTTGAGTAGCGCAAACAGCTGACACAAACAAGGCAGCAGCAGCACCTATAAAACGCTTTAAAGGGAAAATAAATCACACTTTGGAGAAGCTTTTCTTTCTTCTGCAGCTGCAACGATCTGCACAATGAAGCTAAACACACAGAGAGGGAATTGTAAAAATACTCGAGCGCTAATAGAAAAACCAGAGTCCATGAAAATCACTAGCGGCGCTGATAGGGCGCACGGAGGCAGCTCTTCCAGGTGAAGCAACACCACTCAAAACATCTGTCGAATAACAACCCCCCTCCCCTTCCCAGCCGCTGTGAGACAGACAGGTGTTTGAGCCAGCTTGCTGCTTCCTGCGTCTGCTGGTAATAGAGACACTCTACAGAGCCAACGGGGGGCTTCATGTGACCAGAGGGGAGGGTTAACACTATCCCTGTCAGATTTCCTGTCAAGAGATGGAAGCAACATCAGGCAAACATGAATCTGCATTCGTAAATACAAGACAGACAGACAGATGGGGAGAACTTGTGAACAGGGTGTGGGTCTGTTTGTTCAAATGAAGATCAATCTCAATAGTTCAATTTTCTTTCACTGTATTTATCTTCAATTAGAAAGATTATGTTTACATGTAAGGTGACACCAGAGTTTCCTGTAAAGAAGTATCTAAGTTCACCTTTTCTAGCTGTCAGAGAGGTTCTGGGGCTGGAAAGAGGGGGGGTGGGACATAAGCCAGAACAAGACGAAACTTGATCTTGGCTTGGATCAAGGCGACGGAGGTGAGGTGTAATTGACTGATCTGGGGAAAGCAGAACCGATAGGCCGACCGTATAGGGCCCTGCTGCAACACTGCCTTTGTTTAACCAGTCATTACCCCCGTGTAAACCAGCGCTGGCTTCTCCTCAGGTGCGACGACTAATCTCCTTTTATACCTGCGGTGATAAGATAGATTCCCTCTTGATCCCCGTGTTTCCTCTCGTCGTAACATCTCTGGGGCTCAGCCTGTCGAAGCATGTCTGACATCTGTCAGACAGAGGAAACAGCGAAGAGGGGGGAGGAGGGGGGATAGGGAGGGAAGCATGATCCGATGAGGCCCCAGATGTGGGGACTATATTTGGCATATAACAGACCTTATATCCTCCTGAAATCACTTTAGTCTACTCTTTCATGTCTTTATGATCTATATTCGGATTTAGGTTCAGTATCCACTAAAATTCCTCTGAACGCTGACTTTATATATTTTTCGATGTGGCTGTAGGTCACTTTTTGATGTCTCCTGCTGCTGTTGTAGACGGTGGGGAATTCCACTGAGACGCTCCTGCCTTTTACAGTGTCTGTAGGCTCCTCTTCATCTTCCTTCCTCGCCCAATTGCATTGACACTTGTATACATGCATATCTAAATTTACTGTATCGCATTTCTGTTTTTTGAATGTCAATCATCCTTGTTTTTACTTTGTTCTAATGGTTTCTATTAAAGCTGATATTTTGGGTTCAACTTGACCTGGTTTATAGAAATCTGTCTGTCAGACTTCTACCTCCGACCTAACGCAATGGGAGTCAATGGCCTTGATACGTGAAACTATTCAATTTAAAATAATACTAAACTGAATTCAATGCAACTATCCCCAAGTTCCTGAATATAATCCAGAACATACGTTTACATTCACACACACATGTGTAGCACAATCACACAGCTCAGTATCCATAGAGCTCAGTGATTCACCAAAGGACACCTCAAAATGAGGTTTGAAGAAATCAGGAATCAGTCAACAGAATAGTTGACGACCTGCTCTACTTCCTCAGCCACAGCTGCCTCTACGGTAACTATGATGCACCACATGATCAGAGCTGGTGGACATCCAGACACAAAGATGTCCACTGGGTCATAGAGAACAGAGAGTAAGGGACAGGTGAAGACCAAAACCATTTCTGGATATCAAATGCTCAGTGAGTGATATCTCAAAACCTGTTTGAGATCTGCAGGCCATGTGTGACTACAGGTAAAGGGGAATTTTTGTTGTCGTTGTTGTTGTTATTTGCATGGACTAACCGTAAAGTGCACAGGTGCAGAGAGTCCATACGGGGTTCGCGTGTCTAGTGCTGCCAGGTGTCTGCTCTCATCCCAAAGCCCAAAGCAGCAGCCGTCTGTACCCATAACAGCCTGAGAGGCACCCTCGATGACAATAAGACATCATCTGCAAACGCTACAATTACCCCCTGTCAGTCTGTCGAGCTCCTCTGTTAATTACACAAACCATTTCCTTCAAGATGGCTCGCTTGGCTGCCAGCCCGGAAATCTATCATTCCTGTATCTGCGTCTGTCAGATCTATGAACAGGTTAATCAGGTTAGTCATGAGTTAATACAGGTGGCTTGGATTCAGGGGACAAGCTGTGTGCCAAGAGAACATGCTCCACTTCAACCTGCCAAGCGGGGGCTTTTCTTTATTATTATTTTTTTAATTTTTTTTTTTCCCCTCCATCATTCACACCACATCCTGTTTGTCTTCCTCTCCTGTGTGTCTTTCACTGCTCCAGCTGAGCAATTATCCAGCCCCAGACATGTAAATATCAGCAATGATTTCTGATGAGAGGCAAGCCGCTACCTGTATGTGGACTGGCCGAGAACGGGGAGAGGGGGGGTTGGGCTTCGGAAAAACCACATGCTGTTATGCTTCAATGGGTCTGATAGCTGTGTTTGCTTTGTATCATATTGTGTCGTAATACCGAGCGCTGTTTACTTTGAGCAATACATTTTCCACTGGGGTTAAGTGGCTCTGCGGAGAAGCAGTGCCACCTCCCCCCTCAGCGGCATTAGCCGATATTTCCAACTGGCAGCGTCTCATCCACATCTGTGTCCTTGTTTGGACATCATCGTTGCCTGTTGTGGCAACCTTCATTCTTTCTCACTGTGGAAACACAATGGGCATGTTGGCATACATTCAGCGCTCATGTCAGATCGCCCACTGCATCTTTACATATAATATTAACCATGCCGACAATAAGCAGTATCAACGTTATGTTTTGTTTTTTTGTGGGAATATTATAAGATAGGCTATTCCTTATGTGGAAAAAAAACCCTAAATACCTTTTCTTTTTTTACTGTATATTGATGTTTTTAATCCCTAGGGATTATGTCTGTGACTGACAGGAAGGAAATAGTTTACCCACCTTTTTATTTGCCACTACATCACAGCATGCACACCGTGGGGATTTCTGCTATGTTTCCACTCATTACAGCCCACCTCTTTCCTTAGGGGTTGGAAAGCATGAACAAGACTATTATGTGTGTGCAGCCAATACAAATTGGGATGGGAAATTTAATTGCATTAAAAATTATATGTTTTATTCCATCCAAGTCCAGATTTGAAAAAAATACAGTCTACCGTTCGTATTGGTTACATGACAAAAAAAAAATACTTACAATCCTTCCTGATTTGAATAAGCTCCATTTGGAGTCGAGTGTTGCAGCAGGGATTTTTTGTCGGTTTTGTTTACGCAACCTAGAACATACAACTAACACAATGTGTCAGTCAGATATGGAGCATCTATACCCCTGAGAACGCAAGGAGAAAACAATGATTGAGAGCTAATTTTAACATAAAATCTAGATCAGTCCGAGTACTCGCTACTTTAGTTGGTTGGAGTAAAAATATTGTTGTTGAAATTTGCTTTTCAAATCGCAAAAGGTGTCCCTGTCTTAGGAAGGTATGGGTGAAACTTATTCCGATCACTTCATAACTTTATAAGCAAGTTGAATGAGAAAATAGTGTGGCTGTATATTCTAAAAATTCAAACTACAGCAGAGAGGACATCGATGAAAAACCGCATGTAACGCCAAAAGCTACAATTTGACATCAGCTGAAAATGTACAAACCCATCCTGGCACATCGGACAGCGTATGACATGCCAAAGTCCCCTGGTCCAAGAAAACTTCCCCCCCACAACCTGCTGAGTATGTCAACAACATCCCTGACTATTTGTAAATACATCACCTGTGATATTGTGAATGGCTTCCCTGTGAACACACAGAGCTGTTTCAGAGACTTGTAAATAAACCGCCCTGGAGGTGTATCTCATTATGAGCCATAAGGAAACATTGGCTGCTTTTACGGGGAGTGAGGGTGTGGGGTAAATGGGAGGCGGCATTTCCGATAGGCAGGCAGGCAGGCAGGCAGACCCACCGCTACCAGCAAACCAAACCTCCCACACAGCTCCCGGTCACCTGAAAACCACACAGACCCCCCACTTTCACAACCACAGTGCCACGGAAACAGAAAAAAAGAATCACCAGGAACCACTCCACAGAGCTGCAGGCCTACACATCACACATCGCCCACATACACCACTCAGTCAATCACAGCACATGTATTCAAAAGGAAGTCGGCTACAAATCTTGTTGTTGTTTTTGCACGCTTTATAAGAAGTGTAAATATTGAACTGTCAAACTGTCACACACTTCTCACCTAAGTGTGAACCACAAGAGGAAGAAAGAGGCGGAGGCAGACACAAGGATGTAGGATTGAAGATAATTATTCTAAGTATAGATGAGGGTCCAGTCCTTTTTGTTGGCCGCTCCTCTACATTAAGTCTCCAACAGCAATTAAATCACTGTTAACTTCAAATCATGAAGCACACAACAAGCTGAATACAGTATGCGTCAAGGCTGCGCTGTACTGTAGTGGCATTCACCAAATAAACACAACAGAGAATGGGAACCAGTTGAAAGGGAATTTCTTGTTTAAAATGTTAGGCAATTGCTTCATCTGTAACTTTATGCCTTTTGGATATGATTTCATATTCCACTTGCAGTTCACATTAACAGAAATTTTGACCATGACAACTTTTGCATGCCACTGTAGATGTATTTCAAGCCAAATCACGAAGGAGCTCAGAACAATAATGAGATCATTACAGCTAAGGAGCTAAAAGCAGCAACAGCAACAGCCAGTGTGACTCAAACCAACAAATCCCAAAACACTATATTATTTCAACCAACGAGCATTAAAAATGCCACTGACCTCTAAGGAAACTCATTAACAGCCAACACCAATGCAAATACTGCACACATGAGTATAAATTAACAGCCAGTAGCCACAATACTGTTGCTAAACTGAGCCAAAACAACAACTCAACACATGCCACGTTAGCACAAACTGTTAGCACTTACCTCATCCACGGGTTTAGCGAAGCACAGGCCCTCGGCTCCTTGGCAGAAGTGTGAAGCCCTTTGAGATGAGAGTACCGAGCTGACAGAAAAACAAAGTAAGGAGCACCTGCGGCAAAGCAGCGCGACAAAAACACCAGTGTTTCCCCCACAGAGTCGAGGCCGCAGGTCGCAGCATCTGACCGATGTTAGCCGTAGCAATTAGCAGCATGATCCAGGTAACACCATGGCAACAAGAGCTGGTTCACGGCCATGTCACCTAAAAGTAAAATACACCAGCACAAAAAAACGTACTTTCTCGCCTATGAATGTGTCTAATTGAGAAGGTTTTGGTTTTATAAATATCCCTTTATGTTTATAAATACGTTGAAACTTGAAGAAGTCAACAAGCCATGTGTGTCACACTAAATATTGTCCTGAATGAACCGGTTTGATAGGAACTAGTTTTTTCAGAACGGTTTTTTATTTATTTATTCATTCATTCATTTATGTCTCGTCTTTTCTTTCATGTGTGTACTTTGAGAGAAAAAGTTGATGTAAAAGAAAAAAAGAGGAGAAAATAAGTAAGACAATGATTTTTTATTTTATTTTTTTTATTTTAAACAGTTGATGCAAAGGAAGAGGTGTGGCAGCTGACAGGTGTGTCAAAACTGAGGATCACTAAAAAGTTTGTGATTGATTGATTGATCATTTTTATTTTGAAGATGTAAAAAGATATAGAGATGAACCAGTAGATGAAACGATAGACTATCAATGACAGAAAAGAAAAGAAAAAAACCTCCTGCACAAAATGTGTCCATTTAGGCTACATCTGCAAAAAGGAGTAGAAAGAAGTAGCCTACTAGAAAATCTATTTAGCCTAATCGAACTCCTTTATTTATTTCTCCTAACTCAATAAAAGTACACTACAGTAATGCCTTTTTTTTATAGCTTCCATGACAAGTTTATACCCTGTAATGGCATTCATGAGGAAATCCTTACATTTGAGTGTGTAATTTAATTGGCCATATCAGACCCCACAAGAGAATCAAGCAAATAAAAGTCAGACACAAAAAGGTTTTGGTAAAATATATACTTTTTTATTCATTTCTTCATACAAAGAAATATTATGAATGTTCAGTATTTAATCATCTAGAAACATCTGTTCCATTTTTGCTTTTGCACTGTGTAAAATTAATTCCTTTGATGTACATACCACAAAATACTTGATTTACATGTCTTTTTTATTTTTGTACATACAGATCTGCTAGTCTAAATACATATTATATGTGGGTAAGACAAACATTTCTAAACATTTTAGATCTCAAAACAGGTTGAATAAAACTCAACCATAACCGATGCAGCCACATGGAGTAAACCCATGAGTGCAAGTGTTTTTTTTTCCTTTGTTTTTTGTATTTTCTTTTTTCTTTCAGATATTCCCTCAATGACATGAACTTGACCATATTTCAAATGCAGTACTCCATCAGTTACAGGGAAGATGTCAGACTTTTCTTTTACAATGCAACAGCTTGCAAAGAAGGTCATCATAAATGCTTTTCTTTTATATAATCAAACATTGCACTAATGAGAGAAGGGGAGATGAAGGCTTAAAATCCTCACAAAGAGAAATGTAGCTCAGGCAGAGTGAAAGTAAAGCACTACAAAATAAAAAATACAGTGTACAAAGCCTCCATCTCCCCTGCTACCATTGGTTTGAGGCTAAACCAGGCAGCTGGTTTCAACTGGAAAATAAAAGAAAACTGAATTAAGGTCATTATCTGTTTTTAATGACAGAAGCAGGCTAACTGTGTTGGAGAGGAGAGTTAAAGAGGCACAACATTTCCTTAACTTCAAAAAGGAAAGAAGGACAATCAAGTTTAACTTCAACTAAAGCTGAGTGACAATCTGACCTTAAAAAACTGATTTGAGGGACTTTTTGATGTGAGGGTAGGTTGTGTACATTCAGTCTGGGCTCCACTTAAACACATGAAGCCCTCCTCTGGACGCTAATAATAATCCCTTCCCATTATCCCTGCATTTTCATAATGGCCGCCACATTGAGCATGCATAGCGTAGCACAGAATAACATGGTCGTCTCCCTGCGCCCCTTTTAAAATAGCACGGCCACCCGCTGCAGTGAGACGGGGCAGCACATCAAAGAGTGATAACTACGCATTTTCTCCCTCTTGCATATCAAGAATTCAAGCAGAAAGACAAAAACAAGAAGCAATGGCAGGGGAGGAGGTGGAGGGAGGTGGGGTGGAGTGGAGTGGAGTGGTGATGGGTGAAACATGATATCAACCCAAAGGTTTTCTTTCTTTTTTTGGCAACAAGTTGAGAGTTGAGATCTGTTGTGTAGAGACGCGACGTGAGCATAACAAGGATGAATAAGGCATAAAGTATATAGGCCATGGACGATGGCACATGAGGTTTTCTGATGACACTACAGAGGTTAGACAATGAAACCCTGCCTGAGGCGATTCTTGCTGTGCTGAGAGTGCTTCACAAAAAAAAACAACCTTTTCCTCCTCCTTTGATCTCTATAGTCTGGGATCTAAGACGGGGGCCTGGTGGACTTCTGTTTGAAGGAAGGTGCTATTTCAGTGAGGTGAAGCCAAGTTGTTGTTTGTCTGTCATCTCTTCTATCTTTATGCTCGATTTCTGACAGATATGCCTCCGCTACCTCACGCAAAGATTTCCCATCTTACGGTGGAAGAAGAAAAAAGGCACATACCCCCCGCCCTGAACCCACGGCTGCTCCTTGCTCTGCACTCCGCAACAACAAATCAAATGCCGCTCAAGGAAAATTTGATTGAGACTTTGCGTGACCTTTGAACTGAGTGGATGGGGCAAGAGCACTGGCTCTGAGCCAACACTGCTTCTAATGGGGAGTAAGAGAGCGGAGACCCGATCGATCTCCTAGTTACCTTTACCCAATTAGCATAATGTTAACATGGGCCTCTATGTGGTCCGGGATAGGATTTACCATTTGATGGATGGGTCATTCATTAGAGCAGGCAGCAGGAGCACTGAGAATGAAAGGGCAGCTGTATACTTTAAGCATGAGTGACACAATGAGGATCAATTAGGCCTATTGATCTACCTGTTATTGAGTGGAAAGGGACACAAGCTCTGCAGCCTATTGTAGGAAAATTGCATGGTTGGGGAAAAAAAAAAAAGGTGGAAGGTCTGTGTTTTAGTGAAACACTGTTTTTAGAAGAATCACACTCAGAACAACAGGGTTTAAAAGACGATGAGGGTAAAAAGTGGTGATGCATGTAGAGACATGAGGATGCACATGGATAGGTGTTCTCCACTTCTCTGTGAGCACTCTGTACCCGTAATGTGGTGCTTCTGCACGTTCCACCTCAGTTCTGCCTTCACTTATCGCTGATTATCTGCATAATGAAGCACCGATAAATCCACTGAGTTTACAGGACCACGAGGGAGGACGGAGAGAATTCAAAATTAAAATGAGGAATGTTTAAAAAAAAAAAAAGAAAGAAAGAAAGAACATGTGGGCCAGATGTTATGTACAAATATGGTTAGGCAGCTTAGTGAATTAATTGCTTAGAAATAAAAATAAATTATTATAAAATAGATTTCTGTACATTTTACATATATATAGCAATATCTCCACATCTTGCCATTGAATTACAGAGGAAAAAAAATAACTTCTCAACAAATTAACGAAAAGAAAAAAAAAATGTCTCTCATAATTTTCACATCAATCCCAACCAAAGTTATGTCCTGTCATCTGGTAGAACTTCATGTTGAAGGGCCGGTAGAAGTCCCGTAGCCTCTGCACCACCTCAGGGTCAATGTTGGGATGGGTCCTCCCTTTGGTTTTGCCCAGGCAGTGGGGCTTGCTGCTGCCCTCGGCCTTCTTGAGGCACGGGAAACCCTTGGTCTGGTTGAAGTAAAAGTGTTTGTCTGTGATGATCCTCTTGAGGCCCAGGAAGTCCTGCACGCGGCCCAGCTCTCCGGCCGGGTCGCTGATCAGCCGCTCGCCGCTCACAAACAGGATCTGGTCCATGGGGAAGTACTGCAGCCAGTTGTCCAGGTGCTTGGCGTAGATGCCGATCTGGATGGCGCTCCACGAGGTGTCGATGAGCCCCGTAGTCCTGTTTTTGAAGGTGAGGCTCTCGAAAGAGGGAATGTCGGGCTTCTTCGACAGAGTCTGCGTGTAGTCTGAGATCGCCCTGGTGACGGGGTCCCTCACCACCACGATCAGCTTGGTGTCCCGGGACATGGCGGAGATCCGGGCCGGGGCCTCTCTGGTCACAAAGTAGCTGGGCGTTTTCTCCATGGTGATCTGGCCCTCCAGGGTCTTAGGCATCAGCTCCCTGCAGGAGGAGAAAACAGAGAGAGGACACGAAACAAAAGGTTAAGAGAAGGGTAAGGTGGAGCAAGGTCTTACATAATAATCAAGCTGATGGAGTGTACTGTGTTCTGTAATCACTGACTCACTGTGTTTAGCCTTATTATAGGGCTCAAAAAGCTATTAGTGCAGGCAGCTCTCCAATATCAACAGACCCACTCACTCATAGGATATCTCACCTCTGACAGAAAACAGAAAAGCCTTATTTACTACATAATCAAGCAGGGAAACATTTACAGGAATTTTTTTAACATGACCAACCCTGAATTTAACCATATTAGGGATCAGGACCTGGTTTTCCCACGTCAGCTAAAGCTCCTAAATCCCTCCTATTCTATTTGCAGCTAACCTCCTCTGTTAACCCTGAATAATTTTCATTGTGGACCATTTCGATTCGACCTTACGATGCATTTTTTTGTGACTTAGCCTCTCAGCGTGTGTGAATTCTGTTATTGGATCCCCGAAAAGCTCATCTTTCCACAAATCTCACCGCTGGAGTGGTCAGGGCTTAATCAAAAAATCCGCCTCCCTCTTTAGACCATCACAGCAAAAGAAAAAGAAAAGAAAAGAAAAAAAACACACTGACTCTGCCTTGCTGACTCAGGCGGAGCTGTGCCACGGTGCCCCACCCCCCCCCGCACCCTCCCACCCCAACTGAGCTCCAGCGCTGAAAGATGAGGAGGCTTGTTTCAGAAAGGGAATCTGTTTCTTGACAAGAGCCAGTTTGGTTTTGGGTGAAGGGCTGGCTGATGGACCTTACGCAGATATGTTACAAGCAGACATATAATCAAGAAGAACCTGAGAACAAACCAATTTTTTTTTTTGAAGCAAAATGTGCTCTGGCTCCGTCAGTGTTAGGTTTCAGAATTGGTGGCCCGACCGCAGAATTATGGTGGAGGCGATAAGAGCGGTTTGGGACCTGGATCACCTTTCCCTCTTTTTGAACCCGTGCACCAGGAAGAAAACTATCCTGTGTGATGCCATGTAAGATGGGAAGGGCGCGAGATTACTGTATGTCGTGGTGCCTTCAGCAGCCAGAACTGTTCAGACGGAAAATCTCAAGAGGAGCTCTCCGGCGACCAAAAACAGGACCATTATCAGCTTAAAGCAGTAAAAAAGGCGGAAAAAACAAAGGAAGGGGAGAGATAACCTGGCCTATCAGGGTGAACGCACTCTCGCAGATAAGACAGACTCTTGTACCCTGAACCTCGCCTTTGTTGTTAAGACGAGAACACTGATACACCATTGTGTAGACGGTGCCATTGTAGTGGATCCCATTCAGATACTGTAATCCTACAAAGAGTATTTACAAGCCAAGAAAGGTAGAAGACGTCCACGCTACAATGTCGAACACATTCCGTACACTCTGGAGTCTGTAATGCTCCATTCTTCCCCTGAGCTTCAAGCTATTGCTCAGAAATATGCTCTAAAAGCTGGAATCTAGTTCACGTCCATCTAGCTCATGGCTAATTCATGTAACAGCAGCCCTCCATCAATGCACATATTTGTGTGTGCGAGAGAGAGAGGGAATGGTGAGGGGGGGGCTAGGGGGAGATGCCCAACATCAGGTAACCAATAAAATGCCTTATGGAAATGGTGTTGGCAGATTTGTGTAATCCTAATGCAGTGCCAGTGATCTAATTATGATAATATCTTCTTGATTGCTGACACATCAGTGGCTTGAATGGAGTAGACGTAGGCAAAGAAAGGCTGTTTCCAAAACCTCATTAATAGCCTTTTTAAAATCAAAACAGATACAGCTTGTGGTTTTATGCAGGAGCATGACAGATCTTTTCCGCCAGCGAACTCATTTCTGGAGATATAAATGCAAACAGCACATTATGTGCACACGCACATATAAAAAAATTCTCTGCCATAATTTAAAACTGTTTATACAGCAGCTCTTGAATGTCTTCAAGGAATATAAACCAAACACACGCTCGACTTAAACTGCTCGCCATTTGTCATTTTGCTCGATGCACAATGGCGATACTGCCTGCAAGCTTTTTTGTCATTCCCTATGCTAACATACACAAAGAGTCCGGAGCCAACACAGGAGAGGCAAATGGCTTCCCATCTAATCCGATTTCAACATGACAATGGAGCATGGAGATAGGGAGGGAGGCCTGAGTTACAATGTGCATAGTGATAGATTATGCTGATCCCAAGCTCAGGGAATCCTTCTTTAAAAAAAAAAAAAAAATCATGTGTTGGGGGTCGCAGGAGCATAAAACAAGGGGATGGTTGGACAGCGAAGGAGAAAGAACGACAGTGGTGAGGAAACCCCTTTAAAAAAAAAAAAGCGCCAAATCCACAAGAAGAGGCCCGACCTCTAATAAAAATTGTCCACCTCTGACTTTGCCTCCTCTTTTGGCTAAAGAGGTTTTTAAAAAAAAGAAAGGCAGGAAGAGAGAAAAGAGAGGAGAGGAGGGGACTTTTAGTGGGACAAGTAGCTCTTGGAGAAACAATGCCTATTATGCTCTTTTTTGATTTATGAGGTGCAGCTTGTAAAGATTCCGTCAGCAAACAGGCAATTCTGTGACACGGCGCTCCTCTTTTTTCCTGCTTTTCTTTGAAAGTGAGCCATTGTCCCCGAGCAGAGGGGTGAGCAGGGCAGTGGTCAGGGCAGAAGGGCGGGGATGGGGGTGGTAGAGGAGGAGGAGGAGGAGGAGGGTGAAGGGGTATGAGGGGGGGGGGGCTGCTTATCGAGGGGCTGAGTGAACCACTTCTCCTTCCCCTCTCAGCCTCAAGTGAGAGAAGCCTTTTGGAGGGCTCTTGAGGAGTGCGTGTGCCAAAAATTGCCCCTGCAAACATCACCCTGTCCCCCCCCTGGAGATACCCAGGACTCCGCTGGCTTCTATTGTGTGAGGAAGTGACACTAAAAACTGTAAATAACTGACCTGACCTGGGTATGAAACACAAGCTCGCTCCAACTTTCACATTATGCATGTGTCAACTTTTTTTTTCTCCACCCCCCCTTCACTGACTCCCTGCACCTTTTGTCCATTGAGAATATTTCCAAGTTGAAAGACATGCCAAAAACAGCGATAAGACACAAAGCAGAAGCCCTTGTCACAAGACAGCATCAAACGGGGGCCGGCGGAGTGGCCCTTTGGCCTGTGTTTTAAAGAGCCCTCATCCTGCTGGAGATAAATGGCAGGCAGGAAAAGGGTTATTTCTGTCTGATGCCTCTGCCTCCCCTCCTGTCACGTTTGATTCGATGATAACGGGCTGCCACCGAGCCGTCCCTGTCACAGCATCCCTGACGAAATGACTGGTTCGCTCATAGACAAAAGGGTGAGGAGGGAAAAAAAAAAAAGCTATTTGGCGAACGTCTGTCGATTTTTCTATTTGATACAAAAGGTTTGCAATTGTCTCACATGTCTGCGAGTTGAAAGCATTTGAATCCCAAATTAGGATTTGTTTATTTGAATATAGACAAATCAGAGGGCATTTTCAAAGTGGGAGGGCGTCGCTTCACCCTCATGGGCTTTTAAAGCGACACATGTCTGGTTTCTACGGCTGGAGCGAGTGTTATCTCACCCGCGGGAGGTAACGCCACCTGAAACAACAACAGACACTAAGTAGCTCTAAGTAGAGGATGAATTAACCTGTCTGGATGAACCTAAGGGGAGAAAATCAAACAAATCGGCCCTTGTGGGAAAGCCTGCAGACATTTGTTATCAACAACTCAATTCTCCTCGCTGAAATCCTGAGTGTCTCCATTTCTGTCTCCACTCCAGCTCCTCACCCTCTTCTCTTTCCCATTGATCCCCTGCCTGCACCCCAAAAAAAAAAAAAAAAAGTTCCCCTGACCCCTCCCGGCAATCAGGCCTCAAGGTCCGATAGCAAAGTGACACTTCACAAGTGGAAATGAGGAGAGGGAGCAAATGAGCGAAGAAAGGCTGCCTTTCTTTCCCAAGGGCCTCTTAGCCGTCGCCCTTCACATGAACCGATGTGTTGGACGTGGAAGCATTTTTTTTGAAGGGGGGGAGTTACAAAGAAGCATCTTTATTCCATGTCGGGTGATAAAGATCTCGAGCGCCACTCGGAGCGGTTGAACGCGTCCTGGACTTTGTTCCATCAAACGTTTGAGTGTGATGTTCAAATTCAAACAAAACGCACGCATCATATACAATACTACAGTGTTTTTCAACCTTGGGGTCGGGACCCCACGTGGGGTCGCCTGGAATTCAAATGGGGACGCCTGAAATGTCTAGTAATTGATTTTTTATTCTTTTTAAAATTGCGATCAAAACACCACACACAATCCTAAACAACTGTATTCTATACTTTCACTTTCTCGAATATAAATTGAGTTTAAATAAAATGCAGCATATAAAAATATCTGAGCTGGTGCATCTTGATTGACGGCCGCGATCACGTGACTATATACAATAACTCGTGAGGGATGGCACACAACGCACGGAAGATCTGGGCGAGTCTCTGGATAAATCCATGGATGAGTCACTGTTCAATAAAAGCAGTGTTTGAAAGTCCTCCGCTCACAGTGGGACAAGACCACATGCTATGAAATCCAACATATTTATGAAACAGACATGCAAGACGATCGCAAACACACACACACAAACACACACGGTGAGGCTACTACTAAAAGGGAGGAGGGGAATGCCGCCTCTTCTGGCTCTCTGAATGCTTTCAAAGTAGCATTTAAGCACATACAGAAGCCAGACATTTTGAAATATACTCCACTGTGCCTGGAGGCTGACATTATATTTAACCACAGAGCATGGCTTTGGCTGTAAATTAAAAAGAATAAAGAAGATGGTTTATGGCGCTAGTCCGGGGCCCGGGCCACTCTCTCGACGTGCAGAGAGCAAAAGTGGAAGAGGAGCTCCGGCTGCAGCTACACAGAAGCTTCATCTGGTCTCTCTTTTTCAAGCACTTGGAGCAGAGTCCAGGTGTTAGTATGTGGCCACTTAGAGCTTTTTGACAGTTCATTTCCTGGCTGAGAAGAGCCAGAGATCCCTCCTTACAAGTGAGATCTTCCAGGAGCGCACGCTGAAAGGTTTCCGCGCGCATCTGCATCGTATATCTCCCCGGTTTATGCGCATCGCATTCCGCATCTGCACGAGCGGCGCGTCTGTATCTTTCACACCCCGCGCTCGAAACCTAATTCCGAGAAACTTCGGCCGCATGATGAGCCCTATAAGCGACGCCGCGGCCTCATCGGCCCCGATCAGAGTCAACTGTCGGTGCACCTCCCATGCCTGAGGTTTCAAATTAACAGGCTTCACTGAATAATGGTGTCACTGGAAACTCAGGAAGGTGGCTGAGTGGAAGCCCCTCAGAATCATCTGTCTGCTAAAAGGATTAATAATGCAGGGTGTCCTAGTATCACACACTCAGAACCTGGATGGAGAGGCCCCGGATGGGACGGTTCATATCATACAGATAGATGGAGGAGAGCTGTCGTTGTCAGTATGAACACATCTACTACATCTCTGCTTCACATGTGCCGTGACACGCTGCTTAACTTCTTGGCCGGTCCTCATTAAAGATTCCTTTCTTTCCTTTTTTGTTAAAGATCCTGCAGCCTGTGCATTGTTTGCCACAGCTCCCAGGTCAGTGTCACCATCTAAATTTAGTGTTTTCGACAGCACCGTATGACTGCGCGTCCTTGTGAATAATGCAGAGCTGGGACGGAGAGACAGAATTTGGCTGCTGATCAGTGCAGCCATATCTCTGATACCTGTATTGGATTTCTGGTGCATATCTGATGATCTTCACCCACACCGATACTACGTACAGCTGGGGATTAGAGGGGACCCAATCGCTGTAGATCCTCTTTCTCTAAAGAGATGAACAAGCTCAAATGTAAAAGCTTGATTTTTTTAGGATGAGATACATACGGCGGCTTTGACCTGATGGTTCCCAAGTCTGGGCGTTGAGATATGAATAGAATCATGGGTTTGTGTGCTGATAAGAAGAAGTGCAGCACAAACTTTTCCCTAATCAAGCGGTCACAGCAGATGCTGACACAGGATTGTGAGCAGATCCTGCTTGATGTAAAGGGTCAAAAATAAAAGCACACATCTTTGTACTTAAATATAACATAAGATCGTTATCAAGAGGAAGGAAGGAAGTCTAAGGAAAATGGACAAAGGGTCAGAGTATTAACCATTTTAAGCCTCTCCAGAGCTGCATGTACTGAGGGTGGAACGACCGAAGCCTCTGCGTCTTCCCTCCAGTGACACTTTGACACCCGAACTCCGGCCCGCTTGACAAATGCGGCGATCCCAGACCCTTAACTCCATCAAGACGTTTGCACTATGTCAGAGCAGCCTGGGAATGTACTGACCCTCCCCGTAAACAAAACAGTTAACCCCCACCACCACCCCGACCAACGCAACCCGTCCATTCATCATCTTTCCCTGGATAGGAATCGGGGAGTCAAGCTTTAACCGGAGAGAGGAGGAGGAAGAGGAGGAGGAGGAGGCGTCTATCACAGCCTGTAGTGTAGTGTAGTGTGTAATAATAAGAGTGTAGGAGAATGAGTGAGTGAAAGAGGGAAGAAGAGACAGACAGACAGACAGACAGAGAGTTGGGGGGGGAGAAAGGGGAGTCGGGCCTTGTGGTCAAAAGAGCGTCCAGATTGGTTTCGGGCTCATGCCCAGTCTGGGTTTTGGAAGCAACATCAGACACTAGTAAAGTAGAATAAATAAATAGAGAAGTAACCACCACATATAATGTCATGGACTACATGTCAGACACCCCAGCAACATATTACCCCTGGCCACAGCCCCCCCCGCCCCCCCTCTCCCCACCACCTCTCCTCCTATCCTCTCTGTTAGGTCCTGAAAATGCTCGACATTCAACTTCTTCTGTGATTGCGGTCGCCTGGTGATGGGCAGCATCGCAGAGGCGTTAAAAAAAAAAGAAGAATAATTCAATTCAATAAGTGAGTGTCTCCTACGTCCTGCTGGGACAATCTGGTTTTCTGTCTATCTGTTGCTTGTTTGGCACCTTTTTGGAGAAAACAGCGACAGGAATGCGGCGGAGACAAGAGGCCTGCAGGAAGGAACCCACATCGGCCCGTGGCCATCGACGACGACTGCCTGGAATTACACTGGAGTGTTAATAACTCCCGCAGTGAAGCGAGGGAGCCCACCATGTGGTATAAATAAAACAGAGGGAGAGTTGGTGAAAGGGATGGCGGAGGGTAGAGAGTAGAGGAACGCCTCCTCCCTTCCTCTCATGAATGTGCAACAGCATGCCTGCAGAAGTGTTTTTTCTCCTTTCTTTTCTCTTCAGGCTTTCAAAGATGTCACCCCCCCCTCCCCTCCTCCTCCTCCTCCTCCTCCTCATCTCCCCCCACCCGGCTTCATTTTTGTGGCTTTTGAAGAGGTGAAAGATCCCATCGTTTTTGGTAACACTTAACACAACAATCTCACCGCTTTGTTTGACACGCGATACGACGTGAGTCAACCGGACACCGCCATGCACGCACGCAGCCGTCGGACTGGAGGCTATAGCTACTCACTCCCAAACAACCAACCAATCCACCACTTGGCGATATTACCCCCCAGAATTTGTTTAGCGCTAGTAATCCTCACTAATCAGTGTGTTTGCTCTGGGTGTTTGCAGAAGGTGTTAGCCCCGAGCTGGAGCCACACATTCCAGCTCTCCATCAGTATCAGGGTGTGAGTGGATGACAGCTCGGACCAAATAAACCCATGAACTGTGAAAAGGATAGAGAAACACACACAACAAACAACAATGAGGAGGGCTACAGGTGACGGCTTGACTTATGTGTGTGTGTGCGTGTGCATTTCATGGTGTTGTTGTGTGGGTGTGCAGGCAGAATCAGCAATTCTGACTGATTTCCTGACACTTGACATGCACCAAGAGGCGCATGACTCCTTGATCTAGCTACAGCAAAGATGAATAAAAGATGAAACAGACTCGAGAAGAACATACATGCCACCGCCCCCCCCTCTGCTCCCCAGACGCACGCAGACAGTCACGCACACCCACACCCCCCCCACACACACACACACTAACATAGAAAGAGACACAGAGAGAGGCAGAGGGAGCAAGCGAGCTACTTTGCATCCTGTTTGAATCGGCTGTCATCCGTAACTGCCTGCACACCTTTTTGAAGACAGGTGAACTACAAAGTGTGCGAGAGGAGAGGAGAAAGAGGGGATTTCCTCTCTCTTTCTCTGTCTCTGTCTACTGTGTGTCACTCACTTGTGCAGAAAAAACCATCTTCCTGTGTGTCTGGGTCTATCATTCTCGCCGCCGCCGCCATGACTCACGCTGCAGCCGCCGTTGTTATTGTTGTTGCAGGTTAATGGTTTACAAATTCCCGCAGACAGGCCTGCCTCAGCCAGCTAACGTATGATTAGCTAAATAGAGTAACGATAACACCCAGTCGCGACAATTAACCTGCTGCATTCAGAGACGGGGGGAAGAGTGGCGGCGGCAGCAGCAGCAGAGATCCTCGGGGCGGCGTTTAGGTTTTCTTTGGATTGGAGCCTGGATGTTGTCTCCTACAATCTCTCCGAGCACCCCGAAGACAAGATAATTGCTGTTAAGAACAACAGGCAACAGTTTTTTAACCATTTCTGCTGCGAAGCTCTGCCAGCAGTCGACACCAGAGCTCCAAGTTTGGTCCCGAGGCCCCCAGTTTTTTTTTTTCGTTTTTTTTTTTTTCTTGCGGCGAGCGATGACAAATGTTTTCACCCCATCTCGCTGCTGCATCTCTATCAGTGAGAAGTGAAAGGAGATCTGCTGCGACTCGGTGCCAGGAAGACAGAGCTATTTTGTGAAGGAAGTCGACAGAAAATGGAGAACAGGCCACCCCCCGAAAAAAGAAAAAAATATATATATATTTATATATATATAGTATATGCATCTGAAAAAAAACAGATATTTGAGAAAAGCCAGAGTATGCTACATGTCAGCCCTCAGCCAGACGACTTCAGAGGATGTTTGTTTTCACAAATCTTTTCAACAGTTTTTTTTCTATTTCACAAGATATCCACTTTTTTTCCCTCCTTGGTTCACATCCACAGCTCACGACTCCACCAAAACTCCACAAATCCTCCATATTTCTTATTTCAAGTAGAAAATCTTTATTTATTTTGAATAAAATTCTGACCGGGATCTAATTATACGCGCAGTTAAAAACCATATATGTATATACATGTGTGCGCCACATCGTTTTTTCCATATTCCGCAGTAGTTTGAAAGAAAATAGACAAAACAGTGAAAACCTCACATCTCCCTGGACCCACAGCCCAACTTTTTTTCTACACCACGGCTCAGTGAAGTTTGTTACCAGGCTGTTTGATATTGTGCTGCTGTAGCAGTTTGATTGTAGTTCCTCAGCAGCCTCCACACTGTGCTGCAGTCTCCAGAAGAGCCTGCAGACTCCAATCAGTTAAACAAGAGAGCGAAAGAAAGAAAAAAAAAGCACTACAACTGGGTGGAAAATAATTGGAGTTGAATTGAGTTTGGCCAGGTTGTCTGGGAGTTGAAGTGTTCTTACAGCTTCTTATGAGAGAGCAGCACATCTAAATGGAGAGAGTGACTAGTGTCGAGCAGCCGCGGTGCAGGGAGACAACTCGGGGCTTCTAATGAGCTCTGCTCTTTTACTGCCAGGCTAATGGAAACCTCAGGAGACCTCAGTGTGTGTGCATGTGTGCATGTGTATGTGTGTGTCCTCCTCTCTCCCAGAGGCACTCACACTCTCCAGCACCCTAATGGCTGCCCCTGGGACTTAATACCTGGGAAAAGCTTTACAGGTTCACCATCATCACTTCACTTTCTCCTCTTCACTCCCACCGCCTCCTCCTCCTCCTCCTCTGCAGCCTCTCCTCTCCTTCTCTGTTTCGAGAGCCAGTTTCCCCTCGCTGTGCGACGATTAGCAAAACTATAATTTGAGTGTTTTGTTTTCCCCGCCGCCTCCGGGGGAAACCTCTTTAATGTGTTGCGGAGTGTTTATTTAGCAGCGATGAATGAATGACCGTTAACTCTGGAGGCGAGGAGGATGTCTGGTTTTGTTCTGATGCGCGTTACAACATCCAAATTATCACCTTGTTAAAAAAAAAAAAAAGATCTCATTCACACGTTGCACAGAGGGATTGTTTGTACACAACTGGCTCCATTAGAATCCTCCGTAAGTATTTCATTGTAGACGACGTGGAGCTGTGACAGCTTCGTCTTCAGTGGGAGGAGGGGGGGCGAGGTGGGGGGTAAAAAGACTAAGTTTCTGGAATGAATGCGCGTGACCGTGTGTTTTCTGTTTGTGTGAATCCTTGACAGCGAGTTCCTCTGTTGGCTTTTTATCCCCGGGCTCCATGCAGCGGGAGGTTCCTGTCTGTGGCAGCCATATTGTCTTCTTCTTCTTCTTCTTTTGGGGTGAGTGTTCACTGGACACCGTCAGGAGGAGTAAGAGAGAGGGGGGGAGGAGGTGAAGGCAGGCCGCCACAGTGCAGCACAGTGCTATACGCAGCCACTCCCCTATTCACAGGTCTCCTCTTTCACAATTAACCGGTGGTAATTTGGGGATGAAAGCCGCCTTTTCACTGTTCCTCCACCCCCCGGTTCCTCTCTATTCTCAGATGGGCCATGCCAGCTTAGGCAGCAGGGAGAGGGAGACACAGAGAGAGAGAGAGGGCCTCCGTCCTCTCTACGCTGACCAAAGGCTTCTCTCGTGGTCAGCGAGGCCTTGCAGCGAGAGCCCCGCCCAGGGCCTGGACGAACCAAGCGTGACATGTGACACTATTCTTACACACCAGCGAGCGCACAGCTGGAGAATGGAGAGAGGAGAGGTTCATAGGGGGAAAGGGATTTTGAGGATGATGTGGGGGTGGAGGAGGGGGGGAAAGTTTAGCCAACACAGAGGCACAGTTTCAAACTGCTTGTGTTTTTTATGTTGGCCGCTACAGCTGAGGATTTTAAGCGGGAGGATGTGAACCTGCTGTCAGCTGTACGGTTGGCTGGCTGCGGCCGCGGCGCTCGGTCTCCGAGGAGCCGCCGAGTTCCAGGAATCAGGAAACAATCGGAGCGCCAAACTATCTAATCATCTGAACTCAACATCCTCCTCCTTCCTCCTCCTCCAAACCTAAGTTAGGAGTCGCTTCAACTTTCAGCCTGTCAATGCAGATTTAAACAACGACGACACAAAAAAATCATTAACATAAATCAGGCTTTTAAAAACTCTCCTGTCACACTATTGTGTGCAGCTCTAAAACCCCAGTGGGGCTTGTAGCTTCCAGCAGCTTTGTGTAGCCCTGCAGATGGTCAACACACAGACCCTGTCAGCGAGCAGACGTGGGCCTGACCCCAGCCAGAGG
The DNA here is from genome assembly GCA_030347415.2 of Decapterus maruadsi. Taxonomy (NCBI): domain Eukaryota; kingdom Metazoa; phylum Chordata; class Actinopteri; order Carangiformes; family Carangidae; genus Decapterus; species Decapterus maruadsi. The sequence goes on along the minus strand of CM064888.1, from coordinate 5,426,614 downwards.
CCCTTAACCCATCTCTCCACATTATGTCCAATAAGGCCTGACCGATCAATACCCAACTGTCCCAGAGGAGCCGGACCGTGGCGACATTTGTGTTGCGCTGTCTGAGTGTGTCATTCTTCTGTGACGGAGGGGGAGATGAAAATTATTTCTGACTTCGCAGCTGAGCCTTGTCGCAAGCGTATACAGTGGGAGGACGCCGCCAGTAACACCGGACACGACGCCTCGTTCGGTCCGATGCCTTTCAGATGGCGAGGTGAGGAGAGGAAGTAAGGGAGGAAGGAAGGAAGAAAGGAGGGTGAGGTCGGTGGCGGCAGCAGCAGAGAGCGGACGGGTCACCTACGTGGAAATAGGAGCAACCCCCGTGGTGATAAGATAAAAGGACGTGCACCCATCCAGAACTGCCCCTGACAAGGCCAGGAGCAGCCAGTGAGGGGAGGGTGTGTGTGTTTTGGAAGCATGGGGGGGCTGGGCTAACCTTTAGATAAAAGCTTTCAAACAGCACAGACTTCCACAAGCCTCAAATCTGACTGAATATGAATTATTATCATCATTATGAAGTTTAATTAGGAGCTCCACTTGTCCTTTAGCTGTGTGTTGCTATAAGCAGCTTTGTGGGGCTGTTCAACCCCCCCAACAGACAACCAACCAACATTTAACCTTTAAAAAAAGGCTCAACATAACACAACATAACACCCGTACCATCGTCACCACGCTATCTCCCCCCCGAGCTTCCTACAGGCCGCTGCGAGGAGGGAGGAGCCAGCAAGAGCAGCAGCAGCAGCAGCAGCGTCGACAGAGCCCGGGCCCCGACAGGCGAGCTAAGACCAGAGCCCGCGACACGACAGCAAAACCACAGTACAGTAATTATATATCAAAGCCCCTTCATAGCCAATAGGGCTAAATGGAATATGAAGAGAGCGGCGTGCACCACAGACTGACAGGACGAGATGAGGGCCGCAGTCAACAAGAGTTAGGAGTAAATAAAAACCTTCAAGAAGAACTGGAGCAGTGTGGGGGGAGAGGAGGGGGGAGGGGGGTCTGGACGTAGCTGCAGCTTGATATGTGAGCGCTGCAAACACTGTAAATAAAATGTAAACTCTGTAGATGTATGGTTAAATATAGACTAAGACTGACCAGCTGATATGTTTTCTTTAAGACGTCAAGTTCAGACACAATTTATTTTCTTGTTTTCTTTCGGGGTTTTTTTTACAACTTCATATTTGGTGGTTTGTTCCTTTTTATACATTGTCTTTTCTGCAATTTATTTCCTCTTTCCCTCCATAAAAACATTTTGTATTGTATGTTTGCTACATAACTTTTATTGCCACAAGTTGGATGGTCGTAACTTTAAAATATATATAACATACATATATATATAGGCACCACAGGGCTGAGGTTGTTGCTCCACATGACCCTGAGCTCCATTAAAAACAGTGCATTGGTTCCTTACTTTTGTATTTGCCATTAATGTATGTGCTGAAGTCAGATAAGCACCTTTTTTTTCTACTTATCAAGAGTCAGATAACGGCAGCAAACAGGTGCAAATAGAAATTGAGAAATAATGGACTGAATGTTCCTGTTTGCAGTCAGTCACAGTGGCCTGCTGAGCTGTGACTCTCTCTTTCTATACGAGTGTGTTATGTATGTATGTATGTGTGTGTGTGTGTGTGTGTGTGTGTGTTCCTTGGGGCCAGTTCATGCATGACCTCACAGTGGAAATGTGTACCTCCTGATACAAGGACCCCTCGGTCAAAAGCATGAATCATGTGTTTGTCTTTGGCACAAATGAAAACTGTCAAAGTACATCAGAAATCCACAATAAGACTTGTTATCAGCACTTCCATTCATTTTGAAACCTCTCTCTCTCTCCCTCTCCCTCTTTGAGTCTTTTCTCTATGGCTCCATGTACTTGGTGGAATTCCAGCTCTAACTGTGAGTCCACTGGGAGAGGCGAAGATGGTGCAAGCCTGCTACAATACTGGGATGGCAGCGAGATTGTGCAAACGAACAACAAACAAGCGAGAGGTGAGTTGCTCAACTTCCTCGCACACATAACTGTCCATTACCGCCTCCGTAAGGAAAAAAAAAACGACCCTCGCTGGCGATCCCATCTTATTCCCACGGAATAAATTTCAATGCCATGCAATTTCTGCCTATCTGGTGCATTCCAGCGTTGCCTCCCCACAACTTTATCTGCTCCTGATGGGAGGAGAGAGGGAAAAAAAAGAAGAACTCTGGAGGATCCGCAGTGAATGAAGTATGATTTCCTTTCTCTGTCCATCCTCACTTGAGAAAAAGAAGCACTAAAACCTTTTTTTTCCTCTGTATCTGTCCTGCACTGCAGGGACGTCTGCTTACACCAGCTGTTTCTCTCACGCATACATTTCTTACAGCAGCAGCAGCAACTCCTCCAGAAAAGTTACTCAAAAAGTTTAGATCATAGAGTTTTGCACTGAAGTTTCATGTGATAAAAAAAAAATGCATCCAAAATTTTGTCCTATGTCTTTTTTTGACACCACTAAGACAGAAAATGTGACTAAAGTGGATTTTAAGCCTCAGACGGTGACACTGTAAACGCCTCAATTCTATCTCCACAGAAAAACCTTGAGTCATGGCTTCTTTTACATGGCTGAAAAACGTATTACATTTCATGGCCTCAGAACTCGCAGACAGCAACTTTTCCACAATTTCCCCCCACGTCCAGTCCTGAGGATCTGGAAACACTGGTGTTGGAAGTCGGCTTGAATAACAGCTCTGGTACAAAGTCAAAGCTGAAGGCCTGAAGTGAATCTCAGCGGCATGAAACTCAGAAACAGAACAGAAATCAAATAAGTTTGTTTTGATTTTTCCACTCTGCCAACAGTCCTTTTTTGTTTTTTGTTTTTTTTCATTTTGCAGAAAACTGTTCAAAAATAAATAAATTATCACTTTATTAGCCGTAATCTCCCTGGTTATTTGTGGATAACCAAAAAAAGAGAGGAGGGGTAAAAAAAAGTCTAAACAAGTTATTATCATAAGAAAAAAAAAATCAGCTGGGAGATTTTCAAAATAAAAAAACTTGGCCAAGTTTTCCTTGTATTAGCTAACAGACTGTGGGCGCAGTGATCTGCAGTCATTAGGTCCTGCTGCTCGTTAAATTAGGACTTTGTGTTGTAAATGACAAGGATAATGTTAGTTTGTGCAGCTCTGAAGATGTTAAACGGTTTTGTTGCGGGTTTTGTCTTGCAGATCTCTTCCACCCCCCCTTTTCTCTGCAGCACAGGCGATTATAGGCCTCAACAGCACATTGACATAAGAATGGTCCCAACGCCTTCAAAGCTCTCAGCTCTGGAAAACACTAATAGGTTATAGATAAAGAATCAGCAGCCCTTTAATATTCTGTAATATTTATCCTTACACTCTTCTCTGGGATCAGTCGGATTTGTGAAAATGCGCTGTCGTTGAGTATGAAAGTGTCTCCAGGGTCACGGGTGGGTACGGGGTGGGGGCGTTAAGACTAAGTAGGTTAAGAAGAGCAGCAATCTAAAGCGAAGAACCTGCTCATCATAAATGAAATGTAATTTCTCACAAACATTAATAGTGGTAATAAAAAACAGAAAACAGCTGAATTGTAAGTTATGTTGAGTGAAAACCCTGAGGACACATCAGCAGCAGCGCGGAGCTGCAGTGTTGCTCTGTGTCCAATAGAGATCACTGCGCATCGCAGAAACGCAGCCAGCGCGAGTGTGAGCTGAGCTCCAAACAGCCTCAGTGGGACACGAGTCAACTGTGGGTTTTTTTTTTTCGTTTTCTTAATTACACACAAGATAAAATCAGCCTGATATGAAACCTAAAAAAAAGAAGAAAAAATATATATCATATTTAATTAAGAAGACATGATGAGTCTTGGTGAACAGCCTGAGGCGCAAAAGGACCAAAACCAGAAGGTCACAACTAGTCTTCTCACTGGATTTGGATCCGTTTGGAATAAACTCTAAACTTTATGAACAAAAAAAATCTAAAATGATAAAATGAATGTTAATTGTTAATTTTTTTTACTTTAAAAATTGAGTGTTCATGTGAACCAGTCAGGACTGAATCCGCTTGTACGGTTCTGTCTAACCTGCACAATCCTGACTAAACTGAAAAATAAATATAAAAATACATATTTTAACTGTTTGCTGATCGATTTCATATGAGTGCTCAGGTCACAGCGCTGCCAGCCCACATTGGTCTTTATCCATCTATTTAATGAGCCACTAAAATAAAAGAAAACTGCCCCGGGTCACATTTAGTTTTGTGGACAAACATCATCCAGTCGCAGCTGAGTGAACTGGTTCTTACCTGTACCGCTCCAGTCCGTTCTCGTAGTTGCGGTCGAAGAAGTGCGGCTCCGCTCCCACGGCCCTGATGTCTGGATGAACCCGGAGGAACTCCAGCAGAGCCCGGGTCCCTCCTTTCTTCACCCCGATGATGATCGCCTGCGGCAGCTTCTTGCTCCCGGAGCCGTTGGAGAAGCTGGACATGGCGCTGGGCTCCGGGGCTCTCTGCTGCTCTGCCCGCATCCCGTCCCACTCGTCCGCGACTCGGTCCGTGTCCGGCTCGTTATTGAGCAGGTCTCTGGACGCGGCGGTCCTGATGGACGGCTCCTCGTAGTCGCTCTCTATATCCTCCCACGGCTGCGGCTTGGCCAGCAGCCGGGACACCAGCTCCGTCCTGCTGCTCTCTGTCCTCCTGCTGCCCACCACCGCCGAGCCGGTCTCCTTGCCCCGGTAACTGTCCACCACCAAACTTGGCATAGTGGAGCAGTAGCCCACGCAGGAGTAGAGCATGTAGACCCAGACTAAAAACATGATGCTGAGCAGGATTAGTTTCTTCTTCACGGGGCTGGACCAGAGGGCATGCAGGCTGTGACACACCGGGCTATATTCCATAAGCCTCTCGGGTGAGAATCATCTCCCAGCGGCACATATTGCCTGAGTCACTCCCGGTGGCACCTCGGCAATCCTCGCAAATTTACGCACATGCTCGAATAAAAGTCCAAATAAATAAAACTTACAAATAAAATTAAAAGAAAAAAAACTAAACTATAACAACAACAAAAACTCTATTCTAAATACAATCGAAGAAAATGATAAATCCAGGAATGAGAAGTCATTGAGGAATTTTGAATCATAGTTGTGTGGAGAAGCGTTGGGCTGCGACAGACGCACCGCGCTGCTGCTCCAGGCTCATCTCAGGTTCGTTACCGCGGCCGCCGGAGCTCCGGTCCTTATAGAGCAGAGAGCGGCGGAGTGACGGCGGCGGCGACCAATGGGAAGCGGCGGAGGGTAAATATGCAGCCCATGGTGGAGAGGATCGGGCCAATCAGAGGGAGGAGTGGGCGGATCCCCCACCTCTCCCCCTCCTCCCACCACCACCAGCCGTGGGAGAGTTAAGTGTGCGCGCTAGGCTCTGCTGAGAGTTTGGAAAAGTTCTTCTTATTGGGCAGAAACTCCAATTAAGTCAAGTTTCTCATGTCACACGCGCCTCGTGCACGTGGTTTGAGTTCAGTTCAGATTTTCCTGCAGGTTTATTCTCACGTTTTTACACATTTCAGCTCTTTTCATTATTAAATAAACAAAAATAAACTTCCAAAATATGTCTTAAACAGACATACTCTGAAGATGAGAAAAAAAAGGGTATAGTCTAAATAAATTCCCATCGGCCTTAGCGGCACAACCAACGTAGCCTACGTCTGGTGTGATTTAAAACAAACTTTGTGAAATTGTGAAAAGTTTTTTTTTTTTTTTTACCACTGACCGTGCGCGTGAGGCGGGGAGAGAGGTCAAAGGCTTCAGTTCAATTCATGATAAAGTTAAACAGCGAAAAACAAAGTTAATCATAACTCTGCTCCTGATTTAATTACGTAATTAATTATAATATTTGAGCACGTGGTAACTATTAAAACTTGGCTATTAAAATTATGCCTGGGGAAATAATAACAAATTATTATTAATAATTACAATAATAATAGACATAGGCCTAAATGTATGATAATAATAACAGAGTATTAGTAACCATAACAATAATATTTTTTTATTAAACTTTATTTTAATTGACGTGTATTAATGGAATCTGTCTTTACAAACTGCAGTAACTTTATTTACTTTTACATGAATCAAAACGCAACTTATAAATTAAATCAAAGTGTGAACCGGTGTAAAGTTGAAAACTCTTATTCAACAGTTTATATCAACTTCCTTGTGCTCGTGCTCTATCGTGAACCAACATATTTATATATTTATACAGATTCAATTAGCTAAATGATACAAATAATCGACTTACAGGAAGTGGACTCTCTCTTGTGGCTTCGTTGTTTTCACCGGTGGGGTACGTGAACGCACCAGAACGCTGTTAATTAATTGATTAATTACGTCATTCATTCTTCTTCCTATATATATATAAAAAAGGTTGAGGGTATTTTATTTTGAAAAATATCTCAGACGAGACGACACAGAATGAAAAACTCCAGCCTGCACGCGCACTCAAATATATTCAAACCCTCTTTGAAGTTTTGGCCACGACTCTTCACTGTCGTTAAATTAAGTTCTGTAGAAGCCAAAAACAACTCCGTTTGAGTAAAGAAGACAGAAAGAAAGAAAGAAAGAAAGAAAGAAAGAAAGAAAGAAAGAAAGAAAGAAATAAAGAAAGAAAGAAAGAAAGAAGAGATGACTCAGATTTGTAAGTGAGACCTCGGGATGTTTTTAGGTTTTTAAATGAACCGACAGATGAGATCAAATATGAAAAACAGGCGCGTGCAGATGTTTTAATTGTGGACGAACACGTGGGCGTTTCCTTTACTTTCAGCCGCAGATTGACGGCCTGACTCATCACTATATCTGATCCAAACCCATGTGCACATATAGCCTATCTTTTTTAAATAATAATAAAATCTCTCTCTCTAGCAGAAGAAGGACCTGTTGTGCTGCAGCGTTCACGAGGTTGAACAGCGAGTTTTTCAGACTAAAATATAGAGTATTTTCCACAGCATCAAAGCCGTTTTGAGCGCGCAATCGTGAACGTGTAAGCGTGTGTGTATGTGTGTGTGTATTATTACTGCAGGGCTACTTTCCCCTGTGGCGGTTGTACAGTTTCAGTTCAATATTGCTTTAGGATTACTGCAGCTCTCCGGCTCTTATTTTTGCAACAGCCAACCTTTGAGGAGAGGCCAGAGGTCATCCGTCATCCCGGAGGTTTCGGCTGCTCGGTCCTGGAACACGATCTGTAGCCGGGACTCGACTCTGTCCGTGTGGGTAAAGTGAAGCTCCAGCACCGGGGGCCCCGGCTGCAGATTGCTGTTGGGGGACTCTCTCTCCTGTTTACAGATGCATATTTCGCTCTTCACTTTGTGGACTCTGGCATGAGAGCAGCAGGCTCGCTCTGAATGGGCAAAATAACATGAACGATTTAATGAGTAGATATCAGCAGTGGTGGAGAGAGGAGAGGAAAGAAGAGGGCTGCTGAAATATTGTTGGCTCCTGACATTAAAAAAAAACACAAAAGACTTTGTGAAGTTTTTCTCAGAGTCAGTGTGATAAATCTAAAGTACAAAGTGTCTAATAATTGAATAACTGTGCACATTCATCATCCTGCACAGAGCAGCTCAAATATCCAAGTTAAATTACAAGAAGTAAAACATGTTTTTTAAGTGAACGTGGGCTTCAGAAATTCCCACTTGTTGGTTTAAATAAAGTTGAACGAGCTCTTGTGTCTAAATGTGAGACTTAGACTCACAGACGAGTATGAATTCACACATTTTTGTGTTGCGGTTTAGTGAATCAAGCAACAGTTTTATGGATCGTGTCAACAACCAGCAGGAGAAGAAGAAATCAAACCCACAAACAAGACGGGACAGCGGCGGTGACCCCTACACCTCTGCAGGAGCGGATGTTGTAAACCTCGACGGGCCATCGCGCAGGGCCGTGGAGGTTGGCGACGACATTCAATCTCCACACAGGTTGTGTAGAAGTGCATGTGTGTGTGTGTGTGTGTTTTTTTGTTCTACCAACTGTAACAGCTGGCTCCATCACTCCTCCTTTCACTCCTCTGATATGAAACTCCGTATCCGGTCAGACGCTTTACGAGGGATGCCGAGCTCTTTCAGGTTTCCCGGCCTTGGCTAAATCCCTCAGCCCCCCTCCCTTCCTCCCTCCCTCCTCCCCAAATGCACACACATACACACACTTTAATGGAGGAGGATAACAGTGAAAGAGGAAGAGGGTGGGGTGTGGGTGGTGCTTGTTTCTCCAAGTGCAGTGATGGAAATGTAACCAAATACCAAAACTAGGGGTGAAGGGGGCGGAAGGGGAGCACATGTTGACTGACAGGTGCAGAGGTGGCCTGTTAAACAGAGCTTATTGGAGAGATGGTGATTTGTGCTTAAATTGAACATATCCACTATAAGGCTAGAGCTGAAACTTAAATCCAAATATTAGGTGCAGTCAGAGTCGGCAGCACCGCCGCATAACGAGACGTGGCAGCGGCCTGTTGTGTGTTTGAGGCGTCTACTTCCAGGTACACAGCCTCTCGGCTCCGGTGCTGCATTCAATTCGGGTTGCCGGCCGGAAATGGAGATCTAGATTGGAAACGGTGAATGGATAAATGATGACACACAAGACAGAATTACAATCACGGTGTGTTTATTGGTAGAGAGCGTTTTTACCCTTGTGTCTCTCACAGGGCTCGGCCGTTCCCTCTGTTGTGGTGCTGGCGAACCGTTCTTGAAGTAACGCGTTATGCAAATGAGCGAAGGCCCATCAGCGCGTTTGCTCAGTCGCAAAAAAAACAAAACAATGAGGTTCATTAACTGTCAAGTAGCAGGGATCAAGTAAAAGTCAATAATCTGTTTCTGTAGCTGCTTCAGAATGACTTTACATTTGTTCTATGTTCATATTTTCTCTCATTAATAATCAAATATAAATCTTTCGACTACACAACGTCTTCTTGTTTGCATTTACACAATGCATGGGGGTCATACCTGGAGACAGAGCTGCTGTGTGGCTCCACAGCAGCAATTTACACTGTACAACATCATTGAACATCAAGTGGCGGACGACGTGGGGAGGGGCGGCCGGCGGCGGGCCCCTGGGTCAATAAATACAGAATATATACAGCACACACACAGTGAAATGATTACAACCTGATGTAACAATTCAGCGTGTTTCAGCCGTTTTTGATCCGAATCGTTTTCCAGCTCGGTGAGAAACCGCTGGCTTGAATTAAACACACAGGTGTGCGTCGGCCCGGCCCCCACCGAGCATGATGGGCATGGGCCGTGGGGACGCAGAGCGAGTCTTTCGAGGTGTCAGTGAAGCTTGGTTAGCTCTGCATCGTGAGGGGTAAAGATGGCGGCGGTGCAGTGGCATCGGGCGGCGTCTCCCTGCGAGGCTTCTTGCAGGTGAGCGCCAGCAGCAGCAGCATGGGCAGGTGCCACAGGCTGCAGAAGAACAGCTTGCGGGCGCTGTTGCGGTCGCCCTTGCGGTGGAAGCGGAAGGCCAGGTAGCTGATGTACAGGTTGATGGGGAGGGAGATGACGGGGAAGGTCCAGGTGGTGACGTCCAGCACCGGCGCCAGGGTGGACAGGCCGATCAGACCCAGGCTGTGGCGCAGGGCCACCCGCCGGCACATGGCCGGGTGGGTAACGGACATCATGCGGTAGCCGCCGCGGGAGTAGTCCTCCCTCAAGTTCCAGCTGAGGGCGTTGAAGTGGGGGAACTGCCAGCTGTACAGGAAACCACCCAGCAAGAAAGCACCTGGGGAGGGGGGACGGAGGAAGGGAGAGATAAAAAAGAAGGAGGGGGGGAGGATTAATGATACACCCTGCAGAATCTGACGGACTAATGCACCGCTTCTTCAAAGGGACAGTTCAACATTTTGGCAAATTGGCCCATTGCCATAATCCCTATAGCTTTAGGAGTAAGTTTGTTACCTTTAATTGTCGGTGCAAGCTATTTTTTAGAACGGCGGAGCAGAGCCGTGAGCTGCTCAGAGCCACGCTATGGAGGTAATCTTGGTTTCCCTCATCAAATACACAATCCAGCAACTCCAAAACGCTCTCGTGGACAAGTTGTGACCTGCACATTCACCACGCTATGAGATAATAACAGAACGTTACGAGACGGAGTTGTTTTGGAGGCAAATTCATACAAAACAGCTGATGCGCATTCAGAGGGGACAGTTTTTCGGCAAGCAGTCACGAAAATAAACGTTCCCTTATTATGTCATAGCGTGGTGAATGTGCAGGTCACAACTTGTCCACCAGAGCGTTTTGGAGTTGTTGGACTGTGTATTTGGTGAGTTGGATGACGGAATCCAAGAAATCCCATTAGCCTCCATAGCGTAGCTCTGAGCAGCTCACGGCTCTGCTCCACCGTTCTAGAAATAGCTTGTACCGACAAATAAAGGTAACAAAACTATAGGGATTATGGCAATGGGCTAATTTGCCAAAATGTTGAACTATGCCTTTAATTCACACTCAGCTGCCAGCTATTAGAACATTTGTGTACACAAGTGCCTGAAAACAAACACTTTGCAAAGTTTAGTTTTTCTTCAGTGTGAGATAATCTGGATATGAATAATATGAGTATCCAACAACCAAGCAGAACCATCTCTGCTCCTGCTACCCGTTGAAAACGTTATGTTAGGTGCATGTGAGGGCAACGCTGGAGCGGGATGAGTTGCCATGGAGCCAGTGGTCCTCTTAAAATAAACAGCAATTGAATGGAAAAGCCAGTAAATTCATTAAACCTGATGGAGAAAGAGCCACTAACTATCTGCAGCATAAACACCAGCTTGTGTAAGCACCCCTCAGGGATACACAATGACACACATCTCGTACAGTTACCATAACAGATCATTTAACGTGTCTCACCAAACAAGCTGGATGAACCCCCCCCTCCCAACCTCCACACACACACACACACACACACAGTCCGTCTCCCCACTAACTTAACATCACATTCATTGGGCTCCATGCTTTTGTCCACAGCCGCTCACAGTAAGTGCATTCAGCCTGCACAGGCACCAGAACGAGGACAACGAGCAGCGCTGCAGGGATTCTGGGCCGTATGTAAATAAAGCTTTATGTAGTGTGATGTTGGCCAGTGAACGCAGCCGAGCGCAACAAGTCACAAAAGGTGTTAGAGCAGGAAACACACAGAAACCTGAGTCAACTGTGGCTGCAGCAGTTGTTTTCAGTGCTGATTAATTATAAAAACACATTTAATTTAGTATCATTCAAGTCGACAAGCAACATGAGCTGTAGATTTACTGAAACCGCACTTTTGGACAAACACAACCTGACAAACTGTTAGAAAATATAAATCTGACACTGTGTTGTGGTGTAGTTTTGTCTTCAACTGTGACCATTGAGCTCTGTGTTGGATTGACAAACCCGAAGGCTGAGTATCAAACAAGGAAGACAAATGTGGCTGCATGAATTTTTACATATTGCAGCTGCTCTTTGTCCCACACACAGTGTCTGCACACAGGAAACAGCCTCGGCGCTCAGCTCTGCCACAACGTGCAGTTTTTGTATCAAAGGTGAGAGCAGTGTCAGAACTGATGGCGTCACGGCGGTTAAATACGGACACGAGAGAGGTGAGTAGAAAAGCACAAAGTGATGTTTTTAGATAGCTTCAAAAGGTATTTAATTTAGACTCAGTACGTTTACATGCAGAGCTCAATCGATCTACGCTCATAGCTCGACTTCTGGTCGGACTTCTGTTCTGTCCTCGTCCCGTTTACATGCAACAGGGAAAATTGGGTAACTGACGGTGTTCGCCTCTTTAACATAAAGAGTTGTTTGTGTCGTTTCAGCGGGTTAATACGGACCACTTTACGGTCGATTTTTCTGTCACTAAGTAAAAAAATTAAATCTTAAGCTTGTTTTTTTTTATTTTCTTTGCCTGCTTTGTGCCGGCTTCCTCTACACTTTACATCATCTTTCCTGCTGTGAAGCATGCACACATGCAATGTCCAGCTTCAGACAGATTACGGCGTATACATGCAGAAGAGATTCTGTGGTTTCCAATCGGGGTGTCTTTGTCAGATTTAGTCCTGCATTAGTCTGACTAACATGCATTCATGCACTTGTCCAGTTATGGTCCGATTAAGGCAAAAAATTGTTTTTTTTCAACTGTCGTGTAAACTGTCAACTGGTTCTCAAACTATTTTACATCAAACAGACACAAATTAGACCATAGACTAAAAAATTTGAAACAAACCACCAAAAATAGACAAATATTTGTTCCTAGGCTGAATAACATTACTTTTTAAGTCAATGTACTTAGGGTCAATGGCGTGATTTTTTGGAAACATATTGAGAGATTTCTTGAGAGAAAAAAAAGTAATATTTCTGGAAAAAAGTGGTAAAATTTCGAGAAAAAGTTGGGGACCACCATGAACCCTCTCAAGGGCCCCTCTTTGAGAACCACTGGTGTAAACGTACAGACTGATGTAAAGCAGAGAGAAGCCACTGATCTCTCGGCTGAGCGAGTCGTACCTGGGTCCAGACACCCCGTGGCGGCGGTCCAGCCCATGATGGGAGGAATGGCGCCGACCACCGCCCCCACCCAGGTGTTGGTGATGCTGAGCCTCTTGAGCGGCGTGTAGCAGCAGGTGTAGAGGAAGATGTTGAGGGCGCCCAGGAAGCCCGTTAAGGGGTTGACCGCCAGCGTGAGCAGAGCCACCCCGGGGACGCCGCAGGCCAGGGCGAAGGACACGGCGTGGAGGGGACTGAGAACGACAGAGACAAAAGGAGACAAGATGCGACAGTCAACTTAAATCAGACAAAGAAACAAAAGCAAAAATGTACAAAGATGAGATTCTGATGTTTTTCTTCTTTTCATAAAAGCCTTGTTGCATCACACAGATTCAGGTGCAGACAAAAGTCCATCACGGCCACGAGGAGTCGGGACTGCGCGATGATGATAAAAGTTTTGCGGTGCTTGTGCAGACACAATACAGGACGGCGATAACCAACCATGCTCGACACACGTGCGCACAGCCATGGGGGCCACACACTGACAATCTGCAGCCGCGCATGGCCGACTCTCAAAAACGGGAGGCTTTAGAAGAAGCTCATCTGATAAGAGTTTGTCAGAGGAGGAGGAGGAGGAGGAGGAGGAGGAGGAGGGGGGATAAAAGTAGCCCTGCAAGATGAAGAGCATGTGCACACGCCGGAGATCAAAACTAGCTGAAGAAAACCACAGTGGCTCGGGCTTTTAGCCGGATGAAGATTTCCTCCTCCTCCTCCTCCTCCTCCTCCTCCCCTCATCTTTTATTGAAAGCAGTGATGGTGAGGTCTGGTTCAAATTCACCAGTAAATGCTCCATAAATTAAAGAGAGGGTAGATTAAAATCTTGACCAAATGCAGGCCCTTTTTCTTCAAAAAAAAAAAAAAAAAAGCAAACAGGGCTTTTATTTTGGTGGCGTGGCCCGAGCGGGAAGATTGCTACATTAATGTGATTAGTGGTGTTATGTCTGTTTTATGTGGGCTGAGGTGGGGCCGCGCAGGCTGCCTATGGGGCTGTTGACAGTCTGGCAGTGGGTTGGGCTCAGCGGGGGTCATGTGGTGAGGATGGAGGAGGAAGGGGGAGGGGGGGTGCAGTGCGCCACATGTCCTGAGGCTGGTCCACTGTCCTCCGCCGCAGTCATAACGTCAGGTGGGTGAAGTCAACGCAGAAAGGCAGCAGGGATGTGGGCAGCCGGGGTCGGACCACAACCAAAGCCATGGATCCCCGATGTTAAACAGCAGGTAATGAGTCAGAGAAACAGGAAGATTCCACTTAAAACTCGGTGACCTGTTAAATACTCCGGTGGTAAAGGAACTGCAGTGAGCCTAAACAATACAGAGCCTTTAGGGAGCAAAGTAAAATAAAAAATAAAAAAAACTGGCTTCAGATTACAACCCTCTCTCTGTGGCCGCAAGAGCAAAAAAAAAAACAATTTTCTCTGAATACGAGTGGAAAAAGAAATGTAGGAAAAACGCTAAATATGGATAAGATGGTAAACAACAACAATGAGAGCTGTAAACGAGTTCAGATATCGGCGCTGAGATTAAACTCCTCCATGGCACAGCAGCGAACAGTTTCTTCTCCACATTCAGCCATAAAAAAAATCATTATCCCACCTCCCCCCGACTATGATTCAGACATTCACGAATCCAGTTGTTTACAAAAAAAAACAAAGAAACATAGTCGGTAAAGTTCATTTCTGACCTTGGAAAAAGTAGTCTGAGAAGAAAAGACATGAAAACCCTGAGATGAAGCTTGAAAGCACAATAGAGCTAGAAAATGCACTAACTTTTCAAACTGACAACGACAGAAAGACACTTGATGAGGAGACAAACACTACGCTACATGTGTCTTCCACTTCCTGACACTAAAAAAAAAAGAAATAAAAAAAAAACGTCTTTTATGCTGCTTCTCCCCGCTAAGCTGAAAGTTATTCGCCATCACCGCCACATGTGGAGGGACTCGCATTCTGCAAAACCACAACAGACGTGTGGCAGGACTGTGATCCACGGTTTTACAGGAGAACAATAAAAGGTGGGGAAGATGATACACTATAGTAGTTCCCGACATAAAACGGCTAAGTATTGCTAACATCATACTTGGCAGAGGATGTAGTGTGTGTGTGTGGAGGAGGAGGGGGAGGAGGGGAGGGGAGGGGAGAGGGGGGGGCATCATTTGACTCATAAAAAGCCTCGTTCTGGAAACAAGATGGAAAATGTGTAAAATACGGCCTTTTGATGAATTGTTTGACAGGACGGTCCGGCCTCCCATCTGCTGGCCGTCTCTACGCGAGACGCTGTAAGTGTGAGGGGAGCGAGGGTATAAAGTTTCTGTGTGTCTCACAGACAGACACACACACACTCACACACTGCCTTTTGTCAGGGGCACACTAAAAAGCCGGAGAGAAGAGGCTGTGTTTAGACAGTCGGAGCACATCTTCAATCACCAGCTCAACAGCAGGAGAGGCCGCGTTTAAACACTGTGTCAATGGAGAATTCCTCCGACTGGGACCAGAGAGCAGAGATAGCTGCTGCTGCTGCTACGGGTCACGGCTCAGTTATGATACCGACGGGCTGCTCGCTCATAAATGCACTCTGTTAATGGTACAAATTAGCCGGCCACAGAGGTATGTCAGTCTATGTGTATGTGTGTATGTGTATGTGTATGAACTGGCGTCTGAACTGAACTGGTTGTGAAAAGCGTTTCATTGTCTTTTCAAGTTGTTTTGTTTTTGTTTCTCCTGAATGAAAATGAAATGAGAGGTTCTGTAGGGGAGGGGTTTCCTAACACTGACATTTAGAGAAGGGGGGAAAAAGTCAATACATCAAAGTATCACAATGTTTTGTATCGATATGTGGACGATAAGTGTTGATCTGAACAGACTAAGAAGAAAAAATAAATGTTAACAGTTTTCAAAGCTGCAAATTGCAATATTTGCATTATCACAATAATATCGTATCCAGATTAGGGATGTCACAATTACTCGTTTTCACATTAACCATGGTATTAAACGCCACGGTTAATTAATCGTAAAGATTCCCACATACTATCACTTGATGTTGGAACCATGTCGGCAGATCAACACATTTTGCATGGAATGAAAACAAAGTTACACAATACACAACTTTGTCTTCATTCGTTAAATTACGTTGATATCAATCTACCTAATGTAACATTGACTTGGTAGGAATTTAAATGTTAGTTACGAAAAAATTAAATTAAAACAAACTTTAATATTTGGTATAAATGAGAATTAATGACTTTAATATCTCAAACATTTCCCTGGGGGAATAATAGTTGGTCTTATATTATTAGATACTTCTAATATGCTGTGTAAGTAATTAGTAATGTAATTATATTTTGACTGTATTCGATTTTACATATCCAGTGTTGTGAAATTAATTAATGCATAATAATCATAATATCATAATTATTTCTCACACAATAATCCTACCAAGAAAATCTGTAATGGTGACATCCTGATAATATCGTATCACAGGGTCTCTGGTTATTCCCACAACTACTGACAATGTGTGGTTGTTGCTGGGTTTTTTGTGGGTCATTACTCAGTGAATGTGTGTGTGTGTGTGTGTGTGTGATAGTTTCCTAGAAATGTGCAGGGGCATGTCGGAGCATCCAGTTCAAGGCAGAGGTCGTCTGTCATTTCAGCAGTGGAGGCAGAAACGTCAGACAGACTACACCCTAACCTCCACTTCATCCCTCGTCCTCGTCGACCTGGCAACGAGCTCACGTTACACCTGACAGGTGTCCTGCAGAGGATCCTCGCTGCATGTGTGTCTCTGGCAGCGCTCAGCCTCCGTCCTTCACTGTTTCTCTCTCTCTCACACACTCACACAGCTGGGGATGTGTGCCAGTGCCATAATAAGTCAATAAGTAACGCTGGAACAGAAGTACAGTATGTAAATCAATACTGGATGTGCGCTGAGTGCCGTTGTTTTATTCAAGCTTCATTATAATAAAACACAACAGCAACAACACCCACCGGCTCCGACACCACAAGCTGTTATGTCACGTTTCACTCACTGGAACGACAACAAAAAAACATCCCTCAGTGAGACCGGGGAACTTTTGACATTGGTCCGGTACGAAGTGCACAAAAAGCAGCTTGGATGGCTCCGCAGCTGTCACGTAATGTTGCCGCGGTGCCACGGCTCTGAACCCAACTCCAGCTCACGCTGCGCTCTTGCCTCTCTCTCTCGTTTTGCACACTCTCCAGCAATTTTTTTTTTTGAAGCAATAAACGGTGCAGAGGGAGTCAGTGTGTCAAGTATGTCGTGAGAAAAACGCCGTTAAATAAGCAAGAGAAGCAGAAAAAAAAAAAACGTACCTGATCTGTCCTCTGACGAGTGGACGGTTCTTCGTCCGGTTCATGTTGGAGTCAAAGGGCACCTCGAAGTACTGCGGAGACAGGAGGACGAAGGCGGTTAATGCGGGAGACACATAAACACGGCACAATGACACACACTGTTCCACATTCAGACTGAAAACAGAAAACGCCATAACTCCAAATGCTGCAGGAAACAATGAAAACTCATCACGCCGGGCTGTAAAACTGCAGTCAGAGATTATTTTATGGGCAGTTAAAAGTATTTTTATGCGTGTGCTTCTTGCACACCTCCTACACTGCAGCTCTGAAGGCACAAGAGTGCTTTTAGAGGATTCAGATTTTGTTGTTTTTAACAGTGGTGATGTGCAAAGCTTGGGCTGGCAGAGAAGGGGATCCGGTCAGTCTGAATACGGCGGAGCAAAGATGGATGATTCCCACCGCTGCTTCATCATCTACGAATCCTTCTATGCAACATCTGGACAGAAACAAAGCGAAGGAAGTCGCTTAAGACGCGGTCACAGCAAATCTCCGAGCCAAACGGTCACCCTGCACCTTTGGGAGGGAGCGGACTGGAGGTGGAAGGTGGAGCTGTAGGGTGGGAGATGGTGGAGGGAGAGGGGGTGGGGGGTGGGGGTGAGGGGGTTCTGGGATACAACTATGTGAAAAACTACTTATACTCCTGTTTTATGATCTGCTCTGGAGGAGTATGCTTCAAAGTGCTCCCATGAGATTGGCAATGTGTGACTTAAATGCAAACACATGGGGTGCTTATATGCAGGAACTGGCTAATCTATGTGTGTGTGTGCGTGCGTGCACGGGGCAAACTCACATAAATGTGTGCATTTCCCTTCCTGCATAAGAGCCTTTAACTAATGAAGAAAACAGATAAAGCACTTAAGACTTGGGAATATCAAGAGCCATCTCCTCTGATATATGGTTCACATAAAATGTCTAATAAACAGATAATCCACTTTTCTCTGCTTAAACTCCAGTTTCCAGATTTACTGCGCTCATGACATCGGAAAGCCACCATTTTATTAAAGAACCCCCCCTCTCCACTCCCCTCCCCTCCCTCGGTGGAGGGCATTGCATTTCATATTGTATAGATTTTTTATTTTTTATTTTGAAGCACATTAGGGGGCGTGGGCTGCACCATTAAGGTCTGATGCACACAGATATCTCACATTACCCAGCGGAGACACCGCCGAGCCACGATCCAAATGCAAAATGCACCAGAAAAAAGATCAAACGCTGCTGATAACTTTGAAATTTGGCCTTTTTTTTAAAAAAAAAAAGAGGTTGCATCAGAGTTTTTTTGAAGGAGAGGGCACATTAAACCTCGACAACGCTACGGAATGACTCGGCTCAAATGCTAAACACGAGCTCTTTTTTTTTTACATTACCTCTCATCCTGATTTGCACGAGCCCATTAGAGAACTTTGTCAGGACGTCGGGGGCTAGAAGTGGCTCATAATGACATTTAGCCAAAGTGCTATTATTTTTGCATTATTTTGGAGATAAAATTAGCAGAGCAATATAAGAAGCGGAGCCTTTTGATGTGAACGGGGAAGTAGAAGTCGAAGAGTTTTGGACTCTGCTGTATGTTATTTGGCTGAAACTGCTGTAGCACTAAAACCTCCTCAACCAAGCAGAGTCATTCAAATTAACTCTCTTCATTTGCTCCAAAGAAAATCTTCTGCTTCCCCCGCTTTTTTTTTTTTCTTTTTCTCTCTTAGCTTCACTTGTCATAGAGCTGAGCTGAGCTGAGCTGAGCTGGGCCTGACTGGACTGGACTGGACCGGACTGGGCCAGGCTAATGCGCAGCTGTGTATGCGGCTGTGGGACCCCAAAGGCCCAGACTGAGGTGTTAATTCTATTTCCTGGGTCAGGAAATGCGTCAGGAGGTCAGGGGCCGTATGAGAGAGAGGGAACTGCACTTTGTGGCCGGGGCCAGAGCGGAGCAGCGGTGGAGCAGCGGTGGAGCAGCGGTGGAGCAGCGGTGGAGCAGGCCTCAGGCAGGCCCCGGGCCAAGCTCGCTGCAACACTGCTCACATAAAATGGATCCACTTAGTTTCCAATAACATCATCCCACATGTTTAAGAAAAAAGAAAAGAAAAGAAAAAAGACAAAGCCTGATAGCGTGCAGCACAACGCCGGTCTGTGCATTGTGCACCAGGCACCTGTGCAGCAAATGAGACGAAGAAGAAAGTTCACAGAGGGGGAAAAAGAAGAAGAAAAAAAAACACATTATCTACAGTGTTGCTGTTGTTTGGACGGACCTGTCGCGTGTTTACACGGATGATTTGATGTGAATGTCAAAGTCAGTGGCTCCGCCTCCCTGCGTGCGCTGCGCTGTCAGTTCAGTTTGTCCGCTGCTGCTCCGGTTCCTCCCTCTCTGCCTTTTAAGTCAGAGTGCCTCATCTGGTTCGCATCAGTGGCTCCCTCGGTCCATGTCATTATTTCCGCCCAACACTGCCATGTGTTACAGTGATGGCATTAAAGTAACTGGGCCATGTGTGATTTCTGTGTGTGTGTGTGTGTGTGTGTGTGTGCAGCTACAGGTAGGTCTAAGACGCTGCAACGGTTCAGAGTGCATCACTTTAAATTTGATGGATTTTCACAGGTCTTGAGTTTAGTGAGTCGACATGACATGGAGGTGGTTCTGGTCTTTAGTCCAGACCAGACCAGGATAAACTAGTCTGGTGTATATTTACTGACAAGCTTTGAATCTATGGTCATTTAAATTATGCATGCCCCAAATAACCATAAATACTGATATTTATAAGGGGAATAAAAATATACTAAAAAGTGTCTTATTATTTATAACATGAGCTAATATTGAGGAAAAAAATATGAATACACAAAATAAAATGAACCTCTGCTCATTTGAGAATAATTACAGATTAAAGTTTGATTAAATATAATAACCAGACTTATCACAAGCTTAATAAAAATGTTTTAAATAAGTCTGTCTTGATACACTGCATTACATTTTAATGTTATTTACCAAGTGCCACGTTTAAACAAACTATTACAAGCATTGTTTTACAGCTTTATTTTTTCGGATTTGTTTACTTCAGTATTTTTGAATAATATAAATAAACAGACAAAGTGCATGTCAGTGGGTTTTGGACATACTTTCAACAGCCTCTCTTCATCTCCAGCATAAACAATAAACTAATGTTCAAATTCTATCATCACATCTTCAATTGAAATCTTCATTATCATATCTAATTTAAACCACAGGTGAGTTTGCAGAGCTAAATATAACATGTTTCGTAGGCGGTGTATAAATAAAGCTTTGAAACTGGATTGAGGATTCATATAAATCCATCAAACTTGTCTGGATCAATACGGACTCCATGGATACAAGGATCTAGCAGGATATACACAAAGAGATGGCCTGTGCAACTGAACCGGAAGTTATGGAGAGTCTGGCTGCTGCTCTCAATTATGGCCACGAACACACACACACTTACACACACACTCACACAAAACCCCATAACTGTAGGAGCAATTATCTGCCAGATGATGAGGACTGAAAACAGGCGAGAGCAAAGTGAGAAGCAAAGACGAGGGGGTGTTCAGCTGCCAGACCCTCGGAGCTATCAAAGACAGAACGTGATCCACCGCCAACCACCCGGGCTGAATTGATAACAGGCTGCAGGCAGGCTGCAGGCAGGGAAGCAGGCAGGCAGGCAGGCAGGCAGGCAGGCAGGCACTTCCTATTCCTGGGTAGAGGCTGAGGAAGATAACTTGGCTTTGTACCGTGGTGACGCCATCGTGGCATCATGCAAAAGTTTGGGCACCCCTGGTCAACATTCATGTCCATGTGAACAGTTCAGCAAGTGGAAGATGAAATGATCTCCAGAAGACATAAAGTTACAGATGACACATCCCTTTACATTTTAAACAATATACTTTTTTTTTCATCTTTTACATTTTCAAAATGACAGAAAAGGAAAAGGGTGCATAGTCAGTAGCTAGTAGCCCCTTCCTTTGGAAACTATCACAGCGTGTAAATAGTAAATATCTTGTCTGATCCCTTGGTCAAGTCTCCTGGGTTTCCCATTCTTTTGCAGGCTACTGCTTTGTTTCCTCTTTTCACTCTAAAATTGTAGAAAACTAAAAAAATACACTGATATTGCTTAAAATATTGCAAAAGACTGTTTTATGTTTGACTTTTTTGGAGATTATTTCAACTGTTCACAAAGTTTTGACCATGGATGCCCAAACCTTTGCATGATGCCACTGTATGTGATGAATGTAAAGTAAAATATAAAGGTTGTTTATTTTGTTACTAGGGCTGCAACTAATGAATATTTTCATTATCGATTAATCTGTCCATTATTTAAATGATTCGTCGATCAGTTGTTTGGTCAATAAAATGTTAAAAAAAATGTTGAAAAATGTCAATCAGTGTTTCCAAAACCACAACATGACGTCCACCAATGTGTTGTTTTGTCCATAAACCAAAGAGATACTCAGTTTATAGTCATAAAGGAACAAAGAAACCAGAAATATTCACATTTAGGAAGTTAAAAGAGAGAATTTTGACTTTTTTTCTTTAAAAACCCGACTCAAATCAAAATAGTTGGCAAATTATTTAATAATCAATTATTATTTGATAAATTGTTGCAGCTCTAATTATTACTACTTTAATAATGCACCAAAGTGAAAACTGGGTTTGTGCAGCACCAGTCACTCCTTGTGCTCCCCAGTGGGAGTCAGGTTGCCAGACGGGACCGGCCCCACACGACAAGCACACCTCCAATCTGCCAGCATAAAAAAAACACAGGGAAGTGCAGCGAAGGTCGACACAGTAACTATGCAGCGTGCGTTTACTGTGTTTACACGAGAGGCAGGAGGAGTGTGCTTACAGAATACACACAGCTGAGGCAGCTGTACGGCTTTGGCTCACAGGAACGTCAGCCGGCCTGAACGGCTCGTCTCTCCCGCTTTGCCGAGTGAAACCCAGGTGCCGGGGCTAAACCCAACAATGAGACCAAGTCATCACTTGTCAGCGAGTCAACTGTGTTGCGCGCTGGCGGAGAGAGCGCCGGAGAGTCGAACCTGGGGCGGCGCTCCCATAACGTGAGCCAATCCTACTTAAAAGGGCTCGAGGGCTCTCAAAGCCCCTTCAGCGCCGACTGTGAACGCTCTCTGATCAGCCACTTGACAAACAAGCAGTCAAAGATTTACATAGATTAAGCTGTCCTCAGAAGTCAATTCAATGGTCCTGGCAGACTTTCAAGTCAAATGAAAGAAAAGGGAAGGAAAAAGGCAAAGCAACCTGACTGGTCACAAGTGGAGGGAGGGGGGGAAAAAAAGCTGGTAAAGGCCGACCAACACTATTTTCAAGGTGTTTTAGTGGTAGACGACGTCTCTCTGAAATGCTATTGATGTCTCCGGAGTCACATGAATGGTTTTGAAACTATGCGAGCAATGCCGAGATTTTGCGACGGAACCTGTTAAACCCTTCTAAAGTACTTATTAAACTGTTAGCGTGAACCTGTGTGAGTGCGTGAGAGGATGACAGAGGTGCCGAGATGCAAAATGTGCAAGAAAGAGAAGAGATTGTAACCAGAGATGGATGGATGGAGGGATGGGTGGTGGTTTGTAAGCAGAAGCAGAAGAAGCTGAGACCGGATTCAGCTACAAGTAATCACATTTCTGGTTGGTAAAAACTGAATACAGATGCATTAACAAAACAAACTGAAGCATCTGATGCCAAAATCCAATCACCTCGCCCCCCATCAGCTGGAAAAAAGAGCAATATTTATTTCACAGTATCTTCTGCAGAGGTGAAAGCACAAACAGGAGGAACGTCTGGGTCTGGTATGCTGCGTATGGACAGCTGGCAGATGTTTTCAGGCATGGGGGGGGTGGGGTTGTGCATGTGTGTGTGTGTGTGTGTGTGGGGGGTTCCTTGCCCTCTGCGATCCTTTGATGTGATGATATGATCTGGGATCATCTGGCGTGATTAGACATGAAAAGCTCAGATTGTTTGCGCTGCTTTAATTCATTAGAGGGGAAATCAGGAAAAACAGGACAAACAAATTCACACAACACACATGTTGTCGGGTTTTTTTTTTTCACGTCGGCACGGAGACAATCCTTCGCTTTCAGGCCTTCAAAAGAAAAGCCGAGCTGGAAACACCACGTTCTTGTTCTCTACTGCTGCTGCTATACATTAATGTCTCATTTGGCTCTTCCTGAGCTGGAGGCTGCAGTTCTCCGTCCGGCCAACGAGAGGATCAGATCACGTCTTCCCCCCTTTTTTCGGCTGCGTGCTGTACCCACACATCTTCTCCCTCTCTTTATAGTGGTCTGTGTGTGGAGCGGTTGGCAGCCGTTCAGCTGGCACAGCTTCTCCCTTGATTAATGGCCCGAGTGTGAGACAGTGAAGTGCTAAACTGTCCTCATGTTAATCAGCCAATTAATGCCGTGCAGAGCCGCATTACCTCTGCCCTGCCGATAATCAGTCCCTTTGCCTGTGAAGATACGGGCAGGGAAAGCTGGGAAAGCTTACTGCACAGAGGCAGAGGCAGAGAGGCATGCCCTCCTTCTCTGCCTCTCTTCCTGGGCCGGGAAGCGAGGGACAGAGCGGGTGGAACAAAAAGTGAAGTTTGAAAACGAGGAGAAACAGAAAAGGCTGAAGGTAAAAGAATTATCTTCTATTCTGATTTTCATTCCAGCTCGATAAACAGAAGATAAACATGGAGGACCATCATAAAGGGATAGTTCAACATTTTGGCAAATTGGCCCATTGTCATAATCCCTATTTTTAGAATGGCAGAGCAGAGCCGTGAGCTGCTCAGAGCTACACTACGGAGGCTAATGGGAGTTCTTGGTTTCCCTCATCAAACTCATCAAATACACAATCCAACAACTCAAAAACACTCTCGTGGACAAGTTGTGACCTGCACATTCACCACGCTATGAGATAATAACGGAACGTTACGAAATGGAGTTGTTTTCGAGGCAAATGTAGAGACTGCTTGCCAAAAAACTGTCCCCGACGGGAACATGCATCAGCAGTTTTGCATGAATTCACCTTCGAAAACAACTCTGACTCATAACGTTGCATTATTACTCATAGCATGGTGAATGTGCAGGTCACAACTTGTCCACCAGAGCTTTGAGGAGTTGTTGGATTGTGTATTTGATGAGTTTGATGAGGGAAACCAAGAAATCCCATGGGCCTCCATGAGCAGCTTGCAGCTCTGCTCCACCGTTCTAAAAATAGCTTGCACCGACAAATAACAAACCTACTGCTATGACTATAGGGATTATGGCAATGGGTCAATTTGCAAAAATGTTGAACTATCCCCATAAACCACTAAGGCAGGAGGCCAGGAGGGGCGTGGGGGGAATATGATGTGCCTTTTGTTGCCACGGTTCATCATGCATGCCTCATGTGTCGCATCGCATCACGGCTTTCATCATTTACGCTGCGTCGTGACCAAGCCACAGTGCCTCCCAGTGTGAGGGAGGACTCCGGTTACGAGCTGGACGGCAGCGAGCACCACAACAAAATCCTGAGGTCTGAATGATCCAAGAGAACGATATATATTTCATTACAGGTTATATTTATTTTATGTCTCATTGTAAAACCTTTGGACTTAACCTTGTTGCCAGAATCCTTTAGAGAAAGAGCTCCAGTTTGAATATTAAACTTAAAGAGAGGTACTTGCAAAAAAAAAAAGAAGCCAGACATTGGGCCACGCTGGCTGACGCGTTGCTTTTCATTCTACTGTAAACATATCAACTGAGCAAACAGCACAGATTCCTTTGTTGGAGAGCTGGCCGGCCATAATCTCCCGTCTCCGCCTGATAAGTCAACGCTCCTGCAGAACTAATGAGGCCGTATCACTCCAGTTCCTGATTACCATTAACTGTGCACACACTTGAGTGCTTTCCATTCAGCCTTGCATACTGTGGGAAAACATATCAGTGAAAGCTGAATAGATAGAACCGGCCTGTGAGTGTGTGGTCACTTGTTTGAAAAGAAATAAACAAATCCTTTTCGCCGTCGGTGGGCATTTGCGATAACTGCGAGGGTGCGACTGACATGACCGGCGAGGTTTGGAAGCCTCTCGACAGTTTGGGTGCAGTTGCATGATGGTGTGTGTTTAGATTGTTTTTGTCCACAGCTGTGCGAGTCTGTCTGACCGGAGGGGTGTGAATGTGAGCGTATCGGCTTCGACGCTGCAGCGATACGACCGCTCCCTGGAGGATCGGGGAAGAGACGCACGGTACAGAACTCCCTTTTTTTTTTGGAAGTTGCAGGTGATAAGGAGTGGATGCGTATGAAAGCCCTGCACTGTTCTCCCACAGAGTGACAGCAGCCGTCGGCACCTGGGGAGTATTTGGATTTGTGGCGGTGACCTGTAGCTAAAATGTAGACGGCATTCACTCAACGGGCCTTTCAAAACAAAAATGATGAAGGCGGTGACACAGCGAGGTCTAGATCTGTGTGCAGCCAGCGTTTTACCTAATAAAGATATTAGATTCAAAGTCAGGATCAAGGAGAACAATCTATTCATCTTTCAGTGAGCTGAACTGTACCTGGTAGATCCTGACATGTATTATAAAGAACAACACACACAGCTGTGAGTCCCAGTGTTTGCACAATCAACGCCTCTAACAGGAAGTGTATTTATTCTCTTAGGTTTTTATATAGAAGATAACATTATCTTGTAATAACAAAATAAACATACGTCATATTCTATTTCCCTCTGTGTACCTTCACACCGCCTGCTTTTCCTTCGAGGTGAAATCATTTCTGCAAACATCCTACAGATCCTGCAAACTAAACACAGCAGCTTTACATTGTCCAGCCGGTATCTTGGTTCTGCCCACTAACTACACTTCTGATAACACGCAACAAGCCAGCTCTGGTTGCTATACATGAGCAAAGTAGTGTGGTTCAGGGACAGAGCATGGGAAAAGATATTACTCCCCGCTCTAATGTGACACATGTGCAAAGACGGTTTCTGAGGTTTTGTCTCTTGACTCACTGCTGGGGAGAAAACCGACGAACTAGACTTGAATCACATCCTCACAGTTGCTTGACAACCAGCTCCTTCTTGATCCCAAACAGGAAAAGACAAAGAGCACGGGGTGAGTGACCTCATAAGGAAGAAGATGGGAGAACTCTTCAACCATGAGATTGATTTGTTGTTGTTATATAATAAAATTAAATAAAACTCTCCAACTGTTGAATTTCCTGCTTATAAACCAGAGAGCTGCGGTTTCCCACCTGTAAACCCAGATTAAGACCTCATGTCCTGCTGCGCTAACCCTCAGGGAACGCTGTTTATATGGAGGCTGATGCACCCAACACAGTAAACAGTGGCAGAGAAGCAGCTGGAGTAAATAATTCATCCATGAGTATCAGTCTGAAGCAAATGGGAGGAGACTATGTGAACCGGGTAGCAAAGTTCCTGTCAGAGTCTGTCCCCCTCCCCCTCCTCCTCCATCCCTCTCTCTGCCATATTCTCAGCGTCCCCTCGTCTCTCCCACTGTCCCCTCAAGTGGAAAGGCGACCGGTTAGCCTTTTCGACGGGTTTGGAGACGTGAGCCGTCAACCGTCTGTCCCTGCGAACGTGACGGAAATCCTTCCTGTCAGGATGCGGCGTGACACCGCTCCCAGTGTGTCCGAGCAGGGAACGACACTAAGTGCTGGGATAGCTCCACTGCAGTCTGATATGAAACCATGACGCTGCTTTAGCTGAGATAATTGACAGAACATTACAGCACGGCGGTAAAGTCATCCAATTTAATACCTGAAAATGCGACTTTTTTCACTTTTTTATTAAATTTAACACAAATAATGTAGTGAGCTGAGAATCTAAAAAGTACATAACTCCACCGTATCGTGACATCTGCTTCCTGGGTGCATCACTTTATTGTCTTCCTCCTTAAAGCTGAGGTTAAAAGCGCATCTCTTTGTCTGCCGTTGCACTATACTGCATAAAAGGACATACCTCTTAAACAAAGACAGCAATTTCAAAGTGGGTAAAGTGCCATTAAAACTGTGGGCTGCTGAAATTGGAGGCACTCTGGCCCCACCCATCCTGTCTCCTCATAAGCAATTATTACAAGAGAGAGGCACACAGATAAAAAAAGGTCTGGATGCAGCAGAACGGAGAAAAGCGCTAAAGCATAAGGGATACCACCCCAAACACACACACACAAACTTCACACACTTGCACAGCTCAGATGGCGGAAATGTTTAATCCCTTTGATCTGGGCAAGACAGAGTAACACATATGGTTACAACACACCCAGCTGTCTGTCATTCTCATATCGATTAAAGTCGTGTGGGTGTAAAATGAGGTGGGGACACAGCGGTGGTTACTAGAATGGCGACATTAATGGTTTTCAGCCTGTAAAACACAGGTGTGAGACTTGGAGACTGTTTCCTGTGTCGACGGCGGCTGCTGTTTCTTCTTTGTGCTTGTGGGTAGCACACAAGGTTATTCTTTTATCACATGCCCCCTCCAGAAAAAAAAGTTTAAGTAATGGAAAAGTAAAATACAGTTTACCTTGAGCCACTAATTTGAGGAATGTATGAAACAACAGAGCCTTAATGACAGAAGCCACTTCAAAGCTGAGTGGAGCTGCACAGCCACGCTTACAGACGACGCGTCACTTTTGTTTGCAGCGGTGTCTTTTAAAAGCCGGCTTGCAGGAGAGAAAACAGTTATCAAGACGTACGGTGTATGGAGGGGTAAAGCCGTGTTAGTGCGTAGACGTAAACACAGAAAGAAAGCTAACTAAGTGTGGCTCTTCAGTCCCCTCTGTGATTCCCCCATGCAGGGTTAGAGAGCAGAGAGCACTGAGCAGCACACACCCAGACACACACACACTTTGATCTGCGTTGTGGACGGTAATCAACAGTTAGTACATGACAGAGTCTGACTGCCATGCCATGCCATCATCATACGGCTGCAGATCAAACAAGACCAGATGGGGCCACACCCAACCCAGCAGGACGCCGTCCTCAGGTGAGACACACATGGTGGTGAGGAGCAGGTGGGAGGAAGAAGAAGAAGAAGTAATGGCTGCATTCAAGAAGAAGAAGTAATGGCTGCACTCAAGAAGAGAGACAAAGACAGACCTGGCTGTTTGTGCCGCTGTAACGCAGCCGCCAAACGTAACGGGTGTGTTCAGCTTGGGAGGAGATGTTCAAGAGCAGATTGGTGGGCAGGAGTCCACGCATAGAAGGAGGTGTGTATCAAAAAATGTACATGGTAATGAAATAAACCCAGTGGATTTCAACCATAACTTCAGTAACTGAGGAAAACTTGACTTTAAACACCTAGACTGACATGAAGCTTTCACTGAATACAGAATAACACACAAATATTAATATAAAGACTAAAATAACAGCCAGGAGTCCTCCTCCCTCACCTGGACGGGTCATTCACTGCTTAGATCAAAAGACAAACTTTTATTTCCACCATCACTGTTTGAGCTGATAATCTGACCTCACATCAACCGATACCCGATAAAGAAAACATACATCAATGAGACGTCACTTTGGTCGAGACGAATTAACACATTAACCAAAAAACTGGGCTCAAATCAACGATTCTCAACACACAACAAAACCCATTTATTGTTGGGAAACCGAACAGATTGAAACAAGTGAAACCACTTGTTTGAGACATGTTTAATGCTCAGATTAGTGTGTTTCAGTCAATTCAATTCAATTCAATTCAGGTTTATTTGAGGAGGGACAATGTACATTCTTTTACATTGAAAATGCAAAATGCAGTTTTGCTTTTTCCATCTAATCACAGGTCAAAAGTGCAACAAGGTTCTGTTCATGTTGTTTTGCTTCTTAGAAGGGAACAGAAGAGCGGTCTAACATAATAATCACAATATCAATCAATACGTTACAATATCACAAACAAACAGTTTTGCTTTATCTAATCACCTGAGGTGCACCTGCAGCATGCACAGTGAAAACACTCCTTTATTCTTTATCCATATGCATGAAAGGCACGATAACACAAATATTCGGAGGAGATATAATGTGGTTCAAAGTGCAGTGAGTTCACTGACTTAACTAAAGGTTCACCTCGGAAAATCAGCAGCAGCCACATTAAAACTTTAAAGAGGGTTGTGAGTAAAAAACAACACAACTTTGCACCTGAGCAGGTAGAAATATAATGTAAACCAATACCAAGCAAGGTGAAAATGAAATGAAAGGCTCGTTCAGAACTGATCTGTATTTAAGAGATAGAGTGATAAGAGGAAGAATGAAATAAAAGAAAAGCAGAGTAATCCATCAAAGTCGTGTCAAATAGACGAGAAAAGCAACAACATCTTGATGTGTCAGTTTGCCAGCAGGGAAATGACCAGCTGAACACATAAATGCTAATCTGGGTTTAATTAATGCCGCCACTAGCAAGCTTTAAGATAATACATCACCAAATGGCAAGATGGGAAGCCTAACGAGTTTAACCCTTCGTCTGCCACTTAAAAACCATATTCCCTGTTCTCTTTTAGAAAACATGGTGATTTTTGGGGCCAAAAAAAAAAAAAACTTTTTGATTTTTTTTGCATCTGTGAGACACACCCAGGGCCTCGGGGGTAAAAGCCTTGGTGTAGCTGCTGGTAACCAGTTTGTTTTCCGGCGCCGATGCCCTTGCCCCCAAAAAAAGCTTCTGGGTTTGAATCAAATTAGCATGCAGCGTTGGCTCGCGGGCACGCCATAAACAGGGCTGCTTTTGTTAATTATCCACGGACCTCAGCCGTACAAAGAGTGTTCCCTACTTGCCTTTGGCTAAGTTACCTTCGGATAGAGAGAGGGTAAAGTTGAGTTTCATGGAAAAGAAAAAAAAAATGTACACAAACACTGAAGTGTGATGTCTTAAAAAAAAGAAGATACCCTCCTTTTTCCTGAATCGAGGCAGCCGTGCAAAAAACAAACAATGTCTCTGTGAAAAAACCAGACTTTGTGTTTTTTTTTAAGTAAAAATGGTTTGTTTGATTGATTGATCTGCCCTTTAAAAAGCACAGCACCGACAATAGTGAGCGAAGGAGCTGTTTTGGTATCCGCTTGTACAACTATGCTTCCTTGCAATCAGCCAGAAACTGTCAGTCCAGAGAAAAGAAATCTAAATAACTATTAACTTCCAGCTCAATGGAAAACAGCAGGTCACTTCATGAAATGTTGTTATTCACCACTCTGTCGCTGATTTTAAGAGAAATCCTGCACCGCACATCAAAACACTGTACGTTTTCATTAGCATCACAAAAAGACCATCTCCATCATTGCTTAAGTTGTTGCTCGGTCTGTCACAATACTTTCGCTCTCTTCTTGTCATTATGGGTAATTTCGAGCCGCTCGGCTAAACAAAAACCATTCGGGGCTGAGGCTTGGCATTATACGCCGATATTACATGCACTGAGTGAGTAGGCATGCGAAGCCTCCGGCCCCCTCGGCCTGCCAGCGCTCGGCTCGAGCGAAGGGTTGATGACAAGCGGAGAGGGCCACTTCTAAAACGAGTGCATCTTCAGCAACCCATTATCACTGTCCACAATCTGTTTCAGCGTGACACGAGTGCCAGAGGGACGGTTTGTCCTCTAGACACACAGGGGCCCTCCACACTGTCTGCCTCTATTCACTGATACATCCTGGAGGTGCTGACACGCCACTATCTGTATCAATGAGAAAGCAGGTCCAGAAATGTCAAATCAAAGGAAACTGAAGCCGCGACGGTTTATTCCGAGACGAATTCTGCTATATATGGACCTAAACATTCAGACTCTGATGAAAAAAAAAACAAACTCCCACACAGGCAGTAATAAGGCTGTCCTAGATGGTGTAAAAACATTAACTCAGCTCGCCGTGAGCTCGGCCGTTGCCAAATGCAGCAGCGGGATGTGTAGAAAAGGTTCAGTGGTGCCAGACAGTGCTGAGGTGGGTGGTTTCCAGCCCCATGACTCAAGTCGAAACGCTGTCTGCATCTCGCCTTGTTGGTCACTGAAGCCCATAATCACAGTGTTTTGTCAAAAACTAAAGACTAATCAGGGAGGTGTTGAGGAGGCGCTGCACCTGCCCGTCACTCTGTCAGCCGGTCGTGCTCGTCATCCCCTCGGGTGACGGCGGCTCTATTGTGGCGAAGGTGTGTTTTGCCCCGACAGGCCGTGACGTTGAAAAGCCTCAGAGAGACACTTGTGCGTGTGAGTGGAAGTGGATCTCTCAAGTTGCGATCTTAAGACGACGACACGTTGTTGTGGACGCGTTCTTTTGAAGTAAAGGACACCCTGTATTTATGCAGGCATGTACGGTACAAATTGATTTGTTTTGCAACTGTGCCTATTTTTATCCTTTATACGGGCCAGCTGCTGGATGTGCCCATAAAAGGTGAAGTTGATCATTTCCCCAAGAGTACAAAAAATATTAACTAACTATGTGTTATCTCTGACTCTCAGGCCAGAGGGTGAATAAGTGAATGACTAACATCTTAATGGTGAATTAAAGGGATAATTCACCCAAAATCGACAATTTTCTACTCACCGTCATGCCAAGGAAGGGAACTTTCGGAGTTATTAAAACGCTTTAGGAGCTCCAGATTCGTCGTTCGTGAACCATTGGCTGTACGATGTAAACAACTTTTCCATGTGGCGGCTTCAGGACACTTGGGTCAGTACGGATGAGCAGTATGGAGGTATTTGGATGTTTTATAGTGTATGTTTTGGACGAAAAGTGAGCACTATCCGCCGCCAATATATGAAAATCCGTTGCCAGGCGGACCCTCCCTGGAAATCCAAAAGTGTTTTGATAACTCTGAAAGTTCTCCAAACCGTTCTTTGGCATGACGGTGAGTAGACAATTGGTGAATTATCAATTTTGGGTGAAGTATCCCTTAAAGAATATTACTGTTAATAGCTCGGTATTGTCTTTAAATGCCGAGCTTATGTCATTGAAATGCAGATAAATGATTAAATACTGAGCTTTTTTTTCCAAATATTTCTCTAAATCCACTCAGTTGGACTCATTAAATTTGATAAGGCAGCTTTTATTGACTGGAAGAGGTGAGCTCAGGATTCACATCAGAGTGTGTGGGGGTGGGGGGGTGCGCTGCTTAAAACGAACACCATTCAAGTATTTCATTAGACGGCTGCTGTTGCCTGCCAACGCTCGTCCTTAAAATGAAGTGCCTCCGGCTCCACGTCCATCTACTTTAGTAAGTTTGTTCTGCATCTTAAAAAATGTTTAAAAACTATGATTGGAATGTATAAAATCTTAACAGCATGAGGGGTTTTAAATCTTTCACTTGATTTTAACCACTAATATCAGAGGCTGAATTTTATCGGTGCTGCTTTGGCACAACACACTGAGCTTGTGTGAATAGCACAAGACAATTTCTTGGCCACACACACATACACACACTCAAGAGCCGGAGTTAGTGATACAAGATAATGATTAAAAGGAGACATTCAACTGCGACGATGCCAAAGTCTTTGAAATGAACGCTTGATTTAAAATAAACAATTTAAGACGTTAATGGAAAAGAGAATATCATCACCATCTCTGTATCTCACACAGCGTTTGCTCCCCGCTTCCCCTCGGGGGGGCATCATCCTGGGGGTGTTTAATAGGTGGGATTTACCCCTTCATGATGTTATCAGAGAAAAGCATCTGTCTTCCATCTGAGGCTGCTGCAGTCATTTAGCTTGAAACGGACCGGCTCCCCGCGGTTGACGAAAAGACAAAAAGGGGTTTAAAGAAATTAACTATTAAACAGGGCTGTCTGGTTAAATATTCATTTTAATCCAGCAACAAAAACACAAGATACCCATCAAGCTGCCTTCCTTCGTGCCATCTTGCTGGGCAATTAAAAAAAAAAAAAAAGGAATTCCACCCCTTCTTTCACGCTGAACTAACAGCTTTTGGTCGAGACCGTCAAAACAAAAAAAACCCGAGAGCGCTATCGATGTCAAAGATCAGCTTGCCCTTTTGTTTTAACTAAGCTCCTGGAAAATGCGATCCCCGAGAGCAGCGACGCCGAGGAAGGGATCACATTTGAGTTAAATCGCCCGTTTGGCTATAAGCTTCTGATGTGTGTGACCTTTAACTCCGACAAAAAGCACCCCACAGAAAGAAAGAAGAAGAAGAAAAAAAAAAAAGGCCCAACACATAATCCTTTGACAGCCCCAAACACTTTTGAACAGTCAATTACAGCACCTCGCCGGTGGAACGAATATGACAAGCAGTGATACTTTCACAACTCCATCTGCCTGGAGATATCTTTTGAAGCCGTCCACAAGAAAAACAAATACAGTACGCCCTCCATCTATGGGGTCATTTCGAAGGTATCCACCGCAATTCATCAAATGGACTGGTGTTATGAGACTGGTGGGAGGATGGAGAGGGTAGGAGGGGGGGGGTCATTTGCGAGACGAATGAAAATAAATTGCACCAAAAAAAAAAAGGATTGCAATGTCATCATGCAAGAGGTATTCTGTGGAGTCCATTTGAAAGCGTATCTTCTGTCGCTGCTTCTCAGTGGGGAACAGACTCCAGTCCAAAGTGGAAGAGGTTTCACTGTCTTTGAAGAGCGAGATGGTTGGTGGGACTACAAGGTCTTGTTACAACTAATGATCCTCTCAAGAGGTACCATGCTACGCGAGGTACCCCCCCAAACTACAATGAGAGTCCTAAAGGCCTATCCTTGAAAAATTGGAGTGGCAGCCTTGGACTGTGGAGGCCCAGCCATGTCTAGCAGCTAAAAGCAGCCGCCTACTGTGCTGCTGATGGACCACTACCTCCAGCTCCGCTTTGTCTCAAGGAGTAAAAAGATAATCTATGCAGTCGGCAAAGATCACAGTCTACCGTCATCATCTCACAGTGGA
The DNA here is from genome assembly GCA_030347415.2 of Decapterus maruadsi. Taxonomy (NCBI): domain Eukaryota; kingdom Metazoa; phylum Chordata; class Actinopteri; order Carangiformes; family Carangidae; genus Decapterus; species Decapterus maruadsi. The sequence continues at coordinate 5,392,849 of CM064888.1, read as the reverse complement.
GGAGGATATCGAATGAACACTGTGTCGAAGGCAGCGGCTGCCATGCTCGCTTTAGTTCAAGGCTGGTTATGATGATGCGATGCCACCTCTGCATGTACAGTTGTGCTCAAAGGTTTGCATATCCTGGAAGATTTTGTAACTGTGTACCATTCAATAAGGAAAACAGGTGTGATCAGACAAAGTTTTAATGAGATTCTAATTAAACTGTGGAGACATCCAGATGATTTGACGGTACCAGGCCATGGCTTTATCAACAGAACCACTCAATTTCCACTTTTATGAGAGCTTTAACACTGCTGATTGACTTTCTCAAATCTCTGGATATCTTTTTATATCCTATTTATGTTTTATAGAGTTGAACAACCTTCTCCATCAGGACTTTAGACAGTTCTTTTGCTTTTTTCATGGCTCAGACTCCAGCAAAGGCAGTGCAGCAGTGGATGAAATGTGCAGGTGTTTGTCAAGAGCCCAGAATCTCATTGACTTTTATACACAGACTAATAACAATAAGCAATCAAGTTACAGACGTGGACAGTTCCCCTGAGTAGCCATTTAAAACTTTGAGGGTATGTTTTTTGGTGTTTGCACTTATTAGGATTCAAAAACATCAAATACAATTGAGTGATAATAAATGGCTTCGCCCAGCCACTAAGGTTTTGTTGCATTATCAATTATATTTGTATGTAGCCAGTATTTCACAAATTTCTGCCAGAGTATGTTAAGGGTTTAGGAGCACAACTGTTAGAGGAAGCAGAAGACAGAAGAGGAGGAAAAGTTTGCTACGATTGCATAAATATTTTGCATAATGAACAAGACCACTTGTCTGATTTCTTTACGGAGCTACTATGTATAGGAAAACATTCTACCGTTTCCATAAAAATTCCTGCCTGATGTGGATTTAATTAAAGCTCAGAGCCAGCCTTTAAACTCAATGGTCAGTGTTTCATTTCAAATCAAACACACTGCAGTCCAGATCCATAACAGAAAATGTCACATTCCTAATACTTTCTGACACTGCAATGCAAACATTTTGCTACGCTGCTGTTACCTAAATGTAGCCATGTGTGATTTAAGGACTTTTCCCCAGGACTGGCTTGTGAACTTGCATCGGTGAAGTTCACAAACCCCCTTTTACAGATTTATGTATTACAGTAGATATGTCTCCAGAGGGGAGGAGGGGTTTAATATGTGCAATAACATGAGGGGATTTCCAGGCTTGTTTCAGATCACATTCAGGTGGCAGCTCGGCAATCTGACCTTCGGAAACGCTTGGATAAATATGATTAACAAGACGACTGCCACTGCAAACAATACGCAGATAGAGAGATCAGAGATAAAGATATGGGAGGTGAGAACAAGCCTGCACTGTAATGGCATGCTTGAAATTGTAATAGCACGCTTGAAACAATAAACTCCGGTGGCGGTGGGACTTGACAAAGCTTTTAAAAGTTGAAAGCATGAGCTCAGAAAATAAAGGGTTTACATAATGACAGCACGTATGTAAACAGACTGAAATCATATCCGAGCAGCAAAGGAATCAGTTTTTAACCAATTAATATCACCGATATTGATGTCAAATCTGGTGAGTGAGCTTTTTATTTTATTTTGGATGTGTTTTTTTCATTTGTCTTGATGAATCTACATGTTACATCTACTATTGAAAAAGGTCTATCAGCTACGTTATCATAACATGAGCAAAACACGTTCCCTTGTTCAGTCATGTAGCGATGCACTCGCAGGCAGTGACCGACCTGAACCACGGAGGAAACATGCGGCAGGGTAAATAATGCATGCCTGCACAGGACAAGAGAGAGAAGGGTGTAGCTTAAAGTGGTGGTAGGAGTGGATGGGGACGGGGCCGGGGCCGATGGGGGCTTGTGGGGGCTCGCTCCTGCGTGCCAGCCTTCAGACAGCTCGCCACAGGAGAGAGACGCAGACACAAAAGAGGGCTCGCCGCCATCGTCACGAAAAACAGAAATGACACCGGGCAGCCACAAAACAAGCCAGCTCGGATTTTCGTCAAAACAAACACGCGAGGCTGACGCGGTGCGACCTACACTACAGCCGCTGTCAAAATAGTTGAGCGGTACGTATTTGACAGTAAAAGGCCACATCGGGTCTTGTTTATACTGCCGGGGGGACCTCGAGGCTTCCAAGTGGGATCCTTTCGGCTCCAGCCTCAAACTCTCATCTGACCCAATTATCCAATTAGCCGAAGTAGTGGCCAGACTGGAAGGTGATGACGGCTGGAACACCTGCGGAGGGCCCGGGCCTGGTGTGGGGCCCAGGGCTCCTAAATAACAGCACTTTTCCCAACTAATGTTACCTACTTCATTTCTATCCCGCAGGAACACAGGCAGCTCTTTGGTGTGGCTTTCAACGGGCTAAGCTCCTTCTCTTAGAACAGGTTCTCTATAGAGGACCAACCCTTTTTCTTTTCTTTTTTTTTTAAACACATTTTGCTGTTTCTTAAAGGGATAGTTCAACATTTTGGCAAATTGGCCCTATAGTCTTAGGAGTAGGTTTGTTACCTTTAATTGTCGGTGCAAGCTATTTTTTAGAATGGCAGAGCAGAGCCGCAAGCTGCTCAAAGCTACGAGGTAAATTTATGCAAAACCGCTGATTATTATCTCATAGCGTGGTGAATGTGCAGGTCACAACTTGTCCACCAGAGCGTTGTGGAGTTGTTGGATTGTGCATTTGATGAGTTTGATGAGGGAAACCAAGAAATCCCATTAGCCTCCATAGTGTAGCTCTGAGCAGCTCACGGCTCTGCTCCGCCGTTCTAAAAATACAATATGACAATATGAAACACAGAAACAAGACCTTCCCACCCCGACGCGTCAGACAGCACATGGCTATACAGAGTTAGACAAGAAGAGGTGCAAAATAGTCTAATTAGTCAAAGAGGACCAACGTTTCTTCAATCTGAAAACCTCCACAATAAGATATTCCTAAATGCAAATCCACAACAGCTACCTGAATGCTGAAATAATGACGCCCGCTTTACTTTTGGACCTCATTGTCTCTTCTCTTACTATGAAACCAACATGGACTTCACTGTGGTGAGAAACTCGAGACGCTGGCCATCATGTTGTAGCCATTGTTACGTGACTCCAAGTGCTTACATCCTTCCGTCAAGTTTCCTAAATAGAGTAACATTTTAAAAAGAAACCACAACGTTTCTATTTGCCCTGCAGGCACTTCCCAATGGGACAAAGAGCAGCCTTGGCTTTTGACAGCTCCGCTGAAGGTCTGGCTGCCACTTCCAAGAGCCAAAGCATTTTTCTCTCCCTCAAGACATTTTCCTCCTTTTCCTCAAGGTAATTCGACAGTTGTGCGGTCACATACTTGCACACTCCTCTTTAGATGCAGGGAATTAAGGGGGATTAGGGGCAGAATCCATAGGAAGTGATTTTCACAGGGGCCTGACGCAGCTTTGATTTGTTTGTCAAGTTTTTGTTTGATTTTTCATATAAAAAGACATCGAGCTTTGATCACAACTAACCGCACTAATGGTGAAGCGCCAGATGATGAAAGAGAATATAAAGGAAAAAAAACCCTGGCAGCACATCTGAAGGTAGGATGTTGTCCTTCCCCATTCCACTTTTTTTTTCTTTTTCTTTTCAGGAATATGAAAAACAAACGGATGACTGAAGTGTTGAGATCGGTTACACACAGGTGAGGGCGTGTCTTTGACTCACCAAAAAAGAGAAGAAAAAAAAAGAAAACCCTGACAGACAATCCTGAGTGCGTTAGTGCATTGCAAAGAGGTGCTGAGTATCGCCACAATGGCAGCGCAACAAGCAATTACATGTCACACATGACATCCCCTGTGCTTCTGTGTGTATAATTACAGAGGAAAATGACATTCCTCTCCAAACAAAGCAACAACAACAACAGCTACTTTTACATCCTATACTATGAAGAGAGGCGTATACTTTTCATTCCCGGCAAGCAGAGGGAGACAAGACATCGGCGACTATAAACAAGTTTCCACTCCAAAATGATGTCGGTCCTTTTAACTACCTTTTAAAATGAACAATGGAGACCTTGCACGACTTTGTCTGATAAAGCCGACTTCAAAGTCACTGGAAGACATCTGGCTAATTTGTCTGAAACAATAATCCCATCTCCAACTCTTGTCAATTAAGACCATGATGACACACACACACAGAACAGGGGGGGATAAAGGAGAACAATGAATCCGGCTTGTGTCAAGGCTCGGGGCTCACATACCAGCTACTAGCCACACAAAAAAAATAAAAAAAAGAGGGGAGTTCTTCTTGGCCTCGAACCAAGTAAGCACTGATGAATTTCAGCCAAAAAGACGCAAGGCCATTTGTGAAAACAGAGGGAAATGTTAAAGTAATATTCCACCAGGATCTTTTTACGGTTCGATGTATATTTATCTGCAGAAACCATGTGAAGCATTCCAGTAATACCGCACATTCTGCAAAGGACGGAGCGCTTCCCGCAAAATTAACTCTTCAATCTTTTTAGACGATCCACAATCTTCGTCATATTGCCCCCCCCGCCCCCACCTCTTCATATCGGCACTATCTGGAGGCTCCGTTTTATGCAAATCTACAATTTTAAAATCTTCATGACTTCATACTAAACTTTTATAACTAGTCTTCTCTGGTTTAATGTATAAAAAAGTAATATGATGGCGAAGAAAATTTAGAGTAGAACTTGAGAAGTGACACCGTGTGGCCTGTTTAATTGTGTCATATTTCTTCCAAGTGCTGCTGTAATTTTAATCTTTAATTTAAAAGAAAAAAAAAATGCAAAAACCGAGGGTGCTGCTTTTATAAAATTGCACCAGCTACAAGAAGTCTGGGAAATATATTAACTTTTTCCAAATCGATAGAAGTCTAGAGAGCGTGTATTCCCTTTTGGTTCATCTAATTGGCAACAAGAATTTCGGGGGCTGCGTCTGCTCTGAACTTTCCCCGAGCTTCACCTTTACTGTAGGTTTGAAACCTGATCTGGATGGAGGAGAGGCTCTGAGAGGCAAATAACATTGTTACAATGAAATATGAGGCCGTGTCGTATCCTAACCTCAGGCTGGGTTAGTGGTGAAAATGAAGACTGACAGGAATAATGCGAGGGCGGGGTCGGCAGATAAAGGAACACCCAGGGTACGAACAGTGGCTGCCGCCTCTTACATCACTCAGCGCCGTGTGAACGTCCTGGGAGCTGCATGGAGTCTGGGGCTGCAGGAGGAGAGGTGGGTGGTGGGTGGGGGGCATTTTTCAAATACCTGAAGTATATTTACACACCTGCTCCGTGTGAGGTAGAGGTGCAGAGAGGAGTGGGAGCACACCTCACCTCTGAAGAGACAATACAGTTTGAACCAGAGCAGTGGGCTGATTGGATCTATTCAGGCCTGACAACGCGCACGGAACACTTGTATCCATGGATATAACCCCCCCCCAACACCGCATCCTGACATACAGCGAGAGAGCTAAACAGCAACGAAGGTGTCATAGGTGTTATATGCAGTGTCGCATTTTGTCGCAAGTATATTCTATTGGTTCAGGGACGTAAACAAGCTTCCGGCGCTATTTTTAGATTCCAGTCATTTCCTGGTTGCCGTTTTTCACATCTTGGAGTGTTTTTTAAACCCTCCTGTTTTCCTCCTGGGTCAAGGAAGGAAGGAAGGAAGGATGAAGGGAAGGACGGATGGAAGGAAAGATTCATTCAAGGAATGAAGAAAAAGGAAGTGAAAGAAGGAAGGAACAGATCAAGTCAATTGAAGGAAGGAAGAGGGAACAGATTGGGTTAATTAGGTCAAAAAGGAAGGAAGAATTAAGGACGAAGGGATGAAGGAAGGAAGGACGGATGGAAGGTAAGATAGAAGGATGGAGGGAACAGATTGGGTTAATTGGGTCAAAAGGGAAGGAAGAATTAAGGACGAAGGGATGGATGGAAGGAAGGAAGGAAGGAAGGAAGGAAGGAAGGAAGGAAGGAAGGAAGGAAGGAAGGAAACAGATTCATTCAAGGAATGAAGAAAAAGGAATAAAGAAGTGAAAGAAGGGAGGGAACAGATCAGGTCAATTGGATGGAAGGAAGGAAGGAAGGAAGGAAGGAAGGAAGGAAGGAAATAAGGATTGTGGAAAGAAGGAAGGGTAAAAGGAAAGAAAGAAAGATGGAGGGAGGGAGACTCTACCTATTTGACAGAAGCAAGTTCAGGTGCAGGATGATGAGCGTCGTCAGGTCAAACTGACGGTGACAGCAGGTGGAACATGCCTATGGAGGGTTGTTGTGCTGAAGGAGGAGTTGTGGTGGGGGGTGGTGCGGGGGGGGGGGGGCAGGAACCTACAGTGTAATCACAGCCTTTTGCCAAATTACAGGCCAAAGACACAACTCAGCGGAGTTCAAACCTGGGCTGACGGAGAGGTCGCCCCATTATACTAATATTCTTAAGTCACGGAGCAAATTCCAGTGTACAACGTCAACACTAGAAGGCAGAGGGAGGCCCTACTTATTCTAGGTATTCTAAGTGTACAGACTCACACACACACTAGTTCCCCTTTGTTTACGGCTTCCAAAAAAGAAAAAAGAAAAAGAAAAAAGCTTTCAGCGGGGAAATAATAATAGTGTTACACTCGGCTCAATGCATTTTTGAGTTACGCAGCAGAAGAGGAATGTAGAGTGCTTCAAAAATTGAGATGCTTCGGCTCCTTCAGTATTTTCTAGAACACAGAGGAAGAAGAGCTGCGGATGCCGGCGCCTGTCAGCAACAAATTTCATGTTTGCATAACATATAAACAAAACAAAAAAAAATCTCTTATGCCTTAAAAGAGCAACAGATATCCTGCCAGCCCCGAGACTCGTCCTCATTACTTACTTCCCAAAAGGAAACTGGTACTTAGAGAATAAACAGATTAAAAAGAGTGTTTACTTCAACTCTTGAGACAATTACACAAGCTATGTGAAATATTTTTTTGGCTTCATGAAATCTTTGTACGTCACATAAATAAACTATAGTTGAATTCGTCATTTCTACAGCGTTTATGATATAAACCAGTGTAATCCAGTCGAGCACTCGTCTCTGTGAAGCTGGCGATGTTCTGTGTCAGTGAGAGTGTTGTGAAGAGGCCATAATTAAACTCCATTGTCAGAGAGTGAGTGTTGAATGACATTTATCACCTACTATCGAGTTGTTCACGAATATGAGTCGTGCCGCGATGAAGGATGATGGCACACACACACAAAGAGACACACTCGGAAACACACGCACTTGCACATGCTGGAATAAAGAGGTGCGTCCTTGTTTGGCCTCATTCTGAGAGAGACTGACCTGGTTGATGGAGTTGGCGGTGCACGAGGCGAGGCCCGTCCCCAGACAGGACACGAAGAACATGGCGGGGTCGAACGGAACAGGAGCCATCGCGTAGCCGGCTGCAGCAGTCGTAACCACCAACGCTGGAACCACCGAGAATAAAGAGCAGTGTTAATGATCTGACTTGTTACTGTTACATTCTAGTGTCATTTGTTTTAAAGGCTCGGTAGGCAGAAATCTAGAAAAAAGCCTTGAGTTGAGTCCACACGGTTCTCATCCCCTCCGCCAGTCCGTCACTTTCTTACGTTTTAATATTTTTTCATGCGAGAAAGTGACGGTTTAGATTCCCAATCCGTGGTCAGTTTTTCCTAATAACGTCTGTAAGTATTGTTCCGACTTTTGTCGGAGGAGTGCAGAGCCACACACGAGCGGCAGCAGCGGCTCGTCACAGAGGCTGCAGCCGGGGAGCTGAGCTCATCGGCCGGGCAGCTTCTCTGTCCTCCTCCCTAACCAACCAACTTGCCGAAGCTTCTTTCTTTTCCTTTTTTCAATGTTATCCTCCATAATGTCCGAGTCACAGGTAAGAAAAACCCTTTTGAACACATGAACGACAACATAGTATTTATATTTCGTGTAAAATAATACGAATAAGAGCTGCTGCTCTGTGATTGGTCAAAACCTACCGTCACGGGTAGATTCTTTGCAGGCTGAAAACAGAGCCTAGGGGAGACGCAGACGTCTGATCTTTTTCCCATCACTTCTTTTACATTATCCTCAAGGTTATTGTGTAAGTTTTTGCCTAATACTGTCAAAAAAAAGCTGCCTACCTAGCCTTTAAAGGGGAACTGTGCAGGTTCGGTCACTTTTACTCTGTTTTGGTCACTTTTTTTCTGTACAAACTGAGTTAATTAAAGGGTCGTTAAAGTTTTAGTTGACAAAATTAACACTGCAGAGCCCCCCCTACAGATTACAGGGCTCCACTGCCCCTAAATGGAGGCATTTTGCCCCTAAAACAGTACAAGTACATTTTCTCATCTACTTGTGCAACTGCAACCAGTAAATTTGCTGAGGGGTATTTAAGCTCTGGTGAATTGTGGAAGGGACAACTCAAAGATGAATTAAAAGGAAATGTGGATATTTGCTTTGCAAGTCAATTTACGGTGTGAAACCCAAAAATTTTCTGCTTGCGCTCCTAAAATTTTAAATTAGGGGCCAGTGTGCTGCTAGTAAAAAAAAGTTAGTTTGGAGCCTGTATTACGGATTACCGGGTGTGTTTGTGTTGTAGTGCCTTAAAGCACTCTATGTTTCTCGCCAGAAGAGATCTGGGACACCAGATCGGGGCGCTGATCTTGCAAGGTTGGTTTTCGGCCAACAGACACTAGGTCGAAGGCAGAGAGCCTCCATTCTCCCCCTTGACAAGTCATTTAACCATCATAATTAGCTTTTTTATTTAAGGTCAAAATCTTGCATAGTTAATCTTCAAACTAGTCACAGGAATCCAGCAGAGAGGAAGTGAAACTCAATAACACCAGGTGAACAACGCTGCACGACACTGACCACACAATTTGCTTATCCAGTGCAGATCTGTGTTTCACTACAGACAGACACGGCTCAACAGACTACAAACTCCAAAATCGCTCGGAAACTCTCAGCACGTTCAGCGATTCAGTGCAAAAACAAGTGGTGTTTGGGACGGAGTGAGCATACAAATCACCAGCGGAAAACTGGATTATGCTGCACATCTTGTCTCCTGAGACAATGACCCAAGCGTGAGACAACAAGGAGTGCACTTATGCCAAGCTGCACCGCAACTCTAACCCCAGACTCCCTGAGTGAAGGAGATAAATGAGTGTCTTTTCCTGCCTGTACAGTTGTAAGCTATATAAGATAAAGCAGGTGCTTCGTATACGGAGCTACTTCATCCATCTTATTTACAAAGCTGACATAGTTTTCAGATATACATGCATTTTCTGTATTAACGTCAAACACTGTACCCTAGATGAACTATATACTCTACCTGTGAGCTTGATTTTGGCCAGTCTGGCGTAAATATCCGGTAAGTCGGCCACTTGGACCTTCAGCTCCTTCCACTGTCTGTCCAGGCGCGCCTCCCTCGCCTCCGCCGACTCCACATGGATGTGAGGAGGCTCGTCCGAAGTCCCAGCTGCTCTGGACGCAGATTCCTCCCGTGCTGCCACATCTCCTGCAGCAGCGGCGGCGTTCAAGGTGGAGACTTCTTCAGGCTGTGTCTTAGCGCCGACAGCATCCTCCGACTGCGGCGCGGCGTCGGCCGCCACGGGGTTGATGGTCGGCACTCTCTGCACCTGCCTCTCAACACTGTCCTCCCTCTCATCCACGATGGTGAGGACGGGGGCCTGCTTCGGGATGGCGCGTTGTCGAAGCGCGCCGTTGCTTTTCGCTACATACTGAGGGGAAAACAGATAATTCACTATCGTTAATGTGGATTTATTATATATTTATCAGCATTATGATGAAGGGAAATGAGTCAAGAACAAGCAACAAGAAATCTTCTGACTGAAATTTAGATAAGAATTTAGATTACCTGACGTTTAAGAAAGGTAAGATGCTGATAAGTCGTCCAGTTGGATGGATCTCTGCCGTGCAGCTGAATCAGGCTCCGAGCAGTCTGGTTACATCGAGGGATATTTTGGACTAGTTTCTGTTTCACGCTGGCACCAACCAAACCTAAAAAGACACACAAGACAGGATGTTTAATTGTAAGTATCAATATAAATACTGTTAATTATATTTCATTATGTCAGTAATGATAATACACATAACTAGAGCTGCAAGATTATTGTTATACCGGTAAATACCAACCCCAGTTTCCTGGAGTTTCAAAATGTTTCATAATATTATTATGTTATTATGTGTCCATGCACTAAGCAACTCCATACATTGTTTAAGCTGTATGAAAAACACACTGATTTGTTCTTGGAATACAGACATGATAAAAAAGTTAAATAAACACTAAATGGTATGTGACACAAACAATACATTATGCGTCCAACTGAAGCATGACCAAAACCTAAAAGTTATGATAACAATTATTTCCAGGGTGGTCCAGGCCTTCCCAAAATAAAATCAAAGACTGTTTTGATTAAGGTCCAGTTTGTACATCAACAGTGAGGATTATATATTTAGGATTTTGTTGTGGAGCAAACAGAACTAATATAACAGTTATGATTGTTTAAAATGTTTAAAATATTCTGGATGTTTGGGTCCTTGTCCTCTGATCATCCCATTGGCTGATAATGTTCAGATGTTTTCTGATCTTGACATTTATTGTGAAACTAAACCTTATGCACGGTACATCCTCAAATTACATGACTACCAAATTTAGCTCACACTCAGATGATACTTTATTCGAAACATTTAGGCCTATCTCAGACAGACGCATAATGTAGTAGATGCTCCTTGATTAAGGTCATAATGCTCCGCTTTTGCTGTCCACAGTGTATCAACGATATGTTTATGTTATTAGTTTATTGTATTAAAACATATCCTTAGGCTTTGGCTATAACAAGAGCACCCTTGGATATAGTGGATGTCAGTGAACACAAACATAACACCATTATACCACGTCTTTAACACAATAGTCTGTCACGTAACCAGTTACAAAACATTATTATATAGGACGAACCTCTCTATTATTTAGGAACACATAAGAGCAGTAGATCGGCTACGACGCTGTCCTGATAAAACCCTTCAGTATTCATGTTATTTTGGTCTGTGCATGCAGTTGACTTCTATCTTAAGGTCACTGCTCGTCTCTTGCCAAACATCCACCCGGTTAGCCACATGCTAACCTAGCCTGGCAGCTTCCGCCTTAGCTTCTAATGATGTTTTCAGCGGGCGAGCACTAAAAACAACACGGAGCTGCACTGGCGGATCACCACACACGCCACATTTTCTCCGGTCTTACCTGACAGCCTGCTACATGGCGTTTTATACATGTTCTCAGATCCTAAAGCCGGCTCCTGTTACGACCCCTTCACATGCAGCGTGCCGCCATTTTGACCTCGTTAGGTAAAACACAAACAGTTCCGGGTCACATGACGTCACCAGTCTGAGCCGCTTGTAGTTGTTTTCTCCTTTCTTTTTCTTTTTCTTTATTTCAAAACTATGGTTATGATGATTATTATTATTATTCATTTATTTGTGTATTTTTTTATTATGTATTCTTTTTATTTTATTTAGATTTTTTTTTCTTTTTTGCAAAATTAATGACAGGAAATTTATCCAACTATTTTGATGCTTGTTTTTTTCAATCATCTCATGGATGTAGCTTCTCAAATGCCAGAATTCAGTTTTTGCTTGTTATTTTTCACTATTTCATTCGTTGAATGTATACCAGTATTCAAGATTTTTAACATTGTGGAGGTGTCACAAAAGTAAATGTTTCCTATACAAACCGCAAAAAAAATGCTTATGCAACTTTACTTGATAAAAAACTAGTGGCTATTTCCACATCTCTCTGATTGAGGTTTAATTATGGTTTAGACTTCATAGTTTAATTCTTTTATTTATTTTGTCATGTCACTGTCACTGCCAATGTGACATTTGAATAGAATGCTGCCAGTGTTAATGGTTTTAATAACACCTGTGCTTTTTCCTGCTATGACAAGTGAAAATGTCTGCTGTGAAAAATGCTTGCATGCTATTAATTTGCAATTTTAACCGCTTTAAATCCTTGTGTTCAATGTGTGACCTTTCCGAGGTTTCCCCAGGTGGTTGTTTGGCAGGGTCAAGCCTCCAAGATGTTGATATAACTCATTGTTTTTATCGTTTTAGATGACAGACCAAACAAAAGGCACAGTCATTAAATACATGACATCTGCTGTGTGGAGTGGTGCCTCAGTGAAAGCTCATGTTTCATTTCATACTTCATTTTTCATAGAAGTGCATTAATTTCTTATTATGGTGTGACCCACTAAAATCAGTGTAGAAAATCCTCATTTTCCCAGTTGTATCTGTGGCTGTGTGTAACAGAACAGTTCAAGAAGAGCCAAATTTAGCTCCTTTTAATAACCCCAGCTGAATTAAAGTAATGTGTGAAGAAATATGTTTACTTGCAACAAACACAAGTTGTAGTTTTATGTTTCGAGTTCTGAGGTGACCAGAAAACCGGTGTCACTGACCAATAAATCTGAGCTGAAGATGGGTTTCATTTATTTCAAAATTGCCGTCTAATTCAATGTCTGGCCTTTTGCCTCCCGCCCTTGTATGTCCTCTGACTAACGCCGCTGTTTGGCCTGTTATTTATGTGTATGGTCATCTTGTTGGCCCTGGCTGCCACGGCCAACAAGATGGAAACCCACTGATTAACACTCCTCTCCGCTGCTTTCACATTGCAGCCCGACTTTATTCAAACAAAGATATAAAACTGTATGATTGTCTGTTTCGGCGCCGCGTTTCATCTCCTTGAACAATAACACTTTACTGACCCAGGAGGATGATTACTACAGTGACCTGATCGGCAATATAAAAGAAAAAATATGTGCTAATTCAGTCTGAAGGTAATCTAACTTTGCAGTGGTTATGTATCCTATGCGGTTACATGTGTTGATATTTAGAGTGCACGCAATCCTGTGACATGTACGACTTGTTTTTATGAATGGCTGCAATGCAGATAGCTGTTGTCTATGAACTCAAATCCCAGTGCAATCCAAGCTGAGCATCCAATTCTCCTGATTCATCTCATTCATTCCACTACTGCCAGCTCCTCCTCCTCCTTCCCCCCCTCCCTGCCAAGATTACATGGTGTAATCTTCAGCACCATCAAGATGCAGGCCGTTGATGAATGCCAACAATACACACAAGGCCATCCCAGATCCCAGCACAAGAGCACCTTTATTGCAGCAGATAACCATTATGTGCTGTTCTACATGATTTCATTCTGCACTGACCCGGTCAACCTCCTCAGGTTTTGGTTTAGATGCGAGTGCTGAAAAGGAGGTTTATTGCTCGGTTTTGCACCATATTATTTATTTCTAGGGTGCCGTAATACAATTTAAATGTTCCATGTTTTTGCTTCAGCTTTTTGCTTTTCCTGCGCGGCTGCAGCAATACAGGATCAAACCTGCCAAGTTTATGGCTGTGCAAGGCACTGTGTCAAACCATAATCTTTTGTATAGCAATCTGTAGGCTACCACTGCCGATGACTGACATCCTTAAGAGAATGTCAGGGCCTCATTTTAACAAGCAGGCTCATTCATGAGTACACAGCCGCCTCTCTTCCTCTGGACTGGAATGCAATAATATTTGTTTATTGCATTAAGGAATAGTTCATCCCCTGCCAATGAGTGAGTTGGACTAACTCGGGGTAATGATTTAAGAAACAAATATTCTCCTCATCCCTGAGGCTGACCGGTCGTCTGGCAGCTCAGTCATTCTGACACCCTTTTTTTTAATCAAGGGATTTGTGAGTTGTTCTACTGAAAGTCAGGAAGCTCCACTTGTTTAGATGATTGAGCGCTTCACTCCAGTGGGTAAAGACAAAGCCAAGAAACATGCCTTCTGTCCATAAGGTCCAGAAGACAGGACCTGCAGGAACAGATGGACAAAATGGGGTGGAGTGGCCCTGGAAACAATAGAAAAGACCTTTGTTGGGTCTGTTCGAGTCTTTCAAAAGCAGCTCTTTACAGTTGTTCCACCTCTGGCGGTGGTCTCAGTGTGAGGGCCTTTTATCACACTGCTTTCACTGCATCTTGAGAAAATGAAATGGCTGAAAACATCCTCTCCAGAGGGGAAACAAAAGGCACAAAAGGACTTAAAGGCTTGTATTGTGTGAGAGTGATGACGTGTAGTTTATCATGGTAAAGGCAGGGAAGGCTGGACCTGTAGCATGTGTCCAGTTGCAGCATGGGTGAGTGCATTTGGAGTAGCAGTAAATTATGACTCAGAGAAACAATAGGTTTAGACTTTTATTGAATTACATTATAAGATACTGTGTAAAACCTTCTAGAAATGGAAGAGAAGACATAAATATGGGTTTCTTCTTAAGAAAATAACCAAGAGTCACCTGTGATATTTTGTTATCTTAACCAAATGGCTTCAAAATGGCACCGTTTATTTACATTCAAGCAAAGCAAAGACAAATAATTCTGAAGTGGGGAGCAGATGTCGGTATAAGATTGATGGGTGAGCAGCACGGTGTTAGGATCTCTAACACTGGCTGTCTGGTTTACTCAACAGTCAGCGGGGGCGAGAGGAAAACAGGTCTCTTTAGCAATTTAAAGGGTCCAGGAATTTACTCATTTTCTATTTAAAACACAGCTCCTCGGCGCTTAGTGGTGAAAAGGTGACATGTTGAATCAATTGAAGGCAGCACGGGCCCCAGGTTGTGTAAGCAAAGTGCTGAAGGGTCATTAATAGACAGTAATAAGAAGAGCCTTGTTACTCCATGCAAACAGCCTGCTGCCCACATATGGCACCTCACAAAATGGCCAAATCATTTTTTATTCTAGTTTTACGTGTCTCGCACTGGGGGGAACACATAATGAGACAGCATACACCCAACCAGAAAGCCCCAATAAATGGCCTAGTAGTCAAATAACGGAGGCCTCCCATGCCTGTCATCGCCCCAGTTCATCTGCTCTGATTTACAAGCGCTGTCCCAGAGGCTTCAGTGCCATCACTAATCCCACAGGGGTGACCATCTGAACGGCAGCGGAGTCAGACCTCCTGGAAAAAAAGGCAGAAGGGGTCAGACAGTGCCGCATAACTCCGAGCAGAAACAGATGCAGAGATGCTTCCCGGTTTATAATTGATTTTCAAGGGCAACATCTTGTTGTCATAGTTTGTCTAACGAGGCCCCGCCTGGCGCCCTGTGGCTCGTCAACCACAGGGTGTCAGATGGAGCAGCCGTTCAACCTACCCTAACCCCCCCTCCAGACTGGCATGGCACCGCGCTGAAATACTGACATCACCCGTGGAATTTCCCCGTGGGACAGACTCCTCGTTCTTGTTGTGCTGCCGACATCTTTTTAAAAGTATTTTGAGTCGGCGAAGCATCCAAACCCTCCAGAGAAGAGCTGCTGTGCCGCCCAGGCCCAGCTGCCGGCCGGAGGCCTGAGCTCTTTCTGCGGAAAGGTATTCTCAGGCCCTATGGCCGCCAATGTTTATGTCTGAGATCACGGGTGTCTTTGTGGGCCTCCAAAGCTAAGCCTCTAATTGGCCATGGCTCATCAATCACACAGAGCAACCCCTTTCACCCAAAGTCTCATCCAAACAGCTAAGAGAAATGAGACCCGTGGAATGGACTTTATGCCTCTCAAAGGCCTAAAAGTAGGCTCTGGGAGGGGCAAGTGGTTTGTGAGAAAGCCACACTTATTCCAAGTTTGTGTCAAGCAATGCATGCATCTCGCCTTTGTTTTTCCTCACGTTCATGGGCAACTTCCTCTCACATCAAACTAACCAAATATATAGACACATCGCAGCAGTTAGGAATAAAAATGGAGGAGCAGAGATTGGCATGCACGCTGTGTTAATCAAACACTGATTTTGGCATTTAGATTGAATCTCATTACGGCAGTTAAATGTCGGTTCCAGGGAAAACAGACACACATCTGGCTTCATATTGTTTCTTATTTGCCTGAAAATGACCTCGCTGTGAATAATCACATGGATAAGAAATTTCGTTCAACTTTTATTATCATGATTTGTTGGAAATTGCGTGGAGTGGCAATCAGACAAAGGTGATATTTTCTGCATTGTGCTGGTTTAAGTGTGTCAAAAAGCGTGACCCAGAAGCAAGCGAGCTCCAGACAGGGTCAGAGGGGCCGCAACAACTCCTCAGCCATTATTTGGTTTGGCTGAACTCTGAAAAGTCCAGGATTTGGCCACAGCGTCTAACACCGAGCCCACAAATTTGTCAAGCGGAGTAAAGAGAAGTCCACAGCACATGCGGTTTATGGGGTCACAGCGAAGTCTCTACATTTCTTCACATCCAGAGACAGCATGCACAACACTCACAACAGTGTGTTTTTTCCATTAGTCTGGGCGTGTTATTTATTTATTCCTTCATTTCCCCTTCCCGTAATTCTTTTCATTCAATCGTTTTCCACAATAAGTCAAGCTGCCTGAAGGTCTTGTCCGTGGGAAACGTGGGTGATGGAGGTCGTGGAGCTTTCTGGTGAAGAACACGTCCGACGAAGGACCGCAAACGCGTCTGGGTTTACTGTGGTTCAATTCGCTCATTCATGAACACAAATACAAATACATACACGGAGGGGAGGCGAGGCTACAGTCCGCGTCCAATTCTCCTCAGTAACCGAGAGTAATCAGCTGTGTCATCCTCCTCGTAAATCTCCTAACTACGCCAGTGGCTCCCAGCCCAGATGGGAATAGGCCTTGTTCGGTCGCACTTGCCTCCGCGTCGTAAATCCTCCGTCCCGTCTTCGCGGCATCGGTTTTGTTGCTTTGC
Organism: Decapterus maruadsi; assembly: GCA_030347415.2. NCBI lineage: Eukaryota > Metazoa > Chordata > Actinopteri > Carangiformes > Carangidae > Decapterus > Decapterus maruadsi. The sequence goes on along the minus strand of CM064888.1, from coordinate 5,376,110 downwards.
GTGTATCTCCCGACAGAGGAGTACACGGGGGAGGGCGAGGATATTGCGAGACCGCAGTCTCCTGAAGGAGTCAATTTGCAAAATGGACTGTCTCTTCCTCCCCGCTGAAATAATGTTGGGTTTGGAGGCAATTTTTTACCATCAGATGCAGATTTGCAGCTTGGTTCCTGTAGCAGGAGGTCTGGGAATCAATGGGAAAAACATGTAACCCCCCCCCACCCCCCACCTCCCCATGCTACGTCAACAACGCCGGACATCTTTAAACTACAGAAAACACAACACAACATGGAGAAGATGTACAACAGGAATACATGCTGGTTTATTTTGCGCCCCTCTGGCAAACATTATGAATCTATGGATAAAAGACCAGACCAGTGCCATAAAACGCTGTTTCTGCTGAGGAGCTGTCCCCGCTCTGTCTGACATTTATTGGTTCTGGAGGAAAATAATTTCAGATCGACCCCATCACAAACAATAGGCTAATACTGCTCTATAACGCTGCAGCACTGGAACCTCTTTTTTACATTCCTGGGAACTGAAAGCCTCCTTCCTCTGCGCAAAATAAGACAAAAACTAAAACCTCGTCTTGTAATGTTTTACTGTGCGGTTCAGACGAGGAGGAAAATCTAGCCGAAATGTCTCAGACACTCGACGCTTGTCTTATAGTCTGAATCATTTTTGCACATTTCTTTAAAGTTTGACTATAAGTGACTTTTATCACCGTCTCTGTCACATAAATTGGCTCGACTGCGTTTAACCTTTAACGTCCCCGTGTTGCACACTTCCTGTAATGACTATGAACTCTCCCCCAGTCTCTGAGAAACTGCTCAGTGGAAAGCGGCGGGTTTTACACACCGTGTGATAGCCTCAAGGCCGGAGGAGACCCTTACCACCCCCACCATCACCGCCACCGCCGCCGTGCACGCTGCAGGTCAGTGTGCATGGCTGCTTGTGTGACAGTGAGACCTGACAGCTGTGGTCTATCGGGTCTTGTGAGGCAGAATAATGTGGAACATTCCTGGACGCTGCTCTTATCTGTGGGGACGGAGCTGTTCCACGCATTACCGTGACGGTCTGCGCCGTGGTGGTGGTCTGCTCATCACCTCCCACCCATACACACACACACACAGAGAATACCCATTACACGTGATAGGATTACACTCTCCCCTTACAGAACAATAGCGAATCACAATCAAATTCATGATTACAATTAAATTATAGTTAAATTACATTCAAATTACACCAACAACCTATTAAATGCGCCAGAACGAGGCTTTTTGTTAAATTTGAATATTCCAGTAGATTACATTCCTGATTGCAATTTGAGGCACGAACTCCATTAATTTTTCAGAAATTACATTTTGAATGTAAAGGAAAAAAAGAGTAAAGAAAGTAAGATTATGACCCAGGAGCTCATTCCATTGTTACAGCAGCCCTCCAAGGCTGAACTCCCCTCCACCACCACCTCCCTCCCCCTTTTTTTTTTGAAACGTGGCAGAATGACAAAGTGCACAAGAAAAGCACGGTGGCAGAAAACGAGGGAACCCTATCAGTGCATGAATTTAATTACCACTCAGATGGCTCCACATAATGAGGAGAAGGTGGATGTGCGAGAGACCTGCATAATTCATTTTGCTTTTCTCATTTCAACCTGCCCTCGCCGCCCAAACCGCTCCCTGTGTGTGCTGCTCCCTGTGCATTGTGCCACATTCCTCTGATCTATGATCAATAATTTCTTTTTAAGCCGAAAACATTTGCATAGCAGGGGGGGGGGATCATCCGTTGCACTCTGGTCTGAACGCCGCCGAGGGAGAACCTGCACCACGTGGGAATACAGGTGGTTGAAATCAGCTCCCCTTGCCCTCTCCTCCCTAATTCTTCCTTTCCTGTTGTAATAAATGGCAGTGCAGCAGCGCGGCCTGCCCACTGGAGTCCAGACTTACAGTGGAACACCTCTTGCACCATTTATAACGGCCCTGGGTGGGCAATAAAAGAGACAGAAGTCCATTTCATAATTGCACGCTGATGTCATACTGGCGAGCCGAAAAATATGACCGAGGTAGCAAATTTATGGAATCAGTTTTATATTCTGTAAAATGAACCAAGTTTTGTTGCAGTGCATCGGGCCAACGCGCTGAGTAACACTGGCCTGTCTTAGTAACAACTCACCACAACCCCATGGGAAGCAGCTTCCAGTAAACAAACACATAAACTGGAAGATGTACATGACATATTCTGATCTTCTCTCTTTTACTAGCTGCAGTCATTCCATTTACCAGCATTACAAGACCTGAAGAGCTGCAGCCGCTCATAAAAACAGAGCTCAGACATCAACTCTACATCTACAGACTGATAGGCCAAACATCCTGGTTAGATGATGGAGTAAAGATTTGGTTCTATAACTTTTTTGGTTCAGGGAAAATCTCTCTTTCATGTTGAATTATTGCTTTCTTTACATCATGTCAGGGGCAAAAGGAGGCAAGGTCGAAGTCAGGGTGCAGGCAGGGTCGGAAAAATCCAATGATAGCCAGGCGGAAACAGGCGAACACAGGTTATGAGAGTTAGAAAGCTATAGCGCAGCAGCACAGAAGCCAGTCTGGCAGGGAACTAATGGAAATGTGCTGGTGTATAGATTAGGAGCTGATTAGAGGATTGGGAACTCGCGAGTAAGTAGGCGAGGCAAAGTCAGGTGGTGGAAAGGCAGGAAAGACGGGGTCACTGCAGGGCAGGAGGGAAGGTGGGAGGTGAATGTCTGTATTCCCCTTATAGATCATCTGACTTTGACTGGGATTGTCCCGTTAGGATACACGATATAGTTTGCTTTCCAAAACAACTTATGTCAGAGTGACAGCGATGTAACTTCAGGAAACAGAAACTACCTGAGTGGGCGGGGAGCGAGCAACCATCCACCGCGATCCTCTCCCTCTGCAGGTTCTGAGGTGCTATAAAAATAAAAAATAAAAAACATCATGCTGCTTCCAACTCAGTCGTGTTTCCACTGCTACTCCTGGAAAAAAAAAAAACTTAAGTGGAAATGTTTACAGAGACACATTTGCCAAACCAACCAGTTATCCTTCATCTTGGAGGCCGTCTCTCTGGTAAAAACCACATCACGGCGCTGGAAAGCACTTCAGATGAAGCATAAATCTCACCTTTCTGACATTTTTCCAAGAAGAAGAAGACGTGCAGCTAATTCCGCCCGTCCCGAATGGACTCGTTAACGCCCCATGAGACCTGAAGGAGGACTTTCCCCCTGTGGAACATAAGGTGCAAGAACAAGCTTAACTTGAAACTTCAGATATACCACAGATTAAGATTTCAATTTCCTCCAGTACATTCCTGTGTCAGCTTATATTCATTTTTTTTGACAAAGGTATCTCGTTAATTGGTGCAAAAAGGTTTCCAATCCCCAGATATAGAACAGCATAAAAGCCTTTATCTGCGATCATGTGTTGGACTGTACTACAGGGGCCGTTCCGCGCTCCGTCTCCCTGAAGGTCAGTGTCTTTCAAAAGACCTCTGGGTTCATTTACAGAGCCTTAAAGCTTTCACTAGACTGGATTCCTGAGTTTTTTACAATAAACTACCAATTGCCGAATGTTATGAGCAGCATGTCGCCACACTAAAGGCGCTTCACACGCGGCGTTCGCTGCAGTGTGAATGTGAATGTGTGTGTTTGTGCATCTGAAGCGTAATGGATTCACATTGAGGGAGTGTGTGTGTGTGTGTGTGTGTGTGTGTGTGTGTAGGATGACGGGGCTGGTTGTTTGAAACTTGACCCCGGGGGCCAGTTGGATTCATGAAGGGCCTCTTTCATGTCCCCCTTGCCATCCGGTGTCTGACTTGAATCGTCCTGCCTGAATCAAGTGCTTCCTTATGCCAAATGTTTACTCGGCTACTTAAGAATATTAAACAGGTTTCTCTGTGAGGGGTGTGGGGGGGCAGGAGGGGGGGCAAACAACACTGACGATGTGTAGCATGCATGTGTTTTACGGTGTCAGTCAAACGCCTGTGGCTTCCTGCAGAAAATCCCAAATCTCCGTCTCCCAATCAGACACGTCGATCAAAAACTCAAGAGAAATCCATATGAATTTGCTTGATACGTGCATATGCTATATCAGCCTGGCCATAACGAATCGCTCTGATTTATCCCCCCCCCAACCTCCACCCCAGCTTGATTCTGTTCTTTTTTTAAAGAGTAATTGTGCCAGGTGGAATAGTCATTACCCGGAGGTTGCGGGACAGTTGCTTGGGCGGGAGGAAGACGAGAATTGATGGACATTCCGTCCTCAGGAATCCCAGGATACTTTATAGGACTCGAGAGCAGTTGTGACAGTTTCCTGTGCAGCACATATAAGTTTAACCGTCAGCTATACTCCTGCAAAAACAACATTCATAAACCGATACCGTCTCGCTGCAGCTGAGTAAGGGGAAAGCAGCAGCGCCTGTAACGGAGAGAGCACGGCGAAACATCTGCAGAGTGTATGTGCATGCAGCTGTGGCGTGTTGCAGGCCAGATTCAGGTGTGTGTGCGTGCACGTGCGCGTGTGTATGCGTGCGCTTTGAAGGGCCTATAAATACTGTAGGACTAATTTGATTTAAACTAAAATGGAAAACATCTTTTGACCCTGTAATTAATAACAGCTGTGGGCTGGATGCAGTAGCCAGGTTGAGGAGCCATCTTTTCCGTATGTGTATGTGCATATGTGTGTGTGTGTGTGTTTTATTCCCCGAGTGGCACATTATCTCCAGCGAGATACCTTTTAGCATAACACAAACATATTTGTTAATGTGGGATTTTTTGTTCCCCCTGCTGCTGCTGCTGCTGCTGCTGCTGCTGCTGCTGCTGATGATGATGATGACGATGATGAAAACTTAAAGAATTACCAGCAGGTTGAAACACCTGCACTCGCTGCTCTTATTGAACCAAATAAAGAGCTGTTATAAATGATGGATCCTTCTTTTTTTAGCTTCTATTTCTCCTTCTGCATGTTATATTGTACATTCTGTACTCTTCTGATTTGCGAAGAAGAATAATGGCAAATATTCGTCTTAACCTTTTTTTCTTCTTTTTTTGAATGTTTATTTAACAGGGACGATACATTCAACATTGCCACAAAAAATGGGAGAATGTGATGCATAAGACTTCTATCTTGCAGTCTTTGTCCCTGGTGAGGCTTTAGAATAGGATAAAAAGTACTAAATACAATAAATGCAATGATACAAATACAGTGGATAATACAATAAACACAGCTGCAAATTTCAGATTTAGCATTAAACATTAGTAAAGTGATGTATTGACAATGACTTGAGAAAAGTTAATGTTTACATTTCTGCTGCTGCTTGAGCCAATGTTTAACTTTCACACTAAACCACTTTAGTTCTTGACACGCTTCGCTCTCAGAATAAGAAAAGCGACGAGCTGCCGATAACCTCTCAAAGACAAAACATCATCTCTTTGCTTTGCTGTCTAAAGAGGAGGAGCAGGAAGCTACAGGATGCACCGTTACACCTTGACCCTTCCACTGGAGCCCAACAGCTGGAAAAAGAGGATTTCCACCGTGCCAAATCAAATCGCCTCTGTATCTGGCAGCACCTGCGCTCAGATCATGGAGATGTAGACACACTGCGTATGTGCTCTCTCTGTTTCTCTCTCTTGGGAAACACCATCAACATGCCGTGTGGGAAATTCTACCCTTAGGACCTCTGCTGGTCTGTATGCAATCCCCCCCGACCCCATGGGAGTGAAGGCGGAAACCGGCAGACAATCATTCATATTTTTGTTAAAGATGTGCTCTGACCTCTGCTGCTAAGTGTGAGGAATGTCAGTCAGACACTGTTTCTGTTTCTAATTACACACACAGAGAGCATCACTGCTTTTCAGCCCTAGATGTATGAGAACAGATTAATTTGTTTTTCCCAAGAGGTCACGCTTATACCAGCTTCTTTGTTGATTGAATGTAGGTTATATTTTCACCCCGATGCTGGAGTTTCCTTTTCCATAAACAAAGTGTTTTTAAGGTTGAAGAGGTCAAAAAAACAAATCCATGTGTCACATTTCTCAGCTTTGAGACCAAAACAGGAAGTTATTGCAAGTGATATCTCAAAGAAAACTAAGTGAGACAAAGCAGAGGGTCGGACAACACGCACTCGCCATTTTTGGACATTTCTAACAAGCTAACGATGTGTTTAGGAGCGGTAGGAGAGTCAAATGGACGGACAAGGTTCAAATGAGGGCAAACCGCTTCATGAACGGGGGGTTTAAATATCGCCGGAGCAGCTTGGTCCTTTTAATTGGGAAGTGCACTCTTTGACTGCAGCAGGAATTTCAGCCAGTTCCGGACACACTCCCATCATTAGGTGTTGGAGGAGTCTCTGCCAGCGGTTTGGATGCCGTTCAAATGGACGACTGAAGAGGTTTAGACAAGGAAATGGGGGGTTTTGGGAGACAGTTATGCTTAAGTCAGGAATGAGAGTGTGCGTTAAGGAGTGGGTCGCCGCTGAACCTCCGCTCCTCCCTCCCACACTGATACCTTGCTTGCACAAAGTGTTATTGGCTCAAGGGAGGAAATCTGCCTTAAATGATAATATTGACAGGGCCAGATTGGCTTTTTGAAGCATGCGCCAAGTATTTGGGTTTCTGCATTTACAGTACATCATTTCTCCAGCGGAGCAGCTTTGGCTCATTTTCTCAGGACTCGCTGATGAGGCCAAAAACGAATGGGAAGAACTTTTTTTTTTCTGCAAGGAAAACAACTCTCTCAGGCTCGAAAATACCCCACAATTCTTTAAATCAATCACAGCCATTTGTTTTTATTTGGTTTTAAAGCTGCAATTATCTAGTCTGGGTATACCCATGCTGCCTTGTGCACGATTTTATTTGCTGCATTGCAAGTCAGCCTGGAAACCATGGATCCAGTTTTTCCCTCAACGAGGCAGCCAATCAAGCGACTTTGTTGATAGCTTGTCGATCCAACATGGCGGCAGACGCTTTACCTTCCAATGCAGCGTTAGAAAGTGTTGTAAGTAGTTCAGACCGAAGTTTATTTTGAAAAAAGAGCAACATAGCGAGTGGATTAGAGTATGATTGACACGATTGGCTATAAGCTACGAACATACCGATTTGATAGACATTCGTAGCGCCCAATAAACAGCTCTGGGCACGCCAGCCAGGCTAGCAATTGTCTGTATTTCTAATATAAACAATGAGTGACCATATATGGCATTAAAATGCAGAACCCCAGGAGAACGATCCATGCACAGATCCACCATAACTGTACCTGAGCTGGGTGTTTTTCTGCCTTCAGTCACAACAAGCGGAGACAAAAACCCCGACCTTCTTACCACAGCAGCTTTTGGACCGTCTCCTCTCGACACACTCTGGATTCACGCATCTGTCTTTGAGCTGACTGTGTCATATATCGATTATGCTCTCGAAAGCCATGACTCGCATGCTTAACGCCCGGCACCGTCGACGGCTCTCAAAACGGCTCCGGCTCATGAATAACTCAGCTCACTTCGCTCATGTTTAATTCAGCCTCAGAAAAAAAAAAGCTGTTGACACGCTTTATACCAACTGCCCAGTGCTTTTATTACACTTTTATCACCACTTTGAGAGAAAATGAAGTTCTGCTGCATGTTCAAAGTGTGACCATTACACACAAACACACACACACAAAAAAGAGCATTGTCAGCAACGGGTATTCCTGCCTGCTGTTTCTGCTGGGTTATTGTAATCATGCTATATTACATCTAATTGGTTTATATGCAAAAGTGCTTGTGCGTATTTCCATGAGCACAGCACATGTTCTTGTGATATTACCTCTCCTCTTGTGCTCCCGTCTGGTGTAAATGCACCGCGGGGAAGATGGAAAGTAGTTACTCCTCTCCAGGCTTCATTAAAAAAAAAAGAAAAAAGCATTTTAAGATTAAATGATAAGTGTTAGCATTTGTCTTCATGTGTGTGTGGCTGCAGCCGTGGAGACAGAGCTAACGTATAGATATTGTTCTGCTTGGGTGGGCTCAGGACCTCACGGTAATCTCTGTCACGCAGCTGCCACCAGCGGCGGATAAACTAGCGCCAGTTAAACGATGGTTGAACCCCAATGTGTGTGTGTGTGTGGGAGGGTTACAGATTTGACCGTGACACAGGTGTCATATTTAATACCCTCATATCAATAATTGGCTGGAAAAGAACAGGAAGGAGGCATATGAGCAGGAAGAGCTCTGCCAGATCCCTAAAGATAATCTTGTGTACATTTAAAAGGCCATTTACCATTAGCTGGCTGCTTCTCTTTGAGGTGGGAACGGCCCAACATCACTCTGCAGCACCACAGTGTAGGGTCCCCGAGAATATTTATTACAGTTTGACCTTTCAGCCAACAGGAAAATTGCAGCAACTGAAAAAAAACAAAACAACGGAAACTACTATATTCAAGACGGGATCCACTTCAGCGGATGTGTGTTTATGGTGATGAAAGGCCACATTATCTGATGTATGTATTCTTCTTCTTTCCGCTACAGATATGTGGTGTGCAGAATAGGGGGGAAAAAAACTAATAGAACTGTAAATCTTTCTACTGTTCATCTGGCATGATCTCAAAATGTCAGCGAGAACCTCAGGTTGACTGTGAAAGGAAAGGAAGGTAGAGCTTCCTCCTCCTCCCTGTTGTCTTTTCATCTGCTATCACGCCGCTATCTTCCTGAAATGCACACTGCATTTGCAATATTCCAGGGAAAACACCGATGGGGTTTGCCGGACACCACTTTGCTATCACTCAGAGACTAATTACACTTTCGATCCCCCCTCCCCTCCCTCCTCCTCCTCCTGCTTCGTCTCCTTGCAGCTCTTTCTTCTCCAAACCACACATCCATCTCCTCTCCCGTGGGCAGTTGTGTGCACAAGTTCACGCACACAAGCACACAGTGTCGAACACACACACGTCTTATTTTCCTTATCTGTCTCCTAAGCTGAAGCCGCCGCACCTCACCTCACCTCCCCTCACCTCCCTCCCTCCCTCCCCAGCCGTGCTGCAGTCAGACGTCTGGCTTGCCCCCGAGTCGCTCCTGCCATTTCTCTCACTAATTTAAGGCTACTGTATGGATTCCCTCCATGTCCCCGGGCAGATTTCCCCCTCTTCTCATTCTCCCCAATCAATCAATCACGCTTAATTGCTCAATCACTCTGGTGAAAAGCTAAGGAAGGAGAGAAGGAGAGGACATTTTGTCAGCTTGGATTGCTTAGTCTCCTTTGGTAAACAGACACAGGCTGGAATGATAAAGTGTGTCCTCCTAGAGGACGTCAGGGGATGAGATTTCCTAATTAATCCAAACATTAGGCAAGCAGGGGCTTTCCACATGCATCAGCCTCGCTCACTGTCACACAGACCTGCTGTGCGACCGACTGCACACACACACACACACAGCACAATATATGAGCGAAGTTAGAAAGAAACTTGCATGCAGCATGAGCTTTTTGCTGAGTGTTAGATGAGATGGATTCTCTTGTGTCTGCATGTGCTTTAAGCAGCGTCTGTATAAATCTAAAGCCAAGAGGCAATTAGCTTAGCACAGTATACTGTAAAGACAAGCTCTATCCAGGTCACCTCACCTGGTTGAGAAATAGTTGCAGCCTATGAGATAACTGCAACATTGCTAATAAGAAGCTACATTCAGAATTGCTCACTTTTAAAGGAGAACTATGAAATTCTGGTCACTTCTTCTCTGTTTTGGTCTCTTTTTTTCTCTATGGAGCTCCTCCTACAGTTTCAGAGTGCATATTTCCATTGTCATAACATCTCACAGCTAACCCTCCTCCCTCCCATGTGCATTTGTTTTCAACGAAGTTTGCAAGAAGGCAATCCATAGAGCGATGTCTACCGAGGTGTTAACAAGAGATCACAGATTACCAGGCGTGTTTGTGTTGCAGCGCCGTAAAGCAGTCCGTGCTTTTCTGGCGAGACGAGATCTGGGAGGCGCTGATCTTGCAAGGTTGGTTTTCAGCCAAGAGAAACTAGGTGGAAGGCAGACGAGAGCCTCCATTCTCCCTGTAAGAAGTCATTTAACCATCACAATTACTCCAAAGCTGTTAAATCAAGGTAAAAAATCTTGCATAGTTCCCCTTTAAAGGATATAAATGATAAAAAAAATCATCAAAAAGCCCGAAAAATGTGCAATCGATAAGTCGGATCCTTTTTACATTTGACCTCAGTCACAAAAAGAACCAGAGCTGTGTCCACTCTTCCTCCTGAGGTGCACACTGTTCTCACAAACATAGGAGCAGAGCAAAGTCTCCTCTCTTCTCCCGGTTGGAACTGATACAAACTGTCTTCAAGGAGACAAATATTTTGAAACTGACACTCGGTAGTGCTCCGCTTGAAGCTTCATGTTTATTCACTCAAACTGTCATCAGATACAAATGCTGTCGTGGAGGAGCCTTGAATGGAGGGAACAGCTGCAGCGGCGAAGCAGCTGGGCCTCTGCCTGGGCGCAGACGTTATACAGCCAGCGTTAGCACCGGCGTTGTCAGGGCTGAGTCCTCCCGCAGTTTGATGACCCTGTTAGTTCTTGTACATGGCCGCCCTCGCTCCGCCGAGCTGGCACAGGCGGCGCTCGCTCTAATGAGACACTGGCACTTGGCTTTATTAATGGCCGCATCCCCTCGCTCATAAAAGTGGCACTTCCAAGATAAGCATCACCCGTGGCAGCGAGGTCGTTCAACTCATCAGCGAGAACTGTGTGTGGATCTGTGTGTGTAGTGTTTGTCTTTCTCTTCTGTTAAGTGTTATGATGTTTTCAGTATTGCAATGCATTACGCACCGCTCTGCTTTGCTTATTAATCTCTCATTTGCATACAGCACATGCTCATTTGTCATATTTCCATTAAAAGAAGAAAGCATGGAGCTCGTCCCTATAGAACTACCATGACGAGTATAAGTGTAGGCATGCAGATGTCCTTGTCAGTTGCTCTCATCTTGATAGACCCATATTAATCCATTGGGTGATATGATTTATCTCCCGTCTGTCCTTCACTCAGCAGTAAGACTGAAGGTAGGAGTTTATCTGCCTTTATCCTCAAACGCCCTTCTCTTCCTCTCTCTCTCGCTGAGCGCCTCAGCTCTGCGTCTGTTCTCCTGGGTGAAACAAAACAAGGCAAAGGAGGAGCTGACTGCATGAGAGATGATAGAGGAGAGGCTGGATGAGGCGTTTGAGGGACTGGAAATGTCATGGGAGAATAGAGCAGATGGGGAAAATAAGCATTGATTAGGTCATGGTGGTGGTGGTGGTGGTGAGGAGGGGGGGTCAGGAAAACATTTTTGGTATAAACAGAAATCAAAACATGACACAGGAAAAAAGAAGAAAAAAAAAGAAAAACCATAATGAACAGGACGGCGCAGGCCGAGTGTAATTCTCGTCTGCTCAGGGACAAATTAAGCAGCGACAGCGTCCAGGAGCCTTCCTGCTCTCTGAGATTGTGGCGCTTGCTAATTGATTTTTCAGCCAGGCACGACGTCGAGAAAACATTATGTAACAGGAGGAAGGCCGGCGAGAGGCTGAGAGGCCCGGGGTCCTGGCTGTTGTAGGTGGAGAAGCCTCTGATTAAACCTGGGCAGGTGTTGTTTTCTGTTCTTTTCTAGCTACTTTTTCAGTTTTCATAATGAATAAAGACACGACTATAAAAAACAAAACAAAAAACTATCTACTCGTCTTCCTCGCCGAAGCTTGTTGCAAGTAATGTTTGTTCCTACGCATAAACGTGTTAGATGTCAGGATGGACGGAGGAAAGAAAGAAAGGCAAGCAGAGAGAAGGGGAGAAAAGTGAAATTGAGAAGAGGATGAGCTATGAGACGTCTTTAGTCTGGCTGCTATTATCATCATCTGTTCAGTGGTCATTACCGCCTTGGGAGTCTGCTGTCTGGACCTAACCAGTGATGGAGGGCGCCAATGGAGCAGCTGCAGCCAGAGCTCATCCCACCTCTGCAAGCTGTCACTTATCAACAGGAGGAGGAGGAGGAGGCAGGAGGAAGAAGAGTGCGAGGAAAAGAGGTGTAAAAAGGGGAGAGAGGCATGGAGGAAAAACACAACCAATCACACCTACGTAAGCTGTCGGCTGTACGAGAAGAACAAAGGAGAAGAAGAAGAAGTTAGGACTCGGAACAGAGCAGCGGGGAAGGAGGGAGTATTATATGATGGGAGGTGAGAAGGAGGAACTGTGAGGGAGAGAATTACATTAGGGGATGAACTGAACTCATCACTCCTACGCAAGCTTTTAGTAATCAGCAAGAGGACGAGCTAAATGGTTGGAGTGGAGGAGGAGAAGACTAAATGGAAGGAGGAGGAAAGAGGCCGTGGAGGGAGAAATAAAAGAACATCCTGGGTGTTTTCATGTTTAACTCAGTGTGTCCTCAAGTGTAACAACGTGAGCGCGAGATGAAAAGAAAAGCCATGAGCTTCCACGCACTCGACGTGAAAGCGGAATCAAAACACAGCGGTTAATAACCTTCCAGTATTTGTGACAATTTTTTTTTAAAAATCGACCCGTTTGAGCCGCGGGAAGTAAAAAAACACGGCCCGTTCAACGTGGGAAGAAAGAAAATGTCACAATGCTTTCAGGTCAGATTGTAGGGCGGCGAGGAAATTGAGGAAGTAATTAAGGTGAAAAGGAGAAAGATTTCCATCACATTTCACGCAGAGGCAGCGCTCAAAGAGCAACAGTTTGACAATGGAGGCTGAAATTGCCAAAAAGCCATATTATAGAGCACAGATATCGCCGATTTTGTAAATCTTCTGGTATCAATTCTTTCGAGTCGTGGCGGCAAACGAGCATGATTTCATTATCCTCTCTTTTTTCCTCTCCTCTTATTGGGAAATGTATAGAACAGGCACAGACAGTGGTTCAAAGAGCAGCGCCTGGATCTCCGCAGGCGCCGCGGCAACTCAACAAGTTCTCCGAACTTTCATGTATCTCCAAGACACACAGTTCTGAGTTGTTTCCTCGACAAAAGCCGAAAGGGAAAAAAAAACCTAAAGAGGAATAGCTCGGATGCTACAATAAAAATCGAGTGCTGATGTTGGCAGTCTTCCCTTATGGGGTACTCCGTCTCTCTTTTTCTCCCCCTCTCTCCGTCTGCCGCTTCCCTCTCTCCACCAATCTTGTTCAGTGCCTAATAGACCACTTCGACGTCGACGTCACAGTGACGTACTGGTGGCAGAAAAATACCGGAAGTACACATCCTGACATACAGTTCAACCATAAGCTCAACTTTAAAAAGCAGTGCTGCTGTTTGGCTGCAGCACGACCCTAATCTGTGATGATGAGCCCACATTAGAGGGTGAATTTCATTTAATTTTCGTAATCGCGGTGCAGAACAGTGAGTTTGGAGCTGACGAAAGGAGAGAAAAAAAGAGAGTCGTGCCGCGGCGAGACCGGTGAAATGTTGATTAGAGAGGGAGCGATCAGCTTTCCCGGTGGAAATTGGGGTGATACAACGACTGCTGCGAAGGAACTATAAAGAACTCACCTGTGATTTAAACTAGCACCTAAATCGAGTCGAGTAGGCTGGAGCCAGGCTGTAACTGTGTAGTGGAGAAGCGGCAACACACGCGTCTCTCGGATGCGGCTGCACCTCTAGGTCACTGGCGTGTGTGTGTGTATGTGAGAGAGAGAGAAATAAAAGCTCTGACTTGCTTGACGTTGTTTGGTATCACTCGCTGATTTGCACATGTAGGTTACAATATCTAGACCCCGAATATGAGACGACCCGTCCTTTCCAACTTTTTTCGACGGAAAAAATACTCATATTCGGTCCCTAGCAACGGTCTGTGATATAGCCTAACAACGGTCTGCCTGTTAGCCTACAGAAATAATAGACATACATAACTGTAATATACAGCCATACAAGTACAGTTTGCTGTCAGTATATACCGTAGTTGGCGGACTTGTTGATGATCGCCCACGTCTTTATACAGCAGTGTTTTGTGTCCCTGTCACTGGCTAGGCAGTACAGTACGTCGGTCCGTAACACAAAACACAGTCCGTTGCTAATCGGTAACTTAGCCTACTCAGGTATGATAACCGGTTTTCTGTTGACAAAGCATTAAAATAATCAGACAAGGCCTCTGTATGATCCATCTTCCTCTGATTTGATCGCCCTTGATGCCGGCTTTCCACTGTTGACACCGGATCAACTGTCACTTTCTGCCACCAGTTAAGCCCCGCCCACAACATACGTCATCATTGTTTACAAACATAGAAGTGGTCTATATGTTCTCTGTCCTTCAGATTGGGTTTCACTGTAAGAGGATCACCACCTCGCCTGTTGTTGCTCTGGTCCAGCTGCTCAGTCAAAAAGTGAGTCATGCTATTCATTTGCTCACCTTTGTGACATCGCTTAGCGCCATTCCCCTGTGGAGCTGAATATTTATGTGTCTCGCCAACTTTTGCTTTAATTGCAAATTTTGATTTAAAGGCACCCTATGGAGTTTTTTTTTTTTTTTTTTTACAAAAATGCATTGTGGGTATCCTGCAAACCTCTTGAATCCACATCAAAGTTTTCTTACCATCTCAGTATATAATTCCTATGACCACTAGAGGTTGGCTAACAATACAATGTAACTGGGTCGTTAAAAATGATTTCCACAAACAACCAATGGGATCAGAGATTTCAGGGTCATTGGACGTGGTTAGCTGGTTAGCATGCATCGTTTCCACCACTGGAGACGGCTCCGTATCTAAGTGAGTAAAGGAATGAAGGTTGACATTTGCCAACATTGGCTACAGTATGTATGCTAAGAATAAACTCTTGTAACCTTTCAATTTATAGGCCGCTAATTATGTGATAAATAGCCAAGAAATAACAAGTAATTGTACAGTAATATAAAAAAAAAATAAAGGTCAATTTATTTTTTAAATTTTTTTTCATAAAGGCTTAAGATTACAAATGCTTTTCATACTTTGAATTTTTTGAGTAAAGGCCAGAATAATTACAATCAATTATTTGGGCTATTTCTGGGCAATCAATTGTTATTTCTTGGCAATATTTCTCAGCATTACTATGAAATTGACCGTTATTTCTAGGCTATTTCTACACATTCTGATGCATTACTTGTTATTTCTTGGCTATTTCTTGACATTATCACGTAATTAGTTGCCTGTAAATTAAAGGGTGAACTTTAGGGAAAATGAATGAAAAAATAAGTTCCTGGATTGTCATTGTACCTGCACATCTCTCCACCAGGTTCACTGCAGACCAGCTCAGTGTAATCCTGCACACACAGGAGAAAACATAACCTCACAGCTGGAGGTAACAAACTGTCGCGATGACACTGGCTGATGAGAAAAACCAACCACCTACAACTGCAAACAGCTCTGTAGTTGTCAATGTGACAAACTGCTGATGTGTGTGTGTTTGTGTGTTTGTGTGTGTGTTCACCAGTCATCCTCCTGTTGCTGGGCAGAGTGTCAGGGACAGAATAATGCACTGCTTTCCAGGAGAACCTTGAAATAACAACAAAACCCACTCTGACACGTTCAGCCGTATTGTTGCAGCCTGGAGTTGCTAAAACGCCACCGAGGACAATTCCACGTCTGTTTCCTGAGAGTAATGCATTATCACACGGGGCTGAGAGAAGAAGGAGGAGGAGGAGGAGCATCCACCATTGCACTTTTACCGTGAATGTTTTTTTCCCTCATGGTAAATCAAACTATTTGTGAGGCAGGCAGTGATGCAGAATGATGCCGTTTCTCAGTCAACAGCTGACAAAGCATTCACGCTGGAATGTTACTTGGCTTTGTGTGCAGGGCTATATGTCTTTTTACAGATATTTTCTGTACGAATCATCGCTGAGATCATAACGTTTAAATGCCGAGATTAAGAACTGTTGTCTTTCTAAACTTTCCGTGAGTCATCGTAGTTTCCTCTGCAGATACAGTACCACTCCTCCTCCTAAAAATACAGTTTGATCCCAGCTTAGTGCCCGTATGGTTTCATCCTGCACTTCCTCCTGTCCCTCACCAAGTCAGCTCATCCCTGTCTGTCGCCCCTCACTAGATGGCATCAGCTGGCGTGTTGCATGAAGCCGACGGACATGAGCACAGTGTTGGTACAACGCAGCGGTCCTCAGGCAAAACAGCGTGGCATTGAGCCTAATAGAGACATCACAGAGGCCTATTAGCACAGATGGTTGTCATATGTATGCAAATAAGGAGCAAAGTGAATCATGTAGCACCATCAGCACCACCTGTCTGCCTCACACAGCCACACCAGAATCTCCCTTAAGCATCCACGCACACACAAACACACACACACACACGCTTATGTACAGACTACCTACCATCCAAATCCCTTCAGAGGGACAAGTCTGTTCTTTCCAATCTACAGCTGTATATTAATTAGACTAAAGGCATTAATCATCATTTTGTTCTTTTTCAGGAGCTGACATGAGAAGGAGGGACCGGCAGGGCGGGATGATGGACAGAAACAAGCACAATGGTGAGGAAAAGGGCAGATCTGTGTTCTTTTGTCTTTGTTGAGGATGTGCTGAGGGTGTGCTTAGTGAGGTGAGGTGTTAAGTGAGGGTTTTTGTGGTCAAGGAGCATCGCGCCCGAGGGAGTTGGCAGGTTGCCCGTTTCTTCTATAAGTGTGTGTGTGTGTGTTTTAGGAGCGAGTGGGTGGAATTACACGTTTCCAATTGTTTGCATATGTGTGAGACAACAACGGAGGGTCTCGCAGCAAAGACACGTACTAGTATTAGCTGCTAGTGTTGTCTACAGTTAAGGAGAAACAGCATTTAGTGATTATACTGTATTTGACCTTTGTTTGAATTAAATATCTAAAAAGGTTGGGGTGAAGAATCCAAGTCCCTGAGCCCACTGCCTTCGCCCTGTATCCCCATTTTGTGCGTTCACATTGAGGTATAGGCATCTTTTGGAGGAAAGTGGTAACATAGTCCTTTAAATGAACATGTTTCATGACTACACTGCAACTGAAATAGTGTAAGAAGTTTGCCAAAATGCACCACAGACACCAGCAACATGACTTCACCATTTTATATCACATTTAAGTTACATCATAGTTGCTGATGTGCACAACAGTCTGCAGAATCAGGATCGGGCCTTTGACTTCACAGCCAACCTTGCAGCTTCGTGAGTTAGCAATTTGAGCTAAATGCTAACGATTGAATGCAAACAACAATGCTAAAATGATGTTTAGCATTTGGGTACAGTGTTTACCGTCTCAGTTTAGAGTGTCCACATTTGCACTAGCATACATCTAGCTAATTAAAACTAAACAGAAAGTAGACTAGAGCACCGAGCTAATGGCAATAATGTTATTTTTGCAGCTTATAAATCAAAGTGTTGGACAAAGTGAAATTTTGAAAATGCCTTGATATAGAGCTCAGTGTTCGGCTGAGTGAGCAAAGTCCTTTTCTTCTTTCCCTTCTGTTTGTGGAGGATTAGTAATAACTGGCAATAATCCCTCCGGGCCACTGTTTTGATAACACCATTTTACCGCTCTCCTGATCAAATGCCAATGCAGCATTGCCAGCTGATGTCTTAGCATAACATTTAGACTGTGTTTCCCATATTCCACTTAAGTGAAGTAGTATTTGGGTTGACATTTTCCAGCACGTCCTCTTTTTTTTTTTCTTTTTTTTTGGATCAGCCTATGTTCTTCTTCATTTTCTGCTCTTCCTGCGGCTGTGGAAGTCAGACTTTGAACAGAGAGAAGTCCTAGTGGAAAACAATTACAGACAGCTCCAGTATTTTCTGCTTTCTGTAGTTTCAAAAATAAAAAATCCCTCTTGCCGTCCACCATGACAGTTTAAAATTGATATCACAGGAGTATATCTTCTGAGAATAAGTTGTGAAAGATCAAAAAAACAAAAACTACTTTAAACTAACCTGGGCTGTGTCAGCATTTTGACAAATATCTGGACGAAAATAGAAAAAAGTATATCAAAGAAAGAGCTGTATATCTCTATCTCCTCGCTATCTGCACCTTTGGATCTTAGACTCAAGACAGAAGTGATGTCCAGTTGCTTATCACTGTGACTTAAGGCATAAGTAAACTTTGTAATCCCAGGGGTTTAGTAGCTTCACACTCACGTTAATCCCGTGTTATACTAACAAAGAACTTGTTCTCCTAAACCTCCACAGGCACAAACTAAGCAAGGATTAGAGCAGAAAAAGAGGGGGATTTAAACGCCGCTAATACAGGGCTTAGAATTTTTTTTTTTTTAAGTTGTGTACTCAGTGCTAACCCACTCCCACCAATTTAGGTGCTAAGTGCATAAACAGTAAATACCTAATGGCACAGTCCGTTCCAAACCAGTTACTGTATATTGACGATGTTCACTCGCACCCAAAAACATCTCCCATCTTCTTCATGTCCTTTTATAAAAAACGCATGCTTCAACACTATAAAATTCATTTTCCAGACTATCATTGAGCATGAGCATGTGGCCCTGAGGAGATTAATTCCCCTAGATTTATATCTACTTTTAAATGCCCCCTTCAAACACTGCTCACGACCCCCCCTATCCTCACTGTCTGAACACACACATATTAAAAACTGGAGAGGGGGTGGCGGTGGAGAAAGTGTGTGCCTGTGAGCGGTTTTGAAATGTAGTGACAGGGGGTATGTGATGAGCCCTGGGAAGTCCCTTTATGTCCCTTTCTCCACCACATCAAGCCCCTCACATCCCCCCTTCATACAATAAGTTCTTATTCCTTTACAGCCACTGTGGACCCACTTCCATGCCACTGAACTCTCCTTTCCTTCTCCCTAGAGATTTAATCCCACACAGTCGTCAGAAGTAGATTTTTAGTGCTTCAAACCACTTAGTTACTACACATAACAATGAGGGAGAAACACCACCCACTGATAAGTCACCACCTCCATATGCTGCTCCAACATCCCAGCACCACCACCAGCCTGCAGGTTACAGCTGGAGAGGGCGTCCAGCCTCCCAGACTTATTTATTGCTGCTCATTCTCTCTCTAATTTTTTTTTAGGTGTGTTACCAAAAACTTCTAGCTAACCACTAATTCATAATTGTGCTTTTGGATACCAGCACCAGAGTGTGTTGGCCCATGCATGACTGTTATTTATGAAGTCATCCTGGGCTAACTTCTGTGCTAAGTCTTTGCTGAGGTGTTTGAGTTCATTTCGCAATGATTGCCTCAAATCACGAGGCGTGTATTTCCCTGATGCTCGGGCAGAGATGGGAAAAGAAAAGAAAAAGAAAAGAAAAGAAAGGCCCTCTTATTTTCTGCTCCAGCCACCTGCTCCAGGCTACTCCGCAAACGGAGTAAATCAAACAAACTGATAATCCCGGCCAATCTGTTATAATGGACTCCATCTGTAAATAGCCTCTTTTTTTTTTTTTAAGAAGTTTTTGTCTGGAGTGATTTTGTAGAGTTTTGTTTATAACTTTTTATGTCAGATTTCACATTGTACCTGTATGAAAACACTGCATTTAGGATCTACAGTGGCACTAGAGGCTCTGGAGCTTTCAGCACCATGCTAACATGGTCATATGTTTACTATGTTTCCTATAACAGTTTACCATGTGCTAACACTATAAGCACTAAAACACATAAGCACAACTGAGGCTTATGGGAATTTTAAAATAAGCCAAAATATATATACTGGATAAGTAAAAACGTAACTTTTCCTTGATGAAAGATGAAGTATACTGCACAATCCTTCCCATAAACACATCTTCCACCAACCGTCTGACCAGTGTCACCATCCATAAAGTGACATCAGTGTCTGCGAATTCTTCCTCCATTGACAAATTGAATTCACAGTATCTGAGATTATTACCGACTGCTCATCAATCAAAGGGTGTGGGTTTGTTTTATGAACGTGCAGACATTTCCTCTCCTTCCTCTCCAGGCCCGACCGCTTTTGTTACGATGACACATTCCAGCGCTGGCATCATGGCCGCCCTCAATAATCAGGTCTTTTCGCATTTATTTTCGTCCAATTTCAGGAATGACAAGCTCCTATCTGACAAGGGCCTTCCAGGAGATTGTTAAGTTATTCATCAAAGGCTGCAGGAAGGGGAAATCTGTCGGTAAAAAAGCAACTCAATACAATATTAACAAAAGCAAGGGGTTGTTATCCCGACCCTCGTCGGTGATGCAACCGTCAGAAATCTGTGCGATTAAAAAGTTTCTGGTCACCTCCTGAAAAGTGATTGTTGTTGGTTTTTCTCTGCAGTTCAATCACACAGTTGCAAAAAAACTTAATCGTAACACTCTCACTCTCACAGGTGGGACTCCTCTCCACCTAAAGTTTACTTAGTGGAAATATTCTGGAAGCCACAGCTGCGAAAACATATCGAGCACATGATGAATTGAGTGTGTTACGGGTGTTTGACAGCGCTGGATTTGCAAAGCACACAAAATATCCTTTGAATGGGTTATCATAAGTATTCAACTGAGGAGATTTTTTAGTCCCTGACAGTTTTGGGATCAGCGCCCCTTTGACGAACATCCATCATTTGATCCAAGGACTTCACGTATCATATCGGCCGCCTTCACGGAGGGAGAGACAAAGCGGCACATTGTTGAGATACCTGTGTAATCATGAGAGTCGCTGGCGCCTCTTGCCTTTTGACCCCGGTTGTATTATCCACTCCACTCCTTCTCCGTCTTATCCAGAGTGCGTCCTGAGGAGGAGGACTGTCAGCCGAGGGGCTAACGCCGAAGGCACTGGAGCGAACCGAGCGGCATGACATAATGACCATGTAAAACTGACCTTGGCAGGGGATTCCTTTCTTAACACGCAACACCTACACCATGTAGCGAGACACATCATTTAGTATTTGAGGTAATTTTCAGCAGGAGAACCAAAAGCGTGATGCATGACAGACCATATGTGCTCATTCTACTTTGCTAATTGCCATTTTGTAATTTTTCCCTCTGCCGTCCGGGGCCCAAACAAAGCAATAACATAGATACAGCACAAAAAAATCCTGCCCGTGGACTTTTCAAGGCTGCGTCCTGGATTTGTCAAAGCGCCGTGGCAGTTGTTTGGCACCGAGAGTTGAACTGGAGTCCTATTAGCTTCAAACCTCTCGCTGTAACGCCTCCAACTTTACAGCAGGAGTTCCACCGAGTTAATAAAGGAGCTGGGAGCCTTCATGTAAAGCAGCTCTGTGGATGAACGACATCTCACTGCAGCATAATGGTGCCTTTGTGAGGCGGCGGGGCAGCAATATGGAACTTCATCGGTCTGACGTGTCTGCCGGGGCCAAATTAACTTTGTCATCCAGTCTTTGTGAGGCGTTCGCCGCATTGATCACTTAGCAGCATCGAGCATAAACGCCAAAAAAAAAAAAACTCACGGGGGGGTGTTTCAGTACGAGTGGCTTTGATTGCACGTGCGCGTGTTTGTGGCCTGAATCACGTTCGTTTACTCAGCTCATCTAAAACCACACTGTGAATTCCCCCTGATGGGTTTCCCTGGCTGCTGAGCTTTCCAATCAGATCGCAGAACAAACAGTTTACATATGGATTCAGCGAGTGTCTCACTTTGCCAGAAGATTTCTAACACTGAGTCAGTAGATAAGTTTATCAGAGGGAAAAGAGGCCCGACTGCTTTCTGGCTACTTCGCCCATATTTGTTCTGTTTTGAAACCCTGTTAGCCAAAAGTAAATAATCCTAGAACTGTAACTGGCTGGATTCGCTTTTTCATCCACATCATCTCTGATTCAATTTGCGGCCGCCGCAGCCAGTTATTGATAAGTCATTAACACACATTTCTCCAGTGGAGCTGACAGGCCCCGTCGTAACCTGTTGTCTGCGTAATGAAAAATGACAATTGCGCACATCCCTTTGATTGATTAGCGCGTGCTATTACTGTCTGGGCCGTAGAGCTGCATAAAAAACAGCTCTGCCGCGCGGCTCCAGTCCGCAGATACTACTGTGTGACATTTTAATCTACCGGCAGATTAATGGGACACTGGTAGAGTGGAGAATATTCCACTATTGATTCTGTTCTGATTAATCAAACGCTTCTGTTTTTGTGACAGCGTTACCATATATCTAGCCAGGTCTGCCAGGTTTTCTGCGTGAGGAGTGCACATACGTGTCGGCATTCCTCACAAAGATAGCTAGGACACCCACAGTGGCGTCGCTGCTCTGTAAACGGGCTCATCAGGCGTCTCCTGTTCCCTGCCTTATTTTCTTTAAAGCGAGCCGGGTTCCTGCTCGCAGATTTGTTTGTGGCTCAAGAGAGTCCTAAATATTGTCGTGCATGGTGCCCACTGAGAAACAGAAGAGAGAGAGAGAAAAAAAAGGAAAAAGGGAAAAAAGAATAAAGAAGTGTTCCCTGGCCCTGCTGATTTACTACTCGACTTTAATTGGGTTGTAAAATCAAATCCAGAGTTGTTTCAGGAATGCCAAAATGTGATTCCTTGGCTTGTTTACAGGAGGAGCCCAGCAAGTCAAGGACACAGACAGATAGTGAGTGAGAGAAAGTAAGATAGTAAGGGAGGGAATGAAGAGGGAGGGGGGGGCAAGAAGATAAAGGGCTTGTTAAAAGAGAGCAAGCAGGCTAAAGAATGGAGACAGATGGAGAAGAAGGGATGGGGAGGGAGGAAGTTGAACTAAGTTTGGCCCATCATTTACAGGCCTGGCCTGCGCTGCTTCACTCTGATTAAAACCGCCTGTGATTTATTTCAGCCAATATGCCTTACCATGAAACAACCAACGGCTCTGATGTGCGAGACTTGGGAGGAGGGGGGCGGGGGGCCCACACAGACACCAGCCTGGCAGTGTGCAGCCTCTGTACAAACTCAGCTGCAGGATACGTCGTACACATGTAGCAAAACAGACGATGTTGAAGTTGGAATTAACAGCCTAAGAAGAAGAGGGTTTACAACCCGACCGTTGCGGGCCTTTAACACATCCACAAACACAAACAGTGCATATTTTCCTCGCGCGTAGTGAAAATAAATGATGACGGTGAGGCAGAGTTTTCCAGCTGGGGCGCTCACCCAAGCCCTGTTAGCGGCTGGCTGTGCTGTGCTGGCTGGATGGACGGACGGCGGTGGAAGCCGAAAGGATTTGAGGATTTTATCGGCGACGAGGGGCTAATTTGCACATGATTAAGAAAACACACAGTGTAAAGTCTCTCAGCGACACCAGAGATCCAGAGGGGGCTGAGGGGGGAGTCTCAGCGTAGGAGAGGTCGACGAAAATGAATGGGAGAAAGAGAAAGCAGAGGGAGGAGGTGGAGCGGAGGTGGGGTGGGCATGGAGACAAACAAACCTGCACTATAACAGACTCACAGTGAAGTACCTTAAAGCAGCTATTACTTACATTCCTTATGGGTGATTACCACGATGGAGACGGTCGCCGAGGCCCCCGCGATCCTTTGGAATTTGTGTCTGATTTCTGTTAACATAGAGAAACAGATTAAGGCAAATATTTATCTCCCTCTAATCCCAGAATCATTAAAATGCCATTACACTGGAATAAAATATTGAAAATCAATGGGGAAGCCATTGTTCATGTGGACTGGTAGTTGCAGCATAAGCACGGAGACATTTTTATTTTCTAATGCTGCCGCTGAACTCCTGAACCCTCATTATCCATTTCCACTCGGTCCAAAATATCATCCCTCACCATGATCATTTACATATGCATCAGACTGGTATTATTTCTATTGTGATTATGAGACCCCTGCCTCACATCCGTTCCAAAGAGCACTTAGGGGTAATTAGGTGTAAAGCTTTGCAGGAGGGGAAAAAAATGCCTTATATGGGGTGATATAAGGCAGTATTACACATGATTGCATATTACTGTGCTTCTCTCACCGCCCTTCCTCATCGCTTTCTGCATCCGTCTCCATTTCCCCGTCGCGTCTCACCCTTCCCTCGTTATTCCTCGGTCGTGGAGGAAGAACAATGTGTTTCATCGCGTATGCTGATTCAACCTGCCTCCAGTGACCCTGCAGTCAGGGAGTGAGACAAAGAGAGAGGGAGAGAAAGTGGGGAAATGGTTCCTGCAAGTTCGAAATAGAACAATCATTTCATCTCTGAGGGCTGGGAAAGACTTAGTGCGGCTCAAAATCTACTTAATGCCCATCTCTGCCGTCTCTTAATCACCCTTTGTAGCTATATAGAGAGTAAAATAGCCTAATCTACTGTACACCACTAATCTTTCTACCAGTCAGCACTCGAAGGAGAATAGCAGTACACAAGCCAAATAAAGCCAGAGAGGACAGCAACCTCCCTTTGCTGTAAAAAGTATAAGTAGGCCAGCCACGAGGGGTAACGTCGCCACTGTTATAGCGCGAAGAAGAAGAAAAAGGGGGGAAAAAAAACAAAATAAAACAAACAAGCACCAGAGGCAGCCTGAGCTGACACTGAGGCTCGGTGATGTGCTACAAAATAGTTTACATGGTGTTTCATTTAGCCAGATAAGCTCGGTTCAGAGGTCTTTGCGTGGGGCTCAGCCTCCCTTTGCTGTCAGTACAAAGCCGAGCTGAGAGGAGGAGGAGGAGGAGGAGGAGAGGAGGAAGGAGGGAGGAGAGAAGAGAAGGGAGGAGGAGGGAGAGAGGAAAAAAAGGGCAAGACAGCCTCTAATTAGCTATGCAAATCCCATGCACTGTCGGATTGAGTTTTGAAATGAAATTGGTCCTTTGGATCTTCTCAGCTTTTTTTTTTTTTTTTTTAATCTCTGCCAATGTGACCGGTTAAGCAGGGGTGGCTTGAAATGGTGAGCAGAGAGGATGGAGAGGTTTCTTATTAGAATCAGCGCCTCTGAGTCCGACTATAAGACCCCAGCGAGCAGTTATCCATACACTTGCTGCAAGCACACACACACACAGCCATGCAATAACAACCCACCGCCCCTTTACACAACATGCACCTAAACACAGGCCTGTCAGGGAACGGAGGTTTCATCAGTTTTCTGTCCATTACAGCTCAGTGCTCCCAGGGGGCTCCTAACCAGAGGCCCCTGAAACTGTTGCCTGCATGCCTGCTTCTGCAGAAAAACACAAAGACGTGGAGGTGTGTGCGCACGCCGCAGATTGGATCATCTGCTGAAAGAATCTACACGTATACAATTTACATGTGGTAAGTGAAGGATTTGATAGTCCGTTGCTAATAAGATTTCAAAATGCTCGAGCGCTCACATCATCGAAAAAATGCGAAACCTCAAACCTCAAAATGATTTTGGAGCTGACCGAGGAGTCGTTGCAGTTATTCTACAACACAATGCGCAACCCCACTATGCAGGCTGCACCTAACAACTTAATTTCACAGTCAAAACTGTTCCCTTTTGCCAAGAAATCATTAACCTCAAATGGCACGGTTGAAATCCTAGCAGTGGCTGTGGTGAGCTTTTAGTGTCCTCGAGGGCCAGGGGTTAGAATTAAACCTTGTAACAAGCCAAAATGTGGCTGTACATTAATAAAAACTGGCCACCTCCATTTTCCCCCGTTACGACTAATCCTTAATACTTTAGGGTGCTGTCTGAGAAACAAGCCTCACATTGTAATAAAAAAAAGGCTTAAATCCCAGTGGTTTTGAAAGAGCACGTTGTTGCCCTCTCATAAAGGCTTGAATGTAATTGGACCAGTGCGTGTCCTAACCCCCAACAGATCAAGGGTTAGCAAAGCAGGTACTCATTTGGCATGTCAGGGATTAATTGCCTGAGCCGATGGTCGGGTACGGAATATATGTCCGGATCAAAGTTGTGTCCTAATACGTGACTTGTAATTAGGCTCTCGAGAGGAAAAGGAGACAAGAGGAGAGGAGGGAAGAAGCATTTCGCCTTGACATTGATGAGTTAGAGCTGTGCATGACACAAGGCAGCCCCAGTGGAAAGCCTTCAGGTTTGTTTAGGGAGAACTGACATCTCTAGAAGTTGCCATATTGCAGCATTTGGAGATGTTCCATCTGTCTGCGTCGCTGCACATTCATGCGGGTAATAAAGATTGATTTAAGTGTAATATAAACTGTTATATGGCAAGGGCACAATGTAAACATAAGCTCAAATGAAAATATAGCCACAGTGTACACAGCGTATCTCAATCATAACACACAAATGCGCACTAAAACATGTCCTTTGCCCCTTGAAGATGTTAACCCCACCCCACTGTGCTGCTTTCTTCTTTTTTTGACCATTAGAGGAAACATGGTGAAAGGAAACAAAGAGCTTCGACATATCAAACCCTAAAAAGGCTGGCTGGTTTATGCTACAGTCATCGTGATTGGGTTTGACACTTTCCATTGATTACATCACGGTTTATTACATTAAATCAAACAGTGCATGTGAAAGTTATATGTGTTAGTTAAACATAATTGCATTGGCTGAAGTTTTGGTCATCATTTCAAAGACTACATTTACCAAAGTCAATGGAAACACATGTCAGACGAGGAGCTAAAAACGCTAAATGCTAACACGCTAACTTGCCAACACAGTGACAAAACCTACACGTTGATGTTAAGCAGGTGTGAAGTTTGCACGCTGCACAAGAGCGTTTGCTAATTCAGATTTAAAGGGGCTGTCATTAGCTTTTTAAATTTGGTTATAAATCCCCAAAAATGCAAACGGCACAGGAGGAAAATTCATTCTCTGGGGACCGTGATTGTTTATACAAAATTTCATAACCATCTTTCCAATGGTTGTGGAGATATTTCAGTCTGGAACAAAGTGGTAAAACAGACTGACAGGCCGACATTGCCATAGAACCACATCACTGGTCTGTCCAAAAAAAAAAGGGACTAATTTAGGCTTCGGGGCAGCTCTGGAGCTAAGAGGCCATTTAGCCGAACAAAGCCATCCCACAACTGCTCTCTGTGTGGCAGAATATTGTGTCTCTGTTACTGCTGCGCTTGAGGAATGGAGTCGTAAAAAAAAAGAAAGAAAAAAAGTTGTAATCAAAGCGCCGAATGCTGCAATTTCAAACTGGAAAATGTAGTCGGGATGTCTTCATGTGTCAGAATAATGTGCGCTTCGCCATCTCCAGCAGCAGTGTAGTAAACAGTACAAAGAGCTCGTCCTCACGGGAGACTACGGCAGCGAGTAATTAGATGTTCAAGTGCATCACCAGTGCAGTTATTTTTACAATCAGAGGTGATGCACGACCATCCTAAAATAAAAGCCTTATACTGTTCTCTTGCTCATGCTCGGCGAGTATATACTGTAGCTGCCCGCGATTTCAAAGGCAAGATGGTAAATCAGCTGTAAAGACTGTGACAGCTGAGGGTGTTGTCTGCGCTTGTGTGTGTCTCTCTGTTTGTGCATTCACTCACTGTGTGCAGAGGTTCATATTTTGCCTGCGAATGTTTGTGCATGTGTCTATCCAGGGCCCTGCTGGACTGGGTGTGGTGTCTGCGGCCCGCGTGCAGACGAGACAGGGATTCATCCTGTCTGACTTTGGCTTATCACCGGACTGGCTGTCACCTAATGAGATATCAGTAACCATGCATTTATAAAAGGTGGAGGACGGCTGCCAATGCTAACCAATCATTTGTCTAGACATGCTTCATGTTTGTCCATGACAAAATTCTTTAGCTACACCCGTCTCACACTGTTTCCTTGTTGATTAGTAGCTGCAGAGAATAGAGATAAAACACACTTGCTAAGCATATCATTCAAAGCTTCTGTGCTTTAGAGCCCGATTTGCTTTAGAATCATTGTTGGGCATGTTACTTTTAAAATGTAATTAATTATAGTTACTTAGTTACTTTGCCCAAAAAGTAACTGAGTTAGTAACTGAATTACTACATTATAAAAGTAACTAATTACCAGCTAAAGTAACGATTGTGCTACCGTTTTTGCTCAAATATGTCAAAATTATATGGCTTTACCCCCCCATTTATCTGGGACTAACTAATCTGGATAAATGGCTGTTTTCCGACTGGTTGATGGACTGAAAAAAAAAGTGTAGGCTATATACACTTTAAAGGGATAGTTCAACATTTTGGCAAATTGGCCCATTACCATAATCCCTATAGTTTTAGCAGTAGGTTTGTTATCTTTAATTGTCGGTGCAAGCTGTTTTTAGAACGGCGGAGCAGAGCCGCCAGCTGCTCAGAGCTATGCTATGGAGGCTCATGGGATTATGGCAATGGGCCAATTTGCCAAAATGTTGAACTATCCCTTTTTGTGACAGGACTTCTTGTGTCAACAACAAGCAAGTAAGGGAGCATTTTATTTATCAGCAACGGTAACAGCGTTATAACAGGGGGAACAGTAACTTTTTTGATGACTCGTTACTGAAAAAAACAGTGCTGTTATTTCATAACGGCGTCATTCCCATCACTGCTTTAGATCTAACTCTCTGTGTTGTCACCACTCGGCGCTGGATGCATCGAGAGGCAGCTGACATGGCCATCATGTCGGGGTTCAGTCATTTCAAAGCGAGGAGGCAAGACTACAAACGTTCGGAGCCCAATGAGCCATGTCCTCACACTAATCTTTCTAATGCCAAGAATGCCCAAACCACAGTGACAATGAGCGACAGTCCACATTCAGAGGATCATCCCCATTAGCCCTCACTCTGCCCGTATCCATCTCCACATTCCTTTGTAGGCGCAGCGTCGGGGGGGCTATACTAAATGTGATGCATTAGGTGCCAGCGGGTAAACAGAGGCTACCAAAAATGTTATTAGTGCCTTCTACAACAGGCTCTAAATGGGGATGGGGGTACAGAGTAAAGACTACAGCATGTGTGTTGCAGTCTTTGGATAACTACATGACGTTAAGGGGCATTCTTTCCAGAGACGAGGAGACTAAAAGAGGCGATCCCGCCAACTGCAGCGAGATCCCAGTAGATACAAAAGGCCCGTCATAGTGAGGAGACCTAATCGGTGTTGCTTAAAGAACGGAAAAATGCATGTGTCTGTGTCTGTGTTTGTGAAGCTGATGTTTTTCCAGCTCATCTGGAGCCGAGGCCTCCGTCTGTTGACCTCCGTCCGTAAAGTGGGTGGCTGTCCCCAACCGTGATGTCACTGACAGCAGCACTGACAGCAGACATTACCTTTGACTGACAAGGTGGAGTGGAGGCTGTGGCATGAAACAACAACATCCCAGACTTTTTTGGATCACACTATCTGGGTCTTTATGAAATAAATACATAAATAGTGCAGTAATTTGTCGGGTAGGAGTCAAACAGTCGTGAATAAGGGGGGCTAATAATACTGTCAGTTTTTGCTGTGACATAATCCGTTTATGTAAATTGCAGGAATTATTCTAGCCCCACCTTTGTTGTTATTATTAGTGAACGCCGCCGACAAAACAGACGGAACTTTTCTCCTGCTAAAAATCCGCGTGCCCACCCATCGTCGCCATTAATCACCGCTGACAAACGCACAAAGTCGTTCCCAAACGGCTGTGAAAAGCCTCATCCAAACACAGTCTGACATAAACCCCTCGGATTTCCCAGGTGTTTTGGAGGTATGACATCACGGTGCCGTACGTTCGAACACAATGAGGACTTTGAGAAGTGCCGGTGAGAACAGTCAGCAAAACAAGCTCCGAGCCCATACATCAACAAAAAAAAAAAAAAAGGCCCTTCTAAATAATATGGAAAGTGGAGATGAGAGCCAAAGCAGTTTGCAAGCAGCTGAATCCAGTTAACGCCTGGAAAAAATTATAGGAACGTTTTGACGGGGAGAAGGAAGGAGGGAGGAAGGGAGAGAAGGAGGGAAGGGAAGGGGGGGCAGAGGGGAAACACCAATGTCTGACAATTTGGAGGGGTGTGTGTGTGTGATGACAGCTGAGGGGGGGTATACATATTCAAAGAAACAATATTCTTTCTCACAGCGCACCTCTGTGTCGACATGGACTCCTAGCTTGTCTATTTTTTTTCTAATTTTATTCCAGGTCTCTGGAAACAACCGGGTGTTTGTGCGCAGGCCGTAAGCTGTCAGTTTTACCTTATTAAAATGTCATTGACTCTTAAACTGCATATTTATGCGGCGTTAACCAGCGCCTGATGGCAGAGCTTTGCGTATAGTTTTTTTTTTTTTTTTCGTTCTGGCTGGCAGGCTGAGTCAGACAGACTGTGTCACCCAGAGATAAGCTTTATTACACAATGTATGCACAGGAGGCCTGTTTGATTGATGCTTCTCCATTATTATTATGTTCTGGCTAGGTAATGTATTCCAGGCTTCCATAAAAGACCAGTTCGAAATTAGTTGTGTCAAATTGTGGCGGCAGAGGTGTTGGCCCTATCTCTCCTATCTGTACATCGAAATGAGGTTGCGCTGACATTGTGGTGAGGAGGGGAGGAGGATGTGGGGTAGGGGAGGGGCGGGGGCAGAGGGGATGTTCAGTGCAGACCTGGATTTCTTCCTCCAGTAAATGAAGCTTTTCGCAGCAGACCGGAGGAGCAGGTTGGGTTCCTCCTGACGTGTTAATGCTTATCTAGTATTTAACTCCTTGTTTCTAGCTGCCTTGGAGCGTCTCAATCATACAACATAATTACTGTTTTCAAAGCCGTGGCACTGATTCCCCCTCATGCATCTGCATTCCCCATCCTCATTATATGTGAAGGGGAGCTGATGGAACCTTGGCAAGACTTTCATTTTATCACTCTGTCATCCTACCAGCGTTTAAAGTGATATGATGGCTCGTGTTACGACACCATGTTTTATTCTCATTTCCCCCCCTCCTTTGGCAGCTCATCAGAGTGAGGGTGGGGTGGGGGTCTCTTCTTTTTGGGTCAAACACAAAGCTTTTTTTGCTGTCAGTTGTGCGAATGGAATTCAACATTTTGACCAGTTGGACGATCGGGGTGAAAATTGAGAAAGTATACGGCACCTATGCGCACATACGGTGTTGCATCTTTAACCCCGTGGGGGTGGAGACAGCAATATGTTTGGGGTATAGAGGAGGGGGGGGGGACGCTCGAGGGAAACATCCACATACCTAACCGTTAGCCCAGATGTGGCTCTGGTCAGATTGTCAGAGCGGTCACATCTGTCTGGGCTCTGCGATCGGTGTGTGTGTGTGTGTGGGTGGGTTGGTGCCTCCGTGTGTATAAATATGTCCGTGTGTGTCAGTTTCCCAGCATATGTGGCTGTGTACATGAGTCTGTCTGTGTGTACACTATTTGTCTGCATACTCGCTGGTGCTGATGGATCCCAGTTAATGTCCTGCAGCACAGGGACTCTCATCCCTTAATAGCTTTAGCAGCGAAGAGTCCACCTGACTTCAGCAGGGCCCAGGGTGGTTACAAGTCCAACAGTTGAGCAAACGCTTTACGGCTTTGATAGCTTCACTTACTCTGCAGTGATTAACTTTAAGTGGCTTTGTAGTAAAGCCAGACGTTTAAGACCCAGTTTCACAGTTAAAGGCCGCGCTGGTCCAACTCAGAACAGAGAGGAAGGGGTTCAGCATTCAGCTCTGATTAATTTTTGCATCTGGAGTTTACACATTGGCAACAGACACCTCCACCTTTACATTACTGTGGGATTATATAAAAGCTGCACACTTTTCATACTGGTACCCTATAGTGACGCCATTTTGTTACCTCATCTCGGGTTTGAAGGCTTTAAATTCACCACGCTATGAGATAATAATACGAGACAGAGCTGTTTTAGAGGTAAATTCATTCCTGTCAGGGTCAGTTTTTCGGCAAGAAGTCTCTGCATTTGCCTTGAAAACAACTCTGTCTTGTAATGGTCCATTATTATCTCATAGCGTGGTGAATGTGCAGGTCACAACTTGTCCGCGAGATCGTTTTGGATTGTGTATTTGATGAGGGGAAACCCAGTAATTCCCATTAGCCTCTGTAGCGTAGCTCTGAGCAGCTCACAGCTCTGCTCCGCCGTTCTAAAAAGAGCTTGCACCGACAAATAAATGTAACAAACCTACTGCTATAGGGATTATGGCAATGGGCCAAAAGTACTTGCATTGTTCGCTTTTACATTTCTTCTACAACCTCCTTTGATGGCGCATGCGTTTCCAGCCATCTTGCCACCACCTGTAGGTCAGTGCAGTACGTGCCTGCATGTGTGGATCCTCGTGCACATACATGTGACAAACTAAACAGAACAACTGCTCTTAAAACTTCACAGGTTACTTTTAAAAGACAGTCAAACAACATCATCACAGCATCACAGTCGGTGATCAGCACTCTCCCAAAGGAGATTTCCCTCTGGAGGCTTCAAATCATCCTCTTCAAACTTTGCGTCTGACGTTTCATGTGCAAGGGTGGAAATTCTAACACAGTTTGTCAAGCAACAGATAAGATCCTTTAGTGTTACTTTAAGTGCAGTGACCAGATTGAACATAAAACATTGTGACCTTTTGATTCTCTTCAGCAGCTCTATTTGAAGATTTGTAGAGGGATGGTTTTGTTGTGCAGCTGTATACAAATGTGTAATTTCTGGTTAATTCTGTGGCCAAGTGGCTTCCTGGGTCTCAGTCAATCAGTAGTTATGATGCATGGTGGAAAAGAAGCAATGAAAGAGTTTTCATATCCTACATAACTAAAGCAGCAGCACTGACAGACACACAATTGCTATGATTTTCAAGGCAAAACAATCATTTCCAGGCTGTGACGACGCAAAGGTTAGAAGAAGACGCACGGTTGCAGCCACATGCAAACACAACCACGCCGCTGCTTTTTGATTATGTGC
Organism: Decapterus maruadsi; assembly: GCA_030347415.2. Taxonomy (NCBI): domain Eukaryota; kingdom Metazoa; phylum Chordata; class Actinopteri; order Carangiformes; family Carangidae; genus Decapterus; species Decapterus maruadsi. Next base: position 5,343,490 of record CM064888.1, on the reverse strand, counting down.
CGCACTAACAAGGTATCATTCATGCTCCAGCTGTTATTATTGAGTTATCCGGGGCTAGAAATTTAATTACACTTCTGAGGTGTCTGGAAAATTAAAAAAAAAAAAAGTAAAACAAAACAAGAAGACTTCAACAAATGGCCATGGGCTTGGATTTATTCCAAGAGGCACCGGCGGGCCAGACGCTGACACTAACAAATAGTCTTCATTAGATATTTTCCGTCTGACCAGGCGAGATCTTCTCTGATGTAAATATTGCCAGTGTGGGACGAGAGGTTGGCTCCTCACCTACGGATGAAGGATGGAAAAAAAAGCCGCCTTATCAGCAGCGGGAGACGGAGAGTTTATTGTCCAATTGACAAAGAAAAATCACCTGAGAATATAATTTCCTTCTCATCTTCCCTCTTATTCAGTAACGCAATTTAAAATGAGAGTTTGTGGTTGTATTTCATATAGCGACAAACTTCAGACACTTACCTCCCTAAACTTGTTCATCTAATCTGATCAGATGTAACAAAGTTGCCTTTGAGTTATTATTCAAATCACTACCACCCATGCATGAAACTCTGAAATAGATTTTACACTCAGGGAGTCGCTTTGTTGCCTGTTGCTTCCTAGTTGTGTTAGTCTTTCCCCTCAGAGTGTCTGCTGTGCCGGCGACATCAGATGTAACACGATGCCTTTTACACGTCATCCCAAAACACGTTCTCGCTGCCAGTCATGACCTCTTTGACGGGCGAGGACCAGACTGTGTTTTTTTTTTTTTTTTTAACGCTTCAAACCTGGGTGCACCTGAGAAGTTAAAAAAAAAAAAACATGCACACATCTTAAATCTGACAGCTGTAAAAAGGTTTAAATTAATATCACAGCACACCTCATAGATGGTCCGAGAGGAGATGGAATGTCTGTGGGGTAAAATGCGAGGAGATCAATCTTTTTTCCAGTCACTTCAACCGTCCATTTGTCATTAGCAACGGAGCCCTCTCCAGAGGTAAGGCAATATCCGCCATATCTAGCACCACAGTCTTATATATCGCTGCATCTCTGCTCATATACCCTTTAGGGAGGTCATTAATGGGAAGGAGGGGTGGGCTAGGATCTCCAAAAACAGTCTCTCTCCATACATCACGCTCCATACGCCCGTCATCGTCGGCTTTTTTTTTTTTTGCTTTGACTAAGAATTATCCTAAGTATGCACAATAATCACACAAACCGAGGGTCCTGTTTGTCTTGGAGACCGCTCCGATTCTCACATGTCCATCACTGCAGTTGACTTGCACCTCGCTGCAGGCTGAAGACCGCACAGAGCCAAGCTCATTTATAGACGGAGGTTTGAGGTGTCACGCCTGGGGTTTATATCACTGTCAAAGAAAATAGGTGAGAGGGAACGAGAGCAGGCGCATGGAAGCTCTCCGGTGCTCGGGCTGTGCGGACTAACTGTGCAATGTCACACCCGGGGAAGTAACTTTAAATGAGTCTGATTGCTGTGATATCATCAAAGAAGTGATTTAGGTCCCAGTTGTGGTTGTGCAACATGCCTTAAAACCACAAAATCACATATTCAGCGCTAAAGCTAATACAGTTTCCACATGGCTCCGTGATTTGTCAGCGATGTGACATGAAACATGGTCATTTGCCAGAATAAAGAGTTGCTGCTGAATGTGAATGCGAACATTAGCTGTACGACATCGGGCCGAGAGCATTTAGCGAGAACACAGGCAGCACAGAAAACGTCATACCGTCGTTGCAGCCAGGCAGAAAAACACCTGATTCAACAAATGATTGCTTTAATCGATTCTGCTTGGTCTCCATCATCACATTACAACAGCAAACAGCGTGAAGATATCCTGGCCAGATTGCAGGCCCTAACCCTCAATCCCACACAATTTCAGGCTCAGTTAGCAACATAATTAATTCAAACTCACAGTTGGAAGATGTGTGTTTTGTGATTGCGCTGCCCTGTGGTGGTTAAGAAAGAAAAAAAACCCACAGCCTAGCTGTCGTCTTTGGATGTATGAGCAGATTCCTATCTACAGGAAATGGCAGATCAGACTTCCACATATTGCTTTTTAATGAACACAAGCGCGTTGCTGTCCAGTGGGGGCTCTAATGGGCTCACATGTGACGCATCATCTGCGCTGGTCGTTTCGAATGCCAATATCAGTCCCGTATCACCCAACACCATCTCTGCGTTTTCTGGCCTTGTACCAGGCATGAAGCCGGGTCAAAAGGTCAACGTGGTGTGGATTTGTTCCTGGACTTGTGTCTCTTTGTGTCATTATGTTGTCACCACTCCCTGCAGCCTGCTTTTATGACACTGGTAGGGCAAGTGCCTGAAAATAACACAAAGGCATTTGATCTAAAACTTTTGCAACTAAGTAGTTTGGTCTCCATCACCTGAACTGTGAAAGTCTGGTCGCTTTTTCTCTGTTTTCGTTGCTTTTTTCTCGACAGAGTGCATATTTCAACTGCTAGCTCTCCTCACCATGTGCATTTGTTTTCAATGTAGCCGGCGAGAAGGCAATCCATGGAGCGATGTCGACCGTTGTGGGTAACTTTAACAAGCGACTACGGATTATCAGGCGTGTTCGCGTCTTGTAGTGCCGTAAAGCAGTCCATGTTTCTCGCAAGAAGAGATCTGGGACACCGGGTCGGAGGCGCTGATCTTCCAAGGTTGGTTTTCAGCCAAGAGACGCTCTATTCTCCCTGTAATACTGTAAGTCATTTAACCATCACAATTACTCTGGAGCTGTTTAGTTAAGGTAAAAAAATCTTGCACAGTTCCTCTTTAATTTTGATGCTCGTGTTTCTCCAATTTTGTCCTGATTCCTCTCAGTAATATAAAGCAGACACTACTAAAATTCATCCATGTTTGACTTAAAATCCCATGTTTGCCACTCGATACATCAGATCTGTCATCATTTTTGACAGAATTTGAACTCAGATTGTAGCTAAATTCAGTCCTGAATATTTAATATTACAGGGAGATACTTCAGATTTGAAACCAAGTGTCGAAGGGCTCTCAGTAAATGTTTATCCTGTATTAAAACAACTTTTTTTTTGCTCTCTTTTCCCAAAATTCCCCATGTGGAACATTTAAAGGTTGAGTTTCATACCTTGGCTTGAGTCACAGCCACCGTGACAGTGTTTTCCTGTCGTGCCGTCGCGCTGTTGGACGATTGTCCTCCCGTATGTGACACACAGCCGTCCATGTGGCGCACATTAACCTCTTTGCGCCCACGCCGGCTTGTGCTTTAAACCTGATTACTGGCCTACAAGTGATGGACATGATGCAGCCGCACAACCTTGCAGCATGAGCGGCGCCTTCCTCTCCCCACCGCCCCTCCTGCCCGCCCGCCTGGCTCATAATCAGCTGCATCCTGCTGCCTCTTGGAGGAAGGAATGTGACACAAAGTGTAACACGGCACACACACAAGCCTCTGTGCAAGTCATTTCATAGACGAAGACACATGCTCTGGCATCGCACACTGCTGCAAAAGGAGGGGGGGGGGGGGGGGTAATCACTGAATTTATGCGCCTCCATGTATCATTCATAAATTAATTACGCTTTTATTCTGAAGCATATCCAGTGGTATCAGATTCTACTTTTCCTTTGAAAAGCACTGTCACATGTGTAAAGATTTATCTGTGTAGCATATTAAAACAAACTGAATCACAACACTCCCTTCTGAAAAAAAAAAAAATCATGCCCTGTGCCCTCCTTCTCAAACAAAACTCTGACGATAAAGCGCTGATGAATGGCAGCGTAATCCCCTCATGTGTGCTCCATTCGAACTCGGTTGCATGTACTGTAGATATTTTAGGGAGTATTTAGAGAAAACAGCCCACTTCAGATGAGCATTAATCTGATTAAGAGCACAATTTATTTGGGTTTCCGTGCTCAATAGAAAACCCTTCCTGTTGAGCGCACGTCCTGCCAATGAAGCTGAAGAACCCAACCTCGATGAATGGCCAACAGCTGTGTATATAGAACCAGTACATTTCCTCTCGCTGTGAAAAAAAAAGAAAGAAGTAAAACACTGAGTCACCGCTCACACACAACGCACATATGTGCAAGTACAGTGTTGAACACGGAGATTTTCTAAGTACTAACTGAAGAGTGTAGGTAAATATATCTTTGATTAAATAGGTTTGGAGACATCTGGGCTGTGCTGTTGGGACTGTAGGCTACTAGTTTCTCCAATCCTTAACAAACTGACCTAATTTAGCTTTTAAGTGGGTAGTGTCATTTCGATTTTACTCAAAATAAGACGGCTTTAAGAGACAAACTGCTGGAGCCAGGCGGCTCAGCTTGTGTGGAAATGTGTGACGCTGATCGCAGTTCAAGCTTGGAACATGCCATAAATTATAAACATACAATTTCCACGTGTATATCTTTCTCTTTTTTTTCTTTTTTTTTTTACTAGCTGCATCTGTTTCTAACCATGTTTGTCCCTTGGAGAATTGTACTTATTTGACAACCTATTCAATATATATGCATAGTGTAGGTTTTAGCAACTTATCAAATTTATATGCCATTAAAAACAGGCTGGGGTGTCTAAAGCTGAAGATGAATATTGTCCTGAAACAGAAAAGGAAAAAAAAAAAGAAGCAGGCTTTTATCGCCATAGATTTCAGGTCGAGAAACGTACAGCCATAATATTGGCAGTAAAGATGTCTCCTCCAAACTGACAGCTCCCAAACCTCAGTTCATAAACCTGTCTAGAGATTATGTGCATGGCTGAGACACGCAGTCTAACTACTTGGCCAGCTCAGCAATGGAAACAGTTTCAGCTCGCCTATATTCTCAGTGTTGATGGTGCATTTGAGAGCGAGCTGGTGAACAAGTGTAAAGTATGGTTCATACATTTCTATGAAGGAAGGGAGAAAAAAAAACAACAAAAAACCCCAAAAAAACAATCAGACGTCCCTTATTTGGCGTCGCCCTGGCACACGCTGGCTTTCCCATGGCTTTCCTGAGAAGTTATTCAATATGCAAAGCAAATGCAACATTATATTCGAACGATAATAAACAGTTTGTTTTTGTTCTCCCTTTAAACCTAAAACCTCGACTCTGCATCAAAGATTCCAAAACGGCTGCGTCAGTGTAACCATAGCGCTGCAATTTGGATAAATGGTGAAGATGAAAGCCGAATTACGTTTTTACATGCCTTCTAGACTGCTTGCACATTTTTCTAAAAGCACCAACGTCTGGGTGTGTAATTACACACTAAATGCTGTTTCTTTTTTTTTTAAAGGAAGTATGTGTCGCTGCACAAACATTAAGCCCGACTGAAAATGGGTACACTGCACAATAAGACGCACACACCCTAGATTTAGAGTCCCCCCCTCTCAGACGCCACTGAGCACAACAGTGCCATTAAACTAATCAATGGTCTTTATCAGCGATGGCCAACTTTTCTGGCTGACAGTTTCCCCCCCCCCTAAAAATGAAGCAATGTCTGACTCCTTGACCTAAATCCAATATAGCTATGATCGGAGCCAAAGCGGTTCCCTTTCTCACTTTATTTAATTTAAATGGTTTTGAAAGGCCTCAGAAGACAAAATTAGCAGTGGAAAGTAACTTTAAGTAAACCGCTACACTTTGATTTACAAGTATTTCCATTTTATGTTCCCTATATTTCTAATCCGCAATATTTCACAGGTGTGCACAACTTTTAGAAGATACTTTTCCGGCTTTTATTCCGTCATCATTTTTATGAAATGTGCAAGTTCACACTATTTAAAAGTGGCTTCACCTTCGACAAACTACGAGATTAAACTGTCACTCACACATTAATGCATCCGTGTTAATAATCTGATAACATAAGCAGCAATTTTCTACTTTCTAATATAGAATATGTAAATTAGCTTGATAACAGATTACTCATATTACTTATTACTATTCAACTCTTTCATTGGTTTTGAACTGCAGGACTTTTACTTGTAACTGTGCACTTTTATACTGTTATATTACAACTTTTAAAGAATTCAAATACTTCTTCCACCTCAATGTGAAAATATCCACTACTTCACAAAAAAGAGAGTGTGGAAAAAGTGGAAAAAAAAGGTATTTCGCATTCCCTCCCCTCACGTTAATCATGTCCGACCCCTCCGACTTCTCTTGTGACCTCTTTTCCACGGAGTCCGGACCGACGGGTTGGGGAATCGCTATTCTGTTACAGCGCTGCTCTCGTTACTATGTAAACACATAAATAAGTAAAGTGCGCCAACAGGAAGTCTAGAAATTTTCAATACTGATACTTATTTGTGAAAAGAAAGATGAGTTTTAATTCATCGGTATGATACGAAGCAGTGTGAAGCCATTTGACCTCTGTGGGGGAATGGTGGGTGTCATCACAGTGGTGTGAGGGGGTTGAGCATCTCTCCAGTGTCAGAGAGACAGAGAAAAGACACGGGCGTGATTTGTTAAATGCGGGACACCCCCCGTGTATTGTTTCGACAACATGGGGGACATCTGGCACTGGCAATACAACCCAGTGTTGAGGTCTCCATCCTCTTTCTCGAGCAGTGAGCTGTGCAGCATTGAAGCACTGCCTTCATATTCTCATGCTAATACCCGAAAAGGCAGGAGCAGATGTGAAACATTTGGTTCTGTTCTTGTTCACTTGTAAAGAAATAATGTTGGCCACTTATTATTTCTCTGTTTTTGTCCCTCTGCTTGTCATAAAAAAAAAAAAAGAGTTCATGGCAGAGGCCATCTTCCTTGGTGGCCTGAGTTTAGCTGCATGCGGACGCTCTTGGTGGCAGAAAATGGTCTCGCGAGTATTGTGAAAAGTCTGGCGTCGGAAAACAAGCTGCGACAGTGGAAAATTTTGGCGACGGCGCACTCAACAAACATATCTCTGAAATTAGCCCTGCAAGCAACAACAACAACGCCCTGTGTGTTTGGGTTCATGTGCAAGTCTTAGCTTAATGTCCCTTGCTCTGAATGTCTGTGTTTGTGCTTATATTAAATATGCTCATTCCTTTACATGCAGCTTTTGGTTGAAAAAGATCTCATTTCTATGATAATGGGTTCAAAAATAATTAAAATAAATGCATAAAAACATGTCTGTTTGTGTGTGTTTTGAAAGTTTGCAAATGTCCCTGTCATATTTCTTTTCTGCATGATTTAATTACAACCTTATTTGTACATGAAGATCCACTGTGATCTGGCTGAGATGGGCTGTGAATCCGTGCCCCCGCCTACCTGGAACATCATTGGCTCCTGTCTGCTCCTCTCTTCGTCTCATTGGTCGGAGAGGTGCCTGTCAAGCAACCTTGACGTGCGAGACAAGTTTACAACTCTATACACGTGCGGCTGGTACATCAGGGCTTGTGGTGGCATCCTGCTCAGAGCAGGGGAAGAAGAAGAAGACACTTTGGTACCTGCAGAGTGCATAAAGACATTGAACACTGTTATCAAGGAGCTGTGTTGCTTTTATTTGGACAGTTTTCTGTTTGGGCTCAGCTCTCTCACCTGTGTGCAGCAGGTATCTCTTGTTTTCTTTTCTTTTTTTAAAATATTTGGTGGAGACAGAGGTGTTTTCCACAGCACACTGTGGATGAAGACTTCGGTTTCTTCATGGCAAGAGGACTCAACTATGTGTGCCTAGCATGGCTGTGGCTCCTGCACCGACCACCCAGGGACCGGTATGGCTTTTAGCCGCATCAGTAAACTGGACCCCCCATCCACCCGAGGCATCTTTAGGAAAGCGGCGGTCATGCTCTGCTCCCTCCTCACCTCTCTCTTCCTCCTGCACTGCCTCGCCGAGCGCCGCGGCACCACCACTTCTCCCGCACCGGTCCAAGCCTCCTCCTCCTCCTCCGGCCGGACTGCACCGGGGCTCTTCGCGGACCTGAGGTCGCTCCGGACTAAGAGGCTGGTGTACGAGTGGACCGCCGCCGGCTCCGAGCTGATGAGCTCCGGGGCCGACCGGGATCGGGACCGGGACCGGCGGCGCCCCTCGCTGGACGAGGAGTCTCTGATCTTGCCGCCTCCGGATTTAGTCGCCTCCTCCAGGAGAGCGTCGCCGAGGTTCGCAGGTAAACTCAGTCCGCTCGGGGAGGGGAGCAAGAAGCTGCCTCAGGCGCTCATCATCGGGGTGAAGAAAGGCGGGACCCGGGCTCTGCTGGAGTTTCTCCGGGTTCATCCGGACATCAGAGCCGTGGGAGCGGAGCCGCACTTCTTCGACCGCAACTATGAGAACGGACTGGAGTGGTACAGGTGAATAATTAATTAATTAATTAATTATGCAAGAAAACCTTCTCTCTTTTTTTAATATTGTTGTTCTTGTTGCATAAATTCAAATTCACATGATCAAACCGAGGTTAGTGCAGAAACAGGTATTAAATATACATTAATTATTGTCACTCTTAAATCCAGCCTGAACTTCAGTTTATTATTATTGGTCATTAAATTGCCAAGATGATAGATGATGGTGTTTTTCCAACTTTTTTACTTTGCCAGCTCCTACATCACTGATAAAGGCTTGGTCTGCGTGAGCCAGGAATCTTTATTTAACATCTCAACTTTTGTAGAAGTAGCCTAATTGCTGCTGGAAGAAGCACTGTGGACAAGCCTGTTGATTTATTACGCTACATTAGGGCCTGCTTTCATTAGATCTTATCAGGCTGCTCATTTTGATGCACATTTCAGGGTTGACTGCCTCTGTGGTCGGAGCCACGGTGGATTCTCAGTTTACAGCTTGATTAGTCTGAGAAATAAGACGAGGATGGATCGTGATGAATGTTTGATATTTTAAAACGAGCCGTAATTTTTTTTTTTTACACGTTTTCTTTGGAAGAATTGATGAAACTCCAAACAAGTTTCAGTGAAAGTTGCTCCAAACATTTTATTATTTCACTCATATTTTTGTTTAAAACTTTGCAAAAAGTATAAATCTTCACTTCCTTTGTAAGTTTTTTTTTGTAAAGTTTAACGAATTTAATCCCAAAACTAAAAATCTTAATCATATTTTCCATTAGAAATAAATAATTTAATTATTAACAAAGTTTATTCACACCTCTCCTGCTGCACTTTTTCTCCTGCAAGATTCAGAAAGTTGTACTGGAGTTGTATCTAAATCCTCAAATGAGCAAGCCATTAAAAAGTACAAAACACTTAAATAAGATGCCACTGATCCAATAGTATTAAGATTTAATTATAGTAAAATAATCTTTTATTGCTGCTAAAGGTGTGTTTCTTTATTAACTCTTGAGGGGTGAAAGTTTGCAGCCTCGTTAATTGTGAATTTGCTTTTATAGATTCACTTTCACTTTTGTTGACGAAAGTAAAAACTTCAGAGCGACTCCTTTTCCTCCGCATAAACACCACATTTACTCTCCTGCGGATTCTCCGTGTCTTCCTCCTCGTCCACGCTGCATTTTCCTCGCCGGAGCCGAATTTGTGATTGATTTCATCTGTCACCGCCAATGTGTGACCGAGTGTTGTGTGTTCACATTTCCACAGGCCTGTGGGGAATAATGGCTCTCTCCCCCCCTCCACCCATCACCCCCCACCTCCCTAACCCTCTCTCTCAGTGGTTCTCTGTCTAATGGGGCATTGCCGACATCGCAGCTCTGTTATTAAGAAGGATTAGGGCCATAATGAAAGGTTACCTGAGTGTCTCGGGAGGTATAATTCACCTTTTGATTGAGTTAACACTACACACAGCACCTACTAAAAAGCCTGGAGACAAAACTTTTACTCTCGCTCGCCGACAACTCCCTTCATATACCCTCCCGTCCTGACTCACCCCCTTCTCTTCCTCCCTCCTTCCCCACCCCGAAACACTCTGGCTCTCGCCCATCTCCCACTCACACACCTCCCTCTTTGTGCCTCTCTGAGAGTGAACATTCTCTTTTCGCCATCACTCTTTCACACCCTTCTGTTTACCTATTCATCCATTGTGGGGGTTTATATCCATGAGGGTCCCATCTATCCCGAGGAGTTGCCAAGATTCTCTGGAATTTGGACCGTGCCTCCAAGGACAGACCTCGGTGCCGGTTCCCCCCCTTAACGCCGTCCATTTAAAACAGAAGGAGCTTTGAATTGCAAAGAGGAATAAATAACTGTTAAAACAGCGCGGGCCCCGCTCTGCAGGAGTTCATCTTGTCACTTCTCCTGCAACGACGTCTGAGAGGGTCTTCCTGTTGATAAGCTTTTGTGGGGTTTTTCTTTCTTTCGTGGAAGCCGCTGATTGAGTCGCGTTCATTTGAAGTTGTTGGCTCGGGGTCATGTCGAGGTGTTGTTGTTGTTGCCGTGCACTTCAAAAAGTGTTTGCGGAAACCAGGAAATCAGTCTGATTGCTTCGCTAAATGTGAGCAGCACCTCATCACAATCGAGGTCACAGTTTGCACAGCGCAGACCACTTCAAGCTCAGCTGACGACACCATTGGAAGAACAAGCTCCCGAATAGGAAAGAAGCATCTTCACACATGTTGAATACTCTATCTCATGAAATAATACTAAAAAAAAAGGTTTGTTGCTGTTTGTACAAAACCAGGCCAGATTTCCTGTGACTAATCACTGTGTCCAATTTGCTTGAATTATGCAATTCCTTTCATTAGCAATAGCAAACACTTCAAACATGGAAGCTTCCGTCTCAGGAGACCCTTTGTTCATTGTCGAGGCTGATGTGTGTCCTCAGCATGAATCACTCGTCTCTGTCCCTATGGGAATGTGTGGAACATACTTTAGCACCTCTAAGCTCTTAATGTGACGTGGCAAACATCTCCGGCCTCCCCCCTGTTTTCCAGCCTTTTCCCAGAATTATACTTGTCTGGCTTGTTGTGGGAATTTTCCATCAACTGCCCTAAAAAGTCAGTCGCACACCCGAACCCCAAAGCTATGATGCAAAAATCTGTAATTTATGGAGAAGGATGAAAAAAAAAAAAAAAAGTTGCCGGTTTTTGACAAGCGTGGCTGTCAGAGCATGAAACATTGGTATAGCTTTGAACTTTTTTGCTTCACTTTTATGTTGCCTTAAAATCTGAATAGTTATGTCAAATTCTGTCTCACCATCTGCATTTATTTAGATCTTAGTGAACCTTCATCTATTGATTTTTTCTTCTTTTTTTTGCATTTCAATGCGTTTCTTTTTTTATGGGTGTTCCCAGTTTGCATATCCAAAGATGTTGACTGACCATGATTGGAATAAAATGCAAAACACTTTTGCGAATTTACTTGAAGCGAAATGATATTTTCAGCGACATATCTCTTCCTTTTCATGTATTCCTCGTGCTGCTGAGTTCCCAGTTGTGTACTTTAGACCTTTTGTCGAACAGGAAACCAACACCCGGCCCCGATTGTCCAGTCGGTCAGTGTTACATTTCACTACACATTTCTCAGCTGTGTATCTGTATAATCACACACACAACCTGTTAGGGCTTTTGTTGTGGAAATGGACACTCGAGAGTGAACAAGGAGGTCAAGCACAAACAGTGTAAACTAAAGCAGAGGTCCATGCCACGGAGCAGTCGCTATTATGTTTTCGGCCTTCTTGGGTTACTGACCGCCCAGCTTTCGCCCCGTCTAGACCCAGCCGCCGCAGTTCCCCTTTGATGTCTGCAAACCAGGTGGATCAGGCGTCACCAGATCCCTTATTGGGTTAATTACCCATCAAAAAATAAAAATAAAACATGAGTGACATGTTAATACACATATATATTTATCTAGATATAAACAAATACAGTCCTATTTATTTCCTGGAGTTGTCATGTTTGTCAAGTTAATCTGAGTTAGTGTTCACCCTCAAGAATATATGTAATATTCAAAAGCATGAGAAGGCATTATGAAAAGAGTTCGCTCAGCTAGGAAAACTGAAGAATCACATTAAATTAGGGGTTTCCCTGTTCATAAAACTGGCCTCATATGAAAGGGCGTTCTGTAATGGTAATAAAATAAAAAGGGTCTTAATCATAAAAGCGGTGACCCGGAGGAGACTCGTGTTAGCGAGTGGCTCGTCGTGTTGCCCCGAACTAAAATGTCTGTGTGCGTCTGTCTGTGCGGCGGGACGGATTCGTCACATGTTGGACATTCACACAGGAAGTTAAAGATCTTCTGTCTTGTTTTTCAAACACAATCCAAGACCCAGATGTAAAAGTGCAGAATAACAACAACGTGAGCCGTGTTTGTGTTTGAATTCCATGATTTGTTTTTTCATTTGCGATTAGCATTTACCGACATGAGGCTGCTCGGTCATGGATTAACAGACACAAGTCTTTAAAAATAAAATAAAATAAAATAAAATAAAACAATACCCGCCATGTGACTTTGAAATGAAGCTGCAGGCTCTCCGATGTTGCCTGTGTTTAACTGTGCGGTCGAGTTGAAACTCTGGCCGTGTTTGCCGCTGTGTGACTGAGTGTCTGAGCACAGAGAGAGAAAAGCAGCGGAAAGCATGACGCAACTTTTAAATGGGAGCGGCTAGATGTTTAATAGTGAAAAAAGAAAAAAAAATACTGACAACCTCTTCAGTTGTGTGTCTTACAGGGGTAGTTAAAGTCGTAGTCGAAGTCGCTCTGAGCCAGACGGCGCTGTGTGTTTTTCTAAAACCATGTAATTCCTGTAATTTCACCAATTCTCAATTATATTGGAAAGGGTGCAACATACAAAACTGACATGTGTGTGTACATGTTTATTGTGTATCTTGCACCAGCTGGTCACCACAAAACCAGACACCAGCTGGAACATGAGTCCAAATTTAACTGTGTGTGTGTGTGTGTGTGTCTGTGTGTGTACTATAAGTCCGTTTTTATGTCAGCATACAAACTGTAAGCACCTCCCGTGTACTTTTGGCGTTCGCCGCTGCCCTTGCATGTAACCCAGCCAGGAATACAGGAATGACATGTTCTTCAGAGTTTTAAATAGAGCCGCGGAGTTGAAAATAGTTTCGGTCTTCACCGCCACTCGCTGCTTTTGCACAACTCTATATTCCAAGGCTTTGCCTATCTTAAATTCATGTAACCAAGTAAGTAACCATAACAGCCAAAAAAAAGCACGAGGGAAAACCTGGAATGTTTATTTTTTTCTGGTGTTAATTATCTGTCTCTGCAAATCCTATAAAACTGTATCTCCATGGTCTCTTAATAGAGGCTGTGTTTGAGCATTTCTCCACAGCACAGCTGAGATTTTAAAAACAGATTCAACCCATTTCCCTTGATTGTTCCCCTGTTTGATTTATCTCAGTTACCGATGGAAAATACTAAGCAGTAATGAACTATACTGAAAGGTCATTTGTCAAACGCTTTTTATGGCAATTTACGAATGTTTTGTTGTTATGGATGTTGTAATGGGACTTATTCTATACTGGGAGGAGCCTCTAAGTCTGTAAAACCCCAGAGGGCTACCTTAAAGTTTAAAATTAAAGTTTTATCCACAAAAAAAAACTAAACTTTTTTTTTATGAGTCGCTCCAAAAATCTAGGCGCTCATAAAAGTTTTCTAAACTGCAGAACTTGGCGGCTCAGCAGCTACATCTGCTAACATAAGGCCCGGTTTTGGGGAGGGCAGGTGGAATGGGGGGGGGGGGCGGCGGAGGTGGAGGGGTCAGGGGTGGGGTTGTGGAGGGCGCACAAACAGCGGACGTAACGTGATCGCCAGAGACCTCCTGAGCATGAGCCTCAGGATTGTGAAAGTGATTATCGTGGGGTATAATTGTAAAACCGGGACACTCACCTCCTGCTGAAGGCATGCAATGCAACCCACCAACGACTGTAGCCCCCCCCTCCCCACCACCCTCACCCACCTCCTCGCCAACTCCTTGACCTCCGGCACCCCCACCGTCATCTCTGCATGCCCTTAGCAGCTGACCCTAGGAGGCCCCACGCAGGGGGAGATAGATAGAAGCAAGCGAACTATCCTGTCAGCAGCTGCCCTCTGGCATTCTGGGAATCTGCCCCCCCACCAACCCCCTCTTTCCCCCTCGATGGGTGGGTGAGGACAGGCAGCAGGTGCAGGGTGCTCCGTAGACACCACCTGGATCTCCACCAGATGCTCACACCTGATGCATTCACCTGACACACCTAAAATAAGAGCCGTTTGTTGTCCCGCCGCGAGCTATAGCGAGATGAAGGAGAACCTTCGCGGTCGCTCTGGTACGAATTGTTTCGGGAGCTTTGATGAACATGTGCGGAAAGGGAGCGTGATTGATCACGGTCAGGAGGGTCACCTAAGGGGGCTGCCACAGAATGTGCCACCCTCAGAGTTCACAATGCCAACAGATGGTACTGTAACATTAGGGTCGGGTTACATTGTTTCTAGGATTCAGTTGTTTATTCACTTTTGGGTAGCAACCTGTTTGACCCCGTCGTATCTCACAACCAGTTCAGCTCGGCAGCTGTCGGCCCCCTTTTATGAGGTATTAGCCTATACATTATGAAGCATTTATTCTGGGATTCATGTTTCAAAAGGAGCACTTGAGGTCGCTTTTTTTTTTAATTGTCTTGGACTGTACAAAAATACACCGCTGTGTGAAGCTACAAGGTGCCGTAATCGTTTCTATCGTATTATCGTTTCTGAAGTCGAGATGTTTGACCTTTTACGAAGACGTCAGGTTTCACCTCGGCGGCTCAGTGTTTTATTTCCAAGCGGTACACCTGAAGAGCTCCAGCAGTTTAGCGGTTTTCAAGCAACGCTCATGAATGTCAGTGATTTATTTTCCTGGAAGTCGCTGGAAACCGGCCAGGTAATGTTTTCTAATATCACAGCAGTTGTTGCCTCCAGGCGCTTTACAGGCAGTATGACTCAAATGAAAAAAAAAAGAGGAAGAATCATGTTTGCAATTTTCTTCCTGTACTATATTTCTGTTCGTCTATGTTTCTCCTTTTTTTTTTTCTTGTGTCTTGGCAGACCAAGGTTGATGGAAGTTAAGTGTTATCCTTCCACAAACAAAGACAGACTGTAACCCTATCATTTGGCACCGGAGAGTCAAGGGGGCTTTAGACCAGACTGTTTCAGCGCTCTTCATAGAAGCGAGCTAAACAAACCGCAAAACAACCTCCAGAATTCATGCATATCGAGACTTTCAGAGGATTTGCCAGGGTGCTTTAGGATTTTTGAAACGTGCAGCCAAACCCATGTTATTTGGGCACAGAAGGGTCCCGGGTAAATGATGCATGGATGGAGCATGTACACGTTACAGCCCTCAGTGGTGCGGATTGGCAGGGTAAACCAACGCCTCAGCGTGATGGATCTCTCTTTCCCATCTCGCAGGCAACAGCTTTATCACAGGACAGGGAGCCCTCCATATTTTCCACAAGCGAGAAGGAGAGAGAGAGACAGACAGGAATGAGAAGGAGAACCAGAGCTATGGAAAGCCTGGGAACCAATAAAAAGAAGGAAGCCCTCTCCTCTTGGGTACTCCATTTTCCGTTCCAACTGTAGTGTTTTCTTTAAAATATTTTCACCACATATTTATTTTTTTTCTGGCATACATCTTCATCCTGTATTTCAAGTCGCTGTAAAACGAAAAAAAAAGAAAGAAAAAAACTCAAGTGTTTACTACTTCACAAAGCTCGGAGGTTTGTTTTTCCAGCCTTTTACTTTCATTCACTTAGCAGAAAAGTATTTTACACTTTTCAAGGTTTTTTTTTCTTTTTTTCTTTTTAAGGCGTTGTTGGCCAAACATGGAATTGTTTTCCCTTCTGCCTGTGTGTGCTTGAAGGCATGGACTCTGACACACTTGCCATGTGTGCTATCTGCAGCTGCCTGTGTGGTGATAGGATGGCACCAAACATGCCTTTTTCTGGTGCTCCACTGGGGCATGCCCGGTGCCAGTTGCCCTGGCAGGGTCCGCCCCGCAGGCATGGGCAGAGGCTATGCCAGACGGCACCCCAGGCACAACCTCTGTTTGACTGCCCAACCTCCGTCTCCACGCAGAAAAAAAACACAGAATTACACTGTAGCTAAGCTTCAAGCGCAAGTGTGCGTGTGCATGTGTGGCTCTTGGAGTCCATTGGAAATGAGGGATTGGCGTTTTTCTGGCATGGCTTGACAAAGAGGCCAACACATTATTTTCTTCAGATGTTGTTTTGGAGCTTTCAGCACCTCTGTAACCAGCGTATTCTGTATATTCCTGCTTGATGATGAACAAAGAGTCGCGTGGTCGTGATGATTGAAATAAAACATGCCGAAGATTAGGATTTGGCAGCACTATAGTCCGTGACCAGAGAGAGCCTGCACAATTTTTTAAAACAGCTAATAATGGAGGTGGTGAATGGAGAGAAAATGACAGAGTGGCATTTAATCTGCCTTGAGAGCTATTTTATTCAAACAGAAGCCCCGTGGATCTACAGTACTGCATGTGCGCTTTTTCAAAAGCTACCTGGTTCCTCAAGTAGAAATCCAGCTGCTCAAACAAATGCTTTACACAAAGTCTATTGTATATCTAATAAGAGAGGTAGCGCAGCACAAAGGAGCCACTGACAGAGTTATATAGCAGGATTTCTCACCACAGAGTATCAGTTTTAACTGTATCACAAATGTTCTGTGATCTCATACGAAGCGCAGATTTACCGTCTCTTTTGCTTTCATAAAGTCAAACAAGAGTCGTTACCACTTCAGCTGCTCTACATTTAATTTCCTCGGTTTTATTCATTTGGAGAAAAGATGGTGTACAGCTTTCACTAACTACCCCCCCTACCACCACCCCCCTCAAATGTCAGGCTGCTTGATTAAAGAGAGGAATGTGTTAGAAAATGAGTTTGCCACCCCAGACCCGTTTATTGATAGATGGAGTGCAACAGCGCAGTCTGCGTCTTTTTACATAAAGATGGAAGAGGGTGATAAAGGGTCTGTGTAGCGCAGAGGCCGTGATTGATATGCCCACAGAGGAGTGCAGGGAAGCCACCCAGTAATTCAATTAATCTTAACCTGAACACTAGTAATTGCTACTGTAACTAGGTCTGACTGTACATTAGACAGCAGGGAGATTGCTGTCAGAGGAACATGTCTGGCTAATCGAAGTAGGAAGGAACATCCTCGGTTGCTCTGGAGTCGCACAAAGGGGCTTCTCCTTTTTCCACTATTATCCTTCCTCCTAAAGATGAGGATTTGCATGTTAATAAGAGGAGCAGGGAACAGATTTTCCTCCGTTCGGGACCAGCGTGAGAGCAAGTGTGAGATGAACTATGTGGCAGGGGAAATTATGGATGCAAAACTGAGGAGAAGCTTTTTTCACTGGGATTTCACTTGACACGTTCACGCAATAAAGTTACGCAATCAACTGTGAAGAAAATATCCATTTATCATAAGAGTCCTACATTTTGTGAAATGTCATTTTTGATTTCTTTGCAGTGGTTCCATACTAATATATAGACATATCTGTCTGTTGTCACAGCTAGCTGCTGCTAGCTTAGCATAGAAACAGCTAGCCTACTGTGGCTCAACAATAGCTATCCAGTAACCATGCTCACTAATTAGCCTAATCATTTATATTTCCACGGTTTAAAAATGGCACTCTTTCGACTATTTTACGGTTTTGTAACAAATAGACAAGATTTAAGGTGTCAATTGTTGAATTTAAGGGAAGCTGGGACGTGAAATTACGTAGTTACCATTGGACAGAGCTAGATAAGCCCTGTGTTCAGTCTTTATGCTAAGCTAAGCTAAGCTAACCAGCAGCTGGCTGCAACTTACATTCAACAGACATGAGAAAGCTATAGCATCTAACTCTCAAATTAAAGTACATTAGCCTAATTTGCAGAGTGTGATGTCTGGTTTAAGGTTGAAACGCGCAGCAGTGAGGGTGTGTGCATCGTGTTTGGTTAAGGTTAGGCCTGTCAAACAAACACAGGTGTATTCTTTATTGGCTTCAGCGATCGGAGCAGGTCATTGTTTCCCTCTTCTCCCGTGTCCAGCTCCTATTGAACTCTAGAACAAATGCATCTGGATTGTCAGAAATCCTTTGTGCACACCCTGACATATTGATCCCATTGTTTCCTGTGAGAGCACGGCAGACAGGAAGACAGGACTTTTTTTTTTTTTACGAGTTAGTTTTATGCATTCCTCGGCAACCGGACACCTTCGAGAACATCGGATAAATCAGGTTTACAGTAAAATCTATTTTTCTTTTCTCACATCCATCTCCTTCTCATCAACTTGTGAAAAACATCCGTTTACAAGCCGGATGGACAAGCTCCAGACGTGATGCCAAGAGTTTGTAAAAAAATAAAAAATAAACTGACTGCTCTATCAGTACCTTATGTCTCAATCCTACATTATTTCAGTGGTTGTTATTTACGCAGCTGGCTTGTTCTGGGTCAGTCTCGGTCAGTTTGGAGGGCGTAGGGTGTATCAACATCGCGGAGCCTTCGGGGACTTGACATGAGCCCAAGTCGTTTTAACCGTCGAACATGTGGCGGCGGGGCTGGGGCTCATTATATCATTATGTTGTCAGGGCGATTGTTTATTCTGACATCTTCGATTCACATACAGTCACATCCTCCTCCTCGCAGTCACATCATCAATAGGGGGGAGGGAAGGAGGGAGGCCGGGTTATTTAGAGCCAACCACCGGCGCCGACAGATGTACGAGATATAATATTCATTCAAAGTCCTCTCTTAACAAGACAATTGTACAGTATGTGCTCTGTGCGGCGCGGCTCCCGGTGCCACCTCCTCCAACACACCCCCATCAATTATTAATGCAGTCAATTAGCAGGGCTGCATTATTCACCAGGAAGCTGTGATCACATCCATTAACAGAGCTGCTTTGCCTCATTGTGGCTCTCCCATGCGGCACCCACCGCCCCCCCAACCCCCCCTTTCCCCACCCAGTGTACATATTTGACCACCAGATTGTGTTTCCAGCACATTCATGTAGTGCTTTGTTATTTTTGTTACTTTTTTTCCCTCCCAGTTGCCGCCTGTCAGACAAAGAATTTAATTATGTGGGCCTATTCAAACGAAAAACCGACTACTACAGCTCGTTAAACCTCGAGGTTTTTATCTGTACGGCGCTGTTACTGGGTTAATTGCATCAAACAGAAACACTGTCGAGTAAATCTGACCTCGCAAATAAAAGTAACCTTTTGAAGAAGGGAGGAGGAAGTAATGTTTCTGCTGTCCTCCCGACTGGTTTCCCAGAGCTCCGTGCACGCAGCAGCCATCCTGATTGCTTGTCACTGGGATTTATGGACCCTCAAATCGCCAAACAGGATCACTTCCTGTTTTTCCTGTGTTTACCGGACACACAGGCGGGCGGCCGCGCATTTGATAAAAAGTGATTTATTTTCATTTGCTTATCTGCTTAATTGATGTCCCCCAGGCCTCCCTGACAGCCATAATTTCATTATACAAACAATTTAGAGAAGTTTGATTAACACAAATGAGAGTTCAGGGCCCCCGCTGGTTCGCATGTTGTTGCTACACATTCGGAGTCACGCTTTTCTTCACATTGACTCTGTCTGCCTCAGCCCTTGCACCACGGTCGTTAATAACCACTATCACAATAGACATTCGCATGAAAAAAAATAATTATTACTCTGTTCAATCATAACGAAATGCATAGTGCCATTTTACTTTGATTACTAAACAGTCAACATGTGAGAACGCCCGCGTGGTTTTAATCATCATACTGTAATTTAAACATGTGTTTCACACCTTGCTGAGCCTTGGCTCGCCGGGATGTAAGCCAATATGTGGCTGATTTAAAAATCCTTACCTTCAACCAGATTCTCATTATGGCCATTGAGACGCAACTGTATTGATTTTGTTGTTTAGGATTCACCACGAGCATTGATTTATGGCCCTTCGGAGACAACTGAGTGTAATTAGGCTCATATTGTCAAGGGTTCAACCGGCGATGGCGTCAGCTATAGTGGTCCTCATTGATGATTCTGTGCTTTCTTTGCTACCCCAAATGTTAGTATGAGAGCTAATGGAGAGGCCCTAAACACTCACACACACAGGCATGCACTAGAAAGCATGTACGCACACACATGCACACACAGAGAAACTCAGCATCGTGGGGCAGGTCTGTTTCTGACATACCATTTATTACATCATATTATTTTCCACTCAGCCCAGCAGCAGCAGCAGCAGCAGCAGCAGTTGAGAATATTCTCTTTCACCGCCCTGTTTTTTGCTCTTATGTTTCATTTCTCTTTCTCGTATCCAACTGGCTTTTAAACGAGGGGTCGGTTCTGGCAAGGCGTAAATCCAGCAGGAGGGATTTCCCCCTCACCCACAAAGCTTTTTACTTCTGGCAAATGAGTGCCACCGGGTGCTTTTCTAGCTCTCCCCGATGAACTCTCTTGGATGCACATTACAACAGAAATGGCCCTTTTAAAAAAGAGCTCTTTTGGGGCGAACACGCACAACGCAGGCACATTCAAAAAGGGACGTCCCATCCCATCGCAGGCATATGTTTGCACTCAACCTATACTCTACAGTTCTGCAGAGAAACATGTGCACACAGTGTACACACATTATACACAGTAACAGGTATAGAGCGAGCATAAAGGTCTCTGTTAAACCCCATATTGTTTGAAACACTTTTACTTTTGCTTCGCCGCCATTTACTCTGTAGGTTTACTCTTGCATTAGCCCATAATGTAAATGCAAATGTGATTGAAAGTGGTTCATAATAGCCTCTCTATTCCACTGTCAGGAATATGAATGGCATTAATATGCATTTCGTTTAGGTTTGCTTCTTTTCTCCGCAAATGTGTTCCCTTGAATGATCGTTCACACCCGGCCCCTCCTCATCATTGTCTTTACACTCTATTTATTTGTTTTCTAATTGTGATTTGGACGGACCTTTATTTATTCCTGCCACAGCCTCTCTCTGTATGGAAGGCACATCCGTCATTCAAGCCTGGCAGAGTAACGGGCACAAATATCCAGCCATTATCTCTCAGTAGAGTACTCCCTCAATGTTAATGTGTTTTTGGGACGATTACATCAATGTGAAATATTGAAAAATAACCCCCCCTGATTGATAATATGAATCATGAAGCATGTGTCCCCTTCCTCCCCCTCCCTTGAACACCTCATTTGCCATATCCATGACAATGTGCGTGGGGAACTGCCTCCATCGCAATCACCTGCTCTACACGAGATCGGGTTTACGGTGCCGGCTGAGTAATCAGACGAGCCGTCGCCGAGAATTAGAAACATTCGTTACCGCAACGGCGCGGGAAAACCTAGCGGACGCGGGCCTCGGCTGCATAATGCCGTACATAAATACACCGCAGACCCTGCTCGTAAAAGAATGAAGTGCAACATCCCTCATGGAGATAACTGTTAATCTATAGCTGTTCAAGTGTAAGAGCCTTTTTTTTTTAAAGTCAGTCTTCTTCTACTCTAGCTCAGCTCTGAGGCTTAACCATTTCAGCACTGGAGGTATAAAGTATTAAAATGAAGCGCAAGTTCTGCAGAATAACCGGTTCATCTGGAAGCCATGGCAGCAGGGCTTAGCTATGTATCATGGTTTCTCTCTCTTTTCCCCTGTCACTCATGATTAGGGCTGAGCGATACGGCTGAAATCCTGCACGCGGTACTAGTAAGGATATTCCTCATATCAATATGTGAGAAACAAAAACTTGACTTAATGCGTGGAGTGGTGGAAGACCAAGCACGTATCATGTAACCCTGGTTGGGAACCGTTGTCACGAGTTTCCCATCTGCCTCTATATGTCAGATAATTAAAATAAAGGCAATTATGCCGTTA
This sequence comes from Decapterus maruadsi, assembly GCA_030347415.2. Classification (NCBI taxonomy): domain Eukaryota; kingdom Metazoa; phylum Chordata; class Actinopteri; order Carangiformes; family Carangidae; genus Decapterus; species Decapterus maruadsi. Next base: position 5,321,815 of record CM064888.1, on the reverse strand, counting down.
AATATGATCATTTAGCTTGTTTTTATTCACAGCTTGCTCAGAAAAAACACTGTAAGATCATTAAAACCTGCCATATGTGTGTATATGTATAGCAGTTAACCAGTTAATTGACCAGAAAAGTAATCAACAGCAATCATCACAAGCAAAGATATAAAATACCGTCTATAGTTGTTTATGATTGAATGAAGTAATTTAAGAAACAGCTTCATCTTGAGGAGTTTCCAGTCATTTTAACAGTCATTTACATTAAGCTGCCATTATTCAAAAATAAATAAAGTTAGTTCACGGGTGGGGAAGCCAGCAAAGATGCTGACCCCACACCAAACTGGAGAACAGGAAATAAAACTAAAAAGAATAAAAGGGAGAGAGCTAATGACACGGCAAATGAAGAAAATCCGATCAGGTACTGTATCTAAAAGCCAGTTTTGCTTCTCATCTCACTTTCCAGCCCTGGCAGAGGAGGGAAAAAAGAGAAGAAAGCTCCACTGTACCCCATACACGCGGTCCTAACCCCCGACAATGAGGTTTTGCCCTGTAATTACCTTCTATTTCTGAAACCATTCGTCTTTGCTCACAAGAGCTGACAGGCTAAAACATTAGCACGTTGTCAGCGGCTCATCAGACGCCACAGTTCTCCGTTACACTCCATATTATCTCGCGCCTCGAATCCAAGCTTCCCAGATGGAGTTACCTCTCTGCAGTCTGGGGAGGAAGAGGAGGTGTTTTCCCCTGTTGTGCGGCCAGTTTAGCTCGACCGTGATGGGGAGGAAGGGGGGGGGGGCCTCCTGGTTTTCTCACTGGGGGTCTGTCTGTTGAATTCTGGGTCACAGCCCAGCCCCAGGCAACCGCTGGCCCCCGCCTCAGCCATTCGGTGTCGTTTTAAAGCTCCCCGTGACATTCCACAGTGGGTGATTTTTCACCTTTTCTTTCAGCGACAACCTGTTCTTCATCACGCCTCACCTCGCTGGCACTGCTCACAATCACCGCGCGCTTGCTTGTGCAACTGGTGCCGATATGGCGACGCGACCCCCCCCCATACACACACACACACACACACACACCTCGCCATGCAGCGTCACCTGTTCGTTATGCGTGCGGCCCTGCTGCCTCGACAGAAATCAGCTGCACCCAAGTTCCATTTACCGTGGCGGGCTATTTATTTAAAGGGATAGTTCACCCAAAATTCAAATTTCACTCATTATCTACTCAGCCTCATGTCGACTAAGAGCTATGAGAATTTTCAGAGTCCTCCGTTCCTTCTCTGAGTTGCGGGGGGGTCCGCGCAGCAGTATTTGTCCATTATGATTGTGAATGGATAGCCTACCACTTTTCCTCATCCAAAAAGCCCCAACATGAGAAATTGTTCCAAAAAAAAAATTAAATAAGTCTATCTGTTAAGCTTGTTTGTAGCAGAAGCTCCCAGTGTCTCAGTTCACTGCTCTTCCTGTGTCAGTGCAAATCACGCAAGATTTGCACTGACTGGCGGAACAATTTCTCATGTTGGGGCTTCAATACAAGAGGGACATTACGGACGAGCAGTATGGAGGTATTTGGATGTTTTGGTATCCATTCACAACCATTATATGGACAAATCCTGCTGCGTGGACCCCCCCGTAACTCCGAGAAGACACAGAGGACTCCGAAAATTCTCACAGCTCTTAGTCGACATGAGGGTGAGTAGATAATGAGTGAAATTTGAATTTTGGGTGAACTATCCCTTTAATGGATAATGCAAAGGGACACAAAATGGAAATCATGCATTCGACCATGTCTCTCTCTCTCTCTCTCTCTCCTTGCCTGACTTCCTGAAACTGCATGCATTCTCATCTCTGCTGAGCATAAATCATTTCGGTAACTTGTTATTACCGAACTCATTATTTATTCTCCAGGATGTTTAAGAAGAAAAGAAAAAAATGACCTATCAAATATTTAAAGCTCCTAGATGCGAGTATAAGCGAACGCCTCTGGCTGTGTCTCTGTGCCACTATAAGCTACAAAAAACCTCCAGAGAGATTGCGCGAGCCTGTTTGTCGTGAGTTTATGTCAAATAGACGCGATAAAGAGGGGGAGCATCCGTACATGCTAATCTCTGGCAGGACGGCGCGGAGAGGGCGCGAGCTCGCTGGCTGGCTGGCTGGCCGGGCGCTGCTGCTGCTGCTCTCCCCTCTCGCTGTGGCTTGGCACAAAGATGAGGGAAGGCGATGTGATGTGATGGTGCCAGGCGCTTTGTATTCTGAGCTTGCGAGTGGAAGGATGGATGTTGGGAGGGAGAGGAAAGGAGGAGGAGGGAGGGAGAGAAGAGGAAAACGAAGCAGCTAAGGCAGTAGACGGAGAGGAAGAGGGCTTGGAGACAGTGTAATCACTTCTACACTCCCCGATGCTGCTGTCCGCCTGATGCTTGACTCTTATCCCCATCGTTCTCTGCACTCTCCTCTCCCAGTATCTCACAATACTCCCCCCCTTCCTCTCCACTCACCACTAACCCCCTCCCTCCTTTTATTCAGTCTAAACAGAAACTCGAGCTCGCGGCGTTCGTATGTGTTGCATATGTGCGGCACTGTTTTGCTATCTTGTTAACTTTCTGTTCGGCTATAGGTAAGCCTAGACTCTTGACTCCGCGTGCACCTAAAACTGTTTAAAGTTAACTGTCAAATATTTGGCTTTCATTATGTTACAGCTCTCGGATTTCATGTGGAAATTATGTTTTACTGCCTCTTGCCCCTCCGCTGCCTCCCTCGCAGGTCCTGAGACAGAGTATACTGTAAAAGAGAGGAGGAACCGTAATGCAATGGCAGCTGAAACCGACACCAGCTCCGAGGTAGTCCACGGTGTCTGAGAGCGAAACAGAAAGATGTTCTGAGTTCGCAGCGAAGCGATCTGCCAGCCAGCACCCCCCCTCACCACCACCACCCCTCCATCTCCTCCAGCTCGGTTGGCTTAGATACTACCTGACTAATTTTGGCATCTCTATATGCTTGCATTTGAAACAGAACAATGACTCCTTTTCAGAAGTTGTTCTATTTTAGAAAATCCCAGGCGGTTTACAGTCAGCTCTCAGAAGTACGCCAACAAGACTCAGACTTGGGCTTTCAACCTGTCAAGTTCTTACTTTAATTGTGTGTGCGGGCGTGTTCTTGTGTGTGTGTGTGTGTACACATGTGTGAGTGGTGCAGTACAGTATGATTTAGAAAGCAGCTATTCCATGCCACCCTGTTATTATCAGTTGCGTCGATGTGCCAACCTGTTTTGTGGGTACGAACCAGATACCAGAAATATTGTGGCAGATTAAAACAGACACTCCGGATAATATTTGGGTTTTTCAGGATGCACGTGACCTATTCTCTGCAAGCGCTGTGTGACACAATCTAATTTATAATGCAGATAACAATGACACATACACTTACACCACACCCAGCTTCTTCTTCCTCCTTGAATTCCCAGATCTCTCATTTTCTTCATCTATTGTTTCAAAAATTATTCTATATTTTTCTTATTCTCTGCAAAAACTCAATGAAAAGAACAAAACTACGCAGACAGCTCCTCATAGAGCTCATTCCTCTGCACTATTGCTGTTCATTATCTATTAAAAACACATCCACGAGCCACACCATTACACTGGGCGACACGTTCCTTCATTACCATGAACATGGGGAATTTATCTTTAATCTATCTTCCCACCTCCTGCCATAAACACTCGCTTATGGAGCAGCATGTGTTAATCTGGAAGCTGGAAATAGACCCAGATAAATGCACTATTTTCACCACGTATTCCCATCTCCTATAGGAGCCAATCAGTGGTTTGCCACAGAGAGGTCAGGGACCGTGGACAGCACCGAGAGTCGGGCCAGTATAATGTTGGTTTTGGTCTTTTCACGGGGGTTTTAGGGTAATAAAAATGACGCCACGATTACTGTAAATGCTACCGAACGGTGAAACCTCCTCCTCCCTGTCGGTAATTAGGTCACTAAGTCACTCATTTTTACAGGAGCTTCCTACTGGATGTTAATCAACTGTTCTGCTGAAACCGAATCTCACTGCTGTGTCTCTAATGGAAAACAGATGCATGCAAGACAAAAAAAACGGATTAAAGAAAGATTTTATCAACTGGTGATTGTTCATGCGTTGAGCTGGAGATCAGCTGCAGTTCATCACGGTCTCGGTGGTGTTTACAGCAGGGTCGGTTAATGGAGCAACGCTTGATAAGAATATACTTCACACTGCATTGACAAAAAAAGATTGATATTGGGATTAATTTAACATGATAGCAGCAGACACACTTGGCCGAACAAATAAACTGAACTATTTCAGCTCATCCCGAAGAGTTTGGAAACCAAAACGCTGTCTCTCGCCTCTCAAGTCCACTCACGTTTTCCCTCGCGCTGATAACTGTAATGAAAGCGACGTCTCTGGTTTTACAAGACGGTGTTTAATAGGCTGCCTTTGGGCGTACTTATTGGATCATAGAAGAAGCTGAGGAAGACCGAGGAGGCTGAGAGCGAGAGAGAGGTGGGAGAGAATATGTGAAAAGAGCAGCGTGTTCTCATGGAGAGTCTGTTTTATGACTGAAGAGCCCAAAAATGTTGGGAAAAAAGAGGGAAAATGAAAAGTGAAGTGAACAGTTTTCAGCCTAATAAAAGGAGACAACGTCAAATGGTTTAAGTGTTTCTGGTGAAGTCGGTACATCACTGAAGGAGGAAGAGGAGGAGGAGGAGAAATGTTCAGGAATGCTAGTGCCAGTGTGTCTCAGTGTGGGAGGGGGGCGGTGCAGTGCGGTGCGGCGCGGCGTGGTGAGGATTGTCTTTTTGCCAGCCCATCATTTTACAGCTGTGTTCGTTGAATGAGCCGAAACTGGGCTTAAGTTATCAGACTTTAGCCTTTATATATATATATTTTTTAATCACAAGCCTTAATGTCTTTTTCTCTGAGCTCTAATATTTGAGACTCTTCTCTCAACAGGCACACAGATGTGGGAACATGTGCCAGCAGCAGCAGCAGAGATGTGGCTTTTACTGACAGTCTATACGGCATATTCAGCAGCCTGAAATGTTTATATTGAATGTTTCAGCAGCTTGAAAATCACCATGGTAATGGTCCCAAAGACAAAAACCCTCGCCTTTTGTCATGGGTAATTATCGCAGAGCAGTCCCCTCAAAGCCTTCCATTTGGCTCTGAACAAATTCACATTTAATTTAACTCTGAAGCATTTGACACAGGATTTTTTTTTGTATTCAAATCAGGCTTAAATGTTGAATTTGAAAACCCATTGAAATGGTTTGAGTCAAGTGGTTCTCTGTGATTTCTCCCCCCCCACACACTCAGATTATTTCAGTTCAAGAAACTATAGAGAGCAGAGGGGATAAGGAGCGCTATAGAAAGACCACTTGAAATTTCGTTAATGAAGCCACCTTCGCTGTATAAGCGAACATTCAAGAAACACAATACCTTGAAAATGAGCTTTGGTATTAAGCCCAAGTTTAGGTGTCTTATCTCCCACAAGCTGTTGAGACCTTAAAAAACTGACTTGGCAGAAAGGAAAAATAGCAGAGAGCTGTTGCCAAAGCCGATCCCCAACTGAACTGAAGCTGCCATCTCCGCACGCTCCGTCTCACACTCGGTGTAACTCTGAACAAGTGGGTCAGAGAAATATGAAAAAGTAATGCGAGCGCTGCGAGCGTCTGAGAATCCGCTCACCGAGCAGCGCCGCAGCCCACGTGATGACATCAGTTACAATACGCAGACCCTCCGTGGGTTATATTTAGTGGTTAGGTCTTATAGTAATTTGCTTTAATGGAACATGAATCACTAAATGCTAAAAAGTATATATCCTCCATCGTCTCTCCGGTTCAGGCTCTCTAGGCGGTGATCACAATCGGTTCCACGTCTCGGCTAATTCGGCTTTCGTATTGGCTCGCCTCTCGCCGTGTTTTATGCTCGCCGCTGAAATACATCCAAGAGATCGTGTGTCAGTGTCACTGCACCTAGCCGCATGGAAAGCCAGGTATAAATCCACCAAGGCAGCAGTTGTGGGCAGATTAAAATTCAATTGCTCAAACCACCAGGGGAGGTGTAAAAGAGGTATTGCAACCCAAATCATGGCACCGCTAAAACAATGTTACACATGTCTGGCTTTAGGCTGTAGGACATATATATATATAGAGAGAGAGAGAGAGAGAGACTTGCACACATTTCTCCATGATCTCAAAAAGGATGACGTTTTTCCTCCCGTGCCACCATGAAGTCGACTTTTGTGGTTTTCAAGTAAAAAGCTCTTGACATCTATTGGACGGACTGCCGTGAAATTTTGTTGAGCGGTCATCTCCAAGCAGACGTCGACACCTCTCTCTCTGTTATTCGTAGCTGTTATGTTTAAACGCCGAAATCCCATCAAAGCCGTTTTCTGAGGTCTGGAAAAAGCGAGCAGCGACATGGTTGTAAACAAGCCGTACCATCGGAGCCTGAGCCATGCACGTCTTAATTAAGTAAATGCACATAATGATGCCTCGTTGCACAGGAATTATACTGTAGTTTCAGGAAGTCAAAGCTGGACCAGGAAGTCGTCTGTAAACTGGTTGATATTTACAACAAACAGTTTTTTGGACTGAGTTGACCGTGTGACTCCATTTTCCACAGTATGTTTGGATGAGTAAGGGGTTTATATAACACCTGTAGAATCCCTGAGAATTATTGTACTGTTATATAATCGTATAAAACACCAATTGTTGATGGGATATTCCATAACTGTGTCTTTTTTATTTCTATTTTTGCACTCATTTCCACCCAGCTCACCTACTCCACTCCTCCTCTCGACCCCTTCTCCTCCACGCTGATACGCAGTCTCCGCTTCTAAAAGGCTTCATATGGCGTGGATGTGTCCTGCATCCTTTCTTTTTACTACCCTCACTCACTCCACTCTTCCACCACAGTTAGAGAGGGTGAATAATTCACAAGCAAGTTGCCATAAAGATAAAGCTTATTTTTCTCCCCTTATGCAATAAACTGGGGACCTACACCGAGGAAGGGGAAAAAAAAAAAGGATTCTGTTAAAAACACTGCTGATAAATTTATAAGAACATCCTGCAAAGCTAACTCTATAAATGTTTTACTAAATCACATAGCGCTTGTTGTATAGAAAGAAAGAGAAAGCGAGAGGTTCAGCGGTGAGGCGGATGTCCAGCAGGGAGATTTATTTATACAAGGTTTTATGTAAAAAATGTTTTAACTTCGCTGCGTGATACAATATTATTCTTGTGCTCCATTTATAATCAAGTTCACCCGGTAACAAATCGCATAGACCTGATTATTTTTTCTGTCCAGACGTTATTTATGAGGTCTCTAATATCTGGGTGAGCATTGAAGAAAAAAGTAGAAATTTTCCAAGTGTATCCAGACTTTCAGCCGAGATGAATTGCCGTGGCGACGGGCCAGCGTGTGTTTGAATACTTTCACCAGCTACTAGCCTTGAATGACTCTCACGACAAATGAGGATAGTCAACACAACTTTTGCGCGGCTTTGTACAGTTTCCCTTGTTGACTTTCTCCAGTCCAGTCAAATGTGCTGCTGATTAACTTTTCCCTTTATTGTTTTTCTTCTCCATCTCTGAAGGGAGGACACCCAGCCTTTATCCTCCGCGACATTTCCCGCTTGTCTTTTCCTCTTAATGCCTTTTTAACAAACTCTGTTTTTATTAATGACTCTGAGGTTTAATTTCTAACATTTTCTTTTTCCATTTTCCATCCAATATCCAGCTCTCCCTCCTTCCCTCCCTCCACACACAACCACCACAACCTCCTCCACATCCTTGCCCTCTAATGTGAACCTCCTCTAATCATCAATCTGACTCTCTCATTTGAAAACCGACTTTTTTTTTTTTTTTTTTTTTAGTTGCTAATCCACAGTGACATTGTTATCTTATGTCCCCGGTGTCATGCAGGGTTTCCTACGTGCTCTTTATCAAAAGCTTGTCATTTCCCAGAGGAAAACAGTGGACCCTGTCCTCCCATGTTGTTTTCCAAGAATAGGCGACTCTCTTATCTAGTAATTGTACGTCTCTCAAAATTGCTTCCTACCCCCTACAGTTCCCATGTACCGCTCCAGTTTCACTCCAGTATTTCCAGCAGGCCACCCTGGATACTTTTGTCTTGGTTACAAATTGCTTGTGGTTTTTTGTTTTTTTTTAAATGCACAAATAAAAGAGCTACTGTCAGTTCTGTATAGAAAGTCTAATGAAGAGAAAAATCACATCGCACAGAATTGCGATTGCGAAAATTAGTCACAATTTTATTTTCAGTAAAAGAAAAACAGAAATGATGATGATGTCTATCTTTGTAGGGGCTTATATCAAACATGCATGATTAATAAGCTGGGACAGCACATATACCTTTAGTAAAAGGGATAGTTCACCCAAAATTCAAATTTCTTTTCTTCATCCAAAAAGACACCAAAAAACATTCAAATACCTCCATACTGCTCGTCTGTAATGTTCCTCTTGTATTGAAGCCCCGACATGAGAAATTGTTCCGAAAAAACTTAAAGAAGTCTATATTTGAAGCCTGTTTGGAAGCTCCCAGTGTCTCAGTTTACTGCTCTTCCTGTGTCAGTGCAAATCTCGCGTGATTTGCACCGACCGGTGGAACAATTTCTCATGTCAGGCCTTCAATACAACACACGGAGGGACTCTGAAAATTCTCACAGCTCTTAGTCGAAATTTGAATTTTGGGTGAACTATCCCTTTAAAAGAAAGAAAGAAAAAAGCTCCTATATTTGGCCAAAGTGCGACTTCAATAATATTTTGATTATTTGTTCAGCCTTATATTAAATGATTGGGGGGAAAAAACCCCCAGAGGAAATCAGTGCAAACAAAACCTAAAACAGTGGCCAAGGTTTTATCAAAACCCGAGCTGATTTTCAAAAAGCATGGCTGCCGTTTCAAACACAGCTCTCCGCTCATGCACAGAGAGGGAGGCTGAAACCATCCAAATTTAATTTGAGTTAAAGGCAGCAACATTTAATATCAGTGCTTTGGCAGGAGCTGACCTTTTTCACAGCAGACATTTTGGCATGTCATAGCAGGGAGCTGGCAGCGGCACGCACTGATTGCCCTTGGTCTGAGCCGATGTCCGCACAACAGACAACACCACATACTCAATTTTGTTATGGGAGCTGCGATTCAGACAGCAGTAATCCTGTGTCACCATGTTGGAGGAGGTAGTTAACTGTCCGGCAGCGGGGGGAGGATTTAGAGCTGTAAAGTGCAGGTGTGCAGACAAAGGTGACACAGTGCAGTGGATTATAAATCCAGTGGAAAAAAAAAAAAAAAAAAAGGTCAGGTGGACTCACGGTGGAAGGCTGAGACTGTCAGGGTGATAAAATGGATCGGGACAGGGTGCCGCCGGGAGGATCACGTCTATAATCCCTGAATTATAAAACACAGTAGTTGGATTTCTCACTGTCCAGCCACAGCTGATGAAAAAAATGTGCTTATTACGCATAGAGGTGAATCAGAGTTTACAGCAAGCATGTCATTTTGTCGTTCGTTAACGTTTCCATGTGAGTCATTTGCAGAGGCTGCCGGGCAGGTAAAAGCCCCGTGTTGTTGCACAAGGTTGACGGAGCAGTAAAGCCCCCCTCTCACCGCACAGCACAGCACAGCAGCCATTACCCTAAATCACCCTCCTCCTCCTCCCCCTCCTCATGTCTCTCTGACCTCCGCCAGCATCCACTGACCTGGAAAATATCTGGTGAGTCCAAGCCACCGAGAGCGGCGGCGCTGGCCCCTCGCTTCGCCTGCAAACAGCAGAAATATTGAGCCAATTACAAGATTATTATCTGGTGGTAAGGGCAGGGGGAACACTGTGGGAGTGTATTTATGCTGCCAGGGCTCCCCGCTGGAGGAGGAAAAATGAATCAAAGGGCTTGTGTGGAGGGGGGGGGGAGTGGACAGAACTCATGCCCACTTGCCTCTCTGTCTTTACAACTCCTGTCAATTGACAGACATTGGCCCCGATCCAAAGCCCTTTTCTATAAAAGGTCCAGGATAACACCGGGGAACGGCCCATTCTGACCTGATCACTTGTTAGTTTTTTCCCGCCCCTCTCATATCTCATGCTGTCATATCATGTGTGCACCCGACCTTATGGCGCATTCATACTTTGTTGGCATTTATATAAATAAACAGGCAGACATGAGTCACAGCCTGTACAGTACTGTATGAAGGCAGAGCCGAGCCAGTTTTTTTTGCGAGTGAAATTCACTCAGTAGGGAAAAGGAAAGCGGCGACGCATCAGGCCCTTTATTCCGATGTGGTTACTTTATAGACCGGCCTACAAAGGCTGCATTGAGTGATGTACTGCACATTACTGTGTGTGTACATTGGAGTTGTTGGGGTTTTTTTCTTTTCTTTTTTAATAGGGTAGTAGAATTGCCTGAATGAGTCCTGGCATCTCTTTGCAGCGAGTCAGTTCCATATGAAAGAGATGACGTACAATTAAAGCACTTGTTGTGTTTTTGTTTTGTCATGTTAGGCGAGCTGTTTGTTTGTGATGGCCCACATTTCCCACTCATCCCGAATTTTTTTTTTTTTACCGTTTCGATACAGCACTTAACTGCACGTCAAAGCGAGGGGGATGTGATTTAAAGGTAGGCCAGGGTTCACGCGCTGTGTTTCTTATTTGGGTTTGGGCCTGTGTCTTGTTTCATGAGTGGATCCCGCTGCCTGCGTTTCATGCATCAATGTGCTTAGGGAGTCGTATTTTAGCAGCGCGATGAAGACATCAAAGCAGAATGTGGAACTGCAGTAAATCTCAAGCACTTGGACGGTTTGTCATCTGTTACATCACCTACGCTGCCAATAAAGTTTCATTACAAAAGCACAGCATGCCGTAGCTGTAGAATGGAAAGAAATACCCCAGTGTAGTTCACTCACTTTAAAACCCAACCGTTTCTTGTGTCTTTGCCCAACTACAACATAAAAAGCTAAGAACTGGAGTTCATTGCTTGTACTACACTGGTGTTCATTAGTCACTTACAGTGTTTCTTGACTGACACATAATTAATCAACAGTTGTTTAGTCTGTAAAGATGTAAAAACTAGTGATATTATCAAACTTTTGGTTCTGGAAACATAATATTTTCAATTATTTATGATGTATTTTTAATGTTGGGGTTGCGATACATCAACCTAAATACATGTGCACCCCCATGCCTGGACTTAAAGGGATAGTTCAACATTTTGGCAAATTAGCCCATTGCCATAATCCTTATAGTTTTAGGAGTAGGTTCGTTACCTTTAATTGTTGGTGCAAGGTATTTTTAGAACAGCGGAGCAGAGCCGTGAGCTGTTCAAGTTCAAGTTCAAGAGTCTTTATTATCCCCGAGGGGCAATTGGTTTCGCAGCAAGTAGTAGTAAAAACCAACATACATCACAACACACAACACACACATTAGCTGCTCAGAGTTGTAGTTGGTTTGGTTTCCCTCATCAAACTCATCAAATACACAATCCAAGAACTCAAAAACACTCTTGTGCATTCACCACACTATGAGATAATATTATTTCATAGTGTGGTGAATGTGCAGGTCACAACTTGTCCACCAGCGTGTTTTGGAGTTGTTGGATTGTGTATTTGATGAGTTTGATTAGGAAAACCAAAAAATCCCATAGCCTCCGTAGCGTAGTTCTGAGCAGCTCACGGCTCTGCTCCGCCGTTCTGAAAATAGCTTGCAATGACAAATAAAGGTAACGAACCTACTCCTAAAACTATAGGGATTATGGTAATGGGCCAAAATGTTGAACTATCCCTTTAAACATGCCTATCTTCATGTTGCACACCATATGACTTATACTTCACCTACCCTTAACCCCTCCCCACCCACGGGCCCCCTGCCCTCTCGCCCCCCACACACCACTGCTGTTAGTGCGCCGACCACGGAACAACAACTCGACACATGCCATCAAATATGGATGTTTCCTTTCATTTCTTTTTCATAACACAATAATGTCCTGTTTTTTTGTTGGGTTTTTTTTGCATCATGAAGTCGCGGCGGTTCTGCAGAGGCAGTTTCAGAAGTCGAGCGGTTCCCAAATCAGCATGTTGCCAATAGAGGCAGGAAGACGACCTGCACACCAACATCAGACAGACATCTCTGCTTTTATCAATAATTACTGTCCATGTTCTTTGCTATTGACTTGTCAGCTTAGCAGCCTCCCCCCGATGACACCGAGGTTTTGTTTGAAAGCACCATTACATAGCCTCCACTCTGGACTCCTGGGGCAGCGGTGCAGAGCTAATGTGAGAGGAAAGGAGCCTTGTCCGTGTTCCTGCACAGCTGTGGAAGAGGTCACCGATACTGCGAGGACTTGGCGGCGGGGCGGGTCAGGTTGTGGTCGATGTTGCCAGCGGATGTCGACACATCGGTGCACCTGTGTGTTGCTGCTCTTGCTCTTATCGACCGCTTCCTCCGTGTCCACTCCCACTTGTGCTGACCCTGTGATCCGTTCCTCCCAGAGAAAAAAATCCACTCAGGATACTCAACCGCGCAGAAATGTGTGTGTGTTTTTGACATTGGCCCTGAAGGTATCGACTTATGCCTTTTAGATCTGGTTCGCTTTATCTGCTGAGCTTGACCGACCTTAAAAAAAACAACAACCGGATGGAGAAGTGGCGAAGACACAGGTGCTGATTCAGAAAGTCTGAGTCTGACGTGGCGACACACTACAGGCAAAAACACTGTTTTTTTCATGCACTGATCAATTTTGAGATGTATTCTCTCAGAAAAGTCGAAAGAAATGGTAGAAAATCCACATTAAGGTGTTTTTATTTTACTTAATTTTGTCTCTTTGTGACATACCTTGCCCTGTCATGTCAGGTAGATCATTGTAAAGCTCTCTCTCCTGAACAATGATGTAGGCTCCAAAAATGGTCATTTCCTTCGTATTCGCAACCAATCGTAAAAGTACGATTTACATTAACATATAGAATTTTATAGTACAAGTCTTTAAAGGCCGATTTCTCAAAATGAGTGTTTCCTCATACTCTCCACTTCAGCAGCACTTACAGACGCCAAACCTTCCAGTTTTATTCCTGTCTATATTCTGAAGGTTTTTACAGAGGGGATTGTTGATATATCATTCAAAGCCTGATTTATACAACATTTTATTCCGAAAAACATAGCGAAATATGATTTTTTTTCAGGCTGGTGACAGTATTTTCTCATTTACAGAGTGATAAAAAAGACATATTAAAAATCCCCACTGTAAAAACTTCTGACTCTAATGTGTCAACAAAATAAAACAAGAATGTTTAAAGGGGTTTTATCCATTGTTCAGATTTCAGTTCTGGAAATGTATGCAAATTAGCGCATATTTCATTACATATTGCCTCATTTACATATGTAAAGATAAAATTTGACAAAACTTGTAATACAAAAAATATTTGTCTTAATGTGAGTGATAAACTTGGGAAGTTTCATGGTGATATCTGTTAGTTAAAATTTTTGTGCCTCCCCTTAATTAGCAAAGGAAAGGAAAGTGTTGTGGTGTCCTGGTGTTCCGCAAAATCCACAGGAAGAAAAAGGAGATCAATGGTTTCTTTTAAATGACCATGACCATGATCATTCCCCTGATCTATAAACAGGTCATTTCCTGTGTCTAAACCCAACCAGACCCCAGTCATAGCAGTGTCAGATCAAAGCATCCTCTAAAGTTTTGCAACAGCGATTCATCTGACGTCCTTGTCAATGAGCAAAGCTTGTACTGTCGTGTTGTTCTTTGGTTGTTTAGGACTTTGCCGGAGAGAGAAGCCCTCAGTGAAACCAGCCGTCACATTCGTCACGACAGCTGGTGTCTTTGAGAAACGCGGCTGTGTGTTTGTGTAAAGCGCTTGGCCCCTCCGCGAGCATCTGGGTGCCCTCCGTCTCATTCCACTCTGTGTATGTTAAACGGAGCATGATTGTTTACCAGCCGCTTTCGCAAGGCAGAAAAACTGCTGCCCATCACATCAGACAACGACACACGCCGGCGAGCAAGAAGCCGCGCTTTGATCGCCGCCGAAGGAGCCGATGCTTGGCGATCGCACAAACAGATTGGAGCGGTCTTGAACGCTCTCCGGTCGTTCTTCAGAGGACGTTCCTCCACCTTTAGGGTCTCGGCAGTTCTGTCACGAGCTGAAAACTGCATGCGTCTACCCTGGGAGCAGCCGGGGCCACTTTGTCAGCGCCCGCCCCGGTCCTTCGCTCGCAGCAGCAGCAGCAAGCAGCCAAGTAGATGAATAATTGACGCCTGCATTCTGTACTTTGGTGAATTTTAAAGCTGTATTCTGCAGAGGCTCTAAATGGCAGGGGGAGGGCACGTTAATCATTCATGAGCTGCTTTTACCCGCTTTGCTTAGAGTCACTGTCCTGAAGGCGGGAGGGCAGAGGGAAAGTGGAGAAAGAGTAGTGGGAGTGGAGGGAGTGAGGGGGAGGGTGGCATGGCCAAATCGGGGTAAGCCTGTTTCCCATCCCCGTCTGTGAGTTTGTGGCAAATAAGGACCGAGGATGAGGAAAATCTAGCAAAATAAAATCCATCAAACATCAAATATTAGTACTTCAGGGTTCACCTAGCTGAACTGTCTCAATCTAAATATACTTTCATCATTACGCTTTAATTTCACGGAGGTGAGCACATCAAGAAAAGAGTCTGTGCCTCTGGTGCGCCTACAAATAAATCCCAGAAATCTGGATTCAAATAAAGTTTGGGACCATGTTGCACAGCTGCAGGAAAACCGAAACAGCTTCTCGATGCTTCTCCGTCATTTGTTGCAAACTATAAAAAAGGACGGGAAGGTGATCAATTATGCTGAGAGGGGCCTTTCGGCACCAGTATCAATATTTGATATGCCGTAGTGCCGTAGCATGGGTATAGAGATTGAGATTCTTCTTTTTGCACCATGTGAGAGTGAAGAATACCCCCATCCACACACACATACGCACACTTTTTCAAATGCACCCAGGGGAGGTCGGTTCTTGATTTCAAAAGCCCTCAGGCTACATTAGGGAGCATCTGCACACCATCAACCACAAGTGTCTTTACATCGAGAGACGAGTCTGAGCGCGGTCGCACCTGATAGAGATCAAATAAATAAACTGGTGCAAACAGTCCGTTAGCTGTGTTATTCTTGATTGATTGGATTCAGAGTCTTTGGTGACTTAGCCCGAGTTCATCCCGTTGTAATGTTTATTGTAACAGGAGAGGTTGTACAACTGTGTCGGTTGCTCAGTGCGTTTCAGTCAGAGGTGCAGGGTCAAGCAAATATCTCACTTCCCTCCTTTCCTTTCTCCTCCTGCAGGGAGCTGATGCCTAAGACCCTGGAGGGCCAGATCACCATGGAGAAAACGCCCAGCTACTTTGTGACCAGAGAGGCCCCGGCCCGGATCTCCGCCATGTCCCGGGACACCAAGCTGATCGTGGTGGTGAGGGACCCCGTCACCAGGGCGATCTCAGACTACACGCAGACTCTGTCGAAGAAGCCCGACATTCCCTCTTTCGAGAGCCTCACCTTCAAAAACAGGACTACGGGGCTCATCGACACCTCGTGGAGCGCCATCCAGATCGGCATCTACGCCAAGCACCTGGACAACTGGCTGCAGTACTTCCCCATGGACCAGATCCTGTTTGTGAGCGGCGAGCGGCTGATCAGCGACCCGGCCGGAGAGCTGGGCCGCGTGCAGGACTTCCTGGGCCTCAAGAGGATCATCACAGACAAACACTTTTACTTCAACCAGACCAAGGGTTTCCCGTGCCTCAAGAAGGCCGAGGGCAGCAGCAAGCCCCACTGCCTGGGCAAAACCAAAGGGAGGACCCATCCCAACATTGACCCTGAGGTGGTGCAGAGGCTACGGGACTTCTACCGGCCCTTCAACATGAAGTTCTACCAGATGACTGGGCGCTTTTTTGGCTGGGATGACTGAATGTTGTTAACCTGTGACACTGAGGACTGTGGGAAATACTATAATAGGATAACAGGGCCGCTGGAGGAGGGAAAAGGAAAAAGTTTTGAGAGTTAAGTTGCAATATTTCAACAAAAAAAAAAAGTATGCAAAAGATTACTGGAAAACTAATTTGTGTAAGCTAATAATAAGCAAAGAAATATGCACATCTGATCTTGTAAAATTCAATTTAAACATTTCAGTTGTTGTCTCGCATAAAAATGATACTTCACTCCTTTGTTGTTATTTTAACATCACTGTAACATGGAGGCTTTAGTCTGGTAAAACTGTGCCTTTTATTTAATTGTATAGTTTGTAAATTTGCAACACAGTTCTCTTAATAATCTATATATCTATACTTTATATGTAAATATCATAGTTTTATTTTTCAAAATGCAGTATGACGTGAATATTTTTTACCAGAAAACGAGTTGTTATATTTTGAGAATATTAGAACCAAAACTTTACTTTAAGTTTTCTCATCAAAACCATGAATTTGTTTTTTGTAACGTTTTTGAATTTTTATAATTTTTTTTATTTCACAAGTTTTTGAGAAATATTGCAACTTCCACCTCAACGTTTTATATTTTCCTCTCAGCGGTGTCCATGTTGTACTCTGTGGTAGAAATACGGCCTCGGCACTAACCTAAGCAATATGTGGCTGATCCCGGAGAGACGGAGGCCCCGGTCTCTCCCTATGCAATCTTTCACTGTTACCACTTTTCATCATTGGAGCTGCCTCTAATCCACAATCATGGAGGTGTTGTCCTCCAAGACAAGACAGATGATTGAGTTATTGAAGGATTTGCGTCATGTCTCCCTGCACTATCTTGTTTTTTTTTTTGTCTTTGTCAGTTTGAGGGACTTGGCTGTGAGACAGTACCTATTGTATGCAGTGCTTCTTTGAGAAGATGGGTGAAATCCCATTGTGTTCATGGGCTTTTGATTTAAAAAAAAAAAGCTCTGAGTGATTCAACGCCATATTTTAAACATACATAGCTGCTTTCAAATTTTCTAGCAAAAAGAATATGAAAAGATAAAAATATATGTATTTTTGAAATGTATTTATTCAAGAGGTACACAAGCAGTATGTATGTATTTTGAATAACTTCCTCAGTGATTATTTGCTCTTTTATTATAATAATAATTATTATTATTATGCGCCCCTCATGCCTTTTTAGAGTTTTGTTTGATTTATACTGAACACTAAAAACATCTTATCCTCAGTTTCATTTCAGGTCATGCATTCTAATACGTATTTTACTACACACGGGCAAGCGTGGGAGCGCTCGTCTCCACAGCCTCCAGAGCTCTGACTTCTGTTATTTCAAGGGTTGTTTCCTCACCTTCAGTTAATGGAGTTACAGGCAGAGATAGCACTCGCTATTATACGAGCAACAGCGACTCCGGTGGAGGGAGGAGACCCTCCACAGGGCCTTCCCAAACTGTGACTCAAATTTCCTCAACATGCCTCCCTGTGAATTGAATACACTTGATGTCACTGGCCTTCCTTGCCTCGAGGCAGTGTGTGTGTATGTGTGAGTGTGAGTGTGCAAGTTCTTTTTAAACCCAGGGAGCACGAGAACAATGGCTGAGTTGTGTTCCTAATTTCTCTCTACTCGTATTGTGAGCCACTTTCTAAAAGCAGATGTTCCTCAAAAGACCCAGAATACAACAATGCTTTTTTTTTTCCTTCAGAAAAAGACCTAATATAGAAATGTTTTCTTTTTTTGGAGGAGGGGGTGGGAAGTTATGTTACCAATCTAACTGTGCTGTTCTGACTGTTGTTTACTTCAAGTTGTTGGGATTTTTAAGGCACTCATTGAATAAAAGATGTTATATGTATTAGCCTTTGTTATTTTTTCTAATCTTTTTCTATTCATAGCAATGATTCAACTTCAAAACTGCATGCAAATCAGTGTGCATAATGTAATAAGGACACCATATCCACATTAAAAGTCATTATGGTGCTGCTCACGCATCCAACAAGCTCAGCTTCCTGCAGAATCAGAACAGCGCTCCCTTGCTGCCTCCCTATCTCCACTCTTACACCTTCACATATTGTCTCTGCTTATCTCCATCCAGCCTCCAGGGCACAGTGTCAAAAAGGAGGCGCTGAGGATTTTGAAAGATACTTGCAATCTGAAAGTCTTATTTTAGCTCCGCTGGCAGCTCCTGGCAGCTGGAAGACTCCGAGGTGCAGACTTTTTTTTTTGGGAGGGGGGGTAGGGTGTCAGAGAAGTTAGAGAAAAAGTCCTGTGGCTTAAAAATGCTTTCCTGGTGAATAATTATCTGGATCCTGAAACAATATTCAGATATTCTCCAAACTAAGCTATAGAGATACTTTTATGAAATCAGTCTTCTGCATTTTTCAGCTGAACAAAACATGCAACTTTATTACATTCACACTCTGACCTGATCGACACAGTCAGGGCGACTCCTGCCAGGTTTTGCACATTGACAATCCCAATAAAGTTTTACTCAAACTAGATGATGTCATCCTGAAAACTGCAGCGTTCCTAGCTGACTTTTATTTATGTAGCTGTCCGGTCTCAGTAGAGACTGTCAAATAACTTCATTTCATAAAGTTCCTCTGACAGCAGCCGTACGGGGAGGAGGCAGGGAGGGGGAGGGGGAGGGAGGGTCGGGTCGTGAATCAGCTCAAACTCACCGAACTTTGTGAGAAGAACTCACTCACATCACAACATCACAACCGGGCACCTCAGACTTAATGTCGAATCACCGTCTATCTGCTGGAGATTTGGCTCGACTCTATAATTAACTGGCATTAAAATCAACATTAATCTGCTCAGCGTCTGCCCGGCTTTAAGGAAGCAGTCTGAAAGCCTCTAAAGAAATTAACTACAAAGTGCTGATATATAATGTATACGCTGTAAATGGTGATGTTCGCTCAGAAATGACCATTTTTCTTTTTTTTTTAGTGCTTAGAAATTATTCACCTAATTAATGATGCTGGGTGCACGACTGCCATATACTCAGGGTGAATCTTATCAGCCATGATGTACTGTGTATGCCTCCCTGATTCACTGATTTGATGGATAACACTCTGTACGGATTTTGTTTTACACCAACTCCCAAGTCTTGAGTTTTGTGCCACAATGAGTGTCCTACACTTGCATCGCCTTCACTAACTGCATCAGATCCAAACAAACACCTCACATGTCTCATTTAAAGGGAAACTACGCAAGCTCGGTGGCTTTTCCTCTGTTTTGCTAACCTTCCTCCCGGCCATGTGCATTTGTTTTCAATGAAGCGGAGCAGTTAAATATCATATAAGTGTTACAATGTGTATATTTGTGTAGTCTTTTCTGTCATAAACAAGACATTAATGGTTATGGGCGCGATTGTGAGTGTGATTGTGAGTCGCTAACAGAGAGCCTCCATTCTCCCTCGAAACAAGTAACAAGTCATTTATTCCAGAGCTGTTAAATTGAGGTAAAAATGTAGCAAAGTTAAGGTAAAAATCCCTCAATCTTTAACACTACTGTCAGTAACTTAGCAACCAGCTGCTTCCTGTTTACTTCTGGTACCTGCAAGCCCAGTACACACTGATGTGTTTTCACCAGTTAAAACACTCATGTGTGTGTTGCATATATCAGCCACAGCTTCTGTCCTCATGTCTGCTTTGTGCAGATGTGCAAATGCCTCTGTTGCTCTTTTCCCTCATCTCCATCTCTTCCTCTCCTCCTCCACTTGCACCTGTGTGTTTTTCTTCGCTAAAGGAGTCCCTCGGCCTTCTCCTCCTGCAGCCCGCTGACTGATTTGACAGGCACTGAGTAGACAAACGATGAGAGGAGGAGACCTGTTGAAAGCCTTTATGGATTTTTGAAGCTTTTTCACACTAGACATCAACTCGCTGAAATAATGCGACGTTAAAAAAAAAAAAAAAAAGGCGTATAGGAGCGGAGGGAAGCGCCGGCCGCTGTCCATTTGTTGACTTGTTCAATTTGCTTGTTATTCCTTCCCTGAGTGGGGCAGCGGGGCCTCTTCAGCGACGGTTACTCACAGTAATGAACAGAGACAGTCTTCATCCTCCTGCTCAATTCTCCGAAGGGCAGCTAACTATGAACGAGAGAACGGAAAGGCAACATCTGCTGCGGGACGGCGCACAGACCACCCCTGTCAGGGAGAATTCGGCTCAGTATCGATGGCACGGACTCGCGGAGAACTTCCAGTCCAATCCACTGAAAAACAGCTTACAGCATGTGGTTGGTTTCTGTGAGGGAGGGAGGGAGGGGGCCGCCGAGCCGCTACACAGAGACTAGGCGTTTCTGGTGCTGTAGCTTTACAAATATCTTTCATCTGCATTTTCTCTTTTGTTTCTTAAATTCTCCTTTACGCTCATTCCATCAACATAGCATCACTCGCCCTCACAAACACGCACGCACGCACACAGCTCTGGACAAAATAAAAGAGACCACTCCAAAATGTTCGATTCCAGTGTCTATTGAACTCCAACAAAAGCACACTTCACTCTAGCTGATCGCCTGAACCAAATCATATTTAATGAAGACGAAAGGGTAACACTTGATAAGTTCATACGATGGACATAATACTGTCATAACCATAACATGACACCTGTCATAAACGTCATTGAATACTTACGACAGCTGTCGTTAAGTGTCATTCGGTAACTTATGTGACTTTTGATGCAAAGTCGACATTGTTTGAGAGGTACTTGTTATGAGAACTTGACATAAAGACAACATAAGTATTGTCATAAGTATTCAATGACGTCTATGACAGTGTTATGTCAGTTTTATGAACCCGTACATACCCAGCCATCAACGCGTCTCAAGACGTCTTAAGATGTCTTGAAGACATATATGTTGAGACGTCTTAAGACGTCTATAAGACGCGTCTATAGACATGGGTCTTAAGATGTCTTGAGATGTCTTAAGATGTCTTAAGATGTCTTGAAAATACGAGGATGTCTTAAGATGTCTTGAGATGTCTTGAGATGTCTTAAGATGTCTTGAAATACGAAGATGTCTTGAGATGTCTTAAGATGTCTTGAAGACATATATGTTGAGACGTCTTAAGACGTCTATAAGACGCGTCTATAGACATGGGTCTTAAGATGTCTTGAGATGTCTTAAGATGTCTTAAGATGTCTTGAAAATACGAAGATGTCTTAAGATGTCTTGAGATGTCTTAAGGTAAAACATTACTGTCCACTATTCCTTTTTTGTAGTTGAATTACATTTTAAATGTTTTACATGTGAAACACATTAACACCATGATTCCTTTGAGTGCGTGTTCGTCCTTTTCCTCCTCTGCTGCCACCCCCCTCCAAAAGCTGTAAACCTATAGGGGAAACACTGGAATAATACAGAACATTGTACTTTAAACTACTTTATTTTAACTAGTATTATTCTATGTTACATTTTATAAAATAATATACACACATAAAAATATAATATATTAGCCAATATGAAGAACACATTCATACATTACATGTACATAGAAGATAAAAACACAGGAACAAAAACAACTATTGAACAGGTCATCTGAGAAGTCTTCATTCAGGCCATAAAGGAATCTGAAATGGAGAAAAATGCAAAAACGATTGTAATAATACTATACATCAGTGGGATTTTGTATAGCAGTAACCTGTTGCTGTGTATGAAAATAATGACCTGTATTTGGCTGATTTCGGGCCAGTGAATGGGACACCCCCAGCAGGACAACTGAAGGGTGGCATCCAGGACGGTTTTTGCCTGGGTGAAAATTTAAAAAACCTTCAGATCAACATCAGTCATATTTGCCATGAATGAAAAAGGAAACAGTACGACCTGTAAATTTTGTTGTAAAATTAGTGAACAAACCTCAGGAGAAGACAGTTGCAGCCTCCAAACACACGTCAAGCTGTTCGTCTTCACCCCGCTCCTCTTCTTCGTTCTGCTCTCGTGACTGTAAATGGGACCTGCGCTGTCTGTAAAGCAAAGATAGCGTTTTACTATTCAATCTACAAGCATAAAAGCTAACTTACATGAAGATGGTATGTTAATCACATTTTACACACTGTGTAAGATCTGTTATTTCTTTCTAACCAGCCGTTGCTATGTATAACAGACCGTTGCCAGGGGCCACTCAGCCGTTGCTATGGATGCATAGCAACGGCTGTTAACCTGAGTTTCTCTTCCAGAGAAAATTTTATAGATCAAAAAGATCGCTTTTTAAACACAATTGGTCTTAAATTATTAATTTCACCCGCGAACAGCTTTGCAATAACCGAGTAATGAACAAGCAGGTTATCCCTCACTTAGCTAGCAGTTAGCCGTTGGTTAGCCCACCGTTGGCAGCCATTAGGGTTCATATTAGAGACGATATAGGGGGTGGAGGGGAAAATTAAACAGTACGACCTATAAATTTAGTTGTAAAATTAGTGAACAAACCTCAGGAGAAGTAGTTGTCTCCAAACAAATGTCAAACTGCTGTCCAGCAACTCAGACGTCCTCTTCACCCCGCTCCTCTTCTTCGTTCTGACGGCTCAACGGCAGACTGCTCACGTGACGTCACCGTGCGTGTACGTGCCCTGCGTCGCGTCTGTCAGGCGAGCTTACTTTACTGAATGAGTTTCACCCGTGACCTGCGCTGTGTCTTTCAGGCTGCATAACCTGTCTCACTTACTCAAATGAGTGTGAGTGAGAGTGTGCGTGTGTGTTTGTGTAATTAATTAATTTAAACCTCCAATAACATTATATAAGATTTTACAAGAAAATATAATTAGGCAAAATTATTATCATAAAACTCCAGTTGAAGCAAGACAGCTTGACCATGCTTTTGAGACAGGCCACATACAGACAAAAAAAAGATGTCTTAAGACATCTCAAGACACTCATGTCTTCAAGACAGAATTCTGTCTGAGAGCAGCCGCTGCCTTTGCATGTCTTAAGATGTCTTCAAATGTTTGTCTTGAGATGTCTTAAGACATGTCTTAAGACATGTCTTAAGACATCTCAAGACATCTCAAGACACTCATGTCTTCAAGACACAGAATTCTGTCTGAGAGCAGCCCATGTGCTGCTTTTGCATGTCTTGAGACATGGGTGCATGTCTTCAAATGTTTGTCTTAAGATGTCTTAAGACGTCTCAAGACGTCTTGATGTGTACAGACGTCTTAAGATGTCTTGATTCAGCTTATTGAGACATCTTAAGACGTCTTGAGACGTCTTTAGACGCGTTGATGGCTGGGTATGTATTCAAGTAAAATGTTACCGAAGAAAGATTATGAATAAATAAAAACACTGCTGCGATTAAAAAATGGTATTATTCCACCAATTTTGATTTCTAAACTCTTCCTAAGTTTAAACAGTAGTGTTGTGTTGTTTTAAAATGAATATGAACTTGTTTTGTTCTATACAAGGTCTGAAAACACTTCAAATAAATGTTCTAAATGACAATATTTTTATTTCCAATTTGGGAGACATTTTGTCAGTAGGTTATAGAATGAAACAAAAGTGTTCATTTTACTCAAACACATACCTGTGAATAGTAAAACCAGAGGAACTGATCATGTTGAAGTGGTGTCTTAATTTTTTCCAGAGCTGTATATACAGTATATAGCTAGACGTCGCCGTAGCACCTGTGTGAAGTCACATGTGCACAATTAGCCGGCACCCGCCCCCTTTAACTCGACCTAAGCTTTCAAAACTCCCACTCATCCAGACACCTCTACTCCACACACGCAACTCGGAGCCTGTTTTTGCACACATAGGCGTTACAGACGTGCAGTGAAAGATGGGTGGGCTGCACGATAACAAGTCCCAGTGCTTTAGAAAAATATGGCACTGACTGAGAATGTGTGTGTGTGCTTGCTTGCGTGTGAGGTGCCCTGGCTATCATAAAGGCCATGTAAAATGATGAAGTAAAAGGGATCAGAGCCATCGCTTTGAAGAGGAAGGCAGCAGCGATAGCGTTTGCGCACACCAAGGCATCCTAAGCACACCCTCGAATGCATATACCATCATGTAAATATAAAGCCGTTCACACACAAACACACATGCTGACCCAAGGGGTTTCCACACTCCAGCGCGGTCGCCACCCACTTGTGCCCTGTAGAAGAGGGACACGGAGGAGAAGGGGGGGGGATCAGACTTCTGTTTTCTCTGGGTCCCGGCAGAGAAGCCCTTAATCCCCGGCCTAGTCTGAGCAAATATCTCCGCCAGGCACGCTCCACACACAGCCTTAATCAAAACAGCCAAGGGGGTGACTGAGTCGCACTTTCAATTTCAAGTTTGCTTCATCTGCCATGTACTCTGTATCTTACGGAGAGATCTTCAAACTTCAAACGCAGCATTTCAAGTTCCTACGACCAGATGTAAAGGAGATACCTGTGTTTTATACTCCACTCTCAGGTTAACGTATGCATTCAACATTAAAACACAAAGCTGAACAAGGCATCGGCAAATTCTGTTTTATTCATGATTCTGATTCGACTTGTTATTCTCTGTGGATGATTTGTATTCTGAGACTTTTTATTTCTATATTTCATTTTAAACCACAAAGCTGATTTTCCTCGCTGCGACAGAACAGAGAGATCGTGGCTGGCAAGAAGACGCGGAGACAGAAATGTTCAGCAGTCGTTGGGTTTTGAGTTTAAAGACGTTCTCATGAAAATGACCAATTGTTTGTTCGTGATGAAAAGACGTTTCACCATTGGATTGCATGCGAGTAATAAAACGAGGGACTGCTCTTTTGAACTGTCAGTTCTGTGCCTGGAGTACAGCAGACAACACACAAAATTAGCAATTAAGATTGTCTGGGACTCGGACTCTTTCCAGACATGTGTGTTTTGACTTCGAAGTTTTCACGCATCTCTCCTTAAAGAGAACCTTCTTCAAACGAGCTGCTGCCTTTCAAAAGGGTCATAATTGATCCTGACACATGATTAAAGACGTGTTCATGTTAAGCTCAAATTTTCCCCTCTCCTGGACGAAAAGCAGGGACAGAGCTCTAAACAAGACGGCCAGATCGGAGTCCGGGGCGTCCTCAGGGGAGGAGAGGTTTGCCCCGTTGAGGGGAGGCTCTGTAAGGCCCTGCCACTCAGCGCTGGAGGCTTTTAGTCACACAAACGCAGCCGAGTGCATTAGTATGGATGCTAGAGGTGGGTGTGTTGTGTTGTATGTAAATATTAACGGCCTTTCCTTTGGTTATCTGAAACTCAAGGAGGTTTGGAAGGTTACTATACGATACATATACTTTATTAACCCCAAAAGGGAAATGAATTTGTCTGTTTTAGCTCATCTACTATTTGCAGAAGCATTAAAAAGCCTGACTAGCTCCATTTTCAATGAAAGAACAGAGGTATACCATCAGTAGTTGAGAAAAAAACAACAACAAAAACAAAGCAAAGGGTGAGTAAAAACTCAGAGCTAGCATACTTTGCTATAAGGCGTGGCACCTACAGTAAGAAAACTATTTGCATTAATTGCATTAACCCCAAAAGGGAAATGTATTTGTCTGTTTTAGCTCATCTACTATTTGCAGAAAGCCTGACTAGCTCCATTTTCAATGAAAGAACAGAGGTATCCACCAGTAGTTGAGAAAAAAACAAAACAAAACAACAAAAAGCAAAAGGTTGAGTAAAAACTCAGAGCTAGCATACTTTGCTATAAGGCATGGCACGTAAGTAAGAAAACTATTTGCATTAATTGCATTAACCCCAAAAGGGAAATGTATTTGTCTGTTTTAGCTCATCTACTATTTGCAGAGGGATTAAAAAGCCTGACTAGCTCCATTTTCAATGAAAGAACAGAGGTATCCATCAGTAGCTGAGAAAAAAACAAAAGAAAACAACAAAAACAAAGCAAAGGTTGAGTAAAAACTCAGAGCTAGCTTACTTTGCTATAAGGCATGGCACGTAACGCTGAACATTTTGTGTTTTTAATGTCATTAGACATTTAAAAGACAAGTTAAACTTTCTGGGGGAAAAAATACATAACAAAAGTCACATCTGTTAGCCAAACACAAAGCTAGAGCCAGGAAGTGATCAGCGTAGCTTCGCTTTAAAAGACTGGAAATGGGAAGAAAACAGCTGGTCTAAAGCTCCAAAAAATCTAAAGTGTGGCTGCACATAGTGAAAACATTTGCTTATTCACTTTCTTAACCAATTCACAGAGGAGATGATTGATTTGTATTTGTACGCTAAATAAGAAGCCAGCGAGTGCCTGGAGGCCATTAGCTTGGCTTCACATGAAGACCGGAGGAAACAGCTTTTAAACTGTCCAACGTCTAAATGAAAAAATAAAAACAGGCCAACAGCTCTTAAACCTGTTAGTTTAATCACTGCATAATCTATTGTTTGTCATGAAATGCTTTAAGCGCATAACTTGCCCTCAAAACCAAAAACTGTCATTTTAACAGCAATTTGTGGTTTGGGGGGAGAATGAGCATGTAACGTCTGATCTGCCAAGATCATGTCTTCTCTTTTAATATTTTCCCTCGTTGGACTGTGGTGGATTGGGATTTTCACATTTTTTGCAAAATATAATAATAGAAATAAAAATAATAAAACTTCTTTGTGTTTTTTTTCTTCACTTTAGCTGGAATCATTGATTTCCTGTTGTTCCTCCTCTGCGACAAGTTACTCCTCACAGTGTAAATTAGTTTTATAAAATGGCAGCAGGGTGAGACCCATGCAAAATGGTGTTGGTTTTTGTCTTCTTTTTTTTTTATCTCCCTCTGTTTCAGACAGACGGGAACAGTTGCTTTAGAAGAAAATTAGCCTGTGTGGCCTGAAACAAATAGCTCTAAATAAATCATCACATACTTATTCCCATTCACTGCACAGTCTCTGTTTGCCTTATGAATAAATGAGAACTGGCCCCTGTTTACCTCCCACTCATTACAGACGTTGGCCCATCATGCTCGGAGGTCCCCGCACACACAGGAGATGCATTATTGCAGAAAAACTCCTCTATCCCTCACAAAAACTCATGCACGTCATACAGCACAACAAACATTCAAGCTGCTTTAACTTTTTTTTCTGTTATGTGGCATTACACAGGAACAACACTCAACTCCATACACATTGAAGCAAAAAAAAAAAGGAGCTTGTTAATAATTGACAGAGTGCCACAGCGCCGGGCCTTCGAAGGGACGGCATGCAAACACCATGAAAGAAAAAAAAAAGCAGTCAAGGCTCTAACAAGTAATTATTTATCACCCCGGGCTAAAGCTGTGGAGGCAAAGTGTTGCTGGAGAGAGGCGACGTGATGAACTGGCCTGGAGGAGAGCAGCACCACGAGGTGTTACAGACGGATTCAATATTACATCTCGGACTGTTTGACTTTGTTTTGGTGGAGCGGGTCACGGCACGCTGGGGATTGATGTAGAGATAGACGGAGAGCAGGGCAGGCAGGCGATGTGGGGAATCTGAGCTGTTGGGAGAATTCCTCCCTTTGGTCTAATGAATTAGATTTAGCCGGTCGCTCCTCCTCAGACCCGTTTTGGGGAATGTCGAGGAGGTTGTGCGTGCTGAAATCTCTATGACACATAACACTTGAGTGTGTTTATCCAGCGTCACTCCCCCCTCCGTTCTGTCACTCCACCCAACTTCAGGGGGGCTCCAGCTCCA
This sequence comes from Decapterus maruadsi, assembly GCA_030347415.2. NCBI lineage: Eukaryota > Metazoa > Chordata > Actinopteri > Carangiformes > Carangidae > Decapterus > Decapterus maruadsi. The sequence goes on along the minus strand of CM064888.1, from coordinate 5,294,250 downwards.
CTCCCTTCGTTCAGCCTTTTTTAGTTTAGTTAAGGTTTGTCTTGAGTGCCACTGGGGTCATTGTGTGGAGCATATGTATGAGCTATGGCTGCTACCATCAGTGACCCTTGAACTCATAAATATGGCCGCAATGGCAGCGCGTTTCTCTTTGGCCAGAGGAGTGTGTTGCTGTTAGAGCTCCGAGTGAAATCAGGTGATGGATTTGTTTCTGGGGATGCCACAGTAATCAGCGTCAAGTGTTTCGCCATACACATACACAGGCTGTTGTAAGGTACATATGCTCCTCGGCTGTGATGTATTGCTGCCCATAATGCCGCCAAGGCCTTTAAAAAACAGTAATAAAGCTTGTGGACGTCTCTTGACAGGCTGCTCTTTTCTCCGCATGCTTTGTGCTCATGCTGCGACTTGGTATTTATCTAACGAGGAAAAAACACATTGAGATTACAATGTGTTTTCAAGTGTATCCTTGTCGACAGAAAATACCAAATACGCCTCTCAAGACCGAAATTAGTGTCTTATAAATCACAGATAAAAACACCTCCGGTTTAGTTGTGCTGCTGGCTCCAGTCAGTGGTGGGAAGCCACTGAGGGATCCCACCTTTGACATTGTAAAGATACTTTTAGACAGCGAGCAGCAGCTGCAGCCTCCTTTCTCTCTCTCTCTCTCTTGCTTAAACGTGGCTATTTGCTGCCGCCACCTGAGTTGATGATAGCTCAACATTTTCAGCCTGTTGTCGCTGCTTGCCGTGCAGCCATGGCAACCACAGGACAACAAACTTCACTTAACTGCTGTCCTACTTTTTCTGAATTATACACCTCCTCACTAACAGAGAGAGAGAGAGGGGAAAAAAACATCACCGAGGAGAAAGTCTGTGAGGAGCATCAGCTTCAAAGTTTGATTATGCAGTGGAGACCAGTAAACAACGTTGGTTTCCTCTCTATTTAGCTGCAGAGTGAAATTAGAGGAGGTAAATGAGCAGCGTGTCCTGTTGTTGCTCCTTTAAAAACACATAATGTTGGCTTTGTCGGGCAGTTGGAAGCATGAAGCTCACATACATTATGACTTCCTGGTGAAGCTCATCACTGGCAGGTGAACAAAAGCAACTGGCAGCAACACATGCTAAGGAGGGGGCACATGGTGCATGTAACTGCCTCCTGAGAACGAGCGCACTGAAATAAACTTCTAAATCAGACCAAATCACCTTAAAGGGATAGTTCAACATTCTGGCCGATTGCCATAATCCCTATAGTTTGAGTAGGTTCGTTACCTTTAATTGTCGGTGCAAGCTATTTTTAGAACGGTGGAGCAGAGCCGCTAGCTCTTGTAGACAAGTTGTGACCTGCACATTCACCACGCTATGAGATAATAATGGAGCGTTAGTGAGCGAGTTGTTTTACAGTAGAGGTAAATTCATGGGGTTCAGTTTTTCAGCAAGCAGTCATTTGCCTCCCACAACTCTGCCTGGTAACGTTCTGTTATTATTTCATAGCGTGGTGAAGGTGCAGGTCGTGTTGTTGGATCATGTATTTGATGAGGGAAACCAAGAAATCCCATGATCCTCCGTAGCGTAGCTCTGAGCAGCTCACGGCTCTGCTCCGCCATTCTAAAAATAACTTGCACCGACAATTAAAGGTAATGAACCTACTCCTAAAACTATAGGGATTATGGCAAATTTGCCAAAATGTTGAACTACCCCTTTAAAGAGAGAGGAATAAATCTCAAATGTGCGTTTCAACAGCAGAACATGCTCCCTGTGCATGACTTTACTGTACAGCAGCAGGAAGAAAGGGATATGATCAGCATTGGCATCTCTATCAGTGTGTGTATGTTGCATAGATTATGTGTGTGCATGTGCGTGTGTGTAGGTGTGTGCGTGCGTGTGTGTCAGGTAAGTGATCCAGGTGCATAGCAGCAGAGGGGCTCGGGTGTCCTGTTTCAGGCAGCAGCTGGTGAGCGAAGCCTGGCCCGGGTCATCCACAGGGACCCTGCCCCCTCGTCACCTCCTCCCGGGCTCGGCTCCGCGCTCGCTCGCCCGCCCTCCCCTGTCATCGTCATCTGATCTCAGACCCGAACACATGGGAACAGCAGCTCTGCAGCACGACAATGGAGCTCTTTTAATTATCCGGGACAGTGTCCTCGCTCAGGTGATGACGGCTAAAATGTATTTGTCCCCCTCCACCCCACCCCACCCCACGCCACCCCCCAGTCATGAGACGGGCACTTCAGGCATTCAGGCATGTAGCCTCGGAGGCACGGTGATAATTGATCACATTGTAGAAGCGTGTTCACAATACAAAGGCCATGTAGGTGAGCAGTGTTGCTTTAAACCCAGATTAGCACAGTGGACCGCCTCATGCAGTCCACATGTTTACATACGGTATTTGAAATAACAGTAACACTTTACTTGACGCCTATCTCTGTAATACATTATAACCACACTTATTATGAGTTATAATGCAGTTATAGCACTGTATAACTATAGTTATAAACACTATATTATCATAATGCTTTACAACAATAAGCATAACACACTATAAAGCACTTTATCATGACTTATACAGTAAGGTCAGGTAATAGGTTAAAATTGTTATAAACTCACTGGCAATGACCACATCAATAATGCATTATTAATATAGTTATAATTTGCTTATAAACGTGTAACTATCATTACAAACACATAAGAATAAGCCATCATAGAGAATTTTATAATGGCTTATAAGGTCTTAGTATTATAATAGAGTTATAATGTTCTATAATGTGTTATGCTCATGTTGTAAAGTCTTATGTGATTTATGAGTGTTTATAATGATAGTAATACGCGTTTATAAGCCAATTATAACACATAATATTACATTATAATACCTGACCTTATAAATCAAGATAAAATGCTTTATAGTGTGTTATGATTGTTGTTATGAAGCATTATGATCATTTATGGGTGCTTGTAACTATAGTTATACAGTGTTATAACTGCATTATACCTCATTACAATGTGTTATAGAGATAGGCGTCAGGTAAAGTGTTACCGAAATAACTAATATAACTACTACTACTAATGCACAGGCATTCAAATTGATCTTTTCTTTCCAAACAGTGGCTTTTTTTCCCCCAACAGCTGTTCGAGACTCTGATGTGAAACTACTGTAAAAACTGAGAGACTGAGACAGGTAGAAAGAGAGAGCTGCTCAAACATTCAAGTAATACACCACAGTACACAAAACACTTCCCCCGGGATCTGCTGCTGTCTTTGTTTGCCTAACTGTCTTCTCCTGTTTGTACTGCAGGATGACCAACATACACGGGTCTCTTGTCACAGCACAGGAAGCTTTTTTCAACCTGTCTCTCTCTCTTTCTCTGTCTTCTTGTCTCTGCTGCTGCAGATGTGACCCAGGGCTTCACATCTTTGTTTTCTATTACCACTCACTTCACTTCCGCAGCCACACGTGAACCCTCTTCTCCACCAGGGAGCAGGTTCATCTATAAAACCCTCCGTCGGCCTCATGCACGTCCACTTCTCTTCTATCCCGACTGTTCAATTTTTAATATCTGATACTAGACAGAGTCACAGCCCAGACAGAGGAGACACAGCTATTTTCATGCTCGTACAGTACACGCAAACTTTGATTCAATGTGCATTTTATCTGATAACTGATGATACTCCCACAGAGCGGGGTTATATCAAAGCTTCTGTCCATCTCTCCATGCAATCAAAGGTTGTCAAAGTTCAAATCTACTGAGATTTTCTTCCCGTCAACGACACAGAGCCAGCATTGTGTTGTGATTTTGTCACTTATTGTCTTGTGTGTTGACCTTATATTACAGATTAGTGCATGTACCATAAAAAAAACACTTGCATGCAGCAGAACTGTTAACTGCTGTCACACAAGATAACATTCAGAGACATACTGTAGCTGTTCTTAATGAGAAACAGGGTTAATTTGTTTGGCCTCATTTCCGTTGCTGACAAGTTTTCCACATTAAGATAACAACACAAAGACGGGACGACACAGACGCATGAAGGAATTCGGAGTTTGTTATTATTAAAGCTACAAAGGGTCAAGACGAGAAGAGCGAACGGTCAGGCGGATATTCTTTTTTTTACCGCCGGATCCTCGACTCATGCAAATCGTGACTCGGACGTCGGCAGTGGCCGAGCGAGAGGTTGAGGAGGATACTGTATATGTGGGACAAATTAAACAGGCTTTATGCTCTGGGTTTTAAAGCATGGCCTCTTCAGCTCACCAAGGAAATTGAGTTTGTGACCGAAAAAATGCACTTTCCTCTTAACCCCCCTGACCAGCCGTCACAGACACACAAACTTTCTCTTTGAAGGCTAAACGGGCAGAAACGAGGGAGGATTGGCTGTTCTGGGGAGTTATGGAAGCCCTGATCCTATTACCCGCCCCCCCCTCCTGAAAAATGTGTCTGCAGGGCCCAGGAGCTTTTAACCTTTAGCTGCTCTGCGCTTTGATTCATGGGGGCGGCGGTGCTCTTGTGTGAGCGTTGCCTTCTTCTTCTTCTTTTTTTTTTTTTTGTCAGTGCTGCACTGGCCACTGGAAAATGTAGCGTCTGTGCTTTTCTGGCCAGGAGGTAAGAATGACAGTCTTTTACTGTAAGTGGAGGTATTCCCTTTGTCCAGAGAAAAGGAGGGATAAATGAATCAGGGAGTTCCACTTACAGCTAATAAATACAAGAGGGAGGCCTGCAGCTATATTTTGGTCATAATACTGTACAATACGAACCACATTGACTCAGGATGCTCAACCTAACACTATAAACAATGCCTCTCCCTCATGTGTCAACTAGTTTTAATTATACTCAGTCTCTTGCAGCTGCACGTGCTTTCTAATCACAGTTAAAGGGAGAGTCCAGAACATCACAGAGCCCGACGCCTTCATGAACCTGCATGTAAATAGTTAGCTGGAACTCTGAGGCAAAGAGTTTCAGACAGAAACAACATGACGTCTCGGCTCAGACGTCGAGCAGGGACTTGGTAATGTCTCTCGCAATTACAAGACAAAGAGATGCACAAACAAGTATACACTCAGACGGGGCGAGCGAGCGACTCGCAAACATGTTTATTTGATGGGATTTCCAAATGCTTCATTTCACCCAGGACTTGGGAGAGGAGGAGAGTGTTTCCAAACAAAGACGCCTCATCAGTGAGTAATCTGGCGCTGAAGTGCGACGTGTTTGTAGGACACTGACATAATTTGTCCATATTTATTTCATCAAGCGTTTTTAAAACTCTGCAGCTGCAAATCGACAAAATAAGGAGCTTGATAAATAGCTCATCTAGTTATGATCTCTCCTCTTTTTGCGATGTGGATGCAGCATCGCTGATTAATATCTGCAAGACGCTTCATTTCAGATTAAGGAGGTTAATTCAAAAAGGGGACGCGACATTAAAAAGAGCTGACAAAAGGCGTGTTGCCTTTGTTGTCCGACAACAAAGATCTCTTGAGGTTTTTTTTCACGACTATCACACATCGGTCGGCCTCCTCCTGCGATTTCTACTTGTGTGGCGGTTCCATAACTCGCCGTGCACCTCGGCTAACGTGTTGGCTCAAATACCAGAGAGAAGCTCTGAAAACAGGCATTAAAGCAGCCTAAATCCCCCAAGTAGCTGTGTGCTTAGCATGGTCTCTGAAAGGTATCCAACCATTTATGTGAAACCTAAGCACTTCTTGATCAAAGGCTTTCAAAAGACTGCGAGGTGAATGAGGAGCCTTGTAGAATTCTCACTTGATTACTTTTTTTTTTTTTCAGTCAGCACAAGACTGTGTGTGTGTGCACGCGTGTGTGCATGTGTGTGTGTTTAGTGTCTCTAAAGACAGGAATCTTTCACCAGGGAGAGCGGATTAACACATCAAATCCAGCCCTTCAATCAATAGGGAGGTAATGGAGCGATAGAAAATATCTTCACACTGCCAGCCCGCACACTGAATTTAAGCAGCTTTCTCTTTTGCGCAACCCAAATTGCACACAAACCACACAAAATAAGACAAGTAAATACTGTTTTAGGAAGGTCTTGTTGCATGATGATGAGGTTTGATAAGAATGAGATCATAAGGAGAGTATAAAAAAAATTGGGTAAGTTTATGCAAACCCATTTATTATTTATGACATTTTATTTTGAAATTTTATACGACTGTGCCTCTTGTCCCGGTTGGAAAAACGAGGCGAAAACATTTCCAAAAACATTATTCACCACTGTTTCTTCTGGCTTGAGCCTGGATCCTGCACAAACTCCTGACAGTAGGTGCAACACGGCTGAGTTTGTTTGCACAAACACGACCCCTGACCTCTTCCTACGGACTCCCGACCTTTCTCGCTGACCCGTCAACAAACCAATTTGTCGGCAGTGACCTTCGAGGTCTGAAGCGGCGGCTGTGGCTGCTCGGCTCGGCTCGGCTCTTTGCAGACAGCCCCTCTCTTCACAGTCAATAACAGAACTTTGTAAATACTTAAACAAGAGAAAAAGAGCAAGAGTCCTTAGTGCCGAGCCATAAATATTAATGAATGCTGCTGCCTCTGTTTTATGCATGTTTGGTCCCAAAAGTTAATGTGGTGTTTAACATTAAGCTTGTGCAACACTCAGCACTTTCTATAGCATACTGTCACGTTGCTGGTTTTTCTCCACCGTAGCACGAGTCCTATCATTTTCATAAAGCAGCGGATAATAAGGACGATTACGCACACACTGGCCATTTCAGGGAGTTTCAGACATTTGGTTCAAAGTTTGAGTTTTACCATCACTATTTTAAAAACCGAGTCCCAACCTTTTTGCACTTGAGACAGAATTGTATCCATGCGTCAGTTTTAGGATACAGTCTATCTACTGCACTCTCTAAATGAATGGATAATCACAAGGATATCATGAACAACAACAGTAATCTAAGTGATTCAACTAAGTGATTATAAAGTGAATATAGGAAACAATTGCACAGTAGTTTAAGAATAAATTTGACAACTTTTATAAGTTAATAAAGCGTTGTCACACTAGTCACCATTAGGCTCTACAGGTCTGGCCCAGTCTTTTCAGAGTTAGACATCTGTGAGATATGAGTTGGGCTTAAAGGCAGGAAAGAAGACAGGAGCTGAAGCCAATGATTGGCACAGAGGAGTAAACTGTATATATGATGATTGGCACGTGTAGTTAATGACTGATCGCGGATCCTGCGGCGTGACCACGATCCACCTTGTCGAGGCCCAGCGTGAGCGCAGCTGTGGAAACAGTTTGCTCCACAGTTTTTCCTTGTCTCCTATGACATAACATATTAGCAGCACCCTCTCTGTGAATTGGTGTCATGCATGGAAGCAAGAAAAAGAAATCTAAGAAGGTCTGTTAAGGTAGCGTGAGGAGACCATTGAGGATTTAATGTCCCTTTTCCTCGCCCTCTCTTCTTCTTCATTCCTGCACTTTTTCCAGTTTCCCGCTCTCTTCCTCTGTCTCCCTCTCTCCTTCCCTGGCTGGAAAAGCTCAATGACAGGTCGAACATGTTAATACCAGGACCTGGAGGAAAACCAGGACCAGGAGAGAGTACATTGTCTGTACTCAGCTGCAATCAGTGTACAAGGACTCAGCTGCTTTAAAGGGATAGTTTGACATTTTTGGCAAATAATCCCCATAGTCTTAGTAGTAGGTTTGTTACCTTTAAATGTCGGTGCAAGCTATTTTTAGAACGGCAGAGCAGAGCCGCGAGCTGCTCAGAGCTACGCTACGGAGGCTCATGGGATTTCCTGGTTTCCCTCATCAAACTCATCAAATACACAATCCAACAACTCCACAACGCTCTGGTGGACAAGTGGACAAGTTCACCACGCTATGAGATAATAAAAGGAACGTTACAAGACTGAGTTGTTTGAGGTCTCTGCATTTCCCTCCAAAACAACACTGTGTGGTAACGTTGTGTTATTATCTCATAGCGTGGTGAATGTGCAGGTCACAACTTGTCCACCAGAGCGTTTTGGAGTTGTTGGATTGTGTATTTGAGGAGTTTGATGAGGGAAACCAAGAAATCCCATTAGCCTCCGTGGCGTAGCTCTAAGCAGCTCACGGCTCTGCTCCGCCGTTCTAAAAATAGCTTGCACCGGCAATTAAAGGTAACAAACCTACTCCTAAAACTATAGGGATTATGATAATGGGCCACTTTGCCAAAATGTTGAACTATCCCTTTAAACCAGTCACTGACTGTCTGTGGCTTTAGGCTGATGACTCCCCACCTCTGTTCTATGGTGATGTCAGCTCTTATCAAACACAGTGCACCTACATGCATGCGTGCACGCAACATAAACACAGCTATATGTAACTTTCAGGGTAAATGAGTTACTAGCGTTGCCCGGCGCCTCCTTGGCATCCGTCACCGTTTCCCCGCAGCAGATGGAGAGCGCCTGCATTAACGCTGATGGTGCCCGTGAATCTCTGAGGCCTCGTTCCTCTCGTTCGCTCTTTTCAAGCACTATGAACAAAAGCAGCATTTCAAAATTGTCAGAGCAGCAGAGGGGACTGTGTGAAAACGCGATAAGACAAAAACGACCACACTGGGCGCCGCGGCACAAAAGAGAATCTGGAAGGTAGAAAAGACAGAGCTCTCGTGACAGATTGCATTCGTGAGGTGTGTCAGGAGCTGAACTGGTCAGAAATGCAACATATGATTTGTTATTGAAGAGCTCTAATTAAAATAGCTGAAGCTTGACTTTAAAAAAAAGAAAAAAAAACAGGCAAGCCGTCATAGTGTGGAATAAAAAAATTGGCACCTAGAGAAAATTGATAGTTGTCCTGGACCTTTATGATACATGGTGGTGCGCACAAAAGCCACGATATTTTGATGTATCTCCACAGTTTTGTTTATGTTGTAAATCCAGGCAGAAACATGAAATAAAATATATAAGCCTGGAGCACAGGAAAATGAAAAAAGACCCTGCTTTGCACAGAGGGAAGAAAAAAAAAAATCTGTAAAACAATGACTCTCACAGCTCTCCAAATGTAATCTGTAAAAAGTTTTATCATCTTGTCAAACAAGTTCCTGCCAGTATTCTCCTTAAAAAAAATTTGAATTCATTTGCAGCTGGAACTTTTTCAAAAACAAGAGACTCTACCTGGAAGTTAATGCGGAGTATCAGCTAATGGACACGGAACGGGCTTGACTGCTCAAAAAGCTGTCAAAGTGAACATATGGATGCGGAGGTCAAGGGAAGGGAAGAAGAACATTAAGAGGCATTAAAAAGGTGGCAGCTCTCAATGTGTTGCTGGATGAGAGGCGAGAGTCGGAGCAGGCTGAGAGGCAGGGCGCTGGCACCCGCACACAATCCATTTGTTCATGGCACGGGCGTTAATGGCTGAAGCCGCTCTGAGCCAAAAAACATAAGGGAGCGCTTTAATCAAAACTTTGCATGCATTACCTCCACAGATCTAGGCAAACATTTGCAGAAGGTGGGCAGGAGGTGAGCAAAAGTCAGCTCGGTCTCTCGAGTTTGGGGGGGGACGATGGAGTGGCGGGCAGGGCAGGAGGGGGTGTAAAGTCTAAAAAACAACCCAGGTCCCTGTGCCTGCGTGGACCACATGTCGGGGGGAAATGAGGAACGTGTGCGGTATCAGGATGGTGGCAGGCAATGGAGGTTCGAACACGGAGGTAGGATTAGGGCTGTCAATAGACCACAGTGTGGCTGATCCTGTCAGAGCTGTGCCGGGGGTTAAAGACCAGGAAATCAGTCTCACAGCACACACACATGCACACACACTCGTGCACGCACCAACTTAAAAGGGATAGTTCACCCAAAATTGAAATTTCACTCATTATCTACTCACCCTCATGTCGACTAAGGGCTGGAAGAAGTTTCAGAGTCCTCCGTGGCTTCTCTGAGTTCTCGGCGTAACAGTGCATGTCCATGTAACGGTTGCAAATGTATACCAACTGTCTTCGTAACAAAAAGACACACCAAAAAACATCCAAATACCTCCATGCTGCTCGTATGTACTGTAATGTCCGGCTTGTATTGAAGCCCCGAAAAAAATTAAATGAGGCTATATTTCAAGCTTGTTTGTAGCGGAAGAGGAGCTTCGAGAAGCTTCCGCTACAAAACAAGCTTTAATTATAGATATAAATATAAATATAATATCCATTTGCAACCGTTACATGGACATGCACTGAGTAGGTAATGAGTGAAATTTCAATTTTGGGTGAACTATCCCTTTAATGCTGTGTGGGTGCAGGCTGCTCTTGCAGACCTTCCTCTGGTGGCTGATGAGGTGTCTTAGCTGATTAATGCCACACACAGAACTTTGGAGGTCATTTCCAGGACTTTAATTAGGCCAGGCACTAACTAAATCACTCTTACACAAGTGAGCTCTCAGTCGAGTAGCTACGTATATCTTCAAGTGGGCTCAGATGAAGGAAAGGAAACCTGATTACCGTGTTTACCCGAGGACTCGTCCCCACATGTAAAGGTCAAGGAGGGGGGGGGGTTATAATGGAGAATCACTTATACCTACTGTAGATACAGGAGATTCCAGGCAAAATGAAAAGTTATGCAGCCTCTTTAAGCAGTTTGTGCGAAAGGCAGAGGTTGTTTGGGAGACTCATGCCGAGGTCAGACACACCCAAATCAGATTAACAAGCACGAATTAAAGTAATTTACCAACTCTATGGAGAGACTGATCCCATTAGAACAATGACCCGTTCCTCCTCCTCCACGAAAACCTGCAGGAACTGACTTCTTTTTTTTTTTTTTAATGGCCTCTAATTAATTGACCATCAAATCTGCCCACCAGCACATCTGTGACAAGTTATCTTATTTACTGATTCATAGCTCTTCCTGTTTGCAGAGCTCTGTTCAAATAAAGCATGGATTTGCGTCTCATTACATCACAGAGCGGAGGTGAGGGGTCTGTCACGCCCGGGGCCATGTGGAAGCAGCTCGTAAAGCAAATGAGGTTGTCATGAATTCTGGTGTATTTATCTTAAACATCCTAGTTTAAAGCTTCTCTGATATTTATACATAAACGGTGGATCCATCAAATAAACCAAACTCTATAGGAGCACTTTAGTGTCTTTTTTTACCATGCAATTTCCCTTTGGTCACTCTCATTAACCTTCTTTCTGAATAAAAAATAAAATACAGCTAATAAACCTATTGCATGCTACAGTTAGCACCTATAGCCTTTAGCATTTAGGAGCTAAATGGTAATGGTTAATGGTAAAACTGCAGCATTTCATTTCCCATAATGAATCAATTTTAAAGAGGAAATGAAACAGTCAGCCAAATGAATACAGTTCATTTGGCTGGCTTCCAGTGTGCTTAAAAATTGTCAAACTAATACATGAAACGTAACCATTAAGGAGAAATTTTAAGTTTAATTTTGCATTTTTTAGCTAGTGCGCAGCCATCGTTCTGTGACATCACCGGATTGGTCGGCTCTGCTCGCCTGACAGTGAACGTGAATGAGAACTACAGACAGAGATGTGAAAAATTAAACTGTGGAGGCACAGGATCAGAGTTAACACCGGAGAGACACTGCTGTACTGCTCCTTCGTGTGACAACGAGTTTTACAGTGTTGAAACGTAGAAAAAACAGTTTGTTTTCATTAATTACGGTTAATGAGCAGCCGTACGGCTGCTGCAGCACCCAAATCAGATCCTCATCTAAACTCCGACTGCAGCGTCTGTGTGATCGACTCTTACAGCATGTTTACATCAGAGGAAAACTAAGAGTAGAGAAAGTTGATCATTCCCCGGATCAACCGAACAATGACCTCCGTCAGTTTTCAGTTTCACTCCTACAGCGCATCCTGCTCCGACCGAAAACCACCGCAGGGAACTGAACCTCCATCACACACACACACAGCAGCGATCTGATGTAAACCTGGGCTTTGACTGTAATAAATAACCTCCATCACCACAGTCTAACTCATCAACACACTGTTCACCCACCTACAGGTTTCACAGCAGCTTGAAAGTCCAGGAAATGTTCTTACCTTCACTCTTGTGTCGGAAACAGCAGCAGCAATAATCATCCAGCTCTACGTGTTAATAATCCACCATTACGTCCCGCGTTTCATCCATTGTGGAAAAAAAGAAAAAAAAAGTTTTAGCTAGCTAGCTTCAAGTGTCCTGACAGGAGAAGCTGACATGAAGAGACAGTAAATCATCTCTAGACCTGGTAAGCGCCGTTTCTGATCGGCCCACTCTCTCCCGGTCTAACGTTACTTCCACCGGGACGCGGCCCGCTGCTCAGCGCGGTGTCACGGCGGTCTGGACCGGAGCGGCTCTGGTCTGGATTCGGTCACGTCACCAGGTCCAGAGATGATTTACTGTCTCTTCATGTCAGCTTCTCCTGTCAGGACACTTGAAGCTAGCTAGCTAAAACTTTTTTTTTCTTTTTTTCCACAATGGATGAAACGCGGGACGTAATGGTGGATTATTAACAAGTTAGAGCTGGATGATTATTGCTGCTGCTGTTTCCGACACAAGAGTGAAGGTAAGAACATTTCCTGGACTTTCAAGCTGCTGTGAAACCTGTAGGTGGGTGAACAGTGTGTTGATGAGTTAGACTGTGGTGATGGAGGTTATTTATTACAGTCAAAGCCCAGGTTTACATCAGATCGCTGCTGTGTGTGTGTGTGATGGAGGTTCGGCGTCTCTCCCCCTGCGGTGGTTTCACCTGTTTAGGCAGTGAAACTGAAAACTGACGGAGTAACGTCAGGTTGTAGTCGGTTGATCCGGGGAATGATCAACTTTCCTTACTCTTAGTTTTCCTCTGGATGTAAACATGCTGTAAGAGTCGATCACACAGACGCTGCAGTCGGAGTTTAGATGAGGAGTCTCTGTCGTTTCTGAATAGCAAATTAACCGTAAAATGAAAACAAACCGCTACGTTTCAACACTGTAAAACTCGTTGTCACACAAGGAGCAGTACAGCAGTGTCTCTCCGGTGTCAACTCTGATCCTGTGCCTCCACAGATTAAATTTTCACGTCTCTGTCCGTAGTCCTCATTCACGTTCAGTGTCGGGCGAGCAGAGCCGACCAATCCGGTGATGTCACAGAACGATGGCTGCGCACTAGCTAAAAAACTGCTGAAAAATGCTGAACTAAACTTAAAATTTCTCCTTAATGGTTACGTTTCATGGATTAGTTTGACAATTTTTAAGCACACTGGAAATCAGCCAAATGAGCTGTATTCATTTGGCTGACTGTTTCATTTCCTCTTTAAGTCAGTTGATATTTTGCACTGTTTTGAGTTAGGGAAACGTTGCCGCCATTAAATCTTTTGTAAAGTAACAAACAAAGGCAAGGCAACAACATCCTCTGCCCTTAGATCCTCAACCATGATAGGTCGGTCAGTGCAAAACCAGATAAAAATCAAAGGATAGCCGTTAAGATTCTGGCCACATCCATATTTAATTCTTTCCGTTCTTCCGTGCCACTCTCCATCTGTTCTTCGTGTTGTGCTCTGACTGCAGGTCTTGCAGATCTGTCTGTTTCTTTAATTATTTTCTGTACCTGCCCGTCTGCGTCTCTATGTGGACGTCTTCCCCGTCTCTGCTCCATGCATCAGCCATGACAGTAACGTCTTTTCTACACCTGCATTGGACTTCTTGTTGATCACAGTAAGTGAATAACTGAAGGTGTGTTTTTTTATCAGCCCGTCAAAAAAAAGAAAGAAAAAAGGACTGATTTATTCATTTCGTTCTCTTTCCAAAACCTCCCGATTCAACAACTGGTCCACTTTCAATCAATCACAACACATCAGGATGGAAATAAGTCCCGTCACAGACGCCTTTATCTGCCACTTCACTCTGACTTGTGTAACATTTATTGCCTTTGTGGAGCACAGAGGCCGTAGGAGAGCTCTGACAGTTGAATGGCATTTAATAGAAATGCGGGAAAAAGTGAAAAGAAAATTTCGACCAATTAACGCAGAGCTCGTCACCCTGTCGACTGCTGCTGTTGACGGGCTGTGTTCGTCAGCGCCGCTAAGAGCAGACTGATGAATGAAAGCTGCCGCCAGGCAACACATTGGATTTAACCATGCGGGTGATGAATTTGGCTAAAGTCCTGGCGGTGCCTGCCTACCTCTCCCTCTCTCTGTCTCCATCCTACACCCACACACACGAGTTCATCAAGTCCCATCAAAGCCCTTGGTGCGGTCAGAGGAAACATGTTTTCTTTCCTGCTTTCACCGGTTTATGAGCGACCACAATGTATTTCCCATGTCTAATCTGTCTCTGTGTCTCTCCTCCCTGCCTCCTTTTTCCTGTTTCCCCCGTCTTCAAGCGGTCCTCCTCTGTCACTGATGGCATAACGCTCCAAGTATCTGGCTAATGTTTTAAATGTGCAGTTAAATACCCATACTCTGGTTAAAGCCGTTGCTCTCTGGGAGAAGACATTCATTATTTACAATAGAAAGAGAGGCTTGGGAGGAGACCGAGACCGGAGAAAGAGAGGGAGCAGCAGACAACGACACATTAGTCTGATCACAGAGGGATATTCCATCTTGTTGAGGAGCGGGGGGTTTCATAATGCGCCATTGCGGGATGTTTTAATGCAACTCGGAGTAAAATGCATTTGGAACGGTTTGTGTGTTTGCAGGGAGGGTGGGTGGTCCGTGATGGATGAAGGGAGGGAAAAGGAAACACTGCAGACCTTCAAAGAACTTCTGCTTGGGCTGAGACTTTCAATATCACGTTGTCTGACTGGGCCGACATTTTGGGCGCAGGTTGTATGTATGCGGAGAAATAAAGCAGCTCCTCTGCCGGCTCAGAGTTTTCCTGTCAGATGACGGACAGGTTCGGTTTTCGTGCCCCCTGTGTAAATAATCAGACGTCGACACGGGGGCCTCTTGAACTGCAACAGGGCCGAATTATGTCACAGTTGCATCACAGGTTGTAATAGGTGAAATTATACAGAACTATCACAGCAAAGCCCTGTTAACCTCAGATTTGATGTTAATACATGCACACATTTCTTCGAGGGTAATTCGCTGAATGTTTGATAGAAATTGAAGAGATGTCAAAACAAAGTGGGGCCCTGCATCGCAAGGCGAGCTCTCCTTACTCTGCCTCTCTCTCTCTGGGTCACCTGGGTTCACAGAGTTGAACTGCGGCGATCGTGGATAAGGATAACGGGGATCAAAAACCTCTAATTGACTGGCTCTGTTAACTCCGGGGCCCTCCAATCTTCACTTGGAGGAGCGTGGAAGCTCTTAATTACGAGCCAAGATCATCAAAACCAAGAGAAGAGAGCTCAGTACGATAAGATGAAACAGGGATACCCCCATGTGAAATTTAATTATTAAGGCAGCAGAAAGTGATATTAAGAGAGGGAAGATATACTGTCTATAATCACACACGTCGCATCTGAACTGTATGTGGAACTAATTCTGCAGACCCTTCTCCATGGAGCTGTTTTCAACATGTTTCGTCTAAATTAAGGCGCTATAATGATGGTTGAGACTGATCATTTACTGCATTCGATCCCCCTCCACCTATGATTAGGCCCCAGAAATCTTTTTAACCGTCCTGCTGTCCTCCTGGGTCAAGGAAAGAAGGATGAAAGGAAGGACATTAGGAAGGAAGGAAGGATGGATAAAGGGAAAGGAAGAAGGAAGAAAGGACGAAGGGATAGAAGGAAGGAAGGAAGGAAGGATAAAGGGATAGAAGGAAGGAGGAAAGGACGAAGGGAAAGAAAGACGGAAGGAGGGCAGGAAGGACGAAGGGAAAGAAGGAAGGAAGGTCAAAGGGAACGATGGGAGGAAAGAAGGGAAAAGGAAGCAAAGAAAGATGAAGGAAGGGAAGAGAACAGGTCAACTGGATCAAAAGAGGAAGGAAGAGGAATTAAGGAAGAAGGGAAGGAAGGAAGGAAGCGAGGGAAAAAGGATTGTGGAAAGAATGAAGAGAGAAAGGACAGAGGAAAGAAGAAAAGATGGAGGAAGGATGGAGGAAGTGAACAGTGAAGGACAAGGAGGGTTAAAAAAAAGGAAATAATATTTTCTTCATTGACATTTTTCTCCTTTTTTTGTCTGATGAACCTATTTTAATGCATTACACATTGATGATGAAGCGATGAAAAGAGGAAATAAAGGCCTGAAGACAATTAATGAATACCTAATAATGTCTATTTCAACCAAAAAAAGCAGTAGTAAAACATGTTTTTGATTATTACAAGTGCTGATTCAGAAGCAACATGAACATATAATAAGCAGAGAATTGCTTTGTGGACCTGTGAAAATGTCTGTAAGTCTCTTCATGACTTGTTTATCATGTCAGGACGCTGTGGATACAAAATGTGATCACAGTGATCGAGCCAACTGGTTAACCAGCTCCTTCACTACAGGAAACCTTAGTTAACCCCCACAGATCCGTGTTCTCGGTCGACCTCTTTGTCCCAAAGCCAGGAAAACAAGGGGAATGTGTGACGACGGACAAACTGCTGCGATGACAGGTACGGCTACGCCAAATGGAGACAACAACAAGGTCGTGGCAAAGAAAAAAAACCGGTGACGGAGCGTCTCGTAACGTTTCATCGTAAAAGCTGTTGTTTTTTTCCCCCCCTGCTCCCTGCAGCCGGAGGTTAACGGCCACATGCTCGTCCTGCACTTGTTTTCCAGCAGACTCTTGGAATCCCAATAAAAAGTCATCACATTTTTTTTGCCTGCGCTCAGTATCCTGTGTTTGGACGTGGAGAAGGGGAGAGGGCCCGCTGAGATCTCTTTCACTAACAGATGGGTACTTGAGGGTCCATTAGGCTGAGGAGCACGCTTCAGCAGGTTCAGTCAAGAACGCAGCAGAATCTATTGATTCTACAGCGAAAAGAAAATTACAATCCAGACATCTAGTTTACAATTCTTAGGAGCTTGCCCAGAGAGGAAAAAAAAAAGCCATCCTATTTATGTGATGGCGCCTCGCCTGGACCTTTTTCTGTATCTGTATCTGTATCTGGGGCTCGATAGCAAGACCGTGATGGATGCGTTGCTCGTTTGCCACCTGTACTTCCGATCCGTTAACATCCATTTAAAAAACACACACAATTAGCTTCTTCTGCGGTTTTTTTTTTTTTCCATCTACAGCGCGTGCCGTCGCTGATCTTGTTTGATTTTCCTCATACCCTGTAGTGGACCCCAGCAGGTCTGAGTCAACCTCATGCCCCCGACTCTCCCGCTCCTGCTGGCTCTGAGCCGGTAATGGGGGGTAATGGGGCAGAAACTGAGAGTCTGTCTGGTAGGTAGAAGTATAGCAAAAGGAGGGGAGAGTGGAGAGGGAGGGGGGGGGGGGGCTGCAGATGCAATCACAACTCGAGCAAGGTGCATTGTATAAAACCTTAAGTGTGCTTCAAACCCAGTATTGTCCGAAGCCATCTAAAGGTAGAAGTGCTGAAAATGGCCTCACTCAGAGGTAGACTGAAAAAGCCTGCCATGCCATTGTCAGCAAGGTGAAGAAAAACGGGCACAGCTTTGCTAAACACATTTGGACAGCTGGCTTTTTCAAGACTTTTTATGGTTTTGCAATCGAACACAAATGGAGGTAGTTGTGTAGGAACAAAAAACCAGCTCCAGACACAAACTCTAAATCCAATTTCTTCTTTGGCTGCCATTAAAAACAACGTTGATCTGTTTTGTCTCTGCAAAGCTTATATAAATAGACAGCTGCTCCAGAGAGTGAGGATACATAAATGCAGCAGTGTGGTAAAATTGTTTTTTAAAAAAAGCAAAAAAAGAAGATTCAGTTTGATCACAAATATCATTTCAGGCCTGTCAAAGAATTCACCGAAAACTGCATGCACAGTCAAGTAAACATCCATCCCGTCCTCTGTGTGCTGAAAGACCTCGCTGATGAGTGACATCAGATTTAAAATAGCAAGATTTATTCCAACAAAAGGAGGCCAAATATATGCAAATAAAGTGCAGTGATGTGCAGGAGCGCCTCGCCGAACGCACAAACTTTTCCAACCTTGAAATAGACGAGCGACGGCGGCAGGAACCCGAGCCATCTGTCAGGTAACAATACGAGGATGAAGCGGCGGCGAGCATGTGATCGTCAGCTGCTGGATGACTGGAGAGTTAGGAAAAAGACTCCGGCACGTCGGTCTGTGCTTTTGCTGAAGGCAGGGTCACAATTTGGCGTAAACAGCACGATTCCTGGAAACCGTCCCACACGATGCCAACTGCACAAAAACAAGCTGCTGCTGCTGTGACGGCAGAAATATTGTTGTCATATATTAAGCATCGCCTTGTTTTTTTTGTTTCAAACAGCCCTTAAGCACAGTTATCATCCAGGTAACAGCTGTTCCCTTTTCATGAGGGCCGCTGACTTTTACAAATGAGCATCTCCATCGGAATAATAGATGAACCTGTGAAGAATTGATTGTCTCAAGATGGTTTGATTAATGTGCACACTCCACAAATCTCCACCCAACACTATTAGTCGACTTTTTTTTTTTTTTTTTTACACCGACTCCCAAGGACGACAAAGTTTAAACTTGTCAAGTTGGACTCGGGGAATCCAAACTTTGGAGAACAGGTGGAACGCAGTGCACTCGGTTTGTATTTGGGCTCAGCCAGGATCTAGTGATTAGCCTACAGCAGAACTGGACACCTGTTGTGAGACAAATCTGGACCGTACTTGGCTGAATGCGGACTTTAAAAATGGGGTCAGGACTTGGGCTGTGGTTAGAGCGCACGAGGAGCGACATGAATGCAGATTGAGGAGGCAAAAGAGGAAAAAAAAAAATCACAGCCGGTGCATTTCGGAGCGAGTAGGCTGAGAAATATCATGTTTCCCCGATCGGAAACAGACAAGGTTGAGAGGATGAGACTGACACGAGCTCCTTTTCATCCCTCTTTTATTGGTCAACACACCTTGCTTCTTGTTCTCACATGTTTTCCTGATTGCCGGTTGTTAGTTTTCTCCTTTCGAAAGAAGATCTCTGGCGAAGACATGGTGTTGAATCACATCAGTATATCTGCTAGAAATAAAAAAAACGACCAAAGAATGTTTTTTTGGACCTGAAGTGCTGCCTTTTTTCCTCCCTAATCTGCTCTGGAGAGAACAAACTCTTTGTTTGCATAAAACAGGATATATTTTGTCAGACATGCTCACGCAGTTTGGGTATGTGAGTGGCCTGGAGGAAAAAACTAGAGGACACCAACGCCGGCGCCCGCCACCACCATAGTGGGAGATGTTAGAGAGAGCGGCGGAGCAAGGACAGGCTGGGCAGCAATCTGAGCGAGGACAGCAGCTTGTTTGAGAATCCTATCTGCTGCTGGAACTCCTGCATGAGCTGCTGCTGCGAGAGAGATAATAGTTTTGTCCCTCCTCCAGGCTCCCTGTCTGCTTCTGGTAAAGCAGACTGGCCCATTTATGAGACAGGAGGAAAGGTTTGGAGGGGAGGGGGGGGGGTAGGATAGGATAGGATGAAAAGATTGGAGAGGAGGTGTGGAGGGGGGGGGGGATGCTGAGATTCTGGCCTCAGGCACTGAGCAATGTCATACCGCCATGATTCATGTGCTGGCAGGCGGGAGTCAGTATTTCATGGCTGGTTTTGTGGTGGTGGCAGTCAAAGTGGTGGTTGTTGTATCAACCTGTGTACGCTGCTCAGTTCGTGTGTGCGTGTGCGGCTGCAGCTCTCCAACTCCCGAGGCCGAGGTTACTATGGGATGTAGCAATTACGTAGCAGCATGTCTGTCTCGTCGCAGCTCACCTCTTGGCCTGTCAGTCTTACGTCTGTTGTGGTTGCACATGAGTGGTTGAAATAATGAATAAGGCCGGGAGAAATTGATTTACTGTGATTCATTGTGTGTGTATGTGTGTATGGAGGGGGGGGGGAGTGATCCAAAATGACTTGCTGGAACAGCGCTAGAATAATTAGACAGACGTCTGATGAAGACAGACTGAGATAAACAGGAATTTTGTGGGGGAAAAATTAGCAGCCGTGCCAAAGGAGTTGATTCACTATTAATCACATAAAAAACAAAGTGTTGCAAGAAAAGTGCCTGAGTCGTCGTTCTAAAGGGGGATTACAACTCTGACTGGTGCATCTCCACCAAAAAAAGCACAACAGTCATCCCTATGCATCATCTCCATATTACAGTTTAATAGCATACAATCAATTTGTCATTAAAGAGACTTAAGAGCACGGTTATTATTTATTCACGGCGACGAGCGGCGAGCGGAGCCTCTCGGTCGTGTTCCTCGGGGGCGCTGACGCACGCTCGCGCTGGGTGTGTGTGTCGTGCTTGCAGAGTGGCCGGCGTACAACATACCTGTGGTGTTTCTTCTCACTGAAAAGTACAGGGTGGTGCAGCTGCTCCAAAACAGAGGAGGTTTAGAGCCGGCTGCGCGCCAAAACTGAGGCTAGGGCTAGCTCTCGCTCGCTGGCACCGAGCGCTGGATTTTCTAGTACAGCATGTGGAAGTGCTTCATGGCTTGGAGGAGATCGTGCTGTGTGAAAAAAAAGAGAAAGGGAGAGAAATGAAACAAACAGTGGCAAAAAAAAAGCAGCCTCTGCACGAGGATAAAGGAGCCGGGACAAAGCACATTACTCTTCATTTTTGTCACATCCAACTTGCCAGCAACCATACGGTGGAAAAACAACAAGCCACAGAATTATGATGAATGCAGTCAAAAGGGGAGAGCGGCTGCTAACTCGTAACAAGCCGCATGCATACGATCCTTAAATTTAGTTTCATTCGAGGGAGCAGAGCATTTCATATTGGATTAAATTACCGCTGTTGCCAAATTGATCAAATTTCCTCCGAGATTCCCCGCATTGCTCTTATCATTCTTTCCCTCCTCCTCCGTGTAGCAGATGTGATAGCATGTCATAGTCGATTTTCACACTGTTATTCAAATATTTAATAAACCCACGGTTGTAAAAGATTTGCTGACCTACAAGGCTGCTATGTAGCTTCTCTCCGGCTTGACCCCCCTCCCATGTGACGCGGCCAACACCCAGGACGATGACAGGCCCACAGCAGTGCTCAGGGTTATCATCAAGTCCATCCAGCAGTCTCAAGGCTAATATCAATGTCTCAAGGGTGTGCAGATAACCATCATTTTCCTCCCTCTAAACCCTCCTGTTGGTCCCCAGAGTGGAGGCTCAGCTGTCTCCTAAAGCCTGTTTTTACTTCTCCCCTTTGCTGTTGTCACAACATTTTCATTACATTGCAGCCTAAGCCCTTAATAACCCCCCTCTAAGACTAAACATGAGGTCAAACAGGGTGTTGCCCAGACAAAAAAGCAGCACAGTCAACAGGGGATCTTGTTCGTAGTCGTTCGCTCTGAGCCTGATGAAATTAGCTCGATGGCGAATTCTTCTAAGCTGCAGAGAAAGGAGTGAAATTCGTAAGTGAATTTTAATTTGCAAATGAAACCCAAGCTTCTCCCTCTTACATCAACTCAACAACTTGTGCACTTCACAGCTTCTGCAAAACAATGGATAGGAGCACTGAGGGGAGTTAAGTGCTAGTGTATGAGTCTGGAGACACTATCAGTATCACTTTGTTTACATGACACTTGAAGAAATGAATTATGGCCTTAATGAGGTGCATGTAAACCTTCTTCTTCAGATCCAACTAAAAACACCCAGATGATGCGACTGGAAACCGATTCTCTTCTGCTTGTGTTCGCCTCTTCTTCATCTGACTGAAACTGGGTAATGCACATGCACAAAAGGTGTAGCATTGAAGCCAGTGGCCCAAACCCAGCAAAGAAATGTGCCTGCCTGGCCTAATGCGTCGGTGCTGATTCAGTGCATTTCACAATAAACAACAACCAGCGAGAAGATGTGTTTATAAAAATAAAAAAAACCCGACCCGAGTCGAGACGTTGGTTTATATTTTCAGCCTGGACCAGCACGTCTGGTCGGGTTGGTATGAGCATGGCTCGATTTAGCTGCGCATGTAAACAAACTGACTGACACTCAACAATAGTAGCTACAACTCCAGATAACTGCCAATGGACCTGAGGACAGATCCTCTTCAGAATAAAAGCAGCAGATCCTCACAACTCACCACTGATGTTGAGACAAAGAAGAGGGCATTTAAACTGCCTTTAATTAAGTTGACTTCATTCAGTTCCTCCTGGATGTCACACACTTTATTCCTCTTTTATTATTATTTCTCTCCGACTTGTTTTGCTCATGGAAAAAGAGACACAAACTGCAAAAACTCCAGTCCCAATAACGAAACACAAAATCTGCACCATTACAATCTGAAGCTCACTCTGCTATATTTCACCTTCCTGCTCTGTGGCTTCAAGCTGCCTGTCTTTTTTTCTTTTAAGCACTTATTCAAGCAAAATGGTTGGTTTTAGATCCCAGACTCACTACTGCAAACACATGAGGATTGGAGAAACTGTGTCGGTGCAACAGGCGCCTGAGAACATGACGAGTTCAAGGAGGGGGGGGCTCATCAGAACGGTTTTGGTTTTGAGAAGCTGAGGTGAACGGGGTCGTTCCAATTCAGGGATTTTTGCAGGAAAATGACAAAATAAGATGCAAAAAAAAGAAAAAATTGTCAGATATTTTGAGGATTGGCTGCATTTGTGTTTATTCATGAATTTCTGCAGAAATTCATGAATAATGTACAAAAAGACTGACATTTGACCCGCCCCACCATCACCACCACCCCCCAAAAAACTGTCATCCATTCATTGTGGTTCAAGCTTCGATACTTGTCTGGTTGGGTGGAGGCGGCGTTCATTAACTCATACAATGGAGACAAAGAGAAAACTGATAAGATACAGGTTCAAGGTGACAACAGAGAGATTGTATAACTTGTCATGACTTATTTTGACGTTAATTACCCTATTATGTGGAAAAAAGTCTTGAACTTGGTCAGAACCAGACGACTACCTTCGACTTCTTCACTACAACTGATGATGGTTGATGAATGAAGCTGATTATGAGCTGTAGAAGCATGAAGGGCCGACTTGTTAACCTCCGCTAAGCCACATAATCACAACCATGGGCCAAACATCCGCGCCAAACACTTTGGCAAAATAAATTCTGTGGTATTTAAATTTCAGCATCAAGTATTCAACAGTGATTAAATGTCAAAATCCGATACTCGCCTTCTGATATGTTTCCAATTATTATTATTATGGTATTGGTTTGCATCCATACACAACTGGATGCATTAACCGCACCCCTCCTGTGGTCAGTTTGTGTGTCATGGAAGCTATTTGAATCCGGAGTGATAGCCATGTAGATAAACCAGCGGGTAAAGACAGACAGAAAGCGCCAAGGGTTTCAACTCGGATTAATCCCCTGCGGTTCTGAGGACTATTGACCGAAAAATGTTTTGTTGCCAATCGGATCACAGTAAAACGAGGAGGACAAGGTGACTGGGACGCTTTCCCTGCAAAGGATCGGCCTTCGTAGCTACAATTAGGAGCTCGGTGATTATCAGTGTAGCCTCTGTAGACATGACTGCTAATGCGGCTGTGGCGGGAAGGCGTTCGGTCGCCGCTGTCGAAGCTGCTCTCTAATAGTGTCAGTTTGTTTCTTTGGGGTCTGGTCTACTACACGGCTGCTGCTGCTGCTGCTGCCAGCTCTGTGGTGCTGAGGTCAGCACAGAGATGAGCTATAGCTACGTAAGCTCAGACTTGGGTGTGATTCTTTTTTCTTTTTTTTGTATGTGTTTCCTTTGGTTTTTCCACTGAAAGTCCAAATGAAATGATTGATGGCTGTGAAGCCCCGAGCGTAGGGCCGGGGCTTGTTTCACAGCCCACAAGGCTTCTGAGTCTGATTAACTTGTTTACGCAGACAGAGGACGGGGACGGGTGTGTAGGCGGATGGAGAGACGTGGAGGAGAAAGATGAACAGAATGCGTCTTTATTAGCACTTATTCCAATCGTCACTTATTACGTATTACGAACAGATTCTGGAAAGCGAAGCTGGAAAATCACTTCATAAAAAAAGAAGGGAGCATTTGGGATTTTCAAACAAACAAATCAGCCTCGTCGTCGCAGTCGTAACACGGAGCCCTTAACGATGACACAGCTTCTCTTGTTTACCGTTTGTGTACAATCTTCGGCTCTTCTCCCCTCCTTTTTTTTTTTTTCTATACCGAACATCGTCTTGCGGTCTGAGGTTTGCAGATGAGCTAAACCGACGCCTTGCTTCACCGCCAGCAAAGTAGGATTCACAGCTGCCAATCACATGTTTCCAGTCAGTGTGACGCAGCAGCAGCAGCAGCAGCAGTTCTTCTGGATGATTAAAAGCCCCCATGAGCAGCTCAAAACATAAAATTTTCTCACCATTCGCACAGACCAAAGTAAACTTATTAAAAATCGTGACTCGTAGTGTAGGGCTGCGGTTGGCCCTTCTCTTTACAGTAAGTCTTGGTCTCCAGTCTTTTGTATGACCGGATCAATCAAAATTATAGCTCACTGCGGCGACATTAGCCGAGTCATTTTAACAACTTCCAAAACAGCTTCAAAACTACTTACACAGAGCTCTTCAAAGAGGTTTTTATAACTGCAGAGCTCCAGGATTTCCTTTAAAAACGCACACCAAATATATATATATACACCTCTGGATATTTATCGCAATGCCCTTGAGCATTTCCTAATGCAGATAAGAATTCTTCGCTGGCATAAGGCAGATAAGAAATACCTGAGGGCACCTGCTCCCGGGGAGGAAAAACCTCCCCTGTGTGTAGGTTTGTGAATAGGCTCTCCTACCTGTCCTCGTTGGCCCCCGCCGGCCCAGGCAGCAGATGTTACGTTGGCCCAGTTCACGCAGACATGCTTGATCCAAGATGATTGGCCGTAATTATAGGCTGTAAGCTGATAGTAGCGGGGGTGTAGGGAGGTAAAGGAGGGGTGAGGGGGGGGGATAGGCGGCCTATTGAGATGTCAGTCCTCCCAGTGTTTATGAATGCATTTAGGCGCTGTCACGGTGCAGCCTCGGCAGCGCGAGGGGTTGACGGAGTGACGGGAGGTAGCTGCGATTTTTTAATAGGAACACCTGGGGAAGTGGACCTGTGGGTTAAACAGGGAGCGGTTTGTGTGGCAACATTACACCTGGTTGGTGCCTGATCTGATTATCTAAATAAAGTTTAGAAGAATGTGAGGTGTGTGTGTTTGGTTTAAAGGGATAGTTCGCCCAAAAGTCAAATTTCACTCATTATCTACTCACCCTCAGGTCGACTAAGAGCTGGGAGAAGTTTCAAGAAAAGTGAGCCCCATTCACAACCATTATGGTCAAATACTGCTGTGTGGACCCCCCGAAATTTGAATTTTGGGTGAACTATCCCTTTAAATGAAAAGAATAATTTCACTTCTTTGAGTCTTTTGAAACAAGACGGTGCATGGATATCACTTTGTTTTCTGTCCATAAAATATAAAAACTACAGTTACAGGTAGGCCTATCTTAGCTTAGCGCAGCGGTAGCCTAGCAACAAATCCACCAAGCTGCCATCTTCTAAATCTGTCTGATTAACAGGTTATCTCTCGTTTGTTTGATT
The DNA here is from genome assembly GCA_030347415.2 of Decapterus maruadsi. NCBI lineage: Eukaryota > Metazoa > Chordata > Actinopteri > Carangiformes > Carangidae > Decapterus > Decapterus maruadsi. Next base: position 5,268,780 of record CM064888.1, on the reverse strand, counting down.
TAAGCCCCTTAAAATTGCAATTTGTTTTTCCGCCTCTTTTTGTGAGAATTAAACAAACAAGGTATGATGTGTTAATTAGGGGGATTTATAAAAGACGCTCGCAGGTGGATTTTCTCTCTAACCTTTTGGACGGAGCTCGTGCCTCCCACCTTCTTCTCACGGTGACAGCTGTGAGATTGGTATCATCCTTTCATCTAATTCTCAGCTCAGTGGTCAAGCTGTAACTTTCCCATAATGTTGAACTTTTCCTTTATCCGCTCGTCTAATGATCCGTACTGTGAAGGTTTCACTTGAATCAAGTGTTTCTAAAACGAGCCGGGCTTATGGCTGCTGTGTCCCCACATCACCAGAAATGTAATTTATTTTAATGAGCTTTTGGTCCCAGCAGGAGGAGAAGAGGGAGAAGAAAAAAAAAAGAAAAAAAAAAGTTTGAAACCTGCTGCAGGGGGCCATCAACTATTTGTTATCAGCTCTTTGAAGAAATCACTGGCTTGTTGCACTGTCCCTTCAGACGGCTACAAAACAAATTTAAGCAAATGACTTCAGCAACTTTTACAGAAGGAGGAAAAAAAAGATGAAGACGAGGGAGTGAGAGGATGAGAGAGAAAAGAGGAGAAAATCAGAGGGCTGTATGTTGGGGAGGCACCTAATTGTCTACTGCAGCATGTAATGACAAGCTTACTTCGCATCAATCTTTCATTATTAAGAGCTATTTCTGTCTCGATGCAGGAGGCAAACACATTCATCGTGAGGATGGCTCTGAATTAGGAGGGAGACGCCGGTCTGTGTCCAACTAAACAGGAAAAACAACAGGGCAAAAACGCATTAATATAAAGTGGAGTGAGAATTAGCGTCGAACATCCCCCACAGAAATCATCCTGTTTGACATTTTTCCTCTTACATCAATTCAAATGTTCGTTTAATCTCATCAAACGGTCACTTCACGATTTTCAGTTCTGACACTTATCCAGTCATCGCTCTCCGATAACTCAGTCTGATCCGACGCCTGTTTGCAGCCGTATCAAGAGAACGAACTGTAGATTATAATCTATCCTGCCTCTAATTGCCTTTATTCTTTAGTTCCCATTACCAAGTCAACCTCTGATGTCTTTCAGCTGCTTCACGTTGCATGTTTCCTTTGAGAACACTGCCCCCTATCTGTGGAAACTATACAGCAACGCAATGCCACCCCCCCCTCATGCATATAGAGCTCTGCTGGTACAGAACAAATATGATAGATGATGGAGGGAAGAGAGAGAAAGGAAGCTTAAGTGAAACTTTTAATTAAAACCCATTGCTCCGTTCTGTATGTCTTGCATATTGCGCTGCCGCCACATTCATCAGCTATTAGCCGTGAATCAGTGAAACATTGAAATTGCCGTGAATGGGTGAGAATGGGCGAAAACCAGGCGGCGTGCCAATAAGGCAAGGCAGGTCGGGATGTGGAGACGAGGAGGAGAGAGGATCAAGAGTGGGTAAATACAGAGAGAGAGAGAGAGAGAAGGGGGGAGGAAGGGAAGGGGGGGGGCGTCTGTGCGGATTTGACTCCATCCTCCTAATAACCCCACTGGATAAAATATGCTTTGACTGGAGATGATTACCTCTTTATCACTGTTCTCTATATTTATCCCCACCCGCACCCCCCACCTCTCTTCCTCTCTGCAGCTTGTAGCTCCTCTCTCTCTCTCCCTCCCTCCCCCTCTCTCTCCCCCTCTCTTCCCCTCATCCTTCTCTCAGTACTCTGGAAAATAAGCCTCAGTCTCAGTGATGCTGTTCACTTCTCAAAAGTCCTGAAGAGATTAGCGCTTTGAACTCATGTGGCTTCATCTCCAACACTTTCTTCAACTTTTTTTTTTTTTTAAAGGTAAAGTAGGCTACATTACTGTAGATGACACTGAAGTTTTTTGGCTGCAAAGAGCAGGAAACTTCCACAGGGACCGAGACTGACACCACAACCTGCAGAGTCGTCGTCATGTGATCAATGAGATTCAAAACCACATCTGTTATAACACATATGAATTAATGCCATTTAACAGGACCCCCGAAGACATTTTAATAAGCTTGAATAGCTGTGTGTAACTGCAGTATACCACGTCACTTAAAGAGATGCTAGATGCCAAAAAAATATTGCACATTAATTTGTTTTTGATCTTTAGAGAGAGCCTGGCCATCCATTTAAATCCATGCATGACAGATGGATCCAGCATATCTGGTCTGAGCAAGGCAACAGAAACAACTGCATTTACTCTGCAGTTTTTCAACATTAGAATAGAGGAAAAATGAATATTATAGCAAATGACACTCTCTGCAATGCTGATAAAACCTCACTAGAAATAGAACAGAACAGGAGCCGAGGCATGAAACCCTGATGAAGGCCGCAGAGCATGTTGGTGTTTTTATATGTTCACAATGACCTAGCAACCTAAAATAAGCCTTTATTTTTTAACTTTTTTACTTTTTAAAGCTTCTGTTGATCAGGAGTCCAACTGCAAAATGTTTCTCTTCATCAGAAAAACCAATGAAGGAAACTCTAAATCCAAAAATAGGCACCTGAGTTGAATCCGGCCGACCTTTTCTAACTATTCTACTGGAATAAAAGGCAAAATGCTTCAAAAATAAATAAATTACAGAGTTGCTAGGTAGCTAACAGTGGTTACCCCAAAGTAGCGTAAACACCTGCTGCAGGACCTGTTCTGATCCGTTATTGTTCGTCCGTCCGACCGTCACAACATTTACCTGCGGTTCCTGCCTTTGCCCAGATGTGCAACCCCCTTCATTTTACCGACAAAAAAGTGCGACTACTGTAGCGTGCTCTGCGGCGCTCCGTCTGAGCAGCGCTATGGTGGCCCTGCCGCATGAGATCCCCATTGTATGTGCAGATCGTCGGGGCAGAGACTGTTTTCCCAGCTGTCTCAGGCACGCCAGGCATGAGGGAACGACGGAGGAGTGACGGATCCGTATCCCTGAGGATTAGCATGCAGAGGACATCCTGGTGTTGAGCAGGAGCGGATTTAAAAGCACTTTGCTGATAATAACGCAAACTCTGATGTTAGCAGACTGGAGGAGGAGGAGGAAAGATGGGAACCTTTGGTGAAGAAAGGGAAGAGAAGAGGGTGGGTGGGTGATGGGGGGGGGTGCCCTGCTGGAGAAAAGAAAACACAACCTCATCTCTGCACTCTTTGAACTATAGGAACCACCTGCTCTCTCTTAAAACAACTTGTCTGGCTTTTTATTATTTCGCTGCTCACCACTATAACATATGCTCACATGGGGAATTGTTTCATGTGTTGCTCAGAGGAAATTTTTGGATGTTTTTTTTTTTTCCATGTGGTCATATAGTCCACATGTTGAAGATCTACATTACAGGATCTCCGTTTGTTGACGTTATGATGTGAAACGTCCCATTGAACATCCTGCGCATGAGATGCTCCGAGACAACTGCGTTTTATTTGATTGGCACTTAGAGGGAAGTCGGCGAAAAGGAATCCAGGAAAGTTTAAACAAGGCAGAACGTCTTCATCCTGAAACATAAACACAGAAATGTGACTTATCTTTCTGCAGCGAACAGGTGCAGCTCTGCGGAGCGTTGCGGGAGTAAACTGATTGCTTCTATTTCGCATGAGGAAAGAACTAAAATATGAACTGTTAAAGAACCAGGAGTCAAATGCATTAACAAAGCTTCTTTTCCAACTCTCATTCCTTTATGTCGATATTTTATTTCAAAGAACTACTTTTTTTCCTCCCCCTTTCATTTCACACGGAGTCGAGCAATCCCTCTCAAAAGTTTTATTTTCAAAGCAAACCGTGTGTGTTGTGTGGACGACGTCTAGACATCTCAATCAGCGATGATATGGAGGCTGTCAGTAAGAGATACGTCCATCCATTGCATTCATCTCAGCGGGCATCAAAGGCCCCCGGCAGCCGCCTCCGTCACGCCACAGGTGGAAGGATACGCTGTGAAATGGCACTATTGTCATCTCTCTGTACCATCTGCCTCACTTTCTCTCCAGACCAACACCTCCCCTCCCCCTCTCCTCCTCTTCCACTGCCACTTGTTGTCGTCACAGAAGCAGCAACAATGAGCTGTCACCTTGTAATGAACCCTGAGGGTGCGAGGCACTGATTTAAAGTCCCATTACCGTCACCAGTGCAGAGGGACTGTAGGAATGATGACTGAGGTGCGGCGGGGCGGTTTCTTTTTTTTTTCGCCGGCTCCGAGCACAGATGGTGCTTTTTCACACAGTAAATGTTACTGGGTAAACGCCGCCGCCGTGTGCGCGCCGAGACTGTCGGACAATAAAGGTGAAAGTGTGCGCCGCGACAGATTGGTTGTTTGTTTTTTTTTGCTATTTCTCATTTGGCTCCTTCTGGTCACTAAAACCTCTCCAGGAATCTGTTCTGATGAGTTATTTCTGAGGACAAAAAAAAAATAAAGCCGCAATATTCTGCACCACTGAAGTGGAAAATGAAAACAGACATTAAAAAGTAATACATTACAGAGCGTCTTTAAAAATAAATAAATAATAATAATAAAAACCTGTAGGTGTGTTATCAACATGCACCAAGCTCCTTTTGTAGAGAGGGGATGGGGGGGGGTGAAACGAAAAGATCACGACTTCTGTTTCTGGCTGATTGTGTTGACTCTTGTTGCCCGAGCCGCCCCGTGTCGTCGCTCTCTCCATGTGAGGCCGTGTTTGAAAAGGCGGCGAGCAGCGTGAGGCCGCAGCGACTGCGTCCGCTCACGTCACGCGGCTCTTTTCATCTCTCCATGCTGCCATTATGGCGGGTCAGGGGGTGAAGGGCAACACAGTGGCAAAGCATGCTGGGATACATGGACTGTGAGTCACTCTCCCGTTGGCCCTTGAGTTTTTTTTTTTTTTTTTTTACTGGATTTGTTGCTAGGGTACGCTGGCAGCTGCCTCAGCGCTGCATGGTAACCAACCTACGGGGCATTAGTTCTGGTCAGACCCCTGTAGGATGTTGTTCAGCACCTGCGTTTTAATTCTTCATCTGTATTCAAATGGAGGAGTATTGTTGTTTAAAAGGCGGATGAAGAACGACACTTGTACTTCATAATAACGCTTCAAAAGTTTTGAAGAAGTTTTATCCTCAAAGTCAAAGTGAAATTATTCTGTATTTTCTTTATGTCTGCATGAATTTGGGCAAAATGAACGTGAGTAGTAAGTAATTAAAACTATTTTACTTCCAACATCAAAGCGTTCACACTACAGGTTAACTTGGAGGAGAGAAAACATGCAAGAAGTTTGGTTTATTGTGTCTCATTGCTGAACATGAACAATATTGCAGCAGCTATTAATGCAGATGATGATGAAGATGCATGAAAACATAATAAACTGTCAGAATATCGGAGCGCTGAGATGATACCTGAATTTTCAACTTGTAATTTCCGACTTTGACGCCACAAAGTTTGTTTTTTCACAACATGAAGCTCATTTTTATTATATCATCATGACAATTTAAAGGTTATTTTACCAACTGTTCTTGTTTTTACTTGACTTGTTTTGCTTTAAATGTAAAAAGTTTGTAAAATTTAAATCTAATTTGATCTTTTACCACCTTTACTTCTCTCTTTCTTTTATAACTTAGATGGTATGAGTGTGCCCTGGATGTATTTTACATCTTTTTACTCGGCTATATTGTAAATGAGGTTGCTCCCTCGATATATTTCCAAGTCTAAATAAAGGTTATTGTAATGAAATGGAAACGCGACTGGTTTTGGCCTCTCGTCCACATTACTGCAGCGTTTCATCAGAGCCTTTCTGAAACGCTGCTGACCCTGTTTTTGTTTGACAACTCTGGGGATGTGCTGCGGTCTGGAGGGCGAAAATGGAGCTATTTGGAAACAACGCGGATAATGAAATAAAGTGTAAGTGAAAAGTGAAGATAAGATGGAAGTAAACAAAAACCACATTTCTTTAAAAAGCTCATAGGCTTCCAAGTTAGAGTCCAACTTTACAGCTAATTTCTAGCTTCATGTAAGGGGGGAAATGTTTATATAACTCACCTATTTAAAGTTTATTAAGGCTCAGAGTTCAGCGTAATTAAGAGCGTGCCACCTTGAGTGACAGGTGAGTGAGTGTAGCTGGCGTGAACCTAAGTCTCACACTCATAAAATTACATTGGCTGGGAGTTTTGCTGTGTTACATACAGTACAGTATGGTCTATGGGAACAGATCCACCCGCCTGTAAGAGGCATTAAGGTGACTCATACGAGTGGGAATCAAAAAATGTGTCCAAAAAGATATTCAAATCCTGAAAAAGTTAAACCCACATACAATGGCTGCAGTATGGGGATAGTTTGTCTTCCCTCGCGCAGAAAGTGTGGAGAATTTAAATTTCTTGTTTGACTAAAACTCTGGGATTTCAGCCCCTCTCCGTGATGGACATGCGACATGTGGATTTTCAAACAAAAACAGCCAAGGATTACAGACGCTGAGCTTGTCACATCACTCACCCTCCGGGATGAATACACACTCGGATCAAACAAAAATCTCGTGTCTCGTTCCCGCACGGCTTTTCCAAGAATCAGTGCAATGACTTGTGAAAACGGTTGTGGGAAAGGGGTTGCGTTACACACGAGGAGAGGTCTGTGTCAACACAGGGTTGTCCATAAATTTGATGGTTTACATGTAACGGGTTGATTAGTATATCTAATTGTCACGGCTGCCAGTTTTTTGTTACCGTTCTGGTTTTTACAGTACAAGCTTTTCTTCTCGCCTTGCCTTTGGTAAAAAATCAGGCACGTCCTCTGTTTAGAAATCCTGCTAACCTGCGACCACTGCACAATTTACTCCAACTACGTTCCCTCTCTGTCTTGTGCTGCGTTCAAGACAACTCGGAATTTCCCATTTGAAAACTCAGATTTCCGACTCGATTTTCGATTTTCGAAATAAGCAACATGGATTTATAATAATAACATAAGAACAACATGGATTTATTGTGTTTCACAACATCAGCAAGAAATTTGTAAGCGTAAGTAAATATTGTATATTTCATAATATTTTAATGTATTTTGGCATTAGATTACACTTTAATCAATGGTTTACCATAGACGGTGTTGTTCTGCACGGGCGCAGATTCTCTGAAAACTTGGGGCAACTTGACTGACTGTTCATTTGTTGTGCTGTTTAAATGCTGTATCATTGTCTTGTCCTATCTGAGTACTCTGTTCTATATTGAATTTGCTGTTTTGCCATTTGTATTTAATTCATTGTATTGTTTTTATTCCGTGTGGTGTACTTTTAGTTGTATTTATTTACTTATTTGGGACGACGGATGTTAATTAGCGGCTCGGCTACAATCCGGCATATTTATTAAAGTACTTTATACCAGTGTTCATCAATATGCACTGGCCCTATTCAAATGAAGTATTTATTTATTATTTAAAAGTCGGGGTAGATTTTTTCTGCAACTTTCCCAAGTGGGAACTCCGACATGAGGTGGCATTTGCTCGCACTTTCTCAAGCAGGAGGTCGGAAAAACCCGAATTCTGAGTTGTCTGGAACGCAGGCAAACACTGGTTTTTAGGAGGAATTAAAATCAGCTGGTGCTTACTATGAGTTGTTTTTTGATTTAAAAATAAAAGCACGTCTGTCCCATCAAAGTTAATTCTGCTTTTGGCCACCGGCTTGACCTTTATGGAGACAAAAGTGCTGATCTCTGGACGGCGGTATACGTGCTGAGTTCAAACTGTGAATGAGGCCATGAAGAAGAATGGTTGGTGCATCCTCCTCTCTCTACTACACTAGCCAGCTCATCAGGCATGCGGTCCCAGCTGGCGTGGAGGCAATATGAAACACATAAACCCTTCTGATATTAATGACTCTGTCGGGCTGAGAGCCTCTGATGCTATTCGGAGATAGGCCGCTAAATGTCCCTGAGTACTGAGAACACAACATTATATGCATTCATATAAATATCCTCTCATCTCTGCACAAGACCCCCCCTCACCGCTCACCACCACCCTCCTCCTCCGTCCTTGAGTTCCCATGAAAATAATAAGAGGTGGGCCTCCTGTAACTCAATACCCAGATATTGCCTGCAGTGGTGGCGCCGAGAGATGAAATGAAATCAGAACAAGGTGATGACAATGATGCCACTTGTGGTCGAGTTGGAGACTTAAGGATTCATTCCCCTCATATTTCAGCCCCGCCTTCCGATCTCGACCGTCCCCTCTTTAGCCCCCTCCCCCCGCCTTCTTCGACCCTGCTTGACATTATTATAACATCGGTAATAATAGTAATCAAAAACCCTGGTAAGAAAAGTGCTTGGAATAAGGTAATCATAACAATCATGAAAGCAAATGGGACAATTTATCAAAGAGAGATGAAGATCAGCAAGAAACCAATTGAAACTTTTTGAATACATCACCGTCTGTCAGTCACTGCTCAAACTCTTTGATAATTCATTAAAAACTGCACTGGTTCACAACAACATTATTGCAACATTATTTTTTTTTAATGTTTTCAGTAACTTTTTAATAAACTGTGGTGCTGACTATGAGATTTCAGTCACCATTGACGGAAGCTCCAGTATTAAAAGCTTCACATTCAGTCAACAGAATCAAACAAAATTGAGTTTAAAAAAAAAAATAGACATGAAAAATGTCACTTTGTTGGCATCCTGAGTGTTTGGTTTTAATCCTTGATGAGAAAAACAACCCAACTCTTCCAAAGAATCTAAAGCTTTTTTTCTTTCTATTTGCTGCAAACTATTTTTTTCCTTCTCTTAGAGAGGATGGGATGGGAAACCGTTTCTGTTTCTGCAGGTCGCCCCGAGCAGCGCTGCCATATGGAAAAGCAGCGGTATAGAAGACAGAGGCTTAGCCGCGGTCGGGCATCCCCAACAGCCCCCCCCCCCCGGCCCCTCTAATCAGTTCTTGAGACGGGCCAAGGGGCTGTCATCTCTCGGGGGTCCCGAACGTCCTTTAACGCCCCGATCTGTCACACACCTGCCACTGTCTTTTATGGGCGTCTGAGAGAGACAGCTAGCTCCTACACTGGATCCGTGCCGATGAGACCAGTTATCGCCCCCCCCCCCCGCCTCCTGCAGCACTTCAATAACAACGTCAGTGTCGGGTTCCCCTTCAACAGCACACTACACATGGATGGGGGGCAATCAAAGGCCACTCTTCAACATTAGGGGAGATTGGCCTGAATTTAACCCCTCGCCCGTCCTTCTCTCTCAAGAGCCCTTACACAGACTGGAAACTCGCAAGCAAAGCAAGTGTCCGATTTCTCCGCTAGTTTACCCTCTGAACTGTGAGGATGGATGGAAGGGTAGCCGAGCCTCTTATCGAGACCTCCAGGGAGGGAGGAGGAGGGAGGGGGGGGACGCTGCATGGAGCTGGATGGGCCCAGGGAGGTCCTTGATTTCATTACATGCCTGTTAGGCGTCGGAGTTTGTTGTCTCGCCGTCCCCAAAGTTTCCTGTGTGGGATTTCCCTTCAAGCGGCAAAGGAACTAATCCTAGTGCTATTTTATCTCAGGCTATATAATACAGAGCTAATTGCTTTACAGAATGTCAACACGGTCTAAGAGGCGGATATTTTTTTCACTCCCATCAGATTCAAATCGATAAACTGGTGGTTTAAAGCAGCCAAATAAGCCAAATTTTGAAGAAAGAAAATATATATTCATGTAATTGTACAGTTATACAAATAGTTTTGGTTTCATTCATCCAGAGTTGGAGGGATCCGTCTCCACCTCGCCCCGATCCAAATGGAAAAATCACACTTCAAATATCCAACAGCACCAGATTTTTAATCTAATAAATTGTGTCAGTATTTATTTCATTAGTGATTATAAATGATTTGCGTGTGTGAAAAGAGGCACCATGGCAGCGCCAGGCAGGATCTGGGATTCTGAGTGATGGAAGGGAAAATACTAAATTGGCTGAGGTTTGGTTTTGGTCCAGCAATGAGGTCTCATTTTCACAAGTGCTGCCCCCATTACCTTAATTGTAATTTTCATTTTCCCACTTTTTTTCCCCCACCACTTCTCCCTCTTATTGCTCGACCACAATGTAAATTCATATCAACCAATTGCATGATTGCAAATCTATTAAATTCAAATAAAAGGAATAAAAGCTCAGCAGAAAGGAACCGGCAGCTACAACAGCGTCTCTGTTGTACAGAATAATCCACAGATTCTATTTCTTTTTGGTAGAAAGTTGTTCCAATGAAAACTGTTGACACCCTGGTTTGTGGATTATCAAGTTGCGAATTTGTGGAAAAGGCCGCACGCTGGTGGATTTGTGCAAATGTGATATTCCGCTGCCACGAACACCGCCGACAAATTCCACTCACATTCACTTTGGTATCGCATTTTGTGGTGGGACAAATCTCGGCGGCGAGTTATCACGAACCTGGATAAAACAAAGTCGAAACGCTGTCCGTGTTGGCAGGAATCAGTAAAGGTGAAGCTGAAGATCTTGCGGCTCGCAGTGCGTTGGTGTGGGGGGAGCGGGAAGGCAGGCAGGAAGGCAGGCAGGGGGTCGGGTCGGGTATGTCAAGGAAGTCATTATCGGCTCTCGGTGCCCAGAGTGCGGCCGGCGGTGCCACGGTCGGCCAGTCGGCGCGTTAACGCCGCCAACACGAGCTCGTCTCTCACCAAGCACAACATTCTCCGCTCATTCCAAACCCATCGCTGTTGCTTTTCTTTCCGAATATCACTCATGTACCTGTTTTCTCAGCAAAACGCCAGATGAGAGGAGGAGGAGGAGGAGGAGGAGGAATTACCGTGGAATTATTTCGGGATGTTGTACACACTCCTGAAATCTTCGGGGCCTGACATTTTGAATGCACGAGCCAACGTTAAATTATGGGTGACAGACATAAACAAAATGGTAAACCCCGGGCTGGCTGCAGTATTTGAATTGGACTGTTCTGCCCTTAGTGAAAACCAAGACCTTTAAGCAACGCTGACAAATCCCACCTCAGGCCCCCGCCACAGATGGCAGAGCAATCCACCCAGGCAATGAATAAAAGAGTAGGTGTTGAGCCCTAATATCCCGTGTCTGGGGCTATTGCCGTTCTGAGGAGGGGGGGTGGAGGGGGGGGGGACAGTGACAGCCAAGGCAAACAACAGAACTACACTTAGCATTAGCCACACTGTAATAGCCACTACCGAAAATGTCAAACATCGCCTTCTCTCGCTGAGCGGCAACAAATTATTCCAAGGTTTCGGGTTTAATAATGAGATTATACAGTACAAGAGCCGTTCATTTCGGCCAATGAGCTGCTTTGTCAATCACATTCAGTGACATTACACAAATCAGTTACAAGGCAGCGGCTAATTGGAAAGAAATTGATGCCTCTCTCCTTTTGGGTTGTGTCCAGTGACAATCAGATAATTCATCTGTTCTCTCCCAGAGTCTCTCTCTCCGTAATCCACTCGGCTTTCGCTCCGCTGACCGAGCCAGTCACACTCGATTCATGTCATTCTGGCGTTTTCTCCGCGCCGAGAGCGGAGCACGCCTTCGCAAATTACAAAAATATTTATTTTCCTCAGCTTCTCTCATTTGGCTTCACGCTCCGGCCTGAAAGAATTCATCCACCGCACGGCGTAAAGCGAGGAGGAGGGTGTTGTTTTATTCTAACCCAATGTCATTTGTGTCCATTTATATGATATGATAATGTTACTGGGTGGAGTTGAGGTTAAAGAGAGGAAGAAAAAAAACAAACTCGGTGCCACTTTGCCGTCACGGACCCACACACAGAGTTGTGAACCTCCTCCGGGCTTTAAGTTCAGAGTGTGTCCTCCTCGCCGTCATACAGTATAAGTGCAGAGAAAGCAGAAACATAATTCATAAGTCATTTACAGCTTGTCTCATAAGATCAGGATGACTTAGAATTTACGACGAGCCATTATTCTTATTAGGCTTGTAAAAGAAGGCATTAGCCCACGGCGCGCATTTAGTAAAATTCACTTTACCTAACAAGGGGGCAGGCTGGGGTGAGAGAACGGTTCTATTCAATCAGAGCCGCACAAGGTGATGGCAGGACGCCCAAATTCATAACTAGTATGAAATGTTCTAAATTGATCAATGTGACTAATTGTATAAGCTGTAAAGAGGGGGGGTGAGGGGGTGTGGCACAGCAGAGGTTGGAATTTCATCAAGATACTGTACGCACCCCTGCCTTTAGGTATAATAATAATAATAACATGGTGGACAGTATGGACAGCTGATTGCGTGCGAGGGAAGACAAGCAGCAACTCATCACTGCACGTCAAATTAAGCCCCCCCGCCCCGCCCCTCCCTCCCTCCATCCATGAGATAATGATGCAAGACAAAATAAAATAAACAAACCGAAGGAGCTCCGATCCCCCCGGCTCAAAAGCCCCACGCGGATCCCGATTCTGCACGGCAGCTTTAGGAAATCCGGCTGTCCCAGGGTGTGTCAAATCCGACACGGAGGAGCCCGGAGGGGCGAAGAAGCACACAGGCCCCCGGTTTCTTTTGATTTTCGCTTTATGTGACACGGTTCTCACATGACCAGATAACTTTGCAGCCCCTCTGTCAGGACAGCTGGGCCGAGCCCGGGCCATCTACTGTACATACTGTAGAGGAGGGAACAGGTGGGAGGAGGCCGCCTCATTGGAAGAGGCCTGGACACCAGTAGCTATCGGTGCACGGGTTGCACAAATTGAGAGGTTTGGAGAGGAGCCGTGTGCACGTTGGCAGCGCGGAGCAAAACTTGAGAAGCTGAGAGATGAGGGTTTGATCGTTTGATTGTGCAAGGAGAGAATCTGTGCGGATTGAGACGAGTTCAGACAATTTCATTTCAAACGTAGCAGCACTAATCAATATTTTTATACAAATCGAGGGGGTTGGGGCTGGAAGCTCCAGCGGTGTGCTTTGAAACTGCTGTGTGCACTTTCTTCAACATCTTTTATGACCAATGCAATGAATTAAAGGAAATAAGAGCGCGATAAATACCTGGATTTAGCTCCGAGCTAGGTGAAACACGTTGCACAGGAAATACTAAACAGCAGGATATTAGACGAGAACAAAAGCAGTTAATTAGCATGTTTTGTGTCATGCAGCTGTCAGACCTGCAGGCCAGGGTGTTAAACCCAGGATGACTGCAGCTAGCGAGGATCGGTTCCCCTCTAAGTGAAAGCCGGCTGCTCGTCTTACGACATACTCCTGAAGTCCCCGCGGGTGTGAACGTCATTAAGGAATATGGGAATATGGATTCCATCCCACTCATCAAATCCACGAAGAATCAAATCAACATCTGTTGCTGTTGTTGTTGTTGTTACATCAATTTGCTGCACGGTGACACAGAAGTGTTAGAAAACTCCAAAAGGCTCACTTCAAGCCACAAACACTGAATGGTTTTTGTTTCGGAAAATGTAAAACTAAGGCATAGACGCTGCGACGTGAAGCCGTTTTCACCGCCGACAGTGGTTACTGATGGTGGTCTTATGGTCTTATGGTTTTGGTGGTTTAGACGTTAGTCCATCATCTCCAGCAGGCTCCACCACCGGCCTCCAGGATCTCCCCATTGATCCCACACAAAACAAATGGTATAAGCTCTGACAGCAGCGGGGGGGGGGGGGGGGGCAATGCTTCATCCTGCCCCAATCTATTAACCCCTTATCACCAGGCTCCCACACCGAGGGTGGAAGGTAGAGAGAGAGACACAGAGACAGAGGGAAGGGGCAATGACGAAGGTGAGAGACAGGATGTAAGAGAGATAAGGAAGTGTACAGAGAGTGAAATATGACAGAGATGAGAGAAAAGGATGTAGCTGTCATAAACATTAATAAAGTTCTGCATCTGGAAGTCACTCTGCACCACCGTCAGCATCACCATGGAGGTGTAACCCCAACCATAGCTGCTCCCAGTTCCAGTCCATCTTATTGCATCAAACCATTAGATGTGCCAGAAAATCTATTCACATAATCGCATCTGAAATGTCCCAAAATCGATTTTAAAAACTAAAAAAGATTAAACAAATCTGCTGGCTGTCGGCCTCCATTTCCTTAGAATTTAAAAGGCAGCATGTTTAACTGCACTTTTTTTGTTTTTTAATAAAGAGGCACTTTAAATTTTGTTACTTAACTTATGCAACAGTTTCAACAATTCCATCTAAGCATGGATAAATGGTTTAAACTCAATAAATGTGAAAAAGACACTTAAGTCATTCTGTCTTGCAAAGCAGACTGGAGTAGATCATGAGGATCCTTTGCACACCGATAGACTGAAGCAGAAATCATTAGGAATCAAATCGTTTTGAATCGAAAATCGATTTTGACTCAAATCATAGCCCCAAAAATCATAATCGAATCGAAATCGTGAGATAGTAAAAGATTCCCACCCCTACAAACCATCCTCTCTTCCCCTCTCTCTGTGTCACTTTCAGAAGACAAAAGACTGAACCAGACTCCGACAGGATCCACTTGTTATTCAGCGCTTTCACTTCAAAAGCCGCCGTATAACAGAACTCATATTTGAAGATTTACTTTAACAAATTGCAGAGAAGCGAAAAGCTCAAAACAAGATCAGTTTCTCATCTCAGCAGATTTCCACTTTTGAAAATCCTAAACATATTTGATATAATTATGACAACTCGGAGTAATCTAATAACAAGCCTCCGCCAACCAGACAATAAAAACTCCTGCCTGTCCGACCGTGGTGTTTTGTTTTGGTTTTTTTTTTTTTTTTTCGCTGTGAAACAATGCAAACCGCAGACTTGAAAAACAGCTGCCATGGCCAAAGCGAGGTTATAATGGGGCTTTAAATTGGGCAGCGTGTTCCTGGCTTACTGGAAAACGGCAGCACCAGCAGCCACCACGCACGGCGGCAGGTTGGGGGAGAAGTCAGTGGGTCTTCATTAAAGCCAAACCGCAGAGCGAGGAGGAGGAGGAGGAGGAGGAGGAGGAGGAGGGAGGTCTCTCCTTCTCTCTCTCTGGGCTGCGTTGGCTTTGTCAGCCCTTCTTTGTAATTAGAACAGACCTCCTCCTCCCACTGTAATTAACAGCAATAGAACGTGTGCTGTAATTCAGCCTCCTGCTTTGTCATGCTGATACGTTTCTGGGCCGCTGCTGATGCTGGGTGGGCCGCGGCTCACGCTGCTGCAGTGTGAAATCATTTTCAACACTGGAACCAACTGCTTTTTTTTTTACTCTGTTGTGAAATATAAATATAAATATATAGACTTACATAATCAGCAACATCCATCCATCACTGGTTTATCCATGCAGGGGTGCAGGAGGAGGGGGGCGGGGGGGGTCACATCGGGTGAAGGTCGGGGTCTATCCTGGAAGATATAGCAACATGTGCTGCCATTTAGCTTTTTGGAAACATATGCCCAGACATTACAGTGCAATTATCAAACATATACACGGTGTCAAAGAAATACAGCAGAGAAGAAGAGAAGAGGTTGTGGAATAGAAACAACTGTGTTGTAGTGAGTTTCATCATGACTTACATTAAGTTTAATCACTGCATACTTTATGTAGAATATTATTATTGGATAACCAAGCAGAAGAAGGTGCCAAATATTCAAGTATAATGATAATGATATAATTCATCATCATACAGACCCTTGAAAATATGTAAAAGAGAATTAGTGAAAGAAAAAAATGAATTATGTAAACGTTTTTGAACAGAGAATAGTTCATATAAGCAAAGGGGAAAGTGAATGAGAAAGAAAAAAAGTAATTTAAATCGTTTTATGTAAGTATTATTATTTTATGAGCATTATTAATACATTCTATACTATACTGAAGTCTAATTTGCTTATCTATAGCTCGTCTTTCAGTTGCCTGAAGTCAGAGGCTTTAGTGCTATTCAGGAGGTCAGGTGGGCATACATACCCAAATACAGCCCATAGATTTCATGCATTATAGCTGTCCATGTCCTATTGATCCAGTCTGTAATTAATTCATTTGCATTGGGGCAGTTTAAGAAGTGCATTTGCAGTCAGATGCTCAGCGTGTACGGACTAGATCTATGGGCCGCTTGGTGTTAGTTTGAGTTTGGATGATGTCATCATTATTCCTTTTTATCTTCATTCAATTTCACAAATATTTCCAAACGCTTTCCCATGACAGATGTGATGTGTCTTTTTCCTCATTACTTCACTTGTCTGCAGTCATTTGTCATGCAGGTGTGTACTTGAAAAGAGCTGCTTAGAAACCCAGCTGAGCTACAGTACCTGCACTGTACACACAGCAGCAAATACAACAGCTCTAACCTGGTTACGTAATGGAACGCAAACACACCGGCTGCCATAGAAAAAAGGAGTTAGGAAGTCCTCTTGACACTAAAGCGACTCTGATATTTCAAAGATCTCATCAGGTCAGAGCTGGAGGTCGGCCAGGAGCGTAACTCGCTATACAAAAGGTTACAGCGTGGCAGTAAAGAGCCGCGATCAGGGAGGGTTGTGACATGCCTCAGTAGCCAAAACATGGGCGAGATGCTTATCAGGCTTAATAATAATACCGCCCACATACAAGAGGGGGATGGACCCACTTATTTTCAACTGATGAGCCTGAGCAAATGTTCCTCAAGTGATTCTGTGCTGACAAGTCGAGACATGGAGCGGTGCCATCGGACGTTCCCTGCGTGCATCTTCTGTTTTGATGTGGTGTGTGGAAGAGCTGTGATTGCCTAATAATCCCCCGAGTGGTGCGTTTGATGCCACGGGGGTTGCAGCGGTACCAGGAGGGGCGGGGTTAGGAGGGTAGGGACGTCTTCGTTGGACGTGTCTTTTATGCATCTTCACTCACCGTCCGTCCTTCAGCACGCTGAGAATTTAAAAAAAAAAACCTACATCTGAAGCTTTGGCCCGCTCTTCTTCTTCTCCCCTTGCTTCACCCACTCAATCTTGTCTCTGCTAACAAGACTGTGATTGGATGATATTTTTAACCTGTTTGTCCAAAGGTCCTTGGCATATTGAGGAAAGGAAAAAAAAAAAAAAGAAGAAGAAGAGAGAGAGAGATGAGTGAGAAGAAAGATGAGCCGTCATCGAAACACATTTGTGTCAGGCGGTGTCCGATGTGTTGCAGTAATCTATGGGAGCACTTATGTCTGTGACATGAAGGGGCATTCATCACATTCCTCCTCAGTCTGTGGCAGCACAAACGCTGGCAGAAGAATTTCAATGCAACACTTGGGCAATACATCACGGTGGACGTCCCCTCGGTGGCGTGGGGAGGGGAGCGGGGAGGGTGGGGACGTTCGGCACATCCGCCTCGCATTTTAAGGACCCTCTGTGTTGGCATCAGGATGCACCAACGGTTCCCGCCTCTGTGATGTTTCAGGAGGTCAACAGAGATTGAGTCTGGAACAAGGTCCACGAGGGGAAAAACAACCTCTAAAACTTTAAAGGTGTTGTGATGGTTAACCCTCACGATGAAACTAGCCCAGGCCCGGGTCAGAGCCTGTAAACATGTGGCGAAATGCCGACGTCTAGACGACACAGAGCAGTAAAGCAGTGGCTGTTGGCCAGGTGAACATTAACTACAGGTCCAAGAAGACACGACCTGGACATAGTTTTGTTCCAACGGCTGGAGAAGCGCTCATCTCAACGCACAATATCATTCTCCACTGTCCTGGGAGTTTTTATTACGGCTCAGAGACTTAAATTAAAATGGACTCATGTCCTCTCAGATAGCTTTTTCTTTTTTAAATCTTTAACAAGAACCTCTGCTCTCTTCGTCTTCTTGTAGAACAACTGTGTTTTCTCTATTAGTCAATATAAAGCTGTCAATATAACTTTGTTTTCACTGGTAGCAGGATGAGATACACAGTCTGAGATGTTTTTCTCGGCATTATATGAGAGAGCAAACAAGGTGGTAAAGATGAGACACAAGGAGTCTCTGTAATGAGGCTATTCATTGTGAATGTCTAGTTCGAGACAACCAATAGCAAGTAAGTGGTTGCAAACAAACCATAGAACATAAAAAACATTATAGCTAATTGTCACAATGAGACATGCACATCAGGCAGCCCCAGCATGCAGAGGCCACTTTCCTCACCCTGGCAAGAAAATTGTAGAAACACCTGTAACTTCTGACTTCCACTGACCGACTAACCTCTCATCACAACCTGAAGGACAGCATGCAATGATACAGGATTTACATTGTTTCCCAGCAAAATTAAGACAAGTTAATGGTCATATTGACATTATACCATATTGCATTATAAAACGAAGGCTGCACGTTCCACTATCACCTAATCTGAATATCTGACAACATGACGCCACTGAGTGTCACTGCTTTTAAAATGTTAATAGTGCACACAGAAACAACCATTAGCAGCTGCACGTGACGGTTAAGTGACGTTTAAATCTGAGATTGATTAACAGTGTGTGTAAATCCAACAGTCCAGTCACCTGCAGACTCCATGGAGACAGAGCTGCTCCTCTGCTGCAGCTCACGCGCACGCACACAACGCACACGAATACTGCTGACCGGCACACGCACGTGCATACTGCCGGCACTTCCTCCTCCACAACTCCATGATTCATGTTCTTACCATCATAGCAAACAAACACGAGCATACGTGTGCGCATGAAGTACACACGCGATCACACGCACGCGCTGATCGATTCCCGCTGCTCTGCCTCGGGGTGGACGCCGATGATACACTCTAGTTTTCCAGTGGCAGTTATTTCCAATCAACACATTAACACATTAGAGACGAGAATAGCTACACACCTTCATTAGCAGAATCCATTCACCGGCGGTGGCGCTGCGACCTGACCTCTGACCTCTTACGTCATCATCAGGGTGCATTCACAGCCTAGCGTTTATAATCTGTAAATAAAGAGACCCTGGAGTTGTGTATTTTGACACGTGCGCATTACACACACACATTAACCAAAATGTATTACTACATATAGGCTATATATTGTAATGTTCACAGAAGCGCCGGAGACGAGGATTATCTTCTGAGTAGACGTTTTATTCAACTGCGTCCAAAGCGATAACAACAGCCGCATGCTCAGCTCTCAGGTTACCAGGGTTACAACATAAACTTCCGGTGAACTCTCTTCTGACCCGGAACTGCCGCCCCCCCCCCACTCTCTCCACCAACCACCGGCCTGCACGCTCACTGACACAACCTGCAGTCCAGTGTTTGACAGACAGAGTTAAGGGTACAGGCTGACAGCCTATGGCTTCTAACTGGGGCCGTTACACTTCCCCCCCACCACAAAGTTCCTCGCCCCGAGGGACGCCCAGAACAATTACTACTAGCCCGAACCCACATACATCTCAACAACACTAAGCATTAAAAAAATGGCAAATTTACTGGGCAACGCCCACACTTTTCTGTTTTTAAACACATTTTTCTAAACTAGGAGGGTCCGGGTAGACTACCGGCCCCTCCCGTGAGACCAGGGCGCATTCTAGCCCTTTCTGGAACCCATGGTGTGGTCTCACTCCTAACTAATCCCCCCCCCAAAGGGGACCAATAAAGTCTCTGAACCGATCTGGAGCCCTTCTCTGCCTTTTTGGGCGGGCTGCTTGGGGAACTGGGGATAAGGAAACTGAGGTCTCTGCCCCTGGCAGGGCGGCAGGGGACGAGGGGGACAGGGGAAACGGGGACTGCGGTGGGCTGGAGGGCGCCGGCTGGTCAGGATCTCCTGATGTCCTCTGTGCAGGTGAGGAAGAGCTCCCTCTGTAGGGAGCCAGTCTGTCTCTATGCAGTGCAACCTTCCTTCCCCTCGCTGGCAGCTGCACCCTGTAGACAACTTCTCCCAGCCGCTCGAGGACTCTACATGGGCCCACCCACTGGCTGTCCAGCTTCGGGCAGCGGCCCTTCTTGCGCTGCGGGCTGTAGACCCACACCAACTCTCCAGCCAGGAAGTGTCTCCCTCGCACTCTCACATCATAGTTCCGCTTTTGTCTCACACCAGCTCTCTGCTGCTGCTCCCGGGCGAAACTGTGGGCCGACTCCAGGCGGTCCTGAAGTTTCCTGGCATATTCAGGGCCTGGGGTTGTGTTTACAGCATCTGGGGGCTGGCCAAACGCCAGCACTGCCGGGGTGCGGAGCTCTCTCCCCAGCATGAGGAGAGCAGGGGTGCAGGAGGTGGTCTCTTGAACGGCAGAACGGCATGCCAGGAGCACCAGGGGCAGATGGTCATCCCAGTCTCGCTGGTGTTGTGCAGTGAGAATAGCCAGCTGCTGACCCAAGGTGCGGTGGAATCTTTCCACTAACCCGTCACTCTGGGGCCGCAAAGGAGTGGTGCGGGTCTTGTGTGCTCCCAGACGTTCACACATGGTGGCAAACACCCGGGACTCAAAATTTCTCCCCTGGTCGGAGTGTATGGTCTCAGGCACTCCAAAGCGGCTGAACATGCCCTCCACCAGAGCATCCACCACGGTCTCGGCCTCCTGATCGGGCAGGGGGTACGCTTCAGGCCACTTCGTGAAGTAGTCTATGGCAGAGAGGACGTAGCGGTTACCTTTGTCTGAGCGTGGTAAAGGGCCCACCACATCCACCGCCACTCTCTCCATCGGGGACCCCACGGGAAACTGTTGGAGAGGTGCGTGGGAGCGACCAGAGGGACCCTTGCGGGCTGTGCAGGGGTCACATCTGCGGCAAAAGTCTTCCACGTCCCTCCTGCACTGACCCCAGTAGAAACTTTGGCGGAGGCGGTGGAGAGTTTTCCTTACTCCAAAATGCCCGGACCCTGCAGCTCCATGCATGGCCTTAAGCACCCCCTCCCGCAGGCACTTTGGGACGACCACCTGCCATTTCTCCTCCCCCGTTGCAGGCTCCTTCCACGCCCGTTGCAGCACACCGTGGTGCAGACGCAGAGAGTCAAACTTGGCCCACAGTCCCTTGGTTGTTATGGAGAGCGCTGCCACTTCTTCCCATGGCGGACGCTGCTGTGCCTCTGCCCACTGCAGAATGGGCTGTAGGTCCACATCCTGTACCTGCTGTTGTCTCCATTCTGCCATGTCCACAATCTGCAGCTCCCGACACAGGAGCTCCTCCCCCTGCTGCACAGTGGATCCAACTTCCTCTTCTCCCCGCAGCTCTCTCTCTCTCACCTCTCTCCTCTCACAGTAGCGACAGCCCTCTGCTGCACATGGTCGGCGTGAGAGCGCATCTGCGTTCGCGTGGCGTGCTCCAGCTCGGTGCTCCACGTTGAAGTTGAAAGCCTGGAGCTCCTCCAACCACCGGGCCACTTGTCCCTCTGGCTCCTTGAACGTCATGAGCCACTGAAGGGCCGAATGGTCAGTCCGCACTGTGAACAGAAACCCACACAGGTAATATTTGAAATGTCTGATTGACAGAACAACCGCCAACAGCTCCCTGCGTGTGACACAATATCGCCTCTCATGCTTGTTAAAGGCCCGGCTGAAGTAGGCGACCACACGCTCCCCATCCGGCCCCACCTGAGACAGTACACCTCCCACCCCCACACCACTCGCGTCTGTATCCAGGATGAAGGGCAATGTGGGGTCGGCTGGAGCCAGCACTGGAGCCTCGCTCAGGGCACGCTGGAGGTTGCTGAACGCCTCCTGACATTTCTCAGTCCATACAAAGTCTCTGCCCTTTTGTAGGAGCTGGAACAGGGGTGCAGCGGTGCAGGCGAAACCCAGTACAAACCTCCGGTAGTACGAAGCCAAGCCCAAGAAACTTTTCAGCTGCTTCTGGTTGACCGGGGTGGGCCAATCCGTGACGGCCTGCACCTTCTCTTTCATGGTGCCGATGCCCTCCCCTCCCACTCTGTGTCCCAGAAAGTACACCTCCCGTTGCATGAAGTGACACTTGTCTGGGTGTAGCCTCAAGCCCGCTGCTCTGATTCTTGTTAGCACCAGCTGCAGGGAATCTAGGGCAGCCTTGAAGGAGCTGCCATGTACCAGAATGTCATCAAGATATACCAGGCACTGCTGACGGGGTACACCAGCCAGCACCCTGTCCATCAGCCTGGCGAAGGTGGCCGGAGCGTTACACAGGCCAAAGCAGAGGACCTTGAACTGCCACAGCCCCCGCCCGGTGCAGAAGGCTGTCTTGGGCCTGGACTCTGCTGCGAGAGGTACCTGGTAATAACCGCTGCGGAGGTCCAGGGACGAGAACCAGGTGGACCCCGAGACCAGGTCCAGTGACTCGTCAATGCGAGGGAGGGGGTATGAATCCTTCTTGGTTATTCCGTTCACTGGTCTGTAGTCAGAGCAGAGCCGCCAGCCGACTTTCTTTGGTACCATGACAACGGCTGCTGCCCACGGACTGTCGGAGGGCTCAATGAGGTCTGCCTGCAGCATTTTTTCCACAGCTTCATCACAAGCCTGCTGACGAGCCAGGGGGAGGCGGCGAGGGCGACACTTGATAGGCTGCGCATCTCCTGTGTCGATCTCGTGCTGCACAAGATGAGTTCTCCCCACCTCTTCATCACTCAGCGCAAAACAGTCCCGAAACTCCAACAGCACCTGCCACAGCTGCTCCTGCTGCTGCGGGTCGAGGCTGCTACAGTTCCTTCTCCATATCTCTCTCACTGCAGCCAGCACCCTCTCCTCCTCCACCTGTGACACCGGGGGTGAGGCCACTGTGGATAGATGCATGTCGGGGTCGATGGGGCGAGTCTCACTTTGAGGGGGGGCCACAGGAGATGCGGACCTGGGAAAAGAGGGGACAACAACAGTCTCTATTGCGTTCGTTGCAGGAGGGCCAGGGAGCGAGTCCGGAAGAACCCTGGGGAACAAGGTAATGACCGGGCCCTCCTGAAAACTCACCGTCCCTCTCAGGAGATCCAGCTGACAGCCTGCAGCCCTCATGAAGTCCAGGCCCAGGATACATGGGTCTTGGACTGCAGCTATCCATACTGGGTGACGCAGCGTTTTCCCCCCCACAGTCACAGACAGCACACCCCTGCCTTTCATAGGAGCCAGCTCACCTGTGACCGTGCGCAGTCGCACCAAGGTGGGCTCAAGCTGTGTCCCTTTTGGTACCACATCTGGTCTCACTACAGTCACTGTTGATCCTGTATCCACTAGCGCCGAACAGGGCACTCCCTCCACTGAGATGGGAACGTAACACGAGTCACCTGCAGAAGCACGCCCCACAGCCACAACTGGCTCCCAGCATGAGTTGTCCGAGTCACCTGTTTCAGTGGGGGGTGGTACCTGGCTGCCCTGGCTGTGGCGTTGGGTACCTCCAGATGGTGGTGGGAGATGAGGCTGTTGTGCTACAGATGGGGCTGATGTTTGGGACCGCATATCCCCCTCTATGCGGGCCCTGAGCCGTTTCCCTGAGCCTGGCGTGATTTGGGGCACTCTCTGACCAGATGTCCAGGCTGGCCACACCCCCAGCAAACTCTGGGCCCTGGGCGTGGTCTGCGCGCTGTCTGTAGTGACACAGCTCTCAACAGTCCTGTCACTTCATCCACCCACGCCGGCCTCTCTTCAACGGGAGGGCTCCCCACTGCAGCCCTTACAGCAGGTGAGTTCTTTTCCTGACAGCTCGCCCCTGCCACGCCCCACACATTCTCCCTCTCCACAGCCATCTCCAAGGCTGCTTGCAAGGTCTGAGGGTGCTGCAGCTGCACTTGGACACGCAACTCTGTGGGGCTAATGGCTCTGATAAATTGATCACGTGCCAGCTCGCTCTGTACTCCTGGGGGCATGTGAGCATACGCTCGCCGCGTCAGGCTTTCTATGTCGTTGGCCAGCACACGCAGCGGCTCCCCAGCCTTCCTGCCCCGGTTACTCAGTTCATTCCGCAGGAGCTCGGGCTGTAAACACTGTCCAAACCGTCTCTGTAGGGCCCCCACTAAAGCTCCATAGTCTCTTCTGTCAGTTGGACTCAGCAGCAGAAGACAGGACAGAGCATCATCCGTGAGGCACAGAGCCAGCTGTAGCGCTTTATTTTCCACCGACCATCCCTCCGCATGGGCTAACAGTTCAAACTGGGCCAGGAAAGCCTCCCAATCGGACCTACCGGAGTACTTGGGGGTTTTCACGGTTGAGACCACCACTGGGCGAAGAGCGCCGTCCTGCCAGCCGCCATCCCGCGTCGGCGAGCCACTTCCGGTCAGACGAGGTGCGGCGCGAACCGCCGATGTAGGGGTCAGGCCGGCCTCGGTAGCCATTTGCACCGCGGCGTCCCTCAGCCGACCCCTCGCTTCGTCAGCAGCCCTCATGAACTCACTGGTCATGTCCTCTGACCACCCGCAAGCCCCGCCGGCGTCGTCCCTCTCGACAGTCCTCCCCTCGGCCTTCACTTTTTTTCCACGTCTGCCGTCCATAACAGGCGGCGTTTAGCGGTAGCTAGCGGCGGCTAACAGGCTAACTCAAGAGCGACGCCAAACCAGCCTGACCTGACCGAATGCCGTCTTCCGTCCGAAGTCACTTCTGACACCAGTGTAATGTTCACAGAAGCGCCGGAGACGAGGATTATCTTCTGAGTAGACGTTTTATTCAACTGCGTCCAAAGCGATAACAACAGCCGCATGCTCAGCTCTCAGGTTACCAGGGTTACAACATAAACTTCCGGTGAACTCTCTTCTGACCCGGAACTGCCGCCCCCCCCCCACTCTCTCCACCAACCACCGGCCTGCACGCTCACTGACACAACCTGCAGTCCAGTGTTTGACAGACAGAGTTAAGGGTACAGGCTGACAGCCTATGGCTTCTAACTGGGGCCGTTACAATATACATAGACCTACCTACTTTAATTATTGAAAAATAACAATTAAAATAGCCATGGTAAAGCTGTTGGTGGGGGTTGGAGACCCCCTCTACAGGTTGGAGGCCCATTAACAACTTCTACAACTCAAAATCACTGTAACTATTCACCATTGTTGAAAATACATTTGTTTTAAACAACAGAAAAGCAGCAGAGCCCGTTCATGGTTGAATATAAAAAAAAGAGACATGTTTTTCACAACACCAGTGATTTAAGTGCTGCGGTGCTTTTGCAGTTTAAAGCCTCCAGGCTGAATCTTTACTGCCGATTTTGAGATAAAAAATAATAATAACAACAATAAAAGACGTGCCATTAATCTCTTCTATCTCTAACTTCTAGCTCATGAAAAACACCCTCCGCGTATGGAAGCAGTAAATGAGCAATCATCCAACAGCCGTGTTTGGACAAGACCTGCATGTGGCTGACATCAGATTTATTAGGCCATTCAAAAATTAAACTGTCAACACTTTAGAAACCAAATTGCTCAACCAAATGAAAAAAACACACACACACAAGGGAAGATCCAGAAAGAGATAATCATGTGCACACCAAACACACAGCAGAGACTAAACAGCGAGACAGCCATTATTATTATAAGCTCTGTGCATTTCAAGTGATCCACATCTTATGGCCTGATGATAATTTGATTTTTATGTTTGTTTACACTGAGTACTAATGGTGATTTTACTCCTCTTTTTTTTTGTTGCAAAAATGCAATCTCTCCCTGGAGGAGGACCGGGGCAAAGTCCTTCTGCAGCAAAAGCAACACATGCACAATCCACCTGGGATGCAGCTGTTTTCCTCATCGGACTTGTTTGTTGCTGCTGCAGCACTGATGAGCTGGATGCATGGATTGCAGTCGTCAGACAGCTGTAGCGTGACGAATCTGTGGAGGTGCTCGCCGCGAGGTGCCCAGGATCAGGTCAAGGTGTACAGACTGAGTTTATAATTCATTTCACGTATGTGTTCTTGTCTGTGGCAGCACAGGTGGGAGATAATGAAGCCCTGACGTCCTTTATTGGTTTATTATGCTCCTGTCCGTCTCCTGCTGATTAGCAAAATATCATTTGATTTGTTTCCACATCACACTCCAGACTCTCTCACAGCAAACTACTTTCTCAGGGCTCTAAGTGGAGCCTATTTGCTGTGAATTTGCAACAAAAACACACCAGGGCCGAGTGTATTTCTATGATTATAATGGCAGGGACACAGGAGTGATGACAGTAAAGGCTGCTTCCTGTCCAGACAGTGTGGATGGGGCGCAATGTGCTGATGTGGAACATGGCCCGAGGCGCATCCCTGTCTCTCTGCACGGTGCCCATTATCTCCCATAGGGTACAAAGCAGCCCTGCTATGGCGAGTATTTCCTGCTTCCTCTCCCGCAGCAGAGCCAGGTACTTGTCTGAGGCAGTTACACGACTTCCCACTGTAACGCAGCTGGAAATCAGAGGATGGAGAAGAAGCATCTCGCTGGGTCGCGGCCTCCAGATTTAGTGGGCAGGAAGCATTGTTAAAGAACAAAGCCGGTCTGTGTTTGGGAGATACGCTGAAAAAGTGAAGGGTGTGACATGCTGGGAATTTTTTTTTTTTTATAAAACCTAGTCCGACCCTGTCTTTTCAGCTCGGCTCGCCACTTGTCTTTTCTGATTTTTTGCTCATTAAAAGAAAGTTTGGTTCATAAATCGAAGCCTTTACCATTAACGAGAAGAACCATATTCTCCCATATTGAAGGTGAAGCTCGTTATGAGTCATGATAATTGCCTGGAGCTTCTTTAAAAATCTAAACCAATGCAGCAGAATTTTATCTTATTCACAAATTCTTGCACCTGCTCAATCCAATCACATACATGTTATGTATCACCTTATCTGGCATCAGTGTAATAATTAAAAAATGTCTGGTCTGGTCAATGTTTCAGCATTAAGGCCGGAGTTTATTACATGTACTCTGACCAATCACCTGGTGCCCTTCACTTTACTGGAACTGTGATGTCATCCATGTGATGTGTCCAGTTATTAGTCTGAACAGACTTTTCATAGGCAAAAGTATAAATTGTTAAGAGACATTCTTTTATTTAGTGTACTCAGTGGTTATGATTCACACAACATTAGACTGTGTAATAATGCTATGTCATCACGTTTTGTTTAAGCCACGCCCAGTGTGTTGTTTTCTGTATCCGGGGAAGCTGAAGTTAATTCCGCCATGACACGAGAGATACGTGAGTGTGTGCTAGTCTCGAATAAACATGCATGAAGAAGCTAAAGAGTATCTCTGCCTCGAGTTCAGCGCGAGTAAAACCTGCAAAGCTCAACAATTGTGTAATGCTGTTGTAAGTATTGACCTGTCCAGGTTGTACATCCGCTCTCCAGCCTCCAGATTACAGATTACTGGGCATGTTTGTGTTGTAGTGCCGTAAAGTTTCTCACCAGACGAGACACCAAGTCAGAGGTGTTGATCTTGCAAGGTTGGTTTTCAGGCGGAAAAGAGACGCTAAGTGGAAGGCAGAGAGCCTCCATTCTCCCTGTAACAAGTCATTTAACCATCACAATTACTCCAAAACTGCTTAATTAAGGTAAAAAATCTTACATAGTTCCTCTTTAAAACCACTGCTCACACCTCACTGGCTGAAAACTGAGTTAAAATATGAGGTGGTAAACAAGTAAAAGCTCATTTGAATAATTTGTGTGGCTCAGAAATGTGTCCACACGCTGACAAACAACACTGACAGAGATCAGAAGAAGACATGACTATAATTTTACAAGACACTGACAGCCCATTCAGTCGGACTTTGCGGTAGATGCAAAATAAAATGCATGTGTGAAGCGTGTCTCCAGCCGCTTTGTTTGTGTATTTCAATTATCCAGAGTGTCATAAATATGAAAAGTTTCATCCTCCGTTTCCCACGGGATTCAGGTGATTCAGTTCCACCGTGGAGGCACAAACAAAAGAGGATGGACTGTTTTGCCAAAAAAATGCAAAACAGCCACTTTGTTTAAACACTTAACTAAAAGCACGCCTCCCTCAAATGCACAGCTTGGGCCCGAACAAAACATTTTTCTTTTCATGCATCTGACACCGCCGTCCGTCTGCTGCTTGGCTCGGCTTAGCTTGATGCATCTGTTTGTGGAGAGAGAGAGCTGAAAAAAAACAAAACAAAAAAAAAAACACCTGCATATCTCTCTCCCAACTGAATTGCTCAGAAGTGCTGCCAAGTAGAACCGGACAGATGTGGGGACTGGGATTCTGCAGCAGACAACTCCATCACTCTCCCCAACTCATCCCTCCATATAAATCTCTGTCTATCACGGCTGCTGCAGTCGTCCTCTGAATCCCATTAGTTTTTGTCTTCCTGCAAAAGGGCGTCGGTGGAAGGGCGTTTCGGAGACGAGGAGGGAGGCCAAAAAAAAAAAAAGAAAGAAAAATGCAAAGACAAAACGGGCTGTCGCTGCTCTACATGCTGTGCACTGTAGGTCAGGGGCAACATGTGTGGTCCATCATGTTTTGACATATTCTCGTCCTATGCGGTGGAGCGTGGCCCCATCCCCACGTCGGGCTAATGATGTGTCTGCTCCCTAAAATTGTGCTCTCATTCAGCGGGGGACTGAGTCACAAAAGGAGTCAATGAGGACACACTATCATAGGCCATTTCCTCCAATCCAAACCGCTCATCCTGCCCCCCCCCACTGACCGTAACCCTGCTTCACCATTAAATGTGGTATTTTTTATCCCTTTCATGCAGGCCGGACCGGGAAAAGTGATCTCCACTGATGTGTTTACGGATGTAAGAGACTTAGCAATGATTAAGTTTCTCGGAAAATTCTTGCTGTCTCCTTTTTTGCTGCTGTCTTTCATGCTTCCTCCCACACACCACTCCTTTTAATTAGGCTTGAATATTAAATCAGCTCTTTTTTTCACTCCTTCATCCTTCAAACATCCCTGCTTCTCTCTCTCCGTCCAGGTTGATTTTTTCCCCAAGTTTTTCCCAAGTCATGAACATGCAGTTCAACGTCATAAACTCCACACATGCGGCTTAAAAGGTTTATGAGTTCAGCTTTATGAGAACTTGGGCTCTGTTTTTACGGTTCTGGCCATTGTTTCTATCGATCCTGATAACACCGTGCTCACCGAGTCCGTTGCTGAAATGTGAAATGTGGGAACTGCAAAAGAAAAAAAGTCTTTTTTAAAGTCAGATGGGGCGTGAAGCAGTTAGCGGTCAGACATTCAGACAGGTTGTTAACAAGCCAGCGGTTGGTGAACGGTGAAATGATTGCCCCAAACTTCTCAGTAAACACTTTGTCGACTTAACTTTACCTATCGTGGTTGTGCAGACAAGCATAGTGTAGTGTGTCCCGGTGCAGTGGAAGATTTACTGATTCTGTTTACCTCCGTTTTCCAGTGCAATCCTAATGAAGTGCTTCAGATAATTTGGCTGCATTTGGCTTGTTTACAACCTGTCTGCTTTGTGTTTCCTGCACTGTCAGGCTGCTGTCACCGCGTTCCTTCATCTCTGCAATTACTTTGGCTCAATACAATGTTACCTGATGACGGGAATGAAATCAGCCAAAAATGATCTTTCAAAGCCTGAAACTTTAATTTGTTTTTCCCCACACACACACACAAAAATATGACTCAGGTTTACAGGTATAATTGTTGAGTTTGTCCTGAAGGAAGAGAAGCAAAAATAAAAACTCTGGGTACAGCATGAATTCTGGACTGTAATTAGTAAGTAGTTTTCTGGGGATAATCATTAATTGACAAAATAGAGATGTATTTAAAAGAACTGCCCCAATTAAACCAAAGTAAATAAAAGTTAATATTTGACTGAATCGATGTTTCACAAGTTCAGGACTGAGAACTTTGGTGAAGTTTTTGGGAAACTCAAATAATGACAGATAGGTGACAGTGTCTGTGTTCAGGCCCTGTATAAGTTAATGTGGGGCAATCAAGGCAAGGTAATTTTATTTGTATAGCCCGTTTTTCACTAACAGTTTGCTCAAAGGGCTTCACATGACATCGTAACAACATCCTCTGTCCTTAGACCCTCACATCCACTGAGGAAAAACTCCATAGAAAACCCTTTTAACAGGGAAAAATCGGAGAAACCTCAGGGTGAGCAACAGAGGAGGGATCCCTCACCCAGGACGGACAGACGTGCAATAGATGTTGTTACAGAGAAGCAGAGATGGGGACTCGAGTCACTGTGACTTGGACTCGAGTCGACTCGAGTCGCTATTTTACGGAAGCGCATTGCATTCACTTGATAAAAATTTTTTTAGACACATTATCTCGTAATTATGAGATCCTGATGTCGTAATTACGAGATCTTTTCTCGTAATTATGAGATCCTGATCTCGTAATTATGAGATAAATAAAAGGGAATGTCTATATATCCACTGTTGGCTCAGAAACAATTATCAGTCTACGGTAGTCCAGTGGGTAAAGCAGATGCCTCCCACACAGTTAATTGGGGATCGATCGTTTTTAATGCGCAATAATTAATTATTCTGAATTAAATAATTCAATATTATCCTTCGAGTTTACATGGAAAACACATTATGTAGCCTACGTCTGGGGGTCGGGAAGTGTTCTGATTGGGGGTAGCTACACGTGTTATGTATTTACGTCTACCGGGAGAATGGTGTGAAGTGAACAGAGCAGCAGCCGCTAGCTGCCCCGCTGCTGCTAAACTTTACAACAAGCCACTCAGTAGAAGCAGAAAGTTTCTCCTCCTAACTGGATGGTCTTCCCTGGGTGCGTGAGCCTGGCCGCCCCCGCCGCCACTGCTCCGGTGCAGAGCGATAGATAACATACCGCTCTGCTCCGATGGGAACGGCGAAGCTCACTGATCGCCTTCCCCGCCTGGCCGCCCCCAGCAGCCGCTGCTCCGGTGTGGATCCTCCGATCCTGGCAGTGAGCATTGCGTTCCCCGCCGGAGCAGCGGCAGCGGCAGCAGCAGCCGGGGACCTGGGTCTGTGGAGCAGATTCATGAACCCTGGTTGTCCCGTTGTCCCAGCAATCGCTCTGGTCCCGACATGACTCACTCACAACTGTGGCTGTAACGTGATGTTTACCGTAGGCTACATAACGTGGGCAACATGGGCCGGTGTGTCATATTATAATTAGACCAAGCGTACAGTGGTCTAATATAGTACAAAATAAGGATGCTATGCCACACATTGGTTGCGATCCTAGGTTTCCCACATGGTTATCTATTGCTCTAACCACTACACCACCATAGCTTACGTTATTTTTCACAACAATAGCGAATTTATAGATAGGCTACTTCCTGTTTCTTTATCTCATAATTACGAGATCAGGATCTCATAATTACGAGATCCTGATCTCATAATTACGACATCAGGATCTCGTAATTACGAGAAAAGATCTCGTAATTATGAGATCAGGATCTCGTAATTACGAGATAAAAAAAAATTATCAAGTGAATGCAATGCGCTTCCGTACTATTTTGACGTGACTTGACTTGACTTGAAAAAAAATAAAAGACTTGCGACTCGACTCGGACTTGGACGTTAAAGACTCGGGACTTGACTTGACTTGGGACACATGACTTGAATGACTTGAATGACCAGCCACCACCGCCGAAATTCTCACCGGCACGGCACCAGCTCAGTCGGACTTTTCATGCATTTATTTTGAAAGGAGCGCCGGAGAGAGGGAGGGAGGGGGAGAGAGAGTGAGAAGGGGGTTTGATACGGAGCAAAGGGGCCATCGGGGTCGCTGCAGCGGGCGTGCTACATGGATCTATCGCTCGCAGCTCAGTGTATTCAATCGGAGATTTCATCCGGAGTTTCAGTGACGGTGAGCGGCCCGACGCTGCTTCATTAACGCCGCGTTGTCGCCGCTGAGACCAGACGCGCTGTTCAGAGTCGTGGCAGATGCACAGTAATCATAGACAACAGCAACAGTCACCTGTTACCAGCATTACCGTAGCGAGGAGCTAACGTGTCCCTTTGTTTTTAACCTCCTCTCCTTCAGCCTCACATTCTCACTGTTGTAGATGGTGCTGCAACCCAATTGCTGTTAGCTGATTGGCTGTTTGCCTGTCACACTCAAAGCATCCAGGGATGTTTCAATGTTCCACATTCTTTGACTTTTGAATATAAAATATGAAATTAATATCTAAAACTACTTGGTATGAGTGCAGGCTGAGAATGGTGTTGTCATGATAGTATAGGCTAATAGATTTTCTATTCTATTCTAATACATTGTCTTCACTTTATGTAGATTAGATTCTGCGGGTGAAATTACAATAATAATGTGACTTGACTTGGACTTGACTTGACCTATGCAGGACTTGACTTGGACTTGACTTGACAAAACCTGTGACTTGACTTGACTTGACTTGGCCAAAAAGAAAATGACTTGGACTTACTTGAGACTTGAACGTTAAGACTTGAGACTTACTTGAGACTTGCACATGTGTGACTTGATCCCATCTCTGCAGAGAAGACAGTTTACAGTTTACATCAGGGCACAGATGCGCACTTCTACGTTTTTTGACCGTGCAATGGCGGAGTATCAAACATAGGCTACTAAAGTTATGAATGGAAACATAATTTACGTCCCGTGATATGCATGTGGGTCATGAAAGTTTACCTTTGATGAGCTGTGGACAATAAAACAGCAGCAAACTGAGGTGAACGTTTGGACATTTTGCTTTGTTTGTGCACAAACACATTGCACCTGTACACAGACACACGGATAAACGCTTTAGTGACTTAAAGCATAAGCCACTATAGTGATATTAGATAACTTAGATTAAGTTGCTGACGTGATGGCAGTTTCTAATCATGTGTTGTTTTTCGAGGGTTTCGGTGGCACTTTAGTTTACATTTGAATCACAAGTTGGACCTTTAACCTCCAAGTGTTACACGTACGGCCATTTTCGCTCCCTTCCTTTGGAAACAGTAGAATTAATGGCCTGTTTGATCATGCGAACCAGATGTGCGAGATGGGAACATGCCACCATTAATGCTGCTCACCCGTGAGCCTGCGCGCAGGCTCCGGCAATGAGGTGATGTATTTCACATTTCTGTTTCACAGTCTATTTGTGAGTCAGTAGGTTTGGCTTTCTCACTTTCATGCTGGTAAAAATGGCACTAACAGGGTCCCTTTGGGGTAATAGCTGAAACCGAGTTTCTTGTTACAGTCTTGTGAATTTGACAATGACATTCTTAGACATGATTACTTCTCGTAGGCTGGTTCACAGCTCGGAAAAGTGTCCGACCTTTCAACCTGTATATTGGTTCACAGGGCCAATAACTGGTGTATAACATTCTTGGTTACTTCCTTGGCCTGTCACTTGGTACGCATAAAATATTGGACGTGAAGGGTGTGTGTGTGTGTGACGGGAAGGGAGTGACTACAAAGGCATTATTCAGCGAGAGAGACACAGAGAGGGGAATGAAATCCAGATTGGACAGAACCAACCAGGGTTGTTAGGCTGCAGAGCGGGAGATGAAAAGCTGCGCTCAACTGCTTCAAGTGTCCAAGGAGAAGTGCTTTTTGGACACTTTTGAAATGATATGAGAGGCAGTGAAAGTCACAGCTATGGTTCTGGTCATGGTCGTTTTAACCGCCTCTCCCCTCCGTTCCCCGTCTTCTGCTGGAGCATGAAAATAAAAACAACACGTCTACTTTGACAAGAATGTGGGATTAATCAGGGCCAAAAAACGCCGCGGCTCCACAGCTCGCTGCACTGACTTAGATGTATGGATGGTATGTGAAAGACTTTCTTCTTCTTCTTTTTTTTCCACATATTTCCATGTTTCATGAGCCTCGTTTTTCTTTCCGTCCCTGATGCCCACAAGTGTTTGACCTTGAATTTAATGTGAAAAAGTTTAAAGAGGAACTATATTCAAGTCCGGTCACTTTTCCTCTGTTTTGCTAACCCTCCTCCCGGCCATGTGCATTTGTTTTCAACAAACGAGAAAGCAATCCACGGAGCGGTGGATAACATTATTTGTCATGTATGTGTTGCAACGTGTCTTATCTGTCAAAAACAAGAGATTACAGGTTACGGGGTGCGTTTGTGTCACAGTCCTGCAGAGACAAGAGTTGGGGCACCGGATCGGTGGTGCTAACGCTACGTGGAAGGCAGAAAGCCTCTGTTCTCCCCCTTAACAAGTTACAAGCCATTTATTTAACCCTCACAAGTACTACGGAGCTGTTTGACTAGTTAAGGTAAAAAAAAAAAATCCTGCATACTGTAGTTCCTCTTTAATATACAAGAGCAGCAAAGGTTTTTTGTCCCCCAAGGCAAAGTGTGAAGTCATATCCCAGTAACGATAACTATCAGTTTATGGCTTTTAAATAACACTCGCATCCACGTCCAAGTCATAATTACAACTGAGTGATTTATGTTTTTCCTACAAACAAACATGTCAGCCAACGCCAGCCTCATTGTTTCAGGTGATTAAACCTGCACTGATTGAGGAGGTGTATAAACTTTTCAGCACGCACTGACGTTGCAGGAACTTGTGTGTCTTGTGTGCACCTATAACGTCCACTGTGTGTGTTCAGTAACATGGTAAACATCAAGTCTCTACCATTTATCATATATGTCGTGAGCATGGCATTAGCCACAGGAACTATAGGACACCACAACTGAAAACACTTGAGGGAAACGACTCCTTCTCGTCATTTAGCGGGGCTATAAAGTTTTACTGCACTTTGAAACTTTTAAGCAAACAAAAATTCCTCAGCTGAAACTAAATAAATACATGTTTTCCTTGTCATGGAAGCACAAAACACACTCGGTATTAAAGTGAGGCCGCAAATATGGTTCGAATGTAGACATATAAGGCTGGCGTTGTTCTTTTGTTTTCTTATTGTCAACTAATCCCATAAACAAAAAAAGACCAAAACCTTACATGTGAGCACGACTCAGCACTTTCTGGCTTCTGTCTGTGGTACGGCGCCAGACCCACTGCGTCCTTCAGAGGAAAAATGAAAAAAATAATCTTAGGAAAACTCATCAAAAATACCTTATTGGTGGATAAAAGTGAAAGCACAACATACAAATCATTTAAGAGACAGATTAAAACATGATTCAGTAAAAATCTGAACTGAAGTATGTGCACTTTACTCCATGCACTTTAATAATAGCACTTCAGAAATGTACAACTCTTTGTATTCTGTTGCAACTGTACTGTACTTTATTTGTATTATAATTTATGTTGTATTAGTATTGTTATTGTTCTGTGAATCGTGATTGTGATAAGTGGGACAACGGATGCTGCTGAGCTAAACTGGGCATATTTACAATTTTAACAATTTTATTGTAGGCTACATTCATGCAGAGTCTACGAATAAATGAATAAATGCAATAAATATGTAGTTGACGTTTTAAAAGTGAAGTCAGTTAAGGTTTTTTAGCAAATATGACCAGAATGGTGTGTTTATTTAGGACTATTTTCATTAGCGGACTAATCTACACTTCAGGAACAGTGAGTTTGGGATTGACATGAGATACATCACGGTGCTGGAGGAACACGCAAGCAGACTAACAGCGTGGGTCACTAATGTATTTTTAATAGGTTTTTCGAGCTCCGGGGCACAAAAGAAATGACCGACAGCAGTTTGGACACACACATCAATTTTGTTGCTGGTTTTCTGACTTTGTTGACAATAACAAATCTATTTTTAAAAAATTACCAATGCAATCCTATACTTTCATCTACTCTCTCTAGCTCCCTAGTAGTAATGCTGCAAATTTGCAATAAAATTCAAAACACATTTCTGAATGGAGGCGCCCTCCTTCCCTCCATCCCTCCCTTCTTCATGCACGCACGCACAATGCAAAGAATATCTACGACCGAGCAGGACCTCGGTCCAAAGAGCATGTGTAAATCTCATTAGCTGTATATCCAACTGTCTGAGTTGTGCAATTACTAAATTATAAATGTGAAATTAATCAGAAAAAGGGGCTTGGTGTTTGTGCGAGGGGATTAATCTTGTCCTTGTTACGCCAACGGCAAGAGGCATTATTCATGAACCCTCCACTTCTCACCCCCCCCCCCAACCCCCTCCTCTCCTGGAATGAGAAATGTAACTCTGGGCCAAGAGCAAGCATGCACTCTCCAACTCTGCAGACCCTGACAAAAACACAGTTGTAATTATGTGAAATTATTGATATAAACAAACAGATGAATGGCCTTTGTGCTCAGCGCGCACGGTGTCTGCAATGTGTGCGTGCATGCAGCGTGCAGTATTTGCATGTGTGCATGAGAGGAGAAGGTGCTTTTTTTTTTTGTTTCGAGTAAAACTGAGTGTATGCTCCTTGAGTGAGTGAGTGAGTGAGCAAACGAGTGAATAGAGCAGGTCTTTGTTTGGTTGAGAGAAAATGTGAGTAATGTGGTGTGGATTGGGGAGCATTTCTGTTTCCAAATCAATACAAGGTAAATATTATTTCATACCATTGCTATTATTGGTAAAGGCAGAGGAGAAGTGGGAGGGGGGTAACTATTACTCATCAAATGTGAAAAAAATAAAGACACAAATGAAGAATGCTAAAAAATGTGGAGGTCAGGAGCCACTTGAAACCGGTCGTACCTCTTAATTGAAACCGTACTGCTCTCAAGCGAAAAATATCTGTGCCAAACACAAATCTGCTTGGCAATAAAGAGGAACAGTTAGGGAATCTTTAATGGGCCACAATCCATTACAGAGAGTCATAAATGTCCTCGGGAATATACACATCATCGCAGAGTGGGATGTGACCGTACTCTCGCAGGGACTCATCCTCCTTTATGTGCCTATAAGCCGGGGCTTTTATGAAGACTTTGTATAAGTTTGTGAAAGTTTAAGCGGAGGCTGTGTCACGGCAGTCTCTGTTTATCCTGGAAAATCCTGGAAACACAGGGTTGCCAGTTGCCACCACCTGTTTCCAGCTGTTTCTTTGTTGACTTGTGTTTTTTTTTATTTTAAAGGTACATTGTGTAAGAATTACTCCCATCTATATTGCAAGCAACTCAATCGTATTTTTCATGCTGCATTCATGTGAAATTTGGCAGACAGCAGACGGACGACAGCCGCTGCACGTAACAGCATAAACAAGCCTCTATGTAAACAAGATTGGTCCATCAGCACGAGGCAAAACAATATACGTGACAATATGTCATATTATTTACCTGACCCACGTTTTACCAGCTTTCTGTGACTAAAATGACATCTGGTTTGTTAACGACGGCCGTCTGCCCGACTGCACCTGAATGCAGCATCAGTGTCCTCCTCACTGCATTATCGCGGTGACTTTTCACAGACGCCACCCCGACTCCAGCTCCGGTGTCTCCGGTGAGTTTCCGTGGTTTCCTACGGTCGTGGTGCCACTGAACGTAAAAAAACATGGCCGCCAGCACCGAGCTTACCCGCTCCATGTAGATATGAATGAGATGAACGGCTCATTCAGGGCTGAAAGGAACACTTAACTTTGTTGATGGGGGGGTTACTGATGAATGAAAAACATGCTTTTGAACAAAATAATTTTCATGAATAGATGACAGGATAAATTACACAATGTCCCTTTAAAACAAAAAAAAAAGATCCTTAGCCCTCCTGCGGCGTGTTGAACGTACACAATGAGCTCAGTGGAGTCCATAGACCTCCATCTCTGTGCTTTGACTCCACTTACATTCACGTCAATCAGGGTGATATATTCAAACCTGTAACAAATTACTCAGTCCTCCGCCGCCCCGTGGACGACAGGGGCGTCTTGTCTCTGATTGGTGGGCTTTGCTCTCATTCGTCTTTGACACCCAGCGCTGGCCCGGCCCAGCGGTGCCATTCATCTCACGTGTCACTGGCATAGCAGGGGGAGTCACGCTGCGAAGGGAGAAGCCTGGGCCTCCTTACGAAGCGCGGTCAGTGCCAGGCATATTCTTTGTCTCACAGCTTTGTCAGGACCCCACAAGTCTGCTTCAAATGTGGCATCTGCTGTAAAAATGTGGTGAGCAGACTTGTCCAAAGTCCAGCAGCTGTACTGTACACCCTGGCTGACTCTGCGCGGTGCATAAGGTGAACTGATGTATCCTGGATTTGTCTGTTTAAAAAGCCATTTTAAGCACATTTCACAGTGCAATGAAAACGCTTCATGAAATCATTAGAGCGCCATTGTTAGATGTCAGTGATGCATTCTCCATAATCTACATTTTTGAGTCATGAGGTGTTTTTTCTCGCAAACACACGCTCGGTGTGCGGCGATGACCAGTCAGTCATCCATGTGACAAGCCTAAGATTTAATGAGGCGTCTTCTCCCCCATACATCAAAATGTAAAAGTCGAACGTAGGTCACACAGGTCTCTGTTTGTAGAACTGACCAGGCTTCACTTTATCAAAGTTTGAGGTCTGAGACATTTTTAGGTTTCAGGGTTAAAGGGGTCGAGGGTAGTGTAAAAAAAAATTACCCAGATGATTTGACACAGTAAATGTGGCATTACCAAAAAAAAGTAAAATATAACAATATCTACAATAAATGTGAATATAAGAAAGTTGGTCATTTACTGTATGTTGGAGTTGTGTTACTATTATAGCAATATTTTTCTTTATATCCTTCATTACCCGACTGCATGAGTTAAAAACTGGCTTGTGGGCAGTTTGTGAAGTGAAGAAGAAAAACAGAAACACAATCAGTCACAGTTAAAATTTCATTATAGCCAAAGTATTTCTATAAGAAATTGATATATCATCACTGCTATATTATGTTAATAAAACATCTATCTATCTATCTATCTATCTATCTATCTATCTATCTATCTATCTATCTATCTATCTATCTATCTATCTATCTATCTATCTATCTATCTATCTATCTATTTTAATTCCAAGTTTGAAGTGCGTAATGTGCATTTTGCTTAAATTTGAGAAAAGTACCGGGTCGACTCGTTACTGCTTTCCTGTCTTTCTCTTCTGTCCTATCAAATAAAGGCAAAAAAATGCCCCAAAAATATAACAATAAATAACTGTTTATGACTGTAAATGCTACTTGTGCTTCCACATGGTTATTTCTGGTACAGTATAATTTCTGAGAAGTATGTAAATGTAATGAATGTCAATTTTTATGGTATCAGAGTGTCACTTGTTCATCCTATAATTATGTCAAAGAGAGTTCAGAGGTGCAAATTGTGTGTGTGTGTGCGTGTCAGTGTGCGGAGAACATTATTAAGAAGTCGCATTACGTTCTGATCCCATTGCCCCCTCTCCGTCACCCACAGCAGACAGTTTGCCCCTCAGCAGTTTCCATTGTAAATAAGTCAAACCAAACAAATCCATGTCTGAGAGCGATGCAGAACGCCGCCATACCATCGTCAGCACGCTCTCTTAGGCAAAAAGAAAGCTGGAGGCAAGTCGCCAAGCAATTCCTCTGGTGCTCATTAAGTTTTCATAATAAATGTTTTTTTTAACGATGACCTTTGAAACGTGGGGTGGAAAAAAAATAAAATAATAATAACTAAAGGGAAACCTCAGCGTGCCCCCCTGCTTTTGTTCTTGTGCATTTGCGTAATTTATGTGGGACGGTGACACAACAGCTCGCCACTTTCTGAAATTACTTGATCCCAGGATGTTGGAAATGGCTCCATGCCCCGCGAAGCTGCATCAAAAGGTCCGTCTGAATGCGGCTCCGGCTGGTGCCACTTCACGGGGAGATGGCATAGCTTCACATGTAAACACACACCGAATCCCACTACAAACATGAAATTAATATGAAACAAATTCAATCCCTCCTTTTTCTCCCTTTGCTAATCTCACTTCCACTGATGTGTGTCTGTTCGGCATTATTCATAAAGCATTCTTTGATCCCCTTCCTGGTGGGGATGCCGACTTTCACAAAAGCATATTTCGTGGGGGGGTTTTTTGTTTTTTTTTATGAGCACTTTTATGGGCGCACCTGGAAATCGCCCCATAAGGGTCACAAATTGAAATATTACGACTGTTGCAAATCTGCTCAGCACCCATCAGCCCTGTTAAATACTACAAGGGTTTTTAACTCGATTCATGCGCGGCGTCCTCGTGCTTTCCTCTACTGTCTCTCCTCATCCTCACTTTGTCTCTGTGAGAGGTGACGGAGACAAACTTCAAGTTGGACCTCCTCTAACGTGCATCTACTCAGCTCTAATTCCTATAAGCAGACCTTCTGCACGCCTGCTATAAAAAGACGGGGGTTATCTACCCTTTTACTTTGAGCCAGGGTGGTTTATGGTCACAGCAGTCCTGTTGGATCCCTGCCACAGTGTGAGGAGTCTGAAAGGCACCACGCTTGCTGAGACTCCTCCAGAGACAGAGAGACAGGGACGGAGATATAAACAGAGAAAGAAGTGCAAGTTGACGTCTTGTTTTTCAGCGGTGGCCAAAATGTCTCCGACACTTTAACGCCCTTTGCACATTTTAGTTCTGGACCGAGATGTGAGGAAACATCCCACATTTACTCTTTAGGTTGGTTTCCTATATCTACACAAACCAGAGGGCCATGAATCAGATTGTGCTATTTGTAGTGTCGCTCAGAAAACAGACAAGCATACCAACATATGCAATGTGGGACGACCACTCCTAATGAGAGGTAGTCTAAAAAGTTTTAATGAATAAACAGACTTTTATCCTCCAAATTCAACAGTGCATTACAAAGTAGATGAATCAAACCCATGACTTTACCATCATGAGTCGTACTAAACAGACAGAGCTAATACTCCCAGACACATAATCTCATTTAAAACACCTGTGTCCTGGGCCGAAATGTCATCAAGGACTGTCACGACACAGCTCAAGGTCAAGGCGAGACACATTGTATTGTCTTCGTCCAGCTTTACAACTTTGTTTGTTGTAACCTGACACATCCAGTGGACATGTAGAGGTCACAGTTTACTGTACCGTGACAACCTGGCTTCACTTCCATTTATAAAAACCTGTGATGCAGACAGTTGTTTGCACCTTGACCTTTCAAACCAGTGACCATTTCTCATAATGAGGTAAATATGATAACCACGACACTACAGAAACTACACATGGCAAATCCATTAGTGTGTACACATAGTAGGACGTTTTAGATGAGTTGCATTAAGCAAGAAACACAACTGTCTCTCCGTCGTGACAGGTGGAGATACTGACCACTACACTAACGAGGAATGACACACTTACAAAGATCGCCTCCATATCAAATAGGGCATAAAACTGTGGAAGGAGCAACTTGTTTCTGCCAACGAGTAGCCTACTGTCTTTAATCATATTGTATTCATCCAGCTTTCAAACTTGGCTTGTTGTAACTAGATTTATGGTGATGACCTGACTTCACTTTCATTTATAAAACCTTGGAAGGAGTGAATGTTTCTGGCCAGTTTTGAACCAATCACCTTTTGCATGCCTTCTGCAGTGAAATCCATTAGTGGACGCAAAGTATGAAGCTTTAGGTGAGTTGCATTGAGTGAAAAACGCATCATCTCATATGCATGACATCATGGGGACAAGGTAGCAAAGCAGGACACCTGGTCACCCTACATCCAACATGAATCACAGATCTGGCCGTCCATTAATCTCCACAGCTTGCAAACGTATTCATCAGCAGCAGTTGTTGTCATCACCATGTGTGCTCTATTAGGCAACGGGCTCTGGTGTCGGAGCTGCTGATGGCCGAGGAATGATAAGTGGAGGGGGATAAACCTTTGCAGGGGGTTGCATGGCAGCAAAAAGACCCTCGACCACTGCAAAGCATCCAGTTTCAAGAATTCAGAGGCAAACACAGAGTCCCATTCAAAAGCTCTGTCTGGCACAATGTAGAATATGTATAAT
This sequence comes from Decapterus maruadsi, assembly GCA_030347415.2. Classification (NCBI taxonomy): domain Eukaryota; kingdom Metazoa; phylum Chordata; class Actinopteri; order Carangiformes; family Carangidae; genus Decapterus; species Decapterus maruadsi. The sequence goes on along the minus strand of CM064888.1, from coordinate 5,227,310 downwards.
GCTTCACATGCACAGGTGTTTCAAGGCCGGGATGTCCCTCACAAGCTCAACAGTAACCCTCTCAATCGAAAGAGAACAGAATTTTAAAGTACCATTAAAAGAATAGTTCACCATAAAATGATATTTCACTCATTATTTACTCACCCTCATGTCGACTAAGGTCTGGGAACAGTTTCAGAGTCCTCCGTGCGGCTTCTCGGAGTTACAGGGGGTCTCGGCGTAGCAGTGCATGTCCATATGGTTGCAAATGGACATCGGCGCTCGTTACAAAAATACACACCAAAAAACATCCACATACCTCCATGCTGCTCGTATGTAATGTCCGTCTTGTACTGATGACCCGAAATGCGAAATTGTCTCCCCCCAAAAAATTAAGTCCATATTTCAAGCTTGTTTGCAGCGGAAGCTTCTCTTCCTGGTCCGCCCAAGTCTCGCGAGATTTGCGTGGGCGTCAGTTAATCGCAATGACGGTGATGCAAATCTCGCGAGATCGCAAGTTATATCCACAAGAAAACTGACAATGAATCCTGCTTTAAATCAGCGTGACCGCAGCCAATGCAATGGTTTTTGTTTGTTTGTTTGTTTGTTGTTGTTGTTTAATCTTTTGGATTCAAAGACGTCAGATTTTTCATTGGACATTTGAAAGCTGCCATGAAAATGAAGTTAAAATGATTGTTGAATGGGTCAATACATCTTGGATCTGAATCATCAGCAACTACGAACTGATTTCTTCAAGTTATGTTCCCTTATTTATAAGATTGCTTACAAAAAACACAGAAAGACACAGAACTTCTTTCCAACAATGGCATAACATTTATTAGACACAGAGTATCATCTTTTTTCAAGTATATCAATCAAGAAAGTTGCGGTTTCAGGAAAAAATAACATTCACAATAAGCTACTGAAAAGAAGTGAAAAAATGGCTGCAATTCTTGAGCCACTGTTTTCGACTCACATTCTTTACCAAAAAAGAGATGATTTGAAATTCATTTGTCGGCTGGTGTTTGCTGATAAGCGAGTGATATCTCACAGTGAGACACATTAAAGTATATTAACTCTGGCTCCTTCATGGTTTTTTCTCCAGAGTTCTGTTTGTACTTCAAAGGCTTGGCGCCATATTTACACGCAAAATCTACTTAACTCCAGGACACTGTGTATGTGAGGTCCAAATCTGAATATTTTCCCACCCAGACACTTTAGAAATAATAATTATGTAAGGGTAGAGTATTTTGCGACCAACATGAATGTCGCTTATAGCCGGCTGAAGACCTTCTGGGTTGGCTTTAACATGCTATACCTGATCATCTTCATCTGAACATGCCAGATCTAGCTCCTCATCACTCACTATAAGGCTCTACTGCTGCTGCTGGCTCCAGGTTCTGATCCCGATGTTCCCAGATGAGTCTGCAGCACAGCTGGAAACAGGATCTCGCACATCTTTTTTGCCTCCAGACTCTTCTCTTCCTCCTCCGCACCACTTTTCTTTTTCCCCTCATCGCCCCGGTGAAGAGAGACAGATGCATTATCAATCCAGTCCCCACTAGGATGCTAACAAAGTCGGTATAGAGAGCACGCCTGTTTACTGTCATTGTAAGGAGGCGCATTAGAAAATCATTTAATTGGCATTCACTCTCAACCTCTCCATTTCCGCTCCTGCTGTTTGTTTGTGCTGTTCAAAGGGTCCACGTTGCCATGGCACCTATCTGCCTTTTCCCTTTGCTGCTTTATCATGTGGGCCGTTTCCCCACATTGTGCGTCTGCAGATATAATTTCCTTTTATACAGCTGATTTTATGGTTGGCTTTGCTGTTTGCTTCACCCCTGATGGGTTGTTCCCCTCAGAAAGTGATTGCGATTCTGTTTGTAAGCTGGCTATCTCGGGGGAACAAAGGATGCTGGGAAGTGAGTACCTGGAAGGCTTAAGCTGTAGGAGTGCCATATTATCCATGCAGAGCCAGATGACCTTTAAAAAATAAAAATAAAAAGATGATCATAGACCACAGTTGATTAAAAAATGAGCGTTTAATCCTTAGAAGTTGACTTTCTACAAATAAAGTTGTTATAACTTGAGCTGAGGAACAAAGACCACGCCTCTAATCCGTTTATACGCGTCTGTCTGAGGATGTTTTCACACCTGTAGATCAGTTTTTATCTTTTCTGGACCAATGGAGAAAAAAAAATCTTACACTTCTCGTCTGGTTCATGTTCACGTCGACTTTTCAAAACAAACCAGGAGGAGTTTGTGTAAAGTCATTTGGACCACGGACCGCTCTGCATCATCAGCACATGCAGAGGGGAGGAAATCAAAGATTGAAGGCTGACAGCCCTGCTGCACCTTATGTGTTTATTTTATGTTTATTTATTCACAAAGACCTCATGAGCATTAATAGTCCGGACTTCAAATGGGCCTTGTGCTTCGTAAATGATGATTTATTGATATTTATAGATATTTCCAAGGTACTAAGAGTTAGAGTTTGGGTTTAGCCATCTTAAAAAAAACTTTTATTCTATTGCTAACAGGTTAGAAGTACTTATAAACACCCTAGCTTTTAATTCCCCGTTAGGTTTGTTTTGTTTAACTGCTCTTTCTTTTTTCTTTTTTTCTTTTTTTATTGGGTAGCCAAGACTTCTTTGAAAGGCTGGTTGTGGATGATATACTGTAGCGCCAGGATGGGCTGAGTTGCCAAGAGGCTCAGGAGTTGTGAGTGAAGGTAGAGATGGAAATATATGAGCAGATGCATGTTTGAAGTGCATGGGGGGAAAGAAGAAGGGAAGATGTTAAAGAAAAAGCACAGTTTATTCTGCTAGATCATGATTGCAAAAAGTAAAACCTGCAACATTATGTGTTTGTCTATGGAAATGTTGCTCAATAAAAAGCTATAGCACCTATTATTAGCACCCTAAAAGGTTTCACTGTGGTTAATGGACCATGTAGTTTATGTTAAGTGTTGTTCAAACATGTGTGAAGCTAAAAATGTGAATACCTTTCCAAAACCCTACACCAAGAGGAGTGAGACGTGGATAACAGCGCACGTCCCACACAGCTGCACACACAATGTCCAGACAAGTCGACTTTCTCAATAAGACATGGATCCGATCTGATGCTCGGATATTATATTATATTCATAAAAAATCCTCTGGATGATCTCTCAGTCTCTTCTTACATTGTTCCAATACAACCATTTGCACAGAAAAACGGTTCATTTCACCATCTCAGAAAGTCAGGAGGCATCTTATTTCTTCTATGACGCATGAAGTAACAAAGAGCCCACTAATGATAGCTGTCACAGAGAATACAAAGTATAATAAACTCTTTGGAGCTCACCAACTTGTGGCTGTCTCATGCAGACTTCTCTTCACATGCAGAGTGAATTTCGCTCAGAGTTTTATGTTTTAAAAAAACCCACAGCGAGTTCAACTTTTCTCTCCTGTGTCAGTGCGTACTTGAGAAGCAGAAATATAGAGATATGGTTTTAAAAAATTCACTAGTTGTTCAGCTTTGAGCTTCACTCATTGATAATAGTGCTCCAACATTTATTCTTGACCTTAGAAATAAAGCAAACTCACCTTTTACAGCCATAACTCTGCAGCTTTTAATCAAACAACATGATCTTGCAGCAGATGGGGTTTTCCTATCGTCACAGTAAATTCAGATTTTTCTGCGACGTGTGTTGGCAAGAGTGTAGGTCAACATCAAGGTAGGATGTTATGGTACATTCTCCGAGCAGCACTACATCTAAATCAAAAAAAAAAAGAAGAAGAAAAGTAGCAGGATAAGCTAACTGGGGCCAGGGCTGACTCCCGGCTGGTTAGCATACGAGCTTCAGTAAAAGAAAATAAGACATGAAAAACAGAGGCAAATCAGAAGGGTTGTTTTCCATCATTGAAGACAGTTGTTGGCGAGTGGAGGACAGAGGTTTGATGCTGAACTTGAACCGTGTTTCCTTTAAAACAGCTGCAAATGCTAATGTTGGCTAATGTAGTAATAGCAAAGCTTAGAAACAGTTCCTATTGAGCTACAGTAAGCCAGCCCTGTTTAAATGTACACACACAGCACCATATGTTAGGGATCAACACCACCCTGCTGGTTCTCATAGATATTGATCAACCGTATTTAATGTGGTTATGATTTGTGCAAAAATGAACTGAATATTTGAATTCTGGAGACTCAAGCTGATCTAAGGAGACACAGCTTCATTGGACCTGTCTATATACTGGCCAGCATTATTTGGTGACTGCAGGATTAGTGCGTGCAACAGCGTTTTCTTGCTTTGAATGGATCCAAATCCATCCTCTGTTGTGCTTCATACATCTACATTTGCTTTATCTGAGTCCCTGATCTTCCCTCTGCAGAGATAAAAAAGAGAAAAAGAAGAAACGTCTGTGACTTTTTCTGCGCTCTTTTCATGCCTTGGGTGCTGTTAGCACCTTTTTCATCATCCCCGGCGTGTTTATATGTGCTGTAATAGCACAAGTGCTGCAGCCACTGACCTACAGCGGATTGTTTACATATCAGAATGGGCATGATAAGTGATTCTTATCCTTCACTCTGGTCTTGTATATTGCTCACTGTGGTTTTGATATGTGTTATTCTTTGCCTGCGAGTTCGAACCACACGGATGATGAAATGCCAGCGGGCAATGGTAAAATAAATTTTAAAAAACGATAAGAGCACAGAAAATAATTTTAAAGCCCCGGGTTGTGTGTTTCTGTTGGCTCCCGGCGAGGTCGCACATTATTTGTGGAGCCTGTACGGATGTGAATGACATGTGTGGCACACCGAAAACTGATAAACAGCCCCTCTTCAAAACTAACATCTCCTCCGTGCTGCCAGGATCCTCGAGGGGGAAAGCGCTCCATGTTGACAATGGAGCGTGAAGTGGATGTGGCACTCTTCCTTCTGAAAACAAATGAAAACCGCAAAGTATCACATCAACACACATGAAAAGAATTTGAGGCCTTGCCTTGTTCGTCTCAACGCTGGCAAAGCCCGAAATGCTGAGAACAGGAACTTCCTGGCACCGACGTGTTATTGTTGCAGAGAACGATGAGGGTGTGAGCCAGGTACGCAGAGTTAGTTCAATAAAGCTTTGACCAAAAACAGCAAATTGTGCAGGAAAGATTGAGAGCGAGCCAACGCCGTGTCTGAGAGTGCCCTTGGATGTGTTTTTTTCTTTTCCTTCCAGTGTAGAGATGGTGTGTATGGATTCTTGCAGGTATGCAGGCGGAATAGCAACAAATGAGTAAACTGTGGAAAGACAAGGGGTCAGCGGTAAATCATGCACAAGTTCATGGCGCACTCTTGAGTCCAGCAGGGGCGGGAGGAGATAGGTGGAGTCAGTCCTCTGCCAGTAACGCGGTATCGCTACCAAAAATCTCAGGTTTGATGGTTCAACCAATGCCAGTAGTTCTCAGAATGTCTTTTCCTTCCATGTGGGAAAACTTAACCTCACACGAGATTTGAAAGGGTATTTGTTTTCACCTAGTGTCACATTGACGGCTCGACCATTTGGGACGGATCAAGCGGGATGCCAAAAAATCCGCTGTCACGTCTTCATGCCACTTAAAGAGGAGACGTTTCCAGCGGTAAACACATAACTGTGTGCGGAGGGGCCAGTCAAATATGGAATATTCACATGGATGTTTTGGAGAAATATTCCGGGCGCCTGATATCTCGACATCTCCAGAGTGTTTTTCACGACACAGTGATCCCAGATGTGGCCTTTGTGTTGTCGTCCAGTTCCGCACTCTTAGTCTTAACCGGGGCCTGGGACACACGCCACTGTTTTGGTCCTAAGAGTCATCATGGGTTCCCCTCTTTTAAAGGCAAAACGCGCTGTTTATATGGGCCGTGCCAACTGGATCCATGATTGCAGGCCACTGGTTTATTTTAATTAGCCATGGAGAGCAGTTCCGTCGGATTCAAGTGTGTGACTCACCCCCGTTTTCAAAACATTAGTCTCCATCAAGTCCCACTGTTGCCCTTTGAGGTTGGGTTTCATTTCAGATTAGCGAAAAGGAGGGGCCGTCCCTGCTGCTGCTGTGCCATCTATACTGTACTGTGTTGCATAGGTGTGTGCATTTTGGGCCATTTTCTTTAATTTTTACAACTGGGCTGCATGGGCTAGAGTGAAAATTTAATTAACAACACCAGAGCGTGCATTTTCCTCACTCGTTCCTTTTCTTATCAGCGGCGCGGAAATTGCTTTTGTCCGACAAAACCAGACTTTCCAATTGCAGTTGCAGCAGTGTTTTGGGTTTATGGAAATATTTCCATGCTCTGCAGGGCACAGCTGCTCTTAAAAATACTCTTTACACCGAACTTACTGTATTAAAAAAAAAAAAAAAAAGGAAGCAGAGCTGAGTTTCAGACGGCATTGTGTCTATAAACCGATCAAGTTGAAAGAAATAGGCTGCACTCACAAGAGCCAATATATCCAGTTGCTGCTTTTTGGAAGACGAGGCTACACCTTTACTTCTACATTTGGTTTTAAAACGGTCCTAGAAGAGTTCCAGTCTGCTGATCTGCTGAGTGTGAAGACCGGGAACACACACCGGCTCTGGTGAAGTACTGGTTGAAGTGTTTTTTTTTTTCTTGTAAGTTTTAGACAAAGCCATTGATTCCTCGAACTTAAAATAAAAAAAGACTGTCATGAAGTGATGGATAGCCTCCGCCTCCTCTTTAACGAATGTGTCAACCAGCTGTGTCACATCTCTGGTTCACTGTCAGATGACATTGACAGAAGCTGTAGCTGTTCATCCCGTCTTGACTGCGTGACAGACGACATGACTCGGTGGTGTTCTGCAGACTCAGGAGCTGATTTTCCCTTTTGTAAAACAAGTCATTATGAAATTGTGTCTTTTTGTGTCTGGAGCTATTTTATAAGATTTCTATTATTTCAACATCCAGGGCCGCTACATAGGGGAGAAAGGTGATGACAATTGTAGGGGTCCACAGCCCAGTAGAAGCCTAAATTACTCTATAAATAGCTAACCTTGACTAATACTCGTGCTGGAATTGCTGAAAACATGATTTAACATGATAAAACTTGATATTCGAAGACCATCCTGTATTGACAAGTAATGCGCTGTCTCATACTGAATCAATACAAGAAACTCTACACTTTTCACATGCCTGGTGTGACATTAGAAACAAGAAAACCAAAAGTTTCATGAGACACAGTGAATAAATAAAAATGACAGGCAAAAAGCACCACTCACCGTCATCATTTCCCCGGTTAAAATAAATAAAAAATGAGAAATAGTCTATGAAAAAAGTGGTGATGAAAAGTCAGGGGGCAGAGAGAGAGGCCCACTCCAGTATTTTTTTTTTTTTTTTAGCAATGGCCCTGTCAACGTCAAAACACGATTACTATGAGAGCATATCAAAAAAATTGATTTCCCATGGTAACCTTTTCATAGTGTGGTGTTTTTATGAGTTTAAATTGGTTATTTGAACGTTTCTCCGTCGCGTCAGCAGAAGAAAATAAGTGACAGAAACAGAGGCAAAACATTGGTGTCGCTTTCCACTGCTTAAAACAACTCCTGGTGAGTATAGTAAAGGAATTAAGGTCAATACTGGATCCACAATGTTTCCTCTAAACTAGTTACTGCTAATGTTGCAAAAAAGAGATAATTCCTTCCTCTTAGGAAAATGCTGGTGTACTTTACACATTATGTCATCTTGCATTACATTCCTATAATATATTTAAACCATAATGGAAGCCAGATGATAATTAATCATCATTGCAGTCGAAAAGTTGTGAAAGTAGACTTTTCATTGCAGTTACACCACATCACCTCCTCAGATCAGATCCTGACAAAAGGAAAATCGCAACAATTGAAGCAAAGTTAAGTCTTTCGAAACCCAAGCCCTTGAACTGCTTCGTTTTCAGGCATGAAAAAGCCATCTATTATTTCATGTCTGTCAAGTTGTATGGAGTTTGAAGTGTTGCATTCATTAGTGCAAGTGTGACATGAAATTGTGTAATTTTTTTTTTGTTGCGAAAGATGTAACATAACCTTTTCAAACTGAGGGAGAGAGAGAGAGAGAGAAAGAGCGGACAGTTCATTTCCACTGTCTCTCTGGCATCGAGTTGCTTTAAGTGAAATCTAGCTGATTCAAAACACATGAGCTGCCTGTGTACGAGAGACGGAGCATTCAAAGCTTGCAAGTAAAGATGGCTTTTCATGTAACCACATCAGTGCACTCAGTACACAAGCGTAGACACTTGCAAGAAAGAAAAGCGCGGTCTGACATTTCCAACTTATCACATGCTATCAGGTTTCCTTTGTGTTCATACGGTATGTGCCGCGGCTTGGTGTTTTTGGAACGAGCTGAGCGAAACTGTTGTGGACTCGTGCTCTTTTTATTTCATCAGCCAAAAGATTCGAACAGATACCCTTTCATTCTTCCTGTATAGCTCTGAATTCATGCTCTCTCTCCATCTCCGCCTCCCCTGCAAACCGTCAACATGTTGTTTAGACGTTGTTTATGTGCAGATCCATAGCATAAACCAGCAGCTTTCCACCGCAACCGCCGAACATGACATTTCACTTTTGCACCAGCACCAGCCCCCGAGAGGAGCCGTATATAACGAGATGACAGCCCCATCCAACACACACTCATTACGCCCCTGTGAAACGCTAGCTACGTCGATATTGTGTGCAGATTGTGTGGGAAAGACAACTCTGGCTATGTCATTCTTACTTCATTCTTTTATTGTTGAAGAAAAACAGCACACTAACCCCACGGACTCGGCAGAGCACCTTTAAACACCCATAAGTGTTACTCGCTGCAGCTGCACCAGGATCAGTTACATTCTTTATCTCACCTTATAGAGCCTTGTTCCGAATGAGAGCTATAAATTCCCAGGCTTGTGCTGCTCAACAGCGAATGTATGTATGTGTATCTATAGTGGATTGTGTTTTTTTTTTGTTTCTTTTTATCTGACTATTTTCACATTGGCTCCAAATTAATTTTCTCACAGCTGTTAACAGTTGACGAAAGAAAAAAGGAGGTTGTAATTATTAAAAGTCTACAGAGGGACGTTACGTAAAAAAAAAAAAAAAACAGCAAGAGGGTGAGAGAGCAGCCAAAACTGTAGAGTCACCCTACCCTTAGCAAAATTAAAGTGTACTACAAGTATACTCATTTTATACTAAAACTGAGGCAGTATACTTGAAAGTGTACTTTTGTAAATTTAAAATGACCTCATAAAGTATACTTTAATAAACTGAAACATTGGCTAGAAGTATAGCCTTATAGTAGTATATAGATGAGTGTACTTGTTGTATACTTGAAAGTGTACTTTTGTAAACTTAAAATGACCTTATAAAGTATACTTTAATAAACTAAAAATGTGGACTAGAAGTATATTCTTAGTACACTAGAAGTATATAGATGAGTGAATTTGTTGTATACTTGAAAGTGTACTTTATAAGCTTAAAATGTTCCAATTTAGTCTGAAAAAGTATTAAATAAGTATGCTTTCTAGTACGCTACAAATACATGGTCCATAGTATACGTGCTATACTTGTACTTATACTTAAGCATACTTAATAAAATGAACTTCAAGTATACCATTTTTTGCTAAGAGAAAAATTACTGGCACACAGATTTGTTAAAAACATAATTTAAAAAATCAAATTTGCACTTAAGACACAGAGAAACTCTTTTCCAGCAAAATATGAATATTCTAAAAAGTTTAAAACCTGAAAATGTGGGTTTTTCCTTTAGAAAAAAAAAACTAAAAGAAACTAGCTTCACTTCACTTTCACCAAAAAATAAAATGTGTATCTTGGAGAAGCTGCTAATTCATATCAGCTCATAAAATAAAATCACCATCATTCCTGAGGAAAATGGCCTGTGTTCACGTTGTTAACTCCATTTTTTACCCTCCATATCCATTTCACACTTTATGAAATGCATATCAGACATGTCGGCCAGGGCCAGACAGATGGATCACAGTGTGTCTTATTGCAACTGGAAGGAGGTGTAAGAGAGCTATGTCCGTAATGTTAGACATATTACTGTGCACTGCACCAACTCCTGCCCATGTCAGGTTTTATTTGTTTACCTGAACGGTGATCACCTGGTAATGCAGCAGGAATACTCAGAAATGTCAGAACACGTAGAAGAATGTCAGTAGTCAGAAAATACTTTGCCTTTTGTACCGCAACAGTTTTTCGATTCCTGACTCATCCAGCTTGGCACATTAAAATAACAGCCCACACACTGAAACAATTATGGGAATAATATGGGGTGTTTTAACAGCTGTAGACCGGTGGGAGGGCAGGGTGAGGGGCTGAGGGGAATCGAGGAACGACAGGAGAAGAGAGACCCATCACAACGGTTAACAGCATCTCAGTCAGCAGATGACAAGAAAAGGTACGTTTCAGTATCGGACAAGTTGGAAATGAAGGGTTTTTTTGGGTTTTTTTACACAAGCGCCGGGTTCTTGTGCCAGTGGAGGGTTGAGAAAGATGAGTTCAGATGAGTTGTTCCAGCCAGGCACTGAAACAGCTTGCACATAGTGATACTACAGTAAATTTTCTTTTTAACTGCATCTTGTTTTCAGGCTTGATGCTAAGCTAAGGTGCCGCAAGCTTCCTTTAAACATGGGAATGCTATGGATTCCTTAAAAGAGGAACTATGCAAGATTTTTTTACCTTAATTCTGCTACATTTTTACCTTTATTAAACAGCTTCGGAGTAATTGTAATGGCTAAATAAATTACTTGTAATTTGTTAGGAGGGAGAATGGAGGATCTCTGCCTTCCACCTATAGCGTCTCTTGGCTGATAAATAACGTTATATGTCCACCATTATATAGCCAGCTTTGTTGAAAACAAATGCACATGGCAGGGTGGAGGGTTAGCAAAACAAAAAAAAGAGACCGGACTTGCATAGTTCCCCTTTAACCTTTGTTTTAAGTGCACAGGATAAAATACTACAGCCTAATACAAACACATAAGGGCACACTGACGCAACATATGGCTGAAACAAACCATCAGAAATAAAATAAATTGTCACTTTAAATGCAAAATTACATGAGCTGTTGAGTCCAAGTACAGACAAAAAAACATGGCTGTGTTCTCCAAACCCAATGCAACAACGTGAGTCAAAGCTACTTCCATTTTAAATGTAAAAGTCGGTGACTGTTGCTGTTTCAGTCTGGAGTCTGAGTGCATGCAGACACAAGTATTAGCTTGTAGCCTATAGAGTGACAGCTGCTGATAAAGGAACTGCTTCTCTCACTTCATCTCTTCCTGATTGTTTGGCTTGTTTAGCAACAAACACTTCAACCTTCGGGGCACAAGTGCTCGTCCTCCTCCTCTTCCTCTTCCTCTTCCTCACACAACAACATAGACTCTGGTGGCCATGCTCCTCTCACCACACAAGCCCCTGGGATAAAGCTCGTAAGACGCTCCACTCTGTGACCTAAAACATCTGCTGCTAATATGGGTCAGTTTTATCCCCCAGGTTTCCCCCCCTCTCTTCCTAAAAAAAAAAAAAACTGCACATGACAACTAAATGAAAAACACAAATGGCATGAATCAACCAGGCTGCGTGTTATTTCCCAGCACTTGTATCAACACGCTGCGGAGCCCGCTGAGCTGTGAAATATCTAAGCTAGAGGACGCCTGTTGGTTCTCCACGGCTCCTAAAAAAGGCTCTTTTCCTGGGCCGGGGTCATGCGAGGCGAGAGCGAGCATCCCACAGAGTATTTACTGTACAAACAGCAGTCGAGTTATCATGTCTGGGAACTGGTATTTGTTGTTGTGGCTGTTTATTTGGGGGGGCTATAGGGAGATAGTGAAGGGTAAACAGCCAGCCGGGGCGTGTTTTCAGAATCCCTCCCGATATTCTGGGGATCCGTGGAAAGTCTAGTGTGAGGTAGAAAGTTTTTTTAAGTGAAGAGAAGCGATAACCTCCTGAGGTGAGACCATGAGTGCGCCACATCCATCAGTATTTTCCATTCATCGCCACGCAAGGGCAGCAGCAGTTCATCCCACGCTGCAGCTTCTTACGAACTGAATGATTCATTTTTCAACAAAAAATGCACCATTACCAGTTTTTTGAGTCCCAACCCAGCTAAATAAGCAACATTTTGGGTATTTTTGGTGTGGGATGGGGGGATGGGGATGACAGCGTGTTTACGTTACCACCTTTTTTTTTTTCTTTCTTATCACTACCACGGCCTATATCCAAACAGCTGAGAGCTCTGCTGGTATCAGTATCAGAGGAGCACAAACATCTGTACTTGACAAGAGTGAGCAACTAATTGTTTGTCAGACTGTGATTAAGTGCATGAGTCCAGCTATGGAGGAAAAGCCCTGATAAAGACGTCCATTAGCTTTAAGGAGAAGCTCGTCACCATTTGCTGTACTTTGCAGGAGTTATTGACAATAGAAATAATGGTGGTGGTGGCACCGTTTTTCAAATAATGCCTCTTCAGTTCGGTATCCAGTAAAAGTTCAATTACCTCCAACATAAGTCCTCTAATCCTCCACCGCAGCTCTGTGCTCACTCTAGTGTTTTGTTCTTCTTCTGTGGTGCATGAAGACCTTTGGAGTCCCGTATTACAATTAATTTTCTGTTCATTTTGTGGCAGGAAGTCGAGTCAGATGGCGTTTGCCATAACTTTTTTTTCCCCCCTCTGTGAATTGCCTTCTTGTTCCAAAGGTGCCTCAGACGATATGAGTCTACTGACCTCTAAATAGGGAAGTTTTATGCAGTTGACCTTTGCCTTTTTTTTACGTCTCTGTATTTATGTCTGAGAAAATAGCGAAATTATGACACTTAACACTGTCGCCTGCGTGTGTCTGGAGCTGCTCTGACTGTGAAGACTGGAGGCCATTGAGAACACAAGTCGATCCGTGACACCCATCGCTCTTGTTTAATAGTGACGCACTCAAACACAGTCACCCTGACGCGCCATGAAGCGCCAAGAAATATTCACACTCACTGTAAAGCCTGTGTTTAAAGTGGTTTCAGACTTTGCATTGAAATTCCCCTTTTATATATATATTTTACGACCATTTGGTAACTGTAATATAAAGAAATAATGCACAGCCTAGTTTTTTTCCCCCCTATAAATCTAAATCAATAACAAGATTGTTTCTAAGTAATTATGACAGCAGTCGACATGATCTTAGTGTTAACTCCTGGGAGCTGTCACTCAGAAACACAGACCAGATGAGACTTGAATCGTTCATAATTGGTTGCAACATCCAAGTCTGGACACGTGCATTAGCAGTGACGGTGCGCCCCCCAGTGGCCGAGGACCGACACAGCAGCACTGCACCAGTGGACGTCCAACTTCATTCGTAATACATGCATTGCCTCTGGTGTTTAAAGCACCGGTGTGTTTAGCTTTGTTTGTTTTCATATGTGGGTCTTTGGTCTTGCAGATGGAAAAATTAATAGATGGTGTCTCAATCAGTACAATCGGTCAATTCATACATGAAAACAAACCAAAAAAAAACTTTCAAACCTAATGAGATAAACACAAACAAAATCAAGGATGGATGCAAATAGAAAAACACTTGGTACCTTTACAGTCCAATTACACACAATGCCTCTTTATGTGGAGTGAAGCGGGTGAGATCAACCTCGACTAATCTGGCCGTCACCTCTTCGGCCTGTATCGGTGTGTTTGCTCTGAGCCATGTGTGAGTAACAACTTTTCACAATCATCCTTTTAGTGAAGGAAGGGGAGGGATGGGATGGGATGGAGGGGTTTAGTGTTGTACAAGAGGAGCCAGGAGCCAGAATCAGCCTCTTTGATCATCCTCCTGATGTGTGGTCACAGTGGTTTCACTCCACTCTTTTTTTGGCTCAATCAAGGGCCCTTGAAACGAGAGCGTGGTCCAACTCCTGAAAACAAGAAGCTGCCCGCTGCAAGAGGCACCGCTGAGACCCAATCAATGAGCAATCACATTCCCTCTTATCTATTTGGCTTGGCTTGGACGTGGATGTTAATCAGTTCCATATCTCGGTAATGATGTTCCTGTTAATTGCCTCCCTTTCGTCGTGGCTGTATCCCCAATGCGCTCACGATCTTTATCTGCAAATGAGGTCAGAGAGTCGAATGAGTCTTGTTTCCAGACCGGCTCATGCTTGATCCTGACAGGGGGGACGGGGTTTTTTTTGTTTTTTTTTCGTTGCCCGTGTGGCCTGGCCTTTAAAGCTGTCTCGAGATCAGGGGGGGCAACTTGTCACTCCCATGTGTTGATGTGGCTGATCCACCGGGTCTTGAGCTTTGTCCATTATGATCCCTGCGTAATAAGCCAAGCTTCGGTCAGATACAGTGGCTGCTTCTCAGAGTGTGACCAAAGTATGTTTTCTCCAATGAGGAGGTTAACCCTCCTGTTGTCCTTATGGGTCAGATTGACCCAAACTGTTCCCTTCCTCCATCCTTCCTTTCTCCCTCCCTTCCTTCCTTCCTTTTCTAGCCCTTCGTCCTTCCTTCCTTCCTCTTTAGATCCAATCGACCTGATCTGTTCCCTCCCTCCTTCCATCTTTCTTTCCTTCCTTTTCCCCTTCCTTCTTTCCACAATCCTTATTCCCTTCCTTCCCTTTGTCCTTACTTTCTTCCTCTTTTGATCCAATCGACCTGATCTGTTCCCTCCCTTTTCCCTTCCTTACTTCTTTCTTCTTCCTTCCTTGAACAAATCTGTTCCCTTCCTCCATCCTTCCTTCTTTCCACAATCCTTATTCCCTTCCTTCCTTCCTTTCTCCCCTTCGTCCTTACTTCCTTCCTCTTTTGATCCAATCGACCTGATCTGTTCCGTCCCTCCATCTTTCTTTCCTTCCTTTTCCCCCTCTTTCTTTCCACAATCCTTATTCCCTTCCTTTGTTTTGATCCAATTGACCTGATCTGTTCCCTCCCTTTTCCCTTCCTTCCTTCTTCTTCCTTTCCTTGAACAAATCTGTTCCCTCCCTCCATCTTTCTTTCCTTCCTTTTTTCCCCTTTCTTCTTTCCACCATCATTTTTCCCTTCCTTCCTTCCCTTCATCCTTACTTTCTTCCTTTTTGACCCAATTAACCCAATCTGTCCCCTCCCTCCTTCTATCTTAACTTATTTTTTCCTTCCATCTTTCCCTTCGTCCATCCTTCCTTCCTTTCTTTCTTGACCCAGAGGGACAACAGGAGGGTTAAGCCTCTGCTCTCGTCACCATGAGTCAGTTTTCCCCCTCGAGAGCCGGTGCCATTTACATATTCACTGCGCCTTTTGCATCTGATGCCCGACTCGTTAGACCTGGCGATGGTGTGATATATCTGAACAGCTCCGGGGCGAGTCAGCCACCCCGTCTGCGCGCCATGCAAATACAAAAAAAAAAAAAAAAACATAATGCAGATCAACATTTGGTTAATCATATTCTGCAACCATGACTGGGCTTGGACTGACCTGGCCTGGAGAGACGGTGCCAAGGTAAGAGTTCGACACAGCATGACAGAGATTGAAAAATTAATTTGACAAATGAACTATGATGCAAATATGCGCCTTTGGAGATGGAGATCCACGTAGACTGAAGGTCAGCTAAAGAGTCGCCTTTTGTTGCCTTCTCCCCAACCTCCAACCTTTAAAACCGGTCTTTCGCTGTGACGGGGGTTGACTTAACTGTCATTTCTTTCCAGCTTCTCCTCATGCATAAATAAACCTGTACCCTCCTCCCCCTCCCTGACCAACCCTAGGGCCTGGTCCAGGGAGCAGAAGGTCTCAGGGCATTCCTCCATGAAGACTTTCCCTTTTCTAACTTTGCTTTAATTTTACGCTCATTATCCCCCCCGCGGCTCTGCTGCTCCTGGACAAGACTGCGCTGCCTGCTGAAGCTGAGCTAAGCTTGAGGTGGGGGGGGGGCAGGAGAGGACTGCATTGTCCTGCTACGTCACAGTGCCACAGGAGAAAGAAGAGGGAGGTGGGGGGAGACACACCATTATCCCCAGTTTTCTGCAGACCAAATCAAATTAGCAGCAGAGTGCTCCTGAAAGCAGACATTCTCCAAAGTGGGACGTCGTCTTGCCCGGTCAGTTCTCCTGATAATCCTTTGTTGTTCAGGGATGCCCAGCTGTTGTGCTGCTGCCATCAAAGCAAGAAGACCCTTCCCCTTCCCCGGTCTTCAACCTCCTCACCCTAATGATGCCCTCGAGGCAGCGGGGCGAGAGGGGAGGTGGCAGGGTGAAAGGTCACCGTGGACGAGACAAACTCCTCACACTGATGACTTCACATCACATCTTGTTTGAAGTATGGCACCAGTAAAAAAAAAAAAGAAAAAAAGAGATTTGTTATTGCTGCTGCAGTGATGAAGAAGATTGAGTGTTTTTCAGGGATGGTTCATTAACTGGGGGAAAAATCAGGAGATGAGAATATGCTCCGTAAGAAAAAAAACAAACAAAACTAATTTAGTCTGCACAGCAGGTGTTAAGTTGAAGCAACTGCTCATTACAACTGCTGCAATATCAGCATACATGCTTGAAAAAGCATCTTTGTAGAATTAATTGCAGAAATGAATCAACAATGTGGCGAAAGGCTGTTTTTTAATGTTCAAAACCATGAAAATGAT
This sequence comes from Decapterus maruadsi, assembly GCA_030347415.2. Taxonomy (NCBI): domain Eukaryota; kingdom Metazoa; phylum Chordata; class Actinopteri; order Carangiformes; family Carangidae; genus Decapterus; species Decapterus maruadsi. The sequence goes on along the minus strand of CM064888.1, from coordinate 5,210,740 downwards.
GCTTTTCATCTTGTGACAAGTCTCCATGCAATCAGACTATTAAAGAAAAACAACTGAAGATTGACCACCTTTTCCCCTCCCATCGGTAACCTCTAACGGATTCTACATGGAAACAGAAATAGATAGAAGAATCCAAAATCTAAAAAGTGATATAGATCCTGTATCAAATAAAAAAGCTGTGGTAACTCTAGGTCACCGTGAGATGATACAATACTGACCCCTAGTGGAGATTTGTCTGACCTTTGAAATGCCTAAACAAAGATGTAACCGGTGCAGAGGTGATAGAGTTTCATTGTAAAACAAAGAAATCATCTGTTGATACGCATCTGACGTGTCTATTGGGCGGTTTTTCTATTGGACGTCCCTGCGTGAGCTCCCTCTCGGCTCGGCCTCTGAACGGGGCCAAAAGAATTACGTTTCGGGAGGCCGGCGCCATTTTTTATGTCGTACTTTAGATTGGGTAGGGATCTCGTCAGCGTGGGCTCGGGAGCCTGTGGCCTCTGTTTGGCGCCGGCCGTCTGGATCGCCCTGCGTGCACTGGGCTGCGTTTCTCTAGAAACTAAGCATCGTTGGTGGTGGTGGGGTCTCCTCGTGGTGTCAGGAGCAGCGGTGACGTCCGTGTTTTGACTGGCGCCTCTCTTGAGGATGGGGACACAGGTCTTGGCTCTCCTGTGGTGTGCGTGCTGCGGCGGACATACGGTCTGAGCGTGGGGGTTGTGCAGAGCATCCGGAGGCGTGCGAGGAGGAGGAGGACCCCAGGTGTCCCGCAGCCTGGCGTTGCACTCCATGTTGACGCTGACTTCGTCCACGCGCTGCGCCCTCTGGATGGCGCCGACCCTGAGGAGGATGGAGTCGCGCGTCGGAGGATGATGAAGGCCCCTCTTCTTCATCCGCTCACACGTCGCCCTCTCGCTGAGCAGCAACCGTTCTGCGGCCTCGCGGCGCCCTGACGCTAAGAGGCAAATGTTTGCTCTGGGGTCACACTGATCTGATCTTACAGCATCTCTACTTTTGACACACATCTGTGCATGCTTACCTGCTGCGTGACATTTAGCGGGGGTAAACAGGAAGTGGGTGTGGTACCGCAGCGCCGCTCTCTCTGGCTTCTTGCTCTCACAGCTGTGCATCTTTCGGCTGGGTGAAGCCACCTGTGCCTTCTGATCTGCCCCGAAAGACGCGCAGGGAAACTTTCTGACTGAAGCTGCAGATTTCTCAGAAACCAAAGCCACCACGTCGCCCTGGCCTCCCGCTGTCGCCTCCGCGCCTTCCCAGAACACTTTGGCAAACTGGAGCAGCTTCACACTGGATGTCGAGTTCACTAATATACTGAATACAGGTAGAGAGAAAATATACAAGACAGAAATGTAAACTTGCACTGATATAATATCACCTTAGGGACTATGGCAAAAATGTTGAACTATCCCTTTAAATGTGCATGATTTAAACATGTGTCAGACTCACCTGTTGTCATGGAAGTGCAGCGTCATCAAACGGCCTGATTCAGCCTCTGCCGTGATGTCTTTCAAACAGTCTCCGGTGAGGAAGTTAAATATACGGATCTTCCCGTCCATGCAGCCGGTGACGACGCGCAGGCAGACGAGGGTCAGAGATCTGACCTCCCTGCAGAGAAGGTTATTTTAGGTTTCTGACTTTGATAGTTGTCTCGTGTATCACAGACAGGCAGCAGGGGAAGAAGAGGTGACAAAAACAAATATTTTCAATATCAGCTCCAGAGGTTTTGTTGTTTACTTTGGGTGGCTGAAGGTCATCAGACACTCTTTAGCGTGACTGCTGAGGCTCCAGGCCATGACCTGACCGTTCAAGTCCCCAGACAGGAGGTGCCACTCGTCAAAGAACAGACACTTCACTGCCTTCTTGTGGGCATCAATCACCTAAAGGGAAAGTGGTGCATTGACAAAAACAATGCAATATCATCAAGTGCGTAAGACACGGCGGCTTTGCGTAGATGCAGAGGGAGAGCGTTCCCTACTCTCACCCTGAGCAGCGACGCCTTCTCCATGTCCCAGATTTTGACGAGGCCTCGGTCGCAGCTGCTGCACACCGTGGTCGCGCTGATCTTCACGCACCTGACAGAGCTCGGGTGCTTGAAGTGAAAATCCTCCAACTGAGTCCCTGTGTGCAGATTCCACACTGGCAGCGTGGTGAAGTTAAGTTGACTTCACTTCAAGATGAAAGCACAAACAGCCTAAAGAGCAAACTGTGAATCTCAAATTTATCAGCTATCTTTGAAAATCCTGCCACGGATAAGTGTGTCCATGTTCTTCGGTCGGAAAGAATATTTTTATCTCTGCAAGATTTGGTAAGAAGTGCATTTGGCTCAGTAAAACCAAGAACCACTTATCCCATCATGTTCCAGCTACGAGGATGAGTTGGCCTTTACTGGGCAACACTGCAGCATTATGGCCTGGTCTTTACACTACATGGTTCAAGTGGCGCTATTCCGATTTTTTTCCTCTCAAGTGGCACAGATCGGATATTGTTAGATTAGATTCAGGTCCCTGTTAAATGTGGAAATAAATCACAGATACAAATCAGATATCTGCCAATGTGTCTGTAGTCTAAACAGACAGATCAGATCTTTCCTGGCAATGCATGGACTCCCTGGACTACCATGGCCAGCTGTGGCCAGCTGTGACAGGAATTATAGTGATCATTTTCGTGGTGTCAGCGCAACTGTTTTGTTTTTTTTTCCTCACTAGTTCTTTTTTTCATATAACATGGATCGAGGGTCAGATGTGGGTCCCTTCTGATAGAACATGTAAATAACAAAAAAAAATTGGATATAGGCAACAAAATCGGAATTGGGCATCAAGGCCTGTAGAGTAAAGACAGCCGTACGTTTGCATGTGTTTGCTAGTCGATTAGTAATTCAACATCTGGAAGACTATAAACATCCTTCGGAGGCTGTTTACCTTTTACAAACCCGTCTTTAGAGCCTGAGACAAGTCTGTCAGCGTGGACGTCCAGGCAGTTGACGGTGCCGGTGTGACCATACAGCTCCATCACACACCTGTCTGTCTTCATACACCAGCACCTGCCGGATTCACAACAAAACACACCATCAAATCTACTTCATCATCATCATCATGATGCACCACAGTATTGGGGGCTCAGACCCAGGTGTGCACCTGCTTTAACTAGTAATTCTAACTCCTGTCTTTATAACTGTATTTTATTGTACTGCATTTTATTGTATTGTATTGATGTCTTCTTGTGATCTTTGTATGTTACAGGGCGTCCTTGAAAAAGAGAGCTTGCTCTCAACGGACCTTCCCTGTTAAAATAAAGGTTAAATAAATAAATAAAATCATCATCATCATCTGTACAATAAACCCTAAACCCCTCCTCAGTGTGAGCGACCTGATGCTGGCGTCACAGCCGGTGGTTATGATCAGGTGTCGGTCCTCGCAGAGCAGCACGGCCCGGATGCTGCCGACGTGGCCCCTCATCACCGATACGGCTTTTGTTTCTGACGCCACGTAGAACAGCTGGACGGCTCGGTCCTTGGAGCCCAGGGCCAAGTATGACTGGCCCCGGTAGTCCACCACCCTGTGAGGGTCTTCTCTGTCAAATGCAAACACACATGAGTTTCATCAATAGCGTGATTTGATCTTATGTTTTAATGCCAATCTGTGGTAGAAAAGAAACTAACTCACTTGTTCAGCAGCGTTTTGGTAAAATATGCACCACAATAAACATTTCTCTCCTTCATTTGTACAGTTTTGGTTTTGATTTTGGCATAAGCAGCTTCGAACGGCATGGCCTGTCAAACCAAAGAAAGAGTAATCAATATATTGACAAACTGATTAAAGGATGCATTGATGGATTTCAAAGGTTTTGACTTGTTAACCTTCTGGACGCTGGATTGAAAGTCCGCTATCTCATCCTCCTTTATGGGAACAGGGACTTCAACGATGCTGGAGTAAGTAGGACTGACTTTGTTCATACTTTTGCATTTCTGGAACAGAATAAAATATAAATGTTACAGTCTTGTACTTACAAGTATGTTTTTCTGACTCGTGTAAACATACAAAAACCGTCCTACATTCATAATCATCTGAATTTGCTCCTGGAACTTTTTCCTGAACTTGAATTCCTCCATGGTTTCTTTCGCGAGGTGCTGCCAGTACCGACAAACCTTCTGGCAGCATCTTAAAGTGTGTTCCTCCAACAGCCCTGTCAGGGGACACGCACATGTTTTTGTTATTGATAAAGATCCTGAATGTAAAATGGACTTGTCGGCACTCTCTCATAATGTGTTGTGTGTAATCTTCCTCTCAGTGAGATGTCATTGAACCAGCAGACAGAGGTCACAGTCAGAGCAGACGGCCTAAAAAAAAAAAAAAGCTGCTTGGCAAGTCTTTGTTGTTCACATATCCAGCGGTTATCCACACATTCCTGGGTAATACTGTGACATCCCCATGGTGCTAACGGCCTGGTGGGGTTTGCTTCATTCTAACTTTCAACATTACGTGAGCTTAGAATTATAAGGTTCTATCTCCGTTTTTTTCAAAATTGAGTTTTTTGCATAATATCATCCATTAGTGGCCTGTTAGTGCCTGTGTGGTGTTATTTTTAAATTTTCAACATTTTTTAACTAGTTATTCATAAAATAAAAAGGTTCTGTCAACCAAAACACAAGCCGAGTTGGAACTTTGATGCTCAATATCTCGGAACTACCCAAAACGGAGATAGAACCCTATAATTCTAAGCTCACGATTATCTGATATTTTATATTGCAATAAAATAATATACAGGATAATATGAAACCAAGACCACAGCGAGCGAGTCACTGGTGTTACCTCTGTGTTGACTTACCCAGTATCCTCTTGGACAGGTTGACGGGCAGACAGGCGATGAAGTCTCTGTATCGACTCACACCAGACAGAGACTTTGAGGATCCTGGCACCACCATGAGAGCCGGGTCGTCTGAGTCTTCACCAGTGTGCTGGTCAAACTGACCGGAGTTGCAGCTTCCCACTGAAAAGGACAAGAAATTAACTTATTATGATGGTACTCTATTACAAATACTGCTTTCTTCTCTCTCTTTTTTTTTTTTACGGCCATTGCTATTTATTATCTGAGCTATACAAGTGGGATGAATACTGGACTGTGACCATATGTATGTCCTTCATGGTCGTAAATTGAGTTGGCACAGTTTAATATTCAAAGGGCACAGTAAATGTTGTGTTAACGGTCATAAAAGTTAAGACACATGAATTAGTTGTGATCTTACAGTCAGACTGCAGAAACCCTCGTCTCTGTCTGACCAGCAGCACGCTGGTCAGGTTGGACACCATGCGTAAAAGTTCCGGGTCACAGAGTAAGAAGAGACGACAAAGATATCGTGACTTCATCCAGTCCGGGCTGCTGCTGAACCAGCTCCAGATCTCATCCAGGTCCATGCCGAGTGGTTGTTTCCCACCCAGATCCCTGTGGTCCCGGTCCGTGCCGCGCCGCCTGCTGCACCTGTACTCCTGAGGCGACGTCGGGCCTCGTGACCTGGCGTACGTGAACAGACTCCACGAGGTGACCCCCAGCACGCTCTGGATGTTTTCGAGCACTTGGACGTTTCTGCAGCGCAACAGCAGCTCCACCAGGAATCTCCTCCTGAACTCATCCGACACCCTCCACACACACCGGGTAAAACCTGGTGGTTTGGGGGCAAACACGCACGACGGACACATCCCGCACATACTCACGCATCCCTCCGCCGGTGGTTCACTGCTCAGCCCGCACGCAGAAGACGCACCGCTGCTATTAAATTTAACCGACTTCATTTCGACGTTTTTTTGAGGAGGTTTGTGGTGCTTTCGGCTGGCTGCGTCGTTGCCAGGCAACAGATGTTGTTTTTGTTCTTTGCACTACACAAACAAGCATCACTCAGCGAGTTACCAAGCAACAACACAACCAGCAGGGAAATGGATGAGACGTTTATGTCAACAGATAAAATGTGTTATGTCCTATTTTTTTTACAGTCTATATCCCCTCAGGACTTTCTTAGGCTTCTGTTAAAGGAATGATCTCGCGAGACAAAAGTAGATGTTTTTATTGCAGCTTCTTTTCAATGCAAAAGTTAGTTTTGAATTGAATTTTAATTTGATAATTTTGTAGGTAAGACTTTGTTTTGACAGAACTATGGTAATACACTATGGATATAATCATTCATTTTGGTTTCAAATGAAATAATGAAACAGTCAGTAACAGTAAAACCCTGCTGCCATGCGAGATATAGTTTGCCATACACTGCTCAGTACTGCACAGTATATCACTCAAAGTTAAATTTGCACAGAAGTAAGTTTGCAGATAGATAGATAGATAGTTACAAAGTGCGTTAAATGTGTTCTTTAGCTCAATGCACAAAAATGGGAAGGGAGGAAAAAATCAGTGCGCCGCCCGGGAATCGAACCCGGGTCGCAAGAATGGGAATCTTGCATGATACCACTACACCAGCGGCGCTGATTGCTTGTTCTGGTGCAGCGCTCATTATATATAACGCTATAATAGGAGTTCTGGTAAAAGTAATTGTTTTGTCCTAGTGTATATCGTGTTTTATTGATACAAGTCTTATTGCTGGTTGAAATCGGTGTAAAAGCGTGATATTAGACAAAGAGAGCTAAAATGTTTCGCTCATTCTCCGACTTTTATTTTGGAAGAGAACGGAAATGCTGACCATTAAGCCTGGTTTATACTTTCGCCTGGCTCCGTTGGCGGTTGGCGCGCGCACCTCGGCAGAGCGCACAGGCGTTTATACTTGCCGCATTCACCGTTGCAACATTCGCAGCAAAGACAGGGGGCGGTAGAGAAAAAATGCAATAGGAAGTAGCAGAAGCGGCTAAAAACAGAGAAGAAGAAAGTGGTTTAGGATTTCTCCTGTAGCTAAATTTGCACATTTACCTTTATTAAAAAGCTAGATATGATTGTGATAGTTAACTACATGATTTGAAAACCAACCGTCCTTGCAACATCAGTGTAGTAGACGATAACATAACGTTATCGATCGCTCCATGTATTGATTTTTAGATAGATTATTGTAACAGATGCACATGGAGGAGAGGAGGGACTGGATTTACATATTTCCTCGAGTTCTGGGCCATTTGATGGTCTGAATAACTTTAATGACGAGTTGTACAAATGCTAGATCGTAAGCTCAGCCAGTCTTCCATCAAATTCATCCATTTTGAACCAGCGACGCTGATGGCGCGGCGCAGCGCTCGAGTTTCAAAATCCTGGAGTTCGCGACAACGCGACGCGCCAGCGTATATCGTGTTTTACGATAAAAGTTGCGAGGGGCGCGTTGACGTCATTTGTGGCGCGCGCCCCTCGCGCCCTCGCGACTGCGTCAAGTATAAACCAGGCTTTACGCTGAAGGAGAGTTCTATTTACTTCCGGGTAAGCGTCATTGATCTCGTTTAGTTTAGTTTAGTTTCTGGCTCTCTCTGAGTCCGAGACCATATGTTACCGGCTAAAACCAACGGCTTTGAACGGTATTAAACAAATTAGTCCAACGGATAAAACAGCCGTCATTCACGTAAGTGCACAAATTAATTTATTTTCATGTAGAAAAACTAAGCGGGAATGTTTTATACTGTAGCATAAATGTTTGTTGCCAGTGATTCTGTGATAGATAGGTAGCTAGATAGCTGTGCTTTTAGATATTACAAACTAACGACTGCACTTTTTGTGCTGATTTAAATCTGAATTATGTTTTTTTTCACCGTCTCTGTGAAATATGTCAGCTAAGTTAGCTAAACTGCTCGTCGATGCTAGAGTTTCTCGAGTAGGGCTACTATGCTAACGCTAGCTGTCATTAATTTTTCTTTTTTTAGTATTTTGTTAGTTATGTAAGCAGCAGCGGTAATGATTTCTTTAACCTCTTCCACAGAGTCTGCACTCATGTCGGACAGGAGCAATGGCGTGGAGTGGATTGAGACCACGGAGGAGGTGGTTGTAACAGAGGAGTGTTTAGCACCTGAGAGCAACACACAGACAGGTATTTTAGTCTCCTCTCTGTGTTACATACACTTGTGTTACACTCCATGATTTCAAACACACTGTTTACCTCTGTTCTTCTTCCAGTGATATCTGTCTTGGAGGCAGCAGAGACACCAATCCAGAACCTGGACACCGAGGGAGATGGAGAAACCCCAGAAGCTGATGATAGCTTTTGTAAGAAGCTGCATCTCCTCAGATATTTGCACCCAGCTGAAACTAATGCAGTTTAATGCAGCTGAACCTGCCTTGAAGAAAGCATTGCAACTGAGTTGTTTATGAGCAGTCTTCATGAGGGCAGAGTTGCAGTATTAACCGACGTGTAGACTTGATAAATTGGCAGCTGAGTGTATATCCACAGCATCCTAGGCCATTATCTGCAGACAGAGACTGAAAGAAATGCATTGAATAATATCGACAAGTTCGATTCTTGTCTCAGATATGTGGAATATTCAAGCATGGCAGCAAATTAATTCATTTCACGCATGATATCAGCATGTATCTTAATTAGATTAATAACGGCCTCATATTGATAGATATGATAGTTAACTGTATCCTTCTGTTTTTTCAGATTGCGAGGAGTGTCTGACTCTCTTCCAGGACCAGAATGATCCTTCGAACATTGGAGGCCCATCCTTTGTTCTCGACTTTCCGACCAGCATCGATGTCCCCCAGAGGGCCCTCCTCACTCTGCCCTACGGTCTGATGATTGGCAGATCTAGTATTCCCAGGGCCGGCGTCGGAGTCATAAACCACGGACCAATAGTGTCTCCAGGAATGCATTTCGGACCGTATGAGGGGGAAGTGACCACAAGCGAAAATGCCATGGCCAGTGCGTTCTCCTGGGAGGTGAGCTCAGAAATCAACATGTTGCTGAGACTTATTATCATTTCTTTTTTTATGTATTGTTATGTGTGGTCTTGACAATATTCTCATTTTCTGCAGATTTGTAAAGGAGAGCAGGAGTACGAGTATATCGATGGTGCCAGAGAAACACACTCAAACTGGTTGAGGTGAAGTATTTAAGTTATTTTTGTTATTTAGAAGACATTCAAGGGGACATATTATGGAAATATCACTTTAGCATCATTTCAGCATTACATGTGCAAACTTTGCATGTACAGAATATCGTCTTATGTCACTTAACCTCACGCTCTTTTCCAATTCTCTACACAGGTATGTCAACTGTGCCCGTAACAAAGAGGAAACCAACCTGCTGGCCGTCCAGTACAAAGGCAGCATCCTTTTCCACTGCTGTCGCACCATCCAGCCTGGAGATGAGCTCATGGTTTGGCCCAGCAGCAAACTCCTCGACCAGTTTAGTGAAGCCTGGACCCAGATGTGGTTTATGAGGCTGAATCCAGCAGGTAAACCCCTTACACTAGTTACAAAATATTATCTATATACTGTGTTGTTATTTTCTTTACTGACATTGATGTAATTTTGACGGTATTTTCCCCCTCTCCTCCTGCTTATAGAGAGTAATCCAGCTGCAGAGTCTGAGATCTTCCTGTGCTCCCACTGCCAGCTGACCTTCACTACAGAGGCCTTTCTCCAGAGACACATTGAACACTTCCACTCGCAGCCTGCAGGGGACCTCATAGCGCCTGCAGTAGAGATGGCTGAAGCAGAAAATCCCACATCCAACGCCGACTCTGGTGGTCACTCCGTCTCGTCCCTGGTGGCGTTGTCTGTGGATCCCGTCGAGGACAAAACGTGCGGTGATTGTGGGAAGACTTTCAAGCAGATGCCTCACCTCAGGAGGCACAGACTGTGTGTCCACTCAAACAAGCGGCCCTACTGCTGCCCACAGTGCAGACGGACTTTCAGCCAGGCATCTGGCTTGATCAGACACCAGCTGGTTCACAGAAAGCAGGCTGGTCAAAAAGCAGCTAATCAAGAGAAAACCTTAAGTGAGGAGAGTGAGAGCTTGACACAGAGCTCCGAACTTTTAACCACAGAGGATGCAGCTGTAACGAACGAAGCACAGGAAGTTAATGCAAGTGGGAATGTACAAGAAGCGATGGATGTAACTCAAACGGAGAATACGCCTGCAGGAGATGCAGAAACATCCCAGTTCGATTGTTCGGACTGTGGAAAACGCTTCACGAACGAAGCTTCCCTCAAAAAGCATAAAGTGACTGTCCACGAGAGGCTACGTCCGTACGTCTGCACGGTGTGTCAGAAGTGTTTTGGCCAGTACAACGACCTGACCCGACACCTGCGGCGTCACCAAAAAGAGGATAAAAGGAAACAAGAGGAAGCCGAGGCTCCCGATGAAGCGAACACCATGCCCTTCAGCTGCGCCGAGTGCTCACTGACTTTTTCCTCAGTGGACACGCTTCAGCAGCACATCAGCGAGCAGCACTCAGAGGACACCGCTGTGGACAATCAAGGCGGCGATCCAGAGGCCGCCGATGACGACCAAAGCCACGATCCCGACTTCATTCCACAACCGCCAGAGGCCGAAACCGTTGAATCCGTCCAGAGGCTTCCCTCGCGGAGGCCTCAGAGACACGGAGCCAGGTCAAGAATCTCCGCCATAACCAAACTCATCGCTCCAAAGCGAAGGGCCGACGTCTGTAAGAAGGCGTTGCCCGGCGCAGCGCGGCCCGAGCAGAGCAGCGCCGAACCAGAGGCGCCGCCTGCCGCCAAAAACGGGAAGCTGAAAAAGTACAAATGGTTCAGCTGCAATCGCTGCAAACGAACGTACGGAAACCCGAATGACCTGAAAGCACACAAGTGCACTTTGAGACGCTTTGAGTGTGGGCAGTGCGGGGCGACCTTTAACATGTCTGGTTTCCTGAGGAGACACGAGCAGACGGCGCACGCCAGCGCAAAGTCTTACAGCTGCGACCGCTGCGATAAAGTCTTCACCACGTCTGGGAACCTGAAACAGCACCAGAAGAGCAACACCTGCCTCAAGTATCACTGCTCGTCGGAGCTCTTCCCCTGCTCCTTCTGCCAGTTCTCCTTCACCATGAAGAGCTACCTGATCAAACACGTCAAGAGGCACCACCCCGTCGAGTTCCTGTCCCACTGCGACTCGCACGGCCTGGAGGATCAGCTGGAGAAAGACGAGGGGGAGAAGGAGTTTGCGTGCCCCCACTGCGGGAAGAGCTGCGCCAACGCCAAAGCTTTCAAATCCCACGCCTGCTACGATCAGGTGAAGGTCCTGTACCTGTGCACCGACTGCGGAAAGGGCTTCACCAACCACTACGGCCTGAAGCAGCACCAGCGCATCCACACGGGGGAGAAGCCGTACAGCTGCCCCCACTGCAGCAAGAGCTTCTCGTACAACGGGCAGCTCAACGTGCACCTCAGGACCCACACGGGGGAGAAGCCCTACCTGTGCACCCACTGCGGCGAGAGCTTCAGGCAGTCGGGAGACCTGAAGCGACACGAGAGGAAGCACACGGGGGTGAGGCCCTACAGCTGCCCCGAGTGCTGCAAGAGCTTCAGCCGCCCGCAGAGCCTCAAAGCTCATCAGCTGCTTCACCTGGGACAGAGGATGTTCAAATGCACCCAGTGCGGAAAAAGCTTTTCACGCAATTATCACCTCAGGAGGCACCATCAGAAGATGCACTTGTAATCACATTACCATTGTTGGGACTCAGCTGTGGAGCAGCTGCAGAGACATTTTGAATGTCTTGTACAGAATATTAAAGGGCTAGTTCGCCCAAAATTCAAATTTCGCTCATTATTTACTCACCCTCATGTCGACATGAGGGTGAGTAGATAATGAGTGAAATTTGAATTTTGGGTGAACTAGCCCTTTAAATGAATATAGTTTAAAGATGAAGCTTTTCAAGTTCAAACAATAGAATTTTTCTGTTTAAAAAAATCTATTTTCTGTCTTATGTGAAAAAGTTAAAGTCCTTATACAAATAACACAACATGTAACAGGAGATAGTCTCACAAACAAATTACGTTCAGTGTTTCACACTCGTTCTGAAATAAACACAACCAGCGTGACCGTCACTGTTGACCATTTATTCCACAAAACATACAATGCAAAGCATGTGCACTGTACAAGCCTTAATATTATGAAAATACTCATAACCATGCCTGTTTTTTTTCAATGTCATCCAGATCTACTACTTTAATTTTTTTTTTTTACATGACACAGTATAACTTTGTCTATTGAACGTTTGCTTTTTGCATTGATTTTGTCAGTTTTTGTCCTTGTTAGCTCATATTTCCACCTTGACTATATTATAAATATTAAGTAAAATATTTCAGTATTACCTGAACTATACAAACATACTGGTATGACAGTTGACACAAGTAGACTTGAATTTCATGTTAAACTGTGCGTCATTTTGAAACAGGTAGAAACCCGGCAGTGTTTTTCCATGTGCTACACACAGCGGTGTCAAGTGCAGCTGCTGGTTAGAGACGAGCTTTTCTCTTTTCTCTTTTTTTTTCAAATCTGTAACTTTGCTGCTGGTAACGACTTCTTTAAAACATCCCAGTCCACTAAAGGTTTCTTTATATCAGTAGTCCTAACTAATACCAGTTACACAAGTCCTTGACAACATCCATTTTTGAGAGGGGGAGAGGAAGGGGGGTGGGGGGGGGGGTACATTTTCATTTTTGTGGCACAGCAGTTGTGGAGGCTTTGTCTCTGTGGTAATTTTTTTTTTTGTTTCGTTTTGTGTGGGTTTTTTTTCTTTGAAAGAAGCGAAGGGTTGAAACCAAAGGATTGGTTGCTCATTAGTGAGTCTTAATGTGTAAAAAATACACAAACACTTCTGAAAGGTAGGCAGCAGGTGGTTTCTCAGGGTTAAGTGACGACACCCCTACGAAGGTTTGGGTTACTGTTTGTACAATTTTTTTTTTTTTTAAAGACACCTCAAGTCACCCCGTTCCCGTCTCTCCGTCCTCCGTTCCAGTGAAGCACCATGTGTGATGTCTTCTTCAGTGCAATCTCCGTCCAATTTACACACCTTCATCATCACATAAATATACAACAACCCTCAATCTCATTAGTTTATATTATGTTAAATGTTATACACATAATAAAAATTTTTACAAACCAAACTGATTGTTAAACCACACAGTATCACGTCTGTACAAACTCAGAAAATAAAGGTCACAAAACTAGGCAAAAAAGAAAGAGGAATTTTTGTTTTTTGGCAATTAAAAAGCAACAGCCTGGTCTGTCACAAAACCACAAATTAAGGGATTAAATACTGAACTCTGAAAGTTAAAAAAAAAAAAAAAAAGGAACAGTACATCTAGAGCTCGATCGACAAGAGTCTTTCGTGTTCCCGTAAATGTTAAACAGAAAAAACATGGTTAAAAGGGTTAAGTGGCTGAAATACAAAGCCTGAGGACACATTTACAGTATGCGACCAGAAACCAAGCTCAGGTTGGAATCAAGAAATACCCTGCAGTTCATTCCAAGAACAATAACACTATCATCTTCTACTTCATCTGGCAAAGTTCTGCTTTCTGATGCAAAACAGAAAAAAAAGGCTCCTTTTTCTTAGATTTATTCTTATAAAGGTTCAGATTTCAGCTCCTCGACCCTGCACTCCAGGTCGGCCACCTGAGGAGGAGAAGAAGAGGAACGCACAGTTACGACCATGTTTAATCATCTTAACAGTACATGTGAAGTTTTCTCACATTGTTGGCAAACTCAAATACTTTGTGTTACCACGTTCAGTGTGAGTCATGTTTTTTTTGCTTTTAATAACTAATACAACACACTGACTAAATATGGTCCTCTGAGGTTCTGCTGTTATTACCGAAGCTTCATTGAAAACTATTTTAAGACTTGTATAAATGCCACAAGGCTGACTTAAGAAGTCGTTCACTGCCAAATTTGTTCTAATGAGCCCTGAAAAAGAAAAAACGTTACCTCGTCTAAGCCGCAGCTCAATTCAATGTAAAACTGTTTAATAGTTAATAGCCTATATACATTTCTTGAGCTGTGTAATTAAGTCAATATAAAAAGCTTTGGTTGATAATATATAATTTAAGTTAATAGCATAATGACTTGAAGAAATAAAGGCTTTAATTCCCCCTCCTGCAGAACAACTCATGTGCTGCTTAAGTCACTCGTCATTATTTCCCGCTGCGTTAATCCATCCATGTTTTGTATTTGAGCACATTCATTATTAACTGTGCTGCTGTCCATCCGTAACGGACGGAGCGAAGCAGCTAAAACTCCTCTCCTTCCGTACCTGTTCTTGGAGTTGTCCTGACTCCTCTTTGAGAAGAGAGGCCTCAACCCCTACTTGTGCACAACGCTGCGTCTCCTTCTTCAGGTACTCGATCTCCCTGTGGGCAACAGCAGCAGATTATCATTATTATTATTGCTGGAACCATATCGGCAGATGCCAAAGTCAAGGAAAATGCACAGATATTGGTCCATTTATCTAACGTAATGCTGAATTGGTAGGAATTTAAAGGGATAGTTCACCCAAAATTCAAATTTCACTCATTATTTCTCATTTCTCATGTCGGGGCTTCAATACAAGAAGCAACACTACAGACGAGCAGTATGGAGGTATTTGGGTGTTTTTTGGTGTCTTTTTGGACAAAGAAAAGTGGTATCCATTCACAACCATTATATGGACAAATACTACTGCGTGGACCCCCCCCTGTAACTCAGAGAAGGCACGGAGGGACTCTGAAAATTCTCACCGCCCTTAGTCGACATGAGAGTGAAAGTTGAATTTTGGGTGAACTATCCCTTTAAATGTCCACGTGTCATTTGTAATATGTTAAGAGATTACTAATGTAACTATATTTGATTTTACACATTCATAGTGTCGTGAAATGTATTCATGCATAATAATCGTGATAATCATAATACCGTGATTTTTTTCTCTGACAATAATCATACCAAGAAAATCTATAATCATGTCAAAAATGAGGTCGTCTTACTTCTGCTGATATTCCTTGATCAGGCGTTTGGCTTTGCTGTACTTGCGCTCCAGGGCCTGATACTGCGACTGCGTCTCCTTCAGGTGCTCGTCGACGGCCTGGCACAGGCTCTGCGCCTCCATCCAGTAGCCCTCCAGCTTCTCCATGCGCTCCTTGTTCTCGTGCAGGGTCTGCTCCAGCTGAGCTTTATCCATACGCCAGCGCTGCTTCTCCTGCTCCGCGTGGTGCAGCTGCAGACACACACACACATGCAATGTTGGAGCGGCGGAGGAGAATAATCAATAACCCCTTCCTCCTTCCTTCAGGACAAGTGGTGACTCTTATCTCACATTATCGGTTATTCAACAACACCTCACCTTTCTTTTCAGCTGCTGGATCTCGGCCTGGGTCACGGCGTGCTTTATCTGGAGCTTTACAGGAGACAGAGAGAGATGAGAGTTTTAAATACATCTGTAAGCATTGGACACATCTACACAGTTACGCAGATGAACCGCTCACCTCTTTGTATTTATGGGCCAGTTTCTCAGGGTCCGTCTCCAGGGGCGACATGTCCTCGTTCTCCGCCAGGTCAAACACCTCGATGGCGCTGGGATACGGCGGGCTGGCCTCCTCGTCCTCATCCTCCTCTTCATCTGTGCCATATTCAGCTCCCTGCAGAGACCAGATTGGTTTTTTTGTTATTGTTTCCAGGAGGTAAAGTGGATTTTGGAGAGAAATTTCATCTTTTGTTAAATGTGAGGAAAATAGGGAAAAAAAACAATCAAACAAGCTTAGCGGAGCTGTTGACAATGACACTGAACCGGCACTAGGTGGCGCCAAACTCAAAAGAGCAGAGCGCCCTCTCCATTATACAACCTAATGCTTTTCAAGAACCACCCACCACCGTCACCCTTTCATGAATGAGGCAATTTCCTCTTGTTGTTTTAATGAAACTAGACACTTTTTTTGCTCCGTTCGTGTCAAATTAACACAGAGAGAATAACAAAAGTCAATGCAATCAACAAAACAGAAGGGCATCCCAGGTCACAACATTTTGAGTCGTTCTGATTTATTTGTCCCCATTTTTTTTGGAGCTGAGCTTATCGTTTAATCAGACTGATACTACACGCTGGACACAACAACAGAGTGGCTTCGGGCCAGAGGCGCACACACAACACAACACAACACAACACAACACAGCCAGACAGAGTTACTTCTGCTGACGACGGTACTCAGATGAATTTCATAATCCTGCAGGGGGGGAGAAACAAGGACGTCCAGGACCAACGGACGATTGCAAAAACCAGCCTTGTTTTTCATTTCCAGACTGTTTTTTGTGCCTGAGCGGGTTCATAAGGTCACAGCAACTTTATCGCTAGTTACTGAGGCCTTGTTGAGGATGTTTTTCCACTTGCAAGAGTCCAATTTTTCACATTATTACTTAAAATATTTTACATAACTGAGATTGATCCCAGCTAGATACTGACAAGACAACAACGCAGCAGTGTACTGTAACATTCTGTGCTTTACAGGCTGATCTTATTGTAAATATTTACTTTTTTTTATTTATGTGCTGTGCTTTAATTGTCTGATTGTTTTTTTATAGTGTTATTTTAATGCATTTTATTTGTATTGTTATTATTCTGTTTTTTTAATGTATATTTCATGTCTTATGCCGATTGGGTTTTTAAATAAAGTTTTTTTTGGTATGGTATGGTCAACATTTGGAGATCAGGCACATAAATATTACATTGAATTCTCAAAATCAAAAGGGTGGGGGGAGGGGATGTGGGAAAATGGATTAGTAAGCACTGCGCCCTCGCTCCATGTGCAGACATCGCGCCACGACCTTTTCAAGAATGACGGAAAAGAAACGAGTGGTTTTGGTCGTTGGGTTCCTCAGACTGACCTCCTGTTCGTCCATGTACTGGTTGTAGCGCTGCTCCATCATCTCCCTCTGCCAGCGCTCCTGCTCCAGGGTCTGCTGGATGAGCTGGGCCACTTCGCTCTGCTCGCCCGGCTTCTCTCGCCCGATCACAAACCTGCGTTTAGAAAATTCACACGTCCAAGGTTTAAACATCGCCTCTCGCAAACCGCCAAACCCCAAACCACACTCTGATACTGTATGATACTGTATGTGCGTGCATGATAAATAATACATGGGGGTTTTTTTTCCTCCTGACCACAGAGGAGCCAAACAGTGTTTCCACAAGGACAGAGAGAGTGTTTTTCATATATAATACACTGCGTTGCGTTATATTCTATGTATAAATGCAGTAAGGAATGTGCTTGCTCTCTGATGACAGCAAATAGCTTCCTGTTTATGCGTGAACAAAGGCAGTGTCTGTGCTGTTGGTCCACTGCTTTAGCTCATTGTACAGTTCATTACAGAGGGCTATATGCTTCCTGATGCAGCCTCACACAAATCTTTGTCCAATTACAAGACAGTAAACATGGAAGAAAAAAAAAAAGCACAGTGGATTCATGATGGAGCCACAAACGGTTGTTAAGCCAGCCGCTGCAGCCTTTCAATTTCTGCTGCACTAACAGGTAATTAAACGTTCTCAAACACACTTCCTGCCCCACTCCCCTCCTCCTATTCGTCGCCATGACGTTTTTTTTATTTTTATGAATAGGTCTGAGCTCTAGTGCCCGTCCTTCGCCACCACCACTGCAGCGGATCCATAATGTATGAGCTATCTATGGAGGTCTCTGATCTTCACAAGTCACACAACACTAACAATTACCCCAACGACGCTGACCACTAAAGCCTGAATTATGAATGAGCTTGGACGACAAAAAGGAAGCACAAAGGGAACAGTCAGTGCCAAACTACAAATAGCCCCCTGGCATTTCAAAATGATACTTTTGATTCAAACTGTATTTGATAACCAAGGTTTTCTGTTGAGTCTCTTGGACCTCATTCAGGATGTCTCCAGAAGGAGCTTTTTTTTTTCAAAACTGAAGGGTATAATCATGACCCTTGGAGACTCTCGAGATAGAAATCTACAGTCTGGTGGGTTGAATGGGCAGGATGTGGTAGACGTCAGTGCCGCGCGTGGGGCTGGCTATGACTATATATCAAGAGGAAACCATCTCCTCCAGCAAGAATGCTGTGTGTCACAGTGAGGTGTGGTGATAGTGAACTGAAATGACGCTCTGAGCTGTGTCAGCTAGAGACCTAGAGAAAGGCCAAGGCAGCTGCAGCACGGATTCTGTTCAAATAAACATCCAAAGAAGACATTTGCGACTCAGCATTAAACAAAGTACAGCTGAGGATGGTGGGGTTGTCTTGGAGTTTGTAGCTTTTTTTTTGGTCAAATAAAAATTTTGAGAGGAAAATGTAAAAGGGATAGTTCGACATTTTGGCAAACTGGCCCATTTCCATAATCCCTATAGTCATAGCACGCTACCACGCTATTGTTGCTAATGCTAAGACTGCTCGCTGAAAAACTGTTTTGCATGAATTTACCTCTAAAGCAACTCTGTCTCGCAGTGTTCTGCTGTAATGTCATAGCTTAGTGAATGTGCAGGTCACAACTTGTCCACCAGAGCGTTGTGGAGTTGTTGGATTGTGTATTTGATGAGTTTGATGATGGAAACCTAGAAATCCCATCAACCTCCGTAGCGTAGCTCTGAGCAGCTCACGGCTCTGCTCCACCGTTCTAAAAATAACTTGCACTGACAATTTAAGGTAACAAACCTACTCCTAAAACTATAGGGTTTATGGCAATGGGCCAATTTGCCAAAATGATGGACTACCCCTTTAAAGATCAGTCTAAATGATTCGTCCTCCATGAATGTAGAAAATGTGATACAAATTCATTAAACAGCATTTGAGATATCCAGAACATTATCAGAGCAGCGATGCCATGACAACCCCAGCGTTTAGATAATGTGTGTTCCTCGGTGTGAGAGTGAGTGTGAAATGACGGTTGGAGCGACTCTTACTTGACGGTTCCTGAGGTGTTCCTGAGTACAGAGGCGGCGAAGCTCTGGGTGACGCCCACCAAACTGGTGCCGTCGACCTCCACGATCAGATCGTTCACCTGGATCCTGGAGGAGACGGAAAAGAGAGAAAGTGAGGCTGAGGATTTATGGGAACAATTCAGCTCTGGTTTGTGTACATCATCTTTACACTTAAGCCCACGCAAGCAAAACTCAATTTTTTAACATCCTCGTGCTTGGCAGCGAGACCTATTTGCAGTTGGCAGGTATCACAAAACGAGACAAAGAGGCATCCACTCCTGGAAATAGCTACTGTCGGGTTGACAGATGGCGTACAAGGCGAAAGGTTTGAAGAGAGAGAGAGTCTGAAATTGGCTGTTTCGGCTGCAGAGTGCATCCTCCTCGCCAGATGAGGAACGAGGAGGACGGACGGACAACAACGTACCTGCCGTCCCTGTGCGCCGCTCCTCCGTCTGTGACCGTCTTCACGAAGATGCCCAGCTTCTCCAGGCCCATGTCGGCCCCCGCACCCATCCCGATGATGCTGATGCCCAGGCCGTCGCCGTCTGTGGGGAAGTAGGTGATACCAGAGCAGCTGTAACCACGCTATTGTTGCAACTCAAGGCTTGGTTTAACTCAGTTTTACTGTCATGTGAGTCAAATGTGAGGAATGCTAACAGCCTTGAGATTTTGATGTTCGGCTGACATCTGACAATGCATTTCCTTCCTCATAAGTACAATGCCAACGTCTTTGACTATTTTACAATCGTGTATTGTTTACATCAAAGGTTGCTTTCTATTAGTCTTCTTCACTACCTCACATCTCACAAAAACACAGCCCCCTAGCAGTCTAGAAGTCAGAAGAACCATTACTTTCTGAGCGTAATCCACATATACGCTACATTTAAATACCCCACTGTCAAATTAGGACATTTGATTTATCCCCTTTCATCTATAAACCGCAGCTTAGAAGAAAAGAAAAGGCAATTAAACCAATCAAACGCTTTAAATTAACACACATAGAGGGGAAAATCCACTCAAACATTTCCAAAGTAGTAGATATAGGATCTTTAAAAAAATCCCCCAGACTAACAGGAAGCTATTTGAACTCTCATCTTTGTGGGTTTCAACAGCCGATAGCACGATAGCAGGTTTTCCTTATGAGCGTAGCATTGATTAATAGTTGTAATAAAAAGCGCCTTCATCATACACGTTTTGAAAGTTTGATCCGAATCTGTGATGACACCAATATCTGCTGCCAGAGGTGTGATGTGCTGCGATAGTGTCCTCATTTGTGAGCGTTGTTTCTTTCTGTCTTCGCACTTCTGAACTGATAACAAGGAGCCAAGCTGTTGTTGTTTTGTTAGTTGTTGTTTCCATGACTAAATTAACATAGACACTGCTGCACTCTGCAGCAAATCAGTTGAATGTGGTCACATATGGTATCCCTCGTAACCTGCCCTGTACACAACTTCTAAATATAGTCTTCTATAAATATATTAATGCACCATAATGTCGAAGTGTGGCTCACTGGGGAGAGATGGAGGCTAATGTCATTGCACTTTCTTTGCCGTGTGGGAAAGAGGAAGCTGGGAAGATTCCAGCGAAGGCTTTCTTACTCAATAAATGTAGGGTTGTTTTTTTTTAATGCAGCTTCAAAGACAGACAAAAATACAACTGATAAAAACTGATAAACCAAAATTGCTTTTCAAATGCTTTTACAAGAATGTGAATTTTCTTGTATTGCTTCCTAAAACAGCACTGCAACAACTAGGTTAAAATAAATACTTTTTTTTTTCTGTGTCTGGCTTTGTACATGAGAATCTGGATCAATACTGAGGGGGGAGTGCATCTCTCGTAACGGTGAGTACCTTTCTCCAGCTCCACGGGGAACAGGTCCAGCCTCTCCACCCTCTTCTCCAGCTCGTACTCCGCAGACGCCGCCATGGGATCCACGTCTTCATTACGCCTGTCGTAGTCCTCGTTGGGGTAGGTGGCGAATACCTGAGGGAGGGAACAGACACGCGGGGTCAGACTGAGAATTAGAACACAGAGACGCAGACGCACTGAGAAACAGCTCTGGGACTTTTGTTGTGTATAATTTAAAAAGGAGAGACTCGTTTGTGAGATGTTTTGATATTTTGGGGAAATGTTCTTATTTACTTTCTAACCAAGATTCACTCGTATATCTGACCATTAAAGGGATAGTTCAACATTTTGACAAATTGGCCCATTGTCATAATCCCTATAGTTTTAGGTAGTAGATTTGTTACCTTTAATTGTCGGTGCAAGCTATTTTTAGAACGGCGGAGCAGAGCCGTGAGCTGCTCAGAGCTACACTACAGAGGCTCATGAGATTTCTTGGTTTCCCTCATCAAACTCATCAAACACACAATCCAACAAGTCCAAAACACTGTAGTGGACAAGTTGTGACCACACTATGAGATAACACAATGTTACCAGACAGTGTTGTTTTAGAGACAAATGCAGAGACTGCTTGCCGAAAAACTGCCCCAAACGGAAACATGCATCAGCAGTTTTGCATGAATTTACCTGTAAAACAACTCTGTCTCGTCACGTTTCATATTCCATTTATCTGCCGTTCTAAAAATAACTTGCACCGACAATTAAAGGAAACGAACCTACTGCTAAAACTATAGGAATTATGGCAATGGGACAATTTGCCAAAATGTTGAACTATCCCTTTAAATATAAAAAGGGAGAGCCAGGGGACAGCTAGCTTAGCACAAAGACAGGAAACAGGGGAAACACTTAATGTGGATCTGTTCAAAAGGTAAAAACTTAGCTGTCATTCTTTGTACTAAACCAAGCTGCACTGTCCCTTTACAGTAGCTCCATATAACACTGTAAAGATACGAATGGTATCAACTTTTTCCATTTAAAACTCAGCCAGTAAACAAAACATATTTCTCAAAAACATGCCAATCTATTGCTTCTCTTGTGACGGCTGCCCCTCCCTCCCTGCTGACGTTCACGTTTCTGTAGGTGCCTCTTTCTTTTCTTTTTCTTTGCAGCCATGGAGACTTATCAATGCTTTGTCCTATTAGTACCCCGTTCTTCTTGCTTCGCTTCCAAATATAGAAACTGCTACTGAAAACAGAAAACACGTGACTTCCTGTGCACCGTGGGGAGCCTGGTAAATGCTGAACCGCTTCTGTGTGTGTGTGTGTGGTGTATCAACAGGTGAGAGAGCAAAATGCAAATTCACTTACATAGAAACCACGCAGACTGCGGTTTAAGTAAAGATGATTATACTTTTTACAGCGCATTTGCATGAGTAAGTAGCAGTACAGTTTATATCCAGTGATTCAGCTTACTTCCTGAGGTATTCCAATACAAACAGAAAAGTGGATATGATTTATTCAATCAAGAAGCAACTCTTCAATTATGCATGGGCGGCATGAGCTCGGAGGCCGTGCAGCTGAGATAGATGGATAGATGGATGGATAGACGAGCCAGATTCATTGTTTGATAAGAACCAAGGGGGCAGTTGTCGGTCTGAGAAGTGAAGCTCACTTCCGCGTTCAAAAAACTGCAATCCCCGCCGATTCCTGTGGGGGCTGGTACCGGAAGTGAGCAACTCCCCATAGACCCCCATGTTAAAATCGCCGACTTTACAGCTTTCAAAAACATATTTACAGCCTGGTACCAAAACGTTTTTTGGTCTCAATCGATAGTTTCTACCCCCGTACACACTCTGAGGGGGGTGAATTTTTTTAAACGCAACTCGGATAAGATTCTGGCCAATCAGGGCGCGGAAACGTTCAGCTACAGGTCCGTAGCGGCGCAGAGACAGGCTGCTTCGAGGCCAGTGGGCGGGTTCTCGGCCGGCCAATCCAACATGGCGCTGTTCAAACCGCCATATTTGAGGCACAAAAACGACTGCACAAAACCAATGGGTGACGTCACGGATGCTACGTCCATTCTTTTTACAGTCTATGATAAGAACTCACCACAACTTTTAATGCAGACATAACGCGATAAAAACTTATCGACCGTTTTCACGCAGAGCCCCTCGGAGCCACTTCATTTCACGGCGGTGATGTGCGCATCAAAAAAACGCACTGAGAGAAAGAAAATCAATCACGACCGCCGCTGAAGTCGCTCCTAGTTAGAGACAGAGAGACAGACAGACCGACAGACAGAGGCCTCTGTTTTCCAAGGGCCCCGGCTTCCCACATTCACTCTGGTCTCTCTCTAACAGCATGACAGTTTACATAACCACCTCCAGCATGCTAATGGAGGGCCTTCTGCAGCTGCTGTTCACAGGCCTCACACACATAAACGAAGAAAGAGAGACAGAGAGGGAGAGAGAGTACGCTGAATCTTTAAAAGCCTCACTTTTCAGTCTTCCAAGGTGATTATGCATGCACCACCTCGCACGGCCCACTAGCCACACTAATTCAGTGCTGGACCTTCTCTTCTCTTCTCTTTTCACTCGTTTTTCGGTGCATTTCATTTCATTTCATTTCTCGTCTCCTCTCTCTCTCCATCATCCTTTTATGCCGTGTGCTGCTTTCTTTGTTTACTTTATTAAGTGCATCTCTCACTTGTCTAGTTTGGCTTAAGTAGCATCTCGTATAGCTTCGGCGTAGCAGCAGCCTACCCCTCAGTCATATATCGGGCCTCGTCGTCTCCCTGGCAACCCCCACAGTGAAGAGCCTGTCAGTTTTGACAGCGCCTTTGAAATGTAACCGGCCCCTCCTCTCTCAGATTTATTCAGTATCATTGTATTTTCATGCATCATTGAACGCTGTACAAGCTCCTGCCTCTACCTTTAAGCCTTCCTCGCCCATAAGAATAGAGTCTAAAATGTTATCATCACCCTGAGCCACATCGCTATCGCTATCTCATCACCGCCGTCTGTTCACACCAAAAGATGACAGGGCTCCTTTTCCTCGTGCTTTAATATTAAAAATCCATCCAGGAGTTCACATTTGCAGTCAAAGTGAACGTCTTTTACCTTGAATACACTTTTAAAGACTACTAAAATGATCAAACTCAAAAATGTAGGCTGCCTGTCATCTCTTCTTTCTGTCACAGTTTTACTCAGATGTTCTTAGTTTTACTTTACACCTTCTGTTTTAACTCTTTTATCCCATCTTTTCATATCTTACTATATATAATCTTATCTCTTTTTATTATGTATACCCCCCTTTGTATTTATTTTATCTAATTAACTGCATCCTGCATTTTAATTTGTGTCCTCCTGGTCTCAAATTGATGTTGGCTTCTCGTACTGCGTGTGTTGCCTTTGCTTACGGCATATGTGACTTGTCTCTTATGTCGTTTTGTGAAGCACTTTGTAAACCTGTGTTTTTAAAGGTGCTTTATAAATAAAGTGATTATTATTATTATTATTAAGATGAAAAGATGGATACTGCTGCAGCTATTTAGCTTAGCTTAGCATACAGACTGGAAACAGGCAGACTAACCCCTGTTAAAAAGAAATCAAATCCAATTCCAGCACATATTAACCCTAAAATACAAATATTAGGCTCTGGTTTGTGCACAGACTATACAAACAATACACAGTATAATGTGTTAATTAGCAAGCTTGAGATGTGCTGGTACAGAGAGGCTAACCGTTTCCCGGACTTCAAGTTTTTATGCAACCATCCCCCTTAGGTCAGAAAGCCAAAAGGTGCATTTCCCAAAATGCTTAACTATTCCTTTGACGGTTGTAATCTCCATCGATTAGTAGTTTATCAAGCAAAGATGTTACCATCTTATCAAATGTAAGGACTTCACCTCATCTGTAAATGGAATATCTTTAACTTTCATGCTGTTGTTCAAAGAATTTGAGGAGTTAAAACCTGGATCCTTCACCTCTGTTTTAATACAATTACTCGGAAAACATATTGACAGACTAATTCCAGCCTTACTGTTTATTATTCAAATCACAGTTTCAGTTTCAAGTGATCAAATTGAAGCTAACCCTGCTGCAGATGACAGATAGCATGGGAGCTGCACTGACGTCTAATGGCTTTTGATTTAGGTTACCTTTGTATTTAGAAGGATTAGCAGAATGTGGATTACAGGCACAACAAAATGCACGGTTTGCATCGCATTGCAAGTAACAAAGCGCATAATAACAACAACAACAACAACAACAACAACAACAGTGCACTCCCCGGGCTGCGTGCTCGCTGCAGCACGAGTTCGCTCCTTGAGTTTAAAGATCAAGAGGGCCACAGCTGGTGGCGTGTGGTGCCCTCGTTTTAGGGCCCGACGATAATGCAGAGGATCAAATGAGGAAGTTGAGCATCCCATAACGTGGCACTGGGAGGGAAAAAAAAAAGAAAAAAAAAGAAAGAAAAAAAAAAGCCAAATACTGGGTGTGTGATGTGATGTGACCCGTGGCTTTGAGTGAGTTCATGTGCAGTGCTGCCGTGATGCAGCAGGGCCGAGCAGGACACAATCTTGCCTCACTGACACAGAATTAACACTTTCGCTTCCTCGGGGGGAAAGATTTACTCCCTCCCCCCCCTTCGCCTCCCCCCTTATTGGACAGTGATCCCCACACGGGGCAGACAGACAGACTAATGAGATCCTACATGATGCAACCTCTTACCCCACCACCGACCTCACGTTAAGCATGTAGAGCAGTCGATGAGCTCCTCGGACCGGTGAGGTGGCTATCTTTGGAAGACAAACACTGGGATTAAAGGCAGGGTGGCGGGAGAGGAGGGGAGGAGGGGAGGGGTCGGGCAGGGCTGGAGAAGGACACTGTTCCAGTTGTGGCAGATAGTAGGTCAGAGGAGCTAACAGATGGCCAGGAAACTCCCTTCCTCCCTCCCTCTGCTACCAGCCGCCTGGGATGTCCTACAAAAGCTCTGTGGGCAGCTCTATAGCTCCAGCCACTCACCAGCTAACAGATTGTGTTTGTGTCTATAAAGAGCACCCACTTGGGACTATAAAGGGTATTAAAAAAAAAAAAAAAGCAGCAAGGAAGTGACAACTACCATTTTATAATGTAGTTGCCGTGACAGAGGGATGGCTAAATGATAGAGCAGCTCTGGAGGCCTGGATGTGAGCTCTGCTGCTGCAGCGTTGCTTTTCCATCTTGATCGCCCTCTGGGCACGATGTAATTGGGTAACGCTGCGGTAGTGTAACTAGCAGGTCCGTCCCCGTACCCCCCTCCTCCTTCCCCCACAGCCCACAGCAGCATGTCAACAGTGTTTCTTTCCCTCTTTAACTCTCCAAAAACAGATCTAATTTTGGATTCAGCCAATAGAACGTGTGGAGGTGGTGCCATTGGGTTGTTTTTAACAGAAATAGCGTGTTTCCACTCCCGTCTATCCACACTCTCTAGCACCCAACTTTCCATCATCGTTTTAATAGGCCATACTCCTCTTCTCGCAAATTATTTCAACTGTTTGTCTGGTTTTTTTTCGGGCATGTGAGCTGCTGCTTCTCATTTTCTAACTAAATGCCAAAGTGAATTAAGGTGATTACACCGTGCAAAAAGTGAGATCTGTGAAACGGCTGCTCCTGCTGTTCAGTGTATGTCGTCTGGGGGTCACAAAGCTTGACTTTATTAGTTTAGTTTAGTTTATTTCATTTGGTCACTTAAAAAAAAAGAAAAGACTGACAAAATGCATAGATAGTCAGTAATACATGCAACCAAAAGGTGTAGTCTGAAGCAATAGCTTAATATTTATTTATTTAGCTATTTTATTATGTATAGTAACTATTATTATATATAGTTTGTTCTTTCACTGTATCATCACTGTGTCTCTGTGTAATGCTGCACTGTAATTTCCCAGCTGGACCATCCATCCATCTATCCATCTATTTATCTGCCTACCCTTTGTACATAAGATAAATAAAGAGCAAAAGACAAGCAAACAACTAATAACAAAAGTGATGCTTCATCAAGCTGTCAAAAAAAGAAAAGAAACGCCTCTCCTGTTTGGAGTAACATGACATCATTGGGTCAAACATGCCCAGAAGTAGCAGGTAATTGTTGGTAATCCTCCTTAAATTGGGAGAGAGAGAGGGGGGGGGGGGTGTAATCTGGATCCCAGATGTGCAACACGCAGACAGAAAACAGGGATGTGGCCGTGGCTACTGCCGCCCCCAGCCAACAAAACGGATATGGCTGGGGGCTTTGTCATAGTAACGGTTACATGGCACCAGGGCCCATCTATTTTGGCAGGCCAGCCCGTGGTCAGCAGTCATGTTTAGGCTTAGCGCTGACTCCGGGGTGAGGCACGGCAGCACGGGAATAAGGTCAGCAACAGAGGACTGAATGGTATTATAATATAATATTTGCACATTCAGTATTACTGTATGAATTTTTGAATATTCTTTACTTGCATTAAACTTATTCATATCACTTTACAGTAAACATATTATTCTCTTTCCATGTCTGTGCAAATTCTCATTCATCCAGGTCAAAGACATCTCTAGGCAATCAGCCACATTCACGGCGTCGCCATCTTTTCTTATGTCGTCACTCGGGGTGGGAAGATTCAACGCCATCACATCATGTTAACATTAACGTTAGCAGTTGCAGCTAATACCGGTTAACTTAATTCAAATCAGTTTAACCCAAATGTTGTTTTAATTAGAAACATGGCCCGGGCGGTAGCAACCCATGCCTTCCTTAAATCTGTATCAACCGGGGAGCGATGAGAGGAAAGCAGTTCATCAGACTCCTGAGGTTTGTACGGCTCGCAGCCAGCGACGCAGCAGATATACGGTTTGTTTACCCACGCGACTGATGATGTAAGGAAAGATGGCGACGCTGTGAAAATGGTCAATTGAATCAAGTCGACACAGGACTTCATTTTTGTCTTTAAAGATGTATATTTTGCAATATATTCTGCAATTTTGGTCTCTTTTAAGCATCAGATTTGAATTAATCCACATGTGAAAGTAGTCCCTAATAAATGGAGAAAGTACAGCATCTTTTTATTCAGATGCACATGTTTTTATCTATGCATTAGATTTGTTGACAGTAAGAAAAATGTAGAATATCACTCTTATCCTTCATGCTCTGCTTTGGTTGGGTCAACAAAGTGTTATCTAACTGGCAGGAAAGATGTATAAACCTCTCACACTGTACAGGCGCAGCCTCACAGATCACTGTAACCAACGTCTGCTGTTTTTTTTTTTTCTCTCCCCCTGGCTTGACAACATGATGGCAGGTTAGACAAGACACAACACAACAGCACTCAGACATCATGAGCAACACATTGCATAACGTGGCTTGTCGCAGTAACCTGAGCGAGTGGGCACATCACGTAAAAAAAAAAAAAGAAGAAAAAAAAAAGCTTGCAACCCACCACCACCACCACTGCAGCCAGGACTGAGAAGTGGGACAGAGTGACCTTGCTGATAATCTGTCTGCTCTCCCACCCCTCCTGGCTGTGAGTAATGCACTGTATGAAATACTGCAGGCTCGCTGAGTCTAAGTAATAGACAGTTTGAGGATACCTTGACATATGGTGGTGTATTGCCTCTCCCCAGGCGATCCCTCATTGGCTGACCTGAGCTGAACACAAAACCACCAAAGGTTGCATTTTGCGATGGCAGCCTTTAAAAAAAAAAAAAATTGCAATACTTCCTTCTGCGCCTCTATCAAATTTCAACAGCCTCGGTTTTATTACAATATGAGCGCAGCTATTGTTTGTGCTAATGACATAGGGAGAAGGAAAATCATAGGTGTTCTTTGAGCCGGCTGGCAGGGCTGCTGTTCAGAGCCGTGTAGGCAGCAGAAACCCACGACAAAGTGTGTGTAATGTGGTGCTGATTCAGGGAGGAGGGGTTTTTAAAAAAAAAAAGTGTTAGAGTAGACTAGGTGATGCAGGAGCAAGGTGATTCTGGTGCATGAAAAATAAATCAGATTATTTTTGGTTTGGAGGAGACATGGTGTGCAAATCCAGTGGATTATCTTCTACTTTTTATTTTAAATGCTCGCCACCAACAATGGGATAAATAATTAAAAATCACAACATGCCAGCGGAGCAGACTACGTCGTGAACTACAGTAGGCCCGGAAAAAAAATGAAGAAGCCAAAACAAACATGCAGAAACAAATAAATAAGACATGAGAAGCAGCTTCCTGTGTTCAACAAGGAGGCTGCCCCTGAAAAGCGAGGCAAGTCTGTGACGATAACAATGCTGCTATTTTTACTAACAGTAGGGAGACTGGTGACAAAGAGCGAGAAAAGGAGAGAAAAGAAGGAGCGAGAGGAAAGAGTGTCAGGAGGAGCAAACAAAGGCTCTAGTGTGAACTCTACCCGAAGCAGAACTGCTATTTTTTGCCAGTTTTGAGAGGACAGACAGAGAGACGGGAGTGAGAGAGAAGAGGAGTGTTCAGTGTAAAACGGGGACAAAGAAAGACATGCGCCCAGACATCCAACCGCCATCGCCACAACAAGACGTAACTGCGGCCAGAAGCTGCACAGAGGAGGGAAATATGCACTAAAAATGGGCACTTCCTGTTTGGAAGAGAAACCAACTGACACTGTGACTTAAGAGCTGGCAGTTTTACAGTCGCATGACATTTGGGCTGCATAATAACGCCCCTCCCATTTGACCTCAACAACCCCTCACCCGACTAACCCCCCCCTCACCACCACCTCCCCCTCCCCTCACTCTTTTTACTCTCATCCACCCCTGCATCAATCTCCATAACAAAGGCCACAATGATACAGTGTGAAAGGACACAGTAGGAGGTTATTCTCCGATGACGGCTGCAGGGTCACAACCAAAATTCTGGAGGTTTTTATGACTTCTTTATCGCGCCATACGTGACGCTTCCTCCTGATATCCATCTCTGATCTCACAAAGATGAAATAATGCGACAGAAATCTGTTTCTCTCCCTCTTACGCTTGCATGATAGGCATGCTAAGCTCAGGCCTGATTCAAATGGGATTTGCAGCGGGAGGGGAGACAGTTTGTTTCCTCTAGATTGTGCGGCTATTAGAGCTCAACAATAGCTAATCACAGACAAGTCAGTATCTCATTTCTGTCTGTTTTTTAGGCTGCCGCTCTAATGTTTTTATTTATTTCTAGACTTTATCCAGTAGTAGACATACTTAAGGTATCTTTTAAATGATCCTTGCTGGGGTATTTGTACAACATGCCTTAGCAAGACACTTTGTGTTTGCCCTTGACGGCAAATGTGTTGAATACATTTCCTTCCACAAAAAAATCATCTGCAACACTCTTAATATTTCGCAACCCTCATTGTGTTGCATTGTCTGCATCTTATTTTCTGCAACATTTCTCGGTAGATTATGAAAAACACAGGCCACAGGCCAGTGGCTTTGAACTGTTAGTGGTGTTTACTTTTTGCTTATTTCATACAGTCATGTTTACTGTTTAAAGTTTCAGTATGTTCAAAAACAAACTTACGTAATAATTTATAATAATCCCTAAAGCTGTTTGCTCAGAAATGGTTTAGACCATTTGAAATCAAGCTTTCAGGCGCTCCATACGTTTCACATCTACTGTCACTGTCATCTTAGTTATGATAGTTAGATATTAAAGGAGCAGTACAACATTTTCAGAAACATGCTTTGAGTGTTAAGAGAGGTGCTGGAGGGTTGATTTAGTTAAACTGGACAGAGCCAGGTGGCCTGTTTCTCCTGATGCCAGAGTTTGTGCTACACTAGCATGCTAAGCTAACCTTCTGCAGGTTGTGGCCTATTCATCAAGCTACCCATTAATTTCTGTTAAGTATATGGCTATAAGTGTTAATGTTTATGCGTATTCATGCGTTATTTTTGAAATTTCATGGTTTAAGGACTAAAGCCGATGTGCAGCCATGAGAGGAGAGCGAGAGCAACTTTCAACTTGACTGGTCCTGATGCGGGACAGGAGCCCTTAGTCACTGAAATGGCTCGTTTTCTGTGTGAGGGGGGAATGTGTTTGTGATGTACAGTGTCAGGGCGCCGCTTCAGCAGGCAGAGGCTCTGCACGCCTCAGACCTCAAGGCAGAGAGGAGCAGAAGAGCAGAGCGGCGAGACTGAGCTGCAGAGGATCCGATGCTCTTCTCCGGATCATTACACCACCCCCAGACACAGAGAGACACTTTAAATCAACTCTACCTCCTCCTCCTCCTCCTCATCCTCCTTCTCCATGTCTCTCCTCCTCTCTCATCTCACTGGTCCAAGAGGAGATCACAGTTTCTTTTCTCGCTTCCTCTTCTCAGCTAACACTGACCGTCCATGACGTTTCATTGGCCATGACAGAGGATTCACTTTTTTCAGGGCTAATTATCCAGGCCTTTTTGTGTGTTCAGTGTGTGCAATCATTTACAGGAGCAGCTCCCACCACATTTTCAGATAAGTATCTACATTGCAGCTCTTTAGGGGCCCATGTCAGCTGCACAGTAGGAATGCAGGATCAACCATTAGCTGCTGTTGTGGAAGGGGAGGGTGTTAGCAGTGTGGTGTGTGTGTGTGCAAAGCCCCGTGTTGAAACAGAGGTAAAAAAAAAAAAAATCAAAATGTCAGCATCATCCTGACACCGGCAGAAGCTGAGTGAGTTCATTAAAACAGCTGACAGGGACACTGGCCGACTGTACGGCAGTAGATAAGCTTTAAGGTCAGGTTCAACAACACCCCCCTCACCTAGAATACAGACATCCCTCCCAAGCAGATTCAGCACCTCAGTGTAATTAAGGAGGGCTTCATGTTCTACCTGCATTCATTAATATTAATTCTGTGTTTTTTTTTATATCCTCACCTTGATGGGATCCGTGCTGAAGCGGATCTTCCTGACAGCAGGTGGGCTCTCCTCGGCGGGCAGCCCTTCGATCTCCACACAGCTGGACTCTGGCTCGTAGCGGTCATCGGCTTCCTCCTCCTCCTCGTCCACCTGGCTCCCTCCGAAGTCCTCCCCGACCGCGCTGTAGGTACTGATATCCACAGAGTCACGGCCCGACTGATCGTCTCTCAGAGTTCTGTCTTCCTCCTCCTCTGCTGCATCCCTCGCCGTGTCGCCTCCCTTTTGACAGCTCTTCTTCTCCCCGGCTGCTTCTCCGTTCTCCACCGAGGTGTGGGTGTCACCTTGCAGTGATGATGTGCTGCTGCTGGACTCGATGGCCCCGGAGTGTTCCTCAGCTTTGGCCTTAACGCCTGCATCTGAGACAGTCTTTTCTCTCTGCTCGTCCGGCTCTCCTACATTACTGGAAAGTTCAGCAGCCGTGGCAGCTCGGCCCCCGTTGATGCTCTCAGATGGGGGAGTCACCCGCCCGATGGGGCTCTCCTCGCCCTTCTGATTGCTCAGCTCTTCGTCCTGGCCGCCTGCTGCAAAGGCACTAACCCTCTTTGTGATTATTTTGGAGTTCAACACACCCACCTTGGCGCTGACCCCTCGAGAGGGGAGCGGTGGGGTAGAGGAGAGGCGGTGGAGGTTGTTCCGGAGCTCGGCTGCCCGTTCAAACACAGCACTGAGCTGGCTGACCGTGGGGGACACGGCCTCGCTGGTGTCCAGGCTGTCCAGGGACTCTGTGCTGCCATTGAAACGAGCCACAACATCCAACCTGCCGTCCTGGAAGCTTGAGGCCTTGTCTGTCTTCAGGAGGACTCTGGTGGTGGCCAGCTTCTCCAGCTTCTCCTGCTGCTGCTGCTGTTGCTGCTGCTGCTGCTGCCTCTCCTGTTGCTGCTCGAAGATGCGGCGCGTCTCCTGCAGCTTGGAGTAGCTGGGCGACGATGCCCGCGGGTGGCCGTTTTCTGATTTGGGGTCGAACTTGCTGACGCGCTCGGACACGGTGGAGCCGAGCTTCAGCAGCGCGCTGTGGTCCACGTTTTCGTTCAGGCTCCCGGCTCTGGGGAGCGAGAGCCGCACCGATTTGTCCGCGTTCTTGTCGACAGCGTCCTCTCCTTCCGCATCGGCCGCCGGGGGTACGGTCTGCATCTGCTGGAACATGTTTTTGATACGGTGCACGTTGGAGCCGTACCTGCGCCCCCGGGGGCCCTCCTGCATGTCCCCGTTCGCAGCATTGTCTTTGACGGGCTTCAGGGCCTGCATCCCCGCCTCGTACGCGTTCCTGTGCGGGGATGGGCTCCTGAGCGTAGAGCCAGAGCCGGTGCTCTTGGATGTGGATTCGGTCTTCATCATGGTCAGTCAAGCGTCGCAGTGGATGCTGCTCAGCGACGGCATGTCTCCCTTCTCAACCCCCGGTGGCAAATCTGTTTTCTCCACCAGCAGCAGCCGATGGTAGCGAGGTGGCGCCCAGACTAAAAACCGGCAGATGGAAGAGGGGGGGAGAAACAAAAACAACAGATCGCATTAAAGGCCTGCTTGCATCCGCTGCAATTCTCGCCCAATGCTACGGAGAAAGTGTGCACGATGCATCTGTCATTAGCTCGCTTGCAGTCACACAATGAAAAACCCAAACCTTACACAGATAATTTGCATCGGTCATTAAAAAACATTTGCACGGAAAAGTAGAACAGTGATGACCGCGGATTTGCCGCAGCTGACGACAGATTGCTTACGTTTAATCCCTTTTTACAGACAGCATCATTTTGATCTCTTCATTCTGTGAGCTGCAGATTTCTGGTCCTCCTCTCGTAGCGGCAGAGTGCTGCTGCATGGAGGAGGAGGCGGCTGCTGGGTCCTAGTGCCAGACCGTCAACACTCACTGACTGATGACAGGCTCACAGCCCACACTAATTCATTATCCTCAGGCAGCACAAGTGCATTAGCCATAAGGCCATGTTGTAGTGAGTGACTGATGGGTGTTTCGCCTCCAACATGCAGTAAATCACTGCCTCACACACCTCAACTAAAAACACTTGTTGCTACTGTGGGCTGCTGGCTCCAAAACCAGACCTCTGGTGGTTAAAGTGGCCTCAGGCTTTTAGTCTAGACCCCCCACTTTAAATGCCAGGAGGTCTTTCAGCAGTGCAGTTATATGGAAACCACCAGGAAAGTCTCAACTGTTTTTTAAAATGAGTACTTAATTGATACAAATTGGTGTTTAAAAGGTTAGAATTTATTTACGTTTCTGATTTGTTTTTTATCTATCTATCTATCTATCTATCTATCTATCTATCTATCTATCTATCTATCTAATTAACTAATTTGGGAAAAGATGGAGCAATCAGGAGAAGCTCAGTATTATTAATGGGAAAGAGTTAGAAAATTAAATAAAATAATGATGACAGTAAAAGAAAAGGCTAAACAAATTAATCCAATTGAAATAGCTGGCTAATGGATAGAGACAGATTAAATTGTTGTGTAAAAATGTGTGCACCTGGGACAGTTGAAACCTGGTGTCAGAGTCCTAAAAAGCTTAAAAGTTATACTTAAAACTGTCAATCATTAGCTAACTTACAAGTAAAGATAACAACCCGTCTTTGAACAAAGGTAATAGGTGAGTGAAATGTGAGTGGATCAAATGCGCTAACTGTTAGCTTAACTTAAAAATCAATGAATGGTAGTTAGTTAGCTTCATGTTACAAGGAAGAAAAAAAGCTAAAGTAAATGAGAGGCTGAAACATGGGGGAATTAAAGTGGTGGATAATGTTTCAGGAAAAGAACTACGTTACTGGTAAGTTTATTTCTGTTTTGTTTGTTTTAAGCGGTGGAATAGTTAGCTAATGGTAAAGTGGTTAGCTAACAGTAAATGTCAAAGGTAAACAAGAAACCCGTAGTGGTCATCCATAAAATCGTAACTGCACTGACTCACGTCAAATGTCAACACAAGCCATTTAGTCCAGTCATTTTAACTGTCATTTTGTATCCTCAAATCCCGAGTTAGCATAATGCTAACACGTCCTACGAAATTATTTTCCCAATCACAATATCCTCCAAAGATTTTTCTTTTTCTTTTCAATCACTCCATCGGTCAACCAACAAGTCAAAATTTCAAGTTTGACCACATCCTTACTTATGAGCAAACCAGTATCTTCAACACCAACCTGATCTAAACATTGGGTATAGGGGTGAAAATGTCTTGTTCAGTCTTGTTAACATATTACAGTTAAAAAACTTAATATTAAGCTGAATGGAACCCCTATCATAGAAACCCATACGTAATTGGATTATGCACTGTTTGCTCATACCTGCTAAGGATGTGGCTACCTCGAAAAATTGCAGTCATCTTAAAATTTAAAGTGAGTTGGTTGAAATCGACAACTCACTTTTCAGGACCCAGTGACGCTGCACTGACTCACGTCAAACCTCCCTGTCCAATAACACATCCGTTATTTTGCAGCCACATTGTTGCTTCCCGCATTCTGCATCTGTGCTGACAGACACAGCAAAGCAAGTGTTATCATCACTGAACCTAGACAAAGCGGTTTTATTTTATTTTAGTTGACACCACATCAGGTCCTCGGTCTACCCACTACAGCGGCCGCCTCGGTTCTTAAAATTATTATGAAGCCCCCCCAAGGACGCTGCCTGCACCCTGCACCCCCTCCTTCCTGCAGCTGCAGCTGGTTCACACGCACACACACAACCCAATCGAGAGATCGGCTCGTTTCATGTGGACCAAACTGTCAACCGCTGTCTCTTTTATCGCACAACCCACTCTATCACACAGTAGTTCAGGGTCTGATCTGAAAGACAGAACAGGGCCCAGGTGCTGTCAGACAGACAGACAGGATGTTCACCTCCACTCAGTAGGGCAGTAGTGCCATCTAGCTTTTCCCATCGTTAGCCTACACTAGAGCC
The DNA here is from genome assembly GCA_030347415.2 of Decapterus maruadsi. Taxonomy (NCBI): domain Eukaryota; kingdom Metazoa; phylum Chordata; class Actinopteri; order Carangiformes; family Carangidae; genus Decapterus; species Decapterus maruadsi. The sequence continues at coordinate 5,175,234 of CM064888.1, read as the reverse complement.
TTAGAAAGTTAGCCAGTAACTCAGAGTTATAAAGTCAATTAAATAAAAAATAATTTATTTGTATGCATTAGACTAAGATATATTTACAGTAAATGTTAGGAATTTAGGACATCTGATATCTGCAGACACAACATGTTACCCATGATTCCTAATGCAGTTCCACCAGTAGTGATAGAAGCAATAATGTGCTTTATTTGAGTAAATGCTGAATATACTGTTAAAATGCTTTGTAGCAAGCAAATGTCTCACACTGAAAACATAATAGTAAAAGTTTGTATAATGAGAAAAATACATAAAGTACATAAAGTATTTCACTGTCACAGATTTCATTTATTATTAATTGATTGGCTTTTTTTTAAACTAGGCCTAATACACTACAATTGGTGACAGTTTTTTCCATTATCATTATTTTAATCATCAGCCATATTATATTCTTGAAGGTTTTATTGGTTTATGAAAGTCAAAAAAAAAAATCATAATCACAATCTGCCCAGAGTGACACCTTCATTCTGTCTGCATCAACGTCAGATAAACCTCAACATTAGTTACTCAGTTAATTTGAAAAGGAAGCAGTGAATTATCACACTTTAGAACAGGAAATGATGAAGTTTATGGTATTCAAACATGATAAGAAAATGACTCAAACCATTATGATTAATCACTTATTACTCATGCTAAGTTGGTGGCAAAGCATCATCTTTTAGCAGCTCTGTTTTTTGTGTAAAAAATGTGAGTTTGTCAATTAATTACAGCCTTCATATAAATGTAATGCAGGATAACATAGCCAGAGGAAGAATAATCCCCCAGAGCCTCACATTCACAGACTCACAGACACCCCTCCCGGATGTTATTAGGTGGGTGAAGCAAAAATAGCCCGGACGCGTCTTTAGCTGTGACCAAGCCCCTCTCCGCTTGGCTCTGTCAATCAAAAGCCAAAACAAGATGGCAGGCTGTAGGAGCTGGGTTTTCTTCTTTACAGGCAAGTTTAACAATCATAATCATAATCTTTTGGCTTAGTATGAAGTTGACTGGTTGGCCTTATTGTTGTTGTAGCGTCAGGTCTGTAACTTTCAGTGGAAATCTTTGGTCTTGAGTTCAGTCTGCTGTCAAGGACTGTGTAGTCTGAGGGGCTGAGTGTTGTCACATTTTAAAAGTGAAGTTTAAGGATTTATATTGTATATTACCTGTATGTATTATAAATTTCTCTACTCCTATACTCAGTTTGTGCTGTCAGTGTGTTCGGGGCCAATGGAGAGATCAAAGTTACCATTCCTGTTGGGAAGTTATTTACATATGAGCTGTTGAGGGAGACTTTCCAGAACGACTTTGAACCTCTGTCAAAACTCTACCGTAAGAACCCGAACCATTAATTCACCCTTTTTTTTTCCCATTATTAAACAATAATTACAAGTTATAAAATGTCTTACTGTGTGTTTCCATTGCCTCTGCTCTTGTTTTTGTATCTTTAAAAGCTGGGCACTTGTATGATGATCCCATGATTTTTAAGTGCAACAAGCAGGGTTACCCAGACCTCCCAGAGTGGCTACGCTTCACCCAAAGGCATCCCTATGACAACGGCTTCCTCTATGGCACGCCGATGTCTCCAGGAAAAAGTATTATTGAGGTATGAAGTCATCAATTGCTGCACGTTGCATTTCTGTTTGCTGTTTAGTTGTAATATATACATAACAGTTTTCTGTCTGTAAATAACTGGCCACAACGCAGATGAGATTATGCAGCTCTGAAGCATCAGAGTCAAATGTCAGTTTCTGGTGTCGAACCCTCTGAGACAAAAGCTTGAGTTTCTCTCTGGAGCTGCTATTTTGAACCCAACATTAAAAATTCAGGGGGGAAACATATCTTTGAAGAAGAAGAAAAGAGAAAAATGTCTCAGGAGTCCCTTTAGTTTCAATCAAAGAGAATGTATTAAAGCTTTGGAAACATGCTGCGTTTGGTTATTGTAACCACAGATTATGGTCATACGTCTCACTTAAAATGAGACTCAGCATATTGACAAAACTGCAACATTTTCCAGCTTTGGCTAATTTTTTTTGCCAACTAGACATTAAATTTTTGCCTTTTCTGCATCTTTTCAATCGTCCTTTTGTTTCATGCGATGATATAATATCGCCCACTCAGCTTAATCTGATCTCATTGTCATTTTTCTTGTGCTTCTTTTCATTGAAAATCAATGAATCACTATAAATATTTATAATTTATTCTTTAAAAAAATATATTTTTATAATTTTGCAGGCAAAGAATACAAATTAGATAATGTTTGAAAGTTTCACATCAGCACTTTCAGTTGTTTTTCTCAGCTCAAACAGACTCCAGAGGGTTAATTACTGTAAAGCATTCTGGGAAATGTAGTAAACATTAGTCATCCATGCAGAGGTGCACAAGGCAGGTTGATGGGAAGTCAATGTACATGCATCACAAACCAATAGTTAAATAATAATAATAATAATAATAATATCTGAGAATGGATTGGAAAGTGATTGAACTCTGATGGTTTCTGTGACAGATCTATGCCGTCAACAAGCGGAGCTATGAAACTGCCAGACACATCCTTGTAATCAAAATCACTTCTGGTATGTATATGTATATGTATATGTTTAAAATGAGGATGAATGAGGATATTTGAAGGATGACTAACTATAAAGTGCCGTTAACATGTGGCCTGTCTGTCACAGAGAGGATGTTACGCTACCAGGCCGAGTTCTTCATCCCTCTGAGAGAGATTGAGAGGGTGCTGCCCTCTTCTGTCCAGGATGAGATAAAGCAGGACTTACAGAAACTGTGGGAAACACAGGAACTGGAAATTGTTAATATGACGAATGCCCTGGACCGGGGCGGCAGAGTTCCCCTCCCCATCGCAGGACACTTTGAAGGGTAAACTGCAAGAGAGACATCGGCAATCATCGTCTAACAGCCCTGTCTAAGGTGTAGGATTAATAGGATAAATAGTAATAATAACGCTTGTTAAAATGTGTTGTGTGTCAGTGTGTATGTGAAGGTTGGCTCTGACAAGTACTTCTCAGAGTGTCTCCAGAAGGTGCAGACCCCCGAGCACGAGAAGCAGTGCGCAGAGGGGGGCAAAGTCAAGGTCCCTGGAGGATGTAACTTCTGCCAGATTCCCAGTAACTGCATCACCTGGTGCAAGACGGAGCTGGTGAGGATCCACACAGGACACACACACACAAACACACTGATACAGTCTCATCATCTATATCTATAAGCTATGCTTCAGCCTATTCCTTTTCGGTCCAATTATTTTCCTTGATTTATTTATTTATTTTTCTTCTCTTGTTTTTCTTTTGTACATTATTGTCTTACTGTATTTTGATGTTCTTTGTATTATTATTTTCCTTTTGATTGTAAAAAAATATATATATTTTTTTTAATGAAACGTATTGACCGAAATAAACTAAACTAAACTATAAACTAAACTAAACTATATCCCACAGGAAGAGAAGACAGACTCTTCCAATTCAATTCAATTCAAATTTGCTTTATCGGCATGAATGTTATAAGAACTATGTTGCCAAAGCATCAAGAATCAATGAAACAAAATAAATACAACTCACAGAATTAAATATATTCAAATAAAATTAAAAAAAAGGAAAAAATAAAAAGTATAGTATACATTTACATTGGGTTATATACAGATTGGTTGTCATTAGGCAGTTGCAAATTGTTCAATTCAAATCCAAATCTTTATTGTCATATACACCGAAGACAGCGTCGCAACATTAAAAAGCAAGTAATAATAAAAACAACACTAGTTAGAACAATAATGAATAAATAAATAGTACAAGAGCAGTAATAAATAATGCAAAACAATAAAAAAAGATGTCATAGGGCAGTCTGCAGAGGTAGGGGGCAGGTGGGCTTTGTTCTATATAATGAAAAAAATATGCATAGTTCATATTAAATGATGATGATAATAATAATATTCATAATAAATATTCTCTCTCTCCCTGTAGTTTGATCTGACGCAGAAGAAGCCCACTCCACCTCCTCCCACAGTGGGCTCGGGGATCCTGGCGGCCGGAGACGACTTCTACGACCCCCCCGAGTCTCCCCCGGGCAGAGACTACTACCCCGACTACATCGTGACAGTGATCGTGCCCCTGATCCTCGCCATCATCCTGTGCATCCTGCTGGCCTACATCATGTACGGCCGACGAGAGGGAGTGTACGTATCTGCTGAGGAGGAAACATTATTTTGTGCTAAATTACATTTGTCCTCATAACACATGTTTTTTTCTTTCTTTATAGTGCAAAAAGGAATGCAAGGACAAACCAGTAAGTATATTTCTGTTTTTCACTGTCATCTTTCACAGTGTTTATCTGGTCTTTTTAATGGATAAAGCAAACAACCAACTATTTCAGACGATTTCAGTCTTACATAAACAGAATAAACGTATGGAAAGGCTGTTTTAATACGACAAATCAAACACTATGTGATGTGTCTGTGCGCGGCAGGATCCAGCTGTACCACCACTACACTATCCACGACAACACCGATGAACTGAGGAGCATGGCTGGAAGCCGAGGCGCTCCTCCGCCGCTGTCCACGCTGCCCATGTTCAACAGCCGCACTCTGGAGCGCGCTCCGCCGCACTCTGACAGCCCCAGCATCCCGCTCATCATGGCCCAGCAGTAAGACCCCTCCCTCACATACTGTACACACCTGCTGATTGTCACAGATCTGTTATTAGTGTCATCGTCTCCATTTCTGTTGTTGTTACTGTACTGGGAGTCATGCAAACTAACACAATCCTGTTTTTGTTTTGTTTTCTTGTCATAGCGATCCCTACAGTGACACCCTCCCCAGGTAAACACACCCCTGCAAGCACTCTGGTCTATCCATATCTACAGTGGCATGCAAAAGTTTGGGAACTCCTGGTTAAAATTTCTGTTAAAGTTAAAACAGCTAGAAGATGAAATGATCTCCAAAAGGTATAAAGTTACTGTATATGTATGTACTGTATGTATATCAGCATACATTAATTGCATTGTCTCTTTTTGCAGGAAATAAGAACAATGCACAAAGTGTCCCTCTTGCTCTCAGTGTATAGCTCTGTGTAGTTGCAGTGAAGAATGTGTTTTTGTTTCTTTAGGTTTCCTTCATATTTATTAAGTGTGCTGTTTCCAAAGTTGCTTGTATACAATTTTTTGATTTTCTGTATTGCGCCGTCTTTCACTACAAATAAACCAAAAATCAAAAGCCACATTCATTCACTCACTCACTCTTGTGTCCATTAACAAAACCTAAGGTGTCTTAGGTTCATACTGTATAAGACAGGCAGTATATGAAGACAGGTGCAAATCAAAACCTTTATGTACCAATTTATGCCAAATTTCACTTACCTTTTCTTTTTCGTCATCACATATGGACTACTTTTTCCTCCTCAGGCCTCGAGAGATTGTGAAAATGAAAGTTCAGAAGGTCAAACATCCAACAGTAGTTTCCTGGTCCTGTTTGATCTGTATGTAGGCTACTGTATTGTCACTTGAATGTGGTGGTTGTTGTTGCACTAGATGTCCAGAAGGGGTCGCTGGTGTATCTTCATTTGTTTTGGGAGCGTTTGGGTTTGACACACATCTCCTCTCCTGCAAATGGTAAAATGCTTATTCCGTATTCAACTTCAGATCCCTGTGTAGATATGAAAACAAGACAAGGAAACTGCAATGGTTAGACGGTCTGTTAATAATTTGTCTGTCTGTTACATTTAGGCCTGATTTCTAAAGGAATTTAACTAAAGAGCAAATTCAATTAACAATTTGCACCAATTATGAATAAACAGAGTAACAACAGCCTGGCTGGAGACTTGTAAATTGGCCTTGTTTTCACTGCTGCTTGATAGAAACAATAAGTGCAACTGTTGTGGAACAGTTGATTTCTGAACCTACTTTAATCTCTGTTTTGATACATGAGCTGGAAAATGTAAGTGTGGGGGTGAAAAATGTGAAATGCAGCCTTTAAGTGTGTTGTGTCCTTTCCACCTCCTGCCACCTGTGATTTCAGTTTCACAACAGTTGCAAAACAGGACAGTGAAAACTCCGCCACTGAGTAGACCACTTCACATGCTTTATTTCAGCACCCAAAATAATTAAAAACATCTCAATTTATTATACATGTACAAAATAAGTACAGAATCTCTCTTTTAAACCATGAAAGTGGGTCTGCTTCAAATTCTTTTTTAAGAAACCCTTCGCGAAAAAGACATCAACAAACAACATAAACAACAGGATGGGAGATGTGTGCTGTTTTTTTCCGTTTGGTTTTTTTTTTTCTTTAGTGAGTTTTTTCCACAGGGGCAAAACAGACAGAAAGGTCAACACTGAACACAGGGGCAGGGAAATGATATTGAATCAGAGTTACTTGGTTTTTTTGTTGTTTATCTACAAAGACATGATTGCATGCATTACATCTGCAGAGATCACCTTTGCAGAGTTCCTCTGTCATCAAACCAACACCTAAGAAGAAAACAATTGCACTGCATAGACAACAAGACAATGAGTCAATTTAGTAGCACCAAAGGTTCTGCAGGCATTAGTGGCAGTAATTACAGTATGACAGTGATGGTCTCACCATCAAACACCAAGAACTGGACCTCGATGAGTTGGTAATAGCACCTTTGAATGTTTCTAACCCCTGCCCCCCCTCAATAGACTTGTTGTGTAAAATATACCCTTTTCCTTTAAGAAAAATTTCGGGGGTGACTTCTTGTTATGAGGTAGCCATCTACGTATTGCAATGAAGGTGAGCTTCTTGGAATTGCTCATTTGCTGGTGACGTTTGTCTGAGCAACATTCAGGTGTTTTTTTTTTTTCTTTTTTCGATTATGAATTTAGAACAAGAAGACACTTCACACTTTTTACAATTTATTTAACACCAGAAAAATGGTACATATCATTTGTTGTTTTCAATGTCCTTCCGCAGTGTGGTAGAAAATGGCAAAAGTCACCTGTGTTTCATTGCGAGTGTGGATCTTTTTTTTTCTCAATCTCCAGGGGGAAATTTTACACAAGTATATATATTATTTTCTTGTTGCCAGTGGAAACAAAAGATTCTTTTTAAAGTGTCCTTGTGGTTGGTTTTCGGTTGTAGTAGCAGTCCCAAAAACTTCTCATGATTGGAAAAAAAACACAAACACCGTCTTCAGTAGAGTGGTTTTAAGCATGTGGGCCAATGGATGGCGGCCGAATGAGTTTTGAATGCATAGAAAAAAAAAAGGATTTAGAGATGACTGCTAGAAAAAAAACAACAATGTCATGTCCATATTTCTTTCTTTTTTACAAGAAGCAAACGGGGCCAACTTCGACGCCAAATTCCTGATCAGGTGCACCAACATCCATAGGAGCAATGTCAATGATGGGCAGGCGAGATGTTTTTGATGTCTTGTAGTCGATGACTGTCTTGCCCCATGTGCCAGTGTGTGACTATGGAAGTGAAGAAAAACAGAAAAAGATTAGACAAATTGCTCAAAAAAACAACAACAACAACTTATTTGCTCTCGGGATCAAAATATTGCTTCATTTTAGGTAAACTCACCGTGCAGCCATCCTCGCTGACGCTGTATGTGAAGCGGCTGTTGCCCTCGGCTCTGATCTCGACGTCGTTGGATCCCTGGAGAAGCAGGGCCTTCTTCAGGTTGCCGGTGGCGGAGTCCATGTAGGCAACGCTGTTCTTGCAGTGGTATGTGATGTTCTGAGAGGCCTGGTTGGACATCAGGCGCATGAAGGTCATCTGGATGTTGACATCCTCGGCATCAGCTCCATCGGTGCCATACTGGAACTGCATAGGTGGAGGGGGGAGAGAAGGATGCACACAGGTTTTTACTCTACGTATCCTGCAGTCTAAGAGGGCGAGGAGAGCTGTTTGCTGCTATATATTGTGAATTGAATTGTATTTTAAAATGATTTGTAAATAATCGTCTTCTCACCTGGAATCCACCGGTCATGGACTCGCTGAACCAGACGTGCTTCTTCTCTCTGATGTTCTTGCTGCGGTACCAGTTCTTCATGGGGACGCTGGTCTGGCTGGGGTGGATGCAAGTCTCTCCAGTCTCCATGTTGCAGTAGACCTTGATGGCGTCCAGAGCAGAGCCCTGGTTGGGGTCGACCCAGTAAGAGCCTGTAACGAGGAACACATAATAGTTTCTGTCAGAGCGTATCCTGGCGTTATACTTCCATCGACCGGCTCCAGCAGGTGTCCGATCTGCACTCACCGCTCTTCCACTCGGGGTGGCACATCCTGAGGTCACGGCACATGCGGGCGGGGCTCTTCTGGGTACCGTCGGGGCTGCGGATCTTCTCGACTCTCTGGGTGAGGGTCTTGAGGGTGGTGTCGACCTCCATGTCGCGATCGCGCATCATGTTGGGGTCGTCGGCGCGGTAGTGGCCGCCGCGGTAGGGATCGGGGGCCTTCTCCTGGAGTGGCTGGCTGACGAACTCGAATCCACCGCCGGGAGGTCCGGGGGGTCCTGGGGGTCCGGGAGGTCCGGGAGGACCCTGTTTGGAAAGGCCAGGGGATTCCATTCAACAACTACATTCAAGGTGTCTTCTGAATTGTGTTATTAAGATAGCAGTGCAACTTACAGAAGGTCCCATCTCTCCATTGCGACCACGAGGTCCAGGGGGTCCGATGGGTCCGGGCAGACCGTTCATGCCGTCCTTACCGGGGGCACCGTTAGATCCGGAAGGTCCCTGTATAGAAACAGCCACATGATCACTCAATGGAGGAAAACATCATCTCATAACAGTTCATCTTGTCATTTCATCAACATCATGCACATGTCAAAAGTATAACATGACCAACTCTGTTCATCATGCATCATCACAGTGTATTATGTCATCATTGTGTAGATTATTGTGTTACTTTCTGGATTAGCAGCCATGAGCTCTGTACATCACTGGCTCTTCAAGTAGAGAATTATTAAGATTTGTGTGATAACAACAAATTCTGTGAGAAGTTGTACTTACTCTTGGTCCAGCGGGTCCAGAGGAACCAGCGGGTCCTCTCTCTCCAGCAGTTCCCTGGAGGTGAATGATGATATTACAGTAAGATCAAATGTTTGATGGATCTTCCAACCTTTGCTTGCTTTATCAGTCGGAAGCGGCTACTTACAGCAGGTCCGGGCAGACCCTGCATGCCAGAGAATCCTCTGTGTCCCTTGTGTCCTCTATCTCCAGCCTCACCAGCCTCTCCTCTGTCTCCCTTGGCTCCAGCGGGGCCCTGAACAAAAGCAGCAGAAGAAGGTCATGATGCCATCTACTTCTCCAATATGATAAAAAAAAAAAAGTGATCTATTATCTCTTTTGTTGGGATGATGAACGTACAGCAGGACCACGGACACCAGCAGCGCCACCGGGACCAGCGGGACCAGCAGGGCCCTATAGAGGAAAAAAGAGAGAGCAGGGAAAATCAGGAAGTATCTCATCGGAAAGGTAGCAATCTTTCAAGTGTACACGTTTCAGCAGTGTGTGTGTGTAGGGGGGGGGAGTCTTACACCCTCTCCACGGTCACCAGTCTTTCCAGAGGGGCCGACAGCACCAGGGGGTCCAGGAGCACCAGGGGCACCAGGGGATCCAGCATTGCCAGTCTCACCACGATCTCCCTATAGGGGACAGACACTCCAGTGAGAGACGCTCGGCAGCTTAACGGTATCATTTCTATTGGAAAGCCGTGTTGGCCCGAAGATGAAACGACCAAAAAATGAAACGATTTAAAAATGAGAGCAGAGGGAGCGGCTTACCTTGGGGCCAGTAGGTCCGTCGCGACCAGGGGCACCATCGTGACCTTGAGATCCCTGTGGAAGATCAATCATCATAACTTTAGCATGGTTAGCGGCAATATTCCTGAGAGGCTCCTCTACATATTCAACCAATCAATATCAAAATAAACTTTATTGTCTTGGACAATCAACGCTAACAACAGCTGCATTTCATAAATACACAAGACATGAAAACATTACGCGAACATGAAATATTAGAAAAAGGTACCAACTATTAAAGGCTGGCAAGAAGTAGTGTTTGATCTAGTTCCATTATAATATCTTACATGCATATTACATTTAAAAACAGACCTATGTAGAGCCTGGTGTCTTTAATATAATGCTGCAGGGATTTCGTAACACTCGTTACACTTTGTTTGTTGCAATGACAATAAAGACTATTTGACTTGTGATTGCAACCAAGAAAGAAAAATAGAATATAACAATAGCACTAAAGCCTCCAATAAATATGGTGGACAAATAAGTACTGATAAGAATCTATAAAGTGACACTAAAAGGCCCTAAAAAGAAGATCCTCTGCAACAAGTATTGCAGGAGGATCCAGGTAACGTACCTCACGACCAGCCTCTCCGGGGGCACCAGACATGCCAGGGGGTCCAGCAGGTCCGGGGGGTCCACGCTCACCAACGGGTCCACCAGGTCCCTGCTTTCCGGGCTCACCCTAAAGAAACAGAAGAGCAGCAGGGAGGTTCAGTGGACAACAGTGGTTGCGGACAAGATTGCGTTTGAAACCCTGTAATGTTGATTTTGTTTGTGTTGTTTTCAGAAAATGACTCACAGCTTGTCCAGGCAGACCAGAGAAACCACGCTCTCCACGCTGTCCGGGGAGACCGACCTGACCACGTCCTCCAGTCATACCTTGGGGTCCAGAAGTACCAGAGGGGCCCTGCACAGAAGGATATGGCGGTCAATTGGTGAGCAATTGGTTCACACTGTAATAAAAATTGTGTCAAACACCTTTTCAATGACAATAGTGAGCACTTACAGGGGCACCATCAGCACCAGCAGATCCCTTCTCTCCGCCAGGTCCAGGGGCTCCAGCAGCACCGGCCTCACCGGGGCGACCAGCAGGGCCGGTCTCACCACGAGCTCCTCTTTGTCCATCTTTGCCGATGGGGCCAGCGGGTCCAGGAGCTCCAGAGGCTCCCTTGAATCACAAGAAGAGTCGATGCATTGAGTAAAAACCCAAGGGAAGACCATTATATTCACCCAGCCCCACAATACCAGACATGAACACCTTATTGTAGGTTAAAAAAACAAACAAAACACAAACTAGTAGGAACCAGTATGAGTGTGGTGTGCTGGGGAAACAGTTCATCGCAATCTAAAGGAACAACTGCTAAACTCATAGACATGAATGCAAATCCTGGGATTACAAATTGTATGTTAAGTGTATGTTGTATTATGTGTAGTATTTTAAATGTATGTAAGTGTCAAGTGCATGTAAAATGTGTCAAATCTATGGCAAATGGCTCCTACTATAATAAGCTGTGGATAGCTTCCTGAGGAGACCAAATCACATGCCTAAAACTGGCCACAATATGATCTAGGAAATTAAATATGATTTTGTGTGTCTACTACTACTACTACTACTACACACAAACAGACAGACAGTAAGAATCTATATTGGTTTATTCTATGTCGTTATGATGATACTCACAGCAGGGCCAGGGGGTCCAACTCTGCCGGCGGGTCCGGGGAAACCAGTAGCACCCTAAGAAAATGCACACACAAACAAAAGCGATCATAAAACAAAACTCCAAAACAACAACAACATCACCAAATTCTGCAAACTCTTACACAACGATAGGACACTCACAGGAGATCCAGCACCACCACGAGCACCTTTGCTTCCAGGAGGACCAGCAGGTCCCTGATGACAGGAGAGAGAAAAAACAAACAAGGAAGTTAAAGAGGAACTGCTATCTGATCAATTTCATCACCACTGGTAAACAAAAAAACTAAATGTCACAACATTTCATCCGACATGCGGGGCCTACCTGAGGTCCAGCAGCTCCAACAGGTCCGCCGGGTCCAGGAGCACCAGCATCTCCCTTGGGTCCAGTGTCACCAGACTCTCCCTTGGCACCAGGCTGACCATCAGCACCCTGAGGGTTGAGGACAAGAGAGGACACAAGTCAACACAAGCCTTCTTGAGTCAGCTCTTATCTCCCCTGGGCGGGCGTGTTCATGTTGTTTTTTGTATTTTTTTGTATGTTCTCTAATTATTGAAGGACTTACAGGAGGTCCAGCAAATCCAGCAGGTCCGGGAGGTCCACCCTCTCCACGCTCACCCTGTTGGAGAAATAAAATAAAGCAGAACCTTAAAGGAGATGTTCACTGTGCTCTGTTTAGCAGTATTTTTTATATATTTTTTGTGTTTCTTTGTTGGTTTTCAAGTGTGTGTGTGTTGGGAAAAGCACTTACAGGGGAACCACGAGGACCAGTGGGTCCAGCGACTCCAACGGGGCCGCCCTCACCCTAAAAAGCCAAGAGATGAAGGAGGACAGGTGAGCAGACAAGGACAAGACAAAACCTCTGTGAACCTGGATCTCTAGTTTTTTGTACACCACAGTGTAGTGTCCGCTCTCACCTTCTCACCCTGAGCACCAGGAGGTCCAGGCACTCCAATAGCACCGGTCAGACCACGCACGCCATCCTTACCAGGGGCACCATCAACTCCCTTGCCACCGGCATCACCCTGAGGGAAGGAAAGGGTTATTAAAGTCACATTAAAGTTGAACAAACCCTTACTTAGTCACAGAAACCCAACTACTGCAACAATGAGACAGTGCCTCCCACTTAATTCCCACTAAATCAACCAATTTCCTATTTGTTTTTGCCTTGATAACCATGAATAACAACAGTGATACGTACTCTCTCTCCCTTGGTTCCGGGCAGACCACCAGCTCCGCGCTCACCGGGCATTCCCTGCATACCAGGGGCTCCAATACCACCGGGGGCACCAGCAGCACCGGCCTCTCCCTGTACACAAAAACAAAAACAATCACATCATCATCTGCTGGTAGAATCAAACAGGCTGTAAAGTGAATACATCCCAGTGGACAAGTGAATTCACAACATTGATCTTTGTTTCATAATAAAGGAGAATGAGAGTAAGGATGATAATTAAAGATAATTGTGTTCAAATGGTTCACAATGTTGCAGCTGCAACAGTCACCAAATCCAGATAATTGGCTTCCTGTTCATATCAGATCAGACTTCGAGGTGCTTTTGTTGAGATATAAAGTTGCTCACTGTTACTTGTCTGATCTGATTAAATTCTATACTCCATCTAGGGCTCTAGGAGTTTTATGCCTCAACATTTAATTAGCCCTGAGTTTCTACAGGTCAGGCTTTGTACCCATTCTCATCCAACCTCCAGTGAGTGGGCTCCATTCTCAATCATATATTTTGACTCATTAGTGATAGTTTAGGCCAGGTTGAGATTACTGTAACTTTTCTGATCACTGCTTCATCTTAATCAGTTGTTTTCTCGCTCAAACACACGAACACTCAGGCTGTGTGCCTTTCTTTTTTTCTCCCAACTTCCCCTACAGTACCTTCTCTCCTCCTGTAATTTCAGATCTGCAACTGTGGACCACCTTCTACTGCCTCATCCTGTCTACTGCCTGCTGCAATTTATTATTGCTATTACATATTTCATGTACTTGTTGCATCTCTCGCTCGCTATCTCTATCTACCGTTTGAGGTTTCTGCCTTTTAAAAACAAGTTTTTCCTCACCACTGCTGCAGTGTCTGGGTGTCTACAAATGCTATTATGCAGAGAAGGTCTAGACCTTGAAATATCTTCTGCAGCGAACTGACACTATATAAATAAAACGGACTTGACTGAGAAGTGAGATTTTATATTCAAGATCAGTGCTTTTTAAAAAAATGAACCTACCTTAGCTCCATCACTACCAGAAGGTCCGGGGGCTCCACGGGCTCCAGCGGGTCCGACGGCGCCAGGAGCTCCGCGCTCACCAGGGAAACCTCTGTCGCCCTGAAGGACAGAAGACGATGCATCAGTGACAGCACTTACAGGGAAAGACCAGGAACGGGGCTCAATGATTTTCGTCTAAAAATGCGAGAGATACTCACTCTTGGTCCAGATGGGCCATGGGGTCCAGCCTCTCCGGGAACTCCCTGGAGAAAAAAGGAAACAGGGAAAGGGTTACCATGAGTTCTGATTTACTGCATCGACATGATGTGCAATGAAGAAAAACAAACAAACAAACAAAAAACACTTGTTTGTTAGTAAGAAGAAGTTGGTAAGTTACTGTAGGTTACGCAGCTGATTCCTTGTGACTCTTACCTGCTCACCAGGCTTGCCAGTCTCACCAGTGCTACCTTGGGGTCCAGGAAGACCCTGCACAAATGAAAAGGAAGAAAATTCAAGTTTAATGAGCAGAATTGCGACACAGCTTGAAAAAATATCAACCAAACCATAAACAGGGCTCAGGGTGATGAGGAACCCACCTGGAATCCGGGAGGACCAGCAGGTCCCTGCTCTCCCTTCTCTCCAGCAGGTCCCTGAACAAGAGGAAGCAAACTTAAAAATGAGAAACCTTGAAACAGGTAAAGTAAAAGTGAAAAAATACTCTTGGAAATGTCAGTTGTGGTCAAGTAAAGCAGATGAGATACTTACAGCGGCGCCAGCAGGTCCAGGAGCACCAACGTCACCATCTTTACCAGGGGCACCCTGTGAACAAAAGCATTATCCAAACCTTTTAGAAACGGCTTTTTAGCTTTTTTACAGGCATATTTATTATAGAAAACAGTGGTTTGGAGTTTCATGTCTGTATACAAATACTCACAACAGCGCCAGTAGCACCAGCAGGGCCTCTCTCGCCAGCCTTGCCACCCTCACCCTGTTCAAAAGAACACATTTACATTTGCAACTTAAAGATTGATTTTTGCTTCACTTTTATACTTTGTTTAGTTTATATCTTCATTTTGCACTTTATAGACTTTCGTTAATGGTATGCCTAAGGTTTAAAAAGATGATAATGACTCTGATCTCGTGTGTTTGTATTTGTAATTATAAAAATGCGTGTAGGCGTTCTGTTAACTTACAGCGGCTCCCTTGGGTCCGGGGAATCCCATAACTCCGGGCAGGCCTCTGGCTCCAGTGGGGCCAGGAGGTCCAGAGCGGCCATCTTGTCCAGGAGCACCCTAAAGATTACGGGGGAAGAACAGAATGGAGAAAATATGAAGAGCATGCTCATGTTATCATGACTAAAATGATTATAACTGCATTTAACCTCTGATGTATATGAATTAATTATGTGTTCTGTTATTAAATGAAGATTATCTGTCTCTATTAGTGACTTGGTACTTACAGAAGGTCCAACTTTGCCGTCGGGGCCAGGGCTTCCAGGGCTACCAGTCACTCCCTATGGAGAAAAGACCATGATATTCAAGATTCAGCACATTCATTTTTGCTTTTGAGTTTAATTTAAGAGGATTTCATGTTGCACAGGGAAAAAAAATACGTTAAAGAACTAACCTTGGATCCAGGAGCGCCAGGAGCACCGGGGCTTCCACTCTCGCCAGTAGCTCCCTGAGCTCCCAATGCGCCGGGGGCACCACGCTCACCGGGGGCTCCCTGTTGCACAAAAGAGGAAGTAGGTTGAGTTTAACTACTTCAAATCTTATGGGTTTTCTAATGTATCATAATGTCTGAATGAGAGGACATGAGGAAGGCTAAGTCACCTTGCCACCAGCAGCTCCATCAGCACCAGGGAAACCACGAGCACCAGGGGCACCCTAATGGAAACACAGACACACCAACCATGTCACAAATTGTGGTGTAAATACTCAACTCCAGGGGCGAATCCCCCCGGGAATTTAACATACTGTAAATGAGCAGAAAGTGTCATGGGAGCCTCCATTAGAGGACTTTGACATGAAGATCTGATCTGAGTTACACAAAGAATGGATCTATAATTTTAATACTAATCTAAATGTATGGCTATTATCTAAAAACAGGTTTTGATTGCAAATTAATTCAAGTGAGAAAGAGAGAAACATACACGCTCTCCGGGAGGTCCACGGGCTCCAGCACCACCAGGCTCTCCACGGCCTCCTCTCTTTCCCTCCTCACCAGAGGGGCCGGGAAGTCCCTGAACTCCAGCGGGGCCCTGGAAAAAGAAAGGAAGGAAAAGTAGTTGAAAACAAATGCCTTTCATTTAAAATAAAAAACAAATAATGACCATATAACATAGTATAAGTGAAACTTACAGGCTCTCCCTTGGCACCAGGCTCTCCCTTAGGACCAGGAGTACCAATATCACCCTGTTGGCAGAAACACACATATTTAATTCAAGATGACCGATCAGTGGACACAAAAACTCCCAAAAAGTCACACGACTGTCTACTCACGCTGTTACCCTTGGGACCAGGGGCGCCAATGGCTCCCTGAGCTCCAGCAGGTCCACGGGGGCCAGGGAAGCCAGGAGCACCAGCAATACCAGCAGCACCCTGTAGGACGGAGGGTCGAGGTGTCAGAAAACTTCAAATGCAGCATTTAGGGGTAATAAGATTTGGGTGGTCAATGTGTATGACACTCACAGGAGCACCCTTGTTACCAGGAGCACCATCAGTTCCGGGGGCACCCTGAAAGAGAGGAAGAACATTAAATGTGTAAATAATCTTTATATATCTATATCTTTATCTATATATATATCTGTTATTAATTGGACACTGGACAGTGTGTAAAAGAGCTACTCACAGCAGCGCCAGCGGGTCCAGCAGGTCCGGGGTTACCAGGCTCACCACGGGCTCCCTGGGGTCCCTCGGATCCACGGCCTCCCTGAGCACCGGTCTCTCCCTGTGGAGGGAAGCAACGATGTGTCAGAAGTCTACTTTGATATTGTGAATACGTTAACGAAAAGAAAGATACAGTAACACATCCACCTCCACTGAGACTGCTGAAATTAGATATACAATTGAATTACATAGAGGCTTCGTGTTCTACATTGTCCCTGTTTACTGACACCTGTTTCTGTGTGTGTGTGTGTGTGGGGGGGGGGTGCTATTAAAGGTCTACTGATGCCATCTGCTGGCTGTTGCAGTCACCTGGGGGTAAACATTTTTACAACATGGCCGACTTTGGAGCATGACATCATCATTAGTTTGAGGGAAGTTTTCCCTCAGTGTGAATTTTACAGATACTAAAAAAAAAAGCAGGGTGACAGGGCTTAATGTGTACAGACCATTAGCTCTCCTGCTAATGAGAAAGATTATACGAGAACTTGTCAGGTGGGTTATAAAGTAAGGGGGCAATCGATTAAAATACATGCAATTTTAAAGGTTTTGTGATGCAGTGTACTGTGATAACTGCATGTGTATTGCTGCACCTACCTAGTCGTCTACGGATGAAAAAACCCTGTAGCTAATTAAACTGTTTATTTTTGATGTAATAGGAAACATGTCAGGTGTATTTTGAGATTTTTACCTTAGCACCAGCACCACCAGGGAATCCAGCGGGACCAGCAGGTCCAGTAGGTCCCTAAAAAACATCAAGACACACGACATCAACCGACATTCAGTCAATTTACAACTAATCATCCCATATCATCCCATTTAGAGCCGTATCTGTCTGGTACCAAATCAACAATGTCAATGACTAGCTTTAAGAAGGTGCTATGATTGACAATGAGCAGGACTAGATAAAATACTTACGGGAGGTCCAGCTGCACCAGTGTTGCCATCGTTACCACGAGCACCCTGCAGAGAAGGAGAGAGGAGACTCAATCAATGTCATATATGGAAAAATAAATAAACATATGACTCACAATATGAACTCCAGTCAAACCTTAGCAAACCTGTGATTACTATAGACAGACAGGAAGATGCTCCAGTCTGTTTATTGTTTTATTTAACTAGCAAGCAGGAGTTTCAGTTAAGATAAAATCACTTACAGCAGGGCCAGGGGGTCCAGGGCGGCCTCTCTCACCAGGGAGACCACGAGCACCCTAGAGAAGACAACGGGGGAAAAAAACTTTATTAGACAACTGGGATACGATGACTTATAATATTGCAAAGCAAGTATTACAAATTGAGATGAAACAAAACATACCATAGCACCGGGGACACCATTCTCACCAGAGGCACCAGCCTCTCCCTGTTGATGGAAACACAAGAGGAAAGATTGTCAGCTTAAAATATTGATGTAATATGGGATGGGATTCTTGCTTTGGAGACAGGAGCACATCCTGCTATCTCACCTTGGGGCCAGCGGGTCCGCTGTCTCCCTTAGCTCCATCCAGACCGCTGAAACCCTGTGGACAGAATCAATAGGCATCATAAATAAGATCAGTCACCACTGGGCAGCAGCTAAAAATATTATTTTTTCGTATTGATTGCTCCTCTCCAAACTTACTCTGTGTCCCTTGATTCCGGGGAGTCCGGGGGTTCCTGGGAATCCACGAGCACCCTGCGGGAGGAAAAAACAAGGGATGTGTTATTAACTGTTTTTGCAACACAACTTTCCTGTAACAACTTTCAATATGAAGTTTTTTTTCTGCAAACAGGCAATAAAGACAGAGAGCATGAGTTCTGAGACCCAGCTCAGTGGAAATAACTCACCTGAGGGCCAGCAGCTCCACGCTCACCGGGGCGTCCAGGTTTGCCGGGCTCACCCTGTTGAAGAAGACAAGAGAGGAGGTTAGTAAGAGATGAGGGTCAGGAAGTAAGTATCCTTCCTTCATACATTAAATGACACCAGAAGAAAATGTAATCATTGATCAAGTGGTAAAGGAACAGTTGTAGCTGTGTCATCATGACATGCCTCATAAACAAGGATCAATTGGGAATCAAATAATCAATAAGTCACTCACATCATCTCCGTTCTTTCCAAGGGGGCCTGAAGGACCACGAGGACCCATGGGACCCTAAAAACATTGTTAAAAAATACGTGGATCAGCATCAAAGCAATTCTGACCTGTCTGTATGTGATGTCAGAGGGTCTGTGATGACAACAGGAAGTAACATGTCTAATGGCCATAGATATTTTGGATCTAAACAAGAAGAACAATCATGCAGATTTAAGTGGTTTCCCAATGAGATGTAGTGTGTTGTGCCTGGTTAGTTGTTTTGTTTGTTTGTTTTTTTGCCAAACCTATTAGTTTCATCACAGACAAACCAAGATAAACATTTACTTAGGTTAAGATTTGGATACTCACAGATGCACCGGGCTCACCAGGCTCTCCAGGGGGTCCAGTGAATCCCTGAGGACCCTAAAACAAGACAACAAGAAAAACAGATCAATACAACATCTTTTTTTTCTGCAATTTTTTACTACAGCATTAAGATGAGTCACTGAACTGTTATGTTTAATAATAACTGATGAGGGGATACTTACGGAGGAGCCAGATGGTCCAGGAGGACCACGGGGACCCATAGGACCCTGTTGATAAAGCCATGAAAAAAACCTTTAGATTGTGGAGCATCAAACTGAATTTACATGTGGCTGCAGACTCACACAAGTGAATATCAAATGTGAGTCAGCATTAGCCTGGATTTCAAATGTTTACTATCAATAATGTCACAAAACTGTGACATCTTGCTGCATAAGTTTACACTAAATATTTTGCAACAAAGATAAACTGAGAGAAAAGAAAGCCACTCATACCATGGGGCCAGGGACGGGTGGGCCGGAGGATTTGGATGGGTCGGAGTAGCTCATTTGAGGAGAGAAGTTCTGCAAGGAGAGAAGATAAAGGATTTAGTCACAGAGCTTTGAGAAGCAACAATTCAGAGAGCTGCAGCACAGAACCATTACTCAACGTCCATCGTCCAAGAGTAAAACTTTTTTAATTGGTCAGGATTACACATATTGAAGTCAAACTTTCTCATGTGCATTTGTTTGCAACATAAACCTGACAACCAGGGAGCTGTCTAGACTCCCAGTGCTGAAATAAGGACTCATCCTGCCTTTTCTTATTTTTGAAAAATCAATAATAACTGATTGATGCTGAATTGCAGGAATATGGAGCAGCTCTGTATGTGTTATATCAAATCTAACATGTACTAACGTAAGTTTTTAGGAGGTGTTTCATCTGACATAAACATCACCACATCTTAGACGTCGTACTGTAGGTGTTCTGACTTTGTGGTACTTACTCCGCCAAGGCCAGGGGGGCCAGGGGGGCCAGGTGGACCGGGCATGCCAGGCTGTCCAGGGATTCCATCATTGCCAGGCAGACCTGGGTAACCCTGTAGAGAAATACATTTAAAAAAGGGTTTATTAGTAAAAAAAAAAACTTCACTAATCATTTTAGTTGTGTATAATTTGCCTTCAAGGAGGAGTTGTAAGTCATTGCAAAACCTAAAACCTCTAGATGAAATGTGATCTAAATGAACAAAATGATAAACTGTAGAAACTGCTTTGATGTGAAATGTGTGTACAATGATATTATATGTTTACGTTTCAGCATGGCCATAAAAAGAGAAGAGTTTATTAGAACCATAAGCTTTGTAAAACAGTTGAAATCTGGTTTCTGTTTTCCAATCGGTGCTGTTTGTCGTCATTCAAAAGCAAATTTATGTAATGTAATGTGACCTTTGAACTTTTAATGACCTGTTGACCTTGTGACCTATTTATCAAAGGTCATCATCATCATCATCATCAACAGTTATTATGTCACAGCAGCTTCATCTGCATAGGGAGGTGCATTTTTTTTTATATTTTAGGCATATCTTCTAAAAAATCTAATGAGAATGAACATAACTAAACAAATGCAATTCAATGAATGATTTACAATATGTTGCACTGTTAATGTAATTTCTTATGAAAACCACAAAATGTCTCATTGTTGGGACTAAAGCATTTAACCTGACAGCTGTTTACACATTATTCTTGTCAGCAACAGTTGATTCATCCATAATGTAAATAAATACAATCTTTATATTTTTAAAAAAAGCATCTAATCAAAAGGTCAAAAAGGGGTTATTTGAATATACTAGTTCACATAAACTGGAACATACCGGGTCTCCAGCGGGGCCAGTGTCTCCTGGCTGTACTGGCTATGAGAGACAGAGAGAGCAACAAGTTAGGCTACGCTGCTGTGTTTCATCCAGGCTGTAAACAGTGACAAACTAAACTAGGCCATGCCAGCATCTCCAGAGAGAGAGAGCGTGATTAAGTTCAGGCCTCACACTCTAGAGACGCATCATTTACAATATCAAAGAGTTAAAAAAGGCAAAAGTACCTCATCCACTGGGGGTCCTACAGAACCAAGAGAGAAAAAAAGACATTGTCAAAACCTCTTGGATATTTACTGACACACATTCATAATTTTGGGCTTTAGACATATAATAAATCTACAGTTAATATATACAGCAGATCTGGACTGAATACAGTGTTGAATGGGGCATGAAATATTATGTTTAATTATGACTGTGAATCAGGAGTTCACTCATATGACACTAAACCCCTTCTGCAACAGAACAGGTGGGAATAAAAAGGACATAAAGGTTGCTTTGGGAGACAGTGTAACCGCTGCTGCAGCCAGCAGTGTCACTGCACAGGCAGGCAAGTTGAGAAATTAAAAAAATCACTGCCCAGACTTCAGCAAAGAGCGGGTATAATCCATCGTTAAAAGATCGCATACTGAAACTGAATTAAACGGAAGGTAAATCCAAAAAAAAAAGCGACTGAAAATCCTCCAGCAAGCAGGCAGGCAGGCTTAGGGCCTCGAGTCCACTTGTGGCCAGAGAGCCACGTCAGAGGTGAGGTGGGAGGCACTAGGTGGCGCCAGAAAGCTAATTAACCACAGAAATGCTGAGGGGGAGATGAAGGGAGATGAAGGTGGATGAAGGTGGAATACCATCGGGGCAGATAGGGCAGCACTCTCCGTCGGGAATGATGGGATCGGCGCAGTCGGATGTGTCCTCACAGATCACCTCGTCGCACATGACGGTTCCACTGTCACAGACGCAGATCTGGCAGGGCTCTGGTTTCCATACATCCTTGTCGTTGTACAACTGTCCGTCTAATGTGCAGCTGCCGAATGTGCCTGAGAGCAGAAAACCAAGGTGAGTTTGGTCACAGCAAATGGGTGAATGTACAAAAATAAAGTTGTGGACATCTAGGCTGGACGTTTGTCTAGTTGTCTAGTATGTTTAGGTTTCTCCTCAGGCTACACCTTCACACGTGTGCATTATAGGCGAGCCAGATGTGCACCGTTGACCTAGACCAGACAACGTACTGTACTCGCTTGCAAAACAACTTAAAAACAAAAGGAGGAAGAGCAGCTTGGATCTGATATAGATGCAAAAATTCTGTAAAATAGTCACCTAGCAATTTCTTGCAGCCTCAAGCATCAGTTAGTTGTGATCTCTAGCTTGCAGGTCAACACAGTTTAGCCTACTCAGCCTTGGACCACTCTGTCCTTTAATTACTGTCATCTAAGCCACACTGGGGCTCCATCATGGAAGCACCAGTCATGGAAACAGGCTGTAAATATGTCAAATCTTCATAAAAATCATGTGTTTAATGACCGGTTTTGTGAGCAGGACAAAGCCTCTGATACAATACATCAGCAGTGATTTATTACAGAAGCTGGAAGTGATCTGGGCCTGTGTAATGTCGCTACAATTCAGGACTCGGTGTGGAACAGATAAAAGGCTCCACAGACTTGCTGTCCAACATTCCTGCTCAGCTGTAAGTTTCAGATTTTCCCCTCAAAGGCTGGGAGTGGAAAATCACACTGGGCCTAATCACTTTCCAAGCTGGTGGAAGTGTGGTTGGGCCATTAGGTGGGAGGACCCAGGCTTTTAAAGATGGATGGATGCACAGTTCCGGTGCTTGCCACAGAGCGGCGCTGTTCACCCACAGAACCCGCTCTTCCGCACCCTTCCCTGCATGGTGATTAATTAGCGTCTAGACTATTTCACTGGCTACGTCAGGCTGAAGTAATTTTTCCATTGCCCCCTTTTTTCAGCAAAACCAAGTCCAGTTTTGCACAAAGAGGGGAAAAAAAGTTTATTCAGTTTGGTGCACTCTCAGTGGTTTATGAAATGGTTGATCTTTAAACGCCTGAAAGCATCTCCATTGTCAAAGTTTTACTTTTGTTTTTCGCATTATTGTTGCGTTTACGGTCAAATTGTTGACAAAAGTGGAGGAGTCTAGAGGTTTGGGGACAGGCTTTTGAGACAACCTTTCTGAAAAGGATGAGAAGCTGCTTTCCCATAAAAACACAATTGAAATTCATCCAATGCACTCGATTTTTCTCAAATTGATCAGTGCTTGTGCTCTGCTTCAACTCGCCTCTTTTTTGAACCCAATGTCCCTTCTGTCCCGTCACTGGGCATCAGGAGAGAGCGCAGCTGCTCCCCTCAGCTCTGCGCTCCAGCAGCAGCAGCAGGACGCGCACTGAGCGTGTATCTGCACGCCAGAGCTGAGAGCATCAAACAACACAGAAAGAAAAACGAGTCCAAGCCTAGAAATTCCTATTTGCTTCCAGTTCTCCACAAAAACGCCTCACTGCATGTGTAACAACCTTCCCCATCTATGGAGTCGGGTATCCCGCAGAGGACGGTCACTTCCAGCAAAAAAAAAAAAAACTGCTCAGCATCCTTGCGGACTATCCACATCCCGAGGTCCCAAAAAGAAACAACTCAAATCAATGTTTGAAAGTGATACTTACTATCATCCTCGCCTTGACCTCTCGCCAAAAGCACCGTTGCGCTGAGCAAAAGCGCTAACCGGATATCCACAAAGCTGAACATGTCTAAATATTAGACATGTAGATTCTTTGCGGAAAGGGGGGGAATCCTTTTTCTCCTCAGACACCACTCATACACGGTAGGGTCCGGTCTGTGTGTAACTCCAATCCAGACCCTAGCAGAAACTCCCTACTGCCTAAACAAATGAGTTAGCTTGGCTTTTATATGCCAAAAAGTTTTGGGGAGGTCCCGTGCCCAGCAGATAACTTGTACATGTTCGAGGCGCAGAGTCCCTCCTTCATCAGAGAGAGGGGGCCGTCTTAAAACATGTCAAACAAGTTCACGTTTCAGCTCAAACGTGGATGATGAGGGCACACGATCATTTACGCGCCGGCTTTCCAGCGTCCAGACGCGTTTTCTCACCCTCTTGTTCAGCGTGGATTTTCTTCTTTGACGCTTTTCTTGGGGTGTTTTTGTGTCTTCTCGGCTTCTGACTCCAGTCTCTGTCGCTGAGCTGATCTCTGATCGTTCGGACACTGGATGGTTTAACTTTCTTTTCTTGTCTTTTACAAAAATACATGGCTTGTTTTCTTGTTTTCGGTTCTGCAGGGACAAGATGTATTGTACATGTTCATTTGGACGTGATAGTTTCTTTTATTAAAAGGAGGAAAGGGAAGAATAAGGATGATGATGCTGATGTTGCGTTAAAACGAACGTGTGCGCATTTTACGCACAGGCAGCAAACCAGACAGACGTCGCCATGAGCTTCTGCTGCGCATGCAGTGTTTGAAGATTGAATCATTTTCTGTAAAACAGATAATAAACACCTTCTATCTTACATGTATCAGGGGGAAAACCTGTTAAGTGTTATTATAGGTGTGAAAACTCCTCTCTGAGTCTGGGCCTACACACCCTGTGAGTATCAAGCCCCTACAAGTCACTGCAGTTTCATGACAGCTCACTGAATGTACAGACACAAGCACCTTAAACACATTAAACCACATTAAACATAAAGTAACCACTTTTTTACATTCCCATTTATTACTGAGCATCAGAGCCCTTTATTCCCCCCATTATCGTCTTTCATCCCTTTCTAATGATTAAATTGTGCCAATAACAGTAATGATGCACTCTTCTCTGTCTAGAATTTCATACTAAATAGTTTTCCCAAAGCACAGAGAGCGAAAAAAAAAAAAAATCAAAAAATTTTAAAAACATGTACAAGGCCCTGTGTTAGGGTCCACCTTTCCAAAAGAGGCATGGCCATCCCATGATGTTAGAGACAGGGAGGGAGGGCAGGAGGGAGGGAGAAGAAAACCTGGCAGATCCACAAAGCAGTCTGGTTGAACTGTGGACACGTTGCAGCTTCGACAACTATACAGAGTGGCCTAGTTCGACCTTTGAGTTACAGTGCTGGTTCTCTGGTGACGTTTAAATACAGTGAAGTGTTCCCGTCTCCTGTAGTTGACAGATTTAGACATTGAAGACGCACGTTGGAGCTCGTTTGACTGCCGACTTACTGGTGGAAATAATCAAATCATAAAATATGGTATTGTATACGTATGTGTTCAAGTGCAAAACACCCCATACCTACTTTCCTGTGATTTTACAATATCCCTAAACTGAAGTCACATATCAACTATTTGCAAGAAAATATAAAAAATAACATTTTGCCAGATCATCACTGTGTCATGGTCACATGGCTCATGGTTCGTTCCCTGTTGTCTGTCTGTTTCCTGCTTTATTTTGAAGATCAGCATCCTGTCTTCCTGTGCGCGCCGTGCTTGTGATTACCCAGTGTGTTTCACCTGCGTTACCTTTTTCTATTCAACTGCCTGTTCGTGTGAAGTCTGCTCATTTGGGTCCAGTCCTCCTCCCTGGCTGCACACAGACGGCAGCATCCCAAAACAGCTCACTCTGGTGTATGTTTATAATCCACGAACGCTCTGTGGAGGTTTGGTCATCCACGTACACAGAGCCAGTGCAGAGGTCGTCTAAAGCGCCGGGGGCTGCTTGTGTCACTTTTGTTTATGATGTAATGCTTCATCTGCAGGGAAAATTAACAGCAGTTTATTTTTACAAAAAAGCATCTGTTCTTTGTCTAATGAAAGCAGGAGGTGTCTGCACAAACACCTGCCACACAGACAGCTGTCAGTCTCTACTTTAGGAGCTTCTTCTCTCTCCAGTTTATGTTGTGCTTTTGTGCAACCTCCAAATGTATCCATGTGCACAAGTTTCTCTTATCCTGTAAATCCCCATGAAACATTAACTTTATCTCAATTTAAAAGGACAGTTTGCAGGCACATGCATAGTGACTGAAAATGCCACAACTGCACAGCGAGGAAGCTTCAAGACAAGACACACCCATTTCAGTGACTTTTTTTTTAGTTAAGAGTGAGTGGGATGAGGGCAGGATTGCTAAAGTTACAGAATATCACAGGTTTCAGTGTGTTTTTCAATGAAATGTAAATAGGGAAGTCCTGTTTCATGGGGTGCTGCTGTTTGTCTGAGAGGAAACCCATGTGATAAGACCTGTGCCTGTGTGCTGCCTCTGCGTGACTTTAGCTAAATATGATGATTGGTTTTACTCTTATTCTGCCATAAAGGGTTAAAATGCAGTTAGAAATGGTCATTAGATGAATAAATGGCATCACTGCAACAGTAACTTTCATATTTGCAGTGTTTTTCCAGTGAGTGAAATGAAGCCGAAGCTCACAGGACAGTGTTTAAATAGAACCGGTAATTTTCTGGTGTTTGCCTTGGACTCAAGTTGCTGCAATCTATAATATATATTTCTGTGGCCAGTCTCTCAGAGTTCAGGCCGGCGGTTTGCGTGGAAGAGCTCAGAATGAGTTTATGGCGTTTTCAGCTGCATTCAAACATCCCATCACTGCGCTTAAAAAGCTACATGGTTTTCCTCACAGGTGGATAAGATATTTAACGGAGAAATCAGGTGTCGGGTTCTCCCGCCAAGAGGATCAGAGACAATCTCCAGAGTAGATTTTTTTTTGCTTGAAATCCATCTTTGTCTTACAACCTTTGCATAACAACAGGAGCACAGAAAAATAATTGAATTAGAGCCACCAAAGCTCTGCCGACTCGGGGGAGGAAATTCCATGTTTGTCGTTGGCAGCTCGTGCAGGTACGAGGGCCCAAGATGTAACAGGTTGTGGGAAAAAGGTGCCTCCACCGCGGCTGCTGCAGCTTTTTCATGCCTTTTTGCCTCTAAATTAGAAAAGTGCAACTGTTTTCCGCATCTAAGCCTAACTGACCTCCACTGGAGAAGCTTTTCTTTTTTTTTCTTTTTTTTTTAACAGTAGCTTTTTGATAGTGGAGGAGTTGCAGGTCCTCAGGACTGGTCGGCCATCTCCTGCAGCTCTCATTAGAAACACATACTCCACTGATGGTAATAGGGCTATATACAGTACATTGGGCCTATAGGCACATTAAAACCAGTGACTGAGCATGTTAACTGAGCATGCAGCAGTAAGACAGGCAGAGCTCATAAAGCCACTGAAATGGTCTAAACTGTGCATTCCCGCTGCAAGCCTCTGAGCTGCAGCCAGCAACACGTAGCATCTGCCTGGCCGTGTCCACGTGTTCCTACTTGTAAGACTCACTGCTCTACTCTCACAAAGCCAAAACCCTCTCAGCTTCTCTCTCTCTCACTTGTTTCTATCATATAGTGCCTGAGGGCCCACTTTCCTCCACGCCTATTTAAGGTGCCCTGGGCATTTTTATTTTTTTATTTATCTTTTTTTATTTTTTTTGCTTTTCTAACTATAGTGTCTCCTTGGACTTTCTGTCTGAGTAGAAATTTGGTGATAAGGCCACCATTACTTACCGTTAAATCTTTGTCCCTGGTCATTATCATGTTTTGTTAATTATTTTCAATGATGGGTTTTAACGCAGACATTTCACGCTTTGTTTAGGTAGAAGCCCATGGTAGGCCCACCTGCTGCAGACAAATAACAGGGTACGACGAGGAAAATTGTACAGTATCTCAAATAAAATCGGTCACTGTTCAGTGTATCCTTAGAGTTTAAATGGCTGTTATCAAGTGTACCACCTAACTTTTAATGCTGTGTGTCTTAACACTTTTTCCAAAATGATATGTGCTCACTCAGTAAATAATCATGATGAAAATGAATTCAGGCACTTTAATTTTGATGCCGAAAAATGCTTACATAGGTGGAAGTGCTAAATATGAGTTTAAGGATTTTTAGCTGCATTCAAATACTCGATCTATTCAATGTGCTTGAAGCTACATAACAGGTGGATAAGCTATAATGCATTTTTTAGCAGTGAAATTGCTGTTAGGTTTCTCCCGCCAAGAGAATCAGACACAACTTCTAAATCTCCTCATTGCCAGAGAAGATAATCACTAGAAATAATAACAGAAGGACTATAAAAATGAATGAATTAGAGCTACTAATCGTTACCGGCTCAAGGGGAGGAAATCTAATGTCGGTCACTGGCAGCGTGTGCAGGTACATGAGCCCAAGCTGTGACAGGTTGTGGGAAAAAGATGCTTCCACCGCTACAACTTTTATTTTTCCACAACGTTCTTCCTCCAAATTGACTGTTTTCAATGATTAATCATTAAGTGAATGATCACAATCATCAAAATTTGTTTTGATGCGTAAAAACCTTCAGCTCCATCCAGATGAGTTCAACCACTAAGCAAATAATGTAGGCTGCAAAACAACACATAAAGAGCAACAAAAAGCTCATCTAGCTTTTTTCCTAACTTGTCATTCTTGATAAATATAATTAGTATTTGTATAGTATTTGAATTGTAGGCCTCAGTGGTTTGACCTCTTTGAGTTTGAGCATGTGCTTTTTGTTTCACTACATCTGTTGTGTGAATGAGCAGCAATGATCTGATCTGTTCAGAGAATTCACACAATTAACATTTAATACCATTAAAAGATTGTGTCTAAGTGTTTCCACTTGACTTCAAGACAAAATTACTTAACAACAACTAACAGGAGATATAAAGTAGCTAACTACCATAAATAACAACAACATGCATGACTTACATCATGACACCTCATACAAGATGTAAACAATGTGGAGATTGTTTAAGGACAGTGGGGCAATACAGTACATATGTTATTGTTACAATGCAGATGTCTGAATGAGGTTAGTGACCCAGCCAGTGCCTTACTACAGCCCATTAAGTAAAATCTGATATGAGTCAACAACTCCTTTGTTAACCTCTGGTCTCCAGCAGAAATTCTCACTCACAGTCGGACCGCTAAGGGTCTGCCGTGTACGTGTACAGACGGGCAAATGACTAGTGTGACTACAGCAGTCGCCTCCATGAAAATAAACCTCCCAGCTCTGGCCCAGACGCTTCAAGTTCATTCAAAGCAGTAGCATCAGGAGGAAAGGGAAAAAAAGAAAAAGAAAAGTGGGACTTCCACGCGGCGTTATGGGTAAATGCTCAATTACAGGCTGAATGCTAGAGCCCACTTCTAAGTAGAGCTGTAATCATCTTAACTTTTGTCTTTTCAGTCTCCAGGCTGGGGAGAGTGCATCACTCTCACCACTACAGCACTTATTTTACATTTTCTGCACTTGCAAAGTAGGAATGCAACTGCAACTGCTAAAGTTACTGTACACGGTGCGCAGTCTGAAAGAAATTAAAAATATCACCTTATTAAAGTATTAGGGGGGTGGGTGCCAAGGTAAAGGCAATGTCTGCCTGAAGCCTACAATCTTTTAACTCACTCATCATGACAGCACGGTTAGGGTTAGACACAAAGCTTTGCTTAGCTTTGATTATTATATCTATCCCAAAAGATACTTAGGGGCACGATTTCTTGACCAGTAGTCAAGCTGGTGGATATTGTCAGGCTCAGCAGAGCAGAGCCAGACAAGCTGGGTTCTGGTCTTTATGCTTAGCTAAATTAATCATCTCATCTTTTCATCCCTTCTTAGAGAGAAACTAAGGATAAGATGCTGGATTATTTAAATCTCTCTGTGCTGTTTTTTGAAACAAGAGCTCAGCTGCTTAACAAACCCCGTCTCCCTTGAGCTCCACCCATCATGACACATCACCTCCCTTTTGGGCCGTGAGAGAAAATGGTGGGGGAACCATAACCTAGAAACTAATAGCCACCATCATGGTACCACATCCTTCATTGGTCTAAATATCCATTTGGCAGCTCTGTGCCAGAATTTAAAAAGGTCAGATTGGTGTTTCCTCTTAAGACCCACGTGGCATATGTTTTTCAAGTTTTGATGTTGGCCGTGCTACACTGTTATCTGTTGGCTCCGCCACTCTGCGAGAACACAAATTTCAGCAAAGGGCCTTTTTTCCCTCCCATTCCTTGGTCTGGTTTTCTTCTTGTCTGTGCTTTTGGCTTCCTACACTTTCCCAGCCCCCATCCAGACTTCAGCTCTCCATCCCTCCCCTCTTTCTCTCCGTTGCCCTGCCTGCTCTCCTTTCTCCCATCCCTCCACTCCACCACCAGCGCAGACACCCAGTCAGACACCGAGAGTGGATGGAAAATATGACTGGATCCTTCCCTGACTTCAGATAATGTGCACGGCTGCTGGTGAGCGTGGCACCACTGAAAAGAGGGAAGAAAGAGAGAGAAGGATCACACTGTGGACTCTAGAGAATATCTGAAGGGCGAACTGCACCATTTAAAATAGAGATGATTGTGAGGCGGTATCCACAGACGACGTGCACAAGCTCCAGACCAAACTACTTATCCCTAGACAGCAGTAAACAATCAGTGCAAACCCACCAAAGTGCACCCTCATCCAACAATGTTTATGTTGATTATTTACATGTTAGCGCAACGTCAGAGGCCACAAGACAAAAACCAAAGAGCCCCCACTGTGCATGTGGGTGTCGTATTTCCTTCTCAAACTGAGGGAGGGCCTGTTGCAACGCAGGCAGGGTTAAAACAATGATGTTGGGATGGAATATTCTATTCTGGATGGGAGACACACACAGAGAAAAAGGAAAAAGTGACACACATTTTCATCTGTGTGTGTGTCCAAACAGCACACATGTGTCTACAGTTATTCTGAATCATCCCTTGAAAAGTAACTTTTCAAAATTAGTTTTAAAACATTAGACGATTGTGTTGTTATAAGATTTCATGCCTATACTGAAAGGAAACTTCACTAAAATGAAGATTTGGTGTTTAAATTTTCATCTTCTCATTCGTCTCTGAACGTAGTTTCCAGTTGACCTGCAGTCTCGTCAGGATGATTTGACACCAGTGTTTCCCAACATCTGGGAAAGTGAGTCAGTGCTTTAACGGCTTTAGTCTGTCTTGTCCTTTTATCCCTAGTTTTCTCCTTTTGTTCCTTCACATTATCTGCACAGCAAATCAAATGTGTGACAAAGACTAAACTTTTAGAATCATCCACTTTCTAAGCTTTATAATTCTGAACTGCTTTTGCAATAATCTTTACAATATTAACTGTTTCTTGCATGCATGCATCTTCTTTGTGCCATCACTAATGTTTTTTCCTTCATAAAGAGTCCCTAAAAAGCTCAATATCAGGCAATTTCTGTCACAATGTGGGCTTGCAAGGAATGATCAGGAAGGGGGGAATGAGCTCAGAAATCCCGTCTGGAAATGTCGTTACTCCAGCTGCCCTGCCGCCCCTCTGCAAGAGAACTCATAAATACTGTGGCCTATAGAGATGCTCGCATGTGAGGAAAACGGTGGGGAAAGTAGGAGGTACAGCTGAGTGCGAGAGGGCAGGAAGAGAAAGACAGAGCGAGAGAGACAAACAAAGAGAAGTGAGGAGTGGGAAAAGAAAAGTTTAAATGAATTGGAGGATTTAAAGTGATAGAGGGAGAGACTGTTTATATTTAAGCTCCGTAATTTCTGTAGCTCAACGAATAGAGAAAGGAGCAGAACAGAGAGCAGGTAACCTCAAACTAAGGGAGGCTGCAAATGGAAATAGGGAAGCCTGTAACTATGTGGGGAAAAAATTCCCATCTGTCGGATGACTCATACTCTCCCCTCAGCCACTGCAACGAAAACTAACAACGTCCTAGTTTTTACACTGCAAAGAGAATGACATTCTGGGCAAATATGTTAACAATATGGATGCCTAATTACTGAAAACTATTTGAATACATTCTTGATTAATACATTTTTATGTCAGCTTTGTGAACTGTTGCTGGAAGCACTGTCCATCTGTAGTGAATGACACCTCCAAGTGAATAGTGGATACTATCTATCATTGTGGAGTAAGACGTGGATATGAATACAACCTGTTAATGCCTCGGATTATATGATAAGGAAATGACTGGCCTGTACTTTCTGTCCCAGGTTTTTACAATAAAATACAAGCTGGCATGTTATCACAGTCTTGGCAGGATTTTCCCTTAGTAACTTTCCCCAATACAGAGAAGCAGAAGTCAAAAGCATTAGTCTACCTGGCGACAACACTGTCCGAGGTCTGGATATCTGTTCTTTTGTATGACTACAGAAAAAACAGAGAAAGAATGATACTGACCTCAGTCATCCATAAACTCCAGCCATCCTTCCTGTTACGGATCACATTCAGCTCCTACACAGGAGAACATTAAAAAAGGCATTTATCATGCAGGTGCTTATTCACATACTACAAATACTTAGACAAAGAGGGTGTGTACCCAATCCATTAAATACTTTAATGCACCAGTCAAGATCAAAACGTAATAGCATGTATAGCATATTATCTGATTTTTTAAACAGTTTATGTGCTCTACATACAGATGGCATATTTTGTAAATTTAGCATGATTGCTGGCTACACTATGCTTAGAAATCTAAATTAACCTTAATTTCAAGTCGTTTGATAATATTGATTTATTATATCGATTTTGTTTCATCTCAGCAGCCCTGCATGTAGTGAAGTTTCTTTTTCCCCCATTTCTGCACGTTATTTTTATGATATGTATCATTATGCACCCCCATGTATGTTTGTAAGGGTTAAATCTGTGCAAAGATATAAAACTGAAGGTCAGGGACTAAACAACAACCACAGTTTTGTTTCTTGTTTGTCAAGAAAGAAAAACAAACAATTGTTGTTTACTTACATTAGCTCCTGATTTCTTTAGCCTAGCTTCGTGCAGCAGTTAGCCTAAACCTGGTGACAATGCTTTTTCCAACAACTTCTTCTTGTGTCCTCCAGAGTTAGCATATAAAGAAATGTGTAATTTGGTTTCTTTAATGACCAAACAGCAGCCGGGCGCAACTGCAGGAAGCATTTCTGAGGTTCGGTCTTCACCGCAAAGCTACTGTAACAGGTGAGTTAGCGATTCCACGGAGCGCAACCTAGCAACCTCCTCCGTAACAAGCCTAGCAACAACCTAGCAACCCTGCAACCTAGCGACTTTAACCCATAAGAACCCACACCCATTTATACTTGAAGGAAAATTAAGTGGGGTGAAACACAGACCAAGTGGATTGCATGGAACACATTTTTGAAGTTTTTTTTGAAATAGCGCCACCTATTGCCAGAGATCTGGAATGTTACATATAAACAAAACTTAAATTGTCACTTGAAAATGAATGGGCTTATTATTTTCTTTTGCTCTGTAACACAAATTTGACCTTTTATTTGCATTTCCATAACATATATCAAAATTAAAAATTAGCTGACTATTAACACCTTTTTAAGACAAGTTTCATGACAAAAAAGGCCAAACACTATAGAAATGCGAATATTGCCTCATATTGATTTAACCAGTTACTGAAGCCTTTGTGTAACCACAATTTTCTTTCCAACTATAAATACCTTGGCATCTGTATGGACAGTTTTCTTAATTTTAAGCATCAAATCACCACCCTCATTGCTAAACTAAGACCAATACGTGGCTTTCTAACAGAAATAAGTTTCCTGAGGAAAAAAATTGGAGGCACAATTTTTTTTCTCTGTTTTAGACTTCCATCTATGGAAGAGCTGCTAACTTTGATTCCATTGGATGCTGTTTACCCCTCTGCCTTACATTTCATTTCCAATGATTCATATAATACTCCTCACTGCACTTTTATCAAAATGTCCTATTTCTGACAATAAGGGGACAACAGAATTGGTTTTTATCCATTTTTAAAGCAACTTATTGTCAATCATCTCTGTTAACAATGAAATCACAAAACATTGGTACCCACTGACAGAACTGGTTTTTGCTTCATTTTCCATTAGTCAGAAATGAGCTGGGTAAAACCAATTCTCTCATAATGCACCACATGGAACCATCTCTCCCATCAGTACAGCAGCCCAAAACCCTTGTCTCAAACCTGGTTCATGACTGTTTGATTGTGTTAACTTTTCTTATTTGGTTCCTTATTTTCTTATGTAAACTCATTTTTCTTTGTTTGCTGCTGTATTTGTTGTTCTGTAACAACATCTAGCTTGATGATCTTCAGTACATCCTGAACACTATATCCTATTTTGTTACAAAAAACACAGCAAAAAAGCATTATTACATTAATATGGAAACATGGGATACTAAAATCTTGTTTATTTACTGAGAAGAGTGTCTCTGCTAAATCTGTGGTTCAATTTCCGGACTGATATATCATTTTATTAAATATTTATAGAATTTGACAATTTTTATGTTAACATTTTTTAATTATGTTTTAAATTGAACAACATAGAGTTATATTAATTAAAAATACCCAAATCAGCTAATTTAATTGAACAGTTCTTTGCCATTTTTCATATTGTGAATGATCAATGATATTTTTCTGGCTTTTTTAAGGCTAAGGCCCGAGAATATGTCACAGCAATATTTTCTTAAGTTGTTTTATATGAGTTTCTTGAGGTCAGAACAGGTTAAATACAACAAAGGACATATCATAAAATGATTTCTATGAAATGGGTGGTGGCTTGTTTTATTGACAGAAAGCAAGCTTTTTAAAAGTTGCCTCTGTGAAATGTCCAACTCTTCTGGCCACCATCTTGGAAATTTTGTCATTGAATTAAATCACTGCACCAGGATGTTAAAGATGTCACATAGGGACTCTTAAAAGTTTAACAAAAATTCTTAGGACTGAAGGTATGTCTAATATGTCTTTATGCTAAACCAACGTCTCTGGCTAAACTACTTTAACCAAAATCATCTTTCCACAACTGTATTTTTCTTGTGTTCCCGGTGGAAACTTGGTTGATCGTCCTCAGGTAAATATTCATGACAATGAGCAAAAACTCAGTGCAAAAAATCAAAAACAGTGCTAAATTAGAGAAAGTTACTTGCAGCTTTGTTCCTTGACCATGTTATTCATCTTCTACTTAATTAAATAACGTTACACAGATTAAATTCACATCTAAGTACTTCTTACTGTATGTCTAATATGTCTTGTCTGACACCTGTGCAGTCTTAATTTAAATTTCAAAAGACTGCTGTAGGCTAGGACCAGATTCATATTGGTGCACACCTGCCTTTTATCCATACTTGAGTAAGCTTAAACTTCAGTCTCCTATAAGTCCAAAAATAAAAAACAAAACAAAACATACCCTCTTATTTTAGCTCTCTGCCTCCCTTTGCAGCACTTTGTCCCTGTCTGACTGTAATATCCATCTGTGTACCATATGTTATGTGACTGTAAGTTGTTGTGTTGTGCTCCTAAAATTGCTAAACTTTAAAGGAAACATTGGTTAGAGAAAAAAATTCTCTGTCTAGAGTGCATATTATTAAATAAAGTTTAGGTCTGCCCTGTATTATTATCTGAATATTCACCAAACTCTGCATGTCAGTATTTCTATTGGTCTCATCCTTTTACAAGGCTGTGAATCAGTGTTACCTGATGGCAGCCTTGGTAAATGGCAAAATGCCTCTGTTCACTTTCTGCCAATGTTGTTTTCTCAAGGTCCCCAGTTCCCAGCACCTGTCAGGACATGGCAGTCAGAGTAAGGGATGAAAAGATCTCTTAGCTTGGACTCGACTCCCTCCAGGGCCGAGCAGGAAACCACAGGAATGATTTGGAGGTGAGCAGCACTCTGTGTGTTTGTTTATTTTGTGTGAGAAAAACTGTGTTTTTAAAATTGAGCCACTTAGACCACGAGGGATGTTACACCGTCTTGACGAGTTGTTGGATTCTGGTTGATCTCCATATTTATCTACTTTTGCTAACTTTATTTGCTTCTCCCATGTTTATAGATAGATAGACAGATAGATAGATGATAGATAGACAGATACTTATCCCAAAGGAAAGTAGACAGCTGAAGGAGCAATGCAAAGAAAAGACTATACAAAGCTCAATTCGACACGCTAGCATTATCCAACTGAATGTAGTGAACTGTAGCTTTGTCTTTCAATTCTTTTCAGAGGTTGATTCCATAGACATAATACAATTTGAACAAAGTTTAGTCACCATTTAGCAAACCAGCTGTCCAGCTGACACATAAGGAAAGCATCTGCATGTTTTGTCAGACCCCACATGGGCAGGAAAAATGGTAAAGTTCCTCAACAATATCATTATAAGAAGTCTGAGCGATGTTGCACTCTTTTTCTCTTAACAGTCTGAAATAATGATGGATGGATGAGGTTTGTAATTAGGTTTTCCAAAGACCAGTGTAGTCGTAACGCAGATCAGCTTCTTGATTAATTATTTTGCCCGCAACGCCTCTTGGGAAATCCTGTCATTTCTGACGAGAGGAAAGATGAGTCGCCTTCGAACGTCTCTTCTGAGCATGTGCAGCAGATCTCTCTCAGTTTGCTGAGTACTTCAGAATGGTTGAGAAGAAAAAAAGTGACCTCAGTACAAAAGAATGTAATGTGGTCTGTTCTCCCTCCCCTTAACATCCAGCACGAGCAAAGAAGACTTCTCTTAACCTACTGTTTAGCAGAGGGAGTGTATACGATTTGAGCCACTTAAATGGCCACATAGTCGCCTCCTTTCTCCTCTTCCGTACTTTCACCTCGGCTTTTCATGGTGAGGATGTGAGTGAAGTTGCCACGTTAAAAGCTTTCTCTCTTTTCCTTTGTCCAAGAAAACGAATGGCAAGCATCTTTGTCTTCGTCACACTCACATGACATTGACAACACGTATTAAAAGCAGTGTTTACACTCACATTTTGCCCAGATATGCTGAGGCTTTGTTGATGTTTTCAGACCCTCTCCGGTCTCTGCAGAGGCAATGTGAATACCACGTCGTTCAGTGAAGTAAACATATTCTGATCACACATGCTGATAGCAGTTTTTAACTTCCTTTTTGCCATGCCTTGCCTTCCTTTTTTGATAGCTTGTGTGGAAGGAGGCATCCCTTTCTATCTTGTTGCTCGCCTATTTTTGTCTATTCCCTTTTATGTTTTACAGCAGCGGATAAATGGACACATTGAAGGAAGAGAGAGAGAATAAATAGATGAGACTGAGATGATGAGAGTCCATGTTGCAGTTAAATTGGTGACAGCTTTACACAAAATCTCATCTGACAGTTTGTTGTGGTATTACTGTCTCTCATTATGCGTGGTTGAGATTCTACTGTGTGAAGGCCTCGGGAGAAGACATTTCTTGCACGATGAGGTATCCTGGTGCCAGCCACATGTTCAGAAACTACTGCTGCAGGAGGAGGAGTTAAGATTTATGCTTGCCTCCTGTGTCACCCTGACTAACAGCTTTCAGATGTTGGGTTGGGGAGGAAGTTTTAGGAAGGTGGTGGTGGTGGTGGTGGGGTTGGAGGGATGTGTGTTTTTAGCAGTAGACTAATGATAATTTCTAATGTAGGCATTAGTATTTTATTATTTATAGGGTGCAGACCAGTGGAAATAGCTGCAGGGCAGTGGCAAAATGAGTCCAGTGTGGCAGCTATGACAATCTTTCAGCCATACAGTATATTATGCAAAGTGTCAATTCCCATTGAGAGACGGACGATTCACCCATACGTGGAGCTATATACTTGATGCTTGAATAGCCTATTTGATGAATATTTGACAACTTGCTCAGATTGACAAAGTTGGTGTGCTGGTGTGAAGTTGGTTAGCATGCTAACATTTGATAACTGGCATCAAACACAACTCAACAAGCGTGGGTTGGAAATAGAGTTATCTGTTCATTTCATTAATAGAAATCCATGGAATAGTTGCTGTGATACTTCAGGCTGGACCAACTAGCCTACACTGCCGTCCTCTATATATGATGCATCTTACTGTTGAAGAACCGGATATATTAAATTTCAAGGTTGAGGTACATGGTTCAGAGGCTGAATATCATACCAGGCCCATGGTGCAACATTGTGAATTATGCAGAAGTTTTATTCAAGGTTTTTTATAGCAGACACAAGTGTATGTTCAATTTCTATATGAAAGTTAAGTTATAATAGCTCACATTATGCCTCCTCCTATTATTCACTAGTGACAGTAAGGGCTGCTCAAATCCCACTAACTATCATTTTTGCAACTACTATAATTTTTGCACGGACACCTGGATGGTTGTGAAACCAGGTGAGCTTGCTGGTCTGCGTATAGATACATCACCCCATTTTTACTATACTGGGTGCCAACTGTTATTTTAAAAGAGGCCGGCTTTACCCACCAAAGCTCTGCATTTAACGGCATCTATAAAAATGTCAAATAAAGACAAAAACAATCTCTCCTTCGGCACCTCCATCTCCTGACATGGCCTGTCTCAGGTTCAGCTGTTGATACACCGTGTTTGTGGTGATTGATATGAACTAAATATGTCTCTCTGCCCATTGGTACGTCAACATAAAATCCAGTAAAACTCATTGTCTTAACTGAAGACTCTTAAGTCACAGCTGAGAGTGAGTACCAGGCTTTTGGCATTGCGAGACTCGAGCTCAATAAACTCCCATCCTAAAATAAATGTAAAATTAGAGGGTTATGGAGTCAAGAAAAAAAGGCCACTGGGTTGGGTTCTTGGCCCCCACGCACTCAGCCGCTGTGCAGTTTTCTTTCCTGTCTCCTATTATTCCTGGTCGTCAGCCTGGATGAGTGAAGGGAGGGAGAGAGGGAGAGAGTTGGAGTGAAAGGTGAAGCACAAAGGAGAGAGAAGACGGCGATAGGCAAACAAAGAGTCAAGAGAAGGATAGAAAAGGAGACAGGAGAGGTGGAGGGAAAGGGACAGACTGATTGTTACCTCCTCCAGTGTTTAAAAAAGCAGGATTTGAATGACAGAGTAGACGTAGAAAACTTGGGAGGGTGCTCGTGATCAGCCATTTTGTGAGAACTCTAGTGCTGATCCACACTAATGCTCAAAAATTGTAAAGAAAAGATCAGCTCCCTGGGTAAAAAAAACTTTCCAAGAAGAAGTTCCTATGGGTACTAAACTTTACTCATCCATATCAACAGGCATGACATAGCTCTGATCTGCAGAATAATTCAGTGAATCATTCAATGGGATTCTTTGTGCTCAACTTTGATTGTAGGAAAGTTGTAAATAAAGGAAATTATCAAAGTTAGTGTTGGACTAACAACTTTTACTCAACCCTCCCTTGTCATAATATAAACTGTATAAAAGAGAAGTTACAGCCACAGCACAGGAGCCAATAACACTTTTTTCAATAAACTGTGTTAGATAATGAGGTTTTCACAACAGACAAGAGCAAAACTATCTATTTTCCTTGGAACTGTTGAATGCAACAGAGAAAACAGAAAGACGTTTGGAAGTAGCATTAGCACTTCAGCTACAGTGGGGGGTTATTTAGCTCGTTGAGTAGAAACTTGAAGCTTTCTCTTTGAAAACCAGAAGCCACTGAGAAAGTTAGTGCTCGTCTTCGTGATGCGTCCCAAAATCCAAAAGTCCATTGTCAGTTTAATGTGGTTATTGTGACAAAAATCAAAAAAGCTAAATAAAATAATGAAGATGAAGGTGATGGTCAACAAAAAATATCTGAGCATCTAAATTTACTCTCCTTGTTTCAAACACTCGCCACTATGCAGAATAAGTAAAAGCAAAGAAAATAACCACAACTTTGAATTTATCTATGCAATGATGTCATCACAACACAATGATGTAATAAATCCATTTGAAAAGAAACAAAAACAATATATATTTTGGCTCCTATAGGGATGGGAGTATAGACTCAAGGTTGGAAAATGTGGGCTTCCTCCTTTAGTTGGCATCTTCTTTGATCCACAAAGTCTGGAAGTCCAAGAAACAGCGAATAAAGAGGAACTGTCATGTAGCTCCTCACTTAGACATGGAGCCGTTCCATTGGACCTGATCTCAGACAGGTAAAGAGATCCTCCCAAATTTTTCCAAACACTATGTTTTTTTTGGGTTTTTGCTCCTCCGCACTGTCTCTTTCCAGCCGCATTCCTGTAAGATGTGTTTAATAGCTGAGCCATGAATATGTCCCAGCAGTGACAAAACCAGATGTTTTTGGACGCTGGTGTTGCAACCTGAGCGAACATTGTCCCTGCAGCAGCCAGCAGCGTGATCGATATTCAGACTAAAACAAGTGTCTCGTCGGAAATACTCCTTAGTCGAGGCTAATGTGTAATATTCAGTACGTGCTTTTTCTCTTCATCTTCTGAACGCGCCACATCTGTTATCTTTTACTGTATCATAAAAAATGTATTTGGGAACCTCTGTGCATTGTAATAACACATCAAAGACCAGCTTATTTGTGTGAGGAGGAAAAAAATAGGGGTTTTATATGATTGTTTATTAGGGTAAGCTGAGATTGATGCAGCGGCCCGTGTTTAAAAGAGGCTGTTGCTGCCTTCATTATTCACTAACTGAGAAGATCAAGGACTTTTTTATTCAAGGTGTTTCAGCACCCCTGGGTGTTTTATAATAGCTCTACTGCATCTGTTGTTTAAATAGGAGCCAGTTTGTGGCCCTTGCAAAACGTACAGTAGGGGGCTGAGGGTCTGAAAGGCCCCTACTGAGGGCTACATAGGGCTCTATTGTAATGTTTTATGGTGAGTGGAAAAATAACATGGAAAAGTGTCAACCCTTCATTCATTGTTGTTGTTGTTGCACACTGTTCTTATATTAATGATGCTTAATGATAAACAAAATACCTTCTTGGTATCAAGCAGTCAGCACAGAGAGGTTTGCTAGCAGGCGAGTGTTGGCGACTATAGGTAAGGTTTGACCTGAAGATTGCAGGATTTGTTGCTAGATGCTTTTTTTGAAAATCAGTAGCAAAGCTTCTTTTAGAAAGAGCAACAAAGAAACTCCACCACAGGGCCAGCAGACAGATGATGGTGGAACTTCAACACTCAGTCAGTCAGTCAGTGACGTTCGTATTTATAGAGCTGCCATTGCCTCAGCAATCAACAGAAACCTAAATGATGAATAGTTTCAGTCATTTTTCAAGGGGAAATTTAATGAAAATTCAGAATTTCAGTGGTTCAGTCGGTTAAATGTCGGGACTGTGCTGCCTTTCCTTCGCTGTACTGAATATCTCTTGGTTTTGGACAGTTCAAAAGGCATTTGAAGGCATCACTGAGATGATTGGATTATCAGATTATTAATTAACAGTTTGCCGCAACTCTACTATCCTTAATCAAAGTAAACGTGGCTCTGACAAGGTTGATGTAACCCTGCTGGCATTAAATCAACCCAGTAGCATGATGTTTATGGTCTTTTCTACCTGAGCCAGAAAGTGTAGATTCTCGCCACAGGGGCTTTGGCTGGTTATTCAGCAGATTAAGCTAAATCAGGATCAGACTCCCCATTGACAGGGCTCCATAAAGATGCCTGCTTCCCCTCAGCTAATGGGTAGCATACTGAGGGTAGAGGGGTAAGGGCACCAGAGATGGGGTGGGAGGAGATGTTGTGTTCTCAGTCAAACTATAGAAGTGTAAACCCCTTACAGAAGCCCCCTCTGCAAAGAAGGGGGCTACACTTCCATATGTGCAGCTAAGACAGCTGGTGATTAATCTTTATGAGCTGCTGACGTGACTGCATCCTCACAACCAGGTATATTGTGTTGCTACTAATTGTATAAGACAAACTCTAGCAGTGGAAAGCAGCTCTGTTCAGATTATATCCCATCAAACCCTCTGGAGGCTGGAGCAGCTAAACGCCTTCTGTCGGCGAAGTCAAGAAACGACACAATTTATGTGATGCTGGCAGCTGATCACATGTGTGTGTGTGGGGGAGGGGGCGAAGGGGGGGAACCTCGGCTCAACTGGACAACACCTTAAAGGCTGGATGCACTCTGCAAGAATTTGACCAGATTTAGCTGCAGTCAGGCCAGCCCACATGAAGCTGTGCAATCTGGGTAAAGAGTCCACGTCACAGCTCGTGGTGATGGAGCACAGTGGTATCAAGGTTTTGACTGGGATTTTTTTTTTTAAAATAGGAAATTAACTTGTCTATTCTGCAGATGGAAACTTTTATCTGAACTAGGGATGGGTCAGATAGATTTAAACTGATGTTTCTCTCTCTATATATATATATTTTTTTTTAGGTGTTAAAGGTGTCAGGATACTGAGATAGCGATCTGCAGACACTGTTGAATTACCGTTGTATTACGGCCTCTGTGTTTCAGATGGGACACAGACACTGCGAGAGAGACACTGTCCCATCAGGAAATACCACAGAAGAAGACATTGGGAAAAAGGGGGAGAACAGACGCTCCAAGCCAAGCGGGTTTAGAGATGGTAAGACGAAACAGCAGTTAAAAGGTCTCCACGTCACATGTTTAACTACAATAAGCACTGGTGGGGAGTTAAGGGCGAATTTTTGGAAGTGGGCGGGGCCGAGTGTAGGGTGGGGGGGGGCCTTATGGATGCTCGGGTTCTGATTGGCTACAGCCGGTTGCCCATATTTAGATTAGTGTCATATCCCTCCCTGGTTTGTGTTCAGCTGTGCTTTGGAATGAAAGGCAAGATGTCTGGTTGCTCTCTCGCTCCACATCACATCATGGAAACTCACTGAGAGCTCGTTCACTGGCTCCGAGACGCACCTTGCTCTGTCATTTATTAGCTCTCTTTCCTTCTCTGTGTGTGTGTGTGCTGAGTGTTGGACGATTTCAAACTGAAGTCCATGAAAGATTTGCTCTTTTTTTCCTGGCTTTCTGATTATTGATGTAGATGGAAATCCCATCATTTATCTGTAAGGATTTGTTTCTCCTTGTAGAAAGTCAAACAGGAAGATGAAGTCTGGTTTATAGGGACTAAATATGGGGGGATACCAATCCAAGCCTCTGTTTACACTGAGGACACGAGTGCCAAACTGTGTCTTAACAAGACCAAGATAAAAGACTCAGGCCCCGCTGTCCTCCATATTTACTTCTGCTCTGTACAATTCATACAAATATCATCAAATGCAATGAAACAGCCAATAACAGCTCGCCTGCATGGCTCGTGTTTCCCGGTCAACAGCCGACCATCCATTAAACCTGACATTCTGTGTCATTGTGTCAGCTTCCCCTCTTTTCTTTTCTTTTTTCTCTCTCTCTCTCTTTTCTGTCCACGTTTGCAAGCAAAGAAGAAGAAGAGGAGGTGCTCTCTTCTTCTTCTCTTTCTTCACATGAAGTTTCAACTTTTCATTTCCCAGGCCTGCCACATCAACAAAGGGAGTATACTTGGCCCAAGTGCAAAGAGGAGGAACAAAAACAGTGTCGAGACAAAAAATGTAAGAATCGACCACAGAGGGGGGGAGGGGGGTGAGGGAGGAGCAGACCATTCTGGCAAAACTGAGCTTGTATGGTGATTGAGGATGAATATGCACTTATTTTAGTCTCTGACACCAATATGCAACACATAGACCCAGTTTCTAGTGCTGCAACATCAGACAGCGACTGTGTTAGAATAAACGCCTCTGAATACAAATCTGAGGATAATACATGAAATCTGCTCTCGCTGCCTGGATGATGAGAGTTTTTTTTTTTTTTTTTTTTTGTGAAAAGGAAACATTTTTGTGAGGCAAGGGTCTGAGCAGGATGAGTCATCCTCGCAGAGCGGAGAATATCTGACTTCATTTAAAACAGATGGTCTTAGTTAAAGCACAATGTCCACCTCAGGAAAGAATCTGAATGCCCTGTGAGATATAGACGGTAATGTGGATGTGAATGTGTAGGACGTGCACCCACATCCAGTGCAGTAGACCCCTGGGTCGGCTGTGTGGGTGTGTGTGGGGGTGTGTCGTCGTCATCATCATCAAAGTTATCAATTGGACGCCTCCCAGTTTCAGAGTCACTGCAGCACTTACAGCGGTGAGAGGCTTTTCATTAAGTTTAATGGTTATACTTAACCTGATAATGACAGCGGCCGCCCACGTTTAAGACAGGATGCACTGCTTCCTGCCCCTTCAGACACCTCGGACTCTTAATGACAGCACTTCAGCTGCACAGCAGAGACACCTGTGTCATTGTTAGGCCAATCAACAACAACAACAACAACAACAACAAAATTTAGCTTTACACTATAGGGCTGCAACTAATGATTATTTTTAGATTTTTAAATAAAATGTTGAAAAATATCAATCAGTGTTTCTCAAACCACAAGATGACGTCCTCACATGTCTTGTTTTGTCCACAAACCAAAGAGATACTCAATTTATTGTCATAAAGGAACAAAGAAACCAGAAATATTCACATTTGAGAAGCTGAAATCAGTGAATTTGTACTTTTTTAAATCATATTATCTTGAAAACTGAATGGGCATCAAGAATAGGGAAGACGTGTCTATGTCATCCTGAGGTGCAGAAATGAAACAGATCCATGATGACCAGATGCTAAAGGATGTAGCATGGTGCTCCAGAGATAATAAATAGACGTTAACCCCGGGGATTGTGGAGGATTATGGAGGTGGTGGTGGACTCTCTTCTTTTCCCCTCCTCATGTCGAGACGCTCAACAGTCTGCATTCCTGCTCCAAACAGTTTTCCTGGAGCCGAGCCGCCTAACAAGACGACACCATTACCGAACACAATCTGCTTTCCCTATCATCATGTGCAGTGCAGCAACAGACAAAAGTGATGTAGTTTAAAAGCATCTGTTGCTGACTCCATGCTGCACTTTAAAAGAATATATTCTCACCTTGCAGCTTGCAGTTAACGAACAAAGATCAGTTTAGCATCAAGTCTTTAATTGTTTATGTCTGATCTGTTTCTGCCACATCTGCACTCTCCACCTCTGCAGACACACTCTGCTCCCTCTCTTTCTTTCTCACTCTCTTCCTCCTTTTAATTTTTGTCCTGTCTCTACCTGTCTTGCGCATTGCTGGAGTTTTTTCTCTTCACTCCCCACCAATACTTCCCC
Organism: Decapterus maruadsi; assembly: GCA_030347415.2. Lineage (NCBI taxonomy): Eukaryota > Metazoa > Chordata > Actinopteri > Carangiformes > Carangidae > Decapterus > Decapterus maruadsi. The sequence goes on along the minus strand of CM064888.1, from coordinate 5,130,601 downwards.
ACCACCACCACCACCACCACCAGCAGCAGCAGCCCACTCAACTCCACGCTTCCCTTTAAACATCCCCCCGCAGTGGGAGGGAGAGAAGCACCCAGTCTTAAAAGAGAAGAGCCACCCTGGGGCGACGTGAGAGTTCACTGGGTAGGAGTGCATGGACTCCAGTGTGCCAGACTCCACCTTTTCCCACCCACTAAACCCAGCCCCGGTCCCACCCAGCCTCTCCTTGCTTCGCTCATCGAGATTTTTTTTTTTTTTGTCTTTCCACTGTCAAATTCATGGAGGTTGTTACTGTTTATTTAGTTACTGTATTTAGTTGTAGTTGTATTCGCTCCTTGTCTTGTGCAGCTTTTATTGTCTAGTTCACAGCAGTAAAGATTATAGCCTTGGGGATACTTCTCCCACTTCCAAACTTTTTTTTTATTCCATATCTGTTGAAATTTCCTTTCTCAACATTGTCATCTTCCAGAAACACAGGTGACATTCCCTCTCAGTGAAAAGACGGATGACAGTAACAGAGTACAGCTTGGCTTAAATGAGAAAGAGGGAGACATCTTTTTGTTCTGTCCCAGCACATGAGTTCAATTCTTCTTAACCGCATCTGGAAGCCATTACAGTTGGACTGCTGGCTGCATTGTGCTCAGCTCGGCGCTGTGACTTCAGCCTCAGAAACAAAAACCTTAAGGCGGAAAAGAAGCGAAAACAGCCCTTTAAAGAGTCGAGTCTCCAGGATAGGAAGCCTTTTGGTTTGTTAATAGTAACCACCTCTGCCACGATACACCATTATTGTGGCCAAAAGAAGAATGATTCTTTACATAATGTCATGTGTTTGTCTACTGTTTGGCACTGGCATTAGTTACGAAACATACACCAATCATACAAAGACAATTTTCCATTTTATTTAAGTGCAGTGGAGAATAAAGTAATCTGAGTTTGAGTCTGACTCAATGAGGATATTATCTGTAAGAAATGTGAATACAACAACAACAATGATGATGCTTCTCAGTCTTTAACTTAAAAATTAACAAACAAAATTAATGTTTATAAAAAAAACAAAACATGAAGCAGTGATTGATCCCAAAAACTCATGTGATAGCTCAGATCTAGCCAGATGATTAAATTTCCATAACGGTGCATAAAAGCACATATTCACTGCCTGTGTGGTTCTGTCTTTTTATGTGAAGACAGATTAATCGTAACTCGTGGTCCTATTAATAAAATTTCAGATGCTGCTGCGTCAGCCGATGATATTTCAGTTTCAGTTGCATGCGCTCCCGAGCTGCTGTTTCCAAGTTTATGAATGAATTCTCACTCTGAGACAGATATTTGTTTCACCTGAGCCCCTGTCACGCCTGTTGTGGTCAATAGTTTTAAGATAGGCCTCAGTCTTTTCCTTTTTTCTTTTTCCTCCTCCTGTGTGTGTGTTAAGAAAGGGAGAAAGTGATTCCTGCAGTCTGTGTGTGTTGCTCCAGTTCCTTCAGGGCAGTACAAGCCATAACAAGTAGGCCTGCCTCTTTTCTATCACCTGTAGCTATGTGTTCTCCACCCACACGCCTCTACTCACTGAGCAACATGTATAGCCACTTAAACATGCGCACCCCTCAGATCTCTCATAGTTTATCTGCGGTTGTCTCATCTGTGTATGTTTGTTATTAGTTCAGGTGTTTTTCCTCCTTCAGACGAGCTGCAGTGTTGAGTTGAGTTTAACTGTTTGACAAAAGATTAATCTGCAACCATTTTGACGATTGATTTGTTATTTTCTTGTTATGCATTTGATGAAATGTTAATATCCTCTAGTAACAGCTTCTCAATGTTGAGGCCAACATTTCTGGTTTTCTTTCTTTGGGCGGCTGTGGCTCAGGAGGTAGAGCAGGTTCTTCACTAACCAGAAGGTCGGTGGTTCGATTTCCCCAAGTGTCCTTGGGCAAGATGTTTGTTGTGTGTGAATGATTAACTTTCAAGCGAGGAAAAGCGCTGTATGAATGTGTGTGTTTAAGGGTGAATGCGAAAAACAGTGTAAATTGCTTTGACTGGTCCTAGAGACTAGAAAAGCACTATAAGTACAAGTCCTTTGACCTTTAAAGGAATAGTTCAGCATTCTGGCAAATTGGCCCATTGCCATAATCCCTGCAGTTCTAGGAGTAGGTTCATTACCTTTAATTGTCGGTGCAAGCTATTTTTAGATTGGCGAAGCAGAGCCGCAAGCTGCCCAGAGCTACACTATGGAGGCTCATGCGATTTCTTGGTTTCCCTCATCAAATACACAATCCAACAACTCCAAAACAATCTTGTGGACAAGCTGTGACCTGCACGTTCACCACGCTATGAGATAATAACAGAACGTTACCAGACAGAGTTGTTTTAGAGGCAAATGCAGAGACTGTTTGCTGAAAAACTGCCCCCAACAGGAACATGCATCAGCGGTTTTGCATGAATTCACCTAGAAAACAACTCTGAAAAAAATGTTGAACTATCCCTTTAAGATACTAAACTGATTATTTTTTAGATATGTCATATAATAAACCAAATACTAATCCAGTAATTGAGAGGACAGCAGCTTAATCAGTAATGAAAATGATTTATATTTCCTATGCTGTTGTAGAAATATGAAAACTGACAAACTAAAGGAAAAGAGCACGATTGAATTAACTAGAAAAGCCTTTCCTTCCCTAGATAATAGCAAGAGAAAAAGCCATCAAATGCAGAATAGTGTGAAAATGTCGGCACTCGTCCGTCTGAGCGACATAAAGGATGCCTAAACTGGAAGCTGTCTGTGGAGGAAAAACCCTCAAAGAGCAGAAGACTGAAGGTGGAGTCTGTCATTGTGGTCCGAGGGATGACTTTATTTGTGTTACAGTAGTTTTCACTGGGACAGTTTAATCACACTCTGCTGGAAGGCCAGACGTTTGAGTTCAGAGAGGATGAATCACCCGGCCAGAACATCTCATCAGTAACAATAACCTTTCCTCAGTCTATCTCACATTATGTCTACAGCAGAGGAAACACATCTGTGGATGGCTGCTTTTTAAAATCCTTGCAGGTATAATCAGAGATACAAATACAGATTGTCCACCTGGAAGCCGTCAGATGTTGTCTAAACCGAGAGGTCAACATGGTCTCAGTCAGCGCTTAAGTAAAAAAAAACATGTAGGTACGACCCCTCTGGGATCGTCATGACGCTGTGAGGCCTTGTCCACAGAGGCCAGAGAAAACAGCCCCCCACTTGAGATTTCACAGGAGATCAGGACCGAGGTATTAGTGTCAGTCAGCTGGAGGCAGGCGGAGCCAAGTGGCAACAGATGACATCCTCAAACGTGCTTGTGTGTTTGTTTCTCTCAGAGGAAATAGCCGCTGATAAAATAGGAAATCTGTTGATCAGGGGAAAAATATCTGTCATGTTCGTTTGGTTTTGTTACAGCGATTTGAGGAAATGTATGCCAAAGAATCAAATAAATAAGAGGATATTGCAAATCCATTTAGAAGGAATTGAGTATGCCACCACCTTCTGGCCACCGAATGCTTCTCATATCTGTGCTAAGAGGAAAAGTAAACAGTGAGATTGTGTAAAGATCAAGGCCTAAGCATGTCTCAGCAAACTGTGTAACACTTTGCAAACTGCTGGAAAACCAGGACCCAGAAGACATCTTGAAAAATGAGAAATCTTTTCTTCTTATAAGTGGCCATTATTTGTCGAGGTCATGTTGATTTGCAGAGGCCAGAATCGTCCGTACGGCGCTGGAGCAGCTTCTGTCCTCAATGGTCTTGGCTCAATTGAGGAAAAACGCCACATCAGAACTACAGAAAACAGTTAGTATCCAAAACATGTGTTGAGGAGTCATCCTCACCCCCTCCTCCTCTCTCCTCCCCTCCCCTCCCTCTCTCTCTCTCTTAGTGCTGGCTGTGTTCACACCCACAGAAGAGCCCCCTCTAGTGCACGCTACCTCCTGCATTATAGGCTCACCCCAACTTCACAAGCTGGCACGCCGTGTAAACACAGAGCAGATGACGAATGCGGATGCGTCGTCGCTGCGATGAGGATTACTCAGCGGAGGGAGGGTGGGCTTATCCGATGGGGAAAGTGGAGGTGGTGGTGGGTGGGAGAACTTGAAGGCGAATCGTTGAAACGTGACACTCCAGGTCATGTCTGAAGCATCCGCTGGAGAGGAGGAGCTGCAGTACGCATGGGTGTGAAAAAGCAAAGAGATTAACTCTTTCATTAAACCACAGGGTGATTATTATTAGTATAACGTGAGTTTCTTTTCCTCCTGTAGGTGATAAATATAGCACAACTTCTTGATAGTATCTGCGATGATGGAGTAACATTTCCGAATTCTTGCCCTAAACCTGACAAACGTCTCACGTTGCCAGATGTGGATTAAAGCCAGAGATTCTTATCCTCAGCGCCGCTCTGAACACTGCGAACTATCATCACATAATAGAGTGTTGTGGCTTTGTGGTTCAGCAGGTAGTGATTACTTTTGTTTTCTCCAACAACGATGTGCGTCTCCCTCCCTTCCTCCCATTCACTTTGCTACTGAGAGACGTGGAGGCCGAGGTGGAATCTTCATGTCGTCGTTGTGAACCTGGAGGTCAAATGTCAGCTGTTTGTTTACCCCAGGTGCAGAGGTGCAGCTCTCCATACTCATGGTTCCCAATGGAGCAATAGTTAAATTATTAAATAGCTACTTGTTATAGCTTGTGTATCAAAAGATATTGCACTGCTTTTATAAAAGCTCTCCTTTTTCTGGGCCTCTCTATTCCTGCCTCCTCTCTCTCTCTTTCTCTAGTCTCTCTGCTCTCTCACTCATCCAGACTTCAACATGCAGCATAATTTACAATCAAATGTGCACAACAGCCACACAGGAAATATTAAACAGCTGAAAGGGGGAAGCAGAGGCCTAGCAGGAGAGGTTTCTCAGGCCTGACTTATTCGATCGGATGAGAAGAAGCAATGCTAATATCACGAATTCTTTGACACAACTCTTCAAGGTGGCAGCAGGGGGAGTGGAAATCCAGTGCTGTTGTAGATGTATCTGTGTTTATAATGAAGGAAAGCTTTGTGGAAAATTATTCTTGTGTGAATCAGTTATCAAAGTGTGCATATGTATTTTTTTGGCATGGCCAAAATTAGGAACTCGATGGCATGTTGTTGATTTCACCTGAGAATACTGGAAATATGGCTTTTATATTCCATGGTTAAAGCAGCTATGAGCGATATATTTATAATAGATTATAAATATAACGTAAGATGACATGATCTTATAAACATCATGAAAATGATGTCCAAATAGTAAAAAGGGGATTCACGGTGAATTATCACCTGAAGCTGCAGCTCTGCTCGGCTTTATGGAGATTAATGGTGAGTTTAAACTCATTATTTAGCCTGGACCTCAATTTTACTGTTGTGTTGTCATAGTGTGAGTTTTAAGCAAAAATAAAAAAGGTGAATATTCTGGAGTATTTCGCAGCTAAAGCACAAAATGCTATTTACCTCTGGGGGTTGGTAGAGACCAAACACCGAGATAAAAGAGATAGAAAATTGTACTTGACGACTCCAAATCCAGGACTTTCCCATATGAACATTAAAGATGATAATACAACTATAATATTGTGTTGACGGTAACATGTTTCGACTGTAACATTGCCCTTTAAACCCCTGAAACAAAAACCCTTGAATAATTTTAAGACAAATTAAAACAGCAAATCCTCATAACTGACAAAACCACTTATAGAAGTATAGACTATAGTTTTTCTTCCAATCAATTCATGCGCACATAACAGTAACACAACTGGCTGAAGTTTAGTATGCGTCCATAACCTACACATAATGTACAACTGCTGGTCCGAGCTCTAAGTATGCAGACATGTGGACTTGAGCGAAGCGGTTGTGTTTCAGACTACAGAGGGGAGAGGACGGAGCTGGGGAAGCTGCCATTTTCCTTGGATTTTCCATTTAGCTCAACAGAAAGTTGGCCTGAAGCAGCAGCTCTCGGCCGACATTGGAGAAGCGGTCTGTTATCTGTGTCGGGCAGGAAAACGGCAACAGATCCGTCTGGTTGGATGGAAGAAATCTTTTTTCTTCCCTCTTTTCCTTTGCAAACATCTGTCTTTTGGTGAAATTTAAAGTCAGTTTGAAAGCGTTCACCTCTTAAGGGCGCTTAATCATGTAACGTTTAAGTGAAGATGACCCTTACAAACAACTTGTGGTGTTGTTTTCTTTTTCCTTTTTTTCACCTGCTCATCCCTGTAAGCCCAGTCTGATCCTGGGTGCTATCTTCAGACCGGCTCTTCCTCTCATCTGGGTCGTCTGAAACTTGCTTATGAGAGTCGTCAGATTGGTAGCAGCTGTGGCTGTTGGCCGGGTTCAAGCTGTGGGAGGCTGCGGCAGGCCAGCGGGGAGGAGCTCCAACATCTGGAAAAGAAGGAAAGCTGGCTGAAAGGCAGAGGCGAGGGCCCATGCAGCAACATGAGCGCTCCGTGAGCCAATCCTGCTGCAGCGTTAGCCACTTTGCTGTTGCTTCTTTGTGTGTAAATAAAAAGGTCTCAGGTGGATTAGTGCTGAACCACAGCTTTGCCAGTGATAAGTTCATTTAGAGGAAGGCATCTGTTCGGTAGAGAGCGTAACACAGAGTGGTCGACACGGTGAAAAGAGTGGACTGCTGTTATTGAGCTGCGACCCTGTGGGCCTCTCTTGATGTAAGAGCGTGTCTAAACATGTGGGAGCCGCCTGTTAGAGGAAAAAGGAGAAGGGGGTTGAGGTGGTGTTTGAGCTGGTCAAGAAAAATTCAGATTCCTCCTCTAATCTGCCCTCTTTGACTCGTCTTAGCATGGAGATAATGATTCTCTACGGCCAGTAACGCAATACCTGTGATGTCTAAAAGCTTTGTTAATGTCTTTATTTTAGTTTGACGGTGAGAGAAGGACAACAAATCACACACAACTGTTAAAACACAATAAATTCCATTGAAAGTGGGCGAAATCCAAAAGGAACACAATAAATGTCAGTGTCATCATTATCAATGTAGAACTTTAAACCAAGCACTTAAAAAAGATTAAAGATGAGAATAAAAGTAATAGTTTATAGATAAGTAACAAGCTGTTTATGAGAACAATTTGAGGCTGCCAGGTTGAGAGAAACAGCCATTCAGCTGGTTGGTGGACAGGACACCCACCACATCTGGTAACGTCTTCTGTCCCTGAACCTCCAACCTGAATGTTGTTCTAACAAAATACCTTATCACTGATCCATAAAGCCATTAAAGCTAACATTACTACTAAAGTATCAACTTAATGCATGCTAACACGCTCACAGTGACAATGCTACAATGTTGATGTAAGTTTGTTACCTTTAATTGTCAATGCAAGCCATTTTTAGAACGGCGGAGCAGAGACGCGAGCTGCTCAGAGCCATACGCTACAAAGGCTAATGGGATTTCTTAGTTTCCCTCGTCAAACTCATCAAATACACAATCCAACAACTCCAAAATGCTCTCACGGTCAAGCTGTGACCTGCACATTCACCACGCTATGAGATAATAACACAATGTAAAAGACAGAGTTGGAGAAAGAAACTCCATTAGCCTCCGTAGCGTAGCTCCGAGCAGCTCGCGGCTCTGCTCCACTGTTCTAAAAATAGCTTACACCAATAAAAAGTCATAATTATCAAACATACAGTTCATCACCATGCTGAGAACAATCCATCCATTATGTAATGATAATTTCCAACAATGATAGCTTCAATTCAATTCAATACTTTATTGTCGTCGTCAACTGCAACAAAATTGCGATAGAGCCATCACAGTCCAGCATAATCATTGTTTTAGCAGAGGAGAAGTTGAGGAAAAACTGAAGATTTGCAGTACAGTTAATGCTCCGAGGAACATTAATATGAGAACAAATTTCCATTGCTGGAGACTCCAGTAGTTATTGAGATATTTCAGCTTTGACTAAAGTGGTAGAGCAGCCGACCAACCAACATAACCATCACCATCCCGAGAGCCACGCGGCTAACAAAGCTGAAACTATGGGTTGGTTTTTATTCCTTTACTCAAACGGTGGTTAAAGTGAGTTTACGTGGGTCTGTTTATAACTTTGTGAGTCAGTCGGAGTCACAGCAGCAAGAAGGCAGGCAAGAGTTACTATAGATGTCACGTTTATTTCTGGTGAAGCAGTGCACTTTATCGTGCCATGGTAATTATATGTTATGGTCTGCAGAACTTCCAGCCAGGCAAAGTCAGTATAATTAACTTTCCTCCCTCCCAGTTTGCTCCTCATTCTTCAAACTTTTCCTTATTTTTTGCTCTTTTTATGCTCAAGTATCCAGAGAAAAAATGGTGAGAGTAGTGAACGCAGATCAAGCAGCAGTGAGTTGAGTGAGTGAGTGAGTGAGAGCGCGTTCCCTGAGTTTGCACAGCAGAGGGATGGAGGTGAACAGAGCGAGAGAGGCACACTGGCATCCCACCGGCTGCCTGGACAGAAGGGGCTTTCTTCTCTTCAGGATCCCCCACCGGTCGTCTCCAACAGGCCACAGTTTGTCGGCCAATCTGCCCACCGTTTACTGAGGAAATGTTCACTTAGTGCAGGAAGTCTGAGGTTTCCCCCCCGACGTTTGATTTCAGGTGTTACCCAAACAACACCGGGGTTATAAGTCAGGGCAGAACAACATAGGTGGGAACTAAACCCAGGGGGGGGCAGTTCACCAGTAAGTGATACGTAAACTATTAGTGACAGTAATCACACATTGTACCTTATGCAATAGTAGGTCACTCTAGTTTAGCAATATTAAATATATATATACAGTATATATATTGAGGCCTATTCTGATTATGTTTTATATAATAATGTTTTCCCGTAGAAGGATGATTGAGGATTGTGAAATAGTGAGTAATCAAGATCAATATATCGATATATTAAGTTTATTGAGCAGTGAAAAGCAAGTAAAAAAGAGGCGCTTAACAATAAGACAAAAAATCTGTATGTACAAAAACAGGCAAAATCTAGAATCAATGCATTTTGTTGTTTTGCTAATGAAAGAGCATTTGTTAATATATTTCATAGTTTTAGATTAAGCTGACATAGCATAACACTGTCAAATTGGTTCCCTCATATCACAATATATTTAAAAACAAAGACAAAATAATGGAGCAATAGTATTTTACACCAATCAGTAAATAAAACAATGAAATAATGCAAAAGCTTTAATAATTTACAAATTTTGCGAGGTAATAATTAACTTTTATGTGCACATGATGATCATAATAAGAAAACTGAAAGCTTATTATAATTGTATATGTACCCAAATAAACAAAAGCTTAATATATTTTCTATAAAATACTTCACAGTTACAGTGGGCTAATAAATATATCCACTCCTAATGTCTGTATATAGTTCCCTTCTTAACTGAGTGGTTTATCCTTTTTAGCACAGATCACCAAACTGATCCACCATGATTTGGCTTTAGATAGATTCATCGTATTTAGATTGTTTTCTCTCATCTGTCAGGAAGGACCACTATGGATATAAATATATACATATGCACAAACATAATGTAGGTCAAATACTGCGGCGGTGTGTTCCTCTCTCATAATAATCAGGGGTCCTTTTGCACCAGGACATTAGTGGTGTAGTTCCACTGACGTCCTGCAGGGGAAGTACGGAGCGCCACTCACTGCAGTTTCTTCTGAGCCAGCTGGGCCATCTCTTTGGCTTTCCTCCTCTTCAGCTTCTTCTTGAGGAGGAGCAAGTCGATGTAGACGATGTGATCCAACACCGTCGATGCGCAGAGGAGTCCGCCGTGTAGAGCTCCTGCGATCCCACAGCTGAACACGTCTTGGCCTGGAACACAGAGATACGTACAAGTTTCTGGACGAGGTGGAAATACCTGTTGGAGTCTGGGCTCAGATTCTCGTCTGTGTTTCCCTCTACACTGTCATTTTCTTCACAAGCTTTAGAGATAGTCTAATTTTATTTTGCTTAAAGTGTTTAAAGCTGTGCCACTTAACTAATTCAGCATAAATTGGCTTGAAACCTCTTGCATTTCATAATGTAATCCTAATTATCCTTCCCATCCTGAATTAATCAATCTGAGGGCTTGTCTGTGCCTGCGACATCTTCAATTACAAACCACAAAGCGCTGACTGTGCTTGAAGAAAACTTTAATATAAAATCCTTCAACAATTCAAAAAAAAAAAAAAAAGTTTCATACCTGATATGTAGAGGTTTTTGACGGGGGTGTTGCACCTGTTCCTCGCCACAGCCTCAGCATGGAAACGATCCAGGTTGTGCTCAGCTGAGTACATGGCTCCACGCTGGGCACCCAGGTAGTGCATGTTGGTCAACGGGGTCGCCACATCCTGGAAAACCAGCTGCAGAAAAAAAAAGTCATATAGGTTACACTGCAGCCCAGACAACCCACAGTAACCCTGACACCTTTATAAAAGGTAAAGCACAATAGAAACATACTCAATAATCTGGTAACATGTACCTTGTCTTTGATTTTCGGGAACACAGTGCAGGCCCAGTCGAAGAGGTTCTTAGCAAATTTCATTTTGTAGTTGTTGTACTCGTCGCCCCTTTTGCGCACACTAGTGTCCTTCCATTCCTCGAACCATTCATACTTCACCATAGTCAGTATTGTCATGCAACATTTTCCTGTAAGGACGAAATTTGGTCATTGATTCATCCTTTCTTTTATCATAAAATCCTGTTTCCTCTATTAATGGAGGGAAAAGTATAGGCTTTTTGTTTGTACCTGGGTGTCTTAATTTGGCCTCTGGATCTTTGGAAGATGGGACTGTGATGAACATCATGGGGATGTTATCTGGTGCATCCTCTTTGCTCAGTGCAAAGAAGTCATCCATCCTAAAAAGATGCAAAAACACATCATTAACATCATCATCAACTTTTAGAGCTTCATCAGCAACACTAAAGACTCCATGACTGTGGTATTAATACAGCCTGCAGCTCTGAGCTGACTGATCCTTTACTCCATCTAGAGGACAAAGAGGGAATTCCTGTTGTTGAATGAGCAACAATAGTATAAAAAAAATATGTAACTATATGTGTTTTTCTTTTAAATAAGGGAATAGATAAAGTTTACCCATAAAAAAGTGATTAATGTGTTGCTGTTCCTGGTTGCAGTCCTACTGAAGAGTCAGTTTTGCCCCCTTTGAGTTCATTGCATTTCCACTACTTATACAGCAGTGCTCCCTTCTGGCTGCTAAACGCTATAATCCCTATTTAGAGTGCGACGAGTGCTGTAGGTACTCACGACTGGTCCATATCGTTGTTCTTGAACAGCCAGAAGTTGGTGGACACGAGGCCCAACTCCTCCTCAGTTCCTTCAAAGCCAGAGAAGACCAGGAAGGATCCTCTGCCGTGTTTCATCATGTCCAGCCTCTCCTGAATATCTACAACGTGGGGAAGAGAAGAATTGTTATCATATAATAATTCAAGATATATATTATACACTAGAGTCTGTCCAGTGAAGTGAAATGGATCACATTGGTTGCTCACCTGGCTTGATTTGAATCTCAGGTGGAAGGAGCTTCTGGAAGGTGGTGAAGATGCCACAGTTTGAGACGACCACAGGTGCACGAACCTCCACTTCCTCTTGACCTTTCCTGACTTTCACACCTGCCAAACGACACATCATCATCATCATCACACACTTGAGGTTAGTCACCTCGCCTGGAAAGCCAAATCTTTTTGGCTTTTAAAAATCTGGAAGCCTGAGCTGCTGCTGGATTCATTCTCACCACAAGCTGCTCCCTTCTCGTTGATCAGGATCTGGGTGACCGGAGCTCTGACCAGACAGTTTCCTCCATACTTTTGAATTGTGCGGATGATGTGGAAGGCGATTTCACTGGCACCACCTCTAGGGTAGTAGGCGCCTCGTTTGTAGTGGTGAACCAGGAGGGCGTTGATCAGGATACTAGAGTCCTTAGGAGGCACACCTACATGAGGAAGAGAAAGTACAGCAGATGGACAAATAATTTAGTTCAGGATAATATAACAAGTCATCACTAAGAGTTTAGAGCCATCATGTTAAATTTAAAGGAGACATATGGTGCCTCTTTTCCACAAATTAAAATACTTCCCAGGTGTCTTAAAGACATCTGTGACATGCTTTGATCAAAATATCTGAAGAATCAAAGATCACAGCTCTTTTCATCCTCTCAAAACAGCCCCGTTCAGAACAGCTGGTTTCAGTGCCTGTCCCTTTAAATGCAAATGAACCACTGCTTGCCCCGCCCCTTCTATTGGTACTGGTCCTCAGAGTGGGATTATGCAAATTTGAAAATAGATGACATCATTGTATGACAACTGAGGGGACAGCTTGTAAAACCACATGGATTTCAACCTTGAGAGCCTAAAAATTACGGATTTTTTTTTTGTCACTTCTCACATTTTGGGGGCTGTAAGGTAAGACAAACACCCAAGAGCCTTCAAAAAAGTGATCATTTCCATTATATGCCTCCTTTAAGGTGATCAAATATCCATTGAGGAGCCATCGGACAACTCATTTCAATCATCTGACCTCGGTTCACTCTGAAAATTTGACTATAATTCCAAAACCTGCTCTATTTTTGCAGACCCACCATAGAAAAGGTAAGCGAAGATGACTTGCAGGTCCTTGTTGCTGGTCAGGGTGTTCGCCAGATCTGTCGCACATGTGCCAGTCAGACGGAAGACCGGCGAGCAGAGGTTTGCGATGCCCGATTTCAACAGGAATAAAGACACCCACTGAGGGATCAGCTTCAGAGTTGCCAGATAGTGCGTCTTCTTAGCCGAGATCTTTTGGAAGAAAGAAGGAAGTTTGAAAGGGTTTTAGATTTTAGAGGCAGATGACGGACTAAAAATATGTGTCCGCTTGCCCTCGGTACCTTCATGATTTTGAAGAACGACTCGATGGCCTCGGTTTCGTCCGGGAATTGCTTCAACAAATGTGCCTTCATCTCCGTTTTACCAGAGAACATGGTGTACTCTCGTTTCTCCTCACCCAGGCCGATCTGGATGGTGTCGAAATGTTGATTGAGCTCCTGGAACTCCAGCTGACCCTCCGAGATCTGGTCGAAGGCAATACGCAGCAGACTGTTCTCATGGACCTGACCGATGTAGTGAAGTCCTGGAGGGAAGAAGAATCAGACAATGAGGTACGAATGCATATTTTTGATCGGGGCTGGTACATCAGCCTTTAGGCTTTTGAGGAGCAAAGTGAACAATTAGTAGTTTCCTTCTTTTCTTTATCAAAAATCATACCTTTTGGGGGGATTTTAGATGTTTGGTTTGGTCAAATTAAATGATCTGAAGGTGTCAGAAAATGTCCTTTTCATACAATGTTTCCACACGCTTGTGCACAGTTGGAGAAAGGTTACTCACTACTGTGTCTTATCAGGTTGCACCGTGAACACACCGTGATCAAACTGCTGTGGTGTGCTCCTAGATATTGCAGGGTCCCTGATAACAGGTCGCTCAGGTCCCCAAAACAGCAACTATCTGTTTGCCATATCTACTGTATATCTATTCACGTTACATGGGTTGTTTTTACCTCTTTTGAACTGAAGACAAATTCCTTATTTGTCTGGTTCATTTACTCAGAGTTTGAACAAATTCACTTTAAAGATGGGGGAAAAAAAGTCTTCTTACCAACATCAAACTCAAAGCCTTTCTCTATGTAGGTGTGGCAGCAGCCTCCGGCCTGGTCGTGCTGCTCCAGCACCAGGACTTTCTTCCCGGCTTTGGCCAGCGTGGCTCCAGCTGTCAGCCCGCCGATACCACTCCCGATGACGATGACATCCAGATTCTGAGGCACCTTGTCAACACTGAAACCTGGACGGACACATGTCATACAGACCTGGTTTTAATATGGTAAAAAATATATCATTCTTCTTTTTTTTCATGAAAAAGACATTGTAAATGTTATCACATCCAAATGCGTTGCATAATTCGGTTACATAATTCAGTCTGAAGGTTGCTTTGCACACCTCTCCAATTTATTTCCTGAATGTCTTATGTCGGCAATAAACAACAGATTAGGCCGTTAACATATTCATGAGGTCATAATCCAATTAAGATAAAACACAGAGATGAAGAGTAATTGCTGTACTAGTGCTAATCTAAACTCTGAGTTATGACACAGCAAACAGGTCATTTAGATAAAACTTTATCAGCACAGTTTAGCGGGTAAAAAACCTAGAGTGAGTTAGTTTTATGTACTTTTAAGAAGAAACAGAATGGCTTCCTACCATCACCTTTAAACTTCAAGAATTACCATGTTGTATCTCATTTGTTTAATTTGTACAAACTCAAAAAGAAAATCCAAGTGTAAGTAAAAACTAAAACTTTCCCCCCATTAAATTTTTATTCCAACACTGAAGGAATTACTCTAAATTTTGCTGCATTTTTTTATTGGTGGTTATTATTTTTGGACACAAGTTCTTATCATTTTAGATTTCAGTTCTTTTTCAAAAGAGTTGTTGTTTTGCTGGCTGGTGTTTTTTTGTGTGACGCTAGCTATTATTGCATTATTCTGTCCTTATTATACATCTTATATTCTCTTAATATTGACAAACTATTCTAGATAATAGTACATTTATTTGTTAGCGCCTGTCAAGGCACTCAAGGTTGCCTTACAAATAAATAACAGAATACTTAGAACAGTTAATACAGATTGTATTGTATTGTACAATACAATACAATAAATTGAGCAGAAAGGGAGGAAAGCCAGCACACTCAAAACCCCTTCGAAGAGTTTTATTGCAGGACATGTAGGGCAAGCACTCAGACTAAAGTCTTTTTCACTTGTCGACATTCAGTGACATTTGGTAGAAACGTCTGTGTGCTTGTCCTTCCTGTCCTGCAATATAACTCTTCGAAGGGATTTTGAGTGTGCTGGCTTTCCTCTCTTTCTGTTTTGCTGTAGTCATGCACCTCCTAAAGTGTTTTGCCTTTTTTGTGAGTATTCGCTTCTCTTTTTTTCACCTTAAATTGAGCACACACAAACCTAATCATCTGGTAGCAAATATAGATCTTTGTCAAAGCAATGCATTACATCACCAATTAGTCATAGTGCTGCACACGCACACATTTTTTTTTAAAGAGTGATCATTTTACCATTCTTGATGACTTTGTCCCGTTTCTTCTGGTCAAACTCCCGAGGTCCAGGAGGCCTCACCGACTCCAGGGAGAACGGGCTCGGTTTCCCAAACAGGTACCAGTAGGTGCCTCCGGCCCAAAGAATCAACCAGACTAAGAAAATCAAGAGCCACATCATTGGAGATGATCAAATGTCTGTGAGTGGCGACTCTTTAGCAGCGTGTTGACGGCAGCAGTGCGTCTGAACGCTGCTCTGCTCATATGGCGGCTTTTATTATGCAGAGTGGCAAAGGTCTGGAGGAGGGGAGGAGGGGGGGTGCAGGAGTTTGATACGTAAAGCTATTCATGTTATGACAAGTAATAAAGATAAAGCGGTGAAAGACCCATTTTTTCTGTAGTGATGACAGTGCACAAATGACAATAACTGTGTGCCAGCTGTTGCACAGTTACTTAACAGTGACCAAAAATACTGTCTTGTAGATATATTTTTTAATTTTTCTACATAGATATAAACCATGTTATGAAAACTGTATGATATCAGCGTAAACAAAAAGTTTCTTTGCCTGCGTAGTGACTGTAATTTACTCAAAAGTTGTAATCTTGAAGGTTTCGAAACATTTTGTTTTCATCCTTCACGTAGTAGTAGTTAGTCATTTCAGTAAACTTATAGGAAAACCTAGATAGATTAGATTATGCCATATCCTCAATCGCCTTTCTCTGATAAGGCAATTAAGATAAAGACAAGTATATGGACAAGTCATCCTTGGTGATAGGGACGGTCCAGTTTTATTTCTTTACAACGATGTATCTGAGCCAAATCACTGAGTTTCAGCTCTCAAGGTCCAATGAATACAGAAATGTCGTGGTGACATTAAAGAAGAAATGCAAGAAGACGCTTGAGTGTGCAAATAATTAAAATCACTCTGGAGGTACTAGCTAACTAAATCCACAGTAAATTTCATCTGAAAGTGGATGAATAAGAAACAATTACTGTATCTTGTGATAACATAGTTTTTTAATGTGCTATAATAATTTCACATATAGTGTATGCATGGACTTTGAACTCCAGTTATGCATTAGTTCAGTTGACTTTGAGCTATAGATTTAATCTGCAGCCACAGATAACGTGAACCACAACAAAGCCACAAGCTGTTACGCCAGAGCCGGTGAATGCAAGATGTAACTTAAAATACAGGTTCAGCTTGACTCGTTGCAGGTGTCGCATGCTGTAACAGGTAGAGCGCAGGTGTAACCAACAAGGCTCTGTTTCATTTAGTTGTTGACACTGTAAATGTAATTAGTTACATCCGTGTTTGGCAGGTCCATTCAGTTTCCTCATTAATGTTAAACACAGTACTAAAATGAATATTGGTATCAGACATTTAGATTATTTTAAATAAAATAATCCAGTGGTCATAATGTCATATAAATTACAGCCATTTAGATTAGACGAATCCACAAACATACCGCTTACATGACCAGTGTTATCTTAATTAATGGTATCATCAAATATTAGCATGGAACTGGGATCGCCAGCTCCAGTGCTACAACATCCTTTGCCCTTTATCTGCAGCAGGGAGCTCAAAGTTTAGAGGTTGTTTTGACTCCTGTGTGTTAAGCTATAGGTAGGCTAAAGACACCTCAGTACTTAACATGATAAGTGGGTCAATATACACCAGGAAAGAAGTCAAGTTGTTCAAAGTTGCTGATACAGCGTGTGCTTCCTGAGGTAACTGGGCTGAAAAGGTGTAAAGCAGGCGTATGTACTGTATGTGTGTCGTTAAAGTTGTGGTTGCAAATGTTTTTAAAAAAAACGAATGATGTGCATTTGTCGTTTCCTCCCCGGATTGAAAATGACACTAATTGGATGGAGAGCTGGAAAAGGAAGCCGCGGGAATAAGCTTAAAGTCTTTGATACAGGAAGCAGCTCCGTGTCAACAGTCACCGACTGTGCAGCAGAGAAATCCTATTAAGATTAGACTAAGCAGGAGCTGCACGACTCCTGTGACTTTGCCCTGCTTTGTCTAATAACACAGGTGAATGTCATGTTGACTTAAACTGATCTATTGTCAGATGTTGGACATAAAAAAACAAACAAAAAAAAACATGGTTAACCTCAACAATGACACAAAAGTCCAATAGGTGTGAAGTGAATGTGAGATCTACTAACGTAAAGCAATAATGAGAACAGACAGGCCAGGTCAAAGCTTCATACAGCTATTTGCATTTAATTACAAATTCACAAACATATTTTCATATCAACAGATACACACGCACGCATCCAGTGGCGGAAAAGGGTCTCTCTCTCCTGGTGGCAGTAACATTACAGGTCTGAGCTTTTTTTTTCTCTTTTCTACTGTACTTCTTTTTTTTTTCTCTATTCCTCTACAGGAATATTACAGCTCCCATACAAAATCCACACCGCTTTCCCCTGGATGTACGTGTGCTATGTTATTATGCAGCCTCCCTTGTCTCCCTTGTAGGGGTTCTTGTCATCCGGGACTCCCTTGATCAGCGGGTCGTTCGGTGATAGTCCTTCAACATATGCAATAGTGTCTGCACAGTTTGCGCTCACCTGTTGATCAGAGGAGAGGTAAATAAATAAATGTGAGCCTCATTTTAATACAATTAAATCAGAGAAAATTAGGTATTTTTCACACAAATTGTAAGAAATATATACTTACTGGTGTCCTAGCTGTGCTCACTTCCTTCTTTAACTGGTCCAGCTCCATTTTCAGGATCTCCTTATCTGACATATCACGAGCCATCTTGGCTGTAAAGAGAAATCAAGATAATTGTGTTGAAAAAGTGCAACAAAATCCCTAAAAAGAAGGCTATAACATGTAGTTTCTTTAGGTTATTTGTCGTTTCCTTCAAATAGAAGTAAATCCAGAAGAAAGAGAAGGGAAAAAAACAAGTCTTTACCTGTTGAATGTCAGGATCCCCAACACTCAGAAAAGGTGTTGGCTCCTAAGAGCTCATCAACTGTCTGCCTTCCTTTTGGTCCGGTTTGCTTCTTCACACTGACTGATCTGTGCTGTCCCACTGCTCTTCATCCCGGCTGATCCCCCCCCCAGGATTGGTCCTGATGTCACCAATCCCCCGTGATGAGATTAAACAATCAGGTGCCGTAACCTTCTGAACAGGAAGGAGGAGGAATATGCAGATCCAATGTGGGGATGTGGGGGGGGGGCCCTGAAATAGAAACGATGGATGCGTTCGTCACCGTTAATTGTGGTGCATTTGCCAAATCACAAGATAGAGGGAGGTTTTATATACAGTCATATCTACTTCACTTCTCATCATCAATGTCACCAGCTAATCAATGCATTCAAGCTGCAGTGTTTGGTCTTTGCAGCACATACACACAGGAAGTAAAAAAGAAACATTAGCTCATGAGTTGGTGTTTACACTAACTGTACAAGATGAGCGCCGGGGCCTTTCACCAAGAGGAAGGAAGCCAAGTCTTCATCACTGATTTGATTATAAACTTTAATCTCTCAGTCTATCCAATCAGTTGCACTTAGTCGTTCAGTGTCTTTCTGTTCAACATGGCCGATGCTCATATTTTTCTAAAGAATTTTGTTTTTTGTGCAAAGTCTGATTCTGATTTGGCTCTTTTATTCATGTTTGTTTATTCATATTTTGGTAAGATTTTAATAAAGACATGAATGCATACTGTGTATAGTGTTCGTTTAGTATAATTGCACTGTCTTCTGTGTAACATTGCTGACTGTTTTCACTCAATAAGATAATGATATTGTGCAATTGTTTCTTTCAGTGCTATATGTCTCTAAAGACAAACAAACTGGTTTGTCAAATATAAAAACCAAAACCCACAAACCCAACTATTCTGTGTGCCTTTCACCTCCACCTGACATTTCATCTGAGACATGACAAACTACTGATCCTTAACTAAACCTTCAGCAGGTCTCACAGTAAGCCTTTTTTAGGATCTAGGTTAGTCTCATCCACTCAAGATTAACCTCGTACACGTCATCGTGCATTAAGAGCAGTGTGTGGTGACGCCCCTTATCGTCACTGAGCAACAAAAGACATTTTAATTGAAGCATTAATACATGAAGCACTAAACTCAAACCATTTGAAATAAATTCCTTTTAATATTGCTCATGAGTCTAACACTTTTTAATGTTTCATACTATTTCAGAGAACTCCTCATAATCAGAATCTAAAAAATCCTTAATTGTCATTGTATGGACGTACAACTAAATTATGGGTGTAACAAACAAAAGACATGAGAACGTATATAACATACACTTGCATAGAAAAGTGTTTGACGAGTAATAAAAAGTACTGTCATCATAAAGTGCAGTGTGTAAAATGCAATTGATAGCAGCCATTAATGTATCTGAGCGTTTAGAGCAGCGATGCCTCTGGGAAAGAAACTTGCAACTCTCATTTGCAGTTGTGCTTTAATGATTAGTGAATGGACAGAAAATCAATCAACTATCATTTTATGATAATGAAAAAATTGAATAGATGTATAATTTATCAGATTATTAAACCACTGAGGTTTACCAATTTTTGATTTTACAATTCACATAAACTACATGATCTATACATTATTGTATTGATTATCGATTCATTATAAAGCTGTAAGAGAAAACATGGATTAAGACAAATTAATTTTGGAATTCTTTAACATCAATTCTTAATATGTAAACTCTGACAACAATTTGTATTCCTTTACCAGAAGACTTAAGGATTTTAAAAAAGTTTGCCTGTTTAGTAAATCAATACTTGAACACTCATTTTGTGTTTTGCTATGGTCTTTTTTCTTTATTTTCTTATAAATTACCCTATAAACATGAGGTCCAGTAAATCAAAACTCACTTCAAATCTAAACAGGAATCCCACTTTATCATACAGTGTTATGTGTAAATTCATTTTTTAATTCGTTTCACTTAAACTTGTCTGCGAGATTCAAAAACTTGACTTGGAGAATAAGGTCAAACTGCAGCTACAGACCCATTTTCCTCCAGTGACCTCTAACGTTTCCTGTGATGATCGGCTTTGTCCTGTAGGTGGCAGTGTCGAATCTTCATAACGCTTTTAGTCCAGCCCACTTCACCCTGTCAACCAATGGGAGCACGCCGTTACCCTGCCGCTGATCGCCTTTTCAAAATAAGAGCTTCGCAGTAAAATATGACTTCTTCTCCGCGTTCTAAAGAGCGGCGGGACTTTTATTGTGACACGTACAGGTATTTCGACCGGAAGCCCATTCTACTACAGTGTCTACTCGGCGGGTTTGGGAGAAAACTGAGGGAGGCAGCCATGGCAGCTCCCAATAGGAAGCAGGTTTTCAAGTTTCTCAGTCAGTTTGGGGCGTTTATTTTGACCCGGTTCGGGTTTTGGAACTGTTTCTGTATGTTGATGCTGTTTGCTGAGCGAGCCGACTCGAAAAGGTAAAAAATCACTCAGATGCTAACGCTAGCTAACGAGCTAACTCTGCTCTCACTAACTTGCACAATTTGACATAGCATAGTTATCTTATCAAAACAATGTGTATGTCTCCACCTTTTCGTATGTTTTATAGTAAAAGCGTGAATCTACCAGCTAGCTAACTTGGGGGTTAAATTCATCAATAATTAATCAGACAAGACCATAGCACATAAGACTGCAGACATATGGAGTTTGTTAGATTAAAACTATAAGTTACATTACTGGTATGCCTGGTCTGTAATTTTCTGTCAGACAGAGGGCTCTCTGTAATTCGCCCTGTCAAATTGTGGTTTAAATGTCTTGTGCACACTGGGTGTGTATTGTTTAAGAAGACTACCACACCCCTCTTTACCCTGCAACCACAGCAGCTGGGGGAGAGGTATGATTATTTCCTCCTGGATGGAAGATGATCAATTATAAAGCTATTGAACACATTATTCTCCTTTTAGGGCTTTAGACCGCTGGGCACTTTCTTTTTGGGGCTTGTTTCACAGAGGTGTGGTAGTTTACACACCAGTAGATTAAAATAAATGGTGAGATTGAATGAATGAATGAAAGCTTTATTTCAATTATTTGTATAATATGTAACACATTTAAAGCACTTAAGTCAATACAACTTTGCATGTTTGAAAATGAGTAGGAAGAAGCATTAGCTTATTTAGACCTACCGACTTCCTGTATATCTTTTTCTTCTTCTTTCCAGGGTTAAACGAGCAATTACATACTTTTGCTCAATATCACATGTTATAAGTTG
Organism: Decapterus maruadsi; assembly: GCA_030347415.2. Classification (NCBI taxonomy): domain Eukaryota; kingdom Metazoa; phylum Chordata; class Actinopteri; order Carangiformes; family Carangidae; genus Decapterus; species Decapterus maruadsi. The sequence goes on along the minus strand of CM064888.1, from coordinate 5,109,291 downwards.
CAGTTTTATATTTTTCATGGACTTGAACAGACAAAGAAGTTTATCAATTTGGAGACATCATTTGGGATTGAAAAAAGCTATTAAATCGCAATATTGCAAATATATCATAGGTGTCGTGATAATATCAAACTGAATTCCCACCCAGAGTTTCAAATAATATAAACAATGTGTAAAGAGTAGATATATAGATGTAATAATTAGACCACGATTGTTGGTTTAACATGCTTTTTTTTCCCTTTGTCATCTCCAGGAAGCCGGACATCCATGTCCCGTACCTGTTTGTGGACATGGGAGCTGCAGTGCTCTGTGCCAGCTTCATGTCCTTTGGAGTGAAGAGGAGGTGGTTCGCGATGGGTGCTGCCATACAACTGGCCGTCAGCACATACGCAGCGTATGTAGGAGAACAGGTGTACTATGGAGACTGGCTTAAGGTGAGTCGGCTTCTGTTATGTTACAACAATTACCTTTTTTTTTTTTTTTTTTTTCCAACTTTTTTTATTGGGTTTTGCAGGTGAATACAATTGTAATCAAATGTGTACAATATTGTCCGTTTTTTCTTGTAGAGAAAAACAAAACAGAACAATACAGCAGTGATATTGACGTATCAATCACAGAACTAGAACAGCTGTAGAACAATACAGAAAATAAAAGTAAAAATTAAATAAAATAAATAGTTAAAAACAAAAAGGGGTAATAATAGGACATCAATAACCAATAAAAAGAAAAGATCAGGAAAGGAAAAAAAAAGAAAAAAAAAAGAATATATATATTTGGATAAATATATAAATAAATAAGATAATAAATAAAATAAAAAATAAAATAGACACACCAGTCATAGTAAACTTCACAACAGACATAACCTTCAACACCACAGAAATAATGTACCCCACTAAGCTGCTTCTGTCATCAGTCAGGGGTAGGTGGAAGATCTGTTGTCTTAACAAATTGTAAAATGGGCCCCATACTTTCCCAAATTTACTGGAGCACTGGATAAAGATAACCTAATCTTCTCCATTTAAGAAAATTATCTCTAATCCAGTGGGTATGACAGGGCGGTTTGTTGATTTCCAATTAATTACTTAATCTTCTGGCTGTCATCTCCAGGAAGCCGGACATCCATGTCCCGTACCTGTTTGTGGACATGGGAGCTGCAGTGCTCTGTGCCAGCTTCATGTCCTTTGGAGTGAAGAGGAGGTGGTTCGCGATGGGTGCTGCCATACAACTGGCCGTCAGCACGTACGCAGCGTACGTAGGAGAACAGGTGTACTACGGAGACTGGCTTAAGGTGAGTCGGCTTCTGTTATGTTACAACAATTACCTTTTAAATGTGTTTGGTTTGTGTTGCTGAAATTACACACTGTTTTTTCCATTTCTCCTTTGTTAATGTTAATAAGAGCTCAACATCTGATGCTGGATAATTGCGTGTGATGTAAAATAGACATTTCTTCTTTCACACTTCTATTCTACACCTCTTCACCTTTTCAACTCTGCACCTCTTCAATAAACTGCCACAGAGTCTTTTATGTATCAGACCCCAGAGCAGGGATGAAAGTGCCCCAGAGATCAGAGATGCGTATCAAATTGGATCTAGGTCACCACCACGAGGCTGAAAGTGGATTTATCAGAGAGTGTCACTGTCACAGGAAAACCTGCTTCAGATTGTTACAGCTTGAACTTTATCGCCCCGCAGGTACGGATGTATTCCAGAGCGATGGCCATTATCGGAGGCTTCCTGGTCCTGGCCAGTGGAGCCGGTGAGGTGTACAGGCAGAAAGCTCGCAGCAGATCCCTACAGTCTACAGGGCAGGTTTTCCTGGGAGTCTATCTCATTTGCATGGTAAGAGACCAATGTAAATGTTTTGTGATTATCTGTTCGTGTCTGAACAAGAGCAGAGCATTCACAGAACAAATGTTGTTATTATTATAAGGAGTTTTTTATTACAAGAACATTAAACATTAACTCTTAAACCATGATGGGTCATTTCAATATTAGTTTATCATTCATTATTCATATTTTTTATTGAAGAATGATTCTATTCATTTAGGAGGTTCATATTTATTTATTTGTTTATTTGCACTATCAACAGAGGGGAAAACTCAAAACTGTTCCTTTTGTGTTTTATATATATACATATATATATACAAATTTTTAAAAAGTTTGGAAACATTATTTCAGTCAGTCATTTCTTCCATTCAGTAATACCACTTGGTCTCGTATTTTATATCATTGGAAAGCCTGATTAGTCGCCTTTACAACAAGGTACAACCTGTAAGAAACGTGCATTTGTGGAATGAGCAACACAGCTAAATGTGTAGTCAGCACTGCAAAAAATGTCATCAAATAATAAAATTATACAGTATATTGTATCATAGACTCATAGATCATTTTGTGTGTATCTGTGTACATAAAATCAACACATACAGGTCAGATAATAACAAAAACATAAGCACTTCATGTGTGAATCTAAATCAGATGAACCTGCTTGTGTTCTTAGTGTTGTAATGAATATTGCAGTACCACTCTCCCTCCACCAGGTGTACTCCCTCCAGCACAGCAAGGAGGACAGGCAGGCCTATCTGAACCACATCGCCGGGGGAGAGATCACGCTGATGCTGCTGGAGGTGCTGTTCGGGGTGCTGGCTCTGGCCTTCCTCTCCGGCTGCTACATCCGCCTGGCCGCTCAGATCCTGGCCACCGCCCTCCCGCTGGTCGTCCTGCTCATCGACGGCAACCTGGGCTACTGGCACAACACGCGCAAGGTGGAGTTCTGGAACCAGATGAAGCTGATAGGACACAACGTGGGCATCTTCGGCGCCGCGCTCATCCTTGCGACTGACGGCTGAGCCCCCTCCCTCCCTCCTTACCCTCCTTGGACGTTTTAAATGCACTGCAGATGTGTGCAGGATGAGATTGTTGGCCTTTGCTGTTCGCCACTGCCCGACTTTGTTTGCAAAGCAGCTGTGGCCCAGTGACCTCTCAGGATTCAGACTCTCCAAGCCGTTGGACGTTCGCCAAGCCGTTGATTGTCATGGCCTAGCAGGTGGTAACTCTGCTTTTGCAAGAAAGAGGAAAAACCCCACGCTCCCTGTTCCTGTTCGTTTGTTTTTTGCATTTTAATTAATAATTTATTTGGATTCATGTTTACATTTTGTCTTTGTTATGCTCTGAATTGTGAGTATGAGTATTTTATACCTGCAGGCAAAATACCGTTCACTCCAAAAATTAGTCTTAAAATAATTATTTCTTAAATGTTATGGTTCAGATGTTTTACAAATAAAGGGAAACTCTAAATAAATTATGTGGCATTTGCTAAATAAAACACAATTTTTTTTCCTTGCTTTTAACTCTTGCATTTACATTAATGTAAAGTAAAATGTAGGTTTTCATTTTATTTGGTGATCTTTTTTATCTTCTGTGTAAAACACATTTTATACGAAAAAAGTGTGCTTACAGTACATGATGATGAAAGTTTCATCATTCAGACTGGGCCGCTTTCTTTCAGTGTAAACTTAAGTTATACTGCAATAATATTTATGTTGATATATTTTATATATTAGCAATCTGCTTTCTATTAAAGTGAACAGTGTTGCAAAAGATTAGAGTATTAAGACTTATAATGGACTGTGCATGGTGCAGCAGTACGTTGTTATTAAATATAAAATCTCTAAGTAACATTTTCACCTTTTCATCTTTATTTCACATATAAACCTTGTTATACCTTTTTGGTAAAACTACATGAAGGTTATGATATGTTTGTTTTTTGTTGAATCTGCTTTGGTGCTGATCGTTTCAGAGGCTGCAGTTTGTGGAGCTGTACTGAGCTTTGAAGAGATCTGTGTGTTTATTTAATTAAAATTCACTGATGTAAATGGGATGGACAAAAAACACATGCAATAGCAAAATAAACATTGAAGCACGCCTCTTTAAAGCAGGTTCAATTAAAACAAACACTGTAAAAACCCTTGTTATAAATATGGTAGGATTTGTAATGGGACTGCATTAGGCATCATGAATAATTAACTGGTAGCTTAACTAAGCTAAGATTTGCAACAGATGGAAACAACTCATCCTGATGAGTTTATCTGCTTGTGTTGAAGCAAAAAAGTGAAAAAATAAAAATCATGGTAGTTACAATGGTTTGGCTTTTGACCATTAAAACGAAGAAGACACTATAGCACATTTCCTGCCAGAAGCAACTCCAGTGTGCTTCAAAGTATGAATGCACAAATAGCAAAGTGAAAGCAGTGTATTGTACAGTTCTATACAAATAATAATAATTTTAAACTTTTAAATCAGAAAAGGAGAAGATATCAGAGTGGATGTTGTTGTTCCATGTTTACGTGACTGTAAATGCTCCAGGTGAACACGCAGACTGGGGTTCAGCCCTCAAACTCTAATGAGGTCAGCAGATAAAGGACAGATCAGATCACAGAGAACAAACAGATGACACAGAGATGCAGCTGCACAGATGTCAACTAAGTTATTCAATACAAAACATCATTTCTCTTGTCTCTCTGCCTCTGCATCGCTCGCAGCGTGTTTGTTCTTCTGGTTGTGCTCTGCTTTGACCAGCGCTCCGATCACGGCTAGCAGCACCGTGATGGTGATGACGAGCACCGACGCCGTCTCCACCAGGCACAGCTGGCTGTCCAGGGAGGCCAGGGAGCTGCCGGCCTGCTGGGGGGGAGCGCGGCAGACGATGTCCTTGTAGTCCTCCACGTGCAGGTGTCGAACCTGCTGGATCTTGCTGAAGACGCGCTGCAGCTCGCAGTCGCAGATCCAGGGGTTGAGGGACATCTGGAGCTGGGTGTTGGTGGTCTGCAGCTGCAGGAAAGTCTTGAACCTGATGCGATCCAGCTGGTTCCCCCGGAGGTCCAGCAGAGTGAGTCTCCACAGAGGAGCCAGAGCTTCGGTCTGGATCAGGGAGATGTTGTTGTGGCCGAGCAGCAGCAGCTCCAGGCTCTGCTGCCGGGTCAGCACCTCGTCCTGCAGCGCGTTCAGCCTGTTGCCCTCCAGGTTCAGGAGGCTCAGTCGGGACAAGCTGCTGAACGAGCCCACGTCCACGGCTCGGATGTGGTTGTAGCTCAGGTCCAGTCTCCTCAGGTTCTCACAGTCCGTCAGTGAGCCGGGGCCGAGCCGCTCCAGCAGGTTGTGGTCCAGCCGCAGCTCCAGGAGGGAGGACAGACCGTCAGAGAAGTCCTGAGGGATCCAACGCAGCTGGTTGAAACTCAGATCCAGCCTCTCCAGGAACTGAAGCGACGACAGAGACTAAAAGACAGACACGAGACGAAGCATCAATCAGGAACCATTACACTGTTTACTCTTGGACACTGGTATTAAAGGGCACATATTATGGAAATATCACTTTTTTTTAAGGCTTCTTTGACATATATTTGGGTGTTTGTTTTGCCTTCCGGCCCCCAAAAAGTGAGAATTGACAAACAAATCCATAATTTTCAGGCTCCCTATAGGTTGAAATCCATGTGGTTTCACAAGGGGTTCCCAGTGGTCTGACAATGATGTCATTAGTTTTCAAATTAGCATAATACCACCCCTACCTGTGAGTACTGGTACCGGTAGAGGGATGAGCAGTGGTTCATTTGCATTTAAAGGGACAGGCACTGAAACCAGCGGTTCTGAACGGGGCTGTTTTGAGAGGATGAAAAGAGCTGTGATGTTTGATCCTTGGGGTATTTTGACCAAAGCATGTCACAGATACATCTTTAAGACACCTGGGAACTATTTTAAATTGTGAAAAAGGGACATCATATGTCTCCTTTAAATGATTATACTATATACAACAACTCCACAATATTTCTGAGGGAAATATCAAAAACTACTCACTGATTTGCTCAGAAAAAGAATAACTTAATCATTGATAGCCTAATCATTTTAGTCATCTATCTATCTAACTGTTTTCTGTTCTCATTGGACACAGTCAGAAATGTCAGGATGAAACTTTGGACTTTCTTCCCATTTCCTTACATTTTATAGACTTAATAGTAAATTGACTGATGGGGAAAATAATAATATAGTAGTTGCAGTTACATTGTACGATCAAACCCATTCACAGTGAGGTAAAACCAGATGAAGACAGACTTAAGCATCATTAAACCCTCAGTAATTTATTTTTTTGTGGACTTTTGCTCATGAAATAGTACATAAACTATTTTTTATAATAGAGGATGTTAAATAGTTTTAAACTCCTCAGCTGCTACATTATTCTGCTTACACAAAAATGCACCAATAATGATGATTAGATATTAAAATAGTGATATTTTTAGCATCTGGAGTTAATTTTAATAATCAAATTCACTGATGTATTTTATGACTGATGCAACATAAATAAAAGTTCAGATTAAAGTAAGATTTTAGACTCTCCTTCCCCCTCTGGTCTAAAACCGAGTAGCCTAATGTAGATCATTCATATCCCTTGTACCTGTGGCTGCAGAGTCTGGATGCTGTTGTTGCACATCTGGAGGATCTTGAGTGACCACAGCCCCGTGAAGGATCTGTTGTGCACATCCGTGAGCAGGTTCCCGCTCATGTCCAGCAGCCAGGTGCCGTGGGGGACGGCGGGAGGGACGTGCACCAGCCCGCGAGACCTGCAGTCCACCAGGTCCGAGGACTCGTAGCACAGGCAGGAGCTGGGACACGGCCTGAGGCCCAGCGCTGCGTTCAGGAGCAGGAGCACAGCTGGAAGCATCCACATCATCTTCTGCTTAGTTCACTGTCAGCTCACAGTGTGGTAAAAGGCATGGCCGCCACCACCGCCCTGGTTTTTCTTTTCTTTCTTTCTTTTTTGTTGTTGTTGCAGCAAACACATGCACATGAAGCAGGAGAAGCCGTTTGAATGGAGTGACAGTGATGTCATTTCAGCAAATTGTCTGTGAGCGGACATTGAGAATTCCTGATTAGAGAGGGATTATGGGCTTTAACGGATAATCACCAAACAGTACCCGATCTGGGGAACAAACCTGGTCCGGTTTGGACTTTTTCCTAAACTAAGGATTTTACATCTGCTCTTCTATAACATGAAACTGTCTTTTTTTATCTCCTTTTTAAATTAAAGTTACTCCATCCATCCTTACCCCATATTTCAGCAGCATCATGTTGCATCAGGTTACACGGATATTTCATAACTAAAGCTACCTCACTGCTGAGGAAAACCAGGTTTTAACCCCTTAATTAGAAGAAGCCTGTTCAATGCAATTACACTGAACATTCACACATTAATTAAACTGTGTACAGTGTAGAAACAGTCCTGAATTTGATTATTTGCATGTTATATTTGCCTTTCACAGGCATTTGATCAGTCTGTTGGGACAAAACGAGACATTTAAAAATGCCAGCTTGTGTTTTGGGACAGCAATTTCACAATGCTCACATTTTATAGACCAAACAAGTCACATTATGCAAGAATTAACTATGTAGAGTCTTAAAATAACCAAATGTGGACAAATATCCAGCATCAAAAACAGCCTATACCTGAAAAAATAGCTGCATTTCCAACCAGAAAACACAGCGATCACTACACAAGTCCATCTCCAGTAGTTGTAATTTAACTTTTACATTTTACTGTCAAGTTGTCTTTTGTTGCCCGGAGAGGACAGCAGTAAATGCCATCAAGCAGCTTTGCAGAAACCAGAGGCTTAAGACATTGGAATAATTAACTTGAGACAGTGATGGCGTCAGCTCCCTGTAATTACACAGCTGCATCGCAACAAGATCAGGACGAGAAACCTGAGCATCGCCCATAAAATAAATAAATAAAAAAACACCCTGATCTGTTCAAAAACTTCTCAATGACCTTACGACCAGATGAACATACCAGTGTAGATAAAATATTTTCAGTATCACCTCCCCAAGGTCGGGACCAAGCGAGTGTTTTTTTTTTTTTTTTGCACAGTGTGTTTGGATTGAAAAACCCGTTCGTTCTTCGTGAGCTCTTTCAAAAAGTTGTTGAAAATTACAGTATTACAGTCAGAATTTTTGTTACTTTTATTTTAGAAAATGTCCTTTAAAGTGTGGCGTTTCAAGTCACATTTTGTTTAAAATACAGAAAATACAGACAGTAGAACATGGATACAGCAAAAAAAGGAAACAATGACAGAAAATAAAGCTAACAAGCCTTTCTGACTGCTCTAGTTTTCTCTTTTTGAAATGGAACTGAAGGCAAAGGAAGAAGGGCGGAAAAAAGAAAAAGGCTTCGGGGACAGGAGGGGAGGAGTGGGGGCAGAATGAGACAAGTTAGTTAAGGAAACTATGGTTGCTTTATGGTTCATGTTTAAATTATTCTTTATAAAGTCTAATTTAAGATTTAATCTTTCCTCTTTCTTTTTTGTCTTTTTTTTTTCATTTAATGGTATTTTTGATCTTCTGGATCCAGGGCCCTCAGCGCTCCTCCTTGTGGTCTCAGACTGAGGACAAGGAATGCCGACTTAGTCTGGCAGTGGGAACAAAACCACTCGCGTCGCCTTCCCTGGCCGACCCACACTGCCAACTCAAGAAGATAAAGTGGAGTCCTTCTGTGTTTGCTGTGCTTGTGTACGTTGCATGGACTTCTGACTTTCCACGTCTCTAAAATGTTTCTCAACCTGCGGAGGTTAAAAAAACAAACAAACAGAAAAAAAACAACATTTATGGACAGTCTTGATGCAGATTATGAGAAAAAACAAAACAAGAAGCACCTGATGAACCTAAAGATGAAAATTAATAAGCCAATTTGGATCTAATTTCATTGTTAACAGCTTAAGAGGAGGGTATAAAGTTTCATATATCTTTTATATGCACAATAATACCAAATATTCTGATGAAATGAACTGTGGTAATACAGAAATTAAGTCGTTTGTGGGAGATTAAACAGCCAAAAATTGGTTTGAGCTTCTTAAATGTGGGAATTTAATATTTCCTCTTTCTTTTATTGACCAAACATGATGATAAACTGAAAAGCTTTGGAACCGAGCTCACTTCAACTGATGGATGATGGAAACTTTCGTCAGTGTGACGGCGTTTGTTCTGGCAACATCTCACAAAGAAAAAAAAACGCAAACGTCCAAATTCTCTGTTTTAGTTTAAGTGGATCTTTTTTCCCCCATTCCTGAAAAAACTAAACTGTTGAGCGTTGTCGTGTCTACACAGAGTTGGAGCCGTGTGCGAGTGCGAGCTGTAATGTTGCAGCTCTGACAGTAAATCTCCATCAGCTGACTGTCAAACTGCAGCGGGCGCTGTGGTTAACCTCTGATGTAACTTCAACATGACTTTTCAGCAAGGGCAGTGTTTACAGGAACCCATTACCTCCCACTTTATGATGCAGTTTAATAAAAAATAGGAAGCTAATAGACCAGCAGACTAATTCATAGGCGATTATTAAGTGAAATGCTGTAGATAGAATAATAATAATGATAAATGATACTTACTATTTTGCGTACATGACTTAAAGCGCTTCCCTCTTTGCCTTTGCAGTTCTCAACCTGGTAAGGCGGTGAGATTACGACGTCGTCCATCACAATAATGTTCTTCTCCTGCCATTTACAGTCTTTGATGCTGCAAAGAAGAGTTTACATCATTTTAATGCGGAGATGAATAGATGTTTGTTTGTGAAGCAAATCAATAGAAAGCAGCGGCCGAGGAGGAGCTCCGACCGCCGCCGATTGTTCGTGACTGCTTCTCTTTCCATTTTATTGTATTTTTTTGTGGCAAATATGTCAAATAGATTAAAAGGCAAACTGATTACAACTAATGTGCTGTGTAACCGAAAGTGAAACTAGATGTGAACAATAGATGCGTGTGATATTTCATAGGAAATGTGGTCACTGGGGAGAAAGAAAGGAACAATGATAAAACTTGTAACTTGTAATATCTGACTCATTAAACTGGAAATCTGTGGACAGCACAAATAATTTGTGGTGTCAGTTTCTGCTGAAGAAATTAGATCATCATTTCGTTGTGACTGAAGTTGCCAGTCAGGTTGTTCAGTACTGGGCTGGAACAGGTTCACAGATCCAAGACTAAAATCTGATCCCATCCGTCCGTCACACAACGTAACAAGAACTTTACTGTTATCTTTACAAACAGTGACAGAACATGCAGGAAATGATGGTGTTTTCATGTGAGTGGGGGTGTCAGGAGTGCAGGAGACTTTAGGGATTCGTAAATAAGCACGAATCGTCAGCTTTATGTTTGTTGGGAACATAATAAAAAGGACAGGAGCACTGTATCTGTAGACAAAGACTGTGGACAAACTGCTTTTTCGTTCAACACTAGAAAATTTTCTAATCTACTCTCACTTTTAAAAAGAAAATCAGCAAGCTGTTGGTTTTGTTTCGATTGGCCCACAAGTTCTCTGTTGAGTTTTGTTTCGGTTTCAGATTTTATGGCACAGGTCGAAGTCTTCAAACCTCAAACCTGCTCAGTTACTAGAACTGCTGTGACTCAGGATCCTTCTCTATCAGCCCTTCAGCTCTAATCATGTGGTGCAACATCATCATACGGGAAGTGAAATGTGGACAAGATTAACTATTAACACCCGGAAAGAAAAACATGTGTTGCTGCTTAGATCATGTCTTAATAATCTTCTTGTGAACTGTTTTAATGTCTTTTGGGTCACCTGTTGAGATTTAATCTACAAGTCCATCTCAGGTGGCTTTTTTTGTGTAACATCATGACATCCTTACGTTTTGTGAATAGTCTGGAATAGCTGTTGGCCCTCCACAGAAACCCCAGCACTGATTGCATAGGCTTGGGACAGCTTGTCCTCCTTTTCTGTCCGTGCTCGATTGGCAAGCTGCGAAGAGTCGAAACAAGAACAAAAGGCATTCTTAAAACATCAGGCGTCACTGAAACCTATCGTCTTATGATAAACTGGAATGACGACTGAATCAATCGTCTGTCATGTGGCAGATCAAGATATTGTTTCCCCTTCGTAGGTGACACATGGATGCGTTTAATTGAGCTGTATCAAAATCTAAAGGCTAGTTTGATCTTGTAAAGGTGATCTCAGGGTTCAGATCAGTACATACACACATTTAACTCTATATTACCAACGTAAAGGGTGCATCTGCGTATATTATTAAGCTTTTTGGTTGTTTGCACCATATTTCCACTCCAGAGTGTCATTTCACAGATTCCTTAAAATGCAATGAGCCTTATCCTCCATTAATTTTGAAGGGCGCACACACTCTAACCAGTAAATCCCTTCAAATCCCTTCAGCTGAGAAACCAATTGTGATGGACAACCATTTTTTTTGGAGCCTTCAGATGACTCTCATCATGGATTTTGCATTTAGTCACCAGATTGAATACAACCAATGAAAATGCAAGATGTAAATTTACACCTATATATTTCTGAGTTGCCTCGACACCCTGACCTCTGACCCTGTGAAGGACCAGGACTCTGTGGACCGACAGTTACATGTATAAAATCTCACATTCACTGAGAGTATATAATATACACATTTCATTTATTTCAGGGTCACGTTGATCATTTCCATTGATGGCCACAAACCAACAGGAACAAAAGATGGCGGACTCACCTTGCTAACATTCAGTGATGCTAGTGGGGGTGGAGTCTCAGTGCGGTCATTTATTATGTCCACATCGGAAACATAGGCTAAGTTGATCAGGATGACGTCGTTGAGGTTTTGCTTACCGCTGGAGGCAGCACATTCTTTGAAGAGAAAAAGGGTCAAGGCAACAAAACTTCATGACGAACACATCACATCACAGCACACAACAAACAATGTCAGAAATGTCACCCTCGCTGAACCTGAACGCCACTTTGGACTCAACAGAGGCGGCTATGACACACAGCTGTGGCTGCCGGACACAGACGGTGAAAGGTAGTGCCAGTTACAGCTTGCAACTACCAAGAGCAGTGCTGCCACCTCTTGTAAGCATGGACAAATGAATGAAGTCTTAGTTTGATGTGCATTGATTTCTGTAAAGTTCATGTACATGCTACACAGCACCGGAGCGAGTGTTCACTTTTGTCTGTAATCCTGAATGATGTTTCTTTATTGGAGAGTCCACTAAATCAAATGGCTTTTTGGGTAAATTACCCGATGGCATCCTTCCAAACTTTTGCATTCCTCTCAATAAATCCTGGCTTATTTTATGAAGTGCCAAATTAATAAATCAAACTGATCCGTAAGTTCTTGATCTTGACTTGCCCCGGTTTCCTTCTGGCTGAAGCCCTTATTAATTTCCACAAGATTAATATTTTGAGTTAAATTCTTCACTTATGTAGAGAACTATATTTAAAACTTACAGAAGAATAAACAGCTCACTTTCCCCTCTTTCAGTAACACATGCACAGCTTCTGGGGGTTTTGATGCACAAACTAATTAGTGACATTGAAGGCATCAATGCTTCAAATGCTTTTTAATTAGTGGGAACTCAATCCCAAAGAAGATATAGGCTCTGACAGGGTTTCGTTTCTTATGGCAGTAAAGCATGACCTTACACTTTGACCTAAGTGATATAAATTCTCAATGTCAATTGTAATTTAACGTAGAAAATAGGCTGATCTTTGTTTCATCTACATAACACAAAGCACCATATAGAAGTGCAGCCTTTTGTTGTGTATGTGGCGTTTTAATATGTGAACATTTCCATGTGAAGCTCGTCACATGCCTCCTTATACTCCACTGTCAATAGGTTCAAACAAAACGCTCAGGGCCTGTGTGACTACAAACTGTCAACGTCCACACACTATTGACTTCATTCATTCATTCGGCCTCAGCCCACATAGTGGCCATTATATGGCTGTATATTGGGATTCAACGTCAATGTAAGTCATGAGTTGATCCAGCAGCATGCCACCTTAGTGATGTCCATAGTACACACACACGCATACACACACCCAATGAATGGGTGTAGACATGTTCACCACCGAGCTCTCGGTAGTTACAAATGAACTCATGATGCTCGTGCCACCTGAATCACATCGAAACGAAAACTGATATTTCACAACGTGATCGTGTATAAATAATTACAATACAATACAATACCGCCAGATACCATCCCGGAGGGGGGAAGCTCGGTTGATAATCTTGTGAATGCTAATGCCGTTAAATGAGCGGCTAGTAGCGGCGGTGTGTGAGTGTGTGTGTGTGTGTGTGTGGCTGACCGAAAGTTAGCACGTTAGCCGCGGCGCTAACGGCAGCACAGCTCGATTGTGGCGTGGAACGTTCACGGTGTCCATTCATTCATCTTTTTAGCTTTTTGAAAAATAGCTGTTAGCGTTCCCGTGTAAACGGCATCGGAACCCGCGAGCGGTTAATTTTTTTAAAAACACGAGCGCGAGGCGAGCACCGAACGTCAGTTAGCGTCACTGCTAACTAGCAACGGTTTGTGCCCGTTGAGAGCAGCGGCAGCAGCAGCGGCAGCAGCAGCACACAGCCATGATGCCTTCAGTCAGTGGCTCCGTTGCCAGATAGTGATCCATGTTGAGGGTCTGGGCAAATACAATGAGTGGATTCAAAACACATGCACCTCCCGAGCGGATAGCGTGAACCGTGGAAATGACCCCGGTTACATCTTCAACAGAAAAGAGATGAGATGATGTGGGATACGGGCAGCCACATATTAAATGAACGTGTTTTAAAACGATGTGTACTCAGCTGCTACTACCACGGATCACTATTTGACATGTTTTTCGGTTATACCCCTACAGGCCCTTTGCAGCCAGGCAGGCAGGCAGGCAGGCAGGCAGGCAGGGCAGGCAAGGCAGGCCAGTCCGCCATCCGCAGATCGAAACAAACAAACAAAGGATACTCAGAGTTAACATCTTGGACTGGTAGTCAAACGCGACCACTTCTCCTTGCAGACGTTGGCCCAAGCAGGTGAGGCAAGAGACATGGCTCCCGACGCTGAAATACTCCCCCGGTCCAGGAGCCGCCATCTTCTCCGCCAGGAAACCGGAGCGCCTGCCTTACGTAAAAACGACGTGATTTCGTAGGGTGACGCAACCTGGGCGTGTCCAAAACCAAACACGTCGCGTAGTGGTCATTTATTCAAGTATTTCACTTACATTTATTGTACTTTTTTTTTTGGACAATGCATGTTTGTTTGTTTTTGTTTTTACAAACTATGACAGAAAATTAGACAAATAATTTTTTTCTTTCTAATCTCATCATATTGCTGCCGAGTTTTCTATCTGTAAGGTGTTAAAAAATTAGACCCTCTTTTTGTAACTTTAAAAATGAGATGGAGTCCTACACTATCTACCTCTTGCAACAGAAAAGCTGTGCTCCAGGTTTAAAATCTTTTTTATAACCTTATGTGTGTAGTGTATTATGCACCATAACCCCTGGTGTTGTATTTTCATTTATTATAATATTTATTATAATTACAATATCATTACTTAGAATTCATTTTAGTATTATTATTATTTGTGTTATTTTCCATTCTAATGTTATCACAGCACATTGCTAATGTCATCTCAGCAGTTATGCTTGTGTAAATGATGTGCAACAAAGTTTACATTTTATATATATAAAAAAAAACAAGGAAAGAATGACTTATATCTACAGTTTAATCAGTTTAGCCTTACATTGCACCATTAATCCACACAAATGCTGTATTGATAGATTAAAAGTGACATTATTTCTTTAATAGAAGTGATAAACGTGTGGCTTTGCTTTGTCTCCCATGTTTCAAACCAACCAGCCGCCCTCTCCACTGCGACTGCTCCACCTTCCGGACACGTGGCGGCACTGCGCGCTTCGCTGCAGCAGCACATACATCCACCCAAAACACACAACAAAATCAGCCTTGCAGGATTTATAACACGTGTATTTTCGGACGGGGACGTAGGGATGGAGGCGGTTTACACCCAGGGCATCTGGATGGCTGAAACCCTCCAACAGAGGACGAGTGATAAGGAGAGATTTTGGCTTGTTGTGACTCACATTGGAGATCCCAAAGCTGCCTTCCTGCTCCTCTTCCCTTTCACCTATTTCATCAGCAAACGAGCCGGAGTGGCGGTGCTGTGGGTGGCAGCTATATCAGAGTGGTTAAACTTGGTGTTTAAATGGTAAGATGTTTTAATTCATCACGGATTCACGTGCTGCTGCTTTTTATTCTCCTCCTAAGCGCTGAATTAGCAAGTTTCAGTCGGTGACACTTAGCTGTAATGCTTATCTTCATCTCCTTTTAAAAAGTATCATTGTTTACATTTAGGTTTGACACAATTGTAGCCTTTATTTTTATTCGTTTGACGTTGCAGCTTCCGGGACAATAGATGATCATGTAGTCCGACCCCATATACTGTCCGGGTAGAAATGGACGACCCCGGAACCTTTCCCACACACATTACAGTAGCCGACAGTTTGTATGTAATTTTTTAGACTTAAAGATACTTTATTGATCCCAAAAAAAATTCAGTATAATACAATATAATATAATAAACTAGAATATCATGGAAAAGTCCATTTCCAGTAGTTCAAGTACTACATACTTTTTAGAAGGCCAACATTAAAAATGCTTTTTAAAAAAGGTGTGTTTTTTTTTTGTAATATCCTTTTTTCTTTTTTTTTTAGATACTGACTTCTAGGTCTTCATTAAATGTAATTCATAATCGTTATAATTAAAATAAATTTAAATTTCTCTAATTTCATTCTGTGTGTAATGGATCTATATAATGTATTAGTTTCACTTTTTAAATTGAATTACTGACATATAGATAAACCTTTCCATGATATTCTAATTAATTAAAATACCTGTATGATATAATATAGTATAATAAAAATAAGGGCATGGTAGAGCAAAATAACACTATATATTATTACAAAGGACCTGTCTGTCCAGTATTTGTGGCTTCCCCCATGGATTTAAGAACCAGACAAAGGAAAAAGGAAAAGAGTGACCAGAAATGAAAAAGAATTTAAAAACATTACAATTGTCAGCTATTATAATAACGTGTTTGTATTGTTTGTAATCTTTGTTTTTCCCAGGATGCTGTTTGGCGAAAGACCGTTCTGGTGGATAGGTGAATCACGTCTGTTTGTCAACAAGCAGCCCAAAGTGCATCAGTTTTCCTCCACCTGCGAAACGGGGCCAGGTGAGACGTTCCAGAGAAAATAAATAAATAAATGACACACTTACTTAACTGAAGAGCCAGAGACTAAAGCTAAAAGGCATCTGTCTCTCAGGGAGTCCATCGGGACATGCGATGGTGACAGCAGCGGTGTGGTGGGTTGTGGCGTCCTCTCTGGGGTCATTTATTTACTCCCGGACTCACAGGTATGAACCTTTTAAAATAAACAAATACATATTCCGTTCTGGCTTTTTTGAAAATGATAAGATAATCTTAAAAGAGCTGGAGCTGCAGTGTGATGATGAATCTCTTCCCCCGTGTGCCGTCAGTCTGGTGTTATCGGCGGCTCCTTATCTCTTCTACGTGTTGCTGCTGGTGGCAGTCGGGATCTCCAGGATCTTCATCCTCGCCCACTTCCCTCACCAGGTTGTCGCCGGCTCCATCACAGGTCTGTATATAGTACACAGTCATATGCAAGCTGAGATATTATGTATACAGTATATGATAGTATGATACATTTTCTGGAAAACCACATGAAAAATAAGAGAAATTCAAACGCAAACTGAAGATTCATCTTTTTAGTCTTGCTTTTAACTTAATCTCCCTTTTCTTCTTCTTATTTATTATTATTATTAATAATCTTAGTTATACTGTTTTATTATTTTACTTACTCACTGTTTTAATATCATTGTCTTCTAAGTTTGCTGATCTGATCATTATCAGTCTATGTTTTGGCACGTTTGAATTAAATTTAGTTATGTACCTATTGACTTCTCCTACTCCTTTTATTTGTTTTATTCTGTTTTCAATCCTATCTTTTCTTATATTAATGGTCTTACCTTAACATATTAAGGTAAGACCCAGCTCTGTTTATTCTCTTTTACACCTTATTTTGAAAGACTCCAGTGTTTCCTCATAAGTGATAACTGTTAAAATAGTGTTTCCTGCTTTTAAATATTCCAGAATAAATAAACAAAGTGTGATTGATTGAAATCTTGAACAAATGATTATGGTAAATATCATCTTCATATCATTAAGATAAGGCACATGTTTGCAAGTATAATTTTTCATTGAACTGTGCTGTTCAGGTTTCATCCTGGGGGTTGTCCTGGGCCGTAGAGTACCAGAAGGGCGCCCCCTGCTGTTCTTCTTCAGCTTCAGCATCGGTCTTCTGCTCAGCGCTCTGATGCTGCACACAGGACTGCAGCTGCTGGGTATCGACCTCTCCTGGTGAGTCTTTTTTTTTTTTTAATTCTTGTAATCTTGTGTTTACTAGATAACTCCTTGGCAGTGTTCCTGATGTCTTCAGTGTGAATCTACAATGTAGAAAGTAATAAAAAAAATAAAGACAAACTGTTGAGTGAGAAGATGTGTCCAAACCTTTGCGTGGTAGTGTAAATACTGGTCAAGTTGGACACAGATTGAACTCCAGTGTTGAACTCCACAGGTCCATCACTTTGGCCAAGAAGTGGTGCAGCCGAGCCGAGTGGATCCGTCTGGACACGGCGCCGTTCTCCTCCCTCACCCGGGACTGCGGCGCCCTTCTGGGTTTGGGCCTGGCCCAGTACTGGAAGCCTGGAGGATGGTCTCTACCTTGGGCTCCCAGGGCTTTGTCGCTGGCTTTTTCCTCCATGGGACTTTACCACGTGAACCGCCTGCCGCTCCCGGTCCGACCACAGCTCCTCTTCTACGCCCTCTTCTTTGTCAAATTTGTCATCGTGCCTCAGATCGTCATGGTGATGGTACCTGGACTGGTTCACCTTTTCACAGGCAAAAGGAAGAAGGACTAGAGGCTGCGCTTTCACATCTCTGAGGACCATATGTTTGTTCTGAATGGTTTATGAAAAGACTTTAAATGTCTTTTTTTTGGCGTATTTACTGCAACTGAAGACTTAGTTAAAGGGATAGTTCAACATTTTGGCAAATTGGCCCATTGCCATAATCCCTATAGTCATAGCAGTAGGTTCATTACCTTTAATTGTCGGTGCAAACTATTTTTAGAACGGTGGAGCAGAGCCGCCAGCTGCTCAGAGCTACGCTACGGAGGCTCATGGGATTTCTTGGTTTCCCTCATCAAACTCATCAAATACACAATCCAACAACTCCAAAACGCTCTGGTGGACAAGTTGTGACCTGCACATTCACCACGCTATGAGATAATATTGGAAATGTTACAAGACGGAGTTATTTTCGAGGTAAAAGCAGAGGCTGCTTGCTGCTTCGTTGCCAGCGGTTTTGCATGAATTTACCTCGGTTTTGCATGAATTTACGTTGAAAACAACTCCGTCTCGTAACTTTCCGTTATTATCTCATAGCATGGTGAATGTGCAGGTCACAACTTGTCCACCACAATTAAAATTAAAGAACCCACTGCTATGACTATAGGATTTATAGCAATGGGTCAATTTGCCAAAATGTTCAACTATCCCTTTAAGTCATTCCACATTGTTTTTTTCCCTCAGGATTCAAGCAGCAGTTGTTTTTTGTTTACTTTTGTTCATCTGTTTGTCAGTTTACATTTTTGATTTTCTTAAAGAATATATGGGTCTTAAATCAGTAAGATATGTAACATAGTTAGAATACTTTGCACATCTGCTCCACATGTAATGCTAAGGAGTGTTGTAAATTAAAATGTCTCAGTTTCGAGGTGCTGTGCATCAAAAATATGACATGACTTTACATTTCTTTTAGGCGAGACCTACTGTACTGTAGCTGCAGATCATCTGTGCTGACTTTATCGACAATATTTTGGTTCTCAGACCTTTATTGAATGGATTATGTGTGTAAAATGAGAAACAGTGCAGGTCTGAGGACCAAAACAAAAATAAAACCTGTGATCTGGTCTGAGATACCGAGTGGGATTTCTTTCAACCTTCAGCTGTGTTGCATGTGTTTGGTTTCAGACAGGTGTTCATGTTTTGGGGTTAAAAGTTCACCAGATGTGTGGTTTTATAATAACAAAACAAAAACTATTACCTGAAACAGCAAAACTACTTTAAAAATTAGGGATATTTGACAAGAATATCCCTATAAAAAGTTCCTGCTACAGTGATATTCTAGCATGAAAGCCTTTGAAGTAGAAGGATGCAATGGTCATTTCTTTATCTCAAACCTAAACTAACAACAGTGGCGGCTATAGCACAACAAAAAACAATCAATGACTTGATCAGAGGAGAGGGGGAGAGAAGAGGAGAAACAGCATGTTATTCAATAAGTAATGAAACATTGAACAGTTGGACATGTGCAGTCAAAAGTTTAGAGGAGGTTAAATTCAGTTCAGCTGTAAAGGAGCATTCTGAAATTTAATACAAAAGCCAAACATCCCTAACTTTAGTTTGAGTATAGTGTAGTTATAGGGGTTTTACAGTTGTGATGAATCCACATGGAAACATCTGCAGTTGCCCTTGTTGTGTGCAGACACACAACAACAGGCTGTTGTCGACGTGATAGTGTAAAAGCTCCGGTAGCTCACTGTTTTTTTTGTGTAAATAGGCGACTTAATAAGACGTCAGTGTCAGTTTGTCCTATTGCCACCAAAAAAAAAAAAGAAAACTCAGCTTTATAAATATTTTATATTTTTCCAAGACCATTGTATTGAATTGCATTATGCTATATAGACGTTTATTATTGTGTCAACACAATGGTATTTAATGTGGGGTTTTTTTTTGGACTGCAATAAAAATAAAGAATGAATAAATCACCTTTTCAGTTGGTAACCATTTATAAATATGTTTTTTTCTTTCCTCCCCCCCTCCCCAATACATAGGGTTTGACTGTACAGATTACAATCAGTTATCATGAGATAAAAACACATTCTTTTTTATTGTTTTTAATTAAACTTTTTATCACAGCGATCTGAAAGCTCACATTTACAGACAAGAGAACTCTGCTCAGCAAGCAAAAATACATTAAAATAAAATAAAAGAACCTTTTTTCCCTTTTTGTCTGGCGAGGTTTTAAGGAAAAATGATAAGGATAGTTCAGGGATAGCAGTCTCCTTATCTTGATCCAAACACTGTATCACACACCAGAGTCAGGACACTGCTATACATGTTTCTGCTTGAGCTCATGGAAAGAATAGAACATGCATCAGACTATTTACAGCAAACTAATATACACATACAGCTTGAAACCATACACCCTCAGATATCCTGAACTTAGAAGAAGTCTTGTTTAAATTAAGTATAGTACAGTTGATACCTTCATTTTCTGTAAAGATAAGTCGGGCAGCTCTCTGGTAGCAGGATGGATGAACAGGAGACAGTCAGCAGGAGCCGTCTCTCTTTCTCTCTTTAGATATTTTTTATCTTTATTTAGAACCAAAATAAAACGTTACAGACAAATGGTCCATAACTTTTTCGCACATATACAAATACCTTTAATATTCTCATTATTCCACTTCATGAGTCAAACTCCAAATATGGAGTTTATGGGTACTGAAATGTCAGTCATATTATTATTATTATTATTTTTTAAACTTTTCTTTTTTTCGTTGCAGTAGGTTGATTGAACTTATTTTCAAGACGTGTGCAGGACCAGTGGATTAGACTGGCCGGATTTGGACTTTGATGGCTTTTTAATATGTATAATTAAATATGATCGACCTCTGGAAACAGACATTGCTTTTTCTAAACGGACCCGAGCTGGACGGAGTGGAAACATCTGAGCCAGTATATACAACTTGTGCTAGAAAGTCTATACATCTTCACCAGTTTTAAAAACATTGTTTGCTCCTCATACTGTCATTCATCACTGCTTTGTAAATCATATAATTATAGTAATAATAATAATAATAATAAGTGTCTATGATAGTCTGTTATCACCGGCCAGAGCTCTGACCCGTCACACACCCACTTTTTCTCCAAATTCAACACTCGTAACAACACGGTAAGTAAAATACATAAAGTGCACCCTTTAGTTAAGAACTTAACAGGCATTTTTAGTGCAGAGGTGGCGGAGTAAAAATGCATCGTGGGGTAAAAAGAAAACAGCACAAAATAAAAATGCACGAGAAAGGGAAAACGTCTGTAACAGTGGTCGTGTATGCATTTGCTTGCTTTTAGTCGCTGAGCACTATCCATGTTAACCCATCACTAGCATGTGTACTGTTCCTTCTGCTGCTTCTCTTACAGTGTCGTCACGGACCGAGGAGGGACAGAGGCTAACTTTGACACCCATCCACCACAGGATTATTTATTTATTATTATCATTATTATTATTCTTTTTTTTAATTTATTCAACCAGTGTCATTCAGATAAAGAAACTTGAATGTTTCTGTGGCTTAAGATTCACACTACAAACACATTTATTGCACTCGAGGCCTATTTTTTTCTGCCTGATAAAGCAATCTGTCCTCAAAAGAAGAAGAAAAAAAACATATGAGGTCGTACAAAACCAAAGCAACCAATGTTGTTTTTTTTAAAAACATGTATTCAAAGATGTTTAAAGACAGGGAGCTAGACAAATAAGTCAGCTAAAGTTTGAGGTCTTTCAGCCTTGACAGCTGGTTTAACTCCACACTAAGGCATATCATGAGGTCTGTGACACAAAAACTGATGCTGAACGGAGAAACGGAAAATCAAAATTAAACCTCAGAGCGATTCAATCAACGGAAAATGATGCAGTTTTAGAAGCAACAGCAGCAGCAGCAGCAGCAGCAGCAGCAGCAGCAGTAGTAGTTTTATTCTAACATCAGCTTCAAAGCCACAGACTTTTTTCTTTCTTTTTTTAATAAAAAAAAAGGTGCACAGCAGCACTTTCTAATAATCTGGGTGAGATTTCAGTCTCTATTTGTGTTTGTCGACTCAGAACTGAAACTATTTGCTGCTCGATCGATTGATTTCAGTCTTTTTTTCCGAACAAAAACTCACCACCTGTAAAGTAAACATGTCTGTTTGTCTGTCACTTCACCTTGGATACATTTTATTTCTTTTTTTGTACCAATATCTGACATTTTGCCCTCCCTAAAACAAAAACAAATAAATCAGCAGATGAATGGATTATGAAAATAATCGTTAGTTGCAGCCCTAGTTTACATTATTGAGGACGTACTGCAGCATAAAAAGCATTCTCTTGCATTATACACCACAACAAAATCTGTTTTTATTTTGACACAAAAGAGGTAATAATGTCATTCAAAGTTGGTCTGTGTCCCTCCTTCCTAACCCTGGGTCTGTTCTCCACATCCATATGACTCGCAGTGGGACACAAAGGCAGGGTTAAACAGAATACAATTCAAAACGCAAACTATGTTTCCTTTTTATTTCTATGTACAATATATAACTTAATTATAAATATTGTCATTTTTCTCTAAGTACTGAGTTGTTGTTGTTGCCATTTTTGTATTTTCTGAGCAATGTACAGTATTGAACATATAATATTGTATTACATAGAATAGAGCCTACTAGCAACCTTGGTTAAGAGCACACTTTGAAAGAACAGAAGATGGATACAGAGTCCAACGAGTAGAGTCCGATGAGTTTTTTTTAGTACTTTCACTTTCTCTTTGACGGTCCTGTTGTGTTGTGTTCGCTTGCCGTGGGAACTTTTGGCGCCACACGACGTTGTTGTTGTTTTTTTGTTTTTTTTTGGAAGTGCACTGGTCTTTGATTCAGTGTGAGATTAGGACGCTCCTGTTATCCTACCTGTGTGCAGAATATGATAATGAAATAATCGCTTCACTGTTAGTTATGCTTTTTCATATAAGATAATGTCTAATACCCTAAAGTCTGTGTGTGTAGGTGTGTAGTTGTTGTGTGTGTGTTTGTGTGTGTGCGCGCCGGCTGTGTGGCTTCCTCTCGTGTGAGTTTTTCTTTAAGACAAGTTTTGTCCAGGTCGCATGTACAGGTACACGGTTTGCGCGCAAACAAACTGTCCCTTTCTCTTCTTTAAACTCCCAGTCCGAGCCGCCGCCGCCGTTGCCGCCGCCGGTCGGCCGGTTCACGCTTCACAGACGACAGGCGATCACACGTTCGACTCCACAAACGGTCTCTTTGGTTTGATAGGGGAGGGGGGGCCTTGGGTGCGGGAGTCACGCGAGAGCTGGCGGTACATGTTGTCCTGGTAGGCCTGAGCCACGGGCAGAGTCCTCGCCACCTTCACGTCCGGGTACGTGGGCACCTGGCTGACCCTCTCCAGGATGTCCCCGCCGCCGCCGCCGCCACCGCCGCCGCCTCGGGAGCCGTTGGCGAGCTTGCCCAGCGAAGGGGGCGGGGTTTGGGAGTAGTAGTCCTCCTCCAGCAGGTGTCCGTTCTGGGCGTTGTTGGTCTTGTTGTAGTAGGCGATGTTGCCCAGCGACGCCGGCGGGCTGTAGGTGGAGCCCTGCTGCACCAGCTGACCCGGCGAGGTCGGGCTGATGGCGGCGTCCATGGACGTCATGCCCCGGGACCGCGAGGGCTGGTGCAGGTACTGCTGAGTCCGCGCCGTCTTGTCTATGATGCCCATGAAGGGCGTGTTCCGCGAGCGGGTGGTCTCGCCCTGATACAAACCGCCGCCGCCCTGCGAGGGAGAGATGGGGGAGATGTCGTCGCAGGCGCGCTCGTACGTGGCCTGCAGGGGGATCTCCATCTGCTGGATGGAAGACGACGGGCGGAAGCCGCCGGGCGCCAAGTTGGACGTGGATCCGGTGGAGATGTTGTTGCTGGACGGCGAGAACCGGAGGCCGACGCTCTGGGAGTGGATGAGCGGCCGCGGCGTGGGCACGTGCTGCTTCATCTCGGTCGTGTTGGCGCTGACCGGGCGCCGCACCATGTGGGGGATCTCGGGAGAGCCCAGCTGACAGGGCGGCATGGCGTTGGCGCGCTCCAGCACGTGTTCCGAGACCGGGTAGTAGGCGGCCGACTGGCTGCGGCTGATCTGCGGCGTCTGGCTGTAACGCATGCCGCCGCCCGCCGGGCCCCCGCTGCTGGCGCGGTAGGCAGAGGAGGGGCGCTGGGGCAGCTCGTCCTTCAACAGGCTCGACTCCATGACCCCTCCTCGGCCGCCGTGCTGACAGAGGGCGCCGGAACTGAGGCTGGCCTGGACCTGCGGCATGGAGCGTCCGTCCAGCGACGGTTGGTACACCAGCCGGCTCTCCACCACGTCCACCGAGCCGCCCTGGTAGCGCCCGCCGCCGCCGCCGCCCATGGAGTGACCCATCTGGCCGCCGCCGCCGTAGCTGCTGTTGCCCATCACGCCGCCGGGCTGGTTCGTGCGGACGATCTGCGCGATGCTCGGCTGCAGGCGGAGACCCTGCGCCGTGTGGTGATGCTGCGAGGACAACGACGGCTGCGAGCTCAGCTGGAACGAGCGCTGGCTGCTCATCTTCGACAGCGGCGATTTGGGCCGGCCGGGGAGCTGCTCCGCCGTCTGGTAGCGCACGGGCGAGCCGGACTGCGAGCGGTAGAGGCAGACGCTTTCTACCGGCGGGCTGGCTCTGTACTGGGCGGCGCGGCGGAGCGGTGAAGGCGGCGGGCTCTGGTGGTGGTCCATCGGCGGCGGGCTGAAGCGGTAGGACGGCTGGTGCACCGGCGAGGTGTGCGGCGGGCTGTGGCGGTAGTGGGAGTTCTGATGCGTCGGGGACAGCGAGGGCGACGTGGGCTGGTAGGAGCCGCGGGTCGGCGAGGACATGGAGGAGGAGGTGGGGTGGTACTCGTGGTAAGGCTGGCCGCCCGTTAAGTAGATCTGATCGGGGTGCGTCGGCGAGAGCGGCGGGCTCTGGATGATGGGGAGGCTGGACGGGTTGGCGAGGGACTCGGGCGGCGGCAGCCCCATGGACATGGCCTCCAGCTCCTGCTCCAGGTAGTCCTCGTCCTCGAACAGGTCCTGGACCGGCTCCATGTCCTCCAGACGGGGCTCCGGGGGAGGAGGGGGGAGGGGGAGGGGCATGGACAGGGACAGAGACTCCTCCTCCTCGGGGGGAGGCGTGGGGGGAGGAGAGGGAGGAGGCTCCAGCTCCAGGTCCTGCTGCTGCTGCTCCTCCTGGCTGAGCGCGTGACACTCCTCCTCCACCCGCTGGAGCAGCCGCTGGATCTCTCGGTTGTTGGGGCACTGCTTTATGGCTTCATTCAAGTCCTCTAAGGCTTCAGGAAATTGTCTAGAGGGGGATGAAAAAGACGTTTAGATGTCACGATTACTTGTTTTAAAGGGATAGTTCAACATTTTGGCAAATTCTAATATTATAATTGTGTAATATTACGACACATGAAGCAAATACTCTGAACTACTTGCACTTTTGAAATCCCTCCGCCCAGCAGCCGTGTCTGGAAAGTAGATCCAGCTACGCATTTGCCTCTAAAACAACTCTGTCTCGTAATGTTACATTATTATTTCAGAGCGTGGCGAATGTGCAGGTCACAACTTGTCCACCAGAGCGTTTTGTAGTCGTCGGATTGTGTATTTGATGAGTTTGTACCGTTCACCTCCACTGTGTTCACTGAGCAGCTCACGTCTCTGCCCCGCTGATCTCAAAACAACATGCACCGATAATCAAAGGTAATGAACCTACTGCTATGACTATAGTACGGTGGCCCTGAAGTGCAAAACACAACGGCAAATCAGACAACAACAGCAAAACAGAAAACACAACACGAAAAAAGAAAACACAACGGCAAAAGAGAAAACCACACAAAAAGAGAAAACACAACAACATTAACAGAAAACACAACAACAATAAGAGAAAACACAACAGCATTAAGAGAAAACACAACAGCATTAAGAGAAAACACAACAGCATTAAGAGAAAACACAACAGCATTAAGAGAAAACACAACAACATTAAGAGAAAACACAACAACATTAAGACAAAACACAACGAAATTAAGAGAAAACACAACGAAATTAAGACAAAACACAACAACATTAAGAGAAAACACAACGAAATTAAGACAAAACACAACAACATTAAGAGAAAACACAACGAAATTAAGACAAAACACAACAACATTAAGACAAAACACAACGAAATTAAGAGAAAACACAACAACATTAAGACAAAACACAACAACATTAAGACAAAACACAACAACATTAAGACAAAACACAACAACATTAAGACAAAACACAACGACATTAAGACAAAACACAACGACATTAAGAGAAAACACAACGAAATTAAGACAAAACACAACAACATTAAGAGAAAACACAACGAAATTAAGACAAAACACAACAACATTAAGATTAACCAAAACGGAAAAGGTAGGTACCATCGGGCGACATGTCTAGTCTCTGATAGGCCCTTTTTACAGTGACGTCAGACAACCTCCGGGTTGGAGCGAAGCAGGGGTATACTGCGAAGCCAGTTTAGTGCGTTAGCGAGCTGTGTTGAGCCTACAGCCAGGCTCGGCTGTATTGCAAACGTGGCTCTCGTTTAAGCCGGCTCCGGTGGTAACGCTTAGCTCATAACCTGGTCCCGACCAGGTCCGACCAGGTCCTGGTCCCGACCAGGTTATGTTCAGAGTTTAATCATAAAACCGGCGATACAAGCGCCGCTGTTTCACTATTTAACTCATTTTCAGCTGGCGTCACTTTGAAAGTCCATGGATCTGGACGGAGCGTTTGTACGGAGGAGAGATCAGCTGATCGCTGCTGTTTACTTCTCTCTGAGCGTCTCTACTGAGCTGTCTCCGCCTACAGATGTTCTCCTCAACCGTAGCCTAGACTATAGCCTATAGGCTACTTTATTGTAGGCTGTACAGTCAGTCACTGCTGGCAGCAGGACAGACAAACAGATGATAATCGGCAAAGTTCATAATTTCACTTAATGTGGCCATGAATAAATTAATTCCAATGTGATCGCCTGTTATAGGCCTATCAGTGTTGCCCACACGCAAATCTTGAATACGTTTCCGCTGTTTTCACATTTAAAAAGCTCTTTGTCTTTGTACAGAGTCGATATGAAATTTGCTTGCAGCACCTAAAAAACCCCACTGTAACCTATTTATTAATTTGTTAAGTGAAATTATGAACTTTGCCGATTATCATCTGTTATGCTGCCAGCAGTGACTGACTGTACAGCCTACAATGAAGTAGGCTATACGCTATAGTCTAGGCTACGGTTGAGGAGAACATCTGTAGGCGGAGACAGCTCAGTAGAGACGCTCAGAGAGAAGTAAACAGCAGCGATCAGCTGATCTCTCCTCCGTAATCCAGATCCATGGACTTTCAAAGTGACGCCAGCTGAAAATGAGTTAAATAGTGAAACAGCGGCGCTTGTATCGCCGGTTTTATGATTAAACTCTGAACATAACCTGGTCGGGACCAGGACCTGGTCGGGACCAGGACCTGGTCGGGACCAGGACCTGGTCGGGACCAGGTTATGAGCTAAGCATAAGTTACCACCGGAGCCAAACCGGAGCCGGCTTAAACGAGAGCCACGTTTGCAATACAGCCGAGCCTGGCTGTAGGCTCAACACAGCTCGCTAACGCACTAAACTGGCTTCGCAGTATACCCCTGCTTCGCTCCAACCCGGAGGTTGTCTGACGTCACTGTAAAAAGGGCCTATCAGAGACTAGACATGTCGCCCGATGGTACCTACCTTTTCCGTTTTGGTTAATTTCGTTGTGTTTTCTCTTAATGTTGTTGTGTTTTGTCTTAATTTCGTTGTGTTTTCTCTTAATGTTGTTGTGTTTTGTCTTAATTTCGTTGTGTTTTCTCTTAATGTCGTTGTGTTTTGTCTTAATGTTGTTGTGTTTTGTCTTAATGTTGTTGTGTTTTGTCTTAATGTTGTTGTGTTTTGTCTTAATGTTGTTGTGTTTTCTCTTAATTTCGTTGTGTTTTGTCTTAATGTTGTTGTGTTTTGTCTTAATTTCGTTGTGTTTTCTCTTAATGTTGTTGTGTTTTGTCTTAATTTCGTTGTGTTTTCTCTTAATGTTGTTGTGTTTTGTCTTAATTTCGTTGTGTTTTCTCTTAATGTTGTTGTGTTTTGTCTTAATTTCGTTGTGTTTTGTCTTAATTTCGTTGTGTTTTGTCTTAATGTTGTTGTGTTTTCTCTTAATGTTGTTGTGTTTTCTCTTTTTGTGTGGTTTTCTCTTTTGCCGTTGTGTTTTCTTTCTTTGTGTTGTGTTTTCTGTTTTGCTGTTGTTGTCTGATTTGCCGTTGTGTTTTGCACTTCAGGGCCACCGTACTATAGGGATTATGGTGAGAGGAGAATTTGCCAAAATGTTGAACTATCCCTTTAAACACCACACTTGATTAAATTAATTGAAATATTGTGTGTATTCAATTAATAATGTAACTATATTTTGACTTCATTTGATTTACACATTCATAATGTTGTGAAATTAATAATCATAATTGTAATACAGTGATTATTTATTAGAATCTATAATCGTGACCTCACTAGTTGTATGGAAGAGAAGACGTGGACCAGAGTGTGTGGCGTGTTTATCAGGAGTGTGTACCTGCTGCTACGCTTGGCTCGCGCCCTGGCGTAGTACGCTTCGTATGATTTTGGTTTCAGTTCAAGTGCCTTGGTAGCAAATTCCTCAGCCATCCCAAAGTCCTGGAGATGACGGAACAGAGGAGACACACACACAAACATTAGTTAAAAGCTACTACAGGAAACTTGATCAGCTGTTTTGGTTTTTTGTTATTTAATCTCGTCACTCACGTTCATTTTCCTCCGACATCGGGACAGGTTGAGGAAGAGCGATACTTTTAGTTCCCTGAATGTCTTGAGGTCCTCACTGAAGCCTTCGCGTGGAAACTTTTTGAGGGCGTACTGATAACGCTGCGCCGCCTCCTTCACCTTCCCCTTCTGTGTAGGGCCGACAGAGAGAGAGAGAGAGAGACGCCGGGTTAGACTTCAACCCCAGTTAGAACAAAGACCTCGTCCACATCGAATACTGAGTTTTTACTGACTTAAAAAATAGACAAATTAAAGAGAAGTTCAAATTTAGAGACAGGAAAACATGCAGAATCGTGGTTAACCACAGTTTAGACCAGGGATGTCGAACTCAGAATGAATTAGCCAAGTGTAAAAATTACATATTAACTGTAAACACCTTAATAATGTGCTAAAACAAAGGGAAAAATCCAGAATTCTTTTTATTTCTTATTATTTAACTGGTTCGGCCCACTTGAGATCAAATTGACACCCCTGGTTTAGACCCTCAAGGATATTTATTACAACAGATGATCGATGTAAATAAATCTACAGTCTGAAATCCGAGGCCCGTCGTCCTCTGACCTTGTAAAAGCTGTCCCCCTCCTCGATGAGTTTGCTGAGTAAGATGATCATGATGTCGGGTTTGGAGGTGGCCATGGCCCATGTGGCCGGACCTGGGTAACACAGGGAGGAGCAGATGAAAAAAAAAAAGAGAGGAGAAAACACACAGTGAGAAGGACACACAGTCATAAGCAGAAGAGGGAGGGAGGGAGGAGGGAGGGAAGGGAGCGACTGGGAGTCACACTACACACAACAATAATAACAGGGGGTGAGGACGACAGTCAAAACAAAGGGAATGGATGAGAAAAGACAGGCAAACCACTGCAGAGAGAGGATTATAAAAGAATCTGCTCTGAACCCAGAGGACAGTGTGACCTCGCTGTGGGACGTCCGGCCTGGGGAAAACTATATCTGCAAATAATTATTCACCTTTTTTTTTTGGAAATCGGATTGACAGCTGACCAGATTTAAGTGCACAATGAGCACCTTTTGAATTTTATTGACTCAAATTAACTAAAAGATATCATCTGCAAATATGTTTCGGCCCAGGCAAAACCCAGTGTAGATGTAACGGTACAAATAATAATAATAAAAAAAACAACAGTTTCAGTTTTACATTTCCTGTCTTGTCAAGAAGTGCAGATGTACAGTTAGTTATTCTCGGTGCTAAAGCTGCGGGACGTGATTTAAAAGCAGGAAAAACACTAATCACCGCATAAAAAAACAAATGGGCGTTGTTGTGTATTTACAGAGGGGGAAAAAAAAAAGAAAAATAAAGACTCTCGTTCCCCGGGGAGTGTTTTTATGACTAAAAAAATCAAACATTGTGTTTCCTGAGACTGATACTGTGTGTTTATACTGTATGTTGTGTATCTGCGCAACAGCAATCCTTGACATGTGGACACATACACACAGCACAGAGATGGAGAAGGACAAAGGGGAGGAGGGAAGGAAGGAGGGAAAGGAGACACAAGCCGGACACGAAAAAACCAACACACAAAACAAAAAAAAACAAAAAAAAGGCAAGCAGGAGGGAAATAACAGAGCTGTGCAGGCGTTAGCTGTTAGCTGTCCCTCTGAGCTGGTGAAGGTGAAGTGGGTGAGAGCGGTGGGAGTGGGGGATGCTGCTGATTGGCTGGCTGGCTGGCTGGCCTAGCTGGGTTTATCACCTCAGTCTGTGGCGGTGGCGGAGAAATTACAGATACATGCGTTTCTTTTTTTTCTCTCTTTCTTTCCGCTAAGTCACTACGACCTACGCACGCAAAGTGTTTTCATCGTCATGCATCTGTGGGATGATGGGAAAAAAAAAAAAAGGTTCAACACCTCGGTAAGACGACGACGTCACACAGGCCGGAGGGCATGCTTGTCATTGACCACTTTAAAAAAAAGTCTACCTCTAGGGAAATCCCCGACTGCATCAGTGCTAATACCTGTTTTGTTTTTTGTGCATGTTTTTTTTGTTGTTGTTATTTGTCAGTTTTTGAGGAGGTTTCTTTTTCTTTTTCTTTTTTTTTGTAGCTAAGCTCGCCTGCCGACACTTAGGACGACACAGACAACACAGAGAGAGGAGATAGAGCTGTCAAAATGCCTGGTGGGGTGAGAAGTCGACAGCCTTGGCTTTACCTCGGGGCCGACTGGGCAGCGTCTGACATCCTGGGGCCGGAGAGAGAGTGGCGGAGGGGAGGGGGGGGGGGGGATAGCGAGAGAAGGAGTGTAGGAAGAGGTCATGAGTGTTAGGGCAGAGGAAGGAGGGAAGGAAGGAAGGAAGGAAGGAAAAAATTGCCAGAGAAAACAGGGGTGTGGGAGTGCGTAGGAGCGAGAGGAAAGAGAAGGAGAGAAAGAAAACAGCAGGAGGGTGAAAGAGAAAGAGAGGTGATGGTGGTGGTGGAGGAGAGAGTGAGAAAAGGAACACAAAAAAAAGCAGCAGTGAGAAGCGAAGATAAGAGCCTCAGCAAAAAAAAAATAGAAGAAATAATAATAATAATAATAATAATAATAAAAGAGGAAACACAGATACCAAAAAGAAACATCGCAAGCGCTAATAACAACCTGTCTCTGAGCAACCGCACAGGATGTGATTGAGAGAGAAACAGGGAGATATCATGAGCGATAGAGACAAACAGAGACGTGACAGAGAGAAAGAGAAGGAGAGCAAAAAACAACAGCAGCAGCAGCAGCGGCAGCAACAGTAGTACAATAAAAAAGAAACACATCAGAGCCAGAAATAGCTGAGGAGAAGCAGCGCGGCGTGGCAGCGTGGTGGTGGTGGTGGTGGAGGGGGCGGGGGGGGGCGAAGGAGGGGGGGCGGATGACATACAGTCGGCCACAGTTGTAGGAAGTGGTTTCAGCAACATGGAGACACGATCCATGGCTTTTATTGGAGGGAGGGAGAGGAAGAAGGGAGGGAGATGCTCTGGAAGCGCTTCGATAATAATGACGGAGCAGGAGGAGAGAAAAAAACGACATCATGAGGGTGGAGGGTGTCTCCGTCCTCGCCCCCCTCCCTCCTTCCCTCCCTCCCTCCATTCATAAGTCTCTCATGCAGCTCATGCTTCCACTCCGATGCGTGACATTTCCATCCCAAAAAAAACAAAACAAAAAGATCTCCAAAAATTTTGCATCTCAGGCAAAACAGAAAAAAAAACACCTTTCATGATGTCGCCACAGGACAAACGGTGCTGCGCTCTACAGGAAGGAGAGAAGGAGAAAGAGAGAAAGAGAGAGAGCTCCTCTTCAGTCCGTCCTCCTGCTCTTACCTATCTTGGCTCCTTTCTTGAGCAGGGCGACCACCACCGACGTGTTTCTGCAGCCCACCGCCCGGTCGAGGGGACGCATCCCGCTGTAGTCTACGTGCTCTATCATGGCCCCGTGGTCCACCAAGAACTGGACCTGGACGGACGGACGGAGGGAGGAACACGGTGAGGACAGACGAAGAAGAAGAAGATGGGAACAGATGAAGAAGAAGAGTTAGGTGAGTTATATTTCTCAGACTCCAGTGAGAGTTTCCTCTTCGTAACATAAAAGAAGAATGAACATTTCAACTACAAAACTGTCTCAGACCGACGTGCAGCACTGAAGAGTCACTTAACACCTGAATCTGAGGATGGAGAACAGCAGATATACAACAAAAGATGCAATACACGAGTCTTAAAAAAAAAGAAAAGCAACTGAAAAGCTGAAGACAGAGACCAGGGCAGGTTTAATTTTCAATAGGCCGATGCTGATGCTGTCATTTCCTGTTATATTTACAAAACTGATATAGCATCTGTAAAAGTCACTTCACTGGCAAAACTATCAAATATATACATATAATAATAATCATAATATTAATAAAAATGATGATGATAGGGAATGGAAACAGTATCTTTTGTGAAAATCAGTGACAGGTGGATGAACAGATGAACAACACACAACAATAAAAAAAGGAAATGATCGCTGCTCCTCTGCTGACATCGTGAATGAAACACTAGATTAGTCATTAAGGCTGCAGCGATGAAAGATAATAAAGATAACAGCTGACATTCAGTGTCTGGAAAAATAACAAAACTTTTTCTTTCTTTCTGTTTTTGACTTTGAGGAACATCAACATGTTTTTCTACAAAGCCAAAGTTTTACAAACACAAGCTGCTGCTGCACAAGGACAAAATAAACTGAATGAAAGCGGCAAAAAACATCTAGAAAGAAATTGTTTCTCTCTAATAATCAGAATAAAATATGAACACAGTTCTCCGTGCTGATCGAGGTTTGATCCCCGACTCACCACTTCAGAGTCGCCGTAGAAAGCCGCCAGGTCGAGAGGCGTGCGTCCGTTCTTGTCTGCGTGGTCGGTGGCGGCTCCACTCTCCACCAGGCAGCGGACGACGGGTAAATGGCCTTTGAGGCAGGCCCAGCTCAGAGCGGTCAGACCCTCCTTGTCCATCTGGGACAGGGAGGCTCCTGTGGAGATGGAGACGCAGAAAAGAGTCCGTTTGTGACCAACGAACCGGCTGCAGCGGTCGATCCACTTGAATGCATCTTTAAAACCTGTTGCTTTTAATTGTATCACTGTGTGAACTGAGCACCCACTGTGTTGTCTGTCTTACTTTACCACCAGATAAACAAGGCAGGTATCGCTATTAACTTATGGAGATGTTCTGTATTCAATCTTCTCTAAAATAAAACACCTGGGAAAATCCTCCTGTTTATGCATTCATTCATTCAAGCCTGTGTTTACAATGTTGTAAATTGCAATTTTGGTTTTCATTTTCGCCCATTAGGCAAATGATAAACAAATTTACTGAACTACTAAGTTTGTTTCTAAAAATCAAAAGCTGTTTTTTTTTTCACCTTGAGCTAATAGAAACTCCACAGTTCCCAGGTGTCCCTCCGAGGCGGCCATCATCAGAGGGGTGCGACCCTGCTTGTCGGCCAGGTTGACGTCCGCTCCGTGTGTGAGGAGGAGGTCCACGATCTGAAATGAAACAGAATAGTCATTTCCGTTGTTTAGTGGTTTCTGACACTTGATTGACAAAACTGTTTTAATCTAAATGAGGGGGCGGAGACTCACCTGCCAGTGTCCCTGTCGGACGGCGCTGAAGAGCGGGACGATGCCGCGTCTGTTGGGCTGGGCCACGGCTGCACCCTGCTCCAGCAACAGACGACAAACCTCCAGCTTCCCCCGACCAGAGGCCGCAGTCAGAGCTGGACACACACACACACACAGACACACACACACACAGTCAGTACATATGTAGGAAGCAGGGTTTTAAATTGAAATGATATATTTCAGGGAAGTGAAGTCTCTGTCACCACTTATCTCAGTCCTCATCCCTGGAGTCTAATGTCTAATGTGATTTCTAAACCACGATAATAGATTTTTAGTGGCTCCTAAAAGGATTTTGGATTAATAACGCCATGCATAGCAACTTTAACCCTGAAAGCAGCATTTTTGGACACGATATGAAAAAGGTAGCATTGCACTTTATCGCATTACTTGAACTCAAAATGCACTGGTGCAGGTGCATACCTATGGTTGTGTTCAGTCAGATTTACCTCTAAGGTACAATAAAGTAAATCTCATCTCTTATATCAGTGGTGTTCCTGATTTCTTTTTTACATCAAGGACCCCTAAATTGACACAAATTAGACAACAGACCCCCACTGGACCAAATTTTGAAGTCAACACCAACAAAAAAAAAGTTACTGTTTTAGTCAATTTACGTTCAAATTAGGGCCATTGGCGAGAGGTTTTGGAAATATTGTAGAGAAATTACAGGAAAAAAGTGGTACAATTTCTCCAAAAATGTTTTAACATTTCTAGAAGAAAAAAAGTTCTAAATAATAATTCTAGAAAAAATTGGTTAGATTTCTTTAAAAAAAAAGTTAAAAAGTTACAATTTTTCTAGAAAAATTTAAAAAAAAAAAATTTTTACTTCTAGAAAAACTGGTAAAATTTCTAAAATTAATAAAATCATAATAATAAAAGAAAGAGGTAAAAAAAAATCTACAAAAAAGTGGTACAATTTCAAGAAAAATTTGGGGACCCCCTTCGAGTTCACGATCTACACTGCCTCATTATTTTTCTCTCTGCTATTTACTTCATTGTTATGATATAAATATTAATATTAATTGAAGTTGCTTTGAAGCAGATCCGGAAGAGAAGAGAAGAGAAGAGAAGAGAAGAGAAGAGAAGAGAAGAGAAGAGAAGAGAAGAGAAGAGAAGAGAAGAGAAGAGAAGAGAAGAGAAGAGGATACCCAGGAGGCTTTGGGAGCAGAGGCCTTGGAGAAGACATCTTCTGGAATATAATGACTATAATTGGAATAATTAAAGACGCCGGGTGAAGTGACGTCCTGTGATCAGAGCGGCAGCAGCCTGGGAGTCTGACCTGTGGTCAGTCTGCTGCAGGATCACATCTGCTGTGTGTGTCTGCCTTCATGCAAAGACTCAGACTCATTTACTTCATTCAGAGGTCGCCCTATCCTGTAACACTCGGATTAGAAATCATCCTCAAGAATAGCTGTCATCCTCATCCTCCTCCTTTACAAACAACGAGAGCACAGCTGAGTGAGACGCTGTGAGCAGCAGCCTCTCCAGCAGGGGAATAACGCTCACAATGAGGTTTCATAGCTTTAGGTTACAATGATACATTACATTTCTCAACACCCTGCCACAGCGCAATCAGACTAGTCATTTCTAAAGCACCCTGGAGCACACTCATCCTCCCCCCTTCTCTCCCCTCCTCCCTCCTCCCTCTGTGTGAGCCCAGCCCAGTCTCTGCTCCAATGACACCACTACTGCACCGCCATCAGCATCTGACGCAGCAGCAGCAGCAGACACACACACACATACCCACACACTCACACTTACACACAAGAACAACCTCTCACATCCGCACTGCAGCGCTCAGCCTCGCAGTGTCACACAGAAAAAAGGCCGTTTACCACAACAACAACAACAACACATCACACGCCCTAAAAAACAAAACCGGAGTGTGTCACATTTCGTCCACGCGTCATCATCTCCCCGCTGAATGAACTATGAGGCATTCACAATCTGTCTGTCTGTCGGTGTTGAGCTGAATTCAGGCTGGTGTTGGTGTGTGTTGTCTAGGCGACTAAGGAATAGGAAGTACTCCCACCTGTCTCCCCCCACAGGGTGTCAAAGTTATTGATCTGAGCCCTCTCCACCTCCTCTTCATCTTTCTCCGGCAGGTCCAGCAGGTAGGACACGATCTGGTGGGGAACAAGAGTCAACATGACACCCATTAATCGTCCAGATTGAGAGATTAAAGGGACATTGTGTAACTTCTCCTGTCATCCATTCACGAAAATCGATTATTTCGTTCAAAAGTACTATTTTTCATTCATTAGTAATCTGCATGTGAATGCTGCATTCAGGCGCAGTCGGAAAAACGGCCGTTGGTAACAATCCAGATGTTATTTTAGACACAGAAGTGGAGAGAAACACAATACACAATATACCTTTAAATACAATCATTTTTTAATAAAAAGGCTGACAATGAGGATTTGAAACGACGCTGACGGTCGATCATTTGCTAAAAGTAATAATTATTATTATAAGAGAGAGTTTCACATGTTATAATTCATACATGGTTCATATCGTCTTACTTTATTAAACTACTTTCTCCTCCCTCCTCCCTTCACCCTCTCAAATCAGACCAGTAAAACTTTATTGCTGTGTAAAGAGATCCGTGACATTTCCAAAGTGCTTCCTCTCTCTCCCCGTCTCCATCTCAAGTTATTTCACATCTGCTTCTCCATCTGATTCTGTTTCTCTTGGCTCTCTGGACAGAATTATCATCAAACATTAACATTTTATTGCCGCCGTCTGATTTTCTCTTGGATCTCACTGGATTTTTTTTTTACATTTACATTTTACTCATTTGGCAGCAGCACTGTGTTCGCTGTGCAATGAAGTTGTATTTCTGTGAATGAGTCCACATTTTACTTTACTTTACACATTACACATAGATGATGCAACTCTAATGGTTTCACTGATCTACAGGTGGTGGTAACATTAAAGCAGACATACTGACGCCTCACACATGTTTTATGAATAATGAAACATACAAATCATTTTGTCAGAGCCGGAGGGTGAACTAACTGTGCCTTCTGCCAACACCCAATGTAAACATCTTTTTTTTTTTTTTTCAAACGAGAAAACTCCACAGGGCGCGTTTAACTGTCGTCTGGGATTAAAACAACCTTGATGCAAACGTGGTGCATAAAAAGCAACAAAATGTTGCAATGATGAGAAAAATTAGCATTTTATTATTATTATCTTGAAATTATCAATCAAAATGGCAAAATCTACTTCACTAAATCTACATTTAAAACAGAGGAAGCAACGACAAATTCAAGAACATGGAGGGAATTTGGATGGAAAAACCTAGTAACTTCTTCTGGGAAAGTTTTGGAAGTTATATTCCAGAAAAAGATGGAATACATGGATTGACTGATTTGAAATAATGGATGTATCTCTTTTTTTGTTTAAATCTGTCAAAATAGATCCAATCAACCGTGTGATGGAATAAAATGATCAATAAAGTTATAAAAATAACATACCTCTGTGTATCCCATGCTGGCTGCGGCGATCAGCGCCTGCTGGACGGCGTGACTCTTGGTGAGCGCCGCCTGCTGTTGCGTCTGTGGCGACTGCTGCTGCGGCCCCATGCTCCAGTCGCACTGGATCAGGTACTTCACCACCTCCATGTGGCCCCGCAGCGCCGCGTGAACCAGCGCACACTGCCCGTTCTTATCCAAGTGGTCCACCTGCGGAGAACAGGAAGATGCTTTGATCAGAAAACACAGATAGATAGATAGATAGATAGATAGATAGATAGATAGATAGATAGATAGATAGATAGATAGATAGATAGATAGATAGATAGATAGATAGATAGATAGATAGATAGATAGATAGATAGATAGATAGATAGATAGAACGATAGAATGATGGATAGAATGATAGAACGATAGAATGATAGATAGAACGATAGATAGAACGATAGAACGATAGATAGAACGATAGATAGATAGATAGATAGATAGATAGATAGATAGATAGATAGATAGATAGATAGATAGATAGATAGATAGATAGATAGATAGATAGATAGATAGATAGATAGAACGATGGAACGATAGATAGATAGACGATAGATGGAACGATAGATAGAACGATAGATAGATAGACAGATAGATAGACGATAGATAGAATGATAGATAGAACGATAGATAGATAGAACTATAAATAGAACGATAGATAGAACGATAGATAGAACGATAGAACGATAGATCGATAGATCTTCCAGACCTTTGCTCTCCTGCGGCAAAGCGCGGTGACGATGGCCATGTGCCCGCCGGCGGCGGCGTAGCCCAGCGGCGTGAGGCCGCTTTCGGACGGGGCGTCCACGGAGGCGCCGAACTCGAGCAGCAGCGCCACCATGTCCATGTAGCCCAGGTGGGAGTGGACGCACAGGACGGGGGCGTTGTTCAGCACCTCGGTGCGGTAGTTCACGTTGGCGCCGCCCAGCATCAGTAGCCGGCTCACCTGGCACACGCACAGGAAATGGATGTCAGAACCAGGAAGCACAGAGTTAACGCTCCACGTAGTAAAAAAAGCTTCAAATATTGAGCGGAAGACGTCTGTGATGCATATTTCACGAGTTACTCCTGATTCGGTCGCCAGAACATGTTGAAATATTCCGTCTGTATGACTGTCTGCCATGTTAGCGCCGGTACCTTGATGTTGGGAGTGTAGAGGTTTCGGAGTGAAGAAAGTGCAGCTGAAAGGCCCTCTGTGCTGTAGGATACCCACAGGCCCTGCAAGATAGATGAGGAAACCCCGACTTTCTTGCTGAGACCCTTGAACAAAGAGAGAGAGAGAGATGGAGAGAGTGAATATTCATTACTCTGGTGCCAGACCACAGCTGTGTGTGTGTGTGTGTGTGGGTGTGTAGACTTATAGGTAGAGCCATATAATCGTATACCTTGAAGATATGTGCTTTGAGGATGTGGTGGCCCAGCTCAATAGTCTGCTGTCTGTTCAGCTTGTTCTCCAGCCGAGAGAACCAGAAGGCCAGTAGGGTGTGTCCGCTCCTGCAGAGATGACAAACACGCAGACCCTTCAATACCTGAGCCTGACTCATCAGGTTATTACGCCGCATTATCGTCGCCGGCGCAGTCGGTGCAATCAAATTGGTTTTTAATTACAGAACATGGAATAAAATGTTCAACAACTCTTGTACTGAAGGACAAATATAATGGGACCTGCGACTAATAGAAAGAACGAGAGAGAGGCTTCATGCACGGCTTTATCTCTGCATGTTGCACAGTACGACCGCACAGGTGTCTCATTTTTTAATGGTGCTAAACATGAATACTTCTCCATCCTGCACTTTAAGAAGTTTGGTATTCTCATCCATGATTGTAGGACAAATGTTCTGCACTTGTATTTGTTTTTAGACGATTTTAGACTTATTTTATGTTTTATGTACCCAACTATTATTTATCTATGTTTGTTTCACAGTCCTATGTCTTAATCTCT
This sequence comes from Decapterus maruadsi, assembly GCA_030347415.2. NCBI lineage: Eukaryota > Metazoa > Chordata > Actinopteri > Carangiformes > Carangidae > Decapterus > Decapterus maruadsi. Next base: position 5,070,055 of record CM064888.1, on the reverse strand, counting down.
TGCAGATTTTACTGCAAATGGCAAATAAATGAGTTTCTGTGATGAGTTAGTAACTTTGACATGGATTTATGCAACCTGCCCTTTAACTCTTCATTTCATAACATACTATATGCATGTATATACACTTGGATTTAACTAAGCTAATAGGTCAGAGCCTCCCATTGGATAATTACTGCATAGATGATAATGTTTCAGCTGGCAACTCTAACTGATGCAGTCTCATTTCTTAAACAACCATGTTGGATGACACGTCCTGTGGTTGTGGAAAAGATGTTTATCTTCAAATTAACATCTTCAAGGGTCAAATTATTGGTATCAAGCAAATAAAACATCTAAGGATATTACTGAGACTGCTAAAACTGGGTTAAGAACGCAATGCATTACTAAAAACTGGAAGGATAGTGGGGAGAAATGTGGAGTCCAAACCTTCACCCCATTGAGAGTCTTTGAAAAATTAATGCAACTCTGGACGGAAATAAACGTTGCAGAAGCTCATTGAAACGATGCCGCAGCGAATGCGTGCTGTAATTAAAAGCTAAAGGCGGTCCAAAGCAGAAGAAGTTGTTCTTGGCGCTCTCACCTCGGGTCGCAGAGGAACTTGGTCTTTTCTCCCTCCTCCCTCCAGATCAGCCACTCCCTGAAGGAGGGGTGGACGAACATCCTGGTGCCGTCCCTCCTCTTCACCAGGAACACGGACAGGTTGTCCACGCGCTGCTGGAAATCCTCCCAGTCCAGTGTTCCCTGCAGCCACACACACGGTCTCGTTAGTTATTGTGTTAAAGTGTGAGAAAAGCCGATACATGTCTATGTCGCTCTTTCCACCCAAAAAACAAACCTTCTTCCATCTGAAATTCAATATCTGAATTCAATTTAATATTCACTGATCTATAAAAAACAAGATTCTCTCCCGGACTCTTAAGCTTCAGTCTCAAGTATTTAACATTAAGCATTCATGACTAAATACGCAACAAAGCTTCATCTCTGAACTCTTTAACCCTCGCAAAATAAGACAAACAGCCTGATCTCAGCTCTGTGGGCGAGGACCGATCAGATTCGATGGACAGAAAACAGAGTCACTTCTCAAAAGCAGTGAGAAAAGCACAAATCAGACAATAAACCACAGATGTTTGTGCTGGTAAACATCTGTAACTGTGTTCATGAAGCATTCGCAAAGAGCGACGGTTAACTTTAACATTTTGATTCAATTACTGACTCATTGACTTTGGCTCATTGATGGAGTAAAAGCACAGATTAGCATGAGATTACTGCACACACGTAACTAAAACCCTTCTTTAAACCCATATTTCATACATATTAATACTCTTGCTCTTTAAATGTTGTACTTTGGAAATTGACTCTGACAGTGACTGGATCGCAAGGATCATGTTTTAATACTTTAATTCCTTTAAAGAGCTCCAGATACGAACCTTTTAACAATCCACTGCTCCACCTGTGGGAAAACTAAGAGCTGCTGTTGAAAAGCTCCGTGCAACTACAACACGTTACATAAAATATATACAGGACATATTGATTAGAGCTGTCCTGGTCTGGTTTAAAAAAGTAAAAATATCCCAGGTACAGTGTACACTTGTATCTTCTGTGTCTATAAGAGCATTATTTATTATTATTTAAAACAAATATTTCAGTAACCGTTTAATTCATAGCCTGCTAATTACGTGATAATGTCAAGAAATAGCCTAGAAAAAACAGTAAAATTGTCACATTTTTCATAAAAGCAAAAGATTACACATGCTTTGCTTTGAATTTTTTGGGAAAGGCCAGAATTTTTGCAATTGATCGTTATTTCTGGGCTATTTTTACGCAATCAATGGTTATTTCTTGGCTAAATTTCTCAAGATTACTATGAAATTGACTGTTATTTCTAGGCTATTTCTTGACATTATGACACAATTACTTGTTATCTATTGGCTATTTCTTAACATCATCACGTAATTAGCAGCCTGTAAATTCAAAGGTTACTGAAATATGTGATTTAAATAATTTATTACATTGCCAGACTGTTATAAAGGTACAGATACTGTATATTCTTAATGTTTATGAAGTGTACACTGTACCTGGGATATTTTAACTTTTTACCAGAACAGCTCTAATCAATATCCAGTCCAGTATATATTTTATGTAACGTGTTATAGTTTGACAGAGCGTTTCAATGGCAGCTCTTAGTTTTCTGAGCAGTGGATGGTTAAAACGTTCGTATCTGGATCAAATGTCTAAAAATCAAAAATGCTCATTTGTTCTGTGCACATGAGCGTCATCACCTGCAGCGAGCCGGCGTTGATGGCCTGGTAAATCTGCTCGTCGTTGAGCGGGTGCAGCGAGGCCACGGCCACGTTGAGCAGGGGAAGCGCCCGCTCGAACGACGACTGCGTGGGGAAGCGCATGTTGCACTGCAGCAGGTAAACCTCAGCCAGGTTGACCGGAACCACCTGCAGAACCAGAGAGAAACAGAGAGGCCTGATGAATCGCAACACTGATTTCTCCTTCTCGGATCGTCTCCACAGGACCATGAATAATGGATCGTGTTTGTGAAGCAACGTCTTCAACTATTCCACATGTTTTTTCTCCGAGAGAGAGAGAGAGAAGAGAAGGAATGTGAATTTATTAGTTGTCATTTTTTATGGAGCCTAGCCTGCGAGCACTTCTGAATACATGAAATTAAATGAATCTGGGGGTGTGAGGTAAAATATTTCATTATGATATACACACTAAAACAATTCAACAACATTATTTAATCAAGAAGATTCTGTCAAAAACGTATTTTTTTATGAAATCAAACTGTACTTTTATTCAAAGCACAGGGTCAGTGTGCAGGTTCGTATAAGACATGAACAACAAGCTGCTGTGGATTCACTGCGAGCTACAACTACACAACATGCACTGATAATTAAAGGTAATGAACCTACTGCTATGACTATAGGAATTATGGTGAAAGGAGAATTTGCCCAAAATGTTGAACTATCCCTTTAAGATTTGACTTCTGAGATAAGACTCAAATGATGCAAAGTGAAGCTAGCTGGATCTGGAGGGCTCCTTCATGTCAGTTTGTTTTCATGCACTTGCTTCTTCAGTCTAACACGGTACGACCTCGAGCAGCGGCGGCGGCGGTCTCACCTTATAGCTGGAGCTTTTGAGGACAAGGTAGCCCTTCTCGATGAGGTCAAAGGTGAGTTTGAGGTACAGATAGGAGCCCTGACTCAGGGCCTTGAGGTGGGCGCTGAGCTTGCCGAAGGTGGTGTTGTCCATCTTGCCGTTGAGCGAGATGTTGTTCTGGATCTCCGGGCTGCTGTGGATGCGGTGCAGGATGTAGCCCTGCAGGTCCTGGTCGATGGCGTCGTTCTCCTCCAGGCTGTCCAGGGAGATGCGGTGGAACGGCAGCGCGTTGGTGATCTCCTGAAACGGTTTGGACAGTGAGGTCACATCGAAACTGTCGACAACATCCTCCTTCCCTATATCGTTACCATTTGTATCAAATTTGATACATGAAAATACATGCAATGATCAGATAATCCACCAGGGTGCATGCACTATTTTATACTATTTTATGTCTTGCTGTGAATGATGTTGTTTATTGTGCAGCTGAGAAACAGAATTTCCTTCGGGATAAATAAAGTATTTATCTACTGTATCTATCAATCTATTTTATGCACCAGCAGGCCTTCACTTGGGACATCCAATATGGCCGCTGTCAGTCAGTGACCCAAATGTGTTTTGGATATTTTTGCCAATTTTGAAAAAGTTAAGGTGAGAAAAACTTAAAAATTGTTACTGAAACTTCAATAGGAATAGTTACTGCATTGATGCAAAGTAAAACTACTTAATATTTTATAACTTATTTTATCGCAGAACCATATTGAAATGTATGTATCAAACTCAAAACAGATACAGCAGGTTTATAAGGTAATTTTCTATGCAAATCGCATATGCAAATTTGCCAGAAGGTCCAAAAAAGGGTCCAATTTAAAAAAAAAAAAAATTCTGACAATCATTTCCTGGTTCAGGCTTCACACGGTTAAGAAAACAGCTGTTGTCAGGTCAAAAATAAAGTAGGCCGACGACTTACACCTCATGAATGAAAGATAAAGTTTGAGGGGACAAATATAGCAGAGGCAGAACCAACACAATTCAGATTTCATTCATATCTATTCATAACCTCTGCATAATGTGCAGAGAGGAAAAAATGAAAAGGTCAGAGACAAAGAGGATCCAGACAAGTCTAATATCATCACTTAGTGGCCTCCAGTTGATAATGTTGGAGTAAAACTGCGGAGGTCTGTGCCGTACTCACATGTAACGTGGTTCTGACTGTGACCACCAGCTTGAGCCAGGGAGGGAACTTATTGATGGTTTTGGTGAGGAAGGACACGATGGTGTCTCCGTAGTCCGGCTTGTGAAACTCGGCCTCGTTCAAACCGTCGATGAGGATGATGAGGTCCTCCTCCGAGTTGATCTTCCGCTCTGGGAAAAAAACAGGACGAAGAAGAGCAGACGTTGAGTTTAGGAGGAGATCTATGCAGGTGAGGCGTGATGAAGAACTCTTAAGCACCTGGGGCTTCAAGGTTCGCTCTTGACCTTATCAATAGCAGATTAACCAAATAACCAAAACCTCAGAACAGGAGCAAGATCCAATTAACTCTCAATCACGTCCAATGACCTTCCTCCACCACATGGCAGCTGTTCATTTGTGAGCTTTTTCTTAACTTAGTTTCAAAACAAAAGGATATTCTAGTCACACCTGGCTTTTCTATTTAATAAAAAATGCTTTAAATTTCACTTTATATCGCAAAAATGAATCATCACACATTGTTGTTTTCATCTCCATTTCAGGTTTCAGGTCTGGTTTAATAAGGCAGGAGGCTTAAAGGAAATCCAGCTCCAGCACCGAGGCTGAGAGCTTGAACTTTAATCTTGATTGTATTGATAGCGCTGTGCACAGGAGGCAAATAATATCACGCACCAAGGGCTTGAGAGTCGAGGTATAAATTGGAGATTGAGGTCCGAACAGCCATCAATTATAAACCGCCGAAAGCAGAGTGTGAACAGTGAAGTAAATAAACTTCAATAGATTGCTACAAATTCCCCGATTATCATGGAGAATGAGCCTCGATCTGTTCAAAACCAACGAGAGGCAGAATCAGCTCTTTAAACGACCCGGAGCTACAGACGACTGCAGTTTTCAAACTCTGCTCATCTGTAGATTATTAAATTTCTCCAGATCATTTTATCAGTATCAATGGAAAAGATAAATACGCTATGCTGCTCTTTCCTTCCATCCTTTACTGATTTATAAACATGCATGATGGGAAAGCTCCTATTTAAATATTCACATCCTTTCCTTATGTAAAAGCACATTATACTGCACCACAGTAGTGTGAAACTATTCTATTAAGAGTGAAAATGAGATGAACCCAGTGACTGACTGACAATATATTACATTATTAATAGGAGAAGGAAGGAAGGAAGGAAGGAAGGAAGGAAGGAAGGAAGGAAGGAAGGAAGGAAGGAAGGAAGGAAGGACGAAGGGAAAGATGGGAGGAAGGAGGAGGGAACAGATCAGGTCAAATGGCTCAAAAAGGAAGGAACAAATAAGGACAAAGGGAAGGAAGGGAGGAAGTTAAGGAAAGAAGGAAAGAAAGATGGAGGGAGGGAACAGATCAACTGGGTCAAAAAGGAAAGAAGTAAGGACGAAGGGAACGAAGGAAGGAAGGAAGGAATGACAGAAGGAAGGAATGAAGGAAGGAAAAGGGAAGGAAGGAAAGAAGAAAGATGGAGGGAGGTAACAGATCAGGTCAAAGAAGGAAGCAGAAGGATGGACGAAGAGGGAAAGTAGGGAGGAAGGAAGGAAAGAAGGAAGGGAAAAAGGATTGTGGAAAGAAGGAAAGGAGAAAGGAAGGAAAGAAAGATGGAGGGAGGGAACAGATTGGTTCAAGGAAGGAAAGAAGGAAGGAAGGGGAAAAGGATTGTGGCTGTTAGATATATGTAGTGGATTATGTCACACTGTACTGTGCTGCAGTGGAGTGCGGGTATAAAATAACAGAAAATGGAAATACTCGAGCCAAGTATCTTCCAAACTGAACTGAAGTGCAGCGCTTGACTGGATGTACGTGTTTACACTCGCTGAAGGGCTAACGCCGCTTTCCCTTTCCCACCTTTGTAAAGTGCATCCAGGGGCTCCAGGACGCCCCTCCTGAAGGAGGCCAGCGGGTCCTGGACGCAGGAGCGCAGACTCAGGATGCTCTGCAGGTGCGGCTCCCGCAGCATCTGCTCCCTGTAGGCCACGAGGTGCGGCGAGCGGCACAGCAGGGCCGCCACGTTGTGCACAAACTCCGGCACCAGGCAGGTGTAGGCGTTATCTGCCTGGCAGTAGTGGTACGCCACCACCTGGGGGCGACAGAGAGTTATTATTATTTTTTATTTATTTATTTATTTTGCATGAACAATCATCATGACTGGGATGTGCAAAGGGGAGGAATGAAACCCAAAAGGGCTTATACAGAAACCTCACCCACATATTCAAAACAGGTTAAAAACAAGAACATATAGGGAATAATTAAACAATTACGGAAAATAAGTAGAAAAGTAAGTGATTAAAGGGAAACTACATACATGAATGAATAATACAAAACAATAATAATGAATGAGATGATGAGAAAAAGAAGAGGAGAGCCTTTTTAAATTATGTTAAATGGATTTTTTTTTTTCAGATAGTCTAGCAGCAGATTCCACAGAGTTAGGAGAGGGGTTTTTGCGGCAGTCTGTGTCAGTGGGAGACAGATGAGTGTTTTCCCCACTCCCTCTTCCTGGTAATCCCAACCTTGACCAACCTTTGGGTACGGCGCAAAAAAAATAAAAAAAACGATTGAAGATCAGTGTCAAGGAGCTCTGAGGGAGGCGGGAGGTGGGGGGGGGGTCCGATGACACAATTTCAGAAATAACCCTGTTTTTCACGGCTCTACTGGTGCACAGACAGTTTTCCCAGCGTCTGCTACGGCTACAACTCATTTGAGATTGAGTCAACTTCATGGTGGATGATTGCAGTATAATGAAACATAATACTTCTCGTTTCGCTGTACGGGTTTTTAGCCATTAATAATTCATGGTTTCCGCCTGCCAACAGAGACGGATTCGGAGTCAGCAGCTCATGTGTGTGTGTGTGTGTGTGTGTGTGTGAGATGACTGGTGCCACGAAGGAGTCAAGTGTTAAACTGTCACATTTCACAGCTGTGGACTTGAAACATGTTCAAATGAATGATTAAGTGAACGACTGAATGAGTAGGAACGTTATCTCAGGGACGGACGCGTCGTGACGTCAGGAAATCGTGGAGGGTGAGTGGATTTTTTTTTTTTTTCCCGCTCTCCAAACAGGTCGGGCAGCAGGTGCAACCAGACCAGGCGCTTCTGGGGATGGACGGATCACAAAGGGGTTTGAATTTTCTGAGGCGGTGGCAGCGATCAGAGGCCAGTGAGAGAGAGAAAAAAAAAAAGAATCAAAAATGAAATGCTAATTTTTGGTCACAATGGAATAAAAGGGCTTTAAAACAAAAGGGGTGAAAAAGGGAGTGAGCTCAATTATTAATGCACAGAGTTAACAAGATCTAATAGCTTGGCTGGGAAATGGCTTTCTGCAGGTATAAATATTTCATAAGGCTCCCTGGCAAAGTTGTTTTTTCTTTTTTAAACACATCTGCATAATGCATCAGGCTGGGACTGGGGATGCAGATGGCTGAGCAGCAGGGGAGGGGCACGGAGGTGCAACAGCAGACAGGAAAGGAAAGGAAGAAGAAGAAGAAGAAGAAGAAGAAGAAAAAAAGAGCGGGAAAAAGAGCCTGGTCTCACACATGGTATAGGTGCACAGGAGCAGGAAGCTTACAGGAAGTTTAATGCCTAAAGGGATAGTTCAACAGTATGGCAAATTAGCCCATTGCCATAATCCCTATAGTTTCGTTACCTTTAACTGTCAGTGCAAGCTATTTTTAGAACGACGGAGCAGAGCGGAGCTTGGTTTCCCCTCATCAAACTCATCAAATACACAATCCAACAACTCCACAACGCTCTGGTGGACAAGTTGTGACCTGCACATTGACCACGCTATGAAATAATAACACGATGTTACCAGACAGAGTTGTTTTAGAGGCAAATACAGAGACTGTTGATGTCCCTGGAACGGCTCATGGTCTCATAACTTTCTGATTTCTGATTTTTGTTCACCAGAGCATTTTGGAGTTTCTGGATTGTGTATTTGATGAATTTGATGAGGGAAACCAAGAAATCCCATGAGCCTCTGTAGTGTAGCTCTGAGCAGCTTAGGGCTCTGCTCTGCCGTTCTAAAAACAGCTTGCACCGACAAATAAAGGCAACGAACCTACTGCTAAAACTGTAGGGAGTGGACCAATTTGTCAAAATGTTGAACTATCCCTTTAAGAAAAAAAAAATGAAATTACTAAAAAAGGTAAAAACACACAGCTTATCTCCACCCGTTTTGAAGTTGACCACCTACAGAGCAGGAAGCCATGTCCGAGGCGTGTAAAAACCATATCGTATCCGACAGAACCTGCTGCTCTTATTGTAGAGCGGCGTTTTCAAAAGGAGCGTATCATTGGCTGTCTTGCCACCTCTGTTGCCAGCGAGTGAAAAAATTAAGACATATAAAAAAAAAAAAGTAATTAAATTATCTTGCACTTTTTCAATTAGCAGCAGGCGGAGGCGCGGGAATTTCACGCTGAACCTTGAACACAGCTGAATTTAATGGTGTAATAATAATAAGTTGACCATAGGGGTGATGCAACTGTGTTTTTCTTTGATGAGGAGAAGAAAAGAAAAACTGACAATGCTGTAGTATGCAAATGAGGCCCTTGACACAATATTTGCCAAATGGATATATAGTTGTTTTTTTTTCTCATTTCCCACAGCTTTGAGAGGAAACGGGAGGAAATGGAGGTGGTGTGCATGGGGAGGCAGAAACGTTCCTAAGTGGCTTTGGGATTGTGCACTTATCGTCTCGTGAAATAGGGCAATTAAATGGGAGCTGGAGATTTTATATTAAAATCACTACAAGCACTCTTACTTTAGGAGTAAATGGCTGAAAAATAGATCATTTGCATTCGTAAAAAGTAAGAAATGGGAGAAAAAGGGGGAGGGGGGGGCAATCCACCACGATGAGAGAGTCTGGAAGTGTTTAGATACGAACGCTCCACCCGGTTTCCTCTGGAGGGCGTGTGTGTGTGTGTGTCTGTGTGTGTGTCTGTGTGTATGTGTGCATGGTCACAGGTGTATGTGGTACCTGAGAGGCCAGCCTCCTCATGGCTTCTTCCTGACGCCGCCTCATCTCTGGGGTCCCGGGACAGCTGCCTCCTCCCAGGGTGCCGTGCGTGGGCTGGGGCTGGGTGAGAGGAAGCCCCTCTCCATCTGGACACACACATACATATACACACACATATACACAACACACACACTTAGTTATTCCCAGCACAAACCACCTTGGAGATTGTTATGCAGTAGAGATGTCACGATTATAGATTATTGTCAGGGTCTTACGATTATTGCGTTTATAATGCATTAATTAACTTCACAACACTATGTATGTGCAAAATCAAATATAGTCTAATTACAATGTTAATTATTTATTAAGTATCTAATAATAAAGGACCAATTATAATTAATAATAACACCGCGATTAATTATGAAAGCCAATAATCGTGACATCCCTATAAATATGCAGAGATGAGGTGGGGCTCCTGTACGTTTGGGCGAGGCCTGCGGGCTGTCAGAGGCGATCTGTCTCATGCGGGTGCCGTGGCAGCTGAGCGCCACCAGGCGGGAGATGATGGCGGTCTTGCCGAAGCCGATGTTGCCGACCACCACCACGCCGCGGTTGGTGCCGGAGTTGGGGCTGTTGAGGTGGCCGTCGATCTCCTGGAAGAGCCACTCGCGGCCCGTGAACACCGAGTCCATGGTGATGCTGGGCACCTCGAACAGCAGAGGTTTGAGAGCGATGTCTTGAGGACGATACGGCGCGAAACGCACTGCGGGGGTCGGAGACACAGAGAGGAACGATGAATGACAGATAATGCAAAACATGAATAGTAGATAATAATAGTTGTTTCTGTTTGCTCTAACTCTCTCCTTTATTCCCCCTGGAAACAGAATTAAATAAACATACTAACATGCTATAATACTAATGATAGAGGAGATGAGGATAGCTGAATTAAATAAAGATACTAACATGCTAATAATACTAATGATGGGTCAAATAAACAGGATGTATGCAGCTACATTAACACCCACATACTGTGTCTGTGCATAAACAACAAATTCACCAGTGACTTGATCTTTTTACACATTTAAATACAATTCTTTTTAATAATAATATTGATATTAGGTTCATGTAACCTGTATCTACATGTAATGAAGCAGAAACAGTGATATTTATGTGATAAAGGAGAAACAATAAGTTTAAAGTTTTGCCCAACTCCAAAGAGGGAAGTGCAAACTGATGATCCCTCTCTCCGTATTGATTGCAAAGACAACAAATACAGATTAAATGTGTTTTTTTTTATTTTATGTTTGTTGTGGAAAGTCAAAGGATGCGAGTGCTTTAAGAGCCGCAGCCGACTGTTGGTTTTTACTCACTAGGGGGAGTCATTAAACTCAAGTCCTCCAGAGGTTGGGCATCTTTTCAGCAGAACATATGGACCATTAAAGACTAATGAGGCTAAAATGAATCTGGTATGAACTTCTGAAGCTGTGTGATAAATTCAGTGTAAAATTTAGTCTGCTGCTTCTGGGTGTCATCTCCTGGGCCTCGTCTTTTTAAACTGATCTGAGCTTTTGAGACAGAGACAGAGAGAGAGGGAGAGAGGGAGACGGAGGGAGCACGCTCTCCTCTGTCTTGTCTGCTGTGTCGTTTCTTTAAACGTTATGGCAGCATCTGGTGATTAGAGAGCGAGTTAAGTCCGTGAATAATATAAATGCTGTGTGTGTGCATGTGCATGTGCATGTGCATGTGCGTGTGCCACTCGGCTAGACTGCTTTGACTTGTAAAAGCGCCGGCCGGCCAGCCAGCCAGCAGGGCGACAGACAGCAAGCAGAGCGTGCCGCCGTCGCCGCCGCCGCCTGATGCAACAAATGAAAATTAAAGTAACTTACGTGACTGGGATTGCCAGGCATGGGTGTTATTAGCGGAAGCTGAGACAAAAAGCAAAGCGAAAGAAAGACAGAGAGACAGAAAGGGAAGACAGAAACAGAGAAATGAGAGAAGGGAGGGAAGGAGGGAGAGAAAAGGCAGTGAGGACAGGAATGGCAGCAATGTGTCACAGCTCAGGGCAAGGTGCAGCTCAATGAAGAGGAAAAAAAACAACAACCAAAAAAAAAAAAAAAAAACACGGAAAAGGAAGCAGCAGCAGGAGCATCATCACATCACATCATCACATCGTGATGTCAGAAACAAAAGAGGGGGAACCACCAAGACCGGGGTCGATTACTAATTGAAATCCTTTGAATTACTCTCCACATAGTCTCATCCTCCTCCTCCGCCACCGCCGCTGATGTCTGCAGGGGGGGAAGAGAAGGCCGGGGAAGGGTTCGCATGCACTTTTGGGAGAATCTAATTGGTTCCATTGCGCCGGGGTGAGATCAATCAATCCCCATAAAAGTAATTGAATCCAGTAGTAATTCGACCCCGGGATGGGGCGACTCCGACCTCAACTCAACTCACACACAGCTTATTGTGTGTGTATCACAGTGCTGCTAAGGTTACCCACATCTTCAACATAAAGTAATATATCTACCTCAGTACAAGACAAGAAAAGACTGATTTGTTATTACACAGGAGCTCAATGGGATTTTTTTTTTCCGGCTCCTTCGCTCAGGTCGAGCTTGATCAGATTTCTTTGCAGAGAGAAAACGGGGGCGGAGGGGGGAGCGGAGGAGGGGGGGGGCTGCTGGTGGTGGTGGTGGTCAGATGATCGCCGGCGCAGAGGTTCATTTCACACTCTGCAGCATACCAGCAATGAGCAGCACACACTGTGAGAGCAGAGCTGTATCACACATTAGACTGGTTGGGATAAGTGCAACATTTTTTTTTTTTTTTTTTAAATGTGTCGGCAGATATTTCTCCACCGTGTGCAGATACAGATACAGTGAAGTATAAATATATCAAATAGCAGGCAAGACGGCTGAGCGTTGCATTAGAGCTGTATGTCTGCCTCTGTGTGTAAATTACCACCGGCGTTCTGCTGATTTAGAGCGCCGCTACATCACGTAATGAGCCGGTATTGCTCTTAATATTCATTCCTCCACCACCACACGACCACACATCATTCCCAAAAGTGCAAGCGTGACTCTTTTTTTTTTCTTCTTCTAGGAAATGCTAATTATAATCGCAGGACAAAAGCAGATCATACGACGCTTATACAATCAGCGGAAAGTACAAACAGATACACCTGAAAGCGGGCGCTGCAGTTTGCTGCACCGAGCTCCGAGCCAGCTGCAGCCCAGTGTAATAAAAGACATTTCATCCATATTCCCCTGTCAGATTATTTTAGTGCCAACTCAACAAACACACACATATAAACACACACATGAGCACGCAAAGTCAGAGAGAGAGAGAGCAGGAGGCCGACGGCTGCTGTTTTGTCTATAATTCACAAACTGATGTAATATTCTTGCAGTTGGGTGTCATGTAGTGAAAGAATGGACCTGATGCAACTCTGGTGACGAGGACGGCAAAAAAAAAGAAAAAAACAAGAAAAAAGAGGGGGAAAAAACAACAACTACAGGCCACAGAAGTAAAAGAGGCTCAACACCCCAGAGCTACGGTGGCCCGGAGGTGCAAAATCAGAAAACACAACAACAAAAAGAGAAAACATAATGGCAAATTACTAAACACAAAAGCATATCAAGAAATATTTTGTGTTGTGTTTTCTCTTTCTGCCGTTGTGTTTTCTCTTTTTGCCGTTGTGTTTTCTCTTTCTGCCGTTGTGTTTTCTCTTTTTGCCGTTGTGTTTTCTCTTTTTGCCTTTGTGTTTTCTTTTTTTGCCGTTGTGTTTTCTCTTTTTGCCGTTGTGTTTTCTCTTTTTGCCGTTGTGTTTTCTCTTTCTGCCGTTGTGTTTTCTCTTTTTGCCGTTGTGTTTTCTCTTTTTGCCGTTGTGTTTTCTCTTTTTGCCGTTGTGTTTTCTCTTTTTGCCATTGTGTTTTCTCTTTTGGCCGTTGTGTTTTCTCTTTTTGCTGTTGTGTTTTCTGATTTCGTGAGCTTAGAATTATATGGTTCTATCTCCATTTTTCCGAGATATTGAGCATCAAAGTTCCAACTCGGCTTTTGTTTTGGTTGACAGAACCTTTTTATTTTATGAATAACAAACTAAAAAATGTTGAAAATTTAAAAAACAACACCACACAGGCATTAACAGACCACTAATGGATGATATTATGCAAAAAACTAAATTTTGAGATAGAACCTTATAATTCTAAGCTCACGATTTACTGTTGTGATTTGCACCTCCGGGCCACCGTACGGAGCTGCTCCATTTTTTTTGTTTAAAGTGGTGCTAATTCATTTATCACAGGGAGTGAGTGAGTGAACGCCAAGGCCTCTCCTCTCCTGTCCACATGGACGCGCTCAACACACACAGACACAGACAGACACACACACACTCTCATGGAGCACCGTCCTCCAAATGGTAGAAAAACGGTTCCACCTCTTGCGAGCCGAGTCGTGCATCCGCTACTGCTCCACTGTGTCAGGTATTCCAGGAAAACATGGCAGCCATGTTGTGAACGGGGGGCTGAGGGAGTTGTTTCCAGGATGGTGAGAGCAAAATGTGTGTCTGTGTGTGTGTGAGGGATGGATGGCAGTTGCTCATAATCCTGCCCATAACACTCCCCCTCAGGCGACGTTGAGCAAGGTATCACCCCTCCCTCCCCTCCTCTCCCTCACTCCTTCCACTTCTCCTCTCCCACCAACCCTCCACGGCCAGACGGAGCGAGAGTCTCAGACGTTTTAATTATTCACCAGGTGAGGATGACTCACGGTGGCTGAACAGCCTTGAGAAGGAGGAGGAGGAGGAGGAGGAGGAGGAGGAGGAGGAGGAGGAGGAGGAGGAGGAGGAGGAGGAGGAGGAGGAGGAGGGAGGGAGATGAGCTGCAGAGGTAAAGAGGAGAGGAGAGGAGGATAGATGAGGAGAAGAGAGGAGAGGAGAGGATAAGAGAGGAGGAGAGAAGAGGATAGAAAATGAGAGGAGAGGAGAGAAAGGGAGGAGAAAAGAGAAGAGGAGGATAGAGGAGGAGAGGATACAAGAGGAGAGGAGAGAAGAAGAGAGGAGAGAAGAGAAGAGGATAGAAAAAGAGAGGAGGAGAGGAAAAGGGAGGAGAAAAGAGAAGAGGAGGATAGAAGAGGAGAGGATACAAGAGGATAGGAGAGGAGAAGAGAGGAGAGGAAAGGATAAGAGAGGAGGAGAGAAGAAGAGAGGAGAGAAGAGGAGAGGACACGAGAGGATAGAAAAGGAGAGGAGAGAAAGGGAGGAGGAGAGGAGAGGAAAAGAGAGGAGAAAAGAGAAGAGGAGGATAGAAGAGGAGAGGATACAAGAATATAGGAGAGGAGAGGAAGAGAGAAGAGGAGAGAAAGGGGAGATGGAGAGGAGAAGAGGAAAGTGGAGCTGGCATGGAGGTGGAGGAAGAGTGGAAACGAAGGGAGGAGGAGGAGGAGGAGAAGTGTTGCGATGATCAGCCTGTTTGCTGCGGAGGGTCTGGGGAGAGCAGCCGCAGGTTATCTCAGGTCAGACTGGAGACGTTTTCTTAGAGCTGATGTGGGAGTTTTCTGGATGTGTGAGTTTGTCCAAAGCTGTTTGTTTTTTTTTTTTCAATTTTCTTTTTCTGCCGTCTGTTTTTTTTTTCAGACACACTCAGTTAAAATTCCAGTCACTTCTTTCGAACACTGTGGCTGCAGAGCTACAGCTAGTATACTGTATGCAACAGGAGCTTACATAATTTGTTTGTTTTTTTTGTTTTTTTTAATAAAATCTTATGTAATTTGCACAGTAGCAACATAATAAACCAGAATGTGTCTATATCTTAAGAAAATATCCTCCAATCTTCCACATTTTGGAAAAGTTTGACTTGAAACTCGCCGCCGTAACTATTTAACACTACGTCCAAATGTTATATAAGAGACAAATGCCTGACATATCACATCTAAATGAAAACCATTGATCAGATTAGGATTAAAGGAAACAGATCGGTATCCAACAAAGTGACGGACAAGAGTCGAGATAACCGCCTGCAACTTGTCGTTGTTTTGTTGTAAACGTGTTTGTGCACTGTCATCACATCTAGACTGTTATCTAACTCCCGCGGCGAAGGCGGCAATAGGGGCCTTTTCTTTTCTTTCTTTTCTTTTTTTTTTTTAGCCTGCGTTTGCTATAAATACATGTTGACTATAAACAGTAGCTGTGGCTCTAATTAATGCAGAACCTGCAGCGCCTGTCGATATCAGTTAAATTATAAGGCTGGTGAGTCTGTGTCTTCTTGTCAACAACAACCAGGTGTGCGTGTGTCCTCCAATTACTTTGTGATCACCTGTCTTATCTGTGGCGGTAAATCCTTTAAAGGGATAGTTCAACATTTTGGAAAATTGGCCCATTACCATAATTCCTACTGTATACTTTTAGGAGTAGGTTCGTTAC
This sequence comes from Decapterus maruadsi, assembly GCA_030347415.2. Classification (NCBI taxonomy): domain Eukaryota; kingdom Metazoa; phylum Chordata; class Actinopteri; order Carangiformes; family Carangidae; genus Decapterus; species Decapterus maruadsi. The sequence goes on along the minus strand of CM064888.1, from coordinate 5,054,360 downwards.
CCTTAATTGTCGGTGCAAGCTATTTTTAGAACGGTGGAGCAGAACCGTGAGCTGCTCAGAGCTACGCTACGGAGGCTAATGGTTCTTCTTGGTTTCCCTCAACAAATACACAATCCAACAACTCCAAAACACACTGAAACGTTCTTTATTATCTCATAGCGTGGTGAATGTGCAGGTCACAACTTGTCCACCAGAGCATTTTTGGAGTTGTTGGATTGTGTATTTGATGAGTTTGATGAGGGAAACCAAGAAATCCCATGAGCCACTGTAGCGTAGCTCTGAGCAGCTCAGAGCAGCTCACGGCTCTGCTCTACTGTTCTAAAAATAGCTTGTACTGACAATTAAAGGTAATGAACCTACTCCTAAAACTATAGGGATTATGGTAATGGGCCAATTTGCCAAAATGTCGAACTATCCCTTTAAGATAAAGTTACAAATACATAGTTTCAGTTTAGAAAATGGTGCATTTGTTGGGAACTATTTTCAACAGCGGATTAATACACATTCGGTGCAATAGTGAGTATTTATAGCGGCGGGACAATGCCTCCGGCCGCCGTCAGTGGGATCAATTCATTTTCAGTGTTTCTATGAAATTTGTTGACGACAACAAACAGAGAAAAAAGAAAACATCCCCACAGAGTTGAAAATATTTTTACCAGCCAAAAGCTACAGGCGTCAACTGAGACAAGGCCTGTTCTGTCTCTGTGTGTGAGAGAGAGGGACAAAAGACAAAGAGAGGGAAAGTAAAGACAAACGGAGGAGAAACTGTGTGTATGTGCAGTTATGTGAGAGAGAGAAAGAGGGAGAGTTAGTGGTGAATAGATGAGGTGGGTGGTGAATCTTAGAGGTAGGCAGGCAGGAGGCACAAGAAGGTCCATTACAGTCTGACTCACTCTCCTCGAAACAGCAGCGCAGCTCGGGCCCCCGATGCTCGGGCATCAAAAGAAGAAGGAGCTTCGACCAAACCAACCACAGATAGAGACAGAGAAGGAGAGAAGGAGAGAGCGCTGCATCTGTCAGCTGGTTTCCACCTGACCAACACAGAACCAGCCGTCCTCATCTCCTCCTGCTCATCTGATCGTCTGCATCAGTCGGCAGCCTCTCCTGACGCAGGACGGTATTAATAATAGTAATAATCATCATAATAATAATGATGATATAGAACAAACAGGTAGCAGAAAACAGACTCGTCCATCTGCCATGTTGGTTGCTGCCCACTTTAAATGTCCTGGCAACCGGCGAATGACATGATGCAACGTCTTGTGTGAAAGTGATAGATATTTTGGTGCAGGATGAAATATCAGTGAGTGTGATTCCTCCTCCTCCTGGATACCTGCGATGAGTTTAATGGTGGGCAACCATTAGACATAATGATGATGTTGATGATGATTATTATTGTTATTAAAGGGATAGTTCACCCAAAATTCAAATTGCAACAGACACGGAGGACTCTCACAGCTCTTAGTCGACAGATGATGAGTGAAATTTAAATTTTGGGTGAACTATCCCTTTAAATCTCCTTCTAGGAGAGTGTGAATCAGTGAATTTCCTGGGCCATGTGATGTAAACACACACAACCGATCAAGTAACCTCAACTAATCCTTTCTTCGGTGATTATTATTATTATTATTAAAGGGATAGTTCACCCAAAATTCAAATTGCAACAGGCACAGAGGACTCTGAAAATTCTCACAGCTCTTAGTCGACATGAGTACTGTAGATGATGAGTGAAATTTAAATTTTGGGTGAACTATCCCTTTAAATCTCCTTCTAGGGGAGTGTGAATCCGTGAATTTCCTGGGCCATGTGATGTAAACACACACAACCGATCAAGTAACCTCAACTAATCCTTTCTTCGGCACCCCCCGCCCTCTGCCAACGAGTCTTATTACAACAAATTTAAAGGAATAAAAAAAAAAGCCACTTGGAATTTGGCGGTGGGAAAATCCCCGCTTCGCCTGCACGTCATGTCTCCCTCTCTTTCTCTCTTTTTCTCTCTCTGTCTCGTTTTTTTTTTTTTCAGTCTCTCCTGGTGAAACCGCAGCGGCAGAGCACTCAGGGAGGCGCTGACACTGATCCGAGGAGGCAGAAAGCATGCTAGGACGCAGTCGGATGGCTTGTAAACACACTTGGCTGCCCTTAGAGGAGGAAGGTTGAAACAAGTGGCTCTGGCAGCAACAGTGAAGCTTTGTGAGGAGACTTGCTCCCTCCCTTCCCCTCCTCCCCTCTCTTGTCTTTTCTCTCTTCCTCCTTGTCTGTCTCCACCTCTCTCTCTCTCCTTTACCTTTGTCTTTCTTCCCTTCCCGACGCTCTCTCACTCTCAGCCCCGCTGCCCTCGGGGAGGGGAATCACATCGCGGCTCAGTCGAGTGCACTCTCAGCTAAGTGGGGTCTTAACATGTGTTTAAAATACACAGGGACGCATATTTGTGTTCGCTTGGATGACACGGGGCGGCCATTACGGTGCTCATTACCGGCTAAGTGACAGAGGAAGAAGGGCGAGGGGGACACATAATGTTGTGACATTAGGCCGTTTGGCCGTTTGCTAAAGGAGGCTGAGGAGGCGCCGGCGGTGTGCGAGACGTGAGCGGTGAGCAGCGGTGCGGCGCGCTCGCTCTGAATGTTAAAGCACTGAGACAAATTTTAGCTCAGCGGTGACACAACCTGACAAAATGCTCTTTGTGCATTCCCTCAGTCTCACACACAGAGGGATACAACAGCTGACAACCTCCAGCGTCCACCGCCACCGCCACCACCAACGGCTCTGATACGAGTTCACACGAGGACGTTTGCATCTGAAACACGTTTCTCTGAACTTCAGATCAACGACTTTCATTTGGATTTTGAAAAGAGGGAAAAAACAAAAACACACACAGACACACAGCTTCCTCGTCATGCAGCCTCGCCTTACGACACTCAGCTGCTTGGTGCCGTTTGTGGATGAGACACAGACACACTGTCCTATTGTTCAGGTCTGAACTGTGTCTGATGTGAAGCAACTGACTAATTGCAGCTGCAGCCTGAAACAAAACGGAAATTTCTGAAAACTACAGTGACACTAAGTGACGGCTGAATGTTTTTTTTGTTTGCTTTTTTGTTCACCTGCAAACACACAGGGTCAAACTGAAGAGCGACACCTCCAGCTACAGACAGACGTAGACGCTTTGTTCCTTTTTCTACGATTTTTTTTATTCCAAGACTGAATCCGGTGTCTGTGACGTCCTGGAGGCCTTGAGCTCGACTACACAGCACAGTCTGACTTTTGTTGCATGTCATCTGCTGTGAAATACTTTTTCATTGAGATTTCTTTTTAAATTGCATCTTGAAAATGAAAGTCGAGCGACACCGGAAACAGGGGAAAGATCACAGGGACACTCTGATTCTATATCATATTGTGCATCTTAAAGGGATAGTTCAACAAATTGACCCATTGCCATAATCCTTATAGTCATAGCAGTTACTGTAGGTTTGTTACCTTAAATTGTCGGTGCAAGCTATTTTTAGAACAGTGGAGCAGAGCCGTGAGCTGCTCAGAGCTACGCTATGGAAGCTAATGGGATTTCTTGGTTTCCGTCATCAAACTCATCAAATACACAATCCAACAACTCCACAACGCTCTGGTGGACAAGTAGTGACAAGTAGTGAGATATTAACACAACGTTACCAGACACAGTTGTTTTAGAGGGAAATTCAGAGACTGCTTGCGGAGAAACTGTCCCTGAAGGCAACGTGCATCAGTGGTTTTGCATGGATTGCATTGGATTGTGTATTTGATGAGTTTGATGAGGGAAATCAAGAAATCCCATGAGCCTCCGTAGCGTAGCTCTGAGCAGCTCACGGCTCTGCTCCGCTGTTCTAAAAATAGCTTGCAACGACAATTAAAGGTAACGAACCTCCTAATACGACTATAGGGATTATGGCAATGGGCTGTATTTTCCTCTTCTTTTCTTCCATTATCTCACTACAACAGGTTCTCCAGATGATGAAGTGTCTCTCTGTTGTGTATTAATCTCCTTCTGATTTCTGCATCTGTGCAGAGGAGTGTCTGTCACACTGGATAACACCAGTCGGTGAAGTGAAGGCAGCTCTGGATGCGCCTCACAGCTTTCAGCGGACATGATGGATGAGGCGGTTGTGTATGTGTGTGTGTGTGTATGTGTGTTTGTTGCTCACCTCTCAGGTCCTGCCCGGAGCGACCCGGCCCGCAGGTGGTGCTCTGTCTGGGCATGCGCAGCGAGGTGCGTAATGGAGTGTGTCTCTGCTCATCCAGGTATGCCAGGTCCTCCAGGTGGGCTGAGCTGGTAGCTGTAGTTGTGTGTGGGTGTGTGTAGGTGTGTGATAGATAGAAAGAAAGAGACAGAGAGGAAGCAAGCAGGATATTTTTAGACAAGCAGGACGGATAAAAGATAATACAACATGTATGTTCATTGAGAGACGTGCATCGTGAATGAGCTCATAATACAAACACACAGAGAGGAAAAGATGGAGGCAGCGGACGGTGCCAGGTCCTGAGGCCGTTGTCAGGCTCCCGCTCTCATACTTACTAACTCCTACAGGAGCGAGTGAGCCAGCCAGCCGGCCCTACATGGGTTTTTTGTCCCTAAAAAATTCCCTCCTCTCAGTGTCTGTCACGCGGCACGGAGGCAGATGCCATCCGACCCCTCTCAGGATTAATTAGCTCAGCAGACAAATGTCTTATTCATGGAGTGAGTGCCGCCTGACGCCGGCTGCCGAGCCTTCACACCACCGCCGTGTCTTCGGGGGCCCGAGCGCTTAAAAACCAGTGAATGTTAAATGAGATCGCGGCCGCGGCGTCACCGAAGAGTAAACAAGAGGACACGGTTTCCCACGTCGCACCTGAAACCCGGCGCGGATCAGTCGGAGGTGAAGGGATAGAGGAGGGGAGCAGTGAGTGAGAGGAATTATTCCGAAACAATACGAGTCCGGGGAAGGATTAGTGGCCCCCCGAGCCGAGCCGAGCCGTGCCGTGCAGTGCAGAGGCTGCTGGGTTTTTCTTGACGGCAGCTGAGTCACCGCATCAAGAGGAGGACGCTGTCATCGGCGGAGACGGGAGGTCATGTGGGTTATCACTTATAAAAGCTGCCAACTCAGACGAGAAAAACAGAACATCACAGACACATAATTATCCATAAACGTGTACTTTGGAGAGTCTGGAACAGTCTTCGGGTTCGTTTCAGCTCGGTTGGGTTGAGTTGGTGGCGGCGGCGTCCATCACTTCCGTCTGTTACAATGACATCACTATACTCACTGTATTAATCCCTGTGATGATCTGGGAACACAATGCGGTGTTGCAACAGGTTTTTAAACAAGTGAGCCCACTTTATTTGGATGTAAAAAACCCCAAAAGTGAGTGAGTGCACCTGAAATGTCAGTAATAATAAACCGTGATGTGTGTCTGCAACAGGACAGGTTGGGTAATAATTTTACAATTTACCATCATTTTCTCTCTCCCAAATAAACACCCACGAGCAGGGAGGGTTGTTTAAAAGCTGTCTGCTCCTGCTTCTTGCCCCATTTGACTAATGTGTTCCCGTATCTTGGCAATTACCTCCGAGAGCACAGCGTTTTTATGGCTGATGGACAAAGCTGTGAAAACAAAAATCCACCTCGCCACAGTCGCCTGAATGTATCCTTCATGTTTTAAAGGGGAACTAATATGCAAGTCCGGTCGCTTCTCCCCTGTTTTGCTAACCCTCCTCCCGGCCATGTGCATTTGTTTACAACAAAACCGGTGAGAAATCGATAATAGAGCCGTATATAACATTATATATCTTCATACAATGTTACAACGTGTATATTTGTGTATATTAATCCGGGTTACGGGGTGCGTTTATGTGGCGGTGCTGCAGAGACGAGAGCTGGGACCCCAAGTCGGAGTCAATTCTCCCTTTAACAAGTTGCATGTCATTTATTAAACCATCACAAGTACTCTAAAGCTGTTCAATTAAGGTAAAAAATCCTGCATAGTTCCTCTTTAAATAAAAAAAAAGACTAATTAGAGCTGAAAATCCCTTTTTCTGTTTCTCTGACACAATACCTGAGGTCTCAAGTTGAGTTCAAGATGTTAGGGAGGGGGAAAAGGTGTGACTGCATGGCTTCTAGTTTTCCCTCTCTCTACAATTTTGTCCCCAAAAAGTACAAAGCACAATAATCCCTCCAAGTGGCAGCGGGCCCCTCCCTCTCCCTCCGCTCCGGTGTAAAAACTCACCGGCACATCATCACTGATCCTGTGCTGTCCTCGGTTCAGAGAGCGGTTTCTGTGTCGCTGGAGTTAAGCTCAGCGAAGTGCTAAAGCGTGATGTGTGTGTCTGTCTGTGTAACGGCCCTGGACCCGAAAAACGAGCCACATGGGTTTCCCAAAATGGAGGGAAAGATGGCAGCTGAGAATGCCGGAGGCTTGGCCCTGATGGGAATGAGGGGTGGGTGGGTGTGGGGGGGGGGTGCTGGTCATCCAACTGGGCTACAAGTGCAGACAGCGGGGGCTTTAATCTGCTGCTAAACCCAAGAAGCGGTGACTCAGGGTTAGTGAGCCGAAAAACTTTCCCCCTCTTTTTCTTCGTCTTCTTCCTTTCGACTGTGTTTGAATGTGAAGACTGAAAATATGTGTGCTCATCATCTCTATCTGCAATGCAGCAGGCTGCCGGGGATCACATTCACAGAGCCTGTGCCAATGCGCTAAGAAGACTGCTACACATGGCGAAAAAGAAATAAAGGCCGGACGGATGGACGGAGAGTGAGAAATAATAACGGAGAGGGAACGAGTGGACAAGAGAGAAACAGTGAGAAAAAAACGTCCAACTGTGCAGCAGAGAGCTCAGCTGCTTTGGGCGATGACAGCCACATCAGACACTTCCTGTTTGAAAGAGTGACTGATAACATGAACATATCCGTGCGCACATACACACACACATGCACACGCGCGCGCGCGGGCACTCAAAGACCAGCTGGGCCGCCGTCCAGAGCCAGTCACAGAATCAGCCGGGAGCCGACGAGTCATCTCAGATATGAGGTGGCTGCTGCCGCTCCGAAACGCCTCAGCACTCAGCTCACACCTCCCCGAGTAGAGAGATAACCTGAGATGATAAATAACGCGCAGCCAGGCCCTTATAGTTAAACAATAATATTTCCGGGAATTATATGTGAGCGGAGGTGGGACAGAGGGGACAAAAAGGAAATCAGGAGAAGATGCTCGAAGAGGAAATCAATGACACTTGTCCGCCCTCTAAATTGAAAAATGTTTTCTCGGGTGAGCTGTTATCTTCATTTAGTGAATTTAGAGACGATGGAGTGCGAATCTCACTGAGTCTTTTATATCCCTCCACTTTCTGTACGAGTAGGGAGGAGACTCCTCAGTTCCCAGCGGGGCGGTTACATAAGACGGCGCATATACTGTGCTATATACAGTGTATCAATCACATCTTTCAAGGGTCAATTCACCTAAATTACAAATCATATTTTCTCATTAACCATCAGCGCTGTTTCGTTTCTTTCTCTTTTTTTTCCAAGTTCTTAGTGTCTGCAGATGTCAATATTAATATGACTGTTCTATCCACAGTAAAGAGAGACTTGGTTTTCTGTCTTTATTACTGTCAGCAGCACCATAAACTGCAGGACCTGTCTTTCTCTTTTACTGTAAATGAGCCTCTCAAAACTTTCATTCATAAAAATAAATAATAAAAACTATGACTTTGGGTACTATGGGGCGTCTGGGGCCGGTTTATGAGTCTATTAAGATCAGGTTTTGATGGAATCTGGTTGAACATCTAATGTCAACACCAGGTGTCGATGTCCTATGTTTAAAGTGACCAATGATGTTTGTTTAGAATATAAACGCACGTGGCTCGGGTGACATTTTGAATCGAGATACAAATAACATGCAAAAAACCAGAGCGTTTTGGAGTTGTTGGATTGTGTATTTGATGAGTTTGATGAGGGAAACCAAGAAATCCCATGAGCCTCCGTAGCGTAGCTCTGAGCAGCTCACGGCTCTGCTCCGCCGTTCTAAAACTAGCTTGCACTGACAATTAAAGGTAACGAATCTACTGCTATGATTATACAGTAGAGATTATAGCAATGGGCCAATATGACAAAATGCTGAACTATCCCTTTAAAACGTGAAGGCTATTATCTCACTATCAGTTTTGACTATTACTTTCACAGTTTCTCTAACTTTAGCAAACTAAATCTCTAAAGAACCCTTTTCACTTCCCAATTTATTTTTCTTAAGAGATATTAACATAAGAGCAAAGTCTAAGCCTGAGCCTCTGCTCCTCCCTCCCTCCCTCCCTCCCCCCCCTCCCCCACTCACTCACTCAACTTACTTCCTTACAATTTTTCCCTGAATGAAAAGAAATGGCCAATAAAGACTCGTTTTCAAACCCTGAGCACCACTAGAGGTAGAGAGAAATGAAAATACTACAGTATGTCTTGGTTACAGCTTCCTGCATATCCATCTTCAGCTCTACCAACGCACTGCCTTCATTAGGTAATAGAGTGCCCCCCCCCCACCCACCCCAACCACCCCCTCTCCCTCCCTCCATCCTCCTGTCTCGTCCTCCTCCTCCCCGGTCGCCTTCTGCTCTTTCTCTCTCCCTCTTTCTCTCCATCTCTATCTCTCTCCTCACATCAAAGCGAGTCTCTCTGTCACTCTGGGGGATAGAAACGGTTAATGCCTGGGGCTTTGATGTTCCACTGCTGTGTGAGCCCAGCCAATCCTCAGCCTGCGCTCGCCTCCCGTCCCTACATCATCTAATAATTCTTTGTGGAGGAGAGAGAAAGAGAGAGAGAGAGAGAGAGATTATGAAACTCTCTTTCACTCCTCTTCCACATATATCCATCCATCTCTCTCTCTTCTCAATATGAAATTCCTGTACCTGACAAATATAAACGCCGCCAGAAGAAGCATCTCTCTGTCTTTTGTTTCTGTATTGCCCCCTCACTCCCTCTTTATTTTATCTTTTGCATCATCTGCAGCTTATAGTTCGTTCATCTTTTTTCTTTTTTTCTTTAAAAGCCTGTCTCCAGCAGCTACCCTTTGAAGGTCTTGGTATGGAGGCGCCGAGATGAGATCGAGGGTGAATCTCTAAAAAAAAAACTAAAAAAAAAACCCATCGCTGTGCTGCCGCCGCCGCCAGACAGACAGGCAGCGGTGTCAAACAGGAGAACATGACCGGCATAACGAGAGGGTCATAGCTGCAGCGACGGCCCCCCCCTTTTTTGTCAGCCGTATTACAGTGTTTAGTGGAATAGAAATGTGCACGCACACTTTTTTTTTCCCTCCAGTGGGAGTGGGAGAAGAAGTGCATAATAGAGCTCATCGTCTGTACCAGCTCTCTCTCGCTCTGATGATGAGAAACAATAGCACAATCAGGCCCATTAGGAGCCTCAGTGTTATGAAACTGACATTTTTCCTGATATATTTACTGTTGCTTTTGGGAGCACTCTCTTTTCCTTTTTTTTTTTTTTTGAGGCAGCTGTGGCCCACAATAACAAACACACATCAATGAGACCTCTGTCAGCAATACAAATGCCAGCTTTCCTATGTGATACTCTTCCAGCCGCAGTATGTTCTTCTGCTTCTTTTCTCCCTAGACTGTATTATTCTGCACTGTGGTTTCCCTCCACACCAGAGGGGCTGAGAGTTTAGCAAAAAAAAACCCACTGCGGATTTGCAGCTAGCTAAAATTTCAACATAACCCCAATGTAATTTGAAAACAAAAGGGCGTTTTCTGGCTAAATCATTAAAAAAAAAAAAAGTATAACAAATTGAATGAGACCGAACCACAACTGAGTGTTTTGGGAGAGCAGTTTCTGATTTTTTAAATAAGTTTAAGCTGATTTATCCCAGATTTGCAGGAGAAATGTCGTCCGGAGCTTTGGGGATCTGGCTCGCTCACAGCAATACGGGCAGTTTACAGATTAAACTTCTGGTGGACGTCCCAACATGCGATGTTTTTAAACGATAAAAGTCTGCAGCCAATGAGAGACAAGGAAAGGGAGAGGGGGGAGGATTTCACTGTAAATATACTAAAGGGTTCATGTTCATGGGTCTGGAGTAGGAAGTCGGGCACGAGGTCTCCATGCACAAGAACTCCTCTGAGACTGAATGTATTCATCCGCTCTTTCAAAAATGTGTTGAATTTGTGGCCATGGGAGTCACACTCACACATTTGGACAGTTCATCTAGGAAGAAAACAGGCAAGGACACGAAGCTGAAAAGGAAGGACGCACAAAAAGAGACAGAAATAGGGTCGAACACAAGCAGTTCAATACAAATTTGCCAGAGTTAAAAACGGGTAGAAAACCAGCATGAGAACAATAGCCTAGTGATGGAGGAGAAATCTAATTTTTCATGTCATATATCGGCATTTAGACTAATCTGATGTTTGTAAAGTTTATAAAACCAATGTCTGTCTTGTGTTTTTTTTTTTTTTTTTTTTTTTTTTGACTCTGACTTTTTATGCCCTTTTTTGTAAGGTGACCTTGGGTGACTTGAAAGGCGCCTCCAAATAAAATGTATTATTATTATTATTATTATGATTGGACAAACATTACTACTTATGTGTGCACATTTTTGTAATTAGTCATGGTTATCGTAGATTAGCTGGGCTAGCGGTTAGCTACCTGTTTAACTTTAATAACTCAGTGACTCAATAAACGGTCCATGAAAAAATACTTTTTGATAACGTAGTTACAACACGATTGAGCTAACTGGAGTAGTTTCATGTCGTGTCCGGCACAGGAGGGTTTTAACAGCTGACGTCCTTTTGTTAGCTTTGCTGCTGCCGTTAGCTTAGCTACTGCCGTTAGCTTAGCTCCCGCCGTTAGCTGTCCCTGTCAGCTGCAGCCACTGATGCTTTCTAGACACCATGATTCCCCCCAAACTGAATAACTGCCACACATAGCAGCACAAAACACACACAGAGAAATAGTAATGTTTCTTCAATCATTTCAGATTTGTCTAAACGCTGATAGGGCGTGAAAAATATAGCTAAACTCACGTTCGTTACTACTGTTCTCATTCAAATTTCGTGCTGGTTTTCTACCTGGAAGTAGTAGATTCAGGCAGGATTTGTGTAGTTAGTGACCCTATGTCTCCTCCCAAAGTGTCGCCCCTCTTTTGTGCTTCCGTTATAGGAGAGGCAAAGGGAAAGGAGGACGGGGACTCACCGGCCACAGAGTTAGGACGGGGCATGAGGTACAGAGGGATGGAGTGGGCGGAGTGGGAGGACATGCTCTCCAGGTTGCGCTCAGGGATTTTGTTGAGGCTGTAGGTGGAGGCTGTCATGTTCTCATCCACCCTGTACAGGAACGAGTCCATGCCTGATTTCTGGGACTGCCACAGCTTGAGGTTCGCCCGGGAGCCCTCGCCGTACTTGCCGCCTCGCTCCATGTTCTCGGAGTAGCTGGTCAGAGTGGCTGCAGGGACAGAAAGTGAAAGACAGAGAGAGAAAGGGAGACATCGCCAACGTCAGTGGTGCCGTTACAACCGGGTCATTCATCCCGCTGCCGTCACACTGCACACAATGGGGTTTGTTTAAAATGTTAAAACCTTTTCCTCGCCCGACCCCCGTCGTCTGCTCCGTTACGTTTATTTACCGTTGTTCTGAATCAATGCGGGGCTTGTTGATGTAATGCTTTCCTCATCAAACTGCAGGCGTTCAACCACTGTTGCCAGGAAACAATGCATGCACCTGTCTTGACACAACGCAAAGTGCTCCATTTCACTGAGCATTTCATCTCCAACCCCCCGAGTTTTCAGGCTAACAATCCAGGAACGCCACAGTCGATGTCAACAACAACACGGCACAGAAGAGACACACACTCGCTCTCTGTGTGAGAGACAAAATATCCAGCTGTCTTGACGTGGTCAATCGCCGATCAATCGCTGCCTCCCTGCTCTTATTGATTGTGTTTCTTCAGCTTCTTCTTCTACTTCGACGATGAGACAAAGTTATCAAAAATGATTAAAATAAAAAGTAAAACCCTCTGTTGTTTCCAGAGCTCGTTCCTCATATCATCTGGTGATTTTATTTTCATTTTACAGCCGACAAATCCCACAAAAACAAACCCAAAAAACCAATAAAGAACCGATTCCAATAAACAGAAATTCACTGGAGCACCAAATATATATTAATCAGCAACTGCAAAAAAACATCCCAGACTAATAAAGTACTTCCTCCTGTTTTGGTAATGTTTGCTAAAGACTGCACTGATGAGAAATTATAGAGCTGATACAATCAGAATAATCTGTTTGTTAAAAACTCGCTTCAGTAACCAGGAAATACTGAGAAACAGATTAATATGTTGAAGGGTTTGGTCATTTGTTTGCAGGGTTCCTACACATTTAAAATGTCCAAATTCTATACTTTTTCCAGACTCTAATTTCCAGACTTAAAAAAATCAAATAATTTGTGATATTTGAGTAAATTGTTGTGCATTATATAGAAAAATCATGCAATTAATCATTTGTTTTCATTATTCTGAATGTGTATGCCATTATGTAACCAAAGAATTCCCAGGAGATTGTAGCTATAGGTACAATAGCGCATACAAACATAATTAACCCAGATAACATCAGATACGACCAAACGATAAATATATTTCCATTTTTCATACTTTTTTAGACCTGGAAATGAATCAAATCAAATTCCATACTTTCCATACTTGCATAGGAACCCTGTATATGTTAGTCAGGTGTGTGAATCTGTGAGCAGATCTCACCGATGATGCCGCTGTCTCTGCTCTCCAGCGTCGAGGTGGGACTGGTGACAGAACCGTAGGCACAGTCCTTGTTGCCGGCCTGGCCAGGCATGGCAGGGGGGAGGGTGGAGCAGGGGCTGCCTGCAGGGGGGGAGGCAGTGCTGCTGGTCAGGGTGGAGCACGGGCTGATCCTCTGGTTCTGGCCCTGCGACAGACACACAACACACACACAAGTATCTTTAAAAGCTTTGTTTGTTTCCAGCAGTTCAGCTTGGCACTCGTGGGAATTAATGGCAAAGTAAAAAGTTAAAAAAAAAAAAAGCATCTGAACTTTTAAAGCTGAGTCATATACAAAGGAAAATGTCATTACAATATTATAGTTTTCAAAAAGCTCAGGCCTCCTGCTGGCTTCACCGCATGCAGCCGGTCCCTCGGAGGGTTGTCTCTCCCCCACACGATCACAACACGCCGCAATCGTCATAATATCTAATCATTTGTGGCATTTCTTCTACGCAATATAGATGTGGAAGAAATATGCAAACATACTTTCACACGCAAAACACTCAAGTGCCACTAAAACCACATGTGACATCCGCAGTCAATTGAAAATAATGCACTTTTATAGCGCATTTCTTCGTTTTATGATTCTGAAGAACATCAGCAGAATAAACCACATGTTGGAGAGGCAGTGAACACACCAGGGATGTGACCCAGAGCATGTAAATGCAGGAAAACAGTAATTTCCCCTTTTTCAGAAACAAGCGGGAGTGGCATTTCCATGATGAGATTGTCAGACTGTCCCATGTTACATGTTAAAACAACACAACTTTAAAGGTCCATAATGTAAACAGTGGGCTGTCCATGTCTTGTTGATTACAAAGCAGATCCATGCTCTATATTAATACTACATGAAAGTATCAAAACCTTCAGTCCACACTGAAATGCAATGAACCTGTATTTGGAAACTTAAAAAAAACAAGTTGTCAGGAGTCGAGTCACTTTGTGATGTCACAATGAAGCAGTCGCTGCCTACAGTCATGCACCAAGCCCTAGCCCTCCATCAAGCCTAGCAAGATCTGGTTTCTCTGTTTGTTTTACCTGAAATCTGCTCTTCTCAACAGTCAATCGCTCAAAATAACACAAGCCAATCAGAAGAGAGGATCAGAACCTTCTCTCCTCTGATTGGCTCACTGACCTGCTGCTGTTAATAAAGCTTCAGAAACTGCAAATATATTTTCTTGTGGATCAAAAAAAACACAAGAAGTGTCAAATATGGGACATTTATATGTTGAAAATCCTAATTCATATGACGCACATGTTTTCTCTCGATTGCTATGATGACTACTGATACCGAATCCATGTTTCTTCCAGTCGCAGCATTGTTTTTGGCGTCCCGCGGTGACCCTCTTCTGCATCAGCTCAGGTTAGAAGACAAGACACCACAGGGGACAAACCAAAAAAAAAACAAAACAAGGCTGCGTCTAATCTGCTGCTGCTGCGAACACCCACAGATGCACTCTCACTCAAACACACAGGCACACATACTAACAGAGAGCCATGCATACGACGGCATCGGCATCCACTCATGTATACAAAAAGGCACAGGGACCAAAAAAAAACGGGGATGCCAAGTGATTAAGTATGTGTGTCAGACAGACACCGAAACACATAAACACATGGCGGTCTCTCACGGTGCTGCTGATGAGTCGGGGTCGGGGTAAACACAGACAGAACAGGAGGGGTGAAGTCGTGCTCGGGGCAAAAATCTAGTGTCGTTTACTCTGCAGGGAGGAAGAATGACGGGACACACTGTGCTAATACACACACACAAACACACACACCCTTACATGTTTACACTGAGGGGCAGAGAGCTCTGACTAATGATTATTTTCAGCATCGATTGATCTGTCAATTATCTGTCTGGGGCTCGGGAGATTGAACGGGTCGTCGATGAATCAAAAGGTTGATCCCCGGCTCCTCCTGCCCTCATGTCAAAGTGTCCTTGAGCCAGACACCAATCTAACCATTGATCCAGACCAGACAGGGACGAGTCAGCGCAGCTCCTCTGTCATTTATCTACAGTACAGTAGGGTCCGAGACTCTGAGACCACTGTGTGTGAGCTGGAGGGTCACTGAGGTCTTTTTTTTTTTAGTATATAAAGCACCTCATTCATTTACTTTTCATCTTTGTAAATAACTAACAAATCATTGAATAGCATATCATAGCAATATCATTGGTAAATGGACTGGTAAATGCAGCTCAAGGACAACTCAAAGCTTTACACTGTTCATTCACACAGCACTTTGTAACTACATACACTAGGCCTATACATCACGCTGTCTATGGATATTCTCATTCATCCAGGTCATCGTTCTTTTCTGGGCAAATTGAATCGTAGGCAACTGGGCTTGTATTTGCAACAAGTCTCACTAGTCCGCACTAGCTAAATTAAATACTGAATTTATTCCTTTTTAGATGTACAAAACAACAGGACACCAAGGTCAATAACAAACCAAACTCTAACCATTACTATAAAGGGAATAACTGTACTATAGTGGCCATCTGCGACTTAAATATTATACTTAAAAAATGACAGATGAATACATATTCAAGCACAATCACGACATTGAGGTGTCATGAAGCTCCTCTATCGGTATCACTTTATAATAAGTACACAGTATTAAGCTTTAAATACTGAATTCATAATTTATAAACACATGAATACTCATTAGTATGTAGTTTAAACACAGTTAAAAATGTAACACAGTAACTGTGTTTAGAAACTACACACTAATGAGTATTCATGCGTTATAAATGACGAATTCAGTATTTATTAATGCTTAACTAATGCTTAATAGTGTGTACTGTATAAAGTGTTACCCCTCTATCTTGCCAGGATCTTGCCCAAGGATGTGAGATAAATGTAGCTTTGTGACGTCTCACATGATGAACAAAAAAAGTAACCGAGACTCTAGAGAAAGTGAACATTTAGCATTTTTGCTCCATGAATGATCAAGCGAGGCGACGAAGCCAAAAGCTCATCTTTACAAACACACAAACAAACAAATAAACAAGCTAATCCTCAAGCTAACAGCAAATAGCAGGTGTGTTCATTTAGCTTTGTATTCAGCATGAAGGTCATAGTATTTGCAGCAGACATGAGAGCGAAGAATACTGACAACAACAACAGATTAACTCAATAATCACCAGCTGTGACCTCAGTAATACTAATACTTTATTACACTAGTAATAAAGTGCGTGGTTGAATTAAAACCTCTCAAAAAACAAGTTGAGCTCCGTAAAGGTCAGGCTAGATGCTATACTGTAGGTGTGTCTAATGACGGAGCTACTGGCTGAATCATAAACTGTGACATGTGTAAACTCATCAGCGTGCTTGTCTGTTATGACGCGTGACCTCCAGGCTGTCGCTTTAGTGTGTGCACAACTGATTGAAAGGAGCGCAAGGAGAATCAGTTTGTGCGACTCTCTCAGTCACCACGCTGACCTCTGCCCTCCTTCACGGTTGCCATCGCCGCCATCGACCGTCATGTTTGCAGGAGCTCGAAAACAAACACACAAACATGTGGACACAGGAATAAAAAAAACCTGGACTCTATTTGCTGCTGCTGCTGCTGCTGCTGCTAATGAACCCCCCTCCCTCCTTGTGCAGCGGGGTCTGACCTTAAACACGGCAGCACGAGGATCGGATTGAACTCGGGAGCGTTGCGTCTATTCGTGGGAGCGAGAGCACGAGAGTATGAAAGGCAATTAACTGCACGCCCGGGCGAGTTAAGGTCACCTTGTTCCATCAGCTGATGGTGAAAGTCTCCCAGCAAAGACACACATCATCCGCTACTGGAGGGATTTAACCATCTCGAATGGAGAAGCAAGATTTTTTTTATTTTCTAAGTAGCTGATATGTGTCTGGCTTCATGGCCGTTTAACTACAGTGTAGATTAGAACAATGTAACTTGGTTATGACAGCAGCCATTAAGAGAGGGGCCTTCGAGCAGCACCGGTGCAGCAGCAGCAGCAATTCAAGGTGCTACTCTGCTGTATTACTGTAATTTCTCGCGGTCCATTCAAAGCTTGTAAATGCCAAGTGAATTATATAAAACTACAACAAAAGCCTGCTCGCTCATTTTCGCTATTAGACGCTGTCTCAAGGCAAATCCGTGTCATTCTTGGTGGTTAATGAATCAAACGAAATTGCAATCTGGAGAACAGTATTTGGGGCAGATATCTGGCATATTAAGTTTCTGCTGCTGTTGTGTGTGTGTGCACGATGCAACAGGGTGCTAGCATGAGTCACGTCTCTAAAAAAGAGCCGCTTGAATAAACCTCTCTCAATTTATACACCCCCACTGCTACAGCAGCGCACACATCAAGCGCAGGCAGGCCATCAGTCTAATTGCTTATCCACACTGCTTTAGTGCAAACCCATACCTAGACCTGCTTGAAATGCTCCTGCAACAGGTTTGCCCTCTTTTTACCCCCCACTCCTCCTCCTTCTCCTCCTATTTCTCTCTCTTTCTCTCTATCTCCCCCCACTGCAACTGTTTTTCTCCCCTGGCTCGGAAAATTCATACCCGTCAAATCAGGTTTAGGTAGAGAAAACCAGGACATCTGCTACAGAGCTTAGAGCGGGCGCGTTGTGCCAAGAGCTGTTTGTTGCACAACTGCCAAATTCACAAACAGAAAGGTTACGGTGCAGGAGAGAAAACATTGCACCCGGCCTGCTGCATGTTGTCAGCCCAGGAAACTTGCCTTCAATAAAAAGAAAAGTAAAATAAAAAGAGAAAGAGAGAATTTGTAATATGAAAAAAATCTAATTAGATAAGACAGATATCTGATGTTTGATGGAGATGTGCTGGTAAATTCCTGAGGCCAACGCAAGCGTGGTGTCTGAGGGCAATTGACAGAGAAGAAGCCTTTTGATCTGGCTATCCTGACATCTAAACATCTGTCAAGTCGGAGTGTAAACAAAGATGTAATGGAGATAAATGTCAGATCGAATCGAGACGATCAACGCCCGCCGTTTGTCTACGACGTTCTCTCAATTGAAATGTGTCAGAATCACAACCGCAATAACAACAATTACCTCAGGATAAAGCACGTCAACGGCATGAAGGGCAATAAAAAAAGTTTTTAAGGCAGACAATGTTTCCTTTATATCCACCTTTTTCCGAACGCCAAAAACGGAAGCCAGTTTTGCTCTTCCGGTGGAATTTTATGTTTACGTTCCCATGGCTTCGCGGTAAACGCGTGGATTTTTGGGGGGTTTTTTTAACGCATGGATCATCACACCAGCTTTTAACAATGGATATCACACAAATTAACATCCATGTTAAAAGCCAGCGTTAATAGATTCATGCATTTAACGCATCTATGACAACAACTGAAAACCATGGAAATGGAAACATACAATTCCACTGGAAATGCAAAACCGGCTTCCAGTTTTGACCATTGATGACGTTCGGAAACTTGTGGATAGACTCAGACCGAGCAGCTAATCCAGATGAGCGATGGAAGCTGTCCGCCGTGCGTTCGATAAGCAGGTTTGATCATAAAGTTCCAGTTCTTCGGCAGGATTTTAATAAAACCAGTACCTGTCTCGCCTCGGGTTCCTCCATGCTGTACTGGGTGCCGGCTGGCCCCTCACTCACTTTGTCTCCCAGAAGGAAACCCAGGCGCGTCATCAATGTGTTGGCTGCCTCATCCACCGACGGAGGGGGGCCCAGCTCCTGGCTTGACTCCCCTGCAGAGGCAGAGAGATGGAGATGGAGAGGCGAGGAGGAGGAGGAGGAGGAGGAGGAAGAGGAGGAGGATGAAGAGGAGGAGAGAGGAAAAGCACAGAAGAAAGAATGTGTGTCAGTGGTGGGCAGAGAGAGCACACACCGGCTTATTTAGCTATTTTTACCGATAGAAAAAAAACAGAAAAATCATCCTTTAAATATAAAGCTCTGGAAAAAACGAAGAGACCCCTCCCAAAACGATCAGTTTCTCTCTATTTATACTGTAGGTATGTGTTTTATTCTATCAACTACCGACAACATTTCTTCCAAAACTGAAATAAAAATATCATCATTTAGAGCTTTTATTGGCTTAAAATGACTAAACTAGTCTAAATAACAAAAAAATATAAAGTATTTTCAGACCTTGAATAATAATAATGCAACAGAGCAAGAATATTGTCAATGTTTTAACCCCAGCAGTGGTTTTTATAATCTTCCTATAAAACCAGATGTGGTTGAGGTGATGACCTCATCACTGTCTCATTAAGTTTAATGAGTTGTGTTTGTGTTGGTGTTTAAAACAGGAAAAGAATGACTGTCATACATGTAGAGATGCTTTTAAGAAACATTTGTGAAAGCGGTCTCTATGTTTCTGTGTGTTTTATATCCTTTTTCACCAGGAACACACACATTAAAACACGCACACACACTATATTTACTACACCTGCTTTGCATAAACCACAACCAACAGAAACGGAGCAGAGCAGCTGCGCTCGGGACGATGAAGTGAAAACACTCTACCTGAGTTTTGCCGTAGTAGCTCAGAGTTGTGCATTTACACACACACAGACACACACACATTCACGCACACACGTACGTTCCTCCACCACCACAGCTGGACATTTCTTGGCTGCGGTGTGTCTTCTACTTCTTCTTCTTCTTCTTACATAAACTCCACACAGAACATAAATCCCCTCAGACACACCGACTCACAGGAATCCTTTCAACAACAACAAAAAAAGAAAAGAAAAAAGAAAAAACGAACTCCGCGTGAAACAAACGCAGAGCTGAACAAAAGCCGACCCACACTGACTGACTGACGACAACTCCTTCCGCACCAACTCATCACCACTGCAGCGCGTGTGACGTAATGAGATACGCCCTTCACCTGTGAAGTGTGTGAGTGTGTGAGAGACAAAGGGAGCGAGTAAGAGAGAGAAAGAGAGAGAGACCAATGGTGTGTGACTTCTCAAGACAGGTAGGTGTGTGTGTGTGTGTGTGTGTGTGTGTGTGTATCCTGTTTACACAAGACCGCTGGTGTTAAAGAGAAATGAAAACACCAGGGTGAGTCTGCGTGATGATCAGATGATCAAACACACACACACATATTTGTATGGCTATCTTTGTGAGGACACTCATTGACATCATGTTTTATTAGCTGTTATTTATTTTATTTATGGTATTTTATCTTTTATTCAGTTCTTATTATGCACTTGTGGTTTTATTCTATACCTACACACCTACGTTTAAGTCGCGCTCTTACATTGTACACTTTTAACTTAACTTTTAACACTTTTTAACTGTTTTAACTGTCTGAATGAGTGAGTATCTAACCATCCAAATCAAAAGCCTAACCTTAACCATTACTCTTAACCTAACTTAAACCTAATTATAATAACCTAGTTATTATAATTAAGTCTTAACCTAGGGGGTCTGAGAACGTGAGAACCGGCCAAAATGTCCTCACTTTCCCAAAATGTCCTCACTCTGATGGTTTAAACACAAACTGGTCCTCACATGTATAGCTATACAAGTACACACACACACACACACACACACATACACACACATACACACACACACAGGTGGAGCTGAGGGATTTCAGTTGCCAACTTTGCACCAGTTCCCAAAACAAAACAAAACCAACAACATAAAAAAAAAAAGTCCCTTGATGACCTCATCTTTCTTGTCCAGTTGCCAGGTTACAATACCTTCTTCTTCTTCTTCTTCTTCTTCTTCTTCTACCCATAACAAACTGTCACCGGTGGCGGTGTCATGTTATTCAATAACACCTTGATATAATACTCCAGAGGTGTCGACGACGACCGGATCGGTTTATTCACCAGAGTTGAGTGTCACTCTCGGGGATGAAGCTCCCGTTAATTACTCTCCCCTGCTGGTTGTAAGAAGAGTAACTACTGGCTGGATGCAAACAGCTGTAATTGGATGTATAAACCCCTGAATTGGCCCAGACGTTAAGGACATGAGAACGAGACCGCCGGCGGTTAAATAAACATGGGGTGAAAGAGAGAAAGAGAGACAGCGAGTGGTAAGGCCGGTTTTCTCTGCTCGCTCGTCTTTTCCTGCCGGGCAGGTCGGACCAGACGGGCAGGTTAGCTGCACCGAGCTCCGACTGACGACCATTAGACGCCGCGCCGCCACCTCTTTGAAGACAGACAGCTTCGTCTAAAGCCTCCTTCAAGCCTGCAGCCTCTTGCAGTCCATTCAAAGCCCCCTAAAGCCCAGCTACCCCCCCCCTTCTCCCTCTGCAGTCGCTCAAAAAAAAGGCAGAGCACGACTGTCAGGATCCTCATTAGATTTACTCCAAGTGTCTCTGAGCAAGTAAAAGAAAGACAGGCGTCTTCTAAAGGGAGGAGGGAGGAAGGCTTTGAAGCAAATGGAGATGACATGTTGCTGTGCTTCAATAAAAACACACACATACACACACACTTCTACAGAGCTGCGACCAATAATGAGGTAATCACAGCACATTAAGGCCCAAAACAGCTAATTACGTATGAGGTCTGATGAGATTGATACGGCTGCTGCTGCTGCTGCTGCTGCTGCTGCTGCTGCTGCTGCTGCTGCTCGGTAATGCAGCTGGGATGGATGGACGGATACACTTTTATGTGGAGCAGGAGGATGCATTTATGGCGAGGCCTCCAAGGTCACCGAGCGTCCCTGGAGGAAGACGAGGAGCGCGGTAATGGAGAGGAGGATGAAGGTGGATGGAATTACTCGTCCACCTTCCTTCCAGCTAATATCACAGAGGGAACAGCTGACACACGCAGACACACACACACACACACACACGGTCGTCAAATGGGAGACAAATTGCAGGCAAACAACGACACACACACAAAAAAAAATCAAAAACATCTGTCCACTGAATCTGTGTTGTGTGTGTCTGTGTGTGTGTGTGGACAGTTGACAGACTGGTAGTAGTAAGCAGCAGTGAATACATTAGCACTGATTAGTCAACTGCTCCTGGTGGGTTTTTCTGCGGCCGTGACCGTGATCAAACAGGGGCTCAGTCTGTACATGTGTGTGCGTGTACATGTGTGTTTCTCTTTTTGTCTGAATTTTAGTTCTCGTTAGCCTCCCTTCTTCCCTTTTTTAAAAAAAAAAAGAGATTTGCTTCGTGCTACTGCCTCTCCGTTGCAGCCAGCTGTTGGACGACACTGTGCAGCGGCGAGAAGTTTGTCTGTGTTTCTTTTTGATGTGGGGAGCAGAATCTGTAATCTGGCTGCCGAAGCCCACAGTCTGTCCCTTCCCTTAAGATAAACACAGACTATCCCTTTGCACAACTTTAAACTGACACACACTCACACACAAAAAAAGAAAAAAAGAAAAAAAAAAGCCCTATACTGTAACACAGTCAAACAGATGGCTGGGCGACTACACTGTAATCATGGGGCAATTAAAAGCTAAATGACATCACAGCTCTTCTAGTTCATCATCTGGTTTTAAAAGACACATATTTTACACTTTAATTTCTTTATCAGGAGCGAAAACCCATCTGGACTACACAACAGGTTGGTGAGCCAATCAGAAGACAGGAGGGTCTGAGCCTGACTTCTGATTCGCTGACTGTTTTCTGCATGAATAATAATAATAATACAGTAGATTTCAGGCCAACAAGCAAACAAAACAAAAAGAAACTGGATTGGTAGGTCAGGGTGGAGCACGCCTGAGAGGAGTGACTGCTTCATTATGACATCACAGAGTCACAGATGTCCTGACGACCTGTTTTAAAAAGCTGGGGTCGGCAGGATTTGTTTTGAAAACAAGCCCACAGCTCAGATTCCAGTATCTTTGAACAATCAAATCTATTCTAGTGCAGAGATTCCTGATTGGTTAAAAGGGGGCCGGCCCTAATCTGTCCTAACAAATCAGGAGGATAGAGTACGGCCGGCCGTTTTTAACCCATCAGAAACCCCCAGACCAGAATAGATTTGATTGTCCAAAGATACCGAGAGCTGTAGGCTTTTCTGGCTGCTGCATTCAGAGACATAGAGAAACACTGTGATCGTTTCCTTACTGATAGCTGAATGGGAAAACACCATTTTCTTTTAAAAACAAAATATTAACTTAAAAAAAAGAAAAACTAATCCTGCCTACCCCAGCTTTAAGTCTCAGTTTCGAGTATTTTGATACTTCCACAGCACTGACACAGAACCCAGAACCGCTTTATAATCAAAAAAGAAAAGAAGGAAGTTTTCGGCCATATCTGGTATTCAATGTGAGGACGGACCATCATCATCTTCCTAGGGCACAATCTGATTGCATTGCTTTTGTCACCATCTTAGCGAGAAGAATAATTTGACTTAATTGGAAACAGTCTGCCCTGCCCTCCGACAAACATGGGGTTAGAGATGCACAACAATACAACTCCTGAAGCTAGAAAAGATTAGACCGGCTCTACGACGTCCTAATGATAATTTCAGCAAGATTTGACAACATTTTATTAAATATCTGCTTGAACAAACATGAGGTTTTGACTATATATTGTTTGTTCTCTCACACATACGTATGTTTTGTCCTTGTTTTGTCGATCATCATTTCCTCTTTTTTTCTGCTCGTCCCGTGGGGCGGGAAAAAAATTTGTTCTTGCATTTCTATATAGATGCTGTTATATTTTCAATTGTGAAAACCAATAAGTGGGGGAAAAAAAAGTTTTACTTCATATGATATGGGACCTTTAAAAGTTCCTCTGAATGTAACCGATACTGATGAGTTTCCATCAAAGGGGAAACAGACATCATCATAATCTATTGATTTCTCTGTTTTTGTGCAGCTCACGTTTCTCTGTTCTCCTAACACCAAAGTTACTGCAGACGAAAAAGCCTTCAAAGTTTCATGTGAACATAAAGAGCAGAAAGAGCCGCTTAGAGAAGGAACGGCAGGTGTTTCCCACCTCAGCGACGCCGTGAGATCCTTTATCGTCAAATCTGACTTTAACAACAACAGCACCAAAAAAAAACAACAACCACATTCATCACCAAGCTTAAAATACATCTCTTATTTAACACACACACACGCACATGCACGCACTAGCACACACTCCTCTCTCTCTCTCTACATTGGATTCCTGAGCTGCGAAGGAGACAGATGGTTGCCATGGCAACTATCTTTGCGCGCAGCTAGGAATGTGTTTCTGTGCGAGCGCATCTGCTTCTCCCCCGGCCGTCCACAGATCTGCCCTCTCGCCACCGCCAGCGAGAGAAGAGAGAAGCATGTGTGCTGCAGGCGGGGGGACTGGACAGGACAGGAGATGGTATTAATAGGCCTGGGCTGCAGGTAAGATAACACACACACACAGACACACACACAGAGACACACACAGACACACACACACCATGTGGTGCCTTCTCTGTTTCAGCCATACCTGACAATGACAGGATCCCAAAAGCAACCAAACCACATTTTTTAAATAGATAGTTAAAGATGCAAAGTGAGGAGGCGACACACACACACACACTGATAAGGAGGTGAGAATTAAAGGGATAGTTAAACATTTTGGCAAATTGGAGCATTGCCATAAGCAGTAGGTTTGTTACCTTTAATTGTCGGTGCAAGCTATTTTTAGAACGGCGGAGCAGAGCCGTGAGCTGCTCAAAGCTACAGTACGCTACTGAGGCTCATGGGATTTCTTGGTTTCCCTCATCAAACTCATCAAATACACAATCCAACAACTCCAAAACGCTGTCATGGACAAGTTGTGTCCTGCACATTCACCACGCTATGAGATAATAACGGAAAGTTACTAGACGGAGTTGTTGTCCAGTCCGTAGCGTAGCTCTGAGCAGCTCGCGGCTCTGCTCCGCCGCTCTAACAATAGCTTGCACTGACAATTAAAGGTAACGAACCCACTGCTAAAACTATAGCGATTATAGCAAAGGGCCAATTCGCCAAAATGTTGAACTATCCCTTCAATGCACAGATTGGATGTTGACGACTAAAAAAGAAGTGAAAACTCAAAAATAACATTTCATATCGCACAAATATGAATAAGGTTGAACATAAAAGCGTCTGTACTGGCCTCTGTCTGTGCTAACGTCAACCAGCCAGGGAGTGGAGGACTGATGAGAAGAGATGAGAGATGAGAGGAGGAGTGAATTTCACATTCCTCGTGCACGGTATTGATCTTATCTACGCAACAACACGTAAATGCCTCAAATATAAAAGCGTGCTGGGACTTAGGTCACCAGGTTTGGGTTAGGAGTGTGGGTGATGCGCTGGTACATGTAGAGACTCTCCGGCTCCTCTGAGCAACGCTGCAAATCAATGAGCGGCGCTTTATTTTGGTCGTAGTGGGAACTAAATATCATCAGCAACAAAATAAAATAAAATAAAAACATTTTTCTTGTTATTTCATCCATAAAGATGCTCTAATTGTTTCTTTTTTTTCGAGGAAATTGACTGGATTATGACTGTTGAATATTAATCCTCCAGCACTTTAAGCTACATCTTGCTTTTTTTTGTTTTTTCCTCCCTAATTATTTCTGTTATCTGGAATATTTCCATGTCTAGGTTATCTGACTGTTGAGCTGTAAACATCTGGCACTCCGAGGTTAATATACTGTTATTAGCTCGTCTTTTTATATTTATGAAATTGTTTTATTCATGCAGTGCGCTACATGTAATGGCTTTATCTGAATTCCAGCTGAATTCAGATATCCATCTATATCTTCTCTATGAATCACATGTCCGAACCAAAGGCATTTTTCGGCATCATGATGGCGCCTGCAGTCTTTCAATTAATTTCCCGTTCGACTCCATTCATCCATTCAAAATCGCACTTTCCAACAGTATGTAATCACACATGCAACTATCACTTTGCTCCATTAAAATCACCGTGTGGTGCTTCCTTCGCTGTCCAACCATGAGCTGCGAGCTACAGGACAAACTTTTGTTTACTTCTCAGCTTCATCTGCCCGCCGGCGGCCGCTCAGCTGCTGCCGACACAGACACAGACAGGAACAGGGGCTTTTTTGTCTTTCTCTTCATCATGATTAAAAGAAAACACTCTCAATATATTCAAATAAAGCAAGAAATAAGCAGAAAACAATCAATAAAAACCAGTGGGCTTATCTCAAAGTGAGCTCATCTATATATAGCCAACGTGTCCACACCTAGTCTGGGTATGTACAGCACAGCACTGTAAGTTGCGTTGACCTCTAACATCATTAGAAAAGCTTTCACTCTGTAATATACCGACGATGCACCGCTGCTACCTTGCAAAAAAAATATTCACAAACCATATTTATGATCCTGCAAATTTCTTTTCGGTCCATAAAAATCAGCTGATACCTGACTTCCTCCACTTCCTTCACTTCCAGGAAAAAAACAACAGGCAGCGTGAGGACTGGCATGCGATCAGATGTTTAAGTCACTGCCCTGCCGCGACTCGTGCCAGGGAGCTCTCGTTAAGAGCTCAGACGTCCATCTGTCCACCTGAGGGGAGAGAGGCCGCGACGAGTTGTTGTTGTCATCACCACCACCCATGAAAACTCCTCCTCAGCCCCGGCAGCACCTCCTGCATGGTTGGCTCCTCTCTTGACTTGTTATTACTGCACAGGCAGGCAGGCAGGCAGGCGGGCAGGCGGGGGGACGGACGGGAGGGCAGAGTATTCCTGTTTGTAATCAACTGTGTTTTCCTGCCTGAATGGCAGCAGAGATTACAATTTCAACCCTGATATGTCACATCTGCAGGAGCTCATCACAGCTGATAAGGTTATTCCACAGTCTGTTCCACAAGGTCGATGCAAAAAATAAAGCCAGGGTCAACTTTTTTTTTCTCTCTCTCTATCTTTTTTCCATCCATGTGATTCAACCAGAGAAAGAAAATCCAGGTGCTTCAGCTACAGGGTCGACTAACACTTAACTAAGGCACTGCACATCATCTACAGTACAGTAGCTACCTGCATGCTCTATAGATCTATAAAAAGTATATTCTAGTGTCTCTACAGACGGATCACCTACTTATTGCTCCCATCGAGCAGAGACTCAGCAGGAGAGGCTGGCAGACGGAGAAGGCTGGCAGCACCCTGTCCACCATTTTCCTCTTCCTAAGTTACAGTAACAGTGAAGCCCTGTGAAGACCCTGCATCACTCCTTCCTCCTCTCCTCTCTCATGTCCTTTCGTCCAGCATTTGTCCTCCTCCTCTGCTGCTGCGCATGGCGGGGGGGGTGAAGTCTGACTCTGAGGTCGAGCCAACGAGACACACGTCAGGAATCTTACGCTGCGTTTTCTCGGCGGCGGCGGCGGCAGGAAGAGGAGAGGCGAGATGAGAAAGCAGATACACTACAGTGGAACCGAAAAAACCTCAGCAGAGCGCTACTGTATCCTCGAGTGACCCGCTTTACTGTCCTCCAACGCCGCGCGCCGAGGAGGGGAGGGGAGGGGAGGGACAAAGGAGGAGGGGACGGGGACACAGCAGAGCAGAACAGAGCAGAGTGGAGAGGGGGTTTGACAGGGATGGGATAGAGTAGAGGGGGTCGATGGGAGGGAGGGAGGGAGGGGTGAGGGGGTATTTTGAGGGAAATCTGGACTGTCTGCAGGATTACAGATCAACCGCCGGCTGTGAACGCAAAAAAAACAAACACAGCGGCGGCGGCGGCACCTAAATGAGCTCTGCGTCCGAGGAAGCAGCGAGGGAGGATTAGACAGAGAGGGAGGAGGAGGAGGAGGAGGAGGAGGACGGACACTGTGGGCACCAGGCAAAGCTATTTCATTAACGACCTCAGCAATGTTTTGGTCTTGACGGCAGCAGTCGGTCGGCACAACAACTGGAGATGCATTTCCCCTTATTGTGCACGCTCTCTCTTCCTCTCTTTCTGCTGCACATGGAACCGACACACACACCAACAAAAAGAGAGAAACGAGGGATGAGCTAAAACTAAAAAAAACTTACCAGGGCAGTATGTGTCCAGGTCTGGATTCTTGGCAGTGGTGGTGGTGTGTGTAGGGGAGCCAAGCTCTGATTGTGGAATGCGAGGGCTCTCCACAAACTTTGCTTTCCGCAGAGGGGCTGGGAGCAGAAAGCGCACACACACGCACACGCACACACATATAGAGAAGGAGACAACACACATACACACGACACAGATCAGGGAGATGGAGGAAGACAAGAAAAGAGAGGAGCGACAGGGACAGAGGACAGGACAGAGAGGGAGGAAGACAGAGAGCTTACTTGATGCAGCACACTGATAAAATGAAACACATCCTGAGGCAGCTTTGTGTGTGTATTTTTGTGTGTGTTGCATTGGGTCAAATAAAGCTAAAGCATGAGAAAAACCAAGCAGCAGCAGCAGCAGCAGCAGCAGCAGGATGAGTAATCAGGAAACTGGACTAAGTGCAAACCAAGAAACAACCACTGGAGTCTCCATGTTTCACTCAGTCTGTGTGGGAACTGGGTTTTTAACACACACACAAACACACACACACGTTTGTGAAGCAGCAGGTGCAGCAACATGAACTTTTTTTAAAGCGGAAAGGGAACGGGAGTGTACTGGAAGCTCGTTGGGTCCGTTTCGTCCATGTCACAATCACACCGAGACTGCAAATGAGATCTATTTATAGGAAAAAACGTCCTGGCACTTGAGTCGAGAACAGACGTCGTCTGACACATGAAGTGAATGAACGAGTCCCTTCGAACTGGGATGACGCTGGTGGTGGTGGAGGTTGTGGCGGCGGCTGCCTGTGACACCATGTTTTTTTCTCCCTTGGGTCCTTGAACGTGGCGCAGTAGCTCGTTACACAGACCATGAAGTAGCTCCAGGTCAGGCTTCAGTTCACAAGACACAAAGAGGGAGAAAGAGGAACAAACACAACCAGCCGGTGTGACTCTTTTGTTAGCACAGAGCTGATTATGTGAGTGTGTGTTTGTTTGAATTATAACACCACCATAAAGCTTCCTACGCCGCCCAGTCCAACTGACGGAAATAAAAACGTCAGGTTTGGGTTTTTTTGCAACAATGAACATCTGGGTAACGGAGCTCCAGGAGTGACCACCTCAGCAGGAACTAGACGACACATTTCTGTGAATCTTCCATCCCATAAAAACCATCGCTGACTTATAGCGTTAATAAATACAATGCTGAGTCATACAAAGGCCAAAGTGGGCCAGAGAAGTTCAGCTTTATAATAATACACACTATTAAGCATTAGTTAAGCATTAATAAATACTGAATTCTTCATTTATAACGCTTATACAGTTAGTGCTTATCAACATTTTAACTGTTTTTATAAACTACATACTGAGTATTCATGTGTTATAAATGATGAGTTAAGTATTTAATGCTTAACTAATGCCCAATAGTGTGTACTTACTATTATAAATGCAACAAAACCGCATTTTTTTTTCTTTTTCTGTACTTTTGGGGTTTTGGGATGGGCAGAAACTGAGCATAATTTGCTCTTCATTGACTAATCTGTTGAAAAAAGGGGTTTCAACTAGATTATTTATTATGTACCGTAGCTACGCTGTAACTGTTAACTCTTCTTACCGTGGGAGAGAGTGCACGTGTCAGAAGCGATGGAGCAGCAACAACACACTGTGACGAGCAGCGTGAACATGAACAGCAGCTGAAACATACGTTCCTGAGACAATGAGCAGGCTCTTTACTGCTTTTGTTTAAAGGCTCGTGTTGCAGTTAATGCTAGTATCATGTACTGGTGTGTGTGCGTGTGCATGCGAGTGTGTGTGTGTGTGTGTGTATAAGATGGGTGGAGAACTGATATCCGTCCGTGTATATACTGGATGTCTTTGCTTATGGGAAGACAAAGACAGAATAGGATATGTCAATGCAAACTGCAGCAGACATACATAACAATTCACTATGAAATCTTTTAATGTCCTCATTCTGTATTGTATGTACTGCATTTATTCTGTGTCTATGAGCATGCCAAAGATGAATTTCCACTGCTTTTTGCAAGGGACAATCAAGTTTTTCCCATTCTGATAAAATATATACAGCATAAACCATAACTATCTCCTCCTCCCAACTTGCTATTCCAATGTCCTTCTTTCCAAATCAGCACAAAGACAGATGCTAATCTTCAAATGACAACGTCTCAGAAACCAACTGCTTCATACTAAACTGTAACTGCAGTGTGCACATTAGAAAGCATGGGAACATTTGCATTTAGCTTTCTAACATGCTGATGTTAAGCATGCATAATGTTGACCATGGGTGCAACCTTAGTTTTGCAGGTGTTTAATCACAACATACAGACTGTGACCTGATGAAGGTTCATGATAAAGGATCTGTTACAACCAGTCGACCGTGAGCCATGGACTAGACCCACCATCGTCAAACAGCAGCAGACAGAGATGATTTACTGACACGTAACTGTGCTACAAGTGCCAGGTGAATGAAACAGTCGTAATGTTGACAGTAAGAACGTCATGCATGTTTTGCAATTATAAGATTTACTTCAAAAAGTCTGTTTTCTTGATCCGGATCTGCACCAAAAACAAACAAGTTGTCGGTCGTCGTCCCACAGTCGAAACTTTCCACCGAAAAAATAAATCACTCAAATCTGTTGTGGAGCTTTGTGGTGCTCTGCTCACTGCGCAATCAAACAAACAAAAACTAAATCCACTTTGGCAGAGAAAAGAAAGAAAGAAAGTACTCTATAAGAGCCCTCTAAGTGTGTGTGTAGATGTGTTCCCTTGCCTCACACTGTTAATGCCGTGTTGGTTTGGTCTGGAGAAGACTCTGGTAATTGACCACATCTAGGAAGTGAGCCAGCACAGATGCCACAGTGAGAAACTACAACTGACAGCCAGGAGGAGGAGGAGGGGGAGGAGGAGGAGGGGGAGGAGGGGGAGGAAGGGACGGGAGTTACCCACGACTGGATCGACTGCCATGACAGACGCTCTCTGACAGAGACGTGTTTGATATATTCTGCCTGACAGGAAACACGGACTTCCTTTATTTTAAATCACTAGTTATGTATTTCAAGTGAAGTCAGCAGAGTTGTCCATCTTATCAATTAACTTCTATTAAAGGGATAGTTCAGCATTTTGGCAAATTGGCCAATTGCCATAATCCCTATAGTTTTATAGGAGTAGGTTCGTTACCTTTATTTGTCGGTGCAAGCTATTTTTAGAACGGCGGAGCAGAGCCGTGAGCTGCTCAGAGCTACGCTACGGGGGCTAATGGGAGTTTTGGAGTTGTTAGATTGTGTATTTGATGAGGGAAACCAAGAAATCCCATCAGCCTCCGTAGCGTAGCTCTGAGCAGCTCACGGCCAGTGGCGTGCATGGGGGAGGGGCAGGGGGGCGACCGCCCAATTGTTGAAAAACGCGTGCTAAAGTGCCCCCTGGGAGCCAAAACGCGCATTAACGTGCCCTCATGACAGCCAAAATGTGTGCTCAAGTGCCCTCTAGGAGCCAAAACGTGTGTTATATTTCAATGTTTAAATATTTTAATGAATGACGGATGTTTTTAGAAAACGTTCTGGGAACGTCCTGCTAAAAACATCCTTAGAACATCAGTGTAATGTTATAGGAATGTTTTCTTTCAACATTTTAAGAAGGTTATAACAAAACATTTTTAAGATGTTTTCAGATAATGTTCTGGAGGAATGTTCTGGGAACTTAAAGAAAACTTCCCGCTAAAAACATATGACAACATTATAGGTAACATTGTCAGGACGTTTTTCATTCTTGTCATTTTCTGAAACTTGGCAGCCACATCTAGGAGCCAAAACATGTGCTTAAGTGGCCTCTTCAGTGGCGAGGCCCTTCAAAAAGTCTGTGCACGCCACAGCTCACGGCTCTGCTCCGCCGTTCTAAAAATAGCTTGCACCGACAATTAAAAGTAACAAACCTACTGCTAAAACTATCGGGATTATGGCAATGGGCCAATTTGCAAAACTGTTGAACTATCCCTTTAATGATGAATAGAAGGCAGGGTGATTGATTATAACGAAATCTGTGATAATTTCATATTTGTGTCTGTGCTTATTCTCCGCATGCTTCTTTCCAAATTCACTCAAGTGGTTTGTTTCCTATCAATTAACTAGTTATGGCAGGTTTTGACTTCTCTAATCGTTTCCCCCCTAATTATTTATCTTTTGTTTCGATTCCACATTGAATTTCTGCCTGTTCATCAAAAGAGCACTTGTGTGCACGCTTGAGCAACAGCTCCAGTCCAATGTTATAAGCAATTAAAGCTGTAAACAGGAATTAGTTAAGAGCCCTTCAGTAGAAAAGAAGTGTCTACAAACCGTTTCTTTGGTTGTTGGGTTTTTTGTTTTTTTTTATCATCCACTGCGTGACTCTTTAAAACATTCACATGAGCTCATAGAAGCAAAGTCTGTACATGTCTCCACAATCTTAAAACCACAATCAAGCTGAAAAGAAAAAGAAAGTTTGATTCCTCCGTCTCAGTCCTGCCTTGTTATGATAAGCTGCTTGTTTGCTTGTACCTGCAACAGCTTGTAACCAGCTACAAGTGGAGAGTGACAGGCTGAGCCCTCACGTGACGGAGCGTCTGCAGGAGCTGCTCATACACATCAGCACTTCACTCTATCACGCTGTTAACAACAGTCGAAAATGTCTATACGGGGAAACCGAAAGCCCTTTTTTATTTACCCCCTCCCTTTTTCTTCTCCTTTCCCCAGAATATCAATTTTAGGATGAACTATATTGAATGGGGAGATTACCATTTCTTTTGTTTTTTTTGCTTTTTTTTTGCCTCCCTGATCTCACCTCTATAAAACGGTGAAGTGCGACTGTCTATTGGAGTAAATCCCCTCTATAGCACTGGCTCCAGGAGACTAAATCCCAGGGACTTCGCTCTCCTGCAGTTCTGTTGTCAGCGTGTGCCAGGCTGAGGTTGGGTGACAGTGTGATGGATGGCAGCAGGCAAATCCACTCCTCTAATGAGCTTATGAATAAATATATCTAGTCTGTGTGTGCATGTGTGTCTGTGTGTGTGTGTGCAGATGCACGTGGCCGTGAAATAGATATTTGTTACATCGCTCTGGATGTCGGGGTGTGAATATGAATATGCATGTGGCATGTATGCAAGTGTACATGTGAGATTAGAGTGAGAAGGGGGAGGGTATAAGAAGAAGGGGGTGACAATAAATACGCTGTAAGACAATGTGAAAATGTAAAAAGATGATCTCTATTCCCAGGATTGTCAGAGTACACACACATATACACACTGCCTTTGGTGAAATGATCAACAAAATAAGAAAGCAAGTCAATATTGTGATTTAAATTCGCAGGCTGCTGTGCATATGAAAGAGGGGGGAAGCGTCTTTTCAACGCGACGGTCCCCTCAGACACAACCTGCGCTTTCAACAAATAAATGACAAGATCTGAATATGAATTGGAAACTCCAATATGCAACACACACACACACACACACACACACACACACAGCCTCCGTCTCTCTTATTTGCTGCAGATAAGCCACTGATAAGCGAGTAAATGGAGACATTTCTATGGCGATGACGGTGATGAAGCGTCGTCTGCTCCGTCTCGGTTACATGTGACCTCAGGCTCCCACTCAGACAAAGACATATAGGTGCCCACACATGCATGCATTAACACACACACACATTAACACTCACACAAACAGAACAATAATGTGGGTGAGGACATACATCGCCCAGCTGTCTGCAACCCAAGCAGAGCTTCACAGCACAACCGAGCACGCAGCCCTCGTAGCTATGGCAACTACAGCAGAACACAGCAAAACGAAACAAGTCTTGTCCACCTTTTTGATTTCTTTTTTTTTTTTTTTACGAGGAGGAGGAGGAGGTGGAGGTAACGCTGGAGGGAGATTTCTCCGGCGCTACCAGTAAAAAGCCTCAAGGTCCCAACACGTTCGCTCAAATGTAATCGAGTGATTGGAGCTCTGAGCCGCCGCACAGGACCTGGACCTGGACCTGGACCTGGACCTGGACCTGGACCTGGACCTGGACCTGGATGTGGACTTCCCCTCCTCCTCCTCCTCCTCCGCTCATTCAAAGACAAGAGCTGCTGCAGCGGAGGCTCTGATCTTTTGTGTTGTGGCTATTCTCGTCTGCAGGTGCCTGAAACAGAGCTGAGGTCGTCCTTATCAAGTGTCTTTGAGGACGGTGAAGAGGCTTTTACACGTCGAGTTCCTGCATCCAGCATTATTCTCCAACACAGCTGGAAGATCATCACATTAGAGCTTAAAAAGATATTTCATGCAATGCCTGTGTAAATGCTAAATTGACAGAGATCGATTGATGTGCTTGTGAATTTTATTCCCTTCATCAAGTTTTTATTTGATCATGTCTCATCTCTAAAAAAGGTCAAGAGTTTCCTTTGACATTTGACGTTAGCATTCAGACGACAAAGGGAGATGTGACGACTTGGCTTGTGAATTCACAAACGAGATGCAATCCAAAGTGCAAGAACAAAGTTTTCTTTTGGTAAATTAAATTTTAATTTTTTTTCCCCCATCTTCTGCAGCTTCTTTTTAAAACATTATACATAAATCAAAATGCAGATGTGGCTGCTTTTTTAGTCTGGCCTTGATGCTCTGGACCCAGACGTGCTGTTTCATATTAATTTCACCGGTCTTTATGCATGACCCACAGGCTTGTTCCCAGTGTGCGCGCAGTTATCTGGTTCAGAGACCTCTGATGAGTTTGTGTGCTCGTCTTGTTGACTTGTTGAAAAAAACAATGCGGACCAGATGTTGCTGTGCAACACAGAGATCTGCTCCGACGCAGCCTCCAAACAGAGGCAGTCAGCAGCAAGTCCATTAGCAAGGCTGCCTCTCCCTCTTTTATATGTGTGTGTGTGAGCATCACATGCACGTGTGGATCTATCATTACAGCCTTGGGAGGATTAGCCAAGCAAGGTGAGGCACAAAGCAGAATTTTAAGAGGCTGGAGGGAGGGGCCGATGTTCTAAGAACGGTCATTAGCCGAGCTCTCCTTCGCCCAAAAAGCTGTTAATTCAACGTCTCACATAACCTCATCGGGTTCGGATTAGACCGGCAGCAAACAACTGACATCAAAGCCACATCAACAAATGAGCAGGTTAATCTGGACGACCTGAATCTACGCAGGGGGAGAAGATTTTTTTGCGGCAGGTATCCTGAGCTGCTCATCCGCCGAAAGATTCATAAATCGCACACAATTTCTCCACAAAGCACGGATTCCGTATGCAGAGCCACAGCCTCCGAACAACACCGAAATTTGGTTTTAAAAGGTTTTCAAAGAACCTGACGGAGAAACGTAGTTAGCAGTCTCCACACGGGGCCTCGGAGGCTGTTTGAAGTTAAGACTCGACCTCAAAGACCAAACATGATGTGGATTTCTCCCACCTGGGGCCAGAAATACAGTGGAACATCCTGCACGAACAGTCAAGAGGATTTTCCATCAGTATTTGTTTAACTGACCCACAGCTTGCACTCATTTTGACTTGTTACATCATTAATAGCTCTTTACAACATGGTGCTGATCAATCTGTTTGCTGTTTATAGACAGTGTGTGAGAAAAAACAGCGCCCGAGCCTGATGCTATTTCAAGAAGATTAATAATAATGTGCAGTTTTTATGACAATGCACCACACTGGACCGTTTATTAGCTGTGAGCTGCTTTATTTTTATAACACCGTCTCTGGTCTAAATCCCCATCGTGTGTTTCCATACTGCAGGCTTTCTGGGCAGCTGTCGACTCTGGTGAACAAACCCTTCATTCCTGAAGGACTCTGCCCTCATGACTCAGCTGTGGAAGCGCAGCGGCTATTGTTAACGCTGAGCAGCTTCGACACCCTTAACTTTCTCTTCATATGGTTTGGCTCCTTCGGTGGCGGAGTGATGTCTCTGAACTTATCCCACAACCCCCTCCTCCTCCTCCTCCTCCTCCTCAGTGGGGAGACAACAGAGGACGGCTCTCGTCCCCAGCACAGGGGACACCAGCAAGCTGCAAGGTTAAATATGACACCACTTTAAGAAAGTGGAAGTAGCATAATTGCCAAGGACGTCACTTGATACAGCGGCCTATTAATAGCTCGGCTGCCTTGACCTCCGTCCCAACTGGAGTTCAGCCCCTAGTGGAGATATTTATAACCTCGCTCGCTGCAACCACACCCTCGTGTCATCACCGAGAGGAATCAGGATGAGCTGCTATGTTTCTCTGCTGTTATTCAATTAAGAAATTCAATTAAAAACACTCAAAGCAAAGACAATAAATGAGGGAAAAAGCATTAGATGACTTCCGATTAAGCCTCCGATTACAATGTTTCTGATAATCTTCTACTATCTTTAGCACCAAATGAACATCAAAGCCAACTCCCCCCCCTCCAAAAAAAAAAAAAAATCTTTCATGTCTGACAAAAGCTGTAATCAATTGTTGCTTTTATGTAATCCCGTAGACATATTTAGCCGACTGATTGCAAAGTCAGAGCTGTAATCCAGACAAAATGCCTCATAGCGGTTCAGCGCCCTGAAATGACTGAGCAAATAAGTTAACAGCAGACACACAGACAAGAGGTGAATGTTAATACAGCGGCTGGTGTCGTCTGTGCGGTCCTGTGCAGCAGTCCGTAAGGGTTTGGACACGCATGGGGACACACACAGACACACACACACACAATATAACACACTTCTTTAGGCCTCTGTGTGTCTTACCACAGAGAAGTGTTTGCTCAGCTCTCCACCATCAGCATTCACAGAAAGCACTGAGGTGGTATATGTAACCCACTGCTCTGTTTTGTAAGCAAATCATTATCATTGCTATTAATAGCACACTGCGGGTTTCTCTTTTGCACTTTTTTTTTTTCCAGAAGGTAGTCTACTGCTAGACATCCTGATTAAAAAGCAAATGTAAGCAGCCATAAAAAAAAAGAAAGAAAAAAGAAAAGAAAGAGGGGCATTATAGTAACAGTTCATTTGTAGAGCAGCTCTCATGTATGGATATAGGAGGGGAACATTTAGGTGATAATGCTTTGTTTGATGCCAAATAAACTGTAAAATATGTAAATTGAAATCAACGAATTAACACTGGAGGATAAAGAGGAAAACTAAAAGAGGAAAACATGAAAGCCGTGTACATATCATTATTCTAAATTTTAGTTGGTTCGCTATTCTAAGATGAAGTGAAAAGTGACTCGTCTCCTCTTATTCCAGTATTAGTTTAAGAAAAGAGTGAGTGAAGGACTTATCTTTGGAAAATCTTTGGTAAAAAGGAGGTGATATTTCAATCTACATTTATAAAATCATGCAAGTAAAAGGCACCTGCGCTGGGCTGATCATTTGTTAAAAAGCTCCAGTGAAATCCTCCAGCCATGCTCCTGAGATGATTAAAAACAAATAGATGTTTTCAATCTTTCAATATGCTCAAATTGAAATTAAGCTTCAGCTCAGAGTCTAAAAAAAAAAATCGCTCCTAATCCTTTGCACCACGTCCTGAATATTTATCGAAGTTCATCACTTTCTGCTGAAGTCCCATGAGGGTAAAATCTTTTGAATCTTTTTTTCTCATTCCGCTATAAAGCTGTTTTCTCTTCCTCTGTGCATTAATGTGGTTGACATAGAGGTTTGAGTCATCAGCATAACATTGGTGCATGATGTGAGCAAATAGCAGAGGACCGAGTGGAGTTCCCTGTGGGACGCCAGAGTCACGTATAAAGGAAACAAAACAAGTTCACTGTCCAATACTGTCAGTCAAACTGTGTCAAAAACCATGTGAAGGAACAGCCACTGTGTTAGCACCGACAATGGGTCTTTATGGATTCTTTTGGGGCTATTTCCGAGAAGTGGTTGCTGCGATAACTATGCTAAAGCTTTAGTAAATATGCCGTTGTCATTTAAATGACTGGGTGTGTGGTTTACAACAGCTTTCTTTAGAGTTTCACCAAGGAGAGTGAGATTACAGATGGGCCTGTAATTGCTAAGGTTGCTTGCTGTCTGGGTTGCATTTCTCTGCAATAGAAACTGCAATAGTTGTTACCTGGCAGAGCCGCTGCTGCATGGGAGCTGACTTTAAAGAGCTTTGGTCTGAGGGTGGGGGGGGGGTCAAGAACACGAGAGGATGACTTCATCTCGCTAATGGCAGCGGCACCGACTGCATTTTTCTCTCATCATTATAAAAGATTGTAACTCTAGATCCGAGGGAGCAGCAGCAGCGAAGACACTGGCTCTAAAAGTGAGACAGCTATTCCAACTTTGTGCACTAGGAAACAAAGTGAGGTTGTTTTTTTTTGTTTCCTTTTAAAGGACAGTGGTGTCGTCACTGCTTGATTTATAGCCGAAATGTCACGCATAGTACAAGCTGTGCCCACCTGCCAATAGAGTCACCCAGCGGGCCGCTTCTGTAATCAAGATTGAGTGCTGAAACAATCCTGCAGCTCTGGCGGAAAAATCCGGAAGCCATACTATACTGTCACTCAACGGCGAGTAGAAATAGAGCCTATAATCCACCGGTTAGCAAATTAACACCACATTAATTTCCAGAGGCAGTGAATATTAGTCGAACCGGGGCTCATTTATTATTCGCCGTGGGTCTTTAAAAAAAAAAGAAAAGAAAAAGTGACCTATAGAGGAGGAGGTTGGATTTTTAGACGGTCTGTCATATTCATTTCACTACTCATCTTTGGACTTACGAGCCATTTGTCTGACACCGGCTCGAGGGATTGCAAGGGAGGGAAATTGAGCAATTATATAAATCAATATCACTCTGAACCACTACAGAGGGTATATGGGGGTTTTTATTTGGCTGATTTTCAGGTAAGTGGACCACATCAGTCAAGAGGCTCCGCAATCCAAAGCCAGGTCTAATTGATTTTCGTCTTCTGAATAAATATGAAGAAAGACACCGACTGGGGCGCTGAGAAAAGATCATAGCAGACACTCAGGTAAGAAGCAGAACATACAGTACAGTTATCTGCCACTTCCCCCGTCGTATACTGTACTGGATCACACAGCCTATATTTTTGATGACAAGCTCTGTAGCAGTTTCAAAAGAAAGAAGAAGAAAAAAAAGGCTCGTCTGTGCCTGGCTATCTTTAGATTCTTCAGACGTGACAACTACTTGTCAGATAATCATTAAGCGAAAACATCCACAGAGATAAGACTGACATCCTCGTGAAGGATGCTCCTTCTCCTTCTGCTCCATCATAAAAACCAGGAAACATTCGCTCATCTCGGTCATGGTCAACATGGCCAACATCTACTGGACTATCTAACCTCATCCCATACAGTGTGAATGAATGAATGAATGAATGAATGACAGCTGACAAACCAAAGCCTCTCTCCAGGTGGTGATACTAAGTGGTGCAGAAAAAAAGGAAAAAGAAGAAGCGGCTGTGGGCGCCTCATCAAAAACCATTCACCTGAGACCAGTAATAGCAGCTGTTGATGAGGTGCTTGTGTTCTGCTGGCAGACAGTGTTATTGAGACATTTTGTCCTGTTCACACACCAGCTAGCTGTCCTCTGGGACGGGGGAGGCAGGGAGGGAGGCAGCCTGCAGCACTGAAACTGGAAGGAGGAACCACATCCCAGCACATGACAGGGTGATTCTGGTACACAACAACAAGCTGCTGCCTCTGCTGCTGCTGCTGCTGCCGCCGCCTGCACGGTGATGGGGGGGGAAACTATTCCCCCCACCAACTTCAACCCATTTACGCAACTGTATGCTACATATGACGCTGTGCTCTGGAGGGAAAAGTGAGACACACAACAACAAGAACAAGCACCATTAGCCACCCACAGCTTGTGCTTAGACACACACACACACACACACACACACTCTTAACAGACATATACACATGCACACACATACACACGCTCACACTCAAAGACAATTGAATGCTCACCCACGCTGACGCATGAAACAGACCAGCTTGCCACGAAAAAACACTTGGCACTCTGGTTGATTCACAGGTCCTCCAGCCTACGTTGTCATTAGAGCGCAGCCCTTTGACAAATGCATCATTTTCGTGGAGAGAAATTACTTTTTCCCATCACACACACACATACACACACACATCTGTAAACCAGCGTCATTACAGGACCAGCGTCCGACTTCCAGATGTGCGATCATCATCAGCAGCAGCAGCAGCAGCAGCAGAGAGCGCACAGAGAGAGAGACAGACCGAGAGAGAGAGATCAGGCTCCGTCCGAGCAAAGGTGGAGCAGCAGGTGACCGGGTGGGTGGGGTGAGGGGGTGAGGAGGGGGGAGGTGAGGTGAGGGGGGGGGCCCCACAGTTTGCAGGCACAGATGGAGGAATGAAAAACGAGCAGAGGAGGGTGTGGCAGGCAGAGGCAGAGGCTCACCATTCTCAAACCAGATCTCGCATTCCTGAACGCTGGAGTACGGCACCAGCTCCCTTCTTCTTCCTCTTCCTCCTCTTCCTCCTCCTCCTCCTCTTTCCCCCTCCAGCGACACGAGCAGTCCTTCCTCCCTGAGCGATGACCAGTTCATCAAAAGACAAGCAGAACGAAAAAGGAAAGAAAAATACAGGAGAGGGGAAAAAAGAAGGAAAAGAAAAAACACCTGCAGCCGAGCAGGAGGCAGGAGGAAGGAGGAGGAGAAGTGCGGAGGAACAGAAGCTGTATCTATCGCTCTCTCTTTCTTTCTTTCTTTCTTTCTTCTTCTTCTTCTTCTTCTTCCCCTCTTGTTTCCCTTCTGAGCAAATCTCCACAGGTTTCAGTGCTGATGCTGCCCGCTCTATTCAGTCGCAGT
This sequence comes from Decapterus maruadsi, assembly GCA_030347415.2. NCBI lineage: Eukaryota > Metazoa > Chordata > Actinopteri > Carangiformes > Carangidae > Decapterus > Decapterus maruadsi. The sequence goes on along the minus strand of CM064888.1, from coordinate 5,013,928 downwards.
AAATGATACAGAGCCAGCCAGGCAGATTTGGCAGTGACGGGAGGAGCGAGAAGAGGAGGAGGAGGAGGAGGAGGGAGAGAGAGAGAGAGGGAGGTAAAGGAGATGAGAGAGGAAGGAAGGAAGGAAGGAAGGAAGGAAGGAGGGAAGGAAGAACGCAGCAGTCACTGTGTCACTGGGGAAAGAGGAGGAGGAGGAGGAGGAGGACACAGAGGTGACACCGGCGAGCGCTGGTCACCGAAACCTCCGCTACCGCCGCTACCATGAAAAGAAATTAAAGATGAATAAATTAAAAATTAACAAAAAAAAAAAAGAGCGCAGACCCAGAGGGGGTGGTGGTGGTGGGGGAGAGGGAGGAGGGGGGGGTGAGGATGTAGGATGGGTGATGGGGGGGTAAAAGGAGCCCGTGAGCACAGATAGCAGCCTCCGTGACTGCATTAGCGCTTAGCGTGTTATGTATAGATGTGAGAGGCGCACACACACACACACACACACACACACACACACTCTCTCTCTACAGGAACAGGAGCCCAGGTCTCCAACAGATGAATGGTGCAGTGCTGCTGTTGTCATGGCAACCGCAGAGCAAAAAAAAAAAAAAAAAGGAGGGGGAGGAGGAGAAGGGTGGGTATCGGGGGGGGGGGCAAGAAAATGGCATAAAAAAAGGAGGGAGGGAGGGAAGGAAGGGAAGGGAGGGAGGGAGGATATTATTAAAGGGACGCAGTTTTGCCGTCCGTGCGTGGAGCTTTGGGGACACATTAGATCACAAGTGTGTGGAGGAATAAAATTTAAAAAAAAAGGAGCAGAAGCATTATTTGACAGAAAGAAGGGTTTCAATAAAACCTACTCCATTTTCCTCCTGGGCTCAGGATCCCAGCTCTGTCCTTGTTTTACCCTTGAAACTGTATTTGTACAGCTGCGGCCATGTTTTACGGCTATTTAGGGGCTCAAACCCACAGAGGTTGGTTGTGAAGCAGCGTCTTTGTCAGGGTTCATATCTGTATCTGTTACACTGTGATCTCACTCACTGTAGTTTTTTTTTAAATTTTTTTATTAATCTCCTCCAGTCACACTTATTTCCCCGGCGTGACATCTCCTGCCACTTGCAGGCGACGCCGACAACAAGCCTTAAAAAAATGTGCCACAGTCACAGGTTAAAGTTTGTCTGAGCGAGCGCCGCGCTGCACCACCTGCCCTCTCTTTTATGACAGCGCCACCACCCCCCTCCTGCTGCTGTCACGTGGGGAAAATAAACTTTAACATTTAACACGTGTGGCATGACGCAAGCGTTGTGTTATATCGTGCAGCTCCGGTTGTGTAATTGTCAACAAAAACGCAAACATAATCCATGAAATGACAAGTGGGGGTTGGTTGATTGGTTGATGATCGCATGTAAAATCACTGTTATCATTAAAATGAGCTCAGATACGTTTCCTTGAGGAGGTTGTGTAGGTTGTGTGAGTGCAAGTGACGCCATCAGGAGAAAAACCAATGCTGCTGACTGCTGTTGTTTCCTGTAAATGAGGGGAGACCTATAATCGTTTGGGGGAGGAGAGTGATAACAATCCTACTGGTGTTAAAGTTTTAGACTAGATACTGTATATATATACACGCTTCAGAGGCAATTTAAATCTGCATTGTCTTTATATTACCTTTAAACATCCTGGAGAAATAAAACTATCATCTTTATTACCACATGCAGCTCTGTAGAGATGATGTGGTGTTTTGGCAGTTTCATTATCACAGGTCATGTGTGCAAACTGGCTGCTTTACATTCACTGTACAGGAACCAAAACACAAGATTCAACTGTATTTATTTATCACTATTATTATTCTTGCCTTTATTATGGACTGATGTGGACTTTATTGTGGGAGATGATGACATCAGCAAAGGGCAAAGCATCAAGGGTCAGAGTTGCACTGAAGCTTAAATGCTATATGTTCTATCATGTGAGTCACTGGGACGCCCCCATGTTTGACTTTTAGTTTTATTATATAGCAAATATTACATTTATATTTCCTTATTTATCAGATTTTTCTTCTTAACAATAAAAAATGTCAGATTCAAAGATGTTAATTCTCTCATGTGACCTCATGTTGACAAACTGTAGGTGATGTTTGTCTTTTTTTAAGTGTATTTTTAGGCTTTTTATGCCTTTAAGACACAGGAAATGGGGAATGACATGCAGTAAAGGGCCGCCCGATGCGGGATTCGAACCGGGGCCAACTGCAGTGAGGACTGTAGCCTTTCCATATGGTGCGCTCCGCTCAATCTACCCCGCGATGTTTGTCTTTAATGAAGAATAATGAAGCTTGGCGATGACATTACATCACTCAAACATCCAGACTGACTGAAATATGACAAAAAACTTCCGTCACGCCACTTAATCCAACGGGTTCCTTCGTCCTCCTCCTGAGGGCATCACACCTCCATTTCAATTACTGCTTTTTCTGCATTTAACCTTCACTCTTTATTTTTCACCTGTGACAGCGGAGCTGAAAATGTCACATTTCCCTTCGGCGGAACAAATGATTCGGAGGGTCCACAGCAGAGAGGCAAGAAAATAATGACAATAATTGAGGAGCGATTTTCCTGGAGATGCAGCGCTGGGTAAGGAGGCGTGGAGATTGAGATGTCCCAAATGTCAGCGTTCATCTCAAATATTCACAGAGGATAGCAGATGCCATATAAACGGGAGGCTGGTTTAAGGAGGCGTGGAGAGCGGGAAAGATTGAGACGCACCAAATGTCAGTCTTCCTTTCAAGAAAACACGCCGAGGGGATCGTAAAATACTCGAGGCAAGGTGCGCTGTGTTAGAAGACATCATGACTTACAAGGAAACATCAATATAATCAATTACGATGTTAAGAAACCAGGAGAGGAGCTCATATTTAAACGCATGAGAGCAGAAAAACATGTTGCGTGTTCATGGGAATCAGTTTCCATGATCACCGGGTGTTCATGTGTTGATGTTGTTTACCTGCTCCTGAAGGCAACCAACTATTATTTTCATGAATGATTAATCCAATGATGATCATCTTGATTAATTCAGTCATCAAAAACTAAAAGTAACTGAGTAGATGTTTTAAAATACTTTATGCAACGTAATGACCTGTCAAGAGGGAAAGATCAATCTTCCTGTTTTATTTTATTTATCCAACAACTTCAGTGAGTTATTACTTAGTTGTAAACCCTGCTACAGTATAAATACAATATATAGTAGTTTAATTACCAGCTTCATTAACTGCAATATTAAAAAGCTGTTTCAGCACTGCAGTATATTACCGTACTGTATATTACTAGAGGATGATTCAAAGTAATAATACAAACTTGAACTGGAGACTTTAATTAAAGGACAATTCCAGGCAAATTCAACTCGGGGGTGTATGTTACTATCATTTTAGGTCTAAAAGAAGGAATGTGAAGATTTTCAGTTTAATCGCTCCTGTTTTGCGGTAGTTGTGTCTGTCCGCGGATCGCTACGGCAGCAATGAATGGGAGTGGATGCGAGTTCCGCTAGTTTGGCTGTTTACATCCCTCAAAGCCGCATTTTTTTTCCACAGACAGCGTCAGATGGCGACTCAAACATGTACCGAGCAGTTTATTTACTTCAAGCAAGCCGACATGCTTGTAAAACTAGATCTAATTCAAAGTATCGCGCAAGACCCTGTTGCCGTGCTCTTGCAGTTGGAGCTTATCAACTCTTTACTTGCTTCAAGTGTACATTTTTTTCAACAGACAGCGTCAGGTGGCGACTCAAACATGCGCCGACAAGTTTTTTTTACTTGAAGCAAGTCAAGAGTCGATATTTCTGTGTTTATGACACAAACGGTAGCTTTCTGACTGCCCCTGAATGCACCGAGCACGGCAACTGGGTCTCGCGCGAGACTCGGGGAGACTTTGAATTAGATCTAGTTTTACAAGCATGTCGGCTTAAATGTTTGAGTAGCCATCCGACGCTGTCTGTGGAAAAAAATTGCGGCTTTGAGGGATGTAAACAGCCAAACTAGCGGAACTCGCATCCACTTCATTCATTGCTGCCGTAGCGATGCGGGGACAGACAGAGCTACCGCAAAACAGGAGCGATTAAACTGAAAATCATCACATTCCTTCTTTTAGACCTAAAATGATAGTAACATACACCCCCAAGTTGAATTTGCCTGGAATTGTCCTTTAACAGTTCCCCTTTGATCATTTACAGTTTGCTGACAGTACAAGGTAGATTTTTTGAATATTTGAATATTTCTGTGTTGTAGTATCAATATTTCTATGGTGCCTCTAACTGCTGCTGCATCACCTCTCTAACACGCCACTGTTTTGTTGTTTTTTATCTCATTAAATATTCATTTTAGCCCACGACCGGTAAGTCTGCTTGAAAAGTGAGTTCATCAAAAACACTTGTAGATTTAATTTTCTTTTGATCTGATCCGATTTGCTACATTTCTCAGACACCTTATCAAAAAACCTCCAAAAACAACTTCCAGCTGTGATCCTGTCATCTCTATCCTGCACAACAACAACAACAACAATGATTAAAGAGAATAAAGAGAGAGAAGAAGTACAGAACAATAAAACACTCCCAGAAACGCAGCATTCATCACAAGCAGCTAATTTATCAGAGCTCAGCTGTTTTTTATGTGGGTCCTTTAAGACCACCCACACAATGAGCTGCAAAAACCTGACTAAGCAGTTCTGCACACGTTGTTAATCCTGACCATCCACACGCTGCTACTGAGCTTTTTTAAACCTACATCATACCCATTTAGATGTTCGCTCACCGTAGTGCACTGCCACTTATTCACATATTACTCTATTACTGTAAGCACCAGAGAGACAATGGATTTTAGATACACTCATATTACTGTGATAATTGCAGCAATAGTGGTGAAAAAATTAGGCGTTATAATTCAATAAAGCCTTTTTTTTTTTCCTCCCAAGCTTTGAGGCCAAATGCAATTTTCTACCTTTACATGGCAATCCGCGGGGAGGCGAGTAATTGTATTGATTGCCGCCATTAATTAGGAGAAAGCATGCGAAATCTGGCGAGCGATGTTGAAATAATTCCCTTTAAATGTTTTGGAGTGGAGCAGGGGCCGGACAATCAATCAATCAATCAATCAATCAATCAATCAAAGCGGGTGAGACGTCTGTCTGTGGCGAGGCTGACACTTGAGTGAGGTGTTTATTAAGAAACAAATAAGCAATCAGTGATTACAACTCATACTGTAATAATCATCTACACAAGAGATCACTGTGGGAGTGAGCAATCATCACACTCATAGTCTTAGATAACTCTTAGAGGGAAAAAAAAAGGGGGGAACTGAATATAGATGACATGACACAAACACATGCAGTCGTGGAATCTGCAAAACATTCATTAAGATGAAGGAAAGCTGCGTAGTCGACACAAATCTTGACACAGTGTTTGCTTTTCCCATGCAAACTGGTCTAACTCTGCAATTTATAACTCTCATCTGTGTGATTTAGCAGAAATGACTTGTGTCAAATCATGAGAACATCATTTTACGTTCTCATGAGTTTTGTTCCTGTCGCTGATTTGCAAAGTGGCATCTCCATGACTTAGAATAAGATTGTCTAAGGTAACATTAAAAATTCATTGGAATTAGTTCATTAGGATTTTATATCGACTGAACTGAAAGTCTGTGTTTCTTTTATAATTAGTATCTAAGATAACGCTACAGTTTGATGATGTGGTTTATTGTACTTAAAAGGAGGAGCGTAAACAAGCTACATCTCAGTCAATCGATTACTTTTCTGCTACTTTTAGATTTCATACTTGGGAGTTTATATTTCATTGATTATACTGCAGGTGTTCGGCTTCTCCTCCTTTCCTTGTGTGCTGTTGCTATTTTCTACTTTGGTAAAGAATGTGAATTCTTTCTCCGCCGCTAAAGCCCTGGTGAGAACACATGTTTTCGTGAGGGTGCACGGCAGGAGACAGAAAAAGCCTTACATCACAACCCGCTCCAAAAATCAAATGAACATTTTCCTGGAGAAATTCAAAAGGCTTGAAAATATGTCACATCCTAATGCTTTAAAAACACTTTTCTCCCTTCCTTCACCACAGCACTAGTGCTAGCAAACAGAAGTGGTCTTGACCCTGCAGTCTGACCTCTGTGGAGGGGAGGAGGACTGAAAAGGAACTTTCCCACACAAGTTAAATAAGTTATAAAACATATTACTGTGGAGTCAGATGGAATAAAAGGAAACTCCAGCTACTGTATGAAAAGTACCCATAAAACAGCAGAACACAGAGTCGTATAAGTAGATTATTATCACTGATTCATTACAACACATTTTAATGTTTGGTTGGTTGAAGTGGAGCTAATGAGGCTAAAGCTAATTCACTCTGTTGGTCACTGCACCTGTCAGGATACAGCTCATCTCAATGCTTTACTGTATATTTTATATTCATCACATATTATACTGTTTGGTGTAATTGTTTTTGTTATATGAAGTGGAAATGGAACGTCGAGGTAAATTCATGCAAAACCACTGAAGCGCGTTCCTGTCGGTGCAGTTTTTCAGCAAGAAGTCTCTGCATTTACAACTCCATGGTGAATGTGCAGGTCACAACTTGTCCACCAGAGCGTTTTGGAGGTGTTGGATTGTGTATTTGATGAGTTTGATGAGAGAAACCAAGAAATCCCATTAGTCTCCGTAGCGTAGCTCTGAACAGCTCACGGCTCTGCTCCGCCGTTCTAAAAATAGCTTGCACCGACAATTAATTTAAAGGTAACGAACCTACTGCTATATGACTATAGGGATTATGGCAATGGGCCAATTTGCCAAAATGTTGAACTATCCCTTTAAGGTCTTTCTCAGAGGATGAAGCATGCAGTGGTGATGGAGATAAATTAGTTCACCTCATGTGACCAAATGAGTAAATATAAGTGGATTATGTGGTTAAAAAAGCAACAGAAGAAGCTCATCAGCATAGTTGCAGGTTTGTCTTAGAAATTGTTTACACATTATCTTTGATAGTAAAGTTTATTCATTATTATTCTCATTATTAATAACTGAACTTACATGTTAAGGTGGAAATAATATCAGCAAATATATTGTTCCCAGATGTTTCTTATACTCAGGAATCCATATTGTATCAGCCAGTGTGAATCCACCAACACAAAGATGTGTGGACATAAATATACACTATGATGTCACAGTACTGTACATCCACGCTTCGCAAGTTGACCCTCGAGCATCTGGGGGGGGCGAGGGGGGGTCAAATCAGAAACTCAATGATTGTTGAAAAAGCTCAACACCTTTTCACTCCATCAGAGCCATGAGGGTGAATTACTGAAGTCGTTGCCGCCAGCAGCATCAGCACCACTCTGGTCTCCCTAAAGGGCCAATCAGAGGCTGCACAGGAGGGCAGGGTGGGGGTGAGGGTGAGGGTGGGGGTGGGGGTGTGAGGGGCTGCAATAGGTGAAGGCCACTGGGGGAGATCAAAGTGCAGCTGCCTTGAGACCTGCTGCTGTTTGCTCTCTAATGCACTCCTCCTCTGTCACCAGTCTCTCTCCCACCTCTGCCATCGCTGGCATTGGAGGGGGTTCTGGCCTCTGACGCCACACATACACACACACACAGACACACACACACACACACCAAACACACACACAGGCTTAGTACTGTCAAGCTGTGCAGGAAGTGGTGCTGAGTTGAATTAATTAAAGGGTGAGAAAGCCGGGGTGGATGAGACCCAACAATCTGGTGCTCGACGCCACTCGAGAGCAGACGCAGGTCTTTGAGGACTTGAAGGACAGAGGGCACCTCAAGGCACTCGAGGGCTTTTGTGTGTGTTGTTGTCACAGAGCGAGGTGAACTGAAGCGAGAGCCCGTTTTTAGCTCCGTTAAGCTGTGTAAAGTCACATCGACGTGCGATCTGAAGGAGAGGGTCCCTCACCGGCGGTGTTAGTATATGCAAAAGGAGCCAAATCACCTTTTACGATGCACAGATTTCCTTCCTGCTGTGTCGCAGCTGTCGCACGAGCTGGACAAAATCTAACATTTAAGGTTTTTTCTACATCTTTTTCCTTCCTGTGGCTTCATTATTACAAGAAACTACAATATAATGCGCGATAGGTGGCCTGACAAAGACATAAACCTGGAAGGATTAACACAGCGAAAGGGGCTAATCCTGCCAATCGCTCACTGCCATGCACCAAAAACAACACATCACACCTGCGTTTACTGTTGCTAAATCATTCAAGATCAGACAACGCTGAGTTTGCAGGAAGTTCACAGCAGGTTAAAAATGACACAATTCCTAAGCAACCATCACAACCAGCAGCACCTGACTGATCTGAGGCGTCAATGCAAACAGCAATATGTGCAACAAAGAGACACAAGCATGCACACATATACACATACATATAGATTTGCATAAGATAAGGCTTAAAAAAGATTCATTTGGATCCACACAGACCAACTGCATCCGCCACAAAGAGTTGAGCACAGTAGAAGAAGAATACGAATGGAACAAACAGCTGAGAGGAGCAAAAAATAAAAGTGTTGGTGCGATTGGTTTGCTCTCAAAATCTAATTCTCAACTCCTGATTCCCCCCTCCCACAACAAAAAAAGAAAAAAAAGTCTGTTTCCCATCCCATCTCTCTCTCTCACACACACACACAACCCTCCACACCCAGCTGAAATGAGAGAAAATCAGTTTTGGCGTGTTTCCTCTTCAAAAACCCACTGCTTGAATGAGCAAAGGGAGGGGAGGGGGAGATATTAATCATTCTGTATGATGTAAAAAATCATGCCCTCCCCTCCTCAGCTCCTGGCATATCACAAATGGTTAACGATCTGAGGTAGCTGAGAGGCTGGTGCACCCTAGTGGTGACTGAGTGCTGAATCCAGTCCTTCACACCCACTCCTCAGCTCAGTGTGGAGGCTGCACTGATATTAGGGCGAAGCTGCAATGTCAATATTTCATTTCTGGTTTTGAAACCCAGCAAAAAAAATAAACCAAATAAAAAAAACAAGACATCCAGACGGCCCTGTGTCCACCAAAACCACAGCTTCCTCATGATAACATGACCGAGGCTCATAATCCAGTAAAAAGGCGGGGAGACGGGCAGACAGAAGGGATTTTTCCACATTCCCTGCATGTCGGAGAGGACGAGTGTGGAAGGGTAACGATTAGTGGTGAGAGATAAAGAGCCATAAAGGAAGGCAGAGCCGGCCGCAGCTCGCAGTCCATCAGCTTGTCCCGGCACTGTCAATTAAGCCGGCCTTTTGGTGATTACAGTACAAGAAACTGGAAATTGCAGCGTTTGCTGCAGGCCAGAGCTCGGCCCTGCGTTGTGTCTCCCTCTCAGAATTAGTGGGTAAAGTAATACGGTAAGTGATTACTGCTCATCCTCTTCAATTCACTTTGTCTCGTCGAAATCTGCTTTAATTCAACTGTGCGTGACTCTGGGATGGGATGCACACTGCCTACAGTTGCACAGTGAAAGGGTTAAAGGGAGGCTGTATTAGTACAATGAGTCCATGGGGGAGGACAGCTACAGGCGAGGATGTGCGTACAAGACAAATCTGAACCAGAGTCAGCCCACATCTCTGCTCGCTGTGGTTTTCTTCCCAAAAAAAAAAAGGAAAAAAAAGTGACAACACAGCCTAACTCATTCAAATCGTGCACTGTGTCTGTGTGTGAAAGCTCTTTGCCGCTGCGGTGTCGTTACCTGTGAGCTTCTTCACAGGCTGTAGCCTGACACTGATGGTCTGGTGGGTGAGCAGCGGGGAGGAGGGCAGCGAGCGTGACACGCCCTCCATTATGCGAATGTGCTGCATGCCCTCGGTCATGGAGAGCGGGGGCACGGCGTAGTCTCCTTCAAAGGCACAGTCGCTGTCTATGCTGCCACCTGCAGGACGGGAGGGAGACACAGAAGGAGGGTGAGATGCTTCTCTCTCTGTATGAATAGTGCATTAAAATTTAATGACACTGGAACACTGGGGTCAAATGCAGGAATCGGTTTCTGCACAGAAAGCAAAGAGACTTCACAGAGGAGTGTATGGATGGATGTGAGGCTGTCGCTGAAAGAGTAATGACAGTTTCCCTGACGCTGATAGGAGCTGATATTTTAATCCTAACAGTTAATGAGGCTGGACTAAATGACAGAAACGCTTTAAATAATGCAACACAGCTCACATCCTCTCTGACAAAAATGTACTATTCAACAAATTGATTCAACAAGCTGGAAGTGACAAATAATCAAAACCCTAGATAGGACTGTCTGCAGATGGACGCATCATTAGATTAGGTTGCGGTTTTTGAGGTGCAGCTGTTTCTGTACAGTACAGTGCAACCTCCGCCTGGTCTCTGGACACCCATATCAATGCAACACCACCAGTATCGAGTGTAACAAGATTGGCGTGACCCAGAAGAGGGAACAGCCCTGAAGGCAGCACGTGCTGTTTACATTCACTGCCTATAAACTACAGGCTGTGTTGACCGCTCTCAGCCCCGCGGAAACACAACACCCCACAATTTTGTATATAATAAAAGAGGATTTTTCTAACGATATGAAATGTGTTTAAACAAAAAAAACCTAAAAAAAGGCAGAGTCATGACCATGAGAGAGCATTTATTTACAAAAAGAGGAAAAAGCCTCTCACAATGAGCGGTAATTACAGACAGAACATAAACAAGCACTCTCCATCATTCATCCACCCTCTTTTCCTCTCTTGCTTCAAAAACCACAAATTATGACAACTTAGGGATTTCATTTTGGGTCTTTTTTTTTTTTTAAACTTCACACACTCGCATTCCCCCGTGAAAAAAGAAAAAAAAAACCCAGCTGTCTGTAAACACAACATCCATTTTGTGTATCAGTTCTGGCTCAGGTTGCCTATTTCCCTGCAGACAGAGCTGTAAAAACCAAACTGGTCAAGCAACAGTCTCACATCAGATAGCAGCCGCCACAGTGAGACGTGAAGCCATTATCAGACACCGGGCCGTGACAAGTCCCACAGGAAGCCTGTACTACAGCTAAGATGGGGTGAGGGAGGAGGGGGGCGGGGGGACAAATCGGCTGCTGTAATGCAAACACACGGGCACAGAAACACTTCCACACATGGAAGAAATAACAAAACACACACGTCTCGCAGTGCTGGAGTCGGTCCATCCATTCACTGGGGAATGTCACTGCAATAGCAAAAAAAAACAAAAAAAAAAACAGCCAGAGCAGCGGTTACATCCCCCCACATGGAAATTCTCCTCATGTACGCAAAAGGGCTGGTGTGAATACCAAAGAGGGAACTTAGTATTCTGGTTGCAATTACAGATGATGATCAAGATCCAACTCAATATTAAAGCTCCTGTATGTTACACTTGTTGATCCATAAGAGGATGTATTTTGAGAACCACATGTCCCAGTGAAGCATCACACCTCAGGCTTCTCTCTGTGGAGCTTTAGCAACAGCAAACCCGTGAGCCAATCAGAAGACAGGAGGCTCTGAGTGGCTCTCTCGCTCTCTGATTGGCTGACTGTTCTCAGTGTGTAATCTAATGAAAACACGGCAGATTTCTGGTAAAACATTCAGGGAAACCAAATCTTCCAAGATGGATGATCACACTCAGCATGGCTGAGTGAGATAACCGTTTTGTTATTGTGACATCACAAAGTCACAGGAAGTGATAGTTCAACATTTTGGCTATTTTTAGAGTTGTGACCTGCACATTCACCATGCTATGAGATAATAACGGAACATTACGAGATGGAGTTGTTTTCGAGGCAAATACAGAGACTGTTTGCTGAAAATGAATGAATTTACCTTGAAAACAACTCTGAATTTGATGAGTTTGATGAGGGAAACCAAGAAATCCCATGAGCCTCTGTAGCGTATAGCTCTGCGCAGCTCGCGGCTCTGCTCCGCCGTTCTAAAAATAGCTTGCACCGACAATTAAAGGTAACTAACCTACTCCTAAAACTATAGGGATTATGGCAATGGGCCAATTTGCCAAAATGTTGAACTATCCCTTTAAGTTTTAAGGCTCAGTTTCTGTATTGAGACAGACTGGGTGCATTTCTCTGAGGACTGAGGCTTTGATACGTTCATAACTTTAGTACTTTAAAGCTACTTTAAAAGCAAAAGGTATAAACATCTACCATTACACCAGATGGGTCCTTTAATGTATAACCAGATGTTCTCCATAAGATGAAGATGATTACTGATATTTAACTCACAGATAATCATCTGAGAATCAGCAGTGATGCCAAAGACGATATATAAAATTTCAACACCCAGTGAAGTACTTTTCTGAACAGTCCCATGCAGGTAGTAATACGCCGAAGCAAAAATCGTAAGGTGTGATTTAGGGCGAGGACTGGAAGGGTGGAGAGGGAGGAAGAGCCGCACTTCAGCCATAAAACGTCGGGAACAAAAGCGTCGAGAGGAAAATGATGGTCTTTTATTTTAGACTGTGACGAGAGACATGTTTAAAGGGCCACTCCAAGCCTCGAAATAAACACAAACACCTACTCATCGAGGTATTCAGCTCAAAAACATGCATAAGCAAGGGGGGGGAGAAATGGGTGCAATATGAAATCATAACTGCACACAAACATTTCCTGCTACACATGACATTCCCTCTGTTGATAAACATCTACGCTTGCATTGAATATAGTCTATTTCGCCCTGATTTACAAACAAATTTACAAGAATATAAAATTCATAGACTTCTCTTCCTGTAAATATAACTTCATTTCCAGTGGTCGTAAACTTTTCTGCTATAAAAAAAAGAAAGAAGAAGAAGCAGCAAACAAGGCCTCTGTCGGCTCCTGCTGCGAAAACATTAAGGGGAGAAGAAATAAAGTCTGGAAAGAGACAACCAAGAGAGAGAGGTATTACAGGAAATGAGAAGGTGAAGGTGGGAAAAGAGCTTGCATGGTTTTTCTTAGTAACTCAGCTTCTCATTCACTTGCATAATACACATTCACAGCTGGGTGCGGCTCAATACACCCCATAATAAAAGACAGAAGAGAGGACGAGCGAATGCAAATTAGGGACTTCATACTTCTCTTTTCTTTAAAGGGGTACGCCAACATTTTGACAAGCAGAAAGACACCATCCTTTCGACTGTGCGTGCAGTAACAGGGGAGATACAGTAGAGCCGTATCGCCCGTAATTAGCTTAGCTCAAACGCTGGAAGTGTGTAGCAACTCTAAACAGAAACCAGTGGGGCCGATCTTCATCTCGGAGCTGACAAAACTCTCCGGTAAGGTATCTTGAGCGGCCAAATGCCGGTAACGGGACGAGATCGGTCAAAATGGAGGGTTCAAGCAAAGACTATTTATTTTGGTTTATTTTAGCTTCCTGTTTCAAAGTAAAAGCACAAATTCTATCGTCATGGTTTTCTGTTTGTAAAGGGAACGGGTGTTTTATTTTGTGAAAGTAACCGGAAGTGCTTTGGTCACAACGGCTAGCTTGAGAAGCGCCGAATTCATCCAAACAAATTGTAAACAGCTGGTATTTAGACAAATTAACGACACACTGCTGATCTAAACTGCTACTTTCTCGCCTAAAAATGTTTGAAATGTCGATAAAGTGATATATTTACAGAGTTTAGAGCTAAAATGCTGATTTCGGCTCGGGTAGGAGGCAGGCTAACACTACCCATACACTTCCAGTGTTTGAGCTAAGCTAATTACGGGCGATACGGCTCTATCTGCCTTGTTACTGCACGCACAGTCAAAAGGATGGTGTCTATCTGCTGGTCATGGACTCAGGAGTGAGGCAACAGGCAAGACACGAAAAAAAAAGTTGGCATATCCCAAAAGTTGATTTGATAAATTATTGTGAGCTTACCTTGGCCGATGTGGCTCAGGTGAGGATCTAGACTGGGCGAGCGGGGGTCTGCCAGGTCCTCGCTCCCACCATCTGCAGAGGAGGAGCACAGGGAGAAAGACAGGGAGTGAGCTCGGTGGTGAGGGAGGCGTCGGCGCAAGGAGGAGGTGGAGGAGGAGGCCAGCAGCAGCGCCACCTCCTCCTCTCCTATCAGCCAGGTGTGCGAGCGCAGGACCCCCAGCAGGCTGCTCACACACAGCCCCTCCACGCCCTTCCTCCTGGGGCCAAACCGGCCCCTCATGGTCGCAAAGGGGGACCGCGCCGCCTCGGCCGCCGCCACGCTCCACTTTTTCTGCTTCCCCATGTTTAGACTAAACAGCCACAGAGTCTATCTTGCATGCACATAACAAAAACAGTTTACACTACACTATACAGCCATTGTTGCATGCATGCATGCAGAGAGCGCCGCGGTGGAGGAGGCACAATCACAGAGCTCACTGGGCTCTATGGTTCAATGAGCGCCGACGAGCAGTAAAGCAGTGGGCGGCTCCCCCCTCCCGCCCCATCCCCAAGATAGATCCACATACGTTAACGATATGAGGATCAATTACGCCCAGGGGAGCAGGCAGGCAGAATTAGCCACAGTGGATGGAGCTGAAAAGAGGAGAGGGGAGGGGAGGGGGGAGGATAGAGGAGGGGATGGGGCAGCATCTCTGGGCAGCACAGTCAGTGTCACTGGGGGATTGTTTCATAATCCTGTTCAAGTGTGGATGGATCTACTGTAAAGCACTAAAGGCCGGCAGAGGAGGTTTAGAACAAGTGATTGATACTCAGAATAAAAACATCCCGCTGGAACAGAACGAGCTATTAATAAAAAAAAATCTCGACTACATGCATATGTATTTAAAAAAAAAGGAAAAAGACAACTAGTCCAAAGCAGTGGGGGGTTTCTATGTGTGGACAGATCAAAGCGTGATGCATTAAGTAAAGCCCGTTTATCACAGAAGGATTGTATATTTCTGGCGAAAAGCCCCCGCGCTGTGTTTCAATCACAGAGCTCGGCAACCAGCTGCAGAAAACCCAAACAAAATACTTAAGAATTATCTCTCCCATCGCAGGTTCACACACTGTCTGCCAGTGTAGCCACACAGCGGGCTAGATTGGCTCGCTGGTGGAAAGATCAAGCTTGTCGATGGGCAGATAGAATAAGCCGAGGGGCATGATTGTGTGTGTGTGTGTGTGTGAGAACTGGGCCAGCCTGAGATTGACACTGATTGTGGGAGGGAGTTTCTCCTGCAGAGGGTTCGCTTCCTGACCCGAGTTTGTCAAAGTAACAGATACAAAAGATAAGATACAAGATACAAAAGATACAAAAACAAAGACAAAGCTGTGATATATAAATACATGTATAGTAAGAGATTAGATATATGAAACAATTCATTCTTGATCTTCACAGTCAGGAACAAACACGCAACCAGCTGCTAACACGTCTCCTCCGACAACCCCCATCTGGTTCATCCCGCCAAATATAGCTCCTCACACCTCTGTCTACCTGATGAGCCGTATCGTCCTGTAAAATCAATGCCATGAAAATCAATGCTTGCTTTGAAGATGATGTGCGCACTCGTGACGAGCATTGGCTGCACAGCGAGCCGTGAACACACACGCAGACATGCGAGCACGTCGTATCCTACATGAAGAGTGTGATGCTGTGAGCAGGAAAGCTCAATGATGTACTGTAATAGATTTTTTTTTTTTTTTGCACACTCGCTCTTTGCTCCTGTGGCGCATCCGATTAGCACCTCAGGTGACGTTCTGAGTGACTCGCTTGTCATCAGAAGGGCCGAGCGGCTCACAGTGTCGCATCTGAGGCGTTGATAATTTAAAATGAATGGAAGATGATGCTAAGCTGCAGAATTAGATACAATAGATGACAAAAGCTCTTGAGCCTGATCTCCTGCAGATGTGTGTTGCTTTGATTTTAAAGCCTGCTGATTGTGATGCACACTCAAAAAAGAAAAAAAAAAGAAATAAGGATGTAAGTAAAACAGTTTTTTATCCAGGTACAACATCCCACCCACTACTGTAGATAGATACTGTAGAGACCAGGGATGTCAGACAAACGACCCGCCAGAGGGTCCAATCCGGCCTGTGGGATGAATTTGCCAAGTGTGAAAATCACATAAAAATATGGTTGAAATTGCAAGTATTTTTCTCAAGAAATTCAGAAAATTGCTCTTAAAGGGATAGTTCAACATTTTGGCAAATTGGCCCATTGCTGTAATCCCTATAGTTTTAGCAGTACTGTAGGTTTGTTACCTTTAATTGTCGGTGCAAGTTACTTTTAGAACGGTGGAGCAGAGCCGCGAGCTACTCAGAGTTATGGAGTTCTTTTCGGGGTAAATTCATGCAAAACCGCTGATGCACATTCCCGGGCAGTTTTTCGGCAAGCAGTCTCTGCATTTACCCCTAAACAACTCTGTCTCTTAACATATGTACATATGTACATATCTCATAGCGTGGTGAATGTGCAGGTCACAACTTGTCCACCAGAGCGTTTTGGAGTTGTTGAATTGTGTATTTGATGAGTTTAATGAGGGAAACCAAGAAATCCCATTAGCCTCCGTAGCGTAGCTGTGAGCAGCTCACAGCTCTGCTCCGCCGTTCTAAAAATAACTTGCACCGACAATTAAAGGTAACAAACCTACTCCTAAAACTATAGGGGTTATGGCAATGGGTTAATCTGCCAAAAATGTTGAACTATCCCTTTAGGAGCAAAATCAAGGGAATGGGTTCTCCTTATTTATAGGTTATTATGCTATTATTTCACAGGTTCGACCCACTTGAGATCAAATTGTGCTCTATGTGGCCCCTGAACTAAAATCCAACACAGCAGAAACGTGTCTTTGACCTCATCACCACAACCTTCCTTCTCTCAAATTCAATTTCTTTTCTTAAGGCTGGAGAAACACATCTTTGCAGGTCTTTTATTCCGAGGAGAAAGCTTCTATTCTCGTGTGCAGATTGCTCTCTCTCTCTTGTTACCGGTGATCACAGTGCATTGTCCTGCACCGTGCACGGATCAATGGCATATTAAAGCAGGGGGACATGAAAGGGGAGGAGAACCTGTGGCTGACAGAAGAAGACAGAGGCATGTTTTCATCCACACAGACAGACAAACGGCGGACATCGCATCTCGTTCTTACATCTGTCAACCACTTGTGAGAATACAAGGGGAACACGGCTCGGTATCCGATTCACAGTCGGCGCATGCATGGGCCATCTGAGCCCTGTAACTGTGTCCTATTCAGCTGTAAAATCAAAAGCGTTAACCTCCTCGGTCTCCTACGCTGAAGGAGAAAAAAAAAATAATGGTGCACTTTGGTGTGTTGGCTATTCTTTGTAGCTGTGTAATGCCACGGCGTTGTGTTAGGATGTCAAAGGAGCAAAGCCAATTTCGCACTTGGACAAAGAGTCATTACTGGGGGAAAAAGTCAGCGTGACATCTGATAGTGATCCCACGGAGCATGGCGGCGGGGAGAACTCCGCTATCATTATCGCTCAGGCCCGCTTTGATGATGAACCTGGCCGCGTTCGGCTCACAGTGTTCAATGTGACCTCCCAAATGATGCTTCTCCTTTTCCCCGGGTACTGTCTGAGACTGATTACTGTACATTATGATCATTTGTGTGATCACCTACAAAGACGGTCAGAAAGTCCAGCCAGTCATCAGCACTCACACAAAAGAGGGTTTGATCTTTAAGCTGGAACAAACGAATTAACAAATTAAGATTCAAAATGGATCTTTTCCTTTTTCTATGACTTATCAATCACCTAAAAACACACAAAAAAGGACTCAATAGACCTGCACTGAAAAAATGCGATGGATGCCCTGACGTCTTCCAGCTGAGGGACCCTCCAAAACTCACCAACAATGGTTGAAGAGAAAAAGAGATTACAAGTGAGCCGTGTAACTGAGACACATCCCGGATATTAGGAGCCCGGAGAATTACATCCTTCAGCTCAATGACTTCACTCGGTGACAACAAGCACAGTGATTCAGTGCGAGGCTCAGTTCCTCCACTCCTGGCCTTGTTTCTTACCTGTGCTCTCTCTCTGCCTCCACTGGGGGCCCTATAGTAATGTTGCTGTGGTGCCAACTTCTTGTCAACCACCAGGAAGTGAAGCAGTGCCCTAATTAAACACCGGTTTCTTTCCACGTCACCGTGAATTCTTCTCGCCCATTCATCAAACTAATATTCCAGGTTAGGACGACTTAAAGTAAGTGCAAGGTTGTTTTTTCTTCTTCGTATTTCATCACAGTTTCTTTTGTAATGCATAACGCCATGCAGGCACGGAAATCCCCTTTGTACTTTAAATATCTTTAAAAACGCATGCAGAGTAACAAATGTGCAAGTCTGGTGCCACAAATGATTCATTTCTAATTAAGTGCACGCCACCCGTGCTTTATCCCAGGGTCCTATTACACACTTATTTCTCCAGCGAGCTAAATGTTAAACTACCTTGACTCCTTATCTGACGTAGAAACAGAAACAAGGAGGAGGAGGGGAGGGGGGGTCTTGTGTGAGCTACGATAATAAAACACACTGACATTTGTTTAGCGCACAGTAACCCACACACAAATAAAAACCAATGTGCACGCCATACATCACACAGAGTTGTCTGGTGCGACGAGATGTAACCATGGGTAATTCACCAAAATAGACATTGATTTAAAAGAGTGTTAAAAAAAAGAAAAGAAAAAGAAAAAGAAAGAAAGAAAAGTTCAGAATTGGAAGAGGTAAATGCCAAGGAGTGAATCACTGCTTTTGGGATCAGGCCCATTCAAGATGGAGGAGACAACATGTTCCTTTGTTTCACAGAAAGAAAGAAAAATGAACTCAATTACCCACAATTCCTTAGTTTTTACTTCACTTGACTATCAAACTCAGTGTGCACCAATTTAATTCATTAACTGTCCGACTACTTAATCATCTAAACCAGCAGCCACACTGACGGCAACAATATCAACACCACACTGTCCCTGCTGCTGATCATCCAATCAATCAATCAACCAATCAATTGTCAAATCCTCTCAACTCCTGTTTGAGTTTGAGTCTGGAACAAAACCTCTGCTCCTCTGCTTTGACATTCATTTAAGCTGGATCTAATCAGATTCACAACAAAGTGGAGCGTCTTGATGAATGAATCACAGCAGCAGCAGGGTCGGTGATGCTGCACCAGACATCTGCTCGCATGTAAAGTTACTTGGCAGACGTCTTCATTAGCATCCGAGTTTACGCTGCCTGCTACGGCGAGACAAAGCCCCGGCGCATAACGCATGATGAGCACGCACGCACGTCTGCTGTGGGAAGAAGACGAGCTCGTCGAGTGATGCCTCTCTCTCCCCTGCTGCACCTGAGCCGGCCCTGCACGGTCTAGCACAGGAAGTGGACGGCTCTGACATCCTGCCAATGTAACACAACAGGGAGCCACTTTCATCCCAACCACAACACACACAAACCAACAAGAGCAGGGATGCCTTGTATCGCCACATTATGTAATAACACAGACCGCATTTTGTAATAATTTGACACATTTTGTAATGACATATGTCATAAACTTTGCCAGATTTTGTAATAAGTTGTTACATAACGCACCAAATTATTACATTTTCTTCATAAATACAGTGCAACACCTGCATTTTGTAATAACTGATGCAAAATGTAACAACTTTTTACAAAATGCAGCAAAGTTTATTACATATTGCGTTCAAGAATTTTATTACAAAATGTGGCGTTGTTACATCATGAGGTGAAAATGTATTACTTTATTACATAATGTAGCGTTATTACATAATGTGGCGCTACAATGCTGTACTCGGATGAGGCCAAAAAGAATTGTGTCGGTCCACGAGGAGCTACAACAACATCCCAGTCTCTTCAGTGATTAGAAAGACAGATTATGCCGTAATTTCATATTCAAACTACAGATTTCATTAAAAGTCGACCTGTGGTGTCGTGTAATGTAATCTGTTTTTGGGTGACTGGCTTTAATAAGGTTGTGAGTCCACCTCTGCTTTGGAGTCAGCTCTTCTTCTTCTTCTGACTTTTGTTTTGATAAATCACAGATGGGAGAGGGGGGTCATGATGGAAACGCAGCAGGACGACGATGATGATGGCGGCTACATCATCAGAAAAAAAATCTAAAAACTACACCACCAACAGCAGCAGCAGCAGAAACAGCCAGGTGAAGTGGTCCTTCACTATTAAAAGCTCCTGAACCGCAGGTTGAAAAGCCATGACACCCTCATTGAAGTGCTGCTAATTGGAGCACGTGACATCACCTGTTTACAAAACACTCACAGCACAACAAGTACAGAGACCGAACCAGAACATGCACCAATATAAGTGTGTGTTCATTAGGAAAATAATGACTTAGTTAAAAATGCTGATGGGTGTTGCTGCTGCTTACTGACTTAAAAAAAAACAGCTCCTCAATTAACTAATTAGCCAATTAATCAGCAACTATTTTAGAAATAGTTTCCAGTATCCCACAGCTGTAAACAAGACTCAGCGTTTGAACCTTGTGTTGGTTTTTAAAGCGATACCACAGGAGGGATGAGGCTGAGAGAGAGAGAGAGAGAGGCGTATGTATGCGCCTGCTGTTTGTCACCGGCTGTATTACCTGCAGTGACAGGCCAAAAGACAATCCTGTCAACTCTTAAGCAATCTTAGATTGAGGGAGGACAAACGGCAACAGTGATGAGGGCTCCCAGTAGAGGAGGGGGAGATACTGTTATGGACCTTTGTAGTTGTAGTGAGTCTGCAGGGACGGCGTAATGCAGGTGTGCTGCCGAGCCGAGAAGTGGGAAGGAGGCTGAGAGAGAGAGAGAAAAGGAGGGAGGGCCAGACGAGCCAGCACTTTCACAAGCTGTTAACTACGTTTAGGACAATGCCCATATCAGCTTTGATTTAATGTGTGTATCCTACTCCTTTACAAGCAAGAGGCCTAAAAAAATAACTAAAAAAAAAAGCCAGCCAGCCAGTGTGCAAGCAAAAAAAAAAAGATGTACTGTGTGGGAAGTAGACACTTCTGAATGTTTCTAATGCCTACTGCCTGCTGAAGAGTACAATAATGCAGCAAAAACTGAATTTAAAAAACACACTGCCTACACAATCTCAATCCTAGATAGGCTACACACTACTGTAGATTTAATGTACCAAGCACATTAGCGTGCGCTTGGAGCTCTTTGGGGGGGAAAAAAAGTAATCTTCCCATAACATGAACCTATACATGTAAGCATCTCTGAGATCTCACAGCACTCGGAGCTTAAGTTGTTACTGTATAGTGGCCTCATATCAGCTGCAGCACCAGCGCAACAGGACGAGGCCAGAGGAAGAACAGTGTTTTATTAGCGTACAGAACAAAAGACTGATCAGAAAATAAGAAGAGATGATGCATCACAATTAGCGCTCGCTGGTTCTGCTCTGATCAAACACGGTGCTAACAAATTGTGGGATTCAAATACTCTCCAGCTTAACAGCCAGCACACGCTAACATATGGTGCAGTTTACATTGTGAGGCTAATTTGCATATATACACACAATATAAATCCAAGCAGAAAATTTGGTGGGATAAACACCCAAGTCACAACCTAAAAACAAAGACGATTTAATTTCTCGGAAAACAGCGCTGTAGATCATTTAGATGAATCTGGTGTTGGCTGATTTATTGCTCATGCGTGTCGGGTTTACCTGCCTAAAGCAAACTGTAAATCAGTGCTGTCTTCAAAGGTATACCACAATATATTGTTGGTTAATAAGTAAACAGTTGTTTATTCACACGTACAGGCAACATCATCAATTATCTGGAGTCATGGTGAAACAAAGCCAAATATTTCCTCTCTTATTGCTCTGTTTTTGGTCTTCACCAACTTCTGAGGGATATATTTAGGATTTTAGCTGCTAAATTAGCCACACTGGGCTAACAAGTTCAAGGTAATACATGTGCAACACAATCCTGTTACCACATGCAAAATTAGTACATATGTAGTACATTTAAAATAAGTTAAAAACCAGTAAAAAGTTGTAAATTTGCCATATTAGCCATGATTTTAACTGTGCTGATAGCATAAAGAGTGTGCAAGTACTTTATACATACAATTACCCACAGTATATCTGTACAGAATTTATATTGTCACACATGCACACTGCTGGAATATTGTTCTTGTTGTCGTTTTCTATTTCTAATATGTTCTTCTATTATTTCATTGTTGTCTGCTGCTTCAACACTGTAAATTTCCCCATCATGGGACAAATAAAGATTATTTTTATCTTACTGGCATCTGGTAATAAGAAGAAAAGCATGTGTTCAGATTTATAAAATTTCCTTTTATGTGTTTATTGGGCAAAAAACAGTTCAATATATCATTCTCGGATGTTTTAAAACTTGCAAATATCAATGTTGGTGCTGTAACAGTAGCTACTGGCCAAGCCACAGCTCAATTCTACAAGACCTACACCTGTACAGTGGTGCATCATCTTCTCAAAGCAAAGAAAAAGTCGTATTTCCTTGGCTTAAAAATAACATTTCCTCCCCTCCCACCCTCCAGAAAAGCCCCTCCGAGTCTGTGACCCTGGCCACCGAGGGGTATCTGGAGGACAGTGAGCAGCACGGCGGCGGCGGCGGGCCAGAGAGGTGACGCATATGTGAGTGGCTGAGTGCGTCAGGCTCTGGCTGACAGCACCACGACTCAGCAGTGTCCTGGATGGATGGAGGTGTTATGATGGAGGAAGCAGGGAGGGAGGGATGGAGAATGTGTGGAAGAGAGAGAGAGAGAATGAGAGAGAGGAAGGAGAAAAAAAAAGAGAAAGGAGTGATATGCCCTGACTCCTACACTGCCATCCGACGCTGAAAAAAGCTCTGTCGCAGCACTGAGTGGGTGGCCTTCGTTCAAAAAAAAAAAAAAAACCTAGCCTATAGTGAATAAGAGTCTGGAAAACAAAGACAGGCTGCATCAAGCATCTCCTACCTTCAGTCTGACACACCACTGGGGTTACATCACAGAGCAGAGAAGTGAAAAGCATGCAGCAAAAAATAACCAAACGGAAATGGAAGTGTTATAAGATTTTTTTTTTGCTCTGGCTGCTGCCTTGAGACTCAGAGAGTAAGAGCATGAGCGGAGACATAAAAAGCTGGTAATGCTCCCGGTCTGCCTCCAGGCGTTCCGGTTAGGAACGATGCTTTTGTTTTGTTTTTTTACATAATCCTTGACAATGACACACACAAAAAAAGACAGCCAACAGCCGACATCCCACCTGTACCTGTAGCTACCACCTCCCCTTGATCACATCTGCTTCCAATTTTTATTTAAAACCCTCTCTTCATCAACACGCTGTTTCAATCTGTCAATTAATTCTTCAGATTAAAGCTTCAATCTATAAAATGTCAGAAGATGGCCTATTTAAAAAAACAAAAAAACAAACACCTATTGCAATTTCACATAGCCCAAGGTGATGTCTTCATCAGACTGCTCCATTTCCTTGACTTTAGAGTCCAGAGCGTTTTAAATTCACAACAAGATAACTGTCTTTAAAGGAGTCATCACCTGGTTTTTTACGTATCCAGCCCCCCTTGGATCGCTTTGGATCAATTCGTAAAACTTATTAATAAAAAAATAAATAATTTTAATCAAACATTGAGCTTGTTCTGACCCTTTTTCCTAGCCCAAGGTGATTCTTTTCAGACTGGTCCGGATCTGGTCCGGATTTCCACTTGAAGGACAGAGCCGGGGGCGCTTGCCTATGCAGACTCCAAAACATAAACAGCCCCCTGGTACCGCTTCGGCGATTTCAGGTAGCGGACGGGCCGGGGTTGGGTGGTGAAAGAGGCAAGTAGCCTCCGCCGGTGAGGTCACCGTCGGAGCAGAATCAAAGATCTCGTGCTTTAGGAAGGCACACCATTGTGTGCTATTCCTGTTCGGAGAAAGAGCCGAAGCACAAGTTTCAACTGAGGTCAAACACCAGTATGCATGTTTTAACAAGAGAAATTGCGATTTCCGGGTGATGACTCCTTTAAACGACCTCAGACTAAAGATAGGCTACTGACACCTGGAGGGCTCTGGAGGCTCAGACTGGAGTGACACATACTGTAGACTACAGTAGAGAAATGAAACAAATGAAATAGTCCTAACAAATAGGCTAGAAATAGGTGATGGAGTCAACACTCACTAAGAAGATGAATCTTTATGACAATAGGCCTACTGTTTGAAGATAGGCTACAGAGAAATGTGTCAGCTAAGCAGTCAAAACAATCTGTTAGAACAAAATACTTTCATTTACAATTTACTTTCTTCACATTAAGAAGTGGCTCTGTGTCCGCAGCCACTCACTACTGATCTCTAACTGAAAACTGATGATCTGTCTTGAATAAGAGCAGTAGGCTAGCTAGTAGAGCTAATCAGCTTTAGCTAGCAAGCTAATCTTATTAGCTCTGTGAGTTGGTTAAAAACACACTCCAGTTTCCAGTTGACCTGATAATGATTCATGTTTTTTTTCTTAAAAATAGAGAATCATGTTAACAGTGTGATAAATGAAGACTTGATGGCCACAGACATGATACCATGCTGCTAACTGTAGCCCGAAGCTAAAGTTAGAAATGCTAACAACATCTTCATGATCCATACAGAAGATATAGAAAGAAGTAGCTTTTGTGCCAGTGTAGAACGGCCAGTTCTCAGTGTGAAGAAAGAAGAAAAGAATGTATTGAATGTAGGCTATTATTTTGTTCGAACAGAGCGTTGTTTGTCTGCTTAGCTCACACATTTTGCTCATATTTTCAAACAGTACGGCCTTTGTTGTCATTGTTAAGATTCACACACTAATTTCTCAAGTGGTTATCTTCCTAGTTCTTGTAAACGGCACTCTACATTATTTTCTGTTGACAGTCAGACAGTTTCACCACCACAGTGAATGAATGCACCTGCTGTGGAGGGATTGCACTTATTCTGTTGCCTTGTTTAAAATTTTACATCCAGCGACACGTCTCCGTCTGCAGCTTCGACCTCTCGTTCCCTTTGACCTCTGGCTGTCTACACTACAGTGAGGCCAAGGGTGGGTGTGCGACTCCTGCTAAGGTTGCAGATGCACCAAAGAGGAGTGTTTAATGAGAAAAGGCAGGAATCCTGATAAATTCACACGGGGACAGCCTCCGCTGCAGCTGCTGCTTGTTCATTATGGTGGAAAGTATTTACTGCCTTTCAAATTACTGCCTCTGTGAATGACAGTCAGAGCTATTTACCATACAGCGGCTTAAAGATGCACGCAGGTGAATTTGATCCTTTTTTTCCTGCTTCTTAGGGGAGCTCCTCTGTACTGTGGGGATTTGTAAGCCTCACAACAAAACCACAGACGTGGAAGGAGAAGTTTGTACCACACCCTAATCTCGCCGTTGCCGGCTCCTCTGAGGATGAATTAGCTCCTCAGAAGATCAAGTACATCAATGATGATATTCAAGGGGATTCGGAAATGTTTGCTTCAAAAAAAAAATCAACAACTCCGCCGGAAAAAACAACCATCACTGCTTTTCTATTAGCGATCTGCAGACGTCACTTGTTGCAAAGTTATGCATTAGTTTGCTGTGGAGAAGACGCCATCAGCAGCCAATTGTCTTCCGCTGTTTACTTCGGCCTTTCAGGAAGAAAATTAGATTTTAACAACTTGATGGTTAGAGAAACAGACCGCCATGCAACTCTGAATTATAATGCAAAGCTCAGTAATGAAATTCAGACAAACAATCCATAGGGGCAGCTGCAGGATTAGTGCACGATGATGGCACATTTAAAGTGTGACTCCTCTCTCGCTGGCTCATACATAACAATTTAAATTTGTGTACTCTTTTCTGAAAGCTGTATGACTAATGTAAATCCTCCTGTTTGAGTGGCCATTTGGTGATATTCATTAGGGAGAGCTATAACTCTGAAATGAGTCATGTTTTGACAGGATCCCACCTCGTATAGAAACACAAAACTTTTACATATAATTTACAATATAATGATTTAAATGCTTTGTGAGCTTTGTGTGCAACCTCTCCTTGTTGAAGCACCAGCTAAATGCCAAACAAACAACAGATAAAAAAGCCCAATACACACACACAGTCTCTAAAATAGCCACAAGCACTGTAAAAAAAAAAATAAAGGATGGTGTTTGATGCTGGATAGAAAAGTGTCATTTGGTTTTTCCTCCTCTTCCCAATCAGAGTGCAGAGCTTTCAACTTGGGAGGGGGTAACAATTAGGGAGAGGAGGAGGAGGAGGAGGAGGAAGATGGGGAGAAACAAAAAGGAGGAGAGGCGGCCATTGACTGTGGCCATAGTAACAGACGAAGCACGGCGGACGGAGGGAGGTGAAGCAGAGAGACGGAGACGACGGAGGCCGTCCTTGCTGCTGCGCCCTCTTTCATTGCTCTCTGTTATTCTTATCCTCTGCTTGCCCACAGCAATGCAATAATTCACTCTGTTCCCAGTGTCATTGTGACGATAGGAGAGAGCAGAGGGATGTGTGGAGGGGTGAGTGGAGGGGGGGCAAACGACTACATACACACAGAGAGAGAGAATACACACGACATGGAAACTGCAAAGGAGATGGGCCTACAACTGCAAACAAGCAGGCCTGAATAATGAAATACGCATTAAATATAAAAGAGACCGGGGGATTGTAGAGCCTGCAGTGGCACAGCAGACACCAACACTTACACACATGGTGAGGAGAAGAAAGTAGGCTATAGTGTATGTGGCTGCATCTTTTATCATTACTACGACAGCTACACCCTATATTACAGTATGTGTGGTACGGTATGTGGCTATATTTAGACGTGCAAAAGAGAAAAAAGTGTATGCAAATGCTCCAACCTGATCTAGATCACACTTACAACTCGTTTAAAGTTTAATTTCCTGCATCTATTTGTAAAGATTAGTTATTGTAGAATATGAAAAACAACTCAACTCCTCCAACAACAACAACACCCCATGTTAAAACATAGATTCAGCAAACCGGTGTTTATGCTGACTATAGAAAACTCAATGGATGAAAAAAAAAACAAGGTCACAAATCCCAGGATATGGGTCAATGTGCGAGTGTGTGTGTGTGCGTCTGTGTGTGTGACAGACAAGTATTGTTTTTGGCAGGTCCACTATGTGGGTCTTGCATAAATTTTTCATGCGCTGCCTTTCAGCTGGGTGCATTTAAACGGTTTGGGTGTGTTCTTATTGATTGTATTTATCATCATTATCAGTTTATCTGTTGCTTTCTCAATCAGGCTTTTTATTTGTTGAGAGAGAATAAAGAATAAAGATCAGAACAGGAAGTCAAACCAATAAGTCCACAACACAGAGATGCAACAACAGCAAAACCCTCATGTTTAAGAACCTGGACATGACTTTGATTCATTATTGCAATAGTTGCTGATTAGGTTGTTTCGTTAACCGACTGTCTCCGCAGAATGACAGACAGGCGGCACGCAGTCTGTTTATTTGCATGATCTGTTGTTGTTGTTGCCAAGCAGCAACTAACTCCATGAGGCTGGAAAATTAAGCCAACAGGGAAAGTGCTGCAAACTGCAGTTCCTCTAATTAACCACTTGAAGCTGCCTCCAAAAGTCAATCAGTCGACACTCGACACAGACTCCTATCTGAAACCTTAACAGCAATTCACCTCTTGTTAGTGGATGTTTGACATTTTCCTTTAATTAAATGATTTTAGAATTAATCAGTGACCTTTTTTTTTCTAAATTGACCAACAGTTTCAGGACACATGGGAATAAACCTGTAATATCTGCATATGTGGGCTTGTGTGCGTGTGTCAGTCTGTTATATCATGTGTGTCACCATCATATGACCTGTCAAGGCAGATGCATTTATCCGGAGGGGCCTGATAAATCCTGTCCTCCCAGTGAATGTCAGCAGGAGTTAGAGCTATTGAGAGTGGAAAACATGGCTGCCAGAGGAAGAGGGAGAGGAGGAGGAGGAGGAGGAGGGGACCAGACAGACAGACAGACAGACTGTAGGTTTGAATCCAGCGATGGCACGTTAACGATATCCGAGACAGTCGCGGAGACGCATTTGGACACACAGCTGGCGTGGGTTTACAGTCCACGCCTCGCTGTTACACGGTCCTCAGCAAATTTGCAGATCTTGTGAAGTGAACCACTGCTGCTGCTTCTGCTGCTGCTCACTTATGCAACACTTGTGTGTTTTTGTTTTTGTTTTTTCGCTGCCTTTATCTTGCAGCGCGAGGCGACACAATATCCCTCCGAATGCTCCGCTAGCAAGGGCACTTCCTGCTATTCAAAGCCACACGGCGTCGAGCAGCGATAATGAGCCCATCCACATCAAGAGGCACAATGAAAAGCCCAGTTTCCCCGACTGGCAAGAACAACAGGAAGCCTCTGCAGAGGGGTTGAGGGTGGTGGTGGTGGTGGTGGGGGGGGGGTACTGATAAGTCCTGCATGGCATCAAAAATTTAATGGGCCACCAACAACAATTCATATTTCTCACAGCCATTGAACAATCCTGCAGGCTGTTTCTGTTTATGGAGGATTTGGGGTCTATATATACTATGTGAGAGTGTGTCAGTGTGAAATATGCCAGGAGAGGGACTGGAGAAATATAAAAAAATAAAAATAAAAAACAGGATATAATAGTGGAATGGAAAGATAGAAAGAAACAAAACAAATGAAAGTGTAGACCAGAGATGGCAAATGGTTAGCACCTGTTATAAGGAGAATAAACGGATGATGAATGGGTGGAATGAGTGGGAGTTGAGGGGGTGTAAGAAAATAACCACTCCAGAAGGGAATGAAAAAATAGATAAAGAGAAAGAGGATGAATGTGAAAGAAGAAGAAGAAGAAGCTGTGATGAAAACGTTAGAGCGTATGGATTGATGAAAAGAGATGAAGGAGGAGAAACAGAAGCAGCAGTGATGAATGGAGAGGAACAAAGACAGAGTGGGAAATTACTTTAAAATGGGGAGGGGGGGGGCGCTTTGAGGTGGACAAGTTTGGTTATGAGACGATGTAGATAAATGGAGACAGAGGGACCTGAGGAAGAGGTGAGAGGAGGAGGAGGAGGAGGAGGAGGAGGAGGATGGGAGGAAGAGGGATGGGGGATGGAGTGGTGAAGCCTCATTAGCCTACGCAGGGCCGGGTACATTAAGCCTTCCCCATGCTCTACTGTTTCATCTCCCTCTCCTCTCTGACTCCTTTTGTTCTCCAGAAATATCCGAGTAGGTGGGAGAGAGAGAGAGAGGGAGAGTAACAAGAGGAAGAACAGTAACAGTAAGTGAAGTGATGACAGAGTGAGGGGGAGAGGGAGAGAAAGAGAGTGACAGAGGAAGGATATGACTGGCTCGATATCTTTAGAAATCTTCAGATGCGCCCGACACCGGTTGGTGCCAATAGTTATTTTCTGAAGCTCGGGATGAAACATCATCATGTTATCCAAGCAAAAAATAATAATAACACGAGCAACTAAATCAGCATAAATTTAATGATAACTCAGCTGAAAGGAAAAATATTGGAAAGACATGAAATATATCCGGCTTCTTATGATTCGTCATCATCATCATCATCATCATCATCTTTAAAGAGACAGTAGCCTGGTTACACAAACCCATCAAATGAGTCTCTCTAGTAAAAAAAAAAATCAATCATGGCAAAGCTGAAATAAAAAGTCAATTATTGCCAAGATGATCAACAGAAAAATGAATCAGCATCTATTTTTGACTTTCAATTAATCGCTTTAAGGCGTTTTTTCAAGAAAATGTGCAAAACAATTGTGAGAATTTGTAGATTTTTTTGTTTTTTTGTGATACTAAACCGAAAATCAGCTTCTTTCGTCTCTGATTTTTTTTTTTTAAATCAGTTTCTTCTGATTATTATTGACTTTTTTGACTAATTACACATAATTAAGGACGAAGTTTACCAGATTCTGGGTCAGATTTTTGGCTAAACAACCTCCACAATGTGGAACTGCTCAAAGTTGTAGCTTTAAATATATAATAGTGTCCAAATTGTATCAGCAATTGATATGTTAACAGCAGTTTTATAAATGAGGTGATGAAGATGAAAAGGAGGAAATGTGAAGCACTGTGGGGAGAGTTTGTTTTTTTAGGGTCAGCACTTCAGGTTGTGAAGAGGGGGGGGGGGGGGGGGGGTAGATGGAGAGGAGGATGAGGGGCAGGAAGATGGAGAGGTGAGAGCAAGTTGAGAGGTGGTACATCTACTGTAAACCTGAGGAGACCAATCACCAAGGAGGCAAGCAGAGCAGAGCAGAGAGAGAGACTGTGGGTTATTAATAAACTTGAGGACATAAAGAGCGACAGACATTTCATGAGGAACAGAGTGAATCACCGTCAGGACACACTTGATCTTTCATTTCTGTCGCTCGCACAATTTTCTCCTCTAATGGCCATCTGTCAGACACCACGGCCTCTCCTCTCCACTTCCCTCACTCCAGATTTATTCTCACTGAATATCTACAAGTAACACACACACACACATACACACACAGAGGGTTTCCAAGGTGTGGCACGATGCCGGCTGAGGAAGCCCGACCACCTGGGTCAAGGTGACACCAGGCAGAGTGCAGCCAAAAAGACAACAAATCAGTCTTCAAGACACATGCTGCTGACGCCGGAAGAAGAAGAAGACAGTCAACACTGCTCTTAAATCACACACTTAAGCCCTTCACCTTTCAAAGTGCACGCCGAGACGCCTACACAGTGGCTTTCTGGAAACACAGAGCTGCTCAGACTTGCACCCGGAGAAAGAAAGAGAGACGACTAAAATCATGGCAAACAATTAAGAGCTGAATCCTTCTGAATAGTGTCTCTTTGCAAAGCCGGTTTCCACCACTCCCCTATACAGTATGTTCACAACAGCATTCACACATCCCAGCATTCACATTTCCATCCATCCATCCTCCAGCCCCGATTCATCCGGCTCACCTTTGTCAGTCGAGCGCCTCGTCTGCCCAGGCAATAAAAATCCTGCACCATAGTGAGAGAGATCCTATACAAAAGGAGGAGAGGAGACTGTAGGGGCACAGAGAGGGTGGAAGGCAAAAAGCAGAAAAAAAAAAAACAAAACACGGAAGGAAGAAAAAAAAAAAGGCAGAGAGAGAGAGAGAGAGAAGAGCACAGAAAATAGAGGAAGGGAATAGAAGAGGGGAAGAGAGGAAGAGAGAGGGAGGTGAAGAATAGCCCAGACAGGCAGAGAGCCTCTCCACAATGTGAGCAGCGGGGAAGGGCGAGCGCCAGGTGTCAGTACGCATACACTCACGGTGCTGCGCTTACACACACACACGCACGCACGCACGCACGCAGGCAGACAGGCAACTCTTTCTCGCTCTCATCTCCCCCGCTCTTCCTCCTCCTCCTCCTCCTCCTCCTACTCGGGCTCTCTGGCGGCAATAACTCCCTCATCCTCATTCGCTCTCTCTGTCTCCTTTCAGCCATGGTTGAATTCCTTAACTCTTTCAAAGCCAGCGATCCGTCAGGGTAATTGCTCCGTCTACTTCCTGTCATGCTGAGGATGAACCGCTCTTTTTAAAAAAATATATAAATATGAAAATCGCGATTTGAAATAGCAATTTCTAAACCGGAACAGCATCAATTATAAGCCTGTTTTTTTTTTTTATCCAACTGTTTTGGCCACTTAGGGGCAGCAGCAACAAACTGTCAACACTGATATATTATTTATCATCATTCAAAGCCAATGTGGTGAATTTGTTATTTTCTTTTAGCTCCGTTTTGGGTCTCCACCCCCTCCTGAGGGGAATGATCTGGCTCTTTCGCTGCTGAATGCTTCACTTTGTTCAGCAGCTAGCCGCCATCAGGTGCCTGACAGGTGGTGCACAGTTGGTATATTATCGACTTTTTGCTCAAAAATAACAACAATGAAAAAAAAACCCACCTGATGTGGCCTGAAGAAAAGAACAGAGAGCAACTGAAGGCAATCTGTTTTCCATTACACTTCAAAAAAACATGAACCACAATTAAAAACACATCAAAGCAGTTTTAAATCATAATTTATAATCTATAAATGACAAATATCTCTCCACTACAGTCATTTCAGGGGTTGACTGAGGAGAATAAGCACAGCAGACATTTAGACCTGTCACTCACAGGAGCACAAGAGTCGTGTTAAAAACATTAACGATGGAAAACCAAGACCAAGTAATCAAAGAAGCTGATACTCCCATTCGTGACATATCAATGTGTCCTCCAGGTCGACACCAACAGTTTATGACGTCATGAATGATATTTTTGACTGGCAGGCAATTAGCAGGATGCGCACAAATGTAATAATTGCATTCATTCTCATCTTCCCTCCAATTTGCTGAGGACGTCCTATCACCCCTTGGCGGCCCCCACTTTAAAAACCACCGCTCTGGGAAACAGATCGTAGAAGGAAAGACGGCGCCATGATTTTGAAATTTGCTGAGAAAAAAAAACAAAAAATGAATGTGGTCTGACTTTTTTTGCCATTAAAAGTTGTTTTGAGCTCGTCGAAGCCATTAAAACTACAGTACTGCCACTTTCTACAATATCTTAGCTCTGATTAAACATTAGAATAACCTCACATGGTAACACGATCAGTTTTTTATTTAGTTTTATTTGCCACAAGTTTACTTAGATTGGTGATTATGTTTGGTATAAATTGTATTTTGATTAATATTGTTTAAACACATTTTCCTTTGATTGTCAAGTCCAAACTTCTGCTTTTCATTCAGCTTCGAATGTAAGAGAATAAAGACCATAATTACTGCCTCCTACAATAACAGTGACATAGTAAAAGACCAGTGGAACTTGAAGGGTCCTCAGGTTTATGCACCACAGTCTACTTTATATTCTCCTGAGTCCACATTTAATGCACCCGTGTCTCCAATTGCGTCTTTATTCTATTTCAGTCGCAAAGAAGAGACAGTTTAAAGTCTCCATCGATATAGGCGACATGTTAAAACGATCCGGTATCACAGACGGAGACATACGTTAACACAGCAGGGAGCTGCATGGGCGCCCATCAGGGACTTAGAGCTCAAACATGTCTCTGAAGTGGAGATTCATGAAATTGTGTGTTGTGTGTTGGCGGGCCACTGTAGAGCAAGGGCTTATGGGAAACAGTGGCTCCAGAGAAGCCTGCAGAGATACTTATTTAAGACCTCTACATGCTGAGTGTATCTGCTGCCCTGGGTTACAAATATTAGAGAGAGAGAGCGGGAGGGGGCGCTCCTCAGGACTGGGACCATGCAGTTCAAAAGGGTCTTAATGCGTTTTTTTTGCCTTTTGTCGACCACAATGTGACATTCTTTCATGTTAATTGGTTGTGAAATTGAATCCGGGAATTTTTCAGAGTGAGTCCTGTAAAACCCAACAAGGGTATTACAGTATCAACACGGATGAGGTTACGTTTTTTTTCTACCATTTGTTCTTCTTCATTAGCAGGACATTTTTTAAGCTTGTTAAAAAAAAAAAAAAAAGTGAATGAAGTCTGCAAGAGAGGTGAACCAAAGGCCAAGGAACAAGTAATTACAGTAGTTTTAGATGCATTTTTGTTTTTTTTTTAAAGCAGCAGATTGGGACTCTGCAAAAGTACATACTCATGCTCCCTGAGTGCTTTCAAGCTTATTTCAGGCTTATTTATTTATTTCTTGAATTAATTTTCTCATCAAGATTAGGTTTCAAGAGCTGAAAATTCAGTTTCCTGTCCAAACAGGTTCAGTAAATGCAACACTGCCTCTCAAATGAACAAGGTAACACCGTGTGAATTATGTAAACAGACGTCTGAGCAAATACACAGTTTATATGTATGTTCACAGCAACGCACCAATCTGTGTTAACCGATCAATTGTTGTAGCTGCGTTCTGATTGGTAAATTTGTGGCTGTGTCTTCTCATTGGTAGTTTTCTAGCTATATTCCGATGCATGGTACAGTATATAGTCTTTCTTAATGGTTGGCTGTACATGCATTTTGATTGGTTGGTTTAGGTTTGTGGTATTATTTTCATTGGTTGGTTGATGGCTGCACACGATTAAAAAAAAACAATCACAATGGGATTACAAACCAACCAACTAACCAACCAATCAGAATACAGCAAACAAAACGCCAACCAATAATAATATGACTACACACAAACCAATCAAAATACAGCTTTAAACCAATCAGAATGAAGATAAATATCAGTCAAACTATGTCTTCAATACAACTGCTGTCTCGTGAGGTCACGGTTATGGCCCCGAACATCCTGCTCCAATAGAGAAATGTGTTCATTCACATAAAGCAACTTGAACAATCATTCAAAATGACGCAGCAGTGATCACATGTTCGAAGCCTATCACTTTCCATGACCATAAAAAAACAACACATCATCAACATTATCCTGCCACCGAGGAAAAGGACACCATATCTAGGTCACATTCACTGTAACTGTGAAACATCAGTCACACCTCGTCCCTTTTAATCCAGCCAGTGGACGTGAAGTACAGTAGAGGCCTGACACAGATCCAATCTGAGACCCAACAGACACATTATCTACTTTTTGTGCGAAATTTTAAAACACACAACTCAGAGCGAAATGAGGAAACTCGCTGCACGGAAACCCAAAAAAGAGGAGCCATAGAGGGACAGGCAGGAAAGTGAGTGGAGCGGACACATGGAGACGGAGTGAGAGTTCCCACTATTGACGTTGCGATAAGAGAGAGGAGGAGAGGTTAGACCAGCGCTTACTTTACCCACGCTCCATGCTGCCCACTCCATACTGCCAGAACTGGAAAGCACGGTTAGCTGCATGAGGCAGACACAGCAACTGGTCTCCTTTTAAAATGCCACTGGCTTTATATACTTTTAAAAAAAGTGAAATTACTCGGAATATGGCAAGAAAAAGCTTCAAAACCGCCGCTGCCACCACCATCAGGCTCCATGGGGCGTTCAAAGACCTGCTGCTGAGGACAGCCTGGGGTCTAACATGCACTGTGCTGATTTTTAGACATGCATCAGGCCTTTAATTCAGATTTATAATGACGATCAATCCAGGACTGAGAGAGCAGACTGGTGGTGGCTCGACAGCAAACTCAGACATGACTCACGCCATCTTTTCCCACATCGGAGTGTATTATGGTTTAAAAAAAAAAAAAAAAAGCCATTAGAGGACGTGCTTCAATGTGATTATTGCGACAATGCTGATACAAAAGGAACAATGTGCAGCTGAGCACCATTAGCAGCAACAAGTGCCCCGCTATTACAGCAAAGAATGCACTTGGCGACGGTATCGAGTTTTTTATTCGACAGTTACGGCGATGACGGCGTCCTGCCGCCTTCAAAGTTCATCTTTTAAGTGTTGCGTGTACCTTATAAACACAGACAATTAAGATTAAGAGGAGAAACACAAATAAACAACCCATTTCTCAGTGACTCATCGAGGGGAAAAGCATTAGTGTTAGTGAAAGCATCAATTAGGCTATGTTGCGTTTCTATTAAAATATCACATTTAAATCATGATATCCGACGCTGGTTCAACTTTCAACCATGTTTGCAGCAAAAAAAAAGTGAATTAAAGGTAGGCCTAGAGTCTAGAGTTTTTGTTTGTTAACTGACTGCCACCAACACCGGGAGCCTCCAGTGTTATGTTGTTATGCCGTTGTGGTGAGCTGGGAAGCGGGTGTTAGCGGTGGATGCTAACCGCTACCGCTAGCCGAAGTTAGCATCGAGTTAGCTCACCACAACGGCCCTCTTGTTGCTAGTCGAGGCTTGTGACGTTTGGGTATCGGTCCGCGGTTCCAGCGCGTCACTCAGACTGTATTTCTTTTTCTTTGCGGTCCTGACTGCTGCTGCTGAAAGAGAGCGACATGCTAGCGCTCGCTAACATCCGGGACAGCTAACGGCTAGCTAGCAGCCCTGAGCCTCCTACTCTGCTACACGTAGCTTCACCTGAGCTCCGTCATTGGCCTGAGAGAAACCAGGCCTCTTTCGCTCTCCACCCAGAAACCCGTGCACAACAAAACAAAGTAAAAGACCAAAATACAGGGGGAGGGGGAGCCACCACCACACAGGACTAGAAGCCCATAGGCGATGATTAAGACGGATTTTATTTGTATAAGCCTTTATTTTGGGCAAAAAACTCCAGACCCAACCTTTAATTCAAGTTTTTATCCACCACTGTTGTTGTGTGTGAGTATTGGGAGTTCAGCTGGCAGATAAAATACCGTTAAACTACTGTAGAAGAAGAGGACACATCAAGATGAGTGTGGAGGACGGAGGTGTTTGATCTCCAGTGGAAACGCTTAAGTAAGATTTAGGCCGCTCGTTAATACCGTGATATCGATTTCGACCATGTCATCCTGTCGCAACCGTGACTCTCAGAGATCTTAGAGGAGGTTTTCGGGGGCCGTCACGTTCTTGAGCCTGAAGGACTTTGAAGAGGTCACTCAGCGGAGGCACGCGGGTGGCCGTGACCAGGCCGGTATGTGTGCATCAAGTAGCGCCACTGAGCCGTGATGATAAGTGCCTCCCACCCACACTCCACAGAGATAGGAGAAGCGCCATCGCCATCATCACGCCGCCGCTGACACTTTGGGCTCCACGCCTCTCGGCCCGCAGACCTCTTGAAGGGTCGTCTGAATTGTCTTTGACCTTTTAGCACACTTGTCGTTTTTTCTTTTTGTTTTTTTTTTGCTGCGGCTTTGTTACCATGGCTACCCACTCAGCAACCACAGACCAAGAAGTGCCTGCTGATGAGGTTGGCGGCTTCGTCTGATTGACACTGGTGATACCGGGCGGTTACCTGAGGTGAGGAAGGGGAATGAGGGATTGGGGAGGTTTGTATGTTTTGTTTTTTTGGGAAGAGGCCAAAGAGGCGATGAGGTCGTCCTACCGAGGATCCTTCACAACACCACTCGTGAAACCTTTCGCAGACCAACTCCACACTGAGCTTCTGAACAGATTTTATAAATAATAATGAGCTTTCTAGAGGGAAGAGAAAATTATGCGAGGCGATCCTCAAGGGAGAAGAGACGAACTCAAGAGCCGAAAACAAGCACTTTCTGACAGTTTCGTAAACACTTTATCTCCTGAGCTCTGATGAGGCAAACAGATTATACTTGTGCATATATCTACATAAGAAGGCACCTCGCGGTTGGAACAGACCCTTGATTCAGCAACTTCAGTCTAGTGCACGGATCAGTCATGTATCACCGCGGCGTGAAGGCAGCTCAGAAAATAAAATGTCAAAACGCTGAGGGAAGGAATGACGCATCGCATCGCAGCTCAGGCTGGAGGAGAGGAGGTTGGAGACCTCAGGCTGTTGTCCTTAGTAACCAAAGGTCAAAGCTCCTCTCGACAGCTGCGCGCCATATTGATTCACAGGCTCATTGTCTGTTTTGCCGGCTAACAATCTGTGTTTACTCAGCATCTTAAATGTTCACGTTTAAAGGGAATTTTAGACATATGGAGGTGACTGAGGCGCGGTGCGAGAGATAAAACCAAAAAAAAAAGGAGTTTACAGATGAATGTGCACTCTGCAGCGGCCAGAGTTATTACAAGAGAGCAGCTCAAACCTCGGCTGAATACGAATGAAGCAGAGCTGAAATGACTCGTCAATGAACCTGACGGCTTATTCAACTGATTACTCATCACTTTCAAGACGAAACTTGTACAAAAAGTCTCTCGTTCCACTTCTTTTCAAAGTGCGGATTTAGTTCTTGTTTGTTGTTTTTTTCTTCCTGTTTTATAAGGTTGTTATTAATTTAATCTGGTTTTCTGGACTGTCAGCTGCACAAAAAAACAAATCATCTGAAGTGTTTCTGGGAGGTTTGACAGGTATTTATCAAAAGAAATTCCTGGCATTTTAAGGCCAAAAAACAACAACAAATTGATTAATTGACAAAGTAATCAGCAGATGAATGGATAATGGATAATGGGAAAAAAAGCCCTAAAAATAGAGACATCATCAATCAGCCCTCAAGATGTCAGTGGATCTACCTTTACAACAGTGTTTTTCAACCTTGGGGTCGGGACCTCATGTGGGGTCGCATGGGATTCAAATGGGGTCGACTGAAATGTGAAAATTATGATTAAAAACACTGCACACAATCTTAAAGAACTGTATTCTCACTTCTCAAATTTAAATCGAGTACAAATAAAATGCATATAAAAATATCTGAGCTGGCAGATCTTGACTGACGGGGTCGCCAGAATTTCATGATCTCAAAACGGGGGTCACGAGCCAGAAAATCTGGAGTGGAGTCTGGAGTGAATGACGAAGGCTAAATGTGATAACCCTCTGCAGTAACAGTACAGGCGACGTGTTCCTGTGTGTGTTAACAGGAGCTGATCCACTCAAATCCCTCCATTCATCTTTTTTTTTTCTCTCCCCCTCCTGGGTTCATTAATACAGGAAGGAAGAGGACATTCTGTGGAGCAGTAGGTGCCAATCTGTCGCACCGTGGAGATCAGCCAGACTCAGTGCATGTTAAGCTGCTGCCGCTGCTCCTCCTCTCGTGGCCTCTCACATCTATCTGATCGTATCCTCCGCTGGGTGGAACGATTCATTTCTATGCAGTCGGTGCAATCTCTAAGGTTCCCTGGATATTCCATAGCTTTATTTGCATGTAAGTAGCAATATATATGTAAATTTGCAACATCTGCATATATGTTTTTTTTTCTTTTTTTTTCTTCTTTGCCAGTTGCATTTATTAGATTTTTGAGTGCAGAGAGTACACGGCAGATAAAAAGCAATCAGGGATACATAAGCAAACATAAGAATAAACTAAACGACGGGTGCAAAGATGGTATGAAAATGATTCACCAGAGAATGGATCAGGGTTTAACTGTTGATTTACATCGCAGCGAAGAGAGGGAGCGTTCACGCATTAAGCCCACATGCCCCTGTATACGTGTCGACTTAAGAGTTTTTTACATATTCAAAAAACACAGCATCCATACTGTATATATTTGACTTTAGATTAACTGAAACACACAGTATATCTAACTGTGGTGCAAAATCGTCATGTTGGTTTCAAAAAAAAAATATCTAGCAACAGTTTTAAGTATTAAAAAACAGTTGTTAATCTTTGCAACCACTAAAATCCTTGGAATACAATAATTATAGGTTTATAACGAGTCTGCAGAGGGATACTTAACGACATAATGGTGGTTAAGTGGGCCACTTCAGGCATCTGTGTCATATTCAAAACACAAAAAGCCAAACTGCAGAATTATTAAAAGTAAAAAAATAAAAAAAAAGAAGGAAAGAAAAGAAAAGAAAAAAACATCACCCTCACTTTTTAAAATGCCTGAAATCAGCAGTTTCCTCTCATTGGATCAAACTCTAATCAGCTCATAAAATGCACTACTGTATCAAACAACAGATATTATAGTGGGGAAAATAAGTGTTCTCTCCTATAAAGAAATGGGCAGTCTGCAGTTTTTATGGTAAGTTTATTTTTAACATAACGAGACAGAATATCAACAAAACATCCTGAAATAATATCATCATAAACTGTAAAGGTTAGGCTATGAATTAATTTACACCATCAAGTGAAATAAGGGCAAAAACCAGCAGGGGAAAATCATCAAACACTTATTTCCTCCTCTGTAGAGAGAGATGCTCTAAATCTAGCTTCACCGAGTATCTTAAAAGAAAAAAAAAGTGTCATTATGTGACTTAACCGGAGTCGTGTGCTTATCTGCAGTTTAAGATTGACAATAATTGTGTTTACACTGCATTAGGCCTGGCTGTTGTGTCACTCCTCGTGCCTTGGAGCTCAAAGCATGTTTGCTGATCTGATGATCTCTAATTAGATTTCCTCCCCACCACTGTGGAAAATGAGCCATCAATTAGAGTGCTGTGATTAGGAGAGGAGGGGGTGGGGGGTCGATCTGATTCCTGTCAAGCACCTGCTGCTGCCTTTAGACTCGTCACGTTACTGGAACGATCCACGTCTGACTGGAAGGAGGAGGAGCGAGGAGGAACCGCGGCAGCTCTGCAACACTTGACTTTTTTAATTAACCTTTTATTTGAATTATTTAAGAAAGAAAAAGGAGGTATGACGTTGGTACATCTTTGCCCTTTGGATGCTCTTAAATAAAAACCAGTGTGAATCCTAAACAGGTTGGCATTAAGAGCGTCTCCTCCTCCTCCTCCGATCTACAGTACAGGAGCCCATGTGGATCAAGCCAAGTCAAGTGCAGACCCATCGATCTTGCACAAGTGTACATACATGAAAAGAAAGCAGACTAATCGCTGCGTAAGTGCAGACCATTAATTCAAAGGCGAAGCTGCAGCTGAATGCATCTGCTGATTGAAAAACTGTAAACCTCCTGATCCGTGTATGGTCAGTAACATGCGTGTGTCCATGTCAGCACACGACAGCAGGAATTTTCCCAGGTCTATGAAAAAGATGAAGAGGGACTTGAAGCAGAGGCGCAGTGAGCAAGCAGTTCCCCAGCAGCAGCAGCAGCAGCTGCATGGTCCCATATTATTAGGGGAACAAGATGTCTCTTTTTGTCCCGTTTCTGTCTGTTCGCCGTCATTTATGACATAACGAGGTCCAGGTACAGTCTGGAATATTAATGCTCCAGATCAGTTAATTTTCTCTGGCTCTTTTTTTTTTTTTTTGTGCCAACAGCAGCTGAGATAAATTAAACATAAGGTGCAGTGAAGTGGAGCATGACTTGCATTTCTATTGGATTTCTCCACGTTGGCGCTGATGATGCAGGATGACAGTGTGTCATAGGATAAAACACTGAGGCTGCTGGATAGTATTGTCTGTTATATGCTTTTTTTTTTCTCCAGTCAGCAATATAACTAGGCTAAATCATCATAATACACATTGGTTTTCATTGCTGTGTGTGTGCACATGTGTGTGTAAACTCCACTGATCTGCTGCCACTGCTCCAGCCCATCCCAGTGCGTATTAGTCATGCAACAGCTTGCTGTCCAGACAGCCCAACCTCTCAACCCCATTTCTCATTTTCCAATCAGCCAATACCATAAACTGTAATTGCCGTGTCAGGCTGTTGACTTTGTTTCAAATCTAGACTCACTCCTCCACCCTTCCTCCTGATGGGAGCAAGAGGGAGTCGAAATTGTGCCCATAACACCACAAAAATGAAACAAATGCCGACGCTCTCCTCCTATTTTCCAGCTAGAAGCTCGACAGCGCGGCGGCTGTAATATCCATGAGACCATGAGGGTACACTTTTCCTTCTTGTTCACATATCGGCATTCCAGGCGAGCGTTAGTTGTACATGAAACCGCCGCAGGCAACAGTAACAATGGGCCACTTTGTCAGAGAGAGAGAAAGCTGTACGAACGACACGCTGGAGTCTGATCTGTGTCTTGACAAAAAAGACGAAGAAGAAGAAGAAGAAGAAGAAGAAGAAGAAGAAGAAGAAGAAGAGGAGCGTATCTGATATCAAAACACTGCTGCAGTAACTCCCAGACATTTGTCCTTTTTTTTTTTGTTTAAACAGCCTGGATCTCAGGGTGTGAGATTACCCGCTCCCACAAGTGAACATTCGCTTCAGAGGTTGAATGGCGGCTGATTAATCGCACAGCGGTCGGACCGAGAGGCTTATAGACCGACTCAAACTATTAATGACAAAACAGGCCGCACAATGAAGTTTCAAACGAGATAACACCCTATTCCTGTGACAGAGATTTGTTCATCATCGCAATCAGAGCCGCTTATCGGCGTTATTCAATTTTTTTTTTTATTTAAAAGGATGCCATTCACCGGCTTAGCAACTTGGGGGCTCAAACAATTTCCCCAGTGCAGATCAGAGGGACGGCTGGATCATCTGTTGTCTTCAGATTAGCATGGAGCTCTGCCGCTCCTGAAGACACCAGCCTGCTCTGCTCGCTCCCTCACAACGGCATCAAACACAGAGGACACAAACGCCTTATCTCGTGATCTTACATCTGAACCAAAGAGAAATTTCAT
This sequence comes from Decapterus maruadsi, assembly GCA_030347415.2. Classification (NCBI taxonomy): domain Eukaryota; kingdom Metazoa; phylum Chordata; class Actinopteri; order Carangiformes; family Carangidae; genus Decapterus; species Decapterus maruadsi. The sequence goes on along the minus strand of CM064888.1, from coordinate 4,972,120 downwards.
CAGCCTGTGCGTCCGTGTGCATGGGGAGGCAAAGTTTTTTTTTTTAAAGGCGTCAAGTCCCCACCCCACACGGCTTTCAAGCGCTCCCTCCCTGCCTGTCATAAGCTGATAAGTCATGGGTTGTTCGAACTGCTCCTCCGTTTGTCCTTGGAAAGGATGGAGCAGCTAAATCAAAACATTGTAAGTATTTATTTCTGGTTCAGTCTTGATTCATGACATCAGTGTTAAAGGTTGAGTTTTTTGCCTCAAAATAAACGTCTTCATCATCACTTATGGGCTTCTAGTCCTGTGTGGTGGTGGCTGTCTGCCCCCTGCCTGTATTTTGGTCTTTTGTTTAGTTTTGTTGTGCACTAGCTGTCCCAGATGTTAGCGAGTGCTAGCATGTCTTGCTATCTCTCTCTCTCAGCAGCCGCAGTCAGGACCGCAAAGAAAAAGAAATACAGTCTGAGTGAAGCGCTGGAGCCGCGGACCGATACCCGGCCGTCACTGACAACTGACAAATGACTGAGGGCCGTTGTAGTGAGCTAGCTCGATGCTAACTTCGGCTAGCAGTAGCGGTTAGCATCAGTCGCTAACACCTGCTTCCCAGCTCACCACAGCGGTGCTCCTGCTCGTTACAACATAACACTGGAGGCTCACGTCGTTGATGACAGACGGGTATCGGCCCACGGCTCCAGCGTTTCACTCGGACTGTATTTCCTTTTCTTTGCAGTCCCGACAACCGTTGCTGTCTGGGGGCAGGAGGCTACACAGTTGAGCCAGAGAGGAGGGGCCCACTTTGAACAAAACTCCAGACTCTACCTTTAAAAAACAACAACTGTTTAAATGCATTGCTGGTGTTTGTTGTCGGTCTGCATGTGCATGTGTGAGGAAACTGCCCGGATACAGATGTTTTCAGCAGAGGAGGCAGATTGTAAGAGCAGCACTCGATTCCCCACAAAGTGACAGCAACAGATATCACAACACTGGAGGGTACTCCAGCCGTACGCTGCTGCTGCTGCTTCACACATGAACACACAAACACACTGAAGCCACAGGAAGTAGGTTTTTCTAACAGCAAGTTCACATCAGCCTTGAAGCTTCAAGTGAAGGTCAGAACGTATATGAATGAATCACTATCTTATTCACTATAGTAGCTATACTGTACACACAGAATAAAAGCTGTCCAACCAGTTTAATGTTGAATGAAACAATCTTGTGCAGCATTCATGGAAAACTGTGACACAAGTTAATCTGTGTTGCCATATTTTGCAGTTTAAATGTGTTAATGTTTAGTAAAAATGCAAGACAGCAAAGTGTGATTTCGCCATGAATAGTTGCTGTAGAAACAATGGTAACAATAACACACAAAAAATCTTAAAATCTTTTGATGACCCTGGCTCCATGAGAAGAGAGGAGTCGTCTCAAGTGAGACAAATAATAAGCCAAGAAGGCAAAACATTAAAAGAGAGATTTTTTTACGAAGTGAAATCCCTGGAGTGTAAAAAGCATGGCTAAACCATCAAGAGCAGCGAGGTGCAGCCGCCGATGCTGTTAACTCCACGTCCCAAGGCTGCCAACGAACTCGAATGCATTTTAAGATCATGATATGACGACCAATGAAGTGCTTTTCTGCAAAACATCTGGTCAAACCAATAAACTGTAGTCAAACAATCAAGTTGGGGCGAATTGGTGACGATTTTCCTTGAACACATCCACTGAGCGGTAACGTTGCAGGAAAGAGCAGTGACATAATATAGGTGGGATATTCCAGACTTTAAAAAAAAATTAATTCATCTGTGCAAATCGAGTGGGAGGCTGGACGAAGGCAAATTTTCACACCGTAATAAAGACCGCTATATCCTGAGGAGACTAGAGAGTGGCGGCTGTTACACTGACCAGGCAATGGCACGAAATGTATTAGATTTGAATAAAAATGGCCGTACCTTTTTCTTTTTTTTTTAAATGAGCGGTCAGAGCTCTCCTGGGCGTTAAGATTATACCACATCAAAGGCCCTTTTCCTGTAAGTGAGAGCTTTATGAGGCATGAGTGGCATGAGTGGCAGTAAGGCATGTGGAGGAACAAAAAAAGTTTCACGTTTTGAATAAGGTTAAAATTCACCTGAGTGTGGATGAAGGCTGGTGCACAAGGTTGAGAGCTGTGAGCCGGCGCCGCACAATCACACTGTCAAAAATGGCATTTGACATTTTCCACACAGCAGAGCAGACACACACAGCAAATAAATAAAGTCTATTCATGTGCATTGTGTCAATAAGAGGCTAAACCAACACAAAGAGACCCATTACTCCTTACACAAAGTGTAGTTTACACATCCTGCTTTAAATTTCATATCCTTGTTCCACAATTTTTTTTTATTATCTACTGACCCCAGTGTTTCCAAACAAAGGCGTTTTAGTGCTTCTGCTTGGAGGGAAACTCACTCTCCCTGCAGCTGAGTTGTGTTGTGAGCTCTCTGCTGTTGTGACTACACTCTCAGCTGTTGTTGTTGAATTATTCTCGACTTGCGCTTCATTTTCAGTCAATGAAAGGTGACATCATGTGACTCCTGTGCGTCACCCAGTGCAGCAGCAGCGGCAGCAGCAGCTCAGGCCCACGCACGGTGACAGAAACTCCACAATAAAAAGGAAATGAACAGACTCCTGTGTGCACAATCTAAGGTCATATCTCCCACAGTCACACATATCACTGCTCTATATGGCCTTTTCAAGACCCTGTGTACTGTAACATGTATGAAACAGCTATGCAGTGAATGAAATGTATGGTTTGACCTTTAAGGCTGGACCTGTTGAGCGACTTGAGGTTCGCTCGCCACTGCAGAAAAGAAAAAAAAAAAAGAAGTGTCTCACTGGTGGGAAGCTTTTTACTGTAAAACAGCTGCAGGAAGCTTTGAGTTTGCTTTGCAAGGGGTGTATCAACAGCACGGCTCTGATGGCACGGCACAGGAAAGCCTTCATTAACATCAACAGTGTGGGGCTCTTATCAGCCAGATGAAGGAAGGAACAGGAACAGGGGTGAAGCAAAAACCCCCCAGTGAACCTCCTCCTCCTCCTCCTCCTCCTGCACCACCACCACCGCTGAGTTCAAGGCTATAAGATCAAGAGCAGCTCAGAAATCCACCGCTGCAAATATACGATTCATTGAACAGCACACAGACGTTCCTGATCAAAGCGGAGAGGAAAAACTTTAAGGTTTTATATGTAACTTTTCTAAGAACGACTAAAACCTGTGTTATGTTTGGTAAGATGTTGTGTACTTAACATCCCAAATATTCAAACCGAGAGAGCTCATCCATCATTTTAATCAAGGATAAAGGTCTGCTGTCTATGGCTTGACATCACATGAAGGATTTTAAAATCATCAAACATCTGGATCTCTAAAGTTAGCATGAGAAACAAGCCAAGAAACACTCGGCTCCCGGCTCCTCTGGGACATCTCCATAGTTTCAGAGAACCATGTAAAAAAAAAAACTGCTTTATTTAGTGATTTTACCAGTTTTATCGCTGTTCATTCCTGGTTGTTTAGGAGGAGACCTGTCGATGAGTCAGCTCCCACGATTACTTCACAACTTTTTAAGATCTCACAACAGGAGGCCCATTGATTAAAGCAATCAGATTAAAGCTGATGAGCAAGTTTAGACCTATTTTAAGTATCTGATGGGGTCTTCACGAGTCACGCCTTACTCTTTATACGAAATCCAAACCAAAATACTTTTTTTTTTTCATCTCCTGCCTCCTAAAAATAAACCCACAGCGACGAGCGAACACCTTCTGTGCGCTGACAGGCAGATGCGTCATTGTTTGCGGTTGGCATGAGAAGACAGACTCACCACTGCTGCGGCTCTTGCGGTTGGCCTTCCCCCCCGTCAGCAGCATCTTCAAGCTGTTCCTGAACATGACGGTAGCAGATGCCCTGGACCAGACTACAGAAAAATCTGTCAAGGAGCGAGAGAGGGAGGGAAAAAAAAAGAAAGAAGAGACAATACATATTAATATTTCTGAGAGCACGAGCGGTATGACCAACTGTCTGCTGTGAGATCTTACATTATTAACAGCTACATTCCTTAGATAAAAGCGAGATGAGGGGGGATATCAGAGCAATACAACAAAAGAGACAGGAGAAGAGGGGAGAAACTTCAAAAGAAACTAATGGGAAGTCAAGTGTCAGAAAACAATGAAATTGGGATTCACAGATAAAATCTTATGTAGGTCATCAAAGCATAAGATCAAAGGTTTCCTCATAGTTACGGCAAAATGCTGTTGCTGGCAATGTGTGATGAATGCAAACTGCTTACAAAGCCTTTGAGAGCGATTGGGGTTGTTTTTGCTTTAAGGACATTGACACCGTGGACAGAAGAGGTGAGGGATCAAACCGACAACCCTGCAATTAACGCTTCACCCACTCCACCTGCTGCGACGCCGTGGAGCTGCTCCTCGTCATCGTCACAGAGCAGAGTCATTACCCAGGTTGCTTATCCATCACTTACTCTAAGTTCAAAAAGCTTCCATCAAGATAATATACAATATACTCTGGATAATGGGTAGTAAAAAAAAAAAAACAGAGGCTCGCCCCAAACCAAATTCATAAAGCAGTTCTTGCCATCTCCAGTCTGTGCACAGTGGTGCAAAGCTTTGATGTGGAAGAAGAGCATCACGCTGCAGCTGCAGGACTTGGACTGTTTTCCATAAGAGCAGCAACATCTGTAAAGGCACATTACACCACAACTGATGCTTTCGTTGTTGCTGCATCACCTGCTTCTAAACTCCTGCTGTCATGAAATCTTACACTTGAAATGCTTTTTAAAGAGTTGGTAACTAGTGTTTTTGCATTTGAAGTATTCAACGTCAAGTTTTCTTTTTTTTTCTTCAGAACTATGCAGGATTTTCATCTTGACTATGCTACGTTTTTACCTTAATTAAACAACTTTGGAGTAATTTTGACGGTTTAATAAATGGAATAAACAAGACTTTCATCTTGACTATAATTAAACTCTTGTTTATGACAAATTAAACTACACAAATATACACGTCTTATATAACGTTATGTACCGTCGGCTTCGTTGTAAACAAATGCACATGGCCAGGATGAGGGTTAGTAGAACAGCAGAAAAGCGACCAGACTTGTATAGTTCCTCTTTAAACTTCTGCTGTCATGAAATGCTTTTTTAAAGGGCTGTTCTTAAGTTTTTAAACTACTGTTTTCACATTTTAAAATATTTATGCTCAAGTTTTCTTTCTTTTTTTTAAATTTTAAATGTTAAATTCTGCACTTTTCTCAGTGGTCCTCCTGGTGCCAGTGCTTGCAAAAATTAAATAAATCAAATCAGAGATGCAGCTGACTCCTGTCCCAACTCCACCACCCCCCACCTCAGGAGCACATCACTCAGCTGTGAGCAGATGTTCTCCATTAGGTAGGAGTGACTCTGTAAAACCCTGCGGTGAAACTCCAGCTGAGGAGCCAAACATCAACAACAACAACAACAACAACAATAACAGTTAAAATAATAGTGATAATGACCAAAAAGTGGATAAGATGGATTGGAAACGCCCTGGGAGAAGCCTTTGACCCTCAGAGGAGGTTTAGACGTTTGGCCGCAAAGGAAAAGGTAATGACAGTGAGACAATGGATGATAATATGGTCAGGCCATAAAACATCTGTTTGTGTTTATTTATTAATTCAGTTTTCTCTTCTTTGTTTGTATTTCTGAGAACATGAATGATGCTGTACAGGACTATACTGTCGGTGCACATGATCTCAAGTTATGAGGAGAGCGAATCCCGATGTTTGATGTCACCGCTGGCTTTTTTTTTTTTTTACAAATGAAGCCGCCTGCGGTAAAGTCTTAGACAAGATTGAAAAATCCAAGTGAGAGCAGTCCCAGCTGCAGTCGCTCATTTGGAGTTAGGAGCTGAAGTGCAAAGAGAAAAGAGTCAAAAAAAAAGTACAGAGAAAAGTCAATTTGAACAACAAGAACAGCAAAAAACTATACCACAGGAAAAATTGAGGGAAGCAACTGCAGCTGCCAGAGTGAGACCAGACACAGACGCCGGCTCATATCACTTCAGATGCTCCCTGGAAATCCGTGTTTCCTGTTTATTTGTTTTGATGGAGTGCATGTGGTGATAATATAACCTTTCACCCCATTATAGACCTCAATGTAACAGTATAAATAAAAGTATAAACACGTATAAATGTTTATTACAGGAGGAATATCAGCAAATTAATCAGCTTTCTGATATTTTTAATTCCCTAATGAAGCGGGAACTACTTACGATGCAATTTAATCTCATTTAATCAATTTCTAGAGTCGCCTATGTAAAAATTCAGCTTATTCAAACAACTTTTACACAATAAAAACCAACGTCTTTTTTCATTACTGACCAGCTTGCTAAACCAGAAACTGCTGAGTATCACGGCCAGCGTAAGAGGAATGTCTCATATGGTTTTTGCATGTAATAAACATTATAGCAGTTACCACCCGGGCTAGGTTTAAGAAATCTTCATTTAAAAGATCTGATATTGATTCATAGAATCCAGATCGATCTTTTAAGGTATGCCATTTCTTCTTTCCTCTGTTTGATCTGCGTGATCGCGACTATCACCTACAACCGTATTGAAGAGCTGCACCGTTTACTTCTGTAGTGCGTCATAAATGCATTAATGTGGTCAATTCTTTATGTAAACAGTGATATTTTTGATAATGCACCAATTTTGAGTTGAGTTGTTGAGTTGAGTTGTTTCATCTTTCTTAGTTCTTTGAAAATCTCTTTCATAACCCAGCAAAAATTGATATTAAAACTGAAATATCTCTACATGAATCAATATCGAATCGGAAATCGAAATCTCTCTGGTCATCTATCTAGTTGCCTGTAAATGTGACTTTAATGTTTTATCTCCTGTTGCAGGTTCACATTTGAAAGCCACGTCTGCATCAGAGGCCAATAAATCCACTGCTCTGATTTAGACTCACAGGGCTCATTGACAATAAATATGAATATTTTGACCTCATTTTTGCTGAGCGGCACAGTGTCGCCCATCCGTCCGTCGTGACGGGTTCCTCTAAATAAAAAATGAGCCTCGATGTGAACGAGTTAGGTCGTCTTCTTCTTCTTCTTCTTCTTCTTCTAAGGACAAGCTGACATTTCTCTCTTTGTATTGTTTTCGCCCAGAAGAACCCGACACAAACTGTTCTCTGGTGCTGTGAAGAAAAGCACACAGACCCTTTAAGGAGAAGATTCTGTAACTAATTTCATAATCGCAGAACGAGGCAGCAGCATGGACGTTTGTCTCTTTCCAACAAAGGTTTGCTGATGAAATATCATCCTGCAAAAAAAAAGTCAAAGGTTAATTTGCACTATAGTCCCACAAGTGTTGAGTCTGACAGCGATTTGTGTGATACTGGAATAACTGACATTAAGAAATTATTTGGCCATGTTGGACCGAATGCTCAAAGGGTGGAATTAATAGGGTCACAGTAGCGCTGCTGTCGCTTGTCACTGTTTCTAAGAATCTGTGTTTTATTCTTTCTCGCTCTCTCTTTGTGTTATTTTATTTTAATGCGTTTGCAATTTTCCCCCGACTGTGACGTGCGATGAAGGTTTTAGTTCTAGTTCGCTCGACCTCTGCTTCATTAAATCGGGTTCCCCTGAGCTGCGGGAAAGAACTGGTTAAAAGGCAGCTTAATCACAGCAGTCGTTGCAGCTGCTTCATGCCACGGTGACACAAGCCGTCCTTACAGCGACCACAGGGCCGCATGAAAAGCATGAGTCACTTCACAAAGCAGCAGCAGCTCCAGTCCAAGGTGGCTGAGCAAAGTGACACATTGTGACGTGGGCAGACACCATGAACCACCATCCAGACTGGACAGCCTAATCCTACTGATGAGAACTACTAATAACCGGCAACAAATTAAAGGGGTAGTTCAACATTTTTGCAAATTCTCCTCCTCTCACCATAATCCCTATAGTCATAGCAGTAGGTTCATTAGCTTTAATCATCGGTGCATGTTGTTTTGCGATCGGCGGGGCAGAGACGTGAGCTACTCAGTGAACACAATGGAGGTGAACGGTACAAACTCATCAAATACACAATCCAACGACTCGAAAACGCTCTGGTGGACAAGTTGTGACCTGCACGCTATGAAATAATAATAATGTAACATAATGAATTCAGCCGGAACTACATTCCAGACACGGCTGCTAGGCGGAGGGATTTCAATAACGCAAGCAGTTCAGAGTATTTGCTTCATGTGTCATGATGTTGCATTATTATACATGATTATTTCATGGTGTGGTGAATGTGCAGGTCACAACTTGTCCACCAGAGCGTTTTGGAGTCGTTGTATTGTGTATTTGATGAGTTTGTGTGTTCACTGAGCAGCTCACGTCTCTGCCCCGCTGATCTCAAAACAACCTGCACCGATACTTTTTTTTTTTTTTTGATCAAAATTTTATTTTGTTTTCCATCAAAAGAAATTAGAAAGACATGGTAAATGATACAAGGCACAAGGGAGCATGGCAAATGGGCAATAGACAATTTGCACCGATACTTGAACCTACTGTACTGCTATGACTACTGTACAGGGATTATGGCAATAGGAGAATTTGCAAAACATGTTGAACTATCCCTTTAAGTATTATTTCCAGTTACAACCTCGCACAGACGACGATGATGATGATAAACACGATTTTATCATGTAGAACCACGCAGAGCCCCTTCACCCCCCCTCCTCCTCCTCCTCTGCTCTGTCTGAGATCCGTTCATTGATATGAATCATGTGCTTCCCCGTGACAAGACGTCGACAAGCGGTACCAGAGCGTAAGGTGACGGCGGGTCAGCTCCATTGGCATGCACGCCCATCTCCGGAGACACACACAGGCCAAGGCTGCATGAGCGCGGGGGCACTTACGCAAGTATCCATGCACCTCACACCGCCAACGTCACCTTGACATGAAATATAAGCAGGGAGCAGCTTATTAATGTCTGGTCTGCTTTAGCTGCCAGGCCAGAGAGGGTTATTATTCTGTTCTGTGATTATCATACTGAATCAAAAACCTTAAATAATAAGGCTCAGGGAGGGTAACATCACATCATCGCAGCGTAGCGTCGTGTCAGTGCAGCTGTGGGAGGACGAGGAGGATGAAAAACACAGGACTTGAGCGTCTCGCCTAATAAATCTGTGTCCATATGTAGAGCAGTGAGCTAACCAGGCGAGGCTACTGCAGTTTACTCACTGCCAGAGCAGAAAATAGGAGGAGATACCGCTGTCTGTTTTCTAGAAGAGGCAATCAATGTTTGAAATATTAACAGGACGGACATATATATATATGCAGAGAGAGAGACATGAAGCATGCACAGTAAAAAAAAAAAAAGTACCCGTATGCACAGCTGAGGCAATGTTTCATCTGAGGGAGTCAGCATGGACACACATATACACACACATCTCTCATAATTCCCACTCTCTCTGACCCTGTGTACCAGCCCTCTGTGAAGGGAAGCCAAGAAGCAGCATGCTCTCACAGATAATGTGCGTAAGCGGATGCAGCCCATCTCAGGCTCGGGCCATAATGCTGCTCCAGTGTGTTAAAAACCACTTAAAAAGGCGCATTCGCCAGGCCCCCCCTCTGCATGACGAGGCCACGCTTTCATCCGCTCTGGTCACCCGGAGCTGGAACCACGACAGCGGTGACAATCCCCCCCGGCCCCAGCGTGCGTGGAGTGGACCCACACTTGTTTGTTCTGATGATGAAAAATAGAAGAAAAAAAAAACACAGATGCAGCTCGGTTCATTTGTAAAGCACGGCTGGAAAAAAAAAAAACTCAATTTGCCTCTTTTGAGCTCGACAGACACCTGTGTCAAAGCCTCAGCCTTTTAATGTGTCGCTTTAGCTGTAAGCTCGGCGGGAAGAATTGCTTCGTCATGGCACGACGTTGAGAGACCCGACTTATCATTATTAGAGGATTATGGTTAAGTTCTCTTCACACCGCAGCCCTCCTCCATTTTTAAACACTAAAAGCCTCGTCTAAATATTAAACACACCCCTCATATTACCGCAAATTAAAACCCATCTGAGAGGAAACCAAACACAACCCGATCAGAGACAATATAGAGGTTTCCTATAGGAGATACTGTGACTGTCTGCATGCAGCCGAGTGAGGAGTTTAAAGTTTTTTTTTGCTTTTTAAAGAGAGCAGATACTAAGATATCAAATAATAACAGAAAGCACTGCAGTATCACTAAAGCTGAGTCATCCACAGCCCATTGATTTCCTCCATTTGTTTCTAGACACATTCTTGCTGTCAGGGTTCAGGGAGAAAAAAAAAAAAAAAAAAAAAAAAAAGAGTCCGGGGCGCATGAGTGCATCTCTGAACACACGGCAGAGAAAATACTCACACATAATGGGCCCTAGTTTCCTGGTGCAGCGCAGGTAGCGAAGCGAAGCGCAGCCGGTCTAATGCAAGTTTGGACTGGCGCAGACAGGCGCAAAGTCAAGTCGGGAGATTGGCAGATCGCGCTCCGCCAATATGGGTGTGGCGGCGCAGCAGGAGGCGGTGTCATAGATTCAGCTTGGTGAAGCGGAAGTTTCGTGAGAAAATGTCCCGCCGACTCTGCGCCGAAAGCAGACCACCTCAAAGCAGGTCTAATCTCGAGGCAAGGCGAAGCGGAGCTGGCGGAGAGGGAGATTGGTTGACCGGCGAACAGTCCACACACGTCAGCAAAACCTCACAGACAGGTTTCCACTGTTCCAGACGCATTTAGATGCAATAAATAACCACAATAACCGCTATTTAATGCAACTAATGGAATCAACACGTGAATTTATATCTATAAAGATTGTCCCGTCACATCTGACGTCAGATCAAAGGCTGTTGGCAGCGTAATGTAAACTCCACCTGATTTAACACAGCAGGGACGAACTGGCACTGGAGCTGTGGATTGCGGTGATGATCCGCGTGATGATCCGCGATGATGATTGAGAAATAATAAATAATTATAATAATAATAAATAATAAAGCCTGGTTTGTGGTTTGCCCCGTCACATCAGATCAAAGGCTGTTGGCACGCGTAATGGAAACTCCACCTGAATTAACACAACAGGGACGAACTGGCAAAGCAGCTGATTGTGGACTGTGAGGGTGGATGACTGCATGTCACCATGTTGAGATGTGATGATCCGCGTTATTTATTTACCATAAAACTTCAAATTGCCGTCGGTCCCAATTAACCGCGGGGGGTCTGTCCACTCCTCTTATCCGCACTTCAGCACCTGTCTGTACAGTGTCAGCCTGGCTCGGCTCGCTCCTTGTAAATGACTTATTAAAAGTAGCGTTAACAACCAGTTCTCTGATTACTCATAAGCGTATTTAGGCTATACGTTGCATTATTAATTTTTTTTTTTAAAGGATGGTGGAGCCAGCCAACACAGGTGCTGAAGTGTGGTCAGTGAGACCGAGGACGAGTCCGCCCTGGCCGTATTTACAGTAATTCCTCCGCCGCCTGCCGCCACGGAGTGAAGCCTCTCTTTCCCCAGAAGGAAGGAGGTTGAACACTTTATTAATAAACACCGGTTGATTTGAGAGATTTAAGCAAATAAAGCCCGGGCCTTTGTTTTAAGTTTTACGGGTATGTAGCCTATTTATTTATTTATTTATTTATCAATTTATCAACGAGCCAGCGACGTCAGGCAGCTGGTTGTCGCTTAGTTTATTAGTTGTTGTTTTTTACACTGGCCAGCGGTTCTCAGTGTATCAGATCAAACCTGATTAAGGATATTAGTAAACTCATTATTCAGCCACTCTGAGCTCGGACCTCCGGACCAAAACAGCTGTTTCCTCCTGGGAGAGGTTCTGCCTGTGGCGTCGCTGTCTCCTCCTCTCCTCCGTCCATGTCAAAGTAGGAAATGACATCACCGCGGCTCACTTAAAGGTGAGGAGAGGAGCTCATTTGATTGGTGAAGATCCGAATCGGCTGTGTTAATCCCACTTCACGCCTTTCTCTCCTCCTCCTGTCTCCCTCCCGCCCCGTCTCCTCCCTCCTTGGTATTTGCGCTGGGAGGCAGGACAAGGGGCGTGGGTGCGCCGGTCTGCGCCGGACTTCGCTGCCCACGATTCTTGCAAAACGCACCTGGACACACCCAGTTGACGTGGCGAAGCTGGGTTGCGCCCTCAGTTAGACCGGTCTGCAAAACTAGGGCCCAAAGAGTGAGGAGAGAGGAAAAAAAAAAAAAGCTGGAGGCTAATTCAGTCAGAGCCTCCTCCCTCATCTCGCCAGCGGTCGACACCCTGCAGCATCAGACGGGGATAAATCACACTCCCCATCTCCAGTTTGAGGATGGCCAGGGGAGCTCAGTTCCATAAATCACACTGATATCAATAAGGGGAAGTGTCAGAGCCCGGCTCACAAGGTGAGAGTTGTGCAGGGTGATGCAGAAACCACTTAAAGGCTGCTGGTAACAAAGTTTTACTCCCTTTTCCCCCCGCGGTAGATTATTTATTAATCTAGATTAATGCCACCGCGCTCATTGCTTCGCAGGGCGAAAAGGGAGGCGATATCTGTATCACGATGCACCCGACAAGGGGATACGATCAGTCACACACACACACGAGACAGCCGGTCCCTGGGTGGGCAAGAGTGCTTTCCTCAGCTCTTTATTAAAAGAAAAAAAACATACTTAACCTCTAATAGCAATGGAGTTGTGAAGTTGATAGATGTGTGTGTTTTAGTGCATTTTTCAAAACTCGTCCTCAAAACAGGGTCCAATTAATTTATGAAAACTTGGGAGCTGGTGGTTTATTGTTTTCTTGCGCACTCAGCACCTGCTGCAGACTGTTGGTTTAAGTAGTTGTGCAGCTACATCTTCATTAGAATAAAGGATAATCCTCCACATGAACAGTCGAGGTCAGTAAGGTGCGTATGTCAGAACGTCTGGGAACCAAGAACCAGGTCACAGCAGCGTCATCGATCCAAGAGTAAACTCATTTTAACACCTGAATGAGGAACGGGATTTTAAAGAGGAACTATGCAGGATTTTTACCTGAATTAACCAGCTTTGGAGTCGTTGTGATGGTTAAAGCAGAAGTCAGCGATCCGGTCATTTTGGCTAATGCTGCGTTCAAGGCAGGCTTTTGAAACCGTAAGTTACAGCTTCAAGTCACGACTACGACTTTGTAGCGTTCCAGGGAAGCCGTAACTCGTGTTTTTCCGACCTGTTGCCTGTGAAAGTTCACTATAACGGTCACTTGTAACTTCCAACCCGTGAACTCGAACTGGTACAACTTCATAGGTCGGAAAAACACGAGTTACGAGTTTCCTTGAACGCACCATGAGTTAGCAGCCCCCGCCCTCGTCAGGCATCTATTGGTCCTCGTCCCTACGTCACCACATTCACATCCCTTGGCTGCACACACAGCCCTTCATGCCGTTCTCTCTCCTCATTGGATAACACTTGTATCCCACAAGGAGAGTTTTCTCCTGGGTTTACAGCAGAGCAGAGTGACGGAGAGACTTGTGTTTCGGCCCAAACACTCTATGGAAGTGCGGAAAAAAGGGCTATTTAGGAGTTATATTAACAAAAACATTCTGCTGACTTAAGCTTTAAATAATTGACATGTAACTTGTTCCGACGTTATCCACAATTCCATGGATTGTTTTCTCATTAAAAATGAATGCACATGGCCGCAACTAGATATTTTTCTTTTCTTTCTTTTTTACTAAAACTACACCCTGGGAATCGTAGTAGGAAACTTTCTCTCCTTAGGTTTTTCACTCACTTGAGCAGAAAATGACAGAGAGCTGAGAGAGTGAATTTTGTGAGGTCACAAACTGAAAACTAGTGCAACTCGTAGTGTTTACTCTCAACTTACTACTCACTAAGCAATCTACATTATGGGTTGACGATCACTGCTCAGACCATGAACATGTCACCTTACGACCTTTAATCATATCACTCCGCCAATATCAACCATCACTATCTGAATAATGTAGTTCCACATCTTAATGAACATAGTGCACTATAGAGAATGTGAAGTTACGTCACGCCGTTGGACGTTGGGCGCCATCTTTGGAGGATCGCGGATGTAAACACTTGCTCGTCCCCCCTGAAAAAAGTTCCCAAAGTCGCTTAAAAGTAATGATGGTGGGACAGTACTGCTGCATAAAAAATGCCACAGTAGTATATGCACTAATACGAAAAACGACAAAGTTCACAATATCTGGATAAGTCAGTGGAGGGAGTAAATCTGGGTCTTAATATGTAGTAGTTTTACTGTCTACCTTTGTCTCTCATTAAATTTGAGTTTATCATGATACGTTCCTCCTTCGTTTCCCTTCCTCTTCTCCGTTTCTTTTTTGTTTTCTTTTTTTGTCTGTCTTCCACATCTTTTTCTTTTACTTCTTGCTCGTTTTCCGCCGTTTTCCCCACTCTGTTTATGTTTGCGTTCCTCCAAAGATGGCGCAGACGTCCCACAACGGCAAAGCGGCGTGACGTCAGCTTCACATTCTCTATATCTGCCTCTGTCCTGAAGTTGCCATTACTTCCATTATTTAATCTATCTCAATAAACCTTATCTTCACAAAAGTAAACCTCGTCTTACACTAGTATCCGCTCCCGGTCTCCATTGACATAAGATTTAGATCTTACTGTCAGGACACCATCTGTGACCCCCACCTCCCCCCACACCCTCTGAGGGCTCAGTCGCTTAAGAGCAAAGTCAACATTTGGCTCAAGTTTCCAAGTTTCCCCAGAGCCCCTGAACGCGACGTGTTCACATTATGTAGGTCCAATGTTTTTCGTCTTGTTTCATCTGGCCGATACCGATCAACAACCTGCGAGTCTATGGGCGGGGTCGTATCTTCCTCTGTTAAGGCCCGTGTCGCTCAGGCTCAGGAGTCGGGGCTTAATGCGTTTCTTCTCCTCCAGCACGCTGACACGGCCCACATACATAGCCAAGTGAATTATTATGTGCTTTGGTTGTGTCATCTCCCTGTGGGGAAACAGAAGTCCTCCTACACAAGCCAACTGGCACGCAGTTTCATTACCAAATCTCTGCCCAGTTTAAACCAGCTTAGACCTCTCTCTCACCCTCGCGTTCAAAATCTATTCAAAAGGAAGCGACTGAAATAGCATGTCAACCTTTATCAGAGTCAAAAGGGAGCCAAACCAAGGAGGACATAATTCATTGTCTTTATTTCCCCCAGTTTGTTTTGGAGGATGTCTCGGCACAGACCAAATAATGGGATGAAATGCTGCGGGCCGTGCGGGCAGGTGGAGAAAATTCCCCCAAGCCAGGCCGAGGACGGAAAGAAAATCATTTAAATGCGTAAAAAAAACAAAACATTTATTCTGTCGGAGCTGCACGGCCACAGTGTTTTTTAAAGTTCAGCTGCATGTCTTCTCCGTAATCTCCTCAGCGGGCAGACAGAGCAGAAGCAGGGGTCTGTCAGTGATTAATGAAAACCCTTTATTTCTCTTTCTTCTTCTGCTTTCGCACCGCAGACGTCAAGAAGACGACAACAACAACAGCACAACTCTTGATTTTAATACGCGGTGAAGAACGTGCTCCCTCCCTCGACTCGGCTGCTGCTGCTGCGAACGATAACGCGAGACTGTGCAGATGTGCAAAAAAAACGTGAGGGAAAAGGAAAAAGGAAAGGAAGCAGGAGCGGCATCTTTCCTTTTATGGGACACAGCAGCATCAGCGTTCAGTAAAACCCTCACAAGGTTAAAGCGTAATGGACCATCCTTTAAAAGTTAACCATTCACCATCAAATGAAGCTAAATGGCGACTCTAAAGGTCAGACACTGTGTTAACTATTGGATTCAGAGTGAAGGAGTGAAGGATGGTTAAATGAGACACTGACTCCTGCCTCACCTCCTCCCTCCCTCCCTCCCTCCCTCCCTCCCTCCCTCCCTCCCTCCCTCCTCTCCCTGCCTGCCTTCATTCAGAGACCTCACTGCTACACCTGCTGGCCGTTTGGAAGCGCTGCTGCACCATCTGCATTGAGACGCTGAGCAGAGGTTGCCGGGGAGTTGTGTATTAATGAAATGATAAATCTAAACCCAAATCTAAATCATCGCCTTTCATCTTCCGCCGCTGACACATGACACTGAGATGTCCATCACCGGCTCTGTCGAATAACACAGAAATGTGTTTTTTTTTTCTCTCTCTCTCTCTCCTCTTTGCTCTGCATAAATCCTCCTCAGAGCCGACTCCCATTTGTATGCCTCCGGCGTCCTGATCCTGCTCAAACAAATAGACCCCGGCTCCGGCGAAGGGGAGCGATTCGATGTTTGACAGGCAGCTTAAAGGGGCAAATACAGTCGTGACACGAGGAGGGAAGGTCATTCTGCAGAAGGCCGCTAACGGCAGGTAATCAACATCGGCGCGAGCCCCCCCGCATTTGCATCGAGATGGAGGCATTTAAAATCAGTGGGTGTCTCTGGTCTGAGATTGAATTTTCAGAATTAAACAGGCTGGGGGCCGGTGGCGTCTCCTGGTGTCAGTCACTCCTCATTTGCTCGTTAATCGCAGCTTAAATATATGTCAGACCGGGTCCTGCTGCCGCACTGTATGTGGTAGTTGATAGAGATGCAGTCTGGGAGCGTACACTTCATCACACATGATGAAACAGCAGGGTTAAAACTGAAATTTTTGTATTTATTTTATATTTATTCTACCTTCTTACCCAGTTTCTGAAGCATATTAGTTTTATACTTTTCCTTTTCTGCTTTTTTATCTCTGTTTTATGTTGTATTGTATAATTCTCGTCTGGTGTTTTAATATTAGTCCGATGATTCTTGTGTTATTTTATATTTCTTGTCATTATTTATCCTTTTTGGGCACTGAACCTTTTATTAACACATATACATGCACCGTGCAATAAGATTTAGAGACTGCAGCATTCAGGGCAAGATGCAATAATCCGGGAAGTGCAATACATAATCACTCCTGTACTGTGAGTTTAGTCGAACTGTTCATTTGTAAGTGTTTTCTGTTGATTGTGTATGTGTTGTTGAATGAATGCTGACTGCAGCCAAGTACGGCACTGACTGTCCAAGACAAATTTCCGTGCTATTTTTTTAAAAATATCTGAACAATGATACTCACTCCTGATATCTTGTTATATAATTTAACACTTAATCACTTCAAATGCAATGAAGCCAAATCTTGACAATTGAACGATCTGTACAAAACTCATGCACGCACACCACCAAGCAGAGAAGTGGATTGTGTTTGTCAGAACTCATAAACAACAGGTCACGTGCAGCAGTGGGAAGCCAGCAGGGGATCACATCCTTTTACCGCAGCAAAGCCGACTCCCACAGGTTAGTCAGGGTTCACGCGCAGAGGGGGGTCCGACTTAGAAGAGAGAACGAAGCACGAAGCCTCCGGTGCAGCTGAAAAGATGCGACTGACTGAAAACGTGTGAAAGTTTTAGCAGAACCGTCAGGAGCCGCTTCTTTATGACCTCGTCTTCACACCAAAGTCGAGTTTTTTTAGATGTTGATCGCTTAATCTTTGTGATTATATAAAAGTTTGGGTCAAAATGTAATGACACATTCCCTTTACATTTTGAACAATCTATATATTTTTATTTTCATCTTTTGCATTTTCAAAATTTTATTTCATTTGTTTATATATTTCTTTCTGTCTATAGAAATGTCTGTTTTTAGATTGTGCCTGTTCTTAGCTTTTATATTTGTTTACTTTTTATCTGGGACCTGGGTAAAAATTTCATTCTGTCATGTCTAACATGAAGTGAAATGACAATGAATGACTTTGAGTTGACTTTTCACTCTAAAACTGCAGAAAACAAGAATAAAACACCGATATTGTTCAAAATACTGCAAAACTCACATTAATAGACATTGGCCAGACTTTTGCATGATGCCACTATATGCGTTTAGTCAAATTGCTCTTACTGCAGCGTGAGAAAACATCACAGTCCAGATTGGGGATGAAAAGGACGACAGCTAAAATAATGCTGATGAATAATGCTCCACTGTGATTTGGTGTGATAAAAAAAAAGGTGCAATGTCTGTGAGTAACTTTTAAAAGGCTCCAAATTGATGCAAAACCATGGCTGTGATACCTTCTCATCTCAACATCCCCCCCTCCCTGCTCCCTGCCTCCCTCCTCGCATCTCGTCCTGGCTCAGCTGTCGCTTGGATCCAGCTCCAGCCTGAAGCTGGTTTCACACAGAATCATAAGTGCCACTCCCTCGCTGCACGCTGTCACTTCTCTCTGCCCGACATAACCAGCCCTCAGATGATATCCAAATGGGTTGATGTGGCCACTTCTGGAGGAATAGCTAAACAACCAAACGAGCGCTATGCCGCCGCTGGCTCTTATTCAAGTTTATGCGCGCATCCAAGTTAAATTCATTTCCTTAAAATGCTTGACCACACGTTTCCCCCAGCCAGAGGCCTGTTGAGGGGCTTGTAGTAACTTTGTATCTCTGAGCAGCAGCGTCAGATAGAGTGTAGGACTTCCTCACCTCAGGCTATTGTGTATTAAGTGCAGCTGGGTGGTTGATAGGCTTAACATGGCTTCTAAGTGAAATAAAGCCATGGGGGGACTCCGGAGGGCTTGGCTCCTTTTGTGATTCGTCAGAGATACAAAAGTCTGCATCTGAAATGAACTTAAAGTCAAAGTGTAGCTACTCGAGCGGAGACGCTGCAGCTGTGCAGACTATAACGTCTATAACCCTTCATACGGACGTTTGCAGCTGAAGTGCATTACTGTACAAACCACAAGTCAAAGCTTCAGCCATCACTTTGGAAAAAAAAAAATGCTTGGTGCACCACTTTGACTTGCAAAGCTCAGCTGCTTCGACTTGCATTGCTGCTTGCGGCTACAAAATAAGTGTCAGAGTCGTATATTTCCGACTGGCCAATTACAGCTCACTATAAAACAAAATGGCATGTTGTTTTCCTTTTATTTCAAGTCAAAATGAAAAACAACCTGCTGTCTGCAGCAAATGTGAGACCGCAAATTCACCTCAGATTTAAAAACTAAACTACAACATACTGCTTGATTAAAGGTTGCATACTGTACAACGTGATATTTCAATGTCTTTTTTATTACTTTAAAGCAGCTCTACAGTTGTACATCAATACAGTGAAAGTGTCACAGCCTCAGTCCAGAGAGAGAAACACACACAGACTGTACTCAGAAACTGAGCCTTGGACTTCTGTAACTTTGTGATGTCACAACGAAACAGCGGCCACTCCCACCACCCACCATCCAACCTTGCACAACTTAGTTTCTAAAGACTGTTTCACCTTAAAGGAGACATATTCTTCCCCCTTTCCAAAAAATAAAATAGTTCCCAGGTGTCTTTATGCTTTGATCAAACATCACAGCTCTTTTCATCCTCTCAAAACAGCCCTGTTCAGAACGGCTGGTTTCAGTGCCTGTCCCTTTAAATGCAAATGAGACACTGCTTGCCCCGCCCCCTTCTACCGGTACCAGGTAGGGGTGGGATTATCTAATTCAAAACCTAGTTCATCTGAGGGAGATTACACATTGTTTTGTCAATTCTTGCATTTTGGGGGCCGGAAGGCAAGACAAACACCCAAATATAAAGAGCCTTCAAAAAGTGACATTTCCATAATACGTCTCCTTTAAATGTGCTACATTTCCGCTTTATCGCTTAAAAAACAGTCAGCCAATCAGAAGACAGCCTCCTGTCTTCCTGCCGGGTCACTGTTAGGCAACTGAAACACTTTAAAAGGTCACGGTTACTAAAATTGAGAACCCATTTAGTTCTGCGACAGGATGGCAACCGCTGTTTCCTGCATTCAAGTCATTACTGCTTCAGTACCATCCACTTTATAATTTGTGCCTCGCTACATAAAAGGTCACACCACTTCATTCAATGGCAAAACTCGTCTATTTACATCTCGTCTCTTTATCTAGATCGCGCATTTTTCATTTCACCGCTATGTGAAGGTGCAAGGAGCAGCGATGATGTACCCAGACAGCAGCACGTTCCCTCAGAAGTTGGGTACAGTTTCAAAGCTACAAGACGTGAACAGAACAGATCAATAAGGTATCAGCATCCAACCAAAGAGGAGGAGAAATAGAGAGAAGCAGAGTATCTCCGGTATGTCAAAGAGGTAATGACATCTGCTGCCGGCCAAATGAGTTTCTGCCCTCGACTGCAGCTGCCCGCACTTAAATAAGACGGGAAAAACTGCTCCAATTGTCAAAAGTGATTGTTGACAGCGGCATCGGTCTCGTTCACGTCTGGGGAAATAAGTCTGTGAGTCACACACACACACACACACACACACACATATACACACACGGGGGCGTGCCACGGAGAGAGACGAAATCTGTTTTTACCAAATGAATTATGCATTGTTCACCACGTGCACCGCCGTCGTGTTCACGCTCGCTCTGTGGAGAACTTCATTGTCCACTGTGAATTAGCAGCAGCTCTCTAATCTCCTCTCATCTCATCCACAGACAGTTTCTGCAGGAGATAAGTGTGCGAGCCCTTTAGGATGCAAATGACTTAATATAACTGTGGAGAAAAAGAGGCGCTGACAGGTTCCAGGGATGTGAAGCTAAGCACACTCTGCAAAAACAAAACAAAAAATGCAGTTTTGTTCATTATTATTACAAACGTGTGGCTTAAATTTATTTTTTTCCCCACTCGCATGCACGTCAAGATTTGTAGAAAATGTGCTTTATTTCTTTATTCTTCCAGAGCCCATCTGTTTACTCTAGATCCAGAAATACAATACCACAAAGAAAAGACAGCACATCAGAGTGCCTCGCAAGGACAGTGACGCCCTCGGGGTTGCTATTTGTGACTGAATGAATCTGGATGTCAGAAGACGGTACAAAGGAAAGAAGAAAGAGAAAGAGAGACAGAGAAAACATCTTAAATGAGTTGCTCTTCCAGTTCGGCCGACCACCGCCATCAGATCGCTGTCAGGCCGGACTGACGTTTGATTGAAAGCACAGACAACAACACCGCCGGCAGCACCACCACCAAGACCCAATTAGCGTGTAAAGCTGCCGGCCGCCGACCTCTGATGGCAATTTGATGACCACCAATAAACGTCCGTTACGACTCCGGCCACTATCGCTCGGCGCCTCAATCAAAGCGGCTGGAGGCGCTGAGTGACAGGTCTGCAGTTTACTCCTGCCGCTGTGTACGCTCACACATAATAACAGCCAGCTCGGTTTGGACAGGAATCAGTTTAACGTGCTGCAGGCGGGCGATACGACGAGTATGTACGAGGTTGTTTTTCACATCAGCGGCAAGCAATGCATTTTATTGGCTTTTAATTGAGAGATATTAATCATGAGTCATTTAATAGAATGACTTTTGATTGTTTTCACATCGCGGCGCAATTATTTGTCTTTGGCTATTAGGATTAATCCGAAGCGTCGGGTTGATGAGGCTTCTGTTGTGGAAAATTAATGATCTATACGTACAAGAAAGGGCATCTTCATTCTGTCTGGTCCTTATTAATTTCACTTAAACAAGACAGTGTGCTCTTAAAGGGATAGTTCACCCAAAATTCAAATTTCACTCATTATCTATAGTCCTCCGTGCCTTCTCTGAGTTGCGGGGGGGGTCCACACAGCAGTATTTGTCCTAATGGTTGTGAATGGGGCTCACTATTCTTCATCCAAAAAGACACACCAAAAAATATCCAAATACCTCCATACTGCTTGTCTGTACATGAGAAATTGTTCCGCCGTTTGACACAGGAAGAGCAGTGAACTGAGACACTGGGAGCTTCCGCTACAAACAAGCTTAAAATATACTTATTTAATCTTTTTTGGAACAATATCTGATGTCGGGACATTACAGACGAGCAGTATGGAGGTATTTAGATGTTTTTTGGTGTGTCTTTTTTGACGAAGAAAAGTGGTATCCATTCACAACCATTATATGGACAAATACTGCAACACCAAGACCCCCTGTAACTCAGAGAAGCCACAGATAACTCTGAAACTTCTCCCAGCCTTTAGTCGACATGAGGGGGAGTAATGAGTGAAATTTCAATTTTGGGTGAACTATCCCTTTAATAGGAGTACAGCAGCAGCAGCAGCGTCCTCCTCTGGGTGATGATGTCTGCAGAGCATCAATCACACGCAGCAGCAGCCACCTGTCTGTCTGTGTGTGTGTGTGTGTGTGTGTGTGTGTGTGCGTGTGTGTGTGTGTGTGTGTGTGTGTGTGTGTGTGTGTGTGTGTGTGTGTGTGTGTGTGTGTGTGTGTGTGTGTGTGTGTGTGTGTGTGTGTGCAGCCGAAGCTGAAGAAGACGTGAACCTGTGACTCAGATAGAAGACGATCGCGGCGGCGGCGGCGGCGGCGGCGCTGCAAAGGGAGCTAATGCAGGTGAAGGTGCAGAGATATTATGTAGATGGAAAAAAACACGACGCGGGTCACCTCCAAGTCCTTCGCCTCCTTCTGCTTGAAGGTCACGCACCGACAGAAGAGCGCGCGCCTTTCATCGGGAGGCCTTCTGCCCCACACACACACATTAGCAGGCTGAGCCAGGCCCTGCCGACATCAGCAAAAGAAATAGACGCACTTCTATTGCCCTCTCGAGATAGAGAGTGTCGGCTTTTTTACACAACAGGCGTCTGCAGCGAGTGTAAACAGAGCAAAGAAATAAAAAATAAATCCGGTCTGACCGTGGGGAGGCATTGTGGAAGAGATGAGGAAGGAATAAGCGAAGAGAAACAACAACAACAACCTTCAGAAAAGTGCGTCAATGGCCCCGTCGGATCGAAAACACAACCGCTGCTACACGAGCATGCATGTTTCATTAATCACAGCCGACGCCAGGTAATAGCCAGCGGAGTTTAGACTGCAGGGTCAGCCGCAGGTGACGAGAAATATCTTTTTGCCGCTATCTTTTTGTCACGCCTGTCAATTTCAGTGCCTAAACCCACAATCAAGAATAAATGACTGGTTCAAAACAACATTAAAAAAAAAAAAAAGACACACAAACCTATGTGATGTTCTTGACAAAAACAGACCAATAATGTCTGGATAAAATAAAATTAAAAAAAAAAGAGAGAAAACCAAGAATCTTATCTTAAAAGTCAGGGTTTCGTTTCATTACTGAACTTCCCAGAAGCACGCCGCCGCCCAAGAGAGAGAACGCCCTCATAATGGACCCCAACCAGGCATTTCATCCACAGAGTAATTGGCAGTGGCCACCACATGTATGTCTGCTGTGTGTGTGTGTGTGTCTGCGTGTGTGTGGGTGTGTGTGGGTGGTTTTTGAAGTCACGTGCATCTCAGAGGTGAAGTAGAATATCACACAAGTCTGGATGTCTCACACGAAATCTGTCAAATCTGTCCTCTTGTTAACAGTGTTAGAGGATGTTTGTATCGTACTGCAGAGGGTTACATGCCTGAGAATTTTTGTTTAAACAGTCGTTGAGGGGTGGAGGGTGTTCTGCAAGCACGATATCTGTCTAATCTATGCAAAATTTTGTGCATTGTCATCAGATATGGTTGGTCAAATAACTTTATTTGATCTGCAAATGACAGGACCAGCTGTATGAATGTTGACCCTGCTGTAAATGTTAAAATAATAATAAATCTTTTCATCAAGGTTCCTGCTGTCGTCATGTTATCTCTCTTCTCCTTCACTGTATTCAATGTTAAAATCCTTAACCACATCTTCTCCTTGAGGACTAAACTGAAATTAACTGGACTAAAAAGGCCAGTCAACACCTTGTGACCGTGGTCAGCAGAGACCACCCACTAATTCACTGTGGCTTTACAACAACAACAAAAAAATCGCTTGTTCTCTCCGACAAAGTGCGTGCCTGCTGCCAACTGTTTTTTGTTTTGTTTTTTTTAATGTATTTGATTGTGAGAGGTAGGTAGGGGGAGGTAGGGGGGGGTTGGGGAGGGGGCGGGCAGCTGTTAGCCGGGCCCAGCTGTCAATGAAGGCTGGCAGAGACGAGAGAGGAGGAGCTGATTTTCAACAAACCTGTGCACATACACGGTCCCGCAGGAGCGTCGCTTTAAAGAACTCCCTCAAAAGCTCCAGATGATGGTTTGATGTCTCTGTTTACCTCCGCGTATGCCGCATACTCACAATCCCATGCGGACATTAATTATGATAAATGCTGGGATGGAGAGAAGAAAAAAAACATGATCGAATTGGCAGAATCAGGCTGAACGCGAGACGTTTCATGGGTTTGCAGTTCAGATAATCGGAGGGAATAACCACAAAACGCTGCGGTTTTTGCTGCATTATGTCCAGAAATCACACAGGAAGTCCTGAGGTGGGGTTTTTGAGGGAAGTGGTGGTCGCCGTTTATTTCGACTGAGAGAAAATTAATGCACTACAATTTCACTGGGCTGCGTCTCCTCCTGCCCTCCGTAATTATTATGCATGAAGTCAAGTCAAACAAGAAGAAAATGTAAAGGAAATTGTGCTAAAAAATCCTACAATGCAGATTTTTTTCTATTCAAGCCCTTCATTCAGTTATTTCTCAAGCCCATACATCTGCACAGACTGATATCTGTCCCCCCTTTCATTCCTGTGCTGGGGGCTGACTAGCAGAGTGTGGACAGGGAGCCGGGTGGGCACCATTATGTTTAATGGCATGGCTTTAAGAGCCTTTGTAGTTGTGCAAATGGGTTTCCTGCTGCAGCATGTGACTTGGAAGTAGCTCTGTCATGTCTCATGTTTTGTACATTAGTGGGTGAGTGAGTGAGTGAGTCGTGGGAGAGGAGGGGCAAAAAAAACTCTCACCCACATAAACATGGGTTCAATTCCCGGTAAGGAGAGCTCTGGATTAGTCACTCCTTCCAGCAGCGGGCTGATGGGAAGCCAGTGAGGGATTGTTTTCCTTCCGTGTTCTGTGTGGTGGCATCAGAGCATGAACTCCCCCCAACTGATAAAGAAGCGGCTGGTGACAGAATCATTTATTCAACCAACCATGCAGTGTTTTTAAATCTACCCATGTTGTCTGTTGTTGCACCTACAGTACATACAGTATAAAGTGGAGCTATGCAAGTCCTATCGCTTTTTCTCTGTTTTGGTCATTTTTTTTCCTCTCCAGAGCTCCCCCTACAGTTTCAGAGCATATATTTTCACTGTAAAAAAAAAGTTATTGTCTTGTTATGTTGTGCAACTTTCTTTTTTTTTAAATAGGGTAGGCAAAAGCTGCAGCTTCATCTTACACCTTTTCGGTTTGATGATGATTGTGTGAATGGACTGAAATAAACTACTACTACTACTACTCTGCCTCCCTCCTGGCCATGTGCACTTATTTTCAACAACAGTAACTAGGGCTGGGCTTAATTCGGATTCATATCGATCTTCATTTGTAAGATCCGATATCGATTCATAAAATCCTTAGCTCGATCTTTTATCTTATGCCATTTCCTATTTCCTCTGTTGGTCTTCTGCGATCGAATGTTAAAGCAGTTGCATTGTTAATCGCCTGGAGTGGGTCATGTTAAATAAATGTGCATTAATGTAGCTGCTTTTGGGGGTTGTTAATAATGCACCGGGTTAGAGAGTTCCATCCTTGCATAATTTGACTTTGCAGCATTAGTTCTGTGAAAATTTCTTTCATAACCAACTGGTATTAAAACCAAAATATTTCTGAATGAATCGATAGCGAATCGAACATTGTGGACCATGTGAATCTGAATTGCATTGATTCAGTGAATCAGCGATACCCAGCCCTAATGGTAACTTTAACAAAAGATTATGGATTAAAAAGCATGTTTGCGTCGTAGTGCCATAAAGCAGTTCATGGTCTGCCATGATCTGGGACACCGCGATGGAGGCGCTGATCTTAAAGGGGCTGGTTTTCGGCCAAGAGACGCTAAGTGGAAGGTGGAGAGCCTCCATTCTCCCTGTAATAAGTCATTTAACCATCACAATTACTCCGAAGCTTTTTAATTAAGGTAAAAAAAATCTTGCACGGTTCCTCTTTAATTGCCGTGCTGCTCATCAAAACATCTCAGATTTGTGGTTTTGAAGCCGAACACATCAGCTCAGTTTGGAAAATGTTTTTTTTTTAAAACGAGAGCTTCAATAGGCTTTTCATGCCGTCCTGTATTTGTACTGTCAATACATTATTTCAGTCAGAGTGCAAACAGAGGCTTCAACAGGCAGAACATTCAGGCCATTTTAAACACATGAACTCATAATTTTGTCGATACTAATGTGTTCAGTCATGACTCTGAGAGGGAAAAAATCAAAGCCGTCTCTGTGACTCAGACTCTCTCTCGTCTCGTGTCGTTTAGTAACAATGAGACGCTACCTGCATCACGCTCCTTCCACATTCCAGCTACTGCGAAAAAATAAACTCTTCACTCTCCTCATCTGCTGCAGAATCTGTGGTGGATTTGCGATGACAAGTCCCAGCAGAGCCCAAAGAGAGAAAAAAAGAAGAAGAAGGAGAAAAAAAAACAGCCAGCCTACCATCATACAAGATGACTTTAAAAAAAAGAAAAGAAGAAAAAAAAAAGAAGCAGAAAGATCAAGCCAGGGAGGACAGCT
The DNA here is from genome assembly GCA_030347415.2 of Decapterus maruadsi. Taxonomy (NCBI): domain Eukaryota; kingdom Metazoa; phylum Chordata; class Actinopteri; order Carangiformes; family Carangidae; genus Decapterus; species Decapterus maruadsi. The sequence continues at coordinate 4,945,609 of CM064888.1, read as the reverse complement.
CCCCCGCAATTCAAACAGAATTTATTTTGCCTGTAAATTGGTTTTCGTCACAACTGGCTGTCAGTGTTGGCGTTTGTGGGTTTCAGCGTGTCAGATTTGACACGACTCCCCTTCAGTAGCTAAGGGCTGTATAAACACCCACCAACCCCGCTGGGGAGCAGCCATCGTCTTTAGATCCAGATGCAGCGACTTGACAACACTGATCATCCCCATCATTGGCCCCCCCCCCCCCCCCTCCAGCCCTCCTCCTCCTCCCTGAACTCACCAGAGATGTACTGCCTGAAGCATCTGATTGGTCAAAGCACGACTACTGGGAGAATCACAAATGCAGCTGTTCGCTTCAGTGTAACAGGGTTAGAGTCAGGAACTGGTGACTACGAGTGAATCCGCATACGTTTTTTTATCGGTTCGGCGTTTGGTCCAGATGGAAACGGCGTCTGGAAACAGGTCCCCAAGCGGGAAAATCCCAGCGTTGTCGTGTAGATGGCCAAAACGGATCTTTAGTGCAACTATGATGTCATAACCTGTAAACTGTGCAACACTGATGAATGTATACAGTCTGGGGCGCCGTGTGGTGCAGTCGGTAGAGCAGGTGCCCCATATTCAGAGGCTACAGTCCTCGGTGCAGTCGGGCCCGGTTCGAATCCCACTTCAGGCGGCCCTTTACTGCTTGTCATTCCCCCTCTCTCTGCCTCCCCATTTCCTGTCTCTCTCAAATAATCATCTGTGGTCATATTTGCACTGTCAACATTTAAAGGGGACATATTATGGAAATATCACTTTTTGAAGGCTCTTTAACAAATAAAAAATGTAATGTGCAGGCTCCCTAGGTTGAAATGGTTTGAAGAGCTGTTCCCTCAGTTGTTCTCCAGTGATGTAACTAGGTTTTAAATTTGCATAACCCCACCCCTACCTGGTACCAGTAGAAGGGGCGGGGCAAGCAGTGGTTCATTTGCATTTAAAGGGACAGGCACTGAAACCAGCCGTTCTGAACAGGGCTGTTTAGAGAGGATGAAAAGAGCTGTGATGTTTGATCCTTGGGGGATTTTGACCAAAACATGTCACAGACATGTCTTTAAGACACCTAAGAACTATTTTAATCTGTGGAAAGGGAGCATAATATGTCTCCTTTAATGGACTTATAATGTTTGGAGTTTGAATACAGCACCATTTGTGGTGTTTGGGCTATTTGTTTCAGCCGATCCGTGTGTATGCAGTTATTTCTCGAAACGATGCCGAAAAAAATTCAAAACGATCATTTTGGGTGAAGCTCCGTCACCATGTGGACGTTCGGCCGACAGCTTGTCTGTGTTGGACAAAAATTCCCCATCAAAACTTTCTGGAGGAGGTGAACGGCACCATCACATCTGATGACTTGCACAATTCACAACGACTGGCAGGCCGGTTGCTTTACTGTCCGTGCCCTGAAACACCGTCCCTCCTGTCTGTGCACATCTGCAGCGGTGGCCGACACAGGAGCCACACCGCGTCAATCACATCCTGACAGATCCACGCTGCAGGGGCCAAAAAAGCAGGGTCACGGCAGACAGACAGCAAGCACACATGGAAAAATTACAGGATTTATTGCTTTGAATAGATGTTGCAGAACAAGACAGATGGAGAAAGAGTCGGACGGAATAAAACCCATTTTTTCCCAGGATATGTAACATGCGAAATTTTCTTTTACGCGTTTATGCCCAATTAACTAGTCAAACAAAGGAATTCCTCCCGCACCCCCTGAAATGTGAGAAATGCAGACCCTTTGCGCCAGTTTATGGTATGATTATAATTTATGCCATCTCCTCAGAGGCGCTTGCACACTGTGCGTCTTTTGTGCAGCCCCGTTGCTTTAATCCCAGGAGGAAGAAAAGAGCCAGTGTCATGCGGTCAGGAGGCATTTTAGTCAGACAAAAAATTTGTGTCAGCACTTTCTGCCTGGGAGTGTGAGAGGCCGGCATTCAGAGCTGTTAGCCTCTTTCTCAGAGGAGAGCCGGGGTTTAATGGGACTACTCTTCCACTCCATTTGCCGGGGCCGCGTCGCACAGGCCGCAGCTGCATACATGTGAGGCAAGCAACTGTCACTCCGCATACCTCTCTCCCTGCATACCGCGAGCTCCACGCCGCCTTAAACAGCTGACAGAAGCTGTTCATCTTCAGACGAGCACTTCTGAAAATCTAAACAGATTAGAGACATAATGTGTTTGGATAAAGACGACCTTAAAGCCTGGCAATGAGCCTGCAGACGCCTCCTCTCCTCTCCTCGCTCTCTCCATCTACCTTATTTACTGGTAAAAACTGCTCGCGGTCGTTCATATGGACCACGGCGGCACCAGAAAAGGCTCGGCTCTGAAAAACTTCTTGTGAAATGAAATGACTTTGGATCCATTTCAGAGCCAAACAACAATTTCATGGCTGGCCAGCTGCACAGTAATTACATATGGCCCCAAGCCGACACATCGATCAGCGCTGGGGGACACTTCTTCAAAAATAAGACTGTTTTTGACGGACAGCTTCTCCAGGAGGCGACGCCACCTCCTCCACCTCCACCACCACCACCACCACACAACGCCACATTGTGAAAATGTCGATAGAGTTTTCCTGGATAAGCTGCAGAGTTATTTGCTCTTGACCGAGTAGAAATAAAAAATGAAAATTGAAATTCTGCAGCGTCTTCGATAAGCATTCAAATCAATTTAATAAAGTCTGAGCTTAAATTCATTCAGAAAACTTGCACTAAATGGAAAAAGTTGATGTCATTTCTGGTAAAGACAAGCGATGTCCTGTAAGCTCACACTCATGCACAACTTGTTTTCCTGTGACATGTTAAAACAAGCTCAAGGCCCATATGATAATGTCAGACAGACCGCCAGAAGGGAGTTGACTACAAGGACCTGCCTCATCTTCACACTGACTGTTTCACATACACATGCACCTGCACGTTCCCCAGACTAACTGCAACCGGCGCACTTTATTTTTAATTTTCATCCATTTTTATTGATTTTATTTTTATTTTCGAATGATTCTCTTGTTTTTAAATGTCCTTTTGATTTGAACAGCTTCTCACTCCCATGTTAAACAAGGTTTTTCATGACAACTGAATTGAGTTGAGTTGAATTGAATTGAATAAATTAAGTTTAAGTCCATTCACAAAAACAGTCATTTTACCTCTAACACATGAGCAGCTGATCTAACACTGCTTGTGTGACTTTCCACTGTGAATAAACTAGTCAGATCATTTCCTGAAGTAGATCTACCACACAATAATCCATAGAAGTCACCACATACAGTAGTAGTAGTATGAGTACGAGTATTGAGTACATCGCCTACACATAACTCATCTCTTTGGGTCTGGGTTGCGAAACTGGAGGTTAACAATGCGTCTCTGTTCTGTGAATGTCACTCCATGTGATGACCTTGGTGTGATGCATCGCTAGGTTGTAAAGAGGGTCCCCCCCCCCCCCCACAGTGATATACGACGGTTCAAGTGGCGTGAAACTTGAGAGATGACTCACCATGAGTAGACGGGCAGGGCAGGTCTCCAAATCCGGCTTTGAGGGCAGTGAGGCGCTACATTTCACTCGGTCCCCGATTCCTCTCCGGAGGGGATGCCCGACAGTTCTCTACAAAAGGCAACCAAAAGAGAAAAATAAAAAAATAAAACTTGAACTCGAGGAGATCAACGGACCGAGAGTCCCGTATTGACACACAGCAGAAAATCAGCAAACAGCAGCATCTGACATCCGAGGTGCTCAGTGGCGTGGTTAAGTCTACTACGACGGCCCGGCGCTGTCACTGTCCACTCCGTTCACTGTTGATGATCTTTGCCCAAACAGAGAGGACAAACAGCGGTCGGCTGCTCTGTCTGGGGAAGGCTACAACAAGGGCGCTTGTTGTCAAAGGGCAGATTGGGACAGTGGACAGTTGTCACTCTCTTCAGCAGGAGGAGGGGTGAGAGAGGGGAGGGGGGGTAGGGGTGAGGGGGGGGGGGGGTTGTTATCTGACATGAAGTGCTGCATTCAGAGCTGTGATGTCGGGCCACGCAGCTCCCAAAGCACTCCACACCAAATGTGTCATTATGTCAATAGGCAGAGAGAGAGGAGGGGGAAGAAGGGAGGGGGGCGGGGGTTGAAATTTCTGTGTGGGAGACATTATGTGATGAGAAACACTAAAATCAGGGAGGGAGATGTAAATAAATCAAAGTTAGTTAGTTATTTGTGCAATAAAATCATCTTTGCAAAGATTGATTAAGGTTAAAAAAGGAGATTTCTAGAAAACTAGATTTGCTACGCAGCTAATGAATGCATGTGAACAGCTGTTGAATGAAAGGTTCCTTCCTTTACTTGATGATGGCTGAAGCTCTTTAGCGATTAGTTATGAAGCAACAGCAAAACATACAAATTGGTCCTTTAAAACTATATTCACACATGCAATACTTGTTGGAAGCTAAAGGAGCTATAATATGTAAGAAATGTTCATAAAATGACCCAATATACTGAGTAATCATGTTAATCTGAAATACTGACAATAGTACAGCCAGAATATTCGCATTTAAACATTTTATTTGCAGCACGCAAATTATGTTTATGTTTTGATTTTATGGATTTCAGTGGCTTTTGAATCGTGTACAGGCATCGTGTACAAAAATAGAATTTTGCACAAAGTTTGGCCTACATCGTCTGATAGATTAGTTTTTACACTAATTTTATGACCCAGAGTGGGCTCAAATTCAATTTTCTTTTCTGTACACCTTTTACACCTTTTACCATTTTATTTGCATCACGCAAATTGTGTTTTTGGCCTTTTGTACCTCCACCCACGGCTTCCTGCACGAAGTCAGTGGTGATTCGGCGTCCAGGTTGCCAGTTGAGCTGCAGCTACAAGCACTGTGGATTATGTCTGACGTTACTAACATTAAAAGACCTCGCTATGCTATGATTCTCAGATGTATTGACAAAAGCAGAAACAAAACCAGGAGGAAGAGGTTTGAAAGGTGGAGACGACTGAAAGCGAAGAAGAATTTGAGGACAGATGCAGGAGTAGCCATTTTTTTCCTGGATACAAACCTAGCTTTTTGCACAATAATCCATTTTACCAGTGCATGCATACAGCTTTCTTGTCTTGGCTTTGGTGGCGTAGAGACTATGTGAGTGAGTCCCAGGGTACCATAAGCTAACAGAGGTTAGCTTGTGGCTATCTGGCAACCTGCAGCAACAGCTTTGGCCACAGTCTTACATATCGCTCCTTTAAGTTATAATAAAATGCTCCATTATCAAAAGATGTAAATGCAAACAGCAAAAAAGTAAATAAAAAAAAAAAAAAAACTCTCAGTCCTGCTTCTGCGAGATCAATGCAGTCGACGAAGACGATGGTTTTGAAACAGGAAGCTGAATGTCACTTAGGCACAAAAGAAGTCGTCAGACCAACTGCAACACCATAATCAAGATTCCTCGAGGGTGTCACGTGGACTTTGAATACTTCTCTCACTTTCTAATTATAGTTTTCCACATTGCTCTCAGTGGGGAACATTTTGCAAGACTTAATCTGAATTTTGCACCAAGTTGCCAACACATTAATTAAGCCGAGCCCAACCAATGGGAGTCTGAATAAGTTACAGCAATAATAATGAGAAACAGTAAGAGAGTCGTATCGCCATCGTTCATTTGATTTTCTTTCTTTTTTTTTTTGGAAAGCGCTTGTGTTCGGGGGCTTTGCACGCTTGGAGGGGGAATTTAAATGGCTTCTGTGATGCTTGGGGTAACACTTGGCTTTATTTTTTAATTTGAAGCAATTATAAAATGTTTGTAAAATCCCACACACTGATCCTTTGATGAAATGCAATCTCCCCCATCAGAAACTTCTTTTGTCTCTTCTGCATTTTCTCTTTTCTTAAGTTTGTTCAAACTGTTTTCATGCAGCACTGGAGGAGTTTTACCGAAGATGGTCGAATCGCTAATGGTTTGGAGGTTAAATAAAAATGGCAGAGGCTGCAGAGAGAATAAGAGGAAGAAAAAAAGACACATAACATTTTCCAAGGTCAGCTCCACTTGTCACTTGGAGCCAGTGGGGTCACAGAGGCTCGGGCAGCTGTCCCCTCAGTAGATGATGATTAGAGGAGAAGCAAGAGCGCAAAAAAAGAAAAAGGGAAAAAAAAACACCTCCCTGTACTGTGCTGTTCTGTGCTGCTTGTCTGGTTTACGACGATACGGCCTGTCGCAGCGAAAGCAGGCAGAACCGCGGTCCCACAGACGGCCCGCTGAAACCTCAGTCATGTGACAGAATGCATAATTCTCCTTTGTCCACTGGGTGTCTGTATTATTCACTGAAAAGGCCAGAAATTAGATCAAAACAAATTATGCGACCGACACTCCAAAATCCCCACTTGGCTGATAAATATGGCATTTAAAGCGCCAACTCCTCTCATCTCCGTCCTCATAGGCCACAAGTGTTCCAAGCTTTCATGTAATACAAATGAATGCCTCTGTGTAACATCCATGTTTGCCTCCTAATCAGCGGCTAACGTGCGCTGCTTCACATCCGAGAACAAGACTCTCTGAGCCGACCGGAGGGAACAGCCACTCAGACAAATTGGCCGGCTTAGACCAGACGCCACGCTCGCAACAAGGTGTCCGACTCCTCCACGGCCGTGTTATGTCTATCTACCTGCAGAGGGTCTGAGAAATAAAAACACGGGGCGCTGCAGACCAATTACTAGCATTAAGAAAAGAAGAAGAAGAAGAAGAAGAGGAGGAGGAGGGAAAGAAATATCACCTACCACTGTTATTGCCACTTAATTTACATTATACTGTCAAGGCTGGAGATGCAGGAAAACAAGCCGCTGTGAATTCAGAGCAAATAAAGACAGGCTTGTAATTGCAAATTGAATGGAGGCCCGATGGAGAATAGGATCAATACTGTCTTTATTCCATGTGTCAGTCTGGAGTCATACAAAAGACAAGACAGTTACTATACAATGAAAGCAGTTGTTGCCTTTCAGACGACTCATCAATTGTCTTCATGGTCTTTTTTTTGCGCTTCTGTGGCTAATTCGCTCCCCGACGTGTTTGACGAGCCCGATCTGTCAACATTAGGATTCGATAACCGACCGACCGTCCCATCATTTTCACCACCGTCAGTCAGGTTTTTAAATGCTTTTGTTGTTGAACTAGCGGCTCTATTATTTACAGTTATTATCTATTTTAATTTGATTTCCACTGTTGTATTTACTGTGACAATAAAGTTTATTGTGTAAATGTGAAACCTCCCAGTCCGTGCATCGCTGTCACATAATCAGACAAACAATAAGTCATTTGTAAGTTGATATGTGAAACTAAGAAAACAAACATCTACATCATCATAATGGGCTCAAAGATAAAACTAAACATCTCCATTTTTGACTGTCCATTTTTGCACTCGAATGAAGTTGCAAAGGGAAAGAACTCCAGACACCTGACTCACTTCTGCCAATTTTTTTTTTCAGCTGAGCACCTCAGAGCTTCCGGGAGAAATTTCTTTCCACAATTTGCATAAAGTTAATTAAAAAATGTTCAACTTTTTAAAAACAACTTTATTTTTGTATTCCCAAGTTGTCTCCTAGTCCCAAGATTGTCCCCGGTCTGCTTTCCACCATTAGTCCTCCACACCCACAGAGCTGTGTTACTAATGTGACAAACTCTCTCTAACCGGATGCAAAACTTGTTTTCACCTGCTCCAGCATCATTTAAGCACAGGTGCCTTTTCATCGCACACCCAGAATAAGAAATTACTTCCTTCATGGTTCATTAAAACATGTAGCCACTGCTGTCATGTGGGGTGCCAGTAAAAGAAGAGGCTGAAAAGCAGCATGTAGCATCCATTGGACTGACTTTTAAAAGGTGGCATATAGTCAGAAATGTCTTAGTTGATTATAAAATAGGTATGTGTTCTGTATTAATATTAGGAATATGAATACTAATTACTTTATTACTAATACTGTCAAAGTTCCAAAGTGTAGAAGCCATGAGAAAAACCTTAAACTTTAAACCTCTTAAAGAGGAACTATGCAGAATTTTTTACCTTAATTAAAGAGCTTCAGGGTTTTAAAAAAAAAAAAAAAAAAAAAAACTAGTTCCAGGGAGACTGGAGGCTCTCTGCTTTCCACCTAGCGTCTCTTGGCTGAAAACCAACCTTGTAAGATCAGAGCCTCCAACCCGGTGTCCCAGCTCTCGTCTCTGCAGCACTGCGACATGAACGTAACGTGCCCCGTACCCCGTAATTTCTTGTTTATGACAGACAAGACTACACAAAATATACACATTGTAACATGGTATATGATAAATAATGTTATGCACCGCTCTATAGACTGAAAAAAAAACAAATGCACATGGCCGAGAGGAGGGTTAGGAGAAAAGACCAGACTTGCATAGTTCCCCTTTAAAACGAGACATCTAGACTTCTGTAACTTTGTGATGTCACAAGGAGGGAAAGCCAATCTGCTATTACTAGAGCTCCAGAGAGAAACCTGAGAGGAGATTTCAACACTGAGAAAGTTTTTGGTTCTTAAAACTACTAATACGTCTTCTTATGGATCTCACAACTTCAAATAAAAAACATCATAAACATGTAAAATACGAGACCGCAAATCCATGTGCGTCCTGCCTCCAACCGCCTACTTATATCCTAAAAACCTAAAAATTCACCGACCGCTTTTATCACAGCGAGCCAAAATAGAACAGGCGCCCAGCAGGTGTCCGCGCTTTAAGTGGCAGGTACAGGTTTGAATGACAAATTGTCTCTGAATTAACACAGGGAGCTTTTTTTTTTTTTTTTCGCCATCTGTTGGTGCACACTGCAAAAAAAAACAATAAGAAATCTGCAGATGCTTTGCAGTCACTCGGCTATTTTGAGAACTAGAGTTTGATCTTATTCAGCGTTGATCGAGATGAATGAATCGTTTAGGGCAAATGCAGTCTGAAAGCTGCTCTGGCAAAAAGAGGGGCTGGAGCCTTCAAAGCGTTGAGAATGGGATATGGTTAAGAGAGCTGGTTTAAAGCGTCGCATAAGATTAGCCTCTTTCTTAAAATCCGTCTCATTACAGCAGTTATATCTCGTAAAAAAAAAAAAGAGAGAGAGAGAGAGGACGCCGGGAATATTACAGCATCCACCATGGTCACAGAGCCTGGAGGAGGATCTGCAGCCAGAGGAGGCGTAAAGACTGTGACTGACCAGAGGAGGAACAGATTAAAGGAAGAGTATGAATCCTGTTTTTTTTTTACTTGTTTCCAATGGTGTCAATGTGTGTTATCTTATGTGCATTAATACAGACAATTTCCCCAGCCAACCTCTGTGTCATTAGCTCTCATTACCGCCGAGTCCATGTTAAAAATGTATGCTTCGGGGGCCTCCTGCGTCTTGTTGGCTAAATGAAAAGGAAACATATTATAGTTTCCTTGGAAGTGGCATTAACACTCTGTGGGGTTTTCAGCTGGATATCAATTAGAGGCTCATTAGGCATTTAGACATGGCGGTCCCTCTGGCTTCCTGTCGCCCACTGTGAAACCGGCTGACCCCCTTACCTTGAGGGGGGGGGGCTGGCACTCTCAGGCTTTTTAGCACTGGGAGAACAGCTGTCAAGCCATTGCGTCAGATCAGGCAATGTAACCTTCAAATCTTAGATCTTCAAAGAACACATTGTTTGGAAATATCCACACACAGATATATATATATCTTTTTTTCCATTTAAAAGGGGCTATGGGAACGAAAGAGTAAGAAAGTTCTCAGATGTTCAGAAAAAACTTGATTCTCTTCAGACTTTTTTTTTGCAAATTCATGGTCATTAAATCTCTGTTGCATGAATTCAGTGAAGGATGAATTTTCACTGAAGCAAAAAAGGCCAATATCACACTGTTGAAGATGCTCTGCTACAAGAAAAAGCTGTAATTTTAGACCTTTATTTTTAGATAACTGCCCCATTGTAACATCGTATACTACACTGTTGGGTTGTAATTATTGCTATTACTAATCTGTGTGTAACTGAAGCCGTCAGATAAATACAGCCGAGTGAAAAGTGCATTTACTTCCACAATGCAGCAGCACGGAAGTATAAAATGGCACAAAATGGAATTACTTGACTAAATGTATTGTGTTACTCTGCAGCACTGGATGAATTAAGAGCTTAGTTGGTCTTTTATGCTTCCCAGCTTGAAGGGTGTGCTGCAGAGAAATGCATTTGGCTGCATGTTTGCGTATGGTATTTACTCACCCAGCCTCATGCAGCTCCTCTTTTATTCCTGCCCCTTGGTGTGCAGTTTGGGGCAGAGGTGGTAGGGAGTATTTTTAGACAAGACTCAGAGGGGACTGTGTGTTCTGACTGCTAACACAATGAACTCTCATGCCTGAACAAGGACATATTTTCGGTGACTGGAGGCCAAGTAGACCAGACCACTCCCCTATACCTTCAAAACAAGCCACTGTTGAAGAAGGCCACTCGCTGGAATGAGCCCCGCTGCCGCCTTGTATGGGATCTGTCACCACGGCCATTTATCTTCTCATAACATAGGAAACTAGCTAATCCTTATACAAAAAAGGGGTTTCAATGCATTTTGTTGGTCTCTGCATTAACACACATACAGTCACACAAAACCCCGGTGTCACCAAGGGGTAGAGAACTTAAAGCTACCCATAGTCAAACTACAGTGGAGGCTTTTTTCTGCACAAACCCCATGCAGCTGCAGGCACTGCGGTCAAAAATCTGACATTTTGTTGAACTGGAAAAAAAATGAAAGCATCTTTTTGATCTGCTTCGGCTTTCCCTTTTGAAATTTACAAGTGTGCGTGGCCTAAGTAAAACCATCTTGGCTCGAGCAAAACACAAAAGTGTGGCTGAAAGGAGCCTTAAAAATAGCTCGCATGCTGTGCCACGTAGCATTACACAGCTGCAGACTGACAGCACGCAGGGCAGGAGCCACTTCACTTAAAGGTTGAATATGTAGAATTTTTATTAAAAGCTATATTTTAAAAAAAATAATACATCCACAGTGCGTTTTGAGGTGAACAGAATGAAAGTATTCCTTCTCCACAAAAAAATTTTTTTTAGTCTGAATTAATATTTTTAACATTTTTTGACGGGCTCGACAATGACTTTTTGTCAACGTTCTGTTTACATTCCTACCTGCCTGTAGCCGACACGTGGATCACTAATCAGCTGTTTTCCTGCCTCCTCCCGGTCGTACAACTAAGCCTTTTCAATAACCAATCGGTGGATCAATGGATTATCATTTACATGTTAGGATGGGTGTATTTGTGTAGTCTAATCTGTCATAAACACGTTTACTGTCGCCGACTCCCGGTGCCTCGGAGCTTTTTTTTTTTTTTCAACTTCACGAGAGCAGCGACAGCGCAGGCTCTGAGCGCAGGTTTGGTTTCCAGCAGCGGTGTGGAAGGCATGAGAGCCTCCACTCTCCCTGGAACAAGCTACAAGTCATTTATTATGCTGGTAATGACGGTAAAAAGGTAAAAATAAGGTAAATCCTGCATCGTTCTCCTCCTCTGCTGTCCTCTGATCAGAACGGAGTCCCTAGCAACGGCCCGTTTTACCTAGCAACGGTCTAACGTTCTGTTATTGTTCTGGAAATCCTACATAGTCAACCTTTAACTGTGACTTATTTAATCAGATTCTGTTGCTTGTGGAGGCTGCATTCACCCGGTGGCAGTGGGAAACGTCACTTCTTTGCAAACTTAGGTTCTCTTCTACCTATGAATCAATATAAATATGAATAGCAAATATTACACGTTTGGCTTGTTCGGCAGTAGGCCTGCACGATATCAGTGCAATGTGCATTGTTCAATGCTGCAATGACTCTATGACTGAAATATTCACGCGTGCAACACTGCCATTAACAAACTCCAAACATTTTAAGTCGACTAAACATGAGAAGTCATGGCAGTTATATGTTGATCGACGCCACATGGATGCGTTTCAGGCGTGCCATTGCTGTTGTTACGTTACGTCGAGCTGTGTGAGTCAGGTTACAGGTATGAGGACTATGAGTGTGGAGGCATAGCTGCCTGTAAATAAAACTTAAGGCACCTACACAACACCATGACAACAATGTCAACAATCTGTGTCTCTCACCACCCTGTCTTGTTAGACAAATACACAAACATTACAAAGACAATAATAGGACAATGTGGGGCGAAGTGTCACTGAACAACTCCACTGTCAGGACAGTGAGCTGGGAGCTTCGGTGTTGAATATGTGAGTAGTTTGATGCAAAGCGAAACTTTGGTTTATAATTGTTGCGTCGCATATTCACGTCGCTGCTGATATGAACGGTCTTGATACTAAATATTTCACAGTATTTCGCATTTTCACACGTCTTACTTGTCCTATTCAGCAGCTACACACAGTTACACTAAACAGAAACATTTCCATGGCAAGGATGTGACGCCAAACCATGAGAAAATTCAAAGGGGAATCGAGTTCAGCCACAGAGATAAGATAGTCACAGTCCTCCTCGGTCAGTTTCATATTTACTTAGTCCAAGGCCGAGCACAGAAATAAGGTTTTTCATATTACGTTTGGCAGCGCAAGAGGAAGTGTGATATGAAAAAGCTTTTAATTTGTAAAGCATAAAGGTTTTGAATGTCAACCTGTTGCGACTTGGACTGAAATTGGAGCTGAAAGCATCAAATTTGAAAAGATGGACCTTCACAAGCCTTTGGCACTTTCATTTACGGTAATAAAATCATTTTCGACACGACGATGACGCTATATACACAGAACTGATTCTCTCCAGGTCAGCTCATATATGAGTGTACAGATGTGGACCTGTGCAGCTGGAATGAAAACATGGAGACTTGTCCGACAGTCTATGGTGGTGCCAAATGACGCGATAAGAAGAATAAGACGGGAATATCTCAAACAAGATGAAACGATAAAAACGGAGAATTCCTCGCCGACCGATAACACACTAGTGTCGTCAGCTCAGAGGAATGTGTGAATAAAGCTGTGAATATTTGTTTTAAAACAATCAGAATAAGCCACGACCACGCTGTGAACCGGCCTCTCTGGAGCTGGATATTATCTCGCTCCTCATGGGAAGATGCAAGGTCACACACGCAGAGTATAAAAGCAGTAGCTGACAAAACAAGCTGTGGAGTGGATGGCGTGGTTTGTCAGCCATAACAAACATGTTTGCAACTCAAGATGGCTCAGGTTGCATCTGCGTCCTCCTCTCCTCTCCACACACACCCCTTCCTCCTCAATCACGGGCGCTCAACACAAAGGCGATCATTGACAACAGTGTGGGCTCAGACTCAAAACAACGCTACTTTTCATTTTTTAAAAATCCCTTTTCTTCCACACTCCTACGCTCGTCGTCACACCCTGTTTTAGCGCACAAAGCCAACGGAGGCTGCTGGATTAAACAACAACGTGTCCACTATGTTCTGCAGACACTCAAATGCCTGGCAAATTATAATGAAGTTAACCCATTAAGGGGCGCTTTGCTTCAGAGGCCCTATGTATCTCCCACTGCTAACTGCGAGATGAACAGTGGAGCTATTTAGATATGACAGAGCCGTAGTGTTTCATTGACAACTTCACGGCAGCCCACAGATCACGTTACAAAGCCTTGGCAGCGGCGTCGTCGATGTACAAGCATTAAGTAGGTGGCACGGTGGTAACCCCCTATTTATCTTACGCTGAACCTTTTATAGCTCGCTGTTGAAAGGCGCAGCTTTCACTGTGCGGATGGCAAAGTCCTCCGATAATCTGCTAATACTGACACCAGATGTGACTGAGGAGAACAGAGGAGGAGGAGGAGGAGGATGAGGACGATGATGATGCTGCACAGGAGACATCAGGAAGTATCTAGTGGGTGTACAAGTTAACGTTTTCTCCATCACATTGCAAAAAATAAAGGCTGTACGGAAGCGTATTGCATTCACTTTTCATTTTTTCTGTTTTTCGTGGTAACTTTTTTCTGACTTAACGAGATTTCAAAATCCCGCGAGAAGCTCCCACCTGCAAGTGACCGCTGCAGTCCAGCCTCCACTTCATCACAGATCTAATAGATCTTAGATCCATGAGATCCATCCATGGATATGCTCCACAAAAAATACAGTCCAGCCATCGCCGGTATAGCTTTTTAAAGGAAAACCCCACTAATTTTTCTAATTTTTAATTTGTTCTCAGTAAATTCAGATTTATATTGAAAGAAAACTACCTGTTAGGGATGCACCGATACCGATACTGGTATCGGGTATCGGTCCGATACTGTTGTAATATACTGGTATCGGTATCGGTGCAATTTAGCGAGTACAAGAACCAATACCAGTGCATGCAATTGCTCTGCATGAAGACCGCGATCAGAGGGTGGTTTTGCATCTTTGTTGTATTATTTTTTTAGATCAGAGGCTTGTTACAACAAATTTTGTTGTAACAAGCAAATTTTTCCAATTCATTGTTTTGACTAATTTGTTTTTTTGTTTGAAAAAAATCGGCATCGGTACTCGTGGTATTGTGCATCCCTACTACCTGTTATTACAGAGCATCACCTCAGAGAGTAGCACCTTTATTTTGAAATCAGTCCTTACGTTACTTGCAGGTGGGAGCTTCTCACAGGATTTTGAAATCTACCAAAAACAAAATATTCAAAAAAACAAACCAAGAAAAAACAATACTTTTTTTATTATTCAAGTGAATGCAATACGCTTCTGTAAGCTTGTTGTTGATTGCTGCAGCCTTCAAACCTGATGAACACTCTGCCATTCATCTACCATCAGCAGCTGGGGTCGGCTCAAGCAGCGAGCTAATAGGCTAACAGGGATCTTTGGCTCCCAGGAGGGAAAGTTTGAGTGGCAGACTGATTGGATACAGCCGCGTAGCCAATCTTTGTTATCTAACAGCCCCCTCGCCATCTTGGCAAGAATCAGGTAATGCCATGTAATTTAAGAGGTGGCACAGAAGAAAATAACGCGTGTAACACTTCTGCTCGTCTAGAGAGAAGTGATTAACTTGATTTCATTAACGCTGCAATGCAGCAAACAGAGAGTCTCCGGTCACGGCAGCAGTAACTGCCAATATGAAATAAATCTGTGCAAAACTGTGGGGAAACTGGAAATGACTTCCCACACACGTCCCCGGTCAGAACAAGAGTCTGTTCTCAAACTGCGTTCACACACAAAAAAAGACACACATCAGTTTGAACGTGCTGTTGCATGTCAGCATCTTTCAGTTTTTTGTTTTTTTTTAAAAAGAACATTTTCTACATTCACACCGAGATGCCAAAACAACAGAGCGCCACTTAAATTTCCTCTGCAGGGCATTCACAGGCCACTTGAGCCGGCAGCTGTACTCCATTTACACCAAGTGGCTTTCCACTGTTTTCAAAGCCTTGTTTATTGTTGGTTGCTCAGAACGCAGCGGTGCCAGCGACTCACTTCTGATTATATGACGATGAATATGATTATGGCTAGTTCTGTTCATTCCGATGTCTGGCTTGCACAGGTAGATTTCTGCACGTGGCTGCACAAAAGGTTATCTGACCGTTTATTTTGCATGCTGCAGAAAAAAGAGGGAGGTTTTAATCTGGGAGTTGCAGCAGTATATTACACACACATACACAGCCTTTGATCTCTCCTGATTTGAAACAGCAGATCTTATAACGCACACCTTCTCTTCTGGGACATATAGAGTTGCTGCTGTAATGATCTGTAAGCAAGGGCTCGTGGCAACTGAACACATGCTTCTGCCAGATACAAATCACAATGCCGTGTAGTAGACAGACTAAAATATGAAGTACAAAAAAGAAAAAACCTAAACCTCAAGTTATAATAAATTGATGCAGTGCTCCCATTTATTGTTATGGAGCTGTAACTAGGCCTGCATATCACAATAGTCCCCCTTGTTCATAGCAGAGGGAACAACTACAGCACTTTGATCCTGCGCTGTATTTTTAGCCGAGCTGCTGGATTCTTGTTTAAGGTGTATATCCGACTCCTTTGAAGAAAAACAGGCAACAACATGTACGAGAAATACACAACAGCCTCACCAGCAGCTTTCTCTGAATCCGTTCACTTCTGAATCACAGACCGTACAAAATTGCACACGTTAAAAAAAAACTGCAGCACTGTTGTCGTTGAGAGGACTCTCTTCTCTGCGATAACGACCCCACAGACAGAAATGAGAAGTGCTCTTTGTGATAAATAATATACCCACCACCAGAACAAGCTCAGCTGTCTGAAGGGGCGGTTGATTCCTAATACAAACTTCCAAGACCTTCCACGTGGTCAGCGTCGAGTCAAAAGTGAAGCCGTGAATGTGACCAACTCCCCGACTGCCAAGGAGACAGAAGGGTAAAAAGCTGAAAACAAAGCTAAAATAAAATAAAGTAAAGTGAAATAAAATGGGGGCCGGCTTGCCTCAGAGTCGGCTTGCTAACAAGAAAGAAACGAGGCACTAAGACGACGCCTTTTCCGCATCATTATTACACAATCAAAGGGCCACACCGAAGATGAGGGACATGCCTGGGGAGAATCCGTAGCTCATTAAAAGAGTTCAGTGCACCGTTTCTTCCAAATGAGCCAATTTCCGCTATGAAGATGTGTCTTATATCAGTGCACCTGTGTTTTACTATACTGCCACTCATTAGCTCTGCACAAAGTCCGCCATGCCTTGCATTTCTAATGCGGCTGCCGGCCTCCCTCGCCTCCTCCAGGGGCTTCAACTGACTTATGGGCAAAGACGGAAATAAATCACGACCAAAATATCAATTGTAATTCCCGCTACGCTGCATTTTTTTTCCAAACTGATGATCATGCTGTTCATACGACAGTACACACATACACAGAACATGCACTCATGTGTACGCAAAACTGAAAAGCCTAGCGTTTATTTTTTTGTTTTTTTTCCAGTAGGCTTTCCTGCTTTTCCTGATTGAAACAGCATAAAGGAGAGCCATTTGTACTCGGCGCTCGGGGGAAATGAATCAAAACATCCCTGAGGATGACACCTTTATTCCCGGTGCAGGAAACACAGCTCACATTTTCAGAGCTGATAAGATTCAGAGAGCGACAACCCCCGTGCCGTCTGTCTGCAGGCCGTGGGATGCAGCGGCAAAAGAGTCGTTTTAGCTCATTAAAAAAAACAAAAAACAGACCTTTTCATATCTGGAGGAGCAGTAGTCAAACACTCTTGTGCAGTTAGGAGTCTCTTAATGAAGTGCAACCACTTTAAAAGGACACAAAGTGCAGCGTCAGCTATAGTATATATGGTAACTTACAAGTATAAGTTGTATGAAAGCGTCTATAAACAACAGCTGGTGACTCTTCAAAGGAAAACTGAGGAGTTTAAACTTGATTACACTCACACAAGATTAAGCAATGACATTTTCTGACAAAGTGCTGTAATTTACTTCAATTTGTCCCAGCATGCCTCAGTCTCTGCTGACTTTAACAGCCATTTTACACATTTCCCCCCAAAAAAATGACCGCTCAGTACGACTGAGTAAGAATGTACTTGAATATTTTAGCTGGTGAGGTTAAGTTGAAAAACTCTCCACATCTTAACATCTGTCAAAACTGACTCGGTGGCGGCGTTACATGATCAACTGACTGGCAATTCAAAACAGATCGTCCCTTTACCAACAGGTCCTCCAAGTGACACAACTAAAAGACGATGTTTTTCTTTGGCTGATGAAACCTGTGTTGACAAATATGTTTAATGATGCGACATGGTTTGGTTATGTTTACAGGAAGGGGTTTGGTTTGGGTTGTGACATCACAAAGTTACAGAAGTCTAGATGTCTCATTTTAAAGGAGAACTATGCACGTTTGGTCTCTTCTCCTAACCATCCTCTCGGCCATGTGCATTTTGTTTTCAACAAAGCCGGTGAGAAATCAATCCAAGGAGCGGTGGATAACATTATTTATCATATACGATGTTACAATGTGTATTTTTGTGCTGTTTTATCCGTCACAAACAAGAGATTATGGGTTACGGGTAGCATTTGTGTCACAGTGCTGCAGAGACGAGAGCTGGATTGGATTAGGGGTTAATCTTGGTTTTGTTTAAAATGACTATAGTTTGTTAAGGTTGGAGGACCTTTGGCGTGGGAGGGAGTGATGGTAGGAAACAGTTTTACGGTTTCGGATCTCTGTTTGGATGTTCGGGGATGAGGACAATGCCCCCGGTTCCACTAAACTGCCACTTGTCCTACAGAAATACAGTAGTCTTTGCGATAAAAACAAAACATCTGCTCAACAGATCCCCACTTGCAAAGGAAAAATGTACCGATCAACAATATGGACCTGAATGCTAAATGTCACAGGTTGCTGCTTATAACGAGCTTTAGTGGCTCAGGGGGAATATCTGTGTTAAAGATCGGCCGCTGAGACGCAAACCGAGATTTTATGTGCTGAGTAAACTGAATTTCTGAGCATTCAACTCACTCAGGGCTGCATAATTTATCATATAATAACTGCGATAACGATTTTGCTCTCAACAGTGAATTGCATTTGATCCGGCACAGACCGACTACTTTTCAGAGTCCGTTTTGCATTCAGAGATTTGCAGGCACTTCTTATTTACACTGTCGATTTCTTAAAGCGCAGCAGTGTGTGAGCCCGAGGGCTGCTTCCTGTCAAACTTTAAGTTCCTGAGAAATCCTTTGCTCATTTTGCTGCAGCAGAATCTTTTTTATTTTAACCTTCGGCCTGTCAGTGAGCGTGACCAGGCTGGAGTGTGTTTGGCTCGGGCTGTGGAAAACAAGGCTTTGCCACTACCCCCCCTAGTGCAGACAGAAAGAGAGGGAGGGAGAGAGAGAAAAAGGGAGATAAGCAGTGAAAGACAAAAAAAAAAAGTTTGGGGCTGGTCGACTAAACAAGAAAAACATCATGATCTCATAATGGAAAAACCTCCACACTGTGAACTCACAGATGTGTGTCAGGACTGGGGGTAGCAGCAGGAGAGAAGCAAAAACTAGCGCATGTCATTGATGTGATGAGAGAAAGCTTTGAGGATGACTTGTCTTTTATCTACGCCGAGCCGAGCTGACAACCAAGAACTGGAATAAAGAAGAAAAAAAAGAAAAAGAAAGAAGAAGTACAGCGAGACAGCAGGCATCTCCAGCCTCATACAAAAAGCATGAGGACTGGAGCTCAAATCTTTACCAGTCTGCAGACCTATTTTTCTGATAAATGCTTTATCACAGCAGTTCTCTGCAAGCCGCCGAGGCAAAGCCCGTGATTGTAAATGTGTGTTTGTGTAAACTATGCCCCAAAAATGACATTTTCCTCATTTTTTTTTTGTTTCGTTTTTTTGCTATTTTACAAAACGAATAAACCACGTCAAATTCCAACCAACATCCTCCATCTTTTCACATCTTATAACGTACACACGGTGATCATCTTAGGGGAAATAAGCGTTTTCCCTCGCAAACAACAGGCATTACACAGATTAACAGCCTTTGTCGAAACATACTATTACCACATAAGTCCCTGTCGAGAAGGACCAGATGTCAGATAATAGGCTGTGTGGAGTGAGGTAGGTGTTGGCCTCGAGCCATTCAAACAAGTAAGAACAGCTTCTTCTATATAAACCTCTTCGCTTTATGGACAGTTTGTTGTCTGGGTGGCCAACAGCCACCACCTCACCACCTCTGCATGAATACAGTTCAGAGGAAGTCTTCCATATGTGCAGTGTGCGGCTACTCACCATGCAAGGTGTAGAAAGAAATAAGTGCACAGTAATCTGAGTATCCATTAGATGCAGCAAAGCCTGTTTTGTTTTTAAATCCAGCCTGTCTTGGTGTTTGAAAGATCAGATGTGTGTGGCTGTCACCAATAATCAATATAATGTTATGCAAGAGAAGCAAACATGTTGCAGTCTGGTGACAAAAACCTGCCTGTGACTGTGGACAAAGGAGCAGCTAAGTCTATCTCATTAAACACGACTGGGGGGTGTTTATTGGCTTAGCTGGCTGGCTGGGCTTTGCCTGGGAGAAGCAGCAGGATATAGGTATTATAGGTTATAGATTGGCTGCTGCTGTTGCTGCTGCTGCTGCAGGAGCCTGACACCGCTGATGACTAATGTTTCATTTAAGGTGTGATCAAATAAACTTTAACATGGAAAAGGGAAAAGACACAGCAGAAGTTGCAGTTCAAAGGAAGGACACATTACCTTTCCTAGACTTGAACCTTTGTTTTTCTGCTCAGCTCCGGCATCACAGTCGTGCCTCCTCCTCTGTTGCTGCTGTTTCTGTTGCTGCTGCTGCTGTTGCTGCTCCGGTACCGTGACTGCTGCAGCGCTCCGTGCGGCTCCTCAACCCAGATCAGCCCACCGCCGGTCTGCACGCGCCCAATCCGTCCGAAATAGCTCGAGCTGGAGCGACTGACTCTGAAAATAACTGCTGCTGTTACTGCTGCTGCACCCGGTGGCCGAGGAGGAGGAGGTGGTGGTGGTGGTGGTGGTTTGAGGAGGAGGTGGAGGAGGCGGCTGCACTCAGTCCAAACAACGCAGGAGGAGACAGAGACACAGTCACAGGAGGAGCGACACCCATGGGTGTACGCGGTGCAAGCTCGCTCTGCAGCAGGTAGCAGCAGCTGCCGGACTGACAGCGACTTCTCGCCCCCCGCTGTAGGCTACGTGCCTCGCGTCGGGGCCATACACGGCGCACGCGTGTGTTTGTGTGTGTGTGCGTGTGAGAAAGAGTGCGTGCGTGCGTGTATGTGTATGTGTGGTGCAGTCAGAGCCAGTCGGTGCCCAGTGCCACGCAGCGCTGCAACATGGAGCGCTGACCTGCTGCCTCCTGCTGCCGATCACTGGATCAAGTCGCTCTCTGCGATCAGCTATATCACTTCCGGTGGCTATTTCTGTTTTTCAAAATAAAATGGAAAAAAAGACGTTGCCTTAATGCACTTGCAGCGTTGTGCAAAGCGTGGAAAATAAATCAAAAAGAAAAATTTAAAACCACACCTCAAAAATGCATCAACATCCCGAAAAAAAAAACGTCACGTCATTCCCGCCTTTGTGGCTTATTTCCGGTATTAATAGGGGTTTGTTTTCTCTCCGAGCGGCTTGACACTGCTGAAAATCCCATGCGACCAGACGGAGCTCAAGAACACACACATCTATACACACAGTGGTGGAGGGGGGGGGGCAGGTCTAATGAATTATTTATGATGGAAGGATGAACTAATACCTAAATCATTCATAATTATTCAAGAGAAACAAGGTCGATGCCAATCAAACTTCAATTCCTCTCCCCCTGCAGACCACTGCGTTTGCCATTTGAGATGATGGATGGAGAGGAGGGGTTGGCCCGTGTCAGACATTTATCCTGACCTCTTCCTCACTCAGTCAATAAAATTACAGGCCTATCAACTGGAATTACAATCAGGGGATGCTGCTGCTGCTGCTGTATGGGGGGGAAATTAACTTAGACCAAAGTGCTTGATTGTGAGACAGGCGTCTACAAATGGCCTTAAGATGACTGGGGCCTGAACCTTGAAGGCCTCACGGTATCAAATGCATCATAATTAAACAAACACACATTGTTTGAGCAAAAGGGAAGGGGGAGAATATTGTTTTGTGAATAATGTGTGTTAGTTAGTTTAAGAGAGTCTTTATTTACAGCCTCATTTAGTGCTAATTCAGACTGATTATGAGGTGAATGATAATCTACTTATTGGGCATTGGTAATCTACTTATTCTCTTATTGTGGTTGATTAATTCGTAACCAGTAGGTATTAAGATGTGAACTTAAGAGGTGGGACACAGTGGAGCTACACCTATAAGCAAAACACTCCTTTCATCAGGATACAATGAATAAACACCTGTACTGTAGTATCAACCAACAGAATCAACATTGTTGTGCGACCTTTGTCCTTTCTGGTGCAAACTCTACAGGGTTTGTTTGGTTTTGCTTGGTAACTGTAATATATGGTTATGGTTATCTCTACTTCCCTGTTCCCCTGTCATTGTATAAAGATTAATCTTTATACAATATGTGATCTGTGCTCTTAAAAAAGAAATATGGTGCACACTGTGTTATATAAAAAAAACAGATAAAACACAATAGATGTAATCCTGTACTCCTGGGTGACACTTGCCAGAAAGACATGCCAACATCATAACATGTCAGCTTGTAAGCAATGAACCTAAATATATCCTTCGGTTGGCAGACGTAACAAACCAGCCAAAGGGCATATTTGTACTTTAAAAGGTCCCTTCTCTGCAAATGGTAATTAGAAATACCTCAGGGAGACCCTGGAAACTGGCACTGACTGGTGCTGGGTTTCTTCACGTGTGTGTGTGGGCATGTGTGCCGGTGGTGAGCGTGATGGAAGAAGAAGAGGGGGGGCTGCATTTAGCCGAGTGGTAAACACCTCGCCTCCCACCTCTGGAAAACAGCATATGCTCCTTGTGGCATTGAATCAAATCCCGTCACAGCTTCCCCCGTCCCTCCCTCCCTCTCTTTCTATCTCTCTCTCTGCCTCTGAATATGGAGAATGAAAACAGTAAAGGTGAGTGTGAACTCTGAGATGTGAGATTAATGGAGGCTCACACGAGATCAGCAGAGTCGTGAAGGAGCCATGAGAGCGTCAACGGAGGCTCGGCTCTGGATCATCTACGCTCACATCATGTTATATTAATAAGAGACCCAAAGATCACAGGGTTTGTGTTTTGTGTGTGTGAGGTCCACACATACATTTGTGCAGCTGAAAAATTCAAGATTTTCTATCATACTTTTTGTTTTTAATGGCCCCATGTCGATCTCTAATGTATACGATGTGAAAAGTTGCAGATAATGACTGAAATACTATATGAAGTCTGAGACTGAAACATTATGTTGCTGTTCTTGTTCTTTTTTCATCTGTAATTTATACAAATGATAAATAAAAGGTGGAAACAAATAGTTGCTGGGTGTAAAAACACAAAGTGTTTCAACAACTTTTGAAGAAGTCACAGGATGTAACATGACCTTGGGCTCTGCTGCCTGCCACCACACACGGTTAATACACCTGACAGTGGAAACAGGTGTTACACCTCACTACAGACTTGTTTTCTCCAAGATTATTTTCACACCTGATGATATCTGAGCCTGCAGATGTTCCACTACTCCAACACAGCACCATCTGTTACCTCACAGTCACACCAATGTGCTCGGGGTGCAAAGGAAACTGCCAGTTTTGGACCGTCGGGTGGAGAAAGTTACACTTTCATAGTTCTGCAGAAAGCGTTGTCACATACTTCCACACTCTAAAAACACCTGGGTTAAAAAGGGACCAACTACTTTCTGGGTTATTTCAACTCAGAAATTTGGGTTATTCTTTTTGGCCCAGCTTTTGGGTGCTGGTGCTGCTCTGTGTCTCCATGGTCTGGACTGATCACTGGAGACCTACTGCAGACCAAGTCATACACAGGTAGGCAGGCAGGGAAGGCAGCCAAATCCAGTTAGAGGAAAAACACAAAAAAAACAATGCCCAGGCAAAGTAAAAAAAAAACAGGCAGGCAAACACTAGTTGTGTGATTGTTCATACTATAAATGTGTTTATAACCCAGAAAATGGGTTACTCTATGAAAAATAACCCAACACAAGTAACCAAGAAATTGGGTTAAAGAGATAACCCAGGAGTTTTTAGTGTGCACTGTATCGCTGCTTAGCCTTAGTTTGTTTTTAGTCAGATCACCAAAGAAGGCCCCTCGAGGCAACAACACGGCAACAAGAACTCACAATATGTGGGATTTGAAAAGACAGCAGCCGTGGAATAAAATCACAGCAGCCGTTTAACCCTCGTTGCATCATAGCAACACCCTTACACCCATCTCAGGAAGCACATCAGCTTTCCAAGACGGTCTTCCAGAGACTCCAAAACCTCTTTGCTCACCACCTGCTGTCGGCCTCCCTGTGGCTTTGGGAAAAGTGCTTCGTCTGAGCCATGGAGCTCGAGGAACAAAGGCTCGGTGTCCTGCCCTCGAGCTATCTCCAGTCGAACCAGGAGCATGACTGCAGAGCTGGCAGGGACTTCAAAGAGTCCCAGCAGAGGAAAGCCCCCCCCCCCTCTTCACTGGCATCCCACGGTAAGTTTTCTGGGATACGTTTTGCACTGCAGGTTAAAGCAGGATGCAACTGGCCAGTACTCTCACTACCTGCACATTTCTTCAAATTCAACTGTTATTTGATATCGGTTGTGTTTTCGTTTCGAGCCAACACCTTTGGGTTCTTTCTGAACTCAGATTTTCTAC
The DNA here is from genome assembly GCA_030347415.2 of Decapterus maruadsi. Taxonomy (NCBI): domain Eukaryota; kingdom Metazoa; phylum Chordata; class Actinopteri; order Carangiformes; family Carangidae; genus Decapterus; species Decapterus maruadsi. The sequence goes on along the minus strand of CM064888.1, from coordinate 4,921,383 downwards.
TTCTCCTTCTCCAACAAAGCACTCCCTGCACAGAGTCATAACATAACAGGCCTGGATCTGAGCGTGTTGAAGACAAACTAGTATTAAAGTAGATCCACCCATGGCGGACATAAGCAAACACACTCAAAGCCAAGATATCCTGAAGAGTAAGAACAAGATGAAACACCTTCTTTCTTTCTTTTTTTCTTCAACAAAACAAACAGAGAGGAGATCGTTTGACTCGAGTGTCCCTCCGGTGCTGAGACCTCTGGATGACTTCCTGGGAGGCACCACTACCGTTCCACATCTTCCCACATCTGATACGCTGTCGAGCGAGTCTGACAAGGAGCAGGAGGAAGAGGAGGAGTAGGAGGAAGATGATGACTCATGAGCCGACTGGCAGCGCACAAACATCGAGAGAGATTTGATCACTTTTCCGGGGACAGGTCCCTCCCTATAGAGCTCAACCTCCACACAGTGCTGCTACAACCGACACAGTCTGCTTCATCAGTTCACTGTTAAATACATTAACACTTGTCAACCTGTCGGCAGTGATGAATACAGACGGACAGAAAGCTATAAACATGAATGATCATTTGGGATTTGACTGCAACTTTAAAGGAATAGATAGTTCAACATTTTGGCAAATTGGCCCATTGCCATAATCCCTATAGTCATAGCAGTAGGTTCGTCACCTTTAATTGTTGGTGCAAGCTATTTTTAAAACGGTGGAGCAGAGCTGCGAGCTGCTCAGAGCTACGCTACAGAGGCTAATGGGATTTCTTGGTTTCCCTCATCAAACTCATCAAATACACAATCCAACAACTCCAAAACACTAAGTTGTGACCTGCACATTCACCACACTATGAGATAATAATGGAATGTTACGAGACATAACGTAGAGTTGTTTTCGAGGTAAATTCATGCAAAACCGTCAGCGATAGTTTTTCGGCAAGCAGTCTCTGCATTGCACCGACAATTAAAAGTAACAAACCTTTAAGTTTGAATAAATGAATGCATTATTGAATGTTGATTGATTCTTGATTGGTGCCTGACTGTAACAATTTGTGCAAAAGATAGAATAAACTACTACTACCACACTTCCACCACCTGAAATGTTCAGCCCATAATACCCCAATGGGGATGTTTCATTTTGTTTAGAATGGGCATGAAATTTGGAAAATGGAAATCTTTATTCTTTCCTCAGATAGATTCAGTCGTAATGAGGCTGAGACTCCACCGAGAGGAGGAACCTCTCATCAGTCCTGTTGTTTTTTTTCTTCAGAGCCAGGTGAAACTAAACACTAGCATAAAAATAAATAAACCACAGTACATCTCATTTGAGCAAATGGATCAATGTGGCATGAGAAATAAAAGAGCAGCGGGAATATAGAGTATATTGATGTTTAATGCAATATTAATTACATTTTCCAAGTAGCAAATGTTAATTGCTAGAATGACTGTAATCAATATTAACTTGGCCTCGCAGAATGTAGAATCAAATCGATCTAGACACGACACCAATGAGGGTTTTTCCACTTTTGCTTTTGCCAAACATCAGATCAGGTGCATGGGATTTGTTCTGAATCAACATCTGCATCTACAAAACACCCCCCACCATAAAATGTGACATTTTAACGAGGGTGTTCACTGGGTCAGAGTTATCAAGACTCAAACTGATGTTACAGGGAATCCAACAATCTTTTCCAGTGTCACAAGAGCAAAGTCGCAGATACTCTTCCTGGAGATTGCTGTGATATGGCTCAGTTCTCCCACAATCTGCCGTGCATGAAAAGACAGTAAGTCTAAATTAATAACAGCAATTAGCAAAAGAATATAAAAATGACTTAATGTGTTTGTGAGGTTTGTGGATTTTCTACAATTTTAGACTAATGTGTTTACAGGTGTGATCAGTGTTTCACCTGTTGCCATTTTCTGCCATTGAGGATGAACGCCGCGACAGCGATGACACCGACACCGAGGAGCATGCAGTCTTCAGTCACTGTCATAAAATTCTCTCTGTTTTGTAAACAGGGTTGCTGCAGTGAATATTGGACTCATAGCCAACCAGGTGGCTATAAACACAACTTTCAAATCAAATGAATGAAAATGCTGCTCCATCCATGTCTGCTGAATTGTGTAAGCAACTCACGGCTTGTTTCTGCTGCCGCCAAGTGGTCAAAAAAAGTAGCTGTGCTGAGTCACAATTAACTCTTTGGTTTGTGTTTTGCAAGGCGACAAGGCATGAAAAACATGATCGCACAAGACAGAGTTTGAGACCAAAACAACACTGACAGTCCTCAGCTGCTCACAGTCTAGTGAGCTGCCAATCAAGCAGCTTCTCCACTCTACTATGACAGTAACCACCTGTCCCAAAACGTCAGAAAAATGGGACTTGAAGGTAAAATGTAATATAAAATGCAATACCTCTGTTCTGTGGACGGGCTGACACTTTGAACAGTTGTCTTTAACAGGGCGTCGTAGATGTCCGTCCTCTGCAGGCTGACAAACTGCAGAACATGCTGGCACAAGGAATGGAGGTGCTCCACCGGGCTGGATGGCTCATTATGGCCTAAAAACAAAAAACAAAAGATTACATCACCACAAATCAGTGCAGCATCTAAACACCGTAGATATGATTGTCTTTACAGCAGTGTTATTATTGTCTTTACAGCAGTGTTATTATGCTTAACTAAAACTAAAACTAGCAGTGAAAAAATAACTTAGTAAATTGAAATAAAAATAAATCAGTTTAGTTGTAGTTTTCTTAGAGGTGTCTAAAGTTGCAGGAAGAAAACGCCACAGCTCAATATGGGACAACTTTGAGTACGACCCACAGGTAGAAAAGAGTGAATGTAACGTGATGAGGACTGAAGGGATGCAACTAAAAGGGAACAATCAGACAAATTTGGAAATTCATCTTCAGAGGCTTTCTCCTATAACGTGAAAACTGCTTAATCACTTGTTGACCTAATTAAAACTAAACAGAGATAAAAAAGCAAACTGAAAAACTAAATAAAAACTAATTTTAAACTATAATAACTCTGCTTCACATAGTCATCTCCATTCATATTGTCTTAATTTCTTTTACAGTCTTGACACTTGACTCTTTGTTTCTGCTCTTACCCAGCACCTCCAGCAGTATTTCTACATACGTCAGAGGATTTGGAGGATTCAGGCGGAATTCAAGTCCTTTTAAGATCATCAGCTCTGATTTGAGGAGAGTCTGCTTGGAAACATTGTGGCCGACTGAATGGAGAAACTGCACGGCCGTGTTGTTGTCGATTATCTAAAAATAAAAAAATAAAAAGAAGCTTGAAATACATACCTGAGAGAGTACCTTATTATTTAATCACAGGGAATTAAAGATTATTAAACAGCGAACAGCACAGAACTTACATGACTATGCAAAGACAGTTTGCTGGCGAGTTGCACACACGAGAAGATGATGAGCTGGAATTTTCCCTTGATCTTGTCGAAAACAGCGTCCTCATAACTTTTCGGCTCGTCGGCTGCTGCGCCCTGGGGTGTAGGTGCGGTGAGCGAATCGGTGAGGTGCTTGACCATGAACCTGAGGGAGATAATTACTCACATAAAAGGCATGTCGAATCCAGTAATGTACAAGGCGTGAGAAGGAGAGGCAAATATGCTGCTGCTGCTCCTCATTACCTCTGGAGTAATTCAATGGCATGGTATCCAACCAGTGGCTCCAGTTCAAGCTCTTTGACTATCATGAAGATGCAATCTGAGTAACAGCAAAGAGAGAGAGAGAGTGAAAGCATGTTAGGAAAGAGTTGAGCCCATACAATACATTAGCTGAAAGGAATTTGTAAGGCAATATCATACATGCAATAAAACGGAGGCAGTAAATGTGTTCGGGAAATCCTATGTAAAAGGGAGATGTATAGGGAGATTACGTGAAAAGAGATCAATAAATGAAATGTGAGACAGTATTCACTGTCATTTATGAGCTCTCTACAGTCATCCTAACTGAACATGTTGGAAATGAAAAACTATAAATATCTTGCATTATTTCTCAGGCACACACCATTCTCATGATGATGATGATGATGATGTTATAGAATAACACATAGGTCCAGATGGTCCAGTAAAGTACATCTAAAAAAATGTATCATTAAAAGGTGGATAAATATTCATTTTAAATTCAGCTTTATCCTTATTTTGTGTGAAATAACAGCTACAGTGAGAGCCATGTACGTAAAACACTGAATCACAACTACGCTGCTGGGTTCACACAGCAACACCACCCACCACCAGCACAACACTGGCAAACTGGCTGGTTTTTCCTCTGTCCAGTCAGTCGGAAAGAAGCAGCCTGAAGTATTTATTTGGAAACCCCCCTCCTCCTCCAACACTCCACTCACCCCATGCTGTGAGACTGGCAGCAGCGACGCTGTGGGGAAGCATGTTAAAGAGACAGGTACAACTTGTCAAAGAGTAAATTGTATTTTGTGTTTTAGGTGGAGAGACATATGGATGTTCATTAGCAGCTATTAAAGTGGCTTTCCATCTGTTCCTCTGCGACTGACAGAGGTCTGTCTGACGAGGTGCCGGCAGCTGGGAGACTCCCGGAGCTTGTATGGAGATTTTGGCCTCTATAATGACAGGGCTCACAACAATCCCAGGTGTATATATAAAAGACTGCAGAGTGATGACAGGGTAGAGCGAGGCTTAGAGGGCCGCTCTGTGTTAGAAAAACAAAAATTAAAACAGCTGCTGAAAGAATAGCATCAAAACAGAGGTCCACTGATAACATAGTGTAAATGTATTAATGTTGACAGTATAAAGGCCTAATATCATTTTCTCTCAGTACATCAGAATGACAAAGCAAAAAAGACATTTAACATAAATGTCATGTTCATTACATGTCTTGCTTCTTGTTTTATTGTGAAACACTCACATCTTTTGATCAGTTTGAGTTCTCTAATCAGTTTATCTGGCCCTGCTGTTCCCTGCCGGTCCAACCCATTAATAATTGATAATACAGATGTGTGCCTTTCCAAATCATGTCCAATCAAGTTATTGGTTTAGTCTAGCACAGGTGAGTCCAATCAGTGGTGTAGAAAGATGCTCAGGAGGAATTGGAAACACCAGTTCACGTTTTTTGTTGTTGTTTTGAGTTTTTCCTCAGTCGATGTGAGGGTCAGTTGTTATGATGCCATGTAAAGCCCTTTGAGACAAACTTGCTTTGCTTTGTTGCCTTTTCTTTTTGGATAATGCTTCAAAATATATTATTGGTTTGTAATCAGTGTAGCTTTAAATATGAATACCAGTAGCCTCTTTCTTTGTTGAAAAACCTAAAAATAAATAAATAAATAAATAAAAAGTAAAAAATAAAAAAAAACATTCTAAAATGTAGTTGTTGCTCCTGATAAATAGCCGCATAAAAAATAAATACATGAAATTAAAATAACCGTTGGATTTAAAGGTAACATATTAACGGTTAAAATGTTTGAATGTTGAAAATACTTACCAACGACTCTTTTATCTTTGAAGACCCCGCTACATGTGGATAAACTGTTGAGGTTATCAACGTTTCTTTTGCTGAGATTAGTCAGAAAATCTCTGAGAAGGTCAGAAGATACTTCTCCAAACTTGAAACTATGACGAGGAAGGCTAAATGATCTTTCCGCCATATTGAGAGCCACTAACGGTCAGTTCATTAATGCAAAAACGTTACTTTTACAAATAGACACGCGTATACTGAATAATTTGTTCGCTTTCGTCAAGAAATAGTCGAAAAAAGTTTGGAAACCACAAAGTTTGAAGCTTATGTTTTCCACAAGATGGCGTTGCAGTCCTGAGGTTTGCTGTTCCGAGGTCTTCTTTGGGAACCAGGCAACGTTGCCTCGCTACGGGGGACTCATTTGGCGGTTGTACACCTTGTTTCCGGCTACTTCCGCCAAAACCGCAGATCTCACAACAGTGATGTGCTACAGCCGCCGTTTCAGTCAATCCCGACAAACCGCGACAGGCCATTTGTAACGCAGCTGCGCGCGTGTGACTGTTGTGAAACAGCCGTGACGTCTCCTCGCTCGTGCCTGTGCCTGACTTGCAGCAGGCAGACAGACATGGCGGACAAGACGCCGAAGGAGTCCGATGCTCCCTTTGCAAAGAGGATAGACCCGACTAAAGAGGGTCTTTCTCCGGAGCAGCTGCACTACATCAGACAGGTGGAGCGTGAGCAATGGAAGAAGAAAACGAAGATGCTGCGGGGGCGAAATGCCATCACGGGGTTCGCCATCGGAGCACTTGTTCTGGGGATCTGTATCCTTGCCAAGCGCACTAATGTTAGCACAAGGTGAACTATGTAACATTAGCTTAGCACGCTACAGGCACTCTGTAGTCATTTTGTTTTGAGTTTGATAACTGTGCGTTTATCTAAATATTAAGTAATTAATGCTACGGCTAGTTCGTAACTTAGGCAGTACATTCTTTTAAACAGACTGACTGGTTTCATTCATTTAATGCTAACATGATAGTTAGCATTGACAGAGCAGTGTGGAGTGTATTAGCAAAATAAACAACAAACGTCAAGCCTGAAGTACTCTTCATGCTATGTTGAATTAAACTTTAATCAACTATACAATTAAAATGTTTTGAAGGTATAGGTAAAAGGTTTTGAAGGAGCTTTCGCGGGATTTCGGTAGATAACAGTTAATCATTGAATTCATTGAATGGGGGCCAAGTTTCCAATGAAAAGTTACAAGATACAGGAACAAATACTTATCTATATAAAACATCTGGCTGACATGCGGCTTTCTTTAATGCTGGTTGTATTTTACAGTGGCATCATGCAAAAGTTAGGGCACCCCTGGTCAAAATGTCTGTTTGCATGTGAACAGATCTCCAAAAAGGCATACAGTTACAGATTGCAAATTCCCTGCACATTTAAAACAATATATATCTTTTTTATTTTCATCTTTTACATTTTCACAATTGCAGAAAAGGAAAAGGGCATACAGAAAAACAAAAATAATACTAATTTACATTAACAGAAATTTGGGTTTCCCGCTTTTTTGCAGGCTGCTGCTTTGTTTCCCAAACTTTTGCATGATGCCACTACATATTCTTTCTACATATTTGCCTTGACTCTTTTTATTTTTAGACGGCTACACATTTTATTCAGTTTCCCAGGAGAAGGTCATGGATGAGATGGACGAGGAGGCCAGACGTGCAAGAGCACAGGGACCAAAGACCGGTGCCAACTGAGACGTCATTGTTGGGACTGCGTTTCTTGTCCAGCGCTTACCCCCTAACAAGAAGGGACTCATGTGGACACACTGATGATGGTGATGATGCCACTGATTCATATTCCATGGACTGGCAGCTGTTTGTTTCTTCATGCAGAGACAGCGCCTGGACTTTTTGTGTTTTCGTCTTGATATTGAGGGGTGATTGATTGATTGTTTGTTTCTGCTGCTGACTCTAAAAAAAAAATAGATGTGTCTTGATTTTGAATGCTTGCCTGTCAGTGGAAAGGACTATAAACAAACACTGACCTCGACATGACCTTACCTGTACACGCTAGCCAAAATGCCCAGGTTAAAAAGCAATTTTACAGTCATTACTATCTCACTCAGATTATGTGATGGGGAATATATTAAATATTTAGTCAGCAAGTGATGTGAAATCTACAGTGGCCTTTCTTTAACAGCAAAAGGATGCCGGCGACACTGCTGAAATGACATAAAACGTGTTATTTATGTTGAAAATGTAACGACTTGTTGAATAAAAATCTATCATATTTGAATTTTTTTAACACAACTATGTCTAACGGTGCAATAAGGATTATTTTCCAAGCAGTGGTATTTACAGTTGCATTTATTTTTGTCAAAATTTGATTTACAGAGTCTGATCTAGCCACCAAAACTTGAGAGTAAAAATATAAAATAAGACATTGTTAAGGGAAAGGCACAGATTCAGCATGGCAGGACAGCAGCTTCAGAAAGCAATACAATTATATATTTACATTCAAAATTTAGAAATATCTTTGAATATATATATTACGAATCTTACAGGAGTTCATCTGCCAGAAAATTCAGTGTGTTGTGAATAGTTTCTTGTCTGTTTTTCTTTCATATAAGGCAACAGCTACAGATTCACAGCTTGAACTGATTTCTCCATATCCCACAATACACTGATTATTTTTCAAATTGTGGGAGGGTAGATCATCATTACTGTGATCCAATATGAAATATTGTGATCAAAAAACATAAAACCGGAGAATACCCTCTACCTCGCTCATGGAAAAATAACAGGAAAAAATAATCGGCTCTTCCTCGAGTGAGCACAGCTTTGTTCACAAACGTGTTAAATGAGAGTTAAAGTAGGATTTGCTAAAGTGCACAAGGTGCTTGATCTATGGAACAAGCAACAAAATAATTATGATTTTTGCTTGAGCAAGAATTAAGGTTACTGAAATATTTAGTTTACTTCTTAACTTGTAAACAAGATCTATAAAAGCCCTCTACTATATACACATGTACAGACAAACGACAGGAAAAGCCAGTAGTCTAAAAACCTAGGTGGGTTGTTCACATCTAATCAATATCGAGAAATACTTATTCTGTTTTCTCATTTAAAGCCAGCTATAGTATTTGAATGTTGACATGTTGTTCTCTACGCTTCTGCAGCTTTTTAACAGTTTGAAAAACTTCTTTTTTTCTTTTCTTTCCTGCTGAAACAAACTACACGTCAACATTTATAACTGTTGTACAACGTTTCTTCTTCTTCCTGATGCTGATGTGAAAAAAAAAAAATCTTAATCTTCACTTCATCTGAAAATGTCAGGACTGCGGTCAAACCTCTCCAGGCTGAGTCTAGTTGTAGAGAATGCAGGTGCAGAAAAACCACTAAAAGGAACCGGAGACGTTACTACAACAAGAAAATGTTTCATAATACAAAGTTGAATAAATCAAACGGACTAGTCTTGCTTGGATGGCGGCATTAAATCAGAGCTCCACTACGTATTCACTGTGCAGTCAGCAGGTGCTGAGACATAATTAACAAACTACAGCAAAATAAGTTGTGAGATCATGCAAAGTGTTGTCGTCTGTGCACAACAACAACACCAACAACTGTCAAGAGTCAGAGCTTGGCTGCGGTTCACATTACTGTGCTCGGGTTGATCAGCGGCAGTGAGTCGGACGAACAGAAAGAAAAAAAAACAGCATTTGAAGTCATTCTAGGTCAAAATCATGCAAAGTGCGGCAGATTATGACTCAAAAGGTCGCAACTCTGCAGCACTTTGTGCATCGTTTGACTGCGTTAATGCAAAAACAACAACAAAAAAAGCTTTAAAAACAAACGGTGAAGCATTTAGCAGAGGTGCTGAGCTGAAGCTGGTTTCTTCTTCTCAACCATTGGGTCTGATAGATTATTTACAAGAGAGTTTTTTTTATTAAAACATGAACCAGAGCGGTAACTGAATATTCTGAGCTTTAAAATTCACCAAATTCAGAGACAAAGGGTCGACAGCTGGATGTTACAGTTCCTGTGTAAATCCAGCTGTGTGTTTGGTGACACAGTTTCTGTACAGTTGAGGTAAATGACCACTGGCTGAACCTTGTGACCATTTGTGGGAGTGAAGCAGTTTTGTTTTTTTCTGTTTTGCTGATCAGTGTGCCAGTGAAAAGTGTTTTAAGTGATCCTCCTTCAGGACGGGTTTGACCACTGCAGTCACACTCCAGATGAGGTAGTCCAGATACACAGCCATTCTTGGCTGAGCATTTCTCACTGGAAAAAAACAAAACACAAAGTAAGATTGATAACCTTTTTTAGTTTAGTTAAAGGGATAGTACAACATTTTGGCAAACTGGCCCATTGCCATAATCCCTATAGTTTTAGCAGTAGATTCGTTACCTGTAATTGTCGGTGCAAGCTATTTTTAGAACGGCGGAGCAGAGTCGTGAGCTGCACATTCACCAATAGCTTGCATCAACAATTAAAGGTACGAACCTACTGCTGAAACTATAGGGATTATATTTGCCAAAATGTTGAACTATCCCTTTAAACGATGGAAATAATATTAATATTTATAATCTGATAATGCACTGAGCACTCACCATTCTACTAATGTCAGTGGCAAAGGTGACCCCTTTGCTGGGTTTGTCCTGGGAGCCGCTGCTGCTTCCTCCGAGGGAGTTTCTCCTAATGATGCCTGAGAAAACAAACACACATACGCAACATAAATACGATGTTGTCACTTGAACGCTATGATCTGTTTAAAAAAAGAAAAGAAAAGTGGATGTTCTAATCTTCTTTACCCTGGAGTGGCAGCATGTCCAAGCGCTGCAGGCTGTTCCTGCGGGACGACGGGAAGCCGCTCCCCTTGGAGAGGCGGCGCTGTCGACTGGACAGCATAGCAGCCGGGGAGACGATGCCTGGAGGAGGAACCTTCCCCATCTTCTCATACAGCTCCTCGATCTCTCTCTTCTGGGCGGCCTGCAGGGCCTGCACCTCGGTCAGATGCCTGATGAAGGACAACAAGTAACAATTAAGTAATTAATTTGATAAAGGAATTTTAAAAAACTGGGCTGGAAATCCTCGCAGACTTGTAAAGTTGCAGAAACAAAAGTCCTATTTTCTAAAATCACAAATATACAGTAGAGTGCAGTGTGTTGCCCTAAAACAGTTAAACCAATCAAATACTATTGTGAAAGTGATTTAAAGGTAAAGTGTGTAATATTTGTCAAGGTTTATTGTCAAAATCTGAATATACTACCAATGAAAGTGTATAATCTCTATAAAATGAAATCAGTTAGGGTTTCATAGCCTTATAATTCTTCTTATTATTATTATTTAATAGATAAATAATAGAATCTGAACGCTAGATGTCACTGTTTTCCCCTCATTTTACAGACTGGACCTTTAAGAGTGATTTTGAGTTTCTATTTATGGCGCATGATGAGTTCACAGCTGTATTTTGGCCGTCCTCCCCGGTGTCACTTACTTCTCTCGGAGTTCCTGAAGCTCTTCCAGCATTTCTTCGTCATCGCTGTCTGAGTCATCGCTGCTCAGGTAGGGGCCGTTGCGGCTGTAAGTCATCATCCATAAGTTGTGGAGGGCGTTGCCGTACTGGGGGCTGCCCACCGCCCCGTCCCACAGCCTCCCCTCCATCTCAGCCGCCGTCACCGAGAGCCCGCTGTCCGCAGACGTCCCCATCAGGCTGAGGCTGTACGCCCTCCTCCGGCTCCTCTTCCTCGTCCTCTGTCGCTCCCCGACGACCTCTCCTTCATCCTCCTCATCCTCATCTTCCTCCTCCTCCCCCCTGTCCGGCTGCTGTTGCTGCTGCTGCTGCTGCTCGAGGCTGCCGACCTCCTGGAGGAGCCCTGCTGACCCTCTGTGGGGGTGCGGGTGAGGAGGGGACATGGTGAGCGAGGTGCCCAGGCTGGTTTCAGACTCCGCCTGCTCCTCCGTGCTGCTCTCAGTCGGGGTGCTGCCGCTGTCCTCGGGCTGCAGAGCGGTGGAAACGGCGCCGGTGGGCGCAGCACCTACGGACACAGCCGGCGCAGGGATGCCTATACTGGGCGTCACCTGGAAGCGCCCGACGGTCACCGGTGCACACTGGACTTCTGTGAAACAGAGGAAGAAATGGTGTTTTTACCCTGATTAGATCCTTTAAAGCTGTGCAGAAAAGAAAAATGAATTTGAATCCCACTGTGCGTCCTAACAATAGTGTAATAACTCATCTATCAGACGATGGAGCCCAAACTTTGTGCAAAATTTCAAGTAAATCCAGATGAAAGTGGGGTAGTTTTTTTCCACATTGGATGATGCAGGAGCACAAATTATCCATCACATTGCTCACGATTCATCAGCCACTGATATTGGATCGGTCACACACCAAGCTTGGTCTCACCCCAAGCTTTGAATATCAACAACCAATCAAATTCGTTTTCCTTACTCGTGGAAACTCAGCGTGACAAACAAGACAAACGGCCATTTCTGAACACCTTTAAAGTATAAAAAAAACTCTCTCAACTCTCCATTTTCCCTCAGAAAAAGGACATTAGTGGTGCTACTTACTTCTAGTCTCCATGAATAACAAGTTTGAACATCTGGACAGCTGATTTATATGAGTGACAGCCAATCACTGACTGAGCAGCAGTGATTGTTCCCTAATCTGATCAGAGGTGATTGATCATTAGGACAAAGCCCCATTCATTCCTGACTGATACGGTTTGATTATAATCCAATCATGTGTTTCTTGGCTACGGCGTCTTATTTCCTTAAATGGTAATCTCCCAGCGTATAGGTGGATAATATCCCCTAAAGAGCAGAGATAATATCTTATAATTGTGAGTCTATCTGATGTATGAGAAGTGCACAAACAGTCACATCTGCAGACCATGTTTAGGCTTTAAACTCCTGCAGTGCCTCAGTTTGCCCACTGCGTGTCCTTCTCACAGTAAACACACACACACACAGAGCGCCTGGGCCTGTGCCCGCTGAAACAGAGGGACTCTGTTAAATGTGGGCTCCTTGAGGAGGGTATAAATACTGACAGGTGTGGATGTGGGGAGGAGAGGCCTGTTAACGAGCCAGGGCCTGCGCCGATTGGCCGACGTCTGAGGGGAGGGTCGCGATCATCATCACACCTACGTTTGTGTTCGTTTTGAATGGAACATTACATCCAGACGGTTACGCAACGCCTCCGGGGGCAACGCCAACAGATGACAATGTCACCAAGGATACGATGGAGAGAGAGCGACTGAAAACAAACTCAAAAGGCAAATTGTCCGTAACCGTAACGGGACATCAGGCCGTATTTGGAGCTAATATACTGTATCATAAAAATAAAATAAAAAAATAAAAAGGTAGTTGGCAGCAGAGGAGAAACACTTGTAACTTTTGGCTGTGGATGCATTCGCGTGTGCGTGTGTGGGTGTGTTTGGGGTGCAAACATAAACATCATACACGATGGCATTTCCCAGCTCCTGGGCTGTAAACACGCTTCACATCACAGGTGTTTATGATCCAGACTCAGCGCAGGAGGAGAAACATGTGATCATGCAAAATACATTTTAAAAAAAGAAAAGTCTTACCAGATTGAGCGGACGGAGCTGCTTTTGGTTTCGGGGTACTGGCGTTCATCTCGGCCACAGCAGGGAGCAGTTCATGTGTGTTGAAGGACGATAACTAGACAGAAAGAATAAATATCATTAGATTTAGTTTCTGCAGCTGATTGAACACTGACCCACATGTTGCCGCATAAATATCCTAAGACTCAGTGTTTCGGCCGTCGCTCACGTCCGACCATAAAACTTCACTGGCCTCATTCTATCGCACGTGAAATGATCACAGTGAAGTTTGACACAGCGCAGCAGCGGCCGGATTTTAAATATGGCTAAAAGAGTTACTGCGTCTAAAATTTATAATAATAATGATGGTAATTTTTTCTGAATGAGTGAAGGAACTTTCTTTTTATATAACTTCAAATATCAATCATTCACTTTAAAGATATTCACTTTATAGAGAGTTGAAATGTTTGCAAATGTAAAGATGTAAACAATTAATAGTTGCAATTTGCACTAATTTGCATAAATAGATCACAAAGTACATAGTAGATTCATTACACACAGACTGAAATATTTCATTACATAAAAATCCAAAATTCAGGTTCTCAAACAAAATTTTTATATTGTAGAAAAGGTTCGCTAGTGTGATCTAATGGTGTCACCCTCTAATCGGCTAATTAACCCAACACCTGCACAGGTTTCCTGAGCCTTCAATAATCTGTTTAGTCGGTTCAGTAGGCGACACCTTCACGGGGAAGACAGCTGACCTGACAGTTGTATCTTTAATTCACTGAGATTAGGTCACGAATCACAGCTGATGGAGAGACACTGACACAGAGTAACCTGTGCAGATTGAACGGGTGGAGCGTCGTCTGCTTAAGCCTCCAGAATGAACTGTCTATAAGACTTTTGATGAAGGTCCGGTGTTATTAAAGGTGATGGTTTTTGGAAGAGCAGCGTTGCAGGATGACGCTTTCCTACGTACCTGCATCTAACCTTTTGGATGTGCAAATAACTTTCTATTAAATTCATCGAGAGGCGGCTCAACGAAATGGTTTTTTGTTCCTCGGATGAAACAGATTCGCCTCAGCAGAAGCCAATGCACTATTATGAGAAAGCATGGAAGCCATTTTTGGTTTTACTTGATGAGACTGAGATTCAAAGCATGAAAAGCATAAATAATCTTTTGCATTAACATGACATTACTATGGAGTTGAATGTTATTTCTAGGCTATTTCTAGACATTATGAACCAATTAATTGTTATTTCTTGGCTGTTTCTTGACATTAGGGGTAAAAAGCGGCCTTTAAATTAAAGGGTTACCAGTGTTTTTTTTCTATTTTTTTGTGAAAAAGTTTTTAAAAAAAGATTTTTTTAAATAAAACATTTTTAAAAACTCCATTGTGATGCAGCTGTACTCCCTGAGATCACATTAGGAGACGACTCACAGTGCTTTCAGGACTCTCTGGAGGTGACGGGGAGAGATCTGACGAGGAGTTTGAACTGGAGACTTGTGGTTTGGGATGAGCTGGCGCTGGAGCCTGCGGCGAATACGGGTTCCCATAACCGTGGAGACCGAGCCCGTCCTCCTGGTTGTGGTAGAGGGGGGGGCTGGAGGGTCCGACCTGCTGCTGCAGGGGCTGCGGCAGCTCCTGGGGGGCCAGCGGAGGCGTGGAGGGCAGCGAGGGCGGAGAGACGGGATGGGACCAGCCTGGATGAGGGAACGCCGCTCCGTGATCCATCTGAGGCGTGTTGTCTGGGCTGTGGTAGATGTTGTTGTTGTTGTTCGGCGCTGGGATGCCCACGGGGGGGTAGGGGACCTCTGCAGACGGCGGCGGCGGCTGCGGCGGGGGGGTGTGGTACTGCTGCGGGTAGGCGGTGTAGCCCCCGTGTGTGGGTAAATGGGGGTGATAGCCCGGGAAGGAGGGCATCCCCTGGCTGGCAGGAGGGATGAAAGACTGCGCCATGCTCATCGCCATGGAGATGACGTTCGCCAAGGAAAACAGGGGCTGCGAGTGCGGGGGCCACATGTTGGGATGCTGAGGCGTGGGCGGCGACAGCGTGAGGCTCTCGCTGCTGTTCCCGGGGCTCGGGGTCTCGTTCAGGGCGTTGGGGGAGCCGGGGGCCGGGGAGGAGCAGACGGACGGGAAGGTGGGGTTACTGGCAACACGTGTGAGGGGAGCGTGGACATTCCCCGCCGCCCCCGCCGGCTTCGGGGAACCCGGAGAGCCTGGGTACGGGAACGGGAAGTGAGTGTGGCCCAAGTAGGGGAGGTTGTAGTGCTGGTGGTGGTGGTGGTGGGGCGGGGGCAGGAGGGAGGCAGGGTGGTGCTGGTAGTGAAGAGGAGAACCTGCAAGACAGAGACGAGTGAGTCAGTCGGTGAAACACACAGAAGAACATCGAGGATGCGACTGAAAAAGATTGCATAATCCCGTTAAGGAACGCCGCATTCAGCCAGGACGTATTCTCATCAAAGCATCATATCAGTGGAAAACAGTGAATCTCCATCATATCACTCATTCATTCTTCTTTTTTATGTGATATTTATCTTGTTGCTCTTTTTAAAGGTTTCCCTTTACAGTCAGGCAGAGGGACTAACGATGAAAACTTGCTTTTTAGCCAAGTCGGGTGCATTTACATTTGTTTTTTTGTTTGTTTTACGGTGTTTTATTAATGTGCACTGTCCCTTTTCAAATAAACTCAAATGAAAAAGTGAAAAGAAGAGAAAAAGTGCAGTAACCCTTTAATTTACAGGCCGCTAATTATGCGATAATGTCAAGAAATAACAAGTAATTGCATTGCAATGTCTAGAAATGGCCAATTTCATAGTAATGTGGAGAAATACCAAGAAATAACAATTGATTGCTTAGAAATAGAACAGGAATAATTGATTGTAATTGACAACTGCAAGGACTTGGTGGAGAAAAATTCCAGCAAACAAACAATTAATTGTGCAAGAATGCCAAGAATGCCTTTGGATCTTTTGGGAAAGGCCAGGATTTTTCTCCACCAAGTCCTTGCAGTTGTCAATTACAATCAATTATTCCTGGCCTATTTCTAGGCAATCAATTGTTATTTCTTGGCTGTATTTCTCCACATTGCTATGAAATTGGCCGTTATTTCTAGACATAATGACCCCAATTAATTGTTATTTCTTGGCTATTTCTAGACATTATCACCTAATTAGCGGCCCGTCAATTAAAGGGATACCAAAAAGTTTCCTCACATTGTCTGAGTTGTCCATCAAAAGTTTAAAAAAAAGCTTCAACCCCCCCCTCCTTCAGCCTGAGGGCAGCGCTGGACTGATTTGACCCGGGGGAGACGAGTTAGATCACTCATTCCTCCTCTATCCCCCTTTTCCTTCGACCTCCCCTGCCAAGACACACGCCACATGGAGCATAAATCTTTCCCCGTCCTTTTCAAATAATGGGTTTCCATGGTGAACAAAGACGTTTCCTACAAAGCTCGTATCCGACTATAATTGCATTTGTAAGCCGCAGCACTTGCACACCAGGCTTTGCATGGCTGTGAGGGATTCGGCATCAATAGAGCGAGTGAGGCTTTTTTCCTCATGACGCTTTACAGGAGTTTAAATGAAACACACGTGTGTCAATGTGTGTATGTGTGTACACAACACAACTTTTTTCTTCTTCTTCTTCTTTTTTTTTGTCAGGCCTGATTGTGAGATTAAAGTCGTCGGAATTTCGACATCACATCACATCACATCACTCCTTTGGGAATAATTTAAGGATGCCAAATAATATCCCAGCTCCATCCATTGATTTGACATTTACCTCAACAGTGGCTCCACAGTTTTAAAACCACACCTCCTGTCGCTGATGATGCAAACCAGCCTCTACTTTTATTTTTTCTTTCCATGCTGACGGAAACATAGGTTTAAGCAACACTCTATAAGGGTGGCGGGCGGCCAAGAGGCGTTACAAAAGCGACCATGCAGCAGCAGCCGCGACATCCAGCAGAGCGAGCGAGGAGGAGGACACAGGACAAGAGGGGGGATAAGGATGTTCAGATGGCCGCAGAGGCAGGAACTAGGGGGGCGTATGGAGGATATGTGCTCTTGTAATTCACTCTCTAACCCTCCTGTGGGGAATGAGACTTTGATGAGGGAGTGGGGGGGAGGAGATTTTCTTGGAAATTCTGTAGGAGTTTGTGCTGGCAAACAGATGTTGTGCCGAGTCGACTATCGCAGGAGAACAAGCTGACATTTCACAGCGACAGCATTCACACTCAGCTCCCTGAAAAGCCAGAAAAGCGCCCCTTCAGGTGAGGTAATTACCCAAGAGGCCCTGCTGCAATGCAATGCAAAAAAAAAAAAAAAAGGAGGAGGCAGAGACAGACGGAGGCTTTGAGGTGTGGGGATGGCGGATGGCGCCATGCGAATGTCAGAACAATACCAGAACCGGGCCCTGAGGAGGAGAGGAGGGGAGGGGAGGGGGGGGGGGGCGGTTTTTATGAGGTAGCTGAGCTTGTGCTTTTTTTTTTTTTTTTGAATCATTCTCCGCCAGAGGACTGTAAGAATTTTTCAGTGCGCTGCTGAAACAGTAAACAATGCTCGGCCTCTTCACGTAGGGACCGGAGAGGAGAGGAGGGGTGAGGAGGGGTGAGGAGGGGAGGGGGGGGGGTGGCGGGGCTATTTACCTGGGGCGTTGTGGAAAGACTGTGAGCGTATTAGAGGTCGCCCAGATGAAGTAATGTCTGCACTGAAGATGTCTCCATTTGGGCACGGGGGAGAGCCACGTACCCCGACGCCCGGGTTAGCCACACTGAAGTCTGAGACAAGACACACACACACACATGCATGCATGAGTAGATGCTCGTGCACATACGTCTGCAAACATGCAAATGCAACAAGCAATGCAACACACAAAATACGAGTCAGTCTGGGCATGCTTTGCAAAAGACAAGTCTTTATGCAGTTCAGCTAAGTTAAGACGTTAATGACATGAATTTCTTAATCAAAGCATCTGAGGCGTTCATTCACTTTTAGATTCATATCCATCCTCAATCTCTTAATTATCTCATTTTTTTTCCCACTAATGGGTGAAATAGGTCAATCAGACCAGACATGATGGAACTTACCGGGCAGAGAAGAAGACGAGTGTGTTCGGGGCAGGGTGTGACTGTGCAGGTTCGGCTGTATAAAAAAAAAAAAAAGAGCACGAGGTTAAAAGTCAGTCTCCACTTCTATTCATTATTGACAAATATATAAAATGTTCTTTTATAGCTTGTTAGAAGCTGGACTGGAGCGTACTGTATTCATATAAATGTGGCACTGCTTGGGCTTTTCAATTCAGCCATTCACTCACAACTTGGAGTTCGCCATCTTGCCCCGAGGACACGGGATCAAACCACCGACACAAGTCATGATGATTAATAATTTCAGTCTGTTTTGGCTCCGAAAATCGGTTTTCTGCTTCAAGAAATTTGTCGTCTCTCTCTTTAGCCAAAGCTGAGCTGCCCATGTGGTGTCTGTTGGGTAATTCTCTCAGACTTGACAATGCTCCTCCAAAAACCACACCAGATATTACGCAACAGGCTGATTGGTAAAAACCTCATCCATGTAATGAACGTTTTTAAGCGAGAAGAAGTCAGAAACACACCATAACGACCGTATAGAATAATAATATATCACTTATCAGTGCAGCACAACATGCATTAAAGTGGACTTCTCTCCTCGGGTAGTGCTAACACGGCCGTAAAGATTTTATTGTGAAGTTGTGAAGAGCTGTTTCCACAATAAATACCGTGTTATTAACCACTTAATATAACTAACTATTATTGCTTCGCTGTGTATTTATACAAGGTTGTTTTATGGAAAAGTCTTATCGGGATAACTGGCCCGCTCGAATCGAGGCGCGTAAACAGGATTTTTCTCAGCTGAGCTTTTCTATCCGAGGCTCTACGATCGGTCTCTCGCTCTTACTGTTGGTCTTTCCCACCGTTTCTTTGAGTCTTTCTTTTGGTCCAGACTCAAATATCTCAACAACTATTACATGGATTGACGTGAAATTTTTTGGGGTTCCCAGAGGATAAACCCTAATCACCGCGGTGATCCGATCTGGCATCACCAGAGGACAGGACGAGACTTATCCTGGTCAAACATCCTCTCATCCATGGATTGAAAAGGAAGGAACAAAATAACATACAGATGTTTTTGGTGATGAAGTTAAATGATTAAAATTTTACCTCATCTCCTCATCTAATCTTCATTCCTCCAATAGTTGGAATTCATTTGCTCCTAATTATCAAACCTGGCGAGCATCAGCGTGTTGCCATTGTTATTGTTTTGCTTAGTGCTGCACATGTGTGTGCACGGCTTCTTTCTTTTCCAGGGATTCAACCACCATGTGCACACAGTGTCTCTTCCCAGTGATCTCAGAATAGCAGCCGATACCTGAGGAGCACAGCACGGCCCGGACAGAGATAGATAGACGATCGATCGATGAGTCTCTGGGCTTGTGGGTTTTATTTTATTTCTGACTTAACCGGCTCGGTCTGGTTGGGTTCACTGCAAAAACTCAAAATCTTTCCAAGAATATTTGTCTTTTTTCTTGTCAAAATGTCTAATTTCTAGTCAAAACTAATCTCTTTCCCCTTAAAATAAGACTCATCACCTAAAAAATGTGCTTGTTTTTAGATCATTTCACTTGTTTCAAACACATTTTCACTGAAATAAGTAGATTCAGATCAGATTTCCCTACTTATTTGAAGTAAAAAAATGCTTGAAAGAAGTAAAAAGCTGCTTTTTATGTGATTTTACGTATAATGAGATTCGTTTTGACAAGAAATGACATTTTGACTAGAAATAAGACAAATACTCTTGGAAAGATGTTGAGTTTTCCAGTGTTTTTTGGGGTTTTGTTTTGTTTTGTTTTGTTTTTTCCGGCAGGATTGTGCCGGCAAAAAGAGAGGGAGGGGAGGTGAGGGGAGGGGGGGTTAGTGGATGGAATTGGTCCATGCAATGTTTTTAATCAAGTGCTGGAGTTGATCCAGGAGAGATTTGTTGTCCACCGAGTGGTTCGGGGTAATTACGCAGCCAGAGGGGGTCGGAAACGTGGTGAACAAGGTAGATAGTTTAAAGGTGGAGGTTGGTTCTTCTACATGAAACAGCAGCACATTGTTCTCGTTCCTCCTCCTCTTTCTCCTCATCATGATTTACAAACAGATTATTTTCACTCAAGGGCACAAGCAGATTTGTCCTGGAACATGTCCTGGAAGAACATACTACATGTTTCCCCCCCCCACCCCTCCTCTTGCCTCAGCAGCAGCAGCAGACAAACAGTATCTGATGATTAGGCATTAGGTCATATCATGTACAGGAAAAGCACTGCCCCTCTTTTTTTTTTTTTATTCTTGGAAGTCTTCATTTCACAGCTTCACAGAGACTTGATTCAGAACGGCTCAATAAATCCAAACACAAATGATTTTACCCGTTCATTGTTGGGCAGATATGCTGGAAAGTTCATTATGGTGTAAGGAACTGGAAAAGGCTCGCTGGTTGTGGGAACAAATAAATGAAAAAAAAAAAAAAAAAAAGAAGCATGGGGTGTGTTTCCACAAATCACAGGTTGTTTTTTTTATGACACTGGTGCTTTTAGTAACATTATGTACCGAATGGAAGCACTACGTCCTGTTTTAGGTGGCTTTTAGGACACTTAACCTTCCATGGTGGAGGGCGAGTCTCAGGAGGGACAGCGGAGGGAAGCTTTTACTCTGCAGCTCCATTTGCACTAGATTTATGACTCTGCCTTATGTAAGCACAGCTAGACACACTATAGCTGAGGTCATTTACGACAATCAGACGCTTTCAGTCGCCGTCGGTGCTTTGTTGTTTCTCAGCTAACAGTAACAACAATACAGCGATGTGGAGCGTGAAGCAGGTGTAGCGGCGGCGGCGCTGACCTGTGAGGAAGACAACGAGTTGACCCCGCTGTGGAAAGCCGGCTGGGTGAGTCGGTGCAGGCTGCTGTGGACCGGCTGCTCTTTGGCCATCAGAGCCTCGGCCCGTTTGATGATGTCGCCCATGCGGTGGATGAAGCCCTCCTTCTCCGACGGCAGGATGAACTCGTTGTGCACCTGCAGCCAGGACAGATAGATAGATAGATAGATAGATGGATAGATAGATAGATAGATAGATAGATAGATAGATAGATAGATAGATAGATAGATAGATAGATAGATAGATAGATAGATAGATAGATAGATAGATAGATAGATAGATAGATAGATAGATAGTTAGTATAGGCTACTATATTACTGTAATACAAAGATGTATTAGAAGTTGCAAAGTTACTAATAACAAAAGCTGTAAAACCAAGTAAATTGCAATGCAAGTTGCAGAAAATAGGAAGTAAAAGTACTTTAAAGCTGTACTCAGACACAGTAGTTTAGGAAATGTACTTTTCCACCCCTGCAAAAAAGGAGAATACAGTATGTGCTGCCTCTAAACACACTAGATGTACCTGTTTGTCTATTTGTGTGCTAAACCGCCACCGCCACCGCCGCCTCACTTCAGCCAATAATTAATCATTGCACGTAAATAATCTCATTTAAACCCAGCGTTGAGCAGCAGAGAGCGGAGGGTTTTGAGTTTTGCATATTCATTTGCAGTCGCTGTGAATTGTGGGTCGGGGCGTGGTGACGGTTTCCTGTCAGCATGGCATAATTCACCTCAACCCTGTTCAGAGAACCACAGGGGCTGTTGTGATGCCAAGCAACCCCCCTCCTCCTACCCCCCGCTGTGCCAGGATGGGGTAAACAAAAGCGCACAGTGTTTTAAGAGTCGGGGGGAAACAGTACATTCAGTGAGTGAACACACACATACACACACAAAATAAAGTGCTGCATGTTGTTATGTACACTCCACACCTCCGTTCACTCCTGCCTCTAATGAAGCTTAAAGACAATAACACTGAGAGGGAGGGGGGAGGAGGGAGGCAGGGGGGAGGGGGGGTGTTCACCTGCGTCACTCACTTCTCACTAAGTCAGATACAATATCAGCCAGAGTTTGAATCAACAAACAAAACAAAAAAAAACACGTTGTGAACTACAGTAGAGGCAGGATAAATCATGTGTGCATTCAGATACAGGAAGCTACTGCAGCCAGACTTATCAGCTGCACTTCAACATCCCTGCTGTCATTTTATTCTATTTCACCATATCATGATTCAGCTTTTTTGTTATTATTATAATGTTTCATCATCTTTAATTTTTTTGAAATAGTGTATAATATTGGAGTTGATAATGCAATTATAACAACAGAAAGGGGGCAGGTACTCTAAGTTTTTCTTCATCCTGCTCCTTTGCATTTATAGTGACTATGTGTTCTGTATTATGTAAATATGTGCAACCATGTGAAGTATGTAAATCATGAATGGAATCACCGTCGCTGCACCTTCTGCTTCGTTTAAAGTTAAACATGTGATGTTTGCGAGGGAGAAACACTGTATTTCTGCTCTTTAAAATGAATAATCATAAGTAATAATCAATAGAAACTTCAGCGTTTGCTCAGCTGCTCCAGTGCGACTACAATGTGGTATTGTACGACTACATCCTGTCACTGTCCCTTGTGACAAGCAAAGGTTATGTAGGTTCATCTCATCTGGGATGTACAAGGAGTTCAAACTTCTGTCATCGCAACAATACTTTGATTCTCCCTCGCACCAGAGTTAAAGTATAAACTCAAGGGCTTAGATTGACAATGTGCATCCGAAACCCGAGTCTAATCTTTTAGATTATATCAGAATTATATCTAAAAACAAACAAAAAGGTCATTATAGCTTGATCTTTACCTGGTTTAAAGCCAAAGGAATAAATAACAGGAAACAAAGACCTCTCTATTCTGTCAACCCGACTCAAGTGTTTTATTATCGACCCTCTGATTAGGAGCTGTTGATCAGCGCTTGGAGCCGGTGGGCGACTCAGCACTTGTTAGTGACGCACCATGACAGCAGCGATATCGTCGGGGTTATCTCCGTCCAGGTCGAACTTGAAGGTCACCATCTTGTCGTTGTGCGTCTGCAGCTGACACTCCACCACGCGGTCCACTTTATCAGAGAGCTGCAGAGAGAGACGGCGAGGGAGGGAGAGAGAGAGGAGATCACAGGATCAATGGCAACGACAGGAACGTGTTTACTCTCTGAGAGCGGTCAAACACGGGAGGAACAATGTGTTTGCTATGTTAACATGTGCATGTGTGTGCATGTGTGTGTGAGTCTACTGTAACATGTAAGTCGTGTCTTATGTGTTTGCACATGTGGGTTGAGCGTGATGTGTTTGCCTCTGTCTGCAGTCCAAACACACCCATTAAAACACCACAGTGTCCCCATCAGAGCAGAAATGCAACAACGCGACCACTGATAGTGTTGCATAATCAGGGCGGAGTCTCACCACACGCAATAAACTCAATTAAATTACTTTAAATTAAATTAAATTAAACTAAACTCCCTCCATTAATTCAATTCATTAATCCATTTGATTGATTGATTTGTTTATGTGCATATACAGCTGGAAAACATTAAGAGACCACTTCAAAATGATCAATTTCTCTGGTTTTACTATTCATAGGTAAGTAAAATTAACATTTTTGTTTTATTCTATAAACTACTGACAACATCTCTCCCATATTTGAAATAAAAACATTGTCATTTAAAAGCATTTATTGGCAGAAAATGGCAAAAAGGTCCAACAGTTGTCGAATAATAATAATAATAATGCAAAAGTTCATTATCACTTTTAAACAACACGAAACTCATAATTTAACTTATGAAGAGTTCAGAAATCAACATTGGTCAAATAGAGTGGTTTTTTATAATCTTCAGTCATGTAGAGAAGCCGAGTCATTGAGAAAATTAAAGGTCTCTAAATATTTTTTCCAGAGCTGTGAACAGTGAAGTGAACAAAACTTATTTTCTATTTCTTAATTTTTTATTTTTTTTAATTTCTCGTACCCCTGTGATGCGCAGCCTGGAGCGCGCCCTCCTCCTGAACAGCTTGGCGGCGGTCCGCCTCGCGGCCGTCTTCTCGTTCTTCTCCGACAGGCCCTCGTAGCCGTCGCTCAGGCCCGACGTCACATCGGAGGCGTAGCTGCGATGACAGATCCCACTGGTTAGAAAATGAGCCACAGAAACTTCCCTTTTTACAGTCAATTAATCATCGGTGTACAGTTCAGTGCAAAGGGGAATCGAACATCGATCACGGCCACTTAACTCGGGCTTCGCACATAATAATAAACAGCACTTATGAAATGTCAAATAGAGGCTTGATGTGCTGCAGCGGCATAAACAGTGGAGCTAAAACAATGCGGGTCTGTTCAGAGTCGATACGAAGCTGGTGTTCGTCCGGAGGAAGCGTCGTGTCGTCGACTCGCGACCACGTGACCCGAGGGTTTAGGTTTCAGAGAAATGGAAGAACATCCAGGTTTTCTTTCTTTCTTTTATTTATAAAAAGCTTTTGGTTCGGCTAATTGCGTCTCCTGGGTCCTTTTGGACGGCTGCGGTCACAGACTCCCCTCCGTCCACCTCCCCAAACATTTACAGGCCTACTGGTTGGCCGGCGTCCACCGGCGTCTCTATTTAAAAACCTCCACTTCTCGGGTAACATTAGGGCAAAGCAAAGCCCCGAGTCTTCACCTTTAAGTACAGGGACATTAAAAATAAATAAATAAATAAATAAATAAAAGTGAGGTGGATTGTTTGTTTTTGATGCTGGAAAATTATTCTTGAATTTTTTACTCATTAGAGTTTTTCTTATTAAGGAGAATTAAGCGACTCAGGGCTGTGTTTTGGGTCCTAACATGGAGCGTGCCAGAGCTGTTATGAAACATGACGCTCAGCTAGATTTGACATTTATTTCAATCCGCCACGGACGAGACGGATTAAGCGTCCGTCATGGGGGACAAACTACAGACAAATTCACTGTGCAATCACATAAACTGCATGTTTTGTTTTTTTTAACTGATAATTGTTAATAATCAATTCATAAATAAACCGTTAAAACTATGAACTATGAAAAACAATAATTAGTTGTAGCTCAGACAAAAATCCCTCGACACACAAACAAACACGACACGTCACGTCGAGAATGAAGCCGCACGCTTCCCAATATCCCACCAACACGGAAAACAGGGCCCCCCGACAACATCAGAGGCCGGGGTCGCACAGAAACCTGCGAGGGTCCGCTCCGCCTCGCAGCAATAACAACACAAGAGGAGCCTGTCGATCGCCTCGGGCTTGTTGTCACAGCCACACAGATGTGGAGGAGGAAGAGGAGGAGGAGGAAGAGGAGGGGGGAGGGGGAGGAGAGAAGACCGGACATCTCTACAAGATTCACATTGATTTTCAGGTTCCCAGCTTAAAATACAGAGGGAACTATTGAACCCTGAACAACAACAACAACAACAACAACAGAGGGAGTGAGGATGAGGAGCTTCACCTGTCCACAGGGGAGTTGAAGCCACTCGGGGGTCCTGAGTTTCCATGTTCAAAGTTGCTGGAAACTGCAATACTCTAGAAATAGACATGAATAGAAGTGGAAAAGGTAAAAAAAAAAACATTAATTAATTAATTTTTCGTTAAATAGATAGATAGATAGATAATAAGAATAAAGAATAAGAGTATAAAGAACAAACTATACATAATAAAATAGGTAAAGTAACTGTGTGTAGAAAATAAAGTGCACAGTGACTGTAAGTTAGAAGGAATCCGTTACATGAAAGCAGTTTAATCTACTTAATTCATCAATTTACTCTGTTTGATAATTTGGTTTAGTACATTTTTATCAGTACAAATTGTTTTTTAAGAGTCACGGTCTACAGACGGAAATATTTCAACTAACAACTACTGGACTGGAGCGATGGTCATGAAACTTGATGATGATTTCACAGATCCTCCAGTTATGGTTTTGAGTTTTTATAAAGCCATGCTCGCAGTTTGGTTCTGCTCCGACTGCATCTTGGATGTTGATGCAGAATGAAAATAAAAAGAGAAATCTTCAATCTTTGAGTGATAGATGCTCAATAATTATAGCTGTTGAAATCTGTCTGACATTAACATCCTCCAACTTTAATAATCTTCTCATTGGGTCATGATTAGGTCAGAATATTTTGGTTTATGACTCTCATTCTGATTCTCATGCTAAATGAGCAACACTGTGACTGTAAAACATCAGCATGTTATCGTTTTGAGCGCAGTAAAACAGATCAGATAGACAATATCTTCACGTTTTCTGTGGAAATAGCATAAAGATTTAAGTAGCTGCACAACGTTATGTGTGTTTTACACTTAATCAATGAGCAAATCTTCCATTTTTGCTGATGATAGCTGTGTAAATCCCCCTATAGCTCTTGATTCAGGGTGTTTTATTTTACGATTACCGGTCAGATATGTCGTATTTCTTATCTACCTGATTGTAAAAACGTCACTGTCCAGCTTCACATTGTTTACATAACTCTGCGTTTGCATCATGTAATGTCATAAAGTCCCACTTCGCTCACCGAGGGGAAGCGCAGGGCCGGGATGGGGAGGCCGTTCACAGTCGGGGCGTCGGTGTGCGTGGTGGGAGGGGTCGTGTTGAAGCTGCTGCCGGCCTCCAGCGGATCGTGAAGCCCGGAGGAGCTCTGATAGCCGTCCGTCTCACAGTCAGCTGTTTCAACAAAAAGGGACATAACCCATTATCATGTGACCACACACGGAAAAACACACACCTAATGACCCCAAACTGAGACATACCACACGCACAAGCACATAAACAATGATGATGACGCCAATGTGGAAAAAAACTTTTATCACAGTGGATTCACATTGTTGGATGCAATGAAACTAGGTCAGACTGGAGTGCTTTAAAAAAGAGAGAGAAAAAAAAGTAGGATGTTGTTTAAGATAAATAAAAAAAAGAAATATTCAACAGCTCCAGTGCAAAAAAAAAAAAACTGCATGGAATAAGACTAACAGCGAGTGAATAATTCAGTTATCCACGGTATCACATTTCACTGTGCGCCTCTCATGTGCTCTGAGATCTGAACAACTCGTCTACTCTGTGCTGCACAATTGAACAGTCGAAGCTGTGAAAAACATTTGTCTCAAGAGTCGACGAGGACGACGACTTCCCGCCCGAAACAAAAGGAAGCGAGCCGAGAGGTCGAAGGGTTAAACACCGACCGGCTCATTTGACGAACATATGACTCCTGAAGATTCCTGAAGGGAAGGTTTTCGGAGAGCGGAGATTGTTTTCAGGCAGCGCTCGCTCGCTCGCTCACTCGCTCACTCGCTGCCTGGACTTCTGGAAAACTGAGCGTCGCTAATTAAATCACTGCACAGATGAGATTGATATCGAAGTTATGATTCTTGACGTGGGTATTTCAGATTTCATGCTCCTTTCTATTTCCAAGACACCAGAAGGAAAACACACAACATCGCTGTTCACTGCACTACATTTGTCACACAGCTGCTAATTTAAAATGTCCACCTTAAAAATGCCTCTGACACGTGAACGCATCAGTAATAATAATATATCTATATAATAATTATGATGTAACAACATTAAATATTTCTTTTATCTGTTCTGATTGAAAAGTGCTGTTATGTCTATGTTTAATGTGATAATGTGCTGAAACTCTTTGTTTTCTAACTGTATGTGCTCTCTATCTATCCACACCCTTTCTTTCTTTCTATCCCCCTCTGTCTGTCTTTCTGTCTACCCCTCTCTCTCTACATCCCTCTCTCTCTTTTTTCTTTGATCTATCTATCTATCTATCTATCTATCTATCTATCTATCTATCTATCTATCTATCTATCTATCTATCTATCTATCTATCTATCTATCTATCTATCTATCTATCTATCTATCTACATGTATCCCTTTCTTTCTTTCTTTCTTTCTTTCTTTCTTTCTTTCTTTCTTTCTTTCTTTCTATCTACCCTGTCTCTCTGTCTTTTTACTTCTTTCTTTCTTTGTATGCCCCCTCTCTCTCTGTCTTTTTCTTTCTTTCTTTCTTTCTTTCTTTCTTTCTTTCTTTCTTTCTTTCTTTCTTTCTTTCTTTCTTTCTTTCTTTCTATCTATCTATCTATTCCCCCCTCTCTCTTTTTTCTTTCTCGCTTTCTTTATTTCTTTCTATCTACCCCGTCTCTGTCTTTTTACTTCTTTCTTTCTTTGTATCCCCCCTCTCTGTCTGTCTTTATCTATCTATCTATCTATCTATCTATCTATCTATCTATCTATCTATCTATCTATCTATCTATCTATCTATCTATCTATCTATCTATCTATCTATCCATCTATCCATCTGTTTTATAGAGTGTTTTAAAAACTAACACTGTCACTAACAGCCTAATCATGGTTTCCTTTGAGTTTCACGAGCCTGTAATAAACGTCTCAGTCCTCGTTCCTGAACTGCACACGTGGTGTCACAGCGAGAGCCTGGGGGTGTTTTTTTTTGCATATTATGGGATGTTTCATGAAGTGTGCTGCTCACAGTTAGCGGAGGACAGGCTGTTGTGGCGGATGTGGTGGTGGTGGAAGTGCTGGTCGGCCTCGGGCTCCTCTGGTTCCGCGGGGTAGCTGGAGCCGACGCCGGAGTCCGCTGAGCTGGTGACGGGGGACAGGACGGGCGCGGCCGGGGGCGGCGGGGTCGGCGTGGGGGACTCGGCCGCCGCCGGCGCAACATCCCTGACTTTCAGCGAAGTGATCTGAGGCTCCGGTTCTTCCTCGATGGCTTCCTGCTCCTGCTTCTTCTTCCTCTCCTCCGCCTGCCGCCTCAGCTTCTCTCGCTGCCGCTTGATGGTCGCCACCCTGTCCCGTATGGCCTTGGCCACCAGCTTGAAGTCCGCCTCGCACACGAACCCCAGCACGACCTGCATAACACAACACAACACATGAACACAACACAAAAAAGAAAATGGTCAGGGCACAACAGGGACGGGTGCATAAGTCACGGTTCACGGTGTGCTGCTGCAGCATGCAGACAATTTACGCAGGCCTGTTGCACTTAATGACCTGACAACGCACGCCGTGACATCAGCGGTTACTGTTTTGATGTGACCAAATGTTTTTTTTTTTGTATTCATTCTGTAAAAATCAACACACATGGACTGAATTCTTCTATTGCTGACGGCGTCTTGCAAAAAAAAAAAGCCTGACACGCACACGGTCCTGCAGAAGAACGGGACACTCAGTCTCAACCTGCCTCTCAACACATAGTCAGATTACAGCACGTCGCTCGGACCAGATGTCCCCTGCTGATACCAAATTTGATCTTGATGAAAACTACGACAAAGAGGTAAACAAGTAAGGAATTGTGGCTTGCATTTTCATTAAAAGTGACCTCTGCTGAGGAGGCGGAGGAGGAGGACATCAGGCCCTGTTTCGTAACAAGTAACAGTGCCATTATATTATTAAAGACGTGACCCCGGCTGCTTCCTGAGACACGCTCTCACATTTCCAACCCGCTGATGATTAAATGTTGAGCCGTGCCCTTGACACATGCGGCGAAAGGCTTTCTCCTGATGGACGGTAGCACATTTCAGCGTCTTCTGCTGCCGCCGTAACACCACTGTTAAAGAAGCAGCAGCGATGCACGGGTCCATTAGTGAGGCTCAGGGTCAAAGGTCAAAGGGCAAATTAACCAGAGAATTTTTTATCAGACTCTGTGATACAATGCATTTTACTACAACTGCATCTTGATAAAACTACCTCTCATTGCTCTTTGTTTAGCTAAGCCATGTTTTGGCTTGTTAAAGGGATAGTTCAACATTTTGGCAAATTGGCCCATTGCCATAATCCCTTTAGTTTTAGGAGTAGGTTTGTTACCTTCAATTGTCGGTGCAAACAGAGTTGTTTTCAAAGTAAATTCATGCAAAACCACTGATGCACGTTCCCGTTGGGAGCAGTTTTTCAGCAAACAGTCTCTGCATTTCCCTCTAAAACAACTCTACGTTCTGTTATTATCTCATAGCATGGTGAATGTGCAGGTCACAATTTGTCCACCAGAGCGTTTTGGAGTTGTTGGATTGTGTATTTGATTTGAAACCAAGAAATCCCATTAGCCTCTGTAGCTCTGAGCAGCTCGCGGCTCTGCTCCGCCGTTCTAAAAATAGCTTGCACCAACAAATAAAGGACGAACCTACCGCTAGGGATTATGGCAATGGGCCAATTTGCCAAAATGTTGAACTATCCCTTTTAACATTTGCATTGTTTGAATGCACTGTCACTTTGCAGCACCGTCTGTCCCTGAATATTATAGCAACAGAAAATCAGGTATAAACTCTAATTGAGGCTGCACTACGTATTGTAAAGTCAACCGTCCTCCAGAGTAGCTGCACAAAGATACCATCGTAAATCAATACCAGGATGTGCGGAGAAAACATGTCGACTCTATCTGTTGATCTGGAATCAATTATTCAATTTCCTCACTAATGGCCGCCACAAACTGGGTCACTAAAGCACTAAAGGTTGACCTAACGACAGGAGCGAGTGTCCAGTGTGTGTGTGTGTGTCCTCCACTCACCATCTCCTGAGCCACCTCCTCTGGCACGTCTTTGTAGAGCTCGAACAGGAACTCGATGGCGTTGTTGTCCTTGTACTTCCCGTGCAGCTTCTTGGTGTCGTCCATGCGCAGCCACAGCTTCAGGCCCGACTTCACCGTGTCGTCCTCCTCGGCAAGCTCCACGTGCACGCCGTTGTTCTCCTGGAAGAAGGGATGCTCCAGGAGGTCCTGAATGGTGTACCTGCAGGAGAGGAGGGACGGGATGTTTTAGACACTTTTAGACACAACAGATTAAATGATAAGAACAGGAAGTGTTCAACAAAAACATGTTGAACACACGATGCAATGACTACGTTTATCTATAACACAGGGGGAAAAAAAGTCCAAAATAAATCAAATGCAACCTTACAGAAAACATAATGTTCTGGTTTTACTGTGAAATTCCTGTTTTTCAAAATAAGAGCCTTCCATGTTTTCGAAAGCCTAATCTTTTCCGAAACCTCCAGCCTGAATAGGTCTGTGTTTATGTTCCATGATAATCCCTGTTTGTCCAACTTTTTCTTGACGTCACGTCATGCTACAACTACAAATAAGAGATAAAAGCATTTTTAATAACCTTTAAACTGGACTAAATTTCAGAATGAACAGTTTTTGGTTCTTTTTTTTTTCCTTATGTAATATTTTTTTTAATCCTGTTTCATCTCTAATTAGACACATTTTCTGCTGGTAAGTGTGAAAATTGGATGTTGTGCTGGAAAAATACAGATATAAACAGGAAACTAGGAAGATCCTGATCGTTTATTACAATAAAAAAGAACAGGAAACATTTTATGAGAGGGAAAACATACAACGTTTATGCAGTTTGTTATGTTACTCATGTTGATCACACGATGTATGTTTTTTTTTTGTAACTTGTACCTTTCATCTTTGTTCATACGAATGCAGCCCTCGATGATCTCCTTCAGCTCTGGGACTTTGACTTTGTAGAAGCTGTCAGGTTTGATTCCCTGTGAGAACAATGAGAGGAGACGGTTTCATCATCATCGGCAGCTTCACAGCCGATCAAACACTTCGAGAGGTATCTGGTTTTAAAGGGATAGTTCACCCAAAATTCAAATTTCACTCATTATCTACTCACCCTCATGTCGACTAAGAGTCCTCCGTGCTTTCTCTGAGTTAAGGGAGGGTCCAAAAAGACACACCAAAAAACATCCAAATACCTCCATACTGCTCGTCTGTAATGTCCCTCTTGTATTGAAGCCCCGACATGAGAAATTGTTCCGAAAATAATTAAATAAGTCTATATTTTAAGCTTGTTTGTAGCGAAAGTTCAACAAATTGGTCCATTGTCATAATCCCTATAGTTTTAGCAGTAGGTTCGTTACCTTTAATTGTCGGTGCAAGCTGTTTTTAGAACGGTGGAGCAGAGCCGTGAGCTGCACAGAGCTACGCTACGGAGGATCATGGGATTTCTTGGTTTCCCTCATCAAACTCATCAAATACACAATCCAACAACTCCACAACGCTCTGGTGGACAAGTTACATTACAGATGAGCAGTATGGAGGTATTTGGATGTTTTTTGGTTTGTCTTTTTGGACGAAGAAAAGTGGTGTCCATTCACAACCATTATATGGACAAATACTGCTGCACGGACCCCCCCTAACTCAGAGAAGGCACGGAGGACTCTGAAAATTCTCACAGCTCTTGAGGGTAGAGTAGATAATGAGTGAAATTTGAATTTTGGGTGAACTATCCCTTTAAGCAGAATAACTGATCAGGGAGCAGCAACAACAAAGCAGTGCAGTTACTGTACTGTATATCCCATCAGAAAACAGCCACTCCCAGCCTGCACCTCGCTGCTGCTGCTGCTGCTGCTGCTGCTGCTAACGTACGACTTGTGCGACATCTGCCACGAGCCAGCATGACATTCTGCTGTGCAGTCGTGTCAACACCACAGGGGAAAACAAAACCGAGAGTTCATGAAAATGGAAAAACCCCACAATGCTCAGAGAATAGGCTAGTCATTATACTCTTACATGACACTGGGGGGAAGTGTCTTTTTTTTTCTTCTTTTTTTTCTACTAATGCCATCATGAGAGTGAACATACAGTAGATCACAGCGGACTGGAGCTCCCATCCCTGTAAAAACATTGATAAGACAGATCCAAGGTCAGGACGATGTTTGGCCTGCAGATGCAGATACTCACTCAAAACACCCAAATAGACCTAGACCTAGAGGCAGAGTGCTGAGCGATCCGTTTTGTTATCGTGTTAAAGCAACTATTCAGACGTTTATTTCTTTTATTTTGTTATGACCACAGTTCATTCTCCCAAGATATTCACGCTTCATGTTTGAATTAGAAATCAGGACAGAGTGGAGAGGAGAACACGCTTTGTTTTGGGTGTGTGCGACTTTTGTTATTGAGTTTACAGCACGATTACTCGCTGCGTTATATAACACACTGACCCTATACCTTAGTTATTACAGTAACACCCACATGTGACTGCCTCTGGTGGATGCAAACACAAAAACTAAAAGGGGGCCTACAATCAGAAAACGCTTTCCCCTACAGGTGAAATGTGATTTTAAAGATCTGAAGCCGAGCGACAGAGGATTCTTTGTTTTTTCAGACTCTTCCGAGCCTCAGTGTCCTCGCAGGCACCTTCAGAATAAATCAGTTTCCCCCTCGGCCGAAAATCTAATTTGCAGCTCTGCACCTTCCCTGAGGTCACGATAAGATCTTGAGAAATATGCCGGCCAGTCGGCTGCCTGCCTGGCTTGCCTGCCTTATTGACTCCGTTTCGTGAATCACAAAACAATTATCTTGCACAAATATCAGAGGGGAAACATGGTAATAGCTCACAAGGAAAATGTGGTTTTTATATGACGTAGATTTCAACCCAAAAGTATGAGGACATGCCAAACGTGTGCATATAGGAGGAATACAGTGGACACTGTGAGAAAAGCTTAAAGGGATAGTTCAACAAATTGGCCCATTGTCATAATCGCTATAGTCATAGCATAGGTTCGTTACCTTTAATTGTCGGTGCAAGCTATTTTTAGAATGGCGGAGCAGAGCCGTGAGCTGCTCAGAGCTACAGAAGCTAATGGGATTTCTTGGTTTCCCTCATCAAACTCATCAAATACACAATCCAACAACTCCAAAACGCTCTGGTGGACAAGTTGTGACCTGCACATTCACCACGCTATGAGATAATAACACAATGTTACCAGACAGAGTTGTTTTAGAGGTAAATTCATGCAAATGAATGATGACGGAAACCAAGAAATCCCATGAGCCTCCGTAGCGTAGCTCTGAGCAGCTCACGGCTCTGCTCCGCCGTTCTAAAAATAGCTTGCACCGACAATTAAAGGTAACAATGGCAATGGGCCAATTTGCCAAAATGTTGAACTATCCCTTTAAGGAAGACCTTTACCTATCTTTAAGAACAATATACAAACAATAATCAGTTATCATTAGAATGATTCAGGTGAAAAATCCAGGCGTCCACATACTTTTGGCCACGTAGATGCAAATAAAAAGCATTTATTTATCCGTCTATTTATTAGATGTGAAACTAATACACTGAACAAAGCATTAAAAAGCCTATGGTAAGTTTCCAAGGACCTGTCAACATGTGTGTATATGTTCTACTTTTCAGCGCCCCAAGCGAAAAAAAGTTACGTAAGCTTTTATGGGCTGGTGGTTAATGTAGCTGCCATGGCAATAAAACTGACCCATGTTTGTCTGCGCTGCACATAAACGTAAAACAAACAAAATGTCAAAAAAAAAAGCACAGTTAATATGGTTTTTATTGAATTTTTCTTTTTCTTTTTTTTTTCTCCAGACTTCTCCGCACATGGAACATTATTATATTGTGTGTGTGTGTGTTGTTTGTGGAGGAGCCAGACCCACTCTGACTCGCTGTTGGCATTGTCGCCCTTCTCGCTTTTCCAACCCTCCCCATCAGACACTGTTTGCTTTGCATATGCGACGACACGCGAGAAAAAGAAAACTGCCGTCTTTGTGGAGCAGCGAGCAGCGAGCAAAAGGAGAGTGAGACACATTTTCCAAAACATATAATTCCACTGTCGCCCCGCTCTCTTTCTTGCCCACCATGGCATCATCGCTGCACTTGGCACTAGCCAGCAGCGGCGGCGGCTACGGCAGCCTGAAGCCACCACCGCTGCTGCTGCTGCTGCTGCTGCTGCTGCTGTGCTCTTAAAAAATTCACATAATGTGCTTCTGGGCTATTTTGTTCCACTAAGAAGTAATCCCACGTGTCTTTTTCCTTTTTCTACTTTCTGATATAGCCTGAGTCCATTCTGCAGTTTACAATTTGTTCTTCTGCAAGTGGTTTTCAGAGCCCTCGTCATCTTTAGTCGGTTATCTTGCCATGCGACCGATTTAGTTTCCCAAAAAAACATCTGTTGTTTCTTAAAACAAGAGTCTAAAACAGAAATTCTGCAAATTCCATCATTAATAGGTCACTTTGGTTTTTAAAGAAATAGTTCAACATTTTGGCAAACTGGCCCATTGCCATAATCCCTATAGTCATAGCAGTAGGTTCGTTATTTTGGGTGCAAGCTATTTGTAGAATGGCGGAGCAGAGCCGCGAGCTGCTCAGAGCTACGCTACGGAGGCTAATGGGATTTCTTTGTTTCCCTCATCAAACTCATCAATAACACAATCCAACAACTCCAAAACGCTCTCATGGACAAGTTGTGACCTGCACATTCACCACGCTATGAGATAATAACAGAACGTTATGAAACAGAGTTGTTTTAGAGGGAAATTCATGCAAAACCACTCACGCACGTTCCCGTCAGGACAGCTTTTCAGCAAGCAGTCTCTGCATTTCCCTCTAAAACAACTCTGTGTGGTAACTTTGTGTTATTATCTCATAGCGTGGTGAATGTGCAGGTCACAACTTGTCCACCAGAGCGTTGTGGAGTTGTTGGATTGTGTATTTGATGAGTTTGATGAGGGAAACCAAGAAATCCCATTAGCCTCCGTAGCGTAGCTCTGAGCAGCTCACGGTTCTGCTCCACTGTTCTAAAAACAGCTTGCACCGACAATTAAAACTAACAAACTTACTCCTAAAACTATAGGGATCATGGCGATGGACCAATTTGCCAAAATGTTGAACTATCCCTTTAAAATCAAACATCTTTTCATAGAGAAGAGAACATCCCACAGTGAATACGACGATAGCCAGGGCCAGTTAGGCGACATATACCTCGTCCTGCGTCATGATTGTGGGCTGCAAACATTAAAAGCTCTCAGATGATGGTGTGGCTCTGCACCCTGAGCTTGTAATGAGTAAATCTGAGCCTTTAATAGACAAAAACGAGGCTTTCATTCGACGTGGGCCCCCCTACTTATTTCCAAGGATGCAGGATATCCAGACGTATACAGACGAAGAAATCCTGGTTCCTCTCTGTCTAATTCCAGGGAACGAAAGCCAACACACGTGTGGACAATTACGTTAAATACAGGTTAAAGACTTGGTCTCCCTCTCTCCTTTTCCCTCCGCTTTACTCACACTGGTGACTTTGCGGTAGATCTGGGCGGCGTTTTGGCACTCGGAGTACGGGTACTCGGAGGTGGCCATCTCCAGGATGCACATCCCAAAGGCGTAGACGTCCACGGCTTCGTCGTACTTCTCCTCGTACATCTCCGGAGCCATGAACTCTGGTGTTCCTGTGAAGAGCCGACAGATACGTTTATCCATTATTCATGCTGAGAGGAGCTTTCTTTTATCTCTCACTACGAGAAGCTGCAGAAAAATTAACTTGTAACATCCTGACTGATCAAAAAAATGCACCTCATGTGGTGAAAACGATCCAGACTGCACAGAACAGATGGCAGGATATAAAACTGAACCTGCGTTAATTGATATTTTACCCAAACGGTGATAGAAACACAGAGCTGTAAACACCTCAACACTGACATATTATCACCTTATAAAGTCGCTATTGTGAACAGACACAATAGAGCAACATTCGGGATTCATTTGGTGTTTTCTTTGACCTCCATACGGATGCAACTCAAACTATAAATCTGGGTGAAGTGAAACTGAAACAATGTTGACTGTAACTGGAGCGTCCATTGTATTTCTTATTGACAGAGACACTTTGTTTTACTTGAAAACTATTGCTCCTCCATTGGGACGAAAAATAAAAAGGCTTAAATATAATACAGTACGCCATATGTGGAAAACCAAAATAACATCAATTAACATTATAAATACTTTCTGGTAATGCGCTAATATGCAAATTCTTACACAAATTTGAATAAATAATAAGTCTAATACGTGTTTTTAAAGTAAATAAGTTTCTTACTTTATGTTGAAAACCATAATAAACTGGTAAAAGGTGTCTGATTAAAGATCAAAGCTGGTCAATTGATCAAAAAAAGGAACAACAACACAAGCTTTCAACAACAATCAAGTATCAACAGGCAGGTTATTCATGTTTCCTCTGAAGACTGACACTCCCTGCGTGAGTTTGATGGGAAGGGCAAGTTCCCACTAAAAAAATAAAAGCCACAAAAAAACAACAAAACATGCATCAATGATGAGTGGTTTCTTTGGAAAGAAGAGAAGATACAAGCAGAAGGATCTGGAAGCTTCTGGAGCAGCAGAAGAAGTTGCAAACAAAGGCTTCGTTTCATCACATTTTGCAAGTTTTTGGCCGATTTCCAGCAACGATATTAGATAAGCTGTAAACTGTCTGATCTGAACAACTGTTTCCTTTTAGCTGTGTATTTGTGTGCATTATCTTTTAGCAGAGTAAACACTGACTCACACACAGCAAATAGATCTACACTCACTCACCAATGACACTTTTAGCGAAAGAGGCACTTTTGAGCGTGGCCAGGCCCAGGTCTCCGATCTTGACGGAGCCGGTGGGGCCGGTGATGAAGATGTTGTCACACTTGAGGTCCCGGTGGATGATGGGAGGGGTGCGCGTGTGCAGGAAGTGAAGCCCTTTGAGGATCTGACGGCTCCAGCGCTGCAGCAGCTTCAGCTTCATCTCCTTGAACCTCTTCAAGTACCTGAAACACACACACACACACAAAAATACAGCCAGGAGGAAGCTTTTTTAGTGTCACAGAATATTTCATCTTTTATTTTGACGGTGCACAGGAAGTTTGAAGTCGAGACAGTTTCCTGAATTTGCTCTGCACCTTTTTATCAGACCTTTAATGTCAAAAGACAGGCTGTCAAACACGACACTAACGTTGTGTTTGTATAAAAGACGAGGCCGGTTTTATTTGGAAAGAGGATATCCGCCATTTGAGAAATGTTATTACAAAAGTAAGAAGGACTGTGGGTGGGTTTTTTTTCTGATTTGATGCAGGAGATACCAGACTCACGTTTTGAGCGTCCCCGACGTCATGAGCTCCGTCACCAGGATGATGCACTTGTGGCCCTTCACCGTCGACTTCCAGGAGTCGTGGAAGCGGACGATGTTCGGGTGCTGGAGGCCCTTCAGCATCTCCACCTCCTCGCTGAACCGCTGGCGCTCCGCCTTGGTCAGCTTACGAGTCTGCGACGCCAGGAAACAAAACAAACAACACGTTTACATGAATACAAAATATTCAACATTTATTTAAGGAATCGGGAAGGAAGTTATCAATTAAGAAGAGAACATAAACTCAAAACCTTAAGTTTCTGTATATCTATTATTGGTGTCAAGCTATGGAACAATCTAAGTGAGGAACTCAGGAAAAGTGATCATTAATAATTATTGGTGATTATTATTCATTAGGTTTCTCCTTAATTGATATGTATCTGTGTCTGTATGCATATATATTTCTCAATTTCATTTCTATATTAATTTGTGCAAAGCATTTTATTATTGTGAAGCCTGCTTTAAATCCTTGTGGCATTTTTAACATGAAGCTCACTGTCACTGGGCTTTATGGCCTTTATTTTTCAGATTTTTCATAGGCACTTTATTTACTTCACTGTGTGACATGATTTGTATTTTGTTAATTTGTAAACATTTGTGTGAGTTTTATTTTGAAAAGTTTTATTTTGAAAAGCGTAACTGATAATTAGCTGAGAGTATTTCCTGGTTCTTTGTACACTGAGGAAGACTATGGGGTCAAAAAGTTTGTAGCTCGCCACCTGCTTCATTAAAACACAAAAAGGCCTTTCTACTCTTTTTAACATTATTCAACTTCCTGTTAATATGATTGCATGGTATAACATCTGGGTTTCTGATCATTTTTGCTTCGCTTTAAGACTCTGGAAGCTGCCAGCCAGCCAAACCACCAGGATGTGACGTTTTACATGAGCCAACACGCCGCTGCCGCCGCCGTGCGCTGAACTGTCTGCAGGTTCAGATAAAAATGCAGCAATAAAATTACAACATGTGTGAGAATCAAAAAGCTCCAGAGCGAGGAATCCTGAATCCAAAAGTTATGAAGGTTTAACGCACACGTGCTCCACTCGTGTCGTGGATGTGTGTGCGGTTACGTAAGCAAGTAGCAATAAACACAGCGGCCGATTTGATAAATCACTGTTACTTTAGCTAATGAGCTTGCTCTGGGACTGGAAACCACAGGTTCGTCCCCCCCACCCCCCCTACTGTTACATAATCACATTCATTTTTCCAATAAGGGGAGCTCTGACTTTACAGATTTCTTTAGAGCGGGTTTCCAAAGATCCCACGTAAAACTGAACCAAACACTGCAATCACGCCGGATGGACAAAGACATTTTTGTGCTTCCTTTAGGATGAATGGCCCAATTTAGCTGCAGCCGGAGTAACTCGGTCTGTGGTGGGTGGGCGGGTGGTTGGTCGGTGGAAAAACTCCTGGGAGACTTTCAGGGCCCATGAATCCTGCATTGAGGCGGATTTCTGGGAAAAAAGCTCTGCATATGTTTATGCTTACAATCAGCTTGACCGCTGCCCCTTCTCCTTCCTCTCTTTTTTCCTGGTAAGCGAGGAGGTGGTACTACTGCTGCTGCTGTGGAGGCCGACTGTCTGAGGAAAAGGCCCCTGTTACCTGCGTCAGTCACCTGTCAAACCCTCATATTACACCAGAAATTCAAACACCAGGCCCCTTTCTGCCCTTCCTCCGCCACCGTGGGTTCGATAGTGATCGGTTCATGATGTGAACACAGACTACAGCTTATTCCTCCTCGTATGTAAGAGCTCTGTCAGCCATGATGAGGCTATTAGATCACACTAATGCACATGCATCTGCAGCTTTAAGTCAGTCTGCATTGGACTCAATTGAGCTTTATGGCTTAAATTATCAGTGTGAATGCGAATGAGCTTTACAGCCGCCGTATATCACACTGATGGGGGGAAAAAGGGGAAACAGACAATAATATGACACAAATCATGGCCTGAGTGTCAGAGAGAGTGAGTCAGTGGGTTTATGGGCTGATGGACGTCTGGTTATTTATGTTTCTAAGTGCGATAACATCAGTCCCCTGCGGAGCAAAGCTTTGTTTTCTCTCCTCGCTCCGGAGATATGACGACGACGACGACTGCTGATGATGATGTTGCTGCTGCTGCTGCTGCAGCACAGAGTCGGTGTTTTAACACACATTAGCCGTGGGCACGCGGCAGAGCCTGCTCCTGGAGGAACCTGCCACTTCCAAAACCACAGGATTTACTACCGCTTGGCACACGGCGGCGGGTTACTGGGGGCGGGGGAGGCGTGATTGCAAAATGTCAAAATGCTAAATGCAGGGGTTCTCGGAAGAAGCGACAACCCTGCAGCTTGGCGTTCATGATAGGTGAGCTGCAGGGATAAAAAACTGGAGAGAGAGAGCGTTTCATGTGACTCATCGAAATCTGAAAACGCTGCTCCGTTCAACAGCAAACAGAGGAATTGTTCATTTGAAATGTCAAAAAGTGGAAACTGGAAAATCAAGTTAAAGGATGGAAACAATGAAAAAAAAGCAGCAGCAACAAGTATTATGAGCTGTGATCTGTGACTGTACAGTATATACTGATGATGGCTCTGGTTAATTTCAGGTAACGCCTCCTCCCAGCGGGGAGAAACACTGACGACGACCAGCAGAAATGATGTTTAGGCTTGTCCACACTTCATCCACAACAACAGCCTCCATTTAACCAGTTGACAGACTAATACACATGATCATTAGTCTATCAGACACTTATACTTTTCAACAATTATCTGTAATTATATCTATGTTTAGTCGGGGGTCGCTGGCGTTTCCTCCGGGGGGGAATCATCCGCTGACAGCTGAGAAAGCTTTTTATCTAACTTTTCCATGCTGGATCTATCTGCCCTGCTCTCTCTCTGTCTCCCTCTCTGCCTCTGCTTCCTTTGACAAACGAGGCCAGAAAACATTGCGTAACGCTGGAGAAAACGATGCAGGGGGGAGAGCCACAAAAAACAAACCATCTGTGTTTTTGAAAAGACAAGTGGGTATATCCATAAAAAAAAGAGCAGATTGGGGCGGTGCGTGGCGCAGTGGTTAAGGCAGCCGCCCCATATATATGCAGACATCTGTGTTTTTGAAAAGACATGTCATTCCCCTCTCTCTGCCTGGGTCTATATCAATAAAGGCATAAAACGCCAAAAAATATACTTTAAAAAAAAAAAAAAAAAAAAGAGCAGATTCAGATTCAGATTCAGATGTGTGTGAATCAGCATTGGCTTTTATAATGTCTTGTCTTCCAGCTGGATCGTTTATTCTTAGCCACTGGGAGATGTGTGTGTGCGTGTATGTATGTGTATGTGTGTGTTGGGGGGTCTGCTATAACCAGGGTTGGAAATACTTGGGCTTGGTGCCATGTAAGTGGAGTTACATAAGCAGTGTTGATGGTAGAGGGGCCACTGGTATTAAGAAGTCCCTGTCAGCGCCCCTATTATGACAACCAGGACATGGACACGACATGTCAGCCAACATTTACCCCAAACCAGGTGCCGCCGTTTGGCCGTGGCTTAATACGGGAATGAACAGTTTGCACTGGTGGCTGATGTTACACTCAAATAGATACCAGGAGTGTGGCTGGGATTTGGGAACATCCAGTCAGCGTGTGGACACTGGGCAGCAACAGCGGCGACCGGCGAGCTTGACTAAACTTCAGAGAGAAAAGTAGGCCAAGTGAAAAAATGGATTCAGTCATACTTGTTGAAGCCTGTAGGGATGAGTGTTAAGGGTTAGATGCAGCCTGTTGTTGTTGTTCATCTTTTAATGTCTGGGCTGAATAGAGCACAGTGTTAAGTACAGAGCTGCTAATTTATGGATTAGCATTAACAAACAGATTATTACTCAACGCTGGGAGCCGACGAGAACAGGTTTTACAAATCGTCCAAAACCCATCAGACTTCTCTCTCTCGCTCTCTCTTGCTCATGCCTCCGAGCTCATCAATTCCCTTTATTGATGCAGCATGTTCTTCTGACGTCAAACTCTCGCAGCTACTCTGCTAGGAAACAAGGCATCAAGGAGAAAGAGGAGGAGAAGGAGGCAACGAGGTCCAAAGCGCGGCTTTGTTTCACAAGGCAGGATGACGACAGCACGGAGTTTGTAACGCCGTCATTTCAAGTGAGGTTGGAAATCTGCTGAAGCGTCTCAGCATCACACGGACGGACGCAACTGCTGCTGCTGCACCTGAGTCACATGCACGTACAGTGATGGGAATAACGACACTATAAAACTATACTTTTTTTAGTCAAGATAAATCCAAAAGGGAAAAGTTTCCCCTGTTATAGCGCCGTTACAGACAATAAAATGCACCATTACTTGACTCAATAAGTTCCCAAGAAGAACTAACCAAATATGTAATTTGACATATTTGAGCATTTTACACAAGTTACTTTTCCAGGTGATTAGTTACTTTCATAATGTAGTAATTCAGTTACTAACTCTTTACTTTTTGTGGAAAGTAACTAGTAACATGCCCAACACTTTGCATGTAACATTTAGTAGCTACTACTGTTTCCACACTGGTACATTAAGGCTAGAAATCCTATTACGTCTAGTTTTCCTAAACATCAAATTGTTCAGGAATTAATAAACACCCACCTTCGTTTTTCTATATTTCACTTTTATAGTGTCTATAAAGCCCATTTAAAACCAAAGCCGACCCCTGTCTCTTGTTTATCTTCTTCTCATCTGTCATGATTCATTTTTGAGGCAAAGCAATTATTCAATTAATGGATGAAATGATGGATGACCTCATGTTGCTGCAGCGCCACAAAAGCAGCTCTAAACAGAAGCTGGAGAAGTCAACTTTTTTTTTTTTTTGATGTAATTGCAGAGATTATCAGACTCAGCTGACATCCCTCCCGTCCTCCGTTTGAACCCTTTTATGGTTTTAGGGAGCAGGTACTGGAGGAGAGTCGCTCTTCTTCCTGCCATTAACTTATTATTGAGAGTGCTGTTAACAGACCATAAACTCCAGACAGGACAGGACAGACAGGGACGAGCCCTGCAGACAAAGAGCAGAGTTCACTATGTGTGTGTGTGTGTGTGTGTGTGCGGGAGAGGAAGGACCTGCAGCATTAACAAACCGCCGTCCATCAGCAGCAGCAGCAGTGGCGGTGACGACTGACTCGGCCAAGATCTGGGATTGAGGTCAAAGGCAACATGGAGTAAAAAAAAAAGAAGAAGTCTGACCTCACGCCTCTTAAGACTGACATATACTCCCCCTTTGACTGACAGATACACACTTGGTATAAACATGCACGTAGGCAGCGGCAGCGGCCACACTGCCCGTACAGTGTTGCATTTAGATGTTTGCAGGTGAGAACTGAGGTGCCAGTGTGCTGCTTCCAAGGAAAACCTGACATGTTCTGTAAATGGAGCGGGCAGAGGGAGGTTAGCCAGTAATCTCATAAGGATTGAGGACTCAAAACCAGCCTCTGACTGCTGCTGCTGCTGCTGCTGAGTACCTGACCTATAACGTGTGGCGCCCGGCTAATTACCCCAGCACAAGTTAAAGAGACCTAGATGTCGGATCGCTTGTGCGGTCCAAAAAAAAAAGTGGGCGGTCAAAGTGCGTCTTTGTCCGCACGCACGGCCGGTTGAGATATTTGTTTTTAGATGATCGGATTTCACAACCAGACTTTTTTTTTTTTTACTCATCTTGCTGCTATGAGCATTCTGCACTTGATCTACCTCAAATAAGAAAAACCAGCACTTTATCCAAGAAAACGAGCACTTAAATCATGTAGCTACATTCTTGCCTCGCACTGTATGCCAAAAGCTGCTACTGGCCGGCC
Organism: Decapterus maruadsi; assembly: GCA_030347415.2. Classification (NCBI taxonomy): domain Eukaryota; kingdom Metazoa; phylum Chordata; class Actinopteri; order Carangiformes; family Carangidae; genus Decapterus; species Decapterus maruadsi. Next base: position 4,877,634 of record CM064888.1, on the reverse strand, counting down.
CACCTTCTAGTGTTCCTCCATTGTAAATGAAGAAATGTATGTCTGTATTGTCTCCATGTGTTCACCTATGTCATCCTATGTTCCAATAAGCTCCTCCTGTATTTTATTGTGGTCTGTATTTGTGAATTTTATGTTGGGACTACAGATGGAAATTAGCTGCTGAAGCTAAATCTGGTAGGTACAACCATCTTTTCGTTGCTCTAACTTTGACGAGTACAAAATATATTTAGGCTACATCTAGTTATGTTGGCACCATTGGCATGAAATGATCTCTGCGCCAACAGCATTAGTATGTTGATGTCACGTGAGGCGGAGCTCGGGGGTTGCCAGATCGTGATAGCTCTGTGGAGAAAATGGCATTGTGCTAATGCTAATGCTAACTAACGGTCAGCCGGTACTGTAACATTTCCGGTGCAGGCGTGATTTGTCGGGATTGTCTGCAGGTGAGTTAGTGTGAAATGATTTAAATGTGTTTCCAGTCCGCTGTCAACACCGGAGCTGCTGCTCATTAAATACGGTTAGCATTAGCTTAGTTTTAGCTGTTAGCTGCTCCCTATAGCGTACCTGCCAACCAGTACAATTTAAGGTTGCAGTGAGAGCAGGTGAGTGTGAGTGCCACACCTACTGGCCGGGAGGAATTAAACTTGTAGCTAACACCTTTAAACGAGACGTCTTGCTGGTAATTTTAGAGGTTTTACTAAACTGAGCCATAAATGCATCATGTAAACAACAGATCTCTTTGGATAAATCCACGTGCAGCACATTTTCAGCTTCCACTGTATCTAAAGGTGGCACACACCTGCCTACGCATATTTGCCCTGCTATTTCTTGTGACTCACTGGCTTGATATTTAGACTGATAGAGATATATATCGGTAGATATCCTGGTCTACTCCCGCACAACAAGTGCAAGGCTTGTCCTCCCGGCTGCACAGAGTGAGTTGTCTTATTGCACCACCTTGTTTGACAGACCAAGACTTGATTTGTTTGAGGGATGGCTGGGAGATCTTGTATCTTTAGTCTGTTTACTTTTGTTATTCCTGACATCACTTAACCTCTCTGCTGTTTGCTTTTAGTTTCCCCACTGAAACCACATCTGCTATAAACGGCTCTGCACTTATAGCACAGTCTTCGAGAAGAAATAATCCTCCTCACGCCTTTCAAGCTGAGCATTGTGTCGTGTGCAATTACAGCAACCTGCACCTTCTCCTCACCTTGACTCACACCTGACATTGCGCTGCCCCAGTGTTTCCCTTTGGTGTTTGGATGGTGTGTACGCAACAAGTCTGGAGAGCAACAGCTCTGACCTCTGACTGGGCCAGGATCAGGTCAAAGCGAAAGAGTCAAGAGGACATTCCTGCTTCATTCAGGTCAAATAACCCCCACGAGGAGAGAGAGAGTGTATTAGCAGCAGCTCCTCTCGGTGTAATGGCATTTAAAGAGAGGAGTGTGAATGGAACAAACACTTTGTCCTCTTCGGCAGAGCCAGCGAACCACGGAGAGATCACAAGATGCCTGGAGGACACGGCCCGGCCTGTGAGAGTTTAGTCCTGAAATATACAACACGAAGCAAAAACAGCTTCCCGAAGGAAAAACAGCAAAGAGGTGAAGAGAGGAGAAAAAAAAGAGATAGAGAGAGCTTAGTTACCGCTCTCATATGAGCTAACCTGCTTATGCAATCACATGCAAGCAAGATGAGATGGTTTCTATGAGTTTAGACAGGGTGATGAACGATATTTCATTTGCAGCAGCATTTTGGAGCAAAAAAAAAAGAATGTAACAAAGAACAAGTTTGTGTTCGGCTGAAAAACTTGTTTTTTGGAGGGGCTTTTTCACCGCCAAGTCGTGTTTACCACTGTTTGGTAGCAACCTGCTGTGAAAGGCCGACTCAATGGAGCAGCTGTGGGAGAATTCAATAAACACGTAATGCGTCGCATAAGGTTCTTGCACTTCCATAAATAAACAACATAAACAACATTTAGCAGCTCTTCACGCGCACTGAGGTACAGTATGGAAAACTGTTTAGGTTAAACAGTTTTTGAGGACAAGGTTTTTGGGGGCGGGACTAAGAGGAAGCCAAGTGACGTAGATGATTTCCCAGCTAGCTAGCTCCGCCAGCCCTGCTAGCCTCACTCTGACTAAATTTCCTTTTCTTCACTGCTTAGTATGTATCCGAATTTCCCCACGGCTTGACGGCGTCCAGTCACTATCTTAGAAGAAAGAAGCAAATATTCAGGATCAGAGCTGGACTCAGACTTTACAGACTCTGATGGGTTTATGGTTTATGCCTCTGCGTCAATGCAACGCCGCACGACTTCGTACACCTGTCGAAGTTATGCAAGTGGGCAAGTCACCGCTCTTCATTTCATTTGCGAAACTTTGTTTATCCTCCTGCTTTGTTCATCCAGGCAGAGTCAACATTGGTTTTTGGAGTTGGAGATTAATGTAAAATAACAAATGCTATGAACACTTTGACAACAGTATAATGGCATGAAGGAGAAACCAGTTATGCTGGAAACAACGTTCTGCGTGGTCATTGTCACCTCGACTTGAACTTGAATATTTTGGAGGTGTACATCATGGCGACTTGACGTAGAAGCATTAACCAGACTTAGGGCTGCAGGGGTCCAATATGAAAGTTATATAGCAGCATCCATTATCAACATCGTCGGTTGGTATTTGATTGACAGTGAAAATTTGACGAAGCCCCAAAAGTGGGCGGGGCTTCAGTGTCTGCAGCAGCACACAGAACTGATTGATTTTTTATGATATTTAAAACCTAATTTTATATAATAAACTAATTTTTATAGCATTCACATTTGGCAGGATGGTTCAACGCAGAACACAAATATATTGTTTAACTTTACACGCTCTCTTAAACCTGATTAAACAAAACTGAACTGGCCAGGCCACTGTAGCAGCCAGAAACAATAATGTTTGTGGGGACACCTTTTTACAACAGGGAGTGTTTCTTATCCTTTACCGCTGAGGGTGAATTTGACTGTAAATATTTTACGGTGTAAGAATTCACGTCATTATTTTTTTGCTGGGGTTTTGTACTTTTTGTTGGTCCAAATTTTATGGAATAATAAAACAAGACAGGTTTATGTGCTACTGTTTAACACTGAATTATGTCATTGACCTCCTCAGTTCGAGGTTTTCAGGGGCTTAAAAGGACGTAATTCTTTTTTTTTCTCCCTCTTTTTTTTATTATCTGAAAACAAACTAGAAAACGCTGTAATGTTCCAGCTGCTGACCAATAATTACCTGACATTTGAACAGCAGCACTCAAATCTCTAATCATTTACATCAGCGGTTGGAGCCACTTTTCCAATCGGAGTCCAAGATTTACCTCAGCCCCAATTATTTAAGAAAAAAAAATGAGCCACCGCAATTAGCAACAGGCCTCTACAAGTTCACAGTAATACATATCTGACAGGTTTTTAAAGATATGGCCTGTGGGCGGATTCCTCAGAGCTTCTGGCGCCGGTTTCGTTACAGTAGCTGTTTGAGAGGGGACGGGCCGAGCCGTATTTGCACATGCTTGTTTTTTATGGTTTGTCAAAGCCGACTCTGGTGACACACACAGGTTTTTATCAAACATGGTTTGTTAGATGGCATCTACGCTTGACCTGTTTAAACTTTAGACTGTATCCTCCCTGCATTATGAGCAGCTATGGATGATTACCTCATATAAAAATAAAAATAAAAACACATCAAATAAGCACTTTAAAGAATCCTTCACAGACCTGGAGATGAACAACAACTTTGTGATATTTTTTAAAGAAGAGCACAAAGGAGAAACTCCTAAAACTGAAACTAATGATGTGTAAAAGCAAACACATTGTTTCATAATAAAGTGTGTTAGTAATGGCTCTACGATGGGATAATAAATCAGTCACTAACTGGGGTTGCCAGGTTGTGAACAAAAATCTCATTGGTATTCATGTTCTCAGCTCTCTCACTTATTTATAAAGGAAAGAAATCAGCAATTACAGATGTTGCAATAATCAAGTTGAAGGTTGTAAATCTCTGTAGTGACTAATTTGAATACAGTTTCTTAATGAGAGACAAGTTGGAGCAGATTTCATAGCAATCAAAGGGATTTTTTCCCATCCCAACCAGCTAAAATTATTATTCAAACACGCTTTATTAACAGTTCCTTCTAAAATGTTGTTATTATAATCTCATGTGTGCTCCGAACTGAAATGTTTTGTACGTTGTGAGCCCCAGGTTTGGAGTCACAGCTCTTGACAATCACAGGAAGTATTTAAGTGTCAATGCGGTATGTTGTTCTGAGGATGAAAACATCCTGATGCAAGAAGCTGCACACATCTGGTCCTTCGAGCGGGGCAAATACTGCACTGCTAAGCTTTTACCAGGATCTACTACTACTCGACTGAGATCTGAGCACGAGGTGCGTTATAGAGCGAAGCCTTTTGAAGTTGTTATGACCCCCGGGCTTCGATAACAGCCCGGCGATCGGAGGGGGGAAGACGTTTCTTTCATCTTGGTGCAGCTTTGTCTTTTGTAATATAAGTTTTTTTGTGAAGTTAAAGCTGCTTAAAAGCCTCAAATATCACTTGAGATCCAAAATCCAGGAGATCCAAAACAGTGACGTTGTTTTATTTGATGGAGAATTAAATGAAAATGAAACGTGACGCACGTGCTCCATGTTGAAACTACTGTTTGGGTTACTAGTCTCTTTGTGCTGTGGATCCAGGCAGGAGGTGGAGGGTTCGGTGGTGGTGGTGTTGGTGGGGCGTAGTGTTACACCGACAAACAAGGATGTGCTACAGTATCAAGTGCCAGTGGCGACCAGGACCGGATATAGTTTACGAAGTGGTGCCCGTGTCACAGGAAGGCGACAACATGAAGGATTAATGAAGCCTCGCCCGTCAACGTGAGCTCCAGCTTTAGAAACCCGCAGAGTTTCAAGATAAACATGAACTAAAAGACAAGTTCACGTCCTGCCTGGAGGGGAGGACTGAACAGAAATTAATGTTTTCTGTTGACTGAGTAAACACATTACAGTGTTTGTTTGTCGATGGGGTCGGCCTACGGAGGCTATATCGCAAAAGGTGCCGCGCTCCAAAACAGGAGTCATTAGCGTGCAAGTGGCACCAATGGTCGATTCATCCCAGGACTCACATGGCATTTATTTTTCACACTCCTGACGCCTCGGTCGGTCCGTACCGCTGCTCGCTCCGACACACACGGTCAGTTCAGACATGACCAGAGGTTACCCCGCCGAGCAGCCCTGTCCCTTACCAACTATGGCCTCAGAGCCGCAACAGCTATTAAAACTTGAGGTCTTGGGTTTGTTTAGGAAGCAGGACTCGGGCCTCTGCAGGGCCGAGGGGCTGCAGGGTGACCAGACCACATGTTTTTCCCCTAAAGGAACGGCTGCACAGTCACACACACTATCAATACCAAAATAACACTGAGGAGAGACTAGTTTTTTCCTCCCAAAGTGCGGTGACTAATATTTCTCCTAATGGCTGCTAACACGCTGATAAACATTGACAAGTTGTGAGAAAGCCACAGAGAAATCTTTGTTGGTGGTAATGATGCAACAATTAGGGCGCTAATGAGATTAGTCAAATAAATAACATCTTTAAATGGCTATTTATCAAACAAAATGTCAAAAATACACCTGACATTTTCGTAGAACTTCTCAAATACGATGATTTTCCTGGACTTTGGTCAACTGTGATGCATCTTTTCAGAAAATATCTGATAATATAAAGACAAATGATTCAATTAATCAATAAAATCTGTGACTAATTCAACTGGTAATGAAAATAACTGATAGCTAGAGTTAATAATAGTGTTCCCAGATCACACATTAGACATAATCTATGATGGCAAATTGTAAGATTTGTTAAAGAAAGACCAGAATTTGGTTGACATGATTCTGTATGTATATTTTACAAAGACCAGAAGTGCACTTTAGAAAAGCTGTAAATGTGCTGATTTTAATATTTAGTGTATGGTCAGATCGTCTAATGAAAAATCTAAAATGTGTGAGCATATAAGAAATAGAATATTACTGGTAAATATACTGGTAAATATATAATTTAACTTCACAATTTGACATTGTAATGCCGCATTTCACCAGATCGAGACCAGAAAAATATGTCAAATAATGTGACTTGCAATGATTCTGCAAGATTTCTGAATGACCTTTGCACGGAGTCTTCAGGTGTTTGAGGACTCATGTTTTGATTATGCATTGATTGATTGGTTGAGAGCTAACCTGGCCCGTGCAGGAGAAGTATAAACATATTCAAAGGGTAGAAAAAGAAGGAATATGTTTGTGTTCCCTTTAACACACAGAGCCAACTAGGTTACCATAAACATAACACATAAAAAAACACACACACTTCCACAGGGACGGATCAAACTGAAGTCACTTTGAAAGGATCTCAGAGGATCGGGAGCCAGTTTTCCATCTGAGAGAACATGACGCAGATTGTAGAGATTGTATAAAATATGGGACACCGAGAAGAAAAAAAAAAAAAGGAAACACAACCAAACTATTACTGGAAGCTGGAAAACTGTAAAGACAAAAAAAAAAAACCTGGACTAGGCTACTTAAAAGAAAAAACATGCACACATGAAGAACCGATCCACATGAGGGAACCCAATAAAAGAATAAAAGCAGTGACTCAGCAGCGACTGGCGCACAAAGCACCTCAGCTCCGTTATGACATGAGATCTGGGAGGTGGAAAACCAGTTCCTCCTCTGCTTTCTTTTTTTTTTTTCTCTCTTTTTTTTCCACACAGCGTTTTGCCAGCCTGTGGCGAGCTGATCAATGCATTTTCAATCTTTGACATTCAATGTTATCGCCTCGCCGACGTTTGTTTAAGGCTTGTGAACATAATAGAAAATCAAACAGAGTCAGATTAATGTGTACGTTTGTCTCCCAGCAGCAGCAGCAGCAGCCTGGCTTATACAACTTATCGCTGTTTAGCTTCCTGTTAATGAAAACCTCCAGAAGCTTTTGTAAACACATTATTGCATCCATGTTCCAACTCTTCAACTAAATTATAAAAGTTGTTTATGTAGCCTGCATCTCAGCACTATCAATAGAAATAAAAGATTGTGTGTTATTATGATGAGGTTCCTGTTGCTTTATCCTGAATTTATCACTTCTTTTGCATCTAGAAACTTCAGAGAGAGGGTTTTAAAGAGCTTCACACATCTGTCCATCTATTTCTGGACTCTGTATCCCAGTGAAAATCCATGCTGAGGCAGGTGTGCAGCTTTACCCCCCCCCCCTCTCCCCTCCACTACCCACCACCACCCCCTGACACGGATTAGGTGAGAGGCGGCGTGCAAAAAGAAACAGAAACAGAAAAATCATTCATCCTCTCAATCCTCCACATCTTCAGTTTCCAATAGAAACAACATACAAACAGCCTCAGGGCCTCTCAACACTTGCACCTATACACTATCCACCCCCTGCACCCCCTCAAAAAACAACAAAAACCACACTATAGCCTACACATACTGTATTATCAACAACAACCACACAACAACCAGTGTGACAGTGTTATCTTGTCGTGCACACACTGTATGACACAGACAAGCTGTATCTTACACGGCAATCATCAAATGTAAGTACAGGACGTTTAAGTTTTATAGTGCAGAGTTGACTTTTAAAAAAAGAAAGGAAAACACAAAAAAACAAACAAACAGGCCTCACGTCAAGGTGACGCGCTGTCTGGCTGCCGTGTGTTCATGTTACTGTAGGATATCGCTCCTTCACTTTCTCCTTTGCAGAACATTGGCTCGCTCTGATAAGAGGCTGAATCTCGTCGTGGGCCCTCGTCTTCCTCCTCCTCCTCCTGTGTTGATGTTGGCCACAGTGGAGCTGATAGGAAGCCCACAGAACTACACTAGCCACATTCAGATTACTCAGTTACACAGCCGGGCTTGTACCAGGCCCAGGACGGCTAAAGAAGAGCGATGGGAGGAGGGGGGAGGGGGAGGCGTACTGCAGGACTGGTGCCAACCGAACTGGAGTTATGCTTTGTTGTTTGACCCCGTGACTCTGAAATGCAAACGGTGCAGATCCCGTAGTAAAGTAAAGACGTTAATAATAAGGTTTTACAGGTTTAATTTGATCTGGTGTTATTGTATGAGCTTTAAAAAGTTTGAGCTGAAACATAAAACGGTTGCAGCTTCCAGCTCTTTCTGCCCCGCCATGCAGGCCCAGTTTCACACTGGTTCCAGCTCTTTCTGCTGCAGCAGCAGGGCTGATGTAAACCTTCCTCCTCCTCCTCCTCCCTTCCTTTTGTCCTGAGGTAACTCCTTGAGGCTGCTGACTTTTAAATAAACAGACCTGCATCAATCAATCCAGTGTTTAGCCTTTTAAACAGCAGAAGGTTATGAAAATTTGAGCTCAAGGCGACACCTCCAAATCGTCTCTTCTGACTTAAAGTTCACATCCATTAGTCGTGTAGCTGCGTGACCTAATTGCTTCAGCGCTGGATTTATGGTCCTTTATTTCAATTTTAAAGTAAATCAAGATTTAAAGTCTTGAAAAAAAAAAGGTTAAAAGCATTTGTGGAGCCGACGAATTGAACAAACTGATTATTAACGGTGTCAGTGAATCGCTTCTGCATCGACACAAATGGGCGAAAACTGAAACCCCAAGTGGTGAGCAGGGTTGGATATCGCATGCACTGACACAGATTCAGTATCAGCAACAACAAAACAAAACAAACAAAAACCAAACACTACAAAAGAAGCCAAATCCTTTTGAGTCTTTATGCGAAGACGAGCTTAATTACTTTCTGGCTGTGGCTTTATGTTGAGCGTACAAACACAACAGTGGAGGTTGAACTCTGTCTGAAACAGAGCGATAAAGTCAAACTATTCCTTTAATTGTTGACTAAACACGAGCAGCTCATATGGAAGACGCCAAAATAAAACACAATCTGAAAGTAAAAGTGGTAAAAAAAATAAGACATTTCAACCCTCAGAGAAAAGTTTAGTTGTTTCTATTGGTCCACTCATTTGTGCAATACAGTTGAAACCGATACTGTATGTTTGTTATTCTGCAGCTGTGTCAAACTTCATATCTACTTACAGGCACCAGTGGGCAAACTGAGTTATAACAGCACACACACACACTTCAGTGCACTGATTTTATGGGTTTCGGGAAACAATAAAAATATTCAGATTGGCCCAAAAAAAAAAAAAGAAATGTTTTCGAACATCTGCAAAACTTATGACCACACAAGAGCGTCTCAGTGTGTCATAATCAATACAGAAATGTCTCTCAGTCTGTTTTTCATGCATTAAAAAGGAACTCTTTTATTGGCCGTGGAGGTGCAGCCGCCCGTCCCTCATAAACACTGACAACCCTGAACCTGCAGGACGCTGCGATGAAGCAGAGCATGTAGTTTATATAGAGCGTGATTACAGAGCTGGCTAAGGAGGGAAAAAAAAAAAGGAAACATGCCGGTATAAAAGTGTCAGTGGAGGGAGGGAGGGAAGGGGAGGATCTGGTATTGTGCAACCACTGCCCTTTAAAAAACGGAGCCAGGTCCATGCAGCGACCGGCTCAGTGACGTACGACAGGTTGTAAAGTCTCCAGGGCAGTGGCTCATCTATTTTTTATTCCCTCTGCGTTTCCTTTAAAGCTCCGTCTGTGTCGACTCAATTGCACCTGAGTCACCTGTGGGCCTGTGGCGAGGGAGGGGGGGTGTCAGGGGAGGGGGAAGGGTTGCTATAGGTGCAGCTTCTTTTAGTAACAGCCAGCCAGCCAGGCAGCTCTCGACTTACAGCCTCATGTCTTTAAAGGGATAGTTCAACATTTTGGCAAATTGGCCCATTGCCATAATCGCATAAAAGCAGTAGGTTCGTTACCTTTAATTGTTGGTGCAAGCTGTTTTTAGAACGGCGGAGCAGAACCACAAGCTTCTCAGGAGGCTCATGGGATTTCTTGGTTTCCCTCATCAAACTCATCAAATACACAATCCAACAACTCCAAAACGCTCTGGTGGACAAGTTGTGACCTGCACATTCACCACGTTGTGAGATAATAACACAACGTTACCACACAGAGTTGTTTTAGAGGGAAATTCATGCAAAACCACTGATGCACGTTCCCATCAGTGGTTTTGCATGAATTTCCCTCTAAAACATCTCTATGTATTTACCTCTAAAACAACTCCGTCTTGTAACGTTGTGTTATTATCTCATAGTGTGGTGAATGTGCAGGTCACAACTTGTCCACCAGAGCATTTTGGAGTTGTTGGATTGTGTATTTGATGAGTTTGATGAAGGAAACCAAGAAATCCCATGAGCCTCCGTAGCGTAGCTCTGAGCAGCTCACAGCTCTGCTCCACCGTTCTAAAAATAGCTTGCACCGACAATTAAAGGTAATGAACCTACTGCTATGACTATAGGGATTATGGCAATGGGCAAATTTGCCAAAATGTTGAACTATCCCTTTAAAGCTGTCCTGTTATAGGTGAATTTAAGGGATTTCATTTTTAATAAACACAACAACATCATTATTATTATTCTCTGACTGATTTAGGTTTCTCAACGAATGACAACCTGCATGAGAAAACAAGAAAATGAACAGAGGAGTATTAAATATCCCAAACACAGGGCAGACGAAATTAAAAGAGACAAGCGCTTCAAACTTGATTTGATTTTGGCATCAGGAGTTTGTTTTTCAAAAGCAGAAAGTCTGATATTTTCTAACACAGTTTGAATGAATTAGGCCTGAAGATAGTCCTTAAAAAAGAAGTTCCCAAAGAAGCACAGGAATAACGATGGTGATCTAAGTCCATCCTGTTTTAGTTGGTATAACTGAGTATAAAAGATTACATTTAAAGCTGCAAATTAGATCAAACCTACAAAGACAAAACTTTCCAGATTTGATGTTTCTTTATTTAATCAGCTGAACTAAAACAATAGGATTCATGCATATTATCATGTTCTAGCGTCGGTCTAACAAGCCTACAGTACAGATATCCCTGCTGTATATACTGTAAATAAATCTTATTGTAAAGTGTTTAGCACAGGAAGAAGTCTGATTGTCTTCTCCTCTTGGTTTTTACGAGCAGGGACAGTGGTGAGTCCTGGACGAGCTCTGGTGTTACATGTCATGGAAGGATCTAAATGTCTTGTTTACTTTTTCTGCACTGGAACAAAAAGTTCCCGTGGACGCCACCACCCACCCCAGACCTGGACGGACCTGCAGCCATGAGCGCTGACAGACTGAACTGTGACTTCACTCATTCAAACAAACGACGATCTGTTTTATTGTAGGTAATTATGACTAATTCATCCGATAAATGGGAATCAAGGACAGATGTTTGCACTTCAATCATGAGCCGCTCGCTCGCTCTCGACCGACTGACTGACTGGACGGCCTGCAGTCAGATTACAGCTCAGGCTTAGCGATACATAGTTAAAAGAGCTTACGGCATTTCTACCTGACTTGTAATGACGCACCTCCGACTGCTGCTCCGTCAACATTACGGGACTGATTGTGTTTAGCCACCAACAGCCAGCTTTTGTGTTCGTTTAAGGAATCAGGGGGCATATGTGGAGGAGGAGGAGGAGGGTGGGTGGAGAAATACCTCTGCAGTGCAGCTGAGTCTGACTCTGGTCTCTCTCCGTGAGGTTAACTTATCACAACAGTGACCATATCAACAATGGCCACCTTTAAGCTTATTAGGAGCGATTAAGGAGCTTAAGCCCGGCTCATGTCTCCAGTAAAGAGATGAAATAGCAAATGCTTGTTTCCGACGTGGCCACAGAGCTGCAGCTCGGCGTGTTGTAACTTTTTCACTCAGCTGGATGCAGCTCTTGTCATAAGAGGAGAAGTTATGTGGAAAGGAAGGGGCATGTGGGGCAGACACACTTATTCATTTTAGCTCTTATTGTCTGCTTATATCTATTTATTCTGCTTTTATTTTTCCAGTTATCGATATCATTTCCTATTTTTTGTATCTTTAAGTTGCCTACCTGTATAGAAGTACTGTTATAGGAGTGTGGGATGTGAATTTTTCTCTCTATTTCTTTCTTTCTTTCTGGCACCCTGGCTGCTTGACTGTGTGTGTGTGTGTGTGTGTGACAGTGTAAGGTGAAGGGACATATGTGTGTATACGTGTTACGTCTCCAAAGCTCCGAGCGATCCATCCTATAAGAGAGAGACGGACACCTGTTGTGTGAAGTGACAGGTGGGCTCGTGAGGCAGCAGCGCTGCACCTGCTGGTGCCGGAGCCTGAGCCTCGGAGGCAGATTCACTTCACCCCAGATAATCCCTCCCTCCCTGACTGACTGACTGACTTACTGACTGGCTGTCTGTGCTGCGACTCCCTGCAGAGCTCACACACACACACACACAAAGACTACAGGGCTACTTCCTCTGTGCATCCCAGTGACTTCTCTTTATAACATCCTCAGGTGGTCGCCGGTATGATGAGAACAAACCACCTCTCCAAGTCTTTTACCCTTTGTTTAAACCTGGACAGCAACTGTTTTCTATTTTAACCACCTTTCTGAATGAGTTGTTTTAATCCTGATTTTTTGACGACTGCTCCCTTTAATTAATTTAACTACTAATATGCTACTAGTATGTTGTTTCTGTTCTGAGATTTGACTTGTAAGCCGAGGCACAGCAAGGAAATTATATTTCTATAGCTCTGTTTATCTCAAAGGGCTTTACATAACATCATAACAACATCCTCTGCCCTTAGACCAGGGGTGTCAAACATGCGGCCCATGGGCCAAAACCGGCCCGCCAGAGGGACCAATCCGGCCCGCGGGGTGAATTTGCCAAGTGTGAAAATCATATAAAAGACAGAAGAGGCATAATATCGTCGAAACGGCACGTGTTTTTCTCAAAAAATGTTTGTCCATAATACTTATTTTGTCAAAGGATAAATAAGTAACTGTAAATGTCTTAATAATGTATTTGTATGCACCAAAACAAAAAGAGAAGTTTAGAGTTCTTGTTATTTATAGGTTATTATACCCTTAGACCCTCACATCGACTGAGGACAAACTTCCAAGACTAACTAATGAATGTGTGAACGAATGACTATGTATGTAATAGTGGTATAGCTGCAAAGACAGAATTGCTTAATAAAGTTGTATTCAATTCAATTCAATTCAATTCAATACAATCCTCCACTGAGAGACGTGTTTTCATCCTTAAAATGACTTCCACCATCTTTAAAGATCCAAACGATGAAACCAGCGAATCAGAGCTGCAGCCGGATACTGACACCGATGCACGTCACACACTCACACACACACACAACTTGCAAAATTAACGGTGGAGTTAAATCTTAAATCTTTAAATCCCCCGCTGTGCTATCAAACCATGGAGGCAAAAGGAGGAGAAGGAGGAGGTGGAGGTGGCAGCTGCTGCCCAGGCTGGCTGCTGTCTACATGCCAAACATTGTGACATTAACAAACAAAAAGTGACTGACACCTCTACAGTTTCACATCAGCAGTTAAAACAATGGTCTAACTCTGGTGTTTACATGTTACATGAGCCGTGCAAGGCCAGGCCAGGAGGAGGATATAGTCCACTACTGCTGCTGCTGCTGCAGGATGGAAACATTTCAGAGCACAACACAGACCCTGGTGCACGGTGGTGGATCATGGCAGCTGTGCCCCCCCGCCCGCCTGTCTTGGGTTTTTGTTCACGTGAGACAACTCAGACTCAGAGAGAGGGAGAATGAGCTGTAGCCTTGGTGTCACCGGTTGATAATGAAAACAGAGATTAGAGGGGATCACGACGGGCCGAGTGGTTCAGTTGTTGGAGCTGACTGCTGACAGGATGACCCGGGTTACAGCCTGACACGGCCCGACTCAAGGTCAACAAGGAATAATAATATGCAGTAGATTAGCTGCATGTTTCCCCCCTGAAGCCTATACATGTGTTATACAGTACACTTGGAGAAATTCATGCATTACACTTTGTCTGCTGCTAAAGATCTGGCAACCTTTAGTCTAAAAGTTGATTCTGTGCCATTATCTATATTTGTCACAGGAAGGGATTCAACCTATATACACCTGAGTATGTGTTGTTGTTGTTGTTGTTGTTATTGTAGGAGGAGATTGATTTGTGGTTGTGCATGGCTGATGTGCAAATATGTGTCATTTTTATGTCATTTCTTCTTGTCCTTTGCAAAAAAATAGTGACATAATGAAATAACGTTGAGGTTAAAGTTGAAAAAGAGAAAGAGGAACATGTGGGAATTGGGTTTGAAATCCTATTTTTCAGACTTTTGGAGTGAGACGTGAACACAACAGCAGCAGCTCATCCTCACCTGCAGCTCGCACCTCACTTACAATACCCCAAATCTGGCAACCATTATCTGTGTTTGTCACATGTCAAAAACCTGCACTGTTCTGTGCAGCACCACCAACTATTATCCATTTCTTTGCAGCAGGGAAGGGATTTCAACTTTTAACCTATATACAACTGAGTATGTGTGTTTTTGTTGTGGTTATGTGCTATTATAAGTGTCATTTTTATGTCATATCTTCTTGTCTACTGCAATGCATGATGGCATAATGCAATAAAGTTGAAAGAAAGAGATGTTTTAAATGCAGTTTTTCAGACTTTTGGAGTGAAACAATAGCAGCAGCTCATCATCCTCACCTGCAGCTCGCACCACGCCACCTCCACCGTGGTCTCCGTGTCCAGGCCTTTATAAACCGTCTTGAACGAGCCCCTCCCGATCTCGATGTTGAATTTCAGGTATCTTCCATCAGGTGAGGTCGCCACCGCTTTGGTCTCCACGTCCTCCTTCTCCTCCTGCTCCTGCTCCCACTGCGCGTCAAACGTGATGCGGGACAAGATCTTGTTGTTGTTGCTGTGCTGCTGCTGAAGCTGTATGTGTTTCTGTTCTTGTTGTTGCCGTTTGTTGTGATTTAGTTCACTCTCAGAGTCCGAGCTGGCGGGGTCCTGAGTCCTCGGCACCGGATCCCAGCTTGTAGACGCACTAGTGCCACCTGAAGTGTCCTCTTCCTCCTCTTCTTCCTCATCTTCCTCCTCTTCGCGGCTGCAAGGTGGCGTACTGGCGCTGGACACCGGAGACGGCGGCGTCTCGGCGTCGGTTTTCTCCTCGTCCTCGTCGTCCTCCTCCGCTCTGGACTCCGGCACCGTCATGATGTTCTCCGCGGACCAGGACAGCGCTTTGGAGAGGACGCCGCTGTACAGAGGCGAGTCGATGTCCATGCTGATCTTCTGCAGCCCGTAAGAGTTCCTCCGCGCGCCCAAACCGTGCGCCCTCAGCACGGATGGCA
This sequence comes from Decapterus maruadsi, assembly GCA_030347415.2. Classification (NCBI taxonomy): domain Eukaryota; kingdom Metazoa; phylum Chordata; class Actinopteri; order Carangiformes; family Carangidae; genus Decapterus; species Decapterus maruadsi. The sequence goes on along the minus strand of CM064888.1, from coordinate 4,862,334 downwards.
CGCGGGACAGGCAGTCACTGTCCGTCATGTCCACAGAGACGGAGGAAGAGGTGGAGGAGGACAGGCCTGGGAAACCGGCGCGTCCTGGGATCTCAACCTGTGCGTGTGACATTGTTCAAGCAGGCAGGTTCAAGTCCGTCTTGATTCAGAGCCTGTAAATGTGGGAAAGGGCATCAGGTCACCGTTACATTATTTCCATGATGTCAGTGTCTTCTTTAACACTCAGGCTCTTTAATAAACAGCGCTGCAGCTCTAATCATTCATTTCTTTATTTCGGACCCAAGGTGATCCATACCGCCATTAAAGCACAATAAAATAATAAAAGAAAGACAGAATAAGAGTTTTTAAAAAAGAAAAGAAAAGAAAAACACAAAATACAAAGTGCAGAGCCTTCCCCACTATTCAGTGTAGGCTCGCGCATACAAACATGTTCTACTCTAAGTCTAACAGAGATAATATTCAACTATAAAAGTCACTGTAGTCTCTTATCTGGAGCTGCCTTCATCTGGAGCAACAGTTAAACTAAAAAAAAGAAGTAAACTAAAACAACAAAGCAGAAACAAAAACATACTCACTCATCGTGTAGAAAAATGACCGCACATATAAACGCACATTTAACGCATAGTTCCTATCGTTTAATCCCCGCTGTTCTCGTCTTCTCCTCCGCTCCTCGCAAAGTCCTCAGCCATAACCTCCAGTGGAAGGACGGAGCTGCCTATATCAACAAAGCTCCGGAGGGCTGCGCGTCCGTCCCGCGTGCGCTCCCGGTGCATGCGCGCTCCCGACTCCGCCCCCTGTGCCGCGCTGCGAGCAGTGACGGTGACGCGCCAACAGGTCGAAGCGCGCGGGGAGTAATTATTACCGTCCCACAGGAGAAGTGTTTGCAAACTAAACGCTCTGTATGAACACCGACGTTGCGTTTGACTGCACTTTCATTGATTTATTTATTATGAATATTCGGTTTCAAGAAAGATTAAGCTCGCAAACAAATTTAAATGTTTTTGATTGAGAGAGGGGTGGGATTCATTAATAAGCTTCTTCTCTTCTAACGCCTCTTCGAATGATTGTATGATTATGCTTTCGTGTTTTTGTTTCCAGATTTTGTTCTTCACACTTCTTTAAGTTATTTACATATGAAGGAACAAACAGGAATTGTGCCTTTAGTTTGTTTTACATCTTGGGAATAAATATTTTAAAAGAATAAAGATAAGAACGGAAGAGTTTCAGAGTCGATCAATATTTTTTCTCTCTGTTTTTTAAAAAGAATTTCCTTGTATTGATTAGCAGAATGAGTAACCAAGTCCATCTGCTGCTCACTTCACATTCTGTGCGTAAAAACCGCCGCAGCACGAGGACAGTGCGTCTCATCTCCTCCACTGATTGGCTCCTCGCGGATTCTTAAAAAAAAAATTCTGTGAATTAAAATACAAACACGCGACGAGTCAATCTGTGTCAGTCTGTCGACGTTTGATTAGTCTCAATGGGAGAGATAGGCTCACTGTAAAGGGGGGAGGACAGGAGGAGGGGGTAAGAGAGGGGGGGTGGGGGGGTAGGAACGGGTCTGACCTGCAGAGGGAGCCATGCAACGAGAGGGGGGAGCAGGGCCGACCCAAGCCTCCATGGGGCCCTAAGCAAAATCTTAGGTTTTTGTCTATGTTTTTTTTCTGAAATGGCACCAAATTCAGCTAAAAGCGCAGCCTGGGGTTGATTTACATGTTATCTTCAAAATGATATAGTACTGGGATACTGAATGTCACCTATAGGTCGACAAAAAAGTGACAAAATAAACCAACAGACAATGCATTGACTGTATACACATCATCTGCTTTTGCTTTTGCAAAATTTTTGGTTTTAAATGTACTGCAACAGAAAAGTGCAACAATTTGAAATGCAATAAAAGTTTTTTGTAATTATACAGTGTTTCTCCAAGTTATGCACTACAATTTAAAAAAGTTACTTGCCTTTTGGGGGCCCCCCAACAATAGTTACAGGGCCCCAAGCAGGTATTTAGTTCGCTTATGCCTTGGGCCGGCTCTGGGGGGGAAGGGAGCTGGAGCTGGAGCTGCTGCTGAAACAGGACACCTCTATCAGCCAAGGCCACGCAGGGCCACACCTGTCCCGCAAGACCGCACACTGGGTGTTATCAGCACGCACACACACAGACACACACAGACACAAGATTCCCTGGAGCTGTATCATCCCCACGAGCTGAGGACACAACACAACAGAAACAGCAGCAGCAGCACAAAGATGAGAGTCAAACATCTGGAGCAGAAAGCGGAGCAGCAGCGTCCATCACTGTGACGTCACCAGTTCATTCATAGTTTTTAACACTGCAGAGACGAGACATTTAGCAAATTTCTAATTTATTTTCCTAGAGGATATGAAAAAAGAAACTGAATATCGACAGAGAGAGAGGAGTGTCACAGTAGCTACTGCACAATAACAGGATGACATTTATCTGTACATGAAGTCCACTACTATTATTATTATCAATATTATTATTATTATTATTATAATATTACACTCAGCTGAGCTAAGCCCAGCCGAGCCAGGACTGGTGGTCGTCCTTCGGTCTCTTCCTCTTCTGGAAGCATTTTTTTTATTCTCTAAATAAAAAAAGAAGAAAAAGAAAGAGTCCCTCTGGTGTTGCATTGTGGGATTTTCTTTGGAGCAGACAGAGGAGCAAACAGCCGCGCAGGTCCAGGTCAAAGTCCAGCGCTGAGTTATATCATGTAAATTTGTTATAATAGGGAAAAAAAATTGGCATAAAACTAGTTTTATTTACAATAAAGGACAAAAAAAAAAGTAAAGATAAAGATACAGCTGGTGGGAAGAGACGTTCCCTTTAAGTATTCAGATATGATCGTTGTTTAGTCCCCTGATAAACTCATTGCATGTTTAAATGTTGAACACCTCAAACGCCCCCAGAAAAAAAATAAACACACACACATATATATATATAATAAATGATATCGGTTCTGATCCAATAAGAAAAAAAGGCGTTGAATGAAAGTGGGCGAACCAAAAAAAAAAAAAGGCAACAACATTTTTTTTACTTGGACCAGCATCTGCACCTTGAGTTTAGCCGTGATTGGCTGGAACTTTTTGCCTGTAACTTTTTGCCTGTAAAGTACAGTATGAGGGCTGAGTGTGTGTGTGTGTTTCCAGCAGTGTATATATGCATGTTTGTGTGTGTGTTCAGAAGAACTTGACGCCCTTCCCGTCGTCCATGGTGATGACCTCAGCTTTGCCGTCGGTCTGTAACGCCTGCAGCGAGCGGAGCAGCATCCAGTCCTCCAGACCGTGGAATTCTGGGAAAAACACACACAATGATGAAAAAGTGACTGATTACGATACAACAAGACAATCAATGCATGCAATTAGGCGACTAAATGTCAAAGATAATTAATATAATAGTAATAATAATAAGTTTTCATCTTTCAGTCTAGAAATAGATGAATATTATTGAGAAAAAAGCACATAAAATATCAAAAAATAAAGTATTCATTAGGCAAAAACAGCTCTTTAAGACTTATTTTATTATAGGATATCATATTTTATACTCACAACAGTCAGTTTGATTGTTTGGATGTGCTTTAAACTAAAACTTGTGCTATATTAATTCAATTTATAGGTCAAATAAACATTGTAGGGTAAATGTAGAACCTGGAAATACTCGTTATTATAGTACTAAGTTACATTTTCACCACTGTAAATGAATAAATAAATCATAAACTACACAAATGATTGAATAGAAATCACTGATTCTGGTCTAGACTTGACATTTATTTATCAATAAACACAAAATACAACAACAACATAACAGTGGCGTACCTTCTCCTTCCGTGTCGTCACCGTTGGACAGCTCGTAAAGTGTAAACACAGAGTTGACCATCCCGTTTTTGGAAACCTAAAACAGAATAACGGTCACACTCTGAAAAAACAACATCAGACTTGATTAAATGACAAGAGATGTGAAGTGTTTTCCTGCCACACAGTCTGTGCTCTATTTAGATGACTTCATTTTCTAGTTAATTAAAAAAAAAAAAAAAGTGTTATGTAAAGAAGAAGAAGAAGAAAAAAGAAAAGGTGCTCTGAGTTATTTTCCTCACACAGGAGGGCCGGGATCTGGAGCACACAAGTATAAATAGAGAGTTTAATAAGGTTTTGACAAACTTAAAGTCTTCACCAGGAGACAGGAAGGATGCTGGGTCGGCTCATGGTGAGTCGCTTCACATCAGCCTTTCTATTTTTTATTTATGTTTTTACCTTCACGTTTATACGCACAAAAACTTAAAGATATTTGAATTTTCAGGTGAAACTGATGGAAAATGTTAAAACGAGCTGTCATTATGTGCAATTTTTTAATGCATTTTAGCCATTGCTGCTGTGTTTTATTTGTTATTATGGGCTTTTATTAGGTAAATTCATATGTTAAATGTACTTTTATGCATTATTTATAGCAAACAAAGTTATTTAATAGTTGAATCTTTAACATCTACAGACATGAAGTTCATCTGTGCGTCACTGCTGACCCACGACTAATTCTCCGGCTCTGTTTATTATTTATAGCTCTGATCTGCGGTTGAGCATTAATGTCGTCATCTTAACTGTCTTTACTGGTCATTTATCTTAAATTAAGGCATTTAAATGCACAGTATCATGTCAGTTTTTATAAACCACGCATGTAAATGTTGATGGAAATTCAAGTTTTCTTTCCTTTTTGTGGTTTTTTTATTGTTTATAAATCAGATTTGATCTCAGTGCGACTTTCTGATCGGATATAAATACAGTATATTGCATTGATTTTAACGTTTTTGTTGTTTTTCTTAATTTGCTAGCTCCGGTTTTGTGATCTAAACCTGAGTCGACCTGTTCACGTTGCCTTCGAGCCGTCTGCGTGAATCAGACTGACCTTGCTGACCTTAGTTTTAGTTAATTAATTCAACACAGGCCTCATAATAATAACTCTCCTTTTCTAACCATCCTTTAATGAAACACAGGTAACCACGGCACCCAAACATGTTTACATCCTTTGTAGTAACCCGTGTGAAGGGTCGACCTTTTCGTTTCTCCGCTGACTAAATATCTTACATGTTTTTCATCATGTAACATCATAAACTGGATAAATAATGATCTGGCACATTTTAGCTGTTTATTTAAAGTGTTAAAGAACATTTTTTTCTGCCTCCTGTTCATCCTTTTATCAGTTTTTTCAGCCACAGAACAGAGTGTCTCTCGGTTTTGATGACTCACTCACCCACTGGTATATTAACTTGCCCCACTCCTCTGGCCGTCTCCACATGACTAAACACCGGGACTTGTTTTTGTCCAACCACTCCAGGTTGCCTGAGGTCAGACACAAAATAATGACACGACAAGGTTAATAAGGTTAATAACACTAATGAAGAGATAAAACGCAGCACAAACATCCAGACAGAACAACATTTACCTTTTTTCCTCAGTTCCTCGAACACAACCTGAATCGCTTCCATTGACAGTTTTCCTGAAATTCAAAGTTAAGGCCTGATGATGCTTTTTGTATTTCAGTTTAGTTTAAAGGGATAGTTCAATATTTTGGCAATTTGGCCCATTGCTATAATCCCTATAGTTTTAGGTAGTAGATTTGTTACCTTTAATTGTCGGTGCAAGCTGTTTTTAGAACGGCGGAGCAGAGTCATGAGCTGCTCAGAGCTACGCTACGGCGGCTCATGGGATTTCTTGGTTTCCCTCATCAAACTCATCAAATACACAATCCAACAACTCCAAAACGCTCTGGTGGACAAGTTGTGACCTGCACGTTCACCACGCTATGAGATAATAACACAACGTTACCAGACAGAGTTGTTTTAGAGGGAAATTCATGCAAAACTGCTGATGTACGTTCCCGTTTGGAACAGTTTTTCATCAACAGTCTCTGCATTTACCAGAACTTGTCCACCATAGTGTTTTGGAGTTGTTGGATTGTGTATTTGATGAGGGAAATCAAGAAATCCCATGAGCCTCCGTACCGTAGCTCACGGCTCTGCTCCGCCATTCTAAAAACAGCTTGCACTGACAATTAAAGGTAACACACCTACTGCTATGACTATGGAGATTATGGCAATGGGCCTATTTGCCAAAATGTTGAACTATCCCTTTAACGTAATGATAATTTAAGTGGATTTTAGGTTGTACTGGCAGCTGGATGTAGCTTACACAAAAGTGAAAAAATGAGGAGCTGCTACTGCGGCTGCGTTGAACTGAAAAGTTTTTAAACCCAACCATGATGATACATAATGTGTGGTGATGTTTATATCCTCTAGGTTTATATCCCAATAAAAGAAGCAGCCAGAATAAACCCATATATTGGGTCATATATTGGTCATATGGTTTCAGGATACGCTCTATCTTCTTGTTGTTGAACACGGGGCTTTCCTGCGCCTCCATCACGTCCAGGGTGTAGAGCTTGTGATGGCGGCAGTACGACAGCGCCAGGGAGCACCACGCCGCCAGCTGCTTCTGCCTCGTGTCAACATTGGGCTGTAGCCTGCGAACAAAGAGACAACGGAAATCAACAACAGTCACACAAAAAACAAATGCATGCACACAGCGAAGAAAATGAGTAGTGAACGCAACGTCAACAGTCTTATAGAGATTCTTCAGAGTATTTTTTTTTGACTCCTTTGACTCCGATCTTGCGAGCAGCATGTGGTCGAGGCCGGTTTATGAAATTATGTTATTTTCATGTTAGAGTTTATGGTTTAGAAACACGTCTGTAACCTGTAACATCGTTGGTGTGTTTTTTTATCAACATAAATGTTGCAAAGGTCTTGAGAGAGCTCTTTGATTTGAGTCTTCATGAGCTGCTTCTTGGTGAAGAGAAAACTTTTTATAGGAACCAATTAGGACGAAAGCAGCTGATATTAATTAGCACTGATAGGGGACAGGGTCGCATTCATTATACTGACAGATTCCTGCTGCTTTCTTGTCTTTCTATTCCTTTTCTACATGCGTTCAATACTTATTCCCTGTGTCATTTCACTTAATTACACTTTACTTTGATTTATATATATTTTCCCGGCTGTATATAAAGTGTATGCAAATCAGTATAGACAAATAAATAGTAATGTTGTAAATTAAATTCAACCTTTATTTCCACATTGGGCAGTCTAACCATGACATGTCTTATGTATTCTTCTATGTTAAATATATATTATGAAATTCTACTGACGGAAATTTGCTTGGACACACTTTATTTATCAAGAAGAAGTCAGTGAGCACACAACGCAGCAGGAATGAAATCGTGCATTACGTGACATTTACATGAAAATAATCAGGAGAAGAGGAGATAAAGACACACTTATCATATTATCAGGGATTTTCTTGTTACAACAAGAACCTACAGTAGATACTTCTTCTCGGAGAAAGAGAAAAAAAAACACTTCTCAGAAGTCTTAGCAAATTAAAATTTAAATGTTCACAGTCTGTGAACAGCAGAAAACATACAGTTAATGTCTGATATCAGGGATCAGCAGACTTTTAACGTATTATTAACCCCGTTTTGGCTCGATGTGTCAGCGCTGAAGAGGTTGTGTGTGTGTGTGTGTGTGTTAGTATGCAGCAACACAAACTGTAGCCTCCATAATGACTCCTAATGTTGAATCAACATGTCTCAGCAGCACCAATAATGAAGGTACAGTAGGGTTTAGGCCGATTTATCATATTTAGGTGGGTGTGCATTATAAAAACTGCCAACTGAGTGTCCCTAGAGATTTCAGAGGAATAATAATAATACATTTTTATTTATAACGCGCTTTTACAAGTGTTCAAAGACGCTTACATAGGGCAAATTGAAATACAGAAACAGGCGGAACAGAAATTAGACATTTTTAATAATTACTCATTAAAAAACAGTTTTAAAAGGTGGGTTTTAAGGAGTGATGTGAAGGCGTGGAGGTCTGTATAGTCTTGGGGAGTGAGTTTTACACTCATTCATACAAATGTCAGTGTTAATAACTGTGTTTTCTGTTTTTATTCATGTCAGTTCAGCCCGTGGCCACTCCCCTCCCCTCCCTGTCTGTGTGGTGTTTTTTAAGGTGGCCGTGATTTAATAAGAAAAACATTAGCAGATTAGCAGAGCCACTATATGACTGCAGTTCTGCATGAAGTCACAGACCTGAACGTGTCACAGACTTGGCTTTAACTGCGGTTAATGACTCTCTGACATCTGAGTTTTGCTTCTTATAACCGTTTATAATGTAATTAGTTAGCTGACTGCAGCTAACTTCACACTGAATTGTGAATATTACACAAACTATGATTGGGTATTTATATCCGGATGTGTTTTTAAAATGTTTCGAGCCTCAATAAGTCGCTGAAAGAAATAAAAAATAAAGCTGTTTTATGAACTTTATAAACACAGTTGGTTCGTGAATCCACTTCCTTAGCCTGTTTGGGTTTAGCCACTGAGCTAACAAGGCTAACACAAATCAACACACTCCGGTTCCATAAAACGCAAACAACGGAGGCGAATGAGAGAAGATAATCAATGCTTTTTATAAATAAGCTTCAGGACAAGAAAATAAAACTGACTCACGTAAAAAACGGAGGGAAGTTGTACTGCCAGGGCCACTCAAAACTCATTGCAGTTGATGCGGTGCTTCACAGCTGACAGCTTCCGGAAGCGCGTCCGCCCTCTGAAACGGGTCCGACTGGAAACAACGACTCACCAACAAAACAACACATGACTAAGAACAAACCTGATAATGTGATATAAAAATAGTACAAAGTAATGCAAAAAGTGACAAATACATATATCAAAAATATTTAAATATTGAGTAGCTATTATATGTAAATGCATAGATTAAAAAAATCGAAAAATGTATGAAAAGGCAGTTGAATTATATGTTGTTGGTTTATTTTATGAAGATGAGGACTATTTATTTATTAACCTTGACTATTTTAAGGTTATCTTTAATGTTTTTAATACACTTTTTAATACACATTGTTATCAGACTAAATTTCGTTGTATTGTTCCGCCAGTACAATGATAATAAAAGGTATCTTGAATCTTGAATATTCATATAAGAATAATGAAAATAATCATGCAAGTCACAAATATATATAAAAAGTTTTAAATAAGTAGCTAATATATGTAAATGCATCGATTTAAAAAGGGGGGGAGGTCATTTTGCTGAGATCATCCATGAACTTTTGTATAAATTTTATCTGTAATTGAGGATGTATTTATTTATTTACTTACTTCATGGAGTTGCTGCTTTTAATTACTTCTCCCACCGCTGTGAATCTTTGCAAACCTGTCTGTGTATCTGTCGCAGCTGAATCAGAACTGAAAATCACTGAAACAAGCATGAATTTTACTGAACTGAATATCTCCCTTCTTTATCTGCAAACACATTTTGACAAGAATAAACACACAGCAGTACCTTTTATTTTTTTTACAAAGTTATTTTAATCTTGAATAACTTGTGCATTGTCAACAGCTTTTTAGCATAAATATGCCATCTATTTCTATTTACAGGACATAAATCTCTTCTAATATCCATTTTTCTGTTTCATGGTCAGGCTGACTTTACTGCCCACGCTCATAAAAGATGAATTACTTATTTATATTCTCTATGTTGTTATTATACACTCTGTTCAAGTACAGCATGAAAAATTGTGTTTTACAACTCAGTGAAAAACAGCCTATAGGTTGCACAAGTATTCTGGGGTCACCATCTACTTCACAGCAAGATACTGGTATTAATATTTCTTTCTTTTTTTTTATACATTTCTATATTACAATTAAAGAATTCATGGGTAAAAATGAAACAGAAAAACAAAAAAAATGCAATATTAGAACACAACCTCAGTTATTGCAATATGTGATATCTTTAACTTCAAATCCAAAGTAACATTTAAAAGTCGTTAAACTTACTAAAAAAAAAATAAAGATGGAAGCAATCGTTGATCATTTTTAAAAGTAGAATTAATGCATCCGCCCAGGTTTGACTTGGGTTCTATTTGACCTGTAATTTAGACAAACTGAAACAAAAAATAAAAACTTCAGAAAGTGACTTTGTGAGATTAAGACAGCTAGAGTCTCAGGGAGCAAGAGCATTCAGATACAGTCTTTTTCCTCCAGCCAAAGAAATGAGACGGGAACCGAACCACACCCGTCGACACCTGCACAGCTCAGTTTCCACTCCTACAATACTGCCAAAGATAGTCCTAACAGTGTGAACCTCCTACGGAGTAAAATCTGGACAAAAACAGTGGTTAGCGCCGCCAGCCATGCTTCAAATATTTGAAGATGGTTTAACTTCAAATATTCAGAGCGAAGAAGACGTGAAAAGCCCTTGAACTTATTTTTTACAAGAGTTGTTGTTGCACCCAAGCTGTTTATGTGCATGCAAAACAAAACAAAACAAAACAAAATAAAGAAAGGTAAATCTACAGTAGGATATCGAACAGCTCGACAGCTTTAGCTGGAGTGGAAGAGACGCTCATATTCGTTGAGGATGAACTCCACGATCTGGTTCTGAAACACCATGTGCATCGCGATGTTGGCCGACTCCATCTCCGGCCGCAGCAGCGTCGGGCCGAACACGATCGCCACGTTCTGCACGGTCATGCGATTGTCCTCCCCGAACTGAATGACCCTGTCAGAGGAGATGAATCATAACAACATGAGGAGTCGCAACTTGTTTTAGGACGACTTTATCAAATTAATTTAAAGAATCTCATCTGATACAAGCTGTGTAACTCATCATACAGGCCCCAGCTGTAAAAACGGTGAAGTAAGAACACTTTTTATTGATCCCACATGTGGGAAATTCACTTGCAAAATATAAAGATTTCACTGTGTACAAAAATATATATAAAGAAAAATGTGCTGTTATGTACAAAGATTATTTAAACAGAGAAAAAACTATATATACATGTTGTTTGAACTGTCTAAGGAAAAATACACAAGGATAAATTATGCAAAGGAAAAAACAAAACTTTATTTATACAACCAGGTAAGGTAATGTAGTTTTATGAAAATAGTGGGTTGTGCAAATAAGAAGACAGAAGTTTACCTGCGTAAATGCCCAAAAAGAAGTTCCATGGTATCATGATTCGCAGCAGGAAGTGTTTGAACCAGGTCGTACATGTGACACAGTTTTGAGTTATAATCAGGAGCTCCTAGAAAAAAGGAAAAAATAAGAGTTATAAATAATATGTATCTTCATCGTAACCGTCCGGCTGGACAACAGTGGAATAAAGGTGTTCTTACTGATGGCTGCGATGAAGCTATTAAAGTGGCTGTATGGGAAAAGCGGCTCCGCGAGCTCTCGGAAAAACAGCTTCAGCGCTCCGGTGAGGACGTGGACGTCTTCCCACTGTCCGTCCTCCAGGTCCAGCTCCTCTGTTTTTATCACAACAGGTGCACAGAGCATTAAAAATAATAGCCAGCAGGGGGCGCTGCTGTCCTGAAATGAAACACCTGACTGTCTGAATTTGACTGAATTCTGCAGTTTGAAGGAGTTTTTTTTTTTACCGTGATCTGCTTTGAAGCGTAGTTTCTGAATGACCGCCAGGTTCCCGCTCACTCTGTAGAGTCCGTCAATGTCTAAACCTGGAGGTCAACACAGACACATGGGTTAAATGACTGCTACATGATTTATTTGATATACACAAGCTGATTTTTCTTTTCTTTTTTTTTACCTCTCTTTTCTACGGCTCTGATACATTTCTCCACAAAACTAGGGACTGTGGTTTTCTCCTGTGCGCACAGCGAGGCCAGGTGGCATCCAAACACGTTCTCTGAGGGAAACAATCAACAACATCATCATTATTATTATTATTATTATTATTATTATTATTATTATTATTATTATTATTATTATTATTATTAATCTTTAGTTCAGTAGTAAGTAGTTCAACGATGTGCACATTGAAAATATTAATAATCATTTTGATATGAAGACAGAAAGAATATGATAAAAAGAGACCGTAGCTCTCTCATTAAAATAAAATGTGAGGTGAACTAGTAAAATAAACCCTTTATAGTGCTGGTGTATAAGTAAAGATTGAACACAACCAATAGGAGCAATCTTATATGATAAAACATAATAAAGGACGTTTAGAAAGTGAAAACAGACACAATGAGTCAAATGTACAGGATGTCACAATTTAAAAAAATAGCATGTGTGAGCTGTTTTCACTTTAACAGTGACTTTTTTCCTGTGGGAAAATCACTGCAGCATTTCTTACGTAACGACGTGAATCATTTATAATAAAATTTATCATAAAAGCAGAAATTAAGAGGAAACAGAAACAGAAAACAAACTGGTTATTAAATTAATACTGTTTCATAGTTTTCTGTGGATCATCTTTGAGTCATCACATGGAGCTTTTTTATTGTATGTGTAATATCGACACTGTTAATATTTCAAATTGTCTCATTATATATATTTTATTAGTTTAGTGTCATTGCATAAGCACAAATACATGATTTATTTCTATTGGGAATAAAGATCTGAACTGAATCATTAACTCTCTCTCCTGGGTTCATTTCTCTTTGTATCTATTTCTATTAGTTTCTATTGAAATAATAGCAAGTACCTCTGATGTAGCCTTTCTCCTTGACCGACTGCAGCGTCGGACGTTTCATGAGGAACTTCATCAGCTTGGTTCGAACCCTCTTCTGGTCTGCGTCTCCTGCAGAGCTGGACGTGGGAGTGATGTTCGTCCGGGAGGCTGCAGAGAGACGACAACGATGACGACAGCTGGGTTTTTAGTAAAATGCTTTTAAATCGTTCAGCTCCCGGTGGGAACCAGTATCTGATCTAACGAGGTCAAAACCATGACATCATTCACTCCACAGTTAAATCAGAGATGTTTTTCTTGGACTTACTTTTTCTCTTCTCCGAGCCGCCTCCTCCTACGCCGCCGCCGCCGCCTCCTCCGGCCCGGTCGTCTCGCTCATGTATCTTCTCGTACAAATCCCCGTCCTCCTCCTCTGAGTGATGGTCCTGGTACTCCTAACCGAGAAACACACACACACACACACACACACACACACACACACACACACACACACACCGTCACAATCAATTATCAGGAACTCTTGAGCTGAACAGTATTTAATTATCATCTCTGTCATTTACCAGTGTGCTCTGTCATTAATTTTTTAGCTTAATAGTTTAATTTTTCATATCAAAATAGAACATTTCCAAAGCAAATTCATATAGCACAATCGTTTATGACATCTAGAATAAAATATATTTAGATTTTATTCAGTTTTATGCTTATGTTCAGTAAATTATCTAAGTAGTATTGGAGAAAAGTGACAAACTCTATTCAAATTCCTTTAAAATAATATAATCTCTCTTTCGTGTCTAAAATATGAGACTACATCTACCAGCAGGGGGAAACCATCAGCCCAATGAAAACACATACAGTATATCCTATAGCATTACATAATATTCTTTAAGCTAATTCATGTGAAAGAGGAAGTGAGAGTTTTTCTATTATAGTATTATATGATTCTTAAATGGTCAGTCTCTTGGCCGATGGGAAGCCTCACCAGTTGTCGGATGGTGTCTACGAGAACTTTGTGCCAGTCGTGGATGATGCTCTCTGTGTCGTACTGCACTAGAAACTCCACGCCGTTCCTGCCTTTTAACTGAAGGAGAGAAAATTAAGACGTTAAAGAGGAAACTCGCACATATATGAGCACATGATGTCATTCATGGGTGATTTATTCTCTTCATTTAGCGCCATTAATTATCATTGCTATATCATATTTCTTCATTAGAGTTGAGGATGTGATCATAAATTACAGTTAGACAGTTTGTAATGGTCCCTTATAGTTTTAAAAAAAGTGAGATTTCCATGTGTAGTGTGATTATGAAGCAGCTCTAGGTTCAATATTCACACTGTGAAAGGACAAATTTGCCCAGTCAACTAACAAAACGCACACAGCCTGCAGTCAGAAACTCACAACAAAGCAGACTCACCGTCCAAACTTGCAGGATTAACTTCCTACCTTCCAACTAGAGACTGAAATCAACACTTTTGGTTCTTAAAAACAACAAATATACCTTCAACTCTTCAGATAAAATGCTGTACAAGACGTATTAAGCTTTTCCAGCTTTCCAGACTTGTTTAAATATGTTTTAAATGTTGGATACTTGTTCTAGAGGACGTGGAAGTGGAGGCTGAAAACAAGAGCCAGAATGGAGGCTTGTCTGCAATAGTTATGGAGTTTTTTATTGATCGAAAAGTCCAATAGTGCCCCACTGCGGTCCAATATCATATCAATGAATATAATAGCTCCCCTTTAAATGCTTAAGACACTGTTATTTGTCTTATTTGCTCAAAATAAAAACAAAAGCGCTCATATTACATCATGCACACACACCTCTAAAACGTTCTTTTTGCTGGATTTGTCCTTCGAGGCCCAGCCGATCGTCGCTCCTCGCAGGTCCACCGCCACCTCGGGGACAATCTGATTGGTCTTGTTCTGCACAGAGTAAAAGAAAAAAGACATATAAATATTTATATACTTGTATGTATATATGTATAGTGGCGTTCAAGAAAAACAGACAGGAAGGAAACAGCGTTGAAAGCAACCTCATGACCTGAGGGTTCATCTGAGCTGTCACTCATTCTGTGGTTTAATGTTTCATCCCTTCTCCTTTAGCTATGACACACAATACTACGGTACTAATTAAACAGTGTATGGAAAAAAAAGCATCAGACAATATGTTGAAACATCAAGATGAAAGATCAGATGATTCATTCTGTCTGTAACTCGTCGCTGCGTCAGAACAACCCTCTCAGAAATGTACAGAATGCAGTGCGAGCAGCAGCAGCAGCGTTCAGGCGCCGCAGTGTCGTTTTTAAACACTTTTATTCACGAAGAGGGGCGTGTGTCGTTACCGAGGCTCCTGTCGCTGCAGACTTTGGGTCTTTGTGGAAAGTCAACACTCCTCCGTGGAGAACCGTCCACGTCTGGGCCCAGTTTTTCCTGAAACGAGGGAATAATAATTACTACGTGACACATGACTCCAAACACACCCACACTCAACAACGAAAAAAAAAAGAAAGAAAAGCAGAGGGATGTTTAGATTTACCTGACTTTCTTGCCGTTCTCAGACACTTTCGTTTTGTTGAGTATCCCGGCTTTCTCCAAATTCTGCACCTGCAAGTGTAAAAAAAATTTCAATTCTTTTTTGTTTACGTGCGTCAAATCTAATGATAAGGACACACAACGCCATGAACTCGTGCATCATACATGCAAAACCTTCTCCATAACAGTGTGAACAATGATGAATTCCTCACAGCGGGGACTTTCCCAAAGAGGCATAATTTTGGATTATGTGCTAAATAATATTATCATTAAAGGGATAGTTCAACATTTTTGGCAAATTCGCCTTATGCTATAAGGTTCGTTACCTTTAATTGTCGGTGCAAGCTGTTTTTTAGATCGGCGGGGCAGAGACGTGAGCTGCTCAGCTAAAGCAAAGGAGGCGCACGGTATTTCCATGTTTCCCTAATCAAACTAAATACACAATCCAACAACTTCAAAAAGTTTCTAACTACGTATTTACCTCGAAAACAACTCTATCTCGTAACGTTACATTATTATCACATAGCGTGGTGAATGTGCAGCTCACAATTCGTCCACGAGAGCGTTTTGGAGTTGTTGGATTGTGTATTTGATGGGTTTGATGAGGGAAAGAAGAAACGTCTCTGCCCTGCCGATCTAAAAACAGCTTGCACCGACAATTAAAACAATAGGGATTATGGCAATTGGCAAATTTTCCAAAAATGTTGAACTATCCCTTTAAGGACAGTTGTAGTAACATGGTCTGTTGTTATTCTGCATCTTTATAACGTCACTCAAACAAACAGGAGTAAAAAAAAAAAAAAAGGTGCAGTGGGACTTTTTTAGCTGTAGATGTAGGGAGTATTTTTATCAGCAGGACGTTGTGTCGAAATAACCTCCACTATGCGTGTGTGTGTGTGTGCGTTCATGCTAAGGAAGGAACATGTCATCCACTGCAACACTGTTGTGACTCACCGATGTGTTTTTAAATAGTTTTTTAGCCCGACAGAACAGAGAGGAGGAAATACTGTAAAACAACATCAGACTCCGATCGACTCGTCAACGCTTCATTGGATTTGTTGACGATATTAAATAAAGACACATAATTAACTTTGATCCATCTGTTTTGGCTTCTGCTAAAGCTGTGGAGATTGAATAAAGGGTTCACAGAGCCAAGTCAAGTCATATGACCTTGTGTCGTTTTTGTGTTGACATGTTTTTTTCACGCTGCGGCCTTTTAAAGATCCTGCTCCGACACAATCCCTGTGTAAACCACGAGGGTAAACACATACACACACAAAGAGGGAGAACGACAACTCCTTCCTCTGTTTATCTGAAGCCGCGGCTCGGCTGCATTTTCCGACCGTACTGTATATTTTTAGAGCAAAATTCCCTGTTTTTTAATTTAATTTAACTATCCTTTTAACCAAAGTCTGGGAAAACCCACAGAGGGAATTTCACGACAGCAACAATGATCCGCTTGTCCCCGCAGGAGGAAGAGGAGGAATATACATATTTATATGAAAGAGAGATGAGGATGATGACTGGTTTGTTTGCAGGAAACGACAAAGTGATCGGTTCACACCTTCTGCCCCATCATAGATAGACGCTGCTATCTATGGCTCAAGCTCAGGTGAACACTCAGACTAACAACCCACGTTAAAGCGCAGCCACCTGGAGGTCAGATAATAAGGGTTTCTCCAGACTCTAAACCCAAAAGCCTTGAGAGAGAGATACAGACGACTGTCACAAGGTGAAACAACTGTTTATTTATGTTTTTACTTTAGTTTCAGGTTAACCTAGAGCAGCGTTTCCCAACCAGAGGTACTCGGACCCCTAGTGGCACGTGGTGTCATTGCAAGTGTTACTTAAAACAATAAAATATCATTTTACTGAGTGACTTTTACAGACGTTTTTGATCTTTCTAAAATAGAGATCGGAGCCATCGTTATTGATTAAACTGCAGAAGCTAAGCTAATTGGCATTTTATCCAATCTCATATGTTTTAATGGGAAATTTGTCATATTTTAATACGAAGACACACTTTGATGGTTTTGAATCACTCTTTCTTCTTTAAATTATGAGTTTCAGTGAACAGTCTCCATTTATTTCTTAAGTGGGCTTTTATTGTGAAATATCGCACAGGAAGATGGTGTGAAAAACTCAATAGTGTGCCATTTTTAAATAAACTTTTCAACTTACATTTGTCGAAATTTGTTATTTACCTTCACAAGAGTGTTTGTTATACAAATATCGGAGAAAAACAGCACTGAAGTAGCATATTTACCATCAGAACTGTTAATAAATATGCAATGATGCATTGATGCAATGATGCAATTAAAAAGGCTACTTCTATTTTCTACTTTTTTTTTTTTTGGGCGGGGGTCCAGTGCCCTGAAAAGGTTGAGAAGCACTGATCTAGAGCAGCAGACTAAAAGACTAAAATACAGTTTCACTCACATTGTGCTGCGTCTCTGGAGAGTTTCCTGTGCTGGAGCTGTCGCTGCTGTAGTCGGACGTGTTCCTCCTGTGGGTCGGGACGAACCTCTGAACAAGAGAAGAAGAAAAATGGGAGATTTTAGGATTTATATGTATGAACTAACTTTTTTTTTATTATTAGACTTTATTTATTTGCACGTATGAAATAGAACAAATACATTTACATACAGTATCTCTCTGAATAGGGAGGAAGATACGAAAAATGTGCAGGTGAGGTTGGAAACCCAAAATATTATATTATATCCTGTAAACTGACGACAGCCATGAAAGGATCTTTATCAGCAGGACTCCCTCTGTGACTGTTGTTAACGACACCACATAAACACACCAATCCAGATCCATAAGGAACGTGGTTTTCCCAGTTTGGCGAGGCGGAAACCACACCATCCTAAAAAAAAAAACAACTGAACCATATCACGCACGTCAGGCCTCACAGTCACATATAGGCGACGCTTTAAGATGTGTCTGCACACGTCTTGGTTGAGGTAATTCAACTACTTGTATATGAGGATAAAAGAACCAAACCATCCGTGTTATTAAAGGATCAGTTCTTGTTTTTTTGTTAAAATCTGAGAGGAGGAATAAAAAAAAACGTCCTGAACCTCGGGGCGGCTTGAGCTCAGTTTTTTCAGTCGGGAGCGAATACAAGCCCTTATTTGTGTCCAGTAAACCCCCTCCCCTTCCCTCCCCCACCCCTCAGGTGTTTGAGCACAAAATGCAGCCCTTCCTGTTTCTCCCTGTTGCTGTAAATACGTGCTCCCTGCAGGTGATTTGCCTTGTTAAATAATAAGGGTTAAAACCAAGGAGTGTTCACCGCTCAGCAGAGACTCACCCTCCACGCTCGTGTCTGACTGAGCCGGCCGACCGACACACCCTGGATTTGTGGGTTTGTGATGCAGTGTGTACGTGTAGATGCAGGTCTGACAGTGTGTGTGTGTGTGTCAGTACCCCATCATCATGGGCTGCGCTGAGCTGAGCAGGTCCCATGGTGTGTCTCCAGTTTTTAATGACCGACACGCCATCAGGCTCGACACCGTTCTCCATCCTGGACTGACCAGGACCTACGGGGGCCTGGAGGGGACAAAAAAAACAAAAAAAAACACACAATGAAGTTTAATTTCAATGGAAAAGTTCATTTTCGTACAACTGTGATAAATGTATATTAACTTGCATGAATGACACATACAGTTATTATATATGACATCTATTTTATATCATGACGAAAAAGAGGAAATTTTTCTTTTTTTACGCTGAGGAAAGACAGTGATCAATAATCACAATCTGAACAGAAATCAGTGTCTGAAAACAAACAATAAATCCAGAGATTTGAAAATTTAAAAAAAAGAATACTAATAATCATAATAACCATCTGATGTGGTTTTGATCTTTACCTCAGGCAGGTTCCACTGGGACCTGGAGCCGTCTCTCAGGTAGTAGTAGGTCTGCCCCCGATCGTCCACCGACTTTATCCACTGTTAAAATAGTTAAATTAAACTTTATTACAGACTCAGGTCCATGTACAAGACACACAATATAAAAAGATGATGAAACATGAAAGTTCATATTTAACTAAAAAGATAAAAAAAGAAGCATCTGTACCAGAGTCTCTGTACTTGATGAAAGTCAAACCTAAAATGAGTTCTTTGAGGCGTCAAGTCTAGACATAAAGTTTGTTGTTTCTTTACGCAGCTTTAAGAGTTTTAACACGTGTGTTTACAAACATTACGTTGGCACTAAGCCACCTACGTCTCTTCGATAATATTCTCAGGGCGTCATTAACCTGCAGCCTCTGCACACTTTGCTTTGTCTGTTTATAAAGAGAAACCTCGACAGCATCAGAAGAGAAAGTGGACGAACTGACAAACAAAAAAAAAAGCTGCACTGCTACACAATATATTTACATCATGCAAATAATATTAATGAATTTGGGACTTTTTACTTTTTTTATGGACTTTTTACACCTTGTCCAGGCTGTGAAGAACAAAGGAGGTTCAAACGAAGTCCGTTCAACATGTCATAACACATGACGACATAAGAAAGCTGCAGGATATGAACTTTTTTACATCTAGTTCTCTCTTTTTTTTTGCAACACCATGACCTGCGATGACATTTTCTACAAACATTTACGGTTGATGAACTCAGTGACTGTGGTGAACCTGCAGCCACACGGTCTGGCGTCTGACGACTTTTAGACCAACGTCATGAATGACGGCGTGTTTTTGGTCATTTTTGTTTTTTCCACAAGGACGTGAATTTCCTCTTTGTGTGATTCTGCAATGCTGACATCAAAAACAAAAACACTATCACTGCGATAAAAGCTAAAAATACTTTCCACCTGACGTTTCTGTTTTACATCAGCTGACCTCCTACATCTCGCGCCTCTCCCTCGCTACACGACCTCATGTTTGTACCTGGTCAGGTGAGTGCTCGCTGGTGAACACCCAGGTCCCGTTGGGCTCCACGTTGAGGTGCCAGCCGGCCGGCGTGCTGCGGTCCAGGTTGGCCCTGGGGATGACAGTCCGGCTCACGTGGCCCAGGGCGAAGGTCGGAGGCCCCGCGGCGAGGAGCTCCTCGTGGTCGTCCGGTGGACTGCCAGCTGGGTAATCCTCCGTAGGGTAGTCCTCCTCCGGCAGCGGAGGCTGGGCGGAGCAAAAAATTGGAAAAAATACCATTAAAAAAGTGAAGTTAACATATAAATAAACACAAAAATCAACCAGAAATGGACACATGGCACAAAAATAGGAGAAAACACAAATAAAAAGGGAAGTTAACATGTAAATAAACATATAAAATCAACATTGTTTAGTTCGGGAACTACCCTTTAATGTGTGATTTTACAGGCAGAGCATGAATGAAGTTTCTATCTTTAACCATCCCTGGAGAGTTTTGACCTTCAGATTGGGAACAATTGAAATAATCAACACAGACTGAGCCAGAAAAACGTTGCTTCATCTCCCTGAATAAAGTCAGTCGAGTCATTTCCTCCCGTGTCCCCGATACAGAGCTCAAGGACTTTGCTGTGACTTTGATAAATAAGTCACAGCAGCAGCAGCGTTACCGTGGCCTCAAAGTATTATTCTGCCTCGGCTCGGCCCATTAATGCTCACAGGCTCCCAAAAAGTAAGTTATTACGGCCCGAGAACGAGGTCACTTGTTGCTTGTGTTGTGCAGAAAACACAGTCGTGAAACAAGTGGAGTAAAGATTAGGACAGGGGTGTCGATCTCATTTTAGTTCAGGGGCCACATTCAGCGCAATTTGATCTCAAGTGGGGCAGACTGGTAAAATAAGAGCATAATAACCTATAAATAACAACTTTTCTTGTTGTTTTAGTGCATACATGTACATTATTAAGATATTTACAGCTACTTTTTTACATTTATATGATTTTCACACTCAAAATTCATCCCGCGGGCCGCATGTTTGACACCCTTGAATTAGAAGAAAGATATATTTTCATCAATGTGTTGCGGTGGTTAATTCAAAAATGAGGACGGATGTCTGGTTTCTTTTTTTTTTAAAAAGCCGGGGACTCAGATCAGCGCTGTGAGGTTTCCTAATGAAGAGGAGTCTTGTCTGCTGGAGGTGCAGGAGGATTTAAATCCATTAAAAGCAGCCTGTATTTACAGCTTTCCCCTGGGTGAAGCTAAAACAGGAGACAGGGAGGAAGAAGAGGAAGAAGAAGAAGAAGGAGGGAGGCTAAGTGGAGCAGCGGCCCCGGCTCCCGGCGCCGTCCTTACCGGCCCGTCCTCGTGGAACCTGTGCACGCTCATCGGCTCCATCACGGCGGGATACGGGCTCAGCTGCTCGGGAGGCTCCCAGGACGTTTCCCCAGACATCGGGTTGTAGAAGTACGGCCGGCCGCTGGTCTCATCCACTAACTGCTCCCAGTCTGAGGTCCAGGCCGACGCCGAGGGCGGGGAGGCGGTGGACAGAGAGAGGGCGGGCGACTCGGGAGGCGGTGGCGACGGGGAGCGGGGAGAAGGGAGAGGATCGGTGTCCGAGGGGGAGTCTATGAAGGGGTTGTCCCAGGTGGTGCGCCCCGTTGCCGGGTGGTAATAATACTCCTGTCCACTCTCCTGGTCAGTGTGCACCTCCCATCCCTCGGGGTCAAGGTAGGAAGGAGAGTAGGACGAGGGGCCCGAGGGGGGAGACTCGGAGATGCTCTGGCGAAGCTGCGCTACGTTGACGTACACGGCCGATCGCAGATTTTCATTCTGCACCTGCAAAGGGAAAGAGAGACACACAAAAGATGCAGGTGAAGGACAAGAACCAAGAACCAAGAACCAACTCTGTGTTTTGAGTCAGCGTTTGCTTTTGTAGACAATCAAGCTTTCAAAAAAAAAAAACAGTCTGGTCACTTTCAAAAGATTGAAAATGGCCGAAGACACGAGAAAACTGTAAAAACTGTTGTATCTCCTATAAGGGGGACACTACAGATGAATAGGGTAAAAATTTAAACTAACAGATATCACCATGAAACTTTCCAAGTTTATCACTCACATTAAGACAAATATTTTTTGTATTGCAAGTTTTGTCAAGTTTTATGTTTACATATGTAAATGAGGCAATATGTAATGAAATATGCGTTAAATTGCATACATTTCCAGAACCAAAATCTGAACAATGGATAAAGCTGCTTTCAAAATTCTTGTTTTATTTTGTTGACACATTAGAGTCAGAAGTTTTTACAGAGGGGGTTTTGGATATCTCTTTTTTATCACTCTGTAAATGAGAAAACACTGTCACCAGCCTGAAAAAAATCAAATTTTGCCCTGTTTTTAGGAATAAAATGTTGCATAAATCAACAAACCCCTCTGCAAAAACCTTCAGAATATAGACAGGATTAAAACTGGAAGGTTTGGTGTCTGTAAGAGCTGCTGAAGTGGAGAGTATGAGCTCAGAGTATGAGGAACCACTCATTTTGAGAAATTGTCCTTTAAAGACTTGCACTGTAAAACTCCTTAGATTGTTAATGCAAATCGTACTTTTACGATTGCAGATACAGAGGAAATGACCATTTTTGGAGCC
This sequence comes from Decapterus maruadsi, assembly GCA_030347415.2. Classification (NCBI taxonomy): domain Eukaryota; kingdom Metazoa; phylum Chordata; class Actinopteri; order Carangiformes; family Carangidae; genus Decapterus; species Decapterus maruadsi. The sequence continues at coordinate 4,839,718 of CM064888.1, read as the reverse complement.
TATATAACTGTTCAGGAGAGAGAGTTTTACAATGATACCTGACATGACATGAGTCAGACAACAGTCATGGCAACTTCTGGTGAATTTAAGAGAAATCTACTGACAAAAGAGACAAAATGAAGTAAAATAAAAACCACAATGTGGATTTTCAACCATTCCTTTCCACTTTTCTGAAAGAATACACGTTAAACTTGACAAAAAAAACTACTTTTACAAAACAAATCCTTTGTCAAAGCTCCAGCCTCCTGCTCTCACTTTATAGAAAATTGCCTTCCGCATCTTACACAGTTGAGCCAGGAAGTTGCTTATAGCTAAAAAAAGAAAAAACAAAGAAACAAACCACAGAGGTGTCACTCCCACAACAGTGATCATTACCCTATTCTAGCCTCAATTCTTGTGCAACACCAACAACAAATAAAACAACCACAAAGAAGAGTTTAAAGCTCATGAGTCGTGTCAAACAGGAGATTCAAACATCATCATCATCATCATCTACGTTTCCTCCATGTGGCGTCTCTTTTTTACGACCGGGCTTAAGTGTTTGCTCTGTGCAGCTCGGCCAGGATTGGACAGGAACATGACATGCAAATACGAGACTCAACCATCACAACTAATTTGTTTAAGCAACGCCACTGGAGAGTGAAACGCGGGCGTTGTGATGAAAGGCCGCCTCTGTGCCCCAACGCAGCAGTAGCAGCAGCTTCTGAAACTATGATGCAACAACAACCAGTTCACACTTGAAATGACCCCAACCCCCGCCAAATTAAAAGCACCTTGCCACCTTTTTTTTTTGTTTTCCTTCCACTTGCCCTTGCTCTCTCTCTCTCCTCTCACCTGGTTCGTCACCGTGAGAACTGCGGGATCTGCTGACCCTGGGAGCCTCGACACCGACGCTGCTGCCGTCGCTGTCGCCGCCATGATGGCAATGGATACAGAGATGCACAGGGGCTTCACTTTGACTGCATCTTCTTGTCTCACAGTTAGCCACATGCTCTATATTTATCAAGGCCTGTGTATATGTGTATGTGCGTGCATGCGTGTCTGTGCTGCGTTTGCTCATCTCTGTGATCAACAGAGGAACTGTTTGCACCGATGACTCTTAACTGTTATTAATATTTCAACTTTGTGCAGCTTTAATTTCATTGTCAAGGTCATTGTTTTTACTTCTCGCTGGGCTGCAGGAAGCAAAGCGCTGGTGTGACTTGTAGAAAAGTGCAGTGTGCATATAAAATGTGCTGTGTGAATGGGAGACTTGTGGCTTGTAGTGTAAAGCACTATGAGTGGCAAGTGCTATATAAGTGCAGCCTGTTCACTGTGTCTCTCACAACTAATTTTAGCCTCTTAGTGAGTCTTAATGTGTAATATCTGGCAGCACAGGGTGAATATGTGCACAACAATAATGCACATGTGTGTGACATGTTTCCTTCAAACAAAGTCACATTTATCATGATCATAATGCATGAAGGTGAAAAACCAACACCTGCAGTTCCTCTCATGACCACTAGAGTCTCAAACAGTGGAGTCAGTCAGTCTCCATAGACTCTAATGTTAAAATGATGTTTACTTGACGTCTTCTACAGTAGAAATAATTTGGTTGTTATGGTTAAGGTAATGTGAGACTCATTTATTTGCACATTCATGGAAACGCGGAGAGTTTGTTTTCATCAGCAGCTTCACAGCTTTGACGTCACGGAGGCTGCGTCCATTTTTATTCACAGTCGACGTCAACAACCTGAGTTTTACCTACATTTTAAAATCAATCAACTAATTTGAAAAACAACTGCTCTTACAGGTTGTCTTTGAATATGTTTTGGGGCCTATTTACATATTAAATTGTCTTTGGGATACAGAATAGTTAACATGGACCTAAAACACTACTAGAAATGACTAGAAATACTGTTTTTATTGAAGCTTGTGAACTAAGGCCTTTTATTTTGTAGTATCGCTGCTCTTGCTTGAAATAAAAGCACTTCTTCCTGCACTGCCAACCTGCAGACGAGCTAAAAAAATAAAAATAAAATAAGAATAAAACTTAAAATAAAGCGAGGTTATGTCATTTTCTGTATGTTTACATCCGTCTGTCCAATGTTATCACTTTGCTTCGTTATTGAGCTCAACGCAACCACGAGGCGATCAATACAGACAACCAGACTACTGACCCTGAAACAGGATTGATCCCCAACAACACACACACACACACACACGCACACACACCACGGGACCACAAGAAATAGACACAGAGGAAATGAAAGAGCTGCTTCATTGATGTATCTGAACCAGTGGCGCTGGAATGCCCCCGTCCTCGGGAACAAACCGCCCCGAACGCAGCCACATGAAGTGAAAGGAACTGTATAAACAAGTCAGCAAACACACACGCAGACACACACACACACAGCGAGAGGCAGTGGTGTGACAGATTGTCATCGTTTTGATGGGAATATCTATATCAGGGAGTACTCGCATGCAAATCCAGTCAAGTACATTTCCTCAAGTGCTGCACCTCGGTATAATTAGTGTGTCACTTTGTGTAACGGTCCTTTAATTAGCATCAGGCCTTGTTTCCATGGGTCACTTAGAAATACGCCCTGAAAACAATAGGTCACGGATTATGCAATGCAGAAGCTGCTTCATTCTGACCTTTTGTTGCGTTATTTTCTCGTCAATATGTTCTTTAATGTCTCATTGTAATGTGTATTTTTTGTTATTATTCATAATTTCTGATGCGACTTTGACAAAAAAACAAAAAAAAAGTTGATGTGCGTTAATTGTTTTGTTCAGCGCTCAATTAAAAAAAAAAAAAAAACAGTTCATGTCTGTCTCTCTTGGAAAGCCGCGATAGACATCGAGTCCAGCTGGCCTCGTCCCCACCGGCCGTAACCATGGCGATCAAGGTCGTGGGGCCACAGATCTGTCCACTAAACTAAACTGCACTAGACCACCTTTTCAGGAGGAAATATAAAAACCTATTTTTCGCTCCAACGCCACAACAAAAAACAACGATGCATCGGAAAAAAGAACTGACCCAGTTTCTAAACCTTTCTGTCCCGTGCCCACAACTACCCCCCTGACAAAAAAACACAACAGGAAGACGTTGTGTGGTCCGATTCCGCCACAGAAACTTTGGTTCCTATGACAGAAAATCAGTTACCACCTCTCAGATATATATCCCCTGATTCAAAGTAATAATAATATCATTTATGATCTCATATCGGCCACGAGGAGCAGCTTCCTGCAGGATTTATTACATAAGATTTTGCTGGTAATAGTTTCATCACTGAGTTTTAAACTCCTGCTAGTTTTGCGGTGTGTAGATGAACGTCACCAGGCTCCGCTGCGTCTCTGCAATGTGGAGGAAAATGGACATTTTTTTCATAACAGGATAAAAAGTCTAATTCTGAAATGTGACTTAGAAGCAGCTGCAGCAGCGTCGTCGTCTTGTGTCTCCACTTAATGCTACACATCACAACACTGTCGTTCTCCGGCTCTGTGGCTGCAAAAGCTCGTCCACAATAAACTAAATTCAGAGCTGGAACCCGTGAGAAGAGTTCGTTTAAAGTCCAAACTGAGACAGTAGAAACATCAGGATATTGTGCGTGTGCTGCCACTTCACGCAGAACAGGAAAAGAAACAAGTGCAGATGTGACATGTTTACGCAAAGCAGGAAGCTGAGAGAGTGACAACAAAACACTCAAAGACACAAAAGTACAACCAGTCACACGATTCACAATTATTAACTTTTCGTTACGCTGCAGACGGGACGGGACAGGAGGGGACGGGACGGGATGGATCACCTACCTGGGGTCCCACAGGCAGAGCCAGACTCTGCCGGCCCCGGTGACTGGACCAGGCCGTGGAGTACGTGTCCACCATGTTCACACCGCTCTACTTAGAGGAGCCATTAATAATAATAATCCCCAAAACAGATAAGAATAATAAAAAACGAACTGGAGCGACTCAAAAGGCGACGACCACCACATTCAAACGGCGTGTGATGGGAGCGAGTTAGACAGACAGAGAGAGAGAGAGAGAGAGAGAAAGAGGCGTCGGCAGACTCATGCAACACACCCTCCGCTGCACATCCTCCTCTCTGCTGCTGCAGCTGTGACAGTTGCAGCAGCCCAGATAGAAAGGAGAACTGTGAACTCTGTTACAATAGCAGCAGGAAGGGACTGTGTGTGTGAGGACTGAGGGCGAGATGTGTGTGAGTGTGTGTTGGCGTGTGTGTGTGTGTGCGTGAATTCCATTGCGCAGGATAGGGGGGTAGAGGGCAACTGTCTGCTGGCGCTAAGAGCCAAAAACAGACAGAAAAGAGACAATGAAAACAAGACAGAGAGACAGAGAGGAGGGTCGGATGAGGAGAAGAGAGCAGCACAAATTACATCAACTACACAGGTCGCTTCAACCGACTTCCTGCTGCCTGTTTGGTGATATACGATTTAAAAAAAGTTAGAAAAAAAAAAGAAAAAGGAAACGACTCCAATGGAAACAAAGCTCTTCGAGAGAAACGTAGTCGAAAAGCAGAAAAGAAAAACGAAAGCTAGCTAATGGGTTATTTCTCCCTGAGCTGCAGTAAGCAGTACTGTATATACAGTACTCAGTCTGCCAGTGGGGGATGGAGGGAGGGAGGGGGGCGGGGGGGGGGGGGGGGGGTCAAAAGGGGAAGCAATAATGTCCCATAACGACGTGGACGAGCTCTGATGAGACATCGTTGTTGTTGTTGAAAACGGCGCTCCACGAGGGTGAAGACCTGAAACAGGAAGTCCAATTGTTCAATCAATACTTCCTCCTACACACAACTGAAGGGGTAACGGGGCGGGGTGGGGGGCGGGGGGGTGAGGTGGGGTGAGTAGGGGGGGTAATATTAGCCAATCCACTGCATGCAGAAGGCAGAGTGGGTTTGTGGCTGTTTCAGTCGAGGTTTTTTTTTTTTTTTTTTGCCGGGCTTAATCTCAAATTAGATTTAAATTGCGGCTGCGTGTGTGTGTGTGTGTGTTTACGCTGCTGCAGCCATGAGTGTGTGAGTGTGTGTGAATGAACGCCTCCTGGAGCATCCGAAACATTCAGCCTTTTTTTTTTATTCATCATTAGACCTTGACATGTTCACACCTCGCTTTGTTTACGTCTGGTGATATCGATAAAGTTTTGTCTTGCAAGACGTGAGAAGGAACTCAAACCCGCGTTCAACCACAACACGTTTTGTCTTTTATTAATGATTGTTGACTCGTCTATTTTGTTCTCTTTTATTATTATTATTAAGGATTGTTGACACACATGTAAAATGTTAATACTTTAATGAGACTGTAAAGGTATTTTCTTTTCTTTTGTTTGTATTTTCTAGTCTGTTTGTCTATATGGCGTTTTTAATGTTTGATACTGTTTATACACGAGTAAAATCAAGAAATGAAATGATCAATTTTTTTTCCTGCAGCGGCATGACGGCCGTGCAGCCAGTCAGTCAGTCAGTCAGTCATTCAGTCAGTCATTCAGTCAACTCTGTGCCCTCAGCAATGCATGAAGCAGCAATCTGCTTGATTACTTAACCACATTAGCAACTCATCCAATCAGACAATGGAGCTCCAAATTGGGGCCCAAATCACGCCACAAAAGCACACAGTTGAGCTATTGAATCAACGTGGCCCCCCCCCCCCCCCCCCCCCCCCCTCGCCCTCCTCGCTCTTACATCACACTTCTCCATGGCCCAGAATCCAGGGTTGCTCTAAAACGCTCACTCCACAGTGGAGCCCGATCATCTTATCGCACTCTTATCTCTGCTCCTCTGCACGCAGACGTATAGTACTACGTCTGCAGATATTTTCTTTGTTTGCAATTCATAATAACTTTATTAATCCCTTAAAGGAATAGTTCAACATTTTGGCAAATTGGCCCATTGCCATAATCCCTATAGTTTTAGCAGTAGGTTCGTTACCTTTAATTGCCGGTGCAAGCTGTTTTTAGAATGGTGGAGCAGAGCCGTGAGCTGCTCAGAGCTACACTACGGAGGCTCATGGGATTTCTTGGTTTCCCTCATCAAACTCAATCAAATACACAATCCAACAACTCCACAACGCTCTGGTGGACAAGTTGTGACCTGCACATTCACCACGCTATGAGATAATAACACAACGTTACCAGACAGAGTTGTTTTAGAGGGAAATTCATCAGGAGCAGTTTTTCGGCAAGCAGTCTCTGAATTTGCCTCGAAAACAACTCTGTCTCATAATGTTCTGCCAAAATGTTGAACTATCCCTTTAAAGTTCTCCATTTAAAATGTTACATTATAGAAATTATAGCAGCATGTGGAGCTATTTACGGTATGTTTTCTTTACTAACGGTAGAAGGGAGTTTTCAATTGGCTGTCTGATAAATATAACAAATATGCTGTTTATCATAGTCTTACCTCACAATGATTGATAGATCAATTATAAAATAAAATAGTTCATGCATTTTGTACAAATTAGTTTAAACATCAATAAGCAAACATGCAAAAACTGGCCGCTGGAAACTTTTCTCATTATGCAAAAAAAAAAAAAAAGAAAGAAGAAGGTAGGATCAGTGCAACCAAGCATTGCCATGCCATTACAGCCTCACAAAACATTTTACACATAGTAAGGACACAAAGGACATTCCTGTTGGTGCGACTCATGCAGCTCTTCACAAAGACCAGCTGAGGCCTAAAGCAGATTATAGTGCAAGACTTCATCTTTATGTCCAACACTGCCCTCGGATTTTAACATCCTTTATCACTCGAGTTACAAAAACAAACAACAAACAATCTATAAAAACAACAAGACAGTTGTTTAACACCATCTTTAAATCGTCCTTTTTATCATTACAAAAGCTTGATTCCTCTGTAACACTACATGTTTGAAACCTAAACAAAGGCAGGAGCTGGGAATAACACAGACATTGTTATTGTGTTTTATATTGTTACATAGCAGTGTTTCTATCCAAACTATTCTACTTTCAGAAAGTATTTTGTGTAATGTGGTTGTCTGGATGGTGTCATGCCAACTTCTTCTAGTTTTTTCTTGTTTTTAGAGACCACTCGGCATTCATCTGTTAGCTGCTCGGCTCTGTGATTTAAATGTTAAGGTGAGACATGACAGGCGGCGGCTCACAGCTACTGTTTCTTATTGTCTGAGGCTCATACAGTTGAACATACAGTCCAGATAGAAACACCCACAGACAATGTTTGACACACAAACTGCTTCTAAAGCCTAAAACTGACACCATAACGTCCTCAGCTGTTTATATTAAAAACGACAGAGAGCGAGTGACCAGGAAGACGCCGAGCCTGCGCCTGCACCTGCACCAGTGCACCTGCTCTTGGGCTGACGCATGTTTAGTCAGGCAGACAGGCATGTACAGGGAGGTCGGACAAGACACTCACACGACCTGTCGGAGCAGTTTCTTGGCATTTGATTTTGGATGTTTTCGCAGAGCGGCAAGAATTACTGTAACGCCACCACCGCCGCCTCCATGGGCCGACCAGGGAAAGCTGGGAAATCTGCAGAAGAACAGGATGGTCTGATTTGTTTAAAGCTCAAAAAAAGATCATCTTGCACGGGGGTGGATGAGGTGCACAAACTCAACTCTCCTCTTACTTGGCAAAGATCAATGGGACATTGGACCAATGCAGTAAATAACTGGACTTCAGGTGATAAAGGGCGAGTCAATACGCTGCTCGATATTCACCAAGAAGCTGCAGAGAGGTTCAGACTCACTGGAGCCACAGAAAGACAGAATATCTCTTAAAAATTAAAACAGATCAGGTCTGAATGCTTGAGCTGTGAAGTTAAAATTAACCAAAGTTTGGATTCCCCAGTCCCAGCTGGATTTGTCATCCACTTATACCAAACTTAATATCCCACTGAGCGGCCTCCACGGACCCCCGGATATGAAGTGACCTACATTTGGGGCTAATTGCAAGTAGTTCATTACATATGAACACACACACACACGCACACACACTCATAGACACATGCCAACTGCATGGCAGGGCAGGACTGGTACTAAAAGCTCCCAAGCCCCCTCTCTGGTTGGGAGTCAGCCCAACAACACCCCACAACCCCCCACATGATCACCATGGAGATGGCCCTCCATTGTGGGGTAAGAATTAATGCACTTGAGGGGTCCTGGCACGTCTGTAGTCCTGTAACCACCACCACCATGTGTGTGTGTGTGTGTCATTCACAACTCAGGAGAAAGTGAAACACACAAATAAAAAGTGAGTGTGTGAAGGTTATTGATGCCCACCACAGTGTCACTGGGTTTAGTTGGGAGAGAGGAGGGGGGAGGAGGGTGATGGGGGGTTGGGGGTGGGGGTGGTGGGTGCTGCAGCCATTATTGAACTCGTACACACACTTTCATACACTTGCACACACTCACAGCTGCTTAAAACTCAACAGAAACTCGGTTTTCCCTTCAACAACCCGCCGCTCGCTCGTTCGCTCGCGCGCTGACGTCACTCCTCCTCTAACCTTACAACAGGTGCGTGTCAAACTTACCTGGAAATTAAAAGAAAAGAAAGAAAAAAAAGTCGTGTCTCTGTCGTTTTCGATTTAGCAAAAAAAAACAAAAAAAAACTACATCCACCACGAGGGAAAAGAAGAAGACGAAGCGCGAGCGACACCAACAACAACAATCACAACCGCAGCAGAAGTTTCCTCCAGTTCCCAGCGGAGCGGCGCGTCATGACGCCCGGGGGACGGTGCGCGCGCGGTGCCGGGGAAACCAGGTAGGTCGGAGCAGCTGGAGGTTTGGGCGTGGCCGAGCGGCGGCAGCAGCAACAGCAGCAGCAGCAACAGCTCTCAGGTTAACCCCTTCCTACCTCCTCCGTGGACTAAAGCCACCCACCCAGCTGACACAACCTGTTTGCAACCTGTTCAGCCTCCTGCACTGTTGACAATAAACTCCTCCCCCTCCTACACACACAGATACACACACTCACAGCTTTCCAGTCCAGCTCCCCCTGGTAGCTATAATTCACCAAGTTAATAACCAAAAAGTAGCCTATAGCTAAACCAACCAATCAATCAATACCAAACTGTTGTATACACACCAGGTCAACGCGACTCCACGACTGCACAAAGTTTCGCTGAGACTGAATCTCTCTCTGTCTCTCTCTCTCTCTGTGTGAGGTATTCAAGAAACACCTCTCTCCCCCTATTGAACCGGCTTTTTGAAGGGGACCCGGGGACATTCATATGCTGATGAGCTGCCTAGCTGGCACAGATACTTGTGAACCCAACCAGAGAGTGCGGTATTCCCGAGTCAGGACCTTCTTCACTCGCTGCGCACAACTTATCAACCAGAGATCCAGGCCCCAAACTCACACAGTCATTTAAAACACTGCTTTACATATGTATATGTAGCTTTATATGTTTGTTTTCACTTTTAGTTTTTGCTATAATACTAATAAACGGATTTAACTTCACACAACAATAATATAGGCAATGTGATAAGTAGTTAAAGTTAGCTTCAGCTGTATTCTGTAGTCATATAACTTTAGGTCCAGTCTGCTGTCTAAGAGCTTTTAGTTATGATATAACATGTTTATATCTGATCATATTATGGAAGTTTCCTTTAAAAAACTAGAGTAGGGCTGTCACAATCATGAAATTTTAGTTTGACAAGTAATTGTGATTCACAATTTGTCTTTTTCTGATCATTTTATATCACGATTATAGTGGTATACCCAAACATACAATACACCTAGGCTACAATGAAGAAGAAGAAGTAGAAGAAGAACCATTTATTGGTATTTAAACATTGAAACATTTAAATAAAAATTAAATTTCAGTTTGACTTGAGGCTTTTCAGCTAAATCCATGATGCTTATGTCAATAGATGCGTCGTCAGAAACTAATAATAGATAAACAGTTTGTGGTGTCATTATGTGTCATTAAACCATAAAAGAAGAAGAAGAGGGCGCGATGTGATAATGTCATACGGTGGAAAACAAGATTGCAATATGACATTTCTGTTAAGTGTCATTCAGTTGTTATAAACAGATGAATGGAAACTATTTTAAGGATTATGCAAAAAAATAATTGTTGCCGGCTCAAATGATTGCGATCAGGGGATTATGTAATAACTGTGACAGTGACAGGCATAAACTATAGGCTATGTATATACCTTCCACTCAAAGAAGCACAGGAGCTCAGTGACCGAACATGCAAATTAAAAGGTGAGAGTTAAGTGGGAGCAGGAAGTGAAATCACTGAGGCGCTCGACTGTATTACAGTAAGTTCACATGCAGCGTCGTCCACACAACACGACAACACGAGACAGTGAAACCTTGTGACCTCTCTACACGAAGCACTCGCTGCTGTGTGGGAAGAAGAAGAAGCCTGAAAGAAAACAACAAATAATAAAAGTACAGATATTTTTCTGTTATTCTGTCTTATCCTCCACAGAACCAGACACACACAGGTGTATTTATACTCCAGCCAGGTGACACACTGATCATGTGACACTGCAACACTGCTGATTCAGGTACACTATGTTCCTTTCATACTCAGCAAAAAAGCACAAAAGGCTTGTTTGCATATTATTTTAATGATTATTATTATTATATGTGTAACTCAAAGTGGACTTTTCTGCTTATCAGGGTCGAAAAATGACATTAAGACTATTTTGAATCAAACACAGAGGTTTAGTAGAAGAAGCAGGAGCTGAGCTGTAACTTTATAGATGGTGAAACTGCGCCCCCTCCTGGCTGTGAAGTGGCAATGACACATGTTGTTCTTATGTAACAGAGTGATGAATGAAAACAGAAAAACAACAGGTAGGAGAGGACTTCTCACTTCCTTTTTTTTTTTACAATTAAGTTTGAAAACAAAACTCACAGACTGGGATGAAGCTATTGATGAACAATACAAACAAACAAGGAAAGTTGCATGTTTGTTTATACTGTTTAAAGAGAAGGGGAGGAGGAGGGTTGATGGGAAATGTTTGAATATGACACTGGAACACTTTTAGCAATGAGTTTGCATGCACGGAAACAATTCAGATGGAAGTTGGTTTTTTGGTTTTTTTGACACCGGAACAAGTGGCTAAAAATGAGCCCAGTATATTCACATGAATGGAGAAACTGTGGCACACACGCACACACACACATACACACGCACACATAGACCCACACGTTTGGCAACCATACCCACAGACACACTCATTCTGGTCAATATGTTCTTCAAAAAGATCTTAAGAAATGTCTTAAGATCTAAAATTAAGAAAGTTCTAAAATGCAATTCCTCAATATTTTCTTAAGAACAGTAATTTCTTACCAATTTCTTATTTTTCTTACTTCTGAACTAATATGTCACTGCATTGCACGCCGCCAACAAACAACATAAATATATAGTTTGCGTCTTAACCGTCAGTCACTCACTAACCATGGAGAAGGACAAAAAGAGATGCAGGAGCTTGAGGTTATGGTGGTAAATAACAGTTAACGGGCTCTTTGTGTAATTAATTACAAATTATATTAACTTAAACTATGACCTACTAGTCTAAACTTCTGAAATCCGTAAACACACTTTTTTGTGAATCTGACCCCTGGCAGCTGCGGCTGGTGGTTATGATCTAAATTGAAACCATTACGGGAAGTGGTGTTTTGAGTCATTTCTCTGCATGGCGTAGATGGAGGAGCGCCAGAAAAAAAAAAAAAAGAAAAGAAGAAGAAAATCTTTCACATTCACACACGTTTCAGGATCACACGGTTTAAATCCCAACCACACCTGCAGCACGATGACGTCCTTACCTGCTCTGTGGGAGGTGCACGTGTAGAAGGAGTGGCCTGTGCAGGTGGAGTCAAACTCCGCTGCTGCGATGCTGGAGGTGCCAGTGATGATGATGATGATGATGAAGGTGGAGGTGGTAATGGGAGGTCGTCTGAAGCTACAGGACCAGGCAGGTGACAAAATATGTCAACGTCCGGGAGCTGCAGCTCTGGGATGGTGTTGTAAATGGGTGAAGGAGGAGGCGAAGGGAAGCTCATGTCTTTATCATCATCCACAGAAATCCTCAGCAGCGGCGGCGGCGGCAACGGCTGCTGCAGCTGCTGCTCCGCCGCTCTGTCGTCCTGCTGTTTGCAGACTTTGTGCTTCTGCTTTCTCTTTGCAGGTTGAGGTTTTGCATACAGCTCAGAAACATCATTATTCAGTTCAGCCGATGAGGTTAATGAAGAGTTTCCTGCTGGACCGTGGGCCGTCTTTGTGTCGCCTGCGGGAGGCGCTACGCTGCTGCTGCTGCTGCTGCTGCTGGGGGTCTGTTCTTCTTTCTGAGCCTTACAGGGCTTCACATCTGGTTTGCTGTTCCCACGGGAACCAAAAGAAGAAGACCGACGCCTGTCCTGAGAGGTGGCTTTTTTATGTTGCTTTACATGTGCGGCATCCACTTTCCTATTGTTACCGTGAGTCACACGCTCCGTTAAACCCTCCACCACCACCTCCTCCTTGTTGTTGTGCGTCGTGGGCAGCTGCTTCACGTACTGCGCTGGGATGTAGAAAGGTCTGGTGTCCTGGTCTTTGCGGACGTGCCACCAGTGCTGGTTGGTCTTGGTGACCAGGATGTAGCTCTCGTTGGGCTTGATGGACACCAGGCGGCCGTCCTTGGCCGTGTACTCGAACTCGTACTGCACTGACACCAGCTCCATGCTCCGGGGCGACGGCGATGGCGGCGGCCTATCGTGCATTATGGTGCACGGCGCATCATGAAACTGCAAAATAAGAGGAAACGTGAAGGTGTTGTGGCTTTCACAGAGTGTATTAACATGAACTTCCACATCTGTAGGAAGTTGTTACCTCTTTATACCTCTCATAGTCATAGATATATATATAGAAGCAGGACATGATGATGATGATGATGACAACAAATAGTGCAGCTTTTGTGTTGTTTTGTGGTGATATTGTGTGTCTTTACCAGTGTTCTGCATCTTTTATGGTAGATTTGTGTCCTTTCTTGTAGTTCATTTTGTGTCTTTGTTGTCTTTTAGTGTCTCTCTCATTGTGTAAAAGTGTTGCAAATATGCCATTTTCCATGTTCAGCCCTTTAAGATTTGTTATAGACAAGAAAATTAGATCATATAGTGCAGCTTTTATGTTGTTTTGTGGTGATATTGTGTGTCTTTACTGTTGTTCTGTGTCTTTTATGGTGGCTTTCTGTCCTTTCTTGTAGTTTAGTGTAAATAATGTGGGTCAGATGTGAAAATATTTGTACATATGGATATTCAATATAGTATATTATTGTATATTTTTATTGATTTAGACATTGTAGGATATATTTTATTATATATTTCTCTCTTATTCTTATGCATTGTTCCTTTGTTATTGTATTTCCTTTTGGAGAAACCTGGCATAAGAATTTCCTTCAAGATGAATTAAGTTCTATCTGATCTAATCTCATCTCATTTCATTTTTAACGATACTGGGTATAACTAAACAATTAAAATTGAAGAAAATACTTTTTTAAAGCAATTTTTGGTGAGGAATAAGTTGGGACACCCTCACATTTATTCCCATTTAAAATAGCTAAAATCACACACGGGTGAATCACATCAGCGCACATGATCTGAACATTATTACTCATCTATTTTTGCCCTTTTTAAACCTCAGACAGATTATTGTGTTTGTTGTGCTCCTGACTGCTGAAGTGAGAGTGAACACCATGGTGAAATTGAAAGAGCTGTCTGAGGCCCTGAGAAAGAAGATTGTAGCAGCTTATGGTACAACGCTGACATCTACTTTCAATAATGTATTATCTTTTTTAATTTTTTGGTTGCTGCATCCCTGTCATGTCAATTTTCTTTGTTGTATTACTTGTTACTACTTGCAATGATCTATGTATTGCATTTGCCATATTGAATCAGTATAGACCACAAAATCAAAGTTGTTTCAGATTCAGTTTTCTTCAACAAGTAAAGGAAGCTCTGCCTGAAGCAGGGCATCAAAAAATTAGCTTGAACTCATATTGTTCCTCTCCACGGAAATCTTTAGTAAAAGGCGAAAGATTTATACGATCTGAAGGGAAACATGAGTGTACTAGCTTTCTGGAGAAGTTTCAGAGGAGGTGATGCTCTGCCACATGACCTACGGCGACGGTTGTGCTGCACCGAGTGTCACAGAAAAACACTTCATTATTTGGTTTTTAAAAACAATGTTTAAGGTATTTAAAAAGATCTCAAAACTATTTGAAATCAGCCGTTCCACTGTCTGGAAAATAGTTTACCAATGGACGACATTAGGTCTGGACATCCGAGCGATTTCACCCCAAGAGCAGACTGCAAGATGATAAAAGAAGCCTCCTAAAATCTCATCATGGGACCTACAGCAGGCTCCTGCTAGTATTGGTGTCAAAGTGCATGCCTCTATAAGCAGACAGACACTGCACAAGTGTAACTTGCATGGGAGGTGTGCAAGGAGGAGGAAACCTTTGCTCTCTAAAAGAAACATGAAGGTCAGGCTGAAGTTTACCCCAAGAGAATGAAGACAAAGACACAGACAAGTTGAAAATGTAATAATTTAGACACAAGAACAGAGGCGTAAACTAAACAGGGTGTCCTAATTTTCTCACATGACTGTATATACCAAGACAAGACAATTACCTCATATAGTGCAGGTTTTATGTTGTTCTCTGTTTTTTTAGTGTCATTATCTTGTCTTTTTATGTCCTTTGAGGTAGTTTTAGGTATTCTGTGGGTCATTTTGTGTCTCCTTGGTGTCATGTTGTGTCTTTGTTGTCATTTAGCGTGACTATGCTTGTAGTTTTAGCAGTTTCTCCATCATTGCCTGTTTTTGAGTCTGACTTTTGTGTCTCTTTGTGGTAGTCTTGTGTCTCCTTGGTGTCATGCTGTGTCTTTGTTGTCATTTAGCGTGACTATGGTTGTAGTTTTGGGGGTTTTTTTTCATAATTTTCTGTGTTCGAGTCGCAGTTTTGTGTCTCCTTGCTGCTGTTCCAACCTTTTTCCACAGTGCGACCTGAGGGGTCGACCTGAACGTGAGGGTAGTTATTTACGTAAAAGGTCGGTGGTTAAATATTATCAACAAAACTATGGCAGACGGTGAAAAAGTAAACTCTATTTCTGTGCACAGGAATAGACAGGAAGTTGCTTCCATTTGCTGCACAGCAACTTCAACCTAAACTCATCGAACACTCGTGCTGCAGACTGAAAATTGCTCAGCCACAAAACAGGAAGCCTGCACCAACCCCGAGTCGGCGTCAGGGCCCACGTCACCTGGCAATCTCAGTTTGCCTTATCTGGCCGTGTTTTGTCTCAGAAACATTCAAACTATTTGGACTTGTGTGTGTCGTCTCCTTTAGCACATATTACAATCACACAACAGGATGCTGTGGTCAGTGGTTATTTCACACGTCGCGTTTCACATGAGGTCAGTTTTTAAGATTTTATTTTCACACGAGTATTGTGAAGTTCATGGAAAATACAAAAGACTATTAAATGAAAAGTTGAACAGAGTGAGAAAAATGGCTGAATTTAACACAATACCCTGTTGAATTAGAGTTTGACAACAGTTCATTACAGGTTAAGTCAATACAACTCATCTAATAACACTTTTAAAACATACTAAACAACAAAAATAACATCCTAAATTATTATTTTTTACACCCTGGAGCTTCAGTGTGGAGCAATAATTCATTTACTTGCCTGATTGTGTTTCCTTAAACCCTCCTGTAACTGGACGTTCCTCAGACAGACAGCTGTTGTGTTGTGTTGTTGTGCGTGGAGTCGCTCAGACTGTGAAACAGTTTCTGCTCGCCTGCCGCTCTACCTCTCTCTTATTTCCTGTTCTGTGCGAATGTGCGCGACTCTGCTGATGAAGGAGGCGACCGCCGAGCGTGTTACAGCAAAAACGCCACCAGAAATGGGAAGTCTGACTCTATAACCGAACATCCCAGTGAGTCCTTTGTATTTTTTATATTTGTATGTGTTCAGTCTGACACATGATGATCCACAGAGGGTGGACCAGATGGGGAAACACGAAGTTGATGACTCATTTTCATTTTAAAACATCACAACATTAAAAATCTGAGACTCTAATTACATTTTTTTTAATCAATAATTAACTACAATGTACAATGTTTATGTTAATGTGGCTATTTAGTCATTATTTATATTCTTCAGATTATAGTCATAGAAGACCGAATAGCAGAACATGATGTAATAACATCATGACTAACTTTTAATGTCAAGGTAACAAAAACAAAACAAAAACAAAACGAGTCTGTTCTTGTATGTGTATTAATTACAGTGCTCTGCTTTACACCCCCTGCTGGAAATTTAAACCAAATATTATCCATCATGTGTTTCCATAGAGAGAGATGCTATTTATATGTAGATTATGTTGACACAGTATATGAGCAATGTAATTCAAGACATAACTCATGTTTGAGCATCTCTTAAAAGTTTTGATGGTTTCTTAAAATACACAGTACTAGCCTTTGCTGATAACTCGTCTTATATTCATGTTTAAGAAGAGACATTCGTTGTCAATCAAACAGTTAAATTACAGAGACTTTTTTGCCCATAAATAACAGTGATGAGCAGTAGCTATACTATAAGCCTATATTCATATTTGGAGAGGCTCATACAGCAGAAATGACATTTAACTTTTTATTTGAGAGTAGGTGTGAAAGAAAAAGGAGGGGTAACGGATGAGATCTTCCCACCTCTCATCCACCGCTCGGCCTGTGGTTTTGTCGACGAACGGGGAAAAGCCGTCCTCCCCCATGGGTGAGGTGTCGGGGATGTGACGGCAGCATCTTAGAAGACAGTAAATAAAAATAGTTAGGGGTTAAATATGAAGCCAATGTGGAAGTTACTTAGAACTGCAATCTATCAAATCACCAGCAGGGGGCGACACCAATGGCTGAAAATAATAAGTCAGATATTGAAGTCTATGGAGAAATAATTAGCAGTTACAAACAATAATTTAGAAAATGTAATTATAAATGATTTAATTGTGTATTAATAAAGAACAAGTTTGACATAAAAGCAAGTGTAAAAAGAAAGAAAGATTAAATAACTAAAGCCTAAATGTCATTTAGCTGCTATAATTTCACAGCTGCCTCACTCCTGCAACAGATGGCCGAGCCCCCACACAGGGCCTTGAACTCAGCACGGTGGAGCCAGACTGGGATTATATAAAGAGACAGAATAAAGATGACTGTAGTGGTTACAGGAAATATTGGGATTCCTATGAAGTTGACACACAGATCAATTAAAAAAAAAACTATTCGTGACATTATATTTGACAATACTACTCATTTCATTTAATGTGTCTTTTGCAGTGTTGTATGTTTGAGCACATAACATTGTGCAATTAGTTACAAATATTGGCGACATTTACGGTACTTGTAATGATCTATCAGCCTTTTTCTTTCCTTTTCTTGGTACCTGCATCCCTATTATGTCGACTAAGTTTATTATAATAATGGCTACTACTTCGACCTATCACGTGATGCGCATGCCGTAATGTCCACGCGGTCATATTTCGCTCGGAATGCATTGTAACAGTTGGTTCCTTTGATCATTTTCATTGAACAAGTACAGGAAGCCCCGCCGAAGCAGGGCATCAAAAAATTAGTTTGAACTCATATTGTTCCTCTCCACGGAAATCTTTAGTAAAAGGCGAAAGATTTATACGATCTGAAGAGAAACATGAGTGTACTGACTTCTTAGTGTGGTTTCAGAGGACGTGATCCGCCGCCACATGACCCACAGTGAGGGTTGTGCTGCACCGGGTAAAAAGCAACCAATTTGGATGTGTACAATGACTGACAAACACTTAATCTAACACATAATACAGCCAAAATTCGTTTTATTATACGCGTTAAAAAACAAGCTACAAGTTTAGTAAGTGTTTGAACGCTACCGCGCGGTGCATGTTGGGTAACGGTGGGTTGCTCCGGGTTGTGTTTTTACCATACAGTCAGACAGTACCATACAGTACTCCACACAGGAGCTCGATTTGAGCAAAAACGAATCGTCGAATTAAAGTATTAACATTATTATCTGTGAAAGTTGACATAAAAGGTGGGTTTATGGTCAAAATGTGACAAAAAATATCATGGGGTAGAAACCATGCGCATGCGCTGTGCAGCCACAGAGAGTAAACGTAAAGCAAGAGAGTTACATCCTGCTACTTCCGTTTTCACCGGAAGAGTCGCTGCACAAAGAGTTTCGTTTGACGACTCGACTGTCGCCGTAAAATATTAAATAACTCTTGCTCAACAATAAAACGATTACGATAGGATGTAACTAATGCCTCAATGTGTTCTTAAGTTACGGAAAACAACAGATATATCCATTAATTTGCTTTCACTTTGTCCCCGTGTTTTAATAATTACAGATGTTCGTCCCAGACTGTATAAAAACCGAGTGCAGCGCAACCCTCACTGTAGGTCATGTGGCGGCGGATCACGTCCTCTGAAACGTCTACAAGTTGTCAGTACACTCATGTTTCACTTCAAATCGTATAAATCTTTCGCCTTTTACTAAAGATTTCCGTGGAGGGGAACAATATGAGTTTTCATTAATTTTTTGATGCCCTGCTTCGGCGGGGCTTCCTTTGATTGTTTAAGAAAACATCATTCAATCCTGTTTGTTTATGTGTGATCTGATAACACAGATACAGTACGTCAAACGTAATAGGTAGTTAATAACATCGTAAGGACTAACAAGTAATATAAAAAAGAAAATTGACATAGATCTCTCCAATACTCGCAGACAGATGAGTCTAAAATACCATAAACTGCTACAATCTCATTTCTCAAGGCCTCAAACAGCTCTTTCCGTCTCACTTCAACAGGCAGAAGCTGAGGGCAAAAAGCTGAGTAACAATGTTCAGATCATCTGCGCCTGCATGTGTGTGATTTTAGCAATTATGGTGAACTAAAACAAACTTCTGTTTAAACAACTTAAACAACACACTTGGTTGAAAAACCACAAAAAAACATTATTTTCATTTGTATCTTCCGTTTTAAATAAATAGTTAATTGATCGTCAAATTGCAACCGGCAGCGCAACCCTCACTGTAGGTCATGTGGCGGTGGATCACCTCCTCTGAAACGTCTATAAGTTATCAGTACACTCATGTTTCACTTCAAATCGTATAAATCTTTCGCCTTTTACTAAAGATTTCCGTGGAGAGGAACAATATGAGTTCTTATTAATTTTTTGATGCCCTGCTTCGGCGGGGCTTCCTGAAACTGTACAAGAAAACAAACTTCACTCTATTTATGTGTGATCTGATAACGCAGATACAACACGTCAAATGTAATAGGTAGTAGTACTAGTAATATAAAGAAGAAAATTGACATAGATCTCTCCAACACTCGCAGACAGTTGAGTCTAAAATACCATAAACTGCTACAATCTCATTTCTCAAGGCCCCAGACAACTCTTTCCGTCTAACCATGGTGTTCACTCTCACTTCAACAGGCAAGCTGAGGGCAAAAAGCTGAGTAACAATGTTCAGATCATCTGCGCCTGATGTGATTTACCTGTGTGTGATTTTAGCCATTTTAAATGGGAATGGTGAACTAAAACAAACTTCTGTTTAAACAACTTAAACAACACACTTGGTTGAAAAACCACAAAAAACAAACAAACATTATTTTCGTTTGTATCGTCCGTTTTAAATCATCCTACAAATTGCAACCGGCATCACAACCCTCACTGTAGGCCATGTGGCGGAGGGTCAACTCCTCTGACCCTTCTCCTGGATGTCAGTACACTCATGTTTCTCTTCAGATCGTATAAATCTCTCGCCTTTTACTAAAGATTTCCGTGGAGAGGAACAATATGAGTTCAAACTAATTTTTTGATGCCCTGCCTGAGCGGGGCTTCCTTCACTTGTTAAAAAAAAAAAAAAATCCGAAGTCCAGCCTGATTCTGAGGTCTTATTGAAAGTAGGTGTCAGCATTGTACCATAAACTGCTACAATCGTATTTCTCAAGGCCTCGAGCAGCTCCTTCCATCTCACTGTGGTGTTCACTCTCATTTCATTTCAACAGTCAGGAGCTCAACAAACTAATGCTAAAATCTCATTTCTCAAAAATCTCCGAAACACGGCATCCGTTTCAAGAAATTCAGCCTACTTCAACAGGATCCAGCTGAAAACGACCCAAAACGCTGAGTAACAATGTTCAGATCATCTGGCCTGATGTGATTTACCTGTGTGTGATTTTAGCCATTTTAAATGGGAATGGTGAACTTAAAACAAAAGTTTAAACAAAGTTCAACACACTTGGTTGAAAAAACCAACTATGAAACTAATGGATCGATTATGAGATTATTATAACATAATAATCCATGATTCAAACTCAAACATGGGATTACACGTTGACTAGGAGTCGTATCAGAGTAAACAGGACGATCGGTGTGATGATTAAACAGCGATTCAGCCGCAGTGCGTCTGATGTGATTCACCTGCCTCGCCTTTGACTTTAAGATTTCCGTGGGAGGAACAATATGAACCAAAACAAACTTTCTGCCCACTTACACCACACGCTGGGTTGAGAAACCGCAAACAAACATTACTTTTCCTTTGTGTCGTCTGTTTAAATGAACATAAAATCATAAAAATCATCGTGCAAATTGCAACTCGAGTTAGTTTTCCATCTCACTGTGGTGTTCACTCTCATTTCATTTCAACAGTCAGGAGCTCAACAAACTAATGCTAAAATAAAATTAAAAAAAATCTCCGTAAACACGGCATCGTTTCAAGAAATCGTATAAATCCACGCCTTTTATCCAAAGATTTCCGTGAAAAGGAACAAAAGTTCTTATTAATTTTCCTGCCCTGGAGCGTGCGGGCGCCTTATCTTGTCAAAAAATAAAACCATCAGAACTTTGAAGACCAAAGTTCTACTGATGCAAACCAACTGAAACTAATGGATCACATTATCACCATAAAATAAAAACAAATACAACCGAGAAAACTGACATAACCGGTGCCGTAATAATAAAAAAAAAAGGTAGATTGAAAGTAGATGTCAGCATTGTGCAATAAATTGTCTGAGGTTTAAAAAGGCCAAAAAAATGTGCGCCTGATGTGGTCATGTGTGTGATTTTAGCCATTTTAAATGGGGGTGGTGAACAAAAACAAACTCCTCTCTACACTTACACCACACGCTGGGTTGAGAAACCGCAAACAAACATTACTTTTCCTTTGTGTCGTCTGTTTAAATGAACATAAAATCATAAAAAATCATCGTGCAAATTGCAACCGGTTAGTTTTATCCAGTGCAGCACAACCCTCACTGTAGTTCATGAGGCGGAGGATCAACTCCTCTGACCCCTCTACAAATAGTCAGTACACTCATGTTTCACTTCAAATCGTATAAATCTTTCGCCTTTTACTAAAGATTTCCGTGGAGAGGAACAATATGAGTTCTTATTAATTTTTTGATGCCCTGCCTCGTGCGGGGTTTCCTTATCTTGTCAAAAAATAATCCATCATAACTTTGTGTCCATGATGAGCTGACTGATGCATCTGACAGATCCCAAATAATCAGCCATCACTGCAAAAATAAAAACAAATGTCTCAACACATCAAAATTGCACCATGCCATGTGCATAAACAGTATTAAACACAAAAAACATTTAGGCAGTTTGAAGCAGTAGATAGTTTGTGAGTTGTTACATTGTGCAATGTAATTGCTGAGCAAAAAAAGGCTAAAAAACCTGTGTGGCGCCAGACCAGGTGGCATCTTGATTTTAGCCATTTTAAATGGGGGTGGTGAACAAAAACAAACTCCTGTCTACACTTACACAAACAAAGATTAATTTTTAAATAGTTCACACTCAAAGTACAAATTGAAATCGGTTAGTTTTACCCAGACAGTGCAGCACAACCCTCACTGTAGGTCACGTGGCGGAGGGTCAACTCCTCTGACCCGTCTCCTGGATGTCAGTACACTCATGTTTCCCTTCAGATCGTATAAATCTTTCGCCTTTTACTAAAGATTTCCGTGGAGAGGAACAATATGAGTTCAAACTAATTTTTTGATGCCCTGCTTCATGCGGGGCTTCCTTATCTTGTTTAAAGAAAAATATAACTCAAGAGAGCCAACCCACATGCTGAGCTGATGTGGGTCATCTGACAGATCCCAAGTAACAGCCAAGACTGCATAAAGATAAGCAAGTATTACAGCAAATGTCTCCAACACATCAACATATTGCACCATGCCATGTGCATAAACTGTATTAAACACACAAAAAGATTTAGGCAGTTTAACAGCATGAAAATACCTGCATAGTTTAATGTGAGTTGTTAGCTTGTCAGCAACTGTATTTTGCCTAGAGCAAAAATATAGGCTAGCACAACACCTGTGTGGCACCCAGTTAGCCAGCACCAGGTGGCATCTAACACGAAGTTAACACAGGAGTGGTTTTATAGAGCACACATGCACAACAACCAAACATTCAGGAATACATTTTGCCCTCTAAATGAAACTCCCGACTGCTATTTTTAACAAGAGGCTAATTTATTAGTTTTCGCATGCTAATGCTAGCTAGCTACTCACCGGGATCGCTTGTTTACAGACGTTAGCAGTTCAACATGAAGCCACAGGTCCGCAACTGTCGCTCCTTCATTGTTCATAGTTTTGATGTCAAATTTACTTACTCTATCTTAATTTTGCCAGGCTTAAATCTACACGGACCGTGCAACAGGTGCAGCAAAAATACAAAAACACAAAGATCGGTATCGGCGACGCAAGATGATCACTTGCGTAACATCGTAACGCGTTACGTAAGAGCGTAACATCAGTCTCTGCTACCACCTTGTGGTTAACTTAGAAAGTTATTTACTTGAGAGAACAAATAAGTATATTATAAAAAGAAAGTATATATTATTATTATATGTAATGAAGTGCAACGTAATTTCCAAGAAGGCCTACTGCGGAAACAGCCCGCACGCATATTGAGACAATTTTTTTTGTCCTGATTTTTTTTTTAAGTTATAGGTTGTTTTTTGTTTGTTTTTAGCTCTAGTTTTCATTACACCACAGCAAGACTGACGTTTTTTATATAATCTGACACTATGGCCTTGAGCAGAAACTGGGGCAACGTGCAAATATAACTATACAGCTATATGTGTTGATTAGGAACTCCAGTCTCCACCCACTCACACAAAAGCACAGAGACAGGTTGACAGCTCCTATATGTCAAATGTTTAGCGGCAATCATGTGTCTAATGTCACGTTTTACATAAAAACAAATATGACTGGAATCAGATCAAACGAGTTTTTCCTCACAATTACAATGGATAATGCACTTTCAGGTATGTTTCCATGACACAGATAATGTGGAGGTGTACTGTATGGTAGACCTACAAATGTTCTTTACACCTTCATTCAACTATAAGACAAGTCAACTCAAATAAACAAGAAATGATTGGTGTCCTATGCAGTGATTGTGACCATTAGAATCAGGATAGAAACCTCCACTGTGGACTTTTTTAAAATTTATTTCCTCACCAGGTTACTCACAAGAACCACAGACAGATGGTCAAAACGTTTCACATTTCAGACCGAGTTTAGAAAAAGTTTCAGTTCTTCAGTCTTACACAGGTGTTATGGCACAGCAGAGTTTGTTTGACTTTCAACACAGATGAGGTTTATTGGTGGTAATGCCACGCAGTCTTTGTGCAGTCTGAAAAAATTACAAAATCGAAGTGACAACATGGTTACCAGTATAAATTACTTATTCCAATTTGTGTTACTACAGTACATTAAGCATGTCACAATCAGAATGTTAGAAGTACAACAGAGAAATGGCAGTTTTGTGCAAAAACATCATCATCATCATCAATACTGGACGAATCAGAAAATACAGTTGTCGTTATCAGACTGGCAGGGCATTCTGTGTGAATGTAGAGAAACAGAAAAATAATTAATCGGCTCTGAAGTTTAGGATCCATGCAGTATCAGCAAGTCTTTGAAAACACAAAAGCTATTTTATTCCTTTGTCCTCATCCTGTTAATAACATGAAAAAAACAACAAAAAAACAAAACAGAACAATAGCTTTGTGGTAAACCTCTTCATGATTACCGAGAAGCAAGGGTGCTCAGATTACAGGCCAGAAATATGCTGAACAAACCGGTTTAAAAAGGGCACCCTATCTTTGGCCTGCACTATGAAAACTTGTCACCTTGGTCCTTCTACCTCGAAAGGAGTGATTGGTTCTACCCTCTTCTTTTGGTCATCTGTTCAAATATAAATATAGGTAAATACTTTAATATAAAAAATAAGGCAAGTTTCTTTCTTTAAAACATTTCCTGTTCCTTCCAGAGGGATTTGTCGGCCACATTGTTGTGTCATAATTCACGCCAGGCTGGGCTTTCTGCGCTTGTTTCCTCCTTAAGCCGATATCAAAGGGACTGTAAAACCTTGAATTTAAAAGTGTCTTGTGTGCAGCTTCGCCCAGCTTTTTTACTCAGCTCATATGGCCTTGACATCGATGAGGTGTCCCTGCTGGGCGCCTTGCCTCAGGGTCTTGATCCCCTGCAGTTTGCGGCCATGAAGCGTGAAGCGGGACCAGGCGGCCAGCTGCAGGAGGGCACAGGTGATAGGCACAAACACCAACATGTAGAAGCAGCCCAGGCGAAGAGGCGGAGTCCCTGAGCCAGAGGCAACGTCAGGCACAGAAACCAGGGAGGGGTCCTTCACAGGTTCCCTCTCAAAAATATCATAACCTGAGGGAAAAGAAAGCAACACAGGAGAGAAGTATGAGGACCCTCAGCCTGGGCAAAACATCAATGAATCAAGTGACACTTTCAAGTCTTTTATAAAATGGATAATAATGTCTGTAACACTTTTACTCCCTTGCACTTTAAAACTGTTAAACTTTTAATCTGTTATTCTATCCAGCAGGCAGAGAGAACAGTAGTTTTTAAAGTATTTTATGTATGTATTTTATTTATTTATTATTTTGTATTTTTTGTATGATATAGGCTACTGTATATATTTATTTAATGCTCAATGT
This sequence comes from Decapterus maruadsi, assembly GCA_030347415.2. NCBI lineage: Eukaryota > Metazoa > Chordata > Actinopteri > Carangiformes > Carangidae > Decapterus > Decapterus maruadsi. The sequence goes on along the minus strand of CM064888.1, from coordinate 4,814,708 downwards.
CCTGTTTCTCTTTTATGCTGCTGTTACAAACAAATTTCCCCCTCTGGGATAAATAAAGTATAACCTACCCTAAAAATCTTTATAGGTTTTTTGTCATTTGTAGCAAGAAAGTCTTTGAAAAAAAATTAAGATATGATAAAATAATAATAAGTAGGGATGTGAACGTGTACTAAAATATATACACACGTAAACAGTGCAATTCTTTCTGTTTAAACGTGTACTCCATTGGACGTATAATAATATAATAACCCTAATATATGATATATATATTTACTAACTGCTGGCGCCATTTCAAAAAACAAAAAATTGCGTGTATTGTTTAGGGATTTTTATTAAACGTTTACTGCTTCATTCCATGTAAACGTTTACATGTGTACACTGACACAACCCTATTAATAATAAGCAAATAAAATATCAGTACTAAAGGACGTTTGCATGGCTAAGCTAGGAAGGTAAACAAACAAAAACACAAAACTGTTCAAATGTTTGGGAAATAAAGTTGTTTGCTTTGTGGCACTGAGGAAGATGGGACTGTCGGCTAAATATGAAGCTACAGTCAGTTCGTTATGTCATCATAAAGATTCAACCTGCCATGTAACTCTACTGAGTCATTTACTGAGAGAAACCCAATGCATGTTTTTCTTGTTTATCAAGTTCTATACGTCCCATTTATTTCATCTTCAACCCACAGAAGGTTTCATTTACATTAAAGCTTACTGACATCATACTGTTGAACAGCGATTACACTTGTTCGCTGATCTCTGATGGAGCTGAAATTCAACTAACATGCTGAGTAAGCTGAGCCACTTGATACTCTGTGAAAGCACCAGAAAGCGCCAGAGCAGACAATGATGCTGTCTTCTTCATGAGGACAAAGGGGCGACTGTTTTGTGACCGTACCTGTGTAAACGCACAGCAGCCAGGTGCCGATGAGCGGCGCAAACGTCTGCCCAGGTTTGGTCAGCAAGGCCACCATCCCGAAGAGCAGCGCGGAGGCGGCCTGCTGGCGGCGGTTGACCACAAAGTCTTCGTCCACCAGGTCGGAAATGACGAGCTTCAGCAGCTTGCACGTCCCCTCTGTAAACACCCGGTTGCTGCGAGGAGGAGAGGGGCAGGTTACAGGCTTCAGCACCAGCAGCAACACAACAACAGCAACACAAACTGGCTGTAATGTGGTGTTACAATTCAATAGAGCGGGAAAGGGGAAACAGTTTGTGATGTGACGGACTGAGCTAAGGTGTGTCTCTGTGAGCTAAACCACAGTTCATTGTGTCAAGTAACTTTATCACCTGTGGTCAATGTTGTGTAAATGAAGTCAGCTAGTGTTAAGGAGCCAGAGGCTTTCACACATCGTTGACTTCTACCACAGCTGTGACGAACACAACTAACCACGCACACACACAGACACACACAGACACGCACACCACCCAGGCTCAGCAGGACGGAGCTCGAGTGAGGTTGTGAATCCTGTTGTTCAGTGTGGAAAAAGATGACTGACTACGAGAAAACATGAAGGAGGGAATCACACTGATACTGCTGGTCGCTACTCTAAATCTAATCTATACTCCCCATTTAAAGGGATACTTCACCCAAAAATTGATAATTCACCAATTGTCTACTCAGCGTCATGCCAAGGAAGGGTTTGGAGAACTTTCAGAGTTCCAGGGGGGGTCCGGCTGGCAACGGATTTTCATATAATGGCAGCGGATGGAGCTCATATTTGAATCGTCCAAAACACACACTATGAAACATCCAGATACCTCCATACTGGGAGCTACTACTACAACAAGGCTAAGGCCCCCTGGAGCTCCAAAAGCATTTTGATTACTCTGAAAGTTCTCCAAACCCTTCCTTGGCATGACGTTGAGTAGAAAATTGGTGAATTATCGATTTTGGGTGAAGTATCCCTTTAATTTCTGTGGATAAACGACATTGTAAATCATAAAAATTTTAAAGCCTGTGGAGGGTGAAATACTGTAAAGCACTTTTAGTCATTCTCAGTGAAAGAGGCCTGAACGGGTGTCGTGGCAAAAACAAGTTAGCACAATATTTGGATACAAAAATGTGACAAATACTGAGTCAACTTGGGAACAGGCTGTGACACAGAGTCCTTGGCGTGCCTTTGTGAATGCTGTGGTTGTGTCGGTTGCCATTGTGTGATTGTGCATTCATCTAAAGTGATCTTGACACTTTAATTTAAAATAAAAAAAACGAAACAAAATGTAACAAGCAAACGAAAGTACAAGCTCTCACACATCGGATGCGTGTGCTGATGTGTGTACATGGCCATACCTAGCAATGAAGATGCACAGCAGATAAATGTGGTCAGCCCCTGCCAGCACCATAACCACACTAAGTCCAAGTTTGAGCATAAATAGCCAGCGGATAACCTGGTAAACCCCGTAACGCTGGCACAGTGTCAGGAAATACAAGTTGTTCAGGTGGGGGGCAATGTAAGAGATCCCTGCATGGGGAGCAAAAGCAGAGAAGCATTAAAAAAAAGAAAGACCAAAAATCAGGAGGAGAAATAATAATCATTTTCAAAAAGAAAAGGAAGTGGAGTGCCAACAAACCAGAATGCAAATTAACAAGAAAACATACATCTATTCTACTCTAGCCACGAGACAAACAGCCCTGCAGAACTGAGGAGGTTTGGTTTAAAACTGCATCAGAAGGTCCATGATGCTGTTCATACAAAAGAACTTGCTACTGCATTGCTGTTTGTCTGTACAGCTTTGCTGCATTAAAAAAAAGAGCTGCCTGTCATGAGTTATTTCCTGTTACTTGAAGAGGTCTTACCTAACAAGATGGAACCCGTAGAGGCGGAAATATTGTCAGAGAGGAGATGTTCAAGGAAGAGAGGAAAGAAGTTGTTGTTGAAGTGGCAGTGAAACACCTACAAAGGGAGAGAGATACTTAATATAATGAGAACGTGACACTAAAGCAGATGGTATGTGCTCTCTTTACATACAGATACACACACAGTGTCTTGTGTTGTAAAGACTGTAACAGCACAGTGATTGTGTGCTGTGTAAATATGGATTTTTTTTTATCTCTCCATATTATTATATTGTGGCAACACTATCCAAAGGCCCAGCAGTGGTTACATGTTGCAATTATAGGATTAGTGGTGGTTAATCACAGTAAAACATCTGACTCCAGAGACACCATTTCCATCATCCTTACTTAAACAAATGTCAAGATAAGACTTCTCTGGTGAGTGGTATTATACAAATATATTTTCTTTCTTTTTGTGAATTAGTATCTCACCTGAACAAGGTTCATTGAGACAAACCACATGAAGTTCCTGTGTCTGGAGAGCTGCTTGATGTACTGCCCGATAGTGACAGGTTTTTCTGGCTGGGTCAGTGGAGCGTGGCCAACACTCAGCCTGGAACGGAGAAGAGGAAATGTAAGGAGCGATACAAAGAGGAAAAAACATAACTTTATCTTTTTTAAAGCCTTACTCTTTGAGCATCTGTGCCTCGTCCTGCCTTTGACGGACTTCTTTATGAAAACGATGCTGTAGCAGCCTGGAAACTACGAAAAAACCCAAGATGGAAAAAGCTGCCAGAGTCACGCAGAAGAGACGGAAAGAGTAGAAGTCCTCCTTGTCCCAGAAAGAATAGGACAAGAAAACGGAGAACGAGCCCAGGGCGCTGAACACCGAGCAGTGGAAGTTGAGGCGCGTGCGATCGGCGCCCGACACGGCCAGGTCGGCCAGCAGGGCGCTGTGGTGCAGGTCCACCATGGTGAGGAAGCCGTCGTACAGGCACAGGCACAGCAGGAACTGCAGACCGGGCCTGGCCCACGCCACCCAGAAGGCCAGGAAGGAGAGACAGAAGAGAGGGCCATTTGTGGAGAGAGCCTTCAGGCGCCTCAGCACCACCTCTGGATTTGTGATCTGAGAACTTGTCCTGGGCGGGAAAACAAAAAAACAACAGCAATTAGGCTTAAAAAATAAAAACAGAGTTGTTAAAATACTCTCAAACAGTTTGAGTGTTGTTTGTTGCAGGTTATACAGGGGGTCACTTCAGCATGACCAGTGTTATATAATCTCCAAGACAAATATAGAAAGAGCACAAGAAGACCAAGATAAAAAAAAAAGAAAAGAAAAGGCAAATAAATAGAAAGGTCACCAGTGCGAGTCACTGTTGGGATAAAACAAACCTGTCCCGTCATCGACTTACACCACCTTGTGACAATACTGAGATACATTTGCTTAACTAGAATAAAACACAACTTACTGAGGAGAGCTGAGGAAGGCACGATCACTCAGCCAGCCGAACAGAGGGTCGTTCAGACTGTTCCACACGAGGAAAACCGTCTGTGGGACATGAGAGAAGGATGTCAATAAAGTTGTATTAGATTTAAGGAAAAAAAATTGAATCAATTTTTTCTTTCTTTCGCTTCTTTTTTCTTTATTTGTTTAACTACTATTATTATCAATATATATTATATCAGGGTTTCCCCCAGAAAACTTGCTAAGCCTGGTGGTAGGGCCACTAGAGAAGCCCACCGGCGGCCCACCGGCGGTTTTGTTAAAAAAAAAAAAAAAAAAGGGTGTGTTATTGTAAGCCATTTATTAACATTACTCAATACAGTTTTAACAAACACACACACACACACACAATAATAATAATAATAATAATAATAATAATAATAATAATAATATCAATTGTTTAAACTTAAGTAAAATCCAAGTGAATCTAAGAAAACAAGCCATTTCTGGTCAAATTTAAAATTTAAAATAAATTAACATAAATAAAAAAGTGCAAACATGGCCAAGGGGGAACAGGGAACTCAGGCCTAAGGAGGTATGCTGTAACCACTTTAACCACTTTCAGGGGTTAAAGTAAAAAAAAAAAAAAATCATCTGACTGAAAACCACCGAATCAACATCTCTTTTTCTTTTTTTCCTCACGTCATGATAACGTCTGTATTTTGACTATTTAAACCACCACAGATCATATTTCTCTTAGTTTGATAACCTGGGCCACTTCAAGAGACTTTTGATCAAGTAGCCTCAGCTCCTACACAGGATCGTTCGGCCGTCTCGTCGTCGTCAGTGTCGTCATCGCCGTTACCCCTCCGCCCTCCCTCCTCCTCGCCGTTACCCCCCCCGCCCTCCTCCTCGCACCCCGAGACACCAGCTGACGGCCGCGGGGAGGAGGGGGAGCTCATGCACGTTTATTTTACGGCGCAGTAGAGGCTGTGTCCTGTTAAACTTACTGTATGCGCTACAATAACATCATTAAAAGCCCAACGGACTGACACACACTTGTTGGGTTTTTTTCTTTTCCACCAGCACTGAGCGCGACGTCCGACACGAGAATCAAACCCGCTAATTTTAAAAACACACCGGCAACAGCGACCACTGATCTGTCCTGAGTCTGTTGTCATTCTGTCACCTGAGTTCAAATGCTTCTGCGGGAAAACACGCTGCGGTCTGTCATCCAGGTGCAGAGGGGTGCAAAGAGTAGATACTGAGCAAGATAGTTATCTGTAGTTTACCTTAGTGGCTACTCGCGAGGTGCAGCAGGACTCTGCTGTGAAGGTGGAGGCATGTGGCGGTGGTGGATTTGCGACAATTAAAAAAAAACAAGACATTTGAAGGAGCGGCTGCGAGGATTTAGGTGTAGCGAGCCGCCACTGCTAAATGAATGTAGAGGAAACACTGTACAACCGTATCACTAGATGCGGTTAAAAGCTCTATACCGTCTTTGGTATCATGTTTCTGGTGCATTAAAAAAAAAAAAAAAAATTAAATAAATAAACAAGCGACGCTTAGCCTGGCGGGGGGGCAAGCAAAGCCTGGCGGCCCGCCAGGCTTATAAAGCACTGGGGGAAACCCTGTATATTATCAATTTAATTTCCATCCTATATGTTCATGCTCTGTATTATCTTGTATGTTTTTGATTTGTTTGTCTTTTATTCTTGTCATTACCAGACATGTCTTGTATTGTTTGTCTCTACACAATAAAAAAAAAGGTGGCTTATTAATTAGCACTGTAAAGATGTCAAGCCTCTGAAAACTCACAGAGAAAGATCATAGATTTTTTTTATAGTCTCTGATGTAATTTTATGCCTTTATAGGATGGTTAACAACAGGAATAAAAAAAATATGGCAGGAAATGAAAGGAAAGAGGCTGAGAAAGCAACAAAACTGGAGACATGGTGGTGCAAGGTCAGCACCCATAAACCACAGGCCAGCAGGGAGCTCCATGAGAGCAGATCTAAACCAAACTGTGATCCATATGTAGAGTCTGTGGCAGTTTGCAATACATTTTAATCAGGTTTTCAATTATACTTCGATAGAGCAGAACCTACTTGTATTTTTTTTTTTTTTTTTTGTGATTGTTTTGCTTCTTTGGGAAAGAGTTACTGTAAATATGACTCAAAACACAAAATTATCAAACTAAGCCCCTGTCCAACCTGGTGCACAAAAACCACAGCCGACTCTCTGGTACGTTAGTGCTACACTTCAAGCCTGATGTTTAAATGACACATTTACACACCCAGGTTTCTTCTCACTCACCTCTCCCACCCAGAACGAGGTCTTGTCGATCTTGTAGACGGACACGAACGTCTCCACATAGTAAAGCAGGAACACATTGTGGAGGATGGAGGTAAAAAGGGCCAGAGAGCCATACAGCACAGCAGTAGAGAAGACGCCTTGCCAGTAGCCCCAGATGCTCTTTCCCATTCTTCTCAGTCTCTCTGCTTCGTCCTGTCTCCGTGCCAAGCAGCAATCATCTCACGGCCTGGCAGACCATGGGTCACCACCTCATCCTGGCCTGAAAAAAAGACACAGTGCAAAGTTATTTTCAGTCCAGCAGACAAAGGAGAATGTATCGCCTCACACTGAAACAAAGTGAAAAGTACATGTCAAAGATATTTCGGAGTATTACTGGAAGTTTCTGCAGCGTCCCATGGTTGAATCTCAGAATAGTCGAACATTATAGTGACTTTCCTGACTCTGTTTTCCCCACAGAGTCAGAGGAGACCAAAGGGAGCTGTAAGTACCAATTACTTTGGCCGTGGGCCTCTGTTCCTTTTTCCTTTGGCCCACGCCCAGCTCTGTGTGTGTGTTTGTTTGAGAAAAGTACAGCTTTAGCTTCCTCTGTCATTTTAATAATTTTAATAACAACCACCCCCTCACTGTCCCTCATGTTTAATTTGATTCACTTTCCTCTCGAAGCCCCTAGTGCATTCTTGCACGCAGCACCCTCGGGAGATGATTCACTTTAAAAACACCGACAGGCCTCGTAATTCACACCTGGATGCGACAAGCTCAGGCTCGCCTCAATCCACGAGCACCGTGTCACATCCTCAATGGGAGAAGCCATATAATATCTCGCTGTAACAGTGTCCTGAGGTAATGTGATCTGCTCTGTCAGAGTCACACACAAGTGCAAGTGTCAAAAAAAACCAACTAACTTTCATCTCAAGATCTGAGCGAGATAGCAAATTCTGGCCGAGGCGATCTCCTAGGAGAGTAACAAGAAAAAAAGCTCAGATCAGATCCAGGCAGTGGAGCGGGATCACTCTCAGCTGGCAGCACCGTATCACATCTCTCCTGAACACATATCTTGCTAAAATCAGAAGTGGTTCACTTGGTAACAGGCAGCAGAGTGGCACAACATCTACAAATATCCAATTCACATCCTCTCAGCCAAATCAGATTCAGAGCAGAGCTGTTTCCACCTGTGGAGACTGAGGCACAGTTGTGTACTACACACACACACACACACCTGTTGTTTTCACTCTAATAGCCAAAAGATTAATAGTAACTGAGCTGGTGAAACCTAATCTCAATATGGATTTCAAATAGGTCAAGTTAGATTTTCTTCTTAATTGAGGAATGATCGAGCCACATGATCGTTATGAGTAGTTTACTATGATTAATTTGGTCAGTCAATGTGGTTTGCACAGGTTTGTAGTGTTGTAGTAGACTACTACATTTTCAAGGTCTTGGTCTTGTCTCAGTCGAGCTGGATTTTTTTTTCTCAGTCAAGAGGACCACAGCTGCAGTGACATCTTTTTTGTTTTAAACACAAATGTCTCTCCCTTCTGGTTTATGTAATGTAAGTCAATAAATCTAAGATAATTAAAATTGTAAGTTGTGTACACACACCTGTTGTTTGCACTCTGATAGCCAAAAGATTAATGGGGACTGAGCTGGTGAAACCTAATCTCAATATAGATGGAAGAGAACTGACGTGTGAATATTGTCAGATGTTGGGTTTGTTTTTAGCTATGTTTTTACATTCACTCACATGTTGAGTGGAGGGAAAATAAAGTCTGAAGCTGAACATGCTGAAAATTTAAAATGCTGGAATAGTTAAATAAAAAGATAAAGGACTGAACAGGTGGTGTCTAACAAAGACTTTCAAATAAAGTTAACAGGGAAAAAAAGGAAATATCTCCAAACACCATCATCAACTCACAGCTGCTAATCGATCAGCTGTTATCGGCTCAACAAGCTCACAGTTGAAGACACAACTAACTTATCGTCACATATGCTGTGTAGTCTGTTGTATTTATCAAGATAAAGCAGCCACGGTATCTTTTATCTTAAAAAAAAAAAAAATAACCGCACCACCACTACTAACAGGTTAAGGAAGGCTAAGCTAACCGCTAACTAACACTAGCTGGCCTCATTAAACTGCTACAGTAACGTTAGCTTTAGCTGGTTGGTTTACGTTTACGTCAACGTTGACGTTAACGTAAACGTTCCAACCGTTAAAAACACGAATACAGCCACAATTAAAATGTTACGTACCGACAAAAGAGCTGTTGAGCGGACTGAGTAAAAAATCGTGTTTTGGCTCGTTGGGAAGCTGACTTGTTGGCTCTGCTCTGCCTCCCGCTGCTGCTGCTGCTGCTGCCGGGTCCAGATCGCTGAGAGGCGGCGGCGGTGGAGACAGACAGACAGTCCACGTCACGATAACTACAGTCGGTTCCTCACGTCCATGACGACCGTGGTGGTGAGTCTGTGGGCTTTCCCAGCAGCTACACATAAGATAAGACCGTAGACTGACAGCGCCACCTAGTGCTCAGCAGGGAAGGGTTTCCTAACCAGTTTACTATGATTAGATATGGGTCAACCTGATTTTCCCAAGTTTGTCACAGGTGTTGTACAACTGCGGTGCACTATATTCATTAAAATTCATTATAAGACATTAAATAGATAGATTATTATATAGACATCTTCCAGACTCTGCCCTCTCGACTTCAGCCTAATCAGGGCTCCAGACTGCTGCTAAAATTTGAGACAGTGCAAGCTAATTTTTCATTTTTTGCACATGTGTACCAGTAAATTTGCTGTTTTTTTTAGTTTGTTTGTTTTGGGAGGGGTGACTCAAATAGTCTGGAATCAGTCATAACAGGTAATGTGTGTGAGGATCATGAATGAAAAGGAAAAGGGAATATTAGCTTTGGGAGTCCATTTACAGTGTGTACCCCTTTTTTTTTTCTTTCTTTTTTTTACAGTCTATGGTGTGCCCCAAACTTTTCTCCTTAGTCTGGAGCCCTGAAATGTAAATGTTTACAAATGTAAATTTGTAATCTCATCTGATACAATATGATTTAATTTATCATGTAGGACAGTCTGTCCCATTCCTGCACTTCATTAGTGCCCTACATCAGAGCGTCTAAGCCGTAAGTACTTACAACACCCACTGCTGTCTTTTATATAATTCTCTGGAAGTAATATCTATGTAGAATGTCTTTGCTGTTATTTCTTATTTTTATTTTACATATTGGGCTTCAGCAGCTGTGGTGTGGTGTGTCTACAGTGTCTCTTACCACAGGGGGGCGTTTTCCAGCATGTTTGTGTGTGTTTGTGTGTGTGTCAGTGTCACACTAAACACATAACAAATACAACAATAATTTCAAGTGTTAAGTTTACTTTGTTGATTTGACTTTTGTACAATATGGATTCAAAATGTAAAGACAAAGTTAATTTAAAAAAAAAAACTTGAGAGCGTTAAAATAGAGCCCCGCCCCCACACTCCCATCATGCTTTGCGCCACAGCGTGAAAAGTCATGAATGAAAATCTAAACAACGCTAAAAACAAGATATCTGATAATATAACACTCATTTCTGTGATTTTTGTGTTGTTCTTTATGTACACGACACGTTGGACATGTTTTTTGTAAGTTGTTAGACATGAACCAGGACTAAAGAGCATGTCGTCGGAGAACGGAATGATCCGATTCCCTCTTCCCAATCAGTTCACTCTTGATTCTCTTCAGATCGTATAAATCTTTCGCCTTTTACTAAAGATTTCCGTGGAGAGGATCAATAAGAGTTTATCTCAATTTTTTGATGCCCTGTTTCGACGGGGCTTCCTGAGGTTGTGAAAAGAAAACGATAAAGCATAATACAGGAACACTGTGTTTTAATGCTTCTGTGAGGAAGCATTTTTTTTACCTGTTAGTGTTATGTGTGTTATTGACACGGTGGGCAGTGTGTTGACTGGTGATTTACATGAGTGTTATGGCTATTTGAGTATTATATCAATCTCAGTCATTTAGAGGAATGTTACTGGAACATGACAGGTATTTCAGGTATATATTATCATTATGGTGATGATTATTGCATCATATTCTTCAGTTATTTTTTAAACTCTTAAAATACATTTTGCTGTTAATAATACTTTTAGGTAATTCTGAGTGTAATAGAGTATTTTCCTGATGTGCCATTTCAACTAAAGGATTTGAATACACCTCCACCACTGTGGGTGTGTGCAGTCACGTTGTGTAGGCCTGATGTGTGTAATATGTGTGAGTTGTCAAGATCCCATAAAGCTCACTATCTATTTGATTTTTTTTATCTCGTTATTAACTGTTGTGAACATAAAGTGACCCAGTCCCTCCCTGCTAGTTTTAATGTTCTCCAGACTCCCATCTGCGGACTGCTCCTTTAATGTCAGAGGGAGCATTACAGGATTATTACAGTTATATTTTCCTGTAACGCCAACACATTCACATGCAGCGTTGTTGTCCCAGAGGAGCATGATGAGCGGCCCAGGCCATTAACAGATGCAGTAAGCCCTTTAAGTATGAATCCCTGCCCTTCCTCCCCGGTTCATCCCTCAGCTCCTCCCGGTGAAAACGTGACACACATCAGTTGTGTGACAGGTCACGTGACCACCGTAGCGTTGATCCGGAAGGAGGGAGGGGAGGCAGAGAGGAGAGGGGAGGGAGTGAGGAAGAGGAGGAGGAGGAGGAGGAGGAGGGAGGAGGGGTGAGGAGGAGGTGGTGGTGGTGGTGGAGGAGGAGGAGGAGGAGGAGGAGGAGGAGGAGGAGGGGGCGGCTGATGTTGCCGAGAAACTGCGTCAGGTCAAACACAGAGAGCCTGAATCATGCCGGAAGCTCTGTGCGTCAGCTTCAAAATAAAGCTCAAATATATTATACAGGTGCATCTCAATAAATTAGAATATCATGGAAAAGTTTATTTGTGTCAGTAATTCAATGAAAAAAAAAGGAAGAAACTAATACATCATGCAGATCCATTATGCACAGAATGAAACATTTCAAGTCTTTATTTATTTAATCACAAAAAGAGGTTGCTTCAACAATAAAGCTTCTGAAAGTTCATCTATTAGCCTAATAGGCTACTTTGGTTGGGGCTATTCGACTTGGACTACTGAAATGGACTTCTCCATTCTAATTTATTGGGATACCATATGTTAAAGTGTAATAGCCTATTTATATTTTATTGATAGTTTTTAATCAATCACTGTTGATCATTTTGGGAGACATATTGAGATTATAATGGGTGTGTATTGCACGGAATGTTCAGGCTGTAGTGGGTGACATCATCGGCTAGGGTGGGAGAACTTCTGAAATCGTCTGAAACATTTCTCTTTCCACGCTGCTCATGGCCACAAATTACTTTCCACACACATGATCGTCTCTTTCACCGTGTGCTCACCAAAGAATAGAGAATTTAAACTGTGATCTGTGTGAAGTGTGGCCAGATCCATTCCAAATTACTTTCACATTATAACAGAGCAAACTCTTCTTCCACAGATAATGTTGACCCAGGCAACATGTTAGCCATTCCCAGGATTCAAACCCCCAGCCTCCTAATCCTAAATGAAAGGCATTACCCACTGATCTATCCGGCTGCATGTGTTGAGCCCTCAGCTCCACCATACTATCATCTTACATTATACTTCCTCACTGTATTGAATAGCCAGTCTGTTCAGGTTATATACGTGTTCTTTTATACAACCTTGCTTTGTCTGTATGACTCCCTTTGTCCAGCTTCAAACCTGTCATACAGAACAAGGTCAGTCATGTATAGGCTAAGTAAAATGTTCTGCTACGGATTATAGCAAATACTTCCAACGTCTATTCATTGTAACAAAGCAAGTCTTAGCATTAACGGCTGTTTCCTTGCAGCTACAGTACACCATCAAAATCCATTCATTTAACTTCCTTTGTGTGAGTCAATATAGACCTAGTATACAGTATGTAATAATAAGCGTGAATAAAGGAGTCGAGCTACACACGCGTTGGAGAGATATGGGTGCTAGAGCCAGATCTGACTCATTTCTGAATTTAATTTCCCCCCTTTTTTCCCCCTTTTTTTTAAAACCATAATCCCTGTCTTTATGCTATATAGACAAGGTGTACAGATTTAAGTATCTTTTTTTTAATATAAAGAAGCATTTTATGGAGCTAATTGATTCCCTAATTCTGGGAAAGATGTAGACTATTAGTAGGGGGCAGAGTTGTGTGAGATATATGTAGGCTATGTATAATTTTAGTAGTCATTTTGTGTTTTAATGTGGTTGTTTTGTGTTTCTCTTTGGTCATTACATGTTTTTGTGGCTATTTTGCATCTCTCTGTGGTCATTTTCTGTCTCTGTAGTTGTGTTTCATCTCTCGGTGGTATAGTATCACAATGACATTTATTATTTACACCCCTACTTCCGATCTTTCTCTCTGAAGCACTGTATTTTATTTTGAAAACCCCAACCGGAAGTCCTGTGTGATGCTCGCTGCCTTCACCCTGGTTTTGGAGACCAGTCCAGCTCGCCTGCATTCCTCCTCTCTCCAAAGCCTGACCGATAGAGACAGAGAGAGAAAGAAAGGAGGAGGAGGAGGAGGGGGGACAAAACACAAATTATTATTCACAACCGTGTTGGATTTTTTTTTATGAACCACGGAGTCAGTCGCCTCGCACCGGACGCACCGACCAGATAAAATAACCTCGTCGAGACTCGTCGCTCTCTGGACCTACAACACCGACTTTAAAAAAAAAGAAAGAAAAAAGGCGTGTTTTTCCTTTTTATTATAATAACGACGGGACTTTGCGTTGATATCGAGAAAAAAGCAGCTTTGGTGAAACAGCCTCCAGCCCTTTCCACGGCGGATATATATCTCCTCTTTTTTTTTTTTTAATGAGGATTTACAAGATGGCTGATGACAGCTAGCCCCAACAAGGACAGAAAAAGCGGCGTCCCCTTTAAGATTAGCAGGGTGTATTTTTGTATTTTTTTCTTCTCTTTTTTTTATATTATCAGTTAAACATACAAACATGGCTGCTTTATTAAAGAAATAATGACTGTAGCCTTCGTTAGCAGCGGCCGTCCTTGTCTATAGTGTGTTTATCTCGTTACCTGTGGTAGAAAATGGTGAGGTGACGTCTGAGGTAATTTAGCCTACACGAGAATTTAATCGAGATAAGGAAGTGGATATAAATATGTTGTTGGCTAAAGGCTGAGGCGACAATAAGGTGGTGCACACGGTGGAGAGTGAGGTAAGGGAGGAAAAGAATAAAAAAAAAAAAAGATATTTGATAGATGTGTCGGAGAGAGAGGGGGGGAAACCAAAAGGCTCTGCAACAACAGCAGCCAACATTCCTGCGGATCCTAAAAAACCCTTTGTTTTGTGCGCAGGAGCCGCCGGACTCGACTATTAAAAACGATTAACTATGCAGTAAACAGCCTGGGAAATAATGATTTTTATTCTTGTTTAATGAGATTATTATAAGGCCTTTGTTGTCGACTGGAGAAAACTGGTAAAGAGAGAGGGGAGAGAGGAAGGAGAGAAAAGCCGAGGCCTTGTGTACAGATATGCGAGCGGCGGTGGAGGTGGTGGTGGTGGTGGTGGTGCCACATCGCAGGCGTTTTTATTATTCATCCAGCAGAAATGTCGCTGTTATGTCAGATTGAAGGGACTGGAGGTAAAAGAAGAAGAGGAGGAGGTGGTGTCCGTGCTGTTGGTCTGACCCGGGACTGAGACAGACAGACAGCCTTTCCAGCCTTTATCCCCCCCCTCCCTCCAGCTACTACCACCCTCTGGCCCTGTATGTATGTATATGTATGTATGTATTATTAAATCGCTGGTGGAGGCTCCTCGGGTACTTATTTATGATTCAGCGGACAAAAGCATTGCGCTGCTGCTGCTTTGTGATTATTCAGACATTCAGGCGTCCTTGAGGTCCCTGATAAAACAGATTCAGGGTTTTTTTTCTCCTTTATTTTAACCACAAAAAGCTGCGTGTGTGTCTATCTGTGTATGCTGTGTGTGTGTCTCTTGGATAGTATAGTATAGTCAGGGTGTGGGCTCTCTCTCAGTTCTTTCTCATGCTTTTCATGCTTCGTTTGTTGGTCTGAATTGGTCCACAGTCAGTCATAATCCGACGGTGAAGTATAGGAAGCTGTGAAGGTAAGGCAGTAAAGGCAGGGAGGGCCTGAGCAGCAGCAGCAGCAGCAGCAGAGGAGGAGGATCAAGTGTCTTTTCATGCACAGATTGATCCACCTCATGATCATGGTAGGTAATTATATGGACATTTAGTTCTCTGTGCCTTGTTTTTTTGTTGTTTTGCATTTGCAATTTCACGTTTAACCTGTAGCAGACAGGCGTCTAGCTTCCTGTAGGCCTATAAACACATTCACACACACAGAAGCTGTAAAAAGCAGGCCCAGTGTGTGTGTGTGTGTTTGTGTGTACGTGTATGTGTTTGTTTGTGTGAGTGTGTGCGATTTAGAGGAAATTAAAGCACCGTTTACTGTAATCTGTATAACGTCAGCCCCTGCTGTGTGCTTTTGAAAACACCCAAGGTGTTGTCATCCCTCGCCTGAAGCCTTCTCTGGCCAGTTTTCTGGAATTTGCCTTCATGCTGCAGCAATAAGCAATACTAGTCATCTAGTCAGGGAGACTCGTCTAATTTGGTCACAAGGGTTGAAGTACAAGGTCTGATCTTTTTGAGGACGGCATTGGGTCTGTTTTTATCTTTTTTTCTCTTCAAGACTTTTGAGAGTGTCAGGTTTTTCCTTTTGCGAGGCCTCGGCGGGGTCTGGAAGAAGTTGGAGAAGGGTTTTTGTTAGTGTATGCCTGCCTGCACCATGATGGCCTCTGACATGGCTGAGACGTGGAGGAACTGTTTTGAGGAGGAGCTCATCTGCCCCATCTGCCTGCACGTGTTCTCAGATCCCATCCAGCTGCCCTGCAAGCACAACTTCTGCCGGGGCTGCATCAGCGAGGCCTGGGCCAAAGACTCCTCTCTGGCCCGCTGCCCCGAGTGCAATCATGCTTACACGCAGAAGCCCAGCCTGGAGAAGAACCACAAACTGTCCAACATAGTCGAGAAGTACAACGCCCTGAGCGTGGAGAAGGCCACCACGCCGGCCCTGCAGTGCATCCTGTGCCGCCGAGGCCCGCCGCTCCCCGCGGTCAAAGTCTGCCTGCGCTGCAACGCCCCGTGCTGCCAGTCCCACGTTCAGACGCACCTGCAGCAGCCGTGCTCGGCCCTGGGGCACCTGTTGGTGGAGGCGGAGGCGGTGAAGGCCTGGACCTGCCCGCAGCACGACGAGTACAGGCTGTATCACTGTGAGGCCGAGCAGACGGCGGTGTGTCAGTACTGCTGCTTCGCCCGCTGCCACCCCAGCCACGGCCACGCAGTCACCGATGTGGAGCTGAGACGCAACGACATCCGAGTAAGAGAACAATTCAATATTGTGCACATACATTCAAACAAACACATACTTGTTGTTGTTGTTGTTGTTCATCCATCTCCTGCCAGTGAGACGTCTTTCAAAAGAGCTGAAATGACTGAATTTACACAGTTTCTGTCCTTTAATGAGCAGTAATATCACATTTAATCTGGTTTCATTTCCTCAGATTCAGTTTTCCTTCATCCTCTATGATATTAAACACCATGTTCGGCTTTTGGACACTTCACCTTGGGGCTCTGGTGAAGCTGTGATGGATTCAAATTCTATTTACTGACATTTTTATTGATCAGTGTGAGGCTAATCAGTAGATTAATCAGTAATGGAAATAATCATTAGCCTACTCTCCACTCCCCATGCAGCAGCCACTGTTTTGCAAGGATCTCAGTGATCAATAAGCTACCAAAATGGAGCATGGTGGTGGCGGTGGTGTGTTCGTACCAGCGTCACAGCAGCCAGCGAGGGTCATTTTGTAATCACCGAGCAAACATCACTAAGAACAAAGGACATATTTCAACGTCACACATTAAAGACATAAAGTGCAGCTTTAGGACCTTTTTCCCAGCAGTTTACTGTATGCATACGAGCTAATTTAAATCACTTGACTTAATCAACGACAAAACAAACCCCCCGCCCCATTTTAAGAAACAATTGCATTTTGAGTGTTTTTTTGTTTCAGCGAGCCAGTGTTGGAGTCTATCTTGTGCATTTTTCAGTTGTGATCCACTCCAGCCTCCATTCTCATCTGTTGGAATGACAAACAATGCAGTCGAGGGTGGAACAATGAGGGGCCCTCAGAGGGGCCTTATCTCCCCAGCACAGGTGCATCCTAGCTCAGGGATCGCCAGTTGTGAAGGAGGAGGAGGAGGAGGAGGGGGGGTGGGAGTGGAGGCGAGTCGAAGGGAAGGGAAAGGAAGGGGGATTAAAGTGATTCGTCACTTGATTCTGCGGTGCACTTGGTGCTTTAAAAAAAAAAAAATTCATTAACCTCTTCTCTTCCTGGTCGTCATTGTCATTGGGTGTAGACGGCGACAGTGAAGGCTTCACAGACGACTGACTGACTGACTCATGCAGTTCACCCAACACCCTGTTTAGGTGTCAGCCCCTGTCATGGCAGGCTGCGTTTTCCTGTTCGTAATCCTATGACTCAGCTTTATGTTATAGTTAAAACGCCAAAACGGTCACCTGGGGCACAGGAAGGCCCGTTGGGTGGGTCCTGCTGCTCTGGATTTAAAAAAAATAAAAGCTGCATTATGAAAAAATGAAAAAAGAAGAAGAAAAAAATCCTCCACATCTACAGCTTTTCCCAACATTATCCATAATCGGGCTGGGCAATAAGTCGAGCCTGATTTAATTCAGGATTTTACAGTATGACCCTGATGGAGCTATCACTTATAATCTCTATAAATAAATAAATAAAATATCCAGACAGTATTCCCTTTTTTGGCATTGACATATAAAATAAGGAATAATTTTATGTATCCAGTTTGAAAAATAAAACAAAAAACTATGAAATGGCAGCTGGAGCATGATGGTCCATATATCTGCTGATATTGATGAATGTCGGCCAATAAATGGCAAGGGAAACGCTGCACCCCCAAAGAGATGAATTAAAACCATTATAGGAACTCAGGGCTATGAAAATTAAAGTGCTGCTTCGTCAATTAATCTGGTTATTTCACTGATTAATCATTCTGGGTATAAAATGTCAGAGAAAATAAGAGAAAACATCTGGCGTTGAGTTGGTCCAAAACTGAAAACTAAGTGATTGAATCATTAAAAACATTATGAATATGACTTTATACTGTTTATTGGCTTATTGATAATTCAGCTAATCATTGCAGCTCTTATCAAAGGTGTGTTATATCATTGTGTTTTGTAACATCGACCTTTATAACCCTCTCCAACATGGTATCTCAGGGATTATATGCAGATAATATACCGATAAAAAATATCGGCAGTGCTGATTTCTCGGTCGGGCTCAACGCTACAACCGCCTCTTTCAATGGAAGTCGTTTCTCGATGACAGGCGAACGCTTCTGAGGAATAATTTTGTTTTGGTTTTGTGGGAGTGGGTTTTTTTTTCTCTTCTTTGGTGGAACAGGAAGGGCTGCAGCTCCCAATTAACTCCCATCATCACAACAACCAGATGCAAAACACAGTCTGTGAACGTTTTCCCTTTGATTATTCAAAAATCGTTGCTTTTTAGTTTGACCCAGTGTGATTAAAATCCTTGTTTACATCCACATGAGCTCCACAGAACTGAGTTTATTCTCAAATACAATGTTTGTTTTGGACGTTAGAAATACATCATTATGTATTTTATTGGCCTCAGATATCCAATCAATCAAATGATGTAACATTTACTACTAATTTACCACTAAAAAATATGAATAAATACGATTTAATGATTCAAAAAAAGATCAGTGAGCATCGCTCTCTAACTATAAACAGACAACACATCCCTGGGGAGGGGAGCGGGGGTTGTGTGTGTGTTTTTCTATCAGAAAAAATAATCTTCCAATAATCTCTTTGAATTACACGGTGACATTGATTTTAGTCACACCGACCAAAACCCAATCCATCGGCTTGTTTTAGGTATTAGTCGTCCTGGTGGTGATGATGACTGCTAATGCCCTCCTCCTCCATGTTGGATGTGGAGAGGACCCACCACTAGGTGATGTCATGATTAGGCCTACTTGTTTTCACAATGAATTGCGGTATTGAACGCCACAAGCCAAGGGTCCGAATGAAAATTTCATTATCTTGCATAATGACAATAAAGATTCTATTCTATTCTATTCTATTCTATTGATTAATTGTAAAGATTCCTAAATACCGTCACTTCCCAAAAAAGATTATATCGGAACCAATATCAACAGATATACGCCAAAATAAAGGTAAACGTTCAGATACTGGTCCATTTAACTAATGTAACATTGAATTGATAGGAATTTAAATGTGAGTGTCATTTTTATAAGAAAACAAAACAAAAAACGATACGTAAACATTTGGTATCTGACCATTTATGACCTGAATATTTCAAACACTCCCCTGGGGGATTAATAACTGGTCCTATATTAATAGATACATTTTGACTATATTTGATTTTACACATTCATAGTGTTGTGAAATTAATTAATGCATAATAATCGTGATAATTGTAACACCGTGATTATTTCTCGGACAATAATTGTAATAAGAAAATGTATAATCGTGACATCCCTCCCTCCCTCCCTCCCTTCCTGACCAAATTCACCTCACTCCCCCCTTCCTCCCCCCTCCTCACCCCAGGCCGGGGACGACCTTCCCTCTGGCCCGGCGTTCTCCTGATCTGGTGGCTCTGATGGAAAAGACGCTGTAGTGAAATGACAGCTTAAGAGCAGCAGCACCCTCCCCTTCCTTTTATACCCCCCCTCATCTCCCCCTCAACTCCCTCCCTAAAGGTATCCCATACATTCAGTTACGCCCCTCCGTCCCTCCCTCCCTCCCTCCCTCCCTCTGGGAAGCTTCAGTTCCTTCGACCCTGTTTTTCCCCTGGCTTCTGCTCGGAGCCTAACTCAATCAATCAGCACAACCAGGTCACAGTCCTGGATCTAACCATGCCAACTGTGTGTGTGTGTGTGTGTTAGTTCGTGTGTGTGTGTGTGTGTGAGTGAGAGATATCTAGGGCAGTGGTTCCCAACCATGTGCCTCTGCTGAGGCCCAGGAGTATGCAGGTTTTTCATTCCTATCAAGCTCCACGGCAGCTGATCACACTGGGAACTAATGATAAAATCAGCTGGAATGATTGGATTGTGTTCGTAATAATAATGATGATGATGATGATGATGATGATAGTGATGATGATGATGATGGTATGTGAACAGGCTCTTCAGCATGTGAAAAACAACTGATTATTGACTTGTGGGATTAATGACAGAATCAGTTTCGTAAGCCAGGCCAGACCAGGCCGGCAGCTGTCGGTTTTTGCTCGCTCCGCCGCGTTGGTCCAAACTGAGTTGGCGTGAAAACGAGCATTGCGCAGATATTCCTGCTCCCCAGAGGATGAAGCCTCCTGACTTTCCCTCTTGTACACCATTAAATTTATATTTTTGTTTTTAGATGTTTCTCCAGAAGTGAGTAACAGACATTTGTGTTAAACTCATTAAACTGGCCCCTTGATAGTTTCATCATATTATTTTGTCCAGAATTTAATTATAGGCTAATAGTAGGCTAATAGTTTACAGCCTAGCGCTTTTTTACAATACTCAGTGCTGACAGAATTATTCACTCATTCACAGCAGTATTTGTCTGTAAAGAGGCAATAATAATCATTATCAATTACTCCAGTCTTACATATAATAATTTTAGTTATTTTACAAGGAAGGTATAAACAACAAACTGCTAGATTAGCTAAAACCAGCTATAGCAATTTGTTCAGTAGCTACTTTTGGAAATTAAACTTTTTTTTTTTTTTTTTACATTTATGGATTAAAAACTACAGAGAAATTAATTGGCAGAGTTATAGATAATCAATGAGTTCTTAGTTGATGCATTACCTGCATACGTGTGTTGCATCGGAGCAGCTTACTGGTGATTAGCATGTGTTAGCATGTTAGCTTGTAGCTAGCACGCTGGACTACAAAATGGTGAACATGGAAACACATTTCACCTGCTTGGCCTTGGCGTGTTTGCTTTGTCACTGTGTGTGTGTGTGTGTGTGTGTGTGTGTGTGTGTGTGTGTGTGTGTGTGTGTGTGTGTGTGTGTGTGTGTGTGTGTGTGTGTGTGTGTGTGTGTGTGTGTATTAGCATGCTGTCGTTAGCATTTAGCTCCAGGCAGCTCTGTGGTTCACAAAGCTGCGAGCGCGGCTGTGGACTGCGTCTAATTAATTAAAATCCAGATCACATTATTTTTGCTCTGTGCCGTCTATTCAATATGTTTCTCTTTCATTCAATAATGTGTGGGCATTGTTCATGTCTCACATTAAATATTAATAACATGGAGGATTATTAGCAAATCTGTGCTGAAAGCAGGAAGGAAGCAACATAAAGGGTTGTTTTTTTTTTCTTTTTTCTTTATTTATCTTGACGACCAGCTGCAGCCGGATGGGCATCTCCATTTGGCCCAGGCAGCGTTTGCTAATGTCCACATGCTATCATCATCATCATCATCATCATCAACAACAACAACAACAACAACAACAACAACAACATCATCATCCCAAAAATAACAAATAGAGCTCGATGCTGTGAGTCCATGTGCATCTTTTAGAAACGAAAGGTTGAGGGCAGTGCGTTAACAGAGACAGCCTCATTATAAACGATTAAAGGGACATATGGAAATATCACTTTTTTTGAAGGCCCCTAATATATTTGGGTGTTTGTCTTGCCTTCCGGCCCCAAGATATGAGAATTGACAAAATAATCTGTAATGTGCAGGCTCCATGTGGTTTTACGAGCTGTTCCCTCAGTTGTCTTCCAGTGACCTGTCTAGGGTTTGAATTAGCATAATACCACCCCTACCTGGTACCGGTAGAAGGGGGCGGGGCAAGCAGTGGTTCATTTGCATCTAAAGGGACAGACGCTGAAACCAGCCATTCTGAACAGGGCTGTTTTGAGAGAATGGAAAGAGCTGTGATGTTTGATCCTTGGGGTATTTTGAGTATGTCACAGATATGTCTTTAAGACACCTGGGAACTATTTCAATTTGTGGAAAAGGGACATCATATGTCTCCTTTAATATATAAAATAAATGGTAAGATGGACATTTACACAGAAATTTGGAAACCATTTTTTAACACAAATCAGGAAATGGACCATCTGGGACTGCAAACTAAAACTTGGTAATTAACCAATAGTGTTTGACTGACGGCCGGGGATTGGGGATACCATTAACCATTATATACATTCAAATGATATGCACATCCACTGTATGTGAATAGTTGGAGCTCACAGGACAAAACTAATAAAGAGTCAATTGAGAAAGAAATGAAGGGATGAAGGTTCACTGAGGTGGTGGTGGGGGGGTGAAGCTCTTTCTGCCTCTGTATGCCCATTTATCTATCTCTGCTCTCTGCCCACCCCCCCACCCCCCCCCCCACACCCCTCCCAACATTAGTCCTCACTCACTAAAAACACAAAATAGCTGTGGGTTGCTATGACAGCATCCCTCCCCTCCTTCCTCCCCCACAGGGATTGTGTGTTGGATGGAGACTAAATTAGCCAGCTCCCCCGGATCCTAATAACCTCAGGCATGGTGGTGGGGGCGGGGGGGTGGGTGGTGGGTTGTTATGGGGGGGTGCTCGCGGCCTAACAGAGGTCACAAACTTCAGTTCACTTCACACAAAGCCTCTGAGTTTGTGTCTTTTCTGTGTTTCTCTCTCTGTCACGTCACAGCAAAGCCTGTTGAGACAGCAGGAGCGCGTGGAGGAGCGAGTGCAGGAGATCGAAGAGCAGCTCTGCAAACTCGACTCTGACAAGTGTGTGGTGGAGGTACGTAACTCGTGGGCGTCAAAAAGAAACGCAGCTACACACACATTTCTCATATTCTGTAACACGGTGTTACATAAAGCGTGATCAATCTCTGTGTGTGTGTGTGTTTGTGTTCGCTACAGGACAGGGTGTGTGAGCTGAAGGAGGAGGTGCGCCTGCAGTACCAGCGGATGCACCAGCTCCTGGAGGAGGATCTCGGTCGGACACTGGAGGCTCTGGACCGGGCCCAGGCTCGGTTCTGCCAGGAGAACGCTGCCCAGGTTCTGGC
Source organism: Decapterus maruadsi (assembly GCA_030347415.2). Lineage (NCBI taxonomy): Eukaryota > Metazoa > Chordata > Actinopteri > Carangiformes > Carangidae > Decapterus > Decapterus maruadsi. Next base: position 4,791,989 of record CM064888.1, on the reverse strand, counting down.
TCTGGGGGAGCAGCGCCACGAGGCCCAGAAGCTGCTGAGCTCCATCCACACGGCCTTCAGCAAGGCGGAGGAGCTGAGCTTCATGAAAAACACCAAACCGGTGAAAATCCTCACAGACAGGTGAGATACTAGAAAATTATCTGGACTCTTAAATGGACGTTGCACTTTTTCTTTTTGGTTCTGTGATATGCAGGTGGCGTTTGCAGGCAGACATCTTATCTTGAATTTTGCATGTGTCTTGGCACTTGCTGCAGGTCTCAGGCATGTGTGGGCAGCAGTCTCCCTCCCTACAAAGTCGGAAATCTAAACTCTAAACTATTCCTCTCTGAAATCTCAAAAAGAGAGAAGAGCTTGAAGAGAACGCTGGAAGGTAAGGATCTCTTTTGTTTTTTTTTAAACATATCTTTATTGATTTTTTTTTAAACTTGGTACATAATTTGTTCAGAATAAGTTGTAAAAACATCTTTCAAGTCTTTAAACAACTTCCCTCCCTCCACCCAACCCTGAAGAGCAGGGTCACAGCAATCAGTATAAGTCTAAACAATGATACTTTGGAAACTGAAAATAATAATAATTTTTAAAAAAAAAACAGCATGTAGAGAAACACAGAGGCAATATAAAAATACTATATTCATTACATATTACCTCCTTAGATACCAAAAGCCATGAAAAAGATAAAAACATACATTATGGTACCATAATAAAAAGTGGATAAATAAATTATCAACCGAAATAAATAGGAGAGTATTTATGTATTTATTTATGTAAAATTAAAAACGGAAACAGAAATAAATAAGTAATAATACCTGAATGAAACATAAATGAACAGGGTATAGTCTTACCTGGTAGATGTTGGATTTGAGGAGTTATGAAATCAGGTCTTGATTCCAAAAATATGATAAATGATTTCCATATGTTATGGAAGGTCGGATCTCTTTCTGTGACGCCGTCTCACAGATTGTTTTAAAAGCAGGACATGGATGTGTTTTTTTTTTTTTATATATATTTGAATCACCACTTACCACCTCTGATTTCACGCCCTGTCTCTCTCAGCTCCCCTCACCCCTCCCTCGACCTTCCTGCAGTCGGTCCCTGCGTATCCCAGCGGTCAGAGCTCCGGCTCCGGAGCCGAGAAACGGAAACATTCCACTGCCTTTCCAGAGGGGAACGGGAGCGTCGGAAAAACCGCCGCTCCGGGTTTCAAGGACTCCTCCTCCTCCTCCTCCTCCTCCTCTTCGTCTTCTTCGTCGTCCTTAGCCAAGCAGCCCTACCTGGGCTCTGGCTCCGCCTCCGGAGAAGGCCAGTCCACCAATCAGCAGCCGCTCGGCCCCTGCGGTCCGCCTCACATCAGCGAGAGCGGCGGGACGGGAAGCGGGAGCGGCTCGCTGACCAACCACCACTCGGGCTCCGTGTTCGGCTCCTCGCACTTTGCCCCCGGAGGCAGCGGCTCCTCGCACTCCTCCCAGCAGGCCGTGCTGCCGCAGTACGGCGGCCGCAAGATCCTGGTGTGTACGATGGATAACTGCTACTGCTCCGGCGTGCCCTCGGTGTCGGGGCACCGCAGCCACCCGCCGTACCCGCGCTCGGGCTCCTTCCCCTGGGTCAGCGCCCAGGACTACCCCCCTCCCCCCGGCCTGGCCTCTGGAGGTCCGTCCATGCAGGGCTTGGCCGTGAGGGACTGGATAGACGCCTCACAGACACACAGACACGCAGATTTCTATGGGCTGTACGGGCAACCCTCTACAAAGCACTATGTCACCAGCTAACAGAGTAGACACACACACACACACACACACACTTGGATATAGAGACAGGCACCCAAATAGCACACCTTTTACTGACTTATCAACTGGAAAACAAAAAAACAAAAAACACAATGCAGTTATACTATACACACGTTAAAATAAATGTTTATATCCAAACACACAGACCTAGAGCATGTACACACACACACACACACACACACACACATACACATTCGGGGGCAGGGTTGATCTCTTTGTGTTTTTATTTTTCTTCTTCCTCTCTCTTTATTTTCAGTCGTCAGTGTTTCATGTAGTGTATTATACGTAAAATGCATAAACAGCCAAACCGCTCACTCTGGCACAACTCAGCTCAGCATTTTACACTCGAAACGAGATGAGGCGAGAAGGAGGAGAAGAAGGAGAGAGGCGAGAAGAGGAGAGAATGAGATGCATCTTCTTTTCTTTCTTTTTTTTATTTTTTATTTATAGAGCAGGAGATGAATCGAGAGAAAATGAACTTTTTAATAGAAAATCCTCTCATGCCTTTGTGACTTCCTCACTCAGGCTGAACAGTGAAACAGATAATACCGAGCAGTGTTGAGCTTTCCAGTTTAGCACCTCATGTTTCTCTGATATAATCACCCCTCCAGTTGTACTGAGGTCAGTTGCCTTATGTTGTTAGCATCACATTTTTTCTCTGCCCAGCTGACTTTAGTTTGATAGATCCTTTTTTTTTTTTTTTTAAATGAAAGAGGGGTGGCGGTCCTTTCGTGTCTCTTGGTTTTTCATTAGCATTTCTTCCTTTTTCCTTTGCTGAGTTCAGGGATGGATCGTACGGCTTGAACACAAAAAAAAAAAAACGCTCTTCCATGGAACACCCACAATGCACTTGTGGACGCCTTGTTATGCCTGGACTAACAGATCGCTGACCCACAGAGGGGACGCTAGAGCTGCGTCCGAAGGGGCTGGTTGACCCAGGTCCCTCCCGACTTTTCTGGGAATGCGGCCCCCTTAATTCCTAGCGCTCCCTTCTCTTTTTTTTCCTGCTGCCAGGCTTCCCAACAGGACAGAAAACTCTTCTGACATAGACTGTTTCCATTTAGTACTTAACTATGACTTTGTGTTATTTGGTACAAGTGTAGGTTTCATGCTTGTCTAGAGAGACTCTTGATTATGGAGAAAAAAAAAAGGACAAGACTGGACAGACCAAACCAATCAAGCATCTGGAGGATCTGATGATGCTGTAATTGTACTTCCTGCAGGGCAAAGATGTCACTTCCTCTCAATAAGCACACGAGCTCTTGGCTTCCTGTTTGCAGCTAAAAGCATGCAAGGAAGAGGTTTTTTTTGTTTTTTTGTTTTTTTTCGTAAAGCACTCAAAAAGAAGAACAATGGCGGTAAAAAAAACAAAAAACAAAAACTGTATGCAGTTTTAAAAACGAGTGTGTGATAGAAAAAGACGGGTGGGAGGACTTTTTTTCATGAACTTTTTCTAAAAGAACGAGACTGGACTGCGTGATGTAAGCAATGGTTCGTCATCCTTAAAAGGAGCTGTTACAACAGTCAAACATAAAGAGAAAAAAAGAAAAAAAAACTGACATAAAAGTATCTTTTTTTGTAAATATTTTGTGAAATGTAAAAATTACAGACGTGATTTGGAGAAGGGTTCCAAATAAACAAACAAATTTAAACCGGTCTCTGCTGTCAACTCTGTATGTGCAAATCCTGTTGTTTAAACATTAATGGCGGCCTGTGAGTTATTATTCTACTGTGCTTTCTCCTTATTATCATTCTATGACACCATGAAGTCACAACACAGCTCTCGCACACCGTTTATAAAGCTTGTTGTTGCTCTGATTGATATTGATTTACGGCCTGCACCGTAAATGGTATTGTGTCCTTGTGTATTGGATTGAGGAGTTATATGATCATGGTGATGCTGCCTTCATGTCACATCATAACTGTTGTAATTATAAGTTTTCTACATGTAAAAAGGAAGCAAACGCACCATTGTAACTGGTTTTTCAAACAGCCTCATGCCAAACAAAAACACATTTGTCTTGTTTGATCTAAATATTTATAATCCAGTGTCACACTGTGACGGGACTTGTTAGTGAGGTCAACTGATTTGTTGGTTTTCTTCTCTCTTTTTTTTTCCAGGGGTTTATTTACAATCACAAAAATCATCAGACTTGTCCTTTTTAATATTTTCCATGTTACCCACAAACTCAGCATTTATGCTCGATGTTTGTTTTTCCCATTCGCTACAGTCATCTGCTTACTCTTCATATGACTTTTCAAAAGTAAGAAGAAGAGGAAGAAAAAAACAGTCATCCTCCCACAATCTCTGCTGTTCATTTTTAACATGAAATCAATCTGTCAGGCCGCCTTTCTCTCAGTTTGACGATTCATCTAATGGAGTATTTATTCATCTTAAAAGACAGATTAATAGACGGAAAAACCCATTTAAACAATCTTTTAAATGTCTTGTGTCCACCCAGTGCAAACAGGGCTCATGAGTATATGTGGGTGGAGGCCTGCAGAGAGAAAACAGGATGGAGAGAACAAATCTTGAAATGAGTAGTCAGTGTGTGCGTGTGTGTGTGTGTGTGTTCCCCTCAGCCTCATTAAGCTGTTGCATTACTGCTTTCCTCTAACCCAGCACTTTGAGCCTCACTCCCATTCAGTCTGCAGGAACGATCCAGCTGAGTGAGTGAACAGGGAACAGGAAGTTGAACCTGTTTAGGTTTGTGGATGAAGATTACGTTTTTTTTTCTTCTTCTTCTTCTTTCTTTCAGGAAGAACATGTGACATCATTGCTCAAAAGCTCCAGAAGCAGCAGCAGCCACTCAAAGAAGGAAAGATTTGACATTTTGGCTCCTACACAGCTACATGAACTTCAGCTTTTCCATCTCTTCTTTATCGTGGTTTTGTTTCAGTGCGACACAGTCATTCGTACAAGGCGAGGCTGAGTTTCTGAACGCCTCGAACGGCAACAATCGACGGTTCATGCGTACACAAAACAATCATTTTAACCGTATTGTCGTCTCCTCTCGCTCCACCCTCGTCTTCCTCCCACCTCCTCCTTCCTCCACTCTCGGGCCGGAGGAGGCAGAGGTCTGATGTGCTGCCTTTTTTCTCACGTCAGCAAACCTCAGCAGAGACACAGGCAGCCAAGAACTGTGGGGTCGGAGGTGCAGCATAAATTACTGAGCTGCTTTTCTATCTTTCCCACTCTGACACACACACAGACACACACACATGCATTACAAACACTCCCCCCTTCTCTCTCCTGACACACACATTTTCTCACACTTGCACACACAGCTGCTGAACAGCTGTCTGATCCATGAGAAGAGAGAAAGAGGCAGTAATCTGGTCGCCTACGTCTCTGATATGTATCTGACACACAAACACACTGTCTGGCTCCTTTAAATTACGCCCGCATGCAAACACACACACACACACACAGTGCAGAAAAGCTTTTAGTGACTGATAAAGAGACCACAGAACTTTTTGTTCTCTCATTTTGAGTTCTCAACAAACACATGTAGATAAACCATGGACCAGAAAACAAAATGAACTGTTTGACCTTGCAGTCTATACACACACACACACTTCTCAAAAGCTCGCTCTAATCCATTATAGGAGCAGTGTGGCATTATGGGAAATTCCCTCATTTGGCTCTGACAGAGATAGATGAGAAAATCGATTCATTCTCTCATATCTGCAGTGGCACAACACCAAAATCTCAGAGCCCCGACCATCTGTGAATATTAACACCTGTACAAATACTCAAATGAACAAGAGACATGTGCATCTGCAGTGATTGTTGGGGAAATATATTATTTCTGAGGTACTCGTAAGAATAATATTTACTACTTGGACACAAGAATCTGTCAAACTATCCAGGAGGGAATAAAGAAAATGACATTTTCTTTTTTCATATTTAAGCTTTCTGGAAGTAGTTCAAACAAAACAAACTTTTAAACCCAGGCCTCTGTCTGTAAATTAAATAAAACAGCAGCTATCTTAGCTTAGCTTAGCATTGGTAACAGCCTGCCTTCAATATCAACCTGCTCTCTTAAATTTAACATATTGCAGCTTAGGCTACTCATTTACAAAGACTTGTTTTTCCTTGTCAGTAGTAACACAGTAAGACATAATGTTAAATAGAGTATTTAATCTGTGTTAAACCATTGTGATTGTTTGACAACATGAATGAGGCTAGTTAGCTCATGTTTCCATGACCATTTGGCTTAAAAGTTGAAATTGAGAGTTCATTTTTGATACAGAAACAGCATATATAAAACAATTAGTCTCTCACTTACCCCATTAAATTACTAATTTTGATAAATACATTTATTAAATGTCTTGCCAAGAGTGAACAATGACTCAAAATCACTGCTAGCGGCCTGTTAGCTTAGCACAACGATTGAAAACAGGTGGAAATTTCAGCTAGTCCAGCTCTGTCTGTGTAATGTACATGAAATGTGTTTTATTTTCTAAATCCATAACAAAAAACAGGCACAAAAGTGACAGTCAGATTTTTGTTAACCTATATAGGCTAGAATTAACAGTGAAACCAGCTTTGTTTAAAGCTGTTTTCACTTAATGCTAAGCTATGCTAACTGATACTGTAGTTTTATATAACTATATTAGTGTGATACTGATCTCTTTAAACTATCCTCTAGAAAGCAAACTTTCCAAAATGTCAAACTACTCCTTCAGATGCCTTCATGTGTCTTATTGTGACTCCCAGGGTGTATCATACTTTCCATGGCGCTTTGTCAGAATTAACAGGGAGTTATAAGAGCCACAAATGTGGAACAATACGAGTACATTATGTCTCTGAGCAGAGGAAGACCGGATAATAAGAAGCTTTGTGAGAAAAAAGAACAGAAGAGGCCGTTTGCAAGTCTCTGCGGCCTTCTAAATCAGTCACATACAATGTTACGCAAAGTAAAACACAACAAATTAGTACAGCACGAACACACATGTTTGACATGTGACACCTCCAAATGTCTTTGTATGGGCAAACAATAATTTATTATACAAAATAAGCCAGTAAAGACAAACTCTTGATGCTTTTGGAAGCCTTCAAGTTATTCTTCAAGATGTACAACAAACAAATCCAGATAATAATCTGGACCTGACAGACATGTAGAGGATTGTTTGGCCTTTGCAGAGGTATGTAGTCCACCGAGTACACTTCAGCATAGTTGATTTGTTTGTCAGCAGGATTTTGCAAAAAAAAGGGAAAAGGAAAAAAAGTATTGAACTGACTTGTACTGAACTTAGTAAAAGGATCATCCAGAGAGGAACCCATTAACTTGTGGGGACAAAGTAAACCCAGATATATAATTTACTATGAATTTGGATTTTTCCCTCTGAGGTCTGGTGCATGCTGAGTGCACACTGGCCCCAGTGGAAGTCTGCACTCTGACTGACCTTCAGCTTTTTATTCTGTAACTAAAGAAATCATTTCCAGGCAATTTTGAATGAAATTGATTCTCTGAATCAGCTCCCTGGAACTACTGCAAGACTGTGGTACTGTTCAGTGTTTTCACAGTCTCCCAACATTACAGCAGTGCACAGTGTTTTACTTATCTGTACATTGTCAATACAAATGACTGCGGCTGACAATCACATGTTTCTCATTCAGAAGAAAATAGCACAAAGCCACTGTTCAGCACCTTTCAGGTATTTAGATACGACCATATGGTTATTTAAAGTAAAAGTATTAATGTTTCAATGTGAAAATACCATTAGAAGTAAAGGTTTCACTTTAAAGTAAAAGTACAGACGTGTTATAAAGTGAAAGTACCACCATTTTAATGTGCTGTGTAACATTTTATTGGATTGTTATCACCTAGTTTCAGTAGTCAGGCTCAGGCCCAGACCATGAGGCCTTCACTCAGGCAGGAGCAGAACAGCGCCACCTGTCTGAAACCTGCAGCCTCCTGGAAAAACATAAATGTGATCTCAGATGGGAGTTCATTGCAGCTCGTTTTAAAATTACAGCCCACTCAAAAAAGAAACTTGTGATCCATATATTGTTATCTCATCCAATCTGTCTTGATTTAGTCATCTTTAACTTTAAAAAGCCTGGTTGTATTTGAAGAAGCTGTTTGTGTCTCTCTGCTGTCCCCAACTCCCTCAGCTGCTGTCGCCCACAGAGGCCTCTCCACACACAGGCTCGGTTGCTGTCATGAACAGCTGACTCCACCTGCTACAAGTGTGTGAGCACTAAGGCCAAGATAGATTAACAAAAAAAAAAGAAAAGAAAAGAAAGAAAAAAGTCCCCGCACATGATCTGAATGAACTGCAGGAAGTCTCTTCATTCAGTAAAAACAATGAGACATTTTTCCTACTTTTTTTATTTTTTTTATTCACATACAGTACCTTCAATTCTGGACAGATTACATTCAAGAATATCAAAAGGACACGCCTAAAGAGTGAATTCCCTCACTAATCCAAAGAGCACAAAGAAATGCATTGGGACATACAGTACATACAGTATAACCTCTGTTAAAAATCTGCCAGCACATATTAAGATATGCAAACATTATAGACTACAAAGTACAGCAGGGTAACATAATAATCTATAACATGTGCATAACGTAACATATGAACACAGGGCCGAGCTATTTACAGTTGATCCACAAAACCGTAGTTTCCTCTTAACCTTTTAATCTCATCATTACATTATTTTTGTTGTTTTTTTGTTTATACATATTAACATGTACAGTTATTATTCTTTAGTGGGGGAGAGTCAGACCGTTTTCTCCAACATCCTTGAAATCATCACACACCACACAACCAGTTGTTGTTGTTGTTGTTGTTGTTTGAAAAGCACTCTACACTCTACTTCACCATAAATAAGACAATTACAAAAATATACCTCACTTCAAACAGAGAGCCATAGCAGGAAAAGCGCTTACAGCCATTGTGGAATGATAGAAAAACACGGAGAAATAAAAATGACAACATGTCAACCTGTGGGGAAGGAGATGGAGATAAAAAATGATGGGAGAAGGTGGGTGTGGGAGGGGGGGAGTGAAGAACAAGCTGGAATTCCAATGAACGACAGCAGTTTAATGGGAATGTTTAAAGTTTGAGGTGGTGACAGGCTGTGGATGGTGGCTGGGATCGGCTGGGAACGTTGGCGCTGACGTGGGTGGACTCAGGAGGAGCGGAGTCGGTGGTGGGGGGTGAGGTGTTGATTTTCCTGGCATGGATTCCCTTTGAAGGCAACGCCCCTCCCCATCCATTCATCCCTCCCTCCCTCCCTCCCTCCCTCCATCTTCTTTTATAGAGGCCAACGTAGTAGGAAGATGTGTTGAGATTAGTAAACATCAGCGATACAGCGGGGGATTAAAAACTCCAAGTCCATGTTGGATTAGTAGTAGTGTGTTTACATTCACAGGTATATCCCATCGTACTAAGGCTCAGGAGGGTACAATGTGTGGTAGTGTCAGTGTGTGTGTATGTGTTGTTGCTGCTGCTGCTGCTGCTGTTGTTGTTGTTTCCTCCTGAGTAGCAGAAGACTAGAAGCAAAACTATTTCTTCTTGGAGTTGACGCTCTTGCAGACCCAGTTCATGCCCTCCTGAAATTTGAGAGTGAGAGACGGTAGCTTAGTTTAATTAATTAATTTATTTCATTCATTTATCGAGCATAAAAACAAACAACCATCTTGAATGAGTATGTACATGTAGATGTGTGTGTACTGTATGTGTGTAGATGGCATGTATGCTTGTTTGTTTATGTATAGGTACTGTATATACATATATTTACATGTATGGTTTAAAGGTTGGGGCATCTATGAGCTAGTAGCTTCAACTCAAACTCAAAAGGGGGCAGAAAGAGGCGAACTTATTGTCTACCCCTTGTTACAAAGAATTAATTCACAAATTAGATAATATACATCCATGCATCAACAAACAACATCTACAACAAAAAGTGCTTGGTAAGAGGAGGAGAAGAAAGACACAAGAGAGAGAAAAAAACAAAAAGAGGAGGGGGAGGAATTACCTGAATCCCCTCGCCGGTGAGGGCCGAGCAGGACTGGATCTGCCACATCCGATCCCGAATGGTGTGCAGGTTGAGACCCTCTGCGATCTCGGAGGCCGGCGCGGCCGTCAGCAGGTCCTGCTTGTTTGCAAAGATCAGAACTGGAACGCCACTCAGCTTCTCCTCATCCAACAACTCAGCCAGCTCCTGCAATATAGATTCACACACAGACACACAGAGACACACATCTGCTGGTTACACATAAACACGCTCAGACAGACATATACTGAGGCGTCTCAGTGCTGCGTGTTAATAAAAAACAGACTTGAGATGTGAAACTTAGATTCTCGTGGTGGGTAAGACCCCACAATCAAGATCTGGGTCATGTGAGACTTCAATAAGCCTTGATTGGACTTGAAAGCAAAAACATTCAAATCTCCTGTTTTGATCTGCTAAAATCCCAACGAACAAAAAAAAAAAGATAACAATGAAAGTTTTGGCAAACTGGATCTCAGTTACATAAAGAAAATCACTATCAACTCAGTTTTTAAAAGAATAAATATCAGATGCCATCCATCTCATTTAATGGTCTGCAATCAGAGACATCAAAGTCTTACATTTGACTTGCAATTTGCTTCAGATTTTATTTGGATTTGCCCCAAAAAACCTTCACAACAGCTGAAACTGCATTTTGATCAACAGAAAATTAAGCTGCAAGAATTCTGATTGATTGTCTTTTGAACAAAAATGCCAAAATATCCCAGATTTTTGTGTCTAAAATATGAGTTTTCTTGTTTTCTTTTTATTCTATGGTCAGACAAAAGGGCACCATCAATTTAAAATGTAACTATAACCACACACAATTTAATTTAATACAGTAGACAGACACTGCCGTATACACATCAGTACGTACCTGACCTGTTTCCTCAAACCTCTTTCTGTCAGCGCTGTCAATGACATAGATCTGAAACAGAACAGATGTTTTCTCTGTGTCAAACAGTATCTTCACCATCAGCACATACAAAGTGCAGAGCAAACTTGTAATTAAAAAAAAACTGCTTTGCTGTGACACATTAAATCCAACTCACCAGCACATCAGTGTTTTCAAAGTAGTTTCTCCAGTACGGTCTGATCTTCCTCTGGCCCCCAATGTCCCAGACATTCAGTTTAAAACCCTGAGACTGGACGCTCTTAATGTTGAATCCCTGGGCAGAACACAAAAATGGATTAGGCAGGAACTCCTCTTTCTAAAAATTCATACATTTGCCAAGCAGTAAAGATCTCCATCCTTGTTGTATCATGTTTGGTCTGGATGAAAGGCAGGACACATTACTGTCAGAACATTTTAGAAATCTAAAATTCTTATTCATGCTATCCCATCAGGGACGTTTCTGGACGGTTTAAATTTGCTCTGCAGCGGCGACGACCTCAAACAAGAGTCATAAAGAACCATCTTCAGCAACGAGGAGCCATGCAACAGATGGTCTGGCCCCCACTGGGCCCTGATCTCAACACTGTGGTGTCTGGATGGGATTAAATGAAGAGACAGAACACACTGAGACAGCCCAAATCCACATAACTACCGTGGCAAGTTCTCCAAGATGCCTGGATCAACCATCCTGCCAAATATCTTGAAAAACTGTGCACAAGTATATTAGACCGAACGTGCAGTTTGGTCTGGTCAGTCACGTCAGATGTATTGTATTTATCTTTTCTGTTTACTGCAATTTCTAAGAAGCTAGCAGATGAGATAAAAGTGTTCATGACACAACTTTTGAAAGCATCCACACATTTTCCTGTTAAATCCTAAAGCCTTTGTTCAGTACCGAGGCTCCAGACTTTTGAGAAATTTGAGACACTGCAAGTAAATTTTTTATCTACTTGCACATGTGCACCCAGTAAATTTGCCTCTTTTTTTAACACTGCTAAAACATGCAAGAGGCAGCTCAAAGTATCTGGCATCTGTCATTACAGGTGGAGAGTATCATGAATGCAAAGGAAACGTGAATATTTGCTTTGCAAGTCGATTTACGGTGTCCACCCCTAACTTTTCTATTTGTGCTCCTAGTTAAAAAAAGAAATAAATAAAGGTTAGTCTGGAGCCCTGCGTACTGAACATGTTAAACCTGTCCTCTCCTCCTCCTCACCTGTGTGGGGGTGATGTGGCTGATGTCCTCGGATGCCAACTGTTTGAGCAGAGTGGTCTTCCCTCCGTTGTCCAGACCCAGCAGCAGTATCCTCACCTCCTGGTCTGGTGTGCTCTTTAGCTTACGCAGGATTGACAGCAATCCCTAAAGTAAAACAAGCAGGGAAAGAATAAAAATTAAAATAAGAATAAGAAGAACTTTATTAGCCTAATCCCCGAAGGGAATTAGAAGAGAATGCCTCTTTTATCCCTTTGGCAGTTAAAAGGCACAACGCGATGAGATATGGAAAGATATTTTTATTTTTCAATTGACTGCATCCCTTTCTTTTCTTATTAACTTATTGTCATTGACGGTATTTATTTGTCACTTGTGTTGCCTGTCTTTCATCTGCTGCAAATCAAGTTTCCTTCGGGACATAATCATCATAATAATAAAAACTGAAACAGAAAATAAACTAAGTCTATGAGCTCATCTATATTATTAAAAGATCTTCTGTATCTTTCTTTTCCTGCAACGAAGAGAGAGTAGTCGAAACGTCCACCACCGCTATTTCTTTCGTCCACGAAGGTGTTATAAAGTGGATGCTCTGTTTTTCGGAGGAAACAATCGTGCAATGTGATGATTTTTTGTTTTGTTTTGTTTTTCAGGATGGAGAGGAAGGTAGGGGGGGACTGTAGCAGGATGACCACCACCACTGCAGACATCTTCCTCTCCATGCAGCAGCAGCAGCAGGCCCTGTAAGTGCATCTCTATGGCTGCTGTGTTGATGATCAGCAAACTCTGTCCTCCCGATGCCAACACGTCGAAACAGCAAAAGCTCCCGTGAATACCCCCTTATTTGATCATCCTTTGCTTTTCTTTATGCTCCGCGGGGTACTTATGTCGACACATGGCACGCAAATAGGAGCTAAACAGAGCTAACGTGCTAAGCTAATCTCCCCTGATAACTGAACGAAGCAACAAGGCAGCTTTTTTTTTTTTTTGCAGTTGAATGCTTTTTTTTCTTGCTAAGTTGTCTACAAATTAGTCATTAAACTGAAGATGAGTATAAGTGAACGACACGGAAAGCGATTTTTTAACATATTTGGAGCTCGGTGTTTACAGTTTAGAGCTAATTATTGGGATAAATTAAACTCACCATCTTGTTGCCTTCTGTCCTGGAGACGCCGCCGAGGGTTACTAAGGGGAGTGACGTCAGACGCACAGCTTACGTACAAAACTCAAGCGAGCTCATGTTACATTCATGGACTGTCTGGCCAGTTGGGAAAAATACATGACAAGCACAACACAAACTACTAAGTGAATCTAATAAATAATTTAATCGTTAGCTAGAGCCCTTCCATACCACATGATTTGATTGTAGTGTATTTTCAGCGTCTTTCATTTCCGTGTTGATGTGATGTGTCTTTTCGCCAAATATCACCAACATGTTCAAACTGATTATTTGGTGCAATATTTTAAAAATAAACCACGAACACCCCCAAGTCATGAATTCTAACTGTGTATACAAAATAATAGGTGTTACCCTAGTCCATTTTGGCGAGATTACACAATTACAATTAGCTGTGAACGTTTTTTCCCATAAGAGTACTCATATTTACAATTTTTAGGGACGAGACGTGAATGGCGCATCAACTACAAGTATGGAGGACAGGTTAAACTAGCTGCATGCTAAATGTTTCAAATAACTAGCTCCACGTTTTCTTTTCTGGACGATTCATATCGGAAAGACACATATAACTTCATAAATACAATACCACGCTACTTATAAAATTATTTTGTGTAATATCCACCTGAGACGGCGGAAAGAAAGTCGCTATATCGCCAAAAAGGTAATTAACCAGCTAGATAGTAAAGAACACATAGGAGCAATAAACTTTAAGCTAACTTGTGTAAAACTCGTGTCTCTTTTTATGTTTATATTTTATTCCGGGAGCAGTTTTCGTCAACAGGGATCTGCCCCAGCTCGTGATTGGAGGACTGCCTGCCACGTGCACATATCTTTACTATGCCACATTGAGCACATTTGGTGGTTTTCTACCTGACACTTTGTTGAAGCAGCACCTGATTAAAAGGTAAGTGTCCACGTTTTGTCTGTACTTTTTGCAGCCTGTGTATCTACACCCTCTCTGTGTCTTCTTCTTCTCTTCCTTATTTCTTTGCAGTTTTGCAGAAGCCGGCTGCTGCCTGTTGTTGCATCACTCTGCTGCTCCGGCTGACATGTCTTTTTTTCCCCACCTCAACTTGCACACATACATGTCTGTTTTATTAAATGCATATAGACACGAACACATTTTAATGCACGCATAAGGTCAAATCTGCTCTGAACTGACCAGGTGTCAGTTATCCAGATGTTATTCAGATGTTAGCTTAGCCCTGACTGGCCTGCAGATCCAGTTTGTCCACCTCAAGCAGCTTATGTTACCAAACTACTGTACTTAAGTGCAAATCTGGGACGCATGTGCTTCTCTTGGGTGTTTTTCTTTTCATGTTATCGCTGTACTTCACCTCACTTCACTTCACTTCGTATCACAATACAGTTTTTTATTGCACTACATTGGTGTAACAGCTGGTGTGACTGGTCACTGTACAAAACAGCTGTCACATTCAAAACAGATGTTGTAAACAACACCCTATGTTGGAGATTGTGCATGCAGTTCAAGCTGGGTCTATTATTTGATTCACAAATAAGTTGACAGAAATATACTTTATTACTATGATAATTGGACAATTTTCATGCAAAAATGCCAAATGTTTTGATGGTGTCAGCCACTCAGTTCTGGTAACTTGCAGGTTTTTCCTCAGTACTTATAGGACTTCATGGTCAGTTGGTCGTCAGTCTCTTATCTTTGGACATTTGGATAATTTCCCAGAGCTAAAGATGAAAATGTCTTATTAATTTGACAAACTGAACAAAATTACAAAAATGTTATCTTCAAAATTTCATCAACAAGTTGTTTCTAAAGGTGTTATTATGACATTTCTCACCATTTTCTGAACTTTTAAAGATTAATAATCAGGATCCATGATGAGTTAAGAGTTGTCAGTATCTGCTGATTAATTTTCCTTTGATTGATCATCTCCTTATTTCAGCACTTTCCATATTAATTAACCAATTGTTGAGAGTAATTAAAGTTGCAGCTGTTTGAACTACGAAGCACCTCCAATGGCAGTTTGACAGTTTGCAGGTGCTGAATTAACATAATGGTGCTGTTTGTAAAAGTTGCATTTTGCTAAAAGCTTAATTTTAACAGCCAGACAGCAACTATTTTATTTAACAGAGAACTTCTGCCATCGTTGCATAAAGAAGACAGCTTTTAATAATGTCATACGATGACCAACTTAAGTCGAAGAAAAGAAGTGATAGAAATAGAAGTGAAGTTGAATCAAGCCTTTTAAATGAGGATTTGCTGCATTTTTCTGCCTTTAATATCATTGCAATCTGAATATCTTTGGGTTTATGGCTCTAATTTGGACAAAACCTTCAATTTTCACATTTTATTCACTAAATGATGAGTCAATTCATCAAAAAACAATTAAATATATGAGCTGATAATGAGAAAGATCAGTAGTTGCAGCCTCAGGTCCGTCTGCTCAACACGCAGCGTCGCCTCCACTCTCTGATGACCCAGTTTCTCCACAGGGAGCTCCGGCCTACGCAGCCTTCAGCCGTCAGCCTTCGTCTTTGTTGATATATCGTTATTGATAGGTCGTGGTATTTTAGGCCACTTTGACTTTTGTTCCTCGTCCTGCCTGTGTTCCCCACAAGGTTTCTGCAGGCCTTTAGCCTACTTTCTAAACAAACAACCATCGAGAACGAACCAGTTCCAGCCGGGCTGAACCTTCAGAGAGCACTGATACGCTCCTCTCCTCTTCCCTGTGGCCTTTCTTTTCCTTTTTATTGACAGAAGATTAAACCACAGCAGAGCTCGTATCTGTTGCTGTGAGACTTGTTTTCACATAATGCCTTCAGTGGATAATTAGTAATTAGTAATAAATATGTACAGTGGGATCTCTAAAGCTGAAGTCAGCAGGTTCTAGTTCCTCCTGGTTGGACGAGGGGAAACAAAACGCTGCGGCAGCAAAAAACCCCAAAACGACGAACTGTGGAACCATTTACCAGAAGGCGGTCAATGATTTCTAGTGGAAGTGATGATTTTTTAGGGAAAGAACAGGAGTTTATGTTTGTTCAGGGATCTGTTGGGTTTGAACCCAGAGCAGCAACTAAAAAGAAACAACTATTAAACAACAGCATCTTAATGTGCGTTAACAGCTGCAGCTACTGTTTAATTAATAGTTAAGTCTATGAAAGCAAAGGCTAAAAATATAATGTTCCATCAGTTATTAAAATAGATTAATTGACTAATTGTTGTGGGTCTAGGAAAATAAAATCAATTCTTATTTTCTCAGCTCAAAAAAAAGTTATTCTCATTTTCACATTTGCAATTGTTAGACAGTTTTTATAATTTTATAAATGTCAGATTTGGTTAAGATGACATCACATGTCTTGTTTTGTCTGAACAATAGTCTAAAAATATTCCCTTTGCTGCAGCGTTGCAAAGAAAAGACTAAATTATTTGATTGAATTGTGATTATTTGGGAATGAAAATAGTTGTTTTTGATTGATTTTATGGGGCTCAACACACACACACACACACACACATACACACACACACCCACACACCCAGCCAGATCTCCGGTTCCTCCTGAGGTGAAGGGATCCGTCGCTCTGTGACCCACTGAACTACAAACCTGTTAATGTTACACCAGGGTTGTGTTGACAGGACGAGGGTCTCACACATCAACCAGACTGTGACCTTCATGTTATTCACTTAACTTAACTCTGAGGTCAATTCAGGCTTTTTAACAGCTGGTTTTAATCATTTTTTATTTTATTTTATTTTGTTTTTCTCTCCAGGTTTCGCCTGCAGCTGCGGAGTGACCAGGATCCAGCCACAGACTTTTAACTTTTTAATGCATTAAGTTGGGACTCTCTTGCCTTTCCTTTCTTTTTTTTTTTTTAAACAAAATGGCTTTGAGTTCGTTCGACATCGACGCCCCACGATGGGATCAGTCTACGTTTATGGGCCGACTGAAGCACTTCTTCAACATCACCGACTGGCGAACGGCGGCCCTGCCTGACTCGCGCCTGGACGAGGCCAAAGCTTTGGTCGAAAGCTGCAGGTAAAAACAAAACAAAACACAAAAACAAGTAACCCTTTAATTTACAGGCCACTAATTACATGATAATATCAAGAAATAGCCAAGAAATCATGTCATGTTTTGCATAAAGTAAATGATTACACATGCTTTTAATTTTTTGGGGAAGGCCAGAATTTTTCTCCACCAAGTCCTTGCAAATGACCGTTATTTTTAGGCTATTTCTATGCAATCAGTCGTTATTTCTTGGCTATAGCAGGAAGTAACGCTCGCCATTGGACCTCAATTCGGAAAAAATCTCCATGTAAGTGAATGGGACTCAAAATTGTATTTCGTGATCCAATTGAATTGTGTCGTGAGAAAAATATCTGACCTCTACCTGTGTAAAACTTTCATTAAATAAAATTCCGAAAAATAAAAAATACATTCTTCTGCTGCCATTTTACGACAAACTGCTGATTTCTTGACATGAACCTGTTTTAAAACATCATGTTTCGGATCACAAAATAAAATTTTGACTCCCGTTCACTTACATGGAGACTTTTTCTGAATTGAGGACCCATGGCGAGCTTCTCTTCCTGCTTCCGCTTCCGCTTCCGCTCTCTATGAAATTGACCTTTATTTTTTAGGCTATTTCTTGACATTACTATGCAAGTAATTCCATGTAACAAACTGAAACTGTAACTATCTCATGTCTTCTTATACAATGTGATGTCTATGCTCTATCTCTCATGCATCTACTTTTAAAGTGCAACTAAACCCCTCAGTTTTGGATGACGTGCTCCAAGCTTGAAATTCAAAAAATGTCTTGATTATGGGCGGGGCTCTAGGCGCACTCTCCGATCCCCCCTCCCCTCCCCCCTGCGCCGCATTCACACCCGCGAAATCAAACAAAGGAGGAAAAAAAGTAATAAACACAGATCGACACTTCTGCTACATCGCTATGAAATTGACAGACACTACTTGACTCTGATTGACTGTCAATTTAAGCTATTTCTTGGCATTACTATGCAATTAATGGTTATTTAATTAAAAACCGTTTCTCAAATCCCAATTGTAATTAAACCATGAAACTGTAACTATCTCAATTGAAATATTTTGACTAAAATGTCAAAAGTTGGACCAGAATCAACTGACAACACTACTTCATGCCCAGATATACTTGTTTTCAGCAGAAAAAAGTGGTTTAGGGGTTTAGTTCCTCTTTAAAACTCCTGCTCTTTAAAGATTAGAATAAAATAGACAAATAAATCATTTCAAACATACATAATTTACAAATATTACAAAATGGCTGCACAGTTTGTGTACATAAAACCTTTAAAGCACTTCCATGGTGCGTTTGTGTTGTGACCACAGCTGCATACGGCTCCCGAGGGCTCATGGGTAATGTAGTTCCCTCGAACCAGCTGCTGCATCAAAATGGCAGACAAACAAAACTTGAAACAAGTGAAAGTGATGGCACATTAACATTAAAAACCTACAGAGCTGTTGTGTTATCTGGGACAGAGAGGGTCGCAGGTGACTGTGTGGGGGGAGAAACACTCGAGGGGGGGGGTGATGGGGGTGAGGGGGGGATTCACAGTCTCTCCTCCTCTGTTGCAGCTATGATCTGATTACATGCTGCACACGTCGCCTGCAGCTCTTCTTCTCGTCTTAACAGCTCAGTTGGTTCATCATCACTCCCCCTGCAACGTTTAAAATTCATCTGCTGTCCAAAAAAATATACGTAAAATAAAAAACGACAACTTTTTGGATTAAAGTCTTTTGATTTGCATTAATTAATTAACCTAAAACAGCTCATACGTTGTTGTACAAAGCGTGACCACCAGTGAACAGAATCATAAGGTTGCTTGTTTATCGACAGAACAATCTATTAATAAATGAAAATATGAATCCCATGATACTTTTATTATGAAAATCATCAGTGCTTTTGGCTCCGGAGTCGAGACAGAAGCGTGCAGAGAATGTAAAATCTGTGTTTCAGTGGATTCTCCCTGGGGTCACCTGCAAGATTCAACACGACAAAAAACTGAAAGAACAGGATATGCCAGAACATTTCTGGAGGAAGCTGATGAGTGTGTTCACTCGTGTGTGTCTGTATGTGTGTGTGTGTGTGTGTGTTTCTGGCGCTCTCCAGGGCAGGATCCATCCCCCCCGGTACGACAGAGGAGCAGCTCCACTACGCCAAGAAGCTGTACGACTCGGCCTTCCACCCCGACACCGGAGACCGCATGAACCTCATCGGCCGCATGTCCTTCCAGGTCCCGGGGGGAATGGCCATCACCGGCTTCATGCTGCAGTTCTACAGGTGCACGAGCTGCGTTTTCACCACATTGCTGCACAGAGGAGGGAGCTCTGGGGGTGTTTTTAAAGGGATAGTTCACCGAAATAATGAAATTCACCCTCATGCTGATGAATACTCCGAGTAGTTCCTCAAAGTGCATCTGGAGACCCAGGAGGCCGGTTCATAGTCAATGAAAATCCTTATATGAGAGTCAATAGGGCCCGGCACAAAATGATCCATAAAAGTACACAAAAACCATTTAATCTTCCACAATACTGCTCGTCCACTGCAATCCAAGTGTCCTGAAGGGATGTAGTCCGTAGTTTACTCGAAACTACGTCATTTAGGACATTTTTACAGCCAACAGTCCTGCCCTAAATGGCGTCGTTTCGAGTAAACTCTGGACTATATCCTTTCAAGATGCTGATTTCAAGGTTTTTGTGTAGTTTTATGGACGTTTTTGTGTCTGGAGCTATTGACTCTCATATAAGGACTTCGTTGGACTGCGAACCGGCCTCCTGGGTCTCCAGATGCACTTTGAGGAATAAAAAAACTACTCTGGGATATTCGTCAGCATGAGGGTGAATTTCATTATTTTGGTGAACTGTTCCTTTAAAGGTGTACAGAAAAGAACATTGAATTTGAGCCCACTCTGGGTCATAAAATTAGTGTAAAAACTCATCAGCATGAGGGTGAGCCAATAATGACTGAATTTCATTTTTTTGGTGAACTATTCCTTTAAAACTATGTATGTGTGTATGTGTATTTTTTTAGGACAGTTCCTGCTGTGGTGTTCTGGCAGTGGGTGAATCAGTCCTTCAACGCTCTGGTCAACTACACGAACCGTAACGCCGCCTCCCCGATCACTCCCAAGTAAGACTCCACGATGAACACGCACAATGAACACAGCTGTAGAGCGTTAATGACCGCAATGCTCCTTTAACTGGACAGCATAACAACAGCTACGACTGTGAGCTTCCTTTTGAAATACATATACAACATATATTACATCTTCCAAGGAGCAGCACCAACATCATAGTTTCCATTTATCAGCAGTTAAACTTATCAGGGATACAAATATATACATAAAGTACTGAACAATCTGTGCTGTGCTCTGTTATTCACCTCCTTCCTGTGATGTGCAGCCAACTCCAGGTGCATTACCACCCCCCTCTGGTCTGGAGTAGGACTGACTCACTAACTAAACATAAACAAATGTGCATTAAATCATATCAGGATGAGACAAGTGTTGTGTCGTTGTTGTTGTGTCTCTCAGGCAGATCGGCGTCGCCTACGTCACAGCGACCAGCACCGCTCTGGCCACGGCCGTCGGACTGAACCTTTACACAAAGGTACGGACACCTGCTTCCTGTTTCCTGCACCTGCTCACAAGTCATCCTAAAATTAGAAACTTTTAAACATGCTTCCATCATCTTTATGTCGTCTTTGGCAGATAAAACTAACATTTAGAGAATATTAAATGACATAATAATGAGCTGAATCATTAACTCCGCCTCTGTTTGTCCTTGTGTTTGCATCTTATGTTTCCGTCTCCACCTTCTCCTGCAGAAAGCTCCGCCTCTTGTCGCTCGCTGGGTCCCGTTTGCAGCCGTGGCAGCAGCCAACTGTGTTAACATTCCTATGATGAGGCAACAGTGAGTTTCTCTTCTTTAAACACTTTCATACATATGTATCAGATCAGATCAGATTTGTATAAATGCACATTTTGTATTCGTGTTGGTTTTATGTCTTTGAAAAGACTCAACGACAAATGGTGCAACCACAAAAGAATGGTAAATTAAATATTCTATCCACCTAGAGTGGATTAAAGTAAAATATACTTCATTCTGACAGCATTAAATTGAAATAGATTTTTTTATATTTGAATTTTAATGCGTTTTTAGCAACACTGAGCAGGACAAATCATAAAAACATTGCTTAATTTTTCAAAATTATGTGACAAATTATGTAAAATTTGTCAGGAAACATAGTGTTACATTGCAAAAGTGATGCACATTTATTCCACATCCTGTATACAGTAAAATTTTGCATCACGTCATTGACTCATGTGCAGGCAGAGATATCTGTACGTTGGATGGTGCAGAGCTCACTGGTGAAACCTCGTCACGTTTCCTGTGTGAGATGCGATGAAGCGCTGCGTTCATGCTGCGTTAATGGTCTTAAGATAGTGGTGAGACGTGTTTCACACTGACTGGATCTTTTATTAGAGCTGTAATTAGGAGTGTGGAGGGAGGCCGGATATAACATCTCCAAAAATAAAAAAATATAGTCAGGTATAAATATAGGATTTAATTTTTTATTTTTAATCCATGCAAGTGGCTTGACTTTACCAGCTGGTTGATAATCTACAGATAAATAAACAAACATGTAGTCTTGTATGTACTGAGCTGTGCAGATGTCCTCACGTCCCATTTTAAAAGAGCACTGCACCACTTTTACACATCAAAATCAATGCATTAGTCACAGAGGAGACGGAGACAGACTGTTATGTCTGCTGTGTCATTACTCACCTTAATTTATTTTGGGTTTAGCAATTATAGATCGAAGCAATGCAGGTTTGGAAAAAAACAAAAAACAGGCCAAATCTGTGAGGGAGGAATCGAAGAAGAGACAAAACAATGTTTTTCTTTTAATCTACCACCATTTAATTGTGTCCAGTCCTTTTGATTTTTGTCCAAATGTTGCTCTTGTGTGCTTTTTAGCACGAGACACAAATATTATTACCTCCAGTTTCTCTTTTAATTCTACAGTTTAATACATTTTTTTTTCTCTGTTTCTCAGGGAAATTCTGAATGGCATCGCTGTCACGGATGAAAACGGGAACAAGCTGGGTCACTCTACGGTCAGCACTCTTTCTGTAGTCGAAATAAACGTACCAAAGTTGACAATCTTAAAGGGATAGTAGCATTTTTTTTTAAGTGGGGTTGTATGATCTACAAATAGGCCCTAAGTACTTTAATTGCAGTAGAAGACTCTCTGCACTCCCCCCATAATAGCCCTGCCCAGAGATTTACAACATACATTGTTGTGAATGGACCCAAAGAAACGGCCTATTTTCGCGGCTAAAAGAGGTTTTACCTGGGGGAAAAAACGACACATTTCTATTGTTTGCTATAATATAATTTTTCCAGCCCTTCAAAGTGCAGGAAAAACACAGTTTTTATTTGGACCTAACTAACTCACGTATCCCTCTGCCCAGGGTTAGCGCCCACCGATCAGCAGTTGGTTAGGTCCAAATAAAAACTGTTTTTTGAGGGGCTGGAAAAATTATATTATAGTGAACAATAGAACTGTGTATTTTTTTTCATAAAACCTCTTTTAGGTCGCGAAAATAGGCCGTTTCTTTGGGTCCATTCTAGGGATGCAACAATATTCGGTATTTTATTGAACCGTTCAATACGCCCTGTTCGGTTCAATGCATGACAGCAAACAACGGTATTTTCGGTACGTTTCCCCCGCAAAAAACTTTCAAAACATTGTGCAGCCGCCGCGCATGCCGATGTGTGATCCCATCGGGAGCAGCGACTGAGATCGTTGTTCAGGCCAAAGCAGGCTCAGTGCCATGCGCTGGTCATGCTGCTTCAGAGCCAATCAGAACGTCCCTGAATTCCCTAGGAGCCAATCAGCGCTCTGCATGCAAATGTGAGGAGCGCTGGTAACAGTCTGCCGGCACCTACCGCTAATGCTACCGCTAGTGCTACCGCTAATACAGAGTAAACAAGGCTTGAAGACCCTTCCTGTTTGTAGGAGGAGTGGAGGTGGAGACTGTGGCTCCTATCTCCTCTCTGTATGTATGTATGTCTGTATGTCTGTCTGTCTGTCTGTCGCTCTCGCTCTGGCTGTGTTGCGCACAAGCTGCAGCACCTGTAGCACCTGTGGATCAGCTGCAGATGCACCAGCTGTATCGACCCTACGCACTGTGCCGTCGTGATGATCCGCGTTATTTATTCATTCATTCATTCATTTGCGGCTGAACAGTTGCATCGTCAGGCAGCTGTTATGGCATTTGCCCAATGCCCACACTGAACTATGGTCAATCTGTCACTGGCTTGAACTGTTAGTGCTTATATATATATATAAAAAAAAAAAATAGGTAGATTTTTTTCATATTTTAAGATAAGTTAATAAGTTTATTTGTATCAGGGACTGTGTACCTACAGTTTAGGTGAGTAAAATAATTACATTTGACTAAAACATGCACATTTGATTTAGAAAAAATCCTCATAAACAACAAGCAAATTTATGTTTTGGTTTTTTGGTTCTCTTACTGTACCGAAAATGAACCGAAACCGAGACCTCAAAACCGAGGTACGTACCGAACCGTGACTTTTGTGTATCGTTGCACCCCTAGTCCATTCACAACAATGTATGTTGTAAATCTCTGGGCAGGGCTATTATGGGCTGGCGTTGCTAATGGGAGGAGTGCAGAATGTCTTCTACTGCAATTAAAGTACTTAGGGGCTATTTGTAGATCATACAACCCCACTTTAAAAAAAAAAAGCTACTATCCCTTTAAAAAGAAAATCACGTTTTTGTCTTTAAATTGTCTTTTCTTTGTGTCGTCTGCAGAAAGCAGCGGTGAAAGGCATCACGCAGGTGGTCGTCTCTCGGATCACCATGGCTGCACCGGGAATGAGTACGACGCAGCGTTTAATTTCATGAATATTTAATCGAGTTGTTGAAGTTTATCCTCGTCCTGTGTTAACTTTCTCTCTCTCTCTCTCTCGTCAGTCGTGCTCCCCATCATCATGCAGAGGCTGGAGAAGTACAAGTTCATGCAGGTCAGACCTTTTTGTCTTCTCCTGCTCAGATTCATCAACATGAATATTATGTGCATCGCCGATCAACTCTTTTTTTTTTTCTTTCACAGAGAATCACTTTCCTCCACGGGCCGATTCAAGTGATGCTGGTCGGCGTCTTGTAAGTAGACGGAGGGTTACAGGGTTCGCAGGAATTTTTATCATCCTCATAAAGTTAAAAAAAAAAAAAAAATTGACTAACTTTGTTCTTTTTGTTTCTCTTCTGTTTGAAGTTTGGTCTTCATGGTGCCGGCGGCCTGCTCCCTGTTTCCTCAGAGATGGTAATGAACCTGTGTTTGTACTTTAACCTGCTGACAACACATGAAGCTTATAAACTTAATGGTGCATTCGCTGCCCCCGCGTTGGTTTTAATCACAACGGCCTCTTTATCGTTAATACGGTTTAAACGGCGCCAATTATCTGTGATTTTTATTCCGCTATTTATTCCATTTACAGTGAACTTATTCTTATATTTCACTTTTCTTATAGCCGACATGCGTCTCGCTGTCTTTTTTTATATTACCTTGTTTCTTTTATCGCTCCTCGTTATGCCTTTATGTCGTTATATAAACAACTCTGAATGGCCTTGTTGTTGTTGAAAAGTGCTTCACAAGCAGCTTTTGTGTTTTCTTGAGACGAGGAAACGGAACAAAAGTTTTAACAAAACAAGATGCAGCTCGTTTATGTTTATGTTTATTGGCCAATTGTCTAGATGAGAGTTCGCACATCCACATGATCTCACGCAGGAGCGAAGAAGAAGAAGAAGAACATCCCAAACACTGTATGACAATGTATTAAAGGACAATTCCGGGCAAATTCAACTCAGGGGTGTATGTTACTATCATTTTAGGTCTAAAAGAAGGAATGTGAAGATTTTCAGTTTAATTGCTCCTGTTTTGCGGTAGCTTGGTCTGTCCCTGGATCGCCACGGCAGCAATGAATTGAGTGGATGCAAGTTCCGCTGGTTAGCCTGTTTACATCCCTCAAAGCCGCAATTTTTTTCCACAGACAGCGTCAGATGGCGACTCAAACATGCACCGAGAAGTTAATTTACTTAAAGCAAGCCGACATGCTTGTAAAACTATCTAAATTCTTTTAGACCTAAAATGAGAGTAACATAGACCCCCTAGTTGAATTTGCCCGGAATTGTCCTTTAATCACTGAGATGTTTGCATAATCAATAAGCTGTGATTTAGAGGAATGAGCAGCGTGTGGGATGTTTCTTCTTCTTCTTTGTAAGATTGATGTTTATTAGAAAATGAGTAGTTTATTAATCTCAGTGCAGACACAGTCTGAGATGTTTTGGGAGGAAAAGCATGATTAGATTGTTGTCTGGTTCATTGACTGTCAATTTGTAAATTAGGTCGAAGTACAGCGGGGTTCAAAAGTTTGAATATACAGTAAATAGTCTGTTGTCAGTCTGCGAGTAACTTAATTTACACTTTTTACAAGAGCCACAGAGTTCATGACCAGCTGAAAACATAAAACACAGATGGAGACACTAGTGAAGACAGTGAAAAGGATAGAACACGCATCATATAAAAGCACGTTTAAAGAGACAGGTGACAGATCGTAGATGCAGTGCTGGAGCGACGTTAAAGGTGTTAAAACCGTCACATGAACCCTTTTTGAGTGTCATTTTGGAGCAGTTGTACCCACTGTAATTCAGGGAGGTTTTGCTTGAGTTGAAATAGTCACAAGAACTAATGCTGGACCAGCGGCAGAGCCTCGTCGATGGTGACAGTTTGGAAAAATGACAGACAATCCACGACGTCTGAGTCACAGCTTGAAGGGACAGAAATCAGAATTTCTGTTCCTATGTATTTCTTTATTTATATATTTTATTACAGATCCCCATTAGTCGGTGCCGTAGCATTCAGCTAATCATCCTGTGGTCCCACGAAATATACAAAAGCATACATATATATTAGCATTCAATATACATAAAACAAAACCTAATAGCCAGAATTTAACCCATCAACCATATTTTAACAAAAAAAACAACCCAAAACAATTAAAGAGAAATACACAATTAACTTAACACAAACTACTAAAACAGTTCCCTCCCAATGCCGTCATCAATTTACCTTTTCAAATAACGTTTAAGATGGATTTGTTGTGCTTAACCACAGCGGAGATAAAAATGTTGGTTATTCCATAATGATACGACTCTATAAATAAAAGATCACTGTAGAGACTTGGCCCTCTTGTATTGTGTATATATAATATATATGTGCACATGTTACTGTACACAAGTCCCTTATGTTCACAAAAAAAAGAGCCGATGTGGTTCAGTAATTTGTTTTGTGAGCATGAAAATGTTTTTAAAAGCGTCTGAAGAGAACGTTCTGTTGATCCTAATTGAACTAATGGATTTAGTCTGAGAAACTCATGTCCTCTCCAACTCATTAGTAATGATTAGGACACGTCTGTTTAGTCTGAGGCTTTCTGCACAAGCAAACAAACCAGCATTAGTTTGTTTAATCTAACTTATTCCATCTCTCTCTGTGTTGAACAGCTCTATGGCCGTGTCCAGTCTGGAGCCGGAGCTGAGAGACTCCATCGTGTCCCGATACGGAGACGCTGTACAACACGTTTACTTCAACAAAGGCCTGTGAGGCTGAACGACGAGGGGATGATAGTATATATAATAATACCTGTTACCTACTGGACACATGAGAGCGCATACATGTGTGCGTTTGTGTCCATTGACTTGATTTTCAGTCAAGATGAAATGCTTATTAGCCTCGATATCTACGAAATGGTGCTTATAGGTGGAAAGATTTCTGGTCAGTTGTGTAATTTCTTCTATTTTTTATCTTTCTTTTGGGTCAAATGTTTCCTTTGCGTTAAAATGTGACATCCAGTATGAAGGGGGGGTGTAGGCTACTCCTGCTGAGAAACCAAAATGATTCTCCTCTCAGGAACAGCATGTTTCATTTAACGGCGTAGATCTCTGTGTGTTAGTTTGTCGTCTTTTCACGGTGTGTCTCGTCCGAACTGTAGTTGTTTTCTCGTGTGTCTCGATGTTGGAAAATGCTTCTGCCTGCCAAGCCTCCTTTACAATCTGTGCCTTCGAAGAAAAAAAACAAAAAAAAAAGTGGCAGAAGCGACAACGCTGCTGGGTTTTCTGTTTGTGTTTTTTTTTTTTGTGTCATTGTAATCATTGGCTTTAACTGTGAAACCACTCACACACACACACACAAATAATACTTCTATGCACAGAGGAGTCAGAAATGATCATGCAGTGTGGCTGTGGCGTGAGAGAAACTGTCAGATGTGGTGGTTGTGGTGGTTAAAGGTGGAGGATACTGCCCTCTTCTGCCAGAACAAAGGTAGATCTTTGACGTGTTTGTATGATTTATCTGAGAGCCGGGGTTAGCCAATAGCCGTTTGGATTGTGTCATCCTGTAAACTCTGACTCAGCTGGAATAAAAAAACCACACAAATATTTGGAATAAAGAAGAAGTCTAAATTCAGTTTGTGACAATATGATCTATATTAAGTCTGTCTTTTGGCAGCATTTTAACAAGGCTGTCAAGAAGAAGAAGAAGAAGCTGTCCGGTTTTAATTTTAGGTTGTTTTTTAATTAAAATTGCGGAGAAGCTGAGTCATAATTGCAGCAGCTTTGTGTGACTGTGATTTATGAGAGTCACATGAACGTCGGGGAGGCCGTACCACTGGATGATGATGATGATGATGATGATGCTGCAGGTTTAACAGCACTACCATAAAGTACTCGAGCCTGTAATCTGTGAACCATTACAAATTGATTCTCCATTATTAAGAGCCAGGCAAATAAACACTGTGGAGCTGTTGACTTCAGATCCAGAGAGGAGATACAGCATAGCACATCCAGATGTGTGCATTGAACTGGGTTAAGGACACGTCACCAGATGTGCAGGAATGAAAAGTTGACAAATAAAAACTTCATATCGAGAAGACAATGACCAGTAAATATAGACGATTAAAAGTTGTGATGTAATTTTGGAGAAGAACAGAAACTGTACATTTGACAATAGTTTCAAAGGCAGTTTGAAGATGTGGATCTTGTTTGGACCTTGCATAAAGACACATTTTGAAATGAAATCGCAATATTACCTGGTGCAATAGCCAAACCACAGAAGCTGCAGTTTTGTTTTTGATGCAGCTTAAATGTGTCACAACACTGTTTTGCAGTAAGATATTAGCGTTATACATGTATAAACTGGATCAGCCATAAATGTCTTTTTACAACATAATGAGTCATAAACAACCATGCAAATAGCCCTAAATAATCCTCTAACCTGAAGGAACGTCTTTAAAGGAGTAGTTCACCAAAAAATGAAATTCAGTTACTGACTCACTCTCATGCTGATGAATACTCCAGAGTAGTTTTTTTTATTCCTCAAAGTGCACCTGGAGACCCGGGAGGGAGGTTTGTAGTATTGAATTTGCCTGGGGCGCGCTGTCACGATCACTACGTTAATGTCAGAGCGCAATGGGAATACAGGACTGTTTAGGTTGTAGAAATGTCTTAAATTATGTTGTTTCGAGTCAACTCTGGACTATATCCCTTAGATTGCAGCGAACGAGTAGTAGGAGGAATATTACAAGGTTTTTGTGTAGTTTCATGGACCTTTTTGACTCTCGTAAGAGAGGAATAAAAAACTACTCCGGG
This sequence comes from Decapterus maruadsi, assembly GCA_030347415.2. NCBI lineage: Eukaryota > Metazoa > Chordata > Actinopteri > Carangiformes > Carangidae > Decapterus > Decapterus maruadsi. The sequence continues at coordinate 4,763,159 of CM064888.1, read as the reverse complement.
GTGTTCATCAGCATGAGGGTGAGTCAATAAAGTCTGAATTCATTTTTGGGTGAACTATTCCTTTAAGGACTGGTCTGGTGGTAACAAATGCGGTTTATCTTTGGTGGTAATCATGGTGGTAATGCACCACCAGAGCAGACTTTGGTATCAGGGGCTTTTTGGCGGTAGATCTCCTCCAGACCAGACGCCGGGAGGAAGCAGCGCCCTCTTCCGGTCAGAGGCGTCGCCACCGCGGCCGCCGCCGAGGGGGAGGAGCCGCCTGGGCAGCTTTATAAAACCGCCTCGACCTCCGAAAGGAAAACACAGTCCTGAAAAGACAGACAGCAGCGGCTGACACTGACCAGGGGACATCTCCGAGCAGAGCAGGCCCACCGAGTATCCTCACCTCCAGTACTGGGTCAACCGAGCTTGAAACGTCCGGTGTTTTTGTTTTTGTTGTTGTTGACGTCGCCAGAAACAGAAAAAGAGAAAAAAGGGGAGGAGGACGCAGTTTGCTGCCGCTGGATCTACACTGCAACCTATCTGCGCAGCACACAGCACCGAAGAGGCTGAGAGAGAAAAACAACAACAAAACAATAACAACAACATTATCGCAGCATCATTGTTTAATTTAATAACAAAATGCCGTTTTCAGTGAACGGCATCCTCTGCACGCTCGCGCTGCTGCTGCTGTGGAGGGCGGAGGAGCTCGCGGAGGCTTGCAGCTGCGCTCCGGTACATCCGCAACAGGCTTTCTGCAACGCCGATGTAGGTGAGTACAGCACCGGGGACTGTTGTTGTTGTTATTGCTGTTGTTGCTGTTGTTGCTGCTGCTACTGCTGTTGTTGTTATTGTTATTGAATGTTTACCTAGCCCGTGTTGTTGCACCAGCCAGGCTCTGGAGCTCCAGCGGCGGTGTGCACACTTGCTGAGCTGAATGGGCTCTCACAGGCTGCAGGAAAACCGCTGGAAAAAGCCTTGAAGGTGGAGGGTGTTGCTCCTCAAGGCCATGGCCCAGACAGTTTGCATTGCATTGCATTGCATTGCATTTAAGGCTGCACACTTGCAGCGGACAGGCTTTTTGTATTATTTTTGTCATGTCATGTTGACTAGATTTGAGCTTTTGGGGCCATTTAGGAAACAGAATTAGGAGTATTTGCACAATTTGAAGGGGCTACATGCATAATCACATATAAAGTCTTTATAAAATTCATATCAACACAGCAATAACATCACCTATGATGACCTAAATTAACTTTACATCAGTTATCTCCTGATTTCACTGCAATATCTCAGTTTATTAAAAAAAAAAAAAAAAAATGGGGGGACGATATTGTTGTATCTCAGTGCACTATGTTTGTGTGTTAGTCTGCTCCCATCACTGGACATAATGTCTCGGCTCTGAAGCTCTTGAGTGTGTGTTGTGTGTATGTGTTGTGTGTGTTTACCAGGCTTCACCCTCGGCAGCTCCGGGACGCAGCAGCAGCGTCTCCTGGCTTTCACAGGGCAACGTGGCACAAGAGAGAGGGAAAGAGACAAGGAGGGAAAGAGCAGAGAGGAGGACAAGGGATGGAGAGAGTGAGGAGGAGAGGAGAGGAAAGGAGAGGAGAGGAGAGGAGGAGGGGGGGATTGAATCTCAACCACAGAATATGTCACACCGCGAGCTTTCCTCCTCCTTTTTTTTTCTTTTTTCTTTAAATTTCCATTCCTGCCTTGTTTCTTCCTGCGAGGGGTGGTGCTGGGAGGAATTACAGGAATGTTGCTGGGATTTTCCCAACTTTGGGACACACACTCACACTCTCTCCTTCTCTCACACACACACATAGACTTCCACAGGCCTCATATAGACAACACACACACACGCACACACACAGAGACACACACTGTGACATCTGGCTGTCAGTTCAGGGCGTGTTTCAGAGGAAAAAGTAATAAAAGTCACGGTCGAAGTTAAAATATGCATGGTATCCCTGAGAATGGGAGAGTTCAAGACCACACTACTCTGGCTGCATCTATTTTCCCTTCCTGCTTTTTTTATTAGATTTTATTTTATTCTATTTTACACAAGCGCAAGTGAATGTGTGTGTAATTGTGTGCATGTGTGTCTATAATTTCCTATTGCAAAAATGACAGCTTTCCTTTCAAGGTGTGACTCAATCTCTCGCTGAGGTGGCAGGTCATCAGAGACAGGATGTCTACCGGCAGAGGTGTGTTTGTGTTTGGTGTGTGTGTTGTTTTTAAAGGGTGTGTGAGTCAACAACAAGGCTTTCATCACTGTGTATTTGTGTGTGAATGTGTGAGTGGGTGCGTTTTTAAAGGCCAGGCAAAATCTCTAAAAGCGGCAGCGGTGGCCGTCGATGTCATGTCATTGTCCGGTGGCGGCGGTGGGGATGATGGTGATGATGACTTCATGGTGGATCTGAAGATGACACTGTGTGGGTGTTTTTTTGTGTTTGGGGAGACAAACACAGGCCTGAGATCAGTTTTGCAAAGAAGAGCAGCAGAGAAGAGTCGTTTGTGTTGTCTCGTCTGGTCTGGTTGTGCAGAATGTGCATGTGGGCAACGACAACAAAGCGACACTGTCAATAGTTATGTGGCCTGGCTGACAATTGGGATTTGTTTGGGTGAAATAGGATCTCAGTCTTTTGCTTCTTGTGTGTCACCTTCTGTTTTTCATGCTAACCGATGCTCTAGGTTCAGACCACAGGCCGTTAAAAAAAAAAAAAAAAATCGAGCAGTGTCATCATGCACTCACCGCACACAATTACACACACGCACACACATGTACGGAGACAAACATCCTCTTTTCATATAAATCTGTTGCCCACAAAGGGGAACTTCCCCGCAGCCCGGCCCTGTCAGACTGTCCTGAGGCTGGGCGCCGTGGAAGACCAGCGTCACCCCGCTGTCTGTCTGTCTGTCTGTCTGCAGCAAAACAGAGCTGGACATGCAACAACACATGCACACGACGTCTCCATTTATGGAAACACAGACATGTTTTCTTCATGAAAAGTACTTTAGCATGCATCATAAGAAAAACAGTGGCTGGAAGAAGAAGAAAAAAAGAAAAACCCAAAAAACCTCAAGTTGCCCTGTTTGAAAATGAATCACAGCATCTGTTTTAGATGGATGGATGGATGGATGGATGGATGGATGGATGGATGGATGGATGGATGGATGGATGGAGCTGATTTACTTCATATCAGCTGGTTTGTGCATTTAAGGTGTGATGCATAAACATTTGTGCAAGGTTTCCACTTGTGTAAAACCCGTCACCAAGGATAAATGCTGTCGTTAAAGGGACTATATGAGGAGTTTCGGAAAGCAAAGTGTTTTCACACTACATTTCCCATGAGCCTCCGTGCGCACGGTGAAATTCTTGAAATTCAGCGCAAGGCGGACGAAAGCATTTGCCAAGAATGTTTTCACCGATCAAGAACGAAAGTCGGAGGTTTGAAGACAATCAGATACCGTCGTAGTTACGACTATAAACGATGCCAGCTAGCAATCCGGCGGCGTTATTCCGATGACCCGCCGGGCAGCAGCCAGGAAACCGAACCCAGGAAGTGCTGCAGGGCGAGTCGACCACTAAATAATATCAAAATAACTATAAAGACAAAAGATATAAGTGTGGGTAACGTAGATTGATCCACATTAATATGAGACTCTTTTATAACCAAAAGCAAACTCCTCTGTGACCCTTTAATCAATAAAAGTGAAAATGGTGAATGGACGACAGCACATTTTAAACTCTATTGCAGTTCTCCTCAGTGTTGTGGAGCGTTTTAGGCTCTTTCAGCTCGTTGTTTTTCTTTCCCAGCCTTCGAATGCGTTGCTGTGATTCACCGCCATCCGGCCTGTCGCTGTCGTTTTCAGTTCTACCTGCGCTACAGGTGCAGTTAGCAACCAGCTAGTGAACACAGTACAGCATTTAGTGCAGACAGAGATTTCCTTCTGGAGACCTGAGAAGCTTAAAATAAAGCAGGTTTTTATCCCCCGTCTCATCATAATTAGATTTACATCAGACAAGCCGCCTCTTGATACAACTCTAATGTTGCTCTAAATATGACAACTGTTTGCACAACAACTAAAAAAGGTGGCCAAAAAGTCAATTCATCCCACTATTATTGCTGTTATTATTATTATCAATGCTGAACAGTTGATTATTTGACATGTAAAGATGTATAAAGATTCAGTAATTCCTGCATCTCAAATGTGAGAGTGTGCTGCTTTTGTTTGTTTTATATCTTTGTGAATTGAACCCTCTTGTGTTGCGGACGGTGGTCAGTTTGGATTTTTCTTGACATTTTATAATCAATATTGAAAATAAATCAGCAGCTGCAGATAAATGAAATAATCAACAATATAACTTGAAACACAAACACAAGCTGATATCGTCCTGTTGACCCCCCTGACAGTAGGCTACCTGTATCATGCAAGACCTCACCGAGTGAAACCAGAGCTTCACTCGCTCACTCGCTGCACAGCCAGGTCTTCATCCAGATGTTGCCAGGGGTTCACTCACGAGCGTCGCCAGCTTGAACGGCGATGTGAGGGCGGCTCGGTTCGAGATGACAGGTTAAACAGAGGGACCCACATAACGTCTGGAGCTCAGAAAAAACCACATCAGGAGAGCCGGGAGATGATTTGGTGGTCGCTGGAGTATGAAAAAAGAAATGGATAGTCATGCGGTGTTGGTGGTGGTGGGGGGGTTGGGGAGGGGGGGGTGGGCACTTAGGATGTGGTGTGTGTGTGTGTGTGTGTGTGTGTGTTCATATGGGGTTTGCATGGAAAACATTGCGTAGTGCAACTGATACGCATGTATAAGTCATTAAGCGTCGCCCTGGTCGGGAGGGTAGAGGAACAGGCGAAATGTGGGTCAGTTGGTGGTTTATGGTGGAGGGGATGGAGGGTGGGGGGTGAAGGAGGGGGGCTCTCAGTCGCTGATTGACTGCTGCTGATCAGACGACTTTGGGATCATTTCTCTCTTTTATTTCTTTATTTGTTTGTTTTTTTTGCCAGGACAGTGCATAGTAATGGACAGTGAGTGCATGATTTAGCACTGCTGCTAAATTACATCCGTAGTCCCCAAACAATACAACAATTATAAAAAAAGTCCATAAATACAGGAGGACAGATAGATAACAAAATAAGTACATTTACATTAAGGGTGGGTGATATGGCAAAAATATCATATCACGATTTTTAAAAAATAAAATCACGATTTCGATTTTATCACGATTTTATCATTAAATCGAAAAAAAGAATAACAGACCAAAGAACCTCTCTGAAGAGATTTTAATCTAAATAGTTGCAGTTTTGCCAATATGTGCAAACAACGTAAACATACTAAAAGGTACAACAACACGTTGATAAAGCGCACTCTTGCATGAAAGGTAGCTTTCAGTAAATATGAAAGTAAGAGACATTACTGTTTGTTTTATTCAACACAGTCATTTTAACAGGATTTAAGTATATCAAAACACTAAATAGCTTATTGAAAAAGGTCAAATAAAAACGTCAACTACGATCTCTGCAGATTGTCTACTACACGCTCTAATCCTTCACGGACTAAAATCGTCATATCGCCCACCAATAATTTACATAATTGGACATGATTCGTTGTATTATACAATATATATATCTATACAGTCTATCTGCAGGGAAACTCTGCTCCACGGTGTCGTTGTAGTCGTATTCGTGCTATTTCAGCATCACCACCCTGTGTAGTCTGCCTCCGTAACAAGCTGTTTAGACTGCACCGGATCATCAGCTCTGGCTTTATTGCAGTGGGGGTGGTTGGTTGGTGGGGGTGGGGGGTGGGGGGGGGGCTGAGGAGTAAACATGTCTGCAGCAGCACCAAGGTGGACAGATAAGCTCTCATAACAGCAATCCAGTGTGAATAGCAGGGTAATTTCCCCTCTGTATTGTGTCCTGCTGCTGATTCTTTTGCTCATTAGTTTGTGGCTCAGAATGAGGTCAGGAAATGAGAGCGGAAAAACTGGGAGGAATGCAGGAGAGACGCCAGCCAGGTATACTGCTGCGTATGTGTGTGTGTGTGTGTGTGTTTATGTGTGTACTCTGGCTGCTGCTGCATATTTGCATAAGCATCAGAGTGGAACCTGAATGCAGAGGTTCGCTGCTGGTGAGAAACTGGGGTTGGTTTCTCTTAGGAGGGATTATTTTACAGATGCATTGATCAGTAGCGAATAATGGCTCAGTTTTCTTTCCTCCCCATGAGAAATCTCGGTTGTGTTGATGTGTTAATCTCTGAATCAACACGTCATATCCAACCTTTATCTACTAGAAAGATATCAAACCCTCATTTGGCCATTCATAGGAACTCCTTCATCTCTGTCATGTTATTTATATTTTTTCTTGATTTTTGAGTTTCTACCGAATCCACTGTTTAAGATTAAGCCGAATCTGAAACAGAATACGTGTCTGTCGCTGTCTGCAGATTCTGCCGCCATGCGAACTTGGTACTGCGTCGGATGCCTCATACAAAATGTTTAACAGCGTCAATTTTGTGCATTACAAACTAAACATATTATAGTTTGACTGGAATCACCTTCTTTTGTCTTAAAGGTACCATCCCAGGCGGCTCATTTTTGGTAAAATATTGGTAAAATTAGAGTATATCGGGTAAGTATTAGACAGTAATCGATTACATAAGTGATTGATGACTAAATTTAGTCATCTGCATAAGGAGCAGGGGCCAAACTTTCCCCTAAACGTTGGCGTCATCATAGCAGGAACCAAACCATCGACCCATCAAAAAGCTCAAAATGCATCTGAATCCGAAACCAAATCTGTATTATTTCCACACCTTTGGCCACTTGGGGGCAGCACAACAGTCTGTAAACACAACATTGACCCATGATCGTCATGAAGTCGGCAAGATTGCGTTAACAAACGGTCAACGTCACGGCAAGCCAGTAATCGGGCCCAATAATCAGTGACGGATATGATGACGTGATGGACAGAAGGACGAGAACATGGTGTTGTTTAAACTTGGAGATACTGAGAGCACATTAGGAAGGACGCTGGTAGTTGTTATTGATATGAAAATATTTAAGATTATCAAAGAAACTGGGAGAGGAAACGGTTCAGCTGGAGCGCCACCCCGACCTCTTCGCTCTCTGTTTTTGGTCTCCACCAGTTTCTGTCTCTTTAGCCGCTAAACGCTCCACGACGTTTGATGCTGCGCAGGTGTTTTTTCTTACTTTTTTCAGATATTTACTGCATTCAAACAACGAGACTGAACCACAGCAGCAAAGTTACATTATCATTGTAAAAAAAAAACAACAACAACAGGCTGAAAGACACTAAAACGCTACAACAGACTTGCTTCACTTGCAGCTTGTTGTTCATTGATATTCATTCAGTTTCAAGAACTGCACCTCATTGGTTTCAAGTGCAGGTCTCTGCACCGTCACCACCAGACCTTCTCCACTAATTAAACTGTTATTTAAAAATAGAAAATGGGGCACTTTTCATACACTTTCCAACACTTTATAGACGAAATTAAATAACCTGCAGACTCATAGAAGTCGTTAGTGGAGCTCTTTGTGCGCCTCGTCAGAAAATCATTTGAGGGTTTACAATTTCGACGGTTGATTATTAATCGTTGAAGTCATTTATCAGACCCAATTACCAAACATTTACTAGTTCCAGCTTTCCAAATCTGAAGTTTTGCTGTTTTATGTCATCGTTAAGTTGATTAATACTTTTTTTTTTTTCTTATTTTATTTGGCTAATTTTTCTGGCGTTTTATTTATGGACTAAATGATTCATTGATAATGAAAATAATCATTAGTTCCAGCCCCCGAGTGCAGCAGCCGTAGTTACTTGTGCAGAAAAGCATGCGCTCTGGGACCGGGCTGAGGGGGCGAGGGGGGGAGGGGGTGAGCGAGGGGTGAGAAGGGGAAAAGGAAGTAACGAGGGAAGGAGTAGAAAAACGAGAAACGTTATAAACGCTGGGAGCATGAACCCCCCCATATTTGTGTCTGGTCCAAACCATAAACTGAACCCAAGGGTGTAAGAGCAACAGCACTAGACTCTGTGTGTGTGTGTTTATCTACGTGTCCTCTGTTCCTGCTTATTTTATGTTTTTTTTTTTTTTTCTCTATTGCTCATATTTTCCATTCTGAATAAATGTCCTAAGCATAGCTGAAGCTTGATGTAGTCAGTCAGGCCATTTAAACACACTACACACACACACACACGGTGAGAAACATGCCCCTGGCCAAGTCTTTCTCTGTATCTCAGCTTCCAAGTTGTATTCTTATTCCTTAATTCTGCTTCTTTTGATGGTTTCCTGGTCGTGTTTGTGTTGCAGGCCAAGCGCCCGATGGAAACCGTTGCTTTGGGTTTTCATTGACGGGACTCCGGTCGATGCAGCTGAAGCCCATGTTGTTGTTGTTGTCGGTGCCATGCCTCAAAGACTCGAGGCAGCTCTGGCTGGCTGCTGCTGCTGTTGTTGTTGCGGCTCTGGTCCATCTTTGGTCCTTTTTTATTTATTTATTTATTTATTGTAGCCTGAGAGCTAGTGGATAGGAATCTGGAGGCTCGGTGGTGATTCAGTGTCATCACTCCTCAGTTGAATCATATCATGATGTCATGATCATATCTTTAGAGAGGAAACGGGCCTTTAACTTTAACCGATTGTTGTCATTGTTGCTCAGTCTGACTGGTTTTCACCGGAAGAGCTGTTTGATCTTTTTGCTGATAGACATCTAAAAGAAAATCCTAATTTACAGTGTAAATCCTACTCACAGAGTTGGCCGCTCCGCCGTCGCCATCTTGGTGGTACCTGGGCAAAGAGGAGGGGAAAATGTGACCTTAATGAAAATTTAAATGAACAATGAGGAAATTAGCTGTGGATGTTTTTTGTGGCTTTAAACAGGTTTATTTCTGCTGTAAAGTTGGTTATTTTAACATGGGAGTCTGTAGAGAATGACTCAACTTTGGAGCCAGACTCGACCGGACGTTTAGAGGAAGTGCAGGTTTTTTTTTGCTTCAAAAACATGAATTAATTGATTACCAGAGAAGTTGCAGGTCAGTTTTGTTTTGGTGTTACAGCTGTTACGTTGATCAATCACAGGAAAATAGTAGTTCCTCATGCCAGATGTTTGTTTGGGTCGTTCTCTCAACTGGATTTTGAACCATCGGTCAAATAAAACAACACATTTGGACTCATGATCAAACAGGAAAACTATTCGATTAATCAATAATGAAATGGATGGATTTCAATTAGTTGACTGACAGAAACATAATGTAACAAATATGTTTCAAGTGATTCTTTTAAAGTTTACCTTCCAGAAATTTGCTCTTTCAGCAAATTCTGTTCTATTTCTATTCTATTCTGCTTTTCTGTTCGATATTGTGATGCATTGATAAAACGACCGCAGATCAACAATCAGTGATGAAAACGTTCAATCTGACGCCCTGTTCCTCTCTGTTTCCTTCGCAGTGATCCGAGCAAAGGTGGTGGGAGAGAGGGAGGTCGACTCAGGGAACGACATCTACGGGAACCCCATCAAGAGGATCCAGTATGAGGTCAAACAGATCAAGGTAGGTCAAGTCAAGTCAAGTCAGCTTTATTTAGAGACCACATTTTAAAAACAACCAAAGTGCTTTACAAGAACAGCAATGGCGAAAGAGAAAGAGAGAAAAAGACAGAGAGAAAGAACATTTCCTGACCTGTGATGTTTTGTTTGTTCCAGATGTTCAAGGGGCCTACTCAGGACATCGAGGCCGTCTTCACTGCCCCTGTGTCCGCCGTCTGTGGCGTCACCCTGGATGCCGCCGGCAAGAAGGAATATCTGATCTCAGGTCTGTTTCTGGAGTGAAAAAGTCCCTTTTTGGTCACTTAAAGGGATGGTTCAACATTTTTGGCAAATTGGCCCCATTGCCATAACCCCTATAGTCATAGCAGTAGGTTTGTTACCTTTAATTGTCGGTGCAAGATATTTTTAGAACGGCGGAGCAGAGCCGTGAGCTGCCCAGAGCTACGCTACGGAGGCTAATGGGATTTCTTGGTTTCCCTCATCAAACTCATCAAATACACAATCCAACAACTCCAAAACGCTCTCGTTGACAAGTTGTGACCTGCACATTCACCACGCTATGAGATAATAACACAACGTTACCAGACAGAGTTGTTTTAGAGGGAAATGCAGAGACTGCTTGCTGAAAACCTGTCCCTGAAGGCAACGTGCATCAGTGGTTTTGCATGAATTTACCTCGAAAACGAGAGCATTTTGGAGTTGGTGGATTGTGTATTTGATGAGTTTGATGAGGAAAACCAAGAAATCCCATTAGCCTTCATATCAAAGCTCTGAGCAGCTCACGGCTCTGCTCCGCCGTTCTAAAAATAGCCTGCACTGACAATTAAAGGTAACAAACCGACTGCTATGACTGTAGGCAATGGGACAGTTTGCCAAAATGTTGAACTATCCCTTTAACTGATGAGTTTGTGGCAAGTCACTTGGAGGAAGACAGATAGACAGACAGACAGATAATCGGATACGGAGCTGCAGGTGTAAACAGCTGGGCAGACAAACATGAGGTTAGACAGACTCCGGTGTGCCATTTTGCATGATGGAGGAGTGACTGTTTATGTTATTATGGGTAATGATACGCTGCTGGCTACACTGGGAGTGACCTTGTCTGTCGTCTCAGGCTCTGGGGAGATGTAAATGTAGAAAACTGTTGAGCTCCTCTCTGTCTCTTTTCCTGCTCGAGGTGAGACAACCATGAAGTGAAAGTGTAATATTTCACTCTGAGGTAAAACTGTACCCTGAAGGGAGCGTTCGCTACATGCACCGTCCCTTAGTCACGGTATGACCTTGACTTTCACTGGTGGACTCTTCAGGCTGCGTTTTTAATTCTGCATAGCATTTAGCACGACTAGCTGTGTGAGCCATTTTTGTTAAGTAACCTTGAAGCACCTGGAAGTAATATTTATACATCAACAAAGGATCACTGTCTTTATGGAGCTTTATAGCAAAGTTCAGCTCCTTGTTTATCATTCTCCTCACTGGGTCGTGTTTTTCATCACAGGCAGTCGTTTAAATGGCAAAACTTTAGAGAAAAACACACTTTCCAAACAGGAGAAAGACAAAATTAGCAAGAGCCAAGATATTTACCTCCTGAGGTGGTTGAGACCAAAAACAGAGCAAAAAGTGAGTGAACATTGAGTTATTGGATGCTCCATATCGCCTAGATTTAAAAATGAGTATATAGCATAGCTTTAATTTATATTTTACCTTGTTTTAGTGATTGCTTTTATTGTTTTAACATTTATTGTTAATCTTTGTTGGTAATTTATGTTGTTTTCCTACTGTTATTTAGCACTGGACTGTGGATATTGATGTTGTGCAGCACTTTGGGCAACTGAGGTTGTTTTTAAATGTGCTATATAAATACAATTTGAGTTGAATAAGTAACTGTTTCCTACTGTAATAGCATCATTTGTCAACTAAAAAGTATAAAGACTAGAACCAGAACTGTTTAGATTACACAAATTAAGCTATGCTAATCTAAGATAACCTTTAAGCTCTGCAGCTCTCCATGAGAGAATGTCGAACTGTCCCTTTAGCGCTTGCACGCTGAATCTGGCTGGTATTGTGATTGAGAGCTGCAGTCGGCGGCGGCAGCAGCAGTATGAGACATCGTACAGCGAGTAGAGGAGACTCGGAGGACCATGATGTCATGCATGCTCTGGTTTCCCCATCGCAGACTGAGATGCACCCGCAAACACTCGCCCCTAATTACATAGAGTTGTAAGGAGAGGAACTGCTGAAGCCAGCATTTCCTGTCTCTCCCAGACTCTGTGTTTCTTTTCTTTTTTTTTTCTTTCAAGATGTAGGACGGGGCCAGCGAGGAAGAAAGTTAACTTTCTGCCGAGCGGGGCATCTTTTTAAAGTGACTCACGCTTGTCTTCGGTTTGAGTCAAGGGGTTAATTTAAGTTGGAAGGGTTGCAGTGAAACGTGAGTCAGTCCCGTCTGCGAGGACATCCTGTGAAAGGCTCCCAACATGTTGAGAACTGCTCTGCAGACAGATAGTGGTGAAGCGAGGAGGACGCTGCCTCTCCAGATCTGTAAACTCACCTTGAAATATCTTCTTGTTTTGACTGCCTCGAGCCGTGCGTGAAACATAAACTGCAGTTGTGCTCGGCTCGAGGACAGGTGGTCTGTGTTGACGCCTGCAGGCACCAGTCTGAGAAGTAACAGATTCTATCAGCTCTTATTTGTCTTACTCATTTTATTTTGGGATGTGACCTTTTGTCCAGGGAGAACATTTCTATTGAAGCAGGGTGTTGGTGTACGGATCTTGTTATGTCTGAATTGTCACGTGTCTGTCATTGTGACGCATTTTATCGCTGTTTTGTTCAAAAACAGGCAAGGCCGAGGCCGGCGGGCGCATGCATGTGACCCTGTGTGATTACATCATGCCCTGGGACTCCTTGAGCACCACCCAGAAGAAGAGCCTGAGCCAGCGCTACCAGATGGGCTGTGACTGCAAGGTAAGGAAGGCACTGGAAGGCGTTTGTCCTTTTGCAAAACTGTTTATCTTCCCCCAACTTCAAAAAACAACCAAAAAAAAAAAGAAAAAAAAAGTGCTGCAGTTATTTCCCGTCTGGAGCACAAACAAAACCAGACATAACAGTCGAAACGAGACGGGACATGAGCCAGAACAACAACAAACACACGCACTTCTACTATTTCTCAACCCCATTGGAGACTTAATGAACATCCAAGAAACTACGACTTGTTTTTGTACTCGCCAGCTCCCTGGGAAAGCAAATACAGTGGCATGCAAACGTTTGGGCAGCAGTGAACAGTTCAGCAAGTGGAAGATGAATTGAGACACAATATTTTCACCTTTTACACTTTGAAAATACAGAAAAGCAAAGGTTTGGGCCTCCTGCATAGTCAGTAGCTAGTAGCCCCCTCCTTTGGAAACTATCACAGTGTATAAATAGTAAATATCTTGGTCAAAGTTATCTGAGAGCTCAAGTCTCCTGGGGTTCCCATTCGTTTGCAGGCTGCTGCTTTGTTTCCCTTTTTCACTCTAAAACTGTGGAAAACAAAAATAATAATGCACTGATATTGCTTAAAATATTGCAAAAGTGTGTTTTTATGTTTAACTTCATGCCTCTTTACTTGGAGATCGTTTCATCTTCTACTTTCTTAACTGTTCATATTTAGAAATGAAGACCAGGAGTGCAGAAACTTTTGCATGATGCCACAACTGTATATGTGTCAAAATGTCAAACTGCCACTAACTTATGCAAAAAATCTCACCAGGTTTCTTCTAGTACCTCTTTTTTTTTAACTTCTCCTCATAATTAGCAAGTTGTGAATGTGTTTCCAGTGCAGCCAAACAAATTACTGTCACTTCCAATGAGGATTTTTTGCCTTTCTCAACTGTCTATGATCTGGTTTCATGTGATGTGCAGCACAGTGCAGGTAGTTTCCCACGCATCAGCAGCAGGACATGCACAGTGAAGTTGTTGATGTCTTTGTTGAACCTGTGGTTTGTGTTTCATGTCTTGACACATTAATCAGGAACAGTCAGCATTAACACATGTGTTGCTCTTCCTGTGATTGCATCACCAAAAAAAACAACCTCAGTTCACAGAGAAACAGATTCAGCCTGTGTTCAGAAACTGAGATTTAAAGAGGAACTATGCAAGATTTTTACCTTTTTTATTCAGCTTTGTAGTAATTGTGCTGGTTAAATGAGGTGTTACGAGGGAGAATGGAGGCTCTTTGCCTTTCACTCAGCGTCTCATGGCCGAAAACCAACCGTACAAGCTCAGAGCCTCCGACCCGGTGTCCCAGATCTCGTATCGGTGGCATCACAACACGTATCCTGTGATCTCTTGTTTATGACAGATAAGACTACATAAATATTGTGACACGTGTATCATAAAAAGATTTTATCCACCGCACCCCCGTCGGCTTCGTTGAAGACAAAAACAAATGCACATGGCCGGGACCTGCATAGTTCCCCTTTAAAATGAGCCGTCAGGACTTCCTGTAACTTTGTGATGTCACAACAAAGCAGTCACTGCTCTCGGCCATGTTTCCCCCTGGACCCACCATCCAAAACTTGCTTTATTTTAAATGAATTGCACAGAAAACATTCAGCCAATCAGAAGAGAACCGCTCAGAGTCTGCTCTCCTCTGATTGGCCGACTGAAGCTGAGCTCGATAGTTACCAGGAGACTGTTTTTGTGTGTGTTTCTGCAGATTGTGCGCTGCCCCTCTTTGCCCTGCGAGATCTCGGCTCCTGAGGAGTGTTTGTGGACGGACCTGATGATCGAGAAGCAGGTGCACGGGCGCCAGGCCAACCACTACGCCTGCGTGAAGAGGGCGGACGGCTCCTGCTCCTGGTACCGCGGCGTCGCACCGCCCAAGAAAGAGTTCCTGGACGCCGAGGACCCTTAAAAAAAAGTCACTTCGACGACAGACACACACACACATACGCGCGCCTGACTGCCCACTGCACAGCCTGACGAAAATAAATGTAAACGATTCCATTGAAATGAAACATAACAACATCAGGCAAAGTGATTTTTTTTCTTTTTTTTTAAATAAAAAAAACAAACAAACAAAAGCTAATGTAAGTGAAAATTACCCGCTGGTCTGAAAACAACCTCTTTGCAGTCAGTTTAAAGCAACTTGAAGCAGCATTGCTCAACGTTAACTGACTCAGAAGAGGCTCAGAGGTTGTTCTCAGACACAGCGTCTTGTCTGCAGAGAGATAAAACAAAAGCAACAAAAAAAAAAAAAACGAGAAATAGACTGGTCGAGTGATGATGTAACTTCCTCCTGAGGCTGGCGTCAGGAGGATTTAAATAAATTCTCGTTGTTGAGACAGAGCACTTCCTGCCCGGCAAAGCTCTTCAACAGCTCTGCTCTCCGACTCAATCGCAATCAATCAATCAATCAATCAAACAATCAATCCCCGATCTACGATGACGATCATTCGTTACCCATTGTGTTTCTACTTTTTATTATTACCTCATTCTCCATTTTTATTCCAAAGCCAAATTCCAAGTTGCCTTTTTTTTAAAAGATGATTGTCTCCTCCTTCTCCCTCTCCTCCTCCTCCTCCTCCTCCTCCTCTTCTTCTTCTTCTCTGCGAACACTATTAGTTTTACTGCTTCTCTCATCTTCTTCTTCTCTGCTGGGAACTGTTTGGCCGGCCCGGTGACATCGGACGCCCACGGCATGTTTTCTACTCTTTTCTTTAAAAAGAACATGATTCATCTCGCATGGCTGATATGTTCTGGTTTCATTCGGTGAAAAAAAAAAAAATCCTCTCTCGTAGTGTTTTTTTTGTTTTGTTTTGTTTTGTTCTATTTTGTTGTTTTAATTTCGCAGCCTGTGACAGTCGCAGGCCTCACTGGACCAGTCTATGCTGTGTGAAGATGAGCGCTCTAAATTAAAAACCTGCTCGTGAGGTAAAAATGGAGAAAAAACAACCGCCCCACAGTCCAATCAGAAATATCCCCCTCACTGCAAAAACTCAAAATCTTTCCAAGAATATTCGTCATATTTCTTGTCAAAACGAATCCCTTTCCACTTAAAATGACTCATCACTTAAAAATGTACTTGTTTTTACATAATTTCACTTGTTTCAAACTAATTTTCACTTGAGATAAGCAGAAAAATCTGCCTGTGGAAGCAACTTTTTTGTGCTTGTAATACAGTAAGAAAGAAAAACTTGCACCACTATCAGATTTTTCTGCTTATTTCAAGTTAAAAAAAATGCTTGTCTAGCAACTTTTATATGATTTTATGTATAATGAGATTTGTTTTGACTAGAAATGACATTTTGACTAGAAATAAGAGAAATATTCTTGGAAAGATTTTGAGTTTTTGCAGTGCTCCTTCCTTCTTTTCTTCTTCTTCACGCTCCTCTTACTCCTCTCTCCCCACTATGTAGCTGTACAGTACCTATGCATATACTTTTGTTGTTATTTGATAATTATTATTTACTGCATTAGAACTAGATTTGCACTTTTTGAGGATGAGTTCCAGTAAAGACAAGAGCCTGAACACTCTGATGTGACAGTTATTATCTTTCGCCCAGACCGACAGATCCACCTCAGGTGCAGATTTTTTTTTTTTTTGCCTATTTTTTGAGTGCTTTTGGTGACCCATATCCACAAAACGCAAGCTTACTTAACTTGCTATCTTTGTCATAACGGATTAAATAGTATTTGCAGTGAAAGAAAAAACAAACAAACAAATGAAAA
Source organism: Decapterus maruadsi (assembly GCA_030347415.2). Taxonomy (NCBI): domain Eukaryota; kingdom Metazoa; phylum Chordata; class Actinopteri; order Carangiformes; family Carangidae; genus Decapterus; species Decapterus maruadsi. Next base: position 4,746,900 of record CM064888.1, on the reverse strand, counting down.
AAAAAAAAAGTGGCGTGTGAGAGGTTGGGATATAAGGGATCTTTTTGCAGATTTTATGTGTGAAAGAGAAACAAAAAGAGCTCGTGGGATGTTACTTCAGTGTCTTTGTATTATCTGTTGATTGTAAATGCAAACAGCAGTTTTCACGGTTTTTCGCCAATATACTCAACTCTCTCGCGGACATTTCATCTCATGAGTAATAAGGTTCTTTAGACGCTTAATGTTATAGCTTTGACTTTGTCTTTCCTGCTCCTCCCCCAAGTTATTAATGAAAGCTTTATCGCTGTCCTAGAAAAAGCAAGTTACTCAATCAAAGTTTACAGTGCTGTTTTATACACCTCAAGCTACATTAACAAAAAAAAATTATATATATGATGGAGTATTAGAGGCATAATTTAAAAGTAAACTCTTTCCATTTTCCATTACTTTGTATTTTTTCAGTGTTATTATTATACCTGTCATGATTTTTTTGTGTGTTCTCGCTGTCTTATGTCTACGATGTCTTTAGCTGTAGTGTCGAGTCGAGAAGGTCCTCTTGCGCTGGAATAACGTGAGAGAGAGCGAGAGAGAGAGAGAGAGAGATGAATCCTTTTTTGGGAGGGAAATGAGAAATGGGTACCTTGTGTGAATAGAGGACTGTGCATGTGTTTGATGCTTTGTGTAAGTCCGGGCGAAGGACAAAATATTCAGTATTATCAAATAAAAACCACACGTTTGAAAGAACTCGAAGGCTGTGTGACTTCATTTTGACTGTTAATTGATGCGTTTTGGATTTTGGTCATTAATACAGACAAGACTCATAGTGGAACCACAATTTCCTAATTTATCCTTCATAAATCCTAAATCCACCATGATATTGGCAAATTTTGAAATTGCCTTTATGGAATAAAGAAAAAAAAAGAAATCCTACATAATATTTGATAATATTAATTTTAAAGATACATTAGGTTGTTCCACTGTTGTGTGGTATATACAGGTGCATCTCAATAAATTAGAATATAATCGAAATGTGTTTGTGTCAGTGATTCAATTAAAAAAGTGAAATTAATACATTATATAATAGAACCAATACAGAATGAAACATTTCAAATCTTTATTTACGTATGTAATTTCTTTTCATTGTAGCTTATGAAGACCTAAAATTCAGTATCTCGACAAAAAAAAAATTGAGAAAGACCAATTTAATAAATTTAAAAAAAGTTTTTAATATGGAAATGTTGGCCTTCTGAAAAGTATAGCCATCTATATGCACGCAATATTTGGTTGGACTTTTCCATGATATTCAAATTTATGCAGATGCACCTGCAAACAATGTACTTATATACCTATATTTATTCCATATTTCCATGTATTTATTGATTCATATTATATCTGACCAATAATAACAACATTTATTGATTGATTCATGTTATATCTGACCAATAATCCAATAATAGCAACATTTATTGATTGATTCATGTTATATCTGACCAATAATAACAACATTTATTTATTGATTTATGTTATATCTGACCAATAATAGCAACAACAACTGTTGAACTTAATCTAGAGGACAGTTTCTTCAATTTTTCACATTTTAATTGAGTGCCAGGAGTTATTTAACCTCCAAACTCGTCTGATATCGGGATGTGAAGCAGTCGAACTTGACCTTCGTTTGGCTGCTGTTACTGTAACCCCCCCCACCTCCTACCACCACCGCCACCACCACCACCACTTTGTGAGATGTGAGAGCGGCGCAGAGAGGCTGATGTCGGGAGCAGGGCAGACAAATACGCTTAAATAGATGTGGTAATCGACTCAACTAGGAAAATATTTGAGAAATGTGCAGGCCGAGCCCAGACCGGGCGGTTTTGTCAGCTCTGTTCATTCTCTCCTCAGTAATGTCAAACAGGACCATAATAATCATCCGGTGTCAGTGTGAGGGGGGGCGTAGGTGGTGGTGGTGGTGGTGGTCATGGTTGTGATGATGAGGAGGAAGAAGAGTGCGAGTTTGAGTGTATTTTCAGAGTGCTGATGCAGGGCGTCTACAGTACAACTGCCCCTTTGTCACTTCTCTATAACCCCACTTTTGTTTTCGACTTCTCCCTTTGTGTATTAAAGCAGTTGGGAAACTCTGGAGTCGGCTACGTGACGTCTCTGAGCTGTTGCTGCAAACTTTTAACGCTTTGCAATCTGTGGTTACTCAAGACTATAGCTTGCAGGAGAGGCAGATGGTAAGGTTTCATCCAAACAAACACAACAATTATTAACAAATCAGCCATGAACAACACCAAAACCATTCACTATTTATAAATATTTATCTTCTTATACACTGATATAATTGATCACATGTTTCTTATGAATTACATGAGGTGATGTATGATGTATTATTGGGTTGAGGGATAAATTTGAACATTTAACACCTTAACATTCAAATAACCTGTTAAAGCCTTATAATTTAATATTTAAAGATGTTTTATTTATACATATATTACTTAAAACAATACATTTTTGAATGATAGAGAAGTGAAATCAGTTTTGTAACAGTATATGAAGGCAATAATATGTATAATTCAAACAAGGACTTTTACAGAATAATTACTTTTCTTAAAATTAATATGATCTGAAGGCCGAATCATCCAAAACATTAACCAAAACAGACATAATTCATACAGCAGAGGGTTAAAAAACCAATACGATTTAATATTCCTGTAAATAAACAACTATAATCCATCAGTTCAGCCTTTCTTTCTTCCTCCTGCTGAGATAAAACCACATCAATTAAATATGGATCAGTCTGGTCTGGTTGAGCTTCACTGTTGTGTCTCTGCTGTCTGTTCATAATTCATACATTTCCATATAAACACCGTCCCTGTGAAGTTGTGACGCCATCCAGTGGCCACTAGTGGACACAGCAGCTTGTTCATGGGAAGTCATGGTCTCTTCTCAATGCTTTCAAACAGTTAGGTTTGGCTATTGTGTTAACATTTACATTATAAGCATTAGTTAAGCATTAATAAATACATTTTATCTATATTTTATAAATACATTTATCACACATGAATACTCATTAGTAGTTTATAAATCGTTAGTTCTTATCAGAGATGAGTATAAATTACATACTAATGAGTATTTATGTGTTATAAATGAAGAATTCAGTATTCAATGCTTAAATAATGCTTAATAGTGTAGTAAAATATATGACAAGGAAATGCAACAGGAAAAACCCTGAAACATTTTGCACACGTAGGCAGTAAAACAACCTCAGGTCGTCGTAAAAGGTGTTACTGGTGGTTTCCATCCAGACTAATAGCACATCGTCGTCATGTGCAAAAGCAAGAGAAAATGTGAAACTCATACTGTACACAATGTTGTTTCCATCGACTGCTGTCATGATCCAAACATTAGGAACTAAACTAAAGGATTCATTGAGATAAACAGCTGCCGGTGCTAATTTTCCAGACGGGTGCCAATAAAAAGAGGACGTGTAACAGGGTGATGTAACTAAAGTAGCTCCAGTAAAACCACAAACCGTGGCTCATCGTCTACAGTAGCTCCTTCTCTGAGTCTTTCACAGTCACATGCTTCGTGTTTATCAGGATTTTATTTCCCTGAGCCTGTTTTTCCAAAGATGGATGGATGGATGGGAACCTATTTAACGTTTTAATCAACCTGACTCAGTTAGGTTCAACATGGAAGTGAGGATTCATCCTCTGTCCATAGTTGTGTAACCATCCCCTTCCACTTTAAAGCATTACTTAGAATAAAGTTGTGATACAGTATGTGCAACACATGGATCATCCCACCCACATTCCCTACACCACATTTGCTGCAGTTCTCGGAGGGTTAAACGAGGGAGTCACGCCATGCACCACCATCACCAGCAGCAGCAGCAGCAGCAGCAGCAGCAGTCGTTCTTATGAGATGTTACTAATGTGAATCATGACTGAAGCAGCTGTCGGAGAAAAAGAAACTCCCCACATTAGTTTGACATTTCCAGTTAAATAGAGCTGATTTTTTTTTCCTTAACTTGTGTGGAGTCATAGCTTAAAGATGCATCACTCACAAACACTCACTACTAGCTACACCTACAGCATTTGCACAATAAATGTCCATTCCTGTATTGAGATATGCCATTTTATCTTGTAACAGCAACCACACAATCTGGATTTGAATTACACTACATCCACTTCTTGTCTTTTCTTTATAATCTATTTATGCCTCCATCTTTCTTATAAAGATCCTGTGCTTTTTTTCCTTCTTCATTCTTGAAAACATGACCGACCCATCTGGAGAAAAACAAAACAAAAAAACACTTAAGTTGTTTGAGAGACCAATTCAGCGATGATTGGTTTGCCCCTTTTTTTGTTAAATTGTTTGACATGTTTTTTTTTTTCTTTCTTCCTGTTCTGTTACTGTAGATATTTTCAGGTCAGGACATTCTGTGCTGCTTCAAATACTGTGTGTCCTCTTTTTTTTTTCCCTTTCCAGTCCAGTCATTACTTTTGAAGAGTGAAATGTTCTCTCTCATAGGCTACACACAAAATACCCAAAATACAGCAGATAGCCTATATACTCTATGCTGAACCTTCTCATATATCTAACTCTCAAACTGCCTCAATTATTCAGTCAGGTATTTTCTTAAAAAGCCAAGTCAATGTTTGAGTGTTGCTGAAATTTGCACTCCATCAATTTGAGTCCATTTATTTCACTTGCTGAGAAAATGTGAAGCGTGGGCAGCTGTTAGAAATTAGTTGATGTTATCTCAAACCTGAGAAAATTCACACCATGTTTATCATTCTTTTGGAGTTTCATACTGGTTTTGACCTTGTCTTTTAACTCTGAATTCCTCTGTGATTAACCCTCTAGGACTCCGAGAGAAGTGTTGCTGCACGGAAATGAATACTGCTATAAAATCATCATACATCATTGTAATTTTCAGGGGTTTTTTTGTTTGTTTTTTTTGCATAAATCTCTTATGCCACTTCAGTTTTGCTCAAAACTACCATAAGTTTTATCATTTTCAAAATGTTATCCCTTGATGTGCCAGTTTGAATAATACATGATGTCAAAAACGCAAAAATTTTTTGATATTTTTTATATATGGATTGTGGGGAGTTGGGGCATTGCTGGTGATTATAGAGTCTTGTATATGTCAAAAAGGAACAACAACATTGATTTAATGGCATTAGTTTTTGTTTTTTTTTAATGTGATGTCAGATTTTAAATTTTGTATCCTTTGGGGATCCTTCAGCTGAAAATGTAGACTTGTGAGAGTGTAGGATGGCATTAGATTTAAAAAAGTAATCTTTTTGCAGAAATGGCTGAAGCTGCACCCTAATCAAAAAAGAAACAGGGTTATGTTAGCTTATCTGCAGCATTTCTCTATAGTTTAATGTTTTAAAGATCGGTTAGTACAATTTTGTGCCAACATTCATGTTAAATTGAAAACATTTGTGTAAAATCTAGCTCATGACATGATTCCTATTAGCTTCATCTGTAGTGTTTTGATGCTAATTAGTGAATGTTAGCATGATAACATCTTTTGGCTGTAACCGCCTTATTTACTGTAATGATAGACCAAATATTAATTGTAAACATTATTTGTCATTTGTTCATTTTAAACAACATGAACAGTTGGAGCTGAGTGGGTTGTTTTTAAGAATGAGCTTGAAGCTAACTAACTGAATACATTAGTCGATGTTGTTGTTATAAAACTAACTAGACTTTGTGTGGGTGGTGTTGACATTTTGAGGGTCAAGCTGCTGCTATTAACCCATATTTTCCAGAACGCCTATAGCGTGTTAGCAAACAGTCTATTATTTGCACTTCCAGTAATATTATGATTCATTCAGACATGTTTGCTGCCTCTCTAGTATTTGGTCTCAACCGTCCCCTGACAGCTGCTTCTCTGATTTGATAACAGTGTAAAAAAAACAGATTTTTTTTTTTTTAATTTTGATATCAGTTCACTCTGAAACAGAATAATATAGAATAATAGCTACGCAGCAAAGCAGACAGTGCAAGTAGCCAACAAAATGACTTTTAACCCAACTCAGATTTATATGTGATATATTAGCATGAGGTAGGTAGTCGACATTTGTGCACAATTTGTCATCGTCACTGCTCGATGAAGCCTGATGCTGTGGAAACAGACTTTCATATGCAAATCACATACTGTAAAAGTTCATTGGGGCTACTTAACTACCACCCACTCTTCCTCTATGTCTGTTTATCACCAGTGCCACCTGCCACCTGTGACATCTGCTCTCTGCAACTGTACTGTGGAAATGCTTATTATGGATTGCACCATATATATGTGTTTTTCTTTTAGTCTGAAACTTATAGAGCCACAGAGTGACACATGGGAGAAGTTGTGGCAATGTAAAAATGTAAAAAATCATCCATTATATAATTGAACATGGGTATTTCATGTCAGTTTTAGATTATGGAGACATTTTATTCAGGCATGCATCAGCTACAACTCTATATCCACCGTTTATCATTCAACCCTATTGATAGCTACAGTACAACAAAATCCCTCGCTATCAAACAGGCGTGATAGACACTGGATTTTACTCATTTTTAAAGCTCTCACTGGTCTCTTACCATCCTATATTAAGTCTTTAGTATATTTTAATGCAAGTTAAATCATGCACGTTCAAAAGACTGGCTCACACTGCTGCAGGTTCCTTCTGTCAACAAACACTGAATTTGGAAAGTCCAGTTTGCACCTGCAACCTGAAACACTCTGCAAAACCATCTGAAACGTACCACACTTTTATAATAGGACAATTTAAATATTTTACCTCCAACTGCTCCTGTTTTTATGTTTTTGTCACTTTTACTTATTCTTATTTTGGATATGCTTGTATATCTCAAACGTTTTGCATTGTGTCTTGTCCTCAAATGTTTTGTGTCTTGTCTCGGCTATATTGTAATTATTTCCGAGCTTAAACAAAGGTTATAATAATAATATTAATAATATGTCAGAATAATTTAATTTCTGTAATAGTAGCCTACACCATCAGAGAGAAGAAGAGCAGATGCTCTGGTAGAAGGAAAGATGAAAATCACCACGGACTGAATGAAAAGTGGCTGAAAAAGTTCAAGAGTGGAGAAAGGGTCAAGTGCAACAGAAAGAGGTCGGCTCTGCAGAGAGGAGGGGTGGGGGGTGGGGGGTGGAAGGGAGGGGGAGAGGATGAAAGACACAAATAGATTTAATGAGTTAAAGAGAAAGAGAGGAATGTAGTCATGCCCATAGGAGACGTACAGTATATAGCACGTGTGAATGAAGAACAGAGGGACGTTGAGCATTAAAGGCTTTCAAACAGAGTTCGTCTGAATAGTGTCACTGGTCCTTAATGGCATGTGCAGAATATATTTAGCTCTAGTAGCTGTATGAAGCCATGCAGAGGAGACTCTTTGACAACTGCTTGCATACTTTCACACCTTTTTAATAGTCAGTTGATACACATAACACATGCATACCCTTTCGTTCTGTCATCTGGTCATTATAGCTTCCACTACTGTTGACATTACTGCTCCCTCATGGTGTAGTGGGGAGAGAAGATGCAGGTGCAATATGTTTTAAATTCACACTGGTTTGCACCTCGCTGTGTGTGTGTGCATTGTCAAAGTAAATAGAAACTGTTAGAAATAATGAGATGCCATTAGTGGATTAAAATTCCTCCCACTCTCTCTGCATTTTTATGGGGTTTCTATAATTGAATCCTGCCTGGACCCTGATGTTGTGCGTGCTAATTTCAATAAGACACAGGGACCCTCTTAAAGACCAGACCTTATGACTCAGGGGGGAAAAAAACACCACATCAAGGCTCTTTTCATGTCACGTCAGTTGATACGGTTGCACGGTTAGTACTCCAATAAAAATATAAATAAGAATCAGTCAAATGACCACAAACAGCTGACGCACTTTGAGCCTATGGGGCTTTTGGGTTTATGAGGCTACGGGACAGTTGCCTAACCTGCTGCTACTTTTACATTGAAGGCTACCACGGGTATCATTACAGCTATACTGTTTCTATTAATAAGCAGTATAGGTTGACCATCTATAATAATAAACTGGAACAGAATGAATATTAAAGGGATAGTTCAACATTTTGGCAAATTCGTCCATTGCCATAATCCCTTTAGTCATAGCAGTATAGGTTCGTTACCTTTAATTGTAGGTGCAAGCTATTTTTAGAACGGCGGAGCAGAGCGGCGAGCTGCTCAGGAGGCTTATGGGATTTCTTGGTTTCTCTCATCAAATACACAATCCAACAACTCCAAAACGCTCTGGTGGACAAGTTGTGACCTGCACATTCACCACGCTATGAGATAATAACAGAACGTTACCAGACAGAGTTGTTTTAGAGGTAAATGCAGAGACTGCTTGCCAAATAACTGCCTCCGATGGGAACGCGCATCAGTAGTTTTGCATGAATTTACCTCTAAAATAACTCGTAGCGGTTTCTTATTATCTCATAGCGTGGTGAATGTGCATGTCACAACTTGTCCACCAGGATTATGACAATGGGCCAATTTGCCAAAATGTTGAACTATCCCTTTACTGTAAACTTCAACACAAAAATGTTCTACTTTTCCTCTAGTTGCATGTATACACAATATAAGGTGAGTGTGTGTTTGCTCAGCTCTGACTAAATGAAACTGTGTGTGTGTGTGTGTGTGTGTGTTACTGTAATGTGTGGGTGCGGAGCAGGAGGAGGATACAAGGTTGCGTGCATGTGTGTGTGTACATTTGTCATCACTTCCAAGAATACTTCAACAACTGTTCAAAGTAACACAGCAGTGTGTGTGTGCGTGTCTGTATGCAGCACGTCTCTTCTTTTAAATGTGTTTATGAGCCGTGTTTTATGTGTTTTATTAAAGCGAGTTCACAAACATCCATCAACAACATGAATGTCAGAGTGACAGGTTGTCATGTGGACAGCGGTGGAGGCTGAATTCAACGAGTGAGGTCAAGTGTGCGAACATGAGGCAGGAGGGAGGAGAGAGACAGAGAGAGGGAGTGAGAGTGGAGAGTGTTTGTACAGAGAGTCTGTCAGAGTCTGGTGGCAGTCGGAGGAGAAAACACTGAAGCTCGGCTTATTCAATCAAGCTTCTCTCCCTGTGACCAGAGCAGGAGCCTGCAGCTTCTTTTTTTTTTTTCTTTAGTCAAGTATGACGCCGTCTTCAGAGAGGGAGTAAAAAAAAACAAAGAGAGATGCTGAGAGGATACTGTTGAGCCTGAAACGCTGGTTGTTGTTTTGTTTTGTTTTGTTTTTTTCTCTCCTGATAACTCCTGAATTCACCGCTGTTGTGATGGGGACGGTTAGCGAGCTGTGCGCCTCCAGTTTCCAGGCATTTCTCTGTCCTACTGTACGAGCAGGAGCACCTGCTGCAGCCACAGGTAAGAAAACAACGCCTCCCCTTCAGAAAACAAACAGCGAACACGAACAGCATCTTCTTATTCTCATTTTAATTGATGGAAACAGGCTTTGTGTTTCACTCTGTGTCAAATGAACTGTATTGTATTGTGTTTCTGTATTCATAGTGTATTTGTTGTGTATCTTTACTGTATGTGAAGATAAGCTGGGAAAGGCAGGAGAAAGTGTTTGATATGACACAGTGACACAGTTTGTCTAGATCATGAATATTTTACTTACATTTCATTGAAAAATGACTTGAAATGTTGATATTTTGAATTATTGTGATGAAATGTTTGTGATTTTTGTGTTGAAACTCGTGTTTTTTTGTGTTTCTTACTTTGTTAAATTGACTTAAAGGAGAGGTCAGACTTGTAGCTGAGTTTGTGCTGAGACCAGAGATGCCATACATGAGGGGTTGAGGTGTTTTAATAAAAAGGTAGAAGAAATTGAGGCACAGAAGAACTATTACAAAAAAAAAAAAAAAGCACAAAAAGGTTGAAATTCAAATCACACATTATCATTTTTTAATATAACAGGTCTTTTGTTGGCTCATGACATCCAATAAATGACAGACAGACAAACACAGGGAGAGCGAGACTGGCACAAAGTGCTATCAGTGTTCAGTTGCCGTGGTGATTTGTAGTTAGGTTATCAAGACACAGAGCGTGTGGTAGGCCTAGTGCGTGTGTGTGTGTGTGTGCAAGTGTGTGTGTGTCATGCTGTGTTTTTGACATTTCTGTGGTCATGCACACACATGAGTCAGGCAAAGTGTGTGTGTGTGTGTGTATACGTCGTCTATGTGTGTGTGTTTGTGTGAGATGGTGGGCTTGATTTGAGAACATGACGCACACCCATCGTCCTCTGGTCCAGGATCCTCCTCTCCAGTGGGTGCTTCAGTGACATAATCTCCATCGCTGCCCACTGGTCTCCCTCTACGCAGGTACTTTGTTTCACACTGCTCATTCAAAAGCCGTCGTTACACAATGAAAGCAACAACACTGGTTATCGCTGTTTGGCAATACATGCTTAAAGGGATAGTTCAATATTTTGGCAAATTGGTCCATTGCCTTATCCCTATAGTCATAGCGGTTTGTTACCTGTATTTATCGGTGCACAGCTAGTTTTAGAACGGTGGAGCAGAGCCGCGAGCTGCTCAGAGCTACACTACGGAGACTAATGGGATTTCTTGGTTTCCCTCATCAAATACACAATCCAACAACTCCAAAACGCTCTGGTGGACAAGTTGTGACCTGCACATTCACCACGCTATGAGATAATAACAAAATGTTACGAGAGAGTTGTTTTAGAGGTAAATTCGTAATCAAGAAATCCCATTAGTCTCCGTAGCGTAGCTCTGAGCAGCTCATGGCTCTGCTCTGCCATTCAAGAAATACCTTGCACCGACAATTAAAGGTAACGAACCTACTCCTAAGACTATATAGGGATTATGGCAATAGACCAATTTCCCAAAAAATGTTGAACTATCCCTTTAATGACTTTTTAAGTATAGCTGGGCCTGGACTTCCTCTTCTCATGTCATTTCCTTGTCTTCATTCTTCTTCTTCATTATTACAAGCCTCAAGGCCTCAGTGATGTTTTTTCAGAGATAAGCCCTTTCAGCTGTGAAGTGGACTCAGTCGTACAGCTTTGAGGATGATTAACAGCTTTATATTCACAATTGAAAACGCTGAAGAGCTGCTTCACGTTCTCTTGGTTTTTGGTTTAATATACTCCAGTTATTCTGGATAAACCACTGTTTATTCAGGCGCCATGAAAACGGCTCTCAGGTTGATATTTACCACCACAAAGAGGAAAAAGAAACATGTCTTTTTGTTTGGGTGAACCGCCGGACCCTTTAAACTGTTAAATTGCAGCCGCTCTTCCTCATCCCTCCTCAACATATCCTGTTTTTCGGTGTGTCCAAACTCTGAATAAAGCACCAATTCAAACGCAGCAGCTGCAATCGTTCGCCCTCCTCCTTTCCTCTATCCTTCCCTACATCCTCTTCTCTTCTCCCTCTTTTTTCCCCCTGCACACACAGGCCATGTCCATGTCTGATATCAAACCTGTTTCCTCAAGTCTTCACGCCCATTTGGATAAATACGTCTGCACTCGTGTTATTCTAGCGATAATTAATTTCCATTTCGCTTTACCTCATGTATCCTCTTCCTGCTTCAAGGGAGAGAAGCTTATGTTGCTGCCAAGTCTTTAATCGTTGCAACAGGGTGGGGTGCTAAAACCTGAGACATTCACACATACCCACACCCATTAAAACTGATTTTATGAGCGGATTCACACACACCTATAAAAATAGATACAAACTTTTAAAACATGAAAACTTGTAAACACATTTTTTTACACACTCCTTCCCCAAACAATACAATGTCCAAATGACAAGACATGCTAAAGTAATAAAACACATTCTTGTCTTTTGAGGTCACACTTGACTTTAGAAGTTGAAATTTTAACTTTAGACTTCACAATTTTGACACATAAACATATTCTGTGCAATATGTACAGGAATATTACAAACATAAACTGTTTGCTGTCATGTACTTGAGTGACATTTTGTCCTCCTGAGAATAAAAACTGGTTGAGAAGTTAGGAATGACAATGAAACAACAAAATAGCTCATACACAGTGATGACAGATTCACCATGTAAAAGCATAAAGTACACTCTTACTTTGTGTTCCATATGCAATATACTGTTTATTCCATTATAGCTATTCATTTGGCAGCTGCAGTAACCATCTCATTTGCAGAGCAGAACATCACTGTTGATAAAACTAACCTTAAAAGCTCCAACAACTCTGAGGTTTAGGTTCAGGTTCAGGTTCATCCTCAGGTTCTGGGGTATTTTTAGACTGTCTAGCACACACAGCATGTTTATGATCTTCCCACAGATTTCCAGCGATTGTTCAAGTCAAGGGGGGTGCAAGGTGGGTTTTTGTTATAGCCTAGAAGAAAGATGCTTTAGTTTCTCGACTGACTGTAGGACATTTGCATGCAGTTTTATTTGGTACTTTCATTTCCTGTGCCACTGACTGCCACACACAAACCAGTATATTTCCATTTCCTTGTTTTGGCAGCTGGCAAAGGGGGGGGGTTCTGAGAATTATAATAGATAGATAGATAGATAGATAGATAGATAGATAGATAGATAGATAGATAGATAGATAGATAGATAGATAGATAGATAGATAGATAGATAGACAGACAGACAGACAGACAGACAGACAGACTGCTGTCTACTTCAGCCTTAGCCTAAGGTTCAGTTTGGTTTGGTCTCATTGAGCTTGTGTGTAAAACAAAATTTAAATGTGTAAAAATGTATGTTTTTGTGTCAAAAGAACAAGAAATTTGATATTACTGTAATTGAATAGCCCGCACAGGCTGATGTTGAAAAGTTTTGAAAAAGTCGTGTTAAAAGTATTGAAAAACGGGTCATAGCGATCCTAAAAAAAGCTGTAGCATAATAGATAGATCATGGATGTATTATAGAGATAGATAGACAGATAGTTAGTTAGTTGGTGAGCTGCTCTCTGATTGGCTGCTGCCATGGAAGCCACGCCTACGTCATCCTGCTCCAGCACCGGCTGTCCTTGCTGCACGCACACAGACAGTTGTCATTAACTGCCAGTCTAACGGTTCCTGACTGACTGACGACAAAACACCGACACATTTCGACTCCTTAAACTCGCTTAAAAGTGGGGAAGAAAACGTCTTATCTCTCTCAACCAGCGGCTCAGACCACAGACATGGTGTTAAAGTCTGAAGACGGAGTTGGTAAGTTGCCTGAACCCGCTTTAGGCTACAGTAAGCAGGGCTAACTTGGAGGCTAACCAGCTAACGTAACTTCATAACTAACGGCTACGTAGCCGAAGCTACTTTTACTACTTTTGCTGTTGCGTTGTTGATGTTCAATTGCCTTCATAAAGAGTCGTAACAACACGCAACAAGTTCCTCGTCCTCCTAACTGATTTGTTTAATACTCTTTGTCAGTCTTCATTAACTGGCACAAGAGATTCATTCTTATTAATCTGGATTGAGGCCAGAGCCCATGGGGGTTCGTGCTTATTGTGCAGCAGCAACTTAACTATTCATGTGTGTGTCTATAAATAAATACAGTCAATGCGCCCATTTACTGGTTGGAAATGAAAGGAATTAATGTCTTTTAATGCCTCGGTTTCTGGTTTCTTGCATGTGATCCAAGAGCTGGATACAGTCAATAATATATAAGAGAGGGAGTATATGCCACAAAACAACAACAACAACAACAACAACCAGACATAATAACTAACTGTAGCTCGGCTTCTTCCTCGCAGCTGCACTGGTGTTTCCTCTAACATTTTGATCCTCTCTCTCACAGGATGTGCGGTTTTTTTTTTTTTCATATCCAGTCAGATAGCTATCAGATCATGGGAAGTATCCGTCAAAAATAGATCACAAAAATGTTTTCAAAGTGCAAAAGTTGCATAATGTGAACGTGAAGTTGTTGTTTTTCTGCTGCCTTATTTTGAAGCGTAGTCACAACACTGGTAGTCCATTTTTATTTGCCCTTTTCCTGTCTTCACATACAGTAAGGATATCTTTCTGTCCTTCCTTGGGCACATTTTGTTCTTCACTGTTCATCCCCTGTTTTGATTTGTTTTTCTGTTGCTTTTTCTTTCTTATTGGACTTTTCGAGGGCCTTGGGGGCCGTGCGAATGTATGAATCAGTCACCAGGCAGGGAGTTTACCATAACCACAGGATTTTTTATCACTTTGTTTGGCTTGTTATCCTCCAGGCCAAGGGGACAATTATTGCTTTGTAAACACTGAAGTGGACAATTATTGCCTTGTCGATGGCACCAGACGCTTGAATCGCTCCAACCGTGGAAGGAGGACAAATAATTTTCTAGTCATAACCACATACGGCTTCGCCTTAGGTCCTGGGTCAGCTGCCGTCCTGCTGTCGGTGGTGTGTGTGTGTGTGTCTGTGTGTGTGCTGTGCTCATTTCTGCAGGAAAAACGCATGTGATGATGAGCAGAGACAGAGAGAAGACTGATTGAATCCGTGCAGATCTCTTGCTTTATAATGAGGGCTGTAAATTGGCATTTCGTCTGATGCAAGTGTTCGTGTGTTTTATGAAAGGAGCAGGTATTTCCTTTCCATTCCTGGGATTGGAACGAATGATAAATGAAATGAAAGTAACTAACTAAACTGCACCACCACCTCCCCACCCACCCCTCGCTCTCCCTCGGACGCCGGTGTCCACGTGGGGGAGCCTGTGTTAGATGCTCCATTCATTGAAGGAAGGAGCGAGGAGGGAGGAGTCAAGATGGACAGGAGGAGGGAGGGGGAGAGAGAGAGAAAGAGAGCGAGAGAGAGATGAGGGTTCAAGGGTTTCCCCCCTCACACACATTCACACACACTTACACACACACTCGTCGTCCTCCTCATTTAGCTGCAGGCCTGCCCCCCCTCCTCTCTCTCCTCTCCTCTCCTCTCCTCTCTGCTGGACTGAGTGCCTGAGGATTAAAGAGGCAGGGAGGCCGGACTACTAGAGGACCACAGGATTGGGATTGGGATTGGGATTGTGGATTGTGGATTGGGAAGATCAGGCTCGACTGGATTATTCCTGTGCTGTTGGGACAGCAACCACGAGACTGGGCTGCAGGAAGCAGCAGCGGCAGCAGCAGCAGCAGCCTGTTTGGTGCTGTACTGTGGAGTTTGTGACGAGGTTGGACGGGACAGTTTTGTCTTTTCTCTGGAGCTCAAACTAAAAAAGAACGAAAGAAAAGAGTGAGAGAGGGAGTTTTTTCTGCGCTGGGACCAGTGACGCTTTCTCTGGTATGAATCTCAGGATTGTGACACAAATGTGTAGGTGTTTGTCGGTGCGTCATCATCGTTACTTCTGCATAAGAGCCAATTTGCAGAAACTGCTCTAAATGAGTGTGTGTGTCGTCATGTCTTCCTCAGAAACCTCATGACAGCCGGAAATCCAGCCAGGCAGTTTGGTAAACTGCTGATTGATCAACATGGTTAGGTGTTTTTTTTCTCATATATCAGTGCGTCTTTCAGCGGATGTGACACATTGCACAACTTAGAAAGCAGTGGAAGTTAGTAAGAAAAAGAGTGAAGTGGTGAGTCTGGATGTGTTGGTTGCCCTGAGCAGCTGGTCATCAGCAGCATTGCTAAGGCAAGGTATCCCATTACTTGCGAAACACAAACACACACTCTGTGACCTCAGGACTATATGTAGAGCAGCTGATGGAGGAGGCTGAAGACACATGTTGTCAACGTCCATCATGATGCGAGTGTTTTTGTTGTTGACATGACGATATAAGAGCGTTAGTTTGCGTGTTATTTCCTCTCTGGATGAGGAAGCGAGGTAGTGAATGCCAGTTTCACTGCCTCTCTGCTCACAATGCTGTGTTATATATTCTTGTCCTCAGGTTTATAATAAGAGCTACTCTGGCCTACTTGAAGCTTTCTCTCTCTCTCTCTGGAAAAGACTAATAATAATGAGCGAGTGCGTCACTGTCTGTCACAGTATGTAAATAATACCAGAAGGCTGCTGCACCTGTCACATCACACTGGACTTTAGTCAGAGGTGGAAGTAGGAATAATGACTTTTCTCATCAATGTCACTTATTCTCATTTGGATATCAGCGGTTTTGCACAGGCTTATAATTAAAAAGTTGCTTTTTTTAATTCAGCAAATTAGATTCAGTCTGAAATAGATTATTAATATTATTATTTCGAACATGTAAGGTCGTATAAAACGAGACTGACAGAAGACAAAGCAAACAACAACCAAAAAAACAGACACACACACACAAAAACAAACAGTAATAGAACAATTAATCGATTAATTGAACGATAGTCAACTATTTTGATATTCGGTTTGAGTAGTTTCTTACAAAAAAAGTCAAAATTATCTGATTTCAGCTTCTTAAATGTGAATATTTCTGTTGTTTTTTTGTTCCTTTATGACGATAAACTGAGTATCTTTTTGGTTTGTGGACGAAACAAGACATTGGAGGACGTCACCTTGTGGTTTGGGAATCACTGACACTGACTAACTCACATTTTTCAAGTACTTTGCTTGTGCCTCGTGTCCTTTTAAGTTGTTCATGTTGTTTTTCCGAGCTGGTCCGGTCTGGAGGTTGAAGCTGACTAAATCTGGTCATGATGGCGAAGTCAAATGAACAGTTAACTTGAATTCCTCAGCGTGACTCCTCTAATGAGGCTGATAGACGACAGCAGCAGCAGCACAGCTTGACTCGTTCTCTGTGGCTCCTTGTTACTTAACCATAATTATTTGCCTTTTTGTTTATGTTTATCTCTGGTAACATTTAACATAGCAGAACGCAGAAACTTTAATATAAGCCCCCCCATTGGAGAGCAGCTATAGTGTATGTTTGAAAGTCTTCATGTGCACATCAGCGCACTAACTCCTCAGACAGTGTTTCCTTTCTTATCGCTCCCTTTCGGGGTTTTTTTTCCCCTCTCCCATGCTTTCATAAGAAAAACCACAAACCATTCACTGACAGATCTGCATTTCCCTCTTCACCTTATCGTTCCTCTGCAGATATTTTGTGTGTGCACGAGGGTGCTTAAGCTCCTGTTGTATCAGAGGACACACGCAGTTGAACAGTTAAGGGTGTGTTTTATATGGAGGGTGGAGCGGGCAGCGTGGATATTCAAGATTAAACAGATCTAATGTACCATTTCTATACTTACACCCATTTACTGTATGGTGCTTTTTTTTTGGAGAGCATTGAATTCAATCAAATGATTCATTCAGCAACTAAATAAATGAATCATTTATAATGTTTGTAGTAATAATTATAAAAGGATTTGATGTTTCCAGACCCTCAGATGTGAGAATGTGTTGTTTTGTTTGTCATAAATTACATATAGGCCTAGATATCATATAGTTGCTTACAGCCCTGCAGTTGATAACCAAGGCTGATTATTTCCAACAAATGACATTTCATGTAGTTATATGCAGATATTTTCAGTTTAAAGTCGGATGCAAAACTCCTCAAGGCACTTTTTTACTTTTTTTTTAATGTGCAATACCAGTGACAAACATTTAGCAACATAAAGACATGACACAGCACAAGACAGGAAAGACACAGCAACACAGTAAACATGGATTGAGATAAACTGTGATGAGGAGCAAAACAAGAAAAGAGGAGAACAATAGTGTGTTATTAGACAAACCTGCCTATTATTGTTGTTAATATTAACGTGGCATGAGAAACCAAACCTGTCCTGCAGTTTGTTCCGTGCTGCACTAATCTGCCTCATTGTGTTGCAGCTTTGCACTAATCACATCCAAACTGTTGAGTCAGTGTCGAAGCAATCAGCTGTTTTTGTTTTGTTTGGTTTTGCTTCGTCCCAGTTAACAATTAGTTGGCAACTCTGACGATAATAACACTCAGCCGAAGTGTCATTTAATCAACGACACAGAAGTTTTCCTCCGTTCTTCTTCACGCCAACGCGTTTTCTGTCTTCTTCACTTCACTGTTTCAACGGCCGCTGTTTTTATTTTAATGAATGTTATTTGTAGCAGCGAGAAACTGAAATATATCGTTGCTTTTGTTTCCTCCTGTGAGCTGCGATATTATTTATTATGACCAGAAGTCATCATGTTTCAGCTTGTGTGTGTGTGTACGTCTGTATTAGAGGGGGTTTGATTTCATCCTCCAGTTTGGGGTTTGGATGATGATGGTGTGGTTGAAGGGTGTGTGTGTATGTGTGTGTGATGGGGGGGGTTATGGTTGATGGATCAAAGATTGCGTTGCCATAGTGACCCAGAGCAGTGGGATTCTCAGGTCTCTCATCTTCCTTTGTACATGTGTGTTTATGCAGCGTGTCTATTCTGTGTGTGTGTGTGTGTGTGTGTGTAGGAGAGAATATTTGATCTTTGTGTTTGAGTGCTACATTTAACTCTCTCTCTCTCTCTCTCTCCTCAGTGCCTGATGACCTCAGTCCAGAGGAGAAACAGGAGCTGGAGAGCATCCGCCGCAGAAAACAAGAGCTCCTGCAGGACATACAAGTAAGAACAACACTGAAACACACACACACACACACTGACTCACAAAGACCTCCTGAGCTGAGTGACGGCAGAGTACGGTACAGTAGGCTCAGAGTTTGAATCTAGTTCCCAAATCCTTAAGAAACCTCTGTTGGACATTTTGTTATGCCGATAATATCATAAATGACACTTCATCACTGAATAAATCACACATGTTGTTGTTTACATGTTGGATCAGACGAGGTGTTTCTCTGCTGATACCTGTTGTATCAGAGGGAGAAAGGTCAAACAGCCAAAAACAGACAGATATTCACTGGAAATCCAAAAACAACATGCTCTCAACCTTCCAAAAGTATAAAACGGTGCTGAATCCTCACAATAAAAGTCCACATAGAAAACTAAACAACACCTGTGTGTGTAATTCATGCAGTAGCCTGCCTCATACACACTGAAGAATTGTTCATGTGGCAATAAATACTTCAAACTGGAGTACAGTCCTGTACTTCTTGTACATTTTCTATGTACAAAAATATTCACTGTCATTATTTTAATCTTTACTTGATGAGGACATGCGCAGCTCACAATGTTTTATTTCTTTAATCAGGGTGGGAAACTGAAGTAAAACCTGAGGTGAATTCATCTGGAGTTCAGCTTCTTGGCCTCCAGTCGGTCTCTGTTTTCTGTCGTCAGTGATTACCGCTCGGACCAAACGTTTTCTCAACAGGGCAGCAATGAAAGGGAGTTTGTTTTTTGTCCCTGCTGTGAACTCTGTGGCTTTGAACCCTGTGTGGACTGTTGTTGCAAGTCTCTCTCTTTAACATAACTATTTCTTTTAAAGGATAGTTTCACAATTTTTTTTTAACCCTAAACCTTTTTAATACAAAAGTCAAAAAAGTGTTAGTGTTAGTTTTCCACTTTGTGTCTCCCTGAACAGTTTGTCTCTGTCGCAGTGGGAGAAGAGTCATACATGGTTTTGGAAGGAGTCCACTTGATCAGTGTAATAATATGATGCCTCATATTAACTTCAGGCAAACATTACAGATTGTGGGTTTTGTCACACATGACTAATAATTGACATTAAGAATGGATATTTTAATGTTCACTCACTGTATGAACAGGAGGAAAAACAGTTGGGGGACTTGACTGTTGCTTTTAGACAGATTTTTTTTTAGAAATAAATAGTTTTTAAATCATTTACATTTTTTCAGATTAGTGCAGAATTACAGGAAAAACAAAACCACACAGAGCTTTGTTTGCTTCTCCTCTCATCACATTGTTCAAGTCGTTCTTTCTTCTCTCTTTGTCCTTCACTAGATTTATGCCTCCATGTCTAGACCACAGAGCCTAGGGAGGTGTGCTTCAGTCCACACACACATTTATATATATACGTGTGTGTGTGTGTGTGTGTGGAGGGTAGGGGGGTTATAGGGTATGACCACCGGAGCGTTACTGTATGCATTCAAGACAGATGATCCTCTTTGTTGTGTGAGGAATCGGATGCATGTGCATGAGGGGGGTGCACCTCTCAGTTTCTCTCTCTTTCTCACACTCACACACACACACCAGCGTCTGCAAGTATTCACATCCTTTCTTTTTTCCCCCCTACTTTTTCGTTATCTCGCAGCCTCGACAAAAGCAAAAACAGGATTTTAGAAATGTTTGCCTTGGTCGCTGCCGAGGTGAATAAGAAAAGAAGTCCAGCAGTGAAGATGTGAGATATTTCCAGAGGGACAACGTCACGTCTGGTTCGCTCCAGACTCATGACGTGCAGAGCTGAGGCCAAACAGTTCAGTCCTGGTTTCATCATCAGACCAGTGAATCTTGTTTCTCACACTCTCAAGACTCCATTAGCTGCCTTTTTTTTTTTTTTTTACAAACTCCAACAGCTTTCATGTGTCTTTGACTGAGAAGAAACATCCGTCTTCCCACTCTGCCATAAAACCAGGATCCTTGTGCTGCAGTGACGAGTTATTTATAGTCCTTTTAAAACAGCACGTGTAAAACATAAGATCACTGAGTTTTTGTTCATAAGGATAAGAAGAAATGCTGTTAACACTTTATAATAAGTATGCACTATTAAGCATTAGTTAAGCATTAATAAATACTGAATTCTCCATTTATAATGCATGAATGCAGTTTATAAATGTGTTATAAATGATTTAATGCTTAATTTAATAGCGTGTACTTATAAAGTATAGAGTGTTACTGAAAAGCTTCGTCCACCGACTGTCCTACAGTAAATGAATTCCAACAAAGAGCTGACGCAAACAACTCTGGCTAATTTATTAAAGGGGTTGTGGGGTGAACTGATGTTGGGGGTTTAACCAGCCCCTCCAGGCAGAGAGAGAAGCCCCAGACAGACCTCACACCCCCCCTCCCCACCTCTGGAGGTCAATGTAAAAGATCCCTATGTCCATGTTGTTGTGTTTCTGTCTGAAGATGAATATCATCAGATATAATGTAATATTATAATCCTGTTTCACTCGCGCTTTAAAGGAGAAAAAGACAAATGTTTGATGAGGGATGCTGAAGTTTCAGAACAAAAATTCACATCCAATAAATTTCCTACTCCTCAGTCGGCAAGGACAGCATCCAAAACACAAACGCACCCTCAAGGCCGCGATGCTCTTAGTAGATTGATGGAGTTTATTACAGAGGTAAAAACTCTCGCTTTGCCTTTCTGTCCTCTATGCCCCTCCCCCCTCCCCCCCCTCCTCTTGTCTTTACCCTCGGGGGGGCACATGGGTAAATGAGGCATGAAATATCCTAGTAATGGAGACAGAGGATGCTGTTGGTTCAGGGTTGTAGCCATGGAAACGCACATGGAGGAATCCAGACGAGTGAAGTTATTTTAACCTCAGGTGAGGGTGACGTGATGTTGTAGCCTGGGTTGTGGCCTCGTCTTGTTTCTGCTTCTCTTCTTCTATTATTATCTTTAGTCCTATTTACCTTTTCTGCTGCGCTCGAGAGTTTCTCCATCTGTTTCTACTTCCTCTGTTCTCACCTCCTCCTCCTCTAAACCTCCGCCCCTGAGCAGCTTTGCTAAGCCAGTCAAAGTCTTTGATCCTGCATACTCTCCGTCCCGTCTCTGCACCCGTGTGACCGTCATGCAGACCGGAGAGGGTGTCAGAGGCAGAGAGGGGGGAGTGGGCCGATAAATCTAGGTCAGCACAGGGGAGAAAGAGGAGGAGGAGGAGGAGGAGGAGGTGGAGGGAAGAAGTGGGGAAGCTGGGAAAAGGGTGGTCGGCTCTGACCCCAAGAACAGGTGCTACAACTCCCAGTGAGGGTTTTGTGCAGAGGGCGGCTGCTCCACATAACTCCTGCTGAGAGAAAGAATGAGTCGGACGGAGAGAGAGTGAATCATCGGCTTCTTTTAGGGCGTTTTTTTTTTTTTACTGGGTCATCATCACCATGTCTCTGCTCTGCTCTGAGGTGTTGGTCAGTGAGATGGAGCTGAAACAGACAACCATGTATAATGAGCTCTCAGATCAAAGCAGGAGTCAGCTCAGCAGCAGGACATCACACACATATCACATGTTTGTGTTCATGTTTTTTTTTTTCTTCTTTTTTGAACTTGTTTCACTTCAGTTTCTCTGAACAATCAACCTTTTTTTTCTCCTCTTTCCTTCTCCCTCCTCTCTCTGTCTGCTCTCAGAGACTGAAGGATGAGATAGCAGAGGTGACCAATGAGATTGAAAGCCTGGGCCTGACTGAAGAGAGGTAAAGTATCTCTCCACGGCCATTTTTTCCGTGTGTGTAGGCGGCTGCGGTTCCACTCAGCCTCTGTTTTATCCAGATTGCATTCACAAGGAAAAACGCCAAGATGACAAGAAAAAAAAAAACCTGCCTGACACTCAGAGATGAGTTTCTACTGAAGAGAGAAAGAAAGATCTGATAATTAATTTGTGTGGAAATGTGGAAAGAAAACCAGAACTTAAAATGAAGTCTTCACTTACGTAATATGAGCAACAGTTTCAGTATTTCCAGTAAATAAGGAAAGTCCATTTATATATCTCTTATCTGGGTTTTCAACTGTACTGAAAGCTTCTTCCTCTGCTAGAAATAAAAGCTTTGTGTCCTCAAGGTTAACCATAAGTGCCCCCACTTAAACACATTCAGTGTATAAATGTTTCTGTGTCGTAGATTCTCAGATTTGCTGCTTTTTATACAACTATAAAACATGTAAACACCTTCAACTTTATCAAGAGTTGATTCATTTCTTCTCTTAGTGTTTATCAAATCAGTGAATCAGCTAATCCTTTCAGTGCCACTGGGCTTTTTGAGAATATAACCACCGGTGCAGTTGTGTTTGTGTTAGTTTTTCTTGAATTGCTCATTTGTTTTTTTAGGAAAAGCATGCAGAGGAATAAACAGATGGCCATGGGCCGGAAGAAGTTCAACATGGACCCCAAGAAGGTGAGAGGGAAATGACGTTACATCAACAACTACAACAACTTATTGTGTTATTTATGACATTTTTGATTATTAAATGATTATAAAAAGGTTGAGAATCATTTCTTTTCAACACACTGTCCCAGATTTCAAGGTGGTTTTTACTGTATCTGTCCAACATATTCATACACCCTAGTCTTCAGGCAGTTTGGCACATAACGTTAACATCTAAACCTGGTTTTAGAGATTCAGAGCACTGGAGTCTGGGATGGTTAATTGTCAGAACCTCAATATGACCTGAATATATCAAAACCAGGACGAGGCTGATCATGATGGCAGCTCCGCTCCTAATTAGACACCCAGTATTAGACTTTTTTTTTTTTTTTTTAAACAATGGAAAATAAGGATAAATGAAACGTGATCTCTCTGTGTTTAGTTAGTTAGTTATGTGCCTTTACATAGTACAGAGGACAGGAAATTAGTGATGATTAATGATTTGAAGTGACTAAAGGGGACAAGTTTATAGACTCAGATCTTCATCGTGTTTTCCTCCCACAGGGAATCCGGTTCCTGGTGGACAGCTCGCTGCTGAAACACACCAGCGACGACATTGCCCAGTTCCTCTATAAGGGGGAGGGGCTTAATAAGACGGCCATTGGGGACTACCTGGGGGAGCGGTAAGTGCTGCTAATTACATCCCTTCAGTCAGACCATAATAGACCTTTTTTCACAGCAGGCGTTTTCTGCCTTGTCCGAGCTCAAAAAGCACTCAGTGATATTCAAGTCAGGATGGTGACAAACTGTCAAACTGCCTTTTTTTATTTGCACTATTTGCATGTATATAACTGCAGATCATCACTCACACACACTCTTGTCCACTGTTTATATGAGCTTATGATGCATCCGCTGAGCAAATGGATCATCTTTTAATCGGTATTTATCTGAATCGTCATATTTCATCCTTCTCCTCCAGCTGCCAGCTCAGTGAGCTGAAACAGAGCTGCAGTTCTTGATCCTGCTTTTGTGTTCTTTACTCCCCCCTTGTGTGTGTTTGCGTGCATGTGGTGGGTGTGTGGTTGTCTTTTTATGTGTGTGGGTTTTTTAAAATGTTTTTATTCCTGGGTCGTGCAGGGATGACTTCAACATCGAGGTTCTGCACGCCTTCCTGGACCTACACGAGTTCACGGACCTGAACCTGGTCCAGGCCCTCAGGCAGTTCCTGTGGAGCTTCAGGCTGCCGGGCGAAGCTCAGAAGATCGACCGCATGATGGAGGCGTTCGCCCAGAGATACTGTCACTGTAACCCCGGAGTGTTTCAGAGCACAGGTACAGGAGAGCGCGTTTATTTTTAACACACAAAAAAACACACCACAGACAGTGAAGTCTCCTAAAATCACCATTTAATTCATATTTATCAGACATTTCCATCCAGAACCTGGTAGCACTGAACATAAAAATAATGAACTTTACAATACAAACTCTTCTTTTTTCTCCACAGATACCTGTTACGTGTTGTCGTTCGCCGTGATCATGTTGAACACCAGTCTACACAACCCTAACGTGAAGGACAAACCCTCCGTTCAGAGATTCACAGCCATGAACAGAGGCATCAATGATGGAGGAGACCTGCCGGAGGAGCTGCTCAGGGTGAGAGACGGGAGTCTGAATTATTTTACCTTTTTAAAACAGTCAGTGCCAGGTGTGTTGAGCCAAAATCAAAGAGTCCAACTTCACAGAAAATCAAAAAGAAACTTAACTCTTCTTTTTATTTTTTTGGGTCAATGTGTGAATAATTGTTCCATGAACTCTTACGAACATCCTGCTCATAAACCGGCCCAGTAATCCATATTTTAACAATTAATTTTAAGATTTCATTGATTACTTTTAAGGCTCCTCATGGCCTGACTCCACATTATATTTTTCTTATTTATTTTTCATAACAGTGACATAACATATACATTTCCTTTCATTTACATTTTTTCCCCTTTGTATAGCTGCACATAATCGTTATTTATAATCAAGAATAATGTAAGAAAACAGTACAAATGCACAACTATCAGATTATATTTCTGACCTTTTAACCTCATATGAAACTCTTTTATTTTATTTTCAACTGCTATCCTAACCTTCTCTCTTAATCACTTTGTACATGTGTTTGTTTGTATGTGTTCTGTAAATAAAGTTTACTATCATTATTAACGTGTCTCCCTCTCTCCCTGTCTGTAGAACCTGTACGACAGCATCAAGAACGAACCCTTTAAGATCCCGGAGGACGACGGGAACGACCTCACGCACACCTTCTTCAACCCCGACAGGGAGGGATGGCTCCTGAAACTGGGTATGTTTTGTTCATCCATCAGTGTAGACGTAGTTGATTCCAGGTTCCTGTTGACTTGTCATTCATCCACTCAGTTGGACACACCGCCCTCTAGTGGCCTGGACCTGTAACAGCTTCTATAATGACTTTAATTTTGGACACTTCTTGTTTTTTTGTAATGCTCATGTGTTTTTGTTTGTTTGTGTTTCATGGGTTTTGACTCCAGGAGGTATGTACACCTTCAACTCCCCCAGCTTTAATGCGCCGCTTTGCCTCCTCCCCCCCGCTGCCTTATTACCCCTCCCCTGCGCACAATCACCTCCACATCACGCTCTTAGTCAGAATAAACATAGATCATTCATTTTCTAAATCTGATTTCACGCTGCGCTTGATGTGAAACAACCGAAGAGTTTGTTTCACATCTTTGTTTCTAACTGCTGGACTCCCTGACCCGGACACTGACCCCCCCCAGTTTGAACGGCTTTGTTTAACCTGCTGGTTTGTTTCATCGCTGTGCTTCGAGAGTGTCGCTGCAGCTCCAGCTCTAATGAACAGCTCAGGGTTTTTCAGCGTGAACTCACCTGTGACGTCTCCTCAGGTGGACGAGTCAAGACGTGGAAGAGACGCTGGTTCATTCTCACAGACAACTGCCTCTACTACTTTGAATACACCACTGTAAGTAACTCCTGTTTTTAATGCACGGCCTGGACTGAGAGAGAGAAGTGAAAGGCTGAAGAACGTTATACTTAGACCTCTCACATTGTAATTTATTTTCTCTCTGCTGTGTTTACAAGGATAAAGAGCCCAGAGGAATTATTCCACTGGAAAATCTGAGCATCCGAGAAGTGGATGACTCCAAGAAACCGGTAAAAAGCTTCTATTCTCTCTTCTCTCAGTCACATTTTGTCGTGTAACCGACTATTTCTGCCGTCACTAACTTTAGAGACGGAGACATGTTCTCAATAAAAGATTTCCCAAAACCCTCCAGAAGAATAACGTCAAACAAAACAAGTCAAATTCACTACCGCTGTAGTTTCTGGTGCTGGTCAGTTGTATCGTGTGACACAGACACAATGATATTTTTATTTGTTTGTCCTCCACATTTATATGAAACACCACAAACTGCATCCATCCAACAAATTATAGTAAAGTAGCATCAGCACATCTCGAGCTGAGGAGCTTTGTGTGTGTTTTTGCTCACAAAGCACTTTAAAACCAAATGAAATCAGGCAGTATGCAATAATATCAAGCACTGAGCTACTAGTAGCACTTTTTAACTCGACAACATGGAAGATGTCTGACCTGTAATCAATAATTTTATTGCCTTTTTGTTTTCTCCAATCTCCTTATATTGTTGCCTTTTTTTCTCATTTGAAACAAAAGAAAAGAGCTGGCGTGCTCAGCTCACAGTGTGGAAGGATACTGGCGAAATGACAGATGAAAAAGTCAGCACTCTCTATTATTACGTGTATGATGCTTGTATTTAACTGCGAGGCCACTCTGGTAAAAGAGGTTTTTAAATCTCAATTAGTTTTACCTGGTTATATAAAGGATAAAGAAAAAAGTAGAAAAAAATGTATGCGTTTCGGCTCTAGGCCGTTCTTCAGCGCTTTTTCCCCCATTGACACCAACCTGCCAGTGACTGGAGATGGAATTTAACCTTGGCTACAATGTCATGCATATTTACATAGAAATATTAATCAATTTGTGTGTCCCATTTTTAAAAAAGAAAGTTAACTTACTGTACCATCCTCTCTGCCATTAAGATGCTAAATCCCATGTGCAATACGCTCGTTACACTACTCTAGTTCAGAGCAACAAACTTAGGTACTTTATTTATTTACCAGATTTTTTTTTTCTTCTTTTGGGTTGGTTTTAAATCTAGTTTATTTGCACATTTAGATTTTTTTTATTCCCTATTCGCTGCATACTGTGCTCCCTTATTTGAGAATGTATACGACATGTATAAACGTTTTGAAAATAAAGCGAATCTGAATCTCTAGTCTAGAAGAACCTGTCTCCAGAGGTTGAAAACAGCACCAGTGTTAACTCTAACCCTATTATCATGTAAATCTAATGTGGATTAAGTTCTTAAGGGACCGTCATCACCGCCTGCAACAATCCACTTCTGGCGGTAGAGAAAACAAACAACAACAAACTCTTTCAGTGTTGATGTCTTCTATGTTTTTTGCACATGTCCGTCTGTGAAAATGCGGAACAGAAACAGCTTTTTCCGCACCACAAATCGATTCTTTGTTCCCTTTTTCACATCCTCTGTCCCGTCAGGAAGTCGTCTGCCTCCAGCTCCAAAAAAAAAACGCTCTTAACTTAACTCAGCGCTGCTTTTCAGACATTTCCTGTTGAGATAAACTTCCTGACGCGTCTTTGTGTCTTCTTTCTCCCCCACCGCCACCACCCAGAACTGCTTTGAGCTCTTCATCCCCAACCACAAAGATCAGGTGATCAAGGCGTGCAAGACGGAAGCAGACGGTCGCGTCGTAGAAGGAAACCACACGTTTTACAGAATCTCAGCCCCGACCGCAGAGGAGAAGGACGAGTGGATCAACAGCATCAAGTGAGTCACGTTTAAACTCTCTTTCTCTCTGCAGTCTCAGTCTTGTATCGGGACGTTTCAGCGGGTATGAAGCTGTTTTCATTAGGCTATATTTTGATTGAAAGGATTAAGTTAGAAATGAATTTATTTAAAATATTTAAATAAACTTCCCAGTTTACATTAAGACAGTTATTTTTTGTATTACAAGTTTAGCCAAATTTTTATGTTTAAATATGTAAATGAGGCAATATCTAATGAAATATGCGGTAATTTGCATACATTTCCAGAACAGAAATCTGAACAATCGATAAAGCTACTTTCAAAATTCTCCTTTTATTTTGCTGATATATTAGAATCACAAGTTTGTACAGAGGGGATTTTGGATATCTCTTTTTATTATATCTTTAATATTGTCACCAGTCCTAAAAAAAAATCATATTTCACCATGTTTTTTTGGATAAAAATGTTGTATAATGAATGTGCAATGAGCAACAAACCCTCCTGTAAAAATGTATTATGCAAATTTGAAAAATTTGAACCTCAGGAGCCCGAAAATGACCATTATTTTTTGTCAATTCTCACATTTTTGAGGCTGGAAGGCAAGACAAACACCCAAATATATGTTCAAGAGCCTTCAAAAAGTGACATTTCCATAATATGTCCCCTTTAAATTGGTTCAAGTTTAAACACAAACACCATCTTTCTAATTGGCAGGTTAAAAAAAAGCCCGAGGTCATAATGTGATATGGTAATTATCTGACTCTCCCCCCTGCAGAGCGGCCATCAGCAAAGACCCGTTCTACGAGATGCTGGCCGCTCGCAAGAAGAAGGTGTCGTCGTCTCTGAAGGGGCTGTAGGAGCCGCCGAGGACTCGCTGATAAAACCACAAGCACAGGTTCGAGCTCTCGGAGCAGCGGAGCGACCGGACATGGACCTGATCTTCCTGCTGCTGCTGCTGGACCTGGTTCAGAGGATCCAGCTTTTTTTTTTAAAAAGAGCTGAATTTTTCCTCTGACAAACCTCTCTACAACGTTTCATCTCCCTGCAGGTGAGATGATTCAGACCTTTGTTTAAAAAAACAAAAAAAAAAAACTCTCTTGACTGTTTGTGTTTGACACACTGAGCCTCAGCTGCTGCAGCGTTTCATCAGAGGGAATCATGATGAAGAGAGCGGGAAGTGTTTTCATTCAGATTGGAAATGTACCGAGTGTGTAACACTGAATAATGGTGGAGAGGAAAAAAAACAAAAAACAACCAGCTGTGTTGAAATGCTGGACAGTCAGAAGCTGCACATTATGGTGATTCAGAAACATCTCTAAAATTGTATATCTTAGTTTAGTTTACGACCGATCAGCTGAGCTGTTCACCAGACGTGGATCAAACCTGGTGCTGGACTGAACTGGAACCACGATATCTACTGGAAGTAACGTCTACGTCTGGTCTGGTCCTAGTCCAGGTCCAGGTCCGGGTCTCTGGACTTCAGTGTTTAGTTTGTTGCCATATAAAAGTTTCTTTTCTTGTTTTTTTTCTAAGCATCTTTTCCTACTGCTGTTGCTCTTTTGTCAAAGCACTGTTAACGGACATGAAGGCAATGCATAAATAGCTTAATATTTATTTATCCAGATTTCTTGTAATTTATTGTTTTCCGTTTTTGTCTCATTAAAAACTTTGCAAAACAACAATCGACTTGATTTGTTTCTGTTTCACTTGTGGAGAGATTAAAAAAAGTTCAGCTATCGACTGAAACTTTCTGTCTCTCGTTTTAAAAAAATTTTAGTCTTGACTTTGAGCTAAAATACTATTTTATTAGTGTATTATATTTACGTTTTGTCACTGCTGATGACTTTATGCTCCTACGACATACATTAAAATATAAATATATACATAAAAGAAGCTTATTGTTATAAACAAACACTTTTTTTTTTATCAATGACAAATTTTATTTTCTTTGGCTCTCAGGTGAAAGATGATAATATGAAAGAGAGAAAACTCCTATTCTGTCCTATCTCACTATGAAATCATGTAAACAAACGTTTACATTAATATTAACTTTATTTTGTGTGTCACTCAGCTGATTGATCGTTGTGCTGCT
The DNA here is from genome assembly GCA_030347415.2 of Decapterus maruadsi. Classification (NCBI taxonomy): domain Eukaryota; kingdom Metazoa; phylum Chordata; class Actinopteri; order Carangiformes; family Carangidae; genus Decapterus; species Decapterus maruadsi. Next base: position 4,717,100 of record CM064888.1, on the reverse strand, counting down.
ACAACCCAATATTGCGCCACAGTGTTAATGAAAACTATCTGTAATTAATCAGAAAACAAACCACTGTATCTCGTGTACACCAGGTGTTTGTTGTCACACATCGACTTTTTTCCCTCCCAGTTACTTCCTGTTCGTCTTATCTCCATCTGACTGTTTCACGCCATTGTAACTGTTTTTAAAACTCAGATAAGGAGCTGAAAGTGTCGACGTGGAGCAGATAACAGCCGCCGCCGCCGCTGCTGCAGCTCGATCAAATCTAATCAAATCACACCCACACAGTCCTGATGAAGCTGATTAGTTCAGTTTTAAATCAGTTTAACTCTCAATTAACTATCGATACCTGAATAATCCTTTTCAAATTATCAACATATAAGCGTTAGAAATGTTTCATCAGGGTCTTGAAAGCAGATCTCAGTTCTCTTTTTGTATAAACTACCTTTGAAGATGTAAAATTAAATTTAAATTACTTGAAATTGTGCAGGAGATTTACAAGATTATTTTTTATATACTTAACAGTATTTATATCAAATATTTCCTGTGGTGTTAAAACCTGCAGTACTTGACTTTTTTGGCCACATGGGGGCAGCAAAAACTGATTGTAAATACTGATTATATATTTATTTTTTATCCTTAGTAGTTCATCAAAACCTTGAAAACAGAGTCATGGCTGCAAAACCATGAAAACAACAAAACAATGAACTAAAAGATGCTAAAAAGCAAAAATTATTGATTATATTCAGCTTTTTATGCCAACATAAGGTTAAGTTCTTAAAAATAAGATGTTGCCACGATGCTGAGGCTATAAAAAAAAGTCACACATTTGAGGTCGTTTTTAAAAACTCACCACATCATCCTTTAATTTACAAAGATAATAACACATAGACACTGTACAACGACTGTGATTACTGCTGTAAACACACTCCGAGCTCTTAAAAACTGTCATTAAGGCTCCTGGAGGAATCGTAATCGCGCCTCGCCACGCCACACCCGTCTGTTTACGTCACAGCCGTCACTCGCTACATCAGGGACACGCTGATGAATGACATCGTCTCTATTGCTTGTTTTTTAATACATGCAACATGGAGCTGTAAACATGTATGTACAGTAGTAGAAGGAGGAATACTTTTTGTTGCTGTTGTTGTCAGTAATAGAAAAAAAACAAAACAGAGATCCACAGTGTAACGACAGCAGGTTGTTAATAAAGAACAGAGTAACAAGACGAGGTTTCCAGGAACTGGAACTTATATTGAAATGAGGTTTTTTTTTGAGGATTTACCTCCTGAATTCACCACGTACATCTGCTCCTATTAGTGTGTGTTTGTGTTTATGTTTATCTGTGTGTTTGTATGTGTGTGTCACTGACGAGGGTTGTAGCTCAGGTGAAGCTGAAGAAGCCGACTTCCCCCGGCGTCTTGTGTCCGAATGCATCGCGAACCTTCGACCTCAGGACTTTAACTGGAGCCTCCACCTGCACAACGTGAACACACAAACACACAGAGGGAGAGATCGGTGAGTCGTGCTGTGGTTATTTGTGTTACCAAGCGTTAACTACAGAACAGATTCAGGACAAAAGACAAGTTCATAAACGTAGAACAAGCACCGTCTTGATAAATTGTTATTTGAAATGCAAAAATATCATTTTAAAATCCAACTTCTTTATCATGTGACAAAGAGAATCTGCAGCTATTTACACAGCTGTGCCTACATATTAACTGTTTAATCAACTAATCATTAAAGAATGACTCCTTTCATCAATGACCTTTCACAACCAGCCTTGACATGTGATACTGATGTTTTGATCTTTGTATTGGATTTAGAAAAAGTTTTAAACATGGAAGCACAAAATAAAATAAAATAAAATACATAAAACTCACGCAGTTATAAACTAAACATACAATAAAAGGACGATTACTGAGCTCATTGTTTGGTTTGCCATGACAAGGAAAACAAAGAGCAGAGGTGGTTAAAGGCTAAATGATAATAAATTGTCAGTTAATTACAAACACGGCAGAGGAATAGGAAATTAAAGCAACAATGTTACATACAATTTTTTAATTAAGATGAATTTAATTATCAAACTAAACAGGGTTTGTCACAATTTCCCATAATCCAAAGCAGTGTTTTTCTGTTTCGTCATCTAAAAAACTACAGATTCAATGTGCAGCCAAATTCAGTTTAATAAATAACTCAAACCACGTGAATAGTCATATAAATAGACAAACACTGGGACTGAGGTCTTATCTACAGTCATTCACAAAAGTCTTGTCTCTTTATCCATATTGTAGGAACAACAAATAATAACTTGACTTGTAGTCGATCAACTGGAATTAGAAATGGCTCATATGAAAGGAAAAGCTCTCTGGAATATTTTTATTTTACCAAAGTAAAGTTTTATATAATTCATTGACTTTTATCATTTAGTTAGGACAGAAAGGTCAGATCTTGTTGGACAAAAGTCTTATCACATACAAAAATAATGTCGAAATGGTTCGTATACTTCATTTTGACAACACAAACTTGCTGCAATAACATCAAGTCATGCATGGTGCATTCATCCATCAGTATGGGGGTGTGCAAAAGATCTGCAGAGTGGTCATTGCCAAACCGTATGGATGCATCCTCCAAGCTCTTGGGAGTCATGCACGATATTATTTTTCATATTTTACAATGCACCATGCATGACTTGATGTTATTGTAGCAAGTTTGTGTAGTTAACATAAAGTATAAGAATAATTTCGACATTATTTTTGTATGCAACAAGACAAAATCTGACCTTTCTGTCCTAATTAAATGATAAAAAATATTCTAGAGGGTTTTTCCTTTTATATGAGACATTTCTAATTCCAATTGATCAACTACAAGTCAAGTTCTCATTTGTTGTTCCTATAATGACTGTTCAGTAAGTTCAGGGACCAGAAACCACAGTGGGAAACCAGAGCGTCGCCACTAGAGGGCAGTCATCTCCATGATAACCAGGACCAGCCTGTTGAGCGTTAACCCTGCTGACCCCCCACCACACAGTTTGGAGAGGCTCCAACCTGTTGTCACTAGTTTCTAACAATAGCCGGGCTGCGCTGCCGATAAGGACTTTTTTTAAAATCCTTTTAACCGGCACAGCGGCTATTGTTGGAGCGCCGCCGCGTTTTGTTTTTTCCTCTTGTCAGGAAAAAAGAAAGAGATAAGCAGTAAATGTACACAGATCACAATGCGGACAGAGACGGATGCAGAGCGAGAGTGAGTGTGAACAAAGTTGCTCGACAGACAACTGGGAGGGGGGAGAGGTCAGTGAACACACCACCGCCTGTTTCACATCAATGGGACTGAGCTGGGAAAATACAAAACAAAACAAAAAAGAGGGAAAATGATCCTGAAATAGAAAAATTTAACAAATCAAAGCTGTGCAATCTGGAATAATGCACAAATAAAGAGTTAGGTTTATTTCTATTATTAATATCTAATGGTTTAAATCAACAGAGACGTCAAATGTCAAATGTATTTCTAATCAATCACCTCCTGCCATCCTGAAAATAACGATTATAATTACATTTAAAAGAATAATATGTAAAAATATGGATGAAATACCCTGTGTGTATTAGTTTTAACTTAAAATTTGGGGAAAAACAAATAAAAACCAATCAGAGGAGCATGTTTTCTTCATTATGAAGTCAAATGTCAATGTGACAGTTTGAGTTAAGCCTGAAGAGAGAGGGAGATGTCGTGAATAGAAAACGATGCAATATGTTAAAGGAAATAAAAAATGTGTCTAATGTTTCGTGGTGAAGATTAAAAACTTCTGTGTTTCTCTGTTTACACCAGACTTTCACTCATAAATCATCTTAATGAGAAAAACATGGACCAACAACTGCTGGAACCGATCATTACAACTTTTTTTTTTTCTTATTCCCAATAAGTCTCATTAAAAAAAAAAAAAGAAAAAAAAGAAAAAGAAAAGAGCAGAGCAGAGCTGTCGTCTGTTGTTTTCTTTTATTGTCTGTGGCCTCGGACCTGATTAAACCTGTTGGTTACAGGACGGAGCTTTTTCGAGAACAAGTCGTCTTTTGTTTCCTCCAAACAGCTCCGAGCTTCGGCTTTTATCCCATGTCACTCAAACATTATTGTGTTTGTTAGGGAACTATTTACTCTGAACAATTCACCACAGTTCAATAGTTAAATTATCACAAAGAGTGCAGAGTTAAATCACTGACTGCACCTTTATTTGCTATTTAGATTAATGATGAGATGCTGTTATGTTAAAATATTGCGTTTTCTTAACATTATGTTATGTAATATTGTGTTTTGCAATGTTAAGTTATGCAGCATTCTTTCTTCTTGCAATAATCACTTGTTACCATTATAATAAATTTTTGCACATACTGTAGGGCTGCAACTAAACGATTAATCAATTAGTTGTTTGGTCAATAAAATGTTCAAAAATATCAATCAGTGTTTCTCAAACCACAAGACGACGTCCCCAAATCCCTCGTATTGTCCACAAGCCAAAGAGAGACTCCATTTGTTGTCATAAAGGAACAAAGAAACCAGAAATATTCACATTTTAGAAGCTGAAATCAGAGAATTTAGACTTTTTTTTAATTAAAAAACGACTCAAACCGATTATTCGATTATCAAAATAGTTGACAATTAATTTAATAATCGATTAATTGTTGCAGCCCTAATTGCATATTTGATCTAAATCACAGATGTTGAAGTTTTACATGGATATTAGCAGCTCTGCTTCATGATGTTGATGACATTTTGACAAAAACACTAAAGCAAAAAAAACTAATTAAAAGGAATAAAGTAGAAGTTTCATCGACGTTAAAACTATAAAATTGTCAAAGTTTCACCTTTAACCTCTGTTGGAGTTGACTTTTGTTTTGTAAATTAAGACTTTACTATCAGCGGTGTTGCACCTGGTTTTTAAGTGTCACATGGGAGTGGACGTACGACGCAACACCATCATCATCATCATCATCATCATCATCATCATCATCATCATCATCATCATCATCATCATCATCATCATCATCATCATCATCATCACTTTCGGTAAAAGTCACAGAAAAGACAACAAACTGTCAGAAGTGATGAGGCGAGGCGGACAGCGGGAGGGAGGGAGGAGGGTGGAGGCGTTTCCTGAGCGATGGCACAATCAATCAATTAGCAGGTGCAAGAAAAAGGAAACTGCTTCATCTGGTCGGCCAAAAACAAAGTCACACGTCCTCGTTCCACCTCTTTGACCCCGGAGCCCCGAGCCATGAATAAATAAATACTTCTTCTTTTTTAAATATATAAACTTTGTTGTGCTTTGTTTATTTGTTTGTTTCTTTCCGGGGCTTTTATTTTGAAAGGATCACCACCAGTAACAAGTATTAAATAAATATTCCAGGAGGTCGACGTAACCCTTTTGCACGAGGTCATTGTGCAGCCTCACACACACACACACACACACACACACACACACACACAGAGACACCCATCCTCCCCCTCCCTCCCTCCCTCCCTCCCTCCCTCCCCCGGTGGTTTGCGTCACTCTGCCAGTAACAGGACGACTTCCACACGTCTTTTCAACATTTTTTTCCAATAATAGGTCTGAACGTGCTTGTGCTTTCTCTCTTTCTCTTTCTCTCTTTCTCTCTCGCGCCCGGGTGCATTTTTGTGAAAGGAGATCTGTTTACAACTCTTTTTCCCCCCTGGCAACACATCACTCACTCTCTGCTGTTTTGTTTTTTTTTTGTTCTCTACGTCCAGGTAACGATAAGACACCACCCATTTACCATAACTACTACCATCATCACCATCATCATCATCATCATCATCATCATCATCATCATCAGCTGACACTTCCTCTTCTCAGAAACTTAAAAAAAACAAACAAACTGAAAAAAAACAAAACAAAAAACAGCTGCTCGGTGACTCTCAGATCTTCATCTTCATAAACTCAAATATATACAGCTCTGGAAAAAATACATAAAGAGACCTGTTCTTAATAAATAAGCTCCTCTACATGTAGAGTATGGCAGCCATCGATTCCAGTGTCTATTGAACTCACTCAAATAATATTTAATGAGGAAGAAAGATTATAAATAAATAAATAAAAAAACACTGCTCTGATTAAAAATTGGGATTATTCTTTTGTTATTTTGACCTGTTGCCATGTTCTGCAAATAAATGCTCTAAGATAAATGGCAATATTTTTATTTCCAATTTGGGAGAAATTTTGTCAGTAGGTGAAAGGGATAGTTCAACATTTTTGGAAAATTGGCCCATTGCCATAATCCCTATAGTCATAGCAGTAGGTTTGTTACCTTTATTTGTCGGTGCAAGCTATTTTTAGAACAGCGGAGCAGAGCCGTGAGCTGCTCAGAGCTACACTACGGAGGCTAAAGGAATTTCTTGATTTCCCTCATCAAACTCATCAAATACAAACTCCCAAAACAACTCTGTGTGGTAACGTTGTGTTATTATCTCATAGCGTGGTGAATGTGCAGGTCACAACTTGTCCACCAGAGCGTTGGGTTAGGGTTATGTATTTGATGAGTTTGATGAGGGAAACCAAGAAATTCCCTAATTCTCCATAGCATAGCCCTGAGCAGCTCACGGCTCTGCTCCGCCGTTCTAAAAATAGCTTGCACCGACAATTAAAGGTAACGAACCTATAGGGATTATGGCAATGGGCCAATTTTCCAAAAATGTTAAACTATCCCTTTAAAGAATGAAACAAAAGTGTTCATTTTACTCAAAGACATACCTATAAATAGTAAAAAACCAGAGGAACTGATCATTTTGAAGTGGTGTCTTTGTTTTTTCCAGAGCTGTGCTTCCCTCTCGGAGTTCATCTGCTCCGCTCAGGTTGAACCCTCTGACTTCACCTCACCAAGTCCTGACAGGCAGCACAGACCACACCGACGGCGGTTCATCATCACCACCACCACCATCATCATCATCATCATCATCACCATAACACGGCGCTGACTCACTCTCTCACCCTGACAGCAGTGAGTCAGCCGACACGCTGTCCCCGCTCCCACTGTGGTGGAGATCTGGGGCTGCTGGGAAGACGAGGACGGGGCCTGTGATTTGGGACTGAACCACAATGACTGCAGACATTTCTAAGAAGCCACAGCCTGTTTCACTCACTCTGTGTGTGTGTGTGTGTGTGTGTGTGTGTTTCTGTACAGTACAGTATGTTCAAGGCTGGATTTTGTCCACTAAGCAAAAAAACAAAACACAATGACAAAAGAAATCTGAATAAAAACAATGGAAACGAGCTCCTCTGAAGGAAAAACTCTCTGTAATCTGATTATAAGTCTAATTGACTGTCTTACATATATTTATATATTTTCTTGATCTATTGAATGAAAGTTTCAAAAATGTTAGAACAGTTATTTACATATACAATACCGTTACATGTATTTACATATACTTTCTAATCAATATAATGGGCTCTATGCATAGCTCCACTACTTCCTGAACTTAATGCTGCATTCTTCATAAAGATTCATTAGGACAAAAGGTCAAAAGGTCACAGTGACTCCACAAAATGCAGTTTTGACTCGTGATATCTCTGTAATTTCGTAAAATTTGTTTTTTTAAAAAAGAGGAACTGATCAGAGTTTGCTGACTAAAGGTCAAAGGTCAAACTCAAGAGTGTTTTTAACCCGTTGATCAAGACGTCACACAATAATTATGACAAAGTTTCACATTGATTACTCATATTTTACATGACTCAGAAGGGGATGAATTTATAAAAGGGTGTGGAAAAGATCGTCACGGTTCTCCAGTTATCAGATCAATGATCAATAATCGACAACTCAAAGCGTGTTGCACAAAAACTATGGAGAAATGTAATTCTGGTTAAAGAGATGGAGAAGTGTTTGAACTGTAATGCTATAAATAAAAACCCTTTGTTGATGTTTCATTAATTCACTGGAAAATGAAAAAGAAAAAAAACAGAAATAAAACCTGAGTCATATCCAGATGTGAGAATCTGGTAAATCAACCTCCCGCAGACGTCAGAGTAACGATGACACAGCGAAGTCTCGACAACAGGAGTTTGTATTCATCTCTGAGCACAAAGGAAAAATGTGAGTAGTTCGACTCACGTGAAACTGGTTTTTAATGTCTGTAACGTGTTTGTGTGACGTTGAAACGACACTGATGGCTCTTTAGTGCAACACAAACACTCACACATCATCACTTAATACTTATTAGGAACATTTTCTGTGAAATTAGTGTTTTTTTTAGTCATTTTTGTTCACTTTATCTATTGTTTGACTGTTTTAAGAGGAACTATGCTACATTTTTCCCTTTATTAAACAGCTTTGCAGTAATTGTGATGGTTAAATGGCTTGTTAATGGGCAGAACGGAGGCTCTCTACCTTCCACGTAGCGTCTCTTGTCTGAAAACCTTGCAACATACAGTAAATACATACAACCCCACTTTAAAAAAAATGCTACTATCCCTTTAATTGTCTGGATGTGAACTCTGGATATGTTTACAGTCTGACGCTTCCCTTTCCTGGGAAACTTCTTATTACAACCAAATATCGCTGACTGGACTCTGAAACTGTGTTGCTCTTGAAAGTCTTCATGATTAAGGATAAATGTAAGATATAGAGAAGTTTTCTATCGTTTTTACTCGGGGACAAAGTCATAGCAGCTGTCTGGGTTGGGCTGTGTGATGATATGTGGCTTTTATTCATTTGTTTTTATGTCTTTATTTGCTTTTACACACATGCCGACACCTTGAATTGGAGCTCAGTGTCATAGTTATACTGTAATAAGCTCTGCTGTGAATCCTCCGCTTGCTCTCTTGTTTGTTTTTAATGTAATTCCTGAACTTTTAACTTAAGTTTAGTGCAGAAAACCTCTATATTTCCAGTTTATTCCATGTTTTTTTTATGAGTGTGTGCATGTATCTGTGTGTGTGTGTGTGTTTGCACCTGAAGGCGTCTCAGAAGAAGTTCTTGATGAAAGGAGTGACCAGTTTCACCCACAGCTTCACGTGACGGTCCGGCTGCTCGAACGTGGAGCTGGACACCTCAGTGGAGCGCTGGTACAATGTCTCCTGCTCCTGAGAGTTAAAAAAAAAAAGAAAAGAAAAAAAAAACACAGACAGGTGTGCATTCAGAAAAGATTAGCTCAGTCATTCATCATCATCATTATTATTTCTTCTCACTGTGGTTAAAAAGAGAGAGGAAAAAAAATAAAGAAAGAAAGTGCCGACCTCCTGCAGCTGGCTCTGCAGCTCCTCGTTCTCCGTTACTATGGCGATTTGGGCCTCCAGGTCACGGTGAACCGAGCGGTAACCGAAATTAGGGGAGCCAATTAGAGTGAGGCAGGGCCGATCCTGCCCCTGGAGGTAATACCACAGACCTGCAGAGGAGAAGAGGAGGAGGCAGAGCTTCAGAGAGCAGCTTCCAGACGGGATTTCTATCGGCCCAAAACCACAACTAAGAGGAAGCACATGCAGAAATCCCCAGCGTCGATCCAAAACCCCAAAGTATGAGCGAGAGAGTGAGTGTACATCCTTGTCCAGAGGCTACGACACGATGACTGTACAAGCCGTCTTCTCTCACGCTACATACCGCCGCCACCGCAGCAGCAGCAGCAGCAGCAGCAGCAGCAGCAGCAGCAGCAGCAGCAGCAGCAGCAGCGTGAGTGATGTGTTTTTATTATTCTCACCGAGGCCAAACACAACCGACCTGGACCGGTGCGACCCGGTTCAGAGTCAGGCTGCCAATAGATTTATTTCTTAAAGGGATAGTTCAACATTTTTGAATGCAAATTGCAAATTCTCCTCTCACCATAATCCCTATTGTCATAGCAGTAGGTTCATTAGCTTTAATTATCGGTGCATGTTGTTTTGAGATCAGCGGGGCAGAGACGTGAGCTGCTAAGTGAACACAATGGAGGTGAACGGTACAGGCTCCCTGTCCCTCATCAAACTCATCAAATACACAATGCAACAACTCCAAAACACCTGCACATTCACCACGCTATGAGATAACAATGTATATAATTATAAAACATAACGACACATGAAGTAAATGCACGGTACTACTTGCGCTTTTGAAATCACTCCGCCCAGCAGCTGCGTCTGGAATGTAGTTCCGGCTGCATTTTCCTCTAAAACAACTCCATCTCATAACGTTGTGTTGTTATCTCATAGCGTGGTGAATGTGCAGGTCACAACTTGTCCACCAGAGCGTTTTGGAGTTGTCGGATTGTGTATTTGATGAGTTTGATGAGGGAAAGGGGACTTGTACCGTTCACCCCCGTTGTGTTTGCTGAGCAGCTCACGTCTCTGCCCTGCTGATCTCAAAACAACATGCACCGATGATTAAAGCTAATGAACCTACTGCTATGACTATAAGGATTATGGTGAGAGGAGAATTCGCCAAAAATGTTGAACTATCCCTTTAAGACAGCTCAACTGACCCACCCCCCTCCTCAGTACCTTTGGCGTGGAAGGTCCACTGTGGTCTGTGGTACTCGTGCAGGTGGACCCTCCGCTCCTGGCCCAGCTGGCACACCCGGTTGTAAAACTGCCTGGCGATGTGGATGTAGGCGGCCGGGATCGCTCCGGCGACGCCCTTGGCTCCGAAGAACCCGTTGACCTCCGGCGAGGCGGTGAGGATGCGGTAGCTGGCGCCGGCCCCGAGCACCAGCCGCATGTACGCCCGGGTCAGGTTGAAGTAACCCGATGTTAGAAACACAGTGGAGTCCGGCCCGGCGTCTGTCAGCAGCCGCTGGAGGTTGAGGAGGAGAGACGGAGCGAAGACAGACGGGTTACAGCCGGGGACGCCGCGGGGAAACACAGCTGGTTGCTATGGTTATTGATGTTTTATTACCGAGGATGTCACATTTTGCTTCGATAATGATGAATTTGACGACATAATGACATGTTAACCTCATCAGGATATTATATTTCATGTTTTTGTTTGAATTAATTTAAGTTTAATTTCATGGGGCGACTCAGCTGGACTCGACTTCTCATTAAAACTCGCTGGTTCTGCTCCAGAGTCTCAGTCTTTCAGACTATTTATTAACTGTAAATTGCAGTAAATTTAGGGTCTGTATGTGCTCATGATGTTTGGTATTTGAGGCTTTATTTTTTTTCATTATTTATTATGATTATTTCTGGCTTTTCATGTTTTAAAATCTGGAGTTTATTCCCATTAAAAACCAATAAAAGTCAGATTATTACATTGAAAGAAATTTGATTTTTAATGGGGAACTATGTGCAAGTCTGGTTTCGCTAACCCTCCTCTTGGCCATGTGCATTTGTTTACACCTTTATTGTTTTGATTTTGATTTTATTTCATTTATTCTATTTGTTTTATTATCAATACTGCTCATTATTATGCTTTTATGCTTTTATGCTGACTGTTTTATCTCACTCCGGTTTTTGGTTTTATGTTTTTCATCACAAAGTTTATTGTTATTATTATATTTGTGTAGTTTTATCTGTTTGTGCAGAGAGCAGAGTCATTCATCACCATCATAATTACTCTGAAACTGTTGAATTAAGTCATAATTTATACGTAATAAAGGCAAAAACCTGCGTAATTCCTCTTTAAAGTCAACAACGTTCAATGCCGCGGCGCGATAGTGACGATAACTCTGCGACCTCTGTGTGCACACGGGTTAAAAATGTAAACAAAAAGCTTCACTAAATCTCTTCAGTCTTATCTGAGCCTGACCTTCGACACACACACAATAATTTATAAAAAAAACATAAACCAGCACAACATCTGTAAGTATCATCATCATCAGTTTGATCAAAACAGCTTCAGTAAAATGTAAATATATAAAAAAACAACCAGTCAAAACATCCCCGTCTGAGACGAACGGCGCTGACTCCACACTTCTCCCTCTGGTATTAAATTACGTGACAGAGCTCTGGTGATCGTGTTATTCGCTTCCTTCCCAGAATATGTGACTAATAAACTCTGAATTCATGTTCAAATATTTATCTGTGGTTTATTCATCACTCTGACTCTGCTTTTCCTGACACGTTTAACAAGCACAAGATATTCATGACGACCTCAGCAGCTAATTGGGTTTTGTTTGTTTAGGTTTTATGGGGGGTTTTTTTTTTTTTCCTTCTTCTTCAGTCGGTTTCAGCTCCAGATCCCAGTCGGATCAAAATTATCCGGGTTTTGAAATCCCTTGTTTTGTCATCCAGGATCATGTTATCTGTCTTATGTTGATCCCAAGTATTAAATGGGGCTGTCTATCTTTTTTTTTTTTTTTTTGATCATCAGGTGCAGTATGTGTTGTTTTCTGTGCAAGATAAAGTCTGGCTGCTTAAATAAAAAATAAAAAAGCAAATATACTGTAAAGTGCATTAGTCAAATACATTGTGAATATTTTTCCATGCATTTCAAACTTCAAATTTCGTAGTAGGATAATGATAATTCATTCAATTTATATAGCGCTTTTCAAGAACCCAAATGTTAATTTTATTTACTTTATCACTGTAATGGTTTAAAAATCAAGTGCAAAATATAAATAAATCAATAAATATATATACACTGCATTATAAATGTTGTTTATTTGACCAGTTTGAATTTAATTTAAATCACAGTTTCACAATAATCCAGATTTTTTGGATCAAAGTTTTCCTTATTCTATTTTTCTGTTTTAATTTTCTCTATTTATTTTCATTATTTATCTTTTGCCTTTCTCAATTTATCTAGTTATTCACTTATTTTGGTCCTTTTCAGTATTATTATGTATATAATTTCAGTATTATTTCATTACTGCCGCATGTTTATGATGTTCGAATTGTTGGATGTTGTTGTATAAACACGAAAAAAATAAAAAATAAATACATTTAAAAAACCATAATAATCCAATTATTCAAGATCCAATCATGTTACTTTTGAACAACTGGGCCCAGGATACGAGTCGACCAATCAGAGGAGGGCATTCAGGTCAGGTGTGTTGGGGTCTCACCTGTGTGACCTGCTCGTCCACCTGGATGCCCAGAGGTTTCATCTGGACCAGAGGGAACACCCAGGTGTCCTCGCCCGCCGCCGCCGCCGCCTCCGTCTCCGTGTCCTCGCTCGCCATCCTCTCGTCGTCCTCCGAGTCCTCGCCGGCGGAGGAGGAGGAGGAGCGGTGGAGGTTCAGCAGCCGCTGCCTCGTGTGCGCCGTGTTCACGACCTCCATGATCCTCTTCTGCGCCGCCGCCGAGAAGTCCTGCCTGTTGCCTGGTTGCCGTGGAGATACAAAACATACACATGAGAATCCCAGTCGGATGGAAAGAGACGGAGTGAGGAAGAGGAGGAGGAGGAAGAGGAGGAGGAGGAGGTCACACTGGTCTCTGGGTCAGCGTGCTCTGTGTGTGTGTGTGTGTGTGTGTGTGTGTGTGTGCAGCCACTTAAGAGACATGAGTCAGATTTACGGCCTCGGCTAAAGAGCAGTATAACAGGACACCCCATAATATCCCTGGTCATCAGTTTAACCATCAGCTTATTGTCATTCCAGCCGACTGGTGACAGAGAGAATAGACTGAGACAGAAAACATGTGGAGAGAGACAGAGGGGGAGGTGGGGGGGAGAAGAGGAAGGAGGAGGAGAAGGAGGGAGAGAAGGAGGAGGAAGAGGAGACGAGGAGGAAGAAGAAGAAGAAGAGAAAGAGGGAGGAAGGGGAGAGGTGAAGGAAGAAGAGGAGGAGGAGGAGGAGGAGGGAGAGAAGGAGGAGGAGGAGGAAGAAGAAGAGAAAGAGGAAGGAGGAGGAGGAAGAGGAGAAAGAGGGGGAAGAAGAAGAGAAAGAGGAAGGAGGAGGAGGAAGAGGAGAGGGGAAGGAAGAAGAAGAGGAGGAGGAGAAAGAGGGAGAGAAGGAGGAGGAAGAAGAAGAGAAAGGAAGAAGAAGAGGAGGAGGAGAAGGAGGGAGAGAAGGAGGAGGAAGAAGAAGAGAAAGAGGAAGAGGAAGAGGAGGAGGAGAGGGGGAGGAAGAAGAGGAAGAAGAAGAGGAGAAGGAGGAGGAAGAAGAGGAGGAGGAGGAGAAGGAGGGAGAAGAGGAGACGAGGAGGAAGAGGAGGAAGAGGAAGGAGGAGGAGGAGGGGGGAAGAGGAGATGGAGGACGAAGAGGAAGAGGTGGAAGAAAATAAAGAGCAGGAGGATGAAGATGAAAGAGGAGAGGAGGAGGATGATGAAGAAGAAGAGAGGGAAGAAGAGGAAGAGGTGGAAGAAAATAAAGAGTTCGCTGTTTCTAGTGCAAACTCATCTCTTGCCTCTGATTGGTCAGAACAGAGAACCTGGTCATTGATCTGACCGGCACTAGGACCCTGAAGCTGCTTCATTAATAATAATAATAATAATAATAATTAAAAACGTAGCGTAACAAGTTACATCATCACAGTTTCACATGTTTGACGACACTAAACAAACACACACACACACCCTGATCCGCTGCAAAGACTTTCAGTTTGTTTTTTTTATCCGACTGCTTTTTATGGAGCTAAAATGAACTCCTGGACGGTCAATAAAAGAGAAAGAGATTTGCTTTTCCTGGTCGCTCCTCTTCCTCTTTCACTCTCTCTCTCTCTCACAGGGAAACAGAACATGTAACTGAAACAAAAGAAGTTCTTGTGGACGTTCAACAAGAAGCAGAATAAACCTTTAAAGGGGAAATAATGTGTATTTTTTTTAAATTTCCCACTCCTATTGTGTGTTATACCTGTTTGTATTGTGAGTCATTTCTCTCAAGTTCCTCATACACCGGTGAAATGTTTTGTTCGGCGTCTGATCGATCTAGAAATACTGATGTCAACATGTTCCTTATTTACAAGAAACTATAAAAAATTTTATGGGAAACTTGTTCACACACTTTGCACAGGATGATTCCTGTTCTGCTTACACACGCACACGCTGGAAGATCGTTATCGTATCTTATCTAATCAGTTGGATTCAGCCACGGGGGGGAAATACTTTTCATTTCTTCCCAGAATCTACAGTTCATTACGCCGCACGTGATCGTGAAGAGATGTTATTTTATTTCCTTGACAGAAACAACAATGAATTTATTATTTTTCTTGCAAGTTGTGATTTTATAATATATTTTGTCATAGAAATCAGTCTCTTTTTTCATAAATTAGCGACTTAAAAGGCGAGACACTACATGCATTGATGAATTTTTCTTCCTTAACATGTATTTTTTCAGAAAAGTCCAGAGTATTTTCTCATTTACAGAGTGATCAAAAGAGATATAACAAAATCCCCTTTGCAAAAACTGCAGACTCTAATGTGTCAACAAAATAAAACAAGAATATTGAAAAGGAGCTTTATCCATTGTTCAGATTTCGGTTCTGGAAATGTATGCAAATTAGCGCATATTTCATTAGATATTGCCTCATTTACATATCTAAACATAAAATGTGACAAAACTTGTAATACAAAAAATAATTGTCTTAATGTAAGTGATGAACTCGGGAAGTTTCATGGTGATATCTGTTGATTAAAATTTTTACCCTATTCACCTCACAACAACAACAAAGACATTGAGAAGGAGAGGAGGAGCTGCTGGGCTCTGATTGGCCAGCACCAGAGCAGGGAGGCGGGGCTTAAAGAGCCCTGACCTCTGACCCTAGGTCGTCTTGGTACATTCAAAGTCTGTAAACTTTATTTCACCAGAAGAAGAAGACGAGCAGAAACGATGAGTCAACTTTTCGTCTGAAGCTCAAAGTGTTTCTGTCTGAGGACACGATGTCATCGGTGATTATCAGTTAAAAAATCTTGTCTGTAATCCTCGCAAATTAGATTTCATTTGAATTTTACCAGAGTGAGTGTGTGTGTGTGTGTGTGTGTGTCTAACCATGCATGTGTGTGTGTGTGTGTGTGTGCAGTTCCCACTACATATCGTCTTCCAGCAACACCGTGACATCACAACTCTATTCCTGGTGTTTCGTTTCCACGGCGGCCCGCTCCTGCAGACATGATGTCATCCATCCCTCAAACTAACATCCTGGCAGTCAGTCTGCGCTCGAGTTACGGACACGCTGTGCTAGTGTGTGTGTGTGTGTGTGTGTGTGTGTGTATATGTTTGTGCATGCGTTTGTGTTTGTATTTGTGTGTAATACAGAGAAAATCCTGACAATTTCACATCCGGCTGCTTGACGACCCGACCGCAAGAGCTCTCTGCATCTTTCTAACTGCACACGAACACACACATACAGTCTATGATACACGCACACACACACACACACATACATAAATATAAACACAGACACACACACAGTCCAACCATCATTCATACGCTTGTCTAAGCTTTCAAGCCCCATTAGCAAAACCCGTCGTCTCCTGTTGCTGAAGACCGGGTCGGTGTCGCCGCAGCCGAGCGTGAGGTGTCAAAACATGTTGGGATGGTAAACACAGACACACACAGTCACACACACACATACACACTGATGCATGCATGCTCTTGTTTGGTGTGCGTTACCTTTGTACGGGTGCACCATGCCGTCCATCATGGCCACGGAGTCGTCGGGCTGCAGCTGCAGGGACACGTCTCCCACGGCGTCCACCAGCTCGGAGAAGAAGTCTGCGACCTCCCTGCAGTTCTCCAGCAGCACGTAGCGATCCTGTCTGTTGGTGAAGTACGAGTCGCTCAGGTTGGCCCTGGGAAGAAGAAGAAGATGAAGAAGGAAGAATGATGGAAAACAGATTTTTCTTTTCTCCGAGGTCAAGCTCGAACTCTGAACCGTTGAAGGAGGAGAGAACTACATCAGTCGAGGTCAAGATGTTTTTCCTCACACTGTGCTCTGCAGCTACGACCTTGAAGCCCTGCGAGCTCCAGCTGCAGAAACTGTGTTAGTGCACAACCCTAAATCATCTGGCTGTTGAACTACAGCATGAAGTTATCAGTGTTTTAAAAGAAGAACTTTCCCTTCCAACTTTGCTGACTTGCACGTCGTGATTTTATTCGCTCTGCAAGTAGTCAGCCTGGAAACCATGATGCACCCAACTGTTGTCGATCCAACATGGCGGCAGAAGCTTTACCTTTAAATGCAGCGTTAAAAAAGTGTTTTAAGTAGTTTAGACTGCAAGTTTATTTAGAAAAAAGAGCAACTAATATGGGAACGCCAAAATAAAGAGGTAAATTAGCTTTGTTCTTTTATCACAGTCTTCTCTTCTCTGGCACTACATCACATGCTGACTTAAAAAAATCCTTATATGGGCAGAGGTCGGTTTTGTAAAGACTACACAAACGCACATATTGTAACATCGTATGTGTTATATAACGTTACCCACTGCTCCATGCATTGATTTTCCGCCGGCACAAATGCACATGGCCGAGAGGAGGGTTAGCAAACCAGCGGAAAAGCGACCAGACTTGCATAGTTTCTCTTTAAAGTTAAGTTGTTGTTGTTGTTTTTATAGCAGCTGCTTGGATTTCCTCAAATTTATGTAGCACAAACATTCAGTTGGACTCTTGGATTTTGATGCATCAAAGGTGTCAGGGTCATGATGATGTCACAGAGCAGGTGTCTGACTGTTTTAAGTCAAGAATCCATAAGGTGACAAAGTGACAAAAGGTTCACACGAGGATAAAAATGGCGTTTCCTCGTGTCCTTAACAGGTCAAGGAGTTGCATGTGGAGCCTTTGATGCTTTGTCCGTTATCATGGAGACAACAAACAAACAAAACTTAACACAGTCAATGCAAATCAAATACGCAAATACGCCCTTGTAGTGCCTTTGTGATTCTACGCAGATGTGATCGGTTGTCACCTTAACGGAAGTAAAACTTTATTTTCTCTCTGTCGGTTTGTTTTTCTGCGCTCGTCAGCCGTGACAGCGGCTCCTTAACAGATTCAGTTCCTCGGTTAGTGAAGAGATAGTATCGATTCGGTTTCACTGGAGCTCATTTCATCCGTGCTGTTTAACCTCGGTCAACAAAAGGCTCCTTGTTGACAGAGTGTGAAAGACACTGAATCAGACCTGAAGACACTCAGAGTAGAGGAGGAGCAGCAACAACGTCTTCTAACGCAGGAGCAGGAGCCGGTGTCATGAGACCGATGTTTGAACTGAACCTGGCACTGCAGATGTTTGTTACACAGGAAAAACATGTTTGGAAAAGAGCCAGCGACTGTTTGTCCTTCAACCAGTCCGATTAACAAAAAGCAAAAACATCTTATCCAACCAGATAAAAAACAAAAAAACAAGGTGGACTCTGGTTTGCAGGAAATGCAGCTGCATCAAGAAGTCAGATAAAGGCCGCACTCGACGGTGAAGTGAAAACTCAGAAGTTTGCAGGAACAGTCGGACACAACTGTCTGACAAGAAGATCCGGTTCTTTTATGCTCCTGCTTCAAAGAGATAGAGGGTATAAAAATCATTGCACATCTTATGTTGTTTAAGTGTGTAGGAGAGGCACCAGCAGATGCAAACTTAAATGTACAGAGAAAATCCTGCACGCCGTTAAACTTGCACGGGCATTTTTTATCATGGCGATGTGTGATGTTGCAGAGTCAGACCGGATCTGGATGGAGGAGGAGGAGGAAGTGAACGTACCCACTGATGATGATGCTGTCGTCAAACAGGTAGACTTTGATGTGCTGGACGCCGATGGTCTCGTTGAAGCGCTGCGGGACCAGCAGCCTCAGGAGGCCCCGCAGGTCTGGAGTGTGGTACAGGGAGACTCGCATCTGGTCGGTGAAACGCTGCAGCAGCGGCAGCAGCATGGTCCTCGAGTTAATCTGGCCTGCGAAGACACAATCAGGACGGTGAGCGTAGTGAAACAATACAAATTCAACAAAAGGTCGGGAACACTTTAATTTACAGGCAGCGAATTACGTGATAATGTCAAGAAATAACCTTGAAATAACAGTCAATTTCATACTAATGTCATTACACATGCTTTTCATGCTTTTAATTTTTTGAAAAGGGCCAGAATTTGCAATTGACCGCTATTTCTTGGCTATATTTCTCGACATTATTATGAAATTGGCCGTTATAGAATAGAGTAGAATAGCCTTTATTGTCATTATGCATTTCTGTACAACGCTGCTCCTTAAAATTCCCAATATGTACAACGATACACAATACAAATGCAATAAATAATACACAGGCACAGGTGTTCCTCAGTCAGTGAGTGCAGTGTCAGTGCATATGAGAGTTACACATTATTTCCAGGCTATTTCTAGACATTATGACGCAATTACTTGTTATTTCTTGACATTATCACATACATGTAATTAGTGGCCTGTAAATTAAAGGGTCGCCAAAGAGATCTTGAGGAAAAGCGGGCGACAAACCTCGTGAGCCGCGCGTGTAGTCGAGCAGTATGGAAACCTTCAGGTCGGGAGAGAGACTGTCGTCCTGCGAGCGCTGCAGAGCTTCCTCCATACAGTCCACCTGCAGCAAAACAAAACACGGTCAAAAACGTCATGTCATCACCTGTTTGGTTAACTTTTTATTTTTGCTCTTCAGTATTTACATAAAAGTATCATAGGGCCTGATCAGGAATCATCTGGGCTACTGTATTTAATGTACCATGTACAGCTGGATCTTTTCTTTTTAATCACATTATTTAATTAATTTATATTGCAATAATCTCTTTTGTTGCTTTTCGTGAAACAACCTCTGCTGAATGTGCTATATGTTATAATAAAGCTGAGTGGAGCCGAGTTAGAAAAAATATTTTTGCAAAGGAAAATATTTAAGTTTATGCTTGCTGCATCTAAAAAAAAAACTAAAAAAAACCCCACGTCCCTCCTTTAAACAAAAAAAATGTGATTAATCAGAACTTTATCTTTGTTTCTCTGTGTTTTTCTGGAGACTCTCCTCACATGTCCTCGTTAAGAAGTGCAGCTCAGTGAAACAGACGTTTTGTTGTGTGAAGTCAGTGGAGTTCCCCACATTACACAAAACACACTGATGCATTGTGGGAAATCTTCTCAATGATCTGATTATAGACCCCCCCCCCCCTCCCTGCCCGCCTGCCCCTCTCCTTGACAGATACGTTTCAAGTTTAATATTTAACCATCTATCGCACGACAAAATTTTTAATCCACAGAAATGCTGCTGTTGTTTTTTGAATAGGTTTTATACGAGTGCACGGACAAAACAACATAAAAAACTTCAATATAATATGATTTTTTATAATTTTATGGTATTTTATAGCCCAAAATGTAATAATAATGTTAATAATTAACTAATAAAACAACTTTGCACCAACGTGTTTACTGTTTTCAGCCTCTTAAATATGAGGATTTACTGCTGTGCTTTCCTCTACGTGCATGTTTTCATTATTTTCTGTTATTTTTACACATCAAACTGGATAAAAGAAACATCAAACTGCAGATCTGAAAGCTGCTCCGCTGTTTTTTTTCACTTCTGTCGTCATGATATTTCCCTGGAACGAGCCGACGGCCTACAAAAAAAACAAAAAAAAAAACGTCCTGTGGTTTCTATAAATCACCTTCTCACATCTCACATCTCATCGCCCTACAAACCACAGATGACGTCGTGGACTGTCAGGTTTTAACTGGTGTCGACATCGCACGACGCTGTTGTTTTTTTTTGTTTTGTTTTGCTAAAGGAACAGCTGACGAACTCGGTTGCTACGATTACAAAAAGTTTCTGGTTTCAGATGAAAGTGACGTTAGTTAGAAAGTTTTTTTTTTTTTGTTCCTATGGTTATCTGACTGTGAACAAGACTGAGGTGCAAAACAGAGATTGATGACGATTGATAAATGACGGATTCTGACTGGCGGCCTTTTATCTATCGGTTTACTGAGTGTGGGAAAAGCATGACTAACTCCAACTAACTGCTCACAACAAGGAAAGTGCATGGTAGCAACAGCAGAGTCTTTATTTGTGGCCTCTTGGCATTCGTTCCCCACCTGATATCAAACAAACACTTCTTTCCACACATACACACACACTCCAGCTAAATTGTGCATCTGGCGCCCAAATGCATTCATTACGCGTGACCCCAGAGTGCCTGTTTATGTGCCAGTAAAACATTTCTCCTTCTTCTTTCCATTCTTGAGCTCTGAACCACCCACTGTTTATCTCTGAAATGCACAGAAGGTTTCGCCCTCACGCTGCGTTAACGTTTGTCCAGACAGGAAATGTGTGCGTCCTCATTGTAATTTCTGCAGGAGTCTCAAATCTGACCTGACATACTGTTATGATTTATCAGAGTAATTAAGACTAATCATTAGTAGTAGCTGTAAAATCATAAATATCTAACATTTAACTGAGAAAGGTGTCACTTGAGTTGATTTACTGCAGCAGCAAAAAGACATTTTTATGGAGGACAGAGTTTAAACTGAGGCGCACAATGGATTTATTATGTTTAATGTGGAGGTTTGATGTGACTGTGAATGCGTTTCCTGTCTTATCTGCAAACATAAAGCTGCAGGAAAGCACAGCTACACTGATGCATAGATAAATCTGCATCTGTATCTGTATGCACGATGAGATGTTTTGATGCTCGGCCCTCACACGGTGCAATCACGGAGGCATCTCAACGGTCTCAAATTAACTCTGCCGTCGTGAAGAACAACAACCTTCGAGAACAAGGAGACCTGCACCAGGCGAACATCTAAAGGGACGACCTGCAGGCGACCTGAGCTTTTGGCTGCTGCTCTCACAGTAAATGTTGAATCATTCTCTACTGTTTCTGCACTTTGTATGAACCTGACTGACAAAGAAAAACTATTGAACGAATCACATTTTTGCACTGTGCTGTATACATTTTTCTACTTATTAACAGATGAATTGCAAAATACCATAAAATATCCAGCTCGGTCTGATTTAACCCGATCAGTTGATCTCTAAACCAGAAATTTTCACATTGTGTCTCGATCAAAAACTAACATTATCTATCGACTGTAACAATCATAGTTAAAGGGATAGTTCAACATTTTAGCAAATTGGCTCATTGCCATAATCCCTATAGTCATAGCAGTAGGTGCGTTACCTTTAATTGTCAGTGCAAGCTATTTTTAGAACGGCGGAGCAGAGCCGTGAGCTGCTCAGAGCTATGCTACGTTGTTTTTGAGGTAAATTCATGCAAAACTGCTGATGCGTGTTGCCTTCAGGGACAATTTTTCAGCAAGCAGTCTCTGAATTTCCCTCTAAAACAACTCTGTCCGGTAACGTTCTGTTATTATCTCATAGCGTGGTGAATGTGCAGGTCACAACTTGTCCACGAGAGCGTTTTGGAGTTGTTGGATTGTGCATTTGATGAGTTTGATGAGGGAGACCAAGAACTCCCATTTGTCTCTGTTGCATAGCTCTGAGCAGCTCACGGCTCTGCTCCACCGTTCTAAAAATAGCTTGCACTGACAATTAAAGGCTACAGGGATTATGACAATGGGCCAAATTGCCAAAATGTTGAACTATCCCTTTAAATCCAGAAAAATCTCACATAATCAAACCTGCATTGTTTACATCCATATTAATGAGCAGTCTCCCTCTTTCGTAGCTTTTTTTAAAGTCAACCTATAGACCAGAGGAACCATGTGCAACAATCTCCACAAATCCACACTGTCGTTATCAGTTTCTCTCATAAAGCAGCCGGAGTCGCCTTTGTGTGTTTCTTTCTTTGCTCAACATAATCACGGCCATACATTTTTTTTTTCCGTTGCCTGCACCTGAATGTATTGTAGATAACGCTGCACAGGTGTGACTGACTGTCTGTATCAGTATCAGTCCAGTGTTGGTGTGTCAAGCCCCACACACCTGCAGTTTTCAATTTTCTTTCGTCTAAACCACAAACCGTCTATGCATTTTTCTACCGAGCCAAGCCGAGTTCATTTCGTTCCAATTACAAGGAAAACCTGGTTCTTTAGAATAAAGAAAAAATAAAAAAATTGCACATGGACTGGACTGGACTGGACTGAAACCTCAATAACTCATGCTTCTAGTAATCTGTCTTCTTGTGAGGTTGCAGAGTTTGGCAGAAATCACAGAATTCGAATGCTTTTAACTGTAATTAAGCATGTTTGACTCATCTCTGCCCTTTTCTGTAATTCTCCCTGCAAAATAACAAAAAAAAAAAAAACAGCTGAATACGAGCATCAGTCCAGACTGTGGTTTACTCTGGGTTAATGTTGTTATGCTAGGCTCTCCAAGCATGAAGAACAGCAGGCCATCACATGCCAGCGCTGGTCTCCTTATACCCATAAACCCTTGCATTTTGAGGTCACTCACTCCTTGTAGCTGGCCTCCAGTGCATTTTCATGCCGAACAAACCACAGTGCGGTTCTCCTTTTTGGACGACGACTCTGACTCACATTTTCTGGCATCTCTGACCAGTCATTTGGCGCGTGTCTGCGCTCGGATGCCATTGTTCTCACCTGACCAGAACTAGAGCAGTTTCACTCTCCAGAGTTGTAAAACACAGAGCACAGTTTAAAAGAAAATCTTGTCTCACAAAACCGAAACACGGCTTCTTCTTTTTCTTTTTTTTTTTCTCCTCCTCACCAGCTCCTGCTCCAGCTGACCCGTTCCCAGATACAACGAAGCCATCACCACTCGCCTCTTCGCCGTCTTGATTCGTGCCTGAAGTGACAGGAAAGTAAAAAAAACAAAACAAAGAATCGTGACAAAGAACCAGTGCTTGCATGTCTGATGTTATGAAATAATAAACTATTAGCAGATTTACTGCCAAGAGCAGCAGAAGACAGACGCACAAGTAAGCAGATTTCATGGGGGCCACCAGGGGCCACCGGGTGCTTTCAGGTTGAAAACTGAAAAACATCTGATTTTCATCCACAAAGAAAATGTTTTCATTAAAAAGTTTAACATTAGCACTCGCACAGATAGTTTTTGTTATTAAAGCGCAGGTTTACTCGGCCGTCACTCGACCATCTCCCGGCTTTTATCCTTATAATTAAACCAGAACAGAAATCCACAGAGCATTCAGCGTTTTTGTGGACTAATAAAAACTGTTGAGTTATTGAATTAAACAAAGTCAACGCCTTGAGCTACAACTGCAGCTAAGACTTATGAGCTCACTGATCAACTCCTGATTTTAACGACATAATCGTTCAGCTATAAAACGTTTTATTTACAATTTGCTTCCACCTGGAAATAAATTCATTTTAATAGAAGAATAACAGAAAAACGTCAACGATCAAATGTTCAGTTTGAAAGATTATTCAAAGACTCAAACACAAGTTAATTTAATGAAGTCTTGCTAATCAATAAATCAATTTATCACTGCTTGCAAGTGCAAAAGAAGGTTTTTAAACGTGCATAAATTATTTCCGCTCTGCTTGAGGCACAACGAACGTTTCAGCACGTGACGTGAAATTAAAAAAATATCAAACGGCCTGGTCACAATGACTACGTGAAAACAGAAGTATGTCCTCATAGGTCCAGGTGTGTGTGTGTCTGTGTGTGTATGCATGCATGTATGTGTGTAATTTTAGATCACTTTTGGCACACACTCACACAAAACCCATTCAGCTGCAACCTTCCCTGTTTTCAGAGGTATGGGGAAGCGTTAAAAAAAGAAAAGAAACTAATGGCATGTTGTGAGACAGCACACGGTTCACACCCAAGTTACATTATGGTCCAACAGACCGTGAAACGAGAGTTATACTCTCTATTAGTCTATTTAAACACACACACATCAAATATCATGAAGTCAAACACCTGCAGGAGGTTTCTTTATTTCTTTCTTTATTTCTTTTCTTTCTAAACTCTCTCGGGCTGAGTTTGAACAATACGAGGGAAACTCTTTCCCCAGAAGCTAAATTCCTGTTTCGCTGTGGAGCAGCTGGAGGAAAACATAAAAGGATTCCTATGTGGTGACACACAGCAGGTGTCCGACCACATTAAAACTAAAAAATTCAACACTTAAATATTTTATATTGTAAATGTATCCACTTTTTTTACTGAATCAGAAGGGAAAAAATGAGATTTTTCTAACTTCCTCCAAACAGGAAGAACCTGTAGCGTAGACGATATATAAAAAGGCGCTGAGTCATAGAGTCATACGCATCTGATGGGAAAATACTTCCTTAATTACCTCAGGACCTGTTTGTTTGTTGTGTGTCTGCCAAAGTACACAATGGTACACACTGGTACACACACACACGTGAGAACAATTAAGTGTTGTGACTAGATTATGACACCGTGATTACTGTCAGAGATAGTTAAAATATACATCACTACTTCTAAAATATTTTAATTATCTATTAAAATATGACCAATTATTAATCCGCCAGGGAAAGTGTCATCGATACCAAATGTTTAAAGGGATAGTTCAACATTTTGGCAAATTCGCCCTGTTGCCATAATGAATGGGCCTTTATTGTGTTCGCTGAGCAGCTCACGCCTCTGCCCCATGGATCTCAAAACAACATGCACCGATAATTAAAGGTAATGAACCAACTGCTATGACTATAGGCATTATGGCAACAGATGAATTTGCCAAAATGTTGAACTATCCCTTTAAGTTAATTTTAGTCTTTTTTTTTTTAAATTATAAATGACACTCTAGCATCTGCTGACATGGTTCATACATGACGGTATTTAGGAATCTTTGCAATCAATTAATTGTGGTGTTTAATACCACGATTAATTGTGAAAATAAGTAATCGTGCCATCCCTAGTTGTGACCGACCTTCATGGTCTGGTAGAATTGATCGGGGGACGTGAGGATGTGGATGCTGGCGCCCGGCACCCGGAAGGCGGGAACGTGCTCGGCCATCCATCGGAAGTGGCTGCAGAGGCCGTCGGCGCCCTGAGAGCCCGGGGTCGTCCTGGACACGCGGTGCGGCGCCGGGTCGGCCTCGGCGAGCAGGGGAGCGAGCAGCAGCACGGAGGAGCTGCAGGAAAACAGAAAAGTCACAAGACAGTGTTGTTAACGAGCATAGTAACCGACTCAGTTATTGAGAAAATACATCTCAAATTAATATTTTCTGGTTTTCTTTGACAGGAAAATCTGTGGTTTTGCAGAATTTATCAAACCAAACAAGACATTTAAAGGGATAGTTCAACATTTTTAGCAAATTGGACCATTGCCATAATCCCTATAGTTTTAGCAGTAGGTTCGTAACCTTTAATTGTCGGTGCAAGCTATTTTTAGAACGGCGGAGCAGAGCCGGGAGCTGTGCAGGTCACAACTTGTCCACCAGAGCGTTGTGGAGTTGTTGGATTGTGTGTTTGATGAGTTTGATGAGGGAAACCAAGAAATCCCATGAGCCTCCGTAGCGGAGCTCTGAGCAGCTCACGGCTCTGCTCCGCCGTTCTAAAAATAGCTTGCACCAACAAGTAAAGGAAACGAACCTACTGGTATGCATCCATTAATGCCATTGTTTCTTTTGGGTCTTTGTCAGTTTCCATTGCTTTGTTTTATTGAGTTTTTTCTTTTTAATCTCAATAAAAAACTATTTGAAATGAGGAACAATTTGATTATTGAAGTATTAATGAATAAACCATCATTATTCTGATTATTTAAGGAAGCTGTTCTGGTCTGGAGCTTTTGGTCGTATCAACGCCATCTTTCTGTGTCAATAGTTTGTTCATGCAACTAAAACCAAATCTTCAAACCATCATCCTCACCACACAAACATCCACAGTAATTAACTTAACGGTGGAAAACAAAAACAAAAACTCCCCTGGGGAATCTCCGTCGTCGGCCAAAACAGGGCAGACCCGGCCGGCCCGTGCCATGTAGGGCAGGAAAACAATGGCTCCTCACGTATTGTGTGTGTTTTTGTGCTTTTGTCTCGCCCCCGGTGCCAACTGGGCTCAAATATCAAGACGTCAGAGCTTCAACCAGCTCATGAACTCACACCGGGACGCTACGGATCCAAATATTATCACATGGAAACAGCAAAATTAAGAGATTAATGGTTGGATTATACGTCCATGAGAAGATTTGGCTCTGTACAGTACAATACAGTGTGTCTGGTTTCTCTTTCTCTTTGTCAGCGTCCTCAACTTCACCCAACAACAACCCCACTGCCCTCGCTCTGCTCTTTTGTCTCCGACGTATAAAAGAAAAGAAATCACACAATCTGATCTGACAGAGCAGCCACATTAAATAAAGACAGGGTGGAGCGTCCGACCTCAGACACGACTGTCGGGAGTCGTTCCTCTGCCTTTCCTTTGTTTTCATTGTGACTGACAAAGCCTCATATACACACATTAAACATCCACATACTGTACATTCACACTGAGGCTTGAACTCGACCCACAAAAGCCGACTTACAGTAAATCGCACACTCACAACAACAACTCGGCTCTTCTTTCCAAAAGCCACCGAGGCTGAGCTGAGTTGTAGGAGGGGATTTCCCTGTTGTTTGTGAGTCCACTCATAAAATAATACGGCACATTTTTCTCACTACGCCATAAAACAATTGTCACATCGAAGCTGCAATAATATTATGCTGCACAGAGCAAAATACAAAGGTTATTATCGTTACAACCACGATGTTATGCAACGTGCGTTATGGTTTTTCTGTACCAGGTTTGTGGTGCAGCAGGGTCAAAGAAGAAGAAGCATTTGACTTTTTTGGTTTCGGTTGTTTTCTCCCTCCAACAGATAGATCTGGATTACAACCAGGATCTGCAACAACCTGCAGAACGAGAGCCATAAATCTCAACGACAGAAATCTGTGATGAGGAAACTGATACAAAAATAAAATTCCTGGATTCGCTTCCTTTAAAGTGAATCTGCAGCAACATTTTATGGCTTCTTCTTCTTCTTCTCTGATCCACGCCCCCATTGCCATAATAGACTCTATATTTTCTTTGGTGTAAACATGTTGTGTGAGAGGAGAATGACAGGAGACAGGAATTTTATGCAAATTTTGCTCGGGTGACGCATCAAATGTACGGGAAAGTAGAAGACTTACGATAAAATGTGCAGCGGTGCTGAATGAGGGCGTGAATACCCTTGACTGTATATAAACATATTTGAGCTGTCAATCAAAAACATTTCATAAAAAAAGTGAGATAACACGAGCATCTAGTTCATTGTGTTTTTTTTCCTTGCTCAAAATGTACCAACTGTTTTATAATGGAAAACATGCTGCAGCTTTATGCAAATGTAACTTTATTATATACATTTAACAATGATAAACACTGATAAGACCTCGAGGGGTCACCGTGTGACTGCAGTTTAGTAACTTCCAGGAAACAATGTGTCAAAGTCAAGACCGACGTAACAGAAAATGTGGCATTAAGAGGAATTTGCACTCACATTTGTGTTATTCCTTAGTGAGGGCGAGACGGCTGGTAATGGTTAACATCTTAACTTTATTCAGCTTCCATAAAACTTCATAACAGGTGCTGCTCAGGTGCTGTTCCCCGCCCTGTGCTATCGTGCAGTGCGCATGCGCTCTGACCCCCCAAACAACCCCGGTCACATGACCCAAAGACAAATCTGAAATATGTCACATCTCCCTCAACAAGACTTTTTTTTTTTTTTTTTTAACATGTTTACATGAACATTTGCACACGTGTGACACCAGTAAACACATTAGAACACATTTACATTTGTTCAATCAACCTCTGTGGGACTTTGATAGTCCTACTAGACTTCCTTAACTCACTGAGTTCAGCAGTTTGTAATGGCGTTGCTCCACCCGACTGCCCCACCTCTCCCGGTTCACAAGTGTGGAGTGTCGTGGGCGCCAGTGCAGTCCAAGATGCAACAGTGCCTTCCCGAGGAGTTTCCTCAACCCCCTGTGGCCCAGCTGGCTGTAACTGCGGCACCAATAGTAAGTGTCTCCTATTTCTCCTGTATGTGGCCCCTTCAGGAGTGATGACATCATATGACCTGGGTGCCACACCTTTAACTAACTGTGCCTCAACATTCCAACCTTTCCCATCATGCATCTTTACTCTGTCTCCTGGACAAAGAGGCTTCAGTGCCCTAGCTCCTTTGTCATAGTGCCTTTTTTGATCACACTTGTTCTTTCTTTTTGCATGTAGTATCTTGTCATTGTTCTGGTCTGATTCAGACTCTAGTAACACTGGTAACCGTGTTTTAAGTTTTCTATTGAATAACAGCTCTGCCGGTGACTTCCCATGTTTCAGTGGTGTATCTCTGTAGTTTAACAGAGCTAGATAAGGATCTGAGTCTGAATCTAGTGCTTTCTTGATCAGTAGTTTCACTATTTTGACCCCATTCTCGACCAACCCGTTGGACTGTGGGTACAATGGACTAGATGTAATATGTTCAAATCCGTACGTCTTGGAAAAGTCTTTGAAAGCCTGACAGCTAAATTGAGGTCCATTGTCAGTTCGTACGGTGCTGGGTATTCCGTGACGAGCGAAGAAGGACTTGATGTGGGTCATCACAGTATTGGCAGTGGTGTCCTTCAGTACTGCCATCTCTGGATAGTGAGAATAATAGTCCATTAGTAACACGTAGTCCTTTCCGTACAGAGTGAAAAGATCTATTCCCACTTTACTCCAAGGTGTCAACTTTTCTTTTTCCTCAACCCACATTGGCTCTTTGTGCTGTTTATTTCTGTATGTTAGACAGGTTTCACATGTTCTCACCATGTCTTCTATTGCACTGTTCATGTTGGGCCAGTATAGTACTGCTTTTGCTCGTCTTTTACACTTTTCTATGCCCAAATGTCCCTCGTGAATAACTTGTAACATGTCCTGCCTTAGCACTTCTGGGACCACTACTCTCGAACCCTTGAATAATACCTCGTCTATAACTGACAGTTCGTCTGTGAAATTGCCATAAGGTGCAGGGAATGAATTTACTGACCAACCGCTTTTTATGCCTCTAATGGTTTTTTGTA
Organism: Decapterus maruadsi; assembly: GCA_030347415.2. Lineage (NCBI taxonomy): Eukaryota > Metazoa > Chordata > Actinopteri > Carangiformes > Carangidae > Decapterus > Decapterus maruadsi. Next base: position 4,687,352 of record CM064888.1, on the reverse strand, counting down.
GGACCACATCATTAGCGGTGGCCTGGGCCATTTTTTTCCACATTTCATCTGACACTGGACAACTCTTTCTGACTATATTTACATGCACAGTTTCTTTTTGTTCATACATGGCATTAGGTTCCGTACTGTCGTATGCCCGGGACAATGTGTCTGCCACAAGCAGCTCTTTGCCTGGGCTGAACTCTAGCTTTAGGTCATATTTCTGCATGTTCAGAAATAGTCTTTGAACCCTTGGTGGTGTGTTTGCTAAGCCTTTCTTTGCAATAGTGACTAGTGGTTTATGATCAGTTTCTGCCCACACTGTTTTACCATATATAAAAACATGGAACTTTTCACATGCATATGACAGAGCTAATGCCTCTTTTTCAATCTGGGCATAGTTACATTCTGCCGCAGAAAGAGCTCTGGAGGTGTAAGCTACTGGTCTCCATCGGTTGCCATACTCTTGTAGCAATACTGCCCCTATGCCTGATTTAGAAGCATCTGCTGAGATTTTAGTTTTACGGTTTTCATTGTAATACCTGAGGACAGGGGCTTTAGCTATTAACAGCTTAAGTTCATCAAACTCCTTTTGGTGATTACTGTTCCAACACCATTCAGTGGTTTTACATAGCAAGCTCCTCATCTGAGCTGTGTGTGCTGTTAGATTAGGCACAAATTTACCTACATAATTGATCATGCCCAGAAAGCGCTGTACACCCTCTTTGTCCGTAGGTGGCGGCATGTTCTTGATGGCTTTCACTCTGCTCTCACTTATTTGGACACCTTCTGCTGTCAGCACTTCACCTAAGTAGGTGATTTTAGTTTTTCTGAACTCACATTTTTTTGCATTTAGTTTCAGCCCATGTGACCGGGCAGCTTCTAAAGCTTGTGCTAGCCTGGCATCATGCTCTTCTATAGTGGATCCACTAATCAAGATGTCATCGATATAAACCTTTGTGCCTGGCACTCTCTCAAAAATCTGGTGTATGGTTCTGTGAAAGACTTCTGGGGCGGATGTTAAACCAAAAGGCAGTCTCTTAAAAGAATAACGCCCGAAAGGAGTGTTGAAGGTGCAAATTCTGGAGCTCTCCTTGTCTAGACACACTTGCCAAAAACCGGAGGAGGCATCTAACTTGGAGAAATATTTGGCACCTGCTAATTCTCCAAAAATCTCTCCCCTGGTAGGAAGTTGGAAGTGTTCTCTTTTCACGTATTTGTTCAGTTCTTTTGGGTCTATACATAACCTGAGTTTATCTTGTTTCTCTACTATTACCAATGAGTGGACCCATTCTGTGGGCTCTTCAACTCTTTCTATGATATCTAGCTCTTCAAGCCGCTGAAGTTCAGTCTTGAGTTTTTCTCTTAAAGCTAGGGGTACTTTGCGAGGTGCGTGGGTTACTGGTTTGTAATTGTCTTCCAGCTGTATTTTATGTACCATCCCAAGTTTTCCTATCCCTTGAAATACATCAGTGTATTCATCCTCTATATTATGTATAGCTCCATCTTTGTCTACCTTATGCACACCACCCACCAATCCTAACAGGATGCTTGTTTTTAAACCTAGGAGCGATGCTTTCTTGCCCTTGACAATGACAAAATCAAGTTCATAACTTTTGTGACCATCCCTCAACATCATTTTACATTTTCCTATATGAGGTATGATATCCCCATTATATGCCCTCAGTCTTACTTTAGTCTCTGTATCAATTTGAGGTTTTACCTGTAGATTTGGCAGTTCAGTCTCAGCTATGAGGTTTGCCTGGGCTCCAGTGTCCACTTTGAATGTAATGTCTGTCCCATTCACATTGTAGGTTTCAGTCCACTCCTCGTCACCTGATGCTGCTCTGTCAATTGAGCCCACGAAGAGGTCCTCTGTGTCCTCGTCGTCTGAAGCCTTGTCTGAACCTCGGACCAGGTTCACCTTCTTCTCTCTCTCTCTCGGCCTCCGCTGCCTGCATACACGAGCGAAGTGGTTCCTCATCCCGCAGAGCCGACATTCTTTTCCAAATGCCGGACACTGACGAGGCCGGTGTTCTCCTCCGCAGTTGCCACATGCGCGTAGTTGTTGCTCCCTGCCGACGTCTCCCCTGGTTGCTCGTCTAGCTTGCACGTTGGTGTGGCTGGCCAAAACTGCTTCGACTCTGCACTCTGCCTCGCTGGTTGCCGATCTATAGATTTTAGGCGCTGTTGCATGACCTCTCTGGCCTGGCAAATCTGTATGGCTCTTTCCAGAGTCAGGTCAACTTCTCCCAGTAATTTTTCTCTGAGTCCTTTATCTCTGACACCCATCACAATCCTGTCTCTGATCAGAAGCCTGCCAGCTCTCCAAAGTTGCATGACTGGCACTTCAATTTCAAATCAGTAATAAATTCTTCGACTGACTCTGTTTCTGTTTGATTTCTGCTGTTGAACACATACCTCTCATATGTTTCGTTTCGTCTTGGGGTGCAGAATTGTTCAAATTTACTCAGTACGGTGTCATAGTTCTTTTGTTCTTCAGCTGTTAGCTGGAAGCTGTTGAACATGGCTTCGGGTCCCGCGACCGTCAGAAGGAGTGCTATTTTTTGCGTGTCGTCCTTCGTTGTCGCTCCTATCGCCGTCAAGTAGAGCGTGAAGCGTTGTTTAAATCGTCTCCATTGATCTTCTATGTTGCCGGTCAGTTTCAGCTCGGTGGGAGGTTTTAGCTGCTCCATTTTCGTCCAATCTCGCTGTCGGGGCTCACACAGTTGCTGCACCGCTCTGCCGTGAGGTCTGCTCCGGCTTCTCAGTTGCCGTAGTTACGCTAGCCAGCATTAGCTCCTGCTAGCTAATGTGCTGCTCCATAACTCCGCACTTCACACTTGCCAAGTCGAAGTCCGCGTACTCCTGGTACCATGTGTTATTCCTTAGTGAGGGCGAGACGGCTGGTAATGGTTAACATCTTAACTTTATTCAGCTTCCATAAAACTTCATAACAGGTGCTGCTCAGGTGCTGTTCCCCGCCCTGTGCTATCGTGCAGTGCGCATGCGCTCTGACCCCCCAAACAACCCCGGTCACATGACCCAAAGACAAATCTGAAATATGTCACAACATTGTTATTATCCTTTCAACTTTGACAGGACAACATATAGCTAGGCCTACGGCGAGGAAAATAGGTATTGAACGCGTCAACATTTTTCTCAGAAAATATTTTTCTAACGGAGCTATTGACATGAAATTTTCATCAGATGTTCGACAAAAACCTGAGTAATGCAAATGCACAGTATGTCCATAAATAAAGTGTAATAAAGTGAAATGACACCGTACTGAACACATGAAGAAAAGGAGGAGATTCAAAAAGGTTTGGAAACGTAGCACCTGTGACGTCACCCATTGGTTTGGGGGAGTCTATTTTGTGCCTATGGGGATTTGAACGCCGCCATCTTGGATTGGGGTCTATTGGCCATATTTGGAGAGGTGGGGTGGTTAGCCGGCCGAGAACCCACCCACTGAACTCGCAGCAACCAATTAACGGCTGGTAAACTCTCTGTCACTCACCGTGGTACACCCAGTGTTCACAGAGATGGAAACTATCAGTAGAAACCAAAAAAATAAAATGTACCAGGATGTAAATACATTTTTCTAAACTGTAAAGTCGGCTCTTTTAACATGGGGCTCAATGGGCTCTATGCACAGCTCCATTAATTCCTGAATTTAAGGCAGGTCCTTCATTTCCTGTCTTACATTATTGGACAAACTGATTAATCCAGGTGTGTCTGAGTAGTCACAATGGTCAGACACACCTGGATTAATCAGTTTGTCCAATAATGTAAGACAGGAAATGAGGGACCAGACCTACAGAAACTGATTGTTGCAGAACAAACTGATGGCATCGGTTACAGACGTGTCTGAATGCACAGTTTTAGTGCCGTTAATCTGGAACTAGAAAGAACATTTCACCATAAACTGGTGAAAACAAGACTTCTGACAACTGGGAAAAGTCGTCCAAGAGCCGAGCAGACTGACAGAGAGCTTTAGGGAGACGTGCAATTATCTTGTACAGTTTTAAAAGAAAACAATGATGAGTAATGCATTTAAGTCTATTGATGTGCTCAATTATTTCCCCGCCATTTCTATAGGTGCAGGTGTGTGTGTCTGTGTGTGTATAGTAGGTACTGTATGTGGGATGCTATTAATAATGATTCTACATCATCAACATCCTGTGGCTTTATGTGTCGACTGCACTCTGGATAATAATTATGTCACAACAAGTTAAACGCGTTAAATATTTAAATAAGAATGGAAAAATAAATAGAAAACATTTAGTGTTTCATTGACATTAGCTGACACACAAATAAAAAGATAGACCAATAAGTAGCTGCTCCTTTAGCGGAGGTAATTATGCGCCCACTGCTTCTGCTTTTCATTTCATGGCTGAGCTAATCAATATAAAATCAACTATCACCTCAGGCTACGCCGTCTGAGACACAATAAAAGCCTCCATAAAACAAACATAAAGTGGATGAGCGGGAATCGTTTTTATTTTTATTTATTCTTTTGCTCACATAGGCTGCTGTATGACGGCCTGTTACAGGAAGAAGGAAGGTAGACGTTATAACTTCCTTACATGTTGATGAATGAGGTTACGTTATGTTAATGAGACCGAACCTTATTTTGGCAGCGTGGTGATTGGAAATGAATGGAGGAGCTGTTTTTTTTACTCTCTGGTATGTGACCGTGCGACATCCTCTTCCTCCCTCCCTCCCTCCTCGTTGATCTGAAGCATGTGACAGTCTGTCCTCCTTCTCGTAAGGAACTCCTCACTCAGACGCTACGACGCGATCACGCCTTCAGCAGAGATCCCTCAGAGATTCAGATCCTCATTCTTCAGCAGATGTAGATTAAATAGATCATCTGCTTCTTAAAGGTTAAAGGGATAGTTCACCCAAAATTCAAAATTTCACCCATTATCTACTCACCCTCATGTCGACTAAGAGCTGGGAGAACTTTCAAAATTTGAGAAAGAAATTTGAATTTTGGGTGAACTATCCCTTTAATAATAATAATATACTGATTTATTCCAAAGGGAAGCGGCCAAAAGTATGCGGACACCTGAAAATATCACCTGTGTGTGTCCTCATTATTCAACATCTTGGAGAAGGTCTTTGTCAAACAGTTTCCACAAAAACTTTATAAATAAAACTGTTTCCACAAAGGTCAGAGGTCATCGTTGTCTAAAACAGTTATTTTTTTTGTCTTGTGCAAGCTTCGCCCTGAGCTAATCTCTGTTCTGACTCGTCTTGATGAATCAAACCCTCCTTGCCCACTCGACGCGTTGCGTTATGTGATAAACACACGTTTAAAGTGCGATTAATGTGTAAACAACAGATCACTTTGCCTTTCTGGTGTTGACTTAATGTTCTCGTAGAACGGACAACGTGTTGCATCATGAGATATTATTGTTAGTTTCTCATCCATGACGTCCCGCGGCTCCCGCCCCTTCTGACTGACTGATGACAACGGGTGGAACTAATGTTGTCAAAGTGATGGTTTAACGATCGCAAAAAGTTTGTTGTTCATTGTGTTTTATTTGGAAATTAACGAGATGGACTGTTTGACTTCCTGGTGTGAGGCGATATAATCGGCGATGCAATCTGACAACAGAGACGGAGTATTGTAGAAACTGGGGGTCACTAAAATGTAACACAACAGATTATGAAAAGAAAATCATTTTAATTTCTCTCTTTAACTTTTACACTTCAAGTGTGATGAATTTTAAATAATAATTCAGTAACCCTTTAATTTACAGGCCAATAATTACATGATAATGTTAAGAAACAGCCAACGATTGATTGCAAGGACTTGGTGGAGGAAAACTCTGGCCTTTCCCAAAACATTCAAAGCATGAAAAGCATGTGTAATCTTTTGCCTTTATGTAAAAAATGACATTACTATGAAACTGACCGTTACTTCTAGGCTGTTTCTTGACATTATCACGTAATTAGCGGCCTTTAAACTGAAGGATTCCTTCATTTTTGCTCTTTTGAACTCAAACATAAATAAGAACCTGTCTGCCTTAAATAAAATAATAAATAAATGATAAAAATCAACCTGTCGTTCTCTTACAACATTCAAAACATACAACTTTCTATGTCTCCTGAGCCCGCAGCATCAGATGTTTGAGTCATTTATCAATGTGTGTTTTTGTGTTGTTGTGCGACAGGTTATTATCTCCCAGAGGGGGAACTAGTTGTGGTGCGACCGGGAATATTCATCATCTTAGAAACAAATCAATAAATGTTTCCACGTGACGTGACGTGCCCTCATGCTGGAGCGAAGGGGTCGAGATCCACATCATGCAACATCACAGAGGTGTGTCCTCCTGTCCACATGCTTTTGTCACTCACTCATCTAGATTACTGATCTACCTGTTGACACTGTTCACAGGTAAAAACACATTTTTTTCCACTCTGTGTAACTTCAGACTTGCGAAGAATTCAGAGCTAAGTGCGGGAGGAAACAAAGCCAAACAGCTACAGTTTCACGAGAGAAAAGGAGGTGAGATAAGAGAGATGTGTAGATGATCAACTCTTATTTCAGGCTCCAACGTGTCTCCATGATCCAAACTTTTTGTTTCCTTTAGGGAAACAAGGTCACGATCTGGGAACGCCACTTCACACTAATTTCCGACAGAGGCAGACCCTTAATTCCCATTATTTATCTCAAAATTCTGGCGAAGAGGACGCCTTCAGCTCCGATCAACAGATCTTGATCTGTTCCTGATTAAGTTCCCGGCACTGTGATCTGGTTTGGTCTTTTTTTTTTTTTTTATCAGAAACTTCTTGTAAATGAGTTATCTGAAGAAACAAAACATCACGGAAATGCAAGGAAGTTTATTTTTAGATCGTTAAATAAACACCATCTGCAAACATTTATATTCAGGTATGCTTTATGACAACAAAATGTTTTGAAGAGGTCAAACTTTTTGTATCTTTTATGTCAACAATGCAGGATTTATTAAAAAATGATAATTAATCAGCAGTTATTTAGATCATTTTACCAATTCTTTAAATGTTATGCTGTTCTTTGTTGTGTGCATTAATAAACTTTAATACCTTTAGGTTTTGGATGGTTTAAATGAAAAATATATCTGTTTTTCTGGTATTTTTCAAACATAATATAATATTCATAATTAAGATAGAGGTTTAGTTGCATATATTTAACTTTATTTATAACTTTTATGATGTTGTGGATGTGGATTTGGCTGGGAGCTTTTGTGATAATCATGTTTTTGTGCACGTGTTCTTCTGTTATTTATTTGTCCATATGAACTTAGGAGGTCAATTAAAGAAAGAAAGAAAGAAAGAAAGAAAGAAAGAAAGAAAGAAAGAAAGACTTGACCATCTGCAGCTGAGTCAAACATGACAGCCAACTCTCAGGTGTTTAAACCATTACCTGTGTTATCACCTGTCTGTCCCGTCATGCTTTGCTCTGCTCTGCTTGACTTGGGTAAAACCTCTTAACTCCAGACGTGTGTCTGGTTTCAGCTTTGGGAACCGGGACAGCCACAACAGTTACACAACATGAAGAAGAGGAACATGTTGTACAACCTCTGACTGAGAGTTTGCCCTGAAGGTGAGCTGCTGTCTGCAGGACTGGCAACAGTACTTACTTACTAACTCTGCAGATATTTAGTAAAAAATAATAACGTAAACGCCCTCATTTCACACAAGTCCCCTCCAATGCAGAATCTAAACGTGCTTAAATGTCGAACTTTAAGGTGTCGATGACTGTGAGTAAAAAAACGACGGTGGAAAAACGGGTGTCCGACAATGGAAGCATTAGCATTTTTTAGCTTCGTGGTGTAGCAACACACTGCGGCTAAATGCGTGTTTCTAAATGCGTGGGTCTCGAACCGTGTCTCTTACCCGCCTCCTCTGTCCCGGACCCGGGAGAGCCGGTCAGATATCCGGGTAAAAACCCCGGTGATGGCCGGTGAGTACACCGAGTACACCAGCCTCCTCCAGGACATGGGAGCCGCCATTGCTGCAGTGACTTTGAATGAATAACTTTATTGACACGGCGGAGAGTTCACAGACAGACAGAAGTGGTCGTTACACCGCAGGGCACGTTACTGTAAGTAGCCTACTTGTACCTCTCCAGATATACTTGTACCTCTACCAGATATACTACTTTATAATACTTAATATTTATACTACTTTATAGTATACACTACTTTTTTATAATACTTTATATTCAGGAAGAATTTATATTCAGGAAGAATTAGCCTACAGTTGTTGTTTTCACTCGTATTTTAGTTATTACTGCAATATTTAGTATAGACTCAACTTAAGCACATGAAGCTTAAGAAATTGCATGTACATATAAATATTCAGCTTTATATTCCACAGGAACATCTCTTTTTATTTATTTTTTTACATATTAAGTAGGCCTAGTTTATAGTTGACAAATTATGATTTTTACATAGGCCTACAAAACATAAGATTGTAATATATGATGCTTTTCTATATATTAAGCTACTGAAAGTGCTCATTTGAGTCATTTTCCATGCAGCATTTCAATCATGTATGTTTTCAGGCATTTGCATTTGCTGTTTTTCAATTAAACAATTCTGATTATTTATTTATTTTTACATTTTTGGAGTTATTCAGAAGGGAGAAGAGAAGTATTCAGAGGATGAATCCATAATCAGTACATTGAAATAAAACAAAAAAACAAACAACCAATCTACTATCTCAACCAACAGTAAAATCAGCCGTAAAATCTTATGTGTATAGTTTGTATTACAGTAGCTCACTATTCACTATTCAGTTACTTTATACTTTCTATGAGTGATTTTATTTCTTCCTGGAGGCGGCCTTTACATCCCTTTTAAATGACCTCTAGTGGTCAAACAGGCTTACAACCGGTTCTGCAGTAAAGTTGAAATTACCCTAAAACGCTGATATGCAGACTCATCTCTTTACATGAACACACAGAGTACAGAGAGGCCGTCGGCCCTATTTAGCTTTTATCTGACTAGAAAACGCCCCTCAGGTTGTACTGTATTGGTTTGACCTTTGCCTCCAGAGTTTCCTGTCAAAGGTGGGACTTAAGTTTTAACTACAGGTATGTAAACAACAGTTTTCGCCACGTATCAGGTGATCATGTGGTTGCTGTGACATTAACCTTGTTCTCCTCAGCATCTGAAAACCTGCTGATCCTCATTGTTATTATTATCAAACTGTATGTGTTTATATAATTGCTTGGCTGCTAAAACTGTTTACTAGTTGTTTACTTGTAGTTATTGTTACTTTATGACAATAAAAGCCCTGTTATCTTTGTTATACTTTTATAATGGCCTCCTCTGTGTTAGTGCAGAAAAGTTTTTCATGTTTTTCTGTAAGCGGGTGGACACATATTTTCACTTTTACTCCACTACATTTCATTATTTGACAGCTACAGTTACTTTAAAGCATTTTAAAAGCCTGTAATGGGCATATAAAATGCAAAGCGTGGCACAGTAAACCAAACTACCTGACAGTAAGTACTTAATGAATGATTTTATCTTCCTCACTGCGGTGTTGAAATGTTTTAAACCACGGTTCAGCTATGTAAAGCACTCGGTAGTCTTGTTTTGAAAATAGCTTCATTATTGTCCTTAATATTTATAATAATAACAATAATAACTTCACCCCAGTTGTAAAAGATTACTTAATAATAGCTTGACCACAGTAAAATGCTGCTGCTTAGACATAAATGTTCCAGTAATAGTAATAATTGCATGCAACTACTTTTGTATGATGCCCCCACGTGCATTTTTGCTGATAAAACACAATGTTTTTTTTGTAGAAATATTTTTAAATCCAGCACTTTTTCCTCGCAACAGGGCATTTCAGGTCGGCCTCAGTTGCTGGAGCAGCCCAGCAGGTCGTTGCTCAAGAGCACTTACAGTAAGTCAGATGCTTCCTGACACGGGATGAGGGAGCCTGAGGGACCTTGTATTTAAACATTAGCCCAGTTATAGTAAGTCAGATGTTCAACATCTGTAACGTTGACGAGAAAAGAGGGGCGTGACGAGAGAAGATAACGAAGTGACTCGTGTCAGTGCGGCTCTTGTTGACCCTCATTTGGTTTGGTGCCCATGCATGAGGTGAGGTGTAGCTAAGCCTTCATTTATGCAAAACAGTAATAAGTCAAATTAGATTATTTACTTATGATTGTAAAGTTATTACACACCCTGTGTGCAGAGTTCAAACAGAGCGTCTCCTCTCGTGCATGGAGGAGTATAGCTCTTGAGCCTTGAGAGGATTTTAACTGTTAGTTTAGTTACTACTGCTGCTTAACTAGTGTATTTACTTGAGTTCAAGTGAAAATATTAGTGTTTACTTTACTTTTACCTACAGACATGAGATGATCTCATTAAATATGATGCATTGTGTTTGTTTTTAATAGTAATTTTGGTAATTTTTCATGCAATTTCACACTTCCATGTTTTGAGATGTTGCTTTTTTTTATTTTAATCTTCGTTTGATTATCATTTATTTTGTAATTTATTTGGAGGCCCATGGTTATTATTTGCTAATCAGTGCTCTTTGGGTTACATGGATGGTTTTAATGCTGCACTGTGTGTGTGTGTCGACATAATTTCACTGAATATGATTTTTTTTTTTTTTTTTTTTTATTGCGCCAGATGCCGAGCTTTTAACTTTTTCACCTTGTCGAGAAGGGAACCCACCAATACCAGGAAACAGCCCGGCAAAAAAGATCACGCTGATTATTTATTGGCAATCTGCCAAAGGAAAAGCGCGCGCACGTGTTCTTGTTCTCTGCGTGCGCGAGCAAGCATGCGCGCGCGTGCGTGTTTTACTGGAAAAACCTCTGAACGGAGGAGGAGGTGCCTTACGGCTTAAGCTACTCATTGGAAACAACCTCCAATAACCTTCTTCCTCCACACAGGAGAGGACTCCTCCGGCTACAGATCACATTCCTCCGCTCAGGAAAAAAGAAACCCCACACACTTTTTTTGGATACTTTTTTTTTTTTTTTTTTTTCCTTTGGTTGGGATTTTAATGCCTGAGTTAATAATTAATCTAGCACTACTCTCGGGTAGTTTGCACATATTTTCCTCTGGCGACGAGCGGCTGCGGTCCGGGGCTGAACATACTATCCGCAAGGTAAGTTTTTATAACAGAGCGTTTACAGACAAGGACCGTAAATATCAAGTGGGTAAAACAGAGAAAACAGCGGACACAGAGCGCACCGCCGGCCGGCTGTTGTTGTCCGGCGGCTGCTGCTGCTGCTGCTGCTTGGTGCTGGTGCAGTGCAGCCCGTCGGTGCTGGATGGGAGATTTTTTTTGGAAAGGGGGGGTGAGGGGGGTTTGCAATGAACATTATGAACAGTAGAGCGACTTCTCGCAGTGTAGCGGCTCTTGGAGGATCATTATGGCGCCTCTGTCCGGCTCTAATGCCCCCAGCCGGAGCCCACGGGGGTGGGGGGGTGGGGGATCATCATCGGACCAGACGAGACGAGACCAGACGCGGATGGGACACCTCTTCATTCAGTCATTCACTCACTCACTCACTGAAACCGGAGAGCGGGGGCCTCTGTGGCGCGGCCGAGCCGGGAATAAGGCGTCATTTAGCGAAAGAGGGAGAGAGAGAGGGAGGGAGGGGAGTGAAGAGAAAACAAAAAAAAAAGAAAAAACGCGCGCCGGACTCTTTCACCGTGACCCCGTTTCTGAAATCCCTTGTTGCGGTGCGCCCGATCGAAGACAATTGAAAGCAATCAGGATCCAGTTGCTGTCTGGCTGCACGGAGCAGCAGCAGCAGCAGGAGCAAGAGGAGCAGCAGCTGCAGAGCAAAGGAGCAGCAGGATTCATCTAAACTAAATATAACCATCCTCCTGCTGCTCCTGCTGCCTTATGCATTTGTCACAGTCGCCATAACTTCATTTAATGGAGGTAAACCGAGAGCTCCAGTGTGGCCGAGTGCTCGTCTGTTTGTGTCTCCGCTGCTGCTGCTGCTGCTGCTGCTGCTGCTGCTGCTGTTGATGATGAATCAGTCTAAGTTTCAAAAGGAGCCTGTGTGTGTGTGTTAGTAGGCTACTTATGCGTGTGCACCATCATCATCATCATCATCAGCCTACACCAGGGCTGTCAAACTCATTTTAGTTCAGGGGCCACATTCAGTGGGCCAGACTGGTAAAATAAGAGCAAAAATAACCTATAAATAATGAGATCTCTAACGTTTCTCTTTGTTTTTGTGCAAATAAGTTATTAAGATGTTTACATTAAATGAACTATCCTTTTACAAAACGTCTTACCTGAAATTTCATGGGAAAAAACACATGCAATTTCAACATTTTCATATGCAAATTCATCCCATGGGCCAGATTGGACCCTGTGGTGGGCCAGTTTTGGTCCACGGGCCACATGTTTGACATCCCTGGCCTACACACTGGAGGAAATGCCTCATCTGTCTCCCTCTCTGTCTCCAGCTGTGTTTAGGTGCTCTCTCCCAGCCCCTCTCTGGATGCATCAGACTCCCCTCCCCCGGGGCCCTGGACCCGGTGTGTGACCCCGCCGCCATCCTCGCCCCTCTCGCCTTCTCCTTTCCCCGCTCCTCCCTCCTCCTCCTCCTCCCCGAACTCCCCTCTTCCTGTCACCTGCATCAACGCCCCGGGTCTGGGCCCCCTGCCTCTCGACCAGCCGGCGGGGGCAGGGGGCCATGCTGGCGCCATGGTGACCTACGACGGCGGCGGTGGACGCAACGCCTTCAACGCCATGAGCAGCGTGCCCCCTCCGGAGGGCAGGGTTCAGGGGTCCAACAACTTCACCCCACATCACTACAAACCCTTCAGCTCGCACGCACACTACCAACAGGTGAGTGTCACCTGGGCTTCTGCATGAAACATCTGTGTATGTGTGTGCAAGGGCGTAATTTATAGGGGGGTTAAGGGGGTTACAGGCCCATATTCTGCTCAGAAACATAACAAAAAGAGCCATAAGGCCAACAAACAAAATAAAATGTGTTGCAGATAATGACTGAAATACCTTGAACTACTGTAATGAATAGGGAATACCAAAATAAAGAGGTAAAATAGCCTTGTTCTTTTATTAAAATGAACACAGAGTTGTTTAACCCAAAGTTGCATCCTTGTGTGTGTGCAAGGGCGTAATTTATAAGGGGGTTAAGGGGGCTGCAACCCCATATTCTGGTCAGAAACATAACAAAAAGACCTACAAGCCCAAAAAAACTTCATCTTAAATAGTTGTTTTGTCATTTAAAAGGAGAAAAAACTTAATAATGTGTCCAAATAGTCACATCATTAAGTTAGCAAGTGATGCACAGTGCATGTTGTGTTATGATAATAAGTGTTAAGGTGTTAATTACCACAACAAAATAAAAAGCGTGAAGGATAATGGTGGAAAATACCTTTAAATACTGTAATGAGTAGGGAATGCCCAAATAAAAAGGGAAATTATCCTTGTTCCTTTTGTTAAAATTAATGATTTTGTGCTTTTCTCCACAGTAGGAAACATACACTGACCTTTTTGTTTCCCTCTGCCTGTTCCAGGTGATGCGTGCGCTGCGTAAGCTGCAGGAGAGTGGGTTTTACTGGGGGGCCGTTGGGGGCCGGGAGGCCAGCTCCCTGCTGCGCTCCGAACCGCCTGGCACCTTCCTGGTCCGGGACTCCTCGGACCACCACCACTTCTTCACCCTGTCGGTGCAGACGACGCGAGGAACCAAGAACCTGCGGATTCACAGCGAGGGGGGCGGCTTCTTCCTGCAGCCGGACCCCCAGAGCTCCCAGGAGCCCCCGCGGTTCGACTGCGTGCTGAAACTCATAGCGCACTACATGGGGAAGGGGCCGGACGCTGGACGCGGGAGCAGAGAGGGGGCGTGCGGCGGCGGAGGGAACTCAATGAGGGGGTGTAACGTGTATCTGATCCACACCGGCGGGGAGAGGATCCCCCTGGAGCTGCGGCGACCGCTCTCGTCCTCTCTCTCGTCGCTGCAGCACATGTGCAGGAGGACCTTGAACAACCAGGGCCTGGGGGGGTCGGACAGAGCCGAGCAGCTCCCGCACACACTCAGAGACTTCCTGGAGGAGTACGACGCTCCCATATGACTGGACAGGAACTGCACAGACCCCCCCCCCCCCGACTACCCTGCTGCATACATACATACATACATGGACCGAAGCTGGACCTGGAGGAATCGGAACGGACCGGAAACCGCAGACCAGGTCTCGGCGCATCACGCGTGCGCCATCAGAGACTGACCAGAGTTATTCTAGCCTTAGATACCAGTGTGAGCTCTTGTTTCTGGTAACAATAAGTACACACTGTTAAACATTAAATACTGAATTCATCATTTAAAACACGTGAATACTCATAAACACAGTTAAAAATGTTTTACTCATCATTGATAAGCACTAACTGTATTTATAAACTACAAACTAATGAGTATTCATGTGTTATAAATGAAGAATTCAGTATTTATTAATGCTTAACTAATGCTTAATAGTGCGTACTTATTATAAAACGTTACCCTTGTTTCTCATTGAATGAATCAGCTGATCCCAGATCTGTTTTTTTTTTTTTTTTGCAACACTGACTGGGGGGACAACAACCAACCAACGACCTGAGATCTGGGGGGTTGGGGGTGAAATGAGGTAACAATCTGGGTAACCAGTGTTTGTTTTTTTTGTTACCTCATCAAAAAAAACACACACACACACACAAAATAACAACTGACCACTAAAATGTGAGTGGCAGATGAGGCCAGAGGTCAAAGGTCAGTGTTTATTATGACTGACTCAGACGCAGAGCAAAGCCTCGTAGAAGATTGGTCGATATTAACGATGACAGTGACGACATGATCAATACACCGCTACCACCACCGCCGCCAGAGATCCCTTTAAGGTTTTTTAATTTCCTTATGAAGGAACCGCTCTTCTCTTCTCTTCCTCCTCCTCTGTGGGTCCGACTTTTTTTTTTTTTTTTTTACAGCTCTCTCTGGACGAGTGGACGGAGAGAAAGGCGACAAAGAGCAGCGAGGCTCAGAGGGGGTGAGGCGGCGGCGGTGGTGGAGGGAGGGGGGGGGTTTGGGGGTGAGGGAAGGACAAGTTACAGAGAAAAGGCAAAGTCCAAACAAGAGGCCCAACGCAGAGAACTTAGACTATTTGTTTGTCTGTGTGTGTCTATGTGTGTGTGTGTGTGTGTTGTGGTGGCGCACACATTTCCATTGCTGCTTCCCGCAAGTGTTGCCTCATTGAGGGGAGTGGGGCGGTCATGCATGCTAGCTCCACACACGCACACACACAGACACACACACACACATAGGTACAGACCCACATGCAGGTTTTTTGTTTGAAGATGTTGTTGCATTTCAAAAAAAGCATCTTCTCTCTCCTCCTCCTCCTCCATTTTTCCATTATCCCCTGCAGCAGCAGCAGCATCCTGCACCCTCTTCTTCTTTATTCTTTATTTCTCTTTTTTTGTGTGTGTGCGTCTTTCAGGAGTTGCATGTGCGCTTTGACAGTCAGTGACAGAAAACAGACTGCTGTTGCCGAGACAAAAGCCTGTTACTGAGACAAAAGCCTTGGCACGGGACCAAACAAAACATCAGAACTTATTTTTATCCAGACATGGCTGGAAAAATGTCAGCGACACTGTAAAAAAAAAAAAAAAAAAAAAAAAACTCCTTTGGGAATGACGACCACGTTGATGATGATGATGAGTGCAGCAGCAGCAGTGGTGGTGATGGTGGTGGTGATCCTAGAGATTGGGGGGGGGGAGGAGGAGGAGAGGGATGAACGAAGGAGAGAGAAGAGCGGGAAATGGGATTAGGAAAGGGAAATTGAAGAGGACAGTGAAGCAGGGAGGGAGGGAGGGAGGGGGAGAAAAGGGGGAGGAGACATACTGGTATACAGCTAAACAAAAACATTGACTGGATTGATGTCCCAGACTTTAAAGGAAATGATACGGCCGGAGCAGGACACTGCTGCTGCTGCTCGCTGTAAATCTAAAACCAACCCCCCCTCCGTGAGAAAAAGTCTTAATTCTGTTTTTCAGTAATTTCTTTTTCTTCTTTTTTTTTAATCCTTCATTATCATCTCGATCTTTGTGTGAAAGCGTGTTGGTGATCGTTACCTCTGTGGCAGCAGGAGCAGGCCTTATTTTTTTATTGTCATATGTCGAGACCCCCCTTCTCACCCCCCCCCTCCTCCTCCCATGAAGTGATTTTAACATAAGCCTTTTGTATAACGCAGCATAAGACTCAGATTTGATCAAAAATGTTGTTTTTTCATACTTACCTGTGATCCATATTGGAGTGGTAGCCCCCTCTTTTTTTTCCCATATCATAAAAAAAAAAGTTTTGTGTGGCCACTTTAAGTAAAACTGACGTGTTGTAGTGAAAGAGGTGGCGGTGGTGGTTATGCAACACACATACACACTTTTTTGGTCAAATCTTTGGTCTTATCTGCTCCCATCAACACCAAGTTTGTACATGTGTTTGTATGTGACCACACGTGTATGTGAAACCATTATGTCTTTTATAAAGACTTTGACTTGTCGCTAAAAGGCTGGCCACTAGTCTGGCAGAATACGAGCTGTACTAGCTGATATGATGACGACGACAACAACAACAACAACAAACAAACAAAAGAAAAGCATTACAAACAAACAAAAAAAAGAAAAAATAAATGAAAAGGAACAGTTGCACATATTTATATTTCTAAAATATTTCAATAATTTATATTAAAGAGCACTATTTTTACAAAAGTCAATGCATTTTGCCCTGTGTGTTACTTCATTCACTGTGTCTGCGCTACACAACTTCTCGTTTTTTCTCTCACCAACTTCACTCACAGAGTCAATATTGACTGGAAAGGGAAAAAAAAAAAAAAAAAAAGGCTTAAACTTACCGTAACGTATTGTGAGGCACTCTGTGTTCCAAGCAATGGCCGCCCTCAACAGCATTATTTATTGACAAATGGGATTTCCTAGTTAAACAAAGGAGTGTTTATTCAGTCAAGAGAGACAGAGAGAGGCCGGCGATGCGAGGACATGCATTCATTCATTCATCATCAGCATAGGGTTAAAAAAAAAAAAAAAAGCCTACAATCACACACTCTGCTTCTTGTTTTTCGTCCTCTAGCGCACTGGTGCATTCTGGGTAAATTCCATAGGCATCAGAATACATAATAAGAGCAGGCGGGGTGTTGGTGATTGTTAGACATGCCCTGCTGCAGATGTACACAACACAGTGACAAAAGGATTCCCAGAAGCACTGCTGTTGTAATAACACCATTTCCCTCTTTCTCTCTCTCACACACACACACACACATGCACACACACACACACATGCACATGCACACACACACTTTGACACAGCAGTTACTGTGCAGAAAGCTCACTTTGGGCTGGACCTAACTGGAAAGGAATGCAGCGGGGTTTTATACATCCTGCCTGAGGGTCTGAGTGAGGATGGTGTCCTCTAGAGAGTGTGTGTGTAGTATATGTGTGTGTGTATGTGTGTGTGTGTGTGTGAGGGGTCAAAAAGGTGAAAGGGTCCACGTGGAGAAGATTTATGAAGCTGTGTGGTTTCAGTGTGCAGCCGCTGCAGAGGGAGAGGGAGCGTGGATGTGTGTTGCTCTCGCTCGATCGCTGTTGGTAAAATTAAGTAAGAGGTGAGTTTCTTCATTTATATATTTCCCTCTCGCTCTCTTTGACACACTCAAACTCACATACACACACTTGCGCTCACACATTTGCACACACACACACACACGCATAGACGCACACGCACAGTTCCCATTCCCTGCATACCTAGTGTGTTCTGTCTGAGGCTGGCTTCCAGGAAAGAGGCACTTTAATTGAGTTGAGTTTTTACGGCTTGCCTGGTGTTAGTGTGTGTATGAGAAAGAGCGAACGAGGTGTGTGTGTTGTGTGTGTGTGTGTGTGTGTGTGTGCGTGTGTGTAAGTGTGTGTAAATGTGTGAGAGATGAGAGGCTACACCTGGAATGAACTGAATTTTTAATAAAAAGATGAATAATGCAGAGGAAAAAAAACATGAAAGCATAATAAACGTGACATGAAACTGGATAATTCACTGAGACACAGTCTGTTATACCATTGAACACACACGCACACATGCGCACACATGCACAGACACACAACCTGCAACTAATTCTGACAATAACCCACAAACAGCCACTTGAAGATGAGTCAGAAAAGGGAGGATGAAGGGAAGCAATGCCCTCGTCCCCCAGGTGTAACACTCACACACAAAGAGAACCTATAAAGTACACACACACAGACACACAAACACACACAAGCGCACACACAGCGTTGTAGTGACAGTGTGCGACCATGTTTAATAACTGTAATAACAAGTTACAGGTAATTACAATGATTCAAACTCCTCTCTCAGCCCCGTGGTTCCTTTACTTTACTTTACTTTACTGTACTTGACGCTGCTATGACACTCACAGGAAAAAATGTGTGTGCGTGAGTGCGTGTGTGTGTCTGTGTGAGCGTGTGTGCGTCTAAATTTGCCCACCATCATGTGTGTGTATATTATGAGTGTGTATATGAATAACGGTGTTTATGAGAGGAAGACTGAGTGGGCACTTGTAGACTAAAAAGTGACGTAGCCCAAGAGACAAACAGACGTGAGTGAGTCGTCTTCCCAAAATCCAACCAGAATAATCCAGTTTTACTTACACACACACACACAAACGCACACACACAGACACACACATTGTCTAAATAAGCCAGCTCAGCTCAGTGTGACTCATTTTATGTTCCCCATAGTTGCCTGGTTAGTGTGTGTGTGTGTGTGTGTGTGTGTGTGTGGGGCTGGAATATTTTGCCTGTATCCCTTTTTTTTTTTTTTCCTCGCTCCTCTCGTCGTCGTGAATCTCACACACTCATAGAAAGTCTTTCCACCATGATTCATTTTTCGGGTAATGACTTGCTGCGTCCAGCTCAACAGTTGTCAACAGCGTCCGGGGGCCAAACACAACACCCGACGACGACTCTCAAACAACTGAGCCTGATGATGAGCGCTCGCTTCGGAGTTGTGTGTATGTGTGTGTATGTGTGTACTTGTACAGCTGTACATGTGAGGACCAGTTTGAGTTTTAAACCATCAGAGTGAGAACATTTTGAGAAAGTGGGGACATTTCGGCCGGTTCTCACTTTCTCAGAGCCCTTCCAAAGGCTGTTTGAGGGTTAAAGGGATAGTTCAACTTTTTTTTTTTGCCATACAGTAATCCCTATAGTCATAGCAGTAGGTTTGTTACCTTTAATTGTCGGTGCAAGGTATTTCTATAACGGCGGAGCAGAGCTGTGAGCTGCTCAGAGCTACGCTAGGGAGGCTCATGGGATTTCTTTGGTTTCCCTCATCACACTCATCAAATACACAACTCCAAAATGCGTGGTGGACAAGTTGTGACCTGCACATTCACCACGTTATGAGATAATACAGAGTCTGCTTGATGAAAAACTGTCCCTGAAGGTAACGCGCATCAGCAGTGTTGCATGAATTTCCCTCTAAAACAACTCTGTCTGGTAACATTGTGTTACTATCTCATAGCGTGGTGAATGTGCAGGTCACAACTTGTCCACCAGAGCGTTTTGGAGTTGTTGGATTGTGTATTTGATGAGTTTGATGAGGGAAACCAAGAAATCCCATGAGCCTCCGTAGCGTAGCTCTGAGCAGCTCATGGCTCTGCTCTGCTGTTCTAAAAATAACTTGCACCGACAATTAAAGGTAATGAACCCTACATCTAAAACTATAGGGATTATGGCAATGGGCCAATTTGCCAAAATGTTGAACTATTCCTTTAAGACTTTATAATAACTAGGTGAATATAATTAATTTGAAGTTAGATTAAGAGTAATGGTTAAGGTTAGGCATTTGTTTTGGATGGTTAAGGTTAGGGTAAGAGGCTGGGGAAAGCATTATGTCAATGAGTGTCCTCACAAAGATAGCCATACAAACATGTGTGTGTGTGTGTGTGTGTTAATGTGTGTGTGTCAGACATTCAACAATCAAAACATTCACACTAAAGTTTGGGCGCTGCCCTTCTGCAGCTTTTTGAGTGTTTTAAAAGGGAGCTGGCTCCGCTGATAACGTCCTCGTAGGGTAATTAAAACCAAAGTGTTATTAATAACGGTCGTTTCATTTCATATTTGAGCTCCTGCCAGTGTCAATAAGGAAAAAGGAGAGAGAGAGAGAGAGAAAGCAGGGCATACTGTATACAGGACTCTTGAAGTTAATTTTAATACTTTTAATGTAACCGTTTTAGTTTGTAATAAACACTATAGACCATTATGATACAACAGAATTCAAAATAGGCTGGGGGCGTCCATATGGTGCATTTGTAATATACACCAGGAGTGCCAGAGTGTACTTTGTGCCTTTGAATTTCCTGAGTCAAACTCTTGGACAGCTAATACAGAAAAAATACCTTTAAAATTTAATACTTTTTAAGGGTCTTTTTCACTGCAAAACTCAAAATCTTACCAAGAATATTAGTCTTATTTCTAGTCAAAACAATCTCATTATACTTAAATAAGACTCATCACATTAAAAGTAGCTTGTTTTTAGACACTTTTAACTTCTTTCAAGCACATTTTCACTTAAAATAATCTGATAGTGGAGCAAGTTTTTCTTTCTTATTACAAGCACAAGAAAAAACTCGCTTTCACTGACAGATTTTTCTACTTATTTCAAGTGAAATGATCTAAAAACAAGTTAATTTTTACGTGATGAGTCTTATTTTAAGTGGAAAGAGATTCGTTTTGACTAGAAATGAGAAATAAGACAAATATTCTTGGAAAGATTTGGAGTTTTTGCACCTTTTAACACATTTCAAAACCCCGCGCCGGAGACCCTGGAAGGAGAGAGCAGCCTATTGCAGGGGTTATAGTGGGATATGCCCCTGCACCGAGCAACTGGGTCCTGCAGTGGTCTTCCAGGAAGGGCCTCGGGTTTGCTGATTATTTCTTCCAGGAAGGCTTTTTGTTGGCTGATCGGCAGTTATAGGAAAGACGTTTGGTTGGCCCATCAGCGCGAGTATTGTCACAGCCGCTTCTGATAAAGCCAGACCAGCTTCCAGGAAACCAAAGATTTACCCTCCAGCATTCCATCATTCCTTCACCATCAGAGCGGCGCACACACACACACACACACACACACAGAGAGAGAGAGAGAGAGAAGGAGCAGAAGAAGAAGAGGGGGGGTATAACAGGGACATGGATCAATAAAAACCATATGGGAAGCATACAGATAGTCAAATGCACTCGAAAACATGTGTGCACAAGACCAACTGAGTCTTGACCTGCACTCACTGACCAGCTCACCGTGACACACACACACACTCACTCACTCAAACCACAATATTTTTCTAAGCTGACTATTCACCAACCCCCTCCTCCCTGTTACAAACACACACACACACACACACACACACACACATGCATGCATGCTCACATTTGAAAGTCATTGTGACTGACTAACTTTATTTTCATTTAAATTGTTTTCCCGTAACACCTGGACGGCCCGAGCTTCATAACGGACGGACGGGACTGGGCGTGTACCTCGCCCTTCTGTAACTTACTGGCTGAATCAACAAAAGAAAAAAGAAAAAACAACAACTACAAAACAGGTTGTAAAAAAAAAATGCTGTAGTATCGAAGAAGTCTCTCTCCCTCCCTCCCTCTCCCTCATTCACAGCTGTGCGAGTGTAAGCGGCAGTGGAGCTCGATGCCAAATGGCTTACTGTAACGGCATGGACCGCGACCAAACCCTCTAACACTCTCAGGTGTCACTGTGTCCCCTCCGCCAGCAAACAGGCCTGCGTAACATTTGAGCCTGCAGCAGCAGCAGCAGCAGCAGCAGATACAGGCATGAGCACAAGCAACATACATATGTGGTGAGTAAGGTTTTATTTTTGTTTTTTTTAGGGGGTTATGAATGAATGAATGGCAACGCCCAGGATTTACCTAAAGTGCACGATGAGGAGCGAGCTGATACTTTTTAAAGAAAGTGAAGCCGTGTGCATCTATAGGAGTCCTGTTTCGGTGTCTCCACATTCTTGGAAGATTGGATGACAAAAAGCAAAGGACACAAGCAGTAGACGGGAAGGAAGGAAGGAAGGAATCAAAACACATGAGGGTGGAGGGAAGGGAAGGGTGTCATGCAACAAGCGCAGATGAAACTAAGAACTGAAAAAAAAGAAAAGCAAACAAAGATATTTCTATAGTTTGACACACAACATGTTTATCAGGGGTTCAGCTCACTTACATGCGTGTGTGAGTGTTTTCCAAGCCCTGCACAGCAGATGATGGAGGAGGAGAGGTTAACCACCTCCAGCAGCAGCAGCAGCCATGTGTCATTGTTTTCTTCAGTGTGTGACATTTATAGAGTTCAACTTCATCTGCCGAGGGAGTGAGTGAGATGCAGCTGAAAGAGATAATAAAGAGATCAGGAGTTAAGTTGTTTGTTTTTTTCTCTTATGAAGACTGCAAGACCATGACTGAATCCCAATTTCTCATTCATTCATACCGCGTTCCCCTACGAAACAAGACACCATTACTAAATCATCATCTGCATCATAAAGAACTGATATAAGACGAGCGGTAAAAAAAAGTTGAACTAACTCACAGGTGCTGAACTTTCCGACACCATCTGCTATAACAGACATGACAGATGTCTGAAACAACAATTATGCAATGTTAGCTAATGTCATAAACGGCATATTAGCAAAGAAATGGGGTTGAAATAAATGAACACAGGATTGTGTCAATCAAATACACGAATCCAACAACTCCAAAACGCACTGGTGGACAAGTTGTGACCTGCACATTCACCACGCTATGAGGTAATAACAGAACAGTACGAGACGGAGTTGTTTTAGAGGTAAATTCATGCAAAACCGCTGATGCACGTTTTCGTTGGGGGGCAGTTTTTCAGCAAGCAGTCTCTGCATTTGCCTCTAAAACAACTCTGTCTGGTAACGTTGTGTTATTATCTCATAGCGTGGTGAATGTGCAGGTCACAACTTGTCCTTGTTTTGGAGTTGGTGGATTGTGTATTTTGATGAGTTCAATGAGGGAAACCAAGAAATCCCATTAGCCTCCATAGCGTAGCTCTGAGCAGCTCACGGCTCTGCTCCGCTGTTCTAAAAATAGCTTGCACTGACAATTAAAGGTAACAAACCTACTGCTATGACTATGGATTATAGCAATTGGCCAATTTGCCAAAAATGTTGAACTATCCCTTTAATTGCCAGATTTCCTGCTGAATTGCATTGTGGGATTATTAGCATTAAGGAAGTGAACTAGTAGTCAAGTTTTCATATCAAAATACATAGATTTACACTTTAATTTTAGACACTGCAATAAAATGGTGGACAGCAAACACCATGCAAACAGCAACAAGTTATTTCCTTATATGCAAACCTCACGGTGGCGCTACTGGTGACAATATTTGAATGAATCCTCTGGAGACTATGAGAATATTATCTGCATGTGTGTATGTGTGTGTGTGTGTGTGTGTGTGCAAATCTAGGTTATAAAAGTATGTTTCACTGATGGATGGTGATGGTTTACAGGAAAAGCTTATTGGATCAACAAAGTCATAAAAGTTGGTCCCATGGAGACCACGAGCGCCTTAAACAACAATTCACTCTGTTGAAATATTCATTTCTTTAGTAAGAGGGGGGGGAAAAAAAAAGTACATTTGAGATGACGTCAAGTATCTGCTCTTCGCTTCACTCCCACTTCTGTTTACTTGCCAGCTCACAGTCATCCTGCTACACTGACACACACACGCACGCACACTGTCCATCTAAGTCAACATTACTGCTGCATGCAGAGTGTATGAAATGACAGCAGCAGTCAGTAGGAAAAGTGTGTGGGAGGGTGTCAGTGTGTTACCTAATAAGAGAGACTCCACATCCCCTGGTGTTTCTTTATCAATACTCCTCCATTGTGGTTTCCACATTGGATTAAAAAAAAAAAAATCATTAGCCGCCTCTTCCCTTTCCTTTCCCCTGAAGCTACACTCAAACTACCAGCTGGAATATCAGTGTCAGACAGTCAGGGTTGTGTATGTGGGGTGGGGGGGGGGAGGTGTTTCAAATTATACAGGATTTTCACTGCAAATTAAACTCGACACAAGCCTTCAATCCAACCTCGGAGATTTTCAAGCATGAGCAGCAGCACTTTTCTGCCAATAACTAACAGGCTCCTCTGTTTCATCTCAACAAGGATCCAATTGGATTAAACAACCCTCTCTGCTGAGCCCTCTGCACCGAGTCCATTCAGCTATTGACCTGCCACAGCACGAACCCCCCCCCCCACACACACTCTCCACCCTCCCTCCACCACCACCTCAACAACATAAAACAAATGGCACTGCTCCTCTGGCTTCAGTGTGTGTATATGTGTGTATGTGTGCATATTTAAAGGGATACGCCAACATTTTTTTCGTGTCATGCCTCAATGACAAGCAGATAGACACCATCCTTTCGAGTGTGCGTGCAATAACAAGGGAGAACCCGTATCACCCGTAATTAGCTTAGCTCAAACGCTAGAAGTGCATAGGTAGTGTTAGCCTGCCTCCACCTAAAGTCATCAGAGAAACTCTTCAGCAAACGGAAACCAGCAGGCCGATCTTCTTCTCAGAGCTGACAAAACTCTCTGGTAAGGCATCTTGAGCGGTCAAAATGGAGGGTTCAAGCAAAGACGGTTTATTTTGGTTCAAGCTAGCTACATCGAGGGTAGGTTAGCTTCGTGTTTCAAAGTAAAAGCACAAATTCTATCGTCATGGTTTTCTGTATGTAAAGGGAACGGGTGTTTTATTTTGTGAAAGTAACCGGAAGTGCGTTGGTGGTCACAACGGCTAGCTTGAGTAG
This sequence comes from Decapterus maruadsi, assembly GCA_030347415.2. Classification (NCBI taxonomy): domain Eukaryota; kingdom Metazoa; phylum Chordata; class Actinopteri; order Carangiformes; family Carangidae; genus Decapterus; species Decapterus maruadsi. The sequence continues at coordinate 4,662,471 of CM064888.1, read as the reverse complement.
CGCTGAATTCGTCCGAACAAAATTGTAATTGTAGTTGTATTTAGACAAATTAACGACACACTGCTGATCTAAACGGCTACTTTCTCACCTAAACATGTTTGAAATGTCGATAAAGTGATATATTTACAGAATTTAGAGCTAAAACGCTGATTTCGGCTCGGGTAGGAGGCAGGCTAACACTAGCTAACGATGCACTTCCAGCGTTTGAGCTACGCTAATTACGGGCGATACGGCTCTATCTTCCTTGTTATTGCACACACAGTAGAAAGGATGGTGTCTATCTGCTGGTCAGGCAAGACACAAAAAAAATGTTGGCGTATCCCTTTAAGTGATTTCACCTTGTGCAAACACCCCCACTCCCTCATTATGGGCTAATAACAAGACCATTGCTGTATTTGAATACTACTCTCTTTCCTGCAAGAGGTGGCGGCATTTACGCAAAACAGAAACACACACTCCCTCTCATAACCTCCTCCTCCTCCTCTTCTTCTGAAGTGTTTTTTCTTTTTTTTTTTTCCAGTGTGGAGGATCACATTTGTTCCTGAAAGAAGAAAACAGGGGGTCCGCTGTGAGAGTGTGAGTGTATGTGTGTGTGCACCCAGCAGTGCACAGCATCTGACTGCGGGAGCCAATCAGAGCGCTGTATAGACAGAGCCCCCCAAGTACTGCTGGTTTATAGGGCTCAGCTTCAGAGAAGTCACATGACTTCCCAGAGAGAAGGAGGGAGAGAGAGAGAGAGGGAGAGGGGGGGAAGAGGGAGAGGAGTGGGCAATGTGGTGGGAAAGGAGGATGAAGAAGAAGGAGAAGAGGAGGAGGAGGAGGAGTGAAAAGAGGGTCATGAGGGTGACGGGATCGCTGCGAGGGGTGAACTGAAGGTCTGGTAAATGAATGGAGGAGAGGGAAGGTTGAATGCAACTGTTCTCGGAAGTGAATTTATACAGGCTGGTCACGGTCTATAATTACAGCTGAATGAACAAAACGAGAAATGACTGAGAGGAGGAGAAGTGGGTGAGCAGATGGATGGATGGATGGATGAGTGGATGAATGAAGGATGAGATGAATGGGTGTACGCATATACACACATACACACACAGGCAATAGTGGTTGCAGTTGATTACCACAGTGGGTATAATCTTGATGGTCTGGTTAACCCTGGCTGATATTGTCACACAACAAACCATCTGCACCGCAGCGTTTAAAGGCGCAGTTCGCCCAAAGGAAAAATAAAAACAACAACAACAACAAACAACTACTGTACTACTACTATTACTACTTTTCCGAGGCATTGCACATGACCTGTGTGCAGAGACACTGTGTTAATGGAAGTGAATGAAATTTACTTTGAGCACCAAAAAAAAAAATGCCTTTGTGCGATCCCACAGGCAATTTTCTGGTTACGATAAATCACAGAGTTTGCTGTCAGGGGTTTTCCTCGGGACTATTTATTTGGAGGAAAGTAGTTCCAATGAAAACTATTCACAGCAAGTTCTGTGGAAACAAGTGATGCAGTCTCTCTCTTTCTCTAACTCTTTCTCTCTTTTTTTTATTTTTACAAAAGCTCGCAGGACCATAAACACAATTCTGTTTCGCCTCCAAACAAAACCAAAACAAACCTTTGTGGCTGGAGGTATGCAGACGCCCCTGCTGCTGGTCTGAGGGTTTGGGTTCAGGCCCCCTCACGTTCCCTCATGAAAGAAAGTGGAGGGTGGGGTGTCAATGCTATACAGTGTGCATGAAGGGGTATTTCAGATTCAGATTCAGACAATGGAGCTGCTTTCTCTTTGTGGCATTTTCCCTGTTTCAACACGACAATGCCCACATGTGCAACTTGGTGTAGAGAGCTGAGTTCACAGAGTCTGTGTCGGGTCTCTTTCTGCTCCGTGAAGCTGTTTTGGTCATTCCAGCTCTGTAAAAAAAAAAAGGACAACGTGGTTTTTCCCAGTTTGGTGTGACGGCACCTCGGCGCTTTCCAACTCCTCCAGGGATGAGTCAGACCTTATCTGTCCTCCAACATAACATCACTACTACCTAACCAAACCCTGCACTTCACTTTACTTCACTTCAGCTCTTGTGGTGGATAAATAGGAGAAAACCCCTGCAGCCTGGATCCAAAAAGCTTGTGGAGAGGCTTCCCAGAATAAAGAGGCGGGGGTAGGGAAGGGAACCGGGGATGGGGATGGGATGGCTGTTCTGTTACAACAGCAGATTAACGTCCATGGTTTAGGAATGAGATGACGAACGACCGCATTCGGGTGTTAATGTTTGGCTGGTGCAGGTTTTTTTGGCAAACTGACCCTTTAAAGAGCTGCAACAGAGAAGAGTTTACACCAGAAATGCATGCATGTGTGTGTATGTGTGTGTATGTGTGTGTGTGTGAAATGTGAAACAGATGTTACTCTTTTTTCACAGGCACTGATGTCAACACCTTTGCACTGTACGGGGAAGTGTGAGTGTGCGTGTGCATCTTTGTGCGTGTGTATGCAAAACCACAGCGGAGGGAGGGCTTCCCATAAACACCTGTTTTGTTCCGGTTAATATCTCTCGTCATAGTGAAGAAATGATGGCCTCAGTGAAAGAGGAGAGACAGAGAGAGGAGAAGAGGAGAGAAGGAGGGGGTCACCTCCATTCCTCTCTCCGTCCGTCCGTTCGTCCGTCTGTGAAAGAGAAGAGCTCATGTGGGATGAACACATTCGTTTATTCATTCGGCCGGCCCGTCTATTTTCAGCCCAGTGGGTTTATGGTTATTGGAAAGGCGTTGCCGTCTCACTCCTTCCCAGAAGGAGTCAATATTTCTCCCTCTCCTTCATTTCTCCCTCTCTGCCTCTTTTTCTCTAATTCAATATTTTCTCCAAAACACCACCACCACTCCCCCCCCTCTCTTTCTTTCTCTCCATGCACAGGGCCGAGGAATGCTGGAAGGCAAAGACACATACACACATATACACAAAGACAAAAGTGTGAGGTTACAGGACGCAGTGCCAACAGTCATCCCGGAAAAAAAAAAAAAAACTCCTGCTCAGGAGGACGTCGTCTCCCCACTTTCTCTCTTCCTTCTTCATTGCTCACCGATCCATCTTTATCTCCCTTTCGTTTCAGCGGCGGTGGCGGCGGCTCTTTCTTGTGGGGCTCCCGCGAGGCCGACTGCGGCCGCTTTTTATGACGCTGATGATGTTTGCTAATGACTTTTAATGACGACTTGTTATGGCCCATAAAACCTGCAGCTCTGTTACTGGCAACATCAAGTTTAACTACAGGACGGCGGCGGCGGCGCTGCTGCTGCTGCTGCTGCTGCTGCTGGTGGTGGAGCGGCGCTGATAACACACACTGGGACTTTTATCAAGTGATTAAAAGCAGACAAGACACCATGAGTATGCATGAGTGGGAAATGTGTGTCTGTGAGGGAGGGGAGGTGAATGCAGCCATAGTATTTGTAGGTCAGAGAGAAAAAAGTGTGAGAGAGGGGAGTGAGGGGAGGGAGGGGGTTGTTTTGTAATGAGTGCACCTCCCTCATAGTCTAATCTCAGTCCACAGGAGATAAATTCCCACAAGGCCTCACCTCCAAATATTGACTCAGTCTCTCAGACATGAGCGAACTGAGGCTTATTGCTGATAAAAATAGGAGACACTAGTGTTGGATATAACCTAGTAGTCGCTGCACTTCAGCACTTCTCACTTTAGAGGAATCAGCCTTTATTGTCACTATACAGAAGTACAGCGAAAACTCTACCTGTGGAATGTGTTTGTCAATATATTTTTCAATGTCATAGTCGCCTTTTTGTCTTACGTGTACTCTTATTTAAGTGTTTTTATGTTTATAGGACACCGGATGGACATTTGCATGTTTTTATGTCCATTCATGTGCACTGTCCCATTCAAATAAACTAATGAAGTAAAAGTAAAGTAGTCTAAGTTTGCGCCGGAGCCCATATAGCTCCATCATCATCGTCATGTATGGGTGAGGGGTTGGGGGGGTTATGGAGGGGTGAGTGAGTGAGCACATGTTCGCCTCGTTAGAATTAGCTTTACAGCTCGGCTCAGTTCAGCTCAGAGGAAAAAGGTCACGGCCAAAACAGGTTTGTGTGACCCCTGAAGAATCTCAGAGTGTCACAGTTATTTCAGAGCATTCATGACCACAGCAGCGTGTAAACACACACAGCGTAGCCTAAACACACACACACACACTGGCATTGACACAGACCCCACAGACAGACAGACAGACACACACAGATGCACATAGATAGTTATGCAAATGCACGCCTCTCTCACTGTGGGTGGATTAATGTGGGGCATTAATGTGAAACTAACATGGGAAAGTAAACTTGATCTGAGTTGAATCCAAGCATCAAAAAATACAAGACGGTGATTTAAAATTGCATTAAAAAGATAATTTAGATTGCCTGCATTAGCTTTCCATTAATAAATTGTTATTGTTTCATAGGTTCATCTGTTTAGTTTGTAAAAATGTAATATCTTTGAGGTTTCATCTGTTTATATATCTATTCTTATGGGACTTTGCACTGTTTTCTGATGTTTTATATCAATCAAGACTTATTTGTATAGCCTAGCTCTTTAAAACAGCTCAAAGGGTGACCTAAGTGTTTTTACAATAAAAATAAGCAATTAAGTTAAAAATCAACAGAAACAACTGTAAAAACAACAGTAAAGACACAGAATAAACATGGTGCAACACTTTTAAGTGTTAAAAGCCATTTTAAAAAGAAGGGTTATGAGTTAGACCTATATAGGTCAGACCACAGCATTGATTTAAAACATGATCTACAGTTTAAACTGCGATTGAATTAATAATTTTTTGCTGCAGCCATGGTCGCCTACTCAATCCATACTAATATAAAATGATCCAGACATAAATGTTATGTCTGTGAAGTGTATTAAGTTCAGATTTCCGACAACAATTAGACTGTGGATTCAATTTTATCCCATCTACAATTTGTAAATACAGCAAATTAAAATACACACAGCAGCATCAGCAGATAATAATCCTGTGTATTGTGTTACCAAGAACAACTACAGTTATGATGAAGTATCGAATAGCAGGAGCTATAATAATGCCCTTTGTTGGGGTAACAGCGCCACCGTGCGGTCAACTCTGCTCTGTGCATGTCTAAAAAAACCTGATAGGTGATCCATTAACTATCCTGGCAGTCAATGATTGTCGATTTCAAGCCCCTCGATCCAAAGTTCAATACAATAACACCTCGAATGATTATGTTTAACCGATTGGCACCATCATGTCTTTGAAAACATTTCCCTGCAGAGTTTTGTATAAGTTGTTAAATCCAGGTTTCCCGCTTGTTTCGGTTCAGCGGGATGCAACAGCTGCAGCAGCGGCCGCGGTGCGGGGTCGAACTCGGAGCTCCGTGCGAGGCTACTACAACACCGGGAAGCCCAGGTACACGGAGCCGGGCGGGGCGGCCCACGTCCGGGTTGTTGACCTCCGCAGCGACACGGTGACCAAACCAGGGCCGGCGATGCGCCAGGCCATGGCGGAGGCCGAGGTCGGAGATGACGTGATGGGAGAGGATCCAACAGTGAATGGTTGGAGATCAATAATAGTGATGATAGAATAAGTTAGTTAGTTAGTTAGGCCCAAATTTAAAGTACTGATAACTTATTGTGTTTTATAGATAAATCTTTATTGCTTTTCAATGCACAGTGTTGTTTTTCTGCATCTGTTTAGAAATAGCCACTAAATCAGTTTGCCATGTTTTGTGCATTTTGTTGCTCCTAATACCACATAACCAGTAGCTATAATAATTATTACATCTAGGCTATTATCAACTTTCTCCAAATGACATAATAATTGTGTTCCATAGACAAATCTTTATTGTTTTTCAATAGCCAGTTATGTTTTCCTACTTCTGTTTTTATTTATATCCACTAAATCAGTGCATTTAACTAACTCTGCATAAGCCCCTAATACCACATAACCAGTACAATTATCAACTAGTGCCTTCAAATTACATAATAATGCAAATATTAGGTGTTTTGTTTTGTTGTGTTTTTGTGTGTGTGACAAAAATCATTTTGTCTGCAAAGTTAGTTGTAGTTATATGGCTCAACATTACAGATTTTTCATCCCTCAGACAATTCATTATCATATTTTTAACAAAATCTTACAGAGTTACAGAAAATTGCAGCTGATATGTTTGGGATGGAGGCGGCACTGTTTGTCCCCACTGGAACAATGAGTAACCTCATCGCAGGTGAGTTGTGCTTACTGGTGTGAATCTATTGTTTTATGAGGTCAGCAGTGCATGGTCATAAATGTCATAAATGTTTTCATTACGCAGTGATGGTGCACTGCAGGGAGCGGGGAGACGAGATGATTGTGGGCGATCTGTCCCATTTACACATCTATGAACAAGGAGGTAGTGCACAGGTGAGTGCAGCAGACAGCGGCGGTCAGCTTTTGACTTGGACACACTTGAAATCAACGTGTATTTGTGTGTTGTGTTGTGTTGTGTTGACACAGCTGGCTGGTGTCCACGCCACCACGGTGACCACTCTCCCCAATGGGACGTTCGACTTGGAGCAGCTGGAATCAAAGATCCGACACGGTTACCCAGATCCCCACTACCCACGCTCACGCCTCATTTGTGTCGAGAACACGCACAACATCCAAGGAGGACGTGTGCTTCCCCTGTCATTCCTGCAGGAGGTGTGTGTGTGTTATGTGCCTACAAGATATCCGCACACTGCAGGGGCTCTCTATGTTTTTTATTTAGCAGGCAACGTTTAAACGGTTCAGTGTGAAGAGCTTCCTCAGGCAGTTTAACAGCACGTTGCTTTTAACCACAAGGTGGCACTTAGGTCAAATACCAACAACTGTTGAACATGCAGATAGAAGGAAAACAGAGTAGCACAAGGGAGTGATTTTCTTTTTAGCAATTCATAACAGTATCAAAAAGCAACATTAAAGGGATAGTTCAACATTATGGCAAATTGGCCCATTGCCATAATCCCTATAGTTTTAGGAGTAGGTTCGTTACTGCTCAGAGCTACGCTACGGAGGCTCATGGGATTTCTTGGTTTCCCTCATCAAACTCATCAAATACACAATCCAACAACTCCAAAACGCTCTGCTGGACAAGTTGTGACCTGCACATTCACCACGCTATGAGATAATAACAGAATATTACCAGAATTGTTTTAACAGAAAACTATTACCAGACAGAGTTGTTTTAGAACTTGTCCACCAGGTTGTTGGATTGTGTATTTGATGAGTCTGATGAGGGAAACCAAGAAATCCCATGAGCCTCTGTGGCTTATCTCTGAGCAGCTCACGGCTCTGCTCCGCCGTTCTAAAAATAGCTTGCACCGACAATTAAAGGTAACGAATCTACTAGGGATTATGGCAATGGGCCAATTTGCCAAAATGTTGAACTAGCCTATCCCTATAAAAAAGCCATAATCAGGCAGAAGTCTCCAGGCTGACCCAAATCCAGATGTGGACAAGCACAAAGAAGTGTCAGAGACAGTTATAAATAACAAAAAATAGAAGTTTTGTCAAACATTTTTTGTAAATTTGCACTTTCTAATCCTGCACCTGTACACAGCCCTCTTTGCCCTCTCTCTGTGTTATGTGTCTAAACAAATGTGCAGTGTAGAACACAATACAGAAACCTACCTCATTTAAACACAGCAGAGAATCTAGTTTTCCTTTTGTTCATCTTTTCCATCTCCAAGGTTCGTGCTTTAGCAGATAAATACAGTCTGTCCGTTCACATGGATGGAGCCAGGGTGATGAACGCTGCTGTGTGCCAGGGGGTGCCTCCGTCCACCATACTGCAACACACACACACCGTCAGCGTGTGCCTCTCCAAGGTGGGACTGCAAAACAAAAACACAAACACACATCAGAATATGCACGAGACGATACTAAAAAGTCATCTTGTTGCAGAAAGACACATTAAAAACTGTTCGAAAAGCAAAAACCAAATTCACTCTCGGGTGTGTAACAGGGTTTGGGCGCCCCCGTGGGTACCATGCTGGCCGGACCCAGTGATTTCATAGCACGAGCGGTGCGGTGCCGTAAAGCCCTGGGTGGAGGGATGCGACAGGCCGGAGTAATAGCAGCAGCTGGAAAACTGTCTTTACTGGACATGGTAGCAAGACTGGAGGAGGATCACCGCAATGCAAAAACTTTTGCTCAAGGTAAAAAGCTCATATGAAAATGTACTCATTAACTCACTTCCATTATGTTCCTGCTCATAACTTTTTCTTGCTTGTTCCTTCTCCCCTCCCCTTTTTGCCCAGCTCTGCTCGACTGCGATGCTTCTCTATTTGCTGTAGACATGGCGGCCGTGGAGACAAACATCCTGCGTTTCCGTATGCAGGATCCAGGGTTGAGCCCCGCTGAGTTCTGCGCCCGCATGGGTCAGGTTTGCGAGGGAGAGGAGGCGGCGCTGGGACAAGGGATACGAGTTCTCATGTACCCTCATTTTGGGAACTCAGTCAGGGCTGTGTGGCATCTTGGGATAGCTCCTGAAGATACCCAGCTGGCCATCCAGAAAATGAAATTTGTTGCTTCTGAGTACTCGAAGGAAAAACTCAAGGGCAAGTGAAGCCTGATGGTGTTGCCCCCTCCAATCACGGGGACTGATAGACATTTTTACACTAATCATTAAAGTGGCTGTAAGACATCAAACACAGACTAGAACGCGGACCTCTTTATATCCCTATTCATTTGAGTTTTGGTCATTCTCATGCATTAAATTAAATTAAATCAAATGAACCAGTGCCTCTTGTATGTATCGTATTTCTATGCAGTGAATCATCATTAGACCATTTTCTTCATGTAAGATGTAACGTTCCAAAATAAGTAATTTTTTGTGTGTATGCCTCTTTTTATGAATAGTAGCATAAAGAAATCAAAACGATTTGGCAGCGGTGGGATTCGAACCCACGCCATCGAAATGACTGGAGCCTAAATCCAGCGCCTTAGACCACTCGGCCACGCTACCACGGCAGCAAACGGCTCGTTGTTCCGCTTATGTCACTTCCGTCCAACACGGGGTTCCGTACCGTTCCATTTTATGTGGATTGTGTGGTTTATTTGCACTACACTGAGTGAACATCATCATAATTTCCATTCTAGTATGACATACAATGGGTGCACCAGGTTTATAATCGTATTTACTACTTTTGTAACACACTTTAGCTTGGTTAGCTGACTAAAGTAAAGTAAAGTAAAGGTTACCGAGTTCACGTTGATTCAAATTGTTGACGTTCCGATCGTTTAGATAATTTAGAACGTTGTTACGTCATACGACGGAGTGCATCGTTACTGTCGTTACATTATCCACTCAATGGTTTTTAGTAGCTTTTAGCTCTGTTAGCTAGCTGTCATTAATACCCAAACTCAGTTTAGTTTACCTGCTACAAATTATTACCATGCATACCTAACATTTATCGAACAAATGTGGCCCGGAGAGTCTCGGAGGTTTCACTGTATCACTCCAACCAGGTACAAACAAACTACACAGAGTAGTACACTACTACTGCAATGACTTACCAAGTGCTGCTTTCATGTGCGCCTCCGTAATCGTAATTGTCACTTTCGCGCCTTTCTTGTTTACATAATCATGGACTAGTTTTAATATATTTATCATATAAAATTAGTTAAATTAGTTAATAATTAGTTAAATTTAATAACTGGTAAAAATTTACTTTCAGTGTCATTTTTATTTTTGTTTTGGGCGTGTATTTGGATTTTTCTGTTATGTATGAACTAGCTGCAGCTTTTTCATTCAACTCACCATACAGTTTTAAAAGGACGAAAAGCATATTTAAGATACATTAGCAGCTACATTATTACAATATGTATTGATTGACAACTTGCTCCCCAAGTGAGTCTTGGTCAAATTAAGTGTGCCGGTATTTCTTTGATAACCTGAATAGCTTGCAAGCCAAGCTGACAACAGACGAATTGAAACTTGCAGATGAAAGGTAAATTTGACTTTACTTTTATTTCACTGAACTTCTTTCTCCAAGTTTACTGAAGAAACACACAAAATAACTTTATGAAAATCTTTCTGGCCTTTTTTTTTTTTTGCAGCTGACAACATGTGCATTTAGGTAACTGTTATATTTCCGATATTCTAGAATGCAGCAGGAAGCAGGGGCGTGGTCAGTCAGAGAACAGTACAATACGTGCAGAAGGCTCACATCGCTGTGGTGGACTGTAACCAAAGACGGTTTATAAACCAAGACCGTCCATGACGGGCAGCTTCCTGTATGCATGTCACGTGGGCTTCTGCACGACAAGACCAGAGGCAGCCTGGAGTGTATTGACTCCAATGGGACAATTTAACGTGAACACCGATTATGGTCGGGTCTTACTCCCCACGGTCACTGAAGAAAATTTTGGACTCATTTTCAAAAAGCCACATCTCTTCTGAACAGTTTGACATGAAAATGGTAATTTTCAGACGGACACATCAGGAGAAAATACACTTTGTTCAAGACCTGTCTCTGGCTCTACGACACACTCTCGCGAGATTTGGCACAGATCTCCTAGGCAACGTCAAACAAACGGCCGCGAACTCCCGTGAAAATGATTAAAATTATTTTTGTCATGTTAAATATGACTGTTACTAGTGTAAATATTTAATGTTATCATAAGAAAATATAAATATCTCACTTTCACCTACCTGAAAATTGTATAAATCCACACACATGATCACAGCCGATGTGGGGTGACGGTTGGCCCCGCCCATTTAGAGAGACAGGAAGTGTATACAGTTTGCTATCATTGGAGCAGCCGCTCATGGACTATCTTTCCATTTATTCAATATCTTTGCTGTAACGAGAACTGCAGGCAGGGCCAGGGCACTGCCAGGCACGTCGCCGGACCGTCAGGACACGTTGGAGGACCAGGACTGACACTGTGTGGTCGTGTTTGTCCTGGGTAGAGTGACAAGAATTAAAACCAAATCTACTGCGATCCTGTGTCTTTATAAACTGAAGCTTGAGAAGCGGAAGAAGAGTGGGTTTCACTGTCAGTTTCAAGTTATTTCAAGTGTCTCAGTGCTACAGGATATAAGGTTGGTTCACCATTATCATTATCTGTTTATTTATTTAATAGGTGCATCTTTTTTGTCCTGTTTTGTCCTTTATTTTTCGTTTACATCTCATACCTGTGGGATTCTGCACCTCTGCACATTTTGCACCGTGCACTTTTTACTATACAACCTTACTTTATGTAAGATTGTATGCTCCAGCGGAATTTTGTTGTTATTTATGACAATGACAAATAAACGATTTGACTGATTGATTGATTGATTGATTGAACGACAGGTTCACAAAATCACCAAACTAAAGCCAGTGCCTCTGAGGGAAATGCATTGCTGCGGCTTGATATATTGCTCCAGGGCTGCTCCTGCATTATTACTGTGAGCAGAGCACATTGTACCAGCAGCAGGAGCTCAGGAACTTTATTGTGTTGATATTTCCTCTCCACCCGCCAGCTGTCACCTTAAAAATCTGTAAACACAATGAATGTTACTGCAGCTGAACAGATTAATGTTTACAGGATAGCACAGATGAATTGTATTGAATTGAATTGCTTGTATTCATAAAGCCAGTAATTCACTTTAGTTTTAACAGCTGTATGATGAAGATGTCTTGCTGCAGCCACTTGCACAGTTGTGCAGCACAATGCATTGTTGTGGTACACATTAACTTATCATGGCTGCTGCAGATTAACCCTTAACTGCCTTTGCGTGACACTGCACTGTCTGGTCCTCATGTCTCCTCAACAACAGCAGACATCATGGAGGACGAACTGATGTTCACCATGGAGGAGGACGGCAGCGCCAACAGACCCCCCGTCCAGCAGCGCAGCATCCCCCACCAGCGGGCGTCCTCCCTCAGTGATGCCAACGCCAGTGACGACGACGACGAAGAATTCATCTGCCCCATCCTGGACGACAACGCCAGAGACATCTGCCACTACCTGAAGAATCTGGTTTACTCCCGGCAGCTGTCAAACTCTCTCCCTAAGAACAACTTTGTGTACAAGGTGAGCAAAATGACAGAAAATTGCAAAATGAGGCGAAAAATATCTGCAAATCGATCACTTTTGGATTGTGTAGTGATGCTCGGTGTGAATTTAAAAACACTTTGTATTCAGTTTGTTGTGGTTTTAGCACAGCCGCAGTCTGTCATTTAACTGTGAGAACATGATGAGAACAGCTGTTTTCCTTATAAGGAGAGGCGGCCTGTGCAAGTCAGCACACACCAAACAGCATGTGCGCTATTTGTATGTATGTGAATGTTGTGTGTTTACAGAAGTAGGAAACTTGGTCAGCCACCTCTTAAATCCTCTCTCTCTCCAACAAGAACAGGAAGTACCAGAGAGAGTTTTTCCACCTCATGTGATTGAGTTGCATGTAAACAGGAGTCCTAACCTTCTCCAGAGCAGCAGATAGAGAGTGTGAGAGAGAGTGAGAGCAGTATGCAAGTGGCTCAACAGCAGGGATGAACGGCCTTTTAGTGTTGTTGTTATTAAAAGCTTCCCAGTCTGAGTTGATGTTATGTATTAATCATGTTTTAATGTGTCTGTCTGCTGATGAAAAGCCGTCCGCTCTCTCCACCTTTTCTACATAGAACGAAACAGAAACGGTGGCAGAACCTCGGTCGTACCATGTTTTGTCTCAGAGCGCACGGGTATGTTACAGATCAAATTATATCTTTTCTTTTCTCTCCCTCTTCACCAGCGACCATCTACGCCTCCCTTCCTCCTCCTCCTCCTCATCCTCCTCCTTCACTCTATAATTTACTCCCTTTTCCTTCACTGTGTTGGAATGTATTTTTATTTTTCCAGCAACATCCTTTTCACCTACTTCTGCTTCCCATGACTCTGCTGCTGTTATCTGCACCCTTAATCTGTGCACCCTCCCTTCCCCTTCACTGGACATTGTCTTAATTGCCACTAATGAAAACCAGATATGTTGTACTGTTTATTTTTCCTTTTTGCTCCCAGATATTAGAGTTTAAAATGTGCTCATGCAGCATGGTTTTGCATTTCAGCACCATACCAGGCGTCACCATTCGACCCTTTAGTCGGGTGGACGAGGCCTGACATGAGACGTCGTTGTCGTCGTCGTCAAGACGTGACACCTTATCAGTTAAAAAGCACGACTCTTACTCTTCATGTAAATCCCTCGCTCTAAATATAAACATATTCTAGATGCCTGCTGTGGACAGTGGCGAGGAAGACGTGCTGCTGTCCAGCGTAGGGAGGGTCGGGGTTTGGGTTACTGTGGCAGGTTTGGATTACTGGTGACTTTTGATTTATGCGTCCTACTAGGAAAGATATTTTTTGAGAATGGCAGAACTGCTCGTGTCCACGAAACACATGATCAGATGTTAGTTAGATGTTCATCGTGTTTTTTATAAATGAACAAGTGCTTCCTTCCTGGTTTGTGCTTTTAACAATATTTAGTTTCTCTCTTCCTTCCTCCTTCCACCTTCCTTCCTTCTGTTCTTTCTGGTTTGCATAAGGTCACAAACTAAACACGTCTCACCCTTTGGCTTCAGTTTACACTGGTGTGTCACTACTTGGTGGTTAAAGGCAAATATTTCAAGGAATGAGGAGGAGCTGTTCAGTGCAGAAACAGTGAAATTTAATTTGCTCCATTAGTGAGCACAGTTTCATCACCAAAGATAATCTTATTGTCGTGCAGAAAGAGCATACAATTAGATTTCACCCTTCGTTTTGTTGCACTGAGCAGCTTTTGCTTCTGTTTCTATGTATTCTGGCTCCTTTTTGCATAAAAATAAATAAATATACTGCCATAATAAGACGTTTTTCTTCACTGTGACAGGATGCATGGAAAAAGGCAATACAAAAGGCCAAAGCCAGGCCGGACCCCTGGGCAGAGTTTCATCTGGAGGACATTGAGACTGAACCGTGCGTTCGTTACAGGTAGGAACTGTGTGTTTTATTAACAATGTGTCAGTTTCTGTACTGTATGTGCAACACCAGGACCTTAGAGTCAAGTTTTCTGCTGTAAAAAAGTTCAGATAGTGTTTGAAAGTTGAAATGTGCACTTCCTATTAACTAATTACATGTGCAAATAGCATCAAAGTTGCACCAAAGAATAGTATAGTAATTAAAATGTGACATAAATTATATTTACCAGGTTACGTGAGCTTTATACTGTTATATTGCTGCTTATTTTTGTTGCCATGTGGAAGCACCAGCTCATACGTGCCTGCAACTAGTTCCTTATTTGCACATTCAACAGACACAGATCAAGATGAGCCTTATTTTAAAGTTATTGATTTGCTTATCAACATAAACAAGTTCAAATACCAGCTCCTGAGGGAAATACAGTATATGACTGTGTGGCTGCACATCTGTTAACTTTTGAGCTGAGCTGTGGCACAGCAGCTATAAACAACACTGATGTGAGTGTGTAAAGACAAAACAACACATTCACTGTGCACAATGAGGCGTGAAGAGGCAGTGAAATGCATCACAGCGCTGCAGAGTGGAGTCGGGTGATGATACTACTGTGGGTTTGTCATTGTAAACACTGACATGAATCAGTTTTTATCATAAAAATGCAGCTTTAATCTATGAATGTGGATGTGCAGCATTATTCAGTCAAGAATGACCAATATCAACCTACACTGCTCTTGAACTCTCATTGAAGCGGCTGCAGACTTCACACTTGGCTCGTATCTCGGTCGGCGGTGCTATTATTTATTTATCTGTCGGCAAACATCTTTGGCGTTTCAGTGCGGGCGCATGAAATGTTGATGCTGCCACGAGTTCATCCTGTTATCACGTCGTACTGTTGGTGTCCACCCAAATATTACTGCCTGGTTGGATGACGACTACGGAAACGCACACAGCTCTAGGACACAGACATGAGCTGCTACTCTTAGAGTGAAGTGGGTGTAAGGAGAAAAGCACGAGGAAAATGACCTCTTTTGTATGTCTGTGTGTGTGTGTGTTGCGCTTGTTACGTAACGCACAGAGCCGGGGACTTGGCAGGAGATGGGATTTGCTCTCCTGTTCCCTTTTCATGTGCTAATTTTACCACATGTAACCTCACTCCTCCTCTGATGCCCCCCCTCGCCCCGCCATGGTACGGACTTGTTGGTCGTGGGGGTACACCGTGTTCCTGCAGCTCAGAAACACTTTGTTGCCTGGAAAGTTTTTTTTTTTGGACAGAAACAGAGAGCGAGCGCAGGGAGCTGTGTTGTCGTTTGAAGCGCTCAGGTTTCGGCTGTGAAGTCTTGCAGCTGCAGATCCACTCCGCGCTTTACTCATTAACTCATGATGACACACCCCGCCAAGCCAAACAGACACACTGACCCAGACATACAGTACAGAATGTGTACACCTTATGTGTATCACTGTAGTGAGTGTACAAGCTCTTCTTTCCTGACATACATTCATCTCCCTGACCTTTAGGAGTGAAGGGGAAAGGTAATTGATGCAGATTAAATTACCACACAGCCTCGTCTTTTCATTCTTCCCTCCCTGATGTTTTCCCATCCAGAGGAAACAAGGTGTTTTATGTGCCTCCATGATAAGGATTGATAATGGGCTGTTGTTGACAGGCAAACTCTCTTGCAGAGGTTAAAGAGTAACTTGGATAACTTTTTAATTTTTTATTTTTTTATTATTGACAATTGAAGCCTTTGTGGTATGGGAGCAGCCAGTTCAGTGTTGTAATGTAGATGATTTGCAATGGAACAGGTGGTAAAAAAACAAAAAAGAGACCCTCTCTGCCCTGGGAGTCTGCTATTTGATGTAACACATGGACGTCCTCACAGCCCCTCACCGTGAGGAAAAAGTAGGGTAAATCAGGTTGCAGCTAAGAAAACAACGGAAAATGGCAAATACTGTTTCTCCATAACTCAAGCTGACATCTTCAAATAAATCCTTTGTTTCTCTCCAAATCCCAAAGATATTAAATCTACAGTACAAGTTACGTAAGACAATGAAATATAAAAGCAACTCATTCTTACATTTAAAAAACAGATGTGAGGTCAAAGTCTGTGCTCCGTTTGGTGTTGTTTACCTGTCTTTTCAGAATAAAATACAATGTGGGAGTCTATTCTACAGTAAAGTGTGAAACATTTAACAACAATGCTAACATGCTAATGGTGCATTCCATCAAAATTTGGACGTTTCCATTTAGCCACGTCCCCTAAAAGTTGGAAACCCTATTTGGAAACTTGGATGGACTTCAGTATCCTTGAATTCACACTTAGTATCATTTTCGTGTCATTGAATTAGGCGTCTTAACAGTATTGTTGTACAATTTCTGCCTGTAGACATGTTGTGTTGTGTTGTGCAACTATCACATAGTGCGTTGTCATCCGATCCACTCAGCAGGTGTTGAGATATTTCAGTGTGAACCAAAGTTGCTGCAGGTCAACCAGTGTGCAGCCAATATGTGGCTAAAAAACAAACTTTCCATGTGGTTATTTCAAATTTTATGTGATGAGGATTTAATTAAATGACATAATTGATCTATTCACTTTTCCTTCTCCACAGGTACAGCGCCGTCACAGGAGAGTGGGCTCAAGACCAGATCCACATCAAGATGGCGGGCCAGGTATCATCTTCTTCTTCTCTGTCAGTAGTAAAAACGCTAAAATTTTCACAAGGGAACCACACAGTTTCTTATCTCATCTCATTCATTCCTCCCTGGTTTCTCACAGCCGTTTGGGAAAGGGGCGATGAGAGAGTGCTTCAGAGCGTAAGTTGGAACTATTTTTTCATTCATCATCTCATAGCGAGAGGTTAATGCCCTGAAGTTCTAGTGACGGAGGACGTCGCGTAGCCACAGAGTAAACAAAGTCTGAGAGGGTATATGGTGCTCTTAGATTGTAGTCTATTAGTGGTGCAGGTCCACATTCCTCACATTTCTGGCTCCGACTCATGAGAATAGCTGCTGACGAAAGTGACGGTTTCAGGGCCAAAGATGGTACTGAGAATATCAGACCGATCCAGCTTTGCAAAATCTTTATTTCTGTCTCTTTTTTTTTTTTAAATCAGTAATGACTCGCTGGATTTTTACTTAAAAGCAGAACCTGAGCGTGTGTTGTAAACACCGCTTCGTGATGATGTTGCAGAATGAAAGAGAAACGGGATAAAAGGTCTGATTGTTGATGTTTAATCCTCAGTTGTGTGGGAAACGAGGCACAGAGGCATCCATGAAAACTACCCACAATGCAGCAGCTGGCTGTTTGCAGTATCCTACAGAGAAAAAAAAAATCCCTCTTAGACAAAAACCACATCCTCCCAGTTCCTACAGGCCCAAACACGCTCTAAGAAAAGAAAATCTCCACATTTGCATTCTGGTATGTTTTTCCTGTCAAGTTAGTAGGTGGAGCAGTTGATCCTACAATATATGATTACTTCAGATGTGTCAATAGTGTGACAAAGGGCCTCGTTGACCAATATCTTCTTAAGAAGTTTCTTAAGAAAACTCCACGTCAGATTCGCCTCGCACCGGACTTCAAATGTAAAAGGAACTTTAGTAGTGAAGTGGAAGTACTGCTGCTGGAAGTGAAACAAGAAAAACAACTTAGGTTTAGTTTATTATTATTAATTATTAGCATCAGCAGTGGATGTAAAGTAACGGACAATAAAGATACATGGGATGCTGTCAGTCGTTCACTGAATGTTGTATCTTAGGAACAAATCTGAGGTTAAAAAAACGAGTATTGTCAAACAAAGAAGAGAGATGCAAAGCAGTGGAGGGGACAGACTGGTCAGAGCTGGACCAACGAATCGGGTTATTATCAGAGCGACCGCACTCTTCAGGTGCACCGTCATAAATAACATCATATTATTATATATCACATGATTAATCACTTAATTGCTATTGGATGGTGCAGGGATTCCCAATAAACCTCACTGTCTATAGTGTTTTGATTTGTAAAATAATTAAAATAATTATTAAAATTAAATGTAAAAAAAAAAAATCTAATTCAAATCTTATAATAATAATAATAATATACACCTGCAGAACAGAAGAAAACGCAATAATCAATTATTTTGCACAAGTGTCTGCTCTCAAAATTGCACACGTATGCTCCTGAATGTGCATAGATTTTGTTCTTAGCTAGAAACAATTCCTGGATAAGCAAACATTCATGAATGTCACAGTTTTCGTAAAAAATGGTTTGTGAATGAGGTCCATTGTCACTGTGTACCGTGAATGAATGTCGTGTTGCTAAAAACGTCTCTCACTCGCATTTCCTCTCCCTTCAGGAAGAAGTTGTCAAATTTCTCACACAGCAGCAACTGGAAGTCGGCCTCCAACTACGTGGCCAAGCGTTACATGGAGACGGTGGACAGGAGCGTTTACTTAGAGGACGTCAGGCTGCAGATGGAGGCCAAACTCTGGGGGGAGGAGTACAACCGCCACAAACCTCCCAAACAGGTACAAGACAAATATCACGTTCGTGCAAACACACAACCGTTGATTTAGGGCCTTAAAATAAAAGTAGATTTTGGTCGATGAAATGTCAAAAACAAAAAAGTCTGGCATTTTATGGGTTAATGAATGAGTTGTATCAGCTTTACCGCAAGTTTTGGGTTTGGCTCTGTATCAAAACTGATTAAATGTCATGAGAACCAGGAGCCAGATTTAAAATAGATTTGATAGTTTCAGTCAGTCAGAGACAAAACAGCATCCTCAGTGTAATACGTGTAGTAATAACAATATCTATTTTACTTTATTTTATTCATCTTACAAACACTAAGATAGTGTTTTCTCAGTGTTTCTAACTCCCCAGTGTTTACATTTCTGGGTGTGTGAATGCTCATGCATGTGTATGGAAATGTGTTTGTGTGTCTCTGTTTATTTATTTATTTTTATCATGTAAAGCACTTTGAGCTGCTTAAAGTTTGATTGATTGAATATTAAAGTGGGATTTTATGCATATTAATCAAATTGCATTGCATGGCAACATAATCTGCAATGAATGAAATTTATTCACAAGTCTTATTGTCCAATGCATAAATAGTGCTAGAGCAGTAATAAATAAATAAATAAATAAATAAATAAATAAATAAATAAGTGGCCACCTGTCTGTGGAAAATGTACACACTGAAGCAAGTAAAGAGTCGATATTCCTGTGTTTAAATAAATAAATAAATAAATGCATACAAAAATACAAAAAATACTAAGTGCAGCTAAAGTGGCATAGTGCAGTCTGCAGATTGCATGCACATTGCAGCGCTTAAGTTGCTCCTCTCTTTGTAAACCTCAGGTGGACATCATTTGATTGAATATTAAAGTGGGATTTTATGTTGCATTGCATGGAATGATAATCCAATGAATGACACAAGTCTTATTGTCCAATGCATAAATAGTGCTAGAGCAGTAATAAATCCACCTGGAGCATTACAGTCTGAGATTGCATGCAAGTCATCCTCAGGTGGACATCAAGATGTGCTCCAACTCCGGGAAACCGTTCTTCCACCTGGAGCATTACGACAACATCAGGCTCAACTCCTCAGGTGAACATCAGGCTCACCCCTCAGGTGAGCGAGGCCTCGTCTCCTACGTTCAGCTCCACGATCGTCTGATAATCTTCATCATCGTTTATCTAAACCTTCATCATCTCTCATCATCAGGCTTTCAGTCACTTCAGCTTTGAGCGGTCTGGACACCAGCTGATCGTGGTGGACATCCAGGGCGTGGGAGATCTCTACACGGACCCTCAGATCCACACGGAGAAGGGGACCGACTTCGGAGACGGAAATCTAGGTTTGGTCCTCCCCGTCTCACATCTTTTAATCAGCAAGTTTTGGTTTTGGAAACTGAAGGAAATCACAGTAAACATCTGGATCTCACCTGTGTTGCAGGTGTGCGAGGCATGGCGCTGTTCTTCCACTCTCACTTGTGCAACAAGATCTGCAAGAGCATGGGCCTCACGCCTTTCGACCTCTCACCTCAAGAGAGGACTCAGCAGGACTGCACCAACAAACTGCTCGTAATTTGAACATTTCCATTAAACTAAATAAACTATCAGCTTATTAATTGATTAATTGATATTTAATAAAATGTCTCGTGCCCCGTGGTATTCCAGAAGTCGGCCAAGACGGCGCTGAGGGGCCACGAGGAGATCTGTGGTTCCCCTCGTGTTCGCACCATGTCAGGAAGCCACTTTCCTCCGAGGATGTCCCGCATGTCGGAGACGTCGTCTGCAGACGAGAGCATGAGCGACGTGGACTCGACCGACCCTTGCTCGCCTCTCATGTTCCCCTGCTCCCCACCAGGCACGGTGGGATCCGTGGGCAAGTCGCCTATGGGTACGTGCACAAACACACGACTACATACACACATACAGTATGATTATAGTATGTGTCATGTAGATGGGTGTGGTGTCAACACTGTAAATAGTTTTGTCTTGTTTATTCTAACAGGTGTGTCTTTTACTGGGATGTATGAACAAGAAAGACTCAACAATAACAACACAGGTGAACACAAGGTGAGACACTACTCAGTCAATGACAGTATTATGACATAATCAAATGATTGCATTCAAAGGGTTCAACATTTTGGCAAATTGGCCCATTGACATAATCGCTATAGTCATAGCAGTAGTTTAGTTACCTTTAATTGTCGGTGTAAGCTATTTTTAGAACGGTGGAGCAGAGCCGTGAGCTGCTCAGAGCTACGCTATGGAGGCTAAGGGAATTTCTTGGTTTCCCTCATCAAACTCATCAAATACAAAATCCCAAAACTCCAAAACGGTTTTGTGGACAAGTTGTGACCTGCACAACCACCACGCTATGAGATAGTAATGGAACGATACGAAACGGAGCCGTTTTCGAGGTAAAAACAGGGTAAATGCAGAGACTGCTTGCTGAAAAACTGTCCCTGAACGCATCGCGCATCAGCGGTTTTGCATGAATTTACCTCTAAACCAGCTCCGTCTCGTAACGTTCCGTTATTATCTCATAGCGTGGTGGTTGCGCAGCTCACAACGTGTCCACGACAGCGCTTTTGAGTTGTTGGGTTGTGTATTTGATGAGGGAAACCAAGAAATTCCATTAGCCTCCATAGCATAGCCCTGAGGAGCTCACGGCTCTGCTCCGCCGTACTAAAAATAGCTTGCACAGACAGTTAAAGGTAAGGAACCTATTGCTATGACTGTAGCGATTATGGCAATGTGCCAATTTGCCAAAATGTTGAACTATCCCTTTAAACCAGGACACTACATCCAACTCCAAAGAGTCGAGTGTTTCTTTTTTACACAGCCAAATGGAGATATCGTCACAAAGATTTCTATTTTACTGCACTAATTTTTATTTATTTATTGTTATATGTTTCTGTCTGCAGGAATCTGACAGCGGTGGGGACAGTGGATACCCCAGTGAGAGGAGGAGCGAGGGCGATCCCAACGACCAGGTG
The DNA here is from genome assembly GCA_030347415.2 of Decapterus maruadsi. Classification (NCBI taxonomy): domain Eukaryota; kingdom Metazoa; phylum Chordata; class Actinopteri; order Carangiformes; family Carangidae; genus Decapterus; species Decapterus maruadsi. Next base: position 4,641,049 of record CM064888.1, on the reverse strand, counting down.
GACGGGGTAAAGAGTTGACTCTTCTTTCATTCAGTCAGGATTTTGTCAAGCAGTCAGACAGAAACACACACAAAACTCACAAAACTCTTCATTATTGACATGAATGTTATCAAGTGACACAAATTAAGTCACAAAATATACATTTAAGTACAATAAATATGTTAAATTGCCATACCAGACACATGCATTGACACAAAATCTGTATCCACTCCACTCCTCTTTGTGCTTCAGTCGTCTGTGTAGCTGTAGCTGTAGCTGTATCTGTCTGTTAACATTTCCTCTCCTCCACATGAAGTTTACAGCTGTTAGATGTCCTGACAGTAGGTTCTGCTGTAATGCATGTTGTATCATCATCACGTAGGCTCGTCATCGATCCCACAGTCATTATTCCGAGTCGGATGAGGACAGTGTCAGACGGGTAAACAAACAAACAATAGAGACAATCAGTGTGCAAGCGTCATCCTCACCTCATAATCCATAATCAATCAAATAACTCTGCTCTAATTACCTCATCCTTTTTCTTCATTGTGTCTTCTCCACTCTAATTCCTCATCACCTCATTAACAGTGAAATCAGTTCCTCACCTTCCTCCTAATCCGTCTCCTCCTGCTCTTTGTCTTCCCTCACCAGAGGAAGGTGGTAGCTCCTCCAAGAGTCTCTGCAAACCTTTATTCAGCCACTCCCGACAACGAATGGGTGATTACATTACATGCATGGAGAAGTCTCTCCCTCCTCGTGCAGCTCAGTGCAGCTTTAACGCTACGACAGCTTTTATCTGTGCTGAAGAAGAAGAAAAAGAAAAAATGCATCAAGCATGAATCTCAAGTTAAGATTTGAGTAAAGTGAAGTACGAGCTGCTGCTGTTTTTTGTGTCCGCTCTGCAGTCAGAGAAGCTAAATCTGACATTTGGAAATGAAACACCATCTACCTCTGTTTTCACCTGCTCATGATTCCTGCCATAACAGCTTTGTGCGTGTGCTCCTGTTTGTTCCCGCGCTTTACATGATTTTGCATTCACCGAGTGACGAGCCACAGGTGTGCACTCCTCCAGAGGAAGATCGAAATGAGACTTCAATGGACGGGTGCACTCCTGAGAGCAGAGTGTGATTATTGTTTTGATTTGATTTGGCGATGAAGAATGGATGGTTAACTTTCTCCGACTTGCGTTTCTGTCTGTTTTTTTTTTACTCAGCTGTCTGAAGAGAAGTGGAGCTTCTTCCATTCGTCTCGCGCTCACGTCCACCGATCGTCATGCGTGGCCACTGAGGTGGAGCGACTCAACGCTCTGCTGCAGAAGAAGCTCGGCCAGTCCGTCCTGGGAAAGGTAAGAAACCACCTGTTGGTGCAGCACCTTGTTTTGTTTTTTCCAACTCTTTCCAACTTCCAATAACAGCTCAGACACATATCATTTCGGGTCATCTGTGTCAATGAAATGTCTGTGTAAAATGTAAAAAAAACATTTTTTTAATGAAATAGTAAAAAAATGTGTAAAAAATGTCTTAATTTGGATGGATATATTATATTACTATATTAATAATACTTGTGAGGTGACATAAAATGTAATTATTCAGATGAGAACATCAAGAAGGAAACAAAAGGAACAAATTGTAATACATATATTAAAAACATGTATGAAAAACTCTTTAAAATTCTGTTTCTTGGCATTTAGAAGGACTCATTGTAATTAAAGGTTAAGCTACAACTTTTTCATCAAAAGGAAACATTTTTCAAAAATAATGCATCCACAGAATGTCTAGAGGGTTGCAGAATAAAAGTATTAATTTTACTGAATCTTTTAAAAATAGTATATAAATAATTGTCTTATTTTTATCTTCTTATATTCTTTGGTAAAATTCCTTATGTAAAATGAGATTGTTCTTGGGGAAATTCTATATTTAGACATTTTTTTTATTTTTTTAAATAAGTTTTGCCAGTCATCTAATAACTAAAGATCGTCCAAAATCATAGCTAGTTCCCATTTTTCCTAAATATGTAAACTGATTCTTCATCTAATAGTTTGAGCACTCTTCCTTTTTTATTATTATTCATTGATCATACTCTATTACAAATGCTGCTTTCTTTTTACTGCTATTGCCATTTGCTATTATCTGTGCTTTACATTACATAAATTTCCCCACTGTGGGACAAATAAGGGATTATTTTATCTTACGACGTTCAATATCTCGTCTCAGGTCCACCTGGCGATGGTGCGTTACCACGAAGCGGGTCGTTTCTGTGAGAAGGACGAGCAGTGGGATCAGGACTCGGCCATGTTCCACCTGGAGAGAGCCGCCCTGTGTGGGGAGCTGGAGGCCATCGTTGCCCTGGGACAGTGCTGTATGCAGCTGCCTCACCACATACTGCCAGACATGGAGCTGGAGGTATATCGCACACATGCACACACACCGTCTACTTTGCATTTAATTCTTCACCTGCACCCTTACCGCATGCATGTGTGCTGTCTGTTTGCAGGATAGTGCTGGAAACAGGATGAAAGGGTTCAAGTATCTCCTGCAGGCTGCTGAGGCGGGCGACAGGCCCTCTATGATTATAGTGGCCAGAGCCTTCGATACTGGGATTAATCTCCCTGTCGAGAGGTCAGTGAAGGCTGCAGAGTCCTGGTGCAATAGACATGACAATACTGCCCCCTGCTGGGAGCTTTAAGACACAGGATCCACTTGTCAAATCTCTGCTTCTTGTCTTTGAATTTACCAGAAAGGTGAATTGGGAAGAAGCGATCCGCTGGTATGACACTGCATTGAACATGACGGATTACGATGAGGGGGGAGAGTTTGACGGGACCCAGGATGAGCCACGCTACCTGCTGCTGGCCAGAGAGGCAGAGTTGTACCAAGTGGGAGGCAACAACCTCACCGCGGACCCTCAGAGAGCAGGTTCGAGTCCCACAACAGCACATCTGGTCAAACTGATAGAGGTTTTATCTGGATTTGTACCGTGTTTGAGTCTTTACTTCTTAAATAGGAACTATGCAAGATTCCTACCTTAACTACCATGCTGCATTTTCACCTTAAACGGCTTCCGACTAATTGTGATGGTTTAATAAATGATGACGATAGATAAAGTTGCCCAGCACTCCATGGATTGATTTTTCGCCAGCTTTGTTGTAAACAAATGCACATGGCCAAGAGGAGGGTTAGCAAAACAGAGGAAAAGCGACCAGATTTGCATAGTTTCCCCTTAAGCTGCAGTGTGTTGAACCCTCAGGGCCACCGTATAAACTGAAATCAGAAACCTCTAATATGCCCGCTCTTTCCCTCCTCGCAGGTGATCTGTTTACAGAAGCAGCAGAAGTCGCCATGGAAGCCATGAAAGGCAGGCTGGCCAACCAGTACTACATGAAAGCTGAAGAGGCCTGGGCGCTGATGGAGGAGTAATCCTGGATACACACTTGCATCCTGAAAATGCTACAGGAGTTTATGAGTCTGACTGAGAGTCGCACTCATTTTTACACATTCAGAATACAACCTTGTTGTATCCTAATGGTTACCGTTTACATATTTTTTTTATATATTCTTGAATGAATTTGTGCTTTTGGTGCTTTAGGTGTGTGTGAGTGCATGTTGTGTGCGTGTGCGGGTTCAGCCTTCCAGGTTCTGGCTCAGACCTCCAGGTTTCTGTTCATCCCTGTGTTTGTTAAAGGATTCCTCTTTTCTTTAATTTCCTGTCTCTGATTACCCTCTGGCTAAATGAATGTTGTTGCATGAAAGAGAAGGCCTGAAGAATCAAAACAAAGAAACTGGTTTACTTACTTTGTGAGCGCACTCTGTTGAAAGAATGTATGTATAGACATACTTGGAGTATGAAATTGTAAAATAAAAATAAAGCTTTTTATGGAAAACACTTGTCTGTGGTCCTTTATGTTGAGGTTGGTAGTATTGAAGGTAACTGAGTCATTGCAGAAATGCTCCAAATCTGCATAGATATATTTTATCAGTTTTCTCTTGCAGATTAAACTGAGAATGCAAAACTAAAGCTCACTGTACAGCTCTGCCGAATAATGCATCCACCCTGTAACTTTATGGCTGGATATCTTTGAATCACATGGTTTGACCAGCTCATATGTTGGGCTGCTTTGGTTTAACAGTGCGAATTTCATACACGTGCTACTCTTCTAGCCTGGAAAAACAGGGGGATGCACTTCTTGGCAGCTCACTGTACAGCACTGCCGAATAATGCATCCACCCTGTAACTTTATGGCTGGATATCTTTGAACCACATGGTTTGACCAGCTCATATGTTGGGCTGCTTTGGTTTAACAGTGCGAATTTCATACACGTGCTACTCTTCTAGCCTGGAAAAACAGGGGGATGCATTTCTCGGCAGCTCACTGTACAGCTCTGCCAAATAATGCATCCACCCTGTAACTTTATGGCTGGATATCTTTGAATCACATGGTTTGACCAGCTCATATGTTGGGCTGTTTTGGTGGCGAGTGCCATACACCGCCATACCCAAATGAATCCAACAACGCACTCAATCAACAGCTTTTTCGTATCTGGTGGGAGCAATTGAAATAAATGGAACGTTCTATGTTTCTTTTTTGCCAAGATAGATTCTATTTTAGAACATTTTCACAATTTCAATAATTTTTCTACATAAAATGGAACGTTACAATACAGGTAGCGTGGCCGAGCGGTCTAAGGCGCTGGATTAAGGCTCCAGTCTCTTCGGGGGCGTGGGTTCGAATCCCACCGCTGCCATCAGTTTTTTCTTGAACCATTGAAGTAAACTACAGATGCACGCGCCATACATTCGCTAACGGGGCCACAACACATGCTACAAGTATGAGCGTACATGCGTGAAACGAAAGGGTGAGTGTATTTTCTTATTGGCAAGGTTTTATTGACAATAAAAAGAAAACGTTGACGGCCCGGTGGCGTGAAGTCGCTCTGCAATGCATCATGGGACCTGGGCTCCTCCCCACGTGTGCACAGTCAACATGGTATCGACACATTGATACTTTATGCTGCGTTAGCTAGAAGGCTCCTGCTCCCTGTACGTACTGGACTGGATTTATTTCTGGGCTGTTTCCTTTACACGGATGAGATAGCTAAAACTGTACAGTGAACTGTGCAGGTGAGCGATATGTCTAGTTGTTGTTCTGTTCAGGAGAAAAGACGAGTTAAACCAGGCCCCGGTGACTGACTTGTGGCTTATTTTGACTTGCTAATGCTAGGCTAATGTTAGCCGGTTAGGCTAGTTAGCTTCGTTGTTTTAAACGTTTGTGCACGCGGAGGGCAAACGCCGAGTGTGTTTTCTTATATCATGTCATTTTTTGCAGAAATGTGTTTTTATACAGAAATAGAAATGTTTCCTGTCAGTGTAGCACAGGCTAGTGACAAGTAGCTGGAGGAGTTTGATGCTAAGGGTGCTAATGCAGCTAACGTAGCCCAGAAACTAGTGTCATTTTATTTATTTTTAAAGACTAACAACCTGATAAAAGTTTCATAACAGGCTGACATCGCAGTTTTACATCTCTGTTATATACAACCCTCTGTTTCCAAGTGTTTGTATGAAGAGAAATGTTTGAAATATGAGTTGCACTGTGTTACATCATGTCAGTTTTACCTGGCTGCATGATCATGGTCCCTCTGTTAATTAGGTTAAGTGGTTTTACTGGTTCACTCTTCACATAATGTCCATTAGATAAGCACCCATTATAACATATTTCTTCAAGACTCACACTCTGAAACATCCTGACAAAGTGATGATAGATAGACTATCTGATATAACCTTGGTATGCTGGGCCACATTGTTCTTCTTTCTGCTCCAGCTGCTTGTCACCTGTTTTTCTCTGTTAGCCGTCTGGGTGGAGCTGCTTTTGGGAACAGTGATGGGAGTGTAGTTGGTGTAGTCTGCACAATAAATCCTTTGTAACCTACTTTTGTCTTTGTTTTTCCAGGTTGGATCTTTTAAAGATCTGCTGCCGCTCCCCTCCTGTTTCATCTCCTCACCCCTCCTCGCTCTGCTCACATCAATATGGCCAGTGGGGATGACGATGACCCCATTATAGAAGAGGTAGGCCCATAGACTGGGGTTAAATGAATTATAACTACAAGTAAAGTTAAAATAAGACTTAATTCCAGCAGATCCAAATATTTTGTACTGAATAAAAATATGTCTCAGAACCAGAAACTAATCTATGGGGCAAGTATTTTGCATACATACAAGGAATTTAACTGTGGTTTGCATAGCTCTGTAACGTTCACATAAAGACATATAATAATGAGATCAAGGTTTTTTTTATTTGCAAGAGAGGTTTGAATACAGCAGAAGAAACAGAGCAGAGATAAAACAACAACAAAACACAGAAATGAGCTCCATAAAGGGTCAATCCACCCAGTAATCCATTATCCATTAATTAAATCACTGTCTCTGTGTGTTTCAGATTGACGTGTACCTCGCCAAAAGTCTTGCAGATAAGTTATATCTTTTCCAGGTAAGGTTTATTTTATCCAGACTCTCTTTTAATCTGTGCCCTGATTGATTGATCAATTGATGATTACTGTGTCAAATCACTGTCATTGTCTCTTCATTCAGTATCCTATCAGACCATCCACCATGACCTATGATGATATGGACCACTTGTCAGCGAAGATCAAACCCAAGCAGCAAAGGGTACAAAAAGCATCTGTTTTCTCTTCAGTAAAGGAAACAAGTATATTTTATGTATTATTTATGTTCTAAAATGATTTTTTGCTCTGATCGTTATTTACACAGGTAGAGTTGGAGATGGCCATCAACACAATGAGTCCGAACTACTGTCGCAGCAAGGGAGAGCAAATCGCCCTGAATGTGGACGGCACAGCTTACGACGAAACCAACACCTATTCAGCGTACGTACACACGGGAAACCCACAACGCTCTTTTTCTCGTTCATTTTGAAAAAGAAGATGAAAGCTTCCCCACTGCGGCAGTGGGTATGACATCATCATCTCACAAATGATTCGTTTTGGATGTCTACACGAAAACGCTGGGGTGCCTTCTTCTTCTTTTTTTTTTTAGATTTTCCCACTCTGGGACCCGTTCCAAAATTCTGCAAAACGCATTTTCTGTCACTTAAACTTAATCCGTGTGGACGGGCTCAGTTGTTAATGTGATGCTCACTGTTTAACCAGTCGACTGGAAGCCAGGGATTCATTTTCTTGGCCGAGACCGACGGCTTCTTGCAGCTTGCAGCTAGACGCGGAACGGAAGCGCAGCGCCCTGAAGCGCAGGCAGTTTCAGATAGCCGCACATGTTAACGAGTCTGCCTGGTCGCACATCTCGCGCTGTGGAGCGCAGTGCGCGCGCACTGAGCGCTTCGGATCGGTTCATTTCTATTTTCTGCGCGAGCCGCGCGCGCCGAGAGCGCAGTTTGTCAAGCTGGACAGACCAGATCGTACCAGACAGGAAGTCGGGCACAGAAAAGGCAAGAGAATCCGGTCGATTTTCAAAATAAAATAAATGAAATGATGATTTATTAAGTTGTTGCTTGTCCGTCTGTAGCCTAAATATTTGTCAGTTGTGTCTGCACACGACACACAAACACGTTTAAAATGACACGTGTGTGTGTGGAAACCGAGTGAATACGAGTAGGCTATAGGCGCCCGACTCGCGCGAGGAGAGAGGAGGAGAAGTACGCTCTCAGTGCGACCACCCGAGCGCCCCAGAAGGCGCGCGCAGTGCGCGCGCTCAGCTTCCGCGTGCAGTGCGACCAAGGGGTTGGAGCCTGCACCGGTCGATCATCAGAGCCAAGAAACAGTCTGATACGTAACCTGACAAATAATCGTTCTGCTTCCAGTCTTCTTGATAAAGCCAAGTTAACCGCCTCCCAGTAGATTTACATCCGTGGGCGTGAATGTGAAGCTTTTTTCTTCTTCTGAGTTAAAGGTCCCATATTATGCTATTTTTCATCTATTTCATATGGTTTTAAGTTGTCCAAGCATATTGTATTCATACTGTATTGTCCCCAAATCAATCTGCAGCTCTAGATCTCAGTAATCTAAAAGTGTCTCTCCAGAGCTCTCCTGAGAACGAGCTGTTTCTGTGTCTGCACCTTGAAATGCAAATGATTATGTGTAAACCACGTCCACTCCACAGCTGTCACGGGGAGAGGGTGTGGTTTTCACTACAGGTACATGTGCCAATGTTGACATTGAGACAGCAGGGGTCGGGTATTGATTTCCGAAAAAAAAAAAAAAAGTTTATGAGACTCGCATCTTGTCTGAAAAAATACTAATGTCTCACTGTGACAGAAGGAGATCGCCTACATGGTGGCTCCTATGCCATCAAACTGTCAAATAAAAAAAACGAGTGAAACTGAGGAGCAGCACAAACTGTAGGCTACACTGTTATGGACTGATGAGAAGTTACCGGAGAATATGGTTTTGCGCCGTGAGAGGAGACTTCCTCGTTCAGATCAGGATCATGTCTCTCACTCCGTGATGAGGACCGCTGCACCACAGCGCTGATGAGAAGCCATATCAGGCCAATAATCCGCGGTTTCATTTTTAATGACGGCTGGGCAGCTGTTTTTCAGTCAGTGATTCAAAATGACCATCTACCGGCCGCGGTAGCGTTACCGACCGATGCTCCCGTATCTACGTTTCATGTGAAATGACGGGCCGACGGACGGACGAGGGGGGGTGGAGGTGGTGCGACTCTCGCTGACCAGGAAATGGTTCACCGGGCGGAGCTAACGTTTTTCCAGACTTGCCCAGGGGGAGGATAAGGAAGTACCGGGAGGTGGAGTTACTCGAGTTCAACACATCCTGACGTCAAGTCTGCCAGCACTTTCAATTCGCCCGTTTGGAGACACGATCTCAAAAAAGTGAAAAAATCAATTGAGGGAGTGAACAGACTTTTTTCACCTTCAGGCGTCATAGAAAGGCCCCGGGAACACATAGGACCACTACAAAACCTATAGAAAGTGGATTTTCATAATAGGACCCCTTTAACAGATTGATCTCATTTCTCCTCCAGGAAACTGATGGACAAACAGACCTTCTGCTCCATCCAGGCCACCACCAACACCTCCAGATACGCTGCTGCTGTGTTTCGCAAAGGTCTGATCTAATTAATACCCTGTGGTTCTGTATTTACAGTGCTTGTTGTTGTGGTTGCTGCAGCTGCGTCTTGTAAACATACAAAGTCCATATGAGTCCTTATCAGTGTCACCTCCTCTTATCTTTTAATGTTTAGTTCCCACGTTTTTCACTGTGTGTCCTGTCTCTGATCCAAACTAGGAATTGGTTTCTGAACTGTTTTGTTTTTTGTTTTTTTCATTATTTATGTCAATAGGTGAGCTCCATGTCACGCCGCTGACGGGAATCCTCCAGATGAGACCCAGCTTCACCTACCTGGACAAGGCCGACAACAAAACCAGAGAGAGGGAGGCGGCCAACGAAGGTGTGTTTGTTTGTTTTTAATCTGTTTTTAATCTGAACATCTGAGTTTGGAGCTGTAATTCACACAAACGCAAATGCAGGGAATGAACGCCCTGGAATTTATGTTTATATAGTTTTACAGACTTGATAGAGCATAAATAAATGAATATATCTACCAATAAACAGTCACCACTGCCCTTGTTTTGCCTGATACAAGCCGTCGTTTGTCTGCAGGTGGAGACTCCTCCCAGGACGAAGCTGAGGAAGAAGCCAAGGCCATCACAGTGAGAACCTGTCCACACACATTTGAATATATGTTCAATTTGACCCAATAGGCCCATAATTGATCTTTTTTTTTTTTTTTTCTCCACATCTGTTCCCCTCCTCCAGGTGAGGTTTGCTCGTCCCGAGTCGGAGCAGGCCCGGCAGCGGAGGATCCAGTCCTACGAGTTCCTCCAGAAGAAGCAGGCGGAGGAGCCCTGGGTTCACCTGCAGTACCACAGTGTGAAGGTAGGGGGCCACATGAATCGTATTGTACAGCAGCTGCTCCTCTGTGTCTTTGTCATGACGCGCTTGTCTGACGTTGCGTGTTATTTAAACTCAGGACAGTCGCTCGGAGCATGAAAGACAGTACCTGTACTGTCAGTCAGTCGACGCCTCGGAAAACTCTGAACTGGTCAAAACCCCGAAGTGAGTATGAGACATTTCATTAGTTAATGTCCAATAAATGAAAATCTAGTTTCCTTTTCTACTCAGTCTCACTTCCCTTCCTCACTTACCTCTCCTGTTGTTCTTCAGGGAGTACCTGGCGATGCTGATGCCTCCTCTCGCTGAGGAAAAAGTGTAAGTATTCGTCAGTCGTCTGTGGAAAAAGATCCTAAATGTGTAAACCTTTTGCCTGCTCCAGACATGAAAGAGTATTTATCATCTTCTCCTTCTTCCTTTTTTCCTTTTGTTTTCCGACTGTCAGTGTGAAGCCTGTCGGTCCCAGTAACGTCCTCTCGATGGCTCAGCTGCGTACGCTGCCTCTGGGAGAGCAGGTCAGGACGCTGATGAAGAACGGTAGGTTAACCTTATTTGTAATCACCTTTTTATAAAACAGGAGACCGGTATCTGAATCGGTTCAGTTTCCCATGCAGGTTTTGTTTGTTTAAGCCAGACAAGGGAGACGGAGCATCAGTAATGATGAAACTAAACTTTCTTGGTTGTTTTTGCTTAATTAATGCATGATCCATTTGACTTGCATCCCCAGTCAAAGTGATGCCGTTCGCCAACCTGATGGGTCTCCTCGCCTTCGGCACCGACTCGGCCGCCGTGCTGCGCTGCATCCAGCAGGTGGCGCTGCTGGTTCAGGGGAACTGGGTTGTTAAGAGGTGAGTTTTACTTCCCCTTTCATGTGTAAATGTCGTTCACTGGAGAACCCGGAAGCACGCACTCCCACGACGCCGCAAGCTCAGCTCTCAGAAAAACGCCTCGCTAACTTATTTCTACCCCTCCTTCACTTATTTTAAACCCACATTTTATCGTGTGAGTAGTTCAACTTTTACTCGAGATGTTGCTTTTTACGATCAAACTTTCTGATCGTTGCATTTTTTATTGATCCCTTGCGACACACTGTGATTCACCGCCACCGCCACTGAGAGACGCCGGTTCTTCACTATGTGCTCACTTTTATCTGGCTCCACCACCGCCCTATGAGCATAACTTCCCTTGCTACCTGGATGATCTCCCTGCGGACACTTCGGCTCGTGGCTGAAGTTTTATGAACCCAGCAAAGCGATCCCAGAGAGTGCTGACATCAAAAGCGGAAGCTAACCTGAGCTACATATCATCAGCGGGTCCAGTCTGGACCCTGGCCGGTAGGTGTCCTTCTACTCCCGGATAGCTGATTGTGCTTTCTCACGGTTGCGGGCTCCAGGACGGAGCCCTGGCGAGTACGTGTCCTGCCCGGCACATCTCCTAGTCTACGCCGCTACTGCGGGCTACATTAGTTCTTGGCTGCTTCTCTCTGGCTGTCTGCCTGCTGCCGCCTCTCCCTCCCTCTGTTTCAGCGCACCTGAATCGCACTCCACCAGCTGAGCTGACTGACAGCGTGGGAACTTTTCCAGTCGGCCAGGCTACGCGGACCCGTGATGGCTTCATCTTCCTTCCCTGTGGAATTGCCACCCTGTGACGCCAACCTCCTCCTCCAAAGATCATACAAGAAGATCGCGGATCTTAAGGAAGATGTTAAACGTCTGTCTGCAGAGCTGGATAAAAAAGACTCAATATTATCCAACCTCTCCAGCCGTCTTCCCACGCTATCTAACCTGGTCCTATCCGAGCAATTTAATAAATCAACCCTGCAAACCACATCCACGCAGGACACTGTCGCCTGGGACCCCATCACCAGCCTGCGCCCCTCCTGTTCTACCCCTAAGGGAGGGTCCTGGTGTGAGGTGGTGATTCGGGATCGAGGCCGAAAAACGAATTGCCGCCCGGTTAACTCCCCCCCGAGACTCAGTCTCTCCACCCGCTATAACGTATTGTGTGATGAAGAATTCCCTCCCTTACAGCCAGCTGCGCCCGCATCTAGCACTCTGCCCGCTGCCACATCTGACCCCCACCCTGATCCAGCCCCGGTCCCTGCCCCTAATGCTCTACCTGGCCCCAATCCAACAACTGCCCCTAATCCATCGCCGGGCCACAAACCGGCAATTGCACACAGTATCGCCGCAGCCCTACCCCCGCTCACAGCTGGCGGTGTCAGTACCGAGTCCCGCCCCCGAAACCCAACCTCCTCCTCCCGACGCAGAGTCCTGTTAGAGGCTGTGCGCCAACACTCCAGGGGGACCCCCGGTCATGACCCACCGGAGAATCACATCACCAACCCCAAAACTCCGGCTCAGTTACGCCCACCTCGCCCTCAGGTCGCTCCCACCACTTTAATACTGGGTGATAGCATCACTAGGAACATTCGCTACCCAAATGCTATCACTCGCTGTTTCCCCGGGGCTACAGTCCCAGACATTCTCCACAAACTACCCGATCTGTTACAACTCCTCCCTCCCTCCGTTCACCGCATAATTATTCATGTGGGATGTAACGATACTGCTCAGAAACAATCAGAGTTGACGAAAAAGCATTTTACCAGACTTTTAAACTACCTGCAAAGCTGCGGTAAATCCGTCTTCATCAGTGGCCCTCTCCCAACACTGTCGCGCGGCGCTGAGCGCTTCAGTAGACTCCGCAGCCTCAACACCTGGCTTCTGGCTTCTTGCAGGGCTCTCAACATCTGCTTTGTTGACAATTTTAACCTCTTCTGGAACCGCCCCTCTTTTTATGGCAGAGACGGACTCCACCCGAGTAAACTGGGGAACTCGGTATTATCCGAAAACATACATTATACTACTCGGACTTCTTCCCAGATTTGACGGTTATTTACATGCCAGGTTGCAGTGTCTTCCTCTCCCCCCGAGTTAGTCTCCCATTAGTGTCTCTATGCTCACTCCTCAGTCCTCTGCCCCTGGCTCCTGCTCCCCCTGCTGTCGCGCCCTGGTACCAACAACACGCCATGCCAGGTCCATGCTGGAGACTGCAGCATCGGAGGAAAACATTATCATAGGCGAAAATAAACAGTCTCATCCTAACAATCAGTGTCATCCTAATTCAAAACAGAACACTAACAATTCAATTCCAAATCCTGAGCCTGTAAAAAAGAATCTCACACCTGAAGACTTCAAAAGCAGAACAGGTCTAGGCTTCCTACACTTAAATGTTAGAAGTCTTCTTCCTAAACTAGACCTGATAAAGCTCTGGATTCGCACAACTGATGTGGATATCCTGGTCCTATCAGAAACATGGCTAAAAAGCTCAATACCATGGCTACAATACTTATAGATCTGACAGGGCAGGCAAAGGAGGTGGGGTTGCAATTTATGCAAAAACAAAATTCTCTTGCTCTATGTCCCTCACAACCTCCATAGCCAAACAACTTGAGCTGCTTGCCATTAAAGTCAGTCTAACTAAACACCACCTCCTAACGGTTGTGGGATGCTACAGACCCCCATCAGCCATTAAAGAAACACTGTCCTCACTGTCCGAGATCTTACAAGACCTCTGTGACACTGAAGTTCTCCTCTTGGGTGACCTTAATTGGGATTGGCTCTCTCCAGCGTCTGATGGTATTAAAAACCTATGTAATACCTTAAATCTTACACAAACAATAAGTGCTCCAACCAGAATAAATCAAAAAGATCCGAAGAAATCTACCTTATTAGACTTAATACTCACAAACATGCCACACAAATACACATCAACTGCAGTATTCTGCAATGATGTTAGCGATCACTGTGCAATTTCTATAGTAAGGCACGCCAAAATAACTAAAACTAAGCCTCGTTATATTTTTAAAAGGCATTTCAAACACTTTCAAAAACAAGCCTTTCTCCGAGATCTGCGCGAAAGTGACATGGACAGAATCCGACTAATAAATGATGCGGAGTGTGCATGGGAAGACTTCTACAAATCATTTAAATCTATCTGTGATAAACATGCCCCTATAAGAAAAATTAGAATATCTGGAAAAGACAACCCATGGTTTACTGAAGAACTTGCTAAACTGATCAGGGAGAGGAATACATCGTGGGCTAAAGCACGTTCCAGTGATGCCACAGCAGACTGGACAACCTTTCGGGCCCTAAGAAACAAATGCACAGTCCTAACAAGAAAAATAAAAGCCGAATATTATCTTAATTCCATCTCAGATAATCTAAACAACCCAATAAAGTTCTGGAAACAAATAAAATCCTTATCTAACTCTAAAGTCAAGTCAATCCTACCAACAAAAATTTTAACAAACTCAGCTGAAATTAACTCCAAAGAAGAGATAGTAAAATGTTTTAATGAGCACTTCATTTCAGCGGGATTAACTTCCAATATTTACAAAGATGAATCTCCATCAAACCCACCTGCTGAAGCGCATTCGTATAATAGCACCCCGACTCAAAACTGTTTCTTCTTTCAACCTATTCCATCTGAAGAAACAAGGAAAGCTCTTAAAGCTATTAACTCAAGAAAACCACCTGGGCCGGACAATCTGGACCCATACTTATTAATCTGTGCAGCTGATGTTATCGCTGAACCCATTTCTCACATTTTTAATCTGAGCCTCCAAACAAATGTCATCCCTAGAATTTGGAAATCAGCATTTGTCCTTCCTCTTTTCAAAGGTGGGGAGCCATCTGATTTAAACAACTACCGCCCAATCTCAAAATTGCCCGTTATAGCGAAAATATTTGAATCCCAAGTTAATTCCCAGTTAAAACACTACCTGACAAACAATAATATTCTTTGTGAAACGCAGTCTGGCTTTAGGGCAGGACATAGCACTACAACTGCTACTATGTCTGTGCTTAATGATATCTGTAATGCCTTAGACCAGAAGAAACACTGTGCTGCCCTGTTTGTTGATCTCACCAAGGCCTTTGACTGTGTGGACCATGGGTTGCTGCTCCATAGACTCAATGAAATTGGTATCTCTGACCAGGCTAGTCAGTGGTTCAAGAACTATCTGACTGACAGGACCCAATGTGTCACCTTAGAGGGACTCAAGTCAGATCTTAGGACAATTCCTAATGGTGTCCCTCAAGGTTCAGTTCTTGCTCCGAGCTTATTCACAATTTTTATTAACAATATTGGACAAAACTTAAACAACGTAAAAACTCACCTTTATGCAGACGATACTGTTATTTATGCTATTGCACCATCTCTCCCTCAAGCTGTAAGTGAGCTACAATCTGCTTTTGAACAATTTCAATCATCACTCACTGAGCTAAAACTGGTCCTCAACGCAAAGAAAACAAAATTCATGACATTCTCTAGAACGCGCTCAACCAACACCTCGCAGCTCAAAATATATACTAGAGGGGGAGAATCTATTGAAAAAGTATCCTCATATAAATATCTTGGCATCTGGGTAGATGATAAGCTGTCATACTCTATTCATGTGTCTCAACTGATAAAAAAACTAAGGATTCTACTGGGATTTTATTATCGAAATAAAAACTGTTTTAATGCTGCTGCCAGACAGAAATTAGTGCAATCAACGTTTTTAAGTACCTTGGACTACGGAGATATTATTTATATGCATGCTGCCCCCTCAACTCTCCAGTCCCTTGATGTAGTGTACCATAGTGCAATTCGGTTTATCACCAACTCAGCATTCACAACACATCACTGTGTTCTGTACTCCTTGGTCTCCTGGCCTTCACTATCTCTCAGACGACAACACCATTGGCTTACCTTCATCTACAAAGCGCTCCTCAATAAGCTGCCGTCATATCTGTGTAATCTGTTAACCCCAGCACATAGTATGTACAACTCCCGCTCTACCACACGAAGGCTGTATAAAATTCCTAGGATCCACACTGAGCATGGCAAAGCAGCCTTCTCCTACGCGGCACCATGGTCCTGGAACAGCATTCAGAACACCTTTCAACTGTCCAGTTTCATTTCCCTGGGCGAATTTAAAGCCCTCATAAAACAAAAACTATCAGAAAAGTGCACCTGCTACCTCTAAATGTTGATATGTGTGTATTTTACTGTACCCAAGTGTTTGTATTTCATCAATATGTAACCTGCTTTTATCTTGCTGTACTTGTGCAATGTCCTACCCAGGTCTCCCTCGCAAAAGAGATTCAATCTCAATGGGACTTTCCTGGTAAAATAAAGGTTGAAAAAAAGAAAAAAAAAAAAAAATATCAAGATTGAACCGTTAGCTCCAGTGAAGACGGATTGATTTATTCTCAGGACAAGTGTCACAGAAAACTTTTACACTATTTAAACTTTCTGTATATGTGTTTTTTTGTTTCTCCTCACACAGTGACGTCCTGTATCCGAAGAACACCTGCAGTCCTCACAGCGGCGTCCCTGCTGAAGTGCTCTGTCGTGGCCGGGACTTTGTGGTGAGTTGCTGCTGATTTTAGTCGTTGATGGTTTTGTTTTGTTTTGTGTTGTGTCGTCACCAGGTTTTGACTTCCTTGTTCCTTCTGTAGATGTGGAGGTTCACTCTGGAGCGCACTGTGATGAGAAAGGAGGTTACATCCATCATCAAGGTGAGAACAAGAACAAAATTTACCAAAAAGATTTGGACGAATGTTGTTCAAGATACAGTTTGGTCGAATAACGACTCGTGTTCCTTTGTCTTCTTTCTCCCGACAGCTTCCTCCGGAGGATGTGAAGGAGTTCCTGGAGCACGTGGCGAAGCCGCGCATCAACCGGGGCTGGGAGTTCATGTTGCCCACCGACTCCGACTTCATCAAGAAGCACCCGGACGTCGCCCACAGGCAACACATGCTGTGGCTCGGCATCCAGAGCAAGTAGGTCACACTGCTCTTTTACTAACCTTCCTCCTGGCCATTAGTCGCATCTGTCAAAAAATACATCCTGAAGAGGAGAAAAACTTTATTTTTGAAACATGTATTTCATAAGAATCCAAAAACAAACATTTAATCTGGACTATTAAGTTCGTCTATACAATAGCCTGAAACAATGGAATGACGTCCGTAGAGGGACCTGACGGTGCATCGTCTTGAAATTTTCGACCAAGTCGCAGACTTTACTTTCACTTTCGTCAACTTACTTAACAAATGAAACTTTAAATTCTGCAGTATCTTCTGCTTTTTCTTTTTGGTGGCACTTTATCGGTGTCCTCTCACTCTTTATGGTTTAGTCGTGTCACGTTTTCGGTGGTGCATTAGCCGCGTTGTCACAATTGTGGACGGTGCACTCTTGTGGTCATAGATGACATAGCGTATATTTTTAATATACTATGAGTCGCTTTGAAATATAGGTTGCATGTCGCTGTGAATCATGTGTGTGCTGGAAATGTTTCTCTTGGAGGTTTGATTATTGATTCCTGTCTTTTCTCTCTTTTTTTCAATTTTTAAAGGTTGGAAAAGGTCTTTAACTTTTCTAAAGACGACTTCATGCCAAAGAATTCCTCTCAGCCTGGTGCGTAACAGATCGTCTTGTATTTATAACAGCCGTTCATAATAGATGTTCAGTAGAAGTTAATCCGACTTCTGTTTTCCAGAGCCCGTCCACGTCAGCGGAGAGGAGCGTCTGAAGATGGCTCAGGACCGGGCGCAAGAAAACCAGGCGTCCCTGCAGAAGGAGCTGGACGCCAAACGGGCGACTGCCTTCAAAGAGGCTCCCAAGGAGAACCTCAGGGAGGAGGACGAGCCTATGGACACCTCCTGCCACGCCTCGTCCTCCTGCATCCCCAACGGTTCCGTCAACGGCTACCCGAACGCCGCCTCCCCGGGCTTCAACCACGCCAACGGCAACACGGCGTCGCCAGAGCTGCTGGAGTTTGTGGCAAAGACTTTCAGGAAGCATTTTGTACTGACGCTGAACGAGCTAAAGAGGCTGTTCAACCTCCACCTGGCCTCCATGCCGGCCGGACAGAGCGTGTTTCACTCCATCTCGGACCATCTGCTGCAGGACGCCATACTGCTCTGCCACTGCAAACAGATCATGGTGCCTGTGAGTATCAGGCAGGACGGCGCCTCCGACATTCACGCCGGATGTTTCTGTTTTCCTCTTTGTCTGTAGTCGCGTTTCCAGCGCGGTAGCTCCTGGTAAAAGAGTGGGGTATGAACTTTACAGGAGCCGTCCTCTCGCTCGGCTGCCTTTTTTCTTTCTGCTCTTGGTCTATACTGGTGCAGTATAGAGACGCTTTCTAATAATGCTGGGTTTTAAAGGGATAGTTCAACATTTTTGCCAAATTGGCCCATTGCCATAATCCCTATAGTCACAGCAGTAGGTTCGTTACCTTTAATTGTTGGTGCAAGCTATTTTTAGAACGGCGGAGCAGAGCCGCGAGCTGCTCAGAGCTACGCTACGGAGGCTAATGGGATTTCTTGGTTTTCACTCATCAAACTCATCAAATACACAATCCAACAACTCCAAAACGCTCTGGTGGACAAGTTGTGACCTGCACATTCACCACGCTATGAGATAATAACACAATGTTACCACACAGAGTTGTTTTTTAGAGGGAAATGCAGAGTGCACTGTTGCTGAAAAACTGTCCCTGAAGGCAACGTGCATCAGCATTTTTGCATGAATTTACCTCTAAAACACGCCTATGTATTCCCACACTACATCACATCAGCTGTGATCGGTTGCACCACTACTTATAATATTTCATTTTCCCTTCTTGAAGTTTTATATTGAGTTGGTAAAACTTAAGTGTGTTGCAAATGTTACATAGCAGATTTGGTTGGAATGCCCTTTAGTGGACGAGGGACGTTATAATAAACTGGTATAGGTGAATATAATGAGCTAAAAAAAAAACACATTAAAAAAAATAAAAAATTGGAATTAGAAATTCAAATCTGATTTGGGGGAAGATTGACAGCCCTACTCTCATCCTGTCAGTTTAAACACAACCTTGTTATTGTTTCCTTTCTAACTCCACTTTTCTCCCTCTGACTCTAGTTTCCTGCTCAGAGCACGGCAGCTCCCGACGAACAGAAGGTGTTTGGTTTATGGGAAACTGGAGAGGACTTTGACACGGTAAACACATGAAAACACTTGACAGATATCCCTTTCTAGTATATCTTTAACAAAATAAAAAAACAACCTGGGGTTTTGATATCGTTGTCGTTTAGTTTAGTTTAATTCTAAATTAATCCCATTTAACCAAAGTTAGAAAAGGACCAAACAGATTTCCCAGAATGCTCAGGTGTTTATCTAAATGGCGTCCCTGGCGTGTTTCCTCCTGCAGCACCGCCGGCTGCTGTTCGACCTGTTCACGAAGAACTACCGGCTCAGACGGAACATGATTCAGGCCCGACTGACGCAGGAGTTTGGAGACGCAAACAAATCCGACATTGACCGGCTGCTGAAGGTGAGATCCATGAAGAGTCTTTTTTCCTAAAGGGATACTTCACCCAAAATAATAATTCTGAAATTTCTCCAAACCCTAGAAAATTGGTGAATTATCGATTTTGGGTGAAGTATCCCTTTAAGGAGGATTTTTTGTGTGCGTTGATCTAAACATCCGTGTGTGTCCGTCGTTGCAGGAGTGCTGCAGCAGCCATGCGGGCATGTGGTACCTCAAGGGAACGATACAGTCCTGACACTGAGTTCCCGCCCTCTGCGGTCGGTCACCGTCAGCCAATCAAATCCTCTCCCGGGTGTCTAGTGGGAGGGCAGTCGAGAGAGACGAGGGCCAATCACAGCTCGCCCCCCACCCCCACCCCTTACAGCGGTGGAGGGGGGGGTGGCGACCGGAGGACGGAGACGTCAGACGTCTGCTCTGCTCCACGAACACGAAGCTTTTCTCGTCGCAGCTGAAGCATCTCTGACGTCAGCGCGAGGAAAGAAACTCCTCACGTCCTCACACTGACAGCTGGAGAATCGGAGGAGGAAAAAAAGACTATTTAAAAAAAAAAGAAGAAAAAGCAAAGATACATATACGGTTTATCAGTAGTTTCTTTTTTTTTTGGATTTATCACCATGTTTGATTATTTTTGAATTAAACTTTTACCAGATGAGGGCGCGGCGGTTCACGAAAGCAACCGAATGCTTTCATCTAACTTAATTAAATTTTGCCAGAGAAAACATAGTTTTACTGTATTATCAACAAAGCAACCATTGTTAAATGCCTTGTGGTTATAAAAAAAACAACCTTACACTTGTTTTTTTTTCTTTTTCTATCCATTAACTTCACACACTTTGCTGGATCTGACTTGGTTAAGGACCGAACACAGTTATTTATTCCACCGTCAGTCCACAAATGAACGGGGTTGAGCTTTAAAGATGGATGTTTGCGACGGGCAAGGGGGGGAAAAACACACACACACACACACACAAAGAACTAAAGCACTTGGAGGAAAAAGTTGCCAAACTCACAAGTCGACAAAATGTGAAACAAAAGGGAGAAAAAAGAAGAAAAAAAAGTCCTTATTTTCATGTCGTTAAGCTGAAACCACTCGGTGTCTTTGGCAATCACGGACCTGGAAGCTGCTACATCGAATGTGGCTTTTCCCCACATTTCTGTATTATTCAGTCAAATATTATTATGTCTGAGGAAAAAGTGGATTAACTTGAGTGATGTTGAGTTTTTGTTTTGTTTTGTTTTCCTTGAATGGTTTTTTTTTCCTTTTTTGTGAGAGAAGCTTGAGTGACTGATGAATTTGACGATAATAAAGATGCAACTTGGAGTAATAAAGCGTTGTTGTGGATGGATGGATGTTGGGGAGGCCCGGTGCAAACACTGGACCGGTGATGATGGGGTGGTGGGGGTAGTTTGTTGCCATAGATACGCTGGTTTATTGCCACGTGCTGCTATCTTGAGCCTCCATCTTATTAAGTGCCTCCGCCTCTCACAAGGCATTCAGGACAAACTCCCACTCATATGATGAGATACCGGAGCAGCAACCACTTCAATCTGGATAAAAGTCCCTTCATTTCACGCTAAATTCAAAATTTACCTTCGTCAGATTGTTTTTTTTCCCCTGCATTGGTTTGTTACTTTGCTCAATAAACACTGTAACATCAACTCGTCTGGTGAGTTTTGTCGTTATTAAAGGTGCCGGCGGTGATGTGAGCTGCTCCATTTGAAATATATGTATTATCTCATAACCAGTGATGTAGTTGCAGAAGGTTTTCAAAGTTACTAGAAGTCTGCTCATATTTTGTGGCAGCAGAAGATCTAGTGTTTTTGAGTTGATTGAACTCATATTACACACAGTGTGCAAACACTTATAGATGAAACAATACACATGTGCTGCAAGATTTTTTTTATTGACCAAAATGAATGAATAAATACAGTAAAAATAATCAGACATTTCAATGCAAGTATAAGTTATTCAATAAAAAAAAGGCAATAAATAAAAAATATATAGATAAAAAACGTGAATAAAATATAATACTGTAAATAAATACTATAAAAATATATATTTCTTTCTTTTTTTTCAAATTTCAATTACAAGCAATAAATAAATAGATAAATAACTTGTTAAACAAAATAAATAATAATGTAATAAATAAATAAATAAATAAAGTTTTTTTTTCTTTTTTTCAATGCAAATAAAATAAGCACATGTAACTAAATGAGCTCATGATGAACGACGTGTTTTAGTTGAGCAGAGATGAAATCAGCTGATCTGCTCCCACCAGATGGTTTCTGACTTCCTGTCTGATCAGCTCCCAGGATTCAGCGCTGTGGCCCTGCACACACAGGAATATTATCATTATTACCATAGATAGATAGATAGATAGATAGATAGATAGATAGATAGATAGATAGATAGATAGACTTACTCTTCTTGCAAGGATGTGGCGAGTGAGTCTCTTGAACGACATGTGCAGCTTCTTGTTCCTCCTGTGTCTCCCAATCTGAACAAAAAAAAACCATAAAATTCTCTGTGTTAATTTTAATAAGTTGCAATGACACTGTCGCCATGGAGACAGATGTTCATTGATTAGAGA
Organism: Decapterus maruadsi; assembly: GCA_030347415.2. NCBI lineage: Eukaryota > Metazoa > Chordata > Actinopteri > Carangiformes > Carangidae > Decapterus > Decapterus maruadsi. The sequence continues at coordinate 4,619,177 of CM064888.1, read as the reverse complement.
AACAGGCTGGTGATCCACTCTGACACTCACACAGGAGCGAAGGCCGTCGGCCTGCTGCATCACAACGCCAACAAAGTCCTTCACTGTCTTCTCCTCCCATGATGCATTGCTGTAGTCCTCTTCAAACACAGCGGCCACCTCGTCCAGAACCTGCACCGTGAAACTGACTTTATCCTCAGCCTGGAGGAAGAAGAAGAAGAAGAAGAAGAAGAAGAAGAAGAAGAAGAAGAAGAAGAAAAGTAATCAGATTACTACAGGGACACATTCATATACAGTATAATAATAATAAGACTAAAGGCTTTTATTTTGAAAACCATTAAAAGAGAGGAAACTTACAGATGCTGTGAACACCTGGCTGTACAGGTCATACGGGAAGGACACGGCGTCGTTCACTTCGATGTGCTCACCCTGCATCACACACACAAAGACAAACACACATGAGTTGAGGTGAATACACACACACACTGGTCCACAGAATTTTAAAGGTATAGTTCAACATTTTGGCAAATTGGCCCATTGCCATAATCCCTATAGAGTAGGTCTGTTACCTTTAATTGTCGGTGCAAGCTATTTTTAGAACGGCGGAGCAGAGCAGTGAGCTGCTTCTATTCTATTCTATTCTAAATACACAATCCAACAACTCCAAAACGCTCTGGTTGTGACCTGCACATTCACTACGCCATGAGATAATAACACAACGTTACCAGACAGAGTTGTTTTTGCTGCTCTAAAAATAGTTTACATCGACAATTAAAGATAATGAACCTAGCCTATACTCCCAAAACTATAGGGATTATGGCAGTGGGCCAATTTGCCAAAATGTTGAACTATCCCTTTAACAGAGCAGTGGACTCACCATGTTGTCCAGCAGCTTCAGATATTCTTCACTGTGCTCTCTGAACTTGTTGTGCATCCAGCTGCAGCTCAGCGACGAGCCTCCACTGAGCTGAGCCACAAACAGGCAAACAAACAAGATCCTGCTCAACATCTTCACCAAGATTACAAGATGACAAGTCTCCTCTGAGTGTGTAGAGTCAGTCCAGATGTGTCCAGCTGCTGTGATGAGATGGAGCTGAGCTGCTGCTCATTTATAACACTCACCTGTTTCATTTTTCATACCTGGGGAAACCACACTTACCTGTGGCTTTCACAAAGATTCAAATACCACAACAAGAAGCTCATGGTCAGTGGTCTCACATTTCAGGTTTGATCAGCGACCTGAGCCGTGATTCATAACGAGATGAGTTTATTCTGTTTAAATTCTTTTGCAATTGAAGTAAAATTCACATTTCTTCATCAGATTGATATTTGCATCTCAGCTACAGGATTAACAACAAAAAGTGAATCATTATTATTGTCTGGTTTAAATCTGTTAGTTATTTTCTATTTCTAAAGACTATAATGTGTTTATTTAGTTTTATTCCAGTTTTTTTATTACTGTAGTCAGTGGTTTAATTATGTTCAAAGCTGTGAAACAGGTTCCATCATCAGTGTCATACACCAAACTCTCCACCAGGGGAAAGTGAAAATGAAAGTGAGTGTTTGTGGGCTGAACTACGTGACGGTGACGCTGCTCTGCGCTCACGTCACGTCACGTCGCACAACAACCACAAACTAGTGAATAAAGAGCCTCGTTGTGTTTCATCACTTCATTCTCTGTCATGAAATCATTACTGTAAATAGTATTTTGACATGTGTTGTGTTGTTCCTCCAGGAAAATGTAATTGTGTTGTAAATTATCATAACACAGAGGTCACTCAATGTGTTTAACAGACATTAAAGGAGCAGAAGTTAAGGATCAATAAGGAAACTGTATTTTTTTAAAAAGTATAAAACAAAGGAGAATAGAGTTATTAGTAACAGTAATTTCTGTTTAAAGCCACAGTTTGAGTCAGAGCCAGTAAACTAGAGAAAGACTGAGGGGAAGTAAAATGATTTAGCACTTCTGCATTTAGGAAACATAGTTTATTCATTCAATCTTTATTTCAATCTAATTAATGCAGTTGTAGTTGTAATGTAGAGTTTATACATTAAAAGCAGCAGGAAATAAATAAAAAACACAATAAAATCAAGAATATGCAAAGAGATCAACAAAAAAAATTGCATTTTATTTCTTGCAACACAGTGGAGACTTTCACTTCTGCACAACTTCAAACAAAACAATCTTCTCTACAAACATCTTTTAATTTGAAACATTACATTAGTTATGTATTATATTATGATTGATCTTTTCTGTTTGTCTCCATTCACTTTAAATGTGTTTGCAATTCACAAGACAAAAAAAACATTTATTGACTGCATTCAAACCAGTATTTATCTCATGTATGTAGTTTAATTCAATAAAAATGACTGTAAAGTTACCAAAATAAGAGTCTAAGCAACGATGCATCATCACCCACAATGTGTTTTCTCACGTTCTGCAGAGAACAAGCTGAAATGTCTTCAGAGTTCACTTTTGTTTTCTCAGGAAAACTTCAGAGGAACTTCCCCTTTACGGCTCCTACTGGACAAGGAGCAGTGACGCCTGCAGCTCTTATCTAATCCTATCAGTTCACACAAAGACAGTGATGCAATACTTATACCATTCAGACATAAACAAGAATATCTGTTTATTTCTATGTTCTATGTTCACAGTTTATTTCAGGAGATATTTTTTCATTTGGCCTTTAAAAGTTGGCGACATCTCCTTTTTCTCACATTGTAGCTCAATAAATAGATAAATATTATAATAATCAGCATTAAATTATTATTATTATTATTTATAAGATGCATTTTATCATCATTTTTCATCAAGTGTCTTTTTTTTATCAAGAAAATTAATTTGATTTCATTCGGCTTAAAAAAAAGAAAAGGAAACAATCAGGCTATAATTTCCTTTTCCTTCATCTTATCTATAGGTGTGATATAGTTTTATTCTTTTATTGCATGAAAACTTTTTCTTCAGGTCAAACATCAAACCTGAAATGTGAAGCACTGACCATGAGCTGTTTGTTGTGGTTGTTTGACCATTGTGAAAGCCACAGGTGTGTGTGCAGGTTTTCCCAAGCAGGAATGTGAAACAGGTGAGTGTTATAAATGAGCAGCAGCTCAGCTCCATCTCATCACAGCAGCTGGACACATCTGGACTGACTCTACACACTCAGAGGAGACTTGTCATCTTGTAATCTTGGTGAAGATGTTGAGCAGGATCTTGTTTGTTTGCCTGTTTGTGGCTCAGCTCAGTGGAGGCTCGTCGCTGAGCTGCAGCTGGATGCACAACAAGTTCAGAGAGCACAGTGAGGAATATCTGAAGCTGCTGGACAACATGGTGAGTCCACTGCTCTGACGCTGCTCTGGTAAAACTCTGTGGACCAGTGTGTGTGTGTGTGTTCACCTCAACTCATGATGTGTGTGTGTGTGTGTGATGCAGGTTAACAACTCCACTAACACCACTGGAGACGCTGGAGTGGATGACGTTTTGCCTTTCCCTCAGACTCTGTACGACCAGGCGTCCAAAGCATCAGTAAGTTTCCTCTCTTTTACAGGTTTTCAAAATAAAAGTCTGTGTTATTACATCTGCTCTGATTCACAAATACATCCCTCTTCTTCTTCTCCTCCTTCTTCTTCCTCCAGGCTGAGGATAAAGTCAGTTTCACGGTGCAGGTTCTGGACGAGGTGGCCGCTGTGTTTGAAGAGGACTACAGCAATGCATCATGGGAGGAGAAGACAGTGAAGGACTTTGTTGGCGTTGTGACGCAGCAGGCTGAAGGCCTTCGCTCCTGTGTGAGTGTCACAGAGTGGATCAATGAATGAATGATCAATAATCAATGGTGCAATTAGAACATAAACTTATAAATATATATATTTCTATTCCCTGTTATTAAATTAGACTGGGAGACACAGCCACAAGAAGAAGAACAAGAAGCTGCACATGTCCTTCAAGAGACTCACACACCACCTAGAAGGAGCTGTAAGTCTGTCTGTCTGTCTGTCTGTCTGTCTGTCTGTCTGTCTGTCTGTCTGTCTGTCTGTCTGTCTGTCTGTCTGTCTGTCTGTCTGTCTGTCTGTCTATCTATCTATCTATCTATCTATCTATCTATCTATCTATGGTAATAATGATAATATTCCTGTGTGTGCAGGGCCACAGCGCTGAATCCTGGGAGCTGATCAGACAGGAAGTCAGAAACCATCTGGTGGGAGCAGATCAGCTGATTTCATCTCTGCGCAACTAAAACACGTCCATCACTGTCATCGGCTTATTTATTAACTTATCTATTTATTCTATTTAACTATAAATTAAACTGTTTATTTATTTATTTGGTTGCCTGTCTATTTATTAAGTAACCGATTGAACATATATTTATGTGCCCTAACTTATGTTCTTCAATTTGCACTGAAAAAAATGAATATTTATATTCCTATGTTTATATATATATTTTTAAATGTTTTTTATTCATTCTGAAATTGTTACAGACAATAAAAATAAATCTTCAAGAAAATATAAAAATGTGTATGGTTTTTATCTCATACCTATGTGAAATGTTGATGGTTGCAATATTACCTTGATTCAACAGAGGGAGCAAAAGAACATTTATTTTTCTATCATCTAATTTTCTTTCCCTTTCAAAATGATACAATGTTTAGGTCCCTCCCCCAACCTCTACCAAGCTCCTCTACAGGGACACGTTCATATGTAATAATAATAATATTCCAGACTTTTATTTTGAAAACCATTAAAAGAGAAGATGATAGAACAACAAAATGTATGAAATTTGCAAATGCTGCTACAATTTTAATGATGTTTATAATTATTATTATCTGTTTATTTAGCTCAAATAAACTTAATTAACTATGAAAAATTAAAGATAAAGAGAAAATGCAGCTTATGAATAAAGACAAAAGCTGAAATTCTGCTGAAAAACACACAGAAAACAGAATAGACAGAATATTTTTTGCAATTTCAGTACAATTCAGATCAATCATCAGATTAGCATACTGGTTACTGGTTAACAACAATTACTGTATCATTAATAATATCTGTTGATTTAAATTTGTAATGTCACTTTTTTTTGTATTTTTAAAGACTAAGTTTAATGTGTTTATTTACAGTGTCTATTGTGTGTGTGATGCAGCTGAGCACATTGAAGTGAACTACGCTGCAGTGTTCACAGCATCAGTTTCTTCTCTATTACGTAATTCTCTTTTATTGTTTTAAAATTTTTGACAAAGTCCTGGAATTTCGTCGTCTTGCCAACTGCAGCTTTAGGTAACAAGGGAAATTAAAAACAATTATAGAAAAAATAGGTGTGCTTTTGTTCCCTCTTATGAATCAAGGTAGTATTGCATCAAGAAACTTGTCACATTGTAGAAGTAGGAGTTTAAAGTTTTCTTTAAGATTATGAATTTTTATCGTCTGTAACAATGTCAGATTATGAGATATAAATAAACAAAAATTTTCAGTACAAACTGTAGAGTAAGAGTATAAAGAGATAAAACCATACACATTTTTTTTTATATTTTCTTGAAGATGATTTATTTTTATTGTCTGAAACAATTTAAGGATAAATAAAAAACATATTTAAAAAATATAAATATAAGAATATAAATATTCAAAATTTTCACATAAATAATACAATAATAAATAAATAAATAAACATTTTACGTAATTTATAGTTAAATAAATACATAAGTTAATAAATAAGCCGATGACAGTGATGGACGTGTTTTAGTTGCGCAGAGATGAAATCAGCTGATCTGCTCCCACCAGATGGTTTCTGACTTCCTGTCTGATCAGCTCCCAGGATTCAGCGCTGTGGCCCTGCACACACAGGAATATTATCATTATTACCATAGATAGATAGATAGATAGATAGATAGATAGATAGATAGACAGACAGACAGACAGACAGACAGACAGACAGACAGACTTACAGCTCCTTCTAGGTGGTGTGTGAGTCTCTTGAAGGACATGTGCAGCTTCTTGTTCTTCTTCTTGTGGCTGTGTCTCCCAGTCTAAATTAATAACAGGGAATAGAAATATATATATTTATAAGTTTATGTTCTAATTGCACCATTGATTATTGATCATTCATTCATTGATCTACTCTGACACTCACACAGGAGCGAAGGCCTTCAGCCTGCTGCGTCACAACGCCAACAAAGTCCTTCACTGTCTTCTCCTCCCATGATGCTTTGCTGTAGTCCTCTTCAAACACAGCGGCCACCTCGTCCAGAACATGCACCGTGAAACCGACTTTATCCTCAGCCTGGAGGAAGAAGAAGGAGGAGAAGAAGAAGAGGGATGTATTTGTGAATCAGAGCAGATGTAATAACACAGGCTTTTATTTTGAAAACCTGTAAAAGAGAGGAAACTTACTGATGCTTTGGACGCCTGGTCGTACAGAGTCTGAGGGAAAGGCAAAACGTCATCCACTCCAGCGTCTCCAGTGGTGTTAGTGGAGTTGTTAACCTGCATCACACACACACACACACACATCATGAGTTGAGGTGAACACACACACACACACTGGTCCACAGAGTTTTAGCAGAGCAGCGTCAGAGCAGTGGACTCACCATGTTGTCCAGCAGCTTCAGATATTCCTCACTGTGCTCTCTGAACTTGTTGTGCATCCAGCTGCAGCTCAGCGACGAGCCTCCACTGAGCTGAGCCACAAACAGGCAAACAAACAAGATCCTGCTCAACATCTTCACCAAGATTACAAGATGACAAGTCTCCTCTGAGTGTGTAGAGTCAGTCCAGATGTGTCCAGCTGCTGTGATGAGATGGAGCTGAGCTGCTGCTCATTTATAACACTCACCTGTTTCACATTCCTGCTTGGGAAAACCTGCACACTCACCTGTGGCTTTCACAATGGTCAAACAACCACAACAAACAGCTCATGGTCAGTGCTTCACATTTCAGGTTTGATGTTTGACTTGAAGAAAAAGTTTTCATGCAATAAAAGAATAAAACTATATCACACCTATAGATAAGATGAAGGAAAAGGAAATTATAGCCTGATTGTTTTCTTTCCTTTTTTTTAAGTCGAATGAAATCAAATTAATTTTCTTGATGAAAAATGATGATAAAATGTATCTTATAAATAATAATAATAATTTAATGCTGATTATTATAATATTTATCTATTTATTGAGCTAAAATGAGAGAAAAAGGAGATGTCGCCAATTTTTAAAGGCCAAATGAAAAAATATCTCCTGAAATAAACTGTGAACACAGAACATAGAAATAAACAAATATTCTTGTCTTAGGTCTGAATGGTATAAGTATTGCATCACTGTCTTTGTGTGGACTGATAGGATTAGATAAGAGCTGCAGGCGTCACTGCTCCTTGTCCAGTAGGAGCCGTAAAGGGGAAGTTCCTCTGAAGTTTTCCTGAGAAAACAAAAGTGAACTCTGAAGACATTTCAGCTTGTTCTCTGCAGAACGTGAGAAAACATATTGTGGGTGATGATGCATCATTGCTTAGACTCTTATTTTGGTAACTTTATAGTCATTTTTATTGAATTAAACTACCTACATAAGATACATACTGGTTTGAATGCAGTCAATAAATGTTTTTTTGTCTTGTGAATTGCAAACACACTTAAACTGAATGGAGACAAACAGAAAATGTAAATCATAATATAATACATAACTAATCTACGTTTGTAGAGAAGATTGTTTTGTTTGAAGTTGTGCAGAGGTGAAAGTCTCTGTGTTGCAAGAAATAAGATGCAAATGTTTTATTTTTGTTGATCTCTTTGCATATTCTTTATTTTATTGTGTTTTTTCTCCATTCCCTGCTGATTTTAATGTATAAACTCTACGCTACAAGTACAACTACACTGTAAATTATATTGAAATGAAGATTGAATGAGTAAACTGAAAGAGCTAAACCAGTCTTTCCAGATTAACTGTGCCACTCTGACACTTTACTTCCCCTCAGTCTTTCTCTAGTTTACTGGCTCTGACTCAAACTGTGGCTTAAACAGAAATTACTGTTACTAATAACTCTATTCTCCTTTGTGTTATACTTTTTAAAAAATACAGTTTCCTTAACTTCTGCTCCTTTAATGTCTGTTAAGCACATTGAGTGACCTCTGTGTTATGATAATTTACAACACAATTACATTTTCCTGCAGGAACAACACAACACATGTTAAAATATTATTTACAGTAATGATTTCATGACAGAGAATGAAGTGATGAAACACAACGAGGCTCTTTATTCACTAGTTTGTGGTTGTTCCTCAGAAACAGCATGTGTGCTGTTATAGTTGTGTGACGTGACGTGACGTGACGTGAGCGCAGAGCAGCGTCACCGTCACGTAGTTCAGCCCACAAACACTCACTTTCATTTTCACTTTCCCCTGGAGGAGAGTTTGGTGTATGACACTGATGATGGAACCTGTTTCACAGCTTTGAACATCATCAAACCACTGAAAAAACTGGAATAAAACTAAATAAACTTGTTAAACTTACTAATTAGAAATACCACTTGTATGACAGATTTAAATCAGACAATGATAATGATTCACTTGTTGTTAAACCTGTAGCAGTGATGCAAATATCAATCTGATGAAGAAATGTGAATTTTACTTAAATTGCAAAAATACTGAAACTCATCTCGTTATGAATCACGGCCCAGGTCACTGATCAAACCTGAAATGTGAGACCACTGACCATGAGCTTCTTGTTGTGGTATTTGAATCTTTGTGAAAGCCAAAGGTGAGTGTGGTTTCCCCAGGTATGAAAAATGAAATAGGTGAGTGTTATAAATGAGCAGCAGCTCAGCTCCATCTCATCACAGCAGCTGGACACATCTGGACTGACTCTACACACTCAGAGGAGACTTGTTGTCATCTTGTAATCGTGGTGAAGATGTTGAGCAGGATCTTGTTTGTTTGCCTGTTTGTGGCTCAGCTCAGTGGAGGCTCGTCGCTGAGCTGCAGCTGGATGCACAACAAGTTCAGAGAGCACGGTGAAGAATATCTGAAGCTGCTGGACAACATGGTGAGTCCACTGCTCTGACGCTGCTCTGGCAAAACTCTGTGGACCAGTGTGTGTGTGTGTGTGTGTGTGTGTGTGTGTGTGTGTGTGTGTTCACCTTAACTCATGATGTGTGTGTGTGTGATGCAGGTTAACAACTCCACTAACACCACTGGAGACGCTGGAGTGGATGACGTTTTGCCTTTCCCTCAGACTCTGTACGACCAGGCGTCCAAAGCATCAGTAAGTTTCCTCTCTTTTACAGGTTTTCAAAATAAAAGCCTGTGTTATTACATCTGCTCTGATTCACAAATACATCCCTCATCTGATTCCTCTTCTTCTTCTCCTCCTTCTTCTTCCTCCAGGCTGAGGATAAAGTCAGTTTCACGGTGCAGGTTCTGGACGAGGTGGCCGCTGTGTTTGAAGAGGACTACAGCAAAGCATCATGGGAGGAGAAGACAGTGAAGGACTTTGTTGGCGTTGTGACGCAGCAGGCCGACGGCCTTCGCTCCTGTGTGAGTGTCAGAGTGGATCAATAAATGAATGATCAATAATCGATGGTGCAATTAGAACATAAACTTATAAATATATATTTCTATTCCCTGTTATTAAATTAGACTGGGAGACACAGCCACAAGAAGAAGAACAAGAAGCTGCACATGTCCTTCAAGAGACTCACACACCACCTAGAAGGAGCTGTAAGTCTATCTATCGTTCTATCTGTCTGTCTGTCTGTCTGTCTGTCTGTCTGTCTGTCTGTCTGTCTGTCTGTCTGTCTGTCTGTCTGTCTGTCTGTCTGTCTGTCTGTCTGTCTGTCTGTCTGTCTATCTATCTATCTATGGTAATAATGATAATATTCCTGTGTGTGCAGGGCCACAGCGCTGAATCCTGGGAACTGATCAGACAGGAAGTCAGAAACCATCTGGTGGGAGCAGATCAGCTGATTTCATCTCTGCGCAACCACAACTAACTTATCCATTTATTCTATTTAACTATAAATTAATCTATTTAGCCTATTTATTTGGTTGCTGGTCTATTTATTTATTTATTTATTTATTATAAGTAACTAATTGAATATATATTTATGTACGGTGACTCGCACTGAAAAAAAAATCATATTTATATTTTTACATATTTTTTATTTATTCTATTTATTCTGACATTGTTACAGACAATGAAAATAAACCACCTTCAAGCAAATATAAAAATGTGTATGGTTTTCTTATAGCTATTTCTACAATGTGAAATATTCTGTGTTGTCTATGTTTATTGATGCAATACTACCTTGATTCAACAGAGGGAGCAACAGCACACTTATTACACATCATCTGTTTTCCTTTCCCTTGTTAGTATTGATCACCAACGGTGTTGAAAAGTAGCTACATTTACTTCTTCATTTTTATATTATTTTATATTTTTCATTTCCATTACTTCACTGACCAATCAATGATTAAACCACATGACGAGATGGTTCTTACAGTAACTGACCAAACTCTAAAAAACTCAAAAGATGTTTTTTTCTTCGAATAATAGGCTAATTCTATCAAACAATAGAGATTTTTTTAAAAAAAAGAAGAAACTAAACTAAAAACAGTCAATAAAGAATATAGTCTATTTATTTCCCTGTGGTGTTTCTGTACTTTTGAGTTAGTTTTTCCTCGTAGGAAAACTCATGCACTCAAAAGTACAAACAAGTAAACAAACTGTTGTTCATATTTATGTGTCTCACCCTTCTAGGTTGATTTCTAAAATTAGCAGCAATGTACAGGAGTTTCTGCATCGTTTTAAGGTGAAGTGTGTAATTAAACCCTGTTATAGTCGTGTTGGGGGACCGGGGCTGTTGCAGAGCAGAGAGAGGGGACAGAACATCACGTCCTCACATGCCTGCAAAAGCAACAACATCAGCACGCCTGAAAACTCTGCTGCCTTTAGGTGCTGCTCGTAAAAACAGCTTTACCGAGAGGGATGGAAGTTTATTTGTGAAAACAACTCTTAGTTTAATAATGTATCATACTGTTAATGGTTTAGGCGTTAAAATGTTGGCATTAGGAAAATATAGGGATAACAACTTGGCCCGTCCAGGATTTTGCTGGCTTTTCAGACATCCTACATGAATGGCTTTAAAAAAAAGTCTCAATTGGGTAATTACTTCAATATTTTGCTACTACGCTGTGTTTTCTAATGTCGATCATCAGATTTTGTTGTTTGAAAGGCTAAAAGTGATTTTTTAAAACAATATCCTTTATAGGGATACAGGAAAACATTGAAAAGCTCGACAGACTAAACGTAATATCCGTTGGTACGTGAACGCACCGCGCAGAAGCTAATCAAGTTCCCATGATGCATTTGTGCTCACTCTGCTCAGCTGTACGTTCACACACAGACATTTATATACATTACACACACTCCAGCTCCTCCGAGGCGGAACAAATGTTCGTCCACGTTTGATTTTTTTGGTCATTTTTCGACGTTTTCTCGGAAACAATGGAGAGCGACTGTACGGACCACTGAGACACCGACTGGTCTCACTGTCGCTGCCCGGCGGAGACGCTGCTGTCTTCGGACGTTGAGTGCCAAAACTCCGCCGAGCTGTGTCGGTAAGGAGACGGAGCTAACAGGCTAACACAACATGATGATGTTAATATCGGGTTAACACACTACTAACTAAACAACTAACAACACATTCAGGTTGATAACAGCTGCACAGGTCGTAGTTAAGTTTTACAACGCCTGTCTTTTCGTTTTATTTTAGTTTATTTCTGTCAGGATGTGTCGGTCTCCTCGGTAACGTTAACGTTAGTCGCCTTCACGCCCAGCTAACGTTAACAGTGTCTACTTCACTTGCTGTCAGTTAATTTCGGAGATTAGAAAGGACTTGACCTGTAGTATTAGATAATTAACACTAGGACGGGTTCAGTATATAAACAAACTGTCCTTTACAAGTTATACTTTTACCTTATTTTTGACAGTAGCTTGATATTGAAAGCTGCAGACAACCTTGTTTAGTGACCTCTAACTCTGTGATCGATCAGTCTGAATGCCAATATAGCCGAAAACAAGTCAATAATATTAATATCTATATCTATCTCTAAAGTAACACACCTTTTACCAGTGTAGTGTTTTCTCAATGCAGGTCTTGAATAGCTGCAGGTAAACAGACTGTGTAGTCTGTGCAGATGCAGATTGTGTTTATTGCATCTATTGCATACATAATAATTTACCTGTGGGGATAAATAAAGTATTTATTAACTTATTTAAAACTGCATTGTTACTTCTGCTGTATTAAAGCATAATGCAGGTGACCACAGAAAGCAGGAAGAGATTGAATGGGAGTTGGTCGTGTTGCAGTGGCAAAGAGGAAAACCTAATATATAATAATACGTCTCATATTATCTTATTATCCTGTAAATAACAAAAAGTAAATAAATAAATCACAGTGTGAGATAATGAGCTGTGTCATCTGTCCCACTGCTCGCTGGAGGCAGTTTAGCTACTATTGTGTGAAGCAGCTGAGTTTGTTTGCTTAGTGAAATGAGAGCAAAGAAAACAAAAGATTTCACGCTTTTCATGTGTTTCAGTCATTTTCACTGTGGACAAAGGTTAAATATCTGACTGTGATTGTGTCACACAGTGTGTGAGTGTCATGCTGTTTGGATCCTGATTTTTTCTCTATCTCTCTTTGTTTTTTTGTTGTTGTTATTTTGATTGGGGAAGTTAGCTGTCAGGCCTGTGTAGCTACTTCCCTGCAGACACCCGCTTTATAATCAGCTGCTCACATGACTCACTTAGAAGTGGTTACACACTGAAACCATGAAATTGCAGATATGCCATAGAGAAGAATACAGTCTTGTGATGGAGCGAATGCAACTATAGATGGAAAATATGCTGCTACCGTGAAGAGAAGAAGAAGAAGAAGAAGCAGTAGCAGCAGAGGAAGAAACTGTTTCCACCATCACATGTCTTGTTGCTCCACCCAGACACACTCACACATAACCTCGTCTTACTTGTTTGGCCCATTACAAGTGTCAAATGTCATTTGAACAGGAAAACAGAGCTCAGTACAGAGAAGACGAGTGCTTTAATTGCAGATGACATTGTTTTTGTGCTCCTCCAGTCGGCGTGCCATGTGGGAGTGAAGCTGCCGGGACGGTGCCATGTTAGCCACACAGATGCCGGACGCGCCACCTGAGGCTAAAGATGTCAAACAGGTAAAACTACAGCCGCCGCCTCCTGTTGTTGTTGTTGTCGCCCTGTAGTTTCCTCTTCTCTCTCTGGTTTGTTTCTCGTTCACAACTCTTTATCCTCAGCTTCTTTTTTCATTAATTTCTCCATTTTCCCTCGTACCAAACATCAGAAAACACCATAGACAAACAGAACAGACAGAATAAACAAACAAAACTATAAACAATCCAGTACGAGGCGGGACAGAAAGAAGCAAAGCTTATGATGGCTCTGAAATTTGGATAATGGACCTTTGCCTAACATGGTTCAATCTGTGACACTGAAACAGAATAATAATGTATGTTGTAGTTATACTGTCTCAGTTGTGCAGAGCAGGGTTCAACATTACAACACTTTGAGTGTTGTAATTGCTTGAGTGTCTTATTGCAGTGTATTTAGAGCAGACTGTCTGGTGCTTTTAAAGAGACAAGATCAGATCTCCCTCTGTTGTCCATTTATTTAATTGAATTTATTGGGTTAGGGTTAGTGTATACATTAGAATATTATGGGAAAGTCAATTTCCAATAGTTCAAGTGTGCATATAGATGGACATACTTTTCAAAAGCCAACATTTCAATATTAAAAATGCTTTTTTAAATTGGTCTTTTGCAATATGTCAAAATGATTTAGATAATTTTAGATCTTCATTACTGTAAATGTAAGCCATAATCATTACAATTAAAATAAATTAAATAAATAGAAATGTTTTATTCTGTCTGTAATGGATCTATATAATGTATTAGTTTAACTTTTTGAATTGAATTACTGACATAAATACATTTTCCATCTATTGAGCTCCACCTGTATTCTCGTATTAGATCAATAGGTCGATACTTTATTGTCCTTGTCCAGGTGAAATGTGACTTGGGTGACACAGTTTTTACAAAGCTGTAAAAAGAAATAGTCTGTGTTTCAGGTGTGAATGATGCTGCCCATTAACACCAGTTCAAAGTTTTATTATGTAACATGTCATCAGGATACAGTGTGCAGTCAGAAAAGCAATGAAATGAAGGTTAAAGGGAAAATTCAATGTTATTAAATAAAATCGTTCCAAAGCTCTGAACAGCTTCTATAAGAGAGATTGAGCACAGACCTTGTTGTAGGTAATAGCTGGCAGTTTTAATAGAGTGTATTAACAGTGCAGTTTTGCAGACGGTGCACATTGTTCCGCTGGGTTGATGAGGTGACGGTTTGTCCCCGTAGAAGTTTTATAGCTGCTTAGTCAAGCACAGTAAAAGACGGGTGCTTCAGTGCCTAGTGAGGAGAACTTAAGGGCTCTTATTCTGCAGGCTGTTGCATAACGTGCTGCTTGTTTTATGATTTAGGCGTCGTCATGTGACAGTGGGCTACGTTCAGGGCCACTGACCTCGCTCTGTCTGCACAAACTGTGTGCGCTCGTCTGTATTTTATAGTTCTCATTATAACGAGGGACCCAGATTCAGTTTGATCCGTCTCCAGCTAAAGAACGAGGAAGTTGACCAACATTTCCTGTTCCCTCACAACCGCTGCCGTGTGTATGTGTGTGTTGCTGCAGATCAAAGAGAAGCTGGCGCAGTCGCTCAAGGCGCTGCAGAAACGCTACGTGACGTCCGACGCCGTGGTGACCAGCGAAGACGGCGACGCCAACCTGCTCTGCTGCGCTCTGGAGGCCATCTTCATCCACGGCATCAAGAGCAAGTACATCCGCTCCGAGGCCGGGGGCCGGGGCAGGAAGGGCGACCCCCGCGGGCCCCTCCCTCAGCCGTTCTTCTGGAGCCTCCTCAAGACCGTCACCCACCGGTAGGACACCGATGTGGTTTCTTCAGGGTTGATACTTTTGATTGATTGATTGATTGATTATTCTTTATTTATAGTGTCCCAAAGAACAAGTTCAATATTCAAATCAGTAAACGAAGAAGAAGCCATGCCAATAATCAGTCTATTCCTACACATATTCACCAATTTTAATTTCTAACATGATCACTTTTTAGTATCAGGATCATTTCCAAGTTGATCTAAGTGTCATCGTCCCGTCTGTTTAATCCCCAGTGATGTCATCACTGAGCTGGAGAAGATCAGCTTCGTGGGCACGGACGTCGGCCGCTGTCGAGCGTGGCTGCGGCTCGCCCTCAACCACGGCCTGCTGGAGTGCTACCTGGCCTCGCTGTTCCGGGAGAACTCCAAGCTGCAGGCGCACTACCAGCCCTGCGCCCTGCTGCTGAACGCCGAGGAGCGGGAGGTTCTGCTCAGCTACCTGCAGGGTCTGGCCTCTCTGACCTTCAACCTCTCCTACAAGTCCGCCGTTCTCAACGAGTGGACCAACACCCCGCTGGCTCTCGCCGGGCTCTGCCCCTTCCTCCAGATGGAAGCCCTCGACCTGACGCTGAACGGCGGCGACCATCCCGCCTCCAAGTCCTCCTCGTGCAAGGACTCCTGGGACACCGTGTCTCAGTCGTCGAGCTCCTCCGACGCTCAGGACACGCGGGGCTGCCCCGTGTCGCTGGTGGGGAGGGGGTCGAACGCTTTGCAAGGGGGCAGGACCGCGCTGAACTCGTCTAACCTGAGCCTGGACACGACCGGCTCCTCTCAGCTCTCCTCCAGCCTGAGCTCCGACAGCCTCCTGCAGGGGCAGGACCCCCGCAGCCCCCCCGGAGAGCAGTGGTCCTCATGCGACCTGGACTTCACCCACAGTGGCAAGAGGCCACAGAAAGAGTGAGTTCACAGCACAGCATTGCACAGATGTGACCAAAGTTTTCTTTTAAGGACATAATTCACAGTTCAGATCATACGGAAATCATAAAAAAATAACAAAATAGTAATAATATTGTGTCGTCACTGAAGTATTTGAGCAATTTTGTGTCGTAAGTCTCTTTCAAATTGGCAGCAAATCCCATGAAAAAACAAAACAAGACCAGAAATGAACACACACACACACTGTAGTTTTATCTCAGGATAATCCCACACACTCCGCCCTGTTGCTGTAAATACTTACTACAGCACCGTACGCGTACAGTGCTAATCTGCAGCCCAGAATAGTCTCCAACAAACACAGTTTACTCCTGTTGGATTAATCCTTTTCTAAAAACAACAGCAACCAACTGTTGACAAAAATAAATCAATGAATGAACTGGAGGGAGGTTGGTTTTACTTAAAGGAATAGTTCAAGAAATGTTCAGCCTCATCCTTCAGCATGTCAACTATTCAACTTGTCGTGTTTGTATGAGTTTAGTGTGAGGATTTTCCCTCTCAAATTTCTTCTTGAGGAACAAATTAAGTGTCCTAACTTAAACGGAAATAATAATGAAACTATATATATATATATATATACACGTGTGTGTGTGTGTGAGTCGTTTCTCAAGATGTACAGTATATCTGCACAGAAAATGGGGAAGTGAAACTACTGATAAGAAAAGTGCCAGATTATTCTGGTCTTTTCTTTTCCTTTGATTTGCTGACATTTTGTGCATTTTATTTAAACTCTGTCACGTGAATTCTTCAAAATGACATCAATGAAAGGAAAAGATAATAGATTTTTTTAATCTTAAAGGGATAGTTCAACATTTTGGCAAATTGGCCCATTGCCATAATCGCTATAGTCATAGCAGTAGGTTTGTTACCTTTAATTGTCGGTGCAAGCTATTTTTAGAACGGAGCAGGGACAGTTTTTCACCAAGAGTCTCTGCATTTACCTCTAAAACAACTCTGTCTGGTAGCGCTCTGTTATTATCTCATAGCGTGGTGAATGTGCAGTTGCCTTCAGAGACAGATGAGTTTGATGAGGAAAACTTTCTTTAGCATCCGTTCTGAAAAAAATAATAATACGACTATAGGGATTATGGCAATGGGCCAATTTGCCAAAATGTTGAACTAACCCTTTAAACTCATAATGCAATGTGTAGTTAGTGACGTTTTGTCTTTTGTCTGTTTGCAGCTCGCTGACTGAGTTCAGGGAGAGCGGCCACTGCAGTCAGGACTCGATGCGCGAGGACTCCTTCGTCTCCAGCTCGGGGCCCGATCAGTTCTCGGAGACGGCCGTGTTCAGCGGCTCCGACAGCGAGACCCAGGGTCCCGCTACGCCCTCGCAGGACTTCACAGACCAGCCTACAGATTCTGCACTGTCCGACTCAGAACCACCACCACAACCACCACCATCATCCTCTTCCTCATCCGTGCAGCAGGACGAGTGCCACGTTAACCACGAAGCACGTAGCAGCCCGTCTGACGAGTGGCGCTCGAACGCTGACGTGCTCCCCGCAGCGAGCGACACTGTGGACTCTGTGAAACCTGTGGAGGAGGTGAACACAAAGAGGAGTGAGAAGGAAGAGGAGGAGAAGAAGAAGAAGAGCGTCCCAGAGCCGCCGGTGCATCCAGCTCCACGCCGCTCCTCCAGCGTCCTGAGCAGGAACCTGTCCAACGACTCCACATGCGTGAGTAGATTCACTTCAGTCTACTTTATTTATACAGCACATTTTCAAAACATTAACAGTTTACCAAGGGGCTGCACAGTGGTTTGCATAAAAGACATAGAGGCTAAAATGGTAAGAAAATGTAATGAGGATAAAATAATGATGATTTAAAAAGAATAAAAAGGAATGAATACATTTAAAAATGATAGTGAATAAAAAAGGAAAATATTCACACATCTGATCTGCGTTTCCTTCACACGTCACTTCACTTCCACTGTGGTCAGTCCTGTGGCTGTGGTTGTTTATTTTTTTAAAAGACGACAGTCAAGTTTGTTTGCTGCTAAAAATGGATCGATGCTCTTTTGTCTACTTCCACATCGAATTGAAGGTTTACTCACCAATCCGTTTTGTGTCATATGAACATGAGTAATCCCACTTTAACAAAGCAGGAATGTTTCTTATGAATACAAACCTTCAGAGACAAAATTAAAATACAGTGTAAACCAATGTAATCTGCATCTAAATTGTTCTGCACTAGAGTTGATGTCCTGATAGGATGTTAATAAATACTGGATCAGGTTTATTAATAGTTCATAGTTTCGCATCTGGAAAAAAATACTGTTTTCATTGCATTTTTGTTACTAAAACAGCTGACGATTTCTGCTGAATAGTGTAAAAGCAATTGGCATAATGTTACATTGGAAAGTCCCAACGGTAATAGACAATTTGTGCAGCATGTATTTTATTTCAAAGCATGTGCTTAGTGTTATGGCGTGTTAAATGTGTTTATTTTTTAATGATTTACTGTGGAATTAGATAATGGACCTTCATGTTAGCAAAGCTATTGGATTGGATCGGTATCAGAAAGGACAAATCGACAAACAGCAACGAAAACGCGACTGATTCCGGTCATTGACGACTAATAATTCCTCACAATTACTCAGTGATGATCTCACAGACGGTTAAATGCAGGACCGGCCTCGCCCATGTGTTGCTATCTGGGTTTTTTCCCCCTGTGTCTGTTTCCTCCTGGAAGCTGCTGTGTCACCGCGGTGGAAAATCAACACATGCTTTTTGATGAGTCATGGAAAAAAATGTGCGTTTGAGTCGTTGTCAGTTGTCAAGCCGCTGGCAGCATCTGCCAAAAATATGTCACCAACTAGCCGCCGAGTGGACCTCACGTTTGAAAACGTTTTACTCCCATCTGTGCTGCAGCTAAAGCTTCTTCTTCTTGTTGTCGTTTTCCTTTGCAGCATTCCCGCTGCTGGATCTCCGAGGACGACATCTACAAGCCACATCTGGAGGAGGTGTCGGACAACGACGAGACGACGCCTCCTTCTGCCGCCACTCCTGAGCCCAGTGTCTCCCCGTCCCCTCCCAGCGTCGTCCATCGCAGGCAGATCGGTATTTATAAACCGTCTCCATGTGTGAAATGATTATTTTTTTATGATTTTAATCTGTTTAAGAGCTGAAATAAGCAGCTGATTGAAGGATTGGCAGAAAAAAATAGTGTAAAATAGTGATTTCAGCTTCTCACGTGAGAGAATTTCTCACTTTTCTCCATCACACGCTGTTTTGATCTGGATATGTTTGGGTTTTAGACTGTTACTCAAACGAAACAAGATATTTGAAGATGTCACATTCGACTCTTGGAGGCTGTGATTCATATTCAAGAATTACTTAAAGCAGAAGTAAGTGATATATTTGTGTTAATATAAGTCTTAAATAGTTATATCTTCCGACAGCAATCACTTACATAGAGTGTTTGGACCAAAACACGGGTCTGTCAGTCAAAGCCGAGGAGAAAACATTTATCTATCCTACTTTTTATCCAATGAGGAGAGAGAACGGCATGCAGGGCTGTGTGTGCATGCTGTTTTAATCTGGATATGTTTTTTTCCGAGTTTTACCAGTTCGATCTGTTACTCAAAGTGGCTGTTATAACAAGAAACAGGTCGGAAAAACACGAGTTTACCTGAAGATGTCACATTATGACTTGAAGCTGTAATTTAGATAAATGCCTGGAAAATTATTATTAATTTGTCCCCAGAGGAAATTTCTTTTCATTGTTACAAACTCCTGAATAGTAAGACACAACACAACACAAAGTGAGATATACATAGATAAATAAAAATATTGTTACTAAAATAAAAGCAGAATAAGAACAGAAAGTGTATTTTCCCAATATATAGAATACGAATATATATATATATTTATATAATTTAAAGGAACTGTGTTTAATTTTCTTGTCAACATCAGTGTAACTCAAGCAAAACTGACTATTTTTTTTACTTTACATAGTTTTCCTGATGTTTCTCTGCCCCCTGTGGATCAGAGCTGTAGTGCTTCTCGTGGTTAAACAGTGCAAACACACCTCAGCAGCAAAGGTGTTGTAGTTACCAATTAATTAATCCAAAAGCTAAACAACATCGTTGACATGTGTGTCAGCTGAGCGCAGCAGGAAGTTCCTGCAGCTCTGGAAACCGAAGCCTGTTGCAGTTCAGGCCTCTCCCCGCTGACACAGCAAGTGTTTTGCCCATCAGCTGTAAAGTGGGAAAACACACCTACTGTTGCATCACGTCGTCTTGGGCTGTGGCCAGATCTCACAGGAACGTAAACGTAATACCACTACTGGTTCTTGCGAGACGTCACTTGGGAATGAGTCAGTCGGCTCATTACGAAGAGGAAATGAAGGGAAAGCAAACGTGCTGCTGCTGCTGCTGCTGCAGAAGTTCACAGTGAAAAAATCCTGCAAGTGACCAGAAGCAGCAACAGTGAATAATTGTGAGGAAGTTCTCGGGCGACAGAGAATCGATTGTCGGCTTTATTCCAGGAACTACATCTGGACGGGGTCATTACATCTGTAGCTTTAACCACTGAAGGTTAAAAGTAGCTCCTAATGAGACGAAGCAATTGGTTACTCATTTCCTCCTCGGCTGCGGCTCATACGTTTTTCCAGCTTCCATTTCACAGACATTTCAAAATAAAAGTGAAATTAACCATTCCCTATATGTTTCCTGTACAACAGTGTGCATGCGGGTCAGTTCAGAACTGCAAACTGTTCACACTGGAATCTGATATAGGCCACATTTTAGATGTAATGTGAGCAGACAAACAAAGAATCGGATCTGAGCAAAGAATCTGAATTGAGCATTAAGGCTTGCAGCGTGAACGCAGCCTCAGTGACACATAGAAGCGTGTGTGCAGTTATTTATCTGCTAATTTGAATCTTGGGTGTCGTGCGAAGAGAATCACACAGCTGATCTAATCCATCGAGTTCCTCTTCACAGAATTAAAACCTTATCTATTTCCTGTTTCGCCGCTGTTGCCACGTTTATCTTGTGACTTCAAAGTCAAAAATATAATCCATAATCGTGTCTCGTCTCTTTCAGGGCTGTTCAACCCGTTCCGCGGCCTGCTGAAGCTCGGACACCTGGAGAGACGAAGCGCCATGGGGATGTGGCGCGACAACTACTGCGAGCTGTCGCCCTTCGAGTTCCGCCTGTACGTCAACGCCGAGGAGCGCACGTGCAGCGAGAACTGCTCGCTGGTGCGGTGCGAAGAGGCGCGCGTCACCGTGCCCGAGGGCCGCTTCGAGCTCGCCTTCCCCGGCAAGCGGCTGTACCTGCGGGCGGCCAACCGCGACGAAGCCGAGGACTGGGTGGACCGCATCCTCGAGGCCGTCAACAAATGCCGGCCGGCGTCTCGGAACGACGAGCAGTGGGAGGTTCTGCAGCCGACCGGCGAGAACGGCGTGGATGAACGCTCCTTCTCTCCGTCCCCGGCGCCGTCCAGCCCGGAGAAAGGCTCATCATCCTCCTTAAACACGGGGACGTATGCGGCGCCAGAGGCTCCTCCCGTTCCCAGCCAGGTGTTCAACTGGACTCGAACCGGCGATCTGGAAACAGACGCCATCAAAGAAGCGGTTTTGTATTTCTCCACGGACGCCGAGGCTCGGACGTGGTCGCCTCTGATCTTCTCGCTCTCCTTGGAGGCGTTGAAAGGCTTCAGGACTCAGGGCGACAGGAAGCTCCTGCAGCTGACGCATCCCATCGAGGAGATCCGCGACGTGGTCCCCGACGTGTCGCTGGGCGGGCCGGCGTTTTTCAAACTGTTGACGGTGAAGGACACGCTGAGGCTGAGAGCGGAGAGCCCGCAGGAGGCTCAGTCCTGGAGGGTTTTGATCCGCGGCGCTCTGGACTCGTACCTGGAGAGCGGCGAGGACGAGGGCGCGGAGGAGCCGGCGGTGGCGGCGCTGCACACGGGGACGACGGGGAACCTGTACAGACTGGTGCAGCACAGACTGAAGGAGAACGGAGCGCTGCTGGTTCATCTCTGCACAGTGTCCTCGGAGAAAGGCCTCGACGCCCAGAGCTTCAAGTGTGCAGGTAAAAAAAAACCTCATCGCTGTGTTTACATTTAGCAGCCAGATGTTTCCCTCTGGAGCTGCTGGTGGAGACGCACAACTCATCTGAACTCTGCTGCTATTCTATACTTCACCTCTTTGCCGTCTCTACTGTTGTGAAGCATATGCACACATGCATTGTCCAGTTTCAGTCAGATTAAGGCAAATGCATGCAGAAGAAAACCAGTTTCCAGTTTTCAGTCATTATGCGGGTGTTTTAGTCGGATTTGTTTGGTAAATTTGGTCTTAGTCAAACTAATAATGCACAAAAGCATAACTCTGGAGAGGTACAGGGGGAGATGGTGTTAAAATGTTTTGTTTTAACACCATCTCCCCATGTACTATCTGTGTACTATTTTTTATTTTTCGTCTTTATTTACCTTATTTATTTATTTCTAACAATGGAATTGAGGAAGTGGGGCAAGCAATCGATTTATTTATGATTTGTGGAAAAGCGGTGGGATTCAATAAGTACGGCTTCTTCTCACTCCTTCATGAATATGTATGATTATGCTTTTGTGTTTTTGTTTCCAAATTTTGTTCTACAACTTGTTTATGTTATTTACATATGAAGGAACAAACTGAAATTGTGCCTTATTTTGTTTTTACATGTTCGAAACAAAACATGCACTTTAGTTGTTCAGACAGTTATAATTGGATTAAGGCAGCAATTTGTTTTTTTCAACTGTCCCATAACCGGTAATCTCTTGTTTATGACAGATAAGATTACGCAAATATACATATTGTAAAGTGTATATGATAAATAATGTTATCCACCGCTCCATGGATTGAATTCCCGCATACTTAGTGAAAAAGAAATGCACATGGCCGGGAGGAGGGTTAGCAAAACAGCAGAAAAGAGACCAGACTTGTATAGTTCCTCTTTAATATAAATTTTTTTGTTGCCTCAGATTCAACCTGATGTGTCAGAGTCATCACATCTTGTTTCCACTGCCCTCAAGTGGCCAAAATTAATTTGACTCCACTCAGCAGCTGTGTGTGTGTGTGTGTGTGTGTCTGTGTGTGTGTGTGTGTGTCGTACTCAGGCTGTCCGCAGCAGATCGGTCCGTCCCGTGGAAGAGCCCGGCTGTGCCACTTCTCTGGCCAGTACTACTGCGACTCCTGTCACCACGGCGACACCTCCATCATCCCCTCACGCATGGTTCACAACTGGGACATCACACAACGAGAAGTAGGTGCCACACACACACACAAACAAACACACACAGATCATAAAATACTGTAGTCAGGCTGTTAGACTTATACTCTGTGTGTGTGTAGGTGTGTAAGAAGGCCGTGCGGCTGCTGGCTCAGGTGGAGCAGGAGCCTCTTCTGAACCTGGAGCAGTTGAACCCTGAGTTGGTGCGACACGCCGAGCCGATGGCCGAGGCCGACGACCTGCGGCAGCGGCTGCGTCTCCTCGGCGACTACCTGCTCACCTGTCGCAGCGGCGCCTACAAGAAGCTCCAGGCCAGGTGTGTGTGTGTGTGTTTGTGTGTGTGTGTGTCTGTGTGTACATGTGTCTCCTACAGGTTGTCTATGTGTAAAGTCTTTGTGTATCTTTATAATTTATTCTTTTAACAACGTCTTCATAACGTCAACATAACAGATATGTAGCTTCACTCTCTTCATAAACAGCTCATTAAAATTTGACGTATTCAGCTTAAAGGGATAGTTCAACATTATGGCAAATAGGCCCATTGCCATAATCCCTATAGTCATAGCAATAGGTTCGTTTATTGTCAGTGCAAGCTATTTTTAGAATGGTGGAGCAGAGCCGCGAGCTGCTCAGAGCTACGCTAATGGGATTTCTTGGTTTCCCTCGTCAAACTCATCAAATACTCTGAGCAGCTCACGGCTCTGCTCCGCCGTTCTAAAAATAGCTTGCATCGACAATTAAAGGTAACAAACCTACTATGACTATAATGGGCCAATTTGCCAGAATGTTGAACTATCCCTTTAAATGGAACTCAAAAGAACCAATTATTTTTAACTGGTGAATCAGGATACTTTAAGAAAATATTTGAGAATTAATTCACCTGTGATCTGATTAAAGGTCATATTGTTCCTACAGTTTACTCATCATACTTTGTAATTCTACCTCTTGAATTCTGCAGAAACTCTTTAATATTTTGCCTTTTATCTATTTGTGTTTGTCCGGTGCAGAGTGGGGCAGCGAACGTACCTGTTCGAGTCCAGCCACCTGTACAGTGTCGCCGACCTACGACAGGTATCCTCCCTCCGTCCACCGGTGTGATCGTGTCGTTATCCTCTCCCTCTTTGAAACGTCCTAATAACTCATGTGTGTGTTGTTGTTGTTCCTCCAGATCGCTGAGGGTCAGTATGCACCGTACCTGACGACGCTGACGCAGTTCGCCTCCAACCACGTGTTCCACTGTGACCTGTGCACGCAGCGCGGCTTCATCTGTCAGATCTGCCACGCCGACGACACCATCTTCCCCTTCCAGTTCGACAGCACCACCAGGTAAAAGTTCATGTGCTGTGTATTCTGGTTGTGTTCTTGTATTTTTCTTGACATGGGGTCGTAAAATATCTAATCCTAATTACTGATTTAATTTGTCTTGTGTGTCTCCGTCTCAGGTGTAAAGATTGTAAAGCCGTGTTTCACCGAGCCTGTAAATCTCCAGAGGACTCGTGTCCTCGCTGCCTCCGCATGAAGAAATACCTGGAGCGGGACCTGAAGGACGACTGAGCGGCTGCAGGCTGCAGGCAGCAGGACGCCGGCGTCTGACAGAGAAGAAGGAAGAGGGAAACTTTGAAAAAACAAAATCTAGCTTTTACATGAAGTAACCTCAAGTGCAATTATGAGCGCGATAATGAATTAACCACCTGACTGACCCAGCTGACCTTAGAGCCGAGGAGGAAGCAGCAGCAGCAGCTCCACTCTCCTGCACTAGCTCAGAGTTTACGTCGTGATGCTGAAGCGCCGCAGCCAAATGTTACCGACTTCAATACCTCTCTGAACTCTCACTCAGCCGCGGCATCGATGACGAGGAGGAAGAGGAAGAGGAGGAAGAGGGGGAGGACGGGATGCCGGTGACGGCCGCCGCCCAGAGCCGACTCCGAAACATTTTCACATTGTGGGTTTTCTTTTTTTTTTTACTTTGTGTGTCTTTATTGTGAGGACAAAAACTTCCTGAAGCATCATGTTTACCAGAAACGCTTTGTGTCGGATGCACAGAGAAAAAGTTGCGTATTTAAACAGAACAGAAGAGCGGAGGCTGCGAACGTCGCACGCCGATGAACACAGCACTTGAAATGTTCTAACTCACATTTTTAATCGTGCCTTCTTTATAATTTAAGCTTTACACTAGTTTCCTCTTGGTGTGTCACGAAGACGGGGCCAAAAAGCTTCACACAGGCTGTTTTTTGTTGTTGTTTTTTTATTTAAATTGCCATAATCAGTAGCTTGAAATTACACAGATACAGATTTGTAAAAATCAGTCGCCATTAAGACTTTGTTGAATGTTTCTCTTTGTATATTAACTCAGTTTAAACTTACAATCAGGCGTCGGTCGGTGTGTTTGATTTAAGATCTAAAGGGGAGACTTATAAAATAATTGTCAAAGATTTGACTTCCTAAAGTAAATAAATTATAAACATGCTTATTAAGGGTTAGTTTGGGTGGCGGATGCATTTCACAGTGATTCTGAAGTGAAAACATAACATATTTTTGCACATTTGCACTAAAGCTTTGACTGTTAAATGGATATTTTAACCACAGTTTAGTTGAAATATCCACTAGCACATTTAAATTACCCCGAAGCAAAGCAACAAACGAGACGATGGGAGATTCATTTTTGCAACAAAAGGAAAAAAAAGTATAGTGTAGATAACTAAAAAGTTTACTTATCAAATTAATTTTGATATATGCAGAACATATCACATGCAAGAATACTTCAGTACTGTTATTCCTGGTTTGTTTGTTTGTTCATTTGTTGTCATCTCATTCGATATGTACGTTGTATAAATGACTATTATACAATAAAATCAACGTCAGTGTCACATTGTGTGTGTGCTTCCGTGTCGTTGATGTTAAGACACTTTTAGACCAAAGTTAATCTGGATTAGAGATGATTAGTCTGGATTTCATGGGCGTGGCGCTTTCTCTCACAGGCGTTGCTTACATCACTTTCACCTTCACTGCTGCTGCTGTTTGTTCAGCAGCGTTGCTCATCATCATCATCATCATCACTACAAAGACCCAAAACAAAAGTAACGTGACACAAAAAGAACAAATAATTGAAGCAGACGTCTCCTCTCTGGGTGGTTCAAATGCAATAATCATTTTTAATTTGAATTTGCACATGTAAATTATCATTTAATTGAGTTTTATGTTTTTTTTAATGCATATTTTCACACTTTAATTCAGCACTTTCTTTCTTTTTATGCAACCAAAACTGATAATTGTGTGACAGGTGGGTGGAGGAGAAGGAGGAGGTGGTGGTGGTGGTGGTGAGTTTCTGTTCTTCTGCTTCTCCCATTGTCTTCAGAGCAGAAAAACGCTCAGGTGCAGTGAATCACATCTAATCACATCAGTAATTAATGACACCGGTGAGGTCACGTGTTGCTTTATTAGATGCGAACGTGAAGCAGAGATTAGAAATGGTAGTTTTATAATGTAAAGTCC
Source organism: Decapterus maruadsi (assembly GCA_030347415.2). NCBI lineage: Eukaryota > Metazoa > Chordata > Actinopteri > Carangiformes > Carangidae > Decapterus > Decapterus maruadsi. Next base: position 4,592,547 of record CM064888.1, on the reverse strand, counting down.
ACGTTTAAATCAAACATCCTGCAACTTTTAAAGATGTTTAATAAAAAAGTTTGTAGAAGTCTCCTCCTCCTCCCTCCTCCCTCCCTGTGTATTAGCTATGATTTGCTGGTGGAGGTGAAGTCGCATAACAAAGAGGATCATGGTAATGGGGAGGAGTAAACAACGACAACAAGCCTGAAAAACACGTTTCTCAGAGCGGCCGGACCAGTCGGCTTCCTCCACCTCCTCCTCCTCCTCCACAGCAGCAGCAGCAGCGTCAGATCAGGTCTCAGCTGCTGCACCAGCTCCACCACATTCCTCCTCCTCCTCCTCCTCCTCCTGCTGCTCCACGTTGGTAATCCATTTTAGTTTGTTTTTATTTGAGCGTCGCCGACTGTCGGAGCCGGAGCGCAGAGCAGAGCAGAGCAGAGCAGAGCCTGGGGAGACACACAGAGAGGGATGATGGATGCTGCCGAGGGAGACGCGCCGCTGTGCCCGCAGGAGAGGAGCAGCCACACGGCCTTCATCGACAACAACACCCTGTATGTGTGGGGAGGCTACCAGGTGAGAGACTGCACGGCACGGCACGGTACGACACGGCAGGTAGAGAGGAGAGGAGCCACGTCACCCCTTTATTAGATACACCTGAGTCAGCCAGTGCAGTTTATACTGACTCATAGCAGCTTTTAACCTGTTGATTGAACTTTGTGGTCACTTTGCATGACATAAAATTACTCTAAAAGTTGTGTTTTTGTCAACTTTTATTGACAATTTTAAAAGTGTGGGGGACAAACTATTGGAAAAACTACAGTTTATTTCAGGGCTGTTGAATTATTTTTGCTTCATAGGCAAGTCAAAGCATCTTTATTTATATACTGCAACAGTTAAAAGGTAAAGAAGTTCTTAAAAAGAGCTATAAGCACATGAAAAGAGAAATGTTTTTAACCTGGATTTAAAAGTGCTCGCAGTTGGGGCTGATTTAAGTTCTGCTGGTAGTTAAATGTGTCTGGATTTGGAGACCAGTGTTCAGCTGTGCAGGAACTCTAAATAATGTGAGTGTGAGAAAGACAGAAAGCTCAGTGTAGGAACATGTTTGAACAGGGAAAACATGTGTCCCTCTATATCTGGTTGCATCCTGGTTGTTGCTATAGGCACAGACTCAAAAGATGCACAGGAACATGAGCTGTGAAGTCACAGTTTGGATGTCTGAAATAAATATTGTTCATTTACATCTTTTATTCTCCTCCATTGTTTCCCTGACAGGTGGTCAACCGAGAGGACGTCATGTTGCCCAGCGATGAGATATGGCTCTGCGATTTAGACAGCGGGACGTGGTAAGAACTGTTTATCGCAGCATGTCGCCGTGACCCTGTAGCCGTGGATGAGTGAGGGCCTCAGCGTGTGTTGCTTCTGATAAAACGGTAACAACCAGATACAGCGACCACGCAGGTCTGATTAGGAATAAAGACGGTTGAAGGGAGAAGATGAGAAGTTTTTGTATTTGTTGTATGTCCCATTCTCCAGTTTAGCACAAACCTCCACATGAACTCATGGATTTTGGAGGTCAAAGGTCAAGGGCGTAGTGACATCACAAAGATTCAAAATGATCAGCGTCTGCATTGGCCAATAAAAACTTTACTTTTTGATGATTTTCTTTGCGTTTTCAAACTTTTTTTCAAACTGTTTGAGCCATATTTGAGGGAAAAATAAACATGGAAAAGTGTAAACATGAGCAATATTATCAACAGATTAATTATCAGAATTGTTTTACTCTCACTATAAAATCTCATATTGGTCGGGCTCCATCTTTAACTCCTGTCGTTCACTTGTGCACAAGGACTCATTAATTAGAATTAGAGTTAAAAGTCTCAGTCACCCAAGGAAATGTTGGCAAAATGTGGCTTTTTAACACAATTATCTCCAATGAAATGTCCTTTTAAATGTTCATTTGGACTTGAGGAAGAGCTGGTTTGACTTTGCAGGTCGCTCACGACAACAACCTTTAATCAAACACGGATGTGACCTGAAACCAGTCGGAGACCACGAGGTGTTTTTGTTCTAGTTATGATCATGTGCTTCGCAGCTCCTGTGTTGTTTTCTATGTGTGTTTGACATTTACATAATCTCTCTCTCTGTCTCTCTGTTGCCTTCTCTTTCTGTGTGTGTGTATAAAGGCGGCGGACACAGATCGCCGGCGACGTCCCTCCAGTCTTAGAAGGCTCCTGCGGCGCCTACGTCAACGGCACGCTCTACATCTTTGCGGGATGCGACTCCGCCGGATACACCAACCAGGTGGGTTGCTGCACATTTGGCACAAACGTCCAATGAGACCTGAGGAAAAACTGATGTTAGTGGTGTAAGGTCAAAGGTCAGACACAGTTTTGGGCCATAATTCAAGAATTCAAACGATAAATATGACAATTTTACAAAAATATTCCACTTTCTCACTTGCTCTCCAGACAAACTTTTAATTAAACTTTTTTTTAACACAATTATCCAGAATCCTAAAGGAAAATCCCTTTTTTGTGACCTCACAAAACACTTTTTTGAGCCATAACTCAAGAAAAATCGCACAACAATTGCGATGAAATGACACAAATGTCCAAATAATAACTTTATTTTCTTAAAAAAAAAAGACAAGTTTGCAAAGTGCTTCACAACACAGCCTTTTTTTAAAATGGGTGTCAAAGGTCATCCCACTGTGACATCATCACACTGTTTAGAGAGTGTGAACAGACTGACATGGATGTAAAACCTGCAACAAGGTTTTTAATTTGGTGCAACCTGAAAATGGGCTAGAAATTAACACCAAACTGTAACTTGTCTGCACATCATGGCCGACAACAGTTAAAAAGTTGCACATTAACGTCTCTCTGGGCGACTGCAGTGTCATCTTCATAAGAAGCGGTTTGAACGGCCGGTATTGAAGGCTGTGTTTTCACATGGAGCTCATACCACTCATACTCTGCAGATAATCCAGACTGATCATCTGCTCTGATAACCGATACTGAAATGTGACGACAGACAGACATTCAGACAGGAAGTCGGATAAAGAAGCACAGCAGGAATCTTTGTGCTTTTTCTATCATAGGATCATTTTATGTATATATTTTCTGTATTCTTATTTGATGATTGTCTTGTTTTACTTTGTAGATGTTCAGCGTCGACCTCACAGAGCCGAGCTGCACGTGGAAGAAAGTGACCGACACCAGAGGAACGACGCCGTCGCCACGAAACAAACACTCCTGCTGGGTCCACAGAGACAGGTCAGCGGTTTCATTATACACTCAAATTAACTTTTTAATACGTCAAAACGGGTGTTTTTTGGAAATATTTCAGGAGTGTCCCCATTTTATTTGCTGTGTAGCTTCTAGTTTTGCTGTTTGATGAGTGAATTATTAAATAATATACAAGAAATCATCGTTTTGTGCTTTGCAGATTAATCTATTTTGGTGGATATGGATGTAAAACCATCGGGGAGGTACGGAACACATCGTCGGCGAGCTTCGTCGTGGAAGAGATGTCCTGGGTAAGAAATACATTTTAAAAGTTTGAGCCCAAATCAAAACAAACACATATGGAAACATTTAAGATTGATGCTTTTATTTCCTTTTTTTTTTGTTTTTTAAAGACGACAATTGGAGACACGTTATTCAGGTGCTGGGGCTGGAACAATGAAGTCAACGTTTTCGACACGCACACCGCCACGTGGAGCCTGCCAGAAACACGAGTGAGTCCAACAACAACAGGGTTTAATATTAATTCATCCACCTTTTTGTAACGATGATGTGAGTTTTCTGGTGCGACTGTGGTTTCGTTTTTTTCCCTTGATGTGCAGGGTCCGGCTCCCGGTCCCAGAGGCTGCCACGCCGCCGCCCTGCTGGGGAACAAAGGTTACATCTCCGGTGGTGTGGTGGGTTCAGAAGCTTTTTCTACACTAGTGTGTGTGAGCCAGAAGTATGTGGACATGCGTGCAGTCGTGTTGCTCCGTGGTTTAATTTGGGCGTCCGCAGTTTCTAATTGAAGGAATTCTTAATTCTGCGAGGGAGCGTTCTGCAGACAATAGCGTGTTTCCATCTTTGTGGTAACAGTTTTGGGAGGCACTTTCCTGTTTCAACATCCCTTTCCTGTTGTGACGTGATGACAATGCCCTTGAGCTCAAAGTCAGACTCTTTTATTTAAAAATTTCTTTTGAGTTTGGTGAAGGAGAACGTGACCGGAGCTGCACAGAGACCAGACTCAGCCACGTCGAACAGTGGGAACGAGTGTCTGCAAACTTTTGGCCATGCGGTGCATCTGTAAACAGGTTGCAGTCTGTTTACTAAACACAGATAAAACCTAAAGTGTTTGTGTGTGTGTGGTTGTTTACAGGAGACGGCAGAGTTGGACCTGTTCTGCTTAGACCTGGAGACCTGGACCTGGACTCAATTGTAAAACTCACACACTCGTCATGGACACATTTTATTCCCACGCTGCTTCTTGTCTTCTCTTCCACTGATTCATCTCTCTCCGTCTCTCCCTCCTTCCTTTGTATTTATTGCTCTCTCCACCAGTGACATCTCGTCGTCCTGTTCACCCCTGGGTCGCTCCATGCACACCATGACGCCCGTCTCGGACCACGCGCTCTTCGTGTACGGAGGCCTCGGCACGGACGGAAACACTCTGAGTGAGTCTTGGGTTATGTGCACAATCTGACCACAACTATTTTTTTTGTTTTCTTATTCTTAACTTATTGTTCTGTTGTTGTTGTACGTCTTTCTATGTGAGAGCTGTGCAAACCAAGTAAAATTCAACATACTACAAGGTTTAGATTTTGCATTTTTTATGTTTTTGCAAAAGAAAATGAGTTGAAAGTTGATGAATATTTGAGTGATAAGAGTTCAGATGGTAAAACACAGTTCTGGTTTTGTATCATCCGTGACCTTTGTGTTTATATTTAAATCATGTAAACCTTTTTGTGAACGTTTTGGTTCCTTCTTTTTGTGTTTGTTTGGAAACAGATTCTCTATCTTTTCTGTTTGTATAGCAGATGTTTACCTTTTCAACTATGAACTATGGGTAATTTCCTCAGGCAAATTTTTGCAGAAATGCAGACTTTCAGGAAGTGTGCGTTTTTTTTAAAAGGCCCAAAATGAGGACAGTCAGCAACAGAGCCGTTGAGTAATTAACTTCAAGGATTTTTACGTATTAAAAAGTTATCAGGGAAAAACGTTTTTATCTGCGTTATATAATTTCCATTACCCCTTATCTGCCTCGGACAAATATGCACAAGGTTGAAGGACGTTTCTGTTTCAGTGCATCTCTGAAAACAAGAGATATCGTCACTGTGGTTTTTAGTTTTTTTTCCCAGAGATGTGAACGTGAAGCTTCCTGACATTTTTATCTTTGACCTCATTTTCATTTCCAGATGACGCCTGGCAGTTTAACACGGTTAAAAGAGAGTGGACCAAGATGACACACCCACACAAGGACAAGCCCAGGTAGGAAAAACTGTTAAATGTACAGAAAAATGCTGCACAGTCGAGGTGAAACTTTACAATGTGCATCAAAAAACAGGAAACTAAATTTCTATACCAGCCAGTCAGAAACAAATGCACCAGTATTTTGTGTCGTTTAAACCCGTGTTGGTTCCTCAGGGTGTGTCACACGGCGTGCCTGGGGGACGACGACGACGTTGTGGTGTTCGGGGGAAGCAGTCACCTCTGCATCCTCATGGACTCGGTACGTGATGACCAAAAGTTTTCGGTTTCGCTTTGTTGGTCTTTTGTTTTTGTCCAGTCACGACTTTAATGAGCTGTTTTCTTAAGGATTTAGAAATTAACCTCCAACCGTGCTTTTAGATTACACGTTTATTTTTAGTTGCACTGTGTTGCAGCATAATCTTTTTTTTCCCCCATTGCAGCTTTATGCCCCATGCAAATGTCACTGAACTAATTATAGACTCTGTTGTTGTTGTGTTTTGTCCAGTAAAACTGTTGCATAATAAAATCTTAAGTGGTTTAGGGGCTCAAAGTGCACTTATGTTCTAATGTAATGATTTCACATGTGCAGCCGAAGAATGTTAACAAAACTGGGCTGGATTACTGACAGTGTGCACGAGGTCGTGTTCAGAGTGTGAAAATGTTGCCGCTTGTGAAATAATCCGATCGAATCAGTGACATCAGAGTAAACAAGGTAACGATAAAGGGGGGCTCGGCCCGATTTAGAGGCTTGTTGCAAACTTTAATTTGTCCAAATGATCCAAGTGTATTGTGTCGGTTCACGTTTTTTCACTGTTCCCGATCGAGTCGGACCCGAGCCGATCTGGATCGAGCGAGCAAACCGGGGAGTGCCACCAACCGGATGCTGTACTTTAATCTCTATACTTTCTTCTCTACTGTTGTTTTTCGCTACATAAAAGAGCAACCGCCAGGACAGATAGCTAATATGAACGTATGATATTCATTCATATAATAAGAATAAAATTCTTATAATGGATCCATGAGTTTGAAACTATTTGAAAATCATCTAGTATGCAGCCAGACATGACAGGAGCATTGGTTGTTGCTGTTTACTAATGGACCAGTTTATGTAATTGAATATTTTAACCCATCTATTGCAAGCATCAAAAAGTGAAAACTTGTTAGCAGTGGGAACAATTAAAAGGGTTGGAGCCGAGCCACCAATATTTTTTTAGATTTTTTTTAAAAGTAGGCCATAAGTTGGAAAAGATTGGGAATCTCTTGCAGGGTGTAATCATTGTATTTAATCACAATCCAAATTTCAACATGGACGCCTAATACCAAACCTCACATTGAGCCATTAGTTAAGACATTACTGAACACCACTCTTATTGACCTCATGGTGGCGTTGAAGGAAAGATTGTGTAGTTAATTATCATCCATCCTCACATGATTATTGTCAACCTTCTTGTCGCCAGGTGGCCGTACTGAGGGCGCCATCGCAGAATCACTGCAGCGACGTGATCGTCTTCCAGACTCAGCCGTACTCCCTCTTCAGGTGAGGATGATGATGATGAAGAACCCATGATGTGCATGGTCCCCAGGACTGGACGATCACTGTCTGTCTGTCTGTCTGCCGGTCCCGTGCAGCACGTCACGTACACCGGCGTCTACGTGTGAGAGCGTGTTTGCTTTGTGTGTGTCCTCGCCGTTCACACATGATTAAGCAGTTTTAACAAAGTCCACAAGGACCCGTTTAACACTCTGAGCTATTTATTCCCTGCACGGCTCCCAGTTGGACCTGCAGTGTGTGCCAACTCACGTAGCTACAACAGAGGGACACAGTGTTATGTTAATGAGCTTTACCTTTATGTTATATATGGGTAGGGTAAACACGATGCCAACGAACATTGTTGGATTAAAGCTACTCGAATTAGACAAGTGTTCATTTGACACTGAAAACTTCACACCCGATTAAAGGAGTCGTCATGTTTATATGCATTTGTTTTGGGCTGAGTGGATGTTTAGCTCTTGGATTGCACTCTTCTGTAAACAGGAACCAGTCTTTGAAAATAATTGCTCTGTCCGAGGGCAGAGGTGTAGCAGGAAGCAGGTCATAAAAACAGCAGAGGAGTTTACTGCATCGCCTCATTAGCAGCTCTGTGCGGCTGCGCGCAGCAGAGCTGAGCTAAATGATGAAAACCAAACTCGTTAGGGTTCATCCTCTGAAGAACATGAATCTAATCACAGTCCAGATTTTAGAAAACGTCTCTAAAACCATCTTATTTTGTTTTTTTCCCCCATTTATAGTTAACAGTCTGATAAATAATATTGGAGGTTGCATGTTCTCCCTGGGCCTGTGGGTTATCTCTTGGTTCGCCAGCTTCCTCCCTCAGTCCAAACACATGCTCACTTGGTCAATTAGTGGCTTGTAATTGTAAGACTTCAGCTGTAACAAGTGGTTATTTGACTCACTGCAGCCATTCAATCAGCTTGAACCAATTTGCCTGTTTTTCCTCTGACAACAAGCCATTTTCTTGCCAGAGAGTTGCAGCTCACTGTTGTGTCTGTGTGAAAATCCCAGTAGATCAACAGGTTCTGAACTCCAACAACAACCACACCACTTAAAGCAACTGCAAAGAACTTTTTTACTGGATATGCAAAAGTCTCTTTTCTGCCTATGTCTCTGTTTTGCCCTGCAACAGCAAACGAGGCCACCGGTGGGAAGATAAGCTATTACTAAATAGTGTAACTCACTCTTCACCTTCAGGAGTCGGTCCACCAAACTCATGGGAAATGCAGTCTTCGTTCCAGCAAAACACTACCGCTGTTGTCCACAGGGGTTGGCAAAATCAACACAGAATGAAAGTTCTGTTGTAGTTAAAGGGTTTAACATTTTGGCAAATTGGCCCATTGCTATAATCCCTATAGTTTTAGGAGTAGGTTCATTACCTTTAATTGTCGGTGCAAGCTATTTTTAGCTTGCTCCGTCTCGTAATGAATCCATTATTATCTCATAGCATGGTGAATGTAGTTGTTGGATTGTGTATTTGATGAGTTTGATGAGGGAAACCAAGAAATCCTATGAGCTTCCGTAGCGTAGCTCTGAGCAGCTCACGACTCTGCTCTGCCATTGTAAAAATAGCTTGCACCAAGGTAACGAACCTACTGCTATGATATAGGGATTATGGCAATGGGCCAGTTCACCAAAATGTTGAACTACCCCTTTAAATCACCTTTCTTCCTCGTTCAGATGTTTAAGTTTGATCCTCAGCAGACTGTATCTAAATGCATCGAGTTGCTGCCATGTCATTGGTCTATTAGTATTTTTTTATCTCAACAAGCTGCATGTTTCTGTTCTCTCTCTGCAGACTCTGTGAGGACTTCATGGGTGAAAACCCGGAGCTGTTCAGGAGGCAGCTGGAGTCGCTGCCTTCGAAGCTGAGGAGCCGGGTGGAGAAGAGAGTGGCGTTTTTCTCCAGCATGAACCCACTCGTCACAGCCTGACGACGACAACAGTGACTGTTTTTTTTTTTTTTTTAGAGCCACGTGATTCTGAGCCAGACGGTTATTTAAAAAAAAAGAAAAAACCCTCATATTTTCTCCACATTAGGAGAATTTAAAAAAGACATGGTGCTAAAGTGTGATTATTTTTAACTTAAGGAACTATCATGTGTAAATAAAGTGTTTTTGTCTCATTTTAAATAAGTTTGATTTAGGTGAAATTTTACTTGTAGTGATTTATGTGCAATATGTTTTTGAATAAAGGTGTTATATTGTACTCACAGTTTGCCGTGTATTTCATGATCAATGCAGCAGAAGTCATTGGAGTCGCACATTGCAGAAATATTGCATAAATATTCCACTTTTATTTAATCAAAATCAGCTTAAATGGAGAGTTTTTTCCTCATTCGATATATCAGACAAGTGTTTTAAGGGATTTCTAAGCAGTTGGTGATACAAACAGGAAGCTGTTGCTGTTCCTGTCGGTCCAAAGCTAAAGGCTAAAGGCTGCACCTGCACATAAGAAGGTAAATATTACCTGAGACAGAGTAAAAATGTTAATTATTGTGGTAAATTATAAGCTTAATTTGTTAAATATTTTTATTTGTCCTGTTTTCCCACCTTGTTTTGATTTGGTTTCTGTCACATCACTTAAACCTTTATCATTGAAAGTGAAATTTCATCATTAATCTCAAAAAGGCAAAGTTGAACCAGACAGGGAATATTTTACAACATATTAATTTTCTTTCACAGCGTAGCTCATGCTGCTGCTGCTGCTGCTGCTGCTGGTCGACGGCCTAATGTCTGTTCATCACACAGGTCGCACGTAGTTGGCGGGCAGCATCCCCCGCTGCCCCGTGCGCTGGTTGAATCCAAACACCCATCCCTCGTCGATCGGCTCCACGTCCAGGATCAGGTCGCCCTCCAGGAGAGAAACCTCATCCTGCTCTGCTGCCGTGTAGCTGTACATGGCCTGGTAGCGCTTCTGACACACACACACAGACACAGACATGTAATATAATATGTAGAGCAGAACATGCAAAGTTCAAACTGATTACTTTGCATTAAATTTCCCTCCTGGAGGCATAAACACACTCATAACATCATATATACAAAGCTGCACTGACACATGATACTGAAACTATGATCAAACATTATGAACTGAATGAATTCATATAAATTATACAATAAAAAATAATGTAAAAGACTGATACAATACATTATGCTATGAACAAATTAATCCACCTGGCCAATATGTTGACACTGTTGTCTTTTAGTTTAAGACTGCAAATTATTTAAATTATTGATTAATCTGGTGATTTTTTTCTTTTTTAAAATTAATTAATTCTTTATTTATTTCATTAATTTTTCATGGGAGTCCTAAGTGATGTCTTCACGTGTCTCATATTGTCCAACCAACAGTCTCAAACCAAGCACGACAACAGAAAAGTGACAAAAAGACAAATTATCAATCAATAGCTGCCAATTTGGGTTCTAATATCTGCTGGAAAACCTTTCGTAAGCTTTTATAGCAGCAGCACATTCATATCCATCCACATAGATAGCCTACTTTTGGCCATAACATCAGACATTACACTGCAAAAACTCAAAATCTGTCCAAGAGTATTTGTCTTATTTCTTGTCAAAATGTCTCATTTCTAGTCAAAACTAATCTCTTAGAATCATCACCTAAAAATCTACTTGTTTTTAGATCAATTTAACTTGTTTCAAACAAACAAAGTAGAAAAATCTGCCAGTGAAAGCATGTTTTTTTTGTGCTTGTAATAAGAAAGAAAAAGTAGAAATTTTTTTCTACTTGTGTGTGAAAAAAATGCTACTTTTTAAGTGATGAGTCTTATTTGAAGTATAATGAGATTTGTTTTGACTAGAAATAAGACAAATATTCTTGGTTAAGAGTTCAAGTTTTTTGCAGTGCATGCAGCAGCCTTACCCCTCCACAAGGTGGCGCTACAGCAGCAGGGTGCATCTGTCCAGCGGGCTGCTGCCTGAATCTGTCAGGGTTGGGTTGTTGCTCCTCATAGTCTACACACACACAAACACACACATGTTAACACAACCACACAGAGGTAAACCTGTGTATTCAGACTTTGCTCTAAACTCACCTTGTCTGTTTTCAGGAGGAGGTGCATCACTTCGGACTTTGCTCTTCTCAAACTCCTCGTGGTACTTTATCTACACACACACACAAACACACACATTTAACCCACTAGAGGGCGCTGTAGAGTCTGGAGTTGAGCAGCGACCCTGAAGGTTTCACCCCCCCGCCCCCTCCTCTGTGAGAAGCAGCTCACCATTTTAGGAGGTGGCGCTGCGAGATGATGATGAGGATTTACAGAGGCAACAGAGTTTTAGTGGGGAGGACGTTTCTCACAGTCAAACAGCTGAACGTCCTCGCACTGATCTTACACTCTCACACGACACGAGGGAAAACTCTTGTAATAAAACTTCATAGAAACAAACAGCAGAAAAATGCACCAACAGAAACAAATATGCATTGTTAACAAATGTTTTTCTCTGATGCAGCATTTCTTGTTGTGTCTTTCTCTCTGCCTGGTGTGACAAAAAAAATGCTTTGTTTTGATTTGATCTGTGATTTAACTCAGATAATGTGCAAAACCCATTATAGTCTTCATCTCTTTTGGATTTTTATTGCCTATTCAGTGTAAAAGACATGTTTGTTCTCTCATACTGTAACTTCCTTTATTGAGCATTTAGAGCTTTAATACGCAATAAATGGTTTCTATAATTCACTGGTTTTCTGCGGTTTTTCACTTTTTAGTGCAGCTCCGTCTTTGACAACTTTTTCTATTTTACCCAAAACAACATATTTGTGTTAACTGTGCTGTGGGATAATCTATGATGATTACACTTGTAAAATTGTGGCTTTATGTCAATTACATGGAGAAACTCCAGCAGTGAGATGTTTTTGCAACATGTATCAAGGACAGAGACGGAGACAGAGACGGGACGAGCCAGGCTCTGTGAATGTTTCCAGCTTTCAGTGGATGGGAGAGGAAACTGGACGTGGATTTAGGAAACAGAAGGAGCCTCCTGTGTCCTCAGCAGACCTCAAGAGGAGCAAACAGAACGGGAGAGGATGGTGGGAAAAAAGAGCGACTTGAAACATGCAGTTAAGAAAAGACAGAAAGACGGAGGCAGCTCGTGGAAAAATAAGTTGCTAGATTTTGGCCTTTTGACATGCAACTTATCACCCGTCATTCCTTTCTGCAACTGCTGCTCTCATGAGAGAAAAAAAGAGAAAGTTTGTGTTTCAGTGTGGTATGCATGTGTCTACCAGTGTGTGTGTGTGTGTGTGCAGCAGAGAGCGGACGTTCACTTTGTGTCCACAGCTGAGAGACTTTGACCATATAGGGCAGCTGCTCCTCGGTGGACGAGGAGAAATGTCTGAAATGCGCCTGTGTGTCTCTGCAGGATCGTTCTCCGACCAAGTCCCTCACACAGTTTGTTTCTCGCTGCTGCAGATCCAGGATCAGTGCCCGCTCCTCAGACGCTGCAGCACCGACTCGTCGACCCGGTCGTTGCTTCCATCTGGTCATGTCATGTCGTGTTTGTTTTTTTTCGTGTTTTTTTTTTAATCCCTCACAGGAAATAATCGGTCCGCTCTGTATATAAGTGTTGTTACAGTGACAGATCGACCAGATGTTGCACTGCTGGGAAGTTAAGATTCAGGACAAGCTGCTTCTCTAGAGGTTATAATGTGAAGTTAGTTAGCAACAGGAAAACTTCTTAACCCCTCGTTAGAAACATGCTCTCCTTATGAAGATATAGAAACTGTTATCTGTATTGTTGTGTCACTCAGTAGGCTACTGCATTTTCATGGTCTTGGTCTCGTCTCGGTCTCAGTCGAGAAACTGAACTGCCAAGAATAAAACATAAAAAGTCTAGACAACGAAAAATATTTACAGTTGGACAAATGCTGCTCGTTACCTGCAGTGAGTGATCTGATCAAATTGTTTTGTTTTTCATTTGGATCCAGCAATAAAGACATTGTGTGTTATTCTAGCCCGGAAAAACTGGATCATTAAAATGTTAAATGTGAACAATCATCACTGAGAAATAACAAAATGTTTCTTCATTAAGAAGCTGCACTTACGTTACTGATCTGGTCTTGTGTTTTCTTGACTCTCTGCATCTCTGGAGTGTCGACGACCACGCTGAAACCTTTCCCCTTGCTCTTTTCAAAGTCCTCCTTGTAAAGAGCCTGCAAGTTTATTAAAATAAATTAGCAAAAAGCAATAACACTGAAAAAAAAATACTTTGGGAAATACACTTATTTGTCTCCTTGCTTAGCATTAAAAGAAGATTATTACCATCTCTTGTCCGTACGCTAACTATGAAGCTAATGGCTAGTTAGCCTAAACTTAGCATAAATACAATGATTGTTTTTCTCTGTTGGTGGAAAAATCCACTTAACAACAACACATAACTCATTAACACAGAGCCAATTTAATCAGCATAGAAACTGAAATGTGTGATTGAGTTTAAAAGGTGTTTTCCTTAGTTTCCAGCCTTTAGCTCCTTAATTAGCGTCGCCTACAGACAGGAGAGTGAAATAAGCAGATTTCCCAGTGATATGCAACTTTTCCTTGATGATTGCTGACATTTGTGTTAAATGGCAGGAACAATTTAATTACATTTGTTATATATTATGATTCATGCATGATTTTATGACCTAGTTGAAAACAGGGAGATGTGTTCTGCATTCATGGTGTATGGACCAGGTGATTCACATCTGTCTGTTACGATGTGAATCAGTCACCTCAGTGTTTTCCAAACCTTGTTTCCTAAATAGACATTTGTATTGATTTCCTTTTCCTGAAAAGTTTCACTTTAATATTTTTAGAGACCTGACAAAGTAAAAAATTGACACTATTTCAAACAGAAAACAAAAAAATCTGAAAAATAATTGAAGCCAAAAACTGTGCGCCTTATTTTTCCAGTTTGGGAACAACTCAACTGCACTTGCAGTCATTAAGCAACCAAAAGTCCGACACACCCTGAATGCAGCATCAGATTGAAACCACTTGGGAAGGATTTTGCAAACAAGACTTGAAGTGTAAAGAGACAGATTTCTCTGGAAGTGAATGCAGACATGCAGACACATAAACACAAACACAGTTAGAGGCTGGAGACACGTCACATAGTAAAGTTGCAACTAAAACTCCCATGATGCCTCTGAAAGGTAAGATCACAGTCGATGAATTTATTATGGAGTCGTTATAAAGAGCTGAAGTTGAGTTTTTAGTTGAGTTTAGTGGGTTGTTGTTTTTGTTTGGTAGGAGGGGTAGGGGGGGGTTCGTCGGCGGGTTTTGGAGGCGAACCAGGCGTACATTACTGATCTGGTCCTGCGTCTTCTTCACTCTCTGCATCTCCGGAGTGTCGGCCACCACGCTGAAACCTTTCCCCTTGCTCTTTTCAAAGTCCTCCTTATAGAGCGCCTGTGAATTTATAACTCATCAGGATTCAGGAAACTTCAACCGTTCACCATTTCAAGATGAGACAAGAGAGATGAGACGCCTGAGGCCGACTTCTTAAAAAGGACCTGATGATAAAGGTCAGATGTTGTTGATTGCGCTGCAGTGCACGCACTCTTCTGCTAAACCTGACTCACAAATATACATAAACACACTCGTGCAGCTACTTCCTTGTAGGTTCATCCCTGCAGGAAACACGTGCAACATTAAACAACGCTGAAATGTTTATTTGAAAGTAAATCTGAGATCCACACACATTGCACACACACACAAAACCCATGCACACACACATACACACACAAGTGAGTCATGTTCTTGCTATGAGGAATATGCCGTCTCTGTGAGAGAGCTGGACTGCCGAGACTTTTATGGTTATAAACAATGAACAGGGTTGGTTGGATGAGACCAGAGGAGAGGACAGACAAGAGGAGGAGGAAACGGCTCTGGGTGTAAATGTGATCATGATGTTATCATAACAACCATGTAGCGGTGATATAGTTATGTTACATGATGCTTTCAAATGGTTTTACCCAAAAATGGACAGTCAGGGTGCAGCGGTCCAACAAAAACAGCTTAGAGGTTTTAATGAGATTAACGTGACTGTTTTGAAAAGTGACCTCACTTTAATCTCGTGTTTCATGAAAATCATTTGGTTCCTGAAATGCTTTTAAGTCACCGACGGGGTTCAAACTGTTCCTGCGCTCAAATTTGTCACTGTGAGAGAGGTTTTGTTTTCTTTGTGCACGTCGATGCACAAAGACGTTTTGCAAAGTTGCACCGTATTGATGTCACATTATTGGTTGGTCGTGTCACGAGTTGCTAAAAAGCAACTGTTATCTTAGCTATTGTTGTTGTTGTTAGCATTGTTGGCTAACATAGATAGATAGAAGTTGCACAATTTTTATTGCAACTTTGCAAAACATTATTATTGCATTAACTTTAACAGCCCTAAAGTGTGTGGAATTTTTTTTTACAACATTTGAGAATTTTTCAAAAATGTATTTTAAAGGTCCAGTGTGTAATAACTGTCAAGATTTATTGGCAAAATCTGAATATACTGCCAATGAATATATTTGTATAAGTGTATAATCGCTATAAAATAAAAAATTGTTTGGTTTTTGTAGCCTTATAATTGTTCTTTTATAGGGTTTTGCTTTAGAGAGTGTCGCCATCTTGCACCACCATGTTTGAACGGCAGCCCTAACAGAAAATCCAGCCAGCCAGAGACCATGATTCGTGAGTTTCGGCGTGCCTAATAAACCAATGAAGGAAAGAAGGTAGTTGTTAGTCGGTAGAGAATAGTGAGAAGTTTTTGAGTTATAAACCTGAAAATTTGCAAATGGAGCACAAGTTTTTTTGTCCTTGGAGGCCACCGTCACGGTTTTCCCCCCATTTCACACACTGGACCTTTAAATGACTCAAGACGTGAGTGACGCACCTGCATCTAACCTTTTGGATGTGCTTTTCAGTACTTTTCTGTTAGAAAATGACTCATTTTTTAATATCAATTACAATTTATTTCTTGAAGAAAACAGTTTAGAGTCAGTATTTCTGTGCAGGCCCGGCTGCACGTACAGCAGGACCTCTACAGTGAAAAGTCTGTGATGAGTCCTGTCAGCTCAGGTGATCAGATCTGTCTCCTCTCTGCAGGTTTTAACTTTTAACAGTTGACTGTAACAGGACACAGACTCCTACCTGTCCTGATGATATTAAGATATGAAAAACAAATGCTGAGACAACAATCTGCAGAGTAAAATTCAAACTGTGAAGTGCATCTCTTTAATTTTGCGTGACTTGCAGGACTTCATCCCTTTGATCAGGTTAAGGTGCTGGCGTGAATAGTGTGAGTAGATTAGAGATTAAGAACAGTGAAGGCAGCCAAGGAGGCCGAGTTGAGCCGGTGCCACATGAGAGACCGGTGTGTTTTTTTTTCTTCTTTTTTTAAAAACCCACTGTTCACTTTCTGATCAGTCAGGAGGAACATTCACACTACATGAAGCTCAGTTTGGTCACTGAAGCTCTCAAATCTTCACACCACAGTTAAACAGAAGCTGTGTTGCTGTTTTTTTTTTTTGGTATTTGCTCAAAGGGCTCGTTTGATTTAATCGGAGGAATCCAATTGTCACAAGTGCAGAGCTGAGAGGAGCGTCCCAGTCTCCTGCTGTGAGACAGACAGAGGAGACAGACGATACACCGAGCCACGGTGACGCAACCAGATTAGGACGAGTATCTGCTGCAGCGATGATAGCACAGGCAAGATAGGACGGATCAGCCGGGGGCTCGCTCACCTGACTGTTCAACATGGTCTGTTGTTTGAGGCGCAGGTTCTCGGGGGTGTCGGTCACTATGGTGAAGGAGGTTTTGGGATAATGCCTGAAAACACAGGAACAACATAAATACTTAAATGTCTCTTTGTTCTAATGAAAATAAAAACAACAGAAAACAGATGAAATCATTTTTTGGCAAGAAATAAAACTTAATTCATTCAACAGATTAACACAAGAACTTTATTCCTGCTAAACAAATTAACACTTATTTTAGAAAAATGCAAAAACAAGAGAAAAATCTGAGTTAAGTCAACGGTGGATATTGAATAAAGAGGGTTTACTTTGATTTATATCATCATAATATGAATTGGACACAATTGTACTTATTATTTTCAATCCAGGAAAGAAAACAAAACTGCAGATATTTTCTGAAGAATTCAGTTGTGTTTTTAATGTTCATATAAGCAACTAATATCTCATTATTTGTATTTTTCCTACTTGATTCTATTATCATTATTTCTGCTATTAAAGGCACAAAGCGATAGATAATCTGAAGGATTTTGTAATATTCAAGACCTCTGGGCGTTCACATGAGCAGCTTATTGAGCCTTGTTTATTATTGCATCATTTAGTTATTTGCAAGTTTCATAACAGATTGAAAATAGCAAAAACTGCAATTTATTTTTGCCTGTTGTCAATTTATGGACGATGACATCTGAGAAAAGACAAATGTGCAAACATCGGGCAGGACTTGGACTGAAGAACTGTTGGTATCACATGACTCGGTCCGTCTGTTCACACTTCTCTTTTCTGTCACGTCCACACACGAAACCTGATGATTACTCGTGTTGTGACAGGTTGTGTTTGACATGAAACGACCAAAACTCTGAATAATAATGTGGAGGTCAGTGTGGTTTGGAGTGGACACTCACATAGTGCAGTAGGGTTTCTTCTCAAATCCTTTGTAGTTGTTCATGCTCAGGGCCATCTTACAAACCTCACAGCTGAAACAACCTTTGTGCCAATACTAAAGAGAGAGAAGAAGAGAGAGAGAGGGGTAAAAATATGAAAATATATTAAAATCTGATTCTGAGTTCAACAGGTTGAAGTTCTAGCCACTAGGAAATAAACATCCTGGAGGCCTGCGGTGAACTCTTAATACAGAATTCTCATTTGGTTTTGCTGATACTTTAAATTGATGCACATGGTAAAAAAAAACAAAAAACAAAAGAACACACAGGACACAGTGGGAAAATCCCTGAGACCACAGCTGCACTGAGCGGCTGCCAATAAGTGACAGTTACACTGCGAAAATTTCAATATGAGAATGAATAATGTAAATTAAGATGAATATTAATTACAGTATTAGAGGCAATAGAATAGCATTTTTGAACTAATCAAAAAAATGTTGTATAAGATTTTTTTGTTTGGGTTTATGTCCAAAACAATGAACCTGAAGGGAACACAAAAAGAATAAAATCCTCGATTTGTCAGTGATTTTCACGGAGAAATATCTAAAAATATGAATTGCATGATTCAGACTTTTCTTATAAAACTACGTTGTTGGGTTGTTTGTGCAAAAACATGTGCAATACTTAAACAAAAGTCTGTCCCCTGTGCAACTGTGCATAGTAGAAACACTGTGCAGTGAGGTGTACTGTTTGACCTTTGTGGTGCATTCAATATCTTGGAAGAAATCAGAAATTTCAAACATTAGAGAGTAATCCAGCTCAGTGGAGTCAGGTTAATCTGCTCCGATCTTTGATTAAGTTGATTAAATTAACCAAGACTGAGATTAGCTTTTATCTGCTACAGATACATTATCAGATCTCACTGTTGCAGATAATAAGAGACACACAATCACATGCACACACACACTGCAGCCTGCCTATCATTTTCCTTTCTTTATTTTCATCTTTTAGAGGTTTATTCTGACCCATGTTTATCTACCGGATGTGGTTTTACTTCCCATCACTCCCTTAGCATGTGTGTGAATGGGGTATAATTGTTTATTCATTTTGGTTGTGCACAAGTAAACAAAAATACAACTTTTGGGGGGGCTAAAATTAAATTATAACAATAACAACAGGTCTAGCATTAAAGTAAACATGACTACTAGACATGACTAGAGAAAACTAACTTATACTGTAATCAAGTGTCACTTTGTGAGAATATTGAACTTAGAATAATTAAATGGTTTTATTATATTTTACGAATATCACTGATTAAATCTTTAGTGTCATCTGGAAAACCTTGTTTTTCTTTTTCTTTTTATTGTTGCATGGGGTTAACCCCGTGTGACCTTACCTTATCAAGGCAGTTTATTTTCTCTGTGGGGTAAACTGGTTTTCTGCATCTTCCACAGGGCGGATTCATGATGGCGAAGGGAGTCTTCACAAACCAAAAAATAGAAAATAGAAAAAAAGGTTTTTAAAAAAATCACTGATTCACCAGAATAAAAGTTCTGAGAAGTGAAGTACAGGCAGTGATGAGCAGCTGGGACACGGACAGTCCTCCTCTGCGCCTTCAGGCATTTCATTAATATACAGGGGCGACCTAAAGGCAGGAGGAGTCAAGCGTGCAGCGTGACGCCTTCAGGAGCAGTCGGATTTGGGAAGATTTATGTGAATGTGCGAATAAGTTACAAAACGGGCCTCGAAATAGTGTGTAGACAAACGTCGAATGACTGTAGTAGTGATTTCATGGGAACTGTGTGACTGTTATACAGATCACAACAATAACAAAGGCTGTTTGTGTTTACAATTGAGCGATATTTCCACATAAGACTGAGAAGTTGTGAATTACGAGTTCCTGCGAGGTACCTGAAGATGGCTTAAAATGCATTAGGATGTGTAGCCTACAATAACCTTAAAAGGAGACACAAACGATACCACAAAGTAAGTTAATGTCGTCTAAAATACATTGAAGACTCTATAATACCCGTTCATGGCCACAAAAGTTTAATTTTGTTGTGATGTCTGAGGTTGTTTCCCCACGAAAAATTAACACAAGCCCATTATGAAGTCCTTCGTCGGGTCTGAAACGCTTTTGTATTATTAACCAGGTCAGAAACAATGGCTGTAGGTTAAGAAGACACACTAATGACAAAAATGGTAGAATAAACGATAAATCTGTTGTAACGTTGGATGGACGCTGTCTAACGTTACTGTGTGTGGTTGGCGGTCTCTGCTGGACACTGCGATAAATCACAACCAACGTGTAATCCCGGACGTTAGCGAAATGCTAAACTATGTGATAAACTAGCGTTTAGTGACAATGCTAACGTCAACGCTAAACAACAACAAAAACAAAACCATTATCATACCAGAAAATGTCGAGCCCATCTAAAAATGTATACGGATTACCCCTCCATGAAAACGCATCGGGGGTATAGCTCAGTGGTAGAGCATTTGACTGCAGATCAAGAGGTCCCCGGTTCAAATCCGGGTGCCCCCTCTTTTCTGTACTGCCGTAGTAAATCAACATTTTGTTTTCACCGATACCTGTTAGCTAACGTTAGCGAATATTAGCCGTTGATGTTTTTGTGGTTAACCGCTAACGTTACAAACAAACGCCGCCGTACAATGTTACATTGGTTGAATTTTTACATTGTAAGCTTTTTATCAAACCCCAAACACGGACCGTTATATATAATATTTACGTTGTTTCACTGTTTTATTATTCATTGAAACTAATATTTAATCACCAAAGTTAGCATAACTCGGTCGTGGACCCCACTCCAGCACCCCCTCCCTGGAAATGGTATGTTCCACCTGTACTAGCTTGATCCACCTGATGGTAAAGTACAAAAGTGAATTTAAATTGGTAAAATTTTGCCTCGTAATGTTTCTTCATCGACCTGTAATCTTACATAATTACTTGCTTGTGTGTCATTAATTAAGATAATTTGATTCGTATTCTGTGGCCTGCCAGCATTGGTTAATTTATGCTAATAAGAAGAACCTAACGTTAATAAGAGCTAACAGGAAGTTTTCATTGTTAAATTAACAGATGAGAAAACTTCTTTGACTTGGTTAACCAATAATGATATTAGTTACAAGATAAGTCAGCATGTTTGTATGTAAGTATTAAACTTATTATACGTAATAGCTAAAGTAACACTAGCTACAGGACTTTCTGCTTGCTATTTAGCTCCATGTGTTCATCCTCAATCTGCTCTGGGATATTATAATGATTTAGTCTGTCGTCTGGAATAACTGTGTGTGCTTTTTGTAACTATTCTCATGGCTCTACCATGTGGCAGTGATTTGCTAGTTAGTACTCACCTGACAGTGGAGACCATTTCTTCCCCCATAGAGCAGTATTATTGATATAGATGCAACGTAGCCAAGGTTGTAATATATGCGGGGGTTAGGGAGCTTATATCTCTCCCAAAAAATAAATCCAAGCAATACAACCAGCCATAATTGGTTGAGACCATTCTGCTCAGGCCAACACATGATTTTAACTTGTTGGTTCCTCACATAACAGGAGAAAAAAACACTGACTTGACTGTAACCATTAACAGGTGTGTCTGACATATTCATTGTAATAACCTGAAGGTGATCTGTGCCATTCATTTTCATCTACCGATCAACCACAGGATAAATACCAACACTCACCACCAGCTTTTATTAGAAGACATTTAAACAGAAAGGTCCCAAAGAAAACTGTCATAACAACTTGATGTCTCTAAAATTCATCCAAACAGTTTCTCCAGAGATGTTTCGAGATGATCATTATAATCACTATCAGTTATATAGCTAAATATCTGTTGTAGTCCAGAGATATAACATTTTATGAACCAATCGTTGCTCGCGTAGAAGTTTCAAGAAACAAAAAAAATAACTCCATAGACTGGATAAAAATGAACAAACAAACGAAAAAACAAAACAAAACACATTGTTAAGTTGAGCTGTACATTGGTTTGCAGTATGAAGGCTAGTTCAATACATTCCCTGACATCCCCTTGGATCGATGGGTTTTTGTACAGTTACACATTTTGCATCTCATCGTTTCTGTACAGTCGACTTCCTCTCCGACCCTCCAACCTTTGGCCGATATGGCTAATCTCCTGTACGTGATGGCAAAGAGCGAGATACACAGAGAAAGCTGGCAAGAGCTACAAGAGCGGGTTACAGTAAAAACACTGTCCAGCCGCCAAGGTTGGAGTAGTTGGGGGCATCTTGTGTTGATGGTCTGCCTGATCCTTGTCGTCCATGTTCTTCCTCCTGCAGTGCCGCTACAATCCTCAAGATGGTGTCCTTTCTTCTCCTGACTTGAGTCCTGCAAGTCCTGCAAGGACTCTCTAGCAACACTGCTCGGCTTCAATGAATCCTTCTTTTTCGTGACCCCCGAGCTCGACCTCAGCGTAACTGGAGTGGCAGCCCTGGTTTCTGAACTTCATGGAGGGCCAGTAGTTATTGGTGCGTCGCTGCAAAACATCAGACAGTAAGTTACTGAAGGCCGGGCAGCAGTGTGTAAACTGAGGTTGTCTTTTCTTACCTGCATGAGGTAGAACGGTGGAGCCACTGTAGGGTGTGTGTTGATGTAGTAGACAGCCAGTAAGGTCAGAGCCACCAGCAGAACCAGGGCGGCAACTACACCTGCTATGATGGCTGTGTTCTCTGTTATCCCCTTATGCTTTGGAGCGCCCGTCTGTAAATCTGAGAGGAAGGAAATGAGAGACTCTTAGGGTAAAAAGGCTGTGGCTTTGTACAGTGGCATGCAAAAGTTTGGGCACTCCTGGTCAAAACTTCTGGCTCTTTTGCAATATTTTAAGCAATATCAGTGTATTATTTTTGGTTTCTACAGTTTTAGTTTTAGAGTGAAAAAGGGAAACAAAGCATCAGCCTGCAAAAGAATGGGAAACCTAGGAGACTTGAGCTCTCAGATAACTTTGACCAATGTATCAGACAAGCTAAATGCATCAAATACACAATCCAACAACTCCACAACGCTAAATGGACAAGTTGTGAGCTGCACATTCGCCACGCTATGAGATAATAGAGGAACGTTATGAAACAGAGTTGTTTTTGAGGTAAATACAGAGACTGCTTGCTGAAAAACTGCTCCCGACGGGAACATACATCAGCTGCTTTGCATGAATTTACTTCCAAAACAGCTCTGGCTCATAACGTTGTGTTATTATCTCATAGCGTGGTGAATGTGCAGGTCACAACTTGTCCATTTAGCATTGTAGAGTTGTTGGATTGTGTATTTGAAGAAATCCCATGAGCCTCCGTAGCATAGCTCTGAACAGCTTGCAGCTCTGCTCCGCTGTTCTAAAAATAGCTTGCACTGACAAATAAAGGTAATGAACCTACTCCTAAAACTATAGGGATTATAGCAATGGGCCAATTTGCCAAAATATTGAACTATCCCTTTAACCTTTACTGACATATGTTCACTCTGTGTTTCCCCTTAGATCCTTCCCGTGGAGAAACTCACCTCTAGTGACAGGCTGGTCCTCGAGCACTGCCGAAGAAGGCGTTGGACCCGGGGAGGAGTGGTTGAAGGAGCTCATAGACCCCTCAGGTAGAACCGGGTTGTAGTCCTCACACGTGCCTTTGGCCTGAGAGAATTCCCACAGGAATGACTCAAGAGACATGATTTAAGCATCAGCATGTCTTCGCTGTATACATACATGGATAGATCTGTCTCACCTCTTCAGGGCAGTTATAATCTAACCACTCCTGTCTGTGCCGGTCGATACCGTCAGAACATCTGGAAAACAGCAAGAGCAAAATGAGAAGAGCCAGGTTCTCCTCTTCTCTAAATCTTTAGCGCTGCCGCTTACACCTACCGTTGAAGTGTGTTGCACCAGCCACAGCCGGTTGTCAGGTTGGACGTCAGGCAGAGGTCACAGGTGGTGTGCTGAAGACAAGCTGTAAGGAATGAGAGATAAGAGTCCTCTGGAGTTAGAGCGATGAATTAAAAGAGGTTGTCATCTGAAGGCTTGGTAATCTGAACACTCACTGGGTAGAGGAGTGAACTCAAAAGCAGATCCGCTAACGATCTTTGTCGTGTCGACCTCCACGCGATGGTACTCGTAGATGGTTCGCCGCTTAGGATCTTCAAGACAATTTAAAAAGACGTTATAAAATGTTATAATCCCAGTCTGCTAGTTTGTTACAATAAGAAGTCTTTGTTTTGACAATGAAAACACTTGATATGTAATAGGTAATAATAACAGGAAACATATGGCATTATTATTAGAGGAAGAAAAAATGTGTTTTTTAGTCACCATGGCACCAATAGACATCCAAAATGAGTTTAAAATCTGAGAAATAGACTGACCTGCAGCCTGTGAGGAGGACAAAAACGCCATGAAAGCATCAGACAGTCCCACTTTCACCGGATGCTCGGTGGAATTAATCTTCTCCACAGGCACAGGGACCTGAAAGAGCACAGCAGTTTGTTTTAACGCTAAATGAGATTTGTTCAGTTTCACCATAAAAAGTGATTAATTTGATCACAACACAGACGATGACGAGGAAATCATAACCTACATCTCTGTAGTTGAAAACAATGGTTCCGTTTCTGTGGAGAGCCGCCTGGAACGTAAAAGCCCCCTCGGCCTCTCGGTCCTTTAGCCGCACCTTGTCCCACTGTACCACGAATAGATTACCTGAGCACAGCGAGACACAGAGGCCAGTCAGAGACATCCAGGAGCTCCCGGGCTCTACACACGTCACCGAGGAGCTCCCATTTACCGTTGTCCGAGTACCTCACTGTTGAGTTTTTGGAGAAGCTGGGGTCGAAGTTGGCCATGAGCGGGGCAACGTACTGAGTGGCGGTCAGCATTCGATGGGTAATCTCCCCCATGAAGATGAACCCTGCAGGATGGAGGAGGGTGACAGAAACACAGGTAAATGTGTTTACAAATGCTTCCACATACACTTCTAATGCATGTTGCATTTTTCCTATTTACTACAACAATGTTAACCATGAAAATATATGAAATAAAACCACAATAGCATCTGGATATGGACCAAAATCAACAAAGACTATTGTAATTCATGAATTATTGAATATTTGCTTGTATTTAAACCTCTTAAATTTCACATTATCCCCATAAAGACGCAGTTAAAAGCAAGTAAAAGGAACTTTAAGTTAAGATTACTTCGATAAATACATTCAAAATGTGTCACTGTGAGACAGTGAAAGTGTCTATTTTTATCTCCACTACTGGACATTCAATCAATGTTAAATCAACAAACAACTCAATCTTCTTTGGATTCAAAATTTAGGACATGCACATCAGGCCTTTAGGCAATTAAAATCATCACAAAAAAATGAAGGCATGTACATTTAATTAGATGTATTATGGCCTGGCATGCCTGAAAATTTCCCCAGGGTAGGACAAAGTCTCCTTCAGTGCTTTGGTAGAGGTTTGGACTCCTGATTGGAAGAGGAAAGCAGTTTGATGAGATGATACCACGCCATGTAAATTAATTTAAAACTCACCGCCAGTTGCTACGATGATTTGTCTCAGGTAGTGTCCGTAAAAAGGGAAATCAAAGGAAAGTGCCACTCTCTGTGGAAAAAAGAAATATCAGACATGTTTTAATGTGAAATCAGACAGATATATACTGTGTATGTGTGTGTTTGTGCTCCTCTCACCGCTGCCTGCCGATGTGTGTTGGACAGGATCCCATGGATTCGGACTTGGCTCTTGTGCAGGGTGTTCAGATCGACCCACAATTCCTCAGTCTTTTTGTCAGTGGGACCGAAGCTCTGCCATCTGTAGTACCTGTTGGAGTCCTCCTGAGAGGCAGAGGGCACTCGTTAGGAAAGCAAACATGTCAGAACATGGTGAGAAAACCTGCTCTCTGACAACCGATCATTTAATTCACTGATGATTTTACTGTGCAGTAAAATTATTGAAGTTGCCAGTTTTCAACCCTCCAAGTGCCAGAATATTCATAGTGAACCTAATAATCCTTGTGTGTATGAGCCCCTCTTTTTAAAACATTTTTATAATCTAATTTGATAGCATCCATACTCACACATCTGTATATTTATGTTTGTAGAGGTCTGCAGCCTGGAATCTATTAAACTGCATGAATAATATGATGAATTTTCTCTTGTACAGACATTTTGACATGATGAACCAGAGAGGATCAGGATGGATGTTGCACTAGGAGAGTGGTTGTCATGAGGTGAAAAAACAAACACTGTTCTTCACACAAAAATGATTCTTCTTCTAAATGCAAATTATTCTGAGTCCTTGTCTTTGATTGAGCTGCTCATGAGCTATTAATTATTAAGATTGATGTTTTGTTGTCATTGCATATTTCTAGACAAGACTTTCTTTGAGAGCAGTCCCTATTATAGCCGCATAAATAATAAATAATAATAAAAAGACTAAACATAAGCATTTATAAAAGAAGGAATAAAAGGTCAGAGTGACCATCCGACCATAAGAGGAGATGGACCCGTTATAAGTTGTTAAACCTGGAGCCACTGCAGAGGGACGTCGGAGGCTTGGTTTCCTCTTATTTCTGTCCACACCGTTCCACTTGGGGGAGCTGTTTACACATTACACACAATGCTTTTGACAATGAGGACCTGCGTCTTCCCACACATATCTCGTCTTGATGCCATTATTAATGTATGCCATGGTTGAAGGTGACAGAGAGCAATGGTTCTGGGGTTTAGTGTGGGCTCAGAAAGTGGAGCAGTTAAATGCAGCGCTCTCGCTGCCTCTCCGGCTGCTCCATATACAGAAAGTGACCCACTTATTTCCTCCCATCTCTACTGCCTGACACCAGCCTGTGTTTTCTAGAGAGGAGGGGGGGAGTGTGGGATCTCTAGGTGAGGAGATGGGAACAATCATATACTTTTTTTTTTTCTCCTTTCTTTCCCTCACAGCTGACTGATTTGTTGAAGAGATTCCTGTTGGACAAGAGATGGAGGGCCTCGGAAATTGGGATCAGACCTCCCCAGAAAAAAAAGAAAAGAGAGAAAAAACCCACCACAGCAGCAGTACAACAGGGCTACTTGTGATCTTGTCCAAGTGAGTCATTCACGAGCACACACGTGTGCACATACGAACGCACAGCCACACGCTTAAACAAACACTGTAAGTTGGCAGGACAGGGTTGTCGTCTGTTTGCAATTTGAATTGTTCGGAGAGAGAAAGAGTGAGAGAGAGAGCGAGCGGGGGGAAAAAAGTACAACACAATTTATTTGGGGTTGAATTTTACTGAGGCTGATTCAAGCGAAAGACGAGTCGGAGACATAAGACAAATAAAACCTCATTATACATACGCACACACACACGCAGATCTGAAAGGTAATGAATGGAAAATGGCACAGGATTGGTCCAACTGGCAAACACCTAATAACAATGACCTGCGCTCAAAGCTTCTTAACTGTGTGAGAATAAAGATCGTAACCCGGCTTGACCTTTCTGCACAGTGATATCACAGCCCAGTGTTAGCATTAAAGCTCCTGCAGTGTCATTTCGGTGAAACCAGATAATAATAATAATAATTGGTTTCCTCTTGAGTCGTTTCTCCTGACATGGTGTTTGATGGTGTTGGCCAGGTTCTTGTGGGGGAGATGGAAATGTTTTGTTTTTCCCAAAGTAAACAGCAGCGTGTGACGTACCCATCAGGCCAATGTTATTTTTAGTTGAAACAAAAGCCACAGCAGCAGTTGCTAGGAGTGGTGAACAAAACGTTCTTATGAAACTCAAGAGATGAGACGTTTTAATGTCGTACTCTTGACATATTTATATCGGGTTATTATGCCTGTAAATCACTTCCACCACAGCTTGTAATGAGTTGTTACAGGCTGCTATTGATACGTCCAACTGCGCAGCATCAAGCGGCTTTATGGAAATCCCCATTCGGTCGTCTCTTGGCTCTCGCAAAAGCAAGTTAGCCTCTGCTAGCTGCTAGCTCATATTACACTGAGTAGCAGGCTTGTTACATGACACTTCAGAAGAGTTCAGGATGAAGTATTACATTTACCAGTTGACCAATTCAATAATCTGAAGTTACATTTGTCTTTTTTTCTCATAATACCAGCTGTTGAGACATATATCAGTGTTTTCTACTAGAGGATGCCAACATTATGCCTGTGACCGGCGGTGGTTTTAGTCTCAGTCCAGTTATGATCTCATGTAAAGAGGCTTCAGAAAGCATCCTTCTCTTCTTTTTTTTAACACTTTACTGTGTTAAGAAATTGCTTGCTCATCAATCCACATTAATCCAACTCCCAGTCGACACTGAGAAGCAATTTTAATGCTATTTTCACGTGTAATTAGTTCTTTTTAAAATATATTGGATGATGGATGATGTGTTTTGTGTGTGAGTGTGGGAATGTACAAAACATTGTGTGTATTTTATGTTTTATGGACTACAGATGGAAATTAGCTCCGTGCTAAATCTGGTGCATCCCATCTTTTTGTATTTTAAATGATTAATGCAAGTGCACATCCCTAAATCAAATCAAATCAAATCAAATTTGAAAAATTACAGTATCATGTGGTGAAGTTTCAGCTGCCGTCATGTCAGCATCTTATTAAACTGCAGATGTGCCGTGCAGGAGCAGACAGCTTCGCCATGGTAACTACTGATCTCACCAGTATCCGAGTCATGTCATCAGGGAGGGGGCTGATATCAACTCCTCCTCCTCCTCCACCTTCGGCCGGTGCGTCGCGGGCTTCCCTGTGCTTGTGTGCGGTCTGCTGGTCCCTCCTGGTTCTGTGAAAACCGGACGGATCCCCATCTGCCCGCAGAGGAGTCCGGCTCAGTGCATCTAGAACAGGAACAGGGATTGTGGTGACTGAGTAATGTCAACACTTACACGGAGGCCTGACGCTCAGACACATGAACACAGATGTGCTTTGAACTGGTGTCTGTTGTTTGTACATGTTTTTTAGTCATCCCTCGCCACTTGTTGACCATCGCTTCAGCCCAAACTATCCTCAACAAATAAAACAGCAGTTATCTGTATCCAAAACTGTTAGTTAATGATGCATTTGTGTGCTTTGGAGTAAATAATCTGCATCATTGAGACCTCTAAGACGTGTGAAAATGAGCTGGTGAATGAAAGGAATGAAATGTATTTGCCTTTCAACCCGCCGGTCACATCTGTTATTTATTGGTTTCCATAATTTGGATCATTAACAGTCAGACATGTATGCAGAAAAAATGAAACGCATCTTCATCTTCTTCTTTCTTGATCCATAACTCACTTTTTCTTTACATCTGTCATACAGAGCTAGAGCCGTGATCTCTTTTTAATTTTTAAAAATATTTTAAATGAATCACGTGTCACGCGTGTTTTGGCTTGTCATTAATTAATCGAAGCGCGACATGTCCTTTATCTGGTGCCAGCGCCGCCCCGACGAGCCAAACCTCAACTCACCACCTACATTTGTGTGGGTGTTCATGTCATCTGCTCAACAGATCATAGATGAATGTTTATATTTTTTCACATTTGCCTTCAGGAATGTATTTCTTTCGTTTCTGTCTTTCTTTTTTTTTTCTATGTTCACAGTAAATTGATCCATGACTCACTAGTTCTGTGCACATTTATGGTCGGCTGAGATGCTGCATCAGCAGAACTGACCGATTGTTTAACAGCGAGACCGAAGATCTCTGCTGTTTTCCTACCGAGGAAACAAGTCGAGGGACGATATCCAGTTTTTTTTGCTGTCTGGATTTTTATGTGAGCTGTTAGTTCACTGAACTGAAGCAACAGTTCATGTCATGAACATCTTGACAGGGGGAAAGACAAGAGCCGGCCTGAGGTTTCGGACCTCCCTCTCAGCCGCTTACGTTTGTATTTTTGTGTTTTTAACACACAACCAAATATGTAGACACCCTGGATCCTGTTTAAGCTTTTTTTTTCTAGTTGTGGTCCAGAGCCATTGTTCTTTTTTTGTGCCAATTAAGGCTGCACCATTCGTTATAGTTTATGCAACAGTTTGCATCCGTCCCTGTGGCCACTGCCCAAAAAGTTGTTTTTCCCACTGGTTTGGTGTGAAGGAAGGTGACTGTCCTCCACGGAGGCCTGACCTCAACCCCATCCGACGTCTCTGAGAGCAACTTGAACGCAGACTGAACCGGTTCTTATCTCCCCACATCAGTATTGGACCTCACTAATGCTCCTGCGGCCGAGTGGGAGCGAATTCCTGCAGCCAGGGCCTGAAGTCCTGAAGCAGAAGAGTTAGAGGCTGTTATAGCCGCACAATCACATATGACTGACATGTTTGGGTGTCTATATTATATTGACCTGCATGGTTTATCACCACATTCCCCTGGATGTTGCTTATGTGAATATAAATAAGTAACTTTTTAAAGGAGCAGTGCAACACCATGGAAACCTGTTGATCATCTTTCTTTGTTAGTTAAAGTTATGAAAACAGGAGGAAAGGGGGAAACCTCTACCCTGACTTTGTCTAAAGGTAACAGAAGCATCTGTAAAACTCAAAAATTGACCTTTTTATATCTCATATCTCATTTGCATAACCAGGACCAATAAATCAATATGTAATTAAGTTGCTTATCCCACTATTTAATGGCTGAACACTGCTCCGCATGCTGTCATGTAATGTTTTATCATCAGATACTTCGATGCACTTATTGCATAAAGTTTTAATTAAGATAATTTCTAGTGTGAAGTGAAATTAAAAAAACGACAAAGAGACTTTAGAGACGAAATGGGACAAGAGACGGAAACAACGAGAGGTTATCGCACACACGGGGGAGACGGCTTTTAATGAGGAATCTTGTTTGATTATGGTGCAGCGGAAGCTATTTCCACCAGCACCAGAACAAGAGGCTGCTAATTGGGTCAGATTGGTAGCACTCATCGCCATCATTACTAAACAGCTGAGGAGGCGTCAAACAGCAGGGGGGAAGGAAGAGCAGTGAGGAGGAGGCAGATCAGAGACTGTGCATTAGTTATTATCACAGAAAGTGTAAAAGATGATCAACTTTCTCCACAGATTTTCCAACGTCCTGAGCGTTGAACTTGTTTTTCTTTTCCTGGAACATCTCTGACCTTTTCTAACTGTCTGCATGTGGGCCTGGATGAACTTCCAACAAAGCGGGGCTAACAAGAGTTCAAGAGTGGGTGGGGTTTTTACATAAGGACTCGACTCAGGCTGACCTCAGTAGCGTCAGGTCTGGCAGACACATGTGTGTGAGTGTGAGTGTGTGTGTGTGTGTGTGTGGAACCTGCACTGGGAATGTGCAAAGTGGTGCAGAAAAACATCCTGGTGACTTTGAAACAGGGTCCAAAAAAAATCCTGAATGACTAGAATAACAGATGTGATGAATTTGCCAGCGCAGAGCAGATGGTTTAATTGTAAATACACACTCTGCTGCTGCTTATATTAGAATAAAAAAATCCACTGACTTTTCCTCTAAATTTAAAAGGTTTTGCTGCCAACTTGAACTGCCAGAGCTGTGTCAGTTTACATTGGTGCATCTGCAAAATGCCACATTTTTCCCCGCTGTTTAATCCATCGTATCTCCCAGCGGCAGGAGCGTTGACCCGGGTGTGAAAGAAACCTGCTAATCCAGCAGGTTTGTGTTGTATGATCGTTATAGCAGTAATTATATAACCGGCTATTTGGAGTTGCGATGGCACCTGGTGTCCGCCCGCCGTATCTGCCTCCTCAGATGTGCCTGCATTGCAGCAACCACCTTGCAAATCTAGTGGGTGTTGGGAGTCACATCGAACTAGGCCACAGCGCTTTGAGCCTAATACTGTGGATGTTCAGATTGTCTTCATTCATGGCATCACCGTCTCCCACACACACCTTTTTTTTTTTTTTTTTTACTTCTTCCCACTGATCTCACATGGTCTCTTTCTGTCCTTTTTCCCGAAATATACAGATGCTTCGTGCCCATTGGGTGCTCGGTTTTAAATCTCCAGCTCTATTTTTTGTCTTCTTTATCGCTGATGACAGACGTTTAAGAAACACACTGAGTCACGTTTTTACTATTCAACGACTGGACGGCGATCGAATCCACGTTCCTCGGCCTCGGAGACGAAAGCTGAATGTTCTTTCAGTCTGTTCAGCTGGATGAAGTCCATTTATGAAAAGCAAATTTCCGCCTGAAAAAAAAATCTTTCTCTGTTTAACTTCAAAACACGTCAAAGTGCAACTGCAGGTGAGGATACACCGAGGTAACATGAGAAAGAGAGAGCAGAAGCTTCTTTGCTTTTAGAGACAGATGCAGATGCAATGCAGAGAGGATACTGTAGCATCCAAGCAGCTGAAGAGAGACGTGATTAAATTTGCGGATACAAACAGTCTGGACAAACTGTCACAGTCCTGTTTTGTGTTGTTTTGTGTTGTGCTGTGAGGACGAGGCCCAGAGTCGGTATCAGGACGGGGAGGATTAGCGAAAGCACCTGCGGTCGTCTGGCAAACGGAGCGATTGGTGAAAGAGTAATCACAGAGAGTCAGGTCACTGCTATGTGTGTCATTGTGGTTTTTTGGTTTTAATACACTGCTTTTTATTGTAGAAGGATGATCTGTGTTAAAACGGAGAGCCCGGAGCTTATGGCGTGGGAGGAAGCCATTTGGCACCTTGCTCCGAGAGGAACAGCAGTAACCATAACACACAATCACAAACACTGGCAGCTGGACTGATAAGGACCCGAAACAGAAAGGGGAAAATTGTTGCGTTGAGATAAATATGAAACGAATGGATCCGATTTTAGAGTTTATAAAATGTTCGAATCAAGTGATGAACTGTCGCTGAGTTGTTTTTTGTTTACATTTGGAACCGATGGTCCTTTTTTTTTTTAATAGTAGACGACACGTAGATCAGGTTTTCACATGGACTCAGACAGATGTTTTCCTTTTTTCAGTGCTGTGGTATTTATAGTTTTTACAATAGATTTTCTAAGTCAGAAAAGTACAGTAGTGAAATGCAGCTTAGTTGAAAAGTTTGTGAAAAAGTGATGCAACTAACGACCGTCTCATTGATCTGCCAGTTGCTTTCTTGATCAATCCGTTGTCAAAAGTATGTGTAACAATTTCCTAAAGCCTGAGGTGATGTCATCAGATCACCTGGACAAACAGTGAGTTTCTCCAAAGATAATAAATTTACTAAAAACTCTTTAAGGGCGAAGAATAGAAATAAATCCTCACAGGAACTGGACGTGGAGCCGGGAAATGTTTCATATTGAGTCAAAAAAACACACGAATAATGAATGATTATCAGAGAAGTTGTGATTTATTTTATGATTTTATCGGCTAATCGATGCAGATCTTTGCAGCTCTGAAGTTCAAACACTTGTGGTTTACCCAGCGGCTCCAATGCAAATAGTCCAGAAAGCTGAGAAACCTTTCGGCCTTTGTCACAGTAGATTCCTGTCGGGTGATTCTTCTACTTCAGACTGAAGCTCGTTAAGACTTTCTCTCTCTTTAACCTAGAAAAAGTTTAAAATGGGGTGTTTTGTTTTTTTAGCTCATCTAGGTCATTTGTCTGGAACCTCAGTCCCACCTTGTCGATTGATCAGTGCAGGTTTAGATCAAATATCGGTCCCGCACAGATCAGTAATCATCAATATCCATCAGTGTCTCATGTTTCTCCTGAACTTGTGCCTCTTCGTCTGAGGTCTGCGTTGACTCCAGGAACATTTGTGTTAAATCATCGTAGCTTCACCGTCATCACCTAAAAAAAAAACTGCTTTAACATTCACTCAACCAAACGTCACATTGAGTTTGATTTAAAAGGAGCTGTTTCTACATTTGAATCAATAACACATGACTCCAGCATTTTAGGATGAAGTCACATCCATCAATCTTTTTTTGGATAATATCTGTTATTGGATCACTGACTGAACTAGAGATAAAGCTTTGGGCGGAGCCTCCATCCACACAACAGCAACAAAAGAGCATGACTTTTACAGTTTTGCAATTTTGTTTTAAAGGGATAGTTCACCCAAAATTCAAATTTCACTCATCATCTACTTTACAGGGGGGTCTGTGCAGCAGTATTTGTCCATATAATGGTTGTGAATGGATACCAGGTTTCTTTGTCCAAAAAGACACACCAAAAAACATCCAAATACCTCCATACTGCTCGTCTGTAATGTCCCTCTTGTATTGAAGCCCAGACATGAGATATTGTTCTGAAAAAAAAGTAAATAAGTATATTTCAAGCTTGTTTGTAGCGGAAGCTCCCAGTGTCTCAGTTCACTGCTCTTCCTGTGTCAGTGCAAATCTCGTGTGATTTGCACTGACCGGCGGAACAATTTCTCATGTCGGGGCTTCAATACAAGAGGGACATTACAGACGAGCAGTATGGAGGTATTTGGATGTTTTTTGGTGTGTCTTTTTTGGACTGTATCCATTCACAACCATTATACTGTATGGACAAATACTACTGCACGGACCTCGACATGAGGGTGAGTACAGTAGATAATGAGTGAAATTTGAAATTTTGGGTGAACTATCCCTTTAAAGCTGTCTTTTTTTGTTTTTAAAAACCAGAAACCCAACCTGTCTTTTCTCATGAATGATCATGAGCCACACCTGCGTTCACGCCGGCCAGAATCTGCTCCTGTCATTGGAGGTTAATTCTACTTTTGTAAGATTTTGGCTGCGACGCCCCGAGCTGCTGATGAAGAGCAGACGCTGCTCTGACCTTTGGGAGAACAGGAGCAGCCATTGCAAACCATTTTTATGTAACTCTGCCGCTCTGCAAAAGACATTTGGCATCGTGCAGGGATGGATGGCACAAAAAAGCCGCTGCTCCCTTCACTCATCACAACATCTCCGCAGCTTCCAGCAGCTCCTACTTAGCAATGACTTGTTCCACTTTTTCTGCGGCGAGAGGATGAAGTTGTCAGGGTGACAAGTTGAACCAAATCAACCGGATTTGATGGATTTTTTTTTCTTTTTTTTGTAGTGGCTTTGTAGATGAACATGGGCTTTAAAGTCGCCGTATGTCGTGGGTGTGCTGTCACGCTGGTGTGTGTGTGTGTGTGCACAGTGTGTCGGGTTGTCCTCTGCAGAACGAGGCCCCTGATCAGAGGAACTGGGACCACAGGAGAGGCCAGAGAAAGTGGAGCAGTGCTGATTGTTGGAGGAGGAGGAGGAGGAGGAGGAGGAGGAGAGGCAGCGGAAGAACGGGGGCTGGCTAAAAATAATGTATCTCCAAGGAGAACAAAAATACATTCACACACATACACACACACACACACACGGGATGACAGCAGTATACAGAACATATACAGGAGATGCACACGAACACATTGAGGTGAAATGAAGCAACAAAAACAAAAAAAACAACAACAACAAAAAAGCCAGAAACTCTCAGCTGCTGCTCTCGTTGACTTTTTTTAAAACTTCTATAAAACTCCTGCAGGAATGAAACTGTAAATCATCACTGGAATCACTGGTCAACCCCAAACATTTACTCACTAAAGCGTCGGATTTCCGATCACGTGACCTGTATTTCTAAAACAGATGCAACACTGAGATGACACTTTCTTTTTTTTTCATCTTTAAAACCTGAAATACAGACCTGCACACGCACACGCCCTTTCATCATGTGCTTCCTGAGACTGACACAGAGAAATGTCAGGAGACCTGTTAGCTGCTTCACTCACACATAGAAACACAAGAACCAAGAATAGGAAGGAAAAAAAAAGGGGCATAAAAATACTTTAAAAAAAACAAAAACACTTTTTGAGTTCGCCTCGCTGCCAGAAGTTGCAGCAAAAGAATTCAGGTCAGGTCTTTTTTGGTTTTAACCCTGTCAGGTGTGCAGCTCTGATGTTTGTCCTGAAGAAAAGCAGTGAAAATGGTGTTGACATTCGACAGTGTGCGTGTGAATACCTGAGTGTGTTTTGTTTCTTACCTTCGTGCTCTCGAGCCCAGACTCTGCCCAGCTCAGCCTGGGAGAGACAGATGAGGAGAACAGCACAAAGCCCCATGTCCAGCCAGCGACTCTGTCTTCTCTTCTCCCTCCTTCACCCAACTCTTAATCACTCCTCTCTCCTCCTTCTTCTTCTTCTTCGTCTTCTTCTTCTTTTTTATTATTTCCCCCTGTTATTTCCCCCTCTCTCTCACTCTGCAGGACGAACGGGGCTCCTCACTCCTCCACTCCCCCGCCTGTTGTCGCTCTCTCTTTGCCTCTGCTCTCCCACACAGCTGCTTTTCCTTCACCTCTTGTTAAGGTTTGCTGCTTTTCTCCCTCCTCTGTCTGTCTCTCCTCTCAGCTTTGTGTCCTTGTTTGGCCCTCAGAGCAACTTCAAGGTTGACTGGTCCATGGTAGCAAAGAAAAAAAAAAAAAAGCTGAGACACAACCGAGACTCAAACGCTGAGGTTTTCTTTTTCTTTTTCTATTTTTTTTAAACAGATTATTTTCTGCAGCTTTAAATATCCTCTCTGTCACTGTCTGTTCGTCCGTCTCTCTGTTCTGTTTCTGTCTCTGACACAGCTCTGGACTTTTGTAAGACTTTCCTCCCCAAAGAGGAAATATTTATGTATTTCACTATTTTTTTTCTGTCCTTGCAAACCTTTAAAAAAAAGAAAAAAAAGAAAAGTGGGGGTTGGCGTTGGGAGGAGCATGTCTCCCCCATGTGGAAGCACGTTGAACCAAAACAAATGTGATAGTTAAATGGTTGACATCTTTAGGAGAGCTTCCCCTGCGGTTTGTGTGGAGACATTTTACATGGATTCATGCAATTTGTGCGTTTTTGCGTTGAAAGACGACGAAGATGAAGCAGTTTATAGAGCTGGGAGATGAAAAGGCAAAGGAGATTTTAGTTGTTTGGCATTGTTAAAGCTCTGTTTGTCCCATGTTTTTTTTTTAATATCTTTATTGATCATACAACCCCCCCTTCATCTTTAACAATAGAGACTGTATATTAAATTCAATTCAATTGAACGCCATCAGTGTCTAAAGAGTTTCATACAGTTTAAAATCAAGACCATGAGCTAGTTTCCTCAGCAGGAAATGGTCTTGTTGTGGAGCCGAAATGACAGGCTGATTAATTGATTGGTCTATTGACAGGAGATGAATCGGTCCCTTTTATAAAGCAAAATCCCTCCAAATTGACTGGATGCAGACTCTGCAGTTTGGACAGTTAGTTGGACAAAACAAATCAATCAAAGATATTTAACTTTTTTTTTTTGACTGATGCTTTCAGACACCAATAATTAATAATTTTGTCTCAGTAGTTTCACTCTTTAATCTAAAACAGCCACAGGTTTCTGATATAATCTGCAAAACATGACCGAATAATTACTCAGAATGAGAGAAGTGCATTCATTGGGGACTATTTTCAACTGCGGATCAATACAATACAATTGCTCTCGTGGCTTGGACGGTGTATTTTAAGTGGTATATTATCTCAGAATACGCTGCAGCCTCATGTTCATTGTAATCTTCACCCTGTGATGCATCGATGTGTTTCTAATCGCTTTAGGAGGAACAATGAAGCTTGTTAGTCGATCACTTTATTGTTTACAGTCGGGAAAAAAAAATAGCTTGATGCTTTTATGCTCATGATAATAACTCACAGTGGGATGTGATGATGAAATACCAGTGGGCGCGCTAGTGTTGGGACAAATATAGTTCTTGAATGAGTCGTGAGCTCCCCTGCTGCTGCTGCTGGTATCTTCACACAATGTTTAATGCTCTGTGCATGTTCACAGGTAGGAGTCTTATTAAACTGCTGCACACCTGTTGCAGGTGATAAAATGTTGTGTTCAAAGCCGCTCCATCTGAATTTCAGACTTCAGTTCACAAGATACAAGAAAGAAAAGAAGCTAAAGTCACGTTCATATGAAGCCGAAACCACCACAGTCTTTGTCTCAGACACTTTGCGCCAGCAGCAGGTATCGTCTCTTCTTTCTTTCTTTCTTTCTCATGAGTCGCTCCTCTCTGTTATTATAAGGCCAAAACTCTGGATTTTGGCAGTTTGGGCCTCATATTAACAACACAGATGTGAGAGTTATTCAGACTCACCGAGGCTCTGACTTCACATTCAGAATAAACATGTGGATTCAGGAGCAGAGTGAGGTGTGTTCGTGTTTATCCTCTGGACAATAATATAAAAACAAATACTTTTCTATAGTCCCATGAAGTGTTTATTAGAGCAAATACTTGACTGTCATTTATGGAAAAACTGAATAGTAAACATATAAACAACTCCTGATTTTATAAGACACCTTCCAGTCAGAATGACACAACATATTAACACCTGAATGAAGGAGACTTCATTTTAATTGAAAAAGGCAAATGAAACAGTCCACACCAATTCACATTTTATTTTTATTTTTATCGTATCTGTGTTTAGTTTACATGGAAATTATGTTTTCAGAGGTCGAAAACTGTAGCCTGACAAGCCAGATTATGTCATTAAAATGTATAGTCTGGCAACGACCGGTAGACCTCGGCTCAATCCAGGGGGCGGTGTGACGCTACGACTAATCGGAGCAAAGAGCAGGATGACGTGGGTAGATGTTTTTCACCGTCGCAAGTATGTCGTCATGGCGTTAAGCCCGCCCAACGACTCTCTAAACAGACAGAGCGCTGTGATTGGTGAACACAAAAGGTGGTCGAGACTCAAAAAGTTCCTGTGGCTCGTTTCTAGACTGACCTGAGGAGCAAATATATTGCTGCCACTAGGGTGCGTCTAGATTCCTAGGCTACGAAAACTGTATATTTTGGAAAAAAGAGTCTCACATAGACAACCGAAACTGATCTTTTGTGAAACAATGAAGTCATAGCCCCGATTCTCTAACTTGTAACCAGAGCAACAACAACAACAACAATGATGGACTTATTTGGACTGGCAAGACTCCCAATCAATATTTGATAATAATAATATTTGAAGTTTGTTTACAGCTTCTCTTCTTCTCTGTTGTTGCTGTGTTTGTGTTGCAGCGTTACAGCGCCACCTACAGGCCTGGTATATACATATATATACTTAAGTCGTTTTCAGTGGATTTGTGTGTTCCGCAGACGTGGCCTAATTGGACTAAATCTAACACACGCGCTCCGACCGTCCGGTGGGAACGATGCTGACGCTGCTCCACCTTGTTCTTCCTCATAAACTGTTTGTTTTCCTTCATTTGATAAAAAACAAACACGGTGACTTCATGGGGGAATTCTCTTTTTTTTTATGGGACCAGTAAGACCAAATGACTTCCTTACAGAGTTTCTTAGTTCGTCGATGGATGTGAGAAGTTCATTATTTACTTAGAAACGTCCTTGAGAGTTGCTAAATTTCAGCCAGACCTCCGACCTTTACTTTCATTGTTCTCGTTATCGGTGAACTTTTTCAAATTAGTTCTTTAATAAGCAGGACGTTGTGTCAGCATGAGTAACGGAGTCTGACATTTTAAGGCTCAAAGCCCTGCAGCCCTGCAGTCTGTTTATACTGCGCTGGGCGTCTAAACAGGCAGATGTGGTCCCGCACATGTGTGCAGCCGGCACATACGGTCCACCACGCACATAAACTGTGGGCTGCACATGTCCGCATGATGTCGTCGAGCTGTCAGAGCGAAGCCGCGAGGATGGAGAGAAAGTGTCACTTGAACTTTAAAGTCATTACCAACCCTTTTACCAACGTACTGGAATACTTATGTCGTATAAACAGCAGTCACATCTTACTTTGAATCAAGTTGATTAAGTTCCTCGTGAAATATTGTTTTATGTATGCTTTGTTAAATAGAAATTAAACCCAGGACTGACTACCGCAAACTAATGTTTGTGATGTAAACACAACAGTTCGTACATCTTTATTGTCCCATAGAAACAGATTCATTTGGCAGTAAAGCAGCACTGACATTAAACATAAAGACAGGACAACGTACGGTAAGTGTTATTTATACACAAAAAAACGAGTAAAATAAAATATTTATCTGTTTAAATAAAAGAAAATTGTACCAGTTGCCAAACATGTAGTTGTGAACACTGTGTGGTCTCCAAATAATCTTCTGAAGCTTCTCCTGTTGTGCGACGTTGTTATGGAGGCCGTCATCAACATCTGACTCAGACAATGCATGTGCTTTTATTTATTTATTTGTTTAATTTTATTTCCCTCCTTTTAATTTGTCGCCCCCTCTTTAGCCAGAACAGGCCTATGATAAAGACGTTTTTTTGGGGGGGGAAACAACAATAGAAGCCACACACAAACACACACACAAAGCCCATTACCCGAGCTGCCATCACTGAGTCATCAGTGGCACTGGGGTGTAATTCAGTCTGGCATTCATATGGCCAAATTGTATTAAAGGGGAAAGAGATGGGGGTGGTATTGGTGGTGGGGGGTCAGTAATTCTCATGGAGGTTGACTGCCAAAAGGCTAAATAACAAACATGCAGGTCCAAATGAGAAGGAGAGGAGAATTCCCCTGTTTTCTACTTAAAAAAACGTCACAAATCAAGATTCCCCGCAGGACATTTGTTGTGATTCTGAAATATAGATATCAATAACTCGGAAAATATGACACTGGTGACCCTTGCTCCACTTTTTCATCTTGCCCCCTTTCTTTCTTGTTTCCTTATTTTTCTTTTTTCTTTTTTTTTCTGTAATCTGGCACAAAGGAGACACAGGGCTGTTTCCCATTACAGAGGGAGTCACACTCATCTGTCTCCTTCCAATTGGAAACAGGTTATAGGGAACATTATTTAAGCCTTAACATAAATGCAGCTCAGACATCTGAGAAACACAACTTTGGATTTTTGATTGAGGTTATTTTTAATGATGACGTGGATCTATTTATTCTGTCTGTTGACCTAAAACCAAAGACAAATCTATTATTAATTTTAAAATCAATAACTCTTTTGACAGGGGCGTCGTGTTTAAATAATCATACCGGACAGATACGGACTTGGTTATTGGAAGCTCATGGGCAATTATATGAAAAGATTTCCCATTGATTATTTAGGCTAGGCACACGTGTTACGTAACCAATACAGAATAAATCAATATCAGGACCCTTTTCTGCCTTTAAAAAAAACAGCATCCAGTTACTTTTATTACACAAAAGGTCTTTAAATCTCTAAAGCAGCAAGCACTAATTAACAAAGAGCCATAATAAACATACTGTAGGTGGTATTATTAACTTTATTATTAGCTCACATCTGTCTCAGCAACTATAAAGATACCTCACTTTTGAGACAATACACAATTAATGAGCGGAGCAGACGTTACTGCATCTTTCCAGCCAAATGGGTGAAGAGAGTTCAGCACTGCTCTCTGATGGTTTTTTTTTATTTTATTTACTTTGATGACAAAATGAGGAAAGGGATTAGTTGTTCTAATGTCTACGATCTTAAAAAGAAAGATGAAGAACTGGCCAACTGAGGATCCCTGGTTATTTGAGCTATTGCAAAGAAAGTTTGACCTTTGCAAAAAAAAAAAGTGCATATTCACTTTCATGTTGAGAGTTTTGAGACTCCTCATAAAAAAAACAAAGTGTAAAACTAATCATTTTTTATGAGGGGGTGTATTTGTTGGATGTTTTCTTGGTGAGATGCAGTAACTTTGAGTTCCTGCTTGTTGCCTAGAAGGCGAAGAAA
The DNA here is from genome assembly GCA_030347415.2 of Decapterus maruadsi. NCBI lineage: Eukaryota > Metazoa > Chordata > Actinopteri > Carangiformes > Carangidae > Decapterus > Decapterus maruadsi. The sequence goes on along the minus strand of CM064888.1, from coordinate 4,551,311 downwards.
TAGCCCGGTACATAACCCCCGTAAAAATAGAGACTTTTTGTTTTTGTGCACAGATTAAACAAACAATGATCAGCAACAATGGCCTGGTTTTAATTTATGGCATTTTTATAATTATAAAAATATATATGACCATGAGGACACTTCATTTCAACAAAGGTCCTGGCAGATCAAAATAACAGAAATGAGCCTAACAAATACTATACAGCAAGAAACAGTGGTTTTCATTTGAGATAAGTTTATATATGTATATAATTGTGTAGTACATGTGTCATGTGTGTACATCCCTGCTCCACGTATTGATTAGAAACAACTCTACATGACTTTGAAGTTGGCGATAATAACAGTCAGATTTTTGAATGGACACGATATTCAGCGTGTAATAGCGATGTTTTTGCTCTGTTAACAATATTCAGCTTGTAATGAAACAGTTTTCTGTCTGTTAACAATATTCAGCTTGTTGTGGCAGTGTTTTCTCTCTGTTAACATTTACTGGCCTCATTTCACCCTTCACTTCACTTCATGAGGAGCGATATAAAACCTCGACCCTATCTGTGCAAGGAGGGAGGGAGGGAAGGAGGGCAGGGCATGCAACGTCTGGTCCACGAACGCTGAGAGAGATTCGCTCTGAGGTATTTACAGCACCCCGTTTAAAGATGTGACTTCGATTTAAGGCCAGGAGTAAATACATGTTAGAACACCGTGTGCTCACACTTGGACACAACTGGACACAAATCAGTGCGTTGATGACAGAGCTCAGCAGCTCCAGTGTCGGCACTTTGTCCCACTTAACTTCCAGTCCCAGCAGTTGTACCTCTCTTTTTGTTTTCCTTTCCATTACTGTGTACGTAATGTTCACGTATTTTATGTGTACGAAGTTTGGAAATATGACTGGATGGGTAACATCTTCCCAGAATTTCTCGTCATCCAGTGAAGATTATGACCAGGCACAGAGAAGATATCCACCTCAGCCTCAGCTGTGCTCTGCTGTGATTAGTGCTCAGAGACTCACAAATTTGTGAGACAAAAACAACATTTATGGGGGGGAAAAAATTCACAAATTAGCAAAATAACAAAACCCAAAAACTCACAAATTCACAAGAACGAAATTACAGAAAGAAAAAACACAAATTTAATGGGAAAAAAGTCACAAATTCGCCCCCAAAAAAGTCACAAATACACAAATAAAATCACAAACATACAAGAAAAACAAACTTATTGGGGAAAAAACCCCAGAAGAAAATAAACAAAATGACAACAGAAGAACGCAGAAATGTACAAGGTAAAAAATACGTTTGTGAGAAATTTAATTTACAAATTTGCAAGAAAAAAAGTGAATTAACATACGAGAAAAAAAAATCAAATTTGCAAAAAAAAACTGAAGGAACCCCCCCCCCCCCCCCCCCCCCCCCCCCTCAAAAAAAAAAGAAAATTGGTATTTGTGAAAGTTTGTGATTTTTTTTTAGCATTTTTGTTTTGTTGTTTTTATTCTGGCAGCTCTTTTTTTTTTGGCAAACTTAAGATTTTAAACTTTAATTCAACTAAAATTCTGAGTTTAAAACTCATATTTGAACAATGCCCCTCGTACGCCGTCTTAACTTCAGGCCATTAAAGCTACATCCACACCGATATATTTTAGTTTCAGCACAGGTCACTTTTATTACATTTAACAGACTAAAACTAAAACGGCACATTGAATCCTGACGAAACGCCTCATTGTTGTCCTGAACACACACACACACACATTCACGGTGTTACCGTCCGTCCATCCACTCCTGCCCTGGACATGTGTGTTGTTGGTTTGTGGGAAGGACAGACTCCTTGTGCCCTCCGCCATTCAGAGCTCCCTGCGGGGGGTCAAGGTCCATTACAATGACAACACATCACCCTGCCCATTGTTTTTGTTTGTCCCTAATTGTAAGACCCACAGCAATGTTGATTGTGACAGCGAGCACATTCAATACGAACGTCATTAGCGGAGTCATTAACACTGGGAGAGCATGTTCAGGACTGTTTGGAGACAGTTATCTTTCTGCTCGCGCTGGGTAAATAACAGGGGGGATACGTGGCTGTAAGAAGGGACGTAGAACAAGAATACATAACGTGATAAGAGAAGAGAGGAGGAGCCGAAGTTATTCTTGTCTTTTTTTTTTTTTTACATCACAAAAACACAATGCGAACCTCATTAGGAGTTTACTGGCTTGAAATGTTCTGTTTATGAGTCATAAAAACTTATGATGAGTTTGCAAACACTTCAACTCGTAAATCTTTGTGACTCAGACAGAAGAAATCTGACATTAGTGCATTTTAATCAAACGTCTCTCCACAACACATTCAAAACAGAGATGATAAATAATCCTAACAGAACACTATACCAAACCCTCAATACACATGAATAACAATAATTAAACTGAGGTTGCATAATCACGACACAATACTTATTTGCATGTTGCTAATTGATCCGGTTGCTGCCATTGTGCCAGCTAATTGACCGCAAATTACGTCATTAGTCTGTGTTAGCCTGTCGTGATAAGGACTTAACTACTGGTGCAGACCCTGCGATATCTACGTAACCGATCTGTTGCTGTCTGCCACTGGGAACATGTAAATGACCAACAATTACCCAGGCATCTCAGCCTGTGTGTGTGTGATTACAAAAAAAACCTGATTGTTAATGAAACAGTGAATGCTAATGCCAGGTAAAGCTAATCAGCCAGTTTGAGTTAAGATTACGTACACACTGCGCGGTTCTGCACGTTAACGCCATCAATGTATTCGCTATGATTGACAAGAATAATAAAGTATCAACAAACAAAGATGTGCATATGTTTTTTAAATAGCTTTTCTCATTCAGTGCCTTTAATTAAACAGCTCATTACAGTTTTTCTCAATTGCTTTGGTGCTATTCTCAGATCAGAATGAAGGTTCTCATAACTATTAGTTCAACCTCCACAACATGTAGTCATTTGTGCACATCATCGTAGCAGTTTCTCCTTCCTCTGAACCAATTGCAAAAGCTTCTGGACATGTATCAATTGGTTTCATACAATTCTCTGCTGTTTTATAACATTATCATTTGCTTATGTCATGTCAGTCAAAATGAACTGTACTTTTCAACACTGAATAGTAAAAAACTAATAGTCCTCATTTCATTGCTTCAGTCATTACATTCAAAATTGTTGAACTAGTTTGCAAAATCTGTCAAACTCATTGTAAATGTTGGGAGAAGCACCGTATTCAAACATGTCAGGGAATTTAGTATTGGACAGTAATTCAGCACTAAACAATCTGCACTGCTCATTGTGTCAGGTTTTACTGTAAGATACAGTGGGAAAGAATTTTTTTTTACATTTACTGTACATTTAGAGACCAGATTTACGTAAAGTTGTACTCAAAGGCTGTTTCTTACTGTATGTCTGTTGTAGATGACTGTAGTGTATTTTTCCTTTGCACAATGCTGTGAACAAATCAGAATTGCAATGAGCATATGCAGTAAAAATGTGAAACATACAGTATCAGTTACTCCACTACAGTAATGTGTAACTTTACTGTGGCTGTAGTGTATAGTGCTGTCTTGAACATTTTCAGGTATCATCACTTTTTGCATTGAAAAACGCATAGAGAATAAAGTGTCATAATGAAAACATGACAAAGTCATTTGACTATCATGCTCATAAACGATGATGGCAAGACTTCTCATTTTGACGACACTGACAGTTTCACTGACACAAGCACTTGCTTTTGAGGGATGGACAATCCATTTTGAGCAAGTGATGCACTTTTGCAGGTTGTCCACTAGGTTTTGCAGTTTGTAACAATTGTTTTGAGAAATGCACTAACTGTTGTGCAAATGTTAAGAGTCACATTGAGAAAAACTGTAATTGGAAAAATTGGTTTCATTTTAACTTTAAATAAGAAACAGATTTTGGCTGAAACACGATTGAATTATAATTTGTATCAACATAGTGAAGAGCGTTTTCAAAGTAATATCACTACAAAACATCCACTGGCAATATTTTCTATTTAGATATGATATCATACAACACCACAATACCACAATATCCACTCTTACCATCTGCAGCTCGATCGGTGCGTTTATTCCAACACTAAACTCGCCTGGTTCACATCAAGGAAAACATTGGTTTGGTTTAATAATGAGTCAACAGTTTGAACATGAGACGACATGTGTTTAATAATTAACAAAAACCACAATTTATCCACATCTTAAAGTTTGTTGTCTAAACCAAATTTCACTGGGAAAATCCAGGCACCTACTACAAATGAGTGATGCAGAAACTAAACTTAGATATGTTAAACCTTTAATTATCTAATTTAGCAGAATGAAAAGAGTACGTTCAACAGTAAAATGTTGATGTTATGGCAACGTTTAATTTTATTTGTACATGTACATCGACAGATTTAGCTTCAAGTTAATCTACATCTGCAGGTCACAAGCCAAACTAGACAGAAGAAAATCCACAGAAATATGAACTTATTCTGTTAAACTTGGATGTTTTGGTGGGAAAACAAAGCTAAAAAAGTTTTAATCAAATACAGGTAAGTGCACGTTCCCAGTGAACTGTCTCCATGGTATCTTTAAAGATCGCAATCCTGTAAAATCCGCTCTCTCGACGTATCGCGACCATCTGGGCTTCGTTGTGGAGTCTGGTCCCAGTCTGGATTTATTTCTCCACCCAGCCGTCCTGATTCGTTTTTAATCGGCACACCGTCACCTCAGCGCCTGCAGGTAGAAGTGCAGCTGTGAGGGAAGTTATAAATCTCAACGCAGAAGGTGAAGGTTATAAATATTAAAGAAAAAGAGAAATCCCACATGAATGAAAGACAAACACACTCCTGCCGTCTCCAACCTGGCGACACTGACTTCTACTCAAGTCTTTTTTATTCAGTGTTAAAATAAAGTGCGATCCAGTTAAAAATGAATCTGTTTCCCTCAGAGCAGCTCGTCTCCCCTCCACTCACTCCCCTTCTCCCCCTGAGAACTAATGGCTGATGGTAATTACATTTAATGAGATCATGGGGTCGTCTGCAGGGTGCACTTCTGCAAATTGCTCCCAGCGTGGGGTCTCAAGTGGGATAGGGTAGGGGCCAACGGGGCCAGGAGTGTTTGCCCAGTGTTTTTTTTTTGTAAGGAGGGGTGAGGAGAGGGGGGGCTGGGGACCCTGCGGTGGCTTTACCTGTCAGTCAGCGAGCAGTGAAACATGTCATGCATTTGTCTGCCTTTGTCCCGGCCGTGGTTTGTTTGTCTGGCCGAGGTGGCGCCATTGTGTGGAGCTGCTCACGTCCCGCTCTCTCTCCCCGCTTCTCCACGACTGGTCACTTTGCCACTATCTTCTGGCTGCGGGGGGTAACCTGGGCAATTTAAGTTAATCCATTAACAACTAATTGTCTCCTCCTACCCCACTGCTTGGACAAACAAGCCTGGTGGGGGGAAGTCAAGCCCTGCTGACCTATAAAAGTGAAGCTGCTGGTGAAGGAGAAGGAGGAGGCGCCTGCAGCAGACCTTCACTTCACTTTCCACACATGCACTGGGACTTTTCAGCTTGGGATTTTTTCATCTTCCCTTCCTCTTCCTCTGCATCAACAACATTTTCAGCTCCCCTTGCTCTTATTTTTCTGATTTCGTTTTTTCTTTTCGTCGTCGTCGGTGGAAATGTCGAGGAATCTTTGGATGCTCTGCCTGTGTCTGTGCGTCTCCTGGGCCGAAGCTCGTATTTGGGCCTGGATGCTCAACATGCCTCACAGTCCTCCCAAAGAGGGAGCGAAGGCACTTAGAGAAAACACTCCTGTCGCCAAGGCAGTCACGGTAAGACACTGAGCATGTATATCCTGAATTTAAGAGGAAGTATACAAAGTTTTTAGCTTAATTAAACAGGTTAGGAGTAATTGTGATGGTTAAATGACTCGTTACATGGAGAAAAGAGGCTCTCTGTCTTCCACTAGTGTCTCTTAACTGAAAAAAACCACATTGTGAGATCAGAGCCTCCAACCCTGTGTCACAGCCTTCGTCTTGGTGGCAGAGACGTCCTAATATTTTATATGATATGTAACGTTATCCACCGCTCCATGGATTGATTTTTCGCCGGCTTTGTTAAAAACAAATGCACATGGCTGAGAGGAGGGTTAGCAACACAGAGGAAAAGCGACGAGACTTGCATAGTTCCTCTTAAACTAAAACATGTTGATGCTTTTGCACAAGCACAATTTAGTCTTTACGCTGCAGGATTTTTTAGGAACTTTCATTTTATAACATCTTCATGTGATTAATAAATATTAAAAACATCATCTGCCTTCTTGTCTCCAGGCTGCGTGCGACCATGACAGGGCCTGTGGGCGGGGCTTTTCCTGCGACCGCCACTTCGGCCTGTGCGTCCCTCTGCGAGGGGAGGGCCTGTACTGTCGGAGGGACGCCCAGTGCGTCCGAGGCCTCAGCTGCATGTTTGGAAAATGCCACCGCAACGTCCCCAACGGACAAGAAGGTACGAGCGAAAACGATGATCTCAGTTTTATCAGTTTGTTCCAGTTTGATTGAAAAAAAAAAAATCAACCAGTTTCCTCTTCGTCAAAGGTGCCAGGTGTAAAGTCGACAGGGACTGTGGGGCGTCCATGTGCTGCGCCCGACACCACGGTGAACAGGTGTGCAAGAGGCGGCTGATCCGCGGAGAAAGCTGCTACGTGCCTGATGGCGGCCTGGCATTCAGCATCAACCAGATCTGTCCATGCGACGAAGGTCTGTTGTGTCGAGACAGTGGTTCGACGCGCAGGAGAGAGTGAGTACAACACTAGACCAGTGCATATTTATTCAGATTTTCTCAACATAACTGACACATTTAATCGATATATTTATATAATTTACACTATAAAAGTTCATTCATTTTTAATTTCATGACATTAACTCTGAACTTCTTTGTCTTTCAGGAGAGATTTTATTTATCAACCTGAACGAACCAGTTGGACGTGTCAGGTGCCCAAAGCCTGAATCTGCCCTCAACACTGACTCTATTTATTATGTAAAAATGTTGTATATGGCTGTATATAATGTAAATGTATGTATCTCCAGATGTGTTTTTTGTGTTTTTGTTTTACAGTACAGATGTTTTTGTTTACCGTCACTCTTAAAGCACTACTGTACGTAGCCTCGATGTCTTCTACAGTGACCTCCTCATGCATTTAGTGGTTGTTATAAATGTTGATACCTCGTCAGCTGAAAGAATAAAAAGAAGTTTCACAAAAGCAGTGAGTCTATAGTTGTTGTTTTTTTCATATTATCTACTCAGATCAATTCATTTTAATACTGAATATTAAATAAAAAAGTGAGCAGTGAACAGAGGAGAAGATTTTACTGCTGAGAAGATGATATTGTGGTTAAAATCAAGAATAAAACTTTCTTCTCTTTCTCTTTCTTTGGCACTGAACCGAGTCTCTTATTGAATTTTAATGTTAAGTTGTAATAAAACTTCCACACTATGATTAATTTTTCAGTGTTTTATACCTTTAAACAAGCTGTTGAAGTGCAGGACTCTGCAGACTCATGAACTCCGTCCCCTCTCTGCGTGCTTTCTCGGGCCGGCGTTACATAACGTGGAGGAATCTGGTGGCTCCTGATTGTTAGCATCACCAGGTGCTGTAACGCTACCTGTCCCCTGACCCCTTCTCAGATCGGTATCTTCCTCGGACTGCCCCTCACCAATTCCCCCGTCGCTCCATTCAGATGCTAATCGCCTGCAGTTTGCCCCTTCAATTGCTGGGTGACTTGAATTGTTCTGTGAAGGACATTAGTGTCTAACCTCTTTGCTATCAGTTTACAGCTCTTATCATCAAGTCTTTGCAAGGAGGTATTTGATGCTGTGAAACTTCTTAAATCTTAATAATGAGAGATTTAGAACTTTATTGGAGCCTTCAGTGACCCTGTCCAACTTGTCTGTACTCGAGCTGAATTCACCAGAGCATTTAAATTTGATTTACAGCAGAATAAAAGAACAGAAGAAGCTCTCACATCAGAAATAATTCAAATCGTGATCAAAGATGAAGCTACGGAGGTTTTAGGGAACTCGTTTCACTCACATAAAAAAAAAGACTGACAAGACCAAAGTGATATCTAATAGCACACAAGGCCGTGAGAAACCTTGTATAACTGAGTGTCCTGTCGTTCAGGACACTGGTGACCAGTGTACGTCGGCTCTTATCGGAGCGAGCATCACATTTTGAAGGGATCCATACATGTCTGTTTGCACTGCTCAGCTTCCTAAATGGTTTTCTGTTCCCTGGCGTTTTGTCCCGTTTGACCAGGAGGACAAAGAGAAACAGAGTTGTCTGATTGTCTGTGCTCAGAGGTTATATCTGCCCTTAAAAATATGTTGAGACATTTGCACGAGTCAGTTACAGTACATTGAGAGAAATATTCACTTTCCGGTGGAGTTTTAGATGAACTCTATTAGCTTAGCAAGAATGGAAACAGAAGATAGATTCACTTATTCTTTCCAGAGGTTAAAAAAAAACTCACAGTTTAACATGTTGTGTCCAAAATTAGAGATTTCCTGGGTTACATGAGGTCATGACCTGGACAAGGAAGTTATGGACCGACCCAAAGAAACAGTCTTCAGGACAAATGATATAAACAAATCAGCTTCTGACATCCTAAAGGACACTAGTCAGGCTAACTGTTTCCCTTTGTTTCAAGTCTTTATGCTAAGCTAAGATAACCAGCTGCTGGCTAAGCTGTAGAGCATATTTCCCAAAATGTAAAATCTTTGTTTTGAGTAAATGTTGAAAATCTCAGTAAAGACACTATGCAATCATTAACTAAATACAAACAGTTTATAAAAAAATTGACTTTTGTTAATTATCTTTTTGAACAAAGACATTAACCAGGATGAAAAGCGTAGCTACGACTCTGATTTGAATCTGAATTTCTGCAGTTTCTTCTTCTGTCAAGACGACGGTGCTGATGAGCTTTCCTGCTGTCGGCCAATCATTACTCGACGTTGCTGACTGTGTGACACTGACACGTCTCCACAGAAAGTGACTTAATCCTGTGAGACGCTGGTCATTTGAAAGTCAAATGTCTGAGAAGCACAGAGAGCTTTTGTGAGCAGCTCGACAATAGAGCTCTTAAACCTGTCCAGCCAGGAGCGGGGGGGAGGAGGGAGGAGGAGGAGGAGGTGGTCGTGATGGAAGAATGGGGGAGAAAGTTGATTACCTTCACCTGTGACGGTATAAAACAGCTCGACAAGCTGTCAACACAGTCACTGCTGCTGGTGACCTGTTGAAGAGCCATGAGGATCCTCTGACCTCAGACCAGACCCAGGTGTTTCCTCCCCACAGGTGAGTCCCACTGACTCGATTTACAACAGTTTACTTCTTCTTTTACTTCTTCTTTTTATTCTTTTTATTCTTCTTACATTCTCCCATCTCTCTTGCAGCTTGACACTATGGCCTGTCTTGGTGCACTGTTGGTGCTGCTGCCTGTTGCCTGGAGCTGCTCCCCCCAAAAAGCAGGTACAGTAACGACTCTCAAGTGTAACGATTCGTAGCTGTTTCATAGGATTCAGTCAAATGACATCATCATGCATGGTCCAATATATTGCAAACAATCAATATTTTATCATTAATAAATTAGATGAGGATTAATTTAGAGTTTGAAACATCTCTTTATTCAATGGAAATAAAAGATGGATTTCATATAAACATAAGCAGCAGCAATAGAATTGTAATAAGTTGGTATCAGGAAAGTGTAGAAATAAAGAGAAAGAAGAATTTTATTGACACTATGCTCTGGTACAATAAATAAAAAACCTCACAAAAAGATAAAAAGCAGTATTTTTATTTTCTTTCAGATTATGTCATGGTGTCGTGTTTTCCTAACGCCATCATCGCCAACGTCCCAGAGTGTCCGTACGGCTGGGAGATCGATCAGTTGTCTCTGGGTGGTGTGTGTTACACCGGGATACACAGCCCCGGCTACTATCGCTTCATCATCCCAGACCTGACTCCCAAAAACCACTCGTACTGCGGCACACAGTCCGAGGTGAGACGCCCAGCAGCTTCTTCTGAAATATATAGTTGGTTTATGTTTATAAAGCATTATTTCTACACTGATACTAATTAGTCTTTAGTGTTATAAACATTAGTCTTGGTTGATATACTCATCTATTATGTGTTTAATTATTGTATTTTCATTCTTATTAATTGTTCATAAGATAATTTTAAAAGTTTCATCAAAGTTAAGCTAGAAGTAATGGTCAGTGAGTGTGTTAATAGATGTTCAGTATTAGTGTTTAAAAAACACATTTACTGACATTAGTTCATGCATTAATTACTTTCTTTATCATATCATCATTTACTTACTACTTAATTAATGATCTTATCAATCACTGACTTCTCATAAATAACTGGTTTGTCATTGGTGTGACATTATATTTATAATATAAATGCTGAATACATCATTTATTTAGTGTAAAAATACATTAAACACATGTGAGACTAATTGGTATCAATGTATTTCTTGAAGTAGAAAGAAAGATAAATATAATTAAAAGCCGACCTCTGACCTTCTGTGCAGTACATGCCCGGCAAAGACCCCAAGTACATCTTCTACAACGCCATCGTGTCCAACGACACGTCGCTGACCGTCAGGAACCAGCCGGTCAACTACACCTTCAGCTGCATGTACCGAGCCGCCTACCTGGTCAACAACGCCGTCTTCAGCCAAAGGTAAGCATCAGTCCAGGCCGGGCGGCGGCCGCAGTCACTGTGGACGACATGTGCCTTCTAACACCATGACTTGCAGCGTTTTTACTAAACCCTCTGCTTTTTCCAGAGTGGCTACAGTTTATGTCAACAACGGGAGTTTAGGCACTTTTAGATCACAGTTGTCTATGAACGTGTTCACGGTGAGTAGCTGCTCCGTCTCCGGCTGGAGCGACTTTCATAATGTGATGATGCTTGTGTTAGATAAGAATAAACAGGTACAAAGTGTGTGCGACAACTTTTAATGGCCCCGAGATGCACAGGGAAAATAAAAAAGAGCAAATATATTTTCTAGAATTCAAAGTTCCTGTACGCCAAAGACGCTCCGTATGTGATCGACACGTCTGAGATCGGCTCTGAAGTTTTCATCGGCATCGAGGCCAAAGGACTCAGCAACAGGTGAACCACATCACCTGGGATCATTTCAACATTCACAGTTTATAAATCCTGAATTTTAAAGGTTTGATGCTTCAGGATTTCTGATCCCTCTCCATTGATCTCCTCTTCAGATTCAAGGTTGTGATAAACAACTGCTGGGCCACGCCCACTCCGTACTCCACAGACAAGAAGAGGTGGAGTCTCATCATCAACAGGTGAGTTGTTTTACAGTTAAAGGCAGTCAGAGTTGTTCCACTTCTTTGCACTAATAATGAAATAACATCCACAGCTGCTCCTCCGACAACACTGTGACCATTTTCGAGAACGCCAAAGACAGCCGCTCCATGTTCAAGTTCAACTCGTTTCGCTTCCAGCGGCTGGAGAAGGTGTCGACGGTGTGGCTGCACTGTGAGGTGCAGGTGTGTGACGGAGAGAGGCTCGTCTGTCTGCCGGTCAGTAGCACACGTCGTCTTCACAGCGTCAGGTGGTTCAGGAGTCTCAGTGAGTCATGACACGAACCAAAGCAGCTCAGTTAAAACACTGATTTTTTTTTACAGGAAACTATCGACTAAATATTAAATTATGAAGTCAATCTAAAGACGTTTTTAATTCAAGACGGCATGTTTCCTTTGTTTCTTTGTCAAAGGGCCCCTGCTCTGTGAGGAGTCTGTCAGCCGAGCCAGATCCAAATGGGGGGGTCCTCACCACCGAGTTTCATATTAAAGGTACAGAACAACATGTGGCCTAATATATTGAATTATGAGTTATAATTCTGTTGTTATTTTTTATCAATACATTTGTATATTTTAATAGAGAAATTTCACAAAGCAATTTCCCTCTAGGGATAAATAAAATATGTGTTTTCTCTGTTCTCTTTCTGAAACACTGTGATGAAGATTTTGAGACATTCATCTTATTTAATTATGTAAATAAAACTCAGTTTATTTCAAATAAAGATGCCTTGAAAGCTGACTTTTGTGTCGTGTGATGTACAGTGTTGTCTTTTATCTTTTTCAGGTCGTGGGACTTCCAATAATGGACAAATATCAGGTAATTTTTAGAGCTGTAGGTTGTGATTGACATTTAATTTATTCCATATATTAGCTATTGTTATGTATGAAATGTTCTTTTGCTTCCTAAATTGTTTGACTTTATTATTCTCCTCCTCACAGGCACCTCACTGTTCGTGCTGTTGGTCGTGCTGATAAACACATGTTGTGATCTACTGAGTGGATTAAGAGTGTAGTAAAAGCTTCATTTTCATCCGCACAATATTCATGTATATTAACTCAAACGCACACACACACACATACACACTGAGGGGAGTGCAACCCAGGACTCAGGGAGTACATGATTACAGTCCTCCCCCCACAAAGAAATGAATGGTTGTTTCATTTTCTACCAGATATTATTCATTATTAGCACATTTATTCATCTTTTTTAAAGTTACATATATTATTTCACTGCCTTCTCCAATAAATATGAATTAAAATAATAAAATAAAATCTTTGTGTGATCTCTTTTGTTTAAAAAAAGTACATAGTCTCTGTTTTTACTATATTTCTACCACACTTGCAATGTTGGTAAACAAACAAACAATTGTTTTCTGTGAAGAATTTAAAATCAAAAGTCTTGACATGACAGCAACACAGTAAACACAACAACATTTCATGCTTTGATCACTTCTTAAACCAAAATTCACCAGAATATGTTATGTTTTAAGATAAGATAAATAAATACACGTGATCACTGTCTGTTTTTGAAGACAGTGAAATGGAAAATACATTTTTCCAAGTTGTAAACCCTGCAGCCCTGTTCTCATACGTCATTTTTATCTGTGACATTTTATTTTGATAAACGAAACAATCTAAGTTCATGGTTTATGGTTTATGTCCCTGTAGCTGGACGGGACTCAACACAACTTAACAGAAATGAACTACTGCATAATGAAATAAAAGCACAAACAAATGCTGCGATGAACAGCTAACAGTGTTTTCTATATTAGCATCGAGCAGATCCTGTGTGAAAGAAATGATCCTCTGTCATGATCCAGACTCGCCTTTATTCTCGTGACATCGCTGTTTATCGTCTCGAGTCTTCGTCTTCTTCTTCACAACTTGTTTTGCATGGATCTTCTCCAGGACATATTCCCAGATGTTCATGCTTATTTTGTCAAAGTGTGGTCAGAATATCCACATGTTCTTTAAATGTGAACTGAGGGAAACTGAGTCTCTGTCATGTGACCTTTAGTCAGTGCTTTCTGGGCCTTTCTGTCTGCAGGTCTGGCCACTCCTGGTTTCTTGAACAGAGATGGAAAAACAACTGCTTAAAACACTGGTTTACCTACAAATTCTACAAACATTATTACTTATTGTTAATTCTTTACCTCTATTTGTAGTTTGTGGCCGTCAGTGGGTGGAGAGTTGTGAGCAATAAGAGGAGGATTAAATGATTTTTTGCTCAGCAACCAGTAGGTCTTATGACTCCCTTTACCCTGTCATGAACACAAACATACACAAAAACAAATGAAACACTTCAACTTACCTTCAACTTAAAAAGAAATAGCATACCGGCTGGTACCAGATTTCACCTTCATTTCGACTTCCCCTCTTTCCTCCATCTCAAATGATCCGGCCTGGACAAGAATGTCTGCAGTGCACTGGGAAATGTGAATCTTCAGGGCTGCGCACAATATAGTACACAATACTGTTAATGTATTAAACTCATAGTTCAGCTGTAGTCAATGTAATTATAGCTCAATCAATTTAAAGATGGCAGCTTCATGGTGGCTCACATTGATTGATATATAAAACTCAGAGGATCCTTAACTCTCAAATCAGTGGGATGATGATACAATGTTTCATGGCAATTTATCCAATAGTTGTTTAGATATTTCCCTGGAGACCCAACCATTCATTTGATGAATGGACCATCACTTTTAAAGGGCAACTATGCAAGATTTATACCTTAAAACAGTGAAGAAAATAAGTGCCCCAAAACAGCGAAAAAGACTGGACTTGCATAGTTCCCCTTTTAAGGTCTTGTAAGGAAGGATTATTTACTCACGAAGGCTGTTACTCTCCATCCGAGAAGCCATGTTCACTGTGTCTCCAAACAGACAGTAGCGAGGCATAGTGGTGCCCACCACTCCAGCAACCACCGGACCTACAAAACCCATGACATAACGGTGTATACACATGTTTGGATTTCTCTAATGTCTTAAATGAGGAATCAAGAAATGAAGCAGCAAGAAACAAACTCTTTCTTTGATGATGATACTGTCTTTTACCAGAGTGTATCCCAATGCGAATGGCAAGGCTGTCTGTGGGCATATGGCGGATTCTGAAGACCTTAATGGCACTCAGGAAATGCAGAGCCATTGTGGATATCTCCAATGCGTGCTTATTGCCGTTGCTGATAGGTAGGCCGCTGGCTACCATATATGCATCACCAATTGTTTCCACCTGATAAAGATGCAAAGATTTTAAAATATCATTTTTTGGGAATCGGGAGAATGTAAAAAAATTACGAAATGTTGTTGAGTCATACCTTGTAGACATCGTACATCTTGATTATGTCGTCAAACAGGCTGTAGAGGTCGTTGAGGAACGTGACCACCTCCATTGCAGAGCTCATAGAGCACATGGAGGTGAAACCCACGATGTCGGAGAAGAAAATGGTCACCATCTCGTAGCTTTGCGGCTCCACCGACCTCCCCGCCATTAACTGATCCGCAATGTATCTACAACCGTTGAATGAAGAACACTGACAAGGTAAGGGTGTGGTTGTCTACTCGCTTGTTGATGTAGTCATGGACGCCCATTCAACTCATGTGCTTGGTGCAGTAACATCTGGGGGTACCTTGGTAACATGCTGGACAGAAGCTTGTCTGCTCGGGCCTTCTCTGCTGTGAGCTGATTGGTCCTCTCCTCCACCACCTCTTCCAAGTGATTTGCATATTTCTCCAACTTATCCACCATATTATCCAGTATATTTGCATGACTACAGTACAGATATCATTATTACCTCCATTTAGGAGTTTCCTGTCAAGTTTGTTTGTTAGTTTGCAGGAAATCTCAAAATGTTAGATCTTAGTTGAATTTGGTATGAGTAAATCTTTGGGTCATGGAACAAGTAATTAGTTTTGAGCCTAAATGAGAGACAGGGAGAACAATTTAATTTTGCACAGTATTTTCCGTAAGTTAAAAACCTGACCTGTCTGGGCTGATGTCCTTCAGCTGTCGCCGTATCGACCCAAATGGCGGTCGGTGGTCTGGGTTTTCACTCCAGCAGACTGTCAGCAGTGTGTTGATGTTGTCTTCACAAAGCTGCTCAGATAACACCGGTCGGAGTGGTTCCCCTTGGAAAGGTGTCCGCAACTGCCTAATGATCTCTGCAGGAAAAATATAGCAAGCAGCAATGATGGTGGTGTGTTGAATTTAGATTGTCATGCTATGTTAGCATTTGTCATTATTTATACACTGGAAAAGTACCTAGAACCCCAGCCAATTGGAAGCACCTGCACTTAGCTAACTGCTAAACATCAACCGTCCTCTGATAAAACCTCTATCTGTCTGGCAGATGAATGTACTGTAAACGTAACAGATTCTTGATTTATCTTCAGTATTTCTGCCTCACCTTTGGGCTCCAGGTTGAGGGTACAGTATGGGCCAGCCTTAGAGTTGTACATGAGCTCCCACATGATAATAGCAAAACTGTAGATGTCACCTTTAGGCGTTCCTTTGGCTGAAACACCAACTTGTCTCAGGACTTCAGGGGCCGTCCAGTACATCTCTATAACAACAGTTAGGTTCAATGGTCTCAAACATTTTTATTTGTATAAATGCAAATATATTGAAGATATTACCACAATCACACTGACCATCATAGTTGGTATTTTCCTGTTGGGCCATCTTGTTTTTAAACTCACACAGTCCAAAGCCAGAGATTTTGATCTGGAGTCGACTATCCACCAGACATGTGCTGGGCTTCAGGTTCCCATGATATTTCAGGTTACTCTTGTGAATGAACTCCATTCCCTGGTTGACAAATAAGCAGAAAATAGCTATAGCAGTCATAGTAGTGTATAGTTGATTTAGTGTCTTTGCAACATGCAGCGTGAATGAACTGACTCACATTTACAATGTCGTATGCAAAAGAGAGTTTGAACATCCCATCCAGCTCAACATCTGAAGCCTTTAAAACATCCTGCAGGATTAACAATGGTATAAAGTAACAATTTGAAACAGAAGTAATCAAGCATTTAAAAGTGACAGTTCTGTTCAATGATAGTATAAATAACTAGAAAATTTCCTCTCGGGAAATTTTGAAAGGGCACCGGGGCTACTGCCGTTCTAACCATCTCTGTCAACACGGGAATCAAACCCACGATCTTAAGGTCAAGACAGAGCTGATCAGACACATGATCATCTTTCTAAAGCACTTTTGTAATCACATTTACCTGTGTTAGAGTGAGAAATATTTGATGTGTTTGTGTGTCTTTAAGATCACAGGAAGTTACCTGTGTGTGTTAGAATCACACGCGCATTTGTATGTTACCTCATTTAATGTTGGTAACTTTTCTGGTTCTAGAGTCTGTGTGTGTGACTGAGCTGCATCCTGTATCAGTCTGATTTAGCTGTGTGTCTGTGTTTACAAACATCTTAACGAGCTCCAGGTGGATTGTTTATGGAGTTAACGACCCTGGCCTGAGGATCAGAGGTTACCATGACAACTTGAGCTGGTTGCCCATGACGATAGGGGCCCTCAGGCTGAGGCAGACAGAAACGTCGAGAAAAAGACTGATTTTCTGCCTCTGCACTGGTCTCGCATTTAGGCTTATTCTGACAAAACGGTAACTCCTATCAGAACAAAAAACAGATCAGCAGTGCCCTAAGGCCTTCCTGAAAATTTTGGTTCCTACAGTAAATATTTTGGCAGGGCAGTTTTAAAACATCGGTCCGTTCTGCTCCTCTCAGAAAATTTTTGAAGTCAATGAGGAGAAGAGACAGACATGGCCGCACTCAGAGGCTGCTAATTCAAATTCTGTAAGTCTCTCTGATATTTTGAAAACATTGTGGGAGACACAACAAGTTTGTCTACAAAACTGTGAAAAATTATGTGTACAATGTAAATTGTGTCCAAGAGGAGTGTAAAGAGAAAGAATCAGGAGTTTTTCTGATTTCCCCCACTCTAGCTGATGACATCACGCACTTAGCAACATTCCGCAATACACACCCATTATAATCTCATAATTTCTCCAAAAATGATCATGATCATTGATCAGGGATTGATCAAAAACTATACAACCTATCAGAACGTGGAGTAATACACCAATACACAAGACTTGTGTCTACTATTTAAAGTTTAAACCTCTCTAGGTGAAACATCCTGAGCAGTAGACAACATTAAAAAATCCGAATTTGTCCGTTTTTTGACCTTCTCCCATTCATTCTCTAGGGAAATTTTTCGCAATTTGAAACTGAAAAAAGTAATAATCCCGATCAGGACATTTAAAAGTGAACAGTTCTGTTCAATAACTAGAAAAAATCCACAGAATAACAATAAATAATAATAAATAATAAATAAATCAAATATCTCTCATGCAGCACAGGTTGAAACACTGACCTTCAAGCTGCCCTTCTTGCAGTACTGGGTGACCAAACAGACATTTGGTGGTTCAATGCATGCACCAAAGAACTGCACCAAGTTCTCATGTTTCATCTCTTTCATCTGTCTTAAAAAGGTTACAATGATTAGACATGCAATATATTGCATCCAAAAAAACTAAACAAAACAAAAATCATTATGTTTGGTCTAGTTACAACGGGAGGAACTTAACCACACTGAACTCCCTGATGATTGAGGGTTTCTGGAAATTACACCCAATATGGTTCTTGATGTACTTGATTGCCACTTGATTCCCCTGTAGAGAAATGAACAACTGCATTAGACAGAAGGACGTAGTGTGGCATAAACAGGAACATTATCTTAGAGAATTTTGTTATTTTGTGGATTCAGATGCAGACGCACTCAAGACCATTGTTGCCTACTTTCCCAAGCCTTTTCTCAGACAACAACCTAACAAAATGTCGCCTCAATCGTTTTGTGACCTGAACCTCTGAAATCCCTTAAAGTCTAGGTTCAAGGTTCTGTTTTATAGACAACAATGTTCCAGACATTATTTATTATACATTAGTGTCATTGTGCAAACATTTAGGCACTCAAGATGTTTAGATTCTCATCCATCGATCCCAAATTCTTTGCAGGAAGAAAAAGAAGAAACAAAAAACAGAACCCATCACAACAGCTGTCTTTACATTCCTGAAATGCAAATGGCTAATAAGACTCTTCTCTGTTTTTTCCATCAACCTGAAATTGCCAGATGTGGCCACTGTTCCTGCCAAAGGTAAACAGAGTCACTTAAACTCTGAGTCACAACGGTACCTGATAGAGACCTATGGTGGTGTAGACAGTCTCCTTCCCAGTCTTATCCTTCAGGCCATAGCTGTTGTTAGAGAAATTGGACTGAGAGCCTCCACTCCCACTGTTTGTGGTGCTGAGAGATAAATCATGAATTGCCTGGACGAAACGAAACACAAACACGCTTGTAAAAACAAACAAACACGTAATATAACACATCTGTCTTTAGTGCTCACGTACCGAGCGCTCCCGGATGACGGTGATGTCGCTGTAGTTGATGAGCCACCAACAGGAGTCGTCGAGCTTCGTCTGGAGTCGTAACTTCTGCTGGAAGAGCACGCCGATGCACAAAACCGCAATCACACCGATCACGGGGAAGGTCACAAGCAGCGCCAGCATGGTGATGTCTACACCCCATCAGGAGAATATATAATGAAGGTTGTTAGCTTGACCTGGATGTGTAGTTTAATAGATATTAAAGCAGGTTTTATGAGCAGGGGTGGTTTCTGTTAGGGATGTCCGGATACCACTTTTTTTCAAACCGATACGATACCGATACTTGGATCTGAGTACTTGCCGATACGAGTACCAATGCCGATCCTTCTACCTCAACAAAAAAACAAACGATTAGGCAAAATGCAGTGAATTGGAAGGCAAATTCTGATCTAAAAAAAAAAAATGCAACAAAGATGCAAAACCACCCTCTGATCGCGGTCTTCATGCAGAGCAATTGCATTCACTGGTATCGGTTCTTGTACTCGCTGAGGTTCACCGATACTGAGTACAAGTATATTACAACAGTATCGGACCGATACCCGATACCAGTATCGGTATCGGGGCATCCCTAGTTTCTGTTAACTCAGATTTATTCGTTTACCATTGAGCAGCCATTCACAGAGTTCGTTGTTGAAACCACACTCTGGTTTATCAGACGGTGGTCGTCCTTTGGGCCAAACCACAGAAGCAAACATGGATGTCGGCCTGTAAAGACAGTTTTTTTTTGTTATGTACTGTATTTGGTGATAGAAACTTTTCTGTGCTATCAATTATGAAATCGATAATGGCAGAAAAGTGTTTGTTACCGGATATTTTTGGCATGACTGTCAAAATGGAGAACGGGCACAAACTTGGTGGTGACTCCTGTATGCTGCAGGTCATAAATGGAGTAGTCCATATTTCGCTCCCCGTCCTCATCAAAGTGGACCAGTCCAGACGCACCTGTGCTGACAAGCCGACTCTGACAGTCATGCACTAGCCTTGGGTTTCAGTTTTAGTGGTTAGGGGGTTAAGGCACTACCAGTTATTGATGCAACTATGCAATGAAATGTATTTGCACTGGTATGGTGACAGAATACGTTCTCCATTATCCAACACACCAGCTAAAAAACTGAAAAAGCCTTCACCAAGAAAATAATTTAAGTGAAATTAGTTTTAGGACTTTGCGTGCAAGGCATTACAGTATTCGTTAAAGCAGCTACTAACCATAAAATCGAATATTATTTTTATTTTTCAGTCTCTGTAGCACCTCCTGTCCATCATAAGGGTCCTTCCCATCCTTGAGGACTTCCTTCACCCCCATGGCATAAAGAAGGACGGCGTCATGCAGGTAGGCCGAGTACGGACTCACCTGAGAGATAGATAATGAATGTTTAAGCATTTACACTACAGCAAAAATACATACATACATGTGTATATGATGGATGCTCACCTCTTTTTTGGATGTCAGGTTGCTCCTGAATGGGTGGCCTTTCAGTCTTTCAAAAACTTGTTCAAAGAAGTCATAATACTCGTAGCCCTCGTAGGATTTCTGGCCTATGATGAAGGCCATGTCAAAAGCTCTCGTGGCACCGCTGTCTATGCCATATTTCCACAAGTTATCCTGCTCAGGAAAAAGATTTGATACATAGACAGAGCAAGTTAGTACTGGATATAGACATAGAAGGAGATTAATTTGGTTATTTGATTGACTGTAATTGAGTGATTACAAGCTGTCCAATTAAACTGTCTTTACGCTGCAGTGTAGACTTTTCTCCTGGGACCTGTTAGCCAACCGTATACTTAGCGTTCTAGCACAATGGCAAGTGCAATTTTGAGTCCACTTTCACAAGATCGTTTTAAAATGAGTCAGCTGGAGGTGGCATTTTCAAACAACTTAAAGGGGCTAATGTTAGCTTAATTAACTTGCAGGCTATAGCTCGTAAAATCTGCCAACAACAGTTGACAAAAATCAAAGCTTGAAATGAGAAGCCTGTGTTTGTCAGCCTCTAGAATCAACGCATGCATCTCATCCAGACTTCTGGTTGTGAATAATCTTTTAAAGGGCCACCCCAGGTAAGATATAAAAGTAGTAAGATAAGATAATAAAGATGTTTTAATAGGATAAGGTCAAATATTCGATGCATTATACCACAAAACAACTACAGCCATTCAAATGTTTCCTGCTCCTGTGTAACTGCGTGTTTAAGTTTTTACTCACCACGGTGCCACTGACCTCAAAATGCTGCACCAGGAAGAACACATAGTCACCGTTCATCAGACCCTGTCGTGCAGCCTCCTGCAGCAAAGCTATGGAGTCCTCTCTGTTTGATAGCACCACGATCACTGGAGGACGCAGGGTGACCACACAGCAGGAAATGGTTATGAATACATAAACAGAAATATGATTATATGTGGTGGTGATGGTACAGTACACAGACAAAAGAGTGCAGGTAGAAATACTTTTCCCACCTCTAGCGACTGTTGATATATACTTAATGTTTCGATAAATGAGCTGAGGATTGCTGGTGTCGAACTGGACCGCTGCCGTCAGTTTGAACTTGGCCCTCAGCGGAGCCTCGACCGTTTTCCACAGCGCGTCCACTTTGTCCCAGGTGTTTGACTCTAATCCCCCGCCGATCATCGCCACGTGACTCCACCCGAAGTACTCTAATGTCTTCACCAGGACCTCTGAGCTTCTCTTGAGAGGGGGCACGATCTTTACGTAGGAGTCGTAGATGTCGCTGTTGTCCATTTTGGAAGATTGTCCCACGAAGCCAAACATGGGGATGTTCCATGTTGATGCAATGAGACCAGTCACCTAAGAGGAATGTGCATTTATCATAAAAGGACAGAGACATTTCACAAGCAGTGCAAAAACTACAGGTTTTAACATACATATATTTAAAGGGACTACGAGGACTTTCTCATGAGCCTCTGCGTGCACTGTGAAACTCGGACAAAAGCTAAGCATTTGCCAAGAATGTTTTCATTAATCAAGAATGAAAGTCGGAGTTTGGAAGACGATCAGATACCGTCGTAGTTCCGACCATAAACGATGCCAACTAGCGATCCAGCGATGTTATTCCCATGACCTGCTGAAACTGAAACTAGGAAATGCTGCAGGGCGAGTCGACCACTAAATAATAATATTAAAAAAATAACTATAAAGACAAAATGATACATTTATTGAAAATGGATCCATTAACAATTGTGGGAAATGTAGATTCATCCACATTAATATGAGACTCTTTTATAAACAAAAGCAAACTTTTCAGGGTCTCTTTAACCTTCATGTTTCATGTTTTTTCCTATTACAACAGAGACAAGTTATTAATATAAATGCTATGTTTTTACATGTTAAGAGTAATCTTTCAGTGTCTGTTAAACACAATTGAAAAGTGTTAAAAGAAGTATTTACCTGAGTAAAAATGACAGTAATTCAATATAAACATACTCTCATACAAATCAAAAATGCTGCATGCAAAATGTTGCTTAAGTTAAGTCGGCTAATTAATCACAAATTGCAGTATCAACATGTTTATAAAACATATATGAACACGCTCACTGACCATTAGTTCATGTCTCAGTATAAGTGCAGCATCTAAACAGTTTGTTAATCATTTACAGACTCTTTACAAATGATCTTATGAACACTGACCACTCCTAGTTGACTAATTAGTATCAATACAGGAAGAATGCTTTATAAATGATGAATTATATTTCAATCATGCTTAATAATGTGTTATTATAATGAAGTTCTACCAATTAAAGGGCACAGAACAACACCATGTACCATCAGAGGGAGTTCATACCTCGGCCTCTCCTGGACAAGCTGGACCGAAGAGCGCAGACACGTTTTCTTTCCACACCTGGTGGATGAATCCTCCCAGGGAAACTTTGGGATTACAGTCTGTGTCCATGTACACAAAGTCCAGACTGTAGTTTCCCAGGAAGGAGGGATTTGAGTTCACCTTGTCCATGGCGATCTGCATGGCCGAGCCCAGCCGCAGGGCGCTGAACGGGAAGGACGCGTTCCAGGGAACCTGGAAGCCGACGAGCAGCCGGGTGCGAGGCTGAGTCCCATTCGTGCTGTTGTTAATGACCGCGGCGGCAGCAGCAGCAGCAAACACTACTAGCGTGAAGTGGAGCACGAGTGTGTGGCTCATGCCAGAATAACACACCACCCTTGACATCCCTCTCATCTTATTAGTCGTTTGATGCCACAGGGCTTAAATACTCAGCATCCTGGGTGATGCTGGGATGTTGTTCAGGGAGGAGACAATGTAAATATGTGGAGGAGAGTGGGAGGGACAATACAAAGGAGCATCGAGTCCATTCTTTTCTATTCTTTTCTATGGTCTCATTCTTTATTATATGCATCCTACACCAGACTGCATGTTCTTGTTGACAATGGTCAATGGACGTCTGCAGAGCAACACTCTCAAAGAGCAGGACTAGTGTTGCAACTTTCTTTCTCGGGATGCACCGATATGAAAATTTTGGCCGATACCGATATCCGATATGAATTTTTCTGTTATGGCCGATAATCGATATTTACCGATATCGTTATGTGTTGTTTTTTTTTTAAAGTTTCTGAGATGATAAATGTTTTGTACAGACTGAAAATCATGCAAACTGAATTTTTTAATGTCTTCCTTTATTTTCAGAATGTATTTTACTTCCTTCCTTTGCAGGTGTTGCATACGGATATACATCGGTTGTGCAATCATCAGTTCTATATCGTGCATCCCTATTTCTTTCTAATGTTCTGTTAATGTGTAAGATGTTTAAAATAAATGTTATTTTATTTTCCCTTTCCAACCTGATATCTTCAAATATATTCAGGTTTATATCCTATAATTTGTTGTATATACTTTTGTACATTGCATTTTATTGTATTTGCTATTGTTATTTTGCTATTTCATTATGTATGATTTGTTCTTTCTATTCTTTTTCTTTATACCGTATGTTGCTATGGTCACTGTATTGTCACTGTGTGTCTGTGTAATGCTGCTGCTGCTGCTGCTGCTGCTGCTGCACTGTAATTTCCCAGCTTGGGATCAATAAAGTATATCTGTCTATCTATCTATCTATGAAATATTAAAGAGAAGGAAACCCTCAAAACTCACTAATCTGTAGCTTTAACTCCAGGATGGATCTTTTGAATTCATGGTGTGACACTCATCTGATATAATGAAGTCAGATTTTGTCAAGATAAGCCCTTGATTAGTATATCAACTAAAGATTAGTTTATCAAGTCTAGATCTGTAAATCTCAAAGGTATCAGTCATAAATCCAGTGTCAAAGTTCATCACGTATTTATCTCTAACTTCAACTGCATGCAAACACACACACAGAGGAAGTGGGAGTGGAAAATGACTGTAGACTTTTGTTTTATTGACAGAGTGCGAGCTAATTTAATTACGTTTTTTCATTTAAAGCCAAAAGCTGAAGTGAGAAGTGTGTGGCGGATCTCCAGGGAGTGTTTTCTGCAGGAACAAGGCGAGGCTGCCCGGCAGGCCGAGCCTTGCTGGGTGCAGAGGAGTTGCTCACACCTGTGTGCAGTTTAAAGGTGCTAATGACGGCAGATGGTTCAGGTTGTACATTAGTGGTGTTGCTGGCTTCACCTAGCTTTTTTTTTCTCCCTCCCCCCCCCAGGCGATCCCTGCTGCTCAGCCTGGACCCAAACCAGCTCTGCTAATCCCACCAGGTAACCACTCAAATCTTCTCCTAATGAAGCTTTTCTCTGCACCTCGCTGACCTGCACAAATCAAAACCCTTCAGCTTTGTGTGTTTGTGCCAGATGTGACCTGTGTCATCTGTTATTCGCATAAACATTTGGAAAAAGCAACTCACTTCACCTTTTTCAACTAAATGAAAGTATTTTCTGTGCTGCAGTACGAATCAATACGCTGAGTGGTTTAGTTGTTGGAGCTTTGTCTCAATGTGATTAGATGTCTGTTTAATTGATCTTTCTCCTGTCTAGTACTTCACGTCAAATAACAGAGGGAGACTGTGCAGAATCTACTGATTACACACATTAATCAGTGAATGTTCACTGTTGCTTCATATTTTATTTTTGGTTTCACTATGAGCAGATCTGAGACCAGTTTATCGAAGAAAGACTTTTGCCTTCAGGTTGATTTTTTATCTTTGCTTCTTCTTAATTGGGACTTATTAGCAATGACATTAAGAAGATTTTGCAGAAAATGTTGCTCCTTAGAATATGTTTTGTGTTGTGGAAAAAAACTACAGTTATAAGGATATTTTATTAAAACTGTTGCTGTTTGATGCCTAAAAATCTTTAGTGACTCCTGCTTTTTAATGAACTTATGATAAAGTTGTTTATGTGTCTTAAGAAACTGTCCTTGGCCTGAATTTGGACTCCTGTCACATTGAGAAGCAACAGACCTTCAGTGCTCAGAGATTTTACATTGCTTTCTTTTTTTAAAAACTGTACGACTATTTAAAAAAAACAAAAAACTTCTTTACCATTTGAGTGAACTGTGACACTCAACTTATTTACATGATATGATAAACGTCAGCTGAAAGTATTGACCTTTCATCAGCTGCAGCATCTTGACCGTCTTGACTTGATTACCTGAGATAAAGTGTAAAGTTTATCTGCCTGGACTGAAATCAAAGGCAAAAACACAATCATCTTAGTAAATTGCCTAATCTAAACTTTAATATTATGACATACAAGCTGGAATGGTTTCTGTGCTTGTGCTCTCTTTTTATTTTTTATCAGTGGTGGTGATGCTGGTCAAGGTTCAAAGTTTTGAGTTTAACTGTCGGGCTTGTTTCATTCAGAGCTACAGCAGACGCTCTGCTGTGCACACGCCACCGGCAGCACCACCACACACACCTGCCTGTCAACTGGCAGCTGAGGAACACCTGAGAGGACCAGCAGCAGGTAGGACAGCCACATAACGCAACATATTACGCTCGCTTTAAATGGCAAGGATCCAATCTGCAGCGTCCCAACACTGGGACACGTTGTCAGTTCAGTCGTGTTAAGCAGCCTAAATACTCCAGTATAGAACCATATGCAATGGTTGTTTCTGTTTTCAGATTAATGTGCAATTGCCATATTTTTAATTTTATCAATGGCCACACAAATGTCATAAAACATGCTGGCTCCTAATGTCCTAATGTGACCCTCGACATGACATGATGTCATAAAATAACTAACCTTGACCGTGTGTATGTGTGCCTCAAAGGTTAAGAAATCTTTCCTTCGTCCCCGTCTTATTGGATGATCTTGTGCAGAAGCAGTGGTTCTTCTCATTGACAATGTGTTTTTATTCATTTAAATATGAATTTAAAGCTGCTGTTACTGTATGTATTGACTGTAATGTTGTCGTTCGTCTAATCTTTCATGGGCTCGACTCCATCTTGAGTGATTAGAGGAAAAACTGTTGCACAACTTGTGTTGACTTTGACCTCAAAGTTATTGTGGAGATGACATTAAGATCAGTGACGAGGAGCTGAGAGTTGCATAATAGGACAATATAGCTATACTACGGTGAAGTTTTAAACTAGAATTGGGTGTTTTGGTGTTTTTTTAAACTTCATTAGTCTCTCTCTGCATCCCAGCAGATTTGGCACCACCATGGAATTCCTTTTCCAGTTGCTGTTCTCCCCCCTCCCGACGCCGGCCATCATCTCCCTGTTTGCAGTAGCAGCCGCCACCTTGTTCTACCTCAACTCTCGGCCCAGTCCCTTACGCACCCCGACCGACCTCAACTGCCAAACTCTGGGAATCAAGGTAAAAGAAAAGTGCTGTCACTGCGTTGGTTGACTACTAGATGTTCATGGCGGTTAAGTTCACTGTATTTGATGTTTATTGTCCTCAGGATGGAGCAAGAAAGACTGCTTTGCTTGAAGGCAACAACAACCTGATGTCCTTCTGCTTCGTGGACGCCCAGACCCTCTATGATGTGTTTAAGAGGGGGACGAGAGTTTCAGGTGACTGAGAATTTCCTTTCTAGTACATAGAAGTACTAGTACTAGAAATCTATTGAATCGCCATTGTGCCCAGCTTTTAAACAGAACAGTGGATCCCCAGCATATATCTACTTGTTTTAAAGGTTAGGCTAATGAAATCTGCGGAAGCAAAACATGCTTGACACGGACATTGTTGCAGCAAAGCCGTTGACCTTATGTGCGACGCTTGTAAAAGGCTGAACTGAATGTAGCAGCTTGAAGTGATGCATCCAACATGGTAGAGGAGCATGAGAGCTGAATGGTGGTGCATTCACTTACCGCTTTTCATAAAGAGCTGGAATAAACCGCTGAATTGTAAAACATTACAGTGAATGATGAGCTTGAGGACTTGTTTTCAGTCATTGTAGTATGCTATGGTATAAATAGTCTCTTGTTACCCTCAGCATTACATGAAGTTCCCATGTCTTCTACTATTTATTATAAAACTACTAATCATAATTTTAAAAATATATGTAAATAATAGTAGTAATACATTTTATGAGGTGTCTTTCCTGACACTCAAAGGCACCTTACAGAAACAATTCATGTAAAACACTTAAACAATAAAACAAATTTGTAATTAGACAACAGTAAAAGCAAAGATGAAGTAAAATAAATCAGAAATCTGCAGCAGCGGGAGAACACCTGTTTAAAAAGGTGGGTTTTCAGATGAAGAAAATGACTTTTTTGTGGTTGAGACCAAAAACTATGGAGCTCTGTTGTTTTATACTTCTTAATTACATGTAGTTTGATGTTTTTGCCCTGTGTCTTGCTGCAGGTAATGGACCGTGCTTGGGCTACAGGAAACCAGGAAGACAATACCAGTGGCTGAAGTACAAACAGGTAAAAAAAAAGTCCCTCAACTCTTATAAAAAGTGGAGAAAATGTCCTTCACTTTGTCTGACCTTCTGACTCCTCTTCCTCCTGATGAAGGTGTCTGACCGGGCGGAGCACCTGGGCTCAGGGCTGATTCACAGAGGACTGGAGCAAGGCCAGAAAACCTTTATTGGTATCTTTGCCCAGAACAGACCTGAGGTCAGTGGGAACCGTGTGTTTTTTATGGCGAGGTTTATCTCAGCTTCACCTCGGCTGCTCTGACTCTAACTCTGCCGTGTCTTGGGGTCGTTTGCAGTGGATTATCGGCGAACTGGCCTGTTACACCTACTCCATGGTGGCGGTCCCTCTGTACGACACCCTGGGTCCTGAGGCTCTCGTGTTCATTATCGACCGAGGTAATTGGAGCGTCTCTCTGCACTCTTAATGCTGCTAATTGCAGAGCCAGGTCGGAGTCCAGTGGCTCGCTGGTCTCCAAAGGGATTGGTATCAAGTGTGCTCTAATCTCCTCTCTCTTATTTATTACACTCTCCTTTAACCTGTGCTCCAATTTTCTCTTATCTGATCCCTTAAAACAACACGTTAGAGTTACAAATACTGCTGATCTGGGTTTTTATTTTTATTTTCATAAATCCTGGTGTTTAGTCTATGAATCGTAACCCCACAGTGTTGACATACTTGCCTCATAACAGCACTGGTTATTTGCATTATAAACTTTACTGGCGATATGACTCAGACTTTCTTGCCCCTCAGCGGAGATCTCCACGGTGCTGTGCGACGATCAGAAGAAGGCAGAAACGCTGCTGCAGAACCGGGAGAAAGGCCAGAGCTCCGTCCTCAAAACCATCGTCGTCATGGACTCTTTCAACTCCGAGTTGGTCGAGAGAGGAACCAAGTGTGGGGTGGACATCGTGTCCATGCAGGATGTGGAGGTAACGGCACGCCGAACACAAACAAGTGTGGTTACTGGTGACTCATCGTTGCTGGCGCCACTTTTTTTTTTTTTTAGAATTGAAGAGGTTTTCTTAAAATTTTTCATATAAAGATCTGTATTTGCAACTGTTTCTGTTCGAAGAAACACAAGCGTTATTGGAAACATGTTTTTGTTTTTTTTTCCTCCTCAGGCTCTGGGGAAGAGCAATCTTCAAAAGCCAGTTGTAAGTTTCTAATATATCCATGTAATCTATTTTTATGAGCCTTAACAAGCTGCATGCTGCTCTGATGGTGCTGCTTTCATGTCCCCAACAGCCACCAAAGCCAGAGGACCTCAGCATTGTTTGCTTCACCAGTGGCACAACAGGTGATTGTTTTGCATTTGATTTCTTTTCTTCTTTTTTAATCAAAGGGAATGTAACTAAAAAAGAAAATCATGGTGTTTAAATGAATCTATCTTAGATGTGGCTGCACAGAATGAACCATGTAACCATGAAAACTCAGAGCAGCCATGGTTGAGTTTCAGTTTGGTCACGGTCGAGTCGGTGGAGGCCGGTGTTGGTCGGTCGAGTCCAGATTGAAATACACTAAAACTACTGTGATGGATTGCCATTTTAATTTAGCAAATGGATTCATGGTCTCCAGAGGATGAGTTATTATTATAAGGACACTGGTGATCGCCAGTGGTGGACAGTAACGAGTAATTTACTTGAGTACTGTACTTAAGTATTAGATTTCTTTGGTACTTATTACTCTTAATTTCCAAGACAAATATTTTCACTTTTACTCAAGTTAATTTCTAGGAAGCCTGAAAAGAACTCGTTTTTTTTCTAAAATACTAAAATACTATTGGACACATTAGCTGTGTTTGTCAAAGACGGAAACCCTAACCCCTAAAAGCAGCTCATCAGTGCAGGTGGTTGCAAAGGGTTAATTCTCAGAAACAAGAGTTAAAAGGTCCTTAAATTCATTTAGGAAAAAAATATAGTAATTAATTGGTCTAAATTTATTCTTACTCTTACTTAATGTAAATTTAAAAGCATGTACTTTTAGATACTTAAGTACCTTTATAAAAGCAAGTCCATTTTTACTCTTACTTTTACTTGTAACGGAGTAATTTGTACTCTGGTGATCGCCACCATCAGGTTGACATTTGTGTGTCTTCTTATGGCATTGGGTTGACTGCTGTATTAATCTGTGGGAACCTGTGACTGGTTTTACTCTCACTCTTCTTGTATAACCTGATTTTTAAGACAAAAACATTATTTTATTTTCATTCTCAGGTGACCCGAAGGGAGCGATGCTGACCCACGAGAACGTGGTGTCTGATGCTGCCGGTGTCATCAAAAGCTTTGAGGTAGCTGCGGTCCCGAAATACAGATTAATGATGATGCCAAAACGGCTGAAATGGACACTTTGGTATAAAATGCTAGCTTTTGCTTTTGCTAATGGAGCCTCTGTGTGTCCCACAGTCGTCAGTTGTTCCAACGACGGAGGACGTCAGCATTTCGTTCCTGCCTCTAGCTCACATGTTTGAGAGGGTGGTCCAGGTGAGAACTCGATCAGCTCGTAAAACCGTGTGTTTACAGTCGTTTGGATCTGTAAATGAGACTTCAGAGCATCCCTTAATGTTTGTTTTTCTGTCTGACCCTGCAGACAGTGATGTATGGTGCTGGGGGTAAGGTGGGATTCTTCCAGGGTGACATCAGACTGCTGCCAGATGACATGAAAACGCTGCAGCCCACCATTTTCCCAGTCGTTCCTCGGCTTCTCAACCGTGTCTATGACAAAGTTGGTAGACACAACATCCCCGTCTCATCGTTCCTTTCTGCTTTAAACATCAACTCAAAAAGAAATTCCACTGTCTTTTTTTATGTGTAATTTTTTTTTTTCTTTTTTGTGTGTCTAGGTCCAGAGTGGAGCCAAGACGCCTTTCAAGAAATGGCTTCTGAACTTTGCCGTGGAGAGGAAATATGCTGAAGTCCAGGAAGGCATCATCAGGAAGAACAGCATATGGGACAAGCTCATCTTCCACAAAGTCCAGGTACTGGTGCTACCTCTGTTCCAGTAAATGCAGATTATGTGATGCATTTTTTTTTTTTCACAAATTATTATTACATTTGTTGTTTTTATTTTGATAAGATACATTTAATTTGACTTATTTATTTTAATGGTGAAGTTCTCGATAAGCCTTCCCAGGGTTTCTATCCTCTCATTGTAGTTCATCATATATTATCTATTATATATTTTCTTTCTTATGTGATATGCTCTTTGTCATTTGTTTTATTGTTTGCACTTTTATACATTTCAAACAAAGCCTTTAAAGTGCTGAACCTTGATCTGACCTTGCAGGAGTCTTTTGGGGGACGAGTGAGGGTCATGGTGACTGGAGCGGCTCCCATTTCTCCCCCTGTGCTCAACTTCCTCAGGGCTGCTCTGGGCTGTCAGGTAATAAATAAACTTAATCCTCTCTCTGTAATGTGTATGTGTATATTCTTCATTTTATTAGCAGGTCGTGTTTGTTTGATTTTGAATCTCACTTCAGGAAATCTTTTTCTTTTCGTAAACATCATTCACACATTCTTGACATAACCTCTTGCAAAAGCCAAATTCAGTTCACTTAAGGACTTAAGTTATTTTCTGGGTTGTAATTTGGCTTCTCCAAACATTTTTGGAAGGTTTGCAAGAAAATGTTGACCTAGTTTCTAAATCAGTCGTACGATGCCTGAACTTTGGTAAACTCTGAGGTGTTGGCAACAAAAACGCTGCTATAGTAATGCTTGTTTTTTTTGGGGGGGGGACTAGGAGGGTTGCACAACAGTGACCAGCTGGTGCCGATTGCTTCATGTTGTCATGATAACCTGGGCACATTGCTCTCACTCCGCTTTGATTCGACTGCTATGCTCTTTTAGATCTTTGAGGCATACGGCCAGACAGAGTGCACGGCCGGCTGCACCTTCACCATGCCAGGAGACGCCACCTCAGGTAAGTAGTTCAGAGGCAACCAGAGTTCAACTTCACCAGTTTGACTTTTGCTTTATAGCCTTTACAGTTTCAATTATTTAATTTCAGGTTTGACAAATGATGCAGATCATCAGTGTTTGTTGAATAAGCAATTAACTTTTCTCTTTTTTAACCACAGGTCATGTTGGGACGCCGCTGCCTTGTAACATTGTGAAGTTGGTGGATGTTGAAGAAATGAACTATTTTGCATCAAATGGTGAAGGCGAGGTAAATCTGGGTCATTCATTTATGTAATTATCCAACTGCAGAAAAGTCAGAGCAGGATTTAACTGCAAAAAGTGCACAGATCACATATATTTTTTTTACATTTTGACAAACTGACACCATTAGGATGCCAAGCTACTAGTTTGCAGTGTGTCCATTGAAGTTTATTGGCACTGTTTTACTTTGCTGCTGCAGAAGATGTTAAAATGTGTTGGGTTTTTTAGGCCAGGTCTGGCGTTCATTATACCTTCATGGCCATTTAATGAGATCCTCGTGAAGTGCAATTTGCACCATAATCACACATGGCCAATTATCACGCATTAAGAGTTTTTCTTTTTTAAATAAACATTAAACCACATAAACTTGATCTTAATAAACTAAAGACATTACCGATTATTTTGTCAGTAATGTTAATGAAGGCTGAAATCCCGTGGATTAGATTCTCATGTTTAATATACGATGCTTATGTTTTTGAGTAATGTTCCCAATTGTCTCGTTTGTTTTATTTTTTTATTCCCTGCTATTATTCAGGTCTGTATCAAGGGTAGAAATGTGTTCAAAGGGTACTTGAAAGACCCAGAGAAGACTGCAGAGGCCTTGGATGAAGATGGTTGGCTCCACACTGGAGACATTGGGAAATGGCTTCCGGTAAGAAAAGCCAATGCATGTAAATGAATGAAGCAACTTTTTCATCATAACCACTAGTTTTAAGTCCAACCACAAGCTTCTCGGTACCAGATGCACACTCTTTGTGGATGAGGCCGCCGTCTGGCAGAGTGTACTGTATCAAGTTCAGGGGCTTGAAGTGAAGAGGATATCAAGTGGAATCCGAGTTTCATAATTGAGGTTTTGCAAAAACAGATGACTTTATCTTTATTTGGGGATCATTAGTTTTGAGTTCCCTCGAAGGAAATGTCTTCACTGTGGAAGGGACGGGCATCATCTGGCCCATGGGAACAGCACACTGCCCTGTTTTCTTTTTCGATTTTGCAATAGTCAAACAACATGCTTTAAAGATTCAGATGAGATTTAAGTAGT
This sequence comes from Decapterus maruadsi, assembly GCA_030347415.2. Classification (NCBI taxonomy): domain Eukaryota; kingdom Metazoa; phylum Chordata; class Actinopteri; order Carangiformes; family Carangidae; genus Decapterus; species Decapterus maruadsi. The sequence goes on along the minus strand of CM064888.1, from coordinate 4,518,467 downwards.
TAAGTGATTTTAATTCAAGTAGGTTAGGAAATGGCCTCTTAACTTGATCCTGACACTTCATGATTTACTGTAACTCATGTTTTGCAATGTCTGAAAATTACAGCAAAGAGGTTTAGATTATTTTTCTGTGATCTGTTTGGCGACAGAGTGGAGTACTGAAGATCATCGACCGAAAGAAGAATATCTTCAAGCTGGCTCAGGGCGAGTACATCGCTCCGGAGAAGATTGAGAATGTGTATGTACGCAGTGGACCTGTGGCCCAAGTGTTTGTGCATGGAGACAGCCTACAGGTAAGTTAATGGCTGCTGGCATCTTTACAGCTTGTGCATGTACTGTACCTCACTACTGGCACTCACCTATTTTTTTTTTTCCTTCCATCTTCAGTCTTGCCTGGTTGCCGTTGTCGTCCCTGACCCGGAGGTCCTGCCAGCTTTTGCCAAAGATCTAGGTTGCCAAGGCTCTGTTGAAGACCTCTGCAAAAACACAGTAATGTTTCTGCCTTGTCTTCGTCTTGCACACATGTGTTAGAAGGTCCTTTCTGTTCTCTGAATAACTCTAACAGATAATCTGGGGGTCACTATGAACTACAATACTGGGGTTTGCTTTTCTGCTTAAACTCCTGCAAAAGAAAATCTGCAGTAAACCCAGTCATTAACACTAAAAGAGGCCAGTTGGATTGGTCCTGCACGCTCACTGTAAAACCCATAAGGGACGATGTCTGCAAATCTAATTGAATATTCAAAAGTAGAGCAGCGTTTGAATTGTTTCTTCAGCCCGAGAATTACTTATTGGACTGATTTCTAACTCGTCTCTTTCATTACAGGAAATTAAGAAAGCCATCCTTTCAGACATGACCAAACTGGGTAAAGAAGCGGGGCTCAAGTCATTTGAGCAGGTAAGAGCGCAGAAAAACATCACAGTTATCTGTAATTACACAGAAAATAATTGGCATAATTGTCTGTTCAAGCATCTGCTCTCATTCAACATAATGGGTAAACTGAAACTTCAAGAGGTCATTAACATTGGAACATGTATTTCCTGTGTTAGTTCTCCCTCTAGTGGTTTAAATGAGCTTTGCCTTAAACTAGGACTTTTTTTTTTTTATATACCTTTTGCCCCATTTACATTCCTCACAACCCCAAATCCGTCCCCATCCTCATGTTTTTGCTCCTTCTTTCTACAGGTTAAGGATTTGTACCTCCATCCAGAGCAGTTCACCATTGAGAACGGTCTGTTAACTCCCACGCTCAAGGCCAAGAGGGCCGAGCTCAAAGCGCTCTTCCAGCCTCAGATCGACAAACTGTATGCCAACATCTAATAAAAGGAACGAACAAATGCCACCAACTCCCATTTTTTTCCCTTTTTTTTTGTCTGTTTTAAACATGAATTGGTTCTATTGTGTAGTAGTAGCCTTCCTAAATGTCCATAAAGAGACCAAGCTGCTGTGTTTTTGGCTTTCATGGCATCAGGCCTGAGTCACCTGAGACAATGAGGTTCTGTTAAAGTCGTCTTCCCGCTGCGCTGAGCCGGGGTCAGCTGGACAGACTCCTTGTCTACAACCTGAGTGAATCATCCGTCAGCAGATGCAGCTGAGCGCTCAGAGCTCTGGATCAACATGCCACTCCGATTAAATTTGATTAATTAACGAATGGCTTTGGCTGCTGTGAGGCCTTTCCGTATTTTTTTTTGGTTTTGTTTTGTTTCAAGGCAAATCTGATCGAGCGATGCTTTTGAGGAAAATTAGTTTTGCCTTTGTAATAATAACTTGGATGGTGAAAAGGAAGCAGGAACTTACAGAGTCTCTTCAAAGCAGATGGTGACACATTCAGGTACATCCAGCAAAAACTAATGCAACAGCCTGAAACTGGTTTCAATCATCTGAAGCTACTGTTGACTTATGCTTCATACCACGATGTTTCCATTTTGTACATCCATGTCTATCATACACAGAACACCTATATATTGCAATGCAATTACATCTTCCAGGCTCACCATAAAAAACAAAGGTTGCCATCTACAAGTATTAGATCTGGTCTGAACATGGGATCAATCGGTTCAACTGTTTCTGACTCAACACTGCCCTCATGTGTTTCTATACAAACATTGCCAAGACCTGCTCTGACCTCTTGCAATTGTATTTAACCGACCGTCATGTCAATACCTGTAGGAATGAATGGAAACATTGCCGAAAGGGTTTAATAAAGTTTGGAATCATAATTACACGATAGTCAATTATCTCTGCATGAAACACCTTGTAATGAGGAACGTGTGGCCTCTCATTATCTCATCTATCTTGCATAGTTTTCCTGCTTTAACAGCAATGAAAAGTCAATTGTGAAAACTTACAGCTAAGGCTGGAGGTTTCCCTGACACCCACGTGACCTCAAATGCCAGATTTCATATAGCTGCAGCTCTAGCTCTGTCTGGTCGGCTGCCTGGAAGTCTCTGAAGAGTGGTGAGGACGGCGGAGGGAATCGGGACTTCACTTCCTCCCATCCAGCACATCACACAAAAACAGTTCTGGTGTGCAATACTGTGTCTTTCTTTTATGTTTTTATACATTTTTATATAGCTCTATTCTAATGTATTATTCCCTGTTTTTGTTAGTGTCTCATAGCCACAGAAATGAAATTTCGGTCATACATTCAATGCAAGGTGTATGTTTTTCCTAATGGCTCAAATATGTGAGAAAATTTAGGGTCAATTTTGTGCATATTACTCTGATTTGTTTCTTTCTATCAAGTTATGAAAACACACGCCAAGAAAATCTCTGACAAGACTGTTATCTCCATGTAGAAGTAGTGTGAGCCACTGACTGTGAAAATGAAAAACAACATAGGCAATTCAAATTGCCTGATCTTCACCCAGTGCTGGGGGGAACAAAAAACACAACTAAAACTGATGCAGGCAAAACTGAGTTACACCAAAGTCCCTCTAGTACATACAGTATAAACTTTGTGTATTTGCATGTAATCACCATAGACATGTATAATCACTATCCTGGAAAGACATTACTATCTGATCGCAGAGCGCCTTCTCTCCACTTTTTCCTTGTTGTGATGATTTCTTTACAAAAAATAAACAGTCGGAGATATTTTGGACATTATCACTGCACTGCTCGACCGTTTATTTTTGTAAAGAAATCATCACAAGGAAAAAGTGTTTTCTTCTGTGGCAGTGAGAGCAGGTGCTCTGTGATCGGATAGTAATGTCTCTCCAGGATGTGACATAGTTTGCAGCATGGTTTGCAGCCTGAGGTGAGTGATTAGCCTACATGTATATGCAAAAACACAAAGTTTATACTGTTTATATTGCACACTATATGAGTTCAGCTGTGTTTCATGAGGATTCCAGTCATGCACCATAGATATTTGATTGTTTTTTGAGTGTTGTTGTGGTTAAAAAAAAGTGTCCCCTTACTTTAGCATTGTCGCTATCCCGTCTAGCCATGGACCATGGTGTTGAACTCTCCTTTAAACCTTGCTTTTATATGTTCAAGCTATATTTTTGCAAACAAACAAATAGCCTACACCAAGGGATTATAAAAAAAACTTTATTTTTCAATCCACACAGGCCTTGCACAACGGGGCAATGCCAAAATAAGTAGCCTATCTTTGGTAGCAAGCCTGCACCAAGTGATACTGTGCAGTGTGGACTGAAGGAGGGGACCATGCTGCCACCTTGCGTTGGCTTTCCTCGCCGGTTTCACTGGGAGAGTAGGAGTCGCTCCGGGGCTGCAGCTGGATCCTGCTCCTCCGCTTCACCTGGAGTTTCCACGGGGACAAACCGACGCTTTCTCCGGCTGCTGCTGCTGCAGAAGGGAAGCAACCGAGCTCACAAGTCCTTCCAGACCAAGAGGAGTGAGAGAAAGCTGTGAATAAATGTCGGCTCCTCTTATGCGTTTCTACGGCGTCAACTTCACAGTCGGTGCGGGGATTTGGCTCATTGGGACTCCTCAACTCCTGTGATCCGGCTCACCTGAGACCCGGAGCAGCTGCACGGCACACTTCAACATGGCTTCTTCCGCTGCAGGTGACCACGAAGAACAGGTAAGCTGACTTTTATAAACTCTTTCTGCTGTTTTTAAACAACACTTTCCAGCTCCAAAGCGGAGTTTTTTTTTCCTGTTGTGGTGTAGTGTCAAGAGAGTTTGTTGAACCACAAAGTGGAGGAGCTTGTCTGTTTCGTTCTCGTGAACCGCCAAGTTCCTGCCGGTGGAAGCATAAAGTTTTATTTCCCTGCAGCCTGCAGGGAAAAGCCAGAGAAATAACCGGGAAAGCAAGCAAAGGATTTCATTACAGGTCTGGCTGTATGGCTCATTTACTCTGGTATGCAAATACTGACACCCGCGTTAAGTCTGCAGTTATGGAGCCAGAGGAGCTACAGTTTGTTGTGATATCATGATTAATTCATATGACATAACAGCTTATCCTCTCAGAGTTAATCGATATGACTCCATAAAAACGACCCTGGAAGCATCTGTCCTCACCTAAACACACATATATCACATGTTGAGGCCAGTTAACCAGCGAGTTTCTTATAAAAAGTTGTGCATTAACTAGAAAATTGACATTAAAAGTCCATATGAATATTTCACTGGTCTATTTTTAACCTCTTAACAAGAAATCATGTACACAAAACACCTTTGCTCATCTTTTTTCATGCTTTTATTGAATTCTTTTGATGGTTTCTTACCCCAAAAATTTCTCATAACATGCTCTGATATTTTTTTTTATATTTTCTTATGAACACCGTCCTGTTCACTAAAATGAAACTGAAGTTAAAGATACACGTTGTGTTTTGTCTTTGTGGTTTTCTTGATCCACTGTGAGTGGGTGTGTTGTGGTTGTGCTTCACAATAGTGGTGCATTTCAGGTGACCGATGTCATCGTCTGCAGCCGCTCTGCATGAAACCCCCTCAGTGTGACCAATGCACTGTGTGAAACCGTCCTGGCCTCAGCCTTGACCCAGAGCGAGGAGCTGTTTTTATAGCAGGTGCAATATAACAAGCAGGCGTTGCCATGTTGACCCTTGTTATCAGTGTTTACAAAGAATCAACAATATGTCACAACCAGTCAGTAAATATCCGAGTACCTGTCTGTCTGCTTCGCCGGCGTGTCCTTCACTCTGAGTGATTCTCAGCTCACATTTCCTTAGCCGAACACTTTTGACCTTTGTCTAATAATAATTCTTTTAGCACAATATGGCTAATTTAAAGGGATAGTTCAACATTTTGGCATTCTAAAAATAACTTGCACCGACAATTAAAGGTAACGAACCTACTCCAAAAACTATAGGGATTATGGCAATGGGCCAGTTTGCCAAAATGTTGAACTATCCCTTTAAAGACATTACCATGATGAATGAATGAATGAATGATTGACATTAAATGAGCAACTCCAGAGGCTCTGAAAAACCAAATCCTGCAACTAGTGTTGGATGGCGTCTCCAGGGGGGCGGGGCTTGTGGTGTGCCAGAGAGTGGTGGCCGATTCGTTGTGACATCACAGAGTTACAGAGGTCCTGACAGCTGATTTTTTAAGGCTCAGTTTTTTAAATACAGGCTTTGTGCATTTCTCTGAGGCACAACAACTTTTACATTTCAGTTGTTGTTGGAAAACTTTCACAGCTGCTTCTGGATGTTTATGTACGTCTTTCCTCAATATCATTACCTTTTGTGGGCTAATATACAGTCTATAAACCTAATATTTGAGAGTGTTGCATAACCTTTTTATCATAATTTTACCCACTTCAGCACCTCACTCTCCTGCAGCAGGATACTGGCCAGTTTGTGACACTACACACACAGTGCATACTTTGTTTGCTGTAGCTCTATGGTGTGAAATTCTCCTTTTTTTATGAATGAAACCTGTCCACAAACTGAGAGGAGCATGCTGCTTTGAATGGCAGTTTAAAGGTTGTAGATTATGATGCACCTCTGAGGAAAAAGGTGTGAAGACAAGGTATGAAAATGTTTCTGAAGTCAGGCCCGCTGTGCCAGTATTTATGCGCCACTTTGACATCAAGCACACAAGAACTTGATAGACTGCATTGTTGTGTTATCAGGAAATGGTGTGTGCACCGTCAGTCATGAATAAAATAGCAACAGCAGAAGATTGTGTAGCTCCATTATGAAATATGCATTTCTAACGACAGATTAGTTTCACTTTTGTTTTATGTAGATGTGTCCTTTAACTATGGGAGTTTTTAAAGTAAGAATTGACATGTTTGCATTGATAAAATATAAAATATTGGTGCATAATGAGCTAAAGCATATATAACAGCTGGAATTGGCAGATATCTTGTTTGTTTGACTTTTGTATTGGTTTGAGTCCCATGAGGTTAATTTTATTCGGTCAATCTTTTGCACATTTGAAAATATTTCATAAAAAAACCACTGGAGTCTCTGTGTGTGTCTATAAATGTGTGTATCTCTGTTCTATGTTGTTTGTGCACCTCTCTATCTGCGCTTCCTCCCATCCGTCCATTAATGTTTGACCACAGAGTGCAATGGGAAATGGACGGCGGCTCAGTTTCTCAGTAGTGGTTGTAGAGGTAGTAGTACAGTAATAACCACCTGTTGTCAAAGACGACGCCGTGCAGGAGGTTTTTATTGTGGCTGAGCAAACACAGCGAGACTCCACCCAGGTCCTGGACAAAAGTAAATGGACGCCACATGCAGCCTGGATGTGAGCGTTTAATGTGCAGCCAGTCTGACCGGATTAAAAGGCAGAGCAGCAGAGAAATGATCAAAGCAATGCAACTATTATAATTGCTCACTTATTATGAAGATGTATAGGATTATTGATGATTGGTTGCATGGCCTGTTCACCTGCAAAGAGGCTGAGATGGAGGTTAATCCTCTCTACAAACAGTGAGAGAGTGTCGGATTTGTGTTGTCAGTAGAGCAGCAACAATTTGTGTATTTGCGTATGAAAAATATCCCGGTCGTTGCTGTTTTGTGGATAAACTATGTCCTGTTGATGCTGTTTGAAGCCTTGAAGCCTTGTTATCTTCCTACTGTATCTTATCGTCTAACAAACACACTGATCCCTTACTGTATAAATGTTTCACCATTACAATGCTTAGTGTGTTTTAGATTTATAATTAACAACCAGGGCTCATGCCGCAGCTCTTGCCGAGGTCAGACCAGGCTGTGAGATACTTCAGGTTGAGCTAATGTTGAATTAATGAAGTTGATCAACACAAACTCAGTCAAATATTTCCAGGTTTAGGTTGTTGTTCAGGTTGTTGATCAGGCAGAAACACCTGATTATAATATGATTGTTGACAACAAATCAAACCAAACTTTATGCTCAACATGTGTAGTTATGTATGTGATGACTAATAACAACTATGAAAGGTCGTGTGACCACCAGCACAGTTGGTTAATAGTGTTTCTATGAATTAATGTCATTGTATAAGTGAGAAAGCTCCAGTTGAGCTGACTCAGTGCAGGGTATTGTAATGAGCCGAGTAAACATGATCTCAGCTGTGATGAGGTCATTATCAAGCCCTGAATTAGGCTTTTTGTTGTTAAACAGTTTCGGATCAAGATGATTTTCTTGTTAAAAGCGTTTTTGGATCGAACACTTTCAAACCTTTTACAAGAATCTGTGGTGGTTCCTGGCCTCTGTCACAGTATCATGACCCTGAGGTCTGGTGGAAATATACTTTCAGTTTACAAACACTCTGAAACCTTCCAGTTAGTTCAAACGATGCGAGGCAGAGAGGACCGAAGGCACCAACATTGCATGTGGACTAATAAATAAGCAAATCTAATGATTTTAAAAAGTAAATGTTTTATACTCCGTCTCACCACTTATGCTTTGCTTTCTCAGTTCGACATTTTTCCCCGCAAAAGATCCATTGCCTCATATTGCATCTTAAACTCCAGTGTCTCTTATTATTCACCTGACATTGTGTGTGACAACGCTGTGTTTCAGAACATGCGGAGCAGAGCGGACAGCTGCATTTATGAGCTACGCTGTCAGAGGCTCATGGGATTTCTTGGTTTTTCATCAAATACACAATTACCAACAACTCCAAAACGCTTCTGGTGGACAAGTAAATTAGAAATGCCCATCCCAGTTTCTATGAATTAATGTCATTGTATAAGTGACAAAGCTCCAGTTGAGCTGACTCAGTTGTTTTGTAATGAGGTCAATCTCAGCTGTGAAACCAAGTCCATGAATTAGTGTTTGTTTGTGGACAAGATGACTTGTTATTTGGTAAACAGTCTTGAATAACTTCTGTCATTATCTCCCTTGAGGCCGTAACAGCAAGAAATTACAGTAGTTCAAGTATCGGTGCTTATTTGCATGCACAGTGGAATGTGCAAATCTATATTAGTATATGTTAATATACTCTCTCTCACCGCTTTATTAGGTATGCTTTGCTTTCTGTTCAACATTTTTGCAAATTGGTCCATTGCCATCTTTGTGAGGATCGTCGGATGTAAACACTTTTAGCTCGCCCCCCCTGAAAAAAGTTCCCAAAGTCGCTCAAAAGTAATGATGGTGGGACAGTTTGCTGCATCAAAAAAATGCCACAGCAGTATATGCACTAATACAAAACACTCTGAGATAGCTCACAATGTCTGGATAAGTCAGTGGAGATAAATCTGGGTCTTAATAAGTTGTTTTAGTGTTTCTGTTTAACTGCTTTGTTTCTCATTAAATTTGAGTTTATCATGAGTCTTGAATAACGGTCCTTATTATCTCTTTGAATGTGCCACAACATGTCCACTTCAGAGTGTTTTGGAGTTGTTGGATTGTCTGTCTTTGATCTTTGATGAGGGAAACCAAGAAATCCCATTAGCCTCCGTTTTTCCCACTCTGTTTACGTTTGCGTTCCTCCAAAGATGGCTTGCACCGACAATTAAAGGTAACGGACCTTCTCTATAGGGATTATGGCAATGGGCCGATTTGCCAAAATGTTTAACTATCCCTTTAAATAATGCTCAGTTTGTACAAAGGGGCTCAAAGCTGAGAGCAGTGGCTCCTGGTGTCGTCTTGCTGCTGCTTCAAGGTTCAATTTGTTGTGATGAAAAAGGCATTTTATTTCTGAATATACTAACTGTGAGTGTAGAAGCAATTGTATTCATTTCTGTGGACACCCGTGTGTGTGTCTGTGTCTGTGTGTGTGCGTGTACTAGCCTGTGACTAGCTGAGCCAGATACACAGTAGAGCCTGTGAATGGCAGCTATTGATAAGGACTCACAGACGGAGGGAAAGTTGCCAGTGTATGAAGTCTTGTGGGGAAATTCACTGGTCATTCTCAGCTTTTTTTCTTCCTTTCTCAGCACTGAAATCATGTGTCTACTTATTTATGAAAGAAACGTATTGAGATTTTATACCAGAAAAAAAGCAGGGCTGTTGAAAGTTGCATGAAATATGTTTTTTACAACCCTGTTCACTAGAAATGATATAATTACAGATGATTAACTTGCTTTCCCGGTTGTGTATGGTGTTCATGAACAGAGGCAACGTTCTTGGAGTAAATGAAGCGATACACATCTCACTGGACTTTGAGACCAGAGACCAGGGTTCACATGGCTGAGTCCTGGTTTTGACTTGGTTTAGGCAGCAGAGGCACTTTCATTATGATCACTGAATGACGGTAATGCTGTCGTCAGGAGGATTTACATCTCTAGCATTAGATATTCTGGAGGAAAACAAAAGAAACATGTCTCTAAACAGTTTTAAGGGTTAAGTTCCTTCCTGATGAGTTTTAGCTTCACTTTCTGCCTTGTACTGTACTTATACTGTACCTTATGTAGCTCTAAGGACTCTATGCAAATCAGAAGAGCTGCAGTTTGGGCCTGTTTACACTTGTTGTGACACTTAATATAATATACAAGAGTATGACAAGTGCAGATGAAGATCAGATTAACAAATGATTAACTTGCTGCATAAAAGATGTTCAACACTGATACCAGAAACATCAATTAAACATTACACATGATTTTGGCTTTGATTCACAAAAGTACACAGGCTGTAAACTGTTTTAATATTATATTACTGTACATAAAGTCATTAGAGGACTTATTTATAATTAATACCATGCAATGCAATAATAATGTAATGTAATGGCTTTTTGTGAGGATGAAATGGATAGACCTTCCTCTACCTACTGCACATGTTACATCTGAACTTCTACTTTGATCTACTTTGACTTTATGGCATCAAAGGTCAGAAAGTACAATTAGATACGTTACTTATGAAAGTGCAGGCAAAGCTCCAGGTCGGTTTAGATGTGATAGCGCAAATTAGACAATAAAGAAATAACAGCACCACAGCTCAAGCATGAAAAGGTTAAAAGAGACAGGAACTTTGTATTTAATATCAATGCAAATGATCAGAAACTAGTTTCAATTAAAGCAACTATCAGTTATTTATCATTATTTTTTTTGATTGACCTGCCTCATTTATTTATTTATTTTTACAATTAACCAATAACTTTTTATCTGTTAAAGTCAGAAAGTATTGACAAAGGTTTTTAGTTACTTGTTTTTTGCAGACTGCACCTCCAAAACCCAAGTATAGATGAACTATTGTGATAGAAAAACAGAGTAAATTCCAGTTTAAGAGGCTGCAATGAGTGAATTTTGGTGATTTTTGTTTTGCTGAAAAGTTTTCAATTAATGAATTCATGTCTTAGTTCAGTTGGATTCTTGGTTTAGAAATAAACTGCACATAGATTGATTTTAGATGTGGTGCTGAACATCTGCACTGAAAGAAAAGATGAATGGGTGAATGAATGAGTGAATGTGTACCAGTGTGTAAGCAGTAATGTACTGAGGATACACACACACATGGGTCATAGCACTGACTGACACTACAGTATAGCGCGGTGTGTGGTTATAAATCAACGTGAATGGGTCGCAGTGCGTCCGCTGACCGTCTTCACTGTGATGAATGTGTGTCAGCGTTTCCATGAATGAATGGTTTCCTCAGTGTGGGACGGATGCCACCCAGGAACCTGACTGAGCTCTGACGTCACCATCGGTTTCTACAATGGGATGGAAAGTGACATTTGTATGTTATGTGTAAATGGTTGCATTTGCTTTCATGCACGTGCATCTGAGGTGGTGATGCAGATCTCAGGTCAGTTATCCTCAAATTAGAATTTGCAAACAAACAAATGATAATCAGTATTATTTTCTATTTTCTATAGGGCTGTATTTGATGATAATATAGACTTTTCTTTTGATAACTGACATAAAAACTCCAGAAAATAGTAAGAAATTGAAAGAAAACATGCAAAAACTTTAAATGATTCAGCTAATTGTCATTTAAAACAACATAAAGCTGCAAACAAGAAGCTTAAACCATGAAATATTTCGCTTTTTTTTTCTTCTAGGTTTTCAGTCGAGCTGTCTTTGTCCCTCAGTCTCAGTCTGAAGTTGTAGTCGGTGTCGTTTTTCTGTTATCTGAAGCTCATTCACAGCCCGAGGCGACGTTTCCGTGTAGGCCTCCTCTTCTCCTCACTTTGTCCTCCTTCATCCTCCATCTCCAACTCTCTATGTCGTTTCTTATTCTTCTAATGTGTCACTGATCCAGCTTTCTACCCCAATTTGAATTAAAATGTTGTGACATGGTGGTGGTAGATATAACAATAATGTCACTGAATCAGTTTTTTTTTCCCCCTTTCAACCCAAGATTATAATGAAAATGTCTTTTTAGCTTCATTATGCTGCATCTTTGTCACCAAATCCCCAAAAATCTATATTAAAATGTTATTGTATGGCACTTTTCCAGTCTTACAACACACTTTACACATTCACCCATTCATAAATCCCACCTGTACTCACACTAAGGCGACTGGGAGAGCCAGGGATTGACCCACCGACCTTTGACCCTTTGAAGTGTTTATTTTATGGGCTGTAATGATAATTTCGTGTTTATATGAGGTCTGTTAATTACACATCTCAGTCCCCTTGGCTTTGGAAGCGCGTGGGCTCGGCTGACATTACATTACAGAAACATTACACAACTTGCGATCGTTAAGTAATGAGTTAAAAATGCCAAATTCAACAGGAGTGAACCAGACCCACGCGTCTCTATCTACATTTGAAAACAATGAAATCATCCAAGAGCCCGGCTCCGTCCAGAGCTGCTGGGATGAAAACTGATGTTACCAGAGGCCCACGGAGACGAGACGAGACGAGGAAGAGGAGGAGGAGGAGGAGGAAGGCTACATAATAAACCAGCGGGGGCTTCAAGGATAGATGGCTCAGTGATGAAATAATGGATGTGTGATTGGACGGGAGCTTGGTGGTAAAAAAAAAGAAAGAAAAAAAAGTGAGTCACGATCAAACTTTCCAGCGCGGCCGGGTCCTATCGGCGTGCGGCGGCGGCGGCGGGCTGCTGGGGTTGGCGATGGCGATGAGACCATTTTAGGCGTGGAACCGTGTCCTTTTCTCAGCCATTAGCATTGTTGTGTGAGCGCGCCGGGCCCCGAGACAAAGATGGATTGTAAATCAAGGGAGGATGGAAAGTCTGTCTCTTTGTGACCGGCGTTTGTGTGTGTCTGCTCTTTCTCAATAGTCGTGTGTGTGTGTGTGTGTGTGTGTGTGTGTGAGTGTGTGTGTGTATGTGTGTATGTGTGAGTGTGAGGGATTCCTTCTCTTCTGTGTAAATGAGCCTCTTTCACTTTAACAGGCCTTCATTAACCTTTACATCTGGCACTTGTGTGTATTTGGGTGTTGCCGGAAGAGATTCGTCTGATTGGTTATAGTTAAAGGACAATTCCGGGTTTTTTTCCCTAACATTTTAGGTCTAAAAGAAGGAATCTGAAGATTTTCAGTTTAATTGCAGACACAACTACCGCAAAACAGGAGCAATTAAACTGAAAATCTTCAGATTCCTTCTTTTAGACCTAAAATGTTAGGAAAATACAGCCCCCAGTTGAAGAATTTGCCCGAAATTGTCCTTTAAGAGGAGCAGATCACCACTCCTATACAGTAGTTGCCCTCAGGTGACATAGCTGATCTATTTCAAAGCCATGTTTTCCTATATGCACTGCACCTTTAAAGCTCTGTCTGTCAGCTGACAGGGTGTGGAGGGAGCGGATGCTTTTCAACCGTTTTGACAAGGACGTCGTTTGAAGCTACAGCTGGTTCCCTTCACGGGAGCATGGGACACGGCTTGGAACGGATCCATGATGTTATTTACTCATTTAAGACCGAAACATCCTTTTCTTTTAGGACTTAAAAGGACTAGTTTGTAGATTTATGATGTCCATAACTCAGTTTTCAATCAAAACAATGTCCATGTTTATATTACGTCTTTCAAACTTATATAGCTTTACAAAAACAATCTCATATCACACATTAAAAAGCATGACGTTAACTTTCCACATACACTGTTTATTCTCTTTTTATGGTTTATTTCATCATAAGTTTAACAAATGCACACAAATCTGAAAGAAAATGAGCAGAAAGACGAATAATCTTATATAATTTGCCGCTCTTTTGCAGGATAGAAGTGATAAACAGTTTTTTTTTAATAGGATAGAAGTGATAAACAGTTTTTTACTATACAACTCTGTTAATACTGAATTTGGAAAGTTCTGTTTTTCTTACTGTTGCACAACCATCTGAGACTTCCCACACTTTTATCATTAGGACAATACATAACTGCATCTTATTTTACCTCCAACTGCTCCTGTTTTTAACTAGACTTCCCTGTTTTCAATTCATCATTGTCTCGTTTTGTCTCGGCTATATTGCAAAAGGTTGCTCCTCAATATATTTTCCTAGTTTAAATAAAGGTTTAAAAAAAATAAAAAAAATAAATAACGTTTGATAATAATAGATGAAGGAGCAGATGACCATTTAAATATGTCAATTATCAGTATTTGCAGAATTATTACATTTATAGAAAATACTTGTTTCCTTCGACATGTATTTGATGTTGTAAATGATATTAGTCGGGGGGATATAAACTTAATTTCTAGTAGACGGAGTCGTCTCAGGACGTCTGTGTCCACCATGAACTTCACGTGACTCATTGAGAAAATGGGTCAAACTCTGTGAATGAAGATGTTTGTGAAGACGGAGACGCAGACAAAACTATTATCTCTCTACTGATGTCGTGTTGTCCGTCTGGCATCGGCCGACATCGCCGTTCACCCTCTTTCTGAAGCCTCCTCACAGTTTATGGGGGTCGTCATGGAGAAGTCATGCCACGTTATGGTTGTTACCATGGGGATTCATCTATTTCCATGGCAATGCCTTGGCAACCAAGTATGAATTCAGACTAATTTCCTCCTGGCTGTTCATTATCTTGACTCCTTCCAAAGATATCATTAATATGCAGAGAGGATCACTGGCGCTTTGCACGAGGCTCAGTGGAAACCGTCTGAACTGTGGAGCGAAGCTGCTCTTCGCCTGCTGAGCGGAGGAAGAGGAGGGAGAGGGAGGAAAAGTTCAGGTGCAAACAAATCACAGAGATGACAGATATTCGCTGAGAGTTGTTGTTTTTTTGTTTTCTTGGCATCATTCACACTGATCTTATCAGGTGTCTGCGGTTGGAGTGACATTCCTAGATTATCAGCTTTGCGGAGAAAGTTGAGAAATCAATTGGCAGGAAGACGCGTTTTGTTTCAGCGATGTGAGATTGCAGCTGCCACTCACTGTGCATCAGTTGGAAACCTGAAAATCTGGACTATTGATTTGTTTTTACCTGTCACAACTTACACTGCACCACCAAGCAAACAAATGCATTTCATTGCAAATGCTCCAGAATTGTTTTTCTATAGTGATTATTCCACAATCTGCAACCCACAGCTGCAGCGACTGCAACAAGTTCACACCTGTCTGCGCTCCGAAGGCATTCTTGGAAATGGGGTGAATCAGCAGAAAGGGGAAAGTGCAGAGACTGTGAATGTAGTCGGAGTTAACAAAATATAGTAATTACACAAATACAAAGAGCTTCACAGAGCGATGAATCACGGCGTGAGGGAATACAAGTCTGGTCTTCTTCCACGCAGCTGAAGCCGGACGCTGCTTAGCTCTCATCAGCATCTATGTCACCATGATATACGAACCCGTGGACAGTTACTGTAGAAGAGCTGTGGACAAATGCACAAAAAAGTGGACAAATCACAGGCTTTAAGTGTAGAACGACACCCGACATGTCTGCAAATGGATAAACCCCTGGATCCCTGCAACACAAAATATAGAAGAAGCAAAGCGTTTTCACACAAATAGAATAACTGTCATCGTCCGTTAAAGCAGCTCGCACTCACTGGACGACAGGTGTTAGCTCGAGAAGGACCCGCTGATGATCCTACGTTTGGAGAATCTCACATTTCTATTGATTTGCTTGGTTTGCTGTCACAAAACCTGTCGGTCGGCTTTTCTCAAAAACCCGCTCAAATCAGAAATATAGATCATGGTGCGTAGTGAAGGGAGGAAATGGACACCAAGAGTGAAAACAAAAATGTCCAACAGTTTGCACCGACCTACCTTGCATTAATTACTAGAATCATTTGATTAACTGATAAGAAACAGGAAGATGAATGGATGAAGTAATAGCTTTATAACGGGAGGTTGTACCAGAGATTTGGGATCGGAGCAGAGAGGTCCTTTAAAAATAGTTTTACATCTCTGTCTATGCAGCACTTTGTTTTCAGCTGTGGTTGTTTTTAAAGTGCTATATAAATAAAGTTGTGGAGTAGCTAATGGAGGTTTTGGAGCTGCAGTTCCAGAGTCTGAAAAGTCATCAAAAAATCTTCAAATGAATCCTACATTTGAACTGAAAACCAGTGAAGAGCGGTTCTGCTGCGTTGTGGATGTGGACAGGCTGTAATTTATGTAAACTCTGCTGGTTCAGACCTGTTTAAAGAGAGTTACACCAGAGGAGATGAAAACATGTGCGATAAACTCTAGATTCTCAACCAGATAAAACAGGACCGATCTTGGAGAGTTTCCTGATCTGCAGGAAACAAGACGGAACAACTGAATGCACATACTTGTTGAGGCTGAGCTGGTTATCGAAGCTGATGTTGGGATGGCGAGCCCACGTATAAACATAACCTGCATCAGGGCCCAGTGGCGATAACCTCCGATTTTACCAGTGTTCAGTTGCTGCAGGAAGTTCTGGATCTACGAGTCCAATAGAGCCGCGGAAACAGAAGTGTCAGTTTCAGGCTTTTAACATTTTGAGAGAATCAAACTCCTAAAACCCTGTGAGTGGCTCTTGCACAGTTTATGAGAAGAGCCTTTATCTCCCATCGGTTTGCCAGTTTTTACGAGCAGTGATAATGGAGTGTTTGGTGTTGATGACGCGCGCTCAGACAAGCAGACACAAGCCCATTGGCTGCAGCGGCTGCAGAGGCAGTTGGGATTCAACATAGAGTAGAGTACAGGTAACCCATGACTGAGGATGTTTGACTCAACCTGCAAACGTGGTTGAACTCAGGGGACGGATCATGATGAAAGATAATAAGATGATCAGTTCGAGATGAACAGCAATAGTTTGATACACTTACTGTACCTGTCATGCACTCGCCTTTAATGTGAGTTCAACCACGTGCATGCAGGAACTTGATTTTGAGGCGTCATCAGCAGGTTTGGAGACCAGACATGGTCCGACATGTGAATTTCAGAGTGTATTTTGAAATGAAAACTTATATAGGTGCTGATTTTATGAATTTGTGCTTTTCTTTGTGAATGAGCAAGACTCATTTTTTAAAGTATATTTTTGGGGCTTTTTATTGCCTTTAATTGAATAGCACAGTGGAGAGAGAGACAGGAAGTGGGGAGGCAGGGAGGGGAATGACATGCAGGAAAGGGCTGCCCGAAGCGGGATTCGAACCGGAGCCACCTGCAGTGAGGACTGTAGCCTCAACTCTACCAAGTGAGCTAAACGCCGCCCTGCAAGACTCCTTTTTATTTTGCAAACAGCATGACGGAGAGAAGGGCTTCTCGCTCCCATGTTAAACAAAGGTTTTTCATGAAAGTGACAATAAATTGAATTGAATTGAATTGACTTTGAATCGCACAATTCATTTATTTATTTCATGTTACGAACCGTAATTGAACTGATGTATTTCTGCGGTTCTTGTGGTGTGGAAGTGTTTAATGGTGGGAAGCAGAGTGAAGACTAAATTGTATTTACAAGATGCATGATGAAAGAAGCTTCTATCCTGAGGTTTGGTCTTCCTCCATGAATAGACTTTGCTTTATTTCAAATGTCAGTTTATTTATAAAAAATATAAATGTGCATAGAAACAATTAAATATAACCACCATTGATTTTTCTTAATATTTTAGAAATGGACTAACTGTGTGTGTCCTCTCCACTTAACTGTCCTTCCTTCCATACATCCACCAGTACACACACACAGTCATCCGTCAAAGGCTTGTGAGGTCAAAGTTCACGCTCTCTCTGCACATGAGAACTCCGCTGTGTTTCCCGCCGCGGTCTTGCACACGATCGCCGCCGCTGCCGCCGCTGCCGCCGCTGCCGTCGCTGCGATGAGGAATGTAACATACAAACCTCGCAGTGTAAACATGTGGCTAAATATAGACAGGCGGCTTTCTTCTTCTTCTTCTTCTCCTTCGCTGTCTCCTCGCTCTCTGTGATGATCCCGCCCAGCTGTCCGTCCGTCTCCTCCTCGCTCTCTCTGTGAAGCTGCATTAAACCATAACCGACACCGGCTATCGCTCCAAATTTCCATAATCATTTAAATATATACCTGCATGCACCGGACATCTCGTTATACTCTGACCCATTAGCGAGGCCGTGGCGCTTCTACTCTACCAGCGTCTATCTCTGCTGCTGCAGCCACCAACCGCCATGTTTGCCTACAACCAGTCACGGTTATGGAGCTCTTTACTGTACGGCTATAAAGACAAGACACTCCCTCTTCCAGTAGGCCTTTAATGGCTCACTGAAAGAGAATATTGGCTTTTAAAGTATTGTGTTACCCCTGTGTGTGTGTGTGTGTGTGTGTGCGTATGTGTGTGTTTGGGCTGTCGTATTGAATAAAGGCCGAGCAGCGAGGAGACACATCAGAGGGACAGGGCTAGAAAGAGAGAGAGAGGTGGGTGTAAACAGAGGGAGGGTGACATTTTAACGTTAGATACAGAAACCAAAGTGTTCGACACTGCAGTCGCTCACAATACGACAAAGAAATAGTGATGTTGGGTCTTTCCTAAATCATGCAATTTCAGTTTTTCTCTCGATATGATGCAGTGTTGATTGGATATGATCCTGCAGAAGGACAGGAGGATTATTAAAAACAACATATTGATGCCTTTTATTGGTTTAGTTTCTTACTCACACCTGCCAGTAAAGGATGAAGTCACTGCTTGAGATTGATTACCAGAAATAAAAAGTGTTCGGCTGTGTGTAATTCATAGTGGAAGAGCAACAGAATTAAATGGGAAATGTTCCCGTTTCGTCTGAGCGAGCATGTGAAAAAAAAAAAAAGTTGTCAAGTTAGTGTGAAAAGTGTGAAAATGATTGTTTGTTTTTCAGAAATATTGTTATTTATTTTAGAACAATGAAACTCATGTGATTGCACCTACGCACAACAACACGCAACATACACATTCCCACCCACAGCCCTGCAAAACAAACACGCTGTACCTCCTCCACCTGCTGTATATATGAGACGTTACAACTAAGCAGATTACAAAAAGATTCACATGAATGAATGAAAAAATATCCTAAAGAATAAGAATAAAAAAAACAAACTATATTAATAGTTGTGTTGTAAAAATCCAACTATATACAGGATGAATGAATTTTTTTTAGCCATTTTGCATAATGACTACTTTTAAATTTACATTTGACTCAGATCTCAGAGCGTCTATTTTAATTTAGATTATCTGCATGTATAGTAGACGACACACAGGTGGTGGTTGTTGTTGTCATAGCAGCCAGTGGCCACCAGGTGTCAGACTAAAGTCTTCAGTGCAAACAGGAAGTGTGAAGCCTCTACTTCTCCTTTTAAAGAAAAGTGACACATAAAATACACAAACTGTGATTAACCTTGTTTATATTATATTAAAGCTTTATTTAAATATGGAGTCTGTGTGTATGTGAGAGAAATATACTAATTTAATGGGAATATTATTTAGAATAACCACGCTGCGTACCATCTGTGAATGCTTTTGCTTCTCCATGGATCTTATAGTTGTAATTGTGTTGGGCAAACTGGCTCACATTGGTGTAATCTACACACACACACACATTATGCACACACAGCAATAATCCACAGTGATTTGCCACCAGAGGTTTTCTTCTCTTTGTCCATTATTGATAAAGAGCTGGTGGTGGCTGATGCATGTTTATCCTGCTCGACCAATAGAAATCCATCGCTCCTTCACCCCCCCCCCGTCCACCCTCAAACCTCTCTTTTATTTTTTTTTGTTCTACCAATTTTTTTCTCACCAGTGAACACAGAGACTCGTTTGTCGCTGTCAGTCTTTCCTCCCCAGCAAGAAGCGATGTGTGTGTGATTGACAGCTCTGGAGGAAGAGACAGCACCGCGTCTGGCAGCTTCTCTCACAGACTGAGGGGGAATCCAGTGATTCATCCCTCGGCTCGTCTCCTCCACGTCCCGCTTTTATCCCTGAGTTACTCTCTGTGATTAGATCAGAGGCCGAATTTAGAATTAGACCAATGTATAAACATATTAGGGATGTCGAGATCACTTGTTTTCACAATTAATCACGTCACAAAAACCGTAAATACGTCACTTTCCAGAAAAAAATATGTCGGAAACATATCAGTGCCAAAGTAATTTAACATTGAAATGGTAGAAATTGAAATGTTAGCGTGTCATTTGTGATTAAAATAAACATTTACAGGTTACATTTTACATTCATATGTTGTGAAATTAAATAATGCATAATAATTGTGATAATCATTGATGAGAGAAACCAAGAAATCCCATTAACCTCCGTAGCGTAGCTCTGAGCAGCTCACGGCTCTGCTCTGCCGTTCTAAAAACAGCTTGCACCGACAATTAAAGGTAACGAACCCACTCCTAAAACTATAGGGATTATGGCAATGGGCCAATTTGCCAAAATGTTGAACTATCCCTTTAAGCAGCCTTTACATTTGTGATTTACATCGTGTTGAATGAATAATTTTTGTATTTGGGTTACGTATCATATAAATATTATTAACATATAATATTGCATAAATACAATATTTACCAAAAAGTTGTAGTTTCCACATTTATTAAAAAATTGCTCAATAATAATAATAATATTGACAAACTGCTGTTAAATCACATTAAGCCCAACTAATAAATCAGCCAGCTAATATCAGTGATTCACCTTTATGATCGTTGTGACAGATGTTGCCTCTGTAGCTGCTGTTGAACTGCATTGTGTTATAGTGACAGGTGTTGATCTTATTTCACCCTCTGCGTTTATATGAATGAATAACAGAAACATATCTAATGTCTAATGTAACACGGTTCAGCAGCAGCCTCCAAGACGATCACATGGTAGGGAAAAAAAAACACTAATGTAAAAAAAAAAACCCTCATGAAGGAGGATTTACTGCAGGACTGACTGCATTAGTTTAAGCTAGATGTACCTAACAAAGTGAGCGTAACTGTAACTGGGTTTATAAATAACAAGAAATTGCAGTACAGAAATGCCAAAGATACGTTTGAGGTCATTTACAAACGGAGTCTACGTTGCATATTTTGTCCTCCAGAGAGCACTGATAGGTTTATTTTTCAGCCGTTATTTAATGAACACATTTAATTTTCCCTCTTAGAAGATTTTCCTACAGACTTATTGTGCATCAGATCCTTTCAACTCATGAATATCAATATTATCATTGACTTTCAGTCGCTCAGGCTCCATGTTCGGTGATAACGTCTGACGCCTCCAAGTTATTTCTCCAGTCTCGTCTGAACGATTCGAGGAGCAGGGATTGGCTGAGTAGTGTCACATGACCCGGTTTAATCTATTACTAACTAACCCCTGATGTGACCACTTTGTTGAATGATATAAAGGTATTGTCATTCGTTTTTTTTTGTTAGTTCAAACATGCTGAGCATGTGGAGAGCATATGAGCTAGTCTGATATCAGCTGATACATTTAGTCTGGAGCCGTTCAGTGGCTGTTTTGGTAGAAGCAACCGGAACCAGGGCGAGAGATACGGGCCTTTCCGTCAAAATAAAAGCACCAAGCTAATAAAATGCGGTGAAACTTTTTAATTTAGAATATATACTTTACAAGAAAATCCCACAGTCATTTAGTTAACCTTTGTATTTAATTGTATTGAATTGTATTACAAGTTATTACAAGTTTTATGTTGGTGAACACTTTTACTTTGGTGAACTTGGTGAATTCCGGAATTTCTGATTCTAGACCGGAACCAGAATCCAGACAAAATTCTGAGGCTAATATCATAATGACACATAGAAATAACAGCTTCAACTGTATCATCTTGATCCAAATACTGGAGGTCCTGATGAAAAATATAAAGTTGATGAGCTTAAATTATTAAATAAAGTAGATATAGGCCTATGTGACACTTGAAATCGAGCGACGTCATCGTTTAGCTTCCCATGAAGTTACTCACATCACTAAGAGTTAATCTAATTGACGTTAGAGTTGGAGTCAGTTAGACCGGTCAGAGAAGTGAAGATCGCACGTTGGCTTAAAAGCTTGTTATGTTTTCATTCTAAATTTCCCATTTACAGCCTCAACTTTCACTCTGGTAACGAGAAGGAGATGGGATGTCGGTCGGCTTCGTTGGCATCGACTCCTCAGACCAACCCACACAGCTAATGCTAATTAGCTGCAGCTATAACTACATTTGCCAGTGGCAGTTGACATTCATTTCTGGTGAAATCATTGACTTAAAGCAGCCTGTAAAGGACAGTAATGGCTCTGAGTTCACACTGTAGGAAAATACACAATCAATTAATGATGTTATAATTAATAATTCTGCTAATATTTGAAATATGGACTCTTAAATTGAGATTATAACAAAAAAACAAACAAATCTTCATCAGATAAACTCATATATCTTGTGTTTTTCAATTCAAAATAAGAGTTCAATTAACAATATAATCTACATTTTTTGTAACCTGTTGAAGAAATCTTGTCTACATCTCGACACAGAAACACACACTCACTCAAACACACACACATACACACACAAAAACCTGCCGATGAGCTGGTATTGATTGCTATTAATACTCGAGCCCCCGTAGCTTGTTGCTGCTCTGCTCTCACTTGTGGAGTGTGTGGGAGGCAACCACAGCCATGGACAGGTAGAAGTGAAGAGAGAGAGGGAGTGTGTGTGTGTGTGTGTGTATGATTGTGTGTGCGTATGTGTGTGAAAGAGAGAGAAAGAGGCTGAAACACACAGACACACACACACAGAGAGAGAGAGAAAGAACGAGAATGTGCGTCTCTCCATCGCTCCAGCTGGGCAGCCTTGTTGGCACCACTCCTCGCGGACAGAGTGTGTGTGTGCGTGTGTGTGCATATATATGTGTGTGTCTGTGTGTGTGTGAGTGTGAGTGAAAGTGGGTGTGAGCTACTGAGCGAGTTGGTCGCTGTGCACGTTGAGAGTGGCCGCCACTCCACTCTTCTCCGTTCATCCATGCTGGATTAAAAAAAGAAAAAAAAGGGGGAAAAAAAGAAGAAGAAGCCTTTTTGGACTCGTACACACAGCTGTTTGGGACGCACACGCACACACACGCTCGCTCTCACAGCTGCTGAAATGAGCGAGGAGGTTAAAGAGAAGGCTGCGGGGAAGTCGGCTCATCGCAAGAAGAAAGGAAAGAAGGTAAAAGAAACAAACACTCACTCACGCAGTCGGACTCGGGTTGTAAACAACATGGTGAACCAGCCTCAGTCATTCAGACAGAAAACACAAACCTTCTTGTTGTTGTTGTTGTTGTTTTACTTGCTTTAGTCACCACACAAATAAAAAGTTAGACCAGATTTTTATTATTCTGCCTTTTGGAAGTTGTGCATTTGTGGATTTGGATGATAGAGAGGAAGCTCTTTTGTTGTGGTCACCGTCAGCCTTTGTTAACTGGTGATTTGATGACAGAGCAGTATCTTTGCACAGCAGGCGCTCTGATGGTTAGTCCGCTTTTTGTTCCTCAGCCACGCAATTAAAAACGGGTCAATTAATTCATTCTGGATGTGAAATTCTTCTTTTGCTCTGATGTTTCAAAACAAACATGTGCTTTTGTCTTTATATATATTTTGATTTGTTTGTCATGTGTTGGATTGTAGCTGTGACTACAGATATTAAACACCTGTTCTGTTAATATTCCCAATGAGAGCAGAGGATAAGAAATGAAAGAGAGGGGAAATGAATGTGAAAGGATGAGAAAATGAGGAGGAGGAGGGGGGGTTGGGTGCTTAAAGGGGTTAAAAGATGACAAAGCAAGAAGAGGCGAAGGAGGAGAAATGATGGAGGAATAAAAGTAGGAAAAGAGAAGTGAGGGAATGATATCGGATACCATGTCTCTGTTTGAACAGCTGTGATTGGCTGCAGGCTGATCAGCCAATATCAGCAGCAATGAGCCGATATCAGGCCAATGATTTGTTGTGATGGTGATGCGGAGGAGAAGCTTGTTCAGTGATTAAAATGGGTTTTTCCTGCACGGGCTTGGCAAACGTTAGGATTTATAGTCCTACATTAGCCGGCTGCCTGGTTCGATTTTAGTTTTTTTGTTAATGTATGTGTGTTTAGCCTTTATTTATTGTGTGTCACCAAAACACAAATCCACACCGGAGAGACAAAAGAGAAAAGAAACGCAAAAACTCTTGAGGAATACTGACTTTTGGCACCAAAACAACACTTTTGGATCTTTTTTAGATATCACCTAAACACAAACGGCCTCACAAGAACTTAAAACAACAATCTGAAGGAAATGCAGTGATCATTTACATATCAAGCTACTGTCCATTAACCCTGCTCAAATTTCAGCTCTTGTTGTTAATTGTCATTCGTCCCCATGCTAATAGGCAATTGCTAATCGATCGGTTTGTGTGTTGATACTTTGAAGAACAATCCGATACCCCTTGATTATTCAGTTATTCTGTAGCGAACAATAACTCCTACAGAAATTGAATTTGGATGGATGAGCCGAAAAGTTTTCAAAAAGACTTCAGGAAGGAGTTTTTATTTATTCATTTATTTATTTTGAAGTAAATGTTTGATTGTGTTAAAACTCAGTCGATCAGAGACGTTAATCTGCTCGTCAAAGCTCAATAAAGTTCAACTCACTTGGCCGCTGTGAGCAGATCCACTAAACTAATGATTCTGGTAATTAATTAATTGATTTCACCGCAGCCTCGACCTTATTAAAAGCTCATGTGACAGGTGAAACTCTGACTCGCTGCTGTTGTGCCTGCATGTATATACAGTACAGTACAGGAAGTGTGCGTTTAGTTCTTTGCAGATCCTGCTGCTGTGAAAAAGGCTGCAGGGTAAGCACCTTTATTCTATAAGATCCAGCCTTATGTTTAGTCAGCTGTTCTTAATTGTGTCCCTGCACACACACACATACACACACACACCACAGTCTTCTATATTTATTCAGTGTAACAGGTGTTTTTCTTTCTCCCGGTGGACAAAAGGAGGGAACATACAGCGTGTATGATTTAGTGCACCCCGTTAATACAGGAGCTCCGTCCTTCTGAGGGGAGTTTGCATCTGTATATGTTGAGCTATCGGGTTAGAGCTGAGATTAATGGTTTCTTTTTGTACCACAGAGAGAAAGAGAAAGAGAGAGAAAGGACCAGAAGAGCAGAGGAGGAGTCGGAAAAGGGTGGAGGGAGAGGGAGGGAGGGTGAGGAGAATGAAATGCCAAAGAGGAGCGAGTCAAGAGGGAGGAAGATGGGGAGGTGAGGAGGGAAAGAAAGAAAAGAAAGAAGACTATAATGATAAAGTGTGTAGGGAGAGGAAAGGGAGGAGAGGCGGGAGCTGGGATGATAACCTCACGATCGTGTTGTGAGATGGCGTCTGGGCTGATGAGAGATGAATGTTGTGTCGCTGTGATCCTGTGGGGAAGAGACAGTCTGGGAGTAATGGAAAGGAGGGAGGAGGAAGAGGAGGAGGAGGAGGAGGAGGAGGGCAGGGAAAGCAGATGAAGATGAAGAAGAAGAAGAAGAGGGGAGTAGCTAGAGGGAAAGCAAAAAGCTTGATGGTGGCTTTGTTTTTGGGAGGAAGGCAGAGGAAGAGGAGGGTGGGCCGAGAGTGAAGAGGAGGAAGATGGATGGATAAATAAAGAAAGGAAGGAAGGAAGAGAGGCTATTAAAAGAGAGAGCAGACAAGATAAGTAGAGAGATCAGTGGAGGAGAACGCAAAAGGAGACGAACATGTATGCTTTGATGAGAAAAGTGTTGCCTCCGCTCGTCTCCACCTGTTGCTAAGGACACGGCGTATCTGTGGTGATGATGATGATGTACCACCACGGTAACAACAACAGTAGCAGCGCTGATGTGCATGACAACGCGGCGATATGAGTAACCAGGGACCGTCAGATAGAGGCCGGCTGGATGCTGCTGGGATGGCGGGATGTGGGTGTGTTTCACAGCAGAGAGAAAGAAAGAGATGCTGAGGCCCACGTGTCAATAAACAATAAACAATAAACAGAGTTGTTGTCCCAGCTGAGTGGTTATCAAACAACTCAGCTCATCTCTGTCTAATGCAACTCAGACTTCGACTTCCTGAGTTGAATTGTTTTATCTATGAGCGCTGTGATAATAATAGGGAGAATATGATTACAGAAATGTCATTATCATTTATACTGTATGAGCTTAAATTCAATTTCAATTTTTCTAGAAGCTCAACCAATGACACTGCAGAAACTTTGCAAGTCATGTTTGGATATTCAATTCCCTGTATTTATTGGAACCACTATATTACAAAAATGCGTCTGCTGACCTGGATCCAGGTTCAGATTAGAAATGTTTTTATTATCTTTAATTAAAGGAAATGAAAAGTGGGAATGTTGTATTTGCAAATTGAAATAACAAACAAAACAGACTGACTCATTCTGATTCATTTTGTTGGACTCTTATCTCAGACACAGTTGGTGACCAAAATGGTAAATCATTGATGCTATTTTACTTATTGATGCAATTACTGTTTATTTAACCCATAACCAATACAGCCATGAATAAGATGGAGGAAAAGGAAATGTAAAACTACACTGAGATGGTTTTTGTGATTCTTACAACCACGGATACATCTTGTTATAGATGATAAAACATGAACAGAGAAGTGTGAAAATGGCATTTGTGGTTTCTACATTTATTCATAGTCCTGGTTTTTCAATCTCAGCCAAATATAAAACCAATTCCTAATTTCAATTTTCAGATTTTCCACTACAAAAATTGAAAATGTGCATAAAATCAAGTGAATGGGAACCCACGCACCTACCAACAAAGACAGACATCCTTCAAAGCTGAATTACATTTACATTTTCATTTTCATTTTCACCTCAGCTGTAATTAATAAAAACCTGGCAGGTCTGTGTCTATTGTGGTCGAGACCTAAGAGCTTAGCAGGTGTGTTAATGGATGTAACTATGACAACCCGAGCCGAGACCTGCTGGGAGAGGGAGGAAAGTGAGAGAACCAGTACGGAGCTGTGGAAGTTAGTCATCAGGTGGAGGAACGGCGTGCAGCAGCAGCAGCAGCGGCTCCACGATGACAACACGAAGTCGGTTTAGAGCTGGGAATTGTCGGCGTTGACCGGAGCACGAACTGGATGAACTCGAGTCCAAGATAGATAAAAAACAAATTAATACGGGCTGTCACACCGTGCATTCGGCCTGTAGATGTGTGTGCGTGTGCGTTTGATCTACGCACATATGCACAGGCTTTGGTATGTGTTTTACATTTTTACTATGTAACTCGAAGCCCATCTGGTCCCGTCCTGTAACTGAGCAGGGAAACCGGAAGACGGTGACAGGGGATCCTATCAGGCGATCCACGTGTACCGAGAAATACCTCGACACAGGCATCCAAATACCAAATAATCTCCTCCATCTGTTCAATATTTATCGCCTGTGTGTCTAAAAAAGGATGAAAACTTAACATTAGCAGCTTCTGAGGAACCATTTGTACTAATTTACAATCAAAATCGTGAGCACCGTTTGCTATAATTAACATAATCACACAGTATGAATATTTCTGAAGTGTTAACAGTTGTTTCCAGGTAACAAAAAGCAGCTCTATCTGGTTTTTCATAATCACGTCGTCTCTTACTTAAATGAAACATCCCATCTGTCAGAGGGAGGTGAGCAGCACATGTATGCACGCCGGCGCATCTGTGTTTTTGTGCTGTTTTAGTCAGAGAAGTGGACTATCGCTTATGTAACATGACTGCCCACGTTCAGTCATTTCCAACCCACACCCTCTCCTCTCCAATGTCAATACTGTCAATGCTTTCAATAGGCATGAAGTGGAAGCTCCATGCAGCAGCTACACTGGCAATCTGGTTTATACAGAGACACAGTGAATAAAACAAACAGCTTGTCATGACTCATGTCAGATCAATACCAGGTGTCTTACCTGCTGCAGTCAAGGTCCCCAGATGGTTTATCCTAAAGGTTGACGTTTGAAATTTCAGTCAATGATGATTATTATCACCTTTATTGGTTGTTGTTGTTGTTGTTTTTTAAATATAAGTTGAAGGCAAGGTCATTTTAAGGTAAAAAATATAAATGTTGATAGTCATTGATTAGGTATAGTGATAGTTTGCAGAGTGCATATTGACAGTTTAGGACTTGGACTTAACTACTTTCTTGGTTGATGATGGACTTAATTCTGGACTTGTTGGACTTGACTTGGATCTTGTTGGACTAACTTTGGACTTATTGATTCTTGACTTGGTTCTCAATGGTCCTGACTCTGGATTGGTTGGACTTACAGTACTATAAATAATGTGATCATTTGCTAAGAGCACATAATTACACAGTTTAGGACTTGGACTGAACTACTTTCTTGGTTGACTCCAAACTTGTTGGACTTTCTTGGTTTTTATTGGATTTTAAGGAACTTGTTGGACGAACTTTGGACTTGCTGATTCTTGACTTGGTTCTCAATGGTCCTGACTCTGGATTAGACTAAAAAATAATGTGATAATTTGCTGAGAGCACATTATGACATAGTTTAGGACTTAACTACTTTCTTGGTTGTTGTTGGACTTGACTCCAAACTTGTTGGACTTGACACTGACTTGTTGGGCTTTCTTGGTTCATGTTGGACTGGACTCGGGACTTGACTTGGTCCTTGATTCTTGCAGGACTAACTTTGGACTTATTGATTCTTGACTTGGTTCTTGATGGTCCTGACTAGTTGGACTTGTAGACATGACTTTTAAATTGTTGGACTTGACTTGGTCCTTGTCGGACCAACTTTAGACTTATTGATTCTTGTAGACCCAACTTAAGTTTGAACTTGTTGGACTGGACTATGGACAGATTGGTCTTGAATCGGTTCTTGTCTTCTGACTTGAAAAACCTCTGTAAAATAAACATTGCACCTTTATGTGTCATGATGAGCATATTCCTCTGTAGAGGTGATGCATCATTTCAGTGGAAGTACATCAAGTATGTAAACAAACTTATCAAGACTTATCAGGTCTACTAGACTTATCTAATCGTCCTGGCCTTGCAGCCATGTGTGCTTGTTTGTGATGGCTCCAGCCAACATTAGATTAATCCCACTTTGGAGCTCTATCGTCCTGCAGTGGGTGGTGCTGGGTGGGGTCAGACAGGTTACTCTACACCAGGGTGTAATCCCAGTAGGAATGCCTGGTGCGCAGCATTTCACGGGCACGGAGCTGGCTGCCCTGCCGTACAGTTCACCATTCCTGCCGGCGCTGCCAGGGAAACCCGATCGGCCCTCAGGCACCGCTACGAGCCGTCGGTCGGGTCGGGCCACGTTGTACTATGAGCTCCATGCTCAGGAAGTCAGTGATGTTGTATCAAGTCACTCCGCTGGCGTTATGAAAACAGGAGAAGCTTATAGCAGCACGAGGGCCACTGCAGCCACCAGAGAGGTTTAAACATTATTATTTATTTTAATTATCCTTATCCCAATCATAACAGGAAGATTGGAAGTCCGTGTTTTGACTTTTGCGAAACGTCAGTCCAAAATAACTTAATGGACTTGTATTTTCATTTAATAAAAATGACTTTTTATGATATTAGTGAGGGTCCTTTTATTGCTCTTATTCTGAAAAGCACTTATGTTAAATAGTTTATATAAGAATCGATCCAATTGATTCACGGTAAACAAGAATCAAACAGTGTGAGGGTGCAGAGAGGAGATGTGGGTGGTTCTGCTTATGCACACACTGTACCTGCATGTGAACATGCCTGTAGTATATACAGTACAGCATGTATAGATATTTTTGAACAGACTTCCTCAACAGAAATGGTAGAAAGTCTATAACCTGTGCACTGAAAGGATCCTTCTTCCCAATCTGAGAAGAAGGCAGCGACTTATTGGAGTGGTAACGAAATGGCCATTCAGGCTAAATATGAGGTCACTGTCCGCCAGTGTTTCAAAGGATTCTTTCAATGGTCGAGGACTCTTCTTTGCAGGAGAGGTTACAGTCACTGGAACAATCCACACAGTAAAGGGTCGAGAGCCTAATTCAAGCACCAGCTCTACACTGTAAGAGCGTATACTTTGTGGTGTCGGCTGAGTGTCCTCGAATCCCATTTTCACAAAACAGAAGAAAACGTAGTTATCGAAAACTTCTGGAGAGCCTCACGCCACTGCAAGTTTTTTAACTCCTATTCATGATGCAGTGTTTCTTCTCCCCCCCTCCTCATCTTTCCCATGTTTTATTATAAAGGTGGATGTATACAGTATAATGAATGTGATGATAGTGTTTGGGGTGAGAGTTCCTGCCAGCGAGGTCCTCCAGAGCCAACATATTGTGTTTTTGCTGAGGCAGCCGTGGAGCAGAATGCTGCGCTTGGCTCTATTTCTCTCACTTCACAGGAACAGGATGAAGCTACGCTCTGTTAGCATCGGGGCTTGTTGTTCAATGTACGGGCTTTTCTTTTCTACCTCCCCCCCTCTTGTCTCTCTCTCTCTCACTGGAGATGTACAGGGGGGGAGAAAAGTGAGATGGTAACACTTATTGGCCTGGACTCAGTGACTCGGTTCCAAATGTGCATTGCTGCGTTTGCCTTGTTCAGCAGTTGACTAGGACTCAGCACTGCAGACCTTTTTACTTTTTCTTTTTTTCTTTCCTTTTAAGATCTGTGCTATAATCCTAATGACTCCTAATCTTCAGAAAGAAAAGGGATATCTGGACAGCATCCATTTGTAATTACACAGATTAAATCTTCTTTATAAGATCATTTAGTCCTGTTTCCTGCAGATAAATGTAATGTAATGCCAACTGTTGTATTGGCTTGATTGGCGCCCAATGTTAAACTATGGCAGTCAGTCATGTATCGAAGCAGCAGGAAGGTTAGGAAACAAAACATTATCAGTCATTTAAAGTCTTGTTTCTGGTCACATGTTGAATTAAGTGCAGCTTATTCACTCTTTCACATGATGTTAAACAGTTAAATAATGAGCTGAAACTGCTGCTAACCACATCTGTTGTATTGTAACTTCTAACAATTTCATTTGATACGTCATTATAAAGGCTGATTAATGTATACTGATAGATCTGTGATATTTATTTTAATTTTTATTTAACAGGGACGATACAGACTGTACAAGCCACAAAAAATGAGAAAACGTGATGCATATAAGACGTCTAGCTTCAGCTAATTTGCAGTCTTAGGGTAATACTGAATACAATAAATGCAATGATACAAATACAGTAGATAATAGTGAATAAGTACCATGAATAAATAAACACAGCTGCAAATTTCAGATTAAAACACAAGTTAAATTTCACATTTCTGTTGCTACTTGAGCCAATGTTAATAAGAGAAAACTTGCACAGCATCCTGTGAGTCTTGGTGTGTGCATAAGAAACTAACATATGACTGTCGTCCATTTGAGTTTATGTACATTTGCTAAAGGACAATTCCGGGCAAATTCAACACAGGAATATCAATATTGCTTGAAGTAAACTTTTTTTTTTTCACGGACAACGTCAGGTGGCTACCCAAACATACGCCGAGAAGTTTGTTTACTTCAAGCAAGTCAAGAGTTGATATTCCTGTATTTACACAAATGGAAGCTTCCGACTGCACGTGAACACACCAAGCGCGTCAACTTGGGTCTCGCGCGAATTAGATCGAGTTTTACAAACATGTCGGCTTGTTTGAAGTAAACAAACTTATCGGTGCTTGTTTGAGTCGCCGTCTGACGCTGTCTGTGGAAAAAAGAAAGCGGTTTTTGAGGGCCACAAAACAGGAGCAATTAAACTGAAAATCTTCTGATTCCTATACAGCTCTGAGTTGAATTTGCCCGGAATTATCCTTTAATATCAAATTCCTCAGGATTTTTGAATTTCCCATATTTGCGTCTTTAATTTTGATCTTTCTTTTAAAGCTTCATATCTGGGTTCTACTGTAGCTGCCTCCCTTCCTTTCTTGTTGGCGAACCTTGTAGCAGCTACTTTATTTTACTGCCGACCTCACTGACACGTTCAATAGCAGGACTCTCTGCTTTATTACCATCACTCTGTCTTGCGGTGTAATGCTCCCTGGAGAAACGTATAAAGATTACACTGTATCTCATACCAGAAATGGACAACCAAAGCCACGGTGCAAATGGAAGGGGCAGAAAGAATAATTTTGAAATTTGAATGCGTTTTTTTGTGGTTGAACACATTGAGCTAGTCGTCATTTTTATAGCTTATTCCCAAGGCTTGTTCCAGTGTATTAAAACCAAACACACTGCTGCAATTTTGATCTTTATTTGATGTGTGGTGCTAGTGTAGCAGGTATAAATGTAATAACTCCCCCCTCCTCCTGCAGTGCTGAATAAGGTTATTGCTTCCTCTAGCATAACTTTATGTCAGGGACAGCAGAGAAATGTATAATGTGCACAAATACCATGTAGCTGGTAAATTAGCTTAATGTCAGAGTGACTGACTAAGCAGCAGCAGCAGCAGCAGCCGGAGAAGGAGCGGCGGTTTGCAGAAAAGGCTGGCGGAGCGTCAGCTATAGATCACCTACACCAGCAATACAGCAGTTCTGCTTCACTTCTGTTATTAACTTTTCTATATAGTGTATATGGCTGCAGACCTAGAGGCAAGGATTCCCTGAAGGGGTCAGAAGATAGAAAGATAAACCTCTGCACTTATAAAATGAAAGTAATGATAGAAAAGCTGGGGTTCTCTTGCTGTTCTGCAAAATAATGAAAAAATTGTGCTTTTTGCAATTTTTGGAAATGTGCAAATTGACTTTGGCTCACAGGGCGAAACGGTTGAGAGAACTGATCTGAGGTCAGGTTAAGATCATTTGTGTTGTCTTTAGTTTGAGTGATGCCAGTGTGATTAAACTACATTATTACATTAGGTCTCACATTTGCTTTCATATAAATTGAACTGTGCACATTCCTCTGTGTTTCTGTTTTGCACATTCACGTCGGTTGCAGTCGCAGGAAGTACGGTGCAACAACGCCATTATCACAACAGTGAGGTCGACAATGGGAGCCGTTGCTATCGCTAATCCCACCCAGTCCTGCTCACCTCTCATGCACTTCAACTAGATGAGCACGTTGGGCACGTTACTTTAAAAAAGTAATTAGTAGTAGATAGTTTTATTATCATTCCATATAAAAAACACAACAAAATGTTGTTTGTAGCACCACAACATTGGATCAAAAGCAGCATAAAAAGGGCCTAAATGCAGTTAAAAAAGATAACAAATAAATAATTCACAGTAATACAGATACAAAATAGATGAATAGTGCACAGGTATGTTGCAGTGACTAGTTGTGTTGGTAAAAGTAATTAATTACCAGGAAAAGTAACTATTGTGTTATTTTTGTAAAATAACATGCTCAAATATGTCAAATTACTCAGACTTCTCTCCCTAAATGTTTGAGTTTAGAAGTAATCAAAGGATTGCACATTATTGATTAATTAAATGTAATGTATTTCAGATCACAGTGGAAAAGAAGAGAAAGGCAATGAGACAAAAGCAGGGAAAGAAAACATAGGAAAAGGAAGGAAAAGAATCAAACAAACTCAACCAGTGGAAAAAAATGAGGCGAATTCTCCCTGGTTGTTGAATGCAGTGACTTTTATTCATGTGGATGCAACGTGCTACGCAGCAATAACATCATTCTTGACCTTTTTCCTCATGTCTGACGCATCACATGTCTGGTTTTCCTCTTTTTGAGATTGCTGCAAACTCCCTGCTGTTTCCACTGAGAGGTGGACAGGTGGATGATGATGATGATGATGATGTGTGATGAGATATGACAACATTAGATGATGATGATGATGTTGTGTGTAGCAGTGAACCGTTAGGCCTATCAACCCCAAACCTCCAAAGTGCATTCAAGTCAGATCATTGAAACAGTCTTACAGTGCAGTGGCCTCGGGGTGGGGAGGGGGTGAGGGGGGGGGGGGGGGTACACTGCACTGTACTGTAGTCAAGACGATAGACCGCCACCTTTTTTTTATTTAGATAAAAACCCCAGTGCGAGTCTGGAGCAGACGAGTGTGACACAGTCAAAGGAACGCGGAGCCGCCGCGGAGTTCAGAGACGGGGCTCGGATGAAGGCTAAGTGAAGGTGTCAGATGGTAGTATGATTAGACTAATGCGACTCCGTAGCCATGGCAACAGGGTTGTGCAGAGGGTGATGTAATGTTTTTTAGGGGAAACGTCCACCTCTTTCCCTCCATATTTGTCACCGTGCATCATCCAGTCTCAGCCTCACTTCCTGTTTCTCTTCTCTTCTCTTTCATCCTTTTGTCCTGCTTTCCTTTCTCTTCATCCACCATTAACCCCCCTCCTCCCCCTCCTCCCCCTCTCCATCTCGGTCATGCTCTCTTTCTGCATCTTTCCCTGACTTGCTGAGAAGCTGTTTTTTTTTTCTTTCTTCTTCCTTTTACAGTAGAAACTACAAACAAAGGCAGAATTACACGGTGAGAAGTAAATCTTGCAGACGTTTAGACTTTGTTTGCAGACTTCCTCTTCTCAGGTATTGAGGATAAATTAGGCTGCACAGGAACGCTGCTGTTCTGTATCTAAGTATAATGCCACAGATCATTAGGATTCCCACAGCACTGTAAGATAAAGTAGGCCTCCACCTTGTACAGCAGCTACTTATTTAGTACTTCAAGCTAACTTTTACTGCAACAATATACTGTGATATGATGTTTTGTGACTGCAAAGTATAAAAAAGTAGGTTCTCGTAGTCGAGTTCAATTCATATTTTCAGTTCACATAATAGATCAATATGCTGCACAAAATATTGCAGTTTACTGTAGTGATTTTTTTTGTCCCCCATCGCATAATACATTACTTTAAAGGGATATTTCAACATTTTGGCAAATTCGCCTATTGCTATAATTCCTATAGTTTTAGGAGTAGGTTCATTACCTTTAATTATCAGTGCAAGCCGGTTTAAGATCGGTGGAATACGCAAGCTGCATGTTTCCCTCATCAAATACACAATCCAACAACTCCAAAACACTCTTGTGGACAAGTTGTGACCTGCACAGACTATATATTTCCCAAAATATTGATCAATCATTCAGCCATAAGTGAAGAGTTGGGACATTGTGATCTGCAGAAGTGTCTCAAAATGAATGAATTGATTGATTTTGTGGATTCTTGCACCTTTATTGGTCTTTGTTTTGTTTTGTTTTGGCTCTGTGGTTCACACAGACTTTTGAATGTTTTGTTTTTTGACACAACATGCGTGCAGCTGCCTCGTGCATGAAAGGCAGATATAGAAGTGAACAGCTGACAGATAAAACAAGAGAAGAAGAAGCGGCAGCAGCAGCAGCAGCAGAGCAGTAAAGATGTGAGGAAAGGCAGACGGCCGAGGGGTTTCTGGACCAGGACACTGACGGTACTGGCAGGTCGCCTGCTGGAAATGCCCAGACTGTTCCTCACACACACTGAGACGCACGTCATCATTGTTTTTATGTCTGTGTGTGTGTGTCTGTGTGTGTGTGTGTGTACTACCAGAGTGAAGATGGTGTGTGTGTTTACAGTGAACTGTACCATCATCATCAATCATGTCCTGTTGCACCGTCCACAGAGTCCACAGAGCAGCGGACATGCTCTCTTTCTCTCACTGCTTCAATACACACGTGTAACATCAGCTCAAAAACAGCACATGTACAGTCCAATAAAGGCTGAACTGGTTTCATTGCATAGTTAAAGCACAAATATTCGCAAACACCACAAAAGCTGAACTGTCAACGTCATTAAAATGTTGTTCCCGCCAGTAACCTGACCTTGTTGTGTGAACTCAAGCCGACTCCTTTGCACCAGTGGCTTCTGTTTCTTTGTTTGTTTTGGAGAAGCATGATCCCAGTTCAGGTTTCCTCCTCAGCTGAAGATTATTTAGATGATATTTTTGTAGCAGGATGTTGTGAAAAATCCATGTGACAAATGAATAAGTCTACACATCATGCCAGTTAGAGACTCAATAAACAGAAAAATAACTTTTTTCCCTCCTTTTTGGGGGGCATTTCTGATTAAAGCCTTTCAAATGAGAAGATTTCCTGATTTTATGTCAATAAACTACAACATCTTGAGAATATGAACTGTTCATGGGATAAAATGAGGCTCTGTGACATTTTTTCCTGAACTGGAAATAACCGGTTGCAGCCCTGGAGGTAAAAGTCAGATAATAGAAATTGACAGATATCAAATATTAAAACGCTTTATTGATCATTAATCGATTCATTCACCCCTCGGGGACAAAGACCTTTTACAGCTGGAGGAGGTCCTGTATCCACGTTTACAAATTCATTAGCTTCTCTCGTCTTTATTCCCTCCTTCATCACACTTCCTCTTCCTTTTCTTCTGCCTCATTTATCTTTTTTCTCATCACCACTGCTTCCATTTTCCTTCCGCTCTCCATTTTTCATTCTTTGTTTCTCACCTCTTACTACTCCTCTCTCCTCCATCCTTTCCTCCCTCCTCCTCCTCCTCTTCCTCCTTCTATCCCCTGCCAGTGGCCACATGCCTGCCTCTTGATGTGTTGCCATGACAGCCTGCCAAGGTGTCATCGCCAGGGTCATTTGCATAGCTCTACTGAGCATGCTCCACCAGAGTTAGGTCAGGATACCCGTCCTGAAGAGGCTGCATCCTGTTGAGCTCGAGTATGCTCTTGTGTGTGTGTCTGTGTGTCTCTGTGTGTGTGTGTGTGTATGTGTGTGTTCATGTTTGTCTGTATGGAAAATGCATGCTGTTTGTGCATAGATTACGATGCGCTATCTGTGCCTATAATGGAAAGTTCATGTGTAATTAACCTTTATAATGTCAGTGAGGGTTGTCATTCCACATGGATTAAAGTGTAGAGCCTCACAACACACACACATACACACATATATACACACAAGAAGCATGTGATGATTACATTAGGATTTGATGTACGTGTCATGTGCAGCTCAAATCCAGAATAATTTCACGTCATCCTTAAGGAGTTTATCTGACGGTCAGTCGTTGTGTGAGTGATGAGTGGAGCTGCTCCAGTGATGTTGAGCCGGAGAAACGCGTTAATGACGTCTCATCATGTTGACAGGCTGAAAGAAAAAATAAATAAATAAGTGCTTGAGCTCATGTCCAAAAGTCATGCAACTTATTTCTTAAGTAGTATAGAGGGAACATACATTAATAATCAAATAACAATTAGTTCCAAAATCAAATGTGGTTTCCCTAGAATATGCAGAAAATATAGAGATAGAATAACTTAAATTTACCGTGCAAACAATACCAGAACTAAAAGGTCTTCAGTCTGATGTGACATATGAAACAGAAAAACATCAAATTCTGATATTTGATTGAAAAGCTGGAACCAGAGAAAGAGCAATGTATTGGAAAAAAAATCAAAATAGTGTCTGGTTAGGTTTAATGTTGAAAAAATAGAGATTTAAATTTTTTATTCTTCTGCATAAAACCATTTCTTTTTCAATTGTGTTAAGTTTTGACCTAATTAAAATCAAAATTACATTGGATGTCTTTACACTTATACACAAGTCTCGCACTAATGTCACACTGAAATGACCTTTACAGTATGTGATAAATAGAAAGATTTTATGCTAAAATGCCTTTTTAAACCCACATTGATCCAGACACCGTCTTCTCCATCGTGTCCATGTTCCTGGAGTTGCTTTTCCCAGTGATGTCACAACATGTTACCTCAGGGTTAGGGTTAGAGAACTGTGATGCTGCTTTTTTTTCTTCTTTTCTTTTAAATAAAATACTGAAATAATTTAGAAATAACAAAAAAAATGTTGTGAATTAGTGTGAATTCCTTGGGCGGGGAGTTTAAAATGACTCCTGCTGAGTCTCTGTTGTTGTTCCTTAATGAGATCTATCTGCTGCTGTGGAGGGATGTGAAATGTGAAGGATGTGGTTTGACATGGCCCCGGCGCGGCGAAGGGATACTCTGCTGCTTCGAGTGTGTGCTATTTGTGGCTCGTGTATCCGGTTGCCTAGGAGACAGCTGGCAGAGCGCCAGCAGGAGACCAAAGTTGACCTCAGACAGACGGACGGACGGTTATCCAAAAAAAATAAGATAAATAAACAACTGTGTACCCAAAACATGCAGGTGTAAACATGAGAGACTCGGTCTGACATCACGTCTAACGACTTCCTGTTATTTCTCTCTCTCTCTTCTAGGTAAGTGGCTGTAACGCTCTCTCTACCTCTGACGGTGGCCTCAGCCCCTCACCACTACACCTCCACTCACCTCCATTCATCTCCTGTGAGTGCAGCTTGCTCAAAACAACAACAAACTTATTTCAATCATTAAAGGGATAGTTCAACATTTTGGCAAATTGGCCCATTGCCATAATCCCTATAGTCACAGCAGTAGGTTTGTTACCTTCAATTGTCGGTGCAAGCTGTTTTTAGAACGGCGGAGCAGAGCTGGAAGCTGCTCAGAGCTACGCTGCAGAGGCTAATTGGGATTTCTTGGTTTTCCTCATCAAAGTCATCAAATACAGAGGTAGATAGAGGTAAATGCAGAGACAACTTGCCGAAAAACTGCGGTTTTGCATGAATTTACATTGAAAACAACTCCATCTCGTATCGTTGTGTTATTATCTCATAGCGTGGTGAATGTGCAGGTCACAACTTGTCCACCAGAGCGTTGTGGAGTTGTTGGATTGTGTATTTGATGAGGGAAACCAAGAAAACCCATATTGGGAAAACTCTGATTTTGTAGCATTATTGTAGGAGCTGTTTTCACTACTGTACATGCAAGAGAAAAAAAAAGTGCAGAAAATGTACAGTTAATTTGTAGCAGATAATGATGAGCAAGGGAAGTCATATAGGATTATATCCAACAGGGCAAGGGTTAGGAAAGATTACATTAGGATTACACTGAATAGATGATATAGTCCTGTGGATATCTTGAGGAATAGGGATGAGCATTTTCAGTACTTGCAAATTCTGCACATAAATGAATTTTTACTGTAAAAAAATAAACAAGAAGAAAAAAAGGATTATTTCTGTGATATACAAATTTTAGGCCACATATTTCAGTGTTTCTTCTTTGCCATAGTATTTCCTGACATCACTTTTCCTCATCACAGCTTCTATGGTGCATGCAGCGCAAACTGAGTTGAACTATTTACTAGCCAAAAACCATGTGCAGAGGTGAAGCTACTCAGATAATGACATCAGCAACAGCTACTTGTTGTACTCATCACTTGTGATTAGTGTCAAAAGACTTTGTTTATTCAGGCTGCGGATGTTTTCTGCTGTAAAGAGCCTCATGCAGCGTCCCTCAGGCTGGTATGGTACTGGTGTTGGTATGTACAGCATAGTGTGGTATTGTGCTGGTATAATAACGTTCTTTGACTCAACCCTGTGTTGCGTTCCCGGGTCGAACTCCGAGGCGGTGTGTCGAGTTGACGTCGTCTGAGGTAAAAGAACTCGATGATGCACTCGCCATTAACGCCATGACTCCGTGTTACAAATGTGCTAAAATGACACCAGAGGGTTCGGCCACTTCGGTGCAGCAGTTATGACGCACATGACCTTTTCCCATTGTGTCCCAGGATGAATGTGTTGAAGTGCAGGTGAGAAGTGTGATTTAAGGTGGTATTATTGAGTTGTTCTCCTCCTTCACTCCTACAGTAGCACATAGCATCGCACACTTTTTTTTTTTTTCCAGTCCGTCTGCCACATTTATCTCGGGCTGTTATCGTCCTGCAGTCGGCCTCATCTGTCTCCATGGTGATGACACACTAATCTTCACAAGCACCTTCCTGATACTCGGCCGGCGCTGAGCGGTGCCTCGTTGATTGGTCCTGATGAGATTAAAGGCCAATTAGAGACAATTAGGACAATATCAGTGTGAGACGAGGTTGACTTGACTGGAGCTCCTGCTGGTCACATCTTTTTAGTTAAAGTTACTTTTACTAGCAAAGATCCTCTACTCTGACAAGATGACTCACTACAAGCTGCACCAATGGTATGAAACGGTATAGGTGCACTTCCTGTCTCCTAAGTGGGTGTGGTCACCTGAGCCTCCACCTCGTGTCGTGAACGTTTGGGATTTATAAAAGTTTTTGATAGAGGAAAGTGAGCTATTTGTATTTTTTATTATAACATTAAATATTTTAACAGCTAATTTAGCTTTATGAAAATTAGTTGCGCGGGCGTTCGCTGACGTTTGTTGACGTTACCCAATAGAACTGTACCAAATCCGGTGAGAGTGTGTTGTTGAGACTAAGACGGGTCTTAAAGTTAATTTTCTCCTGATTTGTCCATCTGAAATTTGCCATTTTAGTGTCAAAATGTTCAGAAGAGATGTGGCTTGTGATAAATGAGTCTAATATTTACTTCAGTGATTGGGGAGCGAAGGGATCGACCATAATCTGGGCTCACGTTCACTTCTCCCATTGGAGTCAATAGACTCAAGACCTGGCTGGGTAGTGGAGAAACCCATGTGACACAGATACAGTGGGGAGTCTTGCTTCTTTCTAGTTTTCAATACCTTTGTAAACACGATATTTACAGATCATCCCGCTTTCTTAAAGAGGAACTAAGCAATTTGTCGCTTTTCTGCTGTTTTGCTAACCCTCTTCTTGGCCATGTGCATTTGTTTACAATGAAGCCGGCGAGAAATCAATCAATAGAGCGGTAGATAATGTTATATATCACATAAGATGTTACTGTGTGTATATTTGTGTAGTTTTATCTGTCATAAACAAGAGAGTATGGGTTACAGGCTGAGTTTATGTTGTGGTGTCGCAGAGAGAGACGCTATGTAGAAGGCAGAGAGCGTCCACTCTGCCTGTAACAAGTAACATGACATTTATTAAATCATCACAATTACTCCAAAGCTATTTAATTAAGGTAAAGATGTAGCGTAGTCAAGCAAAAAATTGCTCTTTAAGTTGATATTAAGTATTCATTCATCTTTTAGCTCTGGTTTTGGTCTCCACCAGCTATGCACTGTCTGTCTGAAGAGTATTGATATTGAAAATAATTGCTAGTCTCCACCTTAATTCAGTAAACTGGCATGCTTTTTGGCCTCCTCCAGCATCACGTCAGTCAGGAGGAAGGTTTTTGTCTAAAGGTTGTGTGAGACGCAGAAGTTTTGGGTTCAGATGTGATGGTTCAGTTCTGCTCTGACATTCGAGCTGCAGCTCTAATGCAGGACGTATGACGGGTCTAGCATTACAGTCCAACCCTCGTGTACTCATCTGCGTTCTTAATGGACGTTTTATCTCTTTTTATGGGCTGTCTGTGTCTGGACACGCCACACCCAAACCCCCACCCTGCATCCTAATATGATCAAATCTGGGCCGTCTGATCCTGCAGAGCAGCCGACCTCAACCAGCATCTTCAACAGCCACTTGAGCACAACAGACTGTACTCTGCAAATGGACTTAAAAACGAGATAAGGGAACGCAGAGAGCAGAGTCTCCCGCGTCAGATATCTGGATTCTGCTTTGTCAATGTGGAGAGAGTGAGAGGGGAAGAAGTAAAGTGTGTGAGAGAGTGACACAGAGACAGTAAGAACTCAGAGTCACAGAGACTATGAGACAGCCGGAGAAGACGGAGGCCATGTGATGTCTAAACAATAAGAGTCCCTCTTAGAGTTGACAAGCTGAGAATCCCCCTCTAGGTTTTGCATTGAGTATTTATCAGTGCCCGACTTTTTACATATGCATATATTAGGGTTGTGCGTTATTATACTGCGTTAATGCAAAATCAATATATTTTTGACATGCAGTTATTGCACATTTTGTTATTTTGGCCGTAGGTGCTGCTGTCATGGTATCACTTGAGAATATTTTAATGCCTTTTTGAAGGTTTCTGGACAGTATTTGTCATTGGTTTTGGTTAGCATTTGCATAAAACAGCATATTTGTCCATCATTAATCACTTGAAAATAAATGTCCCTTTAAGGTACATTTTGAACAAATTAAAAAATGTGTGAACTGACATTAACATTTTTAATTGATTGACAGCCCTAACATATAGGCTACACATTAACAGACAGGTGACTAATTAGAAACTGTGAATAAATGAGCAAAGACGCACTCCA
This sequence comes from Decapterus maruadsi, assembly GCA_030347415.2. Classification (NCBI taxonomy): domain Eukaryota; kingdom Metazoa; phylum Chordata; class Actinopteri; order Carangiformes; family Carangidae; genus Decapterus; species Decapterus maruadsi. The sequence continues at coordinate 4,476,810 of CM064888.1, read as the reverse complement.
AGTGTTGAGTAATGTAACCCCCCAGTATTAACTTCAATGTTAGGTGAGCCTTATAATGTTGTTATTGTGGGATGTCACAGTGGTATAGTGGTTAGGACTCGTCTGGGGTTGAATCTATGTGTGGTTTTCTATAGTCCAAAGACATGCAGACTACGGTAGGTTAACACCTGTCTACTGTCCACTGGGATCGGCTCCAGCCTCCTGTGATAGGTCACACACCAACACATGGGGGTGGGGGTGGGGGGCAGTGTGTCCTGTTCTCAGTGATAAAGCTCAATAATCAGCAGGTTCACTGGTGTTCGGACAAGATAAGGAGTTAGAAAAAAATACCTCAAAGAGACTCAGAAATAAATCAGTTTATTGGTGACAGTGCACCACCACCACCACCACCACGGACTCACTGTTTCTATCCTGCACTGATCTTTAAAAATCCTATTTTTTTAAAGGGATAGTTCAACATATTGGCAAATTGGCCCATTGCCATAATCCCTATAGCAGTAGGTTCGTTACCTTTATTTGTCAGTGCAAGCTATTTTTAGAATGGCGGCGCAGAGCCGTGAGCTGCTCAGATTCACGCTATGGAGGCTAAATGGGATTGCTTGGTTTCCCTCATCACACTCATCAAATACACAATCCAACAACTCCAAAAAAGTTGTGACCTACACATTCACCACACTATGAGATAATAACAGAACGTTACCAGACAGAGTTGTTTTCAAGGTAAATTCATGCAAAACTCCTGATGCACGTTGCCTTCAGGGACAGTTTTTCAGCAAGTAGTCTCTGAATTTCCCTCTAAAACAACTCTGGCTGGTAACGTTGTGTTATTATCTCATAGCGTGGTGAATGTGCAGGTCACAACTTGTCCACCAGAGCGTTTTGGAGTTGTTGGTAGCTCTGAGCAGCTCACAGCTCTGCTCCGCCGTTCTAAAAAGAGCTTGCACCGACAATTAAAGGTAACAAACTTACTGCTATGACTATAGGGATCAAAGCAATGGGTCAATTTGCCAAAATGTTGAACTATCCCTTTAAAGGGACAACGAGGAGTTTTGGAGAAGCGAAGTGTTTTCACGCTGCCTCCGCGCGCACCGTAGAATTCCTCCACCGGCGCAAGACGGACTCATGGGATTAAAGTCAGAGGTTCAAAGAGGTTCAGTTACCGGCCAAACGCCGCCCGAATTGCGTCCGCGAAACCGAAAGCAAAATGCTTGGTATTTCCCTAATAATAACAAAATAACGATAGAGACAAAACGATATATTGATCGAAAATGTAGCCATTAACAAGTGCGGGTAGCGTAGATTCATCCACATTAACGTGAGACTGTTTTATAACCGAATAGAAACTCCTCGTTGGCCCTTTAAAGCTACAATGAATTGGATCGGTTTTATTTGCCTCCACTATCACAAAGCTATAGGATTTCTGGGTATTGAAGTCCATTTTCAGTTTTGATGGGATCTTAATTTGGGGCGGGGCGCGGGAAGGGAACATGATGCAGGGTATCAGTTTGAAATTTAATCGACAAGATGAAACGTTGTTTTTAACCGCGCTGAGCTCCAAATGGATTAAAGAGCGAGTCCCCACAACTCTGTGAAAGTAATCCCAGGAGGAGGCGCACTCTAATGGAACAGCAAATTATGCGATGCTAATGTCCCGACGTTGTAGTCCTCACCCACCTGGTGCTCTGCTCTGTGCACCGTGAAGCTAATGCTAAGAATAACTTTGATCCATGTTCAGCGCGTAAACACTTGCCTTGTCTGTGGATCTCTATGGCAACATAAGTTTGTGTACGTGTGTATGTGTGAATGATGTCAGTCCATTTGGGAGGGGGGGGTTTGGTTTAATTAGACCAGAGGATCCAGAGGTTCAGTGGAGCAGAATGCTAACATGATTAGCTACAGGAAATCGCATGCACACAACAGAAATTACAGTAGAGAAGAGCTTGTTTTTAGCACCTGTTTTACAAAAATCTGTCCTGTAATATAAATATAATAGAGACCACATTGTGTATTATAGTGTTACCCACACATTTTAGACAGTTTAAAGCAAAAGCATGTTTATTTAATGACCAGTGCCCCCTTGCTCATTCTTATTTTATAATTTAACATGCAAAGTGTCTTTAAAAGAACTCTTTACTGCCAGAGGAATCATGCATATTCAAGTCTTATGTAAACAACAAAGAAAACTGGTGAAAAAATGTGGGAAACATATTTAAAAAGGTAAAGATTTTCCAAACTCTGACACCAGAAAAGATGACGGAGCTTTAAGTTTATCTTGTGAAGTGAGTAAAAAGAAGCCGCGGGTCCTTTGTTTCCCTCTGTGCGATGCTGCCACCTCATGGTCAGAAATATAACTTCATCTACTGTTGTATTGTTTGTCTGTCACTCACAGCTTCCAAATCAATCTCTCTCTATTTACTATTTACAAAAAAAAACCTCACATTGTATTAGCACGTTCATCATTTACAGAAAAAAAGGCTTTTCAACACTGTAACTGTGATGTGAAGCTGTGAGTCTCCGGTTCCTCCACTAGAGGGAGCCAGACACAAACAACTGAAATCACTGTTTCTGTGTTTGAAAAGACAGAATGAGTTCATTTCTGCTTTTTTTAAAATTTGTTTCTGATCATTATAATCACCAATATTGTGCATTTTCTCTGCTCACTCTGCTGTGAACTGCTTTGTCATCCACCTCTCATCACATTTACACCTGAGCCAAGTCATTTATTGAGTTACTGGCAGGAAGACTGGCCTCTCCTCCTGGTGGATAAATAACATATCGTCTCGTTTGGTGCCTGTTTTATTATCTTGTGCCTGCTTTTATTTTTTGGTTTCTTCCAGATTTTTCTGGGCGATTGCAAATAGTGAATCTAATCTTTGTCTTTCTCTCATAGAAACTTAAAGATCTTTGTGTTTTTGGATGGTTTATAATGAAAGCTAAATAAGCATGATGGGGGTCAAATTGCATTCTAGGAAGTCATAGTTGTTGTTTTCCATAAACCAAGTAACTGATCGATCATGAAAGTAATTGGCAGAGTAATCGATAATCCTTTTATGGCCCCTCCCTGATCCATTAGACTTTTGGATTTGTGCCTCATGAGAGAGTGTGTGCACAGTGTGTGTGTGTGTTTGATTATGAGTGAATATTCAACAAACGGATGTTAAATACTTGCAGCTCGGACACATAAAAGTGATTTATTGAAGGTGTCAGCCTGGACTCGGGGACATTTTCATACATTTTATGACAAAAAATCACTAAAATGCAGTAATCCATTGTTAAAATTGCTCCAATCCACCTTACTTTTAGTGTTTTTTGTTAACATTAATGCTGTTATACTGTGTACATATGGGGTATTATGTGAAATAATTACCCCTCCAGGTCATACCTATACTGCGATTTTGCGCTCTACCCTGTGGAGACCGGTAGCACACACGCTTGATGAGCTGCGGTTTCATGGTCGTGTGCACTCAGCAGTTTGCTGCAGGCGGCGGTTAGCATTAGCCGTGGTCGCATCAGCAGCACAGGGACAGAAAGATTGATAAAGGAAGGGAAAAAAAGGAGCAAAATGAGAAAGTAAAGGAATAATGTGACTGAGTCTGACCCACATCCACAGACCAGACGTTTCTCCTGAACTGGCTGCTTCTTGCAGGATGTGAAATGAAAATGAAAGTATAATCATATCACCGCAGAGACGGCAGTCCAAACTTTAAACCTTTAGACAGCGTCGTCTTTTGTTGAAGGCTCGTTTTTAAATTCCTTGATCCGTGTAGAGAGAAATCCACCTGCTGGTAATTCGAAGGCCTTTTTAAGGAGCTGGTACATCTACTTCATAAGCTTCTCTTACAGATGGAGATAATGAGGGGATTAGGCCAATAAATCCTATCTGAAGCCCGTGTCTGACAGATGACTTATTACTGGTGCAGTATCTGAGGTCTGCTGTGTGATTAGCCTCAGATGTAGGGTGGCCTGGAAATTAGTGCTTAATTTCACTGTATGTTTGAGCATGTGTCAGAATAAACACCTAAAGGTTATGAATGAGAGATGTGACTGCAGGCGCCAAGACAACCTGTTTAAAAACATAACGATTATTGACTTAAACCTTGCATCTTGTTGATATTTTGGACCTTTTTCGTCGACCTATTATGTCTCCTACCAAAAAACAAAGCAATGAGTCTCTTTAGCGTCGAGGTAAATATGCAACTGCATTATCTGGACTTTGAGAAACTTGCATGTTTCCATGTGTTTGAAAAGCCCAGGTTTGGTCGGACTAACACCTCTGATGATGGTGACGGGACGATCCATGATGCATGATGGGATTTTGTCAAAGCCTTGCAGGTTTGAATGAACTACATCAGACTGTTCATCTGAAGGAGCTCAGAGTGGGCTGCTCTGTCTGCTTATAGTTCAACTATAAGGGACTGATTTTTATGTACTATTTATATACAGTAATAACATTCTTGTATAATAGCGTGCAGTATAATATATGGGACTTTGGCTCACGCTCCTTCTCAATCAATCCTAAATTATGCATAATGTCAACCAATAAAAAGCCTTAAATCAACTTAAACAAGTGAGTTATATACAAAGTCGGACCGTGCATTGTTGTTATGATGAATGAAATGAGCTGAAACATGTTAACTCTTCATCACTTCATCTTCTTTACTCCCTCTACAACGGAGAGTATAGACCTCCAGTCTTGTTTACATTAAATCCTGCAGTTAATGCCATTCAAGTCGGGCCCAAGTTCATTCACTCTCACTGGCTCATATCCAGAGGGAAAATATCTGGGGCACACGCCTGTCTGTTCCACTTAAAGGTTATGTAAATATAACACATACAGTAAAAACATGTGATATCACCATAGACTGTAGCCTGTATACATCATCCTCAGGCAAACTGCACACGTGAAGTCGCACATGTCAAGAAATCTCACAGGTCAAACTCAGAAACAGGCTCATCACCTGCTTTAAGGAAACACAAAACAAGAGGTGACGATGCCAGTAATCATTAAACGCAGGTTGTTTGTGTTGAGACGCCTCCTCCTCCTCCTCCTCTGCTCCTTTTGTTATTGTCGTTTAGTGGGCGAGACGTCTTTACCCCCGCTGCCAGTGATAGCTCTCTCTTTCTTCCCTGGCAGCCAATAGGAAGCTTGATCTGCTGTCACATGGGCTCCAGTCCCACCCACTCTCCTATATATTGTTAATATTCAAAGACTGCAGTGTGCAGACATAAGCTCATACCAACACTCGTCCCACACATGCACACTGGAGACATGCAGTGATGCACAGGTAACTACAGTCCTGTGCATCTATGAATATCTACAACCATTTTATATGCACAGTATTTTCTTCTTCTTCAACAAATTCATGCACACAGCTGATGTTTTTCCTCGAAAGCAGCTAATTGCAGTGAAATCCTAATGGCCTCCCCCTGAGCCATGATTCCCCCACATCTGTATCAATTCTTCATGAATAATGCATCCGTTTCTTAATAATTGATCCGCAGCAGCCAGAGTGTACCTCCTCCTCTAGTTTCTCTGGTCCCAAACTCGACTCAAATGTTTGTGGCTTTCCCCAGAATCATTATTCTGGGTTAAAACATTTAGACATAACACAGTATTGTCTTACTTACTTGTTGTCTGTGACATTGTCACCATCAATGGCAATAGAGAAATATTCAGAAGCATCTCAAATGTCATGTAATTGGTTATTCCAATTATGTTGTAGTATCTGTTGAACTATAAGAGACTCATTCATATTGTATAATATCACAACACCTGATTCAATAAGAAACTCCACAAAATCTTAAGATGATATAGTTTAATTAGGGCTAAAAACCATCTCTCAGCTTCTCTCTGTTGCTCTAGTAACAATAAGTCAGTGTCAGCCAATCAGAGGAGAGGAGCCTGTAAAACTCTCTTCTGATTGGCTGAGTGTTTCCCTGAGTGACCCCAATAAAAAAAAGGAGCAGATTTCAGGTTAAACATTTACTGTAAAGAAATCAAATCCTGCAAGTGTTGGATGGTGGTCTTGGGGGGCTTGTTGTAAATGACTGCTTTGTTGTGACATCACAAAGTGACAGGAAGTCCTGACGGCTGGTTTTAAGGCTGCAGTTTCTGAATCCAGGCTGTGTGCATTTCTCTATGGACTGAGGCTTTGATGCTTTCACAGTATTAATATAGAACCTAGAGCTGCTTTATGATCACACTACACATGGACATCTACCTTTATACTGTATGGAGCTTTAACACAAACATCTAGGAAGGAAACACAAACATCTACCTTTATACTGTATGGAGCTTTAACACAAACATCTTATATTTGCATCTACCTTTATACCGTGCAGACAAAGGGTATACAATTCAAGATGGGTAGCAGTCAAACAAACAAAGCCTAATTAAAAGCTGTGATATGATATCAGCTCTTGTTTTGGTGCGACTGTGACAAAGAAGGCAAAAAAAAAAACAGCAGGGATGGAAATAATGAGGAGGCTGAGTGAACTCTAAGTTTGGTAACAGGAGCATCATGGCTGCACACCTCCTGCACCGAGCGCCCAGCGTGTCTGTGGACTGTATGTTCCCTGTGAGCCGCCTCATCCTGCCTTTCTCTCTTTATCTCTCAGCCATAGCCAGCTGGTGCTGAGCAGAGGTATTCATCCATCCCTACTCCCTCCTTTTTTTCTTTTTTATCTGCTCCTGCTGTCCTAGCTGCTCTCACCCCTCCCTCCTTCCTTCCTTCCCTCCCTCCCTCCCTCCTCCTCCTCCTCCTCCTATCTCAGCCTCCTTTCCACTGTCATTTCCCTGCTGTTCATATGTCCCGGTGAGACGTCACGGACGATGTGTGCATGCGTGTATGTGTGTGTTTGAGTGTGTGTGTATCCACTAGGGGATGGCTCAGTGCTCAGGTGCAGGCAGCCGGCTCTGGGAACCAGTCAAGCAGGCAGCAGGACCAGTCTATTCACCCAGCCAGCAGAGCTCTCTGCTGGGTTAGGGGGCTGGAGCTTGAGCCCCTTCTTTTTTTTTAAATAGATCTCCAACCCTGGAGCTCTAATATAACCACTGTTATCCCTGTGACTGAGCTGTTTTTATACATTATTCTTAAACAAGAGGACTGTGGATCATATGAATACAGTGTTGTTTTTTTTCCACTGGCACTTATTTTGCACTTTGAGCTCTGAGCAGAAGCAGCAGCTGCATCTTCTCAGCGCTGGATCTTTGGGGTTTTGGTGAAACGAGAAGGAGCATGTCCTGTCTGCGTCCTGCTGCCCCAACCTGGACCTCTACATCTGCACAGTGGAGTGGATAGCTGGGACAAAAGAAAAGGAGGGGGGGAAGTCTTGAAAAACGAGTAGAGGGAAAATCCTTCCCCTCGCACACCTGTGAGGGCTCCCATTTCTGACAAAAGCACCGAGGAGAGGAGGAGAGCGCACAAAAAGAGATAATTAGGAGCTAGAAGAAGAGAGGGGAAGACTTTTTTTGAGTCCATCCCTCCATTCATCCCTCCTTCACCTGTGAGGATTAATTGGACTGGAGCAGCAGCAGCAGCAGCAGCAGCAGCAGCAGCAGCAGCAGTAGCGGCAGCATGGCGCACGCCGCCTCGCAGCTGAAGAAGAAGGCGGACGAGAACCTCAACGCTGTCGAGGACGAGAAGGAGAAGAAGAGGGCGAAGAAGAAAGCCCGCGAAGCCAAGAAAAAGGTACAGAGGAGATGAGAAGGAGCTTGGGGTGGAGGAGCAGGAGGAAGCAGCAGAGGCGTTGGGGTGGAGGAGGAGGGGGTGAGGAGTCGGTATCCATGGGAAGGAAGGAAGCAGGTGATGGAGGAAAAGTGGGAAAGTAGCGCAGGAATAGAGTGGACAGTGTGGAGAAAGAGAAAGAGGCATCAGGGGTTCTTTTGTCATGATGCAGCCTCTACACACACACACATGCTGTTTTAGACATGCACACACACACACAGACACACACACCCATTGCAGCGGGATAAGAGGGGTGGTCCCAGTGGGAATACCGAGGGTGAGGGGTGGGTGGGTGGACGAGACAGAGAAAGATGGATGATCCGGGAAAGAAAAGAAAAGATAACAGGATTCAGCCACGCAGGAGAGAGAGAGAGAGAGACGGGTGTTTGAGGCTGCGCTGTGGCTATTAATATGTTGTGTGTCTGTCTGTGTGTGTCTGTGTGTGTGTGTGTGAGAGGCAGAGATGTTCACAGACTGAGTTATAAAGAAAATGCGTCTTCATCAAACAGACACGCACTTTTTTGTTTTTTAGGGTTCCATTATAAACATAAATCTGGGTTGTGTGTCTGTTTGTGCGTCTTCATGTGAACTTTCTTGTCTTCCTTCATGCCAACACATCTCCCTCTGCTGAAAATCATGTGTGTTGTGTGTTTGTGCGTTGCAAATCGATGGACGTTTTTGGTGTTAGAGGTGTTTGAATCCAGAGGGAGGAGGAGGAGGAGGAGGAGGAGGAGGAGGAAGAGGCATCAGCAGCAGTCAGTCAGTCAGTCAGTCACACCCTGCAGTTACTGGAGGTGTGGGCTGTTTTTGTGCATGTGTGTGTGCGTGTGTTGCTGTGCAAGGACAAAGTTAAGACTCACACACACACACACATGCATGAGCTGATCAATAGGTCTGACGTCAGATCAATAACCGTCGTCACGGCGCTGACGGCTTCATTTGGCAGAAATATAAAGACGTTTATTGGCCGACTGAACAACTTTGTGTGTTTTTATTGGTCCAACTGAGACAGTGTGTGTGTGTGTGTGTAGTACATGTTGTCATATGTGTGTGTGTTCATGTATGTGTATGTGTGTGTGCTGACCAGCCCCAGGCCATCATTAGCTGAGGGTTAGCCACCTGTCACAAAGAGTCAATAGCGATGACCTCATTTACATCAAGGTCAAAATGGATAGAGACGTGACCACAGAAACCAAAACCAAGTGTTTTTATTTATTTAATGGCGGAAAGTATTTTCTCAGTTACTTCCCTGAACTGAGTTACTTTACCCGATTTTTTAAAATTTTTATTCCATTTTGTGTTACTTTGTATTGCTGCTCCACATTTCAGACAGAAATATTGGTGGTTACTTACATTTAACCTCCAAAGAGAATAAGATTAGGTTTATCCAGGCGACTACTTTATCATTAAAGGCATAATATTAATTTGAAAATGAATTATTTGAGTGTCAATGAAGTAAAATTGACACAATCCAAAATGACCATTAGAGGAAAATCTCTTTTTTTTTGGTAAACTTTTAGGCATTTCCATGAATTGAAGTTTCCTCATTGTCTAATGTCCTGAAAATTACCCGTGGTAAATTTCCCGCGGTAAAACTGGATTATTGTTAATTTTCCTGCAGCTCGGCCCAGATCGGAAACGTTATCACACGTCTTTCTCCTCATTTCCTCTAGACCTCACCTTCTGTCTGATGGTTGTAAATTCTCTTGAGCTGCTCCGTGTTGTTGATTATTGTCGATTGCAAACTTTCACCAAACTGCAAAAGCAATTGCAAGACCTTGTAGAGGTAAAACTTCCTCTGGTGGGAAACCCAGGTCGGGGATCGGCTGACCTGCTCTGTTTTGACCTAAACGTCCGTAGATACCCTCTGTTGTCATGATTAGTGACAAGTTGTGGATAAATTTAAACGACGGAAACAAAGCGGCGGTCTCCTGAGTTTTCCGTCGACCCGTCGGTGGCTGTTGTCGCTCGTTAGACTTGTTGGTCACCTGACTTCCTTCCCTTCCTCCTCCTCCTGAGGGCCCGTCGTAATTACCGCTGCGACCTGGGGGCCGCCTAACAATAAAACAAAACTACGGGGACGTAATAAGCTGCTTGCTCGGTCGACCTACGGGCTCGTTTCCTCTGCACGAGGAGGACGGTCTCATTTACCAACACATCTCCTCCTGGTTTCTTTAATAGGCTACTTTCAAGGTTTTGCACTGCTGTAATGTCACACCACGAGCCTTAGTATTAAAACCGAGCTGGTTTAAGGCTTTTGAATGAACACAATGGGTCATTTCCCTGATGTCTCCTGCGTCAGGATTTTAAAAAAATGGTGATTAAATGTAATTAACTGTATTCATTTTATATAAAAGCAACTAAATCTCAACAGAAACGACTATTAATCCTCCGTTCCATCTTCAATTCTTTGAGCGACTAACAGGAAAGATCACGTCTCCGTGTAGAACAGCCCACAGCGTGTACCGACGCAGCGACTAATGATCTGTAAAGACATCGGCTGCACAGCGACGAGAGAGAGAAAATCCAACTTCTTCTTTTTGAATTTCGACATTGAGGAATCAGAGTAGCACGAATCTAATAGACCAGTAACGGAGGCGCGAGCTCCTCCGACCTCGACGACCTCAGTGTTTATGATGATTTCCCTGTTAGGGCAACAGGTGGGGGGGAACGTGCTGCTGTAGTAAGACTGTGTGTGTGTGACTCTGTGTGTGTGTGTAGGGGTGGCATCATCAGCAGTTTCCCGGCGCTGGTAGCGTAATGTTGTAAGAGGGGATATCAGCTCTCTGGCCTCATGGCTCAAGGTAAATCTATAACGCTGTCTGCTCCAAGCCACTTCTTGGCACCAGGGTCTAAAAAAAAAAAAAAAAAAAATTCCTCTCCCTCCTCGGATCGCGTCGCCTCAATTACCTTTCTTCTTCTTTTCCTCGCTTCACTTCTCCTCACCTCATGCCACCTCCCTCTCTCTCTCTATACCTGACTCAATTTCTTCAAGAGTACTACACTACATATCAGTGTCGACACCAAGGACTCTCTCATAAAGGGATAGTTCAACATTTTGGCAAATTGGCCCATTGCCATAATCCCTATAGTCATAGCAGTAGGTTCGTTACCTTTAATTGTCGGTGCAAGCTATTTTTAGAACGGCGGAGCAGAGCCGTGAGCTGCTCAGAGCTACGCTATGAGATAATAACACAACGTTACCAGACAGAGTTGTTTTAGAGGTAAGTTCATGCAAAACCGCTGATGCACGTTGCCTTCAGGGACAGGTTTTCAGCAAACAGTGTCTGCATTTACCTCTAAAACAACTCAGTCTTGCAACGTTGTGTTATTATCTCATAGCGTGGTGAATGTGCAGGTCACAACTTGTCCACCAGAGCGTTGTGGAGTTGTTGGATTGTGTATTTGATGAGTTTGATGAGGGAAACCAAGAAATCCCATGAGCCTCCGTAGTGTAGCTCTGAGCAGCTCACGGCTCTGCTCCGCCGTTATAAAAATAGCTTGCACCGACAATTAAAGGTAACGAACCTACTGCTATGACTATAGGGATTATGATAATGGGCTAATTTGCACCCCTGCACCTTTAAACAGTGAAATATGAGAGCATTCTTCATGAATCTGGACTTTATTTATCCCGTCTTGTCTCAGTGTTTCTGTCCCTGAATGAATAAATGATCATTCACATTCCTGGACTTGAGTTTGAGAACAGTTTGAGTGAAAGATAGAAGTGGAAGCTGTGATATTTGGATCCTGCTCCATCATGCACACAGTCTCTGGTGTTTGCTTTTTGATTGATTTTAGTAATGCATCCAGTGTTGTGTACACTACGGCACCGCTGCCTTGATGCTTCTTACAGGAAGCTGAAAAACAAAAAGCCGTGCATTAGGAGCACCACGGAGCCCAGCTGCCATTAAAGCTACATTAGCTACATGCTTCAAATAAACACGCTGTCGAGCCACGACTTTAAAGCTAAAACCAGTTGTGCCGTCATGGTGATGATGACTGACTTCTTCTTTATGTCTCAGTGTGTTGGTGACGGGGCCGTTGGAGCTTAAAGGGCTTAAAGGCTGATAATCTTGGCCGCTAAAACCACATATCAGTCTTTAATGTCCAATGCATGCTGGGAAATTATCTTCTTTTCTTGTACTTGAAGCATCATTCATCATCCATGTGGAAAATGTCCAACCACGATTATTGATATTCGTGCAGAAAGCTGCGAAAGTCTGGGGGGCTTTGACCTTCCACGGTCGAGGAAGACGGTGGAGTTGGGGCCGAAATTGGCAAAAATCAGTGTGTGTGTTTGTGTGTGTGTGTGTAACCAAATGGGCCCCAAGGCAGAGAAGTGTAATGAAAACACTACTCACTCTCTCAGAGCTGTTGGCATCACTTCCCACTCCTTTCCTTTTATCATTTCAGACCTCATGCTTTTAGTGATGGCGCGACTCCAGACGGCGGCTTCTCCTGACCTCCAGTCTGTCCTTTGTCTCCAACAGCACACACATATACACACAGAGACACACACAGGTGCACAATCACGACATGAATGGAAGTAACTTTCTTAATGTTTGGTTTTATCCAGAAAAACCCAGACCCAGTCTTTTTATTAAAGGGATAGTTCAACATTTTTGGCAAATTGGCCCATTGCCATAATCCCTATCCCGTAGCGTAGCTCTGAGCAGCTCACGGCTCTGCTCTGCCGTTCTAAAAATAGCTTGCACCGACAATTAAAGGTATGGATTATTATTTGCCAAAATGTCGAACTATCCCTTTAACTACTTTACAGAAACTGCACCTTCTCTCGTGTTCTCGAGGACTGAAACGAACCACAGACTCACAGTCGTGTTGCGAACTCTTGTCTCTGATGTGAGAAACACTTTGCACACCCAACCCCCCCCTCTCTCCACCTCCTCCTCCTCCTCCTCCCTACGACTCCTGCAGGCGACATCGACGTGATTAAAAAAGTGTCGTGTTGTTTTGTCACCACCACAGAATAATGAGGACACAGTTTCACGTGGAGGTTTCCCGTCTCTGAACCGTATCCTGCACCCAGGTCGGTCGTATATGAAGCCTGTCTGACACGTCTTTTATTCTGAAGGGAAGAATCGTTGAGGGGAGGAGGGGGGTGAGGAGGAGGAGGGGGAGCAGCTGCTGTTTCTTCTTCTTCGTCTTCTTCCTCTGAGGTTTATTTTTGGGAAAGGACTCGATTCTGGCAGTTTTCAGCTATAGAGCCTCCTGCTCCTCTCTGCCCCCCACCCCACCCCCCACCCTCCATCCCATCTCTTTTTATCTTTTTTTGCCCTCCCTCCCTCCCTCCCTCCCTCCCTCCCTCCCTCCTGCATCTCTGTCAGCTGGCAGAAGGCTGTATTGTTCTGCCACACTTCTGCTTCTGGGACTGGGGGTGGTGGTGGGTCGGGGGGGGGCTACACTCTCACTCTCACACACATGCACACACACAGACACACACACACACAGCGGTCCCCTGAGACCGGCCATTGTACCATATTAATCCCCCGACACGTATTTAAGCCAAGATTCATATTTGCAGCCTGATCGTTGTGAGCGTCTCTTTGTCTCCGTCCTCTGCTGCTGCTGCCCGTTAAAATATTCACCCCTTTACATTTCACTCTTTTTTTCTCTATAAATAGACTTTATATTTGCATACAGCATGTATATTAATGGAAGAGGGGGATTCTGTGTGTTTGGAGGGGGAAAAAATTTTTTTTTTTGCAATTTTTTTTGGAAAAAACGATCAAAAATAAGAATTCACTTGTGCAATAGTTCAGAAAACTTCAACTCTGAGGTCAACAATAACAAACAGATGCTTTACATTTAGAAGATTATAGATAAATAACATTCAAGGCTAGTTTTTGTAATGTTTTGATTGATTTTAAGATCATTATTTATAATAATACTTTGCCCCCATTGATGCATGTTGTGATTAACTAGTGCAAGAAAACCTGCAACAACTAGCAATTCATTTTTAATGCAAAATGTCTTGAAGATTTGATTAATATACTGATAATACTGTAGATAATAACCCTTTTCCTGAAACAGTTAAACTAAAGAGCTTCAGGGAAATTATAATTGACAATTTTTTTCCCCCTGATGCATAAACCGGAAGATTGGCTGATAAATTGAGGGAGTAAATTATCAAAAAATAATCAATAATGGTAATAATCATTAGTGGAGCCCTCCTGCCCCCAGCTGCTCCACATTCCCCTCCTCTTCTCTCCCAATCTGATCAGTCACATAATCAATCGCTGTCTGTCCCCATAAGGAAACTGGTGGTGAACCAGAAACACAGAGTCCAATACAAACATAATAGAGATATTGAGTGGAAATAGAAAAGCATAAGAGATCAATGGAGGCTCATAACCTCATTTGGGGTTTTTTTTGGACACTTTGGTGAAAAACATTGGTTTATAATCACTTTACAGTTCTGTTATGTCAAATGTTTAGCAAACAGTTCAGCCTTATTTGACATCCAGCTGCAACATGAGCTTTGATCTTGGATCTGGTTTCTGTTGGTTCGCCATCTAGAGCTGCAAACTCTGCATGTCAAGTCTGCACGGTGACATTCAACGGGTTCATCAGGGGATTTATTAGAGTTAAATGATGCAAAAATATTCAGCGAGGAATGGATGATCTGCAGAGAGGGAGATGACGAAGAGATGATTATTAGCGCGACTTTCAGTTCAGTTTCTGTCGACGACTTTCCCGCTGCAGATGTTCCGCTTCGGTGTGACAGTGAGAGAATCGCACCAACGGTTGAAAACACAAGTCGGTGGCCGTCGATCACTGAGCAGCGTCAGGAGAACGAAGAGCGATGTCGATGTTGTTTAAGACAAACATCCACAATCTGGAGCTCCTCCAGATGTGGAGAGACCGATGACGGCAGCAGAGAGACGACAAAGTCTGAGAGGAGTAACCTGACTGTGGGAGGAGGGAGGGAGGGGGGGGGGTTATGAATTATACAACGACTCCATTACAGAAGTGGAAGGAGGGCAGCGTAGAAATAAAAAGGCAAAGATGAAGTCTGGAAGGAAGAGAAAAGGAGGTGAAGGAGGAGAGATGGAGGAGATGGAGAGGGAAGTGTTTTGTAGCTACGACGTTCACCATGTCGAGGTGGGGGGGGGGGGGTTGTGGGCTGGAGGATTGGTGCAGAGCCTGTCGGGCATCGTGATTGGTGGATGGTAGGAGGGGGAAGACGAGGAGGAGGAGGAGGAGGGGATGTGATGTGGGGGAACACATCTACAACACACTGCAAAGAAGAGATAGGAAGAGAGGATGAAATCAAATTGAAAAAGAAGAGGAGTTAGGGAAGAGAGAGAGGGGGGGGGGTGGGGGTGGAGGAGAGGGGGTGATGAAGTGGGAGAGCGCAAGAAGAGGAGGAAGCTGATGGAGAGTGGGCAGAGAGAGAGGAAGAGGATGACAGAGATGATGAGGATGTTGTTAGTTAGGCTTTTTATCCTCCTGCAGCTCTCTCTCCTCTGCAGTGGAAGATCGACACTAAGAACTGGGACAGTCCATTCATCACACACACACATGCACACACACGCACATGCACACACATGCACACACACATGCACACACGTATCTCAGCAGATTTATCCCGTCCTGCCTCCTCATTGCACTGACACACGCCGCTGTTTTTGTTTTTCCCTTTCTCCATATTAGCATTCAGCATCAGCATCAGCATTCATCACGGTGACGTCACAACATATTGAGTTAATCAGAGTGAAATGAGACACTTCGGTGTGTGTGTGTGTATGTGTTTCTGTGTGTGTCTCTGTGTTTGCAGCTTTTACGGGCAGAGCCGCTGTCATTCGTCACAGTCCTGTCAGGGTTGTTTTGTTGTGTTGGAACCACTTTGAAGAGAAACTGCAGGTTTTTCTGCAGCTGTCTTAGAAATATCAATCTGTTTCTAGCGTTATTGATTATTTCTGTGATTATTCCGTGGATGGTCTTTATTTAAACGGTCTTGGTGGTCACAGGTCGGAGGTGACGTCCTTTAAATGGCTTCTTTTCTCCAACATGCGACCCTGAAAATGACATTTACATCAAACTCCCGACTTATTAGTGGAGTAGACTGAGCTTTGTCTGGTCGTCATGTGTCTGTTTATGGGATTTTCTCCCTTATTTTCTTTTTTATACCATAATCATTTTGATTTGTCATCTACTTTATTTCATACGTGTTCATGCTGGGGCAACGCTATAAGAAAATATGTGTATTTGTTTGCATATTTCAATTCAATTCAATTCAAAATTTAAATATTCAAACAAATACATGTACATGTACCACTATTGACCCAGCATGAACACATATGGAATAAAGCAGATGACAAATCAAAATAGACACATTTATTACTGTATGTACTCACTATTAGTTCTATTGTGTTAATGCACAAGTGTGAAAACTTAACTTCACTGTTTCGTTGTCCAATAACATTGTTGGATTCATGATTGACAGGTCAAAACTAAATGAAACCAGCCAACAAACGATTCCCGACTGTTGGATCAGAGATACAGATGTGATACAGATGTGATACAGATGTGATACAGATGTGTTACGCTTAGTGGCGACTAACAACGACTCACCTGAGTCTGGAGAGACGCAGAGGGAGAGAAGGAGCTGGGAGAAGAGTGTGTGTGAGGGCTGGTGATGAAAAGGGAGAAGGATTATGGGATGTTGTGTGGCGCTGTGTGTGTGCTCTCAGTGGGCGAGGTGTTGATGCGTGGCGCAGGTCCAGCTCAGAGTCACGACATAGGAGGTGTGCGTGTGTGTGTGCAGGAGGGGTTTCTCCGGTGTAGAGGACATTTTGAAGGTGAGCATCAGGGAGGAGACACACACACACACACACCGCTGACATCCGTGTGTGTGTGTGTGTGTGTGTTAGAAGACAGGAGAAAGTCTAGTCTCGTCTCAGACACTTGACACAGTCGGCTGACGGAGTTGATTTAGCTCCCGTGACATTGAAAACCATTGCGTCTATTAATAGGAGCACATCACCTCATTAGACGCCCTGACAACGTCCACACGTCCGTTATGAGCCACTTCATCCGGGGTCAGGTCGCCGCGGCAGCAGGTCGAGAAGGAAGCTCCAGGTCAGGTGACATCTATTTATCGTCTGTCCTGGGGACTCCGACCTGGAGGACTCCCAGCCAGGAAACTCATTTCTCTCGTGTCCGTGATCTCATTCTTCTGGTTTCTGCTAAAAGTTCATGATCTCACGTGTCAGAACGAAGACGAAGAAGCTTTTACCTTTCAGCTCCAACACAGAAAAACAACAATTTGATCTGATTTATGTAAAAATAAAACACATGGATGCTAGTTTTCCAAGTTGTGTCACCACATCCTGTGAGCGAACTGGCGATGACGATTTTATTGCGGGTATATTCTATTGGTTCAGACTCCAAACCAATCAAATTATCAAGGGACGTAAACAAACTTCTGGTGCTATTTTTAGATTCCTGACATTTCCTGGTTGCCGTCTTTTAATTTTATTTCAATGCAATTCTCTCATATTCTCCTCTCTCTGCTAACTAGCTTGTCAACAGGAAGTGCGGTGTACTTTTCAACCAATAAAAAGTGTTTAGGGGCGGGACACCGTGGCGAAATGTATAGAGACACGAGAGCGAGCGGGTTTTTCAGGGTTGGGCGTCGTCATCACTTTATTGGTTCTTTGAGGCGATGTATTGATATTTTATCAGTAGTTTACATGATTACAGTCTCTTTGTGCTTTGATCCTCTACCTGACAGATGGTAACTCTGTTCAACTTGCACAAACAGTATTGATATTAGAGCTGTAAATACAAAATGCAAGGTGCAGCGACTTATAATTCATAAAAATAAACTGTATATTTATTTCATATCTAAAATAACATTGTATGGTTCATTTGACTGACTGTGACAGGGAGTCTCACCAACCAACTGTTTTCTTTTGTTTTTCATAGACTTCAGAAATACTTTATAGGTCAAATTGGAAAAATAAACAAGATTAATTGATAATAACCAGGAGAAAAAAATAAATTCTAGAAATAAATTCCTAGTTAGCGATGGCAGCATCTGTTGTGGACTTGATGTCCTCCTACAGTACATGATATGATAAAGGACCGACGCTGGTTTTAGCAGCAGCATCCTCCACTCATCTGCATCGCTCTTAAAGCCGTGCAGTATATCAGGACATCCTGTGGGCGTTTCACAACAGCAGTAAGCTTTTGAAAATCCTCCTCACTAAGCTCATTTCTCCCGGTGTTGAGTCTTGTTTCTTGTCAGCGACTGTTTCACTGAGACAATAGCAGGAGAAAAGAGACGTTCGCTTCACTTTAAAGGCTGAGGGGCCTAAAAAACCGCCTCTTCGTTTGCCGTGGTGATGGCGAGGCTTGTTTGTCGCCCACGTGGACCGCAGCATCACATCACATCATAGCCACATGTGTGGAAGAGCTAATTATCTTTTATATGATACATGGCAGGAGTCATATTAAAATGCCAAAAGCCACGAGTATCGGGTCGAATTCATGTAAAAGCGAAGATGAAAAAACTCAACAGCCTTTTCAGAAACGATTCCCGCATCACTGGAAACGCTCCAGGGATCTACATAGTGGCTCCATTAGAGAAGTGTGCTGTATCTCCTATCAGATGCTGCAACCATCGATGTGCACAAGACTATGGGATCAGATTGTGTCAGATTTGACTGTTCCTGCTGGGTTTTAACATCTGATATTAAAGGGATAGTTCACCCGAAATTCAAATTTCACTCATCTACTCACCCTGATGTCGACTAAGGAACAATTTCTCATGTGAAATTTCAATTTTGGGTGAACTATCCCTTTCAATATTCTTGATTTGTAAGAAGTTTGTTTGGATTTGTTAGAAGAATGTGAATTTTACTGTGTTAGATCAGCACTCCAGCTCCAGGTAATGGATATATTATGAAAACTGAATACCGTGCTCCAAGATAAAGACCCACCAGCCTCATTTTTTCTGGCCCACAGCTTCTCTCTGGCAGAGCTGCAGTCAACAACCATGCAGCCAGAAACACTGTCCTCATTTACACAATTCACTGCACCCCCTCTCCCTCTCTATATACGCATCTATGCACGACCTGTTCTCTCCATAAGTTCGCTACGCTTACTGTACTGTACTTATTGTCGAGTTGTAGTTGTCTAACTATCATCATCGGCCCGGGCACTTCTGGGATTAAAGAGGCAATACAATCAAAAACTTGGATGTCAGTTTGCATAAACTGCTCTACGTAAGTGCCAAATGAGGAAAGAGCCAGACACATAAAAATCAGCACCAGTACCTCCAGTGTCCAGAGGAAATGTCAGCATATTGTTATAGTTTATACAGGTATTTCAAATACACTAAACATTAAGATTGGATCCAAATAACACTTCTTTGAAGGTCCCACAGTATAAAGATGATGATGATAGATGTTTGAGTTAAAGCTCCATACAGTATAAAGATATATAGTAGTTTATTATTATTAATACTGTGAAAGTATCAAAGTTTCAGTTCACATTGAAATACCCTAAAAGAAGACTTCCTGTGACTTTATGATGTCACAACTAAGCAGTCACCCAAAGCCCCGCCCACCACCACCTGGACTCCACCATCCAACACTTGCAGAATTTGGTTTCTCTGAGTGTTTTAACTGGAAATCTTCTTTTTTTTTTCATTGGATCACTCAGAAAACAGTCAACAGCCAATCAGAAGAGAGGCTCAGAGCTTCCTCTCTTCTGATTGGTTGACGCCAAGCCACTGTTACTACAGTAGGGCTCCAGAGGAGAAGGTTTTTTTTTTTTTGGTTCTCCTCAGTATGAACTAACCAGTGTTGGTGCTCATGTTAAGAAGATAGATTTAAATGTTACTGGCGGAGCAGAAACAGGAAGTTGTGGCAGAATAAACACAGCACAGCTCAGCGTCTGAGGCTGGACGGTCGGTGAAGGAGGGAACCAGCCGTGCTGACGATGATGCGACTAAAGTGCTGTATTGATTTAAAGAGCAATTCCTTAATTGCTTGTGTATAGGATATGAGCTGTGAAGCTAAAGGCCGCTGCTCATACGGGACTTCTCCTCTGCTTTTATCCCTGTTTAGATTTCATTGTTTTCTCATTATCGTTCTGTTTGTTCAAAGTGGAGGCTGACCATCAAGGGGAAAACAAATATTTAGAGAAACAAACAGGAAGTGGAGATGTGACACTGTGCTGCTCTACCTCAACAACCATCTGATATCTATTTTGCAGATGTTGTAATGTAAACTGTCGTCGTGTTTTTTTGTTTTTTGACTGTTCACATGCACCACATCCTTGGCGCTCATGCACCGTGTGTGCTTTTGGTCTGATGTTAATTTATTCATTACCAGAGCTCTGCCCTGTCCGAGGGGGATTCACGGAGCAGCTGATGCGTCCCGTCTATCAAACATCAAACATCACGTCTTTCTTGCTCTCTTCTTCTTCTTCTTTCTTGCTTTCTTTGCCTTTAGTTTTCAACACAACATGGTTGGTGTCTGTCTTTATAGGTGTCCCCGTCTGACTCCTCGTTTCCCATCTGGTTGGGCTAATGTGTCTACACCTGCTTATCAGTCACCACCACACACATAAACACATACGTAGACATAGACATGTACTTACATCAGCAAAGTGCCTGCAGTCCGGCAGCAGCGGCAACGTCATCTGCCGTCATCCAATCAGGAGAGAGAGGAGCAGGTGTCTCGGCCAATTGCATTGAGATCTAATGAGGGACAGACAATGGGAAGTAGTCGAGGGGGGAGGGCTTTTCTGACGCACGCGGCATGTGTCTGATGTCTGGAGTTTTTAAAAAAAACACTTTAAAAATAAATGTACATCCACTTTGTGATTCAGCACTGGGAAAAATGTGTATTTTAGAAAAAGATGACTTCACACAGATGTGGAGTCTCTTCACATCCAGCTGTGTGAGAAACAGAAAGAACAGGAGGGAACAGAGGAAAAGACATTAAAAAAAAAGGAGGTGAAGAGTTTGCTGTGTTTTTATCCTCCTCCATCTCTATCTCAAGTGCTGTGAGGATACGGAGACTGCAGTAGCCGAGCGGCCAATCAGATTGCAGCGCTCAGCAGCCAGTCAGAGGCAGGACGACACACACACACACAGTAACACACACAGGTTTCCTTTATCTGCCCATCCTCTGTTGATTTCATCACAGACACAATAACACATGATACAGCACTTTTTTTCCGCTGAGAGCCACTGCAGTCGTTCTTATTTATATCAGTTATTGATACAAGATTGATTGATAACAGCGGTGAAAAAAAAGAGTTTTGTGTAGTTTCATCACTTTTATTCACAATAAACTGGGTCAGACACTGTTTATGTTGAAGGACGGTAATCATCTAATCACTCTGCACTGCTTTTCTCTGCTGCTGCGGTCGATGCAGTACCGCGGAGCGACCACTAGGGACTGATGTAGGACCTGGAAATTAATCAGAGTTCTTTGTGTGTCTCTGTGTGTGTGCGTGCGTGTGTGTTGTGTTGTGTCTAACATGTGTAGGTGTGTGTGGTACAACACTTGTGTTACTTGCCAACACTGCACTGATATTGGCTTTTTGTCACTCCTCGATTAGAGCTGCGGTGGTTTCAAAATGTGACAATTTCCTGCTTTTCTTTGTAATTTCTCTGTCAGGAAGTTGAATTCTCAAGGTTTTATTTTAATTCTAAACAAATAATTGATAAAACTATTGGCAGATAAGAATATAAGAAGTGAATAAATGCATGGTCCCAAAGTAGCGAGTTTGATTTATGAGAATGACATTTTTATTGATATACCATAAATTATTTTTTTTTATTAACTAAATTAATGCATTCATTGATTTACAGGCTGTACAGTAGGTTAAAGCTTTGCTACAGCAGGTGTGATAAACATATTGATATATATACATATACTCAGCCTGTCTGACTCACACAGCTGCACATAAATCTGTCTCTCCACATCTGTATACAGGACGTCCAGATGTTTGTGCAGGTTAAACCCCAGGTGTCAGTGTTTGTGGTTAGTTCAACACCAGAAGCTTCCATCCATCCCTCCATCTCTCCATCCCTCCATCCGCCCAGCACCGTTCATTGACCCCGGTGCATTGCTGCAAAATTTAGGAGCCTCAGTTGCCATGGCAACCCCAACCCCCACCCCCCTCCCCCCCTTTCCCTCTGTTCTCGGATCCTTTTCTCCCTTCCCTTCACAGATGTCATAAAACACCAAAGACGGATCATTAAACTGGTGTGTTGCATGTGTGTGCGTGTGAGTGTGTGCGTGTGTGTGTTTCTCCGCCTCCTTCCTACCTGCGTCGACAAAATGAGACGCATTCCTCAGCCTCTGTTTTACACCTGCAATGCTTAATTAATTTGTCAGTCAACAACAAAATAGTATTTTATTTATTTCCTTCTTTATTTTTCAAAAGAATAATGAATACATTGTTTTTTTTCATCATCTACTTTATGAAGCAAAGGTGTCAAACAGTTAATGAACTGCAAATCCTGAAATCTGGGAGGTGGATATGTTTTTGACTTGCAGTATATTGTTGTAACATCACTGTGACAATATGCAAAATATGAATTTATATTAATCCTGTATTCAGTCTTGCACAGTAATAAAGTTGAGCCTGAGGAAGAATAAAACACTGGACCAATCAGAAACAGCAGACAACACAAACTGATGTATAATAATACATGATATAAAAACAGATCATATTACAAATCCTCTACAGGCCAAATAAAAGCCTTTATGTGGACATTAGAATTAAACATTTTAAAGTTGTAGATGATAATTATGGCGACAAACATGAGTAAAGCCAACATAAATGATCATTTGTCTTTGATTGGGTGGAAACGTGTCGGTCAGAGCTGCAGCGTTGCACAGGATCGCTTCACCGTTGGCTCATCCCGTCTGGTTTAAAGACATTCAACCGCCTCCATAAATGTCAAAAACAAAGCAAAGTCTGCTCGTTTCCACTGTGAGCTTTTCTAATTCTTCTGTTTGTGATGCACCAGGAAAAACAAAGTAACTCGAGTCGACCCAGTTACATTTTTAAGCTGCGATCGGTCTGATCTTCATCACCACGGTTTTCAGGGAGTAATCGAGACCTTTGTACGTTCTCCAGTGTACGCCGGTTGCACGGGGTGACGACCCCCACATGTAGATCCCGTTGGGGTTGGCACCGAAACAGTCAGCGTACCAGAAACCCCCGTAGGCCAACCTGGCACAGTTTGAAACATGCGTGTCTTGATCTCTATCGATGGTGGTGAATTTCAGCCCATTGTGAACACCAAGAGAGTCTCCTGATGAGAGAAAAAACAAAAAACAAAACCGAAAATACTCGTTTATAAAGACAGAAATGCACCAACAGTTTCCTCGGGTGGATTTTAAAAGTTTCCCACCTGCTGATCCTTTGACGAAGCCGCCCAGATTTAGCTTGTATCCCTCCGACTCTGCATCGACAGAGAAGGAAGAGTACTGAGCAAAGGCGCGCTGGCCCTCAAAGTCCTCCATGTCCACCCTCAGCTCGTAGGCCTTGCCCTGGGTCATCAGGTGCATCGTCTCCAGGCCTGAATGCAAACAAGAAAATAGGAGATAATAATAATTATTATGATATGATAATGTAGGAATCCCTTCATTTGTGTATTTTATGAAACTGAATAGTGTAGGTTTGGGTTTTTGACTGCGTCTACCAGTTTAATCTGTTCATTTTTAGTTTTAACCTTTGATTGACGGTGATGAGGGCATTTAAAGGAGACATATTATGGAAATATCACTTTATGAAGACTCTTTAACATATTTTTGGATGTTTGTCTTGCTTTCCGGCCCCAAAATGCGAGAATTGACCAAAAAAAAATCTGTAATTTTCAGCCTTCCTAGATTATAATCCATGTGGTTTTACAAGCTGTTTCCTCAGTTGTCTTCCAGTGATGTCACTAGTTTTTGAATTTGCATAACACCACCCCTACTGGTACCTGGTAGAAGGGGCGGGGCAAGCAGTGGTTCATTTGCATTTAAAGGGACAGGCACCGAAACCAGCCGTTCTGAACAGGGCTGTTTTGAGAGTACGACAAGAGGCGTGATGTTTGACCCTTGGGGGATTTTGACCACAGCATGTCACAGAAATGTCTTTCAATTTGTGGAAAAGGGGCAGAATATGTCTCCTTTAAATCTCTATATGCACCACACATCTGTAAACATCTGTGAGCTATTGCATGGAGAACGTTGACAGCGATGTTTGCTCATACCCAGCCAGTACTCTCCAGCAGCGCTGCCAAATCCAGTTTTGTAATGATCCCACTTCATGTAGAAGTTCACGGTGCCGTCTTGTCTTCTCTGAATCACCTGGCAAACACAAATAAGAAAACAGAACTGATGAATTAAAGCTTTGACTGATTCATGTCTGACATGATTAGCAGCAACACTATGGAGAGTTGAAAGCTGAGCAGGGGGTGGTGGAGACCAAAAACAGAGATATTAAGAGATTGTTAGTGATTGATATAACTTGTCAAGTCTTGGGTCAGCAATTATTTTTTATTAAAATCATTTGGTTGATGCCTTCAGATGTTTAGTTTTGTCTGAAGGATGTTGAGTTTGTTATGATAGAGGTTATGAAAACACATAAAACCGTCTGGCCCTTTAATTATAAATGATGAAATCTGTCTATTGACCAACTAATTAAAGAACAAATTGACCTAATTAAAGGAGGAGATAAATTCTACTGTAGGTAAAAGACGGATGAAGCTGCGACTCACAGTCCACTTCTCTGCAGAGCCGTCGATATCGTCTCTGCTCATGTCACAGTGAACCTGCACGGCGGAGGTGGAGCCGGCTGGGTAGATGGTGTAGACTCCGTCCAGACCCGAACCGGCTTTGTAGACGTCGCTACAGTCGGTGGGCAGCGGAGCCTGATGGACCGGTACCAGTACCAGCAGCAGCAGCAGCAGCATCATGAGCACAAATGTGAGCTGCAGCAGAGAGAAACAGCAAATGCACTGTTCATACCCAGTTTAATCATGAATGCATCAACATTTAACTCAAGTGTATCTTCATGCACCGTGTCATTCGGTTACTGGTGGGTTTGGTTCAGCCAGACTAGACAAGGCTGCGATAAGTGGTTTAGAGGATTCACTGTTGAGCTCCAGGCGACTTTAACAGCACAAGTGTCTGCAGCTCGGATCGACCCTGTAATCCCTTGCAGTCTTTGCAGTCGGGCTCTGTCTGTGTGCACCGGTTTTATTTGCCAGTCCAACGTTCATACTTGGCTATCATGAAGAGACCTGGCCTTTGTCTATTTATAGACTCATGAATGGTCTCAGATCTGTGCTCGTGTTGTGCTGTCTGGATTCCTTCGTACTGAAAAGAGTATAGTTTTCAGTGGATGTGATTTCTGAGACCTGAGGGGAAGTTTTTTTTCTTTAAACGAGGAAATTATTTGATTTAGAGTGTCGGTGTTAATGAGGGCCGAGGCTCTTTTCCACCTGAGACAGCAGGCTTTTAAAGGACCATATGTCGCACTTACTGTAGGATTGTTTACATGCAAACCCCTCAACTAAAGCAATACAACATTGGGGATGGACCCAGTTTACAATGAAATATAACAAAGAGAAGCGTCAAATCTTCACATTTTAGAATAATGTGCACACGTTTTAACTGAAAACAACAAACAAAGCTGTCAATACTGCGTCAGGGATCGATCGCTGCACATCGTATCTTTGGAGTGAAGTGGGTTAATAATGTGCATAATTCAGCAATGAGATCAGTCAGACTTGGTTACATTACCGTCATTCTTCAGCAGCCTGTCCTGTCCTGTGTCTCTGTCCTGTGTCTTTCCATCAACATGTCTTATTATAAGTTTAAACCTGTTGCGACACCTGGTGTTTTCCCGCCATGCAACAAATCATTGAACATCCCGTTGGGAAGTCCCACAGTGTGATTCACATCACTTTCTGTTGGATCAATGAAAGTTTTTCCACTTTTATGAAAAGTTTTTTATGAAAAGTATCGTCAGGTTTCGTGCGTTTAGTTTGAACACGTCATAAGTTTGTAACGACTCTTAAAGAGCTGCATCGAGCAGTTTTATCACTCTGCTGCTTTTATTTTCCATTATCTGACCACTTGTTTGTGTGCAATAGTCAGTAAGAGCTGATGTGCAATCGTCCAAAAGTCCAAACAGAGTCACCTTGATAAACTGGAACCATGATGTTTATTCATGTATTATTGAAAACCATTAACTATGTAGTTACATGGAGAAAGTTAAAGCTGCATTCACTGATGGTTTTTAACGTATGGGTCACTTGGAGGCAGCCGAACACCAGAGCTCTCTGACAGCAGCCGGTTCACCTTCCTCTTAAATACCTGAGGAACCGCCGTCCAAATCCTGCTAATCCGGGCGCCGGGCTCTGGGCCCTGAAGCCCTGAAGCCTCCTCACTCATGTGTCTGACGGATCAAGTCTGGGTGAACAGGAAGTTTCACTAGAAGAGGGAGAGAGAGGATGTGGGGTTAGGAGGAAGTCTTTTCCTGCTGGAGATTATTTTTTGCCATGAAACCACCTGCTGAGCTCAATGGAGGTAGAAATGGTAAGACAGACAGGCTGGCTGGCTGCGAGCATGTGGAGCTGTTATGCTTATCTTTTATTATTATTATTTATTGTTAGTTATGCCTTTAGTCTTCGCTCTTTATCTGCCGCCTTTGAGACTAAGGGAAGAAATACCTTTCTCATAAGAGCTGTTAATAACTCATATAACGTGACAAAGGACCTGAACGACCCATGAGATTAGTCTTCACTTTATAAATATTTGAGAATATTCTGTTATGTTACATCATTTTTGTTCATTATAAGTTAAAATGTCAATATTTGCTTTATTAATAAACAACATTTATGACGTTACAGGTGAGATATGTCGATGTTATACCTCATATGTATCATTTATCAGCTATAGTTGAGATACATAGGCTACTACACGATAGATAGATAGATAGATAGATAGATAGATAGATAGATAGATAGATAGATAGATAGATAGATAGATAGATAGATAGATAGATAGATAGATAGATAGATAGGCTTTATTGATCCCACAACATAGAGATAAGATACAGATAAAGTGTAATTGAGTTTAAACAGACAAATATGTCAGTGTCAAACAAGATGAAGCTGCTTAAAGGTGAAGTACACATTTTTCACATTGTACTTTTAACAAGTGGCCGTCGTGCACACTCACTCACTCACACTCACACACTTGCACTCTCATTGTCCTCTGATCCCGTGTTGTTCCAGCGAGAGTTGGTTTGAGATTAACGCCGGAACTCTTCTGCCCCCCCCCCACCCCCACGCCTCCTCCCCTCCTCCCTCCTCCCTCCATCCTCCTCCTCCATGCTCTGGACTTTCTCACTGCGAGCCAGGTATTTTTAGCTGTGACATAATGCCCCCCCCCCCACCCCTCCCCTCACCTCCCCCTCCTCCCTCTCTCTCTTTCTCTCTCTTTCACTCTCACTCTTTATCTCTCTGTCTTTCCCTCACCCTCCCTCCCTCACTCCCTCCCTCTTGCACGGACCCTCCCTCCCCTCATCTCTCTCTCTCTCCCTCCCTCCCTAGCTGCTAGCGCTATAGGCTAGCTGCTGCTGCTGCTGCTGCTGCTGCTGCTGCTGCTGCTGCTGCTGCTGCTGCTACAGTAATTGAGTGCTCAGGTTTCACACTTTGAGCTGCAGGCTGACAAACATGGCAGTGGAGGAGGCAGCAGACTATTTGGCAGAAGTAAGTCTTGACTTTACAGACTGAACATCAACCTCGCCTCCTCACAGAAGGAGGAGGAGGAGGAAGGTGCTGTAACTGTGTGAGGACTTAGTGATGTTGTGGTAGTTACCGGTCCAGACGGGACGTTGTTTAGACTCAGGGATGAGGTGTGTTGTGTGTGTGTGTGTGTGGGGGGGGGTCTCTTGCTGCACCACTCTGCTGCAGTGTGCGTGTATGAGTATGTGAGGGTTTATATATACAGTACAGTATTGTGTGTGAGTGTATGTTTGCATTCCCAGCTGTATAGATCTATACATTTGTATATTGTGTCAGATTATAAAAGCACACATGTTCATGTTGCTCTGATGTGAATGGAGGCACCTGACCTTGGACGGCGGCGCATGCTCCCCGTGTTTTCTAGGAAAAGGGAGAATAAAATAGATTAAAAGAGTGAAAAAAGAGCTGAAAAAGTACATTTTAATCCTCTTTTTTCTTTTTTTTCTAATTAGCTCTTTGGCTCAGTGTGACTTTGTGTGTTAGAAACCGTCTCCCTCAACCTGCTGATATGTGATACACTCTGCAGTGTGTGTGTGTGTGTATGTAGCTAATGACTGGTTTAAGCAGCAGTTTACCACTGGTGGTTAAAGTCGGTGTATGAGCTCGACTCCTCCTGCACAGAAAGGGCAAATAAATCCTGACAGAAGAGATTGTTTTGATTTTGAAAAGTCCTTCAGTAAACGGGTGTTTGAGTTGAATATTACTCAGCTTACAGTATGTTATGTTATATTATGTTACAGTAGGTTTGGTTGGCTGTGGCTGAAGCTCTCTGGTCCCTCAGCGCCGTGATCACTGGGTGCAGGGGGCAGCTGCCATGTTGGAATGTGTCTGACTGGATGTGTGTGTGCATGTGTGTGTGTGTGTGTGTGTGTGTGTGTGTGTGTGTGTGTGTGTGTGTGTGTGTGTGTGTGTGTGTGTGTTGTGGAAAAAGAGTGACTGAAGCATTCTTTGCATATCTGTCGTGGATAAATAAAGGCTACACTAGAGTGACACTCGGGTGATGCTAAACAAGACCTCCACCCTCTTCCACCTTCACCACCACCACCACACTGCTGCTGCTGCTGCTGCTGCTGCTGCCATTTAATTAAATTAATTTGTTTATTTGAGAGGGACAGTGCAACACTAATCAGCAGAAAAACAATGCAAGTGAGCCAGAGTTAGTCAGTAAGGCTAGTTTTCATCTGTTAACCCTGGCCAGATGTTACAGGCAACCTAAGAACCAAAAAAACAACAACAAAAACAATTAAGTCCAGCTGGAATTACATATCAATTTACCTAAAAGCTCATACTAACAAATAGGACATGTACATACAATAACAAAAGGCAGATGACACATAGCAGACAGAAAAAGAAAGGTAGATTACATATAGTACAGATACTGTAACTATGACATAAGCACAAACAGACATTAAAAAGCAGAGGTTACATTTTTATAATAATTAGTCTTAGTTTGTCACCAAACAAAGTCATTTTAAATGTAACTTGGTTAGTTTTAATCCTGCGTGTCTGACACATTTCACCTGACTGTGTTTTTAAACCGTCTTCAAAGAGAAAAACTTGACTCAGATCAAAAGTCTTTTTATCCTCAGTGGACCAGATCTGGGGCTAAGGATTATTTTATTTTTTTTTACTTTTTTCATTATTGATTAATCCTCAATTAAAGTATTTTCTCCACTGATCGCTTAATTACTTGGTCTGGCGTTGGTCCAAAGCTCCGTTTAATGTCAGTGTGGTTGAACAAGCAGGAAGCAGTGAATTTTCTAGATCCTGAAAGATTGATTGATTATTAGTAGAGACGTTCTGATCTGAAACCAGTGCATTAAAAACAAACCAACCCAAAAAACGAACTTATAGTGTATAACATGTTATTATTAAATAGCCAAGCTCAAGTTAAACCCTTTGAAGAACAAACGTAAAGGGTGAATGACATGAACATTTTATTAACTTTTATTATCATGTCGACAGTCATTATGAATTAAACATATCATTTTCAGCAGCGTAAAATGATGAATTGCTGATGTTGCATCGTAACATTGTTGCCGTTTTGTTTGTTTTTTTGCTAATCTTCTAGTAGATTAGTGCGAATAGTGACAAGAATAGTGATGACTGCATTCCTGTGGGTCCACACCCTGCAGCTCTAGACTTGGAGCAACCTGAGAGGGAAGGCTGTGGATGTTGTTGTTGTTGTTGTTGTGCACATAGGAACCATGAACTCAACATGCAACAAGCTGGGCCTCAGCTCTGTCCTCAGTCTGTCTGTCATATAATATAATCTCATATTTATATATATAGAACAGAACAGAAGTGGTCTGTGCTCTCGAAGAGGGGGAAGCTTTGACTCTGATAATACTCTGAGTTATGAGCAGCAGCCTCAGTCTGGTGCCATGTTTAAAGTGAAAAGTCTTGGCGTTGTGCCTTTAACAACCCTCCACAGGGTTTAAAAAACTCACAGCTCACCGTCTTTCAGCCCAACTGTGAAACAGCAGCAGACTCTTACCGAGCGTTTTATTGTGAAAAATGAATTAATTTGAGATTGACGAGCATTTTCCAGTCGGTTTCCACTCCCACGGCCTGTCAGTGTGTGTGTGTGTGTGTGTGTGTGTGTGTGTGTGTGTGTGTGTGTGTGTGTGTGTGTGTGTGTGTGTGTGTGTGTGTGTGTGTGTGTGTGTGTGTGTGTGTGTGTGTTCAGCATCTGACTTGTAAAGGCAGCAGCTAATTATGCAATTATGAAGTGGATGTGATACAAGCCTATAATTATCCAATGATATCTTGTGTAAATATAGTTTTTTCATGTTGTTGATGGTGTAATGTGATGGTCTGATGACTATAAAGATAAATAAATGACTTTCACATGTTAGTTTTTGTAATAATGACGTTTTAGAGAGGATTATAGCAGCCTGCGTGTGTCATGACCCCCTGACGTCCGGTCTTCGCCCCACTGACTGGCTGCTGACATTCACAACACACTGTTGTGTGTGTGTGTGAGTGATGATGAACTCTGATAACGTCCTTTCACCGAGTGGGAAGTGAGCTCAGCGATCAGCTTTGGGCCGACAGTCGCTCTACAATAACAGAGCGCACGCTGCAGCCGGCGACACTTTAAAATGACACACAAACATAAATGACTTCCTCCGTTTGCTGCGTCCTGTGGTTTTGAGTCGGATCGTTGAAACAAATACACGGTCCACAATTCAGTGTAATTCAAAACAGTTAAAACAACGTGCCTTTATGCTATAGATTGCATTTCTGAATAGGCTTCATATATATTGTGTATAAATCTGCCTTAAACAAAAATTCAGGCTGATTTTCGGAGGAGTTTTTTGTTTCAGTCTTGAGTCGTGGTTGTATTTTTGCTCACGAGCTGCAGACAACCTGGAGACCTTCCACATCAATTTGTGTATTGCCTGAGAGGCAAAATCCAGGGCCAAAAAAACAAACTAACAAAAAGAAACAAACCCGCTTGGACTGAATTCTTTCAGCCTTTTACTGAAATTACTCTGTGAGTACTTATGGACTAGCAGTCGCATCGTCTCGTATAAAAGCTGTTGTATTTCACTGAATTCTGTTTTGACGCTGGCAGCGATGCTTGAATGGGAGCGTTTGTATGTACAGTATATAAATAAATGTCCTGCAGTGAAGTTGGTTTGTGAATGAGCCCAAAGTGTGTGTCTGTGCTTTCCAGAGAATATCACAGGTTAATAGGCACACGGGCTCAGGCTAATTGCAGAGTGCTAATCCTGCGTGGGTTATCTGTTCGACCACAGACTGGAGCGCTGCACTGCAATCATGAAATCGGAGACACACAGACAGACAGACAGACAGACAGACACCGGCGACTTCCTGCCGTCCTGTCTGTTCCCATCGTTCCCACCATGTTCTCCAACAACCCTCCTCCTCCTCCTCCTCCTCCTCCCCTTGTTTCCCTCTGTCATCCTGCTCTGCTGCTGCTGCTGCTGCTGCACAAACCTCCTCCTGCTCTTCATCCTCCTCATCCTCTCCCTCCTGCCACACCCTGACATCCTCACACAGATGTGCACACACAGCAGATTGAACTCCCTCCCTGTTAAATCTTCAGCTCAGCTTGATAACTGCAGGTTAACTACAGAATCATGCTGCTGCTGCTGCTGCTGCTGCTGCTGCTGCTGCTGCTGCTGCTGCTGCTGCTTCCTCCCCCCCCTGAGAGAGAGATAGGAGATATTTTTGATGCTTCCAGGCTCCTGTAGTTGTCAGCAGTCGGTCCAGTATCCGTTTAACATACATATAGACGAGATGTGATCATGAAATATATTAAAAGTGTTGTTGTCCGTCTTGTCCTTCTGGGTCAATATGTTTGCTTTCTTCATCCTTCATTCTTTCCTTCCATCCTTTTTCCCTCCCTTCCTTCCTGTTGTCCTTACTTCCTCTTTTGATCCAACTGACCCAATCTGTTCCCTCCTTCCATCTTTCTTTCCTTCCCCTTCCTTCTTTCCACAATCCTTTTTCCTTTCCTTCCTTCCGTCTTTCCCTTCTTCTTCCTTCCTTGAATGAATCCGTCACCTCCCTCCATCTTTTTTTCCTTCCTTTGTGCCTTCTTCTTCTTTCCACAATACTTTTTCCTCCCTTCCTTTCTTTCATCCTTACTTCTTCTTTCCGTTTTGACCCAATCTGTTCCCTCTCTCCATCTTTCTTTCCTTCTTTTTTGCTCCTCCCATCTTTCCCTTCATCCTGCCTTCCTTCCTTCCTTGTCAACAGGAGGGTTAACCAAAGTTCTTATGTTTACAGCTGCCATGATTAGACGATGATGAATTAAAATGAATTCATGTTGGTAAATCAATAGTTAAAGGACAATTCCAGGCAAATTCAACTCGGGGGTGTATGTTACTATCATTTTAGGTCTAAAAGAAGGAATGTGAAGATTTTCAGTTTAATCGCTCCTGTTTTGCGGTAGCTGCGTCTGTCCCTGCAGCGCTACGGCAGCTATGAATGGGAGTGGATGCAAGTTCCGCTAGTTTGGCTGTTTACATCCCTCAAAGCCGCAATTTTTTTCCACAGATAGCGTCGGATGGCTACTCAAACATATACCGATAAGTTTATTTACTTAAAGCAAGCGGACATGCTTGTAAAACTAGATCTAATTCAAAGTCTCGCGCAAGACCCCGCTGCCGTGCTCGGTGCATTCAGGTGCAGTTGGAGCTACCGTTTGTGTCATAAACACAGGACTATCAACTCTTTACTTGCTTCAAGTGTACATTTTTTTCAACAGACAGCGTCAGGTGGCGACTCAAACATGCGCCGACAAGTTTTTTTTTACTTGAAGCAAGTCAAGAGTCGATATTTCTGTGTTTATGACACAAACGGTAGCTTTCTGACTGCCCCTGAATGCACTGAGCACGGCGACTGGGTCTCGCGCGAGACTCCGGGAGACTTTGAATTTAGATCTAGTTTTACAAGCATGTCGGCTTCCTTGAAGTAAATAAACTGCTCGGTACATGTTTGAGTAGCCATCCGACGCTGTCTGTGGAAAAAAATTGCGGCTTTGAGGGATGTAAACAGCCAAACTAGCGGAACTCGCATCCACTCCATTCATTGCTGCCGTAGCGATCCGCGGACAGACACAACTACCGCAAAACAGGAGCGATTAAACTGAAATTCATCACATTCCTTCTTTTAGACCTAAAATGATAGTAACATACAGCCTCAAGTTGAATTTGCCTGGAATTGTCCTTTAACTTTGCCAGTTCATCTCTGATCTCAGCCTCTGAAATATGATTTTTTTTCTCTTTGGTTTTGTAATTAGAGAAAACCAAATGTTTTCAGGTCGTCAAATGAAAACACACACATAAATGAATCTGTATTTTTAGTTTAAGTTAATATTCCTGCTTTATTTTCCGTTTCTATTTACATGACATATAAAGAAATCTCAGACAAACCTTATTGAACAGTTGGAGCCGGTCCCTCGGCCGTGGGCTTGGACTTGGCAGCGCGGTTCCTCTCTTGGCTCGGTGTTTTACAGTTTACCAAGCAGACATGTTGAAGACCAGCTCCTGCTTCAAATGTGTTTTTATTTTATTTTATTTTACTCTGGCTCTCGTTCAGCTGCTGCGAACGAGCTCTCCACACACAAACTTCACCCTGCTTCTTCTTCTTCGGCTAATATAACGTTGGAGCCTTGAGGGATTTATTCAACTTATCTCTGGTTGCAGGGACTCACAGGGAGCCTGTGACACATACATAATAGCTTCTGACTAATTCTGCAATATTGGCACCACATTCCCCTAAAATAATAAACAGCCTGGAAGAAGATCCGAGTTATTAAAAAAATGTAATTGCTGTTTTTTGAATAATTCTACGCTTATTTGCACAAAGACGCAGTAGGAGCCTCACATTTCTGACTATTTTATATGTTTTTCATGACATTTTGGAGGAAAAAAATTGTTCACGTGTTTATTAATTTTCAAGACCAACACATGATGACGAACCTGTTTCTCTATGTGTGTTTTTTCTCCTGCAGACGGATGTGAACGCCTGTTACCTGCGAGCAGCTCGGGCCGGGAACCTCGAGAAGGCTTTGGACTACCTGAAGAATGGAGTCGACATCAACATTTGCAACCAGGTGAGTTTAGTAACACACATTCACATCTCTGCACTCATCATAATCTTAATAATCTTCATCATACCCCTTCATAAATGGTGAGCGTTAGGGGAAGGAATAGTCAGTTATAATGCAATGATATTGAATGAGCGGTAACAAAAAACAACAAAAAAAGCAACTGCATGACTTTGGTTCATTTTTTTCCTGTGACATGAAAATAGGTTAAACACATGTAAAATGTCTGCATCTGCAACTACAATGTAAAACATAACTTTTCCATGAAGAACTGGGTCATGATGTTTAGAAACAAGCTTGAAACGCAAATAATGGTGAAAACACAGAACAGTCATGCATCCCCTTGCTTGTGCAGCCATCGTTATCTGCTGCATTCTGGGAAATTTGACACCATGAAGTTGATAAATTTGATCCCATACACAATATATATGCCTTTCATCTGTCCCTGAGCATTTTTCACCCCAAAAACAACTGAGAACTCATCAGTGAGCTTCTGTTTAATCTGTTAAAGAGGAACTATGCGGGATTTTTAGCTCAACTATTCTGCACTTTAACCTTAATTAAACCATTTTGGTGTAATTGTGATGGTTTAATAAATGACATGTAACTTGTTAAATGGAGAATGGAGGCTTTCTGCCTTCCACGCAGCGTCTCTTGGCTGAAAAACAGCTTTGCAAGATCAGTGCTGCCACCCTGGTGTCCCAGCTCTCGTCTCTGCGGCACCACGACATAAACTGATTGACTGATTGATTTCTCACCAGCATTGTTGTATAAATGCACATGGCCAGGAGGAGGGTTAGCAAAACAACAGCAAAGCGACCAGACTTGCATAGTTCCCCTTTAAGTCTGTGTGTATCAATCCGCTGCAGAAAATAGTTCCAGACAAACAGGAAATGAAGGTTGTCGTCATTGGGACTGAACGAGCCACAAACACGTATAATTTGGTGTCAATACTACAGTATTTATTAAAGAACTATTAAATTAATTGATCAGCTTCTGTGTGTTCTGTGTTTTTTGACCTGATGAGCTTCAGTGTTGACGCCTCAGACAGATTCCTCGGCTATTTAAAGAGACACGTACAGGATTTAATCCCCTTCTGTTGACTGTTAAAGCTCCCTCTCTCCTTCTCTCCAGAACGGGCTGAACGCGCTCCATCTGGCCTCCAAGGAGGGCCATGTGGAAGTGGTGGCTGAGCTCATCAAGCAGGGCGCCAATGTCGACGCAGCTACCAAGGTGTGTGCCACCCAGGAGTCACACACACACAAGCAGACACACACACACACACACACTGAGCTCTGCTGCGTCAGCTCCTCCTCAAAGTCACATTGCTTAACAACAGTAAAGGAGATAAATGGCGGCGTGTGTTTGCAGCGTGAGGCCGAGCGGACTGATTTAGTGAGGGAGAGAAAAAAACAAACACGTAAACATGTCTGTGCTGAGCTGAAGCCGAACCGAGACTGATGAAACATTAAAGGGATAGTTCACCCAAAAGGCTTAGTCGACATGAGGCTGAGTAGATAATGAGTGAAATTTGAATTTTGGGTGAACTATCCCTTTAATGCAGGAAAACCTTGGCACGTCACAGATAACTTCCAGCTCTCAGGTATTTGATTGAGCAAAATGCTTGGTCAATATCTACAGGATTAATTATTGTTGCTGAAGCAGCACCATAGATTTCCACTCATTTTAATTTGCATAAAAGCTATTAACGGAAACTCATACGGCAAAGTAATTCAGTTGATAATTTCATAAAACTCTGCTGCAAAAATTGATTTAATAAGTTTCATGGTGCGACTTGAGTTGATAAATCACTCAATTATGAATCTTCAGTTAGTAAGAAAGTGGTTTGTTGTTGGACATTCAAGTATTTTAGCATCTTTGAGCGTCATTGTTTTGGTTTGAGTATTTGGGTTGAGTGTCACTAGTCTCATCATCAGCATAGTAACGAGTTAGCGAGCAGCTGGTGAACATAGCGAAGCGTTTAGCAGCTAAAGAGACTGAGGGGTGAAGTCATGGAGACAGGAACGGCGCTGAAAGAGTTCATTAAACTCTGTGTAAATCTTGAATGCAGGTTGATGTGCACAGACCCATTGTTCACATCTTGCTGCAGAAATAATACGTTTATATTCACTGTCATACGATTAATATGATAGGAAATTGAGATGCAGCTGCAGCAGAGAAGGTGAAGCGTTAGAGGAAAAGAGGAATGAGAGGAGGAGGAGGAGGAGGGGGGGAGTGTAAATGTGGTGGGTGTATATGTGGAGTTACAACATGGCAACAGCTGCTGCTTCCTATAGCTGACATGTACACAACAGGTGCATCAAGGCTGACCCACACAAGCCAACGTGAGACTGTTTCTGTTCTACTGAAATAAAAAATATCTGTGTTTTATTGATATGGAAATTACTTTAAAGAAGAAACAAGAACAAGTAAAACAAACAGCCTCAGATTTAGTAGCAAGGTTCACTCTGTAAAATCACATGACCCATCACAGTCCCATTTTTACATGCTGGCATTCAAATCATGGATATACAGTTTAAAACAGCATCATTTCTGAATCACATACTATAAATAATATAATAACACACAAAAGAGATCAAAGTAATCAGCATACATTATACAAATTTTGTCTGTTTGATTTTTTATTAAGAATTGTTGACTTGTCTATTTTCTTTTTCTTTTTTTTTATTAAGAATTGTTGACACTTTGCTTTGCTTCTTTCTGTCCTCGTACTGGATTGTTTTTTGTTTTTTTGTCTGTTTGTTTGTATATTCTGTCTATTCTGTTTGTCTATATGGTGTTTTCAATGTTTGGTACTGTTTATACACAAGGAAGATAAAGAAATGAAATCAAATTAACAATAGAATAGAATACAATACAATCGATGGCCTCAAACCCACCACAAACACACAAGTGCGTTCTCTTGCAATCCCAATAAACCTGAGGGAAGCGGCAGAACCATGGTTTTTCTCTTTATAATGTTTGGCGACCTTATGTTCAGCAATTCTCAGTTTTAAGTTGCATTTCATTTTGTCAACACACATCAAACCACATGGGCAAATCAACACCTAGATAACATGGGTGGGAAGACAGATGATAAATATTTCTTTCCAGGATGGTGATGGGTTGAATGTTGTATTGTCAAATGTCCACATCTGTAATTCCCATCAACTTGCTGGGAGAGTCATTTGGTTTGTGTGAGTTCAAGTTGTTCATGTTTTGTCCCAACAGAAAGGAAACACGGCCCTGCACATAGCGTCTCTGGCCGGGCAGACGGACGTGGTGAAGGAGCTGGTCACACACGGAGCCAACGTCAATGCACAGTCGCAGGTAACACACACACACTCACACACACACTCATATACACATGCACGCGCACATGCACACGCTCACAAGCTCTCCAATTGTGAAATCATCTTTGCAGGAAATCCACGTTAGAGTGTGTTCGTTCATGCAGATGAATGTGTATGCAACCTCTATACAGAGTGTCCATCTGTGTGTGTGTGTGTGCTGACTACTGAATGTGGGCCAGGCAATACTGCAGAGATGCTGACACAGCACACACACACACACACACACACACACACACACTGGTCTGGTTACCACAGCAACCGTAACAGAGTCAGAGAGGAAGGAGATGAAGTTGGTCTTGCTGAGCTGTGACCTTCAGCGCTGAACTGAGTCAGTCAGTCGGTTTTTATTCTGTTTATGAATGTGGCCACTTCATTAGATTCACCTGTTCAGCTTTTATTGGCATACTGTACAAGCAAAGCTTAAAGGGATAGTTCAACATTTTGGCAAATTGGCCCATTGCCATAATCCCTATAGTCATAGCAGTAGGTTTGTTACCTTTAATTGTCGGTGCAAGCTATTTTTAGAACGGCAGGTCAATGTCAAGAATGTGCAGGTCATCAAACTCATCAAATCCAATCCAACAACTCTCGTAACGTTGTGTTATTATCTCATAGTTGAATGGAGTTGTTGGATTGTGTATTTGATGAGTTTGATGAGGGAAACCAAGAAATCCCATGAGCCTCTGTAGCGTAGCTCTGAGCAGCTCACGGCTCTGCTCCGCCGCTCTAAAAATAGCTTGCACTGACAATTAAAGGTAACGAACCACCTGCTATGGCTATAGGGATTATGGCAATGAGCCAATTGGCCAAAATGTTGAACTATCCCTTTAAACACACGGCGTGATTGAATTTACACGGGTGTGTGACTGTGACTTCGCTGCTTTTTGACCTGTGACGCATCAGAGAAAAGAAAACACACAGAAGAGAAGAGAAGAGGAGGAGGAGGGAGAGGAGCTTTTGAATCCTAATGTCATTTTTGGATCCTTGTGTTGCTATGGAGATCAGTTTTCTTTTCCACACACGCACACACATGCACACACACAGAGGCCTCTTCAACTCCAGCTCCAGATCAGCTGTTATCAGGTGTGAGGTATGTAGGGAGGTGACGGCGTGTCCATTTGTGGAGGTCAAGAGATTAAAAAAAACAAGAAAAAAACAAAGTAGGAGGAGATGACGGGATAAAATCTCACCAATATATCATGACAAAGCAGATTTTTATTGAAATACCATTAACTGTTTATTGATTAAAAAAAAAAAAACCCTGATGGGAGTCGCCTCTCCTCTCTCTCTTCGGTCCGACCCACTAAATTAAATCTACGACAAATCGAGCTACTTTCATCTCATTAATGTGAAAATCCTGTAAAATCCGATATGGCCATCCAGCAGTCCGGCTTATTGATTTCCAACACTGGCCACGGTGACCTCATGCAAGCAGAGATATTAATGGGATGGATCATCATATCACTTGGGAGAGTGGTTTAAGAAAAAAAAAGTCAAAAATCTCTGATTTCAGCCTCTTAAATGTGAATATTTGCTTTGTTCCTTTATCGCCTTGGTTTGTGGACAAAACAAACATTTTATCGATCAACAACTGATCGACTCACCATTTTAATCGATATTGAAAATAATTGTTAGTTGCAGCCGTAACATTTTCCAACAACAGCAAGATTCAAGGCACCATTTTATTTATTATTTTACAGCTTGTTTCTATCTTTTTCTTCATGCAGATTAAAGGGTCATACTGTATGTGATGTCTGAATGCTTCTTCTCTTCTCTCCAGAATGGCTTCACGCCGCTGTACATGGCGGCGCAGGAGAATCACCTGGAGGTGGTGCAGTTTTTATTGGACCATGGCTCCAGTCAGAGCATCGCCACGGAGGTAAACACACTTAAACACCTGCACACGCACACACAGATGACACACTATACTATACGTTGAGGCTTTAACGCTCACGAGCTGCTGCTAATAGCTACCCTTCATTCAGCCTCCCTGTAATTACGCCGCGTCATTATAAACCAGCACCGTTCTTTGTTGCAAATGGAAGATAATAGCAGCCCTGCCGCCGGGACGAGGCTGAATGAGACGCCGTGTGAGCTCTTTGTTTACTACGGCGAGGAGGAGGTGGGGAGTCGATGAGTTCATTCAGAGTGACCTTGGCTGTGCAGAGGGAGGAGGAGGAGGAGGAGGTGGAGTCGGTGATGTCACAGCGGTGTGTCGCTCGTGGTGTGAGCACCATGCGACACTACTATGGTGATGATGGTGATGATGATGATGATGATGATGATGTGTGAGAGAGCCATTTATCATCTGCAGCCAAGAGCAGAGACGGCAGGCGGCCAGCTGACCGCCACCGCTGTCGGACTGAAGGCTGACAACAAACACAGCCTCGTTTTTGTCGATAAAGTTTTGTCTGCACAAGAAAAACTGCTGTAAAATTTAGAAAAAAATGAAGAGTTAGACAGTGAAGCTGCATGAGATCATGTCAGGGTTGATCGATCATTTTCTTTGGTTTAAAAACTTAGATTGAATGACCAGCATCAGGACAGTTGCCATATGATGATATTTATGATGTAAAGTTATACATTTAGCAAAATAAAAGTGTTTAAAGGTGTTAAACACAAGCAGCACAACACACAACACATTAAAGACATTTCTTAAATTTGAATAATTTAAATCAAAAACTAGTTGATTAGAAACTTGCCATCTTCTTGTGGAGACGTGTTTTTCGCCACCAAAGCAGACGACAAACATCAGCAACATTAGCTTCAGCTGCTGTAACTGTCCTGTTTTATTGTTTACCTGGATTTGTTTGTTTCTTGTGACATAAATATGTAAATGACCTTTTTAAATACTATTATAAACAATGAACAGAATTATGTAAAAATAAACACTTTCAGTCACTTCATATCCACCCCAACCTGTAGCCATTATTATAGTCTTTTAAAAACAACTTTTTAGTGTTTGAACGGCATAACAATTGTATTTAAATCATGAAATACATCTAACATTTATATAATATACTCTGTACTTGATAATCATATATAATCGGCATTGATTTGGAACATATAGGCTACAGTAAAGATAATAATTACAACAAAGTGCAGTTGTGTTGATTGTGATGATACAAAGTCTAAAGAGACAGAAAGAAAATATGCAAGACACTTTATTACAAATTTATGAAAATATCAAAACTCATGTTTTAGTCTCTACATAGTTTTTCTTCTCTGTTCAACCAACGTCTCATTCAGACTGAATCCATGAACGTCAATGAACTGGTTGATAAATCTACAGTTTTATGTTCAGACGGCTCAGTAGTTTCTGTGGATTTCTACAAACGTCTCCTCAGTGGGAACAAACAGTGTGTTATTATTTACAGTGTATGTGGGATTGGATTTAGATTGACTGACTCTCAGTGTGGTTAATACAGATGTTTGTGTTACAGATGTTTAGATTACAGCGTGTTGTCAGTAGCATTAGTTTCCTGTTGGTTTTCACTCTGGTGTTTGTTTTGAGACAAATCCTTAGGTCTTTTTGAGCTGTTTGTGTTTCCTGAACATTCAGCTGAGTGTGTGTGTGTGTGTGTTAGTGTTTACACACCTCTCAGCTCTGCACCAGTGCTGCTGCTGCTGCTGCTGCTGCTGCTGCTGCTGCTGCTGCTTCTTCCCCCTCACTTCACCACCTCGTCTCTTCTCTGTACTCGTCTTTCCTCTCATCTCTTCTCCTTTCCTCCTCCGTCATTCCTCCTTTTGTCTGTCTCCGCACATCCTCCTCTTCCTCCTCTTCCTCCTCCTCTTCCTCCTCTTCCTCCTCTTCCTCCTCCTCCTCCTCACAGTCTCCTCCAGTGGGAGACTGGATGCATAATTCATGTGGGGAAATATATATCCATGTTTGAAGCAACTCCCAGTGTTTAATAATTAACATTTAACCATTTCCGAGGCAGAACAGATTAACGAGCCCTTTGTTTTGTGTATTTTTTATTTATTTTTTTGCTAATCTGAAATCTGCTTTTGATCTTCCTTCTTTTTGTTGTTGTTGTTAGTTCATCTGTTGTGTGTTTGAGCTTTAAATTACACAGATTACACAACTCACTGCAGTGCCACAAAGTGTGCAAAACACTCTGCAGTAATTCTGCAGTAAATCCACATGTGTCCTCAATCGTCGCTCTGTGACGTGAAGCTGAGATTGAAGCAGGTCGTTTGAGGATGTTACAGCCACGTTAACGCCGCCGCCGCCGCAGTGAGCGTAACTCGCTGTGTCATTAATAGTTTCTATTTTTGATTAGATTCATTGGAATGGACTCCTGTTGCTGCAGGTTTTCAGGCTGTGATTCAGCTCCAGCTTCGGCAACTTTATGCTGCGTCATTGTCACAGTTCAAGCTCTAGATGCACCTCAGAAACCTTTATCTGTGTCTTTCTGTTTGCTTCTCTCTCTCTCTGTCTATGCCTTTCTGTCTGTCTGTCTGTTTGTCTCTCTGGGACGTTAAGCTGTCTCTGTGTCTCCTCCTGAATCTCTAATGAAGCAGATGAAACAGCAGCAGCAGCAGCTCAGTGATGGCTCAGGACTCCAAGAGGCTAAATTTATGAACTTGAACATGTTTGTGTGTCTGTGTGTGTGAGTGTTTGTGTGTGTGTGTGTGTGTGTGTCTTGCGGACATGTTTCTAGGTCAAATTTACCGTAGTGGGAGTTTGAGGGTTAAGACTTCAGAACTGGGTCAGGAACTGAGTGAGTGGTGATGGTCCAGGACAGGGTGGGGCCACCACCAGCTAATGCATTATGTCACTGACGGGTCCTCGTGAATATAGTAAGACATCTGTGTGTGTTTGTGTGGGTGTTTGTGTGTGTGTTTGTTTGTTTGTGTAGACGTTGTCTCCGTTACAGTTTTTGTGTATGAGCTATGCAGCGCTCTCCGTGGGGATCTTCTGCTTTGATGTGTGGGGGCGTTCTGATGCCGAGTTGGTTTTATCCAGACAGTCGGTGTCCTGTGTAAACACATGCACACGCACACACACACACACTGGCACACGCACACATAATCTTGGTGTTGTTTTACTTGCAAGAAAAGAAATCCTCCTTCTTCCTCCTCCTCCTCCTCCTCCTCCCTGATGATTCAGAGATAACTGCTGCTAGTAGCCTCTGCTTTGTTTCTCATTTATCACATGGCCTGGATGAATCAGTGTGTGTGTCTGTGTGTGTGTGCACAACATCCCACACAAGTTTCCCTTAGCATTACTTTGCAGTTTATGGCTGCAAATAACAATTATCCTCAAAATGATGATGCAGCAGATAGTAACAATCAGCTCAACGTGACGACTGCAGACACTAAAAAACATCAAATCTTCATATTTGTGGATTTTCAGCTGATTAACAAAATAGTTGTGGATCAATTTTGTGCGAGTGACTAATCATTTAATTGACTGTTTGTTCGTTGCAGCAGCTCTTCTCTGCTCTGTTTCTCGGTTCGTGCTCATTAGCAGATAAATTCCCTTTCGATTTGTCCTTGAGCAAATTCGCCAAACGGCCCAGTGTGACACCAGCAGCTGATGTGTGTCATTAAAATCACATTTCTCCCTGTGATGATGGATGACACTGGACAGGAGTGTGTATATGTGAGAAATAGACAGAGAGAGTGTGTGAAAAACATACTGCAGTGAGTGAATATGCGAGAGGAATATTATTAAAATGACTCTGGAGGCTCAGCACCACCTCCACTGACCCATCTCTGCTTAACACGCAGACAGTGAAGGCATCATCTGCCTGACTTTGATGTATAATGTAAAACTACACAGGAAGTAAACAACAGTCAGACGCTTCCAAACTGTTTGATCTCGTTTTCCTTGAATGAAGCAAAAACATCCCGTCCTCACGGTGACGTCTCAACAAGATCCTGATAAATGACCATTAAAGTGATGCATTCATGGTCCTCGGAGGTTGAACTGGATTCTGTAAATTGCAACACTGAGTTGGTTTGGAGTGAAATATCTCAACACTATTTAAAGGGATAGTTCAACATTTTTGGCAAATTGGCCCATTGCCATAATCTCTATAGTCTTAGCAGTAGGTTCATTACCTTTAATTGTCGGTGCAAGCTGTTTTTAGAGCGGCGGAGCAGAGCCGTGAGCTGCTCAGAGCTACGCTACGGAGGCTCATGGGATTTCTTGGTTTCCCTCACCAAACTCATCAAATACACAATCCAACAACTCCACAACGCTCTGGTGGACAAGTTGTGACCTGCACATTTACCACACTATAACATTACAAGAGTTGTTGGATTGTGTATTTGATGAGTTTGATCCAATAACTTTTCATACAGCACCACCATCAGGTCAAAATTTGATTGTAAATCAAAGAAGTAGTCCCATCAATCTCTGTTACACCGATCAGCATGAACACATGAAACAAAGATAGTAACTGTGGTAAAATGTGACAAAACCTGCTAACAGCATTACTACAAAGCTCCACTCCTGTATTTATTATCCGATCAGGTTAATAGTCAGAATAGAATAAAATTGTATCTTTTTTTTCCTTTATTGCTTTATTTTTGCTCCAACTCCCAGGAAACACATCACAGTTAATAGTCAGTAGAATAAATGTAGCATCTAACACATTACAGCAGAAAATACTAAGAAATAAATCATTAAGAATGAATAAATACACCTGTAAAGATTTTTATTTAAGTTCTTTACAAGATAAAAAGATGGTAACTCCTTGTTTAATGTGCAGTTTGCAGACAAACAGAGTGAACAAACAGCAGCTGCTCAGGATTAATAACTCAACATGAAACAGAGTCAGTGATGAGTGTTTGTGTCTGTGC
The DNA here is from genome assembly GCA_030347415.2 of Decapterus maruadsi. Lineage (NCBI taxonomy): Eukaryota > Metazoa > Chordata > Actinopteri > Carangiformes > Carangidae > Decapterus > Decapterus maruadsi. The sequence goes on along the minus strand of CM064888.1, from coordinate 4,432,527 downwards.
CGCTCCACAGGACGGCTTCACTCCTCTGGCCGTGGCGCTGCAGCAGGGCCACGACCAGGTGGTTTCCCTCCTGCTGGAAAACGACACCAAGGGGAAGGTTCGACTCCCGGCGCTGCACATCGCCGCACGCAAAGACGACACCAAGGCCGCCGCCCTCCTCCTCCAGAACGACCACAACGCCGACGTAGAGTCCAAGGTACTGTACAGGCCCCGAAGGAGACAGGAAGCGACTTTATCTATGTTTTTGTCGTTGGTTGCATGAATTTTGAGCGTGACTTTCAGTTTTTCCTTTCACTGAATCTTCGTTTGCTCCCACTCTGTTTCCTTTTCTTGCAGAAATTAAATAAAACAGAGCTGCAGACGTGCTGGTGCTGCAGGTGGAGAGGCAGGCTAGCAGTTTCCCTCTGTTTCCAGTCTTTGTGCTAAGCTAGGCTAATTGGCTGCATCTTTCATTTACAGATATGAGTTCAGAAAGTAAATAAAGAATATTTCCCACCCAGAAATGAGCCGGTGGTCTCATTAATATGGATTAATATGGAAGAACTGAGTGTGTTAAACTGTTAATTGCTTCACTCTCAGTTTATCTGGAGTCACTTCTTCTGTCACATTGTCCTTTTGTTTACTATGTGACACGTTTTGTTTCTTCATCATTTTGTTTCCAAGGATTTAATTAACACTTTGTGAAATCCTAAATCTCCCTGAACAATATCTTCTTAAACTCCTTTTTTCTGACTGGATTAACATTACAAGAGGAGGTGGGAGGATAATAATGTTGATAATTATTAGGGGCAATTTATAGGCTTGGTGAGATTAAAGGATGTGGTCTCTGAGAAGTGTTTGTTATGTTTCTCTATTGTTTTTTTTTTTTTTACTCGTAATTCAATTACTCACACTGACACTCACCTGAGTCTCTTTCTGACATTTCTGTGCAAAAAGCTGGAAACTCATCTGCAGGTTTTCACTGTAAGAAATAATAATACACCCAATTATCTCAATTATCTCTTATTGTTTATGATTATTGTTTGATTTATTCGAGTTTAGGTACCAATGCACATTATGGAATATATCTATCATCAAGTGTGAGGCCTAAATGTCAAAAACTAAATGTCATTTTATGTAAATATCGTGTTATATTGATAATACAGCAACTATATTTAATTTATCAGGTAGCAGATACACTAATACACACACACGCTGGTTCAGTGAAAAGGAAGAACAGGAAGTCGTGCCCAGGATTCACGGGGGGAATGGGAATAACATGGAAAGACCGTCTGTCAATGTGTGTTTTTATTTTTGTTGTGAACGTGATGTTGCTTATTAACGTCCCTGAGCTTGTTTTTATTTATTTATTATTCTTTTTTTCCCTTTTTTTTTTACAGGGGACAATATGTGAGACAAACAAGCTTTTATAGATTATTGTACACGCTCAATGTTGCGTTCAAGTCCCGGACAAGAGTCGGTGTTTTCCCTTGTGTTTATTTTATTTATTAGCAGAAAACAAAATAACCAACGTGTCCATCAGGAGGAGAATGTCACATCTGTCCACATCTGTGTTGTTGTTGTTGTTGTTGTTGTTGCTGTTGCCTTTAAGTTCTTCCTCATTCTCACACGTTCATCCTACAGCTTGGTGCAGCCATGGTGTCGTTGTTGTTGTTGTTGTTGTTGTTGTTGTTGTGGTACTGTAGTTGTTGTGGTGCACTAACCGCCCCATTCTCTCCTCCTCCTCCTCCTCCTCCTCCTCCTCCTCCTCCTCCTCCCTCTATTCGTTCCTTTTTTCTGACCCGACCGTTCCCCCGTTTTCCCTTCTCCCTTCTAGATGATGGTGAATAGAACAACAGAGGTACATTTTCTTCTCTTCTCTTCTCTTCTCTTCTCTTCTCTTCTCTTCTCTTCTCTTCTCTTCTCTTCTCTTCTCTTCTCTTCTCTTCTCTTCTCTGTTCTTCTCTTCTTCTCTGTTCTTCTCTTCTTCTCCTCACCTCTCTTCTCTTCTCTTCTCTTCTCTGTTCTTCTCTCTTCTTCTCTTCTTCTCCTCTCTTCTCTTCTCTCCTCTACTCTTCTCTGTTCTTCTCTCCTCTTCTTCTCTTCTCTTCTCTTCTCTTCTCTTCTCTTCTCTTCTCTTCTCTTCTCTTCTCTGTTCTCCTCTTCTCTCCTTCTCTTCTCTTCTCTGTTCTTCTCTGTTCTTCTCTTCTCTGTTCTTCTCTCCTCTCCTCTTCTCTTCTCTTCTCTTCTCTGTTCTCCTCTTCTTCTCTTCTCTCCTCTTCTCTGTTCTTCTCTCCTCTTCTTGTCTTCTCTTCTCTTCTCTGTTCTCCTCTTCTCTTCTCTCCTTCTCTTCTCTCCTCTTCTCTCCTCTCCTCTCTTCTATTCTTCTCTTCTCTTCTCTTCTCTTCTCTGTTCTTCTCTCCTCTCCTCTCCTCTCCTCTCCTCTCCTCTCCTCTCCTCCTCTCATCACTCACTCATGGTCACCTCTGCACAGCCAAAGCCTTCTGTCTGCTGGCATGAACGTTAAATGCTGGCGTGAATGCTTTTGCTCACCTGCCTGTTTTTTTTGTTTTGTTTTGTTTTTTTAAGCCTGCATCGCATTTTGACTTTGCTTCGTGTGTGTTTTTTGCAGTTGTTTGTTGCTTTGAGCAAAAGAAAAAACACACAAATACACAGTAGCAACCTAGAGCTGAAACCATTTAATATTTTTTTTCTTCCAGTAATGTGCCATAAACTCTCATGTGAAAGCTGCGGCCTGTGGCCAGCACGAACAAATGAACGCTGAAATATTTATGCGGGTGAAATTACATTTCTACAGCTCTAATCCCATCAGCAAAGCTACGGGATCCAGTTACACTCTGCTGCTCTGCTTTCTATTTGTAACAGACTTAATGCCAACACTTCATAATAATAATAATAATAGTCTGATAACTATTAAGCATTAATTCTTCATTTATAAAACATTCTTCCTAATTAGTATGTCATTTATAAACACTATATATAAGCTCTCTCTATATATAAACTTATTATTTACTGCCTTTGATCTAATGAACCACAGACATCTAAAAAAAAAAACTATTAAAAAACCTCTTAATATCTAGTTTGTAATTGACATAATCTTGCATCCATCTCTAAATAAGTGTGAAAATCAAATCATTGAACACATGATAGATGAGTCTATTAGTCCAGAGTTAATTATCTATAACTGTGTCTATAAATTACACGCTAGTTAATGTTACTATAGGAAGAAATACTTTGTTAATGGTGAATTAAGTGTTAAATAATGCTAAAACTAATGCTTAACATTAATTATTATACACTTAGTAAATTAAAATGATCTAATTATTACCTGTCATCAACAAAACTCAACTCTTCCTGTGGATATTTCACTTTAAAAGCATCCCAATAAATCAGAAGCCTGGAATACTTTTATTTTGAAAAGTCTGCCAGACGTTGGGTTCACAGCTTAGCATCGATCAGGAAGTGCTGCAGACACAAACATGGACGTAAAACTGAATTTATCAAGACAACAGGCAAAAGTAGGTTGCACTAAACAGGAAATGAGGAATAAAAGCCTAACTTATAATATAAACCAGATAAAACAATGTAAAAACAGGAAACGAGGACGGATGATGAGGCTGATCTCAGTCTCTAAATGTTCATTTAAACCTAAATACCCTGTGAGCTCAGCCTCTTTAAAGAAACAGTTTAATGGAGGAAAATGTGAAGCTCTGTCATTATGACGATCCGGCTACCAGCACCTCTAAAGCTCATTAACCAACACTTTGTATATTTGAATCGTACAAAAAAAGCTTCATATTCAGAGGGCGGTTAAGGTTTTTAATCTCCTCATCTAACGCTCTGCAAGAAAGCCAAAAAGGAAGAATTAACACATTGTAAAAGTGGATTTTAAATAATCAGGGTCGTTTATTTTCTCTCTGTGGTTTCGACAGACATGTGTTGTGACTCCTGAGATCATTCAACCCTCTTTAAGTTTTTACTACTTTCTTTTATTCTCTCTTATCCAGTCAACACGTGAATAAAAAACATGATGCAAGCTACTTATTTATCCTCCCCAGCCTCTGTTGTGTGATCCTACCTCAGCTGATACAATATCAATGACATGTATCGATAAAACCAATTGTTTTTGTACTTTGCGCCTCCCGGGTGTTTCCTTGTGATGTGCAGACTCTTGAATTTCGCCGTTATTGACGCTGCAAATTGCTAAATGAACAGAATGTAAATTTTCCTGTGCACGTCAGCATCTGTGATTCAGAGGCTCATCCAGCCGAAGTCATAGTTGCAACGTTAGCTTAGCTTTAGCATTTCTGTAGATTGATGCGAGTGGCCGAGTTTCTAACAAACATGAATTGAGGTTAGAGACAATGCTGATTATCGATTATTTATATTTTGATCACGTGGCCAGAAGCATGTTGCCCTTTTCTGTTCGTTGTTTTGCAAAAGGTCGAGTCAGGACTGAACTGTTGCCGAATATGTAGCCTAACATGAATTATTCTCGCTAATACTTTTTATGTTTATTTACATCTTTGAATATTGAATATTATTACCCGTAAATGAGCAGTTTGGAAGAAACATTAGCATGAAACTTCAGTCCTTTACTCAGTCTCCAGCTCTTATCAGTTAGCATGCTAAGCTAGCCCCACCTTTTCCGATACCGAGTCACTGCCACTTCCCTGATGCAGACGCATGTTTCCCTGCATGTCGGGTTTATGAACATTTTTCCTTTGTTTATTTTTTTTTTTAGGAATTGAGACGAAGCCGATGTTTAAATTTGTGTATTCATTTGACAGGAGCTGATTGTGCTTCTGTTTGCTGCTGTTGTGACAGCATTAAATTGTGCTGCGCCGAAGTAGAGCAATACGAATGGTCACTTTATTAATCTAAATCTAATCAGTTGAGTTTGAGCTTCGTGAAGGGAATAAACATGTGAACGAGCAGCACTTTTCTGTTTTGTTAAAGCATGTTTCACTGCTGTCTGCTCTGCTTGGGCCCACCACCACTGCTGCTGCTGCTGCTGCTGCTGTTTGTCACGTCCCATCATGCTTTGCTCTCGGCTCATTGTGGCACAGTCTTTGCTTATTTTTGCTCTCGCTTTAACTGAATCTCTTTCTCTCTCTCTCTGTCTGTCTGCACCTGTTTGTTTGTCTGTTTGTTTGTTTATGTGTTTGTTTGTCTCAGAGCGGCTTCACTCCTCTGCACATCGCGGCTCACTACGGCAACATCAACGTAGCGACGCTGCTGCTGAACCGAGGGGCAGGCGTGGACTTCAAGGCGAGGGTAGGTGCTTCACTTCAGAGATGGAGAACACACACGCACACACATGCAAACGCACACACATGCACACACACAGACGCTCAGCCCTTTTGAAGTGAATGCTGTTGGATGATATGTAGGAATCTGTGTGTGTGTGTGTCTGTGTGCAGGAATGCGATAGTGACACATGTAAGTCTACAGCTGTGCTTGTCACTCTGCAGGAGGAAACACTGTGTGAGCTATAGGATCCTATAGGTTGTGGAAACCGATGCTGGATGTCTGTGAATGTGTATGAAAGTGTTGAATACAGACGTTGAATTTTATATTTTTATCTATTTATCATTTATTTTCCAAAAGGATTGTTTACTTTTTCCTCCAAGTGTTGGATATTTTCTCATTTCACTAAATATGTTGTGAATTACTTTGATTTGATCAATTAATCTGTCTTTAAACTGAATATATAATCATACAGTAATTTGTAGACTGTATACAATGGTAGGTGCAGCATCACAGGTGCAGCATCACAGTGCATACTATCCTATTGTAAGACTATAAAGAGTATAAATACACAAACAGGTGCTGATTGAAGGAGGGAACCACAAGAGGGCAGGAAGAAGACAAAGGATTTTCAAAATAAAACACAAAAATTATCAAATTACAGACGTATGATACTGTATGTAAAATAAAAAAGCTGCAGGAGCGTCATTAACAGTTGCTCTTCAGTTTCACACATTAAGTTTCCTGCTGTGTGTGTTAAATGATGATGAGTTGTTGCATTTAACCAGCTGACAGTTTGAGGTTAGTGTGTGTGTGTGTTTAATATTTTATTATTCTGATTCTGCACAGAACGACATCACTCCCCTGCACGTAGCGTCCAAACGTGGGAACAGCAACATGGTGCGACTGCTGCTGGAGAGAGGGGCCAAGATCGATGCACGGACCAAGGTAGACACGAGGGAAACGTTTTAACCCAACAATGTGCATTTTTGACAGAAGTTGATATTTATTTAAATGTAAAAAATATTAAGTTAAATTTCATTATCTTGAGAGTACAGATTAAAAAGCTTCATAACGGAGCTCAGTGGAGTCTCTCTGCTGAATCCTGTGAGTGTGGTAAACAAAAAAAGCCCAGTCTATGACCGTTTCCCCTCCAGCACAAGAACAGACAGCTCCTATATTATATTTCCAAAATGTCAAAAGCAGCTTCATTGTAGATTTTCCCACTGTGTGTTTATGAGCTGAAGGTTTTTCTCAGCCTCCAGACAAACACATGATACTTGAAAATGAAATAAAACCTCATCCTGCAGCTGTGAGGCCTTCACTGACGCTCGGCTCGGAGCCTGTAGCTGCTGCTGTACCTACAGTCGTACAGCACAGAGCGCTCACTGTTTCCTGTCTCTGCACAGGACGGCCTGACTCCTCTGCACTGTGGAGCCCGGAGCGGTCACGAGCAGGTGGTGGAGATGCTGCTGGACAGAGGAGCTCCCATACTGTCCAAGACCAAGGTGCAAACACTTTAACATGCCATAACAAAAACACATCAGCAGTACTGGATGCTAAATGCCTGCAGATTGTAAACACGATCATTCTTTTGGGGAAAATATATTTAAGACCCAAACAAATTTGGACTTTTTTTGTGCAACGCCAATTTCTTTTGGAAGAAATTATGGCAACAAATCAAGATAAGGTAGAAATGCATAACAAAAAATGGGAAAAAACATTTTATTGCCTGTTTCCATTGAATAAGTAATGAAAAAACAGCTGTCATCAGCCATATTTTTATACATATACATCAAAGTACATGCAGTATAAGATAAGAAAATAACACAATTACACATTTTGCAAATAAAAAAAAGAATAAATCACAATAAAATGTGAGAATAATGTCATAGTTCACATGCATGGATGTAAAACTTGACTTTTTTTAAGTAAACTCTTGTCCCCCCCCTCCTCCCCCTCAGAACGGTTTGTCTCCGCTCCACATGGCGACGCAGGGCGACCACCTCAACTGCGTCCAGCTGCTGCTGCACCACGAGGTGCCGGTGGACGACGTGACCAACGACTACCTGACGGCGCTGCACGTGGCCGCGCACTGCGGACACTACAAGGTGGCGAAGGTCATCGTGGACAAGAAGGCCAACCCCAACGCCAAGGCACTGGTGAGGAAAACCAGAATGGAAAATATTGGTTTGTTGGTGGGAAGAGTCCATCGTTCCACACTCAACTTTCTGACCATTATGAGAGCACCAACTGGGCTCATACAGTACATTGCATTTTCCCATACTCGTCAGTGTGAACACAAATAGTTAGTTTAACTATGGAAGTATTCGAATTGAGCCAGTGGAGGAACAGCTGGAAGAGCAGAGCCATAGTGAACAGACGAGAGGAGAGTTTGCAGAAAGAGCACTCAGAGCTGCTGGAGGAGTGAGAGGCAGGCGAAGCCCAGCGGTGTTACAGTGTTAACGATTCCCTCTCCTGCTTCTGGTGCTGCAGAGCAAAGCTTTTAACTCCTCACTTCACTCCCAGGCCAGGTGGATGTCATGCAGCAATCAGGTCCTGCATGGGTGGAGCTGCAGGGAGACGATGAGAGGGAACAACGAGGCAGGAACACAAGGGGGAAAAAAGTGAAACCTGTCTAAAACTCAAGATACAAGTAGGGCTGAACGATGATAAAACACGATTTTTGTGATGGCGCAGGCTGCGATTGTGCTCTAGTTACGTGTCGTGCAAGTGAGAGTGGAGCTGTCGGTGAAAACAGCTGAGTTCTCCTCCGCTGCAGCTGAACCGCTGACATGTGGTGAAGACGTTCAGCGACCTGTCGACACAGTCTCACGGTGTTTTCATTAACATAAACTTCAGCCTCAAAGCTCCCTGCGTTCAGACTGTCTGCTTCCCAGACGATCACACAGGGAGAACATGCAGCTGCTCGTGTGATTGGTTACTGAGTTTTATATCAATGCTTACATCAGACTTATCTGTAAAAATGGATATATGCTAAGTAATGTGTCTAAGAGTCGCATATTAAATCGTAATATTGGTCCAAAATATCGCGATTAAATTCATTTCCCAAATCGTTCAGCCCTAGTTACAAGTATTAATTTTTTTATATTTAATTATCTTTGGGCAGTAACAGACCAGTCAGATCACTCTCACATTTTCTACACATTACAAACTGTGGAATGTCTGTGTTTTTGTGCATCGAGTCAAAAGAGGCAGCAAATAAATGAGACTCAACAAACCAGAAATGGGAGGAAGCGTTCTGTGCGTTTAGTTCAAGGACCCGTGTAATTTTCATACATACTGCAGGAGGGTTTTTTAATGAATCAATCACTCAATCTTTTTCTCTTTTGTGTCCCACACTTCAAGGTGCACAACACATTCTTACACTGCAGCGCGAGGAGAGGCTGATTCAAAGCAGAAATTTCTCTCTTTTGGTGCTTTTTTCCTGTTAATGATCATGAAGCGATAGATTTATTCCAGCGCTCTTAGAAAAACTGAATAAGAAGAGTGTTTTTATTTCCCTCCTCTCATGTTGAAAGAGTATGTGAATGTGAATCGGCCTCCGTGTTCATGTAATGAGGAGAAGAAATGATAGAAAAGTTGAAGCAAAGTGTAAAATAGACAAATTCCTCCTGTCGCTCCGGTTTGTGCCAGTGGAACATTTAAGTCTTGACGTCAGGTCTTGATGATTTCATCTCCCAACCAACCAAAATTTCTTCCTTCCCTTTCAAGTCTCTCATTTCCTCCCTCCCTCCCTCTTCTTCCTTCCTTTTCTTTTCCTCCTTACCTCCCTCATTATCCCCTCCTTTTGCACAATTAAAAGAGAGAAAGAGGGAAACTTAAATTGAGCGGGAAAGCGAGGAGGACTTAATGAAGGAGGAAGCAGACAAGGAGACCAACAAGAGGGTTTCAAACCGCGGCCGGCCGTCGTTATTGGCGTGAAGACAACCATCTCTGTTCTGTAATGGGAGAAGTCTGGGTGTGGTTAGAGCGCTGGGACTTTATAGCCAGAGAGAATGAGAAAAAGAAAAAAAAAAAAGGACATGGAGAGGAAAATGAAGTCATAGGATCGAGCCAGAAACCTCAAAGTCAGGAGAGTAGGAGGGAAGGAGGGAGGAGGGGGGGACTGTATGAGCTGGCGAGAGACTAGTGAGTTGTAAAGAGGAGTATCTATTTCAGTCCTGCTTGCTTACTTCTTTTTTTTTATTTTATTTTATTTTTTTCTTTCACATTCTTACAGTCAAGACAATTATTTCCACACATGCTCGTCTGCTTTGCATGCAGAGAGAAAGAGTGAGAGAGGGGGTAGAAGAGGAGGAGGAGGAGGAGGAGGAGGGGGGGGCGAGGGAAAAAGAAGGTGCCTCTTTGTACTGTGTTTTCCATGTGGAGCTCCAGATTTGTCCTCAGCCAGTTCTGCGAGACCTCCACACACACACAACACACACACATAACACACATAACACACACAGGTTCTACAAAACGCTGTAATGGGTTTGTTTTTGTTTTGGTTGTGTTGTTAGAATGGTTTCACCCCGCTGCACATCGCCTGCAAGAAGAACAGACTCAAGGTGATGGAGCTGCTGTTGAAGCATGGAGCATCCATACAGGCCGTCACTGAGGTACGTGTGTGTCTGTGTGTGTCTGTGTGTGTGTGTGTCAGGTGTGTTTTACAGTGGACAATAAGGAGTTAAAGCGATGTTGCTCCTCTGTGACGGAGCTGTGGGCTGTTTGGGGTTAAGTTTGTTCTCAGTGCTGGAAACAAGAGCCGCGCTTTAAAAACACTGCTGTTACTTGTGTGTTTTGATTTTCTGCCTCTTTATACTTCAGCTCCATCACAGAGGAGGGAAGCTATTTAGAAAAAAAACATCTTTTCTGTTTATTATTGAGTCATAAAAAGTTTTATTTTCTGTTTTATCTCCTAAAATAACTGGAGTCTCTGTTTCTTATGTGATACTTTGATACTCTGCAGCTCTCAGGCTCAGTGCCACTCGTTTAATATTTAAGAAGTTGTTGAGATTCACACTGACAGATTATTGTCCTGATCCTGGTTCTGGTTCTGGTTCTGGTTCTGGTTCTGCAGTCTGGTCTGACTCCCATCCACGTCGCAGCTTTTATGGGACATGAGAACATCGTCCACCAGCTGATCAGCCACGGAGCTTCACCCAACACCAGCAATGTGGTGAGTCCAGGAAGTTCCTCTTCTCTCCGTTCACCTCTTGGAAAGTTTGTTAATGATGATGAGTGCAGTTGAACTAAAATGCTGAAGTACTTGCATGTAATTTTGAGGTACTTTATTTGAGAATTTTACTTCACCACAAGTACTTTTTACCTCAGTACATTTTGCTCACAGATTTTGGCACCAGTTTCTGTGATTGCCAATTGATTTAAATATTTAATCACAATGAAGTGCATGTTTTTATATGGTCAAAATGCATATTTAAGTTATATTCTTCTAGTGTTTTGTGCTGTATTAAGCAAAAACAATGACATATTGACATATAAATTATAAATAATAATAACAGCTTCATCTGAGTTGTAAGTGTTAAAATAAATTTGCATGAACACATTAGTATCATATTAGCTTCAACAGCTCTAAAGATATATTGTGGATCAATATCATGTTCACAGTTTGTTTCTGAAGCTTTTATCCACCATAATAACACATATTAATAAAGATAGGAGAGTAAAATGAAAGTGAATAGAAGGACAATGAAACTGAATGAATAAAGACAGATGTATAAATAAAAAATGAGAATTAAAACTTGTAAAATAATTGATTTAAAATGAAGTTAAACAAATGCTGAGTTCAGAAGGAGGGAGAACAAGGAGCAGGTCGGGAGACGACGTCTCCCTTCAAACTTCTGCTAATAAAAGAGAGAGAGAGAGAGAGAGAGGCAGGAGCTCTGCACAGTCAACTCTACAACCCCAAAGTATTTGGTCGCCCACGCCGTGTCTGTGGCCAGGTTACCGTAGAAACGGAGCATTATGGGACGTCATTATGGTGAGGTTGGGTGTGGAGAGAGAGGGGGTCTCTCTCTCTCTCTCTCTTTAGAAAAGGGAGATTTTCATGAGGACGGAGGCAGAGAGAAGATTTGGAGAAAGACTCAAAACTTGGGAATAACCGTTAATCCTCCTCCTGTGTGTGTGTGTGTGTGTGTGTGTGTGTGTGTTGCAGAGGGGGGAGACAGCGCTCCACATGGCAGCGAGGGCAGGACAGTCAAACGTGGTGCGATATCTGGTCCAGAACGGAGCTCGGGTCGACGCCAAGGCCAAGGTCAGAGACCACGTGTGACTCTTAACACAGAAAACACACAGTCAGAAACAGTCATTGTGTGTTTATTTATGTTTGCCTTGAGAAACAGAACATTATAGTTGCTAAATGTGTGTCTGGCTGTGTCTTGCTGTGTGTGTGGTTTTGTCTTCACATGTGTCTAATTACTGTCCGGTGCAGATCCATTCATTGTTTCCATTGTGATGTTTCTCTTCTTGTTCTCATTGTAAGGAAACAAAAAAAAACAGAAAGCTTCTTGGTAAAGGATCTGTCATGACATAATGAATAGATTAGTTGTTCTGTTGTGCACATCTGCTGCAGGTTTCATTCATATTAATGCAGCTATAGTTTGTGTGTTTTTGTTTTGTATCAGAATTGACCTTTTCTGAAGTTGCTTTAATCTTCTAAATGAATAAACTGTGCACAAGATTCAGAGATTACAACTAACAAAGCACAGAAGCCCACAAAGTTCCTCTCCTTTTTTTCTTTAAGATGCTATTATTAATACTTTTATTATAAAAAAAAACAACAACACATGAAATGACAGTGTCACCATGTGATAGTGGTTGTTGCAGGGATGAATCAGCTGATTCTGCAGCCTCACTCTTTCACTGCTGCTAAATGCAACATGGTGAAACATCTGGCAGCTTAAAGAGCCAGATGTTTCCCTCAGGAGGAGATGGAGACCAAACACAGAGCAACAAGAGGAAGAGTATTGGAGGCAGACGCCGCTCACAATGAATAATAATGTTGTCACATGTGACCGAATCGCCTCGTTGTTTACAACTACTTCCGGGTAGAAAACCAGCACGTAATTTGAATGGGAACAGTAGTAACGAACGAGAGTTTAGCTATATATCATATTTTTCACGCCCTATCAGCGTTTAGACAAATCTGAAATAATTGAAGAAACATTACTATTTCTCTCTGTGTGTGTTTCGTGTTGCTATGTGTTGTATTTATTCAGTTTGGGGGAATTACAGTCTAGAAAGCATCAGTGGCTGCAGCTGACAGGGACAGCTAACGGTAGCTAAGCTAATGGCAGGAGCTAAGCTAACAGCGGCAACAAAGCTAACACAAGGACGTCAGCTGTTAAAACCCTCCCGTTGTTGGACACGACATGAAACTACTCCAGTTAGCTCAGTCGTGTTGTAACTCAGATATCCGCTGGAGATTTTTATGGACCGTTTATTAAGTCACGGAGTTGTTAAAGTTAAACAGGTAATCGCTAGCCCGGCTAATCTATGATAAATTACCATGACTAATTACAAAAACGTGCACACGTAAACAGTAATGTTTGTCCGATCATTGGTTTTATAGACTTTACAACCACCAGATTACTCTAAAAAATAGATAGTGAAACTGCTGGTTTTCTACCCGGAAGTAGTTGTAAACAACAAGGCGACTAAAATGAAAACATGATGATGTGTTGATGTTGTGTTCCCTCTCTCCGCCCTTGTGGGTAAAACAACCAGTTATTTCAAGTTCCCTCTTGAGTGCTTTGTTTTCTCGGAATAATAATAATAATCTGCTGTTTACATTGGTTTGTTTGCTCCGTTTGGTTGTCGCCAGGACGACCAGACTCCGCTGCACATCTCGAGCCGCCTCGGTAAACCAGACATAGTTCACCAGCTGCTGGGCAACGGCGCGTGCCCGGACGCCACCACCAACTCTGGATACACACCGCTGCACTTGGCCGCCAGGGAGGGACACCGAGACATCGCTGCAGCGCTGCTCGACCAGGGAGCCAGTCTGGGCATCACTACCAAGGTACATATCAATACATCAAAATATAAAATAAGTGATTTATTATACTGGAGTGGAAGACATACTCTGATCTTATTAAAGTGAAGGTGGTAGCAGCAGAAAAAACTACTTTTATGTTCATACAGTAGTAAAGAAGTAGATCATACATCATACTGACATGTAAAATTGTTCATTATGCAGGTAAATTGCTCTTTTATTAGTGTCAATCATTATAGTTAATCTGTGAAAATCACTTTTATTGTAGTTAGAGCTCATTTTAATTGATTTACTTACTGAAAGTGGAATATTAAAGCTGCCCTGTGCAGTTTTGCACATTAATTTTGCTCCATCTGCTGTGTTTTTTTTTTTTTTTGAGTACTGCAACAATAACAGTCAGCGTGCAAAAGTAGTGACGCTCCCGCATTGCGCCACATTTCAAACTGCGCATGCACTCTTCAAACTCTACATCAAATGCATGATTTCCTGAGCGACAATAGCGCTTCTAGGCAAACCAGAGACTGTGTGTTGGAGATGCTTTCAATGATCACCCTAATAACTCGTTTAGCAGTGGCTGTAATGTAACGGACAATCCACAGGACAGCTTTAATTATAAAATAAAAAATACTGTTCATTATTTCAGAAGCTTTTCATTAAACATCATCTGTAAAGTGACGATAAACCATATGTGATGAATAAAAAAAGGTTAAAAAGAACACTATTTACACACTTGGCCATGTTCTTCTGCTAAACTTTAGCCGTTCCATCTCAAAGTTTGGAGAAATCTCATTGTGAGAGCTGTTTAAAATGTTGTAATGTGTTGTGTTTAAACGACCGGAGCCGAGGGGGAGGGGGGGGGGGGGCGGGGAAACCCCAGTTACTGTTGACTGTCTGCCAGTGGAAGAGCGGGGTCATAATGACACCGTTTGGATCAGTTTTTATTGAGCATTTGTGGGTGAAAACTGCAGCGCTGCGTTTTATGGCCACAGATTTCAAAACTGATGATGATGTTATGATGGTGAAACAAAGGAAGCAACAGGATCCAGTTGTTGCTTTTTAAATCAAATCTCGGTACGGCTGTCGTTGTTGATGCTTAATGATAATAAATGCTTGTGTGTCAGGGTCGTAACAATCATTTCTATCTGGTGATGAGGTTCTGTTAGTGAGTCCTGGTTGAATCTTTCCTCCTCTGATTGTGCAACCTGATTGTTCCTGTCGAAAATTCATGGGCTTTGAAGCAGGACGACGGCAGCCTGTCAGGTCCCACGGCAATGCTATTAGTCACTGCTCTGGGCGCGTTCGAGTCTTTCCTCTTTGAATCCGCAGCCTCAGATCTGTTTCGCCTCACAGCTGAAGAATCTGATGCAAAAGCTGCACAACGCACATCTCCATCTCCACCTCCACATAACTGTGTTTCATCATCCTTCTCAGTAATCGCTTCGCCATGTTGTCATGACACAACGCTGCAATGACTCAGTGTGAAGTGATCAAACACATATGGTTGTGTGGGGGAAGCTGACATGTATATAAAAAAACATTTTAACAATTCAGATTAGATTTTGTGTTAATTTCTTTGTGTGTGTTGTTGTGTCTCTGCAGAAAGGCTTCACTCCTTTGCACGTTGCAGCAAAGTATGGGAAGATCGAGGTCGCCAACCTGCTGCTGCAGAAAAGTGCTCCGCCTGACGCTGCAGGGAAGGTAAGTGGTGCGTGTGTGTGGGTGACACAGGATGATTGTTCATGATAAACAAAAGAAGAGTGTGCGTGCAGCCACAGCTATAAACAACATGATGATACATGCAGCCAGGTCACACATGTGCACAGCGTTGCTTTGTTTCACGCAGCCACAGTATCCTCTCTCTGCTGCACCGTCAGTGTATCACCGTCCTAACAATGCTCATGTGTGTGCTCAGAGTGGACTAACTCCACTGCATGTGGCAGCGCACTATGATAACCAGAAGGTGGCGCTGCTCCTGCTCAACCAGGGAGCCTCTCCGCATGCTGCAGCAAAGGTAAGAGTCAGTCAAAGTGTGTGTATGTGTCACTGCGCGTGTGTGAAGGAGGTAAAATCGAATGTTCCTTAATGCATTAATGCACCAAAACCTCTCTGCCCATCTCTCCATCAACCCCCTCCTCTCTCTCCATCACTCTCTGGCTCGGGGTGAAAGCAGCCTGACCTAGATTCAGTCACCCACATGCAATTACACCGTGCTCTTTACCGGGAGCCGGGGCGGCGGGCGTCGTGATTGGCTGGTTTTCTAACAACATCTGTCCTGAGAGAGAGAGCTGCCACCGAAACCGGCAAAGCTCCACTGAACTTTAACTTTCTCATAAAACATTCAACAAATTAGTGTTGTGTCGACAAATACCTGCACGTTAACTGTAACATGATGAATCTGTGAAAGGTTTAAAGTCGGATCCATCAGTCAAACCAAAATAGGAAGCTGGGTGACATCGTTAAAATGATTTAAAATCTTATTAAGAATAATTTTCCAATGTTTATACATAAATAGTGATGATAAATGAGCAGCTGACCAGAAAAAACAACTCTACAGGTGGAACAACTTTCACATTAACTAATTTATGTGACAGAATATTAGAAATATATTATTTTCTTGCAGTTGTTAACAGGTTTTTAAAGTAGCTTAGCATAAAGATCAAGAAGACTTCTATCTGGATTAAACAAAGAATATGCTATGTTATGATAACTGTAGCTTCACAGTCAACACTTTGGTTAAACAATTCCTCCAAAACGATGGTTTTATGAGAAAGTTTTAACATGATACACATATTTTACAGTCATTAGTCATTATTTCTGTCCCTCGTGAATAAAGGTTTGTGTGGAAATCAGAGTAAAAAGATGCACCGATCATCCAGTGGGTCATTCAACAGCCCTTCAGAATATTTAGTTATGCTTTAAAAGCAGTTTACCTAAATGCAAACAATGATAATAACAGGGCTCAAGTCTTAAGCCCATAGTTACTCTCTGGCTCCATGGCAACTCAGTACAGGGCCCCCCTGTTTAAATCCCTCTAAATGATGGGAGCCGAGCCGGAGCTCCAAGACCCGGAGCGTTATTATCCTCAAAATAGAAGAGAGACCAAGAAAAATAACAGAAGTTACACAATTCATGATTGGAAGTTCTTTTTCTTTTCTTTTTTTTTTTACAGTCCAACTCCACTGATACATGATGTTATTAAATTATCATTTATCTGCTAATGCCTTCTGTCAAATGAGACATTTATTTCTATAACAGGATTATAATGATGCTCAGAGTCTGTGTGAATCCTTGTTATACATTTGCTTTTTGGTGAAACACATAATAAATTGTACTTTTATTTAATATGCTAATAACTTTTAATTTCAGAAAGTGTTTTGTCTAATTGATTTCTGTTTTATCTTGGCTGTGTGAAGGAAAAATAACACAACAATCACACTTTTCTCTGTTTTCTCCGCGGCCAGAACGGCTACACGCCGCTCCACATCGCGGCCAAGAAGAATCAGATGGAGATAACGACCACTTTACTGGAGTACGGCGCCTCCACCAACACCGTGACGCGCCAGGGCATCACTCCTCTGCACCTCGCCGCGCAGGAGGGCAACGTGGACATCGTGACGCTGCTGCTGGCGCGAGACGCTCCCGTCAACACGGGCAACAAGGTACAAACTGTCGCTGTCGCTGCAGCAGCTGTTGTTGTTATAGCACTATTAACATTAAAGGGACAACCAGGAGTTTGTATTTGGTTATAATGGAGTCGGATGAATCTACGTTACACACTTGTTAATGGCTCCATTTTCGATAAATATATTGTTTTGTCTTCATCGTTACTTTGTTATTATTATTTAGTGGTCAGCTCGCCCAGCATTTCCTACTTTTGGTGGGAATTACGCCGCTGAATCGCCAATTATGGTCGGAACTACGACAGTATCTGATCGTCTTCAAACCTCCAACTTTCATTCTTGATCAATGAAAACATTCTTGGCTTTCGTCCGTCTTGCACTGGTCCAAGAATTTTACTGTGCATGCTGAGGCTCATGGGAAATGTAGTTTGAAAACACTTCGCTAACTCCTCGTAGTCCCTTTAAGTAATATTTACGATGTGTTTATGTCTGCACTTGCATTTGTCTGTGCAAATTCTCATTTGTCCAGGCCAAAGACATCTCTTGGTAATTGAATCAAGCCAATGGACTTAACGAAATGTCTTCAAGACAAAAACTAAGTCCAGTTGACTTGATTTGATCGCCTCAAGATATGTCTGCACTAAAGACATGTATTTATGCACAGACCTTTAGTTAAACAATCCCAGTGTTTAATCCAAAACTGTCTCTTGTCCTAATAGATTATGTATTTTGGTAACACCATCCGTAACTGTTTGTCTCCGTCTTTGTCCTCAGTCTCTTCTGACTCCGCTCCACCTGGCCGCCCAGGAGGATAAAGTCAACGTTGCCGAGGTCCTCGTCAACCACGGAGCGACTATAGACCCTGAGACAAAGGTAATGGAAACACCAGAGTGTCCACAGTCATTATTAAAATATAATTTATGAAAAATTCACTGGTTCCAACTTCTTTAATGTGAAGATTTGCAAAAATGTTGATGGTTTTTTTGAAGCAAATAAGTAGCAGCACATGCACAGTATTTCAGAGCTGAGGGGAGTCATTAGATTTAATTATTAAACCTTGTTATCTGGCGACTTGCACCGTCTTGTAATGAGCATAAAGGAGACACCGCATGATGAAGATGATGATTTAATCACTTTGAATCTTTTCTGTCTGATGAAATTTCTATGAGTTTCTCGCAGATCCTCTGATAAAAAGGATGTGATTGTTAAATATTTATGTCGACACTGTCAGATATCTGATCTTACTCTGATCAGTCCCAAACAAAGAGAAATGTTAATATACTACATGATAAGAATCTGTGGAGGCTGAGCTGCGTGAGAGGTGCTCTACCACTAGCAGCAACAGCTGGACAGATGTGGCCCAGCAGACTCACAGAGTGGGTCACACGATGAATTAAAGGAGCTATTTGTAGGTTTTGCTAATGCTACGTAGCCAACATTAACATTAAAGCTGATTGAATGAGTTTAATCCTCATGTTTTGCTGCTTTTTGTAAGAAAAACTTAGAAATGGTCCTTTAAAAACATTTAAAAAATACTCATAATAACAAATAAAACACTGCAGCTATTAAATGTGGGTTGAATCACACTTAATTATGATGATGCTAATGCATTGCAATTATTATCTGCCTCATCAGCTGGGATACACTCCTCTCCATGTGGCCTGTCACTATGGCAACGTGAAAATGGTCAACTTCCTGCTGAAGAATCAGGCGAAGGTCAACGCCAAGACCAAGGTAACTTATTCAGCGAGTTTGAATGTGTGTGCGTTCATTGCACAAGCATACAATATATATACTGTATATATGTGTGTATATTTTCTTTTCCTGTGTGTTTGTGTTTGTTGTGTAACTGTGTGTTTTCACGTCTCTGCAGAACGGCTACACACCTCTCCATCAGGCCTCACAGCAGGGACACACACACATCATCAACCTGCTGCTGCATCACGGAGCGTCGCCCAACGAACTCACAGCTGTGAGTACACACACACACACACACACACACACACACACACACACACACACACACAAAGATCCAGTTGATCGATATCAGTCAGATCAGTATCAGCCGGTGAGAACTGATTTGGAAGTGTGTCATTATTCATCAGAGGGTTTTGACCTTTTTCTACCTATTTTTATTTATTTTATTCACATTTTCCAAGAGTTTACTGCAGAGCTGCACTCAGGTCATCTGGAATATAAAAGTTATTTATTGTTAAATTGTTAAATTTTGAGCTTAACCTACTTAAAACATCGTTTCATGCCAAAAAAAATCTCCCCAGAATTTTATTTTACAATAGTTTTACAACAAACTGCTGATTTCTCGGCATGAAACACAATGTTTTAAACAGGTAGAGGTCATTTTTTATTTCTCATGACACAATTCAATCGGATCATGAAATAAAATTTTGAAAAGAGACTTTTCCCCAATTGAGGTCCGATGGCGAGTGTTACTTCCTGCTTCCGCTTCGGCTCGCTATAGAGATCAGTCACATTTGAGGGATTTTTGCAAAATAAAGTTTATTTATGTAGCTACATACTCCCTAATAAATGTATATCTTTATAATATCAGATTTACTTCCTGTATTTGAAACTAATCAATCACTTTTGTTTTTTTCCCAGAACGGGAACAGTGCTCTGTCCATCGCCAGGAGACTCGGCTACATCTCTGTAGTCGACACGCTCAAAGTGGTGACGGAGGAAACTCTGGTCACTCAGGTGTGTGTGTGTGTGTGTGTGTGTGTGTGTATTTTTGTGTGTGTGTTATTGTACATATTCATATGTAGGTCAAGGATACAGTAGCTCCTCCTAAATTAACAGCTCGTCTTCTGCTCCACAGACGGTGACGGAGAAGCACAAGATGAACGTCCCGGAGACCATGACCGAGGCGCTGGACGTGTCGGACGACGAAGGTGAGCAGTCACTTTAAACCAGCGCTGACCTGAGATCAGTCACTACAACCCAAAAGAAAGAGCAACAGAGAGAGAGAGAGAGAACCTATAAACTCCCAGGTTGAGTCACATTTGGCATCTGATCTGATCCCAGCGCTCCTCGACTCCTCGGTGCCAAATTTTCCCTTTTTGTTGTCAAGGAAATTGTTATTTTTTGTGTTTTTGCTGCTTTTCCATCATTAACTTACTTCATTATTTTGTTCCATCGTTTTATATTTTACTGTCAGTCACGACCACGATTTAAGCCTTTATTTCCAAACAGTTTAACAGTGATATAAAAGATATAATTACCTACATTATTCTCATTTTCAGTTTGTTCTTTGTGTTCGGTTTTGTTATAGATGTGATTTTCCATTTTCTTTGATTTTCTTTTTTTTTTGTTTTTCCTCTCTAACCCTCTCCTCCATCCCAATCACAGTCCATAAAGCCAATGTCCCCGAAATGCTCACAGAGGATTATTTCTCTGATGTGGAAGAAGGTATTTTTCATTTTTTTCTTTCTTAATTTTGTTTATCCTCACTTCTCTATGCATGTCAAAAACTTTGTTCTGTTCATTTTCCATCTCTAGTTTCTCTTTCATTTACTTAAAGGGATAGTTCAACATTTTGGCAAATTTGCCCATTGGTTCGTTACCTTTTATTGTCGATGCAAGCTGTTTTTAGAACGGCGGAGCAGAGCCGTGAGCTGCTCAGAGCTACTAATGGGATTTCTTGGTTTCCCTCATCAAATATACAATCCATCAACTCCAAAACGCTCTGGTGGACAAGTTGTGACCTGCACATTCACCACGCTATGAGTTAATAACAGATCATTACGAGACGGAAGGGAAACCAAGAAATCCCATGAGCCTCCGTAGCGTAGCTCTGAGCAGCTCACGGCTCTGCTCCGCCGTTCTAAAAATAGCTTGCACTGAAAATTAAAGGTAACAAACCTACTGCTATGACTATAGGGATACAAAATGTTGAACTGTCCCTTTAACCTTATTTTAGTGACGTCAAGATTCATGTGGGTTGATTCATTGCAGCAGTAAAAAATATCGCAGCAGCTTTTAAATCACAGCCGCTTCTCCTCTGCTGTAGTTTATTTGTCGTAGGTGCTGCCTTCACTGCACTCGAGGTTTCTTCCTCTTTTCGTCTGCAGAGCCTCCTGTATTGTCATGCATCGAAATGCAGGGGGGGTATGCCTCTCCGCTGGTTGCCATGCCAACTGTCTGCATATGGCGTCGTGTAGCGTGTAACACATTTCTTTTCAACCCGTGCGGAGGCCAGAGTGCGCACACACTTGATCCTTTGTGTTCGGAGGCTTGTTGGTGACACTTCTATTGTAGTTTCACGCATTCGGGGCAAAGCAAACATGGTGTCAGCTGCTGCAGTGTGTGTGTGTGTGTGAGAGAGAGAGAGCGTGTGCATGTGTGTGTGTACTGTATGTGTGTGTTTTGTCCTGGTCTGACTCAAAGGTGGGTGAATTTGAACTTTTCACCGGCTGCAGCCACAGAGGAAGGGGGGAAAAAAGGCGAGAAAATTGATATATTGAGGTTTTTCAGTCAATAGTTTGTATTATTTTCACAGGGCTCGTCGTGCCCTCCGGTGGTCTGTGCTAAACTAAACAGTGTGTGCGTTGATGTAATGGTAAAGAACGGCAGGCTGTCATTTTATTCAGGCCGTCACATGCTTCCTCTTATAGTGTCTGAACATCAGCAGCCTGTAGATTAAAACAACTGAGATGCAGTGCAGACGGATATCATGAGATAACTAGGTTAAAATGGTCAAAGACACATAAATACAACATATACAGCTGAAATACTGTCTGAATGTAAACAAAAACAATATATTTGTTGCATAAACAACATATCAGATGTTGAAATTGCAACATTTTACCATTTCGTGACCAATATTGGCTCATTTTGAATGCGATGGCAGCAACACATCTCAAAAAAAGGAGCAACAAAAGGCTGGAAAAGTAAGTGGCACTAATAAAAATACAACCGTAGAAGCAGTTTGTAGCTAATTAGGTTAAGTGGCAGCAGGTCAGGAACGTAACTGGCTGTAAAAGGGAGCATTTCAGAAGAAAAGAGCTTCACCAACCTGTGGAAAAATTGAATATCCCACCATTTCCAGATTGAAAGAAACTTGTGACAGAAATCTCTGTGAGCAAAGGTCAGACATGAACATTTTACAGAGCATCCGAACGTTTTTTAGAGTCAGGGTTGTGGATACAGATCAATATCTGTCAAGACCTGCCGGTGTGGATATAAATGGATCCAGGAGAAGCTGCAAACATCCTTGTATCAATGGTTGAAGGTGTTTTTTGTTTTGTTTTGTTTTGTTTAAACAGAAATGGATGCTGGAAATATCTGCATCAGCTATTCCTGTAAGTTCAAAAGAAAAGAAAAATCATGGTGATGTCACTGCAACTAACTCTAACCAGTCTGAAGTGGCACAGCTAAACCGACGGAGCTTAACGCCGCTGCGTGTGTGCGTGCGTGTGTTTCATGTGTGTGTATTCATGTGCATGTCGGCCGTCGAGTTGTTGTTTGTGTTGTAGAGCCGTTAGTCGAGTGTCCATCTTTAATTTCTGAGCTAAAAATACAGCAGGTGTAACTCAAGGCTCATGTACACACAGTCACATACCAAACAGCAATGATTAACATCTCCAATAACACGCACACACACACACATACACACAGGCCATGATCTAAATCTGGATGGCACACCCACACACACAGACACACAGAGACACACAACCTGTGAAGCCTCTTTAAACCAGTGTCGGCTTCATAAATGATCCGTCCACAGTTTCAAAGTGAATGAATATTTCAGTAAAAGCTGATTCACTGCTTTGTTCTTCTCACTAATGCAGCTTCTTCTTCTTCTCTTAATTCACTCTCCTGCTTGCTCGACCACCGCTTCTCTCTCCTCTCCTCTCTCTCCCTGAGGAGGAGGCGGGGCCAACTTTGAGTGACATGTGTGCAGAACAGCAACCGACCAATCCTGTGTCATCATGGCTGCACCTTTATACGCTGTGTATGATAACCTCCGTCCCAACCTGCTGCACTGCAGAATCCAGCTGCACAGGAAGAGCTTTTATTTTGAAATGCACCCATTTTAGCATTGAAGGAGTCAGAGTTAAAGGTTGGTTGAGGTAGCAAGATAAAAATCCGACCCAGCATGTCTCTAGACTCGTTTTTGTTGATGATTTCCTTAAATGCAGCGGGCAGGGCAGTGAAAAAGTTTAACTAACCATGCATTCATTCATATGCACAGTTAAAAAATCGTATTGCTTAAAAAAGAGATTCATTTTAAAAAGTTGACCCAAAAAAATCCTACATATTATGCAAATTTAGACAATTGGACAACTTCCATCAGCCACCTGTGCTCCAATATATATATAGTATGTACTTGCAGAGTATCAGCCAGCTTGCTCTTCATCATTCCAATGCTCTACAGTGATTGGTCGGTGAGCAGACATGAGTTACTGTAGCTGGAGTCGATCCCATGATTCACCCTGGTCAGGTCGTGCAACATGCAACCTTCACGCAAAGCCCTAAAATCAGCTGTTCGCAAATGATGCCAACATTTTTGGATCGGGCACATCTAAAACTTTCTTGTTGCTCAGACACACTGGAAAGATCCCTGAACTTTTTATTTATTTATTAGTTTTTTATTTATCCAGGAGGAACAAACAGCACACTTCCACTTTTATCTATAGAGCACATTCTCCTCAGTCGTCAATCATCTGATACTTCAATCATATAATTAGACACTTAAAGCAATTCTGGCCTCTGTAACTATATATTATTTAAAGAGAACATCAGAGCAGTCAGGAACCTGCACCGAACTTTTTTTGATGTACCAGAACAGTTAATGATAAAAACAGCTGTTACACAGAGGCAATACCACGACAAGCAGACAACAGATAACTGTTGGGTCGTTTTGTTTTGTTTTTTTTAATATATAAATCTTTATTAGATGGATGAAGCACAAACTGTCTGACATGTGCGTTGACTCACAGACGCAGCTGGAGAGGTGAGTGGAAATAACAGAGATCAAGAGGGAGGAGGAGGAGGAGGAGGAGGTTATTATGCAAAGAATTTGTAGTATTTAGTAGATGGAGAGACAAAATGGGCAGACAGACAGGTAGAGTGAGGAGGAGGAGGAGGAGGAGGAGAATAAAAGCAGAAGTGAAAGAGGAAGAAAGCGTGCAAACCAAACAAAAACCTGCACACAAACCATAAAATCTAAAGTTGCGGTGAGGATAGTTACACAGGTGTGGTGGTGGTAGAGTTTAGATGTTAGACAACTTGGTCTGAGTCACACACCCACTTACTATTTCTGTCCTGCAGTGAGATCTAGGTGTCTGTTCAGAAACCCTCACACACACACACACACACACACACACACACACACACACACACACACAGAGTGGATAATCCTAGAGCAGGGTGGGTAGGCGGGAGAAAGCCGATCTGTTTGTGTGAGCGCCGGGCTGTGAAAGAGAGATAGACAGTGAGTGCATGCAGGAGGAGAGCGTCACCGAGCTGAAGGGAGGTTACAGAGTCACACACACACACACACACACAGGGAAGTTTTAGTCCGGGGTGAACAAATCCTGCAAAGTGGACGAAGCGGCTGAATGAAGTGCTTTAAAGCAGGAGGTGAGTTTTTTTTTGTTTTTAACGCGCTGGGATCCTCGGAGAAGCGGACTGGAATGTGGCCAGATGGGGTCGGGAAAGTGTGTGAGTGTGAAGGAGAGAAAGTTTAATAGGGGGGAGGGTTGTGCTGTAGCAGTGGGGGGTGAGGGGACAGGGAGGGTGGGTGGGTGAGTGTGTGTGTGTGGGGGGGGGGGTCTCCAGTGCTTTGTGGTGGCTGGAATGCCTTCCTTTTCTTTCCCCTTGGTTTCTCCGCCTGCATGCACTTGCTTCCCCTCTCCCCCTCTTTTTAACTCCTCCTCTCCTCACCTCCCTCCCTCCCTCCCTCTCTTCTCTCTGTGGTCACCAGTTCATCAGTAGGTTAGGGTCTACAGTACAGTACAGTTCAAAAGGGGGGAAATAACATGCTGCTGCTGCTGCTGTCTGTGAGGCCTTGAACGTATGTTTTCAGCTCTTTAACCTCTTGGTTTTCCTGCCCTGCACTGCAAAAACTCAAAATATCTGCCTTCTTTCTGGTCAAAATGTCTCATTTCTAGTAAAAACTAATCTCTTTCCACTTAAAATAAGACTAACCACCTAAAAATTAGCTTGTTTTTAGATCATTCTCACTTGTTTTCAATTGAAATACATACATACATTTTGAATTTGAATGAAAAAGCTGCTCCACTGTCAGATTTTTGTACTAATTTCAAGGGAAAATATGCTTGACAGAAGAAAAAAGTGTCTAAAAACAAGCTACTTTTTATGTGATGAGTCTAACTTTTTGACTAGAAATAAGACAAATATATTCTTGGTAAGATATTTGATTTTTTGCAGTGTGCTGAGCAAGGTTTTTATTCACCTTAGCTGGAAAATACTGTGAAACCTGCTGCAAAGCTACATTAGCTCAACTGTTTGTTTTTTTGCATATAATGCTTTTAACTCACTAAATTAACCTGTTATTGGCAGCAGCACTGTTTATTTTCATCTGTTTGTTTGTTTGCACCCTTTACCGATCACTGTTGACTGAGACAAAAAAGAAAAGAAAAAAGCTTTTAGTGACAGGAGGCTTTTGTTTGTGTGTGTTTTGTGTTGTGTGTGTGTGTGTGTATTTGTTGGAGCAACGCTGAACTGGAAAACGGCCTCTGGGCAGAGGCTGAATTGATCCGTCTGTCTAAAAAAGAGCCGCTCTGTAACGGTCAGTGTGGACGACAACAAGAAGAGACGCTCACTGGAGCCATTCATAGAAAAATCACCCATTTTCACTGCAGGCGTTGGGAGTTAAGTCTGCAGCCACAGCTAAATGTGGAGGATCTCAGATGAAGCAGGATATCTGGATTGCGCAAGCGAATGTGGACAGTGATTACTGAGATTGAGGGAGGGGGAGAGTATTACTCATTCATTCTCTCCGTGTAGTTTCCCTACTAGGATTTTTTTTTTTTCTCTTTTTGGTCTCGTACCCTGGAAAGACGACTTGTTGTTGCAACCTCTCCTCACCTCGGCCCCTGTGTGTCTCAAACCCCCTTAGGTGACGATGCGATGACGGGGGACACAGACAAATATCTGGCCCCCCAGGACCTGCGGGAGCTCGGGGACGACTCGCTCCCTCAGGAGGGCTACATGGGCTTCAGCGTCGGTGCACGGTCACAGAGGTAAGACGTTACAACCCAGTCATACTGTACATCAGTGTTATGACTGTTACCTGTATGTGTCTGTTAGTTTACTATCAGTCGTTATGACATAAATGACAGCTCTCAGTGACTTGCAGGTCTGATCACACCAGGTTCGTTGTTTCTAAACGCTCACAGTGATGAAGGTTGTTTATCTACCGTACTGTATTTGTAAGTTTTGAGCTGTCGCTTCAGAGCCAGCATTAGCATTGACAGGCAGCTGTTGACTTACATATTACACAATGAACTGTCCCCAGTGGTTAAAAACAGCCTATTTGTTTTGCTGTCATATCTATCACTTCCTCCACTTCCACAAGTTAGCATGCTAAGTACCTAGCTCTCCTCGCCCCATCGTTTTCCGATACCGAGTCAGCACCGAAGAACTAGCACTAGCACAGGTTTTTTGGCAAGACTGTCTCATGCAAATAGCTGGTAATGCCAATGCCAGCTATGTAGCAGAAGCAAAATGTGCAAGTAGCTTCTTTAACAGGGCCGTTTTCATTAATTACAATGACATGTTAGCTACAAGTCCCTTGACAGATGTTTCAAAGTCATCCTGAAAAACAGAAATGGAAAATGCAGCAACAATAAAACCTTATGTTAAATGTCTGGAAACAACATTATCTATAACATTAGCCACAGGACTACCAATCTTTCATGAGTTAGCATGCATGTTAGCTCTGATAATGTGCACAGAAAACAGAAAGAATCTCAAGACAGCTAACGTGACTGATTAGCATTAACATATTCCCAGCTGGCTACCAAGTCATCCTTGTGTAATCAACAAATACAAACCAAACACACAACATGTTTGACAAAGTGTGTGGCCTCTTCCTGGTGTGACTAGACTTAAAAGCACTGATTAATAATAAGTTGCAGGATTTTGCATCAAAATGTCAAATTGTGGTGTTTATTTTTTAATGGTTAGCATGTGATATTCCCTCTGTAGTTCCCTTTGTGCTGATGGTTGATTACAGTCGATGTAAGCGATGCACTGACGTTAGGGCATGTGGAAGAGTCTTTGTCAAAGCTCCAAGAAACGCAGTGATTTTCCTGATAGCGTGCGATCAATACGGTGACAGGGTTAGACTGTGGGCGCATGAGCTATTAGTCTGCAGCAGCACAAGACGTCTTGTGAAAGCTCATGATCTAAAAACACTATTTCCCTAAGAGCTGCCAGAGCAGAAACAGCAGAAGAAATAAGAAGGCGGTGTGGCCTTTACTGTCTCCTGACCACACACTGACGCCCCCCTTTACCCCCCCCTTCACCAGTGGGAGGTCAGGGTTCGCTCACTGTAGCTGTTGAACTTGTTGCTCGCATGAAAATATTGACACTTGTGCAACACGCCGAAGAGGGAGGGGATATTGAATATCTGAGGAGTGACATACGCGGACGCTGAGCCACAGGAAATTAGAAACATGTTCGATTGCATGGCCTTGAGCTGTGGGTTAGATCAACACACACTGTTTGAGCTGAGAGGGGATGTGGGAATGTGTGTGTCAGAGCGTGTGTGTGTTGGGGCTGTTAACCCAAGTTTAGAGGCAGTTTAACAAATTTCTGGTTCTCTGCAGGGATCTGTGTTTAAATTACTTCCAGTTCAGTTTGATTTAGGAAGAAGTATTTACAAAATATCCAAAACTGAACATCTGTTTTCAGATTTTTATACTGTAGAAAAAAAACCATTAGGTCATATTTTCTTTTCTCAGTGAGTATTTGCATTAAAATTTTCTTGCACAGCCAGAAGCACATGAGAGTTTAATGATACTTTAGATTTGTGTTATCATTTCTCAGTCAGTTCGATTTGAGAAATGGCTCTAAAAACTGCACTACCCATGATCCTCAGCTGCAAAGAACCAGGAATGATGTGTACTGCACGCTTTATATTGAAGGTTGATTACAAAAAGATCATGTGTGTGCTGGTATATTTATATTTTCCACAGTTCTTGCACATTTTTTTCAAGTATTCACTTTGAAAATCTTAAATTGTTGTTGCTGCTGCAGCAACCCTAACCTCTTTATATGTGAAGCTAACACAAGTTCAAGTAAAGTTCTTTGGAATACATTTAATTTTAATGCATTTTTTTTAGATAGATCAGGACATCCCTTAGGACACAGTATGCTAATGTTTGCTAATGTTGCTCCCTGGAGGCTGCATGCATAAACAAACTTTCATCATAACAACGTAGATATAACAACATGATGATTTCTAAAGGGCCAAAATATATCTATGTAGAAAATGAGGTGGAAATAACTTAAAAGCCAAAGTGTGTAACTTATTTGGCTTTTTATTAGCAAAAATCAAATACTGCTTTCATTAATACGTATTTCACTGAAGTGGAATCACACCCGCATACAAACAAAAGCTTTTTCGTACCTTAGAATGAGTCGTTAGAAGTCATCACAAATACATAAGTGGGCGACGCACCGAAGCGAGGCGGCCATGTTGCATCGCCATTTTTTACATTTGGTGGTAGCATGACCGTAGGTAAAGAAGGTTTTCCAGGTAGCGCCTGTTAAAACTGTCACCACTGTGTAGTGTGAGGAAGGATGGAGGCGCTGATGTTGCATTCAGGTGCAGTCAGACAGACGGCCGTCGGCAAAACCAACCGGATGTCATTTTAACTTGACGAGAGAAAGACGTTAAAACGTGGGTCAGGTAAACAATACGACATCACCATATTGTCGCACTTGTATTGTTTTGCCTCGTGCTGGCTGGAGGACCACTTGTTTACATAGACGCTTGTTTATCCTGTTACATGCAGCATCTGTTGTCTGTCTGACGTCTGCCCGATTTCACGTGAATGCAACATATGCAACCGCACCACCAGACAGGGGGAATTCCTACATATTATACCTTTAAATGAGCTCAGAGAGCGAGCAGTGAGGACGCCAGACAGGTCAACACCAGTTGGTCAGTCAGTCAGTCAGTATCTACCATCACTCGACCAGCCTGCATCTCTGCTCTGGCTTCTCTCCTCACTGCATCTCTCTCTGTCCACTCCTCGTTGTTCATGATCTTTTATTCTCTCCTCATGTCCGTTCTTAATGTTAGTCCCAAAGTCAGGTAAGGCTGAAGGCATGAAGAGCCCCCCTCACCCCCACCCCTCCCCTACACACACCTTCCTTGCTTCCCACCCCTCCCATCATCTCGCACCCCCCCCCCCGCCCCCCCTACTCCTCCTACACCTCCAGACCCCCAGTCACTCTCTGTATCATGACTTTGTGGTCCGATGTTATACATATTTACTGTGTATGTTTGACTACTAACTTGATGATTTGGAGCTTTTCTGTTGTGCGTTAACATCACACACTGTTGTTGTTGTTGTTGTTGTGTTGTTGTGTACCGTGGCTCACCTGTGTGATCTTTTCTCCAGTTTCAGTTCAGACAAAGCTCGGCAGGGTCGTTCGTTTTTCTTTTTTTTGCTCACAGAGAAAAATAAACCCCAGTTGTGTTTTTTGCTTTTGTGTTTGACTGCGACAGTTTTCATTTATGCCTGAAGAAGGTCTTTGTGGGTTTTTGCCACAAAGGTGGAGCTTTGCACCATTTTGGTTTCTCTGTGTGTGTGTGTGTGGAGTGTTTTCTACATCGAGCTTCCAGGGACCTGAACTGATGCATCTGGAGGCAATAGGGACGCTTATTGCCTTCATCAGTTTAGTGTCATATAGGTTTTGACAAAGAATGGACAGTGCAAAACAAGCTCAAGTACTGAAAAGGATAAATAACACACATTTTCAGAAAGTTTTAATAGTGGAAATGCTCAAAAAATAACTTTAGAATTGAAAATAAACAACAAAAGATGAATTAATTGGAGAGCAGGATGGCAAATGACTGGAGATTTGTCTTTTAACAAGTTTAAACAATGTCTGTTTGGCTGTGAAGGAAGCAGGAAAGCACCACAGTGTTTTAATATTTTAATGTAAAAACAAATTAGACACAGACCACACGTCCTCCAGGACTGTAGGGGGCGCAATGAGTGGAATCAGCAGAGGAAGCGGAGACATACGCTGTAACGTATCTAATCCGTGTAATGATTTTCATACATTTTTTATTCATTTTTATTGAAATGTTTTGATAAATTTGTACATAATAAACCCCCAAAGTTTCAAACTGACCAGTAAAAGTTTGTTTCCGGCTTTACCTTTCTGACAGTAAATAAACTCAGCGATCTAGCATTGATCGTCCAAAAGGAGCTTGGAGTGACGGATAGGTTGCAGTCATGGCGACACTTCCTCTGCACACAGACTAATTGGTTTTACTCGTGTGGAGCAAACAGCAGCGTCGTAACTGTGGATGATGTTGCAGGCAAACATTCATCACATGTCATTGCTGAGGAATGCTCTTTTATTTGCCCCATAAAAGTCTTCTCTCTTTTTTTTTTCTTTCTTTTTTCTCCAAAGCATCGCACTGGGAAAAAAAAACAAAAAGTTCACAGGGACAGAAACTTCAGCTTTTTTTTTTGTTTTGTGAAGGAAGGATCTTTAATTTAATCTGGATTTAAAAGATGAGTATGTGTCAGATCATTCCATCGTGACGGCCAACACGCAGCAGCACCGTGTCCATTGTCCATCATACAGTAATCTACTTAACGTGCATAAGCTACTCTGCTTCACTCAGGCTGTCGCGACGTTCACACCGCGTGAAGAGCCAAGTTGAAGGTCGGCAGGTGTAGAGACAGTGTAGTGACTGTTGGGACCAAACAGAGGGTTTTTTTGTTTGTTTTGTTCTGTAAAGCCAAGAAATATGTGGAAAATCAGCATTTACATCTGGATTTCTGGTTTATTAAAATGTTTTTTATATTTTGTGGCCTCCACAGACCAGCCTCCTCCTCCAGGAGCTTCTCTCTGTTTTACCTTGTGGTCGTTGTTTTGTCATCACTGGTGACAAACAGTCAGGTTCCTGGAAGCTGCATGCATTTAATGTGTTTATGTTTGTTTTTTCTGTTCACTTTCCTCCTCCTCCACCTCCTCCTCTCCACTTCACACCCAACCCAAATCCTCCTCGCCTTCCCCCCTCCTCCTCCTCCTCCTCCTCCTCCCTTTCTCCATCACTTTGACTGTTGTCTTGGTAATCCGTGACTGCTACGGCAACCACACCAAGCCTGCGTTCCTTCAGTTCTGATAGGTCCAACACGCTGAACCGGAGCTCGTTCACCCGGGACAGCATGATGATAGAGGAGATGCTGGCGCCAAGTAAAGAGATGGTACGTACACGACTGGGTGTATATCGGTGTTTAAAGGTTTCCCGTGCTTTGTCTCTTTTTCTCCGTCTGTCTGTCTGTCTCTGTCTCTGTCTGTCTCGGCCAGTCGGTAATCCACAGGTCATTAACTTCAACGAGAGACACAGTTCTGTCTCCGAATGCGCCAAGCCGTCTTGGTGCGGTGCCAAAAGCCAATCC
Organism: Decapterus maruadsi; assembly: GCA_030347415.2. Lineage (NCBI taxonomy): Eukaryota > Metazoa > Chordata > Actinopteri > Carangiformes > Carangidae > Decapterus > Decapterus maruadsi. The sequence goes on along the minus strand of CM064888.1, from coordinate 4,400,998 downwards.
TCTTACACCTGAGTTGGTGCCGACATAAAGACGACCAATCCCGTTACATTTTACTGAAAGAGGAAACGAGATTAGCGGCCGGTGCAGCTATCTGAGAGGGATTACTGTGATGGCCCACTTTCTTCAAAGATGCTGCAAAATGGCACTTAAGGCAAAGTGAAACTGCCATCAGTGGAAAAAAGAAAAGCCTTATAAAAAAAATTAGTTTTCTTTAAATAGCTGGATCATGTGTGTGTGTGTGTCTGCTGTGTTTATAAACACAGGTCAGTGGATCACCTGGTTCTCCCTCCGAACAGGTACAGAAACGTGATCAGCATTAGAAGCACAAGACAAGATGAGCTGTGCATGTACACAGAGATAATGTTACATGACAAAAAAATATATCAATAGGATATGCAAATGTCACCTCTCCACCTGGCACCACGATATTATAATATAATATATGTCATTGCTTCTGTTTGGAAAATGTTGGGCATTTTCTAAACTATAGTCCTGCGACAGAAGCTGAATTAACCAAGTTCTGAAGCTGAGATATCAAATATTTGATTATTTCAAGTCTTCAAACTGAACAATCAGCTGCTTGTCCTTGTCTCACGTTATAGTCAATTTAATATTTATGGGTTTCAAGCTTTTGTTTAGACGAAAATCAAACGTCACACCTTCCCATGGATCTGTGGTTAGACAATTTGTTGAGAGTTAGATTAAACAAAGTCAGATTTATCGTCGTTTTTAGATCTGGTCCTCAGATCTAAAAGGGGAAGGGATAAATATATTGGCCATTTTTCACTTTGAGAGCAATGAGTTAATGCACTTTGTTTGGATGAAGTATTGCTGTATCATGATGCCGACAGTGATTTGAGCAAAAAAAGCCTCAGAGGAACACAGATGTTTGATTTGTGAACGTAGCAGCTGCTAAATAACGGCTCGTCTCCTCTCACGCTGCTGCTGCTGCTGCAGATGCTCCGCAAGGAAAAGTCGTTTATTCTAGAGCAACACAATAAGGTAGATGTCACTGTGCACGCCACCTGTCAACGCATGTGAGAACACATCGCTCAGATTTTAGCATTTGTTAAATCCTCCATAATATTCTTTTGTTGTTGAGTTTATGCCATCCAATGTGCATGTGCCGTTTTCTCTCCTTCCATCCATAAAGACGTGATTTTTTAATCATTCTGTTTATGTTTTGCTTTTTTTTTTCTTTGCTGATATTCTGAATTTCATCAAGATGTTTTGAACAGCTTGTGTCCTATTTAAACATCATATCTCCAGATTTATTTACTGGTGCAGCTCTTGCTGACAGCTGCTGCAGTCTCCCATGTGTAGACATCATCGTATGACTCAGCCAGAACTCCTGCTCCTGGTACCGGTGGTGAAGCACTCCTTCCACAGAGGAGGTGTAAACCTCACAGCTGGATCGTAGCTCTTTGTTAGCTCCTAATGGGTCACAAAAGCAGCTTAAACTTTCAGTTTTAGTTTGCATGGCTCCTTGTATAAAACATTTTTGGTGTTTATCATTATTTGTTTTCTCCACACACACTCAGGATTCACCACAAACACTCAGACTTTCTCCCTCTTGTCTGCTCTGCAATGACTCTGCTGTATCCTCTGCAGCATTTGGCCGTGGCCAAGGACTTCGACACCGAGTCCCTGAGGAGGTACAGCTGGACCGCGGACGCAATGGACAACGTCAACCTGGTCTCCTCACCAATACACTCCGGGTAGGCACAGGATGAATGGGATTGACACAGAAACATGGTTGTGAAGAGATGTGTTTTTGTCTTTTAGGGGGAAACAGAAGGACAGAGGACGGTTACAAGACAAGTGTTTGTCTTTGTTTCCACCGACCTGTTTTGTTCCTGTTTGTCTTCCTCTCCGGTTCTTTTCTCTTCCTCATTTGTCTTCCCTCGAGAAAACAGCTCTTTCTCCTCATCACTCTCTCTGATTGTCTGTTTTAAAAACTTTGAATCTGTCAGAAGAAAAAAAAACTGCACACTATGAAGCATCAGTTAAGTATTGTTAAAGGGATATTTCAACATTTTGGCAAATTCACCCATTGCCATACAGTATAGTTTTAGGAGTAGGTTAATTGTCAGTGCAAGCTGTTTTTAGATCGGCGGGGCAGAGACGTGAGCTCTGCACCGTGCACTGTATTTCCGCCTTTCCCTCATCAAACTCATCAAATACACAATCCAACAACTCCAAAACACTCTCGTGGACAAGTTTTGACTTGCACATTCACCATGCTATGAAATAATAATGGAACATTACGTGTGCTTCAAATAGTTTGATGAGGGAAACCTAAAACTATAGGGATTATGGCAATAGGCGAATTCACGAAAATGTTGAAATATCCCTTTAAATAAATAATTCAGCATTTATAAATAATTCTTCTTACATTGATACCCTATAATTATCGTCTGTAAAAAAACACAGTTACCCTATAAATGTTTGAACCTATAGTCAGCAGCCAGTATAGCTTAGCTTAGCACAAACACTTGAAATGAAGGGAAACTGCTAGCATGCTAATTAACATGCTTTATCCCTTTATATTAACAGCAGCTCCAGCTCTGTTGCTAAGTTTAGTTAACTGGCTGTCTCACAGTTAGCGCCATGTACTGTAGCGTTGTGCCTAAAATTAATCAATTAGCATCTTTCCACAAACTGAAGGCCTCGTTGCTAATCGTCGACTCAGTGGTGTTTTCAGTGACAAAGCTGCTGTTATGTTGTTGTTGTTGACCTGTCGCTCCTGCGTTGCTTTGTCGTCCATCCTGCAGTTTTTCCTCTCCGCTCCCGCAGTACGACAGCAGGTGATTGACTGTGATTGGTTGCTCCTTCTTTATCACCTCCTCCCACCCACACCTTGTTTTTGGTGACATCACCTCTCTCCCTCCTCCTCCTCCCCCTTCCCCCCTCCCCTCTCTGTTCACCTCATAACATCAGTGTTTGCCTCTCCTCTCACATGTGAACTGTGTCGTTACTTGTGTCTCTGAACTGATCTGAATGAACTCGTGTTGACGTGAACTTCAGTTACAGCTGGATCTGGATGTTTTTTTTGTTTGTTTGTTTGTTTTTTTAACATAAGTTCTGCTTTTTGACTGTAAAACAATCACAAATCAATAACCAGTCATGATAAATATGTAAATGAATAGTACCTTTGCTCCAGACTGAATTAAAGGGATACGCCAACATTTTTTTTCCGTGTCTTGCCTCACTCCCGAGTCCATGACCAGCAGATAGACACCATCTTTTCGACTGTGCGTGCAGTAACAAGGGAGATACGGGCAGAGCTGGCGCACCGCTAATTAGCTTAGCTCAAATGCTGGAAGTGTATGGGTAGTGTTAGCCTGTATCCACCTAAAGTCATCAGAGAAACTCTCTGACAAACTGACAAAACTCTCCAGTAAGGCATCTTGAGCCGTCAAATGCCGGTAACGGGACGAGATCGGTCAAAACGGAGGGTTCAAGCTAAGACGGTTTATTTTGGTTCAAGCTAGCTACATTGAGGGTAGGTTAGCTTCCTATTTTAAAGTAAAAGCACAAATTCTATTGTCATGGTTTTCTGTATGTAAAGGGAACGGGTGTTTTATTTTGCGAAAGTAACTAGAAGTGCGTTGGTCATAACAGTTAGCTTGAGTAGCGCTAAATTCGTCCGAACAAAACTGTAAACAGCTGGTATTTAGACAAATTAACAACACACTGCTAATCTAAACAGCTACTTTCTCGCCTAAACATGTTTGAGCTAAAATGAAATCAGCTTCTGACTAATGATTTCAGCTCAGGTAGGAGGCAGGCTAACACTACCCATACACTTCCAGCGTTTGAGCTAAGCTAATTAGCGGTGCGCCAGCTCTGCCCGTATCTCCCTTGTTACTGCACGCACAGTTGAAAGGATGGTGTCTATCTGCTGGTCATGGACTCGGGAGTGAGGCAAGACACGTAAAAAAAAATAAATGTTGGTGTATTCCTTAAAACCCGTCAGAGAAACAGCTCCGGCTCTGTTTGATCAGCAGCCACATACACAATAACGTGACACCTCAGTTTCCAGATTGCATGGTGTGAATCTCTTTCTGTGTGTGTGAGTTACGTGACTTTCTTCTTTGAGTTAAAGTTAGTTACACACATCTCCACTCCACAGATTTCCCTCTAATAACGGGTAAAAAAACCCCCACAAAAACAAAAACAGGAAACACCGGAGGCTCCTGTGTTGGCGTGTCAACTGTCTGATGCAGAAATCAAAGCGTTCAGTCTAATTTTTTTATCCAACAGGAAGAAAAATAAATGGTTAAATGATCTTTGAGCGACAGCAGCTGCAGCCAACACAGAAAACTCCTCACATACAGAATCTCTTCTTTCTTTTATCTCTCCTCTCTTTTGCTCACACTTGCGTTTGTGTGTGTTTTGAGGATCACAGCATGGGAAGCGATCACCTCAACTAAAGCTCCTCTCTGTCCATCAATACTGCTGTCAGACTAATAAAACTGTATATTTGACTTCTTCTTCTTCTCCTCCGTCCATCCTCCTCTCTGTGTCCTCCCTCCCTTCCTCTCTGTCGTTCCGCTCGTCTCATTTTCCACTTTTCTCTCGTTTGCTTTTTTTTTTTTTTTTACCTCCTGTCCTTTGCTTCACTCTTTGTCTCTTCCTCCTTCCTCGTTCTTCCTGCTGCTCCGCTCTGCATCAGGTTCCTCGTCAGCTTCATGGTGGACGCCAGGGGCGGCTCCATGAGAGGAAGCCGCCACAACGGCATGCGCATCATCATCCCGCCCAGGAAGTGCACGGCGCCCACCAGGATCACCTGTCGCCTGGTGAAGAGGCACAAGCTGGCATCGCCTCCTCCCATGGTGGAGGGAGAAGGTCTGGCCAGCCGCCTGGTGGAGGTCGGCCCGGCGGGAGCTCAGTTCCTCGGGTAAGACTCCGCCTCCTTTAAACCTCGCTCACACTGATGTTGATGTTGTTGTTGTTGTTGCTCTTTGCTGAACTGCTTATTTTGAGTGCACTTTAGCTCGATGACTTGACATCTCCTTCCTTCTGCTTCTTGCCATCGCCATCTACCGACCATCTGCGTTTGAGTGAATGACGTGTGTGTGTGTGTGTGTGTGTTTGTGCATGTTGGGGTGTGACACCTGCGGTTTAATTTGCAGTTTTTTTCAGTGTAATTGGTGCAGTGTGCGCTCGCCCTCAAGCAAAAATGTCCAGCTGTGTTTCCCTTTTACCAAGGATGTAAAAAAAACTGTGTTCAAGTCCAGATTGTAAGAAAAAAAGTGGGTAAAATGTTTTTAATTATAATGTAATTCAGCAATAGAATGAGCTAGACCCTTATTAGTTTTTTTGTTTAGACTACTTTTATTTTGATAGTTTGTTTTCCTAAATTTACCTGCATCTAAATTTAAGTATATTAAACAAACAGAAGTGTATTAAACAGTATTTTTATTTCGTATTTTTCAGTGGAGAATTTAAGAAAAAAGATCATTACATCCATTAAAATCCAATCAAACCTGTTTAAAAAGATTTTCTCTCTTTTTAAATGTTTTTCTAAAACACACCGACTGAGCAGCTTTTCCCTGGTGTTGTTTTCATCATATTGATCACATTAATCTCTTTAAATGAGCTTTATTTATTTATTTATTTAACCACAGTATAGACAACAAACACCAGCATCAAACTGGTCACAGCTGTTATTTAAAATAGGCCGACTCCTGTCAGCCAATCAGAATCAAGAACAGCCTCTGTGCACCTGTGATGTCGTTCCTGAGGTCTTGAGATTCACCTTAGGATGAACTTCAGAGCTGTGTGTGCTCTTACTGACTTTGTGAGTGTGTGTTTTGTGTGTGTGTATGTGTGTATATGTATGTATGTGTGTGTGCGTGTTTTCATTATTTTTGCGGATGCAGTAAACTACATCTTCCCAGAAAGCTGCCAGCCCTTAATGAAGGCGAGAGCCTGGTTAGTCCAGTGCTTCAGCTGGGACCCAGAGGAACTAGATTTGTTGGGTAGGAACCAAAACATAGCCCCCCCCCTCCCCAACACCCCTCCTCCCCCTCCCCGTCCTCCACCACTCCCCTCCCCCTCCTCCTCCCAAAAGGAAACGACATGACTGAGGCTGATTCATGCTGATGGATTATGATTATTTTACTCATCTCCGTTGACTTTGGTTTTCGTCAGGATGCAGCACTGATTTTTATTAAACTGCTGCCATGTGGTTTTGGGAAGAAATCAGTGACGGTGAAGGGAAACAGTGCGTCAGGGGAGTGTGTGTGTGTGATTGCCTGTGTTTAAAGTCAGGTGGGAGATGAGGTGGATGTATATTATTGATTACACTGTAGCGTTTGAGATTGCACATTTCTTCCTAAAACTACGCATCACAGCTTTAAAATCCATCCTGGGTCTTTTTCATTTAAGTATTTCTGTTGTTTGTTTTTTTATTTCAGAGGCTTTCAGTGGGCTTCTGATGTCACTGAAAGTAAAGGTTTTTGATTGGCTGTTTGGACTTTTTGGACTGCGCTTGTTGGGCATGAGCCTTTTCCTCCTCAAGCCGAGCATCATCCTGCTTCCCATGACTTGCTGTTACTTTACCTCACCTTTAAGATCAATCAGTCATCCCACGGTCTTCTTTTGTTTCTTGTTTTGTTCTTTTGTTCTTTGTCTGATTGATTTCCATCGGTGGAAAGAGTTTGGTCACATTATTACTGATCCATGTTGTCACCAACACCAGGAGATTGTTGGACTAATGGACTGTTTTTCAAAATAAAAGCCCCCCATTCTTTCACTGAATGTAAATTATGAGATTTTAACAGATTGAAACTTACAATACTTTTCCTCTGCAACATTATATTCTCCACTTTTTCTGTGTAAAGCAACTCTCCAGCCATAAATTCGACTTTTACAGCCTCTATATTGTATATTACAGTGTGTACAGGTGAGATGCAGAAGCAGGACTCCATCACTCACAGTGAGAGATCATTTTTCACATGATTTCCCAAAGAGATGATCAATGAATATAGTTCCTCTGCTCCCTCCACGGCGTGTGTTTTATTCTCTTCTATTCTACTCTGAGTGACCCATAAACACACAGACGGTCCTCAGGATAGAGTACCGTACGCTCATGCTCCTCTCCTGTGTTGCTCTCATGCCTTGTTTTTAAGTCGAGGGCTGCGCAGCTTTCTCCTCCCCACTCAACTCCTCAGACCATTTCATCCGTCCCGTCACGTCACGTCACGTCATGCCGGCCCGGGCCATGACAACGCACTCTGAATGTCCCATCAAACCGCAGCACCGAGCCACAGCTTTCATATCATTACGAAGCTCGTTCACTCCATTACCTGGTACAATCTGTTCTCAGGCCTGTTTCCTTCAATGATCCTGCTCACGTTTGTCTTTATCTGTAGAGTTTAAGAAAAGAACATGCATAAAAGGCAAATACACGATTCTTTATATGATATTTCTGGCATCATTTGTGTCAGAGTGAGACTTTTTAATATTCCCTAAATCCTCACAAACACTAATTGGAGGAAGAGAAAGGACTAAACTCTCTCTATAAGAAATAAGGTGAAACAGAGCTGTTTTGTTTTTGGTTTATTTTTCTGTCACTGACCATTATCTACATGACGTGTCCCTCACCAGGCCGGTGATAGTGGAGATCCCTCACTTTGGCTCGATGCGAGGCCAGGAGAGAGAGCTGATCCTGCTGCGAAGCGACAACGGAGAAACCTGGAAGGAGCATCTGTACGACTGTAAGACCGACGACCTCAACCAGCTCCTCAACGGGATGGATGAAGGTAAAACATATGTTCTGAATTTGTCATTTGGGATAAAACATGTTCAGTCAGTGTAACATATTAATTCAGATTCATTTTTGACCCAGTTATTTATATTATTAATCAATAACAGTACACGTTTCAATGTTAATGCCTTTGTTAGATAAATAAGTTGAGTAAATAAAGATAATTAAAATACCAAGTTTATGGTGATGTAATGGATTCTGGGCCCAGTTTAAGTAGCCTCATGGGTTATGTAGTGTCTCTCTCCCATCCATCACTTGTTTCTGCATTAAATAACATTTCATATGTCATTAAAGGGATAGTTCAGCTTATTGAAGTGGGGTTGTACAAGCTATAAATGTCCATTAAGTCCACTCGATGCAGTAGAAAGATGTCACAGGCAATAGAGAGATTACCTGTTTACCAACAAATCAGGATGCGTGCGCAGCCTGACTGCAGAAAGAACCTGTTGTCATGGTTACCTCCATGGATCTAGTGTAGTCAAAGCGGTGTTAGCTAGCGATGTTGTCAGCCTACTACAACAGTTTATCACCTACTGATGTAGTGTGTGTTTTATACATAGACTGTAGGTTTTATAACGGCAGGGGGAAAAAAAACGTCAGGACGGAGGATCGAGTTTATACCGCAACTACGGCGATGGCAACTCAGCCACGGGACAAGCCACAGACGCTCACAGCATAGCGTCGGTCATCGGTAGAAACAACGCTGTGCATCAAATCAGGAACAAACAGCGAAAAAGGAGCCAGACAGACGGAGCCAGTAACACATCATGAGCTAATGCTAGCCTAGCAACACGCTAGCAGACACTCCAGACTCAACACCAGTTTATACCGCAGCGACGGCAACTCAGCCATGGGACAAGGCAGGGACACTCACAGCAGCATGGCGCCGGTCATCGGTAAAAACAACGCTGATGAAGACAGTAATGTTCAGGAAAACACTCACGGTTGCAAAACTCTGTGGCTGTGAGGTGGCTGTGAGGTGCTGCCTGGTCAGAGACGAGGGGAGAGGACGGACCTGTCTAACGTCTGGAACAACTGCATCCTTAACGCTACGTGCATGGCTGCGTATGTACCGGTAAATGTAAAACAATATAGCTTACCGTTAATTAATCTCAGCTTGCTTTCCATTAGTATGTGACCTGGTCTTCAGTCACTGTCGTAGTAAACATTTGACAGCTCATTGGCTGCAGTCACAGCTGTGCTGCCCGTGGGCATTTAGCTTCATCACCATTCAAACCAACGTATCTAACACCTTATATTGCTCCAAATTAATCAACAATGTAAAAGGGGTGCAGTTGACGTTTTCTGTAAAATTTGCGTTTTTTATCACCACAATTAGTGCAACTAACGGCATAATAAAACACGATCCCATTGACTCCCGGCTGTTACTGCTCTCTTTCTGCAGCTGACATGCGCAGTAGAACGTCTGTGACGTAGGCTGGTAATCCCCCTATACACTGTTGTCAATGAGGGACAATTAATCAGCGTATTTTTGCCGCCTACGAGAAGTCTTAAAGGTCCCATATTATGCTATTTTTCATCTATTTCATATGGTTTTAAGTTGTCCAAGCATATTGTATTCATAGTGTATTGTCCCCAAATCAATCTGCAGCTCTAGATCTCAGTAATCTAAAAGTGTCTCTCCAGAGCTCTCCTGAGAACGAGCTGTTTCTGTGTCTGCACCTTGAAATGCAAATGATTATGTGTAAACCACGTCCACTCCACAGCTGTCACGGGGAGAGGGTGTGGTTTTCACTACAGGTACATGTGCCAATGTTGACATTGAGACAGCAGGGGTCGGGTATTGATTTCCGAAAAAAACAAAAAACAAAAAAAAGTTTATGAGACTCGCATCTTGTCTGAAAAAATACTAATGTCTCACTGTGACAGAAGGAGATCGCCTACATGGTGAGGCTCCTATAGCCATCAAACTGTCAAATAAAAAAAACGAGTGAAACTGAGAAGCAGCACAAACTGTAGGCTACACTGTTATGGACTGATGAGAATTTACCGGAGAATAAGGTTTTGCGCCGTGAGAGGAGACTTCCTCGTTCAGATCAGGATCATGTCTCTCACTCCGTGATGAGGACCGCTGCACCGCAGCGCTGATGAGAAGCCGTATCACGCCAATATCCGCGGTTTCATTTTTAATGACTGGCAGCTGTTTTTCAGTCAGTGATTCAAAATGATCATCTACCGGCCGCGGTAGCGTTACCGACCGCTGCTCCCGTATCTGCGTTTCATGTGAAATGACGGGCCGACTGACGGACGAGGGGGGGTGGAGGTGGTGCGACTCTCGCTGACCAGGAAATGGCTCACCGGGCGGAGCTAACGTTTTTCCAGACTTGCCCAGGGGGAGTATAAGGAAGTACCGGGAGGTGGAGTTACTCGAGTTCAACACATCCTGACGTCAAGTCTGCCAGCACTTTCAAAGACACGATCTCAAAAAAGTGTAAAAATCAATAGAGGGAGTGAACAGACTTTTTTCACCTTCAGGCGTCATAGAAAGGCCCCGGGAACACATAGGACCACTACAAAACCTATAGAAAGTGGATTTTCATAATAGGTCCCCTTTAATAATACACCACCCCACTTTAAAAAAAAAGCTGAACTATCCCTTTAACTCTTTAATAAATGTATGTTCCTCCCCTGAAGAACTGGACCCTCCCGAGGAGCTGGAGAAGAAGAGGATCTGCCGCATCATCACTAAGGACTTCCCACAGTATTTCGCCGTGGTGTCTCGCATCAGACAGGAGACCAATCAAATGGGACCAGAGGGCGGGACTCTGTGCAGCCGGAGCGTCCCATTGGTCCAGGCTTCCTTCCCCGAGGGGGCGTTAACAAAGAAGATCAAAGTCGGACTACAGGTGAGCTGACGATCTGTCTGTTTAAGTAACAGTGAACGTAGCTCTGGCGTTTAGCATTTAGCAGCTCACAGACCGCCGTCTCTTCTCTACCAGGCTCAGCCGGTGCCCGACGAGACCGTGAAGAAAATCCTTGGTAACCGAGCAACCTTCAGCCCCATCGTTACCGTGGAGCCCAGGAGACGGAAGTTCCACAAACCCATCACCATGACAATCCCAGTCCCGCCCCTCTCAGGGGAGGGGCTTAGCAACGGCTACAAAGGAGACTGCACTCCCTGCCTCCGCCTCCTCTGCAGCATCACAGGTGTGTGTTTAAGTCTTTGAAATTGAGAAAGATATTTTTGGAAAGTGAGGAGGTTTTTGGGCAGGATTTTCTTTTTTTCAAGCTGTTATAATTCCCCCTAATTTTGCATTAGTTCTGTGGATTATACTCTTCTGCAAAGCCAGTCAAATCCTGCACGAAGCAGTGATTTCTGAACTGAATCACAGGCACAATAAACACATTGAGCCAGAAACCAACTCCTGTGTCAAACTCATATTAACCGTTCCGCTCAAGGCTTCCACCTGAACTAATTTACCAAATATGAATATACATCTGGCAACCTCCTGAGTTCAAAGGCTTAATAGCTAATTTGCTCCTGAGCTCAATGCATTGAAAAGCATAAACATACCTGCTAATGTCACCATGGTGAAGACCTTGATCTTTTATTTTCAATGATGCATTCAGAAACTTCAAAAGAGCGAGATGTGATAAATGTGAATTCCAGCTGGATATTAAATATTAAGCTTTGAACTGGACTTCAGATGCTCAAGGTTAAGGGATGCGTACAGTGTCATTCAAATCAATTTATTAATGTTAGACATAATCGGATCACATTAAAGTAAAATCTTAATGATGTTTTACCTGTATGGCTCGTCTCCCAGGTGGTACGTCCCCAGCGCAGTGGGAAGACATCACTGGTACGACTCCTCTCACCTTCGTCAACGACTGTGTCTCCTTCACCACCAATGTTTCTGCCAGGTGAGTCACATGACAACCAGATGATGAGGTTTTTTTTTTTCCTTTTTTTCTTTTTAAATCTCTGTGTCTGAAACGTTTGTCATTTCTCACCCGTGCAGGTTCTGGTTAGCAGACTGCCACCAGATCCCAGAGACGGTGCCTCTGGCCACGCAGCTGTACAGGGAGCTGATCTGTGTTCCCTACATGGCCAAGTTTGTGGTGTTTGCCAAGATGAACGACCCAGTGGAGTCCAGGCTCCGGTGCTTCTGTATGACGGACGACAAGGTGGACAAGACGCTGGAGCAACAGGAGAACTTTGAGGAGGTGGCCAGGAGCAAAGACATAGAGGTATATGGTCATATTTGATTAATTATTGAATAATAATCTGTCAAAATGCAAGTTTTAAGAATACTTAAGCATATTTAAGCAAAATGTATTCTTATGAACCACCCTCTGATGAACATATCACGTTTTTAATTACTTCTTATCACACCAGTTTTTTCCACGTACATTATGGCAGATAGTTTTCTAATAGTTATAAATAGTTATTTTCAACTTTACATTTAATTTTGCAAGTCATGAGTAACAAACACAGTTATTTTATTATTCATTTACATATTTAGTCCATGTCTGGGGTCCATGTTGTCGAGGTTTAGACGTTTAACTCTTTTTCTGGAATACAACCTCAAAACACTGTATTACTGTACAGGGTTGCATTAAAGGGATAGTTCAACATTTTGGCAAATTGGCCCATTGCCACAATCCCTATAGTCTCGTAATGTTCCGTTATTATCTCATAGCGTGGTGAATGTGCAGGTCACAACTTGTCCACCAGAGCGTTTTGGAGTTGTTGGATTGTGTATTTGATGAGGGAAACCAAGAAATCCCATGAGCCTCCATAGCGTAGCTCTGAGCAGCTCACGGCTCTGCTCCACTGTTCTAAAAATAGGTTGCACTGACAATTAAAGGTAACAAACCTACTCCTAAAACTATAGGTTATTATGGCAATGGGCCAATTTGCCAAAATGTTGAACTATCCCTTTAAGTTGTTGACTGTGAATGCTGTTCTTACCCTGTCTGTGTGCTCTGTCAGGTTCTGGAGGGCAGACCCATCTATGTGGATTGCTATGGAAACTTGTCTCCTCTGGCCAAAGCCGGTCAGCAGTTAGTTCTTAACTTCTACGCCTTCAAGGAGAACCGCTTGCCCTTCTGCGTCAAGGTACAAAACAGCATGTCCTCCTCACTCGTTCATCACTGTCCTTCTCAGGGTGAAATGTGGAGTTGAAACACGGTGGGAAAAACTCACTGAAAGCCACTGAAAGTCACACGAAGTTGTCGAAACACGGCAGAACTGGGCACCAGACAGCGTTCTGGGCAAAAACAGCAACAAGCACAAGTTTGTCTCTGTAGTAACATCAGGTTAAGTGGTGACTGTTTTTGCTCTATTTGCCTTTATTGCCCCGTTCACCCCGCATTAGCTTTCAATACAATCTAAACCCAGACCACAGGATATGGCCTAGTTCCCTAGTTCCCATTGATCGACCCATTAACTTCACGTTATGCATAATCAATCCTCTTGCATCATATGGTGCTCTTGTTGTGAAAACTATTCGCATTGTGGGAACTAGATCACTTTATTACAGCATCAAAACAAAGTCATGAAAATGTCTTTTTCATGGCATCTTGTAATTCTTTCACCACAGTGCCAACCAATTTTATATCAAAATGTGTTTTTATCATAATAACATCAACCTCAGTGCAACACCACCTCTTTGTGCACCACTAGCAAAGGTTTTCTTCTTCCATTTACCACCACGCTGCAACATTTATTTTAATTCAGTCACAAGTTACAACGATAAAAAGCTGATGCCCAGATGCTGAAATTGATTAAATTATAATTAAAATAGCCACTGATTGTCCATGGATGGAGGAATCAGCAGAAGGACTGTAGCTACATAAAGAGGCAATCTTCTCTCTCCAGGTGAGAGACCCGAGTCAGGAGCCCTGCGGTCGTCTCACTTTCCTTAAAGAGTGTAAGACCATGAAAGGCCTTCCACAGACCGCCGTGTGCAACCTGAACATCACGCTCCCCGCGGTGAAAAAGGTAAGGTGGCGTTGAACTCACCATTCTCTGTTGTTGTCACCTCCATAACCATAACTCATGGTCAGGGTAGTTTCGGCCCCAATATCACTGATAGAAGAAGGACAGAGAAAGACTTTGGCCAAACTGCCGCCACTGTGTCTTTTATCTGTTTAAAGCTTCTCTCTATGTATATCGGTTATCTATGCAGTGGGTTCTTGTTCATTGGCTGTTTCATTATCTTCCTATCTATCTTTTGATTTGGATGACATGCTTTTTTGGCTGAGGGCTTTTATGCTGAAGGCTTTTTTTTATTATCAGGCTGGCTTTTTGTGGCTTGAGTTTGCTGTTTTTGCTATTGAGTGTTGGCGCTTTTTTACTTATTTTTCTTTATTATTTATTTGGTGTTTGTTTGGTCTGTGTTTTTTTTATTTTTTTTACTTTTGATTTGCTGAGTTTGCTATAGTGGCTTCTCTTCTCAGTTGGAGCTTCTGTCACTCACTCCTTTTTCACTCCCTGATGTTTCTTTTCCCCCCCTGCTTTCCATGTTACGTTACTTCCCCCCCTCCGTTTCTGCAATGCATCTTGGGAACCAGGAAATGGAGTCAGATGCCGAGGATGAGGTAAACCACACCCTCCCCACCATGTGCTGTCCTCTGCGCTAGATCTATAGCGGCCCTGCTCTGCTCATCATAGCCTTACTTATTATTTCCGCTTCTATGAGGGCATTAAAAGCTTTCCCTGTTCAAATCAACCTTTAGCTGCTCAGTTTTGCATGACGTATTGTAGATCTGGAGAGATATCTGTTTTATTCTTACCCTTTGCGCTCTACAGTATGTGACATACAGTAAGTGGCTTTGGAGTTTAGATATAATTACATTGTTAAGGCAAGACTTAACCTTATTAACATTAACTTAAAATTGATTGTAAGTACTTAGAAGTTGGAGCTCATAGCCGTATCACTAACTCAAGCTAATGTGCTTAGCTTGGCAATACCTACTGTAAGAACTTACAAAACTTAAGGCTGTAGTGCAGTGATACCTCTAAAGGGTAATTTACTGCCATTTTATGCAACTGTTTAAAATGGGCTTTGTTCTTATGTTAATACCAACTAATGCGGACTACTGGGTTTGCTTTAATTTGACAATATGAGGTCCAAATGTTGCTCATTTGGCAGCACTATACACTTTAGGGTGACCTAGAACTGATAGGATTTTGTGTTGTTTGCTATTGTTGCAGACTGAAAAGCCAGAGCGACGTCATACCTTTGCATCCCTAGCCTTACGTAAGCGCTACAGCTATCTGGCCGAGCCTGCACTGAGTGAGTTTGACATTTTCACTAACAAAACCCTTTGATGAGTAATAACAATGCCAGTTTTCGTGATAAGTTAGTTCACAGTATTAACAGTTTTAATTAACCTGTAAAATGCGTAATCAATATGTAGATAGAAAATGACTTACCTACTGTAATAAATGCATATTTCTCATCCTACATAACTTGCACTGTCCACATGCTTGATTACAACATGGTACATATTTTTTGCATGGGTCAATGAGTGGTTTTTAAGTTTTTGTGCTGTGCTTGCTCACGTTGTGAGTTGTGACTTTTTCTGGGTTTGTTTCCACTGCCGAGTTGTAGATGTCAAAATGCAGCAACATCAAAAATTTTTACTTGACCTACCGACACGATGTGTTATTGGCATTTTGGAGGGAGGTCAAACCAAAAATTTTGTGTTTTTCATTTGTCCCCCTCTGAGTTTAAAGCTCTTTTTGGCTTTGTGATGATGTCGCAGCTTTTATGTGGGACAAAAAATTGCATGGTAGGAGGTCTTGAGTTTTGAGCTTTCTTTCAGGTGTGTTTTTTCAGTTCTTCTCACTCTCTGCTTGTCAACACTTCTTATCAACCGTGCATGACAAAATGGGAAACACATTTTGTCATATTTTGTTTGTCATGAGATAAACGGAAAATGGAAACTTCTGCAGCCCATGGCTCTATTGTATCATAGTGTCTTTGGGGGAATTTGTCATTATGTAATTTTTTTGGATCAAACAGATAAAAGGCACTTTAAAAAGCGGATTGAAATCAGAGCCAGAATCCATTCAATGACTTCTGAAGTCCAAAGAGAGAAGTTTTGTGTTACTCCTGGAGCATTTGTCTCGCCATTTTTCTGTTGTCAGTTATTAGTCTATGCCATTGTCTCTGAATTTTTACTTTGCTGCTGAATGTGCTTCATTCAGTTTATTCATTACGTTGTTGTTGCTGTCGTTGTTCTTTGTGTCATCTTCCAATCGTGAATCACACGGGAACACGACTGTTTCTTTTCATCCATCTTCAGTCAATATTCAAATATCTTATCTCGGCACTTCATGAAACTGCTGTTTTTCCTTCCTTGATACCAGGACTGCGTCACTGACCAACTCTTCCTCCTCTGATCTCTTCTTCTTTCACATTTTTTTTCCTCCTTCCCCTTCCCCGACATGATTTTCTGTTATCTTTACTACTCCACATTCTTTCGATTGTTTTTCCCATTCCTTCTACACCATTATTTCTACAAATTCATCTGAAGAAACAGCAGTCGAACGAAGCACAGCAGCAAGAACACTGCCTGCTGGTTACCCTCACAAACCTGTCTTTCCAACCAGACCTTACCCATCATGGTCGACTGCTCCTATTACCGTCCCTGGCCAAACAAGGCCAGGAGTGGGGGGTCCCATCGGCTCTACCGATTCACCGGCAGGCTCACCAGCTGCTTCTCCATTGAAATCTGCCTGGCCCCTTTCTTCCCCATCACCTGCATGCACTGCAACAATCAAAGCTGCCCTTGGAGCTCAAGCACCAGCACCTTCCCTGTCATCCCCAGTTAAATCAGTTAGCGACAAAGTGTCCTCATCCCCCATCAGGTCTTACAGGACTATGCCTTCTCCCATCAAAACCGTTGTCCAGCAGGGTCAATACCCTGTCCAGGCGTCTGCCAGCCTTGTGTCCTCTGGAAGCCCGAGTAAACACGCCACAGATCCAGCATCCATCAAGAACCTTGCTTCAGCGTACACATCACGGACTTCCCCACTTCACACGATATCCAATGGTCCTGTACCAGACAGATCATCAGCACCCGCTTCGCCAAAGACATCATACAACATGTACAATGCTAATCTGCCTTTTAAAACTGCCCTTGGGTCCACAGTTGTGACAGAGGCTGTGGCACCAAACGTTCCCTCTGGTAAAAGCATCTCCAGCCTGTCCTCTTTGAAAACCGCTGTAGATTCAACGCTCTCATCCCGAGGAGGTAGAACGTCCCTCTCGTCTCTCTCTTCAACTGGACAGACGACCATTGCTTCCTCAGAACTGTCCACAATGAACGGACCAGTCTCGCCTGTCAAATATCCATCCTCCTCGTCCACACCATCTTCCCCTTCCTCTCGCGTCATCTCCGAGAGGAGTAGCAGCCTTCAGGAGAGGATTCAGGCCACCACACAGGCGGCAACCTCTGGTGTCAGTGCAGCCATAAATGAAGCTATAGACTCGTATTCTGTCTCGGGCTACGGCACTCTCAAAACACTGTCCTCTTCCCGTAGAACTGCAACAGCAAGCTCAGCTTATGGTTCCATGAGATCTGTAGTTGCTGCCCCCGGTGCAGCAGTTTCAACTAATTCGGTGACATTACCTGTGTATTCATTGGTAAACGTCATCCCAGAGGCGCCAGTCAAACCAGGGCCTGGGTCTCTCAAAATGGCACTTCCTGATTCCCCTCGTCCCTCATCCTCTCTGTCTTCCTCAATGGCTTCCTGCGTTACCACATCAAAAATAAATTCCCAATTGAAATCACCCCCGTTCATTACGCCCCCCATCGTCCACCCAACAGCGGCCTCCAACCAGGAGATACTAAAAGATGTAGCAGACATGAAAGAGGATCTGATCAGAATGTCAGCTATCCTACAGACAGACACACAGACAGCAGCCAAAACTGTCCAGACATCAAATACTGGTACTCCTAAAGAGACCAAGTTAGAGGAGGAGGAGACATATACTCTGGTTGAGAAAGTGAAAGAAGATTTAGTGAAAGTCAGTGAAATATTACAGAAAGATATCATGAGTGAAGGTAAGGGTAAGGCAAGTAAAGAGAGAGCCTCAGAGGATGAATGGGAGGAATTTTCCAAAGACGAGATTGAGGAGGCACAAAGAAGTACTTTCACAGACTATTACCCAGAGTTTGACGAAAATACACTCCTTCTCAAACGCCAATCCATGTCAAGCAAAGACTTAGAGTTAGCGAAAGTGGTAGACTATTTAACAAATGGCATGGCTGCCAACTCTCTATCTAAAATGACAGAGTTGAAATCTAAGTATGAGGAGGTGACAAAAAGGGATGGGGAGGAGAAACAGAAACGTGCTCTTAAACCAGAGCACAAACTCAAAATGCCTCCACCAGTTTCAGGCATGCTTAGGTCTCCCTCAGAGAAAGACCTGAGTAAACTTGCTGAGTCATATCAACAGGGGTCTGAGACTATTTTGGAATCACCCGAGGACCTGTCTCATGAGCAAGATAAAAGTCCCTTGTCAGACAGCGGGTTTGAGACCAGGAGTGAAAAGACACCGTCTGCACCTCAGAGTGCAGAGAGCACAGGACCTAAGCCTTTGTTCACAGATTCACCCATCCCTCCCTGCGTAACAGAGACCAGGACCGAAGTGGTCCATATCAGGAGCTATGAGCAGCCTGATGATCTTTGTGAGCCTCTTCTCATGGAGGATGCACCATCTGCTCCTCCTGCCATAGAGCCAGATCCAGTTTTAGTAAGCTCTACTAAAGCCCTACAGATGAAAATGCCGGAAGACGACCCCATGATGAACAAAAGCATGTGTCTTAAAGAGGAAACTCATATTACAACAACCACTAGAATGGTCTATCACAAGCCCCAACTTACTGATGGTGCTGAGATGAGAGAGGAGGGTATGTCAGTCAGAGATCTCATGAA
Source organism: Decapterus maruadsi (assembly GCA_030347415.2). Taxonomy (NCBI): domain Eukaryota; kingdom Metazoa; phylum Chordata; class Actinopteri; order Carangiformes; family Carangidae; genus Decapterus; species Decapterus maruadsi. The sequence continues at coordinate 4,382,303 of CM064888.1, read as the reverse complement.
GGCTTTCCAGTCAGGTAGGGATCCATCTAAAGAGCTGGCAGGGCTTTTTGAACACAAGGCTAGCCAGGATTCTGTCAAAGGTGATGAGCTGACCCCTAGATTCCTAGACAGAGACATTAAAACCAAACCCAAAGTTGAAAGGATAATTGAGGTTCATATTGAAAAGGGGCACAGCACAACAGAGCCAACTGAGGTTATTATCAGGGAGACCAAAAAACATCCAGAGCTTTACGTCTACAAAGGGGACCGTGGATTTAGGGAACTTACTGATTATGATGAGGCCCAACAGGAAGAGGAGGAGCTCACTGCCGAGGAAACCCTGCCCTCCTTCCTGGAAACATCTCGCGTGAACACTCCAGTGTCACAGGAAGAAGACAGTCGCCCAAGCTCTGCCCAACTCATGGCAGATGATTCGTATAAAGCCCTGAAACTCTTGAGCCAGCACTCCATAGAGTACTGTGATGATGAGCTGTCAGAGATCAGAGGCGAGTCCTATAGGTTTGCTGAGAAAATGCTTCTGTCTGAGAAACTTGATGTGTCCTCAACTGCTCACTCTGACACAGAGGATTCGGCAATGACGACTGACAAGAATCGTCTAATTCATGAGGAGGTTGGTGGTCGTAGCTCTGAGAGCATTGGTCATCAGCAAGGAAGCCCAAAAAGAGAGTTTGTCTCTAAGTCATCCAAAGATGGTTCCCCTAAATCTGGCAAATTCATGCACAGGGATGAACCCCCTCCGTTTGATAAAGTGACAGTGCTCCATTACTCCACAGATCAGGGCAGCCCCAAGCATGCAGTTTGGATGAGATTTACAGAGGATAAGCATGACAGAAGCAGGGATAAGCTGCTTTATGAGGATAGGGTGGACCAAACTGTGAAGGAAGCTGAAGAAAAGCTCAGTGAGGTATCTCAGTTCTTCCGTGACAAAACAGAGAAGCTCAATGATGAGCTCCAGTCCCCTGAGAAAAAGCCTATGAGACGAGAAGTAAAGGAACCAAGGTCCTGGCCTAACTCAGCCTGCAGTAGCCCAGAGAAAACACAGCAGAAACCTAAGGCGGGAGAAGATGGATTCAGTAAAAGCAAAGTCAGGGAGCCTCCAGTTGGTAAAATGTTTGGAAGCTCCCCAGTAGCTGAAAAGAAAAGCTCTAGTTTACCAAGCAGCCCCCAGAAAAGTGTCATCCCTCATACCAGTGATGATAAAATTAGGCAACAAACTAGGACCAGTGAATCTGCACCCTCTTCTCCTGCTCATGTAAAATCAACATCCAAGGTTAGTGCTGTAAGAATGAAGTTTGAATCAGAGGCTCAGAAACAAAGTCAGTCTAGTCCAACTAAAATTCCCCCTCCAGTGCAGCCAAAACCTTCAGTAAAGAAATTACAGGAGAGCAAACTTCCTGTTTATCAGTTCTTTACTGGAGGAAAAGCATCAAAAGAAACGTCAGAAAGTGAAAGCTTGCAAAAGGATGTTGTGCAGGATAAATGTGCTGCCACAGACAGCAGTAAACCTGCTGCAGTATCATCAACATCTAAATCCCCAAAACATGTAGGAGAAAAGCTACCAAACAAAAACATCTCAGAGGCCCCCATACGAAGAACAATTGTTGAAACTGAGACTGATAAAGCAACTACTAAAGGGAAAGATATCCATTCCAGTATTACTCAGGAAATCAAAGAAAGCAATAAAGTCCAGAACATTCAGACATCTATTGTTCAGGACGCTGTTAGATTACTAGAGAAAGGGAGTGATGCTAAAAAATACCAACAAATAACGAAACGTGAGCCTGCTGCTTCCACAGAAGTAAAAGCTGAGCTGCCCAAGAAAGATAGCGAGGAAACGCTAAATAGAAATCTCAGAAAAAAGACTGAATCTCAAATACCCGTAAGAGCAACCTCTACTTTAGATAACGACCTCACAAAGAAACAGGCCGTAACCAAACCCTCGCAGATACCTACACTATCGAAGACCAAAGCACAGATGAGTCTTGAGACAACCCCAGTAAAAACAGACGAAAATATAACCTTTGAAATTCTGGATAATGCACCCAAAGATTCCAACTCCAACAATCTTCCGAGCCCGAGAGAAATGCTGGAGAATGTCTTAATTCCTCCAGCTGCCACAACGACCAAAGAGAACTTCAAGGGCATCAAAACATTACCCGTTTATGTCAGTGTCCAGGTAGGCAGGCAGGCAGAGAGGGAGGCCAAAGGAGCACTGCACACAGTCAAACAGAAATCCAGCTCAGCACTCAGCCCCATAAGCCCAGAGGATGACACACTAGAACAGGTGTCATTCATAGACAGCTCAGGTAAAAGCCCCATCACACCAGAGACCCCCAGCTCTGAAGAAGTTAGCTATGACCTCACGGTCAAGACCCCTGATGGCTTTCTGGGATTCCTGACAGGGCAGCCCAGTCCCATCATGGAGGTATCTGAGGAATTGGAGGCAGATGACCAAGGCAAAGTTTTCTCTTTTAAAGATGCCCTCCCAGAAAAGAAAACTGATATTCGCACCACCCAAGCAGACCTAGATAATGCTAATAAGCGAGAAACAGAAGTTAATGATAACCTGCAGGAATTAGCCAATAGATTGAACCAGCAAGAGACAACAACCAATGGCGAGTATGATGAAATAACAGGACAGGAGCATCATGATGTCTCAAAAGACAAAGGTATTGCATATATTGAATTCCCTCCCCCTCCCCCTCTAGATTCAAACTCAGAAATTTCCGACCCAGAAAGGAAAGGTTCCTGTGCCTCCTCAGAGACTGAGACAGAAATGATGGAGGTGAACTTACAGGAAGAACATGACAGGCATCTGCTGACTGAGCCAATTATACGAATCCAACCTCCTTCCCCGGTACCTCCCGGGGATGACGACAGTCAGTCAAACGGTGATGATGAGGCAGACACCGATGATGATGAGTCAATCTTTCAACCGATTCCTTGTAAGAAATTTACTTTCAAGGTTCCCGAGGAAGAGGACAGGAGAAAGGAGAAGGAAAAGGCTCTTAAACCCAAAAAACATGACAAAAATGGAAATAACAAAGAACTTAATGGTGGCACCAATGGCACCAATGGAACCAATGGCTCCAGTGGATCCAATGGATCCAATGGTTCTAAAGGTTCTAATGGAAAAGCAGAGGACTATGATTATGAGCAAAATGGAAATGACCAGTCAATAACAGACTGTTCATTGGCCACAACTGCTGAATTTTCTCATGACACAGATGCAACTGAGATAGACTCTCTAGATGGATATGAACTCCAGGATGAGGATGATGGCCTGTGTGAGCAGGCAGATTTACGGCTGTTTGGTCTTCCAGACAGCCGGAGAGACGTCTGGGCAACAGACACATTTAGGTCCACTGACCGCTCTTTTCCTCCGACCAAACTTGAAGTTATCGAGGAGGAAAAAACCCCAGAGGAATGTCAAAAGGACACTTTCAAAAAAGATGCTTCCTCAGATGATGGTAAACCTGATGCTAACGGTAAAGATGGGGTTACAAGTAAGGAGCAAAAACCCTCGGATAAAGAGGGATTTTCAGACACTTACTTTAGTTATAAGTTAGAGGAGGAGTTTAACTCTCCTTTTAAGACTGTTGCCACTAAAGGGCTAGACTTTGACCCCTGGCCCAGTAAAAGTGGTGAAGAAGATATCGTTGACATGGGAGGTACAAGGGGAAGCAATGGTGAGCCTAAGCCTTTTGGACTTGCAGTGGACGAACAGTCTCAGGCCACAACACCAGACACTACCCCAGCCCGAACGCCAACGGACGATAGCACGCCGACAAGCGAGCCAAATCCATTCCCCTTCCATGAAGGGAAGATGTTTGAGATGACACGCAGTGGTGCGATTGACATGAGCAAGAGGGACATGGTGGAGGAGAGGCTCCAGTTTTTTCAGATTGGTGAGCATTACTACTCGGCGGGCAGGTACAGTGTCAGAGACTCAGAGATAAACGCCTCCTCACAACACAGGGATCATTTTAGTGCTCAGGATCCCACAGATACCTCAATAGTCCCTCAAGTCTCCATTCAGACTACCACTGTGCAGCTAGAAATATCAAATCTGGCTGGCAGTTACAGCACATGCAAAGACTCAACTTCCAATACTGAGCCTACATTTTCCACTTTTAGATCAGGATTCAAGTTGTCATCTGACAAAACATATGATGCATCAAATAGCAGTTCTAAATGTAGAACAACAGGCACCTTTGATAATATAACCTCAGGATCAGCTGTAGATAGTTCTTACTCTGTGACCTCAAACTACACAGATTGTTCTAATTTTACCGCATCATCAGGCGTGACAGATTATTTTTCAGTTCCTTCAGGTATGTACAAACAAAGCGACTATTTGGATTGGATCTCAGAAAGTCAGAACAGTTATTACCAAAGCACAGATTACTCTTTCGCACCTTCACAACAGACACAGAGTAGCAATACCAGTAGCAACGTCCCTGTCTCCCAGTATGACCATTCAGATGCCGCTCAGGCCAGAAGTATTGTGTACAACATGTTGTCCGCTGGACTGCAGGAGATCAGCAGGATAGAAGCGTCCTTCAACCAGCTAGAGGTGAACAGCAGGGAAGGCAGGATTTGTCCTAATGTAGCAATAACAAACATGGCAGCCAAAGAGGTCAAACCTCAGATATGCAAGTCCAGGTTACCAGTGAGGGTGCCCAGCCACAAACTATGCAGCCACAGTCGACGAAGAGTGAAAGACGAGGCACAAAAAAACGCAGATAAATTCAAAGTCAGGGAACATACGATACATAAAGTCAGGGAAAGATTGGACCCTTTTGATAATTCATTTCCTAAATCTAAAATCCCAGTGATGAAAGCCATTAAATACCCTTCTTGTTCCCGGGAGAAGAAGCAAGTTAGAGCCAAATCTTCAGTGACTGAAAGAGGCATTAAATCTAGCAGGGATAATAAGCAGCAAATTAAAAGCAGATCCGGCACCGAGCAAAGATCTAGTTCAGTGAAAACCCCAAGAAGAAGTAGCACAAATGAGACTGCGAGAAAGAACAGCGTAGTGATCTCGAAAAACTTTAAAACGAGGTCTGTCACTAGACAGGTAGCTATCCCTGTGGACCAAACCATTCCCAAGGAGGCTGAGACAAAGTTAGAGGGGAAAACTCTGCCCACTGAGGACGAAGAGAGCTGCAGCCTCAGCACTACCAGGAACACTTCCCTGTCAGAGCCATCTAGAGCCTCTAGAAGTTCCTGCCCTTCACGCACCTCTACCTGCACCTCCACCACCACCACCACCACATCAACACCATCTGCTAGAGATGTGAGAGCTGAGGTTGAGCAGGCCAGCAGTGAGAGGATGAGGAGGAGGAGCAGGAGGAAGAGTAGGCGGACACATGGAGGGAAGGAGCAGGAGCACAAGGAGCAAGGGAGTCAGGTTGAACAACCAATCACGGCTCCTGTCACGGAGAACCAGACTAGTTTGTAAACTCTTTCTAAACACTTATTTATATACTTTATATCTTTCTCTATGAGATGCATGTAGCTGTTGTGGGTGCTTTGTGATGTGACGTTGTAAGTGTAGCTGTCACTTCTTCCTCTTCTTCTTCTTCCTGTCATTCTTCTTCGTGATTTGTGTCCTGTGCTGTCCGATTTAGACAAAGGATAAAACACAGACACTCCAAAAATGTATCTCTGGATCCAAGCACAAGATTTTATTTCTGTTAAGGTTAAGACAACCGGATAGTTTTACCTCGTAGGAAGTAACAACCATCTGACAAGACTTGTGCAACAGATTACAGTGAGAAGGTACAGGAACTACATTATCAAAATAAGTGTCAGTATCAGTTTGAGAGAAGAAACACTTCAGAGTAAACATCCCTTTCTGAGTTTAAAGGCAGCCTTGCACCTCACCACATGACACCACACCACTCACCTCCACTTTAGACACAATCGAGACCGAAATGTGAAGTGATTTTGTGGGGTACAACATGATCTTCTTGTGTTTGTTTTGGTCTGCTTGCCTGGTTGGTTGGTTGACTGGTTGGTTGGTTTGTAGATTGGTGGTTTACTTTTGCTCTCTTGGAAATCGCTGTGAAAACAATCCATCGGCTGAACTTGACAAATCACGTGAACGTCGGCCGCACAGGAAGTTGTCCGCCAAAAAAAAACACTTGTGTGACTGAATCGCTCTTGATTTCAAGTTGAAGCCATAGATTGTTTTTATCAGTGGGAGGGAATGTTGCCTGACGGTAGACTGTTTGTTGTTAGTGATGTGATACAGAAATCTTTATCTCTGAACTCTTACTACTAATACTACTACTGTACTACTGAACATCAAAGTATTTAGTGTGAACATTTTATTTTGTATCTTTTCTGGCCTCACACATCCTCATGCTTGAGATTTATTTTTATATTATCAGATTATGTTTAATAGCAGGTTTGTTAGAGAGATGATAATAAGTGGGTTTAAGCTTTTAGAAAGAACCAGGCTCTTTATTCTAAGCTAAGCTAACAGTTTCTTGGCTAGTTGTGTCAATCATTATCTAAACTGAATCACTGGGGAGAGTCTGGCCAGAAAAGTTGTATTATTTTTCTAAGGTGAGACATGGGACAGTGAGCTAAAGTTGATCTTTACATACAATGAACATCACATCAGAAAATGGGGGAAAAAAAGGCGAGTTTTATGGTTAAACCACATTAATATCAACAGACTTCAGTTCACAATCCCAATCTCTTTTCTTCCATTTAATGTCATTGTTCCTCTCTGCAGCCATTTTATTCGAACCTGGTTTACTGTAATTCTGGGGATGGTTGTCATAATACCACACATTAACTGTTCCTTGTCCCGCCCCGCCCCTGCCCCCCCTCCTCCTCCTCCTCCTCCTCCCTGCCTCCTCACGCAGGCCCTCAGAGTCCCTGTGAGAGAACAGACCTCCGCATGGCAATAGTAGCTGACCACCTCGGACTCAGTTGGACCGGTGAGTCTGCACATACCTCACACACCTTGTCACATTTTGCCAGAAGCAAAATATGAAGCAATTCCATAAAACTGTGCACGGTGAAACCGCAGCAGAGCTGGAAGTAAATCAGTTTCATTCAGATCAGTTTAACTGTGTGAGCAGAGGGTACAACTTGTGACATGATGCAGAAGTGTATTTTACATCAGTCTGACTGGAATCCAGCCAAAAACCATTAGTTTCACAGTGTCTGTTGCCACCTGGTGGACGAAGAGTATAAAATATCTGGACTTGGCAGTGCTGCAGTGGCTGTTAAAATCACATACATCAACACCAACTACACACATACAGTACAACATCTAAGCAGAGGAATCACAAAAAGGCAAATTGCATTGTAACTTTCCATATTAATTTAAACACAATCACCTCATGTTGTGACATATTAAGAGTGAGGACTGGAAAATAAGTTAAGTAGTACTTAGATTAATAATTAATCTAATTAAAAAGCTTGCATAAGAATGTATTATGCTTGCATCTCTGTGTGTAAGTGTATTTAAGAGGGACAGAGTGATGCTAGTTGTGTACATACTGAGCAGAGCTCAGGGTGTGGCCTCTGCAGCCTGTCCACCTGCACTGCAGCACTGCCCCACGCCTGTGTGCATGTGTGTGCGTGGGTGTGCCGTCATCCTTTTTTTAAAGTGTGCACGAACGCTGGCCGCCGTAGTCGCGTGCCTCGCTGTCTGGTGACCGAGTGAGTGCTTGTGCAAAGGGAAAAGAATCTAATCCATATTTAATGTGCGTTCCTGTTGTGGAGCTGCAGTGAACGAGCTGCTCTGCTGAACATCACGTTCCCCTGGTTTCAGATTTATGACCCGTGTGCTCGCCCGTACGGCAGCACTTCACTCCTGCATTATCTTTAGATCATGTTTGGCAACAACAGCTGTTAACTAAAGGAGCAATAAGCAAATATACATACAGTATAAGTATGGTGGTGATTTAAAAACCAGCTGGAAGGAATGTTATTTAATGTGATGCTGCAAACTTGAAATCTAATTTTAAATGTCAGCCTCCTCTTAAACTGTATGTTTTTTTTTCTTGCTAATTATCGCCACTGTTTTGTTTTTTGTTTTTTTGTGCATTGCTGCACACGTTAGTATTTCCCCTGTGGTGCACTGTGCAAATTGTGTGTCAGTAAACACCTCTTCATCAGATAACTGCCAGTTTTCAAGCACCGCTGCGTTTGTGAAAACATTTTTTAAGGCGGCACCGTTAAGGCCCTGAACCAGGCTAACATTTAAGAAATGCATCGCTGTAACTGTTGTGTTTGTTGTGTGTGGTTGCAGAGCTGGCCAGGGAGCTGGATTTCTCTGTGGATGAGATCAACTTCATCAGGGTGGAGAACCCCAATTCCCTGACAGCACAGAGTTTCATGCTCCTAAAGAAATGGGTGCACAGGGATGGTAAAAATGCCACAAGTAAGAGACACAACTTTAATTCATATCCAGCTCTACTTTTATAGATAGATAGATAGATAGATAGATAGATAGATAGATAGATAGATAGATAGATAGATAGATAGATAGATAGATAGATAGATAGATAGATAGATAGATAGACTGTGCAATGTGTTTAACTGATCCTGGGTCTTTACCTCCTCTCTTTCTTTCTCTCTCTCCAATAGCGGACGCTTTAACCGCGGTGCTGACTAAGATCAATCGGTTGGATATTGTGACTTTGCTGGAAGGGCCCATATTTGACTACGGTAACATTTCAGGCACACGCTGCTTTGCCGATGATAACGCAGTATTCCCGGATCAGTCCGATGGTAAAGTGTAGCCCACCCTAGCTGAACTATCAGTCTATCTCTCAGTCTATCCCTTCACCCTTCTTCACCTCCTCTCTCGGCTCAGATAGTCAGACCTGACTGTGCAAACTTAACACAACAACAACAACAACAACAACAAGAACCAATCGGGCCTGAGCAAAAACAAAAACAGTGGAAGTTAATTTACCAAAAGTCGATCAAACGACTTGATGCTCCAGCAGGTTCATTGAGCTCATAGTTAATGGACCGTCAGGTAATAAGAGCATTAGTGTTCACCCCAGTCAGCTTGTTAGTTTTCCAACACTGGGCAGTGCAATGCATTTGTAGCACTCAGTCATTGGAACATGAATGGCAAGTGATGATAGATTTTTTTTTCGGGTGATGATCAATAACATTTAAAAAGAACAACAACCAAAAAACAACAACTTTACATTCACTTAATCAATGATTTTTAATTGAGGGCAGGAAAATTTGTACCATTACAGGTGCATGACACTTTTTAAATGTGTGTGATTGGTTTGTTTTTTTTGTAAATTATGTCCAGAAGCATGGTCCAATGAGATGAACCGGCGTCTCTGTCCCATCTGATCAATGTATTGATGATGATATCGATTGATAATTGGAACAGAATGAAGCGCATTGTTCAGCTGGGATGAAGCATCGGTTCAGAATTTGGTTAAACAATAGTTATGTTTATGTGTACGTTAAAAGTTTCATCGATTTGTGCTATTAAAATACATAAAAACATAATTATTACAACCAATGTACAACAACAGCATGTTCGCTTTAAGCAGTACGACTAGTCCCTTCATCTTTTCTTTCTTTATTTCTCTCTTTTTCTTTGTAATTGAAATTTAATTTAAATGTGGCAGACGCTGGTTTTCTCTGATTTTGACAAGACCCAATGAGGGCCGTTTCAGAATCTGAAGAAAATATATTATATTATAGATTATTTTAATTTAAATTAGCCTGTTTAAAGTTACAGTGTGAGGTAAAACAACAGCAAGTACTTTGAAACACTGATGTAGTTTGACAAACTCAGCTCAGTCAGATCTGAACAGATTGTGTGTGTATCACAAACATGAAACACATATTTATATATTCACAGGATGAATTATCTCCTCATGTATCTCAATAAGCTGCTTGAACAATCAAAACAAAAAGAGAATAATCTTGTATTTTTCCACTGGAAACAGACACTCTGTTACTTTTAATTTGCCAAAAATATTTCAAATAATAAATATTTTAGAATTTAATTAACATTTTCCTACTGCAGTTTCCTTGTAAGTCACAAAATCAAGGAAACAAACCGCCCTAACGAATAAAAAATATCACACCGAGACTAAATTCTGAAATGGGCCTCGTTGCAGATTTGTTCAAATTTAGTTTTGGAAGAAGTCGTCTGAATATGAGGATCAGTGTTTGTGTCGACGAAAGCTGATCTTTCTGTGAAGATGAACCCAACATTTAACAGATAACAAAAAACAAAATGCATGGCTACAGCTTTGTTTATGTGTTTATGTGTGTGTGTGTGTGTGTGTGAGAGGAGCTGCCTGTACTGATGTTGTCAGCTTGCACTAATACACTCTTAACACTCTTCAAATGGGTGGAGCCTTTTCAACACATCAGCGCACCGGGGGAGTCGTACTGTATGTGTGTATATAGTATATATATATGTGTTTGAGAGTGTGCAATGCGGCTCACGTTGAGCTCCGCCCCCCCTCCCCCACCCCCACCCACACCCTCCTCCTCCTCCCCCCGGACGCCGCTCCACATGGGTTGAAAACGAAACACCTCTTTTCAAAGTGTCCAGTGTGTAACTCTGTTTGTGTCGCTGCTGCTGGTCGCTGTGACTCCAGCTCTCATCTCCTGGGTTTCCTCCTCCGAGCCGCCCAGCCTCCTCGCTCCACTGCAGCTTCTCCTGCTTTGAGACCAGCAGACTCCCCGCCTTCCTCCTCCTCCTCCTCCTCATCTTCCTCTTCCTCCTCCTCCTCCTCCTCCTCCTGCTGCTGCTTCTGAGTGACTAAGGCCCAATCCCATTTCTCTTTTATACCCCTACCCCTACCCCTACCCCTTGCCCCTCGCCCCTTGAAACGGAGCTACAAGGGGTAGGGGTAGAAAATCAACCCCTATGAATTGGGATACCCCTTCAACAGTCACATACGTCATCACGTAGTCTTCACTGGCTTTACGTAAGCTGATGCGCCGAGCTTTTGCCAGAAATCAAATAGCCTTGTACCATATAACTTAATAAATATAAGATAGAACTTAATGCAGGCTGATCGGTTCATTGTAAAACATTAATTTATTGATGTAAATGTGGTGATTTCCGTGTACAGAACCCAGAGGCAGCGGATGTCTGATACCTACACACATGAAGCTCTTTTCATTCAAAATAATAATGCTCCAGTCAGAATTGTTAAGTTTCATTAATGAGACTAATATTTAAATGCTAAAAATAATTTAACCAGCCGGTGGTAAACTCTAAAAACCTGGGGTATGTTAATTAGCGACCGTCTTTTCTCCCAGGACGAGGACGTAATGTCCGGCAGACCGGCGCTGAAGACCGGCTGCTGCCTCGGTGAGGAGCCGCTCCTCCTGGAGCTTCGCTCCTTCTAACCGCCGTCATTTGGACAAACTAACCGCACATTTGGGACCTAAACCGCTACTTTCTCGCATGAAAATGTTTTAAAATGACATAATAACAGCGCTGCAGTGAGAAATAAATCAGCTTTTCGTTTTACCCACCGCTGCCGGTTGCCGCCAGATGCATTCCTTTTCATACCCCTCCGTTTGGAGTGTGCCTCTGAAAAATCTCCGTTTGGAGGGGTATATAGCCCTACCCCTTTCCCCTACCCCTCCGTCCTAACGGGAATTGGGACACCCCTACCCCTACACGTGAACGCGCAAAACGGAGGGGTAGGGGTGAGGCGTAGGGCCAAGGGGTGAAATGGGATTCAGCCTAACTCCCCCTAAACGCCACTAACCAGCTAATTCCCACCAGCGGCTAATTTTCTGCTAACTTCAGCTTCTTCTGGATCCAGTTTCCAGCTCCTGCTCTCCCCACGCCCCCCTCCCCCCGCCACCACGCTCCCACTCCCACCCTCCCCACTGAGATCATCAGGCTGCTAGAGTAACTATGGAAACGCAACAGCGCCCCCTGCCGCCCACTAACGGCTGCTGCAGCTGCAGATCCCTCTCCTGCCCCCAAAACCCTATGGCACCATTAACAGCTGCTGTGTGGCAAACATTACCCATGACTGAGGATTTCTACCGGCTTATGGAGGAGTTTTTAATCTATATATTCTTTAATTACGCAAAAAATACATATATGTTGTTTATTATGTCGATTTTATCTTGACAGAAATCACTTTTTCTGATATTTATATGCTTCAATTTCAACACAATCTTTCTGAAACTGAATTATAGTCTTGATAATGTGGTGGTTTTTGTATGTATAAAGTGAATTATCAGTCATTTAATGTCTTAGCTGGTCCCACAATGAGAGAATAGGAGTTAGGGTGATCTTTGAAACATACATTTATCAATTTTATTTTTGATAAATAATTAATTTCACATTTACAATTTATTAAAAATGAGTTTAAACTTTAAAACGACATCATATGTATAGGATGAAAGCGCTCTGTTTAACTGCAGCTGAGCGGCTCACTGCCTGCTGCTGACCCACTGTGTTATTCTTTGTTAGTACAAAATATACAACACACAGTTTATAGTGTACTGCAGTAAAAAGTTGGGACTCAGCAGTTGTTGGAAAGGATCTCTGGAGGATTTTTCTTCTTCTCAGTAAATATTTGTTCCCCCCATGTCCCCTGCAACTTCTAACTCACAGCTGAACAAAACTTTAGTTCACCCAGATCCTAAACCCCGTCCTCCTCATAAAGACTTTTATCTCCTCTCCTGTTCTGGATGTTTTTTCCTGGACGATGCACAAAGTCTGTTCTTGCTTCGTCTGCTCGGATCAGCAATCCCATGATTCTGGTCTGCAACGACGTCTTTGCTTCTGCAGCTTCTTCAACATTAAGCCTCTGCGTGTCTTCGTCGTCGTCGTGTCTTCATTTCACCGTCTGTGCATTCATGTGTTAACTGCTCTGTTTGTCTTTTCATTCAAGTCTTGTCTGATTGTCGTTCTCTGTTTGTTTGTTTGTTTTTCTTGTGATGATTGAAATAGCTCCAAAGCTCCTCAGATCTCCCACCTTCCCTCTGTGTCCCCGAACGCCTCACCCTCTCACCCCTCCCTGCCTCGCCTCCATCTCCTCTTCTCCTCCTCTTTTCTTCAGCCACATCACCGCTCTGTCCCTCCCCTCCCCCCCCGCTGTCCCGTCTCCCTCCTCCGTCTTCAACTTCCCGTCTCCCCCGTCCACTCCTCCCGTGTACCTCCTCCCCGTCGCTCCCGTCCTCCCCCACTTCTTCTCCCTGCCTTACTCCCCTCCTCTGCCCTCCTCCCCTCGCAGCTCCCTCAGCTTCTCCACCTTCTTCTCCTTCCCCCGTTGTTTTCCTCCCTCCCCCCTCTGCCTCCCCTCGTCCCCTCCGTCCTCCTCCATCGCTCCTCTCGTCCTCCTCCCACCTCCTCGCTCTGCGTCTCCTAAATCCATTAAACCGTCCCCCCTTCTTCCCTCTTCTTCTCCCTCTTTTCCAACTCCTCCTCCTCCTCTTCCGCTTTCTCCCTCTTTCCATTTCCCCTCTCCTCCCGCCTCCCCTCCCCCCTCCTCTCCTCTTCAGCTTCCTCCCTCCTCTTCCTCCCCTTCTTCATCCTCCAACTCCACTCTCTCTGCTTCCTCCTCTCCTCCCTTTGATCGCCACCGCCCTCTTTCTCCCCCGTCACTCCCTCCCCCCTCCTCCCCTCCTCCCTCGCCCCTCCCCCCCGGTGTCCCCCGTCACTTCAGGCGGGATCGTTCGGTCCCTGAACTTTACATCTAGACGCCTGTTTGTCGCTCTGCTCTTCTTCTTCTTCTTCTTCTTCTTCTTCTTCTTGCCTTTTGTTTCAATCAACACAACTAACCTACCTGGACTCAGCTCAGGCTTTGGCTCATTAACTGCAACAATCAACTGAGCTGATGAGCTTGTTTTAAAGTGCTATAATGAAGACCCCCCCCCCCTCCTCCTCTAAACAACCCTCCTCGTTAACTTCACAAAATCAGTAGCTCTGGTTTTGACGTGTGGGTCTGACGTTAAGTGCTTTAACAAAAGGCTTCTCTGATTTAAGTGCCACTTAAAGCAGTTCCTCCAGCGACATTACAGTGACTGACTGTTCATGGTAGATTTTATACGTAGCCTATAAATATATATTTATGTGAAGTTTCTGTCTCACTTTTTTTTTTTTTTTTTAATATTCTGCCTTTGGTACTTTTCAATTTCTCTGTTTCCATCTCTTTGTGATCTGTTCATGTGTCTCCTCTGCAGAGCTGCTTCAGCAGTCACACAACACGTGTTGGAAACTTGAAGCTGTAATCGGTGATCAAGTGATTTGTCTTTGTCAATAAGAGGCAGCAGAATAAGCTGTTAAGTTAAGGTCTGGTTATTGAGTTAGAAAACAGCTGCTTATTCACACATCCAACAACATTAGCATTGATTTTAATGATGGAATCAAGTTCAATATCCACTTTCTTGTTCCTCTGTTTTGGCTCCTAAATATTCACCAGCTGGTCACTAACTTCATCCAGCTGTTGATGTCTATTACAGATGTGAGAAGTATCACCAAACCCTGTAGTTAGTCTGAGCTCTACAGGTCTGAGATCAGCTTTTTAGCCACATTAGCTCTTAGTTTTTTTGTTTTTTCACCCACAAATCCCACTCTACCTAACTTCCTGTCAACATGAGGCAGCTGAAAAACCACTGACAATCCACATTTCTATCAGGAATAAACAAGAAGTAAACACAATCATCAACTCCCAGCTGAACACAGTGGAGCATTAAGATCCTAAAGGGATAGTTCAACAGATTGGCCCATTGCCATAATCCCTATAGTCAGTTAATTGTTGGTGCAAGCTATTTTTAGAACAGCGGAGCAGAGACGCGAGCTGCTCAGAGCTACACTACGGAGGCTCATGGGATTTCTTGGTTTCCCTCATCAAACTCATCAAATACACAATCCAACAACTCTCTGGTGGACAAGTTGTGACCTGCACATTCACCACGCTATGAGATAATAACACAACGTTACGAGACAATTTGCCAAAATGTTGAACTATCCCTTTAAAGAGCCACATGATTAAATTTAGTAGAGGAAAAACAGATCTAAAATGACTCCTAATCATTGGAAATGTTGCAGGATGTGTGAATAGACTGATGTTTATGAGCTACTTCCCTTAAACAGCTGCATAAAGTGATGGTTTGTTGCTCCTCTCTGCTGCCCCCCAGTGGCCGAACCAGTCACTGCAGCTTTAAACTTTGACTTCCTCCTGTGTGACCGTTGAGCAGACGCTGCCTTTAGATGTTACAAGTGTTTCTCATTTCATCACCTCCACCACTCTACCTCTCCTCCCCCTCCATTCCCCCCCTTTTTCCTTTCCTCTCCCTCTTCGATCCCCTTACCCTCTAATCCTCTACTCCTGCCATCCACCCAGGATACCACAATATAGATCTGGAGCTGCAAACCCCCACAGAGCTGAACTACGAGCCCCCCACCCCGCTGCGCAAAGACGACTTCTTTAGCGAGGGCGAGGCTAGCTTAGACTCCCCTAGCAAGACCACGCTCACTAGACCTAGCGACCTCTCCCTCACTCAGACCACCAGCACCAGCAGCAGCGACCCGGTAACGGTCGCCCCGGCGAAGGGCCCCCGCGCCCAGGAGCCCACCATCGTCAAGGCAGAAGACACGACTCTGACCTCTGGAGGACAGGTGGTGGAGGAAGAGCTGGTTTCTCACGAGAGGCCGGAAAACGACAGGAGAGCAGTGGAGAAATCGGGAGCAGAAGATGTGAAGGCAGCGGAGGGGAAACAAACAGAGGACGCAGCCTCGGAAGTTCCTCAAGGAAACGGGAGGCAGGAGAGAGGAGAAGAAGAAGAAGAAGAAGAAGAGGATGAGGAGATGACGCAGGAGCGGCTGCAGAGTCTGCTGGAGGACATTCAGCTGGAGGGAGGCTTGGAGGAGGACGAGGAGATGACAGAGGAGAAGGTGAATGCCATCCTCGAACAAGTACGGCAAGCAGAAAAGGACGTGTGTTCAGTTCCAGGTTGGAGAGGCGAGATGTCGGACGCGATCGCAGAGTCGTCGTCGTCGCACGGCGCCGCGGAGGGCAGGTAGGATCTGATAACGTCCAGGCTGTCTCCCAGTGTTTCACAACTTCTCCTCCTCCTCCTCTTCACTGTGTGTTTTTGCTCCCTCCTCCAGCCCGGAGAGTCTGGCTGATTCCCGGGAACAGCGGCCGTCGCCGGCGGCTCAGACCGACGCACAGAACGGAGGTCAGAGCGACGCCGCCAGGAACGGGAAGGAGAAGAAGAAGAAGGGATCTCAGGAGGACAGCAGCACAGCGGGACCAAGCCGAGGACGGGAGGACGGAGGAGACAGGTCCCAGCACAAAGTCCAGGTGAGAGTTTGTGGTGGTGACTTATCCAGAGATGTACGAGGGTTAAAGGGATAGTTCAACATTTTGGTAAATTGGCCCATTGCCATAATCCCTATAGTCATAGCAGTAAATTCATTCCCTTTAATTGTCGGTGCAAGCTATTTTTAGAACGGTGGAGCAGAGCCGTGAGCTGCTCAGAGCTACGCTACGGAGGCTAATGGGATTTCTTGGTTTCCCTCATCAAACTCATCAAATACACAATCCAACAACTCCAAGTCTGTTTGATGAGGGAAACCAAGAAATCCCATGAGCCTCCGTAGTGTAGCTCTGAGCAGCTCACAGCTCTGCTCCACCATTCTAAAAATAGCTTGCACCAACAATTAAAGGTGACGTACCTACTGCTATGACTATAGGGATTATGGCAATGGGCCAATTTGCCAAAATGTTGAGCTATTCCTTTAAATTCTGTTTTCCTTCTCCCAGTTTCTGTGAATCTCAGGTCATTTCTGTGGTGAAAACATGTCAAAATGTTAAACTCACTCACAAACACACAGGGTTCATTAAGAAGAAGAAATTGTATTTATAAAGCACCTTTCCCAGACAACACTCACTCAAGTACTCAAGTATTTACTCAAGTAATGCAATGATTCATTAACGTCTGTCAGGACCGAGTCAGAGCTGACGAGTCCGGCTCTGACGAGGAGACCACTGTCACCACCAGGGTGTACCGCAGACGGGTCATACTGAAGGTGTGTGTGAGTCTATGTGTGTGTGTGTGTGTGTGTGTGTGTGTGTGTGGCCTGCAGGCAGTGTGCCGTGAACTGGCATCCGAGCTCGACAACAATTGAACCTGATTGTGTTCGATAGCATTAGTGTGTTGGAGGGATTCCTCCACAAGTGGATGGAAACCCAACTATAGTTTCACACGGGGTTTAGAGTGTGCGTGCCTCTGTCTGTCTGTGTGTGTGTGGATGTTTAGCTCGGCCGTAGCATGACGTGCTACTCACTGCTTGTTGGTTTGAGCCACTACATCCGCTGCCGTGCTGCTGTGGGATGTGATGTGACGTCGCTGCTGCTGTTGAACTGTGTGAATCGGAGGCTGCATCTGTACAGGAGCAGACAGATGTTTTATTCTCTCTGCAGGTTGAATATTTAATACGTAACTTACAAAACAACTTTTACTCGATCCGTCTCTGTATAAATGCAGCCTCAGACCTGAGTGTGATGTGTGGGTTTTAAATTCTGTCTTGTGCACGACACAGGTGTCAACGTCATCAGGTTTGAAGCTTTTTTTTGTTGATGTTCTTGATTTTTCTTTTTTGATGACGGTGATGATGAAACAGTTTTCTGACGTCTGTCTCTTATTCTGCATTTTGAAGTCAAGGCTGCAAAATTATATGAACAAGTTTGAGTCAGCTGTCACGGACTGGATGGATGTTGAATATTTACTGCTTTAAAAACATCAGCATAAAGACGGAGAAAAATTAAATTAACCCTTCGACTAAGGCTGAAGTCTGCCTCCTTAATAACCATCATACATTTCACTGTACCCGTACCTTTACCCTCCATCCATTCCTCCCATCCCTTCATTTCTTTTATTTATTTTTTATTCAACCCTTCCCTCAGGGAGAGGAGGCCAAAAACATTCCTGGAGAGTCTGTGACGGAGGAGCAGTTCACAGACGAAGACGGGAATCTGGTCACCAGAAAAGTAACTGTCCTCACCCTCCACTAATCACCTGTCACATCCCGATCCTCACACACACACACGCTTACACAGTCATATTTCAGATGGATACCTGCCACAACAACACATATCATCATACTGCCTAGCAACAGCCCTATTATCTCTTACGTTTCCTCTCAAAGCTGTTTGCATGCCTCCACTATCTTGAAGGCCGTTCTGCTCATTAAAACTGGAAAGATTCTCACAAAACAAGACAGGACATAGATCAACATGGTTAAAAGAACACAGGGTTTTTGAGGCAAATGCAGAGACAACTTGCTGAAAAACTGCGGTTTTGCATTAATTTACCTCTAAAACAACTCTGTGTGGTAACGTTACGTTATTATCTCATAGCGTGGTGAATGTGCAGGTCACAACTTGTCCACCAGAGCGTTGTGGAGTTGTTGGATTGTGTATTTGATGAGTTTGATGAGGAACACTAAGAAATCCCATGAGCCTCCGTAGCGTAGCTCTGAGCAGCTCACGGCTCTGCTCCGCCGTTCTAAAAACAGCTTGCACTGACAATTAAAGCTAACGAACCTACTGCTATGACTATAGGGATTATGGCAATGGACCTCTTTGCCAAAATGTTGAACTATCCCTTTAAGAGAAAGATTTACACCTCCCAGATGATGGGAAAGCAACAATCGACCTTTAACCACACAAGACTGCATCATGCACCTACACACACATCCATGTGCCCTCCCCATCTTTCTTTTCTTTATTTCTGCATCCTCCTCTCCTTCCCCGTCGTCCTCCTCCCCCCTCACATGCTTCTGCCTCCCAACAGGTGATCAGAAAGGTTGTGCGCCGAGTGTACAACTCTGACGAGAGGAGGGAAAGTGAAGGCGAAATTATTGCAGAAGAAGGAGCTGGTGGTGGTGGTGGTGCTGCTGCTTCTGCTGCTGGTGATGATGGTGATGGTGGTGGTGTAGCAGATGCTGCTCCTTCATCAGGAGGAGGAGGAGCCACAGGGGGGAAGGGCAAGAGGAGAGGGAAGCGCCGACAGGGGGGCCACAAGTCTGGAGAGGAGGCCCAGAGGGGGAAACAAGAGGTTGGAGCCAGAAGCAGCCGGTCGCCTTCACCTGCATGAGGCCGCTAATGTTCAGCTGTTAGCAACATTAGCTCGTGTGTGTGTGGACAAACTAAACACCACATATAAATCTCCTCTGCTGAAACAGAGGTTGTTGTTTGTAGTGGTTGTATTTGTTCTTGTTGTGTTTCCTCAGCATCAGTAACATCAGGCTTTGTGCCGTCACAGCTCGTCGACTGGGCCTAAGAACGACTAATAACACAAATGTTTGGACTAATATAGAAAAGATAAACTGCTCCTCTTTCTCTCTTTTAACCTGTAACGATGCAGCACGTGTGATTTTTATCTGAAAATGATTGTTTTCCTCCTCTGACTCGTCTCTTGCAGCATGTTGTCTGTGATCTGTCGACGTTCAGTAGCTGAGCTCAACTCTTCTGCTTCATTAACACAAACTAATGTAGATTTAAGTGATGAAACGCACTAATGTTTACACCTCTTCCTCCTGCAGCCTGGAGACAAGAAACAAGGGAAGAAGAGTCAGTCGTAACAGAGGAGCCGTGAGCTGAACCTGGTGAGAAGACAAACACATCATGATTAAAAATATATTTAATAACAGTTTTATATTCTGGGAGAAATTGTTTTCTTTGTCTGATGAAGACAAATCTCTTCCTGTTAGCTTAGTTTAGCACACAGACACACTCATGCTAAGCTAAGCTAACAGAGTATCTGTAGCTTACCGAGAATGACCGAGAGACTGACTGACCGACCGACACCGAGAGACTGACTGACCGACCGAGACCGAATGACCGAGAGACTGACTGACCGACCGAGACCGAATGACCGACCGAGAGACTGACTGACCGACCGAATGACCGACTGACCGACTGAGACCGAATGACCGAGAGACTGGCTGACCGACTGACCAACCGAGAGACTGACTGACCGACCGAGACCGAATGACCGACTGAGAGACTGACTGACCGACCGAGACCGAATGACCGAGAGACTGACTGACCGACCGAGACCGAATGACTGAGAGACCGACTGACCGACCGAGACTGAATGACCGACCGAGAGACTGACTGACCAACCGAGACCAAATGACCAAGAGACTGACTGACCGAGACCGAATGACCGAGAGACTGACTGACCGACTGAGACCGAATGACCGAGAGACTGACTGACCAACCGAGACCAAATGACCGAGAGACTGACTGACCGACTGAGACCGAATGACCAAGAGACTGACTGACCGACCGAGACTGAATGACCGACCGAGAGACTGACTGACCAACCGAGACCAAATGACCAAGAGACTGACTGACCGACTGAGACCGAATGACCGAGAGACTGACTGACCGAGACCGAATGACCGAGAGACTGACTGACCGACTGAGACCGAATGACCAAGAGACTGACTGACCGAGACCGAATGACCGAGACCGAATGACCGAGAGACTGACTGACCGACCGAGACCGAATGACCAAGAGACTGACTGGCACATTAACATTCATCTGTGACGTCTCCACATTTTGTCCAGGTCCACCTGACGTCCACCTGCGGCACCACATACACACCCAGGGAGGAGGAGGAGAGACAAACTGGAGCCCCCTCACCCCCACCCACCTACCCACCCACCTGGAAACGAAGAAGCCTCGTCAATCAAAGCCAAAACGTGTCTGAAGCTTTCACTTTTAACAACGCATGGTTTTCAGCAAAGACGACGCAACAACAACAACAACAAGTTACTTTTCTTTGATTTCGCATGAGCATGTCACCAAAACTCACTCACTGTCAGGAAAAACAACACGGAGGGACACGCATGGACGTGAGAGCTGGAGGAGCGGCGTCTGCCACCAAAGACCAGACGCTGGCTGACACGGAATAACTAAAAAAAAAAAAATAAACTTAAAAAAAAAAATAAGAAGAAAAAAAAGCAAACTGCTGACAGAAAAGGAAACTTGTGATTCAATCTCTCAGACACTCGCCTTATATGGTCTATTTTTTCCTCCTGGACCCACAATACTGGGCTTGTACCATGTGGTTCTTTTTTAAAAAATGAAATAATATAGTAAATGGGTGATTTTTTTTTGTTTTTGTTTTTGTTGTATATAAATGACATTGTATAAAAATCTTTAAAAAAAAAAAAAATCAGTAGCTTCACAGATTGTTTATGCACTGATTTGAGTTGAAGCTTTGCAGAGTCGCTGCGTTTGTACGGAGGTCGACACCGATCGACGCCTGACGAGCTCTTTCTTCCTCACTGAATTATACAAAGGAACAAAAACGACTGTACGCGAATGGAGATTAAAAAAAACAAAAACAAAAAGAAAAGATAAACTACAACAAAACAACAACGACGACAACAACTGCTTGATTTTAAACAGAGGACGTTTCTTTGAAAGCCAAAACAGCTACTTCCTGTCCGTCTGTGGGACATCTGATACTTTGCTGCATGTGACGTCACTTTATTTTATTATTAACGCTTTTTTCTTTTGTTTTTTTGTTTTTTTTGTTTTGGTTTCTCCTAATCCAGAAGCACTGTAATCCAATTAGAGAGGGTCTGATGATGGTCTGTCTGTCTGTCTGTCTGTGTGCAACACTCACAACTACACAAACTCCTGTCGTCTGTTACCGTTTTTATCTCCTTTTCTGTTTTTCTACAGATCACACACTCCACACTCCCAAGTGGCCAGATTCGTTTATTTTTCTCGCGTCAGGGGCCGAACCAAGTGTCCCTGAATGTAACACGCAGACTGACACTATTAATACATTAACTCCAAACTGCTAGCAGCCGACCCCCTCTCTCCATATATGTGTGCGCGCGCGTGTGTTTGTGTGAAACATGAAATGAAACCAGTCTATCTGTCGGCCCATCCTGCATCTTTCAAGTGTAAGATACGACTTTTAGTTCTGCTGTGGTTTTACAAAAAGGGGGGGCTTTTATTTTGAAGGTTTGATGATGATTTTTATCTTTATTTAATTTGGTTGTGATTACATGAGAACAGAGGATCTCATTTTTAGCCCCCCCCCCTCCCCTCAACCCCTCAACCCCTCAACCCCACCCATTCATCACCCAAATCTGGTCATTTTTACTAAAAACAAGTCACGATAATGAATCACGGTATTGATCACCCACTGATCGTCGATCACATGTTAAAAATCAGATGTTCTGTTCCTGTGTAAATCTGTTTGTTTGTTTTTCCATTTCGTCTTTTTTCATACCAAACCACCCCGAGCATCCATTGTTGATAATAAAAATCTGGTACCGACATGTATGACGAACCAACATAGCCTACACTGGATGATCCAAGTAATTATTTAAGCAGAAAAATAAATTGTGTTTAAACTGAACGTCTCCGAGTCCAGTCTGGTGTTTCACAGCTTCACAGGGGACCGCAGCGGGGGGACAGCTCCATGACACATCTCATTGGTTTATAAATAAAAGCTTTACATTTTGATTCTGTGTCCTGTTTTTTGGGGGACATGTTTGACTCTATTAGATAGGACAGTGAAGATATGACACTGCTACGTGTGCTGACCAGAAGCAGACTTGCATGCAAGTAATGTGTATTCCTCCTCGGCAAATAAACAAGAAATGAAATGACTTGAGAAGACTGACTCCTGAGATGAATAAGTGACGGCTTAGGACAATCACGCTGTATCAGGAGTTGGTTTGAACCTCCAACCTCTGAGTCCAAAAGACAGGAACTTCTCCACTAGACCACAACTCAACCTGAGAGGCTCACTTGGGAATTTCTACTGTTTGTCACCTTTGCTGTGTTTGCTTTCTGCTGCTGTGCTGAGGCCGTACCCGTCACTTCAGTGTCCCAGAACTTTGCTGTTTGTCCTATAATAATGGAAAAAGGGATTAAAGCACACTTTACTGAAATGGGCTACTGCATGCAGGTAAAAGTAAAGTGGAAAAAACAGCAACAAAAAGGGCCTTCAAACACTGCAGTAAAGTGAGCCGCCGTTTGCGAGATAGTGGTAAAGTGAGCCGCTGTTTGATTTTCGTTGCGCTCGCGCTATAGTAAATACGGTAGGCACGGTTCTCGAGCAAAGTGGAGGTTCTGAAAGATACATAAAGCCTTTGTGCTTTTACTGGAGAATAACTTCCAAGATTAATCAACGTTTTAGTTACATTTCACTGACATAAGGGGGAGATAAATCACCTTTCATCGACATTTTATTTATTTATTTTACTGTAGAAATTTTGAGAAAAATTAATTAAAAATAACCCCTGTAATAAAATACATTAACAGTGTGCTGACATTTGACCTTACGTCACATAAATTCCTTTATAGGTGTATTCCTTATTTCTTTTGCATGCTGTTCCTGACATCTCACTCTACTTCTGGTATCATTTTGGTGGCATTTTACTGTAGAAATTTGGAGAAAAATAACCTTAAAGTCACCCATATAACACAACCCAGTAACAGTATGCTGACCTTTGACCTTCGGTCACATTAATTCCTTCATAGGTGTGATCCTCATTCCTTTTGCATATTGTTCCTGGGGTCTCACTCTACCTCTGGTATCATTTTGGTGGAATTTTACTGGAGAAATCTGGAGAAAAATAACTTTAAAGTCACCCATATAACAAAACTCAGTTACAGTACGCTGACCTTTGACCTTATGTCAAATCAATTCCTACATAGGTGTGTTCCTCATTTCTTTTGCATATTGTTCCTGGGGTCTCACTCTACTTCTGGTATCATTTTGGTGGAATTTTACTGTAGAAAGTTTGAGAAAAATGAGTTTAAAGTCACCCATATAACAAAACCCAGTTACACTATGCTGACCTTTGACCTTACATAACATAAATTCCTTTATAGGTGTATTCCTTATTTCTTTTGCATGCTGTTCCTGACATCTCACTCTACCTCTGGTATCATTTTGGTGGCATTTTACTGTAGAAATTTGGAGAAAAATAACCTTAAAGTCACCCATATAACACAACCCAGTTACAGTATGCTGACCTTTGACCTTCGGTCACATTAATTCCTACATAGGTGTGTTCCTCATTTCTTTTGCATGTTGTTCCTGGGGTCTCACTCTACTTCTCGTATCATTTTGATGGCATTTTACTGTAGAAATTTGGAGAAAAATAACCTTAAAGTCACCCATATAACAAAACTCAGTTACAGTACGCTGACCTTTGACCTTATGTCAAATCAATTCCTACATAGGTGTGTTCCTCATTTCTTTTGCATATTGTTCCTGGGGTCTCACTCTACCTCTGGTATCATTTTGGTGGCATTTTACTGTAGAAATTTGGAGAAAAATAACTTTAAAGTCACCCATATAACAAACCCAGTTACAGTATGCTGACCTTTGACCTTACATAATATCAATTCCTTTATAGGTGTGTTCCTCATTTCTTTTGCATGTTGTTCCTGACATCTCACTCTACCTCTGGTATCATTTTGGTGGCATTTTACTGTAGAAATCTGGAGAAAAATCATTTTAAAAATCCAGAATATCATGACTCAATCACATTTACTGTATGCTGACCTTTGACCTTAAGTCAAATCAATTCCTACATAGGTGTGTTTCTCATTTCTTTTGCATATTGTTCCTTGGTCTAACTCTGCTTCTTGTATCATTTTGTAGGCATTTTACTGTAGAAATTTGGAGAAAAATAACCTTAAAGTCACCCATATAACACAACCCAGTTACAGTATGTTGACCTTTGACCTTAGGTCACATTAATTCCTTCATAGGTGTGATCCTCATTCCTTTTGCATGTTGTTCCTGGGGTCTCACTCTACTTCTGGTATCATTTTGGTGGAATTTTACTGTAGAAATTTGGAGAAAAATAAGTTTAAAGTCACCCATATAACAAAACCCAGTTACACTATGCTGACCTTTGACCTTACATAACATCAATTCCTTCATAGGTGTGATCCTCATTTCTTTTGCATGTTGTTCCTGGGGTCTCACTCGACTTCTGGTATCATTTTGGCGGCATTTTACTGTAGAAATTTGGAGAAAGATAACCTTAAAGTCACCAATATAACACAACCCAGTTACAGTACGCTGACCTTTGACCTTCGGTCACATTAATTCCTTCATAGGTGTGTTCCTCATTCCTTTTGCATACTGTTCCTGGGGTCTTGAAAAATTGAAAAAAAAAAACTTTGAAAGTAACGAAAAAGTTACTTTTTCAGTAACGCATTACTTTTTAGTTTAAGTAACTGAGTTACTTTTTTATGAAGTAACTAGTAACTGTAACTAGTTACTATTTTTGAGTAACTAGCACAACACTGCTTATTCATTTCATGAGTCAGTCTTCTCAAGTCAATTCATTTCTTGTTTATTTGCAGAGGAGGACAATGCACATGAATAACAATTTAACTCCATGGCGTCATGCAAGTGTGGCGGATTTAGCTCAGAGCTAGTTAAGGAAAAATATGCACACGTATGTTGATGAACAAAGTGTTAACAAGATGCTCCTGAGACTGGATGACAGGAGGACAGCTGCAAATACATTTACTATTAAAGGCTGCTTCTCGTCAGTACACGTAACAGTGTCATATCTTCACTGTCCTGTCTAATGGAGTCAAACATGTCCCCTCAAAAAGAGTAGAGACTTTTATTTTTGTTTTAAAAAAAATAACTTTTTTGACTGTAGATGAATTAATAACTTGAATAGTTTCAACTCTTAATGAATTTTCAATTAGATTAGATAAAAGCCTCATGAGTGTTTGTGTAACAGCTCATTGTGAACGGTTAATTCTCTGTTCTCTGGTTCATATTAAAGTTAATTAAGTTGACAAAAAGACAGAACCATTTTATGTAAAATAAATAAATACATTAACTGTGACATTATACACAGATGTTTTTTATTGTATTCCTTTTTGAAGCAGATAAAATGAAAAACAAGCATTTGTTGTTGTTGTTGTTTTTCTGAAACAATAACCAGGACACGATATTCAATATAAAAAACAATACATAGATTATTAAATATAACAAAGTTGAGAAAAAAAAAGATAATTTTTTCAGTTCTTGTTTTGTCAGATCCCAAATGATCAAATTTCTATCAAATAAAACAGAAAAATAACAAAAAACACAAAAGTTTGAGTTGAGTTTCTGTCTCACTGTTTCGGCCTGAAAATAAAAGAAAAACATGATACAAAATAAATGCTGAACTGTCCCTTTAAACAGGAATCACAAACTGGTCAGCCGTGCGGCCTCGAACCTGTGACACTCCACGTGTCTCTTCAGGTGGTCTTTCCTCTGGAAGCCCTGGCCGCACACCTTGCAACGATGCGTCCGCTCCCCGTCGTGGATGCCCATGTGTTTTCTGAGCGCGCTGTTGGTCGTGAAGCTCTTCCCGCACACGCTGCACACGTACGGCTTCTCGCCCGTGTGCGACCTCATGTGGATCTTCAGCGCGCCGCTCTTGTAGAACCTCTTGTCGCAGATGGCGCAGCGGTGCGGCAACTCGCCCGTGTGCATCATCATGTGCGTCTTCAGCGTCCCCCTCTGCCTGCAGCCCTTCCCGCAGATGCTGCACAGGAACGGCTTCTCGCCCGTGTGGATCCTCATGTGGCTCGTCATCGACTGCTTGCAGCTGAAGCTCTGGCCGCACACGCTGCACACGTACGGCCTCTCGCCCGTGTGGCCCCTCATGTGGCTCACCAGGTTCCCGTTCTGGGCGAAGGCCTTTCCGCAGAAGCTGCAGATGTACGGTTTCTCCCCGGTGTGCGTCCTCATGTGCATCTCCAGCCCCGTGTATCCTTCGAAATGTTTGCCGCAGATTTCGCAGTCGTTGGGCAGGACGTGCGTCTGCAGGTGCAGCTTCAGACTCTCCTCGGAGTCGAACTGTTCGCCGCAGACGCCGCAGAGATCCGCCTCGCCCTCGTCCTCCTGCACGTGCCTCACGAATGAGGTTCTGTAGCAGAACGACTTGCCGCACACCTTACATTCGTACTTGAGCTGAGACGCGTCTTTACCCTCTTTCTTCTTCGGCGCCTTCGCTTTGTTTCCTTCGCGGATCTTTCGTGTTTTTTGTTTGTTTGTTCCTCCTTTGGTCTCGACATTGTCGTCGCCGCTGTCGCTTCCCTCGCATCCCTCGCTCTCCTTCCAGTCCTCGTCGCTGTCGCCGGCCCTGCTCTCTCCGTCCGAAGAACCCCCGGCCTTCGTCTCTTCTTGCCTCCCGCTGTCCGTCCGCTTCCTGTAGCTCTTCACCTCGTTGTGCGTCTGTAGGTGCAGCTTCAGGCTCTCCTCCTCGCGATCCAGATGTTTCCCACAGACGCCGCACACATCTGTGCTCTTCTCGTGCGTCAGGACGTGTTTCAGAAAAGAGCGCTTGTAGCGGAAGGACTTCCCGCAGACTTTACAGCGGCTTTGTTCCGTCGTTTCACTCTTGTCCGTTTGATGATCGACTTCCCCCGACGCTCTCTCCTCTTTTTCCCCGTCAAACGACCTCCCGCACGTCTTGCAACAATCCGCACCTCGACGTTTCCTCTGAGACTTTCTCCTGGTCGACTTCAGCTGCTGCTTCTCACTCAGATCTTCAACGCCATCTTCGTAGTCATCATCATCATCAATATCAACATCGTCCACGCTCCCGTCCTCTGAATCCTGTAACGACCGGTCCTCCGAGCCACCGGGGGGCAGCACACGCTCTGCTACCGTCACAGCTCTGACGTCATGGAGAAGCTCAGAGTCTGTCGCCGTAGCAACGTCTTTACACCGACGTGGACCTGATGCTCCCTGGACTCGGCCGGAGCTCCAGGACATGATCGACCCCGAGGGTGACGGTCTGTCTGAGGGTGCAAAGACAAAAAACACAGCATGGAAATAATGTTAACAGCAAAAAAAGTGTTTCCTTTAAAGGGATAGTTCACCCACCGCAATTTGAATTTTGGGTGAATTATCCCTTTAAAGTATGTGTTTAAAAAAACACACACACAAATCTGTACAAAACTACACACTGTTTTCCAAGACTATAACTGAGATGCACCTGTTGTGTGTAGGTTCGTCTCTGTTTTCAACGTGATGTCCAGGAGCTGCTGTTGCCGCCGGTCGTCGTCGTCATGGACGCGGGAGACGCCCGCCTCACACTCACTCACTATCACCTCCAGGATCCTAAAGATCTCGTCAGCGACGGCCGACAGTCGCTGGTGAACGAACGCTCTCTGCTGCCCTGGAGACATTTCTGCAGGAAGGGGGGGAAAAAAGAAACAAGAAAAAAGATTAATATTTATGTAACATGCTTGTTTTTTTCTAAATAAAGACTAAATAAATATTAGAGCCTCCGCTGTTAGCACAGTGAGGCCAATTTGTCCAAGAACACTGTATAAAGAAATAATTTAGGCCATTTTCCCTTATGAAAACACATCTTCAGTCATGAGAATGAACTGTTTTGGTGCTTGAAATAGGATATGAATACAGTAATAGATAAGTGTAGAAAACAAGTCTAAAATAAAATTTTGTAAGATTGCTTTTTGAGCACAAATGTTGTCATTCTGCCTTTCTATTTTCACCAAATGTCTCTAATGTGAGATAAAGGAAGCTGAATATTGACTTCAAGTTACATATAAAGCTCATAGCGTGTGTGCTCACCTCAGGATGTTTAAATGACTTGAATGAACCCTGGTACCTTTCTGATCATGTGCCCCCCCCCCCTCCCTAAACAACCGCATAGTGTTTATTCCAGCGGCCGACCCATCAGCCGCCGGACGTACATTAGTGCTCGCACTCAATCAGTGGAAGGCAGTCGGCTGACGTCATGTTATAGTATCGCTCGCTTGGAACCAGGGCCGAGGAGGTACTAGAAATAGTACCTGGTACCAGGTACTAAAAACAGTAGGCTACCTGGTACCAGGTACTAGGGCTAGTGGAAAAGCAAAAAAAAGTGGGCCGTTCCACACAATGTAAAAGCGCCATTATTATTAGTCACGGACCTGACGCCTGCTGCAGCAGCATCTTCCCCCCGACAACACGGCAGATCTCCTCCGCAGCCACCTCCAGTCTCTGGGCCACTAGCGCCCTCAGCGCCCGGGCTCTGGACATGATGCCCCGGCGACCAGTTGCCCCCTCACTCCAGCTGCCCCCGACACAGTCAGTCACGTAAAATATCCACAACAACACACTCCAGTTCAGCAGGAGGAGGAGGAGGCTCCGACTACTTCCGCCTGCCGCACTCTTTCTTCTTCTTCTTCGTCTTTTGTGTCGAGACTCCACGTGAGGAAACGACGGCACCACCGTGCGGCCTCTCACAGGAAATACTAAAAATAACCTTTGACCTTTTAAATAAACATTTTTTTAGATGGGTTATTATCCAATAATTACCTTCAGTACAAAGCAATAGAAATACTATATTAATGATATAATTAGTAGTAAGTAGTACTATTATACTACTACTGCTGCTGCTACTACTAGTAGGCTACTATTGTTGTTGTTGTTGTTATTACAGCCATGTGTACATTACTTAATTTAAAGAAAATCTATGAAAATGAATGATTAATGTGTTGTAAACTGTGTGAAATAAGAAATATAGAAAAACATAGAGATGTATTTAACTATGCACATATGTGTATACAGCTCTGGGGGGGAATGAGACCGCTTTCACAAATGTTTCTTAAAAACATCTCCACATGTAATGGCAGTCATTCTTTTCTTTTTTAAATACCAACACAAACACAACTCATTAAACTTAATGAGACACTGATCAAGTCATCACCTGAACCACATCTGGTTTTCTAGGAAGATTATAAAAAGCACTGCTGGGATTAAACATTATCCCACTAAAATTGATTTATAAACTCTTCCTGAGTTAAAATATAATTGGTGTGGTGTTTAGGAATATGAACATGTTTTCTTTGGATTATTATTTTTTTCAGCCAATAAAAGCTCGGAATGACAATAATTTTATTTAAATTTTGGGAGAAATGTTGTCGGTAGTTGAGAGACACTGATCATTTTGGGAGTGGTCTCTTTAATTTTTTTTCATTAAAATAAATCAGTTTCTTCCAATCCTGTATCGATTATGCAGACAGAGTCCGCTCCGTTGATCCAGTCCGTCGCTCCTTCTTCATCCTTTTCTCCCCTCCCTCCTTCGAACCAGACGAAGGGGCGGAAACGACACATTTTCAACACAAACCGCGACGTTAATACCGAACAACTGCGGGGACAAAGCCCGCCGCCGCCGCTGTCGTGTTGTTTTATTTCGGTTCTTGTGGAACTTTTAGACCCCGGTTCAGTTATATTAAAGTCATTGTAAGGTGAGTTTAATTTTTGTCTTTCCCCTCTTCTTCCTCCTCCTCCTCCCCCTTGCAAAAAAAAAAAACATCAAGTACCGTGAGGGTCTTCTCCTCTCTCTAACGTGTGTTTGATTGTTGCACGAAACCAAAATGCTAGCTCGTTTAAATGTGCAGGTTTTTCAATGGTGGTGGTGGTGGTTGTTAGCGAAGACACACGTTTCTCCATCCAGTGTGCGTGAGCAGATACCGACCAGTTAACCCGACAGACAGACATCCCAGAATATGTTACATTAGTTGCTAACGAGAAAGCAATATGGAGGAGACACCAGCTAGCTGCAAACTGTGCTTTTTACCTTCGGGGCTTTGTCGAGCGCTGTGTTATTTCTCCTTTTCGTTTATTTTTATTATGGCTAGCTAACGTTAGCAGCAAACAAACAACCCTCCCTCCCTCTTTTGCATTGACAATGCACGCGTGTTTTCTTTTTTTTTTATTCAACCATTCATCAACACCACGACAACGTTACGTATGTGTATTATTAGCTCTGAGCCAGGTGTTGCAAACATCTTGTTGCAGACCACACCGGCCATAAACACAACACAGCACAGTGTTGTTATCAGCTATAAACCCTGAGTCTTATCCACCCTAGCTGTGTAAATACCTTGTCGATATTGATCTGTGATGTTAGGTGGTCATTAGGTTCATGTTTTTTTTCTGTCTGCAGCTATAAAACACTTGTAACTCTCCCCTCCTCCAACCCCCCATGCAGAGATTACAGAGTTTGCACCATGTCAAAAGAAGGTGCATGGATAACTCCAGGCAATGCAGAATAGGCAGTCTTATGCATAAAAAAAAATGATAGAAACCCATAATTGAGATGGCATTAATTAATCAATTAGTCACTAAGATGAAAATAAAATAAGTGTCTGCTCATTTTCAAGCAAAATTGTGCCAATATATCATTTCAAATTCAATATTTTTGGATTATTTGGACCGTAGTGACACTATTTTACATTTTTGAAAAACATCTCATTGACTAATTGATCACTGGAAAACATAATAAGTGAAAACGTGCATACATATAGCCTACTGTATGTATGACACATGGATTGCTGGTAATCTGCATTGCCTCACATTGTCGCCCTTGTATCTTTTCAATGAATCCCATTCTCCAATGCTGTTTTCTCCTCTCTACCACATTGATTCCCGCTTGCTTCTTCCATCATGCAACAATCTTGACGTTGACCAGGAACCTGCTGGTCCCCAGGTCTACCTGATGAGTATGAGCCTGACTACAGAACCCTCTAACGATGGCCCCCCCACTGTTACAGAAGGTTTTATATATCATTATTTTTCTAACATAAATTTCTCTGTTATCACTTGTCCTTGTGGGGTAAAAAGGTGTGTGTCGAAAGAGCCAAGGAATGGACAAAAGCAGTGAATGTCGACAAAGCTGACACTATAAATGTTTGTCATCCATTTGCAAAGTTGAACCCAGCAGAAGTGTCTCCCATTCATTTGTTGTGAATTAAAAAAAGAAAAAAACTCTGCCACTGAGTCTTAACACCTGCAGGCAGACAGAGCTTTCACTTTCGAGGCTCAGTCAGCATCCGTGAAAACTCGTCGTCGACCCAACGAAGCAATCTTCTCATCGCCGCTTCTGTCTCTCACCCCCCAGCAGAGACTAAAATGACAACAACGCCTGAGAAGAAGGACAAGAAGCCTGACGATGTTGCAGCGGCGGCGGAGGAAGAGGAGGAGGAGGAAGAATACGTGGTGGAAAAGGTCCTGAACCGGCGAGTGGTGAAAGGGAGAGTAGAGTATCTTCTCAAGTGGAAGGGCTTCTCTGAGTGAGTCGTTGTCTTCTTGCATTATTACAACAAAGAATAGACAGGAAATACCCACATATTTATATTAAACTGTTGTAAATGCTGTGCTTTTTCTCTAGAGAAGACAACACGTGGGAGCCTGAGGATAACTTGGACTGTCCAGATTTGATTGCAGAATTCCTGCAGTCCCAAAAATCAGCGCACGATGGGAAGAGAAAGGCGGCCGGAGAAGCAGAAGGAGACGACAGTAAATCAAAGAAGAAAAAAGATGACGTAAGTCCCAACTCTTTGCTTTTGTCCGAGTCCATCAATGTTTGTTTTTCATCTTTTTCTTTTTTGTCGTCCGAGTCAATGGTTGCTCCAGTGTTTAGTATTTCCCTTTCCCCTTAAAAACATTGTCTAAAAAAATTAAAAATAAAAATGCACAGGTTGAAAACATGGTGATATTAATTTCCAAAATTGTGCCAAATCAAGTGTTTTTTTTTAGTATTTATGAGAAGATTTTAAACCTGTGGCACAAACTAAGGGTCCGAAAACCTCATCTGCAAAGCTCCAATAACCAGCACAGACATTAATGCTTATTAACACCATGCATTAATGTTTCTCGGACGTAACTAGTCAGTAGCCTGTGTAGTTTAATGTTTTGACACCACTGTGAATCTGATTAAATAGCCCCATCAGTCTTTACGTGTACCATTAAGTGTAATATGTTACAATGTCTAATAAAAATTTGCACAGTTCATTTTTGTTTAGTTTTTCTTTGCTTCGCTCTGGTGTCGTCAGCTCATAAAAAACAAACAAAAAAAAAACACAAAATTCTTCATCTACACAACATGACTCTGACATTTTATGTAAAAATGATAAGGCCTCGGTGAGAAGAGGAGCAGCAGGTGTCGGGTGTTTGTTGTGGTTCAGGACGACTTCATATCATCCAGCAGTTCCCACAGCACTGACTGACCGCAGTTTCTCAAGACAGGGCAGGAGTTCAGGTGGTTTGGTCACTCAACCAATTCACAAGAAACTCAAGTTGAATCCAAATGTCAGCCCAACACACAAACACACTGACACCGTCTGGCGTCCGTAGAGGTTTGTGAACGCAGAGGGCTTTTCAGATCCACAGTTCATCAAGGCCACAAGAGGGCTCAAGTGGACTGGCTTGAGGTCCAGACTTAAATGAATTAATGAATTGACATTGCTGATGTAGCAACAACAGAATTAACAGTAAAATGTAGCGCAAAAAGCAAAAAGTCAAACATCTACTGCACCAAACTTCTCATATCTGATATAAAACTGAACTTTTTTTTTGTCTTTGTTGATTTTAAAACAGCAGTTTGGATTGTGAGACATTACATCAGGCATTTCTAGCAATTTCCACCATTTTAATGACAAACCAATGAGAGAATAAGCAGCATGTTTTTATCAACAATTAAAATAATTTCACAAATAGACGCATTAAACAAATAAAAAACGCTCAACTCAAGACATTTTGCAGCTTACGATGACGGATGCAAATGGATGAAAACAGATGAATAAAACATGTTATCATTTATCTTTTTGAGAGCATTGGCATTGGCATTTAGAAAATAAAATAAAAACTGCATATAAATTAAAGGCAGGAAGACTAAGATTAAACTCTTATGGCTGAAGTCTGCCAGTGGCCGCTTTCCAAAAAAAGTCCACATTTGGATTCACTTTAAACAGATGCAAAAAAGCAAAAAAGACGAAAATACACATTCCTGTTTGTTCATCAGCATTTGGATCTCATAGATTCCCACAAACATCCTCCAACTTCCATTTGCTCCCAAATATTTTCTCTGCAGATCCCAGCCATGAAAATGCAGCAACCACGACGATGCATACATGAGGTTCTTTTGTATTTATGCCAAAAAAAAAGGAGATGTTTTTGCGATTGACTGCAGTTGTGTTTTGCTCTTTGATCCTCAGACAGAGAAGCTAAGGGGCTTTGCACGAGGCCTGGATCCAGAGAGGATTATTGGCGCCACAGATTCCACGGGAGAACTCATGTTCCTCATGAAATGGTTCGTGTGCTGCACGGCTAACCGCTCGCACCACCACCAACAACATCAGTCCAGCTGTTTTTAGGAGGACAAATGCATCATTAAACACATCTGTGTCGTGTCTTTTTTTTTTTTTTTTTCTATTTCTGTTCTTGTTGTTGTTGTTGATGTTTGTTGTCCAGGAAAAACTCTGATGAAGCTGACCTGGTGCCGGCGAAGGAGGCCAACGTCAAGTGTCCGCAGGTGGTGATCTCCTTCTACGAAGAGAGACTCACTTGGCACTCGTATCCCACCGAGGACGAGAAAAAAGAGGAAAAGAACTAACGGGGAGGACGAAAGGTTGGGGGCGAAGAAGAAGGAAAATTGTAGTTTTGAACTTCGTTGTACTTTCAAACAGGGGGTTCGGAGGGGACGAGGGGGGAAGAGACAAGCAAGACGCCATTGGACTCCCATTTGTCTTTTGGTGAAGTATCCACTCATTTGATTCTACTTTTATCTGGATATAATCTAAATGTATATATTATGCTTCAGGTTTGCTTGACAAAAACCTTGTCGGTTTCACCTGTAAAATCAGTGTTACTTTCCAGTATCCATTCCAGTTTTTTGAAGAGTCGCCCGACTCTTGGTACCAGTGAGGTGATTTTTTTTTTTTTTCCCAGTAGTGTGCCATCTCCCAAACTTGCATCAGTGCTTTTGAGAGCAAAAAAAATAAATTAAAAAAATTAGCCGTTTTCCGTAGGGGTTTGTTTGGTGTTCAACCACAAAGTCTTTTTCAGTGATTAATTTGGTCACTGGTAATATTTGTAGTGTTTTTCATTATCGTCATGTCTTGCTTGTCAGTTTTGGAAAATAAACAACTTTTTTTTGTTACCGTGTCGTTTCATGCTGGTGTGTCGCTCTTCAATATCCACCTTTTTCCCAAACGTCAAAAACGTAAGCCTGTTTTGCCGGTTTTGGTCTTCCGGTGGAATTTTATGTTTACGTTTCCATGGTTTCGATAGTCGCGGTAAATGCATGTATTTCTTTCTTTTTTTTTCTTCAATGAAAATCTGTAAAACGCATGGATCATTACACCAGCTTTTAACAGTGGATATCACACAAATTGACATCCGTGTTAAAAGCCAGCGTTAATAGATCCATGCGTTTACCGCAACTATGACAACGACTGAAAACCTTGGAAACGTAAACGTACAATTCCACCGAACCGATAGCATTCTAAAGAAACTCGTGGATAACATGAATGTTTATCACATTGCATGGCTGCAACTGGGGATTACTCATCTATTAAAGCAATATTACCCGAGAGGGTGTGCTTTAACGTCATTTGAGCACGACGGTGATGCGGTCAGGACCGAGGCGCTTGCGCCGAGGTCCGCAAGCATCACCGAAGTGCTCAAATGACGTTAAAGCACATCCTCGAGGGTAATATTGCGATTATACAACAATTACCAACACAATAAAGCGTATAATTAAATATATATGCATGTTGATGGACGTTTTGCCGTCTAAATTTAAAGTTTTTTGCGAGAGCGCTTCCCGTTTCCATGGAAATACATGGGGTCTGACTAATACCTGAAACACAACCAGTCACGTCAGTAGATTCCTATGTGTAATGGAACGTAGTTCACCACTACAGGAAATAGTCCAAATCTTAGTAACGACCTAGCAACAGAAATGATTTTCTAGTCCCAGTTGTGTGAACTCTGAGCTGACGTTCATGTTTTAACGCGGTCTTGGACTTTCCTGAACTAAATCAACACTGCACAAATGATCGCCCAAGTTATAACAAAGATGCCGTTTTTTTCCTTTCACAGACGTAGCTTCTACAACCGCAAACTGTGCATGTTTAATGAGGTTATAGGGCCGTGCCGCCGACACAGCTGATAGAGAAAGCCAGACTATTACTCCAGATTAACGTTATTTAAGAGCTCCAAAGGAGCAAGCGAGAGAGAGGGAGAAAGAGAAACATACAGGTAATCACTTACGTTTTATCTAATGAAATATTCAGCTCCAGACCATATTTAAAAAACATTCACCGCGATCACAACTCGTGTCTCTCCGACTTTGTACACACATGAGGGAGAAAAATCCTCTCGGCTGTAACGGGGAGGTTTACAATATTAAAAACAATTGTAATTGTTGTATGTGACTTTGGCAGCTGACAGTAACACCCTACAGGAGGTCAATGTAGTTTGTGATTTCATTTTCACGAGTAATAAATGACGTTTCAAATCCATGTTGCCATGGAGATGTATTAAACAACATGACATGGCGCAGTAATATTTTTAGTGATGAGTCAGCCGTGCTGTAGTCTCGCTCGCCAGACTCTCCTGTAATGCTCATTTGAGCACGTTCTAAATGTCTTATTGACCAATCAGATTGCTTGGTCGGAACTACTTGTTGTATAATGACCATTAGAAAATGGTTCAAGACACTTAAAGCAGATATCAGCGGTACGGCCGTTTCGGCTAATGCTGCGTTCAAGGCAGGCTTTTGAAACCGTAAGTTACAGCTTCAAGTCACAACTACAACTTTGTAGCGTTCCAGGTAACCCGTAACTCGTGTTTTTACCGTCCTGTTGTCTGTGAAAGTTCACTATAACGGCCACTCATAACTTCCGACCCGTGAACTCGTACCAGATCAAACTGGTATGACTTCACAGGAAGGAAAAACACAAAGTACGAGTTTCCTTGAACGCACTGTCGCTACCCGATCTGCGATGCTTTATACATCCATGTACCCGATTTGTAACAAAACGGGTCTGCGCATGCGCAGACCGGCCGCCATCTTGGACGGCTGCCTACGGCGACTCCACTGGGACAAACTTCATTTGCGTATTGCCCGATTTGCGTACAAGTGGAAGTCGAAGTCTGCTTAAAGTTCTGTAAATTTACACTTGATACTGTGAAAATGATTTCTTTAAAGTAAAACCGCGGACGTCCGTCACAACACGCCGCGGCAAACTCGTTTATTCAGTGAGTTTTGTGGTAGTTGTGATTGTTTGTGGTTGTCACGGTGATGAGGCCGGCGAGAGTAAAGTCCGCCTCTGTTCCTGTTTTCTGAGCATTAAGATCCACACCACCACAACGAACCCTCAATTTACATTGCTAATAAAGTTTGTTTTTAAAAAATAAAAAGATAAACCGTCTCTGGCGACGCACATAGGGCACAGAGATAGGGCAGTGATCATAAGACCTAAGTCAATTCAACTAAGTTTGTCCAAGTGGAGTTGCCGTACGTGGCTGTTACAAATCGGGTAGCATCGCAGATCGGGTAGCGACACGCACCATGAGTTAGCAGCCCCCGCCCTCGTCATGCATCTATTGGTCCTCGTGCTCCGTCACCCCACGCGCATCCCTTGGCTGCACACACAGCCCTTCATGCCGTTCTCTCTCCTCATTGGATAACACTTGTATCCCACAAGAAAAATGTTCTCCTCGGGTTACAGCAGAGCAGAGTGACGGAGAGACTCGTGTTACGGCTGAAACACTCCATGTAAGTGATTGCTGATGGAAAATAGGACTATTTAGGACTTATATTAACAAAAACATTCCACTGATATCTGCTTTAATTTAGTCCAATACAGCACATTTTTCCTACTTTCTGTCAATTCGTTAACCAATAATTGACTAATTGTTGCAGCTCTATTACCCAGCTTTGGATATTCATCAACCTGAGGCTTTTTTTTTTTATGATCTGAAAACCAATCCATTTACGACAACCAGAACACAAGAGTCACAGGTGAAAATAAAAACACTTTATTAATCAATAAAAACAATTCTTGATTGCCAGCAAATATCTCAAAACAGGGAACTACATCCAAACTCAAAGCAGAGGGAGGGGGGAGGGGTGGTGGTGGGGGGGTGAAGACTGTTATGGAGACATTTGACAAACTTCATAAATCATGACAAACACAAAACATGAAAATATTTACATAACAAGACAGACAAAGAAAAAAAAGTGCACTAAGTAGTAGCAGTACTAAATAGTTGGTGTTGCACTGGGTTACACTGAAGTGAATGTTAACCAGAGTTTCATGCCTGAATATCACATGTAATGAAGACATTTCTCCTTTCAAAAACAAGTTTTTTTGGACATCATAATGTTGCGAGTTCTGTTCAGCCTCTTGTAAATATTCTAGCCTAACTGCTATCTCAGCTGCAACAACTGACCTATTTTGATTTTTTAATATTTTTTTTTTATATCTTAAACGTTTTTTGTTTTTTCTTTACAGAGGGTGATGTAACACATGTACTGACAAACTTCATTCAAATAGACAAGTAATAGCACTTCTACTTTGAGAACAAGGTTTTTTCCTTCCGAGTTCTCAAAAAACCTCTTTAAAGTGAAGATAATGATTTGTGAAATAAAGGCATTCAAATTCAAAGTGGCCACAACGCACGCCATCAGCAACACACGTCCCAAATAACTCGTTATCTTGTGTAGCAACCCGGCTCACTTTGTTATCAACACAAAAACTTTTTTTTTTCCTTTTTTTTTTAAACAAACAAAACAAAACAAAACAAAAAAGAAACCAACATAGGACGCGTTAATAATTAAAGCCAAACAACTTGGCTTTTACAGCAGTTAGAAAAATCGCCCCAAGTGGCTTTAAATTGGGTAGCGTTGGCAAATAAGTTACTTAAAAGGGATGTCGCTCCTACGCCACAGCGACGACGACAACGACGGCGACGACTGAGCCTGTTTCAAGTTAATGCTTCAAACGGGGCGTCCGAGAGGAAAAAGGAAAAACCAACAGATAATCCATAGCTTTGATCTGCGGCAGCCTGGAGTCGGTGGTGATCGGTACAGTACTCTGTCTTTCTCTCTGGAGCTCCCGGCTCATCACAATTTCTTGAAACTCTCTTGTGATTCAAGGCTTTTTAAATTAAAAAAAATTAAAAAAATAATAATAATAAAAAAAATCAACAAATAAGGGTGTAGACTTTTTAATGTAAAGCTGATGTGGCTAGACCTATAACCTTGCTTATACTACAGATTATGAACAGTTAATAAGAGCCTCTCCTTAACGCAGCTCCCGTATTTAAACCTGCAGCGAAGGAATAGCGACAGACACGGCAAAATGCATATAGCCAAGCCTTTTAAAGACAAATTACAGTGCTATGTATAATTTATAAGGAAGCTGATACATTTTGCAATGCAGTGTGCCTCCTCCCTAAAAAAAAACCTCCATCTCCTCCTAACTCCTTAAACTCCTTTTTGCAGGACTTCACCTCCGGGTCTCTCTTTAGACCCGGGAAAACACAACAGCCTCTGACTTCGTTCTCTCGTGCCAACAACATCCTCCTCCTCCACCTTCATCAAACCCAATCTCCTCGTTGAGAGGGAGGGGGGGTCGGGGGGCGGGGTGGTGGTGGTGGGGGGGGGGGCCTTCTGAACTTAAGATGCCGCTCGTAAACTGCCTCGAAAAACCTGGACTTTGTGACACAACAAACCTTACAGAATCAGAGTGCAGTGTCTTGAGCATTTAAGATGTATTCAGGTCGAGCGAGGTGCACCATACACAACCTTTGGTTAGTAACGGTGTTGTTAATGGCATCCTTTTCTTTTTAAAAAAAACAATGGAACTTCCTTTTAGCCTTTGGTATCTAAAAACTCTCACAACCATCGACGCCGTTTCTTTTCTCTTTTTTTCGCCTGAAGATTTGCAACTTAAAAGCTTCAGTGACTATGAAAATCACTAAAAGTCTCCAGGGTGGGATGTGATCTGATAGTCCTTTACAACCTTCAGTGCATAGTAATCCAACCGTCCTCGACGACAGTGTTCTTGTCCTCCCGCTCGTCTCGGTACCAGTCCCTTCTTTTTTTTCTTTTTTTTTTTTAACCCTACAAATCTCCATCCTCAGTGGTTTTGGTGCAAAAGGATCAAGAGCAGCTAAAATTCTTCTAATAGCTCATTATTATGTCCTTTTATATCCCTCTCCCTCCTTCTCACTTATTGTTCTCCCCCCGTCTAAATAATGAAATATCAGTACTCAAACGAAGAGAGCTTACTTCTGCTTCGAAGTTTTTCCGGGAAAAAACGTGTAGGAAAAGAATGAAAAGGGAGAAACTAATGCAGGAAGAGTAGTCAACAATGCCATTTTTCTACTCACCAGAATCTTCTTAAAGGAAAAAAGGACATTTCTCTTGCATCTGCAGAAATCTTTCTTATTGATTTTAGCAAAGTGACAGAATAAACAGCAGTTCGTTTCCCCCCCCTCACTTCTTTTTGTCCTTCTGTTTTTTCTCGGGCTTCCGGCTCTGCTCGGCGGTCGTCATGCCGCGGGGCATGATGAGCACGCTGCCGTCGGCGCTGTACTGGAGCGAGTACTCGTTGGGAGGATAGGGCCGGCCCTCCTCGTCCCGTAGCTGAGTGAACACCTCTTGGTACAGACTCTGCATTTTCTGCTTCATCTGCCGGATGGAGCGGATGAACTCCATCTTCTCCTTCAGCAGCCGGGCCTTGTCGCGCCTCAGGTCTTGGACGCCCTGCTCCAGGTTGATGATGGTGTCCAGCTTGCGCTTGCGGCAGTTCTGCGCCGCCATCTTGTTCTTGCCGCGCCTGCGGATGTCGCGGATGAGGGCCAGCTGGGCTTCGCTCAGGTGGTGCTTGGCGAGGAGCTCGTTGAACTCCTCCACGGGCAGGTTGATGATCTTTTCGTTGGAGAAGGGGATTTTCATGGCCCGGGCGCGGCGCTCGTCGCGACTGGAGTGCTTGTCGAGCAAGTCCTGAGCGGGCTGAAGCTTAGAGCTCGGTTTGTCGCGGACAGTTTTCTTCCCGGTTGAAATGGGGAGCTCCGGGTGCTCGGTGAACGGGGAGGAGAGCGGCAGGTTGTACGTGTGATTGTGGCTGATGCTGTCGAGCTGCGGGAGGCTGTGGAACTGGGAGGGGTCCTGATAGCTCATGCGGCAGAGCTTACTGTATCCGGGCTGGTAACCCCCGACGGCGCCTTCCTCCGGCTCCACCGTGGCCACCTCGGAGTCTGTGCTGTATCCCACAGCTCCCTCCTCCGAGAAGGTGGCAGACGTCGAGGAGGAAGAGGCCGCGGAGGAGCAGGACGTCTCGGAGCTGCTCGGCGAGGCCGGGCTGTGGCTGGAGTCCAAGGAAAGGCCGGAATCTGAGTCGAGCTCGTCCTCCAGCTGCGAGGCCTGGGCCTGGCTGAAGCCCTCCTCCATGGCCAGGTCCAGC
Organism: Decapterus maruadsi; assembly: GCA_030347415.2. NCBI lineage: Eukaryota > Metazoa > Chordata > Actinopteri > Carangiformes > Carangidae > Decapterus > Decapterus maruadsi. The sequence goes on along the minus strand of CM064888.1, from coordinate 4,341,005 downwards.
AGGCTGATCTCATCCAGCATGGACTCCTCCAGCAGGGTGCTGAAGGGATCTGGCAGGATCGGCGTGGATGTGATGTTGGTGCTGGAGCTGTTGATGTGAGGCGGGAGAAAGATCCCGGTCAGGTTGGTGGCTCCGAACGTGGAGTTGATGTTGGAGGAGTTGCTGGAGGAGAGTCTGAGCATGGTGGGCCTCGGGGTGACGCTGACAGAGTCCAACTGGGGGCTGAAAATCTGGGGGAAGTCTTGGCTGCAGCTGGGGAGGGAGGCCTGGTGGAGGCTGACATCCTGGTTTATCGGTGTTGAGCGAGTAGAAAGTCCAAAGGTTCCCGCTGTGGTCGACTCGGTCGTCGCACTTGTGCCGCTAACGCTGCTGGAGTTGTTCTGGGGCGAAGTGCTGTTCACTTCCATTGCCTTCGGACAGGAAGATTTTGTTAACGGAGCGCTCCATATATAGTTCAAAATAAAATAAAATCATTTTTTTTAAAGCATATCTGAATTTGAGTCTGATTCTATTTATTTTCTTTCATACTTCCAGGTTTTATTTGGAATTTGGAAGTTAAAGCTATGGTCGATGTTGTGAAAGACACACACACCCCTTGGAGCCTCCTAACGACACACCCCCTCCCGCAGAGCAACACGCCAGCCGGCAGACACAAACACGGCGCCAGCTTTGAATGCGAAGTAACAATGTCGGATTCACAAATCACAACTTCCGCAATAAAAACGACAGATTACCTGTTCAATAAAAACGGTATCAGCATCAGCATCGCTTTTCAGCTTTCTCCATCGGTCAAACAATGACCCAATGTTTACTTCGTTTTGTCAAATCTCCTCATCGCCTCGGCCTTTGCCGTTGGGGCAAGCAGAGGCCGTTGAATGGCTGAATCACTCAGGACCTCAATACAAACTGCTCGTAGTCTCAAATGCGGAAAGAGGTCTGCACGAGGCTGGACGAGGAGCAGGAGAGTGTCAAAATTGAGCGAGGGGATTGGATTGAGGGTACGAGAGAGAGCGAGTGACCAATCATAGCCATGCTAGCCGTTAGAGAGATCAGATTTTTTTTCCCATTCCTTTTTCTCTTCACATTGTGCAGGTCATACTATTGGGCCATAACCACCATCTTCTCAACGTTGACCATAGCTTTAAATAGAGATTTTTTATTATTTTCTTAAAGACACTAATGCCTTTGTTTCGGATCTACTTTTATCAGTTTCTACATCTCAAATACTAAATGGCATCATCAAGGTCAGCAAATACATCTGAAGATTTAATAAAGATGGCGAATTATAAAATGAGTGACGTACTTGTAGCTCCATGATGGCCATGATGTCCTGCCACTGCTGCTCCAGGTCTAACTGAGGCTCTGCTGTGGGCAGCTGTGGTGCCAGAGGGAGGCCCTGAGATGTGGAAGGAGCGTCTTCATTGGAAACTGCTATTTCTGGGGTGACGACCGGGGCTGGAAACTGATTGGAAAGACACACATACATTGATAAAGATACAAAAAAAATGTACTCCAGTTTTTCTACATCAACTAATTTTAACCAAATATTATGCTCTTACCTCAGATTCTTCACCAAAAGGGAAAGTGGCCTCCAACAGCCTCAAACATTCTTGTAGCGACAGTGAAGTCTGAGAACCGAGACCTGGGAGCTGCGTGACGACAGAGAGGTGGTGTATTAGTTTTACAGAAAGCTCTGATTCTGTTTAGGTTCTGTTTTAAATCACGTCTGGTTCGTGTTTGCTCTGACTTCCTACAAAGGAAGTTGAACTAAGCAGCATGAAGTCGTATGGACTGACAGGTACCGAATAAAAAGTGAAACACGCAAACACAGGGACTCTGGAAACAGAATTAAATACAGGATTTTCAAGATAAAGTTGATGAGTTACACTAAACACATCGTTTTTTCCATGTGGGACAGACTGATACGGGGATGGAGGAGGGGGTGGGGATTGACAGATGACATTTCTGGGGACCGTCCAACATCATCAGCTGTGCAACATGAGCCCACGTGGGGAGATTACGCTGCCCTTTACTGTGTGTTACAGTTGGCTTTGGATGTATTTATTCTCTCTGGTGTCAAAAAAAAGAGCTGACGGACAAATAGCTTGATTATGAGCGTTATTAGTGAGCAGCGCCACTGGACTTTGTGTATTGTGATGGTGCCAAAAAAAAGAGGTTATTTGTAGGATAACATCAAGGGACGACAGATATTCTGTGTGACTGACTTTATACAGCAGAGCAGCTACAGTACAGTAGGTGGTGCAGGCTCAATTTCACTTTTTTATTTATCAGGAAAATTCCCAGTTCTCATGTGACTATGTGCTGATCTTGATACATATATATATATATATATAAATATAGGCTACACAACACTTATAGACTCGCCAAGTCAGAGGAGCTATTTTGGGAACCCCTGGGTGCGTATTTCTGGAAAAGTCCCAGTCATTTCATCCCAGAGACAATGTTGCGTTACTCACAGTTGGAGCACATCTACAGCTGGGACCAGCACAAAACTCTTCTGGTGCAATCGTCAGTACAAAAGATTAAACAACTACGTAAGAAAATCTGTTCAGCTTTACAAGCCGGTTTATCTAAAAACGTAGGCGCAGACATGAACTACAACTCCCAAGGTGCATTTCGGTATGAAGCATCCAATCACAGAGTTACATGTCAAAGATAAAAGTGATTAAAAAAAACTAAACTAAATCATTTCTGGTTTGAGATCTGCAACAGTGGCAGTGGGAACCTTGGTTATTTCAACCATTGCTGTCATATAAACGTGACTTTTTGGAAAACTTAATGCTAAAAAGATAGTAAAGAAATCATCTGTCAAACTGTGCCAGACTCTGCTGCTGCTGCTGTTGTTTAGTCTGCACCAGGGTTCGATTGACAGCTTTCACACCAGCACAAATGAACTGTAGACAATGAGCTAACGTTAGGTTTTGTGTTAACCACACAGGATAGGTGTGGCAGCGTCCATCACTCTGACATCCTCGCTGCCAAATCTCTATATAGTTTGTGTTTTATGTCTTCATAAAAATCCAATTTGTCCTAAAAAGACACATTTTTAAAAAAATCTTACATCAGTTTCCTGAATGAATAATAGTCTGTATATTCTTCTAGTTAATGCTCAACCGCTGTGGTCACCATTCAAATTTAATATTAAAAGGAGAAGTTGTTTTTTTTTGAGTCTGTGTGTGTCCTTATCGGAAAAAGATAACCAATGACACAGATACCATGAATACCACAGATACCAGTGCTGGATGTGCTGCGTGTTCAGGGTTTTATGTACACGTTACTGGACTTGTCTAGACTCTGAATGCCCAGTGGTTCAATGATGGCACAATTTGACGCAGTTATAAAATGAGCTTGTGTACGGCTTGTTATAAAAAAACAACAACCTGTGACTGCTTCGTTCTCTTCCATAACTGAGACTGAACTCATCGACACGTGATGTTTTTTTGTTTTTTTTCAGCTTGCACAGTATTAGGTAAATGCTGAAAACGAGCTGTATGGAAACGTCTCCTCATGAGCATAATCCAATTTTCAGCAGAGGAGAGAACTATCTTCTATCAGCCGTGTGCAGCTCCCAGGTTTCCTCTTTGTTCTCATGTAGCATACGGCAAGTTAAATGTACCACCTCCCGCCGGACAAAAAAAACACGAGGATACGAAGATGTGTTAAATCTACAAACCTGCTCTGGGATACTCTCTCCGGTCTCCCCGTCCACTGGCTGAGCCCCTTGTAGATTTACTCCATTTCTCCAGCTCTCCTGCTCCTCGTTCCCCCCGTCCTTGCTCTCCTGTGGGCTGGGCTTCTCCTCCTCGCTCTCCTTCTGACGGTTGCTGTAGTTGAACACTTCTCTCCCCGCGCCGAGGTCGATGTCCTGTCGCCATAGGATGTCAATCAAGTCAATGTCCTAGAAAAACATATAGCAACCATTGAAAAATGGCCCTGTAGAGAGAAGTGTCTTTAATAAGCAGGTATTGTGCAGGCGTTCACTGTGCTGAAATCTGATTCATTTATTCAGCTGAAAATATTCACTCATTTCTGATTTTAAAACCAATACTTATACTGATTATCGTGTATATATAAGCGGTCCGACTTTTTATTCCATTCGACTGGGTAATTTTTAGAAGGAGGGGGGCAGATCATGTAACAGAAATATGGTCAGATGATGTAACCATGACATACACACTTTGGCATGGTGGTTATCATATGATCAGATAGAAGTCCCAGTTTATTAGAGCACAAAAATGACCCGTTACTCGTCTGCATCAATAAGGCCATTCTGTGCAAGTTGTATGGGATGAAAAAAGGCAAATAGAAATAACAAACAGCTGCTATCAACTAATAGTAATGTTGTGGATATACAACAAGTTGGACGGCGATCGTTAGCTGTGTTTTTCAAAGTTGCTCTCTGGTGGATGACATTAAATGTGACCAGAATCACAGCTGTAGTCAATGTGACTCAACTGGTTTGACTATAAATATCTGACACTGATAGAAAGACCAGGGGTGTGGACCAGTAAAGACACCAGTGAGTAGTGTTACATAAATGGAGTTTATGCTTTTGATATTTTTTTAAACATGTTAGTGTACCTTCGAACTGTAAATAAACCTAAATTTCAGTTTCAAGTTGTTATTATGTAGTTAAAGTGAAGAAGTTTTTTCTGAATAGATGGTTGATTAGTTGAGATTCAAAACATGGATTCTCACTAATGGGTCTATTTTAATGCGAGAACGATCAAGCATGAGCAAATCCCAGTGTGGGACAGTGTTGACAAGGAGTAACTGTCAAAAGGAGGTGTGTGTGTGTGTGTGCTCCCTTGTGACAGTCCCCCCCCAGGTGTAGGTTGCAGTACCTCTTTGGTGAGGTCGTCATTGCCATCCCTGCTGCCCTGCTCCTGGTTGCCCTCGAGGGCCACGGCTCCCAGGCTGCTGTCCGCTGCGTTCAGGTTGTACGTGGATTCAGGTGCTCCACTTCCTCCCCTCATGGCCGGGGTAGCGTCAGGGTTGTCAACGTCCTCTAGGCCGGCCCCATTGTCCAGGGTGATGCTGGGGCTGGACTGGCTGCTGGCGGACACCACAGTCTCAGAGTCGCGATGCACTAGCCAGGTGTTGAGCTCGGTACTGGGCACGGAGAGGCGATCCAGCTGGCGCACCTGGTTCAGCAGCCGTCGGGTAGTGAAGAAATGGTCGAGGTCCACACTCTTTGGATGGATGCCATAGCCGTCCAGCGTGTTGCGCAGGTTGTGAAACTGTGTCTGGGTGTAGGCTGAGCTAGGGCCCAGGATGATCTCTCTCAGTGGGGGCAGCTGATTGCTTAGATAGGTGTCAACGTCCACCCGCACCCCAATGAGACTCAGAAGGATGGTGAACTGAATCAGGCCCTCTGTGAAGTACTTTTTCAGGTAAAGCATTTCTTTACAAAGGAACAAAAGGTGAAAGTAAAAAATAAAAACAAAAACGGGGCCAACTACCTTGGATCAATACTTCTGTACTAGTACTAGAAGATGGAGATGGATACATGAGCATAAAAAGTGGGTAAAGATGGTGAGGGGGGCAGGGTCTCTTCAACAGGATTTGGTGAGTTTAAAAGGCATTTAGGATCCAAGATGGGGGTTTCCACTTCTGCTAGAGTCCAATTTGTGCTCAGTGCTTTGTTCTTCATTAGGTGCTCATCTTCCCATTCCTGACAAAAAAGTAAGACATGACATTTTATTGCTCTTTACTGCAAACTACACCACTTTACAACATTAGAAATCACGCACCTAGGACACACAAAGTCTTACCTACCTACGTTTTGCATTGAGCACATGTTCAAATAAAATGAAATTATTAAATCAAAAGAAATCAGGACTTGCTGCTAGCCCACTGCAGCCACTCACTCCATCCTCCCAAGACTAGAGAAGAAGTGATGTCGTGCTGGCTCGCACCGCGCAGTGCCTTTTTCATTCTTGGGGAAAATTCAGCAGACAAGAGATGATGATGATGATGATGAATACACAGCTTTAGTAGGCATCACCCCACCCTTGACAGGACAACTACTTCTTGTGGGCTGCTGCTGAAGGTGAATGAGGGAGTCGAGAAAGCTCGCTGGGGCTGGCTGGCTGGCTGGCTGGCTAGGTGGTGGACAGGGTCCCTCCCTCCCTGCCTCCTCTCCGCCGCTTACGACGTTAGCTCTGAGGCTACCGTGTGTTGTGAGAGCCCGGTAACAGCCATTTACACACGTCTAAAAGCCCTCGTTAGCCGTAGTACGAGGTGTCGCCACATCCGCTAGTCAACTTACATCTCTGTTTACCCCTTAAAAAAAGTGACAGGTTACCTCTACTGGCATTTATCTACACAGGCATCAAACAATCTCCCTGGCAACAAGTGGTGAAAGGGCGAGTGACAGATTATTTTAGCCAATCACAGGGGCTCGAACGCGGTGACGACACATGACTCCAGTCAACCCAGCCAATAGAAATGCACCGTGGGCGGGGCTTGGGGGAAAACTCTAAATTGCGATTGGAGAGACAAGTCTGCGCGGTGCTGCTAGCCTCGTTAGCTACTCTGCTGCTAACTAACTAACGTAACAATTCAACTACTTTGAAAAGTAACTTTAACAACACACACTCTGCCACGTCCCCATTCATTCGCACACAAATGCCACGTATTTAATCTAACGGCTGCGCTGACGTTAGCTCAATGCCAATACATGCAGTGCAGTCCATGTAGCTGCTTGTTTTGTAAACGCATTAGTTTAATTGAAAACGTCTTGATTTGATACTTACGCGTCAACTGTGCCTCCATGCTCAAACGGGGCCGCTATCTGCTAAGAGCAGGAATCGGATTTGGGTTTCATTAAAAGTTCCTCTGTGCTGTCCGATTTAGCCTTTCCTCACTGAAATGGCCCACCATGACTTGCAAAATTGCTAGCTGGCCCGGCTAGCCTAGCAGCGCCGCTTGACACCAAAACACGCTTTCACACTGCGCATGCGTAGAACATTCTAGTGGCAAGCTTTCATCAGCTTCCAGCACGAGCAATATTTAACATTTTATACATATTTTAAAACGGGAAACTCCCCCCTTTCTTTCTTTCTTTTCTTTTTTTAACTAATGCATTTGCAAATAGCAATTGCAATTTGACTTTTTCTTTTTAATCTTTCTAAACAAATTAATAAAGTTTAAAACCTTTACTTATTTTACACTGTAAAAAAAAAGTGCAAGTAAGTACATAATTACATTTTTCAACAAAAAAAGTATTTAACTTGTATTAAAAATGTAGACCTATTAACATTTTTTTTTCTTTTTATGCATTTTCTTAAAATCACCATTATTGTAAATAATAGTGATAACCAAACTATCTTGTTTTGTATTTATCCTCAATCTACAAATCAATGCCCCTCAGGCCAGATGATAAATACATCAACATAAAAACATATATATATAAATCAGTGAAACAGAACCACAGGACAAATAGGCTGAGAAAGACATGTACTGTCCAACGCAGGCAGTTAGTAAAACCATGTTATACAGATAATAAATTAGATTACAGATGGCACAGGAAAAACCAGTAGGGACGTAGTCTGGCAAACACAGACAATATTTCAAGCAAATGAGGGCAGATACGGCAGGTACAACAAGTATGATATCATGACTGTTTGCTGTTGAAAATGTACAGTATTTGCCGGAAAACAACTTGTAAACATCTGAAAACATGACAAGTTTCCTCAGATATACGGATATGCTTTTTGGAAAGAGCATTGTACTTGTTATATTGTGTAAATACCACTGTTAGAGAAATATAGTAGAAAAAACTCAATTAGATCAATGATACTGATATTTGGCTATCAACCTCAGCCATTTATTAATTTGCCAAAACAGCTGTTAAAAAAAACTTGATTTGTACAAATGTCATTTAAGTTTAAATCCAGAAAATATAAAGACCATGAAAGACTTTAAATTAAATACCATTTTATTTCTCCTTGTAGATCATGACAAAATATTTTTAGTGAGTATCTGTGAAACTCACTAGATATTAACCCCCATCAGGTTGACAGGCCTGTTGTGGTATCGCTTTGAAATGTCTGCTTCGATCTGCAAAAACAAATCACAGTTGACAGTCAGAAATCAAAGCAAAAATTCACATTTCAACTTAAAGAACCATAAAAAGGTATAACTTATAATTTATTCCTTACCATCGGGGATAACAAAAACACTGCACAATATTCCCCTTCTAGTAAGCTGGGAAATCACCAACCTGGTGAGCATAAATAAAGTGAAACAGAAATCCAATACCTGTTTCTGGAGTTCCCGGGTGCGTCCTGCCAGCAGGTCGACACGAGGCTCCAGTCTGGACTGCTCCTCCAGGGCTTCCTGCCTTTTCTCAGCCATAGTGGCACCTTTCAGCACCAGGATATCTGCCTGCTTCAGCTTCTGCCTCAGCACCTCTGACACACGTTCAACATACCTAAACACAGATATCAGATATGAAACGGATTTTTGCATAAATGTTCAAATTCCATTTCTTTTTGTTAAAGGGATAGTTCAACATTTTAGCAAATTCACCTATCACCGTAATCCCTGTAGTTATAGGGGTAGGCTCATTAGCTTTAATTATCAACGCATGTTGTTTTCGAGATGTTTTGAGAGATGCGAGCTGCTCAGCAAATCCTCATCAAACTCATCAAATACATAATCCAACAACTCCAAAACGCTTTGGTGGACAAGTTGTGACCTGCACATTCGCCATGCTATGAAATAATCATGTGTAATTATGTAGCAGTACAACTCATGAAGCAAATACTCTGAGCTACTTTCTTGAGCAAATGGGAGTAGCTGCACTAAATGTGTGCTTATGAAATAACTCTGCTCAGCAACCATGTCTGAAATGTAATTCCGACTGCATTTGCGTTGAAAACAACTCTGGCGCGTAATGTTACATGATTATTTCATAGTGTGGCAAATGTGCAGGTCACAACTTCTCCACAAGAGCGTTTTGGAGTTGTTGGATTGTGTGTTTGATAAGTTTTGAGGGACAGGGGACCTGTACCATTCACCTCCACCTACTGCTATGAAAAAAAAAGTTGAACTATCCCTTTAAATGACAAGCATGCATGTCGTACCGTGGAGACGCCAAGATCATAAACAGGTGCTGCATCCGGAGGGTGGTGAGTCGGCCCAGAATGTCCTGCACCATGGACAGCATCTCCCGGGTGTGTTCCCGGGTCTGGCCTTGGATGACAGAAGGAGCCAGCTGGAACTGGCTCATGGACACCACGTCTCCCTCATCTCCCATCTCACTGATGCGCTGGGTTAGGAAAACCTCCAGCTGCACCAACACATGAAACCAGTGTCACATCCTTGTGATAAATTCTTTGAATACTATAAAATAATTGACACTATCCTGGCGCAGAGAGCGTGAGCCACAGGAGTGGAGGTGCAGGGCAAGAAAAACCTTGAGCTTGGAGGTAAAGCTCTTGCGGAGGCTGAGAGAACTATAATTCATCACAAGCCTTTCCCAAGCTTAGTCATTTGATCCATTGTTAATATAAAAACTATCGATTGGAGCAACTTTAAGTATCCCATTTAGTGTTGTCATCATAATCTGCAAAAGCGCACCACACAGTCCATCTCTGAGGATACTGTTGTCAATTTTGCATGAATTATAGAGGGACATCAAGTTAACAATTTTTAAACAATTTTGACAAATGACTTAAAATGATGAATCAGTTATCAGGGAAAAGACCCAAATATTAATCAATTCTGGTTTTATAAATGTAAAAAATTACTTTTTTCTATATCATCTTCACATTTTGAATGGATTATGACACAATACTTGACATGTATATAATGGGCATTTTTCACTATTTTCTATTCTTACTGCACAAATAAAGAAAAAAATATTCACTAGATTAGTTGATAAGTAAAAATATTAATAATCACGGGCCATGTGTGCATGTAACTAAATCTTTCTGAACTCTTTACCTCCATTAGCTCGTCGATGAACTGGCTGCGTGACTGCGGGTTCTCCAGTAGAGACCAAGCATCCTCGCCCCTGGCCACACCCTCAGGACCTACAGGATGACACGCTCATCTTTAACGCACATACACACAACAGCTGCATGTGGTTAAGTTTAGCTGGAGGGATAGTGAGAGACAAAAAAAAGAAAAAGCAGCTCACAGTCTGTGCCCACGTCTACAACTTCGATTTCTATTGGAGCGGCTTCACCGTCGCCCCAGTCGATGCCGCCTGCACCAGCGTCCTGTTGAAGGAAACAGATGGACGTTGGTATGACTGGTATTGGTGAAATGTGAGGAGTGGTTACCAACTTTTTTCAGTTATACATGTGTCCACAGCCCCAGATAGAAGAAGTAAATATCTCCTCACTGTCACCATTCCTCAAGGTTCAAATGAGTTCATTCAAGTGGATTTTATAGGTTCATTTAAACACAGTATTATTTACACTTGATAAATATCTGGTTAAGTGTATGCACAGCACATAAAATCTAAATGCATTTATCTTTCTCTATATACTGTATGTGTAGGTGTCGTACCTCAGAGCTGGGCTCCAGACTGATTCCCCAGTCTATACCTTCCTCTACTGTGATGCCCCCACTCACACCCACAGAGTCTGCTCCTTTGCCAAAGTCGCCCCAGTCAATCTAAAGAAGGTTTTACAAGACAACACAGAAACAGACAGTCCTTTAAATTAACTGATACAATAGATTAAAGAAGAATTTATACAAAAATAAAACTGAAGTGACGTTTTTTTTTTACTTTGGATTAAACACGGGAAGCTTTTGTGATATGAACCTAATCAACCGTGTACTAACCGTGTCCTCTGTGACGGCCTCAGGAGCTGCATCTTCCTCAACCGGCCTGTCAACAACTTTGGGGACTTCCCCTGTCCTCCACTCATAAAATGTTGTGTTCCCCCTCTTCTGGGCAAATGTCAGCATGGGCAAGACTGGTTCAGTCCTACAAGTAACAACACGTGAGCTCACAAACAAAAAAAATCCCCCATGGTTTTAAGAGTTAAGACCTTTAAACTGCTGAGAGCGACGTGTTTACTCTAAATACAAATGTATTTTGAAACTTGCTGAGTTACTGCTAGTCAAGTAATAATATATTTATTTCATATCAGTGAGCTTCAAAGTGTAAAAGGGAAAAGCCAGAGTGACAGCATTGATGATATACTCACCACTCACACACAAATTTTGTGAAAGCAGCATAAAGTCGGATTTGCTCTTCTAACTTTGCTGCATCCTTCCCGACTTCGTCGAGCACCACTGGCAGGTCTTTCACCAGCGCCTGAAGCTCACGAGCCACATTATCTCCCTGGCAGGAGGAAAAAAGTAAAGCAACAGGATTACGAATGGCAACGCAGACAGCAAGAGTCTGGCCAATCAACACGCCGCTTAATCTGTTTTTGTTTTGTTTTTTTTATACTGAGTCTCAATGTGCGTTTCCAAATATTCTCTGGCTGGTGTGCATGTGTTCGCACTTACTGTGATGCCATACTGCTTGCAGGCAGCGTAGTATCGCTCCCTCAGGTCAGCGGCGGAGCTTTGGCACTCCACCTCCCGCCTGCTCATCTCCTGCTGCAGCTGCTGAGCTTTGGCCAGCTGCTTCCTCAGAGCCGGGCCCTCGTAGCTCACATTGCGACTCAGCAAGCTGGCGACCTCCGCTGGGCCATGCAAACAGACATTCAGGATAAAACAAATCTGTGCATCCAATTAATTTAGGTTCTTTAGCCGAATGTTATTTTCCCATATCCTGTGGCGATGGTGCAAAAACAAACTGAACAGCAGCAATAGAAAAAAGAAGATTTAGAATAACAGCAGCTGCTTGGACCGAAATCTATTTTTCTTCTGTCATATTATAGTATTTTATATCAAGCTTACCCAAATACACACTATCTGCCTCATAAAGGGACACAATCTCCTGCCAGTCCTGTAACAATAAAAACACAAGCCACACAGATAGTTCTAGCAGTTAGTTTTATAAAGCAGGTGCACACTGTACATAAATCTCCTCACACCACCTGGTTTGAGATACTAATTATAAACATTTGACAGGCCGAGAGACTCGCTGTGAGTGCTGCAACAGACGCTCATGTGACTCCTCTCACCTTCATCCTCTGAGATGAGTATCTGCCGAAAATGTTCTTAGAAGACGCCTCTGTTCCCCTCAGTATCTCCACTATCCTCAAGCAGTGAAAGTAGTGAATGTCTGTTTGGGAAAAACAAAAAATATGTTTGTTAGTTTATAATCATTCAGAAATACAGAGACAGTAGATGACAAGCAACAGCTAAAAATTACCAGTGCATGACTAATCATTATATATGGCACCTTTACTTAAAATCCTGGTATATCTTTTAATATAACTCTGTTGTACAGCATGAAATCATGATACAAAACTAGAAAGCCTGACTGTTGAATATGTTAACATGACACAAGAGGCACAGTGACGGTGTGGGGCTGTAAAGGACCTACAGGAGCCGGAGAGAAGATGCTTGATCTCCTCGTTCTCTGGCATGTCCTGGATGGCGGCATTGATCTTCTCTCTGATCACTTTTACTGCACTTTGCCATTTCAGGTTACAGTGTCGTCGATCCAGCAGCCAGTCTGTGGACAGGACACACAGTAATTCATTGCAATTAACATCTGTGGTTTTATCTATTGGAGACAACATGTAGCAACCGTATAGGATCAGTATAACAGCTGTTTACACACAGATACAGTAATAAATTGCATTAACAGTCCACCAAACTGATAGTTTGACAGTACATGTGTCGCCTTACCCAAAAGTTTGCTGGTCTGGATGTCGATGGGAAGGTTTTGGATATTCTGTTTAAGTGAAAAAAAAAGTTATTTACTGTATTTATTCCACATTTTTATTAACGGCAGCATGTGCACGAGAAACCTGTGTATGCTTTAGCTGTACAGATAATAAAATACACCGCAGCTAACCGCACAAAAACTATAATATATTAACTTATTTCTGAAAGCGTTCAGCCATTTATTTACTATTTAACTGTACTTTGACTGTGACAGCCAGCTAACGTTAGCTAGCATGCTAATCAAAACCGGAGTCAGACAGCGGTTATTTCAGCTTACCTCCATTTTATATTCACTGTATTGGCTTCGCGTAACTTTTATGGCTTCATTTTAAAAACAAAATCGTTTGAAAATCGGTTTGTTTGAAAGGTTTTTCTCCAAAATCACTCCTACCATCCAGATTTCACTGTTTACGACACGTTACAAAGAGGAGAGCCAATAGGAGGAGGCGGTGTTACATCCGGGTGCGAGGACCGACCAATCACGTTACAGTTTACTGAAAGCTGCAGCTGATTGGTGAATGGGGTTGTTGCAGCTCCAAAGCCCGCCAGCAGAGGGTGGTGTCGTTGTCTAAAGGCAACTCAAAGTCATTTTATCCAGAGACGTGCTTTGTTTTATCTACTTATTTACATCTTTGTATTTTTGTTTTCCGTTTCCCTTTGAATGCCCTACTTATGATTTCCGCGTTCACTCCCCATTAATAGCCTACATCTCCTCCTAATTTATTATTTTATTGTTTTCTTTTTATTAGTCACATAAGTGCTTCCTCATTGAATTTCATGAGATTATCCAACTAGGTTGTTGTTATCACTTTTATCAACATCAGGTAGGCATGTACTATTAATAATAACAGGTATTTATTGCTGTGTGTATAATCAGTTATTAAAATACAAAAATTCAGTCATTGGTAATTTCAGCTCAAACTTATTTAGTCGCAGATTTTTGTGGGTTTTTTATTGTAAGAGGTGCTCTTCTTAACAGATCTTGTTACATTTCTATGTTTTCCACAGTCTGTGTTATAAACTGTTTTCTTGTCTGAATACAACATCTATTGCACATCTGCCCGTCCTGGATGAGGGATCCCTCATTCGTTTCTCACCCTAAGGTTTCTCCAATTTTTTCCTGTTAAAACAGTTTCCAGGAGTTCTTCCTCAGTCGATGTGAGGGTATAAGGGCAGAGGATGTTATTATGAGGGCTAAATTGTCTTGTCTTGCCTTGCGTTGCCTATAGCTGTAAATAAATGTTAATTGTAGTTAAGTAAAGACTAAATTTCCCCCTTTGAATCTACCTTTTAAACTTTGGAAATGAATCTGAATATTATTGTGAACTGTGGCCTACAAGAGGCCATGAACAACAGCAGCAACAGTGCCTCACAGGTAACCTAATTTCAGGTCATTTGAATTGTGACCAAACTTGCAAAGTAAGTGTCAATTCACTGTCTGTGATTTTGCACACAACTCATGCAAAACATCAGAAGCACTCCCCTCATTCATCTCTCTCTCTCTCTCTCTCTGTACTAAAACCTGTGCAACAGGAAACTTAAAACACAATGACAACCTGACTCTTTATTATTCTCTTAAAGCAGAAGTAAGTGATATATTTGTGTTAATATAAGTCTTAAATAGTTATATCTTCCGACAGCAATCACTTACATAGAGTGTTTGGACCAAAACACGGGTCTGTCAGTCACTCTGCTCTGTCTAAAGAAAACATTTATCGTTCCTACAGTTTTTATCCAATGAGTTTTGTGCAGCCAAGGAACGCCGTGAATGTGGCGAACGAGGACTGTTATGGTGCGTTCAAGGAAACTCGTATTTTTCCGACCGTGAGTTAAAACCGGTCGGAGGGCTGTTATAGTGACTTTCATGGTCCAACGTTTGTGACTTGAAGCTGTAATTTACTTTCATTTTAGCTCTTCTTCTTTAATTCCCTGTTAAAAGAAAGTTGAGTTTTAACGTGACACAGTTAAAAAGGGGGGAATTTATGTCCAGTTTGGAAAGCTGCTCATTTCTCAAGTTCACATTAACCCTGCTGTCAGTAATGTGCCCCGGAGGAAGGTCTCACCAAATCACATGGGTGCAACAGTCATTTACTCACTCATGCACTCAGCTGGGCGGGCTTTAGGTGTGTGTGTGTGTGTGTGTGTGTGTGTGTGTGTGTGTGTGTGTGTTTGAGGAGGGTGTGTGCAGGAGTGGAGTACAGAGGGACAAGGTCAGAGAGTGAGAGGCAGAGAGGAAGAGATGCTGTACCTGTGCATGATCACCTGAGGAGAAGAAGAAGAAGAAGAAGAGGGAAAAGAAGAAGAAGAAAGACACAGGAGAGTTAAAGAATTCATCATCATGGCGGTGCAGCATCACATCTGAGAGCTTCTCCTTCAGCCGATCTTCATCAACAAGGTAAGAAAACACCTTAAAACACCGGAAAGTTATTTTTAATGTCTTTTAAAAACTTAGCGCAGAAACAGTTTTATATGTTTGGCACCTGAAGGCTCATTGATCTCAGAAAAGATCCAGTAATATGTTTGAAAGTATTAGTTTGGTTTATCATCTTTAATAGACAACATACCTGCGTCAGTCACAGAGCGATACAGTCCAGGACTTACAGTATTTCTATCACAGCTGCAAGATGGAGAACGGCAACAACGGGCTGTAATTTAGTCATTTTTAGGGAAAATTGACGGGTCCAACTTCTCAAATCTGAAGTTTTGTGTCACTTTTCTGTTTCCACAAATGATATTAAACTGAATATATTTGGTTTTTTGACGGTTGGTCGGACAAAAGGTGCTTTTGGATTTTGCATCCGGCCGTTTCACTGTTTTTATGACCTTCTACCAGTTTTGTTTGGAAAAACTATATGGAGGGAAATATTTCAGTGTTTGATGATTTAAATAGATGTTATAAATAGAAACAGTGTGCTACAGTAGCGGTGGATATGTCACAACATGTCTTTGTTTGTTTGTCCCGCGCTTGAGCTGCAGACTGAGAGTAAACATAAACTTTTTCATGTCAAGTCATGAATTTAACAGTATTTCTGGATTTTAATAATAACATCCCCATAACAACACAGGACGTTTCAACGAAGATACAGAAAGTAAAAACGCTCACATTTCTCGGATTATTATTGTCATTATTAATAGTATTATCATTATTATTATAACAAAGATCAGACAGAGAACACCCAAGGTGCCTTCATCAACTCATTCAACTTTGCAGTCACGGGTCAACAGTGAAGTTGGCACAAAGGATGAAACCTGAGAATCTAATGAACCTCCAGCTCAATTATGAGGGCAGCACAGTCATCGGTGCCCTTGGAGACTCCTCTCCCTCTCTCTCCCTCCAGCTCAAACATTATGCTATTGAAAAGACATTGCAGCTGGTTAGTGATTTCTGAACGCAACTCCTTCCTGCTCTGATCTCTGAGGCTCTGAGGCAGAGCGACTCACCCACACACATAACAAAAATACATGGTAACTTATTAAAGAGAGCTATGGAGGGCCTCCTTTGTGTCAACAGGGCTTTTTGTCTCAAAGGTCACATCTAAGTCAAACACAGAAGACTAAAAAGAAATATGTGCTCATATCGTACCGCTGTGTTGTCTCACTTAACACGGTGTGAAAGTGCCGCTCGCTCGCTGTTAACTTTGTGTTTCTGCAGAAACTGCTGGATGGAAAGTCAACAATACTATGTAAATGCTGTGTCAACGTTTGACATGGAGCGACCTGCACAAAACGTCCAGTTCAACTAAAAAGAAATTATAGTATTAACTTCAGATTTAGGATATTTTGAGTCTATTTAAAGAAGCTGGGACCCAGGAGTGAGCACTGTGGTGAGGGGACGGATGCTGCATCATAAAAGCTCCTCTTGGTCAGCAGCACTATCTGTTACCTGAGTGTGTGTACACAACTAGGTCAGCAATAAACACAATTGGACATTAGTGGGACGAGGACTAAAGTGCAGGTGCTCTTATGTAACACCCCCCCACCTGCTTTAGACGTCCCTCTCTGACAGTTTTAAAGTAAAATTGATAAAACAAAAACAAAAAAAACAAGAGTCAATTGTTTCCTCCACAGTTTCTGTCTTGAACCTTTGCACCATGTGTGTGTGTGTGTGTGTGCGTGCGTGCCAGCTGCCGCACATCACATGGTCCAGATAAGAGTAAGATGAGTGTTTCTGCAAAAGGGCATGGACTCTTTATTTGCATAGGTGCCTTGATGATAAAGTGACCACACCAACGCAGCATTGGTGGCGTTCATTGCTTCCTGACAGCCCTCATAAAGCTGGAATCGCAGCATCTGACGAACTCGTAAAAAACCTGAGTTTATTAGCCACACGGTCACACAAACGCTAAACAATGCATGCATGTGCACATAATGCACGGAAATACTCAAATACTGGTTGGACGACCTCGCTTCTCCTGTTAATATAAATCGTTTGCAATCGTTTTTATCAATGCAGCTTGTTTATTCATGGCGAGGAAGGTGTATTTTGTTAATATTCAACTAAAAGTTTATTGAAATTGTGCATTTCAGTTTTGGTTTCCGAGTAAATCGCCTGTTAGTGGAGTGTGAGGGTTTAGTTTGAGAGAGGAAACATGGGGAGAGAGAAGGGAAGGGGGGGTTGAGGGGGTTCCCAGCTTTAGTCAAACTAGTGATGGTCAGATAACACAGTGCGTGCTGGTGATTGTTTTGTTTTTGTATATTGATTAATTTGGTGATTATACACACGATCGTGCTAATCATAACATCTTACAGCCTGAGATGAACCCAGGAAATGTTTTTATCTTGTGCGACCGACTGTTCAAAGCCACGAAATGATAAGTTTACTACGACCATGAGAAGCAGACAGTTCAGACATTAGTGAGCAACGAAAAGTGAAAGTTTAAAGGCCCCTATTGCATTGATGGGTCAACTAGTCTTTATAGCTCTAGTGTGCATTTTAACCACTGAATAGCAGAATTAAATGAATGAATGAATGTGCTGATAAAGTGGGTGAGAAGCTGAGTGGTTTAACTATAGACAAATAAAGCAACTTTAATTCAATCAGACTTAAAGTAAATTATTGATTCATTATAATATTTGTATTTAAAAGCAAAGGTGTCACATTCTAACAGACTTTGTCAGGATCAAAGAGCTGCAACAGGTGATCAATCAATTCAATTGAAAATGACTCAGCAGGCGGGTTTTATGTCAACAACACGTGCTTTTTAAAAAAAAAAAAGAAAAGTAAAAGAAAACCGAAGGAAAAGTTAAAAGCAGATGGATATAAACACGTTTATAGGCGCTGCCACGTCGATTTAATGTTATGATGCATGTGACACGCTGACTGTTATCACGAAAGACCCGGTCAATAACCATGAGGAAGTTATTGTAGCCACGTGGTTGCTAGGCGACCAAGGGTAATAATAAAATATGGGTAATAATAAAACTCTGTCTGTCTGATTGCTGTCTGTCTCCGTGTGTCGACGTGGAGGAGTCGGCAGCGCAGATAGAAGAGACTTTAATAGAATCATCTATTCTACAGGCTCGTTGGTTTTCAATAGAATCAGTTCGACTGTATTTTATTCTTATATAACACGATGAGGCCTTTTTTTTTTTTTTTTTTACTCTGACTTCATATCAGATCACATTGGAGAGACAGAGGATACTGTTCAGGTGTTTATTAATTCATCAGCTGAGAGCAGAGTGTCAGGTGTCTTCCTCCTCCTCCTCCTCCTCCTCCTCTTCACGTTAGGCTACACCTGCTAATCATGGAGATGTGAGAAGAAGAACTCATCCACATCCACAGTGACTGTCGGCTTTCTAAGGATGCCTCTGCACACACACACACACACACACACACACACACACACACACACACACACACACACACACACACACACACACACACACACACACACACACACACACACACACACACACACACACACACAGTCATTAGTATCTGAGACTGAGTGCAGGTTGTGTCACATGCTGATGATGTCACACTAAAAAGTGCTGATGATGACCACCTGATTAATGACTTCAAAACAAACCTGCAGCACAGATAAAGTACGACAGCAACCTTTACAGCAGATTTTGACATTACAATAACTATAGTAAACTATAAAATGCAAATGTATCAATACCTATTTTTCACATTTTTTTTGTACAAAACATGGGCAGCATCAGTGTAGTGAATAAAAGTAGGGATGGGTACAATATGATGTAGCTAAATAATACAAATGCTAACCATGCGGTGCCCTTATAGACACAAAAGAAACAACAAAAAAGGAAAGAAGAAGAATAAATGGTGCACCTGGTCTCACATGTGCACATGTTCACTTACCTTCATACACATATTCATACACAATTGCACACCCATGTATTTACTTTTATAGGTGTACTAGTCGTATAGGAGTGTTTTTGACAGAACAAAGTACAATTGTGAGGTATATGTACTTACTTTGAGTATTTCCATACTGGATATTTCAGACAGGAATAATGTTGTTTTTCACTCCATGTTCCCTTATATGACAGCAGATAGTTTACTTTATATACAAACATAAGAAAAACATTTAATTAAAGTAATTTTTCAACCACATTAGCTCCGACTGACTTTATTTATCATGGTCTTGTGCCGCCCTGCTTCCTGTGGTTCAGCTGTGTTTTGTAAAATATACACTTTTTCTAAAATGACTTTATTTATGTGTCTCTTAATGGTGTTTCAAAGCCTCCACACTGACATGAGAGGCCAAAACCTTTTCTTAGGGTGTCAAACTAATTAAATTGATATATTGGAAAATCTGTCAAAACACATAATGTATTATTTGTGTGTCCAGAAATGTGATGAGGACCCTTTTCTATGTGCAGGTATAATAACACAGTGTGTGTTTGTGTGTGTGTCCTTCAGGTCAGTCCTCCAGTCTCCGTCGGGGCCATGGCTGAACAAAGCTGGTGGAAGCTGACCTTCTCCCGCAAGAAGAAATCTGAACCCAAGGTTTTGTACGAGATCCCGGCCGAGTATGGGACCAACACCGGGAAGAAAGACCACGCGGGCAACAACCCCCCCGCGGACCACATGGACAGCCAGTTCAATGCCAGACTGGAGAAGATTGTGGACAAATCTGCCACCAAGGGCCGTCACGTCAAGGTGTCCCACTCCGGGCGCTTCAAGGAGAAGAAGAGGGTCCGGGCCACGCTGTCCGAGAACCCCAACCTGTTTGCAGATGATGAAAACCATAAAACGAAGACTGACAAATAGAGCACACTATGAAAAAGAAAAAAGCAAATCCCAAATGTGTCATATTTCAGCATCACATCCATGAAAGCTTCGACACACAAACACAAACACAACCATGTTGCAGCAGCACACGCAAGGTGGACAAACACCTGCAGCAGCACCACACCCAGGCAGATACTGCGACCAATGGGCTCACACCTAAACAAACATCTGGTATCAGCTGGCGGCCATTAGACGCACACCAAACAGAGGCAAAGCAAAGTTCAAAGACATTTTTTTTCTTTTTGGGGGGTTTATCAACAACATTAAAAAAAAAATCTCTCCATAGCTGTTTTATATCAAACATTATGAAGGAAAACGTTAAACTGCCTAACCTCATCCTCATCCTGATTGAAAAACAACTTTATTGTAATTATTAGGTTTTTATTTTTATTAATGTAGATGTAGAGTTTTAGAATGACACTTTCTTTTTTTTTGTAATGTTTCATTCAATCGATAACAACCGGTGGAGACATGTTTGTGTAGTGTGCGACCAGGACACTGTAAAATTTTTATTACTACATTTTTACGACCAAAGCAAATAGACTTGATTTTGATGACTGTGTGAGACTCTGATGGTGCTCCACAGGTACGGTAAATTCAAAAAATATATATACATATACAGTTTATATGATCTTTTATGGAATCTTTGCAGCAAAAAATGTGTATTTTGTTTTTAATAAATGTATCATGATGTGTTAATGTGACAGAGTGCGCTGTGTGTGTGTGTGTGTGTGTGTGTGTGTATGTGCAGGTCACACTGAGTTATCTCACTGCTGTTTGAACATGTCGATCAATGATTTAAGCGACTTTAGGTGTTAATGTTACCGA
Source organism: Decapterus maruadsi (assembly GCA_030347415.2). Classification (NCBI taxonomy): domain Eukaryota; kingdom Metazoa; phylum Chordata; class Actinopteri; order Carangiformes; family Carangidae; genus Decapterus; species Decapterus maruadsi. Next base: position 4,320,085 of record CM064888.1, on the reverse strand, counting down.
CGTGGTCCCGTCTAAAAGCTGCAGAGGAGAGTTTGTTATTTCACCTGAGCGCGTGTCGGCATGGCGACTGTAAGCAGACACTGACATGTGATACCACCCAGTGTGTTTCTGCACTTTGTAATACAAGATTCCTTAATGTTAGTGCACAAACTGGCCACAGGCAGGATCTAGTTTGTTATATTTATATATATAAAAACAAAATTAATAGTTTCCAGCTGAAAATAGTTCCTCTTTGTTGGACTTTATAGTCTGTAAACGTTGCAACGCTGACACCTGCTGGTCACAAAATGCACTTCGGCCTGAGTTACAGTATAAATTAAACTTTATTTCATAGTTAATTCATGTCAAAAACAACAACAACAACATTTTCTTCATCGGTAAACAATTTCAGGTAGTACAAGACGTACACAAGAAAATTGGCACAAACAACATTGTCAGCTCTTTTAATCTCGTTATTATTAAAAGGCATCTGGACTAATTGTCAAAGACGGTTACAATCAGTTCATAGTTAATAGAAATCAACTGTAAAGGCTGGAAACACTTCACTTTATGGGTCAATTATTCTCTACAAATCAAAAAAATATATATTTATACGAAGGCTCCTGGAAATGATGGTTGATACAGTTGATTAAACCTCTCATTGCTCCTTATTTTAACCTAGATTATCCAGTTTTCCAATAATCAATGATTCATAATTGATGGTTTTTGTTAAGGAAACTGCTTCTCAACTCTCCACCTGCTCAGAATTAGTGTAAAATTACAAGCTGCATCTTTTGTAAACCCAAACCCTCTTGTGGATTATTAGGGGAAAAAATAAACCTGTAAAATAAAGTGTTGCCCCTTTTTTCAACACTTAGAGTGAACAGTTAACAGCGAAGACTGAATGGTGGCGGAGAGTCGGTGGCACAGATTGTGCTTTTAAGAAAAATAAAACAGTTTCCTGGTCCTAAAGGTCGACATCAACAACGCTGTTGAATAACAGACATTATGGTCAATCATTATTCAGCGAAAAACCACATGGAGTTTGCTCTCCTGTGTCAGTCAGTGCACTCTCTGTTCAGCACATTTTTCATTTCATAACACGAGGGAAATGTAAAGTTGCATCACGCCTCTCCTGCTTCTCCACTGAGAACATGTGAGGACAAGAAACGAACGTCTCACGGTTTGAACCTAAACACAGCAGCAGCAGCAGCACTTATTTAAAACATCAAATGTTTTCCATCAGTACCTACTGTACAGTACAGATGAGCAGTTATTCAGGTGAGGTAAAGATGGTGATTCTTTTTTTTTCTTTAAAGGGATAGTTCAACATATTGGCAAATTGGCCCATTGCCATAATCCCTATAGTCATAGCAGTAGGTTTGTTACCTTTATTTGTCAGGGCAAGGTATTTTTAGAACGGCGGAGCAGAGCCGTGAGCTGCTCAGAGCTACGCTACGGAGGCTAATTTCTTGATTTTCCTCATCAAATACACAATCCAACGACTCCAAAACGCTCTGGTGGACAAGTTGTGACCTGCACATTCATCACATTATGAGATAATAACACAACTTTACCAGACAGAGTTGTTTTAGAGGGAAATTCATACAAAACCGCTGATGCGTGTTGCCTTCAGGGACAGTTTTTCATCAAGAAGTCTCTGTATTTACCTCTAAAACAACTCTGTCTGGTAACGTTGTGTTATTATCTCATAGCCTGGTGAATGTGCAGGTCACAACTTGTCCACGAAAGAGTTTTGAAGTTGTTGCATTTAATTAATTTGATGAGTTTGATGAGGGAAACCAAGAAATCCCATGAGCCTCCGTAGCGTAGCTCTGAGCAGCTTGCGGCTCTGCTCCACTGTTCTAAAAATAGCTTGCACCAACAATTAAAGGTAAAAAACCTAAGACTATAGGGATTATGGCAATGGGCCAATTTGCCAAAAAAAAAAAGGTGAACTATCCCTTTAAATTCAATGATGATGTCACCTTCTGGATGAGGTTTGTGTCCCTGTTCCCTGTATATGAGAGTTTGTCTCTCATGGCGACAGGCGCTGGTACACCCAGCCTCCCTCTGCGTTGTGCTGGAACTCGCCCAGCTCAGACTCTCCGTCCTTTGGTTTGGTGAAGACGATGCGGTCGTGGAGTCTGTTGGTCTGACCCTGCCAGAACTCGATCAAGTACGGTTTGACCATGTAGCCGCCCCTGTTAGCAAAACACCACAGTATAAAACAACATGAACATGAAACAACATGTAGCTCCGTATAAACACTACATCATGTACCTGAGAAAAACCCGTGACTATTACTAATTAACAGGTGATGTTTCATTGGTTTACTGTGTTATGGTTAATGTGCATCCCACATAATCACAACCTGCAGTTTGATTCACAGCCAAAGGACCGTTGTTGCATTCCTCTGCTCTCATTTCACCTACTTTCATGGTGCCCAGAGGAAGGGATAAGTCCAAATACACCGAAACTTAACAGAGGAATTTTATTAAAACTGATGCCAAAAGCCAGAAATGTGTCTGTCTAATGACGCTCCTTCATTTCCTGCAAGTGTTGCTGGGTTTGTGGCGTCTGATTGGTTGTTTTAATGTGGCTTGGAGCAACAAAACTTAACTGTAACTCAAACTAAAGCTTTATTATTATGAAATTCTGCAAGCAAAAAGCAATAACGCTCCTACTCATTCTCCATAATTTACAATTTCATAGTTTATTTCCATGCACAGAACAAAACGTTGTGCTCACCAGTAGTCTGGCATGGGCACTTCTGTCTCCTTGTATTTCTCCTCCAGTTCTGCATTTTTCTCCCTGAGATACTAACAAAGAAAGAAAGGACAAAAAAACAACTGAGGCGTCAAACAAACATTGATGCATTTCATTCATAACGCAGCAGCTCTGTTGGTTCTTACGTCTCTGTTGGGAACCGGAGTGCTCTGTCGACTCACGACTGCCCCGATCTGGCTGCTCTTGGGTCGGGAGTGGAAGTAGTCACAGGAGGTCTGGTAGGGGATCCGCTCCACTCTGCCCTCAATACGAATCTGGATATAAACATTTAGATAAGTCGACTGTCATGCACTGTGGGAAAAATAAACAACACCAGACAGAAACTGATAGGAGCCTGAACGCCTCTCTGTACCTGTCTGTTTAGAGGTTCCCAGTAGAAGACGAGGCAGGCGAATGGATTAGTCTCCTGTGGATGAAAGATAAAATCAACATGGCGGATGTGGAAATAGAATAAATACCAAAATCTGCATAAAAAAAGACAAAGTGTGAGAGTCAGAGAGACAAAGAGACTCATAACTCACCAGCTCTGAGCCTTTTCTGCTTTCATAGTTTGTGAAGAAGCGGAAACCTTCGTTGCTGTAGCCCTTCAGGAGAACCATACGAGCAGACGGGCGTCCGTCCCTGAACAGACAAGAGACGAGACTGATGAGAAACTGTGAAACATTGTGACGGAAAATCTGCTCTTTTCATAGAGTTAAAGTTTCCTACTTTGTGGCAGTGGCGATGCACATGGCGTTGGCCTCTCCGATTTCAGGGCACTTTGTGGCTGCATCAAACCAGTTTCCAAACTGCTTGATTGGGTCCAGAGACACGAGCTGACTCTCTTCGAAGCACTGTCGACACAAATAACCACAGATCCTGAAGCTGCATGTTCGGTTCTTTCAAGTGGTGCATGGTGGATTTTTTGATTTTGCTCTGAATCACTGTCACATTTTAAAGGTCAGCTTCTTTGCAGTTTCACTTTCTAGTCTGACCTCAGCATGTTTGTAATATTTCCTGTGCCACAAATCCCAAGCAGAGGGGTTAGGGATAGAACAATACATGATTTAACATCTGTAGATAATTCTCATATTTAATCTCTGATTCCTGCAGAGTTTGTATTTCAAAGCTCAAAAATAGGTACTACATCCACATGTGGGGTCTCTATTAGCCTTTTAATTGGCTGTGCATGATTGCCTGGTGTACATGAAAACACAGACACACGATTTCTGCAGCTGGAGCACACACACTATCTAGCCCAGTACAGAAATGACGGATGCACAATGCAGGATTTGCAAATTAAACCTCTGACACACAAGCAGAGGGTCACCATAACCTTGCAGCTCCACAGACTTGGATCGGTGTGGATTTTATAAGTAATGTGACTCAGTCTTGAGACTCCTCACCTCCTCATCTCCTTTGTATTTCTTCCTCATGTTGCTCAGGTCCATTCTTGTGCCGTCTGTCGTTGATTTCCTGCAGAAATGCGGTGCAAACGCGCAGTGTTGACCCACGGTCAGGGAGGCACGGGACGGAGGATTTCTCCCAAATAAAGTGATATACCTGGATAAATTCGCACTGAGTATGCGCCTCATGCTTGTCAATTTTGACGCTGACGTAATCCCGCGTCCTTCTTTACGTAAAAGACAGCGGTGAGTTTTGTAACCGTACCATGAAACAGATCATGCATTCATGAACTGGACTTTTTTTTTTTGAACGATTTTAAAATAGTATTTTCATTAACAGACTTTGAATAAAGCTTAAAAAATTTTTTAAAAAAAGGATGTATGTGAAGCAGATATGATTTAAACACGAAATAACATTAACAGCGATGATTCAGCGATGATTAAAACCACACATCGATGAGCCGTGCTGCGTTCAAGGTATATTTGTTATTCACGGCTACAAAGTAAGTTGGGCTGGTGTATGCATGGATAATATAATACATCCATGGGTGTATGTCTATGCTGGGTACTGTGGCATCACATGATGATTAAAAAACGGCACTAAAAGTGGATTTAAAAAGAAGAAGAAGAAGAAGAAGGCTTTGAAGTTAGATTAAGCTAATTTAGTTTGGCAACAACTCCTGCTCACTCCAGTATTATTTCCTTGATTTCATGCAACCATCCTAGCAATAAATTACACATTTAAAGGTTTTTAAATGTAACGTAACGTGTTAAATATGTTTTATTATTGGTTTCCTGTTCTTTCTCTGGTGTGAATGACAACCCCTTTTCACCGACGGGACTTGAACGCAGCATTTGTAGCATCGTCACTTCCTGAATCACGTTTTTTCCTGTCCAAGATGGCGGCGACCTTGTGTGTAAAATTACTACCCAAACAGGGTAAAGTAGAGTTATTACTGCATACCTAACTTTAGCTTTTATTATCCACAGTGAATTAATGTCTTGTTTGTGATTTTTTAAAGCTGGTAACTGTCATCTTAGCTCCTGTTAAACTGTTTTCCTGCAGTGATGCATCTGCTGCTCAGTTAGCCGGTGTTAGCACCAGCAGCTAGTAACGTTAGTAGAGATGTGGACTGTCAGGTGTGTGTGTTTGTTTGTTTGTTTACCGGACTGTGTGTGTTGCAGGATGGCTTCCTCTCACCCAGAGTGTCCGACACGGCTCCAAGGCGGTGACTCGCCACAAGAAGCCGATGCACATCCTCCGACAGAAGCTGCTGGCTGTGACCAAGTATGTCCCCCCAACAAGGGTCGTTCCTCCGGGCGCCTACCCATCAGCCAAACCCAGAGCGGCTCAGGAGGTAAAGGCCATTTATCATTATATTATTATTTCATCTCACATCATTTATTATATAGTTCTTATTATTAATGTGGTCAAGACTAATTAACCTGAAACCGCGTCAAGACCAGACTAAACCAGCGCGAGACCATTATCAAGACTGTATTCAGTGCCAGTTCTGATGATAATCGTGTGGTTTGACATTTTTCTAAAAAGAAAACATGATTTGATATAAAATCTAAACCATATTTAATGTAAACAACGTTTGGATTGAACACAAGAACAGAGCACAGAACCTGCTGAAAAAATCATGACTCCAGCTCGACCAAGAGCTATGACCATATGTCAGAAACATTGCATCCTATGTTTCCTCTTGCACATCAGATAAACTCTTTTCTGCTCTTTCATCAGGATAGTCCTCTGATGTTACTCTTGAAGAAGGAGTTGAAGAACGTTTTCCAGAATTGTAAGATGGTCGCTGTGGTCCAGAACAACGGCAGCAACGCCGAGGACATGATGAATCTCAAGAATAGACTTCATAAACACAGCATCGCTGTGAAGTTCTTCCCCAATCAGGTAGAGTCTACTGCACATGGTTTTATTTGTATTATTTTATTCTCTTCTCTTCTTTCTTTTATTCTTGCATTCTCTCACAGTTTGCATCTGTTTGTCCACATTATATAAATAGAGTCGACTATGGCGGCAGCTTTCTCATGCAAACAGCTCTTGTGTCTTCCAGTTTCTTGACGCTTTCTCTGATGAAGTTACTCCTATTGTTCAAAGGTTTATGGGAGGTGCTATTAACTATGGGCCAGTAGAGAACCAAGTTTTGCATTTGTGTTGGTATTTGTCAGAAAAGACAGTAACAACCTGTTGCTGATGTTTATATTTTGTACAGTTTAGTTTGTCTTAATCTGTCAAACATTGCATCATCTGTGCAGCACCTGCATATTTGGAAAATAACCGATCAACTGTCTGAGAGCAACATGCTTCACAACTTTGCAGCCGCTGATGTCCCCTTTAATGAAAAAGTAATGTAATCTGTAAACTTTCTTTATTTTCAGGTGACACGGTCGTTCCTGAAGGACAGTGTTTATTCCAACATGGCCGCTCTGTTCATCGGCCCCACAGTGATGATCGTCAGTAAAGAGCCGAAGGCGAGGGAGATGCTGGTTGCTCTCAGGTCCAGCCCACAGATGACGCTCCTGGGTATGTTTATCCTCCATGTCCAACACCATAACTGTCTGACATGCAGGTTTTTTCATATTCAATATCATAAAAGATTTAGGAAATGATATCTAAAGAGCATCTGTGATCATAAACATTAACCTGCAGCATGCTTCTCCTCTCTCTGCAGGAGCCTGCATAGAGAACAGGCTGCTCAGTGCGGACGGCGTCGTGAGTTTCTCCAAGATGCCGTCGATGACCGTCGTCCAGGGTCAGCTGGTGAGCGGGCTGACGATGCTCACCTCCCACACCGCCTCCCTGCTGCAGCGCCACCCGGCCCACCTCTCCGCCCTGCTGCAGCAGTACGTCAAACAGCAGAGCTCAGCGGACAGCGGCGCCACAGAGGGAGCTCCTAAAGCCGAGGAGGCCACATAGAGCTTCAGAGGAAGCCGCTGGGACTGTTAAACAAACCGTGTGGAGCTGTTGCTGCTTGGAACGACGGCAGAGTCGGATGCACACTTGAATATTTATTTTAATTTAGTCCTAAAAGTTCTGGAGCTAAATTCCACTAAATCTTCAGTGTGCATCCACCCAGAGGAGCACTGGTCACTCACTATTATGACTGAAGGATTGTGCAGATGCAACCGGTATTTCTGAATGGACGACTTGGATGGACAATGCTGCAAAAAAATGTCATCGTTTGTCAAGCTTTTACTTTATTTAAAGGCACTGTCACATGAAAATAAATGATATCAACTCAAGTTTATTCTTTAGACTCATAAGTTTTTGATTATACACATTTTGTCACTCACTGTTACATTATCTTTTTCCAGGATTGCAGAAATTATATTCTTATTAATTGGGGATGATAATTGATTTTTTAAATTAAATGCAGATTCCTTTACATCAGATTTGCACAGATCAGCAGCAGTCGTCGTTGTAAAGCATAAGTGGCATCATGAAAACTGGTCCCAGCCAAAATAAACACGAGTGGTCACAGATCCTGATACGTTAATCTGCAGATTACAGCATGTTAATCTGGGTCAGTTAGTCTATTATGGCCTGCTTTTCTGAGAGAGACAGAGACAGACACTACTCACCACCACACTCCCCTGCAGGAGAGCGACTGTCAACACTGACTGAAAACACAATGTGGTTCAGAAATCAAAGTGAAGGTGCAGAATTTCAGAGTTTTTACACTTAAAAACAAAATAAAGGATGTTTTATTTCCTTGTGCATCACAAAAACAAACAAAAAAGGAAGTTACATCAACAAAATTCAGGTATAATGGTAAGGGTAGGGTATGGTGGGCAAATCATAACCCACGGATTCATTTTACCCCCATATAAATCCATATGTTTGCATTAAAATACACGATTTTAATAAATGCACCACTTAACCGTTTGATGCACCTCCAGGTTTAACTCGTACCTTCTGCTTTATGATAGAAACAGTGAAGTGAGGGGGGCAGAGTGAGTGGAGGTCGGCTAGATTTACCCTCCACCACATCCCTGCTAGACAACTCAGTGTAATTCCTGCTAATGCGGATAATGCCCAGGACACATTGCGCACGACGCGCAGCAGCTCTCCTTGGATTTGGAGGGAGTCACCCGCCAGAGAAACAGAGAGATAGAGAGAAAGAGGGAGGGAGGGAGAGAGGGCACGGCCGCCGCTCAGCTTATGTGGCCACAATAAGTGATTACCAGCGGAGGAAACATGTAGGTTGACTTCCCTTTTTTTTTTCTTTCTCCAGACGCTTCTCGATGGGAAAAGTAAACGTTTTGTTCGTCGAAATGCTGATTTCCCACAGACCGTTGAACGCCACATGAGACTTTTGTTGGATTTATCAAACCGCAACAGATGATGAGAGTCGAGGAGGCTGGATTTCAGGTGAGACACTGTTCTTTTTAAATCATTTTTCACGCTTTAAATCAGAAAACACGAAATTAAAATCAATTTTATTTAAAGTTCTGATAAGAAACGCGAAATATTCTCAGCAGAAGAACCGGTTTAATCTCTTTATATTATCTCGCCTATATATTACAGCCATTTTAAACCATGTTTACCGCCTTAGAATATAAAAAATACTTGTGGTGAACTGTCCCAAACTTCAATTTAACTTCGCTGGAGCAGTGATATGTTAATGAGCTTTAGATAAGAGCATATGAGGCCCTGAATAGTTCAAACAGGCCCCACAGGGCACGTGCGGTGGCATCAAGTGAGGAAGTGAACTCAGCCCTGCTGCTCATTAAGGCTCATTTCCACTCATTTCCATCAGAGTATAAAGCTGCCTCCTGATTGAACAGAGTGTGTTAACAGAGCACACTGAGATCAAATTATTTACATTTCCTCACTTCTGGTGCTGGATAACAAACATACTGAGTCCCTACTGTGCCTCACATTTTCCCCATTCATTCATAATCATGACTATTTTATCCTGAACTGATCTGATGATCCACATTTTTTTTTATTGGCAGCACTTTTTATTCCAACATGAGGGACATTAAATGGTGTAATCTCATGATCAGTGGCTGTACCAACTTGTTTTGCTGGCGTCTGCTTCCATGTTACCAGCTCATGATGTCACTCCTCCTCCAGTTTGTATATTATCTAATCTCTTCTGGGTCGAAATATGAGGAAAAAATGCTATTCTCACCAACAATCGTGTGTTTGTTTTTGGATGCGTTATTGCACCTGAATCTGGTCTGACTACATTTCCTCAAAGTGCACGACCTCGCTGCTTGTACAAGACAAAACAGGATTTCTATGCAGGAACATTTAGAAAAGTGAAGTCTCAACTTGAGATCAAAAAAAGCATTTTTTTTTTGCGCTCCTCCTTGAGTAAGCGAGCTCAGAAACCTTGCAAATCCCTTCATCCTGTTTCCACCACATGCTCTCATCACTGAGGTCAGTTACTCTCATCCTCTGCAGGCCTTACGTAACAAGCGAGCCAGGCTGCTTCTGCCCAGATTTAGACGGATATCAGCACACACATAGCCTTTGTTTTGCATGTGAGCTGGCCTACATCCTCATTCTCCCTCAAGTTTACACCTGTAGATTTGCTTTTTATTCTTATCATTATCAAAGACCATTTATACAGGTTCTCATGTCTCTTGACTGTTGTGTCCTCCTGCTGTGGTGACGGTGGTAGTGGACGTCTCGTCCCTGCACGTTCTGGTGTTTGTGATGGTGTCGTTGACTCTCTGCTCTGGGAGCCTGTTGCTCCAGGTCCCAGTGACGAGTTGCTATAAACATCCCCTTGAAAAACCAATTAAGCAGAGGTTGGTAATCCGCTCGCTGCAGGCGGTGCTGGCCCACGCCGTCACAGAGACATTACACCATTACACCAACATGTGCAAACCACACAGCATACCTAGCACATGAGAGGAAGCTGCATTGATTTCTACTGGTGTTTTGTTGCTCTTTTTATATTATTGTTTAGCTTTTCCTGAAAATCTTTGAATTTATTCAATTATGCAAAGAAAGAGCCACTTTTAATGAGTATTATTACAGCTATTTCATTGTGTTTCTCTGATAAACTCATGACATATTTTTGTTGTGGATGTTGATCCGTCTCTGTTCAGAATCTGAGATTATTTAGTGACACAGTTTCAGAAAAAATGACAAGAGACGAAGGACAAACTGTGCTCAAATCCAACATTTCCAGCTTCTTTTCTCTTGCGTGTGTGTTTTTACGACACACGTAACGTTCGACCTCGAAGCCCAGAGTCGCCCTCGTATGATAATCTGGAGCCAAACAACAATTTATCTCCGAGTTTGGCAGAGAGTTTTGTTTTCCTGTGACATTTAAGACCCAGAGTGATCTGGATGAGGATCCAGAGTCCAGGATAGACTGAACCACATCCAGGTAACATTTACGGCATCACAGGAGCTTGAACCTGGAGCTCAGCTCCTCACCTCTGTTAGGTAACTGGATTACACAGAGTCCTCTCTCCTCCTCCTCCTCATCCTCCTCTGCTCCGTGGGCTCTTTAACACTTTCACTTTGGCCTCAGCGATGTGGCAGCGAGCAGCAGCTATCTTCATAAAGGAAACCAACCCCATGTTAGACAGTTCGGTGGAAATGCGTCAGATTAAGATCTGACGTGTTTGCACAGCTGCCGTCGTTGGTTCATACAGGCCCATGTTTTATTTATGTGCAGAAGCCACAACAAGTCATTTATCAGGAGTTAATGACAGAATTTTATATCGCTTTCTATCACATCACATGGTCTATTCACGTTCAAGCGATCATTTTTCTGAATACTTTATCATTTTCCTTTAGAACAGCTGGCCAGGTAAATAAAGCAAATATGTTTACAAGGATTATTCATATAAAGATAAAAGGTTGGACTGATATTTACAGTCTAAACAGCTCATTGAACCATCAATTTAATAAGGTATTCAATTAATTAGTATAAATAACCATTCCTGGTTTCCCTCTCTCAGATTCTCCACATTTGACTGTGCTTGAAAATATATTTCCCACCAGTCAGTTTATCATTTTATTACATCACAACAGGGAGAGGAGTCTGACGTGCAACTTCCTGTTGCCTTCAAGTGTCTTGTTTTGCTTGAGAAACAGTTGAAAACCCTCAAATATTCAGTTTATTATCATGTCTGAAAGAGAAAATCAAGTTGGAAACTGCAAATATTTGATCAATCGATCCAGCTCTGCATTTGCTTCTTGATGTGTTTCTCATTGGCTCTGACCCACTGGTCCTTTTTTCCGTTGCCAGGGGTCTTTCGGTGGTTTGCAGCGGACCTCTCTCATCAGCCTGGGTGCAGGAGTCTGAGACCTGTCTGTGTGAAATGGACTCTTACGGCTCGTCACTGAACCGCAGCCAGTCGCTGGCGAGCGGCCTGGAGAAAACCTCGCCCACCTGGAACAAGCCGCCGCACTCTCGCAGCAGCAGCACGCTGTCGTCCCGTCACTCCAGACAGGTCAGTCACACATTATCATTGTTTCTCTTCTTCTTCTTCTTCTTCTGGTGCTGGTTCTCACGTCTGTTGTGAAACCAGTGGTGATGATTTCTCCATCATTAAAAAAAACAAAACAGCACAACAAAACAAAGCTGGCGGCGGAGCGGAGAGAGAGATGGGGTCTTCCTTCCTTTGACGACACGCCCTCACCACAACAAGACCCAGAATAACATCTGACTTCTTCTGCTCAGTTTCAGCTCCTCTGTTTTCACCCCGACTGTCTCGGCTTGTTTTGTACGAAACCACAGAGATTGGAGACAGAAACAGACGCTTTGGTTATTAATCTGAAAGATGCAGCGATGCCTGTGTCATGAATATCTGCAGCATGCACCACGCGAGGCTGCAACTGACAGTTATTTTCCTTATCGATTAATCAGTAAATTACTGTAAATTAGAAACCAGTGAATAGTGATGCAAATGTCAGTGGCGTCGTATGGTCTCCGCATCGTCTGGCTGCTCACTGTACTGTCATAACAGTCAGGCTGGAGGAGAAAATTACAGAGAAGTTACCAGAAATAACAAAGAATTCCACTTTATAGATGTGTCACATAATCAGACATCGACTAATAAAAGAAAACATCGGGCCTTCTTATCTGAGCTTTTATGCAAAAAGCTCAGATAAGCCTCTAGATGCCACTGATATAAAGGTTGCAGTTGGTTATCAATCTGTTGAATTGGCAGCTATTTCACTCATTATTCACTGATTTGTCATATCAAACATGCAGTTTGACAATAACCGATATACGTCTGATATTTTATAGATTAAATCAAGATTTGAGAAAACAATGAGCACGTGTCTCGTGTCGTCGTCACGTTATGATAAAGAAGACTGTTTCTCCTGCTCCTTTGCTCTGCAGATAATCAAAGATTGGGAAGTGATCGACGACCTCCATGTGGACATGAACTCAGCGGGCGACAACCCTCAGGACATGGCGACCCCGGGGATCTGTGAGGGATATCTGCTCAAGAGGAGGAAGTGGCCGCTCAAAGGTTGGCACAAGGTGAGAGGAAGATGCAACCTTTTATTCCACATTTGCTTGTTATTAGAATAATAATGATTACTGATACTATTTGATCGCTCTCTCTCTCTTTCTCAGCGATATTTTGTCCTGGAGGCCGGGATCTTGCGCTACTGCAAAAATCAACAAGATGTAAGTGAACGCAACATTTTCTAGGGCTGTCCCCAAATAGTCGCAGGAAAAAAAACAAACATTTGGAGACGTGTCTTGTCAAAATTAAGTCAAAATCAACACGACTGAACTGTACATGAAAAGCTATAGGGCTTTTAATTTGAAGGGCCAGATTCAGGAAGTCGTGACACTTACTCACTTATTTGTTGTTACACGGCATGGAAGGTCTCTCTTTTTCTTTTTTTTTGGCAAAAGTGTCTTTTTCCGATGTGGTTATAGATATAATCAAGGGGATTAGTCGACTAATCGCCATAAATGACGACTTCTGGTCGACCAAGAAAATCTTTGGTCGGGGGCAGCCCTAACATTTTTTTTATCTCTGGGATTTGAAAACCTTTGGACACATCTATTTTTTCTTCTCCAGGTCTCGAGGGGACGAGTCCAGGGCTCCCTGGACGTCAGCCTGGCTGTGATGTCCATAAACAAGAAGTCAAACCGCATCGACCTGGACGCGGGCGACATCCTCTATCACATGAAGGTAAAGCGATGGTGATCATCAGATGAGCAGCGTGGCTTCAGGTGAAGGAGACAGAGGAGCTGCTGCATGCATTCATACATACAGACCTGACTTCTCTTCTCTTCTCTCACCAAGGCAAAGAGCCACGAGCTCTTCTACATCTGGGTGACCAAGCTCCAGGCTCACCGCTTGTTCAAGAAGAACGAGGCGGCTCACGTCAACAGCGGCTTCATCCAGACTCTGTCCCACGGCGTGGGGGCCGGAGAGGCTCAGAGGAACGGAGATCTGGTGAGAATCGGATAAAAAGAGCGAAGTTAACGTTTTTTTTAGAAGTGAATCAATCAGCGTCTTACGGCAGCTGGATGTTTGTGTTTGTGTTTGCAGAGCTCTACAGCAGGGACAGATCCAGCTGGAGCCTCCGGGGTGCTGCCCTCGGCTAACACGGGTGTGAACAGCAAAGTGTCGGCCTGGCTGCAGCAAAGTCACGACCCGGATCTCTGTGTCCAAGGTACTGTATATACCGTGTAACACTCTGATCAACAGCACGGTGCAGGACGCTTTTATCCATCATCTACTCAGAGTACAAGTAACAGAAGATTAAAGCTCTCATGGTTTTTCTTGCAGAGCTGAACCGGTGCCACTTGGACCTCTCCGAGCTAAACCGCTTAATCCAGAGGCTGCAGGCGCTGGAGGTGGGCCAGGCTTTCACCAACGGAGACCTGCAGCGGATCATCAGCATACAGGTGGAGCCGAGGCCCGAGGCGTCTGAGAACGATCAACGTACCACAAATTAAACTTTTTATAGTGTGATTATTTCTTTTTCTTTTGCAGAACCTCTCACTTGAGAAGCCGAAGAAGTCAAAGTCGGGGAAGATGTGGGGCCACTCCCGCACGCTGTCCAGGGTGGAGGCTTTGGGAATGGTAAGAACGGTCTGGAGGCTGAACGCTACGGATAATGTGATTTTTATTTTTTTTTAAATTTTCTTTACATACATTTGACTTTGATACTAATTGGTCTAAGTAATTTGACATCCCAACCTCTCTATAACATTTTGGGGCTTTTCTCTAATCCAAAGCCTATTCGTGGGATTACTAAATCGGTGAGTCGCCAATTGACATCAAACATGAAACAACTTGATTCCTAAAAAAAAAACAAACAAACAAAAAAAAACATATTCACTGCTGCATACTTCAAATTATGACATCACAAAAATATTGTGTATGTCTAATGCTAAATGTGTTTTGTGTAATTTTCACTGGACGATGGTGTTTGTGTTTGTGTTTCTATTTGGTGGATTAAACTCTGATTTATTCAACGTCCAAAAACATGTTTATGAGCGTAGACATGATTGTAGAATGAGTGAGCCGTGTAAACCTGTGTTTAGTTTAGATGTGTAGTTTTCCCGCCTCTGCTTGGCTTTTCTGTCCTGCTCTGCAAACGTAGTCTTGATCTAAACATTAAAATAACCAAATGAACACCAGTCAGTATAGGACAGAAAAGCTGCAGCGGCTGTGAAACGTTAGTCAACCTGAAGTTCAATGTGTAAATAAGTCCCTGATGAGATTAGTGTAATGATATTACAGCGCACAGACCGGCCGCTCGCAAACTGTGATCTGGACTTGTTGTTGCAGAAAAAACACAGATGCAACGAACAATGTTTATATATTGATGGCTCTGTTTTATGTTTTGTGGGTTCCTAGAGCTGTAGAGCGTTACTTACAGTAGAAAATGACTGGAATTCTCCTTTAACTTTGCCCTGAATTCAGAGGGATACCACTTCATAATAGGCCTATGAATGCATTTACAGATTATTAGCACTGGGTTCCTCTGATATTGAAGAAAAGTTCTGCAGTTACTGTTTAGTGTGCAAGTCTGGACAAGAAAGTAAATAGTTATAACATCCATAAACCAGTGTATGACAGTCTAGTCCAAATATGTTATAACTGCTGAGGGTCAAAACCATTGATGGATTGTAAAATGCGGCTGTGACACCTTTGGGAAAAATCTTAAGTTAACCAGAGAATCGGTCATCTTCCCTCCTCCCTCTGTTCGCCTCCCAGCTGTCCTCCAGTCACCTGAACAGCTCGTCTCACCTCGGAGCGTCGGTCCCGTCCATCCCCGACTACGTTTACACTCAGCTGTCCCCTCCCACCGTCTCGTCGCCCGAGGGCAAGAAGATCCAGCAGGACATCTGCGCCATGTCGCTACGAGGTCAGTAAGACAGAAGTGCATGCACGCTGCAGGGATCAAGGCTTTGGATGATGAAAGAAAAGCAAAATGCAAAATATAGTTTTACACCGCATATTTTAGTAATTCAATACGTGCGCTTTGTGCCCTCAGTGCTCGCATCCCTGAAGACGGTTCATGAGACTCTGGCCCAGGAGAGGCACAAATTACAAGAAGTCTGGGATTCAAACAACATCCACCAGCCGAACACATTAGCCCCGGTAAGATTCACGCTGCACCCGTCATGTGGAGTCTCTCACACGTGTTTTTATTTTGCTTTTATTTTTTACTTTGACGCCTTTTGTCTCATCAGCCCGCAGCAGGGAGGCATTCATCCAACGGGCCTCCCTCGGTGGCAGATTCAGCGGCGGAGTATTTCGACGCCAGTGACGACGTCCTCTGCGGCAGCTCCTCCGAGGTGTCTGAGGAGTCAGGACTCAGTGACGGGACCACATCCAACTCAGAGCCGGAGGAAGGACACGGTGGGTGCACGCACAGTGAGGAGGAAAACGGTGACATCTAGTTATCTTATTCTATTATTTATTAATTAAATAAATTAATGTGCGTGTTCTCTAGTTGGCTGGATTTTCCATTACGTACAAAGATGGCGGCGCAACACTCTCTAAGCAAGACCTTTGCTATATGTATAGAATTATAAGGCTATGAAAACCAAACAGATTTTATTTTATAGCGATTATACTCTTTTATACAAATATATCCATTGGTAATATATTCAGATTTTGCCAGTATACCTTGTGAGTCTCTGTTCTGAATAACTGAAATGATTTCCTGTCTCCTCCTACATCACAGCATCGGCCACTCGTCAGTACCGTGCGAGCATTTCAAAGACTCCTAACAGCGTCGTCCCCAAGAGCACCGGGCGTCGCACGCTCCCTGCTTCCTGTCCAGACAACAGCCACGTGGGGCTCATGGCCATCCTCTACAACAACATAGGTAACAGGCACCTGCTGCACTGTATATATAACATTTCGCCACCACTCTGCACCTTCCTCCCGAGGCTCACCTTGCTCGTCTTCCTCCTCAGGTAAAGACTTGGCGCGGGTGTCGATGCCGGCCGCTCTGAACGAGCCCGTGAACCTGCTGCAGCGGCTGTGTGAGGAGCTGGAGTACAGCGAGCTGCTGGACACGGCCAGCAACACAGCAGACCCCTACCAGAGGATGGTGAGGCTGCACAAACACACAACACCCAACACACACTGTTGTTTTTATAGTGTCAAACAGACAAGGTGCAATGTTGCTGGTTAAAGACCTGATAATAAACCTGTGTATTCACTGATTGGATCATCCCAAATTTGGAGTTGCAGCAAAAAAACACTAGAAATAACAAGAAAAATATGTCTGTGGATGTTCTCATTTATCCAGGTCATCGTTATCTCTGGGCAACAAATTGAATCTAAAGCAACTGGGCTAGTATTTATCTAAGACGTATCGCCCTCAGTGAGGTTAAATACATGGATGAGAGGCGAAACGTCTCTCTAGACAAATAAAAGTCCAGTTGCCTTTGATTCAATTTGTTGCAAAAACAGCAATACAGTTCCTATAAGATTTGCTTGGCTTGCTTAAAAACTTCGCTTCATCATTTTATCGTTCTTTCTTTTATCTCCTGCAGGTTTACATCGCTGCCTTCGCCATCTCTGGTTACTCCACCGCGACGTTCAGGAACCGCTACAAGCCCTTTAACCCGGTGCTGGGGGAGACGTACGAGTGCACCAGGGAGGACCGAGGCTTCCACTTCATCAGTGAGCAGGTAACCGAAGGAAAAACTTCACCACCGTCACAACCGACCACCGAGCTTCATTAAATCTGACCTGCTTTTTTTTTTAAAAAAAAGAAAGGAAAAGATGATGAGGAATTAGCTGCCATAACACAAAATCCCCCTGTGGTGAATTTAGATAAATGAGTCAGTGGTTTAATTGAGCTGCTCAGAGCTGTGGAGTGATTTATGGCTGTAATAACAAATCATAAATGCTTCAGCCATTTATTTAGGAGTGATGGCAATTCAGGGGAAATAATTAAACATCAGTCTTCAGGAAGGCAGTTCATTTCTTGGACAGTAGTTGTGATGTGATGTTGCTGCTTGTTTCTGCTCAATATCATGATCATATTAACTTGTAGGACACTTTTCAAAAACTAAACTTCAATAAAACAATAAAAAACAGGATCTATTTCAATTAATTAGAATAAAACAGAAGAATAATGTAAAAACTCATGAATTAAACAAGTGTCACTGACTCAGACAACATGATTTAATCACTGAAAAACATCTGGTTTTTTTATGTTTTGCAGCAATTTCTAATATTGTAGCACTGTCACAATACATCCAGTGTTAATAAGTATTTAAAAGATGCAATACTGACATAGTGGGAATAGCAGATGTAGATCCTGTTGCATTTTTGGATATTTGCCAAAAAGAGCATAAAATGCACAATAAACTGAGTTAAAGATGAAACTGACCCATTAAATCATCTTTAGTCTTTGTAATTATTATTTTCCAAATTTCTATATGTATCAAGATAAGAGGTTGTTCAGAAATGCATTCAAGCTGCTTTTCAGGAAAGAACCAATCACGTGATCTCACAGTAATAAAAAAAAAAGCTAATTAGAGTTTGATAAAAACATGTGACTCTTCTGTTCATCTTCACCAGGTCTGCCACCACCCGCCCATCTCCGCCTGCCACGCAGACTCACCCAACTACTCCTTTTGGCAAGGTGAGGCTCTTATCACACCAAACATCTGTCTTATACATGAAAAACATCTGTTGTATATCATCATCATCACCATCATCGTCATTTGTTTGTGCTCTTCTCCAGACCAGCGATGGAAAAACAAATTCTGGGGGAAGTCTCTGGAGATCCTGCCGACAGGGATGGTGAACGTGACTCTGCCGAGGTAAACGGTCCGACTTTATTCTCACCGGTCTCAGTTTGCATTTGCAAATTTTACTCCAGAGTCTGTGTCAGATGAGGCGCGACTCTGGACCGTTACCTGTGACTGAGGCTCATTCCTCATGAGAAATGATGAAGTCCATTAGAGACGAGCTGGAAGCAATGAGACGTGAATATCACCACCTTCCAACCATCTGTCCAGATGTTGCTCGCGCTTCTGCATTTGATTGATTATACATAATGATGTGATGTAATAACTAACAACATAATGAAGGTGCTGTCATGTCAGTGTGTGATAGAAAGTTCATAAAAACTAATAGAATAATGAACTGAATCCATGAAACAGAAGGAACATTGTAGCTGGTTGGTTGTCACCTTAAACATTAGACACCTGCAGCCAAACTAGTATTTGTTTTCCATCGTGGATTTGTTTGTTAATTACTGTCTGGTGTCCAAAAAATGCCATAAAGTAGTGACAGATGTTAACAAATGCAAGTTTATGTCCTTTAGAATTGTTCAATTTGTCCAATCAGCAGTTTACAATGATATAAAACACAGGAAAACCATGATTCCTCCCTGTGAGAGAAGCTAGTCCACACAATTTTTGTCATTTTTTCCTGATAATAATTCAAAATAGTTGTTTATTTCTTTGTTTACTGATGAACTGGCTCAGTGTTAACTACATCTCCTGAACTGTGATGCTTGTATGCAGGTACGGAGACCACTACGAGTGGAACAAAGTGGTGACCTGCATCCACAACGTCCTCAGTCAGCAGCGCTACCTGGAGCACTACGGCGAGGTCACCATCCGAAACCTGAAAAGCAACGCGTGCACCTGCAAGATCACCTTCGTCAAGGTGAGTCACACATTTAAAAGCTGCTTTTCTTCCACTTATTATTTGGTTTGCAAGTGTCAGATTTTCTTAAGAAAGTTGTGTTTTTGCTGCAGTCTCGTTACTGGGGCTCAGAGACCAACAAGAACGAGGTGCAGGGGACGGTGCTGGACCAGAGCGGGAGTGTGATTCACCGGTTCGGAGGCCTGTGGCACGAAGGCATCTTCTGTGACACTCTGCCTAATCCGAAGTGTGTGTGGAAGCCAAGTGAGTGCATGAACGACCAAAACAAGACATTTTAGTAAATTGTTTTAACTTGAGATGCTTTCATCTTAAAGGGATAGTTCACCATTTTGACATAATCCCTATAGCCATAGCAGTAGGTTCGTTACCTTTAATTGTTGGTGCAAGCTGTTTTTAGAACGGCGGAACAGAGCCGTGAGCTGCTCAGAGCTACACTACAGAGGCTCATGGGATTTCTTGGTTTCCCTCATCAAACTCATGAAAAACACAATCCAACAACTCCAAAACACTCTGGTGGACAAGTTGTGATCTGCACATTCACCACGCTATGAGATGATAACACAACGTTACCACACAGATTTGCATGAATTAACCTCAAAAACAACTCCCATTTGCCTCCATAGCGTAGCTCTGAGCAGCTCACGGCTCTGCTCCGCCGTTCAAAAAATAGCTTGCACTGACAAATAGAGGTAACGAACCTACTGCTATGACTATAGGGATTATGACAATTGGCCAATTTGCCAAAATGACGAACTATCCCTTTAAATGCTATCTTCCACATTTTAATCCGTCTTTGCGATGGTATAATTTTCTGTTTGGAGTCGTCTGCGTCACTCGTCGGTGTACTTAGGCTCTGAAGCGAGAGTCTCTGCTTTAAAAGGAGCTCCTCGTTCGCCAAAACTGCTAATCAGCATAAATCCCAGCGTCACGTTTGTGCAGCAGCAGCGACTCACCTGAGAGACCTGTGTCACCCTGCAGATACACAGCCAAAGGATTACCTGCTCTACTATGGCTTCTCCACCTTCGCCATGGAGCTGAATGAACTGACCCAGGAGCTGGTTCCTCTCCTGCCGCCCACAGACAGCCGCCTGCGCCCGGACCAGAGGTGAGCACATCTGGATGAAGCCTTTATGGTGTGGGTAAATTAATAAAACAGATTAAAGCTGATGTGACTGTCTCGTTGAACAGAATGCTGGAGGAGGGAAAGGTGGAAGAAGCAGACTTAAAAAAGGACGATATCGAAGGAATTCAGAGGGAGCGGAGGAAAGAACTCGCCAAAAAGGGAGAAGAGCATGTCCCGCGATTTTTCAAGTGAGTTTATTTTATCCTCTTTAAAGACAGAGAGGAACAAATGATGTCATATATTATTATTTCAACAAGCAAGGCAGAACGACTCCTACTATAATGATTGATGACAATAATAATAATAAAGACCATAAAATAAGCACCATATGGCCTTTTGTTATTGATAAAACTCCCATGATGCTGTTGGAGCTACAAAACAAAAACAATGCTATGCTAGTAGCAGCTAACGTAGCCTCCAGCTGTTAGCCTGAAGCAGACAGGCTGAGGTCAGAGGTCACACCACCTTTATTCAACTTTATACAACTTAATCCTGATGTGTAAACCTGGTTCCACTTGAAACCTCAATGTTTGATCATATGAATGTGTTTATATACTGAATTCAACTCTTATAACAATCTTTTTTTCCTTACTGCTCATAACAATTGTATAATCAGATCAGTTTATAGAATTTATAAGCAGCATATTTGTGTTTATAATGGACTATAATGTAGATATAAGCTGATTTAATATTTAATACATGGTTTCTAACTCACTATCATAATCAGTATGAGCTTTATTGTGATAATACTCAGAATAATTTAAGTTTTTAATGTAGTTTTTAAGGAGATACGGATATTATTTTTTATTAACTTATCCATCCATTCATAAATAAGCATTTATATGTTGTATAGTTTATGAAGGGACTTATGTGAAGTTTAACTTTTGGTATTTTATCAATAAGTATTTGTTGTACAAGTAAAGTACATTTCTCCATATTTTACATTACTACAGATACATATTTAAACCCATTCATTGGTACAAATGAAAACAAGCTTACATAGAAAAACATCTCTCTCTTCTCATTGTTTCCTGTGCAAATGTTTAATAGTATTTTTGATGCAATAATTTTCTGTCTCTCCTGAAGGAAAGCCAAAGACTCCTGTGGACGGGACGTGTGGTTGACCAACGGGACGTACTGGAAGCTCCGAGAGAATCCAGGTTTCGCTAAGACTGCGAACGTGACGCTGTGGTGATGAGAGACGACGGCGACGAGCAGCAAAACACACGAGATACAGAGACTGAAAAATATCAGTGCTGGATATTTTGAGCAGCATATATGAACCGCTCTGAGGAGGCTGCAGAGTGGAGACGGTGCTGCTGAGCTCTTCTTCTGCCCCGCACCCCCTCCTCTTCCTCCTCCTCCTCCTCCTCCTCACACCCGTGACTGGCTCATGGGAACCGTCAGCACCTGGTTGTTAAATCTCAGAGGGTCACCTGTCGAGCTACCTGGAGTTTTTTTTAGAAGACGGCGCTCCACATATATACATATATCTTTATACTTTTGAGAATTTCAACAATTTTTATGCAGAAAACAGACTGTGTGTGAAGCAGCAACCAACGACTTGAAATGAAAACTATATTTTTCTGTCAGGTTAGATACCGAGGCCTGTTGTTCTTAGTGTACTGTCTGTGAACATCCAGTCAGACCGTCGTGTCCTCCGCTTCATTACAGCTGCAGGTGTTTGACTGTGTAGATGCACTGTGAAGTCACAGCTGCAGGCTGTCGGGGCCTGGATCGACTGGTTTTCTGTGCTAATTTGATTTAATGCAGATTCATACAGGAACATGCACCAATGAAGCACAACTTTTAAATGGCTATAATGGACATTTTTAAAATCACATCTTATATTTACCACCTGTATTTGCAGCATCAATCACCTCCTATAGTGAGTTTCAGCTCCTGTTTTATCAGTTTAAGCCATAAATTTACAGTTTAGTATTGAATACAGAATATCATTTCAATGTAAAAAGCTTTAATATTTCCCTCAGGAGCTGCAGCAACATTTAAATCAATTAACAAGACTTTTTTTTCAGTTATTCAATCACAAAAAAGTGAAAGATGCTCATTCAATCATGCAAAACTGGAAATTACTCAGTACTTAACAAAGGAAAAGGAGCAATTCGTCATATTTGAGAAGCTTGAACCAGAACCGATATCACAATAAATGAAATGATTATTGATCATCAAAATGGATAGAAAGGGTTAAAATTAATGAGCAGCTTTTTAAACCTACAAGATGCTGATAAACTCGTAATTGCAGGTTCATTATCACCCGTCCTCTCTGTGCATGGTGCATTCACCTCAGTAAGTTTGTGTTGGATCAAATTTGTGCTCAGTTGTTTTTTGTTTTGTTTGTTTTTGTTTTTTTTTGGAGGGGGGAGGGGCAGTACTGACGTATTGCACATGAATTACTCCGACTTGGTACCTGTGGCTTTCAGGTGTGACTGAGAAGAGAGTACGATGCTGAAGACGATCGTCATCACCGACCTAAAGGAGGAAAACATTTAAGACAGTATCTGTCTAAATATTTTGGTCATAGGTTTAATGTTTTAAATTTTTTTTATTTCATTTTTTTTTCTTTTTGAACTTGGGAACTATGTAAGAATAAAAATATAGAATAGAAACATATTTAAAAGAGGATTTAACGGATGATGTATTGTATTTTTATGTCATTACTAGTAAAGAAGAATATCCAACTGGTTGGAAACATGTAAATACTGTATTTATACAGTTACAATAAAACTGTTAATATCACAACTGTGTGGAAATGTATTTATTTAGATTAATTTATTAACGCACAATTTGAAAATAACAAGTCTTCCCACGCTGAACACATGAAACCAGTGGAGATTTGTCATGTGTAAGCTTTAATTTCATGAATAAAAAAACAACAGTACATTACACATTTAAGCCACCTTTAATAAATAACAGTTTCCCCCTCAGAACTCTTCATCTCTTATTTGTTTCTGAATTTATAAGCTCTCAATGAAAGAGTCAAAGGAGGATTATTGCTCCCTTGACACAGACTGTGCACATGATTCACACACACGAAAAAAAACAAACAAAAAAACATGCTTGTTGTTCAGCCTGCTCGCTCGCTCGCTTCCCTCTATTACTACACTATACAGTAAATCTCTTGGAAATGAATTAATCTCTCACACAAACACTCTCTCTCACACACACACATGGTCTTCAGTGTGTTCAGGGGAAACACAGAGTCACTGGAGATGGAGGTGCAGGAACAGCAGGGAGTTGTCAATGTGAGGTTGTAATAGCTGAGATTGTCCAGCAGGGGTCGTTCCTGAGGCGCGTGAGAGCTTTTCCCTTTTTCTTTTTCATTGCTGCTGTTTGGTGTGAGATGTTGCACTCCTGTTAGGTGCAGGGTCACTGAGAGTATCACGCAACAAACCACAGCACATAGAATAAATAATGAACTGACATTGTCCACGGGCCAGTGATCATTGTTTTGTTTTTGTTTTTTAAAATGCCACCTTCAAATCTAAACGTTTTTTTTTTCTTTCTATTAATTGCACTTGAAACAAGAATTGTCCATTGGTTCATCGAGAAATCATCATAATCATCGATGTCATCTTTCTGTGACAGATGTCAACATAAACATTAAACGGTACAACTTTTGGAAATGTTACACAAGCAACATACATTATTTTTCATTTTTTCATCATACAATATATCCATCGTTCTCTTTGCAGCATAAAATTAACATTTCATCATCATTTAACTTTAAATTATTTAAATGCTCAGGTAAAAGGACTGGACTGTCACACAGTTTGTCCCTTTTTTGCATCGACATCATTTTTAAGACCAAGTGCTGCAGAAGAGGTTTTTTTTTTTTTTTTTTACATCTTATGTGCATCATGTTGTTGATTATCTTTAACTCCAGTGTGCGTGCGTCCCAGCCTTCATACAACACTTGTATTTAAAATACTCAGCAAAAAGAAAAGTTTGACTAAAGAGGGTCTACGTGTGAAATAAGGCCAGGATTTTACAATATGAAGAGATAGATCCTGCATAAAGTGGCACAAAAAGTGACCAGACACCAAAATAAAAGGGTAAAAATGTCTAATTCGTACAGTTATGAATTCATTTCTCAACATTAAAGGTCTAAATGCTTGTTCAGGGACAGAGACACCTTCATTCGAGTCATATAAGACTCAGAAAAACTCCCCCCAGGTCACTAATGTTTTGTTTTTAGTGGCACCCAAAGCTGTTACTCATCTAAAAGCTTATTGGTATCAAGTTACATAATGTATTCTAGTTTTTCTGCTAATATGAAGGAACCGTTTGAAATTTTGGAAACTGTATGACAAAGGTGAAGCTACAAGTCTGTCTGGAGGGAATGAATCCTGCCTAGCAACACCAGATTAACACAGTAGATGGAGTTTGTTTGATCTGTACAAAAACATACGTGTAAAATTGTCAATTCATTGTATTTTATGTGCCTCATTCTGTCTTGGAGAGCAAACTAGGTTAGCTTTAATGCTAATCTTAGCAGCTAACTGGCTCTGGCTCCATTTTTAGAGCAGCTCAAAAATATCAAACTGTATCTTTAATGTGATTTTATATACTGTTTTCATCATCTTTTCATCTCTCTCTATCTCTGTCTCTCCCATGGAGGAGACTTCAGTGACCCTGCTCCTTCTCCTGTGACTGAGCGCCGGCCTGCCTGCCTGCCTGCCTGCCTGCCTGTCGCCCCCAGTGTTGTCTGAGGCCATTAGCACACCTGGTGAGGAATGAGGAGCAGATCTCTGATCAGCGCCGACTGCGGCCTCACTCTTCATTTCTGTCACCAGGCCGGGGGAGCCGGGCCTCTTGTCAACCAGTGTCACCACATGATGGGACAGTGGACTGGTGGTCGTGGGGGGAGGGGGGGTTCGGAGTGTCTGTCTGGTCACTTTGTGCTTCCTGTTCATGGAGGTCTGAGGGTGACAGTTGCTTGTCTGTTTACCTGCAGGTTTACGTGGCTGCACTGAATGACCCACTTTCACCGCTGCTGAGACTCCCAGAGAACTGGGTGAGGATCTGATCCAGGGTCAGTGAGTGAGACTCGTTAGTTGGAAACTTTGTTGTTGTTTTTTTAAAATGAGCATGAATTATTGATGCACTGACATTTATTATATTTATAGATTATGCAACCCATTGTGGTCTCATCTAATCTGGTTCATGTGCACCGGTAGTAGCGGGTGGCGGTGGCGGGGTTGTGTTTGTGTTTAGAGCTGGCACACTTCCCTCGGCCAATACTGTTTTCCAGCCGCGCTGTTATCAATGCTCTTATTGATCCTGGGCCTGATTGAGCCGTATGGTGGTAGAAGCGTTTTCAAATCGACTGATTGTAGGAGAGGGTTGAGCCTTTTTTTTTCTACAGTGATGCTTGTTTGACTCTATCAGAGCAGGCGGTGTGTGTGTGTGTGTGTGTGTGGAGCTGGCCTCGATTTACTTTACGGGCAACAAACACCACATCATCAGCCAGTCTGCTCATCTGTGACTTTAAATAAACATGAAGCTGGTTGAGATAAACCTTAAAACGGATGTGTACACGAGGACTGTGTGTGTGTTACCAAATGTTGACCTCAAATTTTATAATTTTGAGCTGAATAATTCACACACAGCACAAACATAAAGGTGCCCGGTGGAGTTTTCATGTAAACAAACAAGAGAAAACAAGTGTTTATCCTGGAGATCCGACAAATGTTGACAAATGTTTGTTTTTTTCCCTGACGAAACATTAGTTAAAGTGTTTTATTTCAAATTCCCTTTAAAATCCTGAAGACTGGACCAACATCAGCCATTTGCAACTATTCCCATAATTGAATCTCCTTATTGTGTCGATAAAATAATAGGTAATAGAAAAATGTTGCTATAATTATGATCATTCAAACTTCCTCCTGGCCTGAGGCGATGCCTTCATAAGTCTCAAAACATGTCAGACAAACTATCAAATCCTCACTGAGTCTGAAACCATCTTAAAAATGAAGGATAATCAATCCTTTATTTGATTAAATGACAAATCAGTGCAGCTCTGATGAAGTACAGTAGACTCCCTTTAAACATCTGGTTTCTGAGGTTTGGCTCATTTTGCATCATAAGCAGATAAAACTTTTTAGATTTTTATCCTATTTACCAACGTTTCACGGTCATAAACCTGCAACTAGACACAGATTTGACGACTCTGCTTCTCCCTGTGAGTGACCCCCCCCCCCCGGTGGGCAGTGTGTTGCTGTCAATGTAAACTATAATCCCGCATCAGCAATTCATAGAAACCTTGATTTGATTGCCTCCAGTTGGTGTTTGCTGACTTTACTTAACAGCAACATTCACACACTCACTCACACACACACACACACAGAGAAAATACACGCAATAGATTGTCCTCGCAGGGTTGAGGCAGATTAGCGGCCTTAACCTCAGAGCATGTGCTTGCTAAGCTCTCTTAACCCCCTGACACCGGCTCGCTCAGACACCGCGCTGAGCCGCCACTAGTGGGCGCTGCAGCTGTGAATGACTCGGTGCAGGATCTGGAGGAGGAGGAGGAGGAGGAGGAGGAGGAGGCTGCAGTTAAATGTAATTTCATCTTCACATTGATCAGGGGAGGAGTGAGGGTTGAGGGGGGGAAATGAACGTGAGCATATTTAGAGTAGGTGTGAAGGGCTGAGTGTGGGAAGGAAGAGACAGACGGAGAGCGAAGGAGACAGAGAGAGAGTGTTTGATGCAGAGAGAACAGACAATCCCTGCAGGCGTCTGTCAGCAAAAAAGATATGCAGATGTTTTTTTTTTTTTGATTTTTTGTTTTTGTTTTTTTCAAATCTCCAGATGTTTTCAAAGGCGTTAAGTCACAGGTCCGTGTGTCCGTTTGGTGTTTATGTGACTCCAGGGCAGCGAGCGGCACCCAGTCACATCCACTCCTCGTTCAACGCTCGAGTTTGACAGTTATAACCTTGAAAAGTTCCTCTTTGACACTTTTGAAAGGGAACTTCACTTCACAGAGAGGCCGGCCACGCTGCGGACCGTGCGGTTGGTGTGTAGATGAGGTTTGCATGTTCTGGTTGTTTTGTCTGCAGCAGCACCTGAGCCGGACTGGACGGACAGACAGACAGACAGACCGCTGCGTGTCCATGAGGGCGGTTCGGTGTGTGGGAAGACGCTGGTGGGAGAGAGAGACTGTGGCAATTGTTGTGCGCGTTGAGGTCTTCAGTGGGTGTAATAGCCATAGTAGTCTGCGTTGCTGTTGGTGTCCTTCTCGCAGACGTCTCCACTGCGCGGGGGCGGGGAGTTTTCGGTGCTGGACGTGTAGGGCGACACTCTCCTCTTCTTGTTGTCGCCCACGCTGCCCTCAAACAGGCCCGAGTCGGCAGAGTCTGCTGATTTCACCGAGGTTTCCAGCCAGCCGTCCTCTCCTCCTCCTCCTCCCCCTCCCACCACCACCACCGCCGCCGCCGCTGCCGCTCCCACACTGTCTTTGGGCTTGTCCTGCAGCAGCGTCGTCGGCGGAGGCTGCAGGGGCTCCAGGAGCGAGGGCGGCGGGTGCAGCCTGGGGTTGCCGGGCGACGTCGAAGAGGACGAGGAGGAGGAAGACGACGATATGGGCCGGAACCAGCCCAGACTGGGGGGGCCGGGCTTGCTGGGGTGGCTGAGGTACTGAGGGGTGGGCCGGCTGGTGCTCCATCCCGCTGGAGTCGCCCCGGATACGGACACGCTGGTGGAGGCGAAAGGATGCTCTGAGTAGTAGCTGAGGGGATGGTGAGCCGAGGTCTGCAGGGGGAAGGGCTTGTAGAAACCGTTTCCGGAGAAGTCCCCCTCGTAGGAGGAGGTGAACTCCAGCCGGTTGGGGCCCACCACGCCCTGCTGGGGGGGCAGGTACCAGCGGCTGTGGGGGCTGGGGCTGGAGGACGGGTCTTTGTGCTGCTGGCCCAGGCCGATGGGCTCGCGGCCGTAGAAGCGGCTCTGGGGCAGGGGGCTCATGTACTGCTCGGAGAGGTAGCCCTGCGGGTAGCAGCTCCCTGGCAGCAGCTGCTGGCTCTCTGTGGGGGAGGGGGTGAGGCGATCGGCGTCGGGAGGAGCGTACAGCCTAGGTAGCAGGAGGAGGAGGAGGGGAAGAGAAGAGAGTGTGAGAAGAAAAGGAAAAAAAAGAAGGTGTTATTTCCTGCCCAAACCTCAAACTATCTATCAAACATCTCACAGCCCCTCACACACCCTGTCACTGCAGCAGCACGCTCGAGCACAGCTGTAATTGCATATTCTAATATCGTTTAAGAACAGTACAGTACAGTTGTAAAGGTTTATATCAAGATATCGTCTATCTTTGTTTCTCTTTTTGATTACTTACGTGTCATAATTGTCACGGAAACCTTTAGCGAAGGGGTTATGGTCTATTTTCAGCTGGGTGATCTGCGTGAGGAATAGGAGGAGTGCAATGAGAGAATGTAAGCATAGGGAAAAAGAGAAGGAGTGAGCAACAAGAGAGGAGTTCACTGACTAATAATTAATGAGGATAACACTAACATGCACTTTCTACTCTGGAGAAACACAAACACATGGACACATACACATGTAGTGATGCAATCAACACCGTATAGAAAAACAGTGGGAGTGAGAGTCTCTCACACAATGTATCTGAACAGCTGTTAAAGATATATAGCACACACTAGGAGGCGGGGGCTGAGCTGCAGCTCTCAGGTCAGCTGAGGTGAGGTGACTCTCAGCTGAACCTGCAGTGGCTGCTGTGTAGTTCACAGCACATGTTAACACTCACTTACTGTAGGTTATCGTAATGTAAATTAGTGTGGATGCATTTTTGATGCATGCATGCATAAACCAAAGCTCCTCTCTTGAGACGCAGCTCTGACATAAATCATTGAACTCTAACTCTTATCATGAGGTGTTTTTTTTTTTTTAACAGGGTGTAAATAGAAGTTGTTGCTATGGTTACGTGTCAGCGGCGATAACAAATCCAAAGTCCTCACATTGACAGAAAAAAAACCTGAGCTGAGGTTTGTTGTTGACTTACATCTGCGTTCTGATAAGCGGTGACGGCGATGAACTGCGTCTCCGGGAAGACGAAGGTCTGGGTTTTGGACGACAGGAAGGGATCCTCCGAGCCGTCCTCCTTCACCTCCACGATGTGAAGACGAGGTTGATACTTGTGGAGCGACTGGAGCACGATCATCTGGAGAGGAGAAGAGTTGAGAGGTGAAGTGTGAGGATGGAAAGTTGCAGATACACTGCATGCATTTTAGAGTACTTTTGCACTGTCACATCCCATAATATGAATCATTTTGACATTTTTTTTATTTTACTGATGTTTTAAAATGTTGTTTATTGTGTATTTCTTGTGTTTGGATGTTGTTTGTTGATGATTTATCTGATGCACTCCTCTGTAAAGTGTCTTGAAAGGCGCTTTCTAAATAAAACTTATTTATTTATTATTGTTATGCTCTTTATTATCGTATGTTCTGTGTTACTTGTGGCTGCAGCATTGGGCGAATGGCCCAGAACAAATTTCTCACAATAAAGTTTGGGACAATAAAGTTAATCTTAATCTTATTATGACATATATCAGAGATGATGCAGAAAATGAACACTCATGTATGTTTATGTTTTTTTTTTTTTGCCATTATATAATTTCTGAAACCTGTATGTGCCTGTATTTTCATCTACAAAATGACTTTGGCTCCTCTATTTGAGACAAAAAGTAGGAGAGCAGGTAAAAAAGGACAATACCTGTGCCACGTTGTTGGTGCTGCCCTTGTTGTTGGTGAGCTTGAGTTTGCTGAACGACACCTCTTGTCTCATCCAATGAGCTCCTGTGTTGGGGGAGTCGGGGTGCATGTACATCCTGTTCCCTGCAAGTGCAAAAAAAAAGAAAAAAAAAAAGCAAATCATGAGCCACATGTACATCTGTAACTGATATGTAGTGTTAAATATTCCCTGTCAGATCTGAAAAAAACCCCACTTTTTTTTTACACTTTGCAACAGAATTCCCAGCGTCTGCCATGTAATGCTAATACACAGACAACAGAATGAATCTGAACTGTTTCCTATATAATTAATAATAAAAAAAATTAAGAAAAGAAAGAAAGAAGAACCAGTTTGCCCTAATTTTCTGTGGCACAACCACCGGCGACTTTTATGTGGTTGATTCAGCTGAACGAGTGGGATGTAAACATCACTCCACCACTCAAAAAACTAAAAAAAAAAACATTTAAGTGACAGTTTCTGCAGAGGAAGATGATCTTGCTTCCAACCCTTTTATCTTTTAAGCATTGTTTTTGCAGGAATCAATCTCAGCGCCATGATTTTTCACAGTGTTCACCACAATGACCTGCTAACCTTATATGAGCACACCACATAAGTGCACTATTAAATCTAATTGAGAGAAGCTGTTTCACCACAGTTTCCACAACTGTAGCACAACAGCAGTCACCTTTCCACAACACCTGGCACATGTGTGACAACACCTTGCACTTTCTCTCATTTAGATAATTGTGGTTTTTCTATCATCAATCGCACACAAAATGTCATCTTGGTTGACTTGCTTTTGCTTTTTCTTCTGAGGTGTGAACAGCAGGAAATAATGAATGAATGAATGAATGCAGGAAGACGGCACAGGGAGCATGAGGTGTGGATGGAGGCAGAGTTAAACAAGAGATCTGCTGCATCGAGGACAGACGAGTTCAATGTGTCTTTACAGATGTGGAGAAATGAGAGATTGACAGAAGATAATGGGAAGAAGCATGACTCTGATGACTAATTAGATCACCTCAAAGTAATAACACAACACCACATTTAAAAAGCAGTTCATCAGATAAGTAGCTTACTTAATGCAGAAAATAAAAGACTTTTTTTAAGCCCACGCAAACTTGAAATGCATCTGATCCGAATCTGCAAACATGTTCATGTAGCGGGAACTTGATCCAGACTCCAACTGACATGTTAAAACTGTGTAAATGCATCCAATGCGCCCTGCACTAGACAGTATAAGATGCTGAAATCAAATTAAAAAGGATGCAAGTTCATCTGAGGCTTAGTCAGAGCATCCAGGATAAAAGTTGAGCAGGTGTCTGAGAGAAAAAAAGGCTACAAGTAATTGCTGAAAAAGTTCAGGAAAAATGAGTTTCTCATCTGCATCCTCCCTGCAGAAGGTATGACAAAGCTGCTGACTTCAACAACAGCACAAACCAAATATCAGAGAGTCCGCAGAAACCTCTCACAATACTTGTGCATCATGATGCACGTCTTGGTTTCCCTACTGTATGCATGTAGGTTTGCTACAATATTGCTAAATCAACCACTTCCTCAACATCTTCCATTCTGCTGACGACCCGGCTCATTCACTGACCAGGATTTCCAGCTCATCGTCAACGTCTTTCGCGTGAGAATTCGCTGTTAGAAGCCACAAACACAAATGGGAGGATGTTTTCTAAATATTTAAATTTATGGCCACAGGCGGTAAGTGAATGCAAACCTACAGCGTTTGGGTTAAATTCTCGGTAAAAGATTGAGGAATAAGAACCCTTCTGGTAATTGATAGGATGTTTTCAGCTGCAAACAGCATGCTGTGATTTTTATTACTCCACAATTTAAAAGACTCAAGTGATTATAGTGATAAAAGAGCTGCTGTCAGTGAATCGGAACTATTTTTATTTGTGTTTGGCAGCTTTCGCAACATAAACTCTGAAACACTTCGTTATCAGATAGACATCGCTCTTTTTTTTCTTTTTTTAAAAGCATCATAATTCTGACTGATTGAGTGAAAAGTACCTGGCATGTTGCCCTCTGCTTTCCCACACTGGACCCACTTGCCGCCCTGGTACCTCCAGTGGTGCTGATCCGCCAGAACCACGTCCACGTAGACGTTGTAGTGGGCGGACGGTTCCAGGACACTGATGTTGAAGCTTAGAAATGGGAACATCCTCCTGCATAAACACACAAGAGAGAAAAACATACAACCACTGGTCAGATTTATTTGCTCTGGGGATATCTAATTCTACTTTTGTTCACATGTTTCTATATATTTTTTAATATATATATTGATATAGAGATGTTGAAGGAAGTTCACTGACTTCCTCCTGTATTTACATTTAAAAAAAAAATCTAATTTAAATTTAATTTTAACACAGTTATGTGTCAATGAAAAGCTTTTGGCACTGAACATAGAAGTTGACAGCTGTTAAATGTGGTACACCTGGTTTGAGTTTTAAAAAAATGACAATACCTGCTGAAAAAAAACAAAAACAATCCTCACAAAATATTTGCTCTGCAGGATTTAGCATATGAGAGGGTGCAGTGTTAATTGCAACAAGTACATTTAATGAACCTTGGAAGTAATCCACACAATTCTGCAAATTAAAAGGAACGAGGTGACAGTGACAAAACCAAGTCTGACATATTTATCACAACGGTTCCTGTTGAATTATTTAGCTCCATTTGTGCAGTTTGTCCTCATTTGTACAAACTAATAGCTCGGGTGTGAATGAAGATATAATAAGTGCCAGGCTATTTATGTACAATGATGCATGTTGTAAGGCAGGGAGGTGATTCCCGTTTGGTCCTCCTGACAACCAGAGCCTCTCTTGTTCATTCACCAGCTGAGGAATCAGAGTAAAGGGAGGTGTGGTAGCTGGGGAGACAGAGTGTAGGTGAATATTTAATGCTGCTGTTAATAAAAGATGCTCTAGAAGCTGCTCCTGATTGCAGGAGCTTTACATATTGAACTCATTTTGATCACAGTGGGCTTCAGTGAGACGGGGTGACCGGGAGTTCAGGGTTTTCCCCGGACACTTCAACCCAGAGAAGGAGAGAGCAAGAGTGAGAGAGAGAGAGAGACAGGGAAAAATTAGATGCACAAATATAAGACATGGACACAGAACACACAAAGCGACAAACGTACCACGACAGATGGACATTTGTGACATGCTACAGTGGCATAGTTATATATACAGTGAAGTGCATGTGGTGGTCACAGAGAAGCACTTACTGCTGCTGTCTCTGCAGCCATGTAGAGTAGGAGCTCATAGCCTACCTTACATTATAGAGCAACAAACATCATCTAATGTGCAAAATGCCTTGGCAATCAATAATTGTTGAGATATTTATATGTTGAGTTGAGGCCACAAAAGCTAGCCGTTTTCACCTACTTCCTGTATTTTAAGCTAAGCTAAATGCTACATCCAAGCTACGTTTTTCTATTTAAACTTCCACTTAAAACGTGAGGGTTTCTTTGAGTTATTTCTTTCATTATCCTGATTTTAAGTAAAATTTACTAAATTTTTCCATTTTCATTTACCGTAAGTTTAAAAACGACCGTTATCGTTCCACTTCCGGGAACGCATGTAACTATGGTAACGTGCTCGTCGACGTAAACTGGGCATGCGCAAACCAGTATAAACAGGAAGAAGCTACTGTCGCTCTGGCTGCTTCTACAAGCTAGGAGCAGAAAAGTCAGTTTAAGCGTTAAAAATCATAGCGCAATTTATCTACACAACAGCTGCAATTAGAAAAGACAACAAGGTGAGTGACATTTATAATTCATATTATTCATATCCATAAAAAAAGGTGCGTTTTTAAAACTAAAACTCAGTAGTGTGAATGTTAGTCAAAGCTAACCTAGCTTTACTTTATTTTAGCGGTTTTATAGCAATTTGTGCTTTCTCTGCAAAACTATTTCTATAAATGAGAAGACAGTGAAGTCTCTGTGTGTCTGTGTGTGTGTGTGTGTCTGGTCGAGTAAAAATACACAACTACATGTGAATCTGCGCTGCAGTCTGGGTCTATATGAGGTCACCAGAGTGTAGTTGGTGTTAATAAATCAGGGCAACATGTTTGACATTCTGGCCCAGCTGTTTTACACTAGCTAACAGCACCCGAGGCTATGGAGCAGCAAATACACCCAACCCGTCCCTGTGATTGAGTTTTTATTATCTACTTCTGTATGTCCTGGTTGTAGCACTTTTTGCAGCACAGCTACATGCTTTTGTTTTTCCCCAGTGAGGAGTTTGCGTGCATCTGTTAAGAGAGTGAGTGATAAAGATAAGAAAGGTAGTGGTGGTGACTTTGTTGTGTACATTTCAGGGCTGAAATGAGTGTACACAAAGAAGAAGAAGAAAAAAAACCTACTCTTATCAGAAATGCACTTTTCTGCACTATTCCTAAAATGTTTTGGCGCGTGGGTGTAATGAGATATGATCTATTGTTGGTTTGATCACTGCTGTAAATACTCTAAATGTTGCTGTGATACAAGAACATAAGAGCCACAAAGAGATACATTGGTCTGATAAACCATATTCTAGAGAAGAAGAAGAAGAAGAAGAAAGAGAAGAGAAGTGTTGTGTTGCTTCGGCTTGAACTTGCAACAACTTGTCGTCACATCTGGATGGAAATTCATCTCATTTATATTCAGTGTGTCATCCCTGCAGCTACTTGGTCATTTAGCGGTGTAAAAAGCAGCGAGACGACAACGTGTCGGAGGTTACAGTCTGTCAGCAGACTGGTGGCACACCTGCAGGGCCCGTTCCTCGTACAACAGTGTCTATGTGTCTTTCTACACAGTATTGCTGAAACAGTGAAAAAAAAAAATCTGTAAAATAGAAGAAACTCACAAAGTCATCCAGATATTACATCTTTTTTTTTTTCCTTTTGTGGGTGTTTGTCACCTTCAGTGTGAGTATCGAACACTAAACGCACTTATTGGCTGATGTAATTCATAATTTAGTCTGTGTTAATTCTTATAACGCCCCTTTTCTTTAATTTTACATATTTTTTCTATTGCTAATAAATAACAAAATATAAATCTTATCTTATGTATCATGCATGTTTTTATTCCTCTGTACCACAGAGCGCTGTCGTTGTGCAAAATGACACGTTCCAACATATATACTGACTCAGCCCCCCCACCACACACACCATATACACACACACCATCCTCTGCACTAGATCTGTATTAAACTGTAGCTGGAAGTAAAGTCCCCTGTTCACTATTTCCTCCTATTTTGAGTAGGGCTCAAAACTACAGAGCACAGTTTTTTAAATCAATTTTTTAATCAGTTATCTACACGCTGATAATGAAACGATACCCAGATCGACCAATACGACTCATGTATTCACTCATACATTAATGAAGCTGTAGAAATCTTTACCTCCTTATATTGAAACCCATTATCTCCTTGTTTTTTTCATTTTATTAAACAGGATATGCTTGAATTATGTGATGCAAATTCCAAAATATTCATGCATATACTCTGTTTTGTGCGTTTCAATGGCCGCTCTTTATTCTTGTGGACTGAGCACACACACACACACACACACACACACACATACACACCCTTCTCCTCAACCTTGAGTGGTAAGACAAAACCCTTCTCCGCCCGGTCCCAGTTGGGTCTTTCTGGCTACATGGCGAGTCCGGTTTAACAATCAATCATAGTTCTGGGTGAAACACAATCGTGGCAGCAGCTCTTTAGTGGCTCGCAAAGAACAGGTGACAGGGCTCTTCTTCCACTGCCGCGTTTTAATACAAGTGAAAACAGAAACTCGGCTGTTCAGCAATGGCAGAAGAACCCACCTACGCTGCGAGAGTGATCTAGAAAGTGGATGAGTAGTTGTCGTTTTTTTTTTCTTTTTTCGTTTGCTCTACTGATATTGTCGATTCACTTATACTAGAGCTTTTATAGGAAATCGGTACTTGACAAAGGGGGGAACCCATAGAAAACACAACACAGAGGGGTATTTGCATGTGGGGGCGGCGACTCGGGGTTTTATGTTCAGAGTTCATCAAGAGAAGCTGAAAAACACAACACACATGTTGGCGTTTAGGTATTGTCAGTGTGGTGTTGGCGGTGACAGGGTGCAGTTTCTACCTACAGAGCGCCACATGTGTTGTTTTAGTTTTATGTGGCTGTAATTATAAGGAAATCTGAAGCGTGTGCTCTTTGTTATAGCAGATGATTTCAGCAACTGGCTGGAGCACAGATTCGTGGACTGGCTTGGACACCAGAGGGGAATCAAACCGGCAGCTCTGCAGCTCTAGCAGACAGACTCCCTAACCAACCTGCCAGTGTGCCACTCTGATTCAATGGAAACTTGACAGTAATGACAAAAGGCTGGCACTCCCTCGGCCCAATCCAGGTATATACGCACATGAATACTCATAACTGTAGTCTTTTTGCAGACAAAACACCATAGAAACAGACGAGTGTGGTGAACCAGCCAGTAATACAGAGACAGTACCGCTGGTGGTGACATTTAAAAGCAAAAAAAAAAGAAGAAAAAAATCAAAATAAACTGAGTGAATGTTGGGGAGAGAGGAGGAGGAAGAAGAAGAAGAAGGGGGGTTGGTTGGGTTTGCGTAGACAGAGGGCGCGGGAGGGGAAACCGCGGGGGGGAAACGGAGGTTAGAGAAAGGGGAAAAGGAAAGAGCAGAGGGTGGAGTGAGGGGAGGGAGGGCAGGGAGGGGTGGAGGGGTTTGTCCTGGGGATGCAAGGCAGAGCGGCTGGAGAGAAAGGGAAAGGAACTGGATATTCACCAGGGAGAGGACTTTTCTACATGAGCGCACCCGCTGATTCATCCGGACAGGAGTTCAGGTCCAGTTTTTGTCACCGTGTGTACGCTTGATCATCTGTGACGAAAACATGCCAGTCTACAGCTGCTGCCGGACACAAGCACTCTGCAACACGCAGGCAGGCACGCTCGCCGCCCCTGCGCCGACTTATTGCACAGAAATCCAGCCACCGGAGACGTCGAAAATATCATTTCTGCAGCGCGTGTTTCATGCTTCTTCATGCCTCGTAAAGGATAAGACTGGTGTTATTCTATTTTATTATCAGCAGCGTCATCAAATCTGAAAACTCCCAAACCAGCCGGCCCATAACGCCACATGGCTGCTTGTTCATAGTGAATGCATGCATTAAATAGAGTCTATTTTAATTCACATTTTGTGCTCTAACGGATCTTTTAGCTGCAACACAGTGAGTCAAAATCAACTACAGTGTGTCTGCGTGCTCATGTTAATAAAGGGACATGTCACCCAGTTCAGCAGTGATGTGAGTGGAGCTCTATTGCTCAGAGGGATGAGATATACGAGGCTTTGGAAAGAAACACCTGTTAGTCGGATCAATTAATTGTTTTTTTTAAAGAGATTTGTTACCAGTAATTAAAAAAAAAAAAAAAATCAACTCATGCTTTGCTGCAGGGCTGTTTTCAGTCCTTATCAGGCTCGAGGTTATTATTAACGCTCTCTCAAAACCAAATGTGGAGCAACAACAACAGCAGAAACCTGCAGCCTGTGTGTGGAGTTCACCGCTGACTTATTAGTGGAGGTGATAACGTGGTAGAGGAAGTGCTTGTTTAGCTGTCTGAAGAATATTGGCAGAAGATGTTTCTGCGAAAAGCTGCATATTAACACAAACAGCTGAACAGGAAGTAACAAGTCATAGTGCCAAAACCTTGAAATAGTCGCACTTCTGCTTTCAGAGAGAGACACACAGAGAGAGAGGCTGATGGATGGATAGAGAGAAAGAGTGAATGCATACGACTTCCAAACATTCCTAAAAACAGCATCTTGTCATGTTGATTGATGATAATGAATGAAGTTCTTTGCACAGCAGCACTGTACTGAAAGGTCTGTGGCAGCCATACCGTAGAGAGAAAACACCCACTCTCTCTCATTTCCTTGGTGATGTGAAGTGATATCTGTACTCTGGAAAGAAACTCGATTGTTTATAAAGTTTATATAAATGTAGAGAATGTTTCACTTTTGTATTGCAACAGTAAGCAGTCACTTCATGTTGATTTGTGTGATGTCGATTCTGTGTGTTTTTGTTTGTGGTTGAAGAGGAAACTTGCCCCTCACCGACTCGACTCGTGGCGGTACTTTGTTCTAAAGTAGCTGCTATTCTTGGGAGCCAAATAAATGAAGAGAGAAATGATTTCCTCTGAAGAAAAACTACCAGACTGATAAGTGTCACCTCGTGGACCCAGTGGAGCAGAGAGAGCACATGAGCATGATTCCTCTGACGCTGACGCTGAAGCCGAGCTCCGTTTTTTATTTTCCTGAAAGCTGATTTGTATGGTAAGACCCACTGAGTCCTATCTCCTTCCTAGAACACGCACACAGCGCATTCATTAGCTTTATCTGTGGTTTATTGACCGACTGACTCGAGGCTTTGATCATTTCTTTGAATAATCTATATATCATTTGTTGTTTTCCAGATTAAATACAAAAAAAAGTCCCCACAAAAAAGCACCGCAAGGAAAAGTTTCTCCACTTGACTCATGTCTGAACTCAGTCCCCAGGTGTAGGATCAGCACATTGGTCAGAGAAATGAATAAGGTAAAAAAAAAGAAAAAGTTTCTCTTTCTCTTTTCAGTTTTAGTCACTTTTTTAGTTTTATTACTAAACTAGAAAATCCCATTATTTTGCATCTAAGAAGCTTCGTTTTTCATGTTTCTCTACCACTGATTTGTTGGACGTCTGATGAGCCTCGATGCTGCACGACGTTGTGTTGTGTTGTGTTGTGTGCAGCCTCGGTGAACTCTGCCTTAGTCAAAACGCAGCCTGTGCATGTGTGTACTGGGCCCTGAAATGGTATCAACTAGTGTGGCGATCTGAATTTAGCTCATGAGAAGTGTAGATGAATTCACGCACTCCCCTCCTCCTTCCTCCTCCTCCTCCTCCTCTTTTTTTGCCTCAGACCCATAAAAATGTCTCCAGATTTCAAAGCCCAGGTGTGGTATACACGAGTAAAAAAAAAAAAAAAAAAAAAAACTTCTAAAGAGATCAGTAGGGGCTGTGCTGTGTGTGCAGCCAACATCTAGTGCAGGCTGAAGAAAAAGAAAAAAAAAAGATAGAGAGAGAATCTAGTCTCTGACTTCCTGGACTTCAAAGATGCCTCAGCTTCTCAGCGTGGCCATCTAAAGGCTCGGTGGTGTTTGACCCTGCTCTCTGCTCTGCACTCTGCAGCTCCTCTCACCCTTTCTCCTAGAAACCTGGGTTTTGATGAACATTGCAGACCCTCAGACTTCTACCTCTCTAAAAAAATATGACAGTGGGAGCCTGAACTCTGGATTCTGCCTCTCTGATATTGAAAAACCGTCTTTTTCTTTCCTTCACTTCAGGGAGTTTTTGTTATGTTGTTAAAGTTGAAAAAAAGAAAGAAAAGAGTCTCCATCATAGTGCAGCTTCTTCAGCGCTTATTGCATCTGTGCAGGTCAGGGAGGGACCTGAGATAAAAAGTGAAAAAGAAACAAACAAAAAAACGAAAAATGCCATTTTCATTGGGAGGATTTGACATTTTCGTAATGTGAGGTTTGTGGTTTTTGCGTAACATGAAAATTTTGCTTTTTTGTTGCATGTGGAAGGATAACACCTCCGCGCCCATTTCACCGATCATGTTATTATTGTGGTAGTATTTAACACGGCTGTGCACAGAACAAGTCTAGCAAGTGTGTGTCTGTGTGTGTCATGTCTTATCTTTTGCTTTGAAGACAGATGGAAAAAATGATAAATTGATGAGAAATGTTTAATTAGATGAGACAGCTACTTTTTTTTTTTTTTTTGGTTCTGTTTTTACAGTGCATCCTGTCAGGACTGGTTATATGAAGTGACAGAAGACACACACACAGAGA
The DNA here is from genome assembly GCA_030347415.2 of Decapterus maruadsi. Lineage (NCBI taxonomy): Eukaryota > Metazoa > Chordata > Actinopteri > Carangiformes > Carangidae > Decapterus > Decapterus maruadsi. Next base: position 4,280,047 of record CM064888.1, on the reverse strand, counting down.
AGCACAATAAAGACACAAATTAACAACACAAAACTTTTGCTAAAACTTAACAAAACCAATGCACGCCTTCAAATCTTGAATCCACAATGGAGCCGAGCCACTGCAATATTTTTAAATTATGGTTAAAAAAAAAAATCTGCAGAAACTTTCCACTTTTCAAATGAAGTCATCAAAGTGCAGTGAGAATGAGAATAGCCCTGGCAGCAGGTGTAGTATCTCCAGGAGTCAAAGTCAATGAGACTGTGCAGGTCACAGGGGAAGACTGAGTGAGACAGGAACCTGCAGCTGCTAAAGAGTTACAAGCACTAAAGAGAAAACACACAAAAAAAGGTTGTTGTTCTTTTTTTTAATTCTGAGATTCTTTTGGGAGTTGTTTTGTTTTGTAATTATATATTTTTTTCCTTTTCTCTCCTTTTCTTTTAAATCTGGTGTCACTTTAATAAAAGCTGCGGTGCTCAGCAGCTGACAAGCCGAGTGAAGTCAGTGGAAATATCAGTGTCCTCCTCTGTGACAGCGGCTCGCGCTCCGTGCACAGATCCGCGCCATGAGAAACCCGCGGCCTCAAACCTTCTGTCAAACACGAGCAGGCGCTGTATTAGTGAATTAATCCCCATCGACGTGATGACTGCGTCTTAATGCTCGCTGACCCATCTCACCTCCACCCTCCACTCCCACGCCGCCCCCTCTTCCTATAAATCTCCCACCAGAGCTCTGCCACACTTTTGACATCTTGCACTGTTGTTATTTATTATTAATTACATTAACAGAACCTGTCATTTTATATCTCAGTTTCGCTCTCGTTTCCAAAAGCCACCGACATGAGATAGATACAGCGCTGAGGTTTTAATTATCAACAGCAAAAAAAAGACAGTTTATCTCTTTATCACCTCTTGTTTTTGAAATTTTCTCTCAGCCACAAGAAAGTTTGTCACTGATTGTGTTTTTTTTCCAGATGATAAATATTAAAATCACCCGTTTCCCCCCCTTCTTCTATTATTTAAGCGCATTGGGGAAGCAGAGCAGTTTACCCGGTAACAAACAGCAGCTTCCAGTGTGAATTGAAAGTAAAACTGTGAGTTTATGTCCCTGCAAAAAATGAACCAAATGTAAGTGAGTGACCCCCCTGCTGTGTGTCAGGCTATAAAGGAGACCTCGCCTGATCGCTGAGGTCAAGCTCAGGTGTCTCCATCATCACCACCGTCATTTCTCTGGCGCGTGAGCAAACTTGAGCCTGAAGCAAAAAAATTCGATGCGATGATTTATTTTTTTTGCATAACAGAAAGCACAAGAAAATGTGTTTTTATAATAAATGATGTGCATGTTTTTAAATTCTACTCAATTAACTTAGGTAAATAAAATAAGCGGAAGTTTCTTGTTGATTTAACTCTTTGTGACTCAGCTCTGCAGCAAAATTGTGCGCAAAAACCAAAAAGTGTAAAAAAAAATCCACCTTAATTGTGATGGAGGTCAGAGGTCATTATTACCACTATTATCACCTTGTCAACTCCAAACTCAAAGCTGTCACCTGATCAGTGATGTGTCGGGGTGATACCTGCAAGATTTCCGTAGTAAACAGGAGTCAAAACAGCGCTGACCTGTGACCTGCACTCACAGACACTGACTCAAGATGTTGTTTAATTCTTTAAAGGCTGTTTTTTGTTTTTTTTAAAGAAGTTAAATTGACACAAGTTGAACTCGAACTGGTGTGTTCGTCAGCCTGGCAGCGTAAATTATATAGGCTAAGTGTGCAAAACCCAAAAGGACAGCGGTGCGTAATTTCTCAGCCTTTTCGCAGCCAAAACCAGATCTAGACGAGTGGTCTAGTCTGTGGGTTTTTACTGGTGTTAGGGGGAGGGGGGCAAGAGAGAGAAAAGCTCTGGAGTGATCAGTGAGACTTACCTCCCCTGTTTGGTGATTATCATCTCGGTTTGGAACTTGTGGAACTTGGCCCATAGCGGGTAGTTATTGAGCAGAGCCTGAGTCTTCCCGCTCACCTGTAGCCCAGGTAGAGGGTAGAGAGGCGGCCGCTGGTAGCCGTGCTGGAAGCTGGCGGGGTAATTCTCCGGAGACGAGGAGGAGTACAAGTCTTTCCCGCCCGTGGGGGGGAAGCCGTCTCCTGCCGCCGGGATGTAACCCTGCCCGGGCGCGCTTCTCGGCGGCGACCGCACGCCGCCGTACGGGCAGCTGCTGAGGGTCTGTGCGTAAAACCTGCCCGGCTGCGCTGCTCCGTAGCCTCCCACCGCCTGCTCCGAGTGGTACGGCAGAGCCAGAGTGTCCTGACCGCTCTGAACCGAGTCCGGATAGTAAAACCTGGCGTCCTGAATCCCCATTTTGAACTCGGCTAGATCCTTGCTGCTGCTGCCGCTGCCGCCGCGGTGGTGGTGGTGGTGGTGGTGGAGGTGACTGCTGATGTCGGCGTTCTTTCCGAAAGTTTGCGTTTCAGCCCCATTCAACATGCTGAGGTAGAGGTTGCCACCTATGCCGCCCATTTGCAGCCCCGCTCCCGGTCTGTGCGTAATGTCATAAGTCTCCACTCGTGCGTCCAGTCAAATAAGAGCATGTACAATTAGAAAAAAAGAAGAGGAAAAAAAAAAATCACAAAACAACACAGCGTGGACTCTGCTCCTCTGCCAGGACGCAGCGCTCTGTCATGCCACCAACTTTAAACTGTGGCGTCAAGTCAAAACATATAAAGACTCAGTGGACTCCTCTGTCTCTTTAAACTTTCTTTATTACCCGAGCAGATGATGATGATGGTGATGATGATGATGATTGTCTTGTTGTCTTGTCTTATTGTGACGTGTGGAGTCGCTACCAGTGACCCAGACTCGGGCTGACTCCTCTAACCTGCATGTGATATATACATTTAGTATAAGTGGTCATATTTTGGAGGTGTGTCTGGTGCGCGCGAGGGGGACGCGATAGGCTCCAGATATGAAAGGAGGCGTCGCCCTCGTCACGGAGTAACTTCACACAAATCACACACACACTTAAACACACACACACACACGCGCACACACTCTCTCTCATTAAGGAACAAAAGGGCAGATATTGATTCAATGAGGATCAGAATTAATTTTTGAATATCGATAATTAAAGATATTTAAAAATATCTTTACAGGAAATAAAAATCACTTAATTTAACTGGTGTAAAATTACAGTAAAATGCCACAACTTATTTAATTATTTTGCATTTTCGTTAAACGATAATGAATAATTAATATTACTATGATGTTGTTTTTATAGACGCGTGCAATGAGGTGAATTAAAACTAAAACATATATAATTTAGTTGATATTTAAACAACAGTATGCTACAGAATAACTACCAGTTATTGACACGGTGTCTCAAACGTTAAATTCACGTTATAATTAAACAGGAAAATTAAGTTATTTCAGTGAGAGACACATGTTTTGCGCTTCTTTTGACTTTTTTTTTTAAATAGTTAAGATAAAGATTATTATGATAAATTATATAAGTTCTTCCGATTTGACAGGAAGCGCGCAGAGTCTAAATTGATTTATTATAAGTGAAGTGCGCCATGTTGAAATTCTCTGAATTCTCTGCCAAGCAAATTGTTTCTTTCAGTTTTATAGTTGTTTCTTACCATAAATGAGTTGAAGAGTTGAATCATCAACCAGATTTGATTTTCATTTTCCATCTGATTCATTGAAAACACCTTTTTTTTCGTTTATGAAAACGCCTCTGCAGAAAATGAACGAGTGTGAGGGGGTGAGTTTGCCTATTAAATGCTTTTTAAATTATATTATTTATGTGATTCTGCTGTTGCTGTTTCAGTTGTGCACTGTAAGGAAATGGAAATTCATGCTGCAAAAACACATTGCATTTATTTCTTTATTTGTAGGGCAGGAAATTTTATTTGTAAAAAGACACTTTCAAATGTAGTCCTTTATGAAATTCACCTGTTACTGTGTTAATTCTCTTTCATTTGTTACGAACTCGTATATGCATTAATAGTAAAGTAAGGGTATTTATCTTAGTCGTGCACATGTTGATTTAGTTGAATGGATAGTTTGTTTTCTGAGAAGGCAGGACCTGTTTCCCAAATCTGTCAACTGTGGAGAGTAAAGTTTCATGTCCAGCAGTCCCACAGTCCACCCAGATGTTGTAACAGCTGCATGTTGTTATGCATTATATGTTAATTAACATGTTTAAATGTCCTGGGTGTTGTTGCATTTTAACAGGAACAGATTATGTATGAATTAGACGCATACTGCACTGTGGATGGAAGAAGATGGCATTTGTGGCGGCAGAAAACACCTCAGAAAGCGTCAGGTAAGGTTTCACTACCAGTCGAACATGCAAAGTGAACTTTCACAAACGTTTACAAGTTAGAGCCAATCGCACATCACGGAGCTCTGAGTCTGAATGAAAGAGAAAGTGAATTTTGGTGACTTAACTCTCTGACTCCGAGACCTTTTCACTGGTCTGTGGTCAGCCGGCGCTGCACCGGGGCTGGACAGAGGATCTGCTCCATAAACACAGATGAAAGAGATAACCCCCCTCCGGAGGTATTAGCAGCTGCGTGTGCACGTTAATAGACGAAACCCCCCCTCCAGTGCAGGTATGACACAGTTAACCCCCCCCACCCCACCACCCCTCCACCCTCTCCATCCTCGACACTGTCACTGCTCTAATCCCACTTCCTGCGTCTCTTCTAGCAAGGTGAGCTCACAAGGGCACACGCTGAAGTCATCAGTGTTGACACGGCTGGCGAGAGGGGCCACAGTGTGAGCGACACTACGGCCGCCACGGCCAGCCAGGCGTGTCCACTCCACTCCAGCCCACCACCCACCACCACCCCACCACCCCCCATCATCCCCGGGGCCTGGAGTCACCACTTCCTCTTCTCTGCTCCCCCTGCTTCCGGTTAGATCCCTCGGGCCATCACCTTGTGAAGCACAATCAGCTTTCATTTTCTCCTGGAGGTGTTACTAGCAGGTCAGGTGGCTCATGCACAGAGGCGTAAAGCAAAAAAAAAAAGCACACAGGGGACGATGATGATGATGGTGGTGGTGGTGGTACAAATCCACATTTCTGCTCTGATTTCTGGATGGATGTGTTCTACGTAAGTCAGTCTGGGTGAGCGTGGAGATATAAATAGTGAATTATAACATCCCTCATCCCTGCAGACGTGAGAGGTAGAGCTGCAACAGGATACACACGGACATAAAACCTTGATGGTTGTAAAAGAATGTAGTTAAACAAGTGCGGTCGGCTTCTGTGGGCCGACGGATTTAGACGTGTTAGACGGACACATCAGCAGATGTCTTTCTCAACATGTCTTCATTAACGGCATCGCCGCGCCACTCCATTAAAACAGATTATATTTTGTGGATGAGGAAAGAGGAGGCGACGGTGATTTTATTTATTTATTTATTTATTTTAGATGGTGAGAATTACACTGTGAAATCGTTAAGTGGCTGAAAATAAAGGTGAAACCTGAAAATGAGCTTGTTTTTTACTCAGTGTGTCGTTAATGACAGTCTGGATTCCTGGCTGACATTAAAGGCCTCGCGCAGTGCATCAAAGGAAGTGTTGGGGATAGAAATGTGCTTGCGTCTCAAACTTGATGCGTTAGTCACATGTTGCAGAAGTCACTGGTGCAAATTTAAACTGCCTCGACTTGAACAAGGGCGTCGTCAGTGATTGGAAATGACGATTGCAGTATGTAAATGTTTTATTTTTTCTGTGACTTTGACTGTTGCCCAGCAAACACGGACGGACCCGGACGTGTTCGAGAGAGCCCGATTTGGTCGTGATCACGTCAAATCACAACTAGTCCGATCAGACCGAGAATATGACCATATCACAACCGCACGAGCAAACCCGGACGTGTTCGAGAGAGCCCGATTGGGTCGTTATCACGTCAAATTACAACTAGTCCGATCAGGCCCAGAATATGACCCTATCACAACTGCGCACGGATGGACTGTCTGAGAGGGGGGTCGTGATCTGGTCGTGATTGAGTCATATCATGACCAGTCAGAGAAATGGGATGTGGCAAAAAAAAAATTATACGACATATAGTCAAAGATAAACCGTCTTTGATACAGTCTGATGCTGCGACCTCTTTTTATTCAATCAAACTTTATTAACATAAACATGACATTATAAACAACAGAAACAACAGGAGGCTAGAGTAGCCTACAAAAAAAAAAAAAAAAAAGTGAAGTGGGCGTCATCTGATGGATCTGACCTACGACCCAGCACGTGATGTCATTCTCCAAGACGCACACACGGTGCTGCAGCTGCACGTTCAACATCAACAGGACACAGTTACTCAGCGCGAGTAAACCAGCCCTGTAAGTAACATTTTCATGATTTCGGAGTTTGATTGAAGTAAAATAATACTGTTGAAAGTGGCAGCCGAATTATCTGTATCTCGTAAACTGGGTCTCACACACACTCAAAAAAACTAGGCCTGCTAGCCGCCCGCTAGTAGCATTGACCGCACTCAGTCCCAACACAGCGATGCTGAGAAAATGGTTACCGTATGTAAGTTCCTTGACTGTACTATAATTTATATTATGCCAAATAGCAGCAAAGAAAATACCATCAGAACAACGAAGTACTTAGTTATTTTCTCGCCGAATTACTAAAACTAGCTCGTTGACCTAGCTGCTGCTAACGCCTGCTGCTAATGCTAATAGCATTAGCGCTTGTTGCAGTTCAAATTGAGCCGCTGCTCCTCTCGGGCTCAACTGTGGCGTCCTGTCCGCAGCAGTTCATGAATCATTTTAATGAAAGAACTGCTGTTCCCATCACTACTTTATATGCTTTTACCATAAACTGCAAAAAGAAGGCTTTTACGCACAGCTGTGTAAACATGAAATCTTTCAAACTCTGACATTGTTATTGATTTTGTATTACAGATGCCATCAAACACTGGGACAAGTCTGATGACAACGGCATAGGCTAAACGCTGATTATTTAATCCTCAGAAAGGTCTGGTGGAGGGAAGAACAACAAAAAGAACCCTGCAAACAACATGGCATCTGATGGCGTCATCTTTCTGTTCATTTGTCAAACAATAAATGGCTCTGTTTGAATTAAATGAAAGTTTTGTGTCTGTTTTTCAAAAATATTGTAGGTATTGAAATTAATGAAATGCTACATTTTGTAAAAGACGATTTGTAATCACGTAGCCTTTTGCATATTGCTTTAACAATGATAGTGCAAAAAAAAAAAAAATTGAGTTGGCACTTGACCTTATACGTGTAGTAATGGGCCAGATCACAGCTGAATTGGGGGACATCAGGACGTAATTTCCAGGACATGGTCACCAGGACGTCCTCTCGACGACATAAAATTGACCGGTATGTGGTTGGTCAGGGTCATTAAAAAGTCGTCGAGGTGACGTCCTGGTAAAGACGTACTGAAAAAGACGTCTAAAACATCGCCAATTATACCCGAATTTGGCCTAGTCCGGAACGTCACCGAATGACGTCAGCTCGACGTTAACCGGACGTCATTTGGCTTGCTGGGTGGTTTCTCTCATTTCAGAGGCTGCATATGCAATGCCACACCAGTGCAACCAAGGCCATCCCCTTTCAGAGGCTCCTTCAAATATGGCCGACAAGTGCAGCCTTCATTTCTGATTAATCTAACAGGTGGATCAAGGTGGACCCAACATATCCCAAGATTCATTGCATGGCAGTAATGAAAGCAAACATTACAGAGCACAAGAGGAAGCCATCTTTGATTTTTCAGCCCATTCAACAGCAATAATACAACTGTTAAAACCAGTGACCTTAAAAACTCTGGACTTTATTGGAAGAAAAAAAGCTTTATGTTGTTTTCGGATGGTGGATGCACAACCAGACCGCTCCTCATTTGCATAAAGTTCAACTTCTCTCAACTCCTAATTTGGCGCTCTCGATGCTCCGTCTGCCCACCGAAACGCTCCCAACGCTTTTCGTGTGAACGCACAGTAAGCGTCACATCCTGCTTTGAGTCTGACCAATCAGCACAGAGTAAATCTCGAGCCACAACGGGACATTTTCAGGACCGATCTGAGTACCTACCCCTAAGCAGGGACTCCATTCGGCTCTGTAAAAGTTCCTGTAGACGTCCCTGTGGGGGAGGTTCCTGCAGTGGAGACACGCACCAACGGGGCCGGCCCCGTAAAAATTACCCCGAAGTTCCTGCAGTGGAAACGCGCCTAAACTCTACCCTTCAGTCCCTCTGTAAGCGGTTGAGCCTCCCTCTCGGTGCCAACTCCTCGGCCTCCTCCTCCGAACTCTGAACTTTCAAATTTCACAGGAACTTTGTGCAGTTTCTCGGGTGTGTTGAGGTGAGAAAACAAAGGGCAGGAGTTGGATTTTTCTCTTCACACTCCCTCTGCCACTTTCTGTGAACATAACCGACACTCTCTCTGACACGCAGTTGTCCTCACTGTGCGGTTCATCATCTCATGCAAGCTTTCTGACATTCGTTTGCACGTATAGGTCCGCCATGACTCCAAATGAAAGAGGCTGCTGATCTGGATCTAAATGAGCTACAGTTTGCACGCAGATTCAGGTTTTTACAGCTAAACTGTGCAGGAAACGATGAGGTTGAGGTCAAAGCCGTGACACCGGCCCATCATCCATCCGTCCATCCATCCATCCATCCACGCTGGCTTCCTCACTCCTCTCTCTGGATGAACTTTGGTGCAGGAGTTGTTCTGAAACACACTTGAACCTTTTTTTAAAGGAGGTCAAAGGTTTTCAGGTTGACACCAGTTAGTTTACAACTTGTTCCCGCTGAATCTGCACTGAAAAGACCCACCCCATTTTGAAACCTGAAGAGGCTTCATGTTGCTCTGACTCACGACCACAACGTTCACCATGTCGAACCCATATATACTTTCCATTAATATCCACTTCCTGTTAACTCTATTAGAGCAACAAGTGTCTGAAATGAAACCTCCCGATAGCTTCAAAATGACGTTTTCTGAAGTGGCGTTTTTTTCCCCCTTATCATCCTAGTTCATGTTTTAAGTCAACCATGCCTGTCGGGTGTAACCCCCCCTCATCCCCCTCCATCCCCTCTTACCCCCTTCTCCTCCAAAGGCTGTAAATATCTGTGTCTTGACATTGCGACGATGTGGGTGGGCATGACACGCCTGACACAGAGTTCACAAATCAAACCCAATGTACATGCTGAGCCGTGGCATTCATTTCAGAGCAGCAGCAGCAGCAGCAGTTTGGGGCCTGTGACAAGCAGACTAATTAAAAAAATATGACATTATCATCGCACAGAGGCACAGGCGAGATTTATCACTTAACAACAGAAAGTGACTCATCAGAACTGATATCACAAAAAAACCCCACTGACATCTGATAACTAAAGCACCGAGACACAAACATCAGATAAAAGCTGTTTTTCTTTCCCTCAAATCCCCAATCTTTCATTCATATTTTGTCAAATTAAAATAAAGACATTAAATAAATAAAACATAAGCAAAATTAGTCTCCAAATTATACTTGGATTCATTGCCTTGGAATAACGACAAACCCCGGTAAGGAGTAGATATCTGGGTGTAAAAGAAAACCACTTTTTATACCCCTCTTAAAATCTGGCCTCAATGACATCAATACATTATTTAGAGATATTTTAATCATTAAAAATATGGTCTGGATCAGCAGAGACCACATCAGCAGATACTCGAGGAACATTTTGCTGTGTAATTCTGTTGTATGAACCAGGAACCCGTGACATAGATGTAAGTACAGAAGAAGAAACTCATGCTCGCCACCTCTTTGCATTTCAAGTGACATTATGAAGTTATAATGTCAACAGATTAATTGACCTGTAAACTCATCTTTCTGCAATAAGGCTTCACATGAGACGCAGTTACTTTGCCACACAAGTGCTGAGACATTGACGAGTTTATTAAAGGCCGTGGCAAAAATGTGATGAAGCCCGGGTGTGAGTGTGTGTGTGTGAGGCAGCGCTGAGGAGCAGGTGTTTGGGAGCTGCGAGTGAGGACGTCCCCTCATAATCACCGTGTAAACGTTTCTCATTAGACCGTCTTAGCTGGAGCTCCGGCGTCTCCGAAGCGCCGGCTCCTGAAGAACGCCTTCCTGTCGCAGGCAGGCGCACCACGGCACTGGTTCATAATTAACGCAACATATGTTTATTCAAATCTCTGCACGGGGTGTGAAAGAGGGCTTCAGGAGGCACCACCCACCGAGGCTGTGAAAACAGAGGGTGGTGGAATTAAGTGAGGAAAAAAGAAGAGGGGAACGGAGAGATCCATCGAGCTCCAGATAGGAACGATAACACTTAGTGCTCAGCGGAATTCGCACTTGATAGCTCATGAACTCTTGGTGAAGTGCAAATGTATTCCTCAGCAACCCAGAAACAAACAAGCTGCCACTTCCTTAGCCTATAATTAGCTGGTAATCAATGCTGGGTGGGTTTCTGTCCTGTCAGACGTCCCCAGCCATCGCGGGGGCAACACTAGACCGACCTGCAGCTGTACTCTCTCCGGTCTCAGATGACAATCCAACATAAAGAGCATTAAGCCATGCTTTCGGAAAATGTTCCACGGAAACAGGATGCGCACATGTTAGAAGTCTGAAAACAGGTTCAAGTTTTCCCTCCGTGAGTTTTTATTTCCACAACAAACTATTCGCGATAACCTGACAAGAGAGGACACCGATGGACTTCATAGGCGTGCAGCTCCCCCTCAGACACTTGTCACTTTCTCCAAGAGCTTGTTTAGGAGGAGGGGTAGGTGGTAGTTGTAGAGGGAGACTAATGGGCCAGTGTGAACTCCCTGCTTGACCTACGGACCCTCGCTAACCCCTATAAACACAGAGAAGGTGTGTGTAAACCGAAGGCAGCGAGCGAGAGGCCCCGACACTCCACGGCGGCTTGTGTGACCTTTCAGCTTTAAAAATATCAAACACCTGAAACTCAACTTTCAATTAGCAAAGATTTCAAGGTCAACACCATAGACCTCATCACTGTGAGCTGCAGCCGTGTGGTTGAATTTCAACTTCCTCTGCCCCGATACTACTTCTGTCTGTGTGTGGAGTCAACGACATTGCAGCACCAAAGCCTCAATACGCGTCTGATGCTCAGTGGGCCACTGTGCTAAAGTTGCATCAGCTAAATTTTTCTACCACGGTATCTGAGGCTGCATGGCTCTGACTCATGCAACGCACTGATCACACACACACACTGGGGTTTTCAATCATCGCATCTGTCAAAACTTTCACTTTGATTTTCAGGCATGTTAGAATTTACACCTTGGTTTTTCCCAGAAAACCTTCATTACGATCTGAAATCAATCAACATATTGTGAAAAATGTAATATTATCCTCCTCATATGCAATAGATTAAAGGGGTTTTCCATCCATTGATTTGGCTTCATAAGAGTTACAAATTCTTGGATATTGGAAAGTCTGAATTACATTTTACAGCCCCCCAAAAAGTAATCCTTGTTTAAAATTTATTATATTTTCTGTAATGGCTGTAATGAAAGCATATCTCCATAAATAGAGGCGTGCAGGCAGGGGATACATCATGTGGGTTACACTGGTTTCACTGTAAGCACGTAATAGATTTGACAGACTGATGAGCCAAACTAAAATAAACTAGCATCTGACTGATGGCTGGTGTTGCTTTCAAGCGTAGCCTTAGCTGTATTAGCCGGTGCCCATGTAGGTTCATTCACGCTGGGTTGTGCATCTGGGGCCCGCCGATCCATGGGAGGTCCTGCTCCGTGAACACACAACACTGGCAGCTTTATGTTGCTCCAGCAGACAGCACAGTGCACTGCTATGACAAAACAGGACAGCTGTGCACTTCCAAACATTCCTCCGGCCTGCTCCATGAACGCAGATGCCCCCCTCCTACCACCCGACCACCACCACCACCATCACACCAACCCCCTCAAAACATTGCCAGGCTTCCCTTACAGGCACCATACCTCCCAGCACCACCCCCTCTGCCTCATATGCAGACGGTCCCATGCAGCTCAGCCGCCGTCCGCTTGCCCTCCGACTACATTAAGAAATCATCACCCTTGTCAGGCTCGAGCTGACCCTGCTATACTGACTCAGGGTCAGTTCGTTGAGGGTCAGCCGCCCGCGTGGCTGCAGCTACTGTTCGGGATTTCATGACAGGCAAAATGAAAGGTTTATAGCAGGTTGGGTATTAAAAAACATGATAACGACTGTGAACCCCTGCAGAGTTGCTGAGAATTAAAGGCTTGAGTTTCCCAACCTTGACATTTTCTATGAGTGAAATTGTGAATGAGTCGTTGTGGTTGTGTGCGGTTGTATTTCTATTGGCCAGAGGCCCAGACTATGCTATTGGCATGTTGCCACTTACATATAGTATGTTTTCATATGAGTAAGACAGAGAATAGAGGGTGAGACCAGATGTGGTCATGATTTTAGGTCGAACTTAAGTGAATAGAAGCTACTTGATAAAATAGGGGTTACTGTAGGTATAAGACATGTTTATATGCAACATTTAAAGCTACAACATGGCTAGCTTAATATAAAGAGGAAATATTAGGAAACAGCTAGCATTACTTTAGCTGAAGCTAACAAAAAGCCAGAAAGTAGGTTGCAAAGGTGAGGCGAATCCTCCCGTCTTTATGCTAAGCTAAGCTAAGCTAAGTGGCTCATTCATATTCATTTCACAGACATGGGAGTTGATATTATCTTTTCATATGAGGTGAAAAAGTTTTATTTCTCACTGAGTCAATCCAGGATGATATGCACTCAACCATTTCTTGTTCCTGGTTTAGATAAATAAATACATTGAAGATTGATAAGACGATATGAATTCCACTGTTTATTTTATCCGTCTGGGTTTATTTGGAGATGCTGGTTGGGTTATTTGGGACATGGAGAGTTTTTTTTTTCCATCAGTGACAATCTCTGTTGTCTTTGTTCATCCTGAGTGGCAGCTGATGTAGCTACAGCTGCCACTCAGGATGGGCTCTTGTCCTAATGCCTAATTATCAGGCCATAAATCCTCCTGAATTAGGTGTCAGGTGCTGTTAATTCAAACAGGGATTTCCATGGGTCCGTGTGTCACCTATCCAGACAAAGACACGGCCCATATATTTGATAATGCAACGATCCCTCCTGCAGGTCCGGGGGGCATGTAGGCACCGTTGGCTTCGCCGTGTCCGCTCTGCCCTCTTAATCCCCACGCTGACACTTGAGAAATGGCTTTATTATCCATTAAATTGCTAAAACCTAACTGGTGGAATCTGAAGGATGTCCTGCAGAAACACGAGATGTATCGCTCTCCCCATGTGAAAAGTTTGTTGGATTGCATCAGCATTTCCCGAAGTCAATAAAATGCACACTTTTGCCATCATTCTGCAAACTTGTGGAAAATCTGGGGTTTGATTTCAGTTCGTGGAAACAGCCACCTGACTACCCTTAAGCTCACATTAACCCACTTGGCCACCTCTCGGTACTTTCACCCATGTCTCCCTCTAGAACAGGATATTAAGTTGTTGTTGGAAATATTGTGTGTTCTCTCTTTCATTTCCAACCATTTTTCTTCTTAATTTGTCAGATGAGTGTGAGTCTCTGGGGCTCCGAGGGGCCGGGGTCGCTGTTGTGGTGCAGCCCTGCTGACAGAGCCGGCTGTGGTATGACACCTTGGAGGAGCTGGTGAGGTTTCACTAATCCACTATTACTCAACCAGACAGTTCACTTACACATTAATAAGCCTCACCTGTCCTTCAGTCCCTCTTAGTTTCCACACGATACAATAAACACAACACAACAAATACAACAAATCCCCTGCACTATATTTATTTTTTTATTTTTTGAACTGTTTGTCTGCTCTCGTCTTGGTTTGCTTCCTGTTTTTTTTAAACCTCACTGTGTCACAGCAGCTGCTTTCCTCCAAAGAAGCCTCAGTCAAAGTCAGTTTCAGACTGCATTAAGTTATTTGCTGATGGTGTCTGATAAAGGTGAAAGGTATAGGGTAAAATACAAGAACAAAAACACAGATGTAAGATGATATCATCTGTCTGCATTCAGGCGCTCATGTTTTACCACAAAATAACCAACTATAGGCTTTAAAATTACTCAGAAATTCATATTTATCTTCCGGTTTATAAACACGAGTGGTGGTGTAACATTACTCCAACAACTGTCAAATTTAACCACTGGCAGCTCAGAGTTGCACAGTGTATGGTTTGAATTACTGTGAATTTATACTTAAGATATTCCTCAAATTATTGTATTTTTTAATGTCATTCGTGCATATTTTTCATGTGAAACCAAATTACAGTAGTTGCATCTTTGTGGAGGCAAACAGTGATGAGAACACCAAGATACTAGTGCATCTATAGTGCAACTTTTTCTTGAGTGTTTTTTTTTTACTTTATCAACACCTAAATTGATGATGATGCTGCTCCTGAAACTTTTGACCCCCCCATGCTCCTGCTCAAACTCCGTGTTTGAAGAACACCGCCTGAGAAGGTGCAGCCGAAATTTACTTTTGAAGGAAATCTGATCTGAACGCTGTATTAAAATAATCTCGCCCCCTTTGCTCCTCTGCGTCCTGCGAGCTCGACGCTGGGGGCCTCGATATTACAATCACTGTAATGAAGCCGGGATTGATTGAATGATTGGCAGCTTGAGACATGAGCGATGAATGACCTGAGCTGTGGATTTTAATGCACAAACACAGTGATGGACACGTCGTTCTCGGGGGATGTGAAGACGTGGAAAGTGCAGCGGGGTTAAAGCACAGAGGGCTAAAGTGTGTGTGTGTGTGTGGGCAGGCAGACAGTGGAGTCCGGTGGCCCCTGTTTGTTTCACTTGCTCCTGGGCGAGCGCTGGCATTTGTGTGCAATGTGTGTAATGCGAGTGTGTATATTTGTGTCTATGGCTTGAGTGGCAGGAGGCAGAGGGGCGCTGCTAGGGGTGGTCAAACACAACAAGTGAAGGAGGAGGAGGGAGGGGGAGGGGGGAGGGGGAGGTGTACTGGTAGTAAGGTGGTGCAGCCTATGCATATATGCGTGATCTGGGATCCAGCTCGGCCTCGTTTAGCCGGACACGGTGGCTCTAAGCGGCGTTTGAGCTGACAACAGCCTGCCAACCAGAGGTCTCGCCCTGCCACCGCCAACACCTAAGCCCCCTGATTCATCCGGCCCTATCAGTCCAGTCCGGTGCTATCTGTATCAATCATTAGTAATAATTTATTTTTAGTGGGATGTGGCCTCTCGCCCTCCTCGCTGCCCTCTTGCCCCCTGTGGGCCCCCTCTGCCTCGGAGCCCCTCACTAATGAGTGTCAATCTGGAGGGGCTGTGGCACTTTTACTGCAGACACCTCCTCTGACAAACGCAGGGCTTCAGTCAACATGAATCACGCAAACGCGCCCCGGCAAAAGTGACAACCCCGTGTCACCCGCCGCCAAACCCCTCCCTCGTCTCCTCCCCAGCCTTTTAAAAAGTTTTCTCATTAAAGCCACGACTAGACGCCTTCTTGTCTTTCTTTGATGCAATTTTTTTTTACAGCTTGATGTTGTCAGTACACCATGCACCATTTTATTCCAGTGACCTACTTTAATATGCACAACATAGCCCTCGATGACTCCCACAGTGGAATTAAAAAAAGGTATCCTCCATGACATGCATGCTATTTTATTCTCTATGCCACAATGCAATGTGCCACATTGAACGGATGCAGAAAACGGCAGACATGCAAACGTGACGCAGAGGAGTCCACAGTGTCTTCAGGATCAAGGTTTAGCACATTTAGCAGATTGAGTTAGCGTAGTTTATGATTATGTTAGTGCACAGTGGTGTGGTGGTGTTTTTGTTGGCTGCAGTTTACTGTGACATAAACCTCACTTCAACCTGGTGAAATATGATGCACGGCACACTGCCCAAGGGTGTATAAAATAATTAAAGGTATCTTCACCTCGTCCGACTACTACAACTACATCAGTAAAAAAAAAAAGAAGAAGCTGCCTCTACTTTAATGCATTGGTAGTAATAAATAATTCAGTGGAGCATTCACACATTTCAGTGCACAACCTTTACTTGTAATGGAGTATTTTTATACAGGGGCATTGCCACATCCTGCATCTGCCGGTGTAAGGTCGTTATTAAGCATTATGTCCGCTGCAGTTCTCCTTGTTGACTTGGTGTAATTATATCAGGAGGGGGAGGAAGAGGAGGCACTCCTTTCAATGCTAAACTCAGGGAACAAGAGTCTCAGTTTGCAGAGATTATAACTGGACTCTAGACTGTAACTGGATTGACTTCAATGCATGCACTGATATGTATCCCATTGTTGTTTGTTCTTGTTGTGTCATGTATAAATGTATATGTGAATGTTTATGTGTATGTTGTGTGTATGTCAGACCCCAGGAAGAATAGCCGATGCTCCCGCAGGTGCCAAAGGGGATAAAGAAAAGAAAAAGAAAAGAAAATTGCAGTATCTCCATGCACAGCTAAATTAAAAGGTTAAAAGTCACCAGTGTTCATCCTCTGGAGATAATGAACATCTGCACCAAATTTCATGATCCTTCCAATAGTTTCACTAAAAAACAGTTTGAGATGATCTTTCAAACTTCTTAAGCTTGATTGCTTTGTTTTTTAATGGGAATGCATTGGTTATTTAATTGTTTTTCTTTTCATTTTGTAGATATTGGATGAGTGAAACATGTTGCACTAGATGCAAGGTCAAAGGTCGCCACTGTCATCATCCTGGGCAATGTCAGTGTCAGATTTAAGGTCCGTCCATCTGATAGGTGCTGGAAAACATCAATTAAGTGATGGACTTAATAACTAAAAGAATAAAAAACAGTCCTACAACAGAGCACAGATGATGATGGAGTCACATCAGACATTAAAACAAATCCATGCATCTGCTGTGCTGTGCAGGACGTCAGCTCAACTTTGATGTGTGTGTGTGTGTGTGTTTTTTGTATTGATAGTATTGATATGGACATATGGGGTCAAAATCCGGTCACTATTCAGACCACAGCCCCCCACCACCAAACCAACGACCCCACCCACCCACCCACCCACCTACCCTCCTACCCTCCCTCCCTCCACTGCACTCGCTTTACATGCCTGACATGACTGTTTGAAGGCTTCCACTCGATGTGACGTATTCATGACGGTCTGATTCTTGACAACTGTGTTTTGTCCTGACAGCGACATACTGTAGGTCTCAGTGTTTCTGGACCTTTGTGTCAGTGTGTATAAATACATATGCTGGTGTTTTAAGTCTGTGCCATGTGTATGTGTGTGTGTGTGCGTCTCTCCTCTGTGTTCCTTTGATTCTCGGGACATCGGCGTATTCTAGTAACCAGGCGGACGTCAGAGATCTATTCTGGATGCCCTCTGCGACAGCCGGCCAGCAACAGCGGCAGGGGGAAGGAATGCCGTCTGTCCGGAGGCCTGGGCAGAGTGATCGCTGATCCGGTCGGAGGAAGCGGAGATGGCAGCTCTCCTCCTGTTTCATGGGTTGTGGAAGACAGAGAGAGACAGAGAGGGAGAGAGAGAAATGAGGAGAGAGGGGGGGGAGTTAGGACTGGGGTCATGACGCTGTAGAGAGGGAGAGAAAAGAGTATGGTGGTGGTGGTGGTGGTGGTGCAGGAGGGGAGGAGGGGAGGCCAAAGGCATTTGGTCTGGTGCCAGTCGAGCCAGCTTTCTGGCATGCCGCATTCCAGGAGATCAACACCATGGTGTTTCCTTTCACCCCCCCACCCCAAACCCACATCAACCACCATGTAGCCCACCCTAACCTCACCAGAGCTGCTTTTATTTATTAATTAATTTTTTTTCAATAAATCATTAAAAAACAAACCAATAATGTCAAATCACCTCACACCAGGACACATCTGACCCTGCTGAGAGAGAGAAAAAGAGCGAATGTGACCTTTAACCTGAGGATATTTAATTTTTCAGACAATAAATGACATTATTTCTTTTTTAAAATGATGAATAATAAAATGCATTCTTCCTGTTCAATATACTCTGTGATTTTTTCCCCCCAATAAAACCTCACAGATCCTAATCTGGGAACAGTCAGACATGGTTTAAATAAACCAGGTCCAAAAATGTGGTTGATCCGAATGGACACAGAGCACCTGCACATTTGTCTTTTGAAACAAGAGGAAAGAAAAGAATCTGGCTTGAAAAGTGGTGAAGTCACATAAGAATAAAAACTATGAAGACGAAATGGAAAAAGCATCCAGAATAAAAAACAAATGTGCAGTTATGAAACTACAATGATCCAAGTCTTTTATTTTGGTGGTCATTGCCATGAGGTTGAGACTATGAATATCTTCATATCACACATAACAGGAAGTTTGTAGGAACACAACAACCGAAAATAGAGCGAGCCGAGGATGAGGTTAAAAGTTGATCAAAAATGTTTTCACGAAAGACGACCAGACCGGAAAAAACAGGTGTCTCATCCTAACTGTAGGTGGCAGCATGCAACATTTTGGATGCCGACTGCTGCAAAACACCAAAGAAGAAGAATAAAAGCTGTGATGGTGCAGTGCAGGCCTGATTGGAGTGAAGCTGCCAGACAAGTCAAAGAGTCACTTCTAATATAAACTTCTGTCTTCTCTGTTGCTCAAATCAAACGCACCCTTTGTCACAAAGCTGCCTAGGCCCTGCAGCACCTCCAGCTAGCTTCAATGCTGCTCTGCTAACAAGCTAACATGCTAACTGTGCTTCAACCAGGCAACACCTGCTGCTGCTGCTGCTGGAGACTGTGCAACATTTTATTAACCCAGTGAGCAACAAAACAGACCCTTAATGTGTTGCTGTGGACGGCTGGATGGAGGAGATGGTGGTTCGTGCTGCTTCTGCTGCCTGGAGCTGCTGGTTACCTGTTGCTGTACTAGGCCTTAAACACACACCTGAGGCCTGAAGATGGAGCTGCCTCCCTGTCCTGCTGCTGCTGTCGGCTGTTTGGTTTGGGACCATGGAGACTCTTCACTTCCTCAATGTAAATATTTGCATGTTTCCTCTGCTTCAGTTCTGCTGCAGTGATTTGAGAGATTTGCATGAATGGTGCTGCTGATTGCAAATCTGTTTGTTGTGAATGGCTGGGCTTTGATTTCATGTTTCTGCTGCTGGATGCAAAGTTGTGGATGTTTATCGGCTGCTTTTGCATGCTGTGTTTTGAGATCTTCATGAATATGCGTGCTTGTGCAGGCTTTAGTTGCAGCTCTTCAATAGTTTGTGCTGCTGTTAGTCATGCTATTAACAGCAGCTCCTCATCAACACATTCATGCCGTGGTGGCTATGAACTAATTACCAGCTGCTGCTGTGTGTGTGTTTTATGTGTTTTACTTCAGCTCCGGTGTGTTGTAGAGTTTATTCCCTGTGAAAGTCTGGAGGTTGTTTCACCGCCGCCACCGCCACCACCTCCTCTTGTTGCTGCTGCTGTTGTAGATTTTACACGTCTGCATCCACTGTGGTTTGTTCCAACATGCTGAGCTTGCATGTTTGCTTGTGGCGTGTGAGTGTTGTCGTCATCATGAGAGCACAAACACTGTGAGCATCATCATCTATTGTAAACTATAAGATACTTAAAGCTGCATGGGTCAAATGACACCAACTCTCAATAGCACTTAATGTGAAATGCTGGAAATGATGCCGCCGTCACCGATGATGATGATGTTGCTGTCGAAAATTTCTCTTCCGTTTTTTTGATGTGGAACATCAGCGCTCGCTAATGACTCAGATGCCGAGATCTGAAGTGACATTTCGAAGTGACATTTTAAACTTCAGGGAACATTATGCTCCATGCGGCTGGTGTTACATCTTGGCCTTGCATCCATCACCGCCTGCAGGTGCCCTTGAGCAAAGCGCGGGAGATATAGGAAGGAAGATGATGTCTGGTGTGTCTTCAGAAGGATGGTTGTGTTTTTTTTTGTTTCCTACACTCACATTTTATCATCTAAATTGATGATGTGAAACAAAACAAAATGATGATGTGATCTGCTCCTTGAGAGGTTGTAGTAAATTCTCTGATTAAAAAACTACAGAGCTCTTCACTACAGAGACATTTCACCTACAACTGTTTCCACACTATGTTTCTAATCTGGTCTCTAACCACACTAAGAAGCTGAGATGAGCACACGATCAAATACAGACACACACAAACACATACCCCCCCCCCACCCCCCACTCCTGCAACCTTTGTCCCCTTTTTTTTTGTCTGAATGTGTAATGCATTTACTATCAGTGTCTGATGCAACACAACAGGTGAAGGCAAAGCATTATTTGCCTTTATTTGATATGTTTGTATCAGTTTATATACGAAGTTTTCAGTCATTCATTAAACAGGATGAGAGGGTGAATCAGACTTTTTATTTCTATGTATTTAAAGGAATAGATCAGTATTTCCTGCATGGATCGGCTCGGTTTGTTTATGGTTCCCAGATGTTGAATCTTTATCACTCTGTTGATCTCTTGACCTTTTTAACCCCTCTTCTATATATCATCACTGTCTGGTTGACATTTGTGGTTTGGATCGAAATGTCTCAATTGCTATTTACAAGCTCCTCAGAATATATCGAAATGACTTTGGTGAGCTCTTCACTTCCTGGTCTGTGCCGTGAGAAAAAATGTTAGCATGCTAACAGGCTAAACTTAGATGGATGAACATTATACCTGCTGGTTAGCACTGACACGCATGAGTGGACATGTAGTAGCTCAGAGCAGGACTGGCTTTGTTATCATGTCTTTGTGTCCATATTTCTCCAATAAGTGTGCACTGCGTTATTATTGGACTGTTTGCGTGTGCGAAAGGAGCTTTTGTGGCTATGGGTATTGTTTTTTTTTTATTATATATATATAAATTTGTGTGTGTGCTCATTTGTGCATCCTTGCATGTGTGTATTTTTATGAATCAGTGCATGTGTGAGTGCGTGCACGCCCGTGTGAGTGCAGCGTGGTGGACAGTCTGTCAGCTCAGGTTAACCTGACGCTGAGTGGCCACACCTCGGGGGTGTGCAGGCCTGTGAGGCGGGCTCTCTCTCATCAGCAGCATTAGGCTGCCGTGCGTGATGGTTGCTGACCCCCGGCGGAGCGTTGGCCGTGACGGTCGCTCAGCCGCTCGCTCGCTCGCCCGCTCGGCTGGGGCCGGCCAACCAATAACGCCAGGTTTCTGGGCTCACTTCCTGCCAGGAGCAGCCCTCACTCTCCTGCTGTCAAATAGTAAGTGGCGATGGCAAAGATGGCACTTTGGGTAATTTGTGCTGGGCCTCATCAAGGACACCCTGTGAAAATGCCCCATGTCTCTGAGTCATAGACGGTGGAGGAGATGGAGGGAGTGTCGTCGGGGGAAAAAGTACTGTAGTTTGAACAAAACTTTCTCCTCCTGCTCATACTGTAGATGGTGGCAGCTTATTAGAGATGTTTTTAGTCTGATATCTGTCGCTTTATCTGTCGATCCTGCACAGGGTTAATATCTGAGATCTGGTCTTGCAGCAAAGTTGTTGAACAGAAACCCAAATAAACAGGAAGCAGCCACAGATCACATAGATTCGATAAACTGATATCTTGGAAACACGCACCACAGGGTAACTACCAGATCCTGGTGCAGCTTTGATCAGGTACTTTTTCTATTGTTATCTGATAGATAACGTATTTCTGGTTAACTCAGCGGCTCGCTTAACAACCTGTTTGATTGTCCGACTGCTCATTTTTTTGAAACGACCTCATAATAAACTGTATAACGTATCGGCGTCCACTGATTTTAAATGGAATTAACACATAAAATGACAGATTATCTCAACGGCACTGTAGGTATGTTGGAATAAGGTCAGAGCTATGATCTGTGAACGGAGACATTTGGTTCCCTGTCGTGTGATGGTCAACAATGGCAGCAGGTGCACCATCGGGAAGAACAACAGGGAGGCATGGCCACCACCAGGAAGTGACCCCTGCCACATGAAACAACAATGGAAAAAAAGCCAGGGTTTTGGAGCCTTGAAAATATGAAGTGACAAAGCGTGCCCTTTGTGTGGGAATTGACATGGTACAAGGCTGACACCCGTGCACCCTCTAGGGGTTGATCTTCCAGTCAGGATCAAATGCCAAAACTAGGTCAGGGGGAAGAGAGGAAGAGAGAGGCAAGGAGGGGCAGGAGCGGAGGGGAGGGCAGGTCCAGGAGGGGCGGGGGTACTTAATATTTAGCAAAAAGATTTGTCAGTTTAGAGCAGACCATTTTCTAGCGTTTCTGCAAAAGGAACAAAGCAGACGGTTGTCATCGTCATCTTCATCATCGTCATCATCGTCATCATCAGATACGAGAAGTCAGTAGCCAGTAGGAGACAGTGAGAGACTTGTGGTTTCGTTGTCAGTGATGGTTTGGTCGTCCGTATACTGTTGAGAACGCACCTGTGGTTGATACCGCAGCAGCTCTCCACACACTTGCAAAAAAAAAAAAAAAAATTGCAACTGATACTGAGCTGCAATTTAAATTTAGATTTAGTGCGAAGTGTTTGTTTTTGCAGGATGTTGAAGTTGCACGGTGCAAAACGAAAGTGGACGGTTAAAGATCAGAAAACAAGAGGAGAGTGTTGAACCTTTTAATAGTTTGAAATTTGTTCCAAACAATCAAAATTAGCATCAAAAGTCTTGTCTTGTATGTTTTTTTTCCAGCGAGGGAGCTGATGCGTATGATTTTCTATGCAGGTGGAGGCTGGTGGGCGTTCAGAGCTCAGGACAGAAACCACAGCTCAGATCCTCAGTCCTACGTATGTTCAGGTTGAAGCAGCTGAAGCTGTTTCTCTTTTTTTTTAAGGTGAGGGGAAGATTGTGGTTTGGATTAAATGAAAACATCCCATCTCGTCTCGTGCCACCGCTGACTTTTACATTATTGAACCAGGACTCCTTCCTGAAGGTGTGAGTGCATAAACATAATGCAGTGGTTGTAATATTTTAGTTGATACGAGGGAAAACAAACAAAATTTGAAGTATTTTTGAAAAAAATAATCAACAGAAAATATAAATTCATCCAAAATAGACACAGTTCCTGTTTGTGAAGTGATTACTGAGGTTTCTTTTGGCTTCTGGAGCGTGAAACAGGGGAAATATAATTGCCCGTTATTGTCATTTTAATGAAAATTAACAGGGGAGATGGCGGTGAGGGGAAAGCGTCGTTTTCCTACGAAAACGTTAACCCTGAACGCGCGTCCTGCACGTTGTAATTTGCGCTAACAAGCAGGAATGCCAAGTTCTTTCTCTTCCCCTCCAATCACCTCCTGCCTACCAGCCATGACTTGCCTGTAAAGTTCTCATCTGGGAACGTGGGAGGCTCGAGCATCGTGAGATGAACAACAGCAGGAATAACAACAACCAGGGCTGATCCTCCCCTCCAGAGGAACAGGGGGGTCTGGCTGGTCCGAGCGCACACACACACACACCGGCGAGCGACCCTCCCTCTGGCCCTTGTTTGTCACGAGCTGACCCTTCCATTTAATTAATTAAAATTAGCATCTGTCCCCTTGGCATTGACTTGTTACGTCAGATGGAATCAGCTTTTGTATCAGCGGGGCCCCCGGGGGCTGCCGGCCCTAACGAGGCCCAAGATCCTAATTAGACAATGTAAGAGGGAGGTGAGTGGAGGGGGTAAGAGGGAGCTGGACAAGGAGGAGAGGTGGGGCGGAGGGGGGCAAAGAGGGGTCCTGCTGGGCTGAGCCGGCCCCCGAGGGGAAATGGGGTATTTATACACCCGGCACCTAAACATGATGGAGGAGAGGAGAGGAGAGGATGGAAGAGGAGAAGAGAGGAAAGGAAAGGATAATCTCTGTGTTTGTTGTGCATCCTCTTCCTCCCTCTGTTTATCTTCCTCTGTCTTCGTCCGGCACGTCTCTCCATCTTGTCTCTTTC
Source organism: Decapterus maruadsi (assembly GCA_030347415.2). Taxonomy (NCBI): domain Eukaryota; kingdom Metazoa; phylum Chordata; class Actinopteri; order Carangiformes; family Carangidae; genus Decapterus; species Decapterus maruadsi. The sequence goes on along the minus strand of CM064888.1, from coordinate 4,256,172 downwards.
TGCCTCCTTTTTTCGCCCGTTCTCACCCCGAGTGTCACAATAAAACAAGACGTGCAGGATCAGACGAGGATGCACGCATACACATGCACACACAACAACACAGATTAAACAACAACCAGCAAATCCTCACAAACCCACAGACGCACAGGTTCAGCAGAGGAAAAGAAGATAACTGAAGCACACTGAGCAACAATAGCATCTTTCAGACTCTTATGAAGTCATTCCAGTATTTGGATTAAAATAAAACCATTTTTAAAGCACCAGACTGAGGAGGTGAAGGTGAAGTTCACCGTCCGTGTAGTTCCCACGTCCGGCCACAGTGGCCGCTGTTCAGCAGAAGTCAAACCAACCTGTCATCATTAACACCGGTTGATGGTTTTCACACGTTTTAGTCTTGATTTCCATTTACTTTTACACTGTGGCACTGACGTGACTGAATGGTGAAGCGAGTAGCTCAAATCTCACGGTGGGACTCATTCATTTGTCGCTCAGATTTTTTTGGAGGTGCTAAACACAAAGCTGGTTTTGGTTTGACAGTTTTTTAACGTGAGAGCTGATGCAATACCTGAGGATGCCTCGGAAATGTCGTTTTTAGTGTTGAATTGTTTCTTTTTTTCTGCAGAAACTTTTAAAAAATAGGACAAAATAAACAGAAATTCTTCAAATTTGGCACCGTGCAACGACGCTGCACGCTCTCATGTTTGACCCCTTCATGTCTGTAGCTGCTGTGCTGCTTGGCCCTCTGCCCACCTCTCTACAGCTGCAACACACGACTCACACCTCACTCTTTGATGCAGATGCGAGAGCTGGTGGCTCTGCCGTGCCCGCCCGCCCGCCAGCCCGCCAGCCCGCCCGCCTGCCCCGGGTTTCAGGCTGGTGTCATATCCTGATCAGCTCACTATCCGGGGGTCGGGGGAGACAGATGCTGGTGCTCGGGCGCCTGCTGGTGACGAGGCACCAACCAACATGAGTAGACAGGATGTGGGCAGCGTTTCGTCCCAGATAGACGCGTGTCGGTGAAAACAGTGGGCGACATGGGAGATGTTAAAGCTTTCTGAAAGTATTAGAAGGAGAAAAAGAGAGAGACAGAGTGCGTGAGACGGAGAGAGTGAGTGTTTTTTATTTAAATCCACAGAGTCTGTCTCTCTGGCGGGAGATGCATGCACAATGTACACATGCACATGCAGAGATAAATATAAGTTCACATAGTTCAGTGGTTATCAAAGTGTTCATCTTTGCAGTTTTTCTGTTTCGCTTTATTGTTCTTCCTCTCCTGTGGTCTCTTTACGTGCACCAGCCTCCAGACTACAGCACCGTTCAGCTCAGCTCTGAGAGGTCAGTGTCGTTTATAGTCAGGGTTGGGTCGCAAACACATTTAATTTAACTGTGACTTGTGAAGACCCCTATCAGGTGCCAGGCTGCAGTTCCCCAAAACTCAACCTCTAGGCACGACAGCATCTCTAACGTCGGTCTAAGAAGAACCAGCCACATACGGCAGAATTAGTCCTGAGCAGGGCCTTTGTTTCTAACGTTTGACCCCACAGATAAAGCATGTTCTGACATACTACACCTACTCCAAACTAAATGTTCTGGCCCAACATTTCAGTGAAAAAAGCAAATCTTGTGGTTCAGTGGATTTTAAATGTAATTTTACCAAACTGAAAACCTGCACCTTCACATTCTTGAAGCATCAGAGTATTAACTGTTTATTTCGTGCATTATCCTTCAAATATGTCTGAATGTGCAGATTCTGCTCCTGCATGCTTCAGTGTGTGTGTGTGTGTGCATCTGTCACTTGTAGGCTGATTTAAGCTGCATGTGTGTGGTTGACATGACGGTGGGGGTGGTCAGTCAGTCATCACCCAGTTTGAGAGTGAGAGGACTGGGACCACATGCCCCTATTCTCACCGTGTCATATCGAGGTGAGCTCTCCAAATCACGTCCCCGTCACTGCACCGGGCACACGGCCATTTTTATTTTTTTCTCAATCACTTTTTGCACAGACATGATGCAGTTTAAGACCAAATAACATATAATGCTAGTCTGGTAACACCATTAGTTAAGCATTAATAATAACGAATTCTTCAATTATAACGCATGCATATTCATTATTAGTGCTTATCAATGATGAGTAAAACATTTAAACTGTTTACATACTATTATGCTAATGAGTATTCATGTGTTAGAAATGATGAATTCACTATTTAATGCTGAACTAATGCTTATTATTGTGTACTTATTATAAAGTGTCGCCTGCTAATCAAGCTTTTCACGATTTAATTTGAGTTAGTTATGAACAGTGGATGTGTTGTTGTAGCAGAAACTTAACCAACATGATAAAAGGTTAAAGGTGAAATGCAAAATTTTAGATGTGAAAGTTAAAATGGGACAAATAACGTTTTTAATTAATATTTAGTTTGATGTAATTTGATAATAAATACAAAGTAACAGGAAGAAATGAGGCAGATGTCGACTAAAGTGTTGATTGTTGGCTGTAGTTCAATGTCTGTCTGTGTGTATGTGTGTATATGTGTGTGTGTGTATGTGGCCTTTTAGACTGTGTGTGTGTGTGTGTGTGTGTGTGTGTGTGTGTGTGTGTGTGTCCAGCCAGCGTAGCTGTGAGGAATTCCTTCAGCCAGTCCCGGTGTTTGTCAGCTGGCGAGCGTTCTCAATATAAGCTCTCTAATTGCTCAGAAAATTACAGCTAACGATGATTGCACTTGACACGAGCTGACATTACGGTGACACCACAACGCCTCGTGCACCCCCACCCCACCCCGCCCCTCCCTCTCCCTACCACCATCACATCCTCACCTCACCTCCCCTCCTCTCTTCTGCCCCGACACCCTCCTCGGGATGTTGTGCCAGCCCCCCATTGACCGGAGCGTTGCCCCCGGTGACCGCCGCGTGCCCTGTGCTTGTTGAAGCTGTCCAAAGCAGAGATGTCCCAGAGTTCAATCTGCTTTGGCATCGTTTTCTGCCACCACTCATCTGTCAGCCAGACCGTTTGTGAACCATAACGTGTCCCTCTGCTCCCGCTTCACGTGTGATCTGGACCGGCCTGTGTGGCGCTTTGAAGGTGTTGGTACTCGTATAATAATGCATGTTTTTGTTCGCAATAATGCAGACGCTGTAAATGTGATTAATGTCTTTAAAGGTATTCAGAAAAGAAAATTGAATTTGAGCCCACTGTTGGTCTTAAAATTAGTGTAATCACTCATCTATCAGACGATGTAGGCCAAACTTTGTGCAAAATTCTACTTTTGAGTGAATCCGCTGTGAAAGTGGGGTTGTTTTTTTTCCGCATTGGATAATGCAGGCGCACGAATTATGCATCACGTTACTCACGATTCATCAGTCAATGATATTGGATCCATCAATCAAACGTCTGAGAAAAACGAGGGGTACCACCAACACAAACTCTCCTCCGTCCCTACTCCACTCTCCTCCTCTGGATCCCTGCAGTCCATCACTTAGCCTCGCTAGCTAAGTTAGCAAGCTATAACGTAGCAAGCCTACTAGCAAACAGTTAGCTACGTAAACACACTTGCACACACATACAGTACATACACTAACCAAACTCGATCCCGCCCTGAACATTGAATGTCACGCCTGCTTGATAACGACCAATCAAAACAATTCTGTGTGGTAACGTTCTGTTATTATCTCATAGTGTGGTGAATGTGCAGGTCACGACTTGTCCACCAGAGCGTTGTGGAGTTGTTGGATTGTGTATTTGATGAGTTTGATCAGGGAAACCGTAGTGTAGCTCTGAGCAGCTCACGGCTCTGCTCCGCCGTTCTAAAAACAGCTTGCACCGACAGATAAAGGTAACGAATTTACTGCTATGACTGTAGGGATTATGGCAATGGGACAATTTGCCAAAATGTTGAACTATCCCTTTAAAATATTTTGGTTTATATATACCGGTACTGTAAGTACATGTGTGCAGATGTGTGTATGTATGTGTGTGTTAGTAAATGCCTGGATATGCATGAACGTGTCCATGCAGCCGGGCCCCTGCAGGCCGGGATGTGTCACCTCTTTGTCTCGTCAGTGTTAATGTGAGCAGGGCCAGCCAGGCGTGGAGCTGTGACAGATCAGCAGACCCCACCTCACCCCCCCCTCCACCTCCTCTCACCCCATTTCCTCCTATAGTCTAACCTCCCTCTCCCTCTCCCTCTCCTCCTCCCCCTCCTGCTTCCAGCACACAGATTAAAATCCTTTACAGTCCGGGCGTCTCCTCTGGCATATGGAGGGTTTTTATTTAATTTCAGGTCAGAACCTGTCCGTCACTGCTGCATCACGGCGCTGCGGTGAGCCCGGCGGGCAGAGCCGCGGTGGCACAGAGGATCAGCGCTGATGGCTGTGTGCAGCGGCAGCAACAACAGGCGTCACACACTCATGGCTGAGAGCCATGGTGTCAGAGATGCTCTGCAGCTTTAACCTGTGGCATGAACTATTACAGCAGCTCATATATGATGGGTATAGATGTGGTGTGGTGTTGTGAGGTGTGTTGTTGACGATGCCGTCGTAGCGTGTATAGCAACCCTCCCACCTCCCTCCATTAAGCTGACCTTGTCATTATACAGCTGTGTGCAGAGCGCCACGTAGACTCAGTGAACGTGCGGCTTTGTGGCTGACAGAGCAGCGTGAGATGCTGAGATGGGAACATGCTTGAAAGTAAGTGCAGATGCAGATGCAGACCTCAGATCCTGCCATGATAAGAGATCTAGTTGATAGTGTCTTCTGCACTGGTCTAAATATGGCACCGAGAAAGTCAAAGATCTCGTGATCAGCAGGTGAAAGCTTCAAAAGCCCCACCGTGAGCTGAGCTTCAGATCTGCTCAAGTTATACTTGATTTTTTTTTTTTTTTTTTAAATCTGTTGTAGTGATGGGGATATAACTAAAAAAAAGGTAATTAAAACCACACAATCAACACTGTAGTTCCCATTTGCAAAACTTTGCATGCATGCACAACGCAAATGATGAAAATGCAAGTCGATATCTGATCAATTCATCGACACAAAAACCAACAAGATTAAAAAAAAAACCTAATCTCCTTTTACTGTAAACTGTCCCACTCAAACACAAAGAGGCTGTAGGAGGAGTAGCCCCCCCCACACACACACAGACTCACACTGTGGCTGATATGTGTGTTAGCGGTCCGTGGAACTCTAACTTAGTCAGTGGAAGCCCATGTGAGTCACCGGGTTGACGTGATAAGTAGACCACTCATCATCATCATCAGATCCACATGTCAATAATATCCTGTCCACCTCTCTGGGTTATTTATTTTGCTATAAATAATCATTAATTTCACTGCAGCTGGATCAATGCACCAGTGATTATATGTTTTAAAGTCTAGCAGCAGGCCTCCTCTCAAGGCCGTGCTCGAAATGCTTACCAAAAAGTCTAAATGGAGAACGCATGGTGGGAGATGCATGACTCATATGAGTTGCACAGTGGGTGTATATTAACCACATTACTGCCAGTCATGCTAGACAAACAGCTACCATTTGTAGATCTGAATCTAAACTTCCACTAATCCACCACAACAGCAGAACTGCTACCAGAAAAGAGAAGCTTTATAATTATAATTTCAACTTATTTACATTTTTCTTCTTCTTTTCATTTCCCAAAAGAAGACAGCCTGACTGAATGATGTTGGTTTAACAGTCTGGGTGTTTAGCATGTTGCTTATGTCTGCAGTTTGAGTCCAAGGCCACCAAATATTGCAGAATCCCTCAGAAATAAACTTTTATAAGCAAAAGTGGCTGCGACACGTCAGAAGACCACAGATAGGGACGGTTTGAACTGATTTCTAACTTTATAATCTCCTGAATGTTTGTTTATGTTTATTTAACTTGATAAGGACATCCCAAATGCATTGAGACTGTTCCAGTGGACAGACCAGATGCTTTGCTAATTTTCAACTCCAGTCCATAGTCGGCTATTCTAAAAACACAGAGCATCATCAACAGTATGAGATAAAACAAAGTGCATGATCACAGCAGGAATATTCTGGAAATACAGAGCAGAGCAAAAGCAAATCTAAAGAGCACAAGATTAGGGAGGAGACAATGAGAAAGTTCATATTTATACATATGAGCATTGTTGTTTTGCTTTTAACCATGAATGCTTTTAGTCCTTTGTTAAAGGAGTTTGTATCAGTTGTATCAGTTTCAGGTGAGTGGGTAAAGTGTTCACTTGTGTGTTAACTTGGCTTGAGCTCCAGCGTCTTTTTTTTTTATCAGTGCAGAAAACAGGGCTGATGCACAGTTATGAAGACATTTAAAAACTTACACTGCACACACCATCCATTTGTTGTAATGAGTGGAGATTCTCTAGACAGACGATCTGATAGAAACCTGCACAGTCAGACTAGATGATCAGCATTATCAGGGGGCCTTCCTCGTGTGCAGCAAAAAAATGAAAAACTGAGAAGGAGAATATGGTTGAAATGCTTCCATAAATTTATAAATCTTATTGTTCCTGCTTGTAATTCACTCATCTGATTGAAGGTTTCTCAACCAGTCAGATTGGGACGTGACCTCTGTGAGTCCTTAGACCTCTAAGGATCCCTGTTCTTTGTCCCTTGACCATTACTTGCATCTTTAATCGTGCAGATTTGTCAAATAATTCCAATTCATGCTGTAATAACTCTTCATAAAGTCATAGTTTCAGGTGATCTATAGTCGGTGAATCAGCTGCAAATAAAAGCTGAGAAGGAGAACGTGGTTGAAATGCTTCTTCTCCACTTGGCTCAGTCAGCTGCCATGTTTGTGAGCTGTAAAAGCGCCAACATCCGATTGGTGACACTTCGCCGTCTGCTCGCTCTCATTGGCAGAGCGACAAATTAGGCCAAAGTTGAACCTCCAAACCGCCTCGTTATACTCCACCCGTAGCTGGGGCGGAGTAACACCTTGCAGTATCTCACCCGAGCCCCTCTCTCCTCGTTGACCCACACGGCTCGGCTTGCGATCGAAAACATTATTCACTTGAGCTGCAAAAAGTTTTTTGTTTTTCCCCAGCCCCTCGGCTCCGGTTGTTTGGCGTTCCTGTCACTCAGTGATGGAGGTGTGGTGGGAGAGGAGGCGGCGGCGGTGCTTGTTGGGAGGGGGTTGGGTTGGGTGGAGGATGTGTGATGTGTTGTGACAGCGGGAGCCAGGGCTGGCGGGCGGTCACCACGTGGCACCATATTGCTGGGCTCCCCGGGGACGAGGGATCAGCATGCCAGCCTTGCCAAGAAGTGCTAATAGGCGCAACACGTCTTGCTTTCACACATTAAGGCAAGCGAAGGGTGACAGATCAGAGCTGTGATACTGCCGCCTGTAAGGAAGAAGGAAAAAAAAAACCCCAGCACCACCACTACCACCACCACCCGTTTGCCATGCAGTGCAGCCTAATGACGAACCCCTCCCCGAGTCGAGAGGAGCAACCACCAATCAGCGAGCCGGTGCGTCTGCAGACGGACCGACAAATCTCCATCTCGGTGCTGCCTCGCTCCTCAGCTGAGTGATGCTCAACTCCATATTGTAACTGACAATAAAGCTGCTGAGTGTTAAAATGGGGGATCAACACTTTTTTTTTTCTTTTTTTTCTCCCTCTCTCTGAAGGAAAACGTCCAACGTTCTCACCCAAAGCGGCCGGGGTCAAGTGGGCTGCTCCGGGGGCTACAACACCTTTGTCACATCTGCTCCCATGCAGAACCGAGAGCGGCGCAGCGCAGAGCAGCGCAGCTTGGATGGAAGTCTGCTGAGCTGAACGCTTCACTGTGGAGAGGAAATGAGAGCTTCTGTGCACTCGCTCCCTGTTACTTCCACCTTAGGGGCCATATGGTTGATTTGGCAGATTCTCCAGCACCTGCCTCCATTTGTTTGCCTCACAGATGATTTGGAACAGTCTGTACCGCTGTGCCGACTGATCCCAGTTCAGTTTACAAACCTTTTCTCAGATTTATTCTACGAGTTTCTATAATTGATAATCATCAAAGGCGAACACCGCATGGAAAATATAGTCACATCTGAATAGCTCAGAGTGGTATTAAAACACTGCCAGTGAGACTAAAGCGGCACTATTTTTGGAGGCTTGGCGCATTTAGCTGCCAGGATACTTGGAGCAAAATGAAATGGCCTACACGCTGTATTATTTCAGGCCTTTAGGACCCTGTGAAGCTCCGTCTGGAGCTTTTAATACACTAAATAGCCAAATTTATAAGGATGGAGGCTGCACGTGACTCGTTGGGATAAGGTGTCAGTGGAGAGAGTTCTTGCAGGCGTGATCCCACCCAGCTTTTGTGGCAGCAGCTTGGTGAAGCCAGATCCTTTTTTATATTAAAAAAACTGGTTTGATGAAGTGGAACTTGACTCGTCTGGACCTCGGCTTCATCCAACACCTCAGAGATGAACAGGAAACCTCTCCAGTGAAGCTCAGGGAGGCTTAAATCAAAAAGATTTATTTATAAATCTTCTTGTTCCTGCTTGTAATTCACTCAGCTGATTGAAGGTTTCTCAACCAGTCAGATTGGGACGTGACCTCTGTCAGTCTGTGACCCCACCTCCTCAAAACAAGGTGTTGTAGTCGACCTGTAAGGGTCCCTTCACCATTACATGCATGCACAAAGTGGTTGCATCTTTAATTGTGCAGACTTTGTCAAACAATTCCAATTCATGCTCTTCAAAAAGTGATATTTTCAGGTGTTTTGTGAATCAGCTGCAGGGGTTTCAGATCATTTGAGGAAGCAGCAGGAGATCTGGCACAGAATCTGAGTGATGTGCATTTCCTTTCCTCTCCTTTTTGAGGATGGCTCCATCCTCAGTCTGGTGGAGAGAGTAGATTAGAACAGGAGATTAATAGCATTGATTTAGGACATCAACAATCCTTTTTGGGTGTCCACACCTTAATTTTCCTGTCTCCATTTGCACCAACTCTTTGTCAACCTTTGCTATAATTTCCACCGGGCGCCGCTGAGACGTCACCTCTTCCAGCCACAGATCCCTGCAGGTACGTTATGAACCCTGTCTGCCTCTACAAAGGTCATTTCTTCCATGTCAGTGGGACAACGATGAACTCAACTGTGCGGCTCGGAGCCATTTCTCCGAGGTTGGATACCCTGCTGAAGACCCCTGCGGTACGTCAGCGGCTGCCTGCTCTCGATCAAATATTAACGCAGGAGGCAGAGCTGACAGTAAAAAAGAAAAAACCCAGTTCCTCTTCGAACAGCTCTGTCCTTAATACTGACCGCCGGTTCCTCCTGACATCCATAATGGATGACGTGTTATGGATAAGAACGTGCAAACATGAGTGTGTGAGCTGTAGTGAGACGTCGACGCCACACTTAATGTTTCATATAAGATTCTAGAGGATGTCGCTAATGCAAAATTAGACAATTAGACATGAAAATGAATGATTCATGCAGGCGGCATGGTTCACCTCTGTGTCACCCCTGGTGCTCAGGATGGGAACCAATCCCTGCTGCAGGAGAAGTCACATGACGTGGAGGGGGAAAAATCATGGAAATTTGGCTTTTTTCACAACCTGCAACTGGAAAAATGAACATGAACACAAGTGTGACATATTCCTATAGTCACAAATAGGAGTTATAATTGTGACTCGCAACGTTCTATTTTTAGATAATCAGCTGCTAACGTGGTAAACCCATAGAAAATCAATTTTTTTTTTTTACCCTCATTTCAAAGCTATAACATTCAAAAACAATCTCCCAAAGTTTCACAGTCCAGATATATGAGAAAGGGCCAGTAAATGATGATTAAAGTTGACTTGCTACTTAAACCCTCTGAAGATGAGCGTTGCATCGTTGCAAAACATGAAATATCTTCTGAACCGTTCATGATAGAGACGAGCTGTAAACTGCATCTGATTCGCTGGATTCTCCGCTTTCCGACGGTCATTGAATGGCGCCTCTATGATAAGCAGGGACGGCTACAGAAACAGATGCTAAACCGAGTTGCATTGACGCTAGCTCTGTTAGCATCGATGCTAAACAGAACGTAGCAACGATGCTAAATCGAACGTAGCTTAAATGCTAAACCGAACGTCGCGGTCATAGATTGTTTATGTTTATGTCGGACAGGTAGATAAACACTCATTAAACCCACTGCAAGTGAATGTCTCGCACCTCCTCCTCCTCCGTCTCTCTCTGTTTTTCCACCGTGACACCTTGACTAAATAAACTTGACTGGCAATATTTTTCACTCATCTGTCGTCCATCCATCCATCCATCCCTCACCCCTCCTCCTCCCCCCACCCTGACGCCTACAGTCCCCGGGGCCATGCTATGCTTGCTGAAGCGCTGTGTTGTGAGCGAGTGCGGTGGCTGCCATCAATATGGGTGAGTTACAGAGGTCACCGGTTCAAACGCAGTTCACCGCTTTACGCCGACACTAGCTGTGCAGATGATGCATGTGTGTGTGTGCATGCGGAGCGTTAGAGCGTGTAAGCGTGTGTGTATGTGAGAGAGGACAGGACAGATGTGCATGCAGATTGCAGATGTAGCTGAGTGTAAAAGCTGCATTTCTTTTTTGCATGTTTACTCGCTGGGCTTCGATCTGCGGCCCAGACAACGACATCATCTACATCAACATGTTGTCGGTGGGGCATCATGTGGGACATCATGTGGGACACTCGTCCTACAAGAACAGCAGGTGGTGAATCTGGTGTCTGATTCAGCTTTATCGCTGTGTTTATCCCAGCACAGGAAAAAAAACTGTCATGGCAACAACAATCAATAGTGTGGTTGTAGTCACACCGCTTGGCCTTTCAATCAATTCTGTCTCTGTCTGTGCACAGGAAGTCTTTAATCACTGAAGCAGATGAACTCACTGCTTGGTTTGTTTTTATTCCCATTTTCCATGATCACAATAAGAAAATCACGGATTGATGAGTTGACGGCTTCATTTAGAGACGGTGGACGCTCTATGGAGACACCCTCAGTGTTTGCATTTTGAACATCAGGTCACTTTTGGACATAGTTTAGAGAATAAGGACATAAAGACGGAGTTACAAAGTGGAGACTTGCTTCTTCTTCTTCAGGTTAAAGGGATAGTTCACCCAAAATTCAAATTTCGTCTGCACAGCAGTACTTGTCCATATAATGGTTGTGAATGGATACCACTTTTCTTCGTCCAAAAAGACACACCAAAAAACATCCAAATACCTCCATACTGCTCGTCTGTAATGTCCCTCTTGTATTGAAGCCCCGACATGAGAAATTGTTCCGCCGGTCAGTGCAAATCACGTGAGATTTGCACTGACACAGGAAGAGAAGTGAACTGAGACATTGGGAGCTTTTTGGTGTGTACTTTTGGACGAAGAAAAGTGGTATCCATTCACAACCATTATATGGACAAATACTGCTGTGTGGACCCCGTAACTCAGAGAAGGCATGGAGGACATGAGGGTGAGTAGATAATGAGTGAGATTTGAATTTTGGGTGAACTCTCCCTTTAATTGTGAATAGTATGGACATTTTTGAACATGAGGACACTTGTGCAAGCGTGAACATTGCTGAAACATTATGTCTACATGATGGAAAATGAGGACATTTACAGACAGTGAGGACATACAGTACTGTATGTGAGAGTAAGTAGAGATGCTTGGAAAATGAGGACAGTTTTGGACAGCGAGGACGTTCATGGACAGTTTTTCTTTTTCTTTTCTTCTGGAAATGACAACACTTGGACGGTGAAGAAATCAAAAGCGAAGACACCGTTTCACAAGTGTGGACACTTTTGGAGCGGCAGGACGTGAGTGAGGACATGTTTGGACAGCGAGGACGGGCTTGTGTTACTGATTGATGATGTTGTTGGAAGTCATTTTGTAAAGCGAGTATGTGTTTTTCCAAATTAACTAACCTTAACAGTTTTTTTTTCTTCTTTAAAAACATCTGGAGCATGAGGAAGTTTTTGGACGTGGTGGGCAGCGTGAGTTAGGAAACTCTGAGCCACCGCGCTCTCCTTCTCGTCTTTCATTTTTCTTTCTTATTAAATCTTTTAACAACGTCCTCCTGTGTCCACATCGCTTCTGTCCTCTTACTTTGAGCTTGTTCCTTTTTTTTTTTTCTTTTTTTTTAAACAAGTGTGAAGACAACAAACAAACAGACAAACCCTGAACGTGACTGGAGCAGAATCAGGTGTGAAGAGAAGTGACACAGGCTGAAGTTCTGTGGTTTATGTGGTTTATGTGGCCATCTAGTGGGCTGCGCTCTGCTCACACACTTCCTACATGGAAACTCAGCAAAGGGTGGAAAATGTTTGTCTCAATACTTGTAGGTGAGGAAGTGAGGGAGGGTTTTTTCTTTTCTTTTTTTTTTCTTTTTAAAGAGCATGCAGGTTTCTGTAGCGATGATGAAGAGTTTAAAAAGAGTCATCTTCTCTTTGTGTTATTGGTTCTGGTCTTTTTCTGGTTTAGTTTTGCTTTTTTATGTTTGTTTGCTTGTTTTTCATATTTTAAGAATGCTGGGTAGCTTAATTTGGTATGTAGGACAGGCATTAAAGGGATAGTTCACCCAAAACTCAACCCTTAGTTGACATGAGGGTGAGTAGATAATGATTGTAATTTGAATTTTGGGTGAACTATTCCTTTAATATAAACATTATGCCTTTTCAGCCACTACCTTGTTCGTAGCTATTATATGATGTAACTGAATAAAGAATTTCTTCATCATCATCACCATCACCATCACCATCACCACCACCATCATCATCATCACCACCATCCAGAAAAGTCAAAAAGTTAAATATCAATTTAGATTTTTTCCAACAAAATCTTAAAGAAATTGCACCCGCCCCATGTGTTGAAATCTCCTCGCTGCAAAGTCAATCCCGTAAACAATCAATGTCATTCCCCCCCATCTCTGCCTCCCATTTCCTGTCATACTCCACTGTCCTATCAAATAAAGGCATGAAAAGCCAAAAAATATACTTGGAAAAAAAAAGAAAAAAAAGAAATTGCACAATATCTCACTAAAGTCAGTGTAAACAATATTTAAAATGACAGTGATGAAGAAACACCAGAGAGTTGCATGAGAAGTTCACTTTCGGAAAGCAATTGTTTAACACCCCCACTCCCCCAACCCTCACACCTTCACCCCCCTCCCCCCCCAACCCCTCTCTGACCCTGTCAGTAGTGTAACTCATGGATGATTTATCTCTACTTTCTGTTTCGCGAGGGAAGATGTGAGAAATGATCACAGGTTTGCTCCGTGTTGCATTGTGTTTGTGTGTTTGTTCCTTGTGTGTGTGCAAACCACAATGTGTCATTCATCGGTGCACGGAGGGGGGGGGGGGTAAATGTGCTCGCTCTGAAACTCACAGACACTGGTTGAGGGCGACTGCAGCGTTTCAACTGCACCTTGGACTGGACTCGGCACCGTCCGTCCACTCCTCTGGTGTCCCTCTGTTCTACACAGTGTGTGTGTCTGTTGTTGTGAGTCAGGAAAACTGTTGCAACAGAACAAGGTTGACAAAGCAGCTGGTAGAAAACGTGCAGAGCGTTGTGGTGTGTGTGTTTACCGCCGACAACATTATATTATATAACAGTTGATGGACAGAGTGAAAACACATGCATGTACATATGCAACACATGAAGAAAAACCACATCGGTAAATAAATAAATAATTATTATTATTATATAATTCATCCTTATTGCAAATAAGAATCACATCGGAATCAAAGAATATTGATTATGAAGAAAGAGTTTTTGTTTATAATTATTGGAAAAAAAGACATTGCATGGTGTTTACATGTCATGCAGATGTTAAGTGTGTTGGTATCAGTCAGTAGTATGAGTAAAAAATAATGTTTAAATATTGTTCCTCATGTGCAAAAATGATATTGGTAGGAAAGGGTAACGCTTGTTTTCTAAAATTTCACACTTTGATTTCAGTTATTTTGATTGAAAAGCAAAAACTTTTACAGGAAAGAAGTGATGTGGTGGATTAGTGGAAATCCAGAAGTGACAAAAAAAACTCGTTTTCTAAGAATTATGTGTGTGTGTGTTGCATGCATGCTGGTATATGTGTGTGTGTTTACCTGTGTGTTAGCGTGTGCTGTGTTGAGTTCTGACAGGTTGTTGTGTTTTTTTTTGTATAGTAAGTGCAGCTTTTCATCATCTATTGACTGAGTGCGTGTGGTTTGGTCTCCCTGCAGGTTTCTGCTGCCTGTAGCTTCTCACATGAGTTTTAGCAGAGTTTGTGGTTTTGTGGCCCGGATGGGTGGATGCGTTTTTCTTTTTCCTGAGGTAGGCTATGTATTGAGGTTAGCGGCACAGAGCTAAAGATATAGGAAACTACAGCATGGCGGTGGCTGAAGAAAGGTGGCGGCCATGATCTGACTCAATACAAAATGCCCCTCGTCTTCAATTATTATTACGCACCAAAGCTTTAATATCATAAGAATCATTTTCCACTTCTTTTTTGTTACAAAAGTGCTTTGATTTTCATCTTAAATAATAACTGACAGCCAGATGTGCACTGCTGGATTATAATTGTTGAAAAAAAAAGGTTACGTCATCACTCACAGCTGTATTCAAAGATTAAAAACATCTGTTCATGTTTAGGTTTGTAAGAAAAGTAATGAAATGAATAAGATATGAGTAATAATCCATATAAGACAGTAAATCAGTCAATTAAAAAAAAAAAATGAATAAATTATTCTATAATTCACATGGTAACTGAACTTTGACCCTGAAGGTTTTTAATATAATCCATTAATCGACAAACAAACACAAACTTGAATGATTTTCTGATGCTATAACTTCAGTCAGTTCAGTCAGTTGATCCAGATGTTGGAGTCTCTCACTCCAGATGTGGACCAGCAACTTTTCATAGGCGATCACACAGACGGGTGAGGAGAGTGTGTGAACCCACTGTGCTGTGTGTTACAGAAACTCACCTGTTTGTTCATAACATAACGTCACATAATGTCGATCTTGAACTAAAATAAATGAATAACAGACTTGAATCAATAATAATCATATAGATTTAATAGAAGTTTGAGGGAATTTCACTTAATTATAGTGATTTATTTCTGAAATCGAGTCTTTTCAACACTTAAAATTCCCTCGACACAAACTCAAACAGTTTCAACAGTTTCAGGTTTCAAGCTCTGAAATTTAACACCAAAGTGTGAAAAGCAGCCGTGTGCACGTGACATCACTAGTCGTCGTGTATAAAGAAGCGAGTTGGAGCCGCGTTTCAGTGCAAGTTCCTGTTTATTTATTGGAGTATTTACAGACAGAGAGAGAGAGAGAGAGAGAGGAAGTAAAAGTGACTTTGTGTGTCTCTGTTGTTTTTGTGTGTATGTATGTGTGTGTGTTTTTTCAATAATCACATTTGTAAAGTAGTTGGATGCCAGCGGCAGTGTTGCTCCACCACACACAACATGCTGCAGAGTAGACACGGCTTCTCATTAGTGTTGGACGGACTGAGCTCACATGGTTTTTACTGATTACTATTATTATTTTATTTTATTTTTTTAGGAAATTTCACATCATGTCTAATTCTCTAATCCTGACAGATGTTGATGTATAAACCAATGAGCCAGACATAACAAAATAAATCCAGATGTGATGATTTCTTTAGATTCTGAACAGAAAAATCCTAAAACTTCGATGTGATGGACCTTAAAAAAAAAACCAACGTGGCGTGGATCAGACTGTGAGCTGAGGTGGGGTGTGGTCACTCGTTGTGTTGGCCAACAGGTTGTGGTGGGTGAACAACATCCCATCAGCATCAAGAACCACATCGCATGTCTTTCTTTTTCTTTTTCTTGACACTTTAAAAACCCACTGAGCTAAAGGTTTTCTGTTTTTGCACAATACAGGAAATAATTTGTTGCTGCTGCTCGCTATGAGCCAGTGTAGGCCCCCTGATTGGGTGGGTGGGTGGGTGGGTGAGGGAGAGACGGGGGGGGAGAGAGAAGAAGGTACATATTGTTTGTAACCGCTGCACATTTCCTCTATGAAGAAGATGAAAGAAAAAAACTCTCTGTTGGACTTCAAGTTCAAATAAATTACTAAGCCATAACTTAAAGTGTCCAAATGCAGTTTAACTTCAACATCATCATCATCGTCAGCTGCTCTCTGCACATCTGCATCATTGTGCTTCTTCTGCTTCTTCCTCTCTTTGAAGAAATCAGAGCCGACAAATACACACATCAACTGAAACCTTCAAACATTCATTCGTCAGTTTTCTTTTTGAACGCAGCATCAAAAAAAAAAAAAAAAAACCCAGTTTGAACTGGACTGAACTGGTCGACTGAGAGGACAACGGTGTCGGGTAGTACTTTGAATACAAGTCGGGTATAATTCATATTCAGTGTGGTAGTGGTGGTGGTGGTGGTGGTGGATTATATTTTATATATATATATACTGATTTACAGACACTCCAATTTGAAGTTGTTGAATAAAAGAGTACATGTTGCATTCATCGTACACACTTGCAAAATATCTGTCTGTACACAGCTTTAAATATTTTCTTTTTTTTTTTTACACAGAGTGATATAGGAACATACATACAGTGTAGAATAACTGGGAGTCATTAAAGCCCTCTTCGATTTTAATGCTCAAGTATCTCTGCTTCAGGAAGTTTGTATTGTATTGTATTGTATTGTACACCTCAGCATGTTATGGGGTGGTGGTGGTGGTGAAGTGATGGCTTTAAAGGATAATTCCGGTTTATTTCCAGTTTGGTTGCATCACCTGGCACAGACACAAGCAGTGGGACGATGAGACAGATTGTAAAGGAGCCAATAGTGCAGCCAGCAGGAGCTTCGGCGCCGGCGGTGGTGATGATAGTGGTAGTGTAGGGAAATAAAGCAGAAATCTACTACATCTACACTAGTTGTGTTTATTTTTGAGATTTCTTTGAAGCTCGACACTTTTCTTGTGAAATTCTGAGCAGGTTTCAGGGTTTTCCCCAGGAAACTGGTGAAGTGGAGGAGGAGGTGGGTGCTTCCTGAACTTTGACTTTAATCTGTCAATGATGCAAACAAGAAAACACACAGAGCCAGAGGTGACGATCCAGATGTTCACTGTTTAACCTTCACCGTAAATCTGACAGATGAAATAAAAGTGTGTGTGTGTGTGTGTGGGACCGGCAGTGCATATGTGTTCATATAATGTGATCAATAAATCAGTGTCACCTGAAGCTGAATCGATCGGACTCTGGTGCATCCGCATGATAATGGTGCCTTTTAGTTTAATATATGTTATTTATGAAAAAATGAATGAACTTTCAGCCCTCACCCACTATAATAACAGTATAAATGAAACACTATAGAGGAATCATGGTTGACTGATTCACTCAGAGTCGATTTGACTCGATTTCCACTCGTATGAACTTTAACCCACTTTCTTTTCTTTTTTATATTCACCATCAGAAATCTCTCGTTACAGTACCGAGCTCTCAGGGAAGAGAGAAAATCAAAGTGGAGGAAGCATCGTGTTAGTCGTGTTGCAGCTTTCACTTTTACTGTCGGGGTATTAAAACGCCCCGCACAGGAGGAACAACACAGGAGCTGATGGTACAAGTCTGATAATGAGCTAACTTTTATAACTTTGTATTAAATAGACAAAATGAAACTGAACAGGAGGGAGAAACTGCAGCATTAGCTTAGCTCGTTAGCGTGTGAGCTGAGCAAATGACCGATCCGTCTACTGTACCTCATCGATACCTCCATTCAATGCAATGATATGAGCAACCAAGTCTGCATAAACCGGAATTATCCTTTAATGTGATATCCTTTTAAACCCCGTTAGAAAACTTTTTGGTAACACTTTACTTGAATACGGGTTCATAAGACGGACATACAGCAATACTGTCATAACCGTAACTGTCATAAACATCACTGAATACTTATGCCAGCTGTCGTTAAAGTGTCATTCTGTGAGTGATGTCACTTTTGATGCAGAGTTGACATTGTTTGAGATCATAAAAGACCCAAATGGCAACATTTTTAATTTATGTCAAGTTCTCATAATGAGTACATCTCAAACAATGTCAACTTTGCATCAAATGTGACACAACTTACCGAACAACAACTATTCATTGATGTTTATGACAGTATTATGTCCGTCTTATGAACCCGTATTCAAGCAAAGTGTTACCAACTTTTTTTTTCTAAACCTGAAGCGAAGCCTCCGGAGCTTGAAGGGTGTTTTCAAGAGAACTTCAGCGAGGTTGAATTTTTTGCTGATGCAGAGACCCGAAACTTTTGCGTCCTACATCGTCCTGCCGCCACAGTCGACTCGACTATGTGCTCTAATCTACTGCACTTCATATCAACCCAGCTTTAATGCATGGGGGGTGGGGGTGAGGATGGGGGGGTGGGCGTGGCGGGGACATCCCCTACATTAGAAACTGCACATGTAACTGAAAAGCCTCAGATTAGCTGACATCAGTGTAACTCTGTTGTTTTTTTTGTGTTTGTTTTTTTGCCATTTTTTTCCAAAAAAAAAAAAAAAGAGAAAAAGAAAAAAGAAGTTCCACAAGCAGATCTCCAGACAAGAATCCACTTTGTGATTTTTAAAAATGAAACCCACGTATCAAAAGAAGAAGAGTATAATGTCTGTTGCTTGAACCCTGCAGAGATAACGTTGTTGTTGGTCGGAGACGATGTTTCCAGTGTCAGATCTCCGAGATAGAAATACAGTACTCTTTAAAAACCCATCACCCCCCCTCCCGCCTCCCGCCTCCCGCCACAGCAGCAGCAGCAGCAGGTCAGAAGTCTTGCTCTCATGCAGCCGGCTGTGTGTTTGTTTTTGTTGGGCGGTCTGGGCAGTCGTGGTGACATCAAACTGTTCTTCTGTGAAGGTCGGATCTTAAAGGAAGACCGAGGGGGAATCCCATGTGATCGTTGTATTTTACAGAGAAGCGTCCCATGCAGTGGGATCCTGACCTTCCAAGTCTGTTTTTATATGTACAGCAGTGTGTGTGTGTGTGTGTGTGTGTGTGTGTGTGTGTGTGTGCAAGCACATGGGAGAAACATGTCACCAGCGTCACCATGAGACGCGGTGCATCAACATTTGCAAAAATATATCTTCATATTTTTTTGCCTTATACAGATTTTGACAATATAAATAGTAAATTATACATGGAAAATATATATGGGGACTGAAAACAGATACATTGTATAGGCTATGCTAACTTAAAGTGCTAAGATACTTTAATTTTTTTTTGTTTTGTTTTGAACAGGCTGCAAGCATAAAGGTATATTCCGACTAAAACTTCCCCAGCATCAGTTGCCCCGCCCTGCAGGGCATCACCTCAACTCCGTTTTTGGGGTGAAACCGCCTCCAGGCTGATCCAAACTGCACTTTCACGTTCATGTTCTCCAGATTTTTGTATCAGTTGATGAGATGCGAGACTGGAATGTTTTATACCGGTGGAAACAACAACAAACGTCTTTTTGATTAGTTTTTTTTTCTAGAAAAGTGAAAGTGAACTGGCGTCAAACCCCTGATCGGTCACCGTTCCTTCACAGTGTCACCAAAAACCGAAAAACTCTAACTGTCCGTGGCACTTTACTGCACAGAGTCCTCTGCAAAATATACTGTAGTGTGTGTTTGTGTGTCTGTGTGTGTGTGTGATAGAAAATTTCCAAGCAGGTGAAGAGTATTTAAAGCTAAGAATAAAAATAAAGGACGCCTCACATCTCCCTGATCGTTTACTCCTGAACTGCCTGTCGTAGCTCATCACCAGCTGCACTTTCCTTATATTAAGTGTACCAAATGTGCATGTGTACAGTATGTGTGTGTGCATGTGTGTGCGTGTGCAATGCATGTGTGTGTCTATATGTGCAACACTGTGAAGCGGAACAACAGCACGACACCTGAAACTGTCTGAAACCACACAACAAGACTCAAAACAAAACGGCAGCAAACCAGAGCCAGTGACGATACAGGCAGGGACTCTTCTCCTGCACTCACGGATCCAAGACGGACCCCGGAGTCTCGGGATGTTTGGGGGGGGGGTCGGAGGAGGTTAGAGGAGGGGTGGGGGTGGGGGGCTCCCTAAATTAAAACGGGGCGCCCCTGTCTGTGCCATTTTTGCGTCCCCACCTGTAGCTCTGAACGGATCGCGCCGATCGTCTGCAGGTTTCTCCTACGTAAATCTATAAGAGGAGAGAACGCAGCAGATGTGTGCGTCTTGTGTTTGTGTTTATGTGTGTGTAAGTGCATGTGTTTTTTTAGTGTGTGAGTGTGAGGGCTGGTTGCCATGGCAATCAGATCTTGCTGTTCTCCAGGTGGGAGTCGATGTGCTTGATGAGGGCATCGTCAGGGTAACCAACGGGGAATATCAGCTGGCAGAGAGGGCAGCTCCGCATGTCGCTCTCCTCGGTCTCCATCCAGAGCTGCAGAGCAACACGCACACACACACACACACACACAAAGAGTCAGACCCCACGGTGAACCACAGTTGGTGCTCGACTTACTCACTCCACTGGGTTGTATTAGTCACTCTGTGGGCAGCAACGCGATTACATCACCGCTCGTTGACTGATCACTTCAGACCTACACAACAGGGACCGCCGCTCGGGTCGTTGCCATGAAACGTCCAGGTGGAAACTGTGGTCCACGCTTTCATCCAGTTCAGTTCAAAGAGGTCGAATTATTTTTGGGAAATGAGTTAATCTGCTTTATTTCTGAGTGAGATGAGAATGAGACTGATGTGTGCAGCTACAGAAACAGAGATTTCCAATTGTTTTCTTCATTTTTAAGAGAATTAACTCCGCATTTATGCCGTTTATTCTTCTTCTCCATATCTTTAATGGCGTCGTCGTATCACATTGACACAGACAGTTAGTTCCTGAATGAGTGAACAACCCAGAAAGGAAATTTAAATCAGTCATCACAAACTGATAATAGGCTATAAATGAATACAGAGACACTCAGTGAAGATCAGCACCAACACGATCATTTTCCAAAAAAACCTTTCCCTGGTAAAAAAAAACGGCTGCAACTGTAAATAAATTAATAATAATAACAATAGTTATTATATATAGAGAGAGGATATACTCAGCAGCATATGTCCAGTCTTATTATCTGTTCTCACACATTAAAACTAACAGATAAAATGTTTTCCATATAAGAGCAGCTGTGATCTCCTAGGATACGCTGAGCTGTGGGTTGATATAGATATATATCTATGTGTGGTTTATCAGATCTGATGAACTTACTGGAAGAACGGCCTTTGTCGGCGTTTTCTGATCTTAAATCAAATTGCTTTTCTTTTTTGTCTTTCCTGCAGCAAACTTTTATGTACATGCACATCTCATCTATATGACGCACACTCTGCTTTTTTTTTTTGTGTGTGCATGTACAGTAGGCTACACGACAACACCTGTTTTTTGTTTTTTTTTTAATAAAAAAAAATACGACTTTGATGTGTAAAATCAGTGGAGTTCCCCTCCTCACTTTGATCATCACGGTGAAACGAAACCGTCAAGAGTTGGTAGGAAACAGGAAAGGAAGCAAAGCACCGTGCTCCTTCGACCCATCCCTCCTGCATGAACCCTAACGCCTCCTGCAACCTTACTTCATTGCCAGTGAACAGTGGTGATGGTTCTCACAGTTTACAATTAAGCATGGGCGTAACCACGCATTCTCTGGGGGGGGACATGCCCCTACCTTGCAATGCGACCTTGCAATTAAGAAAAAGGACGAATTAATGAAGCTTTGTGGTGCAGCGTTGCAGTAATTTTTCTTAAAACAGAGCCGTTAAAGCATCTTTTATCTGGTGAACACATGCCAGAGAAGCTGTTTCCCTTTTACTTTGCTAAGCTAGGATCCACACGTCTTGACCTTGGCCCTTTTGCTTTTAGTGCACAGTCACAAGATCAGTATCAGACTTCTCATCTCACTCTCAGAAAAAAAAAAAAAAGGCCAGGTTAAGTGAATTTCTCAAGTTAACGGTAAATTTTTAAAGGAACTTGGAAGTAGGAAGAGACATGGGTGAAGACAGATGCTGCGAGATGATTGTGACATGCAAGTGTGAAAAAGACGCTCAGAGTGGAAGGAGTTTTAGGTTTAAACTCACACGTTACTCTCCGTAAACCGGCTAATCATCGACCACAGTTGTGACAAAGTGATTCTGCAGCTTCATGGTGTCAAATTCACTTCTTAACTTTTAAAGGGATAGAACAACATTTTGCCAAATTGTCCCATTGCCACAATCGCTATAGTTTTAGCAGTAGGTTCGTTACTGGTCGGTGCAAGCTATTTTTGGAACGGTGGAGCAGAGCCGTGAGCTGCTCAGAGCTACGCTACTGAGGCTCATGGGATTTCTTGCTCTGAGCAGCTCACGGCTCTGCTCCACTGTTCTAAAAACAGCTTGCACAGACAATTAAAGGTAACGAACCTACTGCTACGAGTATAGGGATTATATGGCAACGGGCCGATTTGCCAAAATGTTGAACTATCCCTTTAACTCTTTACTGTTACTCACGTTGATTGAAGGCCAGGACTGGGCGTGGTCCGCAGACATGTACCCCGACTGCGGGTGGCAGCTGAGCGTGTTGGGCCGCTGGGGGATGGGGAAGGCCGAGCAGGACACCGGGCCTCTCATGACGCTGCTGGGCACCGCGGCGGAAATCGCTCCCAGCGTCCGCGGAGGGCTGATGGGGTGAGGGCAGGTCCACTCCTCCTCGTCCTCGGAGGACTGTGGGGGCTGGGGGGCGGGCGTGGAAGGAGGAGGGGGCTCGAAATGAAGGTGGGCGACCTCGGACAGCGGGAAGGGCATCTCTCTGGAGTGGCGCATGGAGCTCTCCCCCACGTGGCCGCCGCCGTCGCCTCCTCCCGCGCCGCCTTGGTGGGGGGACGGGGAGCTGCGGTGCTGCAGTCCGCCATGAGGAGAACCCACGTGTTGGGACTGTTGTTTCGAGTAGCCCTCGACGTACGGCCGGGGCTTAGGCAGGGTGGAGACAGGGTCCAGAGAGAAGCGCGGCGGGCACTGGTAAGCCGAGGGGTCGGCCACCTCGGAGTAGCTGCGGCGGCCCTGGAAGCTGGCTCGCAGGTGCTGGCTGGGCGGCCGGCAGGAGTAAGAGGCCGGGCCGTCGTTGACGTCCAGCAGGGGCGAGCGGCGGTGCATGTCCGGCGAGAGGCGCTGCAGCACCGGGGAGCGTCTCTGTTGGATCGGGGAGTGGTGGGGCGGAGGAGGGACGGGGGAATGGCGCTGCGAGATGGGCGAGTGGCGCTGCGATACCGGAGAGTGGCGCTGGTGGTGGATGGGAGAGTGGAGCTGGACTGAGGGGGGGCGGGGGGGGGCACACAAGAGAAACAAACGTGTAAAAGCAGCTCTGGATAAACGTTGAGGCCGTTCTTGCATATGATTGTGCTCATTGCGTTATATTATCAAAAATGGCAGCAGTTTGGGAATCGACCAGTTTGAACCCTCCGATAAACCACAAACAGAAAGTTCAGTTCATGAAGAGACAGTTGGGAGATAAAGATCGTAAAAAGCAGTTTCAATGCAGCAATTCACAAGGTTTGAGCAGAAATACTGATACAGAAAACATTACATAACCATAATCCAAAACGTTGGTTTAATATTAGATAAAGAGAAATGAAACAGGAAAAAGTTTCAACACTAAGAAGAACCATCGAGGTTAATGGTTTAGAAACAGCAGGGATCGTGAAGTCACTGGTTTCAAAGTCAATCACACCACATGACTGATGCACTACTTAACAAATGCACCTTTTACCCACAGATATTGCAACTCCTGAATGTTTTTGAAGGCACCGTCGAGCTCCTCATGAGATATCTCTTATTCTAACACTCAGCGTACGACCCTAAACGACCCAACCAACAGTGGTTGGCGTCTGAAGGTGGAGGAAACGGGTGCACGGAGTCGTGTAGCAGGACGTTCTTGAGATGAATCTGTCCTGTGGAGGTTTAGATCACTTAAGTGGTTCCACAAGAAGAGAAAAATACCCCAGTTATGTGTAGAAGGAGCTGTAGAAGTTCAAGATCCACATGAAGGCCCTGCTGAATCTTTTGTGATCGATGGGTTTCATAAATATCTTTTGAAGCCTCTCGTCACAAACGAAGACATTGAATGTCGTTCTGCTTCAAGAACAGAACTTTATTTGTGGATTGCAATGCTATGATTTATTTATCTGTGCACATTTCTGGGGAACTCATGTGAATTGTTGCATTGGAGATGTTGAAAGCTTACTTCCACCACTGTAAATCTGGCTGGCGACATTTTCAGTACAAGCAGAGGAAAATGTCACCGGTTCACCTTTCTTTTTTCTTTTTTCTTTTTTTGTTATTATTATTATCATGCTCGGCTCAAATCTGACATTCTGCTCCCTCCGGTATACCAGCTCTCCCGCCGAAAATGCTGATCAGGAGACATTTTGCAGCGAGAGAACCTTAACCCTTAACTGAAAATAGAATTTGCACACCGTGTTCCTCATGTGTTTTCATAAAAATACGATTGAGATCTGCACAAGTACAGTTGTAGTGTTTCCTGTAATTACAAGATATGGTGATGAGTCAGTCAACTCGGTAGACACCACTTCAGCTGCACTTCCCATATCAAAGAGGAAACATCATTTCTGGCCGGTTGGTAGAGGTGTTAAAAGGGGAGGGGGTGTTTGCGCTCTGAAGAGCTCTCAGAGCCTCCAGATGAGGAGGAAACACTCAAAATGGGACTATTCAGTTCACGCTTTACTCTGCAACAACAACACCCAGGAGAGCTGTTACAGGCTCCACGCAAAAATTCCCATTTCCCTGCTTATGTCAATGATTGACGAAGATTAAAAAAAAAAAACGTATTTGTTTTGTTGTTTAAGATAGCCGAGAGGCAATCATATCACTTCAACGATCCTGTAACTAATTAAAAGCAGGAAGCGCCACTCAAGTCGCATTTTCTAAATTAATATGACACAACGCGACCTCAGGGAAGAGTCAGACGGAGTTTTCTGAGTTTTTCCCACCGTTCGCAGCGAAGAAGAAACAAAAAAGCACTCATTATTCACCGGTTTACGCAGCACAAGTTTTCCACAGTGAGTGTAAAAGGAGCATAAACATGTGGTAGGTTCTGGTTTGTGGTAGGTTGTAGATGCACAGTTGTGAGACATTAGCTATGTGTGTGTGTGTGTGCAGGAAGAGAAAAGGTGTTGCTATACTGTACACTTTTGAAAAGTCGATCGACTCTTTTCTCTCTACAACGTGTTGTCACAGCGGCTGCCGAACTTTTTTCCACTTTCAGATGAGAGTGAGAAAACAGTGGCGACAAATCACAACCATCAGCTCTATGTTCGAGTCATTACACCGACGGAGGCGAACGTGCAGTGATGCATTAATCACATTTGATTGATAATCATCCTATTCCAACTGGGTTTAGTTAGTATCTCAATCCCAGGCTGCTTTACAGTTCCTTTTCCTCTCGTAGCTGCACTTCAGAGGCCTTTTAATCCACTGTTTGCTCTGCATTATGCTCATTGGATATGGATTTATCTGCATTGAATATTTACTGTCCACGGTGCAGGATGTGAAGTGATGTCATGTGATATCTCAACGCGTCTCAGGTCTCTCTTGTGAAATATTTATCTTTAATCTCAATGAGACCTTTTGGTGAAATCAAATAAATATCAGCTGAGGTTACTTCAGTAAATCCTTATTTGAAAAGTTTCTACCTGTTAAATCCTTCAAGAGGATGTGAAATGATTAAAAATTGAAGTTTCTTTTCCTCACAAACTTTTACACAAGTAGCATTATGAATGCAAGGCAGGGCTTGTAATTGATCATTGCTCGTGTGTGTGAGTGAAAAGAAAACCTCCTGTATGAATGTAACCGAACAAGTGTCAAATTCTGTAAGTGGTTGATAAGTGTAGAAACGTGTTAAATTACGCACGCTTGGTTTTTTTGACACTGACGTGTTGCTTTAGCTCACATAAAAGGAAGTGAACCCGCTGCTTCCTGCACCGTGACGGACCGGGAGGTTGTGACCCAGTTTTTATTATTTGCACTAGGGATGCACGATACATCGGCATTAATATCGGTATCGACCGATGAGTAAAATTGGGCCGATATGCACAACCGATATATATCCGTATGCAACACCTGCAAAGTTGAGGTAATGCGAGGAGGATGGTACCTTGTTATTTGGAGGTAAAATACATTCTGAAAATAAAGGAAGACATTAAAAAATTCAGTTTGCATGAAATTTATCATCTCACATATCGATATCGGTAAATAGTCGATTATCGGCCACAACAGAAAAATTCATATCGGATATCGGTATCGGCCCACATTTTCATATTGGTGCATCCCTAATTTGCACCCACACACGCAGAGTCGGCTGTGGACGCTCACCTGGACTGGCCTGCTCCTGCGAGGCTTTCCTCAGGATCTCCGTCTGCTTGGAGCTCAGCGCTTGGAGGCGCCCCAGCTCCTCCGTTAACTCTGTGTAGGCCAGAGCCAGATTCACCCTGAAAGAGGGAGGAAGAGGAGGGAGGGGGGGAGGGGGGGGCAATTATGTAACTAGAAAATGCATTTCCAAGAAGGAAATACGGGTGAATGCTTCAAGCTGTAAGCTGAATGAGCTGAATGAATTGTTGAAACAATGCTGAATTAGGTGAAGAAACTGAAGAAGCAATCTTGAAGAGATGAAAAAATATGAAGAGTTTGAAATGGGTGGAAATTACTTGAATTGTTGAAGATTAGTACAAAGAAATTGAAAGTCTGAAGTCTACTTGAATATATTTTAAACTGATCGCTTGAAAACATTTTTGAAACATTACTAATAGAGATGGAACAATATCTGAAGAGTAAAAGTAGAAGATGAAAGATGGAGGATGTGTGAAATGTGTGGTAATTACTTGAAGTAGTGAAGAATAGTATGAATGAATTGAAAAGCTTTAATCTACTCAAATAAGTTTGATGACTTGAAAATATTATTGAACCATTATTAATATAGATGAAACAATATGTCAACACAGTAAAAAATATAATAATATAGAATATTATTACAATCCTTTAAAGGCAAGTAGAACTACATCATATCTGAAGGCTAAAAGGAGAACATGTAGCCTATCAGTAGAAGGGTTGAAATCTGAAATATGTGAGAAAAGATTAAAAAGTAGAACTTGTAAGAAGGACGCTGAATTTGTATGAAATGTTTGGAAGATTTCTTGAATTTTTGAAGATTGGTGTAAGCTGTACTGGTTGAAAGTTTGACTTGTTGGAATTAATGAGAAAAAGTTCAAGTCCTTCAAAGTAAAATGTTAACGGTTGAAGGGGATGGAAACGTCTCAAGTCAGGACATGAAGAAGCTCCAAATCCTGAAATCTCCATTAAGAGAACAAACTGAAATGTGTGTAAGACAAATAAATTATTAGAGATGTTTTTAAAAATCCCCTCAGTCAAATCATTGAGGGGCTGATGAGCTGTAAACCAGAGTGTTTGTGTGTTTGTTTGTTTGTTTGTGTGTGTGTCTGTCTGCCTGCCTGCCTTTCTGTGTGTGTGTGTGTGTGTGTGATTTAACACTGGTGCCTTGTTGCCAGCTTCACTGCTTGGATGAGAAAGAGGTGTGTGACACCCTCAAACACATCCAATTTAAGGTTAATTTAAACTTGGTAAGAGCAAAAATATTTACATTTTCCGAATCCTAAGACCTTGCTGAACAAGTACATGTTCTTTTGGTGTTTCTAGAGTAGAAATTGTTGTTTCTAGAGCAGGTTAGAAACAGAGGCATTTCTGCATTTCTCAGAAAATCAGCTACTACTTTTGAATGGCAGTGAATGAGAGGAAGAGAGGGAACAGGCTGCACTCAGAGGCTCCTAGTTTAAATTCTGTTAGCCTCTCTGTGTTTTCGAGCACACCGTGAGAAGCAGGACAGGTTTGTCTACAAAAGTGGAGAAAATTATTTGTCTGAGTGAAATTTGTGGCCGTGGCGGCAGGTTAGAGAGCAAAGTGTCAGAGGATTTTCAGACAGTCTCTCACTCTAGCAACTGCCAGTCTCCACTCTAGCTCTGAACATTCCGTCCCATTGACTGCCATGTTAAATCTGAATTTTGTCAAAATTGATCATGATCAGTTGAAGGGTACTGATCAATAACTATGAAAAAGTTGAATGTACCCTGAATACTTGAAAGTCTTGTGAATGTTTTAAAAGTGGAATGAAGTCTGTAGGTGAAAGTATGTTGAAGTAGTTGAAGTTCGATTTGAAGCTCTCAACATTCTGTCCCATTGACTGCCATGTTAAATCTGAATTTCGTAAATATTGATCATGATCAGTTGAAGGGTACTGATCAATAATGGTAGAAGATATGAAAAAGTTTAATGTACCCTGAATACTTGAAGGTCTTATGAACGTTTTAAAAGTGGAATGGAGTCTGTAGGTGAAAGTACGTTGAAGTAGTTGAAGTTCAAAGAAGGAGAAGATTTGAAGAGTTTGAAGACAGTTTCAATGTATTCCTATGGGAAATTTTTTTCAATAAAGTTTTAATAGTTTGAAATTTATGAATTATATGGAAAAAGTTGAAGGTGACCCGGAATCTCCTGAAGAAGCCGCACGTTTTAATATATGAATTGTTTGAATGGTATGAAGTATGAAGAAGTAGTTGAAGACTAAAAAAGGGAAGAAGTGTACAGAATAATAATAATAATAATAATAATAATAAAGATTTGAATAACAATAAGTGTGAATGCTTTCGCATTCACCCTTAATTATCATAATCATTACCATTACAGAATATTATAATGTTGTTATTCTATTACAACTGATTATACAAACAGTGTAATCTCCGTTTAATCCTTGATGTGCACGCTGCTGCTGCTGCTGCTGCTGAGTGACCTGCATCACAGATCCACTGATCCACATCCCTGACACTTTAAAGTGGATGAGCTCAAACCGGGCCGGCTAATTGAGAGGCTTATGGGCTTTATATTTTTAGAGTCACAAAGTCGCACAGCGTAATTGAAGTGAATATAAAACACCACACCATTTCGTGCAAAAAAAGAGAAATGTGTCATGACTCTCTCAGGGGCCGCACACTGACGGAGCAAATCTATTTCAGGCGCCGTAAACAAGAAAGCTGGTTGGCTCGCAAAAGGGCTCGGTGTCTTTTTTAACCATGGCAACGCATTAGCTGAGTCTCGACTCTTTAGCTTGAAACTGATCTGAATGCAACAGTATAAATTAATGTGAACCAAGGAGACGGAGGGGACTAAGCTGTGAGAGTCTCTTCTCTCTTTCTCTGTGTGTCTCTGTGTAGGCTGCTTTAAGTTCGTGGAAGACGTAAGCCAGCTGCCCTCAAATCTGATAATGGGCATCTTATCTCAAATGTCTAACCAATTTTTATAAACTCCTCAGTCTTGATCTGAAATTGACTCATAGCAGGCAAGTCGGTGGTTTAGATCAGAGGCCTGTTTACAGGATGACAGATGTCACACCTTGAAATCTAGTTTGGAATCTGTTTAGATAATCAGTTTTACGCTGCCAGCCTGAGTAATTTCTCCTAGCAAGACGTGCACTGAAAATAAATGGGGCTTGTTTTTATGAATTCTTCATCTATAGATGAAGAGAGCGTTGGTGTAATTTAAAAAAAAAAAACCCGATTATTGATCATTGCAAGACCTTTAACCTGATGGTGACCTTTGACCTTTTTTTCTTTCCCCACCTCCAGAATCTGTGAGACATTGTTTCCTCACTGCGACACCTTTGACCATAGATCTGATCGTCCGTTACGTCAAGACATTCCTGCAAACATGTTCGAAACCCATGACCGAAGCAATCACACTCCGTCACTGTGGTGCTCATTGACGTATTTATAAAATAAAATTTAAAAAAAAGGAGGTCCATATTTTGCCGGGAAGCCCCTGAAGGACCCTGGTTTTTTTTGTTTGCTCTATAGAGATTGTAGCGTAGAGGAATCACACACTCATGCATCTCCAGGGGATTTCTGCTGCATATGTAAAAATAGCAACAAACGGCAACACGGGCACCGAGAAAACAAACAAACAAACAAAGATACAAGAGAAATTAAAAAATATAAAAAGAAAAACACTCATGTATCCTGCCTACACAGCAAACAAACAGTGTCAAATTAGAAATATGTTCCCTGTCACCCCCGCGCTCTAACTTAATTGAGTCATGTGTGTATTTGTGTGCCTGCTGCTTGTGAGGATCTCTATTCTACACATCCCCTGTGCTAATAACAGCAGTTTCTCTTTTGATGCACCATATTTTTTTTTACATTTTGCAAAAAAAATTACACTTAAATCCAACAAAATGCTCTGAATGATCATGTGGAAGCGAAGCCAAGTCATAACTTCCCCTGGTTAGTCGTCTGATGGCCCACCTGGTTTTCCAACCGACCTCTGCTCTGACTCATTCAGAGTGGGGCATCGAGCCCCCCCATCACCCCCATGCAACAACCCTCTCTGTGGACACAAACAACACAACCTTCTTCCTTTACACACAAACAGACATTCTCAGGGCAGCGGTAGGAAATAAAGAATCACTGGTTACTTACTGGCATGGTGGGTGGAGTGTGCAGTTTGATATTTGTTATCTCTATACAGTGTAATTGATCCACGTCTCGCCGCGAGGACGCCGGGCTACAGTAAAACGTCTCTCTTTGTCTGTGTGTTTAACAAGCAGGTGCATGTGACACTTTAGATTCACGCTGCTCTTCCTTTTCACACTTGTACTGTCTCGCTTTTTGAGTGTGTTTTGACAATCAGTGTCAGAGGCCCGGGGTTGGACTGCCAACACTTCTCTCGTGGTCCCCACGTAGTAACACTGATGGTGTGAACACCTGTGCACGAGCTGCACGCCGGGGGACCGACAAAACGTGCACAGTACACGCAGTTGCTGCCTGTTTCCGACAAAAATCTGCGAAAAAAGCTGTTGTGTTTTGGTCTTTTTATGTTCGTCTATAAATACTTTGAACGTTTGCCAGTTGCATTTATTTTCATTTGCTTCCTCTCTCTCTCTCTCTCTCGTACATGCGTAGCTGCACTCACACTGTACGATGTGCATTACAGTGTGTAGGAGGGGTGTGATAATGCTAGTGCACTAGTGCAGCATTGATGAAAAGGTTGTGTGAGAGAATTGATCAGGTACAAAAGTGTGCACGTGTATGTGTGTGTGTGTGGGAGAGAGAGTGTGGGCTGAAATCTGACCTCTGGTCTGATCTGACGTTTCAAAGAAAGAGCCGTCGCTGCAGCTTGCCTGAGATCTGAGCTCCTCTTTGCAGCTTAACGCTCACAGAAATAATAATAATAATAATAATGATAATAACAATAATAATAATAAAGGTTTCTTTTTTTTTATTTAGATTTTTTCGTATAACGCGCGTTAAGGGCACGGCCTCCTGGGTAAGAAAAAAAAAACGGTCTGCGGTATTCTCGTAAAACATCGTCGGGTTCCTTTTCTGGAAGGACGACAGCGAGGGGGGGGCGTTTCTTTGGACATGTGCTACACGACCATGAGACCACGGTGGGGGCTTTTCGCACTCTGTCACACCCTGCTTCTGCTTCTGCTTCTGTTGCATGAGACACTTTTTTTTTTTTTTGCAGAACACAAAAAGGTGTCAAACAGTCCAAGCCACAAGTCATGCTGCCGTCACTTGACTTGAACGCAGCACATTTCATTTCATGTCATTTCATGTCATTGCGTCTTTAACAGGCCCATTAACAATAAGGCATGTTGCTCAGAAGCAGCTCGGGGTGATTTGGTTTTTCAATAACAGTGGTGGTGTTATGTTTCTCTCTAAGTTTCCAACAAGAACTGGGAATTTCACCTCAAACTTCAAATTAACATGTTGTGATTTATTGTAAATGGCTCGCGCTTTCTGAAAGCTGCAGAGCGATTAGTCAGTTCTCTGCACAGGAGAATATAAGTGTGTGTGTGTGTGTCTGTGTGTGTGTGTGTGTGTGTGAGGAGGGGTGGGCACAGTTTTCTGGTGGCTGCCAGCCTTGTGGCTTGTGGTCGGAGAGAGGGGGCTTGTTTTTTTACGCAGCACGGTGAGTGAAGAAGATGGAAATCCAGACGTGGCAGCGAAAATGCAAAACAAGGAAATGAACGATGCTTATATCCAGTTTTATATTTACAGATGTTCATCAGTTTGCCCAGATGTTGCTGATAAACTCTGAGGCTTTAGCTGAAGTTCAAATGCCCCCCTCCCCTTCTACTAGCTCCTATACACCAAGCCTTCCTATATCAATCTGTGCAATTTACACTAAATGGGCCCAATTACAAGAAAAAGCTCCAGGAAACAGAGTTGTAGGCATCATAGGTTTTTTCGGTAGTAGGAGTGAGTGATATTGTTGAGTAAAAACCAAAAAGGGTGACCAAAGTCTGGAAAAAAAAAAAACAGCCGGCCCCCACCGCACACTCACTCTGCCTCACGCTGCCTCTTCGCTTTCTGTTTGCTCCCCATCGAAACACTTGCGGGGTTTCATTGTGTGGGAGTCGGCTGCCCAACTTGTGGTGTTTTTTTTTTTTACTTATTTAAAATAAAAAAAAACTTCTTCTTCTGCTTTTTTTTTAACCTGCAACACCTTGTAAGCAAAGTCATGCAGCAAAAAAAATAGAAAGAAAGAAAGAAAAAGAAAAAAAGCCTGGGGCAATTTCACCAGGGTAAAAATAAAAATACAAAACAAGCTGCTGCTGCTTTCGTTGTTCTCTCACAAGCGAGTTAAAGACGTTTCCCTTGAAATGAAAGGCTCTGTTGCTTTTTCTGGTGTGTGTGTCTGTGTGTGTGTTTGGAGGGGGGTTGACTTGTCCAACAAACGCTCAGACAGGAGGAAGTGGACAGGAGGGTGTCCTGCTCTGTGCCTACACTGCCCCCTGCTGCTCACACTCATCTCCTGCCAGAGCCTCAGTCGAACGCACATCTACAGTTTATAGTTTCTGTGTCCTAACAATAATCATTTTTAACTTTTTTTTTTTTTAAATGTAGTTTTGTATTAAAGCTGCGTTTGAACCCCCGTTAGCCAGCGATGGAGAGCTCAACCACTTCCTAATGAGGCCCCTGGAGGTCAGACTGTGCACATCACAGCAGGAGAGTAAATACAGATCCTGTGTCTGCTCTGATCTGCTGCCATAGATGCTGCATCTCTCCTGCCTCCATCCCCCTCTTACCCTCCCTCCCTCCACCCAGAGATCGGTCTGTGGTCACTTACTGCTCGTCTCCCACCTTCTTTATCCACTCCACATCGCACTGCTTGCACGGAGAAGTCATTTCCTGCCGAAGTAGAGCATGAAATTAGATTAGCATGCAGGTGCTGGAGGAATATTGGACAAAATCTGACGGCGAGAGCCTGTCGAGACAACATGTTTGAGGGTTAGCATTGTCAGAGAAAAGGCGACTGGGGAGGTCCATCTACCAATTGATTATCAGGGAGTCGGTGCACTTTAAGATGCTGGGATGAAGAGGAGGGAGGGAGGGGGGAGAAAAAATCAGCCCTGGAGTCTGGACAGTTTGTCAGACACCCAGCCCCCACTGTTGAGCCGCAAAGCTCTTTGAATAACACTGTCCTTCCTCTTGGATGTGGTTCCTGGCAGTGACGGCCACCGCAGTAAATATGCCTTTATCAGCCCAGAAACGATAGGAATAAACGTTGGACGATTGAGCCGCCCCATGATTTATGTGTCCGAAGCCAACGCTCGGTGCCATCACAGGAAGCGGTGCCCTTTATGTGGCCTTCATGTTAATTAGCATCTCTCCTGATCTCTCAGACATCGTGTCCATGTCAACATCAAGTCATAATAACGACTTGGTGAGTTTGTTTTTGAGCAGAAAGGTCAGATACGGTGCTGCTTGAAAGTTTGCGAACCCCTCGAGTAGTTGAGACTTTTCAGTTTATTTTTATCATGATTTTCTCATTCTATCATCGCCAGGTTTTATATATGAAATGTCAGGTTTATGTTTATCATTTACTTGTTTACAGGGAATTGCGTTGCCAGCTGACTGCATGGAATCACAGTATGTGCAATTGGCAAAGTCAAGTAGGTAATAGACTCAGGCGAAACACAAGTAACTAACTAAGTAGTAGACCAGTCAAATGAGACATCCTTAGGAAAGGTTTTGTATGAAGAAGACAAATCATTTACACATGGAGGACACTCAGCATCACCAGCTCTGCCCAGAAGTGGACAGAAGGCCATCGCATCATTCACCAAGAGGCACCAGGAGAAGAATAAATCTCTCTGGCAGCATTTAGGAAAAATGTAGATATGTAATTCATGGGAGAGTTGTCAGAAGGAAGCCTCAGTCACATGATGGGCACCGTGTTTGGAGGGTTCACAAACTTTAAAGCAGCACTGTATATTGGCACTAATGATGTGGTTGAACCTTAAAGGGGACGTATTATGAAAATATCACTTTTTGAAGGCTCTTTAACATATATTTGGATGTTTGTCTTGCCTTCTGGCCCCCAAAAAGTGAGAATTGACAAAGAAATCTGTCATTTTCAGGCTCCCTAGATTGAAATCCACGTGGTTTTATGAGCTGTTCCCTCAGTTGTCTTCCAGTGATGTAACTAGGTTTCGAATTTGCATAACCCCACCCCTACCTGGTACCAATAAAAGGGGGCGGGGCAAGCAGTGGTTCATTTGCATTTAAAGGGACAGGCACTGAAACCAGCCGTTCTGAACAGGGCTGTTTAGAGAGGATGAAAAGAGCTGTGATGTTTGATCCTTGGGGTATTTTGATCGAATCATGTCTTTAAGACACCTGGGAACTATTTTAATTTGTAGAAAGGCGGCATAATATGTCTCCATTAAATGTTGTATCTTTGCAAATTGTCCAACATCAATTTCCTGTCTGGCGATAAATCTGATTTACATTTGGTCAAAAGATGATTTTGAATAATCCAGTGAATGCATCATAAGGAAACACTGGGGTCGTTTGCTGTTGCTAAGACCGTGACATGACTGACAGGGTTGTGGTGCAGTGAAGTAAATAAACTCCACCCGCCAGTGTGGACGACGAAAACAAAGCGACACTGACCCTCTCCCTCTGGCTGTTCTGCAGCTGCCTCATCTCCTCCTTCAGCCTCTCCACCTCGGTCTTCAGCTCCTCCTCCCGCTGACACGCCCCCTGGGCCTCGTGCCGCGCCCCCTCCAGCTCCGCCTCCAGCCGCTGCAGCTTCAGGTCGGACAGGGCGTCGAGGCTGCGTGAGCTCTGCAGGGTCAGAGCGGGACAGTCCAGCACTGGGAGGAGGAGGAGAGAGAGAGAGTTGGGGAACGAAGATGTGAAACACAGAAAGCCGAGGCCACGTTTTCACTGCTGCTCCTCTCTGCGTTCTAACCGTCTATTGTTGTACAACACATAAAACATGAGTGTGAAAGAGCAAAAGAAGAGCTGACTTCTTCCAAGGGCGGCTTCTCTCAGTGTGTACCTGGGTGATGTGATCTGCGTGGGCATGTTAGTGATTCAGCTCCGCTCACACACACACAGACTCAGTCCTTGAGCCAGAAGACAATGTAACAGCGCAGCAGTATCATCTTTTATATATCCAGCTCCTCCTGCCTCCTCGCCAGCAGCACGCACTCATGTTGCAGTTGCACACACATACACACATACTGTCCTCATTCATGCACACACACACACACACACATGGCTGTTCATAATGCACATTCACTACCTTGAAAACTCCTTTTTAAGCGAGAAAAAGCTTTTTGTGTTGAGTTTGATGCCGTGCAGCCATCAGCTCAGGCATCTGTTGAGGTGGCAGAGTCACATTCCTCATGTTTCCATCATCCACCCACATTCATCGTGAAAGAGAGGAAAAGTTTAGCATCTGCCGACTCCAGAGCAGCTGAAATTTAACAGAATATTTCTACAGCGGCAGTGGACCGCCTGTTTTTTTAATTCTGAAGTCAGTGCTGCAGCCTGAACTCAAGGGAACCTGCTGCGTCCCAAAAAGGCCTTCAGGGGGAGACACGACAGGTGAAAATTTTAACTAATACATATCACCATGAAACTTCCCAAGTTTATCACTTACATTAAGACAAATATTTTTTGTATTACAAGTTTTGTCAGATTTTACATTTAAATATGTAAATTAGGCCATATCTAATGAAATATGAGCTCATTTGCATATATTTCCAGAACCGAAATATGAACAATGGATAAAGCCCCTTTCAAAATTCTTGTTTTATTTTGTTGACACATTAGAGTCAGAAAGAGGGGTTTTGTACATCTCTTTTTATCACTCTGTAAATGAGAAAATACTGTCTGCAGCCCTAAAAAAAAAATCAAATTTCGCCCTGTTTCTAGGAATAAAATGTTGTATAAATCAGGCTGTGAATGATATATCAACAATCCCCTCTGTAAAAACCTTCAGAATAAAGACAGGAATAAAACTGGAAGGTTTGGTGTCTGTAAGAGCTGCTGAAGGGGAGATTTTGGAGCTCAGAGTCTGAGGAAAAACTCATTTTGAGAAAAGTGCCTTTAAAGACTCGTACTGCAAAATTCCATAGATTGTTAATGCAAATCGTACTTTTACGATTGGTTGCGGATACGGAGGAGATGTCAATTTTTGGAGCCTACATCATTGTTGAGAGAGAGAGAGAGCTTTACAGTGATACCTGACAACAAGCACAGCACAGTATGTCGCAGAAATCTACTGTCAAAAGAGACAAAATTAGGAAAATAACCACCTTTATGTGGATTTTCTACCATTTCTTTTGACTTTTCTGAAAGAATACATGTTAAGGAAGAAAAATAGCCCAAAATCTCAAAATTGATCAATGCATGAAAAAACAGTGGAGCGACCCTGCGTGTTTGAAACGACGTCAAACTTTTTTGCAGGAATTAATTTGCAATCGTAATCAGTCAAATTCATCTCACAGGTTTTCAAGCATTTGGTAAAACAGACCCGTCACAATGGACATCACTCAGCGGTGCAGATGGAGGCAACAGGCTGAGTGATGCAGAGAAATCCTCAAATCCTCCTCAGGACCAGTCGCTCCACTCAAAACGCTCCTGAAGCCAGAAGGGTTCGGTTTCAGTCACGAGCGCCCTGCGTGGATCACAGGTCCTCTCGCTTTCTGAGGCTGAGACCGGGGGAGTTGGAACGACGCGTCCAAGCCGGTCAAGGTTTAACCCGACCTCAATTAAAAAACGCTCTGCGGCCAGATTGTTGGATGTGTTTAAAGGTTGAGTAACAGAGAGGAGACGAGCAGTGATGAACAGAGATAACAGGTGTCTGGGCTTTTTTTTTTTTTTTTTTTTTTTTAAACAAACTTGCAGTCGATATATAAATGTCTCATCTCACTAAATGAAACCATTGACACATTGATTATCAGTTAAATATTACACAAACCTAAACACTGAGTCAGGCAGCTCCCTGAAATCTGTATTTCTGTATGAGACAAGTGAAATAAACACAAAACAGATTAAAAAGACAAATAAGTAAGATTTAAAAAGTGACATAGAGGACGACTGGAGATTAGAAAATCTGGTGCAGTAAAGTTTGTTCCAGAGATTTGCTGCAAACTGAGACGTCTGAACACTTAATAATGTGGCAGCGGAGCCGTTATGTGTTTTGGCCTTAAACTGTTAGGAGCTGCACAAAGCACACAGGAACAGGTAAACATGGGCAAGTCTCAGTCTTGTTGACACATAAGCCCTTTAATTCTTTAATTCTCTGTCATCTTTGTAATTGATTTGATGGGGATAAATTTGGTAAATACAATGTTTTTGGGTTTTTTGTCCCAGTAACTGAAGCTGGTCTCTGCCTGAGTTTCACTTTTTACTTAAAATCCAGTAGTTCATTTGTTCAGTTTATATAGATATATAGAAAGTGATGCATGCTGGGTAGGTAACTCACTGTGTGCGTCGGGGCCGGCGTGCAGCTGCAGGTACTGCATGTCTTTGCTGTGCAGCTGCAGGTTGAGTTTCTGCAGGGAGTTGTCTCTCTGCCGCAGAGCCGACTCCAGGTTCAGGATTCGCTCCACGTGTTTCTCCACCAGGCTCGTCTGTAAACGCACGCACACACGGTCGTGGTCACACAGGCGTTCGATTACCTCATCAGGTTAACAGTTAACATTGCATGTGCACAGACTTGTCTCCATTCTTCAGCCTGCAGCACAGAACTGGTTACAGCTGAGATGGACCTGAACTTTGCTTCTTTGTAGCCTGTTGAAAGCCAGATTGTTTGATTTGCATTTAATTTTTTTGTTTTCTCTTGTTAACAACACAGAAATACATCCAGACTTCAGAGAAAATTAAAATAATTTATAGTAAATCATCCAGATCGTCCTAGAAATTTAATGCAATCTCCTCCAGCCTATGATCCACCCTTCCTGCAAGTGCGGTGCATTTTTGTATAAACCTGCTGACAAATCACAGCCGTGCATGAAAACACAACCGCCTCAGTGGAACATGCACAAACACACAATCACATACAGTATATAGACACATCAGTGAGTAAACTGCTGCAGGGTGAAAGGCCGACGAGGCATCTTAACAGTCGCAGCCACAACTTTGGGGCGACACTGACGCTCGGGTCGGCCCCTCGGCAGGTGGCACTTCCAACAACGCTGGCGCACCTCGATCGCTTAATCACCCCGGACCACATGAAAACTGCTGAGGCTGCTCGGCATGAGGCCGCACGGCGGACTTCACTCTCATATGAGACGGTTTATTATCACAGAGGGGATCTGGGGAAGACCAGCCAGCCAATCTGTTCAGTTGGAAGCTTCCGCCTGGTGCTGGATCCACTTTGATTTGTAACCAGTTAGAGTTATGTGTTCGCAAAATAATAAAGCTTCGCAGTTTGAAATCAACCGAGGAAGAGCTATAAGCTAATTTTAGTTGGTTTTTACACAAAAACAATTGAATTGTGTTAATGTTTTACTTAAATCGCACCATAAAAACACATAAAATCTGCACTTTGTTGGACTTCATGTCAGCTCTTCTCTGTTTTTAAGTAATGAACGCTGTTTTCTCAGAGGCAGTTACAAGCACTCACAGTGATGCAGTGTCTGTTTCCCTGTTTTTACTACCAGAGTGATAAATGTTGAAGTAGCATCAGGAGCGACAGAGCAACACACGCATGGTTTTAAATCACATTTACACTCTTATAGACGACTGTTACTCTTATTCACCATTTATAGTGGATGCTGGAGTTGCACAGACTGATCGGTTTATGGCATTAACTGTTGTAGGGGAGCTTTATATAAGTGTTTTACAGGCCGAGTAGTGCATCTCATAAAACGAGTAAACTGAGCTTAGTGTGTTAAAAATAAAATAAAATGGTGAAATGGCCCTTTAAAAAGTTGAGCGGTGTGTTCAAGTGCGTCTGAAGCCCCGGCAGCTTGACGACCTCTGACCGGCCTGTGGAGAGGAGGAGCTTTGTTCTTCAGAGGACAAACAATGTCAGAAAAACAGGTGGAGATGTAATTAGCATTCACTGCTGCTTCACCAACAAGGGCACAGGTGATGTGGATGTGTGTGTATGTAAATGTGTGTGCGTGTAATGGAAACGCGCTATAACCCGAGGGCCACGCAGAATCATTAATGTGATGGATGTTGACAAATATGAACTCTATGAAACCCACAGGCCTGAACGTCCCATTTGTCCCCACATGTGTTGAAGAGAAAGTTTAACTTCACACATGAAGGTTTTAAATTAAGTTTTTGTTTTGTTTTGTTTGTTTGCATGGCGTAGAAACAGATTCTATTGTGTTGCATTATGGGAAATGTAGGAGCTGTTTTTATCTTGTCTTCTTAATCCACCTGATTTCTGCTTTTTGATCGTCAGGTCCAGTCTCTGTGACGACCCTCTCCAGGTTTCAGTGAAAGTAAATCTAGCAAGGTTTGAGGGTCCAGGTGGGCGGGGCTTTGAGACTGCTTTGTTGTGACATCACAAAGTCACAGGAAGTCCTGACGGCTGTTTTTTAAGGCTCAGTTTCTGAATACAGGCTGTGTGCCTTTCTCTTGGGACTGTGGACTGAGCTGCTTTATAATCACACTGTATTGGACATATTCATTTTTTGTCTATTTAGGACCTTTAAACAAACAGTTTATTTATCTAGCTGTTGACATTAAGTGTGTCTATTTTCCAGAATATGTCATATATTCCCCTTTAACTGCACAGAACCGGGTTGTCCACATACTTTTGGCCGTCTACTGCATTTGGTGAATTAACTATAAACAGCTAATTTTATATTCATCCTTCATCATCAGAGTGTGAAACTGTAAGAATTAATTAATGGACCATATGGCTCCTGCGTAAAGCGCCTGTTGGAAAAAAAAAGGGAGAAGAAGAAGAAGAAGGGAAAAAAAAGACACAAATGCACAGAGCAGTGAACTGAATAATGTCTCTGACCATCTTGTCCAGATCCCTCTGGAGGTTGCTCTTCTCCATGTGGATCTTCTCGTAGGCCTGGATCACGTCCTCCAGCTGCTCCTCTCGCTCCTTTCTCTTCTGGAGCTGCAGAGAAAGAGACGCTTCAGCTTGACACATATTCACTTATCTTTTTCCTTCCCTCCCCTCCCTTCTTTGACGGTTTTCAAACTTCCTCACAAAGATGGAGATAAGAAGAAGAAGAAGACGGAGAAGAAGATGAAGAAAAAAAAAAAAAGCACACTTAAAAACTTCCCATTGTCAGAGTCATCAAACGTTGTCTCTTAAGAAGCCGGTTGTGTAACCAAGCAAATTTAGGACACTGAGATCCTGACACGTCAGCATGAGCAGCGCCGCCTCCCTCATCTTGACAAATGGATACATCATGAATCCAAGTACAAGAAGAAAAAGAGGGAAAAAAAAGAGTTTCTTGATGTCGTGATGATTTTTTTTCCCCTCACACTGTGACATAATGAGAGGGTGAATTTCACTGGACGCCATAATCACACACCGTCTGACACATCTGTCATATCTGAGGGCAGTGACATGAGGAGATGAGGAGGATGCAGCCAGGAGAGGAGGGGGTGGGGAGGGCAGAGGGGGGGTGAGATGTGTTTTTATTCTCTTAGATGGACGATGCACGGTCACTTCGATGCAGACAGAGAGAGTGGGAGCGCTGAGGCCTATTCACTGTGTCTGTCGTAACATATGCTGCAGGAAACTGGCAGCAAGGGTGAGGATGGATCGTCAGCAGCATCGTGACTGAGGAGAGCGCACACACACACACACATATACACATATACACACAGAAACAATCCTAAATTCTAAAGACGGACTCATTATCGCCTTTTAAATTTTCACTTTAGTCTAGAAGCTGCTTTATTGTGTCGGATGGCTTTTAAGGTTCAGAGCTGTTTCTTTGGTATTTTTAGTCTAATTGGTCTTTTACAACAGCCAGAGGTATAAAACACCTGATATGATTACAGCGTTGAATGTGGCTTTTCCACTTGTGTCAATGTCAACGCCGCCTCGGTTTAAATCCACCTGGGAGGAGCCAAAAGTTGGGAAATGTCACTGAGATTGTGTTGTTTTAAGGATAATTAGAACTATTACAAGTGAGCTGTCAGATATCAAATCAAATCTAGTGCAAATTTCAGCAACATTTGCAGCAAATAAAATGCAAATTAATGCACTTGTCTGCACCGTTAAGTGCTGGTGCTAAATGGATTGCAGAGA
This sequence comes from Decapterus maruadsi, assembly GCA_030347415.2. NCBI lineage: Eukaryota > Metazoa > Chordata > Actinopteri > Carangiformes > Carangidae > Decapterus > Decapterus maruadsi. The sequence continues at coordinate 4,214,596 of CM064888.1, read as the reverse complement.
AAGAAAGAGCAACAAAATTAAATAAGCACTGGCCAAACCTAAAATGATTGAACAACTGAAGGTAATAAACATGTCTGGGTCTGATTCTTCAGTGTGAACGCATTTCGACGGTAACTGCAGGTTTGTTTAAAAGATAAAAATTGGAGGAATAACAGTTCACCGAGAGATCGAATGGAAAAGTTGAATTCATGAGCAATAAAACGAAGCCTTGATCAGTTCGACAGACGGGGAATTTGCTGCTGCAGATGCATCGTTATCCATTAATCATCATGGGCTCCTCGTAAACAAAACCTGACTCACAACCTCAGACTGGTTCATATTATATTTAGTCAAACTGGGGTCAGGTACAGTCCCATTCTGTTGCTGCAAGCGTGTGTTTGTGTGTGTCACTACGTTTACTCTACTACTACTCAGCTGATCAGTGAAGCTGGGACTTGAAATCTTGCAGGAGAATAATAGTTGTTGAAAGGAAGATGGAGAGAGACGATGTGGATGTTTCTCTCAGTAATTAGAATCAGGTCTAATTGTCTTCAGAGTTCAGACGAGCCGTGACATTTCTCAGGTTGTAACAAGAGTGGATTTGACCAGAAAAACCTCTAGTTCCTGGATCTGATCCCTCCATAATTCAGGAAATAAGCGTTTTAAAGGGGACATACGATGGAAATATCACTTTTTGAAGGCTCTTTAACATATATTTGGGCTTTTTTCTTGCCTTCTGGCCCCCAAAATGTGAGAATTGATTTTAAAAAATCTGTAATTTTCAGGCTGTTTAGGTTGAAATCCATGTGGTTTTACAAGCTGTACCACCCCTACCTGGTACCAGCAGAAGGGGCGGGGCAAGCAGTGGTTCATTTGCATTTAAAGGGACAGACACTGAAACCAGCCGTTCTGAACAGGGCTGTTTAGAGAGGAGGAAAAGAGCTGTGAGGTCTGATCCTTGGGGCATTTTGACCGAAGCATGTCACAGACCTATTTTAATTTGTGGAAAGGGGCAGAATACGTCTCCTTTAATATTATGCAGATTGTCCTCTGTATCAGGGCAACAGCTGCCTCTTTAAGTGTTGCCGTTTGCTGTTTGCGTGTTGTGTCACCAAGTTAATTGCAAGTAAACGTTGAAAGACAGAAAGGAGTCACTGTTGGATTAACGTGCTGGGGGGCCCTCGGGGGCTCCGAGGAGCTGCCGGGCCCCGTTAACCCTGCGTTTGTTGCTCCCTCTGCACACTGTACGGTTTTCTGATCTTTTTAATCCCAGATTTGCTCTGTTTATGATTTAAATAAACACATTAATTTGGGGATTTAACAAGAGTTTGACTCAGGGACATGGCTTTGTGTGTGCGTGTGTGTTTGTGTGTGTGTCGGCTGATATGGAGCTGGAGCTGCACGGTGAGCGTTGCTTTGGAAGATTCAACACTTCAGCTGTATGTTTGGGTTGAGTGCATATAAAATATTTATATTCCCAAACAATATTTGACCCAGATTGTGACACTGGGCTGCAGGCCGGGCTCTGGCCTGAGGAGCAGCTGCCTTCATCTGCATTTTATATGAAAAGATGTCACTCCTCCCTGCCTCTCCTTGATAACTGAGAGTCGTCTCCTTTATAGGAACAGGGGGAGTGTGCGTGTGCATGCCTGTTTGTTTGTTTGTGCGTGACAGAGGGGGAGGAGGGGAGGGGGGTAAGGTGGGGAGGTCCTGTCCCAGTAGAGCATGCTCAGTGAGCCGTGGCACATTTGATCAGCGTGAATGGCCGGTGTCAGAGCCGTGTGACCTTGTGCGTCCCGCGCTAATCGTTTCTGCTGCTCCCATAAACCATTTCCTTCCTCTTTTTCGTGCTCTCTCTTTCTCTCTCACCGCCGCCGCCGCCGCCGCTGCCAGTCTCACCGCTGCCTTCCTGTGTCAGTTGTTTTCTCTTCCATGCTCTCTCGTTCCCACAGTCACAGAACCAGAGAGGAGGAGGGAGTGGCGAGACTCACTCCACTTTACAGTAGATGGGAGTGACACAGTGTGCTATAACTCCTATCATGCATACATTGTCTTTTATTTTCCTTCCTCCTTGAGGCGTTAATGCAAAAACAATCTTGGTCAGGTTTTGTCCCAATTAGGCTGCGTTTTTTTTTTAAAAAAGAGAGAAAATCCCATGTCACACTGCAGCCCGGACGCTTTCTTTAAAAAAAAAAAAAAAAAAGAAAACACCCCATCTAAGTAATTTTGCTTGGACAGCAGCTTTAACGCTTAATTAGTTCTGGACGTCATTCATCATATGTCCACCAGGGTTGGCCTCAATTCGCTTTTTTAATTCAATTAATTCACACACAGGGAGGGGATTTCTGCAGAACCCCGGCTCTGGTGCGATAACGCTTTCCCTGCTCTCTAGAACAAAAATGAATCTATACAGCAGAGTGGATTATTTTCCCATCATCCCACTGCGCCTCCCTCAAACAGTGGGGCTATCTCTCTGTTTCTCCCCACTCCTCCTCCTCTCTCCTCCTCCTCCTCGTCCTCCTCTCACCTCATGGGTCAGGACGTTGACTCTCTGCTGCAGGTTGCCATTTTCCGAGTGCAGCAGCGCCGTCTCCTTGCTCTCGAAGGAGCAGTAGGAGTTGGTATCCTCGCCGAACTCGCTGATCATCGGGAACTGCAGAGACGACACGAGGAATAATAAAAAAACAAAAAGAAGACGTTTTTAAAAAATCATGAAATTGAACATGAAATATTCAAGGACGTGTAGAGAACAAGATATAGTAAATGATACGATGAGTGAACCCTTTTTGCTTGTTTATAATTGTTGTTTGTTTGTTTTTGCTTCGGCTACTCCTTATTTTCCTGCTATATTCTGCAATTTTTTTATTATTTTTTTTGGATGATTTCACTTCTGGGATCATTAAAGATTCATCAGGCGTCAACTGCAGCTTCTGTTTGGCCCAGATATCACTCAGAGAATCAGGTTGTTTTCACTAATGTCATGTTTTTTTTCTCTCTCTCATGAACTAGATTTTTTATTTTTCTGCACTAATCACTGAATTTACATACCGAGTTGTTTTAATCAGACTTTCTAATTTCGTCCCACACAATGACATCTGGGAGAGGGACCGTGACTCAGCTGTTTGCCAGTCCATCACATAGCTAGTTTCTGTCCTTCTGTTCGTATTTATTGACAAAATTAAATATAAAATTTGCTGTTATTGTCCGAGGGTGGCTGCAGTCACGATATCTCAATCAAATCGGCCTCAGATTGCATCAGATCGCCGCAGACTTGGATGAATACGCATTTGCTGCTCTCTAGTCCAGTGAGTATTTCCAGCCTGCAGGATATTGTTGTGTGTCGGGGCTGAGTCAAAATAAACCGAGTGTGTATTCATGGAGATGAAAGAGTGTGTCACCCAGTGCGTCTTTGTTGGCTCACTGATGTGTTTTTAATAGTTTCTGGACGCTGGAGCTCCGCGGCTCAGAGGAACAAGATGTATCAGGTCAAGTGTTGACAGGAAAATAAAGACATATTTCCATCTTGCTGCGCATTTACAAGCCTGAAAACATTTACAATATGCAGAAATAATTGCATCACATGCAGCTGCGATCATGGCGATAAGGCCTGTGATGTAATCCTGACTGACTTTGTGGACGATGCATTAATGTGCGCCACCACTTGCGAGCTAAGCAATTTGTGTCTAGTTACAGTGTTAAACGGTTTGTTTGTTTTTGCAGAATCCCTCTGTTAGAAACACGCAAGTCAGGTCGGGTTATATAACTGCACGCGGTTCAACCTAAATGAACACATTTACATTTAGAGTGCCAACCATTGAGCACGGAAAGCCTTTCATTTTCTGTGTGAAGTCACTGCCGCTGATGATGCAATGTCTATTTGAGGAGCAAACAACCCTTTTCCATTTAGCAGAACACCACTCTGTGTGCTCAGTTTAACAGTAAATGTTCGCAACATGGGCACAAACCCCCCCCCGGGGGAGGGCCCACAACAAGAAATCCTCACAGCGAGCCGAGCGTTGGGAGCTCAGAGCCGCGTTGAGAGCAGCTTCACTTCAACCCGTGTTCAAAGCAGCAGGAAGCACTTTCAGCTGCATCCTTACAGCAGCTGCATTCAGGGACGCCTGCAGAAAAAATGGCTGCCAGTGTTAGAATATTGGTATTTATTGTACACGCGAGGATTTTTTACACATTTCCAGAGTCAATATTTTGACTGCCTGTATTGTCTGGATTGATTATCTAAATCAGAAAACGGGCAAGTTGCCGTATTTACAGAGACACAGGTGTTGACAACTCCCACTCCAACCAGCCAACATCTGCACCTGTTTGTTTTTTTTGTTTTTTTCCCACAAATCAACACCTGTCTCTGTGGGAATGGGCCCTGAACAAACTGCCACTTGTGAGTAAGTCAACAGTGCAGCTCCAGCCTGCAGCCTTCACCAGCAGATGCTCACTACAGGGGGATGCAGGGTTTCTGCACTGATACCGGAGAGGTCAGGAGAGGAGAGCCCGAGTCAGACTGCACCTGCATCGAGGGGATGGGAGGAAGTCATGCATCAGTTCTCCCTTGTGTTTATCTGTAGTATTGATCCTTGAGGAGATCTATTAGTGGGTTTAAGAACCATGAGGCTCTGGGTCTCTCTCCTGATTAGCTGGCTGTTTTCCAAGTGATTGAGTACAAATAAGGAAGCAAAGAAACCAAATCCTGCAAGTGTTGGATGGCAGATGCAGGTGGGCGGGGCTTTGCATGACTGCTTTGTTGTGACATCACAAAGTGACAGGAAGTCCTGACGGCTGGTTTTAAGGCTCAGTTTCTGAATCCAGGCTGTGTGCATTTCTCTGTGGACTGAGGCTTTGATGCTTTCACAGAATTAATATAGAACCTAGAGCTGCTTTATAATCACACTACACATGGACATCTACCTTTATACTGTATGGAACTTTAATAAAGTCCCTTGCAGTTACTTTGATGAGAATCAAACAGGACAAGTTTGAGTTCTGCATCGCCAGTTTCCATCCCAACATTATCTCTCATGGACCATAATGCACCAACAGCTTGCATCTCGCTGGACTTTCAAGTAGAAGAAGATCTCAATAACTAATAATAACTTTTTTGTGTCATTTGAAACATTTCTTTCTCTCTACTCTTTTTTTTTTTAAGTGCTGAACTAGTGATTCTCCCACAGTGTAAACAGTGCGGCTCGTTCGCCGTCCTCATGTAACTCCTGTAAAAGTGGGCGACATAAGCCGAGAGGAAAGTGGGTACGTTACAGCTTCGTCGCCACATAATTCCTAGAGGAAGTAGAACAGCACAGACTAATGATAAGAAGAAGAAGAAAAAGAGGAAGAAGAATTTCCAGGAGTGACATTTTTTTTCTTTAATCCTCCGTTGTTCTTAATTTCACCAGTTCCTCTCTGCTCTGCTCTTTACATCATTATCTCCTTTAACTCCCTCATTTCTCTTCCTTTTTCCGTGCCCTTCTCCGCTCGCTTCCTTCCACTCATTTAACTCCGTCTTTCTACTCATTTTTCCTCTTTTCCCTCTCTTGCTGTCCTCCCACGCCTGTGTCTGCTGGTCCGACTACTGCTGGGAGGTGGATTTCTGCTTCAGCTGCTCCCTCAACCCGACTGGAAACTCGACTGATTTCTACCGTCTAAAGCTGCAGGGCCCGGCCGTGCAGAAATATTTAAGGTGTCACTGACTTTAAGCCAAGAAGCTCAGTGGATATTCACAGTTCATATTAAAGGTCCTTTTAATATTTCTGAAATCCTTTCTCACACATTGAGTGACTATATATATAGTTTTTTTTTTATTGAAGATGTGCAGCGAGAAGGAAACGATTATTCCGTTTTGCCCTTTTTCTAACACCTGAACTCTTGTGACACTTATGAACGACCTCTGGTGACCTTTGTCTGCAGCCTTTTGACATCACCATCGCTTGTGTACTGTAGTAATTTCCCAGCTGGCTCCAGCAGTCGATTTCACCACCGCGCTTTAAAATGTATTGCCAAATTCGTCTGCGTCAGTTGGTTTAAAGCGAAATAATCACGTCAATGAAAATGGACGACGAAGTTTTAGAGTGCATTTTCTTATTTCAAATCATTATATTAGGATTATCCAAATCGACTACAGCTGCAACCACTGGTTTAATGACTGGTTCATTATTTTAATCATCGGAAATAGTAAAAATCTTCAAATTTAGACTTTAAATACATTTAAAACATACACGTTCTCTATTTTCTGACTTTCTATAGAAAATTATGTGTAGATGAATAATACATTGTTAGTTGAACATTGACTTATCTTAGACTACGTACCTCATGTATATATGTCTCATAACCAGGTGTAAAAAAGGATCTTTTGTTATGTTAAGCGAATATCTTACTCTTCTGTATTTGCTCCTGCTGCTGCTTTCACTTCTTACAAATGGGCCACATGATTTATTTATTTATTTGGACAGGAGTTAAAACTTGAGCAGCCCTCTCTGCCCCTCTATATATAGAAAAATGATTCCTTCCCTTTTTGGAGTCAACTTTGTTCCCCCGCTGCCGCCGCTGCTGCTGCAGGATCAAAGCCCACCGACGCTCCCTCTGCTTTTTATCTTTGTGTACAATTGCACAGCCTCAATAAAAATGGAAAGTGCTAAGGGTGAGCGGACAGCTCTGTCTCTCTTCACCTCGGAGAGACGTCCAATAAATCAAAAACAAAAGCAGCCTTATCGCTGTCAGAAGCTGATACCAACAAGGACAAAAAACAACTCGGATGATTAGGTTTTTTGGTAGCACTACATAATACGGCCCGCAATTTACAGCGTAACTACCGCTCTCTTGCCGCATAGGTTGCCGCTTATTTCACACAAGTAGTGAGTAACTGCGGCTGACTTCCCCCCCTGTTTCCCCCGTGCATTTACAGTGTAACTAGGCTGTGTCTTAGTGCGTAACTTACCTCCTGCTTCACACCAACTTCCACACAAGTACAGGGTAACTTTCGTTGTTTTACAGCTTAACTAGGCTGCATCTTAGCACGTAACTCCTGTCATACTTTACACCAAATTACACAGTAACTCTCGCTCACTCCGTCACTAATTAGCGCATTTTACAGTATAACTAGGTCGTGTCTTGGAGCGTAACTCCTGTACAATTACCTGCTACTTTGCCCGAACTTAAAGTGTAACTTCTGGTAGCCTACATTATAAATTAAATAGTCTAATGTAGGCTACAATATGAGCACAATTGTTGCAATCTATTTTTTTCAATGTGTCAGCAGCGAAATTTCACCTCTATTTCTGATATTTATTATTCATTAATTAATTGTATGGTTTTGGATAGGTGAGAAATGGAGTGTGGAAATTTGCCAAAAAATGGCTGGCTGGTAGTAAACTTACCTCTCTAAAATGCACATCTATGAAAGTCTAGTTCTGTCATCCAAGGGCAAAACTATACAGTAATACATCCACAATAATGAGTCATTCAGAGATTTAGAAAATGCTTTATTATTTATCAACCAGAAGAAACATGACACATCCACATCCATGATCATTCAAGTATAAGGACAATAAGTACTGTTAGTGAGCACTGTTACTCCCTACTTAGTATCTACCTACACTCTAGTTGTGTTATAGTTACCCACTAATTAAGAAGTCGCGGGCTGTATTATTAAGTACTCACTGTTACTCCCTACTTAGTCTCAACCTACACTCTAGTTGTGTTATAGTTACCCACAAATTAAGTCTTTATAAAGTACTCATTTTCCTACTTAGTATCTACCTACACTCTAGTTGTGTTATAGTTACCCACTAATTAAGAAGTCCTGCATTATAAAGTCTGCTGTTACTCCCTACTTAGTATCTACCTACACTCTAGTTGTGTTATAGTTACCCACTAATTAAGGTGGTATTATAAAGTACTGACTGTTACTCCCTCCTTAGTATCTACCTACACTCTAGTTGTGTTATAGTTACCCACTTATTAAGAAGTCGCGGGCTGTATTATAAAGTACTGACTGTTACTCCCTACTTAGTATCTACCTACACTCTAGTTGTGTTATAGTTACCCACTAATTAAGGCCCGGGCTGCATTATAAAGTACTGACTTTACTCCCTACTTAGTATCTACCTACACTCTAGTTGTGTTATAGTTACCCACTAATTAAGAAGCTCAGTGGATTATAAAGTACACACTGTTACTCCCTACTTAGTATCTACCTACACTCTAGTTGTGTTATAGTTACCCACTAATTAAGAAGTCGCGGGCTGTATTATAAAGTACTCACTGTTACTCCCTTTAGTCTCAACCTACACTGAAATTGTCCTGCATATACACTGTACTTGTCTTAGAGTTACCCAGTAACTACAAGGAGCGGGCTGTATTATTATTCTTTGAGTATTCTTTGTTATTCCCTCCTTGGTGTGCAAATACACTGGAATTGTGGAGTAATGCCTGGAGTTACCCATTACCTTCTACTACAGCTGTAACTACTAAGTGGAACCAGTGAGTTAGAACACAGTTTGTTTCATAAGATAACATCTTCTGAAAGTACAGTAATACAAAGACAAAACTAACTTAAAGGAATAGTTCACCCCAGAATGATAGTATACAAAATATTATATTATTATAATAACAAAAGCCAGTGAAATCTGTTATTATATGATGTAATGGACACTTAAAATAATAGTTCACCCAAGAATGATATTTCACTCATTATCTACTCACTCTTTGTCAACCACTGGTGTCCGCTTGCAACCGTTATATGGACATGCACTGACATCCCCCTCTAACTCAGAGAAGCCACAGATAACTCTGAAAATTCTCACAGTCCTTAGTCTACATGAGGGTGAGTAGATAATGAGTGAAATATCATTCTTGGGTGAACTATTATTTTAAGTGTCCATGACATCATAAAATAACAGATTCCTACTGGCTTTTGTCATTTACATTTAAGTTCATTTTTGTTCCTTCTGTAATAAACTGTTTAATTTAGTTTTCCATCTGCCTGGTCCTTCTAAGTCTAAGACAGTCAGTCAAGTCAGTTTCATTTGACAAAATGTACTTTCTAAGTTAGAAATGTCAAGTGGAAAAGATTGTTGTGATACTACTATCACACCGCAGTGTGACACTCAGTGATGGACAATGGATGGGCTCCCCCCATAAAAGGTGATCTTGATCTTGATCCAGCTCCTTGGGTCAGGGAAGAGATCAGGGCCATTTCTCCTTCGTCGGGTCTATTTTCATGGCATCTCAAAAAACCTCACCTGTGTAGAAACATAATTATATCTTGTATCATCAACTTCATCACATAAATGCATCACTGTAAAACAAAGTGAGAAAATGAATAACTTTGAACAACTACAGTTTTTTCATCATGGAATAGGTTTAATCCCAGTTTTTACCTTTCACATCATGAATCATTTTTTAAACCATAACTTGTGATTTGTAAACATTAATCAACTACAAATTATACATAATTTTTCTTTAACTATTGACTAAATATTTTAACCATTTAAAAACCCTCAACTTAGTTACAAAATCAATGTCATTACCATACTGTTTCACAACTGTGTGCTTCACCAGTACATTAACTGTTAAGGTTACTCTTGACTGTATTCATCTTTAATAACATGTATAACCAACACTAACATTAACTAATGGAGCCAATGCGTACAGTACATGGATGTATGGTACAGTACTATCTCAAATACAACCTCAAAGCAAAACAACCGCAGCACTAAGGTTCCCGGTTAGCGTGGTGCAGGGGAAAACGCACATTATCTTTAGCACAAGCTAACATGGCTAACTGCGTTAGCATAGCTACTTAACTCACCAAGAGGTTGATAACGGGGCGAAAATACCGTCACACAGGTCCTGGGTTCATCCCTCTCGTCTCCCGGGGTCTTTGTTCTGTGTTTACCGAATATCAACACATCATTAATTTCCCCTCATTCCTCAATCTCCACTTGGTCTCTGCTTGGCTGTCGTCCCTGTGGCTGTGTCAACCTACATCGTCACCAGTGAGGTGGGACTAGAGTGCGTAGGTGGGACCAGGCAGCCAATGGGAAGTGAGCAGCACCTGGTCTGACCAATGACAGATCGTAAAATTGAATTGACACCTTATGTGATCAATGATGAGCAGCGTTGTTAGACAGGTTAATATGCGATGAAAAAGATGACCATCTGTCATTGGTCAGACCAGAAGCGTTCACTTCCCGATTGGTTACTTGCTGAGAAGTTAGAAAGTCCCACCTCGCTAGAGAAAACGAGCTGCAGGGAGAGACGACAGTCAGGCGTACAGCCAGGAGGTTGGGAAGTGGCGAAACGAGGGAACTTATGCTACGATGTGATATGTTGATATAAACACAGAGCAAAGACCCCGGGAAACGAGAGGGATGAACCCAGGACCTGTGTGACGGTATTTTCGCCGCGTTATCAACCTCTTGGTGAGTTAAGTTGCTATGCTAACGCAGTTAGCCATGTTAGCTTGTGCTAAAGATGATGTGCGTTTTCCCCTGCACCACGCTAACCGGGAACCTTAGTGCTGCGGTTGTTTTGCTTTGAGGTTGTATTTGAGATAGTACTGTACCATACATCCATGTACTGTACGCATTGGCTCCATTAGTTAATGTTAGTGTTGGTTATACATGTTATTAAAGATGAATACAGTCAAGAGTAACCTTAACAGTTAATGTACTGGTGAAGCACACAGTTGTGAAACAGTATGGTAATGACATTGATTTTGTAACTAAGTTGAGGGTTTTTAAATGGTTAAAATATTTAGTCAATAGTTAAAGAAAAAATATGTATAATTTGTAGTTGATTAATGTGCTTACAAATCACAAGTTATGGTTTAAAAGGCGAATGATTCATGATGTGAAAGGTAAAAACTGGGATTAAGTACCTATTCCATGATGAAAAAACTGTAGCTTACCGTTCAAAGTTATTCATTTTCTCACTTTGTTTTACAGTGATGCATTTATGTGATGAAGTTGATGATACAAGATATAATTATGTTTCTACACAGGTGAGGTTTTTTGAGATGCCATGAAAATAGACCCGACGAAGGAGATGGCGCGCCACCCATGGCCCTGATCTCTTCCCTGACCCAAGGAGCTGGATCAAGATCAAGATCACCTTTTATGGGGGGAGCCCATCCATTGTCCATCACTGAGTGTCACACTGCGGTGTGATAGTAGTATCACAACAATCTTTTCCACTTGACATTTCTAACTTAGAAAGTACATTTTGTCCAAAGAAACTGACTTGACTGACTGTCTTAGACTTAGAAGGACCAGGCAGATGGAAAACTAAATTAAACAGTTTATTACAGAAGGAACAAAAATGAACTTAAATGTAAATAACAAAAGCCAGTAGGAATCTGTTATTTTATGATGTCATGGACACTTAAAATAATAGTTCACCCAAGAATGATATTTCACTCATTATCTACTCACCCTCATGTAGACTAAGGACTGTGAGAATTTTCAGAGTTATCTGTGGCTTCTCTGAGTTAGAGGGGGTCTCGGCGAAGCAGTGCATGTCCATATAACGGTTGCAAGCGGACACCAGTGGTTGACACGAGAGTGAGTAGATAATGAGTGAAATATCATTCTTGGGTGAACTATTATTTTAAGTGTCCATTACATCATATAATAACAGATTTCTACTGGCTTTTGTTATTATAATAATATAATATTTTGTATACTATCATTCTGGGGTGAACTATTCCTTTAAGTTAGTTTTGTCTTTGTATTACTGTACTTTCAGAAGATGTTATCTTATGAAACAAACTGTGTTCTAACTCACTGGTTCCACTTAGTAGTTACAGCTGTAGTAGAAGGTAATGGGTAACTCCAGGCATTACTCCACAATTCCAGTGTATTTGCACACCAAGGAGGGAATAACAAAGAATACTTCAAAGAATAATAATACAGCCCGCTCCTTGTAGTTACTGGGTAACTCTAAGACAAGTACAGTGTATATGCAGGACAATTTCAGTGTAGGTTGAGACTAAGGAGGGAGTAACAGTGAGTACTTTATAATACAGCCCGCGACTTCTTAATTAGTGGGTAACTATAACACAACTAGAGTGTAGGTAGATACTAAGTAGGGAGTAACAGCCAGTACTTTATAATACAGCCCGCGACTTCTTAATTAGTGGGTAACTATAACACAACTAGAGTGTAGGTAGATACTAAGTAGGGAGTAACAGTCAGTACTTTATAATACAGCCCGCGACTTCTTAATTAGTGGGTAACTATAACACAACTAGAGTGTAGATAGATACTAAGTAGGGAGTAACAGTGAGTATTTATAATACAGCTTATTTAATTAATGGGTAACTATAACACAACTAGAGTGTAGGTAGATACTAAGTAGGGAGTAACAGTCAGTACTTTATAATACAGCCCGCAACTTCTTAATTAGTGGGTAACTATAACACAACTAGAGTGTAGGTAGATACTAAGTAGGGAGTAACAGTCAGTACTTTATAATGCAGCCCGCGACTTCTTAATTAGTGGGTAACTATAACACAACTAGAGTGTAGGTAGATACTAAGTAGGGAGTAACAGTGAGTACTTTATAATACAGCCCGCGACTTCTTAATTAGTGGGTAACTATAACACAACTAGAGTGTAGGTAGATACTAAGGAGGGAGTAACAGTCAGTACTTTATAATACAGCCCGCGACTTCTTAATTAGTGGGTAACTATAACACAACTAGAGTGTAGGTTGAGACTAAGGAGGGAGTCACAGTCAGTACTTTATAATACAGCCCGCGACTTCTTAATTAGTGGGTAACTATAACACAACTAGAGTGTAGGTTGAGACTAAGGAGGGAGTCACAGTCAGTACTTTATAATACAGCCCGCGACTTCTTAATTAGTGGGTAACTATAACACAACTAGAGTGTAGGTAGATACTAAGGAGGGAGTAACAGTGCTCACTAACAGTACTTACTGTCCTTATACTTGAATGATCATGGATGTGGATGTGTCATGTTTCTTCTGGTTGATAAATAATAAAGCATTTTCTAAATCTCTGAATGACTCATTATTGTGGATGTATCACTGTATAGTTTTGCCCTTGGATGACAGAACTAGACTTTCATAGATGTGCATTTTAGAGAGGTAAGTTTACTACCAGCCAGCCATTTTTTGGCAAATTTCCTCACTCCATTTCTCACCTATCCAAAACCACACAATTAATGAATAATAAATATCAGAAATAGAGGTGAAATTTCGCTGCTGACACATTGAAAAAAAATAGATTGCAACAATTGTGCTCATATTGTAGCCTACATTAGACTATTTAATTTATAATGTAGGCTACCAGAAGTTACACTTTAAGTCCGGGCAAAGTAGCAGGTAATTGTACAGGAGTTACGCTCCAAGACACGACCTAGTTATACTGTAAAATGCGCTAATTAGTGACGGAGTGAGCGAGAGTTACTGTGTAATTTGGTGTAAAGTATGACAGGAGTTACGTGCTAAGATGCAGCCTAGTTAAGCTGTAAAACAGCGAAAGTTACCCTGTACTTGTGTGGAAGTTGGTGTGAAGCAGGAGGTAAGTTACGCACTAAGACACAGCCTAGTTACACTGTAAATGCACGGGGGAAACAGGGGGGGGAGTCAGCCGCAGTTACTCACTACTTGTGTGAAATAAGCGGCAACCTATGCGGCAAGAGAGCGGTAGTTACGCTGTAAATTGCGGGCCGTATTATGTAGTGCTACCGGTTTTTTATATATAAAAACGCTGTAATATTTGACTTTGAAGTGAAACCTTCACCTTGATCTCGTAGATCTTCAGCTTCCTCTTGATGCTGGTGTTCTCTCGCTCCAGGCAGGCCAGCCTCGTCTTGATGTCCTGATAGGCCGTGATAAGGGCAAAGTGGGAGGCCGAGTAGACGTCGTCGGGGGGCAGGGGTGAGGAGCGCCACGCCACGCTGCCACAGCCATCCTCCTTCAGGCCTCCCGCATCGCCGCCTCCTCCCAGCAGCCCCAGCTCCCCTCCGCCGAACAGAGACTGCATCACTCAGAGCCTCAACCTGAGGACAGACAGACAGAGATTTGCTTATTTATTATTAAATCACCAGATTGTTTCCATTCAATTACACGCACCTCCCGAAAATAACACCATTATGTAATTTAGGCAGGGGTTGAGCGTCGGTCCTAAAAACCATCAAGCAGCGGAGCAACTCGCAACAAACAAAAAAGAACAAAGCAGTTTTGAACTGAGAGCAGTCAGATTTGCTGGCTCACGCCGTGTAAAATATTCAACAGCAAAGTGGGTACAGAGAGACACGGAGGAGGGGAGGACGGAGACGCTGCGACTCCACGTGAAACTTCAGGATGACCCAGCAGCACTTCACTTCAGCTCTCCACTCAATTATCCCGTTAAGTCACAGCGAGTTTCTGCCGTTTGAGATGTGACATTTACAGTCGACAAGGAGAAACCTGATGTGTGTCATGAGACTGTGGGTTAGTTCAGACCTTACAGGCGGCGTGAGAGAGAGAAAAAAAACAAACTCAGTGGACAGATGCAAATGAGAATCCACCATCAACCTGAGTCTTTATACTTGGAGTCACAAAAGTGCAGGAGAAACAAAAGGACGAAGCCCTGGAGGACACACACACACACACACGCACGCCGGTGCAGCCGTTCTCACACACACACACCGACACAGAGTTGATGCATACATTTCGAGGAGCTCGCTCGCTCTGTTTTTACTGAATATTTAGTTTGTTGTCCTCAGTCCAGGTCATTTCTCACAGTCACTGCACGTTGCAATCAAATGTTTCATCACTGGTTTAGTTTTAAAAAAAGTTGATTATAGCAACTTCAAAGTAAGTACTGCCTTTTTTTGTATGTTGTGAATCTTTATTATAATGAAAAGATTCACACTCACCCAGATGATCTAGAGGTCAAATTTGCATGATTAATGCAAAGTGACAATTTGCATCGAGCCTAACAAAACAACAACCTCAAGATCATCCAGGTGTCTGAATATTCAGGTTCCTGAACATCTGCAGTGGTGCAGTGACTTCAACATGTGATGATGATGATGATGAACTGGTCGCCTGGAGACAGCGGCTTCTTTATTTACCTTTTCTCTATGGCTTCAGCTTCTGCAGCTAATTGAAGATGTAATATGCAACAACGTGTCAGACCTAATGCTTCTCATCGCTTAAAGTGGCTGTTGACTCTAAAGTGAAGCAAAATACCAAGGGCTGCAAAAACAGCAACAAAGAGATGTAAAGCAAACGTCAAGGCGACACAGAATAATTACAAAGAGACACAAAGCGACCAAAAGGAAAATGAATGTGCTGATTGTGTCTATTTCATCTCTGTAGAGAAGTTGCGTGCCACCTGTGCACGTGCATGTGAGAGAAACCAGAGATAAAGTGGGATCGGAGCCAGGAGAGCAGGTTCACACGTGCAACCAGCGTTCTCCAAACTCCAGATCATAAACCGAGGGAAACCAAACCAGGGCGGATGTAAACATTAATTTCCTGTGGCAGGTACACGCCTCAGCCCTAAGAAGTTCAAAGCCGTTTTTTTTTTTTTTTTGCTCCTTTTTTCATCGCTGACGGAGACATTTCTGATGAGCGATGCATGAGTAACCACCAGCGGTCCATATAGCCTCGTACCATAGCTGATATGTTAATCACACCCTGGTTTACATGTGAGCCTGGTTCGTGCTCTCGCTCCATTTTCAGAGTTACTTAAAAAAAACATGAGCTTTGACGAGCCCACGCTCCTTGAGTGGCGTGATGAATGAGCTGGGTGTGTTCGCTGACCATGGCTGCATAATAACAGCCAACCGGCCTTAGCCCTCCCCTCCTCCCCCCAACCCCACGCCCCCCTGAAGACTCCAGGCAGCGCTGTCAAAAGTGATAAATGGCACCTGTGATGTCACAGCCCTGTTTATATGCAGCCACAGAGGGGACGTGCAACAAAAGTCGCTCTAGACAGAGCTGGGCACCAAGAACACTTTGATTTACGGGCGCTGCTGAGAGAGTTACACAACAGCCAGTTGATTTGATGTGTACTGGAATGGATGCCTTCCTGACTCCCAGCGTTGCCTTGTGAGTCAGCGATTGCCTACTGAGCTATTTTCATCTGCTCCCTTCCTCCACGGTGCTATTTTCCTTGTGTTTCAAGCGATAGAGAGAAAGAGAGAAAGAGAAAGGGAAAAGGAGAGAGAGAGAGTGTGAAGGGGGAATAAAGCCTCAGCCAATCTACGGCTCTTTTCCTCGCTGGTCTAACAGGATGATCCAACAGCACTCCCTCCCACATGCACACACACACACACACACATGCACACACACTGTGTCTGTGCACATGCAGCCTAAAACACCACAGAGGAACGGTCGCACGGAGAAGGAGAGGAAAGATACACGTGTGGAAAGAGAGAGAAGGAGAAGGAGAGAAAAGGAAAAAGTCTATTTGATCAAGTAGACGACAAACACACGCGCGCTGTCAGGTGGGCAGTGTCGGCCACAAGCTGCCTGCACACCACTGTTTATTAAAGCAGCTCTACACAGCAACAAACAGCCCATAGGCCGTCTGTGCAGCAGGTAGACCGGTAGTTAGTTACAGTAAGCTACTACATTTTGTTGCTAGGCGACACCTAGTGGTCATAGTAGCTACAACAGGAGCAAAGCGTGATGAAATCAACTCTGACAACATCAGGAGGAGGTTACAGAGGACGGATACAGCCAGGGACGCAGTGGAGCGGTGAGAGTTTATATATCGTAACCATGACAATGCAGGCTTTTGTGATGTGCGGCCGTGACCATTATAGTAACCATGGTGACGAGGGTAGGTACACCGATCTATGTATGGTATAGTTTAGTTTAGTACAGTGGTTCTCACCCCTAAAATGACACAAATTAGACCACGGACCCCCACTGGACCAAATTTAGAAGTAAACACCAGAAATATACAAATATTTGTTCTGAGACTGAAGAACATTACTTTTTTATACTTTTAAATTGGGGCCAATGGCGTGAATTTTTGAGAAATTTCTGGAAAAAGTGGTGCAATTTCTCCAAAAACATTTCTAGGAAGAAGTGGTAAAAAATTCTCAAAAAAACAAAAAAATAAATAAGTAAAAAATTGGTAAAAAATTTCTAGTAAAAAATGTTCAAAGTAAAAATTTTCTAGAAAAAAGTGGTCCAATTTCTCCAAAAACTTCAAGGAAGAAGTGGTAAAATACTAAAAAAAAAAAAAAAAAAAAAAATTCTAGAAAAAAGTGGTCAAAAACAAAAAAAGAAAGAAAAAAAATCTAGAAAATGTGGTAAAAAAAAAAAAAAAAAAAGTTGTAGAAAAAAGTGGTAACATTTCAAGAAAAAATCGGGGACCCCCTCCAAATCTCTCAAGGACCTCTAGGGTCCCCAGACCCCACGTTGAGAACCGCTGGTTTAGTTACGCATGTTTGTTATTGTAACCATTACGACCGAGGAGACACTCCAATGCACAGTTGTAATCACTGCATGGACATAAATATGACTTTAAATTATATTTTTAACAGCATAGGTTGATTATATGTCCAAAATGCCCAAAGTCGCCCCTCAAAAACCAAAAAAACAGTGTATTAAATACACAAAAGAAAAGAAAAGCAGCTCTAAACTTGACCAGCAGTGATTTTTTTTGGTCCTTTTTGAAGCTACTGCCAAACAACCACTCAGGTTATTTGTAACTCGGGCTTGTTGTTGTTAGACGAGGTGAAAAGGCACTCAGGTGGGATGTGGGCTTGAAAAAGCCTTCCCTGGGTTGAAGCTAGGTGACGACGCGTCCTTGCTGCTGGAAGCTTCACTGTGAAGAAGCTCATTTAATTATGTTCAGGTTTCACACGTGATCTTAAAACGACCTCCAAACAGAGGCTGAAGATGTGCAGTAACGCTGGCTTTGGGGATGTACATACTGTAGCAGCCTATAGACGAAGAAAAGGATGGAAAGGAGTAAGCATTCACCTTGTGCGACTGTGTGTGTGTGTGCACTGACCTTATTTACATAAAAAAATCCTATGGAAACAGCTCACACCGTCCGCCTACATGCAGGCTTCAGGACATAATTATCCATAGACCAGAAATCTGATAACATCAAGTGGATTTTATGATTCAGGAGTCAGTGGGGTACAGTAAATATGCAAGAAATACACTGACTGTGCTGTATGTGTGTGTGTATGCAATGCATCGGTGATGTATAGAAAACACCTACGTCTCTGCTGTGCAGCAGCTCACATGCTCCACTGGTCACTGATAGATGGTGGCTTCAGACGGGGTAAAATAAAGGACAGGGGGCATGAGAACATCCATTTTGTCTGAGCTCTTCTCATTGGCTGCACAGAATAGAGGCATTTATCACACACACACACACACACACACACTCCACACAGCTCCCACTAAGCTTCCCTTCCTTTGCTCTCTGCTCTCTCTACCCAAAATATCCCTCATCCAGCTTCATCCAATCCCCTCCTCCGCCTCCGCCTCCTCCTCCTCCACCGCCTCCTCCACCTCCTCACTCCCCTCTTCCACACAATCCTCTCTATCTTCCGGACCTCGGGGCTCATTTGCCGAGGCTCTCCGGGCCCCACAGGACCGTGGAAGTGAAGGCGGCCACTTCGCTCCACGACCGGCTCCCTGCTTCATTACAGAGATTACCTGCGCAAGTCGTTTATTACCTGCGGCCCACGTGGCACCGCCGCTCCTCTGAGACCACCTCACCCTCATCCTCTTCCTCCTCTGCCCCTTTTTTCCTCCTCTCCGGGGACTAAAGCACCACCACCCTCCCTCTCTCTCTCTCTACGTCATCGTGTTCATTACCTACATGTGGAGGCAGTTTTTTACACGTCAAGCCCCGTGTTTGAATAAGCTCCCAGAGCCACGGTCTGTAAAAAGTCACAACAGCGATCTGACAAGGTCCGACCTGCTGACATTTTCTCACAGATCAGGTCTGAATCAGTTGCCTGTCACATTAGCATCTCCAGCAGCGCGCGGCGGCGGCGGCACGAGGCGGCTGAATAAAGACACGGAGACAAAGAGCCGGTGTGCGTCATCTTCTTCTAGAGGGTTGTGTTGTGTCTTACACACAAAGAAGAAGCTGAACGGTG
Organism: Decapterus maruadsi; assembly: GCA_030347415.2. Classification (NCBI taxonomy): domain Eukaryota; kingdom Metazoa; phylum Chordata; class Actinopteri; order Carangiformes; family Carangidae; genus Decapterus; species Decapterus maruadsi. Next base: position 4,195,512 of record CM064888.1, on the reverse strand, counting down.
CAGATTTTTTTTCTTTATTACTTTTTCAGAGATTCTCCTCAGGTCAGATCACTCCACAGGTTTTCATCTCAATGAGATATCTTAACAACGATCCTACAGCATTTCCTTTGTGATGGAATAGCACCTTGTAAAGATCTCATAGTCTGCACTTTTCCTGGCTTTTATCTGAAGTGTTGATCCATGAGAAGAGTTAGTTCTGATTTCAGGAACCATCTGCATAGTTTTACATCTCCACTCTCTGTGGATGGTAACAACAGGTTACTGAGACTAATGTTGCGTTCAAGACAACTCGGAGGTCGGAATTCGCAACTCGGAAATTTTCTGACATCATTGCGTTCAGGCTGCAGGAACTCGGAAGAAAAAAAAACATGGATCCCTGATAGAAGTTTGGCATGTTGTGGCTCATAGCTGAATACGAAAAACAAATGCAGCAGTAAATTCTGTTTGTTTTGGAGGAGAGGAGACGCCGCAGATGAGTGCACATATAATGTTATAGCCTTGATAACAGTTAAACGTTATTTGCGTCGAGGGCTGCCATGTTTTGATGTCGTGACGTCAAGTCGGAAAGTCAGAGCTTGATACCCGAGTTTCCGACCTGTAATTTCCGAGTTCGACGCCGTTCAATTCACTTTTTTCCGACTTACGAGTTATCTTGATCGCAGCAATAAGACAGGATGGTGCCCTGGCCATTAGTTGTGACATCACAAAGTCACAGGAAGTCCTGACGGCTGGTTTTAAGGCTCAGTTTCTGAATACAGGCTGTGTGCATTTCTCTGTGCAGAGTCTTTGATGCTGTCACAGTACCTAGAGCTTCTCTATAATAAAAAATACACCCACACTAAATTTACCCTGATCGACCTTTAACATTATTGAGGATCTGCGGGTCAGTTAAAATCAAATCACAAGCTGATGCAGCCTATGAGATGACTTCCTTTCTCCATGTCATTGTTTTTCAACACGGCGCCATGACTCCCCGTCATGGATTCAATAATTCATTTTAACATCTCAGCTCCATTCATAACAATTTGTTCGATGGAGCCATTATAAACCATTTAAGTAGCAGACCTATTGTATGCTTGAGTAAGAAAAAAAGCCATTAATTAAAGGCAATTTACTTTGAGTGCAGCAGGATTAGATTCATAGCAGCGGCTCCTTTTATTCATCTGCATCGCTCTTCTCTTTTCTTTTTTTCTTCTGTTTCCCTTCTGGTAGTAAATAAGGAGTTTTGGCACAGTCACAATGTTGATGTCCCATATTTCATGAAAATACCACCTTAACAGTCAAATGTGCTTCAGTAAAAACTCCTGAAAAACTTTCTCCTCCTACGAAAACGACCGAACCTGCAATGTGAATTATTGGCAACATGACAAACTGCATTTGCAAAAAAGGAGAATTTGATTCCCATCGTCCATTTGTTTACCTTCACTTGTGTTGTGCAATCTTATTAAAGTGTAATATTGAACTCACTCGCTGTTGTCTATCCTTGATATGAGATGAGATACAAGAGCTGCAGTTATTTTATCTACAGTCTCAGCTGGGCTTCCCTACCATGCATTTAAAAAAAAAAAAAGAACAAGCTTCATCCGTTTACAAATATTCATAACCCCATCAAATCCCAGAGCTGCCGCTTTGTGTAAATACTGCAAATCATATTTTTGGGGGGATCCTGTGAGGATTGAAGCAACAGATGATTGTCCTCTCAACGGGAGATCTGTTTGTGTCTGCCTGTCAGCTAATGGTGGATCGCAGTAGCAGACCATAATGGGACAAATCTCTTCTTACAGATGTTAATGCTGATGATAAATTCCATTCGTCTATTCTTGTTCATGCAGCTTTTCTGTCTTTCTTCTTCGCTGGAGAAAATGAAACGGCGGCATGTAAACACGAGCTATTATTTTCTGCTCCATAAAGCCTGTGCATGCATGGCGTGCATGTATACAACAACGAGGTTCTGTCTGTGTGTTTCTGTGCCTCCGTTTCTATCCCAGGGCGTAAATATATGAGAGCGGTGGAGGAGCCGTGCCAGCTGGGTCAAGGCTGGGTTTTCCAGCGATAACAGAAGACGGATCAAAGGGGAAACTGGGGGGGATTGAGTCCCAGCAGAGCAGGATTTTTAATGTCGGATCTTATAGGAAGATGCAACCACTTTCCTCCTACATCTCCTCCTCTTCCTCCCTCACAGCTGGCAATGTTTCCCTCTCTCTTCTTCTCCCATTCCCTCCTCTCTCCTCTCTGTCTGGCATGAACCAGTCCAGCTCTTCTCAGTTGCCACCCTGTGATCCCCACAGGCGGGGACGTTTGGCACCTCTGACTCACACAGTATGTTTGTGAATGAAGAGTCCAGGGCGGGTGAGAGGTGGTGTGCCTTTCTGCATCACGCCTCGGCCGCCAAATAGCTCCCATAATGCCTCGCTTCGCTCCGCTGCACCTGTTTCCTCGGCTAAAAAAGTCTCCTTTTTTAAAACGGCGAACAAGGCCAGAGCCGGACGCTGCAGCGACACACTGAGAAGCTATTAACATGTCGGCAGGTAGGGTTCCTTTGTGTGTGTGTGCACGTGGCTTAGTGTGGAAATGAGTCAGTGTGAAGATAGTGTGTGTCGGTACAAGGACAAAGCAGCAGCTACACAGCAGGAACATTTCTTTATGTGTGTGTGGGACAGAGACAGGTTGTAGCTATTGATGCACTAATCCAATGTACTGGATCCATATTGATGCCGTGCCCATTATTAACTAGGTCGACCAGACACGTTTGTTTGATCCACATCAAATACAGTTTCTCGGCCTCAGTGATTTATCAAAGACACAACTAATAAAAAACAAAGTGTTTGGAGCTTTGAGACAAACATCATTAAAACTGACCTGAGTCTGTGCAGCAGGAAGATGCTGATGTCTAATTTCAGCCTCATGTTCCCTCTCTCATGACAAGATGGGGATGGTGCGCCAGCTCACGATGCGTTCAATTACAATTAGAAAGTCGGATTTTCCAGCTCAGGAACTCAGAGGACCTTCGATAACCCAGGGTTTATAATCCAAGATGGCTGCTCTGTGCATCAACAGTATGCAAAGGCTGCATGTCACATTGATCTAATTAGCAATAGCATTGTGCAATCCTACCTACAGACGTGTTGTTATGTTGCTTTCAATGTGCAAAATATCACATACATGCGTGGTTATCAACTGGTATTAGCTCCAACTTGCAACAACCTGTGTAAAACAGATGCTCAAAGACTCTTTACATTTTAAAAATCATAAAATAGAGCAATGTCAGAGTAAATTCAGATTAAAAACAGCAATAAAACAGTATAAAACACTAAAAAAAATCAAAATAAAACACAAAACACACATTATGTCGAAGGCTGCTTTGACAAAAATTGGTTTTCGTTTCATGCAAAGTTGCAAAATCATGGAGCTGCAGGGAAATGGAGTTAAGAGAATGAGACTGCAACCCAAAGTTATGGCTGGTGCCAAATAGTAAAATTGGACGTTTCAGTTTAACACCAGAGAAGAAAAGCAGGTCATTTTTTTTGTCGATGATATTATTGTGTGAGAGAAATGATTTGTGAACCGTATTACCAGCTTTGGTAAAAGGCCTAATAACTTTAACTCCAGGCTCGACGCGATGAAACCCAACCATCTGGTGCTCCAGACTGGTTCAGACCGAAGCCAAGACATGTTAACAAATACTGTGAGTCAGGTACCTCCAGAGATCGTCGCTCTCACCTGCCTGCGCGTGTCAAGTAGAAAGGAGTAACCTCCTCCGAACGCCTGAATTAGTTCCCGAGCACCTGCAGGTTAGATTTGTGCAAATGAGAGTCATTATTTAATCAATGTGGAGAGCAGGCAGCTGCACGGGGGGGGGGCATGTGATGCAGTTGACTCTGTTTGGATTAATACAGATTACTGATTGTGTCTCCAAATGCTCCGTCCACACAGACCGTCACAGGCAGATGGGGATGTATTTTTTGACAATTTGTGCAGATTAATTTCAGTTAGAGTTTTGAACCAAGAGTTACAGTTTTATTAAGATCTAATTGTCCAACACTGCGAAACTAAACGTTGTTTCAAACTAAGCCTTGTTCACATTCCCAGGAATCAAAGTCTGGTAAACTGTGTCTGCAGCGGCAACTCGTTATGTAACAAAAGTTGGTGCAACAACAGTAGTTTTTAATAGAGTTACACAGAGGCATCGGGTTACATTTAATTAAATGAAGCAGTGTTTTATAATGTTTACATACCCTGAAATAGAGATGTTGTGAAACACAGGCATTGATGATAATCTGATATGATCTGTTGTGGATTTTTATATATCAGTCCATCTTGTTGCCTTTTCACTTTACATTTTCCTGACTGTTTTATTATATATTTATTTTTATATCCGTCCTTTGTTGAAATAATGATAATAGTGTTACTGTGAATCCTTATCAGGGAGAGGCAGATGTTGTGACAGCCCAGGCTTTAAGTAAAGTATTGCACAAGCTCTGATATAAATACCTGACCTTTACATAACGATGTTTAAAGGGACTATACGAAGAGTTTCGGAAAGCGAAGTGTTTTCACACTACATTTCCCATGAGCCTCCGTGCGCACGGTGAAATTCTTGGACCGGTGCAAGACGGAGGTTGGAAGACGATCGGATACCGTCGTAGTTCCGACCATAAGCGATGCCAATTAGCGATCCGGCGGCGTTATTCCCATGACCTGCCGGGCAGCGTCCAGGAAACCGAAACTAGGAAATGCAACCAAAAGCAAACTCCTCGGTGTCTCTTTAAGTGTCATTCGTACAACAGATCCAGAACCAGTTTGTAAATGTATCCACCATGTGCAGGTGACCTTTGACCTCAGCACTGGTCTCTCCTCTCATGTTAATGATGCTTATTGGATTCTTACTGGTTTAAAGTAGTGACGCTTGTTTTGTTTTTTAAAGGTGATTTCACATCAAATAAACGTGTTGTGTCGCCAACATCTGGTGGCAGGGTGTAATCAACTAAAATCATTCAAAAACACAATAGTAATTTTCTTCGTCCTGCGAAACCAAAACACACGACTGTTTTCTCACCCACAGCAGCTGCTCTCTGGGTGTGTGTGTGTGCGTGTGTGTGTGTAATGAAGACGTGGTTGCCGTGTGGTTACCTACAGTAGCAGACACATGGCTGCAGAGCTCTATGTACTCTTAAAACACATGTATGCTGTTCACACTCACACACAGCAACAGCAGCAGCAGCAGCAGCAGCAGCAGGCCCACGCCACCTGCCACTACTGTCCACAGTCACAATATACACACCCACACTCATATGTACATACACACAGACACACACACAACACATACACAACACATACACAACACAAAGCGCTTCTACAGACTGTCAGTACAAGAGAAAAACACCACCTCTAACAAATGCCGTGCTGTGCCGTGCCATACCGCGCCATGATTCATCACTCGGGGAATCGGCCGTGTAGGCAGGCGGGCAGAGTGTCCTGTGTGTGCATGTGTATATATGTGTGTGTGTGCGTGCATGTGTGTGTGTGTGTGTGTGTGAGTAAGGCAGCTGCCATTCGGGAGATTGATGGCAGGAGCAGGATGGAGACAATGAGCTGTGTTGCTGTATTTTTTTTCCTCTCCGCTTTCTGTTTCTCCACAGCTCCCCTCATCTTTCTTTCTTTCCACCCGCAGCCGAACCGTCAATTCCTCCACCCCCCCCCCCCCCCCCCCACCTCCCTCTCCTCCTCCTCCTCCTCCTCCTCCTCCTCCTCCTCCTCCTCCTCTCTCTCTTGCTCTGTCATCCATCCATCTTGGTATTCAGCAGCAAAGTTCATCACAGCCCCCCTGAGTGTCGAGACAAAAAAAAAAGAAAAAAGTCTGTTTTGACTTTGAATGAGAACTTTCTCCCACAAAAGACATTAATCTCCTCATTATTACTACGGCGACCGACCCGATACGTGGATTCCCGGAGTCAAAGTCGAGCTAAAGCTGCAGCCGAAAGCAACGACCAGAGAGAGAGGAGGAAGATGGAGAGCGACAGATAGGGATGACTTTCTCTGCTTTCTTTTCTCCTCTGGTTGCAATTAAAGCCCACCCTTGTTCCACGGCCACACACACACACACACAATGACACGTGTGGCCCTGCACAAAGCAGCAAACACACACACGCACACAAATACACGTAGGGATGTCACGATTATAGATTTTCTTGGTGCGATTATTGTCAAAGAAGTATCACGGTATTACAATTATCATGATTATTATGCAATTAATTTCACAACACTATGAATGTTCATATTTACACAAAATATTTAAAGCAGAACTATGCAAGTCGGCCGGAAATAGCTCACTCCTCATTGGTTTCTCTTTTTTTTACCCTTTCCGCAGCTCCCCCACAGTTCTGGGAGGCACATGTCACTGTCGTAAAAAAAAAAAAAAAAAACCTCGCCGCAGCCCCCTCCGCCTCCACCCCCTACACGTGCTTGTGTTTACAAGGAAGTTGCTGAAGGTAGCGCGGTGTTTGCTAAGCCCTGCTAGCACGGGGCTAACGCTAACAAGGAGCTAACGCTAGCGGAGCTAACGCTAACACGGAGCTAACGCTAACACGGCCACACACAGACGCACACACACATGAATAAAGCTTGCAAAACGCAAAGGCGTGTCATGATGTATTACAAGCATATTTTATAAAAGATCCATGGTGTGTGTGTGTGTCATGGTGTGTGTCCGTGTTAGCATTAGCTCCTGCTTTAAGTATCTATTAAAGGGACATTGCGCAACTTCTCCTGTTATCTATTCACGACAATCGATTATTTGGTTCAAAAGTCTGTTTTTCATTAGTCAGCGGAGACACTGGAGCTGTCGGTTCAGGTCGAGGTGGCGTCTGTGAAAAGTCACCGCGGTAACGCAGTGAGGAGGAATGGAGCGTTAAGCCCTCGATATACAGTACTTGCTGTTAAGTACGCGAACGCATCACAATGCGTCGATATGTGCGTTCGGTCGCAGACGACGCATCAAACCGACGCAGGATACGCGTAGCAGCCATGATGCGTTTGTGTACTTTACAGCAAGTATATCGAGGGCTTTACGCTGATGCTGCATTCAGGTGCAGTCGGAAAAACGGCCGTCGGTAACAAACCAGATGTCATTTTAGTCCCAGAAGTCCAGAGAAAGCCGGTGGGTCAGGTAAACAATATGACATCACTATGACAACATATTGTCATATTTATTGTTTTACCACTTGTTTACATAGAGGCTTGTTTATGCCGTTACGTGCAGCGGCTGTCGTCCGTCTGCCGTCTGCCCAATTTCTCGTGAATGCAGCATGAAAAATACGATTGAGTTGCTTGCAATCTACAACGGCAACGCTAGATGGGAGGAATTCCTACACAATGTACCTTTAATATAGGACCAATTATTAATCCCAAAGTCATTAATTGTCATCTATACCGTTTTTTTTTTTGTTTTTTTTATTACAAATGACACGCTAACATTTAAATTCCTACCAATTCTAGGTAAATAGTATCTGTGCATTTACCTTTACTGCCGATATGGTTCCAACATAATTATTTCTGGAAAGTGACGGTATTTATGAATCTTTAAGATCAATTAATTGTGGCGTTTAATATCGTGATTACTGTAATTGAGAAAACAAGTAACCGTGACATACAAACATATACATACTGCCTCAGTGAGACTGAGTTGGACTCGTGTGTTTCCCATTGAAATAAAGCTGGTAATTTGGTCTCAGCTGTTTCAGAGCGCATTAAGAAAAGACAGTGTGATGCTTCCTCTCTCTCTGTCTCCGTGCACAGTTGGCTCACCAGCAGGACGGAGTGAAACATGGCCGCTCAGGAGAGATGAGACGCACGATGTGGCGGTGGTGGTGAGAGGAGGAATGAGAGCGAGCAGTCGGAGCCGTGCAGGAGGTCGGAGCGAGGGAGGGAGGGAGGGAGGGAGGGAGGGAGAAGATTTAGAGCCGCGCTAATCAACGCGTTTTCTAATAACAAAGGCTGAGATGACTGAGTGTGACGGGGGAAGGTGTCGCGCACACAGAGTTATCGCTGCAGCTTTAAATCCTCACCTCAGAATAAAAAAGAGTTTTTCTCATTAGGCAATTAAGTGTCCGGTTGATTGACAGTTGGATTGTTAATGAGTTGTTTAATGTGAGATCGTGCGACCTTAGCTGATTAGCAGAAATCGATGCTGAAACACAAGAGGAGCTCGAGTGGAGACGAGTCGTTCGTAATGTTTTAAGTGAAGGTAGAGTTATGTGGTCTTATTGCTATGGCGACGACAGATGCGGCTATCATGATGATGTCATCTTCAACATGACAAGATGAGGCGGGAGGGAAGACAAACGGATTACTTGTTTCGTAGTAAAGTAACTAAAAGAAATATTTAAAGGGATAGTTCACCCAAAATTCAAATTTCACTCATTATCTACTCACCCTCAAGAGCTGTGAGAATTTTCAGATTCCTCCATTCCTTCTCTGAGTTGCGGGGGGGTCCACGCAGCAGTATTTGTCCATATAATGGTGGTCAATGGACACCAACTTTCTTCGTCCAAAAAGACACACCAAAAAACATCCAAATACCTCCATACTGTGTCTTTTTGAACAAGGAAAGTTGGTGAATTTTGGGTGAACTATCCCTTTAAAATAAAAAATGGCGATGATGACGTCATGGTTGTTAGCCTACTGGTTCTGTGGTGTTTCCATATCACCTGACCTCGGCTCAACATGATGGCTTTTTTTCATTTTTGCTCATGAATTGAACTTTTTCTTTGTCGGAGACAGAACGTGATTGAACATGACGTCTTTAATAAGTTATACAATCTCATTAAATAATTTATTTATCAGGCATAAAATATCAAGTTCCAGTTTTAGTAGTTTTTGCATTGATGTTTTGCAGTGAATAACTTGACATTTTTATTAACTAGAAAATGGATTTTTCTTAGTCTGGAAACAATAGCAACGTCTCCGCTCTGACGTCATCATGTGACAGCTGCAGCTCAGCGGGCGTCCGTCCTCTGAGGTGGTATTTATTATTAACGGTTTGTAATGATTACGCGGAGCGCGGTGCGGGTTGTCTGGTCGTGTTGTGTTGCTCATGCTGCAGTTGTTGTTTGTGTTTTCATGACCTGCTGCAAGGGAAGGATCAGGAGGTGAGGGAGACATTGTGATGCAAAGCGGTGCAGCGTGATATGACTCCACACAGCCTTGAAGTGGAAAGCAGTATCATTCTGATGCCATCACACACACTCACACACACACACACACACACACCTCTCAGTGAGCTTCCTCCGCCTCACGGTAAATTCATACATTAATGCCAGCCGGAGACCTTGACAGCTGGAGCAGCTCGAATCATTCCAGCGCCAGTGGCCCTGACTCGTACTTGGCTTTCACTTTTGTCTTGTTCCCCCGGCATCTAAAGGCTTGTGTGCTTCACAGAACATCACATCCTCCTCCAGTGTGTCTGTTCTGCTGTCATGCACTGACTAAAAGACAGACTGATCAGAAGACACACACGCACACATGCACGGTTTAGCGCGCACACACACACAAATATGCTTTAAAATAAATAAATAAATAAATAAAACAAAGTAAATACGGAAAGTGTTGCCGTACCAAAGATGCATGAAATGAAAAATTATTCAAATCGAGCATCTCGAAAACACGGCTGTGCCCCCCTAAAAACACATTAATTGTGTATTTATTTATTTTTAGATTTCAATTTCTGCCCCATTGAAGTCAAATTAACTGCTCTTGCGCACGAAGAGACTTAAGCTGCATCAGATGCAGAGACGTCAAATGCATGGAAAATGCACGAGACAAAAGCAACACGTAACAGACTTTAACCCACACAGATGCATCATCGTCAGCAGCAGCAGAGTGCAACGCGCTGGTTTCACGCGCACAAAAGCTTATTTTAAGAGAGTCCCTGTCATTACATTGAGAAAAAAAAGTCTTAATTCCACATCTAAATTATATAACTAATTCAAATCCAATCAAGTCTTGATAGAAATTACCCCAAAATCTTGCAAACTGCAAATGGAGCTGCATAATAACAACAACGTTAATTCCAACTCTGGCCTCCATTATTATTTGAAGAAATAAAGATCTATGAGAACCTGCAAGACAGAGAATACAAGCAAGTGTTTAATTGGCTCTCGCTGCTGATAGACAATCTGTGGCTGCTGATTAATTAATAGAGCTGCTGCTGCTGCTTCTGCTGCTCGTCGGACCGGTCCAGAGAGAAGAAGATGTGTGAGGGAGAAGCAGAGAGAGAGAGAAAGAGAGTGTGATCAGAAAGAATATATGATAAACAGGGAGCAGTGCATCATGGGAGCAGTCATGATGTGCGCACATGTGTGACGTCATCTATACACAATGGATACGCACCTCTGCTCATCCAGGTGTCATTAAAAAAACAACACAGAGCACGTGAGCTCTCTCTGAGGTGTGTGTCTGTGTGTGTCTGTGTGTGCGCTCCAGTTGCACAAGGCGATACTCTATTGAAAAGTCACTGTCCTTGGTAAAGGACATCACTGCTCAGCCAATAACGGCCTCTCTTTCGCTCTCTCACACACACACACAAACACACAAACATACACATTACACCCACCACCCTCTGCTGCTCTGTGATGCTCATCTTCACACAGAGACCGGAGTGTTAAAGGGATGAAGGGAAGAGCATGTGTGTGTGTGTATGTGAGTTTATGTGTGTGGTGGTGGGGCAATCAAAAGACAGTGAGGGGGTGGAGGAGGGAGGAGGAGGGGGCATGGGAAATGTGCTGGAGCTTCACTCAGTAGAGGGAAAAAGGGGGAGGAGTCTGATCCCGGGGTAAATCTGAATGTCACATTGGCAAAGTATGAGAGCTCTCACACACACACGACCACAAACCTCGGATCATGATGCATTTAATAGCATAAAACTTCATTAAAGGGATACTTCACCCAAAATCGATAATTCACCAATGGTCTACTCACCGTCATGCCAAGGAAGGGTTTCGAGAACTTCCGGAGTTTTCAAAACGCTTCTGGAGCTGTGCAAGATTTGCTGCGAGATGTTCTTCCATGTTTCCATCAAACATCCAGTGGTTTACGACGACAAACGAACATCTCGCAGCAAATCCCATGGAGCCACTGGGAACAACTTTTTCATGTGGTGGCTTCAGGACACTTGGGTCAGTACGGACGAGCAGTATGGAGGAATCTGGATGTTTCATAGTGCGTGTTTTGGATGATTCAAAAGTGAACTCTGTCCGCCGCCATTGTATGAATATCCGTTGCCAGCCGGACCCCCCCTGGAACTCCGAAAGCGACTCAGAAAGTTCTCCAAACCCTTCCTTGGCATGGTAGTGAGTGAGAAAATTGGTGAATTATTGTTTTTGGGTGAAGTATCCCTTTAAATTATCACTTCTGTCAGTCAGCAGCGGCCGTCAGTGAACGTCAGGTCGGAGCAGCTTGGATCAAAGTTCAGCTAATTTGAATTTCCTGCCCGATGCACAGCAACATCTGCTCTCCATGATGTCAATATGACGTTTCCTCTCCAGCCGTTTCCTGTTGTGAACAGACCAGTGGGTTAAAAAACAAAACAAAAGCACTCCGACTTGGACTTGCCTCTTCCTTGGGACTTTCAACAAACAAAGACAGCTAAGTCTCAACTCTGCAAAAGCTTCCTCTCTCTTCTGTAGCCAGACAGCTAAACTTTTTTTTTTTTTTTCCTTTTTAGCTAAAAATGAACCTCGGAGGTTCAGAGACTTTCTTCCTGAGCAGTGAACTCACTCCACAGAGCGCTGACAGTATGGATGAGCATCAAACCTAAAAGGAAATTACCTTCTGATTAAAAGCCAAGACCTCATTAGAGATATTTTATCCTTCCTGCAGGTTAGGCAGTCGGGCCCCGTGTCTATACCATCATCTATGTACAGTATGTGTCTGATGAATGAAATGGTTTCAAATGGAGCGTCTCATTCTCTGTCACTCACTTCCACGCACACACATGTGCAGTGGTTAATGAAGGAGGTTCGTAACGCATGCACCAGCAGTCAGCAGCACCCACACTGTCAGGTGGGTGAGTGACAGAAATAAAAATAAAAAAAGCAGATAGAAGAATGACAGAAGAAGTAAATGCACTGTTGCACTGTAACCGAGTGACCTGGGGGAGTTGGGGACATGCAACACTTGTGGAGGATAAAGCAAACAACCACAGCAGATTACGGCACAGCTGACAGCAGGAGCAAAGATAGAACAGGAGAGGAGGGAAGAACGAGGGGCAGAAAGAAAGAAAGAAAGAGGAGAAGGTGAAGCAGTTTTGCAGACTGGGCTGCAGGTGTGGGAACTGCCAATTATTTCACACAAACAGCAGCACAACAACGCACTTGTTAGGGCGCTGAACCCCAGCGTTCCAGTTCACGTGTCTCCACACTCTTCACACATAGAGTATAGAGATCATTAAGCTCAGAAACACTATTCAGCCACACGCTCTTCACCCGCCTGCCTCCAGCTCCTTCTTCTTCTTCTTCTTCTACATCGTCTGTATAAAACAAGCTCCTGCAACACACGCAAACGCCCTCTCTCTCTTGTCTTTTATCGTCTGGCTCGAGAAATAAAAGAGAAAAGATCTTTGTCTGCATTATTAATAAACAAGGTGATACACGGGAGCAGGGGCATTGTTCTTAACATGAATTGTGAATCTGTGGGATCTGTTTTCTTCAGTCACGGGAGAATATAACAGGGTTCAGCTCGATCCTGCCAGATGTGGGCTCTGGCAAAAAAATTTTTTAAAAATGGTGAGAAAACATTGTGTTACCGAAGATACGTCATCTTAAATTATCGATATCATATTGATTCGCAGCAGGAACCATGAATTCATTGTCTCTGCCCTTGGCGTACAGTTCATCTGGATATTGGCTTTCAGCACCACGGACAGCAGCCCACGCACAAAACACAACACAACACAACAGCACCGCCGAGGTTTCTCCTGCAGGAAACGCAGTGTGCTGTGCTCAAACACATTCTTGGACCCTGAAGAGATGTGATGTTGTTGCAGCCAGACAGAAACATCTCCGGGCCCGAATGCACTGGACTGAGCTGCTGAAATCGGGTTGATTTAAAAAGACATTTTTCATGACATCTTCCTGGACGCTTGGTCAGACTTTTAATCTTCTAACAGGCCCGGGTCTGTCTGGTTTTAGGGCCGATGAAAAGTGGTAACAATGAAATCGCTGTAGATGTGCCAGTGTTAGCGAAGTGGCTAAATTTCAACTGTCTTTCCTTGGAGAGGTTATGAAGGAAGCATTAACGTGATAAAAACTGCCGGTATCAAAGGATGTTAGTAATCCAAAAGCCAGGACAACACATTAATATGTTAGCATGTTAGCATGTTTATATTTGTATTTGTGTTAACACCATTTGAATCTATCACAAACAAACAGCAGCTATGTATTTATATGCTTTTAAACAGACCTGTCGCCACAGCCTCGGCTCTGTTGACTGAATAAAATTAGAAGCTAACTTAAAGGAGATATATTATGCCCCTTTACCACAAACTAAAGTAGTTCCCAGGTGTCTTAAAGACATCTCTGTGACATGCTTCAGTCAAAATACCCCAAGGATCAAACATCACAGCTCTTTTCATCCTCTCTAAACAGCCCTGTTCAGAACGGCTGGTTTCAGTGCCTGTCCCTTTAAATGCAAATGAGCCACTGCTTGCCCCGCCCCTTCTACCGGTACCGGTACTCACAGGTAGGGGTGGGATTGTGCAAATTCAAAAACTAATTACATCATTGTCAGACAATCGAGGGAGCAGCTCATAAAACCACATGGATTTCAACCTCGGGAGCTGAAAATTACAGATTTTTCACTATAAACAAAATATATATTAAAGAGCCTTCAAAAAGTGATATTTCCATAATATGTCCCCTTTAAAGCTGCACTATAGGGACATGTCAGCCATTTTTATTTCTGTCAGTTCATCGTTACAAATATCAGGACGAATGTTAAGTAGCCTACATGTACCAGAATTTTAAAAGAGTCTCATGAAAACACTCTGTCCTTCAAATGTGTCAAATGAATTTATTCCTCCTTCATGAAACATTTGCACAGTAGATTTTGTGAAACATTTGCACACAGCTCCGTGTCCTGTGGAGTTGATTTGTGTCAGACACCACATGATTTGATTATAGCCCACTGCAAACAGCTGGACTGTTTGTCTTATGAGCTACATGTTCATGCACAGTGCACACACAACCACAAACACACAAACACGTCCTCATTTTTTGTGCAAAAGGAACGAGATGAAAGCTTAACACTTGTCCACTCGTTTCTGTCAAACACTTCACTGTAGATCAAAGATAAACCTGCTAACAAGCAGTTTTCCAGCTGCACGTCCACTGGCAACAAGCAGCTCTTGCTTGTCCTTTGTGGTACCTCCACCACCACCCAAAAAAACAACATTGTCAGAAAGTAAGAAGTTGTTAATCCAAAGCAGCTGCTCGTCTCTTACAGACTCACTGAGGAGGAGGAAGAGGAGGAGGAGGAGGAGGAGGAAACCCACATCAAACCCACCTTCAATCTTCTCTGCAAAAGTAAAATGATGCAGCAGATTGAACACAAACAAATCAGAGTACCTTCTCTCTCAGTCTCTCGCTGTATTTCGGCAACATATTTATTGGAAATCTATGCACAGAGCTGCAAACACAAAGATTATCTCACAGCTGAAATTATTCTTTGTTTACGTGGAGTCAATCTGATGACAGTTTGTTATATTAGTTGCATGAACTGACTCCAAACAGAGGCAGCTATTAGGCCTTCGGTCACCGTTCATGCATTTCATGTCACATCAGCAGAGGAGCGGCAGCGTTGCAACGGCAGCAGAATTAAAACAGCAAACTATTTTTTTTTTTTTTTTTTTTAATTTCTCCGAGGTGTCAACAATGAGACGTTCTCTTACAAAGCACTGCCGGGGCATTCTCGCAGTGTGAGTGTGTATTTATTTTTAGGCGCAGCAGCAGCAGAGGGAGTTAAGGCAGTCCAGCAACGAGTGGCAAGCAAGTGGGTAACCTGGTTTCTCTGAGACACAAAAAGAATCATGTGAATCCCCAGAGAGCTGGAGGACTGCAGGCCTGAAGTGGACTTTCTACCTCGTTCTCGAAGCAGGATGTCACTCACGGGGTCCTTTCTCTCTTTTTTTTTTTTTACTATAACTCCCTGTTGTTTCTCTGCGGCCCCTCTCGTTTTAGCTGCTCCCACAGACAGACACACACACGACGTACTGTAGACACCCGGCGCATATTACTCTACTACATTATGCCTCCACAGTCGGCACAGTGCCTTGACTGGGCGGAGAGAGCGAGTGGTCACATTACACTGCAGTTACATCACATTCCTTCAGTCTCCTAAGCAACCAGGTGTCCTCTAACAACAAAAGCTACACAACTTACAACCCTGTTATGTCACCCTGCGGATAAAAAAGAAAAGATATTTAATTTCTCATCGTTGCGATCGGCCCTCGTGAAGACGGCGCCGTGGTTGTTTTTGGTGCAGTCAGTGGGGTTTGCTCTTGAACATGGGGAGTGGGAGGTGTGAGTTTGTTGTTTTGCTTTTCAGAGCAGTTAAAGCAAGAGTTCGAAAGGAGGTGATGAGGCTTTCTTCCCTGAAAGAGTATTCGGCTATAACTGACTCATCTAGAGCCAAAAAAACCTCTGATGGAGACGAGAGGCTCGGTGCAGGTGGGCCGAACCGAGGCTCTGTCAGAGAGAAGAGAGGAGCCGTGGTCACTGCCTGCATGGGCCCACAGATAGCTATTACACCACAGTTACATAAAAAAAAGAATAAAATATACAGGTTGAGAAACTAAATGACACCAAACAGGGGTGATTGAAACTTTTTTTTTTTTACTGTGCAATTACTTTTGATCTGTTTCCCCGAGTCATAAATTTTTTTATTTACTCCTGTGGGACGGTGTTGAGAAATAGAAGCTAGGCACTTTTTGGCTTGTTTCTTTTCTTACTCAGAGTTGGAGGAGGGTTAGCCGTCCTGGCGCACGTAAGAGGCCCAGGATGTAGGACACTTCCCTTTAACTTACACCCAAAGCTGCAGGATTCACGCTGAATGGCAGCAACATCAAAGAGTCCAGGACATAGTGGGAGCAACGGAGAGGATGTGGCATGTGCTTCGTGTATGTGTGTCCAAACCTTGTTATCTGCTGCAGGTAATGGAGGAGGAGCCCTCAGAGGCTTTGTCTCCTGAAATTATCAAAGCTTTGATTTGGCACAGACCGGTCCTCCAGGTGGAAAACGGCCCTGCAGCATTCTGCACCCGCTGCAAACCTGATAAGTGAAATCTGGCTGGTGATGGCTGGACAGGAGCTCCAGGCTCGGGGGAGCTGTCTGTCTGTCTGTCTGTCTGTCTGTCTGTCTGTCTGTCAACGTCGGACATGTTAATGAACCGTGGTTCCAAACGAGCCTCTCATCTCTGTCTCCAATGCCGGTCAGGCTGCAGGACATCTAGGCTACAGTATTATGGATAATTGGATTTAGGAATTGAAAATAATTACCACCAGTCAAACAGTCTGAATCTGTTTAGCATCTTTTGGAAACGGCCATTATCTACTGAGTGATGATTGTTTGCTAAATTTTAATTTCACAGATGTCACACGCACACGATGCAGCACTGCTGTCTTTTGACTTATTCAAGAACCAGGTCCTAAATGGAAAAGTGTGATGAACAATGTGTTTCAAAGTTGGGAGCACACGGCGCTGTATCGCTCCCTCTTTCTCTTTCTCTCTCTTCCTCTCCTCTCCGTCTGTCTGTCTGTCTCCCCCTTTTTTCCTTCACCCCCCGTGCCCCTTAAAAGCCTCCTATGAATATTCCATCAGCCGACAGAGCCTCTGCTCTCGCTCTTCATTTAGTGATTCAGTCCGTAAGTAGCTTACATAAACCTCCATTTTTATGTATATGAACATAATCATAGCACAAGTGTGTAGATTCACACAGAGAGCAGACCCAGAGGCGGGAAACATGGAGAATGAGTCTGAAAAAGTGGCAAAGACATTGGAGGGGAAATGGAATAGGTTTAGCATAAATTAGCTATTAGCTATTAGCGCTGTTTCCAGGCAGGACACTTCTTCAGTATGTGTGTGTGTACGAGTGTGTGTTTGATGTAATGTGTGCTGCCCCACCGGTGGTGATGATACTACAGAGTGAGATAAATGACCTCATATCCTCATGTCTGAGCTCTGCACTCATGTACTCGCTGGAAACTACAGCATCATCATCATCATCACCAGCAGGGCCTTGGGTGCACCAATTACAGTAGAATTTACTGTAAAAAGCGTTAGCGTTGTGATGCTGAAGTCCAACTTTTTTTTCTTTTTCTTTTTACAGCAGCCTTAACTCCTCTTCCAGAGTAAATCGTATTACCACAAAATAAACAGCAGCCTGCTGGAGAAACGGATACTAGATATGCTAACAGCACCAGGCTGAATCCTGGGGATATGTGCTAAAAAAGACAGAGAGACAAAGACACAATGGTGCTGCTAGCATACTAATATTTAGCCTGTATAATGTAGCATGCCCACCATCTTATTTTAGCATCTTTAGCAGGAGTTTGCAAAACTATGGCGAGACATACAAACTACTGGAGAGGGAACGATATGTAGCACAGGGAACGAGGCTGGACTCTATAACCCAGGTCACTGCAGCTGAGGAATATCACAATTTAATTTCATGGCGGTGCACCCGATAGTTACTCACTGAAAACCGCAAATGTCAAACTCGTGGTGGCGCAAGACAAAAACGTCCAAGGTCACCGATAAGAACTCTTCCACTATGACTGAATGAGTTTTGAACCAATAACTTGGAGCAGATGCAGAATACATGAAGCAGCCTGCACAGATTGCAGAATAGGATGGTTTTTTATATAAATAAAGGATCAAATGACAGTTTTTTTTAATTGGATACAACTGATGTGGCAGCAAAAGCTAAGATTGAAAATAACCACAGTGACTCTTTAAGTGTTCGGTTTGATCATAAACTGTTTCTTCTTCTCTCACCGTCCGACTCTCTGAGCTCCTCAAATCCCCATTTAGATCCATTTTGTGTAATTATTTCACTTGACTCTTAATTCAATACTGATTCATCAGAGGTTGTTATTCATTTATGCTAAACTCGTCTCCTTGTGACACAGGTGAGAGCGAGAGACAGAGCGAGCGATCGTGAACACCACCAGTGCCGGAATAACATCTGGTCCAAACATCGTGATCAAGGCATGCGAGACGAGCGCTCGCTGTCTGTGCGGCTGATGTACAGTAAACCGAGACAGGAAGTACAACGTACAGGATCTGCCATATTTCAGCTCCAGTCCTGCTGCGTGAGGCTGCTCTGAAAAAGAAAAAAGAAAGAAAAAAAGACACAAAGACTTTACTCTCAGAGCTGAAAAGCCAAGGCCAAGAGAAGAATCCAACAGCTCTGCTTCTTTTTCCACTGGTATTGTGTCCAGTCTTTCTTTTGTTGCGTTGACTGACTTCAGTGTTTTCAATTTTTTTTATATTATCATCATCATCATCATCATCATCATCATCATGTCAAAACTGCATCTACAAAGACCTTGTTTTCTAAGTAAGATAAAGACAGTGGTACTTTGTGTAAGAAGAACAGCGTGTTCTGTTTGTGTCGTCGCTCTCGCTCGTGTTGTCGACAGCTCTGACGCTCGCTGTGGGTTCAGGGAGGGAACAAACACACGAGTGCACGACCGGGGCCAATGTTCCTGCTCACAACAGAAATGACATTCAAACTACTATTAGTACACACACACAGTACATTTACTCCTAATGACAAGGGCTCCGCGTGGTGTGACTGGCTCTGTCAGGGGCTGGTGGCTTCCACACAGTCTCTACATGACTTTAGAATAAAACTCCACCGACTCAGTCTTTTTTTAATTTGACAATAGTTTCTAATGGTTTTCAAAGAGTCGTGACTCAGAATATTATGATACTGTCGTTGAGTCTGGAGGTTCCTGTTGGACCCACGGCTGCACAGAGGTTTTAACCCTCCTGTTGTCCTTCTGGGTCAAATTGACTTCCCTTCCTCCTTTCCTTCCTTCCTTCCCTTTGTCCTTACTTCTTACTTCCTTTTTTGACCCAATCTGTTGCCTCCCTCCTCCTATCTTTCCTTCCTTTTTCCCTTTGCCCTCCTTCCCTTTGTCTATCCTTCCTTCCTTGACCCAGGAGGACAACTTAAAGCTGCATGACGCGTGATAATGGCGACAGTGGAAAACAACAAAATCCTGAGCTTTGCATTTGGTGGGAGTTTAATTCAACACTGATAATGATAATAAACTGGAAAACTGATTTATATTTCACAGGCCTGTCAGAATTTAATGTGCAATTTGGAGAATAGATTCTTGAGGTTGAAAATGTGCTAGTAATAGACTTAGTAACGATGATGATGATAATGATAATAATAATGTGCTGCTTCACTTGACGCTGCGGCACCGAGGCAACAATTTGCAAATACTTCCTGTTCGGCTGATTTTGATTATTTTAATGTGAGTGATGTAATAATATGATACAAAGCAGCAGCAGTTCAGTTATGTTCTTTTAAAGACGACGTGGTGTCTATGTTTTGGTGTGATTAGCCAGGTCAAGTAGCATTGAGGTGAGTAGCAAGTCGCGCTAACAGCGAAACGGCACTTCCTCTGTTCACTCAAAAGCGCCAATGTTCTCAGCCTGATTGCGTCAGTCACCTCCAACACACACACACATAGACACAAACACACACCCTCTGCCAAAGTTGCTCAAGTGCAACCTCCGCAAGGTCAGCCGGGCGCAGCGCAGCTCCAAACAACACTCCAATTAACTCCACCAATGAAACAAACACACTCGAGGGGTGTGTCTCTAATTATGAGTCACAATGACCCGACCTGTTGGACGCACAAACACTCACTGCTGTAAAGTGTTTTGATGCCTAAACCTGATATAACGTGTCATGTATTGGATTTGGATGGAGCCTTAATTATCTAAATTATTTTTTCAAAATAAAACCAGACCAAGAGGTAATTTCCTCAAATCACCGACTGTTCATGTTTAAGGGGAAAACAGCCTCAACAGCGCTCATCAACAAAGTACATTACACAACAGCTTCAAGCATGATGGAGCTCAAAGTAGGTCCAATTCAAAAGTGTTAGGTGGGTGGAGGGGGGGTAAAAAAAAAAAGATTATCGAGGGCAGAAAAACAGCAAAACAAGTGCGGACTCATGGGAGGCTGAACAGCAGTGTAGTGGCTGTGTGATTGGTGATTAGCAGGTAGACCGCTGCCATGATTCACGTCCTTAAATTAGCAGCGTCAGACAAAACCCTACTGGGAGCTGCAGACTGGCAGGCAGGGGTGAGTGAGCCGAGGAGTTTAAATGAAGTGGTGGTAATCAGTTTCAAGTCTGAAGACCAGACCAGTAAGATCGGAGGGGCCTCTTCAAATGGAAAACTAAGGAGCTCTTAATGTAACCCAGTGACCCCCCCTGATAGGCCGCTGCAGAGGCCACTGACAGTGACTGACGGACTTTGGCATGGAGCTAATTATCGGGCCTGTCTGAGCATGTGGAGTAATGACTTGGATCAGAGATCTGAGGGCCAATAGCATGAGTAACTGTAGTTTTTTTTTTTTCATTTCCCTCCGCCTGTGTGAGCCCAGCGAGGAGGATGATGAGCCCGGCTGCGTTTCAGCACCGCGTCGCTGTCCACTCCTTCTAATCCACTCAGACTTTCCCTTTGAGGACGGTCACAGACTCCCTAAGAGCAGCTGGCTTCATACAAACACCCTGTGTGTTTTTTGTTATCGAGGCGGCAGCACTAGAGAGAACTGTACGCTGCCGCTCTAATCTGAAACATCTGTAACATAATATTCACCATGCAAGTTTCTCAGAAGGGGAAGCGCGCTCTTCCTCTGCTCTCGTGGCAATCTGTACTCAGCCCAAAGTGCAGTGTTTGTATTTGTAAGACAGACAGAGATGGTGATGATGTTCCACAAAATGTTCCAACAGCCCGCTCCTCTAGTAGTTTGTTTATGTTTTCAGCCGAGCTAACAAGCTAACGGCGGTGTACACACAGAAATAACACACAGAGCCTACATGTGGACCAAATATTCCCATCCCCCAGAGGATGAATCCTGCAGCCTCCAATCCATCACTCTCTGACTTTGTTCTATAGCGCCACCAGCAGGTCAAACTCAGCAGATTCACACAGATGTTCATGGTCCTCAGAGGATGAAGATGAAAATACTTCATTATTCCACCTCATTATTCCACATCATCATCTTAAGATTTATTATTCTTAGCATGCTGAGCGTATAATGCACAGACTCCCATAATAACATCTTCTCACATGTTCGGCCGGGGGGGGGAGTGGGAGCTCAGCTGTGAGACTGTTTTCCTTCGACTTCTACCATTTTAGTCTCAAACATCGAGCACACATTCAGCGCTGATACGTCCACAGGCAAGTTTGTCTCTTCTAAGCAGAAAAGGGCAGCAGTCCTCCTCATCTCTTGTGTATTTATCTACAGTATCCTGATCTCAGCTCAGCTCACACTGATAACACATTAACACACAAATGCAACTATTTGCATACAATTCCACAATATTCCTCCAGTGGATTAAGTTCATCTGTGCAGAAAAGTGTGTTGTTCCCTGTTTGTGTCTACTACTCCTGTTACTACAACCTAACCTCCATCCATCCAGCTGATATTCCGAGTTGAGCCGTGGTTGTCTGTGCAGGAGGCAGCTCTAGTTGCTCTCGCACTGTGGAAACTCAGCATGCAGTGATGAAAGCAGGCCAGAGAACAACTAGCCGACAGATATAGGCTACACTCGTGCTGCTGACCGCTTTCCATCAGCGGCACGGAGCTGAAGTTGAAGGTTGCCTGCGGCCAGGGCATCGCTCTGCATGTATGTCTATGTGTGCGTAGCTGTGTGTGATGCTGCTGATGCTGATGTTGCCAAACCTCCGCGCACACGCGTCTCCTTTAAGGAGATGTTTGCATCAGCTGTGCAAATAAAATACGCGTAGTCCCCCTACAATAAATAAACACAACAGATGATATGTTTTCTTTTTTTTTGTATTGCTGTAAAATCTTACACCCTCGTGCTGTTTGGCCCCCGTGTCGAAACGAGGTTGTGCCCCGATGATTAAAACATGGCTGTGATGCGCTACGCTGTCAGATATCCAGTTTGCTCCGTATCCCCCAGCGCTCGTTGTAGCCATCCGACACATGAAAAGCCCCCCCTTTGCACGGATCGTAGGATAGAAAGAGAAATAATAACTCACACGCTCCCGTTGATCGATCCGTGGATGCCATCGCTCGGGAGGGTTGGGAGGCGGGGGCACACAGCACCCCCCAAAAAGCTTGTTAAAAAAAAAAAGAGGAGAGAGGGGAGAGGCAGAGAGCCGCTGTGGTTGACGGTGGTGTCCAGTGGCCGGTGAAAGGCTGCTGGCCGCTTCTTCCTCCTCCTGAGCTCCTGAGGTAGGGACGAGCACGCCTCCTGTAGCCGCTACTGTGCAGGACTGAGCATCACTCCGCGCACCGTGGAGCTCCACTAGTGTGGGATGATGATGTCGCGGGAATAGGAGCGTCAGTCTCTCCTTTTAAACGAGAACATCTATGTCTCCTGCCTGAGTCACCCTGCATTCATTTCAAGAGGGGGAGCCAAGGAAACACAGCTCCTATAGCGACTTGAAGAGGAAAAACACAAAGATCCATGCAAAATAGAAAATAAATAAATAAATAAATCTTCTCACTGAAACATTTGACCCAAAATTATAGACTTTCTAAGAAGGACAGGGAATGAGGGGGAAAGCTGCAAGTAAGCAGTGACGCGTATTTATAGCTCGTGCATGCAAACAAAATGCATGCAAACAGTTCAGCAGCTTCCATTTAAAGACACATGGCTCAACCAGTGGCTGCAGCCTAAAGAGGAGGAGGAGGAGGAGGAGGAAACTCTTCACACCTTCTGTTTTCCAGACCGTGAAGAAAGATGTCTGTGTCACTGGAGACAGAGTCAGAGAGAGGAGGGAACACCATGATGGATCCAGGTCAATATCTGACTGACTCCATCTTTGACCCTGATGTGATTCAATGATTCTGCTCAGTGATCCACTTGTGTTCTGCACGAAACTGGAAACTCTTGTTGATCTGTAAATGACTTTTAAACAGTAAATAAACGATGCATGCTAAGTGTCCACATTTTGCACACTTGTAACTCTGTTGAGTTTGCTTGCATGGATCATTTTCTGCTCATTTCTATGTAAAAATGTTTTGTTTTTTTAATTTAAAATATACATATTGTAACAGATAGATGAATGAAGGAATGAATGCAATTTTTATTGGTGACTCAGAGAGTATAAACTCTGGACACAAAGAGGGGCAGAAGCCTCAGCTTATATAGCCCCCCTCAATCAAAACAAGAAGCATATACATACGTACAAAGATATGTAACACATATACACCTACACACATGCGTGGGTATATTCATATACATACTGTAGATGCAAACATACATCTATCTTTTCACAAGTAATGATAATTGTATTACTCAATGCTCTCCACGGTTTGTTTACCCAAGAGCAAGTCTGTATTTATCTATCATCATGTCAATATTGAGACATTCTTACTGTATTTTAGTTCTTCAGGTTCCATAACTGTGTGCAACTGTATTGTAGATACTATACAATGCATACATACATAATCAAGGACACAGCTCATGAAACCACGTAAGACATTCAACAATAAAAAATATATATACACATGACTTAGGGACACTTTAGACACCTTTTCCTCTGGATTAAATAATAAATTAACATAAAATGAACACACTTTATATGAAAAGGCTATATTGCATTTGGTGGTGGGGGTGCTGGCTCCGGTGTGCACATTAAAACACTGCAACACTGCAGAGAGAAACATTAACGGTGGAGGTGAACTAAGTAGTGGATGATTTTCCATATACAATGAAAAAAAAAACATTACCCATCTCAACATTGAACAAGCGATACTGAATGCTGTTACTTGAACTTAAACTTAATGAATGCATCTACACAGGCTCTAAGGTCAGAAATCAATAGCATTCAAATGACATGTACGCAATTCAAATCAATAAACAAAGGATGTAAGGTCAGTCCACTCAGTGGTGTTTTTGTTCCTGCAAAGGTATGGAGGTAAAGAGAGGTCAAAGGTCAGATGGCTATGGGTTATACAACCGTAGAGGTTGTGGAGATGCAGGAAGGGTCGAGTGTTGTGATGATAACGCTTCATAAAACAGAATAATTTTGCATATAAGGGGGGCATTTGGACATATGATATGCACATATGGACAAGACATATGTCATCAATATTTCACATGTGCTTTTTGAAGAGTTTCACCCTCAAGCTGAATCGAAACTGTATAAATAATCACGTCTTACGCATTAGATTCAGTCCACTGCAGCTGGAACACATATGTGGTTATACTTCAAACTGCACCGTGATCTACAGCAGCTCCGCTTTCACATGTTGCATCATCAGATGTGACATTTCTGACTGATGGAGGCATAACCAACACAGACTCTGGAGCCTGATGGAAGGAGGTGTTTTTCTAGAGGTGCAGAACATAGACGGTTTTATCTGTATATGTCAGTGAAGCAGCCTACTCACGCAAGATGTTACTTAACCCCTATGATCTTCCAAGACTGAGCGCGTGAAGGCGTTTAGCTGCACAGAGAAAGTCGCCATCCTTCGTCTGAGACACTGGATCTGATGATGCACTTCAGGGCTGTGCAGCATCTTCAGATAGGTGCACCGTCGGTGTCAGGCTTCCTGGGTGTGAGTGATGGATTCATGATGGATTTTATAACCACAAAGGCACAGAGGGCCCCTGGGAGTCCAACTCTAGTTTCCTCCGTCGTCGGTGTGAGATGGCTCCTATCGCACCGTTTCACAACTCTGCCCGTGCACTAATGGGGTGCTATTCCTGTGTAATAAGCCCAAGACAGCTGCATCATCTGAGAATTTGATGACACAATTATTACAAGGCTTAAGGAAACGAGAGGAGAGGAGTGGATTTAATGCAGTTCTATTCGCTTTCATTTAGTCGTATTTTATAGCTTACTACAGTATAAACCTCATTATATCACGATGTGTATTGTATTTGTTATTCAAACCTCTACATTTATAGAATATATATGTATTATTCACACAAAAAAACCCGCTGGAGTTGCATAACTGGACTATTCGTGCATATATTTTCTTGCATAATTCGCTTACGAAGTCTAATTATGTCATAAATCACTGCTGTAGCTTCTTGTATTTTTATTTATTTATTTATTTATTTTTCTTACATATTTTACCCAAAGAGTTAATCATCTGTCTCCTTAAACCCCGGCTTGTCTCGGTGCTGCTGTTACATGTCAACTTCCCCTCAGGGATCAATAAAGTCTTATCTTATGAAAGCATGCAGACGACGGCTCAGTGATGTGGATGAAGGCACACAAGCAGGCAGGAAAAAAGGCAGGGACTATGTGTTTCTATGTGCGCGTGTTTCCTGTAGAATGGGTTATATAGGGGGTCGGCTATAGCTATTAATCAATGAAGTGGTTGTTAAACTGTCTCTGTGTTCGGCAGCCTCGTGTTGTTTCATGTGCAGCACCGAGGGGGACAGTCGTGTGTTCATATTAACTAAAGTGACTCACACACTGAATTTTAATTGAGGACGTTCTTATCTGCATTAAAAAACATGTTTTACTGGAAACTTCTAGTGTTTTGAACCAAAGACTTGGTTGACTGTTACTGGGCTGAAGCTGTCAGTCCAGTGAGTCCAGTATGTGACTGATGCAGGGGTATTATAGTGCTTTTCCATCAGGGGGCAGAGTGCACAACCATCACCCTCTCTCCACACAGCCATAGGCTACTTCAGTAAATAAATAACATACAGGAGGATGCATGAATCAGTATGAAAAATGCGTTGATTTATTGTCTCATAAACTGAATTCAAAGTTTGATTTTCTCTTGAAACATTTTTTAATCAAATGAGCAAATTAGTTGCAAGTTAATTCATATTATGAGAATAGTACAGCTATTAATTCATAACACAGCTTCTAAGTAGATATGCTGACAATTTAATCTTATATTTGGTTTAAAACAAACAGGCTGGATAGACTTATATAATATACTGTACTGTAGGTCCCAAAGTAACAAACCTGTGATCACTCCATAAATATTCACTTCCTTTTTATCATTAGTGCAATTTAAAACCCGCAATCAGGGTTCAAAATTAGCAAAACCCTTTGTGATCCACTCCATAAAAAAAATAGGGTCCAGTCAAACTTCACAAAGGAAAAAAAAAAAATCCTCCATCATTTTATGTAAAGGCGTACAATGACTTGCAACTGCTATATTTATTGCTTTTATTACTTATATTGATGCAGCTGTTTGATCGCCCCTCTGGAAACCCCTCCGGCGTCCGAAGAGGAGAGAGAGGAGCCGCTCTTATTTTCTCCACAGCTATTCTGACCACCGCGACTCTGTCACCAATCATGTCGGAACTTGAATCAACTCACCTAATTATAACTTCACAAACACTGAAATTTAGCAAACTGTGATTAAAAGAGCATTTATTTCTTGAGCCACTGCGAGTCACCGTCTTGTGAGGACTGCATGTGAATGCTGCATTCAGGTGCAGTCGGAAAACGGCCGTTAACAAACCAGATGTCATTTTAGTCATCTGCCTTGAGTCCATAATACATTATGTTTCTTTAGTGACCTATGATGGATATAAATTGAAAATGCAATTACATCAATTGTGTTGCGTCAAATATATAACGCAATATGTCCACCAAATATGTAGTTTAGGCTAATCTGGCAATAAATATTATGTTTCAATTTGATTTCTTCATGTGGCCCTTCACTCACTTTATCGGAGTCACTGTGGCCCTCTGGAAAAAATAATTGCCCACCCCTGGAAAGTTCAACCAGAGATGGTTCAGCAGAATCGAAACCTTTAAGGAAAAAAAGGCAAATTTGACTCATTCCCTTATTCCACACAATAATATGCTAATATTGCTATGATATGTGTTAAAAATGCTTTTGAGTGTATTATAACAGTTAAACACATATAAAAATATACAATACACGATGAAAAATATACAAAACAACTATACATAATTTTTGGCCAGTAAAAAATCTTTCTGGCCAGTAGATTTTTAAAGCTCACTAGCCAGTTGGCCAGTGAGCAAAAAAGTTAAGTTTGAACCCTGCCCGCAATCTTATCTTATTATATCACCAACTGCGTTTTTAATCAACTCATGTCACTGACTGTCAATTTATTTCTTATGTAATCTCTTCTGTTACTGTTACTTTCCTCCAATACTGCATACCGGATGTGTTGATTGTGTATTTTGAATGTACTTCTTAGTCTCGGCTATATTGTAAATGAGGTTGTTATCTCAGTATATTACCGAGGGAAGTATCATGAGCCGAACAAAAGTTGCAGAAACATGAAATGCACTTGTTTCTACCTGCTTGCATGTGCATTGATTTCTTTTTATTTTGTGTATCCAACACCTTTTTGCGAAGTTACAGAAGAACTTGTGAACACCACAGACATCAGACAAGACAGACAAGAGTTTTCTGCAACGTGACCTTTGAAAGATTGTTCACTCTTGAGTTTCCTGTCTCTCATTATTCCTCCTCTTGTAAGTTTTTTTTCCATTGTTCATCCAGCAGCTCCTCTCAGAGTGATTATAATGACCATTTAAAGCTCCATTCATGTGCTTGATTAGCAGAACGTCTTCTTCTAATCTGTATTCACGTTAACTCCACCACCATCATGCATGAATGGGAAACTTCACACACTGTGAATGTTGTAATGATTACACAGGTCAGGTTTAGAATAGCTTTGATTAATTATTTGATGTTTTGATGTAATAACAAAGACTCGGAGTTCCGGTGAGAAGTGGATTTGATTTTAACATTCATCCTTCGTCGTATTTCGTGTTTGTCAGTGAGTCGGCGGCGTTTAAGAGTCTGTGTCTCTCGCTGACCTGACCCCAGATCTGCCCAATGGGCTTTTCAACAGCTACCCCCCCCCTCCTCCCCTCAGGCCCCGACACAGACAGAGGAAATTTCCACTGGAGTTGTTGTTGGCCATTGGCTCTCGCTCTCCAGCTGATATGGCACTGAGTGAATGCACGACCATTTATGCCCGTTATGCCCCCGTTGTTGTTGACAGTGGGCAATAGGAGCTGACTGCTGGCAGGAATGTAAGCCGGGTGGAGAGCGGAAAAGTACTGGGGGGAGCCAACAGCAACCCCCCACCACAAACCCCATGTGCACCCCACCCCACCCCACCACTGACCAGTGAAGCACCCTCCGCTGTCTCCATGCAGGGCCATGCTCATTCAAAACAACCACCTGCAAGTGAAAGTACTCAAGAGTAATTGTTATTCAGGGATGTGTGATCTGACTTCTTCCCTCCCAGGGTCTATTCAGGCGCCAAAACCCACTGATCCTGGGTATTGATCTGATACTGATTCCTCTCTCTTTCTCTTTCTCTCTCTTCTTTTTTGCACATTTAAAATCCATGTTTCACACACTGGACTCACCTCTGTGTGAAGTAAAACAACATAAGGGGAGTAACCGAAGCATAAATGTGTTTAAAAACGGAAAACACTGCATTTCATGCTCAGTATGAGGATGTTTAGCATCACATGCACATGTGAATCTTTACTTTTCACATGAGGTAGCAGACTGTATAGGCAAATATTAAAGGTACAGTACAGTAGTGGAGGAGATCTTGTTCTAGAGCATTTTTTTTACTGGAATGCTTAAAATTAGTGATGTGCAGATTGATACTGAGATATCGATACTTCCGATACCAGGTCTGTCTGCTCTAGAATCGATACTCAAATGAAAATATCGATACTTTTGATACTTAAGGAATTTGTGGTAATGTATAGGCTATCATTAACAGAACACAGTGGAAAGTAACTAAACTATTCACATCTTGTCCAAATAACACATGATTGTTAGAAACAACTTTTTCTTCCACCTGGGTAAGTGCACCTGTCTGGTGCCACAAAGAGTGAAGACAAAGTCTGTAATATCTGAATTATAAATGATATTATAAATGAATGAAGAAAAAAAATGTTTGTTTATCATTTTCTTATTTAATTTATGGTTTTATTATTTTACCTATGTTCTTTTTTTTGTGTTTGAAACACTATTTTCGGCTACATTCTACAGTAAACAATGCCACTACCTCAATATAGTCCAGAGTTTAAAATAAATACGTTACTCTGAAGTCTTGCATCCTTAGGAAGCTATGACTTACAATACAAATACAGTACTTTTTACTATTTATTAGGTGCATTTGTACAAAGTATCAGTATTGGATCGGTATTGCCGGTACAAACCTGAATTTTACTCAGTATCGGAAAGGAAATTTGTGGTATCGAACATCACTACTTAAAATCCACTTCACACTCTGATTGCAACCAAATGCTTTTTTTTTTAATACAAAAAATGAAAAATATCAAACACCTGTTGAATGGAAGATCCTGTAAAAACACCATCCAATCATTTTGAACACCACAAACGAATTCATTGGATCGTGATCCGTCAGTCAAACTGCTATCTCCCCCTTCTGTGCGCACACTAATCACATACAAGCTTATTCTTCAACGATTAACGATACAGAAAAAGACGACACCAGTACCAGTTAATCTAATGAGACAGTTGCAGAAACGTTATGGCAGAAAAAAGTTCATGTGCTCTGGAAAGAAGACTTTTGAATTCAAAATGTAACCTGCTCAAACAGTTTTGTCAGGATCTCCTATCATTAATTAATAACTTAATACATATTTTTCCCCCTGGCCTGCATTCAGTCTCCTGTGGTCAAACATAAATGAGTCTCTGTGGGTGAGAAACCAAAGCTTTCTCTCTCCTAGCAGGAGTTCCTGATTCATTTCTGGCTTCTGCTAAAAGGACACATCCGTCTGAAGGACAACATATTTTTACCGTGACTGGCAGATTTAAAATGTGTTGCAGTGACAAGTGACAAGTTCTTTTGTGGGCTCATAAGTATTTTAAACCAGTCCAGACCACACGGCAAGCAAAACATAGAAAACTAAACACAACACATGCTGGCATTCTGGGTGGACGGCGGCCTATATATGAAAAAAACTGGTAAACGAAGATTAAATCCTGTTAGAGCACAGATGTAGTACAACAAGGAGTAAAAGAGCAAACAAATGTCATTTGAAAACAATATGACTAATACTTGTTTTGATTTGGTGAAGCAGGGACCAGCTGATTATCTGCTGGGAGCTGGCGAAGCTGAAATGAGCCGTGACATTTCGCGTATTTCTGACATTTTGCTGCAATAATACTCTTTTTTTTCTCTCTTTCTCTTTTTCTTCTTTCTTTTTGCTTCCCACATTCAACTACAAAATGTGTAAACTGATGTTTTGATGGTGAGACAAGCCTGCTGCTGCACGGCCTCGGCTTTATAACGACAATCCCAACTGTACTGACACAGCCGACAGTTATGTAATGGGAGATTTGACCAGGACACTGTGTTCCCTGACAAAGGCATTTTCTATTCAAACTCATTGGTGTCAAGCTTCCGGGAGGGGGGGGGGGGGTGATCATTCACAGAGGTTGAACTTCAGTCCATCAGGACAGGAGGACATAAACAAGGAGCAGTGGCGTTATCACCCAGATGTGGATGTAGGTGGACAACATGTTGTAATGATATAATAATGAGGCTAAAAGTTAAGGTCGTGTTCTGCACGTAGCCTGATACCTGCTGGCTGCCACCTCCCCTGACCTCACCTATAGCCTATTTATCTATTAGCTGTTAGCTTTCACTTTTCTGTAGCCATTCAACTTAAAAAAGCATAAATACTACTGTTTCATAACTTTAAAAGCAAAAAGAGGAGCCTAATTCCTGAAAATCCTCATTTTACGATGGGGAAATAAGCCACATAAGCCACATTAAAGCAGGTTTTATGATGACGACGGCGGCCTTGTGGTCACAGATAGAGAGCTGGAGAGAGTTAACAAGGGGTCTGAGGACAAAAGGCCGTTTTATGCTGTAAAGATTGTAAATCTCTCTGACACAGATTTAGGCACAGAGGATAAAACACAGGCCCGGTTGTTTTCACATGATGTGTTGTGTCCCCTCTGGAGACACAACACTTTCACACAAAAAAAACATATACCCCAGCTGGTTTGTGGTTTGTGATTTGTGGTGTGGATGGGACACCCCACACACACACACAAACTCATAGCCTACACACACCCCTGCCTGTCTGTGTGTGTGTCAGCAGGTGAAATCACACCTGCTGCTGATGGCACATCTGCACCTGCAGCTGGAAACACAGGTCGACCAGATTACTGATATTATGATAATAATAGTAATGTTTCAGCAAATAGATGCAACATTTATTTTTGAAAAGCATCCTAAAGATAAATTAAGAAAGTATATTTTGTTATTTTTATAAATCCATTCATTTTTTTTATTTAAAAGATAAATTAAGATATATTTTGTTATTTTTCTCTCATGAAATTAACATTTTTAAACCCACTTAGGCTACTTACTGAAGGAAATAAATGGCTGTAAACATTAGTGTCAGTATCAAACGAAAGGACCCTTACACAACCTCCAAATCAAAAAGGACAAATGTCTCCTGAGGGAGATTCCTGTCTGGGAGCACCCAAAACTTCACTAGACCCGCCCCCTCCGATGATTTCTATTGGCTAATGTGGGAGGTAAATAACAGAGATCCTGTCCTCTGATTGGCTGGGAGCTCACTGGGGGAGGGGGTTTGTGTTTGCAGCGGGTCCCTCCCTTGTTTTCATTCGACTGCATGATAACAGGCTCGACCAGAGTCAGACTGGACGTCGTGGTCGCCACTGAACAGCAATAATGAAGTTCGTTCGCTTTATAATGAAAAACGCCGCCTTGGCCAGCGTGCCCAAACACATCGAGCATTTCTCCAAGTTCTCCCCCTCGCCGCTCTCCATGAAGCAATTCATCGACTTCGGTGAGTAATTCATCAGCGATTGACTGGTGTTTTCTGGTGCAGCAGCAGCAGCTGGTTACGTTGTGGTGGTGGTGGTGGTGGTGGGAGCTGCTTCGGTTTGATTCACTAAATGCACAACAGCACGATTGTGTGTGAACATCGTGACAACGTAAAAATCGTGAACATCTGCCGTGAGCAGGCCGAGCTGCAGCGGCGGTGGCTGGCTCTGGGTCTGGCTCTGGGTCTGGGTGTGCATGCTGCTCACACAGCACCAGAGTTGCATCAGATCTGAGGACAGCTCAGGCTGCACTGTGTGGGGCCCTGTGACACTGACATAGGCTACACTGCTCCTATTGATTATTTATCATCACTGAAGTCTTATAAATCACGTATCATACAGATAGTGCAGAGGAAATCATATAGAGTTTACATGAGTCATTGGCTTGAATTATGTAATATCACTGTTTACACTTTGTTTCATGTTATTTAGGTTTAAACTAATATATTCTCATGTCATGTTTATCCAATCAAGGGTTTGAACACAAAGTCCATCAGTTTCTCTGAATTTCTTTCAAGTCTGCAAACTTTAACATTATGAAACCTGAAAAACTATCACTATCATTATTGATTGGCATTCTGGTCTGTTTTTGAATGATCTTATAATCATTTCAGTCTCTAAAATGTCAGAAAATTGTTTTTCCAAATCTGAACTGCTGGTTAAAGTTCAGCAAAGAGTGCAAAAAAATTAAATATATTAAATTTACTATCAAGAAAGAAGCTGTAAACGGTGTTTCTTTGCCATATCTCACTTTAAAAAATGAGTAACCGATTCATTTCTTGCCAATCAGCTTATCAATGAAGGGCTTCAGCTCTGATCAATATCCTCTCTGTGTTGTGTTCAGGTTCCATCAACGCGTGCGAGAAGACATCCTTTGTGTTTCTGAGACAGGAGCTTCCTGTCAGACTGTCAAACATCATGAAGGAGATCAACCTCCTGCCCGACAGACTGCTCACCACCCCGTCTGTGCAAATGGTTCAGAGCTGGTGAGTCCAACCTGGAAAGAACCAGATGTGGCCTACGTGTTGTTGTTGTGTGGACTCAGTTATGCAACATCTGTACTCTGCACAGGGTGTTCTTATGAAACAGGAACCTCCTTAGATAAAAAAAATTGGGGGAGTGAGAAGTTCAAACTTGTATCTCACCCTTTGTGATGATAATCCAATAAAAGCTGAAATGTGACGCCAGCCAGATGTCATCCATGTATGTGCTGGCTTGTTTACTGCCGTTCACTGGGACGGTGTATATTCCTAGTGTGTCAACGTCATGCTCAGGATTACAAAAGCAGCCTTTGACCAAGTTGTACTCCTTCCAACTGGCTGGGTGTGTGTGTGTGTGAGTGTGGAGGTGGGAGGGGGGGTTGGGGCGCGGGAGCTCGGCTGTGAACTCTCCCCTAGTTTCACGTCACATGATCACGTGACCTTGTTTTCACCAGTGCTGCTGCTTTCCTATATGCAAGGAATGCACCATGACCAAAAATACTTTCCCTGAGGTCATGCTTGACGTGTTTATGTTTGTTTATCTCTCATTTCACCAGGTACATCCAGAGTTTAATGGAGATCCTTGAATTCCTTGACAGAAACCCAGATGATCACAGAGTCCTGGATGCGTAAGTGTTGAATATTAATGAGACACAGCAGCCCATTGGTGCACTTATGTTATAGTGAGTGTGGATCCTTGTTTACGATTCTCTGTGTCTCGTTCTCTGCAGGTTCGTGGACGCCTTAGTCACCATCAGAAACAGGCACAACGATGTAGTGCCAACCATGGCCCAGGGCATCATCGAATACAAAGAGGCCTTCCCCCATGACCCAGTAACCAACCAGAACATCCAGTATTTTCTGGACCGCTTCTACATGAGCCGCATCTCAATCCGCATGCTCATCAACCAGCACAGTGAGTCGCCTCGGGGACGCTCTGATCAATTTACTGCAGTTTATGTGCAAAAATTATTGTGTTCAGACTAAACAAACCTTGTTTGGAGTTTTGTTTTTGTTCTTTTCCTCATGAAATTGATATCATCCAATGAGGCCTTGCCGTATTATTATGCTCAATCTTTTGCTCGACACACACAGGGGAAAGAAAATCTACCTTGGAAAATCATTAAAAGCTAATTATATTGCTATACAGTGCTGCTTACACTGCTTATACAGTATATAGTATATTGTAGCTGTCTTACCTCACAGGCTGCATAACAGATAATTAATCCTATTTTTCATTTTGACTCCAGTAACACTTAACTTAATGTTTATTTTTTTGCTCCTTGTTCTCTGCAGCTCTTATTTTCGACGGTACGACCAACCCTGTCCACCCCAACACCATCGGCAGCATCGACCCCCACTGTGAAGTCACAGATGTAGTCCAGGGTAAATATGGAAGCACCGATAACAGTTTAAGTTTTAAGTTTTGATGTGTTAAAATGATTTGCTTTGTAATTTTAAAGGACATTTTCTCACCCTTATTATTATGTTGTTTACTGTGACTGGAGTGTGACATTATCACCTCATGCTTTTTTCTCAGATGCCTTCCACAGCGCCAAGATGCTGTGTGACCAGTACTATCTCTGCTCACCTGACCTGATACTGCGGGAGATGAACAGTGAGTTTACTTTGATTAAATCCGGCAGGTTAAACACAAACCCACTTTGTTTTTTACTCGTCATGCCGACACAACCCCAGGGGGTGGTGAAGCATCCTCATAATCCTGTTGAAGAGATTTAAAATGAAGAGCAAACACAGCCAAGCCTTCTGCGTGTGTGTGTGTGTGTGTATATACATACAGTACAAGCCATCGTATGTAAATTAGCATTCAGCCAGATGGACCTGATGGGGCTCTAATTATAGCAGCGAGGCTGAAGTAATGGCTCAGTGAGCCCCGGCTGACTGCATCAGACAATATTGACACATGACAGACCCTCTTCTCTCCATCCACACAAAACTGAACAGCTACAGCAGAGCAGAGCAGAATAACGGCCACTGATTGAGCATTAATTTTAAAGGTTATAGTTACAACTTTTTTTTTTATCAGAATGGTTAATTTAATAGAATAGCATTAGTACGTTGATGTCACGTGAGGTGGAGCTCAGAGGTTGCCGGATCGTGATAGCTCTGTGGAGAAAATGGCATCGTGCTAATGCTAATGCTAATGCTAATGCTAACTAACGGTCAGCCGGTACTGTAATATTTCCGGTGCAAACGTGGTGCTGTGGGTTTGTCAGGTTCACCTGCGGATGAGTTAGTGTAAAATGATTCAAATGTGGTGTCTGCTGTCAACACCAGAGCTGCTGCTCATTAAATACGGTTAGCATTAGCTTAGCTTTAGCTACTAGCCGTTCCCTACTAGCTGGGAGGAATTACACTTGTAGCTAACCCCTTTAAAGAAAGTGAATGAAATTAAGAGACTTTCTTTTCCCCCTTTCTTATGCAGATAAGAAGAACAGCGACTCAATAAGCATTGTATACGTGCCCTCTCATCTTTATCACATGCTGTTTGAGCTCTTTAAGGTAGGATATCACACTCAAATAAAAAAATAAAATAATTCTAACATCAACTTTAAATTGAGTTTTATTTCATTGCCCTTTCTTCTTTTCACCTTTTGTTTGCAGAACGCAATGAGGGCCACAATTGAGACTCATGAGAACAGCAACAACCTCCCACCCATTAAAGTGATGGTGTCTCTGGGAGGAGAGGACATGTCAATCAAGGTGAGTTAAGACAGATGAATAATGCACGCTGGTTATATTGGGACATAAAGATAGCGCTGATCAAACCGTCCACAGCGGATAACACTGTCCTATCTATAGAGCCGCTGCAGAAAAACAGCAGCAGAGTCCGTGCTCGGCTCCTCCCTTCAGTCTTTATGGTGTGGACTTTGTTTTGTGTAGTTGTGTGTGTTTGTGCAGGCGCCTCCACCAGTTTCCTCCCATAATGTTCACATACTGAAAGCAGGTGGTTCAGAAATTCAACACTGTCTGCAGGAGAGAACGGGAATGTGGGTGTGTCTTTATAAGTTTAAGCTGAGTGTGAACCAGGACACATTTAGCAGGTTTAATGACGTCTGTAAAGATTAGAAAAAATAATGTCATTGCATAAGTGGACTAATAACTGTGCCTTTGATTTTTTTTTTTTAGGCTAAAAGTCTCACTTTTTTTTTTTTACTTCTGTAGTCGTCACCCAAATCTTTCCGTAAATCTGTTATGTAACGCGTTGTTCACCCTCAATTAAACTCATCGCCCACTGGCAAACTAAGCTATTAAGCTCTGATAAGATTAGCTACATGGGCTGTGCGCCTTCAGATTCATAGAGCCTTTAAAACCTTGTCTTAACGCCAGTGTGTTACTAAGACGTTTTGTCACCCAGACATCTGGCAACAAGTGAAAGTGCCAGACAATACACACAAAAAATGTTGTTTTATAAAAGAGTAAATCATTAGTAATGTGTTTTTTTTTCTTTTAAAGGTGGATTAGTAAGGATTAGACTCAGTTCCCTTTAGTTTTACTGTCTTTCAGCTCATTGTTTTGGTTTTACTGCTCACAAGTTAAATGTTTTATCTCAGTTTTAATCTCTTTCCAACATTTTCCTGTTGGTATGGTACCATTAATATTGTGATTTCCTGATTTTACTGCAAATAAAACCTCCAGTTCCCCACGATAATATGATATATTGCGATATTTCAACTTGAGATATTACATTTTCTCCTGGGCCTACAATGTTTCCACCAGCAACCTTTGACACACAGTCCCCAACCTTGACATCATGTGGTGTAAACAAGCACGAAGCTACTTAGTTTCCCACCCTTGAGTTGCGGCCAAGTGTTGGTGAAAGATAAGCTCTTGTCTGCTGGCATCACCTCCACCTCACCTTTTTTCATGCACGTACCCTCTCTCTCCGTCTGTGTCTTACACCTCTATTTCCGTCTGTTCTTAGGTGAGCGACACGGGCGGCGGTGTCCCGTTTCGTAGGATCGAGAACCTGTTCAGCTACATGTACTCCACCGCTCCTGCTCCACAGATAGGAGACCACACACGGCCTCCGCTGGTAAGAAGGGGATTTCACTTTATTAATGCATCTGGGGCGGTGCGTGGCGCAGTGGTTAAGGCAGCCGCCCCATATATATATGCAGACGCAGGCGTCCCCGGTTCGCGTCCCGCATCGGGCAGACCTTTCCTGCATGTCATTCCCCTCTCTCTGCCTCCCCCTTTCCTGTCTATCTCTACTAATCTATCAAATAAAGGCATAAAACGCCAAAAAAAAAAAATAAAAAACACTTTATTAATGCATCTGCACTTTGGAACAAAATTGTAAATTGCCCCATTTGCCGTTTGGATAAACTGTTGTGCAGCCCACGGGCGTCGAAAGCGCTCATTTAGCCTCGTATTCAAGCTCCGCTGTTTAAAGTTTAAAACCCTGGCATCATTCTTTCCCTCAAAAAATGAATGATCTACAATGCACAAAGCAAACTTGACAAAAGACCTGTCTGTTCCATGGAAAGCGCTTCTGCTTGCAGTGTGACACAGAACAAATCCTTCTTAAACCCTTCATCTCCTCTGTCTGTCGTCGCGCACACAGGCTGGCTTCGGCTACGGTCTGCCCATCTCTCGTCTCTACGCCAAGTACTTCCAGGGGGATCTGCAGCTCTACTCCATGGAGGGCCACGGCACAGATGCTGTCATCTACTTGAAGGTACGTACGCCCGACGTGGCGGTCCGTGCATGAAACTGTGACAAGATGCCAAGAGTTTGAAAGTCCGCCGAGAGACACAGTTGGCTTGTGACATGTCGAAGCAAACTCTGCACAGCTTCCTCAGGTGAGACGGGCCATTGACATCTTATCTTCTCCTCCCTCCAGGCGCTGTCCACAGACTCCGTCGAGAGGCTGCCAGTCTACAACAAAACCGCTCTGAAGAACTACAAAATGTGCCAGGAGGCCGACGACTGGTGCATACCCAGCAAAGAGCCCCTGGATCTGAGCAACTACAAGGTAGCCAAGTGAAAAAAGAAGAAAAAAAACCAACAATAGTTGCGCGGCTCTGGTGCCTTCACCCCACAAAGCTTGCAGAGTAACTGTCTTCATGCTCCCATGTCTTCATCTTCCAAGGCAGATGGGTACAGCCTGGACTTAGCAGTAGCATGTTCGTGCTGTTTTCAGTCCCTCCTGTCCTTCTGGGTCATTCATGAGAAAGTAGACAAATAGAAAAACTGCTACTAACAGAGAACACTTGTCTCAAACATCTCCGAGGGGCGGGCGGGGCGGGGTGGTGGTGGTGGTGGTGGTGGTGGTGGGTGTCAACATCAGCCAAGATGGCGTGTCACCCGAGCCTTACAGTAGCAACTTTCACCCAAAGGCGTGTTTCATTGAAAGTACTTGAACTATTTAAACTAATACTCCAGTTGCACCTTGTTAAAAAAAATTGAAAAGTACTGTAATAATGTGGAGTCTGTAGGTTTGAACAAACGTTTGACTTTTTGAAGTTGAGTGAGTTTTGTGCTTTCTGCGTGGATATTTGCAGCAGCGGTGACGGCGGCTTCTCTTTTTTTTTTGCAACATTTCGCTCTTGTCTGATAAGATACAGTGTTATCTTAACATCCGTTTCCTTTTGGACCAGGCTGAATGTAATCCACTCCTCTGTGCATTAATTATCATTAATTACAGAGATAAAGAGTATTATATGATACGGTAGGAACTGCAGCTCTGTGGGGCCGAAGTCCTCTCTGATGTAACACATTTCACAGGAGTAGAGGTCTTAGTGGGTCAATGCATTTGCACCCAAACCCAGAACTGAACCAAACCAGTGAAATCTGGATCTAACTGTACCTCGGTCTGTCTGCCGATGACATCACTCAGCTAATATTTAACGGAGCGTCTCGGCTCTCTCATGCTAACGTTATGACAACGTTGAAAGTTATAATACACATCATGTCAAACAGACCCAAGACCAGCTGTAATAGATTATAATGTGAACTGACCAGGAACTGTGCAGCAGCAGCAGACCCTGGGT
This sequence comes from Decapterus maruadsi, assembly GCA_030347415.2. Classification (NCBI taxonomy): domain Eukaryota; kingdom Metazoa; phylum Chordata; class Actinopteri; order Carangiformes; family Carangidae; genus Decapterus; species Decapterus maruadsi. The sequence continues at coordinate 4,156,421 of CM064888.1, read as the reverse complement.
CAGATATAGGGCCTTAGGGTTCGGGTGCAACCATGAAGACCTCTAGCCTGCAGTTGAATGCTTTTTTTTTCTAAGCAGATTTCAATGGAGGCCAATGTTATTATTAAAAACCCCCCCAGAAGGCAGTTGTATGTCATGTTTGAGTTGTGAACCAGTCTGAGGTCAGTCTGGGATCGTTAATGACGCTGTGCCATAAGGACAAAAATGCCCTGGGTCCATATGTGTTTTCTTTTGTATTATATTTATCTTAATCATCACAGTCTGTATGTAAAAGGTTGATTTTTATAGCGATACTTTTGTGACAGAAATGATTGTATATACTGTAAATACAAGACGACGAATAATAATAATGATAATAAATAAAAAAAAGAACAAATTTAATCACCAAACGCTCCTTGTTGTTATTGTGTGTGTGTCATTTGATGCCCTCGGTGTGGGATTAGACCAGCAGTCAACAGGGTACAGACGGGGGGGGTTATACTGTATCAGTCAGAGGTTGGGGTGTTTTCATCTCGCTGTCACAGGATCTGTTGTCAAGGTGGATGAGATCATGTTCAGGCAGCTCGACCCTGCAGCCAACTCAGCAGCAAGGCATGACTAAACCGCATACAGCTGCGTAACTGGACACAGGGAAGATGGATGTCGGGAGGGTTTCCACTCCATTGGTGGGTACAAAGAGTTCTGCTGCTGCTGCTGCTGCCAGGAAATGACAAGCTTGTCTTCAGAAACTTGCTGTACTTTGGTCCGGAGCCCAGTCAGGCAGAGGTCGGCACCAGGAATCAGCCAGTCAGTCACGGGCCTGCAGTCTTTTATATCAGAGGCATGTGAGACTCATCCAGAGCTCTAATAATAAACTCTAAAGTCTTCTGGCTTCATGTGTCATGTTTTTTTTTGTTATGCCTTGATGACTTTTTTATGTTTTTTGGGGATTGTGTGTCCGTCCATCTCATTCTCATGTGTGTGATGTCTCTGTACGGCCGAGAGGGAATTTCTTCCTCTTCAGATTTGTCAGAAATATTCACTTGGGCTCAAGAATGAGAATGAGTGATTCAGTTCAGCGGCCAAAGGTGAAAGGTCAAAGATCACAGTGACAGTTTGGAGAAAGTGCTCCGGCTTGGCTCATTCCGACTTAACCTGATTTTGGTTGTTGGTTTTCAGCTGTTTTTTGATTGGTTGTTAGGTATTTGTTATTGGTATGTTGGTTTTTTAGGTGCATTATTTGGTTTGCAGACATGTTCTGATCACTTGAGACACATTGCATCGTCATTTTTCACAATTTACCTATAATTTCACTGTGGTGTGACTGATGTAAAGCTGTACCTGAATCAGAGATTCTCAGGTGACACAAAAAACATTCCTGCAGCAAAAATGTTGCTCAATGTTGTGAAACAGTAAACATGTTTGCTGCTTTTAAAGGGATAGTTCAACATTTTGGCAAATTGCCCCATTGCCATAATCCCTATAGTGTTAGGAGGTAGTTGGTTGTGAATGTGCAGGTCACAACTTGTCCACCAGAGTGTTTTGGAGTTGTTGGATTGTGTATTTGATGAGTTTGATGAGGGAAACCAAGAAATCCCATCTGAGCCGTTCTAAAAACAGCTTGCACCGACAATTAAAGGTAACGAACCTTCTCCTGAAACTGTAGAGATTGTGGAAATGGACCAATTTGCCAAAAATGTTGAACTATCCCTTTAAGGTTCAAAACCCAAAGGTTGGAAATCACTCCTCTGAAGTGGGGAGGGGTTAAATCCAATAAACCTGAGGCTGACGTTGCAGTTTTTTGGGGCTCTTTGGAGTCTGGACTGTGTGAACCAGGAGCCATAAAACAACTTCTGATGACTGTATTGATCACAGCCAGGAGACCACTTCCAACAAACTGGAAAATCCTCCTCTAGTCCGATCGGTTTCCTGAGGAGATCAGAGCTGTTTCACCTTTTACTGATAAAACTGTTCAAATGAAACTTTGTTTACAGTATTTAAAATAGCTTGCTACCGTATGTTTTCCTCTCTAACTTCCTCCACATCATGTGCCCTGTTAGCTGATATGGTGCGTACATGTAATCTGGCTCTATGCTGTTTTTTTTTTTATCCTGGGATGCCGATGTGTTTACATTGATGAACGTAATGTCCTACGGGTGGCAGCTGTCAAGTGGAGCATTTCTAACCGTCAGTGCTGTGCTTATGTGAGCAAACAGGGCGACGGCAGCAGCAGCAGCAGCTGATCCAAATATGGCCACTGAGCCGGGGTGTTTACCGCCCGGCCGCCACAGCTACATCGAGGAGTGGAAAGAATCCAGCAGTTCCCCCCCCCCACTCTCACACACACACAGACATACATACCCTCTATCTATCTATCTCACACAAACAAAAGGCTGATAAACTCTCCATAGCAACAGGAGAGGCGACAGCACGGCGACACAAACACTATGTTCAATATCTGCAAAAGCGTGTGCAGTGATTCAAACTTATTTGTACGTGAGGTGTGAGTCAGCTGTAACACCGGCTATTGTAGTAATATGATGGGTGGATGGATGATGTTGTTGACTTGATATAGCCCAACAAAAGAACGCACGTACTTTGCTGTGCCAGGACAAACAACCTGGCTCCGCTTCGTCAAAACCTCCCAGTGACCTGTGGCCTGATGCCCCCCTCACCACACATAAACACGCACACAGAGCATCAGCATCACTACATCACAGCTGCCAAACATCTCCTCAGCCTGTGTGAGTGTGTGAAAGCGGGCTGTCAACACCATGGAGCTGCCAACATGGAGCGGCCATGTTGGTTGTTTGACGTCAGCAGAACTGTGATCAAGCCTGTGCGGTGCTGTTGTCACTTTTCATGAGAACAACCGAGTCTCGAGACCACGTTTTCAACGTATTTTTTAGAACGGCAGAGCAGAGCCGTGAGCTGCTAAGAGCCACACTACGGAGGCTAATGGGATTTCTTGGTTTCCCTCATCAAACTCATCAAATACACAATGCAACAACTCCAAAACGCTCTGGTGGACAAGTTGTGACCTGCACATTCACCACTCTATGAGATAATAACTCAACGTTACCACACACAGTTGTTTTAGAGGTAAATTCATGCAAAACCGTTGATGCACATTGCCTTCAGGGACAGTTTTTCAGCAAACTGTCTCTGTATTTCCCTCTAAAACAACTCTGTGTGGTGACGTTGTGTTATTATCTCATAGCGTGGTGAATGTGCAGGTCACAACTTGTCCACCAGAGCGTTTTGGAGTTGTTGGATTGTGTATTTGATGAGTTTGATGAGGGAAACCAAGAAATCCCATGAGCCTCCGTAGCGTAGCTCTGAGCAGCTCGCAGCTCTGCTCCTCCGTTCTAAAAACAGCTTGCACCGACAATTAAAAGTAACAAACCTACTGCTATGACTATAGGGATTATGGCAATGGGCCAATTCGCCAAAAAAAAAGTTGAACTATCCCTTTAAGATAATTAAAATTTTTCTACAAAAGTATCTGCTTGTGTAACCATCTGAAAAACTTGGTTGCACCAGTGTCAACAGTGGCAGACGTTTGGAAACGGGTTCTGTGCTGTTGTTCTGTTAAATCCAAACTTTGTTTCAATTAAATACGGTTTAGATATTATATGAAATCATATTTTCCTTTTAGCTGAGGAACAAAGCAACATGATTATTATGATTACAGTAATTGTCTTGCATTAGTTTGATCTCGGTCTTGGACTTGGTCTTGGTGTTGACACGTTCTCGGTGGTCTTGACCACAACACTACCCTCTAGTGGTCGGTTTGGTAGAGACATCCACTTCCCTACAGGTTGATTAGTTTATGCATGTACATGTAAGAAGTGTGTGCAGATATTTAAACTCTAAGATGAGTTTAAATCATCACAAATTATCACTTCCTGGGAATAAATGTTCTTTTTCTCAAAACAAGAAGCCAAAAACAACCAACCAACCAACAAAAAAAAAACAAAGAAAAAAAAAGGTTTTGAATTAGTAAAATCATTCTGTTTGATTACACAATGAGTGAGTGAGAAGCCATATAATTGTCGTTTTACATAACTGTTGTTGTTCCCAGATGGATCTTAGCTGCGGCTGTTGTCGTCTTGTGCTGTCGGCTGCCCAGGGAAACACGGATTCTGTGACTGTGAGCTTTGTTCGCTGATGTTTTCAAAGCCACGAGGCAGATGGAACGTAAAAATTCATACATTATGCAACGACTATTTTTTATTTTTTTCTCCCAGATGTTGTTTAGTGCAGACAGATCTGTGCTGAGCTTCTGTCACACACTCACATAAAGGGAATAGGACATTACATCACATTAAAACCAATTACTTACGAAGTTGGATGACAAACTCAAGTTTTGTTTGGGAATTTGTTTTGTTTTTTTTGGAGGAGGAGGAGTGGGTTCAGGCGGCGGTGGTTCGTTGGTGGCGTCCTTACTGTACATGTCATTTCTCAGGTAAATAAGGGTTTCCGTCTTCTAGAAAAGTGAATATTTGCTGCTTTTCTTTACTAGGAAATGTACTAAATTTGTGTGTTTTTAGACAACACATGACATTTGATGTCATCTTATGACTTGTAATGGATATATTTGGTAAATTAAATGCATGAAATTTAACAGATAATAATCAACAGGTGAGCTGATGATAAACTATAAATTGGCTATTAAGCTCTATGCAAAATAAAGTACTGCATGCTGAATTTCAAGGTGCATCATTTCTTCTACATCATGTCAGTCTGGGCTAGAAATCCTCACTGTGCTGTGTGTGTGTATGTGTGTTGCAGGAGCTGGAGCTGGAGAGTGTGAGGTGTGAACAAACAACACTTGAGCAGCAGTAGCAGCAGCAGCAGCAGCAGCAGGAAGCTCTGACTCAGGTCGTCTCCATATAGTTCTCCCTCCACGCAGCTCCATACTGCGCGACAGCTCCTGAATGTGTCACTTTTTCATTCACAGAGCTCTGAGGAGAAGGCTCACATGTAAGTAGGTCAGTATAAGAAGGAAAAAAAACATTCTTTACATAACGCTGAATGACTCATTCATTCCTAATTCTTAAAGTGCTGCAGGACGCCAGCCGGGAAAATGTCACTAAATGTAAACTAGTGTAAATGTCTCTTGTTGTCCAGGGACAAACGTCCTCACTTGTGGTAGAAATGATGAGCAGGAGGACTCAGGGAGAGAGAGTGACCCCTTCTGGACCAGACCTGACAATGACACCAACACAGGTTAAAGATGTCTGACTGGATTTCCTGTTTAAATGCATTTTCTTGCAATTATAACACTGACTATTAAAGTTATCTTTTAATCAAATGGTGTCTCAAGGAAATTTCAGTCAAACGCAACTGGACTTGGTTATTCTAAGACAAATGGCCTGCATGAATAAGAATATCCACAGGCTGGTACTGCAGAACTAAAATATGATTAGATGTAATATGATTTTTGATAAATATCTCTTTAAAAAACAAACTTGTGTCACTGTAACTTTAATGCAGGATGTACTATATATGGAGATGGTATTTTCCTGTATCGTCCACTAGGTGGCGCACTGATACCAGAAGAGGCCTGAGGGACAACTGCTCCTGGTGCAGAACAGGAGCCTTCAAACAGGAGGAGGCCTCACCCTGACTCCTCCAGATCAAAAGGAGGGGATGTGTTTACTCATGATAACAGTTCAAGGTCTGTATGGATGGATTGAAGAATAAAACAACTTGTGTCAAAACTGTAACTACTTTTTTTTATTCATATCCTTCTGTTTTTAAAAAAATCTGACAGCCCTCATTTTTCCTTTTATGGTAACAGAGGGCATCATTAAAGTCGAGCCAAAACATTATGGTTTCCCTCCGAGTGTTTTACAACTTAGAGGTGGCTTCGTCATCGCGGAAATATGTATCAGAAACAGCGGAGCAGTGGTCTTCAGAAATACCAGTAATGCTTTTCAACTTACACACACACACACACACACACAGTCGGGGCCCGGTCTGACCAACACCTCTCCACAGGGTGGGGGCGGGGCTGAGGGGCGCGTGGGCGGGGCTTAGCGGGGCAGCGTGTAATCCCATTGGCGGACGGTCGGTGTGTGTGTGCGCGGAGTACACCGGGGGAGAAACTCCAGGAAAACGGAGGACGGAGCTGGCTGGCTGGCTGGCGCACGATGCAACTGGGACCGAGGAAGCAAACTTTGTATGGACATGAGGATTTTTTGGGGATAATTCACTTTTTTCTAACAGAAAACTAGGATTTCTAAGCAGGAAAAACTGCGCTCGGGAGCTTCAACTTCCACTGTTTTTCTTTCTTTCTTTTTTTAATGACCGTTTTTCGACTTTAATTAAACATGAGTGAAATTACAGTTTGACTTTTTATAACCGGACGGATGGAAATGCGCACAGCTGTCCACTGAGGGAGAGGAGGTGCTCGTGAAGCCCGCCAATGGTCACCTACTGTCGGCACTTCAAAGCGACCTTTTGATTCGACACTTTTCTCTTCTTTTTTTCTTTTTTGTTGTTATTATTTCCAACGTAACGTTAAAGCTACGACCGGGAGAGGAGGAAACATGGCAGAACACGAGAGCCTGGAGTTTGGAAAAGCAGACTTTGTTCTGCTGGACACCGTGTCTATGGAGGAATTCATGGCCAACCTTAAACTCAGGTAAGCGGTCGTTCACCTTTGTAAATCCACAGGGGGGGAATTAATAAGGCCCGGTGCTCAGGAGGGAGCCGTGTCTGTGTGTTCACCGGCTCTGAGGTCACATTTACCTCATGTATGACTTCATTTTTATTTTTTTAGCCAAGTGGTTGGTTGTCATTCAACAGGTGCTACCGTGTTGTAGCCTATCGTGTCTCTCAGGTTAACGCTGATACTCAGACAGCTGCTTTGTTTTGTTTTATCTTTGATGGATGTTGTCACTACACCTGTGTTTCAATCAGCTTCAGCTCCCACGTGTGTTTAAAAGTGCAACAATAACCCGTCTGTATTCAACGCTGCTGTCTGTCACAATGAGCCACACTGTTGTGTTGATGGAGCACATTCCTACCGGTGCCTCCTTTCGATCCAACCGGTCGGTGTTACCCGGTGAAACCCGGTGAAATATGCAGAGACAGAGTGAGACACCACCCTAACCATACACACAGAGACACACACTTGCAGACCGGTTCCTGTCAGCTGTGTTGTCAGTGGCCTGGTGTCAAGCAATGATGTCAAGCATGCTTTGTGAATGAAGAGGAGAGATGTGTGTGTGTGTGTGTGGAGGGGGTTGGCGTTATGTTTCAAATTTGGGGCTGTGGCTTGGAATCAGTTTCCTCCTCCTCTCCCTCTCTTCACCTCTGCCATCTGGGATGAAAGTGCAAACTGATCTCTGATGATGATGGGACTTTTAGGACTTTCTTCTTTTTCTTTTCAGGACTCAGTGGTTGTTGGAGACACTTTTCTCCAGGTGTCAGGAGAGACTCTTAGATGCAGTGTAATCATTTACCTGCATGCCATTATTATGATGACAGATAAGAGTGGAGAGCAGTGATGTTGCAACTGTGACACTTAAGTTTGATGGAAAACGGCCTAAAAAACATCCTTTCACGTCTAAATTTAAGGATGTATAGAAAAAGAAACCAAATATGTCTGCCTTAACTATATAATACATGTTAAATAGCAAATAGCACCTGTTACGAGTCTTATATCTATTAATGTTGGCAGATTTGATTTGTGTAAACTGAATGCCATACTGACTTAATACTGAAAATGTCTTCAAGAAACCCTCAAATATCATAGTCTTCTGTGTTTTTTTATAGAGTGAAGTTACTTACTTGATTGAAGATAAAATAAAATGGATCTCCTGAGAGTTTACAGCTCGACAAGAAACAGCCTGTAAAGGAATGGAGCAAAGAAAAACTTTATAATAAAGTTAGAGAAGTAGTTATTTGACATTAAAAGCTTTTTACATTAAAACCTTACAGGAAGCTGTGCACATGAACAGTTAGTGAAGAGTCCAGTTGTGTTGGCGGGATGACAGTTTGAAAACCTGATTGATGTGCATTGGTTTTCTTTGTTTTTGAGATTATTTGCGTTGGATCTGGTTTGTAGTAATTTAATGTGCAGACTGCTGGACCTGCTGTGGTTGTAAACTTTCATCATAATCATGTCACTGTTTTTTTTAAACATGATTTCTCAGCACGGCGCTCCTGCAGCAGTAGCGGTTGATAAATTCAAGTTTTCAAGCCAGTTCCTGTGCCGTATTTTAAACACGCTGCCAGTAATGACTTGTAGAATAAATATTTGGGGGGTTTTTAAGGATGCAGATTGGTGGAGAGGCTTCTCCTGCGTGGTTTCCCTTCTATGGCCAAACGTGGAGAACTACTAGAGATTATTTAGAGTTCTTAAAAGGAGAGTCCTCCACGGTTGCTTTCTCTAAATGAAGACAGTTTGTGTTTATATCCCCTTGTTAAATCAAGTGGAAGGGCGATTTTTAAGAGCTGCTTGAAACAAATCCCTTCAACGTTAATCAGCTGATCCTCTGCCTCCTCCGCCTCAGAGGCACATTCATGAACTTCTCCTGCTTTCATCTGGTTTAAATGTGTCTGTTGTGATCTTTTACCCACTTGTGTAAGGTTTAATTCATGGTTGGAAGTGTAAAATCAGGTATTGGACTGGCTGTATAGACATTTTAAAGAGTTAAATATAGCTTTATTTGTCATGTTCTTGTGGCTGTGAATAGAAAACGGATTGAAAAAGTGGATTATAATTAGTGGATGTCACTTCAACAGGTGGAAAATGGACCTACAGTAATGATGATGTTGCAAGGTATCCTTCATGTTCTTTGCATAGCTTTTCTCCAGTTTTCTACTGTTATGGAAATGAGTTGGTTTGCATTGTCTCGCTCATGCAGTGATCAGCAGCAGGCAAATCTCACACTGGACTCTGTTTTACTTAGACAAACATATACATATAAAACACACATTGTTGTTCAGTGTCATGATGACAGCAAAAGCCGACACACCCAAGAATTTCCCGAAAGTATCAGATAAACAAATATGTAAACACGGTCGGACGTGTTCAGACACTGCTTGCATGAGCATTTTTTATACCATGGCAACAGAGGATGCAAGTTTGATACCCAGACACGTGTTCGATCATTTCATTTCCATCATGAAATCTGCTTCTTAACAAGGCATTTGATTGTCTCACCTTCCTCTATTCACTGTTTCCTGAGGTTTTATGGACCGATTAATCACTTTTAATGAGAAAATATAATGAAATGAGCTCTAAATCGTGTAATAGTGGAGCTGAAACGTCTGGGGTGTAGTCCAGAGAGCCAGGTGCACAGACATACATGTCTCGGAGAGAACAAGGCAGTTGTAGTTAACAGTGTTTTTACAGCCATTCCTTTTCAATTAAATAAGCTGTGGTGTGTGAACAGTAGCTGTGGCAGCGCGGCCCGAGGAACCTGAACGCACCCAGACAGAACAGCACCGGGGGCCTCGTTCCCCCGACGTTCCTGTGTCCCATTTTCTGTCTGTTTGTTTTCCCTCCAGCTAGACATCTCGGTCCGGAGATGGCGTGTGCAGATTGTTATTTGTAAAGGGTGTGGCCAGCTAGGAGTGCTTCCTTTTTTTGTTGTTGCTCCTTTTCCCCTTGGTCTGAGGCTGCATGATGCAGAAGGGCACGAGGCATAGTTGCCCCGGTGTAGCACATCTGCACACCTCTCCTCGAGACCTGAGCCTCTCTGGGATCATTTAAAAGGCACCAAAGCTCAGCCCTAGAGCCACTTAATTAATTCATTTGAAAGTCTTTACAAGTTCCCTCGGCTCTTTGAGAAATGCACATTGTTCACTCTTCCAGAACTTGTGAAAATCCCCAAATATTTTTCATTTGAAGCGGGTCAAAAAAAAGCCGAGCGTTGGTGCCGGGCCAACCTTCATTTAGTGATTTCCCTCAGTGCCAGAGTTTGGCTCCACAAGCCACTGAATTACAGGGGATTTCTGTCTGAGCGCCTGCTGCTGCTGTTGTGGTGGCGAGCAGGTAATCAGGGCACCCAGCCACCCTGTTGTGTGGAAAAAGATCGCTCCTTCCTTCCTCCCCTCCCTCCCCTCCCTCCCGCCCGCCGGTGTGGCCACATGTAGTTGTTCCGAGTCGACGTTCACTTTGTTTGACTTGAGGTTGAACTGTGTGTCCTGTTCCAGAGAAGCCTCCCAGTCTCTAAAATAGCAAGAGTCCAAGCAGATGCCCATGCAGTCTCTCTCCCTCTCCCTCTGTGGAGAAGAGATGTCTGGCAGGATAAACGCTCGAGCCAAATTCCTGCAGGGTCTTGGGAATTTTTTTTGACCACTCAGCAGATAAGAGTAAGACTGGATGCAGTGAGAAACTGCGCGGCAGCAGCCCACTGGACCAACATGTGTTTATGTACGAGAAAATCGCCTGATATGTGATTAAAAAAATGACTCATGACGGGAAAATACAGCGGATTACAGCTGGGAAGGGAATTATAGCTCCAGAATAGATTCTTTTTAAAGACTGATTCCACTATAAATTGTTGTTTAATTGATGCCACAGAGGAGGTTAACCTGTCTAAATAAGGGATCTCTTCATACTGTGGCTTTAAACATGTCGTCCAGCCTGGCACAGCATTCCTGCTGCTCGATGTCTTTATAAGGCAGCATTGTTTTGTCTGTCCCTAGGATTCCAGGGGGAAAAAGAAAACATTCCTGCAGAACTGCCGTGTATTTCCCAAATAATTACAGAAGGATTTGAAAAATTCCTCCTCCCAATGGGCGTCTTATATTCCACATCACTAAACTAACAAGCCACCACCACCACCACAGCACCATGTAAACCGACTGACTCTGCAGAGTGAATGAAAAATGGGTCAAGAAGAGCAACACGACGATGACGAGGTCGGCGTTGTTTGTTTGTCCGTGTGTTTTAATTTCCCTGGAACTCATGACGTGTGAGGGGTCGGACTCGGATCTGATGGTAAAAACACAGTCATCTCCTAAACATGTGCACGGTTTGAGCGTCCTGGGCTTGCAGTTGCACGACACAGACTGTGGCAAAACACCACTATCTGCCCCCAAACAACCAGAGGGCCGAACATTCCTCGTGTTTACACAGCGGTTTTCTGGATAATCATTTTCAGGATTTATAAATTCTAGAGAATGTGACGTCTTGGTTGCTGTGCAGAGTCTCAGAAAAAGCTCCCGTGTGTTTGTTTGGCTGCATGAACCACCGCTCCGAGCGATTTGACCTTTGAACCCCATCGTCGAGGAAAGTTTAAAAGAAACTTTGAACAGGAAGTCTCCAATAATATGAGGCAGGAGAGCGGAGCAGGAAAGCTGGCATTTCCCCCCTCTGCCTTTGCTGCTCACATTTCATTGTTTCCTGGAGCAGCTCTTCCAAACCTCACAGGGGAACAGACACACATATACATATATATATGTTTGAGATTCAAGCTCTCATAACTCACAGTCCCAACCTTAAAGGGATAGTGCAACATTTTCACAAATTGGCCAGTTGCCATAATCCCTATAGTTTTAGCAGTAGGTTTGTTACCTTTAATTGTCGGTGCAAGCTATTTTTAGAATGGCAGAGCAGAGCCGTGAGCCGCTCAGAGCTACTCTACGGTTGCTATTGGGATTTCTTGGTTTCCCTCATCAAACTCATCAAATACACAATCCAACAACTCCAAAACACTCTGGTGGACAAGTTGTGACCTGCACATTCACCACACTATGAGATAATAGCGTAACTTTATGAAACAGAGTTGTGTTTGAGGGCAAATGCAGAGACTGCTCGCTGAAAAACTGCCCCCGACAGGAACGCACATCAACGGTTTTGCATGACTTTACCTCGAAAACAACTCTGTCTCATAACGTTACGATATTATGTCATAGCATGGTGAATGTGCAGGTCACAACTTGTTGGATATGATGAGTTTAATGAGGGAAACCAAGTATACTCCTCCGTAGTATAGCTCTGAGAAGCTCGCGGCTCTGCTCCGCCGTTCTAAAAATAGCTTGCACCGACAATTAAAGGTAACAAACCTACTGCTATGACTATAGGGATTATGGCAGTGGGCCAATTTGCCAAAAATGTTGAACTATCCCTTTAAAAGTTAACTCAGTGACTCTATCTCTGCTGTATCTACCATTAAATGACTTGCCAAATGCCTTTCTTTTAAAAGGAACAATGGCTCTCATGTTGCCAGCGGTCTGGCTGCAGGTAGAGGAGACGTGGTGAGGTGCAGAGAGGGACGGCTTCCATGTTTTACTGTATGGAGTAAACGAAGGGATCAAAGTTACACATGTAGCTCAGGTAGAGTAAAGAAACCCAAGTTCAGGGGGTCAGGTCATACGCTCCAGTAAACAAGCCTTTTTTTTTTTTTCAGTGAAAGGTTCAGGAAACAACCTCGGTCTGATCCTACTTATTTGCTTTTGTCGTGCCATTGTTCATCCCTAAGCAATAAAACCAAAGTCCATGTGCAGAACACACAGTCCCCGCCGACACGTCCCGTAGCCTGCAGCGCAGATAAAAACTGCCGATAGTGCGCAGCAGATGTCTCTAAGAATATTTAATCCCAACCCGCTTATTAAAGTTTTTTTTTTTTTTTTTTCCTCTAAGCGGTGGTCAGTGACTGGAAGGGAAATATTTATAGATGAATGCTGAGATAGACCGTTAAGCTTCCTGCTCATTTGTCCGGTAGCTCTCTCGCCCTCGCCGGCAGCAGCAGCAGCAGCAGCAGCAGACAAAGTGCAAAATCAATTAGGACGGGTTTAAAGGTGCAGGATGTTGCTGTGCGTGGTGGTGTGGTGCAGCTTTTGATGTTTTACATTAGTTCAAAAGCTTCATGAAAGCTCCTCATGCTGCTGCTTCGCTGCCTCTGCCTCGCACTCCCAGGAGGTTTTTTCTCTCTTTTTTTTAAACTTTTTTTTTTTTACTTTGCTAATCATGAAGGGAAAAAAGAAAAAAAGTCAAGACTCTCCCACGAAACTGCCGGATTCATAGAAAGGCTCTTGGAGAGGAGCCGGGTGGGCCCTGCTCCTGCTCCTGCTCCTGCTCCTGTTCCTGCTCTGTCTCCCTCGGCGATGCAACAGTGAGAAGTCCAGTCTCGCCACAAGAATTTCCATACAACCGTCTGTAATCTGAAACACATTACCATCCCTTACATAAACAGGGGCTGTGCTCGCGGAGCTTTATTCCCCCTCCTAAAAATAAGCTCACCAGCTCTCAGAGACGTCTCATTTGTGGACGGCCTGAGTTGGCAGGCGGGGTCGACTCGGGATCAGGCCGTTTTAGCTCGCAGGCAGCCACTTCCAGCACCAGATCTCTCTCGCCAGATTTTCAATTGGATGCTGTCTCTTACCATTTTCTCTTACTTGATCATCAATATCTCTCTCTCTCTCTATGTTACGTAATATGCCTGTCCGGTAATATGTGTATAAATTGGCGTAACAGCGCCAGAAGAACAACCACCAGACTGAGCCTGTGGTGGTGAGATTGTAGCTCTGCTGCTTTTAGATTATTATTGAGACAAAGTTCTTGTGCAGCTGCTTTTCCCAGGATGACAGTGTTGCAGGATTTTAAAGGGCTCTATTGCCATGTGTGAAAAAAGTTACATCACACCTCCAGTGAGGCGACTCGAGTCAGTTTTGGTCGTGCATGAAGACGACAAGTTTGAAAATGGGGAGAAAATCCAGTTGTGTGGAGAAAAGATACGATATCTCATCAGTTTCTATCAGGTTTTACAGATGTTTTAGACTAAACCCTTTGAATTATGATAAAACAGGGTCCTCTATCATAAAACTTTTTATTTTTATTAATATTCATATTGGTACCCAGGTCCAGGTCTGAGGTCAGATCAGGTCAGTTAAACGACCTCGTTGACCTCGTCCCATCAGGACATTATGAGCTTCTCTCTCTATTCTAACTTTTAAATTCAAACTCTGGTTATCTAATCTTGTGTATCTGTATTTTATAGTTGAGGGATTTAAAATGATAATAATTTTCGCTCGGGCTCAGGAGGGGATCTGATGTTGAAAGGCGTGAAGACATTTAAACTGCCGGGCTCATGATTTAAGAAGCAGCCACATCCTCTGTCTGCAACATTACCCCCAGACACAACTTCCCAGAAGCCTTGTACTCTGACACACACGCACGCACACACAGACACACACAGACACACACACGAGACGAGATGCATTCATGCGGCGCTCTTATCTCCCTTTTGAACCTGGGTCACTGAAGTAATGAGTAGTTCTGAGTGTTTTTCAGGAACGAGCTTGTGTGGCGCTGTGTTTGGAAATCCCTAATGATGCGTGTTGTGACTCAGATGGCTGATGATGCACATGTGTGGTTTTTTCTTTCGTGCATGTGCGTGTTTGCGTGTATGTGTATGTGTGTGTCTCCTCCTAGGCCGCTGTGATGTCATCCTCTGCTTCCTACAGTGTTGTATTGTTGTCTTGTCCACCTGTTGGAGCTCTGCCGTCCCCCCCACCTCCTCCTGACGAGCCTCAGTGGGGGTGGAGCTGCTTACTCACTTTCACAGCCAGCGTCTCGCATCACTTCACAATGCACACACACACTCACACACACACACACACAGTCACACACTGACGCCAGGCTGGATTATTTACTGCCTCTATTCACTGCACAGTTTTTCTCTTTAACAAGCTTTAGCCTGGTGAAAAGACACTGACTCAGTTACAGTTTTGAGGCACGTTTACTTGGGTTTTTCCATTTATACTTCTGCTTTTAATAGGAAAACATTATATAAATACACATATGACCGACTAAAGGGTTGTTCCTTAAAGGGATAGTTCAACATTTTGGCACATTGGCCCATTGCCATAATCCCTATAGTCATAGCAGTAGGTTCGTTACCTTTAATTGTCGGTGCAAGCTATTTTTAGAACGGTGGAGCAGAGCCGCGAGCCGCTCAGAGCTACACTATGGAGGCTCATGGGATTTCTTGATTTCTTGAGGCAAATGCAGAGACTGCTTGCCGAAAAACATCAGCAGTTTTTCTTGAATTTACCTCTAAAACAACTGTGTGTGGTAACGTTGTGTTATTATCTCATAGTGTGGTGAATGTGCAGGTCACAACTTGTCCACGAGAGCGTTTTTGAGTTGTTGGATTGTGTATTTGATGAGTTTGATGATGGGAAACCAAGAAATCCCACGAGCCTCCATAGCGTAGCTCTGAGCAGCTCACGGCTCTGCTCTGCTGTTCTAAAAATAGCTTGCACCGACAACTGAAGGTTGAATTGAAAGTGTTGAACTATCCCTTTACTAACAAAACTGGTCAAACCCCTATGGAACGTGCTACCTCCATCTCCAGCTGCAACAACGATGACCAACAGCTTCTATTTTTGAGATCTTACACACATTCAGCAGATGATGATTATAATATCTTGAATGCTGAATGCAGGTGTTTGACTATTTCAACGTCATTGTTTCTGTACTTCCACCTCCGTCTGGAGAGGAACAAGTCTGTCATAGTTCATTATTTCATTTTTCCTTTCCCTGTGCTTATCCCCCCCTTTGTCTATTCATGCTGTTGTTCTCTGTCCATCTGTCTGTTTTTGTGCTCTCCCCCTGCCCTCCTCTTACCCCTCCACAGAAATCATAGTACTTTCCTCAAATAGCATGTTGAGTCATGTCTGGTTCTTTTTGGATCTGTTCCCCCTTCTCTCTCTCTCTCTCTCTCTCTTTTTTTTTCTCTCTCATTCTCTTCATTTCTTGCCAGTCATCCCCCTCAAGTCAAATCCACTGTAATTTTTCAACGTCTGTCGCTGCTGGACAGAGTGTTAAAGCGTAAACAGGTTGTGCATGAGACTACAGCAGCCAGATCCAAAGCCCACCACCTCCACCTCCTCCTCCTCCACCAGAGCCACTCCCTTCTTTTTTTCCTCCTCTCTCTTGCTTTCACCAGAAGGATTTTATTGAATTTTGGAAATTGAATGAGAGTGAAATCTCAGTAACGGCTCAATGGCAGTATATGGCAAGTGTCTGTGTGAAGGGGTGTGGTAGATGTGTGCAGTCCCAGTCAGTAAAGAAAGGAGTGTCGGCCACCTGATATGAATCTATGAGAACATCCTGTAGTGTGATTGGATGGCAGGAAGTCATGATGCAGCAGCAGCAGCAGCATGGTCGCCGCGGCAGCAGCAGCAGCAACACGGCCTCACGGCTTCATCGGTGCCAGGTCCCGTTGAACTCTCGGTGCCACTGGAAGAGGATTGTGTTTTAAGTCCTCCACAGAACATCCACTCCAGATGGAACTTGTAAATAATTTCCTGCCCATGAAAAGTCTAAAAATCCACTTAAACCGAACTTGGCTGTACAGACACACACACCAACACACACACACACACACACACACCGGTCCATCTCTTACTGGAATCTTTAGAACTTATAGCTGATGTGGAATGAGATGAAAGGGATGCTGCGGTGACCACGGTAACCATGTTGCCACAGTGACCATCACCTAGGCTATCACCTGTCGGCATCATCATCAAAGACTGGCATTCAGCTGTTCAGCAAACTAAAACATTACTGGAAACATCTGGAAACATCAGCGCTGTGTGATGTGGTTGAACATCAGCATCACAACATAGTTCGGTTCAGAGCTCTGGGAAATTATGATGTGATCGGCATTTTATAGATCAAACAGTTTATTAATCAATTGAGAAAAAACGGGCAGATTAATGAATTGTTGAGATAATTGATTTCAGCCTTAATTGCGATAAATTTGAGAAAAAGATTGCATTTAATGCATCGGACAGAACAAAATTAACTTTTTGAATATTAACAATTAGAAATGATTCATTTATATTTTGTAACATGTTGTTATTATTATTATAAGATATTGATGCAGTTTGATCAGTGAATCCACCTTACACTGGAAAAACCTCATGTTTTTGATCCTGTCATGTTTTAAACTTTGTCACACTGACAGAAAGGAGCTCTCTGTTTGTGTCATTTGATGACATTATGTCACACCAAATAAAACAGATGTTCATTCATGTGTTTAAAACAGAGCCATTAGGTAATAGAATATTTAGTGGAGCCTGTGTCATCAAGAGATAAAAAAAGAAAGAAAGAAAAGATGACGTAATCCCCATAAGACAGACAATCTTTGTAATATCTTGAATTGCACACATGAGTATTTTTTTGTCTTAATCGTGAGTGTGAAGATAATGAAAAGTCTTGTATGAGTGTGTTATGTAATCCATCTCCAGCTGTGTCGCCGTGCTGGTCCTGTAGCAGGGAAACTACCTCCTCTGATTTTGGGAGAAGATTAATGTGTGTGAGCCCGACGTAGGGAGGGAGGGAGGGAGGATGTGTTGTGTGCTGATGATGAGCTCCTAACAGACAGTCTGGGAGCTGCTGCCGCTGCTGCCACCGCTGCTGCTGTTTAGCACTAACCAGGCTTTTCACGAAGCAGCGGAAAATCCCCTAATGCAGAGGCCAGATGTGTGACGGCTGCAGACCGTGAAGGAGGCCTCTGTCACTCTGAACATGAGGAGGGGAAGGTGGAGCACGCCTGACTCACTGCTGCTGGCTGTCACAACAACCAAGCATGTAGGTCTCTATTACACTAACGAGCTAAAGCCCCTGTAATACCCTGGCTGATGTGAACTGGAGGCATAATGAGTCGATGAGGATGAACTCTAAGTGGATTTATGGACATTTATTTATGATGGACATCAGAGATAGTGATGTATTTATAAAGGGGAAGTGACACTGGTCTAAAAATAGCCTAGTGTGACTTATAGTTATGAGTGAGTCAGATAAGAGGAGGCTTAAGTACCTTTAATTGAGTCCATGAGCTGTGTGTCACATCTGCTCATTTGCTAAACAGGTTGAATCAACGGGCTGAACTCCAGTGACTGACTTCCTGTTGTTTTCTGAGCATCAACGCTAACCCGTCCCCGACCCTTTCACCTCAGATCGTATATATCATCTCATATCTCCTCAGTTTGTTGCCAGTTCATGTTATAATTATGAGTTTTAAAACATAAATTTTGCTTTGTCCTTTTCCTGTTTCATCATGACAGTGCCAGCGGGCATGACGCCAGATCCATTTAAAAAAAAAAAAAAAAGTTTCCCAGTTTGGTTTGGTTTAGTTTAGAAGACCTGACGTGACCTCAACCCCACCCAGCACCTTTGGGATCATCGCAAGCCAAATCTTATCAGGCAACATCCGTGTTGGACCTGACCAACGCTCCGACGGGAGCGACTCCCCTGCAGCCATGGTTTCACAATATGGTGGAAAGTCTCTCCAGGAAAAAACATGGAGACTCTTATAGATGAAGATTAATCCTCATGGTTTTAACAGGAAATGTTCAAGCGTGGGATGTTTGCATAGTTTTGTCAATATCATGTGTGCAGTGCAAACTTTAGAGCACATTTGATTAGTGATTAGTCGTCGCAGGCTCTCACGTCCTGTTTATGTCGTCGTCTGGACTGTTTGTTAAACAGAGACCGAGCGTTAGGTCACTTCTGCCTTTCAGACCTGAAGTCAATGTCAGAGTGATGGAAGATTACGGCTGTTGTTTTCCTTTTTTTATCCATTTTCACTTATCATTGCGTCCATCTGTCGAACCGTCTAATCCAGCAGTGTCACGACTCGACTTAACTTTCTCATCCTCACTGAGGGTTTTTCCTTTTTTTTCTGTCTGTGACTCAGAATTTTTAACTTGTGGTGGAGATCAGTGCAACTATGCAGAAAAGACAGACTCCACTGGGAAATAATAGTGCTCAATGTGTCATCGGCTTTGTAAAACAACCTCAGACAAAGAGTAGAATGAAGAATAAAACCTGCAATTAATGATTGTTTCCTTTGTTTACAGTCAATTCCTTCATTGTTGTGTATAAATCCTCATCACGACTTACCAGGGTGAGTCTTTTATCTATGCAACAGTCCAAAAGTCGCAATAAATCATCAATTTCTCACATCATTTGAGAAGCAGAAACTAGGGAATCTAATAGTAGATATTATGTTTTCTCATCTAATCTCTGAAATGTATCTGCTAAATCATCAACTTTGAGCTGCAGCAGTTGGAACAGACTCCAGCTGTGCAGAGACGACGCCAACCATACGAAAACTGTTTTTTTTTTTCAAAGACAGGATAACCCTCACCCGTTAGGGATAAACCCCGGAGCGTCCTGCTGCCGCTGCTGCTGTTACTCTAAACAAGAGCAGTGATGATAATGAAGTCAGAGATAAAAGTAGAACAGTCACAGATTATCTCCCCACGCTTCATAATTCCAGGAGTGACCCTGAAGATCAGGCACATGACGATGATGATGACAACATGTGCCGGCGCAGCTCGCCTCGTGCCGATACGGGCCACAGCCTGAACCATATACCAGGAATATAGGACACTGTACACACACAAAAACACACAGATTCCTTCATTACAGCAACTTAAAACACAAACAAAAGTAGCATTTAAAGGGATAGTTCAACACTTTGGCAAACTGGCCAATTGCCATACTCCCTATAGTTTTAGGAGTAGGTTCGTCACCTTTAATTGTCGGTGCAAGCTATTTTTAGAACGGCGGAGCAGAGCCGTGAGCTGCTCAGAGCTACGCTACGGAGGCTCATGGGATGGATTTCTTGGTTTCCCTCATCAAACTCATCAAATACACAATCCAACAACTCCACAACACTCTGGTGGACAAGTTGTGACCTGCACATTCATAATAATAACACAACATTACCCGACTGAGACAAATAAGGGTAACGAACCTTGGCCAATTTGCCACAATGTTGAACTATCCCTTTAAGCCGAAATCTACTTATAAATATCCATAAATCTGCATCATAAGAGTCAGTACTGTACATGTATGTAAACTCATTATGTATTTTAGTTCATACTGGATTTTGCTGTCGTACTGTGAGATTGACAGATCTGAGACAAATGAGAGCGTTAAGTAAAGACAGACAATTATCTCAAATGTTATAATTACATCAGTATGTCCAGCCCCGGGGTGGGGGGGCGGAGGAGGTGATTTCCACTCGTTCACATCATCATTCGAGACACATTTACATCTTCATCCTTTTCTCTCTAGTTTCTTCTTTATTCTGTGTTTGGTAGAAAGGGGGGGTGGGGGGGTTGTTGGTGGAGGAGGAAAATGTCATAAATCGGTCACACACTCCTCCCAGAGTTAACCATAAAAAAGACCCACCCAAACAAGATTGGAGACAGTGGTTGCACTTGGCTTCGCTCTGTAATTCACATCTTAAGGAGGGACGTGTGTATTTGTGTGCGTGTGTGTATGTGCATGTGTGTGTGTGTACATGCAGCTGGTTTGTGCACCAGTGTGTGAGTGGCATTAGGTTTCTTCAGGTATTTTAAGGGCAGACAAAAGTTTCCTCCTGTTTTTTTTTTGTGTGAAGGAAATCTTTGAAATCGCTTTTTAACATCATTGCACAGCTATTTCCGAGTGTGTGGGTGGGTGTGTGTCTGGGTGTGTGTAGGTGTGCGTGTGTGTGTGTGTGTGAATGAGATCTAATGGAGGAAGTAGAGATGGAACCAGTTTCACTAAATACCAGAGTGACATTTTTATGGCGATAATTTCTATCGCAGTTACTACTGTGAATGTCCTTGTCCAGAGAACAATGTCAACATTCCTCCTTCTAGTATCTTGTTTTTGTTTTGGTTATCTATTAAAGAGAGATTGCGTGTTTTTTTGTTTTGTTTTGTTTTTTCACCATGAAAGGAACAGGCTCCAGCTCCTGATCCCATGATCCTCTGGGCTGCTAACATTAGCTACTGGAGCACAGGTAGCATATTTCAGCGGATGAGTAATGCCTTTGACTCCTGACGTTTGGCCTCAGCCAAATCACATTAAAACGTTTTATACGGGTACATCCCTCTCAAATCACCTCGCACCGTTTGTGTTATTCCTCCCTTTTTTCACTCCACCTCCATTTCTCTCTTCTGTCTCATTTCCTGGCAGCTCTTTGGAGGGAGGGAGGGGTCCTTTCTTTTTTTGGAGAGAGATCACAGAGCTGCAGGTCAGGCCGGTTTAGACACACTTCCCTTCACAGCTGGACAAAGAGAGATGAAGGAGAGGAGGAGGAGGAGGAGGAGTGAAGGGCGATGATGCACAGGGAGTCAGACCGTTACACCTGATGATTTATCTGCTGCAAATAAACTAAACTCGGGCCGATCTGACGCTTTATCTCACCACATGACTCACTGCCTAATTTACTGGGGGAAGAGATGATGAGCACGTTACCAAATTTAAATCTGATTCAATTTTCACGCTGCTATAAATAACATTTCTGTGAGACTGTTATGACCCATAAGGTTCTGTAATCTCTGCCCTGTTTGTTGTTGAAATCCTCCTAAATGAGACGGATCAGTCCGACCCTGTATCTCTCCTCTCCTCTGGTTTCCGTTTGTTTGTCCAGCGCCTCATGTTTTGTTATCGGGCGGCAAAAATGAAAAACCACAGCTGCCGCACTGACACGCCCCAGAAATAACATTTAGACAGATATCGCCTCGGAATGAAAAGTGACTAAGCATTTATTTTGTCTGAGTCTGTGTTGGAAACAGCATCTGTGATGTGTCATCACTCCCACTGTAGAAACAAGTCCCACCTGTCACCTGGTACAAGTGGTGTTTCGAAGGAGCTTAAGTGTTAGATATTGGACATACATAATTATATATAACTGGGCTTTTATAAAGGCTTAAAGGACAATTCCGGGCAAATTTAGTGGCTTTGGGGCTCTAGTTTCCTCATATATTAGATCTAAATGAAAACAGAGTTGCAATACCAAATATTGCTCAAGAGTGAAGTTGGCGCTCTCAGTATGTTAATGTTTACAGGTAGAATAAACAATATCCAGACTTACTCTTACCGCTACGAAGACGTCGTGCCTCACATTCCTTTGTTGATAAAACAAACAGGAGAGCTGCAGAGTCGGACGACCCGTAAACATCGTTCGTGAGAATTTCGCGAGTTTGTGCGAGACTTCGTGAGACTTTGTATAACAATTTGGTTTACAAACATGTTGGCTTGCTTGAAGTAAACAAACTCCTCGGTGTATGTTTGAATGCACGATCTGATAGAAGTAAACAACAGCCCAGGACTAACGCTAAACCTAAACCTAACCAGTTGGTTATAACAACGCTCCTGGGCTGTTGTTTACTTGGTGATATCAGATCATGCATGTTTGAATAGCCACCTGATGCTGACTGTGGAAAAAAAGCGGTTTTGAGAGATGTAAACAGCCTCAACAGCAGAAATGCTGTCCGCTCCCATTCATCAGGAGCAATCTGTTAGACCTAAAATACAAATATAACTGGCTTTTATAAAGGCTTAAGTTTCCACAGGTAAATCTGGGTCAACAACCATTTACCACTTCTGTTAATCATTAATAATCATTCCTCAAATGCTGATAAAAGCCAAGGTTAAGCGTCTTATCAGGGTAAAAGAACGTATTCTCCAAGACAAGTCGTCCTATTACCTCATGCATCAGTACATCACAAGTCATTTAGAGGTAATATAACCTGGTTTTAATCAAGATCCAGGGAATTAAACACCTGATCAATCCCTCAACAGCAGCCAGTCACCTTCCTTCCCCCCAGCTGGGATCTGATCAGCTGGAGCCCCTCCCATCATGTAAACCATTGTTGACACCCCCCTCTCTCCCCTAGAGGCCATTGTACATGTGCGTGGAGTGGGCAGCTCTCTGCGTTGGCCCTTGCAGAGGGAGACGGACGGAGGGGCCCGTCTCAGACAAAGACCTCCGATTGACATGTGAACAATGGAGCGGGCACACAGCAGCCTCCTGCCCTCCTGCCCGAGCTCGGCCAGGGCACAATGACTCTATTACTGCAGCACCGGCGCCTTAGCATGTTAGCTTAGCTGCTGGCACTCTAGAAATAATAGTGGACGGTTTGTTTCTCTGCAGCTTTTTTTTGATTTTCAGTGGGATGCAGCTAACTAGTACTTGTCCTTTTGATGGATCTGCAGATTCTCTCGATTGCTTGACTTGTTACTTGGTGAAAGAACTAAAGGAACTTTTAATTAAGTCGCCTGCACTAATGAATGTTTGGCATTTTGATAATCAGTCAACAATCAATCAGTCACTTCCTAGCATTTTTACAACTTGCACATTATCAAATGTGCATCTTTGTTGTTATTATATTATGATAATACAAAGTAGTTTAACTATGTGTTTACTGCCATTGATTATTTTTGGTATTTTAGTTTTTTATAGGCAGCTCCACTACTTCCTGAACTTAAACAAGCTCCTTTATTTCCTGTCTTACATTATTGGACAAACTGATTACTCCAGGTGTGTCTGACCTCAGTATAGTCATATCAGACACACCTGGATTAATCTGTTTGTCCAATAATGTAAGACAGGAAATAAAGGAGCTTGTTTAAGTTCAAGAAGTAGTGGAGCTGTGCATAAAGCCTATTATTATTTGGCCATCATTTTTTTAAATGTTATTTATCTTGTACGCTGTTGGATCTGAGTAACATTTTGTTTCTTCATGTTTTTACACTGAACTGAACTGAAGTGGAGACAGATTTAAGCATCTCCTCCAGTAGTTTCTGCACTGCTGCTACTTGATTTCCATATACTATAAGAATAACTGGAGACTGTCAGCTGCATGATATGTATAAATGACAAATGCACGCTGTCTCATCATTTGTTACATCATCAGCTTCTGCCCAATGATCATTATTTTAATGTGACACCTGCTTCTGGCTCCTTCTCCGTCCAGGACAGATGGACGTCACATGTCACTGTGAGCGTTTTGTGCCAGTTCGTGCCGCGGTCTGACATACATTCACTGTACATGCAAATCACACAGCGATGATCTAATCCCACTATGTGCTGCTGCTACACACTCTTATATACAGTGATCGGTCCTTGTGCTGTTGTTTTCTGCAGAACTGACCCCATGTCAGTGCAAATGACCTTTTGTCCCTGGAAAATCAGATCTAATCTGATGGAAACTTCTACACAGCTTTTTGCATGCTTCACAAATTCAAATGTTTTTTTCTTTTTTTAAATTTGTTTGCAGTGGAAACAGTTTTATTTTTGTCCTCGCTTCACCAAGTCCATTTCAAAGTTTAGAGAAGATACAGAGGATTAAGAAGGTCGAAGTTCACGTGGCCTTTAAAAATCCAAGGCTTAGAAAACACTGATAAAGAGAAGAGTGTCACGACATCTGTCAGCAGCTTCTCTACTAACGCTGTGATTGATGCTCGGGGCCGCTCGTGCAAACAAATGACTGTGCTCATTTACAACAACATCAAAGCTCCGAGGGCTGCACGACTTCTCCTCAGTGCAAGTCAGCGATTTTTTTTCATAACTTCTCAGTATCTGGCAAGTGTTTAAACAGATATGAGGCAGCGCTTGATTGACTGACTGGTTCTGGAAATCCCATTCAAACCCACAAGCACAAAATACTTAACATGGACCTATGAGGAACAGCTGTGAAGAAAGAGATCATTCTTCTGCGGAGGGGAAACCGAGATCCTGCTGCATGGTCCTCTTCGGGAGAGGAAGGAAGTGAGGCGGGCGGCCTGGGGGCAGAGAGACAGAGAGATTTTGTGAAGGAGAGAGGGAGAAAAGGGCACAGAGAAGAGGAGAAGTATGCGGCCACCTGAACGTGACACCCACATGTGAAAGTTGGACATCCTGTTTCAAAGCTAGGGGCATTAATCTGCTGCTTTCAAGCTTCTCCACCAGATTTAAAGACGTCGAGGCTGCAGGGACGAACTCACAGCTTCTCTCAGGTTCAACACCTGACGTCAGGTGATCAGAGTCTCCGTCCATGAAGGTGAAGCTGGATCTGTGAAATCCAGTTCTTCGTAGACTTTGTCCGCTGAGCGTTTGCTATGTCGGAACAGGAAAGGGCCTTTCCCTAAAGCTGGAAACACGCTATTGTCTAAAAAAGTGTAAACACTGAGAACACACACACACAACACACACACACACACATGACTGATGCTGAGGTCTTGACTCTGGACACGTTGTTGTTGTTCTCCAGCAGCGACTTCCTCAGAGTCAGAGACAATGTGTGAAAAAACTCACCTGTCACCCTCAGATCAGAAATATGGTCAGTGACATCATCATGTTTATGGTCTGTTTACATTTTAGCCACAGCTGGTGTTTGGTTTGTCATAAGGGTCAATGACATCATGCAACCCAATGTCAAGTGGTGTAACCAGGATATCATTCATAAATATGTGACTATATACAGGAAAATAACTCTCACTGTGTTATTTGACAAATTTGACATAATTTGTCACATTATTTAGAAAAAGATAAGTCCTGCCTGGTGTTGATAAAACCCAAATATAGAAACACAGTATTTCAATTTAATGTTTTTAGAAGAAAGTATACTTTTTGTAAGTACACTTAAATCTACTGTAGGTGGATAAGATATTTAATATTCATTATTCTTTTGTGATTACGCCATTTGACATTTCCAGGGTCTTCAGTCTTACTCTTGAAAAGGTTTAAAAAAAAAAAAAAGGTTCAAATGTCATTTGAAACGATGTAAAACCAAGTATTTATTTATTTATTTTCATTTATTTAAAGCAATTTTAAATTTGTTACTGACCTATAAACACGATGAATCCCTTTGTCACTGTCACAGACTTGCATATAAACATGGTTTTCCTTTGTGTGAGAGAAGCTCTACATCCACCTGCACTTCTTATTCAAGTTTACAGGCTTCATCATCATGTTATTTATTGATGACAACATCCAAATCATGATTGTAAACAACTGTAGTTTTCTAAAAAGCAGTATATTGATGGTTTTTTTCAGCCGATCGTCAGAATCAGACCTGTACGGTGTTTTTTTCATCTTCCTTAAATGCTTGTTTTCCGTGTCGTCAGGTTTGAGAAGGGGAGGATCTACACCTACATCGGCGAGGTGGTGGTGTCCGTCAACCCGTACCGTGCCATGAACATCTACGGCCGCGACACCGTGGAGCAGTACAAGGGCCGCGAGCTGTACGAGAGGCCGCCGCACCTCTTCGCCATCGCCGACGCTGCTTACAAAGCCATGAAGAGGAGGAACAAAGACACTTGCATCGTCATCTCAGGTATCGCTGGGAAGCCCCCACTCCACCCACTCTCCCACCCTCCCACCGCCACTGTGACACAAAGTTCAGGAATGTTTTGCTTTTGTTGAACGGTTCACATGTAGGTTGGCGTGTCTCGGTGATATCCGCTTCTCCTCTTGTGCTCGCATGTTCTTGAAGTTCTTCAGAAGGACAATAATATTGACACAACATGCAAAATAATCAAAACAATTCACCTTCACTTCTTTGGAAACAGAAAAAAAACAAAACCTCATGTGGACACAAGCTGTGAGCGGAGGCTGTGCAGAGGATGAAGCACCACTCGGTGGTCACCGGGGGAACTGAGCCCCCTCTAAACCCTCCAGATCTCATCCTGAGTCCAAAACCAAGACATTTATAATATTTTGCGATACGGAACATGGCTTTTAAAATAAAATGTAATCGGGCTTTGGTTATGGGTCTCAGCCAATAATATCTCATCTTTTAAAAACCAAGAAAAAAAAGGCTAACCCATACCCTAAAAAAAAAAGTTATTTAAACCACTTGAGTTCTGCAACGCAAGCAAACTGGCCTCAAATTATAGACGCCGAAAATATTTATTGTTATATTTAATGACTCTTTGCACCGCTGTGTGTTTGTGTGTGTGTGTTTTATTGCAGGGGAAAGTGGAGCAGGAAAGACAGAAGCCAGCAAGTACATCATGCAATACATTGCTGCAATCACCAATCCTAATCAGAGGGCTGAAGTTGAAAGGTGAGCTGCTCTTGTTAAACACACTGAGCACCAGAAACACAGGATATTTTAGTCTAAGTTGCAGAAAGTCCCTGGTGTTCAGACGGTTTATATCAGGTCACTCTTATTATCCCTCTCACAGTCAGGAGAAAGTCATTGTCATATTTTAAGCCTTGGTGTTGGCAGCAGTGAAAGACTCTTACATCACCCTCAGATATGGAGCGACACCTTCGCTGCACTGGAGTCAGTGTTTATTGATGAATGAGTGGGTGTGGAGCTGTAACCATATTACACAATGTGTTGACATAGATCAGGTAGATATGAAGTGATAAATAAAGAGGTCAGATGATGTGAGTAGGTCATGTAGCTAAAGACACGAGGAAAGGTTTAGTTTTAATGGTGGTGCCTTCGACTGCACAATATCTGTTTGGATAGGATTAAAATTCACTTTTAAATTCTTTCTCTGTCTTCTTCTTGTTGACTTTCGGCTCAGCGATTTATAACTCACTACACTTTGCTCTGTTGCTGTTTTTCCAAAACACTGTAATTCTTTTAGATTAGATAACCTCGTGTGCCGTCATAAAAAACATAATCTGTAAAGGGCCGTGTCTGAAGTGTCGGCAAGCTTTGTTTTCATATGTATTTTTTAAAAGGGTTAAATGATGAAGTGACACTGGAATAATCAAGGAGCATGTTTTGTTTGTTATGTTTTATTGTGTTTTTTTTAACTTTAGTATTTTATGTTTTTATTATGCTTTTATTGTGTTTTACTGTAGAGCACTTTGGAAACCTTTTGTGTTTATTTCAAATGGTGCTTTATAAATTGATAAAGTGATCGTGATTGTGATTGTGAATGATTTGATGATGATTTATTGTTATTATAGGCTTTTATTTATTTATCTATCTATTTCTCAAGGGCTGAGAGTGAGCCAGAGCAGTCTATATTTCAATGCATTGACTGTACACTGTGCTTTTTAATGTATTTGACAAATAAACTAAACTAAAAACTAAAAAATTAAAATGGGTTAGATTGGATTGGAGGAAGTATAAAGTCAGCACTTTCCTCTCAGATTTGAATATCTGCTCCAATTTGTCTTCCTCATATCCTCTTATTTTTAAGTGTATGTCTTTCCTCCTGTTAATGAAAGCCTTTTATGAAACAGACACTCAGGACGGTTTAGTCAGGATGGGATTGAAGACTAGAAAGAAATCCTCAGACACAGAGATAAGACGGACTTTTTATCGTCTCGGGGTGGAGGGCATCCGAGGCCACGGATCGAGTTCTTTATCACAAACGCTCCGCGATGTGCGACGTTCATTTGTTCAACCTGGTTGCACTTAACTGCACCACTTAACTTTTTTTTTCTTAATTTCATCCTGCCCGTCCCGCAGGGTGAAAAACATGCTGCTTAAATCCAATTGCGTCTTGGAGGCCTTCGGGAACGCCAAGACCAACCGCAATGACAACTCCAGCCGCTTCGGCAAGTACATGGACATCAACTTCGACTTCAAAGGAGATCCCATCGGCGGCCACATCAGCAACTACCTGCTGGAAAAGGTAACAAAAACAACAAAACAAACTCCCAACAGGCTTTTGGGATCAAATACAGGACGGTAGTGATTTGATTTGTAGAATAAAACGTCTTTATTTTTATTTTCAGTGTGTTTTATGTCATTTTTTATGTCAATGGAGGGAACAGGTTTACTGTGTTGTGTTTTACGGCGTGCTTTTTCAGCCAGGCGTCTCCTCAAAATGACTTCCAACTGTGCTGATGATTCCATTACAGTGCTGTTAACCATATGGTAGCCATCTTTCCTCTATGTCTCTCTCTGCTGCACGGTGGTGTGGGATGATAAACAAGTGAGGAAATTAAAAAAAAGAAAAAGAAGAAGAAAAAATACGACTTCCAGACGGATTTAGTTTGTTAATAGTTTGATAATATTTCTCAGACTTTTATGATTTCTTGTGAAACACTTGAGAATTTTATAGAAATGTAGAAAGCAGCTCATGTAGACATGTGTAACTCAGCTGTTGTGTGACTCTGTCCTCTTTGTTGTGTTGTTTTCTGCTCAATAGTCGAGGGTGATTTTCCAACAGGAAGGAGAGAGGAGCTTTCATTCATTCTACCAGGTATGTGTATGTGTGTGTGTACCTGCATGCATAAGGGGCTGATAAACATTATTTCTGTGCATGCAAACATTTCTTTTGCTACTGAAACACATGAGAGAAAGAGAATCCCAGAACAAATGTGACTCTGAGATGAACGGACTCTTTTGTTCCTGCATGTAGGAGTGATGTGAGTGGAAAGTCAGGCCACAGTTTTTATCTGATGTTGCACTGTGAGACATCATGCATCCAATTCAAGCTGATGCTAATGACTTTCTGTGCAGTGCAAACGGGTAAATATTATATGTCAGAAGTAACACCCTGCAGTGCATCGCAGCCTGTGCAGCGATGCAGATGCACAATGTAAAACACTGCTGAGGCATTGTAAGTGAACTGTGTGTTTGTGTTTGGTCCTCCACCAGCTGCTCAGAGGAGCTCCAGATTCCTTGTTGCGCTCTCTTCACATCCAGAAGGACCCGACGGCCTACAACTACATCAAAGTTGGAGGCCAGATTAAGGTAAACTGAACAATCCTGCACAGATACAAACATTTATCCAAGTGTTTGCATGTTTATTTATATAAGAACCCCCCCACAAATTTGACAGAATGACTCAGTGCGACATTGCAAGTTTGTTTGCAGAGAAATAAACAACTTACTGTAGAAGTGTGAAGCGTGTCGTGGTGAGCTTTAATTTCAGCCTCCGCCGTCTTTGCGTGAGCTTTAATGAGCATGAGAGCAAAACAACAAACAGCCTGACGTCATGGAACATGATACATGTCAAACAGCTGAGGTGGCGGTTTTGTACACTGTGTGCCCCCGCCCCGCCCCGCCCGCCCGCCCGCCGCCGGCTCCTGTGTGTTCAAAGCCAGACATCACAGATCAGCACAAGTTTGTAATTGAATTAACTGGGAAACTGGATACCCAGGAGAGATTAACTGGGAGAGAAAGGGAAAAGGGCCGGCGCAGGGTTTAGACGGATAAAAGCGGGTAACTTAAATATTGTTTCCATTCTGTAATTCGTTATCATCTTCCTCCACCGCTCCCCTCTTTCTTTCTTTCTTTCTTTCTTTCTTCCTTTCTTTCTCTCTCCAGTCCTGTATCAACGATGGAGCTGATTTCAAAGCCGTAGCCGACGCCATGAAAGTGATCGGTTTCACAGGAGACGAGATTCAGACCGTTTACAAGATCCTGGCCTCCATCCTACATCTGGTAATATCTGATATACTCGATCCCAGCATGTGTGTGTGTGTTTCAGCTCCACACTGTGTCCAGATATCAGACAGATGTGTCAGAGAGGACGCAGCTGAAAATGCAACCATGTGTCTATTTTGTCATTTATATATATTTTTAACTTTCTTCTTCATTTTTCAACAAGACAAGCTCAACACCGCCTTCCACTGTCACAAATCACAACATACAACACAAGATAATGCAACATAACATAAAAAACACAAACACATGTAAAGGAAATTTTAAAAAAAACATTAATTTTGGTTCTATTATACAGGATATCCAGTGTGAAAGCAGTTTGCTTATGGCTGTTCATTTTCCAAATAACATAATTAATTTGTATATTGGTGCTAATTGCTAATTATTTAGTTCATACTGTATTATCACGTGTCTAAGCAGGTGTTGCCTTCCAGAGGAAATTCCTTGAAAGAGCTTCTTCATCCAATATTCATTTCTTATTATAAACTTTATTTTTAATTAATGTGGAGTTGTGTGTTCGCCTGCAGACAAATTTGCAGCTGAACTGCTGCGCACAAACTCAACTCCTCCTAATTATTAGAATTAATACTAATTAACTGGAAAGGAAGCCAATAATATATAATGAAATATGTGTATTTAAGTTGCTTTTGTCGCTTTCTTCCAATGACAGATTTGCTAATTAACATGTTACATGTTGTGTTTCTAGTACAAACAAACAGCTTCTGGTTTTATTGGAAGTTTATTAAGTCTCTATGCTACGCTAAGCTCTTATCAAACTGTTCTCTCTCCAGGGCAACATGACGTTCGGGGTTGACGGCGACGTGACCTTGATAGAGAACCCAAAGCTGGTGTCGGTGCTGCGGGAGCTGCTGTCCACCAAGCAGGAGAACGTGGAGAAGGCCCTGCTCTACCGCACCGTGGCCACGGGCCGAGACGTCATCGAGAAGCAGCACACGGAGCAGGAGGCCAGCTACGGCCGCGACGCCCTGGCCAAGGTCGCTGCACAGAAATTATAACGTTGTCCTGCCCATGTGTGGAGAGTTGTGACATTTCACTTAGCGCTTTGGCCGCGTTTTCACTGATTCACACAAGCATGAGTCACAATGTTATGACTCCAGACAGAGGCTGGAGACGGCGGAGGAAGAGATGTATGTAGGCAGCTTCAACACCAGCAGAACCACAGTCTGACTCAGTGATATTTTGACATTTAACTCCCGGCTATTCATCAGTTTAATGTGTGTTGGTGGTGGAGCGCTATGTGATGAAGTGCCGTGTGTGTGTGTGTGTGTGTGTGTCGTCCTCAGGCCATGTACGAGCGTCTGTTCTGCTGGATCGTGGGTCGGATCAACGACATAATCGAGGTGAAAAACTACGACGCCAGAGTCCACGGGAAGAACACGGTCATCGGGGTGCTGGACATCTACGGGTTCGAGATTTTCCAGAACAACAGGTTTGGATGAGATGCCGCACATATATTGCATATAAATAAAATCCACATGACTTGTTTGCATTTATAACTCAGTCGTGAAATGACATTGAGTCTTCTCTGTTTCCTTGTTCTGCAGCTTTGAACAGTTCTGCATCAACTACTGTAATGAAAAGCTGCAGCAGCTGTTCATCCAGCTGGTGCTGAAGCAGGAGCAGGAAGAGTATCAGAGAGAAGGCATCCCCTGGAAACATGTACGCAGGAAATCATTTGGGCTCATATTCAAGAGTTTATGCATTTTAACCTGTTGCTACTGTAACTTTCTGTCCTTTTTTTTCTCAGATTGATTACTTCAATAACCAGATCATTGTGGATTTGGTGGAGCAGCAGCACAAGGGCATCTTCTCCGTTCTGGATGAAGCTTGCATGAACGTGGGCAAAGTCACAGATGAGGTTTTCCTCCAGGGACTCAACGGAAAGCTGGCCAAACACGCCCACTACACCAGCCGCAAGGTGAGAAACCCACACTGACTGTGTTGCTTCCTGTGGAGCTGCAGCATCAATCACAAATCCTGTCATTTTACTTATTTAAAATCATGAAAAGTGGACGAATTATGACGTCATTGTCTCGGTGCAGAACGAGTTATCGTCTATTTGTGACGGTGGATTTCAAAGCTATTGCAAGAAGCCAATTATCAAAACTTTAGTATAAAATCTGAAGATGCAGGAAGTGGCCGTGGTAACCCGAGAACAGCAGAGGGCAGATCACACCAGGCAGTTAAGTAACCATTAGACTGAACATGATCCTGTTTAATAATCAGGAAGGCTTACAATCTAATTCACTCTAATGGTCTGTGAGAGCAGACGAATCATAATCCAATTTAATTCAACAGCCTCGTTTTGTGTCCGTGATGATCAGACCGAGGCTTTAACGAGGAGGGGTAGAAGTCACTCCCTGTCGCTGATCTGGGGTCGTTGTGTTTCAGCGTCTGTGCAGGTGTTAAACATGTTTAAATGGTGTTTGTTTGGACGTTAAAAAAAAAAAAGAAGAAGCACAGCAGTGTTTTTTATTTAATATGTAGACCGGCTGCAGTTCTGCTCTGAGGCCACAAGGGGGCATCAGCTGTCAGAGGAAGAGCGAGCCGGGAGTCTGACTCAACACTTTGCACAAGTGATGTCACTGGCAGCCAATGGGAGTGTATGGAGCTGGTGCTGGTGCTGTTAGAGCGGGTGGTGTAAGAGGTGGAGGGGGGGTGGGGGAGTTGTTATTTACACATTTATGAGGAGAAATGGAGAGAAGTGGGACGACGACTGAGAGATGGTGATGCAGTGAAAATGAATGATGGTAAAGGTGTATGTGTGGAGTATGTGTATGTTTCTGGCCAGTATGGATAATAATAATAATAACAACAACAACAACAGAGGCCACGAAGTGAGGCACTGTGTCAGAGTCCACTTCCTGTTGCAGCTTCATGTTCCCATGACGATGTAAAGACAGAATATGGGGCAGTGAACTCTGCACGGTGACGAGGACTCGGAGTCGGAGCGGGGATGAGCTCTGCTCTGCTGCAGGGCGTATCGATCCACCGAGCTTCCCTTCCTTCCTCTTATCATCTTGGAGTCGATATGCCCCCCCTGCTGCTCCCTGACCCCCCCTCACCCCCTCCTCCTCCTCCCCCTCCTCCTTCTGCCAGGCTGAGTTTAAAAGACGTGTGAAATAAAGTGTTGGAGAGTACAGCGATCCAGCTGTTACCTCCTGGAACCAGTAGCTACTGTCCTGAATCAATATTGGCCAAAGAT
Organism: Decapterus maruadsi; assembly: GCA_030347415.2. NCBI lineage: Eukaryota > Metazoa > Chordata > Actinopteri > Carangiformes > Carangidae > Decapterus > Decapterus maruadsi. The sequence goes on along the minus strand of CM064888.1, from coordinate 4,123,105 downwards.
TTCTTTTTCTTTTTTTTTTGTAGGCCTACTGTCTGGAGTCCTGTTGCCTGGCAACATTAACATAATGGACTTCTTTTTTGTGAGGAAGTAGTGTGAATTGTCGGGGAGCCATTAGCAGATCTCCAGGGCATTTTTATTTGGGAGCGAAGGGATAGACGGTGTGTGTGTCTGTGTGTGTGTGTATTACCATTTTATATTAATGGTCTTTAAAATTAATTTGGCCAGAGTGCGTTAGCGATGATGATGAGCCTTTTTCACGTGTTGAATTACTGTGGTTGTTTTTTAAATGAATGATTACCAAGGCAATGGGATCAATGTCGCTTATAAATTCAGACTGAACCAAAAGTAAAAAGCCGTCATTAAATCAAATGAACGCGCTGCTTATCACAACAACAGAGTCCTGAAATTGAAAACCGAGACTAAAACACAGGAGCATCTGCCGTCACTATATGAAATATCATGTATCTGAATTACTGCTGTTTAAGTGGCTTTTGTAATAACTCTTAACGCGTTGACGTCAAACCCAAACATCGTGTCTCAGCAACACAATTTATTTACTGTAAACTGTTGTTGGAGGAATTAGTTATTCTGAGAAGAGACTAATACGACTTTGACCTTATGTGGTTTGGTCTAACGGGCTGAAGCAGGTGAGGTTAATGTTATGGTTATAAAGCAGATGATGTAGTAGAGACATGTTGCTGTTCTGCTTTTCTGACTCAGTTTGATTGACATTAGTTGAAACTGAAGATGCAGCAACAGGACTGACATCTGTTAATTAGACATTTTGTGCTCGGCACCACCTAGTGGCTGGAGTGAGTCATAGCTGCAGCCGTTACAATGTGTTGGCTGATTCAGGATTCAGTGGCATTAGATCCATCTCTCCTCTGGTCAGATGTTGACTCTGTGGTTCAGATTTAACAGCTTTATTCTTGTTTTCTAGTGATATTCGATTAGATTTTTTATTTCAAGAGCAAAATACAACCTTGAGATTGAAAAAAAAGAGGAACGAAACTCCGTGTGTATGTTTGCTGGCCTGACCTGGAATAGACTTCCTAACCCACACTCACGATGCAAATCAGCTCTCGAGAAAAGTTCAGAACATTTCGAGGCTTTCAGGCGAAGGGAGTGTACATGTACACACACACACAAGCCCCGAAGACTTTAAAGACCCGCCGTGGCTGCACAGCGACGAAGCGGCTCACATCTCTGAGTCTGAGTGTGGAGGTTGAGAAAAAGGGTGAGAGAGGAGAGGAGGAGGAGGAGGAGGAGGAGAGGAGCTACACAGGGAGAGAGTGTGAATTAAATGTGAAAGAAAGTGAGATCAAGGACGGAAAAGGTTGAGGCACTAGAAAACACACTATTGTTGAAGCACATGTACTTGTGTGTTTTTCAAGGCTGCATTAAACCATATTTTATATAGATGTATAGATGTATATAGATGTATTTCAAATTGAAAGTTATTGTAAAGTCAATGGGAAACCATTATTTATGATTTCTCATAGTAAATTGATTCTCAATCGTTATAAGTTTTTTTTGGTGCAGTGTTTAAAACTGGTTATTCTGCCATGGTGGGATTTACCAATTTAAATGACAGTCTGATAAATAAGTATGGACTCCATACTTATTTATCAGACTGTCATTTAAATTGGTAAATCCTATGGAGTTAGCATGTTCTCCCTGTGTCTCCAGCTTCTCCCCTCAGTCCAGAAACATACTGTACACAGCCGTTTGATTGGCTGCTCTAAATCGCCTGCAAATTGCGTGAATGTGAGTGTGTGCGTGTTGTTTGTCTCCATATGTGGCACCTGTCCAGAGTTTACCCTGGCCTCGCCCTGTGTCAGCTGGGACTGGCTCCAGCCCCCCCCCCCCCCTCCATCCCTCCCTGCAGGGATAAGCTGTATAAGCATTGAATGGATGGACGGATCTATTACATGCTGCAGTCATAAATTAACCTGCACATTATGAGAATATAAATATTATCATGTTTGCAGTTGTTTAGAATAAATATCTGACTTGAGAGTGAGCATCAATTGCAACATCTGAAATGGATTATTAGTGCGTGATTAAAACAAACTGCTGCAGCCTTAAAACAAAAACTTCAAGTCCAGCTCGGCTGCCGTCAGACAGCAGCTGTCAAGATGCTGTTTCCACGGTGAAGAAGGAGCCCGGGGTGCTGCTGCCAAGCCGACCAACCAACACCTGTCTCTGTTCTCACTGCTGCAAATCAAACAACGTACTGTACTGTATAGATTGGATGTTCTCAGTTTCTGCTCCAGTGTTCAGCAGCCTGCTGTGAAAAGAGAACCTGGAGCTGTGAAAAGAGACTGAGTCGTTCTCAGAATTTAAAATGATTAATTAATTCACCATTCTCCATTTTTGTATAAATCTCCTTTGTACATATACCTCTTGAATGCTCCAGCCTGCTGTAAAACAATCTGTCCTGTGTGAGAGATGAAGAAGAAGAAGAAGAAGAAGAAGAAGAAGAGGAGGAGGAAGAAGGAGAAGAGGAGACTGAGTCAGACCGAGATCTATTCCAGGAACGTTCTGTAACACAATCTGTCCTGTGTGTGTGTCTGTGGTTATGTTCTCACCCTCCTCCCGCTGCTGGATGATGCTATAGGACCCGTCTTCTCTCTGTTGCCCACCTTGTCTACACACACACACAGACACACACATGCTCTGACTCACACTTCACCACACACCATGTCCTCCATCCATTCATTCACAAGATCCTGCATGTGCACGGTGGTGGATTCACATGTGATGACGGTGATGACACGGAGCCGTCACGGTGCACATGTCTGTCCCGAGGAGACCAGATGACGGACGGGGAGCCGGGAGAGAGAGGGAGGAGAAAGTTTTTTTCCACCAGCAGGAACAGATGCAGTCTGCTGTGACTTCTAAACTGTTCTCTCACATCTCAATATGTCATGTTGCTCTCTGCAGCCGGCTGATGATAAACTCTTTTTTTTTATCGGCTTCCAGGCTCCTCAGTCTCGTTATGAATTAATCAGTGCGTTTTTTTGAAGTACGGGAGCCACCGGCTTGTTTACAGAGACGTCTTAGCTAAAGGGAAACGCTTTAATATGATGTGCTGCTGCGAATGATGCTTGAGGAGAATGTTTTTGGTTTTTTTGTTTGTGCATTGACGCAGTAAAATCTGACTGTCTCCTGCAGTTTTCCATCACGTTGTGTTTTACTGAACTCTACACACTCCTCGCGCTGACATTTTGACGAGTTTCGTAACTGTTTCGCTTGAGTCATTCAAGCTTTTAAATCTATTTTTAGGTCACTGCACCACAACCCAAACACGCTGCTTCATATTCTTTATTTATCCTACGGTCTTATAACCTGAATATGGCTCTATCTATCTCTCTCTCTCTCTCTGCTCCGTCGCTCCGTCACGTCACATCATCCATGCAGATTTGTCGGCCGTGGTGCGAATCTGCTGCATCCCAGAGGAAGCGGCCGTTAACAGGATGGTACACAGTGTCCATGAAGGGAGGATGCACATGGTCAGCAGCAGCAACGCTCACATACTGAAGGCTGTGTTGTGTATTCAAATGATGATTGATTGTCGTTGAAAGGGCCAAGAAAACAAAATCCGCACATCAACATTACACCAGCAGCAGCGTGCAAACCCTGACCTCCACATCTGCTGCCTCAGCACATCCACATCCACCAGAGCAAAGCCTCAACTGTCCCATGTTCAACCTGAACCACGCATCGTTCTTCTTCTGCTTCCTCTTCTTCTTCTTCTGCTTCTTCTGCTTCTTCTTCTCATGCTTCTTTTTCTGCCTCTTCTTCTACTACTTCTTCTGCTGCTGCTGCTTCTTCTTCTTCTTCTGCTTCTTGTTCTTGCTGCCTCTTCTGCTTCTTCTACTTCTTCTCATGCTTCTTTTTCTGCTTTTTCTGCTTCTTCTTCTACTACTTCTTCTGCTTCTTATTCAGTTGCTTCTTCTTCTTCTTTTGCTCCAACTTCCTCTTCTTCTGCTTCTTGTTCTGCTTGTTCTGGTTCTTCTTTTCATGCTTCTTTTTCTTCTGCTGCTGCTGCTGCTTCTTCTTCTACTGCTTTTTCTGCGTCTTCTGGTTCTTCTCGTGCTTCTTCTTGTGCTTTTTCTGCTTCTTCTTCTACTGCTTTCTCTTCTTCTGCTGCTGCTGCTTCTTCTGCTTCTTCCTCTTCTTCTTTTCCTCCTCTTCCTCTTCTGCTTCTTCTTTGACCAGACTGGCCTACATGAGATGAGATCTTCTTGTTCTGGTTCTTTCACTCTATCAGCAGCTTCACTTCTACTGCTTTCTCTTCTTCTGCTGTGGTTCTCGTCTTCTTCTTCCACCAGACTGGCATGCATGAGATGAGATCTTCTTGTTCTGGTTCTTTCACTCTATCAGCATTTTTGTCTGACATGAAACGGTGTAGACAGACAGGTGAAGACGTAGTGCAGCATCATTTGGCTCGAGGCTGAGTGTCAGAAACAGAAAGAGTTGAGAAACTGGGACACATTATTGTTTGGTCTTTTTTTATGGGATTTATATACTTCACAGCAGGACAATTCAAATATGGCAGCCTGGGCCCAGGAGCCACATGCAACCTCCGAGTGGCCCGGCCCGTGGTCCGTCCTGCAAGAAAAACACATTGCATGAGCCTCTAGAAGTTCCTACAGTGGAACAGTTATTTTAATTTTATTCTTTATGCTCTTAAATTTGTGCCTGGGTGACCAAAAATGTTTATTTTTTTCTTTCAAAAGTGGAGTTGCATCGCTACTGGCTCAGTTTCTGTTCAGTTAAAGCTTATTTTCTATTTCCTCTCTGCACTTTTTGATGTCCCTGTGTCAAATGTGACCGAATATTAAAGGGAAACAATGAATAGAAATGACTTTTCCTTGCTGCTGCTCACCAGCCGCTGAAAACATCCAGCCTAGAAACGTTTCTTGGTTTTGAAAATCTGACCCAATTGATTTTTTTTTTGTAATTTGAATAACCTTGCTCTACTTTGGAGCAAAAACCCAGACAAAGCAGCAGCAGCGGGTTTTGTCCACTTCCTGTCTCATACTATTCACATGGTCTCACTGCTTCTCGCAGCGTTACAGGATCCTTGTCGTCCTCGCTCTCCGCCGCCTCTTCCCCTCGCTGAACGTTCCTTTGATCTCGCTGTGTGTGTTTAATCATTCGCTGACACATTAGTTCCTGTTGGAGCAGCCATCACTCCCCTCCCCGTCTCGCCTTACCTTTTATTTCATTTCTCTATCTCCACCAACACCTCTCTCTTGTAGTCTTCACTTCCTTTCTCACTTTTTTTCCCCCCTCCTCTCGCGAGCGTCTCAGCAGCACATGGCTTGTACAGGTGCGGCTGGCTGACTAATAGGATGTGATGTATGTGCGTTTTGTACGTGTGTGCGTGTGTGTGTGTGTCCTCCACCTGCTGCCACATGTATGAATGCATGTAGGGGGGCTGCGCTAAGTGGTAAAGCTTTCATGGGCCATGTGTTGGTGATGCTAATCGCAGAGGTGCTCTGGTCATTAGCTCCAGGGAGGCACAAGGTCAGCAGCAGCAGCAGCAGCAGCAGCAAGGACACATGCAGGAGTCTAATTGAAGTTTATGAGAGCAATAAGCAGAGGATGTAGTTACATGACGCAGCCCAGTTTGCTCATATACAGTGTGTGTCTGTCCGAGAGGCGAGGCTGCAGCTCCGTGTTCGGTTCTTCTTTAATACCCCGACAGCTGCCTCTCAGCGCACTGGGCATGAAACGCAAAAAATCCATCTCCTCATCTGCCGCCTGGATTTTCTCCCGCGGTTCCCACTGTGAGCTGTTGACAGGTTTGGAGGCCGTCAGACGCCGCCCGTCGGGAGGTCTGGCTCGTGCCCTTGTAAGACGGCGATGAGTCCAGAGGCCAGGGAGAGCCAGGGAGGGCACAGGTGGCAGACAAGGATCGCTGGAGAAGTGTTTACAGAAGGTGCTGGAGGGAGAGGGAAGGAGGGAGAGGGAGGGAGGGAGGGGGAGGTCAGACTGAGGTGGGAGTGTCACAATAATCTGTGTTCGCAGACAACAAAAAGAAAAGATGAGGAGAATTTGACTGAGCAGAAAAAAAAGAAACACCAACCACCGCCTCTCGTTTGGTCTGGTGTCGAAAAGCAGTCAAAACATTTCTGAGATTATAAATTTACCGGTTCGGCAGTGAAAGTAAATTTAGGACTCTAGAAGAACTCTCTGTTCATTGTTACCCACAGGTTAAAGGGATAGTTCAACATTTTGGCAAGTTGGCCCATTGCCATAATCCCTATAGTTTTAGGAGTAGGTTCGTTACCTTTAATTGTCGGTGCAAGCTATTTTTGGAATGGCGGAGCAGAGCCGTGAGCTACTCAGAGCTACGCTACAGATTTCTTGGTCTCCCTCATCAAACTCATCAAATACACAATCCAACAACTCCACAACGCTCTGGTGGACAAGTTGTGACCTGCACATTCACCACACTATGAGATAATAACACAACGTTACCACACAGAGTTGTTTTAGAGGGAAATTCATGCAAAACCGCTGATGCACGTTCCTGTCGGGGGCAGTTTTTCTGCAGCAGTCTCTGCATTTCCCTCTAAAACAACTCTGTGTGGTAACGTTGTGTTATTATCTCATAGCGTGGTGAATGTGCAGGTCACAACTTGTCCACCAGAACATTTTGGAGTTGTTGGATTGTGTATTTGATGAGTTTGATGAGGGAAACCAAAAAATCCCATGAGCCTCCGTAGCGTAGCTCTGAGCAGCTCACGGCTCTGCTCCGCCATTCTAAAAATAGCTTGCACCAACAATTAAAGGTAACAAACCTACTCCTAAAACTATAGGGATTATGGCAATGGACCAATTTGCCAAAATGCTGGAACTATCCCTTTAAATTACCAAAGTGTTTGTTAAAAGGTCAGTTTACCCAAATTCCACAAACCTAACCCAGAAACACTGAAGATGGACCAGTGGAAAAGGCCAAAATGAAGTACAGTACCTCAGGAAGGTTTCAGTGTTTTTTATTATCACTCCCTCAGTTATTAAAGATATTTCTTCAGAATGAGGGCGCTCCATATTCTCCTGTGGGTAGTTAAACTGGGTGAAACCGATGATTCACACAGTTTCCACGCTGACCTCCCTGAGCCCTGCACCGTCATAACGTTGTTCCGCTCATTATCTCTACTTTATCATCTTTACCTTTCCACCTGTTTGTGTCTGAATGCTGCCTCCATCAGCGCTGAGTGCTGCTGCTGCTGCTGCACTGATGTGTTTTAGTGTGTTTTAATGTCTGAAGATGCGTCACAGTAATAAGAGCCAGAGGTGAAAATATTGTGTGGAAGTGTGTCATCATCATCATCATCTTCTTGTTCTCTTCCTGTGTCTGTGTGTACCTAACACACTCGGTCCACCATGTTCCTGTTACTTTCTGTCTCTCGCCTCCTCACCTCAGCAGCTCTTCCTCCTTTCACAGTTCCCTTTCGACTGTTTTCTTTTTCCCTCTCTGTGTCTTATTTCTATGTTCCTCAGCTCACCTGCTGCGCTCCGCTCTGCTCTCTTTGTCTTTATTTTATCTATTAAGACTGCAAACTTAACATCCGTTCAGCCTCAGCTCTCCTCTGCGTCTCCTGTCGAAGCTCGTTATTTCAGTCTTCGTGTGTCACCTTGACTCTTTGTTTCCTCTTCACCTCGACGTCTCTCTGGGCCTGAAACCTCTTTCTATCTGTTTAATTAATCTGTTTATTCAGCAATCTGACTATCAGTCTTTTCCACCCTAGAGGGAGAGGACTGATGTGCAGCCTTGAAATAGTATAGTACTAGTGCAACTTATGTGTTGGCTTGAAATCTGCAAAATCAAAGTTTTTAGGAGAGTCAAAACGGAGAAATAACTATTCTAGCCAAAAACTGACATCATTTGAGGTGTTTTTTGAGTAAAAATGGTAAATCTGTTATGTTTGTGTGCCTTTTTGTGCGGTGAATGTCGTCCTCGGTCGCATTAGAGTTAGGATTTCCTCAGGAAACAGCCAATGTATTGATTAAAAGAACAACAATCCCACTCCTATATTTAGCAGGCTTTTATTTTGTAAGCTTTAGTCAGTCCTGGGACGGCTCAACACTGTTCCTGCTTTACATTCACCGAGTGATGTGCCTGGAGCTGCTCGGCTTAATCACTGTGTTTTACTGACTGAATTAGCATCACTAGCATTTACACTGGAACAACTGGGGGTTAAGTGCATTGTGCTACTGTTATTTATAAAGGCAAAGCAATTAATGCTTTCTCTGTTCTCCTCAGCCCACATTTTAGTCACTGGTGTTGGACTGTTTAGTTAAGTTTAGTTTGGCCACCGCTAAAAAATATGTGCTTTTTCTTTTTGCATTTCTTTGGTAAATAGAGGAATGATCAGTAAATAAATCAGATATGTTAATAAGGATGATACATGTAAGAAATTTAGCAGGAGTGAAAGTTAATGAAACACAGTGACTGATGTGATTAAGTGTCGACGGTGTCCAATTTGTGAATAACACGTCAAAAAACCAACTGTTCACAATGAGCAGTGACTAAAAACAGCAACAAAACCTCACATTTGTGAAGTTTTTACATTTTTTTGACAAATAAATGAGTTAGATAAGTAACAATTGTTGAAATTGTGATCGATCACATTTCTAATATTTAACAGACTAATGGTTTTTGCAGCAAACCGCCTGAATACGTCTGTGGAATAAACACTAAACATCCACTTCCTCTTCTCATTAATCTGACCTTGTTTGGTTTCTATTAGCTTGTCCTCCGTCTCTAGACACACACACACACACACACACACACACACACACACACACACACACACACACACACACACACACACATACTGTAGGCTACACACACATCGCCACCACTGCCACCGTCACACCCTCGCTCTTAACATTAGGCTGCTTCCCAAACATGGAGGAGGCACTAATAATAATGCTGCCAAGATGTGTGTCTGGTTAATATGTGTGTGTGTGTGTGTGCAAAGTGCATATGTGTTTGTGTGTTTGTGTGTGTGTGATGGAGTGTGACTGATTGTGATGGATGAGGGGCCGAGTGGCTTCCAGCAGATGCAGGCTGTCTGTCTGATAGTGCATCTGTTTGTCTGTCTGTTCTCTCTCTATATGTGTGTGTATGTGTATGTGTTGGTCTCTGCTCTCATACTGTATGTGTGTTTGTTATTATTTACCCCGGGAAAAGTGTGTGTTTTGAATTTCCCAAATAGATTATGCGCTAGACTTTAGACAGCTGGAAGAGTTTGGTTCGCGCTGCCCGCGGGGACGAGTCCAGACAGGATTAAAAATTAAGATGTGGAGCATTAAGAGCTTATTGATGGAGCCGTTAAATGATGCAGGGTGTGCGAAAGTGTCGCTAACTATGTGCATTAAATAATCTTTTCTTTTTTACGACGACATCCACTCCTTTGTTTAGTCAAGCACACACACACACACACACGCTGCTGCACGGCTGGCAGTAAAAGCGTCAGACGAGTGTATTATTGGAGGCTCTTCAACGCTTCAGCACATTTTCTAAAGTGCCAGGGAGGTAAATAGTTTTATGATTTCACTGAGGATTTTCACTTGGATCTGTCAGAGATTTACTGGAGGCTCTTTGTGCCTTTGATTCGGCTGCTGGACTTGAATCAAGGTTGACTGATTCATTTAGCTCCCTGATGTAAATCTCTTTGTGTCTGTGAAGGGTTTTTTTTTAAATGTTTTTTCCTCCACTCATACGGGACTGCGCCGTCTTTCATTGTCTGTTTGATTGTCTGAGAGTTTGTGTCTTGAGAGCACTGAGACTTTCAATGAGTCATAGTACACACACATACAGAGAAATGAAGTGGAGGTACATGAGGATGTGTCGCTGAGGCGCCACAAGTTTTAATCACAGATCTTTATGTCGCTCTGTTCTTCTGCAGCAGGGTTTAGTCTTCCTCTGTTGTTGTTTTAATCTGTTTTCTGCAACTTGACATCACAAAACAAAAAAAACTGTTGCACAAACTGAACACGACTGAATGCACAGAAAACAGACGGTGCAAGTGACTCAATTATTGTAGATGTAGAATAATGTGGCAGAAATGCTTGTTATTGGATGTGTGGAGGAAGGGAGAGGGTGGAACGGAGAAAGTAAGGAAGGAACCAAAAAAAATAAAATAATAATAAGCCTGCTATGATTATGATAACATTTTAAAATCTTCTGTTTTCTTAAAGCTGTAGTGTAACTATTCCCTGTAACTAGGGATGCACGATACCACTTTTTTTCAAACTGATACGATACCGATACTGGGATCTGAGTACTTGCCGATATCGAGTACCAATGCCGATCCTTCTACCACAACAAAAAAACAAACAATTAGGCAAAATGCAAACAACAAAATGTGAATTCTGATCTAAAAAAAAAAAAAAATATACAAAGACGTTTGATTGTGGTCTTAATGCAGAGCAATTGCAAAGTAATTACAACAAAATGTGTCTGTAACAAGTGCATCCCTACCTGTAAGCCATTACTAGATGAGATAAAACACAACACTGATTAAACCTTTCGACTCCACGAATCTCTCGCTGCATTTTTCTGTATTTATTGTTTGTTTCGTTAAACAGAGCAAATATAAGGTCTGCACTAGTCGATGTGTCGGCTTCCACCGGCTGCAGCTCCGTCAGTCCGCAGCACGCTCTGCAATACGCAGAGCTTCTGTTTTTGGAGCGCGGCGCAGAAAGTCAGCCCAGAGCAGCTCTTGTGCAACAGGAAATCGTGTACAAAATACCAAACGAAACACCCTGTTCATTTGCGGATCATATTTCCAGCACTACACCATGAAAACGTTGTAACGGGCTGAGGCCGGCCTGAAGTCAACAGGGCAGACACTGACACAGACACCGCCAACACCAAGAATGAAAGTTCTTTAGTCGCCTATTGCTTTAACGAAACTTGGAACCTGACTCATAGATAAAAATCCGCAGTCAGCGCCGGTGTTCACACTCTACCTGGATCCCTCCTTGACGTTTGTCCCGTGAGGCTGACACAGTTTCTTCTTCTCCTCCTTGTTACTTGGAGCTTTAATCTTTCTGCTGCCTCCTCCTCTTCCTCCTCCTCCTCCTCATCATCCTCATCTTCTTCTTCTTCTGCTCTTCTTGGGATTGTGATGAGCGAGCAGGATACTTCTCTTGACTCCTGCCTCTAATCTCTTATGTCAGCGTAATACCTTTAGTGAATCACCACACACACACACACACACAGTTGCAGCAGCTCTACTCTACCCGACATCACACACTCCCTTGTCACCAGTGGAGGATGAAACGAGAAGCCTCATCACACTCATCAGAAGTTTTTTTCTTGCGCTGCTGCGGCAGACCGCTGCATTTCCATTCATGCTTCCTCTCCTGCACACTGGCCTACATACACACATCAGTATATCTCTCTCACACACACACTTCTGCACTCTCTTTTTGCTTGCACTGTCTCTTCCCATCACGTCATGTTCATTTCTCTTCCTCCGCTCCGTTCACCCGTCTCACCTTCCTCCTCTTCTTCCTCTACCCTGTTCTTTAGTTTTATTCATCACAGTCTTGCACATTGTCCGTCTCGCTCTCTCTTGCTCTTCTTCCACTCCTTCTCTTTTTTTTCTTTCCTGTAACACTCATCCGCGCTGACAGCCTTAGCGTTTTCTGCACCACTGCGTCTCCTGTAGCAGTAGCGTTTTTTTTACATTTCTGCAGATCATCCTCATCGTTTGGTTTTAACCTGCACGGCCTTGACGTGTTTAGATGTAGAACAAAGCGGCTGTTTAAGAGTCTGGACCATGTGAGATTCAATTTAGCATACATTTACAAGGAGAGACACTCCACCTAAGCTGTGCGGATGTGGATGTGGGTGGAGGAGCACACATCTGGAACTTCAAGGGATGGTTGAAACGGCCAGATGTGCAGCCAGCTTTTATTAAGATGACAAACTTATAATGCCATCCCAGGTATCTGTGCATCTGTGACACACAAGGTCACACGGATGTAAGTGGTGTTAACAACTTCACTTGTCATCAATCACCACGATTATTTGCACAGTTAAAGGGATAGTTCAACAATTTAGCACATTGACCCATTGCCATAATCCCTATAGTCATAGCAGTAGGTTTGTTACCTTTAATTGTTGGTGCATGCTGTTTTTAGAACGGCGGAGCAGAGCCGTGAGCTGCTGAGCCAGTTTGTGACAGGAGGCTAATGGGATTTTTTGGTTTCCCTCATCAAACTCATTAAATACACAATCCAACAACTCCAAAACTCTCTGGTGGACACGTTGTGACCTGCACCTGATGTTAGCGATTATCGCAATGGGCCAATTTGCCAAAAATGTTGAACTGTCCCTTTAAGTGTACAGTACTGTATGACGTATATTTACTTTTGGACATCATTTATTCAGAGCAAAGTGCAGCCAGAAATCATCAGGAGGAGAAAATGTTGAAATTTGGACTGAAAAAATGAAAAAACATTTTAAGACTTCACTCGAACTGTGATAACGGGTTTTTGAGACACAGCAAAGTGGACCTCAGTCTAACACAAACACAATCAATCATTTTCCAGGTGTCATTTCCAGCTCAGTGCTATGAGTTAACCTTTACTGATGCTCACCCCCCCCTCTCTGTCTCTGTTTCTGTCTCTGCAGCTCTCGCCCACTGATAAGAGTTTGGAGTTCGACAGAGACTTCCGTATCAGGCACTATGCAGGAGACGTGGTGTAAGTATCTCAACGCTTTCATTTATTCAGGAAAAGCTTTTACCGATGATTCACCCTCTTTTCGCGCATTTGTACAGTTTTACATATTCATGCCTCAGAGGTCTCGACTCAAACCACCGTCCTGCACTTTTGGCTCCTCATCAGCAGCAAATGGAGGTTTTTGGGGTTTAAAAAAAAAAAGAAACTTGATTCTTGTTTGACGACATGAGAGCTCGACTTGTTCACACTCCCTCTAACCAAATATCACCCTTCATAACCCAGTTATGATCATATTTTCCACCGCTCTGTCACTTTCTAAGCAGGAATGCACTTTTATTTTTGTCGTTTGACCTATTCAGGTTAATATCATCAACTCAACTCAACTCAACTTTATTTATATAGCACTTTAAAAACAAAGTGCTGTATATAGAGACATAAAACAATTAAAGGCAATAAAATAAATGAAATAGGCAGTTGTTTCATTGTTTATAATACATAAAAGCAAACTATAAAACACTAAAACAAGAGCAGAGTTGAAAGCCAGGGAGTAACTAGTTTTAATCATCAATAAAAATTATATTTTTATGTGAGGAATTTCCACTTTAGTGTAAATACAGACTGACTGTACAGTGTTGTTTACTTCTATCAGTCCACCACATTAGAATAAAATCACATTAGCTTTTGTTGCTAGAGTGTTTATTTAGGGTCTAAAGAGTTCATTGTTTCTTCTTTTTTTCTTTATAATAGTTTATATAAATGCCTGTATGTAGAATCATGTTATATCTGTGCATATAATGACATTTTGCATTGGCGTCAGCATCACAGGTGGAAACATCAAACACTAAACACGAGTCAAGCCGAAGTTCCTGCTTTTTAAATTACTGTACATGCAGACTGAGGCGACTGCGCCTGAACACAACTACTGTAGTATCAAAATGAATGAAGCTGTATTAAAAGACTCCATTTGACGGTTTCACATTGAATTATAATTATTCCATTTTCTGCACAAAGGAGCCAAAACATCACATAACTTAAAAAATGAAAATGCGGAATAATCTTGATCAGTGCGAATGAGGAAGAATGTGTCAAAGACGATTTTATCTTTGTCGGACCAGTTCATGACAAAAGGACTTTTCAGGCGTTTTTTCAGCCTGACTGGTGCTTAAAGTGAATTTATTATAAACTCCCTCCCGGTGCTGCCCCCCTCCCTGCTGCTTCTTTATAGTGAGAAACAGACACAGTTCACTGACGTCCATACATATGCAGCACAACCACATCACACAACACTTTCAGTAACACTTGTGTAACATCAGTTGACGTCTTCATCGCGACGCGTCCCTGAAAACGACAGCAAGCACCACCTCCCAGTCTCTGAAGCACATGGATGATGAAATGAATAAATCACACATGCTCAGCCTGCAGAAGCCGCTCTCAGGGAAACGTGTTGCGTCCGTGTGTGTGTGTGTGTGTGTGTGAGGCACCCGGGGGACGAGCGGAGGTCGAGGGGCGAGGCCTGACGGGCAGGAAGTGATTGATCCCAGAGCCACTTAGAGCAGGGTTAGCACCTCCGCTATTTATAGCACCTTCACCTCCAACACGGCACGTTAAATTAGTGTATGTTAACACTATGGACGTGACAGGTGAAGGACACGCAGAAGGACAGTGTGTGTCTGTGTGTGTGGACATGACTGAAGTGTGTGTAGGTGTAGGAGTAAGTGTTTTACATGCATGTGTGTGCGCAGGTGCATTTACTTGCCTCTCTCTTTCCACAGGTACTCAGTGGTGGGTTTTATTGATAAGAACAAAGACACTCTGTTCCAGGATTTCAAGAGACTGCTCTACAACAGGTGTGACACACTCACACACACACAACTCTTCAGTCACCTCACCACACACTCTTCACTGTATTCTTTGCAGCATTTTGATCACATGACACTCCTCTGGAAAGAACAGCACAGGACGAGTACAACTAATCTCCTCTTGTCCTCCTCTTCACTCCTCTGCTGTTTGTCCTGTGCAGAATGTAAATAAATACCACGTCTAGTTTGTCCTCACCTGAATTTCATGACACTCTTTTGTCCAAAACATGTTTTAACACAATGTGCTGCTGTTAACTCTGCAGGCACGCAGATATTTGGCTGAACATTGGTTGTGATGACCAGAGTCTATCTTAACCCTCAAGATCAACCCTTAATCTCAGTAGCCCTCGAAACCAAGTGTTAAGGGCTATTTTGTGACTTAGAAATGGGACACCCCTTAGAATTAGTTTTTTTTATTTTTATATTTGCACTGTTAACCCTGCCAGTTTAATCATAAACCACAACCTATCATCGATATCATCATCGTTGTTTTTTTGTAGCCTATAAATTAATTGAGTTAGTTATAAGTTCATATTCAAACAAATAATCTGTATAAATACCACAACCACGGACATATGCAGCTGAATACCACGGCTTATTGAAAGGTAAACACAAGCTGTAACTACAGTACGGGAGATGACATTAGCCCGGTCGTCTTATAACATTATTGGTGCAAACATTTTACGTGGCTGTATCTTGATAAAACAACTTAACAACTACATTACTACCGAGAAAAATGACCACTTTCTAACCAAACAATACCAATATGGCTTGTCTGCACCGACCGGCTATTGACAAAAGGTAAATAATCCATAAAATGGGCCTAAACTAAGATAATACAGTGTTTTTCGTAATATTTATATCTCTATTATCAAAGAAAATACTGCATTCTGGGTAGCCATTGCTCAGAGAATCTCAATATTGATGCTGAACAACCCTTAAACTTGTCCCTCAACTTCACATCCTGAGAATCGGGATTGAATTAGCACTGTCATTCAAATCTGAACACAAAACATTTCTATCTCTCTTTCTCGTTCAGACTGAAAAATACATTTTTTTCCCTGAAGTTGAGTTTCTATCCTGAATGTAAAGGTCATCATGGTCTTATATAATCTAGAGGTTGAGAATTCATGTGATAAAAGACAGTCTCACTTATTTTAGATGTTAAGGCCTCTGTATTAAAACCCCTTAACGCCCCCAAGGCCCCCATGTTATTTTGTTATTTTGTCACTCAGTAGCTGTGCACAAATCTATTTTTCATGTTGTCCTTGTGTCCGTCCAGCTCCAACCCGGTGCTGAAGACGATGTGGCCCGAGGGCAAACTGAGCATCACGGAGGTCACCAAGCGCCCGCTGACGGCCGCCACGCTCTTCAAAAACTCCATGATCTCTCTGGTGGAGAACTTGGCCTGCAAGGTGAGAGGGAGAAATATACTGTAATCACAGAGGATGTGAACTCCACGTCTGCAGAGGTCGTCTGGAGCCAAATAACAACAAGGACGTTTTTTTTATCAGAGAAGGCAGAGCAGAGCGGGAAGAGGAGTTCCACCGAACTAGGCCGAACCCTGTGGGACGCTGAGATAGCTGCAACTAACAACAATTTCCTCAGTGCATCAGCTGATTGTTCCGTTGATAAAGCGGCTTATTACAGTTTCCCCAGAATCCAAAGTGTTTTCAAATTGCTTCGGCTGAGCAACCGTTTCAAATCCAGCGGTATCGATAAGGATGGAAGGAAATCCTCCACTTTACAACTCGTGAATTGATAATTAAACCCGTGTCCGGAGCAGCTGCAGGTTGGAAAACAGCTCGGTCGTTCATAAGGGAGGCAACAGAGAACCCTCAAGTAGATATTTTTTTATTTCTGCAGGTTTATTGAAAGTTGCTCATCTACAGTAATAGATATAGTTCAGACTTTAAAAGGAAGAGAAAAAGAAAAGAGCTGTGTGTTTGTTTACTTGTTATTATTATATGTTTCATCATCTGTGACTTAGTGTACATGATGTAAATGAATGGAATAAATCAAAATGAAGTGAAACTCGCTGTCGCCCCCTGCAGGAGCCGTACTACGTCCGCTGCGTCAAACCCAACGATGTAAAATCCCCGCTGCTGTTCGAGCTGGAGCGCTGCCGCCACCAGGTGGAGTACCTCGGCCTGCTGGAGAACGTCAGGGTGCGACGCGCCGGCTTCGCCTACAGACAGACCTACCCCCGCTTCCTACAGAGGTACAGTACCTGCCCCAGACCTACCCCCGCTTCCTACAGAGGTACAGTACCTGCCCCAGACCTACCCCCGCTTCCTACAGAGGTACAGTACCTGCCCCAGACCTACCCCCGCTTCCTACAGAGGTACAGTACCTGCCCATCACTGTTCAACACAGAAACCTGCTACGGAGGCAACGTGGTATTCACATGGTCAGGTTCTGGTACAACAACTGAATCTTATCGTTATAAACCATTTAATTTGATTTAATTAATTATTTTTTATTATTTTCTTTTTTTATTCTATTTTAATTCACTTCTCTTTCTTTTTTATCTTAGTTTTTTCCCCCTCTTCTTCTCATTTTTTCTATTGTACTTCATTTTATCTAGTTTTTTCCCTCTTATTCTCTTTTTTTCCTATTTTACTTCATTTTATCAGTTTTTTTCCCCTATTTTCTCATTTTTTTCTATTTTACTTCATTTTGTCTAGTTTTTTTTCCCTATTTTTCTCCTTTTTTTCTATTTTACCTCATTTTATCTAGTTTTTCCCCTATTTTTCTCATTTTTTTATTTTACTTCATTTTATCTAGGTTTTTCCCTCTTATTCTCATTTTTTTCTATTTTACTTCATTTTATCTAGTTTTTTTCCCCTATTCATCTAATTTTTTTTTCTATTTTACTTCATTTTATCTAGTTTTTTTCCCTATTCATCTAATTTTATTTCTATTTTACTTCATTTTATCTAGTTTTTTTCCCTATTCTTCTCATTTTTTTCTATTTTACTTCATTTTATCTAGTTTTTTTTCCCTCTTCTCATTTTTTTCTATTTTACTTCATTTTATCTAGGTTTTTCCCTATTTTTCTCCTTTTTTTTCTATTTTACCTCATTTTATCTAGTTTTTCCCCTATTAGTCCCATTTTTTTCTATTTTACTTCATTTTATCCGTTTTTTTCTCCTATTCATCTCATTTTTTTTCTGTTTTCTATTTCTATTTTATTTATTTTTAATGATTGAGTGTAAGATAGCATTTCCTCTATGTCTCTAAAATCCAATCTTCTAAAATGATTGTGTGAATGCGTACGTGTGTCTCCCAATAAGTGTAAAGTGCTATACAGTACAAATGAAGCCTGATTGATTGAACAGTCAAAAACTCTGGGCAGATACTGGGCAGAAAAATGCGGAAAATCTTCAGGTTTGAGAAGTTGAAAATCATCAACACATAATTCTGACTGGATGAATAATTTCACGCTCAGACGGATCAAGTTGTTTATCGTGGAGATGTTGTGGTCTCGTTGCTCCACACGTACAGGCCTGAGTCAGGACAGTGAGGAACAACAACAGTGAATCCCAGATTATTTAAATCATGCATCAAACTGAAAACACACAACACTGTCTGAGAAAACAATGAGATTTGGGAAAAGGAAACACATGTTCAATATTCTCTTTGATTTCTTCATAACTTTTCTTTCCACCGCTGACGTCCAGGCACTTCTCTTTCATCCTCATCTCTCCTCTTCTTCTTCTTCTCCCTCTGCTGATACATATTCCCTCTCTCTGTGAACGTGGCTGCCAATTAGCCGCTGCAGCTCATCCATTTCACTTAAAGGCTCCTTGCCACTAATTCTGACAGTCAGGTCAAATAGGGGCGGGTCCATTAATTGCAGTAATGAAGTCTTGAGGGAGCGATTGTGCCGACTGAGAGTCGTTCCTTTATTTACTCCCTTAGAGGAGCCGTCTCTTTTTTTATATCTGATGTTCGGCTTTTATTGTCTGCAACGTGTCATTTACCCGGCGTAATAAACAACAACATTGTTTCCTCTCAGCTGTAGATTACTCTCATTTCCTGCACTTCTCTCAAGACCATTTAATCTGCTCACTGCTTTTCTTTTCTTCTCTTTCTTTTATAAATATCTCCTTCTACTCATCATCTCGCCGTCCTCTCACCACATTGACAATCTTATCCACTCTTTCCTTTCCTCTTCATTATCTCACTTTTTCTGTTGCTCTGTTGCATCTTCATATCCGTCCTCTCAGGTCTCTGATTAGAGTTCAAAGTGAGGCTGCTCGTCTTCACATCCCTCATGTCTCTCGCTGCGTTTTTACTTTTCAGCCCACAAACGACTCCCACGCTCAAAACAAAACATGAAGAAGCAACATTTAGTTATTATTCCCCAGAAACTTCCTGCTATTAACTTCTATTTTATGCAACAATTTCTCAATTTTCCTCCCTTTTCCTCACACCCCTCCTCTCCTCTCCTCTCCCACTTTTCCCCTTTCCCCTTTACCATCCTCCCTTCTTCCCTCCATATCCCGCTCCACTCATGCTGAGCTCCGTATTTGCTGCTCCACTGGACAAATAGAGGATCGACCTCTGCAACAATTTACTGGCCGATGCCTCTTCTCATTCTTTGTGTTTTCGGACAGCAAACGACTTTAATAACCAGTGCAACAAATAAATGGCCTGGTTAAACTGCAGTCAACACACACACAGACACACACAAAACACAGAGACCTACAGAGAGGGTTGCATGAAGAGAAAGTCAATTTTAGGACATTTTAAATTAATTAGAATGTAAAATATGTGGTTTTACTGATACAATTAGCTGTTTTTCTGATTTAATCCAGTTAATCGTGGCCGGTTGTTTTGCATTGAATGTGAATTTGATTATTTTATGTAAGGAAAGGCAAGAAAAACAAACAAACAAACGAAAATACATACATAAAACACATAATTTTGCATCACAACCAGCGGAACTTTATTTAAATCATTATTATTATTTTCAGTGTTCTAAGTTCTATTGCTGCCATGGCAACCTCCTCTGTTTATGTCTCGGTTGCCGTGAGACGCTGCTGTTTTCTTTTAAAACGGGAATTCCGAAAGAAATGAAAACAAACAGTTCCCAGATAGAATGTCGAGCCTCTCCAGTCGATCCACACTGTTCAGCCGCTACTCGAACCAGCTTCCGCCTCCACGTCACTATAATGGGCCCACATCGAAACCGGAAGCAGAGAAAACCAGGCAAGAAGGAGAAAAAGGAGAAAAAAGCAGCAGCGGCGGCGGTGGCGGCGGCAGCAGCGAGCAGCGACACAAAGAACAAGGTGGAGGAGCTCATGAGACAAAACGCCTTCCTGAAAGATCGTCTGCAGGAATACCAAGGGAGGCATCGGCTGACGACTCACAGGAGCGTCACAAAAGCGACTGTGTTGCCGACCGGCACGGAGGTGAAGGTGATTTGTCAGGGTCTGCCCGGCGCCCGCAGCGTAAAGGTCAAAGACAAGCAACAGAGAACCCGCGCCGACAGGAAAGTGAGGTGCGTCTGTGCTCAAAGTCAGTGCACGAAAATGACCCAGACTGGAGAGAACGGCAACCTCCTCCAGACCGGAGCCGGAAGCTGTGGGGATTCTGCCGGAGATCGGGATGAGGGCCAGGAAGTCAAGCAGCTGAGAAAGGCTCTCGCTGACGCTCAGAGGGCCCTCAGTTTGGAGAGGAGACTGGTCCAGGAGCTGAGGGCCGAGCTTCAGAAGAAGACGGCCGCTCAGGAGGCCAACGAGGTTCTGCAGAGTGAACAAAAGAAGCCGAATAAGGTGCGTCCTGCTGCTGCTGCTGCTGCTGCTGCTGCTGCTGCAACTGCTGCTGCAACCGCTGCAACCACCGCCCACGAGACACGAGAGGAGGTGGAGGTCCAGCAGCCGGAGGAGAGCATCCCTCTTCTGCAGCCGATGGAGGAACCACGGCAGCCCGTCCAGAAGCCGGAAGCAATGCCAGAGAAGCCAGACAGCCCGGAGAGCCAAAGGTCGGAGGGAGCGGACAATCCCCGGAGGAAAAGGTCGTGGCTGAGCAGGCTCTTCAGACTCCGCAGATGAACTTTTTCTTTCCTTCAAGAGCATTGAGATAAAAATGTGGAAACAAATTGAAGCAATTCTTGTTTCTTTCATGTCTTTAGAGAAGTAACCACACTTTCAAAGGTTATTTTTTAAAGAAATCTAGTCTTCTGGTTGTTGATTATTAATTAATAGCTGCTCAAAATCTGTCACTGTGAATATGCAATTTCACAAAACTTTACATTTTACATGGGTGCAATGAAAAAGAATAAATCTAAACAGCTAATGTAGAAATTTAAAGGCTAAATAACCAAATATACAGTAATGACCACAGACAGATTGACAACAGGGGAAAAGGGGCTAAAGGAATAACACAGGGATGACGGTGCTGCAGGCCGGGTGTTGCCGAGGCAGGGTGGGGATCTGAAGGTTGGTCTGGCTTTAACGTCTTGGTGGAAGTGATTGAATAACACCTCCTGCCTGAAGCTGTGCATCACTCAGCTGTCACGGCTCCTGCATGACAAGCCGTGGCCGCGGGGCGCAGACGCACAGTATGTTGTGCAGCTCTAATCAGTTTGCATCTAATCTAATCTAATCTTTGCAGCTAATCAGTCTCGTCTCCAGCAGCCGTCACAACCTCACCCACCGTGCACCAGCAAAACCGTGCCCACACTAGTTTTTTTTGTTGCTGATAATAGTTTTGTCCTCTGACCTTGATTAAAAGCAGCATTAAAACACTCGGGTTGGTTTTGTAATTACTGGCGAGATGTTGATGTAAAACATTTTAATACGCTTGGAAAAATTACCCTGTTGTGTTGTGTTGTGTGTAATGTAACAAAACAGAAAGCAGCGGATGACCCGCGTTAATAACTAATGTTTTATTCACACAGACGCTCCAACACCTGACAATGTAAGTCTGTTTACATGCTGATTAGCAGTAATTAGTTTGCAAGCGGAGGACTCGTCGGCGCTCAGTTTTATAGACAAACACTGATCATTTCAGCCAATATTTGGTTTTTAACACGAACACATGACATGAACAAATGTTCCATGATGTCATTGACTAAAAATTATCTGAAAATCATTAATAACTATGAACAAAAAAATGATTAAATCCGTAAATTTTGATTTTACACTTTATAGACTTGTGCATTAAAGGGATCGTTCAACATTTTCATTATCCCTATAGTTTTAGCAGTAGGTTTGTTACCTTTAATTGTCGGTGCAAGCTATTTTTAGAACGGCGGAGCAGAGCGTTTTGGAGTTGTTGGATTGTGTATTTCATGAGTTTGATGAGGGAAACCAAGAAATCCCATGAGCCTTCGTAGCAGCTCGTGGCTCTGCTCTGCCGTTCTAAAAATAGCTTGCACCGACAAATAAAAGTAACAAACCTACTGCTATGACTATAGGGATTATGGCAATGGGCCAGTTTTCCAAAAATGTTGAACTATCCCTTTAAGAACAAACAGTGTGAGGTCAGAGCTTTAACACAGAGACGAGCAGTGGACAGATGTGCATCTGTAGAGTTTGAAGCATTAGCATTGAGTGAGTGTCAATGCTTCGAGTGTCTCACTTCAGAAAATACCCATAATGCTTCACTCTCTGACACACACACACATTATTATTGTGTAACAGATGAGATCCTAAGCCTGACAGAGAGTCATCAGATCTCGCTGCACAGTTTGACCCAAAGAGCATGATAGCATTGACACAGAAACACACACACACACTTACATGTACATGACACTTAATATCAGAATAGTACACAAACACTTGTTGTGCGTAGCCTCCCCCAGCTGTCACATTTGCCCACTGCCCCTCGGTGGAGGACGGAGGATTAGATAATGAGTCTTTTTGCGTAACAAGTCGTCCAACTCTGTCACTGCAGCCGCCCTCACTCAACGTCTTTGGACCGGCTCTTACATCACCCGGCGCTGCCAGTTGGTCGGCTGTGAAATGATACAGGATGCGGTCTGTCACCGAGAGTCGCTGCTGTCGCTGGAGCGTCCAAGTTTTTACATGAAACAAAGGTTTTGATCTGGTATTTCACAAGCGGAATGAGTCACGTAATTAATTGTTCACTGCAAAAACTCAAAATCTTTCCAAGAATATCTGTCTTATTTCTTGTCAAAATGTCTCTTTTCACTTAAAATAACACTCATCACCTTAAAATGAACTTGGTTTTAGATAATTTTCATTTGTTTCAAACAAATTTTCACTTGAAATAGAAAAATCTGCCAGTGAAAGGAAGTTTTTTGTGCTTATAATAAGAAAGAAAAATGTGAAATATGCTTGGAAGAAGTCAAAAGTGCCTTAAAAACAAGCTACTTTTTAATGTGATGAGTCTTATTTTAAGTATAATGAGATTTGTTTTGCCTAGAAATTACATTTTGACTAGAAATAAGACAAATATTCTTGGTAAGATTTTGAGTTTTTGCAGTGTTAAAGCCTATTTCTAGGTAAAATAGCAAACATTTGATAGTTTGAGGCTCTTTTCATTGTTAAACATGATCATATATTGGATGTTTTGGAGTCTTACTTTTAAGCACAGCGATGGTGCTAAATATATAAATATATACAGTCTATAATAAATGAAGCTGTCATCTTTTTTGGAAAAGGCCTTTTATTTTGGTTCAGCAGAAGCGCTGTCGCCTCCCCCTCTGGTGGAGAGTTTCTCAGTCTCCGAACAACCCACTCACATCACCAGAGCCTTATTTTTGTTGACGTGCAGATCAGCACTGGAGGGAGTTTTGGGTGCGACAGCAGCCTGGGCCGTGTCAGGACACACTCAGCCCTGGTGACCACCCATCAGCCCCAACATGAAGTCTAGATTCATCACTTTATGATATTATTCAGTCTCAGTTCTTCCAGACTTTAATAAAAACAAAAAGTTGAAGAGGCCTTTAAAACGTCAGCTTTCCTTTCTATAGCTCTGGGGAGTCTTCAGACCGTGATTTGACCACATACCCTGGTGCGCTGGGCTGTAATAATTAATTCCTTTGTCCGTGTACTAAATGATATAATTTCCATGGCACCCTGCCAGAGGCTGAGTCCCCTACTTGGTAATTAAGATTTATACAGCACTATACAGTCTCCCAAGCTCCACTTTATTTTCTGTTTCAGATATAATATAATATGGCCTCAAGTAGGAGATGCATTTTTCTTTTCTCCTCCTGACCAAAGAAGCAAAATGAATTTTAAATTAGTACACAGGGACACGTGCAAATGATTCAATTACACTGACTCTAAGAAATTATTCAGGATTTTGAGTTGTAATATTTCTTCCTTGTTGTGTTAAATTGACTTAATGCCACGACAACGAGTGCACAGCCAAGTGCAGCTGAGCATGGCTGAGATAAATGCTAATGAATGCTAGAATACTCTCATATTTACTGTTTGTTCAGTAGGAGTGATGTTCACTGTGTTCACCATGTTAAAGGGATAGTTCAACAGTTTGGCAAATTGGCCCATTGTCATAATCCCTATAGTTTTAGCAGTACCTTTAATTGTCGTTGCAAGCTATTTTTAGAACGGCAGAGCAGAGCCGCGAGTTGCTCAGAGCTACGCTACGGAGGCTCATGGCATTTCTTGGTTTCCCTCATCAAACTCATCAAATACACAATCCAACAACTCCAAAACGCTCTGGTGGACAAGTTGTGACCTGCACATTCACCACGCTATGAGATAATAACACAACGTTACCAGACAGAGTTGT
This sequence comes from Decapterus maruadsi, assembly GCA_030347415.2. Lineage (NCBI taxonomy): Eukaryota > Metazoa > Chordata > Actinopteri > Carangiformes > Carangidae > Decapterus > Decapterus maruadsi. The sequence continues at coordinate 4,098,788 of CM064888.1, read as the reverse complement.
TTTAGAGGTAAATACAGAGACTATTTGATAAAAAACTGCCTCGACGGGAATGCACATCAGCGGTTTTGCATGAATTTACCTCTAAAACAACTGGCAATTGGCAATGGGCCAGTTTGTGAAAATGTTGAACTATCCCTTTAAATTAGCACTGCACACAGATGTGATGCAGGTTCTGCTTCCTGCATTAATCTAGATTTGTCTTTCCTGCAGATACAAGATGATCTCCGAGTTCACGTGGCCGAACCACGACCTGCCGTCGGACAAGGACGCGGTGAAGAGGCTGATGCAGGGCTGCGGGTTCGACCACGACGTGGCCTACGGCAAGACCAAGGTCTTCATCCGCACGCCGCGCACCCTCTTCAGCCTGGAGGAGCAGAGGGCCGAGATGGTCCAACGCATCGTCCTCTTCCTGCAGAAGGTGAGAGAGCCTGAGCAGACGTCAGATAACTGATGTTATCTGACATTCAACACTCTCGCGAGACTGTGTGTGGCGTCTACCTCTCCTTGTTAGCCCAGATCAGCTCTTAGAAAAAACCTTTTAAAACTTGTTTTTATGGTTTTAGGGTTGTTTTGAATCCACATTATTCATTTTAAACATTATCTCTTCTAAGCGGGATGCTGTTTTTAACGATCGAAGCGTCCGATCGCTGTATTTTTACCGAATCTGTGTAGCCCACCGCGGCACACCGCCATAAAGCCGAAAGCCCATAGAGCTACACCGGGCTTTTACTTTTCACTCCCTTTTCCTGGGTTCTCTCGCCACCATTTGACAAAACAGAACCACTGTCATTTGGATAAATTCCCTGTGGATAATCCGGCCTGAGGCAGAAGATTCGCCAACTCAAAGAAGACCAACAAAGAGTGGGAGAAACAAGAGTGCACCACTACGCCGGCTGACAGCGCACTGGAAAGCAGTGATTTACCTGTGACATCCACCAGCAGCGGGTCCTTCCTGGACCCTCGGCGGTAGGTCTTCTGACTTCTCTCCCGGACTGTGCTCTGCCATATCACCGCTGTGGGCTCCTGGACGGAGCCCATGCGCGTACGTTTCTATTCTGTCCATCTGACTGCTTCACACCGGACTTCTCTGTTCCACACCGTACTCTTCCTTCTGGCGCTTGCTGGCTGTTGTTGTCTTTCCTGTTTCAGAATCCACGATGGCCTCGGCTCCTACAACATCTGGGGCTCCTCCGGATCACCATGGAGACGGTGCCCTCCTTCAAAAGGCCTACAAGAAGATCGCTGACCTCAGGGAAGATATTAAACGCCTTTCTTCAGAGCTGGAGCGGAGGGAGCTGCAGATATCTGGTTTCACTACCACACTCCCCAAGCTGTCCAGCTTTTTTCTGAATAAAGCAAATCAGTCAATCACTGGAAATGACACCGTTGTGTGGGACCCAGCCACCGCCTGTCCACGTCCAATATCCTCCACCCCCAACCGTGAGGGTCCTTGGTCTGAGGTGACCACACGTAGCCGCAAAATGATTGCAAACACAACCCCAATAAGCACCTCAAACCGCTATGACATCCTGTCGACTGATGACTTTCCAGTCCTCCAACCAGCAGCCTCGAACCGGGATCCCGTACATACACCTGCTCCTCTGCTGGCTGCTGATGGAGACCGTACAGCTGATGGCTCCAGAGCGAAACCTCCATCCCGCTCCACGGCCTCCTCTGCCCGTCATAAACTTCTGAAGGATGCAGTGCGTCGTCACTCCAGCAGTTTTCCCCTCCGCGACGCAGTGAAGGTGTCCCCGGTCAATAACAAGTTGTTGTCCGGTAAACTCTCCCCTTCATCCACGCCTGCTCGTCCGCTGTTTCCCCCAACTACTGCAATAATTGGAGACTCTATCATCAGAAACGTCCGCTTTTTTAATGCAGTCACACATTGTTTTCCAGGCTCCACTGTCCCAAATCTCCTCAAAAATCTCCCAGAGTTGCTAAACTCACTCCCAGCCTCAGTTGGAAAACTGGTGATCCATCTGGGATGTAATGACACTTCCCTCCTCCAGTCTGAGACAACGAAGAAGCACTTCAGAGAACTTTTTAACTTTCTGAGTAGCTGCGGGAAGTCTGTGTTTATCTCCGGGCCCCTCCCCTCTTTTTACCGTGGCGCATCGCGCTTCAGCAGGCTCCTCAGCCTCAGTACCTGGCTCCAGTCCACCTGTGCCCTAAGTGGACTCAGTTTTATTGATAATTTTAACTTGTTCTGGAACCGCGCCGTCTTTTATAGCCCTGACGGAATCCACCCCTCCAGACTGGGCAGTAGGGTGCTAACTGATAACATCCGCTATTCGGTTCAACACGCGTGTGCCACCTCGTCCACCTCTAAGTGACGTCATCAGAACAACAACTCAGTGACAGAGAGTTCCGCCCCCACACCTGATTTTCCTTACTCCCCCTTGTGGCAGGATGATTTAACTACCCAGAACTTCCCTATCCCTGTTCACATTAGCCATAGAAATCAAAACTGGGCGGCATACCCCCTCCTTAGAGCAAAGGCCTTGAGAAAGAGAGCAAATCCTGCAAATCTTCATCCACTAAAATCATGTGGAAATACAGAATATAAAGTCAACTCTCTGATTAGTTGTGCCCTCTTAAATGTAAGATCCCTCTCGAACAAAACCTTTGTCCTGAATGATTATATCACAACAGGCAACATGGACTTTCTTTTTTAACAGAGACCTGGCTTAGAAATGGGGACATAAGTGCTTTCTCTGAGCTATGCCCATCCAACTACACCTTCCTCAACTCCCCTAGGATTAGTGGCAGGGGAGGTGGACTTGCAGTTGTTTACAAGAATCACTTAAAGTGCACACTTGTTGCAGCGGAGAAACCCTCCAGCTTTGAGGTACTGATGTTTAAAATTAATCTGGAGATCCCTCTGTGCTGTATTATCATCTACCGCCCCCCTAAACCAAATAGTCAGTTTCTTGCAGAATTTTCTGATCTCATCTCCTCTGTTGTCCTTGGGTATGACCATATTTTATTGGCTGGCGATTTCAACATCCATGTTGACAATCCAGACAACCCTTTTACATTAGAATTTTTAACCTTGTGTGAATCTTTTAATCTAAGACAGCACGTATCATCTCCTACACATGAACGGGGCCACACACTTGATTTAGTCCTTACTCTAGGGCTAGACATAAGCTCGTTGCTTCTTAGAGATTTTATCTCAGACCATAAAATGATTTTATTTGATATAAACTGCACTTCTACAAGCTTCTGCCCAAAGCAAACAGTATATACCCGTAGTTTGAATAGCAACTCAGCTACAGACTTTGAAGCTATCTTCAATGTTCAAGATTGTCTTACTCAGTGCAGCAATGTAAATGACATGGTTAATCAGTTCAATACCATGTGCCTGAAAGCTCTGGACCAAATAGCCCCTATGAAACTGAAACCTATTCGCCCCTCCAACCCAAAGCCCTGGATGAATGATAATATTAGAAAGCTAAAAAGAGAATGTAGAAGAGAAGAACGCAAATGGAGGAAAACCAGACTCCAAGTTCATAGACTTTATATGAAGGAGCTATTAGTGTCATTTAACTCACTAGTAAAAAGGGAGAGATTGTCATACTTTTCCAACTTAGTTGCTACGAGAAAACACAACCCAAGATTTCTTTTCAGCACCATTAATAAGCTAATAAACCCTACCCCAGCTACTGTCTGTACCACCTCTGCAGAATACTGTGAAAAATTTCTGAAATATTTTATTGAAAAGATAGAAAACATTAAGACATCAATCACTCCTGCAAGTTCACCTCCACTCTTATCAGAGCCCCCAACCACCCATCTGCTAGAAGAATTCACTCCCATTACCCACAGAGACCTGGTTGACATTGTGGCCAACACTAACCTCACGGCCTGTAAATCAGACATCTTCTCCTCTAAGTTTTTCAAAGAGGTTCTTGAAGTCATCGCCCCCTGTCTTCTCAGGATCGTAAATGAGTCTCTTTTATCTGGACTGGTCCCAGACTACTTTAAACAGGCCTGTATCCAGCCCCTTCTTAAGAAACCCGGTCTAGACCCAGCACTTCCCCACAACTATCGTCCCATTTCCAAATTACCTGTAATCTCAAAAATTGTTGAAAAAGTGGTCGCTAAGCAACTCTTAGAAAAAATGGAGGGAAACAACATATTTGACAAATTCCAGTCTGGTTTTAGAAAGAACCATAGCACAGAAACAGCTTTATTGAGGGTAACAAATGACATCCTGATGAGTGCAGATTCTGGAAACACCACCATTCTCATTTTACTGGACTTGAGCGCAGCATTCGATACAGTAGATCACATAATTCTCCTCAATAGACTCAAAAATATGGCTGGCATAGATGGGACTGCTTTTAACTGGTTTTCTTCCTATTTGTCAGACAGGGTTTTTAGAGTCACTATAGACAATTTCAGTTCCTCAACAGCTGCCATGTCATGCGGCCCCGCAGGGCTCAGTCCTTGGTCCTATTCTTTTCAGTTTATATATGCTGCCCCTTGGACATATCATCCGCCATTTCACCCCTGTGTCATACCACTGTTACGCTGACGACTCCCAGCTGTATGTCTCACTTTGCCCGGAAAACCACAGTAAATTGGACTCTCTACACAGCTGCCTTACTGCCATTAAGGACTGGATGGCCTCCAACTTCCTACAACTAAACACAGATAAGACCGAAGTCCTGGTTATTGGTCCTGATCACATCTCTAACAGTATCTCCCCTCACCTTGGACCACTAACAATCAATAAGACACAGACAGCTCGGAACCTAGGAGTCATATTTGACCAGCAGCTCAACTTCAACCAGCACATTAAAAGCATTGTTCAGTCCTGCTATATACAAATTAGAAACATCGCCAAAATCAAGCCAATGATCTCCAGAAGCATACTCGAACAGCTCATCCACACCCTTATCTTTTCACGCCTGGACTATTGCAACTCATTGTTCACCTGTCTAAATGACGCAGCAATTAACAGACTACAGTTGGTACAGAATACGGCAGCAAGACTTCTCACAAACACCCGACACAGTGAACACATCACCCCAGTCCTCGCAACCTTACACTGGCTCCCCATCCGTTACAGAATTCAGTTCAAAATTCTCTTAATCACATATAAATCTCTCCATGGCCTGGCTCCACCATACATCTCAGAACTCCTAACCCCATATTCAGCACCAAGACCCCTTAGATCAGAAAATCAGATGCTGCTAGTCGTCCCACGGTCGAAACTCAAGACCAAAGGAGACCGTGCTTTTTCTGTTTCAGCCCCATCGCAGTGGAACAAGCTCCCCCTCAGCATCAGATCAGCTGAGTCTGTGCATCATTTTAAAAAGCTTTTAAAAACCCACATGTACCGACTGGCATTTTTGCAGTAATTTTAATGTTTGTCTGTTTTTATTGTCTTAACCATTTGTTAACTGTTTTCTATACGATGTTTTCTATTTTCTTCTTATTATTATTATTACTATTTTGCAATGATATTGTATGTTGTGAAGCACCTTGTAACCTTGGTTTTGAAAGGTGCTATAGAAATAAAGTTTATTATTATTATTATTATTATGTTACAGCTTCAAACGGGAGCATTACCGATGCAGCTCCGCTCTGTTCCTCTGGGAAATTAATAATTTTTCAAAGTTATAAATATAAAAGGAACATCTGTTTGGAAGCGTTTCGTTACATCGCCCTGATTTTATTTCTTCTTTCCCTTGAATCTGAACCAGTGAGTTGGCAAATTTCCCTTTTTGAACGTATTTGGCGATTACAGAAGAGTCTCTATTCACAAACATCTGTCTTTGTGAATGGCACTGATTGCCAATCATCATCATCATCATCGTCTATTTTATGATTAAGGCCATGAAACGAGATCACAGGGGTGTTGTGCTGTAGGAGTCGTGGCCTCAGTCGTGTTTTCATTGGAATTCACCAGCTCTTGTTCTGCATATGAATCACCTGAGGGACTTCAGAGACTCCCACTGTTCAAATTTACACAAACGCCGAGGTATATTCGTATCCGATCTTGTATTATTAGCGGAGAGCACACGCAGCGGAGACGGTCTCTGCCTCTTCTTCTTCTTTTTCTTCATCTCTGTCTGGGTTTTCACACACAGCTCTTGTAAAACTTACGAGACGGGACGAGTGGATCTCAGATTCACAACTCGAGATGTTTTAAAGAGTTTTTGGGGACAGGACCCACGACTGTTCACTTCATTCCCCGTATTTCTGATAGTTTAGCTTTGCTGCGTCGTTTGAGGGATCAGAGATGCATGTACAGAAAAGTAGAAATGCATAAATTACTGTAGTAAACAAACAACCAAAATGCTTAAAGGGATAGTTCAACATTTTAGCAAATGGGCCCATTGCCATAATCCCTATACTCATAGCAGTAGGTTTGTTACCTTTAATTGTTGGTGCAAGCTATTTTTAGAACGGCGGAGCAGAGCCGTGAGCTGCTACGCTACGGAGGCTCATGAGATTTCTTGGTTTCCCTCATCAAACTCATCAAATACACAATCCAACAACTCCAAAACCAACTCCAAGAGTTGTTTTAGAGAGAAATTCATGCAAAACCGCTGATGCGCGTTGCCTTCAGGTGCAGTTTTTCAGCAAGCAGTCCCTGCATTTACCTCTAAAACAACTCGCGGCTCTGCTCCGCCGTTCTAAAAACAGCTTGCACCGACATTTAAAGGTAACGAACCTACTCCTAAAACTATAGGGATTATGGCAATGGGCCAATTTTCCAAAATGTTGAACTATCCCTTTAAATTAAACCTTTTGAATGTGAATTGATTGTAATATCTGGATAACAGGGAAAAACCGATGGGAAGAATAACAACAGAAAAACCCAGTGTGTTGTCTTTGTGTTTTTCATTTAACCAACATGTCGACTGGTTCAGACGTGTTTTGCTTTTTATGTAAATTAGTGCTATTTAATTAAGATGTTTCTAATCAAGAAGAACTGTGATAATTGGCGTTTGCTGAGCAAATCGGCCAAATCAGCTTTCATGGCGTTGTGAATTGAAGTTTTTATTTTACAGACAAAACAATTAATCAAAAAAGAAACGACTCTATTATAGAAAATTACAGTGATTAAGAGTTTCAGGCTCGATACGAACATGTTTTTCTGTTTATCTTGTTTCTGTGTGACCAGTATGTTCAGTTTTTAGTTGTTTTCCTCCAGCTGGACATGTTTTTAAATGAGCTGCCATGAATATTGATCACTGTGTGTCTGCCTCCGGTGAACCAATCACACGTCGGTGATTGGATGAGGAGGACGCTGCTGCTGCTGCTGCTGCGCCGCCACCGCCCGTATCTTGGTGCAATCGTGCTGCGTTTGCTGACATGTGTCGGGGTCCGGAGTGCCGAGCCAAAACTTTGTGACTTTGATAGATGGAGAGATGAGTTTGTAAACGTGGAGCGCCGCTCTCGCTCTCGCTGTCAAATTAAGGACACGCTATGCAAATCTCCCGGACGCTTCGAGGCAGCAACAGTGTCAGTCTGTCAACACTGTTGCTGGTGCATGTGTGTGTGTAGAGGAGTGTGTGCACATCTGCAAAGGCAGTTGAAGCAAATCAGAGGTGCAGAGGTGTGGGCTCCAGGCACATGACTTGGACTCAAGTCATGAATCTGATGAATTAAAAATCATTTCATTATATTGATGTATTAGGAAATTTAGCCTGGCATCTGGAAATCCCAGATCCATCCTGAACCAATCACATTCCAGCCAATCATGTTGCATGTGACAATGCTCTTGTTTTTATTTTAATAGAGAAGAGACTGTGCTGTTGTCTGTGGGTGCAGGATGCTACTGATAAACTGTTTTAAACATCACTGGTGATCAATTAAAACAGATCAATAGTCCGAAAAACCAACTATTCACTTATTGTATATTGAGAAATCAAATCAAATCAAATAGCCTTTATTGTCATTGCAACAGACAGTGCAATGAAATTTGTGGTGCTACATCCATTCCAGAGCTAAAAACAGACTAAAACAAACTAGAGACAAAGCGAGAAATAGATAAATGGAACATCCAGTTTTCCAGAGGCAAGAGACAAAAAATCTGTGTTATATATAAAACCCTATATCAATAAATAAATATTGCACAATGGCCTTGGCAAAAGTGCAAAATGGAAAATTGAGGGTTGTGTTTCTTGAACAGAGAGGCGTTTCCAGTTCTAATGGGGGAAATAAGCTAAATTCTCATAACAGGATAAAGAAAAAAAAAGTGCCCTTTTCTTTTTTGTTAAGTTCAGTTTATAGAAGTGGGAAAATAATGAGAAATGCAGAATTCATCATTTGTGTAAACTGAATAAACACACTGGTAGGAGTGTGATTTAGAGCATGTGACTTGTTTAGGACTTGAAAATTGAAGTTTAGTTTATTTTAGACTTTCCTGTCTTGCCTCTGGAAGCAGCAGATCCGACAGCTGGTTTCTCATTATACCATAGGATCACATGTGCGGATTCCTCCACACCGTGTTGCCTTCATGTCCTTCTCATGGGGGATCTCCCAATGAAAGGGCTTCTTCCAGCCAAACTGACTTCTGTAGCTGATTGATTGGTCGACCTGCGTATTGATCTGCCTGACCCTTCGCGGGCTCTTCCCACTGACGCGGCGGCCTCTCGTCTCCCTCGGGAGAATCCTCCCCGGCATCTCCCAGGATAAGCAGCTTTGATAATGAAGGGGAAAAGCCCAGAGGAGCTGCAGCTTTTCCACCAAAACAAACAACACCAGCCGCGGCGGCGGCGCAGGTGTCGGAGCAGGCGTATTTAATCTTGCCCTCTGTCGGCGCTAAGTCCAGGTAATGCGGTATGCGCCTCTCGCATGTACAATACTGTACACACAAACGTGCACGGCTCCGCTCGCGCAGCAACGACACACAGAGTCAAATAGCGGCGTAGCAGCCGAATTGACTCCTGCATCCCATCCCGCTGTGTTAACTCCCAACAAACATCCCAGCCTGAGTCTGATCTGCTGTGCCAAGCAATCCCCTTATCAGCACCTGGCACACCACGCGGCCTTCTGCCAGTCGGGACCGCGCTGCCAGGACCGTCAGGCTCAGCCACGCTCCTCGTCCCTCCCGTCTGCCTCGTGGATTTGTAATAATACCACTTAGTTTGCCCCATCAAACAACTAAAAAAAAAAAAAAAACCTGCAGAAGACGAGTCGTGAGTCGTCCAAATTGGGAGAACATCTTGTTTTTCTGTGCCTGTGCCCTTATTTTACTCCTTCAGTTCATCATAACCTCTTCTCCTGTGAGGACGAGGGGGATATGAGGGGCTGCATTTAATCCTTCCATTTCCATCTTCAATCATTTCTTTCTCCAACGTCCTCAAACTCACCTCATCTCTCCCATCTTGTTGTGCAACATCCATTCAATCCAGCCGAGGCCTAGAATTTATTACTATTATTATGACAATCAGGCCGCGGGTACATTACCGCTGATTGCTGCATGCACGTCCCCCTGTGTGCAGCCGTGCATCCACAACAACTGCTTTAGTTTCCACCTCGGACATAAAAAAAAACACCTCAATCATCGCCACTTGAAGAAAATAATAGCAACTGGAAGAAATCTAAATTTAAAAAAAGCACACTCTCACTCTATAAAAATACATACGTCATAAATTAAACATAGACCACCCCCCTCTTCCACCTTCCCTCTGTGTTACAATGAATATTTCATAAATTCAAGCTCAGCCATCCACATCACAGTAACTGTCGCTGCTCGTCAGAGGGGCAACAATGACGAGACCCCCCCCCCCAGTGTATCCTGAGCTGCAGCTTTAATTGCTTTCCTAAGCTTTACATAGTCTGGGTGCAGCAGCAGGTTTAGAGGGATACGTCGTCGCCGTAGCGGGCTTCCACAGCGCGGCCGCGGGGGGCTTGTCTGGGCTGCAGCTAAATGAATAAGTCTATAAAGGATAAAGAGCCACGTTTTATTACTCTGCGTTGTTTCCCCGCTGCGTGAGCTTTGTCTTGAGGCTGTAAATTGTTCAATAATAACTAAAGTCTTGTTTTGGGAGCACCTGACTTGCATGAAAAGGGAGCAATCTGTGCTCTCCAGCTACTTAGCAGCGTCGCTCCTCCTCCTCCTCCTCCTTCCTCCTCCTTTGCTCATCTGTCCTGAGCTGATCTGTCTGCTGCCAGAGCTCAGCAGAAACATGATCTCTAATCTTCTGATCCCCTCTGAACCTGCAGAGAGCTGTAGTTATCATCCTGAGCTATCGCCTCCCTCCACACAAAAAAAAAAACTTCTGCAGATCAAAAGATGTTTTACAACGATCACACCGCTGAAGAAGAGAAGGTTGTGATGAGAAAACCTTGTTCCCACTGATCCTGACTTTAGTTTACAGTTTAGTGCAAGACGAGACTTTGCTTCTTTGCAAACTCTGAGCACATTTTTTATATTTTGCACTTATTTTTCTGATCTCTCAACGTGTTATTGATTTTTTCTTTTCTTTTTATTCAACCGGACTGACTTTGTGCTGCAGCCTAAAAATAACCAACAGAAACACAATACCTTTGGCGAGTATGAAATCTCTAAAAGGCCGTAACCATGGGACTTTCTCCATGGCAACTCACATTTGGCTCACGGCCAGACATAACAGTTTTCTTTTTCCTTGTTGTTATTTTAACAGATTTTGCTTCTATTTGTCCTCACACATTTTTTTTTTCCTCCTGATATTTTTCATTTTATGGAATAACACTTGGGGGTGCAGGATGCTGCTGATAATGTGATAAATACTCCCAAAACCCAACTATTCACTTATTATATACTCAGATATCCAGTTTACCACTATAGAAGATAAAGAAATCCAACACATTTGCATTTTAGGAGCCTTGAATTTTAAGAAACTCTGAATGTAAACATCATTTTGTTGCATGAATCAGTTCCTAACATTGATATTATTATTATTATTATAATAAAATCACATCATTGTACTTGTGTAACACTGAAATAACCCACACGTCAGCTGTTTTATTTTACTGTACACCACGATTCCCCTCTTCACATTGATTTTTATTGTGTGTCCTTCAAACATGTTTGACTAATGTGTGTTATTTTAGGGCCCACTCTGCTGACCACTGGCAGTATTCTTCCAATCTATCTATTCGGCCCCGGTCTCCATCTAATTGATGGATGAGCCGTCCCCGAGCCGTTCAATTTCAACCCTCACTCTCCCGTCCGTCCCTTCCAATGAGCTCGTTCGCTTCGAGATCAGTTTGAACGCATTTGTCTCACGCCATTAGCGAGTATTAGCCCTGAGCTAAAAAAAAAAAGAAATCACAATGACACATAATGCAGAGTGGGGAAGAGGGGGAGAGGAGGGAGAAGAGGGGGGAGAGGAGGGAGGGGGGGTCACAAGTGAAGGAATGAGGGATCAGCATGATGTTGATGTTACTGCCGGGTGCGTGCCGCTCACCCGAGCACTTTATTGATTTATGATAATGAGCGCTGGCCTCGCTGTGACAGGAGCACGTTGCAGCCTCACTAAATTGTGTCACACACTCTTGGTTCCACCTCCTCCTCCTCCTCCTCGCTCTCACCGCCCCCGCCCCCCCTCGCCCCCGCCACCCACGCCCCGCCCACCCTGTATATCGAGCATGTCACTGGACGACCAGCTCGATGTCCCCAGAGGACGTGGAAACTCAGGCGTTCAGCAGTGGGTTGCAGTCGAGTGTGGCAGCAGTCATGTCACTATTTGGTCATTCAGGTTTTTTATTGTTCTCCATCCGGCGACGGCGACCGGCAGCGAGGTGAAGGGTTGGACGTGGTTCCTCGCTGCCGCCACAGCCGCCGCAGCTCAGTCAACAGCCTTTTATCAGAGCTGCAGTCTCACAACTCCAGATGAACCCTCCTGTTGTCCTTCTGTTCCCCTCCTCCATCCTTCCTTCTTTCCTTCTGTCTTTCCACAATCGCTTTTCCCTCCCTTCTTTCCTTCTTCTCCTTCCTTGAACAAATCTGTTCCCTTCCTTCCTTCATTCATTCCTTCCTTCCTCGCTTACTTCTTCCTTCCTTTTTGACCCAATCTGTTCCCTCCCTCCTTCTATCTTTTTCCTTTCCTTCTTTCCTTCCTTCTATCCCTTCATCCTTCCTTCCTCCCTCTCTTCCTTCCTTCCTTCCTTCCTTCCCTTCGTCCTTACTTCTTCCTTCCTTTTTGACCCAATCTATCCCTCCCTCTATCTTTCATTCCTTTTTCCCTTCCTTCTTTCCTCCCCATCTTTCCCTTTGTCCTTCCTTCATTCCTTCCTTCCTTCCTTCCTTCCTTCCTTCCTTCCTTCCTTCATCCTTCCTTCCTCCCTTCCCTTCGTCCTTACTTCCTCTCCTTCCTTGAACAAATCTGTTCCCTCCCTTCCTTCCTTCCTTCCTTCCTTCCTTCCTTCCTTCCTTCCTTCCTTCCTTCCTTCCTTCCCTCCTTCCCTTCGTCCTTACTTCTTCCTTCGTTTTTGACCAAATTAACCCAATCTCTTCTCCCCTCCTTCTATCTTTCATTCCTTTTCCCTTCCTTCTTTCCCTTCATCCTTCCTTCCTTCCTTCCTTCCTTCCATCCTTCCTTCCTTCCTTCCTTCTTTCCTTCCGTCTGTCCTTCCTTCCCTCCCTTCGTCCTTACTTCTTCCTTCCTTTTTGACCAAATTAACCCAATCTCTTCTCTCCTCCATCTATCTTTCATTCCTTTTCCCTTCCTTCTTTCCTCCTCATCTTTCCTGTTGTCCTTCCTTACTTCTTTCCCTTTATCCTTCCTTCCTTCCTTCCTTCCTCGCCCCAGGAGAACAACAGGAGGGTTGAAGACGTTCAGTAGAGCGTCATGTCTGAAACCCTCCATCTCTCACCAGTTGCCCTTTTTATCCACAGTGTGCATTTCAAAGCAGACGTCCCCCTCCCAGCAATCTGTCCTGCTTTGTTGCAACGAAAAAGATCCCCAATCTGGCTTTGATGAGCTCGTAAATCCAGGACCCCAGAGCGCGGCTGCAGTGGCGGCTGCAGTGGCGGCGGCAGCGGCGGCGAGGGGGCCGACTCCACGATGGCACAGTCTCTAAAAGGATGATCAGATGTCTTTATTGGCCAGGAGAGCGCGGGGGCAGACCGTCAGGGGCCTTGTTATTGGCCCTGATTTATCCTCTATCTCCCCCGAGTGTCATCTTCATCAGCTCGCCACCGCCATCGCAGCCAGGCTGTTTGAGGAGCAAGGAGGAGAGAGAGAGGGAGAGAAAAAAAAAAGCGTGTTTATGGCGTGTTTGTGTCGGCGCGGCCCCGTCGTAACTCTAACCTCTCGACACTTTCCACCTGTCACACACCTTAATGAGGCTCCAAAGACAGAGGAGACAGTTTATGTCTGCTGCTCGTCACTGACTCATTGTTGACTTATGGTCGTTTTCTTCTTGCCTCCCAACCCCCCCTCCCCCTCCACTCACCCCCCACCTCATATTACAACATAATCAGTGATTTGTAGCTCAGATAAACACAGTTGTTGATCTGGCAGAAGCCGCTGCGCCATGTGGATATTAGATATTAGTCAGGCAACATCTTAACTGAACTCCCACTGAAAATCAGATTTGGCCACTTTGTGCTCTCGTGCTTAGTGTATCTCATGAGCACATATGGGCAGACTGTGTGTGTGTGTGTGCGTGTGTGCGTGCAAGAGACAGTTGGTTTTCTCAGATAAGATCTCTGCAAAAGGAAAGATTTAATTCCCCAGCAGCAAAGTTACAGCAGACACGTCCCTGCATCAATAATTGAGACAAACAACCCTTTTGAAAATAAATCATCATATCGATGTATGTGGAAAATCCACCGAGTGCAAACGAGTGGGAGAATCAGACAAAAATATAAAAAATAATTTATAAATCAGTACCTGTTCATACCTCACAACCAAGAAGGGAATATCTTTAGAGGCTTAAAGAGAAAACAACAAGGAGTGAACGATGAAATTAAGGAAACGCAGCAGAAAATGAAACAAACAAAATGCCTTTTATGAACAAACAGGATTTTATTTGTTTGTTTTTAAATGTTTGTGGCTTTTTAACCCTGAGGTCAATTATCCAAATCCAAGCCAGATACGACAAGCACGTATTATTGTGATTATGTGTCACACACAAAGCAGGATTTTCTAGCACTAAAGAACTGGTCCACATCTGCACACATCTGCTCTAACGTGGCTTAAAATGCATTCTCGTGTCAGGTCGAGGTGAGCAGATCAATAACTGCTGCACTGATGATACCACTGATAATATGAAGGAGAAGGAGCACAGTCAAAATGGAAAATCCTCTTAAAGCATGAACTCATGATGATATTGTTATTGTTTTAACGTGCAAAAAACTGAAAAACCAAATAATATGATAAATAAAAGCCAACATTGGCCTTTAAAAGAGAGTCAAGCACTCAAATATACATTAATGTATGTCTTTAAGTGAAAAAAATAATAATATGATAAGACATTGCTACATAATTTTACATAATTCACTTATTTTTTTAAAGGTTTAAACTCCAATTTAAATTCAGTCATACTCTCACATTTACTCTGGGGCCTTTTTTTTTTTTTAAAGAATAATGTTTGATCCAGTTCCTGCTCTGGAAAACTCTGCATAATTTACCGTAACGCTCTGAATACAGGCTGAGTTTGAATAAAAGGGGAAAAAAAAACTCTTAACCTTGTTCACGGTGACAACTACATCAGCTGCAGTGGGGGTGAGGAGTGGAAGGAGGTGGGGAGGGGGGGGGCAGTAGGTGAAACCCATTCATGCCTCCCACCGCTGTCACCCATGAGCATGTGGGAGAGTCATCACAGAGGTCGATTAGCGATGAATATGTAGTTGCTGCTTCTTCTTCTTCTCCTTCTTTCTTTTTTCTCACTCTCATGCATTATGTATCAGCGCCGGTGCAGCAGCAGCAGCGTGCAGCGTGCAGCAGCAGCAGCAGCGTGCAGCGTGCAGCAGCGTGCAGGACGAGGTCGTCGTTTAGGACGAACAGAAACACACAACAGCGACAGTTACTGTAGATAGAAGCCATTTCAGTCCCCCGAGTGGACGGATTGTTTATTTATCATTGGTGAAAGCACGGCAAATCCCATCACAACAGGTGATTTAAACTCATCGTGTCAGCTTTTCATGATCTTTAAGCCACGACAGACGCCACAGAATCAGCTCTGCTCACGTAACAATGAACTAAAAACACACTAGAACCAGGTCAGTAGCTTTTGGTCTTTTATCAGTCGACGTCCTGGTGACAGATTTCTCTTCTAGTTTTATTTATTTATTTATTTATTTATTTATTTATTTATTTTTTTTGGCCTGATGGGGCTGATCTGGGCTTATCGGACATAACACGCGATTACATAAACATGAGGGCTTGAGAATATTTGAAATTAAAGCTTTAATTTCTGAGAAACTCTGCGTGACCAGAGCGGCCGGCCAGTCTGTCTGATGAGGATGATGATGATGATGATGAGTAGATGACAGACTGGCCCTCGCTTCATTGATCTCATTGAATCAGCTTCTTCTTCCTCTGTTCAGATAAGTTTGAACTACATCAACAGAAGAGGCTGCACATTCGGGGAACACATATTCACCATTAACTAGGTGCTTATTAATATGCATATAAGTAGCTTATTAGCTCCTTAAGCACGTATTAACACCTTATTCTACATAGCCTTATTCTACCTCTATTACACCATGAATTAAGATTTTTCCTGATATTAACTCCTAATTATCGCTTATTCATTGTAAATTAATGCATTAATGCTTTACTAATTCAGAGTGATAAAGGAAGAATAGGCCACTGGTGTTTCACATCATTATTCAGAAACAACAATGCATGAATTTAAAATGAATAAGCATTGTAAATTATAGGAGTTAATATCAGGAACAATGTTAATTCATGGTGTAATAGAGGTAGAATAAGGTGTTGGTATGTGTTTAGTAATAAGGAGCTAGTAAGCTACTTGTATGCATATTAATAAACACCTAGTTAATGGTGAATGTGTTCCCTAATCCAAAAAATGATATTTAACATTAGAAAGTTTAAAAAAACAAAAAACAAACTTGCAGCTGGTGTGGTTTAGTTTTGGGATGGCGTGAATTAACCTCCCATCTTCCACTGGAGCGTGACTTATCCTCTTACTACATCGCCAAGTCTCATCAGGTGAAAAACCACCTCCTCCACAGTTTTAATATATGCAAATGTCAGAAATCCTTTTTCTTTGCCGTGGGCCTCCCCCTCCTCACCCTCCTCACCCCCTCCTCACCCCTCCCACACACACACTTCAACAGATTAAATATTCATGATCTCCGTGATTACGGTGCATTACAGTGCGATGATATCCAGGAGTGCAGGACTCCAACAAACAGAGCTTTAATTTGTCACTGTCGGGGTTTGTGTCGCCGCCTGCGCTCGTGGTACCTGGTTATTATTTAGTTTTATTTAGGTACAGTGCAGTGCAGACAAATAAATGGGTAAATAATTGAGAGGGCGTGTGAGAGAGTGAGTGTACAGTAAAAGAGGGGGAGCATATGGCGGTGATTTTTAGTGAGGGTGGATGAGGAGTTATGGCTCCCCAGGGTCCCACTTCCATCTATTATTCATGTCTTAGAGGGTCGGATGGCCGTTCAGCCTATGTTTGGTTACAGGGGGGGTCTTATTTTAGACCCTGTTTCTGTCTGAATCCTCTGTTCAAACACAACACGCACCGATGTGTAACAAGTAAACACAGTAAATATGTGTAAAGTGAATTCTAATGAAGAGAAATGAAATAAAACACTTGTGAATTGGGGGAGAGAGGAAAAAAAAGATGGCTGCCGTGGAGATTACACCTTGATATATTGTATATTAGCTGTATTTATATTGCAGCCACCGTCCTCCTCATCATTCAAACTTTAATGCAGGGGTTGTGCCTCGTTATGGTCACGTTTCTTTTTTTTACTACCAGTGCATAAAAGCCTAAAAATAGCCCAGGGAGAAGCGGTGGATGTTCTACTGAATAAATCAGATCTAGATCCTGCAGTTGTTTTTAAACGTCCCATAATCCCTCCTGCATTAGTAAAGTTCCTCGTCTAATAAAAGGAGGTTTTTAAGGGCCATATTGTTGGTTTTTAGTCTATTTTTGATCTGCTTTTTTTTATTAAATGATGAATTTTGGATTCAGGTTGATTTTCCACACGCCTGTTACAATATGCTTGTGCAGAGGCCTCAGATAATAAAAGGAGGTTTTTATGGGAAAATTAGATTGATATTGTTGGTTTTTAGTCTATTTTTGATCTGCTTTTTTTTATTAAATGATGAATTTTGGATTCAGGTTGATTTTCCACACGCCTGTTGATGACAAAATTATGATCAATATGCTTGTGCTTTGAGAATTTGAAGTTATTATTTGAAATATATTGTCGTTTACCAGACAGGAAGTGTCTAATAAATGGAAATCCTTAATTGCATTATGGGACGTTTTGTCAGTTTTGTACCTGATCTCATTCTGAATCTTTTATTATGATGTTGTGTTTTAATTGCGATGACATCGTCCTGTCTGGTGTCTGCAGGTGTGGAGGGGCACCATCGCCAGGATGCGTTACCGGCGGATGCGAGCGGCCCTCGTCATCCTCCAGGCCTACCGCCGCTACAAAGTCAAGTCCTACATCCGCGAGGTGAACCGCCGCTTCAAGAACGTGCGGTCCATGAAGGACTACGGCCGCCACGTGAAGTGGCCGACACCCCCCAAAGTCCTGCGCAAGTTTGAAGAGGCCCTGAGGAGCATCTACAACAGGTACTCAGGCTCCGTTTAGCAGCGTTTTATCATTAACTGCTGCTGTTTCAAGATTCAAGTGGCTCCTATAATAGAGGAGGCTTATGTTTCCTGCATTTTCAATTATGCGACTCCAAACAGACACAAAGGAACAATCATTTCAGACTGAACGTTTTTTTTTGTTGTTTTTTTAAATCACTGTCTTTTTGAAACAAATGGCTTTCCTAAAATTGGCTGAACTAAAAGTGGAGGGGCAGCAGGAGACGCCACGCAGGCTCATGTGTTGTTTTAAATCCAGATGAGTCCATTTGAAGCAGCTTACACACGTTTCCTTCTGCCTAGGGCTCACACTGGGCATTGATTTTTCTTCCTCCATCAAAGCCTCATCACTGCCTTTCATCCCCACGCCTGTTTGTTTGTTGTGTGTGTTTTTTTTCTTTTTTCTATCTGAAACCGGGCACGGTTAGAAAATAGCCTTCCTGGTTAATGATGTTGGCTGTCAGGATGTTTGAGTGAAAGGCCAATAAGAGCAGAACAGCTGGGCTCCACACTGCACCTACTATTGTGCAGGAGAAACCTCTTTTCCCTCCGTCCTTTAGTTTTGTCTTTGTGTGTGTGTGTTTACCTCCAGGTGGTGGGCATGGACTCTGATCAAAGGCCTCTCTCCAGAGGAGACCCTGCAGGTGAGGGCCAAGGTGGCCTGCCTGGAGGCCCTCAAGGGCCAGAGGGCCGACTTGGGCCTGCAAAGAGCCTGGGAAGGAAACTATCTGGTGAGTAGCTGTGATGGTGATGGTGGGCGGAGTCAGAGAATAAAGTGAGTAATAATAATGACATATGTTGCTTTACACACTGGAAAGGACCAGACAAAATGTAACAAAGCACTAGAATAGCGTCTCCAAATCCATATCAGGTCTGAGTATTCAATCACGAAATATATTTTATACATTATACCAAGAAAAACACATCTGTAGCATCTAATATTGCTGCCTGCTGCTATTCAGTCTGGCCTATCAAACTAAATTGTGATCATTTTACACTCAAGTTTTTTGTTACAGTTGTTCATGCTTAGACGACATAGAACATTTTAAAACTTTTGCAGCTTTTTAAGTGGAAAATTATTCAGAAAAACATGTAAATACTTTAGAAAACATGGTACGGTACCTGGTGTCATTAAGTAATAATAACTAACAGCAGCTAAAATCAGAGGTGAGAAACAAACAATTAGAACTCGGAGCTTTACTCAATATATTTAACATAGTATATAACAAGGAAAAACCTCTAATACATAATTATACTGTAACTCAAAAGTATGTAAAAGCATAAATACAAGACAGAAATGAAAGACACAGACCCATGTATACGTATGTGTTCCAGTTTCACAGTTTTCATGTTTACGCTGCCACTGAAATAATTAATTGCATTTATTGATCGCTGAGTAAGATCAATAAAGCAATTAGGGAATAAAAAACATTTACTATGAGTTATTTAGACAATTAAAGTCATATAACCAGCAAATATATTGAATTCTTGCAGGTTTACGCTTCTCAAATGTGAGAATTTATATCATATGAATCAGTCAAGATGATTTTAAAAGAATCAGACAAACAAAGCAGTGTGAATGTATAAGAAGCATAACTATTAACTATTATATTTTAAAAGACTGTAATGCAGCAGTGTTATTCAGTAGCTGCTATTAAACAGCATGTTTGATGGAGACTGCAGAGGAAGCAGGAACGGTTAACGACCGTGCAGTGGAGACCACTTACATATTCTGGACTGGACTGTGGTTGATTGGTTGGTTAAGCCAGAGTTAGACATGAGAGCTGTGACTGTTCTCACTTTAATTACGTTGGATCCAGGCGATTTATTCATTAAAAAAAACTGTGTTGGCAGTAAATTTGGTTCGTTATGTGATTCATAATTCTCTCCCTACCGGCATAAATTAGATTTATTGCCTTGATTTATGAGAATGTGGATAAGATGTACGTTCCTTTTCACCGCCCTCGTGTGAACCCGATCAGATCGGCACCAGAGATTTCTGTGAATGTGTTAAATGGAGCTCGAGTGTTTAAACAAGATGTGTGTGTGTTTTTCTTTTTTTTTTTCTTGCAGAAGCGGGACAGTCCTGACACAGCGTCGTCGTTCACGCTCGTCACCAGCGAGCTGCAGCGGAAAGACAAATTCATGCGAGTTCTGTTCTCATGCAACGTGCGCAAGGTAGAGGACGACCAGTGTGTTTATATAAGATTAAAGGACAATTCCGGGCAAATTCAACTTTGGGGTTGAGACCCAGTCGCCGTGCTCGGTGCATTCAGGGACAGTCAGAAAGCTATCGTTTGTGTCATAAACACAGAAATATCGACTCTTGACTTGCTTCAAGTAAAAAAAAACTTATCGGCGCATGTTTGAGTCGCCACCTGACGCTGTCTGTTGAAAAATATGTACACTTGAAGCAAGTCAAGAGTCGATATTCCTGTGTAGCGGTAGCTCCTACTGCACCTGAATGCACCAAGCACGGCAGCAGGGTCTTGCGCGAGACTTTGAATTTGATCTAGTTTTACAAACATGTCGGCTTGCTTCAAGTAAATAAACTTATCGGTACATGTTTGAAAAAAATTGCGGCTTTGAGGGATGTAAACAGCCTAACCAGCGGAACTTGCATCCACTCCCATTCATTGCTGCCGTAGCGATGCGGGGACAGACGCAGCTACCGCAAAACAGGAGCGATTAAACTGAAAATCTTCACATTCCTTCTTTTAGACCTAAAATGATAGTAACATACACCCCCAAAGTTGAATTTGCCCGGAATTGTCCTTTAAATGAGGTTTGTGGTGTGTTTTTTGGTGCGGCGGCTAACCAAGAGCTTTGTGTTTCGCAGATCAACCGTTTCCACAAGGCGGAGGACCGGGCCGTGCTCATCACCGACCGCCACCTGTACAAGATGGACCCCCTGAAGCAGTACAAGCCCATGAAGAGCATCCCCCTCTACAACGTAAGGCACTTCCTGTCGCCTCTAACGGCCTTTTCTTTATTGCAGCAAACACAAGGGCGGTAAACAGACGGCGGCTCATTAGACCCAGAGGTAACGGCCTCTTAATGCAGATTTCCCACACACACATATTGGCTCATGTTGTTGATGCAGATCCATAAAACGATGCGTCATGTGTGGCTGCGCAGCGTGAGTCACGATGAGAGCGATCCACTCAGGATGGAAGAACCGTCACGGTAAAAAGCTGCAGATCAGATTAGCGCAGAGTCGTTTCCTGTTGATTGATCCAGATTTGAGTGGGTTGCATATTTACATAGAAATATTAAAGATGAATGAGATGAATAAACTGTTTATTTGCCTTGATTAAAGTTTTACTGGCAATGATGATAAGAATTCAGGGAAGTTTAGTTTAGTTGTACACAAAGACACCTCGAGGTGTTTTTGAGATGAATCAGGTTAATAAATTATTCTAAAAATAAGAAAATGTGCACAGACGTTGTGTTTATCTCAATGACTTTGATCTAATTGTTGCAAATCCTCCTCGTCAAATACGTCTTCATCAACAAGACGCAGCGAGAAATTGTTTATTTATAACCATCATTTAGGCGCAATCACTCATTTTTAGGGGTTTGTTTCGCCAGAGGTGAGAAACAAACAATAAGAACTCAGAGTTTTACTCAATATATAACAAGAAAAAGCCTCTAATACATAATAATAATAATTCAAAAGATAAATCTGATTAACACAGATGAAAATGTCAATACATGAATAAAAGACAGAAATGTAAAGTTCAGACACATGCACTTCATATGTGTATAATAGCACAACATATACAGAACCACTGAAATGATAAGTTGCATTTATTGATCTCTGAGTAGAATCAATAAAGCAATAAGGAAATAAAGACATGTACGGTGAGTTATTTAGATAATTAGCCGACTATTAAAGACATATAACAGGCAAATACAGGTTTCTGCTTCTGAAATGTGAGGATTTGCTTATTTTTCCTGTTTTATCTCATCATTAATTCCATATTTCCGGATTTTGCAAAGTTTATTCAACAGATCAAACACACCTGAGGGCTCATTACATTTTATAGACTGATTTTAAGTTGAAAAAACATCAACACATCCATCAGAATGAAAATAATCAGGCCTACTTGTACAGTAGCTTTCTATTGGAAATATTGATACTATACAGACAGTAACGATGCTGTCGCTGGTCTGGTTGAGGTTTAACCTACAGTTTACAGTCTGCTGTACGTGGCAGCCAAATAATAAACAACAGCTGTGGCCGAGGTGACGCCATCATCTCTGATTTCCCATCAGCCTGTGTGTTTTGTGTTTTTTTTCCTGTGGCAGCATGTCAACATGCACAGCCCGGCTTCAGCTCCACAATTGGCTGCGTTTAATTCATATTCAGGCTGTGATAGGCCTATTAACACTGCTGCACACACTCAGCACATGAGCCTGTTTCCATGGTAAATGTGTCCTGTGTGCGTTGACTTCATGGGGGACTTGTTGTTTTTTCACACAATTGAGGCACAAAGGCTTCTGTTGGTGTTTTTATGACTCAGGAACAGTTTGTCCTCCTGTGGTTCATTAGCTTCAGACCGAGCCAGGCTAGCTGCTCCCCCTGTTCCCAGGCCTTATGCTAAGCTAAGCTACGCTACGCTAACTGACGCCAAGGCTGTTTGCTGATAAACATTTTCAAGGGTGGTGACATTTCTTATAACAGCTTGACACGGTAAATTCAGTCGAGTCGCACTTTTCCACAGCAGCAATTTCCAGCTGTGTAATTTCCCTCCTCCCCTCTCCGGCTGCTGGTCCTGTTTGTTATTTATTTATTTATGTATTCATAGTGTTTTTCATGGAATTGGTTCGCTTCCATTTGAGTTTTTTCGTGATTAACATCAAGTTTATATCGATGAAGTTCATTTCCTGGTAATACGTTTATGGCTGAGAGGCTTTTAATGTGAGATTCTTCTGTGGAGCGACGGGAGTTCATTACAGTAAATGAACATATGAGTGTATCTCAGAGGGATGAGAGGCTGTTAGCAGCAGAAAGGGTAATATAATACGACTCAGGTGCATAAAATGTGCATTATGAGTTTTTAGTTATTACCCATGAAGCTGCTCCAGATAAATTGTTCTTTCTCTGTTATCGGACTTCCCAAAATGTTGAACTGTTCCTTTAATGATCAAGCAGCCTTTAATAATAAACATGTAAATGGATGGTATTCCTCCTCTGCTGTGACACACACGTTGCCTCTGCAGCTCACTGCACCCCTGACCTTGTAGGTGAGGCAGGATCGAGACAGGAAGTGAACGTGTAATCCCATTAATCTGCGAGGCGGCGGCCGGACACGCCCTGTCGTCTGGGTAAAAAAAAAATGAGTGAGATACCGAGCCGGTGTGTGCCGGCGACAATTGTCGAGAAGGCATCCTGGTGTTCAATCTGACAAAAAATGACAGGAGGGAATTAGAGAGCCTGGAGACGGAGACGGAGACGGAGACGGAGACGGAGACGGACACCCAGAGCCGGTGTCAGAGCTGCATCTGGAAGTGAAACAGGGAGACGGAGTTTAGACAGATGGTGGCAGAGAGAGGGAGCAGCAGGAGCCGAGCAGAGTTTTTAGTTATTGTTCATTCACAGACTCAGTGTCACACACACGCACACACACAAACACACACACACACACACACACAGCTGATGGATGAGGCTCAGTACCACACACAAGGCATATGGGCAGCCAGCAGCGTTGTAGCAGGACAAGGGGCCACGCAGTCTGGCTTCCAGCTTTCACACCCCGACAGTGACACAGCAGCAGTAATACACTCCACACTGAGCCGCACACACACATAGACACACACACACACATCAGAACCAGAGGATTTTTAATCCCCTTTGACGAAAATTACAGTTTTTTTTTATTATTGAAATGTTTAAGCTCTTGAAGAATAAGTCAGAGTCTTTGTTACTGTCAATAAATCCCATGAAAAGAGCAAAGGAAACAATGAAATGTGGGTCAAAGAATCTCATTGGTCCGAGTCTCGTTGTCCAAAAACTATTTCCCTCATTACAGTGAAAACACACAGTGTAGTTAGTTTTAACTCCACCCAGTTGGTGCAAATACTCACAAGTAGAAGCGTATTAATCCACGTCTGAAAGTAGTCCCCAATAAAAACTGAGGCTGTAGATTTATATCCTCTTTTTGAAAGAATAGCAGCTTCAACTGGGCCTGATTGGAGCTTGATTTGATATAATTCTCATATGTAGATGGAGTCAGTGTGGTAGTGGCAGATGTAATTGATCCAATAAGTCATAAAAAGTCATAAAATAATCATTGACCAGTATATATTTGGTCTTGGTCTTCTCAACATGCATATGAAACGACAAAAACAAAGTGCCTGTAGAAACACTACAGAGCGCGTGGTCGTGGATAATCAAATATAAATGATTTGAAGAAATTGCTAGTGCTTGAGGAGGTTTATAAGTGGAGCTGCGATGATAAAATCATGATCCCCTGGAACATGGGCTCTAAAGGATGAACGCCGGCTTTATCTCGTTATGTCTTATTGCTGACAAATCCCACGAGAGGGACAAAACCAACAAGGCATCATCTCAGTTTCTGATTTCCCAGCTGCACCTGAAGCTCTCGTGAACGCTGGTAGATCTTTAAATAATGTGTAGACAAGTATGTGTTTTGGGTCTTTTGCTGCCGTATATTTGGTGAAAAGATGAAAAGTAATGAATTGCATCACTCCCTCCGTGTTTGAACTAATAGCCGTGGTCGTGTAGAGTCCATTCATCTTTTTATTCAACATCATTAAGAGCGATTGTAGCTGCTGCTCTGCTGCATCCATAACACCAGACCCCCTTTACTGCAGTAAATGTCAAGCTGCAAGGGAGAGTGAATTGGTCAAGGTGCAAAAGTGCAAAGGCGGGTGACAGGGAGAGAGAGAGAGAGGCTGAGAGAGAGAGATGTCAGCAGAGCCACAGCAGCGTGACGTGCAGCTATTGATTGCAGAAGGTCAAACAGAGGGGAAAGCAGTTAGCTCGTTCTTGATTAGCACTGATAAGCTAACGCCACGGCTTCCTCCTGCACCGGGTCTTTACTGCCGCCCCTGCAGGGCAGCAGCGGGGGAACGGCCTCGCTGACACATGGCCGGGGCTTTATTAGAGCCGACCGGAGTCTGCCCCCCCCCCCCCCCCTCCCAGGATTTATCCACCAGTTAATGCCCTGGTGCTGCAGTAGTGAGATCATTACGCCGTGTTTCTCTGAAGGAAAATGGTGAAATGTCCTTTTTTTTTTTTGCACAAGTGAGTCATCTCACTGTTTTTCACCATCTTTTCCCTCCTGTTCACCTTCCATTTTCCATCCATCCTCTTTTCATTCTGTTCCTGCCTCCCATCCCCTCCACCCACCCACCCACCTCTCCCTATCTTAGTCTCGTCTCACCCCCCCACCTCCTCCCTCCACTCCCCTCTCCTCTCCTCTCCTCTCCTCTCTCGCCCTCTCCCTCTGCTGCTGCTGCCGCTTCTCTCTTCCCGTTGTTGTCATGCCAACTTCCCAGGAGACAGTGTTGTCATGGATACCGAGCGGCAGGGCAGATCAGCTGATGTCTGGTGTCGTTCAGGCATGTGCACAAATCGGTCTCCTGTATGTGCACTCTTCCTCCACTGAGGCTTTGTGTGTGTGTGTATGTGTGTGTGTGTGTGTGTATGTGTGTGATCCCTCCGGCTCTGGTTCTCCTCACGTTCCTTCTCTCTTCTTCTTTTCTTTTTTTTTTTATCTTCATTCATCCATTGATCTCTTCACTTCCCCTTTGTTTTGTTTTGTTTTCTCCACAACCATCCGCCGCCACCCACAGCAGCTGCAGTGGTGGCCGTATAGACTCATGCACACTCAAATGAAGGGGTTGCATGTGCAGCAGCAGCAGCAGCAGCAGCAGAAACAGCAGCAGCAGCAGCAGCAGCAGCAGCATCATATTCTGCTTCACTAAGTGGCGAAGGAGACGAAGTGTCTGCTCTCTGAAAGTAGCTCTAAGATTATGCAAATCTATTAATGCATGACATCAGGATCAGGATCAGGATGTGATGAAGCATATATTGCAATAGTGTTAATATATTCATGCATCTCAGAGGAAACTTGCAGGGAGGGGGGAGTTTTTTTTATATTTTATTTTATTTTTATGCCCTATAAACATTAGTGTCCGTCACACCGTTGCCCTCCCAACATGAATGGCTGCACAGCTAAGCTGATTATATTATATTCATTTAATCACAGAGCCTCCAGACTTTTCTCTTGCTGCTTTTGCCCCACCACCACCACCACCGCCCCTTCCTGTCTTTGCAGGGCTGCTGGGACGCGTTATATAACCAATAAGTTGCTCCCATAAGAATAAACTGGGAGAACCTGCTGCTTCATGACAAACCACAGAGCGGATCAGAGTCGGACCAGACCAGAGAGCACTTAGCAGAAAACCACCGCCGTCCTAACTGCATGTTCTCAACCTCCTCTGCACAACGTACACTAGACTTCAGTGCTTTTACTGAATGTGTACACTCACTGTTTGGCAGCGTGGCATTTATAAATGGAAACCAAACATCAGCAACAAGTTGTCCTTCAGCTCAACCCTGCTGCTTCGAAAAATAAACACCTCAACTTCTGTGGACTGAAAAAGCTGAAGTGATCGTCCCTGAGCTGAGCTACGGCAAAGCAGCAGTACGACGATGACACTCTAAAAAAATATGTTTTATGACCAATAAGAGATATTCACATCAGTTTTTTTATTTAATTATATTTAGTTGTGTCTAAAGTATTGATAAAATACAATCCTCTAGTTGATTATTGTCACACAACCAAAAGAAAATTAGAAAATCCTCACAAATGAGAAGCTGCATCTTGGGAACAAATGATCAGTGAGTGTCAAAAGAGGAGGGTGGGGGGGGCAATTCATCAGGAATTCATTCCCTGACACAATAACATGCCTCAACACTGATGCTGTATGGATCGCACACAGATGCAGCTGTAATTACAAGACAGAGTCGGCCTCTGACACAAATGAAAAATCAAAAACTGCTTCACAATTCAGCCGCCATTCATAAAACACTCTCTGCCAAGTTGAAATTTATCATCGTCCTCAAGTTTATTTTCAGATTTGCTGCGGGACGGACCGACGAGCAGATGGCGGCGGGGCAGATAAATGCCTCTAATGGATTTCATATTCGTGGGGGTAAAAACTGATTGGGAGACTCGAGTCAAGACACACACACAAAAAAAAACAAAAAATGAGACAAGGAAACGAAGGAGGATGTATCATTAGCCGACTCATTAGGACACCAACTGTCGTTCCAATCAGTTAAGCCTTTAATATAAATGTAAATGTAATTGGCTCCATGCAATTAACTGTGGGTGGATGGCTCGACAGAGAAGTATTGCTCTGGGCTGTAATTCATGGTGATTACGTGAAGTGTTTGTTTCCAAAGTCACAGGCTTCATGTTCGGGCTAAATAAGCTAGCTAGCGCACACACACACACATCCTACTCCCCCTGATGGAGAATTTGTCTCAGCATTACACTCTGGTGAGAGGATATTAGTGCACCTGACTGGCTGCCCCGCGGCGGTTTCCTCAACATGCACCCGGCCGACTTCAGCTTAGGAAGACAAATTAAAAGAGAAATAAACGGCTAAAAGAGAGGGAGGGGAGATAAGAGAGAAAAAAAGGATGAGAGAGAGAAAGAGAGAAATGAGAGCTGAGCACTTTCTTCCATGCTGGGAAGATTTTGTCTCTTCCTGCTGTGTTGTACTTTGAAGCTTTGTAAAGATCCAACCGGTGAAGTGGGGGTTTCAGGATGAGCCCCGCTGCCTTCCTCTGGGGTGGGGGGGGGGGTTTGTAAAGTTGATTGGTCCTACAGGAGGCTGATCAATAAATCCAACTCCAAGCTTCCAAGACCTGAGTGGGAGAATTTAAAAAAAATCCCATCCACCACCAGACAGCAGACACCACATACCGGCCGTAATTTATTCATTCAGTCAATTATGATGTTTTCACCTGTGGCTGTTTGTTGTTTATCTGGAAGCAGGATTATGCAAAAAAAAAAACTTATTAGTGTGGATGTGATGAATTTTTAAATCATATTCTAAAATATTTGCAAGACTTTTTTTATTGGTTTCTCAGGAAATAATTGGCTGTTCACAGATCAGGTCAGATAGATAGATAGATTCATTCAAGGTTAATTAATTAGCTCTTCATTTATTCACTCAGATGATTTAAATTGAGCTCATGTGAACATTTTATTTGTCTAGTCTGGTTTTGTTAGAATAAACAGCATCAGCAGTTTTTTTTTGTCTGCTGGGTTTTTCTTTTCCTATTAAAACAAAAGAAAAATCTGCTGCGTTGACCAGATTCCTCAGGTCTGTTCCCTTCACTTCCCCTTTTCTGGACGTGAGGGATGATGATCTGCAGCCCACCCCCTCCTCTGGGCTGCAGCACCAGCTCCAGCTCTGTAATAATATGCATGTGCATCTGCGTGTGTGTGTGTTGCGTTGGTGTTTATCCACAATACAGACGGTTTACATGACGCACCGTTCCTGCCTTTGCACATGTTTGTGTTCCTCTGTTGCTTCTATTTGCTCTTATGTCTGTATTAAACACTGTGTGCCCCCACCTCTCCCTCACCTCACCCCTCTCCCTCTCTCTTGTTCCCTCTCAGGTGACGGGCGTGAGCGTGTCCCCGGGGAAAGACCAGCTGGTGGTGTTCCACACCAAGGACAACAGGGACCTGGTGGTGTGCCTGCAGGGCTTGGTGCCTGCCAATGAGAACCGCATCGGGGAGCTGGTTGGCACCCTGCTCAGCCACTTCAAGAGGTGAGCCATGGTGGGAGGGAGGAGGGGGAGGGAGGAGGGGGAGGCGGGGGGGCAGTGGTCAACAAGTAGCGGCAGAAGCTAAACTGCTCACTGTTGTTTTCATCTGTCATCATAAAATGTGTGAAAAGCGGCGAGCAGAGTTTATTGGATTGAAACGACCTGTGGGTGACATCACCTCCTCCTCCTCCTCCTCCTCCTCCTCCTGTGTTTACTGTTCAGAGAAAATAGTTCTCAGCTAATGATCAGCGTATTGTCCTCGTCTAAACCCAGCACAGCTGAGATAACAACCAGCAGCACAGCAACAGAATAAGATGCATCAGTTTCACACAGGTTGTGAAATGTGGCTGGTGAAGGTGGGTGGTGGGACAGATGTGGATGCAAAGAGCAGGTTATGATGTCGCCACTCTCCACACATCTGGTTTTTTTCCCTCTTCTCTTCATGCATTAGTTTTCTGAAGCTGTGATTTACAGATGTGTCCTAAACATCTCACATGTAGATGATGCAGAGAAGCCTGGAGGCCTGGCTCGTATTAAAAAAAGATTAAAATAAGTAAATCTGAAAAGAGCAAGAGGTGATTTTTTTCTACCTGTGTGGGTCTAAATCCACCTGTGTGTGTGGAGCAGCAGAGCCTGAAAGGACACATCAGCTGAAATGACACAATATCAGATCAGATGCATTTGTTCCAGATGTGCCGCATTGACCGAGGTGACCTGTGGCAGGAGGATTATAGTGCACAGTCACAGCCACATCTGTCCTCGCCCGAACCCTAATGTTCACTTAATCCGAGCTCGGAGCTCTCTCTTCAGGAAGTCCTGAATATCTGGAAGTTTATTTTGTTTTCCGTCCTTCAAAGAAAAAGAAAACCGCAGGTAGATTATACGCTTAGATGAAATCTCCTGCAGTCGCCTCCTCCTTCTTACCTTGAGACAGAGGACAGAACCTCTTCATATCCTCTCCTCTCTTGGACAACAAGCTCTTAAACACACATGAATAATATTTTATTAGGTGGATCCAGTTCGGTTCTGTTGATCCGTACGATGTAAAAACGTGCGTCCTGAGAGCAGGAGACGTCCTTCTTGTTGTTCTTACTCGAGGCACCCACTCACTTCCTGAACTCTTGGTGTCCTCGCTTCACTCTGGTCTTAAGGATTTTTTTAAAGGAGAGTTTAAATGACCCTCAAGTCCATGTTGAAGGTTCATATAAAAACATCTTTGCGTCATTATATAACAGAATAGGCTTGTGTAACCGAATACCGTTATATAATAAATACCCAAAATGCTGTCACATGGTGTTAATTGTGTGTCCTATCACAATATTTAGCCAAATGTGAACAAGTATTACAAGCAGCTTACACATGGTTTAGCGACACTTCAATAGCGTTCCCCCTTTCCTGTTCTTTCCTTCCAAAAAACGCTTCAAAGAAATCATTTAAAAGGAAGTAGAAGAAGAATAAAACATGTGAATTAAGTGATTTCATTCATCCACTGTGGTTTCACTTTGATCCTGTGTTTTTTAATCCCAAGGGGGAGCAGAGCAGGACTGTCACCTCAGCTAACTGCAGCTTGTACGTAAACACATAGAGACAGAATAATCCTCATAGATACTGAACGTCAGGAGGCGGAGAGAAGCAGCAGGGTCAGGACTGGATGTCACCGAGGTTCACATGGTGCCACCTACCTTCCTTTTATTCTCCATTCCTGCGCTAATTAGACATTTTGTCCCTGTTTAAACCCAGCATGCTTCTTTTTTTCTTTTTTTTGACTCACCAGATTGGATTTGTCATTAAATCCAGCAGGTTTCATTCTGCAAAAGTGATTAGATGTACCCATCGTTGGCATTTTTTATTTTCTTTCCCATCATTCCTGTTTTCATTCACTGACATGATTTTATTTAAGACCTTATGACTGGATGATTATGTTGAGTCCAAAACAGCCTCTACAGTTGAATACTTGATCCCAAAGCCGGTGCTCCTGTGTCATGCTGCTGCTGCTGATACTATGACTACCATGAGCTGAAAGAGCCCCAGGACGAGCTCAGCATCCTAAATACTTAAAATGAAAAGTCCCATGGTTGATGTTGCTATTCTGTATCTGTAATTTAACATCCTTCAATGTGGATTATCAGTAACCCAGTTTCTTTAAATCAGAATCAAAGTTACTTTAGTTCCCAATGGAAAAATGCAACATAATAAACATAGAGATATAGGTAGATAAAACTTGTTCAAAAATAAATAAAATAAACTAAAATATGCATATATGCACATACACAAGAAAAAAGTTACATATTTGCATATTCACATGAATACATGAGGTTTATACACTATATATACACAGGAAACATGGTGCAAGCGATTCTTATAGTTCAATAGTTAAACATATATAATACTGAGGTTTAAACCAAAGTAGTTTTTGTATAATTTATGAATTAGTTTTTAAAAAGTGCTGGATAAAGTGAGGTTCGAACCTGCGGGTTGCACCAGGTGATCACTAGAGTCAGTCAGCATCGTCCTCTAGGGATCATTAATGATTCATTGTAATTACTGAGAGCTTTCAGTCAGTGACAGTCCATAGAGCTGCATCATCATTAGCACGACTGAAAATATTCAATACAGTCAGAGATGTGTCGACTCCTCCGCTCCTTCCTATCTTTACCAAACGTGTGATTTTCTGGCTCCGGGGACAAACACAAATATAAAACCCAGATATATAATCTTCAAACCAGCATCACAGTTGCTCCGCCCCCCCTTGTTCTCTGTGATGCAGCAGAAAAGGGGAGAACATGCACCCAAACACTCAAACTTTGTCTGTAAATCCAAAACTTTTGCAGAAAGTCAGATTAAAGGGGTCAAACAGTGTCGTTTGACCTGATCCCTGAGATCTCCTGCTGCTCTGATCTCTGTTTGGATCAGTCGTGTTTTTAGATCAGTGACATCGCTCGTTCCACTGATAATTGAATTGACTCTTGCTGCACAACGGCCTGGCACATGTATTGATTTGTGCACGTTTGTCTCTCTTTGTGGGTCTGATTGCGTATGTAGGAAAGACAGAGAGGGAGTGTTGCGTTGTGCATGCAGACAGATGTGCCTGCATCCGCTTATCTCAGTGTGTGTGTGTGTGTGTGTGTGTGTGTGTGTGGCTTTGCCGGGCTGCAGCTCCTCCATCACTGCCATTCTGTGATGGTATCTTGTTTCACTGTGGAGCCCGTTTCTCCGTAGGTGTGGGGCCTCCACCGGGCCGCGCGTAATGACCCTCCATGTGCCGCGCATGCCGACTCATCCATCACCGCCACACAGTGACAGAACAAAGGGCACGCCGGCCGACACGTGCAAATAAGTGCGTGCATGCTCGTGCGTGTGAGTTTGACTGTATTTGTGTGTCTGCATAAGAAGGAACTCCTCCTGAGAGACGTCCTGCATGCGACGCTGTATCCGCAACCCCGCCTGATCCTTTTGCATGCAACGTCGCCGCTGCTGCAGCTCCCTGTAGATGTGGCTTTAACCTTTATCTCTCCTTCAGCATGCTGCACAGTGCACAACATGCACAATGCACATGCAGGGAGAAGGGCAGCTTACAGCAGCAACAAAGCAGCACTTTATCCTCCTCAAATTGACAGCGAGGCCGAAGCAGAATGACACCGCTGCTGGGAATAAACCCTCTCCCTGTCACGCCTGCGTCTGGATACTTGAGGCCCCGATTTGTTTTTGACACTTTCCAAATCTGCTTGGCATTAATCTGTTTTTTCACGTCATTATGAATTTTGATATTTTCTTCTCGCGCCGAGGACTTGAATTGGTTTAAATAGTGAAACAGTGACAAGCAGAAACTTATCAATACCGACCCGAGTTGCCTCCCGACTTGAAGTGATTCAGAGATTCTCGGCGACGCCTCCATAAGAAGATAACCCTCTTATCGGCCATGACGCACCAGTTGTCTAGAGAAATTCAGAAATACCTCATTCTTATTTTGCATAAAAAGGAGGGAGGATTAGATTCCCATGCCTTCACCCCCCCCTCCTTCCCCCTCCCCCTCCTTCTCCTCTTTCATGCTTTTTTTTTTGCTACATCCTATTTTTGACTATATCCCCTTTGTACTGATCTCAGTCTCAGCTCAACCCCTCATGGGCCCCCCCACCCCTCTCCTCTCCTCCCCTCCCGCCTCCCACTCCCCCCTTTCTTCATCTCCGTCTCTCCCCCAGTCTTTCCATTTCTCTCCCCTGACTCCCCCCCCTCTCTCTCTCCCTCCCTCTTCTTCATTTCTGGAGAGGAGGTAATGAAATATTTAAGGCTGTGCTGCTGTGGAGGCCTATATTTAGATGAGACACATCCACCCCCTTTCTCTCTGTCTCTCTGTCGTGTGTGTCTGTGTAAATGTGTGTGTGTTAGCGTGTGTGTGTGCATCCCACTGCAGCACACCCACCGTCGGCTGCCTGGATAGCAGAGCAGAGCAAACAACCTGCATCTGTCACACTCCGACTCTCAGCGAGAGATTCAGGCGATGACTTCACCCGATCGATGTCTGATAACAAACAGTGAGATGAGACAATCTGACCTTTATTTAAAATGCCTCTGTAACAAACAACAGACCATTAGTCCTAATTAGCACCGATTTCCTCTGAAGCATTTTAGAGTGTCTGGAGTTTGTGTCGATGCCTTTTTTGCAGTTTATCTTCCATTCAACTCCTCCACCGTGTTTATTTTGACTTTGTGAATGTGGAATAATCTTCACTCCCACGTCAGCAACAGAGTCATGTGTCACCACTGCACTGATTTTGTCTGCGTTCACTCACTAATTACTTATAATTAAGCCTTTAAATGGCAATTTCAATTCTGAGTCATAACCGTTCCCATGAAATTATTAAATTCTCAATTGAAGTTTTTTATTATTAACAACACCTGTAGACAGCAATATCTACAAAACCTGTCACACTGCTCAAATGAAAAGTTAAAACTTACACAGTTAAAGGAGACGTATTATGCAAATTCAAAAACTAATTGCATCATTGTAAGACAACTGAGGGAACAGCTCGTAAAACCACCTGCACAATATAGATTTTTTTTTGTCAATTCTCACATTTTTGGGGCCGGAAAGCAAGACAAACACACAAATATATGTTAAAGAGCCTTCAAAAAGTGATATTTCTATAATATGTCCCCTTTAAAGCAAAATACAGGATGAAAAGGAAGATTTTTCAGAATAAAAATGAGTTACAACATTTCATTTGAGTGTAAAGACAAACAGGAAAACTGATGATATTGAAGCGGCCGTGGCGTCCAACCCTCGTCCTCCATCAGTCGACCGTCTTAAAGTTTTACCGATGTTTCACTAAAGTTTAACCTGCAATCATTTAACTGTCTCTCTGAGCAGCTCCGACAGCGTCATTTATCATTTTTCTCTCCTCTCATTCATTTTACCAAAGTTTCTCGTGGTTTATTAGTCAGCAGCACAGCGTCACACACACACACACACACACACACACGCAGCTTCACACCTTCTCCACTGAGATCTGAACTTAAAAATAGCCGCGTGTTGAATAATTCATCCGCAGCCTCGACTCTCACAGGTGGCAAAAAACTGGAGAGTCGAGATATTTCGCTACAGACGATGCAACATGACGTCTTCACAGCTGCTGAAATGTTCTTTTTGCTTTTAATTTAATAGTTTTGACTCATTTTAGCAACAATATGTCATTTTTTTTACTGTGAATGTGTCTTTTCCTGGACATTTTTTCTCTCTGTGTCTCTCAGTCGAGACCTAATGACAAAGTCGCCCCTCTGGTCGACAGCTGTAAATCCCCGGCTTCCCGTAATCTCCTGTGTCTTCCTGTCGTTGTCGTGGTTGTTTCTGTTGTGCGAGCAGCTGGAAGCGGCTTCTTCTCAGAAAAGCACCGTGGATTGTTTCTGTAGCAACAGCTTCGAGTTCAGCTGCACCGACCGCTGACAGGGTCCACGGTGACTAATGAAAAGCCCTGTGCACTAGATTGATTGTGCGTATGTATGTGTGTGTGGGGGTGGTTGTGTGTGTGTATGTGTGTGTGGGGGTGGTTGTGTGTGTGTGGTGATGGGGATCATTGACAGGACTTTATTAACCTTCAGCTGTTGTCCTGTGTGGGTTTTGGTGCAAAGAGGAGATTGATGGTTTTGTAACGTTTCATCAATGGACTTAAAGTGTATTGACAGTCAGCAGCTTCGATCAGCGGCAGCCTCTGCACCAGTAGAAGAAAAATAAACATGATTTTATATGAAATAAGCAAATGAAGTTGACACAATTTTGATTAAATCAGGACACATTATCATTATTCATTTATTACATTTGATGCTTTCATCGAGAACTAAATTATAAAGTTGTTTCCTGATCCCAGTTTTACAGATGACAGGATTTTGCAGCTTGTTTTTGTCCTTTTATTGAACTGGAAATTGCACAACTCTGGATTTGGATGTTTGTAAAAATAGACAATCAATTTACGGATGATCGTGTGTTTGTCATGATGACATTTTGTTATTTTGTTATGAACTAAAAATATCAACCTCACGGTGGCACGGAGAGCAAGTATGGAAACTAATTAGGACTCGCTGCTGATGCTGAATATAAACATCTGTGGGGAAACGTAATGGAAATTCCATCCATCCACCTGGTCTGATGCAGAGCGGTGGGCTGGATAAAGGGATAGTTCAACATTTTTGGCAATTTTTGGCCATTGCCATAATCCCTATAGTCATAGCAGTAGGTTCGTTACCTTTAATTGTCGGTGCAAGGTATTTTTAGAATGGCGGAGCAGAGCCATGAGCTGCTCAGAGCTACGCTACGGAGGCTCATGGGATTTCTTGGTTTCCCTCATCAAACTCATCAAATACACAATCCAACAACTCCACAACGCTCTGGTGGACAAGTTGTGACCTGCACATTCCCCACGCTATGAGATAATAACACAACGTTACCACACAGAGTTGTTTTAGAGGGAAATACAGAGACTGCTTGCTGAAAAACTGTCCCTGAAGGCAACGTGCATCAGTGGTTTTGCATGAATTTCCCTCTAAAACAACTCTGTGTGGCAACATTGTGTCATTATCTCATAGCGTGGTGAATGTGCAGGTCACAACTTGTCCACCAGAGCGTTGTGGAGTTGTTGGATTGTGTATTTGATGAGTTTGATGAGGGAAACCAAGAAATCCCATGAGCCTCCGTAGCGTAGCTCTGAACAGCTCACGGCTCTGCTCCGCCGTTCTAAAAATAGCTTGCACCGACAATTAAAGGTAATGAACCTACTGCTGTAACTATAGATTATGGCGATGGGCCAATTTGCCAAAATGTTGAACTTTCCCTTTAACACCCAGAATGAGAACCAGTGGATCCACTGATGGTGAAATCACTGGTTTGCTGCAGAGGAGGGTGGGTGGGGGGGTCATCTGTCTCCGTTGTCCTCCCTCCCTCCTCTCTAAACCGTCCACATCTGTCTCGGTGACAGATGTTTGCAGATTTACCGCCTTCATACGTCTCTGAGCTCCATCCATTCATACTTTTTTCTTCTCTTCGTCTTATTCTCCTCTGACCTCCACCGCCTCCTTCTGTCCTTCTGTCCTCAAACACCCACTCACTCTCATCCTCTCCTTCACCCTCACCCCTCACCCCTCCCCTCCTCCCTCACCCCTCCCCTCCCCTCTCCTTCCCCATCCCACAGCATGAGTCAGCAGCGGTGCACAGCCCTTCATTGATCTGTCAGAGTGATGTGGTCATATTCTGTTTATGCCCTTTTTTTTTCTCTAAAGACCAACACTTAGCCTCTCCAGTGTCTGCCCCTGACACTGCAGGACAGAGGGGGGAGGAGGGGGGGGGCAAAACGTGACTGCTCTGGGGTAGAAGAAGTAAAAAAGAGAGCAGTGAGGTGGAGCGACCACTAAGAATCAAATAAGAGGTTGGAGATAATGGGATGTAGAGGACACTGGGTTTGAAGAAGGAGTTGTATTGATCTGCTTCTGGTTCAGGTAACAACCAATCAGGACGCACGCTCAGTGCAGTGCAGTGGTGAGCTGTGGTCATCAGACATGTTGGCGTCGGTGTAGGATATTGTAGTCGTCATATCAGACATTGACTTTATTCTCAGGGATCATGAATGTGTTTTTATATTGTTTCATTGAATCACGTTACATTTCAGCTGCTGCTTGAGATCATTTCCTTCTTTTTTCTCCGTTTAGCTGCTGCTTTTAGTTTTATAAAATGATAAAATTAATAAAAGACACATAAGCAAAGTGCACAGAGTAAATAGATATCAATGTGTATATTAGGTTTATTTTTTTCCATCCACCTGTGCTCTGATGTTTAGTATTCATCACAAAAGGTGTTTTTCTCCTCAGTGTTTCTCTGGAGGAAATGTGAATCATTATGTCCTGTAGACCATGAAAAAAATCAGCTTTGATGTTGACTAATGCTCCACATCCTTCACCACTCACTCACTCCGACCTCAGCAAACGTCTCTCTGTTCAAAGAGAAATCACCTCCTGAGTGCCAGAGGTGGTGGAAGTCAAAATGTAAAAAAAATAATCACACTCAGCTTTTCAAAAAGGAAAAAAAAAAACGAAGAAGAAGAAGAAAAAAAATCTGTAGCTGCATTTGTAACTTTCACTTGAGATTTGTACTGAACTCATGGGACGAGGACCAGAGAGGAAGCTGTGAAATGATGTTGTCAGATCCAGGAAATGCTCTCGCTTTCCTTTAATAGTGATACCAGGAACTTTTTTTTTGTTTTTAACATTGAAATAATCATTTGTGATGTTGAGTTTGTGCAGTTTGGTGCAGATCGAGACAATAATCAGGAAGCGGGGGATGAATTTGTTTGGCCTCGGTGGAGCCACAGCGTTGGGAACGTGCAGCCGACAGCAGGAGGAGGAGTTGAAGTGAAGTGTGTCGGGTTGAGTCTGAATGCGTTAGCGAGGACCGCTCAATCCAAAATAGAGCGTTAAGCTGCGCTGCTGCACAATAATAATGTAATTTTGACTAAAAGAAATGAGGCCAGGGATTATTTAGTGTCTATAAATACACATGCAGCATCACTGTATGTGTATAATGATGATTAGCTGCAGTGTAAGAGATACAGAGGGTGTTATGTATAGTAAATGGGTTAAAACACAGGCATTGTCCCTTTAAATTAATTCAAAGAAGGTCAAATCTGCTCGTGGTGGTTGTTTTTTTTTATTATTCAGGGACGATCAGATCTGTTGCTGCAAAGACGCATGAATATTAAAGAATATGTTGTGTCAAAGTGCACTTAGTGTTATAACTGGAACTGGCACAAACATCTTTTATGAGAGTGAGATGGAGAGATGGAGAGGGTGGCAGAGAGGAGTGATAAGAAAAACAGATGGAGAGAGAGAGAGAGGGAGGGAGAGAGGGAGAGAAAACGGAGCTTCCTTTGTCTCCCTCACCAAGGTCACCTCTTTCTGCTGAATCAAATATTTCAGACTGATAGAAGTGGGCTTCTTTCTTCTCCTCTTTCGCTCCATCCCTCCTTCTCTATTTCCTCCCTCTCCATCCATCACCCGCCCCGCTGCTGCTCCTCTCCCTCCCCCTCTTGTTTTTCACTTCACATTCCACTTCTCTCCTCCTCCTCCTCCTCCTCCTCTTCTTTCCTCTCTCCTCTCTCCCTCCTTTCTGGGGCGCTGCGGATGCAGTTCCCATGGCAACCATTGGATCCATGTTTGTCTGATACGTTATGCCCAGTCCATTAATAACCCTGCTGGCAAAGGGGCGATAATAACGGCGCATCTCGTCGCCGCAGACAAGAAGGAGCGGAGACGCAACGGGAACAACGGCGCGACGTATAGAACATGAGAGGAATGTAAAGATCTGAAGGAAGAGAGAAAGATGGATGGATGAAGAGAGGGAGAGAGAGGGGGAATGTGTGGCAGAGAAACACAGGCACAGGCGTTTCATAGTCACTTCACAGGACAGATGGCTGGAGTGTGTATCAGTCCTCTGCTCGTCGTGTGTCCTCAGTATCGCACATTGAACAACACGCGTCCCAGCATGCCTCAGGTGTGACGGACAGATGCACAAATCAGCCTGAAGGACGACAAACAGCGTCGCTCTTTAATTACTCTCTGATCAGACTGAGGACGGTTAATCCCCCTTTGTGTTTGTCACATCGAGCAACTTCTTTTGTTTAACAATAATTAACACAATATTGTTTCTTGAAGCGAGGAAGCAACAAAATCAGAATAAACAGGACTGTTGTCGGTGTCAGAAAGCAGATGTTGTGTCCCAGCTCCTGTTTAAAAGGCACCAAAGGGTCTTCGAGGATGATTTATCTGCAGAGTCGTTATATAACGTCCAATTTGCAAAGTCAAATTGCATGTGCAGTTCACAAATTCTCCTACACACATGAAAGAGACTCGCACAAACACACGCACTCACACCCTCTCAGAGTGGTTGTTATATGGGCCAGTGGGGAGTCCTGCTCGTCTCATTGGCACTGTGCTGCAGCCTGGGGGAGGAGGCTGGCTGCTGGCTGGCTGGCTGGGTGGACTGATGGATGGCCAGTGGCCAGGCCACAGTGTTTATGTGTGTGTGCATGTGTGTGTGTGTTTATATTTATGTCCACTGACTGTGTAAGTACACATTAGAGATAATGTGAAAATGTGCCGCATGTGTCGGAGGTCGTGTGTGAACGGCAGAGATGTGTGTGTGAATATGCAAGTTGAGTCTGACCTACTTTTCTACCGCAGCCCCCGAATTACTGCCAGGCAACCTCTCTCTCTCTCTCTCCATCACACACACACACACACACACACACAGACACACACACACATGAGGACAAACGTACTCACTCGAATCTGTTACAGAGGCGTTAACCTCTCTGATGCCACCGTGATGTTTTTATTCTATAACAGAAACACCGACACCAGCTTCAGTAGCAGGCAGCATCATCAAGTATAGAGCAAAATAATCATGATAATGTTTATTTAAACACATTTACTCGACTGTTTTGATCATTTATTTGAACTTTTATTTGTTTATTTTCACATGGGACAGTAATATTAATGGACATTTCTATAAATGCACCAGTAAGTAACTAGTTTTCAACTGCAGTCCCTGTGCAAGACGTTACATACTGTACACATATTAGATGATGCATCCCTAAAATAGCACTACATTAAAGTACATACATCACTAAATTAGTAGTATGTAGAAACATTGAATTGAATTGAATATCTTTATTGACATTCAAACGAAGGTATAAATGACATTCAAATTGCAAACCTCCATGTGGTGAAGATACAGAAGAAGACACAGAAGCAACAACAATAAAACAATAATAAAATTCAGTATTGCACCGTCCTCTAAAGTGCAGCAGTATGTATGGCATCCAGCAAATAGACACATAGAACATTAAGCACATAACTTGCAGAAGAAGAGGGAACATTTTCACAGCAAAGGCACCAATATTTCTCTCTTTTCTGACAATAAAAAACAAGCAATTATTTGGCAGATCAATAAAAACGCTCATTCCTCTCGGCCTCAGTGTTTAAACAGAGTAAATCGTAGCAACAGTGCAGCTCCATCAGTTCTCCTTCCCAGGCGTCATGAAGATCAGCTGCATTTCTCTGCCCACGTTGCAATAATGCATGGAATGTCAAACAAGGCTTGAACGCCTGTAATGAGCTGCGACCCTCTGACGGGGTTCAAACTCCCAGGGAGCAGAATGTCTTCAGCCTCATTTCATGTGCGTTTCTAATGGGCAGAGATAAAAGTGTCGCGTCTGTGTAAAAGTTCACGCTGTTCACCAGGATCAGTTTTGCATGGAAAATCCTCCCTCCCTCTGAAGTTTAATTACAGCCTCGCTAAATTATTTTGAATGTCATCGCTTCATTAATGGAACAATTTGTGTTGGAGTAACGCTCTTTTTTTTTTCTCCAGCTTCCTGATCTCAGGCAAATCCCACCCCTTGAACTTTCTCCGGCTCCGATACAAAATACATATTTAAACACACTGGCTGTCGTTGATTGCATAATTGGCTTCTGTCTTAGTGAATCAGACGCTAATTACAAACAGATTGCGAGAGCAAATTGAATGAAAGGCTCAACGCAAATTTGCCTCAACGCTTTCATGTCACAAACAAAACCCTCATCGACAATTACTTTTTGTTTTTCAGTGATTTTCAAGTCAAACAAGGAAAATAATTAGCTATGCATTTGTACATATGGAGTCTTGTTTGTCCCTGCTTGGTTGTGACATCACAAAGTTGCAGAAGTGCAGACGGCTCGTTTTAGGCTCAGTTTCTGAATATGTGCATTTCTCTGTCGACTGAGCATTTGATACTTTCGCAGTATTAATAAAGAACCTAGAGCTTATTTATTATCACACTACACAAATACCTTTACACAATATGAACCTTTTAATCTATAAAAGGAGGAAATCATTGCGAGATTATCCATAAAGAATGTAATTATTTCTCACCGCCCGAGCTTGAATGTTGGCTTTCTCTCCACCTGAGTGCAGTTAGTTACAGAACAATATGATAACCGCCACGTTTATAATGAATGCAGACGCTAATAGTGTAATTATAGTAAATGTCAGACTCACACAGCCTGTACGGTGAGTGCAGGTGCAGCAGCTGTGGATAGTCTGAACACTGCTCTTCAGAAATGGCCCTGCAGGTGTCGGGGCTGTAATCTGTCAATACACTGTCAGATTAATACGTGATTGACGGCCTAGATTCAGTCATAATAATCAAACTTGGAAGGGAAATATAGGGACATATGGGAAGGGACATGCATGCACACACATATGCATGTGCATGTGTTGTTGTGAGTTCTATTTAATCTGCTGCTCGGCCACTTTAATGCAGACTAGCTCTGTTTCCCACCGGAGTTTCTCTCCATCTCTCTCTGAAGTGCATCTATGTGTGAGTCGTGTGCACTGAGCTTCTCCCTGTCACTCTGGATCACAGCGTTGCTTTAAGTGCTGCTCAGTGCAGATACAGCAGAGCAGAGCCTTGGTATTTTATAGACTCATCTCCGTGGTGACCTCCACGTTTACCCCCCATAATAATAATAATCCTCCTCCCAACCCCCCTCCAAACACACATGTTCCACCCAGCAACAGCCCCTGTGCCCTCTCTGCCTCTGTCAGGCCAATTATGATCAACCTCCCAACGCTCTCTCCTCCTTCCTTCCTCCTTCCTTCCTCCACTACATCTTTTCTCCATTCCCCACCTGCCATTAACCCCCCCCCTCCTTCCACCTGACGCCTTTTTCACCCTACTTCTCATTCAGTCCGACTCCTACCCCTCCATCCCTTTACTCCCCATACTTTAATCTCCTTCACATCACTCCTTCATTACACCTCCGTCTCTTTGTTGTTCCGCCTCACGCTGCTTCGTAACACAATCGACTCCACTGACCTGAGACACTTTTGACTTTGATCCAAGAAAATAGTCCAACATCTATTTCAGATAAAGCACAAAGGAGGTCGGGGAGAAAAAGAGGTGAATGTCTAAATTCATTAAAAAGACTCTTTTCGAGCCGCGAAGGAAATAAAATAAATCCAGTCGAGCACCGCGCAGGAGGAATAATAACTCTACAAGGACATTTCACTCGGATGATTCAGTGACAAGTTTATGAATAAAAACTGAAAAGAGAAATTACTATAAAGACGATGCATTGTGGTTTAAAAGCTCTTTTCTTAGGCTGAGCGGCAACAAATTATATTTTTATCACATCCTGACGTGACTTAGATCCATTTTTCAGCCATTAAATGAATCTGGATTCTGTTTTTAAAAGCGACCACAATGAATGGAGGCACCACGATGGTCGATGTCTTTATCCGTCTCTCTCGCTGTCCATTTGTCTCGATCAAATAATACCTCTTTTTTTTTTTTTTTTTAAAGGAGTAGTTCACCAAAAAAATGAAATTCAGTCATTAGTGACTCCCCGTCATGCTGATGAATACTCCGGAGTAATTTTTTATTCCTCAAAGTGCATCTGGAGACCCGGGAGGCCCGTTCGTAGACCAACGGAACTCATAACAACATGCATAAAACTACACAAAAAAAATGTAATATTCCTCCATACTGCTCGTCTGCTGCAATCCAACTGTCCTGAAGGGATGTAGTCCAGAGTTTACCCAAAACAACGTCATTTAGGACATTTTTACAGCCTAAACAGTCCTGTATTGAATTTGCCTGGTGCATGTTCTTGCATTCACGCGATGCATGCAGACGTGACTGGACTTGTGGCCTAAATGACGTTGTTTTTAGTAAACTTTGCACTATCTTCCCTCAGGACACTTGGATTGCAGCGGACGAGCAGTGTGGAGGAAGATTAAATGGTTTTTGTGTAGTTTTTATGGACGTTTTTGTGTCTGGCGCTATTGACTCTCATATAAAGTTTTTGATCTGGCCTCCAGAATTCCATTTTTTGGTGAACTATTCCTTTAAAACACAAGGCCAGAGCCTGATTTGTGTCTGCATAGCTCTGTCAGTGTGTGAAGCTTCTGCACCGTGGCTGATAAAAGGTTAAACCCAACACCAACACACGCACACACACGCGCCTGGTGGTGATTCATTCATTCAGCCCGTGCAGCCTCTGAATAGAAAGCAGTGACAGTGGATGAGAACAGATGAACCTTTGATTGATGCATTGATTGGGCTTTAATGAACAGAATTGGAGGTGTAGCCACTCGAGAGGTGAGCGGTCCTCCTTCGGTAATGAGCAACTAATTTGCGGCGGCCTGTGTGTTTTGACTCGCCGCTCGCCAGCTTATTGATTTACGTAACGTCTTTTTGAAGCCAGCTCCATTCAGGCCCAGGAGTCACAGCTGATCAGTGAC
Source organism: Decapterus maruadsi (assembly GCA_030347415.2). Lineage (NCBI taxonomy): Eukaryota > Metazoa > Chordata > Actinopteri > Carangiformes > Carangidae > Decapterus > Decapterus maruadsi. The sequence goes on along the minus strand of CM064888.1, from coordinate 4,055,376 downwards.
CGAGCTCCAGCTCCAGCGCCGTAGTTTCACGGTTTAGAGCTGAAGAACAATGAGACCGATAGGATCCAGCACAGAATTCACCCCCCCACAAACACACACACACACACACTTGTTTAACCCTCCTGCTGCGCGGCCATTATGACTCTGCAGTGTGTGTCGGCCTCCACCATCTGTGGAGCAGCCACACTTTCCCCCAGGGACGCGGAGGCCCTTTCGCTTTGTACATTTCCGGTTCTGTTTCAAGTCCCATTGATCTCCCACATGGAGCCATGTAGAGGTGACGAGTGTGTGTGTGTGTTTGCTGGTTGTTTTAACCCGTGCATCTGTGATCACACACCTCCTTGGCTGCCTGTTGACCAATTTTCCAATCATGGAAAGCACATGGGAAATGAGAAGAAAAGTCAAATGTCCTGGAAAATGATTTATCGCATCATGACATCAGCTACTGGAGCTCTATTTGACTTTTTCACACCCTGCTCAGGATTTAGTTTCCAAATAAAAAAAACATGTTTGTACTGTTTTATGATAAATTTCTCATCATTTCTAAGCATTTAAGAGATTATTTCATAAATTAGAGCCATAGTCTGCACCAGGGCCATTGTATATGTTCTAATCTTTGCATGACTGAATTATTCCCTCACAAAAAAGACCCAAGCAACAACAATAAAACAATAATAAAATTCAGACTGAATTATTCTGCATAAAACCCTAACTAATACTCATAGTAATGCTGCATTAGAAATCAAAACATCAAATCAAGACACACAAGCAACAACAATAAAACAATAATAAAATTCCTCCTCTAAAGTGCAGCAGTAAAGTCCAGCTTTTCAGGCATCAACAAGAGAAATTGCGATTTCCGAACATTAAGCACATAACTTGCAGAAGAAGAGGGAACATTTTCACAGCAAAGGCACCAATATTTCTCTCTTTTCTGACAATAAAAAACAATCGATCAATAAAAACGCTCGTTCCTCTCGGCCTCAGTGTTTAAACAGAGTAAATCGTAGCAACAGTGCAGCTCCATCAGTTCTCCTTCCCAGGCGTCATGAAGATCAGCTGCATTTCTCTGCCCACGTTGCAATAATGCATGAAACGTCCTGATCGACGCCAAACAAGGCTTGAACGCCTGTAATGAGCTGCGACCCTCTGACGGGGTTCAAATGTCTTCAGCCTCATTTCATGTGCGTTTCTAATGGGCAGAGATAAAAGTGTCGCGTCTGTGTAAAAGTTCACGCTGTTCACCAGGATCAGTTTTGCATGGAAAATCCTCCCTCCCTCTGAAGTTTAATTACAGCCTCGCTAAATTATTTTGAATGTCATCGCTTCATTAATGGAACAATTTGTGTTGGAGTAACGCTCTTTTTTTTTTCTCCAGCTTCCTGATCTCAGACAAATCCCACCCCTTGAACTTTCTCCGGCTCCGATACAAAATACATATTTAAACACACTGGCTGTCGTTGATTGCATAATCGGCTTCTGTCTTAGTGAATCAGACGCTAATTACAAACAGATTGCGAGAGCAAATTGAATGAAAGGCTCAACGCAAATTTGCCTCAACGCTTTCATGTCACAAACAAAACCCTCATCGACAATTACTTTTTGTTTTTCATTGATTTCCAAGTCAAACATGGCAAATAATTAGTTATGCATTTGTACATTTGTACATCCCTGAGGGAGTAAAGCAGATGGACAAACCTACATCTAGTCCGTCCTCTGCTCTCCTCAGGAGTGCTGCAAGGAATTATGGGCTCTTATTGGTCTCGGCCAAAACCCCTCTGGACCAGCGCTGACAACTTTTGGCCCAGTGGGCACGACGGTCGATATCGTCGGATCATGTGACGATAACGGAGCCCAAAACGCTCCAAGATGACTCCTTACACAATCAGGATGAGATCCATTAAGTCTAACAAAATTAGAAAAGTCATAAATAATCTTTTATTTCATCGTTTCATGCCAAGGTGCGCTCCCTCAGCCAGCTCAGTGAAAAGCTCCTTTGTTGTGTCTTTTTAATGTGTTAACGTCATTTGGAGTAAATTTTGTCCTTTCAGAGTAAAAGAGCTTTATTTTTGTCTCCTGGGCGAAAGAGAAAAATGTTATATGTAACAAAAGAAGGAAAAAAATCTGAATACATTGATAAGTTCTGACTTATTGTGTATTCTTTGTTAAAATGTAAAATAAAATAAGGCTCTATTCAGAACTGCAAAAATGTTTCTAAAGGTGCTGCGAGGTCACGGCGCAAAACTCTCCCGTCCAGGACAATGAAATAATAACGTCAACTGTGACATTTTTACGAGGCCAGTTCAGTCATGAGCGCGGTAGTAATTGCAGGAGGTTACCCAGGGTCCTTCACTCCCCCTGCGCCACAGACTACAGCGTTAGTCAGTCTGTGTTTAGTTGAGAGGTGGTTTGAGGACGGGAACAATCTCCATTCACATAATAATAATAATAGATATGACAGAATAATACTGTGCTGCTTTTTAATTTTTTTCCATTTCTGGTTATTGTTCGTTTCCTGTGAGGTCACAGTTCTAACATGACATCACCTTTGATCTTTTGCTTTGTTTCCACAGTCGAGCCACTGACTCATTGATGTTAATTATTCCCCTCTAAGTCACTTTATTAGCCAGTGGTTCCACACACACTGTGAACACTCTGCTAAAATAAATGAGCTCAGTCAAGTCTGACAAATTAGCGTTAATAGTCTGAGCTTTTTACCAGAAAACATGAGCCGCTGAGAAATGAGGGAAAGAGGAAAGGAGGGGGGAGGGGGGGGTAAGATCCTGTCACTGCATGATATGATATCTGCATTAATATGGAAGGAGCTCCTCCCATGTGGAGATGTAAAGTCAAGTTATTTGAGGCTTCTGCTGCGTCACTTCTGTTTGTTTCATCTGTTTCTTGCAACTTGTGCACTGAGAAAACGTCTGGACTGGCCCTTTAAACGCAGCACAAACAAAACAGCGGATTGAAATCCCTGATAGAACCGAGTGGCTTTCATGTGTTCAGACTCAGCGCGACGTCTTTGTGTAGATAAAACGCAGACACTGTTTCTGTGTGTGTGTCTCTGTGCTGAATCTGTTCTGTAAAAAAAAAAGCTGCACTATTTGTTTTCGACCCCAAAAAACAGAGGACTGGGAAATAAATGTATGAAATATTTATCATTTCACACTTGAGGATTAGACGCATCATTTTATTCTCGACACTTCGGGGGCCCTCGAGGGGCCCGTGGTAGTCAGCGCCTCTGTTCCTGCAGCGCTGCAGCTTCCCTCATCTCGCTTACTGTGCATAAAGACACAGAAACACTAGCTTAGCATATTAACAAGGAGAAACACTTTTTAGCTTCTTCTTCTTCCTCTTCTTCTTCTTTGTGTGTATGATCAGACTTGAAGTGGAGGCTCATGGGAGTTCTGCCGACCAGCGCGAGGCCAAATGTGTCTGGTGTTTCTGCAGCGAGCGCAGCTTCGTGAGGAGGAAGTCACGTGTTTGCGGCTGGGACGCGATGGGCAGTGTGAACCCGCTGCCCGTGCGCTTCTCCACAGCTTAATGATCTCCCTTCTTCTTCTTTGTTGGTGTTGTTTTTGTGCAGACAGAGGCCCCGGAGCAGGACCGACGCTCGGGGCTCGCAGCACCGACGAAAACCGCTTTGATGCCGCCGCCGCGTCTCGCTTCGGCAGCTTCACCTCTGAACTCCACTTCTCCGTGCACACAGCGCTGACCCATCTCTCCTTCCTCCTGCGCTTCTTGTTGTTTCTTTACTTTTCCCCCCTTCGTACATACAGTACACATTTTAATCAATACTATTTCTTTTCTGCTGCCGGTGCATTCTCACCCCCCTTTTCTTTTTTTTCCTTTTTTTTTAATGACCTACTTAGTAAATCTCTCCTTTGTCTGGAGCACCAAGAAAAGATAACAGCTGAGGAGAAGAGGAAATGTGCAATGGAATAAAAAAAGACATAAAAGGAGATATCCACACCCGGACTTGCTGTACTTTTCTCAGCTTAGTAATTACCTCAACCAAAAGGCGCCCGCTTTATTATACTTGATGCAATAAAACCTGCTTGAGACACACACCAAGACAGGATATTTCCTGTATTTGATCTGGTGTTTGGAGCTTAACTTTGCCTCTCAACATTTTAATCTCCGAGGCGCATTCAGACACGGAATAAGACGCCTTTTGTCCAAAGAAGAAGTAACGAAAAAGAAAATGGTGAAAAGGCTGAAAAAGAAAGTTGTAATTCCCGAAGACAGAGGGCGGAAAGCTTCTCCGGCTCCGACTGGGCTCCATCGCTGCCTCTTCGCATCCTTTTATATTTCTTATTGGTGAAGCAGTGCAACACAACATCAATAAAAAACACAGAAGAAGACGTAGTAAAGAGAGAATGAATGAAACAGGCAGTGGATATTAGATTAGATTGCAGTGATATCTTGTGTGTGTGTTACATTATCATATCAGCATCAACATAAAAATAGAATCTGTGCAGTTCTTCTGCATTTTCTCTATTATTCATCCAACACATCTGCAGTCGCAGTCGGAGTGAAACTGTACGACTGGTGCACCAGATGCTAATTAAAGAGCTGCACTCAGAAAAAAAAGCCTCTTAGGCGGTTTTCACACTTTGAACCAGTCCAAACCCCAGACGCTTCAAACTGGGGCAGATAAGGCCAAACTCTTCCACTTCTCACCACCAGCACCAGCAGCACCCAGACTGGTGCAGCCGCCGCCGCCGCCGCCGCCTCCAACCACACGCTCTCTATTTCTGATCATCTCCCAGGAACAAAGATCTGCTCCATCCAGCTTCCAGCTTCATATTTTTTTTTCGTTTTCCTCTCCGTGAAGTGTGAATGTGGCACACATGCAGCACGTGAGATGTGCGATGCAGCCATGTGAGACAGAGTGTGTGTGTGTGTGACAGCGAGAGGAAGAGATGCTGTGTCAGGTCTGGTGTTAAATGCAAATCCGTGTAGTGGCGTGGGTGGCAGCACAGGAGGAGCGGACCTGTGAAACAATCACTGGGCTCCGTCCTCTCTCCCTCTGCTTTTAATGGCTCAGATTGTAAAACATGAACATTTTGTCTCTGAGTGGAAGCAGGATGAAGCTAAACTTTAAAGGGATAGTTCAACGTTTCGGGAAATCGGCCGATAATTTGCCATAATCCCTATAGTTTTAGGAGTAGGTTTGTTACCTTTAATTGTCGGTGCAAGCTATTTTTAGAACGGCGGAGCAGAGCCGCGAGCTGCTCAGAGCTACGCTACGGAGTTACAGAGTTGTTTTCAAGGTAAATGCAGAGACTGCTTGCTGAAAAACTGGCCCCGATGGGAATGTGCATCAGTGGTTTTGCATGAATTTCCCTCTAAAACAACTCTGTTTGGTAACGTTGTGTTATTATCTCATAGCGTGGTGAATGTGCAGGTCACAACTTGTCCACCAGAGCATTGTGGAGTTGTTGGATTGTGTATTTGATGAGTTTGATGAGGGAAACCAAGAAATCCCATGAGCCTCTGTAGCGTAGCTCTGAGCAGCTCACGGCTCTGCTCCGCCGTTCTAAAAATAGCTTGCACTGACAATAACTAACCTACTTCTAAAACTATAGGGACTATGGCAATGGGCCAACTTACCAAAATGTTGAACTATCCCTTTAAATACTGCCAATGCTGCTGCTTAATTGGGTGAATTTTAACCCTCGGACATTTGTGTTGAGCTCAGTTTCCCATCACGCATAATGTGATGGTGATGTAAAAAGATAAATAAACATAAACTGGACGTAACACAAGACATTTACATAATCATGTCTTTAACATGTATGAATGATAGAGACGAGAGACGTCCGCTTATCCAGGCATTAATCACACTGGAGGAGCTGGAATAGAGGAGGCTGCTCCGTGCATGAAATGGCCTCATAACTCTGGTCCCTGCAGAGTCGTCCGTTACGTCCGGTCTGACTCGGTCTGAGTACGTGCTTCAAACAGTGAATAAAGACTAAAGGTAAATCAGAGCCGTGAGCTTTTCTGGGAAGTATTGATTGTACAGTCGGAATTGGGTTTGAAGAGAGGAGGAGGAGGAGTCTGGAGGAAAAAGCATCAGCATGGTTCTGTCTGTCTGCAGGGTGCAGCTCCCCTGTCCCGCCCCATGGTGCCTGACCTTCACACACACACACTGTCAGGATATATAGCACATGCATTTATTTACTGCTCACTCCTTGCGTTCTCTCTTGATCTCAACATGCTCCCACAAACATGAAATATTGATGATGTGAGGAGACGGAGAGGTAGAGGGGGTTCAATCAAAAGAAAGTGTCGTCACATGGTCAGAGTGGATGTGACCTGCTGTGCGTTTCATGCATTTTGTCTTCACTTCCCACTGATGCAGATACATAAATATATTTTTTATTTTTCTTCCTCCTACATTCGTGTCCCTGATAAATTGATTACAACAGGATTAGGCCCAGAATAGAAACGTTTCAAATGATCAGACGGAGACTGACAGAGATTTCTGCTGCTTGAAGAGCAAAAAAAAACAAACCCCAGAACAGATTACCTCCTCTGTCTTTAGTTCCAGCTCAGTGACTTCAGCTTCACCGTCTCTGTTTAAGCTCCCGCTGCTGTAATGTGCTGCCACTTCCCTGTAAAACGGCTCCGTCATCGTTAGACGAGAGGGAAGATCCAACTTTGATCACCTCCTCAAAGTCCTGAGTGTTTACATCTCCTCAGCTCTCCAGAGTGCGCCCCCTCCTCCTCCTCCTCCTCCTGCTCCTCTCTCCTCCACCTGCAGAGCTCATATATATTTCAGCAGCCCAGAGCTTGGGGCAGAGCCAGGTACACTATTAGAGGAGATGACTCAGAAGTGGGACTGGATGTGGCTGCACAGACTGGAGGTAATCCTGGCTCCTCTGCCCAAAAATAGCCCCGGATCGTCCTTTCCCGCTTCTCTTTCCCTGTGTCTTCACTCTCATACCTTTCAGCACCAGCCACCCTTCCTTTCTCTCTTTTTTTTTTTACCTTCTGCATATTTCCTTTCACTTCCCACCACATTTAAAGCCTTCCCTTTGGCCTCAACTTTTACTGTTTCACTTAAACTCTGTCTCCTCCTTCTCCTCCTTCTTCGTCTTCTATCCTCCATCCTGCCAAATAAAGAAGAGGCACTTTTGGGAGCAAGTGAGCTTGGAGTCACATGGCATGAAGGGCAAAAATACACAAAGGGAAAAGCAGAGGGGGGGCGGGCAGGGAGAAGGAAAGAATTGATTTTCCAGTCGGAGAGGCCATCCAATGAAGGGCTAAGTCTGCCCTCGGGGCCTCGGCTGCTCGGCCCGACTCCTGATTGCAAAGGTCAGACGGCGACCTTAAGACTCCACTCATCAGGGTTTTCTGTTCAGAGACGAAGCGTCGCGTCCCACTTCATCGGAACAGGAGAGAGAGGTGATGCAGAGGCGACGTTCGGCGCTGACGAAGGAGGAAGGTGATAAAGGGATAGTTCAGGATTTCTTGGTTTCCCTCATCAAATACACAATCCAACAACTCGCAAAAACGCTCTGGTGGACAAGTTGTGACCTGCACATTCACCACGCTATGAGACAGAGTTGTTTTAGAGGTAAATGCAGAGACTGCTTGCTGAAAAACTGTCCCTGAAGGCAACGTGCATCAGCGATTTTGCATGAATTTCCCTCTAAAACAACTCTGTGTGGTAACGTTGTGTTATTATCTCATAGCGTGGTGAATGTGCAGGTCACAACTTGTCCACCAGAGCGTTGTGGAGTTGTTGGATTGTGTATTTGTTGAGTTTGATAAGGGAAACCAAGAAATCCCATGAGCCTCCGTAGCGTAGCTCTGAGCAGCTCACGGCTCTGCTCCGCCGTTCTAAAAATAGCTTGCACCGAAAAATAAAGGTAACAAACCTACTGCTATGACTATAGGGACTATGGCAATGGGCCAGCTTGCCAAAATGTTGAACTATCCCTTTAAAGACCTGCTATAGGGGGAGCCAGTGGAAGTGTGTGCATGTTTGTGCGTGTGTGTGTGTGTGTGTGTGTGTGTAGCCCTGTTTGCCCTTCACGGCGAACGAATGCAGAACCCCCTGTGGCATTTTCAGCGAGATGGAGAAGTAACGGGATGAGAGACGGACACAACACACACACACACACACAACACACAACACACAGCACCATTGGCTGGCTGGCAGCCATGACAGATGGGGGAGTTCAGCTCCCGGGGGTTGCCATGGAAACCTGCATCAGCGCTACCCTGAGCTTCTTCTTCATCTTCTCCTCTCTTCTTCTCTCTGTGATAGAGAGCAGAGGAGGCAGCGTGGGCAGCTCAGGCCTCCTCCTCTTCCTCTTCCTCCTCTTCCTCCTCCTCCTCCTCCTCTTCCTCCTCCTCTTCCTCCTGGTTTTGACTCCTGATTGTTGTCGTTGCGCAACAAGTCGTCGGTGCGTTAACGTCGTAGCCCAGGTTTTCATATCTGGCGGCTTTTGTGTGTGGATGGGGGCAGTAATTTGCAGGTAATGGATTTGTTTGCAGACGACGGCGGCGGTGACGGCGCCCGAGAGAAAGTGTGTCACCAGCAGCAGCAGCAGCAGCAGCTCTCGACCCAACAGACAGAGACACATCAGTGTTTATCTTGCTTTCAGCTTCCTGTCATCACCCCCCCCCCCCCTCCCCCGAGCCTCCTTTACATTTACCCTACATCTCCCCATCATCACCTCCTCCTCAGCTGATTATCACAGTCACATCTTCTCATTCCCTATTCCCATTTAGATCATGTGACGTTTTCCTTCTCCCTCTCTCTCTCTCTGTGTGAGAAGCAGCTTTGGAATTTATGACTTTTCCCTCTCACTCTTTGATTCCCGTCATCGATCCCGTTTAAGAGCAAAACGAAGCCGTGCACCCGTTCACCCCGACGGGGCCTAACTGGATGTGACAGGCACTAAAAGCCAATCGGCTGCTGCGCTCCGGCTCTGCGCAGCCGTATGGATCATCATCATCCCTACACATTCCTGCTCTTTTATTCATCTTCATTTTATTCATCTGTGCACACACACTCCCACACACACACACATATATATATATATACAGTGAGTATACATACACACAGGATTTCTCAGATCATAATCCTGCACAGTTGCAATTATTCTCTCCCACACACACTCCTATACGCTACAATCATGCCCGACTCATCCTCATGCATCACACTCTTCGTCATCCTCAGCTTTACCTTCACATTATTGAACTCCTATGATGACGAGTCCCTGAACTCACCAGGGTTTAGTTTAGTTTAACTTATCTTAGCTTCATTTATCTCAGACTGCATTGTCCACAGCTCTCTGCCCACCAGATCATGAGTCGTTCAATCATTCATTAATATTTTATCTACAATTTATTAACGTACTGGTTTTTACAGCTTTTGCTTCATTATCTGGAACAAACACCGTCTCTACTCACACTCAGCCGTCCGCCCACACAGACAAGTTCTCGCTGCCGCCTGATTGGACCTGTGTGTAGGTGTAGAAGTGTTGGACGGACGTCTCGCTGCACTTCACACTGCTCTCATTAGACATGTGCTGGGTGGGTTTAGGAGACTGATACAAAGACACAAAGACACCACTAATACTGAACCAATGTCTCTTATTATTATTATTATTATGATAAGCCTTTATTTAAACTCAAAAATCATTGAGAGCTGTATCGCATTCACAGCAATGATGACAAGGCAAGGCGTCTTTATTTATACAGCCAGCGTATGTCATACCAAGGCAACTCAATGTGCTTTACATGAAGACAAACATTTAAAAAGAACAGAATAAAGACAAACAATTTTTTTGAAAATTAAAAAAAAAAGTAAACATAGGGTTAAAAGCAAGAGCAAAGAATAATACAAAAAAGAAAGAAACAATAAAAACAGGTCAGAAATTCAGTAAAAATGAGATTAGAAAGAAAGTCACACACTAATATTTCGTTGGACCGCCTTTAGCTTTGATTAAACATATTTCTCATATTGGACCTGGATGAATCCAAACATGTTGAAGTGTTTGTGCAAAATGCTGAATGCTGCCTCATGCTAACTCATCATTGTGTGTCAATGGTTTTTAGTGAGTGTTCAGTAAGTCTAGAGAAGCTCTGTGACTCCAGTTTTCTATTTTTACTGTTTTCGCATCAATAACTCGTCGTAAACACAAAACCACGGCGACGGCTTTAACTGGATTAATATTCCTCACTCTCAGCATCATCTCTCCTCCTCGCCGCCGGTTCACCGTCTAATTATTCTCTGTACGATATCATTCTCCTGCACAATAGCTTCACTCTCACTCTCACAAAGGAGGAGAGAATAATTGTATGTGTGTTTGTGTGTGATTTATGGCAGCAGTCTGAGTGTGTGTGTGTGTGTGTGTGTGTATGACTGTGCATGTGCGAGTGTTTACAGTGCAGTCGTGGGGTTTTTCCTCAGATGATGATGCTGTTTATGAGAGCAAGTATGATTTATGACCTAAACACCCTCTTTCTTTCTCTCATACACACACACACACATGGGTCACTAATGGATTTGCATCTATTATCCCTGAGTGTAATGTGAACACACTGAGGCTTATAATAAGAGTGGATGTATGGAGAAACCCCGGCCATGGCCTCAGTGTTCATTATCTCTCTCTTTCTTCTTCTTCTTCTGTGTCTCCAGCGAGAGGAGGAAGCTGCAGGTGAACATCGTGAGTCCCATCCAGTGCAGCATGAACGGCAGGAAGTGCACGGTCATCGTCGAGGCCAAGATCAACCAATCACAACCGGACTTCACCAAGAGCCGATCCGGTTACATCCTGGCCGTTCCCGGCAACTAACACCAGACAGGAAGAGAACAGAGACAGTGGACAGCTGATCTCAGACCAGACCAGGCAGGGATCACGATGATTACGACGACGATGATGATGATGATGATGATGATGATGATTCACTTCTCATTGTTTTTTTGTTTTGTTTTGTTTTTGCAGAGCTGCTGATAATGTGACTTTGTGGATCGCAGCAGCTCTGGAGGAGGATCAGGATAATTCAATCCTCACATTGGAAAGCCATGCCAAATTTGACCTGTTTTGTAGATTTCTATGCAACGCTGCAATGAAAAGGAAATGCACAATACGCCTACATGCAAAATGATATTAGCTTTAAAAAAAAAAATGCACTACGAGATAATTCACCAAGGTGGTGTTTTTGTTTTTTCTTCTTTTTTTTTAAATCCAAATTTCAAATGATTTGCTTTGTGCAATATTTAGTTTTGATTGTGAGTGAAGGTGAGAGGAGATTATGCGGCAACTGTTTGCAGAACCACTGATGTTGCATAATAGGACCAAAAAAAAAAAATTCAAAGGCTTTGCAGGAATTTATAATCCCTGCAGCTCCCTGTGTGGGAGCCAGATCAAAAGTGAAACCCTAAAAAAAAAAAATTAAAAAAAGAACACAGAAGTAATGATATTTATATTTCCCAGATGCAGCGAAAAACACTAACAGTGGGTTTATTCTAAGGAACAGTGGCGTTAAATGAGCTTTAATCTAAGACGCAGCCACCTGAGCTGCAGCGTCACGTCCACTCTTTTTTTGGTTGATTCTTGACGTTTACAATCCGACACGGGAACAGAACAGAACAGAGAGTGAGAACATGTGATTCAGTGGTTCAGGCAGCAGCGGCAGCGTCTGTTGCACAAAACTGCAAATTGAATTCACGGTGAGTTTGTGAGTCACAGGATGTGTTGAACGCATCCTGAACATCGCAGCCTGCCGCGCACACACACAAAAAAACCAAAAAAAGAGGAAAAACGCTCAAATTATATTAATTTAAATCCTGCATTTTCTACTCTCTGCTGCAGCAGCTGTACTTTTATAACACTCTTATACTGCTTTTGTACTAAAACGTTAGAATATACTCTATCAGAGCAGCAGAGGATCATAATTATGTAGCACAGCACCTATACTGCATTTAATGTACAGAGGGTTTTATATATAATGTTAACTGAATAATACTGTAGACGTAACCAAACAGTACTTCGTTTTTTTTCCTGCAGGAGTTATTAATATGTAAGATTACTGCTTTAGTGTAGCAACAGAGCGTGTTGCTGGCCAGTACTGTAAAATCCCACCTGAACTCCAGCCCCTGAACATGCAGTAGTCTCATTTGCTGTCTTTGTGTTAAGTGAATGGCCTAATGACATTGTAGTGGTCCTTAGTCCTGTGGAGGAGCCTTGCACTTGACAAATATCCCCTTCATCAGAGGGAGAGAGAAAGTGTGTGTGAGTGTGTGTGTGTTGATTAGCTCTTGGCTCAGGAGACGGAGAGTCTGGCCAGTGGCCACGGTGAAGGAGCGGAGACGGAGGGTGTGAAGTCTGTAATCAGACTGCTGTCCTACTTTACTTTACCTCCCTGTCTAATGGAGGGAGCGACTTGTTTTCTGTGAAGATGATTGGACGGTCGGAGATTTGTTTTCCGTCTCCGGAGCCAAATCGCACTGATCACATCATCACAGTTTGGTTTGTTCTGCTCTCTCAGACTCGTGATACAGTCCACTCTTTGTCCAACTGTTAAGACTCATGTCTGGATCTGGATCTGTCTGTTTTCTAACTGTTGTTGTTGTTGACCTGAGAAACATTTAAGAAAGCCCTCACTACATTTCACTGCTGTCGGTCGTGTTGCATCATCGTGCGTGTATTAGCGCTCAGAGGAAATCATCCACGTTGTGTATGAATGGATGAATACGTGTTCCTCCTCCGCTCAGTGGAGGAGTTTGAACTTGATTAGTTATAATTGTTGTCTGGAGCAGTTTTGCTCCATCGGGCTGGAGTTTCTCTGTAAATTAGAAAAACAAGCCGTCAGTTCGTAACGCTCATTAGCTCGGTCGCTAAAAGGACAACAACATGTTCATAAAGTTTATTCAAAAGGACGATTCAGATCATAGACGTTGTTTTCTGCACGGCAGAGCTTACAGGCCACCGTAGTTTCCTCCATTTTGGAGGATCTGCACTGACTAGACGCGTAAACGATGAAAGATTCACCCAAATCACAAGCAGCACAAAAAGAGTTGGCAACAAAAAATGCAGATGAAGACTATTGTGTCCTGACTGAGAGCTCCAGAACAGAGACTGAGTGGAAACTATTACCATACAGAATCTATACAACTCTTTATCCACTGATGAAGACAGAGCTGCATCACGTCTCCGCCCACAGACACGTTACATCTTTGTTGTGGCGACGGGGTGAAAACTGAGTGAGGAGCACTGACTGAGTGTGAGGCAGCTCAAGGTTATGAACACACGTTCCCTCAGTGTCTGGCCTAGTTCAGGAGGCTGGGTGGAGGAGGAGGGGGGGTTGGGGGGGGGGAGGGGGGGGGTGTCAGTGTCAGCTTCACTTGCACAGGAAGAAGAAACTCGTTAGCGGCCACTTGAGCCACAGTAGCACAGTGGCCGTCTAATTGTTGTCTGAACAAGTCGTTTATCTTAATTAGTTTGCGAGCGCGCCCCCCATCACCACCACCACCCCTACACACACACGATCTGGTCTCCACCTCGCGGCCTCGTGGCTTCGACCTCGTCCTCTCTGTGATCAGCAGCTGTTTGTGGAAACGGCTGCGTTGCTGTGGGTGAAGGAAGTGACACTGAGTTAACACACAGTTTTCAATGCAGATCAGGTGCAGTGGTGAGTGTGTGTTTGCATGTGTGTGTGTGTGTGTGGACTATAAGAACACAGCTCTATATCCTGCAGCATGGTAATCTCCCATAGGGCTCTTCCTCCTCCCCCCTCCTCCTCCTCCTCCTCCTCCTCCTCTCTGCTCAGCTATTCACCGCTTATCATTAGGATGGACTCCGTGTCACTTCTCACTTCAGCGCTTCTCTCTTTGCTTTCTCAAGGCGAAGGAGGAGGAAGAGGAGGAGTGTGGTGGTGGTGAACAAAGCCTTCGCTTGGCCTCCTCTCCTCCTCCTCCTCCTCCTCCTCCTTGACTCCCTCTGCTTTCCTCCCTCCCTCCTTTTTCCACTTCCCTTCCCCTGTCAAATCACTTGGCTCCTCGCCCAGCCGGGCCCGACTGTACCGTCCTGCAGGGCAGAGAAGGTTTTCCTGGTTTTTGTTGTTGTTTTATTTTTTTTATTATTATTTTTTGTTTTCCTTCAGCCAGTCCTGTGCCCAGGAGGCGTGGAGATGGAAAAGAGGGAAAGTACACCAGCAACACAAGACGTGTCAGACAATAGGAGCATCACGCAGCAGAGCTCAGTACATTCACCACACGTGGAGCTAAATCCTGTTAAAAAAGAGTCATATCTTTGTTTTAATTAAATTCACACATTAACACCAGGACATACATTCCTCTAGTGTGACCTCTGTGACCTTTGGGCCCTGTAGATGTTAGCAAACAGGAGGAAGTGGTGCTTTTGTTTGGGAAGGGAACTATTTCCTGCAGCGTATTGATACACAGTTGGTTCAAGAGGACAGTAAATCTGGGAATCTGTATCAGGCTTTTGTCATTATAGAATAATTGAATTGATGGAGCGTCACCAGATATCCTGATATTGATTATCAGCTGTAACATGCACATTCCTCCACTTGTGGTTGTTTTTTGTTCCGGACGCATTCGACACAACAACGCCCCGTCCACGTTAGCCAAAGGGTAACAAATTTGTCATTTTCTATAATTTATTCTGTGGCTTTGAGCAAAAAGAGAAAAATAATCTGTATGTATGTATGCACCATTCATCCAGTATGTGCCTAATTTTGTATTAAGTTTATATTTTGCATACCTGTGTAATATTTCACTATTACAGCCGTAGATATACTGTAATATCCAGACCAAGTCTTTAAAGGGAACTGTTGTAATACTATTTTGTGCGAAATGTATTCTGTATAAATGCATTATGATGCTCCATAATGAAGAATATTTCATTAATCACCTTATTAATAAATTTATTTGCTTCAGTATCTATGTTGATGTTGTTGTGTGTGTCGGTGTGTTGCGTTCAAATGCCCCCCCCCCCCCGCCTGCAGTCTGTGATAATGTGATGTGGTAATGTGCGGGTAGAGCTCGGCGTTAATCCACCCACTAACAGCTGTTTCACCGGGTGACGTCGGGACGGCTAAAAAACCCCTGCAGTCGGCATGACAACGCCGCTTCCTACTGCCACTGTGTCAGCCATCGGCATGGCGACGTCAGCAGGGGTTGGTAATCCACTGGCTGATGGATGAGTGTCTGCCACAGAGAGTTGGATGACCTTTTTTTTTTTTTTCCTCCCTCCCTCTCTGTGTGTCTGAACAAGGGCAGTGAGTGAGTAAGTCAGGCCGGACCGACTGACCTGGTAAATGAATGGGCTCTAATGGACACAGTGAGTGGAGTGACCCACTCTCATGCATGTGTGAGGCCTTTCAGTGAATGTGTACTGACCCCCGAGCACCGGCACGTGGACATGGGGAAGATACGGTTCACGTGTTGGTTTGATTTTTTTAAACTCTGCATGTGTTAATCACAACACAGTGACTAAATAGTTCAACATTTTGGCAAATTGGCCCGTTGCCATAATCCCTATAGTTTTAGAAGTAGGTTCGTTACCTTTAATTGTCGGTGCGAGCCATTTTTAGAACGGCGGAGCAGAGCCGTGAGCTGCTCAGAGCTACGCTACGGAGGCTCGTGGGATTTCTTGGTTTCCCTCATCAAACTCATCAAATACACAATCCAACAACTCCACAACGCTCGTGACAACAACTTGACCTGCACATTCACCACGCTATGAGATAATAACAGAACATTACCAGACAGAGTTGTTTTAGAGGTAAATGCAGAGTCTGCTTGCTGAAAAACTGCCTCAGACGGGAACGCGCCTCATCCATTTTGCATGAATTTCCCTCTAAAACAACTCTGTGTGGTAACGTTGTGTTATTATCTCATAGCGTGGTGAATGTGCAGGTCACAACTTGTCCACCAGAGCATTGTGGAGTTGTTGGATTGTGTATTTGATGAGTTTGATGAGGGAAACCAAGAAATCCCATGAGCCTCTATAGCATAGCTCTGAGCAGCTCACAGCTCTGCTCTGCTGTTCTAAAAACAGCTTGCACTGACAAATAAAGGTAACGAACATACTCCTAAAACTACAGGGATTATGGCAATGGGCCACTTTGCCAAAATGTTGAACTATCCCTTTAAGTGTCAGGTAACAACAAATCCACCAGAAACGTGAATAAAAAGAAACCAGATCCAACCACCGACAGCTCAAAGATCATTAAGTCCTGGTTGAAACGTAAACATCACTGTAATAATATCCACTTCAACACGATCGATAACGGGAACTAACATCCACTTTAAAATCAATTCAAATCAGCACATATGAAACCTGAGGAGCGTTGATGTTACCGCAGCTTCTTCAGCTCAGGAGGCTCCTCTTCTGTCCACAAGCTGGAACAGGTTTGGGGCCTCCAGAGGGACAAGGGGGCTCTTGAGGACCCCTCATGTGGGTAATTAAACATTTTCAACAATTAAGCCTCATTGGACCCAAAACCGTGGCCAAAACTATCTCATATGTGGTCCACCCATTGTCTGCATATGAGGCATTCAGGGAATATCTGCACATTGTAACAGCCTGTATATGAGGCATTTATGCAACATCTGTAAGTTGTAGTGTCTCTCAATGTCCTGCATATTGTAGCATCTACTACTAGCCTGTGTGTGATGCATACTGTTTGTGAATTGTAGCCGTAGTGCACATTAAAGGAAGGTTTCCTCAGTGGGTTTCCATTTTGCCTGGGCGCCACGGAGTATGTTTACCTCCATTTTTCCCCTGTAAATGTTTTTGTTTCATTTTGTTTTGTTGTCTGTGATATTTGGAGTTTCTCACTTTGCAAGCAAACGACCTGAGCATCGCAGGTGTTAGATTTGTGCTCTAGGCCTCGATGAATAAAACCGACCTGACTTCATTTGACTGGTCCCAGCCCTGAGCGCACAGTGTAAGGGTGTGTGACCTTTAACCAGGCTTTAACCGGAGCAAGTGGCCGCGCACACACGCACACACACACTAATCAGCAGTGTTTTGGTGCTGCTCCATATTAACAACCCACTGAACGTCAGAAACCATCGCTCTGCAGCTGTTTCCACATTTTCTACCCAGAAACAACTATTTAAGTGAAGTCTCACTTGTCATTACCACCACTGAGATACTTCTGACCTTTGACCCCCCTCCAGATAGAGACTGTCACATGCAGCGTCCTGGGGGTGGGGGTGTGAATGTGTGAAATTAAAGCAGCTACGTGTCGTCTCGTGTGTAAGAAAGTGAAGAGGCACGAAAGAAAAAGAATAAAAAAAGACGAGTGACGGCCTTGAACGATCAGTGCATTTTATTTTTCCATCACAGTACAAAAATAAATTAAAATAAGCAGAAACTAACTGAAAAAAGTTTCAATTACAGCAACAGCTTTTTTGTCTTTTTCCCCCTAAATAAAAGAAAGAAAAACAAAAAAAAAAAGGAGAAGGTTTTTTATTGAACAGCATCGACGCCCCTCCCTCACCCGCCAACAAACAGAGTCCCAGTCCCAGTGTGGCTGCTGTTGGCTCCTTGTCCATAAGAAAACAACATGTCACACATTCGTCTGTACAAATAAAACGCTGCCTTCCACGCACACACACACGCACGCTCTCACACACACACACACACGCTCTCACACACACACACATGCAGCCACTGAATGCCTCTCTTTTTGAAGTTTTTAACCACTGTTTCATTTTTTTTTTATCTACAAAGTACGCAACAAGATACAGAAAAGAAGTTTCGACAGAAATCTTTAACTATCACTTGAGTCTTTTTTCATATTTTATCGTCAGCTTTTTGAAAGTATTTTTCTCAAACAACTACTCAATGATGCAAAGTGGAGAAAAAATAAAATGGCACATTTCAAGTGAGTTGAGGGAGTGGGAATGGGAATGGGAGTGGGAGGGGGGACAGAGAGAGAAACATAAAGATCCAGTGGTCTCTGCTTCTGCTTCTTCTTCTTCCTAACGTCCATAAAAAGTGTGTGTCCCCCTGTTGTGGCGGCACAAACACACACACACACACACACTACAGGAAGTGTCTCTGTCACTGATCGAACTCCGTGTGTGGCCACAGTCACACAGCAGAGGAGGAGGAGGAGGAGGAGGAGGAGGAGGCCACAGGTTGTGACCGTCAGAGCTGTTTTCATTTCTCCCTGTTTCCCACAAACGCAGCAGCAGCAGCAGCTCAGAGACTTTTCAATCTCCACTTAAAAACACGACTGAAGCCTGTTTTTTCCCAAAAAAACACTGCAATAGGAACAAGGTGCACACACATTTCTCGGTGAATACATTTCTCTAACATGTCTGGGTGGAAATACTGCAGCAGAGACGGCCACCAACACCGGAGAACCATCTCTCCTGTGGAAATAAAACAAACAAACAAACAAAAAAAAGCTACATAGGGCCGATCTCCAGCTGTTAATGTTGTTGTTCTGCGTGCTCCCTGTTTGTCTGTTTTGGTTACCATGGCGTCCCCATCAACACAACACACAGTGGTTTTAGTTTAGGTGGATTCTCTGATTGAAAATCTCCGTCCAGCTCAGCGTGGGTTTGATTTCTACGCTGATGAGCCTGTGCTTTTCTGCAGAGGTGTCATTGAACTCATCTCCTCCACTAATGTGTCAATGTGTGTGTCTGTTTGTGTGTGTGTGTGTGTGTGCTTTGTCTGTCTGATATGTGTCAGCTCCTCGTGCAGGACAAAACAACAACAACAGATGTTCTCAGGGCGTTTTTGTTGTTGTTGTTTTCCGTCCAGGTGTCCTTAGTGATGTCACTTTGGTGATGGTCAGATTCAACATTGGTTTTTTGTTTTTTGATCTACGAGCTTTTTAAAACTGGATATTCACCGATAATAAAATCCCTGTGACATTCATTTGCAAAAACCACATCGATCTTCATTCCCACCAAAGATAAGCACACCTTTCTACAGCAGCCACTCCCCTCGTCCATCCATCCATCCGTCTGTCCGTCCTTCCCTTTTGTAAAGTCTCTCTCCAGGATCTTTCTTGTACATTAAATGTGCCTAAATAATAAATACATACATGGCAATAAATTAGGTGTCAGTTAGTTATCATTAGTTGATGAAAACCCACGTTGCGTCCTTTGTATCTCAGTGTTCTCAGACCGTGGGCGGGGTTTCCATCAAAGATATGGCACTGTTTAACATTTTCTATGCTGAATCATGAAGCACAAAATCAAACATCATTCCAAAAAAAGTGGTTGAGAGACACAACCTATTGACAAAAGTACAAAAAAACAGAATTTCCCCTGGTAAACAAATAGCCTATTTTAGCAAGCAGAGCTAAATAAACTAGTGTCACTTTGTTCACAGCATTCTCTAATGCAGATGCAGTTGGGTTTTTTTTTATTATAAATCAAGTAAAAAGAAGTTTAACTTGCTCCTGTACTGCTCCTCCTGGGAAAAACTCTGTAAAATTGCATGGCACACGTGCAAAACATTACATTTCTAAGTAAAAAAAAACAACAAAACAAAACAAAACAAAAAAAAAGAATCAAAGAAAACTTGTTCCAGAAAAGCAATAAATAAGCCTCCATAGGTGAAGACGCCTCTGAGGAGCAAAACATCCAGTAACTTGTTTTATTTTTTATTTTTTTTCTAGATGAAAATAAAATCGGTCTTTTCTGAACACACTCAGCATCGGCCACCACGCGTCGTCCTCTGCTCTGTTTTTGCTTCTTATCAAAGGTCCCACAATGCAATGTTATGCTCATCAT
Source organism: Decapterus maruadsi (assembly GCA_030347415.2). Classification (NCBI taxonomy): domain Eukaryota; kingdom Metazoa; phylum Chordata; class Actinopteri; order Carangiformes; family Carangidae; genus Decapterus; species Decapterus maruadsi. Next base: position 4,035,614 of record CM064888.1, on the reverse strand, counting down.
AGTCCATAGTCCCACTGAAGTATGGATCCAGTATGGATGACCCCCCCCCCCCTCCCTCCCTCCCCATCCCTCCTCAGATATGCATCGCAGCAAAGAACAAAACAAAAACAGAGTCCATCGTATCCGTATGAATGTTGTCGTGGGCGTTGGTGTTGGTGGTCCAAAAAGAGAGCCGAGGGGGGTCTGCAGCTGGTGGGGCAGGCAGGGGTGGTTGGGGTTGGGTTTTTTGGGTGGGTTTGGGTGGGGTTTGCCTGCTCATCCGCCCTCCCCCCCCCCTCCTGCAGTGGGGCAGTGCTCATCACAACAGTCAGAAGGTCACTGGTCGGCTGCTGAGGCCTCAGTCCTGCATGTCCACATTCAATGCTGTAGATGTTCGCTTCCATTTTCTAATGTTTGTTTGTTTTTTTGTGTCTTTTAGTCTTTTTTGTTTTTTTGGGAGATTTTCAGTGTTTCGTATACATATATATCTGTAAGTTAGCAAAGGATTTCACTCAAGTCTGGCATTTTCTCTGCCTTCATTCTCTCAGATTTACAGGACAGCCCATCCTTTTGCTTATTTGCTCGTTGGAGCTCCGTGCCCCCCCTGGTTGGATGATGCAGTTTTTTGGTGACAATTTTTGCAGCTGTTTCCCCCTCTCCAACACAACACACACACATACACACACACTCCCATCAGCCAGGAGTGTCTGTCTGTCTGTCATCAGTCTGATCACAGATGTTCTCAAAGTCCAGACTGACCTCTGCTCCCACTGCAGGTTTGACTAGAATAAATAAATAAATAGAATCACAAAGAGGCTCTCAAACCTGTCAAAATGCCAGACTGGAGTTATGCCCCACCTCCCTTGACCCCCTCCTCTGCTCCAGCCCCTCCCTCCCTCCCTCCCTCCCTCCCCCCTGCAGCCCCTCACCGGTCCAGGCCGATGAGCAGGCGGCTCCTCTCCTCCTCCTTCTGGCTCTCGTTCTTCAGGTCGGCGAACACCTGAGTGAAGTAGTGCGGATCGGAGTTGATCTGCAGCATCTTGGCGCTCATCAGGTTGATGATGGACAGGCAGCGGTCCCAGAAGGTCTCCTTGGAGCTCTCCACCAGGAAGGGCTTGAGCGGGTAGGAGATCTCGTTGCCCATGTAGGAGTAGGACAGGTAGAGGCAGGTGAGCAGCACGGCCTGCAGCTCGTGCTCCGTGGCCACCTCGGAGGAGACCACGTCGCGGCACAGCATGTAGACGAAGACCACGTTGGCGGGCGTGATGAAGCCCTGGTCCTGCCAGCCCTGCAGCAGCAGAGACCGGTCCACGCTGCGCAGCCACAGCACCGGATCGGTGGGGGACAGGTGTTTGAGCCGGTAGCAGCGCCGGCACAGGAACTCCCCGAGGCAGCGCAGCAGCTCGCTGGTGGAGGCCTGCACGATCACCCTCTTGGGGGTCCCGGGGGCCACGTTGGAGTTGGCCAGAGGGGCCTTCTTCACGGACGAGGCGGACGTGTTGTTGGAGCTCTTGGTGAGGGCCGGGGTGCTCTGGTCCTGGGTGAAGGTGGACAGGTTGGCGCATGACTGGGACTTCTTCAGGTTCTCGTTGTTCAGGTGGGTCACATTGTTCTGGTAGGTCCCGTTCGGCTGCACCTTCTTGGAGCCTTTCTTCTTGGCCGACACCGCTACGATCCGCTTCCACGGCAGCACGTTGATGAGCGAGTGGCGCTTCAGGTTCTTGTCTTTGGCGTTCTTGCTGTTCTGCACGGCCGTGTAGTGGCCCACCGTGGCCGGCCCATCCTCGAACAGGGCCGCCTTCCGGTAGCTGGGTGACAGGGACAGCACGGTTCCCATGGTGGATTCAGGGAGGCGTCCAGCCGCACTGGGTCAGAGGCGTGGGGTAGGGGGGGAGAGAGAGATCCTGTGGGTCTCAGAGCTTCGGTGCTTCTGGGAGCTGGGAGTCCCTGGGCATCTAAAGCCTGGGAGGAGATTGTAACGATCACCTCGACTTGAATCCGGCTCTGCTGCTGCTGCTCTTCAGCTCTTTGTCTGGCTGCGTCTCCAGATGGCCACTGCTGGAAACAGAAAAGATCAATAATCAGAAAAATAATTGCTAAAGGGTCACCTCGCTTTATATAGGCCCATATAAGGCCTATTGCCAAAAAAGAGAAAAAGATGTTGACCTGATATCAGATCTGTAATTATTCAGATAATGTCCCAGCTATCAGATCTGTAAGTGCTTCATCTGACAGAAGCAGTCTTATTAGCAGGATCGATTTGCCTCAGTAAGTGGTGGAATGGTTTCAGCCTATGGCTTTAGACTCATTAATTCAGTATAGAGTATAGATCCCTCGCTTTGCTGCACATGCAATAATCCTATAGGTGTGAAAGTGTGCCACAGGAGATTATAGAGCACAGAGCACACAGGGAATAAAAGAAAAATAGAAAACATCACAAAAAAAGATCCTAAATTATGAATTCATGAACACTTTATAATAATAAGAGATTCATATTTTATGGGCAATGGCCGACCACCAGTCACTCTGAGCCATGCATGCGCCACCCTCGCGCTAAAATGGAAGACTGAAACGTAAACACCATAATAACAGGTGAAGGTCGCCGCCGTGGATGGGATTTAGCAGCACAAAGCCAAGGTCACTTCATGTGAAATCAACCTCCAGAATCCAGATCAATGATTTTTTTTCTCTCTCTCTCTCTCTGTGCACGGCATGTTTTTTTTATTTTTTATTTCCCTCCTCTCTGCAGCTCTGTGCATGAGAAAGACCGTCAGTTAGTCAGCCATGCAGTCAATGGATCGACTTTGCTCACTTGCGCAGGATCCCGAGCAGCTCGATGCCTCATTCCATCACCATGATATGAGAGAGATGAGGCTGGTTGGTGTTGTCGCTGCTCGATCGTGGAGGAATTTCCAAAACAGCAGCTTCATTGGAGTGAGATTAAAGGATTTATGGGCATCATCGGCCCCCTTTTCTCTCCCTCTCCTCCTGCTGCTGCGCTGTGCTGCGGTGGAGTTGTTGTGTACATCGGGTGCTCTCCGTGGTGCTGAAACTGAGCATCTGCGTCGAAATGAAAATGTTGGCCATAATAGGCGGTGGCTTAACAATCCTCATCCTGACTCTCCCTCTCTCTCTCTGTGAGTGTCCGTGAATATCTCACGACACGTCGGTGAATGTGTTTTGTAAACAGCTTCACATCCCGAAAAATTCCTCTCAGTTTATTATCGCCACATCTTTTTTAACCCCTCGCTCGGATGGAGCTGCGCATCACCTGCTTGCAAATAAAAACGAATCCACGAATCTGTGGGTATTTAAAAAAAAAAGTGCAACACAGTCGGTTCCAATATGAAATCAAACTTACCAGATCTCCAGCTTAACGAGAGAAGAATTGCTCTGTAGAGATGATGATGGTGGTGATGCTCCGCGTCTCGAGCTCGTTTTTTTCCTCCTCACAAAACGCGATTAAAACATGAAACCATCTCGATAGGATAAAAAAAAATGCAACAAAGAAAAATAATCCGAGTCGAGGTTAAAAAAGGAAAAAAAAGAAAGCAAGCGGTGGATGAAGACGCCTCGGTGTCGGCGGTGCGCAGACGATGGGAGGCAGTTGTGGAATGGATGCTTGGATGTGCTCCTCCTGGTCCTCCTGGCCGTGAGATGCGGATGCTGCGAGGGCTGATGTTGTGTTGTGTCACTGACTGACTCTGTGTGAGGATGGTTGACGCAAAGGCGGTGGTGGGGCGCCGCTCTGCGCTCTGCGCGCGGTGCTGTCGATGCTGGGAAACAACTCCGCCTATAGCCACATGCATGCACACAGCAGGCGAGCATGCAAACTGAACCCAGTGAACTCCAAGGATGTTTTTTCTTCATGGCATCATTTGCACCGATTGTATGTTCTTCTCTAAACGATTATTATTAGGTGACCCTGGGTTTCCATAGGCAACCACTCAGTAACAGCCTATAGGAGCTTTGCATCACAAGATTGTCCCATTTTAATCTCGGTCTACAGTGGCTTTTTACAGTAATCTCGATAATACCCCAGTCCTCCTGCACACAAAGCTACAAATACCCATTTTAATCATTTTATTTTTGCATTTTGACGCCCTATGTTAACGCACTCTGTGTTAAAAAAGAAAGAAAGAAAGAAAGAAAGAAAGAAAGAAAGAAAGAAAGAAAGAAAGAAAGAATTTAGGCTGTAATTGTCAATTGGCAGATAAACGTTCAAACTTAATTAACAGTCACAGACAAATAGTGCTACTTTAAAATAAATAGATAAATATAAATAGGTGAGCCCACTCTTTAATATTTGAAACAGGCATCTTAATATTGTGATTACACGTAGATTCATGCTTTATTGCCTGATATTGCATTTTCCTTCTACGCCTAATAATCGACAACAAAATGGCAGAAATTTTACGTTACAAATACAAATGCTCATATAAATTAATTTCCGTGGAAAAGAAGCTTCTGATAAATGTTTATAACCCATTTTTTGTAATATAGATCTAAAACTACATTTCCCAGAAGTCTCTGAAACCTGTCGCTCCCTTACGTCATAGACGCTAAGTAACGTAGTCCGCGCACGTACGTAAGTTTTCATTCAAGCAGCATTTTGAATAAGGAAGATGGCGGCTGCAGCAGTGGTTGAGTTTCAGAGAGCCCAGTCTCTCATTAGCACGGACCGCAACGCTTCTATCGACATTCTCCATTCAATAGGTGGGTGTTTTAAGCTGGACTTGAACGGACACTACTCCTCTGACCGCGGTCATATGTAATAATTTTCTCAGGCGGTGTTAGTTAGACAGCGGGCTAGCGAGCAGGAGCCGGCGGTGCTGACTCACTGCTGAACGGCCGGCAACGGTAAATGCTAGCGGTGGTTAGCCTGCTAGCAGCTCCGCTAAGTGTAGGCCTTTAGGCGTGAAATATATATATGTAGTGGAAAGCAGTGAGTTTGTGTTTTTTGACTGTGTATTTAAGTCTTGTGATGTTTTTATTTATTTATCTTTATTTATATATTTATTTTTAATGAGTAATAATTAATTGGGATTTTGAATACCACACATTACAAGTATACTTGTGGCAAATGCTGGTTATGTTAACAGTAAATGCTGATGAGATGAGTAACATTATACAGAAAGTAAACAGATAATCTAAATTGTAAAAGTGCTTGCACTCCCAGCAAACACAAAAACAAGACTTAAACAACCCAAGTTAACAACAAAAATAGAAAAGGACAACACAACAAAAACAAGATTTTAAAAAAGGGATTAAAAACGCGGATAAAGACGAAAAAACTAAACAATAATGGTAAGCCTTGTGGTGTTGTGTCACTGACTGCAGTTTTATATTGTTGACTACCATTTTGCTCAACTTAAAAGCGCTGTCACTTAGCATGATGACTACTGTTGAGGCTAACGTTGTTAGCTTGTTGTCAAAAAAGCTCCTGACCTGTGTGGTCAACAACACAACACAACTCAACTACGCGTTTATGAGTAAACAAAGTTCCCGTTGACTCTTTGTAGTTTCATGCACTTGTTTATATGTATATAAATTATATCACTGTCCACTGCAAACTGGTCAGTTTCCAGCACCAGCACCACTGTCCTTAAATTGCCTTGTCACACCAGCCCGTTAGCTGTCAACAGTCCCGAGTGTTTTGACAGTACATGTCTCAGTAGTGCTGAAATTAATATTTCATAATGCTCATAGTCATTAGTTTTGACATTCCTGTCAACAATTTGTCTCTGGAATGAGTCATTTAACAAAAACAATGGCAATCATGATCGGGGTCTGGTCTCACAGATATTGGGATTAAATGTTTATCCCTGTTTAACATCCTTATGTGTTTGGAAAAGTTTCAAGGACATTTTGAGACAAATGACAAATGAAGCCGTATGAGTAATCAGTGATGACAATGATTCACTGTTAGGTGTTAGCTTTGTGTGTTTTTAATCCTGAATGGTATTGAAATAATGTGTATAAAATAGGTTTTATCACCAAAACAAACACTCATTGTTCATCATTGTTTGCAAATGTAAAAGTCTAGTGTTGACCTTTATGATGAGGCAGAGGCAGCTCATGATGCTGCTTGAAAATCCACAAATCAAACATTCAAATCAGTAAACTTTAATGTTTAAATGTAACCACTAACTTGTTGCCTCTGTTTAACAGTGAGGAGAGATGTCCAAGAGAACGATGAAGAAGCTGTCAGGGTCAAAGAACAGAGCATCCTGGAGCTTGGGACGCTCCTGGCCAAGACAGGACAGGCCGCAGGTAAAGCTGTTAATTGTCACCCATCAGTTCGCTCATGTACTTTTGCTTTCTTGCAGAGTGGTTTTCTTTTCTTTTAAGTTTCCACTCGTCTGAAAAATGCGCTCTCTTCTGCGTCTGTTTTCCAGAGCTGGGTGGTCTTCTGAAGTTTGTGAGGCCTTTCCTGATTTCCATCAGCAAGGCCAAAGCGGCCCGGCTGGTCCGCTCCCTGCTGGACCTCTTCCTCGACATGGAGGCGGCGACAGGGCAGGAGGTCGAGCTGTGTCTGGAGTGCATTGAATGGGCCAAGGCTGAGAAGAGGACCTTCCTACGACAGGCCCTGGAGGTGAGGAGAATGAGTGCTATCATCATCGGCTAATGCGCTATCAGAGTTTAAATATTCAGCGTATGGATTGCTGGCAAGGCAGAAACGTGCAGGTTGTCCAAAATAGAAAAGACTAAATATTGTCCATTTGGCCTCGATAGAACCCACCACCCACAGCTGATGTATTCGTCCTCTCATCGGACCCTCGTTAGCGCCGACACACAACCCTTTATGATGAATGATAGTGCAAACAAAAGCGATATCCCCAAACATAAATAGCAGCTGTAGGAGGATGGCTCAGATTTAACATGTCGTGACTCATGGAGTGGGAGACGCTGTGCAGATGATAGGAGGAACGCTTTGCTTGGTTGTCATTAGTTACGCAACATCAACGCTGTGGCATTACTTTGGGTGAAAACCAATCCAAAGTGATAAACTCCCTTCCCCTCCCCCCAAAAAATGACATGCAGCTAATTTGTAAACTTTGCCTAAAGGAAAGTGACAGCGAGTGGCGCTAATACATCTACTACTACTACACACACATATACACACACACACACACACACACACACACACACTGCCATCTGTGATGTCATCGCCCGGCTATGCAGCCAGAATGGGCTTTGTGGCCAAATGACTGCCAGCAGGTTCACACTCACAGCCAGAAATAATCTGCAGCTTTTGGCCGAATTACAGAATACTGGATCAACAAGATGTCTGATTAGGACTGTGAGTAAGATGTGGAAAGAAAACTATGTAATGAAACTGTGGCGTGATGAATGAGGGGAAGCTGAGAGGAGAGGGAGAGACAGGGAGCGGTTTGCCTTGGGCCACATGTTATGAGCAATATGATGGGAATAAAAAAAAATACATATAGGAAACATTAATAGTCTGTTAGTGAAATGAATTCACCTTGAAACAACGACAGGAGTTGTTCAGAGAAATGCATTTGCATTCCTGCACCCAGGCTGCTTTTACTTTCACCTTCTGTTCACTTCACTCACCTGTCGCCTCAACAAAGGAGAAAATAAAGACTTTTAACGTTGGCATGTGCACAGTTACCAAGGCAATCGGTTACAAATTATTACCCAGTTAACCAAGGATTCAAAAAATGTCATGTTAGAGCCCAGTCTAACGTCGGATCAAACTACATCATCATGCAATGGTTCGGGTTTTTTCATAGTTTTGGATCAAACAACATGTTTTTTTGCTGCATAAAAGCATTTTTGGATCCAGCCTCGAACTTTCAAACTTTTTTCAAGAATCTGTGGCGGTTCCCTCGGGGTGAGCCGTCAGGAGGGAGACGATAGGTCTCATCAAGTCTGTTAGAAAATTCTGAAACCTTCCCAGTTATTTCCTGAGACGATGCGAGGCAGAGAGTCGCCAAAATGTAGTGTGGACTAATAAATAAGTACCGCTAATGACTGAAAGATGTGTGAGTCGTTCTATTTTTATTAAAGTAATCGGTTACTCGAGTAAGACCAGGTTTGGTTACTCGGTTAGAAAATAACTCAAATGTCTAGTTTAAAGATGCTGCAGTGAATTCGTCATCACGTCTATAAGTTGGTGTTAAATTCCACTTTAGATCCGTTGATCCATCCTTCCCAGAAGAAGAGTGTGTGGATGGCATTGCCGCATCTTGGTGTTCGCTATAAATATCTTCATAATGATTGACATTTCGGAGGGCTATGTGATATTTGCACTCGGCCCCATTCATCATATTTCCATTTCTTTTGTTTGCTGCGTTTTATTTTAGTTTGTGGCGCCTGGGGACGGAAAACAATCAGTAGCTTAAACTGACTCAACACATTTCCTTTTTATTAGATTGATGAATTGAACACAGCAAATGACCTCTCAACTCAATATGAAAGTTTATGATCTTAATTTGAGTTTTTGGAAGTAAAATGTGGGTAAAAAATGAAAAAGATGATTAGAAAAATGGACACAATGAGCTGCTTTTCTAGCACAAGGTTGCACTTGTTCAGATCAATAAAGAAAATGATCAGTGAATAGTTTGAAATGTGCAATATTCAAGAAAAAAACACTCTAGTGTGGCCTTGTTAAGGCTGAGATGCCAGTTTGTTTCATTTTTTTATTTTGGTTGTAGGCTAGCTGTTGTACTGGGAGTTTGTTGTTATTCAGGTCTGTAACTTTTTTCTGCAAGGCAGTAGATGTGTACAGCTGCTCCCTGCTTGTCTAACAGCACTCTGTGTTTTTTTCTTCTTCCAGACACGACTGATCTCACTCTATTTTGACACCAAACGATACCAGGAGGCCTTGGCGCTGGGTGAGTGCTGAGAGACGAGACTTTCTTTCTGTCAGTAAACTGCAACATCTGTCTCCCTGCATCAGCGACTCTGCACGGAGACACACACTGCTGTTGGCCCCGACGTATTCATCAAATATGAACACCGGCCAGATGTTTTCTGGTCCACTAAAAAAACACAATTACTTACAAAAAAGATTGTATTTCATTTGTGCATTTTTATTCCTCCGGTGTGTAAATTGAAATATGAGTTGAGTTTGGGAGGTAGCCTGAAATATTTCCACCTAGAGAGCGGAGAGAGCGAGGACTATAATTGTACGTCTCCCCCCGAGCTGTTTACCAAGTGCTGTACAAAGTTATTGCACCAGTTAATGTGCATGACATTAACTCTCATTTGTTTTCGTCCCCGCAGGCACCCAGTTGCTCCAGGAGCTGAAAAAGATGGATGACAAAGCTCTGCTGGTGGAGGTTCAGCTGCTGGAAAGCAAGACGTACCACGCTCTCAGTAACCTGCCCAAGGCGCGCGCCGCCCTCACCTCCGCCAGGACCACCGCCAACGCCATCTACTGTCCTCCGAAGCTCCAGGCAGCGCTGGACATGCAGTCAGGTCAGAGGTGTAGGATGTTCTCACTGCCAGGGTTCACCTGAGCTAAAGAGACCTTGTTGCCGTTTGCAGGGTTCCTACGCAAGTATGGAAAAGTTCGGAATTTGAGTTTATTCATTTCCAGGTCTGGAGAATGAAAAATATTGTATGGAAATATATTTATCTTAATACTTGTCTGGGATATTTGGGTTAATTATAATCTCCTAGAAATTATTTGGTGACATAGTGGCATACAAATTCAGAATAATGAAAACAAACAAGCAAACTGGATTTTGTAGCTTTTTAAAGACCCTGTCCATCTTTGACTCGCTGAAGCAGGAAAAACACTGGTGTAACTTCTAGTTCAGTTCCCACTTGTCCCAAAATGACTTGTCTCGCTTATGACCATGATGAGCAAAGCCAAAAATCTGGGTTATCTTTATCAGGCTAATGGCCAAGTGTATTATAGTGATAACAGAAACAGAGAATTATCTAATTAAAGCCTCTATGTATGAGTTGTTATGTGATTGTAGCATCTTCTAGATGAGCTTTATAGTCAACCCGTCACCTACTACATTGTGTATTTTTCATAATTTCCACTGGAGGGCGTCAGTCAACCTTGAACTACTGTAAATACATTTGAAATTTGAACTGTGTGTAACTCATAATCTACACACCAGGGCTGTCAATCTTCCCCATAAATCAGATTCAAATTTCTAATGTTAAATATTCAAATTATATTAGAATTTTTAATGTTTTCTATACCAGCTTATTATTACGTCCCACTTCCACTAAAGGGAATTCCAACCAAATCTGCTATGTAACATTTGACACACTTAAGTTTTACCAACTCAATGTAAAACTTCAAGAATGGAAATTGAAATATTATTAGTAGTGGTGCAATCACAGTTGATCCGCGAAAAAGGAAAAAAGAATGTGTGCGTGTAGTATGGGACCACGTAGTCGACCACCCAAGCTGAATAAATGTGCAACTAAAAAAACTCTGCTCGTAAATTTGAAGCTGCAGCTCTACGTCGTGCACAACAACAACTAAATAGTTTGTTTTATCAACATGTTTACAACCCCGAATGTCTCGACGCACTACGTTAATTTGTCTCGTTGTGGAAGGAACACGTTGAAAGTTTTCACCTTTGAATGTTCTCATTTTTAAAATAATTTCAAAATCGATCTGACAGTCCCACTACATGCTGTTATTATTTGGTCACACACTCTGCAGCAAACATTGCATTACAAACTAATGAGTCGAATTAAACCAAAGCACAATTTCATGGCGGTTTAGATTGATACAGTCTTTGCAGTCATGTGACATGTTGTAAACCAGTAGAATTAAAGCAGATTTTTATCATAACATAACGTAATAGCTATGACTGTGAGCCGCCCACAGAGCTGCTCTTTGTCTCTCTCGCTGTCTTCTTCAGTGACTCGGCTCGTTTTTACACTGATGACTATCTCGGTCACACAGTGCGTGTTTACCGATGCGAAGGCGGAAGAGCCGAGATGTACGATAGCGTCGTGCTGCTCATTCACGGCGTCGCAGCTGCAGTGTGAAGCAGAAAAGAAAAAAAAGTGATCTGCGTCGGCCAGCAGACAGAGGAACGTCTCCACTTTTAATCTCTCCATCAGAAAATGTTTATCCCCAGCCCTGTTGACAGTTGACGTCAGGCCTGTCCTGGCTGTAGTAGATGGTAACCGTGGTGTTGTGTGGTCCGTGCTCCTGCAGGGATCATCCACGCGGCAGAGGAGAAGGACTGGAAGACGGCCTACTCCTACTTCTTCGAGGCCTTCGAGGGCTACGACTCCATCGACAGCCCCAGAGCCATCACAGCTCTCAAATACATGCTCCTCTGCAAAATCGTACTCAACTCGTAAGTCCTGCCAAAGTTTTTTAATGTTCAACCTTTCATGACTTTTAAAGTTCAGGTTTCTGATTTCCTCTGTAAATGTTTCTCTCTCAGACCAGAGGAGGTTCAAACCCTGATCAGCGGTAAACTGGGCCTGCGGTACGCCGGCCGACAGGCAAGTACCAGTCAGGATGTACTCACAACAGAATGGGCAAAGCTCTGATACAATACAATCAATCTTTATTATCCACCATGGTGGAAAATTGCCTTCGGCTCACCGTATAAAAGATATAGATTTCATCAGGTATAAGAACACAATTAAAAACACAGGTAACACTTATAATAAGTACATAATATTAAGCATGAAATACTGAATGCATCATTTATAACACATGAATACTCATTAGTATGTAGTTTGAAGGACTTTTTAAAAGCTCCCTCAGCCAGTGGGACTCTGTAGCGTCTCCCAGACTTGATGCAGTTAGTTTTTGTTTTTCCAGATACACAAGAAGTTCATGAATTGAAAAACAAAGCGGCTCACAGGAGCTGTTGCTTTGTTTAGAAACACCTTGTCAATAAAACACAAACTTGTTCCCCTTCCTGACTGTTGGATCACAGAGTTTACATCAGTTTCTGTCTTCGTCGCTCTAAAAAAAGAGAAAGAAAGGAAAACGACCTTTTCTGTTGTTTGTTGAAATGTTTTGTTTCATTCAGCCTTTTCTCTGCAGAATGACTCTTGATGATTCTCCTCTGTCTTTTATCTTTTCAGACAGATGCACTGAAATGTGTTGCCCAGGCCAGCAAGAACAGATCATTAGCAGACTTTGAAAAGGTAAGAGTCTATTTTCTTCTTCTTTCAAATGGCTTCTCATACAAATAAAGCAAACTCCATTTAGCCTTGGTTGTTTTGTTCTTCTCTCTTGTTGCCGTGTGACATGAACAGAGTCTGAAATGTGAACTTTAGCCGACCAAACTTTGCTGCACTTTTAAAAGTCTGACAGTCAGGAGTGTTGTGTCTTCCAGGCCCTAACAGAGTACAAAGCAGAGCTGAGGGACGACCCAATTATCAACACTCACCTGGCCAAGCTGTATGACAACCTGCTGGAACAAAACCTCATCCGAGTCATTGAACCGTTTTCCAGAGTACAGGTAATGAATTTCTACTCCTGGCCCTCACAAATGGAAAGTTGCCGTGAAGCCTCGCAGGTTTTTCTTTTTTTCCTTTCTTTTTCTCTGAAGTTTTCTTTGCAGACAGGATGTTTTTTTTTTTATGTAACTGTTCCCAGAGGTTTTGCTGCAGCGGTCACAGTGTCTGTTACTTATTGCACTATTCAACCCTGTCCTATTGTGTCTCACTGTTTAACCACAACATGAATGGAGACTCAGATTTTCTTCTTTCCTTCTGTTTACAGATAGAACACATATCGGGTCTAATCAAACTGTCAAAGGTAAGTCTTTCTGCAGTTTTTCCAGTTTTTGTTTTGAGTAAATGTACTTTATACATCCCTTTACAACAATCCTTTCAGTGTACCAAAGTGCTTTACATCAGGTAATGAATAAAAAGAAGAATAAATAAAAATGATTAAAAAACAGTGAAAGGCAATAAAATACAGCAAAATCAAATGAGATAAAATAAGATAAAGTGAAAGTATCATCTGCATTTCATTCCTTTTTCTTTTCTTTTTAGGGCGACGTTGAGAGGAAATTATCACAGATGATTCTGGACAAAAAGTTTCATGGTAATTTAATTAGTTTTGTCTTTTTACAAGCAGACATCAGACACATGCACTTTAACAGAGGTTTCATTGTGCTGCCTGTAACGTGTGTTGCGCGACTCTGGCTGCAGGAATCCTCGACCAAGGTGAAGGCGTCTTGATCATATTTGAAGAGCCCCCGGTGGACAAAACGTACGAAGCAGCCTTGGAAACAATTCAGAACATGAGCAAAGTCGTGGATTCACTTTACAACAAAGCCAAGAAGCTGACATAGGTAAAAAACAAAACACAACAACAACAGATGTTTCTGTAAAGATAAGAAGTGTGGCTTTAATGCTTCTTCTCTTTCTTCTCTTCTCACCCTCAGAGTAGATTGCCACAGCAGTGCGATGGAGGAACTGTGTGTGTTTGACCAGCGTGTGTAACATTTTAAGAAGGGGACAAGGGAGCGCAACGAAAAAGTCCCACAAACTGCAACAAACAGGATTCCCCCATCAAACTCCCCCCTCCCCCTCCTCCTCCTCCTCCTCCTCATCCTCTCCCTCAACGGACAATTTCATCACTTCTCTCATTTTCTTTTTTGTTTTTTTTTTGTTTTGTTTTCTCTCTCTCTCCTCCTGTTTTAATTTTGATATCTCTTCAGGATTCTGTATAACACTCAGCGGCCAAATCAGGCCATCAGGGAATATTGTACAACCACAATAATAATAATAATAATTAAAAAAAAGATGAAAAGGTTTAAGAATACATATATGTTTATATCTGCTATAAGGTCGGGGCTCAACAAGCCTCCGGCCGACTCCACTGCAACCTCAAAGGTGCAACATTGACCTCTGTGGCCTCAGACGCTGCTGCGCCTGCAGAGACGAGGCTTTTCTCCTTCTTGTCCATATCTTTTCAGAAGCACACTGTTCAGTTCTTGGAAGGTCGGGATTCTCCTTGGGATACTGAATTTTGGTCAGAGAGCTCCCTCTAGCTCTTGGTTTTGTTTTGGTTTTTTTTCCCTCTTCATATTAATGCCAACAGTTATGTCCCCACTGTATTTCAGATATGTATTAAACTCACTTCATTTGTTTTTTGGTTTTTGTGTTTTATTTTTTATTTTTTTTTCTCATCAGACAAAAAACTAACAAAAAAAGGAAATCAGATGGTTGCCACATGTCTGCCCCCCTCCTGCTAATGTAAAGTTTCCAGAACAGACCGGATGCCATTTCACCACTAGTGCCACTTTTTGGGCGCTTCTATTTTGCCTCAGTGTTTTGGGTGCAATACGAATTCGGAGGGCAGGGGTGGAGATCGCCTCTGAGCATCTGTGAGTTATCCCTGAGTGAGAAATTCTCCATTGTTAGTTCCTAGCACTAGTGTGGAATGCTAGTAACCAAACAATTTGTATGGTTTTGATTTGGTTTTGATTTTTTTTCTGTTTTGTTTTGTTTTTTTGTTTTGTTTTCTCTTCTAAAGACATTTTCAAAATAAATATTTTGTATTTTAAGGATTTTGTCTTGTCTCTTGCAAAAAAAACCAACCTGCAGATGGAAGCTATAGTATTTGTGTTGACAGTATTAGAGGGATTTTATGATGCAAAGTGTATTTGAAGTAAATTTAAAGTAAAATGGAGGTATTTAGTCAGCCAGAAATAATACTGAATTGATGATCCCACATGACTCCAGATGTGAACACTATAAGATGGAGAATCCACCCGAGAGTCTCGTCCTCCTGCTGCTACATTTGTCATTTAATTGAAAAAAAAAGGAGCAACCTCACATCAAAGGGCATTAAATCGGTTTAACTGACAGCTTTGGATTGTCTCATTTTAATTTTTTACACAGTGCGAATGTTTACAACCAACCAGGCATGTTTTTCTTAACTGAGACACTTTCCTCTGGTTCAGTCGAGCTGCTGTTCTCCATCTACCTTCTGAGAGCAGGGCCTTGTTTCACACTCACCAGGACTGATCGGTGGTGTTCGGACACAAACGCCACAAACTGAATCATTTATTTTTTATTTTTTCCAGGTTTATGATGACAAGCACAATCATATTATTATTGTACCTGTAGCAGAAAGAGCCTGGAGTATTCACTTATGAAGGGAAACCTTTAGATTTGATGCCCTTCAGTGTTTGTTTACACATTTCACTGTGACTCTTAGCGTCTAAAATAAAGAGATTACTTTGCCTCTCTAATGCAAACTTTAGTGTTTTTCAGTCTTTATTATATTCATCTGTTACATTTTAGTGAACAAATCTATTCCAGGAGGGAATTAAAGGCATGGGCAGCAGTAGCCATTATAAGATGCCATTATGAGAAATTAGTATTATGAAAGGTCACAATTCATGAATGAATCCAACAATCAAACACTGCACACAAATAAACATTATTTATCATTTATTCATGGAAGGGTAAGTTTGGAAAAACTATTGTTTGCAATAAAGACTCAGGTGCCATATGAATTAGACAAAGAAGACGTTGAAACCGGTGAAACAACTTGTAGGAGATAAAATAAAGGGGCGTGCCTCTCTCCGTACAACAGTGCCTCCTACGCGCCACGTACGTGTCGTGATGACATCACCTCTTCCACGTAACTCGTAAAGCAGCAGCTTTGTCGTTTTTTGATGATGTGTAGATGATTATTTTTAATGATGTAGTTATGCACTGTCCACAATGTTATTCTTTCTTTTTCAATATATTTTAATATGTTTTCATGGTAAAACATTTAACCAAGAGTTTAGCTGCATTACTTTATTTCTAATAGAAACTAGAAGGGACATGCAAAACTCACTTTTTCATTGCTTTAGTAGGCTGTGTATTTGCGTATTCAGAGTGCCTCCTCACCCCTTAAACGTAAGTTTTGACAGCTATGTCAACATTTTGTAAATTGCCATTTAATCAGAAATGTGTCTTTGAACAAGCCGTTTTAATTTCACCGGACAATCCGGGTGATGTGAACATAAAGCCCTCGCTCCCATGGTTACCTCAGCTACCAGAGCGAAGATTCTAAACCAACCGTTTAGAGCAGGGCTGTTCTTTTGGTTTTTCTGACCTAAGCATGTTACTAACACGAAAAAAAAACAAAAAAAACAAATAGAACGAATAAGGAGCCTACTAGATACAAGTAAGGTAGATAAATTAATACAAACATGACATATTCGAGTGATAATAATATTACAATACATAAATCAATTATAGTTTTCATTCCTCGGTCGTTAGGTGGCGGTAATGGGCTGTTTGTCAACCCGAGCAGCAGCAGCAGAAGAAGAGGAAGAGGCAGCGGTTGTTCCTCTGTCAACGGAGCGCCTCGGTGGTAGTGCTGAGTTGCACTTGGACGGGGGGTTTTTAAAAAAGGAAACCACAAAGATGAGTGGCCGGGTGAGTTAATTTAAAGCGAATATATACACACGTTAACGCACCTACACCGCTAACGGACACTGCGGCATTAGCTAGAAAGCTAACGTGTAGCTAACGCGGCTAGCGTACCTGTGGAGTGAAGTGAAGGGAGGCAGCGCAGCTTTAGCTTGTGTGGCAGAATAAACTCCTACATGTCATTCAAAACTTCGTAGCTCAGCCCGGAAGACGAGTGGAGTATCTTATGACCACTCGGACTGTCGCTAACACACACAGACACACACATACACACACTGCTGTTGTACTGTGTATACCTAAATTAACATCTTTAACTAACAGCTGCTGTGTTTTGAAGCCTCTGAACAGCCCGGGGTCGTTAAAAACTATACAGTGGAGTTGTTTTATTCATTAACTTCTAGCTAAAATACAAGCTAAAATCAATGATAGCTCTGGCTCACACAAGTGCAATGAAGGAAGTAAACAGCATTATGAATGGTTTGGAGGAAACAAGAGGAGCAGTCAAATAAACTGCACCAATGACTTCTATTTTCAAGAAGCTGCAGTGTAAACAAAGCGTCTCTGTGTTTGTTTGTGTGTGTTTTTATATAAGCACTCTGGAGCTGTTAGCTAATACACATATTACCAGTTATGGGACAGTTAAAAATAATACAGTTCCTGTTCCTGTAAGACAGTCAGTCTCTACTAAGATTATTTTAATTATGATGATGAACATCATTTTCTTAGATGGTCACTGTTTTGGATCTAAAGGGTGTAAATGTTTCTGATTTGAGCTTATTTTCCTGAAGTAATTGTCAATAGCTCTAGCCTCTATAAAAGAAGCTGGAAGCCGCAAATGATGATCAAAACAATTGCTGATCAATTCTCTGTTTACTGAGTGCCTTGCAATGCATTGCCTGTAATTAACAGTGTCACTTTGTAGAGGGAGGTCATGAGCTCCTTTATGTAGAGGAACTTTCTGTTCCTTATTTACACTTTACATTTGAGGAGATTACATGGGAACAATGCAAGGAATGGCGTTTACTGGACGTAATCTTTGGTGCATTGGAAAGTCTTTGGATTTTCTGTTCTTGCAGACTTTGAGTCAAATTATTAGCTGAAATATAAAATATCAATAATATTTCTCTAAGAACATGTACAAAATATCAAAAAGTAGACAGAACAGACACAAAAGTCTTATTATTACACATTTGACTGCTGCCGCTGTCAAAACGTTAGTGATATTTCATCACAGGGGGGGTCATGATGAGGTTGGCTTGCTTCACCATAGCTACAGGAGTGGCACTACTATTTTTAAGCCTAGTTATTATCAGACAATATTACAAAATATTGATTTGGAAAGAAGACTTCCCTCTAAATACTGGCAATGTTTAACCCTTTAAGATGGGTTTGGCTGCACAACATTACTTCTGTCTAATCATAATAATAGCCAACTGGCTTAAAGAGGTCACAAATATGACTAGTTTCAGGTCAAATTTTATTTATAATGCTCGATGTAGACCTCAGAGGGATGAAGGTCCAGATCCAGAACATCTGGAAATGAGGCGCAAAGAGTGAAGAGAGAGAAAAGAATAAAGATAGAAGAAGAGAGAACCCCTCTCTGAATGGGCACTGACCTTTGAAAGTGCAAATAAAAGCTAAATGCTTCTTGTGGATTTACACTTAATACACACTCTTGACATTTAAACACAGAGTCAGATTTAAATGGTCGGACCCTGTGGGAAGATCGCTGCTGCTGGTGGAAATTATTACAGAGGTCTAGGGAGGCTTTATCAGTGTGAAGAGATCTCCATAGCAACTTGTATGTAATGGTGGTTTTGTGGGAGTGGGAGCGAAGCCTCAAGAGTGCTGACCCGCGCAGTCTGCCTTCGTCTGCAGCCGTACGACAGTGTGGAGATCACCTCCATGTGGACTGTAAACACTGTGAATTATTATCCATAACTGTCCATAATGACTGCTTTTTATAGTTTCTCAGCTGATGCACAAGGAGATCGTTCTCTGTGCTCATCTACAACATAGAAGTCGACAGGAAGTAGTGAAAGCAAATATATATTTATTTTTATTTATTGATTTATTTTACTAGAGCCGTGACAATGTGTCGATTGATTGGCAAATTGAGTGATTATGAATGGATGAACTGTTGCTTGTTCTGTTGCCATTACTTCCTCTGTGGATTCCCTGTTTGCATCTTCCCCTCTGCTCTGTTTGCAGATGATGCAAACGGCGCGATGCCCGACAGACGAACTGTCGTTGACCAACTGCGCCGTCATCAGCGATAAGGATCAGCAGCTCGGACTGTGAGTGGGATTTTTATCTGATACATACTGTATAACTCTCACTCAGCCTCATGCTGGAGCATTAAGAATTTAAAATATCAAAGTATTATTTCTGATGTCTGCATTTAAAGTTTGGGTGATGTTGAATGTATGATTTCTCATTCAAACACGTTTTTAATCACCTCACTTAATCCACTCTGTGTTCTCCACGCAGGCACGTGACTGTTCGCAATTTAACCCATAAGTACGTGTTCACCTTGAAGACACATAAGAGCGTCACTAGCGGCACCATCGCCTTCAGTCTTCCACAGGTAAGGCAGAGCTCATTAACAATACTTTGAGAGACGGACTGAATTAAAATGATTTGATTTTTTATTGTATTATTTGTACGTGTAAGTCCAGCCAGTGTTCAAATCATGATCCTGGATGGATGCAACATTTTACACCTTGTGTATTTTTTCCCAGTGTCAAGGAATAAAATGTGAATGTTACAGTTTTCTGTCTTAATAATACAATAGAACTAATTAGTAATATGCACCGTTTTTTTCTCTTTTTTTGCCTGCAAATATTATTTGTCGTCTTTAACCTTGCTGGCACAACGTGAGCTGATACTCTCTAAAGCTTTCTTGCATGCTTGTTGTGTGTGGGTTCTTCTTTGCATCAACTCTCTTTGTGTGTCTCAATCTTTTCTGTCACTGCTTTTTTCCTCTTTCACCTCGCCTGCTCTCCCTCCGTCTGTAAAACTTGGCAGCAGCGGCAGCACACAGGTACTAATGTAACTTCCTCAACGCGGCCTTATTTCACCCCCAGGGTTCATTTAGTAAAACTGACTGACTGTATATCTGACAGAGATGAGGAGTGTTAACGTATCTCAACAGTGGAGATCAGTGTGGTGAAATAAGACCAAGTTACACAGGAAGTGTAGTTATCGTTTGTCTGATAGCTCTGTCCTCCTGGAGACTGTCATGAACTCATGATTAATTCTTGTGCTAATACAGTAATGTGTCCTAATACAAAGGAAATGATGAGACATGAAGCTAAATCAGTTGTTTCTTTACAGAGAAAATGGGCAGGGCTGTCGATCGGACAAGAGGTGGAAGGTAAGTTTCATATTCATTAGCGTGAAAGTGTTGATTTTCTAGCTTCTTTTGCGATTCCCAATGTATCCAAAAGCCCTATTTATCTAATATTGCTCTATATCTCATAAAGCTTTATTGTTAAAACACAGGACTTTTGCATCCCTGCCTCTTGTCTCACAGGTTATACTGTACATTTAATATAAAACACAATTATCCAGTCTAGGAAACTCCAGCTAAACCTAATTCATACCACTAATTCTTTGTCTTTGTGATCCAGATGATAGGACAACAACTATGTAGAAACAATACGTTAAATTATAAATATTATTTTCTTTTAACAGTTTTTAGTAATTGCATGTTATTATAGGAGAAAGTTGAGGCTACATGTACAACAGAAACCTCATGTAGTAATAACACATGAAGTGGATGATTGTAGTTTTCAGAGTGCTCTCTCTCTGTCTCTGGATCTGAATGAGGG
The DNA here is from genome assembly GCA_030347415.2 of Decapterus maruadsi. Taxonomy (NCBI): domain Eukaryota; kingdom Metazoa; phylum Chordata; class Actinopteri; order Carangiformes; family Carangidae; genus Decapterus; species Decapterus maruadsi. Next base: position 4,015,443 of record CM064888.1, on the reverse strand, counting down.
TAAACAAAAGTCACTTCCTGCTCATCCACATTGTGTAACTATTATTACTAATGGTCATTATGGCATGATGGTTTGGCTTGAAATGAAAAGTGAATTCACGTTGTTGCCGTGGCATCGCGTGCATCCACAAGCTGCAGGGAGGTCTAAACTGTTCAAGGATGTCGTCCATTCATCCCTTTGTGGCGGCTGCCATTAATTTGTCATCCATTGATTAGCGGTGCTTGACAGCCTGTCTCTCTTATCGCCCACCGCCTTTTGAGGCAACGACACCTCTCCACAGTAGAAACATAAGAGCCTCCGACATCAAACCCAGCCTCCAGACTTTGAGGGATTCATGCAACTTAGATGTGACAGATTTTCAAAGCTGCAGTCTTTGTCTCTGCCGGGGAAAAAAAACACATCAGTGTCGGTGTGCGGGCTTCTGATAGTCACATCCTGCAGATTACTAATTATACGCAGGGGTTAGGGGGTTTAACTATTGTTGAGGTGTCACGAGAGGTGGAGGGAAGGTGGTTTACCCGGCGGAGAGAGAGACAGTCTTAACAATATGGTGGAGAGGGTGTCACTGCACATCTGTCTCAGGAGCTGGCCAGCATCCAGAGAAACTGAAGTCCTGTTCTTTGATTTAAAAAAAAAAAAAAGTTTCGCTCAGCTCCCTTAGGCCACGGTGCTGCCCCCCCCCCCCCAAAAAAAAGAGTGATGGGCTCTATTATCAAACTGTCTGCGTATCAGGAGAGAAAAGAAGGAATGAAAATCTAATCTCATGATACCTTAATCATTGTCAACATCGTCTTGAAGATGGAAAAAAAAAAGCAGCAAAGTCTTGTCTCTTTTTATAATTTGATCAAAGGTGTGATCTTACTGTCCTGTCTGTCTGTGTGTGTGTCTGTTGAAGACGTCTTACAATGAATAGTAATAGAAAAGGGAAGCTTTGGCGGTGTCTCCTGGTAACTGATATGATTCATGCAGCGGTATTGCAGGTGTGATTTTCTTAATTACCAGACATCAAGGGAAAATATCAGCACAGTTTTTACACTTTATCTAATTTCAGCGATGCAGCAGTTTGAAGACGTGCAGACGATTTGAATAGTAAACAGATTGCATCCAATTTTTCTTATTTCTCACAGCAAAGGACAAATAAGAGAGTCACTGTTTGATTCTAACAACCTGTTAACAAGGCATTTATTGATTTGGTCACCAATTATAATGGAGAAAAGAGCTCAGACTCCGCTGTTTAGTGAGTGTATAACTGAACAAAATCAGACCATAATTGATACTGCAGCTGATTTGTGTGAATATACGTAGCATTGCAGTTGTTAATTTTGGTGCACAGTGAGGTTACAGCAGCGTATAGTGAAGATGTTGTCCATGTTGTCCAACTATGAAGCATTTAACAGCACCCTCCTCAGTGTTTTGGTTTCAGAGATAAAACTCTGAGTCCACTGCAGCTTCCTGCTCGTCACTAAACTGTCAGTCCAAAGCCGAAAGACGAATTGTGAATCTGAATCTTTGACCCAGACTCACACAAGGTGAAAACCTGACATCACCTTTCCTTCTTTTTCCAGTAACGAGCTACGAGTTCGACAAGTCCAAACAGTACATAAGCAGCATGACAGTGGAGGTCGACTTCCTGCAGAAGAAGAGCGTGGACAGCAACCCTTACGACTCTGACAAGATGGCCAACGAATTCACCCAGTTCTTCGCCGAACAGGCCTTTACCGTCGGCCAGCAGGTGTGTAGAGGCTTTAGCTAAACTTCAGCTAAACTTAAGGTTTGTTTTCAGTTGACGTGTTTGATTTGATTTGTGTCCCTCTTCTCTCCAGCTGGTGTTGAGTTTCAGTGACAAACTGTTCAGCGTGGTGGTTAAAAACATGGATGGCATGGACCCCAGCATCCTGAGAGGAGAAAACACCGCTGGAAAAAAACAGCAGGTATCTGCAGAATGCCTCCGACTTTTATATAAAACACAGAAGCAGTTAATATTAACGGACACAATCATTATTATTAAAACCTTCTCTGTGTTGTTGAAGTAGAGTTACACATACAGAACATGTATAAACATGCAAAGACCCTCAACTTAACACAACTGCTTATTGAACCTTGACCTAAACCATCAACTCCTCTGTTTGTCTGTCCTCAGATTGAGATCGGCTTGTTGCATGGAAACAGTCAGGTGATATTTGAAAAGTCAGAGAGCTCGTCCATAACCCTGATCGGTGAGTGTCAGCAGCACACGGGGGCTTTACAACATCAACTGAAGCCACTGCACTATAGCAAACAGATTTAACATTTAAAAGCAAAGTTTGACTTTCCGGAATTAACATTGTAGATATCAACAATGTCTTTCTGACTAGTCGTAATTATTACATTTTGAATAGTTGGATTTTTCACTCAAGATATCTGTAATTCAAAGAACATTTCAGATATCCACAACTACATTCTTCCAAGGACAAATTACGTCACCATTCATGTGTATGGGGTTTGTCATTACAGATATCTACAATTCAGTTGCAGATATCCGCTACGTGAATTACGGATATCTGTAACTTAATTATGACGATTCCTAATTCCAGTTTGAGATATCTACAACGTAATTTTTCCGAGTCAAAACTTAATTTAAGATATCTGAAAAGGGACATGTAGAAATATTCTTTTTGACTCAGAAAAAGTGAATTACAGATATCTGCAACACATATCCAGTCTGGCTTTTACATACATTAAAATGGCTCGCTATAATAACGACACACCTGATAAAGAGAGGAGAGGCATGTTTCTGCATTATGTCTCTCCGACAGACAATTCTCTATAAATCCACAAGGGGGCAGACTCCACACATGTTGCTAACTCTTACATTTTGACAGCAGCTGCACCAGGGGCCACCTGCTATCAAGTTAAAGGTTAAATACAGTACGATATGTTATCTGTTATATTATTATAAAGAACAACATCATATCATGAATATCTTGTTAAAAGGGCAGCTTCTCTTGTTTGCCTTTAACTCAACACAGGAGTTTATAAATTAAACTTGTTATTACGTTTCAAATAGAAATTATACATAAAAAATTATATTTAAAAAAAAAGCAGAATCCTCCCATAACATTTGATGCTTCTAATACTTAGACATAAAGGGAAAAGCAGACAGTGGGAAGCTTTCAGGTAATGTGTTTAATTTGTCTTATCCTCACCTCCACCCCCCCCCAGGGAAAGCCAAGACCCGAGGGTCTCACCAGTCCATCATCAGCCCAGACTGGAATTTTGAGAAGATGGGTATTGGCGGCCTTGACAAGGAGTTCTCTGACATCTTCCGTCGAGCCTTCGCCTCCCGAGTTTTCCCTCCAGACATAGTCGAACAGATGGGTGAGCCCCCCCCTCCCTCCTCCTTCCTCCCTCCTTTCTTTTCCCTCTTGTCTCACCCACCATCACTTATTCATTTGTTTGTGCTTGTTCTTCTGCTGTCTGTCTGTGAGGAGTCAGACATTTTCATTTTCATTTTCACATGTTCTTTACTGAAAGTCCTGCTCAGGTGTGCGTGGAATTTTAACCTCTAACAATCACACACTCAACAAGTTGCTGCCTCTGTCTTCCCGATTGCCACCTTGGGAAATCCCACAAGAACGAGGCAGTTCCCCCGTTAACAGTTCAACTTTTTGTTAAGAGGAATTTAAAGAAGTCGTGTGAGGACGTTTCCCTTCAACCTGCTAAACGATAGCAGCTGAAACGAGCTGCTGAGTGTCTTCAGATCTGGTAACGCACAGTTTCCCTCAGGTTGAACAGATTAGTGATACCTGCCAGAGATAATCACTGTTTTTAGTTTCTCCTCAGCCGATGTCGAACGCTTACATCAACATTATGACAAACAAAACTCCAGTAATTCCTTTTGAGGAACGTCTTATTGCCTGAATCAGCAAATACTCAAAGCTCAAGGTGCTGGATCCAGCGCGGAGCCGCGACCGTGACTAAAAGCTCTGTCATCCCCCCCCGTCGGTGATCCCTGCACACACACACTCATTAATAGATCTCTGACAGCTGTCAGATTACGATGATGATTCACTTTTCAAAGGGCAGCAGTTTGTCATAATGAGAGCCATCAGGTTGTCTGCTTTGTGACTCATACTCCAAAACCTCTTCTGCTCACACACACATGTGCAGAAAACCACCTCAGTCCTCCTAATCCCCGCTCCCTCAGTCCTAGAAGTCAGAAGTCTTGTGAAAACCTGTTGTAACAACATCTGAGCTCTGCAAACACACACGTTATTTTTAAATTTTGGCGCACGCAGACGCTTTATAGCCACACAGTGCTCGCCGTTTGGCCCTGTGGCAGCGTCCAGCAGCAGCAGCAGCAGAGTGTGAGCTGACCTTTTCGCCGGGGTGGTTGTGTGCAGGAGTTGGCCTTTGGCTGTGGCCAGCTGGCGGCTGTAATGAGATGGCATGCCCTGATAGAGGATCCAGCTAAAGGTAAAGCTGTAATTGGCAGGCGTGGGGAGCAGGGAGCACAGGTGCTGACAGAGAGGTGGTGTGTGTGTTGGTGTGTGTGTGGCTAAAAAAGTTTCTTGAAAGTTTCACCTTGTCTGCCCTTTGCCTCCACAGAGGTGAAGCAGACAGACAGAAAGGAGCTTCAGTGCTTTTCTCTCCCAAACCCCAACATAAACACATCACCTCCGCCCCCCCACCCCCCGCCCCCCCCCCACCTACCTGTCATCCCGGCTGCTTTTCCTTCAGCGGAGCCCAAATGGCAGCTCAGATGGTTATCTAGGGGGGCCTCTCAATTAGTCTGGGCTAAATGTCATTAAGCAGGTGCAAAAGGTCCATTAAAAGAGCCCCCGTACTGTAAACCTGTAAACCACCGTCTCCTCACACTTGATCCTTATGGAGAAGGAATAAAAACGCAGGAAATCACAAGCGCTGTGACGTGAGCTGTTAGAAGTCGGCTGTCGTTTGCTGTGCAGCTGGACCGACTGTCTGAAACTGAATTAATAATAACGAGGAGCTATGCATGGCCGGTAGTTTTGCTAACCCTCCTCTCGGCCATGTGCATTTGTTCACAACGAAGCCGGCGAGAAATCAATCAATCAATAGAGCGGTACATAACATTACATATCATATATGATGTTATGATATGTATATCTGTCATAAACAAGAGGTTACAGGTTACGAGGCGCGTTACGTTTGTGTTGTGGTGCCGCAGAGACGACAGCTGGGACACCGGGTCGGAGGAGGTTGGTTTTCAGCCAAGAGACGCTCGGTGGAAGGCAGAGAGCCTCCAATCTCTCTGGAACTAGTTACTATAAGTCATTTATTAAACCATCACAATGACTCTAAAGCTGTTTAATTAAAGTAAAGCCTGCAGTATAGTTAAGATAAAGATCCTGCATAGTTCCTCTTTAAATTATAACGATCACACTGAACATACTGAGCTCCCTGCGTTGTCTCCAGGTTTATCATCTAACCAGAGACCTGAGTCCATCTCTGCTCTTCATCAGACTGATTACCAAAGGTCAAAGACACATATTTTGAGACAAAATATTATGATATTATTATTATGAAGAAGAAGGCAGACTCAATTAAAGTGACAGGCTCATGAATCAGCCAGTTATTGGTTGCATGCAACAGTTCCTTGGATTTCAATAACAAGAGGAAAAAATAGTGACCCAGAAAAATAAGTAATTCAGTGGAAAAGGTGATTAAATTCCCTGACGTTAACCCTTCACTTCACAGATTTAAAGTCTTTATAACCAGTAAAAAAACATTTGATTTTTGTTGTTAAAATAAAAATCAGCCTGCACTCTGTTTAACACCAGCTCCTCTGTCCCTGGTCGTCGTGTGTCTGCAGGCTGTAAGCACGTGAAGGGGATCCTGCTGTACGGACCCCCAGGCTGCGGCAAAACCCTGATGGCTCGACAGATCGGCAAGATGCTGAAAGCCCGGGAGCCCAAGATCGTCAACGGCCCCGAGATCCTCAACAAGTACGTCGGGGAGTCCGAGGCCAACATCAGGAAACTGTTTGCAGACGCGGAGGACGAGCAGAAGAGGGTGAGTGAGCAGTGTTGTTGTTGTTGTTGTGTTTTTTTCCCTCCTGTTTTTGTTGTAATAGTTTTAAAACTGCGTCATCGTCACAAGAACATGTTACAACTGAGGCGCAGTCAAAATACCAAAGCAGAGCCGTAGATGGAAATCCCACACACACGCACACAACAAATGAGGTGGTGCTGGTGTTGACAAATGAGTCTGTTTTATTACAACTTCCAGATGCATCACCTGTGGTGGTGCTGCAACTTAACGTGGAGCGGGATTTATCATCTGCACACGAGATAAAGTCGTACCGAGCTTGTTTTTTCTGGAGATCAGCGCTCACCTGTCATGCACACGAAACGCAGATAAGCACATCATCTATGTAAACAAAGGAGGGGGGAAAAAAAGCTCATTTCTGCAGGAGTGGAGAGATCTGCCCTTTAGCCAGACATAGCTGTAATACCTCTGATAAAGTTCTCATGTGTTTCTGTGGGTGAACGTTGGAGGCGGAGGCGACGGTCGGTTTGGACGGCGAGTCGCTGGCGTCGAAACCTCACTCTTCACCACCTAATGAGGGGCTGGGTTGTCTTTGACCTCCTATTAGACCTCCCTACACACACTCACACACACACTCTCTCTGTCCAGTGTGCAATAAGGACAGCTCCACACCTGCTTTAAATGCTACGTCTGAGACTGACAGGTCTGTAGATGGAGCGATGACCCCCCACTCTGCCGCCGCCGCTCTCTCTCACTTTTTCCATCTGTCTCTCTGCAGAGGGTCGATACCGATCCTGGTGTCAGCGTGAAAGAGAAAAAAAAAACGTTGTTGGCAGCGTCTCTTCGGTTTTCACACAGAAAACAACCGATGACAACATCAGTTTGATTTGAATTTCTTACAGAAACCGTGGAGATGGGATATTTCTTCCGCCCTCCACTTCAAAATAAATAAATTTCATCCTTGAACTTTTCCTGTCACTGTCTCATATATCATAACGTTTTTACATCTGCCACAGGAACTAAACAGCATCATTGTAAGAAAATGCAAATGCAGCTTCTGTTCTGAGAGTCTCAGAAATGCTGTTGTGCATTTTATTCCATATGATAGCTAAACTTGTCAAAACAAGAAGGTGAAAACAAGATTTCTGCAGGTTTTGAACTGATATCCAGTTTTAAATTAAACCCAGGAAGATTTAAGGGATAGAAAAGTCCTTAAATTGTTCCATTAGTATGTTTTGAATGTGAAAGGTTCCACATAAATTTATGCTTTTACCTGAATAACTTGTACACTCACAGTCACAAATCAACAAACTGGTCTTATTCCTGCATCTTGTAAGAGAAAAATACCTCCTCCTCTCTCTCTGTTCAACAGCTCGGCGCCAACAGCGGCCTTCACATCATCATCTTCGACGAGATCGACGCGATCTGTAAACAGCGTGGCAGCATGGCCGGCAGCACGGGAGTCCACGACACCGTGGTCAACCAGCTGCTGTCTAAGATCGATGGAGTGGAGCAGCTCAACAACATCCTGGTCATAGGTGCTCAGCCTACACACACACATCTGTCATGTCGTCCCTGAACATCTGCACTTAATCTCATCTCTCGCTCATCTTTTCTTTCTCCCCTTCTGCTCTCCATCCTTCCCTCTCTCTGTCCATCTGTCCCCCCCTCAGGTATGACCAACAGGCCAGACCTGATAGACGAGGCCTTGTTGAGGCCGGGAAGACTGGAGGTGAAGATGGAGATTGGTGAGAACACAAGAGTGCATTTAACTACTGTGAAGTTTGCTTCTTTTTTTTTCATTTTGTTTATGAATAATATATTGTCACAATATCAGAATCCAGAAAGACAAAATAAAAGCATTATATTCTCAAATTCTTCAAAATATGATTAACCTACTGTACACTGCAAAAACTCTCTAGAATCTCACCAGGAATATTTGCTTTATTTTTAGTCAAAATGAAATTTCTAGTCAAAATAAATCTCATTATACTTAAAATAAGACTCATCACATTTATTTCTTTTTTTTAAAAACTTTTTTCAAGCATATTTTCACTTGAAATAAGTAGAAAAATCTGATAGTGGAGCAAGTTTTTCTTTCTTATTACAAACTTGCTTTCACTGGCAAATTTCTTTTGGCAGAAAGATGATGAGGCTTATTTTGAAAGAGATTTTTTTTTTTGTCTAGAAATGAGACATTTTGACAAGAAATAAGACAAATATTCTTGGAAAGATTTTGAGTTTTTGCAGCGTATGCAATAAAGTTTAGTTGGAAACAAGAGATAAGGATTAAATCCTGTATTTTCCCCCTCTCTGATCTCAGGGTTACCGGACGAGAAAGGTCGCATTCAGATCCTCACCATCCACACGGCGAGGATGCGTCAGCACGACCTGCTCTCCAGCGACGTGGACATCAAGGAGCTGGCGGTGGAGACGAAGAACTACAGCGGCGCCGAGCTGGAGGGTTTAGTCAGGGCCGCCCAGTCCACCGCCATGAACAGACACATTAAGGTCAGACTCAGTTTTTGGGTTATTATGACGCACGTTGAGGAGAGGAATTGCATGATTTGGGGTTTTTATTATTGATTACTCATTCACCTCTCAGCTGCCGTCATCGTCTTCTTCACAGCTTGTTTTGCACAATCTCATTTGATGAATTACTCCGACTCTTAGTGCTTAATATCTAATTATTGGGCGGGGTCGCTGGGTGTAACCTGTCGGCCACACACCTGTTGTGAATGACGTGCATGTGTGTGTGCACCCTCAGTTTAAGTGTTTTATCAGGTGCACAGGCTCAAATCCGCACAACTCGGCGGGACACGTACGTAGATAAGGTGCATCTCATCTATTAAGTGCTGTGCCCCCTCCACACACACACACACACACACACACACACACACACACACACACACACACACAGACGGAGCAGCAGATATTGTAGGGTGATGATAAATAACAGACAAGGGCCTTACACATGTCTGATGGCTGTGACGTTTCTCTTCACTCCTCTAAGCACTTACTCTTCCCTCCCTCCCTCCGTCTCTCTATGACCTTTCTGCTCTGAGGGAGCACATTGTCTCCTGACACATTGTGCAATCTAAATGTGCAATACCTCATGTCATGGGGGTGGGTGGGTGGGTTGGGGGGGGGGCATGGAGTTCATCCAGTAATGAAAATAACTGCTATATTTTGTCTTTTTGCTTACATATTATTGGTCTATGTATGGGAAACACTGGGCTAGGTGTGTGTTTGAGTGAAATGAACATTTTTGTTTCATTCTATAAACTACTGATAACAATTTCTCCCAAAAATGTACAACTGGTCACAATAACAAAAAAGATGCAGTGTTTTCAGACCTCAAATAAATGCATAGAAAATGAGTTTATATTCATTTTTAAACAACAGAACACTAATGTTTTAACTTGAGAAGAGTTCAGAAATTAATATAGATTAAATTTTGCAGTGACTGTTAACTGATTTACTGATTATTTACTGATGTATATGTTATAGTTCTAAGACTTTCTATTAAAATAAAGTCAATAATGACATTTTTTGTGTTCGAAAGTATTGAAAAATACATGTTGGTACCGGTATTGATACCAAAATGATTGTATCGTGACATTATGCATTGTTTCTGTTGCAGGCCAGCAACACAGTGGAGGTAAACATCGAGACGGCAGAGAAGCTGGTGGTCAGCAGGATGGACTTCCTGGCTTCGCTGAACAACGACATCAAGCCTGTAAGCTGCTCCACATCGACATCTCGCTCTCTCCTCCTCAACTTTTATTTACAGTAGATGTAATAAAGAAGAATACAAAACGCATTCAATTAATGAGAAATTCACATCTTGTTATTGTAGAAAATATCAATGTAAAGGTCAGAGTTATCAATACTAGGGTTTCTATGCAAATATGGAAAGTATGGAATTTGATTTTATACATTTCCGGCTCTGGAAAAGTATGGAAAATGGAAACTATTGTATGAAAATATATTTATCTTAACACTTATCTGGGTTTGGTCTAAAGTTATTTGGGTTAATTATTCTGGAAAAAGTATGGAATTTGGAAATTTCAAATGTGTAGGAACCCTGTAATACATCACCCCCCCTTGTTTGTTCATTCATTCCTGGACAAGTCAATCCTCTAAAAATAGTTATAATATTTTATAATTTATATAAATCTCTCTGTGCTCCAGGCGTTTGGTACCAACCAGGAAGATTACGCCAGCTACATCATGAACGGCATCATCCGGTGGGGCGACCCGGTGTCGGCGGTGCTGGACGACGGGGAGCTGCTGGTGCAGCAGACGAAGAACAGCGACCGCACGCCGCTCGTCTCTGTGCTCCTGGAGGGTAAAACAAACACACACAACCAAATCATTTCATTTTAACAGACGATTGATCAGTGATTATTATAATTATTATTATTCACATCCCTCAGGTCCACCCAACAGTGGGAAAACAGCGCTGGCAGCTAAGATTTCTGAAGACTCCCAGTTCCCCTTCATCAAGATCTGCTCCCCCGACAAGATGATCGGACACTCGGAGATCGCCAAGTGCCAAGCCATCAAAAAAGTAATCAAAAAAAAAATACTGAATGTGTTTTTCCCTGAAAGAGAAAAGATTAATCTGCAGGTCTCGAAAAGTTTAAGAGTTGTTGAAAGTTTGTATGAGTTGAAAATGTGTTTCCAGCACAGATGCGACTAAGATGGTGAATTTCATGTGGTTCAGGCCGTCGCTGTTGTTTCTCATCTTGTGGATGCTGTTCAGAATAATCTCCACTTAACAGATTTATTGCCTGACTGCTTTAATATGACACATGTGGAAATGAAATTGAACTTGGACCTAAGAACTCAAAGTGACTCAAGAAAGATGGAAAGCATTTACACACACCACTTTGAAAACCCAAACCAGCAGGCGTTTTACTAACGCCATAACCGGAAGATTATTTTTTAGTGCTTTCTGATTGTGCATTAAAAAAAAAACAGATTTCACTCTGATCCAACCTGACTGCACTTTTTCTTTTTTTTTTCTGTGCTAGATATTTGAAGATGCCTACAAATCCCAGCTGAGCTGTGTGGTTGTAGACGACATTGAACGCCTGTTGGGTAAGACTCCTAAAGTTTTCAACCACAAGAAGTTATTTTCAACCAGATGCAAATAAAAATTAAATGTGGAATGAGAAAAACGATCCGTGTCATCCTCAGACTACGTCCCGATCGGCCCTCGTTTCTCCAACCTGGTGTTGCAAGCTCTGCTGGTGCTGCTGAAGAAACCTCCTCCGAAGGTAACGACCTGCTGCTGCTCGGCGCGGCCGTGCTAGTCCTGAGGTGGCAGAGAGAGGGCAGCAGATCTTATGGATGCCAGTGCACAAAGTCTTGTGAGGAATTGTTGGAGGTCTTTGGCTGCAACTGGCATGTGTGTGTGAGTGTATGGTTATTAGCCACTGTTTTGGTTTCAGGCCCCGTTGTGCTCCGAGTGAATGGTGGTGGTTGGTAGAGAGACCCCATTTCTCATAGTTTTCTTTGCTTGTAGTTTGTGTGTGTGTGTCTGTTGTTGATGGGTTTGTGAATGAGAGTATAGCCCCGCTATATGGCTGCATGTGCATGAGAAGTGGCGCGGGGCCTGGTGCTGAATGCCTGGCTGCAGTTGCTCCTCTGGGGTTGTAAAGCGCTGGGCCCAGCGGGGTGCCTGGGGCCAGGGGAGGCCAGGGGGACACGGAGGAGAATGGGCTCTGTGAGAGAGCCAGGACCTGGCAGCACCACCGCCTGTGTGGCACCTCATCTGCATGCAGCATCACAACCCCCCACGCCATGGGGGGGCAGCCCAGCAGCCATAATCCCCCAGTCTGCTCGCCACTCCTCTGCCTCCTCTCTTCCCCTTCTTCGTCTTCGTCTCCTTCCTCCTGGTCCAGCTCATCGGCTTAGCGGAGCTACAGTTCTTTAGCTTCTCTTTCTTTCTTCCCTGCTCATGTTTGTCTTCTCTCCTGTTGTCTTCTGTTGTTTTCTCTTGTGCTCTTCTTCTCTCCTCCCTTCTTTTTTTCCTCTGTGATCCGGTTCACGGTGACTTAAATGAGTGCATTGAGTCCACAAAGCTCAACACATTTACATCCCTGACACATTACACAGCACACTCACCTTTGCAATAAGAGTTTTTAGGTAGAAAAACATAAAACAAAGCAAACCTCCAGTGCTGTCTCTTATTAACTTACTCTTGCCACAGGATGTCTCAAGTCCAACATACATTAATATACCAAGGTTTGACCGAGCCCGCTGTGCTGCATCACTTTCCAAGGCTGGGTTTTGTTTCTCCAAAGTAAAATTCCCAATAACGATGTTGAAACGACAGTGTTGGATTTTATTATCAATAATTTGGAGATTGGAGTCATCATGTCTGCCCCCCATCATCTCCTGTGTTCTTCCTTCACTGTTAATAATCAGATCGATAAATCACAAACCGAACCAAGACTCTTCATTGTCTGGAAGTTCTGCTTCGCAAACAATATTCCTTGTTTGCGTTGTAACGTTATATTGAAGTCGTTCTGTTCCGAGCTGTTTCACCACTGCAACAATAAGACGTTTGCCAGGTACTTGTAATAACAACTAGTGAAAAACTATGGTGGGACTGTAGAAACGGCTGAATCTCATGAACAAACGGGTTGAATTTTTAACAAATTGAATTCTCGTCTCGCGCCTTCTCGTCTTTCAGGGTCGTAAGCTGCTGATCATTGGCACCACGAGTCGTAAAGACGTCCTCAGGGAAATGGAGATGTTGGATGCTTTCAGCACCACCATCCACATTCCCAACATCTCGAGTGGAGAGCAGCTGGTCGAGGCCCTGGAGGTAACAGGAAGTGCACTGTACTTCAATAACGCTCAGATTTCTTCAGCCTTGAACAATGTTTACTTTGTCTGCTAAGGTGTTAAAGATGATCAGATTAGGAAAGTGATATTTTTATTTACAATTTTTGAGCACATTCTCAATTTTCTGAATTAAAGCCCCTTTCCCCCTCTTTCTGTCCTCTTCCTCCTGCTCCACAGCTGCTGGGCAGTTTCCAGGAGAGGGAGCGCACCGACATAGCGAAACTTGTGAAGGGCCAACGAGTGTGGATCGGCATCAAGAAGCTGCTCATGCTGATTGAAATGGCTGCACAGGTGAGACATACTTTGCATCTGTTGTAGCCATTGTTTATTCTATTTCAACGCTTTCACCCAGGATTGTCTTCTCCTCCTCCATCATGAGGTTTGCTTTTGTGGTTGCACATGTGCAGACATTCATGTCTCACTTGGGGTGAACTGAAATCACCTTTGTGATTCTGGACTTTGGTTTAAAGGGATAGTTCACCCAAAATTCAAACTCACCCTCATGTCGACTGAGGGCTGAGAGTTGCGGGCGGATCCGCGCAGCAGTATTTGTCCATATAATGGTTGTGAATGGACACCAACTTTCTGTGTCCAAAAAGACACACCAAAAAACATCCAAATACCTCCATACTGAGAAATTGTTCCGAAAAAAATTAAATAACTCTATATTTTAAGCTTGTTTGTAGCGGAACTGTCAGTGCAGAACAATTTCTCATGTTGGGGCTTCAATACAAGAGGGACATTACAGACGAGCAGTATGGAGGTATTTGGATGTTTTTTGGTGTGTCTTTTTGGACGAAGAAAAGTGAGCACCATTCACATCCATTATATGGACAAATACTGCTGTGTGGACCCCCCCGTAACTCACAGAAGGCACGGAGGACTCTGAAAATTCTCACAGCTCTTAGTCGACAATGAGTGAAATTTGAATTTTGGGTGAGCTATCCCTTTAAGATGAACAGAAACCTTCAGGGGAGAAAATAGAGGCCAAAATGGATGTGACAAAAACTGTAGTTTCTCAATTTACCACTTGAGTAGTGCTCACGAAGTGATTCAAAGGCCATTAACTCTAATGTTAAAGCTTTACGACCAAACCCCATCTCCCTGAGCTGAGGTTTGTTCGGAGCTAATGAGCTTTTTTTTACTCCATATACACACAAAAATAAGATCCAAATGATCGTAAATGTCATTATTATTCATATTTCCATTATTATTCCTATCATTTGGCACTGAGCATCTCTATATAAGTCTGTAAAATCATCTGATAAATACAGATTCTAGTGGTGGACCGTAGGCTTGGGCGATAGGACGAATGTATCGCCAATCGACCACCGGCTGAGTCCGTCACGGTTGATTTAATTTTTGGCGATTGTCTGGGCGATTTTCTTTGCATTTTGTTTTGTCAAATTAATGGTCTGCCGCCACAGAATTCAACTCTAATTTAAATGGAGCACAATTCAAAGCGTGCATAAATTGGATCTCGCATCTATAGTTATGTAATAGGCCTATGTTATTCACACAGATTTCCGACGAGTCTCTCACTAAATATGGCAGTGATGGCAGAGATGAAAGCAACGTCAGTTCATAAATCATATTAAGAGAACTAGACAAAAACTTAAGTGCAGTTACAAGGACAGGTAGCCTGTGTTATCCCGTTCTCCCACCTGTTTCATTTTTACCGTCATTAAACAGCTTCAGACTAATTGTGATGTTAAAACGACTTTAAGCTTGTCAGAGGGAGAGTGGAGGCTCTCTGCCTCCCACACCGCTGCTGGAAACCAAACCTGCGATCAGAGCGGACGGAGCAGCGCGGCGTCACAGCTGTGACCAGCTGTGATCAGCTGTGATATCAGCTGTGTCTGTGCCACCGCGAGTCCGCGACACAAACGTGTCCGTAGCCGTAGTCTCTTATTACAGACAGGACTACATAAATGCGCACATCGTGACATTTACATGATAATTCATCGATCTACTTATTTATTATCAAGAACATGTTGAAAACAACTGCAAATACCGGGAGGAGGCTGAGGAGCAAACAGCGCGGAGTGACCGGACCTCGGACTTTGATCAACATTACGTATCAAATTCATTAATTCACTCATAAACCGTGTAATACGTGGGATAATGTAGAGTTAGACTGTTGTTATGGAGAAATAAACCCAGTATGAAACCCTGTCATTTTGTCAAGAAACTGTTATTTCCATCCTGCGGTTTACATCATGGATGTGGTTTACATGCTCTCATATGAGGAGAACTGTCAAATCGGACACAAATATGGCGGCGGTCACTTCGACGTGACGTCACTGCAACTCCGCCCACGTGTCATAGCCGCCGAATATATCGTCAACCGCCGATTTAAAGGGTGACGGTGGCCGATTGGAAATTTTTAACCTATCGCCCAAGCCTAGTGGACCGGTGGGTTTGGATTAGCAAAAGATCCAGTAACCTTTTGGCGCAGGTAACCCGTGGTGGAAGGAGCGAGGCAGTCGTGTCTTTTCAAGAACTCACTCATCACATTTTTTTTATCCGAAACACACATTTTGAATTGGCTCGGCCTGGCGTGTTATTGTTTTTCTAATAGTGTGGTCTGAGCTTCGAGCTGCCTGTCCCTCCTCTTCCTCGACATCTGGCCGGCATTCTCAACAGTCAACAGAATCTGTCTCTCACACAGCGCAGCAAACTGTCATCCATTAGCTGGAATGAAAAACTGTGCGGCTTTGCTGATGATTTGTTGAGCAGAGGGATCCAGGACGTTTCTAGTTCACAAACCGTTCTCCCAAGAAAAAAAAAAACAGCCGTTATTCCAACGCGTTCATAGTTATGAAACCATGTTCTTGCACGGCTTTCCAACTTACATTCATGCGCTCTGAATCACAGGGAAGCTACTCGTAAGAACATTCATACGCACTTCATGGTTTTGGTTTACCTACAATTCAGATCAGTCATCCTATGGGCCAACAGATGGGCCAAGTTAACAACAGCAACAACAAAAAAAAACAGACATATTATGTATTAAATCCATCCAACTATGGAAACAAAAATGAAAACATAGACCACCAACCCTCAGCAGATTCCTGGCTTCCTGTCGGCGCAGCAGTCGTACGTATATGGAGATGAGAACAGAAGGAATTAAGTCTGTGCACCTTCTTTAAGTCGCCTTCAGGGACTTTTTGTGGTTTGGCCCTGTGTTTTTGTGCATTTTGTAAGAGTCGCTGTTAAAATTGCTTTAGTTACTGTACTTCTGTTTTCGCCCCAAATTAAATTAGATTAAACCCTTCCAGAGGCCCTGACCCCGTCAAAACAGCCGGATAATGAATGAATGAAAAAAATGGGGGTGATCATTCTGAGAGTGACGTCGCATCAGATAACGATTTTGTTTTTTTACGTTTGTGGATGCTTTTACAGACACATACAGCGCAGCTTATTGAAAAGCATTATTCTCCATCACTCGCCCACTCAGCTCAGCTTTGTGGCTCGCATTCTGCTCGCTCGCTTCAATAACACGACGAGGGAAGAAAACCCCCGGCGGAATTCAGTCCGGTGCCAGCGCAGGAACGCGACTGGACCGCAGCCGCGCTATCGTTGAAGACCTGAACCCTCATCAGCAAACTCCGGGTTCCTTGTATTTTGGTCAGACTGGGGCGGAATCGCCTGGGTTTCATTTCATTCAGAGGCAAACATGCCGGTCGGTTTTATATTGTTATTAGTATATTATAATTATAATTTTTTGGCCAAATTATTCTGGCACCGTAAAAGGCACAGGAAATAGCGTGGGTAGAGTTGTAAACATAAACTGTAGGAGCCAGCGTGGCTCGGGGGTGGTGGTGTGGTGGAGGGGGCTAACAGCAACAGTCCACAAAGCTGAAAATTATAGTTTTGTTTTCTTTCTTTTTTTTCTAACATTTGACTGTCACTAACGTCTGTCACTGTCGCAGCATCCTCTCCTCTCTGCTGCATCACCACGCAGTTATATAATATGAAGATAAATGACATTTATCGCTCTCTCAAACTGCCTGGACACAATGCTTCATGTACACATGAATCTACCTATTATGACATCGCTCAGGTGTGGACTCCACCTGTTGAACATAGTGTAAAGGTGTTCAGAAATGGCTGTTTGTCCTGTTTGTCCCGCCTGCTTCCACGAGTTTCCACTAGTAAGGAAACAAATTTGATTTGTGTGATCAAGCGGGCGGGATATTCAACGTTTGGGGCGGGACACAGTGTTTGACTCTCGTGCAACTGTGACTGCACATTAGATAATAACTCTCAAAACTCACGAAACTGCTCACAACAACTCGAGCTCTGCAAAAACCACTACTCGCTTCCTGGTTTTTCTCAAACATTTGACTGACGGTTGATGGATAATTTGCACGCCTGCATTATTCAATGAGAAAAAAAACTATCCCACTTTCAACCCGGATTTACTTGAAAATAGAATTGTGCACAAAGTTTGAGCTGCATCGTCTGATAGATGAGTGATTACACTAATTTTAAGACCCATAATGGGGTCACATTCAGTTTTCTTTTCTGAACAACCTTTAATAATATTCCCAAAATATTTAAGGTCCAGTCTCACCAGAATGAAAATCAATCAGTGCTTGTGCAGGTTAGCCAGCGTTTTAAAGCTCTTTCAATATAAAGGCATTTTTAACTCCTTAGCCAACCAGTGGTGCAGTGGTGCAAAAAAGAAACACGATAAGTCGTCATAAAACTATAAATAGGCAAGAATAAAAACAATATCGTTGTTTCTAAAGCCATGACAATAAAGTCTCTATTCTGCTCCGCTCAGATTCCTCACAGTTGTTCACCTGTGTAATTGTATGTCAGGGTTTAAGGAGGCTGAACTTGACCTCGACCTCTGTAAATTGAATTTAAAAAGCAAAATGAACTGTGAACTGATTTTCACAGCACGAGGCCTTTTTTAGTTGTCGAATGTCTTACGTGACGTTGTAAAACAAAAAATCTGTGTGTGAGCCCTTACAAACCACTGCGCTGCGGTTTGGCCTCTAATAAGGCCTTAGACACATAAATCAATTCCTCTGAGTGGACTTCCCGGATCAGATTTTTATTGTCTCGCCCCGCATATGAAACAACATGCCTCGGGCCGCAAACGCAACACAACACAACCCCCCGGCGCTGCTGCTGAATGTGAGCGTGGTCTGAGAAGTCAGGATGTGTCAGTCTGCACGGCATCGATTCTGTTTCCAATCCGCTGCTTTGCAAATCCCACAACTTCATGGAAGTGTAGTAAAACATGGTGGATTGCTCCTTATAGAGAGAGGCTTTGACGGATATCACTTGAGATCCAAAATGCTTTTCTAATTCTTTTTTTCTTCCTCTTAAGGTAGCGCTCAGTTCAGCTCACCTCAGCCCTGAGCCTCACCATGTTCACACTGTGCTGCTGCTGCTAGAGCTGCTGCTGCTTGATCCACAGATCCCTTTGATTCGCAGCAGCTTCTCTTTCACAGCTCCCAAGACAGGAATTTGTTTGGATCCAGCAGCCCACAGCGACTAGTCCGGCTTCTAAGTAACGTTTGGTTACCTGACGAAACAGGTAGCAGGCGTGCAGCGTGCAGCGAGCAGCAGCAGCAGCAGCAGCAGAGGTGGAGATTGACCTAAATCTGACTGCTGCACCGCTGGCTGGTGTTAATTTCCCTGAGTGAGTGACTGACTGACTGGATGACTGACTGACTGTGTGTCTGTGGTATGTTGATGATGTGTACGGCCTGTTTGTTGAGGCTGGATGCTGTGTAATTGCTGTGGTATGCACAAATACAGCCATGCTCTGCACCCTGCAGGCCCCCCTCTCCCCACACACACACACACACATGCACACACGATCGCGAGCCCTAAGAAGAAGTATGAACCTGTGTTTGCCGGGACTTGCTGCAAACAGACGCACAGCTACACGTACACATTCATCGTCAGCCTGCAGTCTTCTTCTTCTTCTTCTTCTCCTTCTTCATCTTTTTTCCTCTCATTCCTGCGTTTCTCGCTGCTCTCATGTCTTCATTCCAGTAGCTACAGGCAATTCCACACCAAGTGTAAGTTATTGCGCCGTGGGTTGCCATTAATTTGACTTCCTCTCCCCTCCCTCCTGTTTGTTCGCACCGAGGCACGAACTCCAGGACCTGACACTTTCTGCTCTGATGTTTCAACACCTCGCTTCTGAATTTCAAATTAAACCTGTGTTTGTTCCAGATAGAAATAAGACCTGTTGGAAAAGGTGGGAGCTTGTTTTGAATGCATGTTCATGTTCGCACTAAGCATTAATGTGTCTGTGCTTTTTTTTTTTTTTTTTTAGATGGATCCTGACTACAGAGTTACCAAGTTCCTGAGTCTACTGAAGGACGAAGGAGCGTAAGTATTTTAAATCCAACGCCGTGTACTGTACACATCTGTCACTTGTGCAGCAAAGAAGGGACAAAAACCTAAACGTTTACATTGTGACCATTGTATCGAGTGTGATTGATAACGCACTCTTCGTCTTTCTCTGCTCCTGCACAGACTGGGCTCGAAAGGGTTTGAAGCAATCTAGACTGAGTGGAGCCGCAGTGAAAAGAGGCATCCTTCAGTGGTAAGGCCTGCATCAGGCTGCAACGCTACACTCTCCACTACTCACCATTTTCTGGTGCGGGTGAAGGCGAAGGGGGCTTGGTGTAAACCGTGAGAGATTTATGCCCTCGGAGCTCAATGTCCTGCACTGAACTGATGCTATACAGAACAATTAAGACAAACAAGAGTCAATAGGAACAGAAGTTTTTTACAACAAAGTGTTGTATTTTTATTAATTTTGTAACCTGAACTGCTTTAAAGGAGCTATTTTGTAGGTTCTGCTATTGCAACAGCGACAAGATCAGCAAAACGTCAAGATTCTTTCGTCATACTATTTCTTTTCTTCTTCTGAAGCTAGCATGCTAACCAGCTAGCTTCCTATTCCACCTGTCTCGTTATTTTCCGATACCGAGTCAGTGTAGTGTCCAGCTTGTCCTGAGGGAGAAGCTGTTGCTGAGAACGTGTTGTAACATTTTCTATATGGGAAGACTGGTTAGTTAAAGAGATAGTTCAACATTTTGGTAAATTGGCCCATCGTCAGGTAACGTTGTGTTATTATCTCATAGCGTGGTGAATGTGCAGGTCACAACTTGTCCACCAGAGCGTTGTGGAGTTGTTGGATTGTGTATTTGATGAGTTTGATGAGGGAAACCAAGAAATCCCATGAGCCTCCGTAGCGTAGCTCTGAGCAGCTCACGGCTCTGCTCTGCCGTTTTAAAAATACCTTGCACTGACAAGGTCACAACCTGCTGCTATGACTATAGGGATTATGGCAATGGGCCAATTTGCCAAAATGTTGAACTATCCCTTTAACAGGTACTGATGCTAATGCTTACAGTAGCTATGTAGCAGCAGCAAAACTTATAAATAGCTCCCTTTAAAGGGATAATTTCAATATTTGAGAAACACTTATTTTCTTACTCATCTATCATTTGACAAAAAGATTAATCTCACTGTCGTGTCTGTACAGGAAGGAAATGTTTGTGGTAGTTAGCAGATTACGTATATTACATGATTATATAAATTACATGACCCCAGGACAAAAAAGAAACAGCCTGACTCCTGTTCATGGAAAACTGATGTTTTTACACTTGCGGTTTCTGTGCAAATAAATAATAAATAAGATATATCATATTAAAGCTGCAATAGAAGTATCCCTAATAGTCTGGTAATCTGCGGCTTTGAAGTACTGTAGGATTTTCTATGTTTAAATTGGTCTGAAGTGTGACGGTGACTTTTAACTTCTTTTGTGATGCACTATAATCACATGAAGCAGTAATCACAGCCGTGCTCAGCGGTGATGTCAGCTAATTATCATTAACGTGACTCACTCTTACGTGTTGATCGCTGCTGACAAAAGGGCACAGTTTCAGAAGCTGTTTCTCTCGTCTTCTTTTTTTCAAACTTGTGGGGCTAACTTGCTCGGTGAAACACCCCTCAGGGTGATGAACAACAACACACACACACACACACAAAAAAAAAACTTGGAGCAACTTTTCAACTTGCAGCGAGAGCTTTTTGTTTCTCATCGCAGCCTCAGAGACTTATGGTATAGTTATGACACACAGCGTGCCTAAAAATAGGTCGACTAGACAGGTGCTCTCTTGTGGCAGCATG
Organism: Decapterus maruadsi; assembly: GCA_030347415.2. Classification (NCBI taxonomy): domain Eukaryota; kingdom Metazoa; phylum Chordata; class Actinopteri; order Carangiformes; family Carangidae; genus Decapterus; species Decapterus maruadsi. The sequence continues at coordinate 3,994,401 of CM064888.1, read as the reverse complement.
TCTCCTTTGCCTGCCTGTCTCTTCTCACTTTTATTTGTCTCTCTTCACTCAGTTGCTGAGGAACGGAAGCCTGAAAGAGGCTGGCAGGAGGAAGCCAGCAAGAGAGATAAGTTTCCATCGCTCTCTCTCTGCATCCTTCCTTCCTTCCCATCCCCGAAGCTCAGTGCACTTCTCTCTATCTCTCTCTTCTCTCTGTCTCTCTCTCTGCACTGCAGCTTTCTGCAGCAGCAGCAGCAACCAACCAACCAACCAACCAGGCGACCTGCTCCTCTTCAGCACATGTACAATAAGAGAAAACAAGTGGTGTCTGGTGTATATTGCATTTCCTGAAGATAGTGCTGTGATCTCCGTGCGATGCTCCTGGCACCCCGTTGTGATTTTATATACGAAAGAGTCAAAGCAAAAAAAAAAAAGACACAAGGCGAGTAGATGTGCATGCACAAACACTAATTATGATACTGTGTGTTTATAAAGGCCTTATTTGTCCTCATACATTTATAATCGGATCATTCCAGGAGTTGAACTTAAAGATCTCACTGTGGTCTTATCACACTGTGTACACTTGCTTATGTGACCTTTTTTTAAATTTATTTCATGAATAAATTAATTCTAGTACTAACGAGAAACTCTGTAGTTTCTTAAACTGATTATTATGAAATCAACGACCACCAGCGTTGAAAGGGAAGTTCCCTCAGACTTTTCCACGCAGATGTTTGGATTAACTTTTATAATTTAGTTAAAACATGAAGTGAAATATCTGCGGTTTCTACGAAAACAAAAAATCCCCAGTGAAAAATCTCAACTGTTCGTCACCATGTTTTAATCATAAAGTGTAATTATCACCTCGCATAATTTCATAATTATGAGAAATTGGGCGTAATGAAACGAAGCCACTCAGATATTTTGTGGTTAACCTCCACAGCATCTTATGTTGCAATGATTGTAAACACTGTCAGACATGAACCACGGAGCTACTGCAGAGCGTCTGCTCGGCTGCAGAGCAGCTCATCCACTCCATGTTGGTTTCTTCTCCGTCAACGAGAAGCAACGAGGCAGAAATGTTTCAGTATCAGTGCTGCAAATGGAAATGATGTTTCTTTTTATATATATATATATTTCTATATATCAGGTGAAATTAAATAAAAATGGTGGATTAATAGCGTTGAACTTTTGACTTTTATACCTTTTCATAATCATCATGTTCCCTCATCTGGATCGTCTCATCGCGCACAATAACAAACCTCCTCCAAAATGCCACCACTACCATATTTCACAAGTTAACGAGACGTTTAATCTGAATTTCCCAGAATAAAAGACCCATGAAAAGACCAAAACTAACACAATAGTCTGGCAAAAAATTGGATTTTGGTATTCATGGTGATTTCCTAAAATAAGAACTGCACTGCAATTTTTTAACCAGAAATTTCGCAAACAGGAGAAAGTGGTGCTTTTATTTGGGGAATATTTTCAGATGCGGGTGGATACACATTTGGTTTATTTGGTAATTTCTTATACTTCCATGATGATGATTGTACGATTAAATCATGATAAACTAAGTAGGGTGAAATATTGTTTATTTTGGTCTTTTCATGGGACTGCATGAATCAGATTTATTCTTTTAAATTCCTAATTTCTTCATTATAAAAATCTGAATATAATATGATACACCAAATATCTAATGTGTAAACCTTATTAAAAAGAAAGAGCAGGAGACAGTTTTGTTCTTCAAATTAAATAAAAATGGTGGATTAATAGCGTTGAACTTTTGACTTTTATACCTTTTCATAATCATCATGTTACCTCATCTGGATCGTCTCATCGTGCACAATAACAAACCTCCTCCAAAATCCCACCACTACCATATTTCACAAGTTAACGAGACGTTTAATCCGAATTTCCCAGAATAAAAGACCCATGAAAAGACCAAAACTAACGCAACAGTCTGACAAAAGTTTGGTATTCATGGTGATTTCCTAAAATAAGAACTGCACTGCAATTTTTTAACCAGAAATTTCGCAAACAGGAGAAAGTGGTGCTTTTATTTGGGGATTATTCTCAGATGCGGGTGGATACACATTTGGTTTATTTGGTAATTTCTTATACTTCCATGATGATGATTGTACGATTAAATCATGATAAACTAAGTAGGGTGAAATATTGTTTATTTTGGTCTTTTCATGGGACTGCATGAATCAGATTTATTCTTTTAAATTCCTAATTTCTTCATTATAAAAATCTGAATGAATAGTCCATTTACATAGGATATGATACACCAGATATCTAATGTATAAACCTTATTAAAAAGAAAGAGCAGGAGACAGTTTTGTTCTTCAAATATATAATCTTAGCTCAGTCATACAGATATATACATTGTATAATAAATAATATTTATAAAAACATAACATTTACGATTATAAAATAAAAAGGGAATTATTCACTTTAAAACATTTGTACAAAACTTTGGATATAGCAGGGGGGAAGTCAGGGTGGTGGTGTAGGTGTGTGTGGTTGGGGGAAGGGGAGGGGAACACAGAAAGGTAGACCCAGGTAGGAGCGGGGGAGGAGGGGGGGGCTGTGTAGAAGTCTGATGACGCAAATGCTAAGCTATGTCACAAAGGAGAGGACCGCCTATACACTACTGGGTAACTTGTGTTTTTGTTGTTGAATATAATTAATAGGAAGCAGGTGGGACTGTCAGAACATGTAGCGTGGAAACCTCTCACAGTTTGTTCCACCATTGTGAAGAGCCAGCCTGCCATCCATCCGTCCATCCATCCATCCATCCATCCATCCGTCCGTTTTTCCATCCACACAAACACATGCACACATCTTGCACAACTGTCTTCAGCTTAAAGTCAGTCATGTTTTCTACACGAGCTGGAAGTTTTTTTTCGCGTTTTTTTTTTTCTTCTTTCCGTCCACTCAAAAATCACAACTATTTTTCCTCCATTGATCTTAAAAAACCATTTCCTCCCACGCAAAAACTGAGCCGGGCGGGCCGACGTCCAAAAAAACACACACAACTGTCGGTTCGCTGTATTGTTCCTCCGACCTCTCCAAAACCAAAACAGTGAGGCAGAAGTGTTTTTGTTGTGCGCTGACAAGAACACAAGTTCATAAATCAGGCTTCTTAAAAACCTCAAGCTGTCGAACCGAGAGGAAGGGGGGAAATATGAAGAGAAGGAAGGATATGGAAGCCAATGAGGATCTGCTCTGCACTCTGGTCTCCACGTGTCGTCACATGTCCCCCTTTTTCTTTTTTTTATTACAGTGATAAAAAGTTTTGCTTAAAGATGAACCTGATGAATGCACGAAGCACAACGATCTCCCCGTGATGAGTTAATTAATATTAAGCATGCTAAAAAGCTGGAGTCTGATGCATTAAGTCATAACAATTCTTCTAGCCTGAATAATAATAATAATAATAATAATAATGTATAACTGTGTGTTGTTGCAGTTGTTGCATCATACTTGTGGAAACCATGAGTTTACAGGTCAGTCGTGCCCGAATGCAGGAACAAAGTCGTCATTCATAAGAACTGCAAGAAACATTTTTTTTTGCTCGGTATAAACAATGCTGCTAAATTTGTTCCACCTGGTGTTTGGCTGTACTGTACTGTACTGTTGGACTGAATAGTGCATTACATATACATGTGTAGGGCTGTTAGTTGGTGGAATGAGCATGTGGCTCACACATACACACACTTTCTCACATACACACACTTTCTCACACACACACACATACACATGCCCCCTCCTGCATACCTCCACTCCCAGCCCATTGGTGATATTTCAGAAATGCAGGGCTATAAAACCAGGCTGTAGCATATATCTTCCAGGCTTCCCCCCCCAGTTGACTGGTGCAGTGGAGTCAGTCAGCAGGGAGTAGCAACACTGAGGATTTCATCAGCTCAGTAGTTTACAAAAAAAAAAAAAGAAAGAAAGAAAGACAGGACTGTGGCACCTCCAGCGCCCGCCCTGCTGTTCTCAGTTCAGTTCAGTAGTTACAAAGTGATGGTTTCCTGGGGCTGCCCACGTGTTCGGTATCACTTATGACTTTAAGTGAAGGTGTAGAGGTTGGTTTAGTTTAAACAAAACAAAACAAAAGGTAAAACCAGCCTGACGGGCCGGAGAAGTGAGGTGTTAGTTAGGAGAAAAAAAATGCTTTTTTTTGTTGTTTTTTTAAATTCAAAAGCAAAGAGAGTCTGAAAGTTTGTTTTTTCTTTTTCTTGTTTACTGCATTAATCTCACAAGTAAAAAGTGTTACTGTACATGCCACGAGCATCGTGTTGGCATGGAGGGGGGAAATAAATAAAGACAAAAGGGGGAAGGGGACGGGGGCTCATGTGTAAGGAGGTTGGAGGGGGGGGGGGGGCAATGCTGCAGGGAGAGAGGTGGTGGGGAGGGAGGGTGGCACAACTCGGACTTCAGGTCGGTGGTGTGTTTATGGAGCTGGTTGCAGGGTTTTTACAATGAGAGGTGACGATGTACGGTGGCCCTGAGGTGCAAATCAGAAAACATGACAACAAAAGAGAAAACACAATTTCTAAACACAACAAAACAGAAAACACAACGGCAAATTACCAAACTTTTTTCATTTTTTGTTGTTGTGTTTAGTAATTTGCTGTGTTTTCTGTTTTGCCGTTGTGTTTTCTTTTTGTTTTGTGTTTTCTCTTTTGATGTTATGTTTTCCGATTTGCACCTCTGGGCCACCGTACAGAAGTCTCCATCACTTTTGAAGAAGAGTGTGATGTGATGCTGAGTCTGTTGGTGAAGCTGGGAGGGGGGGAGTCGAGGAGGAGGTTGGGGGGGGGGTGGTGGGGGTGAGGGCAGCACTTGTAGTCCAGCAGTCAGTTTGTCTGAAAGCTACAGGCTCTCTTTTTTTTTTCTTCTTTCACTTGCACGTGTGCACGTCGTACACGCGCACGCACTCCTGACAGCTGACGTAGCAGCACCAGTGGAAGATGCAGTGACACTTCTCCTTGCGCTTCTCAGTCCGGGTGTTGTGGCCGCGGCCGCAGCACAGCAGGTCGCAGCCCTCGATGCCGTGCGACGACACGTTGCAGACCCGGTCCCGCGTGCCGAACGAGCCCGTCTCCGGGTTGGGCTCGCAGAAGTTGGGCGAGCCCTCGTAGTAGACCAGGTCGCGCTCGGTGGGGTGCTTGAAGAAGGCGTACTTGACCCGCAGCGTCTCCACCCAGCCGCGAGACTCCCGGTGCTTCTCCACCACCATCTCCGAGGCGCTGTCGTACTTGTCCTTCAGGTAGTCGCCCAGGATGCGGAAGTCCGGCTGCGCCCACCAGCAGGTCTTCACCTCGCAGCTCCCGGACAGGCCGTGGCATTTACAGCGCAGGTGCATGTGGTCCAGGATGGTCTGAAACACACGACACACACACACGTTCAATAAGAAAATCAGAGACAACATGGTCTAAAAACATGCCCTTTATATGCCGCTAAAATTATTTATTTATTTGATTAGGACATTGCATATTAATCAACATGTCAGCCAGAACATATGCCAGAGTTAGCATAGTTGCTGATTCACATCCGTTGTCCAAAGGCAAGTCATAACATAAGCTACAAAAAATATAGGCCTACCAGTATACCTACAAATAGATAAAACACAGTTTTACACAAAAAATAGAAAAATACAAAGACAAAAAGTTATGTATGAGAGCAGGTCTGGCTTGCTGTTTGTTTGTCTGTTGTGCAACCAGTAGCCTAAATTTGGCAGGACTCAAAAATTCAGGTGTCAGGCCAATGCAATTTGCCTTGCATGTTAATTTATGGTTTGCATTCCTAAATTTTCTGCTTTTGCTCCTAAAATCTTTAAGTTAGGGGGCCACTGTAGGCTACTCCTAGTAAAAGAGATGTAGTCTGGAGCCCTGATATATACAGTATATTTAGCATTGATCATTCACTGATGGTGAGAAAAGAAAAGAAAATGCATTGACCACCAAAATAAAAAACAGTGCACCAGCACTTCTAAATGGATGCTGTTGAGATGAGTTATTCATTGCTCTTGCATGGGTATTATATTGTGTCTTAGGTTTTTTCAGAGTAAACCATAAATTAGCCAGCCCTGGCCCATGTTTTGTTTTATTATATTTTTTGCAGCCACATCGACGCCTCGGTCGCAGCGAGATGCAGCCGTTTTGGCATTTCCCCTAATGCCCTATGGCTAGTCTGTCACTGGTCTAATAGAGGAGTTTATGAAACTAGAAAAAAAAAAAAGCCTCAGCCGCGGATCCAAATGTTCAATATGTTCCACATCATTTATCTTTATTAGTCAATAATACGGTGGCCCTGGAGGCTCAATGCACTGCAGCTCAAGAACACACATGCGGAGTCATGAATGAATGCTAACATGCACCTGCAATTACATGCACATGTTGCTAAATCAGGGGATAACTTGCAACACCTGCAGATAAAAAAACATCTCCTGCAAATTCAGGTGACGGACCCGGCTGGTGTGCATTTCTGCTCCATTTTCCTTGAGGTCAGAAGTTGTAAAGTTTGGATATGAGGTGAGTTTGTTTGGTTCAATATAATTCATGATGATTATTGTATACTGTTTTATTAGCTGGGTCTGTCGCTATTTTGTGTCCCCTGGGAACACCGTTTGTTGTCATATTGTAACTGCTCTCTGAATTTACAGCGCATTTGAGTATTTGCAGGTGTTTTCAGTGAATTTATCCTTCAGGGCCACCGTACTACTAACATCCCTAAAAACACTTCCTAGTGTTGGAGCCTTGGATCTGATACACTTTTTTTCACCTTTCAACTCTAACTGACACTGTAAAGGTGCATTCTTTTGGGTGGAGTCGTCCTTTAAAGTCTAATTAACTAAAAAAAATGCGCTGGTGAACTTTGATTTAATAAAGTTACTCAGCCGGTGTGTGGGGGCGGTCGGGCGGTCACCACCAGGCAGGATCTGATGGAGTTTTATGGTTAGACATTTTACAGGATCCTCAGTAACGCAGACGAAACGAAACCACTAAAGAGTCGTGGAGCAGGCCAAGAAAAACAATACGCCACTGGCTGCAATTTATTGAAGTGTCATGCAGCTGTGAAGTAAAGAGGGTCTGTGCTTCTGCTGCTGCTGCTAATTCCCTCTGAAGTCACTGGCTCACACCGTGAGCGTGCCGCCGCCGGGCATATTTTACCTTTTTGTGTTTTCGATTTTGTTGTGCTTTAATTCCACGGCTATATTTAGCTGCAGAATTCCCCCAGCTGGGGCGAAAGGCAGGTGGCTGTGGCACCTCTGGGTGAGTAAACGTGTGTGAAGAGGGGTGGATGGACCGGTGACATCACACTGTGAGCTTGTCATGCCAACATCAAGTCCCAGAGGCCCTCGGGGCTAAATAATGGAGCGTGAGAGGGCCAGGTGGAGAGGGGAGCAGCAGACTCCTGACAGTGCTGCTGTTCAGCGAGCTCCTGTGGTCTCTGACTGCTCCTGTGTGCTCAGATCAAAGGGCTGTCTTGTTGCCGTGTGGTCCCTCCATTTGCCCCTCAGCGAGCAGCCGGGGAGCCTATTTTCTCCCAGTGGTGACAGCAGCCAGTGATGTTTTAAGTCTGAGCTGATTTCCTTCTTTTCCCCCTCGACTCACTCGGGTTATTTGACTGTCAGGGAATTTTTTTCATTGGGATGCAAGGCATGAAAGGCGAGGTGTGTGTATGTGTGTAAGTAAGTGTGTGTGTGTGTGTGAGGGTGTTGCCGAGATGAGTAATTAACCAGTCATTCAAAGTCAAGTGCTCATTTTTAGGTGGAAGCTCAGAAATGTGCGGACAAGTCAAATCCCAAATCCCTGCCCGTCATCTGAACAATTAGCGATCCCCAACAATATAACTCCAACGCTGCGCTGAGACAGTCGGGCCTTTGTCCATTGTTTACCGCGTCTCGGTTTCAGCTTTCACCTCCTGCACTTATTTATAACGCAGGTTGTGCTGAGGTTGTCTAATTAATGTGATGAATAATGGCGCAGACTGCACCTCGGGACTCAACAATGGTACCTGAGGCTATCTTACAGAGTCTTCCAGATCACTTTATTCCCATGGTGTGAACTCAGGGCCCCAGATTACCCCTAAATTTTGCGACAGTGCAAGTACATTTTTCATCTTCTTGATGTGCAACCAGTAATTTTAGTGAAACGTGGAAGGAGCAACTCAAAGAATCTGGAAAAATGAAAAGGAAATATGAGTAGTTGCTTTGCAAGTTGATTTACGCCCCTAACTTTTCTACTTGCGCTCCTAAACTTCCTAACTTTGTGAAACTGTTCGTTGGCGACGACTTCCTGCCTCAACATAAAAACATTCCTGTGCACAAATCCTGGACCGTAAAGAAATGGTTTTCCCAGTTTGGTGTGGAGGAAGTTCACAGGCAAGTCTACAGCCACGACCTCATCCATCAACTATGGGATGAACCACAACACCGACTGAGAACTGGATCTAATCGACAGTCAAGCTCTCCAGTCCTCTTGTGGCCTTTTTCAAGATTTCGTCAGGTCTTCCCCGACATGCAGATACATTCTATTGGCTATGGCGAGTATATTAACACAGAATACAGAAGCACATCCTTGCACCAGCTCTTCAGATAATTTTAAATGTGTTTACCGTGCGTCCCGCCTCGTTGTTGTGCCGGTTCATTGCCGAGCGAGCGTCTGGACGGTTCTCCCTGGCGTCGGCGAACTCTCTTGACACCAGCACCCCAAACTCTGCATCCTCGCTGCAGCCGCCCCACTTCCAGCCTTCCCCCGGCGGTCCCTTGTGGTGGGAGTCGCAGCCGCACATGGTGGACGTGCCCTCGGCGCAGGAGCGAGTCACCGCGAACGCGACACCCGCTGAGGCTATGGCGTGGACAAACGCCGACTCTCTGGTTGCTGAGAAAGACACATGAAGGACAGACATGAAGACAGAGAGACAGACGGGGAGCGTGTCAGTCATGTGCTGAGCATGGACAAGGCGGTCTGTAACTGCTGCCAACATCCAGACAGAGGTACTGAAAGGGATTCTTCCAGGCAAAGGCCTTTTAACACAACTTTTCATCTTTCAGACGGCACATATATGTAGCTGGGAAAACACACAGACAAAGCCTGAAGAAAAACACTGACGTACACAGGTCACAGTCTTAACGTCATCGTCATCATCATCATCATCACAGACGAGGAAGCTCATTGAGGACACATGAAGCAGCCCGAGCAGAGTCCCTGCAGTGACATCAGCCCATTGTGGTTGTGTCAGGAGGGCCTAACGCTCAGTGGGATCTCAGTGACCTCCTGTCATCCCTGAGGTGTGCTGCTTTGCATCTGGATAGTGTTTCAGGAATGTTGTCACCCCCCACCCCCCAACCCCACCTCCTCCTCCTCCACCACCCTCCCACCCTCCTACCTTTTCCCAGTTCTGAGCCCTTAAGGCCCTCTGGTGAAACCTAGCAGTGTGTCGGCCTGTTTCTTTTCTGCACTGAGGGATGGAGTTACACCTCCTTTGAAGGCAACAGCTTATTATGTAACCAGACACCATTGTTTCACAATCACAGCACACTTACCGTGGCTCAGCCATTACCCTCGACCAGCTCGGTTACAGACACACACAGGTATGCGGAGGCGTTCGTGAGCAGCTGCAGTGGCAGCGGTGGTGGTTGGCGGCGGTGGTGGCCTGACTTCTCAAGAGCATCAAGTGACCTCGATTTGGGATGACGACGAGGTTTAAAATTTGTACGAACACAACCAGAGAATTAACATCGTATTTTACCGACCGCAAAAGCAGCTGAGGTCAGAAACTCCCTCAGTGTGTCCACTGCCAAAGAAGCTTTCAAGACCCAATCTGACAAAGCCACACACAAATTTTTACTAATGTCTGACTGGAAACGAGTCATATTCTCCCATCCTCAAGCAAAATGAAATAAAACCTGCCCGTGGAGCTAAAATCATCAGGAGGATCAGTCTTAATCATCCAGTATTTCTTTATTTTATGATAGAAACGTCGTCTCCCATTCGGTGCATCTTATTAAATAGCCCGTAAAAGATACCGTATTTATCTAAATCTCCAGAGAACCCTCGCATGATTGGATGACACGCAGTCCTCAGGTTGGGCATCCCTGCTCACCCTGGCAAGCCTGACTGGGCCCTCCACAACATGGGCCTGTGAGCCCTGGGCCCCTGGAGCTCTGGCTGTTAGCCAAGGCTAGCGCTGCTCCTGCTACCTGCTGGGCCCATCAATCCGCCTTTGTTTCCCTTGTGTCACACTGTATTATCCACACAAAGGGCCCAGCGACTCGCGCCCCCACAGCCCCGCTCTGCCCGGAGCTGGCATTCCCCAAAACTCCCCTCTAACTCCCTCCTCCCTGCTCTCCCTCCAGCCACCCCTCCGCCAACACCCTGAGCTGAAATCCCATACACCACCACCACCGCACCACCACCACCCACCACAGGACCTCCACCCCCCACTTCCTCCAGGCATCCACCAACAGCACCACCGTGGGCCAACGGTGCTGCGTACAGTGGCTGCTGCTGGTGCTGGGAGGTGATGGTGGTCGGTAGCGTTCCCCTTCTCTAACTCCAACACTTCCATTCATCATTCCCAAAGTGACACACTCTTCCTTCCTTCCTTCCCTCCTTCAGTCCTTCCTTCCTTTACTTCCCCGTCCCAGAGTGCACAGCCGGACTAGGTTGGGAGAGATCCCCTTTCAGCCTGTTTTCATGACAGAGTCAAAAGGGCGTGTGAATGGGGCGTCCGTGGGAGCTGGACTGTGTGAGGCGCGCACTGGTCTTCATGCACAGTAGGGGTTGAGCGGAGCCCCCCGGCCCTTTTCTATTGCCTGTAATCTCATTTGGCCTCCCCTCTCCCTTTTATTTGACTGAGGAGCTTGGACTGCTCACACTGCCCATTTCTGCCCAGATTCCTTCCCCTCTGACACACAGGGTAATTCATTTCCAATCAGCAGCCTCACTCACAACACACAAACTTCTACCTTTATAATTAGGCACTGCGAGGCCTAAAGCGGGACACCTGCGCCTATTGTTCCCCCCCCTACTGTCAAAGTTTAGCGGGGATGTTTAAGGGACAATTAGTATTCTGCGTGTGAAGCGGCTGATGGATGTCTCCAGTATATCAGCTGTACTTGTCAGGCACTGTTGATAGATTCACCACGCTGACCCTCTTTCATGTACGAGAGTGTAAACACGGTTGGGAAAGCCGAACAGAAGCCCGACTCGACTCGACTCTGAAGACAAATGCGGTATTGAAGGTAAAGATGGATGGCGGCTGAATAATGTGTCAGTGCTTGTACCTGCGCTCATTTCTCACTGCAGCCAGGAAAGGTGTATATTATTGTAATTGCCCTAGTTAGTCAACAAAGACCAAGAGAACAGGCAGGGTTGAGCCTTAGGGTGCAAAACTGGTGAATGCTACGTTCTGTAACAGCTTGCAGTAGCCGACTTTTTATAGTTGGGTGTTGTTTGGCACAGATCATTCAGATTACACTTTAATCCTTAGATATGTACATTACATCATTACAAACACAGCCGTCAGATTAATGGGACCCTTCCTTTCTGTTCTTGTGCTTCAAAGAAAAACGAAAAAAGACAGTGCCTACCTTTATCTAACACGGGGCCAAAGATGGCGAGGTTGTCCTTGATGGTGGTGCAGTTCCACCGGCGGCCCCTGAACTGGTGCTGGCATTCCTGGATCCCCAGCTTCACACCTTCAGCGACGCTGGGCATGATCTCGATGTAGTTGCGACAGAATCGCAGCTGCTTGGGCACCAGGCCGGGGATGGAGCCGCACAAGATGGGTTGGGAGCCCAGGGACGAGTACTGCTGCCCGAGGGCCAGGGACCTGAGACACACAGACGGAGAGGGAGGGCGTCACTGAATGAGGTCTGACAGTTAAAACATAGTTCTGCTGTTCTAACTAAATCCTTGTAAGGATCAGAAGTAGAAAAACCTACATGTTCCTGAAAGTACGGTCTCAGAAACGTATCCCACACAAGCTCAGTTTAGTATCTTTTGTATCGGCCCTGGTGCTTTTACAAGTGTAAAGAATGTGGGAATTAAAACTGCTTGTCTCACAGTACAAGTCTGTGCCCTCCATGAACTCAAGCCCCACAATAGCAGCGATGGTGACCTGCCAGGGAGGCCTCCGTGAAAGGCAACCTGCTCTACAAGAGGGACCTCCTCTTCTTCTGTGTTCATTAATCTCAGGTTTAACTGTAAGCGCAGCTCTGTAACAATACGCCGATTCATACTCGAGTGTTTTATTGACTTATCTGCTTAATGTAGTTTATACTAAGAGCTTCTGTTTATTTTGTCTCCTTTTTTTCCAGCAGAGGTGAGAAAAGGGAGGGGGGGGGGGGGCAGGCTAATAGGCCCACTTCAGGGCAGGGATACAAGCTATTAGTACTGACTTTTCAAAGTGTTCCCACTTGTTAGCATACACAGATCTGCTGATCTAACAGATAACGCACCAGAACCTGTCTGCTTAGTTTAGGAAAAGCCCCCTCATGCAATTTCAGAATAGACGAGAACACCTGCCTTTGCAGTTTCATCATTAATTTGTGGTTTCCTCTGGAGTTTGATGTTTTTTTAAAGAGTGACAGCGTGTGCAGCTGAACTTGTTACTGATGGACATAAAAAAAAATCTGACATATCTGAAGCTGCGCTCTCCTCACCAGAAGGCCCGTGCAGATGTGCCTAAGCAGGGATTAATCACCACAACGAGACAGCCAAGACCAGCCTGTGATGCCAGAAACCATTATAGTTTCATTCAGGTAATTAATTTTAATTGCTTTCTTTTTGATTTTTTCTTTCTTGAAATAGAAGAGAGAGCGAGAAAACATGTTTGCCGCACCCGTGTTTTAACATGTTTTTTGTGATGACAAGCTTAAACAAAACTGCACGGTTTCTTCCAGCAGCTCGTGCTCGGTGCGTTTCAGAGAGACACAGAGTACACGTACATGTTTTAATGCAGCCCTGCATTCTTCAGAGGTGAGGATGACAACGATGACGAATGCAGCAGAAGCGCTGAGTGTGTTTAGGAGGTGAGGAGAAGCTGCGGACTCTTGCAGCACCTGGCCGAGTCTGGGCCGACATCGTGGCGCTGGAGGCCATGAGAGGATCACGGGACGGGATTGGAGGGAGGAGGGGGGGGCAATTGACACTGATCAGATCAGAGCGCCACTCAGGATGACCTCAGGACCCCCGCAGGGCGCAACCCAATCACAGCAGCCAACTGACTCTGACGGATGAGTGCGGCGCTGTGCCCCACCCCGACACAAAAGTCAAGCCATTGAAGTCACAAAAAAAATCCCCCCTCAGAAAAGTTCACAGCTCTTTTGCGCTTTTGCTTTCTGCTTATGGACACCACCAAAAACCTTACCCCCCCCAACCATATCCAAACACACACCCCTCCCCCACCTATCCATGCTCTGTTTTTGATCTCAAGTGAGCGTTGTTACAGCAGGTAGTGGAGCGTATACGCACCGAGACTCAACTCTGAGCTGTTTTGCCCTTTTTTTTTTCTTTCCAGCTGCTCTTATGGAAACATCTGATGATCACAAAATCAGCTGTGATCCACCGATACACAACAAAACAGCTCATATGTTTCAATTAGACACTGATCACTGCTCCTCAAACACAGGGTCCCGTTCCACGAAACTATCAAACGCTACTATGCGCCGGGAGGAAGAAAAAAACAAAAAACAAGTCTCTCATAGTTTGTCATATCCAACATAATAACTCAAACTTAAAATGCTGTTTTTCCCCCGATTTGATGTTCACATGCAAACTTAGTAATTTGATAGAGCTCATCAATCTCCATTTATGTCCTTGTCCTGCGTTTACCCAAGCGAAAGCAGCCACATTAGCTCATCTGCCAGTCCCAACCCCACCGACATCACTGAGTTCAAGCGTTGCTGACTTCACTCTGTCTGGTGACTGAGTGACTAAGGACCTTAATTACACTGTCTGCTAGTTTGGTTACTGCCCATTAATCTCTCAGTCACGGGATGGACCTCAGCGATTGATGCCCCCACTTCCCTCCCTCCCTCCCACCCTCGCTACTCTTGCACACAGCTTGGATTTGAACACAAGTGTCACATGCTGCACGATAACATCAGTAAAGTATCTCCTGCTCAAGTGAGATATCTTTGCAGTCAGACGGCCGTGCCAACATTTCAGGTTCCACTCAGGACAGCTCAGCTACTCGTCCGCAAGCCTGAAATACTGGCTCGGGCGGTGAATTTTAGGATTTCTGATGGAATCAATTAGCTAACCGCATGGGACTTTGTGGTGGCCATAGCATGTTTAGACCACAGGCTATGGATCTGCCAGCCTATTTGTCTTTGTTTGCGGAGGATGTGCATCATTTGATCCGTATGGACAGATGAGATGAAAGGGATATCTTTTTTGGCGAGGTGCTAATGAGAGTCTTAACCCTGAGGGGTTATGAGGCATATCGTGCAAACACACTCACACGCAGACGCATGCATGTCGACCACATGTGTGCCATGCTGATCCTGCCTGCTTTGCCTCACTTCTCGGAAGCCACAAGCAACGTGTCTCAACCGAGTGAGGGAGGCAGCAGACGCAGGAAAAACCTCCACAGAGGCAGAATGCCGGGGGAATCTGCTGCAGGGGACGAGACGAGCAGCAGAGCAGCAGCGAACTGCAGGGCTTGGCAGGTGCATGCTCAGGCAGGTCCGTATGGGGCCTCTGCTGGCCTGAGGGGGTTTACGGCATGGTTGGGGGTTTTCTCAGTATCTAAACTGGGCTGATGTGAAAGTATGATGGGCTGCTGAAAACCACAGAAATGAAGCAGAGGAAACAAAGGGATTCCACCACACACCTCGCTAAAGAGTGGAAATTCACGCAATCAAAACGATGACACTGTAAACAAAAACTTTTGACTCAGCCACTCCCAGCGCAATAAAAATCACCGCTGCAGTTTCTGCTGCTGCTGCTGCTGCTCGGTAGAAAAAGTGAGTTAAATCTTGTGGCTACTGTGAGAAATATGTTGCAGCTGCTTTGGTGGGAGGTCTGCATCACAGGGGTCAGTGTGAAGCACATGTCTGTGCACAGATGAGCTCTCTTTGTGTGACAGCCTCGTATGTCCAGAGGCACAAAAACTACCAGGTGACCCTCTGAACCTGTTGAGCAGAACATGACACCTGACCTCTCCTGCCTTCAGCCCCCACGGCCTGCAGGAACGGTTTGAAGTTCACGACCAGGGTTTTACATCGAGTATCAAAGAGCAGCAGCATTGATCTCTCCCGCCTGTTTCTGCCATTAATCACACACAAGGTCAGTACATGATCAGGTGCTCACGCTCGTTGTTGATGCTGCTGCAAAAGACTGTTGTTGGAGGCAAACGCCGACTCCACACTCTTAAGACCAGTCTAATACACAATAATGTTAATGTATAGCTCGAGATCTCCTCGCTATAGTATATACTATACACCTGGTTCAGAGCACTTGAAGTTATTGTCGGCCTACCTGTCTAAACCTGGGGAATAAATTCATGCATTTTCTTTTCCTCACCGTGAGAGTTTCAGGGTCAAAGTAAGGCAGCCATATTGAATAATTTAGCATTTTTATCATCTTTCATCATGCATACTTTTTGTTCTGATGTGATAACCTTCAAAACTTTAAAGAAAGTTTTCTCATATGACCTGTTAGCTTTGTCTTAGCTCTCTGTTTATTCTGTCATTTCCCTCCAAACAGGTCACAAGCAAAGTAGCCATCGACTGCTCTGTGCTCCCATCATTGGAACAAGAAGCAGCTTCCTAAGGTAAATAATGACAGATCAAAGATGGTTGGTTTCCACTAGTGTGAGATGCAGCGTCTCTGCAGCAGAATCAGTGTAACAGCACATTGTAGCTAAGGTATCAAAAGCTGAAATTATCGGTATCTAGACAAAACAGCTCCTGTTCGGATTGCATTATTATTGAGATAATATTAGCTTGCATGCATTGAGAATGAGTGAGTTGCATGTGTTCATAAGCTGCAGACTGCAAAATGCAAAGTGTAAATGTTGTAACGTATGCAGACAGCATATACAACAGCGCTGCATCATGAAGGTTTGTTAAGTGTTTGAAGCTGAGGTGTTGATTCAACGTCTTAATGATTCAGTTTGCTGCAGACATGTTGTGGTTCTGTCAGTTTACAGTTCATTATAATCTTCCTGAGTTGTGGTTCTGTCAATTTAATTCTCATCTCATCTCTGTGATGGAGACTAAACATCAGAACCAGCCCTGGTTCCTGCTGAAGTGTCTCGTCCTTTGAACGCAGGTCGGAAAAGACTCGTTCAATTCACGTTGGCTGGAGTGAATCTAAAGTTTTCAGTCTTTGATAGTTCACTACAAAGAAAAGTCTGTCACAATCCATCCCTCCATCATTCCTCCTGAGGCGCTATGTTCTTCACAGACTTCATGGAAACCTGTGTTGAAGCCAGGGAGAGCGAACGACACGGCTCTGTTGCTACTTGCAGTTTCCCCACTTCCAGCGAGGTTATCGCATAAGGTGGACGCCTCGTGCGTAATGCCCACAGCGGCAGCGGGAGCCTTTGTTCTGAGCCAGGGCTGCTGCCGCTGCTGAACATGCTGAAAACTGTTACACACTCAACGATGATATAATTTTCCATTTGGTTTAATCACAAGCCGGGACACTCTCCAGGCTGCTGACAGGTCAGGTGGAGAGGCACGGCTGATGATGTAGTCAACAACGTGGAGGAGGTGGAGGCTGCAGGTGGAGTTAATGGTTTCATTTTGGATCTGTTTGGTCAAATTAAAGGATTTTAATTGTCGTCAGATCTTTTTTTATTCCCCGTCCCAACAAAGAGCAATGTGGTTGGCTCTTAAATATGAACTCAAAGCTACAGATAAATATAATCAATGAGGGATTTGAGAGGATTTGGCCCGGGAGCCTCTTTCTCATTAAAGACAAACGAACACTGTTAGTTCAGGCTGAGTTTGTACCAAGTGTGTTCTGCACCTTCAGGCTGCACAGAAAAAAGAAAAAAAAAAGCCGTAGCCTGAGAACATTGTTTGCATTAAACTCCAGTCTACCTCTAATTTACCTCTATATGTCGACGACGCAGACTCAAACTTGTCAGATTCGCCTGGAGGGCCGTCACGCTGCTAAACGAGGAGGAAGTCGAGAAGACGTGCAACTGAAAACACCGCCACCAGAATCTCATTTGTAAATCCCACAACAGAGTCCGCAGAGAGACACAGGAGAGACGAGAGAGAGATAAAGACGCTCGGAAGAGAGTAAGTGGGCCAAGGAAAGTTGCCGGCTTTGCCCGAGGATGGGACTTTTCCTGGTGGAGGCTGGAATGCAAAGCTTCCCCGTCTGTGTTTTGTTGTCTCCTCTTTTACTTTGGCACACTTTTGATTTGTAGTCCAACAGCTCCTGGCTGATCAGATAAAAAATGACAAGACCCCTGAAAAATGTTCCAACCTGTTCTTTCTTTCTTTCTTTCTACCTCTCCTCTCCTCTCTCTGCAGACTGATGTGGAGAGAGTGTGGAGTTGGGACAGGGAGCCCCTGCAGTCACAAATATGGAGACGTGATGAGGGAAACTGAACAGGGTATAAACTTGTAAACCTGCCTGTCAGGGAGTGAATGAGAGCACAGGAGAGTGTGTACGAGGCTCTTGACAAACTGGAAGCCTGGTGCGTTGGTCTGCCATGCTGCCTGGAGGTGGACACGGCACGACACAACAGAGTCTGAGCTGTTGTCTCGCTAGAAAAAAAAAAAAAAAGAGGACGGAGCTCGTCTGAATGAGTCTTGAGGGACTGTGAATAAACCACAAGCTCAAACAGAGCATTGTTCCCTGACACTCGCTCATTAGCGGCTGCTTGTTGGCACTGCTGCTTGAATTCTCTGCAGCAATGCATCCTATGCAAATCATAACTCGTAATAGATTCTCTGGAATCTGCTGTTTGTATGTTAGGAATTTTCTCTCTGTGGAGATTTCAAACAAGACCTCAGAGGTAATTAAACATCCCAACTTTTTTTTAAAAAGTAAGAAAACAAATGAAACAACCCTGACCTCAGATCTGCTGCAGGCTCCCACCTCTGTGATAATGCACCCTAATGCAGATTCATGCAAACAGAGTCTCCTTTTTGATCTGACGCTGCCTTTTTCTTCCATTTTATGCAGAAACATGCATCAGAAATGAACTGAAACTCAAAAACTCAACTTTGGATGAAGAGCTACCGAGCGATCGCCCTCTCTTCATCTCCTCTTGTTTGCTTTGACCTGGTCAGCGACCTGAGGGCTTCACCTGTGCAGGTGTGATCTGCACATCTCTGTCACTCGCTGACCCCGTGTGCTGGAGAAACTGCTCCCTGCTAATAATTAACCTCTGTAACAAGCCATACAGGTGAGATCAGCCAGGTAATGAAGACTTTAAATATCTATGTGTGTGTGCTTGTGTGTGTGTGTGTACCTCCACACGTGTCCCCTAATGATCTCCTTGCCTCTGGCCATTGCTGTTTTCCCTTTGAGGAACTGTCCTGGCCTGTGTTTTAGTGCACCTAATAGCTGTGCACAGGGGGACTTTGTCATTTCCTACAAGAGCACTTTGCATGTCCTTTGATGGTGGCTGAAGATTAGGACTCGCCCTCGCTGCTTTGAAATACCACTCTCCTTTGAACCTCTCACCTAGCCTGCATGGGGCTGGCTGCATAACGCCGAGCAGAGGACGCTCTCGTAACAGATTTGTTTGGAGCTGAGATATATTTATCTATCGTGATTTGATTATCTTTTTTTTTAATTAGAATATGGAAATTTATTAAAATGCACCAGTCAAATTAAAGAAAGTGTGATCTTGAGGCCTCTGCAGACGGATGCACCTGCTCTTCATCACACCTTTCATGTTTATTGGGAACACGCTCCTTAGATTTCCCTGGATGCCTGCGGACATTTTGGGATTTTTGGCCCAAAATTGCCTTTGACCCCCGGCCGGCTCCGTGGCCATTCATATAAAGGGGGAACCCTAAAGTTTCCTATGAATGACATTCTTCTTCTTCTTCTTCTTCTTCTGGACTTTTTTCCCCCCCTCCGCCCTCCGTCCAGGAATAATGCCCCGAACATCCTTGATCTTTTCACACGGGGACGACAGACGGAGGATTTTCTCGCAGTAACAATCATTTAAGTGATCCCTTCGCCAACGGTAGGGGCCGAAGATTGGATTGAGGGGTGGGGGGGCGCTGGAGGTTCAGAAGAGAGGAGGGGGGGGTGTCGCAGTCAGATAATGACATTCCTGAGACCCAGAGATGGACTCTAGAGCCCCCTCTCTAAGCCGCTCAGGTTGAACTGGAAAGGTCTGTGTATAGACCGGGCAGTTTGGTTAAACCTAGACAGCTTTGCTTGAGACCTCTCGAGAGGTTGCGGCGCTCATATTGTTGAGGCCCCCGCCGGTCCCGGAGCTTCCACAAGTACAAGCAAACACAATGTTGGTCAGGAAGCTGCATTTAGGCTCAAACATGCTTCAATATTTAATTAAAGGAAGGCATAATTAAATCGCTGAGGCTTTAGTGTTGCAGAAGAAGTGAATTAAAAAGCAACATGTTTTATTCATAGCAGGGCCGGACTGAAGCTGATGCTCCACCTGAGTGGAAGTCCCGTCTAGGTGTGTTAATGCAAAGAAATATTTAAAGTTTGCATCAACTAAATGTGCATCTGTCAATCTTCTGCAGGTGAGGGTTTGCAGGGGAGCTGAGCTGAAATTGCACTGAGCTCCAGACAAAACGAGCATCAAGTGCGAGGCGTCGTTCCTCGCTGCAGATTGAACAGCGGTGATGAAAACACAGGATTAGGAGAATCAGAGTTCAAACATCTCGTGGCCGTGCAGGCGTGACACGACAGAGTTAAAGCCGTTTTAATCACCGCCGAAGCTGCTTGGACCGAATTCAGCCGAGGTGGTGATTCCTCCGCGCTGAAAGTCACTGTCATCATTCACTTACACCCGCGGCTGCTGTTTATGCAAGAGCACAAACACAGTGCAGCAGGCCGGCCGGCTGGCTGGCTGGCTGGCGGGCTGACAGACGGAGCTGCTGCTTCTGGAAGCCTGCTCCGACTTCACACAGTGACGCTTATGAACAGCGTTATTATGTCACAGTCCTCGGCCTCAAGTCTGATACGGGTCAGAAGGTGAAACCAGAACATGGCACTAAATCCCAACAACACATGCTTTTTCATCCCGGAGCTGCGCTGCAAAACGCCGGTGTTGTCAGATAATTGGACCGGAGACGCCGCGAGACCTGTGGATTAACACGCGGGTCGGAGCCGAATCTCCGAGATGTCACGAATTCTCCCCCCCAAACCCACAGATTTCTGCCCCGTCCTACTACTGTTTTCCCAGCATCCTCGACATTCTTGCATTTCAAGAGAGCGATTTACTGCTCGGCCTCACCTCTCCAAACCCACCTCATTAGTTTGCTATGCCTCTTTCTGTCGACTACACCTCATCTTCATCTCCTTCGCATATGTGCATATCACTGAGAGTTATTTATGCTCTGTTTTGTTTTCAACACCCCGTCTTGTAAAAGCAAAGGGCTGCCAGGCATGGAGCAGCAGTCAAAGCTCCCCTCTCCCCTCCAACCCGTCCCACCGTGGCTTGAGAATTTATGGCCGAGTCATCGCCCCTGAGACAGAAGCCGAGAGGAGCCTCCTCCGCCCGGGCCCTCGCTGAAACTCTGCACCTTCTCTCTCCTCTCTTCTCTTCTCCCTCGGCTGACGCACCACCTCATTTTGTCACCTTTTGGACGCGTCCAACACCGCGGGGCGATGCCACTGACAGCGCCGTTTGACACCCATTCCTCAGCACCTGCCCAATCACCTGGAGCTACGGCGGACGGCTTCTCATCTCTCTCAGCTTCTCAGTTAGCCGCCACCCTCCTCCTCCTTCCTCCTTCCTCCTCCTCCTTCCTCGTTCTCCTACACCTTCTACCGACCCCACTTCAAAATTTGTTACCCAAATCAAAGGTGGCGCTCATTGTTAAGGTTCGAACATTATACCAGTGTCATGTAAGCTCCTTAAAACAGGACAGCTGCAGGTAATTCACATGGAGGGAGAGAATCCAGGCTCTTTGTCACCGGTGTCTGATGGTTCCTACTGAAGCCAGGAGTGGGTGTAAAGTCCTCTTTGCCATTAACACTTCAGCCCTGTGGCCTGTGTATGTGTGTATGTGTGAGCGTGTATGTGTGTGTGTGTGCTTGGCAGCTGCCTGCTCTGTAAATGAAACCAGAAGATGCTCGCGGTTTGGACAGCAGTGTGTGTGCTGGGACCATATGCTATAGTTGGGGCTACTAAAAAAGTGCAGTAGCTCTGACAAGTATTGTGTCGCGAGCCAAAAGAGCTTTGTCATACGCCCACGCAAATATCACCAAAATAGAAGCTTTATGTTACAAAAGGAGACCAGGAGCTATGAGGTCAGCTGCATGTAGCTGCATTCGTAATGAGATAAACCTCTAAATTTCAGTTGCTGGTGCCAAAAGCGATCTGGGATAATTTAACAAAGAATAAAACCCTGCGGCACCAAAACATATTGTCTCCTGACAAATCCGTAGTGGAGGGGGTGAATTGTGGTACAATTGAAAAGCAAAATGATATGCTTAACTGTGTGTGTCTGTGTGTGTTTTTTTTTAAATAATAATGGATTGATTTAATTTCAGCTGATGATGCCACTGCAACATTTTTAATATTTTTTTAAATCAATGCATGTCATAGATAAAAAAAAAAAAAAAATCTAATCACCTAAAGATTAATTTCTCGGCAGGTTTTGGAGGCCGGCGGCCTGAATGACGCACAATAGCCAACAAAACAAAACAAACTTGCATGTCCTAAAGCAAAAATTAACAGAAATTTAATTTTTTCTTCAATTTTTTAAATATATTTTATCTTTTTTTAAGGCTTTGTTGAGTTTCTCTGAGCAGCGGCAGCATCCTTACGCTGTCATTGTCACTCAGCAGCTGCCACAATTTATACATAATGATAATAATAATAATGAATGATCCTGTTGACCTGTTGTTTGTGTGGAAATGCCGCATCACGCTGCTGCTGTGTGGACATTTCACATCCACATGCACATCCTTTTCTTTTCTTTTTTTTTTAAAGCAGATTTCTACGCATTATGATAATAATTTACTGTTTCCCACACACGCACACCCCAAAACTACAAATACATGCTCCAATATGATAAATTGACATGAGTGTGGAGGGGAAAAAAGAACGGCGAGCCTTTTCCGTTACACTAGTATTTGAGGTTAAGATTCTTTGGACTGGGCCGGAGAACATTTTTCCACGCAGTCAACTGAAAGTGCACATTCTGCCCTCTCAGAAATGATCATTTGACCAAAAAACACACACTCACACACTCTCTCACTCTCTCTCTCTATAGGGTCTTGATGCTGAAACTGTGGATTTGTACTCACCACCAGATGGGATAGCCTCCAAGCACCCGTGAGCTGGACAACCACACACACATCAAATATCCAATCAGATACAAATCCATGAGGTAAGCCTTGGTTGGAAGTGTGTTGGAAGTGTTGTGTGTGGTGTGGAGTGGGAGAGAGAGGGCAAATGGATCAATACATGGAACTTCCAGTAGGCAATGAAGAAGAAGAAGTAGTAGAAGAAGAAGAGTTTCCAGGAAGAGGAAAAAAAAAAATTAAAAAAAAAAAAAAAAAAGAAGCTTTAGGGCAGCTTGATTGTTGAATGAGGGGAAAATTAAAATGATATTGCAAAAGAAAAAAAAATCTTCCTCCTGTTTTCCCCCCTTTCTTTGAGTCGGGCCAGGAAAGTGTGTCTGTCTCCTAGTAGTTAAGAGAATAAGTGTCTCTTACACACATGCACACACGCTCCTACCCGTCCTCTCCTTCCCTCCCTCTCTCTGAGGTTCTTCCCTAAGGTAGATATCTTTTTCTCTCTCTCTCTACTTTTTTCTCCCTCAGGATGCCTCATCCACAGGCCCAATATTAAAGGGGGGGTGGAGGAGGAGGAGAAGGAGGAGGGAGGGAGAGAGGGAGGGGAGGGGGGATGAGGTTTTTTGGAGATGTCAGCTGGCAAGCCAATCACAGAAGATGGCCTTAGGTTACGAAAAAAAAATTATTATTCGTTCCCATCTGTCAATCACACGCCACCCCCTGGTAATGTGGAAAAGAAAGGAAAGAGTGAAAAGAGGGAGGGAGGGAAGGAGGGAGGGAGGGAGGGAGGGAAATGGGAGAGGGAGGTATAGGGAGGGACACGAGAAAAAGGTAGAGCAGACTTGTTACTCAACTTGTTTCATACGTGATCGCTGGAGCGGGAGGAAAAAAGATAACAATAACAACAACAGTGATAATAATAATTCATAACAATTCAAAGTGTCTGAGAAGGAAGGTGAAGCTGACGGAGGACAGTCAGCCCCCCCCCCTCCTACCTCATAACCCCCCACCATGTTGACATATTGATTTTTAGGGGTTGTGCCCTGACTAATTGATCCGGATATACCGCCGCTACGTCGTGCATACAGTTGCACCGCTGCGTCCGTATACAGTGAATTTTCTAAATTGTTGTCCGCCCACCCCAACAGGAGGGGAGGACATAAAAGGGAGGAGGATCAGGGTTGAAGGAGGGGAGAAGGGGGGGGCACAATAAAGCCATAAACTGTGGTGGTGGCTGGGCCAGGCATGCAGGGGTTATATGCTTCAGCGGCCCAAAGGCAACACATTTTACATCAATACTATTGTCATTCTGATGGGCTGTGGGGCGAGCAGCCGTGGGACAAGGAGTGGGGGAGTCGGGGGGAGTGGAGGAGGGAGGAGGAGGGAGATAGAGAGTGAGTGAAGGAGGAGGAGGGTGGGGACACTTGTGATGGACTTAGCCTGAAGAAGTAACCATGCATTTGATTCACATACAAGGAAACTGATGGGGGCGACGAATACAAACAAGACGCCGGCCGGGGGCTGAGATCAAACAGAGCCGGTTGTGGAGATAAGAATCTATAGTTAAGAGTGTGTGTTGTGTTGTGTTGTGTTGTGTAGTCTGTGTGTGTTTTGTTTTTTGTCTCAGAGGATTATCAGTGTGTGAGTCGTCACGGAAAGACTGACCACCAAAGACGAGACCGCTGTGAAAACCAGTAATGAAGGGGTTCATCAGGGCGAATTTCAAACTGGACTTCACTTTTTCTGACAGTGAAGCTCTGAAGTGTCTTTAACTTTTCTTTTTCTTTTTTTTTCTTTCTTTTTTTTTTCACCTTCACACCAGCCGTCAGCTCCGTGACCTCTTAAAAGCCCTGAGATGTTATTGAACAAGTGTGTGGTTCAATTCGGACTCATAATCCTCAAAATCAAGTGTAAATCAAAACATATGTTAAGATGTAAATCACCCCCTCTCGTTTTTTTTTTTTTTTTTTGCACATGTACAGTAGTTTTTGATGTGCAGATTGAACACTTTCACACCGCGTCCTCGTCCTCAGGCCAGATGGATTACCTGGTGGTAGATTTCACAGCCATATGGAGAGCAGCCTTTGGGAGGTCTGGTTCCAAGTAAGAGAAGAGAGGTCAGAACACGTTCATTGACGAATGTCCATTATTGATTTTTATCCCATAAGATGCAGCAAAAAAAAATCTAATATCAATCTGATACCTGCTGTTAAAGGCATAGTTCAACATTTTGGCAAATTAGCCCATTAATCCATATAGTCATAGCAGTAGGTTTGATACCTTTAATTGTCGGTGCAAGCTATTTTTAGAACGGCGGAGCAGAGCTGTGAGCTTCTCAGAGCTACGCTATGGAGGCTCATGGGATTTCTTGGTTTCCCCTTCATCAAACTCATCAAATACACAATCCAACAACTCCACAACGCTCTGGTGGACAAGTTGTGACCTGCACATTCACCACGCTATGAGATAATAACACAACGTTACCACACAGAGTTGTTTTAGAGGGAAATGCAGAGACTGTTGATGAAAAACTGTCCCAGAAGTCAACGTGCATCAGAAGTTTTGTATAAATTTACCTCAAATACAACTCTGTCTCCTAACGTTACATTATTTTCTCATAGTGTGGTGAACGTGCAGGTCACAACTTGTCTTTGAGAGCATTTTGGAGTTGCTGGGTCGTGTATTTGATGAGGAAAACCAAGCGATCCCAAATCAAGGTAACAAACCTATACTATGCTATGACTATAGCGATTATGGGCCGATTGCCAAAAATGTTGAACTATCCCTTTAAAGTGACAGGTGACTTTCACTGTGGCCAAACAAACACAAACTCAAGTGAGTTTAAAAGCAGCTGCAGTGTTTGTGCTCGAGCAGCGTATCACACTTGTCTCCCCCTCTGATGTCTGCAGCCCTGGGGGCCGCGGCCTCCTCTCTGCCCGGGGACCTGCAGGGCACGACTGAGCCCGGCCGACCCAGGAGAGGGTGTAGGAGTGGGGGTGTGTGTGTGTGTGTGTGGGGGGGGCTGCTGGAAGGTCGCTCAGCAGGGGCTGGGAGTGCGCGGCTCTGCAGAGAAGAGGCCGAGTGCCCACCGCAGTCTGGAGGTCAGCGGTGGAGTGGCCCCCGTCACACACCCCTCCTGTGTTTTATTCCTCCATAACAAAGAAGGTAGGGGAAGCAGGCAGTGACTGAGCAGCACTCGACCTACCGCTCTGTTTTTGAAGGGAGGGGTGTATATGTATGTGTATGTGTGTGTGCAGAGAGGAGGAGGAGGGGGGGGTTTCCTCCAAGTCTCTAAATGTGACAATAATTGATAGATATCTTTGTGCGAGTTGTGTGAAGCCCGTCTCCAGCCAGTCTTAGTGGGGAGTCTTCTACATTATACCAATAAAGACGTCTCTTCGCTGCCTCCAGGCACGGTGCGATATGTCACGGCCGCGCTGACAATGAGGCAGGTCTGTTTTCGATCAAGAACATTGTCGTGCGTTACGGCATCGTCAAAAATGTGCCTAGCTCAGCTGCAGGATTTGGATGACAGTTGCTCTGTAGGAGCGATAGACGGTGCGCAGGCAGGGCCAACGCAGGGATGGAGGAGGAGGAGGAGGGTAGAGGAGGGGAGAGGGAATGTGACAGAGGTCTGATTTATGAGCGCAGGCGAAGGAATCAGTCTGCGGTCTGCATCTGAACAACATTGAAACCACGTTTTCCCAGGTTGAGGCCACAAGTGCAGAGCGAACCGTCTGGAGAGGCAACGACCGCTGAGGTCAAGAAGAAAACGACAACGAGCTGTTGGTTGTTGGTTGTTGTGAGTGGTGGTGTGTTGTGGAGATCGGTGCGGGGAGAGGAGGGGGGAAAGGCCTCGGTGTCTGCATCAGTAGGTGCACATGGAGGAGGGGGCTCACACAGAGGTCCCCTACCGGGCCGGTTTCTACGGTGACCTGAGAAAGGCCGTAACCAGGTCCGGCTCTTTCTCAGGCCTAATCAGCGTATTACCACAAAGAAGGACATGTGTTCGCCCCCCCTCCACCACCACCACCACCACCCCGCCCCTCCCACCCCTCCACCCTCCCTACTCAATCCGACCAGCATGGCTGGACACAGGCAGCCAATAAAACCAGGATTAGGAGGGTATCTACACACACTGGGGCTGAAGCGAAAAAGTTTCTGAACACGCCCCGATTCCACCCTGCTCCGTTCACAAACTCCTTTTCATCGTCTCTCTCCCTCTCTCTCTCCCTCTCTCGCTCCTGCCATCGCTCACTTTATTTCACTTGCTCCCATGTTTATATCCGTCCTTTGCCTCTTCTTCCTTTCAGGGCCCTCGGCCTGTAAGCTCTTCACACAATGGGGCATCCAGAAATTACTCATTTTGCTGGAGCGGTGGTTGCAGCCCCCCCCCATCCTCCTCTCTTCATGCTCTGGATCCTGTGTGCTTTTTTTTTTTTTTTGGCTGTTATGATAATGAAACGTGCTCCATCACAATGACAAAGCTGCGTGCATGTGTTTTGGCTTTGCTGTTTGTGGAAGGGAGAGTTTATGTGAATTCACGCTCCTTTACATATTTTTGCATGAATTCACGCTCCTCCTCCCTGTAATGAAAGACGGAAACTCTTCCACTTGGGTTTCATGACCAGGAAACAGATCGCCTGATTAATTAAACCCAGATAATAATAATAATAATAATAGTGATAATAAAGGCCTGTATAGGAAGTATCATCATGTTCACCTCAGCGTCTTTGCTGATGTGTCCTGGAAATGAGGGGGGAGTGTTAAAGATGATATCAATGTCCTTTGTCAGGACTTTTTAGGACTGGGTGGAGGAGAAGGAGAAGGAGAAGGGGGGGCAAAGACGACAAGAACTCTTCCCCCCAAATAAACCTTTTTCATTAGAGCAGCAAACACTTCATCCCTCCGCTGTGTGAGCGAAGCCCTATTGGGTGTGTGTGTGAGTCACTCAGCGAGGTCCCACATGGAAGAGCATATAAACCCCTCAGCGGTCTTTAGCCGGACACTGAGGCGGCCTAATTAAAGGGCACTTAAGCCCCCACAATGTGCGACGGTGCAGGTTGGAGTCGGTGGGTGGGTGAGGAGAGGAGGGGAGCGTGAAGGGAGGGGGGACAGAATTCATGGCACTCGTAAACAAGGGGGGAATCCAGGACGGACGGAGGGGACAGAAGAGGGCTACATGCCAGAGACTTTGTTCACACAAGATGAAGAGTCAACAGCCTCGCTATCCCTCACCCCTCCTCAGCCATCCCCCCTAATAACCACCTTCTTCAGAGGAGCTGCGAACACAATGCCGTCCCACTCCCCTCCTCTTGCTCTCAATCACCGTCGGGACAATGAGGAGAGGAACCCCACCACTCACACTCACACTCACACCCCCTCCGCCGCCGCCGCCGCCGTCCCTCTGCCCCTCCCCGACCCCCAAACAGACACTTCTTTTATTGAAATTCTTTGGTGTTCTAATCCTCAGCTTCCTCCAGGGGCAATAATGGACTCCCTGCGTCAGCCTTTTCCAGCGGGGGCTATCATCCAAGCCTGCCTGGGTCACAAGTCCACCTCTCCCATTGGAGCAAAGTGGCCCCGGCACTGTCATTCCTGTCACATCCAGCTCATCCACAGCCCATAATAGCCCCCGCCGCTGCCATTGACCTTAAGAACACATTGAGAAAAAAATATTCTTAAATAGCATTTTCCACAACTTTGCAACCGGTAATCAAATAATCCGATGTCTTACCTTTCACATTTACAGAACAAGGTGGAAATATTTTTTAATTCCCCCCTTTTTTTCTTTTTTCTAAATGATATTTCTCAGCTTTATTCAATTTAAACAAATCCCCCTTTTGGCTTCACTGCGTCTTAGTTCATCTGTACACAACTCGGGGAGTTCACCGAGCGTGTTCACGACGTTGCCTAACAGTTGGCAGGAGAGCGTGGAAAATGCACAAAGTATGAAATATACTGGTTAAAATAAATTGTCAGCAAATTGCATAAGTGAAATGACAAGAGACTCAATGAATGCTGAGTAGAGATGAAGCTGTATGTTTGGAGTAATAAGAAGTGAAATATTACAGTGATCCGTTTTTATAAAGAAGAAATACCTCTCAGTAAGAAGCAGCAGCAGCACCACCACCGCCGCCGCCGCCGCCACCGCCACCGGGGACGGACTCAGACAATAACTCAGACTGAGAGTTTGACTCCGTCCCAGGCCACCCTGCTCGTGCAAACCATCAGAACCGCTCATTTAGTTGACTGTTTGTTGATGTAATGCTACTGGGCTAGTTATAAATTTGGCCATTATGCTCATCGGGGAGGAAAATTAGCCACATTACAAAATAGAAAAAACCAACAAATATGAGAAAATGTGCGCTCTGGTTACATCTGCTCAGTTTGTGGATAATCCAACATTATGTTATTGATGTCTATTATCAAAGGCAGAAAGTAAGTGCTTAAAGAAAAAAAGCCACAGACTCCACTTAGTGAGATGACTGTACAGTTTAATCAAGAATAATATGCTGAGGATACGTTAAGTACTTGTAGAGTATTGCAGGTTTTATATTATTATCGCAAGAGGGAAACTTGAATTGTGGTTTAAGATAAAAGTGCAGATAAAAACAACTATTCACATCATGAAATAAAACACACAAACCATAAAAAAGGAGTACATTAAGAACACAAGACATTAAATACACAACACACTTGCAGGATTGCACTATCAGATGTGTTTTATTCTCTGTGTGTAGGCCCCGTGTGCGTCGGTGTTGCATCTCATGCACTGTGATGATGAGTTAAAGTTACATCACTGTAGGTGAAGCACAGCATCACACACACATACACATATTATGCGCCACTTCAGAGTGTGTTGATGGTGACATCTGCTGGTCACACACACCAATCAGAGGCTTTTTAACTGTCGTGAGCCTGTGATGTCATCACTGTGGCTGCACCTGACGGGTTATTATATAGATTTGTTTGATTTATTGGGAAATAAACTGTCATTGGTGGATGGTTTGCTGATCGAGATCATCCAGAGTGAGCGTGATGTGTATATTGCTTAAAACATTACAACAGATTGGCTTGGATTCATTCAGTAAAGTGGCAGGATTTCAACAACATTGCATTGTTGTATATCGACAACACATAAAGAATAAATAGCCCTGAGGTTGAATCTATTCCAAGTTTTCATTTAAAACGAACCGTTATAGTTTTATGACTTCAAAAAACGCTGCATTAGCACAAAGACTAAAGAGTGTGATTTTCATCCAGCCAAGTTTTATATGACAAGTGGATAAAAAGCAAAACTAAGCAAGTCTTCCAACCACAAAGGGAAGATGCAGGAGACGAAAATATGAGACACAAGAGTCTTTGATATCAATGTTTCAACGATAAAAAACATATTTTATAGCAATCCTTAAATCTTAAAATCTGAATTTTTTCTTGGACGAGTTGGTTTATCAGATTGAAATAAACGCAGAGGAGACATAAAAGTCCTTTAGCTCAGATTTCAGTTTTTGAATTTTTATGTTTCCCACCAAAATACACTGGTTTCAGGATTGTTCGTCTGAAGCTGATAATCAAATACAAGCTCGTGAAATTCATCTCACCATTAAAAGCCTTCACTAACTGGCATGAATCCCATCAGCGGACTCACATTACGTCTGAGAGCCTCGGCCAGATGAACTGCAGGGGATCAGCCAGGGAGTGCAGATATGTACTGTAGTTTTACATCTAAACAGCTATTAAATATGTGGTTGTGAAGAAATGGATACGACGGCGAGACTTGGAGGCTTTGAGGCTTTGATTGGATCATCGGTGGCGGCGGCCAGAGATCACATATCCACCACCAAAACCATGGGACCAACAGCCTGTGAACCAAGGAACTGATCATTTTGGAGCGTATTGATTGTTGTTTTTCCAGTCGGAGGTGATTTTAATCTTAGAATCTGCTGTCTAACATTTTAATTTTCACATCAGACCCTTGAAGTGTCGTCTTATTTTTGCTAAAATTGTCCTTTAGTTTGAGTTTGTGAGTCCAGATGATGACCTGCTGATGTAGGCGTCATCGCTTCGCCGCCCTGCTCTTGAGGTGTATTTTATCAATGTCATGTACTCGCTCATTGTTCCAGCGCCAGCGATGATCTCACGGCTCTGTCATCCCTCGTCCGCACTTCAACAGGGCTCTAGGTTTACAAGAGCTGAGACAGGCTACGGCACCCAAGGCTACGAGCGTATGAGAGAGTCCACTGTCAGCCGGCCAAACCTGTCTGATGCCACTCATCAACAGGGGTCCCCTTAGAAACAGTGGGTGTCATGTGACATCGCATGCAAGTAGAACACAGTTGACCCCTCCAGCCTCGGGCTACTGTGGGCCTAAATTAGTATTGGGGCTTATCTTGGGATCCAGAACATGACACTGTTGATCTTTGATTTTGGGACCGTGGTATCAGCCACGTCACTCAGGTCTCTTTCTGCCTCCAGCAAGGTCTCCTCTCACCTTGGCTACAGACAGAGTCAAGGGCCTCCTTTTGTACACAGGTATCAAGTGCTAACCACGGGGGCATCAGAGCCTGAGTTTTTCTTTTAATTTAACACAAATGGAAGAATGAGTTCTTCATAAAAGTCTATTTAAATGATTTTCAGACTCACTTATCCTTATCTCAAGTCTCTTGTTTTTCTATTTCTTTAAAAAGAAAAAAAAATATCTGCAAGAGCTGTTTTATTTTTAGCCACACAAGTGGCTCAAGAGGCGGCTGGAAGTATTTCAACAGTCACTGGATGGATTGCCATGAAACTTGCATAGGCCTAAACATTCTTGGTCCCCAGAGGATGAACCCTACAGAGTAATCATGACTTTTCCCTTAAAGTGGCATCAAATGGTTGACATATGCTCTGAAATGTCTCAACAACATTATGACATATTGTCATCAATCATTCATTTTCAGCCAATCTGTAGCAAACTGACTGTAAATGGGATGTAAATATTGTATATGGGTATGAATATGTATATATTGTTGATTATTAATGGGCTATATCCTTTATATTTTAAACATTATAGGCTATATTATTTATTATTTCAAATGTACAGCATTTGTATGTGAAATGGGGGAGCCTATTTAAAGCAAATTAAATTCATTTTTACAGTGTTGTGTGACATTTGAAACAAAAAGGAAAAAGCGATTTGAAAATAAAAATAAAAGACATAAAGATGAAATACATGGGATAATATCAGCAAAAGGAACCAATTGTTTTTATTGTTAAAAATATTATTTGATTCTATTTTATTCAGGATTTAAATGTCAATCATGACCGTTTTCTTTAGATCCCTCCTACGCCGTGACGTAAACTGGGGGGCGTAGTCCACGTTTTTCCAACGCACTGAGCGCTGATTGGCCAGTCCGCGCCACGTGACCCGGAACAGCCAATGACAACAGAACGCGAGGAGTAAAATAACGGGAGTCGAAGTGCGGGGCCGTGAAAACGAGCAGCGGTGACGTTCCGTGATGAACTGTGCTGTGTTGTCACCAGCTGTTGGCTCCAGGACCGACGGAAAAGTGTCTGTGTCTCAATGGATCGTGTGTCCGAGAGCGGACCGGGACCCTGAGCGGCGCGTTTGGAGCCCGACGGTGGCACCGGATGAGTGGTCGGGACACCGGAGCCTCTCCAGCCTCCCGGTGATATAGTATCAGTTATATAACTGAAGGCAGCGTTAAGACCAAAAAAAAAAAAAAAAAAAACTGTGAAAACGGACTAGAGCCAATACAGGTCGGAGTTGAAGCCATTTTTCTCTGCAGTGAGTGTATTGATTGATTTCCTCACATACGTGTGTAGTTCTGACTCCAGATCAGCCTCAGTCACACTTGTGGATCTTTGTGTGTCGCCACGTTACCGATTATTTAGTATCCAGTTACATTTTAAGGCTGTGACAGCTCGGAGCACCGAGGCTCGTTACTCTGTTTACTCCTGTGGACCAGACTCACTCCTCCTCAACATGATGACTGATCTTTGGTTAGGCTACACGTTAGTTCCTTATAATAACCTTTGTCACAGGGAAATCCTGGCTTCTGATTGGCTGTCAGGTGTCAGTCAAAAAGTAGGAATTATTGATCATCTATTAGCCTAGTATTGCACAACAGAACAGGCCCAACTCAGACAAGCATCCAGCCAGGTCAGGACATGCAAGGACTGGGTTAGGCAGCTACATGGTTTATCACTGTTGCCTTGTTGAGCATTTGTCAAATTATTAATTGTGGTTGAAACAAACTATTAGTATGGAGTTTGAACCATAGCAGTAAATAGTTTATAGCACTAAAGCCATAATGTTAAATTATCACCCTCCTCCATAGAAGTTATTATAAAGTAGGCGAGCCACATCATTAACGTTTTATAGTATTATCCTGCTCATGCACATTAACATGAGGCTTCATAACCTTCAGTGTGATTCTGTCTGATCACTTCTTTGCAGAGTGTCACGCCACCACCGCCGCCGCCGCCATGAACGTGGGCACGGCGCACAGCGAGGTGAACCCCAACACCCGGGTGATGAACAGCCGCGGCATGTGGCTGTCCTACATCCTGGGCATCGGCCTCCTGCACGTCATCCTGCTCAGCATCCCCTTCGCCAGCGTGCCCGTCGTCTGGACGCTCACCAACCTCATTCACAATCTGGTCAGTGGAGCAGAATATGCCCATAGGCGCCCGCCAGCCCAGCGCTGCCATAGTTTGGCTTTAACGTTTATTGAACAGGTCAGCTCAGTGAAGGACACACAGCAGTGCAGCGCTGGCCTAGTTTAAAAAGGTTTGGAGGATGAAAATACTTCACTTCACTGTCGAGACAAGTTAAGAAACTGTCCTGCTTCGATGCTCTTGAGATATTCATCTGTGTTGCATCATAAACTTTGATTACTTCAGACCGTCTGTCCCACAGTTTCTGAGTAACCAGGACAAAGTTTAAAGGGATAGTTCAACATTTTGACAAATTGGCCTATTGCTATAATCCCTATACTTTTAGGAGTAGGTTCGTTACCTTTAATTGTCGGTGCAAGCTATTTTTAGAACGGCGGAGCAGAGCCGTGAGCTGCTCAGAGCTACGCTACAGAGGCTCATGGGAGCGTAGCTCTGAGCAGCTCACGGCTCTGCTCCGCCATTCTAAAAATAGCTTGCACCGACAATTAAAGATAACAAACCTACTGCTATGAACTATCCCTTTAATGTGCTTTTTGCTGTACACTAAAAACACACTCACTTGCAGCTTTTGCAAGAATGCAGACGAGAACAACCCCTGCCTCGTGCCTCGGTCTCTGGGGATGTGGGCATGGCTAACTTCCTGCCTAATTACTCATTTATGTTCTACACATACAGTATTTGCTGCAGCTGTGTCTCATCTCCGTCTCCGTGTCTCTTCTTCCTGTCGCAGTGCATGTACCTCCTGCTGCACACGGTCAAGGGGACGCCCTTCGAGACGCCCGACCAGGGGAAGGCGCGCCTCCTCACCCACTGGGAGCAGATGGACTACGGCGTGCAGTTCACCGCCTCGCGCAAGTTCCTCACCATCACGCCCATTGTCCTGTAAGTTGAGCCCTAACAGTGCAGAGCAGACACGTCCAAACTATTTCGTGGCTGCAGGTTTTTGAGCTATACCGTTTGACCAATCGGCTGCATGGAGACGGAGATCAGTCTGGTGTGGTGCTGCTTGGCTGGGAATAAAACCCGCAGCCCTTTGTGGAATAGTCTGGACATGCCTGAGGTAGAGAAAAACTTCCCATGGTGCTCAGACAGAGAGGGGGGGGGGCATGATCCCTCACTGGCTTCCCACCCAGCAGCAGCAGTTTTGTCGCTGCTGCTGCTGCGTGGGAGTGTTCCTGCCAAGCTCCTTTAATCAATAAGCCACCCTAAAATGGATTTAGCAAGTTCAGCCCGCTTGTACCGTAATTTGAAATTACTGTGAACCTGTTCTGGTTGGTCTGTGGGAGAGAGAGAGAGAACGAAAAGAAGTAGGTTTAATAAGAAAATGTGCCCCTCTTGTTTCTCTGCACTCACTAGGATTGTTTATTGATTAGCGCTTGCTGCTGCTGCTGCTGCTGCTGCCTTGTTAGCCGGCCTCGCAGATTGTTCTGGGGCTTAGTATTAGCAGCAGCACCCCTCGCTGCTTTCATGCCCTTTTCCCGTCCTTATTAACCACCAGGAAGAGCTCCGTCTCCCTGGGGTTGATTTGCCAGCTCAGCTTGAAGATTGTAGTGATAGCAATTTTGCAGGTGTACATTTTTTTTTAATGTATTTATATATCTATCTTTTTTTTTTTTTTGCACTAGTTTTAAAGGACCTTTTGTTTCCCAACCGGTGCCAGCAGGAGATGAGTGGTCAGTCCCTCAGCACCAGATGGAGAAAAAAAAAGCTAGATGTGTGATTTTATTTATTTATTTTTTTAAAAACATGTCCTCACTTGTTCAGCTGAGAACAGGATGTGAAATTCAACTTTCTTAACTCACAAAAACAGCCAACACCGGTGTATGCAGATAGAGTTAGTCTCTTCCTCCTAAAGCCGTCAGCCATTTCCCAGCATGTAGTCAGAGTTTTGAATCCAACAACATGGTTAATAATCATTTCTATCCTTATAATCATTACTTCCTCTTCAGGTATATCCTAACCAGCTTCTACACCAAGTATGACCGGGTCCATTTTGTGGTCAACACTGTTTCCCTGCTCACCGTGCTCATCCCCAAGCTGCCGCAGCTCCACGGCGTGAGGATCTTCGGGATTAATAAGTACTGACAAGGAGGAAGAGGGCGCCTCCTTCCCCCTGAGTCCCCGTGGACCGCCGAGAGCAAGCAGAGTATCAGGCCTTCCGATTTTGGCTGCAGATCCGCGAGGATCCGAAGCTCTTTGGCTCCCGACTCTGCTGAGCTGCGCTCTAAATGAAGCCTACTGGGGACACTGCCATGGTACCAAACCCCAGGAAAGAGACACAGGAGGACTGTACAGAGACAGCAACAAAAGGGAACGTGAACTGTTGTGACTGTCTGACTCCTAATCTCCCTCGAGTTTTCCCAGAGACACTAAAGAAGCATCTTTAAAGGAGAGCGTTCTGTGCATTTTCTGCAGGAAGAATGACAGTTTGCTGATGTGTTGGGAGCGGAGGACAGTGGAGTTGAACAAATAATCATGTGCCATTTTACACCCACTGGCACAGTGAGACAGCAATCAAATTTTTTCCCTTTTTTTTTTAATGATACACTGCTGTATTTATTCAGCTTCACTTTCATGCTAAGCTTCCTCTTTTCGGGCTTAGAGGAGAGTAACAGGACCTTAATGAAATGGTGAGAAACCTGTCAAGTGCTGCAGAGGCGAGACACGAGAAACCACAAGGTTTTATATTTAGCCCTCACTGCTCTGCTCAGGGCCAAGAATGGGAGGTTAAGCAACTCTTATTTTATCTGACCATTTCCATATTTGGACTCTTCTTGTCCTGGTTTGTGTCACAGCGAGCCTCCTGTCTGCAGGATCGTCTGGCGTGTGAGTGAGCTGGAAGAATGCACGACGGGCGCTCCATTAATCCAACGATGTATGAGCTGAAGTTCGTTCGGAGCGTTTGGGTCCTTACTTTATACTCACTGTTACACTACAAACAGGAACACGTGCTCGCAGCTCCTCTGCAGCAGAACTCAGGACACATTACCTTCACCAAGCCTGCTGTATCTGCGTTTTAGTTTGAAAACCCGACACAGAGCGACCCATTTATTAGGTACAACTGTGCAGCTGAATGCACCACATGTAATGTTTTCTTCACCTCTATCTGACACTTTGTTCAACAAGGAACCTGTGAAGTATTTAAACATTAAGAAACATCAAAAACAGCTATTTAAAGGGATAGTTCACCCAAAATTCAACTTGCACTCATTATCTCCTCACCCTCATATCGACTAAGGGCTGAGAGTGCATAATGAGTGCAAATTGAATTTTGGGTGAACTATCCCTTTAAAGTTGCGTTAACGTACCTTTTTTTTTGGCAGAGGAGAAGCTGTAAACAAAAATAGCCTGTTAACAAAATGTATCTAAGATGGTGAGCAGCATTAGTGTTTGCTTGGAGTCATGCGTTCAATCTTCAATCTTTATTAACAGCTCAGCTTGTCGCAAACTCAGCTTTTCTCTCTTTTTTTTTTTTTCCTGATTGGACCGGAGTCAGAGTTTATATTAGGATACTCAATAGTGCAGCTTTTAAGATGAATTGGAAAGCGATGTCAATCAGTTTTGTTTTCTTTAGAGTAGCTGTGTCCACAAGACAAAGCCTGATCTCAAGCCTTTTTTTCTTTTCCAGAACATCAAGTCTTCACTCTGTCGACGTTTGTTTTGTGTTTTTTTTTAATGATCCAAGTAAATGAGTCATGTTCGAGAGCTGCTTCGCTAGATTAGCTGAAAAGGTAACTGTAGCTGTTTATCTTTTAAGGTTTTACCTACTGCCGGTTTTATGCATGAATAGGATCCATTCTTATTAGCCCGTGTTGTGGCAGAAGGCTCAATGAAGAAGTCTGTGAATCTTTTCACTGTGGCAGGTCTCGGCGTGAATGAGTGGGTCGTGTGGTCGCGTGGGTGGGTAATGACTAATGATATTGACATGTGGGGTGTGAGTCGCCGGCTTAATGGGGATTTGGGCTTTTTTTTTTTTTTCTTTTACAGTGGCTTATGAAACAGTTAAATAAACCAAACCCCAGATAAACACCTGAAACAGATCGAAGCAGAATTACATAATGTTTTCAATGTGTCCTAATGAGAAGGAAAAGTCATATAGATTATATGTTTGTCAAACAGTGTTGTGGAACTGGATTTTAGTTTGTTTTTTTACATGTTTACTAATGCTCGCCTGAACTACAGTACATATTTCACTCTCAGCAGTAATAATAGCAGTAGCCATGGTAACATTGATGTTATTGA
The DNA here is from genome assembly GCA_030347415.2 of Decapterus maruadsi. NCBI lineage: Eukaryota > Metazoa > Chordata > Actinopteri > Carangiformes > Carangidae > Decapterus > Decapterus maruadsi. The sequence continues at coordinate 3,957,049 of CM064888.1, read as the reverse complement.
CAGTAGCAGCAGTGGCCATAGTGACAATACCAATTTCAGCTTTTCCATCTCGGTACTCAAGGGGATTCATTTTAACCCAGTTAGAGAAATTGCAACTCACGCTGTTTCATATTAATTATTGCTGAAACCAAAACGATTCCACTCAATTATTCCCTTTTGGCGGACTGACGTGTTGAATTGGCAAGAGTTTATAATCGATGTATTTGAAGCGCGGGACCAAAGATCCAGACACTTGAGGGGGATGTACATGTAAATAGCAGTTGCAGCGTTTCTTTCTCCAACATGATGCTTTTCAAATGTCATCGTTTCTCACCATAAAGGGCTTTTATTCAAGGACATGCTGTAAGAACTGTAGCACAAAGTGACCATGTATATTTTACATGTGTGTCGTCGTCGTTGTTGTTGTTTTTTTGTACTCGACTGTTGAAGACAACAGATACTGAAAGACGGTTGAACTGAATGTTGATTAAATGTGAAACTGTTGCTCATGGCTTCTGCTCGGTGGAAACTGCAACCTGCTTTTTTGAAGGAAATGTCAATGTGAGCTTCTGTAAGAGTGCTTGACCCGAAATACAGTATTTTTCAAGTATCATCTCGAAATTCTCGTGTGTTTGTGTGCGACATAATGTGAACCTGTTACAGGATTTGAAACCTGCAGGATCCTGTTGCCTTCATGTGACTTCTTTTGTGTGCAGGTTTTTAAAAGAGTCCTCGAGGCTGAACGTTAAATCTAAACACCATTTAAAAGATTATTAGGATTACTGATCTGCATTGTAAATCTCTTTTTATATTTATTATAAAACGTATTTGACTTGTTTTGACTTGCAGCCGTTATTTTAGTTCAGTTCAAAAGGTTTTAATGCTTTTGTTGTGGTGGATCTTTAATACTTACAGCAATGTTTCCAGAGAAATTACTACATATTGCCTTTACCTTTTTAAATGAGCACATATTTCATCACTTTCTTTCTCTGGTAGAGTTTGCACATGGAAAAAAAAAGCTTCAGAGTATTACATCACTGTGAAACAATTGTGGTTACAGCTTCCTGATTGCCGTGCAGTAGAAATTGTTGCTTTGCTTGCAGTGCAACAGACTAATCAAACCTTACAAATTAATATCACACCGTGGTGCTGTCGGCTCCACCTGGAAACAAAGTGCCGCCTCAAATCAAACATTCAATCCTCTGTCTTCATTTCAGCTTTGCAAACTGATCCAGGCGCCGCAGCGCACTGTCACACAACACCACAGGCTTTTTAAACATTGATTAAGTGAAAGTAACAATGAGGCATTAAAGTGAATAAAAGTCTGAAATGCACTGGGTGAAATGCAAAATGTCCTTTTCTCATTTTCCAGTTTTTACAGTGACCATTAGAAAAAAAAAAAGAGCAGAGCCAGCTGTAAATGTCCGTCTAATTATCTGGCAGACGGTACTCTGCCTCCTTTTCTAATAAGAAATATTACTGTTGCTAAGGCAACTAGGATGATTATGAACTTTAATTGAATTTTTTAATTTAATAGATTTTAAGCCTGATTGCCCTTCCCCTCAAGATGCCGCTGCTGCTGCTGCTGCACAGCCCTGTAATCTCATATTCTTTTCATGTGATAGGAGTTTTAAGAGGTCGGAGCCTGGAGCCAGTGTAAATGTGGATTTGTGAATGTGAGCTCATGGTCCAATTAACTGAATTACATCCTGTACAATGTGGTTAAAATTTGAGGCATGCAATGCACAATAATGTGTGAGCGAATCACCATGACAACACCTGGATGTTAAAGAGGAAACAGGTAAGTAGCCTAGACACATTATTTCTCACAGCGGTGGGGCTCACACACCAAATGCTGTGTTTTTAAAAGCAATATTAACCACAGTTACCATAGGACAGGTCAAACTTTGTCCAGCAGAGGGCAGCAAAGGGCTGATATTCATCTTAATCTGAGCAGACATCCACCTCCTATAAATAGAGAAGTGGTGAGGGAGGCTGTTGTGTTTCTCTTGTTTCTTATTCATTCATTTATGCACATAAAATTTCACAGTCTTGTGGAAATATGATTTATTTACCTTTTTGTTTTGTTTTGTTTGCATACCATGAAATAAAAGACAATGGGTATAGCCTACTGTAGATTACAAGTTTGATTAGATGAGATTAGAAAAACTTTATTGTCTGTTCATCACAGAAAATCATCTTTGGTGTGGCTCAAAACACATTAAAAGAAGACAGACACTCTTCAGACACATAAAAAGAAATAAAACAAAATCAAAGGGGGAAAACACAAGCGTACTGCATGTTGATTGAAGTGCTTAAAGTGCTGACAAGGTGATCAGTAATGTGTTGAATTGATCAGTTTGATTAGAATGTTTATTTTTCATAACTTCTTAAAAAATAAGGTTTAAATTGTTTCTTGTTTGGTAGCACACAGGTGCAGTTTTTGTAGAAAATGTTCTGTTGATAAAGAAAGTAGTGTCCTTGTCCTTAACATTGGTTTTAGAGAAAAAAAGAAGAAGTATTTTTTCCCCTCTAGAGATTCATCCTTTCTTCTGTTGTTTTCCCTCTATGATGTTCAACATCAACCCAAAAATATTTCAATACAGGTGCACTGAAAAATATCAACAGATGGACATTTCTTTTTCTAGTCCACAGAAATCACAGGAGTATTCAATATCAGTTGGGGGGGGGGGGGGCGTATTCCAAATTGAGGATTAAACAACATCAATCTTTTACTTTTATTACCAATACACAGCTTTACTGGTAATTTGAATACAGTAAAATTAGCCTAGTAGCTAGTTTTCTCAGGTGAGGCGATACCTTTAATAGGTCACATGATCATGGCTCATCGTCCAATCAGAACACAGCTATGGCGTCAACAGTTACGCGCAGATTTGAACTCCCAGTCCCAGAACAAGATCAGTTTACGGTGGATCACGCGAACCAACTTCATGTTGTTTAGCTCACCTGAATATAAAAGTGATACAAGTGGAAGAGGCTTTTGTTTGATGGCAGGTTGCCGACTTAAAAAATGTGATTTTGCGCGGTTGAGTTGTTGAAGAGTCATACTCGTTAGCCGTCTCCGCTTGCTAGCACTTGGTTTAGTTCAAAGATCTAGATATTCAAACCTCGGCTCTGTACCCATGTGTCCCTCCCCTCGCCCTCTCTGAAAATGATCGGAACCCTCCCCAAGCTCCGAGTGTGTTTGTCCAAGAGTCAACTTCTCTGGTGAGTGAATTAAACCTGTGTTCAGGTGGGGTTTAATGGGTTTGTGTTATTTTTATTGCACGTGCAAAGTAACGTGCTCAACCGTCATGTTTTCTGTAACGGCGCACAAGTTGTGAAATGAAAAATGTATTTTCCCCATCTTTAGTCATGTATGCATGTTAATTGTTGATACTTGCCAAATTAATGTAAAAGTCGTGGATTTTTATTTGATTTCTTTACATTCAGATTTTATAAAACCAGTCACTGTTTCCATGGTCACAACCTCCTAGCTGTCACGAGCTAGCACGAGCTTGTGCTAATTCTGCTAGTATTAGCTTCGTAGCAGGCCCGTGTTTTCTTATCGTTTTATCTGCACCCGATGCATCCCTGAGGTCTGCAGGTGTTTGTGGAGATCCTCCATAGCAGCAGGTAAAACAAGCAGCTACCAGCTAACGTTAACTCATCCTCCTGGTAACATATCGTCAGATATCGTCCCCCCTACATGCTTCAGTTTTAAACTGCTTACCGGTACTTGTATCATCAGAACAGTCATGTCCTTTGATGTTCAGCCTTCTATGATTACATTTTCCCAGGGCGTCAGACTGCCCCTTAATCGGGACATTTTGCCCCTAAAATTTGAGAGTAGTCTGGAGGGGATCATCCCTATGTTCCCCGGGTCCTATGTTCCCCAGGTCCTATGTTCCCCACTTTGTATGGGACAGGGGAACATAGAACCCTTTTCTAAAAAAAAGGTCCTATGTTCCCCGCTTTTCCCCAAAAGGGTTCTATGTTCCCCTTTGTGTCCAGACCAGGGAACATAGAACCCTATTTTAGAAAAAGGGTCCTATGTTCCCCGCTTTTCCCCAAAAGGACCCGAGAAACATGTCATTTTTCGTCCCATACCTGGAAGTGGAGTTGTGACTTGCCATATTTTGGTCTATTTTTGAGTGAGAAGTAGAGTTGTGACTTTGAGTGAGAAGTGTAGGCTTGGCCCACTGCTACTGGGGAACATAGGACCTTTTTTCAGAAAAAGGGTTCTATGTTCCCCAGTATGTATTGCGAGAGGGGAACATAGGACCCTTTTTGGTAAAAACGGGGAACATAGGACCCATTTAGGACCTGGGGAACATAGGTACGCTCCCGTCTGGAGCCGTGCTGTTAGCCTAATGCTTTAACAACCATTTCAAATGTATTAATGTATGTATGCAACTCCTCTGGCAAACCTACCCTCTGATATGATGGTTCTCAATAATAGTAACTGACCAGATGTATTTGCTGTGTGTTTAAGGCTGTGGGCAAGAGAAGAGATGGAGCCAGCAGTAGGCTATGTGCAAAGGGAAAAACATGTAAGTATTTATATCTGCAATTGGTGCAACAGTGTAATGAGTAGCACTGGGGAAAAAAAGAACACATTGTTTCCTACTCATTACGCAGTTTCTCTCTCCCACATATGTTTGCTATACCCAATTGATTTACAGTCTGTTTCCTGCACAGGCTTAACATTCACACTAATTTGCGTCCCCCTTGCCAAGTGCAGGTTATTCAGAACCATTAAATAAGGATTAAAAATGTCCAAAGACGCTTAAACGTTTAATAATCTGATAATAATCTGTCTCCTTACAACTGCAGGGACCAGGCGTCCATGTGCTTTATACTTCCCAACAGGTGCAGTTTGCCCACCTGCTTTATTCACCGTGTGCTTCAGCTATTTATTTACTAATTGCAGTCAAATAGATAAAACACAGGACGATAAGCAATTAATTCACTGTTCTTGCTTTTTCTTCTCTGCCCTTATTAATCATTTCCAGACCGCCTATGTTTACTCTAAGTAATTTAAAGGTCCCATATTTTTCACCTTTCTAGCGTTTTATTTGAAGTGTTGATGCATAATAAAAAACAAGACAATTACCGTATACATTTGTGGTTTCAAGAACCAAAAAAAAAATTCAGCAGAGCAGGTTTTCTTTTCTTTTTTTAATATTTCAACTTTTGCTCGTAATACCATTTTTAACCATTTGATTACTATTTTATTTTCTTTCATCTTGACTCTTGAAAATGTGAGAAAAGTTAGTGCTGGTGCTGGGACAGGCAGCGTGTCTGCCTGCCTCTCAGAGGGAAACACGGTCACATGGCTGCCACACGACCAACATCATTCAATATGGATGGCAACCCAGCCAGAAAGGCAGCGCCCCAAACAGGCCCTGAGCAACCGGGGGAACACGTGGCGCTGCCATCTACTCAGATTGAGCATCTGAAAAATGCATGCTGCATGCTCCCACTGCGTGTGCTCTGTTTTTTTTTTCTTCTTCTGTGGATGTGACAGTGTCAGGGACGAGATGAAACACTGCAAACCTTGGGTTGGTTTCTCCGCCGCCCCGCTGCGACATTGATACAGTTCAGTCTAATAACAATAATGTGCTTGATCAGGAGTGATGTGTGTTTCATGTATGAGAGGCGAAGTAGGAGGTGCGACTGTATAGAAGGGGTCAGCTATAAATAGAATCAAACGAGAAATGGATCAATTAATTATGAGCTCTGCCTCCCCCACGGGGCCTTTGAACTCACTGGGAAAGCCAAGGGCAGGAGTGATGACAGGAGACAGTGCCCCCTCGGAGCTAGCGTGCTGTCACTGCAATGCACTGTGGGGTTTCCTGAGAGCGCCTGTAGACTTCCTTAAGGTCAGCCCACTCTTTGATGGCTCCTCCACCAAACACAGTGAGACCAGTTCAGCTATATAAAGGCTGTAGCGACTCACCTAGAAGCACATATGTTAAAAGGCAGTACGGTGAAGAGTATGTTAGAATTTTCTATTATATATTAGTCCACAGCAGCACAGCGTCAGTCTTCTCTGCTGTACCCCGAAACCTAAAGTCTTATAGGCTACTAAAATTAGCATTTAAATTAGTTTTTTTTTCTGTATAAATTCAGTCTGTGCAGAACATTCCCCACTTTACCAATTCACAAAAACAAATTTCCCTCATAAGATAATCTACAAAACAGGCCTTTATTGTAAAGATGGAAAAAGTGGTTAGATGATGGAGTTTTCCAAAGGGGAGGTGTAGGTTTGATGTCAGAAATGAAGTGGGGAAGGCGTATGTTACAGTGCATATGGGACATTGTGCCAAGTTATAATATGATATAAACATACGTCAAAGCTTGGTTTTAAGTCTTATGGTTTCCTTATGCGATTAAATATTCATAAATAAGTAATTTTAAACGAAGAATAAGTCTTAAAGGAGAAAAAATCCTTTGTGGGGGCAGGGCAGATGTGATTGAAATAACTCTGATCAGATATTAAAGTGCAGGTATGAAACATAAAATAGAAGTATCTTATATGAAATAATAAAGAATAAACGTCAAACCTTTGAGGTTATGTATCATCGCGGATTGAGAGAACACATTTTCCGGCCTGAAACAGTGTTTAATACTCCCCAGACTGTCTGCAGGACACAGTGGTCACTCCATTCATGTCATAAGTCAGCCGGAGTGGCCTCCAACCGATGACAATGATGAGACAGATAATGTGTCACAGGACGGCGAGCAGCAAGAGCTGAAATGAAATGAAACGAGAAGTTGGACTTCATTCCTCCCCGCTGCTGACATGTCGATTTGTTCTCAGTATAACCAGCTCAGCTCTTTAACGGCCAGAAGAAACCACTGAAAATGTACAAAGGACGTCAGATGCAAGAGGTTTATACGAGTCTCTCAGAGCCCCAAACAGTTTGACTTGGCCACGGAAAACCACTTTAATGCAGTTACAGATGAGGCGGCTCGCGGTGACACCTCCACGTGATGAATGGCTGTAAGGAAGGAGATGTCTTCTCTGGGCGGAGCCACGAGCCAACTCATAAAGCCTCTCTTACCCAGATCCATCACGGGAGCCATGAATATTCATAAACTGTTCTTCTTTTACATTATTAACACTCTCATTCCGCCCAATAATAAAATTTATGATTGCTCGCTGACATCTGGAGTTCAAAACCAGCAGAATCATATTTTCCGGTCACCATGGCAGTGCCGCATAAATGGGGAAAAAACACACACACACACACTCCAGAAATGCAGTCATAAATAAAACACACCACAGCATAGGAGACGGGCCTAATTAGCTTTCACTTCGCTGCAATTTAGCACTGCACTGCTGGGTATTAAGCCATGACTGGATCTGAATATTCTTAATTAATTACCAAGGGCTTACTGAACATTTTACGCTGGCTTTTGTGTTACTTATTTATCTTTTTTTTTGGTTTTGTTTTATTTTCCCCTCTTCAAGGACCTCCAGCTCTATTGTTTCCCAACAGTGTTTGTGCATATGTGGGTGGTGTTAGCCGAGGCTTCTGTGCAGTATTATTATCTCACTTTGTGTGAGTGCAGGGGGTAAAGACAGCGAAAGGGAGGGGAGGGGAAGCGAAGCCGCAGGGAGCGCAGGGTGTTTGTAAAGAAGAGAGGGAGGCTCTGTGTGTGCGTGTGAAAATCAGGACTATATAAAAACCACTCGACTCGAACCCAAGACTTCCTCAAACTCTGAAATTGGAGTCTGAGCACGTTTCAGATCAAATGACGACAGAGGGAAAAACAAAGAAACAATGTTCTCCATCGTGAGCGTAAAATAACTTCAGATGCCGCGCAGCGTCTAAAATAAGGAGGCTTCATTTGGTACATGACTCTATAGAAAACAAACATATCACACACAACCTATATAATATCACAGACGTTATTTCCCTGATACTCTGAAAACTCCTCACTCCTGTACTGTATGAGCCACAGATAGAGACACGGCTGTATGGATGATGATGTAACTTAGCTGATGGGGAAATTTATTTTGACATCATGGATCAAAACATTATAGTAGCTAAATCCCAACTAGCAATAATTCAGCCATAACTTAGCAACTGTAATCTAAGTGTTGGGTGCATTTAGATAACAGAACAATGCTATTTTTAGAACGGCGGAGCAGAGCCGTGAGCTGCTCAGAGCTATGCTACGGAGGCTAATGGCGTGGTGAATGTGCAGGTCACAACTTGTCCACCAGAGCGTTGTGGAGTTGTTGGATTGTGTATTTGATGAGTTTGATGAGGGAAGCTCACGGCTCTGCTCCGCCGTTCTAAAAATAGCTTGCACCAACAATTAAAGGTAACTGTACGTTCACACCAAAAGCTTCCAAAGCGTCAAAGACGCCGGAAGTCAATTCATTTTCAATGAGAGCCCGTCGACACCGAGCGTCCAAAACGTCAACAGGTGTTGCCGCGCTTCCAAAGCGTCCAAAGTGTCACCAGACGAGAAGTTGAGCCCTGGTCAACTTTATGGTAATAAATGGCAACCGGCGGCAACCTGTCATGTCCGTCGGCTGCCTTTTTTTTTCTTTTTTTGTATTTCAGCTCCCCAATGACCAGCGCGATCGAAGTTTGACGCCAGTCACATGACGAGCGGCCAAAGCGGCTGTCGTTTTGGGAGCTGTCCGCTCTGACGCCCCCCCTCGAGCGTTTTTGATGCTTTGGAAGCTTTTGATGTGAACGCACAGTAACACTTACTGCTATGACTATAGGGATTATGTCAATGGGCCAATTTGCCAAAATGTTGAACTCTCCCTTTAAATTAATTAAAAGTTGGTGTCAAATATAATAATCAGGGTCGATGGCTTTAGCAGATTTGTATTCATGTCAGGATGTTGTTGTGTGTGAAGTGCTACGATGCAGGAGTGTGTGTCATTGAAACTGTGAAGTGTTCCTCTCAGCGTCGAGCCTGGACTCTCGTCACGAGGACTCTCAGACAGATGTGCTAATTCCATTGACTGTAATTCAATTTCATCTCTCTTGAAGCGGGAGGATGTTTTCGAGGCGTTAGAGGACTTATGATACACAGGTGTTACACACTCTATACGTCTGACTGACATGTTTACATCCACCTCACCTCAGTGTCTTTTTAATCTCCGTAGGTGGTCCAGGTCAGGAGCTCCTGCACGATCAAAACATCTAAGAGCAAAAGCGGCATCTGGCAAAATCCAAACTCCAGCATGGTACGTTCCCCACCTCGTCCTTATCGATTCTATTGATTCCATATTTGTTTTTCAGTTTGGATCACAGAGCTTTTCTCCAGCTGTGGTGTTTCATGTCTGTCTACCTGCATGGATATGCATAATGTGCTGTTTAAAGGGGAAAAACAATGTTGTAGATTAGATGCTTTATTAATCCTGAAGGAAATTCATCTGTCTGTAAAAGCCACATTTTCAACTCAAGCCAAATATATGATGATGCACTGCACTGAATATATTCCCAGAAGAATAAAACAGTGCGTTGTCTTGAATTTAAATCATTTAACTTAAATTATTCTTATTTATGTGCTATAATTTATACCTGTTACACTCAGTATGATAAATTAATCCCCTGTTTTGCATTCAAGTGACAAAATTTTAAGCCTCACTGGTAAATGAAGCCTCTCTCTTATGTGGAATATTAATCATTCCATCTATACTATACTTTCTGAAAAGCTTTCTGTTCATTTATCATTACATTTTCGAGCTTCTCTCTCCCCTGTGTTATTAGTGAATCTCATTGACAGCTGCTGCCAGAGGGCATGTTAGCTCTGAAAAATAATTAGATGGGATGGTTCTACTTTGAACTTTGGACAGTTTTCACATTAAAAAGAAAAAGAAAAGTTTTTTTTTATAGAGGTTACAGAAGTTTTCAAAACATTTTTTTTTGTTTAATAAGATCATGAGAACAAATGATCTCTTCTTCTCAGTCAGATCACATGATGCAAAGAATGAGCAGTATTTCTTTCTTTCTTTTTGTTTAAAACTGCTTCTGGGAGAACTGCACAGACAAGTTCAGACAAGTAGTATGCCTATGATGTTGAATATTTATATTTTAATGTGGTCGACCCTGAAATGTGAGGCCACAGTTAGCAAATCAAGGTGGAGGAGAATTCATTCATTCATTACTAAAGAAAACATTAGAAAGCCTTTGTTCACTTTGGTGCAAAAACCGACCAATCTGCTGTTTTTTTGTGTCTCCAAGCTGTTGGATGTTAGTGAAACCTCATTATCACACCAGTAACCACCAGATTCACAGATGACCTTCCACCCGAAAACAGTCTTGTCTTCGAATCGAATCCAGTAAGAAAAGGAAGGAAGGGTTTGCAACAGAGGACGTTCACCATCAGGGAGGCAGCGTTAAAACAAAGACTGCATTAAAAAGCGTGATATCGATCGCGCCACTTGGCCTGGCAACTGTTGGGCGAGAAGAGAGGACGTGTCACAACAAGTGCTGGGAGATTTATGACGGCGCAAATGCTTCTCGCTGCAGATCTTTTTGAGTCTTGGCCGAGCGATTTGCCCACCTGCTGTTTTTTTTTCGACACTTCATTCTCGGAGGAGGGTCGGAGCGACGACGAAGATCGGATCTGGCGGCCGGATTGAAAAAGCACGGATGATGAATACTGTAAAAGCATTCAAAGCCAAAGTGTCTCTCTTAGGGTTGCAAAATTCCGGGAATTTTCAAAGTTGGAAACTTTCCATGGGAATTAACGGGAATATATGGGAATTAACGGGAATAAATCTGAAATTTACACAATTGAAGGTTGGCCCTTAACAGGGAACTTAAATATAGTTGGAGAAAATATATTGTAGCATAATCTTGGCTAAAACAACCAGATTTAATGCAAGCAACTTGAATATCTATGCTACTCCATGCACACTGCTTCCTGCAGGGCTGTTAGGCCACGCCCCCTACATGCACTGCTTCCTGCAGGGCTGTTAGGCCACGCCCCCTACATGCACTGTGCATTCCTCCATCACATGCACAGATGATTCCTTGAACCCTGGAGGCCACACTTTTGAGCCCAAAGCACAATAGGAGGGCTCCTTTCATTTAAAGGGACAACCAGGAGTTTTTGAAAGTAAAGTATGTTCACACTACATTTCCCATGAGCCTCCGTGCACGGTGAAATTCTTGGACCGGCGCAAGACAGACGAACCATAAACGGTGATTTGGTGACATTATTCCCATAACCCACAGGGCAGCATCCGCAAAACCAGAACTAAGAAATGCTGGGAGACCCGACCACTAAATAATAACAAAATAACGTTGATAAAGTTGTAAAAATGTCATGTTTTTTAATTGTATTATTTTGCATGGATGTCTGCTTATGATAAAACAACATATTTACATTTATGTTTGGACATGATACAGTTCATTTCAACCCAATTTCTAGTTAATGCCCATAAATTCCCAATAATTCCTATAAATTCCCATAATTCCCATGGAAAGTTTCCAATTTGGAATATTTCCAAAATTCCCCAGCTTAACTTCCCATGGAAAGTTTCCGGAAATTCACCGTTAATTTATTGGAAACTTTCCAAAATGTAACAGTGCAAATAATATCCGAAGACAAGCTCGCTGTCTGCTGTCTGCTTATGCAAAGCAGCGCTGAATAAAGTATGGAACAACTTAGTCAGAATTTCAATCCAACAGCAAGCAAACATCTGTGCAGTTGTTCTTGAAGTTGTTCAAATAACAGTTTACAGCAAACATTTAATAAATAACGCTAATGTATTCCTATCTTAAAACGATTTCATTTTACACGACATGAGGCAAAACTAGACATTTTTCAAAGCGGCCACAGTTATTATTCACAGCGAGAGGTCTGCTGTGCTCGAGAGGAAAAATCTGAAAGAGAGAAAGAGAGAGAGAGAGAGAGATGGAGTCTGTGACCAGAATATTATAGCTCATAAAGAGAGATTAGACTATAACTCTTCCTCTGCCAGACCTCTAGGCTTTAGAGCTGGTTTTAATGTTTCACACCTGGATCTAGTTCATAATAACCAGCTACTGTATAAGCATATCTTAATGAAAGTACTATATATAGCCCATACGCAGTAGTAAATATAACATTACCTTATGTGGGATGATGGTGAACACTGACCTGGCCCAGATTCACTTGGGTTATGTTGTTGAAAACATGAGGGCAACTCTGAAACCATATATAATGAGATATAATCAAATCAAATAACCATTTGTTCTGCTTGATTAGAAGTTGTCTCTCCTATCATACCACGAACTGAGGTTGGGCGATTCGATGATTATAGTGATTGTTTACAATATCGTTAGGGGTAACACTGTTGTTGGCCACATGGCAGAGAGTTAATGATTTAATTACTGTTATTATCCACAGTTGTCCACGGATGAGAGCGGGCGGCTGCAGACCACAGACTCTTCAGTGGAGCCGGCTCCTGTTTGTTTCAACGTAAGGAATTCACTGTGAGGCCAGAAGTCATTTATTTCTCATGGTCATACAATCAGGTTTATGTTACCAACGACATGAATGTAGATTTCATGTGTTACTGTGACATTTGCAACAAAGACCTGAACCTTGGTTCACTGTTGCTAAGGCATTTTCTCTTTTATTTTCTCTCTCTGTTATATTCACATTATATTATAATAACCTTTATTTGCATGGCACCAAGGTTACAACATGTTGCACAGATGCAGAATAATTAAAGACGGATAAAACGAGGAGAAAACGGTGACAAATAACGACCCATCCAATGAAAATCTAAGTAAAATCCTGTGACCCATGATATTTAAAACCACAAAAATCACAATATAAAAGCTCAGCAAAATAAAAACAATACACAATAGTATACATATCAGCTGGTTGGAGTCTCTACATCAGTTCTGACTGGCTCTGCTGAGGAAGGATCAGGAGTTTAACAGCTTAATTGCTTCACATTATTAAAATCTCTTTCTATAACCAAGATCTGGTCAAACCACATCCTGGAGAGATCATTGCTTAAAATATCAAGATTAATTTTAGCTTTCAGCTTTTTAAAATTCTGGTTCCCTGAGCCACGGACTGATATTGGGTGATGAGCTGAGAGTTTTGGGTTTGGTTGGGGGAGGGGAGGGGCTGAGGCCAGGATATCAAATACAGACTTTTTATTTGACAATTAAATGAGTCATATCTGTTTATCTTGTTGTCATCTTCACTATTTGAAATTCCACTCAATCTGAGAAAAGAGCGATGCATCACTTGTGTGTCTGTCATCGTATAGTATTGATTTCCCTGTTGCAGTCTGGTTTTCCAGTAACTGCTATTTTTATTTCATCCTCGAGGCAGGTTCTGCGTTTTATGAAACACTGGTCTGAATGAATAAATTATGCAGGAAACGCTTCACCTCTGGTCTTTAAATTTTACAACCATGAATCACGGCAGTGTGTTTAGCCGTAGCATCTTGTGACTGACCTCTAAGTCAATGTTTCCCTGCAGGGAGCTCGGCCCCATCCTTTATGGATCATCAGACCCACCACTCATTCTTTTAATAATTCATCGGTGATAGCATGTAAATGATGTGCGCGGTAAGTCACCCTGGATAAATAATGTAGACTGCAGCAACATCCCAGGACACTGGACGCAGCTTCCCGCCCACTCATCCCTCCTCTTTCAAATTCAGTCATTCTTTCCTCCATTCCTCTTTTTTTTTTTTTTTTACTCTGACTTTATGTACAATCACGCTCCGCTCCCTCTTTGTCTCCAGTGCTTATTTGCTCTGTCTCACTATCATCCATCTCAACTTTTCCCCGTCTCTCCGTCCGCCTCCTCGTCTTGCTTCTTCCTCTTCCCTTCCCTCCTCCTGACCCCTTTCTTTCACCCTCCCTCTTTGTTCCTCGGTGAAAGCATTAAGAAATTATTCACAGTGATTTTTTTTCCCCCTCCCTCCTTCCTCTGCCTGTGCTTGGGCTGAGTGCTTGGCTGATTCGTGAAGAGTACCAAGGTCAGCTACAGTGGCTGCTGCTGCTGCTGCTGCTGCTGCTGCGAGTACATCTCTCCCATTACCTCTTTCATACATTCATGGAGGAAAATAGCCTCTATGGCCTGGAGAAACCTGCGCCGGAGCTGTTAAACCCATTTCCCTTGTTTGCTTGTCACTGTAACTTGTATTCTCCGACACTGGGCAGAGCAGCACTTTGGCCAGGCGGCGTTAACATCACTTAAGCTCCTACTCCTCTGTGGAGAAATGAGAGGTTGGCGAGGAAGAGGTCGCAGCTCTAATCACACATCCTGACCTTGTTAAAGCAGCACACCTGAACCTTGTATTTTCAAACATTTATTGAAAGCAGGAATTACATTTTTTAGTTCATGACATCTTTTTAGATTAGCCGGGACTTCAGCGGAGTCGGGCTCTGCCCACTCGGCTTCAAGACTGCTCTTCAGAAACCTGTGGTTGACGCTGTGGCGGCTCCATCCGTCTTTATTTACAGGCCATGCTGCTGTAGCATAGCAGACCCAGTGACAATATCACATTCAACACATAACTTCTTTACTTCTTTCAGATATAGAAGAGAGTCTCAGGTGAATTAACTCTCCGAGGTCAATGGATATTTCTGTTAAATGCTGGACTCTCCACTTTCTCTTTCATAATCTGATGAAATCCTTTGTGACTCACAGCTGGAGCTCGGACACTTCGAAAGCTTCAACTCAAATTTAGTTTAGTTTTAATTTAATTTGACTCACATATTGCTTTTGCTGTTTTTATGAATCCAACACTTTGAACCATTTTCAAGCACCAAAACAGTTCATCCACTGCAGCAAAGAGATGTTTTTTTCAGAAAAGGATGTTAAGAATCTGGCCTCAATTTTTCAGCATTTAAGCCAAATGAGGTCTTTGCACATTTCTCTATGACAAGAAGGAGCCTAATTAGACAGATCTGAGATTGTGCTCAGAGTCACGTGGATCTTATATCATATGCAACTGCCTTGGACCTAAAATATTATTTTTTGCTTTTGCTTGTGTTTGTAGGTGACACTTTTCTGATTCAGTGAAGATGAAGTATTCTGACCGGTCACTTGCAAGAACAACTCCCAGATTCACGGTAAGGCTCATTGAATCATTACAACTGATCTGAGACTAATGCTTGGGAGTGTCAGTGCAGCCGAGTCTTGAGATGTATGTGTGATGTCTGCAAGATGAGGAGTCAGATGGACTTGGAAGACGAGATAGAGAGAGATAGAGAGATAGAGAGGGGGCTGCCAACATGTTTGAACACTTGCACCAGGGAGCATTCTGCTTTTTGCGTTGCTTGAGGATCACGGTAAGTTCTCCCACACCTACAGCACAATGGCGGGGAAGTGAGAGGTGAGGAGAGGTGGCGCGGCAGTCTGCAGCCTCGCCACTAG
The DNA here is from genome assembly GCA_030347415.2 of Decapterus maruadsi. Taxonomy (NCBI): domain Eukaryota; kingdom Metazoa; phylum Chordata; class Actinopteri; order Carangiformes; family Carangidae; genus Decapterus; species Decapterus maruadsi. The sequence continues at coordinate 3,941,689 of CM064888.1, read as the reverse complement.
ATGCTGCTGAGTCCTCCTCACCAGTTCCTTTAAGGTCACCCTGTCATGTTTAATTAAGACGGACGCAGGGGGAGGGATGCGGCGAGAGAGAGAGAGAGAGACTGACCCTGGATTCTCTGCCGGGTCATGTAATTCTAGATGCACTTTTTCATACGGTCTGAGATTACATTTCATTTACATTTGCATCAGTGACATTTTCTTAACAGTGAATGCTGCAGTGGAACAAGCTTAGTGCCTTACATCCCCATCGTGACGAGAAAGACATTGTGTAGGGGTTTGCTTGGGTCAGTGACATCCTAATAAGAAATAAGATGATAAAAAGGAGAAGAAACGCTTAAAATGAAGGGAATTATACATATTATTGCATGAATTATCAGATTACTTTACTTATCGAGGCTTCAGAAATATTCAAATAATCATAGGTTGAAGGTTTATCCACAAGTATGCAGAGAAAAACTAAACTTAATTAAGGTTGGGTAATGTTTAAAAATGTCTGTAACACCACAAAACTCTTCTTTTGATTGACCTTTGTGGGAGTAATGTAAACTCGTTTAACTTGGCTGTAAATTGAATTGTTTAAAATGCCAACCGGTTGGTAAACATGGCTGAAAAACGGCTGATAAATCTCAGATGTGTGTGTCCCCCACCCCTGCTATGCTACAGATTAATTTCAGTGTGTGCGCTAAAAGTATTGAGGTTCAATATTTGAGCCTAATAGTGATTAAAACTGTGCTGAAGAACAGAAGGAGCCGAGATTGGAGCTGGTTCACTGTTCTGCAATTATTTAAGCCCGTTTTATTATGTAGGTTTACTTTAATAACTCCACTTTTAATATAGTTTGTGATTTAATCCCAAGATTAAGTGATGCTACATTTGTGTACTGGGGAAAAAATATTACCCTTCTGAATGATTGATTCGGCCGATGTTATCACCACCTTTTCAATATTGTGGATAGATATCATCGGTCGACAGGCTGAGCAGGGCTTTTCTCTCTGATTGCTTTTTATATATTACTCCAACTAAGTCAAATATTACCTCGACTATTAAAGTCAATAAATCCTTAAAAGCCTGTCCCGACGCAGGTAATCTACAGTTGTGGACATGTGCGCCTGAATACAGATTGTGCTGCTCTGCGGACCGAATGTGTTGATGCCTTAAAGGCGGTCGATTATAAATGCATGTGCATCATTGTAACTGTGACACTTAGCCGTAACCGCAGCGATCGCCGTGTCCCCTGTGGGAAGGTGGCTGGAGCGAGGCGCGGCGGAGAGGGAGAGGGAGGGGAGAGGGGGTCATGTACTGTACAGTATGCATGCATGACATTGAGCCGAAGCAGGGTGGGGGGTGTGAGAGTGGGAGACATGGCCGGCCGCCTATTAGCCATGGCCTGACTGAGACACCGAGCACGGTGTAGAGGCGATTAGCTGACAATGAGAAGACGAGTGGCCCCGTCCATCTGCCCGGCATACATCACGCAGACAGGCCGCGGCCCCACTGCTTGCATTTGCGGTCCCATTAGGGAATCAGCCCTCGGTCATATTTCTTCGGTCCGGGCCGAGCGGATCAATGAAACGAGATGGACTCGCTGCCAGCAGGCCACTTGTGTCTGAGTGGGGGCCCATCACATCTCTCCTTGTCTGGCGTGCTAGCGGACGCGGGGAGAGCTTCGCCTCAGCACTTTGCCTGAGGGGGTGAGGAGGGTAAGCGCGCCGGTGATGAGTCACTTCCACAAGTTGTTTATTGATTGGCTGTGGGGCATTATATCTCAGCGCTCGTTAAGTATGCTGTCTTACCCGTCCGCTCTGCTTATTTGCAAATGGAAATGATGATCTTTGAGACTGACACAGTGTTCCCCGCCGCCGAATCGGTTATCACGGTGTCTGAAGAAAGAAATGAAGCGGATAACAAGGGATCAGAGGTTTTAGTGTCTGTCAATTGGGCAGGTACATCTTTTATTCTATTCCAGATTGGTTTTGGTTTGCTGGAGATAACATTTTCCTCCTGGCTGATGTGGGGAAAAATGAATTCATTTCAGACACAGCAGAGAGACAGATTTTGTTCTGCAAAATCTAGCCTTGTCTGTGTGCATGTGTATGTGTGGAACTGGGTGGTGCCTATTAAAATTCCACACAACAGCCACACACACTGACTGCACCACTATCACAATCTGCTCTACCATACTTTGCACATTTCTGCAGAGATTAGCCATTTGTTAAAAAAAAAGAAAAAAAAAAAAGAAGCTAAATCCCCGGGGTAGAGAGTGAGAGCTGATGGAAAATGAAAAGCCAACTCACTTCATATTCCTCAATACTGGTGCGGTTACAAAGGCTCAGTTTTGGCACTCAACTCTTTTAGAGAAATTATGTGAATGTTTTCCCCAAAGCTTTGTTTGTTTTTTTTAAAGAGGAACTATGCAAGAATTTAACCTTAATTAAACAGCTTTGGAGTAATTGTGACGGTTAAATGACTTGTTACAGGGAGAATGGAGGCTCTCTGTCTTCCATCAAGTGTCTCTTGGCTGAAAAACAAATGCACACGGCCAGAGGAGGAGGGAGGTTTTATGACAATTAGAATATGCACAAATATGAAACTGTAGGGGACAAAAAGCGACCGAAACAGCGAAAAAGCCACTGACTTGCATAGTTCGCCTTTAATTTAACAAAACAAGCCCTTATATGTAAAATGTTCCCATCCATACAACAGCTTTGCCTGAATAAAATAGTCTTTAAATGTCAATTGATGCATTTTAAATGAGGGATTTTTTTCCCCTGCAGGCAGTTCAATCAGTATCCAAAAAGTATTTAGATCTATTACCCAGATTTCACGTGTTCTTTAATGCTTGAAAGCCTTTTTTTTTTTTTTAAATGGTGCTGCAAAGCAAACATAACATAGTGTGTGTATGTCATGTTAGTGCTGGCAGAAAGTTAGTAATGTTCACTCATCTGTAGCAGAGTGGAACGTCTCGACATGCGCCCTGTTTCCTACGCTTGGCTTCCCTCTGATCTTTGCCTTCGGACATTCCTGCAGACTTTGCTTCACGTGTAATTTCCCCCACAGCAACACGTATGTACAAAGTCTGCAGCGACACGATGCGACCGGGGCGACAGGTGATTGTGCCTGTGGTTCTGACACTGCATGTGTCCCACGGCTTAGCGACGTACCGAGATCCCCGTTGGCAGAATTCAGGCACGACCAACAACAAGGCCGACTGTGTTGGTTCGCCATGTTAATACGGAGAGGATGCTGCCCTGTCAGAGCGAACATGCACCAGAGCTGACAGCTGTGGGTTACACTATAGGTTGTGAGCTGCATATTTAATGAAAAATACATGTCTTCTCGCAGTACTTTGTAAAAGTCACAGTATGTTTGACTCGGAGCCAGCTGCACTGGAATTTATGGGCGTCTTAGGAAAACATGAAATGAAGCATCACAATAGGAGATGGCAAGAAGCTGCTGGTTTGCCAAGTATCATGTTTACTGTGTTAAGGGTCATATAGATGGTAAATCCTCTTCGGTTTTAAATGTTTTATGATCTGAAATTCTGGGTTTTGATCCAATTTACACTGATAAAAAATAACTTGTAAGATTTACTTTATAAAATCTTTTTAACTAAATAAATTGCGCTGTTGTAAAATCTAGTCAAAAATGTAGTTTCCACTACATATAACATTTATGAAGATATTATATAAATGTTACTGGATCACATTTAAGGTCCAAGTTGTATTAATTAGAAATAATTAAGTAAATCCTGTTGTTTTTATAATGTTACTGTTATAAAAACATAGTAAATCGTACATATCTGTTATAGTTATGGCTATGAATTGAATACTTAGATTTTATTTACTTAGTTGTTATTAAGTTATACCATTACCTATAATTATATTCATGTTGCATATACATTTTATTAAATAAATGAAATAGTTTTTGACCTTTACCACAAATCACACAAAAACAATGCAATAATACAGTTTTTAATGTATTGTGTTATGTGATTAAGCTCTTTCCTAAACAGAACTAGATAAAGAATAAAATGGTGACTGAATAAAAACACATCCCTTATTAAAAATCAAACAAGATCAGGCAGACAGACATTGTGCATTGATAGACTCTTGGAAACTGTTGTTTGCATTTTTCTTCTGGAGCTTGACCGACACTGCACATTGAGGTCAGGATATCCCACCTATCCTCCGCTGCTTCAATTGTTCATTCTTTTTTTAAATTTGTCTCCTGTGCACCAACCATCTTAATGGAAGTGCAACGGTGAATTGCTCGAGTACCCGTCTAATCAAAAGATAACAATCAGGAGATTAATTGATAATGAAAATAATTACTAGTTGCAGCCCCAGTCACCGCCCCTCCTCCTCCTTCTCCTTGCTTTTCTTCTTCTCTCCCCCCTCCCCCTTTCCTCTGACATCTCCTCCATCTCACACCTTGTCATCTCAGACCTATTATGTTTTGTTTTTTTTCTTCTCACGTGCTGCTGTAGCTGCTCTGGCTCATATTTTAAGGCTTTTAACGGAGAGAGCTGACACTAACGGAGATGGAGCCTGACAGCTCGGCGCAACCAAGCTCACTCACCTCGAAGCATGCTCCGAGCAAAGTGTGTGTGTATGTGTGTGTGGTCTGGTGCTTTATTTACAGTCAGGTCCATAAGTATTCGGACGGTGACATACAGTACTTACAGACCTGGGTATATACAGTCTGTATGCTTGAGTGACCAGTGAATGTCAGTCATGCACTGGAAGGAAAACATGCAGCATGATACAGCCCACGTATACTGCACGTCCCGACTCCATCAGGCAAATAATAAATAAATAATGTTTGTCGTGTAGCCACTCATAAAAAAGCCATGAGCTTTCGAGCGTGACCTTGTTGTGTTTAATGTTTATGTGGCTTCGCAGTTACTGAGAGAATCCCAGAGGTGGATGAAGAGCACGTCTCCATCACCTGAGCTGAAGCATCGAGTCGCCTGATCAAATATTACTCTAATACCAATGGAGGTTATTCAGTTGAATTTTTTATTTGACACAAAGTATTGTTGTGCTGCTTTTTATAGTAGGGAAAAAAGTACACGATCCGTGTCAACACATTGTTGAATTGTTTCATATTTACACAACCTTAGGACTCTGGAACAGCCTGCTGAACAGATTGACTTGGAGAATATAACACAATCAATGGAAATGGCCCAAAAAACAACTTGGTTTATTCTTATTTATCCGTGATAAAGAATCTTCTGCCTTGTCTTTACTTAACGTAGCATCTTCAGGACACTGGTGCACACAGTTTGAACAGTGTACACTGCAAAAACTCAAAATCTTCCCAAGAATATTTGTCTTATTTCTAGTCAAAACAATGTCATTATACTTAAATAAGACTCATCACATTAAGAAGTAGCTTGTTTTTAGACACTTTTCGCTTCTTTCAAGCATATTTTCACTCGATATAATCTGATAATGGGGCAAGTTTTTCTTTCTCATTATAAGTGCAAAAAAAAAAAGAAGATTTTTCTACTTATTTCAAGTGAAAGTTTGTTAAATTTTTAGGTGATGAGTCTCATTTTAAATGGAAAGAGATTAGTTTTGACTAGAAATTAGACATTTTGACAAGAAATAAGACAAATATTCTTGGGAAGATTTTGAGTTTTTGCAGTGTAGGAGTTGGCTATGTTAGTTTTTTTCTTCCAAATATGCTCTGGCAAAAATTAATTACTCTGTTACTGTCCAGCTGTGTATATAAAATTGACCAAACAGATGTCGTACTTCACAAGCCTCGTTCCTGTGATCTTTGATATCACACATAAATACAAAGGCGATTACCACAGATGGTCAGCTGAGAAAGCTCGAGTTTATCGCGTGAAGTTGTTGACAACTTTATATCTTGAGGACTGTGTTCTTCACACAGACAAGTTTATTTTCCATCTGTAAACTGGCTCTTTATGTACATAGAGGCAAAACTCCAAAAGTCTGTGAAATGTCAGAATATAGTGCAAAGTACTGCTGACATGTTCCCAGACTACGTGTCTTATTTTATCCTAAAGATAATAATATTTTATCAGGGAAAAGACGAAACTCCTCACTCTGGGAAAAGTCTTTGCTTCAAAAAAAAAAAAAAAAACCCCAGTGACTGATTATTGAAATATTTACTAGTTGATACATGATAACAGAGAGCTGAAGAGTTCTCAGGCTTGGGGAACAGCGCAAAAGCAAAAAAAAACCCCAGTAATACTGAATTTAACTGAGTGTGAAGTTGCAGAGGCATTAGCTGCTGTTCATGTGCAAATCAAAAAACACAGCGTGTTGCTTTAAGTTGCATCAATCCATGTAATTCTGGCAGTGGCATCAGTGAAGCAGCACCGTGTTAGTTCAAGCAGGTTACATCAGTCATGCACTGACATCATATGATAAAACCACCTATGGCACGCTCACTGCCTCCTCTCTGGTTCCCTGCTAATTAATATGCAGCATCAATTCACTTAAACCTCTTTGTCTGTGACTGCCTGCCTGTTCTGGTCCCTGGTGAGTTGTCAGACTACTGCATATACAGAATTGGTGTTTTTCTTACAGACTGAATCTTGAAGGAGTGTCATAGTGAAGGTTTGCTGCAGATTTGCATCCAGCCAGCTCCCCTCTGGACTGATTAAATCACTCTAAGCGTTTCGAGTGTGCTGCAGCAGCTCTTAAGGTCCGTCCTGCATCATTTGAATGTTAAATATATTCAATGTCAGCTCTGTAACTCACATGTCCTTTGCCCTCCTTCAAGGAGGAAAAAAGCACCCATTAAAGTAGCATCCAAACGAGGTTAATTCAGATGGTTTGACTTCAGACTGCATTTGCATAAAACGATAAGAGCGGAGCAGCCTGTTACACACCACACCAGCCACACACTGCTCTCATTAGCGTTTCATCCTTATCTTAACTTAAAGACAAAGACGCAACCAAACATCCACAGAGGAAAAAAGAAAACTTAGCTGGTGGGGTGCAGAACGCTACAAAGCACGAGAGTGTTGGTGTAATTGTCTCTGCATTGGGTCAGATGGGGTCCACATCATTCAAAATAAAAAGGAAACACAGACCCCGTTTAACTTGACTGTGTGAATCATCAGTGGGTCTCTCCACAATTGTCAATCAAACACAGGCATGGACACATTTTGTCTGTGGGTCACTGTGCTAAAATGTGGCTTAAAGTGTCTCCACACTATGATTGAAGTTTAAAATAGTTGATCACATTGGTAGATTTTGCGGATGAGATTTGCATGAATGGTTTTACAGATAAAGCGCTGACACACGGCGTCAGGATTCTTATCATTTTAGCCGTGGTCAGGATTTATGAAGCTCGGATTTCAGCTCAAAGTCTCTGAGTTTATTATCACTGGAGCGGCTCTGGCTGTATTTCTTCTATCTGAGCACAGTGAACAGGTTGTCCTCAACCTTAGTAATGACACAATGAGAATTCCTTCCTCTAATTCCCTCTGATATATAGTATACAATACCTCTGCTGTATTAGCAACATAACAAATCACATGTCTTAACTGATAGAAATAGAAAACATGAACCCGAACACCGACTGTTTTTTAGTTTGAACTCTGTATGAGTTTAGAGCAGATTTATCTTCCACAGGAAATTAATTCTGCTTCAGTATTAAACTGTCTTAAGATCCACGGCTGAGAGATACGGCGTCGAACGACCAAATAATTGACCCGTCGATAACCTGTTACGCAACCTTTTGCTTATGTGGTGCAGTAACGAGAACAATAAGCTGATAGGAGCATAAAGTTAAACTAAAACATACAGGCCTTTTGTCAGAGAAAAATGGTTGAGGAAATGGTTGAAAGCAAAGAAGTTTTTCTTTCTTTCTTTTTTCCTAAGAATGGGAAGAGCTTTTAATAATCAAAACCCAGAGGGTTTACATCAAGGCCTGAGAAGAAAGTAGCTGTTCAGAGAGAAGAGGGGAAGAAAGTGTCAGTGAAAGCCAGCTGCATCTTCATATGGATTCAGAGTGGAGCTCTTTGATGGGGTTTGCATTTTTTAAGATGTTCTCAATCAGAGGGGCTTCTGAATTCATCCCAAGGTTTTAGTTTGGTGCTGTATAAAATATTAGCCCAGAAGAGTCGGGCCAACTGACTTTCACAAGAAAAGTGTCCTTTTCAAGTTAAAGAGGCGGGAGGGCACGTGGGCTCTGCAGCATGTATGAATATATACTGTAGCTACATAGACACACAGTGAGTCGCCGGCTCGCTCCTCCTCCTCCACTACGGAGATTGCATTTCTCATTCCCTTTCTGCAGCTGTCCTCGTGTCTCTGCCTGGCCTTTTCCTCCAGCTGTTGCTTTGATATTAGCTTCATGAAATCTGTGTGAACACCATGGACCCAAGTAATCTGCCCCACTGCAAGGGAGCTCGTTCACAAAGTCTCTCTCATTCTCTTCTCATCTTCTCGTGTCTTCTTGCGCTCTTTAATCCTCCCACCCTCCACACACAACACAAGGACTGTCAGTCATTACTCTTTTTTTTCATTCCTTCCCCACCCCTTCCTTTTCATAACTCGGAGCAAGTTGGGTGAAAGGATATAATGTTTTTTCCGGGGACATCTGACTGTGCAGCTTTTGATAAGGTTTCCTGCAGGTGTCCTGATTTATCAGGTTCACTGTTTTGTCCTCCGCTCACCCGCTCCGTACCCGACCCGAGGCAAGCTGCGAGGAACACACTTAAAAATATATGTATTTCTTTGAAAACCAGAGAATCAAGCAGCACGGTGAATGTCATCAGCCGGCAGCACGGAGAGTGAGATCCAAACTGACCCTGAGCAAATCAGTATTGAGCAAAAATATTATATTAATTTAAATAAATTTAAAGAAAGTCAGCCTGAGGGCATCTCTCAGCCCTAATCAAATTCAGTAGTATTTTTTTCTTCTGCCTTCCCTTGTACCTCATATGGTTTAATACATTTCCAATCAATAAATAATTAAATGTGCTTTGGAAATAGCCCTATATGAACTGTGCACATATGAAATGTGTTTATATTTATTTAAGACAGAATCATTATTTCTGAGACTCTTTGTAGATGTAAACCACTTGACTTCACAGCTACAGCCGTGTGCTCGCTGTTTTATTGTATGGCTCCAAGGCAAGTTTATTTACCCAGTGCATTACAGAAGAATGGAAATGCATTAATAATCAGACATTAAAGCATTGCAGCTCTATTTAAAGGACAGTAAAATAAGGAAATTAAAACATTTAACCCAGCATGATGAGAAGATGTTAACATTTCAATAAAAAGTCTAGCCAGAGGAAGATCACAATGGCCGAAAGCTTGCAATAAATTGATATTTGCACATTTTTTTTGTTTGTTTTCTGAATTAAAAGTCTGAAGCTGCACTTTCAGCCCAGCTAAATGCTAACATGCTCAAGGAAACAATGCTAACACATGATGTAGTGATTAGAGATGCGCGGATAGGCAATTTTTTCATCCGCAACCGCATCACAAAAGTCATCATCCACCCGCCATCCACCCGAATCAAAGTTTTTTCAAAACCACACCCGCCCGCCATCCGCCCACTGCTATAGGCCAATATCTATCATTATAGCCTATGGATGAGGTGGGTCGGGCCGTATGAGTTTCATTTCTACCGTGCGCTGCTGTCATTCAGCGCACGCTTGTCTCACTCTCTCCACCAATAACGGGAAAAGAGCGCTATACGGAGATGAACGGAACGAGCCAAAAGCTGAAAATCTATTCCTGATGTCCACGGTCGATATAAAGTCCATACGTTTCATTCATCCATGTTTCGACAGACAACACAAACAGCCAGTGATAATGAGTTGCGCCGCACCCACAGTCATGTGGCTCAGCCGGCCAGGTGATGCACACAGCCCAACAACACACAGCGTGGCGACATGTGCAGGCTGCTGCAGCAGTGCACATCAAAGGGACACCGCCGAAAATGAAGTGAATAGGCTGCACGTAGTTTTGAAATTGTTTTTGCACATGTTTTCATCCATAAAATGACCAAAAATGACCACTATAAGCGGATTTCCTCACAAAATGCATAAGGTGTTGCCATCTCTCATGCACATGTGTCTGATGAAAATGTGACTGTTTCAAATAGTGCTGCTCATTTTTCGTATGTGGGTAACAATATTTAACTATGTATATATCTTTCCTAATTGGTTCAACCGCCACCCGCCCGAATCTAATTAAAATATATTTTTTCGTCATGCCACCCGCCCGACCCGCGGTTTATCCGCGGACTCCGCGGTTGTGTCCGCAATCCGCGCATCTCTAGTAGTGATGGTTTTTGTTCTTTACCACGGTTGTCGTAATAGATTAGCATGTAGCATGTCAAGCTCATGGTGGCGCAAGAGGCAAAGTCTGAGCATCTGTAAGATTCATCCACTGGGGAGCACGAATGTCAATCCAACCATTCAGCATCACGGCGCTAGCGTGACAAAAAACAAACCACCACTCGCTGCTTTTACAACCCTTGAAATTGGTAGCGATGTAATCAATGCCGTGACTGATTGATTATATATTAATGGTCAGAGATCTGTCATTTGTAAACAGGAGGCATTGATTTGGTGGTAAACACAAGGAGTCTGCCCCCCCCCTCCCCAGTTCAAGCTCCATTAAAAGCTCTCAGAAGGTTGTTTACAAACGAGAAAGCCCCTCATCGCTCCAGAGACTTTTCTTAAGATGTGTCAGAATCAAAGTATTGATCTTTCCGTATTGACAAGCGGGTACAGCTGCTTTCAATTTTGGCCGTTAAATGTGGTAATGAATGGGACGCTTCAGACCTCATTATGGTATCGAACATGAGAGGAGACTTTGGCGAGGCTGAGGGAGAAGATGATGGAGCTAAGCCGGCGTTACCTTGGTCTTTCGGGGCCTCGCATCATGGTCATTGATTTGCTCTCGGTCTGCTTGTGGTGTCCAATTAAGTTCCATTCGTTTACCTGGAGTTATGAATAAAAACTTGATGTAATAATGGAGCCCTCATTTTTGTCGATTAGATGAACTGGGCTGCATGTCTGTGCAAAAATATATCCAGGTTTTTTTTTTACCATTAAGGATTTCAAAGTGCTGATGTGACTGAGATGAAAGTGAACTAATTTAAAACCAGGACACAGACCGACGCTGCCACTGCACACGCTTTTCATTTTAGACGAGGCCTCGCAGGAATCTTAGCAGACACGTCCACATTTCACATGCACGTAATACTCTGCACATGAAAAATCCGATTAAGGTGCAGAAGGATGTGCCGCAGTGGCCTCCACCTCTAAGATTAAATATACGGGAGTTGCCCGAGAGGGAAGCAATTTCACCTGAAAACAAAGTATTGTACGATCAGCATTTAAAGCCCGTGTTTCCAAAGAGATGAGTCACAGTGTTCCTGCGAATATATCGAATGAGTGTGTGCGTGCGTGCTGCTGCAAGACCAACAGAAATGATCATCTAGCTGTCACAGATGATTACTAGCTTCCATCAATACTATTAAACTGGACATTACAGTCATTATAAGTATGAAAAATGTATATTATGTTTGGACGATCTGCTCTAGTCAACAAAATAGTTGTCCTGCAGAAACTTCAGAGTATTTATTTCACTATTTCTCTATAGTAAAGTGTTGTCATGAAGACGTATGAGCTGTTTGACTCGGGCTAATGGAGCAAAACGCAGGATTAGCATCTTCCTCTCGTTGAAATGTCGTCATTTGTCTGTCCTGAGGAGCAGGAGTGGTGCTTTGCAGAACCCGAACAATGAGTTTATAACACATCAGAGTAATCTGAAACCTGCACATTTTATTATGAGACACTGGGTGGAAAGGCAGAGAGGATCCATTCTCCCGTAACAAGTCATTTAACCATCACAATTACTCTGAAGCTGTTTAATTAAGGTAAAAATCTTGCATAGTTAAGGCTGAATCTTTCATTTAGACACATGACACAGATATGTGACGACCTAATGGGCTCATGTAAGATTAGATTATGTAAATTTAGATATGTATAAAATCGCTGTTTTATGGCTTGGCTCTACTGTAATCTTGTGACTGCCCACAGGCGCTACATTGAACTCAACGCAGCAGCAGCAGCAGAAAGAGGAGGGGGAGGAGAAGGAGGTGGGGAGGACTCAGAGCTGCCTGCAGTCTGATGCTGAGGTGGAGGTGAGGTGAAGCTTTCATAAGAGTGTTGGTGGGTGCATTGCCTTGATCAATAGGAAGCTCAATGTTCACAGTTGAGCGCAGAGAGATGACAGTTGGTCAGCCTTTAAAGATGGAGCAGAAGAATATGAATACTGTTGATGGTAGGAGTCACTGTGTCGCCTTCAGATCGGTGTAGAAGCTGCTGCTGCTGCGGAGGCTCACTTCAAAACGAACACAATTACACTGAGAGTTTAAGCAGAGATGTTTAGGTTAATTACAGTTGCCCCCCCCCCGACAGATGAAGGCGTTCGACATGGTGCCTGAAACTGGTTAGCATAATAAATGCACCTGTGTACCAATAATAATGAATTCACCGTTTCTGTCTGACCTCCACAGTGTCGATGTGGACGCCCTGTGTGTAGTTGATAAAACCCAGCTGGAGGCGGGACTCAGTTACTAACTTACAGTTTTTTTGGCATGTTTTAATAATAATAATAGTCAGAAATCCATGATAATTAAAGTTGGAAAAGAAATACAGCACTGTAAGGAGATGTGAATGGTAGCAGTTCAACATTAGCGCCTCATAGGCAAATCTTTTAGTGATGAAGGCAACAAGCTTTTATTTTGTAATCTTCCCAAAGCCTCATCCTTTAGCTTTGTTAAAACTATAATAAATACAATATACAGTGCATTAGCTATGGAACAAGTTTCCATACTTGTTTCTACATAAATGTCTGTGGTTGTCTGAGGACAACAGGAACCAGACAGTCCCAAACAAAGATCCATTTATGAGTTTACTGTGATGAAAAACTGTTGCTCTTTAGAATAAATAACTTTGCACGCTTGGCTGCGAATACATTTTGATTGTATATTAAACAAAACAACCTGTTCATCACAGTGTGTTACAGGTTATGAAGAAATAAAAGTGAGACGCAATAAGAAGTTTTTCTATTCAAACTTCTTTTTTTTTCAAACTGCATAATTTGCAGAGTTATTTCGATAAATAGACAAAAGAAGGTGAAAAAAAAGAAAGAAGCAGATTACACCAGAAGAAGCAGAGGAAACACTGATGAACAGCAACAAGATTAACTGTCATGTAAGGACAGTTTAAGACTAATAAGCTCTTGCAGGAATATATCTGTTCCTCTTGAGCTGCTTGTAATGGCAGAGGATGACATAAGGCCACATGTTCACATCACTGCTCTGTCTCTTTGAAGCAGCTTGAGCTTCCCTCTCGCTGCTTTCATCTCCCTGCATTCACATTGCTTTTTGGTTCTCCTCCTCTCTGCCTCTCCGCTCTCTATTCTCCGCCATGTACCAACAGGCAGCATTTGATGTCAGAATTTCCTGTGTTGTACGGAGACATCTGTGGAGGCATGGCTCGGATTAGAAAGAGTCTGTTGTATGGAGGAGGAGGAGGAGGAGGAGGGGGCCTGAAGACTACAGTGCTCTGCTGAAGTAGGTCTGAGTCAAACAGGCGATTTGAAGACACTGCATGTAAAAACCACAATCTGGCTGGAAATGTCTGCCAGGAAATTGCACTTGCACAGACAGATCAGAGTGAAGAGTAAATACCACAACCAAACACAGACGGGTTCCTCCGCGTTCTGGTTGATGGCGCGTGATGTTTCATCTCAACACATCAATCACAACCTGCAAATATGATACCAGGAAGACAAACGGCTAACCCAGATAAACAATGCACCGAGTAAACACAGTCATTTACTACTTCTGCTTTTTGTTTTCACTTTGCTCCAGTTTGTAAAATATTGACAAGAACGTGTCACGTCTGATAAAACGCTGACATAATTTAAGGATTCTTGGTTTTGTTTCTAGTGAACAACAGCGGCTCACTCTGCACGCACAGTCGACCACAAATCACAATCAGTTTTCACTGATTTATCAAACGACCAAATTAGGCAACACATGATGCTTTTAGATATGGTGAGAAATAAAAAGCAGCATCAGTTTAATGAAATGAATTTCTTGCAGCTGAGAAACATAAATATTCTCAGCTTTTTTCTATTACTGTCCAGCCCTGTTTGAGAGGTTATTATATTTATTTTGTAATGTAATTAATGCGTTTGTACAGTAACAGTCATGATAATTAAATGTTTTCTTCTTGCATTAATTGAATTAAGAAATAAATTGTGGCACAGTACTTGAATTCAGTTCATTACCTTGCACCAGTCTCCTTATAGATAGATGGATGGATGGATAGAGGGATAGTTTTCTCCTTGTGGAGGTTATTGGATAACAATGTGAAATTCCTGCCTGAACTCATTTCTTATGAGGAAATGGCTCCTATGAGATGGGTCTCCAGAATGTCAGCAGCTAGATACCGTTAGATTGAATCAGTTTCCTTTAAGATTATTGCACACTGTGATTTGATACTTGCGACTTCCTGTAGACGCTGCTGTATTTGTTCCCAGGGCTCTGCCCGTTCTCACGCCGACCGTCTAATCAGAGGCTGATTTACACCTGTGTCGCCAGCTGAATACATTTCATTAGATAGCAGAACGGAGAGCAGCACGCCGGGTCAATTACCCAACACTTAACCTCCATGACAGCTCATCAGCCTGAAACATGACGGACAGAGTCAATGATTCACAGGTTAATTGGGTGCAGGTAAACCCGCTTATCCCGATGGGGCTCTGCTGATGATGCGCTCTGCAGCTTGACTGACACCTGGTCCTGTTCCCACCTTCCACACCTGCAGGGCATCTACGTACTGCAGGGGTGTAGCGGTTTGTATTCGTCCCGTGGCGTCGAGTCTTCACTCCAATCCAGGTGGCGGTAATGAGCCTAAAAGCTGCCTTATCTGTGAATTATTAATTTAAGTTTCTGTTTAATAATTTCTACTTTTATTACAGAAGTTGGTTCTTAGTTTCACATTTTTGGTGTCTGTTGTACCGAACCCGTACCGAGCCGTCACACCTCTAACATACTGTTGTGTCCTAATGCATACAGTATCTACAGTATTAGCACCGTCACAGTGCAGTGTGTGTGTGTGTGTGTGAAGAGGCGTGATGCACAGGAATGTGAACTTTGGAAGCAAAAACCACCTGGACACCTTCTGCCTGCAACTATTGAAATTCTGTCCATGTGCCGCTGTTCTCAGCTCACCACTTCTCTTCCTCAAAAGGAGAAGACATTGGAAATTGGCCTGAGACTAATTAGCTCAACAAAACTAAGTAGCCTGACTTACTCCGCTCGATAACCAGCTAATTTAATCTAAGCTAATTCTTTTTTTTTCTTTCTTCCCAGTATGATTTCCCCTCAAGCCAATAAAGCCAATGCTGAGATTCACTGAACAAGAACAAGTAATCAATTCACCATCTCTGTGAAATGAAACTTTTTAACCAGCTGGATGAAGAAAGATTGATTTTCTTATTACTCACCTTTTTTTAATTGATCTTTGCATTTGCGACGTTTCTCAGTAACGATGCATCTGCGTTCAACATTGCGTGAAAAAAAAGGGCTGTGGTGGTTTGTTGTGGTGAGTCATTGCAACATGTGTGAGCCATGTTGACTCTTGTTCACTGTGATATATGAACACTCTGTGCTGACTGTTATGGCTCAAGATGTTTTGCCGACGCTTCTATCTTCACATCTGAGCAAAGACTCCACAAGATGTAACAACGGCCCGTAGAAATGGCGTGAACAGTGTGTGGTTTCCGCTCGGCTCTGGCGCTCATTCCCAAAGAGCTAACACTGGCTAACAGCTGTCTGCAGATGTTGGCAGAAAACTGTGCAGATACATCAGTAAACTGCACTTTTCTCTTCAGCCCCTGTGGAGCTCTACACAACGGCGTTTTGGTGTTTTGCACATCTTATAGCCATTTTGCATTTGCTGAGAGAAAGAAAAATCCTTGCATCCTCCTTTACATCAATACAATGTGAAAATGAGGCTGGATTCAGTTTCCTCTGGGGATGCACCGATACGATACTGGTATCGGGTATCGGCCCCGATACTGTTGTAATATACTGGTATTGGTATCGGTGAACTTTACCGATACCAAGAACCGATACCAGTGCATGCAATTGCTCTGCATGAAGACCGCGATCAGAGGGTGGCTTTGCATCTTTGTTGTATTTTTTTTTTTTTAGATCAGAGGCTTGTTACAACAAATTTTGTTGTAACAAGCAGAGAAGAAAATAAAACTTGTCTTCCAATTCATTGCATTTTGCCTAATTGTTAGTTTTTTGTTGTGGTAGAAGGATCGGCATCGGTACTCGATATCGGCAAGTACTCAGATCCAAGTATCGGTATCGTATCGGTTTGAAAAAAAGTGGTATCGGTGCATCCCTAGTTTCCTCTGTAAGGCAGCTGCTGCTCCAAACTAGCTGGATGAGCTTCGGTTTGTTTAGCCTCGCTCGTAGGTTAGCAGGTGACTAGCTTTCAGTCTGCTCAGGAATGACGAGTCGTTGAATTGGCGTTCAGAAATCCTTGATTTGATTGACAACCTCTACCATTACTGTGGCTGCAATGGATGCTGTGCCGTCTTACTTCCTATTACCACTCACCGAGTACATCTCAAGTTATCCACAAGGCTCCTGGCCTTAAAGTGGAAAGCTGGGCCGGTAACTCTGCGCCTCACCCTTACAGAAAGTTAAACGAGTTTGGAGGAGGCATCTGATCTGGAAGCTCTCATGGGTGCTACTTCCAGTGGAAGTTTTCTGGGCACGTCCGCCTGGTACTGTAAGAGCCTGCGGGGTAAAAAAAAAACAGTTCACGCTGGGGAGGTTGTACATTTCATTTAGCCGGGAACCGATGCAGGATCCCCCCCGGAGCAGCTGGAGAGCGTTGCTGAGTTGACTGCATTTCTTAACCTTCTGCCACCACTACCCGATTCCAGATAAGCAGCAGAAAATGGGATGGATGGAAATAACAATGCTGCTCACTTGTTGAATGTGGAAGAAATCCTAGCTGCCAGGATCAATTCAGAAAGGAGCTTCATTTATCTGATGTAACCGAGTCAAAAATCAAATTGAATCGATACTGAACTTTGATTCCTCCTAACTGGGCTGAAAATTGAGTTAGGAGATGAGTGCAATCCTTCTATAAGACATCTGGAGACTGACTAATGCCTGGGAGAGGATATACTCTCTACCACATATATGATATTCTACATGCTCTTCCCTCACAGCCACAAATATCCCTCTAGAAGCAGCTCCTTTTTTTTATTAGCCCACTTTAACGTGGATTAGCGGTGGCGAAGAGACGCTGATTGAAAGTGACCACTGCACACACCACTTAGAAAGTTATTAGGTGAGTTGTGAATAGAAGCAGACTGGAGATAAAAATACATTTAGGTTAGAAGGTTTCCAGTCTTTGTGTTCAGCTAAGTGAAGCGGCCGCTGCCCCAAGCTTTCCTGTGCGAAACATGAGAGTGGTATCAATCTTCTCATCCAACTTTGAACTATCCCTTTTTTTAATAAAAGTTAGATGATGTTGGTAATTGTATTACATTGTTGAAGATGACGCGCTTGTCAAACCTTTTGTACGTCTCAGTGATTTACCAGGCAATATATTTGTGGAGTTGCAAGATTGTTTTGTGTCAGCAGCTTGAAAGAATCATCAGGATTCATTTCTTCCTCATCGCTCCTGGGGCTGGTTATGAAAATGTGCAAAATCGGCAACATGTGACGCAGCTGTTAACGAGCAGCCTGTCCGTCGGCCAATCAGTGAGTCTGTTTCAGCACAGGAAACATAAATATTACAGAAAACAAATGTGTTTTCTGTTTGTTTTTAAATTCTTATTCATTTTAGGAGAATTAACTGGAACTCACCATCAATCTGAGAAAGAGAAAATTATGTTTTCATCTTAATTTTTCTTCTTTTTTTTCTCTTTTTTGAGTAATCTACAGCTCCTAAATTTCAAGCTTCCCTTCCTGTTTGGATGCTGGAGAGAAAGTGATGAGTGAAAAATAGCTGCACCTTGAAGGCTCAGCGCTCTGTGTACATATTTGATGTACTATTTATATTGCCTCCATGTCAGCTTTACATCCTTTAATGTCTGGAGGGAGGCGTCTCTTCATTTCTCTTGTCTTGCACAAACGCAGGGCAGTGCTTTGTGTCTAATAGACTGCTGTGCACATCTGAGATGTATACTGTGGAGCCCATGAATCTCAATCATCTGATAATAAACTCCCAACCTCTTGTTTACAACTTTCCGTGATGAGCATGCTGGGTTATCAGATTTTAATTAGTGCAAAATTAAATCTGTGGCAATATCTGATCCTCCACACCACCTCCACAGGTGGTGGGAGTGATGCATTAGAGTTGGCGTAGAAGACTCAGTTGTGAGCATGAAGGCAAAGTGCAGCAGTCGTCGTCACCGTGCGGTAAACCAGCCGCTTCAAACACGTTCTCACTTCATTACAACTCTGGTCTTGTTGTTTTTGCGGAGGCTGATAACAGCTGAGATATGCAAATGTGTTGGTTTTGCTAGAAAGAAGGAAGACGGGGTGAGAAGTTTCAAACAAAGCCTCAGGTCGGTTCAGGAGAAAATTGTCAAAACTGAAAAATAATGAACTGGACTGTTTGTTGCAAACAAAGAATAGAACAAAGTGTGAGAACAACTGATAATCACGGTGGCCACGGCTGGAAAAACAAGACCTTTAATTATCCTTTTAAAGTTAATCTTAACCTTGCATCTCTTATACACAAAACATTTTGTATGTGTAACAACAAATGCTCTAATAGCTGATAATACCTGCTTTTAGAATGACTATAGCATTAATCAGGGTTGCACCATTCACTTTTGTCTAACAGTCGCCTCTATAAACCAGTTTGAACTGGCCCAGGAAACAAAAATCGTTTGCAGACACAGTAAAATTAGTCTTTTGAATAAATGGCATGGCCTAAGATAAGATAACAAGCTAAAATGTAAAATGATTAGTGTGAGTGTAATATCCAGATTGCAGCAGCTGCAGAGTTAAAATGTGTCACAACACGTCTTTATAAATGAAACACTGTGGGGAAACAGAGATGCTCCAGCCTGCAGTTCATACTCCTCAGAAAATCAAATCATTTTTCTATTTTTTAAATAGAAAATGAAATTTTAAGAAATTACTGCTCCCTCTAAAACTATGACTCATATGTCATTTCATTAGTTTTGCATACTGTTCAGCTCTGCAGCGATCTTCCAGGCTTTAAGACAGTCAGTCAAATCTCTGCTCCGGTGTTCATTACTCCCACATGCGCCATTTTTATGGCCATACATAAACCTATTTCAGCTTTGCAAGCCTCAGTACAATTGTACTCATAAAAATGTTAATGTGCACATCTGTAAATGTTGTTATAGTGAAACATATTGCCAATTTATTGAGACATATGAAGGGCTAAAATTATCACAGCTTTGAGTAAAATGTCATTCAAATCCATTTGATGTCGTTTCCCTTCCTCTTTGATGCATTGAAGTTTGCATATTGTTGCAGTGTGTGTATGTGTGTGTGAGTCTCTTTTGCAGTGTGCATTCTTTTTGGGTTTTTTCTTTTTTTTGCACATGCATTATTTAAACTTTTAGCTCTGTAGCATTGTGAGAAGTTATCACATGGCCCAAAGGTTGCGTGTTGGTTAAAGATAGCCTGACCAAAATAAACAGAGCTTTAGCTCAGACACACCCAGTGCACACACACACACACACACCTGAGCATCGTCCTCACTCGCGGCACTGTGCTCAGATAGGGTCCCTTTCCAGATCTCAGCCAAACCATGACTCAAAGCTGTGAGTCATCAGCGAGAGGCCGGAGATCAGAGAATTAGCGCTCTTCCTATTAGCCAATCATTTTTGATCCAAAGCACCCTTTTTAGTCATTAACTGCAATAAAAAATTACTTTAAACCTCTGCCTGGATTTTATGATGTTGGTGCAGAAGTATTTTGCATGGTCTTATTTGTTCATTAGTTTTGGCTGACCCCGTCGCCCGCGGTGACGTAACTCCACTGGGTTTGGGTCTTTGTTGTCGCATGCATACATATGAGCTGGGGAAAAGCAACTGCAATAGAAGTGATTATTTCCATAGCTGGCTGGGATGTGGTTTGTCTCTGTTTGCAATTCTGGAAAAAGGAGGAGGTGAAGATTGCAGTGTGTGTGTGTGTGTGTGTGTGTGTGTGTCTTTGCTGAATACACAGCACAAAAGGTTCTAGGAGTTCCTTTTGGTGGAGAGTCGGAGTCTGAAAGACGAAGCTTGTACCAGAATGAAAGAGAGTGCTTGAACCTGGTCTCATGCATTGTGACAGAGGTTATCTGTCTTTACGTCAGGCTGAATGCATAAACAGAAAGGAAAGTTCACAGGTTCATGAAGCTGTATCGATAAGAAACAGACTGAACTAAGGCTGCATTCACTGGAAATATTGTTCCATTCAGTCAAAAGGAAAACATACAGCTGCCATTCAGAGAATGAAGAATGAGGAAAATACTTTTTATATGAATTTTATAGTAATTACTGGTTGAAAAATATCACAGCTATAATTAAGTTGCATTTTGAAAAATAACCTTGTGTTTTGGTGTTGTGTTGAGCTGATTTCAGCTGCTTTGAGTAGATGGTTTATTGTCTTTTTTTTGTAATTGTCTGAATGGATCATTTCCTCACCATTTATGTACAAACATTTTCAAACTAATTTGTTCCCACCTACAGTAGCCCTAAACCCCACATCTGTGGTGAAACTTAATAGCTGGTACAGTTGGTGCCTTTTAGTAGGGGTGTGTATTGGCAAGAATCTGGCGATACGATACGATCACGATACAGGGGCAGCGATACGATATATTGCGATATATTGCGATATATTGCGATATATTGCGATACTGTAGGAACAACGATATATTGAGTTTCTTTGAAAGAATTTATTTGTAAGAAAATTGTAGCACATAGCACACACATGCTGTTACATGCTTAACATCGGCTTGCTGAAGAAATACAAGCATTGGCAGGAATTTTGCATGAAGAAATGAAAAAAATAAGACTAAGTAGTGCTTATCCCCCCCTTGTGTTTTTGTATTTCTGTACATGTTTTATTAAAAAATAAAGTAAAAAAAAAAATCGATACGGAAAACCGAATATCGATACCGTATCGCGAAAAAAATATCATGATATTTAAGTGTATCGATTTTTTCTTACACCCCTACCTTTTAGTGATATGAAATATTTAATACCTGTACCTGTTGAGCTGTATAGCAACGTAATTGTGCCTTTAGTTGCACGGGCCAAACGCACCTTGTGCTCGTCTTTATGAAGCGCTCTCATTCTGACAACCTTCTGTCGAGAGCTGCAGGTGCATCTGGACAACCTGTGTAAACATATGCTGTGCAAGGCAAAACTAAAAATACGCCTGCCTTTAATCTAAGAGAGATCTCAGGGAATATATTATTAATAGTGAGCGGACCAGCAGCAAAGACATGACCCTGCATACTTCCCTCTCCATCTCCTCATTACCGCCTGATGAGAGCTGGTACATCCCTCCAGGGCCCGGGCGCTGCACTAATAGCTGCTGTCTGGTGACGGAGGTCTGGTGCAGAGCGCAGTCACCCATGCCATACCAACCTTTAACCACTCATTCACTCAGCCAGAACACATCAACCCCACTCACAGCAGCACCTCCTGTCAGCACAAGTGGCTGCAACGCAGGAAAATACAAAATGTATAATATATTCTAGGAATAAAAAGGCGTAAATGGTGGAGTATTGCTAATATTAGCTGGTGTTTTTTTTTTCTCCCCGGGGAATAAAAGGCATGCTGTGAAGTGTACTAGAGTGGAGTGGTGTGTGTTGGGATTGTTCATTAGTACAATACACAGAAGGCTCATCAACGAGATCAACAACACTGAGCCTCATTCATGAAATGTTTTTTTTAATACTTAATTACCTATAAATTACAGTCAGTGTGTAAAAAAGCAAAACAATGCCGATGCTCTCCAGTGTCTCAGACCGGCTCCACAAGATGACTTCATCAAACTGTTGGAGTTGTTGCATTCCAGTCACCTGAATGCTGCATTTTTTTTGTTTGTCAATCAAACATGATCTCATGAGAACTCTTAAAATTGGTAATGCATTGATATGTTAGTTGTTTTTGAGGTAAATTCATGCAAAACCTCTGATGCATGTTCCTGTCGGAGACAGTTTTCTAAAACAACTTGTAACGTTGTGTTATTATCTCATAGCGTGGTGAATGTGCAGGTCACAACTTGTCCACCAGAGCGTTTTGGAGTTGTTGGATTGTGTATTTGATGAGTTTGATGAGGGAAACCAAGAAATTAGCCTCCGTAGCGTAGCTCTGAGCAGCTCACGGCTCTGCTCCACCATTCTGAAAATATCTTGCACCGACAATTAAAGGTAACGAACCTACTGCTATGACTATAGGGATTATGGCAATGAGCCAATTTGCCAAAAATGTTGAACTATCCCTTTAACCAGGACACATGTGAAGTCTCAAATGCTCAAAAGAACCAAACCCAGATATCATTGCGTTTTTTCTAATCATCGTCAAATTAATTAGAAGAATACCTCCAGATACTCCAGTGGTAGCCAGCTGATCTTTGGCAGTGAAACCTTTCTTTGTGTTATCTTTATGAACATAATAAAAGTTGAAATGATCCCAGAGAGGAACATCACTCGCTGCTCAAAGAGCCTGTAACTGCTTTGACGAGGGGTCAGGAGCATCGTGTCGCTTTAAAGGCTTAAAATGCAAAGTTATTAGAACCATCACATTTAGATAGAATAGGAGGTCGAGGTCAATCCAATTCTTAAGCAGCCACTGATATTTTATTTTTTTGTGTCGGCCACTTAGTTATACTCCAGCACCGCGCTGAGAGACAGTGTAAATCAGTGCTTAACTCAGCTGTGAGTTACATAATAAAGCACCACCACCTCAGTGTATCATTATCTTCCTATCTGCAAAAATTATGATTCAGCTGCTGCAGAGTAAATATATAGGGAGCTGAACGATACTGCTCATAATTTAACTTTGCCTTGAAACATCAGCAGAGTCTGGCTGAGAATACAGATCATATCAGTCAATGTAGATCATGTGAATGTGTTGTTAGGCCACGATTTGGACGGGATGGATTTAATTCATATCTTACTTTTAAAAAGTTGCCCCAGTTTAAAAAGCAGGGTCGTTAAACAAGTCAGTTTTGTTCCTTTTTCCTCATTCCTGTCATTTTTTTTTTATCATGTTTGTTCAGCCATGCAATAAGCTGATAGCAAAGAGAACAGGGTGCCAAGTTCCCACAATGCAACGTGCTGTCTGGGGCTATACGTTTTCCTGCGTTTGTTGACACGGCAAATAAATGGCGCTTATTTCCAAGTAATCATTTCCTCATATTTACTCTGCCCCTGTGTGGGAGCAGACAGCGTTAGATTTACCGCCGTTTCTCCAGCGTTCAGCAGCGACCGAGGAGGGAAACGGTGACACGATGTTAGTGTTGGACGTAAACAGAAGCTCGTGTCTCCTGCTTTGTCTTCACAGCTGTCAACGAGGAGCAGCTTGTTTGTCTCACTCGCACTCCCCGTCTCTCGCGCTCTCACCCCGCTGCTACGCCGACCATGAAGAAGTGTTTAGTCCTTAATGAGAATAGACCTGTTTCTTCCCCCCAATTAAACGAGGAGAGAGGAGGTAGGAGATGTGATGGAAAGAAATAAGATGCAGCAATTAGATTTCCCCACAGAGCTTCAGAGAAAATATAGCTCACACCTGGATATCCAACTCCTCCGTCACTGCCCTGATACCCATAACATTTTTAGTTGATATACAGGTACACACCTCAGGTTAAAGGGACAGTTCAGCATTTTGGCAATTTGGCCCATTGCCATAATCCTTATAGTTTTAGGAGTAAGTTTGTTACCTTTAATTGTCGGTGCAAGCTATTTTTAGAACGGCGGAGCAGAGCCGTGAGCTGCTCAGAGCTACGCTACGGAGGCTCATGGGATTTCTTGGTTTCCCTCATCAAACTCATCCAATACACAATCCAACGGCTCAAAACGCTGGTGAACAAGTTGTTTTCGAGGCAAATGCAGAGACTGCTTGCCAAAAAACTGCCCCCGACGGGAACGTGCATCAGCGGTTTTGCATGAATTTACCTCTAAAACAACTCTGTCTGGTAATGTTCTATTATTATCTCATAGTGTGGTGAATGTGCAGGTCACAACTTGTCAATGAAAGCATTTTGGAGTTGTTGGATTGTGTATTTTATAAGAGTTTGATGAGGGAACCAAAGAAATCCCATTAGCCTCCGTAACATAGCTCTGAGCAGCTCACGGCTCTGCTCCACCGTTCTAAAAATAGCTTGCATTGACAATTAAAGGTAACAAACCTATTTACCAAAATGTTGAACTATCCCTTTAACAAAGGTTTAGATATAGTATGTAAAGAGCCGATAATTATCAGTACCAAAAGTTATTGTACATCCCTAATATTTATTCCCAACATTTACCGTTCTGCAGGCCTTTATCAGGCCTTAATCATGTTCCATTCATAATGTGCCACCTGTAATTAGGAGCAGTTCACTTAATCACACATGTATATTCATGCAACAACTGTCTTAACAAGATCAAACCGTGCGGTGCAGAACGATCCGGTCTCGGCTGCAGTGGGTTACGGGAAAGTGAAGGCTGTTGGTGACAAACAAGTGGCGTCCTTCGAAGTTTCTTCAGCTGCACTCGGAGGAAGATTTGAAGCGAGCGAGGCCTTGCACGGCTGTGATGATGTATTCAGTCTGAGAAATGAAGCGGTCGAGGCCCTGACCTCGCTCACAGCTGATCTGTCCCGAGGTCACCGAGGAAACCGAGCCGCCGAGGCTCCTCTGGAAAATGACTGGAAAGGAAAAATCATTTGGAATTTAATTGAAACGTACAGTCGTTGCGTTCAAATACACCCACACAGGTGTGAATCACAGTTTCAGAGAAATCTATTCACTTCCTCTTACTTTACCTTCTTCCTCTGTGTGGCTGCAACCAAACACTCTGAATGAATTCAAGGGAATAAACTGGTGCAAATTATAATGTAAATGAACTGACAATTAAAAGGATCAATGTTCCACATCGCTGCCGACTCAAAGTTCGTCAGCTTTAGTTTTGTATCAAAACATCACGTCTCTGCTCTTTTACCACTGCAGTGATTAACACAGTATTGATGTGAACGCAGCACGTTCGGCATCTTAAGCAGTGGCGGGAAGCTCGACCACATTCATCTCGATGCGTTTGGCTTTCTCTTTATTTACCTTTTTGTTTCTTTTCCGTGCTGTTTGTCATTAAGTCGGCCGGCGTCTCGCTGCGGCGGATCCATTATCTGTGTGACCTTTCAGGTGCGTCTCGCTCCAGCCTGAGTGGGCGGACATAAATGATGCACTACATGAGTACACATCAGCCGGCTGGTAATCGATGCTCGTTCAGGATGCTGCTCGCTCCGTTCGGTCGGAGGCTCTGGTTGTAAAACTGTTGAGGGATTTCCTTCACTTTACAGCGATATTAGATATTCATGAGAAACGGATGCAGCAGTGTTTTTGTTTTTTTTTCCCCACGTGAGAAAATGAGCATCTGCTAAACAGAAAGTGAGCAGAGATACGATGTCAACCTGACAGGTGATTCAACATCACTGTTCAGCAGCTGTGGTGTTATTTGAGTAATAATTCCTACAGGTAAAAAGAATTCACTTTCATCACCTTAAACTATTTTTCAAGCCGGTGTCGACGCTTTTGACAAGGTGCTACCTACCGGCCGTTATGGATTATATCGATCTGACACCGGCTGCCTGATCTATCGCCCATTCCTGTAATTTGCTCACATTTTTTTGTCCACCATCGACAATAATGTGGAGGGATGTTTAATATTTAATAAGCAGGAGAGAGAGGAGGGGAGGAGGGTTAGCCGCTGGCCCCGCGGAGCCAGACCTCTTTCCTCTTCCTGTGCTGCCGCTGAGTTGGCAGGATGTCGTCAGCCACTTAGCCACTCAGTTACCGCTAAACAGCGACTGAGGCCCATCGCTTTCAAACAATACACACCAACACAGTGGTCAAGGTGACATAGTACACATACGGGCACATGGGAATACACACACACACACGGCCAACACCAAAATATTATATAAAGCTACAAATGGACCGATTTGTCTTTCTATGAACTTTTCCTGGTGTGGAAGCTTCTGCTGATCCAGTTATTATTGTAATACTCATACTCCATAAAATCCCGCTTCCTTCCCTCCGTCCTCACACCCTTTTCCAGTTCATATCCCACTTTAAAATCTCTATAATATCAGCGACCCACATCCGACCCCGTAACAGCCTGGAGCCCAGACAATGGCTTTTTATTTATGGATTTATTACTATTATTATTACTATATTTTAATAATAACAACTGAGTATTTAGGATTGGACTGACAGCAGGGGAAGTTAAGTTTGTTTTTGTTTTTTGCTTGAGTGGTGGTGATCGAGTCATCGTTGATTTTGGAAGTTTATTCTGAATATAAAAGAACAAAAACAAGTCATAAAACAAGTTCTCCATGTCCAGTGCAGTGCATTAGTACATTCATTCAAAACCAATTTGTATTTTATTTATTTGATTGTTTTATAATTACGTCTTTTCACTGAAATTGTACCGTTTCACAGTCGGCCCACTTGCAGTACCGGCTCCACCTCCACCTCCCACCAGCGGGTTGGCAATCAGTTCTTTAGACTGTCCTGTTTGTTACTGGAGGCTGCTGATCGGAGCTTGTATGGAAATGAGCTCGGTAACCTGCTGTAACCATCAACAGCACATGTTGCTGATTGTGAAGTGCAGCACAGCCTCCACACACTGAATGCTGCGTCCATAAATAATGTCGGTTTCACGAGGAGTTTGTGGATGAATTTTGAATTTGAAGACAAACTTGCAGTATTTTGTTCTCAATTTGCACTTTTTTTGTTTTTTAATGTATTCCTCGCCATGGCAACGACGGCTGAGACTCATGGGTAGAGCCATCTGTCAGAACAGACTCATGGAAATGATGCGTGTTTTTCTCCGAAATGAGGATGATCAGAAATAAAAGTGGTGACAATAGACTTGTGTTTTCTCAAACAGTCTTCCAGTCTCTCTGTCGCTCTGCTTCCTTTTAGTCTTTTTACACACACACAAACACACACACACTGAATACCTGTGGACATGAGCCGACCCTCACATCTGACTCGGGTCACTTTGTGATATGAGGCAATAAAAAAAACCAAGGCTTCCGTGTGGAACCGCGGATCAGTGGAGCTTTGATTTTCTCACGTCGTCCTCCTCTGTAGAGCCCGAGCCGCCGACAAAACCAATAACAGCCCGCTGGAAATATCAGTGTGGGCTTTGCTCCGGGAAGAAGTGGAGATATTGAAGACGGCGGATGAGGAGAATAACACCGGGTTTTAATGAGTCTTTCTTCGGCAGCGAAGCTCAGGAGTAAAATTTCTTTTGATTTCAGACCAGCTGGCTTTTTCTTTACAGTAGCCGTGTTGTGGCTCTTCCACCATTGTTTGGGAACACTAGACATTTTTTCCCTTGACATCACATGTGCAGTTATTTGCTCTTCACACACACACACAAAATTAAGGAGGTGTTTTCTAAGGATTGTGGCTTTTGTATGTGTGGGTGTATTTACCAAAGGGGCAGCATAGTGGAAGAAGGAGCTGCACAGATGAAAACGGTGTGTTCTGCCTCATAATGTGTATTGTGAAATCAGATTTAGGGAGCACAGCCCCCCCCCCCCCTCTACCCCCCCCCCTCTTGGGAAAAGCAGATGTCAAATCTGCAACAGTGCTTTCTGCAGCATATAAGTGGAGCTAATAGATCAGAAATCAACACAGGTTGTTGATAACAGAAGAACACTGCAGCAGTGCGTGTGACAAGTTTAAAGGGATAGTTCACCCAAAATTCTCATTTCATCCAAATACCTCCATACTGCTCGTCTGTAATGTCCCTCTTGTATTGAAGCCCCAACATGAGAAATTGTTCCGAAATAAGTCTATATTTTAAGCTTGTTTGTAGCAGAAGCTCCCAGTGTCTCAGTTCACTGCTCTTCCTGTGTCTGTGCAAATCTCGCGTGATTTGCACTGACCGGCGGAACAATTTCTCATGTTGGGGCTTCAATACAAGAGGGACATTACAGACGAGCAGTATGGAGGTATTTGGATGTTTTTTGGTGTGTCTTTTTGGACGAAGAAAAGTGGTATCCATTCACAACCATTATATGGACAAATACTGCTGCTTGGACCCCCCCGTAACTCCGAGAAGGAACGGAGGACTCTGAAAATTCTCCCAGCTCTTAGTCGACATGAGGGTGAATAGATAATGAGTGAAATTTGAATTTTGGGTGAACTATCCCTTTAACGGCATTTTTTTTTTGGCTCCATTTTCTTTTTTCCGTCTCGCCTTTTAATGTTGTCACTGATCTTTTTGCTGCGGCGACAACATCAGGCTGCATGACTAATATTTTCTCCCATAGATACAACGTCCCCAAAGTGACTTCTCTTTGAATAATATTTCAATATTTCATTCAGCTGCAAAGAGCTCTCCCTCTCTTTCTCCCTCTCTTTCTCTCTTTTGAGCTCTATTGCTTTTCTGGAAAATGCACGACACATCTCAAACATCCCAGCGTCAGGTTTTATTTCACCGCACATCATAGAAATCAGATGGAAGTGCTGGCGGGCTCATTTCCACACACAGTCTCAGTAAATACTCTGCTAAATTGAGAAAAAATGTTGATGCAGAATGATGCTCCTCTGGCGGTAATATTCAGTAAATAGGTGTCTATTCGTTTTTTGCTTTTTTTCCCCCCCTTGTTTGACCTTCTCTCCTCCTGTTCCTTCTCCTCTTTCACTCTCCGTCTCCGCTAAGATGATGTACACTTGGACATTATTTAGCCACAGGGATGCTCTCAGCAGCCTCTCCTCTAATCGCTTACTGGACCTGCTCCAGAGCAGAGGCCCTGCATGCCTCCAACCTCTGAAAACGCCTGCATTGCAGATGAGCCTGCGTGAAGGATGGATAGAAAGATGGAGATGAGAGTGAGGTGCATTTACAGTATGTATGAGTGAAGAAAAGGCTTTTTTCCCCCCCTCTCTCCTTGGCAGACTGACTCTACATTGATGCGATTGGAGAGAGGGTTAGTGGTACATGCCAAGAGTGAAAGCTTTAGACAGTGTATGATGGAGGCTCGAGCTGTGCCAAGAGCAGTGCAGTGGTGCCAGTAAAGAGCAGCGTAGTTTATGTATGTGTGTGTGTATATATATCCCTTTGTGATGGGAACAGAGCAGGAATAAATCTTACATGAGGTTGAAGGACTGTTGGGATGCACAATGTACTGATATACACTCCACTACACAAGTTTGGAAACATCAATCATTTCTCCTCTATCATAATGCTAGTTGTTGTTGTATTTTATATTGTTGTAAAGCCTTATTAGTCACCTTACAACTACAAAAGGATAATGCATTTGTGGTATGAGCAACACAGCTGAACAGAGCCTCTCATCATTAAAGGCAATGTGGAGGCAAGTGCAGTCATCCAGTCAAAACAAGCAACACAAAACAAGAGAATGTTGCAGGGGAGTTTGATACATTTTTTTGCGTGCTACCCACACATTTAGCTGCGTTGCTCATTCCACAAATGCACGATCCTTACAAGTTGTACCTCATTGTAAAGGTGACCAATCAGTAGGGATAAAACGAAATAGACAACTCGCGATACGATATGAAATATGATATAGGGCTCACAATACAATATAAAAAATGAAAAAAGAAAAAAAATATGACTTCACAATGAATGAATGAAAATAAATTTACCAATCTCTCTAGTTCCTTTTCATTATTTCTTAAACATGAAAGTTTTGAAAGTTTTTTGTCTTGGGGCCTTTTTACTTTCGGCTCAAAATGCACAAACCAAAATCAAATCTCTTAGCTCATAACAATTATAATAATTCTGTTTTTAACTTTGCTCAGGCTGAAACTACAGCAAAAATACAAACAAACAAAAAACACATTTAGTCTTTTCCTAACTATGTGCACAAAACAAGCAACCGACTTAAGGACTTAAGACCCCCACATAGTCAGGCGGAGCAGACTCCGTGGACGAGACTGGAATAGTAGATTATATGTTTGTCCACCTCTGCTGACATCCAACATCCAACAGCGCGGTGATTCTTTCTCATCCTGGACTTTGAGCTGCTTCATTTTTATAAGTGCATTTCCTACGTCATTAATGCATAATTAAAATCTAAAGTGCTGCTGGTTGTGCAAAAGATTTACAAGGGAACATGTTATAATTTTTTTTGGGGAGGTGTATAAAAAAGTTTTTCCAGGTGCAGAAGCATGAAAGGGAAGCGAGTGAGTAAGTGAGTTTTGGATCAGTGGACAAAAAAGAAGCAAAAACAGCAACGCTCGAGTGAGCAGAAGAAGGGTAGATGTGCTCCACGGGGCATCGGGTCGCATCGCGCTGTGCACAGACACGACCTGTTAACACACCTGCCCCGAATCGCTGATCCTTTATTTCTCAGGGCCGTGCACACGGAGGAGGTCGGCCCTCGGTGGACGGTCCAATGTCACCGTGTCCTGAAATGCCAGTGGAGACTCGCTGCTCTGTGCTGCGCAGAGGAGTTTTCCCTCAATTTTTCTTTCCAAGTATTACTTCCAAAACAAAGTATAATGGAGTATCACTAAACCAAAAATTGATCTTTTTCGAAATTATTAACATGTCAGTGTACTGTTTGGGTTCTGCTACAAGGCGTTTCAACATCGAAGTCACTAGTGCACGCCATAACTGAGCATTTTAGACTTGAAAATGGTGTTTCAAAACCAGAGTCTGAAGTTTGCATCTCATTTACATAATATATGCACAGGCTAGAATGCAAGTAACGCGAACGTTAGACAACGATGGCGGAGGCTTGCTCAGTGTTCAGGGGTTTGACGACTTGCAGATGTAGGTTCCTCCTCAGAGTTTGACTGAATAATATCGCCAATATTGCTGCGAGAGGTAGCCATCCTGATGCACACCGCCGTTACCGAGCAACTCTGGGTTTGGAGGCTGAACGCGAGCGCCTAGCGAGCTCCATGTCTCACAGCAGTGGCGGCTCTCAGGAGCCAGTCTCTCTGTGTGCTGCTGTTCACTCTGATGGTGACACTTCACATCGACCTACACAGCTAGATGTTTGAAAACAGTATCGTTGGTTGAAGTGGCCGAGTGGCGTGTTTTGACATCACCTTTCCGTCTCGCCTGTCCCTGCTGACGTGCACCGCGGTTACCAAGCAACCCGGACCAGGCAGCGGTGGTCGGCGGACGCAAATCATGACGCATTTGCATACTCATGAATATTCATAGAACTTGGATTTTTCAGTGAGGGAGAAATAGTAGACGTGTTTTTAGCCTCTTTGAAAGTTTTTTTAAACAACTTTTTTTTTTGGGAAAGCAATTTTAATCAAAAAATAGTCATATATATAGGATTTTTACAAATTTTAAAATGCCTCTTAAGGGGGCCTTTAATAAAATGCTCCATGGCCCTCATTTTAACAACTTTCCTCTAAGGTGACAATATTATGACTTTATTCTCATAAAAAAATTTGAAGTCTGTGAAAAATGTGGCCTGCATACTCTATAATACTCTAATAAAGTGATTTAATCGCTTTAATAGCAATTTCATATCTCGTTTGCCCCCCTGTGGTTTCTTTAATAACCTCAGCATAATGTGTCAAGTTCGACCCCATGCTGCTACAGATACAGGCGATTAGAAACGTATTAGAAGCCGCCATGTCGCCGCCTTGCTCCTCGTGTCGGCCGTGGAAATCCGCACATCGTCCCACAGAGCACTGCTTTGCCTTGCTGGTGTAGATTCTCTTGTATTTGGCATTCACACTCCTCCGTCTGCTTATTTTTGCCCAAAGTGCTCATTACATGGTATATTTGAAGATAATAAATTAAATCTCAGTTGGATTCGCTGAGAGCTAAACAAGGGAACACTTCCCAACAACAAAGACATTTAGTTTGGCAGCAGCACACATGAGAAATAAGAGCTCGCATTCTTGCTGCTCGCATACCTCTGCAGCTTCTCTGGGCTCCGGCTCTCGGTGTCTTGTTTTCTCAGGCTTGTGTGGAATAAGAGACATCTTATTGGGGGGGGATAGCGGGCGCACGGCAAAACCACGGCACAGGCTGTGTTTGTTTTGGCTCCAGGTCGTAGATGAGGTTTCTGACAGCTGTGCTACCAGGCAGGCGACGCGATAAGGCGCCGTACGAGCTCCTGGGGCTGCGTAGAGGTGAGCGAGCAAAGTTTGCTTCCCCTCAAGACGTCCTGTGAGTTTTTTTTTGAGGAGAGATCACTGCCTCTGTTGCATCACATCTCACCTCCCAAGATTATCTTTTAATCTATTTTACTTTTATTTGACACAGACAGGAGCGACGGGGGAGTGAAGGGAAGTGACATGTGGTAAAAGCTTCCTGTTAGACGCCAAACAGGGACACGAAAAAATGGCCATCTTTTGCTGCTTTAAAATCCCTCTCGTGTCAATTTTGTGCTGTTTTAAAGAGTCAGACTATCTCTTAATGACGTTCCCTCTTTAATAAGGACGTAACAAGGCACATTCATAAATTATTTATAGGTATTTAGTGGCCACACGTTGTTGGTTTTTATTCCTAGTTTTTCTTTCACAGATGGCCCTCTTCACATGCACTAGAAATTTAAATGTTTGTTGTGATATATTTGATATAAAAAGAGGAATTAATGCATATGGCACAGTGTTAGCGATGTACTTAAATATAAATACATGTTATAAAATATCTCCCCAAACGTGGCTCCTGCACAGGAAACATTCATCTGTGAATTCATCTGGTGTCGGGAGGATGGCACAGTGTGAGCGCCTGTGGGGCCAGTTGGAAAGCAACCCAGGAACATGACAACAGTAGCCAGCTAGCATAGTGAGCTAGATAGCTAATTAAGTGCCAGTTAGTGCTCGGCTGCCAGCTGGACAAAAAACCCTGGGCTCCCAGTAAACCGTGTCTCTGCGGTGGAGTATTTATTTATTCTGAAGACGGTTAACACTGATGTGGATGGTTTTACATAGATCGTATCACACATTTCCTCTGCTTGCCAAACAACGCCAACGCGGGGGAGTCGACTCGGGAGTGAGCTGTATCCCAGAATTCACCACGGTCTGCTGCATCACATCAGTCCAAAGTTGACGAGAGAGAAACCCAACAGGCTGAGTGTGAAGAAGCTGAAGTTTGTGACTTAAAGGGGACATATTATGGAAATTACACGTTTTGAAGGCTCTTTGACATATATATTTGGCTGTTTGCTTTCCGGGGCCCAAAAATGCGAGATTCAACCAAAAAATCGGTAATTTTCAGGCCTACAAGGTTAAAATCCATGTGGTTTTATGAGTTCCCTCGGTTGTCTGACAATGATGTAATTAGTTTTCGAATTTGCATAACCCTACCCCTACCTGGTACCGGTTGAAGGGGGCGGGGCAAGCAGTGGTTCATTTGCATTTAAAGGGACAGACGCTGAAACCAACTGTTCTGAACAGGAATGTTTTGAGAGGATGAAAAGTGCTGTGATGTTTGATCTTTGGGGTATTTTGACCAAAGTATGTCACAAACTTGTCTTAAAGACACCTAGGAACTATTTTAAATTGAGGGAAAAAATGCATAATATGTCTCCTTTAATGTTTCTAGAGTGAATATATTATTGAAGACTAAATATGACACAGTCAGTTCTTCCCAATGGGACAACTATCATAAATCTAACACTTAACATTTAAAATAATTTTATTTTTTTATTGCAAATCTTTACTACTGTATTTCTCTCCTTTCAGCTCCTAAATGCACATTTTTCAATCTTGTTCTCGCTATTATCTGATTGGTCATATTTGTTACGATTTATTTTATTTGTCCCAGCACATCTTTCTGTGTTGCACTGTTTGTATTTTCAGGCGCCAACTAAAGCCCTTATTAACCAAGCGTGTTGCTGTGAGCTCTGATAGACTTCCACATGCCTGCAGCTTTAATGGGTGCTTGGGCGCCGTGGCAATTACTGAAAATTCATCACGAGTGGGCACTTGACTACTCACAAACACCCCGAGTGTAAGTGCTTCAGCAAACTCAAAACACCCACTCAGATTTACTTGTTTACTGTGATTTGAGTGGGATTGAAGCTGTGGAGTGTGACTGGACTGAACGTTTTAACCTCGTATGTTAAATTAACTGTTTAGTTTTGAGTTTTTTGGGGTCGATAAACATGAATTATCCTGTTCTTTACCTGCAAGTGAAACATCAGTGTCCACATCGAATAAAAGGAAAATTAAGAGTGAGGCATCAGCATGAAGGCAGGTTTTTTTTTTTTTTGTCTTTCCTTTTTGATCAGGGTCTCAGTAGGATTTGCAGACCGGGGAACGGCGGCCCTGAACGCCTCGCCAACTGTCAACACTGATAGATGCATTACACTTTGTTCTGAATAACGGATGCTGCTTCCAGCTCCTGAAAACAGTTTTCAATCAAGGCCACTCCAGTACAAACTAACCCATCTCTCCCAGGGCTCTATTATGTCTGACTGCCAGGTCCTCAGCAATCACCGTGCCAGCACATCCTCCATTATCTTCAACACAAAGGCTGATAGAGGTCTTGGTGAATGAGTGACAGCCCACGTGTAACACAACAGCTTCATCATGTTGCAGAGGGCTTCAGACTTTTATTTTTTTTTGGAAGGGAGAAAACGGTGATTGCGTCGCAGCGCTCTCATCGTGGTGTTGACCTGGGTGTTCACAGCGGAAGAGATTAAAAGCGGGAGTCGAGAGGTCGCATCAAGATGTTTCAGCAAGATTTCCCGCTCTCCTTCCGCTCAGGTGACACTTGCAGGAAGAAGAGGAGCAAGAACGGCTGTCCTCAGCCGGTGGAGTAGGTCGGCCATTAACCGCAAGGTTGGTTGAAGAGTCCTTGAGATAAACGCCGCAGCCCAAACAGCGCGCTGATGTGAAAATTGTGAGTCGTTTGGATAAAAGCATCTGCCAAAATGAATGTAATGCCGTGTACCAGGGCCGGCGGCGCTTTGTTCTCTGGCCGAGCTCCAGCACTCTGACTATAAAGAGACTCCACAACACAACAGGAAATCGATGAGCAGTGACCCTCCTCGTTTTCACCTGACACATTCGCCCAAACTACGGAAAATGCTTTCTCTCCATCACCTGTGAGCATCAGAGAAACAAAAACGCTGTTACAGTACGTCTGTACCGGCGCCTCATCATGGACCTCACTCGCTGCACAGTGGCTCTTTATTACTGTCATTATCCTCATTATATAATATTTTATAGATGAATAGAAAGTCAAGTGCTTCGCAGCTCAGTAGAGGTGATAATAATCGTTAATGATAAATAATAATGACAATGTGT
Organism: Decapterus maruadsi; assembly: GCA_030347415.2. Taxonomy (NCBI): domain Eukaryota; kingdom Metazoa; phylum Chordata; class Actinopteri; order Carangiformes; family Carangidae; genus Decapterus; species Decapterus maruadsi. The sequence continues at coordinate 3,906,175 of CM064888.1, read as the reverse complement.
TATGACATCTACTGTAAATTACACCTGAAAGCCACTTTTTACTCTATAAAGTAAAGACCAGTAGTTACAGGATCATAATAGAAAGGTTTTAAGGGAAATCTAATTTTAGAATTAAAGAAGAAAAGGCAATAAATTCACAACTTTAGGAGCAAGAAGTCATGAGAATAAAACAAATATATAGGAAAATATAGTTTTAACTTTGTCATTGTGGTAAAAACAAGTAATGGATGGCACATGATTTACTTTATTCTCATACAATTTAGTTGTAAAACGATGAATTCCTTCTTGAAAATACAACTTTATAACCTATTTCTCCTTTGAGTTGTGTTTCTCTTTGCCTAATCCTGACACCTGTGGGCGCAGCGCTCATGCAAACAGACTGAGCCATAACTATTAGCACAAGTCGTGACTCAACATCCTCCAAAAAGAAAAAAAAAACAAAACATACACACCACACACACCAAACAAACCTTCAACAACTTTGCATAATGAGATTTTGAAGACAAACATCTCAAAGGTTCAGACACAGATCCCTTCCTCTGGAGCGAGCCAGCTGGTTTTACCGGCGTCGGGGCGGCTTAGGACGAACGCGGGAGGATTTTTCTGATTCATTTCCCGGCTGCTGTGAACATGGAGGCAGGAAGTCTCTATTGGAGGAGGACATGTGCTCATTTTCTTCTCCTTGGCCATGAATATCGAGCAGGACTTACCAGCCTCCTCGCTGTGGTAAATCCTCTGCACCTGCAGCGCTTTGATCCTTGTGGCGTCAAATCAATGCGGACCTTGTTTTTTTTTTTTTTTCTTTTCTTGGAGTGTTGGAGTGAATATGATGAGTGATTTACATGTACTGCACTAACTGTGTGTTCGGGGGCATTTTTGTCTTTGTGAACTGTTTGTTTCATGAATATATAAACAGGAAATACTCATCACAGAGAGCTGAAGGCTTAAACATGTGTTACAGAGCGCTGCTGTCTCTGCAAACTTTATGCATGGGTTTTTTGATGCATATGTGGTTATGGAGAAATCATAAGCAGGTGTGTTATTTTGTTCAAAGTTATGGCGTCCCTAGTTATATAAAGGCCCCTACTACACACTAGAGATTGTCGTGCAAGTAATTCACTTGTCAATATTTTTTTTCACACAGACCTTGAATGTTATGCAGTGAAAATATGACATCTTTTTTCCGTTCTGCTGTGTTGCAGGTGCTGTAGTAGAGTTGGTAACAAGAGGCTGCAGATTTGGCTAATGTAAACAAACCACTGTTGAATATGTGAGGGATACTCAACAAGTAGGTTTGTGTTATCAGGTTTTAAAGGCAAAGAACCACCTGATGCAAAGCCAAACGTATATTCTCATTGCCGCCGTCTGACGGTATGAATGGTTTTGATGCAAAATATTCGCCGCTGAATATTTTGCAATTTCGTGTCTTTTATTCATCATGACCCCGGTATGTAAGGGCCTTAAAGCTGTGATTTCGAACAGACTAGAAACCTGAAAAATATAGTTTTTTTTCTCTAGTTTTTATGAATTGATAATCTTAAAGGGGAAATGCGTTTTTTTTTTTTACAATCTGGACCTTACTGTATTTCTAGTATAAAATATGATCATTCACTCACCCAGATAACTTTGGTGTCATTACAAGTCGTTCCGACGAAATTAGATCCAGCTGCGTATATCCACATAATGCAAGTCTATAGGGCACCGGAATGCAGCCTCCAAATAACACATTATTTCACCAATATTTTGTTATGATGCGCTAGTGCTGTTCCCCTCTGAGTCCGGGGTTAACTGTTAGTAAAAGTAAATAATCGTATTTTATACTAGAAATAAGGTCCAGATTGTAAAAAAAAAAAGTCAATTCCCCTTTAATAAAGGTAAAATCTTGTTCTTTTGGACCAATCCAATCCAAACCTCTCAGTATGTTCCTGTTTGACAAACACTTTCAGCTGCTGCAGAGTTGAATCCTTTGACTCGCATGTGTGTGAACAACAAACAGACGAGCCGCTTTTGAACACGTTTTAAGAGACGGCGAAGTGATGTGCATAAACCGAACAGATTCTGACAAGCAGCGTTCACGGAGCCAAGACGTCAGTCAAAATCAAAGTGAGGGGGACGTGACGGAGCCGCTGCCGCTGCGGGGTTCACGCTCGGTGTGACGGAAGAGTTTTGTCTTCCGTCTTCACAACTTGTTTCTCCGTCCAGCCGTTCACAAACTGCTGCTAAACTAATGTAATAACATCTCAGCAGGCCGCTCATTAGCAGGAGGTCAAAGAAAACATCCAGTGTGTGGTTTTTAGTGGCCATTTGTGTTTGTGTGTCCCTAATTTCATGAATAGATAATAATTCTCACAGTTGGACGACGTCTTTTTCTTCTTTCAAAGGAAACATGTTTGGATCTACACCAACTTGTCTCTTCTTTTCTTTTTACATCAAGATCCAAAATGTATTTACTGAGAAACTGATGAAAATATTGAAAAATGACTTCTGACAGGACGAATCTGCCAAATAATTAGCATTAGCGCTTCCTCTCTGGCTTATTCTTTATCCCAGTCTGTTCAGTAGTTTTTTTTGTCTTAATCCCGTTAATAAACAAACAAACAAACAAACAGACTGGATGAAAACGTGACCTCATTCACTGAGGTAAACATCCATAATGTCAAATCTCCCCCAACAGTGGAGGAAACAATGCTGTGTGTGTGTTCCAGGGAGCGTATCTGTATATGAACATGTTTTCTCCTGTGGGACCAGCGCAGCTATAGAGTGAAGCCATCTCCTTATAAAACCCCACCACCATGTCTCTCTCCTTCTCTCTCACACACATCCACACTTTGATGGACCAGAAATATTCAGAATTTGCTCCAGACCCTTGCCAGCTCCCCGGCGGTATGGCTGGCATGTGTTGGTGGGGGGGCACGTTTCTGCAGATCATACGAGGGCCTTCTAAGTGCTGCCAGGAGCTCGGGTTCGCAATGTGGGATCCTGACGCATTGCAGAGGGAAACCAGACTTGGACGCGATGCCTTCGAGTGCACGCACGTACTGTATATACATGCACACAGATTAGGCGGACATGGTTGTCTGTTATCATGCTCTCTCTCTCTTCCTTCCCCTTCTTGTCACTCACACTCTCGTGCACTCACAGCCCATGTGTGAGAGAGATGGCACCCCGCTTGGCAGGAGAAGAAAGGCAGGAGCGGTGGGAATCTGGAGGCTGTACGTTCCCTCAAACAGCAGCATTAGTATGCAGAGGAGCCCAGGAGCCAAAACACAGGCGATCAAGATGCTTCTATAGCCGCTTGAAAAGAGATGAAGGCCACTTAAAGGTATGATGGGATACAGCCTCGAGTGTCCTTTGGGCTCGAGAAGCAATTTAGAGCATTCACATGTAATATTTTAAACATCTTAGGCATTTAAGTATCGCTGACATTCACAATGCCCGACTCTGAAGAGACATTTCTCCTCTTAACCACAGTGGGATCAAACCACTTAGATGGGTTTTCTGTGATAATATTTTAACATATTATCATCTAGAATATCTGGTCCCACTGTGTTTAATCTCCCCCGACCCCCCCCCCCGCCGGAGAAGCTTGTAGCAGCATCACCTGGCATCGCTACTGTATGTAAGAGAAAGAGGGCTTTATTGTCACCGCATTAAAATACAATGCAATTGCAAATATAGCAGGAAAACAGAAGAAAAGCAACAAACGAAAAAAACAACAAAGCATAAAAACAAAGGATGGGGTACTGTAGGTTAAAAGAAGATAAGGAGACAAATGCAACATGGCAGGTTACGTGGGTTAAAGTGCCTGTGCTTGTAAGTGGTGCTGTATATGGGTGGATGGTGTTGTGGGATTACTGTGTGTTTGTTGAGAGTCTGGATGGCTTTGGGGGGAAAAAAACTGCAAGAGTGTATGTATTCCTGCATGCTTTCTTTTACCTGATCACCACTTTGTCTCACAACAACAGATTAGTGCTTGGCGTCTACTTCGAGGTCGCCTCCTGCACTGAAGCTTTAGTCACGTTTTATTCCATGATATTGAAAAGAGCGATGTGGGTGCTGAAGCAAACCTCTTCATTTTAAGCTTTAAATGAGACATATTCTGCCCCTTTTCCACAATTGTAAATAGTGCCCAGGTCTCTTAAAGACATGTTTTGGTCAAAATGCTCAGGATCAAACATCACAGCTCTTTTCATCCTTTCTAAACAGTCCTGTTCAGCACGGCTGGTTTCAGTGCCTGTCCCTTTAAATGCAAATGAGCCACTGCTCGCCCCGCCCCTCTACTGGTACCAGGTAGAGGTGGGGTTATGGAAATTTGAAAAAGAGTTACATCACTGGAAGACAACTGAAGGAACAGTTCATAAAACCACATGGATTTCAACCTCAGGAGCCTGAAAATTACAGATTTTTTTGGTCAATTCTCGCATTTCGGGGCCGGAAGACAAGACAAACACCCAAATATATGTTAAAGAGTCTTTAAAAAGTGATATCTCCATAATCTGTCCCCTTTAAGTAGACTCAAAAGTAACATTTAGATGTTTAGAATGAGACATTTGAAGCCTACGTTGTAAATCTGACATCCCAACAGAAAATAAGCAGCGGGGAGACGAGCTGTGGGACGACGCTCAGCCTCATGTTTTTACTGTTATTTTCCTTCCTGCAAAAATGAAAACAGGATCTGTAGTGTTTGTGATGATTTACTGCCGTGATCTCTGTCGCCATGGATACGTATGCGTACTGCCCACAGGCACTGACAATCACTTTGGATGCCCCCCCCCCCCTCCCCTTCAGACTGCACAGCCCACAGAGTGTGTGATTACAGCAGGCTTCAATGTGCAGCACACGGCGCCATAGGAAGCGCTGGATCCTTCATCCTGTGATTAAAATCTTCAAAGAGACTTCAGATAGAAGTGGTGGAATTTAAAAAAAAAAAAGACGTGCATTTTTCACATTAAATATGAGTAATATTTATTTTTGGTCCTAAACACTTGACTGTTCCTCTACCATCATTTCCCTTTTGTAGTGAATTAAATGTCAAAGCACAAGCTGTCATGATCAACAGAGGGGAAAACATGTAGGTGTCAACACGGAGACAGCAAATCAAAATAACCCGGCTGTCACTGCCGGTGTCAAACTCATTCGTCAGTTCAGAAGCAGAAAACTGCTCCTTCACTTGTACAAACCTTTAAACGTGTATCTTCCCACTTCTGCTGTGAGTTGCTCCCCTGTTGTGGGGCGTGATTCTTTTGGTGTGAAACTTCTTCAAACAAACTTCTCAGCAGCATTATTGCTTTTAAATCAAGAAAAAAAAAAAGTCCCTATGCTATTATTCTGAAGTGTTTACTGTAACTCCAGCAGCCAGGCCTGACTTTACACCTGCTCCACAGATGAATGGCAGCATGTTTACATCTTGCAAGAGGTGTGAAGGTGTTATCGAGTGACGGAGGCTCCAGAGACCGGTGCACTCGGTGCGTTTGGTGCTTGTGTATTCTGACTTGTGCCTCACTTGGGGCGAGGATAAATGATGGACTAGCTATTACAGTTGTTATTTGTATGCATAGCTTCACATGACTGCATCACTAAATGGTCGGGAGCAAACAATGCAGCAGGCATTACAGTAGCGAAGACAAACAGTGCAAACACCGCCGCCGGTTTCTCCGCCGGGCTTTGAAATGTTTATTCCCGCTGTTCAATCAAGGCGTCCGTTTTTCCTGTCAGCCTGGGATCTTGATTATAGACGTGCAGACTGAAATATCATGTCCAGAGCTGCAATTCTCGTCTACTTTTCAATTATGGTTCCATTACCGGCTCTGTGTCAACACATGAATGACTGCAGCCGCTCGCTAAAAGCTTACAGGACCATGTTCCTACAGACTTTCCCTTTTTGTTCTGCCACTTCCAACATGGGCTAACAAAGTGTGCTCAGTGTGGCTGTCAGGAGAGGTGTCGTAGACTTCAGGTTGTAACGCTGTCGCACTTCTGTTTAAAAAATCTGTTCCTTCAACAACAGATGCGTGGCGATACATTTTCTTACACGTGAGAGCTGCAAACTGAAATATGCGTGAAGGGATAGTGTAAACTTCTTCACGTGTATGTGAGAGGCAACGCGTCAACTCGGTGTTTATTTTCAGCGAAGCGCGCGATTTCACACTCAATGCTGTCACATCAAAACTATGCTTTGAAATGGGACATTGTTATTAGCTCTCAGTGCTAACAGCCATGCTAACATGCTTACGTTTATCAGATTTTTTGACCTGCTGCAGAGGTCATGACCTTTCTCAGCCGAAGATCCCCAAGCTCGACCTGAGTGAAAATCAAGATCTACCTGTTGTAATGTTAAGAGAAAAAGCCAAACCAGACTTTATTTCCAACTCGAGGCCTCTTTATTAACTGTAACAGGAAGTGTTTAAGCCCGACTTTCACATGAATCCAACCAACCACATTACCTAGAATTTGAAAACCACAGGTTTCAATTTCATAACACATCACACTTTCAATTCTTACTAAATGTTGAATTTCATTACAAAACTACTGACAAGTATCACACAATTGGGGCTGTAGAAAAAGCTATTAATTCATCAAATAGATTTAAAATGTTTCACTGCAAACGATGAAAATCAACCAGTCATTCACTAGGATTCATCCTGTGGAGACCATGAATCTGTAGCTGCTACTCTACGTTTCTGTTAGTGAACAGACTGTGTGTTGATGCAGCTCGAGCTTTAACATTTCATAATTACATTCATATCATCCAGTTGTTTGATCTCTATACACATGGGCCCACATTTACGACCATTTTTCAAATTATTGTAAACAAATGATCCGTTTAGCATGAAGCTCCAGCATCTCCTTCTCTCCCCTCACTCCCCCCTCCCCTCCTCGCCTGCATATCTCCAGCCTAACTGCCAATACGCCAAGACACCATGAATGCACTCATCTCCCCACAGAGATGTTAAACACTGTAGAAAATATGAACATAATCGTTATTCATAGAAAACTCCTCGTAGACTCTTTGGAAAACACGCGCCATTGGACGTTTGAAAGCTGCTGTGAATAATGGTATTAAACAGTCCACCTAAAGCAACGCTGCATGCAGATGCATTCTTGCATTGTTTATTTCCACATGATGCACAAATGAAGACTAAAAGCCCTTAATAATTGAGTGACTCTTTCAAGGTCTCTACAATTTCTGCCTCTTTTTAATTGGTTCTATGAAGCAGGAGCACACGCTGAAGGAAAATGAGAAGCCTTAATATTTTTATCCTTCACCCTGGAGCCCTCTCTTTATCGTGCAACAAAAGCAAAACTCATTACTGTTTAGGAATATCAACTCAATGCACAGACGCGGACTTGTGTGCAGTGTCAATGCCGAGAGCGTCGTGAAATAAAGCATTCCTTTTGAAACTTGTGGAAGACCTTCTCTCTCCGTGCTTTTAGCCGATCCCCAGCTACAAGTCTTTTCATTGCTTTGTTCCACATTATTTCCCCATTAGCCTCCTTCCACTTTGTTTAGTCGTTGCTGCACATCTTTCTCTTGCCCCTTTTCGCTCCGTCTTATCTCCCCTCTGTATTCACCCTCTGTTGCCTGCATATGGATCTGTCTTCTCAATGTGAGCTCACGGCCATGTGACCTTGGTACATGTGTTGATGCAAAACCTCCGTGCAAATCGTCCTGTCAGTCAGAAACTACTGGTCCGCAGCAGAGTATTCAGCTTTAGGTGCACACACACACACACACATACACACAGGCCTGGTATTAACATTAGGGCTCGACTGATATGGGATTTATGGGTCAATACGAATACTAATAATCCTCATGTTTACAAATAGACATATTGATCCAACAAATATGCTCCAAACACGTGCAGCTTATCTGTATTGGAGGTTCAACATTTTACTGTTTAACAATGAATAACTTTTATTGTTCAGTGTGTCCTCAGTGTAGCACTGAAGTTAACTCTTGGAATGTAAATAGGATGAATAAAAATAACTACAGTAAAAGGTGAAAAGGCTTTGATGAATAATGACACACAAATGAGATAAAACCACAAACTGAATCAACACAATTGTTCTCTAACGGATCAAATAATGCAGCGACATCATTTTTGCACTAAACCAGACAGTTACAGTTTACAGTTGACAAAGTTTGAAGGCACAAAAAAGTTGCTGATACCTGTGTGAGTAAGATAGACTCAAAGCAGCTCATTAATTGTTTGGACCCTAATTAACACCTGTCTCAGGTGATCCAGTCTCTAAATTCAGGTGTTAAGACACAGAAGACACATCCACCTTCGCTCTGCAGTGTGAACACAAATACATCTGAGCCACGCTGAAGGAAATTTTTTTTTTTTTTTTTTTTTTTTTTAATTTCTTTTTATTAAGGTTCAACAGGCCATATATTGTCCTTTACATGTAGTTTCCACAGAACCATACATTTTTCTATAGCATAAGCTACTCAGTAGTTATGAATAAACATAAAACAAGTAACAGATTACAAACATAAACACTTAAACACACCACCAGAGTCATCAATGTTAGTGAGGAATGTTGAAGCTCAGTCCAGAAGGATCCACAGCATCAAAAACTGGTTGCCATGTCCTTGTAAAGCCCTCCATGTTATCATGAAGGCTATAAGTCAATTTTTCCAAGGGGATTATACTCAATACCTCCTTATACCAATCGTTCAATGTAGGAGTGTCTTTATGAATCCAAAACTTAAGAATAGTTTTTCGTTATACAAGAGTATTCCGATGAGTCTTGCGTTGTGGTTGTTCCTTGCGCTCGAGACCTTAGCCGCCAGGATACACTGAAGAGGTGATAGGTCCAAGTTATGTCCAATCAGAGTGTCCAGTTCTTTCTTAACCTCATTCCAAAACACTTGTATCTTCGAGCATTTCCAAAACATATGTGCATAGGTACCAATTTCGCTATCACATTTGTTACAGTTAGAGGAGCTGAGACCAAGCCTGCCTCTCATCAGAGGTGTATAGTGGAGTCTGTGTAAGATTTTAAATTGCCTCTCTCTGTCATTATTACAGCTCAAGATGGTTAATGTGTTTTTTATGATTGTTGTCCAAGTATCCTCTTCTATCTGACATTCCAAATCAATTTGCCACTGCCTTCGTATGTGGTCAGTGGAATAGTTTGAATTCACATCAAAAGCTTCATACATGCAGGAAATGAATCTTTTTGGTAGAGGTTGAACAAGTAGGTTTTCCAAGAAAGATGAGTTAGAGGTTTGCATATTCTTATTTACATAATGACGGATTTGTAGGAATCGAAAGAAGTGGGACTGTTGCAGAGAATATTTACTTTTCAACCTCTCAAATGACTCCATTGTTCCTCCTGTAAATAGTTTAGCAAGCTGGTCTAGCCCCTTTTCCTGCCATACCTTAAATACTGGGTCCTGACATGAGGGTAAAAAATCTGGATTTCTCCATATAGGTGCCAGAAGTGAAAAGTTGTTTTTAAGTTTGAAATGGACCTTGATTTTGCTCCATGTATTCAATGTATTCAAAACAATGAAATTGTTAAGAACCTCCTGTTTTGCTTTTTTATGGTTCACAAAGGGGCAGTCCTTCAACATCAACATACCACAGTTTCTAGATTCAATATCAATCCACGTATTAGTTACATCTGGGTTTACCCATTCATATATATACCTCATTTGTGATGCCCAGTAATAAAAGCATATGTTTGGGACCCCCAAGCCACCATTATTTTTATTTCTCTGCAGCCTGCCTATTTTCATTCTGACCCTTTTGCCCTGCCATAGGAACTGTGTAAATAATTTATTTAAATTGCTAAAGAAGCTATTAGGAATTGTATTTGGCAGCATTTGTAATGGGTACAACAATCTAGGCAGAATATTCATTTTAAGCACACTTATCCTGCCCAACCAGGACACAGGCAAAGTCCCCCATCTGTGCAAGTCTTCCCTGATGCGCATTATGACTGGGGTAAGATTAAGCTTGATCAATTTTCTAAGGGAGGGACCGATTTTAATTCCAAGATATGTTATCTCCTTAGGTGACCACTGGAAAGGAAAGCCACTAGGTGGGGCAGAGCCTGCCAGGGCTCCCACAGGCATGGCTTCAGTTTTGGTTAAGTTCACTTTAAAACCTGAGATATGTCCAAACTGTTGCAGACAATCAAGTAGACTCGGAATTGTAGTGTCAATGTCGACCAAATATAAAAGTACATCGTCTGCATACAGAGAAATTTTATGTGTTTTGCCATTTATCGAAAATCCTTTAATAGCTGGTGTAGACCTTATTAGCTCAGCCAAAGGTTCAATGGCGAGGGCGAACATTAAGGGACTCAGCGGGCAACCCTGTGGTGTCCCAAAGCAAAAGGACTCGAGCAAAAGGAATTGGTGGTTACGGTTGCTTTGTGTGACCGATACAATAGTTTTACCCAATCAATGTATTCTGTCCCCAATTTAAATTTTTCCATTGCATAAAAAAGATACGGCCATTCAATCCTATCAAAAGCCTTTAATGAGTCCAATGAAACTATCAGGCCCTGTATTTCTTCATCGCTGGCCATCTGAATTATGTTTAAAAGCCTTCTTATGTTATTAGAGGAGGACCTCCCCTTTATAAAACCTGTTTGGTCCGGTCTAACCAAAGTCTGCATCAGTGGTTCAAGTCTCAAAGTCAATACCTTAGCTAAAATTTTTGCGTCCACATTTATAAGTGATATAGGCCTATATGACGCCGGATCTTCAGGATCTTTGTCTTTTTTCAAGATTAGACAAATATTTGCTAATGACATCGTTTCAGGCAGATGATGAGCTATGTTAAAGCTATAGTTAAAGGTCCTAGCAAGGTATGGCGTGAGTTTATCTTTATAGGCCTTAAACCACTCCACCGGCAACCCATCGGGGCCTGGGGATTTCCCACTGCGCATTAGGGATATTGCTTGTAATATTTCAGCCTCCTGAATGGGTTTTCCCAAGTATCTTTGTTGTTCTTCTGTCAGAGTTGGTAGATGGATTTTAGAAAATAACTTATCAAGTTCCTCTTTGGTGCAATTATTGTCAGATGCATATAATGTTTTATAAAATGATACAAAGACAGAATTGATGTCCTTCTTATCAAAATGTTTTTTCCCCCTCGTGTCTCTAATTCCTCCTATTGTGTTATGATTTTGCCTCTGATTGAGTAAGCGTGCCAGATATTTACTAGGTTTATTCCCATATTCATACAGTCGTTGCCTTTGATAGAACAATGATCTGGAAGCTTTTTCATTCAAGATTGAATTTAGTGCTGCTCTAACAGTCTGTACTTTGATAAGATTTGTTCTAGTTGGGCTGGACTTGTGAACAGATTCTGCTGCTTTTAATTCCTCCTCTAGCTCCCTTTGCTTAAGCGATAACACTTTTTTACGCCGTGCCATGTATGAAATGGCGATCCCTCTGACATAGGCCTTTGCAGCCTCCCATAAAAATTCTGGATTTGTATCCCCATTATCATTTTTATCAAAAAATAATCCAATCTCCTCCTTCATCTTTTTCTTAAAATCTTTGTCATTGAGAAGGTACGAAGGGAATCGCCATCTCCGAGGGCCCTCCATATCGCAACTCATGGCCATTTCTAAATAGACTGGGGCGTGGTCACTAATATGAATAGAACCTATATTACATGAGGTCGCCTGTCCTGTAATATGTGGTGGTATGAAGAAATGATCAATTCGAGAATAGGATTTATGTGGATTAGAGTAAAATGTAAAGTCCCTTGCTGTTGGGTTGAGAACTCTCCAGATATCAATCAGATTTATGTCATTTAACATTTTTGCTAAGGAAGTGTCTGAGTTCTTATTTCTGTATCTTTCTGGTCGGGATCTGTCCTTGCTATCATCCTGACAGCAATTACAGTCGCCACCCAACAATGTAACAGAACATCTAAATTCTTCCAGTTCAGTTGCTACTTTGGTCCAAAATGAAGGAGAAAGTGGATTAGGGGCATATATGTTCATCATTGTAATATGCATGCCATAAATTGTACCATGGACAAGGATGTATCTACCCTCAGGGTCTTGTTTACATGAACTAAGCACAAATGGAATGGTCTTGTGAATCAGAATCGCAACTCCTCTGCTATTGGAGGAGAATGATGAATAAAAAACCTGGCCAACCCAATCTCGTTTTAGTTTAATGTGCTCTTTATCTACTAAGTGGGTTTCCTGTAAAAAAGCTATCTGCACCTTGTCCTTTTTTAAGAAACTTAATAGTTTTTTTCGTTTGATTGGGTGGTGAATCCCTTTTACATTGTATGTACAGAACTTAATACTGTTTGGATCAGACATTACCATTTCCTTATTCTGTCACTAATGAACGCTGTCCCTCTGGTATCACTCCGAATCCTCTGATTGTGTTCTACCTGAATCAAACAGACATCTCTCTCTGGTGGTGAAAAAAAACAACACTGAACATTAACAGCAGGATTAGTAACGAAGAGAACTGAACACTCCTGCTGTGAACTTAACATCACTATGGGGCACATGTGAAACTTCCTTATCACTAACCTAACTTTCCCCCTTCTAAGCACTCGAAAGATTACTGGTAGGATGAGATAGAGCTCTCCAGACCCATGCTATAGTCTCCCTGGGATAGCAAGATGTTGCCAATTTAGGTAAACAACCATAATAGAAAAGAAAAAGAGAAAAATAAAGGAAATAGGAGAGTTCTTAAGCAAATAATGGCTATCCATCCTCAAGTAAATACAATAGAATTTTACAGTGTAAGATGTATGGTGACATAACAATACACTTAACTGGTTTATCACTGTTTCAGAATAAAGCTGAAATAAAAATGATCACAGCTCTCAGCTGGATATGATGCAGTTTATAAATGTTGTGTCCATAAACCTCTAGTTAAGTGTTCATCTCTTTTCTTTTTGTATCTCCTCAACATACCTCTGTGCCTCATCCACAGATTTGAGGAGTTGTATCTTGTTGGCATGTGCGACGCGTAGTGTAGCTGGGAACAGCATCCGATATTCCACTCCCAGTGTTTGGAGAGATTTTTTCACCTCCGTGAACTCGCGTCTTCTCTTCTCCACCGCCGGGGAGAAATCTTCAAAGAAGTGGATGCGGCTCCCGGAGACGGTGATCTCGCCCATGTTGCGTGCCTTCTGCATGATCTTCTGTTTATCCGCGAAGTTGTGGAGGCGCATGTATATGGTTCTTGACCTGGTAGACTCCATGCGTCGCTGAGCAGGTGTCCGGTGGACTCTGTCGATCTTGATCCGGTCGTTTTTCGCCGTGAGATTTAGGATGTTTGGCAGCCATGTCTCAAAAAAGTCTCTGGGGTTGTCGCCTTCCGTGCGTTCTGGTAGATTGATGATCTTTATGTTGTTACGTCTTGACCTGTTTTCCTGGTCTTCCAACCTGTTAATGGCGTCGTTCAGCCGAGCCTCGCTCTGATCAATGTGGGTTTGGAGCTGCGACACGGTGTCCTCCAGGTCGGAGATTCTGTCCTCGGCGTTTACCACCCTTTGCTCCACCACTTTGACTTTTTCACACACTGAGTTCACCGACTTAAGTATTTGGTCGAGTTTTGTGTCTAGACAGGAGTTGAGCTTTGCAAACACCCCCTCACTTATCTTGGCTACCAGAGCATCCGTGTCGTCGTCCGCCATGTTAGCTGCTACGGCTATGTTAGCTGCTACGGCTACGTTAGCCGTCTCTGGTTGATTCCGATTTTTCCGGGTATTGGATCTCAAAATCCTTGGTGTTGTTGTCCAGAAGTCACGCAATGACATCCCCTCTTCGATTTTGTGCTGTTAGGTCACCTCCGCTATCCCAAAAATGTTTAGTTTTAGCTTTGTTCTGGAGAGCTCCGCTCTTGCACTCCTACCCTCTCCGCATCACTAGCGCCCTCTCTCGAAGGAAAGTTTTAATATGAACCGAAAATATTACACACAGATAATTAGGGCTGCAACAACTAATCAATAAAATCGATAAAAATTTGACTTAATTACCCCTAAAACAACTCTGTCTCGTAATGTTCCATTATTATCTCATAGCGTGGTGAATGTACAGGTCACAACTTGTCCATCAGAGCGTTTTAAAGTTGTTGGGTTGTGTATTTGATGAGTTTGATGAGGGAAACCAAGAAATCCCATTAGCCTCTGTAGCGTAGCTCTGAGCTGCTTGTCGCTTGGCTTGGCTGCTCTAAAAATAGCTCGCACAGACAAATAAAGGTAACGAACGTACTGCTAAGACTGTAGCGATTATAGCAATGGCCCAATTTGCCAAAATGTTGAACTATCCCTTTAACAGCAGGGCCACACACACACCTTTAATCTTAGTGATTGTTAGTGGGAAGGGTCAGAGGGCACAGATGAGCAGATCTTCTGTGACTCAGACACAGAAGGTGTTTAAGATGAGCAGTAATTGTCTTGCAGCCGTTAGAGCTCAGCTGCAGGTTTGTATTAGACATGATGATGGACCAGGTGTCTCCCATCAGCCCTGATTGTGCTGTTTGTTCTCCTTGAATCTTCAAATCTTCAGTCCACTTCTCCTCACTTGGCCTGAATTAAAGCTCTGAGTGGATGTCCCCCCATGTGAGACACTAAACCCTGTGGTTGGTCCACGTTTTTGGCTGCTAGGTCCATGTTTGAACACAAACGTATGTTTTCACGGATCACATGTTGGGAAGAGAGCGCATCTCTGCAATCATTTCTCCATTTGACACATGCTGAGTAGATTGTGATCCAAAACCGGATGTAATTACACTTTGTTTGTATTTATAATTCTAAGCCTTGTTGCTGCTGTAATTCACTGACTTTATTTAAATGGAAGAAATACAGTATGCTCTTTGTAATCGTTCATGGTCTATATCTATACAACCAGCTGGTGTGGACCTCATACAGGGATACCGCTACCACAGTAATTAAGATAAGTCATCAATGAGTATCTGATTTAAACCACAGCAGGGTAACACACTCAGCATTGGCACCAACAGACTAGCACAAGGAAAAAGTGTGTTTGAGACTATTATAAAATGTTTGCTTTATGTTAAATATTGTGTGAAAACAGTTCTCAGCTGCTGAACTACTGTACTAGAACACTTTCCGAGTCACTTGGCTGCAGCTTGATCGAGTAAGACGATGGTACTCTGCCCTCAGACTGCTGCTGTCTGATGGATTATATCCGCTTTGAAGTTCAAGTGCGGTGTACAAATAGTTTGTGTGTCTGGAAAACAAGTACGCCTCAGTCTGTCCGTCTTGAGTCGTGTCACTGATTTCAGGTAAGTCATACATCTCCATATCACACTGGGTGTTTCTAATCACCTGTGAACAAGTTGTGCCGCCACGATGGAACGAGACGTCTGGCGCTGTGCGTTTCAAAGAGTTCCCCTCATGACTGTCCATATCCATTTGGATTTTGCTCCACAGGGATTTTGTCTCTCTCATTTCTTCCCCCGCTAATGCAAAACCAGGGGAAATCAGTATTTGCCGGTGCCGAGCCCCAGCCGTAATGAGATTTGAAGGACATCAAAGTGCCTCTACTTTGAGGAGGATAAATAGATGTGATGAAAAATAGGACTGAAATGCAAATATCCCGCTGTGATGATGAACATGAATCAGCTTCCTTAGGGAGCGTGGCACAAAGGGATGAGGCAAGTTTGGCCAGCTGAGAAGTTTGGGAAATGAGTTGATGGATGTGTTCCAGAGATGAGATGTTAGCGGCTAAATTGAGATCTGAATCATGCGGCGATGAAAGGCAGCGTGAGGGGGAGAGTGACACTCAGGTGTTACTATGAAGAACAAGACACCAGACAGGTGAGGCACAAGCAGCGTCGTTCAGTCTTTCCACAGCATGAATGGAGCCGCCTCGTCAAGTCTCGTCAAGAACTTTAAGGTTAATTCTGTCCCTTAACAATATCTATGGATGCTTCCTGCAGAGGATGTTTGAAGACTCCTTTAAATGTGGCAGACGTCTTTTCGTGTAGACAACGAAGGACCTTCATCAAATAAGTCGTCATCTTATTTTGGTCAGACCTTCTTTGACCTGGTCAGTGTCACTAGCTACGATTCGAACAGTCATGACGAGATGACGTCACTTCCTCCCGATCCTCTCCTCTTTGGCCTCGTCCACATGGAAATGGAGCTTTCCCAAAATGATCTTTTTCTTGTTGTTTCTCAAAAAGTTTTCCGGCAGCATTTCAAGAAATATCTGAAAATGACTCGGAATTGTTGTAGTCCATATGCGATGGAGAAGAAGTTGTTTCACAGAAAATGTGGTTTTGGTTGCGTACACGGAAACGCTGAGGCGGCTTTTTAAGATTTATTCACTTTTAGAGCTGTTTCCAAAAACACTCCCAAAAACACAGAAACAATTAAGTTTTGCACAAACTTTTTTTTTTCAATTTTTTTTATTAGTTTCCAACATAAAAACAGACAAGAGTAGAAAGAGCTCAACAATTATATAAGTAAAAATAAATACAAAAACACAACATAAAGAAACAAAACAAGACAAAACACACAAAACATACAAAAAAAAAGATTTATTCACTTTTAGAGCTGTTTCCAAAAAAATACAGTTTTCAGCCTCCCAAAAACACAGAAACAATAAAGTTTTGCACAAACTGTGTGGATTGGCCCTCGATAAATCTGCCTGTGATTGACATTTTCAAATGGCAGTTGAGGGCACCCAAAAAATAATGACGCAGTCAGTGAAACCTGCTGAGAAGCTTTTAATCTTTTCATAACCCGCAGGTTGCTATGGAAAACAGTGCGTTCATCTCCCACTTCAATAATGGGAGCCTCAGTCGGACTAAAGGGTCATTTCCTCACAGCAGTTTGATTGAAGCTCGACTGCTCTCTCTAGTAAAGTGAGCAGAGCGTTTATAAGAGGAGCGTTGGTGCCATGAAGGATGCTGGGATCACAATATGGTGCTTTTCCCTCTTAATCAAAAGTTACGTAAATTGCTGGTCACCTACAGGGCATGATGGTATTTATTATTAGTAGTAGTAGAGAAGTGCTGCCATAGTTGCAGTATACAATAGGCTTCCTGGTTAGAAACATGTTTTTATTACAAGTGCAGCAAGCTGGATTCCTGTAATTAACATAGAATTGAAAACAAAGCAATGACAGAGGAGAAATGAAATGAGAAGTGATTTTTTTCACAGAGTGAGGAAGAAACCGCCTGGAGCCTCCAGGAGAATTTGGAGAGTTGGTGGAGGTTAAATCGTTTGGCCTCAGTCAATTCGGTCTGTTGTGTAAAGTGAGAAGAGAAAAAAATGGAACGAACAAAATCCAACGACGATAAAAGAAAAAGAAAAAGCACAGAAATAATAACTGATTTTATCAGCGAGATGAAAATCCCACGGGGCTGCTGAAAACAAACACTTCTCTGGAAAGAATAGCGGCGACGACAAACAGTAATATTGTACGACTGAACGATGCTGTGAGACGCATGTGTTCCTCAGACACATGGGATGTGTGAGGTGACTTAGAAAACAGTGATAAGAGGATGTGGGAGAGGACGATAAAAGAAAAGCAGCCTTTGAAAATACTGAAAGATGGAAATTTCTACTGGGTCGTGGTTTCTAAAGACTCCTCGGTCTTGTCATGAATCCACATTGACTATTTAATAAACCTCTATGGAGAAGGTTATTATTTCCCGTTGGTCAAGATATTTCTGAAACTTTTTACTTATAAAAAACAAGGCGACGGTCTAGATGGCACCAGTGGGGAGTGTGATAATCACACCCAAACACACAAATACAATGATGAACACAAAAGCAAGCCAACAGCGTCTTTCATGACAGTTTCAGGTTGACGTACATTCAGCTTGACGCTTCCCGTCCCACGACGATTGAAGGAGCATTTCAGCTGCGTGTTTACATGGAGTATACAGACAGTGGGGGTGATGTTATTTCACTCTATGCTATTAGCTTTTGTTTGTTGAGAATGTACAAAAACAACAGGTCTGAAATCGCTGCTGCGAAATGAAATGCTGCCTTGAATATTCAATCATTTTAAAAAGGGGAAATTGTACGGCGCCCGTCTGATATCAGCTGTATTTACCTGCTTTTACCGGCACAGTGTGTCGCCTCGCCGCAGTGCCCCTCGTGAGATGTTCTCTGTGACAAACATAATTTCCCTTTATCGTTTTTAAAATGCTGTGTTTTTTAAAGATTTCCTTCCTGGTCGACTCGTTAGCCCCTGTGGTTTCTGGTTGTTGAACAGCTACTTTGTCAGAAATAAAAACTGAGGTGGTGCCGCTGTTTTGCAGAGCAGTCGGCCGAACTCATGTTGCCGCTGAATAGGCCGATCAAAGATAATAGCAGACAGTGTGATTTCATGCAGCTGCAGGTTTCAGACAATAGGGTGCGGTGACGTTTTAACCTGCTGAGGAGCCGCAGGTCTGAAACATCTCATATTAAATCACTACACAGCATGTTTTTCTCTAACTGCTTCACAATTAAAGCTGATTTCTCTTGCTCCAATTGTACACTTTTAATCCAAAGCCAGTGAACATGCATTAGCTATAGCAGTAACTATATATGCAAGAACTCCTGTTTTCCCCAGAGTATTCTATATGTTGTTGTTGTTTTACCTGGAAAACTCCTGTAATTTAACAAATACATGCAGCCGAACATCTAATGTTTGTCTAATTTTATCCAAGTTGCCAGATTGTGTATTGACACCCATAACGTACAACTTCAAACCATCTGTTAATCAAAACTTGGCAACCTCAGGGCAGCCTGGGAAGACATGTGACTGTCTGATTAATTGCTGTTAACAGGTTTTACTAAATATGTTTTATCTAACAAGCATCTAATGAAAAATAGTCCTTTGCATGGAATGATTGAAGGTTTGATTATAGATTAATAATCACAATCATCCACAATCAGGCCATTCAAAGTGCTTTACAGAGTAATATAAAACATAAGGGATACAATTGACTGCAGAAGAATAAAGAGAGGATATGAAAGGGTTAAATTAAACATTAAATGATTTATAATGATTTAAAAGAAAAAAACGGTTAACAAAAACCTCTCAGAATATACTGTGTAGACATATTAGCAGTGAAGAGTCTGAAGATGTAGGAAACAGATAAAGACCATCTGCAGTAAACGACCTGTCGCCTGAGTTCTCAATGCTTCATCAAAGAAAGTCATTACTAAACTATTATCCATCCATTCATCTATTCATCCATCCATTGTCTTCAGCATAATCCAGGGTCAGGTTGCCATAGCAGCTGCTTAAACAGAGGGTCCTTACGTCCTTCTAAACTGCAGTGTTAAGAACAAAGACAACTAAAAATCACAGCTCAGTCGATTAATAATGCATTGCTGTGTAACGTGTTGTTGCCTGTGTAAACCAGAGTGCAACATGTTAACTTCAGTCAACAGAGAAGTTCATCAGCAGCTAAGGTTAGGCATGCGCCGCCATTAAGGCGGAGGATGAGCTGCAGATGGAGCGATCCATTATTCAGAGCAGAGCCTCTCCGGTATCGGGCGGCGACAGCCATTTGTTAGATTAACTCTCACTTGTTTGCGTTTGGACACAGGGTGAGTCATGCTGAAAAACGTATGGGCTAATTGGAAAGTGTTACATTTCAACCTATGCTCATAAAAAACTCCTTGAGAGACACCGTTCCGACGGCAGATGCTGCCATGTTTATATTCAGAGAAGGTTTCGACCACTCAGGCTTTCAGTGGGAGGATCTGTTGGTAAATGTCACAGGTGCAGCCTGCCATTAAATGTGCTGATTCCTGCTGATTGATTGTGCGTTGTTTTCTTGTTCAACAACAAAACAGCACATAATCAGTGAAAGGTTCAAGAAAACAAGAACAGAGGAGCAGGAAATGAGGGTGAATGGACTAAATTCACTAATGACCACTTCACACCACTTACTTAAACCTTTTTGTCCTGTCAGTCATGGGTTCATGAATGTATTCATTTAGGCCTCTGCTCAGGAAATTGCACTAAATCATGTAATGCAAGATCAGATTGATGTAGAATATCAAACAGAAGAAAATATCTTGGCATCGGTTCTGGGAAAAAAAAACCCCAACACCACTCACTGTTGAGCTATAGCTGTAATATTGTGCAGCCTGATTGAGAGGCACACTTAGACAAAGCACTCCCAGAGACAATCCAGGACTTGGCTCGTACGCCTGTGTTCTTGGGAAGGAACAAGTTTTGTAGAGATGAGGTTATTACCTCGACTATTTAACTTGGAGGTGTCACTTCATCAGCGTGTTTTGGCAGCTTCAGGAACAATCAATACACTAAATTGATTAGAATATTCTGTTTTGCAACAGGACTGTTTGTTCTCCACTTTTAGATTTCTAAAGATGACCCTGAGGCGTGTGCTCAGAATTCTGGACTTCATTCTACCTCATTAAAAACATTGGACCTGGCTCCAGCGTTCCCCGGTAATTTGAATGTAATAATCTGCAATTCTGCACAGATCTTGAAAGGATTTACAATTTTGTTTTGCCAAAACCTCAATTAAAATCAAGATCAATCAACAGATAGCTCCAGTGGCTGGATCCTCAACAACAACAATCATCAGAAGGACAGCCTTCCAATTAGACAATTTAGTACTGCACATTTATTTTGGGAAGCATTTATCTCTTTAGTGTGACATCCGCACAGCAGCTCAAGTCATTGATATTGAAGTTATTTTTTCCCATTTTAAGAACAGAGCCAGATGAGCTAAAAAAAAAAATCCTGGCGAAACTAAAATAAATGGCACAAAAACCCACACTTGTTCTCCAGTGGGTGTTGGGAATCATCACAATTTCAATATCTACCATTTTAAAATAACATGAGGACACATTAGTGAATCTTATCTTTACATTTACTCATCAGGCTGGTTAGAGATTGAATAATGGATTAAAGACAGCCATGCATGTCGG
The DNA here is from genome assembly GCA_030347415.2 of Decapterus maruadsi. Taxonomy (NCBI): domain Eukaryota; kingdom Metazoa; phylum Chordata; class Actinopteri; order Carangiformes; family Carangidae; genus Decapterus; species Decapterus maruadsi. The sequence continues at coordinate 3,885,290 of CM064888.1, read as the reverse complement.
TCTATTACGTTTGCAGCTGTGTGCATTATGGGATGCACATGAACTAATGAAATATAATCTAAGATGCAGGAATTAATTCCTTGACGGTTGTGCGCTAATGGGTAAAGTCCTGGGTGCTGCAGCGCTGCTACAGGATGAGAGCTGGAGGAAATCCACAGGCTTGATCCAGTCCAACACACACTCACACACACACACACACACACAGACTGTGTTTCAACTGTTTTAATCCAATCATAAACCCTGCAGCCTCCAAATGGAAGTAAATCCTCAACAACATTCATAGTGTCAAGTCCAGCCCTGGAGATACAATGAAAACATGAGGGTTAGGGTTAAAGCTGCGAATGCCAAGTTTGCCTTTGTATGAACAAACTGAAGCAGTTTAAATTATTTTATGGGAACTAAAAGTGGACATGAATAGTAACATTAAGCTTTCAAGCTTTTTATGTGTGAATCTATATGTGTCAGTGTGCTCCTTTAATTTATTTATAACCTCAGCAATAAGCAGCAGTTTATTTATGCTTCTCGTGCCAGAGGCTCAGAAACACTGAGATTTTTTAAAGTATATTTACATTCATGCATAGAGGCTAAAGGCTAAAGGCACAGGCTAAAGAATAAAACTGATACAGAATACAGCACGCTGTTTTGTTTTACAACTGCTGCTGGACAATATTCATTCATTTCATAATTGTAGCTTCTGCAGAACCCGTCCAACACATACATCAAGTCTGTGTCTGCAGGCTGTGACAAGAAAATGGCAAGTGGGAGCAAATCAAGACATGACAGGACTTTGACACTCTGCAGAAACCCTGCGCTCACACATCGAGCGGTGGCAGAGTTTCCTCTCTTTGACCACATTTGGATTGCATGGCTTCAGTAATGGCTCTGAACCATAAACCCACATGAAAGCCTCAAAGGTCCCAGATGCTACATCTATGTTTGTGTGCAGCCTGTGCTGGGAGCGGGTTCGTATAGACGGGGCTGTTATCCATCTGTGCACCCTTTCACTCGTTCACGTGTTCATCCAAACGCTCTCCGGCTGCTTCACAGTCCGGTCCCTCTGTAGGAATAACCAGCACTTGGAGGACGACTGTGCAGCCAGTGCAGGAAGTGAAGTGACATTTAGAGCCAAAAGTAAAGATAGGGTGTATAATTAATACGCTTAATTAGACACGGGAGGTTGGAGTTGGACGGATCTGTGAAGTTTTTATTTTTTTTATATTCGACCTTGAATCTTAGTTAGATGTTCTGCCATCAATGACAGAGGATTGGCTCATCTCTTTGATTCAGACTGAAATGTGCGGCTAATAACTGGATGGATTGGCACACATCTTGTAAAATAGGTTCATGGTTTCCAGGTGACGCATTCCTATCACTTTGGTGCTTCAGAGTGAAATATCTCATCAGCTTTAGGATGGATTGACATATTTTCATGCATGCGTCCTTTTATTGGTGTTGATGTCTCAGTGATTCCCAACTTTTTTGGCTCATGGCCGTCAATGCTTCAGCTCAGATATTTTTATATGCTGCATTTTATTTGAAGTAGGGATGCACCGAGTTGAAAAATTTTGGCCGATACCGATATCCGATATGAATTTTTCTGTTATGGCCGATAATCGATATTTACCGATATCGATATGTGTTTTTTTTTGTTTTTTTTTTAAGTTTCTGAGATGATAAATTTTTGTACAGACTGAAAATCATGCAAACTGAATTTTTGAATGTCTTCCTTTATTTTCAGAATGTATTTTACTTCCAAATAACAAGGTTACAGGCTACCATCCTCCTCGCATTACCTCAACTTTGCAGCTGTTGCATATGGATATACATCGGTTGTGCATATCGGCCCAATTTTACTCATCAGGCCGATACCGATATGTTAAAAAATGACGAACATCGGCCGATACCGATATTAATGCCGATATATCGTGCATCCCTAATTTGAACTCAATTTATATTTGAGAAAGTGATAGTATAGAAAAAAATGTTTAAGATTGTGTGTGGTGTTTTTAATCATAATTTAAAAAATAATAATTAGTTAAAAGAATATTTTTTTCAGTAATTTTTCAATCAATTACTTGACGTTTCAGGTGATCCCATGTGGGGTCCCGACCCCAAGGTTGAAAAACACTGCTTTAAGAAAGAAAACAGGAGGAAAGAACTTCATACTGAGCAGACACTCATCTGATTTGGCCGAAGCCTCATTAGAATCACTGTATGGATTTTGTAGTTTAATGGGACTCCTTATGGACAGGAGGAACGACTGCAGTAATCAATAAGCCTTTAATGTGTATATGATGAGGTAGACCTGTTATTAACCATACTGTGATCATTCTGTTTCCAGTCGTTGTTACCTAACACTATAGAGTATCTTTAGGGGTCTGGATGTAGAATAATTAACAGACACATTTTCAGCTGCATCACTGAAGCGTTAGCTGAGTCACACGAGCATGCTGGGAAATGCGGTCCCTCCCGTCTGCTCCGAATCTGTCCTGAAATCTCCCCTGCAGGTCTGTAATGTATTCCTGCAATCTGAAAGGCAGTGGGGAATCTGATAATTGGTACCCCTCTGTAATTGGTATCCTTCAGAGTTGTCACAGCAACGGAAACAGATAACATTTGCACTCTGTACCAGATGCAAACCCCGGTAAATCATGCACAGAGACAAACGCACACACATGCACGCACGCAACGAGGTGGCAGAAGCTGAGGGGATCAAACGCAGCGCTAACTCGGTGATGCTTCTCAATGTGTCATTTCCTCTCATCGGGCTCAGTGAAAGTGGGAGATCTGCTTTGTTTCGATTGTAAAAGACCGATCAGGCAGCAACTTCCTACATCAAGGTGTTTCATACGCTCACACAGACCATCGTACCGACACACATCGATGAGTTGTTCAGAGAATAAGCAGGGATCCTTTATTCGTACACCGTAGTGGCATTTGCGCTTAGAATAAACCTTTATTTTTCTCCGCCACAAGCTCTCTCCCACTTCTGCTGTTTAAAAACCCGCAAAATGTAAATGTCATGTGCGAGATCAGTCAGACAGAAATATGTGAGCGGCTGTTTGGGGTCTGCAGTCAACAACATGCATTCACTCAGTTTCTGCACAGTGGGAGGGGGGAATCTTTGAAATCATAGCTCAAGCCATCTTCATCTTTAAACCCTGTCTGCGTGATGCATTTTAAATGGAAGTTCACTATAAGAGAGATGCGATGGTATTGAATTCATATATACATGATATATATTTATATATAAAAAGGCTTATTCACTTCACATATGTTGACATCAGTATCCTCGATGCTTTCAGGAGGGCGATGTCAGCGTGCGCTCTATTTGAAGCAATTATGGTAATTTTAGTCGAGGCGAAGAAAAAAAAACGACTTTTTCCAGCTGTTATTTTGATCAAAGTGAATGGAGGGAGTTTATTATCTCCTGCCTTAAAGTGGAATTCAGATGTAATGATGAGGAGGAAGATTACCCATGTCTGTCTGTCTGTCCATCCAGATGACGCATGACGACTGACGTACAGAAGCGGATGCACCATGGAAACTCTGCCGTTGTGTTGCAGCAGCAGGTTTGTTATTTGCGATTTTTAAAAAATTTGGGCTCTCAGGGCCACCCTGACTGAAAAAAATGACGACGACTGTTTCATTGTGTAATTGTAGGAGATCAAAGGTCCATCTTCACATACTGTACTGTAGGCTGAAGGACAGCATCAGTCTGTTCAGCCGGACGAAATGTCAAACCTACGGGTTTTTAAACCTCAAGGTGACGTCTTCAAAGCTGCTGGAGCATCTGATCGACAGCTTTGGTGAGTGATAAACAGTTTAAGGCGTTTATGGAACAAAATGTGAAACTTTCCCGCTTTCAAGATAAAAAAACATGATGAATGAAGCTGCCAGACTTTAATAAATCACAAATAACCTCCTTGAAATGTTTCCACAATGACAACAAGTGGGTGAGCAGCAGCGTAGCATGAATGCATCCGTTCACGTTGGAAGTCCCTCACATGCTTTTGAATCTATTCAGTCTCTTCCTGTGCGACGGCTTTATTTACCAAACACATTCTCTGTGTTTGTATGACGGACACCGTCTCCTGCAGCCGATGCATAAATCAGGTGGAGTGGTCGACTTCCAGGTCGAGAGAAATAAGTTTCCTAGCAACCGTCGCTCCTCAAAGCCACAGATTAACATGACTTTGTCTGATACTCCACCTCATTGCTCCTATAATAGATTCATTTCAATTGATTTTACAAAAGATGACAGTGTTTTTTGTCTTTTCTAGCCTTTTGAGTGAGAGGATTTTCTGGTTTATTCTGTTGTATGTGACTGTCATCTAATCACTATCCATCCATCCATTATCTTCCGCTTCTTCCGGGGCCGGGTCGCGGGGGCAGCAGTCGGAGCAGGGATCCCCAAACTTCCCTCTCCGCCGACACTTCCTCCAGCTCTTCCGGGGGCACCCCGAGGCGTTCCCAGGCCAGCCGAGCAACGTAGTCACTCCAGCGTGTCCTGGGTCTTCCTCGGGGCCTCCTCCCGGTGGGACATGCCCGGAACACCTCACGAGGGAGGCGTCCAGGGGGCATCCTATACAGGTGCCCGAGCCACCTCAGCTGACTCCTCTCGATGTGGAGGAGCAGCGGTTCTACTCCGAGCTCCTCCCGGGTGACCGAGCTCCTCACCCTATCTCTAAGGGAGCGCCCCGCCACCCTGCGAAGGAAGCTCATTTCGGCCGCTTGTAATCGCGGCCGAAATCTAATCACTAGACTCTTCATATTTTTATTTTATTATTTTCTTTTTAAACAAATATTGCTTTTTTATTGCTTTGTCCATTATTTGCTCTTTATTGCTTTCATTGATGTCTGCTGCTACATAGGGATGTATACCGTGGACCGGTACTTTCTGGACCGGACCGTTAATTGGTTCGGTCCAGAGTACCGTTAAGATTCTGGACTAACGGTCCTCTTATCGATACTTTGAACGTCTCCCTAACTGTCACGTAATAATGACACGGCTGCTTGTCACCTCTATTCCCGTTTCCGATTGCTGATCCCTGCCGCTCTAATCAAAACCGGGCGATCTCAGCGCAACAGCGCTATTCCGACACGCGGCCTGACGGCGCGTGTGGAGCGAGACGAGTCCGGCCCGGTCCGGGCGTGTTTGAAGCCTCGCATCGGAGACCTAGCAAGTAGTAGCCTACACGTGTCGGAGGGAGAGTTGAGAGTAGAAACCTACAGCAGCTGCAGCAGGTCAGTGAGGAGACAGAGGAGGCTCCAGCAGCTTCATGTCTGCTGCTGTGAGGAGCAGAGTGTCAGAGCCACCTCATGTCACTCCGGTGAGAACGTGCAGGATAAAACTGTGGAAACGCGGAGCTGCTTGTGTCTTTTATTCTGCGGTAACACGTCTCATAAGTTGACTGGTCTACGGCGTGAAGAACATGGATGGCTGCTGTAGATGCAGCGTGTGTGTCAGCGCTGTACACAGACACACACGCACACAGGGCACGCACACAGGGCACGCACGCAGCGTCAGAGCAGTGAAGTGAAAACAACCTGCAGATCACCTGAGCTGACGTGAGCTGTGAGTCAGAGCAATAGGCTAAAACTTAAAGAGTAAAAAACGCTAAATATTCATCAAGATCCATAGATAGAGATCCTATTTTATCATGATAACAGATAAACTGCAGCTTCTGCAGGTTAACTGTTGACTTGCCCTGGGGGGTTTAAAGGAGGTGTTCTTCTCTGCTGTCAATTTTTTTTTATTATGTTGCTGGTGTTACCCCTAATTAAAAATACAAACAAAAAAAGAAAACGGTTGAATCATTATTTTTTACACTAAACTATATGTTGTAGATTTGAAAATTCAATAAAAATATTTGAATATATATAAACTACATGTTGAAGTATCGATAAGAGTATCGATAGGTATCGGTATCGATAAGGAGTATCGTTATGGGTATCGGTATCGATAAAATCCTAACGATATACATCCCTACTGCTACAACACAAGAATATCTGATTTTATCATCTTATCTTATTTTACGAGTCTCTGTGTGTAGTTTTGAAGATGAAGTGGTGAAAAACAATAAGTTTGAGCCCTTGTCCTCACATTTGGTTGATAAATAATAATATAGGCTTAAATCAATTGATTAATTGGCCAATTATTGTCAATATGAGGTGATAATGTTGCAGTATTGACACTTGTAGACTCACCAGTCCTTTCCACCTCACACAAGGTGGACTAATGTCACCTCCTGGGTGGGAGAAGGAGGAGGAGGAGGAGGAGGAGGGGAGGGGGGGATGATGATGGAGTCAATAAATAAGGGCAGCAGAGGCGAGTCGAGGCGGAGGCTGTTCCGCATTTCACATCTCGGCGTCCCATCCCGACATGTGTTTGTGTGTGCATGTGTGAGTGTGTGCATGTGTATGTGTGTGGAGTTTGTGCTTTACAGTGGTGGTCCTGTAGAGAGCGGTAGATAGTTTTAATAAGTGGTTACACAGCCGAGCGCTCCCCGTACTGTACTGTACATAAGCGGAGGGAGGAGGAGCGACCGTGTAGTATTTCTTTTTTGGTTCTTTCCCCCCGTGTCGTTGCGACCCATCCAGCCGCTCGTGGACGGCGGCAGCGAGAAGGGGGAGAAGAAGAAGAAGGAAAAAACAACAAACGCACCATTTTCAGCAGCCAGCGCTTCGAGCAGGAAGGAAGCGGGACAAGCGGAGCCGTGGGAGCCGAGCAGCGGAGAGCATTTGACGGTACGAGGCGCAGCGAGCGGCTCGGCGGAGCACCGGGCTGGGAGAGAGTGAAGCAGCAGCAGCAGCGGAGCAGAGCAGGAGGAGGTGGGGGGGAGGACGTGTAGCCATCCAGCACCGCCACCGCCGCCGCTTCCACTTGGTGCTGCAGGCGGAGGAGGAGGAGGGAGCTCCCGCTGACTTTCTCCCGCTTCATTTCCGCCCTAATGCCCTAAATATCCAACCGGAGCCTGGCGTCCAGACCGCGTGGGGTGGTGGGGGGCAAGTCAACCGACGGTAAGTGTCGTTATGGGCTTTCAGCATGGAGTGTGTTACTGTAGTGTGTGCATGCAGTTGTGCAGTTGTTTGGCGGTGCTAGCTCCAGTAGCCGGGCTGGCTGGTTGGTTTGACAGATGAAGGAGGGGGAGCGCTCGGCTCTACTGTAACCGGGGGAGAGCTCTCCTCTCCCGGGCAGCGCGGCCGCTCGGTCCGCTGCTGCTGCCGCTGCTGCTGCTGGATCCCCGCGGTTGTTGTCATGTGAATGCTAACAGTGCCGGATGTTACTGTACAGGAGTCATGGTGCCTCTTTTTCTCTTTTCTTTTCTTTTTTTTTGCTGTATTATGCTCGCACTGTGCCGCTGCACACAGGCCCCGAACTTGGATTTATGCCTGCTGCACTCTGGCGCGCGCATGGTCCACTCATGCATGCCCGCGTGCACATACACACACTCTCTCACACTGAGGCAGATAGCTGATCGATAAGGATCTCTGGATACAGTATTACACCTACAATCCTCCTATAGGGAGCCGTCAGTGTTTTGAGCTGCTCCTTGTCCTTAATTCACTTTTCTCCTTCTAATGTTGCACAAGTTGACTTTTACAGATGTGCTGGCATTAATGTTCCAGTATTATTGCCAATAACCTAATAGTCATAACAGTTGAATGTATCCAAGTGAGGCACCATAAGGAAGGCTGAAAGGGAAACTGAAGAAAACATTCATTTGCTCACCTTATGTTTGTAAACACAGTCGCCTCACACATCTGTATGGAGGGTGTATTTATGTTTTATTTATTTATTTATTTATCCGTCCACCTTTTTTTTTTGCCCCGTGGTCGGTCGCTCCACTGACTGTACAGTAACAGGACGGATGCCCAGTGCAGCCCACATGATCGCCATCTGATGTGTATCAAACTGCCAATATGTGAGCAGGGCGTTCTGCTGTGGGAACAATGTGCGCTGCATTAAAACTGTCAGGGCTGGAGATTAAATTACCACAGATGCCCAAAGAGCAGCAGCATTGCCCAGGGAGTGGAGCCGACATGAATGAGCTGATTGTGGAGGAACTCTTATGATACATGTTGCCATATAACAGCGTAGTAATGATATTAATAATAATAATAGAGGCCGACGTCCCACAGCCCTGACTGACTGACACTCAATCATTCACTCAGACCATGTGAGAAATCCTCAGGGATTATAATCCTGGTGCATGATTGGAGCACGGTGGCTCACCACTACAATAGTGACGGTTTGGATCGTGCATTTTGTGTGTGAAAAGCCGTCATCGCCACATCACAGCGCTGTAATAATTAAATCAGTCAATGTAACCCACTCCACTCAGGGTCTGGATTCTTAGTCACGTTCATTTCCACACCACAGTGTCTTGCAGGACGCTGATAGAAAGTGACAGTGTAAAAGCTGCATGCTCTCGCCGCCGAATCCATCAAGCTGGCAACACAAGCATTTCCTCCTCCGGCACGCCGGAGCTTATTTTAAAAGGCAGGGTATAGATTTTCTGATCAGCATAGTAACTGGTGGAGATTTGAAACGGATTGGACGGATGTTCTTTGAAGAACTTTGCACAGGAACAGAGACGAGCTGCCTTCGATAACACCTTTAATGTAGGATCCCCCGGCGCAGAGGCGTCTGTAAGTTTTATAGTGTTAATAAATGTCTCCGCCGCTGTTATTATTATGTAAATGTGCAGAACACTTTGACAAAAACAGGCTGGAATAAAGATAATTAACGTCAGATCAGTGGGTATGGCACCAGGTGCCCGCTCTTCATTAATGATTATCCCTGGGTTTAAATCGCTGTGTTCTCTCCACCGGGTTGATCATTAGCTCAGGACAAACCCACCGTTCGAGTATAAACATTTTCAACATCCAAGATCCGGCTTTAAACGCACACCGTGTGTGGGTGATGCAGACTGGAGGGTAAACCCCCCCCCCCACGTAACCAGAGGCACATGACCAGAGCAGCAGCACAAACACAGAGGCACATATGTTTTTCCAGTGCAGCAGCACAAACACCAAGTGTTGTGTCTGTATGCTGCTGATATGTTTTTCTATTGTATATATCTATTCTTCTTCTACTTCTCGGTTGGGGCTCCTTTAGGGGGCCAGAGGTGACCTTCTTCATTTCCCCTGTTTTTTTTTCTCTCTTTTTGTGACCCTGTTTCTGTCTGTCTTTCTTCCTGGCCTCCTTGCTCCTTCTCCTCCTCCTCCCCCTCCCCCCCTCACCTCAGCCTACTCCCATCCTACTTCCCTTAGTGGAGCAGCAGCAGCAGCAGAATGCTTAGAAACATTAGAGCGTTCACTTATATAACCTCGGCCGTGCAGCTGATGTCCTGGTCTGTGTCTGTTGTATAATGATGTCAGAGCTGTCTAGAGAGGCAGAGGGCATGCTGGGTAGGCCAATATGTCAAGAGCTATTCCTGAGCCGCCGAGCAGTGAGTGGGGTTGAGCTCCAGGGTCGCCTCCCCTCCCGTTTTCCCCCCTTTTTTGTTCCTCACGGGGTGATTCGGGGGGAAATTCCTCAGACGTTGCCGTGTTGGGCTGAAACGTGTGAACGGAACCTCCAACATGGCAGCGCCGCACACTCCTCGCCCTATTTGTCAGTCTTAATACCTCAAGACGAGGTTGTAAGTGTGCGTCTGAAGCCTCCTCCTCCTCCTCCTCCTCCTCTGTGCATATATATATATACTATATATACATCCTAATTTACAATAGCAGGACGTGGCTGTTATTCCTCCGCCTTTACATCGGCTTTGACCTCAATTGACTGTTGCTCATCCCTTCAGAAGCCGGGCCCCAAGGCGCTTTACCATGTTGTATGTGTTTTCGCCTATGACTAATTAGATTATAGCACCCATATGCCCTAGACGTGGAGCCCGGGTCAGAGGATGTATTCAGCCACGGCGGACGCAGTCGACCGCGACACGTCATCTCATCATCACGGCCTTTTGCACCAAAACCGAGCCGCTAGACTCCGTGGCGGTGGAACGTCTCCAGCCGCATCATGTCAACAAACCGTCTTTATGATGACGACCCCAGCATCACTGTTTTTTTTGCCCGTGTGTCGTTTTCTGTACTAATTACCAGCGTCCAGGCGTGAGAGGGGAGTTCGGCGAGGTTGTAGAGGAGCTTGGCAGCCGCTTGATCCGCAGACGTCCGGCGCTCACAGACCTCCTCTTGTTCTAGTCGCTCAGTTATGATGGGAAATGTACAGCGTGTACAGCAGCGCGTACAGCAGCGTGTACAGCAGCGCGTTCAGCCTGTTGCTGCAAGTGACAGAAACAGAAATGACAGAAATGCCAAACGGGGTCAGAGGTAAACAAAGACGACAGTCAGTCACCGCTGCACAGCTCTGTCCACAAGTTGCTTTTACACATCGTGTGTATCTGGGTTCTGCCTCCAGATATTTCTTTATTTTTTTTATTTTGTCCATTTCAGATTATTTGGTTTTTCGGCTGCAACATTTTCGTTTTTTTTTTTTTTTTTTTTTACATTTTCTGCTCCTAATTTTTCATTCTAACATCAGAAATGATCAGCAGCAGTCGTTGGTAACCATGAGATAAGTGGGATAAGGTCTAATTAATCACAGATTACTGCAAATTAAACTAATCTGTAGTGTTTGACAGTAGGGCTGCTCCCCACCAAAGATCTTCTTGGTCGACCAGTAGTCGTCATTTATGCCAATTAGTCGACTTGACTTAAAAAAAAACTGACAGCGAGTTCATTATGACTTACCTATCTGGCCCTTCAAATTAAAAGCCCTGTAGCCTTTCATATACAGTTCAGTCATGTTGATTTGGACTTTATTTTGACAAGACACGGCTCCAGATATTGTTGTTTTTCCCTGCAACCAATCGACCAATGACATTTTGGTCGGTTTGGCTAATACTACTCATACTAATACTACTATTTGGGGACAGCCCTGTTTGATAGTGTAGTTCATTAACACCTCAACACGTTTTAAAGTCACTGTTGCTCATGATTCAGATCAAACTGGAGCTTTGTTTTGATCTTGGCTACAAACCTGTAGATTCTGTTCATTGTCACTACATCTCACCACATACTGATGCATAAACACCTGCTTCAGTCCTCAAAACCACCTCTGCAGTATGAAAACAGCACTAACCATATGAAGCGCTATATGCTGTATCTGTGTGTGTGTGTGTGTGTGTGTGTGTGTCAACTAATGGACTCATTGTTCAGCTCAGATTCTTGACCATATGCACAGTCATATGAAGTCTATTAAGCTCCAGTTATTTGTGTCTTTACAAAGTAGGTCAAGTCTGCTGATATCTATACACAGTGTGGAGGGGGAGAGGTGGAGAGGGGGAGGGGGGGGGGCAAATTAAAAAAGAAAAAGTGCTGTCAGACATTTGGACCACACTGTAAATCAGGAAGAATAATAAATGCGGTGCATCCTCTGTCCTCGCCGCGCCGCTTCCTGCTCTCGTATCTGGCACACGGAGTAATGAGTGTGTCCTCACCGGCTGAGTCCAAACCTCATTAGCTGAGAAGAATGAGGCTAACTTTCCTCTGTGTGTTGTGTGTGTCTGTGTGTGTGTTGTGTGTTTGTGTTGCACTCCGCTGCTCCGCCGCTGATAAGCATGTCGTCATGGTGAACACGACAAGAGATTATCAGCGCGCTGCTCTGCGCCAACCGGTGTCCACACACAGACCGCTGGGGGTCCTGCTGCCCTCAAGATACTGTAACAACCCCCCCCCCCCCTTTCCCTCGCCCCCACCCAACACACACACACAGTTGCAGACAGATGACATCAGTTGTCAGGCAGCCTCTCTGAGTTTGTGGCTTGTTCTCAGTGTTTTTTTTTTCTCCTCGTATTGTGTTTGATTTAGTTTCTTCTTCTTGTTTCTATTGAGCGGTGGTTTTCTCTCCTTCTGTGTCTCCTCCGTGACCCGGCCCTGCGCTTCATCAGCTTCCAGATCATCAGGGAAAATAATAAACTTGTAAAAACGGCCTTTAACCGAGCTTTTTTCTTCTTCTTTTTTTTTCTTACATGGCTGCACTTCTCTCTTATTAACACCAGTCAGCCAGTCAGTCAGTCAGTCAGTCGGTCCGTCAGCTTGGCTCGGCCCCGGGCACAACTGGGGCCACTCACTCACTCACAACTGGCTCCTCATCAACGGGAATACTTGGCACGGAGGCTCGCGAGGTTTATTTTTGCCAGGGCGAAGGCAGCGGAGCGCTTTTTTACGAGGAGGAGTCTGTGTCCCACGTTTACTGGCGCTGTGAAGAGCCTCCCCCTCCCCTCCCCCTCCCTCCCTGTGAGAGCCACCTCCAGAATATACAGCAGCATGTACTCGTCACAACACATTTGCAGACATGTTAAACACGCAGCTCCCAGGACAGTAAAGTGACAACTCTCTTCCATCCTGTCATAAACACTGGAGCACTGCAGCGTATTATCGAGGGGGGAGTCCCTCTGCGTGGGATTATAATGATAATCATAATAAACTTTATTTATAGAGCACTTTTCATGCAAGAGGTGGGGCTTTAGAGACGCACAACAACAACAAAAAATTGAAACTGCATATTAAAACAAAAGCGCATGGGAAGACAATAAAAGACAGTAGATAAAACAGTAGATTAAACTGGCAATAACAAACTCAGCCTGTGTGGCCCCGGGGCAGAAGATAATCAGTTTATAGTCAGTCAGAGCTCCTGAGAGGAATTAATGTGTGATTACGAGTGGCTGCTTCTGTGTGTGGGAATTGAAAACAAAAATAACAAGGAATAATCAGATTTTTTTTTACTCTAAACAGATAAGTGTTCTTATTTTGGCTGATGCACTGTTGAATTTCTGGATTTACCTGAAACTTTAGAAAGAACTTTAGAGAAAACACCTGCGGGTTCAACACAGGCTGTTTCCATTGTTATTTCATCTGTTGACTCATTTCTGATAGAACTGATTAATCATTTCATCCACTAGTACTTATCACAAGTGTCCAAAAACCAAGAGTTATTCACTTTAAAGGGATAGTTCAACATTTTGGAAAATTGGCCCATTGCCATAATCCCTACAGTCATAGCAGTAGGTTAATTACCTTTAATTGTCGGTGCAAGCTATTTTTAGAAAGGCGGAGCAGAGCCGTGAGCTGCTCACAGCTAAGCTACGGAGGCTCATGGGATTTCTTGGTTTCCCTCATCAAACTCATCAAATACATAATCCAACAACTCCACAACGCTCTGGTGGACAAGTTGTGACCTGCACATTCACCACGCTATGAGATAATAACACAACGTTACCACACAGAGTTGTTTATGTAGAGACTGTTTGCTGAAAAACTGTCCGTGAAGGCGACATGCATCAGCGGTTTTGCATGAATTTCCCAATAAAACAACTCTGTGTGGTAACGTTGTGTTATTATCTCATAGCGTGGTGAATGTGCAGGTCACAACTTGTTGGATTGTGTATTTGATGAGTTTGATGAGGGAAACCAAGAAATCCCATGAGCCTCCGTAGCGTAGCTCTGAGCAGCTCACGGCTCTGCTCTGCCGTTCTAAAAATAGCTTGCACCATAACTCTATGTAAGCTTGAACAGCAATAGAAATAAACTAACTACCCCTTTTAAATATTGAAGACAGAAGTTGAAAATGAACCTTTAATGAGGAGCTGCTCTGATCCTTCCAGCTGCAGCAGCGTTGGTAGATTATTGCATATTTGCCTGAGTGTATATAGACAAATGATTTCAGCACAATCAGCCACCTCCCTGTGGGCGGAGGGAAGCACGGTCCACGGCTCCGACGATTAAGTCAATAGTGTTAAAACGCGTGCGATAAGAGGCCGGAGAATGAATCTGTTCCACCGCCGCTACCACTTGGAATTTTTCCATGTGCCGCCATATTATCTGCTGAGGTAATGAATAACTCTGAGCAAAGAGATGCTTATAAAACCCCACAATTAGGATTTTGGCTCCAGCCCAAGTCCCACTATGGCCGCTGCGTTCCTGCAGCATGTACTGTATATGGGTCACTATTTTATTACTGGAGGGAAAAGAAAAACACACGAGTGCAGAATAGTTTGACCTTTGTTAAAATATCATCAGAGTGACTCTAATGCTTTTCCCTTGCTTTTTTCTTTTTCTTTTTGTTTTTTTGAGGCTTTTTTCTGCTGGAATCTGGAGCTGGATAAATATCTGCCTGTGCTGCAGGAGGTTTTTTACTGCTCCCTGTTTTGTAATCTGTCACGCTGGAGGGAGTTTGGATGGACCTGTCCCAGCGAGCGCCTGACGGTTTGGCAAGCGGCTACAAGAACTCCTCCTCTCCATCACTGTAATTTTTTTTTATTTCTTAGATTTTATTGGGGTCGGAGTCAAGGCCACGTCTTCTGCCAGACACCTACAGTTCGGTATAGTTGTAGCCACGATCGTTACCGGACCAAAAAGTAAAAACTATGGGCGGTCGTAGCTTCTCATCAGGGTCAGCGCGGCGCTGCAGAGGAGTTGTGTTCTTGTGCACATCAAAAGTTTGTATCTACAAAGTTCATGCTCTATTTAAAGAGCATGAACTTTTGCATTATCTTATTTATTTTTAGCCGTTTCAATCACTTTGAACGTTGAGTTTAGCTGCAGCTACTGTATCGTGTGATATATTTACGCTGCGGTGTTGCATAACACTGGTATTGATATTATTAGTCTGATATAGGCCTAGTAAACAGCACATGTTAGGTCTTGTTGTGGTTCTTGTTGCACAATTATAGTGACAGACTTTGTATTTGCACCGACCTGAGCTCATGTTTGACACAAAACAAACACAATAAACCAAGTGAAAGATGAATTATCAATATTTATTTATTGCTTTATTGCAATAATTTCATTATCATCTCTTCTTCTATTTACAATTAGCTGCACCACCGCTCTCCTGTTAATTTAAAGATGGATAGAAAGAAGAAGTTTTGTCTTTATAGTTAGTTTAATATTATTATTTAGTGGTCGACTCACCCAGCATTTTCCGGCTCATAACGGGAATAACGCAGCTGGATCGCTAGTTGGCATCGCGTATGGTCAGAACTACGACGGCGTCTGATCGTCGTCCAACCTCCGACTTTAATTCTTGATGAATGAAAACATTCTTGGCAAATGTTTTCGCTTTCGTCCGTCTTGCACCGGTCCGAGAATTTCACAGTGCGCGCTGAGGCTCATGGGAAATGTAGTGTGGAAACACGTCGCTTTCCGAAAATCCTCGTAGTCCCTTTAAGTTGTTCCCCCGTCACCATCAACCACGACTCCTCTGTTTGGGGAAACTTTTTCTTCTTCCTCTGACATCACTTCTGTTACTGGCGCCGGTGATTTTCAGATTCAGAGTGAAGTCAAGACTCTGAGTCAGGTCAGTGCAGCAGCCAGGTGCTTTTTCTTTTTCCCTGTGTGTGTCTTTGTGTGTGTGTGTGTCTGTGATCGACCAATGATAGCGGCGGAAATTGCCTGCCATTATATGACAGCAGCTGCAGGTGCTTGTTTGTAACAGGAAACACAAGTGAGTCACCTTTCTGACAGTTTGTTGGCGCAGTGATGCCAAAGACACTTTTGATGAGTGTCTCTCTGTGTTTTTGTGTCATCCGCTCATTGACTCTTGATTATTATCTCCAGTTCCTGCCCACACACACACACACACACACACACACACACTGGCATTCTTGTCATTCAAGACTGTCCCAGTTCTCAGGCTGTGATTAAACGATGATCTTTATAAAAAAAGATAATTATAATCAGTGATCATCGTTGATTAACCTTTTTTTTTTGCTTTTACTATGTGTAAACGTTGAAGTCATCTATATAAAGGAAAGACTGTAGGGGGAGGGGAGGTTTTACATTCAAAAATGTTGCTGATAAAGTTTTTTTGAACTCAGATCGTCTCTGCAGACTTCACTGTTTTGAGTTAAGTGAACTTTGTTTTTGGTTAAAATGCTCGTTTTCAATATTTTCCGACTGTATAAAAACATCAATGTGTTTTCAATCAAGACAATGATGATGATTGACTGAGTTAAATAAGTGAGTGGTTTTCTTAGCTAAAGCTGCTTAAGCACAAAATAAAGCTGCATGAGATAAACTGTGTTATAAACTGTTATTGAAAGCAGGGCGTGTGACTTTTTCTTCTCATACGAGTCGTTGCATTGCTTTTAGTCATTAGGATTCCTGTGTTGGCATGATTCTTTTAATGTGTTGAGGCTATGATTCATGTGAAAGGTAGGTGTGTGTGTGTCTGTGTGTGTGTGTGAGTGTGTGTGCTGGCTCGTTCAAGGGAAGTTTGTTCAGCCTTGGGTGTGAAACTATCAAATAATCAAACACAGAATAAAAGGAGTATCTGGCAGCCCGCCCTTCAAAACAAAGAGGAGGGAAAAAAATCAAACATAATTACATCCTCATTTTTCTCAAAAGAGCTGTCGTGCAGCTCCCGAGCTCTGTGATTAAAGGACAATTCCGGGCAAATTCAACTGGGGGCTGTATTTTCCTATCATTTTAGTTCTAAAAGAAGGAATCTGAAGATTTTCAGTTTAATCGCTCCTGTTTTGCGGTAGTTGTGTCTGTCTCCGCATCGCCACGGGAATTTGCATCCCTCAAAGCCGCAATTTTTTTTCCACAGACAGCGTCAGATGGCGACTCAAACATGCGCCGAGAAGTTTTTGTACTTCAAGCAAGCCGACATGTTTGTAAAACTCGATCTAATTCAAAGTCTCGTGCAGTCGGAAGCTCCCGTTTGTGTCACAAACACAGGAATATCAACTTGACTTGACTTGCTTGAAGTAAACAAACTTCCCGGTGCATGTTTGAGGCATGTAAACAGCCTAAGCAGCGGAACTTCAATCCGCTCCCATTCATCGTTTCCTTCTTTTAGAGCTGAAATGTTGGGAAAATACAGCCCCGAGCTGAATGAAGTTGACTGAATTTGCCCGGAATTGTCCTTTAAACCTTTAACAACTCCGAGTTAAGAGTTAGGCATCGATATTAGACACGTAAACAAACACTAGCATCCAGGTGAGTTCCTCGTCGGCGTCGTTTTTTACCTGTTTTTCAGCTCCGTTTTGGAAAAAGTCCAAGGATGTTTTGGGCCCATCAAGTCTAAATGACAGCAGGTGCCGCAGCCAGGGAGAGCGTTTCATCTGCCGCCTGCTCGCCAAGTAGAGGGATGGAGAGCCGGGAGGTCCACACCACCAACTTAATGCCAAGTGCCCTGAGGCTGTTGGTGTGTAGCTGTGTGTGTGTGTGTGTGTGTGTGTGAGGATTGAGAGACTTGCTGATCTGGCAGCTGAGCACATTCCTCCTCTGCATCAATCACCACGAGCTGGCACCGGGCTGGTTGCTGTAATCCAGGTTCATTCAGAGTCTTGCAGATGTTGAAACTAATGCCTTTTAATTTTTTACAAACCTGCATGTGTCGGCATGTGGCGACAGGCCGCGTCCGACCTGCAGTATGTATGTTGATGCTCATGCGTGTGTGTGTGTCTGTGTGTGTATCCCTGCAGTGCGTTGGGCGGACAGGAGGACGGGCTCATGTTTCCCTCAACATAGCTGGCCCAGATAGCAGGAAACTCAATCGGCAGAGTGTGAGGCAATCGCTCTGTGATTAGTGCAAAAGCGAAATGCGGGGAGGATGCACACACACACACACACACACACACACAGACTCACACTCACACAACTGATACTCTTGTTTATTCGGGATGCGGGCCAGGTCTCTCTGCTGGCATCACAAGATGTTGTGTGTGTTAGTTAGTGCGCGTGTGAAGTCAGTTTTGTCTCGGTGGATTTTCGCTTTAAAAACTTTAGTCAAGCCTCGATAAAAGGGACACGAGCTTTAATCGCACACACTCGGAGCCCACACACGGAGGAGCGCAAATTAAACACACACCAGTCTTAAAAGCAAACATTTTCATACAGTCGAACCGCTTTGTTTTGGTTCAAATCCCCTCAAACCCAACACGACTCCATCGCTGCTGTTTCTTTTTTAATAGTTCACCTGAGGTCGGTTTCATTCAGTTTGTGTTTTCAGGTAAATAAAAAAAAACAGCAAAACAAATCACATACACAACGGATATTCAGTCTGAACAAGAGAAGAAGGCTTTTGTCCATCTATATGTCCATGCTGTTGCCATGGACGCGATATCTCAGGTCAACTTCGGCACAAAACATGTATTTGACTTCGACTGTGAACTGATTAGATCCTCGTGGTCGAAGGTCAAAGGTCACGGTGACCTCATGGAACATCAAGGGGGGGAATCCCTCCATTGCATTCCTGCACAAATCTGGAGGATGAACTGATTAGACCGTCACAGGTCAAAGGTCAAGGACAGGGCGGCGACAGAATGTGGTTGTTTCGGTCTGGCGGCCGCTGCGTTTCGAAACCGAGGGAGTTTCCTCAAATGTGGAAGAGTTGTGAAGTTGTTATCAATTTAACTGAAAAGAGAAGAAGCAAGAGGAAAGAGCTGATGCTTCTTAACATAGGTGATGACCTTTGACCTGTGAATAGGTTCAGTGGAAGTGATGCTGCGTTGTGTCTGCAGGCCGAAGCAGAAGTGGTTAGAGTGGTGTCGCAAACAAGGAAACAAACCCACACACGTGCAAGTGTGTTTGTGTTTGTGTGTGAGTGTGAATCCTGAGTTCACTGTTGTGTAGTAACAACAGTATGAACTTGTGTCGTCTCTGTGTTGTCCATCGTTTATTCCTGTCATTTACTGCATCAGGCTTTCCTCTCTATTCTAGACTGTGTTGTGTGTCTGTTGTTGTGTATCGCATGTTGGGACTGCAGATGGAAATAAGCAGCTCGCTAAATCTGGTGCAACCACCTCCTCATGTTTTTGCAAATGATTAATATCATTGCATGCTGTCCCTTAAAGGGATACTTCACCCAAAATCGATAAATCACCAATGAGACACCAATGACGATGAGTAGAAAATTGTTAAATTATCAATTTTGGGTGAAGTATCCCTTTAATAAACTAAATAAATCAACATACTTCTGTAGTGTGTTGTCTTAAATCCAATATGGTCGCTGTGCATCTCAGTGGTTGCCAACGTCTTCTTTGTATTTCCACTTAGCAATAACTTCAATTTCAATTTTCAATTTCAAAAAACTTTATTTATCTCCAAGGGGTTATTCATAACAAACGCCTTAGTCGTGCTTTTTATTTTTCTTGTGTGAGCCACCTGTTTAATGCAAGGTGGTGGCGTCAGCCGGCTCCTCTTACTGGTGGAAAACGTTGGCCTACTGGTGATGTATTGATTTACATAATTTATATTCCGCTACGTAGCCAAGACGACCATCGCTGAGGCTGAAGAGCCCGTCGTCCTAACACTCAACTTTTTGACCTTTCTGAGTGAACCACCCGGGTTCTTACTGTGTTTTACCAAACTTGTCAGAGTGAATGCACTCACACACTCCAGATAGTTAGTGTAAGTATGGAAGTATTTGAATGAAGAGATGAAGACGTTATCAGTCTTCCCGCTGCAGAACACGTGTTGCACTACATGGTGTTTGTGCATCACTGTTGTATAGAGAGATATACACAGAGGCACTCGGAGCTCATCGCTCATGCAGCCAGCTCCCTGTTTGTACAGCTCTGTCTAAACCGACTCCGGTGAGGGTTTCAACGCTGCGCCCCGGCAACAGCTGTTTAACGCGGGAGGGATGGCGGCGAGCGGCGAGCGGCGAGGAGCTGCCAGCAACACACTGTGTGACTGGAACAACTTCCTGTGTCAGAAACAGTTGTTTGTTGAGTTTGGCAGCAAATAGATGGATGGTATTTATTTATTTTTCAGTTAATCCTCTTGTTGTCCTTCTGGGTCAAATTGACCCCGTCTGTTTCCTTCCTTCCTCCATCCCTTCCTTCCTTCCTTTCTCCCTTCCTTCTTTCCATAATCCTCTTCCTCTTTTGATCCAATTGACCTGATCTGTTCCCTATACACCTCCAACTTTCTTTCCTTCCCTTTCCCTTTCTTCTTTCCACAATCCTTTTCCCCTCCCTTCCTTCCTTCCTTCCTTCCCTTCGTCCTTACTTCTTCCTTCCTTTTTGACTCAGTTGACCCAATCTGTTCCCTCCCTCCTTCTATCTTTCCTTCCTTTTCCTTTCATTCTTTCCTCCCATCTTTCCCTTCGTCCTTCCTTCCTTCCTTCCTTGACCCAGGAAGACAACAGGAGGGTTTTAATTGAGCCAGCTGTGGTAATCTCACTAGGAGGATCCTGGACCGAGGCCCAGGGCGACTGGCTGACTGACGGAGGGGGTGTCGGTGTCGGTGCTGGTGTCGGCCCCCGGCCCCCCCAGCCCCCCCAGCCCCTCGGCCCCCGGGGGCCCCGGGATGAGGCTCCAAATGCTGCCTGTGTTCACAGCCGTGGCCCTGACCCTTGTCCAGGTTGGACGGGCTCCAGCTGCTCCCAGAGCGAGCTGCTCCATACTTCCACATCTGTAGTCGTCCTCCGTGCCAAGGCAGGCAGCGCCGACCCGGATGACCTTGTGCTCATATATGTGTGTGTGTGTATGTTTGTGTGTGTGAGAGGGAAAGGGAGAGACAGAGCTGTTAACAGATAACATTAGAGCCAGGAATTAGCATAAAGAGGGAGATGGTGAACGGATCATGAGTTAATGTATTCTGTGTGAGCGCCTGGTTGTGTGGTTATCATGTGAAAGTACGATGTTTGCAGTCCATTGCTTCCTCTTGGTAATCCCGTGTGTGTGTGTGTGTAACGTACTAGGCAGGAGTGTGTCTGTAGACCCTTATCTGACACAGGAGGGCAGGAGGGAGGATGGAGGGAGGGGTGGGAGGTTTATTTGACCGAAGGCGACCCCTGCTCTCCTCTCCCCTCCGCCTGCACTGATCCCTCCTCTTGTTTTTCCACAGACTGTCACTAAAACAAACTCGGCTACTGTACCCGACCTTCACTTAAAGGAGCTGTCGCCCAAATTATGCATCTCCCGACATTCCCGTTGATCACTTCCTGAAGCGTGCCATATGTTCCTGATTTAATTCCCCACCTTCCCGACAGCAGGTTTTCCCTTTCCTTTCGTTTTTCACTTGACAAGAAGAAAGCCTCGTAGCGCCGCGTCATTAAACCTCTAATCTGTGTTTGTCGTTAACGTTGTGATCCTGAAGATCGTCCCGAGCTGCAAACAGTGGTGTTCATTGTCGGTTTGAATCCAGACCATAGTGTCTATATATATATACTATAAGTAACCTACAAGAAACAGTATATAAAATGTCTCTTATTTTGAAAGAGTCCCAGCTACCTGCGCTATTTGCAGTTACCACGGCAACCAAGGACATCTCTCAATCCTCCGGGGTTAAAAACTACACCATTATGACTCTTTTAGTTTCCATTAGCTTCACAATGAGCCACGCACTATCACACCTGACAACACATGCACACACTATGGTGATAGATGACGACACTCTTCGATGCACAGCTTTTTTTTGTTTTTTTCCCTCCGATACCGATACTGCCGTTAAATTAAATGAGATATTTCAAGATGCAAGTATTGAAAGTGAAAAACAACATCCCCGTCAGACACATGTTGTAATTTGCCCGGACTGCCCCTTTAATATCAACCTGCAGTGATGTGGTTAAAGCGCCACACTCTGCACCGCGTACACTTTTAGAAAGCCACAGATTATTATGTGATGTGAAAATGCTAATACGCCGCCATGGGAAACGTCTCCAGATGATTATATGTAATTACACATTCATGTCTCCATCATTCGGCCCTAATGTGGCTCCATTTGATTCTCCACAAATGTAATAATTTTTTTTTTTTTGGTCTTTGCATCAAACAACAGTCGTACCATTAGATTTTATTATTAGCGACGAGCACCAGTGTGTTTCCAGCCACTGGGTAATTGATTATTGAATTGTCTCTGCGGGAACACAGGCTTCTCATTATTCGTCCTGATGAACACGTACACTACATGCGCGCACACAAACACAAACACAAACACACACATTCTTCCCGTTAAAAAAAAAAAGCCCACACACAGAATATAAAAGAGTTTCCAGCTTCCCTCCTTCTGTTTGTTGCGCTGCCACGCTGCGGATCAGGTTGGCATATGTAGGTGTATGTGTTGTTGTTGTAGTGTGTAGGCTGGTTGTGCAGTGGCGCTGCTTTTCATAGAAACACACAAGTCGCAGCAGCAGCAGCGAATCTGAGTCATACTTCTTTTCTAGCGTAGATTAGAGGAAGGAAGGAAATCTCAGAGAAAAGAGGAGCGAGGGAGAGAGCGGGAGCAGAAAATGGGTCAGACATCTGAGAGCCAGGCATTCCTTCTGCTGCGATGGGTGTCAAGACATTATCCAATCGCACCTCTTTTTCTCCTTCTCTTATGTGTGTGCTGAGTTTTTTTCTTTTTTTCTTTTTTTTTCATTCCTCCCCACTTTTCCTGGCTGAGGAGACAGAGAGAGGAGAGAGTTATTATGCTTGGCATGTCTGCAGAGGACGGGCTTTAATTTGGACACAGCCCAGCTGATCAATCTCCTCATTGGCTCGGTTACAGCAGTGTGTGTGTGTGTGTGTGTGTGTGTGTGTGTGTGTGTAAGTGAAGTCCATGTAAGAGCTAAGCTTTCAAACTATGCAATCCAGCCGGTTGGTATGAAAGTAAAAAAGCACAGTGGATTAATCCTGTGTGTGGAAATGAGTTATTCTACACACACAGAGCCGTGGAGGAACAATGAATTGGATTAAAGCTGGAATGAGCTTTAATGGGAGACATGCTGCACTCATCTGCAACAAAGTCAAAATAAAGGAGATTCAGTTTATTCCCTGAAAGGACGTCCAGACAGGAGCATCAGCTGATGGAAACCTGGGCTCATATATAGTATATATATAGACACACTACTCACAAAAAGTTAGGGATATTTGACAAGAATATCCCTTTAAAAAGTTCCTGCTACAGTGATTTTCTATCATCATCTATCAGTTGTTGTATATATTCATCTTCCACGAGCCCTTTGATCCAGAAATGTGTCAGAAGAGCGACGGCACAAAAGAAAAGACGCTGGATCTCCTTTTCTAGAATAAAAAAAGCATTTTGGTGAATGTTTAGCTTGAGTTTTCTCAGGAACGGAGGCGCGTAGAAACAAACGGGTTGTGGCCATTTGAAGCAGAAAGTTTTACCTTTCAAATGAGCCACAGTATGTGTTGGTGGCAATAATATAGAATACGCTGTGGCTCTGCAAAAACGTCAAAAATGGTCTAAATTTCCAGTATGCAATGGTCATTTCTTCATCTCAAACAGAAGCTGCAGTAACAACAGCGGCGGCTGCAGCACAACAAACATCTCAACGTCTCAATAAGTCGATCAGTTTGATCAAAGTGTCGTCTTGGTCTCATGATGTCATGATGAGGAGCGGGAGGGAGAGAAGAACCAGAACATTTAGTACGTGGTGCCTGTGGTTTGTGGTTCATCACTTTGTTAGAGAACAGCATGTTATTCAATAAGCACTGAAACACTCAACAACTGCACATTTGCATACAGAAGTTTAGAGAAGGTTAAATTAATCTCAGCTGTAAAGGTTATAGTGCATTTTCAGTGCATTCTGTGTATATATACATATATATGTGTGTGTGTGTGTGTGTGTGTGTGTGTGTGGTGCAGAGCTGGACAAGCATGTGCTCTGATTTCTATCTCAGTAACTCTTTGGTTGATTTGCATAATATGCAAACGCATGGATGAGAGTCAGTGGGTGGTTTGGCAAAGTGTCAACGGGGCCGGCAACACTTCCTGTTCTGAGGTCGTCCTCCGGCGTGGAGAGCACTCGCTCACTCGCTCACTCGCTCACTCACTCACTCGCTCACTCACTCACTCACTCACTCACTCACTCAGCCCACTAGTGTGTGAAAGTCCCAGTTGTAGGCAGAGTCCATGCGGCATTAAACACACACACAGCAGAGAGGCAACAATCTGCTTTATTCCCATTTGGCTGTAAGGAAACGAGAGCTGATTATTCTCTTTAATGAAAATGCCCGTTAGACTACGACGTCCAAGAGAATCCTGACAGAGGAGGAGTTGTGTTTATTTTTATTTTCTGCTTTGCTCTGAGTTTGTTTTCATTGCCTAAAACAGCAGCTGGAAGTCCTGGCGGTCACAAATTATAAGGTACGGGGGGAAAATCATGCTAAAAGTGTAATAGGAGGAACAAACTGAATGCTATTATTTTCCCTTCAATATATGCTTTTATTTTGAAACAGCTTGACATTTACAACACGAGCGGCTCCGTCCCGCAACGTCAGATTTCAGATTTGTCTAAAAAGATTAACAATGGCTTCAGTCTCAGAGACCCTGTCATTTTTTACAAGGGTTTTATTTCTGTTGTGAAGATTATATGTGTGTTGTTGTGGTGCAGAGCTGGACAAGCATGTGCTCTGATTTCTATCTCAGTAACTCTTTGGTTGATTTGCATAATATGCAAACTGTCAAAGGATGAGAGTCAGTGGGTGGTTTGGCAAATTCACAGAGTGTGATGATACGGCTCTGGCACGAAAACACAGAAGGTGAAGTTTGTTATTCTGGAGTTGATGGATTGAACAGACGGCAATTAAGACGATGCTTTTCAACCAACGATCAGACAGGAACGGAGCAGACGGAGGCGCACGGCTCTTATAAATACCCCATCAGCCTGAATTTATAGGTACAGTCACATAACAAGGGTGAAGCATGCATCATCATCAGCTTTAATGTAGAGAATCAGCATAAATCTCATTGTAGGAAGAAGCTCCGCCTTCATTTACTTCTTCACATTCCAGTTCTTCAATTTCCCTCGAGGCAGAAAAACACTTTATTGATACTAGAGCTGAACAATTAATCGATGAATTGAACAATAATCGATTATTGAGGAGGAGTTGTGTTTATTTTGATTTTCAAATAATCGCTTTGAGTTTGTTTTCATTAAAAAAAAAGTCCAAATTCTCAGGTTTCAGTTTCATGCTAAAAGTTGTTCAGAAATGGAACAAACTGAATGTCCTGTTTTTCCCTTCAATATATGCTTTTATTTTGAAACAGGAAGTTGGTACTTCCTGGTTGGTACTTTATGAATTTCAGCCAGCCAGATTTCAGATTTTTAAATATTTTTTTTTAAGACAACCTGGATTAATCAGTTTGCCAATCATGAAGACCCTGTCATTTTTTACAACCAGGAAGTTTTATTTCTGGATTGTGAAGATTAGCCCATTGCCGTGGTCGAGTTTACCTGAGTAAGGAAAACAAATTTGATTTCCATCTGCAGGACGGGACCGAGCTGGTGTGTCAGAGTGTGTTTGTCAAAGGGAGAGAACTGTTAGCTAGTGGACTTGATAATTCATAGAGTGTGATGATACGAGGCTAAGTGATGGAAAGGGACAGAGTTGAAGTTTGTTTTTCTGGATGTTTGATTGAACAGATGACAATTAAGGATCCAACCATATCATTGGCTAATGAGCAACGGATGCATCATTTGTGCTCTTATAAATACCCCATCAGCCTGAATTTATAGGTACAGTCACATAACAAGGGTGAAGCATGCATCATCATCAGCTTTAATGTAGAGAATCAGCATAAATCTCATTGTAGGAAGAAGCTCCGCCTTCATTTAGTTCTTCACATTCCAGTTCTTCAATTTCCCTCGAGGCAGAAAAACACTTTATTGATACTAGAGCTGAACAATTAATCGATGAATTGAACAATAATCGATTATTCAATTAATCGTCAACTATTTTGATCATCAAATAATCGGTTTGAGTAGTTTTATTAAGAAAAAAAAGTCCAAATTCTCAGGTTTCAGTTTCTTAAAGTTGTTCAGAAATGGCCGTTTGTCCTGTTTGTCGCGTCTCAGTGGTTGTGCCGAGCGGATCAGGGGTCCAGGAAGTAGTGGTACTTCCTGGTTGGAGCTGTGTGGTGGTGGATTACTTTTAGTAGGCCTGGTGTGTCTGATTTTTTTTAGCATTTTCTTAGTCAACACACCTGGATTAATCAGTTTGCCAATCAGTCTCCCAGGAAATAAAGGAGCTGGCTGAAATTCCAGGGTCCCCACCAGGAAGTGCTCCGGCCAGTCTTCCTGGATTTCAGCATAACACAAGCAGGCAGAGAGGGTTGCCACACGAGTTTACCTGAGTAAGGAAAACAAATTTGATTTGATTGGTCGTTGTAGAACAGGTGGGACCGAGCTCGGTGTGAGTGTGTTTAGCTAACGTAGCAACTGATCTCCGTGGACTTCTTAATAAACAACGTGGAATTATGGAGATTTGTTCGGAAATGATGGAGTAGGGACAGAATATTATTTTCTTTTCCTCGTTTTTCTCAGATGTTTGATTGACGGATGATGGATCCTGATATCATTGGCTAATGAGCAACGTGATGCATTATTTGTGCGCCTGCAATTCCAGCGAAAGCTCATAAATGTTGCATTTTTGCCGCTAACAGCGTGCACAGTCGGTGTGAAAGGACTCGCAAAGAGAACTGGAGTTTGGAAAAAAACAAGACAATGTGAATTATTCACACGAAAAATACCTCCTCGCTAACATCTTCCTAACTGCAGCTGTGCACTTGAAACAGATGTTCATGTCACCATAGCCTTAAAGTTGCTACGCCAGCATGTTCCTCCTCCTGTCTCTCTGCTGACAACACGTGTTTACCATCATGGTATCTATTTCTTTAGGTGACTGGCTCAGCATGTTAACACTATAAAAGGCTGCGCTGCAACACAACGTGTGCTCTCGATGCATAATCACAAACATGATATGCAGTAAAAGTCATTTTATGCACAGTGCAGTCAGGATAATGCAATAATCCATTACAAGCTCAGGATAACATCAGCTCACGTTTTTTTTTCTTCTTCCCCCTTTTTACGTTCAGGATGTGAACATGTGATGGAGAAACAACTTGTATTCTTTAATGCGTTTCAAACCTGGCCATAGGGCCCATACAGCACCTTAATCTGCTGTGGCCATCTGCTGAACCTCAAAATCATTCTCTGACCCATCGGTGCGGCTGCGCTGTTGTTGTTCACCGCAGGATGTATCACAAGACCAGAACTCGTGTGTGTATGTGTGTGTGTGTGTGTGTGTGTGTGTGTGGGCACGTTATCTTCCACACAAAACTATTCAGTCTTTCAGAGTGGAGACATTAGGAAAGAGATAGAGATTGTGTGATTTCCTCTCTCCTGCAGCTGAAGCTGTGGTGTGGAGACAAACACCATCAATCTCTATCTGAAAGAAAAAAGAAAAAAAAGCACCGCATGCACAGATTTACATCTGATGGCAGATTCTGTATCAAACTATAATCAATCAAACTTTATTTATACAGTACAGCACTTTTAGATCAGCCCAAAGTGCTTTACATAGTAAAACGATAGACAGCAAAAGATAACGTCCAACCCCCCACATGCACTCACACGTACTCATGCAGAAAGAAAAACATTGAAGAATTCAAAACATTATAAACTCAACAATCTGAAAGAAACGCCCACTAGATTTGAGTCTATCATCCATCGTCCACAATGCTTGTGCCGATCGGTGATCAGTCATTGAAAGGACGATCTGCAACTTTAGTTTTCTTGCTGCTCCAGCTGTGCAGCGTTCAGCGTCCACTGCTCTCTGGCTCTGGATCTGCGCTCAGATGGCGCTTAGATCTTCAGTGTTCAGTGCAGCTAAATAGACTCTGACAGATGCAGGTGAGTCTTTTTTTTTTTTGACTCCCACGCGCAGATGTCCATCTAAGTTTGCCGTCCTATATATACGGTGCACTGAGACACGTCTGTAACCGATGCCATCAGCATGTTCTGCAACATACTGATGTAACTTTGTACTGATAGGGAACAGGATTACTTTCTATACTGACGGACTCCAGCTGCTTTCTTGATCTACCTCCATAAATAATGGAGGCAGATCATTTTGGCCTGGCTCAGTTTAAATGCAACTCGCAAGCTGAAAAAGTTAGAGCACCCAATAGATAAAAAGAAACATTAAAAAATAGACATAATTAGCCTTAAATGATAAAGAATATATAATATAATAAATACAAAAGTCATCTATTGACTCATCTTTCCGGTGCTGTGACTGAGTCCCAGCTCTGGTGTCAGATTATTTAGATATGAAGTCACTTCCTGCTGCTCTGAGACCAGTTTTACTTTAACCAGAGTGGCAGGCAGTGAATGGGTTTGTGTGGTGTCATGTTTTACTCCTCCCCCTCCTCCTCCTCCTCCTCCTCCTCCTCCTCCTCCCCCTCCTCCTCCTCCTCCTCCTCGGTCTCTGTGGCCCTCTTACCTGTCTTGCCTGGCACTGATGCATATTTACCCCCCCCCCCCCCCCCCTCCTCCATTGCCCCCCTACCCTCCTCCATGAGAGCTCAGCTTAGCGTATGGATTAGTTGGGAATCAGATGCGCGGCCACACGGCTTCACTGTAGCTGCTGATGAAAACAAGCAGGTGGTGCTGAGCGCGCTTCGAGACCTCCTCCTCCTCCTCCTCCTCCTCTGTGTCTCTGGATAATAATTCTCCACATATATCCACCAGCCCCCCCTGACCGACCCCACACGGATCCCACTCTGCCTGAAGAATCACCTGAGCAGCAGTTTGACCCGTCGGCTGCTTCCTGTTAAACATTGAAGGGCTTTCACAGCACTCAGCGGCGTGAGGAGGCATATATACTGAATATTATGGTTAAATAGTTACTATAATAATAATAATATATATTAATTAATAAACAGATAAGACGCTGAGCTGAGAAGACATTTCAGGTGAATGTAGTGTAAATATGTAGCTAAGCAGATGAATCAGCTGCTGTGTCAATATAGACTCTATTGTACACTTTGTTCTAATAGTGTATTTGCTTTTTTTCACGTCCTTACAGCTATTTAGTCTGTTTCTGTTTGGACTCTTCACCGTTGGCTCTTAGATCTAATAAACGTCTGTCTGCGTTTATCCCTCAATGCTCTCCTTGTCTGCTTTTAATGGCTATCACAGAGGGAAAATTTAGTTGAATGCCAAATATAGACGTTTGGGAGTAACGTTACTGAACTCCACAACTTCTTCTTCTTCTTCTATCTCCTGCTGACTTTGATTTGTGAGAAAGTTGATATCAAAAGGCCACCGCTTCCGTTTCACTTTTTTTTTGTTACTTTTTTTTTTTTTTTGCTTTGATAACAGGACGATCATGTGTCACGTTCCCAGAGTTTTTGTTTGGTTATCTCAGGTGGAAGATAGGGGGCCGGCCTGGGAAAGGTGAGACCGGCGCGGTGCTACTTGGCTGAATGTCATCAGATAAAGACACAAAACTGGAAAATATTATCTAGGGTGACAGAAACAGAGACGATTATTATGTAATGATAGTGTGAGAGCGTGTTTTTTTTTTTGGTCTCGATCGCTGAATGGACGAGAATGACAGAATATTGATGGGGTACATTTTGAACATAGTGTACTTTGGGCTCGCCTTTATTGTCACAAGCGTTTGTCATGCGCTTGACATTTTAATAGTAGCTATGTACAGTATAGGTGTGTACGTTAGTGTCTATTCATAGTGGAGTTAGCAGCTCTCCACCATCACACTGGAAACTATAAGACTTAACAAAGAATAACTTAATTACATAGCAGCGTTTAAGAAATACAGCTGAGGATATACTGTATAATAATTTATTATTTATTCATATAAACGATGCTGCAGGTCTATTACATTGCATTCATTTTTTGATTTATTCCATTCATGGTATACATTCTACACATGGTTGCATGCATACACGATAAAACTTGTATATATACATATATATATACAAGGAAACAAACAAAATAGCAACAGAAATACGCATTTGTTTTAAGCTTAGCCCCGCAAATGTATGTTTAAAGTCAAGCTTCAGTCTGTTGTCCCCTTTTTCCCCTTCACTTGTATATAATATACTCATAAATATATAAATGTGAATATAAGAGACATGCAGAAAATAAAAGTATACATGTATATCTTTATTTTTATCCTCTTAATATTCCTGGACAAAGTGTAATTTCTGTGTCTGTTTTACATATGAAAAAAAAGTAAAAGTAAAATAATGAATAACAAACAAGAACAAGTACATTTTATTTTATTGTCAATTAATCTGTTGATCATTTCGAGCTAATTGATAATTGTCTAAATACAACAAAGTGAGATCAGCCTTTTATTAACTCGTAACACAAACTCATTAAAGAAGTGGTAACTGCAGGATATTTGGCATTTACACTAATGAATGAATTAATGGGCTGGTCTCAGATCAGCTTCATGTGGAGGAACCAGGTCATAAATCTGGGTGTTAATCCCGGCCTCCAGCGACTGCTCGGGGCGCGGCGGCGGCGGCGGCGAGCCCGCATTGCTGTCATCCTAGGAATGTTGTGAGTGACTCGATGCAGGTCTGAGATCAGGGAACATGGTGACCCAGCAGGGGGGGAGGGGGGCGGGGCTCACACACACACACACACACACTTACGCACACACAAGATCAAGTAGTAGTAGTAGTTGTTGTGCGTCAGTGAAGCAGAAACCTTCACATCTCCACGGTGGATGATTGAATGACAGCGGTTTGATTTGCAGCGCCGATCTACCTGCTCTGATGCTATTTGTAGCTCATGTGTGTGCGTGCATGAATATATATGTGTGTGTGTGTCACTTTATTTGATCCGATGCAAATCCCGTGACTGAATGAGATGTTCGCTGCAATCTAAACATCAAGGTTGAAGCTGCTCTGTTTGGTTCTCTTTCCGTGCAGGTAATGATAAACACGCTCGGCGCTCTGCGGCTCCGCGGCCTCACAGCACTTATGCAAATTCCCACACACACATGCACACACACATAAGTGCATTTCTCATCTTCACCTTGGCGGTATTTGTCGAGGATCGGCTGCTAATTATTCACTTGTGCTGTCAGGTCTGTGACAAGTACGAGTGCTAATGCCGGCGGTCTGGGCTCAGCCATCTGGAGCCTGTTTCCTCCGACTGCAGGTGTAAATAACAGCGAGTGGATGATGGAGGGGAGTGTGTGTACCTGCTGCACATTCCTCAACAGACGCTCCTGTCTAGCAAAAGTTCATACTATAAAACTCCCTTTGATTCCTCTGGCCGGGCCTAAGCCTTAAGTTAGACACTTCATTTGGCTAAAGGATTAGACTCCTAAGCCTTTTAGCTGTAAGCCGGTCACATGAAAATCTAACATCGCTTTGCATAGACCAGAAAGAAAACCTTGCACCCTCCTTCGGGGATTTTCCTCTCTTGAACCCTGAGACTCCTCCTCCCCATGTCATCCCTGACTTAGCAGTACATGCATGCATCAGTGGCCATGTGGACCCCCCCCCTCCCTCCCTCCTCCCAACTCCCCACTAGTTTGCACTAGAGCTGCAGCTATCTGTAAGGATTTGGCTAAGTCAGTGTCTTCACAGCGCCGCTCCGCTCTGTAAGCCGTTTTCACTCCTCTCTCTCTCTGTCTCCTAACGTGTGTGTTTTTTTTTTTCCCTCCATCTCCGGGGCGGATGTTTTTTTTTTTTTCCTTTGTCGGCAAAGATATGAAGGAATCACAGATCGTCTCTTCTGATTACAGAGTTCCCTGAGACCTGCACTGGGATGAGAGCTGGGATCAAAACAAGGACAGAGACAACGGCGAAGTGAAGACAGCTGACCACCAAAGGTAAGAAACGCTCCTCGTGGCTCCGTGTGTGTGTGTGTGTGTGTTCCTGTTCCTGCACGTATTTAATTAACAGTGTGAACCTCCATCAGTGGGATCTGTGAGTGTATAGTTACACTGATACCTCGATAAGTGTCACAAAGTCAGAGCAGAGCTGGGGCGGTGGGGTTGGTTTCAGTTTTCCATGCTGGAACACACGGTGTATAATTTACACAGGCGCGGAGATCAGATTTGGTGTCAACGGGGGGGCGGGGGCGGAGGGGGGGGGTCGTATTTATAGTCTACATACAGGACGAGCTGTGCAGCACATACTGTATATCAACAGACTGACACTGACATGTCGGTCGGTGTCCTGCAGCAGGAACGTCCAGTTAATTGGAAAGTGATGGGAGCACAACTTCCTGTCTGTGACACCTGAGCACCATGGCAACGACGATGATGCATGATGCAAAGATGTGTATCAGAAATAAATGGACTAATTACCTAAGAATATCAGTTTTTATGCTAGGAGTTTTTAAAGTAGTGGCGGTACACTCTCAGTGTTTCCCAATAATTGACTAGACTGTGGCGGCCCGCCACAGTCTCGTTTGGGCCCGCCACAGTCTGTCACAGAAAAAAAAAATTGTGGACACACGCAAGAGAGGCGGCAGTTTGAGAGGCTGACTGGCAGAGATGAGAGCTGATGAATCATTCGTTCTTTCCATTTTCGATTGGAAATCAAAAAGCAAAAAAGGAAAAAGTGACAGATTATTTTGTTTTTTGTTTTTTAATCAAACACTCGGGGTTTGAAATATGATGAAAAATTTCTGTTTTTTCATATTTCAATTTTAGGCTCGGATCAAAAATACGAAATGGAAAAACGGGCAACAGGACAGAATTTGATTTTAATATTTAATTGGGTCCTTTACGTCACCCGGAAGTTTGGCGATATCAAAGAGACACACAAAGATCATTCATAGTTTTCATAGACGTGATCTGCGGAGCTGGAGGGTACATCAGCTCAGCGACAAGACTGGACACTGCACAGAGCATCAACCACCAAGACTTGTCATAAGACACAGTGTCAAGTTTTGAGCGATCACATCCAGCTCTCGTTTCAGGTTTTTTTTTTTTTTTTACCAGTAGCCTATTTCAGTCACTGAAACAGTTCCTGCCTGGAGAATCCCTCACCTCGCCCACTAAAAGCCAAGATAAAAGCTTAGGCTACAGGTGTCATTTAGGAGGTGAAGGCAGGGTGTGTGTTGGTCAACCTGCATCTGGTGCACCAGCTGTGTTTCTCTCTCGCTTGCTCACTGTCACTCTCGATCCGCATAGATCACCAGCTGGCCACACTTTAAGTCTCAATGAACAACTACGGGCTTTTTTTTATTTTTTATTTTTAGAATTAATAAAGAATTAATGCTCGTGAGTCCGGCCACATCGGGTCCAGGCTCCTGGTCGGATCTCCGCTCATTTATTTGCTCAAACTTGGAGCCAGACCCGGCCCACTAGGAGACCTGAGTCCCAGCGTCTATTTGAGAACGGTAGCGGGGGGGGTCTAATTAAATGACCAGTGAGATGGCCTAGTCCACACGAGCCCAGGTATTTTTGAAACCGTGAATGTATGATCCCGGTTGTATGCTCTGTCCACACGCAACCGCGCTTTTGGAATCCTGAAACCGTGGTTTTTTGAAACCGGGGTCCAGGGTGGGGTTTACCTTTACCCGGTTGGTTTCACCGGGTGCGTGTGGACACTGCAACCGTGATTGTTGTTCTCGTTTACGTCATAGTTGCGCACGTGCTGATGTAAACACTGCCTGCAGAGGTTGTTTACAGCCGCTGCCGGTGTGTTTTTAAAACTACTACAGTAGCGCCGCAGCTTCGGGATGAATTTCATGAATGAACAGGCAGTAGCCTATGTCACCGGGTCCGACTGGAGGGGGCGCACTGCTGTCATGCAGTGATAGCCGATGCGGAGATGAACGGAATGAGCCAAAAAGCCGAAAATCTATTCGTGACGTCCGCGGTTGATATGAAGTGGATATGTTTCATTCATCCGTGTTTTGACAGACAACACAACAGCCAGTGATAATGAGTTGCGCCGCACCGTGGTCAGTAAGCCAGGTGACGATGTGTGCAGACTGCTGCAGCCGTGCATGTCAAAGGAACACTTTATTGTTGTTGCGCATGTTTTCATCCACAAAATGACCAAAAATGAACACTATAAATGATTCCGTCCCATGCCTTTTGATCCATAAGCGGTTTCCACTGTATTTTGATTGGTCAAAACAGCCCTCCACGTGTGCATTGCGTCATTTGGTAGCGGTTTCCACGGTTGCGTGTACGGAGTATTTTAATTACACCACAGTGTGGACGCGGAGCAAAACTCCGGTTTCAAAAATACCCGGGCTCGTGTGGACTAGTCTTGGTGGTTGATGCTCTGCAGTGTCCAGTCTTGTCGCTGAGCTGATGTTTTACCCTCCAGCTCCACAGATCACGTCTATGAAAACTATGAATGATCTTGTGTCTCTTTGATATCGCCAAACTTCCGGGTGACGTAAACCCGACCCAATTGAATATTAAAATCAAATTCTGTCCTGTTGCCCGTTTTTCCATTTCGTATTTTTGATCTGAGCCTAAAATTGAAATATGAAAAAACATACATTTTTTCATATTTCGTGTTCGATTAAAAAACGAAAAACAAAATAACCTGTCACTTTTTCCTTTTTTGATTTTTGATTTCCAATCGAAAATGGAAAGAACGAATGATACACGGATTCTGATGAAATGCTAGCATGGTTATTTAAAACACCATCTCTGATCTCTGCCTGTTTGTTCTGCATTGTAAATTTTGAGGCGGAATTTTGATTGAAACCCCCCCCCCCCCCCCCGGTCGGTAGCGCCACAGTCTCCTGAAATCCTGTGGGAAACACTGACTCTGTTGACGGCTTGACACGGTTCGACTTAACTGTAACTGTGTAGTGAAAGGGCAACGTGATGGTAACTGGTTGTGGAAACGATGCTTCACATTGTTTTAACATCTAACAACAATCTAAAGCTAATAGGTCAAGTTTCTGTCCAGTAAGTCGCTGCCTGGGTTGACGTGATGCAGAGGAGACTCTGAATATTCAGTAAAACAACAGCCTGATGCTCCAGCTCCGTGTCCACATCTGTAAGAGGACACACACAGGAATCAGCTCGGGGTTTGGTGATGAGGGTTTCTGGGCCAGTTTTTCTTTCCCGCCTGCTGGCGTCGGGCCAGGGCAGCGCCGGCCGCCTCTCCTCCTCCTCCTCTATTCCCTCTCGTCATCTCCACGGTCGTGACACGCTGCGTCTCGCTGACGGGTCACACCTGCTGTTTTATGATCTCCTTCATATTGCATTTTCATGCTCCCTGTGCTGCGGGACAGAACGGCTATTGTCAGTTATTTGGAAACTCAACCCCGCTGCGTTTCAGTTTGAACTTTTTTTTACTAGAAATGATAGATGCTGCTCTGTGATCACGGCTGAATTAATGCTCGCTGCTCTACATGTGTCTCCTAACAGAGAGAGACGAACAGAGTGTGAACTGTGGGTTGCATCCTGCTGCAGTTTATTAACAGTCTTTGTCTCGGCAGGTGTCGTACTGTAGTGCAGACTGTGTTTCTTTGTTTCATGTAATTGTTGTTAGAGCCACAGTGTGTAACTTAGTTGGCTTTTTATTAGCAAAAATCAAATATTGCTTTCATAAATATGTATTTCACTTAAGTGGAATCACACCTACGTGCAAATGAAAGCTTTCTGTACCTTAGAATGAGTCGTTACAAATACATAAGTGGACGATGCACCGAACGGAGGCGGCCATGTTGCATCGCCATTTTTTACATTCAGTGGCAGCGTGAGCGTAGGTTGCATTCAGGTGCAGTCAGGCAGACGGCCGAGAGAGAAAGAAGGTAGAACGTGGGTCAGGTAAACAACATGACATCACCATGACAACATATTGTCACGCCTGTGTTGTTTATTTATCCTGTCACATGCAGCGTTGTCTGTTGTCTGTCTGACGTCTGCCCGATTTCACGTGAATGCAACGTCAAGAATACGTTCAGATTTGCAACCGCACCGCTAGAGGGGGGTAATTTATACATATTATACCTTTAACACAGGTTTGAATCCTGCCTTTGGTGTGTGCAGGTGTAGGTCTGTGTGTGTGCGTGTGCGTGCGTGTTGTCTTTACCTGTGCAGCCGTGACACACTCGTCCCTCTGTTGTGTTGCTGTGCAGAACAACTGGACGTCGGCTATTAGCCTGGTTTTTATACGGAGCAAAGACTGGAACCAGAACAAGGTGACTTGTGTCAGAGCGGACACACACACACACGCACACACACACACACACACACACACACACACCCTGCCCTCATGCTTCTCAGGTGGCAGAGAGAACAAGCTGGGCCACTCCCTGCCCATCTGTCACGCCCATCAGGGGAATCAGTTTCCCGCCCTGGCACACACACACTTAAACACACACACACACACACACACACACCCATCTGGGCATGCATTCATAGACTCAATACAAACACGGTGCAACACAATAATCAAATGGACATAGATACAAACACACACTGTCTCGCACACGTTCAGATTCCTCCTCTGATAATCTGGGCGCCGCGCTGACATTTATCTTCCACCAGGGATCCGACCAGCGCGTGGGCTCGGAGCCAGCGCTCAAATTACTTTTATTCTCCGACAGTTTGACTCACCACCTGGCCGGGTAATCCCAGCGCTCGCTTTTGGACAGCTCCGGTGCTAAACCTTGATTTCAATTTGGGTGAATTGAATTTTTTTTCTCTCTCTCTCTTCTGGCCGAGTTCATCCGGCGCCACCGACTGCAAGAAGTCGTGGTTTATGAGCGTTAATGCTGCGCAGGAGAGAGAGACACGATGACATTTAAACTGAAGCCATTCCAGCCAGACGGATGTGCCGCCGTATTACCGCCGTCTCCTCTTCTGTTTGTGACATTTGAATAAGCTTTTTTTTTTTCCCTGATAATCAATAGACTAACTTAATAACCTGCCCCGAGGCTCTTGCATGTCTAGACAGAAGAGAGAAGTGGCAATTTGGTTTTTACTCTCTGCAAAGAAGCCGAGGATTCATTTAAAAAAAGACAATTACCGAGCATGTTGCTAAATGACATTTTCCAGGAAGTGTGGAAGCAATGAGTGAGTAATGAGGCTGGTTTTACACCGGGCTCTCAATTGGTTTCATTTGCAGCGCAGTTAACGCTGTGATTGGTGGTTTTACCTGCAGCCGTGGCCAGGAGGCTTGGCCGGGACTCTGCTGGCAGCGGCGGTGGCGGCTACGGCTGGTGCAGGAGGAGGAGGAGGAGGCGTGACACTCCAGAGCACAGCTGGAAGCTACAGTACGGTGGCCCTGAGAGATCAATAGAGAAAACACATGCACAGGCACAACATGTTTCCAGGGGGGATGAAGAGTGATGCACCTGCCTCTGACTAGCTGTCAAATGCCCAAATGTCAAGTCAGGACAATTTTTTTCTATGCAAGTATGGAAACGTATGGACTATTACCATCTCACGATTTGATTTGATTCTTATTTTTGGGGCTACGATTCGATTCAAAATCGATTTTCGATTCAAAACTATGTGATTCCTCATGATTTCTGCTTCAGTCTATCAGTGTGCAAAGGATCCAGTCTGCTTTGCAAGACAGAATATTGATATATAATAATATTGCATAAAAGTAATATCACATATTGCTTAAGTAATAAAATTAAAAGTGCCTCTTTATTAAAAAAAACATAGTGCAGTTAAACATGCTGCCTTTTAAATTCTAAGGAATTGGAGGCCGACAGCCAGCAGATTGTTTCTTTTTTTTTTTTTTTATCGATTTTGGGACATTTTATATATTTATTTTATATAGAATTGTGATTCTTATGTGGCACACCTCAAAGTATTTGTATGCACCAGCTATAATCTCCTGGAAATGATTTCTTGATATAATGACACACAAATTCACAATAATGAAAACAAACGATAAATTGCATCATTTATTTACATGATACACATTCTTTGTCACAAATTCTTTGAATGTTTTTTTACCAAGAAGTCTAACAATTAGTTATTTTGGGCCTTCGGTTGAATATCATGAGTCACAGAGAGAGAAACAGGAAGTTGATATTTGCATGTGTTTCGATGTGTTGTCATCATTATTATTATGGTTTTTTTTGCAGAATGTGGTGGTTAATGAAAGTTTTCTGCAGCATGTCTGTGTCTTTGCAAGCTGCTCTGTCTGCGTTGAGCCTTCAGGGCCACCGTAGCAGCAGCAGCAGCGTCGTCGTAGAGCTGGAGTGGAGTGGGTGGCATTTCATGAAAGTGTGCGGTTTCTTGGACAGCTCTCTCATTCACTGAAGGGAAGTGGTTTTTTCTCCTGCACTCAGCAAAGCACAGAATGTTCCTCTTTCGGCAGCTTTCTGTTTATACTCCGTTATTTCATTCACTCTTGTGCGATCGCATCAACATGAGCGTTTAAAAAAAGAAAAAGAAAAAAAAACCGGGGTCTGTTCGGGGTCAGGGGGGAGGAAGTGCAAACCCAACCGCAGTTGGCAGAGACTACAAAGTGTTTGTGGTGTGATGTTAGGTGACGTTGTTTCCAGTCGTGACGCTCCGTGCCTCTCATTGCTGTGTTTTGTGATTTATCCTTTAATTACCTTTTTTTTTTTTTTTAAATATGGAGTTGAAGCTGAGAGTTTAGTCCCCGGCATCGATCCGCTGCAGGATTAAGGAGCTGCGACGGATAATGTTGAAGGATGATGTGAGCTCTGCTTTATTGGAGACATGACACAGAATTCATTGATGTAATACTGTAGAGACACAGGAGGACACGTCTCTGCACCACTCCTCTGCTCTATTTATTTATTTATTTATAATCCCCATTGGGTTTGTTGGTTTGGAGTTATTTCAGATTGGATTCATCAGTGAGCGACTCTCTCTTCCCTTTAAGCCTATTTTATATAAATATACCCTGTGGAGATGCTTGTAAACACACGCTGTTGTTTACATTCTGTCTTCATCACCAAAACACGTTCTGCGAAAAATACTGGAGGTTTTTTTTGAAGCATTTGCACAGTTGGTATTTGGATAAAATGAAAGCAGTCTTCTTCTTCTTTTCTTTTCTGCCTTTCAAAATCTTCTTTATCAATCATATTGTCAGATAATGGTTGTTTCCTCTGCGATGGACGGCAAAGAGATGTTTCTTGTGTTTTTCTTGTTTCTTGTTCCTGTTTTTTCTTTTACATTGACTGTTATTGATCAGTCGACTCTGCACCAGCTAATTCAAATCCACACGTGTCCTGTTCAGGATGTTTGACAGCTGTTTTTCTGGTGTGATGTGAAGGAAACAACACATCAAACATGTCACTCTTCTTGATTAACTGACAACTGAGCGTTTGTGTTAAGTGTAGTGAGTCTGGGTGATGATATGAGTCAGTCAAAAACTCCTCTTTGCACCTTTGAGTCAGTTTAAAAGAAGAACGTGTCGAAATGCGCAGCGAAGATAAGACGTCATGTTTCCTTTAAGACTGACATTCATTTTAAAACTTGAGCGGCTCAGAGGACGGGCGCCGCCGCCGCCGCCGCTTTATTCTACAGATTCCTCTTTTAAAGTGCGTTTCTGTTGCTGCGAGAGCTTTGTGTTTGATCGCTTAGATGCAACAGTGGATTTCGGCGGCGGATCTGACACATTGATTACAGCGTGTCTGGAGATGACAGCAGAAATGTTTGCTTTTACTCTGGAAAAAAATGAAAAAAATTGTGTTTGCAATTTCCTCAGTGAGTGGCAGCCCCCTCTGGCCTCTGTCTGGAAACCTGTGATCACAGCTCAGACTGCAGCTTCCGTCCCTCGATGCACGTCGTCGCCGCTGCCGCCGCCGCTGCTGCTGCTGCTGCAGTTCCTCCAGTCGCTGCAGCAGCTCCTGTCAGTCGGCCAACTGGATATCATGGTGTGAAACAGATATGATTGTATCAGCTGCTCTGAGGCTTCTCTCTGCCAACAAGACCGGACACATTGTTCTGAAGCAGGGTTGTTATAGTTCACTAAAACTAAAACTAGCAGTAAGTAAACTGAAATTAAAATAAAACAAGAAATAGATAAAAACTACAATGAACAATGTAAAACTAACTAAAACTTAACTTAACTTAACTTAACTTAACTTAACTTAACTTAACTTAACTTAACTTAACTTAACTTATCTTAACTTAACTTAACTTAACTTAACTTAACTTAACTTAAACTTAAAGGGATAGTTCAACATTTTGTCAAATTGGCCCATTGCCATAATCCCTATAGTCATAGCAGTAGGTTCATTACCTTTAATTGTAGGTGCAAGCTATTTTTAGAATGGCAGAGCAGAGCCGTGAGCTGCTCAGAGCTACACTACGGAGGCTCATGGGATTTCTTGGTTTCCCTCATCAAACTCATCAAATACACAATCCAACAACTCCAAAACGCTCTGGTGGACAAGTTGTGACCTGCACATTCACCACGCACACAAGCGGTAAATTCATGCCAAAATGTTGAACTATCCCTTTAAAGAGAGGCATCCCACAAATTTGATAGTTCATTTTCAGAGATCTCACAGAGGCCTTCTCCTAGAACCTGAAAAACTAAATAAAAACTCAGTCAGTTCCTCACAAATTAAAACTAAATTAAAATTAAATTAAAACGGCTTCATCACTTGTTGAACTAATTAAAACTCAACTGAAATAAAAACACAAACTGAAAAAACTACATAATGATTTTAAAACTATAATAACCTTGTTCTGAATTCCTGACATTTCACTGACGTTTTAATGCGTGTCCCTCAGCCCTGCAGCGTTTCAGCTCTTCAACATGCCTCCTTGTTCTGCACATACATCCATTACATACATCCATGTAGCCGGATGTTTACAGAGCCGGTCATTATTGTAAATTAAAGCGCTACCTACCTGCGCTCGGCGTTATCTGCCGCCGCCGCGCTCCGAGCCGCCTGTAGCTAAGGTCGAGTCTGGGGGATTGTGTAACGTAGCCATTTGTAATTACAGGCCTCTGATAAGAAGTCTGATAGGAATGGTAATGAAACATGGTCGAGGGCATATAAATTAAAGTGGTGTGTGTGTGTGTGAGTGTGAAGGGCCTGTGTGGTAATCAGGCCTCAGTCTGCTCAGCTTCACCCACACGCCGCTCATATTACTGTCTATGATTATACTTCTCATATTGAGTAATGGCATCAACACCCATATAAACATTTATCGCTATTGGCATTGTGTTGCATTAGCAATAAAAGCGTCCACCTGGATCATTTATAGGTGATATACGATCAATCAGGTGACTATTAATGATATTTGCAGAAGGTTTGAGTGATTTTTATCCAGGAGGAAGTTCCTCTCGAGGTGTTTTCAAAGTAAAATACCAGTTGGCTCCGACTTCAACAGATGCACTGATAATGAAACGTAATCGTTTCCTGCGATCTGGACAAGAATCCAAACAGGGACTGATGCAGTTTGTCAGCGTTCGTCGTATCTCAGATCTGTCGTCTTCCCTGTTTGACTTGTGATTGGTGCTCGTTCAACAAGTTGTTCATCTTCAGCAGCAGCAGCAGCGCGTTACAGGTGCTTCCACTAACACTCTGTAGTTTTATTTAAACACATACAAGCAAAACAAGAACAGGCACAGTTCATCATATTGAGTCTTTATTATAAAATATATTAAATTCCCCAAAAATACAAGATGAGAAATAGAAATAGATCAGCAAACATGTAAAAAAAAAAAA
The DNA here is from genome assembly GCA_030347415.2 of Decapterus maruadsi. Lineage (NCBI taxonomy): Eukaryota > Metazoa > Chordata > Actinopteri > Carangiformes > Carangidae > Decapterus > Decapterus maruadsi. The sequence continues at coordinate 3,843,880 of CM064888.1, read as the reverse complement.
GAAAAAAAGTGGTGATTGTTGGTGATAGTAATAACCAGTGTCCGGTCACAGTAGTACGGTGGCCTGGAGGTGCAAACCAACTTTACAAAATGACATCACCATAACACATTTACATGTCCAGAAACACATTTACATTTCAGAAAACAAATTAACAAGAAACGAAACAGTTTTATAAATAACGTCAACCGGAAAGGGAATGTACCAACTCCAACCAATAGGAGTTTTTCTAAAATGTACATTTGTCTCGAGCTTTGCCCCTCCGGGCCACCGTACTCAGTATCCCTGTGTTTATGGTTGTTATCATTCCTGCAGAACCGTCTCCAGGTCGGCGTCCTCATTCTTCCTGTCACGTCCTCAAACGCAGGGTTATTTAACCAAGATGGAAGGCGTCGGTCCATACTGCACACAGGCAAATAAACACAGGGCGGTGGACTTTGTGCGCGCTATAGACGGCGCTGTACATAGTGTGCCATACAGCGACTCGTCTGATTGGTCGCTCATGTGAACGGATGAATCTGGTCTTCATGTTTGACTGTTAACAACAGCAGTAAAGGATCTGAAGCTGTGTGTGTGTCTGTGTGTGTTGGTCACAGATGTGTATAAGTTGTAGAATATATAAAGAAAACAACCTAAATACTTGTATTACAACATGTCCCCCCCCCTCCCCCCTCCTCCCCCTCCTCCCTCCAGGCGTAATCTTTCCCCAAGGCGGTGTCAGTTGAGGCAATGATGCAAAACTCAGGGATTTGAAATCAGTTGAGTTTGCCGTCCCATTTACCGAGTGTCATAATAAAAAAAACTATATGCGCTCTTATTCTCTATTCACTTAATAGCCCGACGGAGGTTTAGATAACTGCCTCCGAAAAGTGAGGAGCCGTAGCCTCCGGGGACCGTCGTTGTTTACATTCGGCTGCGTCCTCCGTGAACAGGTGCAGCAGCGAGTGATAAGAAGACACAAAGTTCCTGCTTGAGCAGTTGCCCCCCCTCTACCCCCCCTCCTTCTCCCCCACCCCTCCCCCCTCCCACACACACATTATATATGTACCATACAGTCTGGGCCTCCATGCGAAGGGAGGACAGGTTCAAAGTACTGGAACACACACACCAGACACCTTTTCCTGCTTAACGCTGCAGCCCTGCATCTGTGTGTGTGTGTGTAGATGTAGGTGTGTGTGTGTGTAATGTATGTAGTGACGACAGTTCGGTTTAGACGTCCATTTTTTTGGTGGTGGGGGGGAGTTACAGTACGTCGGTGTCAGATTCAGCCGTCTTTACGCCCCCGGGCGTTGGGCGTCTCAGCGAGGTCGCGTTTCAAAGTCCTCTCTGCTGTTGCGTGTTCTGTGTGTGCGTGAAAGTTTCTTTTAATTAGAGAGAGAGTTGTTGAAAGACGCTCAGAAGTGAAATCACACTGCAGTCGTTTCGGTGGAGGCGACGTGACTCATGATTTTAAACTGCAGCGGAAACGTTTGCATTTGGTTTTCACCACAAATACTATGAGACAACATGTTTCATGCTTTTAAAGGAAACATCCGTGAAGTTGGAAGAACAAAGCTGCAACAATTAGTCCATTATTAATTTAATCATCAACTATTTTGATGATCTAGTAATCAGTTTGAGTAGTTTTCTCTGATTTCAGCTTCTTAAATGTGAATATTTCTGGTTTCTTTGTTCCTTTCATGACAATAAACTGAGTCTGTCTTTGGTTTGTGGACAAAACAAGACACATGAGGACGTCGTCTTGTGGTTTGGGAAACTCTGATTGACATTGTTCAACATTTTATTGTAACTAACTAATAACTAATAATGAAATAATGAAAATAATGGTTAGTTGCAGCCCTACTGTCAATCAGAGTTTCCCAAACCACAAGACGACGTCCTCAAATGTCTTGTTTTGTCCACAAACCAAAGTCAGACTCAGTTTATTGTCATGAAAGGAACAAAGAAAACAGGAATATTCAGATTTAAGAAGCTGAAATCAGAGAATTTAGACAAGAGTGTCTTTGTTGCACCTAATTCATTTCACCTTTGGCCACATTGCAGAGTTGATGCATGCTTTATGATGTCACAGCGAATTTGACCTTTGACTTCTTCTAAAATCAAATCAATTCAACCTGTGCTCAATTTGAATAAATTCCCTCTGAGCTTCTGATGTATGCACATAACAGACTGTAACGGACGTATATGTAGTGTAGAGACAGACGTATGGACGGTGCTGCAGCCGTTGAGTCTGAGACCTGAGACCTGACACAGTCTCTCACCTCGTGTTGAGGACAAAACCACAGAGTCTGTTGGTTCACAGGTTTAATAAGTAATGTGGATGAGCTGCACCGCGCGGCGCGCTGCAGGAGAGAGAAGTGGGTCGTTGCGTTGCTGCACATGCTGTAAAGGGAGAACATGTGAGAACATGCCAGCCCATATGGTTCTATACCTGCTGTTTATGGCTGTGTATAGGCGCGTGTGTGCGTGAGTGTGCGTGTGTGTGTGTGTGTGGTGAGCAGGATCTGATAGTGAGCTGCTGCAGCCTCAACTCCAGAGACGTCGTGGGTGTAAAGAAAGTTGGTGTTAATTTCAAAGCTCCTTTTTTTTTTCCAAGACTAAGACAGGCTGTCTTTGTGTTTGTGGTGGTGGTGGTGGAGAGGGAGGGGGGAGGGGGGAGGAGGGGGGGGGGTGACTCAAAACAAAAAGCCAGTATATCTATTCTGTAGCCAGCGTATTTATTATGTACATACTGCGGTAAACACGGATACAAAGCTCTGGATACTGTGAACATTTCCATAATCAGGACCAGACCACTTCTTTTTTTTTTTTTGTTCCTAGAGGGAGAGAAAGAAAGAGATGCAGAGAAACAGAACAAAAAAACAAAACAAAAAAAAGCGAAACACAAAGAAGAGAAGAATCTGAGGAAGAGGAGGCGAGGAGGGCAGCGGTGGGCAGCAGCAGCAGCAGCAGCAGCATTAACCAGTTTGGAGAAGGGCATTCCAGCTCTTTTGTTGTGGGGCCACAAGTATTCCAGTCCTCCCCGCGCGCCCCCTGCTCCTCCGCCACACATCCAGAGTGAACTTTAGGTGACTCCAATAAAGGCCGAGCAGAGGGGGAGCGGGGTAGGGGGGTAGAGAGCGTATTAAATGCCTAAGGGTTTGGGAACGCTGGCGCTCTACGGTGCGTACAGTGGACACCGGTTGAGCTGCGACACTCACACACACACACACATACACACTGGTCTGGTTTGAGTTTCTGCAGCGACATGTGGAAGAGTTTCCGTCGCTCGGCTACAGTTCTCCTCGATGGCGACGACTCGTTCCCCCGTCCTCTACCCCGATGTTCAAGCTACATTCACAAAAACCCTCAGACTCCTCTTGCAAAACCAAAACAGTTTAATCTGTGCTCAAAACCCAACTATGTTGTCAAATCGTGCCCCGAGTCAGTCGAAATTAAAGAGATAGTTCACCCAAAATTGAGTCCTCCGTGGCTTCTCTGAGTTACAGGGGGTCTCGGCGTAGCAGTGCATGTCCATATAACAGTTGCAAATGGATACCAACTGTCTTCGTAACAAAAAGCTGCTCGTATGTAATGTTCGTCTTGTATTGAAGCCCCGCAATGCGAAATGCTGTAAGCAGCACGGAGGTATTTGGATGTTTTTTGGGTGAACTATCCCTTTAAGTAACATGGTTACTGTACGCAGCAAAGATTATTACCACTTTATGGCTTAAAATTGGTCGGTATTTCATCAGTTTAGCTCAGGAGTTTCTTGCTGTGCACTGCAGCCATAAGGTGCTAAGGGGCCGGCCTCACTCCCGTTGTGACATCACAACAGGAGCTGAGTCTGAACAGCCTGTATGAGCAGCGTTTTACCAGTCGCTGGGCTGCAGAGTCCATGCAGGACCTGTTTGCTTTCCTCATTCTAGGAGCTGGTAGGCTCAGGGAGGACCAGTTAATGTATGTAGAGACCAGAAAAAAAATGTTTTTCATGATATGGGACCTTTAAAAATGCTACCGAGCAGTCAGTAAACACTGCATATAAAAATAGAAAATGCTCAGGACATGCTGTAGAAATAAACATTTATTGTTCATTGTAGGCTAAATGCATGTTGCAAAACAAAAAACCTGTCCATTTAGCACCAGTGTGGTCAATTTTGTGCTTTAATTGTGCCACCTGTGCTCAGCATTATGCAACACAGGTGCATCACAGTGAAAATGTGTCGGCGAGTTGTGTCTAAACAGGTGAAAAGTGCTGATGGTTTAGCAATTGGAGGATACGACACAAACTAAAAACCAGCACCTCAGCTCAGCCGCGGTGCGTTCAGTGTAACGTGCGAACCAACGTGTGCAGGTAAAAAGAGCCAGAGAGGAGAGAGGGAGACGGAGAGGGGATGGGCAGAGGAATGCTGCAGCCTACCTTTGTGTTGTATGTGAATGAGTTCCAGATCAGTGAACCGTGTTCTGCACCTTCTCATTAAAGACACACTTATGTAAGCTGGTCGGCTGGTTTCAACACGCCATGACCACGCTCAAACATATTGGGATGGGCTTTTATTTTATTATTTTCTCGCCACTTTTGTGGTCAGAGTGGTCATAAAATCTTCACACCTCTGTTTTTTTTCTTTTACTATCATTTAGCTGTAGAGCGTCTGTGCCAACATGGGTTGTTTCATTAATAATACTGTATCGGAGCCAGACGTGTGACTCATATTGTGTCATAAATTAGTCCCAAATGACTGGAGAGGACTCGCTCTCTCTTTCTGTTTCTGTTTCTTTAGCTCCGTTACAATAATTACCCACGTGCCCTTTGGCAGAAGCACTTCCTGTTTGAGAGCTCTGCCAAGTCTGTCAAGGTTGGCGCGGCTGAAACTGTGCCACATTGACTTGACACACCCCCCCGTCTGTCTGTGTGTGTTGTTTTGATTGAGCGCTGATGAGTGTGAGCTAAGGCGCCGTGTGTCACGCAGCCTCGGCCTTGACCTTTGGCTGCTGAGGTCGCTGTCGGTCCAGTGCCATGTTCAAGTTCTCTCTCTCTCTCTCTCTCTGCTTCTCTGTTAAATTTTTTTCCTCTCAGACCAGAAATAAAAATCTCATCTATAAAACGTTTTGAACAAAATGTACGAGTTGCACGGCTCGGTGGTGGAGAAGGTCGGCTATTAGTGGTGAGGTCGGTGGTTTGAGCCCTGGATCCTTCTGCGGGATACATGTCAGAGCTCGAATGAGACTCCTGCTGTAAAAAAAAAAGGAAAAAAAAGCTGCAACTGTAAATATATTTATATATTTAGAGTGTTGTTGTTTTTTACTTTATTGCCTTTAATGCACATTAACAGACAATTAACATCAGAGATAGAGCACGTAACTCTAAAAAATAGGTATTTAAAACAATAAATAAAAACAATAAATGAATAAAAATAGGTTATATGATGATATTAAGAGTAGTTATTTAAATAAAATTAAAATTTTGAGACAAGATAGTGAATAACTGAGGTACTTTTAGCTGTAACTGCAGTTATCATGATCATAGACATGCTTTACTTTCTGTATCATGGGAGCGTTATAGGTTTCATGCAATTAATAGTAATTATGTTTCTCGCAATCATCAGAAAAACATGTTCAGGTGGTTCAGGAAACACGTAATACAAATAAAGGGGAAGTTCATATATATTTGTGTTTATTAATCCACTGATAATCATTGTGATCGAGTAGTGAAAAAGGAAAGTATAGTCTATTCTATACGTACAGTGATGCATTCAAGTGCCTGTTTTCACCTCATGTGTCCTTACATGTGCTGCCGTGTCCTTGTGTGGTCTCTCCCTCTCTGGGTGTTTATCACTGTCTGTTTGTCCCCATATCTTTGTCTACACGTGTGTGCCCAAGGCTGTGTGAGTCCACGTCAGTAAGTGTGTTACTGTGTGAGCCCCCCTCCTCCCCTCCTCCGATCCTCCTCCCCTGCTGCGACCTCTCTCCCTCCCTCCCTCCCCCCTCCCCCTCCCGTCTGGACGATGGCAGCTCCTCTCTCTCCATACCGCTCCAGAGAGCTGAATGCAGAGGCATGCCTGGGGATGTGGTCAGGAGAGAGGCCTCTGTTTTATGGAACATACTGTACCGAGCTGCGCCGCCGCCACTGCAGTGGAGCTGCTATAAATAGAAGGTGCTGATAAAGAGGAAGGAGTGAAAAAAAAAAAAAAAAAAGAAAAAGAAAAGGGGGCTCAGTGTGAAGCAGCAGACTCACCGAGCCGGTTCCTGCTCCAGCGCTCAGCCCGCGGCTACAGGATCACTGCAAGTCCAGGCTGAGCTAAAAGCAACACTGAAGGTGCACAAGAGCTTATTTCCAAGAAGAGAAATTAAAAGCAGCCGAACGCCGGGATTGACTTTTCTTCATTTATGTGTTTATGTTCAGGGTTAAGGTTTCCAACGTTAGATGTATTTATGATTTCCATTAAGGGAAGTTAACCCATGATTGTGTGCATACATGAAGTGAGACCGAAGCCACATCTGAGGCCACGGTGGAGGTCTGCTAGAGTCGGCTGGGAGCTCATTACAGGGTCTGCAGGAGTTAAAGAGTGATGTTGGTGTCAGATTCATGTGTTCAAACATGTAAAAGAGCTGAATGTGATGAGGCTGGGTTCTTTCCAGAGTCACTTCACACGGTGTAAAACCTGAGCCTCCACTCTGCAGCGAGACACCGTGTACCACAGAGTCCACAGGTTTCTGGAGAAGTTCAGAGTCAGGGCTGCAACTAAACGATTAATCGATTATTGTTTGGTTAATAAAAGGTTAAAAAATGTTGAAATATATCGATAAGTGTTTCCCAAACCACAAGATGACATCCACAAACCAAAGAGAGACTCAGTTTATTGTCATAAAGGAGCAAAGAAACCAGAAATATTCACATTCAAGAAGCTGAAATCAGAGAATTTGAACTTTTTAAAAAATTACTCAAATCGATTACTGTTCAATTAATCGATTAATTGTCTGTCACAAAGCTGCACCATCGATTATGCAGAAGCTTAACGAAATATAAAGAAAGCTGGGTCGTCGTACAGTCGCCGCGGAGGAGGACGTTGCCCGTAGATACCAAAGATGTTAAAGAACCAGCTTCCTTCTCCATTAAACTCAATGGAGACCGACTCGCTGTTGTTTCCAGACTCTAGTGGCCGTTTGAAGAAGTGCAGCTCGTGTTTCAACCTGAACCCGACCTGTATAAACACAGTCAGACCTGCTTTGCTTTTACATCCCATGATTAAAAAAAAAACCTGTGGTTTCAAGAGAAACTTCAAGTTCAACAACTGCACGTTGAATAAATGAAAACCACTTTTCTAATTCATGACGCTCGACATTACAAATGAGTCTGACAGGCTGCGGCTTCCCCTCCATCACTTTCAACCATCCAACCCAAAAAACCAACATTATTAATTCATCCCTTCAAGTGAATCACAAACAGAATCCTTGTGGTGAATCGGCTCGTTTGATGTTTTTTAATGAGATCTCTGACATGAGAGGTGCAGCAGGGACCGGTGGGGGGGGGGCCCGACCCACCCACACACCCATCGACCGGCTGCGTTCTGCTGCTGCTGGAGAGGAGCGGAGTCCTACTGTACTGTAACCCCTGTGGTGGCGACTCACGCTCAGGAAAGAGGAGTTTTGTATATCGTGTAGCAGTCGTCGTGTACAGATGAGAAAGACGGATGTTTTTCAGTCCTTCAGCCGAACGCGGTGGCGGCACAAAGAGAAACATTTCATCCTGAGCCGTGTGAAGGCGTCTCTGTGTGTGTGAGACATCCATTATTTGCCTATTAAAAGCTCCTCACTCCTCCAAGGTGATGATACATATTGAACAGATCCAGCCCAAGGTTGCAGCGCATCAGTTTGAAAAACATGAATGGAGAAATAAAATAAAATAAAAAGGCGTCGGTTTCTCTTCAATCTGTAGGAAATCAGATTTTTATAAAAACAGGAGCTGCTTCTCTAACGTGTCTGACTTCACCTTGAGCGGGTTTTCTCTTTTTTTCAAATTTTTTTGTCTCGACGCTCTGACCCACTTCTCCTTCTATTTCCTCTCTTCGTCTCCTTCCCTGTCTCCTTGACCCTGATCCTCCCTCGTCCCCACCTCATGTCAACCCACCGCACTAACACACTCCTACACACATGCACATACAGTATGCACATGTGCACACCCCCCCCTCCCTCCTCTAATGTTCCAGTTTGGAAATCTCCCATTCCCTCATTCCCAGAATATTGTTTCACCATAGCAACACCAGCATGTCTGCACCCTTATTTCATATTCTCTACATTCCCCTTTTTTTTTCTCTCTCTTTCTCTTTTTCTTTATCCAGCAGTCCTGGGCTGGTTTTTATGGCCCACTCCCTCCTCCTCCTCCTCCTCCTCCTCCTCCTCCTCCTCTTCCTCCCTCCTCCCCTCCCTCCTTTTGCTTACTGTGTTCCTTCAGGAATTTTGGCTCGTGTTCAAAAATCCTAAATCAACTACAGACGGCCCCGTCCCGTCCCCCCGTCCCGGCCCCCGGCCCCTCGCTCCGCGTCTGTCACCCCCACATGTTGACCCCGGGGAGTGTGTCTTTGTGCGTGTGCGTGGAGAAGAGGAGGCTGACAATCAAGTCACTGACAACCTGTCCCCCCAAAACACTGTCAGATGCCCCCCCCCCCCCCCCCCCCTCATTCCTCCTTCCCTGTCTGTCATTTCCTCTCTCGTCCACTCTGCTGTGTTTGTGTCTCTACCTGATAAATGTCCCGGCAGCGTTTAACTAACCTCTCTGACCTGCATCACTCTCACTCGCTGCAGCTCTCCGTCTCCTTCAGGGATGGTCGGGTTTGCAGCAGCAGCCCCCCCCCCCTTCACCCCCAACCCCCCCACTTAAAATCTCATTACCCCTCACAAAGAATGACTTTAATGCTTCACATTCATCCGTGTATCGGTGACACGCTGCTCGTGCTTCCATGCCATTTTCATGCCGTAGCTAATAGAAACATGAACTTTATCCACCTTTTTCCAAACGTCAAAAACTCTTCCGGTGCAATTTTATGTTTACGTTTCCATGGTTTTTGTTTGTTTTTTTCTGTAAAACTGATGGATCATCACACCAGCTTTTAACCATGGATATGACACAAACTGACATCCGTGTTACAGGCCAGCGTTAATAGATCCATGCATTTACCGCAACTATGACAATGACTGAAAACTGTGGGAACGTAAATGTAAAATTCCTCCGGAAATGAAAACCGGCTTCCGGTTTCGACCAAAAATGACGTTTGGGAACTTGTGGATAGAGAAGTGGTTCGGTGAAGCTGCTTCCTGCTCCGTCGGATAAACAGGAAGGAAAATCAACACAAGATGCAGAAAAAGGAGCCAGTCGGAAAACCCCCCTTTTTTCCTGTTACGGCACAGAGCATCTTCATCTTCCAGTTTCCTCAGCAGCCTCAGAGATGTTGCACAGAAAGTCTAAACTGTGCCACATTCTCCTGAACTTTCCACTTTTGCGAAAAGTTGCTTCCGCCCTCGTTCCTGTTCAGGATTTTACGTCATTTTACTTTAACTTTTCACCAGAATGAAGTGCAGGTCCTTTAATATTTAGAGAGGTGGAGCCCTGGGAGAGATGATGATGCTGCATCAGTGCTGTTGTGTTTTGTATTCCTTGTGTACGTTGTGTGCAGTGCAACACACTCTCGCTTTGTCTCTTTGCCCGTTGTTTTCTTCTCCGTCTTCTTCCAAAATCGTGCGTCTCCTCCTTTTTGTGAGGGAGAGAGAAAAAAAAAGAAAAAACAAAGTCAAGTGGAAAGAAATTTGTTCTACAGATGTCGTGTATCCTGGAGCCAGGAGCCGAGTCGGGTCGAGGATTGCTTTCTCTTCCTACCCTTCCTGTCTTCATCTGAGTTCCCCCTGTGACTCGTCTGCCTCCCCTCCACCTCGGCCTGACCTCCTCGTCCTCGTCTTTCGTTTTTCCCTCCAGTGCATCACGTGTGACCGGTCGGTCGGTCGGTGGGCGAGCGCTAATCAACCCAACTCGCCGCCTCTAAATAGTTCAACTGTGTCAGAGCATAGCGTGGCGCTAAGATCTCTCTAAGCCCTGTCAACACTGGGCTTCGTCAGCTCTGCTTTTATGTGGCCACATGTAAATAAGACGTAGCGTGTTGCAGAGACAGCTTTTTTAACGTTTTTTTGCGTGTGCATGTGTGAGATGCTGAGATGACAAGCCTGCTGCACATTAGTCCGGTGATTTACTGAGTTTGGCTGCGGCGCCATCCTTTATCCCCCCCTCCTCCTCCTCCTCCCTCCTCCTCCTGCCTCGACCGCCCCGCTCATTCATCCCTCTATAGTAGGCATCTGTGGTCGTCCATTGTGTTTGGTCTGGTTCGGATTTCCAGTTTGGTGGCTCCTCCGAGGGCCCAAGAAACACATGTGTGCAGCGGATGTGTTGTCTTGGCGTGTCTGCAGCCGAGCCAGCTCCCGCACGTCTTGGCAGCGACTCGCTCTGTGTACGGCAGAACGGACCGGTTCACTTAACACTTGCACTTCCGTTCCCCGGCCACATTGCACAACTTCATGACTATGCATGCATTTAAAGGGATAGTTCACCCAAAAATTCAAATTTCACTCCTTATCTACTCACCCTCGTGTCGACTAAGGGCTGGGAGAAGTTTGGCATAGCAGAGCATGTCAATATAATGGCCGCAAATGGACACCAACTGTCTTCGTAACAAAAGACACACAAAAAAACATCTAAATACCTCCATACTGCTCGTCTGTAATGTCCCTCTTGTATTGAAGCCCCGAAATGCGAAATGCTGTAAGCAGCATGGAGGTATTTGTATGTTTTTTGGGTGAACTATCCCTTTAAGTAACATGGTTACTGTACACGGTGAAGATTATTACCACTTTATGACTTCAAATTGGTCAGTATTTCATCAGTTTATCTTTGGAGTTTCTTGCTGTGCACTGCAGCCATAAGGCGCTAAGGGGCCGGCCTCACTCCCGTTGTGACATCACAACAGGAGCGGAGTCTGAACAGCCTGTATGAGCAGCGTTTTTACCAGTCGCTGGGCTGCAGAGTCCATGCAGGACCCGTTTGCTTTCCTCATTCTAGGAGTTGGTCGGCTCAGGGCGGATCAGTTTATGTATGTAGAGACCAGAAGAAAACTGTTTTTCATAATGTGGGACCTTTAAAAACACTACAGAGAAAATTAAATACGTCTATATTTCAAGCTTGTTTGTAATAGAAGCTCCTCTTCCTGGTTCGTCAAATTTGGACGAACTGGGAAGAAGACGGGCTTCAATACAAGACGGACATTACATACGAGCAGCATGGAGGTATTTGGATGTTTTTTGGTGTGTCTTTTTGTTACGAAGACAGTTGGTATCCATTTGCACACTACGCCGAGACGAAATTTCAATTTTGGGTGAACTGTCCCTTTAACCCATCCATCCATCATCTGCTTCTGCTCCAGCTCTGTTTACACCGAATGTAAATCCGAGTGTGTTTATCCTGCCTGAGCTCATTGTGGTCCACGCTGAGAGCCAAACACGGTTAACAGACCGTTCCTAACTTGTTTAGCAATCGCATTTTTTCCACTATTATTACATTAGAGGTTGTCCTCTTTGGTTGGAGGAGTCAACAGTTCACTGGTTGGTCTGTTCCACATTTACATCAGATTTATCCAGCTATTCAAATGCTTCTCTTGTTGTTGTTGTTGTTGTTGTTGTGTTTGTGCTGCCTGGCGACTCAGAGCTTTGTTTTTTAAGGAGTTACAAACGAACATTTCTAGAAAGTTACGTATCAACATTCATGGTAAACACCGACCGCAGAATATCAACATGTGTGGATCGCTGCATGTTTCCTGTGTGAAATGCTACTTACAGAAAGTGTCACCACAACTTTGAACCGTGTGACTCTTAACTGATTTATTTATGGCTGGAAAAACTCAAAACAAAACCAAACAAAAAAACCCTTCAGCCCAAACAGGAAATGGTCTGATGATAAAGACACAATGACCGTGTAGCTCAGAAGCTGCTGAAGCTAACAGGACGGCGACAGGCAGGGAGGCTTCTTCATGCACTCACTTACTGGAGTTTGTGCAAAACAAAATAAATAACCCCCCTCTCACCCCCCACCAACACCACTAAACATGAACACAATGTCAGAGTGAATGAGTAATGTGTGAAGCTGCACAAAGGCCTCTCACACTGCACTGAGGGCTGTTGCATCAGGCGCTTTGCACATCTTCTAGTTGTTGTGCAGCCTCACAGTCAAACGCCAACGACCACAGAGCTTTTTTTTCTTTTTAACCATTTTGACCATCTCAGATTCACTGCCTGACAACCTTTAAAGGGATAGTTCAACATTTGGCAAATTGGCCCATTGCCATAATCCCTATAGTCTTAAGTAGGTTCGCTAATGATCGGTGCAAGCTGTTTTTGGAACGGCGGAGCAGAGCCGTGAGCTGCTCAGAGCTACGCTACGTAGGCTAATGGGATTTCTTGGTTTCCCTCATCAAACTCATCAAATACACAATCCAACAACTCCACATCGCTCTGGTGAACAAGTTGTGGCCTGCACATTCACCACGCTATGAGAGACAGAGTTGTTTTAGAGGTAAATTCAGAGTCTGCTTGCTGAAAAACTGCTTCCGACGGGAACGTGCATCAACGTTTTTGCATGAATTTACCTCTAAAATAACTCTGTGTGGTAACGTTGTGTTATTATCTCATAGCGTGGTGAATGTGCAGGTCACAACTTGTCCACCAGAAAGTTGTTGGATTGTGTATTTGATGAGTTTGATGAGGGAAACCACGAAATCCTCTGTAGCGTAGCTCTGAGCAGCTCACAGCTCTGCTCCACCGTTCTAAAAATAGCTTGCACCGACAATTTATGGTAACAAACTTACTGCTATGACTATAGGGAATATGGCAATGGGCCAAAAAAAATGTTGAACTATCCCTTTAACATTCCTCAGCTGGCAGGTGAACTGTTTGAAATCTTCAAATGAGTAGATGCGGTTTTTTCCTGGTAGACAACATTATCAGATGCCAGGGAGCACACACACCAGCAGCAGGTTTTTCTGATCGGGGGGAGGAGGGGAGGGGGGGGGTCACAGAAAATGTTTCTGACTTTATCACGGATTTGATCCCAGATCATATTAGCCGTCACATCTCCAGTTCTCCCAGCACAAAGGCGGACAGCGTACAGTTACTCCTCGAGGAGCGTCCTCTTCTGCCGCAGACACCCGATCCGCACCAAAACATGGCAGCTCATATGTTGAGCCATGAATTATGCACTTTGAGAGCGGCCTCACGTTTTTTCTGCGATGCCGCCGTATAACTTTCTTAATTGAGGTCCGGCTCCTTGCACGTACAGCGGAGGATATTTAACAAAGAGGGACGGTGACTTGGAATATCATGTGATCCACTGAGCTCAACTGTGAATAACTCCCAGTCATTTAGCTTAAGAGCAATTCGTCATGGTCGAGTCCCCTCAACTTCAGCTGTTTAATAACAAAAAGCAATTTAAAAAAGAAGCTTTTCCCAAGTTGACTGTATGAAATAATCCACAGGCTCATGGGAAATGAGTTTTTTTCCATCCCGGCTGCTGCAGGTACGTGTAACATAAAGACATGAAGAATGCACCATGCACAGTGTTGCACGGTGCGTACTGTACCTGCAGGATACGGTCGGCCTGTTGCTGCTCAGTATCCGTCCCGTGCTGCTGCTGCTACTGTTGTTGTTGCTCTGCTTTAAAAAAAAAAAGCACATGTACACAAGCGGAGAATTTGGCAGAGTGGCGGGTCGGAGCAGAGCGAGGCTGCCAGCACTGACGCTTTTTCCTGCTGCTTGTCTGTTCCCCCGCCAGGCCTCCGCTACTCCAGTGTTGTTGTGCTTATCTGGCGAGGAGCGCCGGGGGAGGGGGGCGGGTGGGGTTGGCTTGAACTTATGACAAAGTCAAAGTTAGTCCAGATCAGCTGGGGAACTTTTGGCTGCCGCACATTCATCAAGCTGCAGCTAAGCGCCTGAACGTCTTTCACTGGGAAACTTGAGACTCACACCGCAGCGTTTGTGTGTTTTTGTGTGTGTGTGTGTGTGTTACTACACCGTTTATTTACTGTGCTCGTGTTTATCCCGATTCCTTTCAGAATTGATTTTGCAGCAGCGTATTATTATGGATTATATTTCCCAATGTCAACAACCTCTGATTCACATGCTTCTATAGTTGACGTATCTTAAAGGGATAGTTCAACATTTTGGCAAATTGACCCATTGCTATAATCCCTATAGTCATAGCAGTAGGTTTGTTACCTTAAATTGTCGGTGCAAGCTGTTTTTAGAACGGCAGAAAACAACTCTGTGTGGTAACGTTGTGTTATTATCTCATAGCGTGGTGAATGTGCAGGTCACAACTTGTCCACCAGAGCGTTGTGGAGTTGTTGGATTGTGTATTTGATGAGTTTGATGAGGGAAACCAAAAAATCCCATTAGCCTCCGTAGCGTAGCTCTGAGCAGCTCACGGCTCTGCTCCGCCGTTCTAAAAATAGCTTGCACCGACAATTAAAAGCAATGGGCCAATTTGCCAAAATGTTGAACTATCCCTTTAACTTGAAGTTGCACATTCCTGTTCTGCTCACAACAACATACCGTACAGCGTGCAAACTAAACGCCATTGGAGCCGTTCCACACACCCACTGAATCGAGTGAATATTTAATCAAAGACATTTCTTCAATATTAAAAGCTGCAGCCAGGAAATGGGTTTGAAAATTATGGAATAAATCAAAAATGATGTAATCAAATACATTTCTCCACCTCTCTGTGCTGGCACTGGCAGCCTCAGTTTGTCTTGTATATCTTAGGGGGGAGATTTAGTGCTGTCCTGACCCCCTCCTCACATGAGGAGGTGCTGAAGGACTCAGGCAGAGGTCACTGAATCCAGTTTTCCAGGAACAGCATCACCGGGGGTGGGAACTGTTGGTCCATCCTCCCATCTTTCTTTTTTTTTTCCTAAGCAGCAACATTAGTCCAAAAATTTGCCTGACCCCAGGTCAGCCTGCAGCGAGCAGCTTGTCCGTCTCCCAGAATGCTTTATGGATCGACAGTGACCTCTCCACTGGAGGAGACGAGCTGGGACATGAGGTCATGTGGCTCCAGGCTGGGTAATCATTTTCCTGCTGCAACTGGCAGCCGGCCCACCCTCCCCCCCGCCCCCCCTCCACCTTCACACCTGCCCTCTCTACACCTGTGTAGGTGCAGAAACGTTGTTAACAGTGTCTATTGTTGGTGTTGCCTGGCTGAACGCAGCTGTTGTTTCTTCACCTCGAAGCTTGAAACGTACTGTAACTCTGGAAAAGTCCCCGCCTGGTTCCGTACATGAACATCAGCTGATCCCATCAGCGCCTCTGAAATGACTTCACCACGGTCCGCTTGGAACCGCAGCGGAGCAGATGAGGTGATTTAAAAATAACACGTCCACACGTGCCTCCTCCTCTTGAATCACTATGACGACTAATTATCATGATTGAAATCGTCTTGCTGCGTTCTTTTCGACAAATTCAGCGATTCAGCAGGCGTCAGTGAAACTGTCACATGGCTCCCACATGTAAAGATGTCACACCAGACCAGTCCTGCACGGTGACACACTGGCTCATCTTTATGTCATTGTTAAGATTTGTTATAAATCGTTTGCAAAATGATTTAATGAATCACATTAGACTTTCTTCCCTGTTGCATCCACAGTGTGAAGTGTGTGGGATTCACTTTTATCAATCCTCAAATCATCTTTTCCATCTATATTTTTTATTTTTGCAGGATGAAACATGTACTTTATTGTTTTTCTAATCAGAATTATTCTCATTTTTAACTCATCGACAACAACAACAACAACAAAACTAATATTTAGACTTTAAATTAAAGTAATAAGTATGTAAATAGATAGAAAAATACTGTACCACAAGGGGAGTTCCCATCTCACCTCAGGTTGGAGGGGAGGGGAGGGGTGGGGGGTCTCCACCTTTAACGCTGTTGGACACGGTGAAGCCAGCGCCTCCTCCGGCTGTAAGGCCATCTGTCAGAGCGCTGTCTGGATGAAGATCTCCTCTGTGTTCACGCTGCACATCGTCTGGCGTCGTGTCTCCAGCCGGGACAATGTGCTCTCACATCAGAGCCGTAGACGTCCAGGCAGCCAGGTGGACACCCCCCCCCCCCCCCCCTTCACCCCCACCTCCACCTCCACCAGAGCCTGAGACAGGATTACAGAGGCCTGGGACTGTAGCACAGCACAATGTCATGGTCCGGTTCATACTATCCTATAGTGTAGGAGGCATTAAAACAGGCTCAGAGAGAGACGGGCGAGTTCTGCTGCAGAGTTCATCTTGTGCAACATGAGGACAAATGAGAGAATGAAAGAGCTGAACAGTTTCCAAACAGGAGGCGTTTGTGTTGTGTGAGATGTAATCTATGCACTGCAGCAGGGTTTCTACGTGTCTGCAGGTCGATTCTTAAGGTGGAACAGATGATGGGATGTTTCGCTCCCTCGCTGCGGCTCCAATCTTCCTTTCAATTATTGATGCTTTCTCCCTTCGGTTAATTGATTATTTGCTGTCTCGTGCGCCGAGGAGATGTCTTTAAATTGCATGTCATGTCTGAGATATCTGGGTGGAATAGTGCATAGTGCAAAACAAAAAGCAAAATAAGGTGAAAGAGGCAAAAATGTACTGTATGCACACCGTAAAGGCTCCCAAAAGATTTATTAAGACAAGGTCAGTGTTTCGATCTGAAACAGATCTTCTTCAGGAAGTGACACCATGAATCCCAAATATCCTAAACCAGATATAGGTGCAGTCAAGGCAATGGGCTCCAGGTGGAGTGTAATCCAACCACATGCAGTCCAACTAATTATTCAAACAATTAGATTAAAGCAGAAGTAAGCGATCCGGTCGTTTTCGCTAATGCTGCGTTCCAGGCAGGCTTTTGAAATCGTAAATTACAGCTTCAAGTCACAACTTACGACTTTGTAGTTAAAACAATTCACTATAACAGCCACTTTCCGACCGGTGAACTCGTACCAGATCGAACTGGTAAAAAAATATACAACAAAATATTCCTTGGCTGCACAGATAAAAACTGTGGATACATAAATGTTTTCTCCTCGGCTCAGAGCAGAGCAGAGTGACTGACAGACCCGTGTTTTGGTCCAAACACTCTATGTAAGTGATTGCTGTCGGAAGATATAACTATTTAAGACTTATATTAACACAAATATATCACTTACTTCTGCTTTAAGCCAAAATGTACAGATGTGGATACGACAGGAAGATCAAGAAGAACAAAATGAGGAAGGAAAACCTCATTCAAAATTTAAGGTATAATATAGAGTACTAGTATAAGTACACTCAAATGTACATAATAAAACATTAGTAACAAGGAAAAGCTGCAGATTTTCTCATTTGAGAAGAAACGTCATCAGTGGAAATCCCTCCTGTCTTTTCCAGTGGTTGTAGTTGAGGCAGTTTGCAGGAATCTCCCCACGCTGGCACTGGAAGCTGCACACAATGGCCAATCAGGCCGCGCAGACACCACACTGACTGTATTTGGTTTTGTCAGGCGGCTTCTGTTTTTCCTGGCACGGTGTTTCCAGGGTAGACCTCCTCTGTGCATCCATGCTGCTGCCGCCGCCGCCGCTGCCGCCGCCGCTGCCGCCGCTGCTGCTGCCGCCGCTGCTGCTGCCGCTGCTGCTGCTGGAGCTGCTGCTGCTGCTGCTGCTGCTGCTGCTGCTGCTGGAGCTGCTGCAGCACTGGATCTGTTTCTCAGTGATTGTGAGAGCAGGCCGACGGCGCCTACGGCAAAGCCATGGCGATATCTCCTCCCAGAAGCGCAGCTATAATACAACTTCTCATCTTACATCCATTCAGAATCGCCGTCATTGTCATGCAAATGAGCAGAAAGCAGCTTCTGGATATCACCGGTGTGTAACAGTTTGTCCCTTAGATAACACAAGCCGGGGAGATCTGATGTAAATCGACCAAAAAAAAAAGATGCGTAGTTGCGTAATATATTATGTTCTGCACATTGTGGAGTTGCCAGTTCCTGAATCTACCCTAAGAAATAATAATCCAGCACAGATGCACCTGCAGAAACCACACAAATGAGATTAACCAGTGAGCTAACTGTGTTTATACACTATTTAATTCCTTACAATCAGGAGGTTTCAGTTCCAACACCCTCCTCCTCTTTAATGATCCTGTTGCTCTCTCTCTCTCTCTCTCTCTCACTGCTACTGCTGCTCTTTGACACCCTTCGAATTAGTTTCTTGCTGGTTGACACTCTCCCTCTCATCTGCCTCTGCCTCAGCGTATAGTTGTATCTACAGGGACCGTACAGTACGACACCGCGACAAGAGGCTGCACGCAAAAAGAGAATGAGAGAAGCCTGACTTTACATTACATTGCATTACAGTACAGTGTACACTCCGCCTCTGTCAGTGCTGAGAGAACGGGGAAAACCCACAGAGGGAAGAAAAGGGAAAGATACATAGAAGTGTGAAGCTTGAAAGGATTTCGCAAAGTCTTTGTGTGTCGTTCCCATGACGGCGTCATATCTGTATCAACCTACAGCCGCTGTGTGGCTTTCTGTTTAAATGACGGCTGCTCTCATCTGTTGAAGATTATTGCTTGGACTTACTGTCCGTCCTGTGCATACAGATGGGCAACATGTAAATACTGATATGTAATAACACAGGAGTTTTAGTGATATTTTCACTCATTTGACACATTTTTTTTAATGTCTCTGAGGAATATCAAGAATAAATCAACCAAACAAAACAAACCTACATTCATTCAGTTGTTGAATTGTTTATTCCTCTGACCTGTGGCTGCAGCCTGATACTGAACGCATTAGATTATGGTATTGATGATGTAACATGTCGAACCAAAGAAAAGGAAAGTGCTGCTCAAGTTTTAGTTTAAGACAAATAATCAATGTGTCTTTATACACTAGGGATGCACTGATATGAAAACTTTGGCCGATACCGATATCCGATATGAATTTTTCTGTTATGGCCGATAACCGATATTTACCGATATCGATATGTGTTGTTTTTTTTTAAGTTTCTGAGATGATACATTTTTGTACAGACTGAAAATCATGCAAACTGAATTTTTGAATGTCTCCCTTTATTTTCAGAATGTATTTTACTTCCAAATTACAAGGTTACAGGCTACCATCCTCCTCGCATTACCTCCACTTTGCAGGTGTTGCATACTGCTTGCACACAGTGAAAAGTGTGAAAAGTTCAGTTTAACATCCCACAATCTTCACTGACGTGCCCAAACAAATACACATGGCCAAACCCCCTCCCCCTCCTTCTCCCGAAGCAGCAACTAGACGGATATACATCGGTTGTGCATATCGGCCCAATTTTACTCATCGGCTGATACCGATATTAATGCTGATATATCGTGCATCCCTAATATACAGTCACTGGCTGTGTTTCTGCTGCTGCTCTGGAAGCTAAACATGGAGCGCTTTAATGGCTTCTTGACATTGAAATGATGGTGCAGGTGTGTGTGTGTGTGTATCCATTAGAGCTCCTTGTTATGCTGAAAACCTGGGTGCATCATTACTGCTGTTACACTGATCCTGACATATTTGGGATTTGCTTATCTCTGCCGCTGCACACACACACACACACACACACACACACACTGTGGTGTCTGTGATACCATCTCCAACAAAATAGCACGGTAATATTTTATCATGAGGAATCTGTTAGTTTCACACCTCCAGCATCTGTATCCATGCCGACTCTTTGAACCCAGGTGGAGACGCAGCGGGACGCCTCCTGCTCTGATGAGTTATGCCACAGCCTCTCGCTGCCGTTGTCGACTCGCGCGGCAGACGACGACGTGCAAATCCGAATGTGAATCTGAATCCCGCTTCTCCGATCCGGCTCCGTGTTATTTATCTGCGGTGGAGAGGAGGGAACGCTTCAATTTCAAAACAAAAGAAGCGTCTGGGCGGTAAAAGCGGTTGCAGATGGAGATAACAGACCCAGAGCCACATGTGGCATCGTTTGGTGGTGGTGGTGTTGGGGGGCGGGGGGGGTCACATGGTCTGTTGGTCTGGTGCCCTCAACCACTAACTCCTCTTATTGTGCATTAAAACACCATCGCTCTAATGGAAAGCCGATGGCGGCGCGCTGCGTGTTTATATGTATACATGCGTGTGCAGGCTTTATTTATCAACACGCATGTGGGGTTTTTTTCTTGCTTGGGTTAACGCACCTGCTGAGGTCAGAGCCAAGAAGAAGAAGATGATTTTAAGAAGAGGAGAAGAAGAAGAAGAAGAAGAAGCTGTGTTTTCAAAACAGGTTCATCAGACTCGTGGAGTTCCAGTCGGGGAAAGTTTTAGATGTCGTGTCGCCGTGTGGTGGAATCCGCGGCATCAAACGGCCCCCGCGTCTCCAGACCTCATCACGTCGTATGTTGTGTAGCAGCGATGGAGCCGAGTGATGGAGCGGGTGATGGAGCGAGTGATGGAGCGAGCGCAGCAGTGGCCCCTGCAGTGTGCTGGGTTATGTTAATCACATGGCTGCACAAAGGAACTGTCTGCTTTAATTATGGAAGAGTGTTGGGCTCACGGCTCCTGCTCCCCTTTCTGCTTCTTTGATATCCCTTCCTCTTCTTCCACGCAGTTCCTCCTCTTTTTTGCCTCCTCTCCCCCCTAACGTTGGCCCTTTGATTCCCTCCTCCATTCCTCCTCCTCCTCTGTCTCTGCACTGTGCCAGGAGAGGTGGACTAATCCTGTGAATCAGATGTGTCACCTACTCTAAGCAGGAATGAATAGGCCCCTAGATTACCACCGGACACTAATCGCATTTAGCCTCCACGATGATAGCTTCTGTTCTGTGGCCCCGGCCTGATTTAATGCATCTCCTGAGCTTTTGGTCGGAGCCAGGCTGTTGTTGTCGCCGTGCACCTGTGGAGCTTCTTCCTTCCTTTTCTCTCCCCTCCTCCTCCTCCTCATCCTGCTGGACTCTGTGTCAATGGGACACTTCACTTCAAATGCATGATATGATATGCTTAAGAATTTTTTTTAAAGGGATAGTTCACCCAAAATTCAAATTTCACTCATCATCTCCTCACACTCATGTCGACTAAGAGCTGTGAGAATTTTCAGAGTCCTCCGTTCCTTCTCTGAGTTACAGGGGGTCCACGCAGCAGTATTTGTCCATATAATGGTTGTGAATGGATACCACTTTTCTTCGTCCAAAAAAGACACACCAAAAAACATGCAAACACCTCCATACTGCTCGTCTGTACTGTCCCTCTTGTATTGAAGCCCTGACATGAGAAATTGTTCCGAAAAAAAAAAAAGTCTGTATTTTAAGCTTGTTTGTAGCGTAACTCAGAGAAGGGACGGAGAACTCTGAAAATTCTCGCAGTTCTTGAGGGTGAGTAGATAATGAGTGAAATTTGAATTTTGGCTGAACTATCCCTTTAAAGCACAACTGCAGACCAGGAATAGCCCGCAGGTCACTCACACACAAACACATACAAACATGAGACGTGGAGCTGCAGCTCTGACTAATTAACACCTTTGATAGTGAATTTAATCCAGACAACAACCAGAGTGTGAAAACCACACGCTGTCGTCTTCCTGTGGGTTATCGTCGCGTGTCGGACTATTTCTGGACGTGGTCACATTACACATTTGAAATAAGTGACAGTCAGTGTAGAGGTTTGCATCTGAAACTTCACCTGAACCGACCTCCTGTGACAGAGAAGGTTGTGTAGCTTGAAATATGATGAACATATTTGAGATATGATAATTGTGTGCATCAACGGCACAACAGGGACACGCACACGCAGTAACGTCCTAATTACCAGTGGGACCTGGTGGTGTTGTGTCTTTGTTCACGCCTGCGTGGCCTCGCCGATGCTGAGTGAGTGAGTCTGGGAGTGGGAATACGGTGGGAATACGGTGGAAACGACTCCGTCCTGAATCCTGTTTGGTATTTGTTTAAAGAAATCTAAAACCTGTGAAGGAAATGACACTAACCTGTTTTTAAAGTCCTGTAATTAAAAGACGCTTAAGTCGCGTTCGCAGGATCTGGGCTCGCAATTAAACGCCACTCATCGCACAGGACATTATATTCTCATTTTATAGATCCCATCTGTTTCCATTGGACCCGGAAAAATATTTTAATCCCTTTCCAACCCTCTCTCTCCGGCTTCTCCTGCTCTCTCCTCACCCTCCACGCCGTCCCTTGCGCTCTCTCTTTTTTCTTTTTTCCTTCCTTCCCCAACACATACTTCATGCAAATTCAGCAGCGAGGGCACTGGAGGAAAAGCGATCTGCAGCTTGACCGACAGTAAATTTTCATTTTGACAAGCCCTGTTGCATTGTCTCCTTCCTGTTTGCCGTGACCTTCTCTCCCTCCCCCCCTCCCCCTCCCTCCAGCGTCTCCTTGAACCATCCAGCTGTGCAGCCTCTTATCAACGAGGCCTTGTGTCCCTCGCTCTCTCTCTCAGTCTCGATGCCCGTCTATCTTCGTCGTCATCTCCCTCTGTGTCGTTATCCTCCTCCTCCTCCTCCTCATCATCATCATCTCCGTCTCTGCTCGTCTTCCTCTCTGAGTGCTGTGTGTTTTACGACTCTTCGCTCAGAGTCCAGTCTTTCACCGGGTCCAAACGACCACCCTTGGAGTGACACCACGAGCATGATGCCACCTCCCTCCCCCAACCTGAATGGACTGACACACAGATGGCCTGAAGGACATTTACTCCAGTTCATTGTGAGGCTTCGGGCTTCGGGCTTCGGGCTTCGGGCTTCGGGGGGGGGGCGTGCGTGTCCGTGTACATGTGAATAATACAGTTTTCGGTCTGAATCTTGCGGTCACAGTCATTGCACATGGCTTAAGAATTGATTCCTGATGTTTTAGGGCTTAACATCTGAAGCTTTATAGTCTGATTGAAGAAAGCACTGGAACCCAGAACATGTTTTGTTTTCAGCTACATGAAACAGCTAAAACACCATGAAGGAACATTTTTTTGTCCCTAACTTCCATCAGTTCCAGATGGCCGGCACGGATTTCCCCAAACGAAACCTTTACGTGTGTGTATGTGTGTGTATGTCATGAAAAGGCCATCACGATGTGGTTTTAAGGATGACGATGATGATGCCCGTGCTGACACGCACTCTGGACCGCAGACGCGATGACATAGCAGAGTGTGGCTGAGGCCGGGCCGAACCTTTAAACCCCATGAGGTGACGTCCAGACCCACACTCAAAGTTCAAAGTTCATCCAGTCATAAAGAGAAAGCCAAGAGTTCATTTTTAGAAGCGCGATCAAAGTAGGGGTTGCATGACTTCAGATGTTTTAAAGTCGTCCGGTCGCTGATGGCGTCATTCATGTTTTTCTTGTCATGAATAAAATCACAGGAGGAGGGAAATGCTTTGCAGCGATCTGCATTCACTGACAGATGCTCATGCACGGGAATGAGTCCACAGAACAGCAGGTTTATAAACAACAAGCTGTAAATCAGTTGTTTCTGTTTGGTTACAAACACTCACACTAGTGAGTGCAAAAGAAACTAGAGAATGCATTTCCTGAAGGAAATACGTGTGAATGCTGAAAGCCATTGCACAAAGAGTGCAAGTGGTGATGCGACATGCAACGACTCAGCACACAGTCTCATGAGTGTACTGTGCTAAATCAAAGCTGTTTGAATGCTCTCTGAATGTATTTTTGAACTTATTACACGTTGAATGGCGTGTGCTTTCAGCATTCACGCTAAATGTCAAGCTCAAAACGTCATTGTGGAGCAGTGGAGTCAACTAGTCTGTGCAACCCCTTGATCACAGAGTTTTCTTTGTGGCTTCACTCACATGATGTGCATTGATTGTGTACATTCAGTTAACTGTCTGGAATGGTAAATTGACTTATGCACTTATATAGCACTCTTCTAGTTTGTAGGACTTCAGTGTCTTGACCAAGGACATGCAGCCTTGCAGTTAGTGAATGGCTCGCTCTACCTCCTGAGCCAGTCTATAAAGTCACAATAAAACTGATTATTATCAGCTGAGAAAACTGCGCTTTCTGCATCCTTCCTCTCACACAACAACCTAAATTGGATTTTGTGTGAATAAAAATCGACTTGACGCTTGAATTAAGAATTTCATAGTCGTGGTCTCACATTTAAAGTGTGACTGAAACATGAATCTGACAAGTGAAAAACTCGCGTGTGCGTGCGTTTCACAGAGATTCAGAGGATTTTTAATTGAACCAAACTAAAACTAACGAGCCGAAGTGACAGGACGCTCTCGACCTGTGAGACTTTGAACGGACGCCTCATTTCTGCACCAATCTGACTTCTGCCTTTTATTATTAGACAGTTAATTTGATGCTATTTTCTGAAACCAATCCTCCTCCATGCGCTGAATTGCTGGTTAATCATGTGAAGCTTATAGGCTCCGTTATGCACACCACTCTTGAATCCATACGTCACACACAATGAGAAACTTTCTCTTTTGTTGTTCGGCTCAGTGAAGTGCGTGTTCTCCCTCCGGCTGCTGGCACTGACGCTCATAAACCGCTGCAGTCGTCTGATAGTATTTTTCCTTCATGCCAATCGGTTGTGTGGGTCGAGTTGGTTGGTGCTCAGTCTTCATCCAAAAAGAAAAAGAGATCAAAAAGTTTCTTTGGAAGTTGGATCGTAACTAAACTGACTACTTATTTAGAGGTGGTTCAGAGTGAGGTGCCATGTGAGGGGGAGCCGGTGTGAAGGTGCAGATGAGTGGGATACTGAAGAGCCCTGTTTTCATGTGAACTCGGCAAAGGCAAGCCGCTTCATACCGGATTGGTTCTGAGCCCTTTCCCACAGACGAGACACAAGAATATCCATGATGCAATGCGCTGCTGCTCCTAAGTGGATGAGTGGGATCTTGGCTGGAGTTTCCAGACCTGACAACTGGTCCATCAAAACTATGGCAGTTTGAAATATCGCATTTTTAAGAGACACCTCAAAAGTATTTCTGGAGACATCTGTTTCCCAAAACTTTCCTCCCCCCCCTCGTCCCGACAGTCTTATCATCAATTATGACGTCTGTTGCTGAAATAAGTAGAAGTAATTTGGTGAAAATGACCTTTTTGCGCACAAGTGGAGCCGGAGCTCTTGAGGAGTTGGCCATGTTTGGCTCGTCAGAAGATCGTCGTCTCCCCGAAGGCAGAGCAGCGAGGCAGGATCTGATCTTTTCCATCCACCATCACTCATAGTCCTGACAGGCCAGTGAATTCCCCACACCCCTCCCAGCCTGCAGTTCAAAGCCTCACATTTGCCACCAGAGAGGAGGAGGAGGGGGTGGGGAGTGGGGGGGGGTGTAATGGTGAACTTGGGGCCCACTGACAGAATTTACCCTCAAGATGTTTTCAGTTGGACGTCTTCTGAAGTGGGAAGACTTCTTCTGCTTCTGTTTTAGACTTCCTCCAGTCGACTGTGGGTATTTTATCTGGTGAGATCTTACTGCTCATACTTTCACTGGCATTTTTTTTTCTCTGAAGACACTGGGAGGAAGCGGCGGAAGCACATATGGTACAAAACAACCCTCCCTTGTAGCTCTCATCAAAGACCTCTCAAATGTAGAACTTCGCCACAAGACTTCTAATTGAGACGCCTCGGCTTGACGCTTCAGTGTGAAACGGCCTTTTCCCCCTTTTTGTTCATTTCTTTTTCTTTCTTGCATCAACTAATGATTGTTTTCAGTGTTGGACTGAAAATAGTAAGGCAAAGACTCGGCCTGTGAAACGCTGAAATGCTTAATTGGCACCCGAGAACGTGCCTCCACAAGAGCTTGTGGTCAGACTGTTAAAACATCATCAAGCTCTATTTACAGGGCAGGTTTTACTGCCTCCCTTTGAAAGTGTGACGATGTGGTGGTGGTTGTTGTCAGAGGGCAGGAACGGTCAGATAGGCATCAAACGATCAGTCGTGGCACGAGACTCGGCCTTTTTGAAGGACCTTATCAAAGACTCACCCCCTTCGGTTTGTCTGGAGGCCTTCCAGGTTGGTTTTGGTTCTTCTGGAACAATCAGATAATTAGTTCTGCTCATTGAGAAGATTCTTGGAGCCTTCAGGTGAAATGAGATGCATTTCCACAGCAGCACATCTGTAAACACCTGCTGGACCTTTGGTCCACGGAGTAGCCTTTGAAACCGGATCGGGGTACGAAAGCTTTAAAGGTTTCACAACTATTTCTTTGTGTGTTTACTGTAAGAACTACAGAAAACACCATTACAAGGGACATAAATAACATTTTTCTTGGTACATCTTTTTAAGAGTTGTCCATTTCTATAAACATTCTTCCATCTTTTCCAATTCTTGTCCAATACCTCACAAACAACTTCCTGAAATTCCCTCCTTAAACGTTCTCTTAAACGACTCTCATGAATTATGAACGTTGGCCATAATTTCACACAAATGAGGAAGTGCTGACATTTTATATGATATTTTCTGCCCATAATTTAGCACCATAACTCTGCACCATTGTGCCCGTTGCTGACATTTTGTTTACATACTGAACTGCTGATACTCATCTCTGAAGCCTCAGCTCTAAATCGTGGTCACAGTTGCTGATTGTTTGTGCTGCCGGGGGTTGAAACTGCGACTCGTGCGTCCACGTTTTCGCTTCATACAGTGTGTACGAGGCTCACAACCACGAGACAGTCGCTCTAGTCTTGGTATCACAGCCTGTGTAACCTCACAACCTGGTATGGTTTACCGTGTTTGCTTTGTTGACAGGAAATAGGAAGTTGCTTGTTTACATCTCGGTCTGTTGTTACTGCTGATGCACCTGCGCCTCCCGAGTCCCGACCTTTGCTACAGGTATCGGTATCAGGTTATAATTAGTCAGCACACCAGTTCAAACCATATGAATGTCTGAATTCAGGTCAGATTGAAGAAAACAAGCGAGCAATTACATGCAAACCACCACGAACGCTGCCGTTGGTTCAGACTGAGCTCGCATTCGGTACGATGTGACGCTGCAGCAGGAGTGCCTTCGATTCGCTATAAAAAGATCGCCTCCAAATCTGCAGAAACTATTCCACAAAGGGCCGGTGAGGCTGCAGGTTTGCTTTCCAACCAAGCAGCAGCACAACGGATCTGTTCTAAAAATAGCTTGCACCGACAATTAAAGGTAATGAACCTACTGCTACTGTATGACTATAGGGATTATGGCAATGGGCCAATTTGCCAAAATGTTGAACTATCCCTTTAATGCCAATATATGAAGCTTGCAAGGAAATCATCAGGCTGTTCCTTTTCAGAATAAAACGCTCCATCATGACTAATTTGACCTTTTTATGTGTAAAAATCGATATTAATAAGACGTTGGGTTCGTCCTCGGCTATAGATTGATCATCTTCCTGTTGGTCAACCACTCCCCCACTATTACGTGATGTGGCGTTTTGACAGCTCAACCACCTGTCCCGTTTGTGCCCTGAGAAACCAGCGCAGCATGACAGCTGAGAAGTTTCTCCTCACTCGCCCTCATTTTTTCCCCTTTTTTTTCCCCTCCCTCGGCTCACAACACTCAAACTATATTAGTTAGTTTTAGGCCCGGCAGGAGGGCATCGTATGACTGCTTCTCCATTGAGCTTCCTTATTGTTTACCCAGTTCCCCTCGCAGTGAGCTACCCCTCTCTCTTTGTGCCCCTGTCCCTTTTTTTTTTTCTTTTTTTTTTTCTGCCCACACAGGCCTGCAGAGGAAGAGCCCTCCAGCTAATTCGAGACTTGCCAGTGGAATTTCACTGTGACAAAGGGAGCTATTCATGGCGGCAGGATGGTGAAAAGGCCGCGCTGGCAGCCGCGATAGCATTGCTCGGAGGAGTTAGCAAAATGAAGAGTCTTCACTTTGAAGCTCGCCTTGTTGCAAAGACGTAAAAAAAAAAAGAAAAAAGGGAAGAAAAAAAAAAGCCTCGGCCGAGTGCAGCGCTGCCAGTTGCCCCCTCACTTTGCCTCTGCTTTGCCCTCTGCTGCCAGTGTAGGAGGGCAGATCTGTCAGCAACACAGGGGCGAAATTGTTGATTGTTGACCTCCCATCTCAACATGTTGTCCTCAGTCAGTTGATCTAATGTCTGACCCATATTCTGCTCAGTGCACTTTTCATTTCCACCCATGTGGAACGCTGCACAGGCTCGATCCATCCCGGCGGTTTCACTGTAAATCCAGCAGCGAGCAGCCCACGGATCCTCTGTGTAAACGCGCTGTGTGACCTCCGACCTCATCTATTAGCTAAATTAGTCATGTTTAGAGGCTCCGGCGCTTCTTTGCACTTCCATCCATTAAACCATCCATCCAGCTATCCTCCATTCCTTCACTCCTCCTCCTCCTCCTCCTGTCCTCTCCACGGCGTTTCTGCAGGAAAATCGATTCTCTATGTTCAGGCTGAGGGGAGTTCCCCTCATGTGGCATGTAGAGTGCAGCCTCTGCTCGTCTTTTTCCCGGCACATATACGCACACATGTCATGAATGATACAGTGGGAGGAGACGATAATGATCAAATGCGACGTAAATCATGGTATTAATACACGTCAGGATGTTGAGACTCTGGATTATCCCTCAGGAAACCAGATTGTGAAAGTTCAATTTTTGTTTTGGGGAAAAGCAGCTCAACAATAAATGATGAAATTTCCAGACAAAGGAGAGGATTTTCTTTTGGTGGAAAATCTAGAATCAATATAAAGCTCAAAGCAACAACATGTCAAAATCTAATGAATTAAATATCGGATAAATTAAGATTCACTTCCTGTCTGGTGGTTTTCTATAGCAGATGTGAAGAGTTTAAAGCTCCAGACAAAAGAGCTTCAGTTTAGTCTGTAAAATATGTATCGTTGTGTTTTAACACAGTTTCATCCACATCCACATATAGAAAAACAGGACAAACATACATGCACTCAGGCTCCGGTGGGAGCGTGGAGACATTAGCAGCTTCCTCTTTCCCATCCCGTCTCAAAACACTTTACAGTTTTAGGTGCTTTCCTTTCCTTTCCTCTCCTTCCCCTTTCTCACTTTCGCAGATTTCCCAGTTTAGTGGATACCGTCTCATTAAATCTGTTTTTTCCCCTCCGTGCCAAGCAGCTGTCTGTCTGTCGCGGCCCGCGCGTCGACTAATGCTTGTGGGCATCGGCGTCCATGTGGAATTTTTATGGAGACACGCAGCGTAATGAGTTGTAGCGGGGACGAATTTCCTGTAAAAGCTTTAAGAAACAGTTTGTCGGCGCCGTGTCGTTTGCTAATATATTCATTATGAAGCTGTAATTACCCTAATAGACCCCACCGGAGAATAGACGTGTTGTGAGATTCTGCGTTTAATAGAAACTGACGGGAACTGAAGTGAAAAAGTCGTATCGAAGCTGAACAACAAGCGACAGGTGACTCTCTTTGATACAGAGCCAACTCTTTATACACATTCCCCCAACCTTGGAAAGATTTTGTCTTATATGCTACTTAAAAAAGAAGAAGAAAAGAAAATATTCAATATTCAGCCGCCCTGCTGTGAGTAATGTGGGCAACTAGACCACACTGGTGTTTAAGGGAATTGTTCCACGCTGAGAGGAAGATGAGGATATTACACAATCGTCTCTGTCGATAACTAAATGTTCACCTAGGGAAAATAAGAGTTGGGTGTGTGGATGAATTGTTTGTTTAACTGTTTATTTCATGCTAAGCTAGTCTCATTACATCCAACTTCTGCATTTAAAGCCAAAAAGTTGAATCAAATCTTCGATATTGCTGAACCTAGCTTAGCATAAGAGTGCTGCTGTGCTACAGTAGCTTCTTATCTGAGCCAGCCGGCTTGTAAACATCAAAGTGGTTAGAGGTGTGTAGCATGCATGCTAATATGTCCACCTGATGTGAAGTGTGGAGTGGCAGCGCTGACATTAGAGCTAGTAATGTAATGCTAGCAGTAGGAGGCTAGCTGCTTCTGCACCAATTATAGCATGACTGTGACGCAGGCCCATAGATAAATGTTTTGGCTTTCATGTCTGCGAGGTAAACAAGTGGAGGCTCCTGAGGCCACGGTGAGAGAAGAGGAAGGTGGAGAGGAAGAGGAGGGAAGGGTAAAGCAACACAAGAGTTGAAGGGATAGTCATAGCAGTAGGTTCATTACCTTTAATTGTCGGTGCAAGCTATTTTTAGAACGGCGGAGCAGAGCCGTGAGCTGCTCAGAGCTGCGCTACGGAGGCTAATGGGATTTCTTCGTTTCCCTCATCAAATACACAATCCAACAACTCCACAACGCTCTGGTGGACAAGTTGTGACCTGCACTTTCACCACACTGAGATAATAACACAACGTTACCACACAGAGTTGTTTTAGAGGGAAATACAGAGACTGCTTGATGAAAAACCCCCCTTGAAGGCAACGACCATCAGCGGTTTTGCATTAATTTACCTCTAAAACAACTGTTGGATTGTGTATTTGATGAGTTTGATGAAAACCCATTAGCCTCTGAGCAGCTCACGGCTCTGCTCCGCCGTTCTAAAAACAGCTTGCACCGACAATGAAAGGTAACGAACCTACTGCTATGACTATAGGGATTATGACAATGGGCCAGTTTGACAAAATGTTGAACTATCCCTTTAAGGAAGGAGGGAACAAAAATAAAGACTTCAGGAGAGGAAAGGATGAAGGAGGAATCAGGGTTGGAGGAAGGGGCGGGGAGGCTGGGTGTGTGTGTGTGTGTGTGTGTGTGTGTGTGTGTGTGTGTCCCCGCTGGCTTTTGTACTGTATGGCCCTGTTTGTTTTCTATATGCTATTTCCCTCCCTTCCCTCCTCCCTGTGTCTCAGCTGCTCGCCCACCCTAACAATCCTCTTTTTATTTCTTCCAGGGCGGAGGAGAAGAGGAGGAGGAGGAGGAGGAGGAGGAGGACCACACAACGCAGGAGGCCTGGGGAAATCATTAACCACACACAAACTCATGCAACATGACTGGTAGGTGAAGTTCTGCCGCGTCTGCCCATGTGTGCAGCGCCTGTACGCTTATTATTATTACTATTATGATGGTGTGTGCGGACGTAGCGCAGACTCGGCCGCTTCGGAGTCGCTGCTGTTTGTGTAACGATTCATTATCTTTATCTGCTCTCCGGTCTTCCTTCTCTAACTGTGTCATGTGTGCGGTATCTTCATGTGTTTACACATTTTACATTACATTTGTCTAGTTTACAACCAGGAGGCCTGAGTGACTCCCGCTGATGAGTCGCCACAGGTTGCAGAGCGGTGTTGTGTTGTGTTGTGTTGTGTTTGTGTTGAAATTACTGTATATTCAGGAAGATTTGAAGTTTGATTTGCACATGAACGTGAAGTCAACCACAGCTTTTTTTACCTCGTGCTCACAGCGAGTTTAAATCCTCAGTGTTTTTATGGACTCCTCTTTGCCCTCCGTTTTGCCTGTCAGGCTTCTGTTTTTCATATTTTGTCGAGCCTTTATTGTAGAGTTAACAGAACGATGTGAAGCAACAATAACAGCCCCCTGGGGCCGGGGCGGCTTGGGCTTAACAATGTCACAATTTCTGTTCAGCACTTCAAAAAAAAAGAAAAGAAGGAAAAGAAACAGCAATAAGTTGTAATGTGTAAAATGACAAACAGCGAGCAGCAGCTGGTGAACATGGTGCAGCAGGTCGCAGCTCAACCGCCAGATGCTTCAGTCATGAGTCGATAGAGGCCAGAAGAAAAAAACAAAAAACCGGCTTCACATGAAAGTTAGTGTTGCCGCGGCTGTTTCCTGGCTGTTTGTCTTATCAGCTGGAAAGGTGATGATACGGCAGCTTTTTTTTATTTTGCTTTTTAATCACAACTCGTTTCCTGTCGCGTTACTGTGGTTAGATATGCCAGCGCAGTTTTATCTCCGTCTCACTTCTCTATTAATGACACCCAGTGTAAACACTTGTCTCTGACATGAAGGCTGCTCCTTTGTTTCTATGGTATCTCACTTACAACAACGTGCATGAGCTGCAATCTGCAAGTTAATATTAATTAATGCATATAATGAACACGTGCAGCATCATTCACATTTTTGTTGCAGCAGAAAACCGCATTGCATGTGAAGCATAATATAAAGCATATTCTATGGAGTGCATATGGAGTCTTATGTTCTCCAGCTTTAACTCACCATGAAATGCATTTCAATAAAGATGGGACTGTGGAGAGCAGATACACGGATATCATTGTGCTGCAGTACAGTAGTACGTCCAATTGAATAAATATAATACCATAGAAAAAGACAAAAAAAAAATCAAAGTACAGAGTCCAGGAAGTGCCAAATATGGCAGCGAGACTGGAAACCCGCTGTTTTCTGGAGCGTTGATGCAGGAGAATAAGAAGGACACTGATGTGTTTTGACATGTTTTGTACACTGCTGTGTGTAATCTGGACTCTCTCTACTGTAGCTGAATGTGTGTTCACATTAATACTGGATCAAAGCCCGTATATTAATGTCAGCTGCTGCGGCGCGGCCAAAAAGGGAAATAATAAATCTTGCATTACAAGTCTCTGACACTGCATCACAGTGAAGACTTGTGTAGCTTGAAGTTACATAATGAAACACAGCAGCATTATTAAGTCAGTGCACAGAGTGATTGATTACTGTTGGGGTTTTTTTTCTTTGACTGTCGTCGTCTTTATTCGGCAGACGGTCGAGAGGTCGCAGCTCGTTTTTTAAAAATGAGACAGTGATTATTATTTTTATTATTATTTTTTATATATGATGTTTCTTTCATCCACTGCAGCTCTTGTTTCTGATTGATTTAGTGCAGACGGAGCATCATAGCATCTATAATATACGGTGGTCCTGCATCGTTGTGTATTGTGAGGTTTTTGAATGGTTATTGAAGACAACACTGGAGAAGTAAGAGGTTTTTCTCTGAGACAGGAAATTGAAATAATCATGTGATTGTTGGAAAGATGGAGCCATATGCCTCCTTCTCCCTCTTCCTCTCCTCTTCCTCTCCATGCACAGCTGGAGAGAATAGGGAAGTGCATAATTGAGGTTTAATCCTGCTCTAAGTCCCTGCAGCATTAGGGAAGCAGCAGCAGCAGCAGCAGAGGAGGCAGATAATGCATAGCAGCTCGGGCAGAGTGGGACGGAATAACCCCCAGAGTTGTTTGGACAGATGTTTGGAGAGGACAGGCTTTAATGGTGGAGAGCTGGCGGCCGAGCGGAGGGGACCGGCGTCGGTCGCAGGCTGAACCGCACACAGGTGATATTGAACTGGAGCGCATGTAAATGATGCTGCTGCTGCTGCTGCTGCATCGACCACAAGAGGCAAATCCTGGATAATTCATCAGTGAAGGGTTCAGTGAGTCCCCCCGTCAATCTCCATACAGATGTTGCCTATTTATATACAGTATGCATGCACATCAGGTTTGGGTTTGGTGTCCTAAGACGCCCTGAACACCACTGTAAATATTTATCTGGATGGATGGATGGACCTGGCTGAACCCTTTTTTCTTGTTTTTTACACCTGACTCCATCCTGTGGCTCAAGGAATGGTAAAAAAGTCACATAAGCATAAAACCTACACAGTAATCATCGCGGCTTTACAGTAAATGACAGTGTGATATAAACTTTACATTTCTTCTCCCACTTGGGCTCTGGGTTGCAGCTCTCTCTCTCTCTCTCCCTCTCTCCCTCCCTCCCTGCTCTCCGGCTCCAGCTGTTTCCTCTTCAACCACTTTCA
Source organism: Decapterus maruadsi (assembly GCA_030347415.2). NCBI lineage: Eukaryota > Metazoa > Chordata > Actinopteri > Carangiformes > Carangidae > Decapterus > Decapterus maruadsi. Next base: position 3,810,170 of record CM064888.1, on the reverse strand, counting down.
AGCTTTTCAATCACAGCGTGTCCCCACCGGACATTATCTCCACACGCTCAGGTTAGACCCACCGAGCCCACCGAGCCCCCGCCACAACACGTGTGATTTCTCCACAGAGCCGAGGAGGAGGAGGAGGAGGGAGAGGGAGAGGGAGAGGGAGAGGGAGGAGGAGGAGGAGGAGGGGGAGGAGGAGGAGGGGGGGGAGGAGAAGGGGGGAAAATTGGAAGAAAATTGTGGAATCGAGCAGTGGGGATATTTTAGAAGGTGTGTTTATCCCCAGGAAGTGAGTGTTTCAGAGCGGGGCGAGGGGCGAGGGGGGGACCGCGGTGGGAGGGTTCAGACGCTAGAATCACACTTTAAAGTTCAGGGGTTGTTGTGTGAGTGTGTGTGCGCGTGTATGGGTGCGTGTGTGTTCATGTGAACGTGTGCCGTTTAGTGCCTGTGTGCGTCGTTAAGCAGGAGCCAGGCGGGGTGTTAGGCGGGGGCACCGGGGCGGGGGCGAGGAGGAGGGGGGGGTCGGTCTCCCATCACTGGGCTACAGGCAAGCATTCTTAACACCTCATAAATATCACCTGGTGCTATAGGAGCGCTGCTGACATAGCTGCTGCACACACACACACACACACACACATGTTGCCATGTGTACACATACATATGTACATATACATCTAGACTATATATAGTGTGTTTAATTGCACACATGCAGTGGAGTCGGGGCTGGGAGTCGGTCGTGTCAGCAGCAGCAGTGAAATTGGAAGAATCAGGTGATGTATGATGTGACTGTGGCGCGGCGCGGCGCGGTGCAGCACAGCGCCACCGCCGCCGCCGCTTAGTGAGAATGATTTCTGTTTGAACGGAGAAGGAGAAAGAAGAGAAACTAAAAATAAGACAACCTGCCTTTGTTGTTGTGTCTGAGTTGCACTGACAAAAAGCCTCCTGTGTTGTTGTTGTTGTTGTTGTTGTACAGTATGTTTGTGGTTGGATGTTCTCCTCCCTCTACAGGTGCTGAGGAGGAAGAACATCTGGTCGCACTCGTCTTTTTCTCTTCTATCCGGGTTAGACAGCGAGAAGGGAAAATCAAATCATGGCTTTTCTTTTTTCATTTTATTTAATTACTTCTTATTCGTATTCTTTTAGTAACACACACATATGCACCAACTGTGCACAAGAAATACAGCGTAACATGACATGACGGGGCATTAAGGAAGACAGCAGAGTCAATATTTGCACATCAGGCGTAAAAAACATAAAGATGCTGCTTGTAAATCAGGAAAAACAAAGTCTATTAAAGGGTTTGAACTAATCTATGTGAAATCAGCTCTTACAGTCAACACTAATGGCACTATTTTTTTTCAAAAGGTTACTGTTTTCCCCCGTTACTTGACTGAAGAGGTCCTGTCACAAAATAATACACCCAATAGAGTGTAGCTACATTATATTCACTTTTTTTTCAGTCCATCAGCTAGTTGGAAAAAAGCAGTTTATCTGGAACTAACCAACTCACTCAGTATCCCTCCACACAGACAGGATCTGTGCGGAGGGATACAGGGTGAGTTGGTTAGTTCCGGACAAGCGGCAGGTTAGGGGTTAGTTATGGATAGTTATGAGTAATTTGACATATTTGAGCACTTTTATAAAAAAAGTAATGTAATAGTTACTTTTATAATGCAGCAGTTCAGTTAATAACTCATTTACTACCGTAAGTAATTACTTTTTAAAAGGAACGTGGCCTTAGCTGAGCCGTTCTGACCAGTTTTCTGCTTCCTGAGTTTGAATGTAATTCTCTATATTGTAACTCGTCGGTTTGTCTTTTTTAAGCCTTTTTCTCATTGTTTTTCTGACACATTCAGAGACGTGTGTGTGTTGTTGAACTGACCCGTCTGATCGCGTCCGGCCGCTGTTCACACACAGATCTTAATTAACACGCCGCCGCCGATGTTAATGAGTTTTAAGATAAAACCGACACAAAGGAAAAGCCGTCGCTGACAAAACGAGCGACACACAGCGAACGCCCCAAACTTGGACGACATTGTGCATAAAATAACTCACCGCCCGCTCGGCCTCCGTGTGTGTGTGTGGAGTTAATCTTGGCACACACTGGTCCAACCCAGTGAATTAATCTGCCACACAGGAGCCCAAGTAAAACTAATCCCTCCTCCTGTGTCTCATCACAATCCACCGACTTCTCCGTTAGCGCTCAACTGTCCAAACCGCGTCTCCAGTCTTGACACTATGCAAAGCAGCAGAACCTTTCTTTTTTTTTTCCCTCACACTGAATATTATACAGTGGATTTTCTTATTATGCCTGTTATGACAGTCTGTCAGCTCACACAGCTGCGACACCGAGCCAGCTGGAGACGTTTCCAAAAAGCAGTGGCTGAGCTGCAGACCCGGCGTTGCAGCGGGAACCAACTCTCTTCGGCTTAATTGTAATTATTTCATTTCCTAGAGATGTTTGTAATAACTGTAATGTGATATTTGTTGGGGTGTTTTTTTTTTAAACCATTAAATCAAATAACTCTCTGTTTCATTCCTGCCACCACTTTGGGTGGTGCAGATTTCTGTAAACACCGCCCTGGGGCTCTCAAGAGGAGAAAAACATATTTTCCACTTGGGTTTAAAAAGAAAAAGAAGAAAAAAAAATCATCAGCCTCCTTTGCTCGGGAGGAAATGACACTTAATCTCTTTGTGCGTTCTTGTTTTCCTATCCGCTAAAAAGCTGGATGTATTGTCACAGACAATGAAGCAAATTACCCAAATAACCCCGACAAATGGAGAAGCAAATCGCTGGTGTAACTGCAGCGAGGAGACGTGCAATTACTGGTGAGGGGCATTAGGGCGCTTTATCTCCACCTCTCTGCACCCGCTGAACCCACCGATTCTCTATAGGCGCGTGTACTTTTGTGTGTCTTTACCGTCTTATTTTTTGTTATTATTGTTTTCCCGCTTACAAAGCATTTTATAAAGTAACACAACGTGAACATGGGGTGTTTTCTGTCACAATATTAGAGAAAAGTCATTAACCAATCAAGTACATCGAGATGTAGAAGAGAAACTTCAACAAAAGAAGGGCGTTTCAGGGAAATGTACATTTTCCATTGTTTCCAGATGTCATTGAATTTAGATTAAAGCCTTGCTGAAAAAGTGGTTCTTTCTAGGGATGCACGATATATCGGCATTAATATCGGTATCGGACGATTTTTTAACATATCGGTCCGATGAGTAAAATTGGGCCGATATGCACAACCGATGTATGCAACACCTGCAAAGTTGAGGTAATGCGAGGAGGATGGTAGCCTGTCACCTTATTTGGAAGTAAAATACATTCTGAAAATAAAGGAAGACATTCAAAAATTCAGTTTGCATGATTTTCAGTCACATATCGATATCGGTAAATATCGATTATCGGCCATAACAGAAAAATTCATATCGGTATCGGCCAAAATTTTCATATCGGTGCATCTCTAGTTCTTTCCATTCCATTACATACACATAGTAAATAATATCATACCATTCATGTATAGATGGGATGTCTGGCTTGAGACATTTCTTTGTACAGTAATTGTTCATCCCAGTTAAATGTAATGTCAGTTCCAAATATAGTTACTAGTTCTGAATAAACCTTGCACCAGAAAATAGTTATTGTATCTTTACTGTCTTAAAGCCACTGTACAGACTTTTCATTCAGTGTTGATTTATGCTTAAAGTGGCAGAATGAAGACGGCATTTCCCGCTGTAACGAAGACGTTTGTCTGATCGGCGCGTGTAGATTTATTTTGGAAACGTCGGAAAGAAGACGAGACTTGCTTTTTGGGTGTTCTTTTTTTGTTTTTTAGAAGCATAATGTACTGTATCTTTTCTATCGTTTGGTCAGTGGTCCGACCCGACCTTGCCTTCCAGAGAATTAGACGACTTAGAAATAGCGTATCTTCACACTGATGGGCTGATGTGCTGTTGTAGGAAACAGAGACACGTCAGCAGAACCCAGAGACGTTAGCGTGCCCAGTTAAAAGCTCCGTACCGGGGCTTTCATGCACATGTCCTCTACATATCCACACTGTGTCGGGCTCTTTGTGTCTTTATGACCCGAGGGACAGATTCTACTGGTAAATATTTCCTCAGGTGAGCTGAATACCTTCTCAGAGAGCGGCCACGCTGTGCACCTGCTCGGTCTTTTTTAATGCAGGGAAATTAGTGATGACTGATGTGCACACTCAGCACATCCCTCCCTCCCTCTCTCTCACATACACACACAGAGTCAGAGTTGACTTTAATTACCACGAGGTTGGTTCAGTGGAATCTGTTTGACAGCTAAGCTCAGTTGAAGGTAAAATCCGTCTTCTGCCCGAGGCGTCATGGGAACAGGAGAGCGTTTCACCTCTGTTTACACACAGACTTGACTTTCCTCGCCATAGCGTCCTGCAGGTGGCTATACGCTAAGACTGTAGACGCGTTTTAGGACCAGGAGCCGCTGGGGAGGGAGTTTTGGCGTTGGCGCTCGCTTTACTCCCCCCCCTCACCCCCCCTCGTCACGCTCGCTCACCACAGACGTGTTGAGAGGACAGCACACAGTGTTGCTGCCACTTCTTCTTTTTCACATGACTGTGCAGAACACACACATGCCTGTGAAGGTTTGCACAGTAACGGCAAGCAGAAGCCACCAAGTCACTGCAGATTACACACACACACACAGATGCAGGTTAGAATAAACACACACAAAAGAATCAACTGTTTTTTTATTTTTTATTTTATTTATTTTATATATTTTATTGCAGGATTGCACAAGTCGTTGATTCAGGTTCTATTACACATCTGTTTAGCTGCTGGAGCGATCCCACAAAATGTAGCCTTTGCAATTTGTAGTGAGAAACGAAAAAGTTCATGGTAACAGAAAAAAGAAAAATAAATAAATATAAATTAAAAAAAAGGAATAAAAATAATAATAATAAAGGGGAAAAGAAGAAGGGTGGGACAAGAATCAGCTGTTTTAATCAACTTCTGCACCGTCTGATGCATTTTTTAAACGTTTTTAACCAAGAAATCAATAGAAAATCTGTGAGAATAGTTGCATTATCTACACATTCTGACTCCAGCTATTAGGATTGTTATCGTTGGTTAATTTTCTGAAACCAAAACCCAAAAAAACGAACAAAGAAAAAAAAAATCAGCACATTCTCACATCGCGGCTGAAAACTGCAATTATTCATCATTTTTCCTTGATTAATGACTCAGACAGTTTCAGTGATTCAGTCATTTTCCAACCAGTGAGAGGTCACAGGATGATTAATGAGCTAAATAAGAAAGACATATTACTTTTTCTGAATTCGCTCTCTCTCTTTTTTTTTCTTGTGAAATACTGGAAAGTTTCACGTGTTTGCGGCCGCTAAAAAAAAAAAAAATTACGCTCCGGTCGATCGCCTCTGTTTACACAACTCTCACAACACATCATAACTCATTTGAAGGCAATAACAAGGCAATAAGTTTGGGAACCATCACAGTGAGTGACGTTAAATCAGAGCTGAGGTTCCACACACACACACACACACACACACACACACACACACACACACACACACAAACAGTTAAAAATACAAAGTCAAACCCTGCCAACAGTAACAATAACACAAAGGCTGAAGCTCAGACTCACATGGGTTGGCGGGCAGCTCTCCTGAGAAACCCCATGTAAACAGAGGCGGGTGGGGGGGGGGGGGGCTAATGGCCGACAGCAGAGGGTGTGTGTGTGTGTGTTTGAAGCGTGACTCCTCTGGGCCTGCAGCGAGGCAGATTCACTCACACAATTAGTAGTTGTATTTAAACACCCACAATTAATTGATCGTAAAGATTCCTAAATACTGTCACGTTCTGAAAAAGATTGTCACTCAAAACCGTATCGGCAGATGTGGCACTGAATTGGTAGAAATTGAAATGTTATAGTGTCATTTGTAGTTTAAAAAAATGATTAAACGTTGTCGTAACGTTGTGTTATTATGTGAATGTGCAGGCCACAACTTGTTGGATTGTGTATTTGATGAGTTTGATGAGAGAAACCAAGAAATCCCATGAGCCTCCGTAGCGTAGCTCTGAGCAGCTCACGGCTCTGCTCCACCGTTCTAAAAATAGCTTGCACCGACAATTAAAGGTAATAGTTATGGCAATGGGCCAATTTGCCAAAATGTTGAACTATCCCTTTAAGAGTTAAGTAATGTAATTATATTTTGACTATATTTGATTCTACACATTCATAGTGTTGTGAAATGTATTGATGCATAATAATCGTAATATCTATAACCGTGATTAATATTTCTCTGACAATAATCGTACCAAGAAAATCTATAACTGTGACATCACACACTGAAAGCCCGTCTCCGTCAGACACTGATCAGCTGAGCTAACGAGCTGTCTGATGCCATCCTGTCCACAGCTCATTGATCACTGATCACCAGCCCCCCCCCCTAACCCCCCTCCCCTCCCACCGCCACTGCTCAGGGGGCTATTTGCCGGCGGCTCAGAGGGGAATGGTTTCCTGGCAAACAGCAGCAGCAGCGAGGGGGGGGCCGAGGGGGGGATAGAGTGTGTTCTGTGTGGCCGGTGTGACTGAAGTGAGCAATGTTTAAGCTTAAACGAGAGATCGCATACATTAGCACAGAAAATATACAGCGCTGACCCTGCACCCCCCCGCCCCCCGCTGACCGCCGCGCTCCCGAGCCGCTGCCGCCGCCGCCGCCGTTTCTGAGTGAGTGTGGTTATTTGCAGCTGTCAAACACAAGTGAGGCCCTATTTTGTGGTGGTTGAAGACCAGACTCATTCATTTGATTTGTATTTGAGGATGTCAAACCCCCCCACACCCTCCCCACACCCCCCCTCACCTCCCTGCCCCCTGACGTCCAGTTGCTTTTTTGGGGGGGGTCTTTCTTCTTGGCCTTTCTATTCCCAGACCTGGTTAGCATTAATGAGCTGTTATGTTAGCCACTTGCAGCGGAGCTCCGACCGCACCTCTCCGCTCCGAGGCGTCGTGTGCAGCCGGAGCTGAAGGCCCCATATTTCATGGGGGCAGCGCTGGCTGTTTCCTGCCCCCTCTCCCCCCTCCCCTCCCCCCTCCCTGCCCTGGCTGCTGGTATCCTGGGCAAAAAGGCAGCGTCACTCAGGAGTTGTGCACTATTTCATCCAGCTCTAAAGGATAACGCCAGAGTTATTTTATATTATTTATACTCAATAAATCTCTGGAAGAACCAGAACCAACCATCAAAGTCCACTTACCAAACTCCCGGCGGGACACTTACCTCCAGCCTCCATTTGATGGGGGACTACTTTTAGCTGTGGATTAATACACATTAGCTTCTACTATAGTGAGTGTTTTTCCAGCAGCGGGACAGTCGGTATTTGTTTTCAGAGTAATGAACATGCGTGTAGCTCCCTGGCGTGTTCTTTTAAGGAGATTTTGGTCAACAGCAGTAGAACAAGATGTATCGGGTTTGCTCTGGGTTTTTTTTTTTTTTTTTTTGGTTCTGGTCTGGTCTCGTGTCATCGATGGATGGAAAAATCCAGAAAACTATGCAGCATCTCTGCAACTGCACCTCAACATGCCTGAGGTGCAAAGCACGCTGGTCTCTGCCACTAATTGGACAACAATTTGTCTGCCATAATTGCAAACAGATTACAGCGCGTCTCCTCCCCCGCTGCAGCTTCCTGCCTGCACGTATCACTAAAAACCGAGGAGGCTTTGTGTTGTTGTGTTGTTGTTGTTTTATTTTTTTCTTTTGCATCAGCATATGTTCGGCGCTGCGCGAGGATTTGCTGCCTGCCAGGATCCTCGCTGATAATTTATCGTGCGGTAATAATTGTTTGTTTTTTGCATATGAAATCCCTCTGAGGTCAGAGGCCTCGGCTCTCGTCAGGAAATTTCACTCTTTGAGCGCATCGACATCAGATAATGAACTAGAACAATTAAGCCTCGCTCTCTTCCTCTCTTTCATGCTCCGGCTCACTCGCTCTCCTGTGTCAAGTGTAATGACTCGTCCACATCCTCTCTCTCTCTCTCTCTCTCTCTGCTTATCTTTTGGCTCGTCTCACTCCTCCTCACATGCCGCCCGTCATCTCGCTCGCTTCACAGCCAGAGACACAGAGATGCTGTTCAGCAGCAGCAGCAGCAGCTCCTTCTTATTAGGAGCAGCAGACTTGGAGAGCAACCAGAGAAGTGCCTGTTTGTATTGTGTGTGTATGTGTGTGTGTTTGCAGCCTGTTAAATGTGCTTATGTGCAACTGTTTTTAGTCTGTGTGTGTGTGTGTGTTCCCTCTATAATTTACAATCCCCCCAGGACTTGAAATGTGACAGATTGTAAATATTCACACACTGTATTTTATCCCCAAAATGGCATCTGCATATTCAGGAACAAATATTGTGTGTCTAAAAAAAAGAAAACAGCATAAAGAAATCCTTGTTGCGTTGCCAGATCATGTCGCAGTTCTTCCTCCTGTGCGTATATATACACTATTTCATCTACGTATGTGTCTCGGCCACCGCTGCTCTGCAAAAACTCATCTTTACGAGAATATTTGTCTTATTTCTAGTTCCTGCACACATGGCCAACCTGCTAAATGTATTGCATTGCAAGTTGCAACGCTTCGGTACTAGACCTTTTTCAAGCAACTTTTTCTCGTCAAAAATCTCATTTCTAGTCAAAACAAATCTCATTATACTTAAAATAAGACTCGTCACATAAAAAGTAGATTGTTTTTAGACACTTTTTTACTTTTTTCAAACATATTGTCACTTCAATTAAGTAGAAAAAAAATCTTTCTCATTTCAAACTCAAAAAACTTGCTTTCACTGGCAGATTTTTCTATTTATTTCAAATAAAAATGTAATTGAAACAAGTGAAAATGGTCTAAAAAACAAGTTAATTTTTAGTTTTGACTAGAAATGAGACATTTTGACAAGAAAGAAGACAAATATTCTTGGAAAGATTTTGAGTTTTTGCAGTGTGATGACATCAGAGCCCGTAGAGGGCGGGGCCTGTCGCCGATCAAACCACCACATACAAACACACACGGCCGCCTGGCCACTGTCCCGTCCGCCAGCTCGTAAATGTCATCGGGAGGAACGCGGGGATGTGGCGGCTTCGGGACAGAAACATGGTGAGAGGACTTTTATCCGGCACAGTGGGATACAGTGGGAGGTAGAGCTTCAGTCCCGCTTATATAAGTTTGGAGCCTGGTTTCTTTAACTGGCAGCTGGGGCCTGGTCTGCTGGTGACAGGCCTGCGTCTGGCCAGTGCCCACGTGACGGGTGCATTTGAGTGTGAAACTGGGATTTAACGCTGAGAAACGTCTTTTTTTTTCCCTTAAAGTTGTAACACGTCAGGAATCTCTGACTGTTTTCATTATTAAATCCAGACTTTGAAATTAATGAAAGTTTTGGCAAAAGAAATCATGAAAACACAATCAAGCAACAATGGCTTTAAAGGTCCAGTGTGTAATATTTGTCAAGGTTTTTGGCAAAATCTGAATATATTTGTATAAGTGTATAATCGCTATAAAATTAAACTAGTTGTGTGTTGAAGAAGTTGTTTTTTTGTCCTCGGGGGCCAATGTGAGCGCTGCAACTGCACGCTAGGCTTTTTACACACTGGACCTTTAACATTTCCCGACAGGTTGCACAAGCTAACAATGCTAAGTCCTGCAGAACTTGAGAAAAAGTGAAATGAAATAAATAATCTTCTTTTTTTTTTTTTTAGTTTTAGAGGAAAACTAAAACCTTATTTGTTTTTGTTTTTTTTGTTTTTTTCATTTTATGGAGGATTAGCATCAAACAAACTGTGTTTACACCTCTGTGGTGGAGCGCAGGACAGAAATACTGACTTTACAGTGGAGTTTATTGAAAAGTCTCTTTCCACCTGCAGCTTGAATAGTTGTAGAAATAGTTTTGAGCTCGGAGGTTTTTGTCAGTAACAGGCAGAGTTGAGACAGACTCATAGTTCCAGACTGATTAGCGCTCTGCGGCGGCCGTCGTCTCCAGCAGCGCTGTCGGAGCTTAACGGCACAGTCACATATAAACCAAATACCTAATGATGTGGATTATTAGAGCCCACCCACAGCATGAGCCAGGACCACTGTCTTATCTGTTTGATCACATAATTACCACTATTATGCACACACACACACACACACTGACACACACTACCCAAGAGACTGGTTTAATGCGGAGAGCCGCTGGGCTTTGGGCTCCCCCCCTCTCTCTCTCCCTCTCTTTCTTCTTCTTCTTCTCTCACCGTCCCTCATCCTCTGCTTTATTCCTGGCCTCAGCCTTGGCAGCTTGTGACTTATAGAAATAAAACAAGGTCTGGAAACTATAAAAGAGAAAGAAGAAAAAAAAGGATAAGTGGCCTTGAGACTAAATTTAAATTTATATCAGTCTGCAACATGGCGCTCCAGACGACGGTCTCTGGCAGCGAGCTGCACCGTGCGTTCAACGCTGAGGGCGAAATATGAAATGTAAGGTTGTTAATGTGCAGGAACTGTCCGCTCCACAGCAACATGATTTAAGTCCTGCAGACTTGAGATCTGAGCTCTGACTCTGTGTGGTACAGTATAATTTGATTGCATGTGAGGAACTCTGGTCCAGACTGAAATATTTCTGCAGCTCTTGGACGGAGCGCCGTAAAGATTCGCACGGACGTTCATAGATAATACACTGATTTATCTACAAGCCGCTCCTAAACGATGTCGCCGCATGATTTAGCTTAGCAAGTTTTCCTCCACTGACGCTAATAGCTTCACTTTTTTTTCAGTTGCTCTTTTCACTTTTCATTCTTGCCAACATTTGAATTTATATAATGTTTTGATTTATATCCAAACACCTGCAGACCAGGTGCAGCCTATGTAGAGTTCAGAGCTGACATACACTCTTAGAAATATAAGTGCTATGTAGAACCATATAAGGTTCTTCGGCTTGTCCTCATAGGAGAACCCTTTTTGGCTCCCTGGAACCCTTTTGGAGGGTTCTACCGAGAACCCAACATAAAGGGTTATATCTAGAACCATCTGTGAAAGGTTACACCTAGAACCCCCAATGAGAGGTTCTACAAAAATCCATTTTATGGCATATTGGTTTCACCCAGAACCCTTACTGAGGGTTTCATCCAGAAAATATCCAACTTCTTACGGTTTCATCTAGAACCCACACAGGAAGTTCCACCAAGAACCCTTTTACTGGAACCCAAGAACGCTTGAAAAACCATTTCTTTGGGGAAAGGGTTTTTAAGGGTTCTCTGGATCAAAATGGTTCTTCCTTGAACCCTTAAGCCGGGGACACACCGCCACGACGCGTGTTCGGAGAGAGTCGGGACAGAGAAGGCAGTGAACACACTGCCGCGACGAACTCTCGCCGACGCAGCAGTGTGTTGTGTTCTGCGCTTGCGCGACATGCAATAATTCTCCGTAACAGCGGGTGGCGCTAGTCTCGTGCTCGTTATCCGAAACATGAAAACAGGAAATGACCTAACGGAGAAACCATAGAAGAAACACTGGAGCGTTATGTCATACAACGGTGGTCGGTCTTCCACCAGCGAAATCAGCTGCTCCTCCAGTGCTTCAGTCCACACAGCCATGGTTTCCAATAAATTTCGAAAAATGCAGCAAAATGTTGATCCTCTTCTTCTCCATGTGTTTTATGCGTTGTTTGTTTACTATCGTCACTTCCGCCCCTCTCCCACCCCACCCACACACCGCGCTGATTTGCTACGGCACCGCCCGTCATAATCGTCATAGATGGCACGCAGCCAATTAAAGGACCCGACAAGTTTACTCTCCCGACGGCCGACTAGTCCCGATTGAGCATGTTGAATCGGCCCCAAAGAGACCCGACGAGGTCCGACTCCCGCCGACAGAGAGGGACACACCAAACAGACGAGCTCCAGACTCGGTCCGACTAGGCCAGACGCCCGACGGTCTGGCCGGTGTGTCCCCGGCTTTAGAACCCTCGAGAAACCCTTTCTTCAGGAAAGGGTTTTTCAGAAGCAAATGGTTCCAGGTAGAACCTCAGCCTTTGTAGAAGAACCCTTATTTCTAAGAGTGTACCAAACTAAGATGATATTCTTTATAGCTAACCATCAGAGTGCTAGCATGCTGATATTAGCATCTAGCTAATCTCTCCTCCCTGACCACAGCCTCTCCTTCTCCTTGCTTCTTTATGTTTTCCCGTCACATCTTCCCTCTCTCTTTTTTTCCCATCTTCCCATCGTCTCTCCTTCGTTTCTCCTCTGACGGAACGAGACACGTTTCCTCTCTGTTAATTGCAGTAATCGATGGCCACCCTCCTCCCCGCCACCATGTTGGCCTCAGTGCTGCTTTCTGCTGCACTACATGTACACCACCTTAACCATCACCAGCAGCAGCCCCCCACCCCTCCACCCCTCCCTCCCCCTCCCTGCTCCCTCCCTCTGCTGGGAAAAGCCGAGGCTCATTACCTGGCAGCCGGGGCCTGGAGTCCTGCTCGGTGCATTACAGCCTTAAACCTTAACCTATATCAAGTAACTCTAATGCACAAAGACAACAAACAACCTGGACCATTAGCAGCTTCTGGCTATTGTATTCTTTACCATGGGAAGTGAGAATATTACAGCAAAGTGTCCCCGGTGCCAAGAAATACATCTAATACCTTTTTTTGTAATCTTTTATGGCTCTGGCTATGAATTTCCTCGGGGCAGGTTGATTTATTTTCTATCAGGTTCATTCACTTTTGTTGAGTTTAAACTCCAGCGTTTATGTTTTTTTCCTTCTTTTTGCTGCTTTAGGGGTCGTCGCTGAGCTGGAAATCCCCTCTGCGCGTTACACATGTGTGCACTCCTTCACTACTTCACTTTTTTTGTTTTTTTACATTTCTATAATTTAATTCTAAACCCTTATTAAAAAAAAAATAAAAGCGAGAAACCTAAAACCGCACGGTGAGGTTTCTAATTTTAGCAGATCATTAGAAAATATTTATTTTGCCTTCTCCTCCTTTTGACTGTCATTCAATCTCATGTCCGCAGTCATGCATCGGTGGCTGTGCGGTGTGCAGATGGAAAGCTCTTATAGGTGGTCTGAGATGAAGTTCCCACTATGGGATAAGTGTGTGGTTTAACGGGCGGTGCTCTCGGAAAACCCACAGAAAGAAAATGAAGAAGAAAAAAAAAAAACCTGGCCTGGCCCCAGAGGAGGGAGCTGAATTGAAAAGGCCTGAGCTGCTGCTGCTGCTGGAGGAGCCGTCGTACATCACTGGGCGGCTGTCACCTCGCCTCACCTTATACTCTGTTTTTAGACACTTTTGACTTATTTAAAGTCTATTTTCATTTAAAATAAGTAGAAAAATCTGACAGTGGAGCACAAAAAACGTCCTTTCACTTTCAAAATGATCTAAAAACAAGTGAATTTTGAGGTGATGAGTCTTATTTAAAGTGGAAAGAGATTAGTTTTGACTAGAAATGAGACAAATATTCTTGGAAAGATTCAGAGTTGTTGCAGTGAACCACTTCACTAAGAGCTTATCAATGAAACAGTAGTGGTGTAAACACAGTGGATGGGTGTGTTTTGACACAGCCAGTCACTCTTGGCAGCCGTCCCTCTGCAGGTCTGACGCTGCCTTAATGCGCTGACTCTAGCACAAGTGTGTTGGTATGTGTGTGTGTGTGTGTGTGTTTTCTTAACGTCTACGCAGAGATGTTTGTGTGTGTGATGCAAACCTCTAATTGCCCCGTCAGAAAGGCCGGGAGCCGGTGCCAGCAGCAGCAGCAGCAGCAGCAGCAGCAGCAGCAGCAGCAGCAGCAGCAGCACTTCAGTCAGAGAGGGAGTGAGTGAGTGAGTGGGCGTGTCGGGGGTATGTACCGCTCGTAGCCAATCGGCTGTCGTCAGGAAGTTGTGGTTTTGAACACGTGTTACTGCGGCAACAAAAGGAACTGAAAGGATAACGCACGGCGGGATCGAGACGGAGCCGTTGGGAGTGGATTTTTTTTTTTTTTTAAACTGCTCTTTAATTACAGACACAAACACACACACAGTGACATGATATGAGGCAGAGTTTTACAAGAGTTTGTCGTAATTACAGAGTTTCCACCGAGCTGATGCAAACACACACACAGACACACACACACGGATAGAAAGAAAAGCTGATCCGACAAAAGTAATCTCACCTTTCACAGCCGAGCATCGAGTGTGACTCTGCTAATGTTCTCCTCACACCGTCACCCAATGCACTGGCGCAGCGTCAAGGCCTTTTCCACTCGCTTATCCTGAGAGAAGATTGAATGACATGAGCCATTATCCCCCCCCACTCCCGCCCACCCCCCCATCCCGCACCCAAGTAGCTGCACAATGATGCTTTTGCGTGGCGACGAGAACAGAAAGACGACAAAAGAATTATAAAACAGCAGCAAAGTGATGTAGTGTCCAGGTGATGGGATGGAGTTTCACTGAAATCTCTGTAAAAAGTGAGTGAAATATGTCTTCAGTCCCTCGGGGGGAGAAACAGACACCGCTGTGCAGAACCATGGCACTGTATGATGAGTATAAGGGCCACATTGAGAAAAAAAGACACAGACTTCAAGAATAAAGTCGTAAATTTATGAGAATAAAGTCGTACATTTCCTACGAGATAAAAGTCATAACATTATGAGAATAAAATCGTACATTTACGACTTCATTCTCAAAGTTTGTGGCCCTAATACTCCATCGCACCATGGAAACAATCATAGGATTTGGGAAAGCATCATTAAAAAGAAGAGATAAATCCAGGGTGGATTAATTAATAAAGCCCCCGCCCCTCCTCCTCTGCTACATTGTGACAAAAACACTGTAACGTCCTGACTTTCTATCTTTTCTTCCTCCTCCTCCTCCTCCACGCTGCAGCAGCAGCAGCTCGCTCCAGTCTCCTCAGAAGGCGATGGCTCGGTATCAAACAGGCTCCTGATTCGCTGCCAGTTTCCTTGACTCCAAAGCGAAGCGATAATGTCTAAACTAGCATAAAGCTCTCCTGTTGTTTCTCAGCTCCCTGGCATCCCAGCCTGCTGTTTCATCAAACATTACATTCCTCCCATGTGGCGAGTCAGAACGTTTTAAATTGAAGCTCTAACATCTGCTCTTCCTCTCTTTTTTTTTTTGGTAAATGTTTCATACCGGCACAAGATGAGAAGAAGAAGAAAATTTTCCACGCTCCTATAAAAACCTGCACGGAATAACGTTGGCTGTGTTGAAACCTAAAACATGAATCTTGCTATTCGCTGCACATCGGTGTCTTCTTGTCTGCATTAAAACACTACATACATTAGCATAATGTAAGTTGCAAAACTCATGTTGCCAATTCCCCCACCTGTCAGGCTTGTCAGTAATATATTAATCTGGTTACTGTTTTAATCAGCCGCACCTTTTCCTTGTAATGAGCTGTGTAATTTGCTTTAGAGTCATGCACTGAGAAGTATGTGTGCTAGGAAGGGAGAGGAGGAAAAAAGAGAAAGAGAGAGCAGGCACCTTCCCCCAGCAGGGAAGAAAAGGCATTTTATTAAATCAGAAATTGGGTTTATGCTCCGTGTGCAGGCACAAAGGCTGCTTCTCCCCCGAGAAGCTCGCTGCCTGGCATTTCCTGCTCTGGGATGGCGCTGTCCAGATTAGAGGAAATTGATTTAATGGCTTTAGTTTAATGGCTCAAAAGGCTACATCCACTGTGGAGGCTTCTATTCTTCTTCTTCTTCTGCTCCTTCTTCTCTCTTTCTTGTCTTTATCTCCTTTTTTCCTCCTCATCCTGTTCGTGTTTGCACCTAATTTCCTTTATTTTCTCTGCAGCGGGGATTGTACAGGAACGTGCATGTGTGTGGATGCTTCAGTATGCTGCAGCTGCACAGAGACAGTATAGCAGCACAGAGGCAGAGCTGGGATCAATAGCAGTGGTAAAGCTACACCTACAGCCTGAGGCCCAGCAGGGCGTTCAATTAACTGGAGCTGCTACACACACACACACACACCTGGAGATTCTCTTCTGCTCGGCTGCATTAATACAAATGTCCGAACTTCCAGGTGTGCTGATTCTAACGACATGGGACAGACGAATCAGAGCGGCTGGACCTGTTCTGGACCTGAACTGTGTTTCAAAGACAGAGAGCGATGTCGGCGCTGCTAGTTGATGCACATCTCCACCTCTAATGTGCACTAAATGCAAAACGCCGTGCACTCACAGGTGAAGCTGCAGGAGAAATGTCAGAGTACGAATGAAAAGACTCGTGACCTTACAGTACGTACAGGCCTCGGAGCGCTGCAACTTTATTATTATTATTTAGTTTCATCTCTGCTTCTCTCCCGAGTTTAAGAAAGGATTTAGTAATCCAGCAAAGAAATAAACACATATGGTCTGAAATGTCATGCATGCTGTGAGAGCAGAGACATAAACCTCCTGGTATTTGACGTTCTGCCAGAAGATCTTGTGACGTTGTTGAGAAAACACGAACGCAGCTGCTTGTTATTTAAATACAACACGGATCTTATAGCTGCTGCAGATGTATAAAAGTCAGACAATCAGTGATCTGGTGACTTATTGATCTGTAAAAGTGTTAAAGGGATGGTTCAACATTCTGGCAATAATCCCTATAGTCATAGCAGTAGGTTCGTTACATTTGTTTGTCGGTGCAAGCTAGTTTTAGAACGGCGGAGCAGAGCTGTGAGCAGCTCAGAGCTACGCTATGGAGGCTCATGGGATTTCTTGGTTTCCCTCATCAAACTCATCAAATACACAATCCAACAACTCCACAACGCTCTGGTGGACAAGTTGTGACCTGCACATTCACCACGCTATGAGATAATAACACAACGTTACTATAGCGTAGCTCTGAGCAGCTCACAGCTCTGCTCCGCCGCTCTAAAAATAGCTTGCACCGACAAATAAAGGTAACGAACCTACTGCTATGACTATAGGGATTATGGCAATGGGCCAAAATGTTGAACTATCCCTTTAAACCTGTGGCACATGCACTGTTTTTATGAGGCCATGCATAGGGTGTGTGTGTGTGTGTGTGTATACCGACAACATGTGAGGAATGTGTGGTGTCCACTCAGTTTTATGGTTCCCCCCTTTCACCACTGTTAAAGCTCCACATATAGACACATGACAGGTGGGAGTCAAAGTGTCGGGGTGGGGGGGTTGGGGGGTGGGGGATGCGGATGCGTTCAGGTTGCGACATCCCAGTGCACATCCCAGAGATTCACCACACCACACCACCAACATGGATACAAACACATTCCTGTGTGCACAGAAACTCGTGCAGCCTCTTACAGGCTGGATGTGTAATCTAATGTTCCATGTTTGTTTGTTTCAAGTTAATTCCTGAACATAACACAAGCATGCTAACACACAGTCACACACAGACACACACACATGCGGCCGCACACGATGCTCCAAAAGTCCAAAACAATATTAGAAAACCACACAAGTGACCTCACATTAGAAACCCCCACGCGGCCGCGGCGGCTCTGTGGCAGATGTGGAGCTTCCTGGGATGGCACCGGTTCAGAGTGCGATTAATTAAACACAGACACGCAATAACAACGACAGTTGATAAAGATAACCCTGAGGTTTTCTCTTTTTTTTTCTCTTTGACTAACGAGCATGCTAATCATATAGCCACAAACAATGTGATTAGCTGCAGAGGTCAGCGAGGGGACACACACGCACACACGTGTTCGCTTCACCAGTGTTGAGGCAGCAGCGGAGGGGAAGCAGGATGGCTCCAACCCCCCCCTAACCCCCACCCTCCACCCCCATCCCCGCCCTGGTCCCCTAAGGTCCCATGTTATTTTAATGTTTCCCATCTGACGTCGGCCATGCATGTCTTCCTCCGTTAGCAGAGGAGCCGAGCGGCCGAGCAGCCGCTCTGTCTGCTGCGTTACCTCGCATCACGGCGTGTGGTGTGTGTGTGAGTGTGACAAGACGAAGGGGGAGTGGGGGGGGCGGTATCTAGGTTATCCGTTTGGACTGCTCGTTGGAGTCGCAGCGAGGCCTTGAGGGCCGCGGTGGTGATGAGTCACGGCCTTCCTCTGCCTTTTTTTTGTGTTTTGTGTGATGCTGAGATGAATAACTCAGACCGTTGCGTTGACGTGCAACCTGGCAACTTGTTGGAGTTTGTACTTTAAATATTTGTGCAGAGAAATATTAATATTTTCAAGCTGGTCAGCGGACGGCGGTTGCCAGAGGGGGTTTTATGCATAAACATCACAGCGACTGTGGAGAATGCGCCTAATGTGGAATCTTAGTATATCCTCTCGTGTCCTAAATATTCTTTGTTGAGGGGATTACAGAGTGTATACAGGATTTTGGCAAAGCCACGTCCTCATGAATGTATCGCAGCCAAACACTTTTTTTTTCCATCCAGCCGCACAAAGTCACAGTTTGCTGACTTTTCCTTTTAATCCCTGGATTAATACTGGTAATGGGTTATGGTTCATTGCTTATCCAACAGAGGCACCAAGAGAGGGGCGGTGGGGTTGGGTTGGGTCGGGTTGCGGGGGGGGGCCGCCATCATTATATCAGCTTCACAAATAATGCATCGATGTTCAAACGCTCAGTAAATAACGTCCCCCATGGGGGAGGGAGGGAGGGGTGCTGCATTCAAAGAGCCGGCTGCAGATCAAAGACCACACGTTTGATTTATCGTCCAATTACACTGCAAAAAAAAGAAAGATAAAAACTCTCCAGTAAAAACTTTCCACGTGCTCCACAAACATGTAGACGTGAACAAGCGCCAATTGTGTTGATTTATAATTGGAGTCGTTTTCATCGCATCCAACTTCATAACGATTCCGTCGATGCAGGTGCTGGGGGTTTTAATCTGAAAGCAAAATAAGATAAATATGTCATGTTGCTCCTGGCACTTCATTAATAATTATATTTGAACACGCTGCCCCCCCCCACCACCACCACCACTCGTCCCCCTCTCTGTCATTTATTCACTGCAGCGCTGCTTTAATATTTTACTCTTCCACCAGAAGACTTGGGATGCAAAACAGGAGTTGTGCAAACATAAAAGAGAATGTTTAAAAAAAGAGAAAGTTCACTTCGACAAAGGGCTTCCTCATTTAGCTGCTCAAACAATCCTCAGTTATGCATATTTGCTTTAGGCAACGTAAAGGCCAACTCCACCTTAAAGCTTTTCTTTACTTCCCTCCTCTAATCTGTCTGCAGCTCCACGCTCACCCATGCTTTTATATAAGTCCAGGTCGCAGCCTTGACGTCTTTTCCTTCGCTTTTTGCACACAATGGACTCTGAGTCTGAGACGCGAGCCGTTTGATCTCCCTCGCTTTGGTTCAACTCAACATTCGCAGGCCTGAAAAGTGCAAAACGCAAAGATAAACCATCGCAGTGGAGAGATATGAAGCTGTAATGGTGT
This sequence comes from Decapterus maruadsi, assembly GCA_030347415.2. Taxonomy (NCBI): domain Eukaryota; kingdom Metazoa; phylum Chordata; class Actinopteri; order Carangiformes; family Carangidae; genus Decapterus; species Decapterus maruadsi. The sequence continues at coordinate 3,790,778 of CM064888.1, read as the reverse complement.
TGTTGCAGTTTCAGATTTTCATACATTTGCATATAGCGCAGGAATAAAAGTTTCCCACTTGTTGTGGAAAAGATGTTTGAGCCAGATGGTCAAAGGTGCAGATCAGATGATTGGACAAACTCTCTCCCTGAGTTTCCTGTGTGACACTGTCAGATTAATAAATCACAGAGAGGAGGAAGATGTCACCATATGGACTTGGCATCGTCTGTGAGCCAGAGAAGCAGAACAGTTCAGGTCACAAGTGGCATTAAGGGTTAAAAAGTTACAAACTACAAGTCCCATGTGAATAAAAACACTGAAGATGTGTGTGTTCAGGTCTCACTGGGAGAGCGGTCCATGTTGTTATTGACATTAAAGGGGACATATTATGGAAATATCACTTTTTGAAATCTCTTTAACAAATATGTCGGTGTTTATTTTGCCTTCAAAACGTGAGAATTGACAAAAAAATCAGTCATTTTCATGCTCCTGAGGTCGAAATCCATGTGGTTTTACCAGCTGTTCCTTCAGTTGTTTGACAATAATGTCATTAGTTTTCGGATTTGCATAATCCCACCCCTATCTGGTACCATTAGAAGGGGGCGGGGCAAGCAGTGGTTCATTTGCATTTAAAGGGACAGGCACTGAAACCAGCCATTCTGAACAGGGCTGTTTAGCCTGGATGAAGAGCTGTGATGTTTGATACTTGGAGTATTTTGACAGAACCATGTCACAGACACGTCTTTAAGACACCTGGGAACTATTTTAATTTGTGGAAAAGTGGCAGAATATGTCTCCTTTAAAACCCAGACGCCATGTTGACCTGGCTAAGCTGTAAAATAACATCACTCAGCGCTCAGACGTTCAGTGTGTGACCTCCCAGAGAGTCAAAGACACCGTCCTCAGCCTGAGTCGCGGCACCTTCACACTGGCTATCTGATGATCTCGCAGCATCAGTCACCGTCCCGCCTCATGCCTTCTCCAAATGTCCTCGGGCTGCCAGGAGATAAAAAGCGTCCTGCGTCGTGCTGCGGCGAGCCGTGCGGAGTCTGAGGTGCTGCAGCGATGCAGAGCTTACCGAGGATTAAATCTGTGCACGGCGAAGAAACAAACCTGTTGTTGTTGTTGTTGTTAGTCCTGCAGCTCTTACTGTCAAATTTCCACTAAACACTCCACACGCTGACATCAAAAGGTGAACGTGATGCCTGGTAGCTGTGTCACACACACACACAGGCTCCCTCCTCCTCCTCCTCCTCCACCACCACCACCTCCACCTCTGTGCAGAGCCGAGCATCCGAGCAGCACAGGACCCCTCCAGCTGTGATATTTTATTCAGCACAAACTACCTGGTTTGAATTCCCAATCCTCTTAAGCGAGGATATTGCCACAGTAGGAGGAAGCTCCTGCTGCCTCTCAGCATCCGTGGAAAAGCATCTCTGCAACACGTGGCTTTTGCTGCTGCTGCTGCTGCTGAAATCAGCCGAGGGTTGGAAGGAAAGATACAGATGTTTAAACCAGCAGTGAGTTCTGCCTGTTTCAGCATGTGTTGTTTTAAAGGTTGTGAAAGCAAGATACAGAAAAAAAAGGCTGAAGGTGATTTAGAATTGAAGGATAAAGTTCTTTGCACACCAAGTCTGTTTCTTTGTATGCAATTCTTCAATCCGAATAAAAGGAGAATAACAAAATATTGCAAACTTTAATAACGGACCAAAGTTTCGGAGTCGGCATATAAACATGATCGACAACATGAGGTCAGATGTATTTTTTAAAGGGACTACGAGGAGTTTTGGAAAACGAAGTGTTTTACACTACATTTCCCATTGTAGTTCCGACTATAAACGATGCCAACTAGCGATCCAGTGGCCTTATTCCCATGACCCGCCGGGCATCATCCGGGAAAACGAAGCTAGGAAATGCTGGGCAAAATAACTATAAAGACAAAACGATATATTTATAGAAAATGGACCCTTTAACACGTAGATTCATCCACAAACTTCTTTAATGTGCAGGAAAAAAAACGGACTCGGTGTGCAAAACTGATGAAGTGAGAGGAATGATGTGATGGGATGTCAGAGGAAGGTGAGCCAGAAGGAAAAAGCTCTTTATTTACAGTCGGTTCACGTTCAGGGCCTTCACCTGGTTCCTGCAGGGCTCAGCGGTGGCGGTGGCGTCCTCAGACCAGGGGCGGAGCTCAGCAGAGTTTAACGGTGACAGATCCTGGACACGTCCCAGAGGGGGTTTTCCAGGAACACCCACCTGGACCAGACCCAGAAGTTTCCCATCAGAGCAGCGGCGACAGGAAGCAGCATGAAGCTAATCTGGATCAGCAGAGGATCCACCTGCTCTGACATTAATTACAATGTAATGGACCTGATCACCTGTCAGGGAGCCAGTGTTGTGAACAACAGCGACGTCTTTGGACCTGATTTGTTCCACTTTGTCGCCCCAGTGAACTCTGACTGGGGTGAACTCCTGTGCACTAAATGGAGGGCGTGTTATGGATTATGTCAAACACTGGATTTGTCCTGGAGCAGCACGGATCCTGTTTCTCTCTCTCTGTGTGTGCCTGTCGCCGTCAGGGAGGAGGAACAGTAACATGAAACAACACAGAAATATAAGATGTTCTGTAAAAGATGCTCGTCTCCACCCGTTTGTCCGTGAAGTGTAATCACAACAAAGGAGCGGGAAGATGGATCGCCACGTAACCGAGGAGGAAGGAAGAGGAGGAGAGATCCCAGCTGTAAGGGAGAAGGCCACCGGTGGCAGAAGCCCTGCCAGTCAATTATATTATTAATGGCTCTGCAGCGACCTGTAGATCTCAGCGATATGAGCTCTGCTGGCATGTTAACATTAATCGAGCGGCCATTAGTCTAATGATAGGTCACATTAGCCGCGGGCAGCTGGCGCGGGCCTGCTGCTCGTGATAAGGCTGCTGAAGCGGCCTGTTTGTCTCCGGGTGCAGCTGTTGGAGCGGGGCTGTGCACGCAGCATAATGGGCTCTTTTAGCATCTACATGTGAACAGATGAAGGGGCGGCGCGCTCCCCAACAACACACATAATCACACATCTACCACTTGTTTTAATGTTTGTTTTCTGAGTTTTAATACAAGCTTCGGTTGCTTTTCACATGGCTGCAGATGTTTTTAACGTCATAACTTTGTTATTTCTTCTATGGACGACGTGTTCAAGATCAAAATCAATTAATTTCTGTGGCACTTTTCATACAGTTAAAAATGCAATACAAACTACTGTACCCACCCTGTGTTATTATTAAAGAAGAGAAAAAGAGACAAGTGACTAAATCAACAGGCCAAAGCAAAGGATGTATAATAATAAAATCAGTTATAATAAAGCAGTAAATGAGTAGAATAATAGACGTGCAGCTGCAGAGAGAAGTGAAGTAGAGAAAACTGATTAAATGTGGAAGAAAACAAGATGATTAGTTTTTCATTTTCATTTTGAGGTTGAATATCTAGAAGTGCTAAATCTACATATTTCTCAGTATCGTCCGTCCTCAGTGACTCGACAACCTAATCGTTAATTTCACAAATTAAGTGGAAATATTGCAAATCACTCTCTCGTCACTCGCTCGCATAAGGAAACAACTTAAAAGTATTTTCCTCCAGCGGCTCTGTCTGTTTTCTTTCATTGTTGGACTTTAACATGCTGGAATCGAACCTGGTGTCGTTGACGTTGTGGTTTTGCGCCGTGGGTCGACAGGTCACGGGAGCCTCCTGGTGAAAAATCTTCATCCATTCATCCATCAGGCTGCATCATCCTGTTGCCGTGGGAGCAATTTAACAGATCCTGGTATCTGTGTTACAACCTGTGTGACCCAGAATGCATTGCTACCACCACTAACCCCCTATAGGGATGTATACATATATATATACTTACACCCTCCTCATCTAAAATCTCTGTGCTTATCTTTGGCTTCTTCCTCTGCTGCCCCCTCTCTCCCCACCTCTATCTCTATCTTCCCGTCTTATCTCTGCCTCTTGATTGGATGCTGAGCCAGCGAGTTGCTCTGCACTAATGGTATTGTAGCTCGGGAAATACATTCCCAGAGTGAAGCAGCTAATCCAGTTGGGGCTGTGCAGCGTGCAGCTGCAGCCTGGGTCTGGGTGTGTTACTCCTCTATACGTCCTGAGCAGGTGAACACTCCAACATCCTGGATCTGGCTTTTACCGTACGTACAGTGAAGCTCACGCAATTAGCCGCGGTAATCCTGTGTAAACAGAGCATTTCCTGGATCCTTGTTATCCAGTTGCGGGAAGTCAAATTAAATCCCGACATATCGACTCACTCAGACCTGTGAATCTATAAATAATAGATGAAATGGCTTGAAAAATGGCGTGTTTTCAGAGAATTAGTGTCTCTTTAGGGGGGGTTCATTAGTGTCATGCGTGCACATGCACATAGGAAGCAAAGCTGACGGTCAGAGCTCATGTAGCCTTCCCATCACTGTGCTGCTGTGTGTGTGTGTGTGTGTGTATGTGTGTGTGTGTTACCCCTCCTTCCAGCAGCTATAAGCTTGATTTCAGCGATCGTTGCAGGAAAATCTCCTCTCTAACACAACCCTGTGCTCAGCTTAAGTAGAGCAAATCCTACGTGCACTGGTGTAGCTTAGTCTCCCATGGCAACATATCATCCCCCATCATATCTCTGTCTATGATGCTGACGGCACATTTAAATCTGGACTATAGATCCCAGTGGCCCTGCATGCTGCATGCTGCTGCTGCTGCTGCTGCTGCTGCTGCTGCTGCTGGGCTTAATGGGGCCTCGGCAGAGCTCTCCTCTCTGTTTGTTTCACCTGGCCGCTTCCTGGAAGACGGTGAAGAATAACAGCCGCGCTTTTGAACCTTTATTCCCAGGGATGCGAGCGAAACAAAGGCCACGTTTGATCTCAGGTTTATACGTCTTTACATTGGCCCCGGTGTCCCACTTGACTAATGAGAGCTGAGGGAGTGGCTGCCGGCCCTGCACTACATACTACATACTAGACACCGGCTCTGCTGCTGCACACGCCCGTTATTACAGTGCGTTTGACTCCCTGATTGTTTGTCTTTGATGTCTTTGTTGGGTCAAATGCATTCATTTAAAGGGATACTTCAACATTTTAGCAAATTGGCCCATTGCCATAATCCCCATAGTCATAGCAGCAGGTTTGTTACCTTTAACTGTGGGTGCTAATTTTAGAACAGCGGAGCAGAGCCGTGAGCTCCTCAGAGCTACAGTACGCTACGGAGGCTTCCCTCATTAAACTCATCAAATACACAATTGCCTCTAAAACAACTCTGTCTGGTCTCATAGCGTGGTGAATGTGCAGGTCACAACTTGTCCACCAGCGCGTTTTGGAGTTGTTGGATTGTGTATTTGATGAAGGAAACCAAGAAATCCCATGAGCCTCTGTAGCGTAGCTCTGAGCAGCTCACGGCTCTGCTCCACCGTTCTAAAAACAGCTTGCACTGACAATTAAAGGTAACAAACCTACTGCTACGACTATAGGGATTATGACAATGGGCTAACTTGACAAATGTTGAACTATCCCTTTAACAACAGCAGTGTGTATATATGAGAATGCTGTACAATCTTTGGGTGAATCAGGCCTGGGAATCATCATGTTTAAAGGGATAGTTCAACATTTTGGCAAATTGGCCCATTGCCATAATCGCTATAGTCATAGCAGTAGGTTCGTTACCTTTAATTGTCGGTGTAAGCTATTTTTAATGGCAATGGACCAGGGCTAATCTATGGAGGCAAAGGGAATGATCAAACTCATCAAAAACACAACCCAGCAACTCAAAAGCGCTGTTGTGGACACGTTGTGAGCTGCAGAACCACCACGCTATGAGATAATGACGGAACGATACGAAACGGAGCCGTTTCAGAGGTAAATTCATGCAAAACCGCTGATGCGTGTTGCGTTCAGGGACAGTTTTTCAGCAAGCAGTCTCCGCATTTACCCTGTATTTACCTCGAAAACGGCTCCGTCTCGTATTGTTCCGTCATTATCTCATAGCGTGGTGGTTCTGCAGCTCACAACGTGTCCACAACAGCGCTTTTGAGTTGCTGGGTTGTGTTTTTGATGAGTTTGATGAGGGAAACCAAGAAATTCCCTTTGCCTCCATAGACTAGCCCTGAGCAGCCTGTTGCTCCGCAGCTTACACCGACAATTAAAGGTAACGAACCTACTGCTATGACTATAGCGATTATGGCAATGGGCCAATTTGCCAAAATGTTGAACTATCCCTTTAACTCTATTGTTAAAAATGAAACGATTCGTTCTATATCTGTTAAAGTCTGTTAAAGCAGCCCCCGCATGCCCCATGTGTACATCATATTCACTGCTATCACTCATCCCATCGATTCTCTCCATTAAGAAATCCCTTTCTGATGCACAAAAAAACCCACTGCAGAAGTACATCACATCAGAAGACAAAGCCAGTTTCATTCGAGCTCCAGCAGAACAATCGATTGAGCGTCTTCCAAAGTTTTGTATTAAATTCTCTTTTGCTCCTCAGTCGACGCTCAGTAGCCGAGCCAGGAAAACCCAGTTTGAGGAAACAAGAGAGAGAAATCTGGACTTCCAAAGACAAACTTTTGGAAGATTTTAAAGAGAAGGACCCACTTGATTTGATTAAGTCGAACCTCCGAGGTCTCGTATAAACTCTCTGTAAACTTGGCCGACCGAGGATGTTGTGACAAAAGTGGGAAAGACGGGCGGCGATTCTGAAACGATACAGACGCCGCGAGAGCGCTGCTGGGAAACAAATGTGTTTTTGTTTTGTTTTTCCAGAGAAAGATAAAAGTGGCGACGATGATGATGATGATGATGAACTGTTGTTTGCACCTGTTTCAATCCTCCTGTTGTGATTCTGGGATGTTGTGACAGACGGCTTCCCCTATTGTGCATGTATGCGTGCAGCCGGGCCCCCATATAGCCCACTGTAAATCAAACATATACAGATCATGGTGTGAAGTGGAGCGTGCAGGCTTTCTATCTCTGTCGTCTCTGTTTATCTACAGCCTCCTCCTCCTCCTCCTCCTCCTCTTCCTCACTTAGCTGACCGTCTTTTGTCTCCGCCTTCTCTTTGATGCCGAGGAGCCTCCGGGTTGAGAGCACGCAGGGGTCAGCGGACAAATTATCTCAGTGCTGAATAGTTATTTTTTCTGAGAGAAAGAAGCACCGACCTCAAACAGCCTACAGTGAGGAACGCTCTCAAACCCTCTGACCTTTTTTTGTGTGTCTCTGTGTGTGTGTGTGTTGGCACCTGTATGTATTTATGATGTGAGCGTTGTGTTATTTTGAACACAGACTTTGTGAAGTGTGAAGGAGACTCGCCTCCATCTGCCTCTCTCCACAGCCGCTGTTTGTGTTTAAAAAAAAAAAGGACATTCTCCGTCTTGTCCCAGTCAATTAGCACATACACAGTGTTGGCTTCTCCTCCGAGGGGGGCGAGGGGGGTGTAACCGCTCAGACCAGAACTAACCGAGCGAAGGTAATGATCTGTTCGTCAGAGAAGCTTTCTGCAGCTTCTCCTCAGGTTAATTAAGGGACAAACTCTAAACCTGTTTCTCTTTGAGCTCCAGACTCTGTTTATTTCTCCCATTACTGCACCTTTCCTGTTGCATTCACACCGACTTCCCACTGATCTGATCTCATTACAGCAAGTTATTATAAATTACTGCACATCTCTGTCGTCCAACGTTCAAACAAACCTGCTCACAACTGACAGTAAACGTTAAAACGTGTTGTAAAAGCGTTGCCAGTTTTGCATAAAGCACAAAGATCAAGAACGGTCGTCAGTGCTTTTACTGTAAGTGGGCGGAGCTTTGATCCAATGCATATGGATGAAGTTGTTTCAGATGTTGGCTCAGTAGAAAACAGACTGTAGTGCAGTGGTTCCTGGTTCATGATCACAAATTTCTGGCGACCAGCTCAGATATTTTTATATTCTGCATTTTATTTGAACTCGATTTAGGATTGTTTGTGGTGTTTTTAATCTTTTTTTTTTAGGGATGCACGATATATCTGCATTAATATCGGTATCGGCCGATGTTCGTCATTTTTTAACATGTTGGTATCGGATGAGTAAAATTGGGCCGATATGCACAAAATGTATATCCGTCTATTGCTGCTTCGGGAGAGGGAGAAGGAGGGGGAGGGGGAGGGGGAAAATAACCTGTAACCTTGTTATTTGGAAGTAAAATACATTCTGAAAATAAAGGAAGACATTCAAAACTCAGTTTGCATGATTTTCAGTCTGTACAAAAATTTATCATCTCAGAAACTTAAAAAAAACACATATCGATATCGGTAAATAGTCGATTATCGGCCATAACAGAAAAATTCATATCGGTATCGGCCAAAATTTTCATATCGGTGCATCCCTATTTTTTTTATTATGAATAGCCTAATAATTAGTTTAAAAAAATATTTTATCAATTACTAGACATTTCAGGCGACCTCGTTTGAATCCCAGACGGCCCCACATTGGGTCCCGACCCCAAGGTTGAAAAACACTGCTCACTGTGATTGTATGTGAAGACTGTTTGTCTGCCTCCAGCTCAAGGACTGAGATACACACACACTTCAGAAGTGACGAACCTTTAGTTTCCTTCTTTAAGTGCTCATTGTTACGTCTCGATGTTTGACCTTCGCTGCACAGAGCGATGCACGCACTGTTTGACATTGAGGTTTGTTTTCGTGTGTGTGTGTGTGCAGCTGTGGAAACGTCTGGCAGTGCAACAGTTAAACAGGATTTGCATATTCATAGATTTGTCAGCGAGGCAGAAAGAGTAAGTGTCATCTCGACAATCTGTAATAAGGTAATTATGTTTTTTTATGTGTGTGTGTGTGTGTGTGTTTTACATCTTCTCCACGCGCCTGCAGCGACGTTTAACACCAGCACCATCGTTTAGTTTGCACTTTTTACAAACGTCATCCGAGTCCACACAAACACAAGAATAACACGCATCCTCACAATCACAGTGAATATAGAGAGATCACACACACACACACACACACACACACACTGCCGTGCAGCTCCAGAGCCGACATGATCATTACTCAGTTTCCAACCGACATGAGCAGAGACACAAAGCGGAGGTGGCGGTGACGAGCTGCCGACAGCTCGCCCTGCCCTTCGACCCCCCCTCCTCCTCCTCCAGCCGCTGCCACATGCAGTTAGCGTGTGGCTGCACGCTTAATTGGAAAAAAAAACGACAGATACAAGGCCTAATTGTGTTTAAAGGGATAGTTCCATATTTTGGCAAATTGGTCCATTGCAGTAACCCCTGTAGTCATACCAGTAGGTTTGTTACCTTTAATTGTCGGTGCAAGCTATTTTTAGAACGGCGGAGCAGAGCCGTGAGCTGCTCAGAGCTACACTACAGTGGGTGTACATTCACCACGCTATGAGATAATAACACAACGTTACCAGACAGAGTTGTTTTAGAGGTAAGTTCATGTAAAACCGCTGATGCACGTTGCCTTCAGGGACAGTTTTCTGTCAGCAAGCAGTCTCTGTATTTCCCTCTAAAACAACTCTGTGTGGTAACGTTGTGTTATTATCTCATAGCGTGGTGAATGTGCAGGTCACAACTTGTCCACCAGAGCGTTGTGGAGTTGTTGGATTGTGTATTTGATGAGTTTGATGAGGGAAACCAAGAAATCCCATTAGCCTCCGTAGCGTAGCTCTGAGCAGCTCACGGCTCTGCTCCACCGTTCTAAAAACAGCTTGCACCAACAATTAAAGGTAATGAACCTACTGCTATGACTATAGGGATTATGGCAATGGGCCAGTTTGCCAAAATGTTGAACTATCCCTTTAAGTGCAGTTGTGGTGGTGAAGTCTCTGTGGCTCTGTTGTGTGTGTGTGTGTGTGTGTGTGTGTTTTTTAAAATGTGGACAACAGGGTTGAAAACTTTCCCTCCTCAGGTTTTACATATGGAATAATTTATTAACGCCTCATGTGGTGAATAACCACCGTGATGACAGATAATAAATCATCAGACTCACCCGTGAGGTGTGTGTAAGGCAGGTGGCGCCTGTCTGAACCCACACACACACACACACACACACACACACACCAGTATCCCCATATACATTAACACTGTCAGAGATTTGCAGAGATCCACCACAGGCGTGTTTAGGTTAGGTAGCATCAAATCCATCCTGACTTCCACCTCAAACACATTTCTTATCTCCTCCTCTGTTTCTATTCTTAATCCTGCTCTCACACACACACACACGGTTACACACAAGCACACAATTACACACACATGGTGGAGCGGGACATGATGTGTATAGGCAGCCACATGGACTCAGTTTTCCTCAGCTTCTTTAGGCAAATACACATTGGCAGCAAACTCCGGATGAACTCATACACGCTGCAGAAAAACATCTCTCTCATGCACGCACACACCAACACACACACCAACACACACACACACAGTGCTGTGTCTGTTGGCCGAGGCCTGACTGTGCTCTGTCTTTGTGTCTGTCTGTCTGCATGTGTGTGTCTGTGTGTGTGTGTGTGTAACATCCATGAAAAGAAAACAAGGAGAATGCATGGAAAAGATGAAATGATTGAGTAACTGTTTCATTTTATTCCTCTGGGATGTTTGCAATGAAAATTCCAAGCTTTGCGCTCTGACAGCCTTGGCTCCGCTCGGGTTCTTCCACTGCTCCTCCGTTCGCCCCCCCCGCCCCTCGCCCCCTCGCCCTGCTCTCCTATTTTGCTCTGTTTCTTATCACCGTGTTGCGTTTATGAGTCAGGGAAAAAAAAAACCCCTCCAAACTGCCTGTCTTCTTTATCTGTCCTGACGTTGTTCGTGGCGGCGGCGAGCGGCTCTGAAGTGTGAGGTGTGGTTGCACTTTTTTTTGCAGAGCGGCAACATATGCACAACATGTGTACACCGACTGTACTGCAGGAGCCTGATTGGCTGTGTTTGTGTAAATGCTAGCCTTCGGTCGCTACGCGCAACACGGCGTCGTGTGTGTCTGTTGTGTGTGTGTGTGTGTGTATATGACGTATAGGGCCCCCTGGTCGGCGCTAATCAGATCCAGGACCACACACACGGGCGCTCGGCGTGGGAATAATCGGGGGCCCCTCCTGGCTCCTCGGTACCCCGACCCCTCCGACTCTCTGCCAAGAAAATCACCTTCCAGCCCCGTCGGCCCCCGCCAAGTCCTCCTCCTCCTCCTTTACCACCTTCTCCTCTTTCACGGGTCCTGCTGCTGCCGCGTCCACGATGTAGATTACGGCGCGAGGGGCGTGTAGCGGTAATGGTTCAAGAGGGGGGGCCCGGGGGGGCCACGGGGGCCCTCGCTGGGCCCTGTTAGGCTTCATTATGCCCCTGGGTGGGAGGGCGAACATGTAAGGAAACGTGTTGGTCCTTTGCGAGTTATATCTGTGGTCTCTTTACAGTCAGTGTTTTATTGCTCATTACAGAGGTGTGTGAGATGTGGAGATGGATGAAAACGCTGCGAGGGGGCGGAGGAATGTGACGCAGGCGTGTGTGTGTGTGTGTGTGTGTGTGCAGGTCCGTGCACATCTGTGTCTCTAAACACATCTGTATCTGCGTTCGAGAGCTGTTTAAAGGAGCCGTCCGTCCTCCCGGTCCTCGTCCTCTCAGCCAATCACAGTCTCTGATCCGTGACCTTTGACCTCCAGTGGGAGCTGAAGCAGCAGGGCTGTGATTTCCCAGCAGCCTCAGCTCACGTACCTGCTGCAGGAGAAACCAGACGAGCTGCAGGCTGCATCTTAATGCTGCTCCTCCCTGCGGAGCCACACACACACACACACACACACACATCCCAATTTGTTGAGGCTTTGCTATTTTGCTTGATAAATTTGCACATATTTATTTATATCATTTTATTTGTGCTCTTGTTTACGCGCCTGACGCGAGTCTGGTTTGTTTTATTTGAGCTGCGGCTGGTGCCTGGATCCCAGCCCTGTTTGTAAACTCACAGAAACTCAGCGCACAATGCACACACTGAAACACACACACACACACATGCACACTCACAATACTCACTGCCAGACTTGTATAGCGCACACACAGACACACACACATGCACACAATTGCTGTTGTTTCACAACCGCTTTGTGAGACATGCATCTGTGAATCCACGTGTTCCTGAATGTGATTTTTATATAAAACAAACAACTCTTAAAAGTTAACGCTCCCGTGTGTTAACACACACCAGAGCAGCAGGGTGTGACCGACTCACACAGGGGGTTTTCATATTAAACATTATAACAGAATTATAAAGAAATGAAATGTGTAAGGACAAAAATAAAACATAGAAAGTGTTAAGATAAGTGGAAATTAAATAAACTAAGTGGAACCTTCTAAATAAATACAGTAGAAACTCTGGTGGATGCAGATCCAGTTTGTAAATGTCAATATTTTCTTCATAAAAATGTCATTTCTGAACCGAAATGTCGTCAAAATCATTTTAAAAAAGAAGCTTTTTGTGTCAAAACCTGCTTTTTTCCTCTCAAACGTGTTGATGCGCCCCGATGAGCCTCTGGGGGCCTCGTGGGGGGATTCCCTGTTTCTCCATCACTGATCTGAGGGAAAAGGGAGACGTCTCCCTGGACCGTTGTCATGGCAACAGCACCTGTGTGCGGGTGCCGCGGGGAGACGAAGGTAGAGCGGGACCAGGAGGAGGAGGAGGAGGAGGAGGAGGAAGAGGAGGAGGAGGAGGAGGAGTGATTGCCCAGATTGCTGGCACAGTTGGATAAAGTTACCCATGCAGTCACACACCACATGTGGGTGCGTGTGTGTGTGTGTGAGTGAGTGATTACGCACACACACACACACACACATACACGTAGTGGTGCTGCAGGTTAGGCTCCATGCCCAGACACACAACACACCACACACACACACACACACAAGCCTCTCCACCGGCCGGCTGTGTTAGCGCTGCCAGCTCAATCTGCCTAATGTCGGATACACACTCATGTATAGTGAGACACACACACACACACACACATAGTGAAAATGGAATTCCCTGGCCTGCGAACCGAGCTAATTAAACCACCGGCACACGCTGACACACACGCACACGTACGCCACACACACACTCACACCTTTCCCGCCTTTTCAGAATAAAATGTTGCCAATCATTCGAACCCACACAGGGATTCAACCACCACGCTGTGGGACTGCATGTGTGTATGTGTGTGTCTGTGTGTGTGTGTGCGTGCGTGTGCGTGTGCTTTGCAAATGAACAAATCCATATCCAACATTCAAATCAGAACAAACGTTGGCTTCTCCCTCATCAGGGTTCGTTTCCTCCTCATTTGTATTTTATTGTGAAAGAGCTTCATGTGTCAAACCGCAGGTAAACAGTGACTCACACACAGCCACACACACACACATGCTTGTATGGCTATCTTTGTGAGGACATAATGCTTTTAGCCCCTTACCCTAACTTTAACCATGCAGAACAAATGCCTAACCTTAACCATTAACATAACTTTAACCTAATTATAGGCTACACTGCAAAAACTCAAAGTCTTACCAAGAATATTTGTCTTATTTCCAGTCAAAACAGATCAAATTATACTTAAAATAAGCTTGTTTTTATACACTTGACTTTTTCAAGCATATTCTCACTTGAAATAAGTAGAAAAGCCTGATAGTGGAGCAAAATCTTGCAGATTTTTCTACTTATTCCAAGTGAAAATTAGTTTGAAACAAGTGAAAATGATCTTAAAACAAGTTAATTTTTAGAGTTCAGTTTTGACATTTTGACAATAAATAAGACATACTCGTTTTTGCAGTGTAATAATCTAGTTATTGTAAAGTCTTAACCCTGGAAGGGGTCTGAGAAAGTGAGAACAGGACCAAAATGTCCTCACTTTCCCAAAATGTCCTCAGTCTGCTGGTTTAAAACATGCAGCCTGAAGCTGCACGAGTGACTCCTCCGTATCAAACACCTTCAGCTGAATGAGCTGTAAATCTTCAACCTCTGCCGCCTTGTTACAATTAGACGTTTCCATTATAGCTCGGAGGAAATGAACAAGTGTAGGGAAGTGGACGTCTCCGGGAAAATAATCGTGGAAAGCACACACACACACACACACACACACACACACACACACACACATGCATAGCTACACATACACACAGCCTCCAGTTTCACAGAGAGTGCAGTTTTTCTTAAGGTGGTCCGACCAGGGGAGGTGGTAGCGGAGTCAGAGGAGGAAGCAGCAGAGTGTCTGTCGGGACGACGGGATCATCCGAGTTTTAAAGTTGCATGAACAAAAAAAAAAAAAAAAGCAGCGAGGTGCAGATTGTTTGATCCCTGTGAAAGAAGAAAATCAAATGTCAGCAGCAGCCTTAGGGAGGGAGGGAGGGAGGGAGGGGAAGGGGGGGGTAAGGCTCTGTAGCACTCATGGGCCCACCTTAAGAAGAAGGAAAAAAAGAAACTGCAAGTGGAGGAAAAGAGAAGAAGTGAAAAAAAGAGAAGTGAGCTGGATTTGTTTTCCAAATGCAGTCACATTCTTGGCAGCACCTTTGCTTGTCCTGGCCAAGGGAGGGTGGGAAGAGGAGGGATGAGCGAGGCAGAGGGAGAAAGAGAGAAAGAGCAGATTGTTTTTCTTTTTTCATGTTTTTTTTTTTTTCATTTTCCCCGAGTAGATAAAAAGTTGAACACGCTCTGTTAACATTATCTCCAGATTTACATTCATCTCTGCTCTTGGCTCGAGCCGACACGTCTTTATCTTTTTTTTTTCTTTTTTTTTCCATTTACATATGTAGGACGACTCCGTACGGCGGCGGCGGCGCACATCGCCTCATTTGGCCCCTCGCTGACAAAACCTAACGTATGATGTTTACTCTCGCAGCCACTCAGGGGCCCAGACACAGGACGTCGTCCACCAGCGATGGCACTCCGCCTGGTTCTGTCCGTCTGTATATACAGAGAGGCTTTCAAAATAAATCCAGCATACTTTCATATTTCTCTGTCACCGATGGAAACCGCCGCGGCTGCCGCCGCCGCCACCGCCACCGTCTGAGATAACGTATCGTTTTCTCAATTGTTTTGAAAAATCTCCCCCCGAAATAACAGAGCGGAGATCAGGACCGAGACGTTTTAAAACACAGACATGATTCCTTTTCAAACATGCGTGATGACGGCGCGGTTTGTCACGATGGATGTTTCTTCTTTGCGGCTGGAACGTTAATGCACGGCAGCTCTGACTCCATAATAACACCAAATATTTGCTGCATTTCTCTGCTTCGTGTGATGGGACAGTGTATGTTTGAGTTGTGGATGTTTGCTGTGACATATTTGAAGGTTAACTGAGTCCAAACAGGATGCACACAAAAACAGACGGGAAAAACACAAAACCTCGGTTGTGTGGACACCAGCAGCCTGTCACGGCTCTGCACTCGTTTACATCTGCGTGTCCATCGCTGCAGTAATGCCACAGTAAAGTGACAAGAATGAGGCATTTTGTGGCCGGGGCGAAGACGCGTAAAGATGTCATGTGTCAGTAAATTTATGGCCCCCCACTGCTCATCGGTGCCGGTGCCTCCAGGCTCCAGGCTCCAGGCTCCAGGGGGGTCAAAAGTACTCAGATTCTGTACTTGGGTAGAAGTACAGATACTCTGGAAATGATTCAACTCCTTTACTCGAGTAAAATAATAAAGTAATAAAGTACAGGCTCTGAAATGTGCTTTAAAAGTTAAAGTAACTTGTTCAGGCGAGACTCCGTCCAGCACGGACCAAGTCACAGCACAGACGGTTCAGAAGCAAAACAACAACTTTAAAACATTTAAAGGGATAGTTCACCCAAAGTTGAAATTTCACTCATTATCTCCTCACCCTCATGTCGACTAAGGGCTGGGAGAAGTTTCAGAGTCCTGTGGCTTCTCTGAGTTACAGGGGGTCTCGGCGTAGCAGTGCATGTCCATATAACAGTAATGGATACCAACTGTCTTCGTAACAAAAAGACACACCAAAAAACATCCAAATACCTCCATGCTGTAGATAATGAGTGAAATTTCAATTTTGGGTGAACTATCCCTTTAAGTACAGTAACCAAGTATTTGTACTTCCTTACTTCCCACCTCTGCCAGGCTCCAGGCTCGGCGGCCGGTGTTGCTGCAGCTTTCTGGTGTTGCTGAGCACTCAGACAAAACTCTTCTGTATAAACAAAGGTTTAAAAAGGGCCATGCCGCTCTTTTTCAAACGGCTTTGTTCAGTTTTTTTTTTCTCTCTCTCTCCACCTCAGACTCTCCTCTCCTGCACTTGCTTTCCTGTTTCAACATCTTTGTCTGTGTCTGCCTCTGGGGGCCTTGTTGCAATCATGGATGTTTTATGAGACACCGGGCGGGGGCCCCTGGGCACAGGCTTGTAAAAGGCCCCTTACCCTACTTACATGGGAGCGAAGCATCCAGAGGCACCGAGCGGCGGCGGCGGCGGTCTTTCTTCTTCGTCTCTCAGTTGTTTTGCTTCCCTCTGTGGTCGTGTGTCTGCTCATGGTCATTTGTTGTCGTCATTGTGTCTCTGTTTTGTCACTTTCCATCTCTCCGCAGCGGTTTGTGCTTCTCTTTGTGGTCACTGAAGTCATTTTGCGTCTCTTTGTGCCTTTTCATTGATTTTTCTTTTCTCTTCAGTCACTTCAGAGTCTCTCCCCTCCCGCCTCTGTAGCCACTTCAGTAATCCGTCTGCAGCTGCCATGTTGACGTAGCATGAATAAATTTGGCCCCGATGGTTAATAGCGGATCAAAAGTAGCAGAGCTCCTGTCGCCGAGCTTCAACTTTCCCAGGGGTTTTGTTTTCGGAGCCTTATCGCGGTCGTTATCATCGTCATCGTCATCATTAGTTTTGAAAGCGGAGAGACCGAGAGTGGGAGAAGTGGTGACGTGTGGAGATTTTAAAAAAGAAGAAGAAAAAAGTCCCCGCTGAAAGACAGATGATGGAGACGAGGAGAGAAATTTGGAAGAGGCAGATAAGGGCCGAGCGATGGAGGAGGAGAATGAGGAACAGCGACGGCGACTGAAACAGATGAATTGCGGCGCGTTGCCATGTGGCCCCGTGCCCGGTCTGTCTGTCCTACGCCGCGTCCTTGGCCGATGCAGATGTATCTCAGGCTGCAGGCCCAGCTCTGGTTGACTGTCCCCCGCCTGTCGGACATGAGACGGAGCGAGTCCCGTCCCGCCGATCGAGGCCTGAGAAAAGGCTCAGGATCAAAGTTCAAACCGTTTTCACGTCTGCACTGCAAAAAATCTGTCTTATTTCTAGTCAAAACAAATCTAATTCTACTTAAAATAAGACTCATCACATGAAAACGTAGCTTGTTTTAGACACTTTTTAGTTTTTCTTTCTTTTTACAAGCACACTGGCTTTCACTGGCAGATTTTTTTTTTACTTATTTGAAGTGAAAATGAGTTTGAAACAAGTGAAAATGATCTAAAACAAGTAAATTTTTAGGTGATGAGTCTTATTTTAAGCAGAAAGAGACATTTTGACAAGAAAAAAGTCAAATATTCTTGGATAGATTCTGGGTTTTTGCAGGAGTCAGAGGTCAGACGAGTGAGTGGCGCTTCTGCTGCCAGTTGAACGTGAACTTTTTCCTTTTTCGAACATGTTTTTATGAATGTGGGCGTTTGTGTGTTTGTGCGTAACGACGACATCAAGGTCACATTTAAAGATTGGCGCGCACGCCGCCTCGCTGCGCTGTGATCTATTAGCACCTATTAATAATCCCCTGACAGTAATTAGCCTGGTGAGGGGGGCGACGGAGGCGTAGCATGAAACATGATCCTTTTGCCTTTGACAGCTCGCGACCCTGGGGTACTAACACCCCCCTCAGCCTCACCCCACCCCCCCTCCCTCCTCCCCCTCCTCCTTTTTCCACCTCCATTTCCTCCGTGATCAAACTGCACACACCACATCAACAGCTCGGCCCTGCCCCTGCTCCATTACTTAACCACTAATTGCACCGGGCCACCTCTGGGAGTCCAGTGGAGGGAGGGCGGGGGGGCGGTGGGGCAGGGGGGGGGGGCACTGACCCCCACGTTTGCTGTCATGGTGTGAATTTTAACAAGAGCTCTCCTTCAGGAGCTGGAAGGGCTGAGATTTGCAGCCCGTACATGCACACACACACAGAGAGCATGTTCTGCTGCAGGATGCGTTCTACCTGTTGAACTCTGACCCCCCCCCCCCCTCCAGCACCCACCCCTCCTCTAACTGGACTTGTAGGGAAATACAACTCCTCTGTTGTTGTTGATGTTCTTATTTGAAATGAAGAGACATCGTCGTGAAAGTGTCACCAGCTGCGGCAAGTTCCAACACGCCAGCAGCTGCAGGAAGCTGCACCACCACACACTAAAGAAATCACTTCAAACAAATATGAATCTGTTTTATTTCATCTTAATCTTTTCTCCATATTGGTGTGAGACATTAAAATGGACTGAAATTTAGAAAGAGATACAGAGAAGGTGATAATAAAAAAAGTTTTTCCTGGTTCTTTCACTGAAGTCAGAAACTTCTATTAAAGCTACGTTTTGCGTGATCGTGGACAGAGCTGAGAACCTGCAGAGAGAAGGATCATGAATCCCAACGTGGAGGTGGACATTATGAAGAGCAATGATCTCCGGCGGCGATAGAGATGAGAAAGACTCCAATTAGCGCCGCACCATTAATTGCTGCCGATCGTTACACCTGACTTTCATTAAGAATACATGATCAATATATTGGAGTCGATGCAAAAAAAAACGTGTTTACAGCATCTCTGACCTGGATGTCACAGTCTGAATAACACAGAAGATCAGTTATCATAATAATGATATTAATAATAAACTTTATTAACACAGCGCCTGTCTTAACAAAGTAACAAAAAACGTAAAACAAGGAGAAAACGGTTAATAAGACCCATCCAATGAAAAGTAAAAGAAAAGAAAAGGTCCTCTAAAAAACAAAACAGCCCAACTGCTGCTAATTGGTCCAAACAACAATCTGCATGGACGCCCCTTACCCCCCCACTCCCCCTCACATCTCCTTCTACTAATGGCTCCACTTCTTCTCTAAGTGTCCTCAGCTCACTTCATTTTTTTCTCTCTCTAGAGAACCTCGGTTCCTAAATATTGTTTCAGCGCCCTGTCAGAGCTCGACCTAAACATCCTTGAAGTTTAATGACTTCTTCCTGGTGCAGCGCGGCGCTTCACGCCGCCCGGCAGGCAGGCAGCTTATTACCACACAGCTCACCCCGGCTCTGGGTTTGGGGGCTTTTCTCTTTCTGATGAACAGAGGGACATCGATCTCTCCGGCCTGAAACAAAGAGGAAATACAACAAAAAAAAAAAAGAGGAGTAGGTCATGTTTAATTAATTCGGAGCTTCTCCAGGCATCAACACGCGTTCACTAGTTATTCTTTTGATGCATTTTAAAGTCTGTGTTTCAGAGCGCGCAATTAAAGGTGAACCCTGCTCCAGGGAGAATGCCAGTTTTTTGCAAGGCCCAATTAAAATTTGGAGGCTGTAACTGCAAGGGAGGAAAATCAAGGTGCATGTGGCAGAGCCATGTGAGTCCTTAGTGTGTGTATGTGTGTGTGTGTGTGCACTCACAACAAAAGTGGTGTTATTGTAAAACATCAGAGAACTTGTTTGGTTCAACTCTCACAGGAAATGTGACACTTTGATTGCAAACCACAGACTTGATGTGACGACGCAAAGATGAAATCTGGGACCTCGGCTCTGGAAACCTGCTTAATTAATAAAGAAATAATTGTTCAGAAGGAATTGTTCAGGTGGTTTGTTGTTACCTGCCTTGGGACTGATGTCAATTAACATTTTCGCTCCAATCCCACATGAGTACATTGTGTGTCTTCGTGCAGATCTTCATTAATATGCATCATCTCGAGTCAATGTGATGTCCTGGCGCTGGCTCCAGATGTTGTTGTCATCTCCGTACTTCCTGTTTACCTTTCTCTCTGGTCTCCGCCAGACAAAGAAATCATTATTTTTGGACGAGGTGTTGCTGCTTTTTCCCAAAGTTTCCCAAGAACAGCATTCGTCACCTATTCAAACCCCAGCGCTAACATGTTATTATAAATGATTTATTTCCTGATTCGGTCGCGCTGTCACACGCACACTGAGCACATTTTTAACATTTTATTGCTGAGTGATGAGCAGAGAGGATAAACGTCTGTGTAGTAAATCTGTAACTGAGTCTATACATGTGTATTTATATAAACTATATGTAGATTTGAACTTAAAGGGGCTGAAACGCCCTAAATCTGCCTCTCGACACACCCTGTTCTCTTCCTGTTATTTGTCTCCTCGCTCCGATAACTCCGTTTATTTTGACTTCTTTCCAACAGAGGCCTAAATCAAGTCTTTTTTTTTTTTACCCTCTCATCGACTTTACCCTCTCTTTCTCTTTCATACTTTCTTTCTTTCTCACTTTATCCTTATCTCATTCTTCTCACTTTCCTTCCTCAGGCGTGCTCTGTTCTGCCTTTTGGCTCCAGACCACTTGACAAACTGACCCTGGATATAGGGGATGTTAACATAAGCATAACTTTCTCAGTGGGAGTGAGGGCGAGCGAGTACACACAAGGACGTGGTGTTTGAGATGAAAGAAGGCAACGATGGCGCTTAAAGATTTATGAACGTATTATTGCAGTTTGTATTATTCTTTTTTCCTCTGGCAGCGTCTCCGCGCTGTGTTTCTCCTTAAGAAAAATAAAATATGAGCCCTAAATTGTCGCTAGAGGTGTGGTCGGGTGAGTTCCTTTTAACGCCAACAAAAAATCAAATACAATCAAGTATAACCATTCTTTAAAAAACACAATATACAATATATCCTGGTTATTTGTCAAGAGGAAACAGTAATAGTTATAAAGACTGAAACTGTCAGTGCTGTGGATTTTTCTTGTATCTATAGAGACACAACTAACAGAGTGTAACCTGAATACAGAAAAATCTAATAAATAAGATAAATAAATAAATAATAACATATTAAAGGGGAACTATCACTTCTCCTCTGTGTTGCTAACCCTCCTCTCGGCCATGTGCATTTGTTTTCAACTGATCTTACAAGGTTGGTTTTCAGCCAAGAGACGCGAGGAAGGCAGAGAGCCAGTTACAAGTCATTGATTTAACCAGCACAATTACTCCAAGGCTGTTTCATTAAGGTAAAATGTAGCATAATTAAGCTAATAAAAAAAAAACCCTTTTTAATACCCTGAATTAAACTCATTGCAGTCGCTTCCTCTGCAAAGAATTATAAAGATAAAGATAAAACGTTACAAGGTAGATATTTGAAAAGCTTGTTTGTGCTAACGCTGGTGAAGCAGAAGCTACTGTAGTTAGCGTAGCCTCTTGTGTATCTGGTCGTCCCAGATGTTGTGGTCCATCCAGATGTGTCTGGACAACACGCTCCTCTGGATGAGGTGGGACATTGGCTTGTTTATTTGCTGTGGCTCAGAATTCATTTCAATTAATCAGCTCAATCAAACAAAGGGCCTCCTCTTCTGATGCCATGAACAACTAATTGTTTGCTCTTGTACACAAACAGCAGCGAGCCCCCCCTCGCCCCCAGCCCCCCTCCCTCCAGGCCCCCTGCTCCTCCTCAGTGTGACAGTGTAACAGTCTGATAAGGCCTTATGTTATTACTGTTTACGTCCTCGCTGGCTGCAGCGGTGGACTCTGCCTGACCTTTACCACAGAGAGCCGAGCTGAGCCGAGCCGAGTCTCCCCGTGGTTCCCTCACAGCAGCTCGTTTGTGTGTGCGATTGCGTGTTTGTTGTTGTTGTGAGTCTTAATTAAGATTCTTTTCACATGTGAAGAGCTGCTTCTCCGTGACATGTTCCTCTACGTGCTTATTAATGTTACGGCGCGCTGCAAAACAAACCGACAAACCACCTTCTAATGCGATGCAGGTTTTTATGTCATGAATGAAAAGATCATTAAAGAGGCCGAACCTTCGCAGCGTAGATACGGCCCTGCTGTTTATAAATCCATTAAAGGTCGCAGCACTCGAGTGTACTGTACTTAACTATCCATTAGTAATTCTGCGCACAAGAATAAATAAAAGGAGGCGTTTGTTTCGTCAGCACATTAAAGACTAATTCATAATTAATGGACATTATTTCTATTCTTTTCAATGAACTTCGCAGGTGTGTTTGCAGAAGGAAAAACAGTGTCAAACTCTTTTAATCATCACTTTCTTTTAAAGAATCACATGATTGATAAGACAATAGAAACATTTTCTTGCTTTATCCAGTTTATAGCGCAAATATATTCCATTAATAAAGATATACAACTCTTAAACAAACAGCAAATAACTTTATTCATCATTATTATTGTTTTTCCTGAGGAAGGAAACGATTGGAGATGCGGATCAGTCGCCTTCTCCTGCACGGAGCTGATGCAACGCTGCTTTGCCCCCAGAGAGAAAGAAAGAGAGAGGGAGGTTGTTTTTGAATCTACACATAATCTCTCTATTAGCAGTAAAAGCAGTAATAATATCAGTCACGTCTGAGTCCATTCTCATGTCCTGTATCCCACTGTTCCGGATTAGAAAGGCATTGAACCGGGGATTAGCGGAATAGAAAGAAGCCTTCCTTGGCCAACAGTGGAGGGGGAGGGGGAGGAGGAGGAGGGAGAGGGGGAGGCGGGGGCAGGAGCTAATGGATCAAGACCTTTTGAGCACTTGTGCATGCACACACAATCTCTCTCTCACACACACACACACGGTGAGTCTCTCGCATTGATTCAGCCGCTCATCCTAAAGCTACTTAACCCTGTGAGAGAGGCGACGCTGTGTGGGCCGTTCTCCAGGAACTCTCCAGTTGTAGCAGCAACAATCGAAGGTGACAGACTTTGACCCTTTGACCTCCGGGGCCACGATATCCAGTCTTAAGTCTGTGTGTGTCTGTGTCTGTGTGTGTATGTGTGTGTGTGACTGGGAGGAATCCCTGTGCCGAGGAAAAGCCTCTGTTTCATGTGACTGAGGGTCATGTAATGCTAGATGGAATCTGAGAGCGGCTCACATGGGAGACTTAGTGGAGTTGACAGCATAACACAGTGTAGACACAACATGTGGTGGACATTTAGGGAAGCTCCCATTTAGCCGCTGGCCTGGCACGGCCGGGTGCTGTACGTTTGGATATACAACTTGTATTTAAGACAAACCCGGTGATCTATGTCCAAAAAAGCAAACAAAAACAAGACACGAGACGCCATCAGCGCTTGCCGGGACGTCGTGTCGCTGCAGAAATGTTTTGGGACGTGGTTAGGGCTGAACGATGTGAACGATGTGAACGATGTGAACGCCAAAGCTGCAGGTTTTTGTTGTTTTTTTGCATGGTAGAGAGATGGTATAAAATAGTCCCTACTGTATAGTGTAAGGCTATTGGGCAAAATCATTTGGTAATTGTTGAATTTTCTTTTTCTGATCATTACTTATTCAACATGTTTTTTTGGAATTGTTTTGTATTTCATTTAACTTTTTTAACTTACAACAATTAAGGATTTGCAGTATTTTAAGACAGTCAAAGATGGCTCTTTAGTTCTTCTTCCATGTGTCAAGGACTTTATTAATAAATACATTTAAAATCAATTCTTAACTTTAGTTTTCATTCCTGCATTTAATGGTATGATGTAATTTCCTGCAATTTTTGTAAATGTTAATTTGAAGAAAATCGTGAATCAGTATCGCAATATCTGCCAGAAAAATCACAATTCTTTTCCTAAAATCGTTCAGCCCAAAATGTGGGTGTTGTTCATTTGCTGCACCTGTGCATGCGCCATGCGGTGTTGTGTTGTGTTGTGTTGCAGAGCGTCAACGCTGCAGCGTCCTCTCTCTGCATCAGCTTTGTAAACATAAGTAAGTAATTTATTTGGGGTCTGGTTCCGGGTGTGAAGCGTCTCAATTTCACAGCTACCGGTCGGATTTATCCAGTCAGGTAATAAAAGGCTGGAAGGATTTCATCAAGCTCTGCAGAGCTTTAGATCTGAGAGAGAGAGAGAGAGAGGATGCTGAGAAACCCAAATCAAGTTAAACATTGAACACAACACAGCAGCAGCGGCGGCGGAGCAGGAGTGTCTGACTGAGACGGAACACTTGATGCCTCTGATGCATCCTGCAAAGGCTCCGATCAAAGAGTGTTGAGACGTGCGCTCGCTACAAATAAAGTCCCAATTTACTACAATTTGCAGAAGGTTCTCAGAGCAAATGCAGCTCAGATTGAATCATGGGAGAAGTTTTGTTGACAAAACCTTGATGAATTCAGAGAGAAGACGAACGAAGGCCTCGCTTTGAAATCACACACACACACGAGTGTTTTCATTACTGAACAATTTGGTTCATCAAATGTTGGAATATAGCCTACTACACAAAGTCTCCATCCTCAGATGTTTTATTTCTTTGTGGCCAAAGAGCCGTGCTCATCAATCAGCGCTTGATTACATTAATCATCACTAGAACGAATCGCCTTGTTGTTTACAAGACTTCCAGGTAGAAAACCAACATCAGAACAATAGTAACAGACAAGAGATTTGCTTTCTAATTTTCACATCATTATATCACTGTTTGGACTAATCTGATGTTTGTAAAGTCTATAAAATCAATGATTGGACAAATGTTACTATTTCTGTGTGCACGTTTTTGTAATTAGCCTAGTCAAATTATAAAAATTCGGCCGGGCTAACAGTTAGCTGCTACCTGTTTAACTTTAATAACTCAGTGACTCAATAAACGGTCCATGAAAAAATATTTTTTCCAGCAGATATCTTAGTTACAACATGACTGAGCTAACTGGAGTAGTTTCATGTCGTGTCTGACAACGGGAGGGTTTTAACAGCTGACGTCCTGATGTTAGCTTAGCTACCGCCATTAGCTTAGCTGCTGCTGTTAGCTTAGTTGCTGCTGTTAGCTTTGCTGCCGTCGTTAGCTTAGTTGCTGCTGTTAGCTTTGCTGCCGTCATTAGCTTAGTTGCTGCTGTTAGCTCAGTTGCTGCTGTTAGCTTAGTTGCTGCTGTTAGCTTTGCGGCCGTCGTTAGCTTAGTTGCTGCTGTTAGCTTTGCTGCCGTCGTTAGCTCAGTTGCTGCTGTTAGTTCAGTTGCTGCTGTTAGCTTAGTTGCTGCTGTTAGCTGCAGCCACTGGTGCTTTCTAGACACTGTGATTCTGAATAAATACCACACATAGCAACACAAAACACACACACAGAAATAGTAGTCGTAGTAGTAATGTTTCTTCAATCATTTCAGATTTGTCTAAGCGTGA
Organism: Decapterus maruadsi; assembly: GCA_030347415.2. Taxonomy (NCBI): domain Eukaryota; kingdom Metazoa; phylum Chordata; class Actinopteri; order Carangiformes; family Carangidae; genus Decapterus; species Decapterus maruadsi. The sequence goes on along the minus strand of CM064888.1, from coordinate 3,765,534 downwards.
AATACATGATAGCTAAACTCTCGTTCGTTAGCTACTGCTGTTGTCATTCAATTTTTTTTCCTCAAACACTGACCCCACTCTTCTTCTTCTTCTTTGTTCTCTTCCAGACTGGATCCCACTCCACGCTCCGTATCCCTGAGACCCACCTCCACCTGCCCGACCCCCCCGACCCTGGACCCCCTCCCACAGCACCAGAACCTCCACCAAGCCGCAGAACAAACCAACCTCACCTCAAAGGGGGGGGTCCTCCGCTTCCTTTTTTGGAGACACCCACCCCCCCTCATCCCTCCATCCCTCACCCCCCCTAACCCCCCCCCAGGGACGGGCCGGGACCCTGCCATGTTCCACTGACTGACCCCTCCCGACCGGCGAATGACAAGCGTGCATCCGAGGGCGGGGCTTGCCTCAGTCTCTCATCATTGGCTGCTGGATGGAATTAAGGTGAATGGAACACATGCCCAAGGAGCAGGACCCTAACCCATCAGAGGGAGAAGAGAAACGGTGAGTGCTCGGCATCGTGGGGGGGTGGGAATGGGAATGGGAATGGGGATGGCGGGCTGTGGGGGGGGTTGGATGTTGTGAAACCGGTTGCCTTCGTTTCCCCTGATGTAAACCTCTCTCTCTCCGTCTGTCATTGTGTAACGCTGTTATTTATGGGGGAAGGTTTTCTGAGGACATCCAAAGGAAATCTTTATTTTTCACTGGGACTTATCGTCTAAATCTTTCTCATGGCGCTCATGTTTTCACTAGTTAAACAACGTAGCCGCCCTCTTTTCTTTTTTTTCCTTTTTTTTCTCTTCTCCTCTCTCTCTCTCTTCCTCTCCGCTCCTCCTCGACTTGTTTTCAGAGAACTCGGGGCCCATGCACTGCTCCATCTGACCCCGGCGGCAGCAGCAGCGCTCCTCTTCCTCCTCCTCCTCCTCCTCCTCTTGCTCCTTCGTTTGTGGAGAAGCAGAGCCGCCCAAACACAAACAAACACGAGGCTGGTTAAGCCCCTTCTCATTAATGAAAACATAATATTAGTGGAATGGAGCCTCGTTCATAGAGCTGCTGCTGCTGCTGCTGGAGGAGGAGGAGGAGGAGGAAGGATGGATGGATAGATAGATAGATAGATAGATAGATAGATAGATAGATAGATAGATAGATAGATAGATAGATAGATAGATAGATAGATAGATAGATAGATAGATAGATAACAGTCAATATCAGTCTGAGGAGAGGAGTTCAGCTCATTTATAAAGGGCTATACCTTCAAATTAAAAAGTTAAATGACTGAGTTAATCTGCTGCCTGGGAGGTTGTGTATCTGTGCGTCTGTTTGATCGCATCATGTCGTCATGGCGCTAATGAGCCCGCGAGGAAGTATATGTTGTTTTTAAGTGGTTATGAAGCCACTAAACTCTCGCCCTGTTTCCATAATTTAACATACATTACACTTATGTTGACAATAACAGTAATAGTCATAATGTTAGGATTGTGTGTGTGTGTGTGTGGAGGGCGGAGCAGCAGCAGCAGCAGCAGCATCAGATTCCTCTTCCCCTTCATGTGTTGTATTACAAGCGTGTGTTAAGAAAGTCAATCCGGAGCCCTGATGGATTCCTGGGCTAACACGGACACCTGTCAGGAGATTAACAGCTCTGCCACCCGGGGGACGGGTGGGGACGGGCGGGGGGGGGTGGGGGGGACAGAGGGGGACAGTTGGTTGGCGCTCGTGGAGGATGTGTGGCGGGAGTGAATGCACAGGCCTGTTTGGACGGTGGAGGTATTCGGCGTATCCCCGCTGCGCCGCCGACACCTGCACCCGCAGCCGGCTGCAGCGTTTTGCACCTCAGGGATAATTAAAAGCACAAAGCATGGAGGCGCTGGCGGAGCAGTTGCTGCCCGGAGTGGATGTCAGTGTGTGACTTTGGTATGATAGTGGGTTTTATTAAATCACTGCCCCTCCCTGCTGCATGTTGTCAGCCTGTTGTTTTGAACTGCTCCTCTCTTTGATGTGATGCTATGGTTACTAGCCGGCGGACGGCGAAAGGAGCTCTCTGGGTTTTATGGATTGAAGATTGTTTGATATGTTCTCTGCCTTTCTTTTTCCTTTGACTCATATTTGAAGCTTCTGTGAACAAAATGCAATATTGGTGTTACAGTGCACGCTCTATAAAGTTTTAATTCAAGAACATCCAGCGTCACGTTGCACCTGTCTCCTCATCAGGCGGCGACGGCTCGTTGAGATGCGTTAAACTGTCGTACAATTAATGCCGGGTTTAGTTAAAACGTGGAGTTGCAACATTTGTCTCAGCGTGTCGCCGCAGCTGATGCAAGGCTGCTTGCACTGTGTTGCATTAACAGTAGCAGAGGCTTGCACCATAGTGCATAGTGTGTGTTTATGTGTGTGTGTGTGTGGCTTGTTGTATGCAGGAATGTTTGTCAAAAGGCCGTTTTGTTGTTTATCCCCCGTGGCGTTGGGAGAGGCTGCAGTCACAGTCCGATGTTCTCCAGCAGATCACAGTTAAATGTTGGTTTGCTTTTCCTCTCGCTGCTCTGCAGATCAACTGAGCCACAATAAGTGACTGTAATGACTTAAAGGGATAGTTCAACACTTTGGCAAATTGGCTCATTACCATAACCCCTATAGTCATAGCAGTATAGGTTCGTTACTTTAATTGTCACTGCAAGCTATTTTTAGAACAGTGGAGCAGAGCCGTGAGCTGCTCAGACCCACCAGAGCATTTTGGAGTTGTTGGATTGTGTATTTGATGAGTTTGATGAGGGAAACCAAGAAATCCCATTAGCCTCCATAGCATAGCTCTGAGCAGCTCACGGCTCTGCTCCGCCGTTCTAAAAGTAGCTTGCACCAACAATTAGAGGTAACAAAGCCACTGCTAAAACTATGGGGATTATGGTAATGAGCCAATTTGCCAAAATGTTAAACTATCCCTTTAATAATTACTCAGAGTCACTAAGGTGGGCCGAGGCTGCTCCTGCATGTAAATGTTATTCCGTCTTTAATCCCACTTCCTTCTTTGAACCTGTTGCTCATCTGAATTTCAAATCGGCCTCAGAGTACAAGCTGTTTCTTTTTGTTCTTTTTTCTTCTTCTTTTTTTCTTCCAGCTGTGATTAACATGAGGACGGTGATAATCGCTCTGCAGCATTCATGTCAGGAAACACACTAATCTGTGCATCTCGAGGCAGGAAGATCAATCTATCCCCCCCCCCAAATAGACATGGCTGCCTTTACTGAAGACATAAACACGATGCAGCTTTTCCTTCCCCTGGATGAGGACGTCCTGTCATGCCCGGGTTAAAGCCATTGTTATTTCCTGTCTTGTTATGGAAGTTTATGACTTGTTATGTCACTGGTTCCTTCGTCTGCTTGGAGTGGGGGGGGGGCGGCGGGATTGAATATGAAGTTTTCAGGCTTTAAAACTTAATGAATCGCATCATTGTCGAATAGACCAGGCGTCAGATGAAGGCGTTTCGTTTGGTTGCCGTGAGCTTTATGTGTATGAATCTAACACAGCGTATGAAATGAAGAAACTCTCTTGGTGATAAATCATTAGAGAGAAACAGACATTTACAGCCAGGTGAGTTAGAGTGTGTCAGTCATCTAGTGAGTCAGTGAGTGAGTCGGCCCGGCTCCTCTTTCTGCTAATCAGTGATTGACCGGTTTCCTCGGTTAATTATCGTTCCCGGATTCGTACGAGAGAAGTTTCCCCCCCCCCGGCAGCAGCAGCGGCAGCGGCGGCAGCGGCAGCAGCAGGTCTGTGCACGCTGTGACATTTTCAAGTAGACGCTCACAGTAACAGGAAAGTGGCTGCAAACTGTTAAAGGGATAGTTCACCCAAAATTCAAATTTCACTCATTATCTCCTCACCCTCATGTCGACTAAGAGCTGTGAGAATTTTCAGAGTCCTCCGTTCCTTCTCTGAGTTACGGGGGGGTCCGCGCAGCAGTATTTGTTCTCCCAGCCCTTAGTCGACATGATGGTGAGTAGATAATGAAATTAAAAGAGTGAAATTTGAATTTTGGGTGAACTATCCCTTTAATGCTGCATTTGAGCCCCCTGTTCCTCTGAATCCCAGGTGGAATTATCTTTATCATCATCATCATCATCATCATCTCTGTGACACACTTTGCTTTGTGGGACCCATCGGTCCAGTACGTTTCTTGTGTTTTCATGTAAATGAATTCCCATAAACGTGCAAAGCCTCTGGCAGTCTGCTTCCACATCCACTAAATTGGCTCCGTGCAGATTCCCAAACTGGGAAATCTCTAGCTGATCAGAGCTGGAGCTGCTGCTGTTGTTCTTGTGGTTGTTGTGGTTTGACTGGCAGCGTGGACTCATTAACCAGAGCAAATATACAACAGAGAGAAATCACATTATGCAAATGTGCTGCTATAGATTCAGATGCACCTGCTGCTGTTAATCTACACGCATTGTTTTTGCCATGAGCATCAATCTGGACCGGATTTTTTTGTTTTTTTTCCCCCAATCAAAATTAATCGCTGCAACATATTTGCATAGTGCGATCATTTCATCTCATTTGCATTTGGCGCCGGTAACAGCACGATGAATGAGACGGATCAGATGTGAAGTAATCCGGCTAAACGCAGCAGCCCCCCCCCCCTCTCCACGGCGCTGGACCTATCAGGCTGTTTGTATTTGAGGTTTCAGCTCAGCGTGTTTATTATTGGCCGTATGTGGTGTACAGTAACAGTACACTGGTGTTTGGACAGAGGGAGTTGTCTCGCTTTCACCCGGAGAGCTCGCTACGCTACGCCCCCCCACCGCCTCCCCCCTCCCTCCGGCTCGGCCTGTAATTTAGACAGTGGTGGGACACATGAAGGGAACAAAGTCTCCATTAGCGCTGGATGTATAGCACGGGGCTCGCCCAGCTGTAAGCGCCGCGGCGTGCATGCATGGCGAACAATAGGCCACAGTTAACACTCTAAACATAGGACAGGGGGCCTTATTCAGACGCTGTTATGGATATAATTCTCTGGAAGATTCGCAGTGCGTCTGTATTGTTCCGTCTGCTCCGAGAGCGTGGGCTTCAAAGCAGGTGTCTCCTGCTCTTTGAGTCACTTCGTCCACTTTATAACACACACAAAAAAAAACTCATCGTCTCGATTACGGCCAGTGTGCGTCTGGTGCTTTGTGGACGTAGCTCAGCTTTTAATTTGAATTACGCACCTCTTGAGATTCCTCCCTCCATCCCGACGCAATGGAAGTGACTGGAAATCTCATTTTGGGAGTTTCGCAGCAATGAAAAATGACATTTCAGATGTTTAACGGCAACATATCTTTCCAGAAACAGCGTAGCGTCCCCCCGTCCCTGTTACTGTGGAGAACTCGCAGAGAACTGGATGTCAACAGGAGTTTTTAGTAGTAGTAAAAGCCGGCTGCATCCAAAGTAAATGAGACATTGTTTCTGGAAAAGCTCACTTGAATTTTTCATTGTTGTAAAAAATACGAGCAAAGTCCTACTCCATCCATCCACGCTGTGTTGTAAAAACCTGCTGATGTTCTTCTTGTTTTCAACAAATCCTCTGAAACGACCAAAACCAACATTAATTGATCCCCCGACACGAAGCCCGGCCAGAAACCGGACTCCTCTCTGAGCCTCGGAGCGCCGGTGTTTTCCAAAAAACTATTAAAAACACATCAATGAACCGCAACTGTCACACACGTGCCAAGTGTGTATTCATCCGCGGCTGAAAATAGTCCCTGAAAATCCACTATATCTGCCTGTTTGAATTAAGTCTCCTACAAACTACAGTGCCCAGCTGTTTAAACAAATTGCTGACTCTGTTTTTTTAAAGGAAACTGTATCCTGGAGCCGAGAGGAGGCAAAACCAATTCTGCATTTTGACATTTCAGCATATTATCTCCACCCCAAGGTTTGATTTCAGACGTGGAGGCAGTTTGTATCCGACCTCTGGTGACCTTGACATCGACAGCTGCGTTGCATTTTCTCAGTTTTGCATTATTTTTTTGTTCAAATTAAGATGCATATTTGTCATTTTAATGGGATAGTTCACCCAAAATTGAAATTTCCCTCATGTCGACTTAGGTATTTGGATGTTTTTTGGTCTGTTTTTTGTTATAAAGACAGTTGGTGTCCATTTGCAAAGATCTGAAACTTCTCCCAGCCCTTAGTCGACATGAGGCTGAGTAGATAATGAGTGAAATTTCAATTTTGGGTCATCAGAAGCCGTGGCGTGCTACTACAATACTCCCTGTCCCACGGGTCATATGAGGAAATATAAGAGGAATAAATAAAAGCGAGTGTCACGCTTCAGCAGGAAACCAGTGGGTTTGAGTGAAAGATTCAAAGACGCCTGAACACATCGTCGGTTTTTGATCTTTTTATTGGATTTGTTGACCATGCCAAAGCTTTAGAATAACACCAACTTCATCCTTTAAGTGTAGCAGCTTATGTGGATCTTTAAGGACATGGAGATCCCCCTCGGTATGGATTGTTGTTCTCTCTGCTGCTGCTGCTGCTCCTCCTCCTCCTCCATACCTTTTGCAGTCATGCATGCTGATCCGGCCCTGATGAAACGTGTGCCGTCTTAAAATAGTCGTGTCTCAGTTACTCGGCGGTGCGGCGGTTACCTGTTAGACTCACTCCACCAGTGGCTGTGGGAGAGAAACACGTCGTGTCAAACGCTGGCCGTGCTCCAATCAGGAGTGGACTGGGTGGTAACCAGCGGCGGCCGAGCAAGGAAGTCACACCGAGAGGGAGGGAGCGAAGGAGGCCGGGGGGGTGTTAGAGTGGGTCACCGGGCTAAACATACTGAGGCACGAGTGTCAGAGGCTTCACGGTGCACGAGAGAGAGGAAGGAAGGACGTGGAGACTATGCGTGAGGGGCCGTTGAGCAGCTAGTCGGCTACATCTGCAACTTCCACTAGAGCTGCCATGCATATTTCACAGTCCCACTGCGTCCTCAGGTCAGCGCCGACGCTCTTCTTCATGTCATCTCTTTGGCTCCTGCTGTTGATTCTCATCCCTCTCGAACCGTTTCGGGGCAGAGCAGCGTGTTTTTTAAAAGTTGTGCAACATTTTGTACGCACGTATTCTGCACAACTATTGAGCCACAGGACTTGAATTATACTTATTTTTTTTTATATTTTTTTGTGCTTTCTGGAGTTTGAAACTGCGTCTGTTGCTGGAGGAGCTGCAGAGACAGTGTAGTGTGAGCTGCGTGTGTGTGCGTTGCTGTGTGTTTGTGTGTGTGCGTGGGGCTGGATCAGGTTGCTGAGAGGCACATTGTGCAGAGCCGAGCACATTCAGAGGCGTGTTGCAATCCGTGTCCCATCAGGGTTTTTTAAGAGCTGGAAATTGAAAAGCGTTCTGTGGTATGCCTTCGCCTCCCGCCACCGCCGCCGCCACGCCGTGCCCCGACCTGCAAAAACTCACATTCCATCAAAAAATACTCAATTATGCATGATGTTTTCATCTGCAAACAGCAATACACACATATGTATGTGTATGGGAAACCCGTCAGGCTGCTCGCTTTTTAACAGCACTTTGTTTCCATGTTTTTTTTCCTTTTTGGAGCCAAGAAACAAGATGTTAATTATTGTTTCCAGCCTCCTGCAGGAAATCTTTCACGTTTGTGTACGTTGTGTTTTTTTCCTTCCAGAGCCACTTGACTGTGCTCCTTGACTGAGCTCTCAGAGCGCCGAGCGGCTCCTCCAAGGCCTCGCTCAGCGCTGCCAAGAGCGCTAAGCTCTTCTTCCAACTGCAAGGGTGCTAATATTTTCATTAGCGCTATTTTGGGATCATTCAGATCTTAATAGCAGGGTTAGAGCCGGAGCTTATTAAGGAAGCCGGTGACTTGTATTATCATTTCATTATCATATCATTTCCCTGCCAGTTCCCTTCACGCTCGCCTGAAAACAAAAACACTGCAGAGAAACGCTCCGTAAGAAGAGGGAAACCAGGAAAGCTCTGTAACACCTGGCAGGTTGTGACATCTTAGATTATCAAGGTCTTGTTGTCGGGGGATACGGGATCTCAGCGCAGAGATGCAGAGAAGGTGTAGTTGTCACCGGAGTGACAGAGACCTGAATAAAGAGAAGCTGTTTTTATCCTGTTTGCTTATATTTCCATCTATAACAACACGCCGCCGCTCTGGGACGACTGAAGTGTCACCGAGCTGACAGCTTGATGGCTGCCGCCGCCGCCACCGGCTGCAGCCGCCGGGCGGAGGGAGGGATGGGAGGCTGGAGCCGGCAGACGGAGAGGAGTTGTTGTTTTAAACCTTTGAGTTGAACAGGAAGACTTTGCATCTTAACCCTCCTGTTGTCCTTCTGGGTCAAATTGACCAAATCTGTTTCATTCCTCCATCCTTCCTTCTTCTCTTCCTTTTTTCCTCCCTTCTTTTCCTTCTTCCTTCCTTGAACAAATCTGTTCCCTCCCTCCATCTTTCTTTCCTCCCTTTTTCCCATTCCTTCTTTCCACAATACTTTTTCCCTTCTCTCCTTCCATCTTCCTTCTTCTTCCTTCCTTGAACGAATCTGTTCCCTTCCTTCCTTCCTTCCTTCCTTCCTTCCTTCAGTCTTCCTTTCCTTTTTTCCTCCCTTCTTTTCCTTCTTCCTTCCTTGAACAAATCTGTTTCCTTCCTTCCTTCCTTCCTGTCGTCCTACTTCTTCCTTCCTTTTTGACTCAATTGACCCAATCTGTTCCCTTCCTCCATCTATCTTTTATTCTTTTTTCCCTTCCTTCTTTCCTCCCGTCTCTCCCTTTGTCCTTCCTTCCTTCTTTCTTTTCCTTTGTCCTTCCTTCTTTCCTTCCCACCGTGAATGAATCTGTTCCCTCCCTCCATCTTTTTTTCCTTCCTTTTCCCCCTTCCTTCTTTCCACAATCATTTTCCCTTCCTTCCTTCCTTCCTTCCTTCCTTCCTTCCTTCCTTCCTTCCTTCCTTCCTTCCTTCCTTCCTTCCTTCCTTCCTTCCTTCCTTCCTTCCTTCCTTCCTTCCTTCCTTCTTCTTCCTTCCTTGAATGAATCTGTTCCCTCCCTCCATCTTTCTTTCCTTCCTTTTTCCCCTTCCTTTTTTCTCAATTAACCCAATCTGTTCCCTCCCTCCATCTATCTTGCATATCCCTTCCTTCTTTCCTCCCATCTTTCCATTCCTTCCTTCCTTCCTTCCTTCCTGTCGTCCTTACTTCTTCCTTCCTTTTTGACTCAATTAACCCAATCTGTTCCCTCCCTCCATCTATCTTGCATATCCCTTCCTTCTTTCCTCCCATCTTTCCATTCCTTCCTTCTTTCCCTTTCTCCTTCCTTCCTTCCTTCCTTCCTTCCTTCCTTCCTTCCTTCCTCCTTGACCCAGGAGGACGACAGGAGTGTTAACATATCATTACACAGTGACACTTGCGCAGGTGACTCCTGCAGCCGTTGGAGACAGTTGTCATTATCAGATCTGCTCCAACGTCACGGCAACAGTTCATTCTTTCATCCTTGAGTTGAGTTGAGTCGGCCCACAGAAGATGAAAGTAGTGAAAGACACAACAGACACACAACAATCTCTAATAAATCAGGCTTTAACTCAATAGGCTCTTTAAAGGGCTTAATTTAATGCCCTGTTGAGCCATCTGATGTGTTGTTGTGAAAAGGGCAAAGGGAACCATCACGGAGAAGCAGACAGTGCTGTAATTGAAGCCGGGGCAGAACATGAAGGGCAGTTTGAGTTTGGCATTTAGGCTCAATTACAGCGACGGCCTGAACTTAACAGCCAGTTATATTGTTATGTTTCCCAGAGGCCGACAGCGTCTGCTCGCTGTGAGCAATAAAAAACACAACATAAAAACATGCTGACTCACAAAAGAAGTGAGAAACCTTTGGGACGTTGCAGAGAGCGCAGAAACGGAGTCACGCTGCCGACGCTCTCCTTATGAGGCAGAAACATCTTTGAAATAATATCAGAGTGATGCTCTGTGTTTTGATGAAGATCTTCGCCAGGATGTGTTTCATAGAAAAACAGTGACACAAAACGAACGGGGGGGGTTTCTCACTGAGTCAGTGGGGTTTTTTTAATGTCACTTGGAAAAGAAAAAATAGTTTTTCTCAGTAATTTTTTTTTAGTTCTTTTTTTCTGAGTCATTTATTTATCTTTCTGTTTTTCAGAGATCAATTAAACAACAGATGCTTTCATTCCCTTCTCGAGAGCTGGGTTTAATGGAAGCTTAACAACAAACGCTTGTTAAGTTTAATCCAATTTAACTTTGTTCTAGGTTTGGGACACTGAGAGACGCTCATGTCTTAGAGATGATATCGCCATTATTATTTTATGGCACCTTAGGAAGACAGAAAGCTCATTCATTCAGATCAGCAGTGATTCTCCAGGGCGGTGGGATGGAGCTACTTGCAGGGTTTTGACGTATCTCGGTGATCCAGAAAAAAAATGACTCCAAAAAACATAATAAATACCTCATGAATGCAATAAGCTGCTGTAATGTATCATATATAGGGAAGACATTTGTCTCAAAGGTCTCTATAATCTGTGCAACATACGACTCCCTCCCTTCAGATAAGTAACGACTCCACCAAGAGAAAACCCGTTAATGGGACAAAAGGTCAAACTTCAGGAGGAGAGAGGGTTGGAGGGGGGGAGGGGGGGTCCTGCAAGATAATAAAAGAACGTATGTCTCTATATCGCACAGCAAATGAGAGCCGGACCGGGTTTTATTTATGACACGATCCTGGTTTTGGGAGGAGAGCTGGAGGCGATCGGGATCAGCCTCACTCCTGGGATCTCCAACACATCCAGCCCCCCCCTCCCCGACTCCCCCACTCCGCCGTCTCCCTCCTCCATCTCTGCGCTTTCATAATTCCCTTCTGAGAAGAAGCCAGTTCCCATCTGTGCTTTACATGCCTTTCACATGTGTCAGCGCGGCTGCAGGTGTGTGTGTGTGTGTGTGTGTGCGTCTGTGGGTTTTTGCGAACACTCGTACATTCACGCTGGAGCGGCTGGTCTTTGTGTTGTGTTTTTCACTCTGTTATTGTGCGGGTTTTCCCACGTGTGCCCTCATAATTAGAGTTGTTGCGCGGCTTTAATCGTGTTTCTCCACAATAGCTCGGCCCCCCCGCTGCGAGAAAACAGCAGCGGTTTCTGTAAGAAAATCTCTCTGCTCCTCTCGCTCCTCACATAAACCTTTGGTCCACGGCTCCGTTTCTGCTCTCGTAGGATGAAAGTTGCAGCAAATCATGTCTTTTTGTGTTTTTATTTTTTAAGCTAAATTGAGAAGCAGATGGTTGGCTGGTGAAAGGATACACGGTGATAGAGGGAGCAGGAATACAGAAACATCTGTGCAGCCAGGACGCGTTGCTTCGTGTGTTTGATTTTCATTTCACTGCCCACATTAACAGGTTAGAGCGACACTTCCTGCACATTACAGCAAAATAACACCGACTCCCCTCCACGAACGTCTCTGTCTGAATCTGGAGTCAAACCCAGGACAGGTTGCCACAGGAACCAACAACTGCACACACTCATATTCACACCTACAGGCGATTTACAGTCACCAATTAATTCATATGCACGTCTCGGGACTGTGGAGGAACATGCATTGAAACTCCACATGCTTCGAACCCAGAACTTTCTTTCCCTGAGGCTGAACAGTAAAAAAAAAATTAAAAAGAAACCACTGCAACACCGCGCTGCCATGAATATGAAAAAAATATGAGAGTATTTTTGACCCAATTTTTTGTGGCTGCATGTGGAGGAAAGTGGCATTTTAAAGACTGAATCAGACATTCATTTGTAATGAGGAGAAATCTGACATTTCAGTAACGTGTTGAAGAGGAAACTCAACACAGGTGTTAGTGGTGAAAAAAGTCAGTTTGGCTTCCTTTGTCCTGAGGTTATGGTTATGGGCTGTAGATCAGTGGTTCTCAAAGTGGGTCAGGGGGGTGAGGGGTCCTTGAGGGAGTTTAAGAGGGGCCCCAAAATTTTTCTATACATTTTTTTTTTTTCACTTTTTTATTTCTAGAATTTTTTTTTACTTTTTTTTTTTTTAGAAATTTTACCACTTTTTTTCTAGATAATTTTTTTTTTTTACTTTTTTTTGGAGAATTTTTTTTACCACTTTTTTATTTCTAGAAATTTTTTTTTACTTTTTTTTGGAGAAATGTTACCACTTTTTCTCTAGATTTTTTTTTTTTTTTTTTTACTGTTTTTTGAGAATTTTTTTCCACTTTTTTATTTCTAGAAATTTTTTAAAACTTTTGAGAAATTTTACCACTTTTTTTCTAGAACTTTTTTTTTTTTTTTTACTTTTTTTTTTAGAATTTTTTTTTGCCACTTTTATTATTTTTTTGAGAAATGTTTACATGTTTTTGGAGAAATTGGACCACTTTTTTTCCAGAAATTTCTCTACAATATTTCCAAAAAGTCACACCATTGGCCCTAATTTGAACGTACATGGACTAAAAAAGTGATGTTCTTCAGTCTCAGGACAAATGTTTGTGTATTTCTGTGTTTGCTTCAAAATGTTTTCCAATGGGGCGGACCATGGTCTAATTTGTGTCAGTTTAGGGGCCCTTGATGTAAGCAAGTCGGAGAACCACTGCTGTAGATGACAGTTAAGATCCGTGATCCGTTGCGTGTAAAATGTATCTGAAGGTTTTGAGTCGTCAGCTGCTTTGACACTCGACGGAGATCCCATCATCACCTCAGACTGGATGAGGATCTGGATGAGGATCTGACTAATCCAGTTCGCTATGAGCTTTGCATAACCTAACATGTGCTTGTCTGCAGCCACGTCACACTCCTCAATACTGATTCTTCTTTTTCATCTTCTTCTTTCTCTCAGGTGGCTCAATGGCCCGAAAAGGAAGAGGAAGAACAGCCAATGTTCGGTGAAAAGTATGACTGGTGAGTAAATGGTTGTATTTTACTCCGGGTGGGGGAGAAGAATCTGAATTCCTGAGTGTCCACAGTGTTAAGAAATAAATAAACCAACTTCCATCTTTCAGATCTCTTCATTTTCCTGCATTTTGTTTATGGGCGTTTGATATATTTCTTGTTGTATGAAAAGAGAAATTGCATCTGCCTCACAGCAGCAGCAGAGAGAGCGCAGGCAGCTGAGTGACTGACTGCACAGAAGCCAGTCGGCGCATGATTCATCGCCGCCTCTCGTACATTATGCTTTCGATTTGTCACCTCCAAAGAGGAAAAAAAGTAAAACATCTTGGCATCTGCTATCAATGAGCGAGAGGCTTCCGCTCTGTCGGACGCAGCACATTGTCTGAGTGACAGCTCCAAATCCCCGGAGCCGAAAAGAGGCAGGAAAGAGAGAGATATTGAAGCAGATACGGCGGGAGGAACAGCAGCTTTAAAAAAAAAATCCAGAGTCTACAGGATGGTTGATTTGGCATTTATAAAATACATCTCCCAAGGCGTGTCCTTTTCCACATGTTTCCCTCCCAGCAGGCTTGTTGCCTGCTTCTATGCATCACTGCTGGAAACTTGTACCATATTCTACCTGCCATGGTCCATTTGAACTGGGAAAGTATGACAATATGTCTGCCTGGGGGGGTACGGTTGTCTGAGATTGGATTGCATGCACTGTAATGATGTCAGCATTTTCCTGTATGGAGGAGGGGGAGAGGGTGTGTGTGTGTGTGTGTGTGTGTGTGTGTGTACCCTCCACCAGGCTTTGGATCTTCATTCAAGAAGCTTCAGACAAGTTGTGTAACCTGTGCATTGATATTAGTCACTGTTTCTATGGAGCTCACACATCTGCACACAGCTGGATGTGGAGCCGTTATACAGATACAGATGTATATTCAGTGTGTATTGAAAATGCAGTTTGCTCAGCGATAAATGAGTCAATTCCAGTGATTAGTGTATCGATCAGTGGACCAACAGAACATGGTTTGACATTTTTAAAGCTGCGCTAATCAGTATTTTGTTATTATTAGGGATGCAACAAATGATTACAGTATGTGTGTCTGTGTCTAAACTGGAGTTTGTGAGTTTGTTTTATCGTCTCGTTTGGCTCCGTCAGTTAGCAGTTAGCCTTTAGCTGTTAGCTGAGGAGCATTAAGCTAATTACAGAACCAGATGTTTCCCTCTGGAGCTGTCGGAGACCAAAACAAAGCTAAAAGAGGAGCACTGCGCCTCCATTCAGCAGTTAAAGTCAAACTGAACTCCAGGTGAAAGCTAACGCTGCCTCGTGAGTCTTATTTGCACGTTAGCGAAAAGTGAAAAGAGTTTCTACAGTGGTAAAACATCCATGCTGTGTTCTGTCGCCCCCTAGTGGCCAGAGAGGAAACAGCTGCAACACGGAGCACTGAGCAGGGTAAATATTATTCATGCAGCTTTTCTCTTTATCTCACATCAAAATAAACAGAATCCTGGATCCGATCCGACCGGGAGTCGACGACCTGGGACCAAACAAAGGAACAGACTTAGGCTATAAACCGTTAATCAAACCTAAATCGGCAGATTAACTGGTAATAGGACTAATCATCAGTCGCAGCTGAATTAGCTCCTGTCTATGTGCGATGTAGATTGAATCTGGGGTTTTGAAGGCAAGGCAAGACTCTTTATTTTATAGAATGAAACTCAATGTGCTTTACATAAAGACAGAACATTTAAAGAATAAAATGAAATAAAAGAGAAGAGACTTTGATTTTTGAATGAAACAGGGAGTAAACAACAACAACAACAACAGCAGCAGCAGAGTTCATGTAACAGCTGCTGTTTCATCTCCAGCTCCCGTGCTGCAGCCTCTCAGTCTCATCTCTCCATGACTTCAGTGTTTACCGTCTCAAATGTCACCTCACCAGTGTTGTTGTCATGTAAGGACCTCGGAGAAACAATCCCTGAAGTTTCCTTCAGGGACCCGCCTCGCGCTGCCGCCGCCGCCCCCTCCTCCTCCTCCTCCTCCCTCTGATCCATACACGCTTTGATAAAACCAAATGGCAAATGTCACGTCGGGAAAGTTGTGAAGACAAAATATTTATCTTGACTCGACCTCGGTAGAAAAGAAAGAAAGAAAGAAGAAGCCGTCGCCCTCCCGTCGTCAGGGGTTTTGTTGGTGGAGGTATTGCAGGGCCCGCGATGGGAGGGAGGAGAGGAAGGAGGGAGGGGGAGGGAGGGGAGGAGGCCAGAGCCAGAACGCTGCAGCAGTATTGATTTTGGGCTTGGCTTCCAAACACAGCACAGCAGCCTGGCTCTGGGATCCGGTTGCTGCGAGCGAGCGAGCGAGGGAGCGAGGGAGCGTCTGCCCGGCCAACACACTGGAGCTGACATTTTTCCTATATGATCATTCTCTGATGTCCTTGTTATCTTTCATTTGGCCCCCGTCTCTCCTCTCCTTCCTTCCTCCTCCTCCTCCTCTTTTCTCCTCCTGTGTCCTTCCCCATTTACTTTTCTATTTTCCTGTTGTCTCCCGGCTGCAGTGATCTCTCTTTTTTCCTTTTTCTCTCTCGAGGATCGGTTTCTTTCACTTTCTTTCTTTTTTTTTTTTACTTTAACAAATGAACTTTTTCCTCCATACGTTTTTCCCTCCTCCTCCTCCTCCTCCTCCTCCTCCTCCTCCATCTCCATCTAAATTCTCATTATGCTCCCTAATGGATTTTTTTTTCTTATCAGCAGAAAAAAAAACAACTCAAGAGCTTTTCAACAATATATGAAAATCAATTTGGCTAAAATGTCACTTGTGCCCCTTTAGACCTCGCTCTCGTCTGTCCTCCTCCTCCTCCTCCTCCTCCTGCTCCGTCTTGTCTTTTTTATCTCTTTCCCACCATCCCCTGCTTGCCCGTTCGCTCCTCCTCTAAAATCTGTAACAAAGCCAAAAGGCAGAGCCCAACTGACACTGCCAGTCACAGCTCTCACCACGCCTTGGTACACACACACACATGCACATGCACACACAGACACACACACACACACAGCAGCAGCATATGTCATGAGAACATCACACACATGTGCTCTAAGTCCATAGCACAAAGATCTTCCAGTGCCAGTGGCTCCGTGTGTGTGTGAGAGAGAAAGAGAGTTAAGATTAGTGTGTTTATTTGTGGATTGCAGTCTACCGTCTCCTCCCCCCTCCCACCTCCTCCCCCCCTCCCACTTTCTTCTCTATATGTCATATGAAATGGCTGGAAATCTGCTATTTCCTGTGTCTCTGAGCTCACTCCCTCAGTCTCACTCAGGCAATATGGAAAAAGAACAAACTGTCCTACTCCCAACCTAAAACAGGCGGACGAGTGCACACACAGAGAAAGAGAGGAGGGGGGGTGGGCGTTGGGAGGTTTGGGGGGGGGGTGGGGGGGGTGCAGTCCAAATACTGTAAATGAACATGAGCCAGCGCTGGAGTAGTTTATGTAACAACAACACCATATGATAATTGCAGCATAATTACATCCACTTATAACAACACAGAAGTGAGTCTGCAGAGCTGCCACTTCTGACAGGAGCTATGTGTCTTCTTCCAGTCGTCCTGCAAATTAAAAGCATTTACCTTTAAAGGGACATTCTGTAACTTCTCCTATTATCTTATTCACGAAAATCGATTATTTGGTTCTTGCACTGATGCTGCATTCAGGTGCAGTCGGGCAGACAGCCGTCAGTAACAAACCAGATGTCGTTTTAGTCACAGAAGTCGAGAGAAAGCCGGTGGGTCAGGTAAACAATACGACATCGCCATGACAGCATATTGTCACGTGTTGCAGGCTTGTTTATGCCGTTACGTGCGGCGGCTGTCGTCCGTCTGCCGTCTGCCCGATTTCACGTGAATGCAGCATGAAAAATACGATTGAGTTGCTTGCGATCTACAACCACAACACTGGATGGGAGGAATTCCTACGCAATGTACCTTTAAAGTTTACAAACAGGACTGATGTAATAAACATTAAAGGCCTCAGCAGACCTCCTCCTCCTCCTCCTCCTCCTCCTCCTCCTCCTCCTCCTCCTCCTCCTCCTCCTCCTCCTCCTCCTCGTCTTCTTCGTCGCTCCAATAGAGGACGTGGTGTCAGTCGTTTAAGGCCGTAATTAGAAAGCGTGGACGTCCCGACGACGTGCAGTTCTCTCTGCGCATTTCTCAGCAACATCAAAGGGAGACATTTGCATTTACCTCGTGCTGCTGCTTTGTTTACATTTGCCTCACAGAGACGGTATAGAAAGTCTGGGACCTCAGCCATGGTGTGGGCTTGATACAATTTACTGGATGTGTGTCGCTGAAGAGGCCGTGGCGTCTCTTAGCGCTGCAGTGTCGAATTTTATTGTAAACAAGCTAAATGTATGTTTACATTCAGCTGGAAGAGAGAGAAAAAGTGAGTCCTCGAGGGCTGACTAAAGTGTTGGATGGGTTTTTTTTTCCCCCCTCCTCCTCATAAAGCTTCTTTAAGAGCTGCACCTGTAAGATCCTAAACAAACACGGCTCCGCAGCACTCAGTGGAGGTGACTGTGTGGCCCTGCAGGTCACACCGTGTCACACTCACACAAGTGGCTCCATAAACCAAGCAAGACGCCACATATACACATAATATAGTGCATATAATTTACAACTGCTCCTGAACGCAGCAGCCACACGTCTCACCAAAACCAAAAGGACTGTCATTCACCGCCTCCATAGATTTGCATCACATAGTATCTCACCTGCAAAGTTGTTTTAAAAGGTTTAATACAGATTAGTTTCATTATCAATTAGTTGTTTGGTCAATAAAATGTTGAAAAATGTCAATCATTGTTGACGGTGACGTCCTCAAATGTCTTGTTTCGTCCACAAACCAAACATATATTCAGTTTATTGTCATAAAGGAACAAAGAAACCAGAAATATTCACTTTTTAAGAAGTTGGAATCAGAGAATTTGGACTTTTTTTCTTTAAAAAAACTAACCAAAGTGATTATTTGATTATCAAAATAGTTGACGATTCATTTAATAATCGCTAATTGTTCGATTAATCGTTTCATTTTTGCAGCTCTAATTTTATATAAATAAAACTGATCATTAATATCCCCATCATTATTATTATTATTACCTCTGATACTGTGTCCCTTTCTAGCTGTAATATTTTTATGTTTGTTGCTCCATCAATGTTTTGACGGCGAGACAGAAAATGCGACATGTGATCCGACCTTTTCATGTGATTTTCCATAAAAACAAACGTGAGAATCGTCTGGGAAGCTCCGTCGTGTGTGAATCAGCAGATAAACGTGTGTCCACACGGTGATGATGAATAGAGGATATTATACTGCAGTGATGCAACAGTGTGTCTGTAACGTATTCAGTGCTAATCTGTGGTGTTACTCTGTCTGACCTGCTGTTTGTGTGTCTGTCCCTGTCAGGGTACATCCCCAGCTACCTCGAAAAGGATGAGCCATGTGTGGTGTGTGGCGACAAGGCCACAGGTTACCACTACCGCTGCATTACATGCGAGGGCTGCAAGGTACACACACACACACACACACACATGAAGATGATGCATTAACATATTTGCATAGAGCTGTCAGTGTGTCCCGTCAGGCAGGTGTCTGATCACCGCCTCTGTTCTCCTGTTTGTTCATCACTGACACGACGTCGGAGGCAGCGACAGACCCACTGTGATTAGAGGCAGCAGCCAATGTGTGATTGAAGGGGCAGCCCAGCCCCACACCCCCCCTAAAAAAAACATTACCATAGTTATTTTGGTCTTTGTGCAATCAAACACGCACACTCAGGTGTCTTCACTCTGCAAAATAATACCTTCAATCTAATAATACAGCTGCAGCGCTGCGGCGCACGTTATGGATTTGTTCGTCTCCCTCCCACTCTGCTGCCTCCCAGCAATTAGAGCTCTTGGATTTTAACGTTTACGCAAATTGCAAATTGAGATTTGGGAGGCAAGTGAGACGCAAATTAGATTAAATTCTAGATTAAAGATCATTTTTTCGTAATTAGTTTTTATCACCCAGAGAATAAGCAGTAATGGTAGTTAAAGTGTCTCCTATCTGCCTGTCTGCTGCTACAACGTGATGTGTCTTTGTCTTTGTCCTCTCCTCTGATGATTTTATCTATGTTCACTCTCTTTCTTCTTCCCCCCCCTCCTTCTCCGCCTGCAGGGGTTCTTCCGCAGGACCATACAGAAGAACCTCCACCCCTCCTACTCCTGTAAGTACGACTGCTGCTGCATCATCGACAAGATCACCCGCAACCAGTGTCAGCTCTGCCGCTTCAAGAAATGCATTGCAGTGGGCATGGCCATGGACTGTGAGTGTCGCGTTGCACCCACACACACACACACTGCAGCACACAGTGACTCACACACACATTAATGCACCTCCAGATGCAGCTGCGACTTAAAGGGATAGTTCAACATTTGGCAGTAGGTTTGTTATCTTTATTTGTCGGTGCAAGCTATTTTTAGAACGGCGGAGCAGAGCCGCAAGCTAATGGGATTTCTTGGTTTCCCTGGTTGTGACCTGCACATTCACCACGCTATGAGATAATAACACAACATCACCATAGTGTAGCTCTGAGCAGCTCACGGCTCTGCTCCGCCGCTCTAAAAATAGCTTGCACTGACAAATAAAGGTAACAAACCTACTCCTATGACTATAGGGATTATGGCAATGGGCCAATTTTCCCAAATGTTGAACTATCCCTTTAAAGTCTGGCTTTATGCTGCTCTTTATTTAGAGCAAACATGTGGTTATTTTACACAGAGGGTGTGTATAGAAACTTTATATAGAAGCTGCCACTTAAGGCAGTATGTAAACGTCTGGCAACAAGCAAACGACTCACATACCTCTCTTTTTTTTTTGCTTTCTTTTCCTTGGCTCTCTCTCTCTCCGTCTGTGGCTCTTTTTTCTTCCTCCTCTGCCTTCTTCCTGTCCATCCTCCTCCTCCTCCTCCTCCTCCTCCTCCCAGTGGTGCTGGACGACTCCAAGCGGGTGGCTAAACGGCGCCTGATCGAGGAGAACAGGGAGCGACGCAAGAAGGAGGAAATGGTCAAAACCCTCCAGAACCGTCCAGAGCCCACCGGGGCCGAGTGGGAGCTGATCCGCCTGGTGACGGAGGCCCATCGACACACCAACGCTCAGGGCGCACAGTGGAAGCAGAAGCGCAAATTCCTGGTAAGAGGAAAAAAAAACGCACCAATCCATACGACGCACACAACGCAGGAAGCTCTGCATCACTATTACACCCAGAAATGTGCAGTTTGAAGGAGATAATTCAAGTTTATTAGGACGGAGGCCTCGGTCAGCAGCCGTAATAAGATCAGGGAACGGTCTGGCAGGGAAAAGAAGCGAGCAGACGGGAGATGAGACGAGCTGTAAACAAGTTGTAAAGAAGTTGTAAAGGAGTCAACAGATTACTGTAAACCACTTCATCAGGGCGTGAAACTGAGAGCCAGCGCATCCGAGGTGTCAAGTTATAATCTTATAATCATTGTACAGGGGAAAGGGAAAGGTCGCCGAGGTGTGGACGATAATATAACAATAACTTTATTGTTCATCTGAGGTTTAATATTCAACAGAAATAGGTCGTGACAAAGCTGTAAATCCTTAATAATCGACACAAAAACAGAGCAGAGGGTAAAAAGAGAGCGGTATCAGATACGCAGACGTTCATTAACCTCTTTAAGGAGCAAGTGGAGTAAGAAAAAAAAAAGAAAAAACCTCAATAAACAACTATCACGGGTAATTTCCCTCTGTAAACTGCTGCTGTGGTCTCGACAACAGGAAGATATGGATTATGTTCTCGCACAAACACGAACGCCTAAGTCAGAAATGATAGGGTTTCATTTTATCTGGGTGAGCTGCCACAGTAGCTCTTTATGACTTTATCGCTCTGCTGTCTCTCTCTTTATTCCTCAGCTCTCTCCAGCATTTGGGGAATAGGGAATGGGGGGGGGCGGGGGGGAGGGGGAGGGGGGGGTTTATTCATCCTAATCCCTCTGGGCTCTTAACCAGACCTAATTCCCTTCATAGTTTTCATTGACACCTTGAGTCTTTCCTTTTTCCTTTTTAATCTCTTCCCCGTCTCCACGTCTTTGTTTCCCCTCTCCTTCTCGGTCCCTCAGGGTCTACCCTAGCTTCCCCCACCCCCCACCACCACCACCCGCTTTTCCTCTCATTTCGCCCGTCTGTTTTCCGCGAGATCCCTCCCTGCTTATCTCAGCCGAGGCAAATCCTCCGTCGTGAGCGCTCATCCCGAAGTTGGCAGCGATGTTGGCAGGCGGCGTCTCTCAAACCGTCTCACGGCTGCTCGTTTCACGTTGATCCTGGACGTGTCCTTGCCCAGCGCCCCCCCCTCCCTCCCCCCCAACACGTCACTCAGACGGACACTGACCTCATGTTCTGGCTCAGATCATTAACGGTTTCTCTGCAGCACTGGATCCAAACCAAGAGCCTTCGTTTCTATATTTATATGTTACATAATGAATAATCTAAACTAAAGGCGTCTGCAGCAGGAACCTGAGGTGTAGGTGGAGGATGGGGGTTAGATGAGAGAAATGAGGGGCGCTCATCTGGAGAGGGGTTGAAAGCGCTCGCGCCGTGGTGGCAAGTATTGTGGAGGGAGTTGCTAGGCAACAAGTACAAGTTGGAGTGATGGGAAGCGGGGCCGCATGGGGATTACGTAGGTGAGGAGGTGTGAAGCTTCAAGCACAGAAGAAGATGTGTAAGAATTTCTCCAAAGAGGCCGGGTCTTTATTCTCTCTTTTTGTTTCTGTGAAACGCGTTCATTATTTTGTCGTCGTCTCCCTGCTCGGCTTCGTTCATCAGGACTTATGTTTCGGGATTAGAGGTTAAAGTTGAGGAACGTATATCTCTATAAACCCCACAAAGTTAGAGGAACTCCTCTGGGTTTTAGAGAATAAGCCCCACGACTGTGAAATACTGTATATTTTAGCCCCGAGCGGGGGGTTCATCTAAAAGGATAAACAGTTCTGTTTCAGCCTCTAACGGCGCTCCGGAGGCTGCAGCCGCTGAACCCTCAACGTCTACATTCACGCGCTAAGCCGCCGGGATGAGCCCGTTCAGCCCTGTGGGAGTCGCTGCCATAACAACGACAGCAGTGACACCACATCAAACGCAGAGATGCAGAGACTGCTTGCTGAAAAAAAACTGCCCCCGACGGGAACGCGCATCAGCGGTTTTCAATGAATTTCCCTCTAAAATAACTCTGTGTGGTAACGTTGTGTTATTATCTCATAGCGTGGTGAATGTGCAGGTCACAACTTGTCCACAAGAGCGTTGTGGAGTTGTTGGATTGTGTATTTGATGAGTTTGATGAAGGAAACCAAGAAATCCCATTAGCTTGCGGCTCTGCTCCGCCGTTCTAAAAATACCTTGCACCGACAATTAAAGGTAACAACCTACTGCTATGACTATAGGGGTTATGGCAATAGGCCAGTTTGACAAAATGTTGAACTATCCCTTTAAATTCAACACATGTGCAGCCCTGATTCGATATCCAAACAAAAACACCTTCGTCTGCGCGACGTCATCTGTTGAATCCACTCTCATCCTCTAAGGTCGAGCTGTTGAAAGGAGGCGAAGAACCAGAGCACGCAGATTATAAACCATTATCAGATTATTATTATTATTATTATATAAAGAAACTTGTCAGGATTTCATTCGTCCTGCAGACTTCTCCAACCATAACAGCCCGTCCCTTCGGTTCAGGAGTTGTTTCACCACATTTCCTGAACCTGTTTGCATTTATTTTATTTTCTCTCTGCGTCTCCAGTTTAAACCGATCGCTGCCCTTGAATGAATCAACCTCTCCCAAACAGCAACAGTTGTGATCATCACATCGACCCTGAGCTGCTCCACCGCTCGCTGCTGCAGCGTCTCAGCTCTTTCACTCCAGACTGAATCAAAACCTGCTCCGTTGTATAGTTTGGACCGAATGTAACGAAGCCTTTAGACACACACTGGTCTTCGTGCTCTCTCTGCCATCTGGAAACAGCTGGTAGCGGAGCAGATTCAGTCCATACAGCTGTGTGCGTACGTGCACGTCCACATGTCGGCCTAGAAACAGTCCTAATAATTTGCTAAGATACAGAGAAACAGACGAAGCGCTGGGATTAATGAGCAAAAACAAGACTCCTAACGAACCATTAAATGATTGAATATGTGTAGATGCATGTGTCAGTGTGCATAATTATCTGTTTTCATGTGAAAATTAACACCGACAAACAATCCGTCTGGGCTCGAACCCAACAGCGACGCAGCGTCAGGTGTGCAGCCAAGACCAACAAACCCAGTGAGAACAAAGATGGCCGACGGCAGATTTAAAGAAGGATCATAAAACCTTCTTCTTCTCCGTCCGGTGACATGTAGGACTTCACTTCACTCCTGTTTACCAGCCTACAGGCCGCTGACTGTCCTCTGGTCCCATTCTGTCTCGTGCTGGAAAAGGTCAATCCGCACTTTACGCTCCAAGAATTTTATTTAGTTTTCGCGGCCAAGTGAAGCATGAAGCCGCTGGCAGCCTTTCAAATCACACAAATTCTCCATTTTCAATAGGTTTTTTTGAACTTGTGAACTCCAACTGCCCACAAGTCGTTCTGCTGTTGGTCTCATAAAAGTTAAGCGGAGAGGACAGCTCGACCTGGACGCCGTTTAATGTTGTGCTCAGGTATTACACTAAAACGTTACAATCAGGACCAGAAACAACTGCAGGACATGTGGTTTTAGTTGAATCCAGACATTCAGACGATGAAAAATAGTTTTTGGAGCCGTGTACCTGCAGCTCTGCTCTCATGAGGTGATTGTTGTGGATTGTTCTTCTTCTTCTGCTCTCCAACAGGTTTTATCAATCATTCACTTCTGGCTTCACAGGAGCCAAGTCAGAGACACAGGACGAAGAGGAAATTTGAAACTGAATCGCACAGTTTTGTTCTGTAAATAACAGAGAGAACAAACAGGAACCAGTTCTATAACATCGTCCTTTTAGTGCTTGAAGCCTCTCGTTCCTGTCTCGGCTCGCTGTCTGGCCGTCTGCTCTCCTTCAGCTGAACTCGCCTTGAACCTTTTCACACATCAGCTTCTTCAGGTCACGGAGAAATCTGAAGGTCAAGATGAGGATTTCTTTCTCTTCTCCTCCGCTCTGTGCAACTTTAACATGAAACGAACCGTTTATATCCAACTGTGAGCTCTGAATCTCCTCAAATATGACAATTTACATTTGTCATTGCAGATAAAGGCCTGTTAACCCTTTCCTGAAGTATTTATAATATGGACACCATAGTCTTTTTTCATAAAGATCAGTCAACAACACAGACAAATACTCCTTTAAAGGGGAACCAGTGCATGCAGATGATGCCTTCATTGTCCTATAATCAGTAATTCTCCACAATCCAGATCCCTCCCTCCTTTTCTTTTCAAAGATATCTTTATTACTTTTTCATTGTATACAGGAAAAACTTTGTGCAAAAGCATAAAAGCGCCTTATACTACACAGAACGTGGTGAACAAACAAAAAAGCAACCACAACAACAACAAAACAACCCACACGGTGAAAGAAAGAAAAAGAACAAACAGACAAACCTGTAAAAAATATATTCAAAGAAGATTAATATGAAGTGCAGACAGAAAACAAACCATACAACAAGATAAAAAGCTCAAATTGACAGTTGACGGAACAGCCCTTTCCCTGGACACCACGGTCTGGTTTTATATTAAAGTTTGAAGAGTAAAAGTCACTGCTGAGTTATTATTAGTATTGATCAACAGCTCCTTTTTGAGTTAATAAACTCCGACAGCTGCGACGAGACTCTTCTCTTTCTCTCCGTCGTATCATCTGATGATGTTATCATGGAAACAAAACGCATCGCACAATTAACTTCCTTCACTCGTCATGTATCTTAATCACAGCGAACGCGGCGACCCAGACGAGCGGTTCATGAGACGACGAGACTCAAACATATACGAGCTTCATTCCTCTCCTCCGGCTCCACTGGAACCAACTCTGCAGAACTAATCCATCTGATAAAAGGTCAACAGTTGAAGCTCATCGTATGAATGATGAGACTGCACTCAGGAGTCTTCCTCCTCCTCCTCCTCCTCCTCCTCCTCCCTTCAGCGCAGATTGCTTATCCCCAAAGTGGAACATGATGGCTGCCGTTAAACTCCAAATACTTTGTTGTGTTCTTCTTCTGCAGAGACGTTTGTTTTGTCTATACATACCAGTCTGTGTGTGTCTGTGTGTGTGTGTGTGCAAAGACATAATCCTGCGTCTCCTTCTCTGCGGGCACAGCGCAGCGCGGCAGCAGCGTTTCTTGCCCAGATGGCCCGCGCGCTTCATAAACAAACATTTAACAGTTCCAGGAAAAGCACATGAGTCCGTAAGACGGCGCATATGAGCGCGTAAGCACGAGCTTAAGACGTAGGAGAGCGTTCACAAACAACACATTAATACCCATGCGCGGAGCTTAATCGCACACATTTTTGTAATTGTGTGCATTGTGTATGAGGAGATTAACCTCATTATGACATCACTTACAGCCGAGTGAGGTCACGGAGAGAAGGAACTTGTTTTCTCATCGAAACTTTTGAGTTTCACGCGTCCATCTGTCGCTCTGATTCCTCGCCGCGCGGCTGCTGCTGCTCAGATCTGTGGCTTATTCAGATTTACTGGAAACACAGACTCTTTTTTTTTTTTAACAGGCAATTTTTCACCTCTGTCAGCACTCGGGCTGCTGCGGGGTTGAGGTGGAAATCTAAGCTACATCAAGAAACCTGGACAAATAAAACCCAAACTATCTCCATGGCTGGACGCCGACCGCCGGAGCCGCCGTGTGATTTAAAAAGAAGTGTGTTAAAGACCTTGTGTTTTATTTCTGGCGTCTGCGCCGGTGGTGACCCGTGACCTGCAGCTGACCCGCCGCCGCCGCCGCCACTGAGATGTTGTCTTCTGCAGCGTGGCGTTCAGACCTCGGCTGCTCCCGTGTCTCAACACTCAGCGCGGCTGACCTCCCTCTGTGAAACCGATGCTTTGTTTTGGCTCCTGCACGACACCAGTTCCACTCCATCAGAGTTGTTATTACAGTTATTTCAATTTACCATAATTGCTAAACTTTCAGACAGAGAGAAAGAGAGAGAGAGCTGGCTGAATTCCTTCTGATTCACCCTCATTCCCTCTCTCTCTATCAAATTTCAAATTCAAATTTGCTTTATTGGCATGAACCTTACGAGAACGGTGTTGCCAAAGCATCAAGAATCAATGAAACAAAACAAATACAAGTATTATACACAGATTGGGTGTCATTAGTGAGTTGCAAGTTGTTATACAGGGTTTCCGCAGGGTTTTAAAAAGTATTAAAAAGTGATAAATCAAAAAAGCAAAATTTAATGGCCTTAAAAAGTGATAAATTTGGTCCAAAGGTATTAATTTTAAAGAATAGGTTTTTTTTTTTTCTTTTGGACAATGACTGGTTTTATTTTGATGAAATAGGCGTAATAAAATAAATAAAGCATTACTTGCTTGCGCCGCTACTTCAAAAAAAAAGGAATGATATGACGTCATATCAATTCATTGTATTCATTGGCCGCTAGAAATCTAAAATCGTCTTCGCGCGCATAGTTGTCAGGCGGATAGAAGTGCTAGTGAATCTCTTTCTGATTGATACTTGGTGCAACTCGATGTCGTGGTGGTATTAAAAAAAATCTGAAGGTAGTGAAAAAAGGTATTAAATGGTAGTAAATTGACTCAAAGATTTGTGTATAAACCCTGTTATATATAACGAAAAATATATACTGTATGTTTCATATTAAATGATGATAATAATACATAGAATAAAGATAGTTGTGATCAGCGTCCGTGCAGCTCTCTGGTGTGAGATGATCACTCCTCTACTTTTATCTCTTTCCATTTATCGTCGGAGCTCCAGTGTCTGAATAAACGACTCCGGCCTCGACGCGTGCTTTATTTCAGCCGAGCGTGAAACCATATTTTTCATCGTCATCACGGCCTCAATTCACGCGCACACACATGCACACAGACACACACACAGCTCTGTAAACATATGTGTTAGTGATTTGTAGCCGTGCAGCCCGCGGTGCTATCTGTCTGCTGACGCGGCTCGTTCCTCTCACACCGTCCTCATCTGATAAAGCTGCTTTAATTTCTCTCCCAAAGTGAAAAAAGAAAAAAGAGTCTGAACTTGTTTAAAAGTGTTGTTTCCTCCGCGATGTTTCACTCTGAGCTCCACACAATCAATTCTTCTTTCATTATTCTTCTTTTATCCTCTTTAAATTCTAAAGGCACACCCGTACTCTGAACTAAACCTTTCAGTAACATTATTATCTTCTATCTGTGCTTCACTTTGTTCTGCTCTGTATTCTCTAACACGCCTCTCTGTTGTGGCTGCTGCACTTTCATGTTGATAATATTGACTTTCCTCTTTGTTGTCAGTCAGTCGGTCGGTCTGAACAGTGCAGAACTTCCACAACGTGTTCCCACTGACGACTTAAAACCAGACTCAATCATTTTTCCATAAACAGCCGGAAACTGTGGCTTCTAGCGAATGTTCATAATCACAATCAGAATAACTTTATTGATCCCCGGAGGGAAAATCTCTTGTTACAAAGCTCCAGAGAGAGAAAAATGAAAAAGACAAGAGAGCAAAGATAAACATTTACACAACGGGAACAAATATAATCAGTATTTCCATATTTACACACACATGTACATGAAAAATCTGGAAAAAAGTAGATGCTATTTACAATTACAGTTTGCTGCTAAGCAACTAATGCTCAAATAGGAGAAGTTAAAGGGATAGTTCAACATTTTGGCAAATTAGCCCATTGCCATAACCCCTATAGGTTCGTTTCCTTTAATTGTCGGTGCAAATTGTTTTTAGAACGGCGGAGCAGAGCCGTGAGCTGCTCAGAGCTACGCTACGGAGGCTCATGGGATTTCTTGGTTTCCCTCATTGAACTCATCAAATACACAATCCAACAACTCCACAACGCTCTGGTGGACAAGTTGTGACCTGCACATTCACCACGCTATGAGATAATAACACAACGTTACCACACAGAGTTGTTTTAGAGGGAAATTCATGCAAAACTGTTTTTTAGAAAGTAGTCTCTGCATTTCTGTTACTATCCCATGAGCCTCCGTAGCGTAGCTCTGAGCAGCTCACGGCTCTGCTCTGCCGTTCTAAAAATAGCTTGCACCGACAAATAAAAGTAAGAAACCAATGGGCTAATTTGCCAAAATGTTGAACTATCCCTTTAATGAAAGTGAAAGCTAATGGAGCTCTGTGTCTGGTTTCCATCGTTTTCTCTGTATGACTTTCCCTGACAGTGATAAACTTGTCCTCATTCACATTCAGACGGCAGCTCTCCTCCTCCGCGTCACCTCTGATGTCTAATTTTCGACTGCGTGCGCTCTAATCGACCTCCTACGTTTTGCCCTCTCTCTCCTTCTCTTCTCCCGTGCAGCCAGACAAAATTGGCCAGTCCCCGGTCGCCCCCACGTCAGACGGAGACAAGGTGGACCTGGAGGCCTTCAGCGAGTTCACCAAGATCATCACTCCTGCCATCACCCGCGTCGTCGACTTTGCCAAAAAACTGCCCATGTTCTCTGAGGTGAGTGGTGGTGGAGTAAGTTGGGAGGGAGTTGGGAGTTGGGAGGGGGTGTTATGAGGGGGAGGAGGGGGTTGAGGGGGGGTCGCCTGCCTGACAGAGTGAAACAACTGTAACACACAGCAGACGCAGCCAGGATTTATAGAGGAAGTGTGTGATTTAAGAGGCCGGTTTGTCCACGAGAATCAGTAGCTCCTCTGTTGGAGACGGACCACAGCGGCCTGCGTGTGTGCGTTTGATGGTGTGTGCATGCACGTGCGTGTGTGTGAGGTAACAACTCCTCTGCGTCCAGCGTGTGTCTCCGTGGTGACCACAATCAGAGACTTAAGCTCTTGTTTTTGCTTTAATTGGCGGCCTTGTAATCAGGTCTCTTGTCTTTGCTGCCTCTAATGAGAACTTGTGTGATTGGACAATTTATAGGGCGTCTGTGTGTGTGTCTGTGTGTGTGTGTCTGTGTGTGTGTGTGGTCTGTGATGAATCACAGGAAAGGAGAAACTTCTCGCCGTAATCCACTGCGGTGTGTGAGCTCATTCATCACGGAGACTTCTGACGTCCTCACGTTCTCAATCAGCATATTTTAAAAGTGAAATTAATTCCCATTGTTCCGTTCTGGCCCCAAAAATCTCACTATTATGATGGATACTTACAATTCAGACCCGTGTGTAAACTAGAATACATTCCTCACACAGCTGCTGGATATTCTATTAATTATAGAGAGCGAGAAATTAAACCGGCAGCGGCGACGGCGGCGGATAAGGAGTTGGAGCTTTTTATTATTATTCCAGACGCCGCAACACATAATCAGTCATCGCTTTTAATAGGTTATCTTTTATTCACAATATAATAAATTGCTTTATGAAAGAAGTCTTTTTAATCTGATGAAAGAGGTGGAGCGAGGGAACCTGTTTAGCTTACATGAGATCTGCAGTGAATTACTGATAATAACGCGGTGAAACAAAGCCAGCCCACTAAAAAAAAACTGAATCTATTGCTTTCTCCACACGGTAATTGCATTATAAGCATTTACTTTAAAGCCCGCCACCTCCTCCAAGGTACAAATTTACAAGACAAATCAAGCCAATGAATGCCAATTAGTCTGCGGAGCAGCGGAATAAGAAACAAGCTCTGCATTAAGGTGAGATTTCATTCAGCTCGGCTCAGTCTGGAGATTTAATCAAACAGGTTTCAACCCACAGATTCTAATATCCATGTAAATCAGAGCGTATTAGTTCTTCTAATCTGTGTTCAACCCCGTCCCACGTCTCTCCTTCCTCACCTCCACCGTCTTCGTGCAGACGATTTGAGAGAGAGGTTCTGGGTTTTTCCAACTCTGAAAGTTGATGGTTTAGGTTTTTGGGAACAAGACATTCAGTGTTTTACGCGTCCGATACGAAACATAACAGTAAATCTGAAGTTCCTTGGAGCATCATGAGGCATTAATACTAATATACTGGTCATGGCATGACACAATGAACATGTAAAAGTCTAAATATCTGCAGCATCAGCTCTGGATGCAGTTTTACATCCTGAGGCGTGATCGCAGTGTTTCAGCTCAGGATTCAAGATTCTTTATTTGTCACATGCATAACACTTACTGTGCAGTTTTATTAAACTAACTACATTAATCTAATAACTCCCACTGTAAAGGATGTTCTTAACTGATGAAACAGTGTCACACTCAACCTCAGACATCCAATTACTGTCTTTTATTTTTGCATAAGCATTCCTGTATCACAGCTGCTATGCTAACTAGCACCTGAACAGTAAACGTGCCGGTCGCCAGGTCATCAACTGAAACGACACAAAATAAAAAACAAAATCACAACATTAATGACATGGACATATTATCCACTGTATAATCCGCATTCATGAACATATTTATAGTATTCAACATAAGTTTTAATCACATTGTATACATCTCTTAACACACCAGCTCAGCTTCACCAGGTTAATACATCCGCCCCAAATAACCTACAGGGAGGATAGCAACAAGCAGTGAAATGAAGTCCTGTAAAAAAAAAAAAAAAAAAAGTTAAAAATTAAGATAGGAGATCATTTCTCATTTCATTTCTGCATTTCATGTTATTTTTATTTGAAATGGACAGTGCAACTTCATGGACGGTAATGTAAACATGCCAGATTGTAGCCGTGGGCTGATTTCCATCTGTTGTCCCGAGCAGATGTTCCCTGGGTAAAATAGAGACACAAATTAAACCAGGTAATTAACACTGTTAAAACAAAGTGCGGACAAGCCTCAAGTGCAATTAATAATAACAAAGTGCAATCAGTCGTAATAAAGTGCACGTAGCAGCACTTTGTACCGTAAATGTGATTTTTGGGTGAACTATCCCTTTAACCCCTCAGCTGCCTTGTGAAGACCAGATCATCCTGTTGAAGGGCTGCTGCATGGAGATCATGTCGCTGCGAGCCGCCATGCGCTACGACCCCGAGAGCGAGACGCTGACGCTGAGCGGGGAGATGGCGGTGAAGCGCGAGCAGCTGAAGAACGGCGGGCTGGGCGTCGTGTCGGACGCCATCTTTGATCTGGGAAAGAGCCTGGCGCAGTTCAACCTGGACGACACGGAGGTGGCGCTGCTGCAGGCCGTGCTGCTCATGAGCTCAGGTCCGTGCTGACGGAGAAACTTGTTGTTCTACCTCTTCTTTTACTTCTACTTCTTCACCTACCTCTTTATCTCCTTCTCCTCCACCTCTTCTTCTTCTTTTCCTCTTCTTCTCCTTTTCCTCCTTCTTCTTCTTCTTCTCCACCTCTTCTTCTTCTTTTCTTCTTCTACTTCTCTTTCTCCTCCTTCACCTTCTTTATCTCCTTCTCCTCCACCTCTTCTTCTTCTCCTCTTCTCCTTCTTCTTCTCCTTCACCTTCTTCTTTATCTTCTTCTCCTTCATTTTCTCCTTCTTCTTCATCTTTTCCTCTTCTACTTCTTCTCCTTCTCCTCCTTCACCTACTTTATCTCCTTCTCCACCTCTTGTTTGTCTTTTCCTCTTCTTCTACTTCTCTTTCTCCTTCACCTACTTCATCTTCTTCTTCTCCTTCACTTTCTCCTTCTTCTTTTCCTCCTCTATCTCTTCTTCTCTTTCTCCTTCACCTTCTCCTCTTCTTCTTTTTCTTCTTCTACTTCTCCTTCTCTTTCTTCACTTTCTCCTTCCTCTTCTCCATTTCCTCCTCCTCTTTCACCTTCTTCTATTTCTCCTCCTCCTTTTCATCTTCCTTCTCCTTCTTCTCCTCCTCCTCCTTCTCTTTTACCTTCTTCTTCTCTTTCTCCTCCTCCTTCACCTTAACCTTCTTCTTTTACCTCTTCTTCTCCTTCTTCTTCTCCTCCTCCTCCTTCTTCTTCCTCTTCTCCTCCTCCTTCTACTTCTTCTTCTTCTCCTCCTTCACCTTCTTTTTTCCTCCTCCTTCTCTTTTACCTTATTCTTCTCCTTCTCCTTCTCCTTCTCCTCCTTCACCTTAACCTTCTTCTTCTACCTCTTCTTCTCCTCCTCCTCCTTCTTCTTCTTCTTCTTCCAGTAAAC
This sequence comes from Decapterus maruadsi, assembly GCA_030347415.2. Classification (NCBI taxonomy): domain Eukaryota; kingdom Metazoa; phylum Chordata; class Actinopteri; order Carangiformes; family Carangidae; genus Decapterus; species Decapterus maruadsi. Next base: position 3,733,462 of record CM064888.1, on the reverse strand, counting down.
TCATCTGTTTGGTCCAGGAGTTGGACTGTGATATAATGTAAATGTAAATCTGGTCCCGTGACGCCCGTCGTCTCAGCCGTTCTTCAGTCTGAACTGAAACCCGTTGTGGAGCCGAGTGTAATTATGATAAAAGCTCACATACATATTTATTCAGCGTTGAAAGGAAGGATTCTGAAGCTCATCCTGAACCTGATTAAAAAGCCTCAACTCTCAGTTTGCTCACTGTAAAAACTCCAACACCAGACTCTGTTACATTATGACACATGACGTGTCGCAGCTTTAGAAATAATAGGATGCAAATATAGAGAGAGAGAGAATATGTATCATCCTGGAGGAGCGGTGCAGGTTATTAAAACGTTAGCACAAGTATAAAATGGTAATAATAATCATTAATAATGATATTTCCCTGCCACACTGTAAAAACACAAAATCTTTCCTAGAATATTTGTCTTGTTTCTTGTCAAAATGGTTTGATGAGGGAAACCAAGAAATCCCATGAGCCTCCGTAGCGTAGCTCTGAGCAGCTCATGGCTCTGCTCCGCCGTTTAAAAATAGCTTGCACCGACAATTAAAGGTAACAAACCAATGGGCTAATTTGCCAAAATGTTGAACTATCCCTTTAATTTAAAATATGCTTGAAAAAAGTAAAAAGTGTCTAAAAAAAAACCTATTTTAGTCTTATTTAAAGTATTATTAGATTTGTTTTGACTAGAAATTACATTTTGACTAGAAATAAGACAAATATTCTTGCTAATATTCTAAGATTTTGAGTTATTGCAGTGCACAGTTTGTAGATCCATACACTCACATGCTCTTTTACTCCCTCCCACCTCCACTCGCTGCCTCCCCCCCCCCTCCCCCTCAGACCGCTCCGGCCTGACCTGCGTGGACAAGATCGAGAAGTGCCAGGAGACGTACCTGCTGGCGTTCGAGCACTACATCAACTACCGCAAGCACAACATTCCCCACTTCTGGCCGAAGCTCCTGATGAAGGTGACGGACCTGCGGATGATCGGGGCGTGTCACGCCAGCCGCTTCCTTCACATGAAGGTGGAGTGTCCCAACGAACTCTTCCCTCCGCTCTTCCTGGAGGTCTTCGAGGACCAGGAGGTGTGACCGACCGACTGCCACGGACACGGACGCCAAAAAAAAAAAACCCAAGAGGACGTCGAAAAAAAACCGGGAGATGGGAAGGGCCATCTTTTTTTTTTTTTATAGGGGAAGGATGGAGGGAGAGTCGTCCTCTCAGCAGGAACCATCGCATTTACAGCATGTGGATTAAAAAACTGGAAACAACAACAACAACAACAACAACAACACACCAGCAACAGGAGATTTTGTTTTTTTGAACACCCTCTCCTCCGCCTCTTTCTCCTCCTTTTACTTACCCCTATTTAAAAAAAAACCCGTGTGGGGGCCCTTCTGTCTGAGCATGATGTCTTATCTAAGCAAGAGTTGTAGCCATTTGCCAAGACGCACACTCACACACACACACACAACAAACACATGCGCACACACATACACAGAAACACACATACACAGCCACAGCCTGTTCCACCTCAGTTCTTCAGAGCAGCAACCCCCCCATCCCTCCTTCCTCCTCCCTCCTCCTCCTCCTTCTCTCTGGTTCTTTGTAGTGGTCACAGATTTACACACGTTTTTTGCAGCCAGTGTCTCAGCACCTCTCAGTATTATTTCTGAACAAGTGTTAAGGCAGATGTGGTCAAACGGTGACTTGTTATCACACTCGCAGCAGCAGAAACACGCAATCAGCAAAATTTCAGTAGAAATGCGTTATTATTATTATTATTATAATTAACTATTCGTACGTCTGCTAATGCTACCAGATCTAGCTATTATCGATTTCTCAACTCAATCTGAGCCGTTACAGCTGTTTTTTGGAGCTTCTTCTTCTTCTTCTTCTTCTTCTTCTTCTTCTTGGATCCCAGTGAAACCGGTGCTATATTTATATAAGGCTACTCCAGTTTTATGAAATTGTGTTGTCTACCTTTAAAAAAAAACAAAGGTGCAGTGCAGACCATGGCTCCATATCTACCTTCATTTTCTTTTTTTTTTTGTTGTTGTTGTCATTGGACCGGCTCCTGTGACATTACAGTACATGCACACACACACACACATACACACAGACACATACACACGCATGAGCAGACTTTGCTTAGTCATTGCCCGTGCTGCTTGTGCCAGCAACTCAGCGTCTTATGAATGACAATTAAGCCCTTCTCTCTCCAAGGAGTCAGTGCATTGAGGGAAAGAAAGACAGACAGACAGACAGAGAAAGAATGAAAGAAAGAAAGAAGAGAAGGAGACACTTGGAGGCAGAGACAGAGGGAGGAGACAGGATTTAATAGCTGGACTGTGCAGATTCAGGACCAGGGGTTAGAAGTAAATCTAGGCCTCCGAAGAGGTTTTTAAAGCAGCAACCACCAGCAGGACAGCAACACTCACACACACACACACACACACACACACACACACACATATACTCATATAAACATTAAAAAAAACACACAACATCACCTCAGAGTAACGTGAATGCCTCATTTTACTGTATACACTGCGCGTCAGTGTGGATATACAGCCCTAACCTGCAGGGTTTGTACCGAGTCCCCCTCCTCACGGACTCAGCTCAGTGTGGCCCCTCCAGGCTTCCATACACACATGCCTTTTTTTGATTTTTTTTTCGTACCATGGGCGTCACTGAGAGCAGGCAAAATGCCAAGAAGGCTACCATTTACCTCAATGCGGACACACCCCCAGGCTGGGGCGGCAATAACTGCCCCTGTGGTGTCAGGCACTACCTCACCTCTGTGGACACAGGGCAGCTGCCCACAGCCTACACACAGACACACACCATTCGAGTTGGCGCATGTGTAGATTTAACACAAAACAAATGTGCATAGTTTTTTTTTTTTTTTTTTTGCGTAGGTGCACACTTGTAGTACTGGAAAGACAAAAAAAAACACTCACAGCATACACACACACACCCTCAGTGCTATCACTTGGTTGAAATGAAATACCACTGAAGACAGGAGGGCCGGCCATCCCCCCCACTCCCCCCACCCCCCCACCCCGACCCCAGGAGGTGGTGTCACCCACTCCAGGGAATGGTATACCCATTACATTCGGGTTATCTCTCTTCTTTTTTTTTTTTTTTCTTTTTTTTTTTTGTTATTATGGGACCAAGTGTCATCTTTTCAAAAAAAGGAAATTGGATTAACTCGTTAACTCGTTTCTCGCCGCAGGAGCGTGGAAGGACAGCGTGGACGTGCAGCCCAGGAAGTGACTGAGTTGAATCAGCCTGTGTCTGTCCGTCTGCCCGTCGGATCTGGATTTAAATGTTAATTGGGGGTCGAGGGGGGGAGTTTTTGTTGGTGCATGAGACCTAAAAAAGACGGGATGTTCTCGACGACGCAGCGAAGTGGAGCCTCTTTTTAGTCTCATGCACTTTTACCACTGTAACAGTAATACGACCTGGCAAACATCCGAGGCAGACATCGCAGCTCGTTAGCCAAACAACCATCCAAGAATGTTGATTTGATTATATAAAAAAGAAAAAAAAAGGAAAAAAAAAAAAAAAAAAATCCCAACTCTGTTCATTCCAGTTCTGGGGGCCGAGCCGCCTCCGGCCGGCGTCACGCCTCGTTCACGCAGAGAGAGAATGAAAGAAAAGAAACGAGAGACTGTGGAGAAATCTATTTTATATTCGATGCCAAGCAGTAGTCGGTGGACCGGGCGCCGGGACAGGAAGTAGTCTACACCGAGGCAGAGGGACGGACGTGCAGCGGGGATCGTCACAAGGGGGCGGGGCCAAGCCTGCCTGAGCGCCGCGGCAACGTCAGAGGTCCATCACCGGCCCGACTCCGACCCGAGACAGTCAACCCCCCCTTTTTCTGGAGCCGAGCTCAGACTGAATTGCACCCCAGCCCCACCGTTATCACAGCCTCCCTTACCCCCCCCCCATTCAGCCAGGCTGGTGGGAGTTTTTGCACTACTGCAGTGGCCCTCCCCCTCCCTCCCTCACCCCCTCCCTCCCCCCTTCCTGACCTGCTCTGTGTGACAGAAGCTGTGCAGGTGCAGTGGGCTCAGTCCCAAACCTGTCTTGTTGTCAGTATTAGACCACCCGCCCCCCCCCAAAAAAAGAAAACCAGACCAGAGCTGGAGAGAGAGAGCTGTGTAGCACTTCCTCATTCTCCCTCTAGCAGCGTTCCTACGCAAGTATGGAATTTGATTTCATACATCAAAGTATGGAAAATGGGAACTATTGTATGGAATTAGATTTATCTTAACACTCGCCTCGGTTTGGTCTGATCTGAAGTTATTTGGGGTAATTATTTTGCATTGGCTACAATCTCCTGGAAATGATTTGGTGACATCACAATAATTAAAATAAACGATTAATTGCATCATTTACTTACATGATACACATGTAAATAAATACTTTTTACTTGAGAAGTCTCGAAATTAGGCTCTGGAAAAAGTCTGGAATTTGGAGATTTCAAATTTTCCCATCATCCCTCCCTGCAGCAGCGTCAGAATCTAAATCCTCCTCCACTTTTATCATCACCCCCCCCCCTTCTCCCCGTAGCTTGGCCCAGAATCACTGACACAGAATGGGATCCAGGCCTGTCCCTTGTGAGACAAGGCTGGCCGTAACTGCCCTTTAGAGCAGCGCCACCGAATGAATGTGAACGGCGAAGCAGCAGCAGCAGCAGCGACGGAGACGGAGACGGAGACGGGAACGACAGACTCGAGCGTAAGGATGTGAGAGAGAAAGAAAAGGAAGAAGAAGAAGAAGAAGAAGAGGAAACAAACAGGAAAGGAAACTGCCATCACGGACATGGATGGGTGAGAGAGGGGGGGCGACGTGGCGGCGACGTGGCGGCAGCTGTAGAGACCATGGTAACGGACACTCAGAGGAGCCGGTGTACGGTCTCTCCTCCTCCCCATGAACCCCCCCCCACCTCCCTCCTCCCCCTCCCCCTCCCCCCCTCCCTCACCTCAGACCAGGAGGACCTCCACTCCAGAGATGCAGGTTTGGAAATCCAACACAGAACTGAGAAAAACAACAACAAAAACAAAAACACTGACACGTTTGTGGTCGTTGAGCTGACGGGTCTGTGTGCGACGGTCGGGGTTCAAATGCTGCTTTACCTTCTGAGTCTGATTTAGATAAAGAGAGAAAAAAAAAAGATATATGAAATGATTATAAATCCATAAAACAAAATGAGAAGAGATGACTTTAAAAAAAAACAACAACAAAAAAACAAAGGACTCCTGAATAAAATTATTGGAGATTTTTTTTTTTTTCATTTTATCATTTTCTTATTTTTTTTGTTTTGTTTTTTGATGCTTAAACTGCTCTGTGTAAAAGAGGAAAAAAAACAGCTGTAGTCACTTTTTGACCATGCGTGCAGTGTAATATAGAAAATATTTCACTTCTTTTTCACATCTATAGTTTGTGTTGATAAGCCAACTGATCTGTTTGTCTGTGTGTCTGTCCAGTTGTCCGTCCCGACCTCTTATCAGGAGGAATTTACAACCAACAAAACAGGAATTTCTTTTCTCTTTTTTTTTTTCCTTTTTTTTTTATATTTTGTTTTCTTTTTTTAATGAAATACAACAAAACACACAAACAGGAAAAAAAAAATAATGCAACCGAAACTGAAAATACAAAAAAAAAAATACAAAAAAAAAATTACAAAAAAACAAACAAACTGAAACACAATCTTGTCATACCTCACACAACACAAAACTCAAAGGAACTTGGGAGGAGTACTATTTTGCAGGCACATGTGAAAGTTCAGAGATGCATATATAGATTTAAAAACAAAACAAAACAAAAACAAAAAGTGTATATGTAAAGATAATATGTGCTTGTGTGTACGCATCAGTAGAAGTTACAAAAAGGACTCTTCCCTCAAGCTTTGGTGCTCTCTTTACTCCCCCCTCCCCCCCCCATATTTGGTCCTCGCTGCAGCAGCACGAACACATTGTGAGACGTTTGAGGACCCTCTGCTAATGTGAGCACTTCTCCATCTTTTAAAGGCACAGTCTGCATAACGTACATTTTAAAAAGAGACAAAAAAAAAAAAATGTGAATAGCCCAGAGACTGAGGGAGCGTGGCTTTTTTGTAATGGCTGAGTGTTTTATGGTATTGAATGTAGCTGACAGGAGCGGGCGGGTGGGACGGGGAGGGAGAGGGAGGGAGGGGCGGGCGGGGGAGGGGGGGGGGCGGCTGGACCTGAGCCCGGCACCCACAACCTAACTTCCACACACCAGCAGAGAGGATAGTGGTGTCACGTAGAGGTTACAAACAACCAACAAAACTGAGAATATATATATTGCCCATCTGCAAGGTGCAATACTATGTTATGTATTTTTGTATGTTTTGATTTTATTTTCATTTTGTTCATTTTTTTTTTTGTTTTCTTTTGGTTTTTTAATTTTTTTTGGCCATAACCAAGGATGTAAATACATAAAACATGCAACTCTTAAGATTTTATTGCAACAAAAAAGTCAATTTAACCGCTCCATCCCACTGTCATGTCAGAGGAAAAATGAAAAAACAGCGAAAAAAAAAGCAAAGTAATGTGTAAAGCTTCTTACATCTGTACGTGTGCACTCTCTCACGTGCATGCAGATCCATATTCAGAAGTGCCCCGTGACATTAATCATGAACCCTGTGCCTCCTCTTGTTTGCAAAGAGATTCGTATCCCTCATGTTCTCATAACGACATGACACGCTAGACATGAATGCCTATAGATGTGCGTATGTGTGTGTATGGTGTGTGTTGTTCACCTATGGAATCGGATTCAGTTCTTCCAAACTATTGATGTGAGTGTCGCCGGCAGCCACGGTGGCTGAGAGAGGAGGAAGAGGAGGGGGAGGAAGAGAGAAGGGGGAGGGGGAAGGGAGCAGAAACCAAACAGACAGAGAGCAGGTTATTATATGAGGATGTATCTGTCAGCTCACCTGGCTGCTACACACACACACATTATAGTTGGGGGGAAAAAAAAGAAAAGAAAAGTGCAAATTGGATTTTTTTTTTTTTCCCATTTGTCCACCGGCCGACAGCCCCCCAGGAGCCGGACTGAAAACCTACAGTTATAAAGTGTCTTTCCATTCATCGACCGGATCAAAAACAAATCTAAAAAAGTTCTTCACCCGACCCAAAGATCAATGATTTTTTAAAAGCTGCAATATCAGCGAGCGCCTGTTGTTACAAAGGGACAGACCTGGATAATCTTTAAAGGGATAGTTCAACATTTTTGGCAAATTGGCCCATTGCCATAATCCCTATAGTCATAGCAGTAGGTTTGTTACCTTTAATTGTCGGTGCAAGCTATTTTTAGAACGGCGGAGCAGAGCCGTGAGCTGCTCAGAGCTACGCTACGGAGGCTCACCCAAGGATTTCTTAGGTTTCCCTCATCAAACTCATCAAATACACAATCCAACAACTCCAAAACGCTTTGGTGGACAAGTTGTGACCTGCACATTCACCACGCCATGAGATAATAATAGAGCATTACCATACAGAGTTATTTTAGAGGGAAATTCATGCAAAACAGCTGAGTTTTTCAGCAAGCAGTCTCTGTATAAACAACTCTGTGTGGTAACGTTGTGTTATTATCTCATAGCGTGGTGAATGTGCAGGTCACAACCTGTCCACCAGAGCGTTGTGGAGTTGTTGGATTGTGTATTTGATGAGTTTGATGAGGGAAACCAAGAAATCCCATGAGCCTCCGTAGCGTAGCTCTGAGCAGCTCACGGCTCTGCTCCGCCGTTCTAAAAATAGCTTGCACCGACAAATAAAGGTAACGAACCTACTGCTATGACTGTAGGGGTTATGGCAATGGGCCAACTTGCCAAATTGTTGAACTATCCCTTTAAGCGCGTCTTCCTGTCCATGTTGTAATTGGTCTTAGATGATGGTTGGTTTCCAGTTCTCACCGGTTTGTGTGGTTTTCAGGCCGGCTCCGTGGCACCGTTCAGCTCATCCCTCCATGGAAGTTTATGATCCTGGTTGTTTTATTCTCGCATGTTGACACATTGGACAAAAGGTGGTGATTGTCTGTGATGTTTTGTTTTGTTTTGTTTTGTTTTTCTGGGGTTTAATGGTTGTGTTTGGTCCCCTCCATGCCAAATGTAGAGTTTGTGAAGACATGCAAGTAGCAAGATGTCTATGCAATTTCCCTCCGACTCCCTCCAACATGAGCTCAGTGTAACAACAACAACGAGCCACTTTTTTTTTCTTTTTTTTTTTTTTTGCTCATGAAAATCAAATTCGGCCTGGTTTGAATTCCAGAGGTTCTTTGCTTTGACCTAATGACCCTTGCTACTCTGTGTGGGCGAGGGTCCGGACCGGCCCTCGGGGGTCGCTAACCCTCGGCGGTGGTGGTCTCGGTCCCAGAGAACCAGACGTACAGTAGGAGGAGGGGAACTGGGGCGGGAGGGGGAGGGGGAGGGGGAGGGGGGGGGGGTGTTGTTGTGGAGAATAAGGAATCTACGAGATGTGCTGTTGTTTGTAAACTGCTCACAAAGTGGTGTGCGTGTATGTACATGTGTGTCGCTGCTGTTGTTGTTGTTGTTGTTGTTGCGTTTGGGTTCTGCTTCTCTGATGCAATGCTCTCATCGTCCGGTGGGTCGAGCACTTAAACATTGAGCCCCCCCCCCAAAAAAAAATTCTCCCCCTCTTTACCAGACGTATGTGTAGCTTTAAGTTTTTCTACCCTGCGACCAACTTAATGTAACGTTAGAGAATTATTCCCGGTGGTCGACGCCGCTCCGTGGGGGGGGTCCACACAGCAGCAGAGGCAAGTTTACTTCACCCCCCCCACCCTCACCCCCCCCTCACCGCCTCGACTTCTGCTCCTGTGATGTGACATAAAAGATTTGATCTGATTGGGAATCACAAATCTTTCGAAATAAAACATTAAATATTAAAGCCACCTCCACGGGAGACGGTCGACGCCATGATGACCATCACTTCTACTAGAGCACTTATGTGAAAAAGCACTTTGAACGGCCCAAACAAGAATCTTTGAGACAAGATTTAAAAAAAATAAATAAATAGATAAGAATCTCTGTCTATAAATTGCACCCAAGCCAAATGCCTTTTGCACCATTTAATGTTTTTTTTTAAATTAGAGAACAGAGACAGTTTAAAACTAACTCTAAAGTTTACAACGACCTTCTAATGAAGTGCAATAAGTGAGTGAGTGAATCATTGGATCTTTTTTATACGTAATAATAATAATCTTTAAAAAGATAAAAAACCCACCTGTGTGAGAGCATCAGATAGACCCACTCCAGACACACACACAACATACACAACACGCACACATGCACACACACAAACAAACACGGACCACTCTTTGTGACTGGGTAAAGGAAGCTATTGAAGGATTCTCTCAGGTAAAAGAACATTTTCTAATAAATGATGATGAACCTTAGACGAAAAAAACCATTGGTAGCTCATCTTTTCATTTGTCTCGATTCTCGATTTTCCAATCAGCAGTGTTCTCTCCTTTTTTTTTCTCTATTATTATTATTTCTCCTCTTGTGTGTTTTCGGAGCCTGGACGTGAGTCAGGACACCAGACCACCGTCCAGGCTCCAGAACGCCGGACCCTCCGAGTCGTCTTGACTCCAGCCGTTCAGATGTCCGATGCCCTCATGTGCTTTCTTAACCCTGAATGCAAACACATTTCTTTGGTTGTGCAGGACGTGGGAGTGTCTGTCCGCCGTGTGAGTCCTGTCCGTGTGAGTTGTGTTTGTTGGGGTTTCGTTTGCTGCGCTGTGTCCAAGCCCATTCCCTCCAGGAAGAGACGCAAATAAATAAATAAAAATGTCAGGAACGACCAGAATAAAAACGTTCTTGTGGTAAATCTAGATGATTTTTTATTCAAAGCCACATATTTGACTTTTTTCCACAACCTGAAAATGAAAACTATTAGTATTATTTTTGCCATATTTAACATTATTCCTATTGTCTCATTGATTTAAGTTAATCTTCCCTAACCCTTTATCTCTATCTATTATTCCCACTGGCAATGGGCTGCAACACCACAGTCAGTTTTTTATTTATTTTCTTCACTCAGAAGCTTATTTTTATTTCCAAAATGTCCAGCTTTCAGCATGTGATCCTTAAAATAAATCACATTGTGACTTTTCTCATAAACAATGTACTACAGTAAATTCAGCTGAGGCGTTGCACTTTCTTCCCTTCACGGTCAAAGTGCCAGCAGCAGCAATACTCAGCTCCCCCCCTCACCCACTTGGCTAATGGTGGACATAACAGCAGTACATGGCTCCCGTCCAAGCCGGGCACCATCCACCCTCAGGGCCGGGGGGGAGGGGAGGGAGGGAAAAGAGGGGGGGCACAGAGGAACTGGCTTTGTTCTTCCATTCCCAGGCCGCCTGTTCTATTTCAGTGTGCTTTACTGTCCCACGTTGTGATTCACTGGAGAGGTTGGCATGGCTCGAACCGAGGCTGTGAGTGAACCGACGGGTGACGAGTTAAAGGACAAACCGTCATTTATGAGCGGCGGACGGTTCGATTCCAGCAGCAGCGTCCGTCCCATCATGCTTTGCTGTGGTGCAGCTGGTGCAGAAAGAAAGAAAACAAAAAGATCAAAATGTTGAATTTGATCATCTTTATGCACAGCTCCACTACTTCCTGAACTTCAGCCAGCTCCTTTATTTCCTGTCTTACATTATTGGACAAACTGATAAATCCAGGTGTGTCTGACCTGGATTAATCAGTTGGTCCAATAATGTAAAACAGGAAATAAAGGAGCTGGCTTAGACTCAGGAAGTAGTGGAGCTGTGCATAGAGCCCATGGAAGCTGCAGCAGAGACGTGAAGAAGCGATCCACCCTCCACCACCAGGGGGCGCCGATGTGGAAGAAGACGACGTCAGTCACGCGCCAGGATGGATCCAGATCCAGACCCAGATCCAGATCACCATGACGGAGGCAGCAGATGAGATGATGAGGGAACGTGTGGAGCGGTGACGCTGGTTTCTCCTTTAGTTTGTCGCCCGTCCGTGAACGCCACAGCCGCCGCGTGCATGTGACCGTCGGTGCTCATCGACTGTGTTTGGTGTGTGAACGTTTTGTTTGTTTGTTTGTTTGTTTTTTGCTTTGGACGTCTGTGCTGCTGATTTCTGATCGACCTGCTTCAATCTCACCCCCCACCACCACAACCACCACCTCCTTCATCGCCCCCTCCCTTCCCTCTCCCTCCTGCCTCTCCCAACTGGAAGCACCTTTCGAGGCCGCAGCACGTGACAGAAGTCTGTAAAACAGAGTCCTGTCGTAGACTTGCATCATTTCCTTTTTTGAAGAATGTAACAAATGTTGTGTTCAGGAGGCCGACAGAGAGTACAACTTAGGGGGGAGGGGTGGGTGTGGGGGGAGCCATTTGTATGTGAGGGTGTTTGCGATTGTGAGAGATGAAACCTGAATTGCAAGAGTGGGCAATATTTCAAAAGAAAAAAGCTGCAACGATTCCCACAACAACAACAAGAAAGAGAAAAGAAAGAGAGAGAGAGGGCCGGAGCTGCTCACAGCTCAGTCGCAGTCCAACGCTTCGCAATCTGGTTTCTCTTTTCAAATGATGGCCTTATTGATCGCTTTCGTATCCCTCCTCCTGTGTGGCTTTCTTCTAGCCATGAGATTCATAGGGCGCCACAGGGCTCATTATGAAGCCTCGCACTTGGAAAACACACGCTGCGCGGTTTGATCTCTGGTAAAAGAGTGTATTAGTGCGGGCGGGGTGAGGAGTTCTGCAAGTTCATTTTTAGGTTGTTACACATTATTACATAACTGGATCAAAGCCAACGCTCCCCGAGAGGCCACATTAGCAGGAAAATAAAAAATCACGAACTAATACTAAAGCCAGAGAATATGGGAGTGTGGCCATCGCTCTTTATGAGTTTGTTGTGAAAACACAGAGTCGCACAGCTGACGAGAAAACGCTGCACCACCTCGGCCACTGGGCGTCATGAGGAGCTTTGAGTGGACGACTGTTCTGGAGCTTGCAGCAAATCCCAGAACAGGACTTAAAGGGATAGTTCAACGTTTTGGCAAATTCACCCATTGCCATAATCCCTATAGTTTTAGCAGTAGGTTCATTACCTTTAATTGTCGGTGCAAGCTATTTTTAGAACGGTGGAGCAGAGCCATGAGCTGCTCAGAGCTACGCTACGGAGGCTCATGGGATTTCTTGGTTTCCCTCATCAAATTGTATTTGAATGTGATGAGGGAAACGCGAAATTACCGTGCACCTTCGTTGCGTTAGCGGAGCAGCTAGCTTCTCTGACCCGCCGATCTAAAAACAGCCTGCACTGATAATTATAGATATTAAACCTACTCCTAAAACTATAGGGATTATGGAAATCGGCAAATTTGCCAAAATGGTGTGTTTCCAGTAGAACTCAGAAGTCATATTTTCCAAGTTCCCAGTTTCCACAAACTTGGAAATGTCAGAATAAATCCACTAACTGCTCAACGGTGAATAAAAGTCACCTAGTCTTGTATTTGTGGCAATAAATCAGTCGTAGCGACGTGTTGTGCAGCTTCTACCTGTCGTCATGTTGTTATGTGGCTTTCACATGCAAATAATCACATAGTGTATGTTATCGGCTGGTGTTTGTCATTCCTGGCTCTGAGCTCCGACTCCTGAGGTGACTTGAATGCACCATGAGAGGACTTACAGCTTTGGTGGTGCAGCGTCAGCTTGCAGAGGTGTTTTGTGCTGCTCAGACTATCTGCAAGGAGATTTATAGCCGTGCCGTGCGTGCATATTTTTGTAAGCGGGTGGAAATCACATGCCTAGACAGCTAAGAATGTACACAAAAGAGCTCGTTTATTCAAAGTCTATCAATCAGAACTATCGGTCAGAGATTAGATAAATGACTTGAATTGTGCTGTGGTTCAGGGAGGGAGGGAGGGAGGCGGGGGGATCTGTGCTGATGAGAATTTAAAAAAAATATGCAATGTTTGTCAGGTAGAACATAAGGTTTTGAACTGGTTCAGAACTGCTCAGGTTTGATAAACCGGCCTCATGAGGTGCTTCCTCTCCTCCCTCCCTCCTCTCTTTCTCTGTCTTTATTCCCACGTGCTCCCGCTCCAACATGTCTCCTCCTGTCGTCCTCTGTCCTGTCCTTAGAGCACATACACTGTTAGCTCTGCTGGCACATGCAGTAGCTACATACATAAGCCCACTGTTTGTTGTATGCAAACCTGGAAGGAAAATGCTCTCTGCTCAGCTTAAAACCTAAAAAAATAAAAAATAAAAATAAAAAAGCAAAAGGGATCAAACTACCAACCATATTCCGCTCTATAGCAGGTTCAAGCCACTTTTACACAGCACCAGCAACTCACCAACAACCACCTCTTGCAGGCTTCATGTCCGCTGCCTGTTGGATCAACACAGAGGACCGGGTGCTGCATGGACAGGAAGCTCAGCATGTTGGTTCTTCAAAAAGCTTCTTCTTTTTTTTGTTTTCAGCAGAAACCTGGTGCAGGTGGTGGGCTCTACAGTTGGTGCTGGTAGATGTTTCCATGTTGTACAAATGTCTATGAGCTATTTGTGTGTGTGTTCACTATTTTGCTATCCACTGTCCTGTCAGAAAATTAAGAAAGGATTGAAAAGACAAATGCATCAGAGAACGTGTGATAATCGAAGAATCTGAGTGAGTGGTTCAAGGTCTGGACAACACATTCAACCGTTGAGAAAAAAAAAAAAAACAGCCAGGTGAACCTGTGTCCGGTTCACTTTTTAAGATTTTTGTTGTTTCTTTTTCTGTCGTTTTTCTCTCAAGGAGCCTGAAAACACACACAAAACTAAAGTCTGTTACTTTAAACCAGCAGTAGGTACAGTATTTCACAACGAACATCCTGACAACAACCAGTTTTTATTACTTTTTGTATCACTCCTTCAAGAGTTCCTTGCTACACTGTGACTGCAGGGGCTGCTGGGAAAACTATGGTGTGTGTTCTGCAGACACTCAGGGGTCACGACCTTGTCCGGGTCGGGGTCAGGGTCGGGGTCGGGGTCAGTTGGAAGGTGCCAAAGACAGGATGTGAGGTGTGTTTTCAGTGTCAAGTTATGTTGAAAGTTTGTCAACCTGTTGTCACAGCTCTGCATGATGCAAACCACACAGTAAAAACCTCCTGATGCGGCCTGGAGACGTCGCTCCTTTCAAACCGGATGTTTCAGCCACTCGGCGCTTCCTTAACTGCATGAGTAAAAAAAAAAAAAATTGAAGGCAGTCCTCTAAAAGACAAGATGGGAGGACAATGGGAAAGGCCCGAACCAAGAGAAACCCCATGTAATATCGATGTCGGTCGAATGCAAAGTAAGAAGAAGGTCTTTACAGTCAATACACGACTGTGTTATAGTGGAGATAGCACAGTCAGATTAGCGTCCTGCTCACCCCGGGTATCGGCTGCACTATTAATCAGGCAAAAATCTATTTATGTGGCACTTTTTCATGCAATTCAGAAAGAAAAGACTGGAATCACAATCAACGGAGGCAAAATAGACAAAATATTGATGAAAATGTAAATTTGATAAACAACAGAAATCTTCGATCCACACCAGAATTTAAGAGGCTGTGCAGCAGGATCAGGAGAAACCTGACAAGCATATTTTTTGGCTTTTTATGATTCATCTCTCTTAATCTCTTTTGTTTCTTTATGCGAGAAGTTGGGCGTCTGAAACATCCAGGTTTGAACACCGTCGGCCATCAGAGCTGCCGGGCTGTGACGTGCAAAAGAGAGGTTCCTATAGAGACAATAATAATAATAATATTAAGAGCCCAAAGGGAATAAAATCTGATATAGAGATAAAACACTGCACCTACAGTGTAAGAGAAAGGCTACAGGTTCAACCCAGGCTGCAAAACAACAGGAAGAGTTCACAGTTTTATGGCCACTCACTGTTCAAAGAGTAGAGGTCGTCCTCGGTCTCTACTATCCAGAGGTGCCACGTAGTCGTCAGGGTAACGATATGATGTGATGTGATGATGTGTGAGTTGCCCTGATGCTACAAAACCTCAGCTTCTTCAATGTGGTGCAGGTCGAATTTATCAGTATCAATATCTGAAATCTGAAACTCTTTGATTTTTACGACCCAGGTTTTTTCTTCGTCACCTGTTTTCTGTCTTTGTTTAACTCTCAGATGACATCACTGTCGCCATGCAGGCAAAAGGAACAATATTCAGGATTCATTCCCATGATGCACAGGGGCAAACAAAACAAAACAAAACATGCAAGCAAGGAGATACAGTCAGAGGAGCTTTATAGGCAACGCTCGGGGTGACACTAAACACACGCTCTGCCGTCTTTCAAACAAACAAAAACAAACACACATACGCAGGAAAACCTCCGAATATCTACTGTGATCTCCTCTCACACCACCCACCTTCATCACACCAAACCCCGCCTCCTCCTCCTCCTCACCGGGACCTGTCCTCCCTGCGATCACCCAATCCCCTTCTCTTCCTCTTCCTCTTCCTTCTCTTCCTCTTCCTCCCAACACGAGTCCAGTGGGTGGTGTGATGTCAGGTTTTTGTGGTGGGCTGCTTAACGACAGGTCCAGACAATCAGCGTGTTTGTAAATGTCAATGTGTGATTTTCAAATCTTTGTTTATGGTCAGGGTTTTAAAGGAAGATATTTTTATGGTAATTGTCGCTGGTCTATTTTACTATATATTTATGTAATAAATATGTGACTAAATCTACATCTCACTGGCTCTCTGGTCTGTTATTGGCTCTCGGTCCTGCAGCCATGCAGCTCCGTCATGTGCTGGAGGGTTTTCATTATTAATGGACTAATAAATGAAACCAACCAAACTCTTGTTTCTTGTTATGACCTCATTGTCTCTGTGTTACATGCTGTTTGTTAATATAAAACATTTTGATGACTTTATATTTTAATCACTTACTGCTGAAGTCACTGCGGGATATTTGCTTAACGTCAGACTGTTATTTTTTATTCATGGTTTGAACAACCGAAATCATCTTAATATAGTTTTGCATTGTCTCCCTCAGCTTCTCTATGGAGCTCCAGTAATAGGTCGGTGTCAGCCAATCAGAAGAGAGCAGGCTCTGCTGCTCTCCTCTGATTGGCTGTTTTCTGTTTCTCCAATAAAAAATACAATAGATTTCAGAATAAAACACTCAGAAACCAAATCCTGCAAGTGTTGGATGGTCGGTCCCAGTGGGCGGGGCATGGTGAGTGGTTTGTTGTGACATCACAAAGTTACAGGAAGTCCTGCGTGGGAACACAAACATCTAATTTTAGACTATGGAGCTTTAATATAAAATCCTGATTCCTACATCATACCAATTTTAAAACATGTGGTTCTGAGTTGATCATAAGACCTACATGAAACATTAAAACCACTTTAAAACCTCACTCAAACATGCTCTGCAGTTCCTGACACAGGTTCAGCAATAATAGATGAAAATGTAAATGCCCCCCCCCCCCCCCTGTGTACCATAATCCAAGATGAGCATTTAATCCTACTTAGATTGAGGACAGCTCTGTTTGCCTGCAGTATGCGAGCAGTAGCACCTCCCTTTGGTGAGAAAATATTTGCATAATTGAAGAACAGTGTTCTTTTTACACTTGCATGCAGAAGAAGCATGTAAAGTCAGTGGGGCTGAGCTAATGACTAAATGAGGAGTAAACAAGGTTTGTCTGGTCAAATCAGCGTCGGGGAGGAGAGACGGGCACCGACAGCACTGCTCAGTTCATCAGCACATGTCACGGCACATCCTGTCTGACTTATTGACAGATCAAATCAGATGTCTCTCACAGCGCTGTGAGGTTTCCTGGTGAGAAACAGCCGGTCACAGACTGCGACTGCTAACTCTTCACCCCGGAATGATTTCAGCATCACAGATGGGAAAGCTGCTGGCCTGCACGCTTAGTCCCAAAAAAAAAAAAAGCTGTTTAATTCACTGGATCCCTGCTGATAATTTGTTATCGCCCCCTCAGTGAACTCCAGTTTCCCCTGTTTCACTCACACGCAGGAAAAAAAAAAAAAGATAAATCAACATTATTACACCTACCTTGTAAATCCTCATATCACGGCTTCATGATCCATCATTTTGCAGCAAGTTGTGGCAATTTGGATTAGGTTAGCAGCTCTGCAAATTGTAGAAAGCCTGTCATCAGCTCCCTTGTGACACCTCTAACTCAAGACAGGGCAAATATGGAGTTATAGCTACATCCTTCTGGAGGCTTTGTGAAGAAAAACTATGCACAAGTAAAATTGTATAAGGCAGAGAAATGTGTAGTTGCTGAGCAGTGACAGAGGAAAACAATGATGGAACGCTAATGTGGAGTAAAGGTCTGTAGGGGAAATGTTAGTGTATACAGTAGACGGTCACATGAAGGTCACATGTCCAGCGTGACAGTGTATCACCATCTGGTGGTCGAAAGATAACGCAAAATGTTGTTGCTGTCCTGTGAAAAATATTCATCTTTTTTTTTGAATAGTCAAATAAAAATGGAGCAGATTTCAGAATAAAACACTCAGAGAAACTAAATCCTGCAAGTGTTGGATGGATGGTGGGTCCAGGTGGGAGGGGCATGGCAACTGCTTCGTTGTGACATCACAAAGTGACAGGAAGTCCTGACTGACATTTCTCTATGGACTGATGCTACTTTTTCACACAGTGTTAATATAGAGCCTAGAGCTGCTTTATAATCATGGACATCTACCTTTATACTGTATGGAGCTTTAACACAAACATCTACTTTTATTTTGAAGGAGCTTTAATACGAACATCTACTTTTATTTTGAAGGAGCTTTAACACAAACATCTACTTTTATTTTGAAGGAGCTTTAATACAAACATCTACTTTTATTTTGAAGGAGCTTTAATACAAACATATCGATCTTTAATCAAAAATAATTATATTTAATCTATAATAAAATCCTGCTTGAACTTCTTCCTTTACAGAAGAATGGGACCTTTAAGAAAATCTCTTTAAGAACGAGTGTGAAAAGCTACATCATGTCGTCCTTTCATGCAAAGTGAAAGGCAAACAATTTTGCATTTAGTTTTCTGAACCATTGCCTAATATGAATATAATGACTTTAAAGATAGTAACCAACAGCTGTTGCCCTTGACCTGTTCATTTTTCAGGATGACACTTGTGTGTTACCATTCTTGTCACATCTTTTTGCGCCGCCGCGCCCTACTTAACAAGGTCAGTGTTATATGACCTGAAAAAATCTCTGAGATTCCTCATTGTGCACGCTTCACTCTAACCGGCCTGGATAACATGTGTTTTGAAGGAATAACTATAATCCATGCTGCTCTGTGGAACAGGAGGAATAGTAGTTGTAGTTGGTCAGTGAAAGGTCAGATCTGACTGGTTGGGAAAAGTGTGTAATTGGGTCTGTTAGTGTGTAGTAAGTGATGTGAGTGAGTGACTGTCTGGAAGACTACACTTCCCTCGGAGCACTTTTTTTTTTTCTATTAATTTGGAGGAAGGCAGAGAGTGAATCTTTTCACATGAAGTCCGTGGTGTGGGTGGAAGCTGTTGTGGGGGCTGTGATCTCACAAAGGCAGCTTTTCCGCCAACCAATCCCTGCCTGGCTACTTGGACGATAGCCCAGCCCTCTCGGATCACCCTCCTCCTTCCCTCTCTCTCTCTCTCTCTCGCACACACACACATATACGCACACTCTCACTCTCTCTCTCTCCCATACACACACTTCATGCTCCATGCTCCGTCATAGCAGGAATTTTCCACTCAGCAGCAGGAGAACATTGCAGCCAGCTGTGCTGTCAATTGCAGTATATGCTGCAGAGACTCTTTTTCATCCTGCCTGCTTTTCCTGGCTTTCCTCGTGTGCACAGTTCACACGCACACGACGCACACACATGGGTGTCCTGTGCGTGATCCATGCACCTCAACCACATCCACAAAAAAAGACATTTCTGTTTGCACTTTTACTTTTAGGTTCAACTTTCCTTGCAAAAAAATAAAAAAAAATGGCTGGAGAGAAGTTCATGCAAACGTGAACTTGTGCACTCTGCACACTGTGTACCAGGACAGTGGAGCAGAAGAATGCAAATCCAACTATTGGGACCCAAGGGAGACAGCATGGCCTAGTAATACCTCCCCCTCCGTCTCTCCCTCTGTCTCTTTCACTCTTTTGTACGCTCACTCTCTCCTTCTACAGAATCTTACATGGATCCGCTCCAAGAGTAGCTCTCTCTCTCTCTCTCTTTCTCTCCTCGTCTCTATTTCTCAGTCTGCTAATCCTCGCAATCGATCCCTCTTTTGTGATGCTGAAATCACGTCTAAACTCTTGAAAGGACATCAAGGACACATTGCATGTAGCATGAAGCTATGTGTTCTGTATACATTAGAGGCCTCTTATGTAAGTGTGAGCACACACACACACAGATACACACAGACACACACACAGAGAAACAGACACACATACTCCCTCTCCCCTCCCTTTCCTGTTGCCCATGCATTTCCATGCTTCCTCTCAAATCAGGTCAGGTGAGGACGGCAGAGCGAGAGAACTGGCCCTATACAACCCTGTCATTGAAAATACATACGATATCTTCTTGGAAGCTCGCACCACGCAGGGGGAGTCAAAGGGAGGGAAAGGGGGTATTTGAGGCATATTTTTTATAAACATTGGCTGGATCCTTGAATGCACAGGGAGTGAAAATAAATAGATTCTGTACATGAATCTTAAAAGCCCCACTCTGAAGTAGGAGTATGGTGCCGTCTGGTTCAGCTTCATCTTGTTTCTGTCTGTGCTGATGATTACCCAGGGTTACCTCTATATAAATTATATGGTGTAAAGTTTTATAGAGCCTACAGTCTCTGGTCTGTGGGGCTGTGTTTCATGGTTTAGGTTGGTCGGGCCCTTTACTTCTAATTATAAGGGGGAATTCATGATGGAGTTGTCGGACAGTTTGGGATTCTTCTTCTTCTTCTTCGCTTTCTAGACGAGACGATCGATGCCACTCTCATATCTATGCATTAGCCTACATATGGAGGAGCCAGGGCCTGGAGGCTAATACTTTAGCATAAAAACAGAGATCAGGAGGGAATAGCTGGCTCGTCTGGCTCTCTGTAACATTCAAATAAAGTTTTAATGGCCAACATTAAGACCCAGATGTACTTTAAAGCTCACAGGTTGTTTATTACTTTTAAGCGACTTTGGGAACTTTTTTCAGGGGGGGCGAGCAAGTGTTTACATCCGCGATCCTCCAAAGATGGCGGCCAACGTCCAACGGCGTGACGTAACTTCACATTCTCTATACGTGATCAAACTCTTCTTTATCCAAGATTTTTTTTATGTAGCACAGGTTTGATGTTTGCTCTCAAGTCCAAATGCTAAGCTAAGCTAGTCATAGCTTCATGTAACTTCACATAGATGAGGAAAGACGTTCAATAAATGCATTTCCCAAGATGTTTAAGCTTTTTATTTTCCATGCATACAGTCATATTCAACCATAAAACTGTTTCCAGTCTTTATAGCTTGGAAAAGTGCTTTTCTCTTTCAACGTGACAAAGCCAAGTCCATAAAGATTTTTTTTTTCTTTCTCTTCCCCGTTTGGTTTGGAAGAACTTGTCTTGGCCTGCACGGAGCCCTCACCTCCACCTCATCCTCGGGGAACACCTTTAAGGAGGATCTGAGCTCCAGGCCTTGACCCGGCGTCAGCGACGGGCCTGATTAATGCTGCTGTGACTGATCGCAATGAAGAAAATCCAAGCAGCCAGTCTTTGGAGAAGATATGTGGGTGAAATGTTCAAGCGTCCCCATAGCTTTAACCACGTAGTTTCTGCTGCAAACTTTTGGAAAAACAGATTTGCATAAATTTTGGGTTGTTTATGAACACATTATTTACTTCATGAATTGCCGTAAAACTGTATTTTCTTAACTTAAGAATGCACCAAAAGGCCAAATAGCGACATAAATTCAAGATCGTATTTTTTCGCAGTGTGAGTGGGGAGAAAATACTTGGATGTCAAAATGCAGTGACTTGGAAAAGATCATGTGGTTCTTCTGAGGAAAGTGACCTCTTGGGATGGAAGCTTCTCGGAGAGAATCCATTACTGCCTAAGTCAACATACTTCAGGAAGACATAAAAATGTAAAATGTATGCTTTTAAAGAAGCACAAGTGGGAAAATGATGAATGTGTAGTCAAGCAAAAAAAAAAAGAGAGAAAAAAAAAAGAAAATCATTAACAGAGATCACAGAGGCTCAGTGCTTGACTGGTGAAACACAGAAAGACTCGTAATCATAATCTTCTGTCTAAAAAATGACAAAATGTCAGAGGTTATACGAGCACAACAATCGTGCAAGAGCTCATGAAAGGTTTTCTTGATCAGGAATTAATCTGTTTAGTAATTAGTCTGTTTGTAGATGGGTAATGAGGATTAAATTTGTTAAGGAGATTAGAGGCAGGAGGGCTGAGAGGGAGGAGCCAACCTAACAGCATGCAGGAGAGGAGAGGGAAATATGGCGAGAGGGTCTGCAGGACTATAAGTCACGGAGCTGAGGATATGCCGTGAGGTTTATGGAGGGTTATCCCGGGACGAGGGGAGGAAGGACATCTCCCATGTCCTGCATACCAGCACACACTCCTAACATAAACACCATACACTCTCGACAATACATTACAATGTCCGAGACAGCTCATACAAACTGATACAATATACAGTCTTGATTTACTGGTCCACCACTTCTCCCTCAGTAAAACACTTTCAAGACCTTATGAGTCAAACCCTGTTAGTGAGTGCAGCACCATGAATCACGACTGTATGTGGTGACACTCTGTGTACTGGCAAAGATAAAAAAACATAGATAAAGTGGTGGTGAAGCGTTAGCTAAGTGTTGAAGATTGTATAGAGTGAGTCACTGCTGAAAAGTGCAGCATAGAAGAAGCCAAAGTTTCTTATGCCTTTAAATAATTCTTGTTTCTCATACTCCTACTAAGAATTTGATAAATGCTGCACAGCCAGCTTCCAAAATCTTCCCCCATATCTTGGAAGCTGCTGCCGGGAATGAGCCAAGAGAGCATTTAGGGATATAGCCCTCCTGTCCACATACATATGGCCATTTAGTGGATTTCACTCGTGTCGAACATGCAATGAGAAACATGCTTGTTTTTTTTGTCTCCAAAATATCTTAAACCCATCAGTGATACTAAATTCTTCATTGCACTATAACAAATTATTTAGGCAGCGCTGCCAGTGCAGACATAATGTAGGTCTTGCTATGCATCCCAAGGGTCATAGCAGGATCTCTAGCATGGGCCCAGAGAACATAAAACATAAACCATTGCATAACCTCTGTCGCTGAGCTCTGCCAGACCCACTCAAATGTGCTTTAAACATTGAGGCAGGCTATATACAGTTCTTTTAACAAGGATCAAGAGCCTAAAATGGAGAAAAATATAGAGGCTGTACATTCAGTCCTATTTTTAAACATATGGAACAACTTGTGGAAAATCTTTCAAAGACTGTGACAGTTTGATCTGTCTATGTGAAGTGTTTTTTTTTTACCTATAGCCTACAGCCTCTCAACAATATAATTATATGATAGAAATTATCTCAATTAATCATTTCCTCCTCTTTTGCATTAAAACTGATCGTGCATGTGTGAAAACAATTTTCCTTCTCCACTCTCCCTTGCAGCTTATCATTTCTTGTAGGCAAATTAATGCAGTAGGCTAATGATATATTGATTTATTTTGTGTATCTGCTGTTTGTTTTGTTTCATTTCTGCTTGTGTAATACACCAGAGAAGATAAATAGGAGGTCGATGGCGATGATGTGACCTCTCACCAATTAAGACCTCTAGCATGAACACTTTACCCCTTTCCTCTCAACCCCCCTGTGTGCTATAACAAAAACAAACCATGTAGCCTACTTTCATGTACCTTTAATGTGCTACATGCACCCTGCTCAGTTGCACCATAAATATCCTGCCCCTCCCTGGTAGCCTACCTTTATACACTTTTAATGCACTAAGCTATCTACCCGCATGAAATAACTGCAGCACAAGCTCTCTCCCTCCCTTAGAGACACCTTTGACTTGATGGATCAGTCTTAGATCTCACAGATCTTTGCCGTCTGTCACCTAAAAGCTGACAAATTGAAGTTTCCGCAGTAAAACACCTCACATGTACTAGGGCAAGAGTGTCAAATGTGGCCTACGGGCCACAAAAAATAGTAGGCCTAGGGTATTGTTGAAATTGCAGACATTTTTCTCAAGAAATTTCAGGTTGGTCACAATATTGTAAGATATGTAGGCTACAAATACAGAGGATAGTTCATATCTTCATTTCATTGCAATAAAACAAAGGGGGAAAATGGGAGTTCTCGTTATTTATTGGTTATTATGCTGTTATGTTACTGGTCTGGCCCACTTGAGACAAATTGCACTGTATCAGAGCCAGTCTAAGTTCTCTGACTGTATCTAAAGTGAGTTAGACAGACACCCCTGGGCTGGAGAAATCATTAGGCCAACATAGAGAAATGAACGGCGCGGCGACATGCATGCACTGCATTATTAGGAATTTTAGCGCCATCGTGCGGAGAGCAGGGGCAGGCCAGGAAACCCCGTGCTGACGTGTTTCCGTTAAAGACGGAAGCGGAAGTTGCCCACATCCAACATGTCAGCCGTCGTTTAGCTTTTACTGGCTCCTCCGAACAAAAACAACAAGACTCGTGGAGGATGGCAGAGGTTGGAGGAGTTGACGAGCTATCGCAGCTTGAATATTTGTCGCTGGTGTCAAAAGTCTGCACCGAGCTCGACAACCATCTCGGAATAAGTGACAAGGATTTGGGTGAGTGTTTTTTTTTTAATGGCGGAGAAGAGCGACCACGTCTCGGCTAGCTGCTAACTAGCTGTTGTTAGCCAGCAAGCTACAGGTTTTAATCTAATATCACCGTAAAGTTGCGTCTTTTCATAGATTGAATTATTTCGTAACTATTTTATGTAACGTTGAATTGATTTTTTTTAATCTCGCGGTAACTTATTGTCAATAACAGCATCTCTTGTTTCGTGTTGTCAAACTTTGGAGGCTAACGTGTCACTCACTGTTTTATTCTTCCGTAACGTAGCTGAGTTTGTCATCAGCCTCGCAGAAAAACAACCGACCTTTGATGGATTCAAAGAGCTTCTGCTTCAAAATGGAGCCGAATTCACTGTAAGTTGGAAATAAAATGCTGCACTAACAGTCACGATGAGTTGATGTGACGTGAGCTAGCAGTTAGCTACCTCGGCTAATGAACTGATCGCTTTGATTTGTTGTGTTGTGTTTATATATAGGATTCACTCATCAGTAATTTGCTCAGGCTCATTCAGACTATGCGGCCACCATCCAAGGCATCAACGAGCAAAGGTATGTTCATGTTACTGTTCGTGGTGGTCTTTCTTTGACAGCATACATAATATAATTGATTATAAATGAATATTCATCCCACCCACAGCCTCTGAGGTTTTGGTCAAGCCGAAGTCAGAAAAGGAGAAGTTGAAGGAGCTGTTTCCAGCACTTTGTAGAGCAAATGATCCAGCACCAAAGGTATGTAATAGAAACATTATTCATAGATAATCTGTGTGTGGACTTGAGTTTGTGAATTTTTACATTGTATCTCTGCACCCCATGCAGATGTTTTGTTACCAGTGTTTATTCAGCTCACGATCTCCTAATGCTGTTGTTGTTTATGTTTACAACGTAGTATGGGCATTACATTGAAAATTGAATGGAAATCTAAAGGAAAGGCTGTTTGTGTTTGTCTCCTTCAGAGGCTTCTAGATGAAGACGATGTGAAAGTCGCAGCTGATGCCATGAAAGAGCTGGAGATGTTTATGCCCAGTGTGAGTGGGACAGACACAAAGAGCAGCAAGAGCAGGTAAGATGACTGAAGACACAGGTCATCATTTCATTTTCCTTCTTGAAAATAAAGTTTGGTATATTAAAATGTTTTTTCCCAATTATTCTTTAAGGTCTGAGAAGAGCAGACGCCACAGTCGCAGTCGCAGCAGAAGCAGAGACAGAGACCGACACAGAGACAGGGACAGAGATCGTGACCGGGACAGAGACCGAGATAGAGACAGAGACAGAAAGCGAAGACATCGTTCTCGATCACGCTCCAGGTCCAGGTCTCGCTCCAGAGACCGTGATCGTCACAGAGAAAAAGACAGAGACAGAGACCGCGGCAAAAGAAGAGACAAGTCGTCCCGCTGGTCAGAGCGTTCACCGAGCCCCAGAAAAGACCAAGACAGAGACTCCGACCGCTGGAAGGACAAACACGTGGACCGGCCTCCACCGGAGGAGCCGTCTGTTGGAGACATCTACAACGGCAAAGTCACCAGCATCATGCAGTTTGGATGTTTTGTTCAGCTGGAGGGTTTGAGGTCAGTATGGAGTCGCCAAAGAGCTTTAAAGGGATACTTCAACATTTTGGCAAACGCAATGAGATGATAACAGAAGAGAACGTTACAAGACAGAGTTCATTTCGAGGCAAATGCAGAGACTTCTTTTCGAAAAACTGCCCCCGACGGGAACGCGCATCAGCTGTTTTGCATGAATTTACTTCAAAACCAACTCTGTGTGGTAACGTTGTGTTATTATCTCATAGCGTGGTGAATGTGCAGGTCACAACTTGTCCACAAGAGCTTTTGGACTTGTTGGATTGTGTATTTGATGAGTTTGATGAGGGAAACCAAGAAATCCCATGAGCCTCCGTAGCGTAGCTCTGAGCAGCTCACAGCTCTGCTCCGCCGTTCTAAAAATAGCTTGCACCGAATCTACTGCTAAAACTATAGGGATTATGGCAATGGGCCAATTTGCCAAAATGTTGAACTATCCCTTTAACACAACTGTAAATCACAGTGAAGTCAACTGTGTTGTTGTTCTCCTCATGTAGGAAACGTTGGGAGGGTCTGGTTCACATCTCAGAGCTGCGTAGAGAAGGACGAGTGGCCAACGTGGCCGATGTCGTCAGCAAAGGCCAGAGAGTCAAAATCAAGGTCCTGTCGTTCACCGGCTCCAAGACCAGCCTCAGCATGAAGGTAAGACGACATTCACCTGTCGCCGTTCACCTGTTCCTTCCACTGACTGGACGCATGACAGTTTTCTGATTTCTCACTCCTGTATTTGACCAGGATGTGGACCAGGAGACGGGAGAGGACCTGAACCCCAACAGGAGGAGGAACGTGGGTCCAGACGGAGGGGAGGAGATCACCATGAGGAACCCCGACCGGCCCAGCAACCTGAACCTGGGCCACGCCCCCGAGCTGGAGCAGGACGACACCCTGGAGCGCAAGAGGCTCACCAAGATCTCTGACCCAGAGAAGTGGGAGATCAAACAGGTGAGATTTAACGTAGTATTGATACTTTAATCTTCACAAAGTTGATTTTATCCTGAGCCAAAACTCACCCAGACTTGTCTTCCTCACAGATGATCGCTGCCAACGTGCTGTCCAAAGAAGAGTTCCCTGACTTTGACGACGAGACGGGAATCCTTCCTAAAGTTGATGATGAGGAGGGTAAGAGATTCATTCATCCTCCAATCACACGACCAGTTAAATATGAGTTAAATAATGGGAAACACTGCCGTTTTAAATCACTTCTTAAAACTCACTTTTACTGTCTGGCCTTCTTAAACGGATTCTTTTTTTTTATTCTGCATTCCTGTATTTTAATGTTATACTGTCATGAATTTTATTATTAAGCACTTTGTAACTTTGTTTTGAAAGGTGCTCTATAAATAAAAATATTATTATTATTCTCATTTAGATGAAGACTTGGAAATTGAGCTGGTGGAAGAGGAGCCTCCCTTCCTGAGGGGACACACCAAACAAAGCATGGACATGAGCCCAGTCAAGATTGTCAAGGTACATTAAACCTCAACATATACTAAATCATTATGTACTTTAAATAAATCATTTATGGGTAATCCAATTGTGTTAAATTTAGTTTAGTGAGTGTTCCTTGGAAAAAACCTTATTTTTGGATGCTGCACCAAAACACATGAACATAAAAACCGTGTATAATCCTATTTAAAATACACACTCCTGTGTTTTTCCCTCTTCTGTCCGTAGAATCCAGATGGCTCTCTGTCCCAGGCGGCCATGATGCAGAGCGCTCTGGCCAAAGAGAGACGAGAGCTGAAGCAGGCTGCACGTGAGGCAGAGATGGACTCCATCCCCATGGGGCTGAACAAACACTGGGTCGACCCTCTGCCAGACGGTAAGAAACCCATTAGCTGTGCAAATGAAGTCATGTATAAGTCACAGATGTTGAAGCTAAAGCGTGATTCATCAGATCGGGTTATAGCCCTAAAAACATCTGCTGGCTCGAAACAAACATATTTAATATCTCATATCGGCCTCCAGAGTTTGTTAAATGTATTTTCTTTTAGTTTTATCTTTCCTTTTGGCACTTAGATATTGGGAGTCGATGTTGAAACGCAGTCTGTGTGTGTGAGGCCTCCTTCACATAAACCACAGCCAAGTCTCAGTCAGGCATGATACTTCCTCCATGACAGGAGAGTAGACAGTGCCCCTCAGGGCTGCCAGCACTAGAGATGCTTATCTGGCTTCCTGCAGTCCTCGATCTGGTCGGATGGAGTCATTTCCCATGGTTCATTGTGTGTCTGCATGCCCTTTATGGCCCCAAGGTGGTCAAACTGTTTCCAAGGGTGGGCATTATCCTGCCACAACAATGCAGATCTGTTTTTTTTTTTAAAGCTTTTTTTATTCATTACCACGTTGGTTCTCCTCCGCAGCTGACGGCAGACAGATTGCAGCCAACATGAGAGGCATTGGCATGATGCCCAATGACATCCCAGAGTGGAAGAAACACGCCTTTGGGGGCAACAAGGCCTCTTATGGAAAGAAGACCCAGCTCTCCATCCTGGAGCAGAGGGAGAGCCTGCCCATCTACAAGCTGAAGGAGCAGCTCATTCAGGTCCGTCACGGTCCAGAAACTCAAACAGACATTTACTCAGATGCTCCACACGGGACTTTGTAACTGACTCTGATTAGGCTGCGCTGTAAATGTGATTATCCTCTAACACGCAGATGTTGATGCTTAAGTACATTCAAGCATCTAATGAAAACAGCTGCCAGATGTAAATGACCAGATTTTTAGCTCCAGTCCTCGTCTTTTGTGGAGCGTGTTTTCCTCTGGTGCTGATGAAATGTGATGTCAGACAGCCGGTCGCAAAATGCCTGCTTGTAACTTTCGCCGTCTTCTTATCGTCACAGGCTGTTCACGACAACCAGATCCTGATTGTGATCGGAGAGACGGGCTCCGGTAAGACCACGCAGATCACTCAGTACCTGGCGGAGGCGGGTTACACCACCCGGGGGAAGATCGGCTGTACGCAGCCCCGTCGTGTCGCCGCCATGTCGGTGGCCAAGAGAGTCTCAGAGGAGTACGGTTGCTGTCTAGGACAAGAGGTCAGTGATTCACCTGCCTCATATCTGGTTGCATCACATCTTGGTTTTTGTTTTGGTAACACTTTCTATGAGGCCCCTCCTTATAACGCATTATGATGCGATCATAATGCGGTTATAATGAGATTATAATGATTTATAATTAGTGTTATAAGGACTTATACATGTTCATGATGTGTTATAATAACAATTATAAGCAGATTATAATGTTTTTTTTATAATGTATTATAAGGGTTCAAGCATCATAATGTATCATAAAGTATTATAACTTACCACTTGTATTGATTTTTGAACTAGCTAATAATGTATCATGACTTTCTATAACCCACCAGACTGTCCTCAGTTTACTTAAAGCATCCAATGACTGCTTATTAACAATTTATAATGTATCATGACTTTCTATTAGTGTCCTCACTTTACTTTACACATCCAATGACCACTTATAATGGTTTACAACCACTGTTTAAGCATTATACCATCTCATACAGCCATTATTTGACATAACATTTATAATAAATTATATTCAGGTTATAATGTATTATAACTGTGATTATAATGCGTTCATGAGAGATAAGTTATAATACTTTATGATACATTATGATGCTTGAACCCTTATAATACATTATAAAAAAACATTATAATCTGCTTATAATTGTTATTATAACACATCATGAACATGTATAAGTCCTTATAACACTAATTATAAATCATTATAATCTCATTATAACCGCATTATGATCACATCATAATGCGTTATAAGGAGGGGCCTCATAGAAAGTGTTACCTTTGTTTTTTTTCCCTCCAAATGTGCTGTTGAATCACAGCTACACAGTGTTTTAAGAATCTCCTTAAGTAAAGCTCCTATTCCCAAATGCATCTGTGTTAAATCGCTTTGTTGTTGTTGTTGTTTCCAGGTGGGTTACACCATCCGATTTGAGGACTGCACGAGCCCCGAGACCGTCATCAAGTACATGACGGACGGTATGCTGCTGAGAGAGTGTCTGATCGACTCTGAGCTGGGGCAGTACGCCATCATCATGTTGGACGAAGCCCACGAGAGGACGATCCACACCGACGTCCTCTTCGGTCTGCTCAAGAAGGTGAGAGAGACGAGCACAGACTCACACATTCGTCTTCTGTGGAGAGGAAAAGTTTTAGAAGATGATGAGTATGGTTGCTGCTGTTGTTGTTTTTCAGACCGTACAGAAACGCACCGACATGAAGCTCATCGTCACGTCGGCCACGCTGGACGCCGTGAAGTTCTCTCAGTATTTCTACGAAGCTCCCATCTTCACCATCCCAGGCAGAACGTATCCAGTGGAGGTTCTCTACACCAAGGAGCCTGAGACGGACTACCTGGACGCCAGCCTCATCACCGTCATGCAGATCCATTTAACCGAGCCTCCAGGTGTGGCTTTTATTATAAAATCTAAATCTACACTCTCCGTCAGACTCCTGCATCAGTCCATGACGACGTTCTGTGTCTCCCTCGTCTCTGTGCAGGCGACATCCTGGTGTTTCTGACGGGTCAGGAGGAGATCGACACGGCCTGTGAGATCCTGTACGAGCGGATGAAGTCTCTGGGGCCCGATGTTCCTGAACTCATCATTCTGCCGGTTTATTCTGCTCTGCCCAGTGAGATGCAGACCAGGATCTTTGACCCTGCACCTCCAGGCAGCAGAAAGGTGCCTACACCTAGTTCAACTCTTGTAAACACATAGGAAATATAAGAAATTCATGCAAAACCACTGATGCACGTTCCTGTCAGGGGCAGTTTTTTTTTTTCACCAAGCAATCTCTGCATTTACCTCCAAAACAATCTGTCTGGTAACGTTCTGTTATCATCTCATAGCGTGGTGAATGTGCAGGTCACACCAGAGCGTTTTGCAGTTGTTGGATTGTGTATTTGATGAGTTTGATGAGGGAAACCAAGAAATCCTAGCGTAGCTCTGAGCAGCTCACGGCTCTGCTCCGCCGTTCTAAAAATAGCTTGCACCGACAATTAAAGGTAACGAACCTACTCCTATGACTATAGGGATTATGGCAATGGACCAATTTGCCAAAATCTTGAACTATCCCTTTAAATATTCACTTTATAGTGTTTTGGTGTTGGTGCATTTCTTCCCAGTCAAGATTCAGCTCAGCTTTTTTGTATTGGATTTAGTTTTTGAGGATATGAAGCATCTAATTTCTTAACAAAAGTCACAAACTATGAAACATACGATAGGAAATGATTTAGTCTTGAAATAATCTAACTGTAGAATGACCTTTATTCCCTCTTTTATTTCCTCTAGGTTGTCATCGCCACCAACATCGCAGAGACGTCTCTAACCATCGATGGTATCTACTATGTGGTGGACCCCGGCTTTGTCAAGCAGAAAGTTTACAACTCTAAGACCGGTATCGACCAACTCGTGGTCACTCCCATCTCACAGGTACAACAACACCCACATTACAATACCTGTTTTCTGGCATCGTAAAACTAGGACGGCAATTCACTGACTTCTGTTTCCTCTGACCAACGTCAGGCTCAGGCCAAGCAGAGGGCGGGTCGCGCCGGCAGAACGGGCCCTGGGAAGTGCTACAGGCTCTACACGGAGAGAGCCTACAGAGACGAGATGCTGACCACCAACGTGCCTGAGATCCAGAGAACTAACCTGGCCAGCACCGTGCTGTCTCTGAAGGTACGGCGCCACCGAGAGCAGCTCATTATCCCACACAGAACCTCGTTGTCTGCTGTGAATGTAGATTAGATTTTATAGGAAAAAAAGGGGACAATTATGTATTCAAGAGGCCACAGAGGAGCTTCTATCACCACTCAAGACAGGAACTGTTAAAAAAAAAAAAAAACACGTCTCCTTCTGTCCTATAATTGACCCTGTGATTCTGCATGAGACACCGACTGCATTTAAATGAAGTCACAGGTCAGATTTTATGTTCTTGGTACAGAGCTACTTTATTACTAAATTAAAGCATCGTAATTAAGTTTCACCAAACCAATTATTTGTCAGACTAATCATAGTTTTTAGATTATGGCCGGCCGTGATGACTTAATTTGGCCATAAGAAGTAATTGGTTCATCGACGAAGTGCATGCGTGAGTGGTTAAAGGGAAAAAATAAAAATAGAAAGTTTATGCAGTTGAAAAATGCAGCAAAGAGTTTCAACCCATTAACGAAGCAGCGTTGTCTCCTCTCTGACTGTGTGTTCGTGTTGCCTCCATCAGGCCATGGGCATCAACGACCTGCTGTCCTTCGACTTCATGGACGCTCCTCCCATGGAGACTCTGATCACGGCCATGGAGCAGCTCTACACCCTGGGAGCTCTGGACGACGAAGGCCTGCTCACACGGCTGGGTCGAAGGGTGAGGGACACTTTCACTTTGGAGCAAACACCAGCTGATTAAATCTATACAGGATCCCACTCATCCAATTTATATGAATCAATCGTTGCTTTATCTCCTCTACTCCGACTTCCTCTTGTCTCTTCTTCTCTGTGTGAAACATGTTCCTGTGTATTTGTGTTCTAGATGGCCGAGTTCCCTCTGGAGCCCATGCTGTGTAAGATGCTGATCATGTCCGTCCATCTGGGCTGCAGCGAGGAGATGCTCACCATCGTCTCCATGTTGTCGGTGCAGAACGTCTTCTACAGGCCGAAGGTATGTTCACTGCAATATATATGACACCATATGACTCATCAAATACACAATCCAGCAACTCCAAAACGCTCTTGTGAATTTGCAGGTCACAACTCGTCCACTAGAGCGTTGTGGAGTTGTTGGATTGTGTATTTGATGAGTTTGATGAGGGAAACCAAGAAATCCCATGAGCCTCTGTAGTGTAGCTCTGAGCAGCTCGCAGCTCTGCTCCGCCGTTCTAAAAATAGCTTGCACCGACAATTAGAGGTAAAGCTAACGAAGCTACTGCTAAGACTATGGGGATTATGGCAATAGACCAATTTGCCAAAATGTTGAACTATCCCTTTAAGACCATATTAGAAATGCTTTACATTGGCTCCTTGTCACTGGAGAGACTTCAAACAGTGAAGTTTGTATTAAATAACACTGGATCTAGAGTCTTTAGCATTTATTTCTGCATGTGCAAAGAATTATTCTTGTAACTTTGATTTGATGTTGATTTGCTCCTCTAAACATCTTGTCTGAAGTTGATTCACAAACAACCAAACACATATTTATGGAAACTGCTCCTAACACACCTTTTGTCTTAATGAAACATTAAGTTAAAATTTTAGTCTCTGAAGTTGTGCAGCTTTTACACACTCGCAGAAACAGAGCAGACTGTTCAATGTGCTTTTACTGCTGTTACACAGTAACTCTACGAACCAGTTTATTGCTCCTTTGGAGACAATTTGTCCAACAACATTTAATCTCAGTTTTTCCACTGGAAACATCAGATCATACAATGTGTCGATTGTTCAAAACCTTTGCTCATTCATTTTGGTTTTGACCCTTTAAAAAAACAAAACAAACAGGACAAGCAGGCCTTGGCTGACCAGAAGAAGGCCAAGTTCCACCAACCTGAGGGCGATCACCTGACCCTGCTGGCCGTCTACAACTCCTGGAAGAACAACAAGTTCTCCAACCCCTGGTGTTACGAGAACTTCATCCAGGCCCGCTCCCTGCGCCGAGCCCAGGACATCCGCAAGCAGATGCTGGGTATCATGGACAGGTACGATGGACGACGTCTTAACGGGAAGAAAATGAGACGTTTCATCCAGATCTTGTAGATTTCTCATGAACACCCTCTTCTCTCTTTAGACACAAACTCGACGTGGTGTCTTGTGGAAAAGCCACGGTGCGCGTCCAGAAAGCCATCTGCAGTGGTTTCTTCAGGAACGCGGCCAAAAAGGATCCTCAGGAAGGCTACAGGACGCTGATAGACCAGCAAGTCGTATACATTCACCCCTCCAGCGCTCTGTTCAACCGCCAGCCGGAGTGGTACGACAGCACCTCCTCCGTTAACCAGAAATAAGCTTTATATAATAAAACAAAGTGAAAATAGTCCTCTAACTTCCGTTCCTCTCCTCCCCACAGGGTCGTCTACCACGAGCTGGTGCTGACCACCAAGGAGTACATGCGGGAGGTGACCACCATCGACCCTCGCTGGCTGGTGGAGTTTTCTCCGGCCTTCTTCAAAGTGTCCGACCCCACGCGCCTCAGCAAGCAGAAGAAACAGCAGCGGCTCGAGCCTCTGTACAACCGCTACGAGGAGCCCAACGCCTGGAGAATCTCCCGCGCCTTCAGACGGCGTTGATGATAAAGATACGTGTATCGTCCTTTTTTTTTTTTTACAGCACTGGGTGTGTGATGGTGACAAATCAACCTCAAGCAGTGTATTCACTCCATCTATTACAGGTGCACACTTTGGACATTTCCCCTCAGTAGTTGCTAAATTAACCGCCTGCCTCGGTTTGGCAGGAATTTTAATGTCATAATTTTAGAAAACATGGAGATATGTACTTTTTTTTTAAAAGCTCAAAGCCAGAGGGAAAATGAAAATCTTCAGGTTAATCTTCTGTGAGGAGATGCTGCAAAACAATTGGATTGTTTATGGGTATTTCCGCTGCACATTGTAATGGCATGTTACACTGAAATCGGGACCTGAATCGATCATAACGGTCTCTGTATGCTTCACTACTTTGGGATCAGACCATAAAGATGGAACTATTATGTTTGATAGATTTTGTACTATAACTGGGACAACGTTCACTTGCTTGTCTGTGTATCCGAGACTGTTCTTCGCTATACAGTACGTACTGGTGACGCCGTGAAAACGTCCACAATAAAATACATTTTTATCAAATTGTTGAATTTTGGTGTGATCTTTTCTGCATGTGGGATTAGAGATATTTTGCTGACTTATTAGTGCTAAAATAAAAGTAATGTGGAAATTATTTAAGTAACAGAAAAATAATAAATCTATACCTTGAATGTGGAACTAATTGGTCTGAACTTTATCTAAATAAAAAGGTTGAACGTCAATACTGGCTGCATCAGACCAAAAAAGCACAATTTTGTGCCACAGTTTCTTGTGGAAAGCAATGTATATTTTACCCTTTTTTGTTTAAAAAAAATTGAAAATGAATTTTGCCTTATCAATGGTACTTTAAGTAAAAGTTGCAACACAACATTGGTTAAGTTTTATTTTAATTATAAGACTATTAAATCTTTTATTTATGTATATTATTAGTAGCACTAGATAAAAGATCAAAACTAAAGGTGGTCATGCAGAAAAATCAGGGTAGTTCACTCTATAGAGATGTATTTAATAGGTTTGTCATACATTTTCAATACATGTATGTATGTTTCAATGTATATAAAATGTAGTTGATAGTATAATGTGACTTTAAATATCAATACAGCCAAATATAAATACCTCAAATTGTTCTAAAAAGTGCAGTACCCGCACAGTGCTGTGTTAAATGTAATACACTGTAATACCCATGTTGACCTGCAGGGGGCAGCAGCGCGGAAACGTGTCGCCGCTGAAGCGCAAACTACAGGAAGAGAAGAAGAAGTTTCCTGTTCTGGTCAAAACAAAGTAGAGAAAAATGGCTGCTTTAGACGAAATAAAACGTCTGGAGTATTTATCTCTGGTGTCCAAGGTTTGCACGGAGCTGGAGAATCATCTCGGGATAAGCGAAAAGGATTTAGGTGACGTCACGAGACATGACAACAGTGTTTTCTCAGCTGCTTTGCACCAACTAACTAACATGCTGTAGCTCAGTTCAGGAACAAGCGTGTTTCATGTCTACTGTCAACTGTTGTTGTTTTTCAGCTGAATTTATCATCGACCTCGCCGATAAACACCCAACATTTGAAGAATTTAAAGCTGCGTTAGTAAAAAATGGAGCTGATTTCACAGTAAGTGTTTCCAAACAGCTTAATTATCACGAGTTGTTGTCAACATTTACATGTGTGTAACGTTAGTGTCACTAAAACTGCATTATTTTGCCTTCAGGATACCCTCACTGGTAATTTACTTAGACTTATTCACACTATGCGGGCCTCACCGTCCACAAGTAAAGGTGCAAGTACTTTTCATGCTTTATTTTGATTCATAGCTCATGTTTAGATGCTGTGGCTGAGCTCCTGTTACATCATTTATTCTTTCTGTTAAACCAGGCATTCAGTCCGAGGTGAAACCAAAGAGTGAGAAGGACAAGCTGAAAGAGAAATACCCTGCTTTATGTAAACCAGATGATCCTGTGTGGGTGGTAAGGCTCAAATCTTCAGCCAGTGTCATTTAAAACCTTTATGTCGTCTAGTAAATATTTAAACTGAAGTATAAGGAGTCAGTATATGTGCCGTATTGATGAATTTGTCACATTTGTGCTATTATTTTTCTGTCAGATTCCTCCTCACACAAATAAAGATGATGAAGAAGTCGCAGCAGCCGCCATGAAGGAGCTGGAGATGCTTATGCCGAATGTTTGCGGGACCAGCTCTGATAACAGGTAATTTAAATTCATTTTCAAATCCCCAAATAAAAGAAGTAAATAGATCCATCTGATCCATCTTTTCATCATGTGTTCCCCAGGTCAGACAGAGGTCGAGGTGCAGACCGAGAGAGCGGACGGAAGAGAAGTCGGTCTCGCTCCAGATCAAGAGATCGTGACGGAGAGACGAACCCCAAGCCAAGGAGGAAACGAGTGTCTCGCTGGAGCGACCGCCCGCCGAGCCCGGACAGAGGCAATGACAGCAACAAGAAAGAGGAGGAGAAGGAGGAGGAGAATCGCTGGCGGGACAGACATGTGGATCGACCTCCACCAGACGAACCCGTCGTGGGTGACATCTACAACGGGAAAATCAGCAGCATCATGCAGTTTGGTTGTTTTGTGCAGCTCGAGGGACTCAGGTTGGTAAACAAAGACGGGTGTTTCTTCTTCCGACAATGTTTATTTTGGTGTTTGCATCCTGTTTCTCACCTGTAACATGTGTGTCAATGTCTTCATCTGTAGAAAACGGTGGGAGGGTCTGGTGCACATCTCAGAGCTGCGCAAAGAAGGACGTATAGCGAATGTGGCGGATGTGGTCGCTAAAGGCCAGAGGGTGAAGATCAAAGTGCTGTCATTCACTGGAACCAAAGCCAGCTTGAGCATGAAGGTGAGACAGCTTCAATATTCAGATAAAAAACAAAAAAACAAACAGTGACAGGAAATCAAACCAAATCATATGTTAAAGGGATAGTTCAACATTTTGGCAAATTGGCCCATTGCCATAATCCCTATAGTCATAGCAGTAGGTTCATTACCTTTAATTGTCAGTGCAAGCTATTTTTAGAACGGTGGAGCAGAACCACGAGCTCACAATCCAATCCAGCAACTCCAAAATGCTGAACTCTCTGAGCAGCTCACGGCTCTGCTCCGCCGTCCTAAAAATAGCTTGCACCGGCAATCAAAGGTAACGAACGTACTCAATAACAAAATAATAAACTGTGGTTTCTGTGGTCAGGATGTAGACCAGCAGACAGGGGAGGACCTGAACCCCAACCGAAGGAGAAACCTGGGCGCTGGAGTCGGCGACGTTGAAATTCTGAGGAACCCAGACCGGCCCGTCGAAGCCAGCATCCTGGAAATAGAGGAAAACCCAACAGAACACAAACGTCTCACTAAGATAACCGACCTCGAGAAGTGGGAAATAAACCAGGTATTCACCAAACACACTCATAGTACTTCTTCATTGTTTTTTTAATCATTTGTCACATGTTAAAAAAACTTCTCTCCCATCCAGATGATCGCAGCCAATGTCATTACGAAAGAGGAATTGCCAGACTTTGACGAAGAGACGGGAATCCTTCCTAAGATCGATGATGATGAAGGTAAAATTCTGCAATTTTTATTTTTTTCTAAAGTCTTTTCAAAATAAAAGTTACACTGCATCATGAGTTTGACCATCCTCTCCACAGATGAAGACCTCGAGATCGATCTGGTTGAAGACGAGCCACCGTTCCTGAGGGGACAGACTAAATGGACCCAGAACATGAGCCCAGTCAAAATAGTGAAGGTGTGTATCCGAGACTTATGGATATTTCCTAATATATTATGAAATAATATTAAGAAGATACTAAGAGCTGCTACAGTTTTACACCAGAGGGTGCAAACTGCCAACCAGAGGATAAAATCACACAAACCACATGATAGAGTCAGATAAATTGTGCCACAGTGGATTTTAACACGCATGCGAAGTCGAATTCCCAAGTTAAACCACCAGAGGTCAGCAAAACCATGATTTTAGGGAGATGTTAGAACTGTATAGCTCAAATGTGGAGTGCAAAAACATCTGTAATCCTCCATATAGACACATAAAAACCTGAACCAGGTCAGAAGGAACCAGAGGGCAGTTCTTACTTATTAATTCTTCCCATAACCGTCATGTAAAATCTTACAACACATATACAAATAGCAGCTAAAATAGCCAGTGTCAGTGGATCTATTCTTAAATCTACCAGTACTATTATTGTATTATTGTTGCTACACATCTGTGGGCAGCTGTTCTTCTTCTTAATTTATGTAAATATAGTAGCCCAGGAACCTGACACCTGGTTTCCATCCTGTTCTCCATCAGAACCCGGACGGATCCCTCTCCCAGGCGGCCATGATGCAGAGCGCTCTGTCTAAGGAGCGGCGGGAGCTGAAGCAGGCGGCTCGAGCAGCGGAGATGGACTGCATCCCCACTGGTCTCAACAAGAACTGGATCGACCCCATGCCTGACTGTAAGGACCTCGGACTTCATGTTTTTAATGATCCAGCTGCAGCTGTAAATGCATAGAAGTGGTTTCCTGCAGTAAATTTTCAAAGCATCAGGAGAACAAATATAAATCTTAAAACCTCAATCGGAAACTAATACAAGTGTCAGTGATTTTTAAATTTGGAAAATGAAACTCATCTGTCGTGTGCCAGGCCTCTTACGCTGCTACCATGTCGCAGATGGAGATGATTATCTAGCCTCACTATGAGTTTATTCTGGTGCACGCTCACAGACACCACGCGCTGTGTCTCTGTTTTCCGTAGCCTGAAGGAACAACGGAGGCTTTACGAGTTCCTTCCAGCTGGTCACTACCTCGCAGACTTAATACAAAAAAGATCAAGTTGGGAAGTTCATTATCGTTGCAGTTAATCTATATTAAACCAAACAGTAGATTTGTCGGAGGTTGGGGATGGATCCATCCGGAGCTGACCGTCTCCTTCGTCCTCTGGTTTTAGATGAAGGAAGGCAGATCGCTGCCAACATGAGAGGTATCGGCGCGATGCCCGCTGACGTCCCGGCGTGGAAGAGGTACGCCTTCGGAGGGAACCAGGTGTCTTACGGCAAGAAGACGGAGCTGTCCATCCTGCAGCAGAGGGAGAGCCTGCCCATTTACAAGCTGAAGGAGCAGCTGGTTCAGGTGTGAGCAAGTGCATCACGTCCAGAAGCTTCTGAATATAGAGCTGCAACAATTAATCGATTAATCAACTATTTTGATAATCGAATAATCGGTTTGAATCGGTTTGGGTAGTTTAAGAAAAAAAAGTCAAAATTGTGGTTTTGGAAACACTGATTGACATTTTTCAACATTTTTTTAACATTTTATTGACCAAACAACTAATCGATTAAAGGGATAGTTCAACATTTTGGCAAATTGGCCCATTGCCATAATCCCTATAGGTTTGTTATCTTTAATTGTCGGTGCAAGATATTTTTAGAACGGTGGAGCAGAGCCGTGAGCTGCTCAGAGCTACGCTACGGAGGCTGATGGGATTTCTTGGTTTCCCTCATAAAACTCATCAAATACACGAATTCATGCAAAACTGCTGATGCTGTTTTGCATAAAACAACTCTGTGTGGTAACGTTGTGTTATTATCTCATAGCGTGGTGAATGTGCAGGTCACAACTTGTCCACCAGGGAAACCAAGAAATCCCATGAGCCTCCGTAGCGTAGCTCTGAGCAGCTCACGGCTCTGCTCTGCCGTTCTAAAACATAATACGACAAATAAAGGTAATGAACCTACTGCTAATACTATAGCGATTATGGCAATGGGCCAATTTGCCAAAAATGTTGAACTATCCCTTTAATTGTTTACATAATTGATAGATTAATCGATAATGAAAATAATCCTTAGGTGCAGCCCTACTGCTGAATTAGACCTGAAACACTCACTTATTCTTTTACTCCCTCTCTCTCTCGACAGGCTGTCCATGATAATCAGATCTTGATCGTCGTCGGAGAAACCGGCTCCGGTAAAACCACGCAGATCACTCAGTACCTGGCGGAGGCGGGCTACACCTCCCGGGGGAAGATCGGCTGCACGCAGCCCCGTCGTGTCGCTGCCATGTCGGTGGCCAAGAGAGTCTCGGAGGAGTACGGATGCCGTTTAGGTCAAGAGGTCAGTTTATCTGTGGCTCGTTTGTGCTTTTAGAAGTCAGCTGCAGGTTTTCTAAGATTTTTTTTTACTCGTAGGTGGGATACACCATTCGTTTTGAAGACTGCACCAGCACGGAGACAGTCATCAAGTACATGACCCACGGCATGCTGCAGAGGGAGTGTCTGATCGACCCCGACATGGGCCAGTACTCCCTCATCATGCTCGATGAGGCCCACGAGAGAACGATCCACACCGACGTGCTGTTCGGCCTGCTCAAGAAGGTATGGTACTTCCTGCAAACCATAAGGCTACGAATAGTGATTATACACTTATTCAAATATATTCATGGGTACTATATTCAGATTTTACCAATAAACCTAGCCAAATATTGCGCACTGAACCTTTAAAACCACTTGTTATGGATGATAAAACATGAAATAAAACACCAGAGAGTCGCATTTATAGTTTCTACATTTATTCGTAGTCACAGTTTTTAAATTTTAGCCAAATATAAGACCAATTCCCAATTTCAATGTTCAGATTTTCCACTACAAAAATTTTAAATGTGGATAAAATCATGTGAATGGGAACCCACGCTGGACCTTTAAGAATAGAATAACCAAAAAAACGTCCTCTGCCTCTTCTAGACGATACAGAAGCGCAAAGACATGAAGCTGATCGTGTCCTCGGCCACGCTGGACGCCGTCAAGTTCTCCCAGTATTTCTTTGAAGCTCCCATCTTCACCATCCCAGGCAGGACGTTCCCAGTGGAGGTTCTCTACACCAAAGAGCCCGAGACGGACTACCTGGACGCCGGCCTCATCACCGTCATGCAGATCCATTTAACCGAGCCTCCAGGTGTGGTTACTGTTACTGTTTTCCACTTGTTACTGTTTTGTTGTTGTAAGAAACCTCGTCATCGTTCATCTTTTTTTTCTCTCCAGGTGACATCCTGGTGTTTCTGACGGGTCAGGAGGAGATCGACACGGCCTGCGAGATCCTGTACGAGCGGATGAAGTCTCTGGGGCCCGATGTTCCTGAACTCATCATTCTTCCGGTTTATTCTGCCCTGCCCAGTGAGATGCAGACCAGGATCTTTGACCCTGCGCCTCCAGGCAGCAGAAAGGTATTGTTGTCCATGATGGAGACAGGACTGACTGAGTTTACTGGTCATGTTTTAAAATTAGTGCAAAACAGAGGATAAAGGTAATTCCTGCATGAATTATCTCACTTCCTTCTCTCTCTCCACCAGGTCATCATCGCCACAAACATCGCTGAGACGTCTCTAACTATCGATGGGATCTACTACGTGGTGGATCCTGGGTTCGTCAAACAAATCGTGTACAACTCCAAGACGGGCATTGACCAGCTCGTGGTGACTCCCATATCACAGGTCATTAATAATAATATCATAATAATAATGAATACTTTATTTGAGTAGGGACATTTCCTACATCATCATTAGGAAATTAATGATTCATAATTGT
Organism: Decapterus maruadsi; assembly: GCA_030347415.2. NCBI lineage: Eukaryota > Metazoa > Chordata > Actinopteri > Carangiformes > Carangidae > Decapterus > Decapterus maruadsi. The sequence continues at coordinate 3,692,111 of CM064888.1, read as the reverse complement.
CTGTCATGGTAGCTTGAGTGTTTTTAAATTTAATATTTTTTAAAAGCACCGCCGTCTCTGGTTTCTCCTCAGGCTCAGGCCAAGCAGAGGTCGGGTCGCGCCGGCAGAACGGGCCCTGGGAAGTGTTACAGGCTCTACACGGAGAGAGCCTACAGGGACGAGATGCTGACCACCAACGTGCCTGAGATCCAGAGAACTAACCTGGCCAGCACCGTGCTGTCTCTGAAGGTCGGTCTCAGAGCTCCTTGCAAAACATGCCGTAAGGAATTTAAGATTTATCGGCGTTCTTCTCCCTCCCCACGTAGGCGATGGGTATTAATGACCTGCTGGCGTTCGACTTCATGGACGCTCCTCCCATGGAGACTCTGATCACGGCCATGGAGCAGCTCTACACTCTGGGAGCTCTGGACGACGAAGGCCTGCTCACACGGCTGGGTCGAAGGGTGAGAGGAGCGGGGAATTTTACCCCCTTTCGTACCCCTTACCTCATCTGCTCCGCCGTCTGTGAATTCAACTTGATATGTACTGTTTTATTGCACCTTTTAAAAATCGAGCTCTCACTCTATCTCCGTTTTTTGTGGTGCAGATGGCCGAGTTCCCTCTGGAGCCCATGCTGTGTAAGATGCTGATCATGTCCGTCCATCTGGGCTGCAGCGAGGAGATGCTCACCATCGTCTCCATGTTGTCGGTGCAGAACATCTTCTACAGGCCGAAGGTTTGCAGCGTCAGCATTTGTGACAACCGACCGTACTTTTAGTGAGAAAACACTATGTTCTGTAAAATAACCCAAGACAGAAAATCTAAATTCAATCCCTCCACTCGCAGGACAAACAGGCTCTGGCCGACCAGAGGAAGACCAAGTTTTTCCAGCCTGAGGGAGACCACCTTACACTGTTGGCCGTCTACAACTCCTGGAAGAACAACAAGTTCTCCAACCCCTGGTGTTTTGAGAACTTCATTCAGGCTCGCTCCTTAAAGAGAGCTCAGGACATCCGCAAACAGATGCTGAGCATCATGGACAGGTAATCTGCATATGACATTCAACTGTGCTTTAACCATTACTTTAAATTCCCCATTGCATTTGTTGTACTTTAAAAAAATAAATAGATCCTGATATGATTGAAAAGACCAGATTTTCCATCGTACAATGAAATTCAAGATTATATAGCAGTATAAATCTGTCCAGCAGGAAACTGTCATTCAGTATTTATTGGCATAAATCAACCGTATGTCTTATAAAAATATGGGTCTTGGGTGCAGAACACAATTATAAAATAAGACTGAATCTTCCTTAGACACAAGCTGGACGTGGTGTCGTGTGGGAAGAGCACGGTGCGGGTGCAGAAAGCCATCTGCAGCGGTTACTTCAGGAACGCAGCCAGGAAGCACCCGCAGGACGGGTACCGTACCCTGATCGACCAGCAGGTGGTGTACCTGCACCCGTCCAGCACGCTGTTCAACCGCCAGCCGGAGTGGTGAGTCCCAGAATAAACACTGACCGGACGGTGGTGGAGTCCTACAGACACATGGATGAATTTCTCATGCAAATTGTGATTATTAGCTCGTCATTCTTTGTTTTACACCACTACCGCTATAATATCTTTGAGCTTTTATGTTTTATTATTGTCCGATGAATAGATAAAACTGAAAGAAAATCCATAAATGGCTATAGTAAATGATTGTTTTCATTTTTGATTAATCTGATGGATGGTATTTTCCTATCCAATGAAGCAAATTGAGAAATAAAGGGGTTTTTTTAGAGCTCAAAACCAAAGATATTCAAATTCCAGTGACATAGAACAAAGAAAAGTCTCAAATCGTCACATTTGAAAAGTGTTTTTGCACAAAAATGCACTGAAATGTATATATTGTGAGTTATTTTTCTGGCATTTTTGCCTTTAATAGGACAGTGGATGTGTGACAGGAAATGGTCAAACCAGGGAGTTCATATGGGACGTACTTTGTAACCACCCTCCTACCAGACTGAAATAGTTTATTAAAGTAGTTATTATTTATTAAACATGTCAGTAATTATTCATTTCAACTCTAATCATCATTAACTCTGTGTCTGCCCTCTTCAGGCTCGTCTACCACGAGCTGGTGCTGACCACCAAGGAGTACATGCGGGAGGTGACGACCATCGACCCGCGCTGGCTGGTGGAGTTCGCCCCGGCGTTCTTCAGGGTGGCCGACCCCACGCGCCTCAGCCGGCAGAAGAGGCAGCAGAGGCTGGAGCCGCTGTACAACCGCTACGAGGAGCCCAACGCCTGGAGGATCTCCCGCGCCTTCAGACGCCGCTGAGGACGCCGCCACAGCCGGGTTTATAGCAGGTGGACGACGCACTGTGTAGAACAAACTGAACCAGACAACGAAAAGAAAAGACACGAAACGAAACCTTCGACCAAACACATGAGGATTAAACCTTCAGTAGTTGTCTCATTGAAGAGGAATGTTTTATTATTTTTACCTCATTTACACATTTCAGTCTTAACAACCTGTTACTGGTTAACATTCCCTATACTGTATTTTCTATGAAATATTTAATATACAGGTGAATTTGCAATCGCTGACGTTGGTTTTTTCATCATTTCGGATAAACACGGGATGCACTTTTATCTGCCGCTGCCCCTTAAGTATCCACTCTCATATTTGCGTGAATATTGGCAAATATGAAATATTTTAATAATGTAGGTGCTCATCGTTAATTTAGATCAGTGCAACTAACATAACATCCTACTAGGACGTGCATAGCTCGCAAAATCAAATATTATAGTGTAAAAATGAGTCATGCTAACTGTGTAGCCCTGTTTCCTGTCTTGCCTTATGCTAAGCTAGGCTAACTGGCTGCTGGTGGTCGCTTAAAGGGATACTTCACCCAAAATCGATAATTGTCTGCTCACTGTCATGGGTTTGGAGAATCATCAAAACGCTTTTGGAGTTCCAGTTTTGTCCAGTTTGTTTTGATTAATTCAAAATTGAGCACAATCCGTTGCCAGCCGGACCCCCCCCCACCCTGGAACTCCTAAAGCGTTTTGATGACTCTGAACGTCCTCCAAACCCTTCCTTGGCATGACGGTGAGTAGACAAGTGGTGAATTATCGATTTTGGGTTTAATATTAACCATACACAGATGAGAGTGTAATTTTTCTTATTCAACAGTAAACAAGAAAGCAAATAAACACATTTTCTATCATAGCAAATTAATATTATAAGAACACGTTAATTCTCCTCATTCATAAAAAGATGAACAGATGAAAACAAAAGGAAGAACAAACACACAGAAGAAGAAAAGTCTGGACTTGAGTTTGGGTATTATTATGGGTATTTATTAAGCAATCTCTTCAACCACAGTCGTGTTCATGGATTGAATAGGCCTCAGATGTGAGAGGAATGCAGCTCTTAAAAACAAAACAAAAACAAAAAAAAATCCCTAATGAGATTAATTTAAAACAAAAACACCATAGCCTTATATACAAGTGGATGGGGTGGGCATGTGCAAGAGGTGCATGGGGCGTCAGGGTGTGTATGATGATGACGATGGGTTGGTACAACAGGAGGATTTCTGAAGGCGAGGGGGGGGAGGAGGGGGGAGGAGGGAGGGAGGGAGGGGGGGCTGGCTTTAGTACATGTAGCCTTTGGAGTAGGGCTGGGGGCCCATGTTTTGGGGGGCTTGTTCCGTGGTGTAGGGCACGCCCTCGTCCAGGTGGGACAGAGGCACCGTGTCCTCCTCGTTGACGTAGCGCTCGAACTCGGCCTTCAGGCTGGGCCGCTGATTGTCGGGGAAGGCCAGCGAGATGAGGGCCTCGGGCTCACAAACAAACTTGTAAACATAGCGCTCCCCTGCCACCTGCAGAGAGAGAGGGAGGGAGGGAGGGGGGAGGAGAGAGAGGAGAGGGAGGGGGGTGAGTCATACAGCAAGGCATGTAAAACATACGCTTTAACCCTCCTGTTGTCGTCCTGGGTCAAGGAAGGAAAGAAGGAAGGAGGGAAAGAAGTAAGGAGGGAGGGACAAAGGAAAGAAGTAAGGAGGGAAGGACAAAGGGAAAGATGGGAGGAAAGAAGGAAGGGGAAAAAAGAAGGAAAGATAGAAGGAAGGAGGGAACAGATTGTGTCAAAAAGGAAGGAAGAAGTAAGGAGGAAGGAAGGAAGGGAGGGAGGGAGGGAGGAGAAAAGGATTGGAAAGAAGGAAGGAAAAAGGGAAGGAAAGATAGAAGGAAGGAGGGAACAGATTGGGTCAAGAAGGAAGGAAGAAAGGGAGGGGAAAAGGATTGTGGAAAGAAGGAAGGAAAAAGGTAAGGAAAGAAATAAGGAGGGAGGGAACAGATTGGGTCAGGAAGGAAGGAAGGAAGGAAGGAAGGGAGGGAAAAGGGAAGGAAGGAGGGAACCGATTGGGTCAAAAAGGAAGTAAGGAGGAAGGGAAGGAAGGAAAAAAGGGAAGGGAAAAAGGATTGTGGAAAGAAGGAAGGAAAAAGGGAAGGAAAGAAATAAGGAGGGAGGGAACAGATTAGGTCAAGAAGGAAGGGAGGGAAAAAGGATTGTGGAAAGAAGGAAAGGAAAAAGAAAGGAAAGATAGAAGGAAGGAGAGAACAGATTGGGTCAAGAAGTAAGGAAAGAGGGGAGGAAAAAAGGATTGTGGGAAGGAGGAAGGGAAGAAGGATGGAGGGACAGGGAACAGATTTGTTCAAGGAAGGAAGAAGAAGGAAGGGAAAGGGCAGGAAAGGAAATAAAGATGGCGGGATAGGGAACAGATCAGGTCAACTGGATCAAAAGAGAAAGGAAGAAGAAGGAACGACGAAGGGAAGGAAGGGAAAATGATTGTGGAAAGAAGGAAGGGAAGACGGAAGGCTGGAGGAAGGGAACAGTTTTCCCCCGAGGACGGAGCAGGAGGGTTAAATACTGTAGGTTCCTACAGTAAAACCAATCTGAGCGTCTCCGTCTATATTTAGCGGAGGATCAGATCTGCGTCACAGAAAACGCTCCGACCCAGTTGTTACCGAACAAACGCCACTCGGCTGTGATTGATGGTGATTTTTTAGGAGATTAATCAGCGTTTTAATTCGACTCGCATGCTGTTCGACATTACACAAATACACAAGTATGAACACGGAGACCTTTTTCTAAATGACTTCACTCTGTAAAAACACATTATTCACTGTGTTTTGATGCTGCGAGCAGGAGTTAGTCTGACCTCAGCTGATAGGAGATAAATGCTGCTGAGCAAATTAAACTAGAGCATCTTTAAAAAAGGGAAAATGCCCATTTAAAGTTTCTCATTTCTTCTAGATGTTATGTTGTAAAACCTTCTGTTTCCTCCCATATGTTTTCAGAGAAGAAAAACAAGAACAGTTCCACTCATATAATTTTATATTGTGCTTCCTACTTTATTGGTTAGAGAGAGATTATAAATTGGAATTATTTCCTTTTTAATGCTTAATGAGCCATTTCAAATGCTTTAGTACTTCACTTATAAGGACAACTTCTTAAGGGTTGCCAGTTCGGCTGGTGTTTATCCTCCTCAAACATAATTTGCATTTTCTTTTCTTTTCTTTTTTTGGCTTTGCATGTCAAGAGGGAGAGATCCCTCCAACGAACCATACAACCACTCACTCTCTGGAAAAGTTGCACAAAGCATCTGGATCGCAGTCCTTTTTTTTTTTTTTTTGCGGCTTGTTTACAACTGCACACTTGATTGGCTGCTGTAAAAACCTTTTATGCTCGGGTTTCTTTCTAACAGTAAAAGCTGCAGACCTGATGGCCTCCTAAAAGCTAACAAACCCATGAGTACTGGGAGTGTCACATGGCAGCCAACGGTCTGACTTATTAACCAGCATTAAATCCATTAATTACAACTTTTACTATGATATAAAGTGATTAAGTTGTCATTTTTATAACTTTAGAGAACATTTTGTGGACATAAATTGCAAAAATTGAGAATATCTGACATCTGGATAGTTATAATAGTGGCTTCTTGGTGTGTTTTTGTACCTTCTGCATGATTCCCTTCTCGTAATAATAGCGCAGAGAGCGGCTGAGCTTGTCGTAGTTCATGGCTGGACGGTTCTTTTGCATCCCCCACAGCCTGGCGACCTGAGGAGAGGAGAGGCCGAGGAGGGGAGAGGACAGCAGAGAGGAAATGGTTGTGGTTACACTTAAAGCAGAGTTTAGTGAGGTTCATTTAAAGGTGAGTGTGGGTTATTTCTACGCTTCTCAAATGACAGCTGAGAAATGTTTGCATCAGCTTTTTAAATTTTTTTTCATTTTCCTGAAGTTCATACAACCCTCCCTCTCCACAAAAAAAATGTTTGTAATTCCACCCAATGGCCACTAGGGGTCCTCGGTGACAAGTCAAAGTCTCCATCCCTTGTATCTTCTTAACCCGAGCAGCGTCAACAACGCCAGGACCAGGGCGAGTCCCCACATGTGGATTCACTTCCTTTTTATGTAACCCATTACCACTTGAATGCAACCAGAGTCCCACAGTGTTCGCAGTGAAATAAGAGTCATGGCTGGTTGTCAGAGGCAGACCATGAAACACAGCCAACCCAACCCAAAATTGAACTCTGGGGCTGACTTGAGGGACCACTAACTCGGATACAAAGAATTAGCATCTAACACAGGATACAGGGGGGTAAATCAAGTCATTGCACAGAAAGGAAGACGATGTTGATGTTGACAAATATAGGAAAGTGTAAAGCAAGGGAGGGGATGGAAGGGAGGGGGGGACACTGAGATTCATGACTCATGAAGAGACAGGTTGTATCCCACAGTGGCCGTCCAGCCTGCAGCCCTGTTTGATCTCTGAGTGTGCTCTCAGCTCTAATTGCTCTTGTAAAAACTCTTACCCCCCATTCATTATTAATGTACAGTAAAAAAGATAATGGAAAACACACAGTGCAGCTCCCGCCCTCCTCCTCCCATCAGTTATATTATATTAGGACCCCGGCTAAATGGACGGCACCGTCTCGATAGGTCCAATCAAAGTGCAGACTTAAACATCGCAAAAAAAAAAAATTGTCTCGACTGGAGAAATGTGAGGAGGTGAGAGAGGAATCGGGGGTGTTGGGTGATTCAGCGATAGCGCTTGTCCTTCATTTATCAATCCAGCGTTTCATGTGTTGAATAATGAATGGGGAACTAATGGAAGATGGATCAGAGAATAGAGCTGCGAGGGGAAAGTGGCCAAATCTCGCTTCTGATCGCTCTAATCTAGGTAGCGCCTTAAAACCCCGCTAACATAAATCCATTCCGAGAATAACTCCTCCGCCGCCGCCGGCCCCTTATCAGATTCATATTAACGTCATGATCTCTATCAACACTTCTCCACTGTCCCTTAATGAGGCCGTACAGTAACTCAGACCAAAAATAATGTTGATTCGTTTTAAATGGATTGTCTTTACTTAGATATTTGATGCTTTTTGCACAGTTATCATAGAGATTCTGGTATATTTTAGCTGGTTCATCTTTCTGGATGCGGTTTCCCTCCCCTTCCCTTTTCCTAGAAAACAACTCTGTGTGGTAACGTTGTGTTATTATCTCATAGCGTGGTGAATGTGCAGGTCACAACTTGTCCACCAGAGCGTTTTGGAGTTGTTGGATTGTGTATTTGATGAGGGAAACCAAGAAATCCCATGAGCCTCCGTAGTGTAGCTCTGAGCAGCTCACGGCTCTGCTCCGCCGTTCTAAAAATAGCTTGCACCGACAATTAAAGGTAATGAACCTACTTCTAAAACTATAGGGAATAGGCCAATTTGCCAAAATGTTGAACTATCCCTTTAACAACATGTGAATGTTCTGATTTCAATATAAACAGTCTGCTCTAAACAGGCTGAACACTTCACAGAGTCTACTTCAATAAAATGACTAATCACTGTGTTGAAATGACTGTAATTATTCCGTTAATTCCTGTACAACGCCGCCTCCGCTCTGCCTGTAAAAAGCTCTCTTTGAAAAAAAAACAAACCACTTCAGACACAAACCTCTTCAGGTTCAATGAGTTTGAACTCCATGCCGCGGCCGGTCCAGGCGATGAAGTGGGCATTGCCCGGGTCGTCCAGCAGGGCCACCAGGAACTGCCAGAGCTGCAAAGAGCCGCGGCGCTGGTAAGGCGTGCCCTCGCGGAAAACGCCGCCCCCCTCCTGCTTCACCTCACCTGGTCCAGGGAGAAAACAGACTGGAGGTCAGCTAAAAGTGTTTTCTCTCTGTTGTGAAATGCACTGTTTATTTGGTATTTGATATGCGCGGCAGCATTAATCTACATCAGACCATTAGGCTTTAATCATTAAATTAAAGCCTAGCGCGGGTTCTCGGGTTACATGTGAAAACAAGGAAAAGTTTGTAACAGCTGCAGAGCATCTGACCGGTGCGGCGGCCGGCGGTGCATCAGCAGGTCACCTAATCTGATGTTTCATGTTTGCAAACTGACGTAAACTGCACGAGCTGCTCGCTAACAACAGCTTATCACCAGCAGTGTTGAGTTGAGACGGAAACAGAGAGGAGTGAGGAATAAAATTAAAAGCCCAAAGTGGATGCACACTTCATTTGAAATAAAAAAAAACTCCAACAACACAATACTGTGTGTGTGTAAATGGACACTGATTCGTGTTTGGTGCTCGGTTGTTTACCGGTCATTGGATATGTTGTACACAAGTGTGGGAACATGAGAGGCTGTGCTAAGTTACTGCTGTTGTCTCTCACAGCAACTTGCACACTTCACTGGTTCAACCAGTGCTGACACCCTTGGGCTCTCCACTCAATCTGCTTTAGTGTCAATCACCGCCAACACCACCGCGGTGGGGGGGGGAGTGGGACTGTTCCCAGCGTGACAGGGGAGCCCTGCGTTGTGCGCACGGAGAAACCAAACCCACTAACTAAGTTTGTGAGAACACAAAGGGCCGTGTAGCTCTTACACAAGGCGCTCTGACGTCCGTGTAGAAGACGATCTGCTGGTCGCAGGTATGGAGATTGGAGTGGGTCGACTGTACGGATTGTGTTTCTGCCGTCATTGCCCGGTGTGCAAATGAAATTGTGTAGTGTGTGCGCAAGAGGATTTATGGGTAAATGGGTCGGACCTTACCTTCGAACTTCTCTGGAACCACACGAGAGTCGTTTTCAAACAGATAGCCTGCAAGACAAGGGGAGGGATTGTGTTTAGGCTTGGAGGGGCCTTGATCCCGGCGCGACTCGGTTGTTCACTTGGGATCGGTGCCAAAGGTTTGAATACCAGCCCAACAAAAATACAAGGACCTATTCACGCATGAATAACATTAAGCCAATAAGTGTGTACTCTTCTTTTCTTTTTTTTTTTTTACAGAAGTGGTCCTGGGCACTTCAGTAACAGAGGGGGGAGGAGGGAGGAAACATTTAAAGGGGTTTTGGATCTTTTGCTCCCAGTTTCAGGGCCAATTAACTTCCTTGTAACATCTTCTAAGCTGCTCAGATGTCCTGAACACAATTGGCGAATAAGAATTTGCATGACCCAAAAATGTTGCGACAAACAATGGAAGTAGAAGAGGAAGGATTGTTTTCCCTTTTCCTTTTTTTTTTTTTTTTTTTTTTTTTTTTTGCACCGGGGAAATAAATGTGCTTTCTTTCCAGGAGTTATGTTTATTCAGGGATTCTTGAGGCAGGGGTGAGCCGGCAGCTTCTGCCAATGGAAACATAGGCACTCGGGGCTGGTTAGCCAATGGAAACACGGACAACTCTCCGCTGGTTAGCCAATGACCACAGAGATTTAACCAGCTGAGGGCTCGGTGCAGATAAAGGGGTATGAAGAGGTTGGAGGCTGGGCACAGTTTGGAGCTGGTGGTGTGAGAATGTGGATCTAGATTACCTTCATTGCTGTGCTGGGGGGTTGGGTAGCCCTCGTTGTGGTGGTACATGGAGGGGCAACCAGGCACATCTGAGACAGAAACACAACAACATATAGGTTTAGTTCAGAGAATATGATGTTTTTCTTATATATATGTTAAAGGGATAGTTCAGCATTTAATCCCTATAGTCACAGCAGTAGGTTTGTTACCTTTAATTGTCAGTGCAAGCTATTTTTAGAATGGCGAAGCAGAGCCGTGAGCTGCTCAGAGCTACGCTACAGAGGCTCATGGGATTTCTTGGTTTCCCTCATCAAACTCAAGTTGTTTTCAAGGTAAATGCAGAGACTGCTTGCTAAAAAACTGTCCCTGAAGGCAACATGCATCAGCGGTTTTGCATGAATTTACCACAACTCTGTCTGACTCTGGTAACGTTGTGTTATTATCTCATAGCGTGGTGAATGTGCAGGTCACAACTTGTCCACCAGGGCGTTTTGGAGTTGTTGGATTGTGTATTTGATGAGTTTGATGAGGGAAACCAAGAAATCCCATGAGCCTCCGTAGCGTAGCTCTGAGCAGCTCACGGCTCTGCTCCGCCGTTCTAAAAACAGCTTGCACCGACAATTAAAGGTAACAAACCTACTGCTATGACTATAGGGGTTATGGCAATGGGCCAATTTGCCAAAATGTTGAACTATCCCTTTAAAGAAACAGAGCAAAAACTGCACAAAAGTGATTGAAACATTAAACAAAGGAACTCGCTCACTCATCCACCATCTGTGTGTGTGTGTGTGTGTTGTAGGCTACAGATACTGTGTGAGCGCTGCAAGGACGAACGCAGCATTCATCATATCACTTCTCTTTGTCTCTGCTGATATTTTTAGGCCCCGTGAACGAGAGCACCTTCACCAGAGCAGAACACTGGTACAGTATACAGTGTCTGCACTTTGTCTGGTGGCGACAGCAGCAGCAGCAGCAGCAGCAGCAGCAGCCGCCACTGTCTCCAATAGCACGCATCCACGAAAATAGATTTTTTATATTCCGCCCTATAAACCTTCAGGCGAAAATCTGTGCAAGCTGGGACGCTTGTATCACAACACAACACGCTCACATTTAATCTCTGCAGCGACAGCATTGTGCTCGGCTTCCTGTGACTTCACCTTTATGTGTGTGTGTGCACAAAAAAAAGAAGAAAAAACAGGCGTGTCACCGACCGCTCTGGTGTTTGTCCGTTTTTGTCTGTCAACTGTTATGAACGAGACAAGCGAGAGAATAAAAAGTGTAAAGGTGCAGCTCTCTGCCTCTGGCTCTGGCTGTGAGTCACTGGTGGGGAATGCAGCTGCAGCGCTGCGACTCTGATAAGATGCCAGTGGGGGAAAATCAAACCCTCCGTTCCGGGGCAGCGGCACTCCATCATACTGTAAATAATATGTCTGCCAGAAATGGCAGGGGAGCGATGGGGCAGATTGGGTGTGAGAGCACCGGGGGTTAATTGTGCACTGAGTGGCATGACCATTTTGTGTCTTTCATGCGACACAATAGCAGTGATTACTATCTGAATAGGATTTCATATGTGAAACTAGGCGTACTCTTTCTTTAGCCGGCTTTTTTTTTTTTTAAACAGGATTCACTGGTGTTGTTCTGTCTCGCTTTTTACAAGCTGTTTACTTCAATACACCTCTTTTGTACGCTCCATTACCATGTCGCCATTCACCTTTACAATTCAGGGTTGGGTTTTTTTCTCTTTTATTCCTTTCAAATTCAATGACCATGAATGAATGACATAATAAATCAGCAGCAAATAAACAACAGTCACAGGAGCCGACGCGGCGGCGTTGCTCTTTATAAACCGTTTAAACGCCTATGATTTGTTTTAGCAGAGAGCATTCATCGAAAAGCTCTTTAACACAAATTATCCAATTAACTGCCTGAAAGAAACTGTATTTTTCACTGGGCCTGTTAATTAAAATGACATTATTCCATTTATATGGTGTTAGATTAAGGTTTCTCATTTGCAGCTGATGCTTGTCATTAGATTTTTTTCTTTTTTAAGGCTACCTGGCATCCCATGACTAATCCCTTCAACAAATTATTATTATTATTTGCTCTCAGAGATCATAAAAGGGAGGTTTCGGCGAAACAGACTCATATTCTCTATCTGTCTTCCTCGTGGAGGGCGTGACGGCTTCGCAGACGTGTCGAGCTCTGCAACAACACGGCGATAAACTCTGATCTTTCACGTGTGATCTGCGTCTGCACTGCAGTCGGTCAAACTCGTATCGGAGACACAGGAAACCCCGCCAAACGCTACTTTCTCCTCCTCCTCCTCCTCCTCCTCCCAGCAGTTATCCACAGAAAAAACATCCTTTTGTACTTTCCCTCTGGTTTCCTCAAGGTTGTTTGATTCTTTGTCAGTCCTCTCCGCCCCTCCTCCCACCCTTCTATCAAAGGTGAGAGTATGAAAACATTGTGGGTTAGAAGAATTAGAGGCTGCTGCAGGTGAACGAGGTCACAGTTGCTCGTTTTAAAACTCACAGAGCAAAGCAGAGAAGCTGGTTTCTGTGCTCTCCAGTTGTTGAGCTTGTTGTTAAAGCCCCTGAGCTGGCCACCCCACCCCACCCTGCACCCATCACCCCACCACTCCTACTCCACTCCACCCCTCACCCTCCTCTCCCAAAGCCCAGCCAGTGAGAGGTTCGGGTTACTGCGGCCACGCTCATTTTTCCATTATGAGTTCATCTGCCTGCAGAAAAAGGAAGCCGCTGGTGCAACCTGAAACCCTGGAGCACTCCACCGGGGACTCTAGTCTTTCCAGTGCCCTCCATTTTCTCAATGAAATTCCTCTGCCTCTGTCTCACAGAGAGGAGTGCAGGGAGGGAGGGAGGGAGGAGTGTAGCTGCAGCAGAAAAAAATACTTTTTTTCCCCCTTTTTCTTCGCAAAGTGTCAGAGAGTTGAAAGGAGGAGTTTTGGAGGCGGGGAGAGGAGAGTCTTCGTACAGTGAAGAAGTTTGTTTTGCCATTTGGACATTTTGTTCTTGACTAAGTTGTGCACACGAGGGACGGTTTGTCTCTAAAGGGACTTCTATGAGTCAGAGTACAGTTCAAATCTCCGTTTAACGACTGCAGCTCCGTTTCACAGGTGCATAAGTCTGAGTTTATTCCATAAACTAGTTTGATATTTCTTTATTTCTCTTGTTTATAAGCAAAACAGCTTCCATCTAGAGAAGAATACATGTTTTCTGTTTAAATAGTCGAGCAGGAAGTGTTGTGACTCACCAGGTTCGTAGGTGTAGTCTGTCGGCTCCTGCTTGACCATCATGTGGGCTGGTGGGAACCTGTGTGGGTGTTGGTGCGGGTGTGGGTGTGGATGTGGATGCGGATGGGGGTGTGGGTGCGGGTGTGAGTGGGGGTGAGGGTGGGGGTGGGCTCCGTGACCATGGCTGTGGCCGTGTGCCGCTCCGGCGCCACCGCCAGCACCACCGCCGCCGCCGCCACCGTGGCCCGGCCCGGCCATCTGAGCCGCCCGCTCGTACAGCGGGTCCAGGTACTCCTGCTTAAAGCTCTGCTGCAGGTAGGGCATGCAGGGGTCAGAGTGCTGCCGGTGATAACCCCCGCTACCCCCACCACCACCACCACCTCCTCCGCCACCTCCTCCTCCTCCCCCTCCTGGCCCTGCTCCTCCTCCACCAGCTCCACTGCTGCCGTGTCCGGCCGGTGCAGACGGCATGCGCTGGAAAGCCTGGCCTGGTGGGGGGAACTGGGGGCACATGGGGTCTCCTGAGGGGCCCTGATACCTGGAACTGAGGAATGAGACACAGCAGCTCAGATTTAGTTTTTTATCCTGTGCATTTTTGCATTTCTACTTGTAGGTATTTATTAGTCTGTCTATCTATCTATCTATCTATCTATCTATCTATCTATCTATCTATCTATCTATCTATCTATCTATCTATCTATCTATCTATCTATCTATCTATCTATCTATCTATCTATCTTGCAAAAACTCAAAATCAAGCAAAGAATATTTGTCTTATTTCTAGTCAAAACTAATCTCATCACCTAAAAATTTACTTGAAATCAGTAGAAAAATTTGCCAATGGGGCAAGTTTTTTGTGCTTGTAATAAGAAAGAAAAAGCAGATTTTTCTACTGATTTCAAAATTAGTTTGAAACAAGTGAAAATTATCTGAAAACAAGTTATTTTTAGGTGATGAGATTAGTTTTGACAAGAAATAAGACAAATATTCTTTGCTTGATTTTGAGTTTTTGCAGTGTATCTTTCTATCTATCTAGCGGCAATGAAGGACACAGTTTGTGTGGTAAAGGACAGTCCTCCTGGTCCTTCATGAGCATCTATTGTCACTTTCCTGTGAACATGTCCTTGTATATTCCACTAAATATGAATATATGTATCTTCAACCCACATGCTTACAACCTACATTGTGTCGGCGTTACAAATTCAATCAATTTTTCCCAAATTTGATAAAACTTTTGGATTCTCAGACAATAAATTAGTGCAATTCTTCTTTTTTTTGGCTAATGTGTTTGGTTTGTTGCTGTGTCACCTGGTGTTGATGGGGTAACTGTTGCTGGGCAGTGGCTGGGAGGTGGCGGCAGGGTTCATGTAGCCAGCGTCCGGTCGTCCGGCTGAGGCCGTGGCCGTGGCTGTGGCAGGTTTCGGGGAGTAGTGCTGCTGCATGGGGGACATGGGGGTCCCTGGGCAGGAGCTCTTGGCTCCTCCTGCAGCCCTTTTCTGCTCATAGGCACTGAGAGACAAACACAAACATGAACAACGCACTCATTAGGACTCACATCCGTGCACATGTCACAACAACGCGGCTGCAACTGGTTTTACAAGGGTTTTTTCAGTCAATACAACAAACAGAGCTAATGGGAGTTGTTGGGTTGGGGGTGGTGGTCAATATAATGTGATCAGTGTTTTAGCAGCGCTGACTTATTCATGACAGCTGACCAGTGTTGCATCATTAACAAGCATAGCTGTAAAATACAGAGATGATTGTCTCGTGTCTCTGTCTTTGTCCTCCTCTGCAACAATGGACGACGTCAGTAAAAAAAAAAAAAGACCCAGAGACGAAACATCTCCAGCTCCTTGATTCAATTTGAACAAATCTTCCAAATAAAAAGCTAAAAAAAGCAACGAGGCCTGGTGGTGCAGAGAAGGAGGAAGACAGACGTTAAAGGAGAGTCTTTTCTTAGCTTGATTTGAGCTGCCAAAGAAAGAAATACATGAAGAGACAGCTCCTCTGAGAACATCTGGCCACATGTTCTGTGAGTTAGACGTAGAAGGAGGAGAGGCTGCATGCGCTGCTGGGCTTTGGTACGCGCACATTTCCATAATGTTGTTTTGATAGAGTCGCACAAGGTGAGATGGGACGACGGCCAAGTTGATAAGTGTTTCTTGCAGAGGAAGGAGGGGTAGAGAGGGGAGGAGGGGGGAGGGGGGGTGTAGCTACCTGGCATAAAGGCACTGCTCTCCACTGGGGTAGCTGAAGCTCTGCTTGTGGCTACAGGACTGGCTGGGGTCGGAGCCCGGGCTCTGCGGTTCCTTCTTGATAGTGACTGGAGGGCTGTGAAACGCCACCGCTGTGAGAGACAGTAGACAAGAGGTGAGGGTTGGGGTTGGCACATATACACACAGACACAGACACACACACATGCACAGACGCACAACTGGCTTTGTGTATTCTCTCCTCATTCAGCCCTGCCCCGATACTACTGTCGTTAGGCTCAGAGGCAAAAGCAAATAGTTCCGTCTGCGCAGGAATCTCCTTTACGTGCCAGCCAAAATGCTTAAGTGATTGTCAGCTGCACAAACCGAAAGGGCAGCAGACAGACAGACACGAATAAACACACACACACACACACACACACATAAAAAAACAACACACAACGCACGCTCACACACGACTGCATTCCAGCCGTCATTTGGAAGCGTCCTCGCCCACTTTTCCCTTCACTCCTCCAGACACAACAGCAGCCAAAACTTCCTCTTGTCAAAGCCGAGCTCGAAGCTAAACAACTCCACGGGCCAGAGGGATGTCGGCGCGCTGATGAAAGCCAATGTCACACCTCTGTTAGGACAGCGTATACACTGATTGTGCGTCGTCGTCTCTGCATTCTTTCCTATCGGGATCCAGATGTTAGAACAGCCAGCTTGTATAGCTATAAGGAGGAGGAGGAGGAGGAGGGGGGTATGATAAGTATGATAATCTGATAATGCCACGTAGTCCTGCAAAATCCAAAATATTTAGCAACCTCTGAAGGCATCCAGTCCACGGCGTCCAGGCTGTCTGTCAAAGCCGGACTGCTGGAGGGGACCTTTTGCCTCCACGGCCACAGAAACCACCCAAAGTGGAGCTTCAAACTGCGCCGAGGGCTTGTGTTTATTATATGAGGGGAGGTTTTCACCCGGAGAACTGTACAGGATGTTTTTCTGGTCCCGACAGGGTAAACAGCAGCAGCTGTGCACTTCCAGCTGGGGGGAGGCCTGTATTTATGTGTGTGCAAAGAGTGTGTATTAGTAATCTCAGCCAGTCTGTATCGACTTGTGCGCGTTTGCATGTGTGCGTGACTGCTTTTAAGTGCATATCTACGTGTGTGTGTGTGTGTGTGTGTGTGTGTGTGCAGTGGGTGTGGAGCTGACGGAGCAGGCCACACTGAAAGCTCAGCCCAGGTAATTACATACTGTCGTCCATTCACAAAAAAGACGTGGAAGAAGAAGAAGGGGGGGAAAAAAAAGGAAAAAGAAAAAGTCTGGCCGGTGGAGGACTGACTGGCTGTTTGAGGCCGAGACGACCGACCGAGAGATAGAAAGTGAAAAAAAAAAGCGGAGGAGTAAAAAAATAGAGTGAACAAAAAAGATTATAGTGACATAACCACAAACAGCCTTGAGGTTCTGCTCCTAGTTACAGGCTCTTGGGATTTTCCCTCAACTCCGACTATTGATAAAGTTGTCTTCAAAACTGAACCGGGAGTCGAGAGTTTAAAGACTTTTCTTTTTAACTATTAATCCAAAAGTGAATCAACAAAACTCCCATAATTCCTGATTCCTGCCTCACAAACATGAAGATGTTTTTTACAATAGTTGAATCAGTGTCCAACTAGTTTAAATCAGTGTTTTAAAACTACGTGATCTCATGGGCTAAAAAAAAGCCGAACTATTCGTGTATTTCTGTTTTTAAAAGTTGAAATTCCTTCCTGACGATAAAAAACTCTGTTTATTTGACTCGAGCCTCGAGAATTTGAAACACGTTGGACACAATAAAACTGAGCCTGGCCTCTCATCCTCATCATCATCCTCATCATCCTCATCCTCCTCATCCTCATCATCATAACCTTCCTATTTTTGGGCTGTACTCACTCTCCCATGGCAGGCAGGCAGGTGAGGAAGTGTTGGCTTTAGCAGAGGATCAACAGGATTAGAGAGCATTTACCCAGATTTCCCAGACAGACGGGGATGAGATTCCTGCCTCCTCTAAGTCTCCGACAGCTCGTCTGCCAACACACACACACACATGCACGCACACACACAGGGCGGCACATGACTGCCGCTCTCTAATAATACCAGAGTGTTTGTCTATTGACATTTCCCCCCCTTTCTCTGTCACAATCCTCAGAGAGTGAACACAAGTCCGACGGTGGCAGGAGTTTGTGCCCTTGATGCAGCAGCAGCTCCGGGTTTATGAGGATGTTCCATTTCAAAGGCCTGGGAACAGTGTCGGCTGTATACGGATGTCTGTGTGTGTGTCTCTGTGTGTGTGTGACCTTTCCGGCATATTAATTAATCTGGTAAATGAGCATCAGGCGGCTTTTTGTGTTTGTGTTGTTGGCCTGTGATTGCGATTGCTGTTGCGTGCGTTTCCAATTAGACAGAGCTGATGATGTTGATGTTCTGGGCGACGAGCGCTGCAACAATGAAAAACACCGACTTCGACTCAAAGAGAAAGACTGAGGCGGTTGTGCACGTTGTTTCTTTAGTCGGAAACCAAAGTAGCATTTGATAATGGAGAAGTTTGTCGTGTATAATCTCTATATTTAACATTTAATGTGTCAAATTGTTGGTCAAGTTGTAACTTTAACCTTTACATTCAGTGTCACACTGCAAAAACTCAACATTTTTAGTCAAAACAAAGTTAAATATACTTAAAATAAGACTCAGTAGCTTGTTTTTTTGACACTTTTTACTTCTCTAAAACATATTTTCACTTGAAATAAGTAGAAAACTATGATATCAAATGCTTATTTCAAGTAAAAATTAGTTTGAAACAAGAAAATGATGTAAAAACAACTTAATTTTTAAAGTGATAAATCTTATTTTAAGTGGAAAGAGATTGCTCTTTTTGCAGTGCAGTTTTCTCATCGAGACGCCTCGGTGTGAACCAGCGTCGCCAAAAACGCACGAATTTGGACTTAATATAACATCCAGCTCCAGGAATAGTCCTGGGATTAAAACAAACCCCCGGTCTCCTCCACCAACGATAACAAACTCTCTGGCATATTCCTGTAAATCTCTCTGTCCAAATGATGTCAAATTTTCTGCTAAAGTTTATAAGGTAGTGGCAAGTCTTGTAAACGGATCCAGAGAGAGTTATGTTCTTCACGTTGCCTTCTCTTCCTGCTTTTATTTGGAGGGGGGGGTGGTGGCGGGTGGAGGAGGGGGTGGGGGGCAATATGACCTGCTCCTCTTTAACTGCTTTGTTAAATGTTACATCACCCTTTCACACAGATCCTCATGTTTCATAGGAGGAGGAGGAGGAGGCGGTTGGTTCATGAACTTACAGAGAAACCTGCTGCAAGGTGTTTAGAAGTGAGACGACAGATACAGTACACAGTAGCCGTCGCCTCTTAAAGGGATAGTTCACCCAAAATTCAAATTTCACTCATTATCTACTCACTCCTCATGTCAACTAAGGGCTAGGAGAATTTCCTCCGTTCCTTCTCTGAGTTACGGGGGGTCCACGCAGCAGTATTTGTCCATGTAATGGTTGTGAATGGATACCACTTTTCTTCGTCCAAAAAGACACACCAAAAAACATCCAAATACCTCCATATTGCTCATCTGTATTGCCCCTCTTGTATTGAAGCTCAGAAAAAAAAACAATTTGGGGGAACAACTGGATTACAGACAAGTGTGGACGTATTTGGTTGTTTTTTGGTTTTTATTTTTGGACGAAGAAAAGTGTTATCCATTCACAACCATTATATGGACAAATACTGCTGCACGGACCCCCCCGTAACTCAGAGAAGGGACGGAGGACTCTTAGTAGATAATGAGTGAAATTTGAATTTTGGGTGAACTATCTCTTTAAAGTCACAGTTTTTGAGTGATTGCAGAAGCGTGTAGAGTAAAGTTATATACGTTGGTGAATGCATGCCCCCCCACCCCCCCTCAGGAGCAGATTCCCAGCGCCTCCTACAAACTGATAAGGTCAAAGGGTTCCTCCTCACTCCTCACAAACTTCACTTGTCTTATCTCCTCCTTCCTTATTTCGGAGGGGGCCATTCTTCTACCGTCTCCCATTCACACCCTATTCTGAGCTGCACGTATGGAGATGACCCCCCACCCCACCCCCCCACCCCCCAACAACACACACCTCCCCGGCTATAAGTCCAGGGTGGAGATGGGACTTTTTACATATGTAAATGTTGGCTCTTAGAAGCGGAGGATGCAGGGTGAAAGGTGATGGTCATGGTTGAGTGCTTTAGGAAGTAGAGGGATCATTACATAGAGAGGGAGGACAAGGAGAAAGGGAGGGAGGGGGGGGGGCCCATTCAGTAGACACCCACCGCAAACAAATCTGCAGGAGCAGGGATGGCACCCCCTACACACACATTAACACACACACTGTGGGCCCCTGAGCTGAGCCATGCAGAGGTTTAGGAAACACAAACTATTGAGTTTCTAAAAACACAAACAGCAGAAAAGATTTGGTTTGTGCAGAAATAAGGACGTCTAAGACTCACCAGTTAATGTTTTAAGCACTATAACTACATACTTATGAGTATTCATGCATTATAAATGGTGAATTCTGTATTTATTAATGCTTAATAGTGTGTACTTATTATAAAGTGTCACCGAACCATCAAATTACACCTTTGGTTATGACGTTAATGTGAAAATTGACATTTTTTTTCAAATTAGAAGAGACAAAATCAGGAGTTTAACATTTAATCTCATTTATTTGAGACCTCGCTCTGAACCCCCCCTCCCCCACCACCGTCGTCCTATTTTAGACAGAGTATTTCCTACCATTAAAGGGCCTGGTGTAGGGAAATCCAATCTGAAGACAGGAGGAGTGGATCTGGAGAGTTTTACCTTGGATGTTTATGTGCGACTTGGCCAAGTCTTAAGCCTCTGGAAGTCTGTAGCACACGACAAGCCTCGCTCACAATAACTCATTGAACATCAACCCCCCCCTCCCCCGTCCCCCCACCTCCCCAGCCGGTGTCAAACAGGGTGACTGGATCCTGCTAAAGCGAGGAACATGTGAGCGTAACATAAATATGCACTTAATGGGGACCGAACCGTCCTGGTACCTACAGTCCTCCTGGAGGAACTCTGCATCGACGTGCGGGATCTGGAGATCTGGTTCTTATCTCACACGATGATACGTGTTGTGAATGTGCATGTGCGTGCGGCGCGAGCGGCTGTGCACGTGGCCCTCTGGTTATAGTCGCTGCTGTGTTGTGCAGATGTGTCGGGCTGTAGCCTATACACCTGCTGCTGGTTCTCCCTGCACTTTTCTTGCCAATTTGATCTCTTGTGGTGGCGGCGGATCAATAAAAACAAGGATACCAATCGTGCCACAGCAGTTTTTAAAGGTTAAAAAGGAAGAGATATCGATTCGCTGCACTTTGGGCTGCAAATGACATTAGTTTCTTAGCCGAATGCACGGCTCCATTGTGGTGAGAGGGAGGCGTAATAGGCAAAAGCAACTGTATAATTTAAAAGTATTTCACTGTCAACACATACAATATAAGTCAGACGCAAGCCTATACTTTGACTGTAATTTTAACGTTTTGCACGCAGCGGTATGTTTTCCCTTCTCCGAGCAAGTTCTAGGTGCTATTTCTAAGTTTCTTCTTCTAAGCTCTGTTTTTTTTATTTTTATGGCAATGACACATTTGGATGAAAATAAAAAGCTGACGGCAGACGATCCAATTTTTTTTTTTATTTTTTTTTTTGGACCTTTCACAATAAGAGCATGAAACCGAAGCTGGGGAAAACACTTGAAGCTGAAATGGACCTGAACCTTTAAGTGAAATGGCGCTGTATAAATAAAACCGACTAGACTTGACTTCCCTGATCTTTTAGCCGCCGGCAAGTTTTAACTTTAATGATCTGTTATTTATACTTTATCTTTGTTGAACAGAAACTGGTTTTTCAGGATGTTGCCAGTTTGGCTTTTGAGGTCATCTTGTTCTGTCAGTTTGACTTTTGATTCGGAAACTTTCATAACAATTTCCTTAATAGATAAGTCTGAATTTAAGAGTTATTTTAAAGGAAAAAAACAAACAAATTTCCAGGACACTTGGAACCATGATATTTTAACGTGTTTAAAGGATATAAGACAATTAAGTGTAATATTATCTGGAGGATCCTCAACACTAAACTGTGAACACTGCAAAAACTCCAAATCTTTACAAGAATATTTGTTCTATTGCTTGTTAAAATGTCTAATTTCTAGTCAAAACTAATCTCTTTCCACTTCAAATAAGACTCATCACCTAAAATGTAACTTGTTTTTAGATCATTTTCACTTGTTTCAAACAAATTTTCACTTGAAATAAGTAGAAAAATCCCTTTGTGCTTGTAATAAGGAAGAAAAACTTGCTCCATTGTCAGATTTTTCTACTTATTTCAAGTGAAAAATCCTTGAAAGAAGTAAAAAGTGTCTAAAAACAAGCTACTTTTTAATGTGATGAGTCTTATTTTGAGTAAAATGAGATTTGTTCTGACTAGAAATGACATTTTGACAAATATTCTTGGTGAGATGTTTGAGTTTTTGCAGTGAATACATTTACCAGAGTGACTACAATGATCTAATTCATTGTTCTTAACTTTCTTCGAGGTAACTTGAGACCAACGAATGATTCATTGTTGTGCAAGCATGACTCACTCATTCAGTCTGAAAAGAGGAAAAGATACTGATACTGTTGTTTACCCAGTAAATCAAATGTCAAAACAGCCTTCACTCTGTTTGGACAGATATGAATTCACAGCTATTTAGTTTTTGTCCTAAACTTAAAGAGTGAGACACGAGGAAGGAGGAGGAAGACGGAGGAGGAAGGGAAGCGAGGCGATTCAATACGATCCAGACCGTTACGACTGCAGAGTCCGTCCAGTCATTCCACTGGTGCATGGAAACATGTGCTGTACATGTGTGTTTTGCTTCTCAGGTCACTGCACAATCAGGAAGAGAGTGAGCGAGCGAGAGAGAGAGGGAAAGAGTGGGCTGACAAAACTCATGGTCATCGCTGAGCAGCAGCAGCAGCAGCAGCAGCAGCAGCAGCAGCTCCAGCAGCAGCAGCAGCAGCAGCAGCTCCAGCAGCAGCAGCAGCAGCAGCAGCAGCAGCAGCTCCAGCAGCAGAGTGCATGCATGCAGGCTTCGGTATCTGTCTGCTCAGGGAGCGTCGGGAGTGTTGGATCCATTAGTGTCTTGCTCTATCTGATTTACAGGTCGTCCTCCTCTCTCATCTGATAATGCTTCAGGCTCCTTGAATATTTAAAGAATGGTTGTCAGATACCTGCCAAACAAGCCTAACGAGATTGATGGAGAGAGTACAGTGGTATCAGTGAGACAGATGATTGGTCGGCTTCTCAAATGGATTTCTTCATTGGCCGTTAAAACGTTTACTTTCTTTCTTTCTTTCTTTCTTCTTTTTGTCTTTGTGCATCACATCGTGTTGTTGGCTAACAGGATGTCGATGTGAATGACACCCATCATGGGAAAGGCAGTGGAGCAGTGAATTTTGCAAACACCAAAGTTTCACTTCCCCTTTTTTTTCTGTTGAGTGGAAATAGATCAGAGTGTTTGTTCTAAGTGCCGGGAAGGGTCTGGTTTTAACAAGTACCAGCGCTCAGCTTTTTTTTCTCTTTTCCTCAGAATGATCTAAGCTAACCTTCTGGCCTCAAATCTTCTCAATGAACCCCGGATCAATCAGCGTTAGTATCCTGGGATATCAGTCAGCCCTCACTCCTTATTTACTCCTGTTAAGAGGCCTGTAAATAATTGGTGCGATCTGCAGCTCGGTGCGACTGTCATCAGGTGATCGACTCGCCCGCTCCAGGTTTTTCTAGCTCTTTAGTTCGGACCGATTCATGAGACGTCGTCCGATGAGTTTTGATGCATTTGGATGAAGCAGCTGAGCAACACAACCACCACTTGTATTAGATGTTTGGTTTTCTCTGCATGTTTTTTTTTTTGCAACCTCGTCCTCCGTCCTTGTGACGAACCCTCCGAGGTTTCTGCTCATGAAGTCGTCTCTTGAAGAAAGTAAACATGTCCGCCTACATCCTGGACAGTATTCTTGAGTCATAAAGAGGTTTTCTTTTTTTTTTTTCCACTTGTGCTCCTTTCAGTCTTCTGGGATTATTTTCCATTTTCTAGTTAGTTTTCCTGCGTGCACCTGTTCTATTAGACTCTATACCCAGCTGTTGGCTTTGGCACAAACCACCTACACCTCTTGACATCTCTCTCTGTGATAGATTTTCCTTCACGTGCATCATCACCTCTTTTACTCCTCCGCCTCCATCTCAACGGCAACTATATAAGAGCGTTGCATCTCCAGCGTAGGCCTTTGAATGTCTCAGATTAAAACTGAAGAGCAAGAAATGTGTAATAATCCAAATACCGCAAAGTCTAGGAGGACGATCACTCATAAGAGAAGTAAAACTGTCAGATATAATCAGAAACTTGATGTTTCCACGGTCTTCGTTATGGCGTGACGGATCCTCAGTTTTAATTGGCAAAATGTTCCGACGGCTCACGTTTTCCCTATTGTCCACTTCACTTTCAATTGTGCCGCGTTGGCTTTTTATAAATGGCCCATTGACCAGTCGTAAATCTCACCGTCCCGCTGCTGTTTAGTGGACCTGATAGAACACATCCCTGTCCCGGGACATGAGGCGGGGGGAGGAGGGGGAAGGGTGCGCTCCGACGTTGGGAAGGAAGGCGAGGGATGGATGTAATTAATCTGACACAATATTGACTCTTCACTCTCTGCCCCTCAGCCCCCCAATATAGCTGTCCCCTCTTAATGTTTAATGTGGCCATCGATCCGCACCCCACACCCCCCACCCCAACGCTGAAACTGAAATTATATAATGAGCTCCCACTGCCCACTAGGGGATCCTGTATGTGTGTGCGTGTGTGCATGTGCATGTGCAGTATGGAGGAATGCATGTGTGTGTCTGCAGGGGGAGAGGGGGGGAATCTGCCTTATCAGGAGGAGATAAGACACAGAAAGGATGAGACACCTTGCCTGGAATTATCAGCAGCAACACGCCACATCCACAGGTCTCTTCTCGCAAAAACTCCACCCTCCTCCTCCTCTTCCTCCTCCTCCTCCTCTTCCTCCTCCTTCAGGATCTGGACCATAATGCTTCACGTTTGACCCTCTCTTACCCCTTTCCTTCCCCTCTCCACCTTCATGTTGATTTATCTGTGTTTTATCTTTATCAAGTCATCTATCAGCCCCCTCCTCCTCCTCCTCTTCCTCTCCTCCTGTGGATCAGCGAGGATCGATACCAGCTCGACCCGCTGCACACCTACTACTACTACTGTCCTGTGTCAGCAGGTTATCGTAGCGTCCGCCCCTGCAGCCACCGCCTCCTCCTCCGCTCACGTGCAGAGTGAGATCCGAGAGTCCAAGCGAGCGAGTGCTTTAAAGGCAGTGATGGCAAAACCAGTCCTCAAAGAGATCGTCTGTTTTGCTACATCTTGGGTTTAATTTTCATAGCTTTTGGCCGCCATTTTTTTTTTAAACAGTTACAACAACATCGCACTCGCCAAAGTAACTCCTCATGATGTGGGAACTTGCTGACCAAGCTGCAGCAGAGTCAGACTGACACTGAGGAGCAGGAAGGTTTAAAGGAATAGTTCACCAAATAAGTGCATCTGGAGACCCGGGAGGCCGGTTCGTAGTCCAATGAAAACTTTAGGCTATATGAGATTAATAGGGCTCGACACAAAAACGTCCATTAAACTAATATTCCTCCACATTGCTCGTCCAATCCAAGTGTCCTGAGTTTACTCGAAACAACGTCATTGAGGCAAGTCCGGTCACGTTCGTGTGCATCGCATAGGATTATTTAGGCTGTAAAAATTTCTTAAATGACGTCATTTCAAATAAACTCTGGACTGTCTCCCTTCAGGACACTTGGATTGCAGCGGACGAGCAGTGTGGAGGAATATTAAATGGTTTTTGTGTCGTTTTATGGATGTTTTTGTGTCGGGCGCTATTGACTCTCATATAAAGTTTTCGCTGGACTTTATGAACCGGCCTCCTGGGTCTCCAGATGCATAAAAAACTACTCCAGAATATTCACCAGCATGACAGTGAGTCAGTAATGACTGAATGTCATATTTTGGTGAACTATTCCTTTAAGGCCAAAGGTGTGATTTCAGACAAAGTTACTGATTATGATCAGATGTGAATGAGAAAACTGGAGGAGTTGTGTAAACAACAAGTCTAGATCCTGCAGGAAAATGGAAATGCTTCTAAAATTGTTTGTCTCAGAAACAAATAATTGTTATAAAAACGTTCAAATCCAAACTCTGTGAAGGAAACGGCGTGCACGTGTACGGCCGAGTCCAGACTGAACAGGGCGATCCGTCTCACATGTGATGGATGTTTACAACTGGCAGTTTGTTTAATAACTCCACTGATCGACTTCGGTCTCTTTTCTAAATACCTGTGGCCGGCTCTGGGATTTGTGTAAAACCAGTGTAACCGTCCGCCTGCTTGTGTTTCTTCTTGACCCGTCTGCAGCAGCGGCGGCGGCGGCGGCAGCAGCGGCAGTCGCTGTGTTTCCACATCTCACCAAAACACTTTGGGTTTTGTACGGTCCTGTTATTTCCCACAGGAACGACGGCCAGAGCTGAAACTGAAAAACCCCACTTTTTTTTTTTTTTTTGCTGCTTTCACTGTTTCAATGTTCACACACATTAAAAAAAAACACACATACTCCTGATGGACTCTCAGTATCTTCTTATTAGTCATTAACTACTGTTATTTCTAAGGCCGCGCCCCTTCTTTTTTCTTCTTTTTCGCAGCATCTGTTCCTCTCTTCGCTTTCGAAAGAGAGGAAAACATTCCAGCTGCAGAAATCTCAGCCGAGTAAACACACGACTGCCGACACAGAAACGCACACGAGCATCTCAGGGATGCACGGCAGCGCACTCGGACCTCGCTTCCCCTTCATGCACACACACACACACACACACACACACTAACGCACACACCTCCCCTTCACTCTCCTGTAATAAAACACACAGTGCCGTCCATTCACAAAGCTCTGCTGCTGCTGCTGCTGCTGCTGACACTCGGCGCAGCGCTGCCTGGCTCAAACCCCCCCCCCCTCCTCCTCCCCAACCCCCCCTCTGGCTTTGACAGGGCTGCTCTGAATCAACACGACGGAGGAGTTCAGCTTTTTACTTCCCGACTGGAAGCTGTTAAACGCCTATTACGCTACATGCCTGCCCTTTACGCAGCCACTTTTTCAATTGGATTTGATTGACTTAAGATGACTGAATAATCCTGGAAACAAAGCGACAACTTGTGGATGAAGTTTAAGAGATGGAAGTAAAAAAAAAAAAAAGTGTGAATGAAGCTGTTTCATGCACTTAAAAAAGAAAAAAAAACAGAGCTCTAAGAAACAAAAGTGATATTGAAAGGAGAGCTGACAGAGGAACAGGCCTGCACCTCTCCTAGGTGTTGTTAGTGCTGGAATAAAAGGCCCCAAATGTCATGAATGAACGTTCACTCCCCTCAACTCAATGTGCTGCCTCAGCCAGACTTTCACAACCGACCCATTCATAAAACTGCAGGGCTGAAGTTTGCGTGTGTGTGTGTATGTGTGTGTGTGTGTGTGTGTGTGTGTGTGGATGGATCAGGCCAAGTGTGTTTATGTGTAAGTGGATGAGAGTCTGTCAAAAGGAATCATCTGTTGGGAGTCGGAGAAATCAACCGTTTTACTCATAAGCAAAACAAAACAACACGGCAACAAACACACAGCTCATTGAGGAAGCGTTAACCCCCCCTCCCCCCTCCTATTCCCCCCACACCCCCCACCACCCGGGAGCGAGTAACCGAGCTGCATCCGCGCAGATCTGGCAGGCACCTGGCTTGTTTTTGCGCACTTTGTTGCATAGCAGCTGTATTTTGGAAAGTGGAGAGCGCAGAGTTGCATGTTTGAAGGAGGAGGTTGGGGAGGAGGGGGAGGAGGGGGAGGAGGAGGAGGGGGGGGGGGGGTTCAAGAGGGAGAGAGCTCAATCCACCCATCGGCCCATGCTCCAAATAGGGTCTGATTGGACCAGTTCTGATCCAGAAAAACAACCCAAACAAGAGGAAGGCTGTGAATTCATGACAAAGCAGAACTCACTCTACAGCAGGGAGGCTTCGCTGCTGCAGAGACTTCTTTTCTTTCTTTTCATCTCCTTTATCCTTATTTCAATCAATCAAACAGACAAATTAACTGTCCAATTATTTCAGCCTAAAGATCTTTTGCTTTTGCACAAACAAGGATGTGAAAGTGTTGCACCAAGAAACAACACTGTGCACGAAAAAGACAAATGAGATCTAATTAAGATTGAATAAGAGGCAGATATCGAAGGAGCATGTGTTCATATCTTTCTTTCTTTTTCTTCTCCACTTCCTCTACACCCCTGACCTCTCCTCCCCCTCGCTTTCTATCTATCTCTCTTTCTCTTTCTTTCCTCTCTCCTTTGCTTTCCTTTGCTCTGGTGAAAAGCACTGTAACGGCGTTCGTTCTATAGCCACAACTTCCTATATAATTACTGCAAGGCACAAAACTAAACAATCGTCCCACACAAACCCCCGAAAATCGCTGGATTAGTTCACATCTTGGAGCACTCAATGTGTGTGTGAGCAGAGAGAGAGAGAGAGAAAAGGGAGGGAGAGATAGAGAGAGGGAGAGGGGGGGAGGGGGAGTCCAGATTTTTAAATTCAACTTAGTTTGTACAGACACAGGAAGGGAGGGAGGGGTTTGGAGTATCCACTTGAACAGGAGAGAGAGAGAAGGAGAGGAGAGGGGGGAGGAGGGGGTCTGTAGTACTGTAGGGCTTTTTTATGAATGAAGACAGAGGGAGAGAGAGAGAGCAGCCGAGGACTTGGAGAGAGAGAGGGAGGGAGAGGGAGAGAGGGGGGAGGGAGGGAGAGGCACACTTCCTCTTACGCACGCAGGGAAGAAAATTTATGAATGGGTCACATCTCTCGAGCTGCTCCAAGTGTAAACAACATACTTGAACAAAGAAGAACGAGCTCTTAGCGCAGGAGGCAGCTCCCAGCTCCACACACACACACACACACACACACAAAACACACACAAACACACACACAAAACACACAAAAGTAGTGACATGTTCAGACTATTTTAATTAACTCTCTGCGTTTTAAATTTGACGGACACCTCCTTGTGTTTCTTCCATGCACCACAACGCAAAAACACAAATATCTCACCGAGAATATTTGTCTTATTTCTAGTCAAAATAAGAAATAAGACTCATCACACAAAAAGTAGCTTGTTTTTAGACACTTTTTTTTACTTCTTTCAAGGATATTTTCACTTGAAATAAGTAGAAAAATGTGATAGTGGAGCAAGTTTTTCTTCCTTAATACAAGCACAAAAACCTTGCTTTTACTTACTTAACTTTTACACTGCAAAAACTCAAAATATTTGTCTTCTTTCTTGTCAAAATGTCTAATTTCTAGTCAAAACTAAACCTCTTTCCACTTAAAATAAGACTCCTCACCTAAAAATTAACTTGTTTTTAGATAATAACCAAAATTTTCAATTGAGGTAAATAGAAAAATCTACCAGTGAAAGTTTTTAAGAAAGAAAACCTGCTCCACTGTCAGATTTTTCTATTTATTTCAAGTGAAAATATCCTTGAAAGAAGTAAAAAGTGTCTAAAAATGAGCCTTATTTTGAGTTTAATGAGATTTGTTTTGACTAGAAATGACATTTTAACGAGTTTTTACAGTGTATTATCTAAAAACAAGTTAATTTTTTGGTGATGAGTCTTATTTTAAGTGGAAAGAGATTAGTTTTGACTAGAAATGAGACATTTTGACAAATATTCTTGGAAAGATTTGTAGTTTTTGTGGTGCACAGGCGGTAAACAGACAAAGGGAATGGGGAGAAGGAAGAACAACAACAACAACCAGACGAGACTTCTTCTGACCAACAAGACCAATCACAACAGTTGAGTCGGGGGTAAAACCAAAAAAAAGTGGTGCACTGTTATCACCAATGGCTCAATTACCTTTAAATACACACACTCATGCACACAGACACTCATGCACACACACACACACACACACACACACACACACACACACACACACACACACACACACTCGCAGGCAGGTCAGCAAGTACATAAAAGCTGCATGTTTGCGTAACCTCCCTGAATGGCAGCCTGCAGACAGAGCATGCTTGTTAGCTGTGAACTATACGGCAGAATGGACCAGATGAGATAGATTTACCAGATGTGCAGGTATTGCACAACTTTGTTGCCCCCCTCCCCCTCCACTCCCCCGTTCCTCCTCCTCCTCCACCACCCCTCACCCCCTCACACCCTCCTCCTCCTCCTCCTCCTCCTCCCTAATCTAACATTCCTACATGTCCCACTGCTTTGCTTTCACGTCTCCTCTTTTTCGCCGGCTCGCTCCGTTCTGCCTCTCCGTCAACAACGCCGCGCCCATGCACGCAGGTAACAACCTGACTCAGTAAACAACAATGTTTCATTTTCTTTCTTGTTTTGTTTTTTTTCAATGGAAGCCTCAATTATACACGGTCACCTGGGATTAGAGCTTTGCTTTATGATTTTTTTTTTATGTGCTTGAGTTTCCAAAACAGGTGAGTCACCTGTTTTTAAAAGAACATCCAGACGGTGTGAATGCCTCTCGGCTCATTCATAATGGGAGATGATCAGTCTTTTATGCTTTTAGTCGACCACAAAGGAAGAAGAATATATATATAGTCGCTTGTCAGCTTCAATTTCCCGTCAGTCAAATGTGAATAGAGATGCTCCAACTGGACTGTGTGTGTGTGTCTATTGACTGTGACCGGCAGGGACACCGTCTGTCAACGCCGCAGCGTCTCTGCCGCGTATAAGTGAGCTGCCCGTCAAACCGAAATGCCCCCCTGACCCCCTTGCAAATCATACCCGGGTCAACCCGTTAGCAGAGCCCTGACAGCTGATTGGCTGACAGGGCCAGAGGGAGGTTAAGTAGACATGACCTCTGCGTGGCCCCGGGGTTCATCTGCGCTTCCTCCTCGGCATTGTTGGCCGACACGCGGTGACAATGTCGCGCAGGGCCCCCGTGTCACGGAGGGGCCGAGCGGGTTGTGACTCGGAGCCGGTTAAAGCACACGATGTTTACACACAAAAGCACACACACATGGCGGGGGTGTTTTCAGCGACAGGAAGTGGCTTTGACTCGGGCCTGAACGCTGTCACTTTTACTTTGGCGGATGAGATTAATTCTGGAGTTATTCTCTCTTTTAAGGTGCGACCCGGATCCACGCCCATCGCCCTCCCTGTCCGTCAGTGTCGACTTGGAGAAAAGCTGTTTGTGGAGCGACCGACGCACAAACTCCCACCCAGATCCTGAATCGCCATTGTTAAGACGCACAACAAAAAAGGGAAACTCATTCAAAACAGCCGCTCAGTTGTGCCGCCCAGGAATTTGCTTTTTCCATTTTACACCTTCCGATGTGCACAAAGGGGCCAACTTTGTACCTGGCTGCATGGGCCCTGAATCATTTTCTTCTCTCTTTTTTTTTTTACTGGTTTCCTGCAGGGCCGTCCGTACCCATTCAGCTTTTTCAAAGGCATGCAAATGGATGACAGCAGCACATAAACGCCGGCATCCAAATTCACGTCATGACCGGCTCATTAGGCCCTCTGTTTTCTGCAGAGCTCTGTCTGCCAGGGAGATTACTGTAACATCAGCGGGTTACAGTATCCCCACGTAAGCCTCTCTCGCCGTTTCACAGCCAAAATATTTCACCGCCCGCTTTCATTCCCACTTTTTTTTTTTCTCATGACATGCATACTTCAGCCGGACTCTGCTCCCAATACCACATCGATCAGTATATGGATATTAAGGGACACTCACAACTTTCACATTCAGTCACAGAGAGGATGCATAGGAAGTACTTACAGTTCTCAGAATGGAAATCAGGAACAAACTGCTCATCGCTGTCAGGAACCTGAGCTGAAATGAAAAGATGAGAAAAAGGAACGTCACACATTTTGAAATTATTGTTATTGTTATTGTATTTTAGACAAAAATCTGACCTTTCCCTGTCTTCACTTTCCTCCCACACAATATTTTATTCTGCTCCTTGAAATCGGAGCCAGAGCCCCAGAGCCAGAACCTGGCCCGGCCTCATCCAGGCGACCTTCACTTCACTTCATCATTTATTTTTTCTTTTTTTTTTTGGTCAGCATTGCATTGCATTGCAGGCACTTTGCGTCTCCATAGATCAATACACCAGAACGTGGAGCCCCCCCCCACATGTTAAACCTGCCAGCCTTTTCATGCGGCTGTAATGTCTCTTCTTAGTTAATATAGACGAATGAGTTGCAGCTATAGCTTTGTGTCCATCCAAACTTTATTAAACATTGACACGCTAACGGTCAGAGAGCTTTAAACACGTGAGGAAATCGGTGACGAACTAGCAGCTCCTTTGTGAGATGTACAGGAGGAGGAGGTGGGGGTGAGGGGGGGGGGGGTGGATTGTCTAACAGTGTAAAAGCAGTCTGGATTTCATCTGCAGCATGGGTGAGGGATCACGGCTCTGAGTCAAACTGAAAGCAGATAGAGAACCAGGAAGCAGGACTAAAAGCAGGAGAAGCAGCAGCGGCGGCAGAGTGAGAGACTGAAGCACTGTGAGGTTAAATCACTTCTTGTCAAACGGCTCCTATCAGCTGTGAATTAATGTGTTTTCTATGGAGCAAACTAAGATTTGATAACACGGCGGTTCCTGTTCAGACGTCAGGACTGGTCATACATCAACGTGCGTCACACTTGGAGTTAAAGCCCCATATTTTACGCTTGTCGATCCATAAAAAGAATAAGAATCCCCCAAAGAAAAACATTAGTGTGGTTTTCTCTGAGCCTCTCTTCTGATTGGCCGACTGTTTTCTACATGATCAAATAAATATAGAGCAGAATTCAAGTTAAAAAAGACACAGAAAAACCAAATCCTGCAAGTGTTGGATGGCGGGTCCAGGTCGACTGCTTAGTTGTGACATCACAAAGTGACAGGAAGTCCTGACGGCCCGTCACACTACACATGGACATCTACCTTTATACTGTATGGAGCTTAATTTTGGGTGAACTATCCCTATACTATTTAACTATCCCCACTACCTTTATTTTGATGGAGTTTTAACACAAACATCTACCTTTATTTTGAAGGAGCTTTAACACAAACATCTACCTTTATTTTGAAGGAGCTTTAACACAAACATCTACCTTTATTTTGAAGGAGCTTTAACACAAACATCTACCTTTATTTTGAAGGAGCTTTAACACAAACATCTACCTTTATACTGTTTGGAGCTTTAATATAATATGAAGTAAACTGTGCAGTGGGCCCTGATTTAAAGAATATACAACATTTCTTGGCTTGCTCAATAGTCACTTTTGCACAGTTTCAGTCTCTTTCTCATTATGAAACTCATGGAGGATCTAACTGAAAAAGCAGAGTCAGTGATGCCAAGCCCAGGTGCAGCAGAGCTAGACAGACACTATTGTATGCCTCTTTTTTTTGTAGGAATCCAAACCCATTCACAATTGTCCCGTTGGAGCTTTGGACTCTGAGTCACACAAATAAAGTTAGAAAAGCCCAAATCATTTGACTGCCAACACCCTCGCAGGGGTGAGGAGGTCACGTCACCCGCTGAGGAATGAGCTCGCTGATATAACATGCACTACCCCTTTTTTTTTTTTTGAGTTTATGAGTTTAAAATCCGAGCTAACAAACCTTTCAACCTGGCTTTCCTCCAGCTCCACAGGTTTTTAAGGTTTTTTTTTTTTTAAGTGTTTCCATTGTTTTCAGGAGTCACACTTGCGTCATGGTGCAAGCTAAGTGGAAGGGAAAAGTTGATGGCTATCATTAAATAACATGAACGCAATCAGGGGCCGTAATGGGCTTTCGAAACAAAATGGCACCACATTGCAGGGGTATTCCAGCTTCATTCCCTCGCTTTAACAACCCCACAAACATCCAGAGATGGACAACACAGTACTCAACCCCAGTACTTGAGTAAGAGTACAAGTAAAAGTAGCTCAGTGGACATGTTACAAGTAAGAGTAAAAAAGTACTTGCTTTTAAAGGTACTTAAGTATCCAAAAGTACATGCTTTTAAATGTACTTTAAGTGAGAGTAGGAGTACACAGCAAAAACTCAAAATCTAGAAAGAGTATTTGTCTTATTTCTTGTCAAAATGTCTCATTTCTAGTCAAAACTAATCTCATCACCTAAAAATTAACTTATTTTCAGATAAATTTCACGTGTTTCAAACAAATTTTCACTGGAAATCTTTTTTCTTTCTTATTACAAGCACAAAAAACTTGCTCCATTGGCAGATTTTTCTACTGATTTCCAGTGAAAATTTGAAAAAAACATTTGTGAAAACAAGTTCATTTTTAGGTGATGAGATTAGTTTTGACTAGAAACGAGACATTTTGACAAGAAATAAGACAAATATTTTTTCTAGATTTGAGTTTTTTGCAGTGTAAATTTCTTATTTTTCACATCAATGAAATTAATTTAAGGACATTTTAACTCTTATTTCTGAGAATTACTGATGTGCTTGCTTGGTTTCCTTCTTTGACAAACACAGCTTGTGTCCAATAGTACTTAGAAATGAGTACTTTTCAGCCTTCCTAGAAATGAACTCGAGTAAAAGTAAAAATATTTGTCTTGGAAATGTATTCAAGTACGAGTAATAAGTACCAAAGAAATCTAAATGCTCAAGTAAAGTACAAATCCTCCACTGCAAACATTGATATAAAGAAATACATAGGCCTACATATTATATCAAAGTATATCTGCCCCCCGCCCTAAGACCCAGCCTTCCTTCCTTCATCCTCTCCTGTCTCTCTTCATCCCCTGCTGCTGCTGTGGTTTCCAGACAATGACACACAAGAAGACAGAAACCAAAACTCGGAGACACGGGGAGGGAGAGCAACAGACGCAGAGGACAAAAAAAAAAGAGGAAATAAGAAATTCAAATCCACTTTCTTGTCGTCACACTCCTCCTTCCTGTGCAGAGGAAACCGGACGACGACGACGACTGCGTTTTTTGGAGCATGTTCAAGATAAATGACATCGATTTTCTTATGTAACGCTGCATCCTGTGGCCCTACTATAGCATAATGTCATTACTGCCTTTTAACTTTTCGCTCTTTAAGCCCTCGGGGGGCGGGAGGCAGAGAAATTAAACTGCTGCATGAGACAAAGCAGGAGGCCGATATGTTGTTGTTTATTGTTGTTGTTGTTGTGCAGAAGAACCGACAATCAATCACTTCCACTGGTTTCAACATATCCAGACACTGGACCTCGGAAAAAAGAGATGCAGAAGAAAAGAAACACAGATGATGGTCGAGAGTCAGACAACATCGCCACAACCTCCCATTGTGTGTGTGTTTTGCGTCTGCGCGCTTTCCTGTGTGTGTGTGTGTGTGTGTGTGCATGTGTATCTGATTTGTTTCCAGGAACACCTCGTCAGGGGCTTTGAGATGCAAGTCAGCACAAGAAGGAAAGTGTGTTTATACGAGCACAGACGCATGTTCTCCCCGATGCTTCCAGGCACCTTGAATGACTTTTTTTTTTCTTTTCTTTTTTTTCTTTTTTTGCACTCGCAGTGGGAGATCCTGGGAGGAGCTTAGAGAAGCAGCTTTCAGTCATATAAACCTAAAGGCCAAAATGAGACAAGATGTGACAAGCTCCTGAACTCCTGCCATTCAGCTCCTCACCCTCTCTGTCTCCCTTTAGCTTCCGCTCTCCTTTAACACACACACACACACACACAGAAGAAGAAGAAGAAGAAAAAAAGAAAACTCCCTGCAGCTAACCAGCTTTTACAATCTTGGGTGAATCCCTCACAACTGCAATCAGTCATGATAAGGTCTTTAATTAATGCAACAGGAAAGGAGAGGTCTTAGCTGGGGAAGCTGAAAACAAGCCAGTACTTAGGGTTAAGTAACACTTTGATAAAGTTACACTTCCATCTTTCTTCCATCCCTCCTTCTTTTTTTCTTTTTTCCACAATGAGCATAGGTCCATACCACCCAATTTGTAAGAGTCGGTAGCGACAGGACGTTTCTCTTCAAAGGAGCCGCCTCATCAAACCTTCTTCTTCTTTCTGAGCTGCATGTTTTTAATACGTTTTAATTGTATTTGCCCAGGGTTTCAGACACTCTTCCTGCTGCCACCGCCACACAATGAACTGTGATAAATCACCTTTTAAAACGACCTCTCCCACACCTTGTACCCACCGCTCCTCGGAGTGGCCTGAGTTCACAGGGACCATTTCTTTGGTAGAAAATAAAACTGAACTCAGTGTCAATGTGGATTAGTCAGAATAACCAGAAAAGACAAATTTATGTTTTGTTTTTTTTGTCTTTTGCAGCCTCTCTGAACTCTCACGGCTTGTTTGGATGAACCCAAAACTCTGGAAAAGACAAGATTCAACTAAAAGTAAGTGAGAAATTGTTGTTTTGGTGAACTAAACCTTTAAAATCTGTGAATACAAATAGGCTCCCCGACACCCATTGTTACAGTTTTATTGGCTCTCTGGCTCTTTTAGTCTTTGTCTGTGCTGAAGACAGTGGTGTGAAGTGAACTTGCTGGTTTTTGACGCTGCATGTGAAAAGGGGGGAGAAAGAGAGGGGGCGAAGCTGCCGCCGCCGCCGCTGTTTGTCGTAAACAGGTCGTGGCTGTGGCGTCTTGTTTAAAACGTCTCTGTCTGGTCTGGTCTTTCTTGAGACAGATGCGACCGCGTCACCGATTGCATCCGCCTCACTACTTCCCCTCTCAGCCTGACCTGTAGTGCACCAACCACTCTGCATGACTCAAAGTCAACTCAACACAGAGGCATGGGCAATCTCTTAATTATTAGAAATATTATGAAATTTGCAGAAGCACCACCCATACACTTCATGCAACACAGTTTTTCATTTCAAAACTTCGCTCTAAAGTGCACTCTCGGTATGTGTAAGTCGCATATTGGACCACAACCGGCTCCAAAATAGTCATGATGTCACAAAATTGCTTTTACATGCCGTCTTTAAACTGAGATTTAAGGTGAGCACAGACAAACGGTTCTTTCTTCAGCAGATGAAATGTGAGAGCAGCCTCATAGCTGTGGACGTGCATCATTGTTCTGCACAGCGAAGGTCAAACATCCAACATCAA
Organism: Decapterus maruadsi; assembly: GCA_030347415.2. Lineage (NCBI taxonomy): Eukaryota > Metazoa > Chordata > Actinopteri > Carangiformes > Carangidae > Decapterus > Decapterus maruadsi. The sequence continues at coordinate 3,655,602 of CM064888.1, read as the reverse complement.
GTCAAGCAGCAATAAGGAAAAATGCCAGTTTTTTAAACATGAGGAGGAGGCTTTAAAACAGGATTCATGGTGTGTGTATGTGTGGGGGGTGAGGAGGTTTACGCTAGAATATAAATGTCAAAAATGAGTGGCGCTTCCCTTTAAAGCTCCACATCAAAGCACATCAAAGCAACCGACACAACAAAATTCACACCTCCTGGTGCAATTCTCGTTTTAGACCCAACTGTCCTGCCACTGTTGGCCTCCAGGTTAGCACCAAACACAGCCACATTAATGACTCACGGCTTGTGTTGTTTACCCTCCTCCCTCCCTCCTTCCCTCCATCCCTCCACTCCCTCCCTCCCTCCCTGCACGCCACCACCACCACCACCCCAATCAAGACATATAGTATAATTACTCTATTAGGGCTCATGTCATCATTGCACTTATTAAGTCTACAAGCTGACAATTGCCTCTGACTGGGCCTCATTTCATCGCTATGTGCCTTTGAGTGACACAAGCCAAATAGCCTGTTTGTTTGCATTGGCCGCTGGCTGGCAAGCACACTGCATGCCAACATGGCCAAAATAGGACATGCTCAAAGCTAATAATGTCCCGTCTGTGTTCTCTCTGGCCCCCACTTCTTTTTTTTTTCTTCTTTTTTTTTTTCCTTTTGCAGTGTTGTATGGTTTATGAGCATGTGTGTTGCATCAGAAAGTTTGGGCTTCCCAAACAACACACAAGCCACACACAAGCAACAGCCAAACAACGTCAATAAAAAAATAATAATAATGAAACTTTGACAGGAAACCAGCCTGGTTCCTGTTGTTCACCGATCACCAACCACCACCGCCATTGTCATAAATGATGGACATCATCACATAAAAAAAAACACAAATTCAGCAACAGAAAGAGAGAGAGACGGGAAAAGAAAATCAGCCTGGAGGCATTTCTCACCTTCTGTGAGCCATGTCTCCTGGAGTTGGCTTAAATCCTGGAAGAGGTCTGAGGAGACAGAGACACACAATCAATACACTGCAGACTGACAAGCTGACAGCTCACAAGACTTATTGCTGTCTAATATGAGTCTCCTTAACCCCCACAACAACATCATCATGCTTAAACACAGACACTGACTTTTTTTCTTTTTTTTTGCCTGCAGGTTCATAAACTAACCATGCGTCATGTAAAAGAGAGCAGTCAGAGGCCACAATCTGTGAAACTTCCACTTTACTTTACCTTCAGATTCCTGAGGGGGTAATTCTGTGTCCATGTATTTCCTTTTCGCTGCCATCAACAGTCTATTTAGGGGCCCATTTCCTTGCGACTTCTGCAAAACCCATACATGTTAACAAGAGGAGAAGTGAGAAACAAGACTCCGGCAGGACATTATAGTGTCCAACACAGATAATAATGGACTGCTACCATGTTTTAAACTGTGGCCATGAGCAGCAGACATCAGCCTGTAACCAGACTAACCAACTAACTTGAAGTGATGCGAGTTGAGTGAGTGAGTGAACCACTTTTTGGACACGTCTGATTTAGGTCAAATAACATGGATTTGCACTGGGAACCTATAGCAGGTACAGGCGAACACGTAAACAACAAGAACAGCAACACATTTCTCCGTTGTGGAGGAGAAATCGTGGCAAAAACAAACGCGCTGTTTGTGTCTGAGGAAAGTAAAGTGACCATTTGGCACCGGAGTGACACGCCGCTCGCTGCACGGACATTATCAAACAACAGCACTTGCTCTGCTTCACTTCACTTTAGATTAAAGGTTGTTGTTTTTTTGGTTGCTGGTTTGTAAAGCAATCGCTTTTCACATAGATACACACAGCTGCTTTAGCAAAAAAAAGAAGAAACTCGTGCAGGCAGCGAGACGCGAGACGGCGGAGAGAGAGAGATAAAGCCCGGTAGCAGAGTCATTAAAAAAGAAAAAAAAAAACGCACTCGCACATCTTATTTTTCATGACAAATAAAGTAGTAACACAAGAGTTCATCCATACGTACATTTGCTAAAGTGTAAGGCACTTGCTGGTCCAAATATCCATCCATCTTATAATCCATCCGTTAACCGTTTGTGGTCATTGAGGCTGAAGTGAGTGCGATCCACGGCAGCCTGCATGCACGGAGAGGAGGGAGCGCTGCTTGTGAATGGAGCTGCGTGGAGGAGGCTGCATGCATAATGAGCTCCATTCACAAAAAATGCCGAGGGGAAGTGATGGCAAGTGATTACCCAGCGGGCTGCTCAGCTCTTTACAAATCTCCTTTGTGTGTGTGTATGTGAGTGTGTGTGATAGACAGCTCGTCATTTACCTACAACTTTCAGGTGAAGCGTTAGTTTTGCAGCTTTTATTTCCCCACTTTTTAAAGAATAACCGCGTTGGGTTTATTTGTGTGCGTGTGTGTTTAAAAAAAACAAAAAAAACAACAGTATGTCATAACGCACGAGGCCGATGAATAATGAGTGTTATTTAGTGGCCTGTTCTTGTTTCTCGGGCTTTTTGCCACGTCTGCCCATGCACACTGCCAGGCTCCACTTTCTTTAGGAAACAGTCCAGCTCTTCTGAAACTGTGAGGGGAAACAGATGTTGCGTTTTTTAAGTCGAGTCACAGCAACAAAACCAGAACTCTAACTGGATTTAAAGAAAGAAGAAGAAGAAGAGGAAGAAGAGGAATAGAAAAAAAAAGATTAAGTGACAGTTGCAGCTCAGGCAGAGTTTGGATGTTTCTGCAGGATAGTGAGTTTAGCTGTGAGCGCCAGCTGTGCTGTCATTTCTCGAGCAGACATGATTTGGGGGAGAAGAGGGAGAGTTGCTTTTCTAGCTCGGGCCACAGGAGCCTCCTGATTGGTGGATTTCCTCTTTCAAGGGCTCGAATTTCTTACCATTGTCCGCATGAATACACTGACTTATGAATGAAGTCTCGGTTCCCTCCGCGAGCCAATCAGAAGTCCGGTAGTCGGGCTCCTATAGCAACCGCGGGGCGGAGCTTGCCCCGCAGCAGCCAATCATCTCCCTCGCAGACTTGTGGGGCTTTTATACAGGATTTTCCAGTTGTTTTTCATTCACAAAAAAGAGAGAGAGAGAAAGTTGCAAAAAAAAGAAAGAAAGAGAGAGAGAGAGAGAGAGAGAGAGGGAGGGAGAATGAAAAAAAAACTTCCATTCATAAAAACCTGCCCTGGCACGAAAAGTCCTGACATGTTTTTCTTTTCCTGCCCGGACAAACTCAAAGAACCTCAAACTTTGTTTACCTCACTTCATGTCTGGTCCCATGAGCCAGGCAGGAAACAGTGGCCCAGCCTCTGCAGGAGACCTGTAACATCAAAACTGACGTCAAAAAAAAAAAAAACTGCTCAGGAATATTCTCGCTCACATTCTTGTGGTTTTTAAGTCTTTGCCAAAAAAAAAAAAAAAAGAAGAAAAAAAGAAAGTTCTCCACAAAACTTTGTACACAACAAGCAAGAGAGAGAGAGAGCACAGTGAAAGGCCAGAAGTGAAACTGTCTGTGTGCGGCCGGCCACGAGGAGCCGAGACAGGAAACGAAGCTGTGATGGGATCTGAGTTTTGTCTCCGTGGCCTGATGATTGAGATTCAGAGACGGAGAGACGATCAGGAGTTTCAGAGCCTCCTCTTCCTCCCTCCCTCCCTCTTTCTCCTCATCGTATCTAATCCAATCTCCATAACAGGTGATGCTGCACATGTTATTTCCTGCTTAATGATATTTAGATGCACATTTAGATGTACACAACAGGCTATAAATAATACATCAACCGGCCGCTGGCTCGAGGATATTACAAAAGTAGATCATTATGACTGTTTAGTAGTTGTTTCATTAAATTTAAGGCACTATATTCACTCAGTATGGACGCAGGGCGGAGCCTCAGATGGAGGTTAAGGAGCTGCAGCATCCGGAGGGAGATGATGCTCCTTCAGAGTTAAGAGGAACCAGTCGAGGTGGTTCAGGGATCTGATCAGGATGTGTCCTTATTGGTGGGGGCTGGAGACCCCGGACACGCTGGAGAGATTATACAGTATATCTCATCATGTGGCCTGGGGGACACCATAGGGTCTCAGGGGAGGAGCTGGTGGACTATAGCTACACAACTCCTCTGTGAACATAGAGAGAGACTAGTTTTATCTCTTCAGTCATCTGTAAATTATTGAAATGGAACAATCGGAGGGGAAAAAGTCGACCTCCACTCTCAAAACCACTGGACTCGACAGGAAAGAAGTTGTTCTCATGGTCAGATTTGTGTTTTTACTTCAAATCTGCATCAGTTTTAGCTGTTTCTACCTCGTGTTTAGTATGAAAACATGCAAAACTTGCACAGTGCATGCAGCAAACAGAGTTTTCTGCACCATTTGCACATTAGCATTTATCCCAAAGTTGAACCAGATAGAGGCTTGTAAGTTGAATGATGTAGATATCTTTGGTTTAGGTGAAATAGAGGAAGCATTCAACCCCCCAAAAAACTTCAAACACAGTCAACAACAAGAAAATCTGTCCTTATTTTGTAGGAGAAATAATCTCAGGAGTTTCTGCTGATGGTCAGATTCCCTCTGTATTTCATTTCCGCTGCCTAATTTTGTCCCAGATATTAATGCATGACTCAACACTATCGCATTGTTACCACACAGTGTTGGCACATTTTGTTTGCACGTTGCTAACCCACATGTGACACGGGACGCACGTCATCAGCTTTTTTTTGGGCGAAATTTACTGTTTTCCATTTAAAATGCCTTTTTTTTTTTTTTAGCTTGTGAATCATCCCCCTCTCTCTCTCATTCTCATTCTTTCTCTCTCTTGCTCTCTCTTTCTTTACGCGAAATTAACTTCTCACATGTGAAAAATATTGATATGATTTCAAGTCAATAAAAGAGAGTTCCTCATGTGGAAGGAAACCGCTCCTCCTCCTCCTTGATCACTTTTCTGCCATGAGTCAAAACTTTTCACGTCCGTCGCCGCCGTCACATGTGATCTCACACAAGAATCCAACGTGGAAGAAAAAAGTGGGCTTTTTTTAAAAAACGCGGCACGTGTTTTTCGAGGAGCACATGTGTTTTTAATTCACATGCGGTTGACATCTTTAAATGAAAAGAGGTGTGGAAGGTGGAGGGAGGGGGGTGGGGGGGTGCAGAAGCAGCCTGTGTTAAATACCTACATGTATTGATACACCTACATCCACCAGAGTGCTGATGCGGTGCTGCACAGGATTTACGGCTTCTTCAGATCCTTTACGATGAATTGCAATAGTAAAGAACATACAGTGCAGCCATAGATCACCTCAACATGTATTTCATTCACAGTGCACACACACACACACACACATACAACACACAGCAGTGAAATGCATTGTGAAATCTATTGTAATAGTCATCCACCCATGTGTCTAATATAGCTTTGTCAGCAGAGAGATAAGTACTGACAGAGACAGAGGGGAGACATTTTAAGTTCAGTGGAGTGGAGTCAAAGTGCTTATTGATCAAAGCTGGCTGTGCTTGATGGATGGCTGAAATGTTATTATAGCCTCGGCTCAGCTGCTCCAGTTATGGAAGAGACGAGTGAGATGGAGGAGGAGGAGGAGGAGGAGAAATGTACAGTAAGAGAGGAAACTGTGGAAGTAACGCATGAAAGCGAGAGAAGGAGGAAAATGATGGAAAAGAGAGAAAAGACAGAAGGAGCCGGAGGCCGAGGCGTCAACACTTCCCTCTCTCTGGAGCCTCGCCTTCCTCCTCTCTCCTCTCTCCTCTCTCCTCTCTCCTTCTCCTCCCTCGCTCCTGATAAAGGCCGATGGTGACTGATAAACAAATGAAGATTCCTCTGATAACGCCAAGGACATCACACCAGGATTTACTTACTGGAAGCAAAAAAAAAAAATCCAATTATAACCCACTTGTGTGTGTTTTTTTTCCACACTAAACTCGAAGCTGACACAATTTTAACTGTTAAAAAAAAGGAAAAAAAGTACATTAACATATGTTGTGATGTGACCTTCACACAATGTAAGTCACATTCCTGTTTGTATACACAGGAAATAATAAGGAAATCAACAAAACAAGTTCACCATATGGTCGACTTTCCATCAGATCACATGATCTTTATCCGTCTTTGAGTTGCAGACGCTTCAATTCCGAGCATTAACCTCGTCGTCCATGTTTAAGCTGACATGAAAAGAAACAAATGATAAAATATAAGATATAAACCAAAGATTAAATCACATACAAACTGGTAGTTTCAGTTATTTCACTGTAGATTTCAGGAAGTTGTGTTCCGCTCTCTATGAGACCGATGGAGCGAGTTTTTGTCTATGAAAACAGTGTGTGTGTGTGTGTGTGTGTGTGTGTGTGTGTGTGTGTGTGTGTGTGTGTGTGTGTGTGTGTGTGTGTGTGTGTGTGTGTGTGTGTGTGTGTGTGTGTGTGTGTGTGTGTGTGTGTGTGTGTGTGTGTGTGTGTGTTAGTCTCTGATGCTAATCGACTCTCTGCTGCTTTCATAGACGTGCGCCATCTTCACCTCAGCCACAGCCGTTCCCATAACAAGCGTTTTATCCGCTTTGCCAAACGAGGCCAAAACCAAAACCAAACCATGTGGGTTCGGTCCATTTGTGCCAAATGATGTTGTTTGTTTATTTGTCTTGGTTCATTCTTTTCTGGTGCAAACGGTGCTCAATGCACGCGTGGCTGTGTTTGGTGTTTTTTAATTTTTTTAATTTTTTTTTTAATCTCTGCTTGAGATCAATAGAAAGTTCAGTGAGCTGCATCGAACTGATAGAAAACGAGACCAAAACAATGAGCTGAAAGACAAAACAAGACCCACAGACGAGGTGTAGTGTCTTAAAATGTCATTTCTGTCAGTGAAGTAGTGACGCATAATGTTAGTTAATTGTAAAAATGTGGGATTATATGAGGACATATTTAGCTGTTTTAAAGGGATAGTTCAACATTTTGGCAAATTGGCCCATTGACATAATCCCTATAGTCATAGCAGTAGGTTTGTTACCTTTATTTGTCGGCGCAAGCTATTTTTAGAATGGCGGAGCAGAGCCGTGAGCTGCTCAGAGCTACGCTACGGAGGCTAATGGGATTTCTTGGTTTCCCTCATCAAACTCATCAAAGGCTAGGAGACTGATTCTATTTAACTGGATAAAGGCAATACCGCCATCCCATAAACGCTGGGTGGAAGAGGTGATGGCACACCTCAAATTAGAACATCCCAGATTTACTATACAGGGCAACACCAAGAAATTCTTTAAGGTCTGGCAGCCTTTTATTTCCTATTTTGAAAATGAGTTTCCGTCTACTCCAACATAACTGGCAGCCCCCCCCCCCCCCCCCTTTTTTCCTTTTTTTTTTTCTTTCTTCTTTTTTTTTCTTTCTCTAATCTTCTAATTTGTTAATCTGGTTGTATAATAACTTTCATTCAAGATTATCTGTCTGTCTGGGTATAGTTTTGTCTTACATTGTGTTGTAGGACTTGAGTTTGTGCTTTTCTGTATGAATGATATGCTTTTTGAAAACTCAATAAAAACACTTTGATTATTATTATCAAACTCATCAAATACACAATCCAACAACTCCATAACGCTCTGGTGGACAAGTTGTGACCTGCACATTCACCACGCTATGAGATAATAACACAACGTTACCAGACAGAGTTGTTTTAGAGGGAAATACAGAGACTGCTTGATGAAAAACCAAGAAACCCCATGAGCCTCCGTAGCGTAGCTCTGAGCAGCTCACGGTTCTGCTCTGCCGTTCCAAAAAAAGCTTGCACCGACAAATAAAAGTAACAAACCTACTGCTATAACGATTATGACAATGGGCCAGTTTGCTAAAATGTTGAACTATCCCTTTAATGTAAAAATTGCACATTATAATTTTAAATCATGGCTGCCATTGGTGATAATTATCTGAGTGACCTCGTGTCACGAGCAAAACAATCATGTGGTCCAGTCTTATTATAAAACAACCACATGTACCAACCCGCCCTAAAATTAAACACTCTGGGGAGTTTGTAAATTTTCTCCACAAATAAAAACCGGAAACTGTCACGTGATGTGTGCGACATTAGTCGCCGGGCGTCAGGTCACAGCACCGTGAAAACAAACGCCCCCCCCCCCTCAGTCCCCACCCTGACTCTCCTCCCCTGGTTTGTTTGGACTGTGGAACGAGCGTCAGAGGAAGAGCAGCTTCTCTCACGTGCCACGCCAACTGGAAAATGATTCCCAATGCAAACACTCATTGTGTGAAACTTTGGATGGGGGGTGGGGGGGGGTGTGTGGGGGGGGGCAGTCTGTGGGGTGTGTATTTGTGTTATTGTTTCACATGCCCTTGTAACTTGCTTGCGTGTTTGCACCAAGAGACAAACCCTTTTTTTTTTTTTTTCCAGAGTGACCAAAAATAATATCAGCTCCACGTAAGTTCCTTAATCATCTCACATCCTCACTATGCCACGCTGCCTCATCTGAACCCCCCCACCCCCAGCCCCACCACCAGCAGCAGCACCGACGCCCACCAGGGCTTCCCTGTGTCCTGCCTGCGCTAAATCGAAGATGCTTGATTTACATCCAGGAGTTAATTTCCGCAGCAAACAATGCGTACCTGAAAATAACTCTGGAGCCAGTTATGTTTTTTTTGTTTGTTTTCAATGCCCAGGCCTCCTGAGGTCAGATTTTAACGTGTTAAAGGGGAACTATATGCAGGATTTTTCGCTTAAACGCTACATTTTTACCTACATTAAACAGCTTTGGAGCAATTGCAATGGTTTAATAAATGACATGTAACTTTTTACGAGGGAGAATGGAGGCTCTCTGCAGCGTCTCTTGGCTGAAAAACAACTTTACAAGATCATTGCTGCTGCACAAATGCACCCTGTAAACTGTAATCTCTTGTTTATAGGACAGATAAGACAACACAAATATACACGTTGTAACATTGTATATGATATAACGTTATGTACTGCAGCTCTATTGATTGATTTCTCGCCGGCGTTGTTGAAAACAAATGCACATGGCCGAGAGGAGGGTTAGCAAAACAGCGGAAAAGTGACCAGACTTGCATAGTTCCGGAATTCTTGATGTTGCATTCACGTGAAATCGGGCAGACGTCAGACAGGATAACTTATGTATTTTTAACGACTTGTAACAACAAGAAAGCTTTGATTTGTATGCGGGTGTGATTCCACTTCAGTGAAATACGTATTTATGAAAGCAAGTATTTGATTTTTGCTGATAAAAAGCCAAGTAAGTTACACACTGTGGCTTTAAAGCATAACGAACGGCTCTGACTGTGAACTGAATTTCAACTGTGGTTGCACATGAGGAAGTTCAGTTGATTGTGAGTCACCTCTGTTGACGTGAATGGAGACGGTTCCAAGCGTTTGATTTGCAGCAGCTCCCGGCCTCGGCCTCGGCCTCCTGCTCCTTGCGGCCGGCGCAGGGAGGGATTGTCACCGCCTGCCGGGCTCCACACCGGAGAGAGAGACACGTCGAGTGATTTCCCGCCCGTGTGCACCACCCACCCCTGTGGAATTCCTGGCAGTGATGTTCAGTCAGCACCCCAGACAGGCTTCACTCGCCTGAGCTGAGCCGACCCCCCCCTCCCCCTCCCCTCTCTGCAACAGATGAGCTTCAGTGGAGGTGTGTGTGTGTGTGTGTGTGTGTGTGTGTGTGTGTGTGTGTGCACTGCAAAAACTCACAATCTTACCAAGAACATTTGTTTTATTTCTAGTCAAAACAAATCTCATTCTACTTAAAATAAGACTCATCACATTAAAAGTAGCTTGTTTTTAGACGCTTTTTACTCCTTTCAAGCATATTTTCACTTGAAATAAGTAGAAAAATCTGAAAGTGGAGCAACAAGCACAACAAACTTGCAGATTTTTCTACTTATTTCAAGTGAAAATTTGAAAATGATCTAAAAACAAGTTAATTTTTAGGTAATGAGTTTTATTTTAAATGGAAAGAGATTAGTTTTGACTAGAAATGAGACATTTTGACAAGAAATAAGACAAATATTCTTGGAAAGATTTTGAGAAATGTCTCATTTCTAGTCAAAACTAATCTTTTTCCACTTAAAATAAGACTCATCACCTAAAAATGAACTTATTTTTTTAGATAATTGTCACTTGTTTCAAACAAATTTTCACTTGAAATAAGTAGAAAAATGCGGCAGTGAAGTTTTTGTGCTTGTATTAAAAAAGAAAAACTTGCTCCACTATCAGATTTTTCACTTATTTCAAGTGAAAATATCATTGAAAGAAGTAAAAAGTGTCTAAAAACCAGCAAATTTGTAGGTGATGAGTCTTATTTTAAGTGGAAAGTGTTAAGTTTTGACTAGAAATGAGACATTTTGACAAGAAATAAGACAGATATTCTTGGAAAGATTTTGAGTTTTTGCAGTGTGTGTGTGTGTGTGTGTGAGAAGAAAGAGAAACAGAAACAGATCTTTATTAGTGTGTTTATGACAGAGAGAGACAAAGTGTGTGTGTTTCATGTTTAATGCATGCGTCCATGTGTGTGCACTCCCATGCATCTCTGCTGCTCTCCTCCCTGTGCTGCTGCTGCTGCTGCTGCTGCTGTAACATCCGCCCCGAGGCCTGTTCTTCATTCCCCCCAGGACGCTGCACCGTTGCTGGGATGCCTGCCTGCTTGTGTATAGCCATAGTCAGGAAATGTCACTGTTGGCATCTGACGGGAGCTAGTGCGCCAACCCAAGCGTGCCTCCTAGCCACCTGCGGCCCAACCTCCTCCGCCGCAGACACTGGCTCGCTTGTTTTTGCACCGACCATTCCTCGCCGTTCCCCTCCAAAGTCGGCCTGTCTGGCCTGTGAAAGATCAATCAGGTGAGCACAATAGCATTTATAGGGGTGTTTTTGACTGGCAGCCCTGTAGAGAAGTGGCTGCCATGCAGCTGCACCGGCCCAGCTGAGCTGCCAGTTACAACACAAAGCTGCCTCACACACACACACACACACACACACACACACACACACACACACACACACACACACACACACACACACACACACACACTGCAAAAAAGCCTAGTTAGATGGTTTCAGAAAGGTACAAATATATGAAATGTCTGCGTAGTTAAAATCAACCTTTTTACCTTATTAAATAGTTTTTTCATCTTTTGTTTTTAACCTTTATCTTGATATTTTATTCAACTCTCACTGTGTTTTTATCCCAGTAAAAGCTGCTTTATTCATGTGGGCAGGCTCTCACTGCACTTCTTAAATGTCAGTTCATCATGTAGCTATTCATCGTCATCATCAAAGTTGTGTAAGAATCAAACAATGAAACAAAAGGCTGCCTTTCTCAACAGATTACAGTCATTTTTACAAATGTTTGTTCCCACCAATAAGGAAATATTGAAAACCATTTTAAAGTTTTTTTTTGTTTTTTTTTAACAAAACAGCTGAGTGAATCTTAAGTGAATGCTGCTTTTGTTTTATATTTCTCAGCTGTGAATAAGGTCGTTGGTTCAGTAGTGAGTGTTTATGGTAATATATATAAACTGCAAAGCAAAAATAGGATGTGCAACAGTGTGATTTTGGTCTAGGAGAATAAGATGTGCAGACTCACTCTCGTTGGTGTGATGAATTCAATATTTTACGTTTTTTTTAATGGGATTTGTTGAAATATCTGTCTTATTTCTTGTCAAAATGTCTCATTTCTAGTCAAAACTCATCTCTTTCCACTTAAAATAAGACTCCTCACCTAAAAATTAACTTATTTTTTAGATAATTCTCATTTGTTTCAAACAAATTTTCACTTGAAATAAGTAGAAAAATGCGGCAGTGAAGTTTTTGTGCTTGTAATAAGGACTATCAGATTTTTCACTTATTTCAAGTGAAAATCTCCTTGAAAGAAGTAAAAAGTGTCTAAAAACAAGCTTCTTTCTATGTGATGAGTCTTATTTTAAGTATAATGAGATTTGTTTTGACTAGAAATGACATTTTGACCAGAAATAAGACACGTTTTCTTTGTAAGATAGTGTATCAAGTCCTCCTTTTTGGAGTTTAAAACACTTGTTGTAGCTTCATATTATTCATTAGGCGTTGTTCTGACACATGCTAATAAGCACGTATTCACATTCATGTGTGTTGCGCCATAAAACCGGCCCCTGTGTGGAGACGTGCTGCAGACCAAAGAGTGTTGTGGGAGACAGTGTTTTGTTCTAAAAGCAGGATGGCTTTAAGGACACACAGAAGAGCCTTGTTGATGTGTCTCTCGTCTCGCTCTCTCCTCGCTCCCTCCTCGCTCTCGCTCGCTGCCCACATAGCGCTGGTTTTGTGTAAACCCTCCTATTGTTGCCACCAGCCCCCTCTTCACCCACATTTCCATTTATATCCCATTTTCCACTTCATTTCCATGCTAATTTGGGAGAGAGAAGAAGAAAAAAAAAAAGCCATGTTATGACATTTATAGTGATGCAGCTGGTTTATCTTGCCCTGCGAGGGGGAAAACCAGTGGGGCTGGCCTCCCCCGGGGGCACGGCCTCCTCCTCCCCCCTCATCAAAACTGCCTCTGTTGTATCAAAGGCATGGCATGTAGATGGTGGTCTGTTTGGCATACTGATGATAAAGATATCCATTATAGATTGGGTATAAAGGGGCTCTCAGTGTGTGGTTGGATATCAAAGAAAAAGCCGAGTTGATAATAAGTTATTTTAGCTTCTCTGAGCTCAGCTTCTACATTTTCTGCCCGGGTTTTTTTTTCATGGTTTCGCAATCTCAGTCGTATTTTCACGAGGGAGCCCATCTAAATTTGTTGGATTCCTGCTTGTAATGACTCGCAATCCTTGTAAACTCTGTGGTGTAAACAATGCCTCCAGATCTTTCCACCAAAACAACACACAAAGTCTGTTTGGAGGCCTGAACAAGTGGGCGGTTGTGTTTAGTTTGGGTTTATCCGGTACTAGGAGACCTAATAGCACAAGGTCACCCAGCTTGACCGCAGATGTCCCTCCATGGGTGATGCTAGATTTAATACGATTTGACGCTCATGGAAATACTCACTTAAACAGAACATTGTGAGTGAGGGGTTTCTATATGAAGACATGTTGTTTTGATTTGACTTTTGAAGACGCCTGTAGCTCCGAGGCCGCGATGCTCTTTGTTGAATAAACTCAGTTTTAGGATGAATAAAAGCTTGAGGTTTCTTTTTGATTCCTGGCAAGTAAATATGGAAATGTAGGTGGTGCAATGTTGATAATAATAATGCTGAAGAAGCTCAAATTAGAACTAAATATAATGTACAATGAAGGCTTTTAGATGATGAGACACAAACTCTAGGGATGATTTAGGTTCAAACGTTTTAATCTGAACCACATACATCAACCATGAAGGTCTTTGTTTTTACCAGTTTTATTCATTCCTTTCCCATATTCACTGTATAATAACTCAGTTGATTGTTACTTTTTTCTACGTATTTTCCGTTATCATTTAATTATTCCTTATTTTCTTGTCTTAATTTGTAACACATTTGGTTTTTGATTACGTTCTTCATGGGTGAGGTTTTCATATTAACGCCTTTTGGGTTTCATACCTCCCCTTCGCACATCCCAATCATAATAATTGTTCGTACTATGATATGTTCATTCAAAATAAAAAAATATGACATGTATGATTCAAAGAAGGATCTTGGACATGTTTCTTCTGAAATTAAAAATGCCAACCATTTGGAGGTATAGGGAACAAAACCAGATGGATTCATCTTCAGGGGACCATGAACACCTTCACGGCCTCCATGAGACATTTTATACGATCTTGAACTACCTCCTTGTAAAAACAGCCTTTATTTTTTAAATTATTTGTCCATCAAATGTAGTTTTAACTGAAAGACAATGTAAACCAACTCCTAAAACCTGCTAGATGTTATTATTATAATGCTAAGTGTCCATAACTTAGCTTATGAATCTGTCATCATCCTCATCATCATTATCATACGGAAGCTCCTCTTCAATGATAGCAGCCAATCAAAAGATGAAAGCTGACATTTTGGCACCTGTAAGAAGCAGCTTACTGCCCCACATGTACAAAATGCCCGGCGGCGGCGCTCCTCTTCTGTCTTTGAAGTGAGCAAACAGAGGGCGAAGTATGTGAGACTGACACCCGGTGCCATCCTCGGTGCCATCTGGCCTCCGCCCAGCCAGGAATGTGCACGGTCGCCCCCTTGATGTCCTGACTGTACATGGCGTTGGGGTGGGACTGATGGTTCTGCCATAAGCTGTGTCCTTGGTGTGTGTGTGTGTGTGTGTGTGTGGGGTGGAAATACCAGTGGGTTTCTGCAATGTGGCTGCTAATGAATGGCGTCCATTGACAGATGCTGGATGCCTCTCAGTGATATTAGCACCACATTTATGGTAATTGCATGGTTTTGCTTTTTAGTGGAGGCTGCTACCTTGATACGATCACGTCCTGCGAGCGGAGATAATTTAACGTGACGTGTTTGATCGCCCTCTGTGTGAGCGTGTGTCAACTCAAAATAACTTCTTCTAACTTTCCTCGTGACGCTTGTTTTTAATCGAGACAATGAAGCTATGAATCATGTAGAAAAAAAAAAAAGAAAAGCCCCTGGAGCGCTTGTTGACTTGACTCCACTGTGGGACAGGCCTTGAGCCCTCGTGGACTGTCCGTGGGGGTGGACATGGGAATAAGCTGTTCTCGCTTCAGCTAAACAAAAAAACATTTACTGGGTCTTTGCACACAACACACTTTAGGAGCAGTTAAACAGTTTGTCCTCGGAAATCAACGTCGTGCGTTTCCAAACGTAGGCTGGATGGGACTTTGTGCACAACACGTTGTCCTGCATGAATGGATTCTTTCTGCACAGTTACAGTAAAAATATCTGATTAAAATACAAGTTATTTGCAAGAGAAAAATGGAAACAAACGCCTCTCATACTTTGCAAAACCAGCTTCCTGTTCCTGTAGCTTGCTTGCTTGCACATTAATCCATTATTACCAGGCAGCGTTGTGTGTGAATGTGTGTGTTTGTGCAGTCACTTCCAGCTCTACCTCCAAATAAAGTGGTTTCTCTTTTGGCTTCTTCTACTTCCTTGCAGCCTCTCTGTTTTTTGCCCCATCGGACGTCTTTCCCCTTCAATGTTTCCCCTCCGTTCCCGGATCTTAGCAATTACTTTTGGTGAGTGCAATGTTATCATAACCAACACAAGCGATGGCCGAAAGTCAAGAGAGAAAAAGACCCTGAGTGGAAATAAACTTCACAATTATCCTTTAATAAAGTCGCCTATAGCTCCGGGTGTGTAACATGTTATGCCACCTTGTTTTCCTATTGCTCATGCTCATGTTTTGGGGATGGGGGCGAGGGGCGAGAGGGTTGGGGGGGGTTATAGCGCCGTGCGGCATGACATAATAAAAACAATATTCCATTGAGAAAACTTGCGGGCAGCGCCGAGCGAACACTCCCTCCTCGTGTCATGCTATATTTGCTCTGCTCAGGTAAAGCCTGCGCTGATGTCAGCCCTCGCTCCGGCCGGCCGCCGAAACATCAGGGGATGAAGTCAGCGGTGTTTGAAGGAGTGAGATCATTTTTCCATTGAGTGCAGAGTGGGGCAGTGTAAGGGACACCTCATGTGGCAATCAGGAAAATGCTGCTGCCTGTCTGTCTGTCTGTCTGTCTGTCTTATCGAGCTGCCTGTCTGTCTCTCCCTGACAGTGGATCCAGCAGCGAACACAACTGAGGCTGCTAATGGTTTTTCTTTTTACTCTTTGGCCATTTTAGATCTTTATTATGGATCTAGAATGATGTAGCTACAGGAGTGGGTAAGCCTTTAATTTATAGGCCGTTAAAAATAACAGTCAATTTTCAGTATTATTCAGTACTAATGTCAAGAAATATAGCCAAGGAATAACGATTGATTATGTAGAAATAGACCAGAAATAACAGTCACATTGCATAGATTGGTGGAGAAAACCTGAAAAAAAAAAAATTCAAAGCATGTGTAATCTTTTGCCTTTATGAAAAACATTTCCATGAAATTGACTGTTATTTCCAGGCTATTTCTTGACATTATCACATAATTAACGGCCTGGAAATTACAGGGTTACCCTGGATTGTACAGTTGATGGATTTTGCTTCGATTGCACAATTCAAATGGTTTCTTCTTCATTTTTGTCTGTGCACAGATGAATTGGACAAAATACAACATGCTAATAGCTAATAGCCTGCAGTTTCCCCTTTTATACCAAGCTAAGATAAGCTAAGCTAAGCTAAGCTAAGCTAAGATAATCACCTCCTGACCTGGCGTCTGCAGAGTGAATGATCTCTTTTATCACCAAAGTATTGTGTTCAACACAAGTATATTTTATGCATTTCCTCCGTCATGAAACACTTTTCAAGGCTGGTGTTTTCTTTTTTCTTTAGCTAGCAGGTGTCTTTTTCTTCTTCTTCTTCTTCTTCTTCTTCTTCTTCTCTGCCTCCTAGGGCGGTGCAGCCAGTGTCTTATCTGCACCTGCAGGTCAATGAAACAGTGTGAAAACACCAACAGGAATGTGTGTGTCCTCGTTGCATGAGACAACGATGTCATAGTTGCCTTTTTGTCTTTTTGTGTTGTCTACATTATTATGTGTAGCCTAGCCTACTGTTATTGAACTGTTTTTATGTTTATGGGACTCCGGACAGAAACTAGCACCTTGTGCACCGTCCCATCCAACAACTAAAGTAAAGATGAGCAAAATGGTGAAACAAAAGAAAAAGAAAAATGATCGACGTTCTCGTTCAACTCTCGTTCCAGTTAAATATCACAATGCAGAAACTCAGTGGTGAACAACAGTGTTTGGTTTTGTCTGGTTTTGTGTGTCTTGGTTTCCTCAAAAACGCAAAACCCACACACAAACAAACACTGTAAGTCAAGACACTGATGCACAATAATACACAACCATATTTACATTTGTGAGAACACACACATAAAAAGAAACCCCAGGAATATTCACATCGGTGCCCACAAACAAACACACACATGCACACGCACACGTTTCACCAGTCTGTCTTACATCATATGGTCCATGGGCACAGTTAGTCATCCTCATGTGACTTAACCTCATCTGTGGATCTATGAGGAAATCAAACACACACACATACATACAGACACAACACACGCACACATTCGTTGACATACTCAAATCAGACCCTACACTTTCCTCTACACACACATATACACACACACACACACACCTCCCCCCCTCTACCCATCTCGGCATGACATCAGCTCGTCCTGGGTTACTCGGCCTCCCGAGTGTCCTGATGGCAGAGATAACGCAGGAAAGTCACTGATTAGCCGGGAATCTCGTTACACAGGGAGCAACAGATCCCTCACTCCTCCTCCTTCCTCCTCCTCCTCCTCCACCATCACTGATGCCCACGCATGAGCGATTCTGAGGACAAATGATGAGCAGATGAAGCGGAAATGAAAGTTTAAAAAGACACAAACAAAATCAACAAAACACCTCCAGGGCTTTCGACTGATTCAAAAGAACACACTGGAAGCTCAGTCAATCTGAACTTTATCTGTCTAACCTGAACCTGAACCTGAGATAAACTGACAGTAAATTGATTTGACACGTTTGCAGCATGCAGGCTACAGACATTACCATGCTGCTACCACGAGCTGTGATTGTTTTACAGTCCCACCACCTCCATGAATTACAGCCTCCTCCTCCTCCTGGTGTTGTTGCAGGGTTTCCCGGTGATGTTGCAAGGGCGTTGTTGCTTTTGTTGGGGGGCGCCATTGTCTCTGGTACAAGGAGAGCAAACGTATGCTTGAGGGAGCCCCCTTTTTAAGACTCAATCAGTCCTTTGGTGGGGTCCACTGACCCAGAAAATGGGTTTCCACAGCCAGAGGAAATGATACCCAGTAATCACCTTACTGGCAACACTGGGGAAGGAATGCACGAGGATCTCACACAGAGCAAAGTAGTAGACTACGACATGTTCGTGAGCTGAACCTTTACAGTAAGGGGAGGGATGTGATAGCTCATCAGCTTGGAAGTCATGCTGTATATATACAGTACAGATATATAATCAATGATGTTTCCGTTTTCAAACCAGTTTTGTTCTTGGCAGATCACCAACTGCTGTGGTTCAGGTATTGTTTACAGCTTGGGTTGCGACATGTTTCCCACACATTCCTGTCATATACTTATTATTCACGACCTGAGAGCAGGTGTATCATGTGTCCTATAGGTTAGTTTCACATGGGAGGTGCAAACAGAGGTGAAGCAAAGGTCTCACTGACAGTAAAGTTCATCTTTTGTCTTTTTGTTTTAGCGTCAAGTCCAGAACCAAACCATCTACAATCACCAACAACCACTGGATGAAATTTTGTGCAGATATTCATTGTCCTCAGATGATGAATCCCAACAGACTTTTATGATCCATTGACATTAAATGTGCTGAGTTGATAATATGGAATTTTAAATCTCAAAAACTAATGGATTCGATGTTGAAGATTGTGCAGATGTTCAATGTCCCCAGATGATGAATCCCAACAAATTTTGATGATCTTTTGACATTTAATGTGCCAAAATGAGTTGATAATTCAAGTGAAATATCTCTAACTAACTGTTGGATGAACTATTGGGATGTTTTCTGCAGGTAGTCCATACATTGTCCCCAGATGATGAATCCAAACAACTTTGGTGACCCTTTGACCTTTCATGCGCTAATAAGAGTTGATCAGTTGAAGTGAAACATCTCAAAAACTACTAGATTAAATGATGGGAAAGAGGTAGGAATTTGGATGATCTTTTGACATTTAATGTGCTATAATAAGTTGATAATTTGGGGTTTCAAGTAAAATACCTCAATGTTGGGGAATGTTGTGCAGGTATTCATTGTCCCCAGATGATGAATCCTAATGAATTTTGATGATGTTTTGACATTAAATGTGCTGCAATGAGATGATAATGTTAAGTTTTAAGTGAAAACCTTTACAAATATTCATTGTTCTCAGATGATGAACCCAGCCTATATGATCCTTTGACATTTATTCTGCTGATCGTGAAATCTCAAAAGCTATTGGTACAATTGGTACAAAATGTCTTCCATTATAAAACCTTCACTTTTCTTCTCACAACATCATCAGACACCAACCCTCTGAAAGATGACGAAGACACTCAACGCCACTCAAACACTCAACCACACAGAAGCTTGTTTCCCATTGTAACTGTCTGATTGCTGCTTCTTTTTCTTTTTCTTTTTTTTACAGATACATGTTACGTGACCTTTCTCGGTGACCTAGCTCCCGACTGCATGCGAAGAGAAAAAAACCCAAGCTGATGATAATGCCGTATTATGACACGGAGCACATCGGATACGGGTGGGTCTGGTTCAGTGAAAACATTTTCCCTCTGCTATTCTGTTACACATACCATTGCATAATCACCATCAGCGTCTCTAAATAGGTCATTCAGGCACACTTGTTATTTAAGATCTGTGGAGGACCTGTTTTGACAGTCATGCCGATTGATCCGGGCTTGGAGTCCAGTTACACATGGGAATTGATTGTGTGATAAAGATAGAACGATTGATTGACTTTATTCAGAAAGCTCCATACGCAACAGACAATTCAGACCTGATGTATTTTTTATAGATTGGAACAAGCTTTATCAATCATAGTTTGTGGTCTGTGTCACGTAAATTAATCTCAAATAAATATCAGTGCAATGGAATATATAATCGTATAAATAAATCTTTATGATAAATTGGCCTCAGGACTTGATGGAGAGCAAAAATAAATGCTTATAATATTTTAGATTTGCGTATTATTAGTAATTCATTTAAATCTTCAATTCATTTTTTTTTGTCCTAAATTTTAGACTTTAAACTCAAAACTGGCCTTAAGACGCCATTGTAGGTCAGTGCAATTAAGCAACTACTACTAAGTTGATCGTATCAACTTAAATGATGATTATATATCACACTGTTGTGCTGTTTTTTTGGAGTGAAGACAGGAAGTCTGATCCAGCAGCTGTCTTACCTCATTAGCCGCGAATAAACACTGGAAACAGGTGGAAACAACCAGCAAGTCTGGCTCTGTCCACATGCAGGTAAGAAAAAAAACAAGAAAACAAATCCTCGTCGTCACCTAACTCATTAATTAACATGTTAAGTCTTGTTTCCTTTAACTGAACTGGGTCCTATTACTCACAGTGACAAGAGGATGTTTTTCTAAGGCTGACGGATATTCCAGTGGCATCGGTCTGATCAAGTGAATATGCAAATTTAAAGAAGTTTTATGTCAAGAAATAAATGTTTCCTTGACTAAATTTTTTCAAACCTTTATTCAAACCTTGAAAATCATTGCGGTTTGTCCCGTTGTGTCTGTGAGGAAATGTCTCTTTCATAAAATACTTCCTGTGAACATGTGCAATCTTGTTTTCATGTTGTTTATCTGTCTGAGTTTCTTCTTCTTCTTCTTCTGCTGCTGCTGCAGGTCCCAACACAAACACAAACAACAGTGTGATTTACCTGAATCCAATCCCTGACCATGTGTGTGTGTGTGACTACCTGAAGGAGTGTATGTGTGTGTGGTGCTGCAGAATGTGAGTGAGAGCAGATGGCAGAGGTGATGAACTGAGGCAGGATGATAAGGTTTATGGTGACGTCCCCAGGCAACACAGTGAGTGTGTGTGTGTGTGTGTGTGTGCATGTGTTTGGTTTGAGTAAATATTTTGGAGGTCGGACGGTGGCAACAACCACACGACCAGTTTGTCTTATTCAGTGCCAGCGTTAATGAGCGAGGAGCGCTAACACGGATGCTATCTGTTCAGTGGCTCTGTGATGTTTTTAATGTGGTTATTGTTTGCTGACTGTTTCCAGTAATGATCCCTTGGAAGGAAATGGGCCCAGTTTTATGGGCCTGAAATCCGCTTCAGACAAACTGGTTCATGTTGTAGTCGCAGCTGCCACCATGAGGACGTACGTGGTGGTGCACGGTCTCTCCACAGGCCTGTTGGAGAGGCTATTTAAAGGACAATTCCGGGTAAATTCAACTCGGGGCTGTATTTTCCTAACATTTTAGGTCTAAAAACAGCAAAGATTAAAATCAATATGAAGCAGTGTTTTCTGCAGAGTAACATCTGCAGATTGATAGGAAAACAGCACATTAAGTTTTCTCCTATAGGTGGAGAGCAGAGAGCTGTCACTCAGCAGCAGAGCAGCGTGACTCACAGATACAAAGGTGTCTGCATGGTGACTGGTTGTGTTTGCACTTCTGTGACTGTGCAGCCAACAACAGGATGTCGAGAGTAAATTTTCCTATGAACTTTGTTTTGTTTTGTTATTGTAAAAATTTCTTCCTGTAAATAGGGCTTTGCTTCTGCCTTTCGTCCATATTGATTATGACTGTTTGTGTATGTTTATGTTCTGTGGAATGGATGAATAAATCTATCAATCAAGAGGGTGCGTGTCATGTGTAGTGTGGAAGTTTGGAAGGCTGGAAGACACAGACACAGGTGACCACAGACAGACGGAGCAGCACATGTAAACCAGGACGACACTATGAGAGGCATACATACATGAGTACATGTATGCATGAGTACATGCATGAATGGATGAGTTTGTATTTATTTGTATTTATAAAAGAGTCTCATATTAATGTGGATGAATCTGCATTACCACTTGTTAATGGCTCCATCAAACAAGAAGTAAGCCTAATAAACATTAATGAAACCAACCAAGCACATTTATGAAATGTCAAATGAAGTTTTGTTGATGTGTCTGTTTTACATGCATACATACATACATACATGAGTACATACATACATACATGAGTACATGAGTACATGAATACATACATGAGTACATGAATACATACATACATACATACATACATACATGAGTACATACATACATACATGAGTACATGAGTACATGAATACATACATGAGTACATACATACATACATACATACGTGAGTACATACATACATACATGAGTACATACATACATACATACGTGAGTACATACATACACACATACATGAGTACATACATACATACATACGTGAGTACATACATACATACATGAGTACATACATACATACATGAGTACATACATACATACATGAGTACATACATACATACATGAGTACATACATACATACATACATACATACATACGTGAGTACATACATACATGAGTACATACATACATACATGAGTACATACATACATACATACATACATACATACATACATACATACATACATACATACATACGTGAGTACATACATACATACATACATGAGTACATACATACATACATGAGTACATACATACATACATACATACGTGAGTACATACATACATACATGAGTACATACATACATACATACATACATATGTGAGTACATACATACATACATACATACATGAGTACATACATACATACATGAGTACATACATACATACATGAGTACATACATACATACATACATGAGTACATACATACATACATACATACATACATACATACATACATACGTGAGTACATACATACATACATGAGTACATACATACATACATGAGTACATACATACATACATGAGTACATACATACATACATACATACATACATACATACGTGAGTACATACATACATACATACATGAGTACATACATACATACATACATACATACATGAGTACATACATACATACATGAGTACATACATACATACATACGTGAGTACATACATACATACATACATGAGTACATACATACATACATACGTGAGTACATACATACATACATACATACATACATACATACATACATGAGTACATACATACATACATGAGTACATACATACATACATACTTGAGTACATACATATACATACATGAGTACATACATACATACATACATACATACATGACTACATACTGTACATACATACATACATACATACATATGTGAGTACATACATACATACATGAGTACATACATACATACATGAGTACATACATACATACATACATACGTGAGTACATACATACATACATACATACATGAGTACATACATACATACATACATGAGTACATACATACATACATGAGTACATACATACATACATGAGTACACATACATACATACATGAGTACATACATACATACATACGTGAGTACATACATACATACATACATGAGTACAAACTGTACATACATACATGAGTACATACATACATACATACATACATGAGTACATACATACATACATACATTATGATTTTTTTGACTGTTTGTGTATGTTTATGTTCTGTGGAATGGATGAATAAATCTATCAATCAAGAGGGTGCGTGTCATGTGTAGTGTGGAAGTTTGGAAGGCTGGAAGACACAGACACAGGTGACCACAGTCAGACTGAGCAACACATGTAAACCAGGACGACACTATGAGAGGCATACATACATGAGTACATACATACATGAGTACATGCATGGATGGATGGATGGATGGATGAGTTTGTATTTAGCTATAAAAGAGTCTCATATTCATGTGGATGAATCTACATTACCACTTGTTAATGGCTCCATCAAACAAGAAGTAAGCCTAATAAACATTAATGAAACCAACCAAGCACATTTATGAAATGTCAAATGAAGTTTTGTTGATGTGTCGGTTTTACATGCATACATACATACATACATACATACATACATGAGTACATGAGTACATACATACATGAGTACATGAGTACATGAATAAATACATGAGTACATACATACATACATGAGTACATACATACATACATACGTGAGTACATACATACATACATACATACATACATACATGAGTACATACATACATACATACATACATACATACATACATACATACATACGTGAGTACATACATACATACATACATACATGAGTACATACATGAGTACATACATGAGTACATACATACATACATGAGTACACATACATACATACATGAGTACATACATACATACATACATACATGAGTACATACATACATACATACATACATGAGTACATACATACATACATACATACATACATACATGAGTACATACATACATACATACATACATTATGATTTTTTTGACTGTTTGTGTATGTTTATGTTCTGTGGAATGGATGAATAAATCTATCAATCAAGAGGGTGCGTGTCATGTGTAGTGTGGAAGTTTGGAAGGCTGGAAGACACAGACACAGGTGACCACAGACAGACTGAGCAGCACATGTAAACCAGGACGACACTATGAGAGGCATACATACATGAGTACATACATACATGAGTACATGCATGGATGGATGGATGGATGCATGCATGGATGGATGGATGAGTTTGTATTTATTTGTATGTATAAAAGAGTCTCATATTCATGTGGATGAATCTACATTACCACTTGTTAATGGCTCCATCAAACAAGAAGTAAGCCTAATAAACATTAATGAAACCAACCAAGCACATTTATGAAATGTCAAATGAAGTTTTGTTGATGTGTCGGTTTTACATGCATACATACATACATACATACATACATACATACATGAGTACATGAGTACATGAATACATACATGAGTACATACATACATACATACATGAGTACATGAGTACATGAATACATACATGAGTACAGACATACATACATACATACATGAGTACATACATACATACATGAGTACATACATACATACATGAGTACATACATACATACATGAGTACATACATACATACATGAGTACATACATACATACATACGTGAGTACATACATACATGAGTACATACATACATACATACATACATACGTGAGTACATACATACATACATGAGTACATACATACATACATACATGAGTACATACATACATACATATACATGAGTACATACATACATACATGAGTACATACATACATACATACATACATGAGTACATACATACATACATATACATGAGTACATGAATACATACATGAGTACAGACATACATACATACATACATGAGTACATACATACATACATACATACATACATACATACATACGTGAGTACATACATACATACATACATACATACATGAGTACATACATACATGAGTACAGACATACATACATACATACGTGAGTACATACATACATACATACATACATACGTGAGTACATACATACATACATACATACATACATGAGTACATACATGAGTACATACATACATACATACATACATACGTGAGTACATACATACATACATACATACATACGTGAGTACATACATACATACATACATACATACATGAGTACATACATGAGTACATACATACATACATGAGTACACATACATACATACATGAGTACATACATACATACATGAGTACATACATACATACATACATGAGTACATACATACATACATACATACATGAGTACATACATACATACATACATACATACATACATACATACATTATGATTTTTTTGACTGTTTGTGTATGTTTATGTTCTGTGGAATGGATGAATAAATCTATCAATCAAGAGGGTGCCTGTCATGTGTAGTGTGGAAGTTTGGAAGGCTGGAAGACACAGACACAGGTGACCACAGACAGACGGAGCAGCACATGTCAACCAGGACGACACTATGAGAGGCATACATACATGAGTACATGCATGCATGAGTACATGCATGGATGGATGGATGGATGGATGAGTTTGTATTTATTTGTATGTATAAAAGAGTCTCATATTCATGTGGATGAATCTACATTACCACTTGTTAATGGCTCTATCAAACAAGAAGTAAGCCTAATAAACATTAATGAAACCAACCAAGCACATTTATGAAATGTCAAATGAAGTTTTGTTGATGTGTCTGTTTTACATGCATACATACATACATACATACATACATACATACATGAGTACATGAGTACATGAATACATACATGAGTACATACATACATACATACATGAGTACATGAGTACATGAATACATACATGAGTACATACATACATACATACATGAGTACATGAGTACATGAATACATACATGAGTACATACATACATACATGAGTACATACATACATACATGAGTACATACATACATACATGAGTACATACATACATACATACGTGAGTACATACATACATGAGTACATACATACATACATACATACGTGAGTACATACATACATACATGAGTACATACATACATACATACATGAGTACATACATACATGAGTACATACATACATACATGAGTACATACATACATACATACATACATACATACATGAGTACATGAGTACATGAATACATACATGAGTACATACATACATACATACATACATGAGTACATGAGTACATGAATACATACATGAGTACATACATACATACATACATGAGTACATACATACATACATGAGTACATACATACATACATGAGTACATACATACATACATGAGTACATACATACATACATGAGTACATACATACATACATACATACATACATACATGAGTACATACATACATACATACATACATACGTGAGTACATACATACATACATGAGTACATACATACATACATACATGAGTACATACATACATACATATACATGAGTACATACATACATACATGAGTACATACATACATACATATACATGAGTACATGAATACATACATGAGTACAGACATACATACATACATACATGAGTACATACATACATACATACATACATACATACATACATACATACATACATACATACATACATACGTGAGTACATACATACATACATACATACATACATGAGTACATACATACATGAGTACAGACATACATACATACATACATACGTGAGTACATACATACATACATACATACATACGTGAGTACATACATACATACATACATACATACATGAGTACATACATGAGTACATACATACATACATACATACATACGTGAGTACATACATACATACATACATACATACGTGAGTACATACATACATACATACATACATACATACATACATGAGTACATACATGAGTACATACATACATACATGAGTACACATACATACATACATGAGTACATACATACATACATACATACATGAGTACATACATACATACATACATACATGAGTACATACATACATACATACATACATACATGAGTACATACATACATACATACATACATAAATTATGATTTTTTTGACTGTTTGTGTATGTTTATGTTCTGTGGAATGGATGAATAAATCTATCAATCAAGAGGGTGCCTGTCATGTGTAGTGTGGAAGTTTGGAAGGCTGGAAGACACAGACACAGGTGACCACAGACAGACGGAGCAGCACATGTAAACCAGGACGACACTATGAGAGGCATACATACATGAGTACATGTATGCATGAGTACATGCATGGATGGATGGATGGATGGATGGATGGATGGATGAGTTTGTATTTATTTGTATGTATAAAAGAGTCTCATATTCATGTGGATGAATCTACATTACCACTTGTTAATGGCTCCATCAAACAAGAAGTAAGCCTAATAAACATTAATGAAACCAACCAAGCACATTTATGAAATGTCAAATGAAGTTTTGTTGATGTGTCGGTTTTACATGCATACATACATACATACATACATACATACATGAGTACATGAGTACATGAATACATACATGAGTACATACATACATACATACATGAGTACATGAGTACATGAATACATACATGAGTACAGACATACATACATACATACATGAGTACATACATACATACATGAGTACATACATACATACATGAGTACATACATACATACATGAGTACATACATACATACATGAGTACATACATACATACATACATACATGAGTACATACATACATGAGTACATACATACATACATACATACATGAGTACATACATACATACATGAGTACATACATACATAAATACGTGAGTACATACATACATACATGAGTACATACATACATAAATACGTGAGTACATACATACATACATACATGAGTACATACATACATACATATACATGAGTACATGAATACATACATGAGTACAGACATACATACATACATACATGAGTACATACATACATACATACATACATACATACATACATACATACGTGAGTACATACATACATACATACATACATACATGAGTACATACATACATGAGTACAGACATACATACATACATACATACGTGAGTACATACATACATACATACATACGTGAGTACATACATACATACATACATACATACATACATGAGTACATACATGAGTACATACATACATACTGGTTGTGTTTGCACTTCTGTGACTGTGCAGCCAACAACAGGATGTCGAGAGTAAATTTTCCTATGAACTTTGTTTTGTTTTGTTATTGTAAAAATTTCTTCCTGTAAATGAGGCTTTGCTTCTGCCTTTCGTCCATATTGATTATGATTTTTTTGACTGTTTGTGTATGTTTATGTTCTGTGGAATGGATGAATAAATCTATCAATCAAGAGGGTGCGTGTCATGTGTAGTGTGGAAGTTTGGAAGGCTGGAAGACACAGACACAGGTGACCACAGTCAGACGGAGCAGCACATGTAAACCAGGACGACACTATGAGAGGCATACATACATGAGTACATGCATCCATGAGTACATGCATGGATGGATGGATGAGTTTGTATTTAGCTATAAAAGAGTCTCATATTCATGTGGATGAATCTACATTACCACTTGTTAATGGCTCCATCAAACAAGAAGTAAGCCTAATAAACATTAATGAAACCAACCAAGCACATTTATGAAATGTCAAATGAAGTTTTGTTGATGTGTCGGTTTTACATGCATACATACATACATGAGTACATGAATCCATACATGAGTACATACATACATACATACATGAGTACATACATACATACATGAGTGCATACATACATACGTGAGTACATACATACATTCATACATACATACATGAATACATACATGAGTACATACATACGTGAGTACATACATACATACATAAGTACATACATGAGTACATACATACATACATACATGAGTTCATACATTTATACATGAGTACATACATACATACATGAGTACATACATACATACGTGAGTACATACATACATACATACATACATGAGTACATACATACATACATACATGAGTACATACATACATACATACATGAGTACATGAATCCATACATGAGTACATACATACATACATACATGAGTACATACATACATACATGAGTACATACATACATACATGAGTGCATACATACATATGTGAGTACATACATACATTCATACATACATACATGAATACATACATGAGTACATACATACATACATACATACATACGTGAGTACATACATACATACATAAGTACATACATGAGTACATACATACATACATACATACATGAGTACATACATACATACATGAGTACATACATACATACATGAGTACATACATACATACATACATACGTGAGTACATACATACATACATACATACATGAGTACATACATACATACATACATGAGTACATACGTGAGTACATACATACATACATACATGAGTACATACATACATACATACGTGAGTACATACATACATTCATACATACATACATGAATACATACATGAGTACATACATACGTGAGTACATACATACATACATAAGTACATACATGAGTACATACATACATGAGTACATACATACATACATGAGTACATACATACATACATGAGTACATACATACATACATACATACATACATACGTGAGTACATACATACATACATACATGAGTACATACATACATACATACATGAGTACATACATAAATACATACATGAGTACATACATACATACATGAGTACATACATACATACATACATACGTGAGTACATACATACATACATACATGAGTACATACATACATACATACATACATACATGAGTACATACATACATACATGAGTACATACATACATACATACATACGTGAGTACATACATACATGAGTACATACATACATACATACATACGTGAGTACATACATACATACATGAGTACATACATACATACATGAGTACATACATACATACATACATACGTGAGTACATACATACATACATACATACATGAGTACATACATACATACATACATGAGTACATACGTGAGTACATACATACATACATACATGAGTACATACATACATACATACGTGAGTACATACATACATTCATACATACATACATGAATACATACATGAGTACATACATACGTGAGTACATACATACATACATAAGTACATACATGAGTACATACATACATGAGTACATACATACATACATGAGTACATACATACATACATGAGTACATACATACATACATGAGTACATACATACATACATACATACATACATGAGTACATACATACATACATGAGTACATACATACATACATACATACGTGAGTACATACATACATGAGTACATACATACATACATACATACGTGAGTACATACATACATACATGAGTACATACATACATACATACATACATATGTGAGTACATACATACATACATGAGTACATACATACATACATACATACGTGAGTACATACATACATACATGAGTACATACATACATACATGAGTACATACATACATACATACATGAGTACATACATACATACATACATGAGTACATACATACATACATACATACATACATACATACATACCTGTACATACATACGTGAGTACATACATACATACATACATACATACATGAGAACACACAAACACTCACACTTACTATCATACTCTCTCACATACTACTAAGCCAATTTCTCAGGTGGATGAATATGTGCTTGTGTATGCACTTATACATGTGTATAAATATAGATATACGTATGTGTGCACATGGTTGTATTTGCGCGAGTAGAGCACTACAATTGTGCAGGCATAGGAACATGTGAATGGTTTTTCCTATATACTATGAGTTTACATCTATATGATGATATATACATTGCTTTTTTTCTGCTTCTGCTTTTTATATTTTATATGTTTAAAAAAAGTCTATTTTTATTTTTTTTATTTAACCTTTATTTAACCAGATAAAAGCCCAATGAGATCAGGATCTCTTTCGCAAGGGTGACCTGAAATAAAGTGCTTTAAAGAAGTGATATTTTACTGAAAAGTAAATTTAAAATACTACAAATTAGAAATAATCAAGTAAAATACAAGTACATGTATTTTTGTAGAGAATATATAGATGGTTGTAGTATCATGAATGAACACCAGGTGGCGCCAGTGAACTATATTATATTTCTCTAACCATCTCCAAAGACACTGATCATGACGACTGTGAACTCCACAAAGTCTTATTGTCACATTTAAAAGGTTTTCATCAACCCAGCATGACAAATAAAGAAATACAAAGAATAATCTCTTGTTTTGTGTTTTTCTTTTAGCTCCAAATAAAAAGCCAGAAGC
Organism: Decapterus maruadsi; assembly: GCA_030347415.2. Classification (NCBI taxonomy): domain Eukaryota; kingdom Metazoa; phylum Chordata; class Actinopteri; order Carangiformes; family Carangidae; genus Decapterus; species Decapterus maruadsi. The sequence continues at coordinate 3,624,063 of CM064888.1, read as the reverse complement.
AGAAAATGAGCAGATCTCTGATGTGTTTCCTCTCCACAATAAGAAATAATGGGACAACAGCTGAATATAATGAATAATAGTGTTACTTTTATGTCATTGACCGGTTATTAATCCAAACTAAAATATGATTATTTGGACTAATATAATGTGATGTAATGATATAAAACAGTTCATAAGTTTAAAAATCTTTGTATTTTAGTTTGGGTTTTTGTTTTTCATATGCATGCAGTGCAAAGTTAAGCCCTTATTTCTCATATAATAACACTGAACCAGTGTTCATCTCTGGTCTGGTCATCAGTGCTGTTCTTCTGTCGTCAGGCCATTTAAGGACAAGTCTGATAAGAAAAAAATCAATTTAAGAGCTAAAACAGAAAATGAATAAGCAGCAAAAGGGGAAAAAGTTTTCTGGGACTTTGCTGCAGAGCTGTGGAGCATTAAACCTGCGGACTCTGGGGACTGGACTCAGGTTCAACGGTGCAGCAGCAGCAGATCAGACAAAGTGTTTTCAGCGCTTTTTATAAACCAACAGTAGGATTTTAAAACAACTGTGTGACACACAGGAAGCCGGAGCACAGATCTGAGACCTGCAGTAACGTGATCCTCTTGTGTGCAGCCGCCATCCCTCCCAGTGCTGTTGGATAATAAATCTATACAGTGTCATTACTGGGATTCTCTCCTTTATTTTTTTATTTATAATAATCCTCCTCCTGCGTCTGTAGAGCCACTCATTCATCTGATACGTTTCATAATTTCATATAATTTCATTGTCGACGTCCTCGGGTTGAGCTCAGAGCTGCAGATCAAACAAACAGGAGCTGGAGGTTTCACTTTCCTCAGATGTTTTCGATAACACTTCCAGTTTTGAATGAGACTGAAGGAAGATATCCCTGTGAAAAGAAAAAAAAAAAACATAAGTTCAGGATTAAAACTACTGAAATGCATCAACACGGCCCTGAGGCCTGTGTGTGGTGTCTGAACCAGTTACACTCAGCAGACGATGCAGTTATCATGGAAGACGAGATGCTTTCGCTTTTTTTTTTCTTTTTTTTTTAAAAACTCTGCCCACTTGTTTGACCTCTGGGGGAAATCCACACAATCTGGTAATGATGTCACTTTTCCGAGCCTATCAAGACCAATTAGTGTTCAACACAAGGACACATGCACACGGGCGCAGACAGACGCACATAAACACACGCACATGCACACACTCACACAGACACACACATGCTATAATTAAGAAATAGACTTACATAAACAGAGTAATACAATATCTTAAAACCCATTTAGAGGGAGCAGTGAAATAAACCTTTGGCTTATTGCATTTGTCAGCTCTCTCAAACTGATTGGTCCGTCTCTTTCCTCCTCTCTCAGACGATTCTTTTCTTTTTCTTTTTTTTTTTCTTCCGCCTGATGAAATATGGTGCAGGAGATGAGTGAGTTCTTGCCTCGCTCTGACACACACAGGTCTGAGAAAGGAAGTATAACAGAAAGAGAGAGGAGGTGCAGGTAATAATGGTGGGCTTCTTCTTCTTCTTTCTTTTCTTTTCTTTTCTTTCTTTCCAGAGTCTGTGGGTGTAGAATAACCCGTCTCTGCTGCTGCTGCTGCTGCTGTGACCTCTCGTCTCATCCTGCACGACAGATTGACAGAAACACTATTTCACTCTGTCTTTTTCTTACAGTTGAATGCAAATCTCTCAAGTATTCTTTGCTTTTAATGAGAAACCGAGGAGGAGAGGGAGAAGGAAAAGGAAAAGGGATATGGACGAGGAAAGATCTGGCGGGCCTCGGGCCAGAGGAGTCGAGTTAACACGGGAACGCTGGAGGGAAAACTCTATTTTTATCAAATCTAAAGCCCGATATTTGTGGTCGAGAGCGTTGGAGCCCAGAATTTCCCCCATTAATAAATAAATCAGACTTTAATGCTAGGGCGCTGCAGAAGTCGCTGCTAAGCAGACATGTGATGATGATGATCAACTGCATCTGTGATTGGAGGATATAAACTGACCAAAGAGATGATACCTGCTCTTAAATCAGCGCTCTGTGCCCCCGGTGGTTACCCTGCCGCTGCTGCACCACTGCATTTATCCGACCAGAACCTCCCACAGTGTTGCGATTATAACGTGGATCCGGTGTCAGACGCAGGGAAAATATTACACACTGTGAGAAATCTGGTCGCATCCTAATAAAGTCTGTGATCAGAACATGTAATTTCACGAAACTTATCATTAAGGCCTGATTGATTTATCATCCGATCTGAGTCTCTCTCACAGTCACAGTCTGCGTTGCTCGATAAAAAACAACTTTTTAAAGCCTTCAAACTTTGCAGAATAACTAACAAACTGTCTGGTTTAAAGGAATAGTTCACCCAAAATTCAAATTTCACTCATTATCTACTCACCCTGATGTCGACTAAGGGCTGGGAGGATTTTCAGAGTTCTCCGTGCCTTCCGAATTTTTTTTTAGTAAGTCTATATTTTAAGCTTGTTAGTAGCGGAAGCTCCCAGCACTGCTCTTCCTGTCCGTCCAAATCTCACGTGATTTGCACTGTCACGTGAGATTTGGATGGACACAACAGAAATTTGAATTTTGGGTGAACTATCCCTTTAATGTAGAAATGATCTCCTGTCATTGGTTGATCAACTTAGAGAAAAATAATGTTCATGTTTGTGGTTTTAATCTTATTTCTATAAGTTTGATCGACACATCTCTGTGGAACACCTTACTTCTATTTTCCATGAGGTTCCTGCAGCGCTGCACTGACAACATCTGGAATAATCAGTTATTTATCAGTAAAATGTTGAGCTTTGAACTATATACTGCACAAAAATAGTCTTTATATGAACAGGAGAAATATGGGTTAGAAATCCCACATCAACTTATTAAACTGCAGAAATTATCTCTCCGCTGACAGGATTTTATCCCTAGAGTCTAAATTCAGATTTTCAACGATAAAACGAACAAACAAATCCAAATCCAGCTGTGCAGCAACAACACCTGTCAGTCTTATATAAGTATAGGCCCATAAGGAGACTAGAGCATCGTCCTGCTGGTGTTTTCGTCTTTGTATGTCCACTGGTTTTCAGAAGTTGCAGCTGTCGGTCCGAGACCTCTTTTCCACAGGTAGAAGCAGCAACATAATATAAATAATAATAATAACTCAACCTGCCGCTGACAGAGTTTTTACAAGAGTGAATAAATGCGATCACGTCACACCTGCTGTCAGAACCTCGGCGCTGGCTCCCGCTTCGTCTCGGAGTTCATTAGAGGAGTTTACTTCCAGTGTGTAAAGCCCTGGACGGCCCTCGCTGCTCGGCGCCTCTCTGACCTGCTTATAAAATATGAAGCTATCAGTCCTCTGAGGTCATCTGGCTCCGGCCCCCCCCCCAACCTCCTCCCACCTCCCCCCCAAAACTCGGCCTTGGTCGCTCCTGAGGCCAAATCTGAAGCTGCTGAATGAGCTTTATGTGTTTTTATGGTCCTACTGTGTAGCTGCTGGAGAGCCGGTCGGTCCAGGTTGTGTTCGATATCCTCCGGCAGGATCTCTGTCTGAGTCTGATCTCCTTCGCCTGTTGTTGTGTTGTGAGTCTGCAAAACACATTGAGCTTCATCTGCAAGTGAAGTGTCAAGTTATCGTTAGCATTGTGCAGTGCAGGCCTACAGATGCATGCACTGCACTTGCCTTACTTTTCTATGTTGCACTGTGGACATTGTCTTTGGGACTTATATACCTGCTGCTAAGTGTCCAATGTCTCGGTTCACTTTAAGCAGCAGGAGAGGGCCTTCACATCTGGATGCATCCATTTATTCATGCACTTTATCTATTTAAACTTGCACTTGCACTTTAAAAACTGGCACTTTATACCCAGCACTTTATAGAACTCATGCTGACATGCACTTTATGTATATGTATGACTGTTTATATGATGCATTTACATTTGTATACTCATACAGATGTTCATTAATGTGTATTAATGTCTGTTGTCCCTTTCAAGTAAATACATAAATAAATAGCAAGTTTGAGGTGAATCAGCATTTTTTTTTTCAATCTGCTGCTCTGATCCGTGTGCATGGAGTTTATACTCGTATACCAGAGCCCAAACAATACACTCACAGTGTTTCTGTAGGAAAAAAAACACAGAAGTGGCCTTGGGTTCGTGCACTTGCATCGGGCCGGGCGCTCTGTTTGCATCCGGCCAGACGAGGAATGTAGATTTACAAGCCTGCGCAGCCGTGCAGATGTGGAACCAAAGAGCAAGTGTTATGGTGTATCCCCTGGTGTGCAAGTCCACTGTCTCCTCTCCTCACCCTCCTCCTGGCCTTCCACCTACCCCACCACACCACACCCCCCCCCTCCCCTCCCTCTCCTTTCCTTCCACCTCAGCACTCCTCCCCCTCCTCCTCCTCCTCCTCCTTCTCCTCCCCCTTTTCCCCCCCTCAGCGCCAGGAGCTCGCAGCATCCCTGCTGGGCCTTGCCTGTTTATCTCTTCCGAAGCAGCCATGATTAATGAGGCCCTGAACACATCCTCTCTTTCCCTTGGACCTGGGGAGCCCCCACAGCTGAGTAAACAGGCCCGGGCCGCGGTTCCACCCCGCTGCCACCACGGTCCCGGGCCTGAGGTGGGTCGACGCGGGGAATACCCCCCCTCCCCCCTCCCCCTTCAACCCCTTCAACCTTACTGCAGGTAGCAACTCACGAGATCTGTCACAACTTCTCAGTGCAAACGGCCTCGGCTGCTGAAAGTGGAGATATACCGAGACGCAAGAAGGCCAACAAAAAGCAATGTGGGAGTCGGTGGGTGAAAGGAAAAACATCCTGGAAACCTCTCTTAATACTCACTCTCCTTAACTTAAACATGTGTGGCACATACACACACACACATTGGCTCCTTATGGTCAAACGGTTCATGAGAGACTGCAGTTTCCACGCTGCGGCTGCAGATTTATGACTCTCTTACATGCTCTGTTTTGGAGTGCATGCGTCGAGGAAGGGATCGCGGCTCCTGAAACCTGCTGAGAACATGTTACATCATTAAAAAACATGATGAATGCGATGATTGTAATGAGCGAGGTGATAAAACGAAGCTGCGCTGCCTCGTGTGAGCAAATATGAGAAATCATTACTTCAATATGTGAAAGAAAAGTTGCTTTCTTTTCTTTCTTTTTTTTTTCATCTTGAATTTAATACAATCATAAATAGATTTCCTATCTGGACCAAAGGATTTTTGTAATTGCGACTAATAACCATAAATAACGAGCACTTTTCTCTTTAAAAGATATTGCATAAATGTCACAGGATTCTTCTGGAGGTTTATATAAACCATATGAATTTTTGGGGGATGAATATTGTCTGCTTATTTGCTGATATATCCAACATGAGTAATACCAGATTCTTGCACAGATTTTCTTTTTGGCAGCTCGTTGCAGGATTGATCTGTTGATCCCCGCGCTCTGACAGGACGGCTAATCAAAACAGATACCTAGACGACAAAGGCATTACTTGTGGGTAGAAAACAACATAATTGCCAGCAGCATATGGAATTTAAAACAGCTCCCAGAACCACATAGGAACACAAGAACACAAAATACTTTCCACGCCGAGGAATACCACCTGTCAAACACAATCTGTAATCATGACAAATGTCTCCCGACTTGTGAACGGCTTCTATCTCCAGATTTTCGCCTTCCACTGTGCGTCCGCGGCCCGGCTCCCAGGCAGTTTGTTTAGAGGACGCGGCCTCGGTGCCAAAAGTTTGTTTCTCATGTCAGGCTGCGGTGTCAGATGTTATGTTCCAGGCCCAGCAGGAGGGCTTTCTCCACTAACAGCCCCCTGAGCTGGCTTTAACTGCTTTTTAACGCCCACCAACCACCGCCGTCCACGGCTTCACAGGTGACGGGACTATTATATAGCGGTCGCTTCACTTTTGGGGCCATTTGTCGATTGGCATTTCCTCTTTTGGGGGTGTGTTTGTGTTGGGAAGTGTTGGACGTAACACCCCGCAACCCCCACAACGCTGCTGCAGCTCGATAGCATTGCAGGGAAAAAACACTTTATTGCACCTTTTGACAGCGGCTAATTCTGTTAATTAGTGTAACTCCATCATTGCTCTTTGTTTTGCAGTGTTTGCTTAATTACGTGCATTTGAGCAAACAGTCGGAGCGGAGGTGAAACTTTCTGCTACAAGAGAATAATTTGAGTTTTAAAGGGGAACTACGCAAAGTTCTCTGTGTTGCTAACCCTCCTCTCCTCCATGTGCATTTGTTGCACATGTGCATGAATGCAATCAGTAGAGCGGTAGATAACGTTATTTATCATAGTAGTCTTATCTGACTTATCTGACGTCTTATCGAGACGCTAGGTGGAAGGTAGATCTGTTTAATTAAGGTGAAAATGTAGCATTGTTAGGCTAAAAATCCTGCATAGTTCCTCTTTAACCCGATATTACATTTCTATCTGAACTCCGCCGCTGAGATCTGACCGGGACGCCAACAACAGAGACGTCAGACGAAGGCACGAAACCCGAGCAGCCAGACAATCAGAGCGGCTGCAAACAGGCCAACAGTTTATCCAGATTATCTTAAAAAACCACTTTACTGGAGGTAAATCCAAACATGTGCACGTCCCAGACTGTTGGTAACAATCACTCACTCACTCAGTGATGGCAGCGAAGGCAGCACGGGAGAGAAAGAGTGGGGTTGATCTTCTCGCTGGCACCGGCTGCGGTTCAAAGATCTCCACATGGATTCATCTCTGTGATCCTGAAGGAGCAGAGGGAAATGAGAGAATATTAAAGAAAAGACGACTGGAGAAAATATTTGCAGGTCAAAGCTGGACTGTAGTTTTTAGTCCGTATGCGAACCAGTTAGCATTGCTAACATCGCATCTTATCTGTTTCCTCTTCCTTCATTTAACTGGTTTCTGGTTTCTTCTCTAAAAGTGACGCTAAATCACCAAAGCAAAGTTTTCTACATTGTTTAGAAGTTAATATAAATTAACAAACATTTCAAAATCTGTCTTAAAATTCAAAATCTGATCTAAAATAATGAAACAGAAGTTTATTCTCATGTAGAATATCTTGAGTTTAAAGGGATAGTTCAACATTTTAGCAAATTGGCCCATGGGATTTCTTGGTTTCCCTCCGGTATTATCTCATAGCGTGGTGAATGTGCAGGTCTCAACTTGTCCACCAGAGCATTTTGGGGTTGTTGAATTGTGTATTTGATGAGTTTGATGAGGGAAAACAGGAAATCCCATGAGCCTCCATAGTGTAGCTCTGAGTAGCTCGCGACTCTGCTACGCCGTTCTAAAAATAGCTTGCACCAACAATTAAAGGTAACGAACCTACCTAAGATTATGGCAATGGGCCAATTTGCCAAAATTTTGAACTATCCCTTTTAAAGGGAAATAAAAAGGTTCCCATGATGCTCTCAGAGCAAAAAGGTGACATCATGACGTTATCATCAGCCAAGCTGTAGCCTATACTCCTCAAGTTACAATTGTTGGCCTCTCTTTTTTTAATCCACTAAAAGACGTCGAACTTGAAGTCCAGAGTCTCATCATTTTTAGTTGCAAGAAGACTTGCAGAAGCTGCAACAGTAACGTAAATAAACAATAACATAAAATAGAAGCTACAGATGGAAGAAACTACAGCAGGAGGTGAGATGCTGTACGTGGACACGAGATTCCGGCGGTTGTATTCTAGGAAATTTGTCATCCTCCTTTTGTTCGTAGTGTCCTGAAAAGTCTTAATTTTAAAATTTGTGTTGATTTCCTCCTCAGCTCAGGATTCTCCGACTCCTGATGTGAACGTGCAAAACAGAGCAGAACCAGGCAGGAAGCTTGTCTTTACCTTTATTTTCTCATTGTTAATAAGTTCAGCTGCCTGTGTTTGTCTGTGACACGTCTCTTTAGCCCTGGCCTCTTTAGCTGTTATCTGGCGTGCACCATGTTTTTGTTGCTAAAGGAGACGACGGGCCAGAACTGAGAGAATCAGACTGGAGACATTTGTTAAAGGATTATCTTAAAGTGATTTTTTCTTGCCAAAGACACATTAAAAGAGGAGTTTTCAATACAGAGCCCAAGATATCTTGATTCTCAGTCGTGCATTTTCCCACAATGAAACTTTCTGTGCGTCTGGCCTCGTCGTGACACCGTGAGGAGTTCGTTATTCCTCAAACTTTATAACTCTGAGGATATTGTGCAACTGTTTCCTCGAGGCCAAACGCAAGTTCATGTGTGCAAATCGGTGAAACGGCCCTTTAAACATCGTTCACTGTTCCTGGATCAGCACCTCGCCGCCTTTCATCGAGGTCATTAAAGCTCCTGGCTGGCTCTCCTTCACTTCGGTTTAGCCACTGATAAAAAAAAAGAAAAAAAGAAGAAGTCTCTGTGCGGCGGCGGCGGCGGCGTCTCCGAGTGCTGAGAGGTGGATGAGCCTCCGTCAGGTCTCATGCTGCTGCAGGCTGTAATGGATGCACATGTGTGAGCGTGTGTGTGCATGTGTGTGTGTAGCTGATGCCATGCTGTGGGATCAAGGAAACCCAGCAGTGTTTTTTTTATGCATGCATGTGTGTAATGGATACAGTGGTTCCAGCATCACCACCTTCCTCTTCTCCTTCTTCTTCTTCTTCTTTCCATGACTGACTGACTGACTGGCAGGTTGGGTGGCTGGCTGAAGGGGGGGCTAGGAGAGGGAGGGGGGGGCGCCTGAGCTGTCTGTCCCCATGTCTACCCATCTGTCTCTGGGCTCCGCTCTGTGAGGTGTGGGCTGAGGGATGGGGAGCCGGGCAGATGTGCAGCCATTAAGCTGTGACAAGGGTGAGAGTCTCTGGTCTGAGAGTCTGTGGGAAGACAGAAGCACAGATCGCACAGAGTGAGAGTAAAGCTGCAGGACACAGAGGTTTAGAGGAGAAATAACCCACATTCATGTATATTTATGTACTTCTTTGATATACAGCTCTGGAAAAACATTAAGAAAATGATCAATTTCTCTGGTTTTAACTATTTATATGTATGTGTTTGAGTAAAAATAAATTAAATTGTTGTTTTATTCTATCAACTACCGACAACATTTCTCCCCAAACTGAAATAAAAATATTGTCATTTAGAGCTTTTATTGGCTGAAAATGACTAAACTAGGCTAAATAACAAAACATATCAAGTCTTTTCAGACTTTGAATAATAATAATAATGCAAAGAAAACATGTTCATATTTATTCCTAAACAACGACACATCAATTATATTTTAACTCAGGAAGAGTTTATAAATCAGTTTTGGTGGGACAATGTCAATGTTTAATCCCAGCAGTGGTTTTTATAATCTTCCTCTAAATCCAGATGTGGTTCAGGTGATCGATGACCTCATCAGTGTCTCATTAAGTAGGAGTTGTGTTTGTGTTGGTGTTTAAAAAAGAATGACTGTCATACATGTAGAGATGCTTCTAATAAAAATTTGTGAAAGTGGTCTCTTATTTTTTTTCCCACAGCTTTATATTTAATGTGTTTTATGGAGATGTTTACTGAGTTTTAGTTTATAGATTTAGTTTATTAATTTAGAACAAGTCACATTCTCAGTAATCTTAGTCTTATGCAAATGTATAAACCTATAAAGTACAAATGTTTAATCAACACGACAAAACCTGTTTTCAGTAAAGTCGAATTGAGTCTGAATGTTAAAAAAATAATCAAGAATTGTGGATTATATGACTAATACTCCACCGAGAGCGGTCAGTCCACTTCAGGTCAACAAATGAGATCAAAGATTGTTATTGATATGATCTATGAATCGTCTCCAAACTTCATGAAACAACTATTGATGATTGATTTTCAAAGTACGTGTGATTCCTTCCAGCGGTAAACTTGCAAATAGCATCAGAAACAACTGTCCAAAACTTAGTTTATTCATCTTTTCCAAGTAAAAACAATCACTCTATTTGCAAATAACAAACACATGTTTATGAAAATGAAATGTGTTCACAACTCTAAACTGTGTGATTTTCATTGTTTTTGTGTTTGGAATCTCAAGATGTGGAAGTTTCAACATCTCAGAGATAAGCAGAGTTGACCTTTATTACATTACAAAAAAAAACAAGGAATCTCATTTTCAAAAATAGTATCATGTTCGACTCTTCCTCTTTGTAAACGTGAATATCTTTTGAAAGTGGAAGTATCTGCCAGTGCAACATCTGTCTCCTACTGTCTGAGGTGGCAGTGAGAAGCAGCTGGGCCGAGGTTCGACCTGAGTGTGTGTTGAGCTGCAGATCTTGTTGCAGCTCAGGAGAAAGATGTAAATGGTGTGAGATGGTGCAGCAGACACAGTGGATGTGCGGTTTACGTGCATGTGTGTGTGTGTGTGGTTGTGCATTATGTTGTGCACCTGAATACTTTCATGTGTATATATTTAGCTGTCTCGGTCTGTGTGTCTGTGTCTGGCAGTGTGTTTGTGCATTGTTCTGCATGCATGGTCATGTATGTGTGAGGTTAAATGACCACGGCCCGTCTGCCTGCGAGGCCGCTCATAGGAAAAGCTCTCTGACGCTCTTCCTCTGTCTTTCATTCCCTCTCTGTCTGTCTGTCTCTCTTTCTCTCTCTCTCTCTTGCCGGGCCGGGAGAACACAAACAGAGGTGCTGCCTTCGTGAGGCACAAATCCCCACTTCCTCTGAAACTTCCAGCGCCGCTTTTTTCCTGTCCAAATTCCACAGCCATTAAACTTTCCTGGCAGGGATTCAGAAAACAACTCAGAAGAGAGAGAAGGATGGAGGAGGGAGGAGGAGGAGGGGGAGGAGGTAGGGGGTTGGGGAAGGGGTGGGGGTCACCCTCCCCCTCCTCCCCCCCTCCCACACCTCCTCCCCCCTCCTCTTGTCTCCTCTCCTCTGGATATCACAGACCTGTGCTCCTGCTGACTACCTTAAATAAAGATCTGACTTCATACTTGTTTTCGTTGCTGATCAGGTTTCCTCAAAAGTGTCGACTGGTTTTCTCAAAGGGTCAAGACGAGGTGCCCCCCCCCCCCTACACCCACCCCTCCTCACCCCAGCACCCACCCCTCCACCCCTTCTCCTATATGCAGACACGTCTTCTTTCAACTACAGCTCCAATGATATAAAAAATGAACAGATTAGTCTAAGGTAAATATCCAACTAGTGATTTAGGGAGGGGGAGAAGGTGGGGGGGGGGGGCATCCTTTATTACCACTGGTGCTTTCTTTGGTTCGCCAGTGGTAGTTACACAACACAAACAACATGGCCTCCCACCCAGCGGGACAGCTGAGGGCGAGCTGGTGCTACCGTGTTGGACGGCTTCTCACTTTCTCACTTTCTGTCGATCTGCGTCCGAGGGAAATTACACAGAGCTTAAGTGACTTTATGGCTGTTTGCAGTGGCACAGCTGGTGTTTAGGAAATAAAAAGAGGAAACTGCACACACATAAAAAATTATTTGACAGTTTTGAGATATTTTATCGACCTGTCCTCTGAAACACGGTGCATCCTGCAAACGACACCGCTGTGGAATGAAGTCCCTGCTCCGTCTGCGCTCTTCTTCTTTTAAAAAAACCCCCAAAATATTATGTTATTTTTAAAGGGATACGCCAACATTTTTTTTCCATGTCTTGCCTCATTCCCGAGTCCATGACAAACAGATAGACACCATCCTTTCGACTGTGCGTGCAGTAACAAGGAAGAGCCTGTATTGCCCGTAATTAGCTTAGCACAAACACTGTAAGTGTATGGGTAGTGTTAGCCTGCCTCCACCTAAAGTCATCAGAGAAACTCTTCAGCAACTCTAAATGGAAACCGGCGGCTGATCTTCGTCTCAGAGCTGACAAAACTCTCCGGTAAGGCATCTTGAGCGGTCAAATGCTAATGCTAATGCTAACGGGACGAGATCGGTCAAAACGGAGGGGTCAAGCAAAGACGGTTTATTTTGGTTCAAGCTAGCTACATCGAGGTTAGCTTCCTGTTTCAAAGTAAAAGCACAAATTCTATTGTCATGGTTTTCTGTATGTAAAGGGCAACGGGTGTTTTATTTTGTGAAAATAACTGGAAGTGCGTTGGTCACAACTGCTAGCTTGAGTAGTGCTGAATTCATCCAAACACAATTGTAAACAGCTGGTATTTAGACAAATTAACGACACACTGCTGATCTAAACGGCTACTTTCTCGCCTAAACATGTTTGAAATGTCGATAAAGTGATATATTTACAGAGTTTAGAGCTAAAATGAAATCAGCTTCTGACTGCTGATTTTGGCTCAGGCTAACACTACCCATACACTTCCAGTGTTTGAGCTAAGCTAATTACAGGCGATACGGCTCTATCTCCCTTGTTACTGCATGCACAGTCGAAAGGATGGTGTCTATCCGCTTGTTGTGGATTCGGGAGTGAGGCAAGACACGAAAAAAAATGTTACCATATCCCTTTAAATTATTCTTTTCTGCATCTTCTGCACAACAGTGTTAATGTTATATAACTAACATTAAACGTGCAACACAGCCACCACGCCTTGCTCTGAACGTCAATGCTGCAGCTAAACTGTGCTCTGTGGGATCATCAACTGTTGAAACTGTGAATGCATCTTTCTCTCTGTGCACAGTCAGCTTTTTATTTTTCTCACCTGCAAACAGAGCTGTGTGCAGACCAGTGTGTGAGGATGAATCAGACAGAAGTGGAAAAATCAATGACGTAAACTTGTCCACGGTGGAGTTGGAGAGTCCTCTCTTCAAACTGTCTGTGCAGGTTTATTTACTGTATAATAAGGTAGCGTTTATCATATAACTGTTTTTATTCAGAACAAGTGTGAATGCATGAGAATGAAACTGAAGTCACGAGTTTAGCTGCACTGAAACAGTAAACTGAGCAGAGGGTCACTGGTTTAAAGTGTTTCAAACGCACCGAGCTGCACCGGCGGAGGCGTCCATAGCGATTTACAGATTTACAGCACTTGTAACTCTGGGGAGTCGAGGGCAACCATCATTTTATCCTCAACACAAATTGGCCCTGACGGCTGCTCCATCACTGAACATGCATGTGTGTGTATGTGAGTGAAGTGGTGAATGTGGCAACTACTAAGAGCAGGAAAGTGCAGTTAATTTACCATTTATCCTCCACATTTGGCCGGGGCAACAGTGAATTACCCTGTTTGTGTTGCAACGTACAAGAAAACATGTGTCTTGTGCATATTTGATTGTGCATGTGTTTACACAGTGCTTCACCTGGTTGTGTTTTTCTATACTGTCGTCTCTTCGAGATGAAGGGAGTGTGGGCGTTGTTTTCTGCTCAAACACAGATTCAACAGCTTAACTAGGATTTTATTGTGAGTTGTATTTTAATTTTGTGAAAAGTTTTTGCACAACTTTGGTGTTTTCAAGCACTGAAAATGAAGATTTCTGGTAAAACTGGTGCAACAACTCAACCAAGTCTGGGGTTGAGTTATTGTGAAAACATGAAAACTTTGTCTTATGTGGTGAAAATAAGCAGGATGATGAATCACTGCTGTCTGTGCTGTCTTTGCTGCAGCTGTTGAGAAGTTACATTCTCTGTTTTAACACCACAACTGTTTTTGCTGCTGCTGCTGTTAATTCACAGGATTTTATTCTAACTACTAATCAACTACAGAGACACAGTGTTATCGCTCAGGTTCGTGCGTTTTTTTAAGGTGATAGAGACAGTTTTAATATGAAAATGAAAATATAATTGGTGTGTACACAGGGACAGAGGAGGTCTCACTTAACTACAACACTTTTACCACTCATTTTAACACACATAAGACACACACAGACACACACCATCAGAGCAACCAAGGTGTTCAAGATGTTGAGCCTTGAACTTTTCCCTCTGTCACCTTGGTCAGACTTTATCTTTTTAACTATCCCGGATCCCCAGAGGTTTAGAGGCTGAACCAGCTGCTCAGACCTGTAAAACCAAGAGAAGGATTGATGAAGAAAGGTGTGTGTGTGTGTGTGTGTTTTTGCATGTGTGTGTGTGTGACAGACAGCGAGCAGTGCTCTGAGATAGCGAGTCCTGAACTCACCAGACTAAATGAGAACAATCTGGACTGAGTGTGTGAGAGCCGGCTAACTGGGAAAGAAGAAGGAGAGAGTGAGAGAAGGAGCGTGGGAGGGAGGAGGAGGGGGAATGAAAGCTCTCGTCAAAGGAGAGAAGGACTGACAGAAGGAGGACAACAAAGTTTCTGACACCTGCAGCAGCGGAAGCCCTGTTTGGTTGGAGATGAGGGAAGAAGAAGAAGCTGGGGGGAAGGGGGGGCTCAGTGCCAGGCCGGACCAGACCAGACCAGACCACGCTGGGCCGGCACTGCTGTGAACAGCCGCGCTGTAATAACTCAGGGACTGGGGGGCTGAAAAGTGATAGCCCGGCAGGAATTGGTTTACAGCCAAAGGCAGCCGACACTTGGTGGATGCTGAGACTTCCCCCTCAGACGGAGGCGAGCTGCAGTGTAATCGCTGTAAGAGTAGCTTTCCTGTCTACAAATGTTTGTGTGCACAGACCTGCGGCGAGCAGCAGCGGCGGTGGAAACTGGATGATGGAGGAGGACGGAGCGATGAAGACCTGACGACTCCGGGTTATTATGAAAGCTGGTGGATGATGATGATGATGATGATGTAGAAGCAGAGAGGGAGGTGGCATTTCTGGCTCCACCAGGTGTTTTGCTGAAAGGCGAGGGTGGCCGACGACGGTCTCTGTGAGAGTTCCTGTCCTCTGTGGGACAGGATTAAGGAAAAGGATACAGGCTGTTGGTCTCGCACCAGCTGGTGCCCTCAGATACTTGTGCGTGTATTTGCGCCGTCTCTCTCTGTGCCCACCCGTTTTTTTGATGTGGTGTTAAATGGCCATAATAATCGGGCAGTCTGACAGTAGGAAGTGTTGAGACCTAAAGAGATTAATTCCAAGCCGAAGCTACAAAATCGACATAATTCTCTGGAAGACTTCCTCATATACATTTCCTCTTTTCCAGTTCCCCGGCAGATTTTCTACAAAGCTGCAGATCCTTAAAAAAAAAAAAAGTGGATTGGGAGGCGAAGAGCAGGCCTGGTGCATTTAATTGTAACTCTGAAATCGGATTTTCTGAGTTCAGAAGTCAGAAATTTGAAAGAACTGCAGGAAAGTTCACAATCCAAGATGGCCGCTCTGTGCACCAACAGTGAATAAAAGCTGCTTAGTCTTGTTTTTGTGCCATTAAATGAGTCGTAGCGACACAGTGCTAACAATAACAATAGCTAACAAAATGGCTGCTTTTCCGCTTTGTTAGAAACTCATAACTGAAGCACGGTCGACTCGGGTTTAATGTCATTCCCTGCTCTGAACTCTGATTTCCGATCTAGATGGAAAGTGGAAACACACTGAAACAGAAGCAATGACTTCCTCCAGACCAGAATGAGACGGCAGCGCTCAGGGTTAAAATATACATTTGTTTGAATTGGAGCTAGGGTGACCAGGTGTCCGGATTTAGGCCGGACAGTCCGGATTTTTAATGCCCTGTCCGGCGTCCGGCGCAGCATCAAGCCGGACACGTATTTGTCCTCCTTTTTGAGGCACTAGGCTTGAAGAGCGGAGTTTTTTCATCTTTGCTGGGCTGCAGCCAACCAATCATAGACCGTAAAAAAATGCCCCCAACGCAGTAACATATCAAATGATTGGCTAAGAGCGGTGTGACGGTGTCAGATACAAATCTGCTTATCATTGGTTAAAAAGGTAAACAAGGGTCCATGTGCTGCTGCGGCATGACATTGACAGAAAGTTAGCATCATGCCAAAACGCAAGACCTCGTTTAAAGGCTCGGTAGGCAGAAATCTAGAAAAAAAAAAGCCTTGAGTCCACACGGTTCTCATCCCCTCCGCCAGTCCGTCACTTTCTTACGTTTTAATATTTTTTCATGCGAGAAAGTGACGGTTTAGATTCCCAATCTGTGGTCAGTTTTTCCTAATAACGTCTGTAAGTATTGTTCCGACTTTTGTCGGAGGAGTGCAGAGCCACACACGCTAAGCGGCACAGAATGCAGCCGGGGAGCTGAGCTCATCGGCCGGGCAGCTTCTCTGTCCTCCTCCCTAACCAAGCAACTTGCCGAAGCTTCTTTCATTTCCTTTTTTCAATGTTATCCTCCATAATGTCCGAGTCACGGGTAAGAAAAACCTTTTTGAACACATGAACGATAACATAGTATTTATATTTCGTGTAAAATAATACGAATAAGAGCTGCTGCTCTGTGATTGGTCAAAATCTACCGTCACGGGTAGATTCTTTGCAGGTTGAAAACAGAGCCTAGGGGAGACGCAGACGTCTGATCTTTTTTCACATCATTTCATTTACATTATCCTCAAGGTTATTGTGTAAGTTTTTGCCTAATACTGTCAAAAGAAAGCTGCCTACCTAGCCTTTAATTCTGAATGGATAAAAGAGCATGAATTTATAACGAAAAGCAGTCGAGACTCATTCCATATAAAAGGTTATTCAGGCTTTTTTAAAAAGCATTTTTCTTTTATTATTATTACCTGTTAATTGTTGTTTACATTTAAGTCCACACATGTTATGCTTTGTGGCACTCTGCACTTGAAAAGATTCATCTCAGTGGTCACTTTTTGAACACCACAATGTATTGAATAAATACAAATATTGTTAACAAACACTTGACTTTAATATTTTTTCCTATTCAGCCACACAAACATCATCTTTAAACCACTCAAAATTGTACTATAAATAAGAGTATACCAGAGTCCTATGTACACCATAGTAATTTATTGATATGCCGCATAATGTCCTCCTTTTTGGTGTCATGGAAATGGTCACCCTAATTGGAGCTGTGGTTAAACGCCAAGTAACCCCACACTTAACCTGAACTGGCTCAACTTTTAGCCGCTGCATGTGCTTCATCATCTGGCAACGTGCTGCATTCTCCAATCACACTGTAATACAGACGCCATATTACCGTTAACCTGGCAATCAGTGCGACGAATGATAATTGATTGCTGCCGTGATAAGTTTCCACACTGCTTCAGAGAATTATAAACTGCTCGACTTCCCGGATCGGATTTCATCGTCTCACCAGCACATTAAACATCGCTCCCCCACCCAAACCAGCCCCCTTCCTCTTTTTTTAATACAGTGCTGTTTTCAGTCTGAACACTCAGTTACTGACCCTTTGAGATCACTCACTGTGATGTGTATTGACACCAAGTCGAGTTTAGGGCTGAGTCATTCTTTTAAAGAGTTTTCTTTTTTTTTTAATAGGCTATTTTAAATGTACAGATGGAGCCAGAGATGCAACTTTAAAACTGCCTGGAAGTGACAGGTTGCTCTCTGGAGGGTTACACTGATTGAAAACAGCATCAACTCAACTCTATAGGTGATTTTTATAGGCAAGTTGGTGGTGTAAATCTATGAAATGTGACTTTATTTGTAGTGTGTGTTGTATTCTGTGTATCCTGCACATGTGAAAAAGCAAAAATGCTATAATCTGGTGCAAAGCATCTCAATGCAACTTATTCAAACTACTTTTAGGATGAGGTTTGTGTAATTTAAACCCTCAAGATTTCTCGGAAAGTGCAGCTCACTTTTTCATCAAATAAAAAATTGCTAAGTCACAGAGTGAGACATGTCTAAACCGTACAGACAGGCATCATATTTCCATATTTCCTTGTTGACTGTATTTGTGTTTGTTCTGGCCCCCGACTGAGTCCCTGTGGATGAAGCTGCCTGGTGTTTGGAGAGCGGTAGGTCAACACTGACCCGTGTCCACAGATGGTCTGCGGCAATGGCTCGTGTTGCTGTCAGTGGGGAGACGGGGGTTGGGGGGGGCAAACCCCAGAGTAAACACTCAAACAAACGCTGAGCTGATCCCACGGTTGTTTAGGTTAAACCCAGATAACCCGCTGACCGGCATAACAGCCTGTCAGTTAGCTACCAGGACAAGTCCCACATGACCTGACCGCAGCTTCTGAGCTACTGCAGCTTTACCTGGTTGATCCAGGTCTTGTACTGATATATTACAGCTTATTGATTAGTAAATCCACATTATCTTTGTGTATTAAGGATCTCTTTAAAAATGAGAGAAAGTCGGCTTTTCTTTCAAATTGGAAAATGAAATATGCTCAATCAAAAGATACAAGAAACGCATCTGAAATCAATGAGATGTTATGATAAAAATGAAAATAATATGTAAGTCAACAGAATATTTGACAAAATACTGGGAAATAAGTGGGAAAACTACTATAAACAAACCGTTAAGGGGCCCAGGATGGTGCCCTGAGGAACTCCAGAATTTACATACCTGTATTTAGCGTGATGGTTCCCCACAGAGAGCATGTCTGTTCTGATATCTGTTTAGAGAGATAAAGGAAACTGATCAATAACAGAATACAGAGCACCAGTTTCTGAAAAAGGTGCTATCCAAATAAATCTATTATTATTATTATCTGGAAAGCAAAGAACAACTCACATTAGAAATAAAATAAATCACATATTTCTCACTTTGAGAGCAGGAGCTGCCAAACACTGCGGCAGCATTATTTTCCCTTGGACTTTAAATAGAGGTTTCCCGTTGCTTGGCCTATTTGTGTGTGTGTGTGTGTGTGTGTGCATGGAAAGATTCCTCTGCTGTACATTCCCACAGGTCGCCGGTCGTTGCCCCCCTCTTGGGAGTGTCTGAAGGTATTGACTCTCACTGAATTCGGAGGGTGTGGAGGCTACTAGCAACACACAATGACCCTGGCCTGCTATAACAATGGCCACACACACATATTGTTATGCTTTGGCTCAGTGTTGAGTCCCCCCCCCCACCCTCCCCTCCTCCCGTGGACCTCCAGTGATGGATTGCTTTCTTCACTCTCGCTGCTTGGCGTGTGCTGTGGCCTCGCCGGACTCCTGCCGACCGTTGGGAACTGCCCTGTTTTCCCTCTCCCTGACTCCAAAAAATCTCCAACCAGTCAGCAGCTCCACTCATTACCCCAGGCTTGCCCAGCTTCCCCTACTTCTTCTTCCCATTCCCCTTTCTACCAGATTGTGCTGCCTGTTATTTTTCCAACACTGGCAGACGAGCCTCGGACAGATCCCGCTGTTGCTTCTGAATCTGCGTCCAGACAATAAAGAGGAGCTGAGCCAATGTCGGTCCTTTTTTGGTTTCTGTTCAATTCGAGGTGGAGGAAGAAGTAGAAATATGTATCAAGAGAGGTGTATAGACCCAGGCTATCGTCTTGCCTTTTAGTCCAGCATAAAAAAAAAATCTCATTTTCTGCACATAAACACATGCAGCCCAGAAAGACTTAATAAAAGATCTGCAGGATAAAACCAATGCAATATAAAGCAGCCCATTCTGCCAGCTTGCTAACATGCAGACTAGTCTACTGCCCATATGGCGCTGGCTGCAGCGCTGGTTCTCACTTTCAGGGAGGCGAAGGTGTCACGGGAAGTCAGATTGCTATCCACTGGGCGTGCGAGGGGTCTGCAGCTGGAGAACGGCTGCTCTGAGAGGCCTAATCCTCAGGGGTTTAAGTGGGATTTTGTACACACAGGGTGCACACACATACCCACACACATACTGTATGAGCGCTTACACTTTTAGAGCCTGTATACAGACATACGCACAAATCATTGTGGCAGACTCAGACAATCCAGAAAATAGGATTTAAAAAGTGAATTTCTGGCTTCGTAACAACTTGTGTCTTATTCTTTATAGTGGTGGAAATCATTTTTATCAGTGTGTAAGAGATGTTTCACTCAAAAGGCTCGTGGAGTGGCTGCAGACTGAAGTGAACCATGAATATCTAAACCAAACTGTCTGTGCCCATCCGTCCAATAGATGCTGACTGAGATATTTCAGTCTGGACCACAGTGAGCGGTGGACTCGCTGACTGACGCTGCTGCCCTCTTCGAAGTCATGTGGCCAAGAATGTGGCTTAATGTGGGGTTAAGAATATAAGACCCATGTTCTGTTCCAGTTGGGATATAAGATGGGATGCATGTGTGTACTGTATATATGCACACAGCATGATGATGAGCCAAGGGAGATTTGTGTGCAGCATTGCATAGAGAGTTAATTATTTTTCACCTTTTTATTTTTTTTGCACTTGTGGAAGCTTCTGTATGCGTGCATGCGTCCGTGCGACCGAGCCAAGAAGGGCGGATGAAGTGTGGGAGGGTGTGAATGATTCTGACATCATCACCGCCTGCCGTCTCGTCCTCTTCCCAGTGCCCTGATACTGACAGGTCCTCTATTGTTCCAGCGTTGCGTGGGCTCCCAAGGTTCCCATGTGTTAGAAATCATCCACCCACGTGCTGCAGCAGACAGGGGCCCAAGACTATGAAACTGTATACTGAGAGTCTGTGGGCTGCAAGACGGACCCTGATGAAAGACAGTGTGACTGCAGAGAGAATAACAAACGCCAGGCTCCTAGACACTGCACTCTGCACACACATACACACAGTAGAGATGCAGAGCAGACGCACATACCCACAGACATATATCCAAATCCATGCATGTACACACACTCGAGGCAGACAAACACATAAATGCACTGTCACGCTACAGACTCACACAGCCCAGACTTAAGGGCCGGTGGGAGTTGGAGCTGTGCGGAGGAGGTGGGTGGAAAGATGGGCAGTGACGAGGTAGATAGACAGATAGATAGATAGATGGGTAAGTGGTGGAGTGAAGCAGATGAGGAGATTTAAAGGGATAGTTCACCCAAAATTGAAATTTCGTTATCTACTCACCCTCATGTCGACTAAGGGCTGGGAGAAGTTTCAGAGTTATCCGTGGCTTCTGCAAACCAGGAAAGGGAGCTTCAAGAAGCTTCCGCTACAAAACAAGCTTGAAATATAGACTTATTTAATTTTTTTCGGGACAATTTCGCATTTTGAGGCTTCAATACAAGATGGACATTACAGTCTTTTTTGTTACGAAGACAGTTGGTATCCATTTGCAACCGTTATATGGACATGCACTGCTGCGCCGAGACCCCCTGTAACTCATAGAAGCCACGGAGGACTCTGAAACTTCTCCCAGCCTTTAGTCGACATGAAGGTGAGTAGATAATGAGTGAAATTTCAATTTCGGGTGAACTATCCCTTTAAAAGAGTCGTGGTTCACGTCCATGGCTGAGCCCACTTCTGGTTCTGCTCAGAGCTGGTTTGGAGCCGGGCCAGGAGTCCAGGCTGCTGCGCTGGCACAGGTGAACGCAGTCACAGTGTTGGCTTGCGGCCCCCCCCCACAGATCATTAAAACACAGACAGGACAGAGCTGGGGAGTCTGTGTATTTTCAAACGGGGCTGGGCTCATTGTGTGGCTGCATCTGCATTTATTGAAATCATCTGCACGACTGGATGAAAAACTATTTGCAAATATTTGTGTAGATTTTTTTTTATCCTTCTCCTCCTCCTTCTTGAGAACCAGATGGCTGGGAAATTTTACACTATTTGAAAATGAATTTAGCACAAACCTGTGGTCAACCTAACAGATGTTTCCTGTGACTTTATACCCGCCGAAGCTTTTATTTACCTTCTTTAAAATTTCACTGCGCCGTCACTTACTTAACAGGCCACAATGTCAATTTAGTGTCGTACATTAGGAAGTAATCTTGTGTGAAACTGGTTCCTTTTTTTTCTTTCCCACTCGTTCCCATGACTGAAGTGTGTTTACTATACAAGGAAACGCTTCACTTTGTTCGAACACAAACCGTGACTCTGCCCTTACCTCATTCTGGCTCCACATTATTGGATCTCGGTCATCGTTTTTTTAATTTTTTTTATGACAACACCTGTACTTGAAAACCTCTGCCATCTTGCGTCTAAAACTTTGTATGGAAACCCAAATCCCTGGAATTTACAGGGGGCAGTAAACGTGCGGCTGATGCTCAGTAAACCTGCTATTTATTGATCAGGCTGTGAGTGTTAAACTTCTTCTCTTTCATGCTCACCCAAAAGGCTTTGGAGCAATCAGATCCTTCATATGACGTAATATGTAGACAATGTGTATGCCATCCCAATAATACAACACCAGTAGATAATATTGGCCTATTATTGGTTGACCTGCGTGCACGTTCACACAACGGTATCCCATCATATTGAAACCTTTTCATAGTAAATTTGCAGACTAAATTTTACAGGATTGTTTGCCGTTTTAAAGACCATGATAACAATATTTATATTTTCTCATGACTACTTTAGACATTTAATAGGGCATCCATTGGCTGACTGTTATGGTTATGGTCAGATAATTCAAAACATAAATAAATCAATAGTAATTATAATCTAGTCTGATCTTTTTGGGCAGAAAAACACCACACTGTCTTGTTTTTGTGTTATTCTGAACAAAAGAGTCCAAACAGAAGCTGAATTTATGCCCATCCAACAAATCTAAGTGCAATATTTTGTCTTCTTTTCTCTCCTTTTTTTGTCTCTTAGACTTTTCTTTCTTCGCTAGCTGCCAGCGTTGTCTTCACTGTTTGTCAAACTGAACCAAAACAATGAACTGAAAGAGGCTAAAAGGGGAAGTGCAGAGTCGGATGCTTCATTTGATCTGTCCTATATCTAAAATGACTGACCGGCGCAGCTTTAAAGTTTTCTTACTCTTATATTTTATGTGTTAAAGCGAGATTGTGTGATATACAGCACTTTAAAACAGAAAGAGGCTTGCTGGATTCGTACATATGGATTTGCTGCTGGTCTTAATCTTAAGATGCTTTTCTGTGAAACCAGACTCCAGAAACCAGACTCACCCTGGATCCTCACGGTGCAGAGACATGGCTGCCTTTGTTGTCCGTCTGGCTGCCATGACACCTTTATGACAGCAGTCTGATCCGCGGTGCACTCTGGGAGCCCTCGCGTTGATGGATGACTCCTCCGCTGCCCGATGCCATTGCCTTCTGGACTGGTTTTTTTTCGCTCCCCGACGACGTTTTCCCGGGCTGGAGGCTGTTTGGACAGGGGATGAATGGAGACCTGGTCACAATAACTGAATGAGCTTCTGTGTGATGGAGAGAGTTGCAGCAGAGGGTTAGAAGTTCTGGAGCAGGATTGGTTTACCACGAAGACAAAGTCCACTGTTGTACAGGGCGAACGAGAAGCTGTTGATGTGTTTGATTGATATGTTTTTCTATGGGCCTGTATCCTTTATGGAGCTGGTATGCACTTTATAACGTTTTAGTGTTATTCTGTGACATAAACACTCGGGTATGGACTTTGTTGCATCGCAGTGACATAAATAAGACCAAATTGGAGATCAGGTTTATGATCCTTCTTTGTCACGTTGATGCAGACAGCAGGTCTAAAATGTTCTGAAACTTAACCTGCACCAAAAAAAAAAGAAAAAAAAAAAGAGAGAGAGGCCTGCTCCATACACAGTCCAAATTCTGGGAACCTGGTTTGTCCTGGGAAACCTGAATCCCTCGTCCAGTACATACACACCAACACCA
Source organism: Decapterus maruadsi (assembly GCA_030347415.2). Classification (NCBI taxonomy): domain Eukaryota; kingdom Metazoa; phylum Chordata; class Actinopteri; order Carangiformes; family Carangidae; genus Decapterus; species Decapterus maruadsi. The sequence goes on along the minus strand of CM064888.1, from coordinate 3,600,647 downwards.
CCAGCAGCACCACATGCTACTGATTCTGAGAACATTTCAAATGGACGGACACCTCCTCCTGCAGCAGGATAAGTACCCCGCTGAAAGCTCCTTAATAATGACGATGACTGGCAGAGGACAAACTCTGGCTTTAAAACCCTGGACGCGGTTGCACCTAGCTAATGGCTGTAATGCGAGTGTGTCAGTGAGACAGTATATCCTAAAAGAGACTCATCAATGACCTCATCATCAGGCATTCGTTCAAACCCATTAAAAAAACAACCTGCGCCATGTTTTCCCCTCCTCCTCCTCCTCCTCCGCCAACTAATGGGCTGCTGCTTCTCCCCCCGCCGGCAGTGATGGAAAAGGCAGCATCTCGCTGTCATCATGCTAATTCCTCACGTTACCTGTTTTAATGCCGTTGTTGCTCTCTTTTGTTTATTTGCCCCATGCAGGAACGAGCTCTGGGATGCGAGGCCATCCTGGCGCCTCCGGCTTCTCATGCTGTCGGACCAAACTCAGCTGGAGAGGAACAGCTCTGTCCAACATGGCCGCCGCTCCAGCTCCAGCTTCCGCCTCTGAAGCCAGAAAATATTTGGCTGTGTCTGAAATCTCCCACAACTCCCTGCACTAGACACTTTATATTATGGTTACCATTTTGTAGAGCTGTCCAAATACATAGTGACCATTATTAGACCTTAAACAGTGAACTGGTGATACCCTACTGTTATTTTTGATTATTTGATTGTTTTATGTGAAGTGTCATGCACATTTTCTTTTGTGCCCAGCTCACATGGGCTTATAAGACACTAAACATTTAAATACATATGTTCAAAAGTGGCTATACAACTGTTATAATGCTTCATGAAAAATTATGGTGCAAATAAATGGTCAGATTGGCTAACCAGGTCACTGTTCAGACGTTAGCTGTCGTTAGCCGCCGTTAGCCTTCGTTAGCCGTCGTTAGCTGTCGTTAGCCGCCGTTAGCTGTCATTAGCCGCCGTTAGCCTTCGTTAGCTGTCGTTAGCTGTCATTAGCCGTCGTTAGCTGTCGTTAGCATGCAGCATTTGCACCGACTGCTTGAGTGTGTTTCTGTGAGAACTCAGCAGCTCTCAGTCTGTCCACTTCCTCCAGTCTCTGCTTTTTTACTTTAGATAAAACAATTTGATCTCATGTGGACGTGTCTTTCTTTCTTTTTTTTCTCTCCCCCTTTTTTTTCAGCTCACACCGCCCACGCTAAATGTGTGTCCTCTTACATCTGAACACTATTTGCGTTCAGGTGGGATCGGTGGACGACTGGGTGTAAAACCCAGTTGTTGTTGAGTTTATCTTTCTTTAAAGGTTCAAGTCTGGTCAGAAACTATAATCTGGGGTGTGATTGTTTTTCATTGGTTTTGTTGATATCACTGATCCAGACGGCGAAGCGTCCTCCTCTCTCCTTTCTCTTCTTTCATGCTGTGTGCTCTCGCCGCGTGCTTTCTGGTGAACAAGGCCTTCTATGTTCACTTCGCTCCCCAAACAGTGTGATTGAGTGCTCCTCTGTGTGATGATTTGCAGAGTCAAACTGCTGCTGGGTTTCCTGGCTCCACATCAGGCGGGACGCAGCAGGTCACAAGTACCAACCAGAGGGAGCCGTAGACCCGGGTCCCATGGCCCGAGGCTCTGGTATCCACTTCGCTTGAGACGCAACATCCAAGAGGAGCGCTTTGCAGGAAGTCTCAGATAATTTAATGTTGTGCAGCTCTTCAACTTTGGCCCGTCTTGACTGATTGTGCAATGGAAATTGAAGATTTATAACTCCTGCAGGAGTCGCTAATCACCGGAGACGGGAGGCTTTTGGGGGTGGTGGTGATGGGGGAGGATGAGCAGAGGCGGAGGCTGCATGAGTGTCCATCGCCGAGTGATGTGTCCGACTGCAGGCCTGCTCGCCATGCCGCTCGGCTTACTCACAGGTACGCGCGGCTGACACGCAAGCTCACACACATGCAAACATGCTCGGCCTGACATGACACACACATGCAAACGCACGCCTCCTTCAACACAACGGCCGTCTTGGGAGGATGTGCGGAGGATGTTGCTTTTTTTTTTTCCTTCTTCCTCCCTCCTTCCCTTCTTTACTCGCTGTTTGGTGGTTTCTGTCTTGCATGTGTGAGAGGCTGAAAACAGACGTCCTAAACAGAGAAATAGATTTGCAGGTGGGCTAAAACAACAATGAGGATGAAAAGAAAGAGAGGACGTGAGCTCCCGGCGTCTTTGCTTTGCATCGAAGTGGAGGACGAAGGATCAGAGAGAGGAGAGGAGGGGCCGAGCTGAGGGACACAGGAAGAAAGGAGAACAGTCTTGTTACATTAACTTTCTCCTGGGTCCATTTCATTTGACAAAAGCCAGCGAGTTGCGGTTCTCCTGCAGCCTTTCAGCAAGGTGAGACAGACATGTCCGGGACAGAGTCTCGCTGTCAGGTTTTGAAAAGATGAAAATGAACAAGAGGCAGAGTCTAAAGACGTCTGTCTGACTTCTCTGCGCAGCGTTCCCAAGGTCGCCTTGTTTGAGTCTGTCACTCACCAACTCAACAACGTCCAGGATTTAAATCTTATTATTATTAAATATGTCATGATTCATTTTTAGAAGTCACCGCAGAATATTCCCACACACACATCCCTCCCTCCCCGTTCCTCGCTCAGCCACACACCCTGTGATATTATATTATGATGTTGTCTTAACTCTCACAATCTCACCTTCTTCACAGCAGGCTCCTTCCCTATCAGGCCTGTCAGGGAGGCTTTGATGTGAGCGGCGAGCTGCTGCTGCTGCTGCCGCCTCCTCCTTTCCGTGTGCAGATGGAGCTGGTGGAGAGCAGAGAGCACAGAGCAGAGCAGAGCAGAGGAGCCCAGTAGGAGAAGGACATGCTTTAATTTCTACGGTCGGCTCTTGTAGAGATGACCTTCACACCTCCGGCGATCCATCAAGATCCTTTCCCGCCAAGAAGCTGCTGGAGAGCTGCAGCTTTTCAAAATAAACGTCTTCCTGTGTGGAGCAGGTGAGGGTGCACGGCTGCAGACGCTGAAAGATCAAGTGGAGCATGTTGAGGACAACTGAAGACAGAGTTTAGAAAATATATTTCATGATATTACTATTCTAAAATATGTATAGTACAAAAAACACACTGTTTATACATGCATTCATGTGTCCAAAGCCTGTAAATAAAAAACTGCAAAAACATTAGTTCAAAGTTGCAAGTATTTATTTTATTATTTATTTATTTAGTTTAAAACTCACTAGTCCAGATCCATATCCAGATGTTTTGAAGTTCTGTGTTTTCCACCTTTTCTCTGGAGCTCTAGTAACAACCGGTTGGTGTCAGCCAATCAAAAGACAGAAACACTCTCTTCTGATTGGCTGACTGTTTTCTGATTGATACAAAAAAATAGCAGATTATAGAATAAAACACTCAGAGAAAATCCTACAATTTGTTGGATGGTGCGTCCAGGTGGTGAGGGGACGGGGCTTTGGGTGACTGCTTAGTTGTGACATCACAAAGTGACAGGAAGTCCTGACGGCTGGTTTTAAGGCTCAGTTTCTGAATACAGGCTGTGTGCATTTCTCTGTGGACTGAGGCTTTGATGCTTTCACAGTATTAATATAGAACCTAGAGCTGCTTTATAATCACACTACACATGGACATCTACCTTTATACTGTATGGACCTTTAATACAAACATCTACCTTAAACATCTACCTTTATATCATATGGAGCTTTAATATATGAATTACCTGCATATAGAGCGGGACATCACCCACTGTATCAAATGTATTGAAGTTCTCTGTGGGCTCTCCACAGTTTTCAATAACACCCTTCCATCCATCTGAATGATTCATCACTGGAAATGTTTGAAAATGGAAACGGTGCAGAGCAGCTGCTCATGTAACCACAGGTTGCATTTATCCACGATGCAACATTTTTAGCTTAGCAGCCGGTGACGTGGTCGACTTGAGAGCGTTTGGCTGAATTCTCCGGTAAAAAAATCTTCTTTGCTTTTAGTGGCAATACGCTCCTCCGCATGCTGAAAGCCTGTTTAAAGAATATTCCTGTCGAAGACTTGCGGGTGAAGTCACCGGCTGCTTCGAACTCTGACGAATGTTTTCTTATTGCTCTTTGCCCACAGAGAAGGTTGTATTCAAAGACGATGAGTTATTTCAAGAATGTTTTCTGCAGCTGAATCTGCTTTTATAATCAGAGCAGAGGAGATATTACCGGGACCGCGTCCATCATTATTTTTAGTGGCATTAAATTCAGCGCAACTGTCAAATGGGACTAAGCAACGGAGAGAGAGGATATTCTTAGAAATGTGTTGCCTGAACTTGTACCTCCACCACGAGCCAATTTAGACTAAACGAATAAAAACAGAACAAGGTGTACAAGGCTGTTGGCAAGGTAAGAAAATATGTTCGAACTCCCCTGATGATGAGCATGCTTTCCTACAGATAAGTGGAGGGGGAAACCTACATTTTCTGGTGTTTTGGCCACATCCCACATCCCACAATCACAATACCACCAAATTAAATCTAATCCATAAATTTGGCCACCCCTGTGCCTTTAAAATGAACCTCTATGGTGAAAGAACAACATTCCAGTTTCATTAGTTTACATTGCTGATATTAATACTATCATTACAATTGGACATGGTTTATTTTGACTACTATTACCACTAATACAATAATAGACCCTAATAGAGGCTGAGCGAGGGGGAAAACGGGCACAGGATCGACTTGGAGTTGTTCCACCCCCAGCAGCTGCAGCGGGGGCCCAGAGGGGTCAGACGTACAGTAACACTTGACCCCAACTCTGTGTGTGTCTGCATGTGCGCATTTCAGTGTGTGTGTGTGTGTCTGTGTGTGTGTGTGGAACAAGCATCCCACCCTCCCACCAGCTCCAGTCCCAGCAGACCAGCAGAAAGGGCAGTAACCTCTGAAGGCTTTGTTTGGTTGGCCGGAGTCTGAGCATAGGCCCACCATTGTAAGTCTGGGGACTCCTATGCTCCGAGCTCTTGTTTTCTTTGGGAAGCAGGAAATTGGATGACTGGCTACCTGCTACAACAACATCCTGTACTTGAGAAGCCGTCTTTTCACCCATACCCACCTATTATTTCCCTTTTCCATCATACGCAAGTGGTCAGCCAGCAAGATTTTTTTCTGTCTGTCTTTTTTTTTTTTTCCTCTGGTCCTGGGGGCCCCGTGCGTGGGTTTGTCTAGGTTCCACTCAGGTTGAGATCAAATTGGCCCCATCCAGATGCTTCCGTTGAAAATAGTGTGCGGGGGCCAAATACTTTAGCTTTTTTGGAGCCCAACTCCACCTTGTCAAGTTAATGGCCCTTTGTGAGCTGCCTGGAATGACAGTGATGGTGTGCACAATTCCTATTCAAACACATGCACACGCACACACACTCCTCGGAGCTGCTGTGTTAGTGCTTGTCAGGTCATGTCAGACTAATCAGACTGATCAGTGCTGGGTCTACAGGAGACCACTCGCCATCAGGATTATAGACAGGATCTAGGTGGGCGGTGGGTGATGAGAGCTGATTCCCATCTGACCTGCAGGGAAATCCGATCCGCATATGAGATATTAATGAAGATAATTATGCCATCATTGGAAAGGCTTTTCAGTAAAGCTCGTATATAGCTCTCGAAGAACACCCACAATTCCTCTTCATAAGATTTGTCGCGCCTAGAGTGTTGGCTGAACTGTGAAACTGTTTCATTGCCCAGAAGGAGCATGAACAGGTATGAACATCAGACTGATTTTCATTTTGTTTCACTTCATTATTCAATCTGACGTCACGGTTCATGTGACATAATCGATCGGTGTCACCTTCACTCATCAGAGAACTTGCTGTTGCACATGCAAGCAGAAGTTAGCCCCCTCGGGAGATATCGAAAACAAGCCGTGAACACAACGTTGACATTGTGAGTGTTTCCTGTTTGCACCTCTGACCATGTTTGGGGTCTTCACCAACTCCTGAGGGAAACGTGTGGTTCCTTTAGCAGCTAAATGCTAATAAAGGAACCACATGTTAACCAGCTTGTTGGGCAGGTGGAGTACAGGTACAGTGGGTTTTATTCTGTGAAATTGAACTGAAACATTAAAGCTGCAGGTCACAAAATAAAAGCTGTCAGCTGGAAGACGCTAAAATGCTCTGTATGACTGAGAGGAATGGTGACAACTCTCTTGATTTTTTTTTTTGTGCAGTTTTTCCAACGATCATTGAGTAGAGCACCAGACACGTTTGACTCACTTAGTGAAAACACCAAAAAAAAAAAAGCCTGCATATGGGTGGCATATCTCTGGAACTGGGCTAAAATGCGTTGCATGTTTTAGAGGCATTGCCAGTTCAAAACCACGCACGCATGATTGATTATGTTTGATGTGGGCAGCCAACATTGAGAGCAAATGGAAGCAAACTATTTCGCTTTCAAGTCTTAGCAAGTGTAGTCAGATAATATCTGACCAATGAGTCAACACATGACAAAACCGTCAGCCAAGGAAGCGAGATCAACCCCGTCGTCCAATCACAACGCGGCTGTTACGGGTGGAAGAAATTATCATGATATTTTCCCCATTTTGCAGCAGATGATTTATTCTATTTGCAGAAACAGGCAACATCTGTGTTTTATCAATAATATTCAAAATGTATAAAAAAAAAAGAATAGTAAAAAATGCTTGACAGAAAATACTATATTCTAGGAGAAGAAACTAAAAAAAATGAAACAACACAAAAAAAACAAAACAGAAAACATCTGATTCGGAGGCACTTATGGCTTGGCAACACTTGTGCAGTCTGAGTTTTCCCAGGTGGTTGTAGTCAAGCGTCAAAGGCCGTGATTACAATATTGGAACCAAAGGAGATGCTCTCAAACACAATCACATCACGGACTGGTTCGTCGTCACTGACCTTGAAGCCACTGTCGGACCGTGTCAGTGATCTACTACTGAGCTACGAGCGCAACAAGACGTGGCCTCTGAACACAGTATCTAGAACTTATCAATAAGTATCAAAATGGAGTTCATTATGGACAACAATCGACTATTTACAACAGAAAGCAACAATGGAGATGCTCAGTGATTTCATCCTGGGAGTTATAATAATAATAAAAAACAACAAAAACAAAAAAAAAAAAGAGTCAGACTGTTGGATTCTTGCAGCTTTCCAGAGAAGTGAGCAGACGTTGCATTGTGCTGCATCAGTGTCCAGTTGACCCCAGCCTCTCTCTGACCTATACTGTTAGGTGATCAGCATCATCTCCCTTTTCATAGTGTCCCACCACCACCACCACCGCCACCGCCGCCGCCAACGCCGCCCTCGCTTGTTCATTCAGAGCTGGGCGAGGCAGCCGAGTCTATGTCGTCATTTTCCAGGTCGTTCGGGGAAGCCGACTGTCCTCCCTTCACCCTCTTCCACTTCATCCTCCGGTTCTGGAACCAGACTTTGACCTGAGACACAGAGACAAAGGAGATTATAGAGATATTCATATAGCCTACAGATCCATATAGCCATATAGAGATTATATTAACACAAACTAACACATGATACAGTCAGATTATCATCATTTTACATTTATATGTAATATGAGGGTGTCATCAGCATACATGGAGATAATTTGGGCTAAACTGGCTTTAGATATTTCCCACTTTACAAGTAATCTAACTTTTGTGATGTGAAACTTATCTGCAACTATTTTAGTAATCTATTACTAAAATTAAGTAGGGATCAATAAAATAAAAATACACTGCTTTTTTGAAAAGAAAACTTGTTGATCTTGCTATGATGGTAAACTGAACATCTTTAGGATTTGGACTGTTGGTCAAAATAAGCATGGAAAGAATATTAGGTGTGTTTTTTCCAGTAGTTTTCTAAATTAAAACTCCACACATTGAACAATTAATTAAGAAAAAGATTAATCTTAATAGATAAATTATGTTTAATTCCTGTTTTACTACTCTATTAAGGGTTATGGTTAGTTAATAATTGAAAAGCTGCTGCAGATTCACCTCTAGGCTAAGGTGACATTGGTGAAATAGCCTGCATATTTTATAAAATGCACACTTTTTCTTGTATTTTTGTACTTTTTTAACTATTTATAGTGTACGACTTGCACCTGTGTCTGAAATAAAGCTTATATATTAGTCTGCATAAAAACTTTGACCAGTGAGAGCAAAAACACAGATTTAAAGATGTAACAGGATCAGTAACTTTATCCTCTGCTTTTGCAACACAGTCAGCAGAAAAACAGACAAATAATCCCCCACAGATCTCACAGCGCTCTAAATAAACTGGCTCGGTTTAGGTCGGACTCGCACGTTGCATGAATTGTCAGCGTCTGGCTCAGGACCGGTGCTGGTGCAGCACAGTGCAAGAGAGAGAGAGAGTATCACATGGACGCCAGGTTCAGGAGAGTCGGCTATCAGGATGTCAGCCTACGCAGGATGTGAGTTTACTCACAACGAGGATCGTGCCCGTCGGTGTCAGTGCACGGAGATGAGAATATCATACTTAAAGTGTGGAAACAGAAACACACACAACCTGAGAAGCAGGAAAATTAAAAGGGAGAAGGTGCAGCTTCAGCTCTCCACTGAAAAACCAAGTTTTTATTATTTTATTTCATTTTGGTGACGATTCAATAGTCATTTATGGTTTGACAACATTCTTTGGTTCTTAGGTTCCCAGAGCCAAACCCACATATTCCTACTGAGGATACGACGTTATTTGTATATTTATTTCCAAAGGCTCAGTTTTTATTCCTTACATGGCCGTGCACTGTCGTTGTTATCTGTCATTACTCAAACTGATGGAAGCTGTTCATCTGTTGCAGAGGAGGGTGGAGGAGGAAGAGGGGGGGGGGGCTATTTTCAGCAGCTGACTGATACACATGTGGTGCCCTATCTTACAGTGTGTGTGTGTTTACAGCAGCAGGACAGGACGGTATGTGTGTGTTTATTTTGTCGCTCTCGCCGGTGTGTGTGTGTGTGTTTTTTTTATAGTGCAGCTCTGTGGCTCAGAGGAATAAAGATTGATCCTAGGATGTAAATTTTGATCTTCTATGAAATTTGTTGTCGGGGAAAAAAGTAAAAAAAAAAAAAAAAAAGAGCATAAAATATCACCAGCTTTATGCTTCAAGACGATAAAACAAAGACTCTTTTCCGTAGAAGAACTGACTCACTATACGACGCTGTGTGAGAAGAGTCTCCAGGTGAGCGAAGCAGCTCCCTGTGGCCGGCTAACCTGCGCTGTGTACAGTTTCAGCTGGATTGTTAGGGTCAGGGAGGTGTTGGGTGACCTCTGTACATCACACTGAGCAAAGCAGACCACCCCCCCTCCCTCTTCTTCCACAGATGAATCAGTTCCCACATACTGCAGCCTCTCCGTCTCCGGGTTGCTCTGCTCGTCGTGACTGATTGAAAGGCCGGCAAACGGCCAGAGCGCGTAGGATGAGTTGGAAAACCATCGGCAAGTTGCAGAGGGAGCTGTGAGTGAAGATGGAACCTGGCTGTGTGTGTGTGTGTGTGTCGGCCTCTCTGTTCAAGTGTGTGTGTGTTTCAAGGGGTCTGCGAAATAGATTTAGCAGCAGCAGCAGCAGCAGCAGCAGACGGCTGTATGTGTGGTCACTGTGGCACCATGGCCTCATTAGGAGGAGCTGGGACACTGGGCCTGACAGACAGACTGGGGCTTTATCCAGCAGCATCGACACATGTTCGCCCGATTTCATCAGGTCTGGAGCTGCCGCCCACTCATTAAAGCTGCTTGTCATTCAGCTGCAACCACAGGATGAAAACTATTCTGGAAAATATGCTTCATTGTAATTTACATGCAACTCTGTTTATGCCATATTATTATACGTATAGTGGCTGTAGAGTCATTCCCAACGCACGCCAGCGAATACTTTGTTTTATTTTATTCTGCTTTATTTTCTTATTCGGATGCTCCTTTATTAAGTTTTATTAGCTGCTACTAATATCGGTATCTGATTGATTCTGAGATCAGTTTGTCCCGTAAATATTGCAGTTTATTTAACATGAACTGCGTGTACCTGTCTCTCTGTGAGGTCCAGGTTGACGGCGATCTCGTAGCGGCGCAGCCTGGTCAGGTAGTTGTGGTGGGTGAACTCGGCCTCCAGCTCTCTCAGCTGCTCCTTGGTGAACGCCGTGCGCTCTTTCCGGGCCTTGCAGCTGGAGTCCACCTTAAAACTGGACTCCTGGATATCTGGAAGAGAGGAAATGCATGTGTGAGTGTGAGTGTGAGCGGAGAGAGATCTGTCTACTTCCCTCCAAAGAAAACACACTTTATTTCACAGACGGTCAGATATTCTTGCGTATTCCTTTTGCTTTTTCACACATTTCTTCATGCAAAACTAAAAACTAAAAGTTAACTAATGCATCGTATTCTTCCTTCACACGTTCACACCTCTATAATATTTTCATTTGATTCACAGCTGATCTGATCTGAATTAGCTGTCTAGTAATTCTGTGAGCTCAGCGGCCTCTAGCTGACTATTAAAGGGACCTTAAGGACGTTTCCAACCAACAAACTGCAACCTCAAAGACTCTTTAGTGGGAGGCCCCTCATATAGTAAACACCAAAACCAGCACTTTAAAAACAGACCACCCGCACCTGAGCTTACGAGCCCAGTTCACCTGCATCATGGACGCACATATGCGTTATTATATTGGTTTATTCTAGCTTTAATTTGTGCGTTTATGCAAATGAAAATATATTAAGAAAGTGGTGCATTTGTAAATATGTGTCTGCGTGTGAGTGAGGACGTGCCGATGGAGGGCAGGGGCCACCAAACCAGCCACAGAGGGACTGAGTTAGGGGAGGAATGCAGCGGAACATCGTTAAAGCCTCTAACAAAAGAACAAAGGTGCGGATGTGTCCAGGTCTGAGCGCTACGTGTGTGTGTGTAAGTGTCTAAGTGTGTGTGAGAGAGAGATTTCCCACCGGAGCACTCAGGGGAGATTCACATTAACTCATCTCTGCATGACAGCATATACATCAGAAAAGAAAAAAAAAGCGTGAGATATCTCTATGAAGGTGGCAGCAGGGTCAATACTTCATAAAAACCCAGTGATGTGTTGAGATTTATAGATTCCTTATAGATTCCTCTGAGGTTCTCTGAGTTTAAACCTCACTTACTGGGGTTTCAGTCAAAAAAAAAGAAAAAAAAAGAAAACCTGTATATTTAAGGGAGTTTTTTGTGTTTTTTTTCTAATAATTGTGCATTGGTAGCGACACCAGCAGCTGATGTAATCTCTAGAAAATGGTTCTAATTTGTCAAAGTGAGAAGTTTTTCTTGGTGCTTGCCAGAGCAGCGAGCCAGAATGTGAAATGGACTGCTGCTGCTGCTGCTGCTGCTGCTGCTGCTGCTGCTGCTGCGGTACCTGGTCCAGATGTGACTGACTGGGCAGACCAGGACATGATGTGTATATGTGTATATGTGTGTGTGTGTGTGTATCTGCTTTTTAAACGTGTGTCACGCCGCAGTGAAAACCCTGTCGCTGCAGTTTAAATGTGACTCGCCACACGCCGCCCTGAGCGTGCCGGCCGGCGCTGCCTGCCTGGCTGGCTGGCCCTCCAACAGGTCTGGGTCTGGAGCCCTGCCAGGCAGTTTGAGTTTAGGGCTGAACACCTGGCAGGGGCACACACACTCACACACACATAAACACACACATACACACATGCACTCTCACTAAACAGGCCCCCAATAAATATCCTGCACAGCCAGAGGCCGTAAACTTGCAGGGGAGAGGGCTTCTGCACCCAGCAGGCTCCCACAGACAAACAGCATTTGGTGCCTTTTTTTGTTTTTTTGCTGTAAAGGTCGTTCATCTTAATCAGGTCGGAATTAAAAGCTGCTGTAAAGTCACGATTGTTTTAGAGCGAAAACCCCAGGCGAAAATTACACGTTTGATTGATCACATAATGTGTGTAAACGTGGGAGCTGGGATTTCACAATGAATTAGGAAGTTTTATTAGTGATACTATTAAAACCCTGTATTTACCGTCTGTAAACAGTAATCACTTAATGAACGGTTTATAACTGACTGTAACACTTTGTCAGTATTTACTAACACTTTTTAACAGGTTAAACTTAATATATCGACTTTATTTATTAATCCTTTTAAATCCACCGTGTGTAAAATGTAAATAAATGCTTTATTACAATGTATGGATTAAGCAGATTTGTTATAATTTGTTAAAAAATGTGTTTATATTTGTTCACAATGTGTTATAACTGTTATTAAGTTTATTAACAGATGGTAAATTGAGTAGGACATGAAAATATTTAGTTTCAAGTCAGTTTATCAGAATATTCATACGTAATAAATATTGATAATATAAAATAGCAATAATAACCCTGGAGCTAATTATGTTTTTTTGACAGAGTGCTTATAGCTGAATGTTTATATGAACGTCTCTGTTACATATTGAACTGTATGACATAAATTTACCGGCCAAACTTTGGATTGAAGGCGATATCAGATCGCGGCGTGAGTGCAGCGCTGCACACGCAGATAGCAGCAGCAGCAGCAGCTCCGTCTGTAATGTAAATGCCTGCAGGACATTTTCCTAATATATGCTTTTTTTTTTCTACCAGCTCGAGTCTGAATGGCTCTTTTTCTGAAAAACCCAAGAGCTGATGTAGTGGTCAGACATGTTGCATGCACTCAGTGGGAGATTGTGTTACGGCTTAACGACAGGAAAATGTCAATGGATAAGAATGTAAAAAGTGGGCTCACAGGCAAGTGATTTTACCAGACGTGGTCTGGCATGTTTTCAGTGTAGTGAGTGGAGGTTACAATAAGGTAAGGAGGCGAGGGGGGGGAGGGGGGGTGGTGGTGATGAAGGTGGGGGTCTGCACTCCCCCCCCACCTCCACCATCGTCTTCAATTAGGATCGTGTCTGTTATTCTCTGTCTCATCTCATGTGCTTCGTTAAGTTTGGATTAAACTCATTTATTTGTGAATACTAAGTTTTAATTTTCATATAATTCAATCTTATTTCACATTTCTCCAAACAGGCGATTTTGTTGCTCAAAGCTGCAAATTTATTGTGTTTTTTTGCAAAAGTTTTCAGTCTTTCTGTCTGAATAGATGCAAAATGTCTCTATCTGACATCTGATTGGACGAGCCGTCATCTGTGCAGCTGAGAGGAGGTGTTGGATGGTGCATTTCAACTTTCACACCTTTGGATTTAGATTATATAGCCTTTACTCCCCTTGATGTTGATATTACATGTAAGCCTGTGAACGACCAGACTGTCACAGATATCACTTACTTCTTTCTTTCCTGTTTGTAAGTGTGAAATATGAGAGGAGGCATTGATTGCATTGTGCACACAGCGCTGAAAACACTAGTTTTATTATATATGAGGATACGTGAGGACATGCAGCTCATTGTTCTGCAGCAACACACCAGATAAAAACTAGTTTTACGCAATCTCTTCATCGTTTTCTATGGTTAAAAGTTATTAAATTTACTGTGCTGCACTTTTATCATCCACTGCACTGGGATTATGATTTCATTTATTTCAACAACTGACTTTTGAGACTTATAAATTATGAAATAATAACAATAAATTCAGCCTGGAGCACCTGTGACGACGCCTTTTAACACTTTTCCCCTGATAACCCCTGATGTCATTTTTTTTTTTTTTTTTTTACCAGCATCTCGTGGCTGTAGCTGTTATAAAACAATGGTCTATTTCCAACGGATACAGGAGCGCAATGAAACGTTCAGATGCCTCGTTAATCACCGCAGCCTTTTTGAAAGGCCCCCACGAACAATAAGAGGATGCAACTGCTACTTAAAGTGTGTGTCGACGAACACAAGAGTCTCGTCACCTACTCACCTTTCGCACAGTGACGTGGTGAGAGCGAGTGCAGCTCTGACCGAGATGGAAATACGGGGGGAATTCTTCTCAATGCCAGCTGCAATATACTGTAGGGGCGCGGAGGAAAACGCTTAACCTTGACTTTTAGTGTCTAGGAGCGACAATGTCTGTATAAGCTTTCTGTTTTGTTTTTTTTTCACTCTGAGTCTATTGTTGAAACAGATGATTTCATTTCTGATCCAAGTAAATTAGGAAACGCTGCCAGATCAAGAGCTGAGCTGACTCCTTCTGGAGCGTTTCCATGTTTCCTCCCCATCTTTTCTCTACGTTTCCACCACCACTATACACCAGTGTACAGTAGGAAAAGAGAGGAATGTCCAACTCTTGATTTTTTAACGCTCCCAAAAGTGCATTTTATTAATATGTGTTTTCCTTTTTCTGAGCCTCCTGTGATGAGTTTTTGGATGCTCTTCTCTTTTTTTCCTACAGAAGAAGAAGAAGAAGAAGAAGAAGCCCCGACTCACCTGTGACATCTCTCTTCCTCTTACTGGAGCTCTTCTTGTCCGAGTCGGCCGACGCCACGCTTTGGGGTGAGTATTCCCCCTCCAGACACCCGGGCACGTTACCTGGCAACCGTTCTCCCCCTACACTGTCCAGCTCAGGGCCTCCACCGCTCCCGCCGCCGCCGCCGCTACTCCCCACAACGACCGCCGGGGTGATGACGGGCGGGCAGGCCTCGGGCGCCCTCACCCGCGTCTCGCAGGGGTTGAACTGCCACTCGACTGCCCTCTGGTAGCCCCCGCCGCCGCCGCCGCCGCCCCCTCCTCCTCCGCCCTGGCTCTCCTGGTACAGTCTGTCGTCGCGGGGGTAGGCGGCGTGTGGGGGGGCGGCCGGCACCAGGCAGGAGCTGGAGAAGTCCGTGTAGGCCAGGAACTCGGGCTTCTGGTGCAGGGAGAAGGGCCCCTGCTGGTAAGGCGACTGCAGGTTGGGCCCCGGGACCCCCGAGTGAGGGTTCCTCATGCAGCCCCAGATGGGACTGCTGGGGTGGGCGCTCCGCATGCAGCTGCTGGCCGGCTGATCCATGGTGATGCCAAAAAGGAGGGAAAAGACTTCACTTTGCACCCTGCACTCTGCAACGACGTCTTCTTCTTTATTATTATTATGATTATGATTATTATTATTATAAGTAAAGAGAAAAACAGTCTCTTGAGTCCAGATCCAGCGCAGCAGATTAAAGGCACATCGTGGCTGTCAGATCAGAGGCTGCTGACTCTTCTTCCACCGTCCACAACGCGTGAGGAGAGACGCCTTCCTGTGACAACGTGTTTCCCTCTCTCTCTCCCTCTCTCTCTCTCTGTGTGTGTGACGTCCTCTGGTCCTGACACACTCTCACACACTTTCCCCCCTGGTCCTGCACTCTCACACAAACACACACACACTTCTCTCTCTTCTCTTCTCTCTTCTCTCTGCTCTCACTGGTCTGAGTGGCTCGAGGCTCGGCTGCATCCGCAACTGCATGCCTCCCCTTCTCGGGCTGGCTGTTTTCACAACTCTTCTAAGGCATTCTTGACAAGTGAGCACCTCCTCCTTTTTTTAAAAACGTATAGGTGGGAAAGAGTGGCAAGTTTATGGAGTGTAACGTGAGATTGTGGAGGAGGAGGAGGAGGAGGAGGAGGAGGAGGAGGAGTCCTGCCGGCCACATGTTGGTAGTACCCTCCAAACAACCCTGCTTCATCAACTATTAATCACGGGGGAAATTTTATATGCACATCTAATGGGCTTTCCAGACGCTGGGGCTTTTTTTTTTTTTTTTAAAGGGACATTGTCTGTAAAATATAAAAGCGAGCACCCCACCCACATGGGTCGATTTATTTCAGCTCCTTAGCACTTTCTGACACCCAATTTAGTTCCTTTTTTTTTTTTTTTTGACACCCTTTTGAGGAAAGTTAACCCTAACCCTTTCCCTCTGCACTCCTGATCCCGGCCTGTCCTGCTCAATCTTAAAACTCCTTCTTTCAACTCCCCCCAATGTGTGTGTATGTGTGTGTATGTGTGTGCACATTCATATTACACACACCCAAATCCACCTGGCTGGCCTTTTCCTTCACTTTGAGGTGACAGCAGGACTGGATTTGACATCGGTTACGCAGCCTCTCACACCTCTGGAGGGTTTTCTCACTTTAGCTGAAACACAATATGAAATTTCAGAGCCATATTTCAAAAACACAAGCTCGTATTTTCTCTTCACAAACACACACTTGTAAACCCATAGGCACTGTGCTATTTCCCCCCCTCCCCTCCTTGTTTCTGCTATAAGGAGCTCCTCTTATTACGTCTGACGCTTTTAGGCAGCGGCAGCGATTGTGTGTGACAGCGATCACATGCAGATGAACCACATCTGGATCAAGCAAGGTTGCAATTATTCAATTTTCTGATCACTGATTTTTAATCTCTGCACGCTACTCAACGGTAGAAGCCACTTCCCTATGAAGTAATGTCTCTAATACCATTAAAACCTTTCTGGCTAAACCAAACTTTGGGCTAAATTTCAGCATATCCCTTTACCCCATAAACCCACTGAACCACACTTTACTTTTTAGAAATGCACAGTTTTCAGCCTCATACTGCTCATATTTGCGAGCTGAGGTTTGCCTTCCCTCCTCACGGTGTCCTCACTTTGCTCCTGACCTCTCAGGCAGGCGGGCGGGCGGGCGGGCAGGCGGACAGGAGGGGAGGTGGATCACACCTCCACAGAGAGCGCCGGGAAGGAGAGAAGGCAAGGACTCAGAGAAACGAGGTTAAAGGGAGGAAAAAAAAGGAGAAAAATTGGTTAAAAAGTAGATGAAATTACCCTTTATTGTTCTCTGGATACCACAATATAAACCGACTCCCTTTTAGTAGATTAAGTTATTCAAGAAAAAGCACAAAAAGAGGGCAATAAATAAAAATAAAGATCTGAATATCCACTGCCTCAGAGGCAAAATGGAAAAGAGGAAGAAAAAAAAAGAATAAAACAAGATATAAAAAAGAAGCCAAAGAGAAAATCAGATTAGGAGAGAGCCAACAAAAATCAGGAGAGGACTTAAAAATGAGAAAATAGGAGAAGAGAGAGTCAGATAGAGAGGGTAAAAAAAAAAAAAAAAGGAGAGTGTTTGAGGTCACACACCAAACCCTTTCCATTTACCCAGCGAATTGTTGAGCCATGAAGCATCCCTCGCTTTTACTGGCAGTCTGAGCCCCGGCCGCACCGCAGGGACCAGGGGTTACACTACATTTGTGGTCAGAGCAGGGGCCATCTGTGTGTCAGTATAAATTAAAGTGTGTGTCTGTGTCTGTGTGTGTGTGTGTGTGTGTGTGTGTGTGCTTGTGAAAATATACGTCAGCGGGTCTGTGTGGTGCACGTGTCCCACATAAGGAGATAAATGGGTGTTTGTGTGTGTTTTTATTTATTTATTCTTTGTGCTGTTTCTGTTGTCTCTGCTCATTTTAGTCGATAAAGATTTATTGAAAACTTTGTTCGCTAAACAAACGGCACAAAAGAAGTTCACACTGTTTATTTATTTATTCCAATCATGAAGCTTCAGAAAATCGACTTTTGTTTCCTCTGTTTAAGCTGCTCGTGTTGTTTTTATTTAAACCAACTAAAACCAACAATGAGTGTCATACTGGCTCTGACACACTGTAGTTTACTTTGACTCACTCCCAGATGCGTTAACCCTTGCTACTGTTAATAAAACCAGTCCAACCGATGAAGGCATTTGCTAAAAACTAAACCAAACATTGTTATTTTCATTAACCTCTGCGTTATGGGAACTGTTTTTAAAGACTGGAGGAAAAGAGGAAGGAAAATATTCAGAAAAGCACTGAATAACAATGGGATTTGTTCACTTTAACATAAAATAACTGTATTTTTCTTCTTTTTTTCCTTCTTCTTCACTGTTTTTCACACTGGTGTGTTGGTGATTAATGTGTGTGAGGAACCTGTTTGTTTGGGAAATGTGGGAGTTATGTTGAACCCAAACTCAGTCAAACCCAAACGCACCACGGATGGCAGATAAATGAGCTGGACATGAGTCACATCTCCCCTCACCCTGCCGAGGCCGACAACCTGTTTCTGTCAGTCTACCGCTGTGTGTGTGTGCATGCATGTGTGTGTCTGTGTGTGTGTTTTGCATAACAGAAAGAAAGTGTGCATGCAATGAAGTAAAAAAGAGAGTTTATTCCTGCACACAAACATGTTGAAGTTTTGCATCGTGTTCTCTGTTGTCATGTGAGTGTTGGTTTAGATCTGCTATATATACACATTAGTGCATGAATGTGTGTGAATGTGAAGTGTGTGTGTGTGTGTGTGTTTTCATTTGATCCATCTTCGTGACACTGGCGGGATTAGGGCGCTCCATCAGTCTCTGGAGCCTGACAGCGTGACCCCCTCCGACCCCGCGGTCACGTCGCCTGGGTCTTTACCGGACTGTGGGAGTCCCCTTATCTCTGCTACTGTCCTGATGTGGAGCAGCGGGGGGGGGGGAGGAGGGGGGAGAGTGGGAGGAAGCAGCATGCAGTTCGTTTCTAAGAAATGGGTGAAATCACTCTGGCTCTGCACGAGTCGACCCACAGTCTCCCCGGTTAATTCGCTCCATGATTGTGGAACCGTCGGTAGCAGCGAGATGCTATCGGCCGCCGCGCTGACAGGCAGATAGGACCCAATAAACAACCACTACTGCTTTCTATAACTCCTGCTGCTGCCGCCGCCAAGACCCGAATCACAGCAGCCTCTAATCACATCACTAAAATACCAGTAGCACAAGATCACTGCAAACTGGAAGCAGAGAAT
This sequence comes from Decapterus maruadsi, assembly GCA_030347415.2. Classification (NCBI taxonomy): domain Eukaryota; kingdom Metazoa; phylum Chordata; class Actinopteri; order Carangiformes; family Carangidae; genus Decapterus; species Decapterus maruadsi. Next base: position 3,581,955 of record CM064888.1, on the reverse strand, counting down.
TAAAGGGATAGTTCACCCAAAATCCAAACCTCGCTCATTATCTTCTCTGTCGACTAATAAGGGCTGGGAGAATTTTCAGAATGGTGCTCACTTTTCTTCGTCCAAAAAACATCCAAATATCTCCAACAATGATGTTCCGAAAAAAAATTAAAGGGACAACAAGGAGTTTCTCCGGCGGCAGAATCCACGACAGTAAAAAAGTCTCACGTTAATATGGATGAATCTACGTTACCCACACTTGTTAATGGGCCCATTTTCGACAAATATATCATTTTGTCTCTATCGTTATTTTGTTATTATTAGTGGTGGTGGAAATGTTTCCTTACTTTCGGTTTCGCGGACGCTGCCCGCAGGGTCATGAGAATAACGCTGCTGAATCACCGTTTATGGTCAAACTACGATGATATCTGATCGTCTCCGAACCTCTGACTTCAATTCTTGTTGAATGAAAACATGAGTCTGTCTTGCGTAGGCTCATAAATGTAGTGTCCCTTTAAATAAGTCTGTATTTTAAGTTTGTTTGAAGCTCCCAGTGTCTCAGTTCACTGCTCTTCCTGTATGAGTGCAACTCAGAGAAGGCAATTTTGAAATTTGAATTTTGGGTGAACTATCCCTTTAAAATACAGAGACGTCAGACTCAAAGACTTCAACACCTGCACAGGAGCAGGTTAATCCATAAACATTATATAACGCTTCATGAGCTCACTGCAGCTTTTTACTCTGTCGTTATTTGTGCGATTTGAAGCACAAGCTATCGTGTAACAACCTGTAATTATACTGTGCAATGAAATATGTCGTGTTTTTAAGCTTAACTGAACCCTATCCCTTTTATTTTCACTGAGGTCTATTCTAAAAAAAACAAAAAAAAAAGTAGCTGCCTGGAAGTGCTCATTCGTGCTTCGACCTGTTTCGGTAACAATCTCTCCCCCTGCACAATAAAGGCTCCATAAACAGCTTCAGGCACGGAGAGATGTGGCTGAAATGGATGGTGTGTGTTTTATTCCTCGGTGTGCCAGCAGTATTACCTGAAGTCATCGGCTGCTGTTCTGACGAATGGACCGGACGCCGAGCCAAAACACAAGAATGCTGCCAGCTTCTCAAAATGAAACTGGAATGGTGTTCGGTCCTCCTGCAAGAAGAGAGACATAGTTTTGAAGTGAGTTTTAACCATTTAAAGATTTTTTAACTCTTTACACCACATTATCACTTCATGAAGCTATAAGAAGATAAGAAGGCAAATACAGCAACATACAGCACATTATTCATCTGTGTTCAATGTCCTAAACATTCACGTTAGCTCTGGTTTGGTCTCCACCACCTGCAGGATGAGATATCCGAGTCTTTTTATAGCACTGCGGTCGAACACAGCTGCTTTCTGCTGCAGCTGGAAATCACATCCACGATGAGCTCAGAGAGACACAGAGTGAGTCAGGAGGAGCCGAACCAGCCCACTGAGCTCAAAGTCAGTCAATAACTGGTAATATAACAGTAATGTCCATTAACATTGAATAATATACATTTACAGAGATATTAACGCTGCGATAATAAAATTGTAGAGAGCAGAACCTTAAAAAGGATATGGAGACGCTGATGCTGACATCACCCAGTTGGGAGCAGTTCTTATTTGATTATCAAGGCAAGGCAATTTCATTTGTATAGCCCGTTTTTACCATGAGTCTGTCTCAAAGGCTTCACACGGCATCACAACATCGTCCTCTGTCCTTAGATCCTCACATCCACTGAGGAAAAACTCCATGGAAAACCCTTTTCACAGGGAAAAATCAGAGAAACTTCAGGGTGAGCAACAGAGATTTCAGTTTATTATATCTTTATTTTGGACTCTCCATAGCGAGACATAACACAACAACAGACACACAGCACAGACAATAAAAGAGATTATTATTATTATGACCCAGTAGGGTTTGAAGCTGAGAACTGGCTCTGATAAGTCGAATATCGATTATGAGATTAATAGAAAAATAAAAGCCAACAATGAAAGGTAACACTTTATAATACAGTAAACAAAATTACAGTTATTGAGGAACAAAAGAGGAACTAATGACAAACTAATCAGTAGTTACTGAGGAACTAATGATGAACTAACTATTAGTTAATGGTCAGTTCTTCAGTAACTCCTGATCAAATTACTGAGGAACTAATGAGGAACTATTACTTTTTATGTGCTCTAAAGTAAAATGAGACATCAAAATAAGTAACTACTTTAATTATGTGTACCTTAGTTCCTCAGTGACTACTCTAATGTTATGTACTTTATTGTAAAGTGTTACCCAATTAAAAAATGTAATAAGTTGCACAATACAGTTAATTGAATAGAAGAAGGAATGTGTTTCCAGTTTTTCTGTGGCAAGAATTTACTGTAATATCTTCTGAGTCGGACTGTTTTAATAGCTCCAACGATGAATGGTTTAATCAAGAGAATAACTGCTGAGTTAATGAGCGATGAAAACAGTCGTTGGTTTTTTTACTGGAAACACTGAGTGTGAACTTCAGGAGGCCTCGCTGGCCCCAGATCAGGACACCTCGTGGTTAAACCACCATAGTTCACAGGATCCATTACATCACCACAAACACAACACAACACAATAATTAATCTGGAGAGATTTCATTTACAAATGACGGAGAGAAAAAGAGGGAAAAAAAAGAAAAAGCATCAAATAATGAGCAACAACCAACAGTACATGTGACATTACGGCTCGTTACGGACGCTGCCTGGCCACAGCGCTGCAGCTCTCAGCGTTTTCACTAATGGTTCCTTTGGCTCCGACGTGGATATAAAATCTCTGGATGTCTGACCGATCCATTTCTGTTACCGTATTCTGAGACAAACACTAAGAACGATCTGCTGATCGTCCCTGAAAACCTCCTGTCTGTGACTATTACAGCATGTACTGTATGTGTGAGGGAGGTAGTGAGGGAGGGAGGTTTTGAGGGAGGGAGGTTTTAAGGGAGGGGGAGAGGGGGGGACACCCACAGGTGCTAATAATCACATATGATCACATATGATTGGAATCAGGTGCTGGCAACCGTTTCTTGCTATTGTGAGGGAATATTAGAGCTCTCTGAGGCTTTGGCCGCTCATCATCTTGCATTGTAAAGTTGTTTACCATATTTTCCACAGTGTGATTTTCAGACAACCCCCCCCCCCTGCCACACACACACACACACACACACACACACACACACACGTACTGTACGCACACACACACAGGTTAAAGCTGGGTTAGACCATCTGAGGCAGAAGAGTCAGTGAGAGTGTGGAGGTCTGAGGGAGGTAAGTCAGTGTAGGTTTAGGTTTCAGGACGGCAGATGAACTGTTCAGTTCTTATAAAAGTGAATGGAAACAGATTTATAAGTCTATTAAAGGGATAGTTCAACATTTTTGGCAAATTGGCCCATTGCCATAATCCCTATAGTCATAGCAGTAGGTTCATTACCTTTAATTGTCGGTGCAAGCTGTTTTTAGAACGGCGGAGCAGAGCCGTGAGCTGCTCAGAGCTACGCTACGGAGGCTCATTATGGGATTTCTTGGTTTTCCTCATCAAACTCATCAAATACACAATCCAACAACTCCACAACGCTCTGGTGGACATGTTGTGACCTGCACATTCACCACGCTATGAGATAATAACACAACGTTACCAGATGGAGGCGTTTATGTTACCACACAGAGTTGTTTTAGAGGGAAATTCATGCAAAACCGCTGATACACATTCCCGTCGAGGGCATTTTTTCAGCAAGCAGTCTCTGTATTTACCTTTAAAACAACTCTGTGATGGTGAAACCAAACAGTGAAAAGATGCAAAACCAAAACAATGAGCTGAAAGATGCTAAAAAGCAAACAGAGCTGCAGTGTCGGGTGATCATTTTCTGTAGGTACATCACTTTTCATACACAAGAAGCCATGTGACCCATTATTAATATAGAAATGTCGATAATATCTGCTTCCATAAATAGAAAAACAATGACAATACCTACTGTATAATATATGAAGGCTTATTTGTAACATGCATAGAAAGCACTGGGAAGGAATGGACAGTATGAATGAATAGTCAAATATGATAAGACTGACCCTGATATTTTCTTGGATTATCAAACTGCTTTTCTTTTTAAATGGTGAAATATTTCGAGTTTCAAGATGAAACCAAACTATGTGACATATCTGTGTCTGGATTGAGGGTGAACTGCACTTTGACAAAGCACCAAAACGCGGCGGTGGTTACGAGACCAAATTGTTCCTCTTGTACTTCAGCGAATGAGTGGAATTTCTCAATTCTCAGTGCGCTGACCCCGAGCGTGTTGTCTTGTCTTTTATTATAGGTCTACGCTGCTTCCACGTCGGCTCACGTTACAACAATGAAAACAGCTAATCTCTACCTCACCGACACCGCACCACAAAAACTAATTTCCCCGCTGCCACAGTGTTACCACATAGTGTATTTAAAAACGAGTGGGGAGGGAGCAGCGGGGGGGGGGGCTGCGTCTCACAGTGGAGAGGCCAGGCTACTGATTTCATTGGCACCGGCAGCAGATTTTTGTTCCAGCCACATTCTCCCTCAGCTGTGGGCCACAGTGCGAGTTAATGCTTCATTCATGGAAAATCAATTGAAGAGTGCTCTCTAGTGGTTTCACGTTGGAACAGCTGAGCCGAGCCTGAACACTCACTCATTTAGGAGCCGCTCCATCTCCGTGTGGACAAACTGTCAGAGGGATTTTCCTTTATTTCAGACAGTGACTCTGGATTAGTGGCTTTCATAATTTCCACATACATGCCTCTTCAGCGCAGAAGCACTTAACGGTTTTTTTTTAAAGGGATAGTTCACCCAAAATTGAAATTTCTTTACATTTTCTACTCACCTTCATGTCGACTAAGGGCCGGTAGAAGTTTCTGAGTTAGTCGTGGCTTCTCTGAGTTACAGGGGGTCTCGGCGTAGCAGTGCATGTCCATATAATGGTTGCAAATGGATACCAACTGTCTTCGTAACAAAAAGACACACCAAAATACCTCCATGCTGCTCGTATGTAATGTCCGCCTTGTATTGAAGCCCTGACATGAGAAATTGTCCCGAAAAAAATTAAATAAGTCTATATTTCAAGCTTGTTTTGTAGCGGAAGCTCCTCTTCAAAAGGACGGACCCTGGTTCGAACCGGGAAGAGGAGCTTCCGCTACAAACAAGCTTGAAATATAGACTAATTAAAAAATTTTTGGGACAATTTCGCATTTCAGGGCTTCAATACAAGACGGGCACTATGCCGAGACCCCCTGTAACTCAGAGAAGCCACGGATAATGAGTAGAAATTTCAATTTTGGGTGAACTATCCCTTTAAACCTTGAATCCCAGTTGTTTGTCTTATTTCAGAACGTCCAAGAGCTGCGAGCCATCGGTCTTTCCTGACAGGTATAAGCATTGTGTGGGACAGCTTAGCAGCAGGAGGGCAGCATTATTGCTTTGAAGAACAATCAGATGCTTTAGAAATATTATATAACCGATGTGCTGAAGCCAGAGACCGATAAATCAATCTGGCTCCGCTAAGTAACCTCCCATCCATCACTGTTTAATCGTGCATACTGAATTTCATCCAAATTTCAGGTTATTTTAGAAGGTAAGAATCCGGTTTAGGGGACTGCGTGCTGTTACTGCGGTGAGGCTGCTCTCTGCTCTGACCTTTGGAGAGTATTTTCTCACTCGCCCACGCACATACACATATACACACACACTCACATGCAAACTGCAGCAACACAGGAAACCAGAATCAGCAACGCAAAGCTGCCTGCGATCACCTCGGCCCTTTAACGGCATGAAACACGAGATAAATCAGGCTAAATGGCTGCAGAGTCCAAGGGATACCCATGTTTTTGTGGGTGTCAGGAGGCACTGATCTGCTATGCCGGTGCATTTATGTGTGTGTGTTTGTGTGTAGATGTGTGGACGGTAGCACTATTGCGTGTTCATGGATTACCTTCCTTCCTGTCTGCCTCATCTTGTTCCAAGCAGCGCAGGGCTGGACTTCCTGCTCGGGGAGATGGGACTCTTTGAAGAGGCCGGTGCTGAGCGGCTCCCAGGAGGGTTGTCAGGATCAGCCTTGGCTTAACAAACACCTCCGAAGGGGAGCAGAGTCCCCGGGCCAAACATTTCCTCAACCACTGAACACACTAACGCTGTGGGGGTTACACTCCCAGGGGCACATGGGGTGGATGGGGGCGACGACTCCCCTCAGTGCGACGCTGCGGTGAGTTTAAGTCACACGCGAGGAAGAGGACGGAAAGACGCACACACAAAACCACACCCTGCAGCAGCATGCACACATGAAGCATGTTGGAGAATAGACTCACATGCACAAGCGTTAACTGAAGACATACATGGCTGTGAAAAAGTATAAACTAACTATTTTTGCATATTTTTCACACTTAAATGTTTAATATCATCAAACTAATTTTACAGTTTTTCTCAATCGCTTTGGTGCTGTTCTCAGATCAGAATGAAGGTTCTCATAACTATTAGTTCAACCTCCACAACATGTAGTCATTTGTGCACCTCATCGTAGCAGTTTCTCCTTCCTCTGAACAAATTGCAAATGCTTTTGGATATGTATCAGTTGCTTTCATACAATTCTCTACTATTTTATAACATTATCATTTGCTTATGTCATGTCAGTGAAAATGAACTATACTTTTCAACACTGAATAGTCTTTCCCTGAAAAACTAATAGTCCTCATTTCATTGCTTCAGTCATCACATACAAAATTGTTGAACTAGTTTTCAAAATCTGTCAAACTCATTGTAAATGTTGGGAGAAGCACCGTATTCAAACATTTCAGGGAGAACAGGTGTGTATAGTATTGGACAGTAATTCAGCACTAAACAATCTGCACTGCTCGTTGTGTCAGGTTTTACTGTAAGATACAGTGGGAAAGTATTCACATTTAACTTTCGGCTTCACTAGAGACCAAACGAAAGTTGTACTCAAAGGCTGTTTCTTATGTTTGTTGTAGATGACTGTAGGTATTTTTCTTTTGCAAAAACAAATCAGAATTGCAATGAACTCATATGCAGTAAAAATGTGAAACATACACATTCAGTATTAGTTACTCCATCACTGTACTGGCTGTACAAGTAGTTTATAGTGCTGTCTTGAACATTTTCAGGTAGTTGGAAAACACACAGAGAATAAAGTGTCATAATGAAAACATGACAAAGACATTTGGCTATCATGCTCATATACGATGGTGTCAGGACTTCTCATTTTGACGTCACTGACAGTTTCACTGACTCAAGTACTTGCTTTTGAGGGATGGACAATCCATTTTGAGCAAGTGACGCACTTTTGCAGGTTGTCCACTAGGTTTTGCAGTTTGTAACAATTGTTTTGAGAAATGCACTAACTGTTGTGCAAATGTTAAGAGTGAGGTGAGAATAGCACCAAAGCGATTGAGAAAAACTGTAATATTAGACAAAGATAACACAAGTAAACATTAGGGATGCACCGATATGAAAATTTTGGCCGATACCGATATCCGATATGAATTTTTCTGTTATGGTCGATAACCGATATTTACCGATATCGATATGTGTTGGGTTTTTTAAAGTTTCTGAGATGATACATTTTTGTACAGACTGAAAATCATGCAAGCTGAATTTTTGAATGTCGTCCTTTATTTTCAGAATGTATTTTACTTCCAAATAACAAGGTTACAGGCTACCATCCTCCTCGCATTACCTCAACTTTGCAGGTTTTGCATACTCCTCCTTTTAAACAGTCTCCAAATATCGGCCGATCCCGATATATCGTGCATCACTAGTAAACATAAAATAAACATAAGTAAACAATAAAATGCAGTTATTTTTTAAAGGTATTCAGAAAAGAAAATTTAAACTCATCTATCAGACGATGGAGCCCAAACTTTGTGCAAAATTCTATTTGAGTAAATCCAGATAGAAGTGAGGTCGTTTTTTTCCGCATTGGATAATGCAGGCGCACAAATTATGCGTCACGCTGCTCACGATTCATCAGCCACTGATATTGGATTTGTCATCTGTCAGTCAAACGTCTGAGAAAAACCACCACGACCCAAACTCTACTCCACTCTCCTCCTCCGGATCCCTGCGCTCCGTCACTTAGCCTCGCTAGCTAAGTTAGCAAGTAATAACATAGCAAGCCTACTAGCTAACAGTTAGCTACGTTAGCTAAACACGCACACACGCACACCAAGCTCAGTCCTGCCCTGAACATTGAAAATCCCGTCCGCACAATAACGACCAATCAAATTTGTTTTCCTTGTGGCAACTAGTGGAAGTAGGTGCGACAATCAGGACAAACGGCCATTTCTGAACACCTGTAAGGGAGGAAAGCTATCCAAACCTACCTGGCCCTGTGTGAAAAAGTAACTGCTCCCTTATTAAATCATGAACTAACTGTGATAAACCTAATTTCTTTGAAAGTAGAGTGTAAGTTCACTCTTTACACTCAGGCCTGATCACTGCCAGACCTGCTGAACCAAGAAATCACTTCAATAGAACCTGTGAGTGAAGTGAAGGAGGCTAAATATCTATATTAATATATTTTTACCAGTCCACCACAGTGTGCATGGCGTGTGTGAATGTAGCTGCAGTAACCATGTGAATTTCCCCACCGTGGGATAAATAAAGGCAAACTTTACTTACTTTACTCAAACAGAAACACGTCATGCGTCACGGCATCTAAAGAAAAAAAAAAGATGAAAAACAAAACAAAATCATTAACATCTATACATGTAAGTCTAGAAAGTGTTGCAAAGACATTTCTAAAGCTTTGGGACTCCAGTGAACCACAGTAAGAGGGAACATCCTCCTGATGTGTGTGCATGAGTAGGCTACACACACACACACGTGATGAGCGTTAAGGAGCTGTGATTTATATTTTCATGTTTACAGTAACGTGTGTGTGATTCCTGTAAAAGGAGGATGAGTGGAGGATGAAAGAGGGAAAGTCCTGTGTGGACAGCGCCATCCTGTTTGCTTCTCTCTGTGGACATTTTTATGTGTCACCATGTGTGTGTGTGTGTGTGTGCGTGTGTGTACTTATATTAGGTTATGTGTGACCCTGGCTCCTGTGTGTGGTGTAAATGAACGTGTGCATTAGCTGTGAGCTACAAAGCTGCGTCTCGGTGCCAACAAAGGAGGAGGATGTTCTGTCGTCAACTCGGTGACTCATTGGGAAACTCTCATTGTGAGACAGTCAGTTGGAATACCTCGGCCTGACTGATGGATGTTGTGTTACTTGTTGTGCATCACTTCCTGCTTCACATTTCTCATAATTGTGAAACTGAACCTCCATGAAAACTCTGCACAATTTACCATCAAGTCCACTGGAACTTCTTGGCAATAAAGTATCATCAGTGGATGGAGGTTGGATCTACATTTATAAACTTTGCACAAAAATTTGAGTTTGGTTGATTCTTTCTTTGCATTTCCCTTTTGAACGCTGCCACATTTGTAAGGAATGTGCATTTGCGGGATGGGTAGCAGAACTGAGTGCTGTATGTCGGTTGCGCCCATGAAAAATTTGCCAAATCTCCTCTGCCAACGCCGCTATGCACGATGCTGATTGCTGCACTAATGGAGGAGCATCTTCTGGAGGAGGCAGTGTGATGGTGTGGGGCGGCGGCATCTCCCTCACTGGAAAAATACATGAAGATGAGATTCTGCAACTAATGGCAATCCCAAATCTCCACAGTCTGGGATCGAACTCTATCCTCCAAGATGACACAAACGCACCCCGTAACCCGTAATCTCTCGTTTACGACAGATAAGACTACACAGATATATATACACATAGCAGGATTGATTTCTCACCGGCATCATTGAAAACAAATGCACATGGAGGAGAGGAGGGTTAGAGACAGAGAGGAGAAGAGACCGGACTTGAATAGTTCCACTTTAAAGGGATAGTTCAACATTTTGGCAAATTGGCCCATTGCCATAATCCCTATAGTCATAGCAGTAGGTTCGTTACCTTTAATTGTCGGCGTAAGCTATTTTAGAATCGATATGTGTTGTGAGGTTTTTCAGAGTTTCTGAGATAATGGAATTTCTTGGTTTCCCTCATCAAACTCATCAAATACACAATCCAACAACTCCAAAATGCTTTTGTGGACAAGTTGTGACCTGCAAACTACCACGCTATGAGATAATAACGGAACGATACGAAACAGAGCCATTTTCGAGGTAAATACAGGGTAGCGTTGTGGAGTTGTTGGATTGTGTATTTGATGAGTTTGATGAGAGAAACCAAGAAATCCCATGAGCCTCTGTAGCGTAGCTCTGAGCAGCTCACGGCTCTGCTCCGCCGTACTGAAAATAGCTTACACCGACAACTAAAGGTAACGAACCTACTGCTATGACTATAGCGATTATGGCAATGGGCCAATTTGCCAAAATGTTGAACTATCCCTTTAAATGGAGAAATTGTTAATTTGTCAAGACGTCTTGTCTCTTCAGACCATCAATCCACCAAACAACATCAACACCAAACAAGAGTCAATGGTGGAATGAGCTGTTTGCCATCGGCAGAGAAGATATTGGCAAAATATTTCACAGGCGCAACAATTCCTTACAAATATGGCCCCATTTTAAAAGGGAAATATACAAGCTTTCGGTTTAACATTTATTGCCAAGAGAAGCATTGTTCCAACAAAGAAAGAATGGAACACAAATTGCAAAGTTTATGTTTTATGTTTTAGTCCATCTTGGTTTCACTGCTTATAAAAGCAACAGTATGAATTTACTGACTTTAAAAACTGAGTGAGTTGAGTGAGTTTCAGGAATATTTAGACCTTCATCATAGATTTTTAACAGCACATAGACACTAAGAAACATAGGAAACAATAGGACAAAAAGGACCTCAAGTCAAATTCACACACTGCAATATGTGAAGTACAGTATTTCCATTACCAGTCGATCACTGTAATGGAAATAATACGAGCCGCATATTCATCAGAGATAAAACCAAACCCTGTTATAAACACACTGCCAATGGCAAAATCCAACGTGTGGCCGTTTCAAACTTCTGGGCTCCAGTCGGAGCGATGTCTGAGCTGTCAGAGGAGTACGATGAGACACCGGTATCTACGACGTGAGATGGATTGCCGCCGACAGCCACCATTATGATAATTACCCCGTGTGTACATAGAGCAGTGAAACCCTATCGGGGTTCAGAGCGCGGTCAGAGGAGGGCATGAGATCATGTGTGGTCAAATATGCCAGTGCCAGAGCAGGCACAAGACAAAACAAATGTCTATATTTAGCCGGCTGACGCTTCTTACGACGATGGATAGATATTACACCGAGTGAGTCAGCCCTCAATCAAAAAGAGGAGAGAGAGGAGGGACAAAATAAAAAAAAGGAAGAGGAGGAGGAGGAAGAAAATAAAAAGGAAGGGGAGGAAAGAAATTCCAGATGTCAACAGTAAAGTTTGTCCAGCTCCGGTTTGTGGCCACTGGAGCTTTGTGTACCTGCCCCTGCTAAAGCCATTACCTCCGGCTGCAGCGCTGGGGGAGCTGCACAACAAAGCCAGAGAATTCTCGGAAGCCCTTCAATCAAGCTCTCCAACATCGTCCCGGCCGACGCTGCAGCTTCTCGCTCTCCTACAAGAACACACTGTTAATTTGACAGGGTGGAAGACGATGAAGGTGTGCCCTGATCCTGTGGTATTGTGTAATGTTCGAAGCCTGTCCCCGACTTCCTGTACGTGTGTGTGTGTCTGTGTGTGTGTATAAGTGTTTAAGTGCATGATGTGCAGCAGCGATGGAAAGTACATTTGTTAGTTTGTTTTCTGCCACTTCACTTTTTCTTTTTTTTTTTTTCACTCAGCTTCAGCTTCAGGTTCAGCGTCATTTCGACTTTTATACAAGGAAACAAACATGAAGCCAGAAACAACAGAGAGCAGATTAGAGCCACAGAAACTAATTGATTAATCGAACAATAAACGATTATTAAATTAATCATCAACTAATTTAATCATCAGATTTGGGTATTTTTAAACAAAAAAGGTCAAAATTCTCACATTTCAGCTTCTTAAATGTGAATATTTCTGGTTTCTTTGTTCCTTTATGACAATAAACTGAGTCTCTCTTTGATTTGTGGACATTTTTTAACATTTTACTTATCAAACAACTAATCGATTAATCCTTTACATAATTGACAGATTAATTAATAATGAAAATAATCATTAGTTTCAGCCGATAGAGCAGATATTAAGACTAAAGGGATGCAAAAAGCTAAATCTGTGTCAACTAAAACTATTATTATTATTACGATACAGTGCAGAATAGAATAGAATAGAATAGAATAGAATAGAATAGAATAGAATAGAATAGAATAGAATAGATGTCATTCAGATATTTGGACATTACATAAAGACGAACTGCAGAATGAAATTACGTTTTGCATGAGGCCTCAATAAAAAAAACACAGTAATAAAAAATACAACAGGTATAAAACACTAATAAAAATCACCAGGTTGTGGATGTGTGGGATAGGTGTAATAAATTAGATAAATAAAAATAAAAAAGTTGCACAGATCTCTGCAGAAGCCAAAAATATCTTATTCTCAGTTAAATCGTATGAATCTGCCCAAAGGTTTTATGGGCTGTTCCCTGAACAACTCCTCTGCACCAAACCCAGTGTAAATCAGGTGAATCCTTTCCAGGAAATCCTGCCGACGACTAAACAAATCAAAATATACAGGTGACACAGATTTCTATTAGAAAGTGGTTCCTTTACAGATGAAGACTTTTAGCACCACCATCGTGTTTTTATCTGCAAATACCTGGATGTGTTGTTAAAGAAACCTCCCTGAACTGTCAGAAGAGCATTATTATCTATTGCCAAGTATTAATATATTATTGTATGTTGGGTTCACTTAACTGGAAACGAGCCAAAAAAGAGAAGAAGAGTGTCCAATATATCTATGTTATGTACAGTTACATTATGTTGCATTTGTGTTGGTTCATCTCTGACCTTTGGCTGCTTCGCATGATGATGATGCATCATCGTCATCATCATCATCATCATCAGCGCTGGGAGATATTTTCCAGTCCCAGTATCAGACACATGTTAATGCCATGAAGTCCAACTCCACTGTTCCACATTACAGCAGGAAAAAATCAAAATCAAGAGCATTTCATTACCGCGGTTTCCTGTTGTTTCTCCGGATCACTAATTAGGGAAAGTTAAACGATGACACAACATGTTCACACTGGGGACGAAAACCCTGTTTCACCAAACTTCACTTTCATTACCAATAAACAAATAAAAGATTCTTCTTGTGCACATTTTCTTTCTTTCTCTCCCACCACCAACAGTGTGTGTCTGTTTCCTTTCATTTCTCCGTCAGTGTGTGTTTGTTGCATGTTGTTTCTTCTGCGGGCACATGTGTGTGTGGGTGTTTGACACAAAAAACAAAGCAGCTGCTCAGATTGTGGTTTCCAAAATCATCGTGCTGTCCTCCAAAGTCCTGCTCAGTTTGCTCGTCACCTCGCTGGATGGGCAACGCTTCATTTTCAACTTTTTTTTTTCCAACCCTCTTCTTCTCATGGCTGCGCTTTGACCACAATCAACCCCCCTCCCTCCCCAAACACACAACTCCTCCTCATGCAACATCCCTCCTTCCCTCCTGGAGAGAATATGGTCCCTCCATCACTTTCACTTTGGATTGAGCCGAACCAGACGCAGCTCGCTGAGTGTTGTATAATGTGATGAAGTCTGGGTGGCGCTCTCATGTATCTAATACAACCCTCAGCTCCCTCAGGGGTGGTGGTGATGGTGTGGGGTGTGTGGGGGGGGGTTTGCTTCTTTTGCAACCACGAAAATGAGAGACAACTGCCAAACATGTCCGAGGAAATCCGACGCTGCGTACACGGCTTGTTACAGCGCCGACTGCCAAAGACATTATCTGTGATTACCTCCACTGCTTCAGAGCCTGGCATTACCCATCAGCCCTCACGTAGGTCCCCTAAGTAAAACATAAAACATTTACGACAGTATTACTTTCACTTTTCTTTTTTTTTTTTACACCAAAACTGCAATAAAATTACAATAAAACTTTTTACAGCATTTAATCCGGCCGAATCGAGCCATTACTTTTAAAATATTGTATGATAAACATTTCAAAATAGGACGGACATATAATAAAACGGTTTTGAAAAATGCATTTTTAAAAAGGCAAAGGAGGCATTAAAACATAATGATATATTCTGTCCCGCGTCTGTGAAGGGTTTTATAGCGTTGGCTGAAATCACAAGGCGGTCACTCCCCGTCTGCGTTGCAAGTCGGAGCGCCTCGGGGGAATTTCGTGAGGAAATTTGCAGTGAAGACGATGTTGCGAAGAAGTGGGAAAAGAGAAATGTGTGATGCATCTTCTTCTGTTGACACCGAGTTCAACGTCAGGTCTCATTTAATGTCCGAAAAGGTGATTTGCACAGCACTTACACAATCACATCTCTCAAGCTAACACTCACACGCTCTGCTTCTCATCCATCCATCGTCAGATAATCAGAGATTTGTCTTTTTTCCTTTTGCTTTTCAAGTATTTTCATGTAACGTCTCATGCATCAGCATCTGTGGACTTTTATTTATTGATCCAATGGACTCCACTCTGGAGAAAACAAAGGCCTGCTTATTCTGGTTCTGTATATAAATCACAGTGTGCATCAGGTCTAGTTTGGAGCTGATGACAGCTCAAGGATGAGTGAAGAAGAAAAGAGCGAAGGAGCCTCAACCTGGTGCAACACTGCCCTCTAGCTCCCGCTGAGGGAAGGAGAGGAGGGAGAGAGGAGCTCTGGCTTCGCTCTCTCTCCACTCAATGTGGTATTTATTTAACTTTGACTGACTTGAGATGTGACAGCCGATGATGAAATACGGTCTCGTAACAATATAACGCAGTGTAACCTGGCAATCGCAGCCCTGCTCTGGACGTGTCACGGATCACATGTGGCCTGATCTACAAACCACAGACCTGCGAGAGTTAATTCTGGATAATGCATTTGTTGGACACGTGCATTACAACATAATGGAGCAGTGATAAAAGGGGAAAGTCATGGAGCTGTTTACCTTCCTGTCTCATTACACGTTAGAGGATATGATAAATATATATTCATTAAAACAACCAGAAAAATGGATCATATGAACTAACAACTAACCCTTTGCACATTTTATAAAATATCTGGCATCATAAATCACAAAGATCTATAAGTTCAAAATTATAATACATCTGATGAGTACTACCTTTAGAACTGAGTTTCTCACTAATATAATCTGACAGCAGGTGGATTTGAGTCCATATTATAATCCTAATATTACTCCATATGTTTTACATTACTCAACCCGTATCCTAATATTTTAGACAACAGGAAATTATGGGTAGTAATTCAATTATTATTTATAATATGTAATCATAATAAACTCATCTGGTAATAACTCTTTATTTATGATCTAATCTTATATTTTGGTATAAATTCTTCCATAACCGGATCTTTCTTGATATCAAAATATATAATCTATTACGTTTCAAAGTTTATATTAAGGAAATAATCATCTTGTTTGATAGATATTTAACCTTAAAGCTACATCATATTCATTTTTACATTTACTTTCATTCAAAAACACTTTTTTAAAAACAATTTATCTACTTTACTTGTATTTATTTTAAACATACAGTCCATATGGACCTGTACCCCTCAGTAAAAAGTATTTAAAGTGTACAAGTATACTCATTTTATACTAAAACTGAGGCAGTATACTTGGAAGCATACTTTTGTAAACTTAAAATTACCTTTTAAAGTATACTTTAATAAACTAAAATGTGGACAAAAGTATATACACTAGGATTATATAGATGTACTTGTTGTATACTTGAAAGTGTACTTTTATAAAGTGTGCTACAAGTACATGGTCCATAGACTTGCTATACTTATACTTATACTCAAGCATACTTCATAAAAAGAACTTCAAGTATACTACTTTTTGCTAAGGGCCTAACAAAAGAGACGACTATTAAAAGCTATTACTAGCCTCTGACCTGCACCGGAGCTGAAGTCATGACTCTTATAAAACTACAGTTCTATTTCTCTA
The DNA here is from genome assembly GCA_030347415.2 of Decapterus maruadsi. Classification (NCBI taxonomy): domain Eukaryota; kingdom Metazoa; phylum Chordata; class Actinopteri; order Carangiformes; family Carangidae; genus Decapterus; species Decapterus maruadsi. Next base: position 3,565,828 of record CM064888.1, on the reverse strand, counting down.
ACTCGACTAAACCGATCTCTGGAAATGTCAGTTTTCCTGCAGCATCTCCCTCCGTCCGTGTCATCTGGAGCTGCCACTTCCTGCCACAGGCACCAGTGAAAACAATTTATCCAAACCTGCTGCAAACCTGCACTTTTATCTGTCAGAATCCACAGTAAAAAGCTGAAATCCTTCCTCCGACAACAGGAACTTAAAAATGCACACCCACTGGGGCCGAGATGGCTTCAGCATGTTCAGCGGAGCGAATCAAAAAAGCCATTGTTCAGGAAAAAAAAAAAAAGGTTGGACTTTGTATAAATTTATATTGAATCAAGTTGAAACTTTGCAGCACTTTCAGTAATAACTGACCCTTTGGCGCAAGGACGCCGAGCCGCTTTTCAGTGAACTCTTCATTTTAATGAAACAAAAAAAAAAGTTTGTAAAAGTTTGTGGGACGCTGGGGACATCGGTCCTGTCCAGTGCTTTGAGTTGTTCTTGCCAGGTAATTTTACAAGTCCCTGTGAAGACAGATCTGACAAGAGAGCGAGGGGGAGGACAGAGCGCGGGAGAGAGATGATAGAGCGCCTTAACATGTGCCAGAGAGAATAGGAGTTCTTCTGGAGGCCAGAGCTGCGTGTTGCTGCAGCCGAGCCAGAATAAAGGCTTCGCTGTGACCTCTCCGCTCCCCGCCGGGACGGAGAGTGATGGCTGCGTGTCAAAAAGAGAAGGAATGAGTAGTTAAACCTCAGACTCCTTCTTCTTCTCCTCCTCCAGCTCCAACTCCTGCAGGTCAGGTGCACCGCCGAGCCTTTGGTATGCGGACTCATAGGTTGAGGCTGATTTGTGCAGTCTTCTTCTGCTGCCAAACTCCTGTTGACATGCTCGTCCACGCCAACAGAAACATTTGAAAACGGCTTCTTTTTTCTTTCTTTTTTTCTTCTTCTTTTCTCTGACCCCCCCGAGAAACAGTGACCTTGGGAACGCTTCGCCAAACAAGCATTCCACGGAAAGCGAGGAGAGGAAACGCGTCCGACACATGAAAACGGCTCTTCGGTGGATCTTCCACGCTCCGACCGCGCAGCTGGACGCCGAGGCCGCCGCCGCCGCGCTCTGATCGTGATTGGAAGTGGCGCGAGGTAATCGTACGTCACCGGTGGAGAAGCTCCGCAATAGGAATGGAACCTGAGGCTTCTTGGGAGGAGAACAGGACCGTCCTGCGGCGTGCAAATACTGTAGAGATGATAGATTAATAAGCCTGAATGAATTACAGCTCACAGCAAAGTGAATCACAGCAACGTCCGGATAAAACTGTTACATATGCTCCTGTCGCAGTAATAACCGCCCTTAACCTCTGGCCTATAAAACATGATACCTTATGATTATTACAAGCACTTGAAGCTGTATAATCATCTTCAAACGCTGAAGGCTCTTATTAAAGAGGCCAAACTGTGTAATACCTCGGATAAAGCTGATTCTTTAATGATGCGTCTGAGTGAAGCGTTAAGGCTGTATGAAGACCTGTGGCGCGTTTGCTCTGATCCAAATCACCGGGGGTAAAAACCATGCAATTTTTCATTTAGATCATTGGTGTTCCCAAAGTAACGACCCCAAGCAGTGGGAACCAACCGTTCTCTCATTGGTCAGAAAGGAGGAAGAGGAGGAGGTTACCCGGGAAAACCAAGAACCATAGAATAGAGGTCTCAATGGGCATAAGAAATCAAAACCTGATCCTATTAAAGTCATTTCTATATATTTTTGGCTTGAACCCAACCCGACTCATCCTATATACCATATTTCTTTAAATAGTGGCTGGTATTCAATTAATAGCCAGGTCACAAACAAACACAAACAAAGGCCGGATGCAAATACAGGCCAAGTCAAAAAAAAACAACAACTCTGCAGACGAGAATATGATCAGAAACTCCTTCAACTTTTGTGGACTGTCCGTGAAAACTGATGGGAGTGGAACTGACCTCCGCCTTGCACCGGCACACGGCAGCTCTCGGACTGGAGACGAACCGGAACGCACGCTGTGAAAGTGCTCTGATTGACTTGAATGGTAAGAAGCGCTACTACGGCGTGCACGACGGAGACAGAGACTGACAGGTCCGACAGCGCAGCGAGGAGAAGAGCACGTGAGGAAGATGAAGATAAGCTACTGAACGATGCGTTTAGTCGCTAATGTGTAAAAATAAACGGAGAGATTTAGAAATAAAGGCCTCCCTCAAATAAAAGCCTCCTGAGCAGTTGTGTAAATAAGACCGCGGCCATTATTTAAGGAAATACGGTATTCTCAGCCCAAACCAATGCAGCCCATTGAGAACCATTGAACATCAGCAGTGTGTTGCATGTTGCGTCAGTTGCCGAGGTGATTACGTTCTCACTGCAAACAACCCACTCCAGAGCTCGGATGGAGGCGAGCTGAGATGGGACCGGCCCTTCTTGGCGATCTTGGCCCGTTTGTTTTATCCTGCATGACTGCTGCATTCACATATGAACCAAACAAAGCGATCTCTGGGGTTAAACAAACCAGCCAGGGCCTGAAAACGCCCTGAAGTTGCAGGACGTACAGTAAAAACAAAAGCCGAAAGACGCTACAACGCTGCGGAGCCGAGTCGAACGGCAGATCTGGGATGATCATCCGTCACTGTGAGTAATGTCCTTCCCATCCTGCCAGTCAGCTGACCCAGCGTTGAAATAAACACTCTGATTAGTTCACATACGAAATCCCAGGATTATGTGACAACACATTTGTTGCACTAAGATCATTAAAACACAATTCCTTCCTAATTAGTGAATATTATGTCTCCAGTCAGATTTGGATCCGCGTTAGGAATCTTTAACACGGATAAAAATAGTAATTCAACCTCGAGGCCGCTGAGCTGCTCAGCAGAGAAAGCTGATCTAAATGGACTTTCCAGTGATGTGTTCTTGTGAATCATGTCCAGCTTCAGCAATACATCAACTGGCTGGTGTTTTATGCATATGCATGTATGTTTGTATGAGGAGTAAGGTTTTTTCTCCATGAATCACCTGCAGAGGATATTTATGGAGCCTTTTTATTGTATATCAAATGTATTTATGATATGGACACAGAGCAGAGAGGTCGAATGTTTGTTTTTCTGTTTCTTTCATTTTATTCCCCTTTTCTTTTTCATTTCTGCAGCATCTCTACAGATACTACAACACCAACTCTTAAAGGGATAGTTCAACATTTTGGCAAATTGTCCCATTGCCATAATCGCTATAGCCATATTGTTGGTGCAAGCTATTTTTAGAACGGCGCAGCAGAGCCGTGAGCTGCCCAGAGCTACGCTACGGAGGCTCAGGGGATTTCTTGGTTTCCCTCATCAAACAAATAGACAAGTTGCGACCTGCACATTCACCACGCTATGAGATAATAACACAACGTTACCAGACAGAGTTGTTTTAGAGGTAAATACAGAGACTGCTTGCTGAAAAACCGTCCCTGAAGGCAACGCGCATCAGTGGTTTTGCATGAATTTACCTCTAAAACGCCTCCATCTGGTAACGTTGTGTTATTATCTCATAGTGTGGTGAATGTGCAGGTCACAACCAGAGCGTTTTGGAGTTGTTGGATTGTGTATTTGATGAGTTTGATGAGGGAAACCAAGAAATCCCATGATTTCATAGCTCTGAGCAGCTCACGGCTCTGCTCCGCCGTTCTAAAAACAGCTTGCACCGACAATTAAAGGTAATGAACCTACTGCTATGACTATAGGGATTATGGCAATGGGCTAATTTGCCAAAATGTTGAACTATCCCTTTAAAAAAAACATTGAAATTCATTTACCTGTAATAAAAAAAAGTCATAAAAGACAACTGATCTTTGTTTCAGAAGAGAGAAACTGTCTAAATATAGTCTCAGCCCTGACCTCAGCGTGATCTCTCCAACACCCAGAATCCTCCACTGTTCTGTCATTGGGAGCAGTCGCGGCGAGGAAACGAGGTGACTCACCAGCGGCCACCGGAGCGAGGTCACGTCACGCGATGCTCCGGGAGGAGGAGGAGGACCCCCGTGTTTGGATTTTGCTCGTCCCTTCTCCCCTCCACCCTCCACCCCCCACCCCACCCCACTCCTGAGAGGTTGACCCAGATTACGCCACCCATGCGCTGCCTCCTCTCCCCCCACATCTGTCTCCAATCCACGGCAAACCAACCGAGACCGTGACCACTCATTATTCAAAGACAACGAGCTGCTTTCTCGTGCTTTTACACCAAACCCCCGGTTACGTCATATTTGTTTATGCAGTTTGACAACGAGCCCCTGCCGATTAAATAAAAAAGAAACAGAAAAAGTTAAAAAAAAAAAAAAAAAAAGGCCACATTGTGAAACATTTATTGGGTTTATTTCCCAAAAATGAGCTCCCTCTTGACTTACGTTGTCTTGATTTACAAAGACTAATGGCAAGTGCAATTTTGTTAGATCACTGTCATTTGTTTTGGAGTTTGTTGTGCTGAGGGGCAACAGGGTTTTTTACTGCGTCTCGTGTAATGTGCACAGGGAGGGCTGTATGGAGTCTAACCACAAGTGGGAGCTGTGAGACTGTCTACTCCACTCGATGTTCACGGCTCCTAACCTGAGCCACCTTCACTCCTACAGTACCTACAGTACAGCAGGAGGGAAAACGTGTGGATTTTCTGCTAAAATCCAGTTTATCAATCATGTAATTCCACGGCTGACACACATAAGTAAGTGTATTTACAGAATCCACTCACACTCAGAGGGAAACAAACCTGCTCCACCACAGGTAACTTTTTGGACTCTTGTGCAAATATAAATCCACTGTATTTCACAAAGCGGACGTTCAGTGCACACACAGATGGATTGTTGTAGCTCTTGGACACAAAAGGAAGAGGTTTTGCATGGATCCACTAAAGAGGACCTGGTCAAGCTCTTACAGGACCGTCTCCTGAGCCAAGTTGGACGTTGTGTGTTTTTGGACGTCTTTCACACACACATACACACACACACAGAGTCTGTTTCGACACTTGTGTGAATCTCTCTGCGCTCCTTCTTCGCTGGAGGACAGAGCTTTTTTTTTTTTTTTTACATCCGACTCAATAAACAGGAGTCACGGGGTGTGTTTGCACATGTGCGCAAGAGGTTGCACATGTAATCGAGGAGTGGGGAAGTGTGCGTAATGTGTGCGTCTGACAGCTTTTGTGTGTGTGCATGTCTTGTTTGGTTAAAGGGATAGTTCACCTAAAATTCAAATTTCACTCATTGTCTATTCACCCTCATGTCGACTAAGAGCTGTGGAAATTTTCAGAGTCCTCCGTTCCTTCTCTGAGTTACGGGGGGGTCCACGCAGAAGTATTTGTCCATATAATGGTTGTGAATGGACACCACTTTTCTTCATCCAAAAAGACACACCAAAAAACATCCAAATACCTCCATACTGCTCGTCTGTAATGTCCCTCTTGTGTTGAAGCCCCGAAATGAGAAAATGTTCCAAAAATTTTGTATTTGGATGTTTTTTGGTGTGTCTTTTTGGACCAAGAAAAGTGGTATCCATTCACAACCATTATATGGGCAAATAGTCGACGTGAGGGTGAGGAGATAATGAGTGAAATTTGAATTTGGGTGAACTATCCCTTTAAGCATCACAGTGTTTTCTGCGGCGCTGCTGTCTCGACCCTCCTTCCCCCGCTGCTCATCACTCAACTACAGCTAACAGGGGAGAAATAAAGCCGACTGAGACGCCCACACCCACACACACACACACACACACACACACACACACACCGGTGACTGCACTTAAGAGTTTTATAGAAAGTTAAGTAAGCACACACACACATGAAAACAAAACAGGATGTGGTCACAGTCCATCATAAATGACAGACCCCCCCCCTCCACCACCTCCTTGCAGCTAAATCACCTTCCTCTCCGGCGTTGGATGTGAATGGGCGCAGCAGTCCGGGGAACCAAACACTCGGAAATGAAGCGGAACAACTGTTTGTCCTGCATGTGACACTTTTTTTTGCAGAGTCCAAACGGAACAAATACATTAATTTCAAAGTCACGACTGAGACGACTTCCATTTTTTTTGTCTGACATACGTCAACTTTTCATTCATATAATCTCCTCAGCTTAGCTCCAATAAACAGAGGAGGGTAAAAGTTGAGCGAGCAGCCACAGTCGAGCTTTCATGCTGCTTTTTTTTTTTTTTTTTTTTTTTTAGTAGGTGAGTCCACTTCCCTCTGCTCTACCTACTTTCCATTACTTGCTTTCAAAATAAACACACAGCACCATAGGAATGTTATCCCAAACCTACTAATTTGCCTTGATTACATTAATATTTTTTCGGTTGAAATTGCCCTTTTCCCCTTCCTATTGCCGTTGTTTATTTTCTTTTTTTTTCTTCCCTTCCCTTCCCCCCCTCTCCCTCCTCCTCCTCCTCCTCCTGCTCCTCTGCATGCATTGCTTTCACTATTAGCACACAATTAAGGGTGATTAGTTGTCAGACGGATGCCCTCTATTTCCTGTGTGTGTGCGTGTGTGTGTGCTGGGTTGTGGTGTTTATATGGTCTGTTTATGTAATCATGCACAGAAAGAGAGGAGTCATACTGTATATGCAGCGATCATACAGAATCCACCAGTGGGGTCGAGGGCTCAGGAGATGAGGTTACACAACAGTTTGCTGGTTCCCAACCTGTGGGCCGTGGTCCAGAGCCGGGCCGTCGGGTCACCGCCAGCGGGTCCATGCACCAACTATTTGTAACACAGTAAGATAAGGGTGAAAGGTTTGATGCAATTCCATAAAAAAATAAAACATTAGACACGTTAGCTACTATTTTTTTCTCATGCTAAAGCACATTGTGAGTAATATCGTGTTGCAGCCACAACCGCAGCCATCGCCACGACCATGGTAAAAGCTGGAGTATCAGAATGAATAGCTGTTCAGCTCTCGGAGCATTATTTGGCCCTCGGGGTCAGAAGCGGGGGCCCCGACATTTTTCAGGTGTGGATGAGATGGAAAAGTTTGGGAACGGCTGCTGTAGGTATTAAATGACCTGTGGCTGTGCTCGGCTTGTACACGCAGTAAAACAAAGGTCAGGTTTTCACTACAAACAACATGTTTCCCACATTCTGTGTCATAAACTATAAGGGATCCGTCGTCTGCTGCTCATCCTGAGGTTTCAACCTCCTGTTGTCTTTCAAGGTCAAATTGACCCGATCTGGGGCGGTGCGTGGCGCAGTGGTTAAGGCAGCCGCCCCATGTATATGCAGACGCAGGCGTCCCCGGTTCGCGTCCCGCATCGGGCAGACCTTTCCTGCATGTCATTCCCCTCTCTCTGCCTCCCCCTTTCCTGTCTATCTCTGTACTAATCTATCAAATAAAGGCATAAAACGCCAAAAAAATATACTTAAAAAAAAAAATTGACCCGATCTGTTCCCTTCCTCCATCCTTCCTTCTTTCCTTCCTTCCCTTCGTCCTCATTTCTTCTTCCTTCCTCTTTTGATCCAACATCTGTTCCCTCCTTCCTTCCATCCTTTTCCCCTTCTTCCTTCCTTTTTATTCCTTCCTTGAACGAATCTGATCCCTCCCTCCATCTTTCTTTCCTTCCTTTTTCCCTTCCTTCCTTCCCTTCGTCGTTCCTTCTTCCTTCCTTTTTGATCCAATTGACCCAATCTGTTCCCTCCCTCCTTCTATCTTTACTTCCTTTTCCCCTTCCTCTTTCCTCCCATCTTTCCCTTCGTCCTTCCTACCTGCTTTCTTTCCTTCCTTCCTTCCCTCTTTCTTTTCTTCCGTCCTTCCCTTCATCCTTCCTTCCTTCTTTTATTTCTTCCTTCCTTCCTTCTTCATCCTTCCTTCCTTCTTGTATTTCTTCCTTCCTTCCTTCCCTCTTCATCCTTCCTTCCTTCCCTCTTCATCCTTCCTTCCTTCTTTTATTTCTTCCTTCCTTCCCTCTTCATCCTTCCTTCCTTCTTTTATTTCTTCCTTCCCTTCATCCTTCCTTCCTTCCTTCTTTTATTTCTTCCTTCCTTCCCTCTTCATCCTTCCTTCCTTATTTTATTTCTTCCTTCCTTCCCCCTTCATCCTTCCTTCTTTTATTTCTTCCTTCCTATGGAGTTTCTCCTAAGTGGATGTGCGGGTCTAAGGGCAGAGGATGTTGTTGTGATGTCATGTGAAGCCCTTTGAGACAAACTGTAAAATAACATTGCCTTGTCTTTGTTGGTGCATTCTAGAGATATCTGTCAGTGTTAATACATAGAGTCCTTATTTCAAAGATGACTGTGGAGCCTCGATGCACGTTGCTGTGTTGATCAGAGATCTAAGAGAAGCAGAAATGTCCTCATCTGCTGTGGTTTCTACAGATCTGTGCAGTAAAATCTGACTGTAAAAGAGCATGAGTGTGTGAGAGAGGCAGGTGTAGCTCTGTGCGCCGTCCTCTGCTGACCACGTCACAGTGGATTACCTCAGCTCCACGGCGGTGACGGAGGAGTAACAGAGCGCACATGGGCGTGCGGGGGGAGCGAGCAGCAGAAGGTGTCTGAACATAGTAACAGCCTCTGCCGGCTGTAAAGAAATTATGGCCTAATCGTGTTTCAGATGCTCAGATGTCAGCTTGACATGCGTCATGATTTTGCGAGGCAGTGAATCCCTTTATTGCTTTTTAAGTGAAATGAAAAGCCTCCGCTGGCCGGCGGAAGATATTAGCAGGTGTTTGTCTGTTTTGTGAATCGCTCGCAGCTGCGTGGAGTCAGAAGAACACTTCTTTACGTTTTGACTCGGATCGTAACACCGCTGCTATTCAGCATCGCTTGGAAACATATGGTGCTCACAGCCTTGACCGATACCTTATACGCTCAAGTAGTCCTAATTTTCACGATGATTATTTATACAGATTCAGGATCGGGGCCGTTGCCGTTGGTGATACCAGACAGTCCATAACTCAACCGGGGCCTAAGATTCAGGCTTTTTAGTGTTTTCTTTTTCCTCTTATCGTAATCCCACTCAAATCCACGCTGATTTATTGTGTTTTGAATTATACTTGTGTCTGTTATGCTTTTGCTTGGAGAAAAATGGCTGATTTTTCTTCAAAGCTCGTCTGGCGCTGGCCAAAACACAAGGCCGGAGCTCATCATAAAAAAAAAATAATAATAAAAAAAAGCCGATCATCAACCTTCACCTTGATCTCGACCTCGCTCAAAGACGGAAACACGACGAGGGACAATAAAAATCAGGCATTAGCGAAGAAGAGGCCACTCTGTGCCTCCAGGGCTCGGGCCTGGAAAAAAAAGAAGTGAACATGATGATGACAACTCCTGTTTGTTTGTGCGAGGTTCTTCTTTTACACAGAGGGCTCGGAGACATGCTCGTCTTTGATGAAGGGGCTGGCATAGAGAGACACAAAGAAGAAAGGAGACGAGTAGAGGAGGAGAAGAAGAAGAGATTAAGTGCGTGGTTCTTCTGGCACGGAGCGGAGGCGGAGGCAGCGCGCCAACAGAAACTCAGAGCGCTGCACAACTGTGGCCGCGGCGATCTGTGTGCACGAGGAAAACAGCATGAAGCGATGCACAGCGGGTCAGCGACACCTCCGCGGATAAAATCCCACAGATAAAGATCACATCCAGGTACACACACATGCACCACACACGCACACACTTATGCACGTGGCTGGCTGGTCTAATTGGATAACATCATGTGTTTGTTCACAGCAATGTTTCATTAAATAACACACAATGTAATATAAACAATCTAATGCACAAGGCTAAATATTTGGAAGAGTTAAAGTGGCACATTTTCAAAACCAACAGTGTTGCACAATAGGCGAAGCAGCTCCACCGGCCTTAACAATATTATGTTAAGAACCCGATTAATATCAAAAATAATGTTTGAACAATTGAGGAGGCTTTTTTAAACAAGCTCCAGACTGAAGTCAGATTTCACAGTAGGATTAAGTTTTGCTATTGAAGCGCTCATAAACAGCCCTTCCTGAGTGCGTCTGTGTTTGTACAGAAAATACAATTATGGAGAGAGAAATGTGATTTCGCTGAAAAGTCTCTTTCCGACCCACTGCTGCATCATTACGGTCGGGTTTTTATAACTTCACTGCAGCTCACGTTAGACTGGATGTTGTTTGTAAGAATCCATAATGAATACTAGACGCATATGGAAGTTAATCGGTGCCAAACTGACGCACGTCATCCAGAAACCTTGGCCAACACAGGAATAATATTGATAATAAAACACAAACTTATGTCAAAATGAGCATTCTTTAAAAATGATTATATTTCCCAGAAGTGTGGCCTCTCTGTCTGTGCATGTGTACGTATGTACAACTGTAGAAAACCGTGCTCCTGACGTCATCAGGTTCATCTGCAGAGCCAGAGAAGCACTAGTGCTAAGTTTTACAATATGTCTGAAGCTTTATGTTCACGTGTTGCAACTCACTGTGGCAAATCAATTTCTAGCCTGATTGTCAGTGAGATCCTCTCGGTCCTGCAGGACTAAAAGGGGAATTATCTATTTTCACTGTCATTCCATCCAAACTAGGCCTGCACGATATCTTTAAAATGTCCGATGCACGACACTGTTCAGTACAGTGATGATGATACAGTATGACTTGCAATTAATAAGCAAATATATTCAGATATATTAACCATACAGTTCCTGTGTCTTTCTGAAAATGTCTGCATAAGCTGCAGTACATACATCAGGCCTGTAGGGGCGCTGTAACACTGCCACATAAATACAGAGAAGAACAAAGAGAAAGCTTGTCCTCAAATACGCCGATCAATGCTGCGTGGATGCATTTCAGGCACCGCATCTGAATCAAATCAAATCAAATAAACTTTATTTTTGTCTTGGGCAAGTAGCGCAGGAAGAAACAGCTGTTTTGTTCAAACATACACAACAGAATATACAACAGTTTATCAATGACATGCATACCCCCCAAAAAAAGAAAGATAGAAAGTGCGGCGAGTGCAATAAATCGGTTAAATTACAGAGTTTGACGTCGCGTCTTGTGGTGTAGCTCAGGTTACAGGTTTGAGGTGCACCTGTGAATAAAATGTACTCATTGCATTTCTGGCGACCTGCTGCGATGTATTTATTGCGATTAAATTTAGATTACTCGGCCGGCTCTAATCCAAAGGTAACAAAATGAAAGAACATCTGACTTGCTTCAAATACCTTCTGTAATAAAACATCTAAAAGCAAAAGATCTGATCACTCTGGTCTGACTTCTGGGCCTGTTTCTAGCAGCGACAGCAGCATTCACACCCCCTTCTATTCATCCAGTGGCTTCACGCTGTGCGAAGATGAGACACTGAACAGGGTTTGAACTCTTGTTTTCATTCCTTTCCTTAAGTATTTCTGGAACTTTCCATGTTTTACGACCGACTTCAACACCTTCCAGTATAAATCGTCTGAAAACGTCCTTTAAAAAAAAAAAGCAGCGATTATCACATCTCCACCCTCTCTCCGACGGGCCGGCCACGTTCAACTGTGGCTGCTCCGAAGAGCTATAAACAATCCCTGTGATGTGTTCAGACATCACGTCATGCAAACTACTTCTTTTATAGCTTAACCCAGCCCTGGTCCTACAACACTGTGTCCTATTTCCACCTGCTACCCCCCCCAACCAATAGCAGTCAGTAAAGTAGTGTGGCGGTATACTGTACTGTAGATCCCTCACCGGCTTCCCAACCGCAGACTAATTGTGTTTGCTGGTCGGCATGACCTCGCCGGAAGAGCCGCAGCATCAGATACTGTTTGCTTTACTGGGCCTGAAGTCATGCTAACATGAGCCCCTGCTGATTGAGGTATGCTAATTATGAAATATGCCGATCCATCAATGATTATCTCTTTGTGCGGCGGAGTCTTAAAGACAGGGCTTGTGTCTGTTTAGCTGGCCTGCGTGTGCTGTGCGTGTGGAGCCGCATTCAAAGAAACCCTACAGGGGATTTGCCTATTCAGCTAAATCGTGGCACCCTTATCTCTCCCATTTCGTTATCTCCAACATGGTAATTGCTCACTTCCAATCACGCTTGTTTTCCCTCTGATAGCCAGGACTTGTCCTTCTGAGTCCGAGCAAGCTCCGACTTCCCCTTTCCGAGCTAAGAGGCTGCCCCACCTCCACGCTGACACACAGGAAATACCCAAAGGAATACGCGAACACGCATCAGGCGGAGGCAGATAGACACACGCCCCGTACGCCCTCTGCTCATGCCAAGATCATTGACTCCTATTGAAGCCATTACAGGACGCAGTTTGTCCCAGCTGGCCCGCGGCGCTCATTAAAGTCTCTGCTGTATGAGAAATATATTGAACCCTTCACAGTATCAGCAGGAGGCTTTTGCCATATTAGCCTTCTTACATAAAAAGCATCATTAGCAAGGCTGTAATCCGGTCGTTTTCAATAGTCCAATGTCATCTTTGGTTACAGCCTAACGTTGATGCAAACTAATAGGACTTGTGATCCTGAGACTCACATTTGATGCTCTAATTCATGGTTGTCAGTGCTTTTTGGAACCGGAGTCCGTGTATATTTTTTTTCTCCGTGGCTCTTTGACAGCGTCTTAAAAGGAATTCCTTATCTGCAAAAATAGAAACTTGTTCTTGGCTTGCGCATGAGTGCATAACATTGTTTGCTTACCGCGACCTTGTTACTGAAAACACGGCGTATACACACTCTCTCTTCTGTGAAGCATCAGCCAACATGTCAGTGTTTCATTCTGCCCCCCCCCTCTCCATCTCTCTCGCTCTCTCCCAGGAACACACAGCCCGAGCCCTGCAAGTCCTTGGTGGCCCACGTAGCGCCACATGTTGTGTCGTGGTTAACCGAGGGGCCGACCACTTTAAAGGAGCCCAAATTGATGCAAACCATCTTGAACTAATTCTCTGGTTGAGGATGAGAGAAGCGGGATAACCTGGTGGATTGATTGCTCCGCCGCAAATATGATCTGCGTAACCTGGACTGGTTTACACGGCGGTAGACCGCGCTGACCAGATGCCACTTGAGTATCTGTTGGTATCTGTTGGAAGTGGTCGGCTGCTGGCAGCTCCGGAGCAGACTCGGCGGCGAAAGGCCAAGCAAACACATCTGAGGAGCTAGAAACTTGACACAAACCAAGCGGCACGATTACGTCTACGATTACACGGAGAAGACAAGTGTTTAGCAGTGACTTGGGATTAAGAATGTATTACAGTGACTACTGGGAGCTGGTTTTCCAGTACGGAAGCTTATTGCATTTTTTGTTTTGTTTTTTTCCAATATTTTTTCTGTTTTTCTGACAAATTTGTTTTCTGTTTTTCATGGTTCCCACCTGCAAGTAACGTTTAATCTCTGCAGTCAAGCCTTTACTTCATCACGGCTCTATTACATCTTAAATCCATGAGACACATCCATGGATATGCTCCACAAAAAATACAGTGGAGTTATCACCGGCATTGTAGATTTTCAAAGGAAAACCCCACTATTTTCTCTTATTTTCACTGTGTTCCCAGTAAATTCAGATTTATTTTGAAAGGAAACTACCCGTTATTACAGAACACCACCTCAGAGCAGTCTGATGTAGTACCTTTATTTTGTACTTGTCCTTTTGTCCTTACGTTAGGCCTGCTTTGTGGGTACTTCTCCTGGGGATTTTGAAACCTCAATAGCTAAGTCAGAAAAAAATACCACGAAAAACAGCAGGAAGAAAATAACCACAGAAAATAGAAAATAATTAGTCAGAAAACAGGGGGGAAAAATAGTCAGAAAAACAGAAAAATAAACAAACCCCCCAAAAAATGACTCAGAAAAACAGAATTAATGACCCTGAAAAAAAAAACCCAAATAAATTGAGAAAAACAGGATTTTAAAAAATTATTATTCAAGTGAATGCAATACGCTTCCATATTCCAGTACGTAAATGACTATTTTTAATGTGAAATGAGCTGCTTGAAGCTACAAACCTACAGAAAATTACAGCTTTCCATGGCTTTTTAGCCTCCTTCAGCTCATTGTTTTGGTTTTCCAGTCTCGTCTCGTTAGCCTTATGAAGCAGCAGTTTCCTTGTAAACCACCTGCCTGTCCAGCACCGATCATCACACACACATACACACACACACAAACAGCTGGCGACAAACTGAAGCTAAAGAGCAGGATGACACAATGAGAAGTGTTTCTGAAGACCTTGGGCCACCGACAAACCAAATTTTAAGGTCCATCTAACTTGCTGAAGATGATACCACTACTCCCTGCTGGCTCGTCTTCTTCCTGCTCGGCCTTGGCTCTTCAGCTCAGTATCAGTTGCATTTTTTGGATTTTGATTTATTTATTTATTTGTTTTTTTGGTCATGACACGTAATAATAAGTGAGAAGGTGGCGGCAGTGGCGATGGAGATGGGAGTTTGGCTACGCTGCTGGAACAGTTGAGTTCACAGAGAACGGTGCCTGAGTGTGATTAGCTGAGTTGCAGTGGTGCTTCGCCAGCTTCACTAAAGCCAGTTCTCATCTGTCAATGTGTGTGTGTTAGTGTGTGTGTGTGTGTGTGTGTGTGGAGGAGAAAGAGTGAAAGAAAAATAAAAACATAAGACCAGAAACTAGAATTACCGCCTCGTGGTTGTGCGCCTCCCGCCAACCGGTCAAGTTGCATTTAACATCCATGCCTGTCTTGACTCATGTAATATATGTAGTGAAGACTTCGGGGGGGATTTAATAAAATGTATTAAGTGTAGTTTTTGGCGAAATGGAGACAAAAAACAGAGTCAAATTCCTTGTATGTGTTCACATAGTTGGCCAAGAAAGCCAACTCTGATAGAAGACAACCTTGTAGCCTTGACAGTAAACAATGCTCCAGATCTGGATCCACACAACCATCACGGCTTCAAGGACGACACCAAAGACCACCGTGACCAAGTCCACGCACCGCAATTTCCAAGGATGGTTGACCACTGGCTTGAATAACCAACGCTGTGAGACGAGTCCTCAGCGTTGGTATGTCTGTCTGACTGCCACTTGTAACCCAAGTGATGTGTGGCCCCGGCACCATGGTTTCAGAGCTACACCCAAAAACAAACAAACAAAAGCAGTTTTGGGCAGCACGTGTGTGAGTGAAACCACACACGCCTACTTCTGCCTAATGACACATCAGTTCTCGAGGATGGATTTCCCCCCCTTAAAGGGAAACTTAGGGTTTTTTTTCAACCTGGGCCCTGTTTTCATGTGTTTTTCTGTGAGTGATGGATAATAGAATTACTGAGCTGGCTCCAGTATTGAGGCAGCCTGCAGCCCAGCTAGCGCTCTTCAACTGGGCAAGTGGCTCCCGTCAAAGTTCAACCTATAAACCTGCATTTTTTGGGCTCAGACAGTTACAATGAGTGTCCAGTAACATACGAGAAAGGAGAAACGAACATAACAGTCTCTACCTTTAGCTGGAGGCCGCCATTTGTTGTGATCTGTGTCCAAATCTCACCACGCTAGAAATCTCGTTCTGAAATCTCACCGGTGGGGAATAAATACTGTTACCTGACTGAGGTGAAGAGAGACGACCGGAGCGTTTCCAATTGTGGCAACAAAATGTTGGGCTGATCTTCGCGCAGCTTTCACAGACTGCCTTACTTTGACACGGTGAAGTTATGGCTAGCTGTCGACAGAGGCGTATGAAGTACTTGAAAAAATAATTAAGTAAAAGTAGTTGAGTAAAAGTCTTAAAGTAGCTCACATTAAATGTACTTAAGTATCAAAAGTATCTTGTGAAAAAATATACTCAAAAGAGTGAGAGTGATCGATCCTGTTACACATTGAGGATCTTTGGAGCCGTCTGCGGCCACAGCTCTCCGCCGCTCCAGCAGTGGATCGTAGTGACAGAGACTGTGTGAATTCTTCAAATTGTGGGGGGGTGCGTTAGAAACATTTATTTCTCCTTTCTAGTATGTTGTTGGACACTCATTGTAACTATCCAAGCCTGTCAGTGTGACAAAAATGCACTTTTACAGGGTGAATCTTGCTCGGTTGAAGAGCGTTAGCTGGGCTGTCCGGCTCAATACTGCAGCCACCTCAATAAAAGTATTATCCATCACTCACGTATACAGAGAAACATATGAAAACAGGACCCAGGTTGAAAAAAAAAACAAAGTTTCCCTTTAAGGTAACAATGGCAACACAGGGCTTATGGAAATTTTGTGGTGTCTACAGTTTGTTGGGAATCTCATGGAAACCAGTCCGTCACATTCCTGACGCTCCACATCATGAGCTGCTGCCTGCTGGACCGGCTGCTGCTGCTGCAACAGCATCTGCCCCGTTCTGGAAAGCCCAGGTACAAAGACGCCGAGGGTGGAGTGAGTTGTCACGATGACGCTTCACGAGGGTGTGTAATTGATACCAGAGCTGTGTTTGTGTTTTCACTTTGATCCGATCTCTTTGTAATCAACTTATCTTTTGTGTCAAGTGGATGTGTATATCGTTTGTGTACTGGCACCTGCGTTCAGTACACAAGTAAATTCACTCCAGCAGTGTGTATAAGGCTATTGGTTTTCTTTCTTTCTTTTTTTTCTTCTTCTTCTTCCTTGTTTGTGTCTTTATTTATACCGGGGTGGGGCACTAGGTCTCTTCATCCTGTCCAGATTCCTGTCAGCTAAGGTTTCGGTGGAGGTGGGGCGGGGGTTGGAGGGGGTGGGGGGGGGGTTAGCTCATATGGAAAGCTGATTCCAGAGCTTGCTTCATCTCACATGGTTTCAATCACCTTGTTCCAGCAGACCTTGCAGGTTCTGAGTCCGACCTTCGCTCCAGGACTCCCCGACCTGGACCAGGCCGAGGAGTGAGGAAGGAAGGAAAGGAAGCAAAGAAGGGAGGAAGACCGTGAAAATGAGTTTCTGTCCCATCTTCGGTCTTATCTCTTCTTTTCTCATGTCCTGTCTCCTCTCCTTGTTTCATTCAGCTTCACTCATCTTCTGTCGTGTCTTCCACTTTCATTTCCTTTCCCCTCCTTCGCTTTCATGTCCTCTCATCTTATCTCATCACCTCATTTCCTTGTCCCCTGCTTCTTCTTCTTGCATCTTATCATTTCAATTTGCATCTTCCTCTCTTCAGATTCCTCTCTCTTTTGTTTCATCCTTTCCTCTCCTGTTGCATCTCATTTCTCCTCATCTTCTGCTTTCATCTCGTCTTTTCACAGTGATGTCGGACACTTGTTGGGTTATATCTCCTTTTCTCTCGTCTCCTCTCCTTTTGTCTTCTCTTGCCTCCTTTCATCTCCTCTTGTCGTCCTTTTCAGGTTACAATGACATGCTCAAATATTTGCTTTCACCCTTTCACTATTGCACAGCCGCTCGGATGTTCTCATGCGTTCTCATTCAACCTGCATTGTTGAGAGTGGACAAACTCACAGTATAGACGGGAGAAGGGGCAGGAAGAGAGACGCCGGCTCTCGTATGTTTTCTAAGTAGCAGCGAAAAGAGGAAGTGGGCTTCTGCTGGTGACAGAATTAAACAAGAGGGGTCTTGTCTTCTCGTGTTAATTTTCTGGAGGCGGCTGTCGTCTCGGTGTCAGCGCAGCAGCAGGAATCCATGGAGGCAGAGTGTGTTCACATGGATCCTGTGGAGACGGGGGGCGACCCGGGGGTCACCTCAGGTCAGCGGCAGGCACTGCAGGAGGATGTGACTCTGCGGTCTGCCGATGCGGGCCCACACATCCCATCTGTCAGTGCAGCTATACGTCCTCGGTGGCGGGAGCGAGCGCCGTGCAGCGGTGCAGGTATGAGGGAGAAGCGGCGGCGGCGGCGGCGGCTCGTTTCCTGATGCCTCTCCTTCTGGTTTTGTTTTCATTCTCGCTGGGGTCGGAAGTGTTATTTGGGTTAGTATTCACAGTGCTGGTTTATAAACATGACTTCTGTTTAATGGGAACTGCAAGTCTGGCAGACACATTTTTGCCCCCTCTCGAGTTTTTTTTTTTTTTTTTCAGCCTAATTCACTGTGAATGAGAACAATAACATGTCATCAGATGTACAGCGAACAGTCAGAGGAGATAAACAGCGTACCACGACCGCCTGCGCTGCTTTGTTTTTCAAAAAAAAAAACGATCTTGGCATTTAGTTCATCTTTGTCATTTGGCTTTCAGTTTGAGAAAATGATCTAATCACACTTGGGAGAAGCAGCTTTGCATAAAAGAAATAATAAATCACATAAACTGCAGTCATTCTTTCCAGGTGTTAAAAATTTGGTTTTAATAAATTTGGCCCTCAAGACAAAGAACCAAATCAGTTCATTTCAGAAGGATCACTCCAGTTTATTACCAGTTTGGATCTTATTTTCACAGTTTTGGCCCGTTGTGCGCTTCATGACATTGTACTCAAGTTATTTGCTGATGTTTGGGAATTAGGCAGTGTCGCAAAAAAAAAAAAAAAAAGGCGTCCGATAGGGACAAGCAAACCTGCAGGGTGACAATGTTTAAAAACAAGCCTGCAGGTTCGTCCAGATTAGACCCGTGGGGGTTGCCGTAGTTCTGCAGACGGCAACTTAGCATCAAAACGGGGCAAGAAACCAAACATCTTTTTTCATCTATGAACAATAATGTAATCATGAAAATTTATGGTTATTGGACTCATCAACTCATCTGAACTTCTCTTTAAACCTTCAGAGCAGATGTTTCCTGATTTTTATTATGTTTATGGATTTTATATTGTTTATCACGGTTAAGACTACACAGTATATGTTATGTATCGTTATCCACTGCTTCATTTATTGATTTTTCGCCAGCTTCGTTGTAAACAAATGCACATGGAGGAGAGGAGCGGAACCAAAACAGCGGAAAAGCGAGCAGACTTGCACAGTTCCCGACTGTCTTTCTGTGTAAATATCTCACGTTACAACATGAAAACCTGCGTCTTATATTCAAGTGCGGCCTAAATTTATGTTATTTTCAAATTTAGCTGGTGCAGCTGATATTCAGGTGTGCTCTATAGTGAGAAAAGTATGGTAACTCACTTACTGGTGAAGGAAAGACTTCCACAGTGGTTACGAAATACATGTTTAAAAAAACCGAAAAGCTGTGTTTTACTGTCTGCATGGGCCAGACAGGTCACTTGGCCACTTGGATAAAGATCTGCAGTGGAGCTGCATTCTACAACAAACAAGTGCCCCGATAAATGACAGGACGGGGGGGAGTTTACCCAAGGCGGTAGACATAAACACAGCAACCCTCATGGATGGAGGGAGGTAATTTAGATACACCACCGCCATTAGCCCAATTAGGGTTCAGTGCCTATGAATCCACAGGGCTTTCCCTGTTCACCAGAGAGGGTAAAGGGGAAAAGTACACGGCAATTACGTGCGTTGAACAAAAAACAGCAACAGAGGAGGAAATGAGAGAGGAAGCCAAGGTGAAGTGAAGTCTGAGCGGCGGAGCTTCTCCTCGGCCGTCTGTTAAGTCGGCCATTGAGGTAGGGTTGCATCGGGGAAAATGGCCGGGGGGCTTTGGTGGAGCGTGCTGGCATTTTCTGACACTGATCCTCAACTGACTTAACAAAGATAAGACATCTGGTCGACTCCCTCTCCGGGTCAGACAGGCAAACTTTATCCACGTTCAGTCTGTGACAGGGGGATGGCGGCCGTACAGCTTCATACGCCTCGATATGGGGGGTTGAGTTTGCACAGACTCAGTCCCTCTTTGTTGTGTTTAATACCAGATATACTAGATGCTTTATAATCTTTCTGTCGGGGCACTTTGATACCAAGCAGCTCGGCGCGTTAGTCACACCTCTAAAATTTCTGGACAGAAATGATTCCAGATAACGTCAGATGACACCCGGTCCTCTGCTGTTGTGTTACAGTAAACAACGACTGGGTGAAACCGGCCTCCGCGTTCAAGATGTGGCTGTGAACCAGTAAGTCCTGGGGCTGCTTTGGCGTCTGATGGAGTTGATCCTTGAAGGAGCCAGCCTCTATTTAAGCACCGAGCCCCAGCCCCGAATCCGCCATGACTCGACGCACCCACACAATTGGAACAATTGCGATGGGGGGTGGGGGGGTGTAGGAAGTGGAAGTGGGATCTCAGAGGCCATGCCATCACGCAGCAAGAGTCAATTTCCTCTAAACTCACCACTCAGTTGGATAGATTATATCAAAGAGCAAAGAGAGTAATAGCGGTATTTGTCAAAGCGGAGTGGAGCCCGGCAGAAGTGCAAGAGAGCAACAGTTTGAAATAATTTTGATAAATAACATCCAGGCCAGAGGTGAAAATTTGGGATAAATTCAGGACCAACATGCTGAATCACTCAGTGTGATGATGCTTATGGTGTATGTCATGTGTGTAATTACAGCACCGAGGTGTAATATAAATGTTTAGCAGGAAAGTGACATCGTATTAATCCATCTGTGTAAAACAAAGCTGACACTCAGGTTGAACTTCAAGGAGCCTCTTCCTCCTCCTCCTCCTCCTCCTCCTCTGTGAAGATGCTTATCCCCTGGCCTCATTATGTGAGCAGCAAAAAAAAAAAAAAAAAAGGCCGTGGCCCTGTTCTTTGTATCACATTTTCGGGGGGTTATTATGGTTTGCAGATGTCACCCTGCATAGCATTTGGAGGGAGTCATTCCCTGGTGCTGTCAAGGCAGGGACCCTCCTCTGCTCCCCTGTCTCCCCTCCTGGGTGCAGCGTCAGGGAGGGAGGGGCCGGTGCTGCATGGGAAACCCCACCGGGTGGAGACCAACATGGACTCAGAGTGGGGTAAAACATGAAAAAAAGGTCTGTAAATTGTTGCATATGTAAAAGAAACATGACGACATCCAGTCATACGTGATCCTCTCCCTCTCCGTCACAGAGGATGTTGCGGTCTGCAGCTGCGTTAGCGCGTTGCCGTGGTGACGATGCGCACGCACGTCCAAGCTGAATAATAATGCAAATCCGAGGGAACGGTCTCCGTCCTGTCAGCCCAAATCAACCACAACTTCACACCCAGCGGCGGCGGCGGCCCTCGTGTCCCCACCCACACCTTCTCCCTCTTCACTGTCACATTTTCTGAATTTTAGTTTGAGAGGGGGAAAAAAGTCGCTCCGCTGTGGTTTTAAGGAAATAAATAAAAAATGAAGGGAGGGGTGAGAAAAAGACATTGCATCTCCATGTAAATATTTCCTGTACTAAAGCTCCCGTATGGCTTTTATTTTGTTTATTTATTAATATTTTCTGTGTGTGTGTGGCTGCTTTATTGAACATTCATCTTCCAGCGGCGACTCTGAATGAAGATATATTTCATCCCTGTATTTTAAATAACTCCAAAATGCACATTAAACTCAGAGTCTGGGTCAGTCAGTCAGTCAGAGAGAGAATGCCTTCGGTACAATGACGCAGGCTATAACAAAAGCCGGCAGGCCGATTTTAATGATGCTGCTTCGATTCCAGCTCGGGGCTTTAAGGGAAAGCAAATGTTCATGGACCACTGCATTATAAATGGATTTGATTTTGAGGAGTACTTAGGCACAGGACCAAACTAGGCTGAAAGGCCCTGGGACTGTAAACTAATATTGGTTTACAACACATGGTCCACATTTCATAACAGACATGAAGGCCACTAGTTTGGTGGCGCAGCGCAGGTGGCGAACCGAAGTGCAGCCGGTCTATTGCAAGTTTGAAGCAGCGCAGACTGGCTCAAAGTCTAGTTGGGAGATTGGCAGATCGCGCTCCGCCAATATGGGTGTGGCGGCGCAGCAGGAGGCGGTGTCACAGATTCAGCTTGGTGAAGCGGAAGTTTCGTGAGAAAATGTCCCGCCGACTCTGCGCCGAAAGCAGACCACCTCAAAGCAGGTCTATCTCGGCGCAAGGCGAAGCGGAGCTGGCGGAGAGGGAGATTGGTTGACCTGCGAACAGTCCACGCACGTCAGCAAAACCTCACAGACAGGTTTCCACTGTTCCAGACGCATTTAGATGCAATAAATAACCACAATAACCGCTATTTAATGCAACTAATGGAATCAACACGTGAATTTATATCTATAAAGAGTGTCCCGTCACATCTGACGTCAGATCAAAGGCTGTTGGCAGCGTAATGAAAACTCCACCTGAATTAACTCAGCAGGGACGAACTGGCACTGGAGCTGTGGATTGCGGACTGAGGGACTGCATGTCACTACCGTGTTGAGATGTGATGATCCGCGTTTTTTATTTATTTATTCATTTATTTACTTATTTTACTTATTACATCTCTCAACAGCCTCGGTGTCAGTCAGTATGTCTCATCACAGAAATAAAAGAGACGGACGGACAGAGAGAGTGAGAGAGGGAGGGGTGTGTGTGCAGACGCAACTGACAGGCTAGACGGACAAGCATTAACCATATTTAACTATTTTATTTGGAGGGGTATAAATCATGGTTTGAGAAATAATAAATAATAATAATAATAATAAATAATAATAAAGCCTGGTTTGTTTCTCCCCATCAGATCAAAGGTTATTGGCATGCGTAATGAAACCCTCCACCATAAAAAAAAATGAAACCCTCCACCTGAATTAACACAGCAGGGACGAACTCGTACTGAAAAGCAGCTGCGGGTTGTGTGAGCGTGGATGACTGCATGTCACTACCATGTTGAGATGTGATCATCCGCGTTATTTTTTTTATTTACTTATTAATTTATCAACGGGCCAGCGACGTCAGGCAGCTGTAATGAAAAACAAAAAACAAACATCTCTCAACCACAACAGTCTCGGTGTCAGATAGTCAGTATATAGTTTGTCTCATCACAGAAGGACAGACAGACAGAGAGAGGGAGGGGGTGTGGGGGGAGCGAGAGCGTCCTTTACGCGGATTCCATCCCTGTTACGGTGTTTGTTTATATTGTGATTAGTGTACATGTTACACTCGGATCCAAGAATCTTGAGCGGATCTTGTGTAGTATATAAAAAATGTTTATTTACCAGCGAAAAGCCCAGCAACAAAATAACAGGCAGGAAAACAAAACAACTGACACACTGTAACGTTTTTGTAAGTCTCTTTCCTGGGGGGTCTCCCTCTACGTCATGTTTTTCTTTTAACTGCTGCCTCGCGCTGGGTTTACATTAACATTCACAGGAATATAAGGTTAACTCAATTCACCTCTCATCTCTACACAGGGTTTGAATAAATGTGAGTTTCTTTATTAGTTTATTAGTTGTTTTTTTTACACTGGCCAGCGGTTCTCAGTGTATCAGATCAAACCTGTTTAAGGATATTAAACTCATTATTCAGCCACTCTGAGCTCGGACCTCCGGACCAAAACAGCTGTTTCCTCCTGGGAGAGGTTCGGCCTGTGGCGTCGCTGTCTCCTCCTCTCCTCCGTCCATGTCAAAGTAGGAAATGACATCACCGCGGCTCAGTTAAAGGTGAGGAGAGGAGCTCATTTGATTGGTGAAGATCCGAATCGGCTGTGTTAATCCCACTCCACGCCTCTCTCTCCTCCTCCTGTATCCGTTCCGCCCCGTCCCCTCCCTCTTCCTGCATTTGCGCAGCTGGGCGTGACGAGGGGCGTGGGTGCGCCGGTCTACACCGGACTCGCTGTTCACGATTCTTGCAAAACGCGCCTGGACACACCCAGTTGACGTGGCGAAGCCGGTCTGCGCTCTCAGTTAGACCGGTCTGCAAAACTAGGGCCCTAAGACTCAATCCTGGAGGACACTCCTGTGGAAAAACGGATGATTGATGAGCGCAAAGCAAGGTGTGTGTGTCTGTGTGTGTGTCTGGATGAGCATGCTTACATCGTTTGGATGCTATTTTTAAGAAGCAGGTTGGAAAACAGTTGATCTAAAAACTCCTCCTGTGGTGGTGCAGTGCTGCTCTGAGCCCAGACCAAACTCAATTAAGTTGTTGGTCCCAGAGAGAGAAGAAGAGTTACATACCACCGATATGCACTGTATGTTAAAGGTATAGTTCAACATTTTGGCAAACTGGCCCATTGCCATAATCCCTATAGTTTTAGGAGTAGGTTTGTTACCTGTAATTGTCGGTGCAAGCTATTTTTAGAACGGCGGAGCAGAGCCGTGAGCTGCTCAGAGCTACGCTGCGGAGGCTCATGGGATTTCTTGGTTTCCCTCATCAAACTCATCAAATCCAACAACTCCAAAACTCTCTGGTTAACAAGTTGTGACCTGCACATTCACCACGCTATGAGATAATAACACAACGTTATCGGACAGAGTTATTTTAGAGGGAAATTCATGCAAAACCGCTGATGCGTGTTTTCTTCAGGGACAGTTTTTCAGCAAGCAGACTCTGCATTTGCCTCTAAAACAACTCTTTGATGAGGGAAACCAAGAAATCCCATTAGCCTCCGTAGCGTAGCTCTGAGCAGCTTGTGGCTCTGCTCCGCCGTTCTAAAAATAGCTTGCACCGATAATTAAAGGTAACAAACCTTCTCTTACGACTATAGAGCAATGGACGTCAATGGGACAATTTGCCAAAATGTTGAACTATCCCTTTAAATATAAGGCAGTAGCTGGTTAGCTTAGCTCAGCATGACGACTGGGAACCACCTATTGACATATGAGCAAATGCTCCTGGTATAAACCAACAACAACAAATTAAACACATGAACTCATTTGTGGGCAAACTTTCAGGAAGAGAAATTAAACTAATTTCCCCAAAATATTGAACTTTTCCTTTAAGTTGAAAAGTTTCTGCTGCGCTATCCAAGTCATAATTTACTTTAACTGCCAACAAAAAAAGTACTAAACACACAAACAAACAACTCCTCCTCCTCATCATCAGTATTGCCTGGTAATCCAGACCATAATACTGTTATTCAGAGGTCACGCTGCACATCCCTGCACCCAGTCGAACGCTCAGACTTGGCCGCGGGCCAGGCGCTGCCGATGGGTATCAGCATGCTCTGCTGGCGTTTGCACTCTGAGTCACTGCAGCGAGTTCTGTAAATAGCAACCCAGCTAAAGGAAATACGATCAAATCACAACATGACTATTTTTCCCTAACCGCTTCCCAAACCGAAGCACATACACACACAACAATGTGCATGCACAAACACATTACAGACGTCCAATTCTTTCTCTTTTTGTTGGATGCGCTCTGTCTTGTCTTGTGCAGATTGAGCAGCTACTGAGGCGACGACTCCACCTCCACACCTTTGCTGTACTAGGATTGTGCAGGGAGTGAAAATCTTATCGGATGTGTCGCCATGGTGATTTAAGGAGAATCACAGCGGCCTCTCTTTTGACGTTTCCCATTCACATTTTTGATTTAGACTCTACCCCCGGATGACCAGCGCCGCGGCTCTGCTCGGTATTCCCCGCGGTCGATATGTTTCGCTCAGGTTTCAGCTTTTTTTTTCCTGTGCAAAAGACAGAGAGAGAGCAAAGTGTGTCAGGACACAAGAATGAAGAAGTGATCGGTGGAGCCTCGCTGCCTCGCTGCTGCTGCCGCTGCTGCTGCTGCTGCTCGGCACTCTGGGAAAGGCTCCCCGCAAAATGAATTGAGATACTACAAAAAACCTCACAACACACTTCCCCCTGGTCCCAGAGGCTACATCCAAACTAGAGTGTAGCTGTTAATCTTGATGACACAGGATACAATGGCTCCGCTGTGGCTGCACTGCTGACTCAAATCTCTCTCCTTTTTTTTACCCTCCATTTAGGTGACATGCATCTGATATTTTATTTGTTGCCTTAACTATAAGGTTTATTTACACAGGGTCTAACTTTGAGATGTTTAACTCTATGTGGAAATGTCACATTCCTAGTGGCCCGACTTGCAGAATTAGGCCGTCTCTAATTGCTCAGACATCGGATTTCGTGAGATCTGTCGATAAGACGAGCCGCTGAAAGATTTATTGTTATTATTTGAAATAAAATTCAAAAGATATGGCATTAATGCGAGTTTCTCCTTACTGGGAAAATAAATGGAAAAACCACATGAAAATGATTTTCCCTCCTAGTTTAGGATGTTATTAAAGAGACCGCATTCATGCCACAAAACGCTCAGAAACAGATGTGCGATACTGTGTCGATGCAGCCTGCGTCCTGTGGGTTAACATGTCAGGTTTATGCTGAGTGTGTAAAGTGTAGCTCAGTGACAACTGCGTGCATGCAGAGTGCAGTCATATGTCATTTTGTTTAGCCGGAGGGGGGGTTTGGTCTGACCTGGGAACGTGTAGGAGGGCCCTTGTGGGTGACATCACCATCCTCTGTACGACTTCCCTGGAGCTGGAGCGCTGACCAGGCTGGTCACGACCTTCAGCTCTGTCAATGAAACGCTCACTGGCAGGATGATGCAATTTGTTTCAACC
Organism: Decapterus maruadsi; assembly: GCA_030347415.2. Taxonomy (NCBI): domain Eukaryota; kingdom Metazoa; phylum Chordata; class Actinopteri; order Carangiformes; family Carangidae; genus Decapterus; species Decapterus maruadsi. The sequence goes on along the minus strand of CM064888.1, from coordinate 3,539,631 downwards.
AAGTGGCAACAGCTGCGTAGCGGGAACGGTTCTGCCCGGCGATAATGCAAAATGGCAAAATGACAGTGACTCCACAGTGAATCCACTTCAGCAGATGTCTTAATTTCTCACTGGACATTGTGTTTCAGAACAAAAAGCTCCTTGTGCATTTGTGGTTCGTTTTTTTTTTTCTTTTTTTTTAAAGATGTTCCCAGTGTTGCCTCAATTACACACAGGCCACAATGAATCCTTGTTCTCCAGCCGTTTACACAAATAAACAAGAGTCTAAAACCGGCCGGCGGCTGTGTGAGGCTGCACTGAGGCAAAGGACTGGTGTGTGCTACTGTACATGCTCATTTAGGCATGACAACAGTCACATGTTTAGCAGGAAAGTCATTATTTTAAAGGTCCAGTGTGTAATAATTTTCAAGGTTTATTGGCAAAATCTGAATCTACTACCCATGAATATATTTGTATTATAATCGCAATAAGATATTTTAGATTTTATACAGCAAAGGTCTTGTTTTAGAGAGTGTTGCTATGTTTGTACGGCAGCCCGAACGGAAAATCCAGCCAACCAGAGCGCGTGTTTCAAGAGTTTTGCGTTCATAAATAAACCAACGAAGAAGACAGAGGAAGGAAAGAAGAAGGAGGAGGAAACAACAGACAAATCTTCACCTCATCGCTCCATGCTCCTGAAATACTCCCGGTCGTCCAAGTCATGGAAGACAAGTTTTTTTGTCCTCGGAGGCCTCCGTCACTTTGCCGACGATTCACTTGTTTACTTGACAGTAAAAAACATTTCTGTAAATATGCCAGTTTAAGCCAAAAGGCTAGTTTCCATCTCTTGTCCCCGCCCAGGTCTTACTAAGGCTCCCATAGAAAACAGAAAATTGCGAGGACAACAAATATCCACTAATCAATAAGCTACAACTACTATAATTGGTTAAGCACACTCACAATCTGACAATCTGATCAACCTGTACCTCAAAATATTAAGATACTTCATATAAACCTGGAAAATGTGAACCTCATGACAGCACTAGAAAAAAACAATGTCTCCTGTAGATGTCATGATATTAATATTATATTATAAATTCATAATAATCTGGATCTGGTGGAAGAAAAAGTGAGGTACGCCAATCTAGTCGAGTATTTAAAAGATTACAAGCCCCAGGACTAAAACTATAACTTTATAGTGGTTGTAAAGCTATATATATGTAAAGAATATATATACAAAAAAAGGTCCATTTGTAATCCTGAACCCTTGCTCACCTCGCCCTTCTTTATTCGGTCATGCTTTATGAACCTGTGGAGGTCATTAGTTGTAACTGAAAAGCAGATCGAGTTGTTGAGCAACCACAAAAGGTGAGGAGATCAAATGTTGATCATACCAACACCCTGAGCCTGTGGCGGTACGATGTGGCTGCAGATGTGGTGTATTGTGGTGGAGTATGACTCTGCAGCGGTGGTCTTTTCTGTGTGTGTGTGTGTGTGTGTGTGTGTGTGTGCTGCGGTGGTCTGAACCCTGATGCTGGCTCCGTCCCAGCAGCTCCGAGGCAGAGAGCGAGCCCTGCTCACTGCCAGCTCTGGCCAAAGTGTGGGAAACAGACGCTGTGTTATTGTACGCGCAATGAATTGCTGGTGACGCATTTGTTTATGCGCTCGCTCGAATAATGGGGAACATTAAATATTTGGTCCAAATAATAATAATCCATTTCCTTGCCACCGCAGAAATATGACTAATCACATGATAATTAATATAAGCAAACAAGCCGTCGAAACGATTGTGCCTTTTGTTGATACGGTGAGGATTTGTCTGAACACACCCTTTTCTTGGTGAAAATTACCTCAGATTCATGAGCATCATTAAGCGGATCCGCCTCGAGCATTAGGACACACGCACACTCCTCTGGAAAACCATTAAATTAGGAGAGTTAGAGTAGAAAATTCTGCAGTGCTGGTTTGAATTTTAAGTCAGTGTCTGGAGGTTAAGGCGATCCATCATCGCTGCGATCAGCAGAAGTGTGGAAAGTCTGATTAAAATTACGATTTTTTTTTTTTGTTTGGCAGCGACAATAATGCCTGGAATTAAAGGATGAGTCAAAGTGTGCTGCACGCCGACCCTCAAAGTCAGCATCTTCAATGGAAACTCCGAACTCCAGAGCAAATCCTTCCATCGAACCCAGAGAACTTTCCTCTCACTTCGAATCTGACCACAGAGCTGTTATTCCCTTGTGACAGATATTCCTCTGTCACAAGTTATTACGCTCCACCACAGCAGCTCTCGCAGGGCTCCCTCGCCTCGCTTAATGCAGCGGGAGAAAAGTTTAAGGAAAAAAAAAGGAGCAAAGGAGCACTCACACAAACTAAAAAAGTCAAATCAGGATCAAACACAGGAATATAAGACTATAAACATCACACGCATACGAAGGGCTCTTCTCAGGCCCGAGCAGCTCCTGACTGACTGACGGACAGCGTGGAGGTCGACATGACAGAGGTCAAGTCTATTCACCAGGTTTCCTGTTTACATGTGGCAGGATTTGTCCCGGGCTGCGTTCGCCGGCCTGTTTATAAATGGATGACGAGAGGAGAGGAGACGAGAGGAGAGGAGAGGAGGTTTGTGGCAAGGTAATTTAAATTCCTGAGGTTTGCCTGAGAGGCTAAAGGTTGTCTGTGTGCTATCACGGCGGGCTGAAGATGTGACGAACAGCAGATCGGCGGACAAGGTGTAAGGTTGAACGGCAGTGAAGGCGGGCGGTGCTGTGTGGTAGAAAGGCCTGGGAGCAGGTAGGTAGACCACCTAAGCAGTGCAACGCGCACGTTTGAAGATAATTTGCGGCTTTTTTTCAGTCCCCGCAGAGCCCACTGCTAAGATTATACGGGCAGTGGAACTATTTGAAAAATGCTAATGATTTAATTGCAGTGTAATCGGAATCGCAATAATCGCTAATGCAAGAACCAAATCACAGGAGGCATGGTTGATAAAGGTCACAACATTGTCGTGTATTGTGCAGAGACATGTTTATTTGGTGCAGGACCCAACAGAAAGCAGTCCGACTGAAATCACATGATGCATATTACAACTGCAACATCTACCAATGCATCATATTCTCATGTGTTTTGGTTGTGTGATTTTTAAATATTTGGTTATATCTTGAATGTTTCTAAGGAGTATTAGGGCCAGCCTCGCTTCTTTTTTCTTGTGCCGGATTTTTATTTTTATTTTTTGGCTGGACCTAATACTCGTTTGTATTCCAACGACACATGGTGAGACAACTTTGGTACCTTGCATGCATCTTTTCTTGGATAAAACCTGTTGAGAACTTTGTTTGATGTTGACAAAGTTCTCCATCTGTTCATCTCATCTTGCAAAAACAATGACCAATACATCCCAATAAATACTGAAAACATAAATTTGTATTGGCAATTTACATAATAACAGATTAATACTCGGCAACTGATAGATTATACCCTACTAAATAACGTTAGAAAATAATCAGTGCTGTTACAGTCAGTGAAGCAGCTCCATTCAGATTTGCTTGTGTATTAAAAACACACTGATTATAAGTCCTGGGCTCAGGCAACAAATTCCTCTTAACTTGTAAGTTGTGCATCAAGAGTCAAAACTGTTTCCCACAAAAACCTTCTTGAGAAACGTTTGAATCGACTCCTTAACAGATGTAGCTTATTTGTTTTCTGCCCAGCTGTTATTTATCAGCCGATGGGAGTGAAAAGCAGTCATCCTGCCTGCGTATCTCTCTCGTATATCACCGGTCATCAGCTTCCATCATTTCGCAGAGCGGATCGTGATGAAATACTGCGACTCAACTACAACATCCGCAGGGACAAGATCACATTCATGGTAGAAAAACGACCAACCTGCTGCTCAATTCATCAAGCTTGGTCCTCTTTACCACAACCTCTCCCCCCGCCATTCCTCCCAAAGTCTTGTCTAAGATTACTTAAAGGTGACAAGGTGGAATTTGTACTCTTCAGTCCTTGAGAAGGGAAGAAGGCGACCTGAGGAGAAGAGGACTCAGGTTAAGACCTATCAGGCCAGACATTACTAATGAGGCCGGTAGTCTGGGGACTCCAGTGTCAGCCTGCCTTCAGGCGCTCTTATCATCACCCACACAAAACCTCCCCACCAATCACACTGGATTCTGGAGAGGAAGTTGAACATGTCAAAGGCTATTAATTCTGCTGCAGCCCTCTTTGTCTGCCTCTCAGAGCAGTAAGAGAGGAAGGTGGGGGGGGGCAACCCTCTTTTTATATCATTTCTGAGAGCGTCGATTATACAGAAAGTGAAATCCTTCAAAGACAAGCGTGGCCTCAACTCGCTGCCCTTGGGGGGTGAGAACCATGTAAAACCCTGTTATTTTAAGATTCAGCCTTAGACCACCAACACAATGAGGTATTCACATTTTTAATAGCAGGTTGTTGGCACTGGTTAAGCCTTGTTTCCTCTTTAATAGTAATGATATCCTGTTCTGCACACTTTCTTTCAGCGTGAATCAGGTAAAGCATGGGTGGGACCTTCCGTTTCATGACATTTTGTCAAAGTGATGGCTTTCTCTTTGTGCTCGTGCATATAAAGGAGCTAAAGTATACTCTTTCATGCACTTCCTATACAGACACAGAGCCCTTTAAAGAAACTCTAGATATGTTTTACTCGAAGCAGTCACTGTGTCTAAACAGTCATCCTAGCTCGAAGCTACGGTGCCTCAGCTGCACATGTGTACGGCCATTATCGTATTACTCTGGTTTGTCGTATGCTCTGAAAAACTAAAACCTTACATGTTGAGGTTAGAGTCACTTAGGGCCTTTTGTGATCTGCCTCGCATGACAGTAAGCATGTTGCACGGGCTTTTCTCACAGCAATTGTTCCCATAACACTCACTCACTCACATACTGCAAGCAAACATATTTGTTAGATGTAGCATGTTTTGAACCGGCTCCAAAGTGGGCCCTATCTATGTCAAGTGCAATTTTGCTTCGTTACTTCTACAAAGCCAGCGAGGGACTCTGCAAAACATATGTGATGAACAGGCTGTTATACTTTTCTAACCACACTCTCTCTTCAGGAATTCTATCAGCATCAAACAGCGTATCTGCGTTACATCTGCGGCCACGATTTTTTAGACTTCGTAATTGAATGTATGCATCCAATAAAAGTAATATTTTCTAATCAAATTACTCAGTAATGTGATTTGATTGCTAGCGCTGCCAATCCCGCTGAAAATGAACAGTCCACTCTGCGGCTTGTTAAGAGGTTTTAGCCACTTTCATGTCATTGTTTTGTTTTGCCAAGCGCTGAATGGTTCGTGATATAAAACCGTCGTCAAAGAGCCAAAGTAAATAAATGATATGTTTAACATGGTGATCCAAAAGAACCACATATTTTCCCCAAGAGTATTTCGGACCAAACCAGAAGAAAAACAAGTGATTAATGGATTCACATTTGTCAGACGGTAAGATTGATGTAGTCCATGTTGTGCCCGTTCAGTATGTTAGCTAATGACTTATTGATTGCTATCAAGCCAGTATTAAGATCTTGACAAACCAATTGTAGCCAAAATGTCTGTTGCTGGAGACATATAATAATGGGTAGTCTAATCACATTAGTCCTTGTTATGGAAATCAGTTCCTATTACAATAAAAGTTCTGGAGGTTTCCAGAGTTTTATATCCCTTTAAACTAATGTTTTGTTTCTCATCAACTCATAATAAACCTCAGGAAATTGCACTTAGACATTTAAAGGGTCCACTACCTGTACAATTAGCTGAAAGTAAGAGCATTTAATTGCTAGCATGCTTGTACACCAAGGCTGTCAATCACCCTCTAGTGGACAAACGCTGCATACGTCGCCTTAAATAATTTCACTACTATGATAAAAGTGGAAATGGTATCAACAGCAGATCAACAGCCACATCAAACAGTGGGTTTTGTTTTTAATTTACAAGGCTTCCGCATGACGTCTAAAGATGAGAGAGACCTTTTCCCTTAACGAGGGACATTCGTGTGAAGTATTGTCTTTCCAGTGAGACAGCACAACCCCGAACCCCCAGCTCTCACTGCCATCTGCAATTAAAGGGAAAAAAAAACGCTCCGTCTCCAAAATGTTTTCATTGCCACTGTAATTGAGCCCTACTCGTCGCCAGATCATAATGCATATTGAAAAAAAATTGGCAAACACATCAAAGCCCAAAGATAGAGAAAGAATACTGTTGATGCTGACTTGGAAAACAAACACACAAATAAATGATAAAACAGGAAATCCTTGTGTATGCCTTTTCTTTCAGCAGTTTTTGATCTGAAATCTGACATCCTCATGGCATTTGAAAGACTTTTTTTTTCTTTTTTCCTCTCTCCTGTTTCTGCGGTCATGTTGAAAACAAAAATCATCTGTTTAAGTGGATGTCCTCCTTCGGGCCATGTGGCCAAATGTAGCCAAGACTGTGGACTCAGGGGTTGGTGACTAAGGCAAGACGTAATGCTTGGCACATGGACACGCTCTTTTTTACCCTTCCTCCAGATCCCCTCTCTTTGGGTGTGCTTGAGGATCAACAGGCTAAGGTGCAAAGAGTTTCCTTGTGATGTAAAAGATGAGTCGTTGACCTTTTTTCCCCGATTATTTCCTCTCACAATTACCTTCCTCTGTCTTCTCCGCTGTCTACTGAGTAATAAAAACGCACAGCGCACATAAACCTGACTCAACTCTTCTCTTTTCCCCCAAACCATCCCTCGCTGCTGGACGGCCAGAGGATGATGGGAGCGTGCTTGACGGGCCGTAGAGTGTCTTAAAATGGACATATGTGTGGGAGCCCTTTTTGTTTGAGCATGAGACCTCTGCCGCAGTGCACCCGTGGTGGAGTAGGCGTTCAAAGACATCCAGGAGGTATATCAATGAAGTCATCTCTGACAGTAAAAATCGAGTTCCAGTTGAAAGCAAATGGCAGGTCAAATGCAGGGGTGAAAGAGTTGGATCGGCATAGTTTGCTTCATTTACTCCACACAGCCTGTTCCAATGACCTCATTTCCTCCAGGGCATCCCGCTGGACGTACCCTCTTGGACGCCGATCAACCAGTCAGGGCTGAATGATAGGGTGTGATCTGAATGGGTAGATCCTGCGACTGTTTTGTACATCACTGTTCTGCAGACAGGACCATTAACCATGTTACCTGCACCTTCTTCTTTCCAGACGAGTACAAGCCAAACCTGACCACACTGGACCGGGCCAGGCGCTCCTCTGTCCCCGGGTGACAGATCCACTTCGGGCCAGGTGGTTCGGTGAGAGGTGCCAGATTGTTGATGCTGACTCCGCACCGCTTGTCTGGAGACTTCTGAGTTCACTTGTGAGGTTTATTTTTGGTCTACGGAGGAGTTGTTAAACTGGGCCTGAGACTGACTCAACAGTTTGAACTTCCTGTCGATGGGATGCTTTGGTCTCGTTGCTCTGAAATACGTCGCCAACTCACTGATTGACAATGCAGATAAAAGTAGAAGTTGTGTATTCAAAAAATAAACAGGTTTATCTGGGCTGGATTTTTGGATGGCGCTCTGCACTGTCATGTTTTGCTGCTCTGAACGGTTGGTCTCCAGTTGCTGAAATTAAAAATGTGCAACCTTCGACAACACTGAGCTGGAAATGAACTGAGAGGATCAAGAGCTATTCGTTGGTACGAATCGGTCTAGCAATGCCATGCTAGGTGCGAGGTGTTCAAAGCAGCATTAATAGATTTTCGGCCACTAGAGGGCAGCGGAGTAAGCTACAGTGTTGCACACCATTTAAAGCATTATACGTATAAAAATATGTGCAAATGTACTTAAAATTTAAAAATAACAGGCTACAGTGCTCCGGTGAAAAAATAACTTACGACTACGAGTTTCATTATCCATAAACATAAACAGTGGGGTACAGAGAACTAACATGGGGGAGGACAGAGGTTGTTGTGGCTGCGTGCTGAGCCCATGGCGTGTTGTTGTTTCTGGGTGTTGTGGGATTGTTTCCAGAGCTCTTGAACGCTCCGCTGCAGCTCGGAGTATGGAGGTATCATACCACCCTGACAGCTCCTTTGTGTAACTGTGGAACAGATGAAATCCTGCCCCGGCCAAGTTGAAATGCAATCAAAATAAATTCAAGAAAGAAAAAAGACACAGGTCTACACGTCCCGTCTCCTCACTCTCTCTTTCTCTCAATATTTCATTCTCTGTTGCTCTCCCTTTCTGTCTCTCATATCTCTGGTATCTCTGCTGATTTCCACCACCTGTTACCTGACACACATTGGCCCTCGGCCCACAAAGGACTGTTTTCAGGGACCAGGACAATAGCCTGCTCCATGAAGAGCAGCTAAATCCATAGGGTGGCGTGGCTGCGAGTTTACAGTCATCTATTGTTGGCCCACACAATACAGGAGCACATCCCCTCCTTTACTGTATTATGGCAATTGTGCTCTAAACAGCCATTCTGAGGCTATTCCATGCGCCAAGGTGATTTCCGCTTGCGAAGTATCATTTTTCAGCTTATTGATGTCTTGTTTTGTTATTGCAGTCTTTCACGCATAAGGTCAATGGTTCTTTTGGAACAGGTTGTCCTGTGTGTGCCCGTGTGTGTGTGTGTGAGAATGTGTCTGGGGAGGAAATTCTACAGAAACATAGGATGTAGTCAGCTTTTCACCTTTATCCTTTTGCTCATTTCTCTTTCAGCCCTTTTGTTTTTCCTGTCTGCCTGTGGGAAGATGGTGTTTTTGTTTGCAGCGCAGAAACTTTTAACGGCTTATCTCAGCGCTAATCTAGACGCCAACAAACAAGATTACACAGTCTGGGACCAGACTAAACATTTTCAGGAATAGTTGAAATAAAACGTGTTAAGTTTACTAAGATTTGTTGTTTTGAGTTGGAGAAAAAAATAATCTTCTTCCCCTTCAAGTGTTTTCTCTTGTATTAACCGCTTGTGCACCTCATTACATCGCAATCAATCAAGCTGCTTTTGTGAGCGTCTGTGAACTTTATTTTACGAAGGTTCATTAAGTGTCGCCGTGTCATGAAATCTCTTTGACGTTGTGTTTGGTTGTCCGTCGGTGAGGAGGTGATTGATGGGTGGATTGTTAGGTCAAATATCTGCATTGTCAATATGTTTGAACACCGACGATCTTTGACCTCTGATCATCTGTTCCCACCGGCCTACTGCTTCGGGTGTCACTCCTGCCAGGTTGTTCTTGACACTCAAACACTCAAAGTAATGAGTCTGAAATGATGATAATCACATTTACAAAAACCTTAAGGGTTTGATTGTTAGCTCCTCTGAAAGGCTTTTATTTACCTTCTTTTTTTTTGCATTGCATTGCATTGTAGCTACTCCAGACACAACACTGGATCAAGTTACTGGACTGTCATGTGAAAGAGGTTCCAGCTAAATATGAGCCGTTTCAGTTCAAGGAACCGTTTCGTGTCTTTTTAGCTCTTTGTTTTGGATTTATAGCTAGCAGCTTTACTATTTATGGTCGTCAATTTTGATTACAAAGTTTGATAAATACACTAACCGCCTCTGAACTCAGCCATTAGCACTTAGCAGATTAAATATTCGACCTCTGGGCTGCTAGATGGGTAAATAAACCACAGAAAAATAGCAATGCATCCATCTACTTACAGCGCAACCTTGCTGGATCCCATCAGTAACACTGAAGCGGATCGACTGAGGTTATTCCTTCATTCTATAAAAGCTCATGTGTCACTAATAATAGCTTGGATGCAGCCACGCCTATGCTTTCTCTAATACCGCAAGAAACAAAACATTTAGAGGAGACTGGGTTTATTAGGCCTTGTTCAAAGGCAGGGAGGATAGAAGCTAATTCATGTGTACCACTTAAACTTTATCAGTTTGCACATGGATATTAATCTGTGTCTTTCTGGTCTCAATCATGTTTTCCAGCCCTTTATGTAGCTGTGGTTGGTGGTAGACATACAGTAAGTAGAACATGCATCTGACCGGACTCAATGTAGTGAAACGGTCAATTTGTTTTTATTTTCCCACTTCAACATCATTATAAATAACTGGTGGCGTCCATGGTTCAGAGACACCAGACATTAGCTGAAATCCCGGCGTGTTTTCTCGCACAATGGGCACTTCCCTTCCATATGTGTTTGTGGTTATATCTGTTCTTGTAAAATAAGCCATTCATGTACATATAACTCTTGGATTACAGACCGCACTAAAGCAAAGCCTCTTTCTCCTCAATTAGATCAAAGTAAGTGTTCGAATCCAAGGAATGACTTCTAATCTGTGACATGGCCAAATAGCTTTCTGTTGTTTACTTGGGCGGTGGCATAAACATCGGCAAGCTGGACCGTATTAGAAAAATACATTTGAAAATATTTGGAGATTCGTGAGGATTCGAGCATTTTAACTAATCTCACAGGGACTCGTGCTGCTTTTTGTCTCCGCCACCGATTTGGTAGTCGACCTTTCATGTCGTGTTGTTCAAATATTTGAAGCCATTTTGGTTTACAAATATTTTGAAAATATGTTTTGCTGAGGCCTGTAGCATGCCATCCGCGGAGAAGGGTCTTGACAGGATAAGGAGAATGCTGGACTTGGCTTATGTATGTACACACACACATACACACTCCTGTCTGAGAACCAGCTGGCCCTGGTAACCTCTGGCAGCATGGCACTATGACTTAGCCCTTGTAGCATTGACCCCCAACCAGCTAGAGACAGCCCAGGGAGCCATGGGGACCAGAAATTAAAAATGGGGGGCTTTCCATGAGCCCTCTCGTGGTCCCTAATTAAACAGAATCACATTCCTCTCGCTGGGATAGCGCTTTGGGAGCACTGGGAGAACCAGCTTCATATCTTCAGGCTTCTTTTCCCACAGAAAGCGTCGGTAAGACGTCGGAGGGCGATTCCATCTTTGCCTGAGCAAACAAAATATTTACAAGTCTTTCCAGGCGTGGGCGGGCAGCATTATCTGCTGGGGCTGGAGTGTTGTTGAATCATTAATTATCTGGATTCCTTAATTTGGCCATTTATGTGAGGGCAGAGCACGGCGAGCTTCAGCCATGCGGTTTGTTTGGTTAATAAACACAATGGGAGAGGGGCTGGCTTCACCCTTTAATCTTTGCTTTATCAGGGGCTCGACGTCTTGACATTATAGAGCTTCAGAAAGACTCAGGCGTCAATTAAGATTTACACACATGGAGTTCTGGACGACCTCTGTAGTGATCCTGTCCGTAGAAAATAAGAGGATGACTTACTCCTCATCAGCTTAGAAATTGTGTCCTTCGTCTTATTTTAGCTGCAATATCATGACATGATCATCAATTAAATCTAGCAGCTATAATTTGTGATAATCTGAATACGAGTTAAAAAGCTTTTTCTTGGCGTCTGACGTTGCACAGATTTCATGAGAAATCGCTGGAGAGGTCTGGTCCAGAAGGTGAAACTGCAGGTGTGGAGCACGTCTTGTACAAAGATGGAAGGGGGATAAAGATTTAGTAACGCTCACATCCAGCATTTGAAATGAGGCGAAACGTCACCAGGGATCGACTGCAGGGCTGAAAAAGGTAAGGTGAAAACTATCGTACCATTCCACCCAATTAGAAGCTGGAGGCGCCCCAACGCAAACACCAGCTTGATGAAACAGTGATCACAGATTCTTGACAAAGGAACTTCCAGTGTGTGACCTGCACGCAGGTTTGTTTTGGCTGATGTTCATGGCTGGTTGCCACCCGAAAAGCACTAAATCCTCCTTTTCTCATTGCACTTCATGCAGATACAGGAGGTGCTGGTGTTCTGCAGAAAGTCAAACCGCTTCAGAGAGACGGGCTTTACAGCTACGATGACGGCGCTGCATGAAAAGTTGTTCAACTTCATGAATGTGGCCGAAAAAAACAAGTGGATTAGAAGATTTCTCTGCATCTTCCTGGAAAGGAGATGCAAAACATTCACAGAAAGGAAAAAGAAAAAATTGAAAGATGCAACAAGACTACTAAAAATAAAGCATCCAAATATACAAAAGTGGAAAAAACCGAAACACTATCAGCACCACTTCTTCTATTGTTGTCTGTCCCACGTCCCTCTCCAAAACGGCACCGAAAAATGACATAGTCTGTGGCGACTTTTAATAACATATCTAAAACATCCCGGAATAAAATACAGTGGAAAACACAAAGAGGAACCTCATATCAAAGCCTCACAAAGGTTCCTAAAAGTTCAGGTTTTGGAAAGCTTCACTACGCTGATAATAACTCTGTAAAATTACCCTGCGAATAGACTTTTCCCAAACGGCTGCAGTGGATCTGTGCTCCTTTGTGCAGGGAGTTGAGAAAGCTCTCGGAGTTGATGCATTTCCAAAAAGGCGCTCAGGCTCAGCGGCCGACGGCCCCCGGCTCCCACATACGTACATAAGAGCATGTGTTCACACATAGGTGAAGGTAAACACTCACAACACATGGATAAAGGAAGCGAAAGGAAATCATCCAGGCAAGGACGCCGAGATGGTAGACTGTTTATTCGTCACTGGGGTTGGGTCAAGGAGAACAAACAGAGGAAAATGTGATTCAGGTGTGTGGGAAGTGGAAGTATACAAAGTGCAGCACAAGAGGCATTTTGAACTGAGGCCGTGGAAACATTTCTAATTCTGTGAGTGGGTGAGAAAGACAGACATCAGACACGGCGTCCTGGGTGTTGTCCTGGGGAATGAAGGGAAACAGAATAGAGGAGGATCAAATGGCAGCGGAGCCTCCACCAGGCAGCGGGGGTCATCCTCCGACGTAGCTGCTGTTGTCGAGTCCACTGATTTAAGGGATAGTTCACCCAAAATTTAAATTTCACTCATTATCTACTCACCTCTCATGTCGACTAAGAACTGTGAGAGTCCTCCGTGCTTTCTCTGAGTTACTGGGAAGTCCACGCAGCAGTTTTTGTCCATATAATGGTTGTCAATGGATACCAATTTTCTTCGTCCAAAAACAAACACCAAAAAACATCCAAATACCTCCATTCTGCTCGTCTGTAATGTCCCTCTTGTATTGAAGCCCGGACATGAGAAATTGTTCCGCCGGTGATTTGCACTGACACAGGAAGAGCAGTGAACTGAGACACTGGGAACTTCAGCTACAAACAAACTTATAATACAGACTTATTTAATTTTTTTGGGAACAACTTCTCATGTCGCTTCAATACAAGAGGGACATTACAGACGGGAAGTATGGAGGTATTTGGATGTTTTTTGGTGTGTCTTTTTGGACGAAGAAAAGTGGTATCCATCCACAACCATTATATGGACAAAAGTTCATCCAAAAATTTTAATTTTGGGTGAACTATCCCTTTAGAAAAGCCACTTTCTCAGTTTCTCAAGAGTTGTTGTGTGTGTTTTGTTTTTTTTTTATTTCCCGGCGCACACCCGAGGCGTTGTTAGGGTATTTATTCGACATCAGTGGGTGTGAAGTGACTTTGTTTATGTGCAGCGTTGTGTGGCATGACATCAGCTGCATCTGTACGAGCCGACCCTTTCTGTCGCCCTGATTACACAAATTAATGCGGAGCATGAGCGGCGTCGACCGACGTGCCAGACTCCAACAGCGTGAAGCCATGTGCCATTTTTCCTGGGAGGCCTTCTACACCCCCACCCTTCCCCCCTCTCCCACCACTAGTGCTTCTTTCTAATGTTAAAGGGCCTCTTTAACCCTGGTAATCATTTTAAGATGTCAAAAAAGAGCACTGCTTTTTCTGGGCAGAGTATCTATCACAATTGATGTCTGTGGCGTTCTAATGGACGTTAAGCTGAAATGATAAAGGGCCCGGTTCAAAGCACACACACAACAAAAAAAAAAAAAAAATCCCTTGTACCTTGAAATCTTTAAAAGCCCTCCTCAAAAGCCTGTGCAAAAGCATCTCGACTGGGCACCACCCCTAAATAAATTTGGCTCCACTGGCGGCGACTGCCAGGAATGTAATTGATGGGGGCTGACCAGTAATACTTTGAATGCAAACACTTTGGGAGGATTGTGATGGTTCAACAGCATTTCTAGGAAGGGCCCTTTAGTCTCTGGGCAGTTTACTGGCTCTCTGCGACCGGTGGGAGAGGTGAAGCAGGAGGCTGACATGTAATGTACACTGACAATAGGCCCTGGTTTTCATTTGGGCCGGCATTTACCACATTTTCCGCCATTAAGTCTCAGAAACAACAGAGAATCAACCTTAAAGCCCTTACGCTGAGGCAGAGAGGAGGAGGAGGAGGAGGAGGAGGAGGAGGAGGAGGAGGAGGAGGGGGGCTGAGCAGCATCATACTCACTCAAACATAAAGCCCTGCATTGGACTGATGCATAGATGAAGACAGAGTGAACGCTGGTATGTACGAGGGGATGGACGGTAAAGCAGCTTGGATTAATTAAAGGCTCCACATGTCGTAAAGAAGTAACTCGTGGTACAAACAGCCGGCGACCAGCGCGACATTCCCTCCAAATATTTAGGCTAAATGTCAATATCATCCTCTGGAACTACAAGTACGCGGCTCATCTTGTGCATGACGTGTGTACTGCGTATGTTAAACATGCTCATCTCTGCCTCGTGCATCTTTTTTTTGTTTCGTGCTTCAAAGGCTTCGTTCGCCGGTCACTGTTGCCGAGCCGGAGGAGGAAGGTGGGCGCCGAGGAATTCGAGGGGAGAATTTAGCCGCCGCGAAATTCATCTGCGTCACCGCTCCTCCTCCTCCTCGATTCATCAATCAACTGTCACAACTATAAACCTCAAACAAACCGCGCTCAACTATAAACTGCCACTCATGTTCCCGTGCTGCTGATCTAATGTCCTGCATGAGCGCCGTTTTCCCTCCTCGGGCTACTGGACGGAGTGAAAATTAAGAAAACACCACCTAATCTACTTCATCACACGCTGGCAGCGCAAATAATAATAAGATTTAGATTTGATGAGGTGATTGATTTAGGTGGAATTATCCCAGTGTTTAGCGTATTGTGAGAAAATCTATCATTTATTTTCATAGGCAGACCCACGCTGATGTCATTTTTTTAAAGGACAAACTATTGCTCATTTTAGCTTTTTCACGGCAAAGACTTGTTGCTTTCCTCCGTTTTATTTAAAACTATGTCAAACTAAGTATATTTGCACTGAAACAAACCAAGTCATTCGGGCTCTGGGAAACTGTGACGGACACGGTTCCTAAACAATGAGGTGATTAATTGGGGGAAAAAATTACAATAATTGCAGTCATCATGATTGTTTTCAGTTTCAGTGAATGTGCTGGTTATTTTCCCAATTCGTTGATTTGTTGTTGATATAATAAAACATGTGAAAAATATACTAAAGCAAATGGCAACGCCTTGTTCTGTCAAAATAAAATGTTTGACTGATTTTTTAAGAAAGCTGTGACACGTGCAACCAACAAAACTTAACTAATCAACTAGCCTCTGCAGCCTTATTGTCTTTAAAGGGATAGTTCACCCAAAATTCAAATTGCACTCATAGGAAGCTCCTCTTCCTGGTTCATCAAAACTGGACAATTTCGCATTTCGGGGCTTCAATACAAGACGGACATTACATACGAGCAGCATGGAGGTATTTGGATGTTTTTTGGTGTGTCTTTTTGTTACGAAGACAGTTGGTGTCCATTTGCAACCGTTATATGGACATGCACTGCTACGCCGAGACCCCCTGTAACTCAGAGAAGCCACGGAGGACTCTGAAACTTCTCCCAGCCCTTAGTCCACATGAGGTTAGATAATGAGTGCAATTTGAATTTTGGGTGAACTATCCCTTTAAATAAAAAGGTTTCTCGGCTTTAAAAAAAAAGTGATGATGTGAACTATTACAGTTCACCTGCACAGGTCTGTAGCATGTCTGTCGGCACATGGATATGAATTTATAAAACATCTCTCTGACTGACACCCCAGCAGCAATATCAGTGGAGGATTTCATGGTCTGCTACAAACACCCCCCCCCCAATCAAAAACAAGCCAAGGAATTTCTGCTACACTCCGCTACATCAGATAAGAAGAACATAACTGCAGAGGAAACTTTCTCTGCCCCTACACTCCTGGTTTCTAAGTGGAGGTTCCCCTCCATGTTACACACAGACTCAACATGCCCTTATTTAGAAAGCCAGGGGGGATGATGATGACGGTGTGATGGAGGGATGGAGGGACGGAGGGGCGACGGTGGGACGGGGGGGATGAGGGAGGTAGAGATAGTGAGGGTTTATTGGTTCGGCCTTGACCTCGGGGCTCCGGCAGGTCGTGAGACTGTCCCGAGAGACGTCGGCGCTGCAAAACCAAGAGATGGAGCCCCGAGATAAGGCCTCCGAGACCACGCCCTTCCCCCCGCCCCGCTATCTGCATCTGTAACCACCACTACAGGGGTAAAAAGGGGCATGGATTTAAAGGGATAGTTCAACATTTTGGCAAATTGGCCCATTGCTATAGTTAGACTTATTGTCGATGCAAGCTATTGTTAGAACGGTGGAGAAGAGTCGCGAGCTGCTCAAGAGCTACGCTACGGAGGCTCATTGGATTTCTTGGTTTCCCTCATCAAACTCATCAAATACACAAATCCAACAACTCCAACAAGTTGTGACCTGCACATTCACCACACTATAGCTTGCACTGACAATTAAAGGTAACGAACCTACTGCTAAGACTATAGGGAATATGGCAATGGGCCAATTGGCCAAAATGTTGAACTATCCCTTTAAAATTGCAATAAGCAGATCAGATTCTCTCAGCAAACACGGACATGTGCACAAAACCTTGGTGGTTGGTGGTTTAGCTGTCGGAGGTGACTCAGTGTTATCTCAGGGAGCGGAACAAACAGTGTGCAGATCCCGATCCTGCTCCAGCTAACGCGGGCTAACAGCTGTCTGCAGATATCAGTGCAGATGAATTAGTGCAGCAGACTTTTTTTTTTAAGTCCTCCGCCCCCGTCCGTGCCCAATGATCATTAAAGTGCAACGTTATGTGGCTGCATTGGATGGCATGTCACTTTTAAAAACGTGCAGAGTTGCTGGTGCGGTTGTCGGTTTTTGCTCGACTGTTTTGCACATGTGGAAGAAACACTGAGAGGAAGAAAAATATAGATGTGTCATGTTTTAGCCTGGTTTTTTTTTTTCGCATTTCGCCAAGAAAAATAAATCCTCAGTCCACAGCTTCATAACCAGGAAATGTGTTTACACTTTAAACCATAATGTGCTCTTTACATGAAATTCACATCCACGGAAACAACAGTGTTGATCCGTTGATGTCTGTAGAAGATATTTCAGCTCCGAGAGCCACTTAACCCATCACTGGTTCTCTATTTATCTGATGTAACTGAATTGAACTTAAATCAAACCGAATCAGGAGATCGGTGCTGATATAAAGCCCGACTCCACCCTCCCACCTCCGTCTCTCCACACCAGCTGCATTCCTGCAATGCCCACGGGGATGGGTTTATTCCCCTTTTTCCATATGGTTGCGTATGTTTTGCACATGTATGGCTGTATGCGGAGCTGCGTGTACACACAGAGACACCTTGACACGCGCACAAACACAGACGCGCTCGAGCTCGGGAGGCACGGTGAGTCGCGCTCTGATCTCAGATTTTGATGGATGCGCGGGGCCCTCTGTATAACATGTGTGCCGTATGAAGCTACGGGGCCCCAGAGCGAGATGACTCAATAACGCTCTGAGTACACGCTGACAATTCTGTAGTCGCTGTCCATTTAGAACAACCGTCCCCGCGTCGGCTGTTTTTACTGCAGTGATGAGGCTCGGGCCCTCTGTGGACGCCTGTGATGTGTGTCCCCCCCCCTCAACAACATCTGACTTGCATTTGTTTATATTCATTTATCAAAGTATTTGATGTAGCCAGATTTATTTGCATGAGCATTTTTGTTTGTCCCTGAGGAGGAGCTGAACCGAAAGCTTGGAGTTCATCAACAAATACTTAAGCCAAGCAACATTTATACGAGACGTCCACAGAGGCTGGTAGAAAATACAATGTTGGCTTGTCGGTAACATCACTCTAAAAGACTATTAAAGTTTTTTTTTTGTTATTGCTCTGAAAATGATATTGAAATAAAAAATATTATTTTTCAAACGTTGTAATATTGCTTTTTAGAAGTTACCACAAGCCAATAATTGACAAGTGACTGTCTACAAATGTGAAAAGTAACTTAAAATACGTGTAATGAGAGGGTGTTTATTGACCTCAAGAAGCACTCTTCACCAAGACTCCCAAAAGGAAATGAAATATGTTCACCTCAGTGACAATGTTTCAATGAAAGAAGACTGAGGAAGTTTTTATTTAAGTCCTGGGATCATTAAACCTTGTGCTCACACACCAAAGGGAGATGTCAGTTGTTAATATGATTTTCTGGGTGTGTTGTCGAGTACACTGTGACTTTCACTAGTATTTAGATGAATCTGCTTGTTTGGATCGAAGATTTAAAACCGGTCACCCACAGCGATTTGTTTTCACTCAACTGTCTTACACTTTTAAACTAACCAATTGTCTTTATTTTATATAAAATATTGATTATTGCAGATTTAGTTTGTGCTCTTTAAAAGGAATCTGTAACAGTTCACTTACTGCACGAAAAAAAAAGGATTTAGTCCAATAGCAACACTTTTTTAGCAGAACTAAGTATTATTTTAGCCAAATAGGGGCAGAACAACAAACACTGAGGTGCTACCATCATCATTGATTAAAGGGATGGTTCGACATTTTCGACATATAGTCTTAGCAGTAGGTTTGTTATCTTTAATTGTCAGTGCAAGCTATTTTTAGAACGGCGGAGCAGAGCCGTGAGCTGCTCAGAGCTACGCTACGGAGGCTCATGAGAGTTCTTGGTTTACCTCGTCAAACTCATCAAATACACAATCCAACAACTCAAAAAAGCTCTGGTTGTGACCTGTACATTGAGCTTGATGAAGGGAACCAAGAAATCCCATGAGCCTCCGTAGCTTAGCTCTGAGCAGCTCACGGCTCTGCTCCGCCGTTCTAAAAATAGCTTGCACCGACAATTAAAGGTAACAAATCTACTGCTATGACTATAGGGATTATGGCAATGGGCCAATTTGCCAAAATGTTGAACTATCCCTTTAAGTGAAAGTATTGAGAGGCAGCTATTATAAAAGCTCCAATATCAAGTCTTCTTTTGATCATGTGCATCATCATCAGCTGCTGAGGAAAATATCGGGTTCACAGCAAGTTACTCACTTCTACTCTGCTGTCGGGTGATGGATCAAAGTGGACTTACCGTTTAGTCTTTTTTTTTATTTTTATGTCAGGTAATAGTGACCTGCTGTGGTTCCAAACAAGGCCGACGAGACACAAGTTGTAGCGGTGAAACAAAAACAGATGCTAATGCGCTCTGCAGAGCCGAGGCAAACACAATCCTCCGCGGGCTCGTCTCTATTAACTTTGTCATTCGATCCATTTTTCTCAAATACAAACATTGATTAGCGCAGCTCCGCGTTCACACAGGACGCCGACGGTCTGCAGACAAGAGAGGATAACAAGGCTCGTGTGTCGATGAGATGACGCAGGTGTCTGCAGCAGGTAGCAGCCAGAGAGACGTGGTGGATCCGCCGAGGGCCAAACACAGCCGGAGGGAGGAGGAGGAGGATGAAGGGCGATGATGATAACTCAATTCTTCCATGGAAAAAGCCTGAGTCACGGGGTGAGCATCCTCCGTTACATGTGTCTGCAGCGAGTGGGCGGCACGTTCATGGTTATTAGATTACTGCCGTACCTGCTCGCCTTGCATCCCCCCCAGATGAAAGTGGTTAGGACGGCCCAATTAGGAAATTACACTTGATGTTTCTAATCAGGCACTCGGCAAGAACAAAGGGAACGAGACTCACTCCGGCCCATGGGGCTCGAACGCACGCATGTGGCCACGGGTATGTGCATGCATGTGTGTGTTTGTGAAATCTCTTACCGTCTCTTAACCGAAATAAAAGAACATTGGTTCAACGACTTTATTTGTTCAGATACACAGCATTACTCCACTAGCTTTCCAGACAATAATTACATTCACGCTAAAAAATGTTGGGTTATTTCTGTAACCCAATTTCTGGGTTATTGGGTGTTGGGTTAAATTTTTTGGGTTATTTTTCCAGTGTAACCCATTTTCAGGCATTAGAGGGCTATGAATTTAAACCAATTCCTGTGTTGTTCGAGTAGTTGGGTTATTTTTCAATGAGTAACCCATTTGTTAGTTATTTTTTAGCCTCGCATCACCATGCTCCTCAGACAAGCTATTTTCTCCGGATTTCGTATGCATTCTGGTTCCCGTCTGTAGTGGATACCGAAATCACCAAATTCACCAAAATAAAAGTGTTCACCAACATAAAACTTATAAAATAGACATTACCTTGCAATACAATAAAAGCAAAATGTTAACTTAATGGCTCGGGGACTTTCTTGTAAATTATATTCCTTAAATTAAAGGGTTTCACCGCATTTTATTAGCTTGGTGCTTTTATTTTGACGGAAAGGCCTGTGTCGCTCACCTTGGTCCTGTTTCCTACCAAAACAGCAAGTCAACGGCCCAGACTAGTTATTTTTAACCCAACTATTGGGTCGAGCAGGCACTTTATTGACAAGACCAGACCCAATAGTTGGGTTGAAAAATAACCCAACGTTGTAGTTAGCATAATCCAAATTTTGGGTTGAATATTCAACCCAAAAGTTTGGTCAAAAAGAAAAAACCCAACCCGTTGGGTTAAAATAACCCAAAAAAGGGGGTTCGTCCTTATTCAACCCTGCAGTTGGGTTAAAATTGGGTTATTTTTTAACCCAACTGTTTTTAGTGTGTTTCTTCAGATAAATATGTTCTTCATTAACTAATGACAGAGTCCACTTTAAAGTAAGACTGGATATCATGGCCTGTGCTGTTTGGTTGTTTGTAGGTGAAGCGTTCTCGTGGTCGTCGTCTCGCTGCCCCCCCTCCGCAGGTTTACGTTACTGAACTTGCCCTAATGACATAGAAAATATCATGTTCAACCGCAAATGTTTTATTTTTTTTGCGTAAATTGCACGTCTCTGAGCTGCGACTCCTTTTATGGACCAAGTTCAACCATAGTGTGCCACGGTTTTCTCCTGACCCGAGTTCAAGCCAGAGAGAGAAAAGGGGGGTGATTTGAAGAAAAGAAAAAAAAGCCACAAACCCAACTGTTGTTTTAACCATTTAAGAGACTCTGACCACAAGCCAGTGCTCTGTAACAGAATCCACTTTTATGTGCTTGTAAAGCCACTTTTTCACACCAACGCGCCGCCTGTTTGTGAAAACACTGGCAAATCCTTTTGATGTATTTTTATCAACAGGGGCACAGCGTTTTAATTACGAGCGATACTGTACATCTGGAGAAAAAAAACATTCAATTTCATGAATGACGGCTTTCTTATTCCTGCGATGCGATCTGCTTCGACTGTTTTACACATGCAGATTACTGCCGAAAAGCAAAAGTAATGAGCCCTCTACCCTGAAAAGTTATTACACTTTAGCTATAATGTAGAATCATGAGCATTACACAGATATTTCCACGGTGCATAGAAACAATAATAAACAGGATTAAACAAGGAGCCTGTGATCGCAGCGCTAATGCTTTTGACTGCACACACACACTGTCCGTCTAAACATCGTAGCTCCCAGGCAGTTGGCCCGTAACATTATCACGATGTAAATGTCTTTCTGAGGCTCATGTTATCATAACCACATTGGGAAACCTTGGATAAATTGACTACAGTGCAGCGCGGTGTTGGAACAAAGTGAGCAAGATAGAGCGGCAGGGTTGTCCACGGGTCACGTTATGAACATGTGGGGTCACTGTTAATATTCTCAGCGGGGGAGATCACATCACTCTAGAGAGAGAAGGAGAAGAGGGGGAGGAGAGGGAGGAGGGAGGGGTTGGCAACCGGCCACGAGCCGTCAGTTTGCCATTGTTTCACCTCGGTACACTTCTCCAAAACAAAAGAGCTCAAAGCCAAGTCAACTGTTCTCGCTGCCTTTGCTGTCACGTTAGGTGAAATGTCAGACCAACAGTCTTCACCTCCTTTTCTTCTTCTTCTCTCTCTCTTTCGGCGTCCTTTTTTTTTCCACCCTCCATCATCGGTGCGTGCTCGTTTCATCCCTGTCAGCTGCCTCTCCCAGGAGGCCCCGAGTGCTCCTCTAATGAAACCGTGCAACTTGACTTTGAAAGCACATTAAAAAGAAAAGAGGGAGACAACTGTTGATGCGGCTTCTGCCAAGATGAACAAAATCGGCCAAAGCAAAGTAAGTAAGTCAGTAAAGTCAGGCTGCACGCCCCCCCCCTCCCGTCCCCCGTCCCCTCCCCCCCACCACCCTGGAAGCTGAGCTCAGACACATTCACTTCAGGAAACACACAGTCCATCTCGTCTCTGCCGACATGTAGCATTTATCTCTCTGCTTCTCTTTTTATTCACATAGTTTT
Organism: Decapterus maruadsi; assembly: GCA_030347415.2. Lineage (NCBI taxonomy): Eukaryota > Metazoa > Chordata > Actinopteri > Carangiformes > Carangidae > Decapterus > Decapterus maruadsi. Next base: position 3,517,196 of record CM064888.1, on the reverse strand, counting down.
ATTCCAAGATTTTTTCTAAGGGATGCGGATCTCTCGGCCTGCGGGTCCACCACTTTGGTCGACGCTGCAATATCTCAACGACGGCTTGGGTGAACCGCCGTGAAATTTTAGACACACGTTACGAGTTCCCAGACGGTAAATCTGACTGGATTTGTCCTAACGCAGCAACAACTGTGACTTTGGATGAAGCAACTTAACAGCTACTGAACGCACCATCATTAAATTAAAAGAACCTTTTTTTTTCAGACATTCACGGCTTCTTTTAGGATCAGTCTTTACAACCGGGGGGGGTTTAGTTTTAGCACCATGATTTGACGATTTGATCTTCAGCAGAACAAAACACCCGCAGCCTCAGATGTGCTTTGGGACGTTAGCACTTAGCGCTAGCGTAGCTGTCGACTCTCATGTGCTGCGTCTTCATTCACAGGCTGACCGACTGGGCCGTCTCACGTTGCAGGCCCCAACAGGTGGATCTCCCGTGGCCCGACCTATCCCAAGATTCATTGCACGTCAGTAATGAAAATACTGCGGCAGTAAACAACAGAGACGGACAGACGGCTCAACAATTACACTGTTAAAAAATCGAGTGCTGGGTTTCAGCTCAGCTGCACAACAGTTCAAACTTAAACCAAATTATTGCAAGTTATCATAAGTTACGTAACGGGACGGTTGCAACATTCATCACAGCTCATGGACAACAGCTCATCTATGCTGGAACGACAAAGCCTGCATCCTTTAAAGCAGTGGTTCTCAAAATTTTACCATAATTTTGGGGCGGTGTTGAGGCTACAGTCCCGGTTCGAATCCCACATTGAGCAACCCTTTCCTGCATGTCATTCCCCCCTTTCTGCCTCTCCATTTCCTGTCTCTCTCTCTCTCGTCTGTGCTTTCCATTAAAGGGATAGTTCATTCATACATTTTGGCAAATTCCATCTGGTAACGTTGTGTTATTATCTCATAGCGTGGTGAATGTGCAGGTCACAACTTGTCCACCAGAGCATTGTGGAGTTGTTGGATTGTGTATTTGATGAGTTTGATGAGGGAAACCAAGAAATCCCATAAGCCTCCGTAGCGTAGCTCTGAGCAGCTCACGGCTCTGCTCCGCCGATCTAAAAATAGCTTGCACCAACAATTAAAGGTAACAAACCTACTTCTAAAACTATTGGGATTATGGCAATTTGCCAAAAATGTTGAACTATTCCTTTACAGCCAAAAAAAGCCTAAAAAAATACTTTTAAAAAAAAGAAAATGAATAATTTATCACCTTTTTTCCCCAGAAATTTCTTGAATTTTTCCCAAAAGTTGATGCCACTGGTAGTAATTTGAACCTACATTGACTAAAAAAAGTAAAGTTATTTCGTCTCGGAACAACTAGTTTAAATTTTGTCCAATGGGGGGGTCCGTGCGTCAGTTTTAAGGGTCCTTAATGTAAAAAAGTTTTTTTTTTTTAAACAATGCTTTAAAGAATACGACCCCTGAGTTAGGACTTCAGCCTGCAACAACACATTTCTATTTATGAACCGCAAAATAAGCCAGGACCTGTGTCCCTCTTTATTAAAACGCCTCGCTCGCCTGCAAAGTTTTCTTGACAGAGAGTCGAGGAGGCCCAGTGAATGAAGTCTGAGTCATGAGGCTTAAAGGCCAGTCGACCTCTCCCAGATGCCTTGTATAAGCCCCGCGAGCGATGGGGTGAGTGTGATGATGTTATGGGATTATTTTTTATAGAACTGCAGCATGAGGACACTTTGCCTTGTGTTGCCATGAATTATTCAACCCCCATCTGCGTTAGCTGGAGAATGCGGTGTTTTTTTTGGGAGCTGGGAGAAAAGAGGGAGCTGCTCTTTTTCAAGGAGGAGATTAAACGCTCTTGCCTTTTTTATATGACGCGTCACCTCAGATGTACGCTCGGCTGCCAGTGCCTCGTCCTCGGTGAGCTGTTTAAATTCACGACAGAGCTGCCTGCTCCCACACTAGACGCCCTCCTCCTCCACCACCATCGTGCACACACTGTACCAGCTCGCAAATGTGCCACACACACACACACACACACTCGTCTTTCTGTGCATGAGGAGCCAGTCTGCCAGGTCGGCCTCCCTGCCAGCTCCTTCTCTGAACACTTCGATGCCTGAATGTGTTGAAGACCACCAGGAAAGTGGATGACGAAAACCCACAAAAGAGGCGCAAAAAAAGTTGCCAGATTTGCTGTTTTGTCAGCTCGGCCGGTGCCAGAGCGGTGACAGCACACCCACACACACACACAGACACACACACAGACACACACACAGGTATTTGAATGCCTCAGTAGAGACTGAAGTCATTTGTTTCCCGGTTTTCCAGAACAAAGTCTGAAAGCCCTAAAAGACATCAATGTCATGCTTCAACACAACATCATTTTTGCGATGCGAGACCAGCTGTGGACAGGTGAAATTGCTTGAAAAATAGGAATAGTCAAAAAAGTAAAGCTCAAGGGAAAGCCCTCGTTTTCCTTGCATCATTAATTTGAAATATGTCTCGGGAAGCATAACTGCTGAAATCGCTACCACAGAGCAGCACGTCTGCCACGGTCTGGCACCGGCCTCAAAGCGCCGCCGTCGTCGTGCAACGTGCATCACCATTTTCCAGCACATCAATAGCAAAAAAAAGAGTAGCCTGATTGGGTGAAAATTAAAATGACAGTCACAGCCGACAGTCGGTGTGCATTAGAGAAGAACAGATGAGCGCTTCTGTTATGACTCCATGGGCCCGTCTCGTCCGTCAGTCAACTCCCCGCAAGAAATGCTCAGAAAATATAAGGTTACCTCGGACTAAATCTCCAGAAGATGGAACAAATTTGCTCCCATATGTATTCACTCACTGGCATTAAGTGCTCTTATGTCGCCCTGCATTAGGAGGCATATTTGGTAGGAACAAAGACTCCTTGCCAAGTAAGTCCAAATAATTCCATATATTAGATTTGTGGCAGTGAGACTTGACATAATAATCAATCTGGTAAAAGTCCAATTATTAGTTCTGAGAAGACTAAAGAAGACTCTTGATGAATAATATTTTTCATGTCTATGTTTTAATAATTGCTTTTGAACCTGTAGCATCCAACCCACTTAGACGCTAAGACGCCACAAAGCTGACGTTAAACTGGAATGACAAGACGCTTTGAGGATCGTAGCATAACGCAAAACAGCCAAAATAAATATAAAGAGTGAAAATACGAAGCAAACAGAAACAAGAAGAAAGTCATTCCCAGCTTATTCACATAACCAAGCCTAGAGCGAATAATACAGAAACATAAAGATTGCTTGCTGACAGCTCGGTCGTGGCTTTCACACAGAAAAATAATAACTAAGAATCCCCTGAAATGTGAATTCCACATATCCATCAATACAAATTGTGAGAAACCTTATCTTTTCCCTACACAGAACTATTATTATGGCAACGGCCAGTGAAACTCAGTTAATCAGCTACTAGGCCCGAAAAAGCCCCAGCTTCACAAATCCCAAACAACAAATCACCAAGAGATGACGTCTTCAGATGGTTCAACCACGTCCAAGAGACATTTCACTTTTACAACCACAGAAGAGCAAGAAGCAGAGGAAATAATCACATACTCAGACAATGGAAGCAGAAAATCCAGGCATTCCCTCTTAAAATGGATTTAAAATAATAAATTGGATAATAATAAAATTGGATTGCAGCTCTATCATTTAAATGAAACCTACAAATGAATAGAAACATTCCTGATATGCTTGTAGATAACATGTCGCTCACTCAAATCCTTATAAACCACAATGAAACCCTGGCTATTAAAGCTCTGGGCTCATATGAGTATTAATCAAACTTTTCCACTTAAACACTCAAGTGCCAACTCATGTCTGTGCAACATTTATCAAGTTATCACATGATTGATCGCACGTCAGCTTTACAGATCATTCTGTGGTATGTTCGGCTGAAAGAATACAATATAATTTCAAAAGCATGACAAACTGGTATGTTTCAAAAAGCACAAGAGGAAATTGTCTGAACTGCTGTGTTGGCAGACGAGTTGCGTCAGAAGAAGCTGCACCGACTGCGTGCACACAATGAATTTTGCTTGGACGGCGATTGGAAATGACAACTAAATAAAAACATTGCAGGCAGAAGTAGAAAGCGTTTTGACTCGGATAAAAGGAAAACAATGAAATAAGCGACTTACATCTCTCTGATCGGTCCTGGACGATCTGCCCGCGAGCGTCGGGAGAATGGATGCGTTCCCAGTGTCCAGCGGACGTCCAAGTTTCCAGCTTGCAAACGATCAAGGATGAGCACACGGCGCTGGGGTAGAAAACACATGTCCACAGTGTCAGAGCAACTTAGGGGGGGTAGGATTTTACATGTCTTTGTATTGCATTTGTTTATTCAACTGACATGTTTCATCTACAGCAGCTATGATGATGCATATTCCAGTGGTGATAAGGCTTAACAAGGCATGTCATCCTGTTCACCTGCAACCGGTATGTATGAAAATCCTGCTTCCTTTCTAAAATATGCCAGACACTGAGCATCTGCTGGATGTGCAAAATCCATTAGACAAAGAGGATATAACCAGTATTATTGAACTGAGTGTTAACACACACAGGATCAGCAGTCAAACTTATTCTTAACACATGTTGAACAACACACAGCTTCAACAATGTGTATTAAAACAGGCTTAAAGACACACACACAGTAACAGTGTGAGCCGTCTTACCTTTAAAATTGGACTTTAATCCTGGAGTTTCTGGATCAAACTCATCCACCGCTTCATAAAAACCCGGAGCTTGGACCAGATGACCGGAGCTAACAGCTAATTCAGCTTCCTGCTCCTCGGGATACTGAGCTGAACATCTTCCAGACATTATACTGTTGTGATTTGTGCCGTTTTTTGGGGGGGAGAAGGGGCACATGTTGATCTCTTCAAAGGCTCTTTTAGCCATCCTGCCTCGTTCCTCCCGGCCGCTGCTGCCGCTGCCGCTGCTGCTGCTGCTTAGCATCTGCTCGCGAGGGACGTTGAGTTAGCATTTGACCGATTAGCCTAGCAGCTAGCAGCTAACAACAACACATGCAAAGTCTAATTCAACAAACACATTAACGGGACAAAGTTGATGTTAAACTCCGTGTAGTATCTCCGTGACTTTGCGTAGTTTCCCTGACGTGTCTTACCGAAACAACACCTGTGCCCAACTTCTTCTTTTTTGCGGTGTTTAACGGCAGCCATCGCGGTTATCTGACCCACCGGAAACAGAAACTACTGGTAACGGAAGCGGAAACCGAAAAGAACGTGCAATATTTATTAGGGCACCGGCCATCGCCAGGGCACTCGACCCAACAGCTATGAAATAGCTGCTAGCAGCTAACAACAACACATGCACTATTGTTATTCTGTGGATTTTTTCTTCTTATTCTCCTTCATCTTCCGGACAATTTTCAAACACATTAACTCGAAGACGGCAGGACATATTATATATCAAAACGTGCGTCCTGAGTTGAGCTGCTTACTTTTTTCATCAGTGTACATAAGTCGCGAAAAACTCTCCAAAAAATGAACAAATCATCGGATTTTTCATACTGCCAACTGTCGTCTACTGCTCAGGCATACTTTCACCTAGAGACTCCGTTTAAACTTTAAATAGTAGACACAAGTCTTGTGTATTGGGGTATTACTCCACGTTTTGATAGGTTGTATAGTTTTTGATCAATCCCTGATCAATGACCATGATCATTTTTGGAGAAATTATGAGATTATAATGGGTGTGTATTGCACGGAATGTTCGTGCTAGAGTGCGTGATGTCATCAGCTAGAGTGGGGGAGAGCCCAGAAAAACTCCTGATTCTTTCTCTTTCCACACTCCTCTTGGACACAGTTTACACTGTAGACACATAATTTTTCACAGTTTTGTAGACAAACTTGTTGTGTCTCCCACAATGTGTTCAAAATATCAGAGAGACTTACAGAATTTGAATTAGCAGCCTCTGAGTGTGGCCATGTCTGTCTCTTCGCCTCATTGACTCCAATACAAAAATTTTCTGAGAGGAGCAGAACGGACCGATGTTTTAAAACTGCCCAAAATATTTACTGTAGAAACACCAAATCGTACCAAAATTTTCAGGAAGGCCTTAGGGCACCGTTGATCCGTGTCTTGTTCTGATAGGAGCTACCGTTTTGTCAGAATAAGCCTAAATGCGTGACCAGTGTTGTCTTTTTCTCGATGTCTGACCTGGTGGCCCCTATCCATGGGCAAAGCAAGTTGTCATGGTAACCTCTGATCCTCAGGCCAGGGTCGTTAACTCCATAAACAATCCACCTGGAGCTCGTTAAGATGTTTGTAAACACAGACACACAGCTAAATCACACTGATACAGGATGCAGCTCAGTCACACACAGACTCTAGAACCAGCTTCATGTCATTACAGTTACACACACACATTAAAAACACACAGGTAACATACAAATGCGCGCGTCAGCGCGCATTCCTCTCCCACACTCTAACACACACAGGTAACTTCCTGTGATTACAGTTAAAGACACACAAACACATCAAATGCGCGCGAAAGCGCGCACTCATCTCTCTCACTCTAACACAGGTAACTTCATGTGATTACAGCTCCTCCATATCAGTGCTTATAGAAAGATGATCATGTGTCTGATCAGCTCTGTCTTGACCTTAAGATCGTGGGTTTGATTCCCATGTTGACAGAGATGGTTAGAACGGCAGTAGCCCCCGGTGCCCTTTCAAAATTTCCCGAGAGGAAATTTTCTAGTTTTTTTTAACTACTGTACCTATTTATTTTTTTCTTCTTCTTTTTTTTTTTTAATAATCATGATGTTAAACACTGAATATCACAAAGGAGAAGCGTTTAAATGTTTGGCCTTAAAAAATATATTTTTACAATTTATAGATAGATATTTATTTTCTATGTTTCTAAGTTGTGCAACTTGAAAAACTTTATTTCCAGTATGTTTTTCTTTTAGGGTTCTCAAATTCAGATGGGAAATTCACTCATTCAAAAACAAATAGGCTACACATGTTGAAATTCAGATGGTAAAATTTAAAATAAAAGTCAGATAAAGGAAAGCATTCAAGCCTGAACTGAATCAAACTCTCTATCTGAATAAATAGGCATAGTCAAATCTGACATGTGAATTTAGAAATATAAAATACTTGAATTCAGATTCAATTCCAGCATCCAGTTGGGATTAAATATCAAAATGTATCTGCTGATACAGTTAAAATTATTCTTGCAACAATCTGCTTCCATTGTGTTACATATTCTAGCACTTTATTATTCAGCCCTTGAAAATACTCACCGGTGCTGAAAGTACAACAGACGAAGACAAGACCACAGGGAATTTAGAGGAGAGGAGAAATAAATTGTTTTCTGTTTTTTGTTTAAATACTTGGCTACCTTTGAGACACAAACCAAAAGTTGTTAAAATGCTCTTAAATTCCTTACATTTGAATCCAAATAATAAAATAAAGCAGAAGACATAAATAAAACATGAATACATCCCTGAAGTGTCAGTGAAACAATCTCTATCTTTTTATAATGCATTTTCCTCTACATACAACAGTGATCAGTGAAACTAACATTACATTGTAGCCTAAGAATAAAGCATGTGGGCAATGATACACTGCAATTAAATTACATATTAAACCGTTTTCTTGTTTAAAGCATCTTGTTTAGTCCCTTTTTAACTTTATGAAGCAAAAGCAAAAAATAGTTGTTTAACAGACCTCCCTGTTAAAGAGACATCCTCTTCCCCTGTTCTTAACTAGATTCTGGTCCAACTTGTAACTATGAAGTCAAATAGTGTGCAGTGAGTCTAGAGTAAATACTGCAGCCATAACTTAGTGAATTTCAGCGCCTCACTCTCTCAGCTGACCTTTGTCTTTAAATGTCAGCAAGTGTCATCAGGGATGTCAACAGGCCCGTACGTAGCTACAGTAGTCGTCTCAATGCTCTAAACACCCTGCAAAATCATTATCACTCTTCTTTAATACGTTCACCACACACACGGTGGTTACAGAACGTCTGCCCACATATTGTTCTTATCTGATAATGATTTTCACAGGTTGTTGGCTGATGCTATCACAGTGAAAATACTGAAAGAAAGGAATAATAGACAATGCAATCCAGAGTTTTACTGCAAACCATTAGTTTAGTTTAGTTGTTTGTGTTTTTTAACCTTTCAAAAAAGTAATAAAACTACCAAATGAAGCTGTTTAATGAATCTTAATGAAGTGGGAGCTAATCTTTTTATTTTTGTTGCTTGTTGTTGCTGTTTTTCGTTTCTCATTTCTCGGCTCAGCTGTCTGTGCACAAGCGTGCAACTGCTCCTTTTTCAAATTTACACAAAGGTCTAATAAACTTTGTTGTAAAGGCAAATATTCAGTAACAGCATGATGTCAACGCCAAGCTTAAAGCGAACCACACACATTCGGGTCCTTCTCTCTCTGTACCTCTGTGCTGTTCATTCTCAGGACTCAGCTGCAGCTAGAAGCTATAGGGCAAAATCAGATTGAACTAATTACTGAGTCATGCATGCATGTGAAAAACACCATGAGAGACATTCCCCATAAACACATACAGACATTGATTATATATCATAAAACCTGATATTACTGGATTTTTTGGATCTTGCATTTATTGAAACGGTTCTGTATCGATGAAATCCTCCATTCCTTCTCTTTTTCATCCAGTTTCCACAAGTGTGCAAAAGCTTGGCTGATTTACTGAGTGTCAGACAAGTCGTGATCTCTGGACTTTACCGACAGCCAGTGGCAGTAAAACACACTCTCCATATGTAACCCACCTCCTCCACTAATGAAGCCCATAAACCAGACTGTTTGACAAGCGGCAAACACAGCTGAGAGAGCAGGCCGTTTTAATCGGGCCTCTGGAGGGAGACCCTCACCTATGGGGGAGAGGACCGCGGGACACTGACATACATCAGGCACGACAGGGAGGCCCCAGGCCCCATGCACGGTCTGAACAGGGACCTCGGCAGCACAGGTGCATAATGGAGTCACAGGGATAGAGAGGTCAAAGTCAGGCTTCGCTGCAAATGCCATGAGCAAGATTGAAAACGCTTTTGGGCTCTTTTTTTTTTTTCCTTTCCTTCTGAGTCAGATTGTGGAAGTGAGAAGAGTTATGTCATCCACAGTTGTGAGCACAGACCGGCCGGCCTGAGCCTGACAGGTTGTGGTTTAGGTTGTTTTTATATGTTTATCTTTTAGTTCGCTGGGCAGATTTTTTTTCAAATTATTAAAGGGATAGTTCACCCAAAATTGAAATTTCACCCTCATGTCGACCAAGGGCTGGGAGAAGTTTCAGAGTTATCTGTGGCTTCTCTGAGTCACAGGGGGTCTCGGCGTATAAGACGGACATTGCATACGAGCAGCATGGAGGTATTTGGATGTTTCTTTTTGTTATGAAGACAGTTGGTATCCATTTGCAACCATTATATGGACATGCACTGCTACGCCGAGACCCCCTGTAACTCAGAGAAGCCACAGAGGACTCTGAAACTTCTCCCAGCCCTTAGTCCACATGAGGGTGAGTAGATAATGAGTGAAATTTTAATTTTGGGTGAACTATCCCTTTAAGATAACAACTTAAGAGGATGACACAGACTTGGCAGCCACATTATCTCCAGTTTCAGATGAGATCTTGAGACCAGGTGTAGATGCATTTAATGCCTTCAATAAACGTGTGTCATCAGTTATTTCACTGCTGGGTTTTATCATTCGCCTGCTTTTACGACTCCCCCTGTTTGATTGCTCTGATACTAAACTTAACTTTACTACCACAACAACATGGCAGGAACTGAGGATCTAAGCCCAGACCAGAACCAGCCGTTTTCCATGTTTGTTTGAAAAACACATTTCATTTAATATGCTCTGACCTCTGTCACACTGATACCACCCCAGGGTGGGTTTTGGCTGCTTGGTGCCGGATGCCAAATTGATTTATAAACTGGACTCAAGATGCAGGACTTTGCAAAAAAAAAAAAAAAAATCAAGGCTAATCCTGCTATTGTGAAAGATTAATCAGTCTCACATGGCGCAAGAAATCATTTTAGTAAAAAAAAAAAAAAGAATAACCAACAAAAAAAAAAGAAAAGAGCTGCAAGTTCCATTGGAAAATAAAGCAACAGATGCTGAACCACTCCGAGACGCAGCCTGCCAACCGTGGGTTTAGCAGAATGATTCCCCGGCCGTTTTCTTTTTTTTTTTTCCCCCTGATCTTGCAAGGAATATAAAATCTCTCCTTGGCTGCAGATTAAGCATAAATGTAAGGAGGGGGGGGGACAGGAGGAGGGAGGGGGTTGGGTCAACCTTGCTGATGCCGTTTCATCATAATTTATACTCCATCTGCCGACTCAATCAGCACCTCAGAGACGCCCAGCTCTATTTGTCCACAGCACCGTTATTCCTATAATGGATATTGCAGCACCTTCTGATGCCCACACACATGCATACAACACAACACACACACATGCACACACACAGCAACCTGCTTCTGCTAACTGGGAGTCAGATAGTGCCATGTACAAGATCCTCAAGACACAGATAGTTGTGTGATAGCGGTTCCAAAAGGAAGACATTAACTTGCAAAAGAGGTTTTCTCTCTCCCTTTGGTGATCTAAAGTTTCGACACGACAGCCCGTTTGGACGCCGTCCTGTTGTTATTCATAAGAGGATGCATGTTTTAAATGGCGCAAAACATCACTGGAATCCTTTCTTTCTGCTTCCCCACACACCCCACTACACCCCACCCCGACCCCCTCACTCTGAACTTGTAACATGAAGTCAAATGTTTGCTGAACATGTCTGATAGTTTTGGCTGCACAGTCGCATTACACCTATTACTCCAGCGAGCTCTGCAGTCATGTTCTACCTTGCAGTGCAGAGATACGTAATGCAAAAAAATCACGCAATTACAGTACAGCTAAGATTTGTTAAATTGTGCTAATTCAATCCTCTGGGTTTTTTGTGATGCAGCAGAAAAATGCCTCTGGGCAATGAAATCTCTCAGAAAATATTTGGATTGCAGCTGGTTTGAAAGCAAAACATCCTCCCAACACAGCAGAACAGGACTCATTTCAAACACAGAGGAAGCTCAGGAATAATTCAGGGCTTGTATTTCACATTCAAATCAAACACCCGGTTTTGTTATTTTTTGCTTTTGACATATTGATGGATCTTCAATCGCTGAATACGAAATTAATAATAGTAAAACTGAAGTGTGTTTACACGGCCGTGAAATAATAAATCAGACTAAATATACAGTTTTTATGAACAAGCCTCTCAGTCCAGACAATAATAAACTCTGAGGACAAATACACACATATATACAGACATATAAATAAATATACACACATGTTTGTGTACACCCATGTACGCACATGCATGTACAGACAAACAAATGCACAATACATCTATAAACATATACGGGCATCTAAACATGGCATAAACAGTCACATTTCAGACTTCAAAGTTATTTACATTGTAGAAACTAATATTGTAGTTTGACAGTTTTACTGCTTCTTGATTCAGACTTGATGTGAGCTAATAAAATATGAGAGCTGTGTAATAACCTCTGATTTTCATCAGTTGTTCTGGATTTTGTATTCATTCAAAATATGGGTTTAACTCTTTAATGGTTCAAGATAATGTGCAGCATATATATAATTCATGCATAAAATAAGTTACGTTAGAAATGGTTAAAATGTACATTATAACTACTTTTGTCTAAGTTAGAACACAGGTTTTCCGCATGTGTCGCAAGTTTGGCTAATTTAGCGAGCTGGGCTGGACCAGCTGCACTGGCATTGGCTGTTTCTTCACCTGCATGGATGGGAGGAGCATCACCGGTTGCCATGGAGCATTTCCCTCAGACCCTAGACTGTGGTCCATCCATCACTGCTGTGCAGCTGCAGGCCGACGCGACGGAGCGATTTTTGGATTGTTCACTTCAGTCCAGGCCTTCTTCACAGACACGGAGCTGCCGCCATTTTGGCTCTTCTTACACATGCATTAGCTGCAGCCACAAGTTGTTCCCACACCGTCACGTTGTATTCATCATTTGGAGGAAGGCCTAACATGTTGATGAAGTATTGTCGTGCAGATCCTCCCAGGTGTGTTTGAGTGTGTGTGATCTGATTTGTTGTCCAGATCTGTCCTCACCTTTGCAACAGTGTCTGGTAAAAACATTGGAAATCGACGGAGAGTAATTCCCCATCAAGACATCAACATGATGGGTTATGGCAGTTTGCACTGGTTGTTTACCAATGCTACACAGTTGTAAATACCTAGACTCCCCTTTTTTTTCCATTTGCATTTTTTGGGAGGGAGAAAGCTGTGATGTGCTGTAAACGTCCTGCGTAGGTCTTTACAGACTCAGTGGGACATTTGCCTTTTCGTCTGCTGAGTGTTTGGTCTGTTTCCTAACAAACTCGATTTTACAGCCTGAGCCCAATTGGCCCCTGCAGACACATGCCATGCCAGTGACTTTATAAAAACCCTGTGAGTGTGTGTGTGTGTGTGTTGGGGGGGGTGTGATGTGTTGCGTTTGAAAATCCTTGAAATGCACTAATTGTTTGTCGAGTTATTTGCTTTTAAGCGCAGCCCTCCTGTTTTCGACAAATTGCAGCTGCGACAGACGGCAACAAGTGAGAAAGTCATCATTTATTTTCTGGACAGATGTTTGATGGAAACACAAAGTCCTCTGCAGCTTCGCCTCCATGCCTGGCGATCAAATATCAATCAGATCTGGGAAAGAGGAGATGAGTGTGTGATGGGTCGCAGGCCACACACGTTAAGAGAGACGGAAAAACAAATAAAAGAATTCACATTTTACTGTTTTTCTATTTGATCTCATCACAGTCACTTCAACTCGTTCTCTCTCTCAGTGGTTCAGTTTTTGTATCAGATGAATAGTTCAAGATTTTTTGGGAACACTCTTATTTGTTTTCCTGCTGAGAGTTAGATGTGAAAATCGATACCACTCCAACATCTGCATGGTAATTGTGCCGCCGCCCGCAGCCTGCAGCCAGTTAGCTTAGCATAGCTTAGGCAACCAGCAGAGACTCCAGGAAATCAATGCTCGCTGCCAGGAAATAATCCAGCACAAAGAACCTCATGAAAATCTGAGACTGTCCTGTACAATCAAAAAACCAGACCACAGGTTGTTTGTGCAGCAGGTTATTATCACCACATAGTTACATTTTGTTGCTAGGCGACATCTAGTGGTCGTAGTTTTTATAACAGGAGAAAAAGGGGCAATAATGCAGAATAAAGAGAGACAGACAAGAGAGTCCACGTCATTTTTCATCAAACTCATCAAATACACAATCCAAATCCAAAACGCTCTGGTGGACAAGTTGTGACCTGCACATTCACCACGCTATGAGATAATAACAGAACGTTACCACACAGAGTTGTTTTAGAGGGAAATTCATGCAAAACCACTGAAACGCATTTCCGTCGGGGCAGTTTTTGGGCAAGTAGTCTCTGTATTTCCCTCTAAAACAACTCTGTGTGGTAATGTTGTGTTATTATCTCATAGCGTGGTGAATGTGCAGGTCACAACTTGTCCACCAGAGCGTTGTGGAGTTGTTGGATTGTGTATTTGATGAGTTTGATGAGGGAAACCAAGAAATCCCATGAGCCTCCGTAGCGTAGCTCTGAGCAGCTCACGGCTCTGCTCCACCGTTCTAAAAATAGCTTGCACCGACAATTAAAGGTAACGAACCTACTGTATGACTATAGGGATTATGGTGATGGGACAATTTGCCAAAATGTTGAACTGTCCCTTTAAAAAAGAGCCATATGGATGTTCTTTCATGCATTTAACAGTGAAACACAATAAACAATAGTGTGGTTAATTTTCAGAACTTACTTACTTTCTATGAGTGTTTATTCTGCACAGTTATAATGCACTGTAATGTTTAGTTTTGACCTGCGACCTTCCACCATGATTCATTTTTGGTCCTTCACTGAGAAGAATTTGGCCACCCCAGCTTCACAGGTTACTGTTTCCAGTCTGCTGGCTGCAGCGTCTCGATGCAGATGTGACAACATAGACGTCAGATTATTCCTTTACAGTAATCAAAGCCATGATAATAATAATTCATGCATCCTCTAGGAAGCCAGCCGCCGGTTTTTATGAGTGTATCTGTGTTTCAGCACCGTGCGCTTGATGTCTCACTATCAACACAGTGTAGATTAAACCAGGAATGCCTCTCTCTTTGATCCGTCGCTCCTTCACTCACACACATGTGCTGCTGCCTGCTCCTCTCTCTTTAGTTGCTGTCAGATGTGACATCAAGATCTTTCCTTCTTCTCGCACTAATGACTAAACATGGCGTCGTGCAGCAGGAGCCCCCTTCCCCCCCGATGGCTGTGGAACATCTTATACTGAGTGACGTGATGGAGCTCAGCTTGAAGAGGACGTGAGAGGAGGAGGAGGAGGAGGAGGAGGAGGAGGAGGAGGAGAGCCATGTAGGGGCAGGAACAGGACTGAGGCACCTGCACAGAGTCATGAGGCCCTGATGGTGACTTATGGCGGCTGTCACCGATCCAGGGCCGTGTCCTTACTGTCACACTGTGATGGAGCCCAGAGAGATGCTTTATAATCCCCCCCCACACACACACACATATACACACACACACACATACACACGGAGCAAGGCGTGTTTTCTTTTCCCCCTCGGCCTCAGTGAAGTGACTCAGAGGGATAAACAGGACGGAAGAGGAAAACATTCATTAACTGAGACCGGCAACTTCATTAATACGGTTAAATAATATACAAATGCTTTTCATATCAGTTATGAATCAGTAACAGGAACACAGAGCCACACCGCAGCTGTCCGTGTTTACGGAAAAATATTTATCCAGTGTTGAAAATGAGAAACTCATTTACTGAAATCTCAGTTTTTGATATCCATGCACATGTTATATTCATTAACCATTATTAATCATTTACTTACCTCTTATTTATGAATATTTAACCTGCTTTATTACAAATCTATGCATGTTTTAAATCGCTTTTATGAGTTACATAATAACATTTATTGCTGGTTATTTGCCCATTATTAATGAGAACTCTCTGCATGTTTACACCCGTGTCTGTTTGTTTGTCAGCAGCGTATTACAAAAAGGAACTGAACCGATTTGCAGGCCGTTAAATTTTCCAGCAGATCCGGATCATTTAGTCCGAAACTGAATTTTGTGTCTCTCTAAAGTCTGGTGAGTGTTTTTCTAGTTGTTGTTGTTGTTGCGGTCGACTTTGTTTTTGTTAACCCATAACAAACACATTATAACGGGTGATCACTGATCATCATAGATGGACAGATAGATGCTTATTATAAGTTTAAAGAATAACTGCATGGACTTCCAGGGCTGAGATCACCGTGTTATGAGCTGTTATAATAAAGTTCAAAGACGAAGACACAGCGGCGGTGGTGGTGGTGGTGGTGGTGGTGGTGGTGGTGGTGGTGGTGGCGGTTTGATGAAGAAAACACACTTAATGAAGCCTGTCCATTAATCAGGCATCTGCTCCTCCTGCCCAGTTGTGCGGTCAGAGCAGGAATCCCTGGCATGTTGCGAGTGTGGTTTTTAAGGAGTGCTGGAGGCGGCGGCCGCCACCTCTTCAGTCTTGCTCAACAACACAATGGCGTCAACTCCCCTGAACGATCCCACTCAGACTCTTTCTTTCTTTCTTGCTTTCTTTCTTTCTGGGATGGCTGAGTGAAACCCATGGAGACACTGCAGAGTCCGTGGCATCCTGCTCTAATTAAAGGGATAGTTCACCCAAAATTGAAATGCAGTGCATGTCCATGTAACGGTTGCAAATGGATACCAACTGTCTTCGTAACAAAAATACACACCAAAAAACATCCAAATACCTCCATGATGCTCGTATGTAATGTCCGTCTTGTATTGAAGCCCCGAAATGCAAAATTGTCCCAAAAAATTTAAATAAGTCTATATTTCAAGCTTGTTTTGTAGCTTGCAGTTCATCCAAATTTGGCGAACCGGGAAGAGGAGCTTCAAGAAGCTTCCACTCCAAAACAAGCTTGAAATATGGACTTATTTAATTTTTTTCTGGACAGTTTCTTCAATACAAGATACATTCAGTACATACAAGCAGCATGGACGTATTTGGATGTTTTTTGGTGTGTCTTTTTGTTACGAAGACAGTTGGTATCCATTTGCATTTTTGGTCCTTCACTGAGAAGAATTTGGCCACCCCAGCTTCACAGGTTACTGGACATGCAGATGTGACAACGTATACGACAGATTATTCCTTTAACAGTAATTAAAGCCATGATAATAATAATTCATGCATCCTCTAGGAAACCGTTGGACATGCACTGCTACGCCGGGACCCCCTGTAACTCAGAGAAGCCGTGGATAACTCTGAAACTTCTCCCAGCCCTTAGTGAACATGAGGGTAGATAATGAGTGCAATGTGAATTTTGGGGGCGAACTATCCCTTTAAATAAAAAGGTTTCTGGGCTTTAAAAAAAAGAGGGTGAGTAGATAATGAGTGAAATTTCAATTTTGGGTGAACTATCCCTTTAATCAGGGGCGTGAGGTGAGATCAAACGACCGGCCCTGCATGCGCTCCCACGACCGGCCGGCTGCACGGCTGGGTGCGACACTGCAGCTTTATTTTTTTTGGACCATGGAGATAATGTTTATTCCTGTTGTTTATGATTTCATTTTTACTTTTATTAAAGGGATAAATGATGATAACCAAACCCACACATATCTGGCTGCCCTCCCTCCCTCCCTGCCCCTCCTCTCTTTTGTAATTGGAGGGCTTTATTAGTCCAGATGCTTTTTAAAAAGCTTGGGAATCTACAGCACAGTCTGTCAATTTCAACACCTGCGCTCCACTCCCTCATAAAAAAAGAAGGGGAAAAAAACTCTTTGCTTCACTCCCAAGGGTGATTTAAGGACACGTTAGCCGCTATCGCACCCTCCACCCCCCTTCTTCCCCTTGTAAGAAGTCATGTGTTTTGCAGGATGACCTCATATAGTGGAGATGAATGGTGCAAAAAAGGCCTGAAAGCGTTGACCGTGAACCTCAGATTATTACGCTGTTGACTTAATGGGACAAACATTCGAATGTCTGGATTATTGTAAACCACTTTGTTGTTTTTTAACTGCTCAAAGATGTCAGCTCGCCTTCAGAGAAGTTCAAACATCCCGTCGAAAAGCTCGTCTTGGACACCTGCCTCAGATTCGTATCAAGCTGCACCGCCATCGTCGTTGTCGTGCTCCCAAACAGCCTCCTTATTATTCTCAGCTGCGATAATTATGACGGAGGAAACTGACATTTACTGACAATGTAAAGTTTTCTGTGCGTGAAAAGTTCTTTTTAGTTACTCAGAGCAAATGAAAGCTGGATCTTTATTGACCCTTCACTGTGTTTCACGTCCTACATTAACACCTGGGTGACCTTCTGTGAGGCTGAGGATGTATGCGCCTCCACTTCTCCTATATCAGCAGACTTATGTGCCCGCGATGTGCACTAAAACTTTAAATGAAAAACCTGTTGACATGTCCGCGGGGACCGGACGAGAGCCTGTGGGACTGCACTTCTCTCTTCGGCTCAGCTGGCCCGATAGCTAACGGGCTGCCATGAGGTGTTTAATGGCTGTGTGAAGTTCCCACAGGGGGGACGGCTGCTGGGAACATGGATGAATCCGGCCCCCTCACTCCCTCCTGCTCTACAAACACAGTGATGGATGAAACAGGCTGGAGCCTACCTCGGCTTTTATTTATGGGAGCAGAAAGCGCTCTCCCCGTCTGTCCGCACACGGCGCAGTGAATGCCATTACATGTTGTAGAGGAAAAAAAAGACAGCTGACATTGAAATGAACTACACGCTTGTAACAGTTCTCTTCTGGAGATGGGAAGTGATTGCAGTTTTGTAATATGGACATACCAGAGGTGGAAGCAAGACAGACCACCAGAACTATCCCGAGCGCCGTCTGCTCTTCCAATCATGGTAATCGTCGTCCACGGGGCTGCAGATCCGCAGGTCCACCGAGCCCCTGCAGGGTCGCCGTGTTGACTCTGCAGTGGCACCGAGTCTGAGCGAGACAGGAATGAAAGGAAACCGGAAGCTGAACGTTACACAAATATGTGATTAGACCTGGTCATGGAAGCATTCAACTACTTCTACTACTGTGACTGGTGAGCACATGTAGACAACTGGCAGACACTACAATTTACACACTTCCCCTGAATGCCTTATTCAGTGTATTGGTGGCTGCAACATTTGACAGATGTCTCTAGAAAAAAAAAGTGAGATGCTGTGTGTTTCAGATGCACCACACCAAAAAAATGACAGATGCTTCTAACTTGTACAAAACTGGCAGATCCTACACTTTAAAGTGTCCCTTTAATCCCATCTCTTAAATGCACCAATTGTATGAAAAATAAATAATTGTAAAAATGAAAACAACTGGCAAATGCTACAATTGGCAGATTTCCCCTGAATATCTCATCTGTCAAAAGAAAATAAAAAGAAAGAAAAGAAGAAAATGGACAGATGCTGCACTGAAAAGAAAAGACATCCCTCAAACAACACTTAGAGGCTACAATTTACAGATGTTCCTTGAAAGTCTCACATGCAGAAACTTGCTGCAGCGTACAGCATCAGTGGCTGCACAGTGAGGGGTTTTAGGGCAACAGCACGGACTGTAAAGAGCCTTTATGGGAGATTTAAGAGGGTTTATAGTTCAAGTTGCAAAATGTACCGATATCAGGGGCCACTGGGATCCTCATGGCCCTCCGGGGCCCCAAAACTTCTCCTTACAGCTCTGCTCCGCTGCCTACCTGAGGAACTTCACAGCTCAACCGTTTGCAGGAAGTTATCTCCACCATAAACTTCTCCTTCTTTAGTGGAGCAGAGTGAACTGCACCAGAGGAGGTGAGGCAAGAGCTAATGATGCTAACAATGATGCTACATTAGCTTCGTCCTCCAGGCACCTGCGTCTCCGTTTCATGAAAGGTTGTTTAGAGTATCAAACTTTATCAGGCAACGGAGTTAATGCACCGGTCAGTGAGTTTGTTTTGCTGTTTGAAGTGGTGCACCAGGAGATTTTTTTATTGGTAAGCTTCTCTACAAGACTGCGTGGCTGCAGGGATTTGCAGCAAAGAGAGCAGTAGAGAGGTCAGTCACTGATGTTGATAAGGTTTGGCTCCGAGTCGGCGTTCCAGTTCATCCCAAAGGTGTTGACGGGGTTAAGGTCGGGGCTCTGTGCAGTTTCAGAACAAAGCTGGAAGAATATGATCAGAAACAGCATCGTTGGCTGAAGAATTAAGATTGCTTGTAACTGGAACAATGAAAAAAAAAGTGTCCATATACTTTTGGCGACAAGCTGTAAGCACGGGTGGCGTCCTGGTCCTGGGTGGGCCGCCCGCTGGTGCCTCAAACTGTGACCTGAGCCGTTTCAGATTCAGAGTCTGGTCCCACAGTCTGATGAGGGTCTTGGCTCCGGCCGGGCTTTACAAGATGGTCTGCATTTTTGAGGACTTTAAAAGGACTACACAATAGCGTGCACAAAGTGGGCCCTCCACTTCTGGAAATCCTTTAACACACAAAAACAAGTGTTGTGTTTAACATTGTCTGGTATTCGATTACAAAACACGTTAAAAAAAAAGTTAATCGGAAAAGTATGATCGGAATTGTAAATTGTGCAGCCAGTTGCTTATGCGATTCAGTTTCAAGACTTCAATAAGTTTTTCATCACCGTCATCCCAGGCTGAGTCGGAGTCAGAGCCTGAACCAGACGCAGAACACATCACTGGTATCGCAGACGCTGCTGCAGCGTCTGAGCCGCGTGATTAACTGTTGACACAACAGCAATCAGGTTTAATTCACTGCATCCATTTCTGAATTTGCTTTGTTCTTGCCAAGCGGCTGCAAACTATGATCGATCATGTCATAAAAACCTCATCCCCACTGATGTAGCTGCACTTTTTTTTTTTTTAAAGAAGGTGTTTGGCCTTGCAGTCTGGCAGCCATATTTCATTTGGCACCGAGGCATGTTATTCAGATTTGTTGGAACAAAAAAAAAAAACAACAACTTGATTTCTTTTCTGTAAGCACAAATACTGCAGATACATGCAAGTTTTGTTCCAAAGTCAATGAGACTCTATGGGTGCTGCTGTTTTTCCCTGATATTTGGTCAATGGAGGGACCATGCACAGTAGCCTGCATTTAATTATCTACACTATACTCTTCTAGGTCACTTGTCCGCAAAAAGGGCCCAGAGGCATCTGCTGTGTCAATCATCTCTCCCTCCCTCTTCCTAACTACACTACTCTCCTCTTCAAGCGGACGTAGAAAACACAACCGTCATCATCTTCATCTTCCTCTTCCTGCTGCGCCGGACACGCTGCTGCCGACTGAGGCGGCGACGTCGACGCACGTGAAACGGACCGAGGCCGCTGAAACTCAGGCATCTGAAGAGAAAACACTCACTTTCTGAGATGTTGCTCGAAGCTGAGAGTAGTATATCATCGTAAACAAAGCAAAGCAGAAGGAGAAAGCAGGGAGTTTGCCCTTGAGTCGTGTCCCAGGCGCTTTCTTTTTTCCCGCTGATGTCGGTGAGAATCTGGAGACGACGCAGACGCTTACGGTTGAAAATGGAAAAAGCTCCCCGCAGATAGACAGATGGCAGACTGTTGAGTCATAAAAAGAGACACTTTCTCAGAGGGCTCTCTACGAACAATTAGCTTTAGCTGTCAAAACTAATAATTCGGCCCACGCCCGAGGGTCGGGCTCCTCCGCTCTCACACCGCACATCGCCCTGACAAGAAGAGCTTTTCTATGAGAAAAGTCAATGCCACATTTGATAGCCATGCCCAGCTATCAATTATGCTGCTGTTTGTTGAGCAAAGTCAGACTTTTTCCTCCGTTTTTTTGAAGGAAAGATTAAGTTTCTAAGGAAAATATTACTTTCTAATGGCTGCAGGGTTTGACAGATCCTCCCTGAATCATCTGTTTCACTCAACAAAAAAAAAGACTCGGGGGATATTATTTTTCACACACCACAGAGATCTGACGTTCCTTTCAAGGGACCGTCTTCACAAACCCGACTGGGTCAAGAGAGACTAGCTAGCTGGGACTCTGAACCAGGACCAACCAGCCAGGCCTTCAGCTCCAGAGGCTCTTTGACATCCGATAAGGGCAGGGGAGCTGAATTGATCCTCATCTTAAACTCTCCTAAGCTGAGGAGATTGTGGAGATATTACACACACACACACACACACACACACACACACACACACACACACACACACACACACACACACACACACGAACGAACCAACAACGGCCACACAGACAGGAAGCAATCTGGAGAAGAAAAACTGTCGCCTGATTCATTTTTGCAAAAATAAAACAGCTTCCATATCAGGAGTAGGAGGTGGTGGGGGGGGGGGCCTTTGCAAAAAGTAGTTTATTAAAGTGTACTACAAGTATACTCATTTTATACTAAAACTGAGGCAGTATACTTGGAAGTGTACACTAGGAGTATAGATGAGTGTACTTGTTGTATACTTTGAAGTGTACTTCTTTTGTAAACTTAAAATGGCCTATAAAGTATACTTTAATCAGCTAAAATGTGGACTATAAGTATATACTTTGTACACTAGGAGTATATAGATGAATGTACTTGTATACTTGCAAGTGTACTTCTTTTATAAACTTAAAATGACCTATAAAGTATACTTCAGTAAACTAAAATGTGGACTAGAAGTATATACTTTGTACACTAGGAGTATATAGATGAGTGTACTTGTTGTATACTTTGAAGTGTACTTCTTTTGTAAACTTAAAATGGCCTATAAAGTATACTTTAATCAGCTAAAATGTGGACTATAAGTATATACTTTGTACACTAGGAGTATATAGATGAATGTACTTGTATACTTGCAAGTGTACTTCTTTTGTAAACTTAAAATGGCCTAAAAAGTATACTTTAATCAGCTAAAATGTAGTCTAGAAGTATATACTTTGTACACTAGGAGTATATAGATGAGCGTACTTGTTGTATACTTGAAAGTGTACTTCTTTTGTAAACTTAAAATGGCCTATAAAGTATACTTTAATCAGCTAAAATGTAGACTAGAAGTATATACTTTGTACACTAGGAGTATATAGATGAGCGTACATGCTGTATACTTGGAAGTGTATAAACTAAAATGATATACTTTAATCAGCTAAAATGTAGACTAGAAGTATATTTGTACACTTATATAGATTGTATACTTGGAAGTGTACTTCTTTTGTAAACTTAAAATGGCCTATAAAGTATACTTTAATCAGCTAAAATGTAGACTAGAAGTATATACTTTGTACACTAGGAGTATATAGATGAGCGTACTTGTTGTATACTTGGAAGTGTACTTCTTTTGTAAACTTAAAATGGCCTATAAAGTATACTTTAATCAGCTAAAATGTAGACTAGAAGTATATACTTTATAAACTTAAAATGGCCTAGTATATAGGTGAGTGTACTTTGTTGTATATAGATGAGTGTACTTGTTGTATACTTGGAAGTGTACTTCTTTTGTAAACTTAAAATGGCCTATAAAGTATACTTTAATAAACTAAAATGTGGACTAGAAGTATATACTTTGTACACTAGGAGTATATAGATGAGTGTACTTGTTGTATACTTGGAAGTGTACTTCTTTGCAAACTTAAAATGGCCTATAAAGAATACTGTGGACTAGAAGTATATACACTAGGAATATATAGATGAGTGTACTTGCTGTAACTACTGTATACTTTAATAAACTAAAATGTGGACTAGAAGTATATACACTATATAGATGAGTGTACTTGCTGTATACTTGAAAGTGTACTTTTATAAACTTAAAATGTTCCAATTTAGTCCAAAGAAGTATTAAATTAGTATTCTTTCTAGTACAGTATGTTACAAGTGCACACACAAGCATTATACTTAATAAAATGAACTTCAAGTATATACAGTAACTTTTTGCTAGGGGGGGAAACTGATCGTACCCAGTATCAGTGTACATGTATGTATTAGAGGAATATTATCAAGATGTGGGGTTGTAATGCTATACGCCAGCCGCCCTAAAATAACCCCCTCAGCTGAGGAACCATGACATAAACATACAAACAAGCAAAAAGGCACCGTCCTGTCTGTGGAAGTAGCCATAAACCCCGCAGGGAAAAAACTCCAGTTTGTTGTTCTGGGACGGAGAATACGCCACTGTTTACTTCTGGATCTGACAGTGCCAGTGAACTGAGCTCGGTGTCTGTGGTTTTCCAAGATAGGCCACAGCAGATAACTATCCTCTCCTCCTTCAGGCGAGAGGGTAAGAGAGCCGTGGAGCTGAGGCAGCAGCAAGCAGCCGGCAGCAGCAGCACGAGCCGAGCGGTGATTTAATGCCACGGATATTAATTCAAGTCAAATAAGACAAAGATGCTGTTGTCATCAGGCAGCTCCTGTCCAAAGAGCTTTGTCATCATCGTCCGTCAGAATCAGCTGTAAAATTTATGAGCACGAGGGAAAGGGAGGGGTCCAGGGAGGCTGGCATGGCACCGCCGCTTTAATACCATCGGCATCATTGTGGTCGGCGTCGATGACATCAAGAGAATTGGTTTGATTCATTCTCTGTCTATAAGGGTTGAAAATGTGAAAAAACAAAAAAATGGGGGGAGGTTTTTGGGTTTAAAATACTGACTACTGCCTGTCATAAATCTGTTTCTCATGGGCTGCGTAATCCCCAACTTGCCATGTCCACCACCCACCCACACAAAAAATACTTA
The DNA here is from genome assembly GCA_030347415.2 of Decapterus maruadsi. NCBI lineage: Eukaryota > Metazoa > Chordata > Actinopteri > Carangiformes > Carangidae > Decapterus > Decapterus maruadsi. The sequence goes on along the minus strand of CM064888.1, from coordinate 3,493,352 downwards.
TAACTCCCGTTTAAAAATGATACGCAGCAGATTTAATTGTTTCTCGGCGCTCTTAAAGGAGGCGAGCTTTAACGATCCCTCTATTCCGTTTACTTTCTCTAGAAACGCCTGCTGAATTAACTCGCCTTATTGGAAACATGCGTCGTCGGCTGAGCTCAAGTGCTTTGGGTGACCACCAACTTCAGTGGGACATGACTCAGTGCATTTTCTGCGAGGCTATGCTACAGTATGCTACAGGTTAAACCTAAACGCTAGTGCGGACATGTGTCCAATATGGAGCTGAAATTGAAGAGACAGCTCCTCCCATTACTCAATAAATGGATCCAGTCTGCTCAAGCAGCATCTGGAGATGACTCGGCTGCTGATAGAGAAACTCCTGAATGCCACAGAATGAAGCCGACATACTTTAGACATGATGAGACGCAGCAATTACGGTACTTCGAAGCCATTTTATATGCTCCACCCTGGGAGGGAGAAAAGGGAGGGAGGGCTAAACTGAGCTGAGCTGGGCTGGGCTGGGCCTGCGAAGACCCGGGTCACTGTTGGCCTGGAGGATGACCGGTTGACAGCGAAGCGGTGAAGTGAGTCAATGGGAATTTGTCGTAAGTGTTGAAACTTCTTGAACACGTCTGTTCTGTGGTTTTACTTCTGTCAGCCTTAATCTGACGAAACTGTCCTCTGCCTTCACAACCAGTTTGTCGAACCAGTGTTTTTCACCACCATTAAAAACCAAATACACACGAGTCACGACCCAAGGTAAACTGCTAAAAACCCTGATACTGACACTGAAGGATTGCAAGCAGTGCCAGCTTTCTGTCTTTTGTCATTTGAGCCTCATTCTGCAGCTCGTTTTTGTCTGCTAGCTAAATATTGTAGCTAGCTTATATTTCCCTCCAAAAACAGTTCAGTGTCTCAGTTTAAATGTTGAATGTTGTGGTTTCACATCTTAAACTTTTGAGCTTGAGATCTGTGAGAGAATTTGTTACTAAAACCTTAAACCTCTGACGTTTCTGTGACGTCATTCTCTTAAAGGGATAGTTCAACATTTTGGCAAACTGGCCCATCGCCATAATCCCTATAGTCATAGCAGTAGGTTCATTACCTTTAATTGTCGGTGCAAGCTGTTTTTAGAACGGCGGAGCAGAGCCGTGAGCTGCTCAGAGCTACGCTACGGAGGCTTATGGGATTTCTTGGTTTCCCTCATCAAACTCAACAAATACACAATCCAACAACTCCACAACGCTCTGGTGGACAAGTTGTGACCTGCACATTCACCACACTAATAATGGAACATTACGGAGCTGTTTTTAGGAAAATGCAGAGTCAGCTTGCTGAAAAACTGCCCCTGAAGGCAACATGCATCAGCAGTTTTGCAAGAATTTCCCTCTAAAACAACTCTGTGTGGTAACGTTCTGTTATTATCTCATAGCGTGGTGAATGAAAGGTCACAACAAACCTACATGAGTTTGATGAGGGAAACTATGACTATCGGGATTATAGTTTGCAATGGGCCACTGCTATGACTATAGGGGTTATAGCAATGGGCCAATTTGCCAAAAATGTTGAACTATCCCTTTAAACAGACTCGAGTAGCAATAAATTGGGTGTAGCCTAAATATTGCTGCATGTCTTCTGGCTGTATCATCCCTTTGCGAACCATAAAGACCTCAGCTGAAGTGCATCCCTATAGTCTGCACTTAAGGTGACTTTAATTGCAGCTGTAAAAGTGAAATGAATGAATGAAATTAAAGTATACGGCATCATTTAATCAAACACTTTTCCAAACAGCCTTTTGAGAGCCAAAGTCATAACGTAACAGGCTAATGTCCACCAGCTTTTGCAGCATAATGCAATTTCACATTCAGTATTTATTTCATTGGTCCATTGAAAAAATGAATCATGCTCCTGAGGTTTTATTTTCTTTTTAAGACAAATTGGCATCCGATACGGCTCTGACTGCTAGAAACAGAAAACCTAAAACATTTGCTCGGTGAAACTACTACAGCATCCATGAAAATTTATAAGTGCAGTAGCACGTGGACTTTATGTCATCATAACTTGTTGGTGGTTGTAAAACTCACCAACGTGCTTTAACATGTATAATCTCTGCTGCACTGTTCAGTCCTATAGCTGCTGCTGCACTAACCATGGCCTGCAAAACTCTAAGGCTCATGGGAAATGCAGTTTGTGCAATAGTTCAGTTTGGTCCATGTACAACATAACAGTTTACCACACATCACATGCTTGGACAGTTTAATTGCTTGCGTGGAAGTGACCTTGCTCGTGTCAGTTTCCCCAGTTCCGCTGACCTCAAGCTAATTACAGACTGACAGGTTGTGTAAACTCTTGATGTTACACGTGTTAGTTCGGCCCTTAACATGGCCCCAATCAGTCTCACACACACACACACACACATATAAAAGTGAACATACACCAGATAGTGTGCAGCAGCAGGCAGCTACACCTGACACGTGTGAACTTCATCTAACTCGGTATGAAAAAAGTTTGTAAGTTGACATTGAACTTTTGTAGCTGCACCATAAATAACTGCATTTTTTTTTTTTTTTTTTTTGAGCGGAAAGTTCTTATTTGTACAAACACAAGCCCTGAGTTAATATTTTCATTGGTATTTCTGCAAGACATAAAGTCCATAAGGTGATGATTAAGCATGGAAATGCACTCTGCCTCCAGAACCTCGAGGCTCGCTGTGGTTGTTTAGAATTGTTTGTTGACAACCCTGTTTCCTATCCTCTGCACCTCCTCTTGTCCCGAGCACATATGGTTGGCTCGCCTCTCTACATGCCTGGCCTCGGCTGAGAGACCGAGGCTTACATGGCTCAGTAGAAACCCCCTGACCCGTGTCATGCTACTGTCCATCTTTAGGGGGAGAAGAATGAAAAAAATGTCACCCACTTCTAAATGTCTTCATGGGCACCCAAAAAAAAAACAACATGATTCGCTGAACCCAGGTGGATGTCTTTGCTTGCTCCTCGTCTCCTCGTCCTCCTGACCCCGGCGTCTCCCTTCCCTGCTGAGGATTACACTCTCAGCTTGCAGGGAAACACAATCCACCTTCCAAAGAAGAAAAAAAAAAAAAAGGAGGCTGCTTCGACGTCGTTAGTTGAACTTGTGCTTTCGGCGTTCCTCATTCCTTTAGGGGCAGCCAGCAGACGTCTCTTCTGGTTTCCATTTGTTTTAAGCTATTAGCGCCGCCGCTCATGACCTGATAAGGGAGTGGTTGGTGAAGCACAAACATCCGTCTCCGAGTACATCAGTCATTGTCCATATGTGTTTGACTCGAAGCGATAATATCCGCTCCTGACTAAAAGAGGCCTGGAAGTGAAACGACTGAGCCGTATAGAAGTGACTTTATGTAATCATCAACCGATCAAGATCTGGATGTTTTTTGCATGTTATAGTTTGTTTTTTTTTAAAGAAAATATGTCTTGACAAGACTGCAGCATTGTTAAAGGGATAGTTCAACATTTTGGGAAATTGGTCCATTGCCATAACCCCTATAGTAGTAGGTTTGTTACCTTTATTTGTTGGTGCAAGCTATTATTAGAACGGCAGAGCAGAGCCGTGAGCTGCTAAGAGCTATGCTATGGAGGCTCATGGGATTTCTTGGTTTCCCTCGTCAAACTCATGAAATACAAAATCCAACAACTCCAAAACGCTCTGGTGGACAAGTTGTGAGCTGTACATTCACCACACTAATAATGGAGCATTACGGAGCTGTTTTTGAGGAAAATGCAGAGTCAGCTTGCTGAAAAACTGCCCCTGAAGGCAACGTGCATCAGCAGTTTTGCATGAATTTCCCTCTAAAACAACTCTGTGTGGTAACGTTGTGTTATTATCTCATAGCGTGGTGAATATGCAGGTCACAACTTGTCCACCAGAGCGTTGTGGAGTTGTTGGATTGTGTATTTGATGAGTTTGATGAGGGAAACCAAGAAATCCCATGAGCCTCCGTAGTATAGCTCTGTGCAGCTCACGGCTCTGCTCCGCCGTTCTAAAAACACCTTGCACCGACAATTGAAGGTAACAAACATACTGCTATGACTATAGGGATTATGGCAAGGGGACAATATGCCAAAATGTTGAACTATCCCTTTAAGCCATTGAAGTGCACAGGCAGCCGACCAAGCGCTTTTATAGAGGAGTTTGTTCCTCTGGCATGTGAGAGTTAAGTGCTCTGCAAGCTATGAATGTCACCTCCAGTCAGTTTCCACTGTTGTTCTTTTTTTTCCCGCCTGTTTGCTTCAGAGTGATGGATACAACTGGCAAAAACAACACGCATCAGTCAAACACGTCTTTATTTGCAGATGATGCACGGTCTGTTTTATTTGACTGTCTCTCTCTTCTGCGTCTGGCACGACATCAGTTACGTCTGTGTTGACAGCGTCTGAGCCGTTCGAGTGGCTTCGGCCTCTCAGACAACTCTCTGGCGATGTGCTAAACAATAACCTGGCAGTGAAGCTGAAATTAGATATTTTTTACCATTCCATTATGTGAGTTCAAAGGAGAAGACGAAGAAAACATGCAACTTTGTACGGCTGCGTCTTTAACGTTCACCCGTCTCTGTGGAGTTGAAGACGTGGCGGGACGGGAGACGGAGAGTTGATTATCACGCTGCAGCAGCAGCGAGAGCAGAGCAGGAGGAGGGAGGCTTTGCTGGGAAACGGTGATTATCTTAAGAAATTGTCAGTTGCGGAGATGAGCCGAGCGCAGACTGAAGGGCTCTGGGTGAGCGAGCGCAGGGTAAATCTCCTTCTCTGGTGCAATCCTATCATTTCTTTTCTCCCCACATTTGGACAAAGAAGGGAAAAAAAAGCCAGTTATCATTTATCATGGTCAGTGTGTCACTTCTATAAATATTCATTACCGAGGCAATGACTCAACCAGGAATTGTTTGCGAACTCTTGGCGTTATGTGTAAGCTAATTGAATCCGGTTCCTGACACTGCGGACCCTCGAGGGGTCGACGTCTACTCTGCACCTGGTATTAGGAGCCTCGCTCACTGATGACACCGACATCAGGGGCCCGAAAAACGAACGTCGTTTGTTGGGAATCAATCACGGCAGAGTCGACGCTCCTCGGTTGCAGCCTTTAAGCGTTCCCCAGGTCTGGTCCGGGCCCGGGGTCACTCGCGGGTCGTTGTTGACGACGTGTAGCTTCGTGCGCGCTAACGCGGGGCAGATGCTTTGTCAGCATCGATATTCTGCAGTCAGGGTCCTGCTCCTGTTTTCTTGAGTTTCTGTTTTTGGGGGGGAAACTCTGCGCTGCTGCTGCGTGCTCGCTGCCTGAGTAAAAAGCATGGCATGTCTGTTTTCTCCTCTGGAAAACAGGGCTTGAAAATGACATAATGACTGCATATTATGGGGTGATGTAGTGAAATTCAATATCGACTGTTCTGCAGTGGCACGAAGTTCTGCTTCTCGGTTGCTACAGCGATTTCTCTGTTTTGTGTTTACAGTAGAGTTTTATTCGACTCTTTAGAGGAGCCCCTTGTCCTGGTAATTAAAAATTACACTTGCATATAAAACTTAAGCATAAACACCTCATCTGTGCTGTGGTGGTGTGTTTTTACTCAAGGACTGGATTGTGTAACTCCCCTTCGCCTCGCTGCAGCTTCTTCAGTTTCAGTGCAGCGCTGCAGATACGACAAAAGCATCCGCACAAATATAAAGCGAAGGAGAAGAAGAAGAAGAAGAGGAAGAGGAGGCCTCGAGGGAGGAGAGGCAGAGAGCGGTGATGCTGAGTGGCGGCCATGGCTCATATCCACCCTCATAAACAAAAGAAACGTCGGTGGTGATGATGCAGAAATCTCGAGAGATGAAGAACTGAAGATTCGCTCTCAAGACAACAACGATGGTGAAACCTCCGCGTCCTTAAATTCCTGGAGTTTCTCAGCATGCACACAGAAAAAGACAAAAAAACGCCACTTTTTTTTTTCAAATATATCTTCCTTTACTTTATTCATGTACTGTACAGTATTTCATTTCCAAAGTCTCTATCATACTATATGACAATAATGGCTATTTACTACAAAAAAAAAAGGTTGCATAAATAATTTAAATGTGGAAATAAAAAATAAATATGCAGTTCATTCTTTATTACAGTCCTTCTTTCCCTCTTGAACAGCCCGTCACGTGAGGGCACCGCTGCACAGGACCACACAGCTCTCAGCTCTTACACGATAATAACCCCCCCTCCCCTCCCCTCCCCGCCCCTCCCATCCCCACCCTGCCTTTCCAGTTGCTATTTCAAAACATAGAAGTCGGAAATAAGAAAGCAAACATTGTCAGTAACAGTTTTTTTTTTTAAAGGAAAACCAGGAAGCAACACTGACAATATGCGGAAACATTGTGGAGTTTTTCTTCTTCGTGAGGTTCGGTCCCGTTCCGAGGCGTCGCGCTGGAGGAAGGAGGTTGGGTCGTCAGCGTGTTGACAGACAGCGGGGGTATCGCCGCTTCCTGTTCCCCCTCCGTAGCATCAACACAACGATAAAAAAACTGAATTATTGTTATCATTGGGGTATTTTTACTCCTATCTTTCCTGTCTGAGCTATTTACAGAGCGATGCAGAGAGGTGTTCTCGAGTCTTGCAGGCTGACATGACACAACAGAGGGTTTTTTTTTTTTTTTTTTTTTTTTGGCCGTCGGTCGGTGGCTGATCGCTGCTCTATTTGGCCCGATGCAAAAGAATTCCGGTGTGGGCGTGTTGGAGAGCGCTCGCTCTGCCCCGAGGTAACAACAGCACAACAACAACCATGCACAGTTTCTCTTCTGATGCCTCCTCCTACACACATGTGCACTTTTTTTTTTTTTTTGTACACGGCGATTCCAGCAAACAGGAACTGGCTGGAAGGAAATGGGTTTTTATGACTCAAATGCTAACACAGGAATGGGCTCATTTAGTAATTAAGAGGAGTCACAGGAATGGCCCAGTGCCCCCCTGTGGAGCTAGCGCTGAGAAAACCACTCTCTCCTCACTCTCTGTGTGTCTGCTCGTGGGAAATGGGCCAAACTGGTTCCAGTGCTGGTTCGGTGCTGAACTCTGGTGCCTCCAAAGGACCAGTCGGCTTTCCCACTGGTTAGGAGCCGCTCCTGTCTTGTGTTTTGATATGAGCGTTAGCTGCTGTTAGCCACCGCCTGTAGCTCAGCTAGTTAGCTTCAACTTTGTTTACATCGATAAACAAACTTAAAGGGACAACGAGGAGTTTCTCCATCGGCAGAACGAATATTAATATATTAATGTGGATGAATCTACGTTACCCACACTTGTTAATGGGCCCATTTTCGATAAATATATCGTTTTGTTTCTATCGTTATTTCGTTATTATTAGTTGTGGTCCGCAACTGACAAGTGGTGGTTTTGCGGACGCTGCCGAATCGCCGTCTATGGTTGGAACTACGGCTGTATCTGATCGTCTTCGAACCTCTGACTTTAATTCTTGATGAATGAAAACATGCTTTTCCAAATCTCCTCGTTGTCCCTTTAATACGTCGCGATATTGTGTCTGCATATCTTAGCGCTGGTCTTGTTGCTACGGTAACCCCGCTGCCAGCCAGCCCCTGGAAGAACCGGTTGTTGTTGAACTGAGTTGGTGCTGGTCTGGAACCAGTTTTAAAGAAACCAAGAGAACCGGTGCTTCGGCAGTGGAAAAGCAAAGAACCGGTGCTAAGCAGGCACTGGCTCCGAACCAGCACCGGAACCAGCTGGGTGGAAAGAGAGGGGGGGTTGGGGGGAGGCGATGAGCGAGGCCTTTACTGGGCTGTCAGGGAGCCTGCATGGACACGGCATGGGCCAGGCCCCCTCGGCAAAACTGTCAACATCCCACCGTCCGAGCCCCCAGAGCTGCCACCGTCTCCTCCAAGAAGAGAGATGGATTACAGCCACTCTGGAGCAGCAGATACACCTCTCCAGCTCTAAACGGACGGAGCCGCGTTGCCGTGCAGCTCTGCATCCGCTGGATGTTTGTACAGATGGGCCCGCGGCCTCGGGGAGTACTTCTCATTATGCTTAAATGAAATCTGGTGGAGTTGCAAGACGAGAGAAACCGAGACCGAGACCAGGGAGGTTTTCTTTTCTGTTTTTGTGTGTTTTTTTGTGTGTTTGTTTTCTTTTTTAGAGCTGTGATATCAGATACATTTAGTCCGACGTGGTGCAACATCTCCTGACCAGTCACAGTCGCCATGGCGCTGACTCATGCAAATAAGCAAAAGTTCACAAATGTGCTGACAAGAAGGATGACGTGACGCCAGCCCCAGCAGTTAGCTTATGAATGTCTCCTGCATCTCCTCCCTATCTGGAGGAGACATGTTGTGTGTCTGTGTGAAGTGTGTGGAGTGTTGTATTTGTGTGTGTGTCTGTGTGTGTGCGTGTGGGTTTCAGTCTGCAGCATCAGTACGAGTTTCCCACCAGCGGCGTGTTGTTCTTTTTCCGGTCCTGAGACTGCGAGCGACTGTGCTTCTTGTTGCGCTGCGGCTTGGGCAGCTCCTTGGCCACCGACTGGTTGTGGTGAGGCCTGAAGCGCTTGCACTTGCAGGAGGTGACCACGCGGATTTTGTAAGTCCGTGTGTTGCCGTTGGGACACTGCAGCTGGACCCTCCGTGTCCGGGAGTGCGCCGGGATGCAGCGGTAGTCCGAGCCGTTGCTGCTCCTCCACCACTTGCCCCGGCCGATGGAGTTGGGCATGAGGTGGGCCGGCATGCACTGGCCCGAGCACACCAGCTCCCGGACGGGTTTGGCGCTGCGGCAGGATCCGTCGGTGATGTAACGGGTGGAACGCAGCTCCCTGCAGCTCAGCTCCGAGGCACCTGGGTAGAAGAGCAGGATATCACCGTTACACTCGTGGCTTCGGCCCAAAACAAACACTTTGATGCGCCGCCGCACACACCGAGAGGCGGGACAGGTTAACCGCTTCGGTCCTCGATTCCTGCTCATGAGCTCAACCGTTGTGTTATTATTTAGTTAGAAAAAGGAAAAGAAAAAAGAGGAAACAAAGGAGCCAAAGAAAACTGGAGCAGGCAGCACATTCTCATTTCCAGTCGACACGTTGTGCAACACAAAAAGTGCAGCCGAAAAATTTCACCTTTCGCTTAATTCAACAATTTGTGCAGTTTTAAAGAGGGCAGTTTGAACCCCGAGGAGATCAGATGGTGAGATTGTGTATCTGATTCATGGTGCGATCATTAGCTGACGATGGAGGCTTCACAAAAGAAAATCCAGCTGGCAGCAATCAGCTGATAGCAAATCCAGACCAGAGGGCCATTAAACAGCTCAATCAAACCTAATGGAGGTTTTTTTGGGGGGGCGAGGGGGCGCTGGAAGGGAAAAGCTGGCACAGGACGAGCGCTGGCCCTCAAGGAAACGTATGTGGTGATGGAAGAGTAAATAGCTGTCTGGTTATTTTAAGGCAGCGCTAAGTTGCAACTGTACAACTTTTTGAAAGCGACTGGAGATCAGCCAGACTGATTTGAAACAACGCGCTCGGCCTGTAATCCTATACGTCAGCCACAGCTTTTTAACGGCACTGCGCATGAGTTATTGTCCTGTATGTGTGTATGTGTATGTGTGTGTTTTTTACAAGCAGTGTGTAAAAAAGACGGGCAAAGAGGAACCGTCGGTTAAGAAATGATACACTCGGAGAGGGATCTGTTTTCCTCTGTGGCTTTCTTCGCAAAAAAAAAAAAGGGCTGAACAAAGGATTTATGTGAGGTGACTTCTTTTCTTTTTTCCCTCCCCATGAGAACCTGATCTAGTGTTATTCTTGCCGGGGCCGTCGCTGAAGCCACCGCAGCACACACACACATACTTAGCGAGCGAGGGGCAGTGGTTTTGTTTTGTTACCAATTACCACAGGTTGTCTTGTTCACGTTTCCTGCTCGGCTCTCGACTCGTCAGCCTGAGGAGAGGCTCCACTAATGAGGGGCGGCCTGCAGAGGAAGGGGAAGAAGCACCACACGCTAAAGGAGACCACTGTCAGGGGTTTTTGCTGGGCTGCAGCTGGAGGAGGGGGGGGCGAAAGCCTCCGAGACGGACGAACGGAGGAAATAATCCCTGTGAAACCCATCACATATTCCTGTTTATCCATATGAAAACAAGGAGGATGCTTCTGGTGGGTTTTTCCAGCCCTTTTTTGGAGACTGGTTTTTATAAAGCAATAATAATAATAATAGAACATGATCTCCTTTAAAGTCTGGATTCATCTCATCTCATCTCCTGAGGTGTTAAGATCCTCAAACGTCTCACTAACGGCCCCTGACTTGTTAATTCCCCCCTCGTCAGCTGATGGTCCACTAATGTAATCAATCACCTCCTCCTCTGATCTCCTCCTCCTCCTCCTCTTTCTCTCTTTGAGTGGCTCTGATTAAACAACGGCTAAATTACGTGAGAGCTTCTTTTCTTCTTTTGCTTTTTTGCTTTTTCTTGCACCACCCATCTCGAATCGTGAGATTATCCCACATGCACGGCTCAATCAGAACGAACAACCTTTACTGGCCACAGGTGGGAATCATTCACAAAGGCAGTGTTGCATTTAAAAAGCAATTTCCAAACCCACCAAGCCCCCCCCTCAACAACACACCACCACCACCACCAGCCGATGAACAAACTGTGGGTTTTTCTATTGGGGGGACATGCTGTTGTAATCAAATAGTTATGCTGGAAGTAGAGCTTGACTAATAGTATAAAGAGAGAAGGAAATAAAGTGGAGGACAACGTGAATAAAGCCCTGATGTCTCTGTGAACGCTCCACTTGAAAACTGTGTGTGTGTGTGTGTGTGTGTGTGTGTGTGTGTGTGTAGGGGAAGAAACCACAAGAATGTGTGTATAAGCCGCTCTCATCACCCTCAACTTTGGCAGCGGATTAAGCAAGAAAACAGTGAAACACTCTTCCCACACGGAGGAGCTGCTCTTGATCAGGGAGCCAGTGTGAAAATGAAGTGAGATTAAAAAAACACAGGTTGTTTTGTTTAAGATCAGATTCACACACACACATATAGGCTACACACATCTATATATTATATATCCTGTGATTCTACCACAAGAGTCTGTGTTTGAAACTATACGATTTTTCTCCTTTAGATCAGATCATTTAACATCAGGGTGACTTATCAAGTGGATCTGAATTGAATGTAAAGTACAGAAGCTTATTTAAAATCTCTTATTTTTATTTTTTTTCCAAAATAAAACATCTGAATTTTAAATATGAATTTACACCGTTTGCACCTGAATAAAATCTAAGCTCCACTGGCTTCACCTCTATGTCTTTATTCTAGGCTATTCCCGTTTTACGCACGAGGAACCAAATAAAGCCCAAATTAAATTACTTATATACAGTATATTTCGAATTATAACACAATATTAATGATAAAGCCGCATCATTCTATTCCATTTCTTCCCAAACACACACACACCCATCTATTTCCAAGTGGTTAACTGAACTTGGACACTTACTGAAGGAGACGGTGTTGGCGCCTCTCCCGCCGTGTTTCGCCCTGTTGTTCATACTGTTACTGTTACTGCTGTTGCTGTTACCGCCTCCGTTATTGTTGTTGTTGTTATTGTTGTTGTTGTTGTTGTTGTTCGCCTGCGGCATCGCCTCCTCCGCTGTCCGCGTGTTTTCTCTGTACTCCGGTAAAATCTCCGTGGCGTCGTTTTTTAGTACCTTCCAGCCCCGGACGGCGGTGCAGCATCCCTGGAGCAGCAGCAGCAGCGCCGAGCTGGAGACCAGGAGGGCCGGAGACACCTGCATGCTGGTCGGCGCGGAGAGAGGAGGAGGTGGTGGTGGTGGTGGAGGATGAGGAGGATGAGGAGGTGGGAAATAAAGACTGAAACACACACACTCACTTATTCTCACTCACACACTTTGTCACACACACACACACCAACGCGCGCGCGTATCTATCTGCGTAAGAGATGCCCGGTGCAGCCTGGACAGGTCGGTCAGTCACTTCCACCTCAGCGCGAGAAGAGGCGCACGCGGTATTTAAGCCAAGGCAAGTTGTCGTGAAGGCGGACAATTAAAGAGCTGACACCGAGTGGGAGGGGTCGGACCTGGGAGAGATTCATTGAGAAAGTGGGAGGAGGAGGGGGAGAGAGAGAGAGAGAGAGAGAGAGAGAGAGAGAGAGAGAGAGAGAGAGAGAGGGTTGGGTGAAGAGAGGAGAGAGAGGAGAGGAGGGAAAAGAACAAGAGGGAGCAAAGAGGCAGAAAGTGAAAGGATAAGCAAGAGGGAAAAGATAGATGAGAAGACAAATGAGAAAGTAAGAGGAGGAGGAGCAGAAGGAAGACAGGATGAGAGATGGGAAGACATAGGAGGATAAGAAAAGCAATGAACAAAAAGAGAAGTAGAAAAGTATAAAAAGGGACGGATGATGGGAAAAGATCCCCTCAAGGGGAAAGCAAGAGAAGCAGAAATGGGAAGAAAAGAGAGGAGAAAATGTGAAAGGCAGGAAAAGATGAGGAGGAGAGGAAGGAGAAAGGAGGAGAAGAAACAGGGGGAGCAAAAAATGAGAGGAAAAGAAAAGAGGAGAAAGGAATGAGACGGAAATCAGGAGTATGATAGAAGCAAGAAGAGAGGAAAAAAGAAGAGAGGCAAAAGAGGAAGGACATAGTGGGAAAGATGAGGAGAAGAGGGGAAAGAAAGGGGAGGAAAAGACACGGAGGAGAGGAAAAAGATCAGGAGGCAAAAAATGAAGAGAAGACAGGAATGGGAAGATGGGAAAAGGGAGAGAAGAATGGGAGAGACGAATAGAGGAGAAGAGGGAGGGAAGGAGATGGGAAGAAAAGAAAAATGTAAGAGGATGAAGAGAGGAATGAAGGAGAGGAGTTCACTGCTGTTGTCATGTTGCGTTCGAGTGCATCCTCTCCCCTCGTGATTCAGGGCGTTTTTTTTAAGGTGGTTTATTTTGGACTGTGTCTAGAGAGCAAAGAACTTGTTCCTCTTCCTCCTCCTCCTCCTCCTCCTCCTCTTCATCCTGCTGCTGCTCCTCGTCACTCTGGAGGCTGTTGCACACGTTAATCATTAATGCCTTTACATTAATTACCCATAATCTGACTCGCAACACGACGCTCGACGACACGAAGCCTCTTGTTCCTTCTTCTTCTTTCCTCCTTGTGCACTTTTTTTTCTTTCTCTTCTCTACAAAATTGCACTGACCTTTATCAGCTGCTTCCTGCTGCAGCAGCGCAGCACCACATGTTTGACTGGGGCTAATGCTTTACATGGGAATCCAATAATCTATATCCTCGTTGTCTGCTTTGAATAAAAAGAAATATCATATAGACGCAGCTCTGAGCTCTTGGCATCCGTCATGTCCCTGTGATTTGATGATGAGTGCTGACAGATGGAGGCTCTTTCTCTCAAACACTGCCCTCTTGAGGGGGGAGAAGCCTTCTGGAGGGAAGAGCAGTGATGATGAGATGAAGCTTCATTAGCACCAGAGTGTCTTATGTTGAAATGTCAGTAACACTTTACTTGAAGCTTGTCTCTATAACACATTATAACTATACTTACAATGAGTTATAATGCAGTGATAGCACTGTATAACTATATTATAAATGATCATAATGCTTTATAACAATAATCATAACACACTATAAAGCATTTTATCATGACTTATAAGGTCAGGTATTATAATACATTATAATTGTTAATAACTGGCTGACAATGCCCACATCGATAATGCATTATAAATATAGTTATAATTGTATTATAAATGTGTATAACTATCATTATAAACACTCATAAATCACATAAGACTTTAAAACACTAACTTTCAACTTTCTTTATTTATTGTCCCCAATGGGGCAATTTGTTTGCAGGGGTGAGGAGAATAAAAGCAATTATACACAACACACACGGCAATAGTACAATAAACATAATAAACATAGCAATGGACAATGTCACAGATGTTAAGCATAACACATTATAGAGCATTATAACTCTATTATAATAATAAGACCTCATAAGTCATTATAAAATGCTTTATGATGTCTTATGTTTATTGTTATAAAGCCTTATGATAATTAATGAGTGTTTATAATGATAGTTATACATGTTTATAAGCCAATTATAACACATTACAACTATATTAATAATGCATTATCGATGTGGTCATTATTAGTGAGTTACTAACAATTATAACGTATTATAATACCTGATCTTATAAGTCATGATAAAATGCTTTATAGTGTATTATGCTTATTGTTATAAACCCTTATGATAATTTCTGAGTGTTTATAATTGTAGTTATACAATAACTACATTAGCTCATTATAAGTATGGTTATAATGAGTTATAGAGATACTGTAGGCATCAAGTAAAGCTGTCCTGCAGCAGGAGCAGCTGCTTTTGACGGGCACGGCCACTGGATGAAAAACAAAAAACAGAGCCCGAGCTACAAAGGGGATTATCATGGTCGATATCTTTGCTGTGACACACGTCGTGTACCCGCTCATTTGAGGCGCAGAGATGCTTCTGTAATCATACGTGTCCGTCCAGATTTACCCAAGCCTTAAATCAGGGTTTGTAGCTGCGGCCGAACCGGTCGTCCACCAAAATGGGATAACTACTGAAATAAAATTGTGTGACAGTGTGAGATCAGGCTCGAATAAAAAACTGGTTCATCAACGACATCGTCCTCGTCTTTATCCTCGAAAACAGACACACATGCAGCCTCGTCAATGTAAACAACAATTATAGGGTTAAACTGTCGCCTTGAGCTGATGAGCATCAAACAAATCGGATGTTTTCAGGTGCAGGATAAAGTCGGCTGTTAATTTACATGGTAAGTTACAAATGTGTCTACTACAGTTATAGCAAACTTTGAGTTCAAAGGTTCAAAGATGGACCTGATCTTACAGTAGCTGTGTCTTCTTTCCACAACTTTTAAAGGCTGAGTTTGACGGAAGGATCCTTTAAATGCATCTGCTAAGATAAGGATCCACTCATAGCCTACCTGTAGGTGAGGTGAAGTTCAAGTCGTCCCAGACTCAGCATCATTTCAGCTCAGCCTTCACAGCTTTGTGTTGAGACGCAGCTCAGTGATCAGCCAATAGGAACGCAGCATGACATGACACCACTATATTATATTATAGCGACTGATAATCACTTAGATACACGACAGCAGCTGTGATTCAACAGGTGTCATCATTGTGAAGTTTATATTCATCACACTTCATCTCAGTCTGAAACTTCAAAATACAGCTGAGGTGTTTCTTATTTTGCTTTTCTACACTTTTCTGACTTTGTAACTTCAAGAAAAGTGCTATATTAGTAAAGTATACTATTTATATATTATATTTATTAGTGAAGTGAAAGAATGGATCCCAAGAAACCAGTCCTTTCAGCATTAATCTTAAACCTAAATGATCAAAGTATGAAGTAGTATTTTAATAACTGTATGATCCCATTTCCTTCTGTTAGGAAATATGTTTTGTGCCTGAATGTTTGTGACGTGTGAGTGGGTGTATATGGATGTTCTGTTATGCAAGCTGACAATTTTTATCCTTTTATTGCTCTTCACCTGCCCAGGGACTCGGGGTGGAAAGTAGCTGCTAAATCCAGTACAAAGTATCTTCTCATTTTGAGAAGTCAAATAAACGTGTTAAACTAAACACTGTCGACTAATTCCCTGCTGCAAACAACTGTTGCTGGAAATTATTAGAGTTTGGCGTTTGTGGAGCGGAAAACCAAAACAACAGGCTGGAAGACGCTACAGAGCTTTGTAGCGGAGCTGCAGCACTGGGTGTTGTCGTCATGACGATCTGTAACGATGCACAACGTAGCAATTTGATTTTTTTTTATTTTTTGCAAAAAGAGAAGAAGGTTTGAATCTTGTAAAACGACTCGTTTCGCTCAGTTAGAAGTTCCCGCAGGTGGAGGCTTTCAAAATAAAATCAATCTTCCCGAGCCGTTGTGTGTCTGTGTGTGTGTGTGTGTGTGTGTGTGTGTGTGTGTGTTCAAGCTGAGAACCTGGCTGATTCCTCCTCAGCCGTGTTGTTTTATGACATTGGCAACGAGGATGAACTGGAATGATACTCGATAAGACATTAACAGTATTAATGAGAGCGCGCGCGGGTCCAAGGGGTATTGGCTAATAACGGGCCGACATATGGGAGGAAGACATGAGAGAGGAACCCGATCCGCCAGCAATCAATTGTTGATGTAAAAACAAAGAATTAGCAGGTAACAAAGCTAAATCTGAATCATTCTGCGTGTGTGTCCGCGGAGGCCTCGTCCCGTCTGGTTCGGATTCTGTCCCAATTCTGTAAAGATTTGTTCGCGTTCATAAATATCGATGGGGCTTTTGTAACAGTTATGAACTCTGATGTCGAGCATGACTCTCATTTCACGAGCCAAGAGCTTTTAAAGTAACGAGAGCGGACAGCTATGTCTTCCTATTGTGTGTAATCTTCCAGCTCTGAGCTCATGCCAGATAGATTTTTTTTTGTTTTAAGTGAGCGATGGATGGTCCCACTGTCTACACAAAGCCAGCTCTGATTACAGCCTTCTCACCGACATCGCGACGGATGTCCGTCACAGTCTCAATTTAGACCTCTCTGGGTTTCTTTATGGAGCCCTTGGGCCCCGAGCTCAGCGTTCCTTCTCATGATAACAGTACAATGAGGCCCAAATAACAATCAGATGCTCACCAGATTGCGAGAACGGGCCTCCAGCGCAGCGAGAGAGAGAGAGAGAGAAGGAACGGCCGAGCGTAATTTTTATGGAAATGGAGCAAAACTGTTTTCAGTCCATAAAAGCATTCCCAGCTCCTCGTGCCCAGCGTTTGGTAGCGTGAAGAAGTTTAACTACTCCATCATACAGGTTTAGAAACAAATTCCCTTTTCCCCCCAATGAAAAGCAACTACAGTGAATTCTGTACAGTTGTTGTGTGTTGGCAGAGCTGCGACGTTTAACTCCTTGTTCCAGGAGGTTAAAGGTAGGGTCTGGAGTTTTGTCCCTTTCAGTTTGTAAACAAAACAGTGAAACTCAGCCCCTCCCCTCAGGCTAAGCTGTGTAGCTTCCTGCTTCTGACAGCAACAGTTGTCATGACCATAAAGGAAAGGAATTACAGTCTGAAAGAAGTGCTGGAGCCGCGGGCCGATAAGCCGACCTTTCGCCAACACCGGGAGCCTCCGTGGATGTTGTTATGCCGTTGTGTTGTGGTGAACTAGCGGGTGTTAGCCGCGGATGCTAACCGCGAGCGCTAGCCGACGTTAGCATCGCGCTAGCTCACTAATATGGTCCTAATACTTGTTACCAGTGTCGGTATCTAGGTCGGGAATCGGTCCGCGGCTCCAGTGCTTCACTCAGACTGTATTTATTGTTCTTTGTTGTCCTGACTGCTGCTGCTGAGAGAGATAGAGACTCAGTAGCATCAGACAGCTAGCACAGCTAACAGGCCTGAGCCTCCTGCTGCAGGTAGCTTCACCTGTAGCATCAGACAGCTAGCACAGCTAACAGGCCTGAGCCTCCTGCTGCAGGTAGCTTCACCTGTAGCATCAGACAGCTAGCACAGCTAACAGGCCTGAGCCTCCTGCTGCAGGTAGCTTCACCTGAGATCAGACAGCTAGCACAGCTTGGCTCCTGGAGGATGACATTGGCTGTAGAGGTAACACTGACTCTCTCACCATAGGTGTCTCTGCTCATTTGCGACTCTCTAGCTCCACCTAGAAACGTCCACGTGCACAGCAAAACATGAACAAAACAAAGCAAAAAACCAAAACACAGGCAGGGGGAGGAGGGGCTGCAGACACAGCCCCCACCACACAGGACTAGAAGCCCATAGGTGATGATTCAGACGGATTTCATTTGTAAAAGTCTAATGTTGATTTTTAGGCACAAAACTCCAGACTCTACCTTTAAATATTCACAAGGTGTCCGCTGCAATCACGCAAAGTGGGATCACGTTCGGCTCTGATTGTCAGAGCTTAATGAATGTGAGTGAACATGAGCTTTTTTCTGGGACCCTGCTGTTTATTATAAAGTCAAATACACCATGTTCACATTGTGACATGTGGTACGATGAAGACATCATGATGTTTTTTTGTTTTTTTTTTGGCCTCTCAGTTGAGAAAGAAAATATTTTCTCACCACCAGCGTTGAGTGAGGCCGGCTAATGAGTTTAAGCACTGTACTTTATAACACCCACGAATGAAACATGTTCATACGACCAGAGCGTGAAAGCACAGAAGGCGGCATTCGATAAAAGATAGATATACGATGTGTAATAAGGATTTTGTGCAGACAAACACAAATGTTTGGAGCTGAGGAGACAAACTGAAGGTAAAACAGAGGCTTAAACCACCAGAGCCAACGGGGGCGGAGACGACGATGGGAAAATTTGTAGCACAACAGGTTATTTTTTTCAAAATGAAAAAAACAGTTTGGTCAGAGCTTCTTTGTTTTGTTCTTGTTTACACATTGAAACCAAATGCTGAAGCAAATTTGAGATGATCGATCTGTTCCTGTGAAGTTTGTCTCTCTGTTTTATATCATTTCGTGTCCGAGGACTTTTATGGCTTTTATGTTTAAAACCATTAACTATGGTAATTCACATAATGTATCAACACTATCATTACTGTTATTGTTAAATTGTTGTGTTTGGGAAGGAAAAACATGACATTTTAATTATTTTATTTAGCTTCAGCACTCATTTTAAAGGGACATTGTGTAACTTCTCCTGTTATCTTATTAGCAAAAATCGATTATTTGGTTCAAAAGTCTGTTTTTCATTAATCAGAAACCCCTCCATCAACAAACTGAAGAGTTCCTTTCAGCTCTGAATGAGCCGTTCATGTCATTCATATCTACATGGAGCGTTGCACTGATGCTGCATTCACCTGCAGTCGGGCAGACGTCATTTTAGTCACAGAAGTCGAGAGAAAGCCGATTTAAGACATATTGTCATGTGTTTAAGACATATTGTCACGTGTTACAGGCTTGTTTATGCCGTTACGTGCAGCAGCTGTCGTCTGTCTGCCGTCTGCCCAATTTCACGTGAATGCAGCATGAAAAATACAATTGAGTTGTTTACGATATACAACCACAACGCTAGATGGAGGAATTCCTATGCAATGCACCTTTAACCACATTATCAGGGAATTTGCAAAAGAAAATGACGCAATCAAAAATGTGCACCTACTAATAAGCAGCTTTAGCTTTCTCCTGCCATCAGATACAATATCTAATATGACAGAGTCCGTACCAAAGGATAAATATCTCTAACTATGACATGGTGTTTTGTGTGGTGTGAAAAAGGACATTCCTCACTGTTAGTGGATTTGAAAAGCCGTCACATCTTGTATATCTATTAAAGTAAAAACAAATTGCCGCACCTCCTCCTCCTCCTCTTCACACACTGGGTTTCAAAAGTAGACTGTGAGTGCGTCACTTCTGACACGACGAATCTCAGATAAACAACACAGATGGAGACAGGGAACGCGCCACGCTGGAAAAAGCTGCAGCCTTGTGCATACACGCTGATTATTATCCAAGTTGTTTGTGCTTTGAAAAATGCAGATTATATCATATCTGCATCTCGCACAGCTGCACATGTGGATGTATTTAGCTCAAACAAGACAAAGGCCCAAAACAAGCTGCACCTATAGGTTCTCCTTAGCACTACTCCTCCAAACAAAAATCTCCCTTCGGTTTCAGATGTATTGACGTTAAAATGATCAGAAACAAATGCGTCGTATTTATACATGTGCAAAGAATCCGGGCATCGTCTTCGACTACAAAGAGGCTGAAGCCGTTGATCAATTGCCGTTGCGTTGACCCTGGACGTATTTGAAAGTGTTTCATTATTGACAGAGCGGTGGCTCTGCTCTGCATCACTTTGTATATCTGTGGAGAATACCAGAGCTACCTCTCTCCACACTTTCCAACGACCGATTTATCAACTGTTCACATGGAGCGCACGGCTCTTTTCCAAACCGTATCTGCGTGTAATGAAAACAATTCGTCAAAGTTCAGCCAAGCGACGCAACGCTGCTGCGATATTCCTCGTTTTCAAGCAGCAGATTAAACATGAGAAAAAATGGGGGAGGATGAGGGACGACACCAGAGATTATAGAATGGATTATAGCTCAGGATGTTGCCAGTAATTTGTATTTTCCTTTTTCTAACTGCAGGCACAATCTGTTTGTCTGCTGGCAGCCACCGTGGGCTTCTCCGGCAGAGCAGGAGGTCACTGGGAGGTGACTGAGTGCTCCCGGCGAGCTCGAGCTGAGACATGATAAGCCTCAGAGTCCAAAGTGGGATTCCTCTTCCACTCTGATCTTTTATGTGGTTTCCACACGGGAAAACAGGGAGATTTAGCGCTGGCTGTTATAAATCAGACTCCAGCCATTTCCATTGTTTGTCTTTGGGCTTTTCAGAGAATCATCAAAATAGAAAGTACGCCCATTGAAACAGCCGTCGTAGCCAGAGTGTAGGAACTGTGGGAACTCGTCTGGCCAGACCTCAGAGACCACACTAAGCTCTCTCGGCGCACCACTGGCCACCAGCACGCCGCCTGCCAGCCAGCCGGCCGCAGGTGCTATTCTTAGCAAAAGCAGGGGGAGAAATTAACCAGTAAAATTATTCACTACACAAAATAGAGCGCTATCTCTGTTTGTGCGCAGGGCCGTTGTTGAGGGGAGAAGGGTGGTGATAATTGTAGGCCCCAAAAAACCCCAGTATGACTTAATTATTCTGCATAAGACCTTGACTAATACTCATAGTAATGCTGCATTAGCATCAAAACAAAGTAGGCTTTTTTTTTGCATTGCATTGCATTGAGTACAAACTGATGAAGCCCATTGGATAAGAGGCGAAACGTCTTCCCAGACAAAGTTTCCTACGATTCATTTCGCCCAGAAAAGAACGATGACCTGGATGAATGAGAATATCCATAGACAAAGTATAGGCTAAATAAAAAATGATAATACAAACGTGGCCTCAGAAAATAAAGGTGGAGGTCAGGGGGTTGGGGGGCCCACGTTAGCAATCTTTCAGGGGGCCCAGAATTCCTAGCAACGGCCCTGTTTGTGCGTACGCAACAGGCCAGTGAGTCGTCTGAGCTGCTTTATATTTGTGTCCGCGCTTTACTGTAGCTCTTTTACAGCCCACAGTGTTTGTGTTCCCAAACAGTCGCCGCCTTTTCTTTTTCTTTTTCAGCCCAAACAAGAAAATGCATCATAAATATTTGCAAGATAATGAACAAAAAAACAACCACAACTCCACAGAAACGCTGAATAACTGCCTAACTTTTTTAAACGCTACAATATGTGCTTTAACTTAATTTTCCTTTAGACTCTTAAAACTGTACAAGACTGTCATCCCAGGTGTAAATCAGCTTGAAAACTAACAGAGCTCTGGTTTTAAAACCCACTTGCAGGATCCTGGTTTATATAAATATGTCCACACAAGAAGAAAATTTCCTCTCTGCAGAATGAATTAAGCAAATCACATTAATGACATTCTCAGTGTCTCTGCCTGGAGCATCTGCTGACTCAGGACCTCGCTCACAACTTCATGTCTTCCTGTAACTTCACGTACTGCACCTTCCCTGCAGTCTCAAACTATATATTATCAAAACAGCGGTGCCATGAAAAGTCTAAGTATAACCTGTGTAGCAGACGTGGAATCAAAGAGGGTAATTAACACTGTGGCTGAAGCCAGGAGTGTTGTCACCGACTGAACCCTGTTTTTACAGTTACAGTTACAGCAGCTGAAGATAAAGAAGCTGTCACAAGTTAAATACAGAATACGGAGCCAAAGACACAAATACGTCCTGCGCCGTACACTGTGTCTGGTTTTACTTCTTGTTGTGAGACATTTGTGAGCTGCTGTACAGTTACTGAATTTCCACTGTGTTTAGACGCCGTGCCAGTTCACATCTGAATATAGTATCACAGGAACGGCCGAGGGGATTAGCTTCGCATGAAACAAGAGGGGAAAACAGCTAGACTTAAATATAAAAAAACGTTGATCAATTCGGCTTTTCAAAATGAACATTTACAGTTTTATGAGCAAGAACATGGTGTAACTAACTAACTTTATGTAAGTAAGAACTAGAAAGCTCCTCTATTTTGCCACATATTCAGATTCTGTTTTTATCTGTTATATTTTTGATTCCATATCTTTGTGTTTCTATTCATGCATAATTTAATTTCACTATAGTATAATGACAGTAAAGCTGATTCTTAAAGTTAAAACAGTTGTTTTTACA
Source organism: Decapterus maruadsi (assembly GCA_030347415.2). NCBI lineage: Eukaryota > Metazoa > Chordata > Actinopteri > Carangiformes > Carangidae > Decapterus > Decapterus maruadsi. The sequence goes on along the minus strand of CM064888.1, from coordinate 3,471,125 downwards.
TCTCTGAGTAAAGAAACACATTTTTCAGTTGTGTTTTGGTGCTTCTTTTTTTTCAATTTAACGACAGCTATGCTAGCTGCTCCGCTAGGCTAGCTAAGCTAACAGCTCCAGTTCTTTACATAGGCTAATGTATTATGAGTACTTTTCCTAAAATGCACTTAACCTCTTCAGCTAAATTGAAATTGAATCCTAACCATCACATTTGAATAGAAACCTTTAAGGAAAACTCTCTAAGTCTGGTCTCTCCTCCTCTGTCTCTAACCCTCCTCTCCTCCATGTGCATTTGTTTACAACAAAGCCGGTGAGAAATCAATCCATGGAGCAGTGGATAAGTTATTCATCATCTACCATGTTACCATGTGTATATTTGTGTGGTTGTATCTGTCATAAACCAGAAAATAGAGGTTACAGGTTGGTTTTCAGCCAAGAGACGCTATAGGTGGTATAGCTGCTTAATCAAGGTAAAAATGTAGCATTGTTAAGGTAAAAAAAAATCCTGTATAGTTCCTCCGAATAATCCTGATCTACAGGAATATTATCAACAGTACATTTACTGAATATAGTATACTAGGAGCATGAAAATGAACTGAATATTTGAATTTAACCGAGCTAACAAGATGTAGTTTGTCAATACTGACAAAAACAGGCCAGTGGATGTAAAAGAGCTGTTTTGCAGGATGTCAAACTAATGTAGTCTGATTTAGTTCCTGTCGTTTAGTCGGTTCAGCCATGATTCATGTGTGCTGTAATCCACTGTATGCTTTTTATAATATACATTTATAACAGCGGCGCAGGTGCCAAGTAGTGACTGACAAGTGTTTTTCAAGTCAAGGGAAAAAAAACACAAAGCCCTGCTTATGAAAATATCAGAGGCTTGCTGTAATATATGGAGGTGGTGAATGAAAAATCCGGTCCTGCTTCAGTGCGAGGGCTGCACTTTTCTTTTCTAATGTCAAATCTCCCAGAATACTTTGCAAGGTACGCTAATTAAGCATGAAAGTACAAACAGGCTCAGCTGCCTGTGCTGGCGAGGACTCGCTCCAGATCTCTGTGCACAGAGAGAGAGAGACCGCTCCTTTTTCAGGTCCTGGAGAGAGTCGCTCGCAACTTTATTTTCTCTTTTTACAAGATTAATAAAACAAGATAACAAGCATGTGAGAATAATCCGAGCGCTCTTGTGCTTAATCCAATAAAAGGCCAATTATAAGCGGAGGTATTAAAAAGAGGTCGTGCCTCATCTCGTCATGTAAAAAAAAAAAAAAAAAAAGGTGCTGCAGCCTGATGTCAGCTCGGAGCCCACCCACTGTGCAGCCGTGCAGGTCCAGCCCTTTGTTTTCTGCACCTCTTCACAAACTGTGACCACACGTGGGCTATTTGTGATGTGAGAGAGTTTGTTGATGCATGCACTGGAGATATGATTACAGTCATGGCACAGCTGAGGGGATATTGCAACAAACCATTCACTGATTTCCTCATATTAAAGGAGAAAAAAAAAAAAAACAGGGTGGAGGTTCGATTCCCATCTGCACACAAGAGCGCCGTCACAGTCTGTTAATGCTGAATGTGATGTAAGAATACATAAGGTGTAGACTATTGGAGTAGTTGTGTGCAGCAAGTTATTCAAAAAAATAAAAACAAAGTACTTTATGAGTTCTCATGAACTGGGTGCAACTTCACTTCCTGCAAAAACTTTAAAAAGCTGCACACAGGCTGAAAAAACACTTGTAATAATTATCCAGATGAGCTTATTCAGAACCTTCATAGAAAAGTAAGAAGTGAGTGCGTTATATGAATATGAGGCACTTAACTCCGAGCAGGTGATGCTAATTGAGTGGTACAGCCCATCTGGAGCTGATTAAATCAAATGCATCACTCAAACACAATTCCTGTAACACAGAGGATGCAGACACGGTGACTGCCCTAAGTGTTTTTGTGTATTTATCCACAGATATTTGACTTTACAGTGCTGGAGGAGCTGGAGTCAAACTCTTGCACTTGTGGGTTGATAAAGTGCAGCCCTTTGCAATTAAGTGTTGCTGCAAAAAAAAAAAATGAAATGGAAGAGCCCGTCGCCCGAATACTTTCCACAGCTATTAAACGTCACTTCACCACCACAACCAACAACTGCTCAATCATGAAGTGTTTGTTTATAGATGAGTTTAGGACATTGTTTCTCCCACAGCAATCAAGTGGTTCCTATAAAGTGGCTTTCATCGTTATTACCACATAGAGCAACAAAAAAAAATACTGATTCCTATCATTGTTAGACACAAAAAAAAAGAGAGAAAAGAAAATAGCAGAAAGTACTTGTTAAGTGTCTTTTGTTTGGCCCTGACATGGCAGCTTTATCTTCATATCTATGTGTGGGTTTTTGTTTTACTGTATAAACACCGGACTCCGCAGGATCTGCATATACACCACAGCAAGTGCAGTAAAACAGCGCCTGAGAGACGGAGATGAAACGAGCGGCTCCACCACGGGCACAGGCTCTTGGAAGAGGATCTGAGGATCAGCTCAGCTCCAAAGCCCATTCTCTCTCCCTCTCTCTTTCTCCCTTCCTCCCTTGTTCTCAGTATTTCCTAATAATTAGTGCTGCGCCACAGATGTGCATTTCTCCCTTTTCACCCTCCTGCAATTCCATCCTCTCCACCCTCTCTCTTGATGCGAATGTGGGATATTTAGACAAGAGCATCATATGCTTTCTATTTGATAAAGCCATTAAAAGCGAGGACAAAAGATGAAAGCTGAATATGAAGGGAGTTAAGGGTAGGAGGGGGAGGGGGGGGGGGGGGGGCAAGAGTGTAATCATATTTTAAGTAGTTTGATGAACCCAAACATGTGAGATGGAGGGAGGAAAGAAAAATCTAAGTGACTTTTAAAACCCTCCTGTTGTCCTCCTGGGTCAAAGAAGGAAGGAAGGAAGGAAGGAAGGAAGGAAGGAAGGAAGGACGAAGGGAAAGAAGGAAGGAAGGACGAAGGAAAAAAGGAAGGAAGGAAGGAAGGAAGGAAAGAAGGACGAAGGGAAGGCAGGCAGGAAGGAAGGACGAAGGGAAAGAAGGAAGGAAGGAAGGAAAGAAGACGAAGGGAAGGAAGGAAGGAAGGAAGGAAGGCAGGAAGGAAGGAAGGAAGGAAGGAAGGAAGGAAGGAAGGAAGGAAGGAAGGAAGGAAGGAAGGAAGGAAGGAAGGAAGGAAGGAAGGAAGGCAGGCAGGAAGGAAGGAAGGAAAAGAAGGAAGGAAGGAAGGCAGGCAGGAAGGAAGGAAGGTAGGAAGGAAGGAAGGAAGGCAGGAAGGAAGGCAGGAAGGAAGGATGAAGGGAAAGAAGGACGAAGGAAGGACAATGGGAAAAAAGGAAGGAAGGAAGGAAGGAAGGATGAAGGGAAGGAAGGACGAAGGGAAGGAAGGAAGGACAAAGGGAAAAAAGGAAGGAAGGAAAGAAGGACGAAGGGAAGGAAGGAAGGAAGGAAGGAAGGAAGGACGAAGGGAAAGAAGGAAGGAAGGAAAAAAGGACGAAGGGAAGGAAGGAAGGACAAAGGGAAAGAAGGAAGGAAGGACAAAGGGAAAAAAGGAAGGAAGGAAAGAAGGACGAAGGGAAGGAAGGAAGGAAGGAAGGAAGGAAGGAAGGAAGGAAGGAAGGAAGGAAGGAAGGAAGGAAGGAAGGAAGGAAGGAAGGAAAGAAGGATGAAGGGAAGGAAGGAAGGAAGGAAGGAAGGATGAAGGGAAGGAAGGAAGGAAGGAAGGAAGGAAGGAAGGACGAAGGGAAAGAAGGAAGGAAGGAAAGAAGGATGAAGGGAAGGAAGGACAAAGGGAAAAAAGGAAGGAAGGAAGGAAATAAGGACAAAGGAAGGAAGGCAGGCAGGACGAAGGAAGGAAGGAAGGAAGGACAAAGGGAAGGAAGGAAGGAAGGAAGGAAGGAAGGACAATGGGAAAAAAGGAAGGAAGGAAGGAAGGATGAAGGGAAGGAAGGAAGGAAGGCAGGAAGGACGAAGGGAAAGAAGGAAGGAAGGAAAGAAGGACAAAGGGAAGGAAGAAGGACAAAGGGAAAGAAGGAAGGAAGGACGAAGGGAAAAAAGGAAGGAAGGAAGGAAAGAAGGACAAAGGGAAAGAAGGAAGGAAGGACGAAGGGAAAAAAGGAAGGAAGGCAGGCAGGAAGGACGAAGGGAAAGAAGGAAGGACGAAGTGAGAGATGGGGAGGAAAGAAGGAAAGGAAAAAGGCAGGTACAATAGATGGAGATTGGGTCAAAAAGGGAAGAGGAAGAAGAAATAAGGACAAAGGAAACAAAGGAAGGGAAAAGAGAAGGAAAGAAAAATGGAGGGAAGGAACAGATTAGGTCAAAGAAGGAAGCAGAAGGACGGAAGGAAAAAAGGATTGTGGAAAGAAGGAAGGGAGAAAGGAAGGACAGAAGGAAGGATGGAGGAAGGAAACAAGTTGGGTAAATTTGACCAAAAGAACAACAGGAGGTTAAACAAAAAGTCAGAGAATCATCTCAGTGGAGTTTGTGAAGCTGGAGGGGAACTGAGCTGGAGTGAGTCAACTGGTAATAAAAACATGTTCAAAGGCGACTGATATGTTGAATTAGTGAGATTACGGGAGAAAAATTCAGGTTTCATCAAAGCAACAACAAAAAAAATATCTGCAGTTGATTGGAAATGGTGTCTCTCAGCACTGAATCATTTCCCGCCAGTAAACAAGAATCAAACATGAGCTTCCAGGCAAATTATTCAGAGCCTCAGCTGATGAGCCACTCTGAGATCATGTGAGATCAAGACCAGTGATTCAGCGTCACTTTCATCTTTTTACATCGTGATGTTTTGACTCAAGAACAGCAGCGTTTACAAGGTATCCGACTCACTAATTAAAGGGATAGTTCACCCAAAAGTCCAATTTTCTCTGAACTCTGAGAAAAGTGTTTTTTCTCACAGTTCTTAGTCGACATGAGTAGATAATGAGTGAAATTTGGATTTTGGGTGAACTATCCCTTTAAAGTGTCACTTTAAGCAGCACATGACTGCTGCTGCTGCTGCTGAGCAGAGTCAGGAACTCGTCTGCGTCGATTCCGGCTCCAGCCATAAACATTTTCCCCGTCGCTGCTGCTGCATAGCTGAAATAAATGGCACTTCATCACACAGGGCCCCGCGCCGTTATTGATGAGATTTCGGAAACAAGCGATCCTGGAGTCTTTCAAATAAGCAGCAGAGAGGGACCTATAACCTGCTGCAACACATAATCCCTCCATTTTTACTCCAGCTACTTCCTGACCCCTGCTTCTCCCTGGTGGACGCTGTACCTGGCATATTTCTCCCTCAGACACTGAGAGGTCTGGGGTTTTAAAGCAGCAGGGTTAAAATGTGAGATGCAAATGTCCAACTTGAAATGGCTGCTTTCTCACTGCATCCATTGAAACTCGGTCTCAGCTATAGTTTGAATTCAACCAGAGGAGGCAGGAGAGGGAGGGAAGGAGGGAGGAGGTCCCTGGTTTTTCACTGTGGGGGCCCCTGAGGGACCACACAGCTGGTCCGCAGTAATTGCAATGCAAGGGACCGTGGAGAGAGAAGACCAGTTGCAGGAGAGTCCGAGGTCTTCTCAGGAACCCACGCTGCGCGACCGGTCCATCCCAGGTGCGCAGGCAGGGCCCCGGCTTGTGAAACATAAAATAGCATTTGCATCAACACTTGGAGGCTTGGAAGGTTGTTTTTTTCTTTCCTCTCTGTCATCTCAGTCCCACTCTTGATGTCATTTCCCCCCTGACTCTCTCTCCCTCTCTCTGTTGCTCTATTTTTGTCGTCCGTCATCCCTGCTGTTTCAGGTGGAGACCTGGAGCGGTGGTTTGTCGCCACCCAGTGGTGAAACCGCAGCAGCACTGAGCATCAATCTAGTTGAGCAGGAACATGTGAGCAATGTGCAAAGGTTTTAAGTGTGAGTCTATATTATAAGTATTTATGCTCTGTATCCGTTTGTTTTTATATCGCCTCCACATGCACTCATCTATTGCATTTAATGTGTATTAATCCACCACTGAAAATAGTTCCTAACAAATGCAGAATTTATCTGGGTTTTCCACACCTGTCGCTCATCTTCAATCTAAATAGTATCCGGTTGTTTTCTCTTGTTGTTACTGACAAATATCCTGACTTTTTGATGAAATATTGGCAGTATAGAAATGAATTAACACATAAATTGTAAATTATACAGCGTATGAAATGTTTTGGGGGAAAGATTACTGTCATGCAGCAGCTACAGTCTGTGAATCTGTTCAATATTGACCAGAAAAAGGAAAATAATATACATATACAGTGTTGTTGCGCTTTGAAAATGCTCTTAACGATATCGACTCCAGCTCTTCTTGCAGAGTAAAACAACAAAAACCCACTCGTGATAAGATGTTAATACCTCAGCCATTTATTTCTTAAAACATAAGAAAGAAGGGACTTCTCCAAGGTAAGAAAAATAACATTGCAATTTAAAATCAAGTGCACTTCAACAATGTCTCATCCTGTTAAGGGAGCCGTCCCTTCCTGCCGTGTGAAGTGAGATACACAAAACTCAAAAACATATCTAAAGAATCGATCTTTACTGTAAGGCTTCGGGTGGGGTGCTGTGTCTTTACTGTCGTGATGTGTTCACTGAGATGTCGGTGGAGGTGACAAACACTAGAAATATATATATACACGTCATACATACATACATACATGGACAAACCCACGGACAGCCAATCCTACATCACAAACAACGTCCTCCTCGACATCTGCACATGAACAGAAATGCAACTATGTGAAGAGACAATACGTGGACAGTGTAATGGACTCCAGGAGGAGTCGGGCAGTGGGCTCATTTGTGCTAAAAACTCCTGTTTTAAGCTGTTTATCAGAATGGGAACAAGAGGATGATGACAGCTCTGCAGTCAGCACCTTTACCTGGGCCAAACAGTATTTGTAAGTAATTTGCTGTGTTTGTTTGAACGCTCTCAGGAGTGCACCAGATGGACAGAGTTTATTGCATCATGGACAACTCAGATAAGCTCAGCCAGATGGGTTTCCATGATGTAAGATATCAACTGTCAAGTTACCGAGAGTTTAAACGTCTCAGGTTTTTTGCCTACTTGAGCGCAGATGGCCGAGTCTTCGCCACGCGGGACCGCAAATTTGAACGAAAATCACAGGAAGTTATTTGTAAGTCAATTTAATGTACTTTTCTGTGATAAAAAACACAACTATACCTGGCTCCGTCCGAGTGATTTATAACAACCCCCTTCTCTCCAGTCTGATCACTCGCACCGTTACAAACAGGCACGGTGGATGATTTACAATTATGGTCTGGCCCAGGGCTGACTACCATTACAGGTGGCTCGTCCTAAAGCAACACGGATGATGACATAGTTAGCCGGAGAAGTAGGTCACAATCACACTTTTTGTGGACATTTCAGGATTTCCAACTGTACAAAAAAAAATAAAAATCCTTCTTTATTAGCAGAGCAAAAGAATTAAACCTAAACTCCTCCTATGTCCGTGTAACAGGACAAATCTAAATAAAAACAAACTTAACGTTAAGAAATTGGAAGAAAATAAAGTTTCATCTCCAATATCAACTCTCTAAATCCAATATCAAACAATGTCCTATCAGTATAGTGTAATATAGGCCAGTTAAATGAAAATGCAGCAATCCACAATTGCCTTAGTGCGTTACATACTCAGTATATATAACAATATACATCAATGGCATTTCACATTTGACATTCTCGATAATACATAAAAAGGTACTGTACCTGGAGTATAACCCACAAATTGATGCTGGTACCTTGTTAAAACAAAACAAAGCAAAAAGTTGTCTTATATTGACATTACATTTCACATTACAGAAGAAAATTTCAGTGGCACAAAACATGGGGTTGGATTGTAACTACTTGTAATAATGTCATGAGTTGTAATCACTGTTAGGTAATTACCAATTAAAACAAGAAACTTGTGCAAAAAACCACTATATTCGTTGAACAGCAGGTGGCAGTGTTTATCTGTTACTCAATGCATAATAATATTAATAATAATAATAAATGTGTAAAGCCATTAATAGTAGCCATGATGGAAGCTTTCACTTTATCCCAAAAACAAAAAGGAGAGAAAAGTTTAATTGTTTGTAATTTGGCAGAAAAAAACTTCCCTCATGGCTAATTTGGCCTCCACAAAGTGTTGATCGGACCCTTTATCAGGAGCCAGAACTGTCAATGATTCAATCAATAAGCAGGTTGTGGTGCAGGCAGTTGATGCTATAAAGTACATACCCTCATCCTGGACCTTTTTTTTTTTTTAGAAAAAGAATTTAAACCCCGGTAATTCCCAAAATTGAAAGACACATTATTGTGTAAAGCTAAAAAACAAGTACCAGACAGCGTCAGAAGGAGGGCAGTAGTGTAGAGCGGATGCAAACGTCTAAATGAGTGAAACCCCAGTCCATTAGCCAATCATACACAAGGCTTTTTGGTCACTTGGCACAATCTTGGTGTATAATGTAGATGTCAGAGCGAAGGGCACAGAGGTAAAGAGGTTCTCTGTCTGTAGAGGCTTTGTTTTTTTTAAATAGGGCCGACTTCATTGTTGTTGTGTGGTTTGGGGTTCATGATGAGGTGATGGGAAAAAAGACATGCACTAGTTTGGTTTTTTCTACTTGAAAATGATCTCAGATTTGATTTGGACTACTGCGATTTCCCCCCCCCCCAAGAGGAAGCAGTGAGTCAGTGTGTAGCAAGATGAGTGAGTGTGCGACTTCTACAGATCTGAAACATTTTCAAGTGTATGAGATGACAAAATGACGGAGGAGCTTGGGGCTGGAGGGGGGGTCAGAGTGGACGACCGCTGGGAGCCAGAAAACGTAACAACAACTGCGCTCATGTTCCCACTCAGGGGTAGTTTTTTTTTTTAGTTTTACCCTCGACTCCAACTCCCTGTGATAATATCCTGACTTCCTCTGACTTCTCCTTCTCGGCCAATCAAGAGTCCGAGGCTGTAGCAGTTTTTTTCCCAAAGACCCTTCACATTGCTACACAGACATTTGGCTGGTTTGCCTCAAAATTACGTCAGACTGCAACTAAGTGATGCCTACACACAGTCTTCTAATAGACTAATACTGGAGCATACCTTTCCTTAAAGGGCAACTTCGGTATTTTTCAACCTGGGCCCTGTTTTCATATGTTTTCCTGTATATGTGAGTGATGGATAACACTTTTTTTGAGGTGGCTCCAGTATTTTCCAGGCAGCCTGCAGCCCAGCTAACGCTCCTATATGGGGCAAGTGGCTGCCACACAGGCTCAGAAACAACACACTAGAGAGGAGAAATTAACGTAATCAGGGTTTTTTCTGGCTTTGTTTGCTCCCTCAAACGCCCCGTCCTGATCCACATCCACTGCAAAGTGCCGCCAGCTGTAATAGTGAAACAACCGCAACAGCCGATTTTAGATGCTCTGAACATGACGTAGACATGGAGATCTTCTAATAGGAGAGCCCGGCTAATAGCAGCAGCCCTCCGTCTCCTCTTTCTCTCCACGCTCTGTGCCGGTGGGGCAAACAGCGCCGCTGAGCTTCCATACCGTACAGAGTTTCAATCAAGATTAACCAATTATCAAATCTGGTATGTTGTCAGACACTCATTAAACTATCTGATTAGTTCAACTCTATCTCAGCGGCGCTGTTTGCCCCACCGGCACAGAGCGTGGAGAGGAAGAGGAGACGGAGACGGAGGGCTGCTGCTGTAATCTCCTGTTTTTTAACCCGGCTAGATCTCCATGTAATGTTCAGAGTTTTATCTAAAATCGGCTGTAAAAGCGCGACTATTAAGCAATCAGGACGGGGCGTTTGAGGGAATCATAATGTATCCCCGCGGCCGCCTCAACCCAAATTTTGGCCAGAAAAAACCCTGATTACGTTAATTTCTCCTCTCTAGTGTGTTGTCAGACACTCATTGCAACTATCTGAGCCTGTCAGTTTGAAAAAAAAATGCTCGTTTACGGCGAACTTTGACGGCAGCCACTTGCCCCATACAGGAGCATTAGCTGGGCTGCAGGCTGCCTGCCCCGCTCAATACTGGAGCCACCTCAAAAAAAGTGTTATCCATCACTCACATATACAGGAAAACATATGAAAACAGGGCCCAGGTTGAAAAATACCGAAGTTGCCCTTTAACAATTAACCAATTATCAAATGCCAATATTTAACTAATTATCTGTTCAACGGCATTCAGATCTAGAGCAGAATGAGTCCAAACAAACAAATAAAATAATTAAAGGTCCTATATCATATAAAGGCCAATGTTCGTGTATTGTTTCATAATAAATCAACTCTAGGTTCCGTATTAATACTGTAAAAGTATCAAAGACTCGGTCCACAGAGAAATGCACACAGCCTGTATTCAGAAAAAATGAGCCATCAAGACTTCCTGTAACTCTGTGATGTCACAACAAACAACAGTCCTGAGCCACGCCCACCTGGACCCACGACCCAACAACTCGCAGGATTTGGTTTCAGAGAGAGTTTAGAAAAGGAAATAAATTAAATATCATTGCCTGTACTGTAAGTAATGCAAGATAACATGTGCTAGTAGGTCAATGAATGACTGAACAGCTCCCCCTAGTGGAGCGTCTGCAGCCTGCTAAAACAAGAGGCCGGTCCATATTGCTGCTGCTGCTGCTGCTGCTGCTGCTACAAACACTGCATTGAAATTGAAAAGTGCAGCTGGAGAATCACTTCATTCTCATCCAAGGAGAGAAAAAGCCAGAAATTTTCCAACTCCTGTCAGGAAAGAGAGGTCGAGCTATAAATGTTCTGAAGCACCATAAGAACAGATGAAAGCATGAGTGTAACCCTGGATGTGATGACATGTTCGCAGTTAAGGTCATACGCCGGACAAAACCCGTATGCATCTTATGCTGCCACCTGCATCTTGCTAGTATATCATGAATAAATCAGCATCACCATGGCAACTTAAACACTAGTAAACACGATGATTTCATGCCTCAGTATCCCAGCTAAGTTTGCAAAAAAAAAAACTGCAGGTTTTGCACAATTGTGACAAGCCATCACAATTACACAGAACATTTTACATGCACATCATATTTAAATATTAATGTCCATGTAATTAACCGTGAAACAAGAAAAAAAAAATGGAGTAGCTACTCTGTGATGTCATATACAAATATAACATGATAATAGGACTTAAGACATACTGACGATACCTACACGTTATAGACACATTGCTTATACATTCATATATGTCAACACTTAAATATGTATATACAGTATACATGTATATATTCATATGTATACAGATATATCAAAGGAGGAATAAATAGTGCCATTAATGAGGTGAGACAAATCTAGTTTCCATTTTCCCCTCTAGTGAGAAGACTATCCCCCCTGGATTCATGCTAACGTGCCCCAGGCTGTTTGTTCTGGAGGAATATGCAATCTAACGTGTGGGACATAGAGGCTGGACGAGCGGCGCTCCTGTCTGAGTGCAGCGTGCAAAACTGAGTTTCCATCTCACACTCCTGGTGCAGGATTTAAAAAAAAAAAACACTCCACATCTCTGTCCTGCCTGACACTAGGTCTAGTTTACAATATTACGCCCAGTGTTTTTAAATACAGTGTCTCTCAAAAACGTACTGTTAAAACTACCGTTGCCTAATAATGTTAACAAACTACAGCCTGAATACTCATATTTAAATGTGATTACATTCTATATATCTGATTGGGTATTGACATATATTGCAATGCTTGAGTACATATACGAACAAAAACAAAACAAAACAAAAGGCTTTGACCTCGTGTGTGCATAAAGTCAGGCATATTAAGTTACTGTATGACACACACACACACTTTTGGGAAGGGGAGGGGGGGGGTGAGACACGTGACATGTTTGTGTATGGACCTCTGACAAACTGTGTTGATGAAACAGTGGTGTTGGATACTGGCCGAATGGCTGTGTCAGGGAATTGGCAGTGGACAACTCTCTGGCGTGATGACTGGAACGTTCTGGTGGAAGTGGGCGGCGTCCTTCTGCTTCGGACAGTTTGAAAACTGAAGGCCTCTAGTTTGACGGTGGTAAAGCGGCACAATCGGCTTTTTTTTTTCTTTTTTCTTTTTAACACCCGTGTGTGTGGGTGTGCTATGGATTAAAATATGATTCACGTTTGAAGGAAACTTTAATCACGACTATCGAGGGAGCAGTAGAAACACTGAATTCCCAGGTATATGAGTTTACACATAGAAGCAAATGGCAGGAAAAAATATTCAAGACCGTACTCAAAACTCACCTCCTTAAATTAGTTTGCCTGTTTTATTGCTGTTTTTTAATTTTATTTTATTCTGAATTTGCTCTATTTTAGGATTTTTAAAAGTGTGAAGTGTCTGAGCATTTGTAAAAGCGCTTACGGTAACACTTTATAATAAGTACACACTATTAAGCATTAAATACTGAATTCATCATTTATAATACATGAATACCCATTAGTATGTAGTTTATCAATACAGTAAAATGTTTTACTCATCATTGAGCGCTAACTTTATTTATAAACTACATACTAATGAGTACTCATGCATTATAAATGAAGAATTCAGGATTTATTAAAGCTTAAGAGTGTGTACTTATTATAAAGTGTTACTGCGCTTACAAATAATATTTATTATTATTATTATTTTCAAAAATCAGATGCTGCTCCTTCATTTAAAACAAAGAGCAGCTGTTTTTTTCCGTGTCTTGCAGAAGCAAACATGAAGAAAATAAGATTTACCCAGGAAATACTCAGGAAATAATTTAAATACATAAAGATTAAAGAAGATTTGACTTAAGGTCTTAATGCTGTGTGTTTGCAGCCCACCCAGTGAAGGAAGGCAGCATGAGCGAGAGCAGCAGGATGCGTTCAGGCACGGTGCTGAGTGCAGGTCAGAGTGTTGGTTTTGGCAGCGATCACAGCCCCAACGCATAATCACTGTAGTTATGTGAATAAAACAGAGGAAAAGACTTAAAGTGGTTTGTGTGCGAGTGAAACCGCAGCGATTACGTCGTGTCCTGTGTGGACAGCTGGACTCATTAAAATAATGACCTGTCATGAGCGTGTGAGACACAGGACTGCAAAATGCACTTGAAAGACCTCCTGTGTTGGCGCACTGAATCCGTTCATCCTACCAGGTACTTTCTAAATCTTTATAGGAAATATTTAGAGTTTAAAACGGCCGACATCCTTCTGAAGACACAAACTGAACCTGCAGGTTGTGTTAAAACTAAAACCATGTTTAGACCAACTTACTTCACCAGTGTAAACATCCATTTTACATCCTGGATGAATGGTATTTATATAAAAGAGAGTCAACTACATGGAGTATAACAGAAAAATATAATAACTTGTAATTAAATTTGTAACTAAGCTCATTTGAAACTGTGGGAAAATCCTTTTCTTCTCCCTAAGATGATATCCAACCCGGTTCTCTATCCTCGGATTAATCACACTGTTCTTCGTCTTGTGTGGAGGATGACTGAGCTCAATGACAAACTAGAAATCATCATATTCAGCTTTTCTGAACAACATGGCGGCTACATGCGACACACACACACACACAGCTCATTATTTTTAATTAGCTCGACCTTTGCTGTCGACGGCGCCGGCTTCACTGACTCTGCAGCTCTGCATCGAGTACCGCTGTCAAACTAGAGGCCGAGAGTGAAGGAGCTGAGATGCTACGTAGAGCTACAGCTTGCTTGTTTTTTTTTTTTATTATTATTCGATGCAGTAGAGTGTGAATCTTTGTGTTTGTGCATTACATATCTGCCCCTACGGGAAGAGGATTGGTGGTGGGCAAACAAAAGTCTGAGGGGCTTTTTTTTTCAGTTTTCCTGGAATGTTTGGGATTTCCCTCCATCCATTCACACATCACTGTCTGTAATGTATAACCTTTTGTCTACAGTTTGCATCATGTGAGGCCACTGACTTATTTAGGAGTCTACTTTTAAAACTCCTGCTGGCGGAGATATCGCTGACATTCCCGGCAGTGGAAAACTATGGAATGATTGTGCTATAATCTTGTATATATTATATATAGAAGTATTTAAGGACATTTTAAAAATCAGGGCGAAAAGTTTTCACCATCTTAACTTGTGGGAAGTGAAGGAATGCTTTAAGTAGCTCAGCTCAAAACTGACAGAAATCTAGAGCTTTCAGGTACTCGCAGTTAAGACGTCTGCACGTCTGTGTGGTGTAGAGGTAAAAAAAACGGGACGAGGGATTTGTCTGTATTAAGTATTTGAGATCACACTCTTTGTAGGAGCGGGGAGAGGACTAACAGATGTCCCCTCTCCCAGAGCAGCAGAGAGACGTAGACTAAAGATCTGAAAGAAAACAACATGTATATGTGTGTGAGATTTAGGGCTGGGTTTTTAAAAAAATCGATTTTCCAATTTTATATCGATCTTCGTTTGAAAGATCCGATATCGATTCATAAAATCCTTAGATCGATCTTTTTAATGTACGACGCTGCACTGTTGCACTGTTTACTTCTGGGGTGGGTCATGTTAAATAAATGTGCATTAATGTAACTGCTTTTCGGTCAATTTAATATAAAGATGAATGCATTAGTTTTGTGAAAATCTCAGCAAATTGGTATTAAAACTGGAATATCTCCAGATGAATCAATATCAAATCGAATCGGGATCTTGTGAATCGGAATCAAATCAATAAATCAGTAGCGATACCCAGCTCTATGAGATTGTATGCATGTGTGCATGTATGTGTGTGTGCATGAGGAATAATTATCTACACAGATAAATGCATGTATGTATGTTTGTGTTTTGGAATACCCCTGGTGTCAGATGGGTGCTGGTTTAGTCTGGGCGGGGTCCGTCTCAACCGAGAGCAGCTGAAGCCTGTGAAAGGCATGATGGGAGGAGACAAGAGGGCGGAGAGTTGTCCTCTTAACGTCATTTGGTCTTTAGTTTCCCCACCTCGCCGTTCAGCTTGCCCTCCTTTGCCAGCTTCTCGTTGAGTTGGCACAGTTGGCGAAGGAAGCCGTCGTTGGGGCCGATCTCTCTCTTATGCCTCACCGTGGCCACCGCCAGACGGGCATCCATTTTGTGGCGCAGCATGAGGTAAGCAACGACCATGGTGGGAGAGCGGCTGTAGCCTTCTCTGCAGTGTACGTACACCTTCCCTGTGGGACGACACACGGATACAGAAATAGAACGAGATGAGTGCCGTACCGTATGTGGTGCAAGGCTGAATTTACAGAGAAATGTGTCTATGAGTCAGATTAAAAACGGAGAGGTATCAAACTATACACACTGCTGTCAACACACCCCACAAAAATCCACAATGCATAAGTCTATCTCTCATTTCCCCCTGTCTGTGGCTCTTAAATCCAAAACCTTTCATTCCTACTGAAGCCTTAAATCTTGAAATGCAGCTCTAGACCCTGTGCTTTTATTTAGAGGAGGGTTAAATAATCCCCTAACGCAGAACAGACACTGTTTTTAGAAAACATTACTCAAACATAAAGTAACAGCAAATTTGTTGGGGACATATTTCAGCTGTGGATCAAAACTTTTTTGGTCTCTAGTGAGCATTTACAACGGAAGAAAGGAACATTCATCATATATAAAAAATACTGAATAATAGACATCTTAATTTATGTGCTGTATCTGCAACTTTTAGTATAATATCTGTTAGTAAACACAGTTCAGACAATATTAGTGGAGCAACAGGTCACATTATCAGTCTGTCCAGTCAAACCACAAAGCCATGATGGCTATTGCTTTCCTTAATGTCCATATTGTGATGCCAGTTCCTATGATGCTTAACATCACATGAATCATGTCTGCACATCTTCAGATTTGTGTGACACTTGAACATATTAAACAACAACAAACATAAACCATAAACCAAAAAGAGCAAAAAAATCATTAAAAGGAATAAATATAAATGTTAAAAGTCGAGGTAATGTGAAAAAACAGACAGTGTTTCTACATTATGGTGGCTGTATAATCTGTTAAACTCTGGCTGAAGAAACAAAAGAGGAAGAAAAATGAGGGAAGAAAGAAAAAACAAATTAACAAAACAAAAACTGGAGAAAGGGGAGTTGTTGGGGAACATATGCAGGGACCAAAGCTGCCTAGCGCAGCATCTTCTACGCCAGAGGATGCAAATATAAGACCTGACCTCTGCTGCAGACTCGGCAAAGTCAATCATCTTCACTGCACCTGCATCCTACAGGGATGTCTCAGCCCTGCATACAGCAAAGACCGTGTGCTCTGTGTGTGTGTGTGTGTGTGTGTGCGTGCGCGCAACGAACACATGAATATCCCCCCTCCCGTCCTATATAAAATTCGTATTCTTGGCCCTGTTTGTCACAGTTTGTGTGTTCCCTTCTAAGATGTGTCTCTATGAAACTTTAACTTTCATTACAGACTACCCAGAACCCCCATGAGGGATTTAACTTGGCAACCTTCACAGAGCAGCTGATGTGTGTGCGTGTGTGTGTGTGTGTGCCGGCCGGGCTCAGGTCAGATCTGCAGATTCTGCACTTTATTTGAAACTCAACACCACTCTGTGTCCCTCTCTCTTCGTATTATCCCCCAACATCTCTCTCTCCTCCTCTGTTGTACAGTCTCCTCCCGTCCTCTGTTCTCCGTCCAGAGCAGCGCTGCTCTGCTCTGCCAATGAAACGACCTCTTCAATACCTAATCACCCAGCCTGCCACAGATCAATGTTGATTCCCACTGTATCCTCTTGTTAGACACAGAATCCGTGGCTCACAACTTCACTCATTTTCTCACTCCATCGCTCGCTATTTGTCAGATTCTTTCTCCTCTTTGTTTTTTTTCATCACTCACACACACAACAATAACCAGTCGAGGGAGTCAGCATCACACTCATGTCTGAACCTCTCCTTCCTTTTCCATTATCAAAAGATTTAAGATTTAACATACCTATCATTTTGCTACTCATCATGTATAAGGCTGGGTTAAAAAAAATCTTCATTTGAAAGATGATCGCTCTTTTAATGTATGACATTTCCTGTTTCCTCCATTAGTCTTGTGAGTTTTGTGCATCTGCAGACGTGATCATGCTGCTGTTTACGTTTTGTTGTGTCCATTGTCACTGCTGAAATGAAAATAATGCATTCATATTTTTAATAATGCAGCAGGTTAGAGTTCCATCTTTGTACAATTCGCAGCATTATTTCTGTACAAATCTCTTTTATAACCAAGCAAAACTGAAATATCTCTAAAGAAATCGATATCAAATCGAATCGGGACCTTGTGAATCAGATTTGAATCAGTAAATCAGTAGCGATTCCCAGCCCTATATACAGATGGACAAGAGCAGAATGAGCTTGTAAACACAAACACTTATACTGCAACCTCAAGTCTTCAATATTGCAATGCAGACCCAAAGGAACAGCGCATCACTGCAGTCTCTCATTATAATCCTGGACCTATGACCTTTACAGAGCTTTGAGCTGGGGGGTGGGGGTGGGTGGGTCAGAAAATGTCAAAGATAATGTTACACATAGGACAATGTCAGACTACACCGATACCAGGCAGCAGGCGGAGGTGAGATGCTTTCTCCTATTTCCGCTCCTCCTCCATCATGCTCATCCTCTCCTCTCTCCTCCGCTGCCCTTGTTACAGTCGCTCTTCACTCTCTCCACCTTTTGCTGAAACTGCCGGAGAATTAAGACGCTTTTCTGTGTCACAGCTGACAATAAATCCATGCCATAAAATACAGGGTGCAGCGCACTAATTACACACATTGCTCACATGCTGTGACAATTGCACTAAATTTAGATGCAGCTTTAGGAGAGCTGGGGAAAGATTTTTTTTTTGGTGGTGTAGGGCTGAAGTCTCCTGGGATCCAGTGTTTCCACAATCTGAACAACTTGCTGCAGAATATTTAGATAAATCAAACGGCTAATTTAGGACTCATTCCCCAAGTGACCTCTGATTTCACCGCACTTGTTGTTTTATTCTGTGACCGTAGCATAAAAGTGTCACAGCACCTGCTAAACATGACTAAGCTATTGTAGAAAAAAGGAGGTGGTTTGAGCTTTAGTGCTACAGGTGCATGAGACGCTCTAACAATGTTGACGTCCAGGGATGTGATCTGATAATGGAATATGGAGCAGGGCTCAGGAGTGTGTCAGATTTAGCCTGAGATGCTCGGGGCCGTCACAATCATCCCCTTTCTTCACTTTCAAGATCCACAGCACTGAAGCATATTAAGACTGACTCATTAAAAGATGCCTTCAATGTCCGACCCCTTTGTCAAGCCGGTTAACAAGAGGAGCTTATTTGCATGTCTCAGTGAAAAAAGACATTATGTCCCCCTTTGAAGTGCTCTACCATTGTTAAGACACTGCTTGGTGCAAGAGCTGCTTCCTTACTAACAACCAGTGCAATTACAGCGTTGTCTAACCATTATAAAACTGAGCTACCACGGAAAAATACAGCAGACCTGTCCAGTTTTACATAGGGAAAGTAAGAGCTGCAACTATGATAAAAGGGATGTTCAACATTTTGCAAAAAAATCCTCTCACCATAAACCCTGCTCAGGTTCATTACCTTTGGTTTTCGGTGCATGTTGGGCAGAGACGTGAGCTGCTCAGTGAACACAATGGAAACTCATCAAATACACAATCCTACAACTCAACACAAGTTGTAACCTGCACATTCGCCACACTATGATATAATCATCATGTATAATTATGTAACATTATGGCATCATCCATGTCTGGAATGTAGTTCCAGCTATGCATTTATCAACATTTTGGCGGATTTGCCAAAATGTTCAATAATGTGGTTATGCATACAAAATAAAAAGCATGCGAGTTTCCCTCTTTGCGGCAGTCCTACACTGTCACGTGACGTCAGTTCGTCCCCAAATGACACACCTGCTGACCGGACACTCCTTGAAGCCCAACAACAGCCAGAAAAGCACACAACAACAACCACATGCACAACTACCTGACAACCACCATAATATAAGAACAGAAAAGAAGAAGAAGAAGCCGTTTAGTTTCAGAGCCAAAACGAAAAGAGAGAGCGGCAGGAACTCCGTGACTGGAGTTACCTAGCAACGGCTTCAACTAGCTGCAAAGTTCGAAACCGGAGTTTCGCCAACGGTTGTTTCTGAAAGGACCGGACACTACTTCCCAGGCAGGAGACGTGCACTCACAACATGTAAGTATGTGTTTCATTAATCAAATCACCGCGTTCACCGTGAGATAGCGGGAAACAGCAGTGAAACGCTCTAAAAAAGCCTCAAGGGTAGGCAGTGCTAACATGCTATCACCCGTTAGCTCGTAGGAATTATCGATATTTTAGCTAACGTTAGCTCGTTTTCCAGTTACTCTAAGCACAGAAGTGAAATTAAATCGGATCTTGACTCCTCACCTTGTATGTCTTCCGTCCGTAAGTGTCCACAGATAAAGAGAAAGTATTCCAAGCCAGTACTATTGTCCAAACCGTTAAAAACAGAACCTGCTGTTTTACAGCTGTGCGATCTAGCAAGCGAAAGGCGGGAGGAACGTCAGCTTCCGGGAATCTGACCAATCAGAGCACACACACCGGGATGTGATTGGTCGGTTTCAGAGCGGGAGGGGGGGGGCGAGTTAAAAGTCTCTGAGTTCTTTCAAATCGTTTCAGAGGTTGAATGGGGAAAAGCTTTAGATGTACAGTACAATAAGAAATATTACGGTAGGTCTTTTGAGCACTGAAGCACATAATGAGTTTCTCTGCTCAACTGTAAGGTGCTATAATTAGCATGTCCAGCTATTTGCAAAGCTTAACAGCTTATCATTAGCAAACTACATTTGTTTTTTGATCCTAGATACTCTCAGAATTTACAACTCTTTCCCATTTTTAATTGGATTTAGGGAATAGACATATGGTTATGTTTGCCAGACACATCAGGTAGTCCTCATCCTTAAAGCCTTTTTCTTCAGCAATACAAAAACGATGCTGTTTCTTTATTTCCACGTCATCAGCTGGGGAAGGTGCAGACTTGAGACTTCTTGTCTGGGACACACAGCTTTTTTTTTTTATGAAGCCACCAAGTGCATATTTAAAGGCCCATTTACGGTCTTCTCATTTTAAAACAAGTCAGCTGGAAACATTAAAAAGTCATCCAGCGACGTTTTAATGTTTTAAACCAACTCCTGGAGCTGATTTTACCTCACACAGCTAACTAGCTGAAGGTCTGCAAGCGACAATCTCTGGCTAGAAATGTTTAAAATCAAGAACCCAAAGAAGGACGTGTTCTCCCTTCCTCTATCACCAGTATATCTGTAAACTAGATTATATTGCTGGTTCAAGGTTTTAGATTTACTATACAGATATTTTTAAAGAATCAATGCCTGATGTGAATAATTTGACCAGTTATGCACCCAAAAGACTTCACATAAACTCACCTTTTCCATTATTGTGTGCTAGGGCCTTGTCGATAAAATCAGCCCCCTCCTCAAAGAAGGCACTGAGGTCGAACTGCTCTGTGTCGTTGGCCGGGATGCCGTGGTACGTGATGCCCGTGCCGGTGTAGAAGTCCACACTGGTGTTGACGTGCATGAAGGAGGTGCCCTCGGCCACGTTGAGGACGTGCGTCACTCCGAGTTTCTGCAGACGCATCGCATTCTGCGCTACAAACCTGGGTGAGGCCAAAAAAAAATTAAGTTTGTTATCAGAGCTGAAAAATATGTTGATTTAATCACCGTAGCAAGGTGTTGATGTGTGTGACAAGTTTGCTGCAGAGACAAAGTTGATATAAATCTATAGGGAGCCTTTGTTGATGGTGTTTTGTTTTTTTTCCTCCTCACAACACAAAATGATGAGTGCACAGCAGCAGAAAAAGACATCAGGGACAAATAACATCACTAATAATAACACCTGACAGACACTTTTTTGTCAGGAACGCAGCGTGTCAGCACAATTTATTTTTTAAGTGATATTTCAACATTACAGGTTGCTCCTGTCATGACTTCTCTACGTGCATTTCAGTGAACTCTGAGCTGGCAGCGTCACAGCATCTCTTGATGTAAAAAGCCAGATATTGTAAATCTGCAGGGAGGGGTAGACTCTTCCTGTTGTGTGCAGATCCCAGAGCTGACATCCTGTTCAATCACACAGGTGTTTCCACTTGAATTAAGCTCGTCAGATCTCCGCTCCTTCGTTTTATTATTCACACCTGTGCTTCCCCCTCCCCCATCGCGAGACGTCAAAGTGTCTTCAGTGAAAAAAGGCCTATAAAAGTGATAAAGATGTTTGCTGTCTTGGTATAACAGTTGCAAGCGCGAGCAAGGGGGGAGCTGTAAATCTGTACACACCCACACCGTCCTGAGGGGAGGCCTAATGAGGCAAAATAAGTTTAAACTGTACAGAAGGTGGGACAGGAGAGAGCACAGGCTTTCAAAGTGATGTAACGGAGGAAAAAGCTGCAACCGGAGAAGATTTGGCTGTTTTTGTTGCATAAATTACTTAAGTCACTGACAAGTGCATTATGTATTGCTTCACTAAATGATTAATAATTTCAGCTGTAACATTCAGCTCATGTTTGCGCCCGTGCAGGTGGCGTATGTCAGTTCATGTAGGTCGTGTATGCTCCTTTTTGTCGATTTTTAAGGCAGAACTAACAACAACGCTACGGGTTTGTAGCACAAGCTCAGTGAAAACTGTTCCAGCGCCATAAAGATGTGGTAGTCTGGCCTCCACTGGCTTATACACCCTCATCCAACTCCTTTGGGATGAACTGGAGCACAGACTGTGAGTCATCCCACCTCACTGTTTGACCTTTTGTGGCTGAATGGGAGCAAATCCCTGCAGCCCGGCTCTGAAATCTGAAAGAAAGTAACTAAGAGTTGATATGACACGTCCTATTTCTAAGAGGTGTGTACAGAGAAAAGCAGAACACAGTAACAATAGTGTATTGATTCTGATGTATGAGATGAAGGAGAAGAAGAGAGAGGCAGGGAGGGAGGATGGGGAATGGTACGTGCAGGTGAAACAATGGTTAAAAGTTGCAGAGACAGATTTCTGAGAAATGACACTGTAGGGAGGAATGAAAAAAAAAAACGATGCCATGGAAACACAGTTTTACATTAACTCATCTGAAGCAGGAGCAGAAACAGAAAGAGACGTTAAAACATCTCTCTCCTCTGAGCCGGCTCCACTCCAGCAGCTTCACCTCCATCTCCAGCCGCTCTTCCAGGAAACAATAAATCTCTCGCTGCTTCCCTCTCACACTAATAAACTTGTCTTCAAGAACCACAATGCTGCATATTAGGCCTATGGCACAGAGAGCAAACACACCCATACGGCTTACAGACCATCACACAGGAATACAGCTCGGGCCTGGCTGCCCAGCTGGCTGGCTGGACGCCTGTGTCCACTGTTAATGATCCAACCTGGCCAAAGGCACTGCCCATTGATCCTGAATAAAACACCGCTTTTGTATATGTTATATTAAAGTTTTATGAGACATTTAGTGTCTCTAATTAGCTCAATAGAAGATAAGTTTCTGCTTGTTTCCTGCAGGAGGAGAGATCAGTGATTTCATAAAACATCATCATCCACAAACCTGGAGCTGGTATAAAAGCCGTGGTTACTGGTACGATGCCAAAGTTACAGTATAAGGAAATATAAAGTATCTCATCTATATTTTCTTAACTTTTTCTCTCAGAACCCAGAAGCATAAATCTTTTTGTAAAGTGCTCTGGCTCTGACAGCGCCGTCTGCTTTTATTGCAATATCTGCTTACAGTCGATATGAAGCTGGTGAGGCGAGGCTAGGTGACCCTGGACAGCTCCCTAGAGGTGGTGGCTGCAAAGCCCCCCCACCTTCTGCAAGAACTAATAAAAAATGTCCTCGCTGCCACCATTTTGCTTTACAGCCATAGGAGAGGAGATGAAGCAGCCCATCTGCTGGCGTGTCAGCCGCAGGGCACAGACTGTGAGACTGTGACAAGGACTCGCAGTCTGCATGCAAGATATTCATTCATTCATTCATGTTTGACCTTTTCATTCAGAGCCTGTTTGTGTATATTTAGACTAAGTGTGAGCTTGTGTGCATAAATGATTGAGCGTCTGCTTACATGTGCAGAACAGCTTCTTGCACAACAACGTGAAGTTTGTAACGCTGAAGCATGAAGTGACGTCTGTTTGTGATGAGCAGCATCGTTCACAGTTACTGTACATCCCAGTGCAGAGGAGGAGCAGCAGGTTCAGTCGAGTTCACAGCCGATGGCTCCCTTCCTACTTACCTGGGCCTGTCCCTGCCTCCTCCTCCTCCTCCTCACCCTGGGATCTGCAGTCCCACAACATCCATTATTAAAGACCAGCTTCACAAAGAGCCAAAGTGTTCCTCAAAGCAAACAACCACACCTTAAGTCCGTCCCTGAGCTGCGCGCCGTGGTTTTAGAGTGCTGACTACTACTGATCTGAAAACAGCGGAGGGAGAGTGTGAGCGAGAGTTTGGAGAATACAGTTATAATCCATTTAGGGATGAGAACATTTCACTGACTCTCACACAAGTGCTGCGCTGGTCAAAGTCTTGTTTATTTAAATTACCCTTTGATAAACAGTTTAAAGCCGCCGCGGGTTATAAATCTGGAGGCTGCACAGACTGACGACTGACTGACTGACTGACTGACTGACGACAGTGCAAAAGCACTTGAGATATGTGGAGCGATGAGGACATTATGTAACGTGTGACACAAACATAGATGCACTATTTCCTTTATATTTAGTGCTTTAATATATCACATCACATGCATGAAAATACACATTGTTGTGCATTTTCTTTGGCTGTTTTCTTAAAATTTGTCATTTAAACCTTAATTTGTGCCTAAATTATCAGTGTCATCCTTGATATTACCTCAGGGCGGCATCTGGGTGAGTCATTTTCAGTATTTAAAGGGTCTGAAAACCTGTTTTCTTCATTTTTATAGTGCTGCTTTAGAAACATTTAAATCAACATGTGACAGTCGTGAGGTCACCAGGCCGAACCACACCCACATAGACGGATGAAACAGGTTTCGAGAGCTTTAGTTGACTTTAATATCTGATGTTTTTGAACTAAACCAACAGTTATTAATTATATTTAACTGTGTCACGGCCTGAAAATAAAAGCACTGTACATTTAGACTATATATTGGCCTAAAAAATGGTTAATGGGCCCAATTCATGAGGGACCTCCTGACTCATAATTGGACTCAGGCCCATTAACTATTTTGCATTTTTATAGTAAAGATTTTCAAGGACGGATCTATTTCTAATGTGAGTCGTGTAGCATCTGACCTGCACCTTATAGACCCTATTGTAGCTGTAGCTGCGTGTTAATCGGTGCATTTGTTTTGATCGTTGTTTTCCTGCCAAATACACAATTTAAGTTGTAACAAGGTAAAACTAATAAGGCCCATCAGCAGAAAAGGGCTGAGTGGGTCCCAGCGGTGGAAAACAAGGCGGGACAAGGTGCAGGCTTTAATCAACAATCGATACGGGTTCGCCTGCTGCAACATCACAGTGCAGCTTTAACACCGGCCTCTCGGACTCTATGATAGACTTTAATATCAAAACACTTCACTTGTGGCCTCGAGTCAGAGAGACTAAAGCTAAATAATCAGAGAATATAATATAATCTCTTCATCAGACATCAGAGAGTGCGTTGGAGTCGGTCGGTCGGCGTGTGTGTGTGTGTGTGTGTGTGTGATATCGGCCTCAGCTGTGCACACGCCTGCCAGCGCTTTGCTTTTGTTTGTTTGGAGACTTGGCCGGCCAGATTGGCATATTCACATTGATTTTGTTGTAGCTCTGAGGTACAGTAATGTGCTTGTATTTCGTCCCTCTCGCCCTCCTCCACCGCTCCGTTGGCAGCGGCTGGAGCCAAGTGATGGACTGCACAGAGACACATTACTCAGGAGGGGGGGGCGGGGGGGCGGGGGCGGGGGGGGGCATCCCTGTATCGCCTTTCTCTCTCTCTATACCGTGAATCTATAAGTGAGATTAAGAGCTGCTCCGTGAAAAGCTTATATTACATTACAACTCAGCAGAATATATCTGAAAATTACATTTTCCATAACCCGTTCCTGTGCTGGCTCTTCCCGCTGATTTGACACTTGAAACCTGAAAAGGATTTTTTTTTTTTTTTTCCGGGTTTGTTGGTGCAACTTCGGGTGTTTTTGTTTTGCTGCAGAGGAAGTGCGATCAGTGTGCCGACTCTCTGCTGTGTGTTTGATCTCAGCTCTGAGTGTCCCATATACAGTGTGAAGGAGTGTTTCCCCACATGTAGAGCGATCACAGAGGCACCATGGGAATAATGCTCAACAACAGTGGCTCTGCAGATCACTCAAGTCTTTTACATTCTCTATATTTCTGAGTAAAAATGATACCTGAGATATCAGAAACGACTTTTTTCAATAGCTAATTGTGACAGATGTGAACTTTTCTGCGTCAAACTGCAAGTTATTGATAGTTATCTGATTTTTGTTCTGGAAAATGTGACTTTTATTGAAGTTACACCAATAAATCAGGCTCATAAGTCAATTTTTCAATGCAAAATGTCTCATTTAGAAACTCACAAGATTATTTATGTAGACACAGCCTGCAATGATTATGCAGCTTTTTATGTGTGCACTTTGTAATATCATTGTAAATCAACCACTTTTGGACTATTGATCAGACAAAATATGACAAAAGATGAGAAAAGGTGAATGAAATTTATCAATATTTTTGACCTTTTATATAAAAAAGTCATTAATAATGAAAATAATCACAACCTGATCTATCATTATCTTCTATATATCAATTTATCAATATCGAATTGATTAACCTATTGATGCATGAGTCCAAATCTGACTGAGCTTTTAAAGCCACTTTTGATATTTGACTATTTTGGGATATTTCTCACTATGGAAACGTTTTTGTTGCCAAGTTTCCACAATTGATTGGTTTATTTCCATTTAAAAACATAATTTGATACTGTGAACGACGACCAATCTGCAGCCTTGACTGTACTGACTCTGTGTGTGTGTTTATCTCTTTATTATGCAGACAGATTATAACACACACGCTGTGCACGAACTACCAGGAACTGACTTCACTGTAACACTGAGCTGTAAATTCTTAAAATGTCGACATGTTCATGACAAAGCCAATAGCAACCAGTCAACCAACCAGCATGGATTTATGGTTCAGCCTCTGCTATGTTTAATATTCATATACACATATATACACACACACACACACTGCATGTTGCACCTTGCACAGCTTGATAACAGCAATAGAGCTCAAGTTCTACTACAAAGTGGGTATTTATTTGTCCACTAATGTGATTACACACAAAGAAAACAATGCCTACGGTGTTTTAACGTTCTGCAGCTCAACATAAAAGTCTGTTCTTAGATTACACTGACCAGGCTTAGCACGGTGTGTAGTGGCCGATAGACACACAACAATAACACAAAATGTGTTGGGGGTCGTTTAGAAACTCAAACTCTCAAGCTCTCGGCATCATTTTTAACTCTAAATGTGTCAGTCGGAGCTTGTTTCAATCAATTAGTCAATTCATTGATTATCTGCCTGACACAATGACAAACACTTTGTTCCAGCCCGTTAATTGTGTAACTGTGAGCATTTGTTGCATTCAACAACAACAACATCACTTTGGGCTTTAAGAAACTATATACTCATCCTACATTTTGACATTAAATGATTGTTGAGTTGTATTAATGATCGTTACAGTAGATGAGTTTATCAATGGATTTTAAGCCAGATCAGTTTCTGATAAACAAGCAACCTGTCTGCAGGAGGAGGATCCCCCCCACAAATCTGGCAACCCACAAAAGTTGTTCTTTAATAGCTAATTGCTTATGACTGAGCCATAAACCACCAGTTAAATAGCTGTTTTACATCATCGATCGATTAATTAGGTGCCTAATTTAGCCCGAGCTGCGCATTTGTAGGTCATGGAGGTGCAGACTGTGCTGACAGGGAGGAGACGAGACGCTCGTTGTTGATGAATGAAAACAAAGAGCTTTTTGTTTTTCCATGTGATATTGTTGTTGTGGCTCTGCAGCTGAGAGGAGAGGAGAGGAGGGGAGAGAGGGGAGCGGCTTGATGAGGACGTGATTGCACGGCGGCGCTGATACTAATGATGGAGGGATGATCCACGGAGTGAGAGCAGCTCTTTGTGTCGCCCTTCACGTCTGGATCCCAGTTTTATAATAATAAGAACATGCACATAATATCAAATATCATTGTTCTGACAGAGTGTTACACAACGGCCACCTGTGAGGCTGCTCGGCCGCTGCTATTTCGAGGACAGCCGGTTATTTGTTGACAACAACAGGCTGTCGCTCGGCTCGGCCCACGGTGACAGCGGAGACACCGGAATAACAAGCCGCCCTGTAGCTGCGCGACATTTGTTGTCATTGTCGGTGTCTGTGGCGTGTTGAATAACCTGTCCGTCCTCCTACCTGTCAGTGTCACACACACTCACACACACACACACCGCCACGGACAGCAACAGACTCACTCATCATCACGTCACATGTGAGCAGAGAGGGCGAGCCACTGACTGACTGACTCACGCGTTACCGATGTAGATCCTGGGGAAGACCTCGTTGAAATGCTGCGTGGGGAGGCTGTAGAAGCCGCTGCCGTTGGACAGGAGCTCGTTGAGTTGTTGGACGGTCACCTCGGCGGCTGGAGCCGGGACATCCGCCGGTGGCTGCTGCTGCTGCTGCTGCTGCTGCTGCTGCTGTTTAGCAGGACTCAGGTGTTTCTTCATGGCTGCTCTTATACAATTTTATATGTGTTTTAAAAAAAATAAAAATAAAAATGAAAATAATCAATCTAAAACTAATGTTCAGTGACAGCCGGTGCCAGACTCGTGAGCCTCGTCCGGTTATTCTGCATTTTACCTCCGCACGTGAGCCGTGCGCGCGCGCTGCCTCCTCGTCTGAAAGGTGTCTGATGAGGCGGGAGCCGAACTGCCTTTACCAACACGGTCAAGCTCACACGAGGGGTAATTAGAGGTTCCGGTGAAAACTTTCACAATAAAACTAGATAGATAGATAGATAGATAGATAGATAGATAGATAGATAGATAGATAGATAGATAGATAGATAGATAGATAGATAGATAGATAGATAGATAGATAGATAGATAGATAGATAGATAGATAGATAGATAGATAGATAGATAGATAGATAGATAGAATATTGGCTATATATCAATAACATATACAGTTAAAACCTGTCACATAAGATAATAAATGATTTTGAAAATGTATTGAACAATACATACACTATTAATTATCTGTACAAATACAGATTAATATAAGTGTAATATCCAATGAGTTAAAGTAGGAATATGGCCGTTTTTAACACATGCCACATTATTGAATCACTATTATTGATCCATTAACATTTAAACAGCAAAGCCATAGATACATAGACAGTTTGTATGGGGTTAGAGTCTATAAGAGCGCCCCTTTGGGCCTTGACACTTGGTGACAGTGATGTAGTGAAACTGATAACTAAGTGGAGATTTGATTATTGATTGGAAAGTCACTGGAGTTGACAGGTAGAGTCTCCATGTCATGATGAAAATCATGTGACAATCATGTGTCTTTTTGCTTGAACTTGAGCTGGAAACAGTATTATTGTGCAACAGTTTGCAGCATGCAATGTCTTGTTTCTGGGGTCATGACCTTTTTTTATTGTTTATTTTGTCTTGAGGGAGTTGTTGTATTATGCACCACAGCACTGACAAGCTATAGTTTGTTGTGGGCCCTTTATCCCCAATTAAAGGAATTCATAATGGCCAAACATTCGATTGTAATTTGGACAACAGTGAGTTTCCAGTCATGTAGCAGCAGACAGTTTCAGAAGTCCTGCTGCTTCTATCATAAAAGGTCCATTAAATAATGTTTGGAAGACCTGGCCTGGCCTGCACAGAGTCCAACAACACCTTTGGGATGAAATGTAGCTCTGACAGTGAGCCAGGTCTTATCACCCAACATCATCTTAGCACCTCATTGAGCAAGACTCCTGCAGCCAAGTTTTGGAAGTGAGAGCCAAAACCTCAAGGTTTGAAAGCTGTTTAGTGTGTCAAGCGTTCACAGTGGCAGGGCTTTTATTTTGTTGACCAAAATCCTACAACTTCCGGTATAAGTCTACATGTTTGTCGCTCACTTGACGGCGCTGCCTTTGCCCACCACTATCTCCAGCAGACACACCCCACAGGCAGTCAGACACTCTGGAGACAGGAGCTGGACCGGAGGGGGGGGGGCAGAAGTGACACACGCCAACAAGGGAGGACGGCGTGGTGCCTTCAAGTGCTGCTCGGAGGATCCCAAAATTAGGTCCAGGACGCTTTTTGTTTGGTGTTTCATAACACAATGGATCAGATAGATAGCCTCAATCATGTGCTTCCTTTAGCTGTGAGAGGGTTTGTGGCGATTATCATGGAGCCTAATGTTTCCTATGCAGAACAAACAACAAGTGGTTAAACCCCTTTTGCTCTGTTTTGATTGTTGTAGTTATATTAATAAAGATGATAAATAAGGAAATAATGATTATTTATGGCTGAAAAATGACAATTAATTCCTTCAGGAATAACACATCCTATTTGTTAATGCTATCAACAGTGGGAATATGCATATCTTGTTGAGCTAGACAAGTGAATTGCATAATTTCACATTTATGTATTCTAAAATGTGACATCAACAATTATTTAGAGGTAAAGAAAGACAGAAAAAAATAAACTGGCAGCAAGAACAAAATTAACTTGCAAAATAAAGTATGTATTTTATTGCTATAGGATATCTGAGGTGTGTTTGCATGTTCGTGCATTAAGGCTTGTTATTATAGTGTATTATTGTTTATTATTATTGATGGTGTGAGGAGTTTGAGGCTGCTGTGTATGAGCTACTGTAACGATAACAGGCACCTCATTTACCACCTTATAGCAACAACAGCAATGGTCAGATACAGAAAAACGCAGAAGGACAGACGTGTAGTTTTTATTTCTTGTGTATTTAATCATCTCAGTGTGTTACAGTAATGAGTACTACGTTTCTCACACATGTTGTTGGCACTGACTCTGCCCGCCTCTAGATGTCAGCACCAGCCTTCACTAGGTTGTTTATTCAGCCTCATGGCAGCAATGTTCCTGCACACTGAGGTGGAAACAAACACAATTTTATTTTTATTTTTTTGCCTTTTCGTGTCACATTAGTGCAAATCCGACTTTGATTTCTGACAGTCATGTAGATACGATTTAGGATTCTTCTTTTCCTTTTCCTTTTTTTTTTTTGACTCAGTGGATTTTTTTGTTGTTGTTGCAGTTCTAATCCGCATATTCAATACTGCATGAATTTTTCATAGTCTTCTTGTGTTGGATGTGGTCTCACTGTGGTGAATATTACATGTTACTGTTGATCTAAGACAGTCTGATGCTGCTAAAAAAAAAACCTGCACACACAACAACAACACACAGCATGAGACATTGTAATTTCAGAAACACAGCGAGGGTCTGTTTAACCAAACAATAATTATAACAATGCACGTGGTGATAATTAGTAACTATTGACTAATTGTCATTCTGAGGTGTTTGTCCTAGCTGGTCATGTAACAGAGTTTAGGGCTGAGAGCTGTTCTCCTCTGTGACCCCTTGGTGGCGACCTTGAATGAGAGGCTTAAAACGAAGGTTAATGAGCTGTAACCATTCAGGTGCACTCAGCCAGCGGCCCACAAAAGCTTCATCTCATCCAGCCACCATCACTAGAGAATAAAGGTTTGCCGAATAGGTTTTTATGTATCATGTATATTCTCTTACAAAAAAATACCATATTTACTTATTTCTTTTTCACATGTTGTGTAAATATTCACATTTTGCAGTCTGGGTATTTATTCCTCAGAAATCCAAAACAGATCTCTGAGACTGAGAGAATACTGTGAGCAGAGGTCTCTCAGGTGAAATCTGCTCTCAGTGTCTGCACTTGTGTTGAATGATGAAAACCAGAAAAGCATCTGAGGCTTTGATCCTTGCGTTTGCTGCATTTGTAGTCTCAGAACACATCGGTGTTGGCTGCTGCATCTGAACAGTGGAGGGAAACTGCCCTCCAGTGTTTCTAATTTATTTAAAGTTAATCAAAAGACCACCAGGACGCAAATTAACTCTGTGGGCTTTTAGTTAGTTTGCTCATGTGCAAACAGATTATTATTATCGTCTGATTCAGCCTGGACCGAGTCTGTTGACTCGTTTGCTGTCGTTGACCTGTGAATCCCACTGAGACCTTTGATCCAAAGCCAACCCCGTCCAAATAGATCCAGTTTGACTTGACTTGACTTGGATGCTCTTGACCCACTTCACGTCAAGCTCCGTGCAGTCATCATTTTTGTGTTTCCATGGTAATGTAAGGAGATGCAGCGCAACACCATGGCAACAACAGATCTTGTGGAACAACATTTCAGAGCTCCCTGTTGTGCACACACCTGTGTGTGTACGTGTGTGAGTGCTTATTGTAGCTATAATACAAGGGTGCAGTTCATATTTTTTATGGGAAATGGCTTTTGGCTCGATCAGGCTCGATCAGTTTACACTTTGTTGAATCCTTCCCCCAAATCTGAACATCCATATCCAGGCGGACTCTTGTTTTGGTCTGTGACAAGATTTTAAAAAGTGTCTGTTTACAATTAGCAGTAGCACATTCGTTAGCCTATAGCTAGTAGCCTATTTTTCCAGGCTTTTGGGGAAGCTAACTCCACCCAAGAGAGTCATACTTGCTGAATTTTTTCTTTGCCCACATCTAAAAAAGTGTTGTCATCTGAATGTTTGAAGAGAGAACTATTAAAAATATATATAATACATGGTTGTTAAACTGAAATAATAGGATGTTAACCACCACATTTCACTTAGCACATTTATCTTGACTAAATGAAGCCAACAGCTACATAAAGTTTTCACTATATCTTCTAAATGTAAAACAGATCAACTGCAGATGATAAATATTTAGCTGGAAATGTCTTCAGCTAACTCATGGAGCTAACCGTAGCTAGCTAGCTAGCTAGCTAGGGCTTATTTCAAAACAGTAACATCAATCATCTGCTTGAAATGAGCTCAAAACATAAAACATATTTTAATCTCAAATTAGCTTGATTGCATTGATGCACTGTTGTGAAGTAGAAAACAGTTGCACCATCATCATTTGTTTTCAAATTTGCCATTTTATTTTATTTTGAGCAGCTGTAGGATTTTGCATCACAATCTATCTAATCAGTTCTTTTTATTGCCCATTACAAAAAAAAGAAAACCCCCAGAAAAGACAGCCACAGGCACTGCAGCATTAATGCAACATAAAAATGCAGAATAGATAAATTATGAGGAGGTTGTGCTGCGACAGGGGCCACCACGGGTCCCATCTGGCTGGGAGAAAGTCAAGACTTAACATTGATTTGGTTGCAGTTTTATTGGCAGTTTTCCTCTTACTCATTCTGCGTCATGATGCTACATGAGCAGTTAATTGGATCAGCACCACCTGAGTCCTTCTGCAAATCAGCTATCACTGACAGGCGGTGGAGTCGCACTGCACGCCCCAAATCGGATTTGAGTGTGACCGTGTTCTGGCTAATATCTGATATTAGCTTTGTTATCTTAATATGAAAACGCACACGGAGTCTGTGAGTGGCTGATTAAAGCACCAAAGTCCTCTGTTGTAAATCTTATAAAAACCTGACACGTTCTGATGTTTTATCATTTGAATCTCAGGCTTTGTGCATTAGTTTCTTTCTTTTTTGTGGACTGGAGGGAGTCAAATTTCGGTTCTCAACATGCACCACCGAAAAAAAGAAGAAAGAGAAGCCAGGATCTAATCATTGTTAATTTTTTTCCCCCAGAGGCTCAAAGCTGCTCTGGCTTGAAAAATGATTCTGTGTTACATCTTCATTAGCCACATATACAAGCAGAGCAGAGTGAATATGGGCACGCAGTCAACATGTGAATACATTTCTTTTAATGTGCGTTTTTTTATGTGGAGTATTCTTCTGTTGCTCATGCACATCCAGAGGGCACATACATTTGCATTTCCATGTCTTTCTCTAGTTAAAGACTGCAATCTTCTTCGAAAACCTGTGTGGGTGAAACGGGTGAAACGGTTGATCCGTGGCTTTTTCCTTTGTGCTCTTAAACTACTATAACCAAGACAGTATTTCCCCTTTAAAATTACACTCATCACTGTCCAACAATACCAGTAGGCGTCTACACGTGTCACCGGCTGGCAGCTTTTTTTAGTGCTGTTTTACAGTCAAACGCAGAGCATCTCTGCTGCTGGAGATTTCCAGGTTTTATAGATGAGTTCTAGTAGTATTTATGACCCTGGAGTCATGAAAAGATTCAGCTTCTTCTCGCAGCAGTATCTACTTTAAGAAAGCATATCCATTAAAGTCTAAAATAAAGTTCCCTTTCTTAATTCCTGAAAAGCTTCCTCCATGAAAGATCTCTCCCCAGCAGCACCCTTTTGCTGAATTATCCAGATGGTCTCTGCATGTGCTGTACTCTATCATTTAGAGCTGCCTCTCTCTACATGCTCACGCTATTGTAATGCATATCTGCACGTGGTGCCTTTTAGCCCCGAGCTCCTTTTATACCAGAATCACTGCGTCTCAATCAATCTGAGCTCCTTTTATTCCCAGTGACCACAGCTCGGTCCAGCTTTAGCCAGAAGCTTTTGTAGCTCAAGTCAGTAAAAGGTTATTTGTCTTATGTCAGAGAATATTTAACAATGGAAGTTTCTACAGGAGGAGTGGGGGGGAAACAACAATTGTGATGTGTGATGGATATTACCATCTGCCTGACTGACCACCTTGATTACGCGCATGCGTGGCGTTCCTGACCCTCCGTCAGATCTACTCCGAACTAACTCTTTTTTAACAAGTTTTAACCATCTTTTAAAGCAAAAACTCCAAGCCGCATGTTGTTCATAAAGATATCTCATCGGCTGACCAACCACTTGTAAACAAAATCAGCGATAGCCCGTCTGACAGCGTGGGAAAATATCTACCAGCTGTTCCTGGTTTACTGGATACCAAGTCATTTCACTGGGCCCAGTGCTGGGCCCACTCCTGAAACCTGCTCTTCCCTGCTTATGTCAAGAAAACGCCGTGGACTCCCGTTGTGGAGTCCTCGCGTGTAAGTTTTAACCCGTGTCTTTCATAACGCAGAGCGCTAGTAGCACAGCTAGCAGCTAACTTTAGCCTGACCGCTAAGGAAATACACTGCACACAACACACCTTTGCTGCCGGAGTCCGTTTCTCTGTTTCCACAGCGACAGTCTGCTGCCCCCACCATGGGACCACTCACCTCACCATCTGGTTGTGATCGCTGCCACCAACTGAGCCAAACCATCCTCGGCAACCACCGCACCATCGCTGAACTGGAGGGACGCATCTCCGATCTCTACCAACTCCGGGATGAGGAACAGTTCATGGAGTCGCTGGTCACTGTGGGAGCCGCCGCCGCCGCCGCTACTGAAGCCGAGCTCGACACCACCATCCCGGTCGCCGCCCTCCCAGCCACCGCTCAGCTGACTGCCCCCGTCCCAACTGTGGCTCCCTCCGTCCCAGCCGATCCTCCCCTGGGAGACGCGGAAGCCCGCTGGCTGCAGGAGGGCGCGAAGCCGAGGGAGCAGAGAACGGCAGCTTTCACCTGCTTTACTCCCAATCCCAACCTCCGCAGCTCCACTCCCCGTCACGGTCCGTGGTTCACAGTCACAAACAAAAATAAGGAGAAAAGGTCCCCCCCGCGCCCGCCTGCTCCCCCAGAGGATATTCCGCTCAAAAACCGGTTTAGTCCGCTGGAAGAACAGGCCGACCGTTATCCACCGCCGCCCCCTCCACTGTTGCAGCAGCGAGCTTCTCCACCGCCACTGCTCAAACCACAGAGGCTGCCCCGACAGTCACGAAATCCGCAAATCACCACCGGGAACATTCCTGGTTCTGAGCGAGCTGTCCATCGCCGGCCGGAGCGTGCGGTAGCGGCCCACCGCAAGTCCAAACTGCCGTCCTACCGCCCGGTTTCTCACGGGGGGCTTGAACCGTCACCCGAGTGGGATTCCGATGAGGAAGTTACCAACAACCTCCCGGTTCTTCTTGTCGGGTCCTCTATGGTTCGCGATGTGCATATTAGCAGGTGCAATACATCCTGTCACCCAGGTGCCTCCACTAATTACATAGATGACGTCATACCCGCGCTGCTGCATCCCATGTCCGCACTGTTGTGGCTCATCTGGGAGGAATAAATGACTTAAAGCTACAACAATCATCAAAGCTCAGGGAAGACAGCAGACGACTCATTGACAATATTCTACACTCAAATAAGCAGTGCGTTATTTCCGGACCCTCCCCCCCTCTTTTGGCGACATGAAGTTCAGCAGACTCATGCAGTTTCATGTCTGGCTTAAGGGTCACTGCAGCAGTGCTGGCATCCCTTACGCAGACAACTTCACCACCTTCCTGCACAGACCTGACCTCTTCAAAAGAGATGGCCTCCACCTGAACTATGCAGGGTCTCGCCTATTGGCTCTGAACATCAACCTTGCTCTGCAATCCTGCAAGACTTTTTCTATCTGACTGTCTCCACTTCCCAATCCTAATTCTGCCCTTCCCAGTCCCAATGTCACTCACTGTTTCACCAATGCACCCCGAGTCCTCACTCCATCACAAAGCTCTAGCAGTGGCATTGATGATGTTGATGATAATGTTTATAATGATAGTTATGTTAATATCCTGTCACATCATCCTGTCACACCTGGCTCCCCCTCGTGGCCTGATGGCCCCACTGCGCCCCACCCTCCCACTTATATCTCTGTCCACATTAACAACACTGCTCGTCTTCCTCGCCATACCAACAGACCTAGAGGGGCCTCAAAGGTCAATCTACTAATTATTCCTGCCATCTCCTCCACTCATCCCTCCTCTCTCAACATGCTTTCCTCTGACCACATGCATATTCATATTGGTTTCCTCAACATCAGATCAATCAATAACAAAGCTCTTCTTATTAATGATATGATTGTTGACCATGGTATAGATATACTTGGCTTATGTGAAACCTGGCTTAAACCAAATGAGGTTGCTCCCCTAGTTGAAGCTACACCGCCCAATTATTCCTATTCACATATTGCCAGATCAGTGAAAACTGGTGGAGGTGTCGGCATGATCTTCAATCCGAGGCTAGGACTTGTACACGACCATAGACATAAGCTATCATCCTGTGAGATTCTCTCTATGCGCTCCTCTGCTTCATTTGGTCTTGGTTCCTTCTACTCGGTCATGCTATATCGCCCACCGGGACCTTATTCTTCTTTTCTGGATGAGTTTTCCGATTTTCTCTCTGACCTCGTGACCCACATGGATAACATCATTATTTTTGGCGACTTTAATATACGTGTTAACCATACAACTGATCCACTGACCAAAGCCTTCAATTCCTTAATAGATACTTTTGGTTTTTCTCAGCTGGTCCATGAACAAACGCACTCTAATGGTAACACACTGGACCTTGTACTCACACGGGGTATTAACGTCTCTGACTTGTCAGCCTTATCATATCCTTCAACACTGTCGGATCACTGCCTTATTAAATTCAGAGTTGACTTGTTTCATCGGCGATCAAACCATACTGACACCTTTAGTAGCCAATGATTCCACCATTGACAAGCTTACTGCTCTGCTCCCCGTCTCTCTTGCCGCCCTGCCGGAACAATCTGCTTCTCTTGAAGACCTCACAAATGGTTTTAATTCAATTCTAAGTGCCACGCTTGACTACCAGCCCCTGCGGATAAAAACGCGTCGGTCTAGAAAACCCTCTCCCTGGTTCAATGATACCACTCGTGCACAAAAACGCATTTGTAGAAAATTGGAACGCAAATGGCGCTTATCCAAACTCGAGGTCTTCCGATTAGCTTGGAGCGACAGCCTTCAGGACTACAAACGCATGCTCTCCGCTGCAAGAACCTCTTATCTGTCAACCCTTATTAACAATAACAAAAATAATCCGAAATTTTTATTTAACACTGTTGCAAGCCTCACTCGAACCCCCTCCAGAAAATAGCTCCTCGTTCACAGCTGATGATTTCCTTCACTTCTTTAATGGAAAAATCTCCTGTATTAGAGACAAAATTGGCAGCCATCTACTCAGGAAGGGTTCAAAACCCTCCCCTAGTCCAGTAAGATCCCTAGATGAGACTCTGACACTCTCCAACTTTGAGTCAATTTCTCTAGATGCGTTTTCCAGGATAGTGCTCTCATCTAAGCCTACAACCTGTCTATTTGACCCACTACCAACAAAATTAATTAAAGTACTCCTTCCCATCCTAGGCACCCCCATACTCAACATTATTAATAGGTCCCTGTCATCTGGTATTGTCCCTACCACTCTAAAAGCTGCCGTGATCAAACCACTACTCAAAAACCCTCCCTGAACCCTGAAGATTTGAACAACTTTAGACCAATCTCACACCTACCGTTCATCTCCAAAGTTCTTGAAAAGATAGTTGCAAGTCAACTCACTGATCATCTTTCCCGCAACAGCCTCTGTGATCCTTTTCAATCAGGTTTTAGATCACTTCACAGTACTGAGACTGCTCTCACTAAAGTGACCAATGACCTTCTCCTTGCTTTAGACTCCAATTCTTCTTCCCTCCTCATTCTCCTGGATCTAAGCGCAGCTCTGCACACTGTTGACCATACCATTTTACTAGACCGTCTGTCCAACTACGTAGGCATCCATGGTACTGCACTCTCCTGGTTAAAATCATATCTGACTGATAGACGACACTGTGTCTCTTATAAAAACACTACATCTGAATCCTCCTCATTGCACTTTGGTGTTCCACAAGGGTCTGTCTTGGGTCCCCTGCTTTTTAGCATTTACTTACTCCCCCTTGGTGAAGTATTCCGTAGATTTGGCATTAATTATCATTGTTATGCAGATGATACGCAGATTTACTTACCAATTACGCCAGACAATCACTCCCAGCTTGCAAATCTTGAAACCTGCTTAGCTGCCGTCACTGACTGGATGTCACAAAACTTCCTACAACTAAATACCAGTAAAACCGAAATACTAGTTGTAGGCCCGACCAACCAACTACCACTCCTCTCCGACCTTAGGCTAAACATTGACGACTATATTATCACTCCACACCATACAGTTAAAAACCTTGGTGTGACCTTTGACGCCACCTTGTCTTTTGACAGACACATCAGGGAAATCACCCAGACAGCATTTTTTCATCTCCGTAACATTTCAAAGATCCGTCCCCTTCTAAGTATCTCAGACGCAGAGATTTTGGTTCATGCTTTTGTTTCATCCAGATTAGATTACTGTAATATTCTCCTTTCCGGCCTACCACACCGTAGCACTCATAAACTACAGCTTGTCCAAAATACAGCAGCCAGAATACTAACCAAAACCAGGAAATTTGATCATATAACCCCAGCTCTAATTTCACTCCACTGGCTCCCAATCAAATCCAGATCAGATTTCAAACTGCTCCTACTGGCCTACAAATCCCTACATGGAATTGCACCCCCATACCTGTCACATCTACTCATCCCATACACTCCCACACGTCCCCTCCGCTCACAGAATGGCAACTACCTCATGGTCCCCAAAATCAACAAAAAATCAGCAGGTGGTAGAGCATTTTCCCATCGTGCCCCACTCCTCTGGAACCAGCTCCCACAGTCAATCAGAGATTCAGATTCCATTGCCACCTTCAAATCCAGACTAAAGACCCACCTATTTTCACAAGTATACAACATAGCCTGATAGCGTGTTTTATTTTATCCTTGTTGTTTGTTCTGTTCTGCTGTCTCTGTTGTTGTTGTTGTTGTTGTTGTTGTTGTTGTTGTTGTTGTTGTTGTTGTTGCTGTTGTTCTGTCATCTTTAACTCTCTTTTTTCTGTGTGTGTTGTCTTGTAAAGTGTTCTGAGACCATGTTTTGGTGATTTTACACTTTAAATAAAGGTGAATTGAATTACACTCTCAGAGAGGAGTGTAATGTGAATGCTGATGCCTCGGGTTAGAGCAAAGATCACAGCAGAATTTGAACCATTAAGAGACGACGATAATAAAACCACCCTCAGAATGAAAAGTACAACATCATCCGGATGCGGCTGCCTTCTGGTGTTTGCATACATGTATTTATTATTGGTGTGTGAAGGAACGTGACTGTCTGGCTGCAGCGTGTGTCTTCTTCTGGGTGGTCACTCTGTGCCCACATTAATCCCACAGATGAGAGAAGAGGTTTTGACCTTTTGGTATTTTTCTTTCAGGGGAGGTCATCTTCAGTCTGGGCAGTCTGCCCCTCTCTAATGTGACTTGTAAATTCAGAGCTTTACTCGGTCAAGGAGTAACCTTTGCTCAGGCTGTGTATTTCCTAAGTGACTAATTAAAATGAAGGTCTGCAGCTTACTGACAAAAAGTAAGTAAAGTTGGTTTAGAATATTAAAAGAAAGAACTTCAACAAGAAGGAGTGAAGTTCGGTTTGAGATGATGCTTAATAAGGACATGCCTCTGGAGCTATTAAACATCTGTTAAATGGGATAAATGTTGATTTCCTGAAGCCTGAGATCAATGTATTCAACCAAACAGTCCAACAGTTCATCACAGGGTGAAATTCTTGTTGTTCAGTGTGAGGATAATGAAATTCAATTAACCCTTGGTCAGGCGATGAATGTGATATCAACACGTGGGACAAAGAATCCGAATCCACTTCACATTATAGACACATTTTTATCTAAACGAATCCCATGCTCAATTCTTTGGGGTTTGCACTATCAATGTGCAAACCTCATGACAATCCATCCAATAGTTGTCAAGATATTTCATTCAAAACCACATGTCAGTATTGAAGTAGCTCTGTGAAAGGTCTCCCGATAACCAACAGCACTACGACACCATAGCTGGGAACCGTGAATATGAAGTTAGGGTGACATAAATACTACATTTCATGGTAGCTGATTAGAACAGACCAAGTGGAGGTCAAGAGGTCACTCAAGTCAATATAGGCTTCATCCTCTGGGAATCAGTTGGGATTTTCTGGACCATAGAGATGGATAAACCAATGCTGACTGCCCAAAGCACTAGCTAAAGATATTAAAGCGATAGTTCACCCAAAATTCAAATTTCACTCTTTATCTACTCACCCTCATGTCGACTAAGGGCTGGGAGAATTCCTGGGAGAAGTCCTCCGTGGCTTCTCTGAGTTACGGGGGGGTCCATGCAGCAGTATTTGGCCATATAATGGTTATGAATGGTGCTCGCTTTTCTTCGTCCAAAAAGACACACCAAAAAACATCCAAATACCTCCATACTGTTCCGCCGTTTGCACTGACACAGGAGGAGCAGTGAACTGAGACACTGGGAGCTTCAATACAGACTTATTAATTTTTTTTTTTTGGAACAATTTCTCATGTCAGGGCTTCAATACAAGAGGGACATTACATACAAGCAGCATGGAGGTACTTGGATGTTTTTGGTGTGTCTTTTTGGACGAAGAAAAGTGGTGTCCATTCACAACCATTATATGGACAAATACCTAATAACTAAGACACATAAGTCGACATGAGGGTGAGTAGATAATGAGTGAAATATGAATTTTGGGTGAACTGTCCCTTTAAGAACCTCCAATACACAAAGCAGACACTTGTCCCTCCATCACGCTAGATTGAGTCGATGTCTCTGGCGAAGTCGTTGAGCTGGACATTTAACTACCTGTCTTTGCCCAGTTCTCTATTTTTATACTTTTCTAAAATGACTGAGCAACCACATTACCCATCGAGCCTTATTCCCCTCCAATCACATCAATTATTAACATTATAAATCAAGGCATATGAATGCATTATTTAGTAAGGTCCTCCATATAACGCAGAGACCCTATAAAACTGACTGGAGAGTTCTGGTGCTTTATAAACCACAACTGGATTCTTCATCCTCCAACTTCCAGTGTTTTAACCCACTTTCACTAAAATAAGGTTGTACCACAATTAAAGTACCACTGCCCTGGACAAGCTAACAGTGCTTAACCCATTAACATCTGGGAAACCCGATAACATTCTCTTCCTACATCAAATACCTGCGGCCGCCTGCCACCACAAACAAACAAGAAAGAATTTCTCCCGTTTTCCCCTAAATGCGATTTACAGCCAGCGTGTTTGCATTTGGCTCACAATGGCCTCTTTGTCAAACCCTGATTAGGCTTAATGCTATTCCAACCGCGGAGTGATAATGTGATAACCACGGCCACTCTGTGTTGTCTTAGGTAATCTGTGTTTGGACGAATTGAAGTAATGACCCCCAGGAAAAGAGCCTGAGGGTGTAAAGACAAGGCGAGCTGTTTGTCTGAGCTGACAGGGCCACGGCCACTAATCATTTGGACAAGATTTGGAGGAAACCGAGCGGGCTGCGGATTGCTGCGAATCCACAACCGACCTGACCATATAAAGATCTTATATAATACATCTGAATTTGATTTAGTTTACGGTTCTGACTTTTTGAACAATTTGCTGTTGTATTAGATTGGGGGGAAAAAGCCCAAAGGCTCAATCCAGTAGTTCTTGTGTAATCTTGCCGGGTCATGTTATATCATACCCAATGATTTCTTGTCACATTGCACCGCAGCCCCATGATAATCTGGTTACATATGAGCACGTAAATCCACAGCTAGCTAGACGACCTGTTTCTGAGAGTTTACCCAGAATAAACATCACCTGGGTCCTCACGTGCTTTTTGCACATTTGCTCTTATTTCATCTGGATAAATCTCACAGATTTGTGATCGTATCACGTCTAAAGTCTCCAACTATGGACAATCTTACCTTGACCTTTGGTTTCTGCTGTCCAATCCATCAAAAATACAAAATATAAGACCTAATAAACTTGTTCTTTTCATGGTTTGGTATACATTGTATACTGAGCTTATCATCTTTTTCTTAAGTTTGTCCACAAGAAGTAAACTCTTGGTGACTCCTCTTCATCATGTTGCTGTGATCAGATTTCACACGTAACAGCTTTGTCTTCTTGGATGATCAAAGTGGTAGATTCGGAAATCACAGAGTTATAAATACTTGTTGTGAATTGGCTATGATACATGGTAGATTACACTTTGGACCCAGACCAATCACAAGTTTCGTGATTCACATACAGTAGAAGCTGAAGGAACTTCATTGGCACAGATCGTGACTCACAAGGAGTGAAATTGGCACGCTGTGTTTTGTTTACATAGGATAAAACGATCATTTTATTTCCAACACCACAAATCTGAGAGCTTGGACCGATCTGATCAGCATTAATCAGCCTTGAGACAAAAAAAAGTGTGTTGGAGCTAAAGTGGGGTTTATCACCTGATCCGAGGTACGTGAGCATTTTGTCCCATTTTCCAATAAAGCTGCCTCTTGGCCACCAAACTCACAGGCGAGCCATAAATTGACTAAGTGGAGTTCCACAGACTCTTTAACTGGCCCGTGTGATTGAGCTCATGGCTGTGATTAGCAGTGCTTTGGACCGTGTTCAGTTCTATCTTTAGACTCTCGCCATTAGCGAGCTGGATGGAGTTGGCGAGACGTATTGACTGAAGGGAAGTAGATCAACGTGTCACCGCTGCTGATGATGTCACTTCTGTTTCATTTACCGCTTAATGCTCACATTTAGCAGGACCGCTGTTGCAAATGTGATCAATTAGAATCTACTCAACGCTCTGTGGAAACTGTAAGGCCGGCCGGAGGAGTGTAGCCCGCCGAGCATCTCAAGGCTCTGGGTCGTGACCCCATGATTGAAGAGTCAGGCCACTGGACCAATCACCTGGAGCTCTGCTTCCTCCTCTGGACGTCTAATTTTCTCGGCAAACTCAGATTAGAAACACGGATGACTGAAGATCTCGTGACAAGATTAGCGTGAGGTTGAAATTTACTGCTGTATCTGCAGGGTTGATAGGAAACCAGGCAGTCTGCCATGTTGTTCTGTTCAACAGCGTCATAAATCAAAGGAGGGATGGATGGTTTACGGGGACGATAGAACTGATAAATGCACCTAAACATATGTTCCCCACTTTTCTACAAGGAGATGCAGAAAGCAGTTTATCTAAGATGAGACGTGTTTACAAGAAAACATGAATCTTACTTCGCATCACATGTTCAGACAGGTGACAAGTTAAAGAAAAAACATAAATAATGGATGAAGTTCTGGATGAAAAATACATTAAGACAAAGTGAATACAGAAACAAAACTAGAATAGATAGTTTCTGCTTCTAAACTACATAGCTAATGTT
This sequence comes from Decapterus maruadsi, assembly GCA_030347415.2. Taxonomy (NCBI): domain Eukaryota; kingdom Metazoa; phylum Chordata; class Actinopteri; order Carangiformes; family Carangidae; genus Decapterus; species Decapterus maruadsi. The sequence continues at coordinate 3,427,774 of CM064888.1, read as the reverse complement.
AGCTTTTATAGGTGTTTATCTACCAGTTCAGAGGAAAACATAGTCCATGTTCTTGCCAACAGCTGTCTCCAGAGATGGGAAGCCATTCTCTCCTCTGCAGCAATTTCTATCATGCACTGAAGTTAGCATGCTAACCAGCTAGCTCCAGCTCGATTGAACTGCCTCCTCATTTTTCCAATACCGAGTCGCTGAAGTGTCCTGAAGAAGTAGCACAGCTAAGAGGGTGTGATGTGTTATGACCTCTTGAATTGTAAACAAACTGACAAGACTCATAAGTAAATAGCTGCATGGCGCTAATGTTAGCTAAGGCAGCAACAGCAAAGCTTACAAATAACTCAACTAAAACTTTAACCAATGTATTTTTGATCCTTAAACCAACTGTATCCACAGACAGGAAGTGAAGATCACTGAACTCGGTGCTTCAAACATAACTGGGCCAATGGTTTCATTTTCATTACAGTATAACTGGGAAAAATAGTTCAGTAGGCTACTATCCATCCATCCATCCATCCATCCATCCATCCATAAACTTGTCCTTGGGAAGGTCATAGACAGCTGACACTGGGCGAGAAGTGGGGCACATCCCGGACAGGTCACCTGTCAATCAAACTGTTTATTATTATATATAAATATAAATATATAAATGTAACTTCTTAAAGAGACAGGGTAGATGTGATAGACAGCGGTCCTGACCATGTGAGGGATGTTGTTGGAGAATGATGTGCATCCTCCGTCTGTGCTTATGAAAGGTTATATTGGGTTATAAAACTTTAAAATACATGTACTAGTTGCAAATTGCTCGTCAGCTGTCTGAGGCCATTTGCAGCGGCTGCACTTTATAATTCAACACTGTTTAAAACAAGAATCTCACCATATGTTGTATCGTGACCTTGTATAATTTCCATACTAACGACACCACCGTTTTTGCATAAAGGCAGAATATCAAACATAATTCTCTGACTTCTTTCATAAATATTAATTTTGGGACATTAGCATTGAACCGAGCCAGTTCTGTACATTGTTGCATTAATGGACAATAGTGTACATTATCCTGTAAATGCTCAATTACCTGTGTAGTGGTTTTACTTTTGCTGATGATAAAGGGCTTCTCGTGCACACTCTGGAGGCCAGTGCTGCTGTGCTGCTCTGAGTGTGCATGAGTGTGTGTATATATACATGTGTGCGTGTGTATGAGTGTGTGTAACCTTGACAGAGAAAGCCAAGCTTCATTGAGTGCCTGCAAGCACTGTGCTATCTTTAGCTTTTGTTGAAGCTTTTACCACTGGCCTCCTCCTGCTCCTCCTCCTCCTCTTCCCACTCTTCCTCCTCCTCCATTCCCCTCAGCCCACTCACTGTTGGCTGCACATGCAAACATGCACACTTATGCATGCTTGCACACAACCATCAAACCCATACACACTCAACCAACTTACATAGGCACACAGCAGAACTGTTACCGGGCAGATTAGAGGAAAGCGAGCAACCTACTTCTGGGATAACAACACGAACCCGATGTTTGTTTCTTTGGTGCAGAGTGAAAGCCTGACTCTGGTTCCCCGAGCGGCCCCGATTCCTGCCTCAAGGCAAGTTCTAAGCCCTGAGCCTCACAGGAGCCACACTTGTCTTCCTATTGGCCAAAATATGTATTAAATGCAGTCAGTAGCACCGTTGGACCATAAACTATTAATAGATGAATTTGCCCCGAACTAAACTGTGCTTACAACAATTATCATTCATCAGAGTGTAACGTCCCAGCGCCTCTGCTTCTTCCATTATGCACATCATGCTATTGCTGCTAATAGTACGAAATGCATCCTGATTATCTGGGTTCTTTCAGGGTTTTTAATTAGCCATTCAAATGCTGGCAAGGAGCTCGTTAATTCCTCAATACCGTTGCCCAATCTTTGACTGTTTTCCCCCACAAAGCCGAGCAGGTCTGATTCCGCCGAGGCTAATTTTGGCAAAAGTGAAAAGTGTAGCTCCTTGTGGAGGATTAATTACAACAATTCACTCCGGTGTTTCCAATCAAACACTCCCCTAAAAACAGCTCACTCACTCAATCAAACCGGTTAATCAGCGCCGCTCATGTTAAACGCTGCCGTGCGTCTAATCGAGGGCTGTCAAACATCGGCCGCTAATCCACCCGGAAGGCTTTGGACTGAAGGGCTGGTTCCCATGAGGCTCTGCTGTTTGTAAACATGGAAGAAGTGCTTCATCATGGTATATCTATACATAGAAGCTGCAAAGAAGAAGAAATACATGAATTTAGGAATTATTATATGTAAATTGGATTGCAATAGATATATTTCCATAACATTAAAGAAAAAATAGAATTATACAATAGAATTATTCACTTTTTTGAAGCTGAGGCAGTAAATGAAAGATTATTTTGGAAAATTCCCACATGATTTCTGTCTTTCCACTCGTATACCTGCCAACAAATATAACTCTGCAGCCAGCAGGTGGTTAGCTTATCTTAACGTAGCTTAGCTTATAGCATAAAGCCTGGAAACTGCTTGCATGGTGCGGTCCACTTGCTGTTTTTTTACTCTAATGAGCTTATTTCCCAAAAGGCCTCGGCTGCACAGCAGGAGCCTGCACTGACTGACCCACTGTAGGTCGCCCAGGTTTAATTAAAGGTGGAAACAAACTCCCGTCGAAGAGCAACCTTGGCGCTTGTAGGTGTTTTTCTGCATGTGAATAAAATGGCAGGTAATCATTTTAATACTATATCATTAAATCATACAGTGAGTGCATCTACTTGTCATCACCTGAGCGAGTACAGTACATCTCCCTCCTGCCGGCATGTGAAAATTACCTCCAAACTATTCTCGCATGCTTAATATCCTTCCACTCGTGTCGGGCGTGAGATTGTCTAATAACAGTCATTTTTACAACACAGAATGGGAGTTACTGGTGTCTGTGTGCACCTGTAATTGTATCCTTCACTCTTTTCTACTCTCTGTTTCTGCAGTGCAGCGTCTAACACGACAAGAGTGTAACATGAGACCCACTTCCTCTGCCCTCCTGCTTCACCTTCTGAGCTGCCCTCCCATGACACATGCTGAGCTGTGAGCTTCATGCTGCCGCCGCCGGGGGGATGAGAAAGCAATGCCCTTTTTTTTTTTTTTGCTCTGTGCTGTTTATTTGAATCCATGGGGGGAAAGACATTTTTTGATTTGAATAAGGAGTAAAAGATTAGAACTGGGTGGAGAAATCGTATTTATTCTCCTTCTTCTTAACAAATATTCGGCGTATCCTCCAGCTGCCCTCCTGCTGTTTTCCACCCAGCTGCTGTGTTATGTGTGCGTTAACAGTGATAAAACACAGCTGGTGAATAATGAATGGAAAGCCAAACTGTGGCCTTAATAGACCCATATCCAAGTAAAAAAGCAAGTGCCACGCACGTACTCTGAAATCCTCTGCATTTCCCTAAAATTGCAGTGTGTCCTTGACAGAATGACAGGGTATTTAGTCGCATTCAACTGATGCCTCGGGCGGGTTTTTTTTTTATTTCTCTCTCTCTCTCTCTCTCTCTCTCTCTCTTTCCTCTTCACTGTCGCACTCTGCGAGTTTCCATTCAGGTTTAATAAGTTCCTAATGAAAGAGGACCAGCGGAAGCTGTTTAAGTCAATCTCCTCTGCACAGTTACAGATCATTGGATGCTCCATTTATGTTGATTTAAATGTGTGCCACGGGACATCTTCCAAAAAGCATCCACACAATGGCTTTCCATTTACTTCCTCCCTTCTCCTCTCCTATAATAGTAATGGAAGTGGTGGTGTCTCGGGCAATAGACAAAGGAAAGCACAATAGTTATCAACCTCCCTGCCTCCCTCCTCCTTCTCTCCTTGAGGAATGGCACAACAGTTTCAAGTCTGCACCCTGGTGTCATTAGAAAATAAATAAATAAATGAATGAAAAGTGCACGCTCAGTCGAGTATGACGAAAAACTACCAGAGCCAACGTTGTGTATTTCATCACATTGCACCATGTGGAAAAAAAAACATGATAATTGGTGAACAGGATAACAAAGGACACAGCACAACCTCTGAGCTTTCATCTGCTCTTTCATCTAACGTGCACATGTGAAATGCACGAGGAAAGGTTGGAGACGTGGAAGTTGTTTGATGCTGTTTGAGCTGCTCGGGATCCTCGAGACAACATATTCGGTCCTGACTGTGTTGCTTAGCTGGGCGGTTGGCATCCAATGTGGTCTAGCGGTCTAAGAAGCATAGCGTGTAATTATAACGTCCCCAGTTTGATTCCAGCTGGAGACCTTCTTCGGGCTTCTTCTGCTGCCAAACGGAGGCAAAATGCCAGATAAGAGAAGAAAATAGACTTAAGATGTGAAAACGCTGAAAAGATTTTGGTATGAGTTCATATACACATAGTAAATCCTGCTTCATATTGGCTCTTTTTTGAGGAAAATCAGTCAGAAACAAAGTGATGAACGCACTTATCCAGGTTTTCTTCAGTTTTTTGTGAGCTGTGGCTAAAGCTTTTTGGTCAAAGAGACGTTTTTACTGCTGCACACTCAGCTGCAGGGAGCTGAGGTAGTGATTTATACAACCAACAAGCTGCTCCCAAGCTCAGCTACCTCTTAGTGTGGAGCCACAGGGAAGGTGCATGATTCACATCAGGCCCTGCTCGGTACGTATAATAGTGCTGAGAAATAAAAATAAAAAATCCCAGCACTTCAGCACGTTAGCAAGGACTGACACAGAAGTGCTAACAAGTGCTGAAGGACACATGCAGGCCACAAAAGGACATATTCAAATCACTCACTGCTTTATACACAGAGCTTATAACCAAAAAAAACTTCCTCTGCAACCTTCAAGTAATAGAAGCACCAATGTTTTCACATTTTTCTGCAGACTTTTATTAAAAATGACCTTTTGCTGTAAACCTATCACATTTCTCTCCCACTTGACTTCTTCACAGGTAGCCATACAGCTTCTTAATGATGTCGCAGGTCATGGGTCCTGCACATGCAGGACGTTAGCATCCATTAGCTTTCATGTCTAGACGGGACTTAAAGCTATTTTGCGACCCGCTGGTCTCATTCGACTGGCAGTGCTCCCAGTTTTAGGTCCCTGTCTAACAGGATTAAAGCGACCCTGGAGGACTTATGCGTATGTCACCTATACGGACACAGCAGGTCAGTAGATGTGATTAAACGCACACCCCGGATGCCTGACCTGCAGCAGGTTACATAAGGTATAAGAGGCTGAATGAGGTCTCTGTCAACACACTAAACTACCACAGAATGAACCTGAATGAAAATAAAGTAGTTACGGCTTAATCCTGTATAAAGTCTGCAGTGACGTAGGCGACATTCGCATTCTCGTTTAGAGTTAAGAGTTAGTTTGGGGTGTTAATAAGGACGAGGTGATGGTTTTAAAAAGGTCAAATTTAGTAAAAATGATATCAGCGTTTTAAGAGACATGGTTTTTAGACCTCTTTCGTTAATTGTCTACTTTACGAACTGGGCCAGCAGCCTCTCAAATGTGCAGACCAGGACGCTTCAGGCCAAAACATGAGCAAATGGAAACTATGCCGAGTCATTTTTTTACGACCAGCTGCTCTCGGTGCATTAAAAACTTGGTTAATTCCAGGTTGGGTGCAGATTTCAGCGACAACATCTCCCGTTGTTGTCACTGAAATCAGCGCTGATGGCTGTGTTGTGTTGCTCCGTGCAGTCAGAGCCGCTGGCAAACTGTGGATTTTATTGCTGACTCTCAATAAAAACTGTTATGTTCTTAAAAGAAACATCAGGTTGAACTTTGTGCTAGCTTCAGCTAGATGTTTATTTACAACCTTGTAGAACACTCACCAGCACATAGCACTTCCTGTAACAACTTTTTAGTATAACCGAGTCCCACCTAGAGCTGCTGGCTGGGTCACTACATCCCCCTTCCAAACAGGTATACACAACATGAACCTTGTGAAGTATATTAATTCAGTGCAACATAAATGTAGTTTCGCTCATAGACTCTAAACATATTTCAAAGTGAAATCTTTGATAGAATCAGATCACATAAACTTGTAACACTGTAATGCAATATTGTCCTTCTGTTTATGAATGCTAACAGTCTATAACACATTATAACCACATCAAATACATTTTTTCTCATTCTCACTTTTTTTTTTTTTTTTTAAACAGTAGGCAATGTCAACTTTTTTTTTTTTTTTTTTTTTAACTTTATTTTTTTTTCTTTAACTTTATTTTTGAACAGTTCACTCCTCTATGAGCCTTGGGATTCCTAGGTCTGGTGGACCTTCTGACACATTGGAGAAGAGTGTGGTGCCATCTGGTGTATCCTCAGTGTGGTGCACATCTGGTTCAGATCCAGCCTTGTTTGTGTCTCGAGAGTCTTCAAAAGACTCCTCCTGTTTCTCCTTAACACCTGTCCATTGTCTGCTTTCACCACAAAAGACCTGGGACCTCTTCTCTGAGAACTGTTGCCCTCCAACCTCCCAGAAAGATCTGGACCTTCAATCCTCACAACATCCCTTTCTTGAAGAGGTTCCAGTTGCCTTGCTGTTTTGTCATAGTTCAGTTTTTGTCTGTGCTTGAGTCTCATTTTGTCCTTCAGTTTGTCGTCGTCTTTGTCGTCCCTGTATCCTGGAATGTGTGGAAGAGTCAGTTTGCCAGAGCAATTCTGCAGGTAACTCCACACTCCAGAGCTGTAGCCCTTCTTAGAAAGCCAGATGTGGGTCAGCTTTACAGTCCATTGCTTTGAATCTTTTTACAATCTGGACTTTTTTCTGCCTGTCCATTAGCCTGTGGATACAAAGGGCTGGAAGTGACATGTCCCATTTTCACAAAACTCAGCACAATCATATTGTGGACCATTGTCACTATTGCGGAATCCCATGTCTGGCAAAGAAACTTTTCATGTGTGTGATGACAGACTGTGCTGATGTACTGGACAGCTGTTTCTGGAAAGTTGGAAAAATTTTCACCAGAAGATAGTCTTTGCCATGCAAATGGAATAAATCAAACTTTTTGCCATGGAGCAGTGGGCAGGTCTGCAATCAGCATGGGCTCCTTTGTCTGTTTGTAGTGATGCTTGAGACATGTTTCCAGTTTTGCACCATTGTCTCTATGTCTCCGTTGATCCCGGCCAATAGATTGCCTGCCTTGCTCTCCTCTTACATTTCTCAGTGCCCAGATGTCCCTCATTAGCATGACGCATTGAGTGCATTGACAATCCTGTTCTGTCGCAAACAGTCCATCAGACATACACAAGTCCGCAACAGGGTAAAACCCCGAGCAGACCCCCTTAGGCCAACCATTCAGGATATGGTGAGACACTTTTTGCAGCAGAGGGTCTTTTGCTGTTTCCTGTACAATTTTCTGCAACATGTCATCTGATGTTGGGAGCAAGCTCACCATGTTAATGTGTGTTTCAGCCTCCTCAGTCACAAGACTGACCAGCTTGTCTCTGTTTGGAGCTGGTGCCCGTGACAAGGCATCTGCCAGCACAATGTATTTTCCTGGCGTGTAAATAAGGTCAAAGTCATACCTCTGTAGAACATCATGCGCTGGATCCTGGGTGACATGTCATTAAGATTCTTTTTTCTAATGGAGATGAGTGGTTTGTGGTCCGTCTCTGCTGTAAATGTCTCCATATAACTGTGAAACTTTCCACATCCGAACACCAAACCCAGCGTAATCTGAGCAATTGTATTTCTGTCATCGATCTTGACGGACAAATGTCTTGTCATGCATTTGTAGCAGTGCGGAAGCCATCTTTCGACGTCTGTGGAGATCTTTGTCGGTTTGGATGGGTCAAAGAATGTGAGGACTGGCTCTGTAGTCACAGCGTTCTTTAATTTTCTCCATTCCTCCTCATGACGATCAGTCCATTCAAACACTGTGTTGTGCTGCAACAACTCTCTGAGGCATGCTGTCTTGGAGGTGAGGTTAGGAATGAATTTGCCCAGGAAATTAATCATTCCCATGGCTCTCAGGATGCCTTTTTTGTCAGTGGGAGCAGGCATATCCAGTATGGCTTGTATCTTTGACTGATCAGGTTCCACACCTTCACTTGTGACCTTGTCTCCCAAGAAGGTCATCTCTGTGACACCAAAGAGACACTTGTCTCGATTCAGTTTTAGTCCACTCTTTTTGACTCTCTGTATTTCTCCAGTCTCTCATCATGCTGTTGTGTTTTGCCCCAGACCACCAAGTCATCTATGTACACTCTGGTGCCGTCCAGACCCTCTATTATGGACTCCATCGCCCTGTGGAAGATCTCTGGTGCTGATTTAATGCCAAATGGCAGCCTCAAGAAACAAAAACGTCCAAATGGTGTGTTAAAGGTGGTGTATTTGCTGCTTTCAGGGTCCAGCCTCAGCTGCCAGAACCCATGTGAGGCATCTAGCTTGCTAAAAAACGTCACCAGTCATTTCACTCAGGATTTCTTCTCGTTTTGGGATCTGGTAATGAAATGTTTTCATTTAAATCTTTGGGGTCAAGGCAAACTCTCAAGGCACCTGTACTCTTCTTCTTGACACATGTGATAGAGTTGACCCAATCTGTGGGTTTTTCCACCTTTTCAATGACACCCATTTCAGTCATTCTCTGTAGTTCTTTTTTCAGGCCGGCTCTGAGCGGTACTGGCACTCTCCTTGGGGCGTGTACTACAGGCTTGGCATCATCTTTGAGCTGTATTTTGTAAGTGTAGTCCCAAAGACAGAGGGAAACCTGTCCACTATTTCTGTGCTTCTCTCACACTGTTTGTGTTCATGTCTTTGGTCTTGCTTGACTATTTTGATGCTGTCAGTATTAATCTGATAGATCCTCTTTATCAGACCGAGGTCCTCAGATGCTTTGTCTCCTAAGAGTGACTCATGTCCATCTGGCACTATGGTGAATAACAGGTTATGCTGCTTGCCTTTTATCATTACTGTTAGCCTGCATCCACCTTTTGTTTGTATTGGCTGATTATTATAAGCCTTTAGGGCCGTGACTTTTTCTGTTATTTTCTTAGGCTTCTCAGCCAGTGCCTTAAAATCTGTCTCACTGATCAAATTAGCTCTTGCCCCAGTGTCAATTTTAAATGTTACCATTGTCCCATTAACTAACAGTGGAGCAGTCCATTTGTCATCTGTCACAGCATTTACAGACTGACCTGCATTCTTTAATCCTGAGCATTGTGTGATGTCATCTTCCTCACGTGACACAGTCTTTATGAAAAATGTCTCTGTCAGATCATCACTGTCATCCGTGTCTTCCTGCACCGCGTGCACATCTTGTCCCTTTTTCTTTGAGAGACACATCCTGGCAAAATGATTCTGTCCTTTGCATTTTGCACATTTTTTTCCGTAAGCAGGACATTGTCTTGGTCTGTGTTTTTCACCACATCTCTTGCAAGTGAACATCTCCTTGTCATTGTCTTTATTTCTGGTGTCACTGCTTCTGAATTTGCTCCGTGGCTTTCCTTTCGTGAACACGGCGTTCACGTCCTCTGCGTCGTGGTGCGCTGTTCCCTGACCAGGCTCTCGGAAATTCAGGACCTGTTGTCGTGCGAGCTCACTGGCCTGACATATTTTTATAGCACTGTCCAAAGTGAGGTCTGTCTCCCTCAACAGTTTCTCTCGAATTTATTCCAAAGACTATTTGATCTCTTATCATGGAGCTTTTGATCACCAAAGTTACAGGACTGAGCCTTTATTTTGAGTGGTGAGAAACTTATCAAATGACTCACTCTGGTGCTGCATGACGTATCTCTCGTACGTTTCGTTTTTCTTAGACGTGCAGTGTTCGTTCACTTTATCACCTCATCAAACTTGGCTGCGTCTTCGGCCGTAGCAAACACAAAGGTGTTGTAGACTTCTATTGCCTCTGGGCCGGCAATGGTGAGCAGCATGGCGATTTTCCGCTCCTCTGCTTTCTTATCCACCCCGAAAATAGCATGAACTGCTGCTTGAATGTCTTCCAACTAGCGTCGACGTTTCCAGTCAGTTTCAACTGACCTGGCGGTTTAACTGCTTCCATTGTGTTGCTTCTTCCTTTTCTTTTCTTTTTTTAACCCCGTCCTGGTACCATGTTATGTTCTTAAAAGAAACATCAGGTTGAACTTTGTGCTAGCTTCAGCTAGATGTTTATTTACAACCTTGTAGAACACTCACCAGCACATAGCACTTCCTGTAACAACTTTTTAGTATAACCGAGTCCCACCTAGAGGTTGCACTGCCACCTACTGGCACTACCTATCACTACAAAAACCTCCTCCGTAACGTGGTATTATCCAGCTGCTCTGGGTTTGGAGCAGCGGCGGCCTGGCAGTCTGGCTTCGAACCTCAGACCCTTGAACAGTGAAATCTTTGATAGAATAACATGCAAAAGCAACAAAAGAAATGCTGTGATGGCTTGTGAAAGACTGGAGCATGGTTGGGATGAACACAAAAGACCACTATTGGGCGCCTCATTTGGAAGACCAAGCCCCAAATACCAGATCTGATCCGCATGGGTTCCCTCTCACAACCTTAGTAAAGATTCCTGGGCTCTTCTCTCCACAATACAGTTTTCAGTCCATTGTACACGCACAATGAGAGTCACCAGCATTCATAACTGAGATATTCTTGAACTGAGTGACCACTTTGAATTCAGATTCATAGTTAGCAATGAAGTTCAGCCTTTTCCACTGATAAACAGCAGATTAGAAAACTTTAAATCGATGCATTTTGTTATTTTCTGATGAAATCAACTGTGTTGTATTGGAAACTCCCCCTCATCTCTTAATATTCATACAGGTCCATCCAGGCATCCCCGATATTTTGACTTAATTTAGCATATTAGCATGCATGCATTTGCTAATTAGTATTAAAGACAGTTCAGCTGTGCCAATCTTTGCACAGAGACAGAAAGCATTCCTATTGGCTATGAATTTCACTGCACATGCACATGCACATCCTGGCTGCTGGCTTCATTGTCTTGCCATATCTAAATGTGTTGTTTGAGCAAGTAGATATTTGGAACACCGCATACTCACCTCCAAATAAAAAAAAAGGAGGTTTATCACAAAGCCTTCGTCAAGTCTAAACATGCAGGTAGAAATCAGGTAGATACACCACAAAAAAGGTGATGATGGCTGAACACTAAATGTTGCTAATAGGTTAGCTTTCTGCGAGTATAGCCAAAGGCAGGGGGTTAGCAGTGCTGCATAATGTGCATGAAGTGCTTGTATTAAGAGCTGCAGGGGGACGGATATATTTAAAAATTCTGGCTCTTTTCCCCCTCTCCTAATTTTTTTTTTTGCCAACCTCAGCCTAAAAAGAAACCAAGGACTCCCTTGTGTGATTTAGATAAGAAAGTAAGACATACAGAAAAAGTCTCGCCCACAGCTGAAGAACCAACCAGGAAAAGAAATGCCTGGTTTGTCGTAGATGTAAGAAAACTAAGAAATATTCACCTGCTTTTGTTTCTAATAATAATTCACTTTCTGTCACCCATGCTTCAAATCCTTTCCGCTCTGCAGTACAGCGTGGTTCTGTACTGAGGGTCATTCGGGGCCCGACAGTGAATTTTTTGCCATGCACTCCAGGGCAGGTGACACTAGAAAGTGTGAAAGAGACAGACATGCATGACCAGTGTGTGTGTGTGTGTTCACTACACTCACACTCAGGCAGAGAAAAGAAAAACCTTCCCCACACACTTCACTTCTGTTTTTTCTTTTTTTTTCTTTTGCCATGAGCTCCAGAGCTCACGTGTAGTCACGCTCCCACGTGCTCCTCCTATCTGTCCAGGGCTGAACAAAAACACTGACACTGGCCCTTACAGCTGGCCCGGCGTCCAGGGGAGGGCCGCAGCACGAGGGGTCGCGAACACTTGACGGAGCGTTGATCTTGACCTGCCAAGCAGGACGCAGTGTCAACAAAAGCCACGTGGGGCGAGACAGTATAAGAGCTCGAAGCCTAAGTCTTTGTGTTTGCAGTGGATTGAGTCATCTTTCCTACAGACACAGCTGTGGTTCGCTGAACTCACAAGGCACGACTTGTCCTCAGTGTGAGTTAGAAGGAGACGTTCGCTGTGTCTGAAATCACTCTCCTTCAATCCCCACTGGAAAAGAGGCATCAGGTTGTTTCCTCTATAGATCTGCTGCCATTAAGTACTTTCACTCAAGTTTTGAGAGACTTGTACTTTACTCAAGTATTTTTATTTTCCACTCCACTAGATCTCAGAGGGAGGAATTGGACTTATGGAATTTAGATTTGGCTCACAAAATGAAGAGATGTCATGCAGAGTTATCATTGTAAATCATTAGCTACACTGTTAAAACACCCAGTATTAATGAACAAATAATACAAAACATGGGGCTGAATCTGAAAACTCCTCACACTAGTGCTCTGCAGACATGAAGCATTGCATTGTGGGAAGTAGATAATTCAATGCAAACACTCTGAGGTATGCAAACAAACACTAGTGTGCTAAGTAGCAAACATGATTACAATCATTAGCATCTTTGTCTGTCATTTAGTTAAAGGTCCAGTGTGTAAAATGGGGCGGGAACCATGATTTCCTGCATTGAGATTGCACCCCTCCCCCCTCCCGTCAGAAAAAAAAAAGGTACAAGAAGTTGCATAAATCTGTTATATTCTCGCACGTAGCTGCTCATTTTTACTGGATATGACAAACTTGTTAGCAGAAAGAGCAACACTCATCAGCCCGTATGTGTTTTGTTCTTTTCTTAAACGTCTGCTGTTACTCTGACTCACAGTTGTGATCTTGGAGACCCGTCTTTAACAGTGGCAATTATTTATGACTCCCTCCATCACATTAGATCATTCTGCTACATTAAATCAAGCACGTAATTCCCAAGTCAGCACATTCTCCCTCCGATCCGCCCTGTGACGCACATAAACATCACCTCACAGTGAGTCTGGCTCGCTGCTCAGAGACGACGGCCCGTCTGTTTTTAAACAGCAGTAATAGACGGGATTAACCAGAGCTGGTTAGCGGGCACCCCCCGCTGTTGGCTGGCACTCACCAGATGGGTCTCTGGGTAATCCCACAGTGGGATCAGGGGTAGACCCTGTGGTGTGGGCGCCCACAATCTACACTGGATTAATTGTTGACAAATTAAAAACAAAAGAAAACACATCGGAAGACTTTGCATTGAGTTAAAGACGTCTCCAGCTGCCAAGATTAGCAGATGGTTACATACAGTAGTGTGTAGGAATTAAAGGGATACGCAAACATTATTTTTTTAGTGTCTTGCCTCACTCTCGAGTCCATGACAAGCAGATAGACTCCATCCTTTCAACTGTGCGTGCAGTAACAAGGGAGATACGGGCAGAGCTGGCGCACCGCTAATTAGCTTAGCTCAAACACTGGAAGTGTATGGGTAGTGTTAGCCTGCCTCCACCTAAAGTCATCAGAGAAACTCTTCAGCAACTCTAAACGGAAACCAGCGGCCGATCTTCGTCTCAGAGCTGACAAACCTCTCCGGGACGAGATTGGTCAAAATGGAGGTTTCAAGCAAAGACGGTTTATTTTGGTTCAAGCTAGCTACATCGAGGGTAGGTTAGCTTCCTGTTTCAAAGTAAAAGCACAAATTCTATCATCGTTGTTTTCGGTTCTTGCCTAAAAATGTTTGAAATGTCGATAAAGTGATCTATCGCTAAAATGAAATCAGCTTCTGACTGCTGATTTCGGCTCAGGTAGGAGGCAGGCTAACACTACCCATACACTTCCAGTGTTTGAGCTAAGCTAATTAGCGGTGCGCCAGCTCTGCCTGTATCTCCCTTGTTACTGCACGCACAGTGGAAAGGATGGCGTCTATCTGCTTGTCATGGACTTGGGAGTGAGGCAAGACATGAAAAAAAAAAGGTTGGCGTATCCCTTTAAACAATGTGACTTTCCAGATGTGTGTGATTTTTTTTTTTAGAAAAAAATGACATAATTATGCATCACGTCACAAACACTGTGCATCAAGAGAAAACTTCGAAGAGGTCGTGTTTGATATGTGATTGAATCTGGACCCGTTGAGACCGAATGTGGATGCGTGAAATCACCAGTGAAGTCATCTTTATGTGCCCCTCCTCCCCCCTGCAGCTGAACAAGTTATGGAAAAAGTTTGACCGTAAAGATTTTAATCAGGAGTGAATATGTGGCCCATCGTTTCCTCACGGGTCCCCAGAGCAATGACTCATCCTCAGAGACAGAGTGTGTGAGTGTGTGGATGCTGCCTGACCCCTGATGTGATTTCCTTTATTCACAAATAAAATGAAAACGACCGCCGTCTTTTAGCTTTTAGCCCGTGGCTGCTGCGAAGGAAAGATGACTGAAAGTGTAGATAGATGATAATATCCATATGTTATTTGAAGCCGGGTCACCTCAAGAAAAAGAGGATGATGTGATGGATGTGATATAAACACAAGGAGCCCCGCCCACTTTGACACTGTTTGTCTTCACAACTAAAGAAATACAGCCTGCGTGGGTTGGGTGTTGTGTTGTGTTGTGTTGTGTCTGTTGATCCTTCATATAGAGGCGAATGTGTGGTAAACGCTCAGGCCTCAGTTTCCCTCCGATCCCTTCCCGCCCATTCAATCCTGCAGGCTCGGCTCTAAATGAAGGCCGAGTGGCAGCTTTACGACCTTTAGGAAATAAAAGCTAAGACGACTAATCCTGCCCTCCCACCAGATATTCTCCCTCCTCGACCCTCGACAGACCTTCACTTTGCTGCTGCATACATGTCTCGTACTAACAACCAACCTCTCCCTCCTTTCTTCCCTCTATCCCTTTCCTCCAATGTCAACAAGGTCGATTCCCTAGAAAGACTCTGCCGGTGTGAAATGTCAGATATCTTCATAGAGACTGTCGGAGCAAAGGTGAGACGGGGGGAAAAACAAACGGATCGGACGCTGTAAACAGCTTTAAAAACTGAGGATTAAGAGACACGGAGATAAAGAGGTGAAGGGGGAAAAAGACAAGAGACAAATAGATAGATAGAAAGAGAGAGAGCTGGTGATCCCAGGATCCCAGTATTGATCCGAGATGCTTCTTCTTTTTCTAATCTCTCCCTGCCTCCCCCCCGTAACCTCAGCTGGATTGGACATCCAGCCGCAGAAAAGCAATTTGACCCCCACCGCTGCCCTCGCGGGGTCACCCTTTAGTGACTCCTGACTCGGAGGTTGTCATGGAGACGGAAAATTATGTCGCGGAGCCCGGGTGGACGTGTTAAGAGGCTTGGATCTGAGCCCAGTGCTCCCCCGTTGCTCTTCATCATAGGGGCCTATAAGGAGACGGCAGCAGAGCGTTATTGCACCGTTATTTATCTGGGTGGGTTGTAACTTCTGTGTTGTCTTGTTTTGTTTTTTTGTTGTTTTACGAGAAGAGGAGGAACCATGAAGGTTGTTTTACTCTTCTGGATCTTTATGGATCTCAGCTCGTCATTAAAGTTTGCTCAGACATTCATGATCCTCAGAGGTTGGATCCTCCTGACTCTAATAACAACACCCTCAGTTTTAATGTGGTGGTGCAACCTGCAGATCAGAGTTTTCACTGAGTTGTTCCTTCTCTTTTAGTCAAACAGTGAGATTGTGTTTACATTTTATACATTTGAGTTGAATCCTTTGACTTCTCGAGTTTGGTTCATCCAGTGCTCTGGTCCTACTGTGTTTTGTGTTGTGATCGAATTAGAAAACACCATAAACTACTAACATGGATATTATATCATATTATAAAGCCTGGACTACTGTTTTCAAAGTTTAAATCTTTTGTTGGCATCCTTTAGTCATGTTACTAGCCTCTTGGTGTTCAAGCCTTTGTTTTGTTTTGCTTTGAGGCTCTATCAGCAATACATTAGCATTAGCATGCTAGTGTGACGAATGTAATCTAACCTGCCCTGAGCGGGTTTCTAACCCGGGTCCCCTGCCGCACCGTGTGCAACGATGCTAAGCGTTTCACAAAGAGGTCAATGACCTCATCAAATCCTGAACACATAGCCTACATAAATCAAATGTCACATGAATTAACTTTAAGCAAGGAAGTAAACAACATTTAGCAGTGATAAAACATGGAACTCACGTAGAGCACAATGTTGCTTATCTCTCCAACAGCAAAACTGAAAAGATAAAGGTGGTATAACACTAAATATTACAAATATAGTTGGTACTTTTGCACATTTTTGCTGCATGACTAACCTTGTTATGTGAGCATATTAGCCCGCTGGTGTTAGCATTCAGGTCCAAACAATGCTGCACACAACTTCTGCTACAGCCTCATTTAATATTATTTCTTCTTTATTTAGAATCTGAATATAATCATGTGTAGCACTAGCTTACCACTGAATAAGTAGCTGATAAATATTCTCCAGTCCAGTTTTCTCTGATATTGCATCATCATGGTTAGCATGTTAGCTTATCTTAAGGCACTCTGTCTTGTCCTGAAATGCTGCTGTACAGCTGAGGGAGTGTAGTGAACTCTTCATGCGTTAAATTGGTTATATAACAGGGAAAGGTCCACTCTCTAAACTGGCTAGCTATTACTAAAATAACTCCTTTCACCTCCACTGACCACAACATAATTACCAGCCAGCTACATTCATTCTCTCAGAAAATGGCAGCACAGAAATAGAAACAAGCCTCCGGATCATCATTCATTCACGATTCAGAGTCAAGCTGTTGCTCAGACAATTAGTCTGATCCTTGTAACTTTTTTTTAATATATATATAATTAATTAGTTGCCTCTTTGCAGTCGCTGCATGTTTAGGACATTCAGGTTGTTTGTGTCCTTTGGTTGACTGATGTAAATGAGAGTTTTCTGGAGTTTTTTTTTGCAGCTCAGAGGTGAAGCTGCGTCTGATTTCTGTCACAAGGATCCAGGGATACACCTGTCTGTGTGTGCGTTTCCTCCGTCTCAGCTCTGACACATAATCCCAGAGGCTTCCCTCTCTCGTGTCTTCCCCTGTCAGCCTCCATAACAGCCCGGAGAACAGGAGGCAGCGGCGGAGCGAGAGCGACTGTGTAAATGTGTGACTGGAAACATGCAAAAAGAGAAACGCAACACAACACAAGGCAGCTCGCTCCACGGCTGCAGCTCAAGCAAAGTCGATCAAGCTCGTGTGTCTGCACAGCGGCACCTTCCCTTTGCTGCAATACAGCATCATTCACACCTTTTTATTCTGAGAGAGAGAGGGAGAGGATCTCAGTTGCAGAGTGGTTGGGTGTTTTTTTTTTTTCTTCATTGGGGCTGATTGATGCCTCCACATGCCCACAGTGCGTCTCAGCTGCTGAAAACACCACATCGCCATGCAAATTTATTCAGAGACCAGCTGCTGTGTCAAGATGATTCTGCAAAAGACATCCTTGAAAGTTTTTAATGAGCTCACCGTTGTGAATAATGGGGACGGAGAGGTCGCAGGAGTCAAAGATGTGCGTGCAACTCTTCGCTTTGCTTTATAATGTGTGCATGCATTTACGTCCATCCACTGGTAACAAGTCTCACACACACACACACACAGAGGAATGGTTGGTATGCAGGTCAATAATGTTTGACCTGGAGACCGGACCTTGTATTTGTTGCATAATATCGTATTTGAGCCGCAACTTAAGAGGTTTGTGGAAAAAGCAAGAGGATTAAACGGTGGTTACGGAGAACGGTTACAGAACTGACATGAATGGAAGCAACGCGGTTTCTGCCGGTTCTGAAATTATTCCGCAATAATTATAAAATGTAACATGACACATCAGAAAATCTGGTGTTCCTCCTCACACAAAATCACCATATTCCTCTTTCATTTTTCCTCTAAAAAGGTGTTTTATTTTATTATTAGTCCTGCATCCTGCTTCGTTACCAGCAGGAGACCTGAGATCACGCTGTGTTTGTTTGCATTTAAATCACCAGGAATTGTTCTTGCACTAGATATTATTTCTTTGAAAAATTATCATTTCAAAGCACTTCCTTTGATGAAATTGTCAGATAACAACAACCTTTATGTTTGCACCGAAAGCAGCATCTGTGTTTTGTTTTTTTTACATATTGAGTATATCTGAGGTACAGTGAAGTGAAACGGCCTCAGGTGGTTTCAGCCCAACACGACTAAACTGACTAACCTCTGAACCACCTCGCCACGAACTGATGTCATTTCACTGTCAGCAGCAGCTGGCGCACTGGAAGGACGGGAATCAAACTAAATGGATTGTTGTTGGTTTTTTTTGGGAGGGAGTGGGAGGAAGGAGGAGCGGACCCCACCTCCCCCTCTGCTCCTCCTCCTCCTTTAACAGCCTCATTTTGCTGATTCAGCTCCAAATAAGGTGAAAGGTCACAACTCAGGATGGATCCAATCCAATCCAATGGATTTTCTATTTCAGATTATACAAATTCAAATATATTCAAAGCTACATTAAGTTTGTTTTTTTGGTTATGAAACCATAAACCATAACACTGTCCGATATGTCTCTCTCTTTTAGCTCCTTTTTTGTTCTCCTCCACCTCCTCAAGAAAACATCTGCCTTAAACTGCATTATGTTCATGAATTAGTCATTAATTCTGTCTTTTAGAGACTAAAAATCAACAAAATGAACATAAAAATTAGCCAAAACAGTGAAATCATGAGCCAGAAAACCAGAACAATTAGCCTAAAATGCTAAAATACACCATAGAGCTGCAGAATCTGACAAGTAAACCCCTGTTTTATGATTCTTTAACTTATTTATGATCCATTCAACAAGAATATTTGACCCATTTCCTAACCCACAGAGACGCTCATTCACTCACAGATAACAAAGGGATGTTCTGTACAGTGCTTCGATTTATTAAGTCTTCAGTGTTACAAAAAATGTACAATTTTGTATAAACACTATCGTTGTAGTAAATGAAACTTAACCTGTGTGTGGCCATGAAGGGAATGCACTTGGGGTTTATTGTTCCATGGCAAAAGGAAATATAATATAGTATCATCCGGTCGCTCTGGAAAAGTCCCTCAGTCCGGCACAAACACAAGAAACGTGGAATAATAAATATTCTGGGGGTGGATCCATACATCGTGAAACAAAAAAAAACAAAAAACAGACAAACAAACAGATATTCATGTTGGATATAATCTTGTGCAAGCTTGTGAAAGAATATAAAGACATTTTTTAAATCTTAACTCTACATTTTTCTTCACCAAACACCTGCCACATGGATGTTAATGTGTTCGTTTTCTTATATTAGTCCTACACTTAGGGGCAAATGTCTTGTTAGAAATCTTTAAAACAAGTGTAGAAAAGCACTTAGTGAAGACTAACTGATCAGGTTTCCTTTAAATCTGTATCTTAAGCTTTCAAAGGGCAGTGGAACAACGAATATGTCAATACTGCTTCAGTTATTATGAGCAAATCCATTTCTCCTGACCCTCAGGCCGTGGGTAATTGTTGTTTTGTTGGCACCGATCGCTCCCCCATTAAAAAAAAAAGGGGGGCCATTAAGCTTGGAAGTGTCTCAACAGTGGATAAATCTCTTAAGGTAGCGTCCACACGAGCGCTCGCCAAGAGTTCATCTCTTCCTGTTCCTGTTGTGCTTCACCATCTTCTTCCTCTTCAGGATCATCTCGTAGAGTTTCTCCAGGCCGGGCTGCAGCCCCTGGCCGTTGACGGCGCTGCAGCTCTGCACGTGATGCAGCGTGTACATGCTCAGTTCGTGCACGGACAGCAGCTTCTCCACCTCGCCGACGGACAGCGCCGACTCCAGGTCCTGCTTGTTGGCCAGGATGAGCACGGGGACGCCCTGGTTCTCCGAGGTGCGGGTGATCTTGTGGAGCTCCACCTTGGCCTCCTCCATGCGCTCCAGCTCGGTGGAGTCCACCACGAACACCATCCCGTCCGTCCGCCGGGTGTAGGACTTCCACAGCGGGCGCAGCTTCTCCTGCCCGCCCACGTCCCACACCTGGAAGTTGATGGCGCGGGACGTCCCCACCGCCACCTTGATCTTCTCCGTGTTGAAGCCCTTGGTGGGGATGGTCTTCACAAACTCCTTCAGCTTCAGCCTGTAGAGCAGCGAGGTCTTCCCGGACGAGTCCAGGCCGATGACGACCACGTGCAGCGACTGGAAGTTTGGCAGGAACGGCGTGTTGGGAGCGATATCAGTCAGCTGGTTCCCCATGATCCTCCTCCTCACACCTACTTCAGCTGAGGTGAGGTGACAGATTCCTGGTTTAATCCTTTTTGCAGGAGATTGGCATGTGCTCCCTGTCGTCAAGAGGCAGATGGGATCAGATGGCGTGGAGACCTTATCAAAACACACACACACACACTGAGAGTTAACATTTAATGAGAAGACAATGGGTGCTTAAGGAATGTGTGTTTAGCTGCTATCTCGCAGCAGAGACGGAGACAACACAGATGTTTATCAGCGGAGACTCGTCTACAAACACTTGATGCAATCTCACCCCGCCGACTCGTGACACCTTCGCTGTCTGTGCAAACTTCACATTCTCTTTCTTGAATCGTCTAAAACAACAACCAGCACGGCAGTGGAGGTTTTTCAGTGCACAACAGTTAATTAGGTGTCTGAGGTTATCTAGATTCTTATTTGCTGAGGGTTAATCCTCTTACTGCTGCTAAAACCTGAAGGGCTTTTCTTTTTCTTGCATGGCAGGAGGAGATTGATTTCAATGCGGTGCATGGATGATATGTATTCTCTCTGGTTCACTCTGCCAACTGTCTATGAGGACTGCTGCTGCAGCACTAATCCGGTTGTTGTTGACATCCTGATACCCATCAAAACAGCTGCCCGCCGGACACAAAAAGCAGCCACTGGGATGTTGTTATTTACTTGTGACCCTGAACACAACATGCAACATCACTGTTTATGGAGGTAAAATGTGCTGACATCATGCTTCGGTTTTATCACTTCAGTTCAGTGTATTTGAGATTATTCTACTGGGAATAATCCACCTCTAGTTTTTCCACCTCCTGCACATCTAGTTTAGATTAAATGTTTTAATTGTTTTTAATTTGAGCAAATCAGTGAAATAACTTCATGATTCCCCACCAACAGAGCCTGTTAGATTAACTTTAAGGTGTTGGAGATTGAACGCTACTAATGCGTTATTAAACGAGCCTGCAGTTTACACACAGCATCCCGGAATGCAAACATTAATAATGCACATTTAAAAACACATCCATACCTTCTGCACGCGCCGTCACAGCATCATCCACAAGAAATAAACGCGTCCATAGTCCAAACGGTCGACGGTCGGTAGTCCTAGTCCCGGCGCTCACATCTGCTCCTGCTCCGCTCTCGCTCTCCTCCAGCAGCTCTGAGCCGATCTGAGATCTGAACCGACTCCACTGCACGGCACCTAAAGGCTGGGTGACGTCACGGCCACCTGGACCGGCTCAACCACGCCCCCTGCAGGTCTGTGGTGCGGACGCATAAACCCTAGATAACACTGACTGAAGTGAGATTAAAATTAAAAATAAAAATAAAAACAGCTTCTTAATGTTTTTTTAATGAGCAGCGGGTTAATTTGAGGTTTAGTTGATTATTTATTTCAGATAAGATATAAAAAATTAAATAAAATGTGAATGTAAGGTCAAAAAGCTGCAGCTTCTGTTCCCTCTGTGATCAACAGCAGGATATTTATATCACAGTTTCCCCCAAACCTCAAAACCTCAGCGCAGTGTTTCCACCTCAGCGCTGGACAGTTCAGCGATGTGAACTGTTGCCTAACGAAGCACTGGCGCCACCTGCAGGTCAAACATCTGCCTGTTTTTATTTGTGTTGACTCAGAGATGACAATTACATCAGGCTCTCAGGGGATAAATATAACATTTAAGTCGTTTTCAGCTAATTAAACTAAATAAACACCAAGAATTAGTCTAATTAATAAACACAAATGTAATAAAACTTTGATTGGTATTCAAAACAGATTCTGCCGTCAGTTGTGGAGGATGAAAAATATATAAAAATAAATGGATAATGTATTAATAATATATAAGATAAGTATTTTATTTACCTAAGGACTTTAGATTAACCTTAAAACAAACTATACCCAGCTGTTAACACGTCAATCCTACTGTATACGCCAACAAATTACCAGATATATGAGGTTATCATAAATCAAAGTATAGTTATATATCTATATTTGGTGGGAAAAGGCTCCTCTGACAATAAATCCTTGTTGTGAATTAATTCAGTTTCACCAGCTGAGAAAATAAAAGTCTTACAGAACTTTAAACGCCACAGTTTAATAAAGTGCAAAAAGACAAAAGACAAAATTATCAGAGATCAACATCAATGTTTACACAATGTGTGGCAAAAATTAAGCTGTTTACAAACCGGTTGTCATTTTTTAACCCTTTTTACAAACTGTCTTTACAGGAAAATACAGTTTTAACACTTTTGCATCAGCCCCATATAATTTAATGAGACTAAACTGTCTGTAATACAGATTTACAGTCAGATTCTTAAACACAAAACAAGTAAAAAACAAAAACAAAACAGAAGGATCTATTTACAGTATGTTTTTAAATTACAGCTCTGTAGTGACTGACTAACACATTCACATCCAGTACAAAAAGTGCGACGCAGCCTGAATCGCCATGACATCGTCTTGTTGTGTTTTTCTGTTCGGTTTCATCGACTCACAGGATGTGGGATCGTTGAGTTGGTGCCACAGTCGATGTACTCGTAGGTGTTGTACGACAGCTGCTCCGTGTGGGACAGGTAGGAGATGTTCAACGTCATTCTGTAGGAAAAAAGGTCAACTAGGTCAATATTATTTATATCTTTTTTTTATTTAATATTATTCATATCTGTGTAAAATCTTAGCATCTTTTAGGTCTTTGTTTTTATTTTTACGAACCAGAAACTCAACTCTCAGCAATCTAACTTCCACCTGACATCAAATAACATTTACTAAACACAACAGCAGACAGATAAAGTCAATGACTGATAGTTAACTGGTGCAGCTAGTGAAACCTCAGGAGTTGGTAGAGACCAAAAACTGAGCTAAAAGAGAGAGTATGATGAGAATATGATAATGTGCATTCATCAAAACATTTCTTCTTACAGTCTCTATTTACTAGACTAAGGGCTGGTTTGTTTTGCTTTGATTTCTCTGCATAATCAACACATTTCCTACTGAACCATGATACATGATACATTATATTTTTGTTTTTGCATGAAATAACCTCTATATATCAACCAATCAATCAGTCAACTTCATAAATATATAACACTGGTATGTCAATATTTAGCATACAGCTTGTTCTGCTGCCCACTAGAGGCCAAATGAAGGTAATGCAGCAGTTTTAACTTACAGTTTAGCAAGAAACACAGTGTCACCACCACCAGTGTTACGGTGCATGTCTAAAATAGACGGTGTGGTTTGCAGCATAAAAACAGGAAACACTGTAATTTGACTAGTTTGCAGTATCTGGGTGAATGATCCTCTGTTTGTTGAAGCTTCACTTTTGTTGTGGTAAAAAGCCTCAGCAAATACTGACGGTTTCACCTCCACAAAAGCCACTTCAGCGAAATATATAAAAACTAAGTGCAGTGGCTGTCGCTCGATCAGCCCAGTCCACCTTAAGTATCAATATTTGACTTGTTGAAGATAAACTACTTTGCGGTTGTGGTTTCACAGCCTGTCCTGTCAGTTTGAGATATGTCAAAGCGTCTTTCCTCCTCATTGACACTTACTGCAACTGCAGAAATAACGTGTGAATCTTGATAGCGCTGGACTTGCAGTAATCGCTGAAAGAGATTAAAAAAAACAGTTGATGTGTGCAGAGATCATACATGTGATTAAATAATAATAGATATAGCGCTTTTGCTTCCTGTTTCCAAACTCACTTTAAGCCTTTATCGGCTATAGGCAGGTCCACTGTAATGGTGTACTGCAAAAGTCAAAGACAAGGGTGTGAGAATGATTTTGCACAACATGAAAATGATCATTATTATATCCTGAGATGTCGAGCTCACTGATTTCTGTGATCGGGACTGGATGGCGGTCATGTTCATTATCTTGGTCTTGCCCACAACGATATCGGTGATCAGACTCTGCACGTCAAACTCCACGATCTGAACCGGGACGAAGTTGTTGTTGGTGATGTTGATCAGATTCTAGAGGAGAGAGACACAGAGAGCACGAGCAGCAGGTCAGGTGAAAACCAACACACCTTCCCTTCCTGTCGTTACCAAAAAGAAAAAACCTCAGGGAACTTTGACCGGCGCATAAATAACTCCAGCAGCTAACTACAGCCCATCATGTGAGGGCAATACACACGGATCCTTGTGGTCGGTGTGTTGACACAACCAATAAAGACTGTGACTCTGTGGGGTCAAGTCCAGAAGTAGAAATCTTACAACATACTGCATGTACTTTATGTTGTATATATATACATATGTTGAATAATCTTTAGACTTGCTTCATTTAAGTTGCTGCTGTCAAACAAAACATCATAAAGAATATAAAATAGTTCAAGTTTAGCATTACTGCACTATTATTGCTTTGAAACTTTATTCCTTTATTGATTATTATTATGTTATATCTATTTTGTTTGATATTATGTGACTCACTTGTGTTCTTGTAGGCTATAGTTAGCTTAGCTTAGCATAAAGACTGGAAGCAGAGGGAAACAGTTAGCCATGGCTCTGATCAAAGCAGAAACTCTAAAAACTCACCAATTAATATTTTATATCATGTCTTCAATGCATATTAAAATAAATCAATATCAATATGAATCAGTTTGACCTTGTAGTTTCACATCGTACTCACCGTGACCTCCATGTCCACTGTGCCCGGGGTGAAGTAGACCATGACCGACAGCACGGACACGGGTGTGATGGTGACGCTCCGGGGGAAGAGGAAGAAGAGGATGAGACAGCAGATCAACACACACACCACCATGGAGACGCACACGTACAGCTTCCTGGAAGACAACAACAACAACAACAAGAAGGTAGGTTTCCATCTCCTCTCTCAGCTTCTCTCTGGAGGTCGGTGTCAGCCAATCAGAAGAGAGGAGGGGGCTCTGAGTCTCTCTTCTCATTGGTTGACTGGTCTCAGAGTGATGGAGTAACAATAGAGCAGATTTCAGGTAAAACACTCAGAGAAACCAAATCTGAGAAAACCAGGTGGGCGGGGCTTCATTGTGACATCACAACGTTACATAAGACCTGATGGCTCATTTGAAGGTGTAGTTTCTGACTAGAAGCCATTGATTGAATCTTTTATTTATCCCTGCTGGGAGATTCAGGTTATAGGTATATTATAAATGGAAAAATATGGGACCTTTAAATTAATAACATTGTGTAAGAACATATCAGACAAAATAAGTTGGAATAAAAGATAAATTCAAGGTAAAATGTCATATTCAAATACTACACTACTGAGCATAAAGTACGATGGGAACCTGCTGCTCACGTGCAAGTTAAAACTATAAAAGCCCTATAAAAAATGATCAAACTAACAATTTCGCCCGTTACTTAAGTTAAGGTCATCAAACTGCAGCATAAGAATCATCTTGAACTGAGCGTTGCATTGTGCATGTGTTATGTTGTCAGATAATTAATATGTTATTGTCGTTTTTGGCCTCGTTAGCACTGATTTGAGCTACTTCATAACCAGTTGACTTGCTTTAATCTGCAGCTCTGTGTTATATTAACTATCAGCTGAAGTTGTCGAATCAAAGTAGTGGAGTAATCCAAACTATTCCTTACGTGCGTCTGGGTTTCAGCCTCACATCGTTACACGGTATCACAGCCACCAGCTGATCTTCATGACCTGCCGACACACAAAGACAGAAGGAAATCGCACCACAAAGCTGATGTGAAAGCGTCTGAACGGCCTCAGCTGCACATTTGTGTTTTTCACTTAGACTCGCTTCCTTTTATTGTTGCATGTAAAATGAAGCAGCTGTAGCTACGGAGGATGAGGAAGATGGAAAAAAAAAATAGAGCAAAGTTGAATCAAGACTGGATTAATATTCAGTTTTTCATT
Source organism: Decapterus maruadsi (assembly GCA_030347415.2). NCBI lineage: Eukaryota > Metazoa > Chordata > Actinopteri > Carangiformes > Carangidae > Decapterus > Decapterus maruadsi. Next base: position 3,401,827 of record CM064888.1, on the reverse strand, counting down.
CTGTAACTGACCTCTGGGGATCCGTCCGGTCCCTCGACATGTGGGACAAGTGTCTCCTGTTGAGTTTCCGTTCATGGAGCCGTAAGGAGGAAAGTGCTTCAGCGTTTTCACCTTCTCCATCTTCTCCTCCGTCAGATCGGCGTCCTCTGAGAAATCCATGAAATGTCATGAAAAGAGCAGAAACCGCAGTCTGAATGAGAAGAACAAGCAGAGACCACTGAGCTTTAGCTGCAGCAGCACGGCGTCCGTCCACACTAACTCCTCTCTGTCTGTACAGTCACCTTTGATACCAGCAGACTCCCTCGCAAAACCTCTAAACGACCAATAAAAAGCTGCTTTTTGACGTGATGTGAGCCGAGTCAGCAGCCAGCGTGGGAGGGAGTGACAGAAACACTCATCACTTTTCAGTTATTGCAGCTTATTAAAAATCCTGGAAACACCTTCAGGATCAACTCCTCAGAGGAGGATCGAGTTCTCTCAATCTGAATAATCTGAGCATCTTCTGGAAGATGAAATGTGAGAAACAAAACGATAACACAGTGGCTTTTGTAATATAATATAATCTATATAATCTCGATTTTTGGCTTCTATGACTGTATCGTCTGTTTTCCTGTTGAATTTTGGGTGAACTATTCCTTTAAATACAGATATGCATTTTTATATCCCCTTTTTTTACAAGATGTTTCCTGTGATGCAATAATTAGACATTGTGTAATGTAATATTACTGGACTTCACTGGACGGTGAAGCTCTGAGTCATCCAGCTTTCATAATGGCTGCTGTGATGACACAACATTTTTGAAGACATGAGCCTGAGTTTCTGTAAAAACAGACATTATACAGTAAAAAAACAACAACTCATGCATATAACAGTCAGGTGTTGGTGACAGATGCACTCAGGCTCAGTCCATGGAGGAAACTAAACTGATTTGTTGTGTTTGAGCAGCACAAACACACGGAGGTGCAGGCAGCTTTTCCTCGTGAGCTTCATCAAATGTGAATTAAATTATTATAATTTACAGTCACTGATATAAATACAACCTATAAATGTCAGAAGTGGCTCTGCTGCTGTTTGAACTTCCTCCTGAAGAAGGAACAACTTTGAAGATAAGAATATTTCCTGGAGAGACCTGCAGATGTAAACAAACCTTCAACATGTCAATGTTTGGTTATTATTCTGCAACAGTGGAATATAATAAAGTACAATAGGCTGCACATACTCACTTTTAAACTTGAGGTTTCTTTTTCAAAACAGGTCCCATTAGATTTTATACTAACTTTGTATTTATTAATTAAACACTGACACACAAAACAGATCCTGATCCTGCAGGTGAAACTGAATCCGCCGCTCTGAAGCTAAAGCGTGTGAATCTTCTGTCAGACTGAAGCTTGTTGTTTGTTTGTTTTTGCTCGTGACACTGACTTCTGCCCTGTCACACTGCTTCACGCGGTAAATGTGCGGGACAAGTCGTCAGTCACGCAAATTAGTTCAGCAACTGCAGAGAGTTTCCTGCCGCTGCGCACTTACCGGTACCGGTCCCTCCAACACGGCCGACCTGCGCTCAGAGTCCAGGTCCAGGTCCAGGTCTGATCCGGTGCTGGTGCTGCTCACAGGAAGGATCACAGGTTCGACTCCGAGCGGCTCATTGCTGTTGAACGGAGAATGGAGAGTGAAACCCGGGGGGAGGAGGAGGAGGAACACTTCCTCCTTTTCGTGGCTGCAGCTCAGTCAAGTCCGATCACATGAGCTGCTTCACGCTGACTGTCCCTCCTTCACTCAGCAACACAACACACGCTCAGGTACATCACTGAAACTCATTCATATACTCACATTAAAGCCAATTTTCTTATTTTCTGATATCAAATTAAGCCAAAAGTGAAGCCTCAGGTTGATTAATATTCAATAAAGTCATATAGGTACTAGCTACTAAATGTCATATGAGTCTACTAAAAGTAACAAAATAAACCAATAGCCAATGCATTTGCTGTAAACATGTCATTTCTTTCTGGTTTTAAACAAACTGCAACACCAATGTGAAACAACAACTTGAAGTGCAACCACAACAATTTAAGGGTTTTTGTAAATACACAGGACATCTCAACGGATCCACAGAAGTTACACAGAAAGTTTATTGCTCCTGGTGCCCTAAGCAAGTTTACTAAAATATGTAAATGGAAAAATGAAAATATCTCACAACACAATAAAAAATACACCATTACTCATTTATTCCTACAGACAGACATATAGTGTATTTATAATGTAGGCCTAATGCATAATCATGTACTATTATAAACCATTTTAAATACTGCAGGACAGCAGATTTAGAGCTAAATCTGGCATGTTTGCATGTTGTTTGTTCATGAATATGCAGAGTCTCGTCACAAATAGACAAATAAATGAAATGAAAAATGAGGTTCTTCAGGTCATTTCTTTCCATTGATGTGTTGCATGTGAGCTTGAACTTTTTATATCGTTGTCATGAATTCATTTGGCCACGATCATCCTGTCGTAAAACTCTGTTAAACTGAAGTGTTTTGACTTTGTTTTGGCAACAGCCTCCGTCCGTCCATCACGTGTTTGCTTTATACTCCAGTCCTGCAAACCCAGAGCTCCATAAACACTGATATAAAAGTAAACATGATGCAGATCAATGGAGCAGAGTGGAGTGGTGGTGGTTCAGGGCCCACTGCTGGACTGAGCAGGTACTGCTACTAATAAAAGAAATATGGTGAAATATTATTTTATAACACCTGCAGGTTACTCTGGGTTTCTCTCTCAGGTTGAGCTCTGGTCTGTGTTCACTGAACCAGCAGAAATCCAACACATCCCATACAGTGAATATACAGCTGTCTGGAGCTGGACTGACAGAAATGAGGTGATATCGCAGAGGGAAACAGTTACTCAGGCTCTAAAAGCTCACTCATTAAAGCAGAAGTAAGCGATATATTTGTGTTAATATAAGTCTTAAATAGTTATATCTTCCGACAGCAATCACTTACATAGAGTGTTTGGTCTGAAACACGGGTCTGTCAGTCACTCTGCTCTGCTCTGAGCCGAGGAGAAAACATTTATCGTATCCTACAGTTTTTATCCAATGAGGAGAGAGAACGGCATGCAGGGCTGTGTGTGCAGCCAAGGGACGCTGTGAATGTGGTGACGTAGGGACGAGGACTGTTATGGTGCTTTCAAGGCAACTCGTAACTCGTGTTTTTCCGACCTGTGAAGTCGTCTATCTGGTATCGGAAGTTACATGGCCGTTATAGTGACTTTCACAGGTAAAACAGGTCGGAAAAACACGAGTGGGTTGCCTGGAACGCTACAAAGTCGTAAGTTGTGACTTGAAGCTGTAATTTACGATTTCAAAAGCCTGCCTGGAACGCAGCATTAGCCAAAACGACCGGACCACTTACTTCTGCTTTAATATTTCATATAATTTCTTCAATGCATATGAAAAAAATCAATATGAATCAATCTGAGCTTGTAGTTTCTGTAGAATCTGTATGACGACGCCTCTTCATCATGTATAAACAAAGACAATAGGAACAAAAACCTACAACCTTCCTGCTTATAGGGACATGATAACAATTATGACACAACAAAAGAAAATGAAAAGAATCAGATTAATAATTCAGAATTGATTCCAAATGTATATGGGGCTCCTTGTTGTAATTACATACCCATGACAGGGCTCCATTGTTTTATCAACTGTTTATTTTTGTAAATAAAAGTTGGGAACCACTGTGTTTGATCATTGAAAGACCTCTGACGGCTCTAATTAACATTAGTCTAAATGTATATGGTATGATAAGTTAGATATCTAATAATGTAGTTATAAAGTAGTAAAAATGAATATTGAGCTTCCTCTATTTTCCGTTTAGTTCACTCTTGAATGTCGGATTATTATCATTATTATAAACGCATTATATGTCTTCTATTGCATGGCTTTCTATTAAACCCTGAGTTGCAGCCACTTATGTCAGAGATGCTAATAATTGACACGGCGGTCTGAGTACGTGGAGCTCACATTAACCTCTGTACTGTGTCGTTAGCCCAGAACATGACGGCCTGCATGTATGTGAAACATGTAGCGTGTGCATATATGCAGTATTCTGCTGACCCACATGGTATGTATAGGCTATTATATAGGCTACTGTGCTGTATGTACTTGTGATGAACAGAGGGGGGGAGAGAGGAGGAGGCAGATGTGCAAATCGTTTATTGGCGGATCGACAGTAGAAGGTTTTTAATGTTTACACTCTGTGGCAGAAGAATCGTTTGACAAGCAGAGTAGATAGTAGATATTCAGAGTGAATCTGGAGAGCATGAGTCCTCAGATCGTCATGGAAACAGAAGAAAACATGGTTCAAGAGTCCTCAACCACACGCTAACATTAACTTAAATCTACACACTCACGCACACACACACACTACAGATACAAGTGTCAAATCAACATAAGTATATTTCAGTAAACTAAAAACTCCTTTTTTTTTTAAACGAAGGCAGTTTAACGAGAGAAAACGACTTGGTTCCACTAAGAGATGAAGGAATGTGTTGTAGGTCGGAGACGCGTCAGGGTTTCAGTTTCAGGAAGAGTCAGAGCCGCACGCACGGGGAAATAAACACGTCTGGAAGGTCAAGAATAAAGTCGTAATATCATGAGTGATGATATTTCAAGTAAAGAAATTCAAGAAGAGAGTAGATTTTATGAGGGAAAATGTAAATATTTGAGAAATTCTTTAGAAATATAAACAAGAAAACAGGTGGAAGGACAAATACTGTTTGTCCAACAACATATAACCTAAAATTACACCAAAAATATAATTAGATTTTATTTATTCTTATATAATTATGAATATATGATCAAAAATAACTTCTCTTTAGATTTTCACTTTTTCTGTTTCCTTTTTTTAGAATTAAATTAAATATATTCTTGAAAATTATGATTTTATTTTCTAAATTACAACTTATTTCTCATCATATTATGACTTTATTCTTAATAGGCTCGATCAGACTGTTTCCCCTCTCCTTGTTGTTGCTCTGATAATAATAATAATAATAATGTCGTTCGGTTGGATGACGACGCGTGAAAGTGAAAAAAAAAATGCAGGCAAAGGTGTTCAACGATGACGCTAAGCTGATTTTTTTTTGTGTTTTGTTTTGTTTTATTTTAACTCCACTGTGACTGTGCTAAAACACAAGAACACGACTCGTCTCTAAAGCCTCTACCTGTCATGCAGGTGTCTCCTAAAAAGCAGTAGTAGAAGTAGAAAACATCTCGGAAGTCTTGAAACGAATCCGAAAATCCGTCCCGGAACGACTTCTGTATTACATTCCACATGTCAACGTCTAAAATAACAGTACTCTGATATACAGAAAGAGAGAGACAGAGAGAGAAAGAGAGACAGACAGAGAGAGATTGCATTGTTTAGGCAGATTTCACTACGAGAATCGAGAGAGAAAGAGAGAAAAGATCGTACACTGCAAAAACTCAACGTCATTCCAAGAATATTTGTCTTATTTCTTGTCAAAATGTCTCATTTCTAGTCAAAACTACTCTCTTTCCATTTAAAATGAGACTCATCACCTAAAAATCAACTTGTTTTTAGATAATTTTCACTTGTTGTTTCAAACAAATTTAAAGTACACTGTAAAAACTCAAATATCTTACTAAGAATATTTGTCTTATTTCTAGTCAAAACAAATCTCATTATACTTAAAATAAGACTCATCACATTTAAAAAGTAGCTTGTTTTTAGACACTTTTTACTTCTTTCAAGCATATTTTCACTTGAAATAAGTAGAAAAATCTGATAGTGGAGCAACAAGCACAAAAAACTTGCTTTCACTGGCAGATTTTTCTATTTATTTCAATTGAAAATGTCTTTGAAAAAAGTGAAAATGATCTAAAGACAAGTTCATTTTTAGGTGATGAGTCTTATTTTAAGTGGAAAAAGTTTAGTTTTGACTAGAAATGAGACATTTTAACAAGAAATAAGACAAATATTTGAGTTTTTGCAGTGTAAAAGGATTTTTCTACTTATTTCAAGTAAAAAATCTGCTTGAAAAAAGTAAAAAGTGTCTAAAAACAAGCTTCTTTTAATGTGATGAGTCTTATTTTAAGTATTATTAGATTTGTTTTGACTAGAAATAAGACAAATATTCTTGGTGAGATTTTTACAGTGTAAATTTATGTGTTTGTTTGTTTGTTCCCACCACTGCACATCCACCGGCACCCGACAGACACACACACACACACACACACACAGCGCAGAGGAAGCAGCTACACACCAACACGACGATGATGAAGAAGAAGAAGAAGAAGAGCTGAACACACACGTTCACCTACGCTCGGTCTGACCGACACAGTAAAGCTCTACGGCCTCAGGTAAACAAGGCATGGCGAAGGTTTAACCGCTATCCAGAACCATTTACAGGTGTGTCATATAGATTTATATATATATGTGTGTGTGTGTGTGTGTGTGTGTTTGTATATATATATAAATGTTGAAGCTAAATTAAAGGCAAAGGCAGGAGAAGCCGTTCATGAATGTTCGCTTCATTCTAATCGACAGCGGTCAAGAAATAAATGCTCCTATTTCATTTTTGTTCCATGTGTTTATATATATATGTATGTGTTTATATATATAATCATAATAATTTGAGACATTTTTGTCCAGTTGGTCCAAATAAAAGGATCCACCTTTAGAGAAATCACCAGTTGCATGAATCATAAATAACTTTTCTTTGTCTCTAAACTCAAAAATAAACTCTAGAAAGAGTGAGAACAGAATCTAGATCTTCTCTTTACATTTTTTTTTAAGTCAAATCATGACAGCAGTTTTCCTCACAGCCTTCCTCCTCCTTCCTCCTCCTCCTCCTCCTCCCCCCTCAGCGCTGAGCGTCGCCCCCCTCCCTCTGCCGGTCCTCGGCCATCTGCACCAGCTCGTTGACGGTGTGCAGCAGGCTGTAGCCGTGCTTCCTCAGCAGCTGCTGGTTGAGCCGCTGGTCTCTGAAGCCCATCTCCAGCAGCATGGCCATCATGGAGGGGTCCTGCCTGGCCGCCGGGTCGATGCCTCTCTGGAGGGAGGGAGGGGGGGAGGGGGGAGGAGAGAGTGAGGTCTGATGGTCTGATGCTTGAACTGGACACGTGAGTATTTAGAAATTCACTACTTTGTTCTTTAGTGAATCTCTAATAGCACTTTACAACATACTGTCTGATAAATGCACTATGTCCACTATGTTCATGAATATGCAGAGTCCCATTACAAATACAGATGTCCGATAATATCGGCCCGATATTAGCATAAAATGTAATATCTGTCCATTTCGTTATCGGTTTTTCTGCCCATAATGAAAACTCGATACCATTATGCCTGGATTTCATAGTGAATTAAGTCTCAGCGGACTGTTGCTACTTAAAGGAGACATATTATGACCCCTTTCCACAAATTAAAATAGTACCCAGGTGTCTTAAAGACATGTCTCTGACATGCTTTGATCCAAATACCCCAAGGATCAAACATCAGTGCCTGTCCCTTTAAATGCAAATGAGCCACTGCAAAAAGCCTGCATATCAGTATCGCTTATTATCGGAAATCGGAAATTCAGGTGCTGGACAACATCGGCATATCAGATATCGGAAAAAATTTCAAATATTGGACATCACTAAATACAAATAAACCAATAAATGAAATAAAATGAAATGAATGCAAAACCTAAACCTATTTTAACTTGATCTGTTCAAGTCAACGAGGTTAGTGAGTGCAAATACATGATGAGAGCGGAGGGGAAGTGAAGAGTTTGGTCAGAGTTTGTGGGTTTGTCTCCACAGGAACCATCTCTCACTTTCCTTGTTTTTAGAAAAAACACTGTTTAAATTCACTTTAGGGTAAAATGTAAAAATGTTGATGCATTTTTGCAAACAGGTGAAAATCCTGAGAAACAGGAAATATGAGGAAGTACCACCTTTATTTTGCAGTGGAGATGATTTTTTTTCCTCATGCATGTAGTTTAAAGTGTAGATGTACATGATGTTGTTGTGCGACGGTGACCGACCTGTATGGAGCAGTTTGGTCCGGTGAACAGAGCCTTGTAGGCGGACGCCGCCACGGACAGAGCTCCTTTGACCAGGCCCTCGGTGATGCCTCCCTGGCCCCTGGAGCACAGACACAGACACAGACATGGATGTGGTTACGCCACGTTGTGTAACACATTTACAGGGTACACGGTGTTCCAGCGCGGCGTCACACTGACACACAAAGACACAGATACCACACATGTGGTTTTAACTCTGCGTCCTGTTTCACCTTGGCTGCAGCGCGGTGCTCGGTCTGGGGTTGTACGTCTCAAAGGCACTGGATGCTGAGCCTGCTGATCTGGACAGACCAGATGACACTGCAGAAACAACACACACACACACACACACAAACACACACACACCAACACACACACACCGTCATATTAGTGGCTTGTGCTGAAGCAACAATTCCTGAGAGCCTGGCACTTCCTGACTTCCTGCCTCAAAAACAAAAGAGTGAAATGTGTTTCCTCACCCTGATCAACACTTCACTGATTATCTTTAGTATTTTGCATTTTTTGTATGTTTTATGGTTTTTATTTTACTGTACAGCACTTTGGAAACCTTTGTGTTTATTTAAAGTTGTGCTTTATAAATAAAATGGATTGGATTGAAGTTTAGCTGCATGATGCATATTAAACAGGCACCTTGTTTAGTTTATGTCATAATTCCTATACTATTCTTCAATGCAATTTTGATGCTTTTTGCACATGTAATTAGGTATATAGGTATATAATGGTGTATATTATGTGATGTGTGGGAATGTACAAATCTGGTCTGTTTCCTTTTTAAAAATGATTAATCTCAGTGCACATTGTCCCTAAATAAAGATCAGATCAAATCAATGGATGTGATTCCTGACAGTGAGCTCACCGTTCAGGTGGACCCGTGGTTGGTGCGGCTCGTAGGGGTCACAGGCCGGAGGACTGGGGTCCTCGGCCAGGTACAGAGCCTCAGACCTGAAACACAGGAAGTGGAAATCCATTATGCACTATTACCATCTAATTTATTTGTTCAGTTTAAATTTTATTTTCTATATGCAATTTTGTGATATCTGATATACAGTATGTGGTTGTATTCAAGATAAATCAGTGTTTGTATCATTTCTTTTCACCTGTGCTTCTTCATTTATGTACTTTTATGAAAAACACAACATATCTACAGTGTAGATGCAGCGTCTAAAATATCTGTTTGTTTTGTGGCGTCTGACCTGGGGGAGTAGAGGGCGGGGGGCGACAGCAGCAGCGGCGGCGGCGGCGGCACCACCTCAGGGGTGAGCGTCACGGCGTCCAGAGTCTGGGAGGCGCACAGCATCTGGTTGACACTGCTGTGGATGTGAGGAGGAGCAGCAGCAGGAGGAGCAGCAGGAGCAGCAGGAGCAGGAGGAGCAGCAGGGAGCCAGGCGTCCACCGGGGGGGACGAGGTGGAGCAGTCGTCCTCAGCAGCGGTGGCGGCGAGCGTCTCCTCGCTCCTGTCCTGTCTCTCTCTGAGCGGCTCAGAGGTGGAGTCGTCTTCATCGTCGTCCTCCTCCTCCTCCTCCTCCTCCTCCTCCTCCTCCTCTTCCTGGTGGGAGTCTGGGTGGGTGGAGCTCACAGCAGCAGCAGCAGCAGCAGCGATGGAGGAGGTGTCGGGCTGGGACATGGCAGAGCTGTACATGGACTCGCCCAGAGGACGGCTGGTGTCGAAGCAGTCCGGCAGCACGATGATGTAGTCGTCGCAGGAGGAGACGGAGGACGTCTGGCTGCTCACCTGGAGACGGAGACGGAGACAAGATTAAAGCTCTGAGCGTCCAGCCTGGATTACAGTTTTATAGGAGACATGTTATAAAAAATATCTCTTTTTGAGGCTCATTAACATAAATGTGGGTGTTTTTCTTGACTTCTGGTCCCAAAATGTGAGAATTAACAAATAAAATTGTAATTTTCAGGCTCCTGAGGTTGAAATCCAGTTTTCTGGCAATGATGTCATCAGTTTTTGAATTTGCATAATCCCGCCTGTGAGTACAGGTACCGGTAGAAGGAGCTGAGAGTCGTGTCAGAGCGAACCTGGTCTTTTCGTTCTCACCTCGTCCCAGTCGTCTCCTCTTCCTCCACCTTCCTCTTTCTCCTCCTTCTGCACGTCGTCCAGAACCATGACCTCTTCGTCCGTGTTGTCTTGAGGCGAAGAGACGCGCAGGTTTTCATTCGCCGATTCCAGGAGCGGAGCTGAAGACAACAAACGAGCGATCAGAAACTTTATCGTCATTGTACGATGAGATCGTTTGGTTTCCTCCTCCTCCTCCTCCTCCTCTCACCTGGCCCGGCCTCCTCCTCCTCCTCTTCCTCCTCTTCCTCCTCCTCCTCCTCCTCCTCCGGGCTGATCTGGGTCAGACCTGCACCAGGAGGCGGAGCCGAACTCTCCAGTCTGACGGCGCAGATCTCCTCGCCGCCTCGCTCCGTCTTCTCGGCCTCCGCTGCTCGATCTGAGCCGAAGCTCGGACCCCGGGAGACGACTGAAACGTTACAGAGAGAAAAAAGTTATAGCTTCTAGATGCTTCCCCCACAAAGAAATAGTTACTGCATCATAAAAGTAACTTATTACCAGGAAAAGTAACTATTGTGCTACTTTTTTATAAAATGCTTTTAGTTAATTATAATAGCGCTGCTCTGGAAGCAGCTGTGTCGGCTGATGCTGCTGCTCCTGCTCACCCTGTGGTCTGAGGCTGCTGTGGGGGGGTCGGCGGGGGGGTCTGTGGTCGGGGGCTTCCTCCAGCGTCAGCGAGCGGATCACCGTCTCGCAGAGGAACTGGGCCCCGCTGATCTCCTCCTCCCGCTCCTCCTCGTGGGTCACGGGCTCCACCGGCTCCTTCTGCTGCCTCAGCTTCACTCCTGACACACACACACACAAGGTGTCAAACACACAAACACACAAACACACACACACACGCTGACAGAAACACAAACACACGTCACATCCTCTGCTCGGACTCACCGAAAAGTTTCCTGACCCCCGTGACCTCTGTGTCCTCTTTCATCTGTGAGCCGACGACCTTCTCCAGCACTGGTGCATCGTGGGGCAGAGGGGATATACAGGGAGTTAAATCTACAACGACAAACACAAACACTGTTATTTTACTGGCTGTTTAAAGGGATAGTGCAACATTTCCTATTGCCATAATTCCTATAGTCACAGCAGTAGGTTCATCACCTTTAATTATCGGTGCATGTTGTTTTGAGATCAGCAGGGCAGAGACGTGAGCTGCTCAGTGAACACAATGGAGGTGAACGATACAGGTCCACTGTCCCTCATCAAACTCATCAAATACACAATCCAACAACTACACAACGCTCTGTTGGACAAGTTGTGACCTGCACATTCACCACGCTATGAGATAAACATATAACGTTATGTGACAGAGTTGTTTGAGAGGAGAATGCAGTCGGAACTACATTCCAGACACGGCTGCTATAGGCGGAGGGATTTCAAAAGCACAAGTAGTTATTGGTATTTGCTTCCTGTGTTGTAATATTACATAATGTTACATGATTATTTCCTGGTGTGGTGACTGTGCAGGTTACAACTTGTCCACCAGAGCGTTTTGGAGTTGTTGGATTGTGTATTGTGCAGCTCACGTCTCTGCCCCGCCGATCTCAAAACAACATGCACCGATAATTAAAGGTAATGAACCTACAGGAGAATTTACCAAAATGTTTAACTATCCCTTTAACTGTTTTTAGAGACGACAGCTTCATGTTTTTCACTCACCGACTGGCGTGTTGTTAGGAACCTTCTCCAGCTCCTGCACTATGTTGATATCCAGCAACTCAAACGACAGTAGATCCTGTGAGAGAGAAGATGCAGAGAAAAACTAAAACACTGTCGTTTCACAACATTTCCAACATTTTTCTACTTGTTTGGATCATTTTAAAACTGTTTTTGTTGATGATTGACAGAGTCGTGTGTGTATGTGTGTGTGTGCACCTGTGCAGTCAGCAGGTCGACTGAGGGGAAGTAGTAGTCTTCATGGTCGAGGTCGACGGACCTCACCTCCGCCTCCTTCTCCACCGACCTCACCTCCTCCTTCTGAAGCACAGACCAGAACAGCCTCGTTATATTTATTATCTCCTCGGTCGTGAAGAAGATGAGCGCTCCCACTGTCACTTATTATACTGTTGTTCATATCTCAGTGTTTTAAAAATCTCCACTATCCTTGTTCGTTCACTTTTACTTTTACAGATTCTGCTTTATTTCAGGATCGAACCCCGACACGTGTAAAAGGTTTAATACATTTTCATTATTGATACATCTGTCTGCTTTTATAAATGTTACTTTAAAGATCAGTAGTAACACACAGTGACCTTGAGAAAACACATTTAAAGACACAAACCTGCCACAAATTAAGAAAACGACTTAATCAATTTGACAACACACAACAGGAAGTGTTTTGTTTCTGGGGACACAATAAAGTGACGGACCAGACTGGGACGCTTTAGAAGTTGTGCAGGCGGCTTCCTGTTAGCGAGGTTTGGCAATAAGCTGAGTTTATTTGGTTTATTAAAAATGTCAATATCACATGATTTACATGTTATTGATCATAAGTACTGCTAGCTTAGCATTAGCCTTTAGCCGGGGTCCGTCACTTTATTGAGTCCCCAGAAACAACTTCTGTTGAGAGTTTGTTGTCAAAGTGATGACGTTTTTTCGCACATTTGTGTCTTTGCATGTTTGTTTTTCTGAAGCTGCGGTGTGTTGAACCCTCAGGGCCACCGTAGAAGTCTTTAAAGGTCCAGTGTGTAATATTTGGCAAGGTTTATTGGCAAAATCTGAATGTATTTGTAGTGTAAAAGTGTATAATTGCTATAAAATAAAATTTTGATTGTTGTGTTTTGTTTGTTTTCGTAGCCGTATAATTATTCTTGTCTGGCTTCAGAGAGTGTCGCCACCTTGCGCCGCCATGTTTGTACGGCAGCCAGTCAGTCAGAGAGCACGTTTCATGCCAATAAATAAAACAAACAAAGAAGAATGAGTAGAAAACAAGAGAGAGAGTGAGTTAGTAGTTAGTCGGTTGTGAGAAGTTTTTGAGTTATAAACCTGAAAAATTGCGAATGGATCATCAACGCACAAGTTTTTTTGTCCTTGGAGGCCACCGTCACTTTGCCAATTGGAGGAATGAGCAAAAATTTACACACTGGACCTTTAAATAACTTGTTCCTGGTTAAAACAATGTGAAATTTTAAAAAGCTCACATGTTGAAAACCATTTAGACTTTTATTTTGAAAAATGAGTCTGACGTTTAAATTGTTTTGTTTCTTTTACACAAAATAGCTGGTGATTAATTTTTGCAAAATTAGATACGAATAAAAGCTTCACCTGCAGAAACACCTAAAATGTCACATCCCATAATAATCTGCTCTGTGTGTGTGTGTGTGTGTGTGTGTGTGTGTGTGTGCATGCGGACACTTGGGGGCTGTGCCTGCGTGTCACTGATCTAGCAGACTTGCCAGTCTTTTGCTCTGATGTCCGAGCGCGTTGCGGTGGTGGTTGGCGTCGCTGCCGGGGTCGACCACGATGCTGCACCACACGCGCGGGCCAAACTGACACCCGCAGTGCGCCAGGCGCCAGTGGGAGGTGTACGTCCCCTCCATCACGGGGGCCACAAAGGCCACACTGACCACTCCCACTTGTCCCGGCAGCAGCAGAGGGACCGGCACCTCCCGCTTCTTCTCGGAGGCCAGGCCGAGGTTCCCCCACATGAACACTAGCTGGGTGCACGCACACACATACACAAAACACAAAATAGAAATACACATGCGAAAAAGGCACAAAGACGACAGCATGCAACCGAGGTCACACACACACACACACACACACACAGGGCCGGCCCAACAATACTGATTATGGATTATTAACTAACCTACAAACTCGTTTTTGTCATTTTTCATAATCTGTCGTTACGAATCATCTTAGCCTGACATGTTTTTATCCTGCTGTGGTTTTTAAAGGGATAGTTCAACATTTTGGGAAATTGGCCCATTGCCACAATAGTTACCTTTAATTGTTGGTGCAAGCTGTTTTTAGAATGGTGGAGCAGAGCCGTGAGCTGCTCAGAGCTACGCTACAGAGGCTCATGGGATTTCTTGGTTTCCCTCATCAAACTCATCAAATACACAATCCAACAACTCCACAACGCTCTGGTGGACAAGTTATGACCTGCACATTCACCACGCTATGAGATAATATCACAACGTAGAGTCGTTTTAGAGGTAAATACATGCAAAACTGCTGATTCCCGTCGGGGGGCAGTTTTTCATCAACAGTCTCTGAATTTCCCTCTAAAACAACTCAGTGTGGTAACGTTGTGTTATTATCTCATAGCGTGGTGAATGTGCAGGTCACAACTTGTCTACTAGAGCGTTGTAGAGTTGTTGGATTGTGTATTTGATGAGTTTGAAACCAAGAAATCCCATGAGCCTCCGTAGTGTAGCTATGAAGCAACTTGCGGCTCTGCTCTGCACCTAAAACTATAGGGATTATGGTGATGGGCCAATTTGCCAAAATGTTGGACTATCCCTTTAATCATGAAATGGTACCAAATTCAGCTAAAAGTGCAGCCTGGGGTTGATCTACACTTAGTGGGTTACTGAATGTCAACTTGGTCTATGCAATAGATAATGCATTTATTATAAACACATCATCTGCTTTTTTTTAAGTTTAGTTTTAAATAAACTGCGACAACAACAATTAAAGATTTTTGTAATTGCACATAATTTCTCCCCCACCTCCAATGGGCCGGCTCTGCACACACACATTCAAACAGTGACAAAGACTTAAGAACTTAAATCACACAGATTCAACTTAATTTAAATCATAAACCTCTCAGACAGAAATACATTAGTGGTATTAGGCTGGGTGAGAAATCTTAGCTGGTGTTAGTGGATAAGAAGAAGAAGCAATGAGCTGAGTGGGGGCTCGAGGTGGAAGAGAAGCGAAGAGGTGGGGGGGAGGGGGGGATAGAGAGTAGTGGGGCCTGTCCTCTCGGTGGGTGGGAGGGGTACCTTAGTCTCTGAGGTCCAGCTGATTGTGCCCGAGTTCCTCATCTTCCAGTATTTGATGAACTTGGTACCAGGCTCCAGACGGGTGCCGTCAGGCAGATTTTCATCCAGAAACAAGGCAGCCATAGTGGGCACCAAGGACGTGTGCGAGGCCCCGGGACCCCTAGTTTCAAGTGTACAGAGCATTGTTGAAAATAGCCCTGGTTTGTTTCTTATAATACCCATCTCTTTTGTTCTCTACGAATCAAAAAAGCAGGACCCCAGATTTTTTTTTTTTGCAGCTCAAAAGCATTTTTTTTCTTAGAAAATCTATGAAGCAGCAGCAGCAGTTTTCACATTGAGGTAGTTCCAACATTTTCCACCACCCCAGAGCAGCCAGCGATACACTTATACAGACTAGATTACAAAGATGGCATATTTTTGATTTTCTTTTCTTGGAAAAAAAGACTTTTTTTTTGCATCCATGCTGGGTTCGAGGTACCCAGCACTGTCGGACGCCCTTCCGCGGTGGCGCTTACTCTGGACTGGAGGCCTGGGGATCAGGGACCGGGGCGGGGATGGGACCTTGGGCTGGGGCTGGACCTGAGGCTGTTTCTGAGGCAGCGGGGGGGGGCAGGGCTGGGACCTGGGTGGAGGTGGAGGCCATGTTTGTCAGGTTGGCTCTGCCTGAGGTAGAGGGCCCACTCCACTGCAGCCCCCTCTTCTCCAGTCTCAGTTTCTTCTTGATTTCCTTCACTTCGGCTCTGAGCTGCCTCCTTTCTGCTTTGAGGCGCTGTCGCTCGGCCTTGCGCACTGTCCTGTCTCCTCGCCTTGGGAACCTGGTTTGAAATGTCATCAGGATCACCTGTTTGTTGACTATCAAAAGCTTCTTTTCCAAGAACAAAACACATCACACACACTCATAATTCTTGACTGACTGTAATCTAGCTGCTAAAGCATGTTGCAGCCCTGCTTTGCATCTATTGCTACTCATGTTTTTTTTCCCTCTATTAAAACACTAACACACAAGTGGCAGCAGTGATGTCAGGCTCAGACGGTCGGTCTCGGGGGGTTTTACCTTAACTCTCCTGACATCCCGTGCTCGGGGATGGAGAGAGGCGTCTTGGTTCTCACGAGGTTGTGGCTGGGGTCGTGGCTGTGCCGGCACATCTCACACAGGATGCAGGACGGACACACACTGGCAAGAAGAGAAGAAGAATCAAACAAATGCAGCTGCTTAACCTTCGTCTTGTGTTACTGTAGCTGTAAAACACAATTATTTATCACCCCATTGTGTTGCTAACCCTCCTCCTGGCCATGTGCATTTGTTTACAACGAGGCCAGCAAAAAATCAATATATAGAGCAGTACGTAATATTATACATCATATACAATGTTACAACCTTTATATTTGTGTAGTTTAATCTGTCACGGTGCCGCAGAGTTGCAAAGTTTGTTTTCAGCTAAGCAATAACACCATTTATTAAACCATCATAATTACTCTAAAGTAGGGCTGCAACGATTATTTTGATTATCGATTAATCTGTCGATTATATAAACGATTAATCGATTAGTTGTTTGGTCATTTAAATGTTAAAAATGCTGAAAAACATCAATCAGTGTTTCCCAAACCACAAGACGACGTCCTCATGAGTCTTGTTTTGTCCACAAACCAAAGACAGACTCAGTTTGTTGTCATAAAGGAGCAACGAAACCAGAAATATTCACATTTAAGAAGCTGAAATCAGAGAATTTGGACTTTTTTTTTCTTTAAAAAACTACTCAAAACGAATATTTGATAATCAAAATAATTGACGATTGATTTAATAATCGATTATTGTTGGATTAATCGATTAATTGTTGCAGCTCTACTCCAAAGCTGTTTAATTAAAGTAGAAATGTAGCAGAGTTAGGCTACAGATCCTGCAGAGTTCCTCTTTAAGAGACGTTTCTGGCAAAGTCAAAAAGCCTTGATGCAATAAACAAATTCATGTGGAACTTTTTATGCATTAAAAACCTAAAAACGTGGTCTGTGGGTGGCGACCGTAACACAAGAGGAAGCTTAAAGAACATGTGACCCAAAACAAACGTATAAAGGTCTAAAAGATCAATACGAGGGCAAATAAAGGACACGTTGAAGCCCCACCTGCACTTGTAGGCCCCCTCCGAGGTGAGTTTGTTGCAGCTGCTGCAGTTGGGGGTGTAGCCCAGGGACCCGTTGGAGGTGGAGGGGCCGGGCCTGGGTCCGATCGGTCCTATCGGCCCGCCCACGGCGCCCGCGGCCTCCGGCGGCCCGTCGGGGGATTTGTGGGTGCAGCACTGGCCGGAGAAGTCGCTGCACATCCTCTCGACCACCTCCTTCACCACCTCGTCCTTAAACTGAGAAGAAAGAAGAAGAGTTGGATTCAGTTTCATGTCAAATAAATAAATAAATAAATAAATGAGTGAAATGCAACTTTACCTTCTCCATGTAGGATCTGAACCACATGGGAGGAGGCTCGTCCTCTGGTTTGTTGCCCTTGGTGTCTTTCACTGCGACCTGTAACAATAACAAACAGGAGACTTTCATTACAGAACATATTGAAGACCATATACAGCCACGGTTTTACTATTTATAGGTTTGTGTTTGGGTAAAATGAACATTTTTTGTGTTATTCTATAAACTAATAACTACATTTCTCCCAAAATTGAAATAAAAATATTGTCATTTAGAGCATTTATAATAAAATAATTTAAAATAATTATAATCTTCCTCATCAGTGTCTCAATATGTAGAATGAGTTGTGTTTGTGTTGGTATTTAAAAAGCTGTGTACTTTATTTTATTTCATTGAAATGACACTATATTATGTTTTTTTCTTTTTTTTGAATCTGTGAATACTGATGAATCATGGCTGAGCTCTTTATGAAATGCACTTGAATCAAAAATAAATGTTAAAAAAGAAAAGAAAGTGTGAAAGTGGTCTTTAAATACGAGAGGCTGCACATGTGAGCGTCTCTCTGCATCCTTACGGCCTCTCTCTCCGGGGTGACCTGCGTGCCCTTGTCCACGGTCTTGACCCTGGAGGGGTAGGGGGGCGCGGGCCGGAGGTCGCCCTTCAGCTCCTTCACCTCGGTCTTCAGCGGGCCGCCGCCGCAGGCCTGGCCCTTCATCTTGTACACGTTCATGTGCAACTGGTTCCCCTGCTTCTCTGCGCTCTGAATGGAAAACACAGCAGCGTGATGTGACAATGAATGAGCACAATGGAAATTATACATGTGACACACACAGGGAGGAATGTGGGCTGCATGCATCACCATCGTGTCGTTATGTTTGTCAGATGTATAATTTATTTATCCTTGATGTTTGCCTTCCTCTGTCATTGTCTCCATGTGAATGCTGCTGCACTGGAACAAGTGCATATTTGTCATGTTTCTTCTAATACAGAGTTCAACCTGCATGACGTCATGTTTACTCATGAACACCGACACCCATGTGGCGTTTTCTCTCCTGTCTGCAGCCGTGTGGTGAAGCTCCACTGAGTCTAATGTCAACATGTGTTTGTTTTATTTAATCCAGTAAAGCGTCAGTACCTTGATGGCTTCTTCATATTCATCTGAAACAAAAGAAATCAATGATTAGTTAGATATTATTTACTATTAATAATCTTATTAAATATTTGTATTTCTAGCGTAGCTCGTACACAAAGTTGATGATCAATGATCAAATTAGGGCTGCAAATGGTGGTTATTGCATTCAGATTTTTATTAATTTCAAATAAATAAGAGACTGACTAAAAAGCCAAAAGGTATTTAAAATAAAGTGACACAAAGTAAAAAATAAATAAAAAAGATAAAATCTTCTTTTGCATTTCTGCTGTAAGGGTTAGACCTTATTACTGATGAATCTACAGGTTATTTTCTTGATTGATTAGTTGTTTAGTCTTCAAAATAAACTTTATTGAGGGAAAAAAACCTCCCAATCTCCCAGAATCCTGGTGAAACTTCCTGATTTCCTGATGCAATAGTTGGAAATCTGTGATTTGTCAGTTACATGCTCCTACGTCACAGTTTCTATCAATAAAAAATACCTACGTCACATGTTTCTGAGTTAATTATTTACTTCAATGAAGAAGAGGAAAAACACAGAAAAATAAAACTCACCTTGACTGTTTATGCAAATCTGAAAGAGTGAATGAGACCAGAGTTAGTCCATTCATTTAAAAAAAAAAGTGTCAAAACACAACAACAGTTCACACATACACACACTTTTACCTCCTCGTTGTCCTCGTCAAAGTATTTCACTTGGAAGTGATTGATCCCAAAAGACGCTTTGATCTGCAATACAGTGAAAGAACAAACATGTCATGTTATAAACCCCGTCCTCCTCACACGTGTTTTGCTTTTTATATGAAAACATCAATAATGGCACGTTGAGAGAGAAGCCTCCTCCGTCCTCAGGCTCCTCCTGCAGCGACAGGAACAAAAAAAAGCTCTGAAGCGAACTGAGCTCATCATTCCTCTAGCAGCCGACATTATTATTATTATTCTGTGACTCAGCTCGGATTGTATATTTCACACTACAATCTGCATTTTTATTTTTAGCGGTAAAAGTATCGACTGTCCTTCAGCTGCTCTATTGTTTACGTGTCTAGGCCACGTCTGGGCCTTCTCCTCCACTAACTGCGCCAACACGCTCAGCAGCAGCAGCAGCGGCAGCAGCAGCGGTAGCAGCAGCGGTAGCTCACCCAGGCTTCCACCGACTCCCACTCCAGTTTGTCCAGATCCTGAGCCAGAAATCTCTTCACGTTCCCCCTGAAGTTGACTTTGATAGTAACAGGGAGCCCCATGTCGGCCGTTTTAGGAGCGGATATCGGCGATCATTTGCGGTGACACCGGCCTGTTTGATCCCCGTTGCCCTCGACTGTCTTTTCTTGTTTACATCGTCAGCTGCTGCGTCTAGAAAAATACGGTGACGTCGCTGCCACTTCCTCATGTGAGTTTACTGGTGGGCGTTAAAGCGGATTGGAACCGCATTACCGCCACCCAGCGGCTACAGCGGCAGGTGCAGGATATAATATACAGTTTTTCTCAATTGCTTTGGTGCTATTCTCCGATCAGAATGAAGGTTCTCATAACTATTAGTTCAACCTCCACAACATGTAGTCATTTGTGCACATCATAGTAGCAGTTTCTCCTTCCTCTGAACAAATTGCAAATGCTTCTGGACATGTATCAGTTACTTTCATACAATTCTCTGCTGTTTTATAACATTATCATTTGCTTCTGTCATATCAGTCAAAATGAACTGTACTTTTCAACACTGAATAGTCTTTCCCTAAAAAACTAATAGTCCTCATTTCATTGCTTGAGTCATCACATACAAAATTGTTGAACTAGTTTTCAAAATCTGTCAAACTCATTGTAAATGT
The DNA here is from genome assembly GCA_030347415.2 of Decapterus maruadsi. Classification (NCBI taxonomy): domain Eukaryota; kingdom Metazoa; phylum Chordata; class Actinopteri; order Carangiformes; family Carangidae; genus Decapterus; species Decapterus maruadsi. The sequence continues at coordinate 3,381,331 of CM064888.1, read as the reverse complement.
TGGGAGAAGCACCGTATTCAAACATTTCAGGGAGAACAGGTATGTATAGTATTGGACAGTAATTCAGCACTAAACAATCTGCACTGCTCATTGTGTCAGGATTTACTGTCAGATACAGTGGGAAAGAATTTTTTTACATTTACTGTACATTTAGACTTTCGGCTTTACTAAAGTTGTACTCAAAGGCTGTTTCTTATGTCTGTTGTAGATGACTGTAGTGTATTTTTCTATTGCACGATGCTGTGAACAAATCAGAATTGCAATGAGCATATGCAGTAAAAATGTGAAACATACATATTCAGTATTACTGTAGTTACTCCACTACAGTAGGCTAATGTGTAACCTTACTGTGGCTGTACATAGTGTATAGTGCTGTCTTGAACATTTTCAGGTAGTATCATCACTTTTTGCATTGAAAAACGCATAGAGAATAAAGTGTCATAATGAAAACATGACAAAGCCATTTGACTATCATGCTCATATACGATGGTGTCAGGACTTCTCATTTTGACGACACTGACAGTTTCACTGACACAAGTACTTGCTTTTGAGGGATGGACAATCCATTTTGAGCAAGTGACGCACTTTTGCACGTTGTCCACTAGGTTTTGCAGTTTGTAACAATTGTTTTGAGAAATGCACTAACTGTTGTGCAAATGTTAAGAGTGAGGTGAGAATAGCACCAAAGCGATTGAGAAAAACTGTAATATAATACTGTAAATATCTTTTTTTCCTTTCTTCTCTATTTAGGGTTATATATATTATATATTTAGTTTTTCTGTTTTCTTTTCTGTGTCATATTGCTCTTATGCCCTTATGTTCCGGTATGTTGTATGCGCTACTATACTGGATACTTGAATTTCCTTTGGGATCAATAAAATCTGTCTGTCTGTCTGTCTGTCTGTCTGTCTGTCTGTCTGTCTGTCTGTCTGTCTGTCTATTACAGTAAATTACTGTAAAGAAAAGCTTCATGGTTTATGGCAATTTTGGATTTTGTGAAAATGCCTTTTCTGTTGCTAAACCACATACAAATACAATATCATACATTTATGAAATGAATTTCCCTTTATGGATTAACAAAGTAAAGTACCCAGTGCTCAACATGACTACAAATAAATGCAAATTAAACAGGAAGAGATGCAAGATAGATAGATAGATAGATAGATAGATAGATAGATAGATAGATAGATAGATAGATAGATAGATAGATAGATAGATAGATAGATAGATAGATAGACAGACAGACAGACAGACAGACAGACAGACAGACAGACAGACAGATAAGATAGATAGATAGATAGATAGATAGATAGATAGATAGATAGATAGATAGATAGATAGATAGATAGATAGATAGATAGATAGATAGATAGATAGATAGATAGATAGATAGATAGATTGATAGATAGATAGATAGATAGATAAATAGATAAAAGGTAAAACTTTTGCGCCTGACGCTTGTTTCATGTCAGTCGCGCGCATGCCCAGTGAAAACATCGCGTCATGTCGCATCTCTTTGACGTCATCTTTAAGCTCAGACAAGTGTGGCTGACAAGTCTCCAGCTTTAGTAGAGTCTGTTTGCCACGCGTTTACAGGTGAGTTTAATGCTGTTGGGACAATCGCTCTTCGCCTGTTTGACTACATAAGATGTCTTCACTCCTCAAGGTGGACAATGAAATCAAAACTAAGGTAAGAACCGACTCGCGGGTTACGTTAACGAAAAGACGTGTTGTTGTTGTCTCTAACGGCTTTGCTAGCATCGGTTAGCCGCGTGACGTGCTACGAGCTAACGACGAGCTAACCGGCCGGTTTCCCGCCTGTTAGGACGATAACTAACGAACACCTGTCACAGCTTCCAACAGATGCTGTCTAACGGCGAGCTGAAGCTTCACCAGGTGTACGGAAATGTTAGCTGTGTGTCTCTGTGTTTATAAAACAGCTGCTGCTCTCGGGTTGTTGAACCACATGCACAAACCGGAGGCCCGAGCTACAGAGTTAGCAAAACTCCAACGGCGTCAAGTTACAGATTCTTATCGTTATTTCCCTCCAATGTTTGTTTATCGTCCAACAGCGCGAATACAATATGTTAGACATGGTTTGTGTTCACTGTTAATACAAAAATGTGAAGCTACACAGCTTAAACCGGCTCCTACAAATCTAAATTAACCCCATCAGAAATAGCATCTGACATAACTGTGTATAATAAACGAAAGGAAATACTGTTGGTTCCGTAACAACAGCAGAAAACAGGAACAGTTATGTAATACATTATTTGTTGATCATGTTAGGTAAATCCTGTATTCATAAAAGGAAATTTAGTCTCTCACAACCTTCATTTATAGGTGTGGAAAAGGGAAACTGAACAGCTTTACCGGTTCATACAAATCTAAATTAACCTACATCAGAAAATGACATAACTGTGTATTAAAAACCAAAGGAAAATCTAATTATGTTTGATGTTACTGTAGATAGAAGAATATAATTGGTTAATTACTTGATATAAAGTTACATTTTCAAGATTAGATATAAATAACACTAACATGAGTTGTTCACAGAAGGTAAAAGACCCCACACTTGAAAATATTGCAAAATAACAAGGCTTCAAATACAATGCATGGCTCTGGACTAACATTTTTTACTAGGAGCACAGTGGCCCCTAACTTCAAATTTTAGGAGAGCAAGCAGAAAATTAAGGGGCAGACACAAATATTCACATTTCCATTTCATTTATGATCCTCAAACACTGACACCTGTAATGACAGATTCCAGGTTTCATCAGTGTTATAAGGGGGAAAAAAACAGTAAATTTACTGGTTGCACATGTTTAGTAAATGAAAAATGTACTTGCACTGTCTCAAAGTTTAGGGTCAAAATGCCTCTGTGATGTCACAGCTCACCTGTGAGTTTGGGGTTGGTAGGTTCCTGTGCTGATGGTCATTTTTTCCATCAATAACTTGTCTGGTTTGGTTTCAGTCAGTAGCAACATTTGTGTGTTGGGGAAATCCCACATTCATCTGTGAGACTTTGTTAAACCTCAGAGGAGGTTTTTGAAGGGTGATTTTGTGGGTGATAAAGAGTCACCACACTTATCCTGAACAGAGAAAGTCATCAGTATTTATTTAAGCACAATGCAGAATATTCATAGGATGTGTCATACTTCCCAGCAACAGCCATGTTATCTCTTGCAGTATGTGGTATGTTGCACTCCTCCACCTTCTTCAAGGCCACCTTGCAAATTAAAACTGGGCTGAGACTCCTCACATTGCTCCTGCAAAGAATTTCCAAAACAAAAATGAACCAGTGCCTATTTTTCACATGACCAGAACATAAAAGAAGGAAGACAGGTGGTCTTTCTTTATGTAAGGTGGGATCCACATCAGGGTTACAAACCAGCAGAATAGAAAGTTAAATCTAGACATTGTTTGAACCAAACTGATATTTGGACTCTTGTGTTGTGTTGTGTTGCAGGTTGATGCATTCAGGGAACGTATCACTGCAGAAGTGAGTATCTGCTGAGCACTGTTAACATGTATTGTTATTAAACTGTTTGGTTTTAATGCAACACCCATTTTAAAATTGTGCGTTTCTTGCAGGCAGAGGACCTAGTTGCAAAATTTTTCCCAAATAAGTTACTGGAACTCGATCAATTCCTGAAGGTCAGTGACAAGTTCACTCAGTTTAATATACTTTACCCTCTCATACCTGCTGGTTAAGATCTGGATAAAAGTCTATATAATATCACGTCGTATCATATAAAGCATGTGTTTGCAGAGAGAAACCGCTCAGTTAACACCGTTGTCGTTATTCAGGATCCAATCATAAACGTCAGCGAACTGAAGGAAATACACTCAGAGATAAATCTGAAGGTGCCAGACCCCATCCTGCTGTCAAACCTGCATGACGGACTAGAAGCGGTGAGGCTCCATTTTTAGAGTTTTAATTAAACCCATCGGGGAGCGGAGGTGAGAAACGGTGTCTGATCCTGTTTTTATCATCGACTTTCACAGCAAAATGCCAAAAAGAGAAAGCTGGAGGATGGAGGTGGGGAAGACATGGGTGAGTGTGAACTCTAGTTGCCAGATATTTTAAATTCAAAGAGAACATATAAGATTCATTTCAGATTTAATCCTGTCACTGATCTTCCCTTTTTCCCCCCTTGTTTCCCAGTGACTGGCACCAAGGTCTTCGTCATGCCTGGCGGGATGATGAAGAGCAACGCAAACCTTGTCGATCTTATTGAAAAGGTCAAGCCAGAGATCAGGACGCTCATAGAGAAATGTAACACAGTAAGTAACAAGTGAAATGTCTAGTTTTTAGTGAAGTTATGTTGTTTCCAGGGTCAAGTGTTGATTCTTTTTCTTTTTCTTCTTGAGGTGAAAATGTGGGTGCAGCTGCTCATCCCGAGGATAGAAGACGGCAACAACTTCGGAGTGTCAATCCAGGAGGAGACGGTAGCTGAACTCAGAACAGTTGAAGGGGAAGCGGCGTCTTACCTCGACCAGATAACAAGGTGTGGAGAAACTCTGGTTATATATAATATATTATACATGACATGTATTATAAAGATGAAGTTCCTTAGCAGGTATATAAGTATTCTGATTACTTGTGTGTGTCTTTATTTCTAGATACTACATCACAAGGGCAAAGCTGGTTTCTAAAATAGCTAAATATCCACATGTGGTAAGTGAAATTAATTATGATATTTTTCATTTGACATAAGCTGTGACATGACCTCCCCCCGTGAATATAGCATCTTTTCATTAGAACCCTTTTAGTTTATTGTATCATCCTGTTTATTAGCTGTTTTATTAAAGGGATACTTCACCCAAAATCAATAATTCACCAATCATCTACTCACTGTCCAAGGAAGGGTTTGGAGAACTTTCAGAGTCCGGCTGGCAATGGATTTTCACATAATGGCGGTGGATTCGGGGAAAAATTAATTTGATCTCTGTTTTTAGCCTTGTTGTAGCAGTAGCTCCCAGTGGATGCGCGAGATTTGCTGAAAGTTGTTCTTGCATGTTTACATCATACATCCAATGGTTTACATACAACGATGAACGAACATCTCGCAGCAAATCTGCAGCAGTTTGGACGTATCTGGATGTTTCATAGTGTGTCTGTTTTGGACGATTCAAAAACGTCCAAACTCCGAAAGTTCTCCAAACCCTTCCTTGTCATGACGGTGAGAAGGAAATTGGTGAATTATTGATTTTGGGTGAAGTATCCCTTGCAGCAAGTGAATAAATTATAATTAGATATGGTGATAGTTACATCATTATCTCAAATTACACATATAAATGTATCAAACATTAATGAACTTGTCTTTGACTGTCAGGAGGACTATCGGCGTACAGTAACCGAGATCGACGAGAAGGAATACATCAGTCTGAAGATCATAGTTTCTGAGCTCAGAAATCAATACGTACGCCACAATCTTCATCTTTATTCCAGTGTTTCTTCATCTACTCAAAAAAAAAAAAATCCACCCGACTAGTTTTTATTAAAACATTTCTCCTTTTTTCTGCACTTTCCCTCGTGAAGGTAACGTTACATGACATGATCCTGAAGAACATTGAGAAGATCAAGAGGCCTCGAAGCAGTAACGCCGACGCGTTGTACTGATGTTCATCCAGCCACCTCAGCCTCCACCCTCCACCACCGCCTCCGCCCCTCTGTCTCCCTGCCCGCCGCCCGCCATGCCTGTTGAGCTACCGTAGCCCGGCCCTGGTCCACAGGACTACAAACTAGACATTCACCTCCTTCAATACAATCGTCGCAGCCCTGTACAAAAACCATAGCTTCCATAGATGGACACGACGCACATGTTTTTGTTTTAATTGTAAAATATTTTTTTCTTGTTTTAAGCCCTTTGAAGACATAAACATTCTCTCTGGAAAAAAAAAAGGGGGAGATAGATTCTAGACAACAAAAAGCGCTATGTATTTTTTAATTTTAATTAAACATTTTGTCCTCAGATCTTTGTGAAATTGCTTCATTTATAGCTCTTAAGAGAAAATCTAAGCGGAGTGGTACGATCGCAGCTGCCCACTGATTCAGTGAATGTTTGCTGGTTGTTTTTGTTTTGTTTTTCTTAGATTCTTATCGCATCTTCTGAAGGTTGGTCGTCGGTTGTTGAAGATGCAACACAAAGGCTTTGTTTTTTTGTTTTTTTTCTTCTAACATTGTACATTACACAGTATTAGTGGTAAAAAAAAAAAAAAGATTCTAAAGCAGGTTTTAGGTCCACAGGCTTATCAGTTTTCAGTGAAAATTCATAAGTCACCAAAGCATCTCTTGTGTTGAGGCATTGACTATTGAATAAAACAGTTTTTTGATAAAGATGTTGAATAGTTTGGCATTTTTGGGGGGCGTAAAGTTGTTTAATAAACATCAGATAAAAGGATTTTCATGCACACAGCAGGCACAACTGAGTGTAGAGGCCTGTGTCGCTGTGCTTCTTCTTCACCTGCAGGTGTCACTGTTGTGTTTATCTTCCACTTCAGATCCTAAACAAGTAAAAGGAGGAAAAAGCAACAGATGTATTTGCCACAAAATATTGAGTTCTTTGTTATATGTGCAATTTTTGTTGCACTAAATGAACATTTCATATTATTCTACACAGCAGAAAAGACTTGTATCGTCAACAGCGCAGCAGCTGCATTTACAATAACTGGCTACAGGTTTGGTTTGTGTTTTAATGATGATGAACTCTTAGGTGTTTTGTGAATTCCTCTGCAAGATAAGACTTGATATTCCTCTTAAATTATTACTTATAAAGCCAAAACAATGGTTGTCTGGGGGCTGCATTCACTATACACCATATATTCAGAGACACTTTTCCAGTTCATAATGAATTAAATGTTATGTTACTGAGTCAGGAAACAATAGGTGGGATGTTTTATGTCCTGCCACTGGGTAAATAAAATAGTCAGATCTTGTACTCAAGTAAAAAGCATGAATATAGTGTAAATATAATAGTCAATATTGGTCATTCAGGTGCATAACAGTTTACTGCTCTACTTGGTTTATCTATATGAGATACAGTAGTTGCCGAACAAGGGGTCAGGCCCCTGCAAAAGGTCACAAGATAAATGTGAGGGGTCGTGAGATGATTAATGAGAGAGGAAAGAACAAAGAACAAATTCATTGCTCTTTTTTAATTGGATAGATTTTTGCAACTCTTGAGCATCAAGCATTCCTTTTGATTATGCAGTTGTTTTCCCCGTTGAACTTTCCATACGTGTGAAAAACAACCTGTCAAAGGTGACGGTTGTAAATGTAAACTGATGTAAACACCGTGCTGTTGCACAACGATACTGACGCAGCTGTAGCGTCTGTTCGCGCCGACCTTCTCCCCTGAGTCTGCTCTGCACACTCAAAAATGAAACCTGCTCATATAGACCAGCACCATATAGATATAGTGTCATGAGATAAGCGCCGGAAAGCAGCCACAGAGAGGAGGCCTTCACTGATAAAAGGAGACTTGGGATTTGCTGGTGAGAAGTGTCACACGACCAGTTATTATGTCATCAAACAGTCCCACATTGCTGAACCTGACCCTGTCTGCACGCCACGGCTGTGTGCACATTTGTAAATTAAAATGCAAGTAGCTATACTCAACATGATGATGCCCTACTTTCAGTATAGTTCTCCTATTTTATATCAGGGACTTTTTGTGACCTATAATTAAGTGGCAGAGCTGCAGAGGTGTGTCCCATGAACATGCTGATCTCAGTGCCATATATCCGAAGTTCCTTTGATATGTCGTCCGAACAATGTACCACTTTTATTAAGCCTACACACGTGTTGTCTGCATTTCTTTCTGCCCCTTGACCCTTCCTCGTCTCTTCAGAGAGCTCATGGCTGTGGTGGTGGAAGGCGGCGTCACTTCGTGGGACGACTGAGTGACAGGAGCATGCTCGAGTTAATGTTTAATGCTTGTTCCTGCCTGCGAATTAATCAGTATCAGTCTGAGACATTCACAGAAAATCAATAGGGCTAAAATAAGCACGGGTCTACCATGGTTTATTAGACAACTTGTTTTTTTGTTTTTGTTTTTGTTTTTTTTAGATAAATTGCTAATAATATTTTTATTTTTTGTTTGTTCATTTTTACTTTACTGAAAGACTGCAAAGGCCATATACAGGCAAAAATAACAATACTTTGTTATAAACAGGTTATAAAAGTACACTTGTAACATTAAATGTGTTGTTTTTTTGTTTTGTTTTTTTTACATTTTTCATGGTTTTGATCAGGAGATATTAGCTTAGCATAGCGTAAAGGATGGAAACAGGGATGCTAGCGTCTCTGACCAAAGCAAACCATCCAGCTGCCTTACAGCTCCTCTAAAATTTACTACTGTAGGCTAATTCTTTATGTAGTAGGCTATATCTTTTTTGGACACTATTAGCATAGATTATTGCCAAGCATTGTAACTGGAAACCATGAGAGCTAGCTTGGTGCTAAGTCCATAGGAAACAAAACAGCAGCACCAAAATCACCAATGAACAGGGTTAATTATCTTATTTATTTCTTATTTTTAAGTGTAGAAAAGTAGAAAGTAAAAAAAAACTAGCAGTGATGAATCTATTCCAACAGTCAGTCATCGATCTGGACAAGCTTCACATACTGGCAGCACCATGTTGTTTATTGTACACATGCAGAGCTAAAATAGCTGCTGGCCTTAAGCTTTATATTTGGCATCCAGACATTAAAGTGTTATCCATCTCCTCATTTAACCTTTAGCGAGAAAGTGAATAAGTGTCCAAACTAAATAATCCTTTAATTAAGGAAGTGATGCTCAGGCCAAATCTCTGAATCTGAAAGTCCGCCTTACAAGACACAATCCCACCAAATAAATGTAAATGTAACTTTTTTTTAAAAATCACAACTTCTTATCTTCTCTCTTTCCATTAAAAATCCTGCAGAGGGCCCCGGGCACCAAGGTGGTTGGGATTAACAGTGCCACTGCACTCTTCCCAAAAGACAGGAAATAGAACGTCACAAGGTTTTTAGAGGAAAATGTCCATCCGTCCAACAGCTGAAGCAGGAACAGAGAGATCACGATACATCCCATCTTGAAAACTCCACTTGTTTTATTCTCGTTGGTCTCGGTGTAGAGCGGCGAGTGCAGGCCGAGGCCCAGGCCGAACAGGGTGCCCATGTTCCTGAGGAGGCTGGCGAAGGGCGTGGTGTCCAGGTGGACCCACTCGGGCCTGATGCACCACTTCTGGGCCTTCTCCATGGTCCACAGCAGGTCCACGCCCACGGCTTTGAGAAGCAGGTAGAAACCGACGGCGAAGGAGGTCAAGAAGAAGGTGGTGAAGAAATACCTCCTCATGCTGGCGCTGTAGATCCATCTCTCCCTGGAGACGACCTCAGCTACCACCAGACCTGTCGAGAAAACAGACGTTTGTGTTGGGTAAGTGATCGTCTGAAAACAGCTCTTACAATATTTTTCACTCTTAAAGGGATAGTTCAACATTTTGGCAAATTGGCAGCTCACGGCTCTGCTCTGCCATTCTAAAAATAGCTTGCACCACCAACAAATAAAGGTAATGAATCTACTGCTATGACTACAGGGATTATGGTAATGGGCCAGTTTGCCAAAATGTTGAACTATCCCTTTAAAATCATTGTTTTGAAGAGTGTGTTGACCTGTAATGACTCCAGCGATAACCTGGTGTGGGAAGTGGGCCGCCATGTAGACCCGGGACACGCAGACCACCAGCTCCACGAGGCCCAGCAGGGTCCACAGGAGCGTCTGCAACAACCTGTTTACAGAGAGTCAACGTTTTACTCATCAGAGATCAGTCACGTCAAGAGTTACTTCTCAAAACAAATTACTGATTCACTCACTTGTACAGTAAAGAGGGGCATCGCTTCTCTGTTGCTATGGAGAGTAGCGCCGTTACCATCACATACCAGACCCCTGCTGCACCCATAGCGTGACCCGAGGGACTTCCTGTAAGAGGTGTTTTTGTGATGTTTTGCAAAAGCATGAATATCACATACAAAGTAAAAAAAAGTATTTATAAATGTACTTAGTTACATTTCACCACTGTAGATGCCAAATTAGAGGAAACCCAATTACTAATCCATTCATAAAAGTAGGTTATACAACTTACTTCAAATTCTCTGTGCAGATTAGAAGATTAAAAACACTGCAAAAGGCCAAAGGTGCTGGAGTTTATAGCTCTTTTATCAAAAGCTGAGATTATATTGATTCATTCATTCACAGGAGTCTCTGTGTGATATCATCTGGGAATTAATTAATTATGGCGATAGTTCACTAAATCATAATGTGGGTCTGTACCTGGTCCAGTCTCACAGGTGATGGGGAACTGCTTCAGAGACGGGACCGGGTCTGCTCCGTAGAACCGGGTCTCGCGGACCCACCAGTAGGGTCTCTCCCCGAAGAGGACCCTGTCATGGAGAAACAGAAACTTTATTATTTATTTATTTATTTTAATCCAAATTTAGGCCTTTTAAATTGATGACAGGTTTCACTTCTTCACTTTACTTCCTTTGATACTCTTTTGATACTTAAATTTTTACTCCTTTTAGGATTGTTCTTATCAAGTTTGGTTGTGCTGAACACAAACTATGTCACTGTTTGTTTATTTATGGTAACACTTCATAATAAGAACACACTATTAGGCATTAGTTAAGCATTAAATACTGAATTCATCATTTATAACACATGAATACTCATTAATATGCCATTTATAAACACATAAACTATTTATAAACATTATATTTATAAACAAGTATTCATGCATTATGAATGAATAATTCAGTATTTATTAATGCTTAACTAATGCTTAATAGTGTACTTATTATAAAGTCTTACCTTACTTATTATTGTTGCAAATCAAATGACTCTGCTCCGAACTGAACCGAACACACTCAAACTACAGCTCTACAACTTTCTGTGTGTGTGTGTGTGTGTGTGTGTTTGTGTGTGTTTTGTGAGACGATACCATTTCAGCACCAGGTTGAGCCAGTCTCCGACCACGGCCACCCAGACGAGCCGCAGCCCCGTGTCCCGGCGCAGGTGGAACCAGACGGGGAAGAGCCAGAAGAAGGCGGTGTGCAGGTCGGCCACGGCGGAGGCCAGGCCGAACAGGCCCTCGTAGCTCCTGTAGCGGGTCTGCAGGTGGACCGCCAGCTCGACCCCCCAGCTGTGGAGAAGATCCATGATGCCCCAGCGATCCAGACAGTCTGAGGGCTTTTAGTTTAGTTTAGTTTAGTTGTCTCTGGTCTGATCCCCATTGGACTTTACTCAAAGCTGGAGCCGACTTTGTTTGCCTTTGGGGACGGTGCAGACAGGTTCCTTAACCTTTACACCCCCGAGGCCCCCAGAATCTAAAATGCATCATTACAGATATGGCGGACCACACATTTCTAGGAAAACACTTTTTTCTTTTTTGTTCTTTTTTGTTCTTTGATCAATGAAAGTGAATCAGCTTGTGTCCTCACTCTGAGCCAGCTGCTTGTGAAATCCATTGATCCTGGCTCACGATTCACTCTCTGCGTCACATTATTATAATTACGTGGTCATATTTTATGAACAGTGGCACCAAGACGAAATATTATCTCATCAACTGACGTAAAAAAAACCCTCATGTTCGACCGACAACCTGCCAGTTTGTTCTTTAGTTTTATCTCCGGGTTTATCTCCTCAGTCCAAACCACATCATTTAATCATTGATCTCCTTATGTAACCCACAAACGGGTTACTCCATCGTTCTGAACAGTGAGATGTTTTCACCAAATCATCAGAAAACACAATTACATAACTGAGGAATTATTACTGGGCAGCTGCATGAATGAAGTGGGAAAAGAAATAAACTTATAGGAAGATTTTTTTAAACCTTTCTGGTTCAAACTGAGAGAACAGGAAACAGAGGATGCATCTGCAGATTGTTTGGTTTTGAATTAAATCGGGTCACAGTTGTGAAACGAGCGACTTCCTCTCTGAACAGTGGTTTCTGTGAGAAAAAAAGATACCGACCCATTGACGTTTTTTTTTTTGTTTTCCTGCTATCTCTCCCACTTGTTTGTGTGACGAACCTCCCAAACTCTCCTGACTCCCAGTGTTTTATTACACATGTGCAAGGTCCAAAGATCAGCAGCAGAGCATGCGTTTGGGTGGTGGGTCCCTCAGGTATAAAACCACCCAGCTGTGTCGCTGACAGGCAGCAGCAACAGTCCCTTTCTCGTCTCACGGACACGGAGATTTCACCAAAGATGCTGGACGCCGTCATGGACGCCATGCAGGGTTTTGGGGTGAGCAGCACCCGCTACCTGCAGACCAACTACCCGGACGCCCAGGGCTTGTTCCTGTGGGTGTCGTGGGCTGCAGACCTCAGGAACACCTTCTTCATCTTCTTCCCGCTTTGGTTTCACCTGCGGTCGTCGGTGGCCGTCAGGCTCATCTGGGTGGCCGTGATCGGAGACTGGCTCAACCTGGTGTTTAAATGGTGAGTCCAGTTTGACTTTTATGAGCAAAAATCAAACTTTCTTGATGTTTTTTTTTTAAAAATCCAATGCATGTTTGTGTTTTGTTCCTCAGGATCCTGTTCGGGGAGAGGCCGTACTGGTGGGTCCACGAGACGGCTCATTATGCAAACACAGTCCGTCCACACATCGAGCAGTACCCCATGACCTGTGAGACCGGCCCAGGTGAGACATGTCCCTTCATTCACAGCACATGACTGTGTTTACCTGCTTCATTCATTCATTATTCCTGGAATATTTCATATCCTCAAGCTTGATTGGTGGTAATCTGATCAAATCATCACATAAAAAAACAAGGATCCATCTGAATTTGACTCTTTGGGGCTTTAATAGATTTACAATCTTTGTATCCAGGCCTGTCAATCATGCACACGCCTTGAAGAAGTCTGCAAAATGTGCCATATATAAAAGTATTTTGCATGTTTTATTCATAAATGATCATCTTAAAGAGGCAAAAAGAGGGAAAATTGCATTTCTGATCCACAAATTAAAGCAGATTTAATCTCCTTGTGTTCTGCAGGCAGCCCGTCTGGTCACGCCATGGGAGCTGCAGGCGTCTACTACACCCTGGTGACCGCCATCCTCGCCATCACGACCAGCAAGAAGAAGCTCGGGAGCAAGAAATCCTCCGACAAGCAGTGGTGAGTTTGAGCGAAGCTGCAAAAACATGGGGCGCGGTACATGTCGGCCGTTGTTTACCATTTTTCCCCACCACCACCACCACTCAGACTTATCGCTGTGGACACGCTATCTGTCCTGAGCTGCGGTTGATCATTGACTTCAGAGACATGTTTGCTGGAAAGCAGAGGGTGGGGGTTGTTTTGACGTACAGGCGGCTGAAGTTCTCATGATTAAGCAAAGTAAAACTATGTTAATTGTTATATTGCTTTATAAAAAAGTAAAAAAAAACAGCCTGTTCTGGTCAGTAAAAAATTAAATCCAGCTCCTCCATGACAGAGACTTGAATGTGTGTTTGTGCAGGTATCTGAAGGCCGTGCTGTGGACGTTGTTCTGGGGAGTCCAGGTGTGTGTCTGCCTCTCCAGGGTCTTCATCGCCGCCCACTTCCCCCACCAGGTCGTTGCTGGCGTCATCACAGGTCAGTGTGGACACTTAGAGTTGTTTTTTTATTTTATTTTAACATGAGGTACATATGCATACAGTACATTCAGTCACATTGAATGATACGCATAGAAAATACTGGTCACATGATGATACACTGCATGAATTTACCTGCGTGAATGTGCAGGTCACAACTTGTCCACCAGAGCGTTGTGGAGTTGTTGGATTGTGTATTTGTTGAGTTTGATGAGGGAAACCAAAAAATCCCATTAGCCTCTGTAACGTAGCTCTGAGCAGCTCACGGCTCTGCTCCGCCATTCTAAAAATAGCTTGCACCGACAATTAAAGGTAATGAATCTACTGCTATGACTACAGGGATTATGGCAATGGGCCAATTTGCCAAAATGTTGAACTATCCCTTTAATAAATATATATTCCTGTTGTGCAGATTCTTTAGCATATTCCCCAAATAGACTGAAAAATAAAGTCAATATCAAATCCCAGAATCCTCTTTGTTGTAGCATGAACTTAGAGATGCCTGAGAGACAAAACTCAGGGCGAAAAAGTCAGAAAAAAAAACAACAACATCTGTGTGTTTTCTTCTCAGGTATGATCGTAGCCGAGGCCTTCAGCAGAACTCAGTGGATCTACAACGCCAGCATGAAGAAGTACTTCTACACCACCCTCTTCCTGACCTCCTTCGCCGTCGGCTTCTACGTCCTGCTCAAAGCCGTGGGCGTGGACCTGCTGTGGACGCTGGAGAAGGCCCAGAAGTGGTGCAACAAGCCCGAGTGGGTCCACCTGGACTCCACGCCGTTCGCCAGCCTCCTCAGGAACATGGGCACCCTGTTCGGCCTGGGCCTGGGCCTGCACTCGCCGCTCTACACCGAGACCAAGAAGAGCGGCAGCGCGGCGGTGAAGGCCTGCTGCGTGGTCAGCTCTCTGCTCCTGCTGCACCTGTTCGACTCCTTCAAGCCTCCCACTCACACCGCGGCCCTCTTCTACCTGCTGTCCTTCTGCAAGAGCGCCACCGTGCCTCTGGTCACCGTCAGCATCATCCCATACTGCGTGAACGGAGCTCTGGGTCTGCAGAACAAGAAGGGAGTTTAAACAGTGACCTCAGGTTATATAAAGACTAAAAAAAACAAAAGGAAGACAAACTTTTTTTCTCTCTCTGGTGCTTTATTGTTATTATATCACATGTGCAACTGATGCTCAGTGGAGATCAATGGGAGTTTGTCACTGGTGCCATCTTGGACACTGGACTCTGAGCACCGTGTGACGCTACAAGTGAAAGCACTATCCACGACGACGCCCAGCGAGCGGCACTTCCGACACAACCGTCCTCTCAGTTTAGAACAGAAAATATCATCAACACAAATATTTCAGTCTCAGGATAAACAAACAAAACCACACGAGTCCAGCGCACGGATCGGCTCGGTGCTGAGCTTCACAACAAAACACGTCACTCACAGCTTTGGTATTTTATTTCAAGTGTTAAGACTAATAATAATAATGTATTTTTAAATGTTAAAGAAAGTATTTTTGAAACCGTTTTGAATATTTTGTAATAAAAATGTTGAAAATTTAAATGACTTTTATGGTTTTTATGACGTTGCACCACACAACAACGTTGGATTGCACTGTAAACATTTATTACCCCCCCGGTCACATTTAGTCAACAACTTTGTTAAAAGTCAAAGTCCTGCATTCAAACCTTTTTCTATTTAATGCACTAACAGGCAAAATAGTTGGATAATAATTATACATATTCAATTATTTACTGACAACTTCATGTCTGATGTTAGTGCTGAAGCTATTTTGGGTATGTTACTGTATCTATAACAATACATCACATCATAAAAAATAAGCCTAGGAACTCCAAACAATCAGGTTATTGTATTGCAATATTGATAATTTTACACTTAAACATAGAAATTTAAAGTAATATATGATGAAATATTCAGGTTAAGTACATATACTTCTCAGGCTCCCCTATAAATCAGTGTTTTGTGTGTGTGTCTTTTGTTGCCAGATATCAGTGTTTTTGTTGCCAGATTAAAACCTTTTTGTGTCTGTGGTTGTTTCGAGCATCCCATGTCTCCTCGTCGTCGTGGTAACGAGCCACCGTTGAGACACGTTGATAGTCGGTCAGCCTGGATCACTCAGTCCAGTCGTGATCTGCCCACACTCATGTGATGCTGCCCAGCCTCCATTAGATTTTATGATTTGACTTTACAGCGTCGTCATCATGTCTGTGTTGCCTCGCTGCCTGCACGGGACGCTGGCTGGTTTTGTCCTGGTCAAGAGGTGAGGGACTTTTATTCTGAAATTGGAAAAACGAGACATGAATCAATAAAGCAGCAGCAGCAGCAGCAGCAGAGCGTCGGCCTTTCCCCCAGACTGACAGCGACGACACAAATCCACACACGTCACACAAATTCTCTGCATTCACTCTGCACATAAGGCCAATAGTGCACAGACTGAACATTCAATATTTGTCTTTTTGAGCTTCTGCAGAACACATGCACACACACACACACACACACACAGGCCGAGCCAGCCCAGGCATGAGCCAACTGAGCACCTGCTTACGTAGGGCCCCTTGACCACTAAGAGGGGAAGGCCCCAAAATACTAATTATTAGTAAAAATACTAATAATATTGCAACCAGTAGCCTAACATAGGTCCCCCAAATCACATTTTGCTTTGCTTTACTTTGCTTTAGTTGCATCCCATAATGTTCCCATCAGTCCAATGTTACATTCAGGGCTTAGTTTTTGAACTGTGAACTTTGCTGATGTTATCTTCCATTTAGTTTAATTAGTTCATTGTAGTTTTTATTTAGTTCTCGTTTTTGGAAGAAAAAAAAAAGAAGTCATTTTTATTTTAATTTCAGTTGCTAGTTTTAGTTTTAGTGAACTTTGGTGTGGATGCACTCTGGCTTGTGTGTCACTGAAAAAAGTGATGATGTTTTCATGCAGAGACGTGACCTTTGATACTGCACTGCAGGAACATTTCCTATGACCATGCAACATTTGCAAATCAGTGGCATGTTGCAGAAAAACCTTTATGATGTGTAAAATCAAAACAAAAACAAAAACCAGTGTCGTTCTTCACAGTTAAAGCACTGATGCTGCGGCACAGTGTGGCAGCAACATCGTGCACAAAGCAGAGTGAGCTCCACCACTTGTTATCAACCTCTTCACACCTTGAGAAAGTTAAATACATCAACAGCTTTTCAGTTTTAATTTTAGCAAACGGCCTAATAAGTAGCTACTATCTGCAAAAATGAAAGTGCTTATTGAATTAATGCATTTTCTTTTTTTACTTTGTTGAGCTGAAGACGCTTTGATTTTTACTTTATCAGCAAAGCGGTTTAAGTTTAAGTCCATTTCTTCATGTTTCGTGTGAACAGAGCGACATCTACAGGTCAAAATGTGAAATAACAAACACAAATGTTAATAGGCTTAAAAACCAGAATAATGAGGAAAAAGGAGGAAAACTGAAATTAACATGTTTTCAATCAATACTCAGAACATTTAAGTAGAAATGTAACTTAACTCAAACTGTTGTTAGTTTTACTTCAGACTCTTGTGACTGTGCTTGAACAGATTTTTATCTAAAAATAAATATATTATATTGAAAATTGTTAAATCTCCTTGATTGCTCTGCTAAAGTCATTTAAATAACATGCTTTCAAAGGGAAACCTGATCATGCACAAAACCAGTAAGTCGTGCCCATGACGCAACACCCACCATGCAGTCATGTGGAGGATACCCTACCTCCACATTATACCACAATATGCTTGTAAGTTGACGTTCAAAATGTTTGTACATGTGAAGGAGTCGTGCAAATGTAGAGGAGATGTGTCACTGTAAAAACAGGCTGTAAACAAATTAGATCAGTGGTGATGAGGAAACAGAAAAACACAGTAAAAGAACAAGTGATTCATCAACGTCTGTCTAAAGTTCCCACGCAGGGTCTGAGTGTCACATTGATACTGGTGATTTTTGAAACACATTTTTCTTGTGCATCGGCCCACGGAGAGGTCACAGTGAGGCGGACAACTCCACCTGTGGTGACAATGACAAGCATCACACCTGTCAGTCAGAGCAGGAAGCTGAGACACTGAACAGCTGTGGAGTTCAGCAAGGTTGGGTTTGAGTTTCTGTTCCTGTAAAATGAGCAACATGAGGAAATAAACAAAAATTCCTGCATTAATGATTTTACACACGTGCAAATCAAATCATGTAAAACACAAAGTATAATCAGAAAAGTGCAGCCTACATCTATTATTGTAGATAAGTCAAATTTATTGTAGGATTATTATTACATCTTACATATTAGTGGAATTTTAACGCTGCAGTTTGTTCATATAGAGTTAATTCTGATAATTTATGTTTTTCTGTAAAGTCACTGAAGTTGAATCTCACTGAAATGATGAGAAAAATCTCTGTTTTTTTATTTATTTATTTATTTTTACTTTGAGCTACTTTATGTTCAAGATTCAAGTTAAAGAAGAATCAGAAGGTACTGTAATCGTTACTAAATCATGAACTATTATCACGAGGAATTGCACTCCTAAGTATTTTGTTTGACTTCTACATTCTTAGTTGTGATATTTCTGTGCACTTTTGTGTAAAATCTGACTCTGTAAAGTGACTGTTGTTGCCAAAAAAAAAAGACATAATATAATATGATATAATATAGAATTGTCATTATCACCTATTTTAGAGGCATTTCAGTTGCAGTGTTGCAGTTGCAGATGGAGCTCATACAAACTTTTTTATGTGCCGTTTTTTCAAGGAATTCTACTTCATGAATATTTCTTTAAAAAAATATTTTTGATGTGATTTGTTTTGCAGTGTATTTTATGAGCTCTGGGTCTGTAGGTTGCCAGATAAGGAGCTCTTCTCTGTAGAGCCCTCGACATACCACAGCCCCCACACAACAACACTGTCTGACTTGTCTGTCTGAGTGGCTGCACACTGTGTCCACCATTACGGCTCATTATGCAGACAGTTTGCACGGTCTCCATCCCACGGCCCACTCCCACAGTACCACAGTACCACCACCGCCGCGCTGCAGCTCCTCCCAGCCCCGGCGGCACCGCCCAGAGCGGGAGGAGGAGGACCACACTCACTCCCCCCCCAGACGGCTCAGCTGCTGCCGCTGCTCCGGCAGTGCTCGACCGGGGGAGCGACCGCGCCTGTGTGACGGAGGCAGGAGGAGGAAGCCGGAGGATTACAGCCTGAATGTAAAGGTAAAGGTGAGTGTTGTTAATCCAGATGTTATTTTATTTAAATATTACATTGATTTCAACGGAGGGGCGTTAAATGCGCGCGACGCTACACATCGCTTCCTCTTTGCTGCAGCAGCAGCCGGTGATGTGGAGCAACGAACCAGAGGCAGCGGGAGAGGAGATTACTATAATGACAACACACTCACATACACACACACTCTCATGGTTCATTTACGTTGTTAAAGAGCCACACATCGGCTAGCTACTTGCAGAACAGCAGGATCCGACCGGTGCAGCCGGTTCAACCTCACCGGGCTGATGGGGCTGGGGGCTGGGGGCTGAGGGGCTGAGGGGGGGTCTGGGTTTCATTTCCAGCCGTAAACAAGCAGAAATAACACCGAGCTATGTGTGCGTGTATATGCATGTGTATGTGTGTGTGTGTGTGTGTGTGCCACGTGGGTGAAGGTAGAAAAAACAAGGCGACGTTAACGCATCTGGAGCTGTGGTCAGGGACAGTATGTAAAACAGACCGAGCTCATGATGTTCTCACTCTGTCCACTTCCTCTTTCTTTTTTTTTTCTTTTTTTAAATAAGAGAAAGCGTGAGTGGCACACGATCCGTCTATGGGCTGTCCCACATCAGCATCACTCCTTGTGAGATTCAGATTCAGATACAACATACAGTAGGCCTATATAAACACATTATGAATACATAACCCACATATAACAATAAACAAAACACACATTTTGCGACTCACTGATCTGTTCAGCTCTGTTGTAGCAGAGGGGACAAAGCACACAAACACAAATATTTCGTCTTAATCTGTCGTCCACTTTCATCCAGGCTAGATCCGCATGCATTTTAATGCTTTTCCTCAAGACGTGCAGCTCAATTTTGCACCAACTGCAGCCTTTACAAAGTTCTTTACTCGCTGTGCTTCACCAGATAGGTGAACAATAATCCACACTATGACCCAGAGAGAGAAAACCCACCCGTCGTCCTCCTCCAGGCTTCCGTAGAAAACACTCCACATGTGTTTAAGGAGTCAGCAGAGTGCACCAGTTATGTAATGATCCTCAGCTCTTGCATGATACAGACAGGAATCTGAAGGGAGGAAGCCAGAGAGAGATGCACAGCGAGGTCAAATGTACATAGACACCTCGCGAAAAGTTGTTTCCAGAGACAGTTCCTTAAAAGAAAAGTTCAGTGTTTTTTTTGTTAGTTGTTTTATTATTAAGAGTTAAATGAGAAAAATCAGACCTGCTTCTGTTAAAAAAAGTAAATGAAATCCACCTGGCGGCGCCTCAGGAAGCCTCACTGATTTCCATCCACATTCTTTGAGTTGTTCAAACACTGAAATGTAAACACGACATGACTTTATTTCACGAAGTGGAGCAGAGCTCGGTGAGTTTCCTGCTCCGGTTAGAATGAAATAGTCGGACACACGACGACCTCCTGTGAAAAACATCCAGTCAGGGAGTTAATCCCGTTTATTCAGGGTGCAGACAGTTTCCAGCGGTTGTGTTGAACTAAGATAAGATAACGTGACAGGTGAAATATGTTTATTATGAAAATATCATTATAGACGTCAGAATGATTTATCATGAATAAACTCAATATTAGTTTAAAATCTTAATTTTCAATGCTGCCAGTGTAAAAGAAAAGAAAAGAAAATCCGGTGTCTCCTCCTCCCAGTTCCCACACTGGGTGAACTGGATCACCGAGTCTGAACCGGATCTTTATCACCTCGGCATCAGCGTTGGATTCTTGTGTAGCTCGGTGAACAGCAGGTCGCACAAACACCTGTGGCTCCATTGTTACACAAATGGCACGATGCATCACACAGTTCATTTGTCAGAGCCTTGTGTTTAACACTGTGAATTTATCATTAAGTTGAATTGTTTCAGTTAGTATCAACTAATCCTGTAATTTCACCAAAACAGAATCTGCAGTGGTCATTGTCTTCACATTTACTGTAATATTGTCACCATATATAATGTAAATCCTTTATTTATTAATGGCACATTCATAAAATAGTTGTAATTGGACTTTTTCAGTTTTTATTATTTATATTTTTCTCTCTTATCGTGTCACAGTGCAGCTCATCAGTCTGTGAACGCATCACACCCACGATCAGTGATGTGCAACCTTGTGTTACAGTCGTTCTCTTGTGTTTTTGCATTTGTACGTTTTGCACAGAAAATTTGCAAATGATGCAAAAGCTGAACGGAAACAGTTGAAGCCATAAAGCTGCAACGTGTGTGTGTGTGTGTGTGTGTGTGTGTGTGTGTGTGTGTGGGTGTGTGTGTGTGTGGGTGGTGTAGTTTGTACATCTGACCATGGCATTAAGTGTCTTTGGGGTAAATTCAGTTTTGCACAGAGCACCATTCATCTGAGAGATTTTTTTTTCTTTTCACAAGTGCACGTTAGTCTCATGCTCTCCAGACTCCATTTGCATCCACACATGCATGTTTGTTCTCCAGCTCGTGTGTGTGTGTGTGTGTGTCCTGCAGACATTCACCACTGAACGTCTGCTCCTCTTCTCCTCCTGATTTTGAATGCAGATAAAAAAAGAAGCAGCGGGGGTGACGGGGTTCTCAGCTACAGGAAGTGTGTAGGTCACGCTAAGTCACGAGCGATCCTGGAGTTGTTCTCGACTCTATAGCGAGAGTTTTCTCTGAACACGTGGAGGATGTCAGCTCATCTGCAAACTGAGGAGCATTGTCCAGATGCACTCATGCATTTGTCTTCATGCTTTTGTATTGAGAATGTCAGAAAACTAGAGATAAACTGATCACCTCCAACTTGTCTGTGCGGGTTTGTGGAAGTTTGTTGACAAGATGTTTTTAGAACGGCGGAGCAGAGCCGTGAGCTGCTCAGAGCTACGCTACGGAGGCTCATGGGATTTCTTGGTTTCCCTCATCAAACTCATCAAATACACAATCCAACAAGGTAAATCAAGGTAAATGCAGAGACTGCTTGCTGAAAAACTGACCCGACAGGGACGCGCATCAGCGGTTTTGCATGAATTTCCCTCTAAAACAACTCTGTCTGTTAACGCTCTGTTATTATCTCATAGCGTGGTGAATGTGCAGGTCACAACTTGTCCACCAGAGCGTTGTGGAGTTGTTGGATTGTGTATTTGATGAGTTTGATGAGGGAAACCAAGAAATCCCATGAGCCTCCGTAGCGTAGCTCTGAGCAGCTCACGGCTCTGCTCCGCCGTACAAAAAATAGCTTGCATCGACAATTAAAGGTAACAAACCTGCTGCTATGACTATAGGGGTTATGACAATGGGCCAATTGGGCCAAAATGTTGAACTATCCCTTTAAAGCTGCTAGAGATGTGCAATACATACTGACAATACCACCAAACCGGTTGATTTTAATTCCTGTAGCTGATTGTTTTGGTTTTCTGTTTTCATTTTTGCTTCAGTCTGAGTCACTCACTACACACGCCCACCATTCAGCAGGACAAAGTTGTTATTCTTCAAAGAATGCACTTTTTATCTGTAACTTATCTCAAGAGGTGTGCTGAATTGAAATGATTACTGATTACTGATGATTGATTTGTCCTCTGAAAACCATGAATATCTGTGCAGACTACAAGCTAACTCAATAGTTGTTAAAGATATCCCACTAATACCTACAAACTCTTATGATTCATTCTGTGCAATTCAATATACTTAACTTGTAGCTCTATATCTCAACTGCATAGTGAGCAAAAGTCAAAGGAAGAGGAAGTTATTAGGAGTCTTCCTTTGGGAACCTTCGACTTCTGTACAGAGTTCTTCATGGCAGTTCAGCTCAGTCATTTTTCTTTTGTGCCGTGATCTCTCAGTCTCAAGCTGAAAATATGCACCATAAAAGCCACTCAGCACATCAGCTGCTCCGCATAATCTTGACTTGGTTTGTTTGCTTTTGTCGTTTAAAAGGTTTCCTGAAAGGTCGCGGCAGCAGCAGCAGTTACAGTGACATGGGCAGCAAAAGTAATTACACACCCTGCAGAGCTAACAACACGGGAGCCTCGCCTGAACTTCTCCTGCCGAGCAGAAAATGACTCAGAGAAATGGGATCAGAGGGAGGCGCGATCTCTTCCTCCACTCGGAGGCCGGCGGCGGCGGCGGAGCTGGAGAGCAGGCCAACGGGATGGAGCACGACAAAGTTCAAGAGGAGGCCTTCGACTGTGAAGCCGAGGACGGTAGGACTGGGACGATACGCTTTTCTCACGATTTTTTGGATGCCGATTTGATTTAAATTGCGATTATTCTACAATATTGCTGATTTTATTGATTTTATCTGCATTTTAAACACCAATGAAACTGTTGAATGATTATGATTGTCTACAGACCATGACCAGCAGATAGACACCATCCTTTCCACTGTGCGTGCAGTAACAAGGGAGATAGAGCCGTATCGCTGTAATTAGCTTAGCTCAAACACTGGAAGTGTATGGGTAGTGTTAGCCTGCCTCCACCTAAAGTCATCAGAGAAACTCTTCAGCAACTCTAAACGGAAACCGGCGGCCGATCTTCGTCTCAGAGCTGACAAAACTCTCCGGTAAGGCATCTTGAGCGGTCAAATGCTAACGCTAACGGGACGAGATCGGTCAAAACGGAGGGTTCAAGCAAAGACGGTTTATTTTGGTTCAAGCTAGCTACATCGAGGGTAGGTTAGCTTCCTGTTTCAAAGTAAAAGCACAAATTCTATCGTCATGGTTTTCTGTATGTAAAGGGAAACAGGTGTTTTATTTTGTGAAAGTAGAGTAGAGTTTAGAGCTAAAATGAAATCAGCTTCTGACTGCTCAGGTAGGAGGCAGGCTACCACTACCCATACACTTCCAGTGTTTGTGCTAAGCTAATAACAGGCGATACGGCTCTATCTCCCTTGTTACTGCACGCACCGTCGAAAGGATGGTGTCTATCTGCTGGTCATGGACTCGGGAGTGAGGCAAGACATGAAAAAAAATGTTGGCGTATCCCTTTAAGTTTCAAAACCTGGACTCTCTGTGTGTAAAAAAGGTGAACAAATGCACAATATTTGATTTTTTCTCCTGCCCCTAGTGGAGGGAGGAGGAGGCGAGCACCAGCGTGCGGGAGCGGCAGCTCCTGTGAGGGCGGCGGTCGTGGCCCCGGACGGCGGGTGGGGCTGGATGGTGCTGGTCGCCACCATCCTGGTCCTGGCTCTGACCCTGGCCTTCCCCTCCTGCGTGGGGATCTTCTACACCGACCTGCAGAACGAGTTTCACGCCACCAACAGCGAAACGTCGTGGGTGCCCTCCATCATGACGTCGGTGCTGCACGCAGGAGGTAAAGTCAGCAAAACCTGCAACCAAGCCGCCCTTTATTTAGTTAATGATTAAACTGTGTGTGCTCACATTGTCATTATTATTATTATTCCAGGTCGTATCATTATTACATTATCGCTCCAGATGTTATTATCACTACAAACTGCCCGTCACCTCTTGGTAGCTTCAGTTTCTACCTGTTGTTGATGTTTTATAAGGGGGTGCTGTGAAACCAGGGTGGGACCTTCACAGTGATTCAGCCTTTTCTCGCTGCGTTGGTGTTGTTTTAAAAAATATTGTTCCATGAGAAACCGCGGCCTGAAGGATACCCACAGCCCACAGTGACCTCGGTGTGTGTTTTTCAAAGATGAAGTAGCACCGTTATTCTTTAAAGGGGAACTATTCAAATCCTGTCTCTAACCCTCCTCTCCTCCATGTGCATTTGTTTCCAACGAAGCCAATGTTACCATGTGTATATCCGTGTAGTCTGCAATTAAAGGGATAGTTCAACATTTTGGCAAATTGGCCCATTGCCATAACCCCTATAGTCATAGCAGTAGGTTCGTTACCTTTAATTGTCGGTGTAAGCTATTTTTAGAACGGTGGAGCAGAGCCGTGAGCTGCTCAGGGCTATGCTATGGAGGCTAAGGGAATTTTTTGGTTTCCCTCATCAAACTCCAAAACTCCAAAACGCTTTTGTGGACAAGTTGTGAGCTGCAGAACCACCACGCTATGAGATAATAACGGAACGATACAAAACAGAGCCGTTTTCGAGGTAAATATAGGGTAAATACGGAGACTGCTTGCCGAAAAACTGTCCCTGAACGCAACGCGCATCGGCGGTTTTGCATGAATTTACCTCTAAAACAGCTCCGTCTCGTAACGTTCCGTTATTAACTCATAGCGTGGTGGTTCTGCTGCTCTGCTCCGCCGTACTAAAAATAGCTTGCACCGACAATTAAAGGTAATGAACCTACTGCTATGACTATAGCGATTATGGCAATGGGCCAATTTTCAAAAATGTTGAACTATCCCTTTAAGGTAAACATCCCACATGGTTCCTCTTTAAATGAAAAACTTCTTAGCAATAAAATGCGGGTTTTATTTAATCCATTACTGGTCTCATTTGGTCTGGTGACACCAGCAGCTGTAAGTTTCCCCATAAAAGACCAACTGACAGTGAGACACAGGATGTTTGATATGCAGCTTATCAGTATTGTTCCACAGAGAACTACTGTCTAACTGTAAATGACAGATATTCCTCAAA
Source organism: Decapterus maruadsi (assembly GCA_030347415.2). Lineage (NCBI taxonomy): Eukaryota > Metazoa > Chordata > Actinopteri > Carangiformes > Carangidae > Decapterus > Decapterus maruadsi. The sequence goes on along the minus strand of CM064888.1, from coordinate 3,355,945 downwards.
TAAGAGCAAACAACTAGAAAATGAGGAGCTGCAGTAGTCGCCTCGGGGTTGAAGTAGTGAAGCAAAGAGAAGTTGTTTGTTTTGGGTTTTTCATAAGATTTATTGACAATATTTAAAATGCAGACTTTATCCTTTAAGCTGCTGGATTCTGGACTGTTTTTTTCATTATTTTATTCTCATGGAGAGTTAAAACATTGTGTGTGTGTGGGAGTTGGGACATGTGATAATTAGCCACAGTTTCTCAGGAGCTTTTTGGAGACGCGGACGCTTTTGATCTTAAAAATTTCTCCTGAGCTGGAAGAAATGTGACATGAAGAATGAATCTGAGGTTTATCTTTTTATTAAAACCGGTAGAAATTCCCCTCATCATCATCACCAGCAGCCGCTCAGACGTGACTCATATTTATCTGGAACCTGGAGCAGGATATGACTGCTGTTGTGTTTATTATAAAATCCAACAGAGCAGAGCCACCGAAGAACAGCACATTAAAGATATCCATGTTTTCATCTGTGTGGTTTTTACACAACTAAAGACTTAACATGAAAAAGCTCGTCAGACGGTTTTTCTTAATCGGCTTTAGCCCTGGAAATCACTTTCTTAAACTGATTTGACACGACAAGAATCTCCTCCACAACGACTCCTTCACTCTTTTTTATAGTTAATTAAGTTTAATTTTGCTTTTTTGTGTTTAAAAGATAAAGATTGAGGTAATTATCCACTGTTAAAAGTTGCAGGTCTGACATGTTCAGGTTTTTTCTCCTGAGCTGTCTGACGTCTGACTCATTAAGGTCTAGTTAATATCCACATCGCTACGCTACCTTGCAGCCCTGTTGCCTGACAACAAAGGCACTAGAATGTATTAAAATTACCGCCCCCCCCTCTGTGACCTTTAACCAATATACTCCACTGTATTTAGCACTGAGCCTGCGAGACCGAGACGTCTTCCTCAGGCACAGATTGATTTATGAGGCCGAGTGACGCAGCGAGAGAGGGGAAGTCAGGAACATTTTCATGCTGTTGTTGTGTCCAGATCTCATGTAACTGACACTAAAAAATGGGTTTGAAACACTTGCATACGTCACATATGAATATGATTGAGCAAGAGAGCAGCCGTGTTTTCAGTCACGCTTTTATTCTTAGTACAGTCATTCATCCGGATGCAGATTAACGCTTAAAGTTATGTGAAATGCTCTGCAGGATTAAGAAAATATCCGCCCCCCTCTCTCTGCTAGTATGTGGGTCTTTCACCCTCTTCTGTTCCCCTCTTAATAAGAGCATTACGTTGCGTTTTTCCTCCACAGGTCCGTTCTGCAGCGTGCTGGTGGGGAGACTTGGCTGCAGAGCCACGGTCATGCTGGGCGGAGTCCTGAGCGGGCTGGGGATGGCTGCCAGCTCCTTCACCCAGTCCATCACCGAGCTTTACATCACGGCCGGGGTTATTACAGGTCAGCAAACATCACAGCAGATTTATTGTCCCAGCTGAGGATCATGGTTACACATGACTGTGCATGCGCTGCCCCCGTCCAGCGCCGAAACAATGAAAGTCAAGAGTTAGAGGAGACGATGGAGACCAGAACTAGAGATATTAGACTTAAATTCATCAGCAGGACAAGAGGTCGACGACATAGACAAATTTGTCCATAGAGACAATAAAAGTATATTTATAATCTATCATTATCAAAAGGAATCTTAAACTGTATTACATTGTATTATTATATTGTATACAATTGTATTATATTACAGTATAAAGGTAGATATTTGTTAAAGCTCCTTCAAAATAAAGGTAGATATTTGTATTAAAGCTCCTTCAAAATAAATGTAGATATTTCTCCTTCAAAATAAAGGTAGATATTTGTATTAATGCTCCTTCAAAATAAAGGTAGATGTTTGTATTAAAGCTCCTTCAAAATAAAGGTAGATGTTTGTATTAATGCTCCTTCAAAATAAAGGTAGATGTTTGTGTTAATGCTCCTTCAAAATAAAGGTAGATATTTGTATTAAAGCTCCTTCAAAATAAATGTAGATGTTTGTATTAAAGCTCCTTCAAAATAAAGGTAGATGTTTGTGTTAAAGCTCCTTCAAAATAAAGGTAGATGTTTGTATTAAAGTTCCTTCAAAATAAAGGTAGATGTTTGTGTCAAAGCTCCTTCAAAATAAAGGTAGATATTTGTATTAAAGCTCCTTCAAAATAAATGTAGATATTTGTATTAATGCTCCTTCAAAATAAAGGTAGATGTATGTATTAAAGCTCCTTCAAAATAAAGGTAGATGTTTGTGTTAAAGCTCCTTCAAAATAAAGGTAGTGTGTAGTGTGATTATAAAGCAGCTCTATATTCTATATTGATACTGTGAAAGTATTAAAACCAGCCGTCAGGACTTCCTGTTACATTGTGATGTCACAACTAAGCCCCGCCCATGTATTTTGTTTAATAGAGAACACAACTTTTCCACACATCATCTTCACCAGTGTGTTTTCTTGCTTCATTCTGCAGGACTCGGTTTCTGCTTCAGCTTCCAGCCGGCTGTGACAATCTTAGGACACTACTTTGTGCGCCGCCGTGCGTTCGCCAACGCCATGTCCTCCACCGGCACGGCGCTGGGCCTGTGCACTCTGCCTTTCCTGGGTAACTACCTCCACACAGAGCTGGGCTGGAGAGGAAGCTTCCTGGTCCTGGGGGCCGTCCTGCTGAACTGCTGCGTGTGCGGCGCCGTGATGCGGCCGCTGCAGCCGCCGCCGAGGCCCCGCGGCGAGCCCCTGATGAACCACGGACCGCCGCCGCCGCCAGACGGGGAGAAGGAGGAGGAAGCGAGGAAGGAGAAGAAGAAGAAGCAGGGGTTGTTGAGGACGATATGGAGGTGCTTCGTGGCGTCTCTGAGCAAACACATGGCCTTTGACCAGTTCTGCAACAACTCTCGTTACCGTGCCTACGCCATCGGCATCACCTGGATGATGCTGGGCTTCGTGGTGCCGCTGGTGTACCTGGTTCCCTACGCCACCGCCCACAACATGGAGCAGGGCCAGGCGGCGCTGCTGCTCTCCATCCTGGGCATCGTCAACATCGTGGTGCGGCCGCCCTTCGGCATCGCCGTCAACACGCCGTGGTTCAAGGGCCGCCACGTGTACGTGTTCGCCTCGGCGCTGCTGGTCAACGGGCTCAGCAACAGCATCTGCTGCCTCGGGGCCACGTTCCCCGTCCTGCTGTCCTACGTGGTGATCTACGGGCTCTCCATGAGCGTGGTCGGCTCCCTCATGTTCACCGTCCTCATGGACACGGTGGAGATGAGCCGCTTCCCCTCGGCCCTCGGCCTCCTCGCCATCATGGAGAGCATCACGCTGCTCATCGGGCCTCCGCTGGCAGGTAACGCACCCACAAAGGGAGGGAGGGGGAGGGTGATAGAGTGGGCAGATATGATGCAGAATGAGCTCACAGGCTTCAGATTGAATTCTTCGGAGCTCTGGAGGTAGAAAATAATCAGGTTTGTGCAAAAAAGGAGATGATGCAACGCAGAGACGGACGTGATCGAGCTGATTAAACCACACACGGAGGGAAACGGCGGCCGGCTGAGTGGATTTTACCTCCCATTGCGTCTCAGTATCAACATGAGGAGTGGTCACAGCAGGAGAAAAACCTGCTCCAGCGTTCACACAGGCACCTGACCTGAGGGAAAAAAAAACGTGGCCTGCCCTTTCAGCTTTAGGATTTGAAACCTGAGCCGCTCGCTCGCTCCCTCGGCCTCTGAATCCACAAATCAGGAACGTGAGGAAGTGGCAACCGTGTGTGTGTGTGTGTGTGTGAACCGTGGCAGCTGCAGCACAGTGACTTGCAGCTTTATGAAAGAGACGTGTGGCCTAGTTTCTAGTGCATTTCACTGCATTATTCACTATGAAGCTTTTTACAGTCCTGCTACCTGATCCTGCAAGTTCACACTAACTTTTCTTTTTATCATATAAGATAAAGATTAAGGAGCGGTTTTGTGTTTCCACCTCAGTGTTATTATGTGAATGGCAGAAGCACAGGACGAGAGAGTGCAGCTCATTCTGCTGCTGCTGCTTCAGGCTGTTTCTGTAAATAACAACATGCTCTCACAGGCAGAGGCAGTTTTTGTTCAGTAGCAACAGTTCTGTCCGTCTGTGCTGCGTTCAGGGACAGAGTGGGTTTCTAGGAGTCGAGGAAAAGGGCAGCGGCTCTCACCCAGAGCTGCCTCCGTCTCAGGTGACAGATGCCGGGCATTGACCACAGACACAAGGCACAGCAGAGTTCAGGCCTCAGCGCAGCAGCTCACACATGGTTGCTCATATGCAGAATATCAAATATCAGAAATCAGGTCTTCCTTGATTTTCCTAGTTATATGAAGTTGGTTAGTTTAGTTATTTGTCATATACATTAAAAAGTATGGTCATATATCATGACAATTCACCTTAAATTTAAATTTTGTTCATTATTATTTATTTTTTGGAAACTTAATCATTCATATTTGTTGAATTGTTTATTCTATCCGTTAACACATTTACACATTTTTGCAGCCGACCTGTTGAGCACTGATTAAAAGCCTGTTGAGGTCAGTGGTTCAGACATTTCACATGGGATCCTTTTTTTTGTCTCAACTGTGAGTTTAAACCAAAGTCATTTTATTTATTTATTTTTTTTCTCTTTGCTCTTATTTGAATAATTTTCACAGGCAAAATTATCAAATAATTCACACACAGAAAAATGAAAAATTGAGCCCTTCCTGTCCTGTCAATCATCTCTTGACCCCGCCTTGCTGTGGTCTTGACCTCCTCCCTGTTGGGAACCACCAACCAATCATTTGGAGTTAATTAACTGGAAATAAACCAATTAAACCAGGCTCAGTGTTTGCCATAATTATCATCATGCAACCCAGGAGCACTTCCAATGATCCTATTATGAAGACATGAGTTCCTTTTTTTAAATTTAATTATAAGGAACAATGGGAATCACAGAAGTAAATAAAATATGAAGTTCAGACTTTTATTGTGAAATCTTTTCTTGTTGCAGGAGTCCTGGTCGACAGAACAGGCCATTACTACCACGTCTTCTTCGCCTGCAGTGCCGTCGTCGCCTCGTCCGCCGTGTTCCTCATGGTGTCCTTCCACCTGCTGGATAAGAAGGAGAGGAAGTCGTCGCTGCAGGGTCAGCCAGTGGCGGGCACGTCGGCCTCGTCGTCGCCGCTGCCGCCGCCCGACCCTGTGAGACCCGTGGATGTAGCTCCGGGCTGCCAGTACAGCAGCGTCCCCACGGAGGGAGACAAGGACAAGGCCTCGGCTAACGGGCCAGAGTACGTCACCAGCGTGTAGGCCCTGCTCACACTGTGTGTCACATTAAAGGGATAGTTCAACATTTTGGCAAATTGGCCCATTGTCATGTAGGTTTGTTACCTTTAATTGTCGGTGCAAGCTATTTTTAGAACGGTGGAGCAGAGCCATGAGCTGCTCAAAGCTATGCTATGGAGGCTAAAGGGATAGTATAGCTCTGAGCAGCTCACGGCTCTGCTCCGCCGTTCTAAAAATAGCTTGCACCGACAATTAAAAGTAACGAACCTACTGCTATGACTATAGGGATTATGACAATGGGACAATTTGCCAAAATGTTGAACTATCCCTTTAACGCACACATCACTCGCTGCATCAGACAGGCTCGCAAATAATTCCTAATGTTTGCAAAAGCCTAGCTTGTCGTGCCAGATGTTGGAAAGTTTGCTTTTTTTTTGGTATCTGGCACGCCATTAAAAAAAAAAAAAAAAAAAATCCAAACAAATACTATGAATAATTTACACTGTCTGACCGAGCCTGGACACTTTAGACTAACATACCAAAATGAACAGATGTGCACTTACAACTTACAACGATGTGATTGTACTGTTTATTGTTAAAATGCTGCTGATGATGACACAATCTTATCACGTATAGCTATATGTGAGGTATCTCTCACTTCCTCATCAAGCCAAGTTACATGCTGTAGACACGTACACGAGCCTTCGCTGAGGAAATCACACAACAATCATTTCCAGATGTTTGTTTTTTTTGCTGGATTGTTCGATGAGTTCACAGACAGGGAGTGGGGTCTGTATGTAGAAGGCTGAACCAAGTGGTCGTTGATAAATAACAAGCAAACTGAGCAGGAAAATCAAGAGGTGATGGGAGAACAGGAATTAATAATCAAAGTAAAGGCTGGAGGTGATATTTTGTATTTTTCTTATTGTCCAAAAATCGTATTATTATTATTATTGTTTTCTGCTCTGTTCAGTCAGTGCACAGCTGGATCAGCACACGGCCCCAGGCTTGTTGTTGAAGTGTCCCTGTTAATTTGTGATAATTTGATTTGTTTTAAAAAGGAAGCCTCACCTACAAAGGCTGATATGAAAGCACATAACAATGGTCTTAATAATTCCTCATTTGTGTTGGGTAATAATAATAATAATAATAAGCGCCTCAAAACCCTCATACTTTCTGTTGACACTGAGTGCGCCAGCTGAGCAGCGTTTCCACTCCATCTCCATTTCAATTTCAATCAAGACAAAGACAATGCAGCTCGTATTTCACACGGCTGAATCCAAACAGAAGAGGTTTTTGTCTCTGCCAACATTTAAAAACTGTGATATTTGTTGCTATCGAAGACATAATATATAGTTTATTTTTACAAAAATATAGAGACTCAGTTATGTATTCAAGCAGGAGTAAATTGTGCATTTGTTGGGGACTATTTTAAGCAGCGGATTAATCCACTTGAGTGAGATTTGGGGGGCAGCAGGACAGGCTACATGGGATTAAATCAAAATGAACTACAGTGTGATGAAGGAGCATCAGTGTAAGACTGGCAGACTGTTTACAGGACATGCTCATCGTTTGTTTTTGTCTTTTCATTTATTTTTTTGACGATAAGAAATACAGAGAATAACACCAGCCTTGTGATTTAACTGTCAGTAGCTAAAGAACTGTTATATTAGGCCTTAAACAGGATGTAGAAAAGAATAGTGTGTTTGCATTTAGGTTTTTTTGTTTTTTTTTTACATCATCTTATATCTCAAAGTAGGATAATTAATTTACATTTTTTTGTGGTGATAGTGAAGGAATTAAATGCAGCATACTGAGCTTATTTGCCCCCATGTTATAATGAGTTTGGGTCGATTTTGATCACTGAAGGTGCATAGTGGGGGTAAAAAAGAGGTTAAAACTGCTGGTCGTTCACTGTCGCATGCAAAAAGAAAAGAAAAAAAAGAACATGCATTGTAGCAGCAGTGAGTTTAGTCATGTTTTCTTTCGCATGTTTGTCATTCCTTGATGGAACAGTGCCTTTTTGGTGTATTTCCAAAACATAATCTACAACCAAGGGAGAAACTTAAACCCCCCTTTTCAGGAACACATAGGAGCGAGGCAGAGGATTTCACGCTGCATGTTAACTGACATCATGTTAGCAGTTTGACACATTTCGTTATTAGAAGAATATTTCAGAGGCACCGAGGACTCAGCAGCTGACGTGCACAAACTTGACACTTTTTCTGACACTGTTACTGAGTTCTCCTTCAGCTCCAATCACAGATTTAATGTGACTGACTTATCTACAGATAAACAAGCAGTGGGGTTGTCACTCCACCTGTTTAAGGTTTGAACAAAGATACCTTACAGTATGTCAGATGTGATTAAAAAAGAAATATACATTTCAGGTATATGATGTATTGCAGTAAACAAGAGTATATAACCAGAGGCTTCTCCATAGTGAGAAGATTTATTATCACAACTATTGTCATTTTTACAGCTTGTGTCGCTTTGGGCCAAATTAAATCTTTGTTATAAATTCTTTATTTATATATATATATTGATCAGAGGGAAAATAAATGTTTGAATACCAAAACCTCTCTTTGTTGTGATTTTTTGAGTGTTAATTCAAACATATTGTGTGAAAAGAAAAGAGATCGACTGAAAAAACTTGACATTTTAACCTCTGAAAGGTCAACTTGGAGAAGTATTATATTAACTGATTACTGCAAGCTGCAGACAAAAACAGTAAACTTCTGCTTTCTCCTCATTATTACAAGAGAAATAATCAATAATCGGGTGGTATTTTATTTTATTTTTTGCTTGTAATTTTTAATTTTTGCATTGTCATGTTAGTATTTTTAGACGCCTTTATTTTGAAAGAACACTTCTACAGGAAGCCCCAAAACGTAACAAGAAGACAGATGTAAACAGCCGTTAACTGCCGCCATCTTGTGGCTACATTGTGAAACGACGGGGCAGCCGCTGGGAAAAAAAACACCAGTAACAACTTTTAACACTGTCAGACATGAATCAAAACATAGGGAAAGTGACAGAAATGAAGTCCATGATCGATATGTCGTGCGTTATCGTCTTGTTTCCCCGTCGGTAATCGATCAATGATCACATCGATGACGCGTCCGACAACCACCTAACCGAAAGTGAAAGTGAAATTTAACCGTTGAGCAGTTTTAGCTAACCGGAGCAACACACGGTGAGTAAACAAGCGAGCTGCGGCTGCTGCACGTATGTAAAGCTACTAAATGCTAACTTATTAATTTATTTGACGTTGTTACGTTGAACGGGGATTCGTTAAATACCCGTAGTATCTTAAAAACGGTATTGTTGACATTATCCATGCACGCTAACGTCAGCTAGCTAACAGTGTTAACTTACTAACTCTAAACCAGACTGTTAACTAAACTAATACTAACTCATTAAAACAGACTGGTGTGTACTTGCTTTACATTTACACATTGCATGTTTAATTACGTAGAGTTTTGAACTGTTTTTGTCTAATTTTTGCAGCTTTATTCCTCCACTGACCTACATCTAACCCCATTACAGTTAACGTTAGTGTAGTTTCAGGGAAGTTCTTGATTAGTATTAGCATCAGCTTATTAAATGCGATGTATAAATAAATAAACCAGGTTGATACGAGTGACATTAAAAGGCTGTTTATATGTTGGTGTAACAATATGTTATAATAGGACAATCTAAAGCTGTGCATATTTGCTTATAATACTATTTCCTGTTCTTATTTGTGAGTAATCATTATAATTGGGAGCGTAATAGTTATGCTGTTTGATAATGATAGTCATGTTTGTTGTTACAGGATCAGATTCTGGCTCTTGCAGTCCAACATCCACCATAGGACAATGGGGGAGGTGACAACATCTGGATGTTTAGTTCTTGTTTTTGACGTGGTTCTGAGTCTGGCTGGGTGGGCCGGGCTGATTCTGCCCGAGTGCTCCTGCTGCACCCGACTGGCCGGGACGTGGGCTTTTGGGGCAGTGAAATGGGCTGTCCTCCATGTTTTCTCCTCCGTACTGACTGAGGGAAAGCCAGAGGCCACGCTCGGCCGGCTGGTAGCGCTCCTCTGCCTCCTTCCCCCTGTGTTTGAAAGCGGACGGTTCTTCAAGGCAGAACCTGTGGAGTCTTACATGGGACCGTCTCCCAACCTCAGCATGCTGCTCCTGGGCCCCATGGCTGCATCGCTGGCCTGTGTGATCTGGGAGAAGGGTCTCTGCGGTGCTGCAAAGAAGAGACAAACGGGCGAAAAACTGAATGCCAGACAGCTGCTGATTAGGATGGTGAAATACTTCAAACCAGACACACTTTACCTGATTGCAGCTTTCGGTTTCCTCATTTTAGGAGTTATCTGTAAGCATCAAATTCTGACATTTAACAAAACATACAGCATCTTTTTTTTTGTATTTAATCTTTGGTGTGAATCTTTTTTAACAGGTGACACATTCATCCCACTTTATCAGGGGAAAGTAATCGATATGCTGAGAGGTGAAGTGTTTGAAATGAGCTTCTGTTACGCAGTCGGACAGCTTGCTCTTATCTCTTTTGGAAGGTAATGAAAGAAAACTGCAGATTTTTTCATTGATATCCTAAGAATATGACTTGTTTCAACTAATATCCACTCTCTCCATCTCCACAGTGCTCTGTTCTCTGGCATGAGAGGAGGCATATTCATGTGCACCCTGGCCAGACTGAACAAGAGACTGAAACATGTGCTGTTTCACGCCCTCATGCAGCAGGAAGTGAACTTCTTCGACACGGACACAGCTGGTGAGGAGGACGTATAATAAACATCTGATGTGTTTGAAGAATGCTGTGATTTACTGGGTCAAGACTTCAGTTATTTCCACATCCAATGAGGTTTATTATATTATTTCTTTAATCTTTAAATTGACATCTCAAAAACTTTAGACAAATTTTTCTGGTTAACAACAAACATTAAAACTTAAGATTTTTTTTCCTCCTTCTCATCACCCAGGACGTCTCTCCTCGCGCCTGCACTCTGACGTGGACCGGATGGGACGCACTGTGGCGCTGAACGCCAACGTGCTGGTTCGCAGCACCGTCAAAACGACCCTCATGCTCGCGGTGATGCTGCGTCTGTCCTGGGAGCTCACTGTGCTCACCTGCATAGAGATGCCTCTCTTTGCCCTCCTGCAGAACAAATACATCATTTTGTCCAAGGTCAGTGTGTCACTGCATTACTTCTGTGGCGTACAGTCGTTTGTTTAGATGGTTTCTGATTTAAGACATCGCTTGCAAGAATCAACCTGTTGCTGGTTCAAACATTTACCTTCAGTCACCAGTAGATGGAGCTCTAATGCAGAAAGTTGCAGGTGATCATTCAGGCGCAGCTTCAGGATTTAGTGCAGAAGTTTCCTTCACCCAGAAATGTTTTATTTGACACTTGAGTTTGGATTCTTGTTAATTCACCAGCTCCTTGTCACTGAGTCGCTGTGTTTTCTGTGTCCAACAGGAGCTGAAGGAGCAGATGCAGGACTGTCACGCTCAGAACAAAAACCTGGCCTCTCAGACGATCGGCGAGATCCGAACGGTGCGCAGCTTTAAAGCTGAGGAGGATGAACTGAGGAGGTACGACGAGGCTCTGGAGAAGATGTGCACCATCAGGAGACGTGAAGGGTTCTACAGTATAGTCTACGGCTTAATACGGAGGGTAAGATGGCAGTGGTGGCGGAGAATGTATATGTATGCTTTATTTAATAACAGTGTGATAAATATCTCTGTGTGTGTGATCTTTCTGATCAGGTGTTGACCTATGGGATAAAGATCCTCATGCTGTTACAAGCCCGCAACCTCATCTCCTCCGGCCGCCTCACCATCGGGACGCTCGTGTCCTTTTTCTTGTACCAGAAGCCGATGTCAAACAACTTGAGGGTAAACTAACTACCTAATCTATCTATCTATCTATCTATCTATCTATCTATCTATCTATCTATCTATCTATCTATCTATCTATCTATCTATCTATCTATCTATCTATCTATCTATCTATCTATAATACCTCCTATTTGTCTATCTGTCACTTTGGCGGCCTGTTTTAATCGAGTCTTTGTGTAAAACTGTCATTTTAGTTTTTATTAGTTTTAGTCACGTGCTCTTTTTTTGTTTAATCAGGTTTGTTGAACATTTCAGTTTATTTTAGTCAGAATAACCCATGACTATGTTCGTCTGGTTTTAGTCGACGAATACTGATGACATTTTAGTCTAGTCTCTATTTAACCCAGTCAATATAGTATAGTATCTACCTAGTATTACCTAGTATAGTAACTATAGACCAAACCAAAACGTGGTTATCTTATTATTATATTATTGTTACCTTGAAGAAAACATCCATTCCAGACATGGAAGATGCTCTGCTCAACATATTTGTTTTCACCGCAGCTGCATCTTCTAAATAATACTGCAAGTGGGGATTGAGGAAGTGAAGTCGCTGCCTAGGAAACAGAAATACTGCAAAATAATAATGACACGACTAAAACATTATAACATTATTTCGTCTCGTTTCGTTTTGGTCAACGGAAATGAAAAGACATTTTAGCAGAGTTTTTGTTTTGTAAACCACATTTCGTCCTGTTATTCGTCAACAATATTGCATTATATATTTTATTATAGTTATCGTCACATGACCACCATTTATGCTGCATCTCATCTTGTATTCGTCATGTGATAAAGGTTCATTGACGATGATATTTGACAAAAGCAACACTACCTGTCACTGATGATTAATGTATGACTTTGTTGCAGGAGATCTTGTACTGCTACGGAGAAACAATGTCCACAGTGGGAGTCATCGCCAAAGTGTTCAACTACCTGGACAGGACGCCGCAGTGTAAGAAGGCGGGAGATTTGGCGCCTGAGAAGCTGAGAGGAAAAATAGTTTTCCAGGATGTCACGTTCAGCTACCCCTCAGCAGATAAAGTAGCACTGAAGGTATCAGTGTGTTTATAATGGTGTGAAATCAACATGAATGCACTCAAATGCATCATTACATCATCATCATCATCATCATCATGTTGTGTCCAGTCAGTCTCGATGGAGCTGCAGCCGGGGAAGATGACGGCGCTGGTGGGTCCCTCCGGCAGCGGGAAGACTTCCTGCGTCAGCCTCCTGAAGCGGCTGTACGAGCCGCAGCAGGGACAGATCCTGCTGGACGGAGAACCGCTGCACCGCTACCAACACAAATACTTCCATCAAAAGGTAGAGTTGTCTCCCCGAGCAAATAAATAAAACCTGTATGAATTGATTGTTTTAGAAGAGTAAAGTTGGTTTACGGCGCAACAAACATCAAATCTTTACAATCAGAATACATGAAATGAACAAAGTCTAGTTGTTTATCCTCATCTATTCCATAGTGGTTCTAGTGTTGCACTGATGTCATGCTCATGTTTGTGTTGATTTGCTTTGGTTTGACCCTCATGACTGAAAACATCTGACACAAGGAGGTCGTTGAGCACAGTGAAGCTCTTTCTATCCGTTTATTCACTGAATTTATGGGTCAATACGTGATTTTCTTCCCAATTTCTCATCATTTTTAAGACATAAACACTTATATTTCACCATATTCTCCTCCTAAATTAAAAAGCTGTTACTAACTAATATGTCTCTTACCTTTGTGCTTCAGTTGGCCGTGGTTTCCCAGAATCCCGAGCTGTTTTCTGGTTCACTGAGGTACAACATTGAGTACGGCCTTGAGGGCTGCAGCATGGAGAGGCTGAAAGAAGCTGCACAGAAAGCCAAGATAGACGACGTCATATCTGGACTAGAGGAGGAATACGACACAGGTAGGTAGTAAAGAACACAATAAACAGCTGCTGTGACAGATACAGAACATTTGGATAGTTTATTTTCTGCCCTTTACACCTGTACTCAAAATATAACATGACATTTGACTGAACCGTGGTTGGATATTAACTTGGAACGCAGCAGGCGTGATGTGAAAACAGGAGAATCTGTTTATAGCAGGAGTCGTAGCTCAAAGGCCACAACACAGACACTGCTGTGGTGATGGGACGCATCAGTAATGATTAACTGGACAGAAGAAGGCGAGGGTGATGAAACCAGTCTAAACATCTGGGTTTAACGTGACAGATGTTGGGGAACGTGGTGGTAAACTCTCGGGGGGGCTGAAGCAGAGCGTCGCCATCGTCAGAGCTCTGGTCCGAGACCCACAGGTCATCATCCTGGACGAGGCCACGAGCAAACTGGATGTTGAGGCTCAGCATGCTGTAAGTAAAACATGGCCACACCCACAAATTATGATCATCTTCATTAAAAAACCCAAATACGACAGTCAGTTGGAGTTTGACTGTTGTTTTCCTGCGTCTCAGGTTCTGCAGGAGGTCCTGTCCAGCGGCTGCACCGTGCTGGTGGTGGCTCATCAGCTGAAGACCGTGGAGAAAGCTGACCACATCATCTTCATGGAGAAGGGCGAGGTGGTGGAGGAGGGGACGCACCAGCAGCTCATGGCCAAGAGAGGACGATACCATCGGCTGAAGGAGGAGCTGTTCTCCCAGCAGACCTGAGACCAGCTCATCTTCATACAGTTGCTGCTTGGAAGTTTGTGAACCCTCCGAACATTCAATTTTGGACTCACGTGGGCAACTTTGTTCTTTCTTCAGAGCAGAGGCTTCTTTCTACCAACTTACATTAATTTCTTTTGCCTGATTTATCCCAGATGCTGAGGTCTGCAACTCTCTGGAGATGGTGTGTGGGTCGGCCATTACCAGATTTATTATTGCTCTGGTGCTTCTTGGTGAAAGATTCGATGGCCGTCTGTCCACCTCCATTGACCAGGAGTGTCCTCCTCCATTCATAAATTATTTATTTGTCCAGTAGTTTTTATCAAGTGATGCCAATACAAGACAGGTGGAAAACAACAGAAACATGCAAAGCCAAAAAAAAAAAAAAGACAAATAAAAGGACAAATATTAGGCTATACTCGTGCAAACAGTGCTGTTGGCACCTGATCTGTGTGTTTTACCCCCTGGCACGACAGTAGTTTGGTTGATTTCTTCTCTCTCTTTCTTCATCAGTGTTTCTTAAATGTCTTATTTGATTGGTCTGCTCTTTCTTAATTAATTACTTAAGCACACGTTTTCTACTTGACTTTTTTTTTACCAGTGCAACTGTGGTTCAGCTCCTCATACCTCAACACAAGTACATGGCATATAAACCTGACAATTCATATATAAAAGCTTGCGAAAATAAGAAAATCATGGTAAAAACAACAGAACAATCTAAACTACTCTTGGGGTTCACACACTTTCAAGCAGCTCTGTATATAACAATGTGTTTTTAATGCCAAGCATCTACATGAAGGAGTGGTGCGGTTTGAATGTGTTCACATGTTTGTCTAAAAAGCTCCTAAACTGACCTCAGAACAGATTTCTCTGTTCGTCTAAACGTAAGACTCCATGTTTAACTGAGCAGATGAATGAATGGGTCTGTTCTGTTATTTTAAGTCGAATTTTGTACATGTATGTGTTTTTAAACCTCACTCATTAAAAGTGTTTTTGTTTTTGTCAAAAAAAAAAAATTATTCAGTGTATTGTATGATTCAACAGTATTTTCACTTGACTTGACAGTTGTTTCCTGCATCACTATGCAGAAATGTTTTTTTATATATATATTTATTTCGAACATGTAAAACAAAATAAGGCCCAATTTCAGTTTGTTCTTTCATATGAAAATAACATAAACAACAAAAAACACACAAAAGCATAATCATACATATTCGAAAAGGTGTTTTTGCACTTGCTTCAATTACGGTAGTTTAATTGAAGATGTAAGTCTGTGCGCTGATGCAGCCTGTGGCGCCACCTGCAGGTCAGAGCTAGAAACTGACGGATCAAGGTCTGAACGCAGACCAGACAGCACCACCACCCACAGCTCCGCTCCGCGCGCTCGGTCAGTCCGTCCTGGAGGGAGACAGAGAAGAAGAGCAGACTCTGCTTCCTCTGTGCGCTGTCACTCTACTCTGCGTGTCTCTCCCTCCTCCTCCTCCTCACCCCCCTCCTCCTCCATCAGGTCGGGCTCCATCGCGCTCGTCGCTTCACCTTGATCCGTCGTTAGTGCAGGGAGAAGCGGACACTCAACAACCATGATCCCCAACGTCGCTGTTCGGAACCACCGCGCTGCTTTTTCCAGAGTTTTAAAAGCAGTTCGTGGAGCAACATGTCAGCCAGGACTGAGCGCTGCTGCAGCCCGGTGAGTCTCACGTCACATCTTTACTCACTCTGATCAATTACAGCTCACGTGCATTAAGTCAAAGAAACAATAGATGCGATAACTTGCAACTTTTTTTTTAAAGATTATGTAACGCATTTGCCGCGTTCCCTGCGGAGCGTCATATGACTATGATTGTTTTTATAAAGTTGTTTATGATTCTGCAACACTTTCCCTCACATCCAGTGTTGACTGATTCCTACTGCGCCTTTTTGTTTAGTTGTGTAGTTAATCTGATTAATATAGTTATAGTGCAGGAATGAACAGACGGAGGAAGCAAATGGGGAAGGAAGGAAGGGGAGGGGACAAAAGAAGTAGCCCCCACTGTGTCCATTGACTTTCTATAGGGTTGCACACTGCAGACTGACAGCACTGTGCACAACACTGTAAAACACCGACTCAGGGAAAAGTTTAAAGTTTTTTTGCAGCCTGCAGTATATGTTTGTTTTTGTTTTCTTCTCTTTAATCTGATGCACAAACTGGAATGACAAAAAATACAATCAGTAAATTCCATTGAGATAAAACGAGACAAGAGGAAAGTGAAGCCAGCAGGAGTCAGACAGACAGTGAGTGGTGACCTCATTAAAGTTCACCTCCTCTCCTTTTTTTTTTCAAGATTGCATGTGCAAATTATGATAAAACACAAAAAAAAGAGAGGAAAACTGTTGGTTTCCAACCGTTTATCTCTCTGTCCCTTACAAAACCACAGAGTTACCATGCGCTGCAGTGTCCCTGAGGTCATTAAGTTCATTAACAGTTGGAGGCCATAACAAGGCAAATTGGTCACAGTTTACTTTTCTCAGACAAAATTAATCATCATCCGTCCTCATGTGACCTCTGATCCCTCAGCCTGGGGCACATGGATTAAACCGGCCGAGTTTATATTACCAAGATCAACTTGTTGAACTTGCTCATACGCCGTTACACATCAGCATGTTTCTGCAGCACAACACTTTAATTGTAGTGACGTATAGTGATGATTTATTGGAAATGAAGCCGACGATACAAACAAGTCCTCCACTGCTGCGTGTCTGTCTGCCAGCAACAGAAGAGTTTTCCACTGCATTTATTCTGGCTGCTTTTCTCTTTCCCATGTAGACAGACAGGAAGTACGACATAAATCAAGACAGATCGAGAAAATACCAATGAACTGAAGTCGATCGTATCAGAACTGAAGGCTGGAAAAGCTGCAAAGAGTCGGTTTATCTGGATAATGGGAATAAAAGCACCAATAAGTCACAAGTGACGATAAAGTGGTCGATGTGAAGTAGTTCTGTTTTCAGAATCAGATGAAACAAACCCTTAATTAGTGGTTGTCTCATCTAGTTTCGATTTCATCTAGTCCTAACCGATCAGTTTTTAAATCCAGATCCTGCTCAGGTTTCATTCATACAGTAAATAACACCCAGCAGTCGGGCTTAAGAGCAGCTTCCTCACTCATCATACAAAACCACACTTGACCTTTAGTTCTCAGTGGGCCACAGCTGCTCAGATCTGTCATCTGTTGCATCGCACAAGTTCAAGATGCTGCCATGTATTTATTTTTTTTGTGTCTCTTCCAAGGAGATAATAATAATTCGATAATAATTTTATTTATATAGCGCTTTTTGAGCAAATTCACAAAGTGCTTTACGGATAAAACATTATAGAAAAGAGATAGAGATCAGTGACACATAGAGATTTGACCTAATTTAATCAGATGGATCTTCCCTCTGCTCCTTTCCAACCAGGAAATAATAATAAGTTGTGTTTTGGTTCGTTTATCTGTAGTCTTGAAATGAAAAATGAATTTCAATGAACAATTTCTGAGATTTTAAGACTTGCTTTTATTTAGGTGATGGTCTGCAATCAGGGGAAAGGTGAACATCATCATGAAGCCAAACTCCGGGTTCATTTATGTAACTGTTTAACCGGTTTGTTTATCACTTATCAGCTCAACACACGATAAGGTCTCCCACTGTACCACCTTTATGTCGGTGAGCGTCACCTGATCATCGGGTCACAGAGACATGTCAATCATTTCTCACACTGAAACCTGTGCGTCTAACCTCCTCCTCCTGCTGTTTCCCTGCAGCTGCATCCATGTGGAGACCCCCCCCCCCATCCCGACCCTGACCACCAGCTACGCCCACGGCACCTCCACCGTGACCATGCTCCACTCCACGGTGGGAGAGTCTCTGCTGCGGACGGTGGAGCGCTGCCCCGACAAGGAGGCCCTGGCCTTCGTGGAGGACGGCGTCCGCAAGACTTTTGCAGAGTTTCAGCACGATGTGAGGTTTTTTTATGTTTTCTTTTTGGTTGAGGTCTGATTAATCGAACACAGAGACAGTTCCTGATTTTCTTACTTTAAAAAACTACCGGTAATAATAAACATTCAGTCAACACGCTGCAGCTTCATGTGACTAAACCTCAGTTTATTAAATATCAGTATGGCGCTCTGGTCAAGTCAAGTCAAGACACTCTGACTTGACTTCAGTCATCACTATGCACTCAAACTGGTTTAGCCTTAGAGCAACTATGATGATTGAAAGGCAGATACTATTTTTCCCCTGTTTTTCCGTCTTGTCGGCGCAGGTTGTTTTGGGTTCTTACTGAAGCCGAGAGGAGCCTGCAGAGCAATGTTTCCTCTGAAAACAACTCCACATCAATCAAAAGACAGTTCAGTAAAGAGCAGAGACTTCCTGGTAGAGACAGAAATACAACCAAGTTTTATAACAGCACATTTATCACATTTATCATTTATGTAAAGAGACGCCATGATGATAATCTACTGTGTTTATTGACTTCTTCATCTTTATAGAATAGAATAGTACTTTATTAATCATTTGCAGGAAATGATTGTGTCACAGCAGCTCCAATGGAATAGAATAAAAGACGCAGATACGATAATTAGGGGAATAAAATAACTTAAAGGAGACATAAAACATATTTATAGTAACTCAGTTAGCCATGATATTTCATTTCATTTTGATTTATTCCATTCATAGTTTACATATTAAAATTTTACAAATTACTAAGTCACCATTTAAAAACTTTGTAAAAATTGCATTGGCTTACTATCAACACCAATATTATACACTATTATAATTAAATTATTATTATTATTATTATATTATTAAAAACTAAAGAGTTAAGGATACAGTAACAAAATCTGTATAAAATAATAAGGAAACATGAAACATATTTGCAGTATTTCAGTTAGTGAACATGTGACAGTAGAAAAAAGTATTAAAAAATGTAGAAAAAAGGCAGAAAAAATGCTAAATTTGTATTTTATTCTCTGTGTAACTGTACAAAATAACTTAAAGTGTCTATAAAAATGTAAAAAATGTAAAAAATAAAAAAAAACCACCCGTATCAAACTTATCAGACTGTATCTAAGTGATGCTGGTGCAGAGTGAAGGATCAGTGGAGCGCTGTGACCTGTCACCGTGACCGTGGTGACGTGTGGCGTTGAGTCCTGCTGTTCCACGCCGCGTCCCGCTCAGCCCGTGAACTCTCACCCAGTAACCCTGACAACGTCGCATGTGGATTATGGGGGCGGAGATTTTTACAGTACAGACCCGCGGTGATGTCGTTAACCTGCCGCAGAGACAAAGAGTCCTCAGATAACGGGTGTCATAAAGTCCAAATTAGTGATAATTAACTCCATAATTAGATTGTTTAATTGTTTTTTAATTAACTTGTTAACTCTTTATGTGTTAATTTGCTGCAGAGTTTCCTGGTTTCTCTGTTTGTCGAGGTGTTAGACTTTGCTCCTTATGAGCAGGGTGAGGCAACAGTGAGGTTTAGTCCAAAACTGATCATAAAAGCATTTTGCATCAAGTTTTTTTTCAGAATACAGTATGTCCCACTTTATAATAAAAGTAAAAAAAATAAATAAAAGAAATGCATGTGTGTGTGTGCAGGTGGACCGAGCTGCAGCTGGACTCCTGGCCCTCGGGCTGCAGAAGGGGGACAGACTGGGCATGTGGGGGCCCAACACTTACGAATGGGTCCTGTTCCAGTTTGCAACGGCCCGAGCCGGCATCATACTGGTCAGTCCCGACTACCGGCCACCTTCAGTCTTCAGTCTTTTTTCTTTTTGTTTCTCCTCCATCATGAGCAGCTTGTTCTTGTTTTACCTCCCTCCGCCAGGTGTCGGTGAACCCGGCGTACCAGCCGCAGGAGGTGGAGTTTGCGTTGAGGAAGGTCGGTGACTTCCACACACCTCGGTTTGATTGTCATGATGAGCAGAGAGACGTTAGAGAAAAGCTGAATCTTCCTCTCCTCCTCCTCCTCCTCGCAGGTCGGCTGTAAAGTCGTCGTGTGTCCGACGCAGTTTAAGGTCCAGAAGTACTGTGACATGCTGCGACGCATTTGTCCTGAGATCGAGTCGTCCAGCCCTCACGACATCAGGAGTGCGAGGTACAGACAAAACACACATGGAGTCGGTTTTATTCTACTATAAACGCATTATTATTATTATTTTTTAAATATTTTTATTGACTTGTCTTCCTTATCCAAACAGATAGCTGCATCAACTCAACAAATAAATGCAAATATCTGACATTTTCAAAATAAAAGCCCTGGCGCAGCTCAAAGTGACCCACTATTTTTACTCTTAACAGACTGGTTGTTTTTGCAGAAAATCTAATTCTGGAGAAAGCGCCACACACACACATACACAGACCCCTCCTTGATCTTTTCCATGGGAACCATCCAGGAATGTCTCACACACACAGAGTGAACTTGACTTGAAAAAGCGACTGTAGATCCACATTGTGATGATTGTTTAAAAGTGGGTGAAACCACCCGGGGGCAGGAATCTGATCTCCTGACCTCAGTATGTATGTGGAGGAAAAGAAAATTCCAGCTCAGTGAGATCTCTGTGTTGAACAGTAACAGTTACAATACGGAGCCTCCCAGCCACAAACCGTGACCTACATATTGCATACTATTCTTATTTGTGTGCGCCCCCCCCCCCCCTCTCCTCAGACTTCCAGATCTGCGCTCGGTGATCGTTCTGGACAGCCGACAGCCTGGAATGCTTCATCTGGACGACGTGATGCAGGCGGGCAGCAGCCAGTACGTGCAGCAGCTCCAGGATCTGCAGAAGAAGATCACCTTCGACGACCCCGTTAACATCCAGTTCACCTCGGTAATTGTTGCGTAACACTGTGTCAGGATGGAATCTGAGGAATCTCAGTCTCAACGACCCTCGGTGACGTCTGCACGAGCTCGAGCGTGTTTGTTGAAACAAAAAACATCTGGATTCTGGATTACAGAAAGTTTGACATTATAAAGGAAGGAAATAGCAGTTAAAAAAACAAAACAAAAAAAACTTGTTGTGGCATCTATAAAGTAAAGAATCCTTGAGAAGCTGTTTTATATTTTAATTCAAGCAGGAAGCCAAAAAAAGTCAGCTGATCAATCGTTTTGTTAGTCAGTTGAGCTATTTTGATAAATAACTAATTGTTCCTGTGCTGTTTTGACATCCTGCATATTATACATTAAAGGGATAGTTCAACATTTTGGCAAATTGGCCTATTGCCTTAATCCCTATAGTCACAGCAGTAGGTTCATTACCTTTAATTGTCTGTGCAAGCTATTTTTAGAACGGCGGAGCAGAGGCGTGAGCTGCTCAGAGCTATGCTACAGAGGCTCATGGGATTTCTTGGTTTAAACTCCACAACGCTCTGGGGGACAAGTTGTGACCTGCACATGCGTTATGAGATGGAGTTATTTTTGAGGTAAATTCAAAATGCAAATGCAAAACCACTGATGGGCGTTGCTTTCAGGGACAGTTTTTCCATCAAGAAGTCTCTGCATTTCCCTCTAAAACAACTCTGTCTGGTAACGTTGTGTATCTCATAGCCTGTTGAATGTGCAGGTCACAACTTGTCCACCAGAGCGTTGTTCTAAATATAGCTTGTACTGACAATTAAAGGTAACGAACCTACTGCTAAAGCTATAGGGATTATGGCAATGGGCCAATTTGCCAAAATGTTGAACTATCCCTTTAATCAATACCTGCAGTATATAACTGACTGTTATATAACTGTTTGCAGCAACACACACATCACAGTGCATTTACTTTCCTTTATTATGATTATTTTAAGTTACAACAACTATTACTACAGTACAATTACCACTCGTGCACCTTTAATTCACCGTCCTTGTTCTATTTGCAAACAGTTTAACATCTGTTTGCACAGTCTCTGATGTTTACAGAGCAGTAAACGCCGCCTGCTGCTGTAACCTTGACACTTCGGTATCTAGACGTTTTTACGGCCGTGTAATTTATTTCTAATTTTCTTTATCAGGGGACGACCGGCGCTCCAAAGGGCGCCACCTTGTCTCATCACAACATCGTCAACGATGCCTACTTCGTCGGCAGGAGAGTGGGATACCACTGGAGGGTGAGTTTAGTGTTTGACCTCATGCATCATCTCAGAGTTTCATTAAACCTCATCTGGAACCAGAAAGTGAAGACTTATGGTTTAAAAACTAATTGATTTTTATGTTATTTGTTTTATTTCATGTTATTCATATACACAATGATAAAATAAACATTACATTTCATAGTACAAAAGGCCTCCCCTTTCATATAAAAATCACCATTACAAATCAACCAATATTATTTTAATTAGGCCTGAGTATGATTTCTTATTATATTATATAACAAGTCTTGTGTGTGGATGCAGAGCCTGATGCACGTCGTCCCTCTGCACCACAGAGCCACATTGTTTTCCTTCAGTGAGTCACACAGTGGCACTGGGTGAACATGCACCTTCATCAGCATAAACACACACACACATGCACACACATGCACACACAATAGTAGTCTATTCTGGCTGCAGCCGTTGTATAAAATGACCGAGTCTTCCACTGATTTGCAGTTACAGTTACAGTCAAACCCCTGACCTCTGGGTTTTTAGTGTTTTTAAGACAATAAGAAAAAAGAAAAATCTGAATTAAAGCCACGGTCGGTCAGCGCTCGTCTGCCACGTCAGAGAAAAAGTCCCCAAACTGTTGCCACATGCGCCGCAGCCAAACTGTTATGAAACTCAGTGTTTTTGGAGTCGGACAGGGAGGGGAAGGGTGGGGTAGTTATCCTCTCTCCTCCTACAGTTTGACTCTTCTGCCCCCCCTCTCCTCCTCCCTCTTCCAGCCCAACACCCGTATCTGCCTCCCTGTGCCTCTGTACCACTGCTTCGGCTCCGTTGGCGGAGGCATGTGCATGGCCGTGCACGGCACCTCGCTGGTCTTCCCCTCTGCAGGATACGATGGAAAGGCCAACCTGGCAGCGTTGGAAAGTGAAAGGTAACATCATCATGAGTCTGCAAAGTCTGTCTGAACACATTACCCAGGACCTGCACAAGCTGTTTCAGGGTTTAATTCCCTGTAACAAAGGCTTCAATCTGGTTAATCTGATTATAATCAACATTAATTCTGGAGCTGGACTGTTCCAAGGAGCTTTAAACCGAACAATCAAACCTGGAGGAATTCAGTCTGTAGCTGCTCTGCACAATAAAAATCAGTTACGTAAAGTCGTGCAATGCACATTCATGAATTAGTGTAACAACACATTAGGGCGGGTGGTGCTGGAGAAAAGAGGATCAGAGAAACTGCCGGTGGGTTCAGCTCCGGTCGAACGCTGTGGTGAGCCCACAGAGAGTCTGGAAGCCATTAGTGTCAGCTCCTCGGCTCAGGACGGACACTTCCTGTGTGTGATCTGATATCTGCTCTTGTTTTGTTGCTCGGGGACAAAGAGACTAAACATCTGATTTGCAAAACCCAGTCTCATGGTGGTAATAGGAAACAATGTCTTCAGATGTCTTTTCAGTCGTTGAAAGCTCAACAAAAGTGCAGGTTTTAGTCTCCAGACCTGCTGCGTTTCATAGAATTGATAAGAAACATGTGGGAAAACTGCATTTTTTTGTGTAATTGGATTTAAAATGTCAGATTTAGTTTGTTCACACATTAGAAAACAGCTGCAAGAGCTGAACAGATGTTCTCGTCTGACAGAACAACAACCCAGCTGATCTGTACTCAAACTATCTGAGGCTGTGAAGTGTGGTTCATCCTAAACACCCTCTTTTAAAGGGATAGTTCAACATTTTGGCAAATTGGCCCATTGCCACAATCCTTATAGTCATAGCAGTGGGTTTGTTACCTTTAACTGTCGGTGCAAGCTATTTTTAAAACGGCGGAGCAGAGCCGTGAGCTGCTCAGAGCTATGCTACGGAGGCTCATGGGATTTCTTGGTTTCCCTCATCAAACTCATCAAATACACAATCCAACAACTCCACAACGCTCTGGTGGACAAGTTGTGACCTGCACATTCACCACGCTATGAGATAATAACGCAACGTAATTCATGCAAAACCACTGATGCACGTTCCCGTCGGGGACAGTTTTTCAGCAACTAGTCGCTGTATTTACCTCTAAAACAACTCTGTCTGGTAACGTTCTGTCATTATCTCTGCTCCGCCGTTCTAAAAATAGTTCACACTGACAATTAAAGGTAACAAACTCCTAAGTCTATAGGTATTATGGAAATGGGCCAATTTTCTAAAATGTTGAACTATCCCTTTAACAATGGATCTGTTCTTTTAAAGTTCAAATACGTTTTGCGACCCCTTCATAATGTGTGTTTTATACAAATATTAACTGAAATCACAACCTGAGGCTGTGAGATGCTGCCCAGAATCTGACTCTTTATTATCACTTTACTGTTTCAGTTTACTCAAGAACAAGTTGGATTCACAAATAATATTTTCACATTTTTGAATCTGCAAACATGTGGTGGGATTATGAGGCAGTTAATTCAGCTGCAGCCTCCTAATCTTTACTTTTGGAAGCAGTTTTTTTCTTTTGTTTCTCACGTTTTTAAGATGATAAATAGATGAACTCCTGTTTCTTCTCCCAGGTGCACCTTCATCTACGGCACCCCCACCATGTATGTGGACATGGTGAACCAGCCGGACCTGCCTAAATATGACCTGTCATCAGTGGATGCAGGTGAGAAAAACACTTATATTCTACTTATACATTAGCAAATATGTCTAGTTTTATGTGCTGATGTTCTGTTGAGTCTGGATTTCACTGGTTTACTTTTATTTTTCTGCAGGCATCATGGCCGGTTCCCCTTGTCCTCCAGAGCTGGTGAAGAAGGTCATATCTGCCATGGGCATCAAGGAGATCACAGTGAGTCAATTTTACATCTCTTTAAAAGACCATAAAATGATCTTGTTCACTGCACCGAACACCTCGACTTTAAAAAATTCACTCATGCAGTTCAGCTTTCGGACACTAGAGGGCGACAGATCATTTGCTGGAGATCCGTCACCAGGCGTCTTGTGAAAAAGAGCATTAAAGACAAAACAAAGCTTTCATTTTGTTGAAGGTTTATTGGATGTGAGCATTTGTTATCACCTCCAAAAGTCCAGAAAATGTAAAGATATTGAATATACATCAGATATGCATAAAGTCAACTCTTGTCAGTAAACCTCACAATGGTTTTGTGAGCAATTATTCATCTTTTCTTACACTTTTTTGAGGGAATTTTTAGATGTTTCTTGTCTTCTTTAACGATCCTTTGAATAATCTTCCAACTTTTACACCTCTTGGTGAAATACTGTAGGTTTTAAATGGATTAAAATATCACAGCTACAGTAGAACATGTGGTCAACGAGTGTTGATGCCTGTCTGAGTGACAGTTGTATGTTGAAGGGTTTTTCTCTACCTCTTTTTCTCTTTATTGTTAATCCATCGCTTATACAGATAACCACCAAAATAAAGGAGCATCACCCGTTTGAAGTTTGCCATGTCCAGTACATTAAAGCTGCACTCATCAACACAAATCATCATTAACAAACCCTCAAAATGTGCAGCTTTCCTTTACCTTTTAGCCTCTTTTAGCTTATTGTTTTGGTTTTTCAGCCTCATCAACCTCCAAACTGAACTAAAAAACCTGCTCAGCACCAAACAAAACATATAAACAAACACAACAATGAAATGAACAACTAGCTGGTGAACGTGACGGAGCATTAGGCCGCTATAGAAGAAGCCAAGAGCTGGTGGAGACCAAACACGGAGCTAAAATAAAGTCTTCTGCATGTGGAAATAGGCAGCCCTGATCCTGATCCTGATCCTGATCCTGATCCCGATCCTGATCC
Source organism: Decapterus maruadsi (assembly GCA_030347415.2). Taxonomy (NCBI): domain Eukaryota; kingdom Metazoa; phylum Chordata; class Actinopteri; order Carangiformes; family Carangidae; genus Decapterus; species Decapterus maruadsi. The sequence goes on along the minus strand of CM064888.1, from coordinate 3,330,231 downwards.
TGATCCTGATCCTGATCCATTTGTTAAGTCCTGATCCACTCTGACATTTATACTTAGCACCTTAGAAGACAGTCAATACTGATTAGATAATGTATCTCACACATAGAAACAACAGGTGGAGCCTGCAGCTTCTGTTTGATCGGAGCTTCTGTGACTTCTATGATGTGAGAGTGAAGCTCTGTTTAATCATAGATGATCTTTGATTGAGTACACAAACACCTCAAACTCTTTTTTTTTTTTTTACCTTTTATCATGATGCTCAAGGAGTTAAGATGAATTAACAAATGAAGAGTTCATTTGCAAAAGCAGATAAGTGCCATTTTGAAAAAAATGAGCTGAGGCTTTGTATTTATTCCTTGCATAGTGTTGTTTTAAATGAAACTTTATTTTCTGGAGATATGTCTGTTTTGTTACATCTAAAAGTCACTCAACTTTGGTTTGACTGATATAACCTTATGTAAATTAAAAATTAAAAACGAAGATTCTGGAATTTTTCAAAAACGGAGTTATCTGCTTTTGCAAATGAAAGAAGATGGGATTAGTATTTGATTCCAAAAATCAGTTGATGCAGCTTTAAACTCCAGGTTTGGTTTTATTTTTGCATCATTTTCATGCTTAGCAAGACACTGAAACTTTTCCTCAGGGAAAAAAAAAACAAAAAAACACTCAGGTTGTTGTTTTTATCTGGAAAATACAACAAACAATCAAACAAACAAACAAACAAACCCGCCCACAGCCGTCCCTCCGTCCTCGTAGCGCTTGTTTATTAATATTATTATAAACATTTCTTTTATTTTGGTGGTTACCTGCACGTTGTCCACTTCCTCTTCGCTCTTAAATCTTCATCTTTGGTATAAATGAATGAAACTTAAACGATAATATGTCTCAGGTCCATAAAGTTCATTTTGTGTGTGTGTGCATGTGTGAGAGAGAGGAAGAGACAGAGAGACAGAGACGTTGTGTACTCATGTGTTTACACTAGTGACAACATGTGACAGATGAATAGATGGACAGTCTTGAAGTAGAAGGAGTGTAGCGTCGCTCTGGTTGCAGCCGGTCACCTGGACGGGCTCGTCCTCAGCGTCTCCTGTGGAAAAGACACCGAGGTTCATGATGAGCAGGAGCCAAATCAAACACTCTCTGCCCCTCCGGTCCCGGTCCAGCACAGAGAGAGACCCCATGACCGGGACCTGGACCGGGACTCTCTGTCTGTACCGGACCCCGGGGCCAACATGGAAAAGTTCAGACAGGGACACGACCAGGGCAGGACACAGAGTTCTGCGGTTCAGGGAAAAAAAAAAAAGAGAGTGGGAAAGGAGAGGGAGGGAAAAAACAAAATCATGCAAAACAGCACCGCTCCAAAAAACCACCGCAAACGTCATGTGGTAATATCTGAGTCAGTGTCACGCTGAGCAGAACCTCAGCTGTGAAAAACCCCCCAGAATAATAGAGCAGCTCAGGGAAGAAAGACGTGGGTTTGGAAGAACAGAACTTCACCTCAGATCTCTGCTCCAGCTCCATTTGACTCGGTGCACGGCTCAAAACATCTCCTATTACTCATTTGGATGATAATGAGTAGCTACATTTTCAAAATAAAAGCGTAAAAGGTGCAGTTTTTACCCGTCAGCAGGTGTAGCGTACCTGTACAGCTGTTCAGTGACGTGTGCCCTTTTTGGCTCTCTTTGCCTTGACTCTGCAGCCGCTGAAGGCCGTGCTGTCTCTGACCTGCCGGCCTTTCTGTGCAGGCGGAGAAGCGCACACTGCGTCTGGACGGATGCGGCTCGAGTCCATCCACCTGTAGGCGTAGAAACATAGAGGTGAAGAGGAGGAGGAGCGTTTGTTTTTATGGCTGTACTACGAGTGATGCTCAGCTGTTTTTACCTGTCATTCCCATGTGGCTGCCTGTGTGGCGGGGCTCTTACCTGCGCAGGGGAGCCAGCTGGCACGTGCAGATCCAGGGGTTGCCGGACAGCGTGAGGTTGGTGATGGTGCCGAACTCGAGGCTCCTGGGAAGCGACTTCAGCTTGTTGTTGTCCAGGTGCAGAGACTTGATGGCCGTGACGCCAGTGAACGCACCGTCTGAGAACTAGAGGAGGGAAAAGAGAATATGCATCAGTTGTTATTGTTGTTGTTGTTGGCTAATGATGAGTTATTTTCATTATCGATTAATCTGTTGATTATTTAAAGGGATAGTTCTACATTTTGGCAAATTGGCCCATTGCCATAATCCCTATAGTCATAGCAGAAGGTTTGTTACCTTTAATTGTCGGTGCAAGCTATTTTTAGAACGGCGGAGCAGAGCCGTGAGCTGCTCAGAGCTACGCTACGGAGACTCATGGGATTTCTTGGAGTTGTTGAATTGTTGGATTGTGTATTTGATGAGTTTGATGAGGGAAACTCCAAGAAATCCTATTAGCCTCAGTAGCGTAGCTCTGAGCAGCTCACGGCTCTGCTCTGCCGTTCTAAAAATAGCTTGCACCGGCAATTAAAGGTAACGAATCTTCTGCTATGACTATAGGGGTTATGGGAATGGGCCAATTTGCCAAAATGCTGAACTATCCCTTTAAATGATTAATCGATTAGTTGTCTGGTCAATAAAATGTTTGAAATTCACATTGAAGAAGCTGAAATCAGATTTAATAATGGATTATTCAATTGAAGGAGTTGCAAATCTGTTGTGAAAAACCCAGTTGTTGTTTGTTTATTAGACCATGTCAAAATAGTTGCTGTCAGTGTTTAAAACATGGTTCACAGCCAATCGGAGCTGGTGACGCGCCTCCGTCCCAACAACTGTGATCCCTGTGTTGTTGTTTGTTGTAGGCTAGTTGTCAGGTTATGTTGCTGTCAGTGTTGTGGAAACATGGTTCACAGCCCGGAGCTGGTGACGCGCCTCCGTCCCAACAACCATCCCTGTGTGTGTGTGTGTGTGTGTGTGTGTGTGTGTGTGTGTGTGTGTGTGTGAGGAGGCAGACAGCTGAGGAGGAATCTCGCCAGTGTTTCTCTGGCATGAAAGCCTCCTCTCATCCTTCCTTATGTAAACACCGGCGGTCGCTGCCCTCGCCGCTCCTTCGTATGCGCCTGGTGCGAAGGTGCTAAAAGCTTCAGAGAGGTGCGAGGTGAACCGAGCTACGTCGGCGCTGCTGTCAGCTTGTTTCTGGTCCAGGAGGAGGAGGAAGAGGAGGAGGAGGAGGAGGAGGAAGAGGGCGGATGAGAGGAAGCAACAGGCGAGCGACCTTTGAGGTGCTTTGAAGGGGTTGTTGTGTGTTTTTTTATGTGAGTCTGGAGGAGATGATGAGGCTGTTTGGAAATTTCCACAGTGGAGAGCGACAAGTTGAGCCGAGGAGGAATGGAAGATGGATGACTTCCAGCGTGCCCGAGGTGTTTTCGCTCTCTCTGTCGTCTCTTTCCCCTCTCCTCCTCCTCCTCCTCCTCCTCCTCCTCCGGGGCCACTCCTCCTCCTCTGCCAGGAAGGTGCTCCTCGCTCGCAAAGGGCCCAATTGTCCATTCAAACCTGGGGGCCGATGTGGATGGCGACGCTAAAAATACTCGACCGTGGAACACCCGGCCTCTATTTACCTGTCTCCTCCTAACCTAACCCCTCCTGACCTGTTTACCGTTCAGCAGAAAACACAACCTCGCTGAAAATACGACTTATGTAATAATTAGACATGCTTGACTGAGGTCCAGCAAACAAAAACACTCTAAAAATACCTGCAACTGGCTGGAAAATGGCTCAATCTGAGTGTGTGTGCACTGCAGCCGCCCGCCCGCCCGCCCGCCCGCCCGCCGCCTCCTGCTGCTTCCACCTGGCGCTCACACAGCCCCGCCGGCGTGAGAGCGAGCTGTTATTTTACAGTTTCCCCCTCTGGGACCGACGCCTCCATACTGTGGCACAAGTACACTCAAAAATATGGGATTAACCTCAGGTATGGAGCAAATGTGCGCTGAGGAATGTGTGAGAAGTCGAAGCTGAAGCCGAAGCGCTGCTGCAGCAGCGTGGAGCTCATACTGAATTCATTCATCCCGCCGTGTGCAGCTGCTGTGGAAACATCTGTCTCTTGTCTCCTGATATCTGAGCATCAAGAAAGAAAGACTCTGGATCGGCGTTTCCATGGAGCAGCCAGATGTTGGTTTCTATCTGCCATGCAAAACAAAAGCTGATCTAAAAATGGATCAGAGTCAGTTTCAGCGGCGCTTTCAACCGTTTCCAGCTGCGACCGAGCTGAGTTTCCTCCAGCCGCCTCATTTGTCGACAGATAAACTGTTGGTTCACTTCAGTTACTAGAAACACATTAAGTTAATGACTGAACAGCCGTGCAGGAAGATGAAAATCAGTCCCTTTGATGCACGTGTCGACTCACGACCCTTCATCTTTACTTTAGTGAGGATTCAGCCGTGCATTAAAGCTGCAGCAGTTCATAAATAACAAACAGGAATCAACACTAGGAAGAAGTTTATCTATGAAGTTCAACTTTCTTTGCCTCAGTGAAATCCTGAAGAGGGCTCTCAGAAAACCTCAAGTAAAAATACAGTTTTTGGCAAAGGCATTGTATCATATTTATACCATGAAAGAAGCATTTAAATGTTGTTGCAGCTTCAGAGCAGCTCGTTCTTTCTCCAAATGTGGTGAAAATATTAGTTTTTTCATGTGCTTTTTGCACAAACAGCCTTTTCTCTCTCTCTCTCTTAAAGGGAACTTGATGAATGATGGTTCAGTGTTGTGACATTAAGAGCAAAACCGACATCTGAACTCTACAAACGTGGCACATTGTTGTTGGGGAAACTCCCACCAGACAGATACAGATGCAGTCACAACAACAGTCGACTGTTTCCCCCTCACAGACAAATTAATGATCTTTTCTACCAATTTAGATCAATTTTACTGTGGAAATTAATCACTTGATCACATCAGAGGTCAATAAATGGCAAAATCACAGCATAAACTTCAATATTTGGACAAAATCAACCTCAGTATAATAAATATTCTGATATAAAATCTATTTACATCTTGGTTTAGAGGCTCCATTAACGCACATTTCCAGGTTTATGTTGTGTACAAAGTCAGTAAAACGTCTGCTGGCTGTTTACAGGGGGCGTCGCCCGCTGGCAAAGCTCTACATACAGTATAAACACGCCAGAGCAAAACAAATAAACAAACATGAGGACAGATCTGCAAAAATATAACGACCTAATGCCAGGATCTGAATTCATTTACCTTTACGCTGTATTTTTAACCAAAAACAGCAACAACTGAACTTATAAAATCTAAGAAAACGCTGCACTGACCTTCTCCAGACCCATGTTGTCCAGGTGGAGCTTCTCCATGTAGCGTCCGAAGCTCTGGAAGGCGTTGTCGGGGATGTTCCTCATGGGGTTCCTCCCCAGCGTGAGCTCCTCCACCACGCGCAGTTTGCTCATGGCGGCGCTGGGATAGGCGCTCATCTTGTTCCTGTCCAGGTGCAGTATGGCCAGGTTCTCCACGTCGTCCAGAGAGCCCGGCTGCATGGCGCTCAGCTCGTTCCCGCTCATGTGCAGCCAGCGCAGGTCCTTGGCGCCGGCGAAGGTCCCCGCCCGCAGCTCCCGCAGCTTGTTGTCGTTGAGCTGCAGGATGAAGAGGTTGATCATGGGGGAGAAGATGCCTTTGGCCAGGTCGCCGATCTGGTTCCCGTCCAGGTAGAGGTAGGTGAGCTCGGTGAGGTCGTCGAAGGCGCCGGGCTTGATGCTGCTGATCTCGTTGTTGGACAGGTAGAGGTAGATGAGCTTCTTCAGCCCCTTGAAGGCCTGCGAGCCGATCTCCCGCAGCTGGCAGTGCTGCATGTGCAGAGAGATGAGCCCCTTGCTGTCGCTGAAGGCGCCGGTGGGGATGTTGCCCAGGCTGTTCCTCTGCAGGTTGAGCAGACGCGTGGCCTCCGACACCCGGGGGATCTTCTTCAGCCCCACGTTGTCGCAGATGACGTGCTGCAGGTCGCCGTGGCAGTGGCACAGGCTCGGGCACTGGCTGGGCGCTCCCTGCACGGCGGGGCCGAGGACCAGGAGGCAGGTCCCCAACAACAACCAGCTCACGCAACGCATCCTCGCTCACGGCGTTCCAAACTCGCTCACTGTCCGTCTGCAGCAACAGCAGCAGCAGAAAAAGAAGAAAAAAGAAGAAGAAAAAGCAGAAAATCCAACTGCGAAAGGAGGAAAAGTTTGAGCCGAAGTGTGTTTATGTGTGGAGAGAGAAACAGACGGAGAGAGAGAGAGGAGAGAGGGAGTGAAAAGGTGAGTAAAGGTGGGCAGAGCAGAGAGACATTCACGTTGAGAGGAGGATGGCCAGTCAACAGAACACACTGCACTATTTATAACATTTACTTGAGGAGGGAAAAAAAGCAAAAAAAAAGCGAGGAGGTTCTTGCCAGGGTGTTGGAGTGTGAGGTTTTGCAGGAGGAAGTCAAGTGTCTGTGAGAATTTAACCCTGAACGAGCAGGAAGACGACACCGGAGCAGCAGTAATGACTCTGTCTCTCAGCAACGAGACTCAGGCTGCTGATGTATCCATCTATACTGTACAGTGTGTGTATATACAGCTCTGGAAAAAACAAACAAACAAGAAACCACGTTCACAAATGTTTCTTAGAAGCATCTCTACATATGACAGTCATTCTTTTCTTTTCTTTTTTAAACACCAACACAAACACAACTCCTTCTCCTTAATGAGACACTGATGAGGTCATCGATCACCTGAACCAGACTAGATTATAAAAAACCACTGCTGGGGTTAAATTGACATTATCCCACAAAAACTGATTTATAAACTCTTCCTGAGTTAAAATATTCTTGCAGTGTTGTTTAGGAATAAATATGAACATGTTTTCTTTCCATTATTATTATTAAAGTTCTGGAAAGACTTAATATTTTTTGTTATTCAGCCAATAAAAGCTCTAAATGACAATATTTTTATTTCAATTTTGGGAGAAATGTTGTCGGTAGTTGATAGAATAAAACAAAAATTTAATTTAATTATACTCAAGCACATACATATAAATAGTAAAATAGAGTGGTCTCTTATTTTTTCCCAGAGTTACACTGTAAACACCAGGTGACTTGTGAACAACGTGGCACGAGGTGAGGCCGGCCAGACTCCTCTATTGTTTTTCAGTCTGCGGTGGCAGGGAGAGAGAAAAAAAGAAAAAGAAAGAAAGAAAGAAGAAGGGGAAAAGCCACTCCTGTGCAGCTGTTTTATAACCTATAATAGTCTCCAGATGTTTTGGCATGAAGCGAGATGATGTTTCAAGTGAAAACAAAGGGATCCCTCCCTCCATCATCCCTGGCTGGAATGGAACGGAGGGTTTTCAGATACCACTGTACATTCCTGTGTCGTGTTATGTAATTGTCTTTAAAAGTCAAAACCTGTGAGTTCAGGTTTCATCTGCACGACACCGAGCAGCGGCAGCGGATTCACTAGTTTTGTTTTTTTCTTCTTCTTCTTCTTCTTCTTCTTGACACCTGCTTTTAATAATAAGAGAGAGCGGGCGTGTCTCCGTCTCTGTGCCGTGGCTCGGCTCAGAGGATGGTTTGGCTTCAGGTGGGTGCAGGAGGTTTATAAGATGGATGGATCCACGCCGGGGATACATGGAATCTCGAGTTTACTTAACAAATCTAGCATTTTATTGGCAATATCGTCTCCTCCCTGATTTTCCAGGTGAAAGTCCGCAGGGTAACGTTCTGCAGCTCCTCCGTGTGTCCGGCTGACCTGACCCGCTCTGACTCTGATTGATTTTGCACCTGTGAGAGATGAATAGTGGATTTTATTCTCCTCTATTCAATCTGTGTCTCTCCTCGTCAATGCTTTTCATTCTCTTTTTTTATTCAGTTACTTATATAAATGTAATCAACACATGCAATTGCAGTTATCACACCTACATTCGATGAAAGTCGTGCACAAAGTCTTAAAGCAGAGTTAATTTACTCACGTTTAGTTACTTAATTGATTAGTTGATCAAGGGAAAATGTGATTAAACAAGTTTTGCTGCTTTTTTAAAATGCATTTTTTGATAAAATAAGATATTTAAAGAAATATTCTGCTCTGAGAACCTAAAGGAAAATGTCACAGATCAGGTTTTAAAGTAGAAATTCAACCGTTTGTGCAAAAAGTTGTGAGACGATAGGCAATATCAGCTGTTTGTAGCATCACACCCCCAAAGCTCCAAACCAGCTGTGGCCGTGTTGCATTGTGGGTATAAAAAAAGATGATATCTGGTTCTGTTGCATTGATTTTGACTGTTACAGGAAAAGTAAAGCTCCATCTGTGGAGCTGCAGCTCAGTTTACCTCCCACTTGTTCCCAGAAAATCTGTGTTGAGCTGCAAAGACGTCCTTGGTGCAACGTGTTTGTGCATAATAAACATTTCTTCATTCCTTTCCATATTTATGGTGATTTTTGCCACTTTTTTGCCAAAAGAATTTGACTAAATGAATGTTTTGTATCAGTATTTCAATCAGAAACCAGTTGAGTAAGACCCTGGATCAGACTGTGACATTGTGAGTTTCACTTCTCCCCCAAACAAACAAAGAGAAAGTCCAGAGATGGTTATCTCCTCAAACACAACGTTCCAGCTCTGAGGTTTCAGTCGAATGGTCTCTGGTCTTGGTTTCGTTGCTTTGGGTGTTTGGGTGTTTGGGTCTGAGCCGGGTTCGGTTTCCACACAACCGTGACGAATTACACATTGTTTAAAAGCCCCGAGTCCAAGTCTCCAGATTCTATCGCTGCAAAACATTTTATCAGTTGTTGACAGAGAATGAGTTCATGGCTGTGTTTACGGCTCCAGACTGATCTCTGTCTCTCGCCGAGGCTTCGCTCTGTCGCTCGTGTTCGACTGTGTCAGTGTCGTCGTTGTTGTGTATGTAAATGTGACTCTCATCCATCTGTTGTGTTGTTTTGTTTTGTGTGATTGACAGATCGGATACGGAACCACAGAGAACAGCCCGGTGACATTCTGCGGCGCCACGACCGACAACATGGAGAGGAAGTCGGAGACGGTCGGCTTCCTCATCGACCACCTGGAGGTAACACAACACAACACGACACAACACAACACAGCAAAACACAACAACATCTCAACCTCTCAGGCCTCGGGCTCACAACAACAGATGTTTCTCCTCAAAATAACTCAAAATGAATTTAAACAATGAAGAAATCATGTTTCCTGCTGCCTCTCCTGCAAGTGCCTGCTGGTCCTACCTGTGAAAATACTCTGATGCAATTTTACCACACCAAATTTTTAAATGTTTTGTTTTCTGAGAAAAATGTTACCACTTTTTTTGACTTTTTTCAGATTGTTTTTGAAAAACTTTTTTCTAAATTTTTTTTCTTTTTTTGAAAACTTTTTCTAGATTTAATTTCTTTCTTCTTGAATTTATAAAAAAAAATTTTTTTTTTTTTTTTTTGAGAAATCTTACCACCTTTTTGAGAAATTTTACCACTTTTTTCAAGAATTGTTTTTAAGGTATTTTACCACTTTTTCTAGAATTTTTAAAAAAAAGGTTGTTGAAAAAACCAGTTTACCAGTTTCTTGTTGAATTTTTTTTTCTTTTTGGGGAGAAATCTTAGCACATGTTTGAGAAACTTTACCATTTTTTTCTAGAATTTTTTTTTTTTTTTTTACTTTTTTTTACGAGAATTTTTACCACTTTTTCTATAAATGTTTAAATGTTATTGGATAAATTGTACCACTTTTTTCTCCTTACAATATTTCCAAGAATTCACGCCATTGTCCCTAATTTGAATGTACATTGAGTAAAAAAGTAACGTTCTTCAGTCTCAGAACAAATATTTGTGTATTTCTGGTGTTTGTTTCAAAATTTTGTCCAATGGGGGTCCATAGTCCAATTTGTGTCATTTTAGGGGTCCTTTATGTAAAAAAAATGGCTAATGTAGCCATAGCATCATCCAAAAATGAACAAAATATGAATTAACCAAACATAACAATATTAAAGAAACTAATAACTAACAAAAGAAAAATTCATAAACGGCACCTAAAAGTCTGAGCTTCACCACCTTAACTTTTATTTTCAAAACAGAAATATTATGTCTCATTATGTTCTCCTTATATAAATGCTGTATTTGCTGAATTAAATCAGTTTTTTGTCTCAGGCTAAAATCGTGAACCCATCGACGGGAGAGATGGTTCCTCTGGGGACGATCGGGGAGATCATGATCCGAGGGTGGGCGGTGATGTTGGAGTACTGGGGCGACAAAGCCAAGACGAAGGAGAGCATCAGTGAAAACGGCTGGTACAAGACCGGGTGAGAGGAAGGAAGCTGTTACTTTCACACACTCGCAGCTTTTCATGAGAAAACAGGAAAAAACAAAGGATGTGTGTTGATGTTTCCATGTTGTGCGTCTCCTGCAGAGACATCGGCAGCTTGGACGCCTACAGCTACCTGCGCATCGAGGGCAGGATCAAAGACATGATCATCAGAGGAGGAGAGAACATTTACCCGGCCGAGATCGAGCAGTTCCTGCACACGCACCCCAAAGTGAAGGAGGCACAGGTGAGATCAGAGAGCACGGTCTCAGAGACGATAAAACCTGCCTGGATTTTTTGATGATGAATTTGGGGGGAAAATCTGATTTCACATTTGCTTTTTTTTTTTTTTTTTTACAATTTTTTATTTATTTTTTCACAATGACAAATCAATTTCTGTTCATATAAATTTTTTCCCTTTTTTTTTCAGCTGCACATTATCGTAAAGGGATAGTTCAACATTTTGGCAAATTGGCCCATTTCCATAATCGCTATAATCATAACAGTAGGTTCATTACCTTTAATTGTCGGTAGCTCTGAGCAGCTCACAACTCTGCTCCGCCATTCTAAAAGTAGCTTGCACCGACAAATAAAGGTAACAAACCTCCTGCTAGCGATTATGGCAATGGGTCAATTTAACAAAATGTTGAACTATCCCTTTAACACTTATAATCAAGAGTTGTGTAATAAAGCAGTGTGTTAAAATAATAATAAATTGAACAGGAAAAGGATCAATTACACAGATTTAAAGTGAGAAAAAGACAAAAAAAAGGAAGATAAATAATTGAATATAATAAAAAGAATGATAATATTGTTAATAATAATAATTAACATGTTTGTACGTCAGGTGGTCGGAGTGGAAGACGCTCGTATGGGTGAAGAAATCTGCGCCTGCATCAAGCTGGTGGACGGAGAGGAGTGCACCGCAGAGGAAATCAAAGTTTTCTGCAAAGGACAGGTCAGAGAGATTTGTCTCTTGATGTTTCATATGAAGCTGGATTTATTTTCTATTCTCTACTTCCTGTCAAGACTCTGTATTCTTTATCGTCTTGTCTCCTCTGCTCCTTCCAGATCGCTCACTTCAAGATTCCTCGCTACGTCCTCTTTGTGAGCAGCTACCCGCTCACCGTGACCGGAAAGGTAATAATTACACACACCAGGTTTATTTCACCGTGTTTATTAAGACGAGTAAAAACAGAGCCAGACTCTGATAAACATCAGCTCCCCTCTGGTTCTGGTTCTCTCCTGGGAGGCTGTTTGCAATAATTCACTGTAGACACTGGTGTTTGAACAGACCGACCCTGAACGCCCCCAGACAGAACAGGGAGAGGCAGCTATTAGCTCGTCTGCACGCACGAACACCGCGTCCTGTTAGTCGAACCCTGAAGGGCGTCGGGAGTCAGAAACGGTGTTAACGGAGGGGTTTTTTCCCCCTCCCGTAGCCGTAGAGCCGTCTGTCCTCGGCCCGGCGGACCGCATCGGGGCCTGATCTTGATTTACACGAGATGTGTGGATCCCCGCCTCTCGAAAGCGTCGGGGCTGTAACGTGATCGGAACATTTACAGATCACTTCCAGCACAGTCACTCCACAGAAATAGCTGTTTTTGGGAAATGAGCATTAAGAGAGTCAGATGAGAAGCTGAAAAAAAAAAAAAAAAAATCGAAAGTCATGATGAACAGAAAGACCAGAACCAGAGAGGAGGAGGAAATCCACCTGCACAGCTCGGGTTTTAGCATCCTGTATGTTTCTGGCATTTACAGTGTCATGCAAAAGTTAGGGCACCCCTGCTAAATATTGCAAAAGCGTGTTTCATGTTTAAAGGGATAGTTCAACATTTTGGCAAACTGGCCCATTGCCATAATCCCTATAGTCATAGTAGTAGGTTCGTTACCTTTAATTGTCGGTGCAAGCTATTTTCAGAACGGTGGAGCAGAGCCATGAGCTGCTCATGGGATTTCTTGGTTTCCCTCATCAAACTCATCAAATACACAATCCAACAACACCACAACGCTCTGGTGGACAAGTTGTGACCTGCACATTCACCACGCTATGAGATAATAACACAGCGTTACCACACAGAGTTGTTTTAGAGGGAAATTCATGCAAAACCGCTGATGCACGTTGTCTTCAGGGACAGTTTTTCATCAACAGTCTCTGTATTTACCTCTAAAATAACTCTATGTGGTAACGTTGTGTTATTATCTCATAGCATGGCGAATGTGCAGGTCACAACTTCTGCTCCGCCGTTCTAAAAGTAGCTTGCACTGACAATTAAAGGTAACGAACCTACTGCTATGACTATAGGGGTTATAGCAATGGGCCAATTTGCCAAAATGTTGAACTATCCCTTTAACTTTCTGTCTTTTCCACTTGTTAAACTGTTCACATTAACAGACATTTTGACCAGACTTCTGCATGACACTGTATCGCCAAAACAAACTAATCTATTGAGGTTTGTAGTTTCGTTTCCTCTGGACAGAACCAGGTTGTTCTTCTCCGTCTTTTATATCTTTATCCATTTTAAATATTGATTCACCGTCATTTTCTTTTTAAAATGTTTTTTCTCTTCTCAGATCCAGAAGAACAAACTGCGCGAGGACGTTGAGAAGCAGCTCGGACTGAAGAAGGAAAACTGAGAAGCTCCACTCACTCGTCCGCAGAGAGAGAGAGAGAGAGAAGACAGTTTGTGTTTAAACCGTCCCATAAACACGGAGCAGTGTCTCCAACACTCAGTCTGAGCCTCCAGGAGCCGTCGGACAGACGGACCGACGCCTTCAGGGCCACACGTTGTTGTTGTTTCTTTGTCTTAACTGTCAACAAATCACATGAAAAGACTGAGGAGTATTGCATTGTTTTGTTTTGTTGTTGTTGCACTGTGCATCCTGCTGCTGGGAAACACTCACTCACTATAGAGCACAATACGTTTATCACTCCGCAGCTGAAAATAGTCCCCAAACAAATGCACATTTTTTACAGCTGTTTGAGTGGCCAGATGTTTCAGGAAGCTTCTGAGCTTTTTAATAGAGATAAATCCATTATTAGTGAATGTGTAGAGTTTTTTAAAGATGGACCAATGAAATGTTGTGGTATTTTTATTGGATTTGTTGACGATAAACATAAAAGAATAACATCAAATCTATCATTTAACCCACTGTACAGTTGTGTAACAAGAATGTGAATCCATACATGAGTCCTACACACACACACACACTACCTTGAAGACCAGGGCAGAACCTGTTGCTGTTCTTCTCTGCACAAAGCTCCAAAAACCTTTTTTTTTTTTTTTTTACATTAACTTGAAATAAACTTTGTACCACGTTATTAAAACCAGCCGTGGGTGTGTTTCTCTTTTTCCGGGAAGAATGAAGGTATTTTTATTGATCTTGGTGGCAGGTGCACGCCTCCTAAGCCCCTGGAATGCCACTCAAACACACACATACTGATTAAAAAATGAAAACTTTGCGGCTATCACACACACACACACACACTTAGAGCTGTAAAGAATTTCCTCTGGACTCAGACTGGGCTACATGTGCAGTCCACCTGAGCGCCGGCCGGGCTGCAGGATCAGATGTCGGCTCCTGTCTAGACCTGAAGGACTCGGCCCAGAAATAGCTCCTGAGAGCCCAGAGGAAAACAAACGGTGCCGCTGGCTCTTACAGGAGAACCTCAAGGTTTATTTTGCTTTTTTTTTTTTTCATTTTTACATATTTTAGGGTTTGGATTTACTGTTTCAGGACATGGTATTCTTACAGAAAGCGCCAAGTGCAAGAGTCAAACGGTTGGTTTTGACATGCTCCAACATCCCAGGTCTTAGGAAATCACCTCAAAGCCAAAGGAATGTGGGGTTTTAGGGGAAAATGCAGTGAATGTAATAGAGCAGAGGCTGAGCCTGTTTTCATTAGCTGAACATTTAACATGTTTCTTTTTCGCCCAAATTGCTTGGAAGTCAATAAAATTAGAGGTTTCTGTTCTATTAATTTGTTGTAAAACAGCCCAAAGACAAGCCTCATAGTTTGAACTTGAACCGTCGTGTCTCCCCCGTGTGGTGAGAAGAAGAACAACAACTCAACTCACTCACCTGCATTCTAAGTGAAAACAGCTGAAAATATGGGCATAAATTTGTCTCATAGTTGTAAACGCACAGGCTATCCACAAGTATGCAAAAGGAATGAGGATGACACCTATGAAGAAATTGATGTGACCTAAGGTCAAAGGTCAGCATACTGTAACTGGATGTTGTTATAGGGGTGATTTTAAAATGATTTTTCTCCAGATTTCTACAGTAAAATGCCACCAAAATGATACCAGAGGTAGAGTGAGATGTCAGGAACATAATGCAAAAGGAATGAGGATGACACCTATGAAGGAATTGATGTGACCGAAGGTCAAAGGTCAGCATACTGTAACTGGATGTTGTTATAGGGGTGATTTTAAAATGATTTTTCTCCAGATTTCTACAGTAAAATGCCACCAAAATGATACCAGAGGTAGAGTGAGATGCCAGGAACAATATGCAAAAGGAATGAGGATGACACCTATGAAGGAATTGATGTGTCCTAAGGTCAAAGGTCAGCATACTGTAACTGGATGTTGTTATAGGGGTGAATAAAATGATTTTTCTCCAGATTTCTACAGTAAAATGCCACCAAAATGATACCAGAGGTAGAGTGAGATGTCAGGAACAATATGCAAAAGGAATGAGGATGACACCTATGAAGGAATTGATGTGACCTAAGGTCAAAGGTCAGCATACTGTAACTGGATGTTGTTATAGGGGTGAATTTAAAATGATTTTTCTCCAGATTTCTACAGTAAAATGCCACCAAAATGATACCAGAGGTAGAGTGAGATGTCAGGAACAATATGCAAAAGGAATGAAGATGACACCTATGAAGGAATTGATGTGACCTAAGGTCAAAGGTCAGCATACTGTAACTGGATGTTGTTATAGGGGTGATTTTAAAATGATTTTTCTCCAGATTTCTACAGTAAAATGCCACCAAAATGATACCAGAGGTAGAGTGAGATGTCAGGAACAATATGCAAAAGGAATGAGGATGACACCTATGAAGGAATTGATGTGACCTAAGGTCAAAGGTCAGCATACTGTAACTGGGTTGTGTGATAGGGGTGATTTTAAAATGATTTTTCTCCAGATTTCTACAGTAAAATGCCACCAAAATGATACCAGAGGTAGAGTGAGATGTCAGGAACAATATGCAAAAGGAATGAGGATGACACCTATGAAGGAATTGATGTGACCAAAGGTCAAAGGCCAGCATACTGTAACTGGGTTGTGTTACAGGGGTGAGTTTAAAATGATTTTTCTCCAGATTTCTACAGTAAAATGCCACCAAAATGATACCAGAGGTAGAGTGAGATGTCAGGAACAATATGCAAAAGGAATGAGGATGACACCTATGAAGGAATTGATGTGACCGAAGGTCAAAGGTCAGCATACTGTAACTGAGTTGTGTTATATTGGTGACTTTAAAATGATTTTTCTCCAGATTTCTACAGTAAAATGCCACCAAAATGATACCAGAGGTAGAGTGAGATGTCAGGAACAGTATGCAAAAGGAATGAGGATGACACCTATGAAGGAATTGATGTGACCTAAGGTCAAAGGTCAGCATACTGTAACTGGGTTTTGATATAGGGGTGATTTTAAAATGATTTTTCTCCAGATTTCTACAGTAAAGTGCCACCAAAATGATACCAGAGGTAGAGTGAGATGTCAGGAACAATATGCAAAAGGAATGAGGATGACACCTATGAAGGAATTGATGTGACCTAAGGTCAAAGGTCAGCATACTGTAACTGGATGTTGTTATAGGGGTGATTTTAAAATGATTTTTCTCCAGATTTCTACAGTAAAATGTCACCAAAATGATACCAGAGGTAGAGTGAGATGTCAGGAACAATATGCAAAAGGAATGAGGATGACACCTATGAAGGAATTGATGTGACCGAAGGTCAAAGGTCAGCATACTGTAACTGAGTTGTGTTATATTGGTGACTTTAAAATGATTTTTCTCCAGATTTCTACAGTAAAATGCCACCAAAATGATACCAGAGGTAGAGTGAGATGTCAGGAACAATATGTAAAAGGAATGAGGATGACACCTATGAAGGAATTGATGTGACCTAAGGTCAAAGGTCAGCATACTCTAACTGGGTTTTGATATAGGGGTGATTTTAAAATGATTTTTCTCCAGATTTCTACAGTAAAATGCCACCAAAATGATACCAGAGGTAGAGTGAGATGTCAGGAACAATATGCAAAAGGAATGAGGATGACACCTATGAAGGAATTGATGTGACCTAAGGTCAAAGGTCAGCATACTGTAACTGGGTTGTGTTATAGGGGTGAATTTAAAATGATTTTTCTCCAGATTTCTACAGTAAAATGCCACCAAAATGATACCAGAGGTAGAGTGAGATGTCAGGAACAATATGCAAAAGGAATGAGGATGACACCTATGAAGGAATTGATGTGACCGAAGGTCAAAGGTCAGCATACTGTAACTGGATGTTGTTATAGGGGTGATTTTAAAATGATTTTTCTCCAAATTTCTACAGTAAAATGCCACCAAAATGATACCAGAGGTAGAGTGAGATGTCAGGAACAATATGCAAAAGTAAAGAGGATGACACCTATGAAGGAATTGATGTGACCGTGACCGAAGGTCAAAGGTCAGCATACTGTAACTGGGTTTTGATATAGGGGTGATTTTAAAATGATTTTTCTCCAGATTTCTACAGTAAAATGCCACCAAAATGATACCAGAGGTAGAGTGAGATGTCAGGAACAATATGCAAAAGGAATGAGGATGACACCTATGAAGGAATTGATGTGACCTAAGGTCAAAGGTCAGCATACTGTAACTGGGTTGTGTGATAGGGGTGATTTTAAAATGATTTTTCTCCAGATTTCTACAGTAAAATGTCACCAAAATGATACCAGAGGTAGAGTGAGATGTCAGGAACAATATGCAAAAGGAATGAGGATGACACCTATGAAGGAATTGATGTGACCTAAGGTCAAAGGTCAGCATACTGTAACTGGATGTTGTTATAGGGGTGATTTTAAAATGATTTTTCTCCAGATTTCTACAGTAAAATGCCACCAAAATGATACCAGAGGTAGAGTGAGATGTCAGGAACAATATGCAAAAGGAATGAGGATGACACCTATGAAGGAATTGATGTGACCTAAGGTCAAAGGTCAGCATACTCTAACTGGGTTTTGATATAGGGGTGATTTTAAAATGATTTTTCTCCAGATTTCTACAGTAAAATGCCACCAAAATGATACCAGAGGTAGAGTGAGATGTCAGGAACAGTATGCAAAAGGAATGAGGATGACACCTATGAAGGAATTGATGTGACCTAAGGTCAAAGGTCAGCATACTGTAACTGGGTTGTGTTATAGGGGTGAAATTAAAATGATTTTTCTCCAGATTTCTACAGTAAAATGCCACCAAAATGATACCAGAGGTAGAGTGAGATGTCAGGAACAATATGTAAAAGGAATGAGGATGACACCTATGAAGGAATTGATGTGACCTAAGGTCAAAGGTCAGCATACTCTAACTGGGTTTTGATATAGGGGTGATTTTAAAATGATTTTTCTCCAGATTTCTACAGTAAAATGCCACCAAAATGATACCAGAGGTAGAGTGAGATGTCAGGAACAGTATGCAAAAGGAATGAGGATGACACCTATGAAGGAATTGATGTGACCTAAGGTCAAAGGTCAGCATACTGTAACTGGGTTGTGTTATAGGGGTGAATTTAAAATGATTTTTCTCCAGATTTCTACAGTAAAATGCCACCAAAATGATACCAGAGGTAGAGTGAGATGTCAGGAACAATATGCAAAAGGAATGAGGATGACACCTATGAAGGAATTGATGTGACCGAAGGTCAAAGGTCAGCATACTGTAACTGGATGTTGTTATAGGGGTGATTTTAAAATGATTTTTCTCCAAATTTCTACAGTAAAATGCCACCAAAATGATACCAGAGGTAGAGTGAGATGTCAGGAACAATATGCAAAAGTAAAGAGGATGACACCTATGAAGGAATTGATGTGACCGTGACCGAAGGTCAAAGGTCAGCATACTGTAACTGGGTTTTGATATAGGGGTGATTTTAAAATGATTTTTCTCCAGATTTCTACAGTAAAATGCCACCAAAATGATACCAGAGGTAGAGTGAGATGTCAGGAACAATATGCAAAAGGAATGAGGATGACACCTATGAAGGAATTGATGTGACCTAAGGTCAAAGGTCAGCATACTGTAACTGGGTTGTGTGATAGGGGTGATTTTAAAATGATTTTTCTCCAGATTTCTACAGTAAAATGTCACCAAAATGATACCAGAGGTAGAGTGAGATGTCAGGAACAATATGCAAAAGGAATGAGGATGACACCTATGAAGGAATTGATGTGACCTAAGGTCAAAGGTCAGCATACTGTAACTGGATGTTGTTATAGGGGTGATTTTAAAATGATTTTTCTCCAGATTTCTACAGTAAAATGTCACCAAAATGATACCAGAGGTAGAGTGAGATGTCAGGAACAATATGCAAAAGGAATGAGGATGACACCTATGAAGGAATTGATGTGACCTAAGGTCAAAGGTCAGCATACTGTAACTGGGTTGTGTGATAGGGGTGATTTTAAAATGATTTTTCTCCAGATTTCTACAGTAAAATGTCACCAAAATGATACCAGAGGTAGAGTGAGATGTCAGGAACAATATGCAAAAGGAATGAGGATGACACCTATGAAGGAATTGATGTGACCTAAGGTCAAAGGTCAGCATACTGTAACTGGATGTTGTTATAGGGGTGATTTTAAAATGATTTTTCTCCAGATTTCTACAGTAAAATGTCACCAAAATGATACCAGAGGTAGAGTGAGATGTCAGGAACAATATGCAAAAGGAATGAGGATGACACCTATGAAGGAATTGATGTGACCGAAGGTCAAAGGTCAGCATACTGTAACTGAGTTGTGTTATATTGGTGACTTTAAAATGATTTTTCTCCAGATTTCTACAGTAAAATGCCACCAAAATGATACCAGAGGTAGAGTGAGATGTCAGGAACAATATGCAAAAGGAATGAGGATGACACCTATGAAGGAATTGATGTGACCTAAGGTCAAAGGTCAGCATACTGTAACTGGATGTTGTTATAGGGGTGATTTTAAAATGATTTTTCTCCAGATTTCTACAGTAAAATGTCACCAAAATGATACCAGAGGTAGAGTGAGATGTCAGGAACAATATGCAAAAGGAATGAGGATGACACCTATGAAGGAATTGATGTGACCTAAGGTCAAAGGTCAGCATACTGTAACTGGGTTGTGTGATAGGGGTGATTTTAAAATGATTTTTCTCCAGATTTCTACAGTAAAATGTCACCAAAATGATACCAGAGGTAGAGTGAGATGTCAGGAACAATATGCAAAAGGAATGAGGATGACACCTATGAAGGAATTGATGTGACCTAAGGTCAAAGGTCAGCATACTGTAACTGGGTTGTGTGATAGGGGTGATTTTAAAATGATTTTTCTCCAGATTTCTACAGTAAAATGTCACCAAAATGATACCAGAGGTAGAGTGAGATGTCAGGAACAATATGCAAAAGGAATGAGGATGACACCTATGAAGGAATTGATGTGACCTAAGGTCAAAGGTCAGCATACTGTAACTGGATGTTGTTATAGGGGTGATTTTAAAATGATTTTTCTCCAGATTTCTACAGTAAAATGTCACCAAAATGATACCAGAGGTAGAGTGAGATGTCAGGAACAATATGCAAAAGGAATGAGGATGACACCTATGAAGGAATTGATGTGACCGAAGGTCAAAGGTCAGCATACTGTAACTGAGTTGTGTTATATTGGTGACTTTAAAATGATTTTTCTCCAGATTTCTACAGTAAAATGCCACCAAAATGATACCAGAGGTAGAGTGAGATGTCAGGAACAATATGTAAAAGGAATGAGGATGACACCTATGAAGGAATTGATGTGACCTAAGGTCAAAGGTCAGCATACTCTAACTGGGTTTTGATATAGGGGTGATTTTAAAATGATTTTTCTCCAGATTTCTACAGTAAAATGCCACCAAAATGATACCAGAGGTAGAGTGAGATGTCAGGAACAGTATGCAAAAGGAATGAGGATGACACCTATGAAGGAATTGATGTGACCTAAGGTCAAAGGTCAGCATACTGTAACTGGGTTGTGTTATAGGGGTGAATTTAAAATGATTTTTCTCCAGATTTCTACAGTAAAATGCCACCAAAATGATACCAGAGGTAGAGTGAGATGTCAGGAACAATATGCAAAAGGAATGAGGATGACACCTATGAAGGAATTGATGTGACCGAAGGTCAAAGGTCAGCATACTGTAACTGGATGTTGTTATAGGGGTGATTTTAAAATGATTTTTCTCCAAATTTCTACAGTAAAATGCCACCAAAATGATACCAGAGGTAGAGTGAGATGTCAGGAACAATATGCAAAAGTAAAGAGGATGACACCTATGAAGGAATTGATGTGACCGTGACCGAAGGTCAAAGGTCAGCATACTGTAACTGGGTTTTGATATAGGGGTGATTTTAAAATGATTTTTCTCCAGATTTCTACAGTAAAATGCCACCAAAATGATACCAGAGGTAGAGTGAGATGTCAGGAACAATATGCAAAAGGAATGAGGATGACACCTATGAAGGAATTGATGTGACCTAAGGTCAAAGGTCAGCATACTGTAACTGGGTTTTGATATAGGGGTGATTTTAAAATGATTTTTCTCCAGATTTCTACAGTAAAATGCCACCAAAATGATACCAGAGGTAGAGTGAGATGTCAGGAACAATATGCAAAAGGAATGAGGATGACACCTATGAAGGAATTGATGTGACCTAAGGTCAAAGGTCAGCATACTGTAACTGGGTTGTGTGATAGGGGTGATTTTAAAATGATTTTTCTCCAGATTTCTACAGTAAAATGTCACCAAAATGATACCAGAGGTAGAGTGAGATGTCAGGAACAATATGCAAAAGGAATGAGGATGACACCTATGAAGGAATTGATGTGACCTAAGGTCAAAGGTCAGCATACTGTAACTGGATGTTGTTATAGGGGTGATTTTAAAATGATTTTTCTCCAGATTTCTACAGTAAAATGTCACCAAAATGATACCAGAGGTAGAGTGAGATGTCAGGAACAATATGCAAAAGGAATGAGGATGACACCTATGAAGGAATTGATGTGACCTAAGGTCAAAGGTCAGCATACTGTAACTGGATGTTGTTATAGGGGTGATTTTAAAATGATTTTTCTCCAGATTTCTACAGTAAAATGTCACCAAAATGATACCAGAGGTAGAGTGAGATGTCAGGAACAATATGCAAAAGGAATGAGGATGACACCTATGAAGGAATTGATGTGACCTAAGGTCAAAGGTCAGCATACTGTAACTGGGTTGTGTGATAGGGGTGATTTTAAAATGATTTTTCTCCAGATTTCTACAGTAAAATGCCACCAAAATGATACCAGAGGTAGAGTGAGATGTCAGGAACAATATGCAAAAGGAATGAGGATGACACCTATGAAGGAATTGATGTGACCTAAGGTCAAAGGTCAGCATACTGTAACTGGGTTGTGTGATAGGGGTGATTTTAAAATGATTTTTCTCCAGATTTCTACAGTAAAATGTCACCAAAATGATACCAGAGGTAGAGTGAGATGTCAGGAACAATATGCAAAAGGAATGAGGATGACACCTATGAAGGAATTGATGTGACCTAAGGTCAAAGGTCAGCATACTGTAACTGGGTTGTGTGATAGGGGTGATTTTAAAATGATTTTTCTCCAGATTTCTACAGTAAAATGTCACCAAAATGATACCAGAGGTAGAGTGAGATGTCAGGAACAATATGCAAAAGGAATGAGGATGACACCTATGAAGGAATTGATGTGACCTAAGGTCAAAGGTCAGCATACTGTAACTGGATGTTGTTATAGGGGTGATTTTAAAATGATTTTTCTCCAGATTTCTACAGTAAAATGTCACCAAAATGATACCAGAGGTAGAGTGAGATGTCAGGAACAATATGCAAAAGGAATGAGGATGACACCTATGAAGGAATTGATGTGACCGAAGGTCAAAGGTCAGCATACTGTAACTGAGTTGTGTTATATTGGTGACTTTAAAATGATTTTTCTCCAGATTTCTACAGTAAAATGCCACCAAAATGATACCAGAGGTAGAGTGAGATGTCAGGAACAATATGTAAAAGGAATGAGGATGACACCTATGAAGGAATTGATGTGACCTAAGGTCAAAGGTCAGCATACTCTAACTGGGTTTTGATATAGGGGTGATTTTAAAATGATTTTTCTCCAGATTTCTACAGTAAAATGCCACCAAAATGATACCAGAGGTAGAGTGAGATGTCAGGAACAATATGCAAAAGGAATGAGGATGACACCTATGAAGGAATTGATGTGACCGAAGGTCAAAGGTCAGCATACTGTAACTGAGTTGTGTTATATTGGTGACTTTAAAATGATTTTTCTCCAGATTTCTACAGTAAAATGCCACCAAAATGATACCAGAGGTAGAGTGAGATGTCAGGAACAGTATGCAAAAGGAATGAGGATGACACCTATGAAGGAATTGATGTGACCTAAGGTCAAAGGTCAGCATACTGTAACTGGGTTGTGTTATAGGGGTGAATTTAAAATGATTTTTCTCCAGATTTCTACAGTAAAATGCCACCAAAATGATACCAGAGGTAGAGTGAGATGTCAGGAACAATATGCAAAAGGAATGAGGATGACACCTATGAAGGAATTGATGTGACCGAAGGTCAAAGGTCAGCATACTGTAACTGGATGTTGTTATAGGGGTGATTTTAAAATGATTTTTCTCCAAATTTCTACAGTAAAATGCCACCAAAATGATACCAGAGGTAGAGTGAGATGTCAGGAACAATATGCAAAAGTAAAGAGGATGACACCTATGAAGGAATTGATGTGACCGTGACCGAAGGTCAAAGGTCAGCATACTGTAACTGGGTTTTGATATAGGGGTGATTTTAAAATGATTTTTCTCCAGATTTCTACAGTAAAATGCCACCAAAATGATACCAGAGGTAGAGTGAGATGTCAGGAACAATATGCAAAAGGAATGAGGATGACACCTATGAAGGAATTGATGTGACCTAAGGTCAAAGGTCAGCATACTGTAACTGGGTTTTGATATAGGGGTGATTTTAAAATGATTTTTCTCCAGATTTCTACAGTAAAATGCCACCAAAATGATACCAGAGGTAGAGTGAGATGTCAGGAACAATATGCAAAAGGAATGAGGATGACACCTATGAAGGAATTGATGTGACCTAAGGTCAAAGGTCAGCATACTGTAACTGGGTTTTGATATAGGGGTGATTTTAAAATGATTTTTCTCCAGATTTCTACAGTAAAATGCCACCAAAATGATACCAGAGGTAGAGTGAGATGTCAGGAACAATATGCAAAAGGAATGAGGATGACACCTATGAAGGAATTGATGTGACCTAGCATACTGTAACTGGGTTGTGTTATAAAATAAATAAAAATATGCACACATATGTAATGTTGATGAAGCCTTGGCTATAATCTCTGTATGCAGAACATCATTGACTTGTCTGACTTGTTTGTAGCAAGTGGAAGTGTCACTATGTAACCTGCATTGTCCCAACCAAATAAACAGAATTAAATTGAACAAGTGTTAACAAGATGCTCCTGAGACTGGATGACAGGAGGACAGCTGCAAATACATTTACTATCTGGTCAGCACACATAACAGTGACATATCTTCACTGTCCTATCTAATGGAGTCAAACATGTCCCCCAAAAAACAAGATACAGAATCAAAATGTAAAGCTTTTATTTATAAACCAATGACCTCAACATGAGCCAGAAAACTTCCAAACAATTAATAAACAACATACTTTTGGTCACACAGTATAATAAAGTACAGACTTCCTCCCTTCACTCTCACAGAGAGCAATCGTCTCCACAGCGTCTCCGGCCTCCGCCTCAGCCGTCCTCCTGGGGCAGCGGGATCCCCATGGCCGTCTGCTGTCCCTGCATCTGCTGCTCGGCGTGTTTCACCTGCTCCTCGCTGCAACAGTCCTGCAGGAACACGGCGGCCAGGTTTCGCAGCCGGGGGCTCTCCGACAGGGAGAAGCGCAGCATGCACTGCAGGATGGCCGGCTCTGTGACGTCGCGGCGAGACGAGGCCGTGGTGAGGTTCATGAGCGTGGTGATGGCCGACAGGACCGTCTCCTCCCTCCGGCTGGACAGACAGTTGGTGACCAAGCCGATCCCGCCGCTCTGCAGGATGAAGTCTCTGCTGTCAGGATCCATACTGAGGTTACACAACCCACCTGGAACACAACGACACACATGATGGATGAGACAGTGACACAATAAGATGATGACTCACCCCTAACCCGTGTGATCCTCCTCCTCCTCACCCATCCCAAACTCCACAAAGTTCTCGTTCTCCTCCGTCAACATGTCCATGAAGAGGTCGGGCACCTGCAGCGTCCTCAGGTACTCCATGTTCTTTGGGTCGTATGCAAAGTTGGCCAAGTTTGCCAGAACCTGCTCCTTCGCCTCTGATGGGGAAAACAAAAGCTACATCACAATAAAAACTACCCATGCAAATATATCAGATTAGCCAATATCAGCTCATAATGAACATTTTGGCAGATCAATAACAAGAAGCTTCAGAACAGGATTAGGGTCACGCAGAGAACACTACGTTTGTTAGAACATGTCATAGCACAGCTTTTTTTTTTCCATGTTGGACGCTAAAATAAACAAGATCTCAACAATGTGGTACGCATTGAACAATAAAGTGAAAAAGCCCTGGAGAACAGCAAATATTAAAATTTCCTTTTAATTAATTATCCTCACACACAGGCATTGGCCTGTAATGACAGATTCCTGATTCTTTCTTAGTTCATGTTTCACCAGTGTAGGTAAAAAGAGAAAATCGATTCAAAAAAGAAAAAAGAAAAGAGGCAAATTTACTGGTTGCACATGTGCAAGTAGAAAAAAAGTACTGTCACTGTCTAGGAGCAGTCTGGAGCCCTGATTAGGCTACTATATGTTTTGGGGGTGATTTAGTAGTTTGTCAGACTAATAATTAATCGATAGGGTCTTTAAAAATGTTAGATGCTGCCCCTCTGCAGCTGCAACAACAACCACTGACTGATCAACGTCACTAATAAACAATGAATAAACCTGCTCGTGCTCACCGTCATTGTCCGTGTCCTGAAACTCAGTGACCAGATTCTGTAAATATTCAAAGCGGTCGGTTCCTTCAGACTGTTTTTTCTTCCACATGTTTAACTCTTAACTTTTCATTTAGAGGAAGAAGCTCATCAACATCAATACTACTGTACGACTGTTTACATTCTGCATCGCCGCTCGGTCCGTCCCTAAACGTGTCCGCGTGGCGTCGCGTCAAGAGAAAGGTTCCGCTTTATCTAACATAGATTTACTAAGCGATATGAACTCAAAAACTGAGCCACACAGTAATATAAATGGACCATACATGTTATGAATTTGTAGTTAAATGTGTGCGATATCAAAATATTTTAGTGACAATGACACAAGACGATGAAGGGGGTGTGTTCCGTAACAGTTCATATTAAAGGTCAGACAAGAGGCTGAAGCTCGTTTCAGATTCGTCCCTTCCGGTTCAACAGTTAAGCGAAACGTTGAATATTTAACTGTTGTGAAAGCGTAAATTATTTTTTTCTTTTTTCTTTAGATATATCTTATTTAATTTATTGGACAAAAGAAAAAAAAATAAACGAACAAAAATAATGATCTTTCACCTCAACCGCCGAACCGGAAGTTATAAACCGGAGACGAACTTCAGCGTCTGGTTTCGGTCTCTCTCTACAGTGAGTTTGGACTTGATATTCTGCAGTGATGACCCAACACAAACTGTCCGCAGCTAAACGTCTCACTAAGCCCATCCTGTTCGGTACACTCATCGTTGGACTGGCCACCGCTTTCTTCAACAGGTAACTATTGTGTTTTTATTGCACCTGTCCTGCACGTGCACGTCCTCTGTTTCTGGTTGTCAGTGAGTCACCTGAACAGCTACACTCACTCCTGCACGTAGACTGTAGGTCTGTGTCTGTTGTCCTACTATACAGTCTATACAGGATAAATGATAACAATCGTTTTAATCATTTATTTAAACGGTAATGTATTCAGCCCTTTGATTGTATAAAGTTAGTTGTGTACATTTTCATGTCCTTATTTTAATGTTAACTTCTTCATTCTGGTTTGATTTCTATTAAGATTTGAGAAGTGCTATGTGAATTATGTCTGATGGTGATTTATACATAATGTGTTAAAGCAATGAAATCAAAACTTTATGTGACCAATGACCATCCTTTATTTATACCACACTGTACATAGCCTACTTTCTTTGTTAATATGAGTGAACTTACTGCAGTGCCTTGATTCTTTAAAGCCCTTGTTTATGTATTTAGTATGGATGGATACTGTGATTTATGCTCATTCATGTAAAAACAATAAAGTTCTCATCCTTAAAGTTACCCAGCAGATGGGTTGCTCCAAACAATCTCACCTTTACATAGCCCCTCACCTGGTTTTATTTCCACCCGTTTGTTTTTGTTCGGGCAAATGTTTTTTTTAGCACCTTAAATATTGTTATTGTCTGAAACTTAACTTAACTTAACTTAACAGCTCCAAGTATTCATGCATTGTCAATATGTGTAACGTTAGATATTGTCTTGTAATTAGAGTAAATGTTGAGTGAAATCTAAAGTTGGATTTCTCCTTGTCTTACTTGAGAATGCAAAATGTCTCATCATGATTCCCTTCCCTTATTAATCAATACAACACTTTGATCTCCACGCAGACACATATTCATGGAGGATGTGGCCGAGCTCAGGGCTCAGGAGAGAGCACGAACCGACGCCAAGAGGATGGAGGTCCTGGAGAGGAGGCAGAGGCAGATAGAGGAGCTGGCTGACAAGAAGAGAGGAGGAAGCAGCTGAAGACGGCAGCAGCAGGGAACATGTGGAGCAGATCTACAGATGTGGACACAACATATATACGTATATATATATATTTGCACTGAACAAAGCCTGATTCACTTGTGTAAACACACTAAAGGCTTTCTGAATCCTCCTGCCTTGGGCCGTTGTTTCACCAGTGGACTTAAGAGTAAATCCTCAAACATCCGTTTCCAGTAACGACAAGTGAAGACATCTGTGCTGGAGACGTTCGCCGTGCAAGAAGCCAAACTGCTCGTACTCTGGAGACATGTTGGAATTCACAACCATGAATTTAATATGTGATCTAGTGTTTTATGTCTGTTTTGAGACATCATGTTTATAAATGATTAAATAATAAAAGTGTGAAAAATGAGCTCAGGTTCTTCAGCTCCTGTCATTTCCATGTTTTGTCCAGCAGAGGGCGGTTTTGTCCTTTTATCTCCTGATTATTGAAACATTACAAACGCAACAGATGGGAGTATAATTACATCTTTTATTAAAACATGCCGTAAAAGTCTGAAATAAATCAAACCCACAAACCATAACGGACAATATTGCACTTGAATGAAAAGAAAAGGAAAAAAAAAAGTGACATTTAAAGTTCACGCAAGGTCAAAGTGCTTCACTTACATATCGTGTACTGGGACTGGGCTGAGGGAGGAAGTCGGATTTTAAACAAGATAAAAACTTTGACTACAGGAAATAAAAAAATCAAAACAATGCTGGTCGACTTGGTCTGAACACGACGACAACAGCACCACCACCGCGTGACCGTCCGTCTATAAATAACGATCAATATGACCAATACTGTACACATCATGTCACATAGTCTGGAAGTTAATGTTGTGTTTGACTCACTACGATGACACAAAGGTTTCCCCGCCTCCGACACCGCGGTGCAGGGGGAAAACAATGGAAGCCTGAATCACTCACTCACTCTAACCCTGTAGATTATGTTTAAAACATCAGATGTTGGACATTTTGAAACGTCAATAATTGATGAGGAGACAAAAGGTCACACGGCACGATTATTCAGGACGTCTGCACATGTGCCAACCCATTAAACCTCTTAGTTGCAGCAGTGGATGTGAGTGCACTTCACTTCACTTCTCTTCTCTGTCCCTTTAATGGAAGTTATTGCTCGTGGAAAATAAAAAAAATAAATAAAAAAGTGTCATTAACTTAAAAAAAAAAAAAAACCCAAACACATCAATTGCACAATATTTCCCTTCATCAAACTTTAAAAACGTGTCGACAGCAGAGAGGGTTTTCGCCAGTGAGTGAACAGCAGCTACAGAAACACGTGTAATATACAGACAAGGGGCCGTTTAGTTACAGCAGGGTGACGAAGCACAAGGTGTGAGAACAGAGCGACGCACTGCAAAAAATAAATCTCACCAAGAATATTTGTCTTATTTCCAGTCAAAACAAATCTCATTATACTTAAAATGAGACTCATCACATTAAAAGTAGCTTGTTTTTAGACACTTTTTACTTATTTAAAGCATATTTTCACTTAAAATAATCTGTTTTTCCTTCTTATTACAAGCACAAAAAACCTTGCTTTCATTTTTCTACTTATTTCAAGTGAAAATTTGTTTGAAACAAGTGAGAATTATCTAAAAACAAGCTCATTTTTAAGGTGATGAGTTTTATTTTAAGTGGAAAGAGATTAGTTTTGACTAGAAATTAGTTTTTGCAGTGCAGTTGGAGTTTTACAGTGTTGGCCGAGTGCGTTTCCTCTTCATCTGGACTCTTCTCTTCTCAGACGTGATGTTTTTCCACCAGGGAGGGAGCTGGGCGGGTGGCGTCACACAGCGAGGGGCACCAGGCCTGGGGAGGTGGCGGTGGGCGCGACGGTGATGGCCGTCAGGGCGCCGGGTTCAAGTCCGTTCAAGGTCCGGCTGCAAAAGACACAGGAGCAAAGAGGAGAAAAGAAAAAGAAAAAAAGAAATGTTAAAAACAGAAACTGGAGCGGACGGATCAAGTGTCCTGAACCCGACACCAGCCTCAGATTTAATTATATAATCATGGATGGATTAGAGGAGAGAGGTCAGAGGTCACCGCCACCTCAGGCCAGAGCCGCTGCTCATATTTAAAACTGAACAGAAAGAGAAACAAAACGACCCAGACGGACGAAAAGGAAACAAAGAGATGGAAAACAAATAAAGAAACACTGAAACTATGCAACTTTATTTATTTAAAGGGATAGTTCAACATTCAACATGAACCTATACTGCTATGACTATAGGGATTACGGTGATGGGAGAGTTTGCCAAAATGTTGAACTATCCCTTTAACCAACAGAGCGGCTCCTGCAGGTGTGACCAGCGTCTCATAGCGATTCATGTAAATATTGTTGTTTAACATTTACTATCACAGAGTCAATTTGCCGACGTCGTGACTCACTGGTCCGTTAGCTCACAGTAGCTTCTGTCAAACAAAGATGACATCATCGCAAAAGTAAAGCCAATATGTATGGAAGCTCATTTTAAACCTAAATTATACGTTTAGGCACCATTTTGGATTATTTACTGCACTGTACCATCGTTTATAAATGACAAAATGTTGATTTGGAATATAAAAATCTGTTATTTTCCCCATTAGCTTTTCCTTTTAGCCCTGTCATCCATTTGTTTTGGCAGAAACGAGCTTCCTTACATAAAAGGACATTGGGTGAAAAGTCTCTTTAATATTTTCAGTCAATGTTAATTCTCCTCTTTTCCAGTAGCTGCTGCCAACAGGACACAGAGGGACGGAGTCAGGTCACTGCTCTGTCATCATCATCATCATCATCATCAGCTACGAGACACAGATGTGTACAAAACAAACACGACTGTGCACGTGTTTCTAAAAACAGAACTGGGGCAGGAAGATGGAAAGTAAAAAGAATATTTGTCTGACCGACTGGTTCGACTGGATTCTTCCTTCTGCAGGTCCACCAGCTCAGGGACAAACTCCACTTCAATAGAAATAGGACTTTTCATGACACAATAGACGAGTTTTCTGAAGCTGCACCAAAGAGAGATTCTGCTTCTTTTGATGCCTTTGAGTTTGGGATTTAAAAAAAAGAAGATAAACACTGAATGAATGAAGCGACGGAGCAGATTCAAAAGGTCACGCTTCCCTCTGAAGGTGAGTCGCCGCCTCCGGCAGCGCAAACACAAGAACAACTGTGGACACTGTGTTTGAGGCTCTGTCTGTCACAGCAGAGCCTCGGTCTCAGCAGCAGCAGCAGCAGCAGTGACGCAGCAGAAAACAAAGCAGTCAAGAGCTCGTCACAGTCAGCAGAGGTCAACACCTGTTTGTTCGTTACCTCAGACTTTAATGAGCTTTTACAGGCTCCTCAACCATTAACTAATGGAATTATATCAGAATCTGGTTTGGTGTTTAATGTAAAAGTCTGAGAATGACACAACAGTGTTTCCTCATCACACTTTTTTGGGAGTTTAATTTAAATTCAGAGCATCAAATAAATGTTTTTATATCAGAAATCTGGTTTGGTTTTTAATATAAAAGTCTGAATATGACACAACAGTGTTTCCTCATCACACTTGTTTGGGGGTTTAATTTATTGGAATTTGTATCCCAGAGCTTCAGAGTGACGGAGAGACTACATATAAATTGAGGTTTTTAGGACTTATATTAACAAAAACATTCCACTGATATCTGCTTTAATGTGGATGAATCTACGTCCATTTTCGATAAATATATCATTTTGTCTTTATAGTTATTTCATGGTCTACTCGCCTACTTTCGGTTTCAGACGGTCATGGGAATAACGCCACCGGATCGCCGTTTATGGTCGAAACTACCACGGTATCTGATCGTCTTGTGTAGTGTGAAAACACTTCACTTTCCAAGAAGAAGAAGAAGAAGAAGGATAATCTGTGGTTAATCAGTCTTTCTATTGAAATGGTTTCAAAACAGTATCCTGACTTAATTTTGACATCGACCTGCCTGTGGTGATCTATCAACACCTGCTCCTCTGGTTGTAACTAAATATTATCATCAAAACTGTATAATAAAAAAATTCAATTTTGCATTTTTGACTCACAAATGACACCATTTCATGGTCGAAGGGAAGTCGATACAAAGGTTCATGTTTCTCCATCATCATCAGTTTTGGACAAAACTCAAACCAGAGCAAAAAAAACAACAAAATCCACTTTTAAATAAATAACGAGGTTCAGTCGCTGCAGAGGAAGCTCTTCGTGTTAATTATAATGAAAACTACTCACACTGTCAGATCAGAGCAGCGATTAGAGAGTTAAAAGGTCCCAGCACCATTAAACACAGCGTTCTCCGTCTAACCCACATTTACATTTCTATTCTAGTGAGAAAAACAGGTTTGTATCAGTAGACACACACACACACACACACAACAGTGTTACCCAGAATCAATGCAGGGAACGTGACCATCTCTGTCCTGCTGGGAGAAAACACACACAAGTCTCAGATGTCCGACCTCCGTCTCTGCCCCTGAATCCACCACGGCAACGACATCACGCTGCAGACTTCCAGTAAACACATCATGACGGATCAGACTGAGGTCATCGCTTTATTACAACACTCCCTTCATGATGACTCATGGTGAAAAGAGAGAAGAGAGAGGGTTTACGGTTTCACTCACGCTTTGTCAAAATACGACGTGTGGAGCGACTGCGAGTAGCGCGCCGTGTTGCCGTTGAGCGCGTTGCTGTTGTCCAGAGTGAGCGCCTTCCTCGCCTTCTGGTCCTTGGCGAAGTTCCTGCAGGCGGCGAGTTTGGACTCCAGCGCCTGAAGAAGAGGAAGAGGAAGAGACAGATGATGATGATGATGATGCTGCTGTGGAGAGACGGTGACTTTTAGTGGAAGAGAAACAGGAAGCGGAGAAGCGCTGACTCACCCCGACTTTCCTCAGCAGGTCGCTGACGATGTTGAGGGCCGATATCCTGGCGGACGGAGTCAGAGGAGAGTTGCTGCCGTAACCGTTCGACAACACTGGAGAGGAAGAGAGAAGACGGAGACATTACAGTGACGGATAAATACAAATACTGAACTCATTTTGACAGATTTTCACTGTAAATGATTAAAAATGTCATTCATGTTTTTTTTTGGAGCTTGGTTTCCTTATGTCTGGAGAATATGCTCAGGAAAATACATTTATTTTGTATTGTTTATTGAATATTTATTGATATTAAACTCTTAAATTATGTTTTATGTGTTTTTTATTTATTAATTTAGTTATTGATAATTGATGGTATGTTTTTTTGTCTTGGTTCTTATCCACTATGTTTTTTATGTTTTCTTTGCCCTATTGTAAAACTTTTTTTTTTACTATTTCAGCACTTAGACCTTGTGAGTGTGTCCTTCCCCAGCCTCGATACAGTCTTGGTTGAAACATTTGTGCAGCTTCAGTCGCCGTTGATTCAGATTTGTGAATCATTATTTGTGTCACATTGTTTATAGCCAACTCTATAGTTGTGTAGTTGCACATCTGGCCGGTGCAGACTGATGTTGAGCTCTAATACCTGGTGGATGCATGTTTTATTTTAGCTCCATGTTTGTTCTCCACCAACTTCAGCTGCTAAATTCTCCTTTTCTACTTCTTCCTTTATCTGAAAACTGAGCTGACAAACACTCATGGATCTCGGGTCAAGTAGGTAAATGATCCATTATTGAAGGAGAAACATTGATTATTCTGAAGAAAACGCCTGATTCTTATAAAAAATACAGACCGAGTTATGCAAATACAGTTTATAATCAGCCTAAATTTATCAAAGATGCTCTGAGTGAATGCACGCTCTCCTCGGCTCCTTTTGTCTTCACTTCACATGAACAAACGAGCCACTGTGCAGCAGGTAAATAATGTGTCCACAAAGGAAGTCTGAGCCGCTCCTTAATTATGTTGATTTATTTCCTGTCTGTGCTTGAATAATGGTTTTATAAAAACCTCGATGCGCTCGGGGGAAGAGGAGCTGCAGCTACCTGCCGGGTTGGCAAAGGCGTTGTCCAGACCTTTGCTCAGCGGGGTGGCGGGGAGGGACAGCGAGGCCTGCACGGCCGTGTCCATCTTCTCGTTGTCCTGTGTGGGCGAGCTGGGAGCCGACATCCTGGTGACGTCCGACTGTCGCTCCCGTACGGCCAGCTCCTGCCTCAGGTCTGCAGGGAGGAAGAAATGCACACATAAGACATTTAAATTGAAAAAAAGGTGGCCTTGAAAAGAGAAAAGAGTATTTATTACATTTAATTCTTGTTTTTTTTTGCCAGAAAATGTATTTTATGCGACTAGATCAGTGGTGCAAAGACATTTTTTGAGTTTTTCCTATAGAAAGACATTTAAAGAGACCCTAAGGAGTTTGCATTCTTGATCAATAAAAATATTCTTGGTAAATGCTTTTGCTTTTGTCCGTTTTGCACCGTCAAAGAATTTCACTGTGCGTGCAGAGGCTCATGGGAAATGTAGTGTGAAAACACCTCAGCTTTCCAAAACTCCTCGTTGTCCCTTTAAAAGGAAATGACGAAACAAAGGAGATATATTTCTTCATTTGTTGATGAGTTGTTGTATCTTTCTTTCTGTTTTTGTCTTGTTTTATGCTTTTCTTTTCATTTTCTACTCCATTTAATTTGTTGTAATGTAAATTCTGAAAAAGAAAAGATGAGCTGAGGACGGAGAGGAAGTGAATAAATCCCTGCAAATGTGTGGGAAAGCAAAAGAAGCCGAGGCGGAGCAGCTGTATGCTAATGAGCCGGCGGCGCGGTGATTGACAGAGAGGCTCATTAGTGTAAAAACCCCGGGTCAATAATCACCTCTGGCTTCGTCCTTTAATCTCTGCACGGAGACCAGAAGAGACTCCTTCTCATCCAGCTCGCTCTCCAGGAAGGCGTTCCTCTCGATGGCCTGGTTCAGACGCTGCTCGAAGTTCTCCAGAGACACGATGGTTGCTCTGAGAGAGAGAGAGGAGGCGTTCAAACGAGGCGGGAAATGAAAGAAAGACAGAAAGAAACAACAAAGTGAATGAGAAAACGAATCCTGCTGCAAAACCTAAAAAAAAAAGAGGAAGTTTTACACTCAGTCGCCCTCTATTCGTCCTGTCTGCTTATATTAACAACGATTATTGAAGTGTTAATGAGGGATCAATGTGTCAGGTTTGTGCACACGCAGCATTGATTTTAATCCAATTAAAATCAGCAGATCAATCGCATTTGATCCCATTTGCTGATAATCAGAACTGGGTCTTTGTGGGAAATTTTCATATAGATTAAAATAAGCAGAAGGGAGAGGAAACGACACCTTCACTGCAAAAACTCAAACACCTGTCCAAGAATATTTGTCTTATTTCTCATCAAAACAAGTGGAAAGAGATGAGTTTTGACTAGAAATGAGACATTTTGACGAGAAATAAGACAAATATTCTTGGAGAGATTTTGAGTTTCTGCTTAGCTGTGAGTGATATTTAATGTTGTGGTGCGTTCAGGGCCGGCTCAGACCTCTTGGCTCTCTCCAGGTCGTCGTTGGACTGCTCCAGCTCTCGGACGTATTTGTGGAGCTGCTCCTTGATGCTGCGCGTCTGGCCCAGGTCGTCCTCCAGCATGGCGATCTGCTTGTAGCTCTGAGCGTACTGGAGCTCCAGCTTCTCCTGCGGGACCGACAGCCGACGGTTATTGATCACGCCTTTAAAATCTATACGACATGATGGACGAGGCAGCGCACAGAGCCACACATATAGGACACGATTTAAACACCGTCTGGGTCCTGTCATCCATTTTTCAGTGCTGCGCTCCCCCAGCCGCTGGTGGATGTGGATGTGGAGGTGTGACCTATATTTCCTCGTGCTCGGAGACAATCAGCTCAATAAACACTCGTCTGTACGTCTGACCTATATCTGCAGCTCCTGCAGCCGAGAGGCCGCTCTGTCTGACGCTCAGTCAACACAACAACGTCACACCGGACTGTGGAACGGGTCAGACAGACCTCACAGTGACATGTCACAGTATGGCTGCCTTTAGGTGCAAAATAGATTTAAAAAAACAGAAAATGCACTTAAAATGGGAATATTAGAGATTTTTTTTTAAATATCATCATTTTCCTTTATGTTGCATTTTGTAAAAATGTCTTCTTTTATTCTCTAAATTGACACTGTCGTTTCTAAATGTGATTTTTTTTTTGTTTAGTTCTATAAGCTTGCTGAATTTTTCATTTATTTTTTCATTTTTCATGGTTATAGATGCTTTTTTTATTGTCCCCACCAAGGATTGCATTTCAATTCCACTGTATTCATCCATCAATCCCAATACAGATCTATTCATTTCATTTTATTATAAACTATGTTGTATTTTCTAATAAATTACGTCTAACGTGCGTTTGTTGAAATGTGCCTCTAAAGCATCTATATGTTTTCTTAAATGTTTTGGTGTTTCATGTATATTGGCTTTTATTTTCCTGAAATAGTTAAATGTTGAATCTTCTTTTTAAAAATTGTGTTTATTGTAATATTTTTGCATATTAAGGCCACCGTATGGTCTGAACTGAAAACCGACAACAATAATTGGTGCAAATACTCTGAATAAGAAAACAATATTCCTAAGAAAAACTGAAAACGCTTCAATTTACAACGCAAATGTTAATTTTTCTGGAAACCTGTTGTTTGCACTGAAGAGAGCGTGAAGCCACAGGACAGTGTTGTTTTATTCAGGACAACGGCACATTCCTGAAAAGCCCACAGAGCAGCTCTACTGTGTTTTTTTCCTCCTGGAAACACTGTCATGTCTTCCCTCCTCAGTCTGCAGCTCCACAGACACCTCGACACAAGCGTCTCCTCCCGGCTGGAGACACATGCCACCTGCCTTCGGGTTATTACAGAGTGAAAATAAGAGTGAGAGACGTGACCTGATGCATTTATTCATGAGCGCCACCGATCAGCTGCATCGCTTCGGCGCAGAGCAGGTGTCGAGATTGGAAAAAGAGCGTTGGTTTTACCTCGGCGCCTCCCTGAAATGAGATTACCTCTCCAGATTGCACATCTCCAGGAGCAACACGGTGCTGCTGGCTGAGGCCGATACAGCCCATAATGACTGTGTGAAGTCCAACAGGCTCAGAAGAGACAGTGCGGTTGTTGTTATATCCCTTTTATTCTTCTTCCACCGCACGCGGCATCTTATTATCTTTTATTCTGGTGTGCATTAGAGGAGGTTTTTATTACAGGCTCCTATAGATGCGACCTCAATATCCCCGTGACCCCCTGCGTATAAAACCAGCAGATGCAGCTCCGATAGATTAAATAAATAAGAGCAGAGTGGAGGAGCGTCCAGGGGAGCAGCAGCTGTTACAGCGCGACTTCACTTTCTCCTCGTTCCCCAGGGACTGAACTCAAGGACGAGTGATGATATAAGATGGTTACCAAAAAAAAAAAAAAATGGCATCAAATATTTATGTTGAAGGTACAGAGGGTTCACATGGAGACGCACTGTACTTGGTTCAGAGCTTAATGCATTGTAAAGGTTAAAAACCATATGTAAATATACTGAAGGCTGGTCTCATCATCATCAATCTGCAAAGGTCACGTTCACAGCGGAGGTCGTTTAAAGCTCCAGAATAAAAAAAGGTAGACGTTTGTGTTAAAGCTCCTTCAAAATAAAGGTAGATGTTTGTGTTAAAGCTCCTTCAAAGTAAAGGTAGATGTTTGTGTTAAAGCTCCTTCAAAATAAAGGTAGATGATTGCGTTAAAGCTCCTTCAAAATAAAGGTAGATGTTTGTGTTAAAGCTCCTTCAAAATAAAGGTAGATGTTTGTGTTAAAGTTCCTTCAAAATAAAGGTAGATGTTTGTGTTAAAGCTCCTTCAAAATAAAGGTAGATGTTTGTGTTAAAGCTCCTTCAAAATAAAGGTAGATGTTTGTGTTAAAGCTCCTTCAAAATAAAGGTAGATGTTTGTGTTAAAGTTCCTTCAAAATAAAGGTAGATGTTTGTGTTAAAGCTCCTTCAAAATAAAGGTAGATGTTTGTGTTAAAGCTCCTTTAAAATAAAGGTAGATGTTTGTGTTAAAGCTCCTTTAAAATAAAGGCAGATGTGAAATGAAAGTATCAAAGCCTCAGTCCAGAGAGAAATGCACACAGCCTGTATTCAGAAACTGAGCCTTAAAAACCAGCTGTCAGGACTTCCTGTCACTTTCTGATGTCACAACAAAGCCCCGCCCCCTCACCACCTGGACAACACCATCCATCCAACAACAACTTGCAGGATTTGGCTTCTCTTGAGTGTTTTATTCTGAAATCTGCTCTGTTTTTTTTATTGGATCAGAAAACAGTCAGCCAATCAGAAGAGAGGCTCAGAACCTCATCCTCTCTTCTGATTGGCTGACACCGACCTGTTGTTACCAGAGCTCCAGAGAGAAGCTGAGAGAGGAGATGGAAGATAGTTTTTTTTATGGATCAAACCTTCAAAATAAAACACAGAAGAGGAAGAAAATATGGCACTTTCATACATTTAAGTTTAATATTTAATTTGTATTCCTATAAACCTGATTAATCCCCCAGTAGATCATACAGTAGATGCTGACTCATCATACGTGACGTATCATCTTCACTGTCTGAGCTGCTAATCTAGTATCAGATCTGTGGATCGGATCTCAATCCTCTCTAAATCTTATTAGTTTTACTTAAGAAATTAAAGCTCAACACTTTCACACTCTTAATTTTTTTTTTTTTTAAGCGTCGGCTTTATTCAAGTTAAAAACTGCTGAGACAGAGGAGGTTCGATCAGAGCTGAGCTAACGTCAGAGTGAGGAGAGAAGAGGATGAAACCTGAGCTGATAAAACCTTCATTGCATTGACGTTGATGCAGCAGCAGCAGCAGAGACACAGACACTTATTCCTTTTCTCCACAATCCCCCTCTTGCACTCATTCACTCACCCTCAGTGTTTCAGCCTCGTTCTTGAGCCGGTGGTTCTCCGAGTGCAGGTCTTTGATCCGGTGCTCGGCCTGACCCAGCTGAGCCTCCAGCTCGGCCTCCAGCTCCCTGCTCCCCTCCTGGAACTCCAGCAGCTCCTCGCGAGCCTCCTGACACCTGCAGAGCCAGAGAGAGGAAGGAGAGGGTTTCATGCATTAATAAATAATATTTTTTTATTTTATCTACAGCATCTCTACACATAAACAAACAAACACTCCTCATCTCATCCACGATTCGTCTCACTTGAGGATCAGTGAACTCTGGCGTTGTAATCACATTCACCACAGCTGCAGGAAACGTTATAAACCAGATTAAAGCCACAGACTGAGGCTGCAACACCAGAACAGTTTTAAAAACTCTGTTATTCTTTGACGATGACCTTCAGCGGGAACATAAGTGTAGTTTGGCCTCGTGGCTGCAGCAGATTATCAGATCATCCCCTATTAAAGAGGCAATTTTGGGACGTTTCAGAATCAGATTTATGACTCGGCTCAAATTTCATCAACTGAAGCCCGATGCCTCCGCTCCGGCCTCGTGGTTTCATTGTGTCACTTTCCGCAGCAGTCAAAACCGTTTCCATAAATCCAACACAAGAAAACTAGTATATAAAGTTGATAAAAATGAAATGTTCTGCCCTCCGACTCATGAACGTTTGATTCAGTCTCTGAAAATAACAGAGGAGATTAGAGTTTAGTTTGAACATAGATTGTGTATTTCTATTGCTGTTGCACAATGGATTTCCAGGAAAACTTCCCAATTAGCAACATCAGGTTTTCACTCAATAAATCATTTTATATTCATAATATTATAAGAATAACAATTACTTCATTAATCCCCTATGGGAAATCCATTTTCATTCATTGATTCATTATAACAATATCTGCAGAAAACATTAAATATCAATACATAATAGTATAAATCAAGATGAGGTTCAACCAATCAATGGTTGTGTGTTTCGTCTTCTTTTTGACAAATGGATTAAATACTAATGCAAAAGCAAAGAGTTTGAGACTATAGATTTAATGCTAAATGAGATTTTTGAAGGGCAAAATACTGGATGAACTGACAGAATAATCTAAAAAAAAATTCACTTCACTTTAAATCTTTAATAACGTCACGCTTTACTTCCAGAAATTCTTGTTTTAGCCGATCTGTACGCCCTTATTTTGAAAATTCTACCTACAGTTAAGGTTTTCATTTATTCTTAATGTTTTTATAGATTTTACTGTTCCTCCAATTGTTGGATTTCATTTCATTTTATGAGAAATCAACACTCTGATCTTTTATCTTTTGCTGAGCTTCAGTGCAAACTGAGCCTCTACCTCTGTGTGTTGTTCCTGTTAGAATAAACGCTGAATGAATGAATTAATGAGTAGAAATCCAGAGTCATTGTGTCACAGTTTTACAGCAGCTCAGTGTTTGACACGACAACAACAACAACATCGTCAGCAAACACTCGACCTTTAAGAAGCTGAACTCAGATCTGCTGCAGCAGCAACAACAACAACTGATGACATCACACGTCAGACTGTGAGTGAAACATGAAGTGATGGAGGAAACAGCTTTTCCAGGAGTGGAGGTTACGTAACCGTCTGTTGATATGACCATGCATGACCGCACACACACACACACAGACACACACACACACAGACAGGGATCTATAAATGGACTGAACCAGCCCTCGTGGTGTGTGTGTGTGTGTGTGTGTGTGTGTGTGTGTGTGTATGTGTGTGAGCTACAGAGCTGGAGGTGGTGGCACTGAGCCTGGAAATCCTCTATTTTTTTCAAATCTTACAAACGCTGGTCATGTTCAGTCGCCGTGGAAACTCAGTTGGACTTCACGACTTTGAACTGGTTCCAGTCTGAAGAGGCTTCACAGCGACTGGAGCTTCCTCTTCACACTCATCAGCTCACATTCAAAACACAAACAAGCAGCAGAACAACGTCTGATTCTGCTGCTCAATGTAACACTTCCAGCTTTAAAGGGATAGTTCAACATTTTGGCAAATTGGCCCGTTGCCATAATCCCTATAGTCATAGCAGTAGGTTCGTTACCTTTAATTGTCGGTGCAAGCTATTTTTAGAACGGCGGAGCAGAGCGGCGAGCTGCTCAGAGCTACACTACGGAGACTCATGGGATTATTTCTTGGTTTCCCTCATCAAACTCATCAAATACACAATGCAACAACTCCACAACACTCTGGTGGACAAGTTGTGACCTGCACATTCTCCACGCTATGAGATAATAACACAACGTTACCACACAGAGTTGTTTTAGAGGGAAGTTCATGCAAAACTGCTGATGCACGTTGCCGTCGGGGGCAGTTTTTCATCAACAGTCTCTGTATTTCCCTCTAAAACAACTCTGTGTGGTAACGTTGTGTTATTATCTCATAGCGTGGTGAATGTGCAGGTCACAACTTGTCCACCAGAGCGTTGTGGAGTTGTTGGATTGTGTATTTGATGAGTTTGATGAGGGAAACCAAGAAATCCCATGAGCCTCCGTAGCGTAGCTCTGAGCAGCTCACGGCTCTGCTCCGCCGTTCTAAAAATAGCTTGCACTGGCAATCAAAGGTAACGAACCTACTCCTATGACTATAAAAATGTTGAACTATCCCTTTAAAACTAAAAAGCTAATACGACGTTTAGTCCTTTATTTTAAACTTCCACGTGACAAAAAGCAACAATAGTTTGTAGAGTTTCATCTCTGGCTCTTTGACCCGTCTTTGTTTTTGGTTTCCTTCCTCTCGAGCTGCTGCTGTCCTACTTTCCTCGACAGATAGCGGCTAAATTTGGCGTTAAGTGTTGAGCAGGTGGTTGAGAAAAAGAGCTGAACGCCAACAATAACACACCTGCAGGCTGCGGCCGAAGACAAACACAGAAACGTTTCAGGCTTTAAAAACCAAACTAATGAGGTCAAAGATGATAAATGCCTGTGGTGGGAACTCACTGTGGTTGGTTTTCACCTGATATTGAATCTTGGAGCTTTGAAACTTCAGCCTTTGTGACGTAAAAACATCTGAACGAAACAAGAGTCGTTTTATGGCTCCACACAATCAGAGCCGCTGTGACCTTGACTGAAGGAAGCTCATTGTCTAGAGACTCTTATAGAAGTGTGTGTGTGTTGGGTGTGTCACTGGTTTCCAGGATGTTCACGTTCTCAATTAGTTGATTTTAATCAAGCGACTTTGCTCAAGCGAGATGAAGAGCCAAACCGGGCTAATTTTAGCAGCTTTTAAGATCATTAACCTGTCGAGTTGCGGTGAGAATAACACGGCAGAAACCTGCTCAAAGACACAAAGAGACATTCAAGTCTTTTTGTGTGTCTTTCTGATGTGAAAACTGAGCCGGGCGACGTCTCACTGACTGATGAGACTCGTCCTCCTGCAGAGTCAGGGCGGAGAGCTGAGAGCTGGAAACCAAACCGGCTGCCATCACTCTGAGTCTTTTAGAGGACGAACAACGAGCTGCCTCCACTCATCTGGACTCATTCACTCTCTCCTGCATCGTCTGGGGCCGTTTAGTGGCTGTTTTTGGTCAGAAACCGCAACCAGGGCGAGACGGACAGGATCCAGAATTCTTTGGATGCAACTTTCCGTCAAAATAAAAGCACCAAGCTAATTATTTAATGAATAGAAAGTACAAGAAGAGCCATTAAGTTAACCCTTTTATTTTATTGTATTTAATTGTAATACAAGTTATTGTCTATTTCAGTTCTATGTTTTATTTAACAGGCATTTGATGGTAGTTTTGCACATTATATCTGTAGTTTGTAAATGCATCTTTTCAATAAAGTTTGGGGCAGTGGGGACGAGAGAGATGCTTGCCATGCTCCATCATCATCACATTTTTCAGAGCAACAGAGGGTTTGTTTCTGTTTCTGATTTTCAGCCTCGTTACAGATGCAAATCTCTTTAAATGGGTCACAAATATTGACTCCTGGATGAGTCTGTCTGTCTGTCTGTCGGTGTCACCAAACGCAACACGAGCTGTTTACTTACCCTTTCTTGTACTTGAGGGACAGAGACTTCCAGAAGTCAATTTCCTCGTCTTTGGAGGAGAATTTCGGGATCATATCTGTTTCCATGGCAAAGAAATCTGCAGAGGAAGGAAGGAAGGAGGAAACGACAGCGATTACAATGAGATAAGAGAGAAAAGAGACGAGAAAGAGGAGTAAAAGTCAACTTTACAACATTTGAAGCTGCAAAAACATGAACTTGTTTCTATAAGCCTGAAATCTCCTGGTTTATAAAAATAAAAAAAGGCAGCGAACGTCTGAGGACACAACATGAAAACACTAAATCATCAAAAGCGCTGCCTCCAGACTCCCAGCATCCTCCAGGAGACCAACAGACGATATCTTCAGTTTGATAAACAAGTTGAAACAGGAGTCAGACGACAGCGTGCAGCAGCAAACATCTGTACTACAGTACAACATCAGCTTTTATTCCCTCTAGACTGAAGGAAAGTGCAGGTTTTAACAGAAAAAAAAAACACATTTTCCCCCCGAAGACGTTTACAAACCAGGAGCCTCGTTCATCATCATCACCACCACAGCAACTCGTAATTACACAGAAAACAACACAAAATGCTTCAACGAAAACCTGCTGAATCTCAGGAAACAAGGTGTTTGTCGCTATAAATGAACTCTTCAGATACAGATACACGTCTCAAACCGATCAAAACCTAAAAAAAACCCAAACCAGTGTCTCTTGCAGTCGAGCATGAAACCGGTTTGTTCCTTTGTCCCGAGCTGAACCCGACACCGAGCCGCCTCCACCTGCTCCACATCCACAGAACAAAGGTGACAGGACAAGGAGAGGCTGTTGTGGCTCTTTGCACAGATTTCTTTTAAAAAGCAGTTCACATCATTATACAGCGCTGCCCTTTCAGCCGACCTTCTCCTCCTCTTTCTCCTCTTACTCCTCCTCCTCGGAAACTGTAACTGAGCTGCTGCAACAGATCTACAGCGGAGGAACAACAGTGTACAGACCATAATAACCCCCCCCCTCCATTGAACAGTGAGTCAAAGTGGTGCCACAGAAATCAGTGTCTTGATTATTTCTCCTGCAGACTGAGGACCAACCATCCTGAGTTTGTAGCTC
Source organism: Decapterus maruadsi (assembly GCA_030347415.2). Classification (NCBI taxonomy): domain Eukaryota; kingdom Metazoa; phylum Chordata; class Actinopteri; order Carangiformes; family Carangidae; genus Decapterus; species Decapterus maruadsi. Next base: position 3,286,786 of record CM064888.1, on the reverse strand, counting down.
TTATTTAAAGGGATAGTTCAACATTTTGGCAAATCCTCCAATCACCATAATCCCTATAGCAGTAGGTTGCATGGTGCATGTTGTTTTGAGATCAGCGGGGCAGAGACGTGAGCTGCTCAGTGAACACAATGGAGGTGAACGGTACAAGTCCCCTGTCCGTCATCAAACTCATCAAATACACAATCCAACAACTCCACAACGCTCTGGTGGACAAGTTGTGACCTGCACATTCACCACGCTATGAGATAATCATGTAACATTATGAGACAGAGTTGTTTTAGAGGTAAATACATAGCCGGATAGACTACTCAGCTGATATTTACATTATTTTTCCTCTAGGGACGTCATTTCTGAATCAAACCAGATGGTTTTCAGTTCACCTGCAAAGTTTGAAGCCACAAAACCAACCAACCAAAACATACAGTGACTCAGATCAGTCCATTAAATCCTCACTAGTTCCACCATATGGAAACCAAATAACATGCATTTTGTTTGTGTTGTGCCATTACTGAAGAAATGATATGACATTTTAGGAAACTATTCATCTTATTGGGGAGCCCAGAGGGGCCCAGCAACAACAGATGCTTGCCCTACTTGTCCCCTGAGAGGTCAGTCCGGCTGTGGGTGGTCGTCGTGTCTGAAAGACGTCGAGTTTAAGTGCATGATGATGATGATAATACACAGAGAGAGGAGACGGGACAAGGTCGACAGATGCTTCTGTTGTGTCCAGAGTGACAGGAAATAAAGACGTGACCTCCAACAAGAGATGAGATCATCAACAGAAACAACCTTTCTGCATCATAAAGAAAGACTTCTGTTACACTCTGCGGTCCCTGAATAATTCAGCTTCAGTTTATATTCAACCATGTCACCCAGAGCCCGAGGCATTAAGTAGAGGAAAAGGCAAAACAAGCATCAATAAAGTGAGGACGATTCTTCACATTTTAAAAATAAACAAACACACAATTAGCCTACATTTGCCTACATGTAAAGTGCACGAGCTGATGTTACTGTTCGCCTATGGGTTCACGTGACAGCATGGCAGCCTGTGATTTAAATGTGGGTCAAGAGCTAGATGTAAATAAATGAAGATTTCACTATTAAATCTTACCATTTAACCAGATTAATATTAAATCTATAAGAGAGATGGTGGTTTTAATCCACAGCAGAGCTGACCCTGTTACCTCTGATCACCATCCATATTTAGAAACGAAATAAATCAACCAATATATCAATTGAAAAATATGTATTGCACTTAAAAAAATAAAAATATAACCATCGCTTTAGTATTATAACATCAAGCAGGACTGGAGACGACATGAATATCATCCGGAGCTGATGCTGAGCTCAGCTGTCAAAACTGGGTGTGCAAATCAAACCGTGAGCGAAACCAACGAGCAGCGATTTAAAAATAAACAAATAAATAGAATGGAATAAAAACCTTGCAGCGAAGATAAAACAGGATGAAGGATCGTGACTCACCTGAACATCGCCCCAAAACACCGACGAGGATCAGTCCATCCTGCTCCCGATGGTCCGAGGCTGAGCTGCTGCTGCCGAGGCCGAGGTCTCCTCCGTCTGATGCTGGAGCTGCTCCGCTCAGCGGGGCTTTTAAAGGGGCAATACACCCCAAAAACTAATATTACTTTGACCCAAGTTATTATTCCTGTTGCACTTCATTTAGTTTAGACAGTGAAAGCTTTGCATATCACACATTTCAAAATAAGCGGAAACAATTGTTTTTGTTGATAAATGTAGAAAAAGCAGAATACAAGGGTGGGAGAAAAAAAAACTGTTTTTGGGTGGATTTCCTTACGAATTCTGGTCTTCACGAGCTTCAATGCTGCGCGCGTGCTGCGCATATGACACAGTTAATGATAAATTAGCACAACCTGCTGGTCATCAACTAGAACAGGGTTTTATGGAACAGCTGTCTGATATTTGAAACATTTCACTGTATGGAATACACTCATAATTACATACATTAATAAATGTATAAATTCATAAACATAGCCATGAGATAAATTGGATGATAAATAAATAAATATGAATAAAATCTAAACACATTAATATAAAATTAAATAAAATGGAATATAAATAAAATGGCATTCCATATATGTAGGCAGATGGTAAATGGTGGATCAATTGTAAATAAATTCCAATTCCAATGTGTGTGATGTTGTGTAAATGCGTATGTGAATATACATGTTCCTTGTTTTTATCATGTGAAGCAATTTTAGCTGCTGTGGGCATGAAAAGTGCTATACAAATAAAGCCTGATTGATTGATTGCATGAAAAATAAAAATAAATGTAGGCACGTTACTTTTAAAAAGTGATTAGTTATAGTTAGTAGTTACTTTCTCCAAAAAGTAACCGAGTAGTAACTGAATAGCAACATTATAAAAGTAAAGTAAGCGATTTTTTTTTTTGGTTTGTTTTTTAAATAAAATGCTCAAATACGGAGGTTAGTTCCAGATAAATAGCTTTTCCGACTAGTTGATGGACTGAAAAAAAAACGGTTGTATTATTTTGTCACAGGACTTCATGAGTCAAGTAGACTGTAAAAATAAATAAATAAATAAATAAATAAATAAATAAATAAATAAATAAATAAAATAAAATAAAATAAAATAAAATAAAATAAAATAGGTCAAGTAACGGCGAGAAAGTAGCGCCGCCGCCGTTAGTAACGCCACTTGTACGTCATCATCGCTCTACGTAAGGACGTCCAGTGCTCTAGACCTGACTGACCCTGTTGCCGTGGTAACCAACAGAACGCGGAGGAGCAGCCCACCCAAACATTGCAGAAGAAGGAACCGCGGACCTGAGACAACATGGCAGCTCCGCAGAAAGACAGCAACAACTTCACGTGGGAGTTCATGGTGTCGGAGGAGAAGCCGGACATGGTGACCATGTTCGACGTGTTTAACCGCAGAGGGAGAGAGGTTCGTACCGGAGCCTCGGGGACTTTTATCCGTGGGCTAAAGTAGCCCGGACGTCACGGTAACGGTTGACCGGAAGTGCTTCTCCCCCAACTTCCCCCCAAAAAACAAAACAAAACAAAACAAAACAAAAACTTTCGATGAAGTCCAGAAACATTCGTCAGTTGTCACTAATAGTCACTAATAACACACAGTGGAAATATTACAACACAAAAGAGTCCTGTATTTGGAATATCATTCAAGCTAAAGCACGACAGGTGCAATCAGGATCAGTCCTTCAAAATAAAAGTAACTAATACAGAAAAATAGTTCATGTCACTGTACTATCATGTGATATTATTAGTTTTTTTTTTTTTTAACCTTTTAGCTGGTTGGACTATGAAGAAAACCAGCACCAAATGAAACACATTCATAGTATCTGTATACCAAATAGCTGAAGGTTTGTAAAGACTCAGAAAAGGAAGAAATACCCCCTGTCCAGATCCCACAGTGACTTTGTTTAACTTAAAGATACTTTTAAACAATAAAACAATAATTTAAACTGGTAAATCCCTATATTTGAGAAGCTATTTTACATTATTTTGTGTAACTTATACTTTTACTGAGGTAAAACTCTTGAGTACGACTTCTTCTTTATGAAGGATGACATAATTAGTTGTTAGAGAAAATGTTGCATCTGTGTGAAAGTCTAGTTTTTCAGACTTAAACCAAACGAGAACTTTTGTTTTTCCCCCTTTGTACATATAACTATCTGTAAACAGGCTTTAGAATAAATGCAGTTTATTATCTCAGCACAGTCCCCCCTTCTTTCCTCCTCCTACTGGTTTTCATTACCTGAATTACAAGCCCGTCCTGGCCTGTGATTGGCTCGTGGTGCATATGTAGCTGCAGCAGCAGGAGAACAAAAGGGGGTTTCTAGGATATAAGCTTTAATAAACAGTGAAGTGAAGAAGCTCGACGAGGATTCACTCACTCAGGAGTCAGAGATGGAGAGAAGTGACCCAATAAACACAGAGGAGAAGAAAGAGGAGGAGACTGGGACTAGTTTATTTCACCAACTAATGAATCAGAGGAAGGATCTGGACGATGGCGAGGTGGTTTTTATGTTCACTTTTTAGACATGAGGTGAAAGTTTGATAGTTTTCTCATTGATTATTGAAACTTTTTAGATCATGAAGCTCCTCTGCTGACAGCTGCTGATTTGAATGTGTTGCATTTTAGCTCATTAGCCTCATAATTTAACTGTGCAGGAGATAACCATCCTCCCTTTGTGCATGTACGTGTCTAATATGTGACAGAGGCTCTGCGGGTGTTTCAGGACTTCTTGTCTTGTCTTGTCCTCTTTTTTCTCTTTCTCTCTCTCTGCAGAAGATCGTGCTACAGCGGCTGATTGTAATTGCCCGGCTCCCCCACGATCTCGCTGACAGGACAGAACTGGGAGGTCAGCCAGCAATTACCTTAGAGCCACGGAGAGCCAGAGCAGCAGCGGCAGCAGCAGCTCACCGCTTCATAATAATAAGGCTTCGCTATTTCACCGACACAATCCCCTCATCCTCGGCAGCGACCCCGTCACCTCCTGCTAATTTGATCCAGTTTTTCCTCCAGGGGCGGAAACGAAAGGGGATAGTTTTTGCTTTAATGTTACAAATGAATAGATATGTGCTTTGTATTTTGCAGAAATGTGCAAACTCTATATTTCCACAGTTGCCAGAGGTTGAATTTGAACAAGAAAGCAGTAAAAAAGGCTCTTGTTTCACTCGTCTGAGCCGTTTTAGAGCTTTCACACCTCCGTGTCCCTGCAGGAGCTTTGTGTTGCTGCTTTTCAATGAGTTCTCCCACAGTGATTAGACAGAAGTTACTATAAAAGCCCCCAGAGTGTGTGCTGTGTGTTGACAACAGAGCTGCTCTTTCTTTCTTTCTTTTACGTGGTCGTCAGGATGCTTAGCCGACACGTTGTTCTGTTTGTTTCCCACGCAGCTCATTACGAAAAACTCAACTTTCAGCTCAGCAAACAGTTCATCTGGGATCAATTGACCGGCCTGCTGTTGATCTACCCGTCGCACCTGCTGCACGTCATCGAGGTGAGTTTCCCTCCGCGGAAAACGTTCACGCACGAAGCTTCACACTCACAGTAGTTTGTTGTGTTGCTCTTCTTCCAGTCGTCCAGAGAGATTCTGCTTTCTGTTCTCAGAGACCTGCAGCAGCAGACACACAGGTAACCGTTTGATCTTGAACTTTCCTGAGCATGTAGAGGAAGTAGATTTAACCCTCTCACTCCCAGGACTAAAGCTGTGTTTGTGTACGACTGGTACTTCCACTCATCAGCCTCTAATCAGACTTTTCCTTTAAAAACAGTGACACAGGAACTAGTCAGAGGGTTTCTGGTGATATTTCTACCTTCACTGGCATCACAGTCATCATTAAATAACATCTTTATCATCTTCGTCATTAAAAAGAGACCAAACTGATGCTCACATGTTGGTTGGATTACTTTAAATAAGGACCACGATGATTTACCTCCTCTCTTAGTTCCCGACTCGGAGCTGCAAAGGTGGTGTTCATGGCTCACGCCCCTCAGAGCAGGTTGTTCCAGCAGTGGAGCTACAAGGTTCGTCCTTGTTTCTTTACTTCTGCACTGAGACAAACACACACACACAGAGTGAGACAGTTGTAACCTGTTTCTGTACCTGTGGACGTCGCCTGAAGGAGCTGGATGCAGACCAGGTGACCGGAGACCCTAAAGCCAGAGGACACGAGGACGAGGAGGAGCAGAGCACGGAGAGTCTGGTCTGCAGCGTCCTGTCGGATCTGCAGAGTCTGAGCCAGCACCCGGAGTTATCCAGGGAGGTGAGTTCAACATTTTGGCAAATTGGCCCACTGCCATAATCCCTATAGTCGTAGCAGTAGGTTCGTTACCTTTAAATGAGCCTCCGTAGTGCAGCTCTGAGCAGCTCACGGCTCTGCTCCGCCATTCTAAAAACAGCTTGCACCAACAATGCCAAAATGTTGAACTATCCCTTATGGCAATGGGCCTATTTGCCAAAATGTTGAACTATCCCTTTAATTCCCTCTCAGATTCTCCCTGGATCCGTTCTGGATGAGACCCCGGAGCTGATCGTGTCTCCGGAGGTTCTGGAGAAGCTGCTGGGCCGAGACGAGCTGCAGAGTCCACGTCAGTTCCTGCAGCTTTACGACTCGCCCTTAAACATCAGGATGGAGTTTGGTGAGAAGAAGAAGAAGATCAATAAGAAAGAACAACTTCCTGTCGCGATCTGAAACTAAACTTCTCTGTGTTTCATGTTGTGCCTCCTCCACAGGACAAGTGATCGGCAGCCGCTGCCTCACCAGGGTCTGAAGGTCAAAGGTCAGAGCTCATCATCACACTCGCAGAATTGCTCATTCACAACAGAAAAACACAGGAAGTCCAGAGTAATATAAAAAAAACATTTTAATAGTTTCAACATTCGGATGAGGATTATCTTTTTTTTTTTTTTCTCTGTAATTATTATTTTATTTTACACTGTGTTCCACTTGGTGACCGGGAGCTAGCATGTCCAAGAAAAGGCATTTCCTCTTTCTTCACTCCAAACTTTAAAGAGTCCACAGCATCACTACAGTTTGACACAAAGAACTTTTTTAAGTCTGAAAAAAATTCCTTGATCACATATTTGTGTTCCCTTTTTTTTTTTTCATTTTTCTTTAAATCATTATAATTATTATTATTTTGGCCCCCGTTACTTGGAACTTAAACTGAAGCAAAAAAATTAAAATAAAACAAAACTAAAAAAAAAAAAAAGAGAAGATGGTTGGAGATGTAGTCGCTGCATGTACCACAGTGTCATCTACAAACTGTACGCATTAAAACAAACCTATTGCAGCACAATTAAGATTTTTTTTGTTGTTGTTGCTTGTTGTATGATTTCAGTGTGAATCCTCAGAGCAAAGGATTGTGGGTACAAAAAAAAAACACAGTCTCCTCTTTATTTTTTTGATTCTCTGTTTTGAGTCTGATGTGCTTTTTCTCTTTTGATTTCTCAGATAAAACGGGCGGCGGTTACTGCATCGATGACGAGAGAGAGAGGAGGCGAAAACAAACAGTTAAACATGGACCGAGGGGACGAGCACTGACTTCTTCTTCTTCATTTTTGCAAAAAGGTCGATCGTTTCACTTATTATAAAAAATAAATACAAGCACATTTAGATCAAAGGACCAAAGATGAGACATTATTTTTCATAGGCATGGTTCAAAAAGCATGCTGCTGAGTTTCACACAGGACAATGTCGAATCAAACAACCCCCCCCCCAAAAAAACAAATTAGGACTGACACACTTTTTATTTTTTCATCAACCCCCCGCCCGCCCGCCCGCCCCTCCCCCTTCACCCTCTGTCACTGTCACTAAGTCCACGACACACACACAATCCGCCTGTATCACCACCTACCAGGTGAACTCCACCGATACATTCACCTACGTGTTTTCAATAAAAAGGCCTTCGCACGTCGTTGTCGCCGCCGCCGCCGCCGCTCGCTTCAAAAGCTCTAACACTGCTAAGCCGTGACTCCACGACTTGTCTCTGTTCGACAGGGCTGCTGTTAATAAAGTTTTTTTTTGTATTTGTCGGATTGATACTCTACTGTATGTACAAGGCTCGATCGAAGGGTTTTAGTAGAAAACGAAGAGCGGCACGTTGTTCGCAGACAGAGCGTTCACCTCGACACAGTTTTTACTTCTTGTATTAAAAAGTAGAAATACTGATGAGAGCATTTGATGCTTGAACTCAGCTGCTGTGCTGCGATTCCTCTGATTAGTATTTTGATCATTATAGTTCTCTTTGTTCTGAGCGATAATAAACTAGAGTCGAACAAAACACTTGGAGCTTCAAGTAATTCTTTTTTTTTTTCTTCTCTATTCTCACATTTTATGCTCCAAATGATCAACTAATGAACTGAGCCAATAATCAATAGTGAAAATAATCATTTTTTGTAGCCCTGTTTGGTAGAAAAAGTTCATTTTTCAACTGTTTTGCTTGTGCAACAACGTCTCATATCTCACTCTGTCTCTTTTAACAAGCCGTTTTAATTATTATAAAACCTATAAACTACTCTGAACCTGGAGCCTACGGTGCGTCGGTGCCGACAGATCTACTGATCTACTGAACCGTTGTTTAGTTTTTACTGTGCGAAGTCTACTCTGTGGTATTTTTGTGTCGGTGCGGCGTTATTGTGCTAGAACCAGCGACATTATAACATCATCTGTACAGAATAATCTTATAATGTTCGTCATCATTTATAGTTTTCAATACAGTATTTGTATATATCTATCTATATATATATATTTATTTATATATATATATATATGTGTGTGTGTGTGTAAATTTCTCCCCTGTCATTATATACACAACACTTATGTACAGAGGTTTGAGTATTTACAAAAGTCCTGTCGCACTTTAACACAGAGGGAGGTGGAGCAGCGCGGTGACGTGTCGCGAATCCTCTCAGGACACAAAAAAATAAAATAAAATAAAAATCGGGAAAAAAAATCGTACAAATCTGGATAGGTCACAACAAAAACCCACCGCAAGGCAAATAACAAACTGCTGCTGTCGAACGCAAACCTCGTTACTCCAGTTTCACTTCTCTCAAACCTCAAAACGTCTGGTTCCTGAAAAGGTTTTTTTAATCGACAGCAGGGAGAATTCTGGTCCCACGATTTTTTGTTGTTTTGGTTTTTGTTTTTTGTTTTTTGTTTGTTGTTGTTTGTTTTCCCCCTAAATCCTCTGATGAGATTCATGTGTAGTGGAAACAATCACAGCTCCTCACACCTAGTAAAAAGTCTTCAGAAATATATCTGTATAAATACTCTCATCAAAATAAACACATATTATACACATTTCTTTGCACTTGCCTCTGGTTCACTAATATAAGACCAAAAAAATATCAGCATCATCAGACGGGGTTTCCTGCGGACTGAGATGAGGAGGAGGCGGCGGCTGAACGTCCAGCTGCAGCGACAGGAAACAACAGCGCTGAGTTTAAAATGTTTCCCTTTCTTCTTCAGCGCTTTGTTTCTCTGAGCGTTGAGTCAAGACTGGGTTCAGTTCGTTGCTATGATATGATGGGATGTTTAAAAACCTCAGGACTGCATCTTGTGACTGTTTCCTCTGACGACGACTCTCCCGTACGGAGGCTGAAGTGTGCCACCAGTTATTGTTTACAGTATAATATACAGTAATTATTCAATATTATATGATTTAAACAAAATCTGTTAATTCTAATGTTTATTTTATATATTTTCTTCTGACTCACATCTGTTTTGATGAACATAACGAACATTTAGCAGGAAGAGAACCAGATGTTTCCCCGGTGGAGACCAAATCTGGAGCTAAAAACCGTCGTAATATTATATATTATTATCATAATATTGTTGTTCCTGCCTCCTTATCTGCTTCAGTAGGTGATAATATGTCAGTTTTAAGTCTGCAGGTTGTTTCTAGTGGCATTTAGATAAAGAAAAATAATAAATATTTTAATAAAAAATTATGATTTCATGATTAAATTTTAAAAATGAATGTACAAAACTAATTTTAAACATTTTTTCTTATATTTTGCCATTCACTTGTGTGTCTTTATATCATATTCCATTACATTTCTTTTTGTCATGTCTAAATAAATGCTCATATAAACATTAAATGAAGTTTGTGTCAGTTTTGATTGTTGGTAAATCTATAGATCAGTGTTTAAATTCAAAAACAGTCAGATTATCAATTGTTTTAAGAATTGATTGGACAACTATTATTATTATAATAAATTATATAATATATTATTACCTAAAGTAAATGATTTGATGGCACACTCCAGACTCCTCAGGAACAAACCTTCACATTCTCGTCTTCCTCTTTTCTTTCTTTAAACCGACACTAATCCTTCCTTTTACTGAGGAAAATGAAAAACCCCGTGTAACTTTTTCTTGCTGCCAAAAATAACTTTGATTAATCACGTGGAGTTTTTCATTGTTCCTTCCATAACCAACGGTTTTATATCTCATATATAAATGAATCTACGTGGACTGCATTCGGTCTGAGGGAAGAGGTTTCTGTGTCGTTCTCCTGCGGATACAAAATTATGATTTGATCTGATTTTTTTTAAACGTTAATCGTCATCATATACTCTGAAAATGTACAGTATATAAACAATAAATATTCAGTGATCGATATCCTGATGTAAATATAGAGAAACGTGTGTGTGTGTGTGTGTGTGTGACTGGCTGGGCGCTGAAGCTCTTTGCAACCTGGTAGATAATTTACCTAAATATCTAAAAACAACATGCATTCCTGTATTTTTTGTTTTGTTTTTACGCTCCACGACACCAACCAACAGTGCAACATCATCATAGTACAATCACCAACACACACACACACTAACAAAACACACACACACACGCACGCACACACACTCACAGTGAACGCTCAAGGTGGGGACAGAAATTCGGGGGGGTTTTGTTGCCACCACGTGCCAGAGCGAGGCGTTTCTACGACGACGACGACACCCCTGAGGAACCGAGGAGAGAGATAAAGGAGAAGAAGAAGAAGAAGTTGTGGGTTGTTGTGTTGCAGGACAGATGTTCAGTGTTGTGTTGTTGTTCGTCCGTCTAAAAGTCATTCATGAGAAGCAGCAGCAGCAGCAAAGAGCACTCGTTCCTCCCAGCAGCTTGTCTCCAGTCTCATATGTGTGTGTGTGTGTGTGTCTGTGTGTGTGAAGTTAAAGGCAATATTGCAAAGTGAGTCAAAAAATAAGGCCAAAAAAAAAAAAAACATAAAAAATTAAATTAATGAAAAAAGAAAAAAAAACAACATATTTTCCAGCCATTTTCCAGCCAACGTACAAATGTCCAACAGTCCCCTGAACGCACCGTCGCCAACACCTGGTTGTGATTCTTCGAGCCGTGTTCACCTTGTTGTTGTTGTTGTTGTTTTACTGAGCAGAGGAGCCGGTTCCTCCACAGGATGGAGAACAGGACGGAGGCGCACTGCAAAAACTCTGAATCTATCCAAGAATATCCGTCTTATTTCTTGTCAAAACGTCTCAATTTTAGTCAAAACGAATCTCTTCCCGCTTAGAATAAGACTCATCACCTAAAAATATACTTGTTTTTAGATCATTTTCACTTAAAATCAATTGAAATAAGTAGAAAAATCTGCCAGTAAAAGCAAGTTTTTGTGCTTGTAATAAGATATCAGATTTTTCTACTTATTTCAAGTGAAAATATGCTTGAAAAAAGTAAAAAGTGTCTAAAAACAAGCTACTTTTTGAGTCTTATTTGAACTATAATGGGATTTGTTTTGACTAGAAATGACATTTTAACTAGAAATAAGACAAATATTCTTGGTAATATTTTGAGTTTTTGCAGTGTGAGACGATGGAGGTGGTAGGGTGGGGGTGGGAGGAGCGACATGGTGCAGCAGTAGCATTGTGTTTCATTTAATCAGCCGGTGGGAAAAAGGAGGAGGGCAGGAGGAGGAGGAGGGGGGGGAGGAAAAGGGTGAGGTTTGTGTGGTGTGAGGTGAGGTGAGGCGAGGAACTCAGTGGCATCGTATCATAGCACCGTGCTCTCAGACTCTTCCTCCGACTCGGCCCGGTTGTTGCTCAGCTCGAGCAGCGCCACTGAGTTCCTGAAGGGGGAGATGTGGGGCAGGTCGAGGAGGCCGTCCAGCTCCATGTTGATGACGGGGATGTCCAGGTTGCAGAGGGAATCTGACGGAGCAGAGAGACACAGAGTGAGACACACAAACGATCGATCGATCAATGCCGGTGGTGGTGGATGATGTTTGAGTCGTCAGCGTGAATAAATAAAACAAATGCATGACAGGGATGCACGATATAGATAAATATAATAATAATACATCTAATTCATCTGCAGCCTCCTGGATTCACTGACTCTTTGCACCAGATGTTGAACCAGCTGCAGGGATTTTACTCGGCTCTGACGCAGGCTGATAAAGTCGAGCTGCTGGACGATACGATAACAGACGGGTCAGAACTGAGGTCGTTCTCCTGTGGGCGTCGTCATGTCGAAGCTGGTTATTCAGTCAATTTTAAATGTAAATGTAGGATAGATTTATATTAAAGCGATATTCTGAAGCGTTTTTGTTGCAAATATCTAAATAAATGTGATCTAATTGGAATAATTTGTGCTCGGTGACTCAGTGAGTTTTACAGCTGCAGTCGTGTGTTCAGTTATAAATCAGGATTTAATGGTTTTTGCATCAATAAAATCTGAGACTGGTTTTAATTAACTGATGCTGCAGAGTGTGAGATATTCAGACTTTTTCAAAAACACTGGATCCTACAACTCCCACAATGCACCAGCACTGCAAAAACTAAAAATCTTACTAAGAATATTTGTCTTATTTCTAGTCAAAATGTAATTTCTAGTCAAAACAAATCCAATTATACTTAAAATAAGACTCATCACATTTAAAAAGTAGCTTGTTTTTAGACACTTTTGACTTTTTTTCCTGATTTTTTTTTTCAAGTTTTTCTTTCTTATCACAAACACAAAAAACTGACAGATTTTTCTACTTATTTCAAGTGAAAATGACTTTGAAACAAGTGAAAACTGTCTAAAAACAAGCTAATTTTTTAGGTGGTGAGTCTTATTTTAAGTGGGAAGAGATTAGTTTTGACTAAAATTGAGACATTTTGACAAGAAATGAGACAAATATTCTTGAAAAGATTTTGAGTTCATGAGATCATATAGTATTTGTACTGAAAATGAGAAAACAAATGTTTTTTAAGTGTGAACTCATAACAGATAAATTGAAATATTTTGGCTTAGCGACCAATGATTGATTGGAAATTGGTAAAAAAAAATAATAATAAAAAAAGTCAATATCGTGCATCCCTCAGTCTGTTCCACCTGATCACATCATGACCAATGAGCAATAAAAACACAATCAGAAACCAAAGGATCAATAATGCAGTGAGTGATAAACTGACACATCGACCTCAGTGCGACACAAACACCTGGAACATCTGTGGAGGATGACTGATGACCCACAGTGTGATGGACACGTGGCACAGACAGGAAGTGGGCAGTGAGGAGGGGAGGGGGGCAGTGACTGTCAAAGCTGGAGGAGCGGGGGCAGGGAGGGGGGGGGGGCAGCTGGAGCAGGGCATTATGGGTAGGAGTCAGGCGAGGCGTCCACCGTGTTGTGTTTTTAAGCCATGCATCAGTCTCAGCCGCCATGCAGACGGGTTAAAGGTGGACTGTGGGGTCTCAGGGTCGCCATGTCTGGGATCGGACTGGAGGAGAGCGAGGGGGGGGGGGGCGAGCGTGGAGGGAGGGGGGGGTGAGGCTTTAACACAGGAACTCCTGCTTACCCTCTCACACACAGAATCACACTGAACCTGTGGCCTCATACCGCTGCAGTGAGACAACGAGAGCAGGCGACAAGAAGGAGAGTTAGACCAGAACATCATGAGAACCTGTCGCTGCTGACGAGGGGGGGGTCGGGGGGGTTAATTAGTGTTAAATATTAATTATCAAGAGATTTCAAACAGGTTCTCAACAGCCTGAACCTAAAAAACAAGAACTCATTTGTTTGTTGTCAATAATGAAAAATACAGAATAATACTAGACTTAAATATTAAGAATGTGAAATATTTAACATGTGGCCACATCTGTTATTGAACATCTAATACAACTTATACAGCCGTGGAGATAATTACAGTAAGAGACCACTTCAAAATGATGAGTTTCTCTGGTTTTACTATTTATAGGTATGTGTTTGAGTAAAAAGAACAGTTTTGTTTTATTCTATAAACTACCGACAACATTTGTCCCAAAACTGAAATAATAATATTGTCATTTAGAGCATTTATTGGTCAAAAATAACAATAATAACGTGAATAATAATAATGATGAACATTTGTGAAAGTGGTCACGGCTGTACATGTATAATCCATCTAATGTTTCTGATAATTTAGTGATAAATCTTTGATTAATTGATCCATTCCAGATGTTTTCTCCATCATTAAAGGTTAACTGCACCTGTCAGATTAATCAGTTTTAATTATTAAGTATACATGTGCATCTCAATAAATTAGAATATCATGGAAAAGGAATTCAGTTCTAAAAGTGAAACTAATACTTTATAGAGATCCATCACACATGGAATGAAGACCTAAAATTCAGTATCTCAAAAAAAAAAAATTACTCTGGGATTCCTTTTCCATGGTATTCTAGTTTCTAGAGCTGCACCTGTATAATAAAGTATAAATGTATATACAGTATAGTAGTTTGTGTAGTACTGGTCTCTGTACCTGTGGACATGCTCTCTCCAGGAGACAACCCGTCCAGGAGACCTGCCTGGTGCTCCAGAGGCTGGGGGCTGGAGCCGGGCGTGGTGGGGGGCTGAGGGGGGGGTAGGCTGGGCCTCTGCCGCGGCGGCTTGGGGGTGGGCCGGGCCTTGGTGAGCGTCCCGGCCAGCGAGGGCGGAGAGGAGAGGGACGGGGTGGTGGCGGCCTGGATCTGCCCCGGGGAGCCGATGGTGGCGTAGCCCTGCGGGTAGCTGAAGCCGTAGGGGGACGGGGTGCTGGGGGGGGTGGGGGACAGGCTGACCGGGGACGGCTGACCCGTGGACTGGTCGGACATGGCGCCGGTCTGACAGTACGGGACTTTAGGAGGGATGGGCGCCAACTTCTTAGCTGGGGAGACAAAATATGTAAATATTATAGAGCTCGGTTGCAGTGAGTTTTTCAAAATAAAAGCACCAACTGAAGCTTTTTCTTGTCTTTAACATCCTGCAGCTCCTGTTATCTACATGCACTTCTATCAGACTTCACAAAATATTTAAATATTATAGAGCTCAGGTGCAGTTTTTCAAAATAAAAGCACCAACTGAAGCTTTTTCTTGTCTTTAACATCCTGCAGCTCCTGTTATCTACACAAACTTCTATCAGACTTCACAAAATATGTAAATAATATAGAGCTCAGGTGCAGTTTTTCAAAATAAAAGCACCAACTGAAGCTTTTTCTTGTCTTTAACATCCTGCAGCTCCTCTAATCTACACACACTTCTATCAGACTTCACAAAATATGTAAATAATATAGAGCTCGGTTGCAGTTTTTCAAAATAAAAGCACCAACTGAAGCTTTTTCTTGTCTTTAACATCCTGCAGCTCCTCTAATCTACACAAACTTCTATCAGACTTCACAAAATATGTAAATATCATAGAGCTCGGTTGCAGTTTTTCAAAATAAAAGCACCAACTGAAGCTTTTTCTTGTCTTTAACATCCTGCAGCTCCTGTTATCTACATACACTTCTATCAGACTTCACAAAATATGTAAATATTATAGAGCTCAGATGCAGTTTTTCAAAATAAAAGCACCCACTGAAGCAGCAGGAGTCGTCCTTCACGTCCTGTTATCTACATGCACTTCTATCAGACTTCACCTGTTAAATATCATCAAGCTTTATGAAGCAGATTTCCTGTAAAAAATCTTATAAATCTCCCTCCAGGAACAATAAAGAATAAATCATAATGAATAAACCCGACTTTATCATTTCACAGAACACAGTTAATTTAAATAAATTGAATAGGCAAAAAAAATATCTTAATAGATATCACTATGAAACTTTCCCAGTTTGTTATGTAGATAAAAACTAAGAAAAAATGTATTGCAAGTTTCCTGAATTTTATATTTATATATGCAAATGAGATGCTGACTCATTAAATACAGGTGAAAATCAGTACCTCTCCTCAGGGTGTGAGGACTGTGGTCCGAGAGCTGCGACTGCCCACAAGAGGTCATCGCTGCCTGGAGTCCCTTCTGTCCGATCACTGGAGACAGCTCCTTGTTCTTCAGGGTGCTGAGGAGGACACACACACACAGACACATGCACACGTTTTACAAATCAACAGCCTCCTCCGTGCACCAGGCTTCATCAGACTCTCAGCTCCGTCTCTCTGGGCGAGTTAAAGAAACATGAGACCATCCCATAGTTCAATGTCAGAGCGACCACTGCTGCAGACGGACATGTGCTCTAACGCTGTGATGCAGCAGAAGCAGCTCAGAAATCCCAAATGAAGCCCCGATGGATGGCTTAATGATGGATTTTATGTACTTTTTTTTCTCTTTTTTTCTTTTGCAGCGCAGCCAGAAAGCCAATGGGAGCCGACGGCGCCGAGACCCGAAGGTCAGAACAGAACCAGTTTGTACTGAGCAGCAGATGAGACGTGGATGGATGAGTGAAGCTGCTGCAGACGACAAGCATCTCTGGGATTTCCTCTGATACCTGTGACAACACCACGATGATGATGATGATGATGATGATGTCACTAACTCACACTGCTTTTCCGTTTTGTGTTTATGTTTATGTTGCGTTCAATATTCAAGGTCTGATCTCGCAGCTTCTCTCTCACCACCGCTGGCATGACTCATTAACACCCACTTTTCATAATGCTATTCAACTGAAAGCTTCTCTGAATTTCCTTTGTTGCCTGGCAACCGGCTCCTGAATATTATTATCCTCCCGGCAACATGGAAAGTTATGGATGGATCGCAGCATACAGTACAGTGCAGTGCAGTGCAGTGCAGTCGGCTACATGTGCTATTAAATTAAATTAAAGATGGATTTTGATAATGGAATTCCTGAAGCGCATTGATTTTCCATGACTGACGGTTTATAAAAAGACGGAGGAGGAAGAAGACGGCGAGAAGGGGGGGAGAGCGGCGGTGCTGTCCTATCGGGAGTGTCTTAATCTCAACCCCCCTCCTCCCCTCTTCCTCATCTCATCTCATCCCTCGCTCTCTCTCTTCATTTGTGTGTGAGTGGTGTTGGACAGTGGTGTAGTTTATTTTTTTGTAGTGAGTATTCTGCTTTTTAGGTGGGTAAACTGTTCTTGTATCACTGGTGGTTCTCAAACTTTTTTACATCAAGGACCCCAAAATTGACACAAATTAGACCATGGACCCCCATTGGACAACATTTTGAAGCAAACACCAGAAATACACAAACAATCAATGTACGTTTAAATTAGGCATACATTTTTTGAAAGATTATGGAGAAATTTCCGGAAAAAAGTGGTACAATTTCTCCAAAAAAGTTTAAACATTTCTAGACAAGAAGTGGTAAAATTTCTATAAAAAAAAATAGTAAAAAGGTTTTTTTTTTAATTGAGAAAAAATAGTAAAATTTCTCAAAAGAATTCTAGAAAAAGTGGTAAGATTTCGCAAATTTTTTTTTTGAAAAAAGTGGTAACATTTCTAAAAAATAAAAATAAAAAAAAAAGTGTAAAAAGTTTTTTTATTGAGAATAACCTTGTAAATTTCTAAAAAAAAAAGATTCTAGTAAAAGTGGTAAAATTTCAAAAAAAAAAAAAAAGTAAAAAGTTTGTTTTTTATTGAGAATAACCTTGTAAAATTTCTAAAAAAAAAAAATTCTAGGAAAAGTGGTAAAATTTCTAAAAAAAAAAAAAAAAAAAATTAAAAAGGTTTGTTTTTTTAATTGAGAATTCTAGAAAAAGTGGTAAGATTTCGCAAAAAAAAAAATTAGAAAAAAGTGGTAAAATTTCTAAAAAAAAAAAAAAATGGTAAAAAGTGTAAAAATTTCTCAAAAGCAAAATGTGGCAAAATTTCTCTCAAAAGAAGAGGTAAAATTTCTTGAAAAATTGAGAATAAACTTGTAAAATTTCTCAAAAAAAAAATCTAGGAAAAGTGGTAAAATTTCTCAAAAAAAAAAAAAAAAAGTCAAACAATAATTAAAAAAGTGATAACATTTCAGAAAAAAAAGTTTAAAAAAATTCTAAGAAAAAGTGGTAAAATTCCAAGAAAAAGTTGGGGACCCCATTGAACCGTGTCAAACCTCTTACTTTGAGAACCATTAACATTAACTTCAGTTGGATAGTTTTGTTGTACTGGGTTTACACTGAGTACCTGAGTATCACATCACTGGTGTTGGAGGAGGAAGAGGAGCTCTGTATTTACCTAGTCAGCTTGGCTCCTCCTCTCTCTCGGCTACAGGCACAGGCTGCCCATGGGGGGGGGGCAGAGAGGGGGGTGTTGGGGGGTTTGGGGGAGCCCAGGAACAGGTCGTGACGAGTCAGAACGAGCGGGGGTTTGATGTAGAGGGATGTGGAGGAGGAGCCGTTGGTCTCGGCATGCGGAGGAAGAGGAGAAAGAGGAAGAGGAGGAGGAGGGGGGGGGGCGTCGGACAGGGAGTTCTGCTTGGGGAGGTGCAGGGAGCTGGGTTTGGGGTTGGAGTTCACGTCAAGCGGCTGAGGGGACGGGCACAGGGAGTGGAGGTGGGGTGTCGGCGGCGGCGGGCTGTAGCCGGAGCGGCGTGGGGGAAGAGGCGGGGACGGGCCGGGGGGGGCAGCGGCAGCAGCAGCGGCGGCGGCAGCAACGGAGTCGGGGCTGGGGGCGACGGGAGGACGCATACCCGGAGGTGCACGGGTGTAGAAGTGGTGGTGGTGGTGGTGAGGGGGGAGCGAGAAGGAGGAGCAAGAGGAGGAGGAAGAGGAGGAGGAGGAGGAGGGGTAAGGGGGGGGCGGCCTGTCCTCCTCGGGGGAGGGGTAGGCGTAACAGGAGTCCGACCAATTGGAGGAAGCATCGTCCGAGCTGCAATGATAAAAACGTCAAAGTTTTATGGGGGGAGGGGGGAGGTGGGGGGGGGGGGCTGAGCTGAAGTATTGATTATTTATTGAGTTTACGTCGGGTTCATTATGAGGGAAAGGAAATCAGGTGGTTGTTAAAGGGATAGTTCAACATTTTTGGCAAATTCTCCTATCGCCATAACCCCTATAGTCATAGCTGTAGGTTTATCTTTAAAGGGATACGCCAACATTTTTGACCATGACAAACAGATTAGACATCTATGACTATAGGGATTGTGGCGATAGGAGAATTTGCCAAAATGCCAAAAAAACTATCGCTTTAATTATCGTATCAGGAAGGAGGAAGAAGAAGAAGAAACAGGAAGTGCTCATGAGGGTTTTGTGTGGCTTTCAAAATAAAAGAGATTAGAAGTCAGTCACCTCATCCATTGCAGGGCCTTGCGACAATGGACTGTGAGGCTGCTAATGAGGCTCGGACTGAATAATGGCAAAAACAGAACAAGATATCATTCGTGCACATGCAGTTAATGAAGCTGTTTCCTCCGGCTGCTGAACTATGAACGGATGAACTTTAATTCTACAGAGACACAGTGATACATGATGACGATGGAGCAGCTATCTACGGTGTCAGCACAGTCAGGCAGGAAATGAACTCCACACATGTCGCTCTACAAATCTAAGAGAGAAAACAAACTGAAAGAGCAAAAAAAAAACAGAGTGAGAGAAGAAGTGGAGGAAGAAGACGACGACCACATGCTTCATCAGAGGTGAGAGGATGAGTGTATAGAGAGCTGAAGTGGAAGCAGGAAGTAACGTCGCCAAGGGTCCTCAACTCGGAAAAAGTCTCCATGTTTTATTCTGTGATCCGATTGAATTGTGCCATGAGAAAAAAATATGACATCTACCAGTTTAAAACATCGCGTTTCATGCCGAGAAATCAGCAGTTTGTTGTAAAACTATTACAACAACTACTAGAAAGCCACCGTTTCCCCCAAGATACTCACCCAGATACCCCAGAGAGGCTTTTCCATGATAAAAACTAGGGGTGTGTATTGGCAAGAATCTGGTGATACGATACGTATCACGATACAGGGGCAGCGATACGATATATTGCGATATATTGTGATACTGTAGGAACAGTTCTTTGAAAGAAAGTTTCTTTGTTTTTGTATTTCTGTACATGTTTTATTAAAAAATAAAGTAAAAAAAATTGATACGGAAAACCGAATATCGATACCGTATCGCGAAAAAAAATATCGCGATATTTAAGTGTATCGATTTTCTCTTACACCCCTAATAAAAACAGTAGGCCTATGCACTTCCTGTCTCCTAAATGGGCGTGGCCAGAAACCCACGTGACATGTTAACATGTAAAATACATTCTTCTGTTGCCGTTTTACAATAAACTGCTGATTTTTTGGCATGAAACGTGATGTTTTGAACAGGTAGAGGTCATATTTTTTTTCTCATGGCACAATTCAATCGGTAGAGTGGCGACCATTAGTTCCTGCTTCTGCATAGGCTCTTTATACGAGGATGGGAGAGAGGGAGGGGGGAGGAGGGGAGGAGGGGAGGGGGCTGCAACAAACAAGAATAAACGGTGAGACAGCGCTGTCCTGGACGCGGCGAGGAGCGGGGAGCAGGTGAGACTCAAACAGGAAGGACGAGGAGGAGGGTGGGGGGGGGAGGACGTTGGTGGCACATCAGCCTTACCTGGCTCGGTCGCTGCTAGTGGGAGGAGGGGTGGGGGAGGGGGAGGCGGAGTATTCCCCCGGCTGCTCGGGGATGAGCGCGTCAGTGGGCGGGACTGGGGGGTGCACGCTCGGTGGCGTGGAGGAGGACGAGGACGAGGATTTACGCGTGGACGACGAGCCCCTGCGCGACACCCAAGAAGTGTCCATCACCCTGACACCCATGCTGCAGTGGGACAGAGATGCACAGCCAATCAGATCAACGGGTGGGGGGGGGGAGAGGGGGCGTGTGGGTGGGTGGGTGTGTGGGCGGGGCTTGAACGCATCATCACTATCAGGGGCGAGGAGGGCGGGGGAGTGGGTGAGGTGCAGCTGACCCTGGATCAGGTCTTTTGTATCGTCCCATTGAGGATTGATCCTCCACATGCAACAACAGTTTAAACGACACAGTGTCTGGTTTAAACGGGTTCAATCCCTGTGTGAGGTCAAAGGTCAAGTCTTCTAATAAATACTACTACTACTACTACACAACAACAACAACAGCAGGTTGGATGAGACGGACAAGAACAAGGTGTTTGTTATGATCCCTGTGTGAAACAACCGAGAGGAACAGTCCAGTCAAAACCAAACTGAGCTTTGCATAAACAGTCCAGCTGCTGCCGTCTGACACACGTGTTATGACGCTACATTCACCACGCTATGAGATGATAACACAACGTTACCACACAGAGTTGTTTTAGAGGGAAATTCATGCAAAACCGCTGTCGGTGGCAGTTTTTCATCAACAGTCTCTGTATCTCCCTCTAAAACAACTCTGTGTGGTAACGTTGTGTTATTATCTCATAGCGTGGTGAATGTGCAGGTCACAACTTGTCCACCAGAGCGTTGTGGAGTTGTTGGATTGTGTATTTGATGAGTTTGATGAGGGAAACCAAGAAATCCCATTTAGCCTCCATAGCGTAGCTCTGAGCAGCTCACGGCTCTGCTCCGCCGTTGTAAAAAAAGCTTGCACCGACAATTGGGCCAATTTGCCAAAATGTTGAACTATTCCTTTAAAAATAGTCAATTTTAGGATGAAACTCTGAACACAACCCGTTCGGGACAGGTGCAGGTGAACAGGTGAAGTTTGTCTCTCGTGTCTCCTTCCTTCACTGTTTATGCAAAGCTTTTTAACATCAGGATAAAAAAAAAGTCAAACTGTTCCTTTAATCTAATAAGAAACTGACAGAAACAACAACAACAACAACAGGAGGCTTCTGTCCTCTCAGGCTCAACCAGTCCGTCCAGAGACGCCACTTACACAAACACAGAGAGAAAAACCTGCTTTGTTCATGTCCCCCCCCCACCCCTCCCCCCTCCCCCAATCTGTAGGAGACATTGAACTATAGGAGTCCAAGTTGTGTGACAGCCGACACCTGACAGGAGCATTAAACACACACACACACACAAATATATGTGACAAGTGACAGACAGGTCCTGTCACGGTGCAGCTGAGACAGACAGATGATGAATTGGCCGATGAGAGGACGAGTGGACGAGTGGATGAGTGGATGAGTGGATGAGCGGAGGGAGGAGGAGAGGAGGAGGAACAATACTGTACCTTTGTATCTTCCTAATGCTGCGTTGTTCAAAAACAAGAGACAAGCACAGTGAGGACAGGAGGGTCAACGCCGCGGAGGACAAGAGACTCCGCGGCCTCGTTAACGTCGTTTTATCAGAGCGGCAGAAGAAGGACAGGAAGTTTAGAGACGAGAAGCAAAGATGGAGGACAGGAAGTCCGGAGGAGAGAGGTTTAAAGGAACGCTAATGAGGTCAAAGTTTCCCAAATGGATCCAAGAAAATCCTTCAAAATAAGAGCCCAACGGAGACAAATGATCATCCATTAAGGTTGTTTTAATTTGAAAAGATTTAAACTTTAATCAGTGATTGTGGTTTTGTGGCGAGTTGTTCAGACATAAGTATAATTTCCCAGTTCTCCACAGACTTTGCTCAGGTGTTTACGTAATTAAAGGTCCAGTGCGTAATAATTGTGAAGGTTTATTGGCAAAATCTGATTTGCATAAGCGTATTATCGCTGGTCAAAACAAATGTAATTATACTTAAAATAAGACTCATCACATAAAAAGTAGCTTCTTTTTAGACACTTTACTTCTCTAAACCATATTTTCACTTTAAATAAGTAGAAAAATCTGATCTTTCTTATTACAAACTCAAAAAACTTGCTTTCACTGGCAGATTTTTCTACTTATTTCAAGTGGAAATTTGTTTGAAACAAGAAAATGATGTAAAAACAAGTTAATTTTTTAAGTGGAAAGAGATTATTTTTGACCAGAAATGAGACAAATATTCTTGGAAAGATTTGAGTTTTTGCAGTGATGTAGCTTTATAATCCTTCTTTTATATCTAGGGTCTTGCTTTAGAGAGTGTCGCCATCTTGTTTCGTGAATTTTGTGTTCATAAATAAAGGGACGAAGAGGAAGAAGGCGGAAGAAAAGAAGAAGGAGGAGGAAACAGTCCTCAAACTGATATTTACGTCGATTCACTCAGATTTTATTTCACCACAGAGCAACAACACACCAGGCTGCATCAGAGGGAATAAATAAATAAATAAAAACAATCCAGACCGGAGACCAACTGTGAGTTAATCAGTTCAGGAGTTCTTTTTTTATGTGTAATCCTGCAGACAGACAAACAGAGACAGGTGGAAACCTTTAACCTCCTCTCTGCTGCTGCTGCTGCTTTTCCACTTTTGTGTGTTTTACTCTTTCCAGGACTCCTGATATAAACTATTCTCACCGGTCAAATTAAAGCACAAGGCGAACCGTGGGAATGATGATTTCATATTACTTTGTTTTTCAGGCACAAGATCCTCAGAGCTGTGAATTTATTCATGTAAAAACTCAACTTTAAACACAAACAGGCTGCGATGTGAGACCTGCAGTGGCGTTTTTCCATTGATCCGCCGGCTGCAGGTTTAATTAGCAGGAGAAGCTCGTGGTCTCCGGGGCCGCCGCAGACGGCTCCGACTACGCCGCCACCGCCGGCTCTAATAAGGCCGAGGGTGCATTAAAGCATTAGAGAAAGGAAGACGCGCAGCGGGAGAAAGAGGAAAAGAGAGAGCGACGAACTGGTTTGCAGCTAATCCTCCTCTGCAGCTCGAGGATTGTCAGATTCCTCATTTCACAGACTAAATGTCAGCTCGCCCTGCGCCGCCGTCTATCTCTTGTTTTCACCGGGCGCTCGCAGGCAGGTGGATGAAAGAGTGACACCGGATGCTTCCCGTCCGCCTCGTAGTGAAACTGAAGCCTCCTCCCCCCACACACACGCCACTCCGCTGCTCGAGGTCTCGTCTCACATGAAACTTGCGTAATCAGACGGGAATTCTCCGGCTCTGACTTCACTGTCAGGATGAAGTCATGCGGAAACTTCACGTGCCTCCGAGTGGCCTTGTTTAGAAAAGAGCTGTCAGGTCGGATCCACCCTGAACGCAACGCAGGAAACCGCTGAGTGATTGATCCACAGGCAGGAGTCGGGTTTTTTTTAGTTTTTTTTTAGATTGAGTCTGAATTCCTCTAATCGACACTGAGCATCTGTTGCTGCTTCGTTTCTGTTTGTTTTGATCAGATTCAGAGTCCAAACTCTCTAATTTGTCCACTACAACTTATACTCCCATTTTTCATTCACAAAAAGTTTGTATTTGTTAAAACGAAGCCTGAATTCTTTCTACATTGGCTAATTAGACAATAATTATTCATTCATAAACACTATTTTTACTATTTTTACTCTCAGATTCAACATAAAAAAAGATAAATAAACTGTATTATATCAGTTACAAACCAGTTCTTAATTATTAATGAGTTATTGTTGGTTTATCAGATCATTTATAAAGTGTTAATAGATGTTTTATAAAGTAAAAACTAGTATTAACGACCTGAATTAATCATGAACTGCAGTTTTAATAAGTGTTTATTAACTCACTCACTCATCATTAGTTCATGTCTAAATCATTGTATGTTTAATTTAAGCATAAACGGTCATCTATCAGTTTGTTAATAATTTACTGACACTATAAATAGACATCTGCTAATTAACTAGTTTGTTATTGATATGATAATTTATTTATAAATGTTAAATCCATCCAAAAATTACAGACTAATTGATATAAATGTAGGAAGAATGTTTTATCCCGGATAAAATAAAAATCTAATCTACTTGTTTATTTGCCTTTTATATATATCATATACGTTTTCTCAGCTTCTTATTGTCAATAAAGTTTTTAGATATTTAAAGTCAGGTGTTGAGTATAAATAAAAACCAGTCTTATATAAAGTATCCGATCGTACCCGTCCTTCTTGTAGAACTCCAGCATCATGTTGTCCGTGGCGACGCTGAGGGGCCGTCGGCTCTGGTCGCTCTGTTTGCGGTCGATCTGGTCCATGTCCGGAGACGGCATGGAGCTGTAGTTGGCGTTGTGGTTGGTGTGGACGGGGCTGCCGTAGTTCCCCGTGACGTTGAACTCGATTTCTGAGAAAGAAGAAGAGAAAGAGAAAAGATGGAGGAAAGTTAGTTCGGCTGCTTCCAGATAAAAAAATCCACTTCCTGTTGGCGTTATCCCTCTTCCTCTTCCTCCTCCTCCTCCTCCTCACCTCCGGGGAAGAACCAGTCGGCGTGCTGGATGATGGGCTCGATGATGCCGACGATCTGCAGGGAGACTGTCGTCATCATCTCAGTGATGTTGCTGCAGCGAACAGAGACAGAGACAGAGACAGAGACAGAGTCAGAGTCAGAGTCGCTGTCGGGATCATCACAGTTTAGACGGTGGCGGCGGATGAACACGTTTTCATGATACCGCAGAGGCTTTAAATATAAAAACGACCGACACACACAAAAAAATGGAAACCATTTCAGGAACGTGGCCTATTAAAATCCTAATTAAAAGTTAAGAGAGGGATGAAGAGTTAGTGAGATTTACACGGAGATATAAAGGAAGTGTCTGCCCCCCCTCCTCCTCCCTGACTGCCTAGTCATCATGGTGCGTTCACTGTGTCGAAGCCCACCGGCCTTTTGTGTTAACGGCTCTTTGAGCTCCTCGACTATCAGCAGCTCAGAGACGAGTGATTCCTCTGCTCCTCGTCTGTCTGTCTGTCTGTCTGTCTGTCACTGCTGCTGCTGCTGCTGCTGGAGCTGCTGCTGCTGCTGCTGCTGCTGCTGGAGCTGCTGCTGGAGCTGCTGCTGGAGCTGCGTTACAAACTGATTCTTCACATGTGAGAGCAGAGAGAGAAATAACTCTGAACCTCAGATTAACTCTGGAAACCTCGCTGATGGGAAGAGGAGGCCGGGTCAGCGAACGTCTCACAACAATAGAGCTCCATGACTCAGAAATCAGGCTCTGGAGACGATGCTTTTATCTGAATGGTGCTGAACTCATCCTGTGTAGTTTTGCATTTCTATCTATCTATCTATCTATCTATCTATCTATCTATCTATCTATAAATGTGTTTTGCCTTGAAATGTAACTACAGGTAATAAATATAACCTTTAAACAAGACTTTCTATAACGCAGCTCAGTAACAGTCGTACCCGCCCTCGTTGTGCGTCCACAGCAGGTTTGGTCCGAGGACGATCGCGATGTTCCCTGGCGTCATCTTGTTCACGTCCTGGTACTCGGTCAGTTTGGAGAGGAATTTAATCAAATACCTGTAGAAACAGACGCAGGAGAGAAGTTAAAACAGATCTATAATAATCTTTTTTGTTTGTTTGTTTTTTGTGTTAAAACTCCCAAAGAAACACGAGCTGGAGCTTTGATTTCGTATGGTCGATGGTCGTATGTCTGAAATCTGTGGTTTTGAGTTAAATACTACAAATAAAAACGGACTTGGCTCCTCAAAGCTGAAGATAAATGACCCTGAGAGTCTGTGTGTCTGTTTCCAGCTCAGTGGGAAATAACACAACAACACTGTTTCCAACAACACACGCTGGCTCTGTGTTCGTTTGTCCGGCCTGTCCGAGCTAAAAACACATCATCATCATCATCATCATGGCAGCAAACTGCTCTCTCCTCCTCTTCCTCTTCCTCTCTGCTCCGAGGCTCAGAAATGGGCCAGTGGGTTTGTGTGGCTGGATGACTCATGGCGAGCTCGACTCCGGCCCAGTGAACATGAGGCGGCTCGTTGCAGCGAGCAGCGATCATCTGGACAGGTCTGACAGGTCTCCTCCGAGGACCGCCGTCTAAAAATACTTCCTATTTGTGCGATTTGATGATGACACTGACAAGTGCTGCAGCAACTCCCCCTTTAATTTCTCCGCCATGCCTTCATCTCCTCTTCCTCCTCCTCTTCCTCCTCATCATCATCATCATCATCATCATCATCGTGCCTCTCCTCAGTCACGCAGGTCATCTCATCCAGCTACAGTTCAAGTTTTGATCAGTTTGAACCGGGTCAAACTGAGGTCAGTGTGAGACAGACTGAGCCTCGTGGATTCAACACCTGCTGCTGTGATGAAGTTAAAGGACAATTCCGGTCATTTTCTAAGTAACGCTCTGCAGCTCTCGGTCACGGCTCTAGGTTTTGGATGAAAGACATGAATGCACTGCACTTTAAAGTTGCATTTATTTATTTATTTATCTCATATTTGATGTTGTGTGTGTGTGTGTGCATGTGCGCAGGCGTGTGACTGTTGTTGTCTATATGTTATTCTATTGAACTGCTCAGCGTGCCCTTTTAATTTCCCCTCGGGGATAAATAAAGTTTTTTGAATTGAATGAATTGAATTGAATGGGGAAAAAAAGCATCAATATGAATATAACTGCCTTGTTTCCCATCTAAAATCTTTTTTTTCCTCCTAAATCCATGTTTTTCCTCACGTTTTTTGCTCCCTTCAACACTGGGTGACCATCAGAAAAAGCATTTAGGGGTCAAAAATGGCCGGAATTCTCCTTTAAAAAACATCTTAGGTTTGAGAATCAAGTGAAATAATCTAAATAAAATGTTTCAGGATGTTGTTTTTGGTGTTTTTATTCCATTGTTGTAGTTAAATTAAGTCATTACCCAGAAAAAACAAAGGTTTAACAACGGTTTGGATGAATAAAAAAGAAATCTCATGCGGACGGCGACTCACTTGAAGTTGTTGTTGTTGGCCGGCGGTAGTTTCTCGCAGGCGTTGAGCAGAGCCTGGAGCCTCTTGTCTTGATCTTGAATGCTGCAGAAAAGAAAAAGGTGCAGTTCAGAATATAAACAGTAGATGTTTTAAAACGTACAGATTTAAACTTTGTAAATGTAAAAAGGAGACACAGACTTGGAGGCCTGGATCCAGTCGTTGTAGAGCTCGAAGCTCATCAGAGGCTCCGGGAGCTCACGCAGGTAGGACTTCAGAGCGCCTGGAGGAGGAAGCAGACGGAAACACATGAGTCTGTCTGTGCACAGATGTTGAGCAGCAGAGGAACCAGCTGCGACCGGATTAACACTTCAACCAGAGTCCGTCCAGCGCAGGATAAATACAGTGAAGTGTGTGTCTGTCTGTGTGTGTGTGATTGATGCCTCTGTCGTCCGGTCGGGAGATTTCATTACCACCGCGGTGGAGAGAGAAGAAGAAGAAGAAGAAGGAGCCGGTGCAGATTGAAGTCTCAGGATCTGATCGTTTTTATGTGAGTGAGTTTAATTTCCTTCTTCTTCTTCTTATTGCCGACTCGACTCCGTGTGTGTGTGTGTGTGTGTGTGTGTGTGTGTGTGTGTGTGTGTGTGTGTGTGTGTGTGTGTGTGTGTGTGTGTGTGTGTTATAAATGTGTGTGTCATTCACCGGCTTCCTCATGTTCGATTCCTGCAAACCAGACAAAGTCAGACTCTCCACTCGGCTGAGATTATCATCTGTTATATTATACTGTAGAGATGCTTCAGTGTTCTCCAATCAAAGCAGCTGTTAGATCCTCTAATGCCGTCTGAACCTAGTTCAACATTTTGGCAAATTGGCCAAATTTGCCATAATCGCTATAGTCGACGTAGGTGGAGTTGTTTTAGAGGTAAATTCATGCAAAACTGCTGATGCTCGTTGCCTTCAGGGACAGTTTTTCATCAACAGTCTCTGTATTTCCCTCTAAAACAACTCTGTGTGGTAACGTTGTGTTATTATCTCATAGCGTGGTGAATGTTCAGGTCACAACTTGTCCACCAGAGCGTTGTGGAGTTGTTGGATTGTGTATTTGATGAGTTTGATGAGGGAAACCAAGAAATCCCATGAGCCTCCGTAGCATAGCTCTGAGCAGCTCACGGCTCTGCTCCGCCGTTCTAAAACAGCTTGCACCGACAATTAAAGGTAACAAACCTACTGCTATGACTATAGGGATTATGGCAATGGGCCAATTTGCCAAAATGTTGAACTATCCCTTTAATGTGCGTATTTGTGCATCACACTGCTGCAACACAGGTGTTCCTAATAAAATGCTCACACACACACAAAGACACAGACACACAATCCGACTCTAATACAACAAGAAGAAACGAGTATTTCCAGTCGCAGTCGTCGTGTCATTTTCCTGCGTTGACGAGGAAGACGACGGTCGACCGAGCTTCTCTCTGACTCGTCTCCCCCCCACCCCCCAACCCCCTCAACCCCACCACCACCACCTCTCTCTCTCTTTCTCCCTTTCTCTTCGGTCTGCTGCGTTCAATTCCCCTGGGGATTCTCAGGATGGAAGACAACCAGCGAAGTCGGAGCGTCCCTCAGCTCGGAGGCTGCTGTCATTCTGTCTGAGTCTCTGCTGCTGCTGCTGTCTGAGAGTCTGGAGGAGTGTATGTCTGTGTGTGTGTGTAGGTATGTTGTGTGTGTGTGTGTAGGTATGTCGTGTGTAACCGGAGCTACATAAACAACATTACAGTGAAACCACAGGACGCTGCTCTGCTTGGTCGTGTTTCCAGAGGAGACAGGAGGAGTGATTGAGAGGGAGGCTGAATGGAAGATGAACTCATACTGCACCTACAACCCCCCCCCCCCCCCCCCCCCCTCCACCACCACCACCCCCCCCCCCCCCCTCCCCCTCCACCACCACCACCACCCCCTCTCCCCCCTCACCCTGCACCCCCCCCCCCCTTCACCCCCTCCCTCTCTGTAGGACCGGCTCACAAATGAGGTCTGCTGTTAGAGCTAACTCACTTTTACACGGCATCGTTAGAGGAGGATACGGCCTCATCTCTCTTCCCGCTCACGCTCCACTGAACAACGCTGAGTGACGGACTTTGGTATTTAATAATGGGACAGACTGTGTCGTTCCTGATGGGAGGGGGGGGGGGCTGGAGTGAGGTGGGGGGGGGGCTGATGGCTTGGAGACTATAGAGTGTTTTGTATGTTTCACTCTGAGTGTTGTTCACTATCTTCCTGCACAGAGACTGCAGGTGCAAATGAGCGATGATGATACCGCGCATGATCCATAATAAAAACTAATTAGTCTGACAGACTTCAGAACGCTTCCTGAGCTGAGGTGGAATAAAGACGAAAAAAGACGGCGGCCCTGAGGGCTCAACAACACGGCAACAACTGACAAGAAAACACACAAAACCTGCTGCAAAATCAGAAAACATCTTCATCAATTGCACAAAACGAATGCTGCAAAAAAACAGCAGTGTTTGTACCACAAAAAGTGCATTGAATGTTTTGCATCTTGTTTTACTGGAGGTACTTGAACGCACCATCATCATCATCATCATCAGTAACACACACAAAAGAAGACGTTTCTTTAAACTCGTCTCACAGTTTTTTAAAGCTTTATTGTTTTTCTCGTAGCTGAACAATATGATGAGGAGTTGTTGAGCTGCAGATCTCAGGTTTGGACGTGACAGCAGCTTTATGCAGCAGTCAGATTAAAAGAAGAAGAAGAAGAAGAAAAGATCAGTGGCTGCATCATAAAAAACCCCAGAGAGCTTCTCTTTTCTTTAGTCGTCACTCACAGGTCGGATTTAAAGGAGAATCAGTGACAGCAACAAAAAGACGCCAAGAAAACACATCTCGTTTTTTTTTTTTTTGGTCCTTGTTGTTTGTTTTGTATTTTTCTTTTTCTTTTTTTTTCATCACTGTCTGACACTAATCCCAGTTATATTTGGAATTTATCACTCCAGACGGAGAAGAAAAAGAAGAACAAAGAGGAGGAGAACGGACAGAAACTGAGAGCTGAAGTGAATCCTGATCAATCTGAAGTAATCCTCCAAATCTCCTGAGTGGCTCCGACATAAAAACCTCCAAATTAGACCTTCACCTGGTGATTCAGGATCGGAAACACGCGAGAAATAAAACAAACGGTGAGAGAGGGATTAACTGAAATTATCCCCCTTCTCCTTTCTTCTTCTTCTTCTGTGGCAGATTAATGAAGATGTTTATTCCCACAGCGACGTCTCAGTGACACACGTGGACAGAACGAGCCGCGTGCAGCGCGCCGCCGGGATGAGATCGGATCAGATCCCCCAGGGAGGGAGGCGGGAGGCGGTTGTTATGGAAACAGATAAAGGAGGATGGAGCTCAGGTGCGTTCAGGTGGTCCCGAACGGGTTGTGTTCAGAGGTTCATCCTAAAATCGGCTATAAAAGCGCTGCTGTTTCACTATTTAAAGGGAAAGTTCAACATTTTGTCATACTGGCCCATCACCATAACCCCTATAGTCATAGAAGTAGGTCCGTTACCTTTAATTGTTGGTGCAAGCTATTTTTAGAACGGCAGAGCAGAGGCGTGAGCTGCTCAGAGCTACACTACGGAGGCTCATGGGATTTCTCGGGTTTCCCTCATCAAACTCATCAAATACACACTCCAACAACTCCACAACGCTCTAGTGGACAAGTTGTGACCTGCTTGCTGAAAAATTGTCCCTGAA
This sequence comes from Decapterus maruadsi, assembly GCA_030347415.2. Classification (NCBI taxonomy): domain Eukaryota; kingdom Metazoa; phylum Chordata; class Actinopteri; order Carangiformes; family Carangidae; genus Decapterus; species Decapterus maruadsi. Next base: position 3,255,682 of record CM064888.1, on the reverse strand, counting down.
GGCAACGTGCATCAGAGGTTTTGCATGAATTTCCCTCTAAAACAACTCTGTGTGGTAACGTTGTGTTATTATCTCATAGCGTGGTGAATGTGCAGGTCACAACTTGTCCACCAGAGCGTTGTGGAGTTGTTGGATTGTGTATTTGATGAGTTTGATGAGGGAAATATATGAAAACACAATCTAAAAATGACAGTTGTTGTTGCTCAACTGTAGTTTATTTAGTTTAAATGGATAAAGCTTCATATTTAAAAGTAGTGCAATGTTCAAAAGCAGCCTCTCGTCACATTTGCAGCTTTTTGTGCGGACTTAACAAACGGGACGTTCAAGTGGTTTGTCTGGTTTTTGTTGACAGCTCACCTGCGATGGCGTGCGGGTCGGCCGAGTACTCCTGGACGTCCAACACGCCGCAGTCCAACGACGCCTTCAGCTTCTTCAGTTTGGAGGCGGACGGAGCGATTCTGAACAAACCCTGAGACACAGGACGACACCGGTCAGACGGAGTCACACCAAAGCATAATATAAAAGTAGTTCTGGCCCTTTAAATATGTAAATAATGGATATTACAGATATTAAATAAACAGCAGTCGCTTCTTTTTGTTGCTGTTGTTTGATTTTTTTTTTCCAACATGTCCGACGTCTCTGTGTCTGAAACTGAAGTTACATCATCGCTGACTCAGCAGCAGCTCGCCGTTCATCCCCAAAGGTCAGTGTGTGTGTGTGTGTTTTTCCTTCAAACATGAGGAATCAATAACTTTTAGCTTCCACACCCGTTTTGCCAGCAAGACTTCAAGAGGTTGAGGATTAACAGGATTGAATTAACAGCTCTTTACACAGAATTAAAGCGACGTGTCTCGTCGTCGTCGTCTCGGAGCCAAAAACCTCATCTGAAAACGTTTGGAACAAAAGAGCCAACGAGCTCAGTGTCTGACTCGGTTATAGTCTCACACACACACAGATCTGCTGAGTCACTGTAAGCTGCTGCTGCTGCTGCTGCTGCACCAGCTGACTGGATGATGATGTGTCATGACTCGGGGATTTCTCACCTCCACACGTTCATTAAACAACAAAGACAAACCGCTGTGTGCACATCAACCTCGTTTGTCCCCGACGCTAATTAGGACTGACTTCATCTCGGCGGTGACACACACACAAACACACACACACACGACTCATGAATGGTTTTGTTTCCTGTGTGTGTGTGTCTGACCTCCTCCTGCATGCCACACTCCAGCAGCATAGTGACACAGGCCTCGATGGGAAAGGCAATATCTCTCCCGCTGAGCGCTAAGTGCTCCTCTAATGGTTTCCCATAGCATGGTTTCTCCACCCAGGTCTCTGTTGGATACACACACACACACACACACACACAGCATTAGTCACACGCACACAGACATTTTCACGTTACATTCACTGTTTTTCCAGGAATTTTCTCTCAGGTTGCAGAAAAGCGACCTAAGACAAACAGAAACTCTATTTTCTGTTTGACCTTGAAGGCAACACAACCCTGTGTCGCTAAGAACAATGAATTCCCACGGTCCTTGAACGCACCATTATCACATAGGCCATAGGAACAATGATACCGTCTGTGTAATAGCGACGTCTTGGAGTTAATTATGAGACTGTGATGAATCAACTGAATTAATCAACTGCAGAAAAGATGGTTTGGGTGGATAATTTTCCATTTTTTATGTCAAATTAAACTCTGTATGTTCAGGAAACTTATTTCATCTTGTGTTGGCAAAACTGATGAATTAACATATCATAAAGATTTTATCATAATCTGCATGTTCTTATTTAAAATTATATATTATATAACGACATTAACCTCTGTAATAATGCATGCTGGGAAATCTGCTAGTTCTGCTTCTTTAGATTCATTTATTTAAATCAAACACACTCATTTTAAACAGCTCATGTTGAAGCATAATTTGTTTGTCAATTCTAATTTATTTTTTATTCTAACATTTAATTTTTCCCAGGTTATTAAAGTACAAGTGAAAACTGCTGATGAGTTTATACATAAATGAACATGTTCTCACCCTGATGGGCTTTGATCTGGGGCAGGATGCTCTGCAGCAGCTCTAACGACTTCCTGTGGTACTCGGCCTGGACTTCTATCAGCTGCTCAGACAGACAGACAGAAGAGTGTGTGACGTTTGGAAGCGTAGGACGTTTCAGCGTCTTCGCTCCGTCTCATTCTGCTCCGACGCCGTATACTTACTGTCTGGAAGTAGCTTGCATAGTCAATTTCTTTGGCCACAAAACTGTACATGTCGGCTGATAACTGGTCCTGGAGGAGGAGGAAACACGTAATAATATTCAGAATATGAAGATTCAGACAGATGTAAAACCCACAGGTGGTTAAATGACATTAATAACAGGTGTTTGCCTCGGGGGGGCTGAGCTGTTATCGTCACACCTGTGAGTTTCCTGCTGTGGAAAAGGTGAAGTGAGCAACAAACATCCCACAGCAGAAAATATTTAATCCTGTTGCCGCTACAGAAAAATGTAAATGTGTGTGTAGGGCATCTGGCAGCTCTAGAGAGAGGAGGTGATGTGCAATAAAAAATTATTTACTGCCTCATCGTTTTGGCCTGAGAAGCTGCAGCTCCACATATTTTCCATCTTTTCCGTCTGTTAACTCGCAGCTGATCGTCTGGATCAGGTGCGTTCGGTCAAACAGCAGCCAGTGAGGTGTGGGCGGGTGGAGACACGTGGAAAATATGTGAAAAAATCTTATTTAAATCCAAAGCTGGAAAGACTACCGTAAACTTCTGCATCCTTATAGCTTAGATTTGGCTGCTGTTGTTACCATGGAGACAAATACATGACGTAAACCCAACTGGAGGTGGTTTTTCGAGCGACTTTGGGTCTTAAAGGACAATTCCATGCAAATTCAACCTGGGGCTCTAGTTTCCTAATATTCTAGATCTAAAAGTTTTTCTTTTTAATTGCTCCTGTTAAGTTGCTTTAAAGGGATAGTTCAACATTTTGGCAAATTTGACTATTGACATAATCCCTATAGTCATAGCAGTAGGTTCGTTACCTTTAATTGTCGGTGCAAGCTATTTTTAGAACGGCGGAGCAGAGCCGTGAGCTGCTCAGAGCTACGCTACGGAGGCTCATGGGATTTCTTGGTTTCCCTCAGAGTTGTTTTAGAGGTAAATTCATGCAAAACCGCTGATGCGCGTTGCCTTCAGGGACAGTTTTTCATCAACAGTCTCTGAATTTCCCTCTAAAACAACTCTGTGTGGTAACGTTGTGTTATTATCTCATAGCGTGGTGAATGTGCAGGTCACAACTTGTCCACCAGAGCGTTGTGGAGTTGTTGGATTGTGTATTTGATGAGTTTGATGAGGGAAGAAATCCCATGAGCCTCTGTAGCGTAGCTCTGTCTGAGCAGCTCACAGCTCTGCTCCACCGTTCTAAAAACAGCTTGCACCGACAATTAAAGGTAACGAACCTACTGCTATGACTATAGGGGTTATGGCCAATTTGCCAAAATATATATAGTTGTTGTGTATAGTAGTTATAAACAATCCCTACAGGAAACAGATCATTTCTCAGTGTCGTAACCAGCCGTTTGTGTCATTATCCCTTTATGTGTGAAGTGAGTGGAGGCACTGACTCGACAGATCTCCATGCGGTTGGCTGCCTCCTCCATCTCTTCCCTGAGGTGGTCGGCCTTGGCTCCGCTCGGCTGCAGGTTGCTGGAGAGACCCGAGGACTTGGTGGACTGGTAATACCTGAGAGGAGAAGAAGAAACAGAGATGAAGGACTTTTTTTTTTTTTTTTTAACATTTTGCCTTCAGCAGCTTCAAATTTTCTTTCGTCTCCGTCCCCATGGGAAATAATCATCGACATCAACACGAGCTGACAGAAACTGTACGTCCTCGTTCATCTCTCTCCTCTCCGCTCTCTGTCCGTCACACTTTCTGTCTGACTGCAGATAATATGAAGCGCTGCCAGAGGAGCTCAGCAGCACAGCGGCATGATGGGAGAAATAGTCTCAGATTTGGGTCACTATATATATATATAAAAAAATAAAAAACCCTCACAGACTGGACTGCAGTGAGGAAAATCAACATTTCTCCCGTGTTGCTGCTCGTAACGGCAGCGAGACGACGGTGAATCAGCACAAAGAGAAGCGTGGCGATCGTACGTCTCAGAGATCAGACGGAGCGCGAGCTGATTGGACGATGGGGAGAAGCCGTAACGCAACGATGACTCCGAGGTTTTAAGGTCGCCAGGGCTTTGCTCAGGTCTCAGGTTTTTAGAAACAACAATCGATTCAATGGAGGAAACACAGAGACGACAGAGAAGAGAAACTTTAATCTACAGTTACAGGTGTTTTATCTTCACCTGATTCAATGACGTCATTAACGATAAAAATCCACCAACGTTATGAATCTGCATCATGTTTGTTTATTTGTTTATTTATAGGATCCAAATTAGCTGATGTCATGACATTAGCTATTCTTCCTGGGGTCCCCAATGCAATTTAAAAAAAAAGAACATGGTACAGTAGGTATACTCAAATTCCTATAATAAATTATTATGCGTTATATATTTCTTACTCACTGAATTTACAGTTTATTTAAATAGTCTATTAGCCTACTACCTAATATTTTTAGTCCGTCTTCAACCAGAAGCCTGATAAATTCTGATGCATTTTCAAAATATTTGCATGCAGTGAACAATTAAGAGCATCATGAGCACATGTCATTAACAAAACCATGATCCGACAAACAGATATGAAAGAAGAAGGTTTTTAAAAGTTAAACAGCTCTATTTTCTCTCAGATGTTGAACTCAACGTATCCCTACGCCTGAGCGCTGCTGCTCTACGCCACATGGTGCAGACGAGTCTCGAGGGTCATAAAGAGAATCTACTGCAGACAAATATTTAATGAGATTATCACTGGAAGCCCAGAGTCTCCAGAATCAGAAGATTAGTTCAAATCTGTTTAATCTAATTGAGATTAAGATTTTCTCCAGATAATCCAACACCGATATTATATCTGTACATATTACATCACTTCATATTCATAGTCTGCAAATATTGCTTTTCATTCATGTCTGCTGCTGCAGTTACGGGAATTTCCCCCATGTGACATCTTAACTAATCTCCACTGAACTCCACTGTGTGTGTGTGTGTCATCAGATCATTAGTGTGAAGCTTCAGGTTCACAGCAGATGGAGTTTCCTCTCTGATCACACTCTGCTCTGTTTCTCACACATTTAAATAAAATAAATAAATAAATAATAAGAAACCCCCTCAGACTGACCGTGTGCGTGCAGAGTCCATGTCCAGGACCAGCTTCGCTAAGTGTTTCCTTTGTTTCTGGATGTTTGGGATTTCCACCTGAGGACAGAGCGCACAGGTTTGTTAGTTTGTTTGTTGTTGAACAGAGTCTGTGTTGTTGTCCGAGGCTTCGCACCTGTTCAGGTCAAACCCACCGGAGCTTCTCATGAGGATCAGTTTACAGACTAATCACAGCCTCAAACCTCAGACATCAGCTCGTCTCTACTGGTTTTTACTTCACTTGATTTTAAAGTCCCTCTGAAGACGCATTTAAAATGTGTACAAATGCTCTGCTGTGACTTTTTACAGAGCAGATTCATTCAAGGAAGGAAGAAGGGAAAGAAGGAAGGGAGCAGATGAGATGCAAAAACAGTCAACGGGATTGGTTGCTCTGGATTCTGACGTATTAAACCAGACTGATGCTGAAAAACTGGACCCAACTTTTTCAGACTTTTTGCATTTTCAAATCTAAAAGTTGTGGCTGCATCAGCGACTTTGCTGCGGAAATGTCTTGCAGCAGAATTAAAAAATCTTTTTTTTTTATTTAGGGGGACTTTAACATTTTTATATCATCTAGAAAAGTTCATAATCATCATGTTGTCATTGTCGTCGTACCTCTGCGAGGTCGTACAGCGGCTCGATGACGTCTCTCTCCGTGGTGAGTTCGAACAGGATGAGCTCCTGAGCCAGTCTGTCCTGCGTCTCGCCGCAGAGCTTCAGCATTTTCCTGCAAAAAACATGACGAAAAAACATGAGGGGAGGCAGCTCCGTCGTTATATATTGATGCATTTTCCATAAATAAAATCCAACAAACAAACAAACAAGACTGAAGCTTAAACATGTGGCGTATGAATTAAAGCGGCGAGGTGATGTAACGCAGAGTAACTCACCGCAGCTCAGATACAAACACGTATGAATAAAACATCTCAGTTATTAGTAGAAATAAGAAAAACAAACAGATGAATCTGACTGAAGGAGTCGGAACAAACTCATCACATAGTTTTATTATCATCCAGATGTGAACCAGACTCAACAACATCTGCAGTTCAAAGAGAGAGACACCGAATCCAAACAAACACAATGTTTCTGTTTATAACGTTTTATCTGTTCGGACGTCCAATCAGATAAGTCGAATTCCTGTTGTTGTTTCTAATAATTGGAGGGAAGTTCAGAAAGTGTGTTTTGAAATGAAGGGAAACAATATTTTTTAAAGCTGCAGATGTGTGCAGATGTTTATTTAGCATCATTTTACTTTGGAGGGATATGATGCAAAAAGAAACGATGACTTTCACGGGTAAAATTCAAGATGTTTTCTTCTCCATAATAATTAAATGTAGATATTTAAGCTTCTTAGACGACATCATGACTTCCAGTTGTGTGTTTTTGTTACTTTAAACGTATATTTATGATGATGTCTCTTTTATTTATGTTTAAATGACCTTTAACAATCATTATTTTCCATCTAAAGCACAGAAACATCTGTTCATGTCACAGCTGCAGTAAACGCCTCCGATGCTGCACATAATCAATAATGATGTAGATTATTGTGTGTGTGTGTATTTGTGTGTAGTTGTGTGTGAGTGTGTGTCCTCACCCTAGTAGCGACTCGTCTCCGAGCACGGCCGCCCCGTCCACCATACATTGTGCGAGCGTCGTTAGAGGAAGTTTCTTCTGCACAGAAACACAAACAGTGGATGAATCAACGTGTCGATCACAACAATAAATCAAAGGAAATCAAAGGTTACATTTCTTTTCTTTTTTTTCCTCTCGAGGATCAATATCGTAATTCTGATACTGTTCTGTTCTTGAATATTGTGATCAATCACTTTGTAATTAACCACCTGTTCATAACGATGTACAGAAATAGTGCACAGCATGAAAAACATCAGTTTATTTAGATAATAACAATAATTGGGAGATGAGATTAAAGGTTATTATTCAGATGAAGACTGGGATTATTCAACAAAATGTATAAATACTTGCTATTGCTTGTTCTGTCATCTTCTTTGCAATAATAAGAATTACTTTTGATCATAAAATCTTATTTTTATTTTATCTCAGTGGCTCCAGAGACATTTTTGTATTTTATTTCATGTATTTTATTCACTGCCTCCGCTCTCAGCTCCTGTGTAATAAAGTTTCATTCTTCTTCTTCTCCTCATTATAGTTTATATTTTCGTTAATGGGTGCGATGTCTCTCACCGAGGGCGACCTGACGGACTTCTTGTCCACGTCCACTCCCTGCTGACCCTGCAGACACGCCGTCAGCTTCTTGTGTGTGCTGTGGGAAACTTGTTTGACGAGCTCCAGACGTTTCTCCACCTGTAACACACAAGAACAACACCAGAGAGGACGGAGGATCAGGGTCACAGTGTCGGTTTTATACGAACACATGATGCTGTTTTAGTGTCTATAAAACAACACTGATTCTGCCGTAAGGTTAAGGCTCATGGGATTTCTTGGTTTCCCTCATCAAACTCATCAAATACACAATCCAACAACTCCACAACGCTCTGGTGGACAAGTTGTGACCTGCACATTCACCACACTATGAGATAATAACACAACGTTACCACACAGAGTTGTTTTAGAGGGAAATTCATGCAAAACCTCTGATGCACGTTGCCTTCAGGGACAGTTTTTCATCAACAGTCTCTGCATTTCCCTCTAAAACAACTCTGTCAACTGTTGGATTGTGTATTTGATGAGTTTGATGAGGGAAACCAAGAAATCCCATGAGCCTCCGTACAGTAGCGTAGCTCTGAGCAGCTCACGGCTCTGCTCCGCCGTTCTAAAAATAGCTTGCACCGACAAGTAAAGGTAACGAACCTACTGCTATGACTATAGGGATTATGGCCAATTTGCATAAATGTTGAACTATCCCTTTAAACCAGATCGGTCCGGTCGAGGTGACGCTGCGGCCGCTGAGGGCGTCGTTAATCAGGCCAATTAAAACGTGGCGCAGCTCCGAGTCAATCAGCCCCTTTGTCTCACACACAAGTTCAGTTTCAGAGCTCATTAACGTTGCAGCTCAGAGAGAACACACACACACACTGAATACAACCACAACACACACACACACTAAATACCACCACACACACACACACACAGAGTCATTAGTACCTGCAGCAGGTCTTCACTTAACACTTCTGTTTTCTCAGCTCTGGAAGAGAAGAAGAAGAAAGTAAGAGAGGAGATGAACGTTAGAGCAGGAGGGGAAACGGCTAAATTACATAATTTATTACGGTGGGAACGGGGCAGCAAACACACACAGCACTCAGTCAGTGTAATTACATAACCTGCTGCTGGATTCTCTGTGCACATAATAAATAATACAGCAGCTGCAGCAGCCTGGAGCTAATCATCATAAAACAGGAAGGTTCATTTGTTTTGTTTTGGTTTGTGTGTTCTTCTTCTTCTTCTTCTTCTTCTTCTTCTGTGAAAAGCTCAGCGACAGGTTTCTCCAGGTGGGAATCAGACCTTAAAACTGAACCTGAAGACGCCTCGGGAGGTTTGAGTGTGGAGATCGTTATCAACACCATCAGGATTTAAAGCTGCACTCTGCACATGTGGAGAGTTTTTTGCAACTTGTTGTGTGTTTACGAGCTGATTCATGCAACTGACCCCAGAATAAAACGCAGTAAAGAAAAAAAAATCAATGAAAAATACATGAAAACAAGTGTTGTTCTGCAGAAACATGAGTCATATGCATATCAATAGATAATAATAACTGCCACATAAAGTGAGTAGTTGCATTAGTTTGATAAAATGTCCACATATAATGTAATAAAAAGTCACAACATGGAGGATTAAAGAGGTAAAACAGAGTTAACTGGGGACTATTTTCAGCTGCGGATGAATACACATTTGCTGCAATAGATAATAGTAATAGATTCTGGATGAACAACACACACATTTGGGACTATTTTCAGCTGTGGATGAATACGTGTTTGGTGTTTTTTTTTTTAGAAACAGTGGAGCAGTAAAAAGGAAACTCGCATTTCTGGTTTCTGGTTCTGGTGATAAGTAGAAAAATGTAAATCATCACTGGAGTTTTCCATCGACTGACAACATTGTGTTTGCAATAGAAAAGATGAATTTATTTCTAATCAGATGAGCTCCTGTAATTACTCGCTCTATCAAAATGAATGAAGATTAATTAGTTTGACCTTTCTGCTTCCTTCAGCGCTTCTTTTCTTTTCTTTTACAGCAGAAACAGAAACATAAATGTGTAAATGTGAAGTGCAAATACAGTAGGCATCAATTCTATTCAAATCTTTTTTTTATTTTATTATTAATCATTTTATTTAGTTATTATTTTTATGCACCTTATTGAAGTGCAAGGTTAACACTATTACTATCATAATTTTTGCAATTTAGTTGTTACAGTCAATTTTGTATTGTCTCTATTGTCAATTAATGAGTCATGTTTTTAGTTGTAGCTTCTATTCTTGTAAAATAAACATTTGATCCTCGAGGAGAAAACACAACATCGATATCGACCACGTGTCACATCCACATCCGGCGTGCAGAGCGCGAGGCGTTCGACTGACATCGATCGACTCTGCCTTCGAGGCTCAGACGGATTCTGACAGTTTGAGTTAAATCAACCGGGATGTTACAACAACAACAAGGAGCAGCTGAAGGTTGTTATAATAGTAATAAAGTACAAGACAGACACAGAAACATCACAGCATCAGGTCGAACTCTGCAGGAGGAGACGGAGGAGAAACTTCCAGAACCACAGGTTAAAGACTCAGAACCTGTAAATACCATAAACGCAGCAAAAACCAGAACCAACAACAACAAAGCTGCAGCCGAGGCTCCGCTCGTCTCTCCAGACGGACCCGGCGTCTGATCCAGCTCCTCTGCACACATTGATTATACATCAAGCTGCAATCTGGCTGCTGCACTCTCCCTAAAAGCATCTGCACATTAAGATTCTCTTTTATTGCAATATCACGTCGTCGCTGGCTGACAGTGAAAGTATGTGAGAGAGAGAAGAGAGGTTCTGCTCTGCTGCAGCCCAACGCACAGAAACAACAACAACAGCAACAAGACTGACAAGACGATTCATTTACCGTATGCACTTTGAGTGGAGGAACAGAGCAGAGCCAGATTTCATTTTCAACCAATAATTCAAAGAGATAAACATCACGACCTCCTGCACCGAGGGTTCAGACTGAGCTCACAGCAGCAGCAGCAGCAGATGCTCCTGCAGGTTTACGACGTCGTGCACATAAATAACCTGCACTTGATCGTTCTGACTCTGATTGTCAGAGAAAAAGTGAAGCAGCTCCGGTTCAACAGGTAGAAGAAGACGACGTCGTAAACAACAAGAAGACAACAAAAGGTGTCAGTGAAGTGGTCACGCTGGTCACTCTTAGAAAACCAAACCATCCTCTAAATAGGTTCAGAAGTTACGAGTCCATGATATAATACAAGGAAAAGAAGAATATTCTATTCCTAAATCAATAAATTATCATTGTTATTGAAAAATTATCCCCTTTTCATTGATTCAGAAAAATCCTTTGGTGGAAAATTTGGAAAATCTGCCAATAATTCCCATGTAAATCTACATCGCTGGTGGTTTATTGATCCCAATTAATGAATATCAAGTTAAATCTAGTGAAATTATACTGATTAATCTGTTCCTCTGTTACTTTTTCAATAGGCAGACAAAACACTGGTCTGATTTTCCTGCATGAACGAAACACAGTTTAGCTCACATTTAGCTACAGATGAAATAATTAGGAACTCTGTTCTTCTATATTGTTAATGCTACAAGTGTCCTCTTCCATTTGAGCCACTGACTGTGATTCTGTGACTTTTACGTGAGCAGTTATTGAGCGTAAAGCAGCAGCTACAGCACCAACACTGTGATTTATCTAAAAGTTAGTGTGTGAGTTCAGTTAAAACAGGTTTTTAGGAGAAAAGTCAAAACCGACAAGAACAACCTCCTCCTCTCAGTTCCTGCAGCGCACACGACTCGTCCTCCTCTCACACAAACACTTTACTATAACTTAACACAAATATTAAAGATAAAATATAAAATAAACCCCTCCTCATCATCATCCTCATCCTCTCTCTCCCTGCGTGGACTCACAGAGCCGAGCTGTTCCTGCGAGACGCTCGAGTCCTGCTGATCTGCAGCTTTCTCTTCCACATCCCCCCGACGCCGCAGGAGGGAAACCACCTGCTCTCAGGCAGCGGCCGCGCCACACTCACACACACACAGAGACAGAGAGAGTGGAGGGACAGAGGGAGGAGAAAGAAAGACTAAGGAGGAGGAGGAGGAGGAGGAGGAGGAGGAAGGGCGGCCTGAAGAATGAGACCAGACGATCTGGTCCTTTCACTCTCTCTATCATCACCTGTCATCTCTCCTCCTCCTCCTCTCTTTAGGCTCACCTTCGTCTTCTTCTGCACAATTTACGGTATAACACTCTGACTGACACACACACACACACACACACACACACACGCACACACACACACACCATAAGACATGGAAAGACAGAGGTCTGATTGTGTCTCTCTCCGTCTTCTCACCTCTCCTCCTCCTCCTCTCTTTCTCTCTGAGCTCGATGATTATTGATCGGGATGAAGTAGGATGGATAGATAGATAGATAGATAGATAGATAGATAGATAGATAGATAGATAGATAGATAGATAGATAGATAGATAGATAGATAGATAGATAGATAGATAGATAGATAGATAGATAGATAGATAGATAGAAAGAATGTGGTACAGTTTGTTTAAATTACCCCCGATTTCCAGTTAATTCCAATAATTTCCCAATAATTCCCATAAATTCCCATAATTCCCATGGAAAGTTGCAACCCTACAGGGAAAAAAGAAGCTCTTTTCTTCCACTCCTCCATCTCTTCTCTCTTCTCTCTGTCCAGCTCTTCGCTAACGCAGCTGTTTGACTCGATCTCGGCTTCAAAGGAAAAATCCACCAAAAAAAAAAGAAAAAAAAGAAAGAAAATGGTATTTTTCCCCGAGCATCAAAAACCACCTGTTGGGCCGTAAATAGTTTATAGATCGCTCATCGTTTACAGATGAAGAAAGCTGGATTCTTATTTTTATTTTTTATGATCTTTTGTATCAGATGAATCAGATAAATTATGGATTTTTAGACGTTTTAAACTCATCGTTGCACAACAGTTTGTAGTTTCACTGCGGATATAAACTCAACTCCAACGACCACACTGGAGCTCAACCTTCTTTCTGCTGCAGGTCGTGTCCTGGTTTTTATCTACACAGACTGTTTCCATGGGACAGGAAGTGAGCGCTGAGCCACAGGCCGTTAATTACATGATAATGTCAAGGAATTGCCAAGAAACAACAATTAATTGCGTCATAACGTTGAGAAATATCGCCGAGAAATAACGATTGATTGCATAGAATTAACGGTCAATTGCGAAATTCTGGCCGTTCCCAAAAAATTCAAAGCATAAAAAGCACTTGTAATATTTTGCCTGACAAAACTATGAAACTGACCGTTATTTCTTGACATTATCACGTAAACGACTGGGCACGCTCTGGAAAGGTGATGTCAAGTTTTCAAAATCAATAAATAAAACAAAGAAAATCAATAAAAAGTGATTCAAAGAACAACAACGAGTTCATCTGTGCTGAAAACAGAGGCCAAATAAGTCTCCAGTGACCTTTGACCTTTGACCTACAGATGGAAAAACATCCATAAACATATTAAACTTATTCTGACTGAGGTTTTGTTTTGTTTAAATAAAGTAAAGGTGCAATTCAAAACTCAATAAAAATCAACATATACACAAAAACAAAGCGCTACAGTTACACAGTCTATAGGAGGCTGTGAGTGGTGACATCACATGTTGCTGAGTCAGCGAGTGTGTAGTTCATCCAATAAAAGACGAGTGTGTGTGTGTGTGTGTGTGTGTTGATTAGATCAAGTGGAGGAGGATTTAATCGAGTCCAGATCTGTTTGTGAGTGGATCCAACAGGACCACAGTGTTAGCTCAGCCACAGCAGCTCAGGCTCTGTATTGATTCAACCTGATTTATTTCACACACACACACACACACACACACACACACAAACACACACTGTTTACACACCTACGACTGTTCCTGAAGGTTCAAAGCTGAGTAAATCAACGACAACCTCATCACCACCATCACTGCTGCTGCTGCTGCTGCTGCTGCTGCATTTACTGACTCAGTGGATGTAACAACGGGATAATGATCCTCATGCAAACACACACACACACACATATAAAAACACACATTAAAGGTACATTGTGCAGGAATTACTCCATCTAGCGTTGTGGTTGTAGATCACAAGCAACTCAGTCGTATTTTTCATGCTGCATTCACGTGAAATTGGGCAGACGGCAGACGGACGACAGCCGCTGCACGTTAACGGCATAAACAAGTCTCTATGTAAACAAGTGGTCCGACAGCACGATGCAAAACAATACACCTGACAATATGTTGAACTATCCCTTTAATGAGAAGGTTAGCAGTTAGCTAACGCACCTGGAGGAGCCAGTTTCTGCTCTGTTTCACACACTCAGGCACAAACACAAGTAATCCAAACACAACAGCTTACAATGCAAATTGTGTCTCCACCGTGACAGTTTATACCTCACACACACACACACACGCACACACACACACAAACACACACACAACTCATCTCTTTTCACGCTATGATAGATTCAAAGCTTAAACAGGCAGAACAGCAGACTGCAGCAGAGAGACGCTGCCTTGTCTTGACCCGCCGTCCCGTCTGAATTAACTCACAAACAAACAAACAAACGTCTACGTGCATGAGCAACAACAACGACATCCACACACACGCAGACACACAACACACGGCTCCGGTCTGAACTGTCATGTCCTCCATTACCAGCAGGAGGCAAGATTCGATAACACTTTGACCACACGCCCCCTCCCACACACACACACACACACACACATATTACTAATGTGTTACTAACTGTACATCAAAGCTGTGCGACGATGCACGACAGGACTGTGGGAGGAGACGGACGATGTGACTCTGCAGATCTGTAAATATCAGATGCTCAGATTTCACCATGAGGTAAAAATAGATGCGAACAACAAGCAGCGAGTGGGTTTTTCTCATGTTTACAACATTTACAGGAGAAGCAGGGATTCCTTGAAGATGAAAAAGCCATTAAAGGTTTATTGCACTTGGCTCAGTGGAAGTAAACACTCAAAAATATCTCATAATCATCATCAGAGGAAGGTTCGTACTGCACAAAAAACTCTCTCTTACTGAACTATAGAGTCAATATTTCACTGTATTGCAGCTCTGTCTGCAACGTACAGGCTGAAAATAGCTGCATGCATGACACAATAATAGAAAAATCAATTATTCACATCATGCATACAAACTATAAATAACGTAGCTTATGTAAAAAATCATGCAAAGGAGCAGAAAGCGGAGACTCAGCGTTCCTTTGTCTATATGGTTTCGACACGTCCTCGTGAATCAGTGCGACGTCACATTCACACATTTACAGAGCGTGTGAAGCTTTCATCTTCTTTTATGTGGAAGAGAAGATCTCTGCACCGACTCGTCCCTCATCATATTTTCCATCTCCCGGAGCATGAAGTCATTTCTGATTGTATCTAAAAACGTATAATCATATAATGTTATTAGACAGCGGAGCCAGATTTCTACAGTATCTTCTGTTACTTTCTCTTTAACAAAACAAGACACTGCTAACAGTCGTGAACGCAGCGTTGAGGGTGAATTAAATCATCCACATGTGTTTAAACTCTAAAGTTTTCTCTGTGAAAAAGCGCCGTCGTCATCGTCACTTCCTGGCGTTTGGCGTTGCCTCCTGTTTATCTGCACGTGAGCGGAGAAGAGGAGGAGGAGAAGGTCAGCTGTTCGTGTTGTTGTGCTGACGTTTCCACTCGGGGGGGATTAGGTCGTCGTATTAACGCAGCGTGACGTGGCGGGGGTCGCAGCTGAGGAAGGGAGAGGCCCCGAAAAACACATGTTTTGGAAAAAGATAAAAATCCAAAGGGACAAAAGCTGTAAAAAAAAGAAAAAAAAGAATAGAAAATAAATAAATCTTCTCACAGGGTGGCTGGACGACAGCTGGTTTACCTTTGGCTCAAAGAAGAAGACGAAGGAGGAGGAGGAGGAGGTTCAGGCTGGTTCAGATGTTTTTATGTCCTGACTCCTCGTCCTCCTCCTCTTCCTCTGCAGCTTTGCGTTAATTGTTTGACACATCAAGGGCGTCACAGCCTCAAAGCCTCCGCCGCCTTTTACTGCAGCATCATCAGCTTCTGTCGTCACAGCCGGGATTCCCACTGGCACCGGGAGAGGAGAGAGAGGAGGTGGTGGTGGTGGTAGAGAATACAGAAACAGCATGCAGAGATAATAGATGTGTAAACGGGGGTTTTACTCTGATAAATCTTTGGAGACGTTTTTTGGAAAGAGCGCTGGAGCGAGTACAGATTGTTCTCTCGTAAAAATGACTCAACTCCTCTTTGTTTCTCTTTCTCTTTCTCTGGCCCAGGCTTCTGGCAGCAGACCAAGGAAAGGCGTCTTTAAATTTTCATGTCATGCAATTAAAAAAAAGGCCAAAATAAAGAAAAAGCTGAAAGACTGAACACGGATGCATCGATAGAGTTGTTTTAGAGGTAAATTCATGCAAAACCGCTGATGCACGTTGCCTTCAGGGACAGTTTTTCAGCAAGCAGTCTCTGTATTTCCCTCTAAAACAACTCTGTGTGGTAACGTTGTGTTATTATCTCATAGCGTGGTGAATGTGCAGGTCACAACTTGTCCACCAGAGCGTTGTGGAGTTGTTGGATTGTGTATTTGATGAGTTTGAACCAAGAAATCCCATGAGCCTCCATAGCGTAGCTCTGAGCAGCTCACGGCTCTGCTCCGCCATTCTAAAAATAGCTTGCACTGACAATTAAAGGTAACGACTGCTATGACTATTGGGTTTATGGTGATGGGCCGATACGCCAAAATGTTGAACTATCCCTTTAAGGCTGTAGCTTGTAACCGCTTCATTTTTCTGAAAAATGAATAAAGTCGTTTTAGTCATTATGCAAATGAAGTCTAATTCATCTCCTCTTTATTTTATCATATATGCATATTAATGTTCCAGATTGTCTTCCAGTGAAAACGCATTAGTTCAGCAGCACATCATGCACAGAAAATGAGGTTTGTACAGTGATATTATGGGATGGTTACTGTGTGGTTGACCGTTTTTATAGCAGAGGAACCGATAAAATACACAGAGCTCAACACACATCTGTTTTAACTTATGCTCTGGTTTGATACTTCAGGGGAGCAGCCACGATGCACGTTAGAAAATAATCTTCCAAAAGCAAAAGGTCACACATCACACCCTGCAAATCTACATGTCCACGTTCACTTAAACCCACAAGATGAAGCATTTACATCTCCTAGCATCGTTTCTTGAAGCTACAGTATATACGTGCTGCACAAAACGCCTCATGTCATTTCATCTCACCAGACAAACTATTTACTTTAGACTGAGTTCTTATTCAGGACGAGAAGCGCCAAGTTCATCTGAAGTCGGCGCTCATGAATCATTTATGGCCTTGAAATAAAAATGAAGAAAGTAAAAAAAAAAAAAAAAAAAGTGTGAGGAGCAGAGAAGGACAGTGGAATAAGTTACGACGTCGGTCCAACAGAGTGATTCACTTTGTAAATGTAAGGTCGCTGAGGTTTGTATATTGTCTCAATACATTGTTGAACCATTTTACTGCTTTAATTACATCATATTAAACTCTGTTCCCTCTAGGTTTCGACCGCTACGCGATGGAATGAAGGATGGAGGGATAACGCTGCATGAAAAACACAAAGTGACAGAGCCATTCACGGCAATGAAACCACAATAAACAGCTGTGAGTCCTGCTGCGTCGGAGCAGGAGAGTGTTTTACTCTCCACGGCAGCAGCAGCAGCAGCTCCCGTCACCTTGACTCAGCTCAGAGCTCCACGTGTTTTCCTCTGCTGAGTGAAACCAACCAGCTTCACCTCCACAGAATCAGAGGCTGCTGCTGCTGCTGGGTTTTTTTTCTTTCTTTACCAGGAAGAACAAGAACAATCCCAGCGCTGAGTGATGAAGCTCAGCAGAGACACGCGGCACCGAGCAGGAGGTCAGATCTCAGTCAGACGCCATCACACCCACATCGTGTGTCAAACAGTTCAGATCATCAGTCAGTATTGAGCTTTAGTAAGTTTTATCTTACTGTATTTAGTTTATAAAAAATTTTAATAGCTGTTAAACGAGTCCATACAGGAGCCGTTCTCAGCCACAGAGTCCCAGTGCGACCGACTGCATTTTCAAGAAATCAAAGGCAAGGAGCAACACAGAAGGTAAATGCATGTGTAATTGGAGTAAATAACCTTGATAAAAAATGTAAAACGTGCACAACAGTCACTAAATTGTTTAAAAGATGTTAAAAACTAAGGTGTTTAATGAGTATAAAAATGTATTATGAGCTTTCATTAGGTAAATGGATATGTAAGTTCAGTTGTATTTTCTTGCATTGCTCTGGCTCACAAATAAACCAATGAATTAAAATTCAATTCAATTAGATAATCTATTGTTCTCAGTTTAGTAAGAAAAATCAATGTTTAAATGGTGTTATCTCATTTACTTGCTCTGTTGTGTAACTATAGGCCCAGTAATCCAAATTGTATGTGCCAATATATATTATGTTTTGTTGAAAGAGCTAGGCCTACTACCACTATACTACTAAATAGCGTCTCTGCATTTTAGCTCCTTTCAGCTCATTGTTTTTTTTGTCTTACAGCAAAAATCTTCTTTAATAACAATAAGTCAGAGTGTTTTCTTGTTCTGCTGCCCCCTGGTGGCTGAAACAGTCAGATAATTGATCCGTAAAACTACAGTTCAGATGAGCAAATTCAACAACGTGAACGTAAACAAACCAGTTTCCCCTCATCCTGCTGATTGACAGACAGGTGGTTGCCGTGGTCACTGATGTAAACAACGCAGGTTTCACTAGATTGCATTAAAAGGCTGTTTGACATTGTTTGTTTGGTCTCGAGGATGCACACAGTGATTAGTACGGACACAATGTGCTAATCAATGGCTTTATTAACCTAAACAGCAACGATCAGTGCTGATAGATAATCAATGTGTTTAGAGGAGACTTCCCTTTGAGGAATGTAAAGAGGTTTTTCTACAAAAGCAGCCGTTAAAAGAAGTTTCCCAAACAGGAACGGCCAGTTTTGTCTCTTTAAATTTATAATTATCCGTGATTAATTAAAAAGTTGCTCTAAAATATCTACTGCAACCATAAATTCTCACATTATCCATGTGTTTTCATTTATTTTTGAGTTATTTATTTGCAGAAATCAACCAAACACAGAAGAAAATCCTTAGAAATAAAAAATAATAAACCATCTGAGGATTTATTTTTTTTATCTTCTGTCTTCCAGACACATGAGCTCTGATCAATACCTCAGCGGTCATGTGTGTTTGTCTGCGTCTGGACGCTCAGCGGGAGGCCGGAGGGAGCTTTGATGTATTTATTTATTTATTAATCCTACGAACGCAGCCTGGAGAGAGAGAGAGGCGTGATGCATCTGATATCAGCAAACAGGCTGTAATGCACTTTGATTGTATTATGCAATATGTGTATGTGTGTGTGTGTGTGTTTGACTTCGAGCCCATTCAGAGCGGATTGATTTCTCTCGGGGAAGCTGGTGTGATTTTAATATCACCTGCCCCTGGTCAGTGGTTTTAATCCGGAGCACTTATGTGGGTGGTTTCTCACCCTCCCTCCGCCCACGGCGATCATCACAGCCGGCGCTGGAGACGAGGTTGTTACGGCCGCAAACAAAACAAAACAAGCTTCTGCTGTGATTCAAATCAACATCCTGAAGAAGAAACGTAACGTGCAACATGTTCAATGGATGGAAAACGATGCAAACGCCAACATATGGAACCTATTCCTGCACGTTTGGTTCTCTTGTTATTGTGCAGTGCATGCTTACATATACCTATACTGTATGTATGCATGCACTGCACCTGTCTTATTTTTCCGATTCTGCACATTGTCCTTGTATAAGTAAGTATATACACCTGTATACACTGTAGTCTCCAGTGTCTTGGTTCACTTTAAGCGGCATCACATCTGGATGCATCCATTTATTCATGCACTTTATCTATTTAAACTTGCACTTGCACTTTAAAAACTGGCACTTTATACCCAGCACTTTATAGAACTCATGCTGACATGCACTTTATGTATATGCATGAATGTTTATACTGTATGATGTGAATCACTGTATGTATTTTCTGTCTGTTTGTTTATTACCTGCCAAGGGACTGCGGATGCAAATTAGCAGGCTGCTAACGGCTAATGCATTTACATCTATACACCTGTACTGATGTTCATTAATGTGCATTGTTCCTTTTAAATAAATAAATTAAATAACACATGATGAAGAGGATGAGGAGAGAGAAGCTCAACCACTGGTCGCCTACAGGTTTTCTCTCTTTTAAGCCAAAAATTTTGGCATCAATAAACACATTTTGATTTAAAAAGAAGTAAAGATATGGTGCTCATCCTGCAAGATTACTCAGGTGGGTGGTGGATGGTGGTGGGTGGTGTGGGTGTTGCTATGGCAGCAGGTGTTGCAGCGAGCGAGCGAGCGACCGAGCAGCGAATAGATGGATCAAACGTTGGAGACACGAGAGATGAATAATGAAGCTCCGGAGTAAAGTGGAGTCATTCCTCCTCCGACAGAAGGAGCCCGAGGTGCAGCAGCGCCGGTGGCCGGGGGGCTTTCATTTGTCACAACAGGAGAGAGGAGATCTGTATCTGCACACACACACACACACACACACACACACACACACACAACCACACACACACCATGTTCTATAGGCTTCAAGGTCACCCAGCCCGCTACGGTGAAGGTGGAGCGAGTGGGGGTGGAATAAGAATCATCATCATGAAGCTTTAAAACGAGCTCCTGATGAACTGAGACGCTGAGGAGGAGGAAACTATAAAGACCAATTAGATCCATAACATCAGCTATTATGAATTTATATGATCTTTCAAGGAGACGCTGATGGACGTAGAACGCAGCTGTCAAACCATTTCTTCAAATGTTTGACAATTAACAACTTATTTTTAGTAAATAATGAGGAAAAATTGCAATTATATTTAAATTATCTGATATATAAATGTAATATTATCTGATAAATACATTTAAATGTGTTTATAGAACATGAAGCTACGAGCTAAACTGAGTCATTTGCTGCTTTTGCATCATAATCAATATTAGTGTCATCATTACAATCATTATTATCAGTAGTAATAAAGCAGTATGAGGCAAAATGAAGGTGTAATTGTGACTGTCGGTTCTTCTCAGGATAATGTAAATGTGTGAGAACCAGGGAGTGAAGACGAAGAACAAACTCCTCTGTGTTTCTCTCTTTGCAGAAGAACAGAACAGAAAATAAAACCATATTTTATTTATAGATTCGTCTATTTTCAGCCGTTTGATCAGCGGTGAATATAAAAAAAAAAACGCTGTTTTTACAGGACAGATGTTTTCACACCGCTCCTCCTCCTCCTCCTCCTCCTCTTCCTCCTCCTCCGAGAGAGAACACAGACTCTGAGCGTTAAACGTGATGAACGTTGATCCTCTCGCTGCTGTCGAGATCCAACGCTCAACAAAACACAAACACCGTCCATCAGACAACAACCGAATTTAAATATTAATCGTCTCAGCACCGACATCCTCAGGCCCAGCAGCGCACTGTGAATGCTAAGCTAAATGCTAAACCGAGCTCACCCCCCTCTGGCGCCGGGTCTGTACTTAACGCTGCCGCTAATCTCAGAGCGAGTGTAGCCTGTAAGCACATTTCCCAAAATCCAACTTTAAATCACAGGTCATCCCCTTTTTCACGCACACTAAATGTGTTTTTTACTTACTGATGAAAAGGGCGTTTGAGGTGAATCAGAAAAACGGACCACGCTTGTTTATCCAGCGTCTGTTGTCTGTCTGACGTCTGCCCGAGTTCACCTGAATGCAGCATCAAGAATACGTTCAGATATGCAACTGCACCGCTAGATCCTACGTATTATACCTTTAAGTGTGAATTCTTGCAGCTGTGTTGTGCAGAAACTTTTAAAAACGTCTCTTTCACAGCTGATTCTTTATCCATTAAAAGTTTCTGCCTTAGTTTTTTTTTTTAATAAATCAGAGTGGAGCGTCCTCTCTGACACTCGGCCTTCACAACAACAGACCACCTTGAGTGTGATGTCAGTGCAGAGCTCATGCTGCTGCATAGTAAACAGCCACACTAGATAACAAACGAAACACAACCGGAGGGGCCAATGCCACTCACACACACACACAAACACACACACACACACACAACGAATCAGAATGCAGCTCACAGCCAGGAGCTGGGAGCGTCCAGGTCCAGCAGCTCTCCAGAGAGAGGCTGCTTTTCTTTCTCTCCCTCTCTCTTTCTCAAGGAGCTCTAAATCCCTCCAGCTTTTCTCAGCTCAATACAATGACATGGCCTGACTCATTCCAGATTCACCCGGGCTACCTCGGCCCTCTTGGCCCTCGCCGGTGACAAGGCAACAAAACACAGCCGAGCCGACGGAGGGAGAAATAAAAATTCCACCGTAGGAGGTCGAGCGCTTCTTTTTAAAGCCTCCAGAGATTCACTTCTTCTTCTTCTTCTTCTTCTTCACCTCCGGGGACTTAGACGCTGTAGTCGCCTGAAAATAGCTCAGAACAACTTTTAAGATGTTGGAAAAATGGCTGTTTGGAGTATTTGTAACAAGAAAAGAGTTTTAGAGGTGAAGGAGCAGGAAAGGCTTTTTTACTACACAGTGTGGATCAGAGCAGCTACGGTCCAACAATCAGACCGAAACAGGAAGTGAACTACTAGCATCTTTACTGAAGACTGGTCCACCAGAGCGTTGTGGAGTTGTTGGATTGTGTATTTGATGAGTTTGATGAGGGAAACCAAGAAATCCCATGAGCCCCCGTAGCGTAGCTCTGAGCAGCTCACGGCTCTGCTCCGCCGTTCTAAAAATAGCTTGCACCGACAATTAAAGGTAATGAACCTACTGCAATGGGCCAATTTTCCAAAAATGTTGAACTATCCCTTTAACTGAAGCTGCTGCAGAGGTGGTAGTTAAACACAGAGTAAATTTAAGTTTCCAGCCCTGAGTAAAGTCTGTCAGGTGTTAGAGTGATGTCGCCCTGAGGGATGACTGCTTATTAAACTCAGTGCTAAAGATGCAGTGCGACCCCCAACCCCCCCCTCCCTCCCTCCCCCCTCCTCCTCCTCCTCCTGTCATCTCCACAGCTCAGACCTGATGTACATTTTTCTTTAAAAACGAGGAAGTTGCTCGTGGAGCCACACAGACTGAAAATTTAATGCTTCGTGGTTTGACGGTATCAATATTTCAGCGCAGCTAAAAATACAGTCGTCTCAACATATTGTGAGAGCGGAGCAGAGCGAGAGTCTGTGAGACAAGAGGCTGCTGTCCACAATTAACGACGTTATCAATTAATCCACTCATTATCTGTTGCTTTAACGACTCTTTTAGACTTTAAATGTAAAAAAAAAATTAAAATTTGTTTGTTAATTATCGATTATTATTAATTATGAGTCTGATTGAAGAGTTAATGGTGTTTTCAGGGAGCGACGGTCGGTCACTGCAGCTGTTCATCCTGTTGCAGCTTTACAAAAACAAAAAAAAAAGTGTGATGCAGTGGTGAGCCAGGCAGCCTGCAGGCACACACACACACACACACACACACACACACACACACACACAGACACACACAGGAACATGATGCTCATATGAGACTGCAGTAACCAGCGTTGCCCTTGTCGTCACCGCTGCCGCCCTGTCTGAACTCTCCCACACTCTGTCGTCTGTCTCCTCTCTCTCTCTCTCCCACTCACACACACACACACACAGACACGAACACGCACAAACACACACACACACACGAGCCGTCCACGTGTTGGCATGCGACGCGACCCCGTGGCTTTGTTTTCATGTCGTTACACAGCTGCTCTGAACCAGGAGACGCTGAAACATGTTGAAATGTTAGAACCACGACCTCGGACTCGCTGTGTTTCCTCTGATTCTTCACACACACACACACACACACACACACACACACACACACACAAACACACACAGATCTCATTCACTGTTTTCTCTCCGACCTCAGCTGAAGTAACACAAGACTCAACAACAACACAACCACGTCTCTGTCTGGTTGTGCAGCTGAGAACAAACAGTACGAGCTCTCACACTAAATCAAACTCACTCAGAACAGTTCATTTATTCCCTCGTGTTAAAAAAAAAAGGGAAAATACGCAAAAAATCCGGTTTAAAGATGGAGGGATGTCGTTAACGTCAGAGTGACAGCGGCGCCATGAGATCCGCCGGGCCGCGGTCCAGTCTGCTGCTAAACGCTGATTGTAGCGCGTTAAACAAAATCCTGCAGGTGCTTTCCCAGAGAAGACTGAACATCTGGAGGAGTGGCTGCTCTCCATCCAGCTGCTGCTGCTGCTGCTGCTGCTGCAGACATGTTGTGTTTATCCAGCCCCCCGCCCTCCCCTCTTCCTCTCCTCCCGCCCTCCCTCCTCAACAGGAGTTGGGTCAGAGCCAGGCAGCCATGAGGCGTTCGAGGGTCTCGTCTATAACGGTTATTTTCCTTATCGATTAATCTGTCGCTTATTTAAACCATTAATCGATCAGTTGTCTGGTCAATAAAATGTTACAGGTGTTCAGAAACGGCCGTTTGTCCTGTTTGTCCCGCCTCCTTCCACGAGTTTCTGCCCACGAGTTTCTTTACACAAGTAAGGAAAACAAGTCTGATTGGGCGTTATTGAGGGGACGGGATTCAATGTTTAAATGTTTCAGTCTCTTGCAACTGCACAATAACAACGCTCTCAAAGCTCACAAAACTGCTCACTACAACTTAAAACCACTACTCGCTGTCAAAACTTCCTGGTTTTCCTCAGACGTTTGATTGACGGGTGACGGATCCTGATATCATTGGCTGATGAATCGCGAGCAACGTGGAAAAAAAACTACCCCATTTTCACCCCGGATTTACTCAAAAATAGGATTTTTTGGGCTCCATCGTCTGATAGATGAGTGATTACACTCATTCACCCACATTCAAGAAGCTGAAATCAGAGAATTTGGAATTTTGAACGGATTATTTGATTAATTAATTAATTGTTGCATCTCTAATCTCATCACATCTTTTGGCCGAGAGGCTGAAGCTGTGACGCTGTTTCATCTCCCTCCAACTCCGTGCCCTTCTCCTCCCTCCTCACATCTCCGCAAACTCCTGGCCTGGCTCGGCTCGGCTCGGCTCGGCTCGGCTCGGCCAAAACCGGCGTGTCTGAGGAAACACGCAGCAGCCCTCTGGCAGCTCGCTGGACTCTGGCTCTGCAGGAGGAGGAGGAGGAGGAGGAGGAGGAGGAGGAGGACTGGGACGGAGGAGGCTCCTCTCCTGCCAAGTTCTCATCATACTCAACAATTACACAGGATGACTAATAACTGTGAGAAGAGGAGACGGAGGAGGAGGAGGAGGAGGAGGAAGACAAACGCCCAGAAACAGCTTCCAGAGTGAGGAGCTGCATGAAAAAAACAAAACAAAAACGCCTTTATATTCCTGTTGGCATCGTGTCGGTGACGACGGCGGTGGAACAAGTGGAGCAGGTGACAGGCGGCGGCGGCGGCGGCGGCGGGATGAGACAATATGGTGGCGGGTCCCTGGAGCGCTGACAGCGTTGTCAGGCCGACACATGGAGGAGGAGGAGGAGGAGGAGGAGGAGGGGTCTGTCTGTCTGTCCTGTCACTTTGTTTTTTATTTTGTTCATTTGTTTTTTTGGAAATCCACCTCAGCCCAGGTTTTCAGGAACATCTTCATCATCATCATCATCTTCATCATCATCATCATCATCATCATCATCATCATCATCATCATCAGACGTGACAACGAGCTGCAGCCGACGACATGAGGTCATTTCCTCTCACATGTTTCACTCTGGTAGAGACGAGACGGTGCCAGTGTTTGAGATCTGAGTGTGAGTGGAGCTCAGACTCCTGCAGGGCCGTCACACACACACACACACACAGAGGGAGACGACCCCGACCACGTCTCAGTGCAGGATTTTTAACACTGCACCAAACCTGACATGGAGGAAAACAACGACACAACGAGCTGCAGCTAAAAACTGAACCTGCAGAGTCTCTGAGCATCTTCATCATGTTTTATTCAATTTTATTTAGTTTTAATTCTATCATTTCATCATTTTCATTCCACTTTACTGATGTCTTTCGCTCACCTGTGTGACACACAAACTATGATCCTATGTAAAAAGCCTTTGGTTATGATTATTAGTCTATTTTTCTGTTTTAAATCTCTTTTAAAAACGCACTTTTACTCCTTCACCTTTAACTCACCTTCATTTT
Source organism: Decapterus maruadsi (assembly GCA_030347415.2). Taxonomy (NCBI): domain Eukaryota; kingdom Metazoa; phylum Chordata; class Actinopteri; order Carangiformes; family Carangidae; genus Decapterus; species Decapterus maruadsi. The sequence goes on along the minus strand of CM064888.1, from coordinate 3,229,848 downwards.
TTATCTGTCATTCCCTAAAAGCACCTGCAGCGAGTTTGTTTGTTCCTTTATTGCTTTGCTTTTTGCTTTTTCTTGTTGTTTTTTAAGTGACTTTGTGTTTTATGCCTTTTACCTTTATCCTAAACCTACTTTTATGTCTCAATGTAAAGCATTTTGGCTGCTGTATAAATAAAGTTGATTGATTGATTGATTAAATTTGAGCCAAATTGAGCACTAAATGAAAAGTTTTTACTCTTTTTTTTACATTTTGTGAGTCCAAATTGTTAAAAAATTATAATTTATTTTAAACCAAATTTTGTAGGTAAGACTAAGAAAAGATAAAATGAGGAAAAAAGTAAAAGCAAACAAGTGAAAACATGTGATCGAGGTTGTTTTTGCCAAGTTAAACGTCTCAGATTTTCCATGTTTTGCATAAGCAGTTCATCAGCATCAGTCTGTCACTGTACCTGTTGTTCACACACACACACACATACACGCACACACACGTACACATGAGCGCGGAGTTGAACACATAAAACAAACATGTGAGCCTCCCACTGCAGGGAGGAGACAGCAGGCGTGAATCCAGGCATTACGGCAACGCTGATGTCACATTTCACTGTCGGATCAGATTAATTAGTCCAGCAGCTGTTTCCCGCTCAGCCGGAGCGTCGGTGAAGTACAAACTGAGCTTTGATAAGACCGCTCATAAAAAACCTGTGACCTCAGAGGAAGCAAAGAGATTTTAATGAACCGAAGGAGAGAAAAACAACTTCACTCCCTAAAAAAAGTGAAACTGTTCTGGGTCATTAGTTCTTATTTTTCCAGTTCAGTGATTTTTAAAGCCAAAAAAACAAAACAAAAAGTTCATCCAGATCGTCTTAAACTCTTCATAATGTGTGAACAGGAACAGACTGAACCCGAGCGTCGACCCCTGAACCCAGAAACAACCAACCAACAATCTGTGGACCTGATTTAATGGAGCTCTTCCTGTCGGTACGTAACGGTAATCTGTCTAATTGCAGTGACGCTGACAGCTCTGTGGCACCGAGCACAATGTCTGTCATTCAACAAATATACAACACAGACAGACAGACAGAGGTCACGGCAGCAGCAGCAGCAGCAGCAGCAGCAGCTCAGGATCGGCCTGGAAGCTTCCAGTCATCTGCTGCTTCTATACAGGAAGTGAATGAACAACAGCTGCTTCTATACATCATTCAGCTCTGTAGCGAGTGTGTAAAGTGTCTCATAATGACGTGTAGGTGTGTGTGTGGGCAGGACTTTATCTATTAATCTTAATAAAGAGCAGCACCTGCACTTTATGATCTATATTGACCCATTTGTTCTTGTATGTATTGTGATTTTATTTGCTGCTAAAGACGATAAATCTCTTTCCAAGTCTCTAAAAATGTAGATTTCCAGTTTAGTTTGTCTGCATAATACAATATATATGTCTTTAAGCTTCATATAATGTCTTTTAACATCTGGAACATCTGAAAATGTTGATTATTACATTATGCATACAGTGGGGAAAGTAAGTATTTGATCACCTGCAGTTTTGTCAGTTTGCTCTCCCACAAAGAAATGGTGGTGGTCTAAATAGTTTTAATGGTAAATAGACAGAACATCAACAACAAATCCAGAGATAATCAATCATCATATAAAGGTTATACATTAATTTACATTTGATCAAGTGAAATAGAGGGAAAAATCAGCAGGGGAGCAAATACTTATTTCTTTCCCGCTGTATGTAATATTACTTTCCCCAGATGTTTTATATTACATTAGTAGCCTTCATGTGATTCCTTAAATGTGTTATTAAACATATATATTTATATTTGGCTACTCATAATGACATGTTGTCTATGTGAAGGAACAGAAACTGCACTTCTTTAAGGCATAACCTTCTATTCATGTCTATCCAGCTGTTAACAGATATAATTGTAACACTAATAGGTGGTCTAACAACCTCCTCTCTCCTGGTTTGTCTGGTTTCTAACCTGATGTGATCTGAGGACTTGGCTGCAGCGGATCTGATCCATGTTACTACTGAGATCTCCAGGGGAGAGGGAAGCTCCGTAAAACCAGATGGGTTCTGGAGGAATAAAGTTATTTACTGCGTGGATCGGTCGTAAGTAACTGAGGTTTATGTGTCAGAAAATAAAAAAGGAGCTGCAAAAAGGGAAGATGTAAACCTGTTTCCTGACAGAAGAAATCTGTGTCAGCCTTCACAATAAAACTAAACACACCGGTTCATAAAAGCTCCCATATAATATAAATAAAGTCCATGTGTAGTGTGATTATAAAGCAGCTCTAGGTTCTGTATTAATACTGTGAAAGTATCAAAGCCTCAGTCCACAGAGAAATGCACACAGCCTGTATTCAGAAACTGAGCCTTGAAACCAGCCGTCAGGACTTCCTGTCACTTTGTGATGTCACAACAAAGCAGTCACCAGTGGATTTGACGCTTCTGAGTGTTAAAGGGATAGTTCAACATTTTGGCAAATTGCCATAATCCCTATAGTCATAGCAGTAGGTTTGTTACCTTTAATTGTCCGTGCAAGCTGTTTTTAGAACGGCGGAGCAGAGCCGTGAGCTGCTCAGAGCTACGCTATGGAGGGTCATGGGATTTCTTTGGTTTCTCTCATCAAACTCATCAAATACACAATCCAACAACTCCACAACGCTCTGGTGGACAAGTTGTGACCTGCACATTCACCACGCTATGAGATAATAACACAACGTTACCACACAGAGTTGTTTGGGAAATACAGAGACTGATGAAAAACTGTCCCTGAAGGCAACATGCATCAGCGGTTTTGAATGGATTGCACCGACAATTAAAGGTAACAAACCTACTGCTATGGCTATAGGGATTATGGCAATCGGCCAATTTGCCAAAATGTTGAACTATCTCTTTAAACATGAAATCTATTAAAGTTTTATGGGACTTGACTAACATAACAAAACACAACTCTCTGACATATTTTCTGCATATATGTGGTTCGTTGTGATCAAACTGTCATTTTCTGAACAAATCTCCAGATCTCAGCTTTAAAATATGACAATATGACACTTTTCTCTGTGACGCGTGATTATAAATTGAATATTCCGCTTTAAACTGTCGCTTTGAGGCCTTTTCCACCGCCTCAACAGACAGGTACATGATTAATCAGCTGTTAAATCATTTTAAAGCTGCAATCCTGAAGCACCATATTGTCTCAAAAACATCACATGAAGATTTCCACCAGTGAAAAGTGTCTTAAAGAAGCCGCCCTCACACTTTCTGGCCTTATATCATGTGAAAAAGATGAGTTTGTAATAAAGTCATGTGGTGATGTATGTTTCCTCTGCTGCTGCTGCTCTATATCTCTCTCTTTGTGCCTGGTCTGTGGAAGATAAATGGAGCGGTGGGAGATTCATCCTATACGTTTAATACGTCGGCTCTACTGTCTCAGAGATGACACATTAAAAGTTAAGTTAAGATTTGAGCTGCAGCAGTGTGTGTCTGTGTCTGTGTGTGTGTGTGTGTGTGTGCATGTGTGTGTAAATTAACTCTACTTTAAAGAACATAAAGTCAGAGGATGATCAATAGATTTTCACAGTAACCTATTTTCTCAGTGTTTTTTAAACCAAAATAGATCTGAAGGTACGATCTGACACAGAGACACACATCAGGAAAATTAGAGCAACACACACACACACACACACACACACCCACACACACACACACACACACACACACACACACACACACACACACATGCATGCAACCAACGCCTCCTCCCATCTGATTGCAAAGACATGTGTATAAAATATGTTTAGCATGCAGCCTGTGATGTGTCCTCGTGTGCATCTGGCTGATGGTCGCCTTGGGAAATCCTCCGCTCTGAGTCTCTGCCAGTGACTTTGCCGGCACTGGACACACACACACACACAAACACACACATAAATACATACAGTATGTTTATATATGCGCACACACACAGGCTCAGAGACACACCCATGCATTCAGTCACAAATACGCACACACTGCTGCTGCTGCTCGGGTCTAATTTTAGGCAACGCAGCAGATTTACAAGGACTGGACGTTACGGCCACTTCAGACGTTATAATGGGAGACTTTGATGAGTGTGCGTGTGCGTGATGACAACTTCACTGAAGCCATGGGACGTTTAAAGAGGTCAGATCCATCATGTTGCATACTGTATTTGTGTCAATAAAAATCACTAAAGAGCCGTTTTTAACTCTGGCAAACTGCAGGTTTTCACTACATCAGACCCAAACCCAAATACGTATTCGGAAGTACACAAATAATGCTTTGATCCAGAATAGTTTTACTCTCCTTTTTCATTTGTGTCTAGTTCACATTAGGGTTGCTAAGAAAGAGCAACTCCCTGCATGCATTGCATTGCAGTAGACAGGAAGTGCTCACCGATACTTCAGTGTCACCGTTCAACAACTTAGCATTTTTCTCATATAGACAAAAATGTGAAAAGAAGCGGCTATAAAACGGTGGATACATTGTTTTTTGAGTGTCACAACCCCCGCGAAATGACTCGTTTCACTACCAGAGTTTGATCCATTCAGTCTGATTACGTTTGGAAAGTCTAGAAAAGCTGCACGATTAAATTATTTTATTCCTGTGCTAGTTAGCCGAGAGCTAAAGCGGAAGTTAGCTGGCTAGGCTAGCTCGGCATAGCACTAGCTCGGCTGAAGTCAGTGCGCCCACTTCCGGTTTCTTCCCGAATTCGAATCCAAAGTTCTTTTCAAAAGCCCGACTCCGAAACCGAATACAAAATACAATACAAATAGTGCCCTGGCTGTACACCCCTACTACCCACAATCCTTAGCATCTTCTAGGTGTTGCTCAAAACTCATCATCTGCACTGAATCCCTGCAGACTTGCATGTTGGACACAATGCACATGAGAAAAATCCCACATTTTTGCTGCAGAACACATCTGCATTTTTCACTTCAGCACAATCCTAAATGTAATATTTACTGTGCTTTTGTTCCATTGTTTTAAATAATATCTACATTATGCAGGATTTTAATACTTTAAATCCCTGTTTGTGTTCATAATCGCATGTCAAATAACATGTGGAGGAGTCATTAAAGTCTTAAATCCACAGGCTTCTTGTAAAGTCGCTACAATACGCTCTAATTATCATCATAGGAGGATAATAATTACTTTCCATTACTGCAAAGAAAAGCTGTAAAACAACTGGAAACGTGAGCTCGGGGTATTTGGGTTTTTATCGAGAGAAACACGTGCACGCCGCTCGTTATGAGCTTGTAGCCTACACTTTACTGTAATACGCTGTGGTATGTTGTGTATGTTATGCGTTTTGTTTAAGTTATGAGGTCAATAATGTTGAGGTGTCACTTAGCGACAACGTGTGTGACAACAGAGAGGAGGAATGTGGTTTTACATCCTGCAGAGATGAGACCGATGCAGAGATAACATAACATAACATGATGAAGTGTGTGTGTGTGGTGAAGTGGGTCAGAGCCAGCCGCTGATTTATTACTGACACACACAGCGATGAACAGTAGGTGGAACTAGTCTCATATCTTTTGAGTGAGAAGACGACGTCACATCTGGATTTACCTGTTACTTCAGCTCCTAAACCAATAAATCAGCAGCAGATTAGCATCAATAAAAACTCAGGTCATGAGTTTTAAGACTTAACCAGTAAACAGAGGAAGAACTGGTCCATACACAGCAGGTCTACAGCCACAAAATCTGTTTGTAACAGCTGTAAAAGACCAGAAAAGGGGCGGGGCTCAAGCTGCAGTTCCACCTTCCACCACTATGTGGGATCCAATGGTCGAGTGGCGCTGTTCTCTGTTTTTTACTCTTTTCGTCTGATATGAACAAACTAGTTTAGGCCACATATCTTTATTTTTCATTGGAGAAATTCAACTCAATCTGTTTTATTACATTATATTATATTACATTTTTTGTCGATATGGACCGAGTATTGTGTCTGCAATAAAGATTGATTGAATATATTAGTTTGAATTAAAAGTGAGATGTGTTGAGAACTGTGGCTTAGTGTAATTCATTGGAAAAGTGGACTTCATGTAATTCAGACTAAATGGGAAATAGAAGAAAATCCAAACCTGCACTAACTGATATTTAAGTGCCATTAAACAAATTATATAACATATAAGCATGGCGAACAATATAGACAGTATGTCTGCTATGTGTAGCATTCAGCTCAAAGCGACGCCGCATTCATAGCACGTTCATGTCTGTGGGAAACTTGGCACTTGGTGTTAAGGAAGTAGCTGAAAACAAGAATGTACAGTAGGAGTCGAACATCAATCAGAGTCTGTTATTAAGAGTAATTACACCTCCACTCCATGACACAATACTTTAAATTCCTAACACTACAAACACTTTATAAATAAATAAATAAACTCATTACATGTAATCGTTTTCATCTCTAACAACTATCACTTCTGACTTGAATGCAGCACAGGTAGAGACGCAGGTGGTGCAGACATGCATGTACACTCTTACTCTAAAATAAAGGTGCTGCTTCTATAGAAATGAACCCAAAAGGAGTGATAACCAGTGGTTCAGCCTGTTTTATCAAACTATTTTGGTTTTGTATCGATTCTGCTGTGATAAAGCCTTAAATCAGAGACCAGCTGGGGACAAATGGCGGCGACTTCAGCAGCTAAAGAGGCAGATATTTCCTAAAAAACAGAGAATATTACACTTTACATTCAGCAAACCAATGAATAATAATGTGGTTCTGCTCTGTGTCTGCAAATAGCAGCAGCAGCAACACAAACAAACAGGCTCATCCCAGACCAAGTAAAAGCTGCAGCAGCAAAACTGTGCACAACAAACGGAGCAAACTGCACAACATATTGTCCTGCAAGATTACCGAGTCATTAGCAATATTACAATTTTGCAATGTTTTCTCTCTCCTTCCTTCCTCCTGGATCAGAACCAGGACGTTCCAGTGACTCTCTCTTTGACCCAGCAGCAGCACCACCCATCATCATCATCATCATCATCATCAGGGCTGAGCTCAGCTGTTAAGATAAACGGCACCAGATGCTCTGGACTCGGGGCTTTGATCCCAGTTCGTGTCGTATCGCAGCCAGGCGGCAAACTGGAACTGTGAAAGCTCGATGCTGCACAGAGATTAATTTAGCAATCATCATGACAATATGAAAGAGGAATATATGCAATCAATTTCATGTAGTTTTATGCAACCAGAAATACATGGATACATGACAACAACTTCCATTCATACCAGCCATACGTTGCCTGAGGCGGAGTGGTAGCCTATGCTGTGATAAGGCTACAGTATATGCTCATTATACCACGGTTAACAACCAATCAGATTGCCGGATTTCCGTTTTATAATGTTTATTATCATCTCCCTCTGTTGATGAGTCGACGGCAGCTTCACCTTCACACAAAGAGCTGAGACTAAAACATCCAGGGAAGGAGGAGGCGGCAGCGGTGGCGTGTTGTCGCTGTGTTGTTGTGTGCACATTCAAGCCCAGTGTGAGTCCTGCATTTCTATTCTTTACCCCCAACCTCTCTCCCTTTCTCTCTCTCGCTGCACATTTTTACCAACATAAACACTCATTCATTTTTTTTTTTCATTCGAAGGAACCCCACAACGCCTGATGGAATAAAAAGGAGATGAAGCAACACCTTGCCTCAGGCTTTTCTGAGCTCCTCTGGGTTTTTTCTTTCTCTTTTTTTTTCCTTGGACCTGTTACTGTTGAGCTGCACACGCACACACACAGACACACACACACAGTCCTAATAAAGCATTGCCATTAAAACCAGAGAGAGAGCTAGGGAGAGATATTTATGGCGCTCCCCGCAAGGCCTCACTTCCTTGTTGCGACCCACATTCCACGTTCTGTAACGGTGAAATAATCATCGCCATGTTATTATCGCCGCCGATCGGGATCAGGAGCCTCAGACGACAACAGCTTATGTTGTGTTGTTGTGTTGTTGTGTTGCCTGCATGCATATCTAAATAGAGAGCAAACAATGTGTCTGTCATGTTTGCAGCGCGATCCCATGAAACAGGCATGTTTCTCACATCGATACGCATCTAATCGTGAGCAGGAAAAGGTCGATGCAGATGCAGGAGGAAGAAGGGGAGGGAACTGAAAAACGGCGATGCAACGAGAGGAAGAAGAAGAAGAAGAAGGTGAGGAAGAAGAAGAAGAAGAAGAAGAAGAAACGTTGTATTCGGCTCTGAACCAAACATAATCCGTCAGTCGATACGCTTCATCTAATGCGCTGTGTTTTCAAAATGTCAGCTGTGATTTCATCAGGCGTCGTCGTATAAGGCTCTCCAACCGGGCACCAGATGCCTTTAGAGGAGAGGCCCTCAGGCAACACACACACACACACACACACACACACACACACACACACACACACACACACACACACACACACACACACACACACACACACACACACACACACACACACACACACACACACACACACACACACACACACACACACACACACACCATGGTCCCTCATCTGTCTGCAAACACACACACAATCACAATCACACGCACACACATCCATGCTTCGCTTTGTTCAGTGCTGGAAAGACATGAGACAAAAGGCAGAGAGGTGAGGGCTACATAGGAGCTGCTACTGTTCTGCAATTCAGCACAAATGCAGAGCTGATGATGGGCGGAGGCAGGAGACACACACACACACACACACACACACACACACAGAAAAGGTGGTATGTTACAGTCTTGGGAGGAGGAAGACTTTGAAGCCTAACACACCATAACAAGTCTGCTTCTCCACATGTAGTGGGAAGAGCACCTGCTATGTTATTAGGCAGCATATGTTGCTGCTCTCAGCTACAAGTCGTTCAGGGAGCTTCGCTGCAGGAGAACAAGTGTTTCATCCACAGACACACAATCACACACACCTCCGACTATTTAACACTGGAAATACAGTACATTTAGCCGTTTTTCTGTTTGTTTAGTTTGTTTTAAAGATCTGCATCTAGAAGAGACGCAGCTACAGACTGATAATCCCATTCATCAGATACAACAATGTGTTGTAAAGATGCTGCAAGGACGAGATTGGTTAAATCTTTATTTTTTTAATCACTGCTAACCTAAATGCTAATGTTAGCAGAGCCGCGAGCTGCTCAGAGCTACGCTACGGAGGCTCATGGGATTTCTTGGTTGGTGTAGCTCACGGCTCTGCTCCGCCGTTCTAAAAATAGCTTGCACTGACAATTAAAGGTAATGAACCTACTGCTATGATTATAGGGATTATGTCAATGGGCCAATTTGCCAAAATGTTGAACTATCCCTTTAAATCAGACAAGGAAAAGTTTTTAAATACAACAACAATTGTGCCAAAATGTCAGCATCTCCTCAGATAACAGGAAAAGTCTGATCACAACGACCTGCAGGACGTCGACTACAGAACAAGACGCTGGGTCTGAAGAAGAGAAATAAAACTCTATTTAACCAATCAGCATCATCTTCATCGTAGCTCGACTCAATTCCCACATTCTCGATGTGCGAGAAAGAAAAGCTTTTTTTATTTCCCGTGTCTCCTGATCTTAAACGGCACGTCGACGTCTGCGAGCATGAAAAAAAACGAAGCTATGAGAGTCACATGAAACAGCCACGCTGCTCTAATCTGTCCTGCCATCGTGGAATCCAGCGACGCTCTGTGAGGGGATGTTTGATTTTCTCACCCGGGGCTTTAATTTCATTTAATTCAAACACTGAAAGTATCTGACAGCTACCATCCAGCAGGCTGCTGCAAGCGCAGAGAGACTGATGCATGTTTACATACATGCTGTAAACGCCACTTTTACATCATCGCTCATGTGTGACGGTCGACGAGCGCATTAATTGCATTGATCTAATTTTAGCTCCAAAGAGAAAATAACCTTTCTAGTCCAGAGTCTTGGAACTAATGGCTGTTTACAGTGTTACATAAGTGACATTTTCCATTATATATGTTCATCACAGCTTCAGTCGGCTGCTGCTGCTGCTGCTGCTTCGTCCCCGAGACGCTGAGGACGAGACGGGAGGAGACAGACTGTGAGTGAGTGGGGGAATCCGGGCGGGCGCTGTGAGTCATCACCAGCGCCGCCGTTTACCTCCGGGCGGCACGGACACTGACACAGTCTGAGTCTGGAGAGAGAGAGAGAGAGTGACCCACATGCTTAAAGGTGCAGTCCAGGAATTATTGCATAAAGAGCTCGTGTGGGAAGATTTTAAAGGGGCATGACACTAATTAGGTGTAATAAGCATCTGAAGGCTGTTTATTGGCTTTTTGCATTATCTTTACAGCGAAATAACTGAAAATTATTTAATTAAAATGGTCATTAAAATCAGTCCTTCTGTTATGAAGTATTTCTGTATATCAGTGGATAAATATTTGAGAATATAAGGATAAATTTGTTCATTTTGCTTTGTTGATTTAACAGACTAACAAGTGGGCGACTAATTACTGTGAACAATGCAGGTTCTGCATCGGCTCATTTAATTATTTCCTCTCTCTTCTTCTAATCACTTGCTGTTCTTTATATCATAACAATGGATAAACCTCAGTTTATATAGATTGCCAATTAGTTTGTTTGATTGGTTGTGCAGAAGTCCATGGTATATAATGTGAAAGCATTTAGAGGTTTGTACATTGTGAGTCTGGTGTTGTTCAATTTCTTTAGTGACTCTTTATGATAAATAAACGCTACCTCATCTAATACCTGACATTTAACAGTTGTTCAGATACGATGGTTGTGTTCTGCACATTGTTTTTGTCTGGTTCATTTATGCGTCCTCTGTTTGTCGTTAGCGGAACACATCGTGTCTGTCTGTTTGTTATTGGATATTATTGCCATTTTATTGCCGTGGTTGTTCCTTCATTTGTTCGATTTGTCCGCGCTGAACAAACTACAGAGGATGAGAACGGGTGAATAAGCCGAAACACAATTCTTTTTTATCATTAGTAGATGAGTTAAACCTGCTGGTCAGCTTCAGTAAGAGCTGAAACAATGATAAACTACAGATCTGAAGTGTGTGTTCTTCTAGTTTTATTCTTTTACATATGCAAATAAATGAATAAAATGATATAAACCGCTGTTTATTTGGTTTATTAGTCAGTTTTAAAGCGTGCTTTCTCTGCAGCTGTTTCCTGTGAGGCGGCTGTGGCGAGCAGGTCGAGCCGATGTGAGAAAAGCCGGAGACAGAGAAACCCACTTAGCCAGTCGACAAAGTGGGTCAGAGCTTTGTTGAGGACGACGCCTGAAACGCTCACACGTGGATATTTTTGCAACGGACGAGATGCCACAGAAGAATAGAAAAGTAAAAGTTCATAAAAAGCTGCTGCTGCCATCATCATCATCATCATCTTCATCATCGTACTGTAAACAGACACGCTGAACATCCCACTCCGTCATCACAACCACCGTCCTCAGGGTCGCCCTCCGTCAATAACGACTGAACGCCTCGGTGAAGCAGCCGTCATGTACACAGGAGGACCTTGAAGGCATCGCGTGACGACACACGGAGGCCGTAAATCAGCTCACACACAAACACACACACGCGACAAACAGCATGTACAGTATCTATTACACACACACAGGGCAGTTGATGGACCAGAGTCCTGTCGTTCCTGAGGTGGGGGCGGCGGGAGGGGGCGGGGGGGGGGGGCGGGAGAAGGAGCTTTTTTAGACTGACTCTCATTACACAGCAGGATTTCTTTGCCACAACCGCAGCTTAGCCTTTTGTTTTAATGCTGAGCCAAAGCTACGCTGCAGAAAACCGAGGATTTACTGCAGCAGCATCTGTGACGTCTCCTGAAGACCTCGGAGGGACGGCGGGGGGGCTGCTTTGAAGTTTGAAGACGTGTTCTTCTTCTGAGTTTGGGTTTTTTTTTTTTTACTACATTTTTAGACGTACTGTCAGAATCCTAATCTGAGCCTCCTGATGTAGCGGCTCAGGCTGAGGCCACACACAACCTCCAAAATATCAACGCATGAGGATGACACGGGCAAAGTGATACAGCAGGTCTAAGTCTCTTTAAAGCAGAATTTACAAACCAAACTATTCCTCAGAAACTTCAAAGTCATATTCCAGCAACAAATCCTTGAAATGAAACAACAGAATATGTTTTCTAGAAGTGCATTTTCTGATCAGCAAAACATCAAAGTTTGAGTTGAAAGATGTGTATCTGTGCAGCTTTAATGGTCTTAAAGGGATAGTTCAACATTTTGGCAAATTGGCCCATTGCCATAACCCCTATAGTCATAGCAGTAGGTTCGTTACCTTTAATTGTCAGTGCAAGCTATTTTTAGAACGGCGGAGCAGAGCCGTGAGCTGCTCAGAGCTACGCTACGGATTTCTTGGTTTCAAACTCATCAAATACACAATCCAACAACTCCACAACGCTCTAGTGGACAAGTTGTGACCTGCACATTCACCACGCTATGAGATAATAACACAACGTTACCACACAGAGTTGTTTTAGAGGGAAATACAGAGACTGCTTGCGGAAAAACTGCACCTGAAGGCAACACGCATCAGCAGTTTTGCATGAATTTCCAAGAAATCCCATGAGCCTCCGTAGCGTAGCTCTGACCAGCTCACGGTTCTGCTCTGCCGTTCTAAAAATAGCTTGCACTGATTATGGCAATGGGCCAATTTGCCAAAATGTTGGTGGTGTCGAAATGAAAACAATAACCCTCAACACATGGAGGTTTGATTTCACTCCTTACAGTATACTTATATAATTATCATCTATTGTGTGTGTTTCCCATTGTTTCCTCATGTCTCTCAACTTGAGCTGAGGGAGGTCTGTTGTGTAAGACTGTGGTCATCTGGTCACATCTGTTTTATTTCTAGTTTCTCTGGTTTTTATGCTGTTGTTCACTGATCAGCCACAACATTAAAAATCAGGGTCTGGTTTTAATGCTGTGCAGATCTTTGTGTGTGTGTGTATATAAATATAAATGTATGCACAAATGAAAAAACACAACATGAAACTGAGTTTTGCGCAACCAGTTGAGTAGACGTGGTGCAGGATGTGTGATGTAATGTTTAACAATGGTTCTGTTGTTCATCGTCAGGTTGAGATGTTGGGTAAATCCTGTCTCATAGTGTTTCAAACCTCTGTGTGTTGTGTTGTTGATCTGATAATCACTCAACAACTCGACAACAACACGTACAGCTGCACCAATGACACGTCTGAGGAAACTGCCAGTCAAAGTGAAATCCTCCGTAAAACACCTAAAGCCGTCACTGAGCTGTTTGTGGATAAATATTTATCATCTTGTGTTTCAGTCAGAGGAGTTGGATGTTTTTCCTCTTCACTTTTAGCAGAGTTGGCGTGTTTCCTGGAGCCAGCTGAGTATTATAGGAGTTCCCTTTATGACTCAGCAGCTGAGTCATAAAGTACCAGGATGAAGCCAAACAGCTTCTTCCTCCATAGGTATGAGGGAATATAAAGGAACACAGGAACTGCTGCGTGCAATGGGCATTTTAGAACAAAACAAAAAAACCCAGTTTAACTTTGATAGAGGAAAACTTTCTAGTACTGCTAATCCCACTGTGAATCCTGCAGATTTCCGTAGATTTATCCAGTTTGGAGCTTCACTTGGATCTGAAGTTGAAGACAGAGTTGCTTTAGGCAATGAAAGGAAAATTAATCAACAGCTATTCTGACAATTAATCAGTCGTTTTGCATTAAAAAACGGCAAATTGTTCAAGAATCATGAGATTTTCTATTGGTTAAAAGGGAATAATGTAAGTGCGGTTACTTTTTCTGTGTTTTGCAAATCCGGTTTCGATGTCATATGTTTTACGATGTGCACATTTGTGTCGTCTTATCCGTCTTAAACAAGAGACTACAGATCACAGGACGTGTTTGTGTCACGGTGCCGCCAAGACGAGAGCTGGGACCCCGGGTTGGAGGCACTAAAGGTTAGGTTTTGAGAGAGACAACCTCCATCCTCACGGTAACAAGTCATTTAACCATCACAATCGCTCTAAAGCTGTTTAATTAAGATGAAACATATTGCATAGTTCCTCTTTAAGTGCAAGTCAATTTAGTTTAAGCTACATTTAATTTCTTTTTCTGTGTTTTCTGTGAAACTCCTTCAAATCTCCTTGTCATTGAAAGACTCGACAGAAATAAACTTTACTTTCTTTGCCTGTAGATTAGTTTTTCAGCAATTTAATCTTTTAATCTTCAATAAAAACCATGATAAATGTTAAGTTTAGTAGCAGTTCACTCCAGTTTCAGTCATCATCCAGCATCCAAACAGTTGGGTCTTTCTTTCTACTACCGAAGGCCGCAGCGCAGAGCAGAAGCCGATCTCCTGTCTTATCACGCGCTAACTAACTGACAGAGACGTGGAGTCGAACGTACGGTGGTTCTGAGCGCAACCCCTGGTGTGAAGACGGCTCGTTACTGAGGCATCGCATTATCACCGGTGACATCTTTAAGCCATCTCATCCCAGAGCTGCATGCTGCGCTGATTATTCTCACAGACTCAACTTACTTTTTGAAGAGAGCGGGGTAAAGCAGAGTGCACGGAGCCAAAAGTAAGAGGCGTCTTCTTGTCAACAACAACAACAACAACTCACACAGACGAGAACAAAGCCGAGCCGAATGCGCCCTCGGTTCTGTGAGGTTATACCCGGTCTGCAGTGAAACTCCTGGGAGTGTGTGTCGTCAGGTGTGTGTGTGTGATGAAATGCCTGGATCTCCCTTGAACTGTTGGTCTGTCTCTTGTCAAACTGTATTTGAGTGTGTTGCTCTGTTTGGACCTGACGCTTCGCAGCAGGACCGGTTGTCTGTTGTCTGGCTGCGATGCTCTGCAGCAGGGTGGTGCAAAAATAAGAAAATAGGAAAAAAAAGAAGAAAAAAAGTGTGTGATTCATTGCACTTAAAAACACTCCCAAAGAACATTTTGTCAGCATGTTTGTGTCATTGTTTATTCATTTGGAAGCAATGAAACTGGCGACGTCTGTAATGAGCAAAACAGTGTCTGACAAACACATTAAATAAAACTCTTTGTTGAACAGACACGGAGCTGTCGGCTTTTAGTTTAGGTTTCGGAAAATAAACGATCGTTAAAGTTCAGATTAATTAAAAATCAATGTTGTCTTTCTCTGAACGCCTCAGGTTTACGGTTATGATGCAGCTCAGCGACTATTCGCGCCATATGCATGACAAAATAATATTCTATCTGCAATAAAAAGGCGATTAAATTCTTCTTTTATGTCTATAATGCAAGCGTTAACAGTTTCACTGCTTCAATCGGGTCTACTGGTTTACTTGAAGCAGCAGAATCCATTTGCATTTTCTATGAGGGAAATAACCTCGGTGCACCCACTTCTGGCCAAAAATAACACTTTATTAAGGAAAGCTGCAGCGGCTGTGGAGCTCAGTTAGCACATTAGCAGCGTGGCTGATATTTATGAGGTGTGCAGACTGAAGACATTTCTGGGGCCCCCGCGGAAAAAGGAAAGACTGATTGTTTCCAAACAGAATTAACTGCAGGTTGCACTCGTCTTAACTTAATCCTGAACAACCTGAAATCCCATTCATAAGCATAATTCCTGCCTGCCAGGGTGAGTGAAATGTTTATGATATGAAATGTGCATGTATGTAAAAGTAGACGGACTGCATTGTAAAAATAAATAAAGGAAATAGTATCAGAAGGTAAATGCAGAGCAGAAAACTGGCCCCTGCTATTAGATTATTGTTATTATCATAATTTTCTGCCCCTGCAATGATGTGTAAGCAGCATGTTAACTTTTAATTACTGCAGCTAATGATTGCTTTCATGGTGAATTAACCTGCTGATTATTTTGGGTCTGTAATTCAGAACACAAAGTCCTGAAGACGTAGCTCAAAGAAGGTTTGTTAGGTCCAAAAATATTAAAATTATTCCAATGTTTTGACTCCGAGCCGACCGCTAAAAGATACTCTGAGTTTCCGCTACATGCATTTTTTCATGGCACCTCGTCACAGCTAATTTATTTCCGCCACTGCTTCAGTATTGGGGCAGACGCACAATAATAATCTACCAGTTACTAATACTTTGAACCCTTTTCCACTACATAGTTACAGCTCTACTCGACTCGGTTTAGGCAGAGACGTTATAATATTGAGGAGACAGACCACTCTACCGGTTTTCAAAGTACCTCCTCCAAAGATGGCGCATGTCCCGCCCACTTTCACCAACAGCCAATCACCTGCATTGTCAGAGCTGAACTAGGCCAATCATGTTGTTGCACCAGCGCATGCGACACAAATTTTTACGACAGACCAACCTACCTGGTGGCAACAACAACAACAGCGGTCAGGTTAAAAATTTACCTAAAGGTTTTCTGGATAAAAGAGAGCCACCGTGGTAGGCTAGCGGCTCCTCATCCTGGGGGAATTTAAACCCGCAAGTTTTCAGGAAAAAATTTTTTGGGTCACAGGTTGGTCTTAATGAAAAGTGAAAAGCTACCTTGCTAAGGGGCTACGTGTACAGAATTCACCACATTCACATCAATAAATGTTTTACAATGAACCGATCAGTCCACATTTTCTTTAATTTAATTTTGAATGTAGAGTTTGTTTCACTTTTAAACTAGAACAAAAACTCCCCCACTCCACCTGGGGCTAAAGTGTTAAAATTGTGCATGTTAGCAGCAGCAAAAAAGAAAACACAGTCCGGGTGAAAAATGGAGCCGTGGACCGATAAAATTTCTAAAACCGTTAAAAAAAGGAGAAAACTGTTTAAAAAGTACGAGAGCCTTGTTGTGAGCTGAAAAACGGCGGTTAAAAATCTAAATGCTAAAAGTTAGTTGCTAAAATTTCTTTAGTTAAAAAAAAGCATCGAAAAAATGCCCCTCATTACCGGCCAGGGCTTTAGTTGTCAGTGATGGTCAATCAGTCCGTTCCAGCGGTTCACTCCGACTGTAATTTATTTATTTTAACTGCCTGCTGCTGAGACAGAGAGCTTCTATAGCATCCGAGACAGGTAAGTGGGGCTCGGGGGGCGGGAAGGGGTACAGACAGTCACCACCACAATGAACTATGAGCCCATATGTGATGATTAAGACGGATTTCATGTAAGTCTATCATTTATTTTTGGGCAAAAATCTCCAGATTCAAGCCGGTATGTCTCCAGGTAGAGCAGAGCAGACCGGTGTAGCCCTACCCTTTTACGGCTGTACAGTGACAATGTTGCAATCCGCACGCATGCGCAGTTGAGTACACCCTGTGGAAAAAATAGCGATTTAAACTTATTCTGCGGTAAAGTCTATGTTTTTTTACGTTTCGATCTGTATTTCATTTCACCGGCGATCATGTCTATATGTTTTTTCTGTCGTAAATAACGTTAAAGAGTGGGTTTGGCCATGGTCCCATTCAATTAGAGGTCTGGATTAAACAGAAGGGCTTTGGTTTAGGTCCTTTTCCATCACAGCTGAGTTCATAGTACCAAAGCCCTTCTAGGCAAGTCAGGCCACTCATCATATTGGCACCTGGTTGAGCCCAAGAAGACCAGACCCCTATCTAATTTTTTGCTGCTGCTGCTAACATGCACAGGAGGCTAACGCTTAGCCCCAGGTGGAGTGGGGGAGTTTTTGTTCTAGTTTAAAAGTGAAACAAACTCTACATTCAAAATTAAATTAAAGAAAATGTGGACTGATCGGTTCATTGTAAAACATTTATTGATGTGAATGTGGTGAATTCTGTACACGTAGCCCCGAGGTAGCAAGGTAGCTCACACACCTGAAGCTTCACTTTTCATTAAGACCAACCTGTGACGGCCAAATTAACCAGCCGGCCATAAACCTCTAAAACTCCGCAGGTCTGCAAACGCTTCCCCCAGGATGAGGAGCCGCTCCCGGTTAGCTATGGCTCTTTATCCAGAACCAGGTAAATTTTTAACCTGACCGCTGTTGTTGTTGTTGCCACCAGGTAGGTTGGTCTGTCGTAAAACGACTTGTGCCCAAACTGGTGCAACAACATGATTGGCCTAGTTCAGCTCTGACAATGCAGGTGATTGGCTGTTGGTGAAAGTGGGCAGGACTCTGCCATTGTTTTTGGAAACGCTGCTGGTTTCCCCATTCAAAACCGGTAGAGTGGTCTGTCTCCTCAATATTATAACGTCTCTGATAGTACCTCCTCAGTGTGGGCGGGGTCGTCATGTCACGGCGGGCACGGCCACGCCGTCTCGCTCTGTTTCTCTCCACGAAATTGACACAAATTAGACCACGGGCCCCCCAATATTTGTTCTGAGACAGAACAAAGGTCAGAATATTGTAGAGGAATTTCTGGAAAAAAAAGTGGTAGGCTACAATTTCTCCTAAAATGTTAAACAACAATTTTCAGGAAAAACAAGTTTTTTGGGGGGTTTTTTAAGATAAGATCTAAAAAATAATAATAATAAAAAAAAAATTTAAAGTAAAAAAATTCTTTAAAAAAGGGGTCAAATTTCTATTTAAAAAAAACTAAAAAGTAAAAAAAAATCTAGAAAAAAGTGGTAAAATTTCTAAAAATAAAAAAAGTAAAAAAAATCTAGAAAAAAGTGGTAAAATTTCTAAAAATAAAAAAAGGAAAAAAATTTCTAGAAAAAAGTGGTCAAATTTCTAAAAAAAAAAGGAAAAAAATCTAGAAAAGTGTTAAAATTTCTTTTAAAAAAAAGAGGAAAAAAATTCTAGAAAAAAAGTGGTCAAATTTCTAAAAAAAAATAAAATGTGAAAATGTGGCAACATTTCTATACAAAAAAAATCAAATAAAAACGACTGCCCTAATGTGTCTCAGTCCGACAATGTTGAAGATGTTATTGTAGCCCATAGTTTAACACCACGTAGCTTACCCTTTTAGTCGGTACGTGATAATGTTGCAATCATGGCGCCGTTCGGAAACCCTGATACTGTTAAACTGTGTCGGACCAATATCTGATAAATTACGTCAATATGGTTCAATACGGCAGCATTAATGAATCAGAGAGAAAGCAGCTCAGTTCTCAGAGGTGGATTAAACAGAAATGTAAAACACTCTCAGCCTCCATCATCATCATCATCATCATCATCATCATTACACCTGGTTGAGTCACCGACACTCTCAGTGTGTTTACGCCGTCTGTCAGCAGCTCAGTCACTGAATGACTCAACTGTTGCTGCACAGAAACGATGGGTTTTTAAAGTGAACTATGCAGGAGCAACACCTTAAAGGCTGCTGCTGCTCAGTCATGGAGGTAATGCAGCTGGATGGAGGTGGGAAGTCTGTGGTGCCATGGCAACCTCTTACTAAAACCCTGCAACTATACTGATAGTGATTCTCCAAACCAGGCACAGCAGGTCTGCAAAGCTTCTATGGAGCCGCCTTATTTAGCTATTTTAGTCCAGAACCAGAAACCGGGCAGGGGGGGGGGGGGTTCATGTCGACCCCAAACTGCAGAACTGTGAGTCACCTCAGTTCAGATTCGACTAAAATAACACCTCAGACTCTGCACAGGATTGTTTGTTCCTCGGGGTCACAACAGTCAAGAAACGCTGCTTTTTCTGGTTTGTCACATCTCGTTTGTCACAGCAACAACGACAACGTCTGCAGGGCGGAAGACGCCGACGCTGTTGTCCTCTTCACCCCCTGCCCTCCGTCTCACACGGCGACACCAGGTGAGGCAGCGACAGACAGCGACACCTGAGCTCCGAGGGTTTGACTTCACATTAAAGTTTAACAGACATGGATAGGAGCGGCGGCGGTGGTGAGTCAGCGACCAGGCAACAGGTAGCTATACAGTACTATGGAGGCCACACCTTCAGACGGCGGCTCTGCCTCCCCCTTTCCTGTCATCTCTATGAATCTTCAAATAAATGATCTGATGTAATTTAAACAAAAATGTAAATTCTTTTCAGTGATTTACTGTTTAAGCAGCTTCAAGTCCTATGCTGGTGAAATAATAAACCCCCTGAAAACGGAGTCTCTCGCCTTCCACCTAGCGTCTCCATCATCCTCCCGTGTGAGGCCGAAGCCTTTGTCTGCAGGGAGCGGGGGAAAAAAAAAAAAAAAAACCTCCCTATAAACAGACACACTGAGGCAAAGGGAAGCAACAAGAAAGAAAGAGATAGAGTGAAAAGAGGTGGGAAAAAAATCTTTCCCATTAGAGTGGGAAACGAATGAGTCTGGCTCCTTCTCAGAGAGAGAGAGGGAGTGAGAGACTCGGCTGCACGAGATAATGTGTAAATAACGACAAAGGCTTCTCTACTCCATCAACCGAGCCGGTAATTTCAGGCGGCCGCCGCTCTGAGGGACGTTGTCTGATGCAACCGCGGCGGCTGAGAGGCAGATTTTTAACCGCGTCGTCTCAGTTCAGGGCGTGAGACAAGAGGATGGGTTTTTAAAGAGGAACTATGCAGGATTCATTCACCTTAAAGGAGAATTCCGGTCATTTTTGAGCCCTAAATCGTCACCGAGTGTTGTGGGGGGGAAGCTTTCTCAAAACACCTTGGGGGCGACTTCAAAATTGATCAGATATCTCTTTAGTTGTACATGATTTTACCTGTAATCTCATAGTTTTCATTTACACCACTGAACTCATATAGATGCAGTATTAACAGTATAAACTTTGTGTTTTTGCATGTAGTCACTCGGATAGCCGAACTCTGAAACGTCCTGGAAAGACATTACTATCCGATCAGGTGTCAAAAATGGCTGTAATTCTCCTTTAACTATGCTACAACCTTAATTAAGCAGTTTCAGAGTCCTAGTTCTGGTTAAACCAATGACTTGTAACAGGCTGAACTCTGCCAACACCGGAGGAGGTCTCTTGTCTGAAAACCAATCAGTGGCATCAAACCCGGTGTCCCAAATTGCTTCTGTTTTGAGAGCGTGCAAGCACCGCCACACAAACTGAATGGGTTTAAGTGCTAACCCGTAATCTCTTGTTTATGACAGATAAGACTACACAGATATACACATGGTGACATGGTAGATGATAAATAACGTTATCCACCGCTCCATGGATTGATTTCTCATCGGCTTTCGTTGGAAAAGAAGCGCACATGGAGGAGAGGAGGGTTAGAGACACAGAGGAAGGGAGACCAGAGTTCACCTTTAAAAGGTCGATATAACAACAACAGCAGCGGTTTGGAGCAGGAACGAGCACATAACGAGTCAAATTATCTCGGGTACACAGTGTTTTTTACCTTTACCTTGTGTGTGTGTGTGTGTGTGTGTGTGTGTGTGTGCGCAGATCTGTGGGTGACGTAGCCTGACTGCACTGACCTGAAACTTCTGCTGATGACAACAGTTTATAAAAACGCCCCATCTATCGGTCGACCTCCAGCGAGTGAGCACATGATGATGAGGATCTCTGAGCAGATTTATACTGTAGATGTTTATTTTAAATATACAACACAGATGAAGCTACTTCCAGGAAAGGTGATGTCACGCTCTGGATATAAAAACATGAATGCACCTGTCTACTCTGCACAAGCTGCACTCCATCACCGTTTTCTAAATGTTTACTCGTGGCCGTCCCTCGTCAACACCGGCGCTCCGGTTTTGCATCGGGGGAGGATTGACAGGAAGTTGACGAGATGCGTTTGCTCTCCGGGAACCTTCACTTGGCAGCTCGGCTCATGCAGCGCTCGGGGCTGACAGCTACTAAAATGAGACATCAGCTCGCCGCCTGCAATCACATGATGTGGTCACTTGAGTGGAATTCATATCCCATAACAGGCTCCCAATTAGAGTCCATTACAAGAGAGAAAACACACTGCTGCGGCTCTGAGAGTGCTGCACCACCGCCGCCGCCACCTCCACCCTCTTCTGCCTCCAGCTTGTGATGTCATTTCCTGTCCTGTTCAAGCTCTGCTCTCTCTCCCTCTCTCTGTGATGTTGACGCAGCGCTCGGGTTTCAGCGCATGCAGGGTGTTTAACAGTCCACAGAGGCTGCAGGCTGTTTTCTGAAGCGAGGTGGGACCCGGCCGCCGCCACCGCCGCCGCCGCTGCTGCTGCTGAGCTAATGTTTCCAGCTCGGCTTCAGGATAGGTGGAGTGTAAAATGAAGCCGGGTGGGTTAACGTCATGTCAGCGACAACAAAACTGAGGGACCCTGGTTGCCACGGTAGCATGGGTGTGTCACAGGACGCCATGTGGTCACACGCAGAGGGCTTGTAGGAAACTTTTCATCTGGACCTGGACGAACAGCTCTGAGCTCCAGCTGAGAGACGGTTTAACAACAGTTTCCTGTCTCTATGACACCACTTAAATGATTATTTTGCAAAATTAAGAGTCAAAACTATTCATCAAACTAAAGAGGAGGCAGAGAAAGTTGGTTATGACTGTCTTGCAGAAGAGGATAACAGATTAAAGCTTGATTTTAAACATACGTTAACTTTAAAACAAATGTCTAGGTGTAAAACTATGGTATTCACAAAGCAGGGAACTGAAAAGATCTACAAGTATCAAAGTTTAAGAAGGTGTTTAAAAAAGTGCCTATGAAAAAGAAGAAGGAGAAAGAGAAAAAAGAAAAAGTTAATGTATGAGTTTAAAGTTAAAATAATTGTGATCATTGCTGTTTTTTGTTATTATTATATGTTTCTTCATCTTGAATTCCCTGAAATACTCTGTGGTATTGGTGTTTGCTTGGTATCTAAATAATGTAATTATAACTATAGAAAGGGGCGGATATCATAAGTTTTTCTTCTTCCTGCTCCTTTCCATTTATGGTATGATGCAGAAAAAGAAATGTATTCATGTACTCCATGAATGGAACAAATGTGAAATTAAATTAAATCCTCTACGACTTTGACAGCCTTGTTTTCATCTGATAATAATAATAATCTCGCTTTGATTTTATTTACAGCCACCGTCTAAGCATCCTACAGTATATACCCTTTTGTATTTATATTTATATTCTACTGTTATTCACTTCCCAACATGTAGAAAACTAAGAAAAGCAGGAAACCCTCCTATGTGCAATGATCAATTAACCAGCTAATTTAATTAAGTGATAAATGATCATCTTTGTTACTTTTTCCAAGATAACAGCAACACAGTGATATATATATTATTATAATAAATGCAGCCCTCATGCAATTAACGCAACCTTTGCTTTGCTTCGTTTTCATTAGCAGCAGATTAGACGACTGACTCTACATCTATTGTTTGCACCTCCCTTTCCTTTTCATCTGCACCCTCTATGCTTCCATTGAACGGTAGGAGTGAAGTGCATCTTTAACATGTTAAAGGACAATTCCAGGCAAATTCAACTCGGGGGTGTATGTTACTATCATTTTAGGTCTAAAAGAAGGAATGTGAAGATTTTCAGTTTAATCGCTCCTGTTTTGCGGTAGCTGCGTCTGTCCCTGCATCGCTACGGCAGCTATGAATGGGAGTGGATGCAAGTTCCGCTAGTTTGGCTGTTTACATCCCACAAAGCCGCAATTTTTTTCCACAGACAGCGTCAGATGGAGACTCAAACATGTACCGATAAGTTTATTTACTTCAAGCAAGCGGACATGCTTGTAAAACTAGATCTAATTCAAAGTCTCGCGCAAGACCCCGCTGCCGTGCTCGGTGCATTCAGGTGCAGTTGGAGCTACCGTTTGTGTCATAAACACAGGAATATCAACTCTTTACTTGCTTCAAGTGTACATTTTTTTCAACAGACAGCGTCAGGTGGCGACTCAAACATGCACCGATAAGTTTTTTTTACTTGAAGCAAGTCAAGAGTCGATATTTCTGTGTTTATGACACAAACGGTAGCTTTCTGACTGCCCCTGAATGCACCGAGCACGGCGACTCGGTCTCGCGCGAGACTCCGGGAGACTTTGAATTTAGATCTAGTTTTACAAGCATGTCGGCTTGATTGAAGTAAATAAACTGCTCGGTACATGTTTGAGTAGCCATCCGACGCTGTCTGTGGAAAAAAATTGCGGCTTTGAGGGATGTAAACAGCCAAACTAGCGGAACTTGCATCCACTCCATTCATTGCTGCCGTAGCTGACACAACTACCGCAAAACAGGAGCGATTAAACTGAAAATCATCACATTCCTTCTTTTAGACCTAAAATGATAGTAACATACAGCCCCAAGTTGAATTTGCCTGGAATTGTCCTTTAACGCGTCACTGGGTGTAAATGAGAGCGAGCTCACACAGAGAGTGAGAGAGAGAATCCACTAAGAGGCTTGATTCTAATTTTACAGCCTGCTCTGGGTCTGTAGGTCAAGAGCAGCCGCTTCAGACCTTTCTCACGACTCCTGGCAAACTAAACCGCTACGAAAGAAGAAGAAGAAGTAGAAGAGGAGACCGACCAAACCCAGCAGTGTCACCGGGTTCATGCTGCTGCTGCTGAGCCTTGAACCACACAGAGCTGGGGTTAAAGTCGATGAATGTGCAAATGACCGTTCTCATCGCCGACTTCCCGGGACGGTTCACAAGGTAAAAAAAAAATGACAAAAGAATGAACCTTGTGAATAAGATAAACTATATTTCCATATACAATGAAATCAGCAGCAGCAGCAGTGGAGCTGAGGAGGAGGAGGAGGTTGGGGCATCTGTGTGTCGGCTCCTCGGCAAACATCCCGGAGCAGCAGCAGCAGCAGCAGCAGCGTCTCCATCATCACACTCCAGTGACTTCAATAACGCTCCACTGGCAATGACATCTCCCTTAGTGACTCCCTCGGTTTCACCCACAAACCCAATGTCCCAGAAGAAGAACACGGGCAGACACTTCCAGACAAAAAAAAACAGAAGAAAAACCCTGGCTGCGACTCGTCTTTATTCCACTTTCTACCCCAAAAAAAGTCTCACACTGATTGGCAGAATCACAAACCTCCTCCACAGGTAACTGAATCTCCAACATGATCCACTTCTACGACCTTGAGGTGAGTATATAATCATGCAACCACCCCCCCCCCCTAACCCCCTACGCCCGCCCACCCCGCCCTTCTTGAGTATATAATGTGTCTCATTTTGCAATTTTGCTTCTATGCCCCCATCCCAACCTCCTAGGGGGCGGAGAGTGGGTTTACTCAGCCGAGTCCGTTCTTCACCAATCAAATGAGCTCCTCTCCTCTCCTTTAAATCCTCCGCGGGAGTTTTTTTCACACCGTGCAGGAGGAAGTTGATGTTCTGATCCGGTCCAAGCTGCAGGGTCTGAACATGGTCTCGCGAACAGACCTCACGGGATGACTATGCAAAAGTAGTCTGTGAAGACGTCACTAACATTGTTACCCAGGTTTGCTCTGACATAATGAGAGCCCAGTAAAAAAAAAAAAGAAAAGAAAAATACACACACACCTATTTTCCATTAATAAAGACACTTATATTTAGTAACCTATATTTAAACGTGTGTGCACAGACACAACATCTGCCATGCGTAACTGCAACTGTGCGTAAAGGAGGCATTGCAGAGTGACTCTCTTTTCTTTCCTTTCTTTCCTGAGACAGGAGATGAACAGGTGAATATCTGCTCACGTTGCAGCACTATCTGATGCAGAGACTGATTGTGATTTGCTGAGAGAGATTATAGTTTATTTGTTTTCAGTTTTTCGTTATGGTCTCGTGATGACACGGCCGCTCCTCTAATTAATCAATAAGTAAATAAATAAATATAGCGGATCATGTAATGGCACAGTGCTTAATGTCAATACAGCAGCAACATGCAGTCATCCACCTGCTCGTAGAACATCCACAGCTGTTTTTTTTTTTTTTTTTTGTTTTTTTTTTTTTTTTTTTTTTTTTTTGCTCCTGGTTTCCTCTGTGTTAATTTAGTCAGGTTGAGTTAACATTACGCACGCGGACAGCCTTTGATCTGTCATCAGATGTGACGGGACAGTGACATAGATATAAATGTGTGTGCAGATTCATTTAGTTATATTAAATAGTGGTTGTTGTTACTGTTTATTGCATTTAAATGTGCCTGGAACTGTGGAAAGCTGCCTGTTAGATCTTGGTGACGGTTGCGCACTAGACCCTGGGCAGTCAAAATAAAGACGGGCTGCGCTCCGCCTTGCGCCGAGGTTAGACCTGCTTGGAGCTTGGTCAGTCTCGACGCGAGCACGAAAATGTCACTTGAATCTGTCGACACCTCCTCCTGCTGCGCGACCACACCCATCTTGGCGCACAGAAGTCTGCCAATTTAGCAAATCCGCTGCGCGCCCTGGTGCACTGGAGCAAAATAGCTCTCCGCCAGCTGCACCAGGGTTCGCCTCGCTGCGCCACCCAGAGTTGCGCCGGCAAAATAGAGCCCTTTGTGTCAAAGGAAGTTATTTCAGTCAAAAGAGCCACCCCTTCGAATTCATCTCCTCTTTCTATGCTAATTAGCTCCGGGGCAGAGCTGTCAAAGCGTCTCTTCAGAAGCTGCTGCGCTTTCACAAAGTAAAGTTTACACTGGAGGATGGAGAGGACGTCAAAACCCAGAGGACAGCGAGGACGCAGATTAATGAGGATGTGACGCAAAAAGGCATGTCCGACTCTGAAGGTGACATTATGAACATATATGAAGCTTAAAGCCTCCAACTTGGTCTTTGACGTCACAGCTGTTGCTTATTTATGGCAACAGGTCGACGCAATTCACTTTCATTCTTCACAAATTAAGCAGAGTGACGCATCTGCCTTCAGAAAAAAACATCTTCGTCCGACAGGAAATTAACATTAACTCCCTTAAATCAAAACGTCAAATGACTCAAACCAGGGTCAAGGCGTCGGTTTTAACTGAGTAACTCGCAAACCCTCCACATCCTGCCGCTCCTTAGGATGAAAGTTCTGCTTAAAACTTTCAAACGGTGATGATATTAATAATACTAAACCAGTTTAGCCACTGATTTGTGTTTATTTATTATAAATAAACCTCCTGTGTCCCTTATAATCAAACCAAATACCTACAACGACAGCAAAACAGCCCAGACACTGTTGACACAGCCATGCTAGCCGTTTCCCCCTGTTTCCAGTCTTTATGCTAAGCTAAGCTAAGCTAATGGTCCTCCCTCATCACAGCCTGTTCTCACTCATATAGAGAGTTTAACAAGAGTTTAAATTAGAAAAGTATTTATCATGTCCAAATCAAGTGTTTAGACAGGCCTTTTGTAACTTTAGAGTGAATAACACCAGAATACCAAGAGTCACTGGAAGGTATAAAGGTATAAAGATCTCCACATTTCAGAGAAAAATATCTGCTAAAGTATTATGTAAATTGCTCATCTACGTTCAAACTAATTTTATTACAAGCTGCTAAACTAAGTTGTTTATAAGTATTTATAAATGCCTTTTTGAAGAGCGTCCTTCCTTTGTATTTTTGTTTTTTTCTGCAGCCTTGCCACTTGCTATGTTTGATTGTTGATAGTGTTTAATGTTTGTGTATGTGTGTGAGTTAAATAAAAGTGAAGTGAAGCGATAATTACAGTGAAGCTTTAGCAGAAAGGGCTCAGCTACCGACTGCTCATTAACACACCAACATCGTGATTAATGAGGATGACACGGACAGGTAGGACACACACACACACACGCACACACATGCATGTACAACTGAGCCTGTGTGTGTGTGTGTGTGAGTGAGTGAGGGATAAACATCTCCGCCGGCCGACAGTAATGCCTCTAATGACGCTCATAATAAAAACCCAAACCCTCCCACTGTGAATCAACACCTCAGCGGAGCCCGGAGAGATGCAACACTTCCCGCTGTAAAACATAATGTCACCCACGTCAGGTCCTGTTAGTCCGGCCTCTTCTTTAACCCTTTCACCCCCGAGCGGCCGTGCAGCGGCGGCCGACCCGGCGCTGACCTGCAACCGCCATTAAAACCAACCTGAACCATTTCAGTGTAGCTCAAGCAAGCAGCTCTGCTATGAATACTGATTATGCTCCGAATAAAGGGCAATCAATTATCAAATCCTGGGGATGCTGCTGGAATTAACACGCATGCACTTCCACACACAGACACACACACACGTATATAGCACCATGTCTGACAAATGGGTTTATTATCTTTCAGCTCAATGGTCCGGCAGTGGAAGGAGGATAATTTATGTTCACCTCCACGGAGCCATTTGTACTAATCAGACATAAACATACCAGACAGGGAGCTTTTAATTTGTACCGAGCAGATTCTTTTCTACGGGAACAAAACAAAACAAAAAAAACAGCATCAGCTCGGTGCTGATGGGCCGTCAGCGAGGTCATGACAACAGCGTGTGTGTCTGGTCTCTGGACCGCGGCCAAGGAGACGTCAAAGCAGCGGGAGGCGAGGGACTGTTGGGGGATTCCAGACTGGATTTCTCACCCGTGAGGAACCAAACACCCACACACACAAAGACACACACACAGACACACACACACCGGCCGGATCCAAATGTCAGAACCTCCCTGCAGATTTGCGGTCGTAACGGAAATCGACAATTAATCAAGTCAGCCGGAGTCACTGAGCACTTTCTCTAGACTTTCAGAGTCTGGGTGCGGAATTCACATGATTTACTTTAAACTAGTTGATGCAATAATTATTTTATGCAGGATTAACACATGGCCTGTTATACTGACCTTTGACCTGACCCACAGTGTGAGTCAGAAGCCAGAAATGAATCAGCTGTGGTGTGACACTAAAACTGCCTCTGCTAACAGTTAGTGCTCAGATGGATCTGTCACGTCTTTATTTGAGCATATTCATTATTCAAAATTAAGCAAGGCCTTTAAAGGAGACATATAATGGAAATAGCACTTTTTGAAGGCTCTTTATCATTTAGTTAAGTGTTTATCTTGCCTCCCAGCCCCTAAAAATGAGAGAATTGACACAAAAATATGTCATTTGCAGGCTCCCTAGGTTGAAATCCATGTGGTTTTACGAGCTGTTCCCTCGTTTGCCTAATAATGATTTAACTAGTTTTCTACTTTGCATAATACCACCCCTACCTGGGACCAGTAGAAGGGGCGGGGAAGCAGTGGCTCATTTGCAATTAAAGGGACATGACAGGTGATGTTTGATCCTTGGGGACAATTAAAGGGACATGGGAAATATTTTAATTTGTGGAAAAGGGACATTGAATAAAGGTCTGCATATTTGTTTGTGAATAGATAAACACTTTGCATAAAAGAACACAACACATACAAAACAATTAATTTTCAATTAACCATAATTAACTATCGACACTCATGCGACTAGATTTTCGTAATTGCATGGACATGCTATGTAAAAGATGAGAAATAATACTTTTAGGCTTCAGGGTAATATTCAGGACTTATTTGATTCAGATTCAATAAAAGTTGATCACATAATTAAAAATGCGTGAAACATCATCTAAAGGTTTGATTGTCCACTCGTGCAAAAGAACAGTCTGTTCTCTGACAACATAAAAACAGAGAAACATGTAAATGAGAAGAGCTTTATTGTGATTCAGCTGCAATAAAAACTGGGCCTGAATGCAAATATGATGCAATGATGGCACAACAACCACGTCCTTGAGTTCACACAAGCCATTCAAGTAAATATGGTATTGCGTTCAATGACACGGAAAGACCACAAGTACAAGACCGAAGGAACTCGAATGTTGAGCAGCTGGAACTGTAGCTTCACATGGACGGGACAGATGTGTCACCGACTGCCGACTGATCAGGGCCAAATAATAAACCAACACCCAGCAACGTCAGAGCGAATCCATCAGCAGAAAACTCTGCACAAACACTGGGTCAATACTGCTGAGAGCAAATACTACTTTGAGATTGCATTGACATCACAGCTGGACTCTTTCAACCTTGGTTTTTAAAGGGCCGGGGGAAGGACTGTGGATGTGTTGTATTAACTATTGTTCAGGTATCAACGTTCGAGTCACGTAAGAAAAACACTGGGCTTCGGTGACTCAACTCTACTTCTTATGCATCTGACGTAAAATCACAAAGGTGCAAAACCCTCCAATTCAAGGATGGACATCAATAATGATACCAAATCCAATTCCTTATCAGTTCCTCTGGATTTCCGGTGGAGAAAAAAGTCGGTCTACACTCGTTTTCAGTGTCAACAGAGTCTCTGAACGCTGGACAAGATAGACAGCTGCTTTCACAACAAACTCTGTTACTGCACGGTGACAGTCGTCTCTTTTCTTCTGTGTCATTTTGTCCTTTGTGGTACTGTAACTAAAATGTCACACACTGGCCTGCAAACTGAAATTACTGGTGTTGTAACTCTAACCTGCAGACAACATGTTGTTAGCATCATCCTTGGATGCTTCTGTCTCCTGTCCACCATCATTACTCCTTCACTGTTGTACATGCAAAACTAACAGGAAGGCATCAGTAGCTGAATTGCTGAGCATTTAAGAGGAACTATGCAGGATTTTTAGCTTAACCATACCATCTTCAGAGTCCTAGTGGTGGTTAAATCAATGACTTGTAACTAGTTGGAAAACTAACTTTGGAAGATCAGAGTCTGCCTTCCACATAACCCGTAAATCTCTTGTTGAAACTAACTGAGAAATTTTATCCGCTCCATGTATTGATTTTTCCGCTTGCTTTGTTGAAAACAAATGCACATGGCCGAGAGGAGGGTTAGCAACACAGCAGACTTGCATATTTCCCCTTTGAGGCAAAAGCTTGAACCGATTCTCAACTGGAACCAGATCTTGATTCCCATCCCTAGACCAGTAAGAATGTAATTTAGCATGTTTCATTCCCTCCTGGCCCGGTGCTGCTGCAGACATGCTGATGATTAACACATCAAGCCTTCAGACATGACACACTCCGTATGTATGACCAATGTGTTTGAGGGCACAAATCCACAGACGATGCACATCCATTGAACTCGCTGCGAAACTAGCGGTGGGTGGATTCTGCACTTTGTCTCTCCTCCCTTGAGCGTCTGTGTAGCTTTTAGCTCGGACAGATTAAACTGTGTCACAGAGGTCTGGGAGGGTTTCAGGGCCACTGCAGGGCAGGGTCGCTCATCCTGCCCCTCTCCTGCTGTCACAATGTCGGATTCAGCCTAACAAGCGCGGCTGGTTACACTAGTTTTCAGCTTCTGTTTCAAAAAAAAGAAAAAGCGAGGACGAAAGTAACAGCCAGGCCCAGTCATCAACAACAAGCTGTCAGGGATCACAGAGACCCAGGAGCAGAGAGCTGCACGGCCACGGGTTCATCCATCAATCAGAAACCTGCTCCTGCGGCCCCGAATATGACAGAGGAGACAATAATGCATGAAATGGAAAAAACAAAAAAGTAATGAAGCCATTAAGGGCATTGCATGTTTGTTTTTATGTCGTTGTTGTTTTGTACATGCAATCTACTGCACTGTCTTCAATCACCAAAGCGAACAAACTGACAGCAGATAATGGTTTTAAGACCAAAATGGAGCAAAAGCAAACAATGGTCTCTGGAGTTGCGTCGCCTGCAGCCTGAATGCAACACTCTGACAATACGAAACAATTCCCCCGCCTGTTAATGGAGATTAGAAATCCATTTTCCAGCATCTTTTTAATACATGTATTGCTATTTTCTGCTCTATCTCACCTTGACGTTCCTCAGCTTCCTTGGCAGAAGCTGAACTACAGCTTCTATTTTCTGCTTTGTGAAGGGACGCTTAGACTTTCTCTGTCCGCAAACTCACAACTCAAACAACCGGTGTGTGTCCTTTTAATCACCACGCAATACAAATATGTGAATGAGCAGATGAGTTAAAAATACTCTGCAGAAGAAGTGACAGAGCCAAAAGAGGATTAGGTCTGTCCCCTTCCTGCCATAACCTCTCTCTGCTGAGCTCACGGAGAGTTACACATTTTCATTCAGTCGCACAGTTTACGCAGCATTACACAGGATTATGGTGCAGGCCGACTGTTTTTGGAGATGAATTTAACTGTGTCTGAACCTCTCTTGACCTATATCTCTAACTGGAGCAATGCAGCAATGTCGTCCTGAGAGGGAGATGCTTCATTAGCTCGAGGATGATGCTCGTGTGCGTGCTGCGTTCGCTGCACTATAAAGACAGATGGACGTTATAGAGGCTTCAAATGTTTCTCTAAACAGTAAATAACGGCACAGAAAACCGATATAGAGTGTATAAATATTCCCTCCCCGAGCCGCAATCCAAATCCAATCCCTGGAACAGAAAGAAAACGAACGGAAACAAATGAGCATCTGAGGTTTCCAATGCAGTCAACGGAGGAAAAACAACGCAAATCAGGTAAAATAGGTTGGATAAACTTCTGAAATTCACTTGTTACTGGTGACACATTACTGCAATTTATAGCTTTTATGAGCCGCATATAGACTGCATATTGTAGAGTCATGTCAAGACTGATGAATAAATAGATACTGAAGAAGAATATAGTAATAATTATTATAGGATAATACATAAATAAATTCTTAAAATGGCAAAGATCTGTGGTGGAGTCAGAACAGAGGTTGTCATGTGCTGCAGCATGTCTGTTGGCAACAGGTATTTGTTTGTAGCATGGCTGGAGTAACAACAACAACAACAGTAGGCGCTTATTTTGTCTTGTTAGGCAAGAACATTTAAACTCTACTCTAGTCTTACAACCCAGGGAACAATTCACTTAGCTTCAGATCGGTAAACAACCCCATCAGCACCTTTACAACTCACTAATCAACACGTTACATCACTGTGGTTTAGTACATGGAAAAAAATCAGAGAGTAAAAATGACATGCTGTGGTTTTAGAGTTAGTAATGAAGCTGTCAGAGCTGATTATTGATGATGAACCCAACTTTAAAGGATCTAGATCGATTCTTATGACGTTATTATTTCACGTTATTGTAGAAACTCAAGCCCTTTATAAGCATTTGCTAATGAGATATTGTTCACAGTGTTACGATGGATTTAATCTCATTAGCATACTAATTGAGGATTTTGCAGAATAATCGTTCATACATCAAATAAAGGGCTAAGTGATCACACAAAAATGCTAATTACTGGACACCTGGTTGCGCTGCAGAGGGTCCAACACATTTGGTTTTGTGTCTGTAGGACAGGAGGTCACCATTACAGAACATCTTGAGCTTCCATTATTACAGCGCCGGTGACGACGGCTGCCAAGGTCGTGGAGGAAATATCACCAATTACTTGTGTGTCCAGCCGTCAGGCGTCGTGTTGGAGCCTCTACCCTCTAAATATGACTAATTGCCCCTGCTGTTCTGCTTCTTATGATACAGGTTAAAACTCATTACCAGGACGTTCTGCCTCACTGAGCTCTCAGACAGATGAGGGGAAATAATAAACAAGCACCTGGCCTTCTCCTTCTCCACACACGTATTTATTTATGTTTATACGCTTATGAATAATTGTTTGGTTTTATCTGTTTGAGTGCATTAGGGCTTTTTGTCCCTTCGAGCACCAGTAAGGCAGGATTCCAGTAATTTTTGCTGTAATGGGTAAACGTCCTCCAGGGGTTTCTTACACCTCTGCCAAGTCCACTCTGCTGGGCATTAGCTGCAGTAATACCTTTCCCATTGATTCGTATCAGCGCCTCTGCCTGCAGCGGGTGTGGGTGAGCAAGGTACAAGATAACTTGACACAGAAATCCCTCACGGTGTGCCAGCGTTGTCGGTTACCGCCGTCAGCCAAGCAAAACAAACAGGTTATGGTGCTGCGCTTGCATCATCTCAGAGTCGGCAGCAGCATTGTGTGCATTATAATAAACCCGGAGCATGTTCTTCAAGCTGTGACAGGCCGTGGATCGATGTGACTGAGCTGAGAAAATTCTCTTTTTAAAATCACTGATATGCAACAATGACAAGGGGTTAAACAACACTGGATCCAAATTGCCACAGGTGCAATGTTGACACTGACTTTCAGTTAAGAGGTAAGGGTGGGGTAGATAAATAGAAGCAAGCACAAAGACTTAACAACAATTATAGCCAGCTCAGTTGCAGCTACACCTCCTCCTCTGGAATTTAACCTGTGATTACTCCTCACCTGCTTTAATTTGACCTCAGGGCTCAAAGAAGCTACAGTGCCAATGACCTCCTTTAAGAAAACTGGCTTTCACACATGTATTGCAGAAAAAGGAAAGACAGAGATTAGAGATATGTGGATCAAATTGCAATTAAAGAGACATGAAGCGCCTGTTTTCAAACTATGAGAGCCAAAATGGGTCATGTACTTTTTAACTTCATTTTAACGAGCCTCAGGTCCCAACTGAGAGATTAACAAACTCTGGATTTATCAGCAGCATCGAGCCTCACGGGGGGAAAAACAGACAAACTGATAACAGATAAATCACATAAACCTAAACACATTAATCTGAAGTATTCTTACATTTGCATACTATCTGATACCGTCTCGTGCGGTCAGGATTTACCCCGGATTAATCACTTCTGCATACATCGACCATGACGTGTCGTCGCTGTGTTTGAATGGAGCAGCCTGTGATTCACTTAACAAAACTCCAAGACTCCAATTTCCAGGATTAAAA
Organism: Decapterus maruadsi; assembly: GCA_030347415.2. Lineage (NCBI taxonomy): Eukaryota > Metazoa > Chordata > Actinopteri > Carangiformes > Carangidae > Decapterus > Decapterus maruadsi. The sequence goes on along the minus strand of CM064888.1, from coordinate 3,195,445 downwards.
ACGAAGCTTATCTGTAGCTTGACACCACCAAACAGTAAAAGTCACTTTTAGCAGGAACCAGACCTGTCATTTCCCAGGCTACAACAATGCTTCCCACATCAGGTACAGTCAGCCTCCCAATGGGTGCAACTGAGGATAAGGACACCTAACATCTAACACCATTAATTCTACTCATCATTTCAACATCCAGGTAAAAAGAAGACACAGATAAAGGAGCATGTACGACAGAATTATTATTGATTGGAGTTCCCCAAGGTGCGATACTTGAGCTCCTTTCATTCTACAAATCCATAGAGGGAAACCATGAAGACAGCTATCAGGATCGTGCAGACCTGTGTACCTTACTACAGCCTCAAAGATTTTCTCCACAGCTCAATGAAGCTGCAGCCAGGCAGACAGGTAAGACAGGTAAAAAGGCCCTTCATTGTCTTTTAACGTGTCTTCATGTTGGTCTCTTTGTATTACATTTTTGTATTGTTCTCGTTCCACTGTGTTTATTCTTGGTGAGTTTGTCTCTTTGCAGTTGGTTTTTGGTACCTTTGTTGTAATTTATCTCATTTTCATCTCCTTGGAGCTATTTTTGCATCTCTACATGATCATTTTCATCTCTTTTGAACCATTCTCTATCTCCTTATGCTTGTTTTGTTTCTTGATATTGTAGATTTACATCATTTTGCATCTAATTTTTGTTGTTGTTTCATGATTGGTTTTTCATCTTGTGTTCTTTCTGCGTCTTTTCCTGGTTGACATTTGAGTCTTTATGATCATTTTTCAGTGTCTTTGTTGCTATTTTGCATCTATTTAGGATAATTTTTTATCTCTTTCAAATCATTTTCTATCTCGTTATGGTTGTTTTGTGTTAGTAGTTTTTTTTTCTTTTGTTCTTTTTACATAATTTTACATCATCTTTTTATTTTGCTATTTATGGTCGATTTGCGTCCCTTTGGGCTTGTTTGCAATCTGACCACGGTCGTTTAGTCATCTTTAAACTGCGCTCTATGACTTTCAAACAATATGCCCAGTAGGCCTGTTTGGTAATCCATCCATGGTGATCCGTGTCCTGACCCCCCCTCAACAGGGTGCCCGGGGACCGCCCTGAGCCTTCATGTCATTGGTCAGTGGGCAGCAGCCCTGCTTCCTTGGGTACCATGTCTGCTCCCTCCTCATCTGTGTGCGGATATGTTCCTCCCTGCTGAGCTCAATCAATCACACAACGTTCACGCGGCATCTGTGACCTACACTGACAGTTAATGCTTTGTGCAAATCAAACCAGCTGAGCAGCAAAAGCCCATCGAGTGAATGACTGAATACTGTACCCTGCCAGCCCCAATGCAAGCGACAAATTCCTGCTTTTGGCTGTTTGAGCCGGAGCCAGTTAAAGCTCCCCGGCTGCTGCTGCGTGTCGTCAATGTACCGGGAATTAAAAAAAAAAAAAACATTTAAAAAAATCCACGTCTTACCTGCCCACGGTTTGGTTGGCGAGCTGTCTCATTCGGTTGAACTGCTTCTTCATCTTGTGTTTTTCTGCGTTACCACCGGGCGGTAGAGCCACTCCACATATCTCATTGATGGAATAAAGTCAGATCTCCCAGCGCTGATCTATGGCAGACGAGGAGGTTCAAGTCTTTTAAACATCCACTTTGTGCATCGCGGCGGCGGCGGCGGCGGAAACACGAACGGCGGCGGCGGTCGCTGAGCTAATTCCTCCTCATTGTGCTGATGAGGACGGTCGGTGTGTCTCTGTCATCCGCTGCGCTCCGCTGCTCCAGAGATGCTGGACCAATTTCTCTCTCCCTCTCCCTCTCTCCCCCAGCACTGACAGCTCGCTGGCGACACGACGCTCCCTGCCAGTGCATCATGGGAAATGTAGTACAGCGGCATATTAAACATTTATAGTAACTAAATCAATACATTTTCTATGCAAAGCTAGGCTGCAAAATGTTGTTTATCAGCGCATGAACTTCATTTTTAAGCCATCGTCTCTAATAAATAATAATTAGGCTATTGATTCATTAAAAACAATATGTATCTTAGCCTATAAAATAATGCAATTTGAATGGTTCTAATCTGATTTATTTATAGATGAAATCTGTTTTATTAAATGTCAGTGGCATCAAATAGTTTCCCAATTCATAATCAAATCACATCTGGATTAATGACTGTTTTGCAGGTTTGTTATCTGATGTGAAATGTCAGGCATAATAACATAATGCATGCAGCTCCCATATTAAACATTTATAGTGGTTAAATCAATAAAAAATATTAAGCTTTTAGGCTGGAAAGTGTAGTTCATACATTGCAAATTGTGAAATCTAATCAGTAACAAATAAGCTATTCGTTCATTAAAAACAGTGAATAAAATGTATGAAATAATGCATTTTGAATTACTCTAATCTAATTTGTTTCTAGATTAAAACTGATTTATTAAATGCCATTGGTATCAAATAGCTTCCAAATTCATAATCAAGTGACATCTGGATTAATGGCTGTTTTGCAGGTTTGTTATCTGATGTGAAATGTCAGGCGTAATAATCACCTAATCATTCACCAATTGGTGCTTTTGAAGCTTGCAAAAAGAAAATGTCAGTAATATTCATGAGGGTGTTGTTTATAATCTGTATCAGCTTTATTGCCAGTTCAGGTGAGTTTTCATTAACATGTTCACACAAGTTTTCAATGCATGAATGAATGAATGAATGGATGAATGACAGGTTTCAAACCACAACTGGATTGGTTGGTTGTGTTGTAGGTTTTTGTGTTTGCAGTGATGTGGTTTGTGCAGGCGAACAGCAACATCTTGTGGCTGTGAGTGACAAGTCCAGAAGGAAACTGTGGCGAAGCTCTGTGATGTTTCATCTACAGTGTCGGAGTCCACACAGTGCAAAACATGAGCTGAGAAAACAATACAACAACAATAACAATAACAACAACATAATATTGTTTAATGGATGAAATTATTGAAACTGTCAACAACAAAAATCTACCTTACTTAAAACAAATGATATAAAAAAAGAACTACAGTCTTTTATCTTCCAGCCAGAAGAGGTCAGCAGAGGTGAGTTAAACTTCAACATCAAAAAGTTTGGCACTTAGTGTTAATCATTACATAATTACCAACAGATAAGCAACTTAATCACCCGTCTTATCTAAATCACAGCAAACTGACTCATAAACCAGTAGGCCTCACTGTTGTCAAGATAAATAGGAATAAATTGCATGCAAACAAAACTAAAAAACAGACAAAAGCAAAAATGTGGCAATAAAACAAAAGTATGTTTGTGAAATAAATAAACTATAATAAATGTTGTGGGTAGTTTTGTGTCTAGTTATGGAAGCTATAAACCCATTTGTAGTGGTTTAGCTTTTCTTTGGATCACTTTGCATCTCTTTTTGTGTATTTTTCTGATAAATTTAGGTTATTTTGTTTCGTTTTGTGTATGTATTGGATATTTAGTGTCTCTTTGCATCTATTTGTTGTTGTTTTTGTCATATTATATCTCTTTGTATTTGTTTAGCCTGTCTTTGGGGTCATTTTGCATCTCTTTTGGTAATTTTCCAACAGTTTTTGGTTTGTTTGCATCTCTTTAAAGTAAATTAGCATCCCTCTGTAATTATTTAGCCTGTCTTTGGGGTCATTTTGCACCTTTTTTTTGTTCCTGTTTGCTCTGAGACTTTAAACAGTCATTTCATACAGCAGCTCTGGGTCACAATAATCCATTTAAACCAATGCAGAACAATCAAATATATGCAAAGTAGCTGTATTAAAAACAAAATCATGGAACAGTATTTAATATTAATATGGTAAATTAACAGTTAAATTCATAGATGGCGCCAATGAGTCAATGCTTATTGTTTGGTGCAGCAGCAGCGGAAGAAGAAGAAGAGGAAGAGAAGCTGCTGCTGCTGCTGGAGTTTACTTGTTGAATGACATTAGTGCAAACATAGTAGTTTTAACTGTCATTATTTCTGCCCGGGAATAACTCACCACAGTCCCTCGGCTGTTCAGTCGCATTCTTCTGGACCTCTTCTGACCCTCTGCCTCACCTGGGGAAACAAAAATGCGGGACCGGACGAAAGAACTCGGAAACGTGAGTGCTAAAAAAGTAAACGGGGCTAACGTTAGCATTAGCGGTAGCATTAGCTGCTAACTTCACTCAGCCGAGTTCACTCCCTCCTGAGTCGAGTAACGGTCGTTAACCTCTGCAGTTTCACCGCGGCAGCTTCGACTGAGAAACTAACACGAAACAACCGATTAAAATATCAAAGTTGAGCAGCTTTGTGTGTCCGAGTGTTAAACTTTAGTGTCAGTTTCCGTTCCTCCTGAGGTGAAGTGAAGCTGCCCAGGCCGGGACAGGGCAGGGCTGCCTCCTCAAGACAAGACCCAGAAAAACCGGCGACGTGAACGTCACAGACGTTTTAACGGCTTTTAACGGAAATAACAAAGCGTTCTAAACTGCCTTTGTTTATTTATAGACTAGATTTGATGCGTTTAAGGACACTGGGATTTTCTGTAAACCTGGTGTAGTGCAGTCAATGTAGTTTTAAAGTGGTATAAATCTTCCCAGTTGTGTTTTTATAAGAAGAATAAATGTCTTATAAATCTGAAAAGCTGTCTTGAAATAGTCTTTAGACCCCTTTTCTGAACTTAGTCCAGATTTGATACATTCAACTACAATGGGATTTTCTGTAAACCTGGTGTGGTGCAATCAAGGTGGTTTTAAAGTGAATTCTTCCCTTTTGTATTTTTGAATCTTCCCATATGTGTTTTTATAAGATAAAAATAATATTTATAAAAGCAAAAAGTGATTTAAAATGGTCTTTTGAACCCTCTATGCTAACACAGTCCAGATTCGATGCATTCAACTGCAATGTGGTTTTCTGTAGACCTGTCAAGGTGCATAAAAAGTTGTAAAAATCTTCCCATTTGTGTTTTTATAAGAAGAATAAATATTTTCCATATCTGAAAAAGGGATTTGAAAATATTCTTTTAAAGCTGCTCTGTCAATTTATTCCAGATTTGATGCATTTAAGTGCACTGGGATTTTCTGTGAACCTGTGGTGTGCAGATAGTCAAGGTGTTTTAAAAGTGGTAGCCTATAAATCTTACCATTTGTGTTTTTAGGTTTTATAAATATGAAATGGTGTTTTTAAACTGTATTTTTTAACTCCACCTTTTAATTTGTCCATATTTGACAAGTCCATGTTTAATGGAGCTTTATGTAGACCTTGTTTAGTCTAGGTTAGGGTTTCTCAACGGGGGCTCTACCGCCCCCCAGGGGGCGTTGTAAACTTTTTGGGGGGCGCTGGGAGCGTGAGGGCTGAGAGGGGGGCGCTCAGGCAAAAATGGGGGGCACCACAACTTGGCTTGTACAAAGTTCATTTGAGCTCTACTTTATAATATTTAATGGTTTCCCAACTTTTTAAGTGCATAGACTATAACTGACAATAACCTAATTCAACCAATTCTCGCAAATCTAACACGCATCATAATGTGGGAAATTCTGAACATATTTCAAACCAACCATAGTGCGCACTACAAGAGCGCTGCGTCAGACGGTCTGACTTAAATGACACGCACGCTTCTTTGTTTGTATAGTTTACCCATACTGAATGAATGGATGTTTAATAAGTACAGCCAAACATTAGTGTAGGCTACAGGCTGAAGAGAAAGGAACAGCAGAGCACCTCCGACAGCTCGTCCCTGCGAGGAGCAGGTGAGCCGTCCTTTTTTTTTTTTTTTCAGCGGCGCCGTCTTTACAGGTGAAGCACGCGAACATGTCCGCCCGACTTTACCCGACATCCATGGGTTGTCCTACCGATCTAAGGTGATTTTTGGCCGCCACCTTAGTTACAGCGTGCATGTGGGGTCGTTCAGATGTAGCGTCTTGCACGAACCAACAGACGCACGGATTGAGTGTGGACAGAGAGCGTCAGATGTGACGCAGTTGTCGGCCACTCGCTCGCGTCGCATCCAGTTAGGACACGGTGTGAAGAGATCACACATTTAATAACCTCTGAAGAGGAGACGGTCAGGTCAGACACGTGTCCTGTGATTTTCACCCTCCTTTCATATTTAACAGGGGGGGAACAACATAGACTGACTGAGTTTGATAACTGAGGAAAATAAATTGAACCGCTGTGTAGTTGCAGCAGGGCCGGATCAATACTCCTAGGGGCTCCTGGGCACTGAAGCCCAGTGGGCCCCCCCCAACATCCATGCCCTTAACAATCTGAGGTTGGAGGTAATTTTCTCAGTTCACCTTTTTAATTGCAGATGTAAAAAGGAGAAAATGTGTTTGCGCTCTTACTCACTGTCCAAAAAAATAAACTCAATCAAACATTTAGGACAATTGAAGATGTAATAATAAAGTACAGTATACCGCCACAGCCCCTGCACACCATAAAGGCCCACCTCCGCCTGTAAAGCTTGGTTTCCACCAAATCAACAATCTTTGTTTGATATGTTGAGAGACTTTTGGTTAACCATGATGGACAGCGACTTCATCATTACCATCATTATGGGCCATTTTTGTTCTAGAGAACTGTAAAAAAAAATAAATAATAATAATAATAATTTAGGCCAAATGCTGGAAATTTTAAGTCTGCTTTTTGAAAAATTTCAAATACCTTGTGAAAACACACCTTCATCATGAGGAAGAACTGTTTTGGTGTTTGAAATATGTTTACCAGAGTCTTAGCTTCACAAAAGCAGTGAAATATGAATAAGATAACAGATAAGTGTAGAAAACAAGTTTAGTACGACATTTTGTAACGTTTTTTTGTTTTTTTTGGGGGGGGGGGGGGGGGGGGGGGGGCGTCCGAGGATCACTGTATGGTCAGGGGGGCGTTTGCTCAAAAAAGGTTGAGAAACACTGGTCTAGGTGGTCAATAAGATGTGAACAATTTGTGTTTTTGACGAATAATTTCTTCTCACACATCTGTTAAAACATCTCCTGTTAATGTAGCCCAAACACACATTCACAACATTAAGTGGTGGTGGGAAACAAAAACAGAATCTGTGGTTCCGTATTGCAAGTTAAGTTCCTTTAAACTTTCCCTCAACTGCGGAATCAGTTCAGTGTCTTAACAAACCTCTCTGTCTTTACCTCTGTCTCTTTACTTTATGTTTTCTAAAATGTGGTGGCGGTGTGGCGGCAGAACGCCGAGGCGTCGGACGACGATGACGAGAGCAAAGCTCTGATGATCAAACCTGGAACCTCTTCGGCCAAAGAGGAGAAGGAGAGCGAGGCTTTCTTCAAGAAGGTGAAACATCGAGGCTTCTCACTCTGACGTCACGTCGTCTGCTCTCATATTTACACATCACATCACGCTACACACATTCAAACGGGTAATTTGCAGCAACACTGAGTCTTTAAATAGCAGAACAGTCACACTGATACAATCTTGTCTAAAATGTGTTTTGTCAACTTTTCAGTCTGCTGGTAAAACTTTATTTATACAAACAGAAGTCACACAGGGACTTACAATCAAAACATACAATAAAAAGTGCAATAAAATACAATAAATGAATTAAGATAGAAATACTTAATTATAGAAATACAATACGTCTATAAGTCTACAGAAATTATAATTTCCACTGCTTTCTATTGTTTTATTGATCACATGTTAATCCATGACATCACACATCAGCATATCTCCTATTACAGGTGATACTGCACTTGTCCTCACACTAAGGAATACTGTTCATGAGAAATATCAGAGGTCAGGAGGAGTTGTTTTAAACAGAATAAACTGATGACACAACCCTGTCTATTAGAATTAATTCTAAACCAGAGATAAATAAACATGACGTTGTCTTTTTCTGCTTGTTCAGGCTCGAGAGATTCAAGAGGGGATGCACAGTCTGAGGAAGATGGTGTCCGAACTGGAGAACAAACAGAAAACTGTGCTCGGTGTGGCGCTGCCCGTCGACAGTGAGTGTGTTGGTTTGGATCAGAGTCAGATAATTAACTTGTATTAAACTCTTTTTTTGATAAACATCTGTAATCTGTAATCTGCTGCTCAGGTATGAAGAAGGACCTGCAGAATCTTCGAGAGGAGATCAAAACGTTGGCGGGGCAGATCCAGAGGAAACTGAAGAGTGAGAATCAAATCAATAATCAACACCTGTGTTTCATTTACACACAATATATTATAATCAATGAATTTCTGTTTGCACAGGTATCGAACCCAAGAAGGGCGAAGAAGATGGAAAATACATCCCCATCAACGTCCGCATGCAGCGCACACAGGTGGAGCCTCAGCTGTTCAGATAGATAGATAGATAGATAATGTAATGTAACTAACTCCATCTTTTAACATCTGATCTTCTTCTTCTTCTTCTCCTCCTGTCTGCAGCACGGCGTCCTGTCCAAGGAGTTTGTGGAGCTGATGGGTCACTGTAACACCATCCAGGCTCAGTACAGAGACCGAAACGTGGAGCGAATACAGAGGCAACTGAAGATCAGTGAGTCTACACACAGCTGTCATTTATTATTCGTCACCGTGGTGCGTTTGTGGTCTGTGGGGTTTTTTTTTTGGTTTTTTTTTTATTCTATAAATCACGACAGTGTGACCGATCGTTTCCTGCCCCCGGACGACAGGTTTCACTTCATTCTAACACGTCTGTCATCGTCTTTTTTTCTTTCGATCTCACTTTCTGCTGTTTTTTAGTTTGAGTCACAGTTGAATCTACAGAAACATTGAACACTGAACTCAGATCAGTTTGGTTCTTTAGCTTTTATTAGTTCTTCTTACACCCACAGTAGAAGAAATAAAAAAACAAAGATAAACATGATTAATTCAGTCTGTTTCTGTTTGTTTTAATCCATGCAGCAGCTTTTAAGACCTTGGCAACAGTGAATGAAAAACTGTTAAATGTTGAAGAGGAAATAACTGGAATATTTCTCAAATATGAGATTTTGCAGGAAGCAGTTTTCTGATGTTTTATTCACATTTTTATCCTTTTATTGGAAAAAAATTAATGAGGGATGATAATTAAAATCAGTGTTAGCTGCAGCTTTATATTATTAATATACTGCACATATACTTAACAAATATTGCCTTCTATATATTATCTGTTCTCTTTATTCCGTTGATTCATGCTTTTTCTAATTATAATTTGTTCAGTTATGGTGATGAAACAAGATTTAATTGTTGAAGAAAGTTTTTATCTCCATCATCACTGATTCCCTCCTCGTCTCGTCTCCTCAGCTGGGACCAACGTGACGGACGAGGAGCTGGACACGATGCTGGAGAGCGGGCAGACGGACGTTTTCACTCAGAACGTGAGTTAAAACGTTAATCTGAGCTCTTCAAAATAAAAGAAGCAGCACCCGACATCACCATGGTTTACCTCTGCTATTGTTTTGTTTTGTCTTTTTTTGGTAACACTTTATAATAAGTACACACTATTAAGCATTAGTTAAAGGGATAGTTCAACATTTTTGGGAAATTGGCCCATTGCCATAATCCCTATTAGCAGTAGGTTCATTACCTTTTTTTGTCAGTGAAAGCTATTTTTAGAACGGCAGAGCAGAGCCGTGAGCTGCTCAGAGGTAAATTCATGCAAAACCGCTGATGCGCGTTGCCTTCAGGGACAGTTTTTCAGCAAGCAGCACCGTTCTAAAAATAGCCTGCACCGACAAATAAAGGTAACAAACCTACTGCTATGACTATAGGGATTATGGCAATGCGCCAATTTGCCAAAATGTTGAACTATCCCTTTAAGTCAATAAATACTGAATTCATTATTTATAATGCATGAATACTCATTAGTATGTCTTTTATAAACAGTTATAAATGTTTTACTCATCATTGATAAGCACTAATTGTACTTCATGCGTTATAAATTATATTATTATATAATATTATAAAGTGTTATCCTTTTTTTCTCTATTTTACTGTTGTTTTTTCCACATTTTGTTGGATTATTGTTGCCTCCGTTGTCATGTATGTGTTGTCTGTTAGTCACTCATCTTGCACAATAATAAGAAAAAAATCAAAGAACAGTGTGACAGGAAACCACAAGACACAGAAACACTAATTTTCACTTGGAGCAGCAGTGTGTGTGTGTGTGTGTGTGTGTGTGTACATGATGATGACGTGAAGCCTGATGTGAATGACCTCCTCTGTTGTAGCGTCTCTAGTCGCTCTCTCTCTCTGGACCTCGGCCTCGGTAAGAACCATGTGAAGGACGATCATGTGTCTCCTTAGTGTGACCGTAGCTGGTAGCGAGGAGGAAGCAGTCAGTAGATGAGACCCTCCCCGACACCTCGTTGTTGTGACTTTGTTTTTAGTTTGTTTTTTTTGTTGTTGGGTGAGTTTTAATAAAGGCTTGCGCTCTGACAGATCCTGAGCGACGCCAAAGCCACGAAGCAGGCGCTGAATGAAATCGAGTCCCGGCACGACGAGATCCTGAAGCTGGAGCGGAGCATCAGAGACCTGCACGACATGTTCCAGTACCTGGCCATGGAGGTGGAGGCGCAGGTAAACAAACACAGAGAGGGAGGGACACAGAGAGGGGGGAGGAGGAGGGGGGAGGGGTTGGGTGTAGAGGAGTCTTAGTGCTGACGGTGTCGTCCCGTCTCCCCACAGGGCGAGATGGTCAACCGCATCGAGACCAACATCAACCAGTCGAAGAATTACGTGGAGAAGGCCAAGGAGAACACGGAGAAGGCCGTCACGTATCAGCAGAAAGCGCGCAAGGTACCGGCCCGACCTCCGTATCTGCCTCTGTGGCACATTTCTGAGCAACTACTCAGGCACATGTTCATACACTGATGATACAACGGGGGCAGTTGTGTGGTTTGTGATTGAACCACTTCTGGTTAGTGAACGACCTGCTCCGTTTCCTGAACCACAGCTGCTCCGAATGTCAGCAGCAGCAGCTTGTTTTTTTTTAAGTATATATTTTTTTTGGCTTTTTCATGGCTTTATTTGACAGTACAGTTGAGAGAGACAGGAAATGGGGAGGCACACGGGAAAGGGCCGTCGGATGCGGGATTCAAACCGGGGGCCGCCTGCACGAGGACTATAGCTTCAATATATGGGGCGCCTGCTTAACCCACTGCGCCACTCGGCAGCAGCTAGTTGACCACATTAGCCAGCGTTAAGCTTCCTCAGTCAGTTTAAAAATGTCAGTGAAACCCAACAACGAGTGAAGATGTAGAGCAGCTTCACTTTATTAAATCTATCTATCTATCTATCTATCTATCTATCTATCTATCTATCTATCTATCTATCTATCTATCTATCTATCTATCTATCTATCTATCTATCTATCTATCTATCTATCTATCTATCTATCTATCTATCCATCTATAATAATATATAAGTACTAATAAACGATAAACATCAGATGAGTTTTGGTATGACATTAGATAAAACTTGACTGACTTCATCCATCGCTGCTGTCGGCCATGTTTGTTTTTGTGTGCGACTCCCAAATGCTGACGTTAAAAGTAATAAATATAAAAGTGACAATATTCACGTTGTCTTTCTGTTTTCATTTTTCTCATGTGCTAAGCTAAACAATCTTTTTTTCCTCTCTCTCTGTCTCTGCAGAAGAAGATCTGGATCGCCATCTGTCTGGCCATCCTCATCATCATCCTAGCGGTGTCGTTGGCCACGGCCTTCAGCTAACGGCCGCGGCAGCTGCAGAAGCTTTTAGGTCCAGCAGAAGAAGAAGAAGAAGAAGCACATCATGGGTTCAACAACAAAACAAAACAAAACAAAAAGAGAAAAGAAAACCCCCCGTTTCTTGTAAATACGTCCGCCCTCGTGTGGTTTGGTGGATTCTCTCTTGTCGTCATCCCCTCCCGTCTCTCTCTCTTTATTATTTCATCACACTTTCTGGTTTTCCTCTAACACCTCCTTCCTTCTTCTTCTGTTTCTTTTTTCTTAAAGAAGAGATGTGCTCTCTGCTGTTTTAACCACGACTGGTTGTGAACTGTTACGTCAGCGCCTCCTCCTCCTCCTCCCGCCCTCAGTTTAAAGAAAAGAGGAAACGAGCGTCCTTCAGCGGAGGCACGATGCAGTATTGAAACCTGAAACACTGGCGCTGAACTTTACTGTACTCAGGAAGAAAAAAAAAAAGTGCGTTCGCTCTTGTTACGTTTCGGAGGCGAAACAAAAAAAAAGAACAAAATTTTAATTAGTTATGGCTTTTTTTTCCTTTTTTCTTTTCTTTTATAGGCTAATATAATTGTACATAACCTGTAATGCTGAGAATTAAATACAAACTTTATGCAAATGATTTTAAAAACTTGAAAATTGTTTCAAACTTGTAAATACAGATTTTTTTTCTTTTTCTTTTGATGAATTATCACCCCCTTTTTTTTGTTTTTCTTCTCATGTCTCAGCGCTGCAGCCCCAATTTTTTTTTTTTTTATGTGTGCGACCACTTTGTATTTATCTGAACATTGTTGTGTGAGCTGCTACAAGAACTTCTGCAACAACACAAAATGAAGATGTTATTATTTTGCTTTTTTTTCCCAAACCGGTGCCTTCTGCTTCATGTGGAGCTGAGAATGTGATGTTGTGCACTAACATTTTGTCAAGAAGGGATGGAGTCAGTTTTTATTTTATTTTATTATTGTGTTTCTATTCACGCAGCAGCAGCAGCGAGTCCTCGGCTTCACCCAACACTATTCCTCCTCCTCATCTAGACTTTATCAATCCTGATGTTATTTTTCTTCACTCGTTTGTCACATTTTGGGAAGAAGTCATTTGACGTTTTTTTGTTGATTTAGCTGGAAAATCCTGGAAAAAAAAAGAGAAAAAGTAGAAGAAGCTGCTTTGCACGACAATGTGACGAATCTGTGAAGATAAATAAAATAATAAAACAGTTAAACATGTCGAAGGACGCTTGAGTCTGAAGCACAGTTTGAATATTCAGCAGCCACTTTGCTACTGTGTAATATTATTATGGCTGTTGAGTTTTACATCACACATTTATTTTAATATAGTTTTGTTTTTGAAAATAAAATATTGCCATGTTCTATTAATCTGTGTGTCCGTCTTTTAATTCACACTTAAGCTTTTTTTTTCTTCTTTTTAAAAGCCCCAGTATGCACAGTAGGAATTCCCCCATCTAGCGGTGTTACAACCAAAAACGTAATAACGGCCAATAACGTAATAACGGCCAATAACGTAATAACTGCCAATAATGTAATAATTTTGGCCATTTCAAATGTAATAAAGCCAATAGTGTAATAATGTGCCAATAATGTAATAAAACTTTTGAGCCAATAACGTAATAACTTTTTAACCAGTTATTTTTTGAAAGGTTTTTTTAATACCAGGCCAATAACGTAATAACCAGCCAATAACGTAATGCCTTATTACATTATCGGCAAAAAGTTATTACGTTATTGGCTCAAAAGTTTTATTACATTATTGGCACATTATTACACTATTGGCTTTATTACATTTGAAATGGCCAAAATTATTATGTTATTGGCAGTTATTACGTTATTGGCCGTTATTACGTTTTTGGTTGTAACACGGTGCGGTTGCGTATCTGAACGTATTCTTGATGTTGCGTTCACGTGAACTCGGGCAGACCGCTGCATGTAACAGGATAAACAAGCATCTATTATGTAAACAAGTGGTCCGAGCACGAGGCAAAACAATATAGGTGTGATGATATGTTATCATGGTGATGTATTGTTTACCTGACCTACGTTTTACCTTCTTCCTCTCGTTGCCGACGGCGTCATTCAAGTGTCTGACTGCACCTGAATGCAACATCAGTGCCTCCTTCCTCACACTACAGTGGTGACAGTTTTGGCGCTACCTGGAAAACTTTCTCCCCGAGCCGATAGCTCCCGTCAGTTTCCGTGGTTACCTACGGTTACGCTGCCACTGAACGTAAAAAAAAAAAAATGGCGGTTCAACATGGCCGCCTCGGTTCGGTGCGTCGCCCATACGACTTTGAACAACTCAGTAACAATTCATAAGGTGCGAGAAAGCTTTCATTTGTATGCGGGTGTGATTCGACTGTAGTGAAATACGTATTTATGAAAGCAATATTTGATTTTTGCTCATAAAAAGCCAAATAAGTTACACACTGGGAAAGTATTATTTTAGTTCAAGTTCCTGTTTTGTTTTGTTTTTAAAGAAAACCTTCAACACAATGAAAACTGGCAACAAATTTTTGGTCTTTTTATTCAACTGTAATTGTCTTAATCTTTCAAGTAAAATAACGTGGAATTACAAGGGATCAAAAGGAATGCAACAAATGAAAGAGACAAATCAAAAAATAAAATAAAAATAAGACCATCACCGTGAACTCCCCTGCCTCCCCTCCCCTCCCCCATCCCCCCTCCCTTCAAATATAACCTTTGCTCAAAAAATTGTTTTGACGAGTCCAAAAGTAAATCGACAATTTACAGTCATCTGGAACTGTACCAGTCATTTTTATTCACATATTTTGTCCAAGTAAATTTTTTTTGTTTTGTTTTTCTCTTTTTTTTTCTTCATTTTTTTTTTTTTTTTACATGAACAAAGAGCAATGAAGTGACAAAACGTGACAAAAAAACCCAACAAAACAACTCAGGTGAAAAAATAAAACATTAATTTGGTAGCACTGATGCACACAGGGTGTTTTCTGGATGTTTTGCAGGGAGGTTGTTTTTTTCCATTTTGTTTGTCTTTTTTTTTTTTTGATTTTTTGTTTTGTTAGGCTGATTTTTTTTTGTCCATTTTTTAAATTTATTTTAAATAGAAGCTCAACACCCCGGCTTCAGGTGTTTCACAAGGCAATCTGAGGTTCAAACCCATTTGGCCAAAAGAGGCACTCTTTAATTTCAACAACATTAACTTTTTTTTTTGCCCTTTCGGTTCGGTATATATATATATATTTATATATAAATACATGACGAAGTGGACTGAAACAAAAGCGATTTCAGGGTTTTGTGACGTCAATTAATGAATACATTTCGGAACTGTTAGAAATACATTGTGAAATAACAGGAACCAATTTATTTTTACTCAAGTTGATGTAAAAAAAAAAAAAAAACACAAGAGAAAAAGAAAGAAAAACATATTACCAGACCACAATGTTCTCAAAAAAGCCGAGGGCCACGTTTTATCGGATGTGCAAAATGAGAAATGCAAAAAAACAAAAACAAAACAAAGGCTGGATTTGGATTAAAAAAATGAATCCAATGAACAAACAGAACCGACGTGGAAAAAAAAAAAAAAAAACAGGGGCCCAAGCAAAAGACAAGCTCCAGCATAGTGCAGCAAAGATCACATTGACAGATCCGTTTTCTCTTCCTAATACCCTGGAAGAAGAAAAATAATAAAATATGCATAACTTATCGACTGACTACGAAGAAAAACAATAGTCAGGACATCGGCTGACGAAAACAATTCGCGCAGGGGGGGGAAAAAAAAAAAACCCAAAAAACTTTCTAAAACCTCCCAACTTACAATACAACTGGTCACTCGAAAGTTTTTTTTTTTTCTTCCATGTCACACAAAAATGACGTTTTTCATCGTCGTTAGCGGTGGCGCCCAGCAGGTGGCGCCGTGTAAATATCCTCCTAACATCTGAGTTGAGTGTTCCAGTCTTTTTAATGGGTTTTACAGTACATTATGTGAACTAACAACGTGCCTTCGTCTCCCGCCGCCGGACGCACAAAGATGGCGCCACGGTTTGTATTTTTATTTTTTATTTAATTTTTTTTATTTATTATTACCCCTCAGTCCCGGCGTCCCTGAGCCTCCCCCCACGCCCGCCCCCGCCGCCGCCACCGCCGCCGCTGACAGTGGCGTGGCGGCCTGAGCTCCGAGTGGAGAGGGAGAGGGCCCAAGAGGCAGCGAGGTCCCTGACTTGTGCAGCACTCACGTTTCTTGCGTCCGTTTTTTTCGTTTTTGCGTCGAGTGCGGACAAAGCAGCAACGCCTGGAGGTCGTGACGTGACGTGACGTGCTCTCGTATCGAATCCAACCAACCGGTTTCCCTTTCGGCGCTCCCGTCGTCGCCAACATCGTCGTCATCATCATCATGTCTTGTTGTTGTTGTTGCTGTGACGCTGCTGACTGGCGGAGGAGCGCGTGCTGGCCGCCGGCGACCGCGCCTGGACGGCCGCCAACGCCGCCACGCTGCGCAGAACGCGATCCGGCGTCCCTTCCGTCCCCGACCCGCCGCTGGTGGCCGTAGCGGTGGTGGCGTCCGACGACGGCGGCGCTGGCGGCAACAGCAGCTTCTGATGTGAGTGCCGCCTGCCCTCCCGCCGCCGCTGCCTCTCCTTCCTGTCGCTGCCGCCGCCGCCGCGCTCCTCGCTGCCGGAGGAGGCGGCGCGGGAGCGTGACTCGCGGTGTTCCGTGTTCTGCGAGCTGATGCTGTGCGTGCGCTGGCTGCTGTTGCTGCTGCTGCGGCTCCGGCTGCTGCGTCCGCCGCCGCCGTCTCCCTCGCCGTCGCTGCTCATGCTGCTGCAGGCGCTGTGGCCGCGGGACGACGGCCGCCGCGTCTCGGCCTCGCCGCCGCCGCCGCCGCCGTCCTTCCCCCTCGACGACCTCCTGCTCCCTCTGTCTGTCGTCGTCTTCTCCTCCGGCGGCCTCGACCTCTTGTACTCGCCCTCCAGCGGCGGCACCAGCGAGCCGGGGCACTGGCGGGTGGAGCGGGACGCCGAGCGGCTCGACTGAGTCGGCGTGGACGCTTTGCTGCCTCCGCCGCCGCCGCCGCCGCCTTTGTTGTTGGCGAGCGGCAGCGAGTTGCTTTGAGGAGACGCAGGAACACTTTTGTTCTTCGTCTTCTGGTTCTTGTCCGAAGTCGAAGACGACGACGAGGTGGTGGAGGAGGACGAGGAGGCCGGCGCCGGCGTCCCCGTGGACTTGGACGCCGCTGAGTCTTTACGGGTGGTGTGGCCCGGCGTGTCCACTCGGCCTTTCATGGCGAGGAGTTTGGCGGCGGCGTTGAGGGCCGAGCATCTCTTCCCCAGCACCTCGGGCTCCGGCGGCGGCGGCGGCGGGGCAGCTGTGGTGGCTTTACTCTCCTGCGGTGGCGGCGGCGGCGGCTGAGATCCTGCGACAGACTTCCTGGTGATCCTGACGGAGGACGTGTCGCTGCCCGATTCGCCGCCCGTGGACGCGTTGGCGTTGTTGGAGGCGGTGGCGGCGGCGTTTCTGTCGGAGCTGCGCGCCAGTTTCTTCCCCGCCGGTCGCCCGTTACCTTTCTCCTCCTCCTTCTCCTGGTCCTGAAGGCGCCGTTTGGCCGAGCGGGTCAGCCGGCGCTCCTTCCTGCCGCCGTCCCCGTCATCGTTATCCGAGTCGGAGGAAGAAGACGGCGACCTGGAGCGCCTCCTCCGAGAAGCGGCGGCGCCGGTTTTGGCGTTGCTGACATCATCCTCCTCTTCCTTCTTCTCCTTCTTCTCTCCACCTTCCTCCTCCTCCTCTTTGTTCTTCCCGTCTCCGTCGCCGGCGGTGACGTCCACCCGCCGCCTCTTCGCAGGATGTCGGTTCTCGTACGTGCGGCGGTGATGCGCGTGGCGGGTGAGCGTGGTCGTGGAGGAGCCGGCGGACGACGACGGCGAGGAGGAGCGAGTCGAGTCCTGGCTGCTCTGACGACTGAGCGAGCGTTTCTGGTGTTTGGGAGGTTTCTGATCCTCATCGGGCGCCGTTTCCTCCT
Organism: Decapterus maruadsi; assembly: GCA_030347415.2. Taxonomy (NCBI): domain Eukaryota; kingdom Metazoa; phylum Chordata; class Actinopteri; order Carangiformes; family Carangidae; genus Decapterus; species Decapterus maruadsi. The sequence continues at coordinate 3,177,808 of CM064888.1, read as the reverse complement.
CCTCCGCCGCCGCCGCTGCCTGCTGCCGAACTCCTTCTTCTTCTTCTTCTTCTCTCTGAGCGGCGGCGGCGGTGGCGGGCGTTGTCTTTGCTTCTCCACCTGCGTCGTCTTTACTCGACTCCGACTCTTTGGTCTCAGATGAACTCTCCACTTTTCTCCTTTTAGGCTGAGACTTACAGACTTCCTCCTCCTCCTCTTTCTCCTCCTTCATCTCCGACTCTGTCTGTTTCGTGTCCGGAGCAGGAGAAGAAGAAGAAGAAGGAGGAGGAGGTGGCGGTGGCGGCGCTTCCGTCTCCGTCTGGTCGGGCGCAGACGCAGAGATCTGTTGGGTGGCGATGGACTCAGGAGGAGGAGGAGCCGAGGAGGCAGTGGCGACTTTAACCGACTTCTCCGGGGATGATGTCGTCGTGGTGACGGTTTGTGGAGCATCTGTGGCGGCGGCGGCGGCGGCAGCAGCGGTCGTCGTCGTCGCCGTCTTTTCTGCAGAAGAAGAAGAAGAACCAGAAGGAGGAGAAGAAGAAGCGAGGACTTTGGGGGATGGAGCTGCTGCTGCTGCTGCTTTGACTTCTTCTGTTGGAGGCGGTGATGTCACTGCATCCTCCTTTGTTGCCGTGGTGACAGATGTGGAGGATGTTGTCGTCGTTGGTGACGGAGGAGACTCTGTTGCTGTTGCTGTTGCTGCTGCTGCTGTTGCTGTTGTGTCGTCTTTTTCTGGCGCCGGTTTGTCCGAGACCTTTGTGGTGGTGACGTGAGACTCCGTAATGGCGGCGGCGGCGGTTGTCGTCACCGTCGTTGGTGGCGTTGGCGCTGGCGGCGAAGAAGCAGATGTGGGCGTGGTTTTGTCGGCGGTTGGAGTTGAACCTGTTGAGTCTGATGGCGTTGGTTTGACCGGTTTCATCTGAGCTGTTGTTGTTGTTGATGTTGGCGCCGTTGTCGTCGTCGTCATGGAGCTTGATGACGTCGTCTGTTCTGTTTTTCCCGCCGTCGTCGTCATTGTGGAGTTTGATGCAGAAGCTTTTGTTGTTGTTGTTGTTGTAGCTGTCGTCACGGCAGCAGGGGAAGATGATGTAGACGTTGGGGTTGGTTTTGGTGGCGGTGAGGGTGCAGGTGCAGGGGCGGAGCTTATAACAGCTGGCGGCGTTGGCGGCGGCGGCGGCAGCGTGGAGGCTGGCGACTCCTTCACTGCAGCTGTAGTTGTAGTCGTGGTCGTTGTGGCGGCTGGCGTGGCGTTAACCGTCTCTGATGCTGTGGGAGGAGCTGCAGCGGCGATCGTGGCGGCGGCGGCGGGAAGTGGTGGCGGTGGCGTTGGTGTAGTCGTGGTCGTTTTGGCAGTGTCGGTTCCCGTCGGTTTCACAGTTGTAGAAGTTGAAGGTTTTGGCTCAGGAGGCGGCGGCGGCGTTGTTGCATCATCACCGGGCGGCGCTGAGGCGACGGCGCCGACAGGATGAGGAAGAGGAGGCGGCGGTGGAGGAGGTGTAGTGATGGTGATGGTCGGCGCCGTCGGCGCCGTGGGAGCAGCTGTTGAAGACGACGCGGAGGAAACTTGAGTTGATGCGTCTGAGCTCGGAGCAGCAGAAACCGTGTGGGTGGCGGGCGCCGTGGCGGTGGTGACGACAGGGGGAGGGGGCGGAGTCAACGGAGGCGAGGCGTGTGCAGGAGCCTCGGCGTTAGTGTGTGTGTGGTCGGCGGCGATTTCTGTGACCTCCGACCCCGGTGGCGGCGGCGGCGGCGGCGGCGTTGGTGGCGGCGGCGGCTCGGAGTCAGTTTTAGCCAAACCGGACGCCGCGTCGGCGCTCGGCTCTTTTTTAGAGTCCTGTCCGTCACCGGTGGCAACGGGGGCGTCCGGCGTGGTCGTGGAGTCTTTGCGGGGGCGACCTCGCTTCCGTTTCGGGGACAGCGGCGGTTGGTTCCCGTCCTCGCTGGGAGAGGTCGGCTGCGGCGAGGGCGTCGCCGTGGTGTCGGACTCCGCTAACCTCGGCGGCGTCTTCGGCGGCCGGCCCCGCTTCCTCTTCAGCGGCGTCGCCAGAGAGTTCACGCCGGACTCGGAGGAGGTCGACGTCGCCGTGGCGTCCTTCCCCGGTTGTGGCGGCGTTGGCGTGTCCGTCTTCTTGGCCTGGTTCCCGCCGCCGCCGCCGCCGCCGCGCCCTCGGCCCAGGTGCTGCTGCTGCTCGCCGAGCTGCGCCGCCATACGGGACTCGGTCTCCAGGCGACGCCGCACCGGGAGGTTTCTGAGCACGGGCATGTCGGGCGAGAGGTGCGGCGGCGAGTACGGCGGGTAACTCCTCACTGGCGGCGGCGGCAGCGTTGGCGTCGGACTCGTGGCGGCGGCGTCTTGGTCCTGAGGCGACTTGGTGACAGTGTCTTTAGTTTTGCCGTCAGGACTCGGCAGCGTTGGCGTTGTTGCTGTTGCGTCTTTATTCGTCTCGTCCGTGAACCCGGCGGCGGCGGCGGCGGCAGTGGCGGCGGCGTTCTCCTCCGCCGGCGCCTCCTCTGACGAACCTCCGCCTCCGGTGCCGCTCCCTCGCCGCCGCCGCCTCCTCGGCTCCTTCTCCTCCACCACGGTGACCAGACGCCCCGGGAGCTTCCGCAGGACTTTGGCGGACGGCGAGTCCTCGACGAGACCGCGCAGCACCTCGCCGTCCGCTGACTGGCGTTTGCGCGGCGACCTGGAGCTGGTGGAGGGCGGCGACATGGAGCTGTGGTCTTTTCCGCCGCCGCCGCCATCCTCCTCCTTCGTCGTTGTAGTGTCGGTCGGTCCGCCGCCGCCGCCGGACTCCAGAGACGACTCCGACATCCGCCGCTCGTTCTCCGCCTCCTTGTCGGCTTTGGAGCTCCGCCCGTCGCTCTCGACCACGCCGGGTTGTTTCCCGCCGGGCGGCGAGCTGGCGGGAGGGGAAGGCACTGGACTGGCGTGGGAGCGGTTCGCTACCGTCCTGGTTTTGGTCGTCGGGTGGTCTCGGGCTGGCGAGGACGCCTTCGAGGACTTGGCGGAGTCTTGGAGTTTGGTGGATGACGGCGTTTTCTGATGGTCTGTGCGGGACGGCGTGGTGGCGGCGGCGGCGGCGCTGGCGGTCGTCGTCGTGGACGCCGCCGCGGCGCCGGCGTCTTTGGCAGCTCCTCGTCCTCTCAGCCCCAGACGGGGTCTCTCAGGCACTTCTCTGGGGGTCGTGGGCTCGGCCTCGGCTTCTTCGGGCGACGCTCCGCGGAGTCGCCCGCTGGTCCGCGTGGAGGTCACGACCTTGTCCTTGTCCTTGGGTTTGCGGCCACGGCGAGCCGGAGCGGGCTGGGCCGGCTCCACGGACGCCGGCGGCGACAGGAAGTTGTCATCGTCGTCGTCGTCGGACGATGCGTGCAGCTTCAGCCCCTCCTCCTTCGCCTGGTCCAGACCTTTTCTAGCAGCTTCCACTTGTTCCTGGAGACACAGAAACATGAATGAACGACGGTTTTGTTCATTTTACTATTAACTATTTCGATATAGTAATGACTTGAATATTTCAGGTTAATATATTTCAACTTAATTGTCGGTGCAAGCTATTTTTAGAACGGCGGAGCAGAGCCACGTTTTGGAGTTGTTGGATTGTGTATTTGATGAGTTTGATGAGGGAAACCAAGAAAGCTCACGGCTCTGCTCCGCCGTTCTAAAAATAGCTTGCAACGAACCTACTGCTATGACTGTAGGGATTATGGCAAAATGCTGAACTATCCCTTTAAAAATTATTCACGCAAAATGACTAAAACTACAGAAAATAAATCAGATAAACTGCTTTATCGTGTTATTATAAGATTAGTTTTGACTCATTTCATTTTATTTTAATTTTAAACGAGCTCGTACCTCTGCTTGCTTCAACTCTTCTTTACAAACGTCTTCTAACGAGGCCTCCAGGAAGTTCATGGCGTAACGTTCGATGGGCGTGAGCTGCAGGTGGAGAGAAAACACGATGAAGTTAACGACGTATAATCCAGAATTCAAATTTCGATCAATAATTCAGTCACAGATCTTATCGATTGATCGACGATGACTCACCTGCTCCACCAGAGCAGCTATCTCCTGCTCGGCCTTGGAGAGCTCCTCCACCTCCTCCTGCTCGCCGCCGTCGTCCAGAGGAATGTTCTCGTTGAACTCGGCGAGCTCGGCCACCTGCTCCGCTTTGGCCTGCGAGGCGGCGACGATGTCCTCCTCGTCCTCGGCGCGACACAGAGCCTGAGGGCGGATCCAACCGAATATGAGACGACAGCTCTTTCCTTTTTCAAAACTTTTCTTTTGACTGTGCAGCTCTCACTGTCTTTTTTTATCTTAAAGGGATAGTTCAACATTTTGGCAAATTAATCCCTATAGTCATAGCAGTAGGTACGCTCTGAGCAGCTCACGGCTCTGCTCCGCCGTTCTAAAAATAGCTTGCACTGACAATTAAAGGTTACAAACCTACTGCTATGACTATAGGGATTACGGCAATGGGTCAATTTGCCAAAATGTTGAACTATCCCTTTAAAAGCGTATCTGTGTGTGTTTCTGACCTGCTCCAGGATGGTGGTGCTCTGCTTGTTGACGGACTCCTCCTCCTCGGCCTGCGGCACCGACAGCTCCACGGCCACCTCTCGCTTCTCGCCGTCGTTCATATCAAACAGCTCTCGGATGGTTTGCTGAGCGAGGAGGGAAACGGAAATGTTTAAAAATGTAAATGAGGCACTTTTTTTTTCTTAAAAACAAGACAAAAACAATTCCTCTGTACTCGAGATGAAAACAAAAGACTAAAAAAGGAGCCACTTGAAGCGGCGTTATCGCGGCACAACCAGCTGTTGGAGTGCTGTCGTTTATTCACTGTATTCATTAGGAAATAAAGCAACAAGTGGTTTTGGTGAAAAGGTCGACGTGATCCAGTTTAATTAAAGTGGATGATGACTGATCCTGAGTCTGATACTACGGAAGCGTATTGCACTCACTTAGAAAAACAGAAAAATAAACTAGTTAGAAAAATAATACTCCAAAGAAAAGAAAATATTGCTCAAAAAAATGAGAAAAAGTCTATTTTTTATGACATAACAAGATTTCAAAACCCTGTTAGAAGATCCCACCTGCAAGTAGTGTGAGGACTTATTTCAAAATAAAGGTGCTTCATCAAACTCTGATAATACAGACCACCAACCCAGAGAGTGTCACTCAGAAAATAACAGGTAGTTTATTTCAATCAATCTGAATTTAAGAAAGATTTGTGAAAAAAATCTACATCACTTTGCAAACTGTGCAACTGAATCCATTTTGGAAGGTTACTTTTATTTTGAAATTGTGAAGCATATTCATATCATGGATGGTTTAACGTTACTTGAAGGTGGGAGCTTCTAGCGGGATTTTGAATTCTCATAATGTCCGAAAATGATCAACAGAAAAAGAAAAAATAGTCAGAGGTAGAAGAAGCTGTGTCTTTGATCTTCTCCTTTCTTTTCTTCTTTGTGTGGGGAAAAAACCAAAACAAGCCCAGATGACTCATCAGTTTTGTGTGTGACGCTGAGTCATCGTAGGTTCCCACCTGTTTGAAAAAGGCAGTGGTGAAGTTTCCTCCCTCGATGGCCATGTCTCCCAGCATCCTCTTCTGGTTGGCTTTCTTCAGGATGTTCTCCTCCACCGTTCGCTCGCTGATCAGCCTGAAGAGGAACCGAAACACAAACACAGTCACATGATGCTGAAATCACATTTATTTATTTATTTATTTATTGTGTCATATTGGTTTTTATCAGAGTTTCTTCATCGTTTTGATTCGACTCTCCTTCTCTTTCTTGCTTCATCAGGACTGGATTACTTTTTTAATTCACTTTCATTTCCCTTTTGATGTCGAATGACAATAAATCTTCTAACGCTGTAAAATATTTAATGACCTCATGGTGCAATATTTAATCTATTTAATGCATTTTAATCATATGCAGTTCTCTAGTTTATTTATGATCCTTGTTTCTGTGGCGTGTTTTCCTTCCTGCTTTGCATCTTTTGGTTGCACAGTTTGGAAAAAAAAACACCAAAAATCATCTAAAATGTGACATTTTGCTCAGTATTAGTGACTATTTTCGGTCAAAGATAAAACTTTGTTGTACGTCTTTGTGTCTGCCCTCCACAGCTGCACTGACACCTGCATTAATCTACATTTAGACTCAACCCGAGCGCCTTCCTGTCTGGTTAAGAACTCCTCTGTTCTTCTTCTTCTGCTGCTGCTTTAAAGGGGACATATTATGCTCATTTCTGCTTCTTGACATGGTACCTTGACGTCTAAAAGTCATGTTAGTAACATGCTTTGCTCAGAAAAACCAAAAGATTGAGCACAGCTGGGTTCTCTACACACCAGTTTCACAGCCCTGCTCTAAATGGTCGGTTTTTAGAACCTTTAAATTTAGAACCCTTTAAATTCTAATGAGCTACCTGTAGCCACTTCTTCCTGCCGGGCGGAAGACGTGAGCATGGCAACGGTTGAGTGCAAGAAATGGCAGCTGAACCTGTGCCCTACATGTTTGAGCCGGAGTCGGACTCCGGTTCAGAAAATGAGGAAGAAAACCACGTTAGGCAGCCAAGAACAGAGATGAAGTTGATGCGCGGCTTGTCCCATGCTGTTTATGTGCCCGCGGGGGCGGGGCTCAGTAGAGCTCCGCTACGGTCAAACCTGGTGCTGAGAGTAAATGCACCCCACCGGCGCAGGGCGTGGAGAGAGAGAAGGAGGCAGAGCGGTGCAGCTACTGTGAAGCGAGTTTAATGGGTTAGCGAGGTATACTGAGTCTAAAGTGGCTGTTTTGGCGAGTTTCTAAACCCTCTTGGCGACTTTTTCCAGTGATATTACGAACAGTGAAAGCACGTTATTACAGCTGTTTTTAACGAGCAGCGGCGCTGCGGCGAGCACTCGCTGGCTGTCAGTCTGTAGGTACACAGTAGTGTCACAGGGCGTCTCCGCTGCATTCAGAGACGCACTGCTCCACACCAAAAACACATTACTGGCCTACAGATGCTCAGCTGTTGATCCGACTCCGGTACGTGTCACCCCCCCACCCTCCCCGCCGCCGCCGCTGCCGCCGCCGCCTCCGCCTCAACCGATAGGTTTTGGCCAGAAAGAAACCTGATAACGATGGTTAATCGTTCTGATAAATAAATTTCAGCCACTTCGCTCTGGTCTCCTCTTTGGCAGGGAGGCGATGTAAGGAGAGATGAGTGTCCCTGCATCCGGCGACAGAGCAACAGAGCAGCGGTGTTTAGCCTTCGCGTTATACATTGTAACTAGCGGTGAGTGAAGTGAGGATGAAAAAGTTGCGAATCTTCGGTCAGGTAGCTGAGGTAACCATGGGAGCAAGGGCTGGAATTATTCAAATCACACGCCCTGTTACGTCACAGGCCGGGTGAAATTAAAACGGCTCGTTAAGAGACATTTTTCTGACTATGGCAGTTTGCAAAATGTTGACATGGCTGTCAAAACTTACGTTTAAGGGGTGAGGAGGCACTCTGGATACGCAAATACACATATTAAAGCAATGAAAAAGTGAGTTTTGCATAATATGTCCCCTTTAAATCAGGTGATTCAGGACTGAAAGTGAAAGTGAAAGCATCGGCGGCGCGACCAGAATCTAAAGCGGCGTCTCTCCTTCACCTGTAGATGTGGACGTCTCGGGTCTGGCCGATCCGATGGCAGCGGTCCTGCGCCTGAGCGTCCATGGTGGGGTTCCAGTCGCTGTCGTAGAACACCACGGTGTCGGCCCCCGTCAGGTTCACGCCCACGCCGCCGCTGCGAGTCGACAGGATGAAGCAGAAGATGCGGCGGTCGGCGTTGAAGCGCTCCATGAGAGCCTGAAGGAGGAGGAGGGAAGATATTATGGTGAATTAAGAGTAAATCTAAGACAATGTGTGTTATATATTGTAAAAGAGGACATATATGTGACGAGCTCTATCAAAATGAGTCGGATGTCGCAACGTTCTATTTTTAGATTATCAGCTGATAACGTGGTAAATCCATAGAAAATCCATAGAAAATCGATATTTTTTTACCCTCATTTCAAAGCTATGACATTCAAAAACAATCTCCCAAAGTTTCACAGTCCAGATAATTGAGAAAAGGCAGTAAATGATGATTAAAGTTAAACCCCCTCAAAATGAGCGTTGCATCGGTGCAAAACATGAAATATCTTCTGAACCGTTCATGGTAGAGACGAGCTGTAAACTGCACCTGATTCGCTGGATTCTCCGCTTTCCGACGGTCATTGAATGGTGCCTCTATGATAAGCAGGGACGGCTACAGAAACAGATGCTAAACCAAGTAGCATCAACGCTAACAGAGCTAGCGTCAATGCTAAACCAAACGTCACAATCAACACAACGCTTACACATATTTTACAAAACAGGACAACTTCTGAACCGTTTATGATAGAGACAAGCTGTAAACAACATCTGAATTGTGAGATGCTCTGCTTTCTGAAGGTCATTGAATGGTGCATCGATGACAACAAGGGACCGTATATGGTGCGTGTAATCACGTGGTACAGGAACAGACGCCAGAGTCACAGGCTAAAATGTATTACTTTGACTAGGGTATCATTTTAAAGCTTATTTTCTAATCTTTCCATTGATACCAACATCTCGACATTGAAATTTGGGTCAATGTGACTCATTTTGATGTAACACGTCACATATATCAAGATATAAAGGTTGCCAGATCTTATAAAAGCGAGATCACGGGAGAACTAGAAACTATCGTGATGACACGACGCACCTGTCTCTGCTCCACCCGCGTGCTGCCGTCCAGACGCAGGTAGATGTGTCCGTGGTAGTTGAGGAACTGCTCCAACACGTCCAGCATCCTCGTCATCTGGGTGAAGATCAGCACGCGGTGGCCGCCGGTCTTCAGCTTCCTCAGCAGCGTGTGGAGCGTCTGGAGTTTACCTGCATGAACACACAAACACACAAACACAGCAGGAAGTCAACAACAAACCAAAACAACACACAGGCAGATTATTTCATAGCATCAGTGATAAGTCTCCTCTGAATCAGCTCTTGCCTCCTTCGGCCATTTACACATTAATGAAACATTGATTTTTCTACAAGACGAGTTCCTGAGTCGAGGTTCGCAGACGAATAATAATCAGCGAAGCTCCGTCCGATACTAAAGAGACGGCGCGACGACAAATAACTAATCAATACAATCAGGACTTTGAAGCCTCGTTTGTCCCGTCGCTTCTTCACCTGATGTCACACTGATTTATACTGTTATTAAAAAACCCTGATTTACAATTTGGACCCTGAGAGACGGCGTCGGTCGTCAGCATTTTAGCACAGAAACTGATTTTATTGAAAAGGAATAAAAATAAGAAACTTCAAACAACTGTGGTGAAGAGAGACATAACAAGAGAAAAGTATAATATTAAACTGTAATAAAGTTTTACAACATCTAGCGACCTTTTACAGATGTGATGATGGAGACGGAATTAATTGATTATTAAAAAGTTATTTCATTTTGTTCAATTATTTTAACGATTTTCTATTCTACTTTTTCTTTCTGCCTGGTTTGTTGCTTTGTTCTTTTCTTTTATGATCTTTGTCTTATACATAAAGGTTGAACTTGAGGAAAAACAATAGATAGAAATACAAAAAATAGAATAAATAGACATGATAAACATCTGAATACAAAAAAATAAAATAAAATCTAGCTAAAGAAACTTGTTAATGCACTTAAGACGTAGCATCGGAGACGGTCTGTGTGCGTCAAGACTGAGTCTGACAGCTTCAGGAAAGAAGCTGGACCTCAAATAAGATAAAGATAGAATAAGATATGATGAAGATAAGATAAATTACAAGGATCGAGGGATTTTATTGTTATTCCAACATGCAGTCAGAAGAAAGAAAGAACGAAATTTGAACTTAAGGCGCGGAGAAACACAATAAACAAATAGAAAAATAGAATAAATAGATATGATCAATCGAGAGTAACATCTGAATGTAAATAATATAATATAAAATTAAGTTAAATTAAATCTAGCTAAAAAACTTGTTACTGCAGCATCAGAGAGAGTTTGTACTGTTCAAGAGTCTGACAGCCTCAGGAAAGAAGCTTGACCTCAGATAAGATAAAGATAAAGATAAGATGTTGTGAAAAGAAAAGATAAAGGAAAAGTTAAGATAAGATAAAACCAGATGTTGCGTCTGCCAACCGTCGATTAATAAAGTTTTGCTCGTCCGCTCCACTCACCGCAGTCGTACTGGATGAGCCTCAGGTCGGGGAACTGCGTCCTCATGTAGCACTGGATGCGATGGAGGGAGCGGGTGAGGGGGGCGACCTGCGACTGGAGCAGCGAGGAGAAGACGCTCTGCTTGTGGCTCAGCGAGGGCGGGGGGTGGCAGCAGTGCATGGAGATGGGCGGAGCTTCCACCGGCGGGATCGCAAAGGTGAACCTGAAAACAACACAGAAGAAGAAGAAGAAAAAATAAGTTAAATCACCGGTGTTTCCCTGTCGTATCCACGGTAACGCAGCGTCAACCATCGACCTACCTGTCTATGACGTCACTGAGCAGCTCCACGCGCTCCTCGATGCTGTGGATGGCGTCCCTCACGGCGCCGCTCTGGCTCCAGTAGTCGTATTTGTTCTGCCACTGAGCGAAGAGGCAGCTGCTGTGACCCGACCGGCCCCACTGCCCCCCTCCCGCTCCCTCCTCCTGCCCCCCCTGCCCCCCCTGAGAGGGAGAGGAGGAGGAGGTGGAGGTGGAGGTGGAGGTGAGGGGAAGAGGAGGAGCCGGAGACGGAGACGGACGGGGGCCCGGGAGGAAGGTCAGGAAGTCCAGAACCTCGCGTCCGTACACGGGCGACGCCGCGCAGCGATGCTCGTTGACTCTGGCGATGAAGTCGAGGCGGCTGTCGTTCTGCTGCTTGAGGCTCTCGGCCAACCAGGACTGAGGAGGAGGAGGAGGAGGAGGAGAGAAGTTTAAACACATGTTAAAAATACCGTCAGGTCCTAAAAATAATCAGTTTTTTCTTCTTTACTAAGATTCTGTCAACAAAACTCAACACTTCCTGCTGGTTTTTCACAATAAAAGTCTGCTGCAGGACTTTTAATCTAATAATCCTGGAGAAAAGGTTGCGTTTCATTCAAAGTAACTTGATTAAAAACTGAATCACAGACTCTTCAAGTTCATAACAGACGCATAAACAGACGTTTAATCTGTCATTCTGTATTAATATGTGCATAAATTGTCAATATCGTTAATAAAGATATATTTATTTTTCATTTGTTTGCTGTCAGAGCTTGATAAGATGAATGTGTGTCGTCTTCTCTCTGGATGTTTTATGTTATTTGATGTTCTACTTTGAATTAAATGAATAAAAAGGAGGTGAAAATATGAATCTACATGGAAATACAAGGTCATAAAGAACAAACATGGAGGACGGTTTTTAGTTCGTTTAACTGAGCATCAGGGTACGAGCGACGTCCTCACCATGTGGAACGGGGAGCGCGGCGGCGGTCGGGGAACTCTCCGGGGCGGGAGGTGAGGTCTGGACGACGTCACGCTGGGCCTCGGCTTCGTGCTCGCTGGCGTTTGACCGACGCCTCCGCTGGTGATGTCACGTGGCGCCGCTGACGGTTTGGACACAGAGGACGAGACCGAAGCTGCAGCTGAAGAGGAGGAAATAAATAAACAAGTTGAGTTAATTCAGAGAAGATTAAAGGTTAAAGAAATGATTGATTATTTCCTGTATTATTGATTCTCAATAAGTAAAGTAAGTAAATTTAATATTAAATCTACCTGGTGTTTGATAATAAATTCAACTTAAGTTTCAGACTGATTAATTGTTTAGACTATAAAATATTAGAAAATAGTCAGAATCGTCCGTCAGTTTCCTTTATTTATCATGAACTATAGACAATCATGCGATTAATCATGATTTTAGCCCTAATTAAAACCTGTCTGAGGATCTTTAAATAAGCTAAACTGGGAGACTCTCTGAATTAGGGGTGTCACAATTACTTGTTTTCACAATTAATCTCCATATTATTATGTCGGAACCAAATCGGCAGATCAGCGCCAAAGTAAAGATAAATGTTTGATGATAGGTAGGATACGTAGGCTGGTAGGAATATCAAATGTTAGCGTGTCAATTGTAATTTTTAAAAATTGTTAAAATGAACTTAAATATCAAGTTTAGTAATGACTTGAACTTAATTGTCGGTGCAAGCTATTTTTAGAACGGCGGAGCAGAGCCACGTTTTGGAGTTGTTGGATTGTGTATTTGATGAGTTTGATGAGGGAAACCAAGAAATCCCATGAGCCTCCGTAGCGTAGCTCTGAGCAGCTCACGGCTCTGCTCCGCCGTTCTAAAAATAGCTTGCACCAACAAATAAAAGTTAACAAACCTACTGCTGTGACTATAGGGATTATGGTGATGGGCCAATTTGCCAAAATGTTGAACTATCCCTTTAAAATATTTTGTGTAAATAATTTTTAATGTAAATATATTTTGACTTTCTTTCTCTGACAATAAATCGTACCAAGAAAATCTATAATCGTGACACCCCTGCTCTACACGTTTCCTTTTACACACATGACACACAACACACACACATGCAGAGTGAGATGTGAGATGTTAGTAGAAGAAGAAGAAGCAGGGACGTGACCCGGTTCTACTGGTCGTGCAGCTCAGACAGAACCGGGACTCCTCCTCTCACCTGGCTGCTGCTCCGCGCCCGACGGAGGAGGAGGAGGAGGAGGAGTGGGGGGAGGAGGCTGCACTACTTTGAGGACGGGGCGGGGGGGCTGGGGCTGGTTGGAGGAGGTGGTGGGGGTTCTGGGAGGAGCTATGGTGTAGTGGGCGGTGGCGGTGGCAGCGGGGGTGCGCTGGGCGATCTGCAGCGGAGCGGCGTTTCTGACAGGGGTGGAGGTGGCGGTGGTGACGTGCAGGGAGGAGGAGGAGGAGGGGGGGGCCTGAGGAGCAACACGGGGGGAAGGGGCCACGGCCAGGGTGGGCACGGGCCCGCCCTCCTTGCCTGCTGACTGACGCACAACGATCTTCACGACGCCAGGGCTGCTCACCATGGAGGAGGGCACTGGAGGGGGAGGAGGGGGAACAGAGAGACATGAGGAGAGCATCTCACACTTCACTGGTAAACATCAAGGTTAAAGGGATAGTTCAACATTTTGGCAAATTTGGTAAGGTAGATTTGTTACCTTTAATTGTCGGTGCAAGCTATTTTTAGAACAGCGGAGCAGAGCCGTGAGCTGCTCAGAGCTACGCTACGGAGGCTATGAGATAATAACAGAACGTTACCAGACAGAGTTGTTGTAAAAACAGAGACTGCTTGATGAAAAACTGTCCCTGAAGGCAACGCTCATCAGTGGTTTTGCATTAATTTCCCTCTAAAACAACTCTGTGTGGTAACATTGTGTTATTATCTCATAGCGTGGTGAATGTGCAGCTCACAACTTGTCCACCAGAGCGTTGTGGAGTTGTTGGATTGTGTATTTGATGAGTTTGATGAAACCAAGAAATCCCATGAGCCTCCGTAGTGTAGCTCTGAGCAGCTCACGGCTCTGCTCTGCCGTTCTAAAAATAGCTTGCGCCGACAATTAAAGGTAACGAATCTACTCCTAAGACATGGCAATGGGCCAATTTGCCAAAATGTTGAACTATCCCTTTAAAGGACACGTTCAAAACATACTCTAGTTCTGTTTGTCCCTGCACCGCCACAGCAGTGTATAGCAGGCTGTTTACATTCCACAAAACTGCATTTTTTTGACAGATAAGGTCTCGCTGCTGTGGCGATGCGATGAACAGGAGACGTTAAGAAGAAAATCTGCAGATTCATCCTTTTACACCCAAAACATTAGAAACTAGACCCTCAAGTTGAATTTGCAATTGTCCTTTAAAAAGAAAGAGGGGGTGAAAACCTTGAGCGGAGGCGTTATGAGGCAGGCGGTTGGCCGCGGGGGCAGTGGGGGAGTTCTGCACCGACACCTGTGCAGGTTGGCTGATGAGGTGGTGCTGCACGCCGCTGGACACCAGGTGCATCACGTTACCTGCAGGAGGAAGAAACACCATCATCATCATCTGTTTCATGGCGATTCTCTCAAGCAACGAGCCAAAACACTTTATTTTTACTTTATCATCTTCTCCAGTTTTCTGCCAAAACACAGAGACGATAATCTTTTGTGATCTGGCTCCAAACCAGAGGAAGAAAATTAAAATAATAAATCTTGATTCACTTTAAACAACTGAACTGAACTGTGTGAAAATATTTATCAGTCGGAGCCGCCACGTCGTTACTTCTGTTTGCATCACCGACACATTACACAATGTTGAAATATACATGTGCACAATTACAACCTAAAATCCTGTCTCTCTCAAATAATAAATATTCCACTTTTATTTCTATTCTAGTGGATCATTTTCTGTTTCTTTCTTTCACTGATTGTTTGTTTTGTGTTGTTTTCTTGCTTAATTGTAAAATAAATAATCATCTTATCAAGTATATTTTATCTTATCTTGAATATATTCTGTATAAATGCTATGAACAGCTGCAAATGGGGAAAATAAAGTGAAAAACTGAAGCAATACAACATTAATTAAAATGTATAGATAACAATTATCTCATAACTTTACTTTAAACAAATGAACTGAACTGAATGAAAACACATTATACAAATTGTTTAAATAGGTGTAAAACTTTCAGATTCTCAGTCTATTATACCTGATATGCAAATATGAAGCAAGAAAACAAACACAAAAACTATGTGTGGGTGTAAATGGACAAAGAAAGTAACTGAAACTGTGACTGCATGTGAAAACGCTGATCTGGATGCAGCTGGTCTCGTCGTGCTCTGACCTTGAACCTGGCGTGGAGCGGCCGCTGGGACCTGGTGGATCTGAGCTCCAGACAGAGTCAGCTTGTTGCCCTGGAGCTGGAAGGTGACGGGTTTACTGCCCTGGCACGACGACACAGGTCGCCCTGCCAACGAGGCGAGCTGCGCGATGCTCACGACCTCGCCGGCTGCAGAGAGAAAGAGAGAGAGAGAAAAAACATGAATGAATCAGAGGACGATGATTCACGAGGCAGTGGGAGACGACACGTGACCACGAGGAGGGACTCACAGGGCAACCTGGCCTGCATGTCCGGGCTGAGCAGGACCCGCTGGGGCATCACGCCGCCGGCGCCGGGCGCTGTGTGGGCGGGGATGCCGGCGGCGCAGGGAGCAGCGGCGGCGGCGGCAGCAGCAGGGGGTCGAACCGTCAGAACCGGCTTCGGCACCGTGGACCTGACGGCGGTCTGAGCTGGAGGATGCATGGACGGGCGGGGAGCGGGCGTGGTCGCCACCGTGCACACCACTAGGAAAAACAAAAAGCACAACAGGAGAAATAAAGAAGAGTCCTGGAAGAAACACTGAGTCCATTCTGAATGAGTTGTTTACATCTGATCTGATCTAATCTGGTGTTTACATGAGCCACGGCAGTAAAAACTTCCGTTCTGAGTGAATGCATTTACACTGGAATTTCCATTTCTTCTGATTGAGCTGTTTATGGTTTTCACTGTTTAAAACATCTGATATGATCCAAATCTGGAGACAATCAACACCCTTTAAAATATAGAGAGGACCATCCTTGTGGAATAATCTACCTATATCACTAAAATCAATATCCACATTGGCCTTGTTCAAAAAACATCTGAAAAAAATCACTTTTTAGTTAAGAATTGTAACATTTCTGGATCTGTCAATTTGCACTTTTAATTTAATTCATTTTCTTGTTATTATCCTTCATTGTTCTGTTAATTTGTTTTTCTTTTTTTCTATTTTTTATGTCATGAATTTCTGCATTATCTTTTTACTCTCATTCATTCATTTATTGTTTATTTGTGACGGGACTTTGCATATTAATGAACATTATAAATGTAAATACACCAGATTTAGCTCTAGGCTAATTTCCATCTCCTCCCGCACAATATCAACAATTGTCAAAACTATTAATAGACAACATTAGAGTTGTGCTTATTATATCATGTACAAATAAATATCACAAATCACATTACAGATTTATACCGTAGCTGTCACTGGGAAGAACAATGGTGAGTGGCTCTGCACAAGCTGCTGTTAAGATTTTAAGCTAAGATTACAATGTATCTTTGCTATAAAGTTTCTGTAAAAATTTAAATTTTAAAATGTGTCAGAGGTAAAGTGCTTATAATTTTGGTAAAAAGAAAAGAATATATTAAAAAATGCAGAATAGACAAAAACTGGGCTGTCAACTCGACATGCCGTATCCATCATGCACTGCACGGCCGGATCTCCTGCTCTCCATAGAAAATGAATGTTGGCAGACTTGGTTGTTAATAAGCCATCTTTCAGCTGTTTTTTGAATTTACATATTTGATATTTCACCAGTGGTAGGTGTTCCATAAATATGGATTGATAAAACCCTGTGCAAATGCTGTTTTCCTAAACTGAACCTCACAATCACCACTGGTGGTTGGCTCCGGATTGGAGCGCACTATTTTTCTTTTTAATAAAATCTCCTAGGTCACAGCGGAGGTGCCAGCGTTTAATGACCTGTAGATGAGACGGGAACTTTTCAAGCAGTTGGAAGTTGTCTCCTTCAACAGCTGATATTTTCCTGCAGCAGAGATGGAAGGATTGAGGCTTTTGATCAAAACCTCATTGCATTTGTTTAACAAGAGCTGTTTAATGGGTTTACAGAGGGCTGGAGAATATAAACATCCAGGTTGTGAAGCAATATTCAAAAAAACCGACAGGATCAAGCAGTGTAGAGGCATTTTGCAGGTCCGTTGAATCAGATAAAAGGCGGATTTGTTTAAAATTTTGACCTTAAATTTCAAAGTGTCTGGACGTTTTTGAGGAGTGAAGTCTGAGCAAGGAAACGTTTTCACAGCATCTCCCCAAGGTATTTAGAATTTACTGTCTGCAACTTTAGTCAGTTAAGACAATACCATTTTCATCATTGGTGGCTCCTGTCTTTGTATACTTTTTAACTTCATGTGCACAGTTTTTTTTGGATTTAACATTAAACAAGAATTAAATAACCAGTCTTGAACCCTAAAGTTAAAGCATCTGTTAAGTTTTTTGCCGTTGTCATTGCATCCTTTCCCTGAATCTCATCAGTGTTTGTGATACATAAAAAAAGACTCTAAAACCTGAATTTAACAAAATTCAGGAAGATTTGATGTACATAGAAAATAACAAAAATAATCGAAGTTCGGTAATACTCTGAAGACCATCGGTGTTTAACGTTGTCACTTTGTTATTTTTTTTATGATGGAAAAATTTTTATAATCGATTTCTCTGCACCAGTCCATTAGTTCACAGCAGCATCAGCTCCATTTCACTATTTTCATTGCTTGTGGTTATTATATGATGTGCAAATAAAAACTAAACTAACAACAGATCTTGACGCAACAGCTCACTGAACACAGAGGAAAAACTGATGCAGGATCAGTCAGATTTTCTCTGCACAGACTAATAATTTTAAAAAATAAATAAAAACATTTAAACGGCAGATGGTGGAGTTTGTACCTGTTGACCTTCATGCGGACTGGTTTGGGTCGGGAGGGGCTGTCAACTCGACATGCCGTATCCATGGATCACTGGCGGCCGACTTCCTGTCTCCATAGAAAATGAATGGGATCACACGGCTCTCCAGACATCTGACCAGATTTTGTTTGTCTGCACCATAAGAAAAGAAACAAACAGTTTTCATAGTCAAACTCTATCGGGGTTTCGTTTCTACTGGACCCTGAAATCTGTTAAGGATAATCCCAATCTTGAGACAAATTCTGCAAAGAAATTTACAGAAATCCTTTTGACAAATGCAAAGAAATGCATTGCAATAAAGTGGAAATCTCTCAAGAAAATAACTTATCGGATGCAGAAAAGAAGTACGACTTTTTGCAAAATATGGCAACCATTTTTAATTTGCATTGAATCACACAGGAAACACATTTCTCTGGGCTGGAGAATCTGATCTAAAGCAGTGCATTTGCTCATTGTCTCTTTCTGGATCTCCAATTACTGCATAATGTATTTTACTTATTCATTTATTTTCATTTGATTTCGTCTCATCAGTCTGTAAAAAAAACGCAAAGCGGAAAACCTCTCATTGCTTCAGATACCTGAGTTAATGTGTCTTCAGCGGAGACAATGAGGAGCGCGAAGTCTGAGCAGGGAGGCCGTTTTCACAGCATCTCTACGGATTTAGATATTTAACCAAAGCTGCACGCTGAAATCAGACATTATAGGATATATTTTATCATATAATTCCTCTTTGTATCATGTTTATCTTCCTTGCACTTTCCCCTTTGGAGCATCCTGGCAGAAGAATTTCCTTCGGGGTGAATAAAGTTATATCTATCTGTCTATACTTCTGAATCTCATCAGTGTTTGTGATACGAAAAACAAAAAACATGTAATGACTATTTTTGATTAGTTCATTAAAGGGACAGTTCAACATTTTGGCAAATTGCCCCATTGCTATAATCCCTATAGTTTTAGGAGTAGGCTCGTTACCTTTAATTGAACATTTCAGTTTGTTATGATTGAATGAAGCTAACAAAAGTGTGAAATTTGATCTTTATTTAGTCCATTTCAGTTTCAGCAAAATCAGCTCCAGTGAATGTGTTTTCATATTTCAGAAACTAAAAAGGGATTAGACAATTAAAGGGAGAAAATCGTCTAAGCTCCAAGAGAGGAGAAGCTGTTAAATAAAATCAAACATTTTTACAAAAACAGAGGAAAAACTGATGCAGGATCAGTCAGATTTTCTCTGCACAGACTAATAAATAAATAAATAAATAAATAAAGTGGCAGATGGTGGAGTTTGTACCTGTTGACCTTCATGCGGACTGGTTTGGGTCGGGCATCTGCTTCTCCACTCCATGATCTCCTGATCAGCTGGAACGGCCGACTTTGTGGCCTCTTGACCAGGCCCTCGTTGTACTCCTGGCTGCCCTCGATCATCCCCGTCGGCTCTCCAGACCGACCAGGTTGAACAGCGACAGGTCGCAACGCTGAGGAGAAAAGAAACAAACATTAAAAAGAGGAATTCTGCAAAGAAATTTACAGAAATCCTTTTGACAAATGCAAAGAAATGCATTGCAATAAAGTGGAAATCTCTCAGGAAAATAACTTATTGGATGCAGAAAAGAAGTACAACTTTTTGCAAAATATGGCAACCATTTTTAATTTGCATTGAATCACACCAGGTCGACTAATTTCTCTGTATTTGAGCTCGACTTGGTCTGATCTAAGAGCAGTGACGCTGTTGCTCATTGTCTCTTTCTGGATCTCCAATTACTGCATAATGTATTTTACTTATTCATTTATTTTCATTTGATTTCGTCTCATCAGTCTGTAAAAAAAAACCAAATAAAAAACCTCTCATTGCTTCAGATACGTGAGTGTAAAGCGGTGCGAACCTTCAGCGGAGACACGTCCAGCGCGTCCTGCACCAGGGAGGCCGTGAAAACATTCACCGATGAAGGGAGACTGGATGGGCCGATGTTTAGGTTGGTTTAAATGCCGCATGAACAGCTGTGCTGGGAGGAACCTTTCTTCTTTCCTTTTTCTGGGGGAAGATACTGGTCCTGTGGACGGATTGATCCGAGATCTGTTCGGTTAATATGAGCAATAAAACAACACACTAACATGTAATGACTATTTTTGATTAGTTCATTAAAGGGACAGTTCAACATTTTGGCAAATTGCCCCATTGCTATAATCCCTATAGTTTTAGGAGTGCAGGCTCGGTCAATTGTCGGTGCAAGCTAGGAATGGAGGAGCAGATCCGTTTCATTTAAATCCCCTAAATTTTTGAATGAAGCCTCTAAAATGTGTCAATTTGATGCTTTATTTAGTCTTAGATTTCAGTTTCTGCAAAAACCAGCAAAGTGAATGTGTTTTCATATTTCAGAAACTAAAAAGGGATTAGACAATTAAAGGGAGAAAATCGTCTAAGCTCCAAGAGAGGAGAAGCTGTTAAATTAAATCAAACATTTTTACAAAAACATCTCAAAGGCAGAAGTCTCCGTTCTCACTGTAACCAGTCACAAGTCATGTAGATTATCACAGTTAGGACTCTGTCTTTTTAATTGAGGTAAAACCACGTGCTAGCCACTGGAGAAATCTGCTCAACTCCTCCAGCATAGGCTTGATCCTATTACAGGAACAACTCTTATCATTCTGTCTCTGTGTTAATGAGCAAGTTGGTTAATTGCAGATAAATCCCCGGGGGTTGGAGAACCACCTTTCTTGGTAACTAATTACTTTTACCATGTAGCAACTCTAACTCTTGGCCACTGAGGAAGTGTTTTAAGGTCATGTCAACTAAAAATTGACATTAAAGATTGTTTTTGTTTCATGAATTTGTCTAACTGAATTTGTGCTCATTGAATAATATGATGAAGAGATTTAAAACTTTTAAATGATACAGTAGTTCAGTTTGATGGATTTCAAAGTTGCTACAGATTCATTAAACAAATGTCTGAATGATTGAGTGTTGCGGTACTCGAGACCACATTATCAACGTCTGGGTCTCGTCTCAGTCTCTCGGTCGAGCTGGACTCAAGATTTTTTGCAAATGTCTCCATGTATTCAGTAACTTTAAGATAAATCAAATAGTTGTTGTTCAATACAAACTTTGTTTACATTAAATATGGTTTAAATTTTAGATCAAATCATCTTTTATTTTTACCTGAGGAGGAATAATGTAAATATCTTAGAAATGGTTTTGCATCGGTTTGCAGCAACCCTTAAATCTGTACTGGAGGCTCAACATTTTACTGTTTCACTATAAATAACTTGCCTCAGTGCAGCTCTGCAGTAAACTGTTGGAAAATGTCAATAAAATAAAAAGAGAAAAAAAACGGTGTGGCTCAAACCTATAGAAACGAGACAAAACCTCTAGTGGATCAAACCAATGAACGTCTGAAGCAGGAGGGTTAAACTCATTTTAGTTCTGGGGCCACGTACAGTGCAGACGAGTAAAATAAAAGCATAATAACCTATAAATAAATAAATTCGTTTTAGTGCAGATAGGTGCATTATTAATATGTTTATGGTGGATGAACTGTCCTTTTACGAAAGATACAGTACTATGAACAACCTAAAATTTCTTGAGAAATTTCAACAATGTTATGCTTCTTCTGTCTGCTGTGTAATTTTCACACGTGTCAAATTCAACCAGCGGGTCTGATTGGATTGAGATGACCATAACTTTAAGTAAAATAAATATTCTACTAAATGTGTTGTTTCTCCTGTCGTGTCGACTTGATGAAGTCTGGTATTTTCTCTTTTAGCTCCGTGTTTGGTCTCAACCACCGGCTCCTGGGTGAAATCTCAGCTTAATGCTTAATGTTTCAACCAGCTGCTCTGTCTGTTTGTTTGTTGTTGTTTAGCACAGATAGACAGTGGAGGATGCAGGAGGGTTTATAACTCTCTGTAAAAACAGATGCTGCTGCAGCTGAAAACAACTCAGATGGGACCGAATCAAAAGAGTTAAGTTGAAGCTAAAAAAAAAAAAAAACCCACAAAAGAAGCTGTGTAAATTAAAAACACCACCACAGCTCCAGAAAGTCCAAACTGTCTGACACAATCTTCAGTCTTCAATCTGCATCGACACTAAACCACTAAAAAAAAGGGGGTCGACCAGTTCATCCAACTACAGCCACTTTGATAAGATTAAAAAAAAAACTGTGTCATGTGTTTTTTGTTTTTAAACGAGCTCCGGCCTGCAGATAAAAACAGGTTCTGCCGATGATGCGTTCAAAGTCAGACGTGTCTAATCGTGAATGACAGCACGTTTTCCACACATGAGCGCACACAGGCAGCCGCTTCCAGACGGAGACGAGAGGCGTCGCTCTCCGAAGCTCCACCGCCAGACAGACACCAGAGAGTTGGTTGGGTTTTGGTTTGTTTTTTCTTTCTTCATGACTCGTTTGCTGCTGCGTAATGTTTGCTTATTATGACACTTATTCACATTTTCCACCCACAAGTCTGATCTGGTGAAGCAATGATGATCACACGGTGAAGCACAGAGCCTGAACACAACAACACGCCGTGTGTGTCCGTCAGTCAGTCGGGGGACGAAATGGACATGTGGATATTTGCCAGACTAAACCAGTCGAGTTATGAAAACAAAAGTGAAACTCCTGTCGGCTGCAGAGATCTGAAACATCTGGATGAGAGACAGAAACGGTGACGACTGCTGCAAAGCTGCTCCATGAAGTCTTTGGATTTTTGTTCTTTTTAAATATTTAAACTTCAGAGATTTGAATCAAAAGACGATGACAAGTGAAATCATTTGCACGCTGAGGTGACGTCATTCACAGATCCAGGGCTGGAGAATAGATACAGCAAATCCTTGTGCTTGTTGCACAATAAAACAAAAAAAAAGGAAGATTTTCCAAAGATTTTCCATGTTTGGTCCTTGACAAACTGAGGCTGTTCAGCTGATCCTGAGAGTTAGAAGTGACTTCATCATGTTTATTAATGCTAGACTGAAAGAGGAGTTTGCCTTCTGCACGTAACATCTCTGCTGTTTAACATGCACAGACCCACTGCAGCAGGTCGGATAAAGATGCTGCAAATGACGGAGCAACATCTTTAAGATTCACCCGACTCTCACAGAGCAAATGAGCCAGAAATCTCAAACTGTCCCTTTTAAAAACTGCAGTAAAAAATCTGTTAAATTCTTTGTGGTGCTCCTTAATTATTGATGTGTGAATCATCGGCGATGCTCCATTAATTTCTCATTCAGAGCCCACAGACACAGACACAGACACAGACACAGACACAGACACAGACAAAGCGCTGGTCTCTCTCTCCACCGACCTGTTGAAGTTCAGCAGGCTCTGCCAGCGCTGAGACTTGAAGTTCTTGATGTTCTGCGCCTCGTCCAGGATCAGGTATCTCCACGACTTGCGCCTGAAGGCCTGGTGATCCTGCAGCACCAGTTTGTAGGAGGTGATGCACACGTGGAAGGCGTTCGGCTTCGTCCAGCCCTGAGGGACGGAGACACGCAGAGAGTCAGAGATTATAGATTATACTATGTTCAAGCAGCATCTTTATATTTTTATGCATGATGTGCTGGACTCATCACCTGTCTCTTCAGCTTCCTCTCCTTCTGGCTGCCGAAGTAGGTGAGGATTTTGAAGCCCGGGCACCAGCGCTTCAGCTCCATCTCCCAGTTCAGCATCACACTGGTGGGGACGATGATGAGGTGAGGGCCCCAGTTACCTGCAGCACACAGGACACACACAAAACAATGACAATGACACATCAGCAAATGGACATAAAAGAAGAGGAAAAAGAAAGAGAAATACAAGACTAGACCTCAGCTTGCATTAATAATGCATTACATTATTATGGGAACTGACTCATAAACCAAGTACCACTCGATGGTTAAGATGAATGTTATCAAGCCTCCCACTGGAAAGAATAACTCACATACTGAAGGCTGAACAGCACATATCTGAATGTATATGTACAGAGGCTCTTCAGTGAATATGTTAAATTATTAATCGACAATTAAATCAATGACTAATTGCTGTGGGTTATTAGTATCTTTTTTATTTTCTATTCTCTAATTATTTTATTATGTGATTTAATAAGACTCCATTAGAAGCATGTAGTTAATTGTTCTCTATGTGATCGTTTTGCATTTATTTTTGCTGTTCAAAACTCAATAAAGATATTGCAGAAAGAAGAAGAAAAAGAAACGAGACAAGCAGCGCCTCTGACCCGCCGCAGCGTGGTAAATGATGTCTCTTACTTTTCTCGCAGGCGAGGTGAGCGAGCAGAGCGATCGTCTGGATCGTTTTTCCCAGACCCATCTCATCAGCCAAGATGCCATTTAGCTTTTTCTCGTACATGGTGACCAGCCAGTCGAGGCCGATGTGCTGGTACTCTCGTAATGTGCCGTGGAGCAGGAACGGGATGGGGGTCTTCACCTTTTATTGGGAGAGAAAAAATAAAAAAACAGATGAGAAAAATCTGATCCAGAAACACACAACTGCTGTTTTACTGTTTTTGCAGCAGAATCCGTTTCACTTCTTAATTATTTTCTTTAATTAAAACCTCTAACGCGATGGTTCTCAAAGTGGGGTCCGGGGACCCACTGGGGTCCTTGAGAGGGTACAAGGGGTCCCCAGCTTTTTCTTGAAATTTTACCACTTTTTTCTAGAATTTTACACTTTTTTTTTCTTTTTAAATCTTTTTTAATTCTCTCTTTTTTGGGAGAAATGTTACCACTTTTTTCTTGAATTTTTACACTTTTTGGGGGGAGATTTTTTTATTTTATTTTATTTATTTTTTTTACCAATTTTTCTATTTTTTTTTTTTTTTTTTTACTTTTTTTGGGGGGGAGAAATGTTAACACTTTTTTCTAGAATTGTTTTTGAGAAATTTTACAATTTTTTTCAAGAAAAAAAAAATCAACTTTTTTTTAATCTTACCAATTTTTCCTAAAAAAAAAAAAATTGAACTTTTTTTTAATCTTACCAATTTTTCCTAAAAAAAAATTATTTTTTTAATCTTACCAATTTTTCCTAAAAAAAATTATTTTTTTAATCTTACCAATTTTTCCTAAAAAAAAACAAAAAAAAACTTTTTTTTTCATCTCACCAAAAAAAAAAACTTAAAAAAAAAAATCTTACCATTTTTTTCCTAAATTTTTTTTTTTTAACTTAAAAAAAAGAAAGAATTGTTTTTCAGAAAATTTACCATTTCTTTCCAGGATTTTTTATCTTACCACTTTTTCCCAGAAATTTCTCTACAAATTTCTAAACATTCACGCCATTGGCCCTGATTTGAACGTACATTGACTTTTTTTTTTTGTCTAATGAGGGTCCGTGGCCTAATTTGTGTCAATTTAGGGGGCCTTTGATGTGAAAAAGTTTGAGAACCCCTGCTCTAACGACCCGGAGCGCTGACCTTGGTGGTGGCCAGCGTGTAGCCTTTGGGCTGCAGACTCTCTGCAGTAGCAGCGATGTGGCTGATTTCTTTCTTTGGCCGCGAGGTGGCGGACGGCGGGCTGTGGTCTCCCTCCTTCAGCAGCAGCTCCATCCCTTCATCTCCACAGTCGTCCTCCTCCTCTTCCTCCTCCTCGCTCTCCTCCTCTTCCTCCTTCTCACTCTCCTCTTCCTCCCCGCTGTCTCCAGCTGAATCTGAGATGAAGAAAGAACAGAAAGTGTTTCAGTGAGTTTCTCCGTCTCCGGTCGGTCAGTGTTTTGAGGAGAAGTCGGAGCAGGTCGTTTTGTCACCTGAGGAGGAGGTGTTGCTCTCCACGTCGCTCTCGTCTTCCTCGCTCTCCTCCTCCTCGTCCCCGGACACCTCGGACTCGGAGCTCGCCTTCGAGCCGGACGCCGACTGAACCTCAAAGTCTGAGGCGTACGCTCCTTTGTATTTCTCCAGCAGCTCCTCCATGCTCATGTCGCCTGCGAGACAAGATGTTGTTTTATTGTTTATTCAGAAATGACAAAAAGACAAACTTATTTAAAATAAAACATACAGTGAAAACTCTGATCTCCTTCTGCAGGCTTTTATTTTATATAATTTTCTATAACTATAAAGTCTTATTTTATTATTCCTACCCATCCTTAACCTTTTGTCTTTTTATTGCTATGACTCATATTTTTAATTATTCTCTGTGTTCAACTTTTTATCATTTATTATTAACTACTTTTTTTATGTGATTATTTTAATGTTTTTTATAATTAAACCCTTAATTTATTATCTTTTTTTGTTATTATAATCTCAAAAACTTTGCCCATTTGGGATTTTATGTTCAATCACTTGTAAAATACTTTGAACTGCATCATCTCAGTGCTTCATCTGAGACGTGCTGTGTGCATAAAGTCTGATGAACTGATTGATTGTGGTAGATTTAAAATACTTCCAGAGATGAACTTAATTTGAGGAGTTTATTTTTTTTCTTTAGATTATTAAAATTTGAACATTTAACTCTTTTTTTTTTTCGTTTTAACGTGTGAAAATCTGAATTTCCACACGAGTTCATGCACGACCCAACAGTTTATTAAAGTTGAAAGTCAGTTCCTTTGATCAGTGATGAAAGAAGCTCTCGAGTCGAGGAGGAAGCAAATTAAAAACATGAAGCTCCTCGACACGAGCGACATCGGCGCGACAGAAGCACCGACCTTCTTTAGCGAGGTCGTCCAGCTCTTCTGCGTGATCCACGTTTCCTTCCACCTTCTCCTGAGCGTCGATCGTCTCCTCCTCGTCCTCAGCTGAACGAGAGAAGAACCGAACATTAGATCCTCAGTAAACACTGAAATGTTAAAGAAATGTTTTTACTCTCATCTCCTCCTCCCTCACCGTCCTCCTCGTTGGCAGTGAACTCCCCGTCCTCCTCCTCCTCCTCCTCGGCCGATGAAGAGCTCTCGTCGGAGCACTCCTCCTCCGAGCCCGACTCCTGTGAAGCAGAGTGAGATTAATCCACAACGCAAACACCTGCTGTCTGACTTCATTCATTTATACATTAAAATATAATGAGAGAAATATAATGACACTGGAAAACAAACCACCTGTCGTTATAATGAAGATTAATGATCACATCTTTAAGTCTTTATTTTATAAAACTATGAATAAAAGAACTCTCATTAACAACAGTTTTGTACGTTTTGTTTACACCTGTAACGTGTGCAGTCTGTGGTATTTATGTTAAATGACATCTAATGTGGAAGTAAAGATGTGTCTGTGTAATATTAGAAACCAGCAGCTGGTGTCGTGATGGGGATTTACAGAGTTTTCAGAGAGTACCTTGAACACACCACCACAGTTACAGTTACAATTCAACATGTGGCTCAAATTTACTCACTTTCATCAAAAAAACAACAAAAACAGCACATTTAAAGTGATAAATACGTGACTCATTTATGATATAAATCTGTTAAATTTGTTTTTATTTACACTGAAGCTCATTGAGTCATTCTATCATATTATAAGACAAACAGGAATGTTTGAGGAACGTGGGATGATAATATTGATATTTCTATCCACTATAAATACAACAGGATCATTTTATAGTGCACATCTCTAACAGATATAATAATAAGAGATGTTAAGTGACTGTTTTAATGTTCATATTTATTTACATTTATAAATATGTGGCTTTTAATTCAGTATAAACCTGTAAGATTATTTTCAGCTTGTGTGTGTTTTGTGTTTCAAGGTGCTGTGGATCAGCTGTAATGACTGACATTAGTGTGACTGGCTGCTGTGTGTGTGTGTGTGTGTGTCTGTGTGTGTGTGTGTCTGTGTGTGTGTGTGTGTGTGTGTGTGTACCTGGGGCATTTTGAGGGTACTAAGCAGCTGGTCCAGGGGCAACATGCCCTCCTCCTTCAGCAGCTCGATCTCCCGGCGGTGCGTCTCGGCGTCGTTGCCGTCCTGCTGCTCCTCCACCTCGATCGTCTCCTCGTCGTCCTCCTCCTCGCACGGAGGCTCGAAGTCTCGGTCTGCAGCCGAGGAAAGGAATTTAAAACTGGGTACATCTAAAAGAACCATCATTGAATCACAAATAAATAAAAGAAAACGCCACTTTCTTGTCTCAAAACTTGATTGATTTTGTTCATAAGGGAGAAAAAGCCTCAACCACACGACTGAACTTCATCCTGTTGATCTGTGAGTTTCAGTGACAGACACGGGAACATAAACCTCCGCTCCTCAATAAAACGTCTGCCTGAAATGTCACCGATGCACAAACAACTTCCTCCACCTGTCTGTGGACACTTTACACGACTGAAATAAAAAACACAGAAGACTGATCCGACGTAAACACAAAACACACTCGACTGAAACGTGTGCAGCTTGTGATTAAATGTGATTAGGGTTGCAAAGGATGGAAAATTTCCAATAAATTAACGGTAAATTTCCAGGAACTTTCCATGGGAAATTAAGCTGGGGAATTTTGGAAATATTCCAAATTGGAAATTTTCCACAGGAATTATGGGAATTATTGGGAATTATTGGGAATTTACTAGAAATTGGGGGTAATTGAAACAAACTGTATAAAAACAAAATCTTGTCTTTAACGTTATTTTGTTATTATTTAGTGGTCGGGTCGCCCAGTATTTCTTAGTTTTGGTGTTGCAGATGCTGCCCTGTGGGTTATGGGAATAATGTCACCAAATCACCGTTTATGGTTTGTCTGTCTTGCGCCGGTCCAAGAATTTCACCGTGCACGGAGGCTCATGGGAAATGTAGTGTGAACACACTTTGCTTTCAAAAACTCCTGGTTGTCCCTTTAAATGAAAGGAGCCCTCCTATTGTGCTTTGGGCTCAAAAGTGTGGCCTCCAGGGTTCAAGGAATCATCTGTGCATGTGATGGAGGAATGCACAGTGCATGTAGGGGGCGTGGCCTAACAGCCAGCAGGAAGCAGTGTGCATGGAATAGCATAGATATTCAAGTTGCTTGCATTAAATCTGGTTGTTTTAGACAAGATTATGCTACAATATATTTTCTCCAACTATATTTAAGTTCCTTGTTAAGGGCCAACCTTCAATTTTGTAAATTTCCGATTTATTCCCGTTAATTCCCGTATATTCCCATTAATTCCCATAAATTCCCGTTAATTCCCATGGAAAGTTTCCAACTTTGAAAATTCCCAGAATTTTGCAACCCTAAATGTGATTAGGAAATTAACACCAGCTCACTGTCGGTTTTTACTGAGGCCAAACTAGATAAAACCCCGGAGCGAGGTGCAACGACTGATGCGTAATCTTCCTTTTCGCCTCCTCTGGTTTGTACGGGGCGACTTGAACGCATCCTGAGGCTCTCGATGACTAACGAGACTGAGATCTGAGGTGACGTCAGGAAAACTGGACGTTAACCACTTCCTTCCTTCCTCTGCTTTGTCCCCCCACACTTTTTTTTTTTAATTATTATTCCTACATTTTAGGAAATCAACCAACCACTGGGAATAAAACCAGCCTGCAGCACCAGTCGGACCAGTCTGACCAGTCTGACGCCAGCTGGCGAGCCGAGCCGAGCCAAACGGAGCCGAGCTGAGCCGATAGTGACGGATATTAGACTCCACACACACAGAGGGAGAAATATGAGAACATGTTGTATTCTCTCAACAACCTTGACAATGATAAAAAAAAAAGAAGAAAAAAAAGAAAAAACATCTTTTTGTTTCCAAAGAGAGTTCAGTTCAGTCATCGGTGTGTAGCTATGACAACGTCCCTGTCTGAACCAATGAATCAGCTCTGAAGGTGATCTCAGTAGCTGTGCACTCCGGCTCCTTTTTAACAACAAGCTGGAGGAGGGTTTTCATTTAAAAAGGAACTTCTTCTCACCGTCCTCGTCCGCAGGGGGAGGCAGGGATTTCTGGGGAGTCACGGCGACGGGCTCGGCGGGTCGGGCGGGCGCCAGCGACTTGCTGAGCAGGTCCGAGTATTTCTCCGTCTGGCCGACGATGAAGTCCAGCTGCAGGTCCAGAGCCTTCTTCCTCTTCTCCTCCAGCCGCGACTGCTGCTTGTACTGCACCACCTGCAGGGGTTAAAGACAGAGAAACAAGTTGAATTCTTTGTTTTGTTTTGATCAGAATTCCCACTTTTTTTCCTTGAAATCATTTTCCAGGACTTTTCCAGGACTTTTCCAGGACTGACAGACATGTTATTACACCAAACGCTAACACATCCCTCGTCCCATTCATGCCTTGGAGAAGACTTCTTTTCTTCTCTTCCTCACAGTTGCACCTTATTTTGTACATTTAACCAGTTTGCTTCTGTGTTTATTTCCATAAGTCTGATTTAAAGGAGAATTCCGGCCATTTTTGACCCCTAATTTGTTTTCCTGATGGTCACCCAGAGTTGGTTAGAGCAAAAAACGCAACTAAAATTGAAAAAGAAATCCTTAGCAGGTTCTGAAAAAGTTGTAGGTGACGTCACAATGCGATAAATACTTTTTTTCAAATTTTCCATGTGTTTTCTATGGCTGCAAAATTTGTCAACCATTTTCCAGGTTTTCCAGGACACACGGGATGATTCATTTCCTATCAATCAATCGATCAATCAGCCTGTTGTTTCGGCTCCACAGACGGATCGTCTCGTGCTGAGGAAACTAACTCATGACCTTGATTTTATAACTGTATGAACTCTTTAGACACTGATGGTGATTAACAATATATACTGTATATATACATTAAATTAAATTAAAGTAGAAGTGGAGTGAGTGTGATCAATAAAGATATTTTAAAAAATGGGTCGGACAGATCTTTGAAGATGCCAAACAACTAAAACCGTGGGCCAAAAGCGACTCAGGGGATTAAAATGCGATAAAAAAAACACAGAAGAGGGATAATATCGTTGAAATTGCACATATTTGTGTCAAGAAATTTCATGTTTTTCCTTATGTTTTTTAAAAGTACAGTTCATTAAATGTTAAAATCTTAATATTTATACTTTTTTGCACTAAAACAAAGAAGCAAGAAAAATTTAATTGTTATTATTTATAGGTTATAATGCTGTTATTTAACTCCAACCTACTCTCAGTGATTAATTTGATCTAATTTATATACAGCATATATTGTATGTGTAATATTAAAAATGCGCCAGACAGAACGTTAAAGACGCCAAACAACTAAAACCTGAGAGTCTTTTCCGCCACCTCCTCCTTAAACGTCTCGGTCTCCGTCTCAGACCGAGACCGAGACGCTTGGACCAGAATGTTTTGTTTACTCCGTGAATCATCCATACCTTCTCCACGCTGCTCCAGAAAGCCCGCACCTCCTTCGCAATGGAAGAAGCGACTCTCCTGATCTTGGCGTGTTCGTCTCGTTTGGCTTTTTCCTCCTTCTGCCTCAGCTCCTCGTGATGTCGCATCACCATCCGCACCACCTGGAGGGAAAAAAAAAAACACCACCACAGAACCGTCAGAAGTGAAGAGAGTCGTCAGAAATAATAATAATACTAATGGCGTTTGTGATGGTGTTTTGGCGTCGCCGACCTTCCTGGCCACGCCCCTCTTCCACCGCCGCTCCTGGGCGAAGTCGGCCGACAGCCACTGCATCTCCTCGCACAGGTAATCCCAGTGAACTTTGGGTCGCGGCGGCTCCGTCAGGCGGGTGAGACGCTTCATCGACCAGAAACCTTCTCGCTTCAGCGCTTGGGTTCGGTGCTCGATGTCGGCTTCCTGCGGCGACACGGCGGATTGAAAACAAAAAACAAAACAAAACCTTTATTTAGTTTGTTCATGATACCTTTATAATAAAACGGCAGATGCTCAGTGCTGCACAGACAGAAGAAATGGTGGAAAAAAGTCAAATTTCTGCAACATTCAGAGAAGATTTCAATATTTGATGCTTTCTGCCCGAATAAAACATCACAAAAAGCATCTTTATCTGCAGCCGGGGCGCTCACATTCTGCTGTGTTTTGTCAGACAGTGACCTTTATCAGGACCAGTTAGCTTAACTGCCACTTAATGTTTCATATTGCATTACAGTGAGAGGATCCACAGACACACACACACTGACTGAGACAGTGAGAGAGTGAGTGAGTGAATGGGTTTGGGGTTTGGTTTAGTGCCCAGTGAACCAGGAGTAACAGACTCAGAAATAGAGCCTCGCTTTCTATTTATTGACTCGGAGAATCAATTCAAAATGAAATCAGGACGACTCAGAGAATCAGAATCGAGTCCAATCACGAGACGAGGATCGAGACGTCTGCAGGTTCTCCACTGTAATGCAGCCGGGCAGAGACAGAGGAGGACGGAAGGAGGACGGAGCCACGTCTGGATGTATGATGTTGTTGTTTTTACTACTGTTGTGATGCAGACACCGTTTGTCCAAAACAAATTTCCCACTGGGACAATAAAGTCTATTCTATCCTGAAACTGCAGCTCGGTTCACGGCAAAGATAAAAGACATTTGTCATATAATCTACTGTTGCTCAAACCAACAGAAGAAAATCATGCTGGTTCTGATAGAAAGCTGAACATTTCCTTTCTTTTATTTAG
Source organism: Decapterus maruadsi (assembly GCA_030347415.2). Classification (NCBI taxonomy): domain Eukaryota; kingdom Metazoa; phylum Chordata; class Actinopteri; order Carangiformes; family Carangidae; genus Decapterus; species Decapterus maruadsi. Next base: position 3,145,828 of record CM064888.1, on the reverse strand, counting down.
TTTTACTTGGATAAGATTTGAATCTGAATATGTGTGTGAACCAAATGTTTGTTTGTTTTCTATGTTATACAGGTGCATCTCAATCAATTAGAGCAGAATATCAAGGAAAAGTTAATTTATTTCAATTCAATTCCTATAGTGAAACTCTATTATATAGATTCATTGCACAGATTGAAATATTTAATGTCTTTATTTCTTTTAATCATGATGATTATGGCTTATGTTTAATGAAAACTGCTAAATTCAGTCGGCCATCTTTTAAAAAATTTGAATATTGTGGAAAAAGTTGACTATTGCAACTTGATGATGTCACACTCTAATCAGCTAATTAACTCAAAACACCTGCAGAGTTTTCCTGAGCCTGGATCAGATCAGATATTCTCCTTTATTGAGATGCACCTGTTCATGTTCTTGTTCTACCTTTTGAACATTATTATTAATATTAATATATATTTGAAAGAAAATGCACAGTGGGAGCGTCGGGGTCTTTGGACGGAGGCTCCTCTGAATTAATCAAGTAAAAATGACGAAAAAATGTGCTTTTTTTGCCAGTTCAGGTCAATTTCTTCATGTAATTTAAGTCAGAGCTGCAACAATTAATGAATTAATCAAACAATAATCAATTATTAAAGTAATTGTCAACTGTTTTGACAATCAAATAATTCGGTTTAGTTGTTTTTTTTTAAGGAAAAAAAAGTCTGAATTCTCTGATTTCAGCTTCTTGAATGTGAATATTTCTGGTTTCTTTGTTCCTATCAAACACCTAATCAATTAATAATTTAAATAATCAACAGATTAATCAATAATGAAATTAATCGTTAGCTGCAGCCCTAGACTGATTTAGATTTTAATAATTCACTTCATGTTGTTAGTTTTTGTAAATTCAAGCCGTCACTCACATGTTTGGCGAGCTCGGCCATGTCCGTGTGGCGCTCCCCCCGTCTCTGGTGCGACTGGTCCGGCGAGGGCGAGGAGGAGCAAGGCGAGCCGTAGGCGCCGACGGACGACGGGGACACAAACTTGCCGCTGGGGCCCCGGAGCGGCGAGGCCTTCTCCCGGCGTGGTGTGGTCCAGTCGCTGCTGGCGGGCGACGGCCCCCCCGCCGGGTGGTAGGAGGAGGACGAGGAGGAGGTGGAGGGGGAGACGGGGGAGGAGTTCACGGTGACTCTGTCGGCGATCCACTGTCGCACCTGAAGAGAAGAGGAAGACGATGAGGATGAGGAGGAGGAAGAGGAGGAGGAAGAAACCATGACGACGAGACAAGAACAACTTTGCTCTTTAATTAAAATCAAAGCCGCATGCAGGAGTTTAGATTAGAGCGAGTGTTGATTTAGACGCTAACGAGGCAAACATGCTCCTGAACCCTGGCAGCTCCTCTCTCATGCAGTGACAATCACACAGGTCAAACTACTCCACATCATTAAAGGGATAGTTCAACATTTAGTCAGATCATCCTCTCTCCATAATCCCTATAATCATAGCAGTAGGTTGCATGGTGCATGTTGTTTTGAGATCAGCGGGGCAGAGACGTGAGCTACTCAGTGAACACGATGGAGGTGAAAGGTGCAGGTCAAACTCATCAAATACACAATCCAACAACTCCACAACGCTCTAGTGGACAAGTTGTGACCTGCACATTCACCACGCTATGAGATAATAACACAACGTTACCACACAGAGTTGTTTTAGAGGGAAATGCAGCCGGAACTACTTTCCAGATGATATTAGGGAGTAAAAAACAACCCTTATAGACCAATATTTACATTTTTTTTTACATATTTCTGAAGTCAGCTCAACTCAGATCAGTCCATTAAATCCTCACTGGTTCCACCAAACAGAAATCAAACATGCATTTTGTTTGAGTTGTGCCATTATTAAAGAAATTATGACATTTCAGGAAACTATTCATCTCATTTGGGGACCCAGAGGGGCAGATGTTTGCCCTACTTGCCCCCCATCCCAGACACTAGTATTTGATTTCTGTGTCGTGATGTTACATAATCATGTAACATGATTATCTCATGGCGTGATGAACGTGCAGGTCCCAACGCTTTGGAGTTGTTGGATTGTGTATTTGATGAGTGACAGGCGAAAGCACTGAGCACTGAGCAGCTCACGTCTCTGCCCCGCTGATCTCAAAACAACATGCACCGATAATTAAAGGTAACGAACCTACTGCTATGACTACAGGGATTATGTTGAGAGGAGGATCTGACGAAATGTTGAACTATCCCTTTAACAGTGACAGTGCACAGCCACTACTAGTGTTTGTGTGTTTGTTTGTGAGCCTGTCTCCGTGTCTCCGCGTCTCCGCGTCTCACCGGCACCACTTACCTTGAGGAACAGTGTCTTTCTGTCTGTCCTGCTCTGTCCATGCTGGAAAACACACATGGCTTAGCATGCGGCCAACTTAAAGGAATAATGCCACTAAAGTAATAATAACGATAAATAAATGCAAATAAATAATAAACACACACACTGCTCACATCATCAACATGCAGAGAGATGAGAGACACATGCATGAATCAAACAAACACAAACACATGACACGGTGCCTTCACGGCTCCATCAGCGCCGCCACCGCCGCCGCCGGATGTGATTTATTCTATATTTAAAAACAAAACAAGGCCGAGGCTTTGTAATATATCAGAAAGTAAAGATCAACTCGTGCCCACAGGTTGAGGAGACGCACGTCAGCGTCGGCTTAATCAGAGCTGACAAGACCAAGACGTCCTGACACAGATTTAACATTTATTTATCAGCTGTTTTCTCCTGTAGCAGCGGCGGCGGCGGCGGCTGATGAGGACGTGGCGTTCAAGGACTCAGTGATTCACCGTGTCATGTTTGTTTTTGTAGTTTTACTCCTCATGATGCAAAAAAATCTATTTTCAAACTCATATCTGTTGTTTTTTTGTTTTTTTTTAACTTTTCTCCTGTTTTAATTAATAAAGAACCTTTTTTGTAATTAATGTTTTGGAAGAAAATTTTTAATGATGTCTTGATTTAAAAATTAAGATTTTTGCAAACAAAGATTATTTTAACCCTCCTGTTGTCCTTCGGTTCCCTTCCTCCATCTTTCTTTCCTTCCTTATTTCCACAATCCTTTTTCCCTTCCTTACTTCCTTACCTCCCTTCGTCCTTCCTTCCTTACTCCGTTGATCCAACTGACCCTCCATCTTTCTTTCCTTCATTTTCCACTTCCTTCCTTGAACGAATCTGTTCCTCCTCCCTCCATCTTTCTTTCCTTCCTTCTTTCCTCCCTTCCTTCCTTCCTTGAACGAATCTGTTCCTCCTCCCTCCATCTTTCATTTCTTTTTCCCTTCCTTCTTTCCACAATCCTTTTCCCTTCTTCTATCTTTCTACCTTCCCTCCCTTCATTCTTACTTCTTCCTTCCTCCCTCCGTTGATCCAATTGACCCTCCATCTTTCTTTCCTTCATTTTCCACTTCCTTCTTTCCCTTCTTCCTTCCTTGAACGAATCTGTTCCTCCTCCCTCCATCTTTCCTTTCTTTTTCCCTTCTTCCTTCGTTCCTTCCTTTTTGACCCAATTGGCCGGATCTGTTCCCTCCCTCCTTCTGTCTTTCCTTCCTTTTTCCCTCTCATCTTTCCCTTCGTCCTTGCTTCCTTGACCCAGGAGGACAACAGGAGGTTAAATCCACACAAGTGATTGATTGATTGATTGATTGATTGATTGATTGATTGATTGATTGATTGATTGATTGATTGATTGATTGATTGATTGATTGTGTGAATCTAATTAATAAAAGGTCATAATGATGATGATGACGATGATGATGATGATGATGATGATGATGACGGTGGTCGTACCTTGTGAGCCGAGCCGGGCGTCGTCATCTCGCTCTCCGTTTTGTCGGCGTCCTGCTCGTCGTCACTTCCTTCTTCCTCCGGGCTGCTGACCTGTCCGGACGTGGCGTCCTGAGCCTCCGTCTCTGCTTCCTCGTCCTCCTCTTCCTCCTCCTCCTCCTCTTCCTCCTCTGCCGCCGCCGTAGCCGCCGCCGTAGCGTCCTGCTCCATGTCCTCGCTCTCGTCCTCGGCCAGTACCGAGTCCGATTGTTGTTGGCTGATGGTGACGACGTCGGTGGTGGTTGTGGTTGTGACGACGACGGTGGTGACGGCGGCGGCGGCGGCGGCATCGTGCGTCACGCCTTCACCGGTTAAGGCCTCGTTGTCGGGCTGGTCGACAGATGCAGGTTGGTCCAGCTGATGTGTGACGGTGGCGGACGGCTGCAGCTCCACGGGCGCCACCACCACCACCGCCGGCGCCGCCACCGTTGAGCTCTGCACTTGATCCTGGTGGTCGCCGTCTGCTGCTGCGGCGGCGACCGTTGGCGGAAGGCACTCCTCAGACGCCGCGGCGGGCCAAGAGCTGTGGGCGTTCGCCAACTTGGCGGCCGCATTCTGTTGCCTGGAAACCTGCGCCAAGAGGGAGGGGGGGTGTTTGAGGGGAGGAGTTTCCCCCGACTTGAGGAGGAGCAGCTTTGGGTTTATAACACCGGAGGAGAAGGCGGTGCGGAGCGCGGCGGCGGCGGCGGCGTTGGCGTTCTGGGATGAAGTCGGAGTCGTCGTCTCCGGGTTTTTTTCTTCTTTGGTCCCTTCGTCTTCTTCGTTCTGTGATGATAAAGAAACGCAGCCCGACGGCGTCTTCGTGGCACTTACGACGGCGACTCCTCCTCCTCCTCCTGGCGTCTGGTTGTGAGCAACGTGCAGTGAGACGACGGCGGCGGCGGCGGCGGCGGGCGGCTGCAGCGCCACGTCCTCGCCGCCGACCGTGGATATGAGAGATAACGAACCAGCTGTCGTCGTCATCGTCGTCGTTGCCGTTTCCACTTCCTGTTTCGGGGCGGAGTCGCTCACCGCCGTCTGGTCTGAGACGTGCGCACACGTCGTCACGATGTGAGTGGCGCCGGCGACCGTCTCCTCCGTGACGGTGACGGCGGCGACCTCGACTAAACAGACCTCGCCGCCGGAGTTCGCCACCTGCACAACCCTGGATAAACTATGAGCGTCGCTGTTCGCCGCCTGCATCTCGTTGGCGTCCTGCAGCGTCGACGAAGGCAAAGGCTGCTGGGAAATGATGACGGTGGCGCCGCCCTCGCTGAGCGCGTGGAGCGAGGATCCGAGGTGAAGCTCCAGGTCCTGTTTGACCGTGAACTCCTCGGAGTTTTCCAGTAACGCGTTGAAAAGGTTCACCTCGTATCCCGGCGAGTGCGCCATCTGCCCGCTTCCCGTGGCGCACACCGTCTCCTCGCCGGCGACCTCCTCCACCAGCTCGCAAAACTCGTAAACCTCCACGGGCTGCGAGACCAGCTCGTGCTCGCCGTCCTCGCGCTGCAGCAGGTAGCTGGTGCCGGTCCAGTCGTCGCCGGCGATGTGAGCCTCCTCCTGCACGACCACGATCTCCTGAGCCTCGGCGAGCTCGGCGACCAGCGGCGTCTCGGCCGTGGCGAGATGATGATGATGATGATGATGATGATGATGATGATGATGTTGGGAGGGGTGATGATGATGAGATGTTTCTAGAGCGACGACGATGCAGGGGTTCTCCTGTTGCAGCGCTGCGTCTGGCGGTTGCTCTTCTGTCGTGCAGCCGCCACCGCCATCGCCGGGCGCCGAGCTTTCATTCGCGCACTCGTACAATCCGTGAAGTGTTTCTCGTTCCTTTGGGGTCTCAAGTATCTCAGCTGGAGGAGCAGGAAGTTGCGTTTCTGTTTCTGTTTCTGTGCGAGCGGCTTCAACAAGCGCTTTAACTTCCTCAAGCGTCTCAACCGCCGACTCCAGAGAATTCGCCGTTTGGAATTCTCCGGCGTCGTTGGCGACCGCAGGCTGTGTTTGTGACAGGTCCGTTTGTTTAATCTCACTACTGTCGGAGGAAGAGGAGGTGGGGGGGATGGCGAGGGGGATGGCGAGGGGGAGCGGAGAGTCCTGGAGACCGTCTGCTCGCCACGCAGCACCTGACGGAGGAATATGGCTGCCTTGATTTGCGTGGACAAGCGAGTCGCCGCCGCCGCCGCCGCCGTCGTCGCCGCCGTCGGACCGCTCTGTGCTGTGCTGGAGCTCAACGCCCAAAACACCTGATTGTGGAGCAGAGGAGGAAGTGGCGGCGGCGGCGGCGGCGGCGACGTCTCCGTCTCCATCTCGCTCTTTCTCAACAAGTTCCACGTTCGTTTCAGTCTCTGGTTTATATTCCACTGTGACCGACTGTTTCTCCGTCGTGACGACCACCACCAGTCCGGCGCCGCCGTCTCCGCCGCCGCCGCTGCTGCTGCTGCTGCTCGGGTGGCGGCGGCGGCTTTTCTCTGTATCAGTTTGTGACCCGTATTGCGACTCCTGCGCTGTGCTGCTGTCGACCTGTGCGTCTGAGGAACAGGGGGGAACAGCGGGGAGAACCGTTTCCTCCTCCTCGGCGATCGGTGCGGCCTCGGTGGCGGTGGCGCCGCTCTCCATGCCGGGGAACGCCGACGCCGAGACGCCGTCGCTCTCCGGCAGCGGCACGGTGGACGGATTGGCGAACGGAGGGACTGGGCGGGGGGCAGCTGCGACCGGCTGCGGGGCACGGCGAGGTGACTCCCCAGCCACATTCTGTGCAGCCTGGGGGTTGCCACCCAGCAGATCCACAGCCGGAGAGGCACGCCGCCGCGCCGCCTCCTCCCCGGAGCTTCCCTCCTCGGCGCTGCCCCGGCCACACACTGCACCTGCGGGACGAAACAGCCCGTTAGCAAAACGCCGTCTGGACAAAGCAGGTACGTTTTTAAAAACGCAGGGAAACGTGGAAAAGATCAAAGCAGTGCACAGATAAAATATACCATACTTTCCAGACTATAGAGCAAACCTGAGTATAAAGGTGCATTCACACTTTTTATTTTTTTTACATATTAAGTCAATGCAAACGAGCGACTCAGCATTTAATCAAGAAATCTCAACTCTCTGGCCGTCAGTCACTGATTGGCTGCCGTAATCACTGCAAAAACTCAAAATCAAGCAAAGAATATTTGTCTTATTTCTTGTAAATTTGTCTCATTTCTAGTCAAAACTAATCTCATCACCTAAATATTAACTTGTTTTCAGTACAATTTCACTTGTTTCCAACTAATTTTCACTTGAAATCAGTAGAAAAATCTGCCAATGGGACAAGTTTTTTGTGCTTGTAATAAGAAAGAAAAACTTGCGCCATTGGCAGATTTTTCTACTGATTTCAAGTGAAAATTAGTTGGAAACAAGTGAAATTTATCTGAAAACAAGTGAATTTTTAGGAGATGAGATTAGTTTTGACAAGAAATAAGACAAATATTCTTTGCTTGATTGTGAGTTTTTGCAGTGAAGTAGCAGAAACGCACGCACATCCATAGACAACACTGTGTGCAGGTGCAGAGCTGCAGGAAACGTAATACAACTCCGCCGGTCTGGCAGAGCGAAGCCGGCTTGTGGGACTTCCACAACAGGTAAACAACGGCAGCAGGTAAACTGTCAGCCGTGCTGGACCAAAACAAACAAGGTGAAATTCACTGGAATCGCTTAAATGACGTCATCAGAGTGATCTGTTGAATTGTGCCAAACTGATGAGCGGCTGCAGCTATGATCGCGCCTTATAAGCCACACCAGCTAAATTTTAAAAGAAAATACATGTAAAGGCCGCACTTGAATATAAGCTGCAGGTTTTCATGTTGTACCATGAGATATTTACACAGAACGACCGTAGGGAACTGTAGGGAAGTCTGCTTTTCGCTTTTCCGCTGTTTTGGTGACGCTCCTCTCCTCCATGTGCATTTGTTTAATGAAGCCGGCGAAAAATCAATAATGAGAAATGACATATACGATGTGTTTGTGTAGTCTTAACCGTCATAAACAAAAGATCACTGCGTAGTCGCTGTGCTGTTTTCTTTTTTAAATCAAAACACAGGACATCGTCTTCTCATCCTCGCCGCCTACCAGCCATCGACACACGGAGCCACAGCGCACGGCTACTTCTAGGTCAAAACCATTTTTCAAAACAAGAAGTCATCTCTAAGCTTATGAAAAAATAACCAAGTCATCACCGCACACACACACACACACAGGACATGATGATACTTTCACAACTGAGCAGGTACGTGTGTGTTTGTGTGTGTGCATGACATCGACCTCTCACCTGTCTGTGGTGTGAGACACAGATCTTCTGTGCTTTCTACTTCCAGGATGCTGAAATTAGGGTCCCCTCCACATATTCTGAGGAAGTGAAAAACAGAATTAGTACTATTGAAATCACATGAGTAACTCACACAATACACAACTAGTACAGTAGCACCGTTTGTTCACTTTAACATTCACTATTTCGGGAGATAAATCTGTACTTTTAATGACGGGTTAAGTTACAAGTTGCATTACAAATTGAGATTTTAGCCAATAAATCTCATAGAAATCATATAAAACATGATGCTGTGCAGCTGAAATGACACAAACTGAAGAATTACAATAATCAAAATAGTTGAGTATTTCAAAACAAATCCCTGCAACAATACCACATCAAGGCTGAGGACGTCTGTGACAGTAAGATCTCGCCATTACCTACAGCGTTAGAATACTAATTAATCAAGAAAATGATTGTGGTATTGATTAGATGTGAGAATAATCATTTGTTGCAGAGTCCAGTACAAGATAGTTATCACCTGCACCTCCAGCAAATACGACTATAAATCCTGCTTTTCTTAAGTGGTAGTGTAATAATTGAACAGTGATGAGGGGGAGGCAGTTGTCCAGCAATGAGGACTTTTACTTTTTAATACCTCAAGTTTATCTCTGATTATAGTCACATACTTCTGCTCAAGAGGATAGAGTTCTTCACCACAGTGCTGCAGCTATTGCTGAATAACAGCGTTTTGTTAAGGATCTGGAACTATTACGATTTTTATTACTAGATGTACAATTAGTAAACAAAAATATGACAATGTGTAGGTTGATGAGCAGCATGTCACGTCACGAGATAAGCAGCAGCAGCAGCAACAACACTCGGAGCTAGGCTAGTCAACTTGTGCTAGGAGTGTGTGTGAGAGAGTGTGTTAGTCTGTGTGTGTGTGTGTGTGGTGTCTGCCCGTGGCCGGGTTTGAGTGAGTGGGTTATCTTGCAGCAGTAATAAAAAAAAATTTACTCCGAGGAGCTGCATTAAACGGCGGCCGAGTTGTTCCTCCAAGTTGCATTTTGCTGCAGTCGCCCACAGGAAGGTGTTAGGAAATCTGCAACATGCGCTGGAGTCGCGAGCTAAAAAAGCCGGTGACCAAACGAACGAATCGCGCGCGGGCCCTCATTCATTTGATGCGCTCGTGCATGTACGTTATTTTTCAGTTGGGTTTTTTCCTTGTAGCCTCCGTGGTGGTGGTGGTGGTGGACTACTTGTAGGCAAACTGGCTAACGTTGATGTACCACCGTGAGAAATCAAATCTTTCTGCAGTAGTTAGTGAGTTAACGCTGCGTGGTGGAGGATGAAATGTGAATAGACTTTTCAATGGAACCGTTTTTGGGATCTTTGTTTTTTTGAAAATAAATCAAAAGACACAGTTAAGTGGTTAACGTTAACGCCTAACGTTCCCGGTGTTACGTCGAAGTCCGTTCCGTTCCCCCCTCTCTCTTGAACCGTTGCCCCTGTACGGGTTGTTAGGGGTTACGTTAGATTAGGTTATTATGGTATGGTTAGGCGCGCGGACAGGTAACTGTTTCGGGATTAGGGTTTACAAAAAAAAATTATAAAAAATCAAACACGACCGGTTTGGAAGACAGGGATAAAGCAGGGGATTCGGGTTGTGTGGCGGTTAAAGGGGGGAAACTAATCGATCTGGGGGACGTATTTCAACACAACACCGGTTTGGCTAGTGTGGTTAGCTTAGCTTTAGCTGCTACTGTTCCTGCTGCTGCTGCTAACTAGCAAGCTGGAAGAGTTAGTAGTAGGGTGCGTTCATTTGATGCGCAAGCGCCACATCCCACCCGCAGTTATGTAATGCTCCGGCTTGTAAAAGGGAGCCTGTGTGTGTATTTACTTATGCCGACACATCGGACAAGTTACTTCAACACGGGGAGACAAAAAAACACACCACGAAAAGTTGCATTAATAAAAACCCGCTTCTGCATGCACTACAGAGGCAGAGGGGGGACAATCACTCGTGACGTCATTGCGTGGGGTCAAATCTTTTTCCTTTTTTAAAAAAGGAAAATACATTGGTTTTAAAATATTAAATTTCAAGCCTTGACAAGTGTTAATTTATTTGCAAATGTGTTTTTAAAAATCAAATAAACGATGTTACAAAGTTCCATATAAATTTTGCAATGATTACACGGGGGATTTAGGGGGACCCGCACTGTCCCACCAAGACCGGCGCTTTAGAAGCGACTGTAAGGAAATAGCGCTTTAATACCAAATGTCTTTCACCGAGTGTTGTTGAATTTGTTGTTGTCAGTTTCTGTTTCGCTGCTCTGCCTTGCTTCGCTGCAGTGTCTACAAATATCCACGCAGCCCATTCAAAACAGTACCACCAAGTGAAATGCAGTGTTATTGTGTCCTGCCGTAAGTCTGAGCACCCCCCTCAAGTACCCCCGTTACTTCCTCCTTGCCCCCCTCCCTCTCAAGGCCGCCATCTTAAGTTCCCACCTACCTGAAATTTCCGACCGATTTTCTTTTACTAAATTCTCGTTGAAGGAGTCGTCATCCGCGTAAAATCGCACTCAATCCGTAATGCCAATAGTCCAAACTTTCTCCCGGTACCCAACGAGGTACCACTAGGTCTGTGGGAAGAAGTTAAAATACGGACCGGGAGAGACTGGGTTTCGGCGCAGAATGTAGCGGTCGCGGGGAGGAGACTTTACGCAGCGAAATGGTGGAGGATCGCTGCTGCTGACAAAGTACTGAACACCACGAAATCTCGCGAGATGTGGACAAGCGCGCCACTTGAAATGTTGATATTTCTGACTATTTGTGTGATTTATCCACGTTAGTGAGCGGAAAACTAATGAAAAAGCACTATATTCACCTCGTTTGTCGCAGCCATTGTTAATAAAATGTTGTAATTTAATCCACGTGTCTCTCCCTGGAGTTTAAAGTTATACAATGCCCTCGAAATATTATTTTAACATGATTGTTTATAATTGTCATAATAACTATAGTTTGCCGCTATGTCGTCTGAGCACCGAGTGACACATAGATGGTGATTCCGTCTATGAGTTATGACATTCATACGTATTTGTGATTAAAGGACCTTGACATTTGAGAGATCTCTTCATAGTTAGTAAATATGTGGAATAATTGACTTTTTTATTCAGTTTCAAGGTTTCCAAAAGGGAAACAATTAGTTGATTCATTATTTACATTAACAGGAAATTAATTTGCAAATATTTTATATATAGGCTAACAAAAATATTTTATATAGGCTATATAAATAATTAAAGCAAAATCTCTTAAATCAAAAGTGAACTGGTTTTGCAGTTTCCACATTCTCAAATGTGATGATTTTCACCTTTTCTTTCTTCAACACTCACTACATATCAAGCTATATGTATAGTTTATGTATTTCAGTCTTTGACCATTGGGTGACAGATGTTGTCAAAGTCACAAATGATGCTTTTGGATAAAGTTATTATGATCAAAGCACCTGGACATTTAAGATAACATGACACACCTTATATTTTTTGATAATCAGTCTGTGTGTGTTAATCAAATACAGTAAAATAAGCAATTTAACAGAATTAACTTGTGCTATATTGGCATTTCAACTGTGTTGTAACACTTGGCAAGATTTTTTTTAATTAATTGATAAAATAACTTGAAATAAATGAAAAAAACTCATCAGTTCCAGCTCTGGTAGGATTATTAAATAACAGGTACTTCAGCAGATACTTACTTGATCCCAAAGGTAAATTCTGATGATCTGACAGTGTGTTTGAAGAGATATTGTGACTATTAAATATAAAAATGCCACATTTAATAAAGCCAAAACAAAAAGAGTGTCCTTTGAAAATGTAAATGTACTTGTTTTCATGCTCTTCTCTGATAATATTTGAGCTTTTGATTTTAAATGTGAGAAATGCTGCAGACAATTTCCTTATTCCCAGAGAGACAATCTAAACAGTGCATGGAATAATCAATTAAGAAGGATGAAATATTTGTCAGTGACTTAAGAGATTGAGAACAAAAGACCCACACAACAGAGTAAACAACAATTCATTTAATAATTAATCTTTGTGGTCTCTAGGGGAGGGGTTTGAAAGGTATAAAATGGTCATATTAAAATAATCGACCCAGTCTTTTCCCTCTCAGGATACCCACTGTCTAGTTGTCTGTTTGACACAAGTCCTTTTTATTTATTTTTTTTCTCTTTTTTTTCAGTTCTTCAGCAGATGTCCCACTTTTTATCCATGTATATAACTTATTTTTGTTGATGAAACAACTGGACAGTTCAATGTACAAGGCTCCCATAAAGTCCCGAATGGATAGTATAGCACACAACCAGTGACACACAGGCAGCAAACCTCTCTCTCAGCAACAACACAGTCAGAGATGAGATCCTTTTGAAGAGGTTTGCAAAAAAAAAAAAAAAAAATCGACAAAGGCTCAAACGTTCACAAGCTTTTAAAAAGTTTTTTTTGTTTTGTTTTTTTTATTTCTCCTGTGAAGCGAGCGAGCCTTCTGCTTTGTCTTTTGCATGATTTGAAACATATTACTACCTGGAGGGGAGAGAGAGAGAGAGAGAGAGAGAGAGAGAGTACTGGTTGATACCCGAAACAATGACAAATAACATAACAGTGAATATATTTATTATTATAGAAGATAATTAATGTTAAGAATAATAATTACAAAGGCAATTTCTCTAGACTACTATAATCTGGTCCTGCTCGTATAGTCAAGAGGAGACTGGGAAACAGTTACAGGAAGCTCTAAAAAACACTGTGTTTGCTCACACAGTTTGTAGCACAGTTCATTTTTGCCATTCATCCTTTTTGAAAAACAGAAAAACAACAAAAAAAAAAGCCCAAAAAGAAGAAAAAAAGGTTGAATCTCATAATCAGTGAAGCTGAGGGTCTGGTGGTGGTTGTTGGTTGTTGGTTGTTGGTTGTTGTCGGAGGAGGGGGGTGTGGTTTAGATTTTTGGGTGAAGCAGGAAACTGAGGTACGATGCTTTTACTGATCGTCGTCGTATGGTCTCGTCAGTAATCTTGTCTTTTCACGATGACAAAGAAGAAGACACAACAGACAGAACAGAAAGCACCAACTTTTCTTTCTTTTTTTTTGTTTTGTTTTGTTTGTTATAACGACTGTATTTCTAAAAAACCCTCGTCCACAATAATAACCCAGTTTATTAGGATTGATTCATGTAGATGAGGGCTTTATAGTTTATCCCATGAGTTATTATAATTAAAAAAAAAAAAAAAATCAAGCTGAGGATGAACCTTGGAAGTCAAAGGCTTGTTTTTTTCTTTCTTTTTTTTTTGGAAAACAACGAAAAAAAAACATATGGATCTGAATTCACCTGACACATGAAGGAGGAGAAATAAAAAAAATTTAAAAAAAGCCGCCGCCCGCCGCCGCCGCCTCTTCTTACAGCTTTTCTTTTTTTGTTTTTTTTTATTCTCCACTGTAATAAAAACCAACAGCCAGAATAATAATAAAATAAAAACAAATACACTGTAAATGCACAGAATGTACCTTTAAATTGCACTGATAGAACCAACAGGCAAGTCACACTTGATGATGAGTCTTGCATTTTCCCGCCCGACCGACCGTCACCACCAGCCAGTCACGTTTCCCTTCTCTCTGAAGGAGGGAGGGGGGGGGGGGGGGGCGGGGGGGGGGGCAGCAGCAGCCGGTTTGGTTGTCGTGGTAACTGGGGGGGTAGTTAGTAGTCTGAAGGGGGGCGGGGGGGGGCAGGGGGGCAGGTTGAGAGCAGCACAGTGATCCTGACGTGTCCCTGAATCTCCTCCAGTGTTGTCCCTGTACTATCTGGACTCTCCGTCTTTGTGGACGCCGCCGCCGCCGTACAGCGCCAGCGCGTCGGCCTGCGGTCCCAGTCGGCGCGGCGGCGTGGACGATCGGCTGGTGATGGACGGAATGAGCGGAGGCGGCGCCCCCACCGGCATCAGGCCCGCGGGGGTCTTCGCCAGGAGGCCGTTGGACATGTGCGGGTGCGCGTGGTGCGGGTTCAGCGGCGCGAGGCGGGAGTAGAGGCCGGCCGCCGCGTGGTGCTGGGCGGCGGCGGCTGCGGCGGCGGCGGCGGCGGCCCCGGGGGGAAGCGAGTGGGAGAGGAGGCCGGGGTGCAGCTGCTCCAGGTGAGCGGCGGTGGCGGCGTGGGAGGGGCTGGACAGGTGGGCGCCGGCGGGGAGGTGGGCGTGCATCCCGAAGTAGCGGGCGCGCTCAAAGTCTTCCCGGAGGAACTGGGCGCGCTGCTCGTCGTCCATCAGGCCGCCGCCCGGGGGCCCGATGTGGTGCGGCCGCTCGAAGTGATGCGCCATCAGGCCGGCGGCGAACTCCTGGCGGACGGCGGCGGCGTTGGGGCCGGCAGAGGTAGACGTCGGAGGGTGGTGCGGGGTGGCCGCCGCCGCCGCCGCCGCCGCCACGGCAGCACGCTCCGCCTCCACGAGGCGCTGGTGCTGCAGCAGCCGCGCCAGGTGCGGGTCGGACCGCAGCGCCAGGTGAGGGTCCGAGCGCAGCGCCAACGCCTCCCTGCGGTGCTGCTGGTGCTGCTGCGCCGCCAGCTCCCGCCACGGGTCCCACGTGAAGCTGTGCGGGCCTTGCGGCGGTCCCTGCGGCGGCGGCGGGCCGTGGGGGAACCGATCCCCCGCCGCCGCCACCACGAGCCCCGCGGCGCCCGCCGTGCTCCCCAGGTACGCCTCGATCCTCGTGCGGTCGAGCAGCGAGAGGTGCTGGTGGTGCTGGTGCGGCGGCGGGTTGGGCGTCGGCGGCGGGTGCGGCGTGGGCGTCAGCGACAGCGAGGAGGACGGCGTGCCGGAGCTCGGGTGGTGGTGCGGGTGGCTGTTGGGGCGGTCGAAGCCGTGGGCGCCGTGGGTGGGCGGCGGCGGCGGCAGCGGGATGGGGATGTGCTCCGGCTCCTCCTTCCGCTCCTCTTTGACCTTGACGGGCGGGAGGAGCAGCGGCGGTTTGTTGTTGGAGACGGGCGTCGTGGCGTTGCGGTCCGACTGCTTCCTCGCCTGAGACAGAGAGGTGACGGAGGCGGACGCCGCCGCCGCAGAGGAGGAGGATGAGGAGGCGGGAATGAGGCCGCCGCCGCCGCCGTCTCTTTGGGAGGAGTGTGAGGAGGCGTCGCCGCCGTGGCCGAGCCCGTGTACGGTCGGGCCGAGCGGCGGGCGAGCGTGGTGATGGTCCATGGGCGACGGGGCGGAGCGGTTCGAGGGCGGCGGCGGCGGCGTGTTGTGGACAGACGACGAGGACGACCGCGGCCGGTCCCCTCTGTCCGCTACTAGTGACGAGGAGCCCAGAGACGGCGGCGCCCGCGAGGACACCGTCGGCGGCGTCGGCAGCTGCAGCCTCTTGTCCACGCCGTCACGCTCTCGCTCTCTGTCTCTGTTTAAGCTGCGGGTCAGGTCGTCCAACGGCCCGCCGCCGCCGCCGCCGCCCAGACCGCTGCCGTGGCCGTTGATGTGGGAGACCGGCGTGCTACTGCGCGGCTTGAAGGGATGGCCGACCGGAGACATCCTCACAGGGGGTCGGCCGTACAGCATGTTGTCTCTATGGAAACAAACGGCACATAAACGAATAAATTACATAATTTAAAACCAATTAGAAAACATTGAATCGAACTTTAACATCAACACGGGTCAAATAAACCTGTATGTAAATATAATGTCTGGTTATAAATGTCTTAGAGCTGAATTAATGAGTTTTTTTATCTGTTAAAGGTCCATTTCGTGCATTTTTCCCAGTTTCTTTTAAATTCAAATCAACTAAATCTGACATTGTAATGTTTTTTGTTTCTATTGTTTTATCTATTTCCATTATTTTATCTCATGCTTGTTCACTGTTTTCTGTGCTATAGAAATAAAGTTTATTGTTATTTCTGATTATTTTACATATGAAATGAAGGGAATAACAGCTGCAGCACTAAAAAAAAAAAGGTATAAAAAGGTCCAGGCTTGTCTTTAAAGGGATAGTTCAACATAATGCAGGTAAATGCAGAGAAAAACTGTCCCTGAAGGCAACGTGCATCAGCGGTTTTGCATGTATTTCCCTCTAAAACAACTCTGTGTGGTAACGTTGTGTTATTATCTCATAGCGTGGTGAATGTGCAGGTCACAACTTGTCCACCAGAGCGTTGTGGAGTTGTTGGATTGTGTATTTGATGAGTTTGAAATCAAGAAATCCCATGAGCCTCCGTAGCGTAGCTCTGAGCAGCTCACGGCTCTGCTCCGCCGTTCTAAAAATAGCTTGCACTGACAATTAAAGGTAACGGACCTACTGCTATGACTGTAGGGATTATATAAATGTTGAACTATCCCTTTAACACACAGTATTTCACTTTCACTTCATCTGATAAAAAGGAATAAGAGGAAATATTTGTTGTTGTGTTTGTGATTTATCGTCCAAGTCCGCACCTGTCCTTTTCGTCCTTGATGTGTGGGATGTCCCGCCTCTCTCCGTCCTTCCCTCGGTCCCTCTCGTCCCTCTTGTCCATGCTTTTGACCCAGTTGGGGCCGACGGGGAACCCGGACGGGCCTCCGTGCAGGCGGTTCCACGTGTCGTGATGGTTGGGGGTGGACAAACCGCCGACCACGCCGGCCGGTGAGTCTTTAGGACCGAACATGGAGTTGGCTGCAAAAGAAAAAGAGACATTTAGACAACTGTTTTCACCACAGAGCCTCCAAATAAAACCTGATATAAAACCGTTGAGGAACAAAAGTCCAATTTTTAACCCTTTTTTTAGCCTTTTTTTTCCTCCTTCACACATTTCTTTAAAGGGATACTTCACCCAAAATTGAAAATTTCTTTCAACTTTGTCATCAAACGGCTCTGTTGATGTTTATGTGCATGCACGAGATGTGCTGCAAGATGCTCGTTCGTCGTTGTAAACCATTGGATATTTGATGTAAACACGGAAGACGAGCATCTGGCAGCAAATCTCGCGAATAATATACCTCCTGTAATGTCCCTATTGTATTGAAGTCAATTGGAATTTTGGGTGAACTATCCCTTTAATGAGAAACTGTCTTACTGTCCACTCAAAGCCCTTTTACACGTTCATACACAACATCCATGATGCACATCCGTCAGCGCCGGCAAAGTGATGCTCAGCCGCTGCACCAAGGACAGAGACCCTGGAGGAGCCGGGGAATCGAACCTGTTGACCTTGTGATTACAGGACAACCCACTGCGCCACAAAACACCTTGAGACGAATCGACCACCGAGCTCAGATTAGAAGCAGCAGGAACTGAGCGTTTGTTTGTTGGAAGATAAACTGTGTCTTGTGACGGAATAAAATCAGATTCACGATTTGTTTATTTGCAAAAGTTGCATCGCAGCGATCGAGACAAACGGCTGCACAATTAAAACGACCACGTGGTCAAAAAAACACAACGTGGCCGAGCGCGGAATCCATATCACAAGATTTGTGTGCAGCGTCAGCACCACAAGTTGTTTCATTTGATGCAAACAAGTGAAAATGAAAGCAAAAAATGACCAGTTGGGGTTAAAAAACGACCACAACATCCTCCCACGTAACGACAATACGTATGCATTTGCATATTCTGCAGCTCGATATGACGGCGTCCACTCTCACACATTAACAACCAGACCAGAAGCAGAAGCACCAGAGTCTGGATCAAAGCTGCTGCCGGTAGGAAAACGTCAGAGGGGGAAATATTCTGTACATCAGAGAGCGTGTTTCAGTTTTAATGTGTTTACGACTGTCGGCTTCAGTTTCGCTACTGTGGACAAAGAGCTTTGTTACCTTCCTTTACAACCTGTTACCGCGGCCGCAGGTCGGCTGGTCAGCTGGTTTCACGCCTAAACCTTAACAAGTTCTTCTTAAAAAAAATAACCTGAAGCCACCGGAGTAGTTTCTATTTTCTCTTCTTCTTCTTCTTTAATCCCAGTTCACCAACCGTCCTCTGTGATATTCAGATATTCTCCACCCACACACGCTCTCTTTATCCTCGACAAACCAAAGCCTTCCAGTCCGATTTCTTTCTAAGTTACACATGCAAATTAAAGAACGGTGCAATTATTACAACTCAGTACGGGTCGTTCACATGCAGCTCTGCTCAAAACTCAGACTTGTGTCCTCGTCCCAGTTTACCTGCAACTGAGGAAATCTAACAACTGACGGCGTCTCGTCCTCAGACGGGTTAATACGGCCTCGTCCTGTTGACTGTTCTGTTACTGAGTAAAAAACTGAATATAAACAACTTAATAAGATTAATGAATTCCCGACCAGACGCACTAGTTATCGCCTGAATCCGACTGTAACTGGACAACTGAGAGCATGTAACCGCGTTAGTCCGACTAATATCAGAGTTCTTCAAGACGCCCAGGTAATGCGATTGGAATTGGACTTCCTCCTTCACGTATACGCCTTAATCGGAGTCTCACTCGTCTGGCTCTGCACCTTCTCTGCACAATGAATAAGGCACACATTACATATGAGATGAACAACGCTGCACGATTAACCATCTGGCCGTATTAAAGCAACATTGCGGAGTTTCAGCTCCGTGTGTTGAGAAGCGCTATCGTCCATATCATCCCATTAACCATTTTTCTACCATTGCAATGAGTCTGGAAACATTAATTTAAGGCCGAAAAACTCTGCAATGTTACTTTAACGCTCTGAAACGACGCATATCGCCACCTGGTGTTGAGGAGGAGAACAAGTTCCTGTCAGTTATTTGATTTACTAAAACTGGGACGAGGACAGAAGTCGGATTAGACGCCAAAATCGAACTAAGCTGTGCATGTAAACGTAAACTGATTGATTCGCAGCTGAACTTGAGGAGCAGGTTTACGCTGGTGTTTTTATTCGTGCCTCTCTTCCTTTGACCTGCGACTACACCGTAAAAAAGAAATGTGCACTGTATTGAATGCGTAACTAATCAGCCGTCTGTGTTAGCTAGACAGATGAGTTACAGCCTCTACACAACCCCCCCCCCCCCCTCCAGACGGTGTTTCCTGGTTGGAGAAATCTCCCCAAGTATCTGCTGCATCCAGATCTGCTGCCAACAACAACAACAACAACAACAACAACAACAACAGCTATAAATCTACACACTTGACTCCTGAACTTTACGAATGTGGTGGCGTTTTGTATTTTTTTTGTTCGTTTGTTTGTTATTGTGAAGCTGTTGTTGTAAAACTGTGGAGTCTGTCTCCTGGTTTCTGAAGTGGAGTCACGTTGGGAGGGAGAGTCGTCAGTTCAAGGTCAGAACGGAGACGAGGAACGATTGCACCGAGGCTGATATTACTGGAGAGAGAAGGAAAGTCTCTGCGTTCGACCGACTGGATGTGCAGCGAACGATCAAATACACACAAATGCACATTCCTTATAAATTACTGCATAAAGTTATAAAAGCGTTATTTTTACCGTTTGCGTTGCTATAAAAGATAAAAACAGATACCACCAGAGCTGTGTCATCATTTTTCTATCTGATCCATGATTTTATAGATTGTCTGAACTGCACACAAACACACACATATGACACACACATGTTGTATTAAATCTATTATTAAAGTGTTAAAGTGTCTCGTGTTGTGGGACTGACCCAGTGTTGGGCTGCCAAGTCCTCCAAAGGCACCAGAACCCAGAGCTCCCAGCGGCGTGAAGGGCGGGGATCGACCGTACGGATCTGAAACACACCGGTCATGTTAAAAAAAAATAATAATAATAATAATACAGCTCTGAAACAAAACACAGATTTACATTTTAATAAACATTAACAGCTGACTGTACTGTATTTGTATTGTGTTTTTGCTTTTCTTTTATTTAACCGTTTTACAAAAAGAGAGAAGACAGTGTGTCTGTCTTCTATTGTTCAAATAAAACTTTTGTGTTCTTTATGTATTTTATCATTTAGAGATTGTACTTGTACTTTTAATGAACATAATTATTGGAATTTGTACATTGCTTTTCTGCTACTACCTGGAACCTAGTATTTTTTGGTAACGCCTCAGCCTCAGCCCTGGTTCCTAGTGAGCCGAAGCGATACTAAACGATGATGTCAGCCGACTGCCTTCCACTGATTGGCCTGAGCATCGTCACTGCTGGAAGAATCGCGACCACGACTTCAGACACGAGAATCAAACCCGCCAAATTGACTAATCCGTGCTGAGACTGTTGCTATTCTCTGATGTGAGTTAAATGATGCTGTGTAGAAAACAAGGCCGAGGTCCGTGATCGCGGTGCAGACGAGTGAGTTTGGAGCCGACGAGAAGAACTCAGCTGAGATCGAAAAGCACCTAAACCGAGTCGTACCGTGCAGTGAAAAGCACCATTATTATTAGAGCTAGCAGATTTTGCACCAACTTCTCTTTCCTTTTCTTTCTCTGTTTTTATGTGTTTTGTACGGAACTGCCCTTTAAGGGATTAACAATAAAGTCGTCTTGAATCTTGAATCGTGTGTTTCTCAGCTGCTCTTACCCAGATGTGCAGACGGCGTGAGGAAAGATGAGTGGGGCGTCGATGGAGGGATGAACGGACCCGAGGACGGATTGACTGCACCTGCAGGGAGGAAACATGGCGGCGGCGGGGAAACAAAAACAAAAACGTCACGCTGTGATTCTGACAGTGACGCTGCAGGAGCCGTCACATCACAGAGACGGATTTATTATATTTTTTTATAAAGGTAGAAAAGGTAATGACAGAATTAACACGACAAGAGTTTGAATCTTTCTCCGTCTTGTCGTTGGACGAGCACCTGTTGCAGAGAACAGACTGGGAGGTCTGGTCAGGTCGTGAGTGGGAGGCAGCGCTCCTCCCATGGGCCCCAGGGGGCCGAGTCCCCCGGCTCCAGGAAGACGGGCCAGCAGGTCGCCGCGGAAGTCCAACTTGTGAGGATCAGCCTGCATCAGCTGAAGAGACGTGGGCACAGAGGTTAACTCGGCATTTTAAGGAGGTCGCGACACTTTTCTATTTAAAAAAAGAAAAACCCCACGATCTGTCGACTGTGAACATCTCGCTGGAGGAAAACGGCTTCTGACAAGTGAAGTATTTCTTTTTTTTTAGAGAAAAAATCTGAAACGCGTACCTTTACTTTTTTCTGATGGCTTAGGATCATCCAGGCCACATATACATGCATAGCACACCATTTTCCTGGTTTCTGCGCAGCACAGGAAAAAAAAAAAATCACAGGGGTTTACTATGTTATTGCATGAATGTTGCATGTACAAGCTGAAAAGCCTTTGCACACAGAGTCAGATGTCCTTCGTCGTGTTCAGAAATATCACGTCTAGCTTCTCCACAAGATTGGGGTTTCCAGCTGGAGATACAGTTACTTTGCCAAGGCTCAGTATGGAAGAAAAAAAAGGCAGTGGAAAAAAAAAAGAAAATGCATAAAAAGGAACCACATACATTACAACTGGGGGGGATTTTCTGGGTCTGAAATATCTAACTGGGTGTGCAAGGGCAGAGAATAGACCAGTCGCAGTCAAGATTACAAGTGAGATTAGTGCAAAGAGTGAGTGAAGCAGTGAGAAAGTAAAAAGTAAAAAGATAAATAAATTAAAAAAACAACAGGCTGAAAGTTTGAAGAAGCCAAAAAGGATCAAAAACATCTGTTTTTGCTTACATTACTGACTTTCAACGATGTCCCAAATGGATCAGTTAGCTACGAGAGAACAGAGGTGTAACAACCACTTTTAATCATCACGTCTCACTCTGCATCAGGAATAAGTTCTTGCACTCTTTACTGCACTGACTCGGCCCGTCGTCGCAGCCTGGCCTCGGCCGGCTGCCGCTCTCGTCTGCATACGGGACTGTGCAAAGGTTTTAGGCACCGGTTTATTGATCTATTGACTTCCATCCACAGAAGAAACCTGAATCTGATCATAATCTGGTGCGACCACGGTTCGTCTTTGAGGCCTCGTCCACACGGAAACAGAGCTTCACCTGAAACGATCTTCTTCTTTTATGTTTTGAAAAGGTTTTCTGCAAACACTAGGGGCGCTTGCATTGCAATATTGATTTTCCCAGTTGTTTATGTCAGACAGAAACTCGCCATGCTGAACTGAACATATCTTACGTTTCAATTCGACCTAGAACTTCTTAGAGGAAAGATTTATTCATTAAGTTAACTTTTTTGAATTTAAAAATTACCAACGGGTACTCTGATTAATTATATGCGTATTACTGAATCGATATCGAAGCATTTAAATCAATATTGAATCGAATTGCAACCTGGAGAATCTAAATCATGAGGTTCTTAAAAATACTCTGAGTAGAGCCT
Source organism: Decapterus maruadsi (assembly GCA_030347415.2). Lineage (NCBI taxonomy): Eukaryota > Metazoa > Chordata > Actinopteri > Carangiformes > Carangidae > Decapterus > Decapterus maruadsi. The sequence continues at coordinate 3,123,412 of CM064888.1, read as the reverse complement.
GAGTAAACATAGCATCGTTTCAAGAAACATCTGCGTACACACGGATCCACAGATGAAAACGCTGTCGTACATCCTCTGCGTGGAGCGTGTGTGGCGCTGTAACGCTGCCGTATATAGACAGAAAGTTCCCAAATGTTGACTGGGAGTCGTGTCAGAGCAGATATAATGATCGATGATGATTTAACGGATGCAATTCAGCTGCAGTCGGCCGTTGTTGTTACGTTACGTCCATAGACTGTAACATCTAGCGGTGTGGCTTAAGTTGCAGGTGAGAGCTGTGGGGGGGTATGACATCATCGAGGGATCCATTTCCAACAAAAAACGCTGTTTCCTTCTGAACGAATCATCAAAACGATTAAAAAAAAAAAACTTGACTGAAACCCGTATGTATCCGTGTGGACGCCGGCTCTACAACAGCTCCAGTTCTTCAAGGCTCTTGACTGGCAGGCTCTCCAAGATGCTTCAACAACCTGCCATAGTTCTCCTGTGGATTGAAGCCGTGTCTTCATGTAATCCAAGAAGACTGAGGTGTGTTTACCATCTGCTCTTCTTGTCAATTAAAAATAGTTATGTTTTTGGGACATTGTCATGTCATGCAGCAGAATAAACGTCCTCCTCTGGTTCTGCGTCATGTATAAGAATCTACTACACACGCCCTGAAGTGCCTGAAACTCCTGCACAGTGCCGTATGTAAACACATGTCCATGCAAACCAAAAAAACAACAACATGACTGGAGGGATGATGCAAACGGGTGGAAAGTGGGAGCATACCGTCCTTACCCTGGGGTCCTTGGGCTGCAGGTGGTGAGGCACAACCCCGAGCCGTGCAGAGATATCAGGACCCGTTCCCTGAGGGACAAGAGGCTGTCACACACACAGCACAACACAACGACACATCAACACATCAGCAACATCCTGCTCAGCTACCACACGTCATGACATCATCTGATCATCAGAAAAAAAATCTTGAATGATCGTGGTCGGCGATGAAATCAAATCTTGGGGACAAGCAGTGTAATTTTAACCGTCTCATATGCGGCACACCTGCTGTCTGAGAGTAAAGTAACGTATAAAAACGTGCTCTGGGTTTATATCCGTGGGCATCAAGGTGATTTATAAAGTAAGTGAAGTATAAGACAAAGACATGGAGGAGGTTGTTCCCACCTTTGGCTGAAATGCTCCTTGCAAGGAGCTGAAAGGCCCAGTGGGAGGAATCACAGGCTGGATACTTGGCACTGAGGGCGGCGGGTATTGTGGGAAGAACTGCAAGGACACAGATAACAAAAAAAACAACAATTTACCATTTTAACAAATGAATCAAAATGTATTATTTGGGGCAAACAAGGGTCAAACAAACACCGGTCATTTTAAACTTTCATTCATTCTGACCCACTTTTCTAATAATGCTGCATATGGTTTATCTTCTTAAGTGTAAATATTAAAGGGATAGTTCAACATTTTGTCAAATTGGCCCATTGCCATAACCCCTATAGTCATAGCAGTAGGTTTGTTACCTTTAATTGTCGGTGCAAGCTATTTTTAGAACGGCGGAGCAGAGCCGTGAGCTGCTCAGAGCTACGCTACGGAGGCTCATGGGATTTCTTTGGTTTCCCTCATCAAACTCATCAAATACACAATCCAACAACTCCACAACGCTCTGGTGGACAAGTTGTGACCTGCACATTCACCATGCTATGAGATAATAACAGAACGTTACCACACAGAGTTGTTTTAGAGGGAAATTCATGCAAAACCACTGATGTGCGTTCCCGCCGGAGGCAGTTTTTCTCTGCATTCAAACAACTCTAAAACATTCTGTTATTATCTCATAGCGTGGTGAATGTGCAGGTCACAACTTGTCCACCAGAGCGTTGTGGAGTTGTTGGATTGTGTATTTGATGACTTTGAAACCAAGAAATCCCATGAGCCTCCATAGCGTAGCTCTGGGCAGCTCACGGCTCTGCTCCGCCATTCTAAAAATAGCTTGCACCGACAATTAAAGTTAATGAACCTACTGCTATGACTATAGGGGTTGTGGCAATGGGCCAATTTGCCAAAATGTTGAACTATCCCTTTAAGATAGTAAATGAAAATATGAGCAAATATGTTTATAAAGCAGAGGGAATTAGAAATAAAGGCTTCTATTTTAATAAAAATAAGCGCCTGGTGCCCTGGGCAGCTGAGGTAAATAAAGGAAAACACGGTTCTCTGATCATCTGTATCAGCCGACAACAGGATACTCACAGGGTGTCGGTACAGTCCGTCCATTTTGCCTGGATACTTTTCGAACTAAAAAAAAAAGAAAGAAAAAAAAAAGGCAGAGCGTGAGTTAATACATCTTTAAAAAAAAAAAAGACAGAAACTGAACATGGTCCACATTCCAGCCACACAGGAATTCAAAGTATGACACAGATGTTCATGCAGCGAAGCGTCTCACCAGAGGCGGTGCAGTAGCTGTGGGGTGCAGGAAGGGCGTGAAGTGTTGGTGCGTGTGCGTGTGTTGGTGCTGGTGGTTGTGCTGATGGAACTGGAAGGCCAGCGGCTGGATGCTCGGCTGGTTCTGAGACGTCCGGCCCGACGAGCCCGGCGCCGAGCTGGACGCCGACGACGGGCCTCCCGGAGTGGAGCGGCCCGCGGCTGCTGCGTTGTTCTCAGCCGACGGGACGCTGCGCCTGCCCTCGCGTTCTGGAGGACGAAGAAGAAGAAGAAGAAGAAGAAGAAGGGAGTTTAAGGTTAATGTGAAAGACAAAAGATGAACATGTTTATGATTTAAAAAGCTTCTCATTTCGTCTCAAAATATAAAAACAGCCACATATGCAGCCTCGGCTTCAGGGCTCCAGACTCTGACCCTAAATGGAGGCATTTTGCCCCAAAAATTTGAGACAGTGCAAGTAAATATTTCATCTACTTGTGCATGTGCAACCAGCCAGTTTTTAACACTGGTGCAACAAGGAAGGGGCGACTGAAAGAATCTGAAATCTGGTGTCAGGCAGAGTCTTGCACGGATCCACTTTTGGAAACCGGCCTGTCAGTGAAGAGACCCGTTACCCTGACCCGGCTTATATCAGAGACAGACGTCTATACAGGACGGGCTTTTTATTAGTTTTGAACAAATCTTACGCTCAGCAAAGATGGAAAATCAATAATATAATCAAATGGTTCTGTTGTTACTGTTACACAGAGTCAGAACAGAAGGACAGAGTCGGATCCAGAGCAGAATTCATTTGGGAGTTTAATCAGCACCGATTAAACTTCTTCTCCAGAGGACGAATAAAGTATTCTTCTTCTTCTCAATAAATACTATATCGTCTACTGTATCTTTCCTTGGGTCAGTCAACGGACCGGGCTGAACAACACTGCCGTCCGGCTGAGAATTAATGCTCGTGGCTTCAACACCTGCGGATCATCGGACCAGGTCGAGTCTCTGAGGACGATTAAAGCAGCTGAGAAAGCGCTCAAACGGGCGATCGTGGGGCTTTGACAGGTTTTATACATCAACAAGAAGTTGCAGAAAATAGAAACAGACCCGGCTTCTATTTGAGAATTTACAGTAGGATGTCTAGGACAAGTCTGGGAGACGCTGTGGCGCTCATAGCTGCTGTAGTGGGGATGAGAAGCCTTTCATATTCGCCGCTCACCAACGTGGACTTTATTCTGTCCATAGTCTCCTCTCGCCGGCGTGGACGGCACAGCGAAGTCAGTTAGTGTCTGTCATTTGTATAAATATTACTCAACAGTTCTTGTGCCCATATCACTAGTATGCAAAACGCCGTCAGAGCCGACAGACTCGAGTGTGTAATTAATTTCAGTGCACAATAATTAGGTCAAAAACGACTTAATATAAAGCAAACAGACGACTAGTCTTTAATTTAGGCGGACGAGGCTACCAAGCACTGCACGCCCACATTTTTTTTGCAGGTAACCCGCTGCAGGACTGAAATGGAAATGTGAATATTTACTTTGCAGTTTGATTTATTTAAAATCGTTCCTAAAATTTATAGCTAGTCTGGAGCTCCGTGGTTTGCACTTTACTTTCTGTTCTTGAGTTCGATCAGATATTTGTCCATCAATACACAACTTCCTCAACCCAGACAGACAACCACCAGAGGAAGTCTCGGTCTATTTCTAATAAACACATTAGTCACAATGTTCCCATGAAGGGCTGATCGACCGTAGCAGCAGCTGCAGCAGCAGCGGCGGCGGTGATGAGCGACTGTACCTGCTGCAGAGTTCTGTAGCAGCGGCGGTGGCGGCGGCAGCCCCGGCGAGGACGTGTACAGGGCCCCGGAGCTGGCTCGGGATGGGGGTCGGAGGGGCCCTGAGGATCCGGAGCCCCGGTTGTGGGGCAGCGACACACTGGTGGAGGGAGTGGGAGGGCGCATGGAGGACGAGGAAGACGCGACGGATGAAGCAGACGGTGGAGGTTTGACTGGAGTGCTGCTCCTGGAGAGAAGGAGAAGAAGAAGAGGAAACATGACTCATCAAAAGTTTAAAAATGAACATGTTACATACTAAGGTTGTTATACAGACGTTTTTCAGTTTGCTTTTTCAGTTTCAGTTTAGTTTTAGTTAATAAGTGATGAAGCAGATTTAGTTTAGTTTTTATTTAGTCTTAGTTTTCAGGTTTTAGCAGAAAGCCTCTGAAGATGAACTTCCAAATTTGTGGGATTTTTCCCCTTTTAGTTGCATCCCATAATGTTCCCATCAGTCCTCATTCAGTCTTCAGTCCCAAACTGAGCTGTGGTGTTTTCTTCCTGCAACTTTTGCATCTCTAAGAAAACTACTTGTAGTTTTATTTATTGTAGTTTTTATTTAGCTCTCGTTTTTGAAAATTTCTCATTTTTATTTTTATTTCAATTTGCTAAATTTCACTGCTAGTTTTGGTTTTAGGATGACTTCCAGTTCCTATCTTAACCCACAAGCTCAAGCCCTCAAAACCAAATCTTAAGGGCTATTTTGTGACTTAAATGCAGATACATTTAGTTTAATCATAAACCACAAACTCAGCTGTCATCGATAACACCATCAGGTCAATGTTTTTGAAATGGCTGTGGACTATGTGTCGATTAATACTTCTGTTATTAGTTGTTTTTTGTAGCCTATAAGTTAGTTGAGTTAGTTATAAGTTGATATTCAAACAAATAATCTGTATAAATACCACAACCACGGACATATGCAGCTGAAAGTCACCGCGTACCATGGCTTGTATCTTGATAAAACAACTTAACAACTACTTTAACACTGAGAAAAATGACCATTTTCTTACTAAACAATAGCAACATGGCTTGTCCGCAGCGATTGACAAAAGGTAAATAATCCATAAAATGGGCCTAAACTTAGACAATACAGTGGTTTTTAATATTTATATCTCTATTAACAAAGAACTGCATTCTGGGTAGCCCCTGCTGCAGAGGGCGGTATCTCGTACCTGTTGTTGTTGATGTATATGGAGTGGGATCGCGGAGGCAGAGTGAGGAAGGGCGGTTTGGGGCTGCCGTTGTGTCGGCCGCCGTTGCCGTTGGCGCCGGGCCTGGGGACGGGGCCCGAGGCGGAGACGGGGAAGGGGACAGAAGAGGTAGAAGAAGAAACGGCCTCCGGGAAATGCGGCTCCAGGCTTTTCTCCTGACTCCGCTCCAGGCCGGACACTCGCGGCGTCACCATCAACCGGGAGACGCTGGCGCTGCAGCGGGTCGGCAGAGACGGGCAGCTCTTGCCCATGGAGGCGGCCATGTTGGACGGGGCAGGTTCAACTGGAGGAGGAGGAGGAGAGAACGGTGGGTCAGCGTTTTCAGACTTATCAGTGTGGAGCAACAGGAGTTTGCAGCATGTACACAGATTTTAGATCGAATATTTTATGTGCTTTTTGTTTCCTCTAATTTGCATAAATCAATTATAAAAACAAAACAAGTGCGAGAAGAGGAGGCGCTGACTCACAGATGACAAGATCCAACTAAAAATGAACCGACTGGTCAGTTCTGGGCCTGTTATTAACATTATTCAAAAGGGACTAGGTGTCAACTTCACTATAAAACCCTGTGTTTCCTCTACATCTATAACATCACACTCAATACGAAGCGCCACATCTGACCTCCAATGATCCAAATAAGCTCCATGCAGTCGAAGACACATTTTAAATTAAAGGAAAATAAGACAAACAAATCAGATTAATACTCAACACAGTAAAAGCCTGAGATGCAATATGATAATATTATAATCAGTAGAGGAAGAATAGAGAAAGCTTAGAGAAGCTTTTGATCCAAAAACATGGCCGACCACAACCGATCCAACAAGAGAGAAAACAACAACGGCAACGCTGAGCAACCTGGAATGATTATGCTGCGTTCGATTGCACTCAGAACTCGGAAAGATCCAACCTCCGAATTGGAAAAATGCAACAGAACAGCCCTTTAAGTCAAAACTCCAACTCGGGAACTCGGGTAGGATCCAAGCAGATCACAGCAACATGGCCGCGAGAGCATGCACGATTTATGCTATTTATTTTCCAACCTAGACATTTAAAGCAAGGGAGAAGTTAAGGAAAAGGGAATATCGCCTGGTTCCACGTGCACTGCAGCAAGAGTTGAATCTGCACGGCTCGCTATGACGCATGCAGGATTCCCCTCGCTGCTGCGTTCAAGACTGTGTGTTGCAGAAGTGGTGTTTCTCTTTCTCTTTCTCTCTCTCTCCCACAAGCAGCTCATGTTCTTCCCCAGCAGTAGCTACGTCAGCTTACAGCGGCCGGCCGTGAAACACATTCACCTCGGAAGTCGGGATTTCCGACCCCCCCGAGTGCAATCGAACGCAGCATTAGTCCGCACCACATGATCGGGGCTGATTGGATGGATATTGACAATAGACGATACTGACAACAAAAAACCAGCTGATTATTTGGACATGACCTTTCAAGCTCTTGCGCCATAAAAATGAGGACGTTCATGTTTCTGGTGTTTGAATAAACTGATTTAAACGCCACCACGTCTTCATCTTAATCACTGCACATCTTCATCTCTGTCATTTCCAGATGATTGACTAAAATCCTCAACGCCCCCCCATGAATCCAAATTTAATGACAAAAGAATAAAAAACAACAAACGTCTTCTTCTAATTTTCTGTCAAGCTCTAAATATAAACCATTGACTGACACATCAGCTCATTGTGAAGCAGCAAGAAGAAAAAGAAAAATTAGGTTTTTATTTGTCCTACCTTTTGTAGCGGTGACTGTGAACACCCGATCCATGTCATTGTCAGAGGCCTGGAGGTGGACAGAAGAGAAATAAATAAAGATATCATTAGATTTATTCTCCATCTATACCCAATGAAAGCCTATAAATCAATATAACTAATATAAATGAATTAGTACACACCTTGTCTCCTGTGTCGCTCTCAGTGTCACACTGGAGGAAGACGGGAAAAAGAAGAAAAACACATTCAGATTCACATCTTTTAGGATATTCAAGGTCGTGTGTAGTGTTTATTTTTATTTTAAAACACTGAGCAACTTACAATATAGCCAGTCTCCAAAGGATGTCCCTAAAAAAACACATAATAATCAATATTATTAGCTGTTTTAGATGCAGTTAAATGGACAAAATATATAATTTTCCATATGAAATTATCCTCCCTTCCTGCACCGCTTCATCAAAAAAGAAAACACCCTGATTGATGGGTGTTGTTGAAGCATGTGTGTGTGTGTGTGTACAAACCAGTTTAACTAGATCTCTCCTAATGACAGGATACACAGGTCAGCGGCGCACGAGAAATGTAAACACGGCTATTTGATTAGGAATTAGCTCGACCTCTGACATGACAAGACGACAACACGAAGGCACTGCCGCGGCCCCGTCAAGAGACGTAATTATTATAATAATCCTGTCCTGTCGGCTCGGCTCACCTCGATCTTTCTCCTCTTGTTTTTGCTCTTGTTCCAGCAGCTGCTGGAGTAGCTGTGCGGCGCTCCTTCCTCCGGCTCCGACAGGGGCCCGCCGCCGTTCTCCTCCGGCCCTCGCTTCCCCTTGTTCCTGCGTCCCAGCATGTCGCTGCGCTGACTGGGCTTCAGCGAGCAGTCCATCTGATAAACAGGAGAAAAATAAATACATTTAACAAAACAAAAAAACGTGTAAAAACCAAAAAAAGCATGGATGTGTTGGGCTCGCCGGAGGCCAGCGACCACGGGCGAGCTCCACGCTGATTAATGTCCTGACAGAGCTCGTTTCTGCAGTTTCTACTGAGTGAAAACAAAAATAGAAACACAAATGATGTCATGCAGCCTGCGTGGAGAAGCTGGTACATCGCCGCTTTGTGTGAAGCAAGACTCGATTATATGGTTCGATTTATTTGAGACCTTTATTATTGTGCTGTTTTATATATGAACGATGTTTATTATATAGTGTATTAATAAACCGCCAGGAGGACAGAGATCGTTGGAGGAGGACGCAGCCTGCAGACGTTCACAAACTTAGCATTGACGCATGAAAGTGAGAAGTTGTGAGATGATTTACCAAGTTAGTAAAGAGGAAGACAAAGCATCCTTTATTCCCCTTTTTGCTTTTTCTAGTGAAATACTATTAAACTCGTCATCATAACCCCATGAAAAATATGACTTATCTAGAACGGGAGGGAGTGTCATTAATTAATCAAATAGCCTGTGGACAAAATCTATGTGTTTCAAGTAGGAACTTCTTGGTAATAAAAGGTCATAAACTAAAGAGTTTGACAACCTGTGCAACCTGTTTCTTCACAACCTTTAATAAAAAAAGGGGAGTTTTATTGTCAGGTATGAATCTATTATAGTAAGATGTAACATACAGTATATCCCAAAAAACTCTACAGTTGATAGCTACAGGCATAAAAAGAAGTGTCTCCATGTATTATAATTATTATTATCCTGTTAATTACATGGGTTTGATTGGATGCGTCATCATTTTTTAATTGCATTGTTTATTATAGAACCAAAAAAAGCGACAGATGAGCTGTAGAGGAACTAAATAATACATTAATAATAAACTGAGCTGGAAAGGTCAACGTGAAGGTCACCACAGCCCTGTCTCTGTTCAAACTGGTTCAGACGCCACGTAACTCAACTCCAGACAGTTTTACCCATTGTTATTAATTAATTAATAAAATTCAAGCAGGAAATTAAAGATTCCGTGAGAGGAAATTGACACATACCGCCAGTAATCACTGGTCAATTCAAGCAGGTAGTGTTTACTTTTTATTCTTCTTCTTCTTTCTTTTTTTTTCTATTGGCAGTCTCGGATATTAACCAACCACCAGTCTCCTTGGTTCATTTGACTGTGAAATCAAGTTACCCCCCCTCGGAGAGACGCTGGAACTAAACGCGTGTGTCAGTTTTGGCGGTTTTAAAGCAGAACCTATGGGCAAATAATATGGTTTCCTGCCCCGATGCTGAGCTCAAACGCAGATACCATCAGCCGTAGCCCCCGAAGGCTGATGATTAATATTAGAAATAATTCTTATCCTCATTAAAATGCCAACTGTGTCCTCATGCCAACACATATGTATGCATGCATGCAGCGGTAGCCTATATATCATATTGTATTAATGGTGGAAAATAAAAATGCTGATCCTGGGCGAATTCACATGTGACTTTAGTTTCCTGCTCCATTTTCTGACAGATAGACAATTGACCTGAGCAACAACAACAACAACAAAAAAAAGTTAGGAATGAAAAGTATTAGGTGAAGAGACCCGGTCCAAAAGTCGTATCGCCAGAACAGAAAACTGTCTGTGCTGTTGAGGCGCGGCGGTCGGTCACACACCGGCTCAAGAATACACAGCTATAAGTCGTGTATTTTTCCCTTTCCCCCCCTCCCACCACCTCCTTCTTTTTCTGAAAAGCCATTTGGCAGCTCATCAACACCTAACAGAATTAGAACATGAATAATTGAAGCCTCTCCAGAACCCATCAGAGGGACTGCCTTGGGGTTTGGGTTTGGCCTGAGTGGAGTGCTTTTTCCAGGCAAAAAGGAATGAATGGTGTCAGAGTTGAGGAGTTCAGTCTGCAGCCTATTCCCTCACCTTTAGATGCTGGTATCATATGGGATGTGACGGACAAACGGAAGAGGAGGAAAGACGCCGGAGACAGATATAGGTTTAAAATGCCTACAGCTCTATCATTTAAAATCAATTAAGAGGGGAAAGAAATGTGCTAAATCCTGCCAAGCAACATTCATTCATCCAAGCGTCATCCATCACTTTGTTTACACTGATGTGGGGATTAAAAGCTGTTTGATGGATGACAGCTGAGCACCAGGTGTTAAAATAAATATACAGCTCTGGGAAAAAATAAAGAGAGCACTCCAAAATGGTATTAATAAACCAGCTTCTCTACATGTATGGCAGCCATTGATTCCAGTGTCTATTGAATTGTCTGATCACCTGAACCAAATCTTCAAATTTAATGAGGAAGAAAGATTATAAATAAATAAAAAACACTGCAGCCATTTAAAATTGGGATTATTCCACCAATGTTGATTTCTAAACTCTTCCCAAGTTTAAAAAGTAGTGCTGTGTTGTTTTAACATCAATATGAACTTGTTTTCTTTGCATTATACAAGGTCTGAAAACACCAAATTATTTTGTTTTTTTGACTTGTTGCCATTTTCAGCAAATAAATGCTCTAAATTACAACATTTTTTACTTCCAATTAGGGAGAAATTTTGTCAGTAGGTGTTAATTTTACTCAAATACATAGCTGTGAATAGTAAAACCAGAGGAACTGATCATTTTGAAGTGGTCTCTCATTTTTTTCCAGAGCTGTAAATACAAAGAAACAATAAAAAGCAAATAATCCACACATATATTTTTTATTACCTCCAGTGCCTCCAGGCTGATGAAGCTCGCAATAGCGAAGCCATCGATGATGTCTTCCTCACAGGACACAGACTCCCTCTTCCTCCGGCGTGGAGGCCTGTGTCTCCCAAACCCAGGCCGGCATTCCCCTCCTAGTCTCCCACCGGGACCCAGGACGCCGCCGACAACACCGAGACCGAGACCGAGGCCGCTGTTGGTCTTCGCCTCCCGGTCGGAGCCTGAGGACAGGGATGTGGCCCTCTCCTCGGCCTCCAGGTCCACTCTCCTCCTCCGCCGCCGCTCCCTGTCTCTGTCGCGCTGGGATCGAGAGCGTCGGCTCTGCCTGAACCCAGCGCTCCGGCTTGGGCCCTCCATGTTTCCAAACGGCGACTCCCTTTTTGTAACTCCAGTGAGATCCGAACCAAAAAAAAGGCACTTTTTTCCTTTTGCTTTATTTAAAGTCCCGGTCCAGGCGAATAAAACACCACACAACAGCAGGCCCTCACAGGGAGCCTCTGTTTAAAAAAAATGGCGTTAATGGAAACCAGTGGCTATTATTATTTACCGTCCTTTGACAACAGTCCGTTGGCATCTGGGGCCTTTCTTCCGGCGAAATTTTAGTGTCATTTCAGATAAACTTTGCTCTACATTGGAATTTATTTAAATCACCCACATACATGCGCGCACACAACACAAACAAACACGCACACACACAGATGTCAGGACATGGGGCTAGTATGTGAGCTAACTAACTAGCTGCTGCTAATTCAACCGACAACCACATAATAATAATAATAGTAATAAGTTACACAACGCATGTAAACAACAAAAAAAGAAAAAGGGACAAATCTAGATAGATGTGTTGTTGACAAAACAGGCCGAGTCACCTCTGGGATTATTTTTATCAAACTAAAAAAAAAAATCACGCCGACGAAACTGAAGGATTTCCTTTATATATATTTCTGCACACGCTGACACAAATTCATTAGCTGAATGCTAGCGGTTAGCATGAATAAATAACCTAAGATATCCCATCATTAACACACCGACTGCCGTGACATTACATTTATTTTGTGTTTTTTGTTTCTTTTCTTGAATTACTCCCCAGAATTAAAAGGAGTAAGCATACCCAGCTGTCTGGTTTTAGTTTAGTTTGGGTTGTCGTTAATGCTACTTAGCTTTTAGCGATTAGCCTTTAGCTCGCACGGCTAACTCGATACATTACGATATAGTATAGTATTCGAGCCCGCAACAACACAGGAATACAATTATATTCTTAAAACGTGTCTGGACAATCTGACAGGCCCGGATGCTACAAGGTGAAGCTAACTAATATCCAGCGGCCAAAAGACTTAATATTTTTTCCTGCTGTCGAAACGTTAATGGCCGATTCGCATCACATCAAAAGAAAAGACGTGACGTTAGTTAGCACTCCGGCTAGCTCCGCGTTAGCCGGCTAACTAAACAACAACCTCCAGATTATTATTATTGAGGAAGCAGGGGGGGTAGGTAAGGTTTTTTTAATCTTATTATTTTAAGAACTATTCGCCTTTATAATCGTAATATCTCGCTTCTTCTTCCCTTCCTCCTCCATCATAAAGGAAAAAAAATTCAAGGCCCAAATATCAAAATCAAAGCCTCGGTGTCGATTTCCATAAACGAGGGTGTCGTCGTCGGCCGAGCCCCCGTCGGGCCGGGCAGCAACCCCTTCTTCATGCAGCCTTCCGCTGTGTTAAATCCAATGTTGGGAAGAAGCAGAAGAGGAAGAAGAAGAAGTTGGACCGCTCGCCGAAATACTCACGGAGACGAGGCGGCGGACTACTACTGCTGCTGCTGCTACTGCCGCTGCTGCCCCCTTCACAAGTTTCCACTGAATTGGAAATTTATGGTGAAAATCATCGGGGAGACAGAGACACAACCCTTGTCAGCCGTGCAGTGCATTGTGTGCGCCGCTCTTCTTCCTCACCCATCAAACTGGCTTGTTGGCAGCTCAGCTAGTGCACACTGCCTCCATGTGGAAAGTGCGTCTACAGCTCCGTTGGTCTGTTGTTGTAAAACACTCAACCACTTTTTCTTTTTTTTTGTCAGATTTCCAGCTATCAGATCGGACATCGTTTATTTATGGCCCATAAGAAATAAAGATGGTTAAAGGGATAGTTCAACATTTTGTCAAATTGCACCATTGCCTTAATCCCTACAATTTTAGCGGTAAATTCGTTACCTTTAATTGTCGGTGCAAGCTGTTTTTAGAACGGCGGAGCAGAGCCGCGAGCTGCTCAGAGCTACGCTACGGAGGCTCATGGGATTTCTTAGTTTCTCTCGTCAAACTCATCAAATACACAAGCCGACAACTCCAAAAGGCTCTGGTAGACAAGTTGTGACCTGCACATTCACCACTATGAGATAATAACACAACGTTACCACACAGAGTTGTTTTAGAGGTAAATGCAGAGACTGCTTGCTGAAAAACTGTTTGATGAGTTTGATGAATGAAACCAAGAAATCCCACTAGCCTCTGTTCCAGTTTTTTCTTCTGAGGCTTTGGACAGTTCATCAGAAATTATGGACCAAACTGAGCATGTTAACTTGGCTTCAAGTAGTAGTTTTTCACATTTAGGTAAATATCTATGTGTTAAATGATAATCCAAATTAAAAAAAAAAAAATTAAATGCACAATACAGAGGGAAGCTTCACCCTGACAACAAGCCACTTAAGACAAACAATCACAAAACACTGAACAAAAAAACCTGACAAATGGATGCAAGATAAACATTATGTATTATTTTATTCAAAATAAAAGTCCAGTGATAAACATTTTACTCTGTTATTGATACCATTACCTTGACAGGGCAGCAGCTACAACATCAGAACCATTGGTTCTTAGAAAACAAACAAGTTGCCAACACATTGTTTATGTCTCTTTTTTTAAGGCTCAGTAACTTCCTAAAATAACTCGGTGTTGTAGTTCCTAACAAAGGGGTTTGTGTGCGTTGAAGTGACTCAAAATAAACTATATTGTGTTTTCGTGCTGACGAAGAAACAGAGTCACTCACTGATTTGTTTTTAATGGATAGTTTCTCAGTAACAATGGAACTCAACACAGTCATTGTTATCAATTTATTGTTGTCATTAATGAGAAAAATAGAGATCATTATCAGATTTATATTTGGTCGGAGTACAGGCAGATACAATACAGACACAATCCCATTGGGGATTACTATTGCATGACTTCTGCAGATGGAGTCAATCAGAAAGGTTTGTTCTCACTTGACTCTTTTTTTTATATCTTCTAGCACCTGCAGCCTCTGCACAGATCTGAGCGTGGTGCGACCCACTCGACCTCCTGGACGACAGCAGCGAGTGCAACAGGATGGCGGCGGCCACGGAGACGTTCAGGGACTCGATGCCGGGGAACAAGTCTCTGCCGGCCGGGATGGTGAGCAGGGTCTGGCACGAGGAGAGCAGCTCCCTGGACAAGCCGCCTCCCTCCCCTCCCATCAGCAGCAGCGTGGGCTTCGTCATGTGGAAGTCTGAGCACTGAGTGACACGAGGAAGAGGAGGAAGAGGAGGAGGAGGAGGGCGAGACTCGTCCGCTCCCACTGTGCCGACCACCTGCCAGCCCCTTGCCGCCTTCAGCCTCAACATGTCCTCCAGGTTCTCATACCCGTACACCCCGAGGACCTCCATGGCGCCCGAGCTGGCCTTGCTGACCACCGGAGTGAGCGGGCAGGAGTCCCGCAGGCTGCTGGCCACTCTGTCCACGCCCAGGAAGTAAGCAGAACGCAGGATGGCGCCCAGATTCATCGGGTCCTGAATCCCCGCCAGGACGAGCCACAGTGGTGGTGGTGAGGTCGCGTCCTTCTCCCTCTCGCCGCCTGGTCCAGCGTCTCTGTCCTCAGTGAGAAACCCCAGAGGACTGGCCTGCAGACACACGCCCTGATGCACTCGCCCTGCACACATGGAGTCCAGATCCCTCTTGCTGACCCGTTGGACCTGGACTCCTCGGCGATTGGCCTCCTCGCACACCTTCAACACAGACGCCCTTTTAACCAGAAAACAGAGATCAGATCATATAACCCCAGTTCTTAAAGGGATAGTTCAACATTTTGGCAAATTGGCTCATTGCCATAATCCCATAGTCATAGCAGTAGGTTTGTTACCTTTAATTGTTGGTCCAAGCTATTTTTAGAATGGCAGAGCAGAGCTGTGAGCTGCTCAGAGCTACGCTACGGAGGCTCATGGGATTTCTTGGTTTTCCTCATCAAACTCATCAAATACACAATCCAACAACTCTGGCAATGGCCCAGTTTGCCAAAATGTTGAACTATCCCTTAAAAAACTTACATTGGCTCCCAGTCAGCTACAGAATAAGATTTTAAAGTTCTGCTCCTGGTCTACACATCACTGAATGGTCCAGAATGAATGACTGTTGTTTAATAATAATAATAAAGATGCCTTACCTTGCCCTGTGAGAGGCCTCCCCGTCTTTTACAAACAGTTTCTGTGCCTTCCTTCTGCCCTGAGTCAGAGCCAGGAGACAGGGAGCGACGCCAAAAACAATCTCATGGTTCTTCTCTGTTCTGGAGTCCAACGTCATCGACCTCTGCGTCCTCCTCTCTCCTGCAGGGGAATAATCCTCCTCACGCAGCTTCCTCAGTTCAGACGAGACTCTCCTGTCTCCCTTCCATTGGTTTGGCCTCTGCAGCACTGGGATCATCTCATTGTCCTGCTGCTGCTGCTGCCATCCATCAGACACAGCAGCTGGTGTCGGTTTGAGTCTGTGTCTGTGTTTCTTCACCACAGGTTTGATGCCACCGCCTCCTCTGACCTCTGGGTGCAGGAGAGCAGCACTGACGTGGTAGTGGGAGTCAAACTGAGACTCTGACACCGGCCTGTTCAGCCTCCGGCCCCAGAGTAGCAGCAACTTGTGCTGATGATGCAAGGAAGAGGACCCCCACATTTCTAAAAAGCAGATGGATAAAAAGTCAAGAGATACTGAGAGAGGTGGAGGTGAAGTTCAACCACCTGGAAGATCCATTAATCCACAGATACAGAGTCCTCAGGTTTCACTGATGAGCGTCTCTCATGAGTGACTCTCACTGGGTCTTTGTTCAAACCCCCGGCTGCACCACCTGTGTCCCTCCAGAGCTGTAGCTATACAGTATGTTTGTGGTTTGTGTGCCCTTCTGTGAGATACGCACATGTGCAAATCCATCCGCGTCAAGGCGACGACATTGTGACCGGATGGCGAGAGCACGAGCATACAAAATAAAAGCCCGAATGTGAATAGGCATTTTACAGTGGAGGTATAAACAATATCATGGGCTAAAAAACAGTGAGACGATTGATAAATTCTTAACTGCACTGTATGTTCATGCAATATTAAAATCTAATGCTGCCATCTTGTCATATAGATATTTTCAAGATAAGATAAGAATGACTTTATTAATAGGCTACCCAAAGGGAAATTCATTTGTCTGGCAGCTCATCTACCATTTACACACATATTACAGATATTATTATAATATATGTATATGCCTATTACGTATACTAATATAAATACGAGTTACTTTATTAGTCCCCAAAGGAAAATCCCAAACATGGATATTCTTGACTAACAGTAGCAGAACACTCTGCACAATAAGAAAAAGGGAAGATGAATAAATAAATAAACACTGATGGTGCAAAGTATCAGGATTTTGGGGGACGAGTAGGTTACATAAAAAATAGAAGAATAGATTAGATATGCAGCGCAAAAGGAATAAGTTTTATTTTGAAAATGTCTACTTCCTGTCTTCGTGGTTTACTTTACGCTAATGACGCAGAGGAAAAAATCCCGAACGTCTACGTACATGTGGTGCGCGTTGACGTCATTTCCCGGATGTGAAACTATCGCAACACGGAAGAGAAGGAAAGAAAACAAATAATCGTTCAAATTTGTGTCGGATCGGAGTCGGAGAAGACGCCCAGAAACACGTCTCATCTGCGGGATTAAAGTCTGCGGGTTCACGGTGAGAAGCGGAGGAGCGGGCGGAGGATGTGTGTCGTGTGTCCCGGCGGGGTTGAGTCCGTGGTGGTGGAGGGGGGTTAATGAGGAGGAGGCAGGAGCAGATTTACAGCAGCAGAGCAGATAAAACACGGAGGAAGGAGAGAACAGGCCTCCAGACACAGAAATAGCTGCTGAGTAATTTATTCCGGGAACTCAGGTGTCTTCAGGTGTGACCGGTCTGACTCTCTCTTCAGTGTCACTATTCACTTAAAGACGTTAAAGTTCAGGTAGTTCACAACTGCGGTGTTAGATTTTAAAGTTAATAGCTAATGGAAAAATCTTCAACTATTTTGAGAAGTTATTAATAGTTTGTGGGCGTCTTTGAAGCCAAGTGAGGAATTCTTCACACTGTCAGCTCGTTCAGATGTGAGGATTTGCTTCCTTGTTTTGTTATTGCGTCACAAAATCCAGAAAACAATGAAACGCAGTGTTTTATGATTAGTTACCAACCAAAAGGTCAATGTTCATTGAGTGAAAAGGGAAAAGCATGGATTTTTTGGGACCAGAAATTGACATAAATTGATGGTTCTGTAGTTAATTAACTATAGTTAAATCATTACGTCATCACCACACGTACATAGCTTTCATTTTTGAGCCGTTGGTCAGACAAAACAAGAAAAGACTCCATCCTCCAACTTGTGATAAGAACTTTTCTTCTTTTTCTAATATTTCACAAGTTAAATGATTGATTGACAGTGAACAGTGACATTAAATTAGACTTTAAATGTTCATTACATCATATTACTCAGAGCCCAGGGTGCGTTCAGCTGCTTTTCATGATCATATAAAATATTGAAAAGCGACAAATCCTCACTTTTCCTGAACTGTTTGGCAATAATTCTTGATAAAGACAACACTTATAAAAAATGAAATGTGCTTTTGAACCAGATGGAGTTCCTGTTCGGGAGGAAAAAGACTCCGGAGGAGATGCTGCGGCAGAACCAGAGGGCGCTCAACCGAGCCATGAGAGACCTGGACCGAGAGCGGATGAAACTGGAGCAGCAGGAGAAGAAGATCATCGCCGACATCAAGAAAATGGCCAAACAGGGACAGATGGTGAGACCAAAGAAGAAGAAGAAGAATCTGAACAGGCTGCGGGAAACTTCACCTTTTCATTTATTTTTTGGCTATAAAAGGGTTAAAAAAGGCTTTCACAATAAAATGTTCCCTTCCTCCATCCTTCCTTCTTTCCTTCCTTTCTGCCTTCCTTCTTTCCACAATCCCCTTTCCCTTTCTTCTTCCCTCCCTTCTTCTTCCTTCCTTGAACAAATCTGTTCCCTCCCATCTGTCTTTCCTTCCTTTTCCCCTTCCTTCCTTCGTCCTTCTTCCTACTTTTTTGACCCAATCTGTTCCCTCCCTCCTTCTTTCCTTCCCTTTCCCTTCTTTTTTTCCTCCCTTCTTCTTCCTTCATTGAACTAATCTGTTCCCTTCCTTCCTTCCTTCCTTCCTTCCTTATTGACCCAGTTTGTTCCCTCCCTCCTTCTATCTATCAGGATTAAGAGAAAGGAGAAGAACTGGTTGATTCCACGAGGCGATAATCATCTGTGTGTGTGTTTGACTTTGATCTTCTCAGGACGCCGTGAAGATCATGGCGAAGGACCTGGTCCGCACGCGGCGCTACGTGAAGAAGTTCATCATGATGAAGGCGAACATCCAGGCCGTCAGTCTGAAGATCCAGACGCTCAAGTCCAACAACAGCATGGCGCAGGCCATGAAGGGCGTCACCAAGGCGATGGCCACCATGAACAGACAGGTCGGTCCCGTGAACGGCGAGCTGTCCTGTCTCCATGGTGATGATGATGATGATGATGAACATGGTTGTGTTGTATATTTCTCCATTTGTAGCTGAAGCTGCCTCAGATCCAGAAGATCATGATGGAGTTTGAACGACAGAGCGAGATCATGGACATGAAGGAGGACATGATGAACGACGCCATCGACGACGCCATGGGCGACGAGGACGACGAGGAGGAGAGGTGAGGAGGCGCGGAACAAAAACACAAGTTTCCTCTTAGGTTTAAAGGGTTCGTTCCACATTTTCCGTCCAACAATAGCTTGTAGAACTGAGGAGGAGACGCCCACGCCCTCTAAGCCCTGAAACGACCTCCTTTTCTGGTTTAACAGGTTTTTTTTTTAAACACAACCAACAACTTGATGTTCAATGTTTTTTTTACTCACTCTGATACGTTTGTGTTTCCCGCAGCGACGCCATCGTGTCCCAAGTGCTGGACGAGCTCGGTCTGAACCTGACGGACGAACTGTCGCGTAAGAAAAAACACACCAAACACACAAACAACTCTTCTGTCACAATTAATACAAACATGAAATCCAGTCAGAATATAATTCACCACCAACTGAACTGAGAAGCAACATGTGTTTGTATCAACTCTTAACAACATTAATAATCATCAAAGTTCTTTATTGTCATTGTATACATATATACAACGAAAATATATAGCATTATTACTAATAATTATCATAGATTCATTGCGGTGTTACATCACTGTTCATTTTCATAATATAAAAGAGTTATAAAATGATGTTAGTTTATATTCACAACAAAAGAAAAGACAGTGGAGGTGAACCAGTGAAATAAATAAATAAACGGTGACAGGAAATGAAACTCATCAAATACACAATCCAGGGAACTTCATGCAAAACCTCTGATGCACGTTGCCTTCAGGGACAGTTTTTCATCAACAGTCTCTGTATTTCCCTCTAAAACAACTCTGTGTGGTAACGTTGTGTTATTATCTCATAGCGTGGTGAATGTGCAGGTCACAACTTGTCCACCAGAGCGTTGTGGAGTTGTTGGATTGTGTATTTTTTATGAGTTTAATGAAGGAAACTAAGACATCCCATAATGAGCCTCCGTAGCGTAGCTCTGAGCAGCTCACGGCTCTGCTCCACCGTTCTAAAAATAGCTTGCACCGACAATTAAAGGTGACGAACCTACTGCTATGACTATAGGGATTATGGTGATGGGCCAATTTGTCAAAATGTTGAACTATCCCTTTAACCCTTTCCTGCTCCTGTCACACTCCTCTCCCCTGTGCTCATCATGTGTCTGTGTTTCCTCCCTCAGATCTCCCCAGCCCCGGAGGAAACCTGTCGGTGGCGGCGGGGAAGAAGGCGGAGCCCCAGGCGGCGCTGGCGGACGCGGACGCCGACCTGGAGGAGCGTCTGAACAACCTGCGGAGAGACTGAACCAGAGCAGAACCTGCTTCGGTGTCAAATTACAGATGCGACATTTACTCCTGAATCTCTGTGTCTGGATTCTGTTGACGGTGCCGTTGGAGCACGGCGTCGGCCGTCTGAGCGGACGGCGGCCGGCGTTCCTAAGGGTTACGGCCTTCTGTTTGAGGTGTTTTTTTTATTTTATTTTATGCCTGTATCATGTATTTTATCCAAAAAAAAACAAGCAAACAAACTGGGTCATTACTATTCATAGATCTAGAAAACTCATGTCTCATTTAGGGAACTTTATTTCACGCTGTGTGTAAATACTAACTCCTGCAGGGCATGACGTTTTCACTATTTGAATTAACACTAATTACAAAATGTGTAAAACCCAAAACGGACGTTGGTGGATGTTTTCTATGGGCGACATGTTCTATCTATATACAAATTCAGCACTTTTTGTACATCAGGCTGGTTTGGTGTTCTTTGTATTATTATTATTATAATCACCATCATTTAAATAAAACACACACTTTTATCCACCTTTTTCATCATTTTCAGTTGCAGCAGTTGACGGATGATGTCAGACGTTTATTATCTGCAAATCTTCTCTGACGGTTTATTGTATAAAAATATATAAAAAGGACAAAGAAGCACTCCAGAGCTCCTCTGTGTCAGTGGTGTGTTTGAGGTCTGCAGGATTTTTTTTTTCCCTTTCTTTCACCAAAATGTTAATAAGGAGTCGGTGGTGTTTATTTTTTTTGAAGTGTCCTGTTTTTTTTGGCTTTTTCTTTATTCAATAAAGATTTTTTTTTCCAGATTTAATCAACTGGTTTGTTTTATTAAATAATCGTGATGTCAGCATTTTTAAACAAATGTTATTTATAACTATCAAAAAGTAGAATTTCATTCCCTGGTTTGATGCAATAGACAATTTAGATGCAACACATTCATATACAAGTGCAGAAATTTTAACAAAAGGTGCACTTTTTTCTACCCCATCCCATAAATGTTTGTATATTGTGGCTGCAAAATATGAAAAATATAAAATATAACAGATATAGCGATTGATTTAACCATTAATTTTCACTAAAATGTATGATTTATTGTTTGTCATGTCCCTTTACATCTAATTAATATGATTAGTCATAATCCAGGGTGTCTATAGCTACACAACACTAATGGTGCAATGTTTTTCACATTTTAATTTATCAAATAACAGAAAAAAATGTTATTTCCTCATGTAAATAAATGTATAAATATATGAATGTTGATGTAAAAAAATTCAAAGCGAAAACCCACAACGCGTCATAGACAAGTTAATTTTATTCCAAAAAAATTTAACTTTCAAAACTGTCAATTTGTCAACATACAATCATAGAACAATATTGAATGTACTCAGCACTTCCAACATTAAATAATAAAAAAATAACAGCCATGTTTTATGTACATTTGTTTCTGAAAGCTATGTACAGACAGAACAAAACAGAGATAAAAGGAGAAAAAAATAAAAAACAAAAAACAAAACCAACGTTTGTATCTCGAAAACTCTGCCTACAGGTACGTCTGGAGCCGCAGGAAGCTGTTGCATCATGGGAAACACGGGCAGCAGAAAATTAATCAAACACTGCGACTGTGACTGAGATTAAGTCATAGAGGAGGAAGAGGAGACGTTAAAGGGATAGTTCAAGATTTTTGGCAAATTGGCCCATTGCCATAATCCCGATAGTCACTGCAGTAGGTTCGTTACCTTTAATTGTTGGTGCAAGCTATTTTAAGAACGGCGGAGCAGAGCCGTGAGCTGCTCAGAGCTACGCTACGGAGGCTCATGGTGCTCAGACTCATCAAATACACAATCGAACAACTCCACAACGCTCTGGTGGACAAGTTGTGACCTGCACATTCATCACGCTATGAGATAATAACACAACGTTACCACACAGAGTTGTTTTAGAGGGAAATTCAGAGACTGGTGATGAAAAACTGACCCTGAAGGCAACGTGCATCAGATGTTTTGCATGAATTTCCCTCTAAAACAACTCTGTGTGGTAACGTTGTGTTATTATCTCATAGCGTGGTGAATGTGCAGGTCACAACTTGTCCACCAGAGCGTTGTGGAGTTGTTGGATTGTGTATTTGGAAACCAAGAAATCCCATGAGCCTCCGTAGCGTAGCTCTGAGCAGCTCACGGCTCTGCTCCGCCTTTCTAAAAATAGCTTGCACCGACAATCAAAGGTAATGAACCTACTGCTATGACCATAGGGGTTATAGCAATGTGCCAAATTGCCAAAAATCTTGAACTATCCCTTTAACTGGCAGCATGTTAAAGAGCGTGAACATCGCTACAACTACAGCTAGAAAAGCTTCTTCAGCGTCTAAACATGGCGGCGGCAGCGGCGGCGGTCGGCAGCGTCCTCCTCTCTGACGCACACTCAGACAGAGGGAGGGAGGCCGACGACGATGCATACACATAAAATCGCCTTAATATTCACTGGATGTACTGTAAAGATTTGGAAAAACACAAGATCCGAGCTGTACTTTGTTAATATTATCAGATCAGGCTGCAGCGACCGACAACAGCGAAGAAGAAGAATCATCATCATCATCATCATGCTTTTCAAGAAACAAGAGTCTTTTGAGTTGTTTTTGTCGTTGTCGCCCAATGAGCAGAGATTAATAATTAATTAATTAAGTCTCCATCCTGGGGTTAAGCCATGCTACTGTCTTTTTAGTTTATTTTTTTATTTAGTTAATATTCCGTCACAGCTAAATAGAGTCCATGCAACTCACATAAAAAAGGAGAAGAAGAAAAAAAAAAAAGAAAAACTAATAAACAAAACAAAATAAAACAACTTTTTTTTTTTTTTAAACCAGGAACAGGTTTTCACTGGGTTTCATGTCAAGTTCACCACTGGTGTAAAGTTTCCGTGCCTTTTGTTTTTATGCAAAACAAAACAAACAAAAAAAACACCCTCGAACAACACACAACAATCATTTGGTTGCTTTTTCTTACATTGGATTGTTTTTTTTTCTGCTGCAGATAGTAGAAGTAGTAGTAGTATTATTTTATCTTATATTTTTCTTCTGTAATATGAAATCATGCTGAGTGTGGCGGCTCAAACCTCCAGATATCACACCTATTATTATTATTATTATTATTATAATTAATAATAAACACCGATTAAAATCTGTATTTGAAGTTGAAGTTGTGTGCGAACGACGATAAAGGCAAAAACACAGCACGATACAGCCAGAGGTTGACTTGGAGGAGGAGGAGGAGGAGGAGGAGGAGGAGGAGGAGGAGTGTGGTGGTGGTGGGACGACTCAGAGCTGCATCACTTTAACTTTTCTGTTTAAACGGCAAAACAAGACATATTTATTTTATTTTATTTTGCCTCCACATCCAGATTAAAGCCCCCGGATTTAAATCTGTCACATGAAAACTGACAGAAAACACATGCATGAAACTGATGGTACGTTTATTACGGGAGGGGGGCTCTGATCCTGCAGCTTTAAGCTTCATCTTTCATTCTGAGGTGTAGATGAGACTGAAAACATCAAAGAGGGGGCGGAGGGAAGGAGCAGCAGCGATCTCCCATCATGCATCTCTCCTGCTGTGGGAGATCAGCTGGTCGACAGTTATTAAAACACAGCGATTGACTGACTGATGGCGGACTGACCCCCTCCCCCCTCCTTCTTTCCTTCCCCCTGAACTCCTCCACCACCACCACCACAACAGACGAGACAGATGAGGCGTTGTTCTCTGATGATGGCGGCGGCGGCGGCGGCGGCGGTGTCTCTTCTGGACGTCCACACCGCGGCCGGCGGCTGTCGAGGTCGTGGTCGTCTCACTTCCGACAGGTCCGGTGAGGAGTGTGTTTCTTCGGCACCTCGATGCGACAGCGGCTCCGGTCGTCCAGCCAAGGCAGCTCGAAGTTCCTGCAGGAAGGAAAAACGTTTTTAACTCTTTTAGCAGAAAATTATTTATTCTCAGCAGCTAAATATGGTCTTAGTGATGTAATCAGTGCTTTTTAAGTCATATGTTTTAAATTAAATGTGTTTAAAGTTGAGAAAAAACAGCAGGAAGAGAAAATATAGAAGACTTTTTAAATGTTTTTTAGGAAACTGAGTGTATAACTGAGGATTTATGAGCTGCACACACCCTGGATTAGTCAACGATCCATAATTCATTTCATACTTTTGTTAAAAACTAAAGATTTAAGTAAAAAATGTGAGATGTTGACTGTTTTTGACGCAGTATAAGAACTTTAGGTCAGAAACGTAACAAAACATCTGAAGGTTCATTCACAAAAACAAGTAATTTCAAAGGTAATTGTTGGATTAAATGATAATAACAACAAACTGCTGTTTTTTATTTTCAATCAATCAATAATGTCTATTAATGAAATAATCTTTGTATCATATGAGCATAAATAACATTTTGTTGATGTCAAATAGTCTGAATGACTTCAAGCATCCAAAATCTTGGTTTTTACCTCTTTGAACACTTATGCAAAGAGAAAATCTCACAATCATTAATTTAAAGACGACTAATAACAGTATGGATCGACTCATCTGGACCAACAACTTACTGTTGTGACAGTTTGGGCAGCGGCCGGCCGAACGCCACCACAGGCAGGAAGGGCGTGATGACGATGGTTTCAACTGGAGGGAAATGAAAAGAATCAAGTTAGAGTTTAATTCATCACAACAGTGTTTTTTTTTTTTTTTTTTTATTCTGGCGCTTGAACGCACCATCTTCAGTGTCGGGGTAGAAGGACGAGAGCTCCGGCTCCGTCTCCTGGACGACTTTCTTCCTGTTCATGCGCTGCTGCAGACGCTGGAACATGCGCTGCTCTCTGATTCGCTG
Organism: Decapterus maruadsi; assembly: GCA_030347415.2. Lineage (NCBI taxonomy): Eukaryota > Metazoa > Chordata > Actinopteri > Carangiformes > Carangidae > Decapterus > Decapterus maruadsi. The sequence continues at coordinate 3,098,501 of CM064888.1, read as the reverse complement.
GATGTCCCACCTGCAAACACAGAAAGATGAGGATCAAACACACTCTCTAATCTATAAAAAAAATAAAAGATCTGTTCTTGTTCTCAACTAGTCGGTCTTTAAAATTCAATCTCAACATTGGATCTTGATTTTTTTCCTCAAGTTTCCATCTTCAATATCTGAATCACAGCCTTTATTTCATGTTTTATTACTGAGCAGTAGAGGTTATTAGAGGTCAAATGTTTGATGATTCATTTTCCAATTTAATTTTCCAGTGGTATTTTAGACAATTGATTTTATTTTAACTCTCGTCTTGTTTTAGCTCTTGAGAGTTGTGTTAAAATCTCTGATTAAATAACTTTTTGGGGTTTTTTTCTCCATTGTTTTTTACCTTTTCCTCCTCTTCTCGTCCAACTCGAGCTTCGAGTGACGTTTCAAAAACACACTGTCGTCCAGAGGCTTGATGATGATGGGGGAAAAACAAATTCACAAGTTACTCATTAAATGCACTTTAATATTGAACCACTCGGCTCCTTCCGACTGAAGCTCCCGCTGTGCGATATATTGTATTTGTACCATGTTGTGCTTTGTTTTGTCCTCGTCTTAATGTTGTTTTAGAGCTAAATCTGGTAGATTTACATTTTGTATGCTCATAAAAATGCAGAGTCCCGTTGCAAATAAACAAATAAATTAAATGAAATGACTTGACGTCTGCTCAGTCGGATGTGGGAGGTCCGACCGTTACCGCGCAGCCTCACCTCGGCGGCGTTGACCGAGTCGTCGTCCTCCAGAGGCTCGATGTAGTTTTCTCTCCACGAAGGAACTGATGATGATGATGAGGAGGAGAAAAAAAGAAGGGAAAGTTAGTCATGACGAATTGTGCGGTCAGGAATGTGAAGGATATATAATGATTAAAGATGGATATAGGTTAGGCTTACAAACAATCAGCATATCATGTACTACATGAGGAGTCCACTCACTGGCCACCTCTTCCTCCTTTTTAGGGGAAGTCTCACGCAGAGGGGACAGAGGAGGTTGGTTCCAGCAACAGAGATACATCTCTGTGGTCGACATGAAGGGCAGATCTTCCATCTGGCAGCTCAGCTCCGGCTCCTCTTTGCACGGGAGCAACATGTCTCTTTCTGCCCCAGACCTCAGAGGGAGGGTTTTCTCTGGGGTTTCCTTACTGCGCAGCTCTCTTTGATTGGGGGAGCCGGGCTGAAGCTCCGGTTTCTGGGGGCTGAGCTTCGCGCTTTTGCCCCTCGACTTCTGGACTTTTGAATCTCCGAAGCAAGATTTCCTGCGTGTGGAGAACGGGGAAATTATTAAGAATCGGAAATGGATCTGATCTGGGCAGGTTTGAGACTGAAACACCTGTTTTATATTCGGGTTACGGTCAGTATTCCAGTTTCTGAAACATTCTGAATAACCTCTTATTCCTGTATACATAGGAACTGTTATCAATTGGGATATCCCCATCAAAACAGTGAAGCACGCCATGGCACAATGTGAGTCCTTCCTGCTTCTTCTTCCTGAACTCAAAATCCTGGTACTTTCTACCATCTACAAAAGACACGATGTTCACGCCTTCCACCACTCATGAAGTGATTCGTTTCCTCCTCGCTCCTAAAGTGTGGCGTTATCTTGCGTTTCGCCACGTTTACAAGTAGTTCCTGTACTCAAAAGACCAAGATTACATGGCCGTGCACAACCGGGTTATTGCTAATATTCTGGTTATGAAAGGGTTATTGACTCACTTGTGTCTCAGTTTGAATACGAATACTGGGAACTAACAACTGCCTTTGTTTTCTTCTTTTTTGAACCTCTATTTTTGTGATTCTGCTTGTGTGTGCCACCTGTTTCACCTGCCAGTTCCTCTTACTGGAGGAAAACATGTTGATTTACATATTAAATGTTATCTACATGTATCAGGACATTCTGACTTCAACCTTCAAGTCACATCTGAATACACATAATATACATGTGATTTTACTGTTGTTGTTTTGTCTTCTCTTCTCATTTTGTATTTGAATTGTTTCATTGTTTGTATTTTAATTGTTTTTATTATAAGGTGACCTTGAGAGTCTTGAAAGGCGCTTAAAAAAAGAAGAAGCATATATTACAGGCCTGTGCAGCTACATAGTGAAGACAGCGATCATTGAAGGTGAGAAGTTTCCATCCTGTCGTCTTGTCTTACACTCTCAGAATACTTAGTGTAAGTTTGAAGTATTCAAGTTGAATTGAGACACTTTGTTCTTTTTTTTTTGTTTTACCTCTTTTGGCCTTTGCCGCCTCGACTGAAGGGGAGCGGCGTGGCCTGGTTGGGCTGCGGACTGTCCTCCACGTCCAGATCCCACATGTCCTCCTTGTCGGGGGTCCAGGGCTCCAGCGGCTGGAAAAGGCGCTTGTCACGTGGGGGGTCTTTCCTGGTGAGCTGCAGGCGACGCTCCATGCGCTCGATGCGTGCAAGCAGCTGCAACGCACAGACAGAAATATTTAACTTAAACAAAAACAACATGTTATGCTGCAGAATTTGCTAAAAAACAAAACAAAGACCACGTGTTCTCACCGTCTCTTTATCGGCCTTGAGCTCGTCGATCTCCTTGTCCTTGGACTGCAGCTGCTGCTGCTGCTGCTCGATCAGGTCCAGCTGCAGGAGCAGGATCTGTCGGAGGCAGTTGGCCTGCGTGTGGGGGTTGGCGGGCGTCTTCCTGATGTTCCTCCACTTGCCCTCAGCGGACAGTTCGATGGACGCCGTGCCGAGGACGCCGGGGACGACCGCCCCCTTGGCGCTGTCGTCGGCGCCGGCGTCCTTCGGGTTATTGTTCACGGCCATCTGAGGGTTATCCATGTTGTCGACAGAGAGGGGTTTACCTTTCACCGGGGTTCCCTCACCCCCCATTGGTCTGACCGGGGACAAAACCCCCACAGTTTTAGCGTCTCCTTGAACGACTTCTGCGACCGTGGCAGCGAGGGCGACTTTGCTGGTCATGTAATTCTGGTCTAAGACCTCGGGTTTGTTCGGGATCTGGACGTCCCCCCGCGCGTCAGGACCATCTATGACCACGAAGTCACAGCGGGTCTCCCTCTTCAGGCTCACGGGGCTCACGGTGGCGGCGGCCCCGCCGTGCGTTCTGTCCAAGTCGATGGCGTCAGTGCTCTTCTGCTGCTTGGACGATCCCGTCTTTGGAAACAGCGTGGATCTCAGGGTCATGGCGGACGCACACACACGCGCACAAACTTGTCATCCTGCAACGCCTCCGCGATGCAATCCACCCGCAGCTATGTGGTTCCCATGTGAACTCAGCGGCGGGTGTCCTGCACAAATAAAAGAGGATATTTAGTTCTTCTTTTATTCTTTTATTTTTTGTTTTTTATTGTATATTACTGATCAGGGTTCCCACTCTTTTCTTAAAATCATTTTCCAGCTGCTACTTTATGACAGACATGTTATTACACCACACACAAATACTATACATCCCCGTCCCATTCATGCTTTGTTAGAAGTTGTACCTTATTTTGTACATTTAACCAGTTTGTTTCTGTGTTTATTCCTCTCTCTCATTCTCTCTGTGGCTCTAACTTTAGCTCTTACATGCTTAGAAATTATGACAAATTTATCATAGAGCAACACAAAACCACGCCCACTACAGCTCTCTGCTGCTCCGCTATCTGTCACTCAGCAGACGAGACTATATATAAGTTCAATACTGAAAATACTCTTATTGCCTCTAGTTTTCTTGTTAAACACTTTGTCTGAAAAAGTCAAACAAACAAAGCTCTGGTAGCTGAATGTGATTAAAAATGTTCCAGGACAACTCAAGCTTTCCCTGGACATTTGACTGATTTTTTCTCATTTTCCATGTGTTTTCCATGACTGAAGAATTGGACAATCATTTCCCAGGTTTTCCAGGACGCGTGATGTTTCTATCCTGTATATGACCTGTATAGGACCTCTCTCCTTGGGAGTCTACCACTATCCATCTGTTATGTAACAGACTGGTGTTGTGTTGTTGCTGCTGGACGGTAAATTGGGAGTTAGACTTGTGCACAGGTTGAGTTAACACTTGTAAAAACCGAGGGAAACTACAGGAGCAGCAGCAGCAGGAGCGAGCTGATCCATCCATCCAACTCTGCATGTCTGCAGCCCATACACCCATACACACAACCTTTATGCAATAACAAGATTTTGATTTGTGAACAACCACATGCATATATTTAGATTTTATTTACTGTGTATTATTAATATACTGTCAATGCACTTTATTTCTCCTCAGGAATTATATTTTTCTATCTACTATGTTGCCTTTTTCTTTTTACTTGGCTTCACTGTTTATTTATTTGGCATTATAACGGTTGCACTTCATGAAATATAGATTATTGTCATTGTTATATTATAAAACAACGAGATAACATTAACAACAAACTACTCTATTGAATCTTTTCCCTAAAAATCCCCCCTCCTCCTCCTCCTCCTCCTTTTCCACCACCTCCCTGGGTTTTTTTGAAATTCAAGCTAAGCTACATTAGCACCGTTAGCACGGCGATGCAAAGACAGTAAACACCCGAGACAAACTATCCTGGGTTAGTTAGATATTTAGCTCCCATCTGAGCTGTTGTTGTGAGTCAGTGTGTGTCTGTGTGTGTGTGTGCTGGACTCGGGAGTGGCTGTGTAAGGACACAGCTCCTCCATTTTGGTTCTGGCGGAATCATGAAAAACAATAACAGCTAACACAGCTAGGTGGCTAACAGCTAGCTAGCTAGCCGGCTAGTTTCACCAACAACAACAAAAAAATGCGCCACCTGAGCGAAGCGGCTCAACCCACCGCGTCCTAACACACTTAAAATAAACACACACACTCGTTTTCACAAACCTCAAATACATATATATGTGTGTTTGTGTTTATGAAGCTTACCTCCTCGACTATAATTCAAGTCCACCTGCAAAGTGACTTCATGTTCCCTCCTCAAGACTCGTTTTAAAGCGCCGACGACTGCGCATGCGCAATGAGCTCAGGCTGAGGCCATTTCTTGTTTCTGGTGCTGTGAAGGTTTTTGATGCAGAGAGATGAGGAGGAGCAGCGAGCAGCAGAGGGAGACCGAGGACTATGGCTCAAACTATTGCACAACTTTAATATAATTATATAAATAGTAATAATAAAGTTGATTTATAAAGCATTTTTCACAGACAAATGTCACAACGTGCGTTACAAAGAGCGAAGTAGACCACAAAGCAGACATAAAGTAATGATAGTAGAGCAAGTAAGTAAGCCTAAATAGTAGTGTTTTAAGTTGCTTCACCATTTGATAAAACTGTACAACTGGGTACACGTGACATGAGTAACATCCATAGAGATAACATCTCTTCTTGCTCTCATACAAATGACTGATTGTTTGCATTGATTCCTCAACTACTTTTTTTATGCACAAGAACCCACTGGGAAAATAGAGCTCAAACAGACTGTTGGATGTAGAATGTAGTAGTCGATTTTAAACATATTCAAACATATCAAATCGTAATTAAAAAAGGACAACATAAATGCAAAATAAAAAACAAACAAATCAATACAATAAAATAAAAATGTCAAAAGTTGTAATACTCGCCACGACTCCAGGGGTCGCTGTGAAACGGACCGTTGACGTCACCGACAAACAGGAAGTAGTGTATTTCCTACCAATCAAAATGGAAACAGTTGTACGGAATTTAGCTCAGATGTCCTGAAATTCTCCAGAAAACTTTTATTTTTAGACATTTCTCAACTTTCATAAACACTCGGTTGTGAATCTGATATGAAACGTTACCGGAGAAATTCGGTGTTGAGAGCAGAACCGTGAATGTCGGTGAACTACTGTCACTGTAGTAGCTAGGTTAGCTTCAAAAAGGCTAACGCTAAAGTTTTATTTACTTCATCAAAACTGAAGAAAAACAAAACACACACGTCGTTTAGATTTATAAATCTTTTTAACGTTGTGACCGGACAGCTGCCAAAATGCACCGGAGAGGCGTCGGAGCCGGAGCTATTGCCAAAAAGAAGCTAGCTGAGGTAAAGCTGATGTTCAACCAGATGTGTTTTTACTTCGTTTTAATAACGTTTAAATGTCTGACATGTGACTTCTCTTTACTTTCTATTCAGGCCAAATATAAGGAGAGAGGCAATGTTCTTGCAGAGGACCAGATTGTACAGGTGAGTCAATAAAAAAACACGTTTAATGAATCTGTGAAATCAAAATAGAGCTTCATCTGGAAAATGATGAAAAATCTGACAAGAAAAAATCTGGACTCACGTGTGAAATAAAGATAATTCACTTTTGCAATTCAACACTATGTTTCTTGACAAGTGTTTACATAATATTCCACAATATTTAGAAGGTGAAAAAAACGTTTATAGGCTAGATCCTGCTCAGTGTTGGTGCACAAATGCATACAATCTTTTGTTTGTTTATTTTCGTACAATTAAAAAAAAAAAATTGATTCAATTGTTTGTTTTGCTCCCAGATGTCCAAACAGCTGGACACCTTCAAGTCCAACCTGGAGGAGTTTGCCAGCAAACACAAACAGGAAATCAGAAAGAGCGCACAGTTCAGGGTTCAGTTTCAGGAGATGTGTGCCACCATCGGAGTCGACCCGCTCGCTTGTGAGAAGAATCCTTCAGTATAAAATCTGAATTATTTTTGTCATAGAATATACATTTTTAACATAAACAATTTCTCCTTCTTTTCCCCACAGCTGGTAAAGGTTTCTGGTCTGAGATGCTCGGTGTCGGTGACTTCTACTATGAGCTCGGGGTGCAGATCATTGAAGTGTGTCTGGCCCTGAAACACAGAAATGGAGGTGTGTGATTTGTCAATGAAAACTGGGCGATCAGCTATGCTTCAAGATGATAAATACCACCCATGCTTATTGCTTTGAAATCACCGTAACATCCTTTTTCTTCCAGGGCTCATTACTCTGGATGAGCTCCATCAGAGAGTCCTGAAAGGAAGAGGTAAATACGCCCAGGACGTGAGTCAGTAAGTATCGCTTATCTAATATATTACAATTAAAGAGTTCTCCATTATTGGTCGAAGCATCATATTGGGTTATTTAAATGTCAATATTGATTATAATCATGGCACATGTGCTTCTCAGAGACGACTTGGTGAGAGCCATAAAGAAGCTGAAGGTGATGGGGAACGGGTTCGGGATGATTCCTGTCGGTGGTTCTTACTTGGTGCAGTCGGTCCCGGCGGAGCTCAACATGGATCACACTGTGGTTCTCCAGCTGGCCGAGGTGAGACGCAGCTCCTGGGTTAAAGGGAGAGTTCAACATTTTAGCAAACTGGCCAATTGCCATAATCCCTACAGTCATAGCAGTAGGTTCGTTACCTTTAATTGTCGGTGCAAGCTATTTTTAGAACGGCGGAGCAGAGCCGCAAGCTGCTCAGAGCTACGCTACGGAGGCTCATGGGATTTCTTGGTTTCCCAAAATGTTGAACTATCCCTTTTAAACTGTTAAAAAAAAGATAAGTGTGGGATTTATTTTCCTGTGTTTATTTATTTTGCAGAAAAAAGGATTCGTCACAGTGAGTGAGATCAAGGAGAGCCTGAAATGGGAGAAGGAACGAGCGTGTCACGTCCTGGTAAGAGCACGTCAGACGCTTTACGACAGTTCAATGTTTGATCCCTGAACTCTGGACACAATATCTATATGTCTGTATAGAGTAAATGATTAACAGAGAAGTTATTTTGTCATGCAGAGCTACTTAGAATTGTGATATCATGATGAATGATTCAATGTTATTTAATCTTCTAATTAAAAACATTCTTCGTGGGGTTATAGAAAGTTTAACTCATGTGAACTCTGTAGGAAAAACCCTTCCACTCATATTTCCAGGGAAAACCCTCACTCTTATGTATCAATGAAAAAGAAAAACTCCCTTATTCTCATATATCCGTGAAAAAACCCCTCACTCTCCGTCTCGTACTCTCGTGTTTCCAGGATCACCTTCTGAAAGAGGGCCTGGCCTGGTTGGACTCTCAGGCATCCGGAGAAGCTCAGTACTGGCTGCCCGCTCTCTTCTCTGAGCTCACATCCCGTGATGTCACACCGGAGGAAGCCAATCAGATGACACCTTAAGAAAAAAAGAAAAAAGAAAAAAGGACGATGTGCTGGAGCTGCTGACAGTTTTAGAGACATGTTGGTAAACAAAATGTGCCTGGTGCTGGGACGGAACATGTGATGGAGTTGGCTGCTTCGGGAGGGGGGAGGAGGAGGAGGAGGGAGGAGGAGGAGGAGAAGGGAGGGGGGTAAACTCCCTCAGAGATCAGTTTCTGGACACGAGGAGGGAAATCTTCCCTCAGAGACCTCTATGCAACGAGTGCACTTATGTTTTCACTGGTGGCAGGAAGCAGCTCGACTCGACTCGACACTGCAGATGAAACTCGTAGTCATGGTTGTGGGTGTTTATTCATTGATGATGTCATTGTTTCATTCTCTCATGTGCAAACATAAACTTTTAAAGAAAAGACAACACAAGCTGCTTTGTACCCGTTCAAACTCCCATTTTATTTATTGCATCAACCCCCCACCGCTCCATTTTACATACAACAACAACATTTAAACATGATTATCAGAAATTCACTTGTTGCATCGCTCCGTCTCTCCAACAACATCCACATTTAAAAACAGATTAAATAAACAGTTGAATCAGTCGAGCCCTCTGTCCTCCGACGGCTCGTTAAGTGCAAAGCTAAACAGTTATGGTAAATGTTTATTATCTTGTGCCATGCTTTTATTTTAAATTACAAAGGCAGGATATCGGCATGTTTAAACATGTTTTTACTCATTTACTACAAACTACTCACGTCAGAGTCGTTAACCTGTGTTACTAATTAGTCATTAATTAGATTATCACTTGTTAAAGCACAAGCAAATTTTAATGTCTTTCTTATTAAATGGTTGTCAACAGTCCACACATACAAAGTGCAAGAGTTGCAGCATGATACACACACATCCAATGGACTGTTCACAGTGATTTAACAGAAAGAAAAAAACATTAATTGAAGTATTAATGAGACTTTTTCTACTTTTTATTTAGGTAAATCCATGCACCAGGGTTAAGACGACATTTATAAACTTATATTGATATATTAAGTTTTTATATTTGAGCTCCAGGTGTCTCTGCTGTGTGTGATAATGTGTTATAAAGCTCCTCAGTCACTCTGCTCTTCAAAATGAATTCCTGTTTGATGACACGATAACATCTGACCTACATAAACCAGGACCTGGTGTTCACTGTGGAGGGTTATGTAACACAGGCAGCTTCCACATCTCCATCTGAACTCCTGCTATCAGACTAAAGCTAAAGACTTATTTGCAGTAAATGAGTGTAAACATGCAGAAACATCAGCGTTGTGTGTGTCGTCCCGTCCGGTCCTGTCCGGTGCAGCAGCTCGCTCTCTCTCGGCTCTCACACCTCGTGGCTGTACACGTGATCCTCGAACACCGCCTGCTCCATGTTGTCACAGATCATGGTGCAGAAAGGACACACTCGGTGGCTCTGCTCGTGCTGCTCCAGTTCGTGTCGGGTGATGCCAGGGAATCTCTCCTGGCAGTGACGACACTCCAGCGACTGCTGCGCCGCAGAAATAGACCCGCGTTACGAGAGGTAACACAAGAGGCAGCGGATTAGGTTTGAAGTCCAGACTCAGAAATAAGCAGTAAACATCCCAGTCACCCTGTTATTATACTACTGATGGAAATGCTCTAATATGCTTTAGGCAATGTCCATAAAAGTGACATAAACTGATCCTAGATCTGCCTTACAGGACGTTATTTAACAAACTAGTAGCACTTTATAATGACTACACATCAATAAGCATGAGTTAAACAGTATTAAATACTTCATTCATCATTTATGATGCAACTTTCTACACTGATACTAATGTTTCACTCAACTAGAATAAAAAAAACCTGTTAATTCACTCATTCATGTCTGTATCGGTGCAGAATTAATGTTCATCTAAACAGTTTGTTTATTATTAACAGTCACTTTATTGATCTCCTGAACAACTGGTTTGTAAATTAATATAATGCTTAATTTATAAATGGTGAATCCATCATTTATTAAGGATGAAAAACAGGTTAATTAAAAACATTATAGATTAAATTAATAACATTTACAACTACATTTACTACTAAATAGTATCAATGTAGAAAAAACGCTTTACAAAGGACGAATTAAGTATTTAATAATGTTTAACTAATGCTCAATAGTGTGTAGTTATTTTAGTATCAACAAGTTTGATGTTTGTTTGAGTGAAAAAAACAAAAAGAAAGAAAGTTCTCACCTCTTCCTCTTGTTGTTCAGTCCCTGCAAGAAAAGAGAGACGTGTTAAAACCAGGTCGTTAAAACAATTTAGTATTTGTTCATGTTTTATTTAATGATGCATTTCATTATGGTTGGTTTTCTTAATGAATCAGAGATGAACTTAGAAGAGTTTCCATCAGAACCAGTTTCTCACCTATGGGCTCGTACAGATGATCCGAGTCCTCGGCCGCGTCCTGCTGCCACGCCGGCGTCGTGTCCTCGGCCGCCGAGGCGTCGTCAGGCTGCTCGTACGTGGAGTCGCCGGGCGGAGCGGCGTGCAGGTCGGAGTAGCCTCTGCGCAGCCCCTCCAGGTCGCTCACCAGTCTCTGACGGAATAAACAACCAGCATCAGATTAAAAAACAACAACAACACAGAGGAGACGGACAGATGTTTGATTGCGAGCTGTTTGCGTGGACGCACCTGGTTCTCCTTGAGGAGCTCGTCCTTCTCGTGCTGCTCCAGCCTCACCCTGTGCTGCAGATCCTCGATCGCCGCATCTTTCTCTGCGATCGACTCCCGAGCCTCGTTGAACAGCATCTGACAGATCAACATCCAGGAGACAAGCGTTTACTCCCAAAAAGTCCAAAAGTTACACGTGGATATTTCAGTTTTGCAACATTTCATTTTTCTTTGGCCTCCTCTTAGATCAGAGAAGATCCAGATGAATCTTTGATGAAATAAAATAAAATAAGACTCTTCAGACTTTACCTGAAATTTGCTGCACTTCTGTTCCTCCTCGTCTTTCATTGTGCACATGCTGTCCAGCTGTTTCTTGATGTGCGCCTGATCCTTCTCCAGATGTTCCAACCGCCTCCTGCCGTTCTTGGCGTCCTCCCTCTCGGCCGCCAGCTTGACCTGAGCGTCCTGCAGCTGTCGGGCCAGAGTCTCACACTTCACCTGCAGAGGAGGAGGAGGAGGAGGAGGAGGAGGAGACGACCAAACACCTCGTTACCTCTCCGCGCTCCGCCTCTAATCACCACGGTGACATGGTCTCGTTCTCACCTTGAGGCCGTCGTCCGGTCCGCTCGTGTCCTGCCGCGTCTCCTGCTGCGTCTCCAGCCTCCGTCTCAGCTCCTGGTTGTCCCTCCTCATCTCGTCCATGTCGTGTGTGACGCTCTGCAGCTTCTGCAGCTCGGCGCTCAGCCGCTCGTTCTCCTTCCTGCTGCTCTGCAGATCCACCTGCACCAGGTACGACACACGCCTCAGTCTCAGTTTTCTGTCTCCTTTGAGTTTATTTTTTATTTTTTTAGTAGTTGTTGTGTCTCTTTGCAGTTCTAAAGGAGTACTGCATCTCTTTCTTTCTCCTTCTCTCTCTTTAATTTATCATTTAATGGTATTTTGTGTCTCTATTTGTAGTCGTTTGGCTGTTCTCAGTCTTATTTTGGTCATTTTTAATCTCTTTTCAGTCATTTTGAGTCTAGTTTTCAGTAGTTTTATGATTTTTTAAACTGTATTTTGTGTTTCTTTGTTGTTATTTTGCAAGTTTTTCAAGAAACTCTCATATCTCTCTGTCTTTCATCTGTTTCCAGTCATGTTGAGTCTATATTTTAGTCATCTCATACTTCTTTTAATGGTTGTTTTGTGTCTCTCTGCAGCTCTTCAGGGCTTCTGCTTCTCTTTATGTTAGTCTCTTTCTGTCTTCATCTCTCTCTTGTCTCTCTTGAATGGACATTTTCTCTCTTTCTGGCTGTTTTATGTCTTATTTTGGTAATTTTTCTTGTCTTTTCAGTCTCTCTGTAGATGTTTGGTCTATTATCTTTGTCTTTTTACTGAGCTCTGAGACAATAAAATAACAATATATGTAAAATAAGTGTAAATTCTCAGAGCTATAGATGTTTTTGGTTTTTTTTACCTCCAGGATGTGGATGCTGTCTTTGGTTTTGACCAGTTCTCGTTCTGCCTCTCTCAGTTTGGAGTTCAGCCTAAAACGCATTAAAAAACATGATGATGATGTAATCAGTTCTCATATATAGTAATTATAGTTTACAGAGGGAAGCTCAGACTGGACTCACATGGAGATCTCCTCACTCTGGACGTCCAGCTTCTCCTTCAGCTCCTTGCGCTCCTCCTTCATCTGGTTGATCTTCTTCACAGCTCGGTCGTATTTCTCCTGACTCTGTGTCCGCAAATATTATGAAAAATGAGAATTATAACATTTAGAATAAGACGATTTATAGTCACAGAAGAATAAATATGATTAATTTTTTTTTTTATTTGGTTTTTTTTTTTTACCTCATGCAGACTCGCTGACCCGTCGAAGCTCAAACACTCGCTCAGTTTTCTCTTCTCGGCTTCGTTCTGTTGTTGAATCTCCAGCTGCTTCGTCGCCTGGACCTGCATCTCCTCCTGGTACAAACGTTACCTCACTTTCAGTTTTTCACAGTGATTTTAAAACACAGAATTTAGATTTGACGTGTAAATATATTTTTAAAAAACCTTTAAATTGTCCATTTCCTGTTGTTGCTGCTGCACGGTGCTTTTTAAGTTTCCATTCTCCTCCTTGATCTGCTGCAGCTCTCCGACCAGCTGACTCCTCTCTTTCTCTTTCTGCTCATTCTGCCCCTGAACAAACCCAACGACATCAAATATCAAAGTTCAGCTGCTATTTACTCATTTTACTCTGTTGCACAATAAACAAATGCGTTCAGTATCGTTGCACAGTGTTGCTGTTGTAAATCAGATAAGCCGACCTTCAGGACGGCGGCTTCTTCTTGTTGCTTCTCTAAAGCTCTTTTCAAGCTCTCCTTCTCCTCCCTGGTCTGATCCAGCTCCTTCTGCAGCTCGGCTTTCTCCCGGTTCCTCTGCTCCACCTGTTCAGCAACAACAAAGTCGAGTCAGTGCAAAGCTGTGTTTACTCTGGAGAGATACAGATCTGTTCACATCAGAGGTGGAAAATAAAAGTAGCAGCACCAATGCACTTAAAAAAATTATGTGTTAAAATCTTTCTTTCAGAGTAAAAGCACAAAAGCAGTTCCATCAAGTTTAGTTAAATTCATCCTTTCAAAGTAAAAGCACAAAAGCACTGTAATCAAATTTGGGTAGGGTTCTTCTTTCAAAGTAAAAGCACAAAAATATTATTATCAAAATTTAAAGTCTCATTGTTTCAAAATAAAATATAATGGAGTTTAATAAAGTTGTATTTTAAATATTATGACAATAATGTATTTGTTCCTTTATCTAAATCTGGAAAATCATTAGTTAATGAATTTAGTTGAGTAAAAAGTGAATTTTCTGCCTGTAAATTGTTGAAGAATAAAGTAAAAGAAAGTAAAATATCACAGAACAGTATGACAGCATAATAAAGTTTAAGTTTTTGAATTAAATCAATCATGTGAGATTTAAATGCTATCACTTCCCGTCTCTTATCTTATCCAATCCCCTCCTTTCCTGTCTAATCTCTTGTTTAGACCATCTCTGTTTTTCCTTCCAGATCTTTCTTGACGCTGCGGTCGCTCCGTACCTGCGTGGTGATGATGAGGAAGTCGTCTTCGGTGCTGCTCTCTGAACTTTGCTCCTCTGGCGTCTTGAAACAGAAAGGCGTGCTCGCTCCTCGCACCTGACACGAGCTGTCGACGTAACAGAACTGGTAGAACTCGATCTCGTCCTTCGGCAGGTAGTACTCTGAAGAGACAGACGGATATAGATTAATTATGAATTATTCAGTCTGTAACTGATGTTCAAAATTATTAAACTTAAGAAGATTTTTTTTTTACCTTTTCCCTTTAATCATTCATGGATATTGATTGAAAACTGTTGCAGATTAACTTTCTGTCAAGATAAACTCTATTTGCTTTCAATACAACACTGATTAACACTCTGTTTAGGTTGTGTACGTGTCAGTAGCCTATATGTTTTCTCACAGCAGATATCAACACACTCTTGTCTGTATTTTGGTTTACTGGACTTTAAAAGCATCATCAGCCACAGTCACAACTTCAAAGACTCATAGATTTAATTTAATAGTGTATCAGTTCTGGTTAATTATCATCTTTAATGGTATTATTTACATGTGTGCAGTGAGATGGAGGCAAACTCTTGATATGAGACCTCCTCTGTCTGCTCAACCTCCAGTAGATCACATGAAACAACAACTAAATCTGACCGTGTGATGAATGTGTGTGTCTGCAGATTAGATCAGATTTGTTCTTAACCTGTTTACACATCAGACGACCACAGTCACCGCTGCGCTCTGCTCCCAGTGTTCATTATAAACATGACTTTACAGTTTCAGCTGTAGTGAAACCAAAACTGTTTCTCCTCCTCACCCTTGAACGCAGCTTGCATGGTCACTGTCTCTTCTCCAGCTCCATCCTGACAGGGCTCCGCCCACACAAAGGTGTGGTAGTCCTTTGTTGTGCTCCACCCCACCTGTAAAAAGGAGAAGTTGTATTACTAAAAACATTCATGCATGGGCATTAAATCCACCACAGAAAGAGACTCACCTTGAAGATGCCCACCCAGTCCCTGCTGTTGGGCTTGTAGGCTGCACCGAGGCTGTAGCGGCAGGTGATGTCGGTGGCCGGTGGGTAAGAGTGCGGGATGTCCGTGAACACCACCTGGGAGTAGGTGCAGGAGGCCGCCGAGGGGTCAGCTGCTGCCTCTGAGGGTTTCTCCATGCTGCAGGCCGCGGCTGCCAGAAAACACATAAGACATGATGATGATGATGAAACAACATCTGAGAGTGAGTGAAGACAGCAGCTGCTGCAGTCAGGCCTCAGCGCTGACAGGAAAAAAACAACACCAATGTGTTTTCATTGGCTTCCCACTTCCTAAGGTTAGACAGGTCTCTTGTTTGTTTTGTTTATCTGAGCTTTTGCGCACTTTAAATTCAGCGCTCGCTTCTTTTCAACCTGATTCTGCACAGATTGTTAACTTTAAATCACTTCGTGTCAATAGTAACACTCACTCCGACTCTACAACCACTTCACCTGTTATTGACATTTTATCTATGATAATAATAAAAGTTTTATAGGCAGTTGTCGAGAAACAATAGCGTCAAAAATAACAGAAACCGAAAGTAATCTACACAAAGACCGTAAACAAGACATTAAATATAGTTTATACCTGATAAATAACAACAATTAAAGCTCAAGCTTCTCTTATGAACCTAACACGGTGATAAAATATTGAGGTAAAAGTATCAAACTTACAGATTTACAGTCTCTTGTGACAGCGCCGAAGTGATCACACCGCTGGCCCTGGACCTGACTGTGCTGCCTTCACGGTCCCCTCGGATATTTGTACTGACAGTTCCCAAGTACGTCACAGTTTGGAGAGGGTAGCTACACTATTATAATAAATATCTCCAAAATAAGCCTTTTGTTTTCTGAAATAAAGTAAATATTGCAGTAACAAAAAAATAAATACTCTTACTCATAAAGGTTTTCAAATTATTTAGAATCTGAATTAATTGTTTTCTCATATTTGATGTGTCACCTGTCTTGTTTCCGATTGTCTTAGAAGTCATCATTGCGTGCTGTATTATGGGAAATGTAGTCCAGTTTGAAAGCAGACATTTTTTGCTCCTTAACCGCAAAGACCACAAGAGGGAGTCAAACTCCTCCTCATCCTCATGTGTAAATCTGTAAATATAGTAAAACCTGAGTAAAACGTACAACCACTAATAATACTAATGATAATGATAATAGCCTAATAATAAATTATGTAATAATTAAAGTTGAATCCAAAAATAATGACAGTGAAAGCTTTTCTTTTTTTTTTTACTATTAAAATTTAATTTAAAAACGTTTATTTGCTTTCCTAAAAAAAAACTAACAAATCCCGAAATTAAACTGTGTAGCAATTTTATTAATTCCAACACAAATGATATTGAAAATGTGAAAATAAACAAACCATTTGATAGTCTGCTGTGCAATCCAAGAATACAATAATGACACCAAACTAATTTGTAAAAAAAACAAACAGATAAATTGAAATTATATTTAATTTCTTAAAGTATCCCAAGGTATGACACATAATATTACAGCCTCTCGAATGACTGTGGGTGCCCCAGGCGAAAATGAAAAGAAAAAAAATGTTATTTGACCTCAAACTGACCCCCTACTGATGTTTTAATATAATAGCTCAGTGGATATTCTTCACCATTTTCTGACTCATTCACGTGCTATTAAATAACACACAAAAATGATATATTATTTAATTTTTTTTTCCTCTCAGAGTGACTTCTCTTCATGTTCTGTCAGCATTATCCGGTTTTAATGGCCCGTATGACCTGGAAACCACCTTACCTGCACGGTCACGGTGCAACCTGTGGATCAGCCTGGTGGTGTGGTGTGCCTTTTCTCATCGGTGAGCCAACAGCCAATCAAAGACAGGAGCTCTCACACACTCGGTTTGTGATTGGCTGAAAGCTGAACGGGCTTCTGGGACATGTGTTATGTGTGTGTGAGTCGCATTCATTCATGTTTACATACAGCTCCACTTTGCCACGAGCCGAGACCACGACCCAACGGTGACGGAAACCGGCGACGCCACAGAACAGGAGCCCGGTCGGTTAGAGAGATTCACCGGAAACAAGAGAAGAGGACACACTTTATTTTTTGTACCGGTAACGTCCGTTTCTTTTTTCTTTTTTTTCTTTTTTGTAAGCCGTTTACAAGTTGGTAGCACTAGCTTGAGACTGTTACTAAGGAGCAGTCGGCATCGCGTCACCATAGCAACGACAGTGCACGTTATACGTTACGAGCCGTTAGTTTTTAGCTTCATGTTTGCTCTATTTTTATACAGATACAGACGAAATGAGACGTTTAAAGTGTGTCAAACGAAAAAAAACCGATGTGTTTTCTTCAACTAATTACCTTAAATTCGATCAAACTTAGGTTTTTAGGTGTTTTCTGTCTGTTTCTTTTAAATGAGTAACGTTAAGCTACAGTTAGCTAACAGATACTTTATTGATCCCACAGGAAATTCAAGTATCCAGTAGCGCACATTCATAATGATATAATAAGGGAATGGTGGAGCAAAAATAAAAACGTAGATAAGAAAAAAACATAGCTACACTATTGTATACATCCATATAAATTATGTACATCAATATGTTTTGAATAAACAGTGACATCAATATATGTTCCAACATAACTGTAAACATCCCACATACAGTTACAGGAAGTAAGTACATTTTCCCACGTACTGTACTGAAGGTGCTACTGGGGTTCAAGTCTTGTTATTAGGCCCCTATTGACCTCCATTATACCAACAACCACTGCTAATGAACGGTAACTGTTATGTAATTAAAATAAAACACAACTTTATTAGAGGTGCTGTTAACCTATGTAACCTATCTAAATCAAATAAACAGTAGTACCTGCCAATATTTGACCAATAATCATCAGGGTGATTTCTATAGGTTCATCCTCTAGCTTTTAATACCATCTTACATTTAATCAAATGACTTTACTCAGTGTGTTTTGTTGTTTTGTCAAGGTTCGTGTAATGGACCACAACTACACATGCCGTTATAATGTGTTCATATTGTATTTATGTAGTTAGTTGTACAATCAAGACATTAAAATGAGCCTCGTCTCTAATAACAACAGGATTAAATGGTGTCATAGTGTTTATTGTTAAGATTTTAGGTGCAGTCAACATCCAGTCATGTAATGGATGTTAATTTGGCCTTTTGTTTTGTTGTGTTTAAATGACAATTGCTCATCCCAGGGAGCAGGACAGACATTTCCTAATCACCAATATTAAGAATTTATTGTACTTAAAAAAAAAGTAAACAACAGCATTGCCTTCCTCATTTAATAACCTGAGATCTTTTTTTAATATGCTAATGATTCCTCTTTGCCTTATTTAATATCACTCCATAAAACCACATTATCCTCACATTAAAATATAATTGCTCTTCCCTGTAATTAAAGATTAAATACCTGCAAATGCCAAGTGCTTGAAGCTCAGCAGGTGATCTTTAAAGCATCATAAGGAAGACAAAGGGTAGATAAGTAAGTATGGAAGCGTGTAAGATGTCAGCTAATCAATAATTAATGCTGATTGACTGATTAATCAAGCAACCAGTGTTTGCCATTGTGTGTCATTCTACCACCTCGTTATCATCCAGCCCCGTTTTATCTGATTGAAACCTGGTTGGCTGCCACGGCATCTTGGAAACTTAATACACATGTTGCCTCGTTTATCTGCTTTCTGTTCCTCTTTGCCAACCTTTCTTTCCCCTCTCTCGCTGTATATTTAATGTCTTCAAGCTGCAGGTGCTGCATTTCATCTTGGCCGAGGAGATGGATGTCCAGCCTCCAGTCTCCAGTCTCTTACACCTGCGACACTTTTCAGCACAGATTTAAATTTAACAAGTCGAGGTGTTGAAAAGCACTTCTCCTATTTCATTGGACAAATATCAGGGATTATCCCTCACTCCACTTGCTCCCTGCTGAGGTCACCTGATCATTTTCCCTCCATCGTGTCGAAGGGGGATCAGGTGTTTGTCCCCATAGTTTTCTAATTGGTCACCAGATCCACCGCCGGGCCCTGCTGCTTGAGTGTGTATACCTGTAAGTCAATCTGAAGCGAAACCCTCCTTGTGATGATGCTAATCTTCCCGTGTCTCCAGAGGCAGACGCTGCTGCACTGAAGCTGAGATGTGGCTCTTCGGTTTTATCTGCCCTCGAGGGCGGCAGCGTCTGTAAAGGCCCTTAAAGACCACGACTGGACTCCCAGGACCAAGCAGGCGTGAGACAGAGCAGAGACAGAAGGGGGCAGCATCTTCCATCACCTTCATCCACACAAATGTAGGCTTAACTATGTAGGTGAGTGACTGTCACTTCTTCAGATCATGTTTGTAAGTTTTATTCAGAACACTTATAGCTAAAACTAATGCAGTTTAATCAATACCCCAGTCAACATTTTATTTTAGAGAGCTGCTGATTCAACTTCAGGGTCAATTATGTGCTGCGTGATTGTGAGACGACTTTTTATTGATAACACATGTGGGAAATTCGCCTGTAAAGACGTACAGGACATGTAAAATAAGGAATAAAAATATGTATAAAACAAAATGTACTGTTACAAAATATTATTTAAATAGAGAAAAACTACATGTTTGGTCGAAGAAAGGTGGGAAAGAGGTATTTCTAATATTTTGACCACACATCCGTGAGATTGTTAACATTATAATAACCTGCAGGAATACGATTTTAAACAAATAGTTAATCAGTAGAAAATAAATTAGATTACAGAATAATTTACCATAAGTGATTTAGTGAATCAGGATATATTTATTAACAAAATAATTGATAAGTTAAAATGAAAATTAGCACTTTACAAGAGAAAAATAAGTGAGCCATAATAATGTCATCATTTATATGTTTTTATATTCACGTAAATTTAAAGTTCAGTCTTTCAGACTTAAGATAAATACATTACACATCTACAGCAACAAGAGTTGGATGACAGAAATAAGAGTCTATCCCAACAAACAACTGTTACGCAATTTCTTCAAAGTAGGTTAGACGGTGTTAAATGTTGAATGTTGTGACATCAGGTAATCACCAAACTCGTTGCTAATGAGCCTGGTCATTGTTGGCTGAGGACAGGTAACACAAAGGTGTGTTAGGTGTTTTGCACGCTGAGGGACGACCTGGGAGAAATCCTCTGCAGGGACGTAACTGTAACTGTAACTGTAACTGTAACTGTAACTGGAGCCGGGCTGAGGTCAGTCGGGCGTCTCGGGCCCAATGTGAAGCTCACAGTTCAGGGCCAGGATTATCCAGATCACTGGATCAGAATACCGTTACCTAGCACCATAACCTCCCACTGTGTACCTGGGATGTACCTCCTTAATGCCCCCGCCCTCCACCACCACGATCATTAGCAGGAATTAACTTGAACTCACCTTCACCCTCACACCAAGACACCAGATAGGAGATCAGCTGAGACGCTGCTGTGGTGACCGGTCACTGTCGTGCAGACGGATTTACAGACAAGGAATTAAACTCACCTGCTTTTATTCGGATAAACTCAAATTGTCAATAACACTGGACAAAGACTTTTAAGATAATTAATGTCACAACAGCTCTGGAAAGTATGTGGGGTGAAATTGTGGAAAATGTCTAGAGAAGGAGCTCAAAAATAACACAAACATAAAACTGTTAATAAATAAATGTCTTCTTTTTTCTTATTTTAATATGTTCGAAATCTATCAATCTATCAAAAGTTGTCGTGTTGAGCCACCACTTAAACCCAGACTGAAATATCTCACCATGAAATTTGTTCCAGTGACTCTCAACCCTCCTGAGGATTTATTGCAATAACTTTGGTGACTCTCATTAACTTGCATTATAACAAAATAGCTGCACAATTATGGGCTACTTAGTGTTTAATGTGGCGACATGAAGACATTAAAACATCAAGCACAGTCTGGTTCAGTGAAAGTCTATTTGAACATAGAATAAAAGAAGAACAAAAATAAAAACAATGCAAAAATAAATAATGAAACTTAAAAATTATTTACGTTCGAAAGGGGAAGGAAGAAGCCAAAGATTATTAAATCCCACAACTTCACCCTATTCTAATTCCAATATACACTAAAATAAGTTATAAAACAGTAACAATAGTATGATATTAAATATATATATGGCCACACATAAATACACACACACACACATATAGTCACAATGAATCAAACAGTCCTAAAACCTCCGTATGAGCCGTATCAGTGGTTGTTTACCTCTGTGACAAGCCAGTGAAAAACAGCGCAGCGTTACACTGAATGTACTTATTCCTGTTCGGATTAATTCCCCTCTCTCTATTGTTGTCGTATTAACCACTATTTGTATCCGTCCTGCCACAATAACTCTTGAACGCC
Organism: Decapterus maruadsi; assembly: GCA_030347415.2. NCBI lineage: Eukaryota > Metazoa > Chordata > Actinopteri > Carangiformes > Carangidae > Decapterus > Decapterus maruadsi. The sequence continues at coordinate 3,077,334 of CM064888.1, read as the reverse complement.
GGCGTGTGACAGCGCGCCGACAGCCGGGGCACTCACCTGATGAGAGAAATGGAAACGGAAACATGACTCCGTGCTGCACTTACAGCGTGTACTTTGTTCTGTTTGATTGAATTTCACCGAGAGGCCGCGCGGCAGCAGCAGCAGTACATCCCATTAAAGAAGAACTATGTAAACGAGGAAATGAGAGTTGCAAAATGAAATGGGCATAATTCGTCTTTGTTTTTTATTTTTTTGTCGACACTATAAGTTTTTTTTGTGTGTGTGTCTGTGCATCTGTTCATACTCATTTGTCTTTGTTCCCAACACATCCAGGATGGCACTACCTGTGGACAGCCCCGATAGGAACGACGAGGAACATAAACATGAGGGAGAGGGGGAGGGAGGGGAGGAGGGGGATGAGGGCGAGAGCCACGCCGAGGTCTGCACCACCCACACCCTCACCCGCCGCCGCCGCCGCAGCCCGCCGCCTGCCACCAAGAAGAAGAAGAAATGCAAGAGGAGGTACTTTACTGCTGGAGCTCCTCCATTTATTCTCGTGCACTTATTTCCCTCTGCAGGTATATTAACCACCGAGCGCCCCGCCACTTATGATTTCATAACGTGTCCTGGAGGCTCTCAAGTTTTTTGTTTTCCCATTTGTCCTCATAATGCCGAGGGGAAAAGGAGGATGAATGAAGTGGCGGTGGCGTCTGTAGGTCCTTGCAGCAAAGCAGATGTCTGTCCCTCTGTCTGTGTCTCTTCTCTTCCAGATGACTGGTCATCAACCTCGCCAACTGCAAATACGAGAGCGGTACGTCAGCTATAAACGTCTGTCAGCGCAGATGTCTGTGGTCATTTCTTCATAATCGGCTGCATCTTTAGTCATGTAGAGATGATTAAAGTAAATGCAAATGTGGCCAAAAGTATGTGGTGTCCAATTAAAGGGACTCTTAAAGGGATAGTTCAACATTTTGTCAAATTGGCCCATTGCCATAATCCCTATAGTTTTAGCAGTAGGTTCATTACCTTTAATTGTCAGTGCAAGCTGTTTTTAGAACGGCGGAGCAGAGCCGCGAGCTGCTCAGAGCTACGCTGCTCTTGGGTTCCCTCATCAAACTCATCAAATACACAATCCAATAACTGCAAAACGCTCTGGTGGACAAGTTGTCACCTGCACATTCACCACGCTAAGAGATAATAACAGAACGCTATCACACAGAGTTGTTTTAGAGGCAAATGCAGAGACTGCTTGCTGGAAAACGGCCCACGACGCATCAGCGGTTATGCATGAATTTACCTCAAAAACAACTCCGGATGAGTTTGATGAGGGAACCCAAGAAATCCCATAAGCCTCCGTAGCGTAGCTCTGAGCAGCTCACTGCTCTGCTCCACTGTTCTAAAAATAGCTTGCATCTAAAAAAAAAAATGTCTGTTTTTGCCTCAGTGCGACGAGCTGCTTACAGATACGGCCTCAGAGAGCCGCAGGCGGAGAACGACGACTGGACTCTGTTCTGGACCGACTGCTCCGTGACTCTGGACCGTGTGAAGGACCTGAAGCGTTACCAGGTATCAGACCGACCGCCGCCGCATCACTGCTCACTGCTCAATGCCGCGGTCATCACGTACTGTACGGATAATTAAACTGAATTCTCATCACTGTGAGATTAGATAATTGTCCAGTGATTCAATCTTTACATATCGTTTTAATTATCCGTAATATGTTTACACATGAAAGTGTTTTAGCCTGTGACAGATTTGCCGTCTAATTGGGTGAGTCGGTGCAGAAACTACTGAGCAAATTAATACCAATGTCGTCTCATTAAATAAAACCAAGGTGGATCGGTTTATTTATTTATTTAGCGTCTAGTCTTGCACATAAAAAAAAATCCAAAGTACCGTCCTGATAGGTTCACTGATTACTCCCCATATAAACACCATCGCCTGCGTTTTAATGTGTCTTTGCAGAAAATCAACCACTTCCCAGGGATGAGCGAGATCTGCCGCAAAGATTTACTGGCCAGAAACATGAACCGCATGCTGAAGCTTTTCCCCAAAGACTACAACATCTTCCCCAGGACGTGGTGCCTCCCCGCAGAGTCAGTTTTGGGTTTTTTTCTGCTTATTGATGCTTTGAGTTGTTTCTCATTTAGTTTTGCTGCCTCTCAGGATTTTAAAGGAGACATATTCTGCCCCTTTTCCACAAATTAAAATAGTTCCCAGGTGTCTTAAAGACGTTACATGCTTCAGTCAAAATACCCCAAGGATCAAACGTCACAGCTCTTTTCATTCTCTCAGAACAGCTGGACAGTGCCTGTCCCTTTAAATGCAAATGACTGCTTGCCCCGCCCCCTCTACTGGTACCAGGTAGGGGTGGGGTTATGCAAATTCAAAAGGTAGCTGAGGGAACAGCTCATAAAACCACATGGATTTCAACCTAGGGAGCCTGGAAATTACAGATATTTTTTGTAAATTCACGCATTCTAGGGGCTGGAGGGCAAGACAAACACCCAAATATACGTTAAAGAGCCTTCAAAAAGTGATATTTCCATAATATGTCGCCTTTAACTCCTCATCTGATGATCGCACACTTCACTCTGCAGCTACAGCGACTTCCAAGCTTACACCAGGGCCAAAAAAAACAAGACGTACATCTGCAAGCCAGACACCGGGTGCCAAGGCAAAGGCATCTTCCTCACCAAATCCAGCAGAGACGTTCCCCCGGGAGAACACATGATCTGCCAGGTTTACATCTCCAGGGTGAGAGACAGTCTGTGAAGAAACACACAAACAACAACAACAACAACAACACAGTCTAACACACACAGTCTAATGCTTCTGTTTTTACTCCGCAGCCTCTCATCATCGACGGCTACAAGTTTGACCTGCGTATTTACGTGCTGGTGACGTCATGCGACCCGTTCAGCATCTTCATGTTCAAAGAGGGGCTGGCTCGCTTCTGCACCACACGGTACAACGAGCCGTCACACAACAACGTGGTGCGTTTAAAGGATCATAGAGTCTGGAAGTCGAATCCATCCATGCAGACGTTATGTAATGAGCTTTACAGGTTTTATTCCTCTGGGCCTTAAAAAGCTCCACATGGTGTTTCCTCCTGTGTCGAACTGCTTTTGGAAAATTACAACATCAGTTTTCTGTTCCTTTAATTTTTTATCGGTGCATGTTGTTTTGAGATTGGCGGGGCAGAGACGTGAGCTGCTCAGTGAACACAATGGAGGTGAACGGTACAGGTCCAAGGCCCTCCTCTAGCAAAAAATATAAAAAGCCATACAACCCACACGTAAAGGCAAATATTTGCAAATATTTCTATCTTGTCTCTGATGTCTCTGTCCTGTGTCCTGTGTCTTTTTTTTGTTTTCCGATCAGGAAGACGTGTGCATGCATCTCACCAACTACTCCATCAACAAAAACAGCGAGAACTTCGTCCGTGATGAGAACATCGGCAGCAAACGGTAGAAACGTCCTGTGACTGATATTCTGACGTCACTCAACACTCAACATCCAGTGGTGCAGTCTAATGTGTTGCACTGTTCATAACCTGTATCACAGAGATCAGGGGTGTGAAACTCATTTTAGTTCAGGAGTCACATCACTTTCACACCTGTCTTCATGTAAACCCGGTGTTTTGTTGTTTGTTCTTGTTGCGTAGAAAGCTCTCGACCCTGAACAGGCACCTGGAGTCCATGTGCTACAACATGGAGAAGCTGTGGAACGACATCGAGGACGTGATCATAAAGACTCTGATCTCGGCTCACCCCATCCTCAAGCACAACTACCACACCTGCTTCCCCAACCACACCACGGGCAGCGCCTGCTTCGAGATCCTGGGCTTCGACGTGCTGCTGGATCAGCGCCTCAGGCCCTGGGTGCTGGAGGTGAACCACCTCAACTCCTCTGTTTAATATGTAACACAACACAACAGCCATAAAACACTCAGACTCGTTATTTTTTGTCCTTGACAGGCAGAAAAGTATCAATAGGAAATTTTTAACCTCTTAATATTCCCGCCCTATTGTATTTCACTGTCTGACAGCTTCACATATTTCATGTATCAGCCGGTTCCAGCTCTTTATTGGAGCTTTATGATGTTTACACTGAGTTAAATATTCAAACACAGACCTCCATGTTGTTAAAGCTGCATCGTTCCATCAACACTTTGCCGATGTCTCACACAACATTTTATACAGAGTTTTACCCGATTCCAGCCACGTGTGGAAACTCTAAAGCAAATAAGTTTGTTCAATAACTGATATCAGATGTCTGGTGTGCATCTTCACTGGCCGCACGATTCAATTTGAATACGATTCACAATGCATTTCGATACATTACATCCTCAGTTTTCTCTGCTGCCACACATGGCTTTTTCATGAATTAACATAAATAGTCAGATAAATATAGTAACTTTTTATTTACACAAAATTAAACAGAAAATATCATTTAAATGCATTTCCATTATACAGCAGCTTCCGTGGAGTCTGAACACACAAAGAAAAGAAAAGGTCTAATAGTCTCCTTAAAGGTGCACCTGTTAATTTCTCAAAAACATAATGTAAATCTTAGCATTGTGCTTTAAAATAAAATAAATCACTCTCTTGAATTAATTATTTGAATTTAAAACCCCTAATATATATACGTATATATGTGTGTGTCAAGGTGAACCACTCGCCGAGCTTCACCACCGACTCCCAGCTGGACCGGGAGGTGAAGGACGCGCTGCTGTACGACACCCTGGTCCTCATCAACCTGGGCGCCTGCGACCGCCGCAAGATCACCAAGGAGGAGCGGCGGCGGGTGAAGGACCGGCTGCAGCAGCATCGCTCCAGAGAGGCCAGGTGATGAAGGAGGGAGGGAGGGAGGAAGGGGTGAATGTTTCCCCCCCAAGGTCACACGTCCTGCAGACACTGTACTGTAGCTGAACTGTGTGCAGGCGACTGTAACTCTGTGTGTTTGCTCCCCAGGTCGGAGGAGCTGCGTCAGTGCCAGGCGGCCACGATGGAGCAGATGGAGCGCTACGAGGCCAAGCACCTGGGAGGCTTCAAGAGGATCTACCCCAGAGAGGGAGGAGACAAATACGACAAGTACTTCAAACACAGCAGCTCGCTCTTCCAGGAGACGGCGGCGTCCAAGGCCAGAGAGGAGTGTGCCAGGTACCTGCAGCAAGCACAGCGCACGCCACATCACACACACTGCAGGATGCTGGGACACAGTTACAGACATTAAACCTGTGACTCACAGAGATTTGACAGCTCAGAAATATCTCAATCTGGACCAACTTACATTACAAAACCAAACCAACCCCTCTTTAAAACCTCCTCTTACCATAATATGAGAGCGCATGTGAATGAATACAAGAGTTAAAATCAGTTCTTCCTCCTGTTTCTAACCAATAAACAATAATAATATTCCTTTACATCACTAAAGAGGAGGTCACATCCAGTCACTTTCTCCTCCTCTTCTCTTATAAAATGTGCAGCGTATCTTATTAGGATGTTTCCTGAATACATACGTATCAATCAATGCACTAATTAATGACTTAAATGGATTATGCAGAAATAACACCCTCAACATTTCCTCTAATTATAAATTCAGTGTGTTTCCTCCTCCTCTGCCCTTTACTGTTGGTCGTTAATAATGTACGAGACCTGAGCTCCACGTGCACCCAGATAAGTATCGTACACATTCGCAAATAGGTGGCTATAAAATATGTCTGTGGGGGATCTGTGTGTGTGTGCGTGTGTGTGTGTGTGCAGGACAAAGGACAAAGAGGCTTCAGCTCTGGATGTTTGTTTGTTTATATATAAAGACTGTAACATAAAGACAGAAGCAGACCTGGATCAGTCTCCCAGGTGTAATTATTAACAAACTTCACATTACACTGAAAGCATGAATTAAACAAGACAATGATGAGCACACACACACATATTCTTTTCTTTTTATTATCTTTTTCTTTCAGTTAACAAAGAAAAACTTAAATACAGAATAATCAATGTGATAAAGTAAAAAATATGAAATAAAGAAATAAAAGAACAACTACTAATTCAAATAATTACATGAGGTTTCAGTCAGAGGAAACATATGCACTAGGTACCATAACAACAACACGTGTAGACTGAGTACTTACTTACTATTGCATGTCTATATTTAGAAACAAAGACAACGAGGAGTTCATTACAAGGATAAAAAACATAATAAAAATCTATAAGAAACATATTTTCTCACACATATTCTACTGTATTTGGCTTCTTCTTCTGTTATTTATTGTTATGTAACAATGAGATTTTAATTTAAAAACTGCATATTTGAGTTTTAAGCTCAGGATCACAGTAGGAAGAAACATAGAAATGTAAATATAAACTGTTCCGGCCTCATATAGAAGATAATAAAGGCCCAGTGCACATTAATTAATCAGTAATAATATCCCTGTAATGTAACGTATATCCATATTTAATGCATGTGTGGGTGAAAAAGATTCAAAGGAGACAAAGATTAAAAAAAGACGAATGGGTTTAATTATCAGTTAACGATGTGAACTCATCAGAGACGGAGCCTCAACAAGTTTCTCTGTTTGTTTTTGTTCAGGCAGCAACTGCAGGAGCTGCGTCTGAAGCAGGAGCAGCAGGAGCAGCGGGAGCGGGACCAGAGGGGGGGGCGGAGGAGAGACCTGCAGGGGGAGACGGCGGGGGAGAGAGCCAAACCATCGTCACTACCTCTACCACCACCGCCGCCGCCGCCGCCACTGCTGCTGCCACTACGGCAACCGTCAGCCCCACCGTCCCCCCCCTCCTCCTGCTCTCACAGCAGCCTGGAGACGGTGAGTTAGAAACACGCAGCGACCGCAGGCGACCAGCAGGGGGAGTCGAACCTGCTCCTGATGGATGCTTCATATCCTGCCTGACCCCTCATACTCACACTAAATGTATATTTACCCAATTTAGATTAGAGCAGAATAATATTCCTGCTGATAAACTTTTATTGGACGTCGTCTCTCATTTTAAAATTCAAATATGTTTTATTGTCCGGAGCCGGAAAAGGAAGAAGGAGCGATCGGCGTTATCAAGGTTACCCTCTGACAGTAACTGCTAATATATTGTAAATACACACCAGTGGCTACATATACGGTCGGGCAATAAAAACAAATTGAATCAAACGCCCCCTCTCTGTTTCTCTGCAGCCGCTGCTGTCCAGTCGGTCGCTGGATGCTGAGGCGGCGGTCCGAGAGCAGCAGCAGCAGCAGCAGGAGGAGGTGAAGGAGGAGGAGGAGAAGGAGGCGGCAGCAGAGCGGGAGGAGCAGGAGCGGCGGACGGCGCTGCTCCGCAGGAAGAAGCTGCTGCAGGACCTGGGGGTGGTGGACCAGGTCTACCAGCTGCTGCACGGCCGCACCGAGGGAGGGCGGGCGGCCCAGCAGGACGACAGGGACGGCTGCAGCCACGGCAACGGGACGCAGCAGCAGCAGCAGAGACAGGTGAGACAGGAGGACAGGTGACTGGTCCTCTACAGTCACATGGTCTCCGTTTCCTCCTCGGTGATGTGAGTGTCTCTGTTTCAGTTGGAGGCTCTGACGCAGTTCCCCCCCAGGACGAAGCCGCAGCAGCCGAGCAGCACGCAGGTCTCACGACAGGTAAACACACACACACGCTCAATATGAACAGATATGGTCACATCTGTCTCCACATCTGGTTTGTTGATAAAGAGCAGAAGCTGCTTTCACTGTTAAAACAGAAATAATGTCTTCTGCAAAAACCTTTGTCTGTTACTGATTTTAACTTTTTATTTTAAGATGAAATAACATCATTTTCTATATTTATATTATAAATTATTTTTATTTGATTTGCTGATTGTCTCTATTAGGGTTATACTGTATGTATACAAATGCAAAAACATTTACATTCCCTGTGTCCACAGTGACATCTGCAATTTATTGGTTTGGTCCAAAACAAGAAAATTAATTTTCTGTTGTTTATGAAAAAGAAAACACAGAAATCTGTCAGAGGGTGAAATATCAGAATATTTCAATATAATATATAAACAAATGAGGGAATATTTGGCTTTTTTGTTTGGAAAAAAATCCTACTAAAACCATTAATCAATTATTAAAATTGATTTTATATATATATTTTTTCATATTAATTTTCTTTCAATCGACTCATTAATAGTTGAATTCTGTAGAAGTGTTGGTTTTAACACTGACGTGTGTGAATCAGCTGCTCTGTGGGTAAAAGACGACAAACAGCATCAAATTATTGTCGGTGAATTCATACTTATTAACAATTAAATAATAATTATTATAACTTGTATTAATTATTGATCCTTTATCTCTGTTTTCTCAGCAGCAGCTCGTCCACTCCCTGAGGCCCCCCATGGAGCAGCAGGAGCCCAGGGGCCGCCGGAGAGCCGGGGACGTACGGAGGACCATCAGCGCCAAGCGCACACACTGGCCAGGTACACAGTACACATCTGTACACACATCTGGACACACATCTGTACACACAGCTCTGCTCTCTGCTGCCGTGACGTGACAGGAAACAGAAACGTTCACACTGTTTTTCTATTTGTAGATTTTTTTTGTATAAAATATTTTTAAAAAACATGTTATGTTCTCTACTTTAAAAACAAAACAGTTTTTTTAACATTTCATATCAAAACTACTTTCTTCATAAATTAAAAATTATAAGTGTTAAGAAGCTGCTCTCAGCATTTAGCATCACAAATATTAAAATAATATTCAAATAATTCAGTTTTTAATTCTTATTATTGCTGTTTAATAATAAAGGAGTTGCAGCTTTATTATTATTATTATTATTATTATTATTATTATTATTATTATTATTATTATTATTATTATTATTATTATTTTTATTAATAAACACATCATTAAAACCTGAGTGAACTCTTCCTCTCCGTATTTTCTCCTCTTCCTCCTCCTCAGTCGTCTCTGTTGCCGTGAGACAGGACAGCCGGAGCAGCGTCCTCTCTGACCCGCGGTCCCGTCCCGGCGTCCCGCTCGTAAACCACCACCACCGCCCCCCCGGCCCCGGCCCGGCCCCCGCCGCCCCCGGCCGCGGCCTTCGCTGCGCCTACATGTCCCACGACCCCGCCGCCCTGCAGAGCCTGCTCGTCATCTCCACCCGGGCGCCGCTGGTCCGCAGGCCTGGCTTCTCTCACATGGTCCACAGCTCGTCCCGCAGAGCCCCCCAACACGGAAAAGGGCAGTGAAGACCCCCCCCCACAGAGACCTCATGACCCCTCAGAGACCAGCAGAGTCCAGATCTGCTGCTGGAGGCCGACGCTCCGACCCTGAAGAGACCGAGGCCTGACGCTGTGACAATAAACTAACACACTGTCTTTGAACGCCTCGTAGGTTTTATACATGTGACACCTGCAGTTCACTCTGCCGCCTCCTCCTCTTCCTCCTCCTCCTCCTCCTCCTCCTCCTCCTCAGAACTCAGGAGGAACCATAACACAACTTCATAACATTTTACACTCACTCGTTGTGTTTTCAGGGATTTGACACATTTTCACTCGGAGGACGAGTTCGTGTTCGGTGCCAAAATAAAAGCACAGGCCTCATTTAACACAACGTGGAGCAAGAAAGACTCAAACTCTGCAACAGAGTCTACACATGCATTGATTATTGGAGCTTAAACTGATAAATTAGATTCAGATTCACATTTATTGATAATGAAAATATCACTAATTAATATTATGTCTTAATTTAAAAAAACAAACATGGAGGGAGGTTGTAAAAATAAAGGCCTGCTGCTTTTTTTTCTTTTTATCTCAAGGGAATCTGTTTGCTTTTGTCAAGAAATGAAAATGACTTCATTTGCACTGATGGACAATTAAATAGATTTTTTTTTTTTACCAGTGAAAATAATGTTTTTCATTCCCATTTATTATTCATGATTTTTATATTAAAAATAATATTTATCTTCATTATTTGATTTTTATCTTGGCTGATTTCTGCTGCTGTGTGGTTTGATCTGAAGAGGCCGTAAAGTTTAACAGCTCATCTGTGTCTTTGTTCTGGTCTCAGACTGAAAACACAAAGAAACAAACAGAAAAACCATCAGAGAGGAAGTCCTCCTCCACAATAAAACACCTACACTTAACTAAAGATTATTTTTATTTAAAATGTGCAGATGATTCATTAAATTTTAATTATCATCGTGGAAAAAACAAAAGCATTTGCTCAGAAACTTAAACTGAACTGAACCGGTGGTGATTTAATGTAACTGACGCTGTGGAGCAGCGGAGGCCTCACGAGCTCTGCCTTTTATTTTTATATCATTAAATATTTTTATCATTAAAAAATAAAAACTCGATAAATAACAAACGAGTTTGTTTTTTTCTGAAACTTTAACACCTTTTACTCGTCTGATCTTTTCTAAAATGATATTTAGCCCTGATTATCAGTCGATACGGACATAAAACTGTGACCTGACCGGAGGAAATCCACGTGTCTATTTTATTTTTTACTTTGAACATTTATTTTTATTCATTTATTTTTGAGGGGAATTTAAAATCCACGCTTTGAGGAAGTGACAGCTGCGGTTTGTGTCTGTAACAGGACAGAAAATCAAATCAAAGCGCAGAGGGTCAGCGTGTGTGTTGCGTTTGTATAGCCTTGCATTTCAGGAATTTATGGTTTTATTGCGTCTGTAAAAGTCGGAAATTCTCTTTGTGCCAAATGAAAGGAACCAAAACCAGAACGGAAATGAGCCGCAAGAAGAAGAAACAACAACGAGAAAAGAAGCAGAAGGAAAAAAGGCGTTTTTTTGTTTTTAAAAGAATTATAATCCCAGTTTCTGCGCCGTTTTAAAACCTGAACTTTGATTTGAGAAAAGTTCTGCTGAGTCCGAGTGACCTTAAATTCCCCCTGAGGACTCGCTGCAGTCACGACCTCCTCCATCTCCATCTCCATCTCCATCTGCGGCCTGTGTGAGGAAAAGCTCCACTCTGACACATCTGATAACCGGATTTAATGCAAACTAATAGAATAAAAAGAACACAAAAAAAAACTCGTTTAGCCTGAAACCACAGAGAGAAACTCTTTGGCGCGTCAAGTGCAGAGAAAATGGAGAGAAACTGATGAAAATGTTTCAGATTCAAGAGGATGAAGGCTCAATAATCTGAGTTTAGATCAGTGAACTCTGCAGCTGAGACCACAGGACAATAAGAAGCTGTACAGACCTTCTGCTTCTGCGTCACCTGGACCAGAACCAACAACACCATCCAAACACAATGTCAGACCCAATGTCCCCGGCATCAAACCCGAAACCTCCCGGGCCTTTTGGAGGAGAAAGTAAAGATGGCGGAGGAGGAAAAAGCGCGTCTTAAGCACAAAAAACGGCTGCTGTTTATGAAAATTTACAACTTTGCTGTGGAAGTTTACGACGCGCCGGGCTCGGGGATTGGTCGCTGCCGGTCATGTGGAGCAGCAGCAGCAACGGGAACTTATTTCCCATGAGGTTAAAATGCAGCTGCTGTGTTTTCCACCGCTCATTCACTTTTACACTTTATATATAACAACAGCAGCAGCGTTTTTTCTTTATTTTCCTCATTTTCTTGGTTCTTTCTTGTGTGCGTGTTTTTTTTTTATTTACGCAACGTCGCGCTGCGTAATTTCTCTCTCTCCCTCCCCAAAAATAAAGATGGAGACGCTGCTGCGTGATGACGGCTGTATGTTCGTGAAAATGAGGAATCAGCACAACCCTGGATGATGATGGTGATGATGATGATGTTTGTGGTGAAGAAGAAGAAGAAGAAGAGGAAGATGATGATGGTGGTGGTGGTGGGATTATCGTGAACCAAGTGGGAGAAGTGGGACAGAGCGCGCGGCGGATGATGGATGATCAACACAAGGTAAGAAGAGGCTCCGAGGTCTGAGCGGCGGCAGCGGAGGAGGCGCTGCGCCGTGGCCGAGCTGTGAGCGCAGGGCCCCGGCTGTGTGGGGCTGGAGGGATCGGGGGAAGATGCAGCAGCTCCACGGAACCTTCCTGGCTGCGTGTTGTTGTGTTGTTTTTTTAAATGTTGCGTTGTTGTGAGAGCGATTCACAACCAGTTGCTGCTCCGGCTGCTGCGGGTTAACCCCTGACAGGCTGGAGGGAGGCAGCCGCAGTGTCACCTGGGAAAAAACAGATGTTAGGCTATATCAGATAAAACAGGCAGGTTTAGTCAGACTGGACCTGATGGTGGTGGAGCAGGTCTCAGCTGGAGGCCACAGCTGGACTGGACTGGACTGGGTCTGGGTCTGGTGCTGCTGCTGGTGCTGGTGCACAGAGAAAAATAGAAGTACGGAAAAGGGTACAAGCCCTTGTCGCTCCAGGCGTACCTTTTAGAGACAATTTTGTACCATTCAGGAACATTTATGTGCCTTTTTTTTACTACCCCCAAAAGGTATAGGTACTCAGTAATTGGCCCTATAGGCTACAGTAGGACAGAACTGTACCTTTAAGTACACAAATGTCCCCCTTCTACCCCTATTTTTCTCTGTGTGGTGTGATGATGATGATGATGATGATGTCATGTGAGGCCTGAGCTGCAGCTGTGACGTGTTTATCTTAAATAATCACATATTTCCACGTTTCTTCGCTCTGATCACAGTTTTTATTCTGTTTTTCTGTAATGTTTTATCCGATATTGATTTTGTCGTTTTATTCTGAAAAACACGTTGTCTTTTAGAATGAAAGTGCACGCGCCTCTGTCTCCTCCTCGCGCCTCTCTGCTTCTGTTGTTTTCTTATATATATATTATTATCTATAAACTAATATTTGCTCAGATTGAGTCTTTATTAAATCTCTGCAGCCAAATTTAATCGATTTTAACTTTGTTTCTTGTGGCGTTCACGGCGCCTCGGTATTTTCTCTGTCTCGTGCTCGACGCTGCGGTTTGTTACAAAAACGTCACGAGGCATAAAACTGACATTTCTGTGTCATATATCTAAACTGTTTAAAACACATCATCATGTGTTTGTAATCTCCGTCCACTCCGTCCAGATGTGCTCACACAGCTGCAGATGTTGCGGCCTGCACGCGCCCAAGACACAAATATAAGATTTGTATTATCCTAACTTTCAATTTTAAATGTTTATGTATGTATGTATATGTATACATGTAAATATGTAAGGAAATATATTTAGTGACAGAGCTTCAGAGAAAACTGATCTGAAACCAGGATTATTCGATTTTCTAACGAGTTTCTATCACATCAATATTTTAACTCATTTAAAAACACTGAAATTAATTTTACACCTTATGATTTATTTCCATATTTTTCTTTATTTTGATTTACTTTTAATTTAATAAGGCAACTTTTGCAAATAAGAAAGCTTAAAGGATTAAATAAACAGAAATAATCGAAATTCACTTCTAAATGAAAGGAAATAAAAAAATTACGACGTTTTAAATAATACATTTTATATTTTTTTTGTTCTAAAACTCTGTAAAATCCTATAATTAACTCCAATAAAAAGGCTTTTAACTGCACAAAGCAGCGAAATGTGAACAGATCGATAAAAACTCTCATTGATCTGTTGAATTATTATCACTAAATACAGATATTGATAAATGGATCAATGATGAGACTCACTTCATTTATACTCACACCGGTTTTCATGTGAAACCAGAGTCCACTTGGTTGAAGGTGATGATGCTGATGATGATGACGATGATGATGATGATGGTGGTGGTGGTGGTGGTGATGAGTGTGTGTGGAAGCGCGCGTGTCCTCCTTCTCTCCTGCTGCGCGTCTTCGTGGACTTGGTGTTGATGGATCCGGTCTCAGGTCTCAGGATCCAGGACCTTTTAGAAGAAGAAGAAGAAGAAGAAGAAGAAGAAGAAAGACAGAGTGAGAATCCAGATTATTGACGCAGATCCGGACTGAGTCGGATCCCCGGTGGTTTATCGGTGTGTTTGAGAGTCACGGTGGATTATTGGAGTGGAGGAAGAGGAGGAGGATGAAGACGCTTCCTTGTAATTTGTGCGTAAAAGGAAACAAGATGCAGAGTTTGACGCGTCACTGTCTTGTTTTTTGTTTTTTCCTTTTTTGCATTTTATGAGTGTGAGACAGAGTTCGTGTTTGTGCGTGTGTGTTTCACTGCTGCATTTGCATCCTCACACACACAGCTAAACACACACACACACACAAACACACACACTCTTCATATCATACGTGTAGTGTGTCGCCTCGCTTGTTTCTTACACTATTTGTGTGTTTGTGTGTGTTTTTGTGAGTCGCAGCAGCAGCATCCTCTCTGTGTGAGTGTGTGTGAGCGTGCGTAAAGCCCGACAGGCTCGAGCGCTTCATTTGGACTCACCGGGGACCCCCCCACACCCCCACACCCCCACACCCCTGCATGCATGCGCGCAACAAGAGCCCCCCATGGGTGCAATAGTGGAAAGCACAGGACGGCGGTGATTGGCCAGCGGTGGATCAGCTGGTCCACTTCCCCTCCGTATAGTCAGTGGCACCTCTCAGCCCCCCTCCTCACCCCCCACCCCCCTCCCCCGCTCAGCAAAAACCAAATCTCCGATAAAGTAATGGCAAAACCACTTGGACTATAAAAGACAACAAATCATATTCCTCCGGAGTATATAGCCTACACCCCGTTGTCCACCCAATGAGTTCCTATTTTGTTAACTCAACTTTTCCCGTGTCTCTACCGGGAGGACAGGACTCTCTCCTGGGTCAGATACCGTTATATTCCTCGGGATACACCGATCCGTTAAGACACTACTCCAACGCGGCCACGTATGGCGCCGCGGCGGCCAACATGCAGGACAAGGTTTACCCGGCGGCGGCGGCGGCGTCCTACTACTACGGCCGCGCCGGGGGGGGCGCCGCCGCCTGCGACTACAGCAACCCGGTCGGTGCTGCTTTCTACAAGGACACGGCGGAGGGCTCGTGCGCTTTCTCCGCGAGCCGCGACGACCAGCCGCTGTTTGTGAGTCCGGAGCATCAGCAGCAGCATCAGCAGCAGCAGCAGCAGCAGCGGAGCAGCAAGGCGGAGGGGCTGGAGCAGAGCGGAGCAGGCATCGACGACAAATCCTCCACGCTCATCTACCCGTGGATGCAGCGGATGAACGCGTGCTCCGCCGGTCAGTACCGACACATACACACACACAAACACACACACATACACACACATGATGTGAGAGTGGGTCAGTTTTACCTGTGTGTTGATGTTTATCGCGATGACACTTCTACAGCTACACTTCTACGTTTGTTCGTGCTCTTACACTGCACATTGTACTGTACTGCCTGTACTGTGTTTATTTATTTATTTTTTTATCTTATTGTCCCTTTATTCTATGCACTAGTCTGCGTTTTAACTGTTTAAACTGTCTGGATGAGATTGGGATTAATAGAGTATATCTATGTATCTATCTCTCCATCACACAACTTAAGAGTTAGTTTGTGATCGCACCGATTACGCACGGAGCTCCACGCGCCTCCAGGGCTCAGGCTGCTACATCATCACCCGCATACACAGTCTACATACACGCACGCGCACGCAAGCACATGCATGCATGAATACATAGGCTACATACATAGAGACAGACTGACTGGGCCTGCAGAGCTCCAGCTTGGAAACATCAGGTTCTCGTCACATGGCTCCTTCACTCTGGGCCTCACACACACAATACACACAATACACACACACACATAGAGTTCAAACATCAAAACAAACACACACATAGCCTATACAAAAAATAAAATTAAATAAAATCTCAGTTTCATTGAAGCAGCCACACGCAGCTGAAGTCTAACGTCACTTTTACGCAGCGCAGGATGAGCTGGCTCCATTAATGACATCATCATTAGGGAGAGTTTTTATTAATTAAATATGTGTAGATGTCATTGTAATGTGACTGTGAGGCTGTCAGGAGACACAATGAGGACACACGACGAGAGGAAACTACAGGAGATTCATTAACGCGTGACTGGAACAGGAGGAGAAATTAAAATATAAACAATTCAGAAGAGTTAATGAGTATTTCTTTTCCTTTTTTCTCAATGATTTAGAGCTAAATATTCTGTGTCTGTTATTGTGAGTCTGTGCTGTAGAGCTGTAACACACACTGTATTGTTATGTTTGCAGATACACCACTACAGATTTTCAGTGCAGTTTCAGGTAGACTCTTCTCCTACACTTTAGAAAATTAACAAAAAAACAAAAAAAAAGAAAAAGAAAAAACCAACAACACATGTAATGATTAACTGATGGATGTTGCTGCTCCGTCCAGGTCCGTTTGGCAGCAGCGGCCGCAGGGGCAGACAGACCTACACCCGCTACCAGACCCTGGAGCTGGAGAAGGAGTTCCACTTTAACCGCTACCTGACCAGGAGGCGCCGGATAGAGATCTCCCACGCGCTGTGTCTGACCGAGAGACAGATCAAAATCTGGTTTCAGAACCGCAGGATGAAGTGGAAAAAGGAGAACAAACTCCTGAACCCGTCAAAGAGCCCGGAGGAGGAGGAGGAGCAGCAGCAGGCGGAGAAGAAGAGTTAAAAAACTAAAAAAAAACACAAGAAAAGACTCTCTCCTCTCTCTCCAGAATAAAAACTGTTGTATTATTTCTTTGTAGATAAAAGTGCTAGAGACGTGTAGAGTGATAGATTCACTTCAGTGTCTGCACGGTGACTGTGGTGCGTTAGTTTCAACCAGGTCCTCCTCTGTCCGTCCTTGTGCTTGTGCGTGTTTTATTTAGGGGACTATGCAAAAATCCATCCGCCAAAATGTAAAAAAAAAAACTTCACCTGTTTAGTTTTTGAAAAATGTTGTTACCTCATCATCATCATCATCATTATTATTATTATTGTTTTTATTTTTGACATTAAAGAGGCCTTGTGCTTCCTGTACATGTTGTGCTGTAGTTGTTCTATAATAATAATAATAATAATGAATAATAATAATAATAATAACAATAATAATAATAATAATAATAGTGTGGGCTCGTTGTCTGCAGCTGCGCCTTCAGCAGCTGGATTTGTACAGAAATGTTACATGTTATTTATTGTTGTTCACGTGTTCGATGCACATCTGGATCTATGTGTGCAATATTTTGTTTAGGAAAAATTGTAAATAGAAAAATAAAAAGGCTTTTTGATGTAAATATTGGAACATCTGGTTGTGTCATGTGTTCACGCTGCACAGAAACAAAAGACCTGTTATCATTTTCATTTTAATATTATTATATTATTATTATTATCATCATCATAGTGGGAGCTGTGCTGCTTCTGGAGCTGCACAATAAAATAAAAAACAATAAATCCACATAAAGCTGAAGCCTAAAGAGTAAAAATAACTTCCGGTTTGACACTGGGCGCGTGAAGCTGCCACCGTTATGTTACCTGAGCCTTTTGTGGCCTGTATGTGTGTGTTTCAGTGTGTTACATAAATGATCGATGGCTCCGCGGTGGGGCCCTGACAGCCCCCCCCACCCCACCCACCCCCACGCGCAGCTCGGAGCGCGCGCTACCGCCTCTGTCCGGAAGATGGCGCTCTCTGCCCGCGCGGCTCTCGCGAGGCGCAGCGGGGAGGCACCATTGACTGGAGCCTAACGACCATTATTTCGTCATCATTTGTAACCATGGAGCATGAATTACCTCTTGAAGTCATCAGTGAGGATTTACGACTGGTCAACAAAGGCACGTGATTCCCGAACGCTCTCCCATATTTGGCCGCATACCTGGCAAAGTACAGTAGAGGCTTCATTGCTTATAATTCATGATTGCATCCATAAATCGTGCAAGCACACAGGATTATAGCGACAAAGATCTACAAATCGAGGCTTTAAAAATCCAAGCAAATGAGCTCTTACTTTGTAAACTCGTTCTCAGGGCGCTATCCAAATGGCTCCGACTATCAGTTACTAAATTATGGGACTAACGGCGCTGTGAGCGGCTCCTTCAGAGACCCTGGCACCATGCACTCCGGGTCTTTCGGCTACAACTACAATGGCATGGACCTAACGGTGAACCGCACCAACACCGGCAGCCACTTCGGTGCCGTGCAGCAGCAGCGGGAGGATGCCCGGGGATTCGGTCCTGACGCCCGGTACAACAACAGCAGACAGACTCCCGGTAACTGCTCGCTCTCGTCTCCAGATCCGGTGCCGCCGCCGTCGTGCGCCACGGCCGGGAGAAGCGAGCCGCTGGAACTAAAAAGCGCCTCTCCGCCGTCCGACCGGAGCGCGACTTCAAGCCTCAACAAAAGCAACAACAGCAGCGGCGGCGGTGGAGGTGGCGTTCATTTCACGGAGATCGACGACGCGACCGGAGCCTCTGAGACCGAGGAAGGAGCGCACAGCAGCGGCGGCGTCTCCAGCGCGGCTTCCCGGGCGCAGCAGCAGCAGCAGCAGCAGGAACCCAACGCCACCTCCTCCACCCCCACATCAAATGATTGCCAAACACCACAAATATTCCCCTGGATGCGGAAACTGCACATAAGCCATGGTATTATTACACATTTACACATCTACTAATATTTAGTTTGTGAAGGGTGTCACGCTGCATGGCCGCGCCATAAATCTGTCAGGTGGTGCATGAGTGAGCGGAGGAGGGAAGGAAAGGGAGGCTGCTGTGGATGGTTGTGGAGTTGAGGGGTGAGGAGGTGAAGGTGGGGTGTTAGGGAGCTCTTTATGGGACTGTGGCCGCCGCTGGGGCGCAGGTTAACGGCTGTGGAGCCTCACGGAGCCGCGGCAGGAGGAAGAGGAGGAGGAGGAAGGAGGAAGGAGGTGTTGGTGGATTTTAGGCTCTGTGTTTATTCTAAAGGTTTAAGATCTACAGCATCTGAGGGCAGGAGGAGTTGTGTTGTTGTTGTTTATGTTGTTATTGTTGTTACATGTCGTGTTGGTTGCATTGCATTGCATTGCTGTAGCATGCATGTCCCCCCTCCTCTTCCTCCTCCTCCTCTTCCTCCTCTTCTTCTTCACCTCCCACCTCTTTACTGCATCATGTTGTGACCTCTTTAGAAATGATCCTGCAGCCAAAATGCTAAAATACCACAAACTATCCTCTTCTTCTTCTCCTCTCTTCTGTCTCTCTGTTGTTGTTTCTTCTTCTTCTCGGTGCAGTTGCTAATTCTGTGGCTTTTTCTGTTATTTAAAAAAAAAAAAAAACTATTTGTAGATATGACTGGACCTGACGGGAAAAGGGCCCGAACCGCGTACACCCGCTACCAGACGCTAGAGCTGGAGAAAGAGTTTCACTTCAATAGGTACCTAACCAGACGGCGGAGGATAGAGATAGCCCACGCCCTGTGTCTTTCCGAGAGACAGATCAAAATCTGGTTTCAGAACCGCAGGATGAAGTGGAAGAAGGACAATAAACTGAAGAGCATGAGTCTCGTAACAGGAGGCAGCGCCTTCCACAACTGAACAACTTCCTTTTTTTGTTGTTGATTTTTGTTTTGTTTTTTTGGAGGGAGAGGGAAGTAAAGTAAAAGAAAAATAAATAAAAAAGAGGAATAATTAAAGAAAAAGAAAGAATCCATGAGTACTGTACAAGCTCTTGACAGCGCAGCACCTTCAGCATGCTATTGTGATAGAAGAAGAAGTATCCTGTGGTGTTAACATGCCATTTTTTTTAGTTTACTGTTACTGTTGTTACTATGATGTAGTTAGATGGAAGAAAAAGAAAACGATGTAAATATCATTCCTGGGGGGTGAAGGTGAAGGTGAAAGTAAAGGTAAGGTGGGTGGAGGGTGGGAGGGGGTGTTATATTAACTGTCCTGCTCTTTATCTCTTTATCTTGAAGGTGTTTAAATAACTCGAGCTCTTTATTATTATTATTGTAACTTCACGGTCCAACAGGAGTAAAAAAAAAGAAGAAGAAAAGTAAATAATAATAATGATAAATAAAAAAAATAAAATAAAAAAAATCATTGTACAGTTACAGAAAAGAACAAAAAAACAAGAAAAAAAGTAAAGTTTCCAAACCACATGCTGCTCTTCATTGAATGTATAATGTATAATGTTAAACCCGGGGCCATTCAAAAAGCGCTTTAGTGTAAACTTTTCTCTTCGTGGCCACATCCAGAAAACTTTCATAAACAAAGCCAACGTGTAGCTCTAGGAGATTCTGTGCATCTATGATTATTATTATTATTATTATTATGGTTATTATTATTATTATTATTATTGTTTAGAACTAATTATGAGCAATGCAAATGTATTCAACCTGTCAATGTGATCAATTTTAGTGCAGAGGGTTATTCTGTGGATAGGCAGTGATGTAAGCTTCTTTTCGCCAATAAGCTTTTTGTATTTGTAAGTGAACTCATAGCGCTTGGAAAATAAAAAGTTTCTCTCAATCGCTTTGAACGTGTCTCGACTCGACTGTGTTAGAAGAAGAAACACACACACACACTTGCACACACACTTGCACACACACCGGGTGGAGGGTGTAAAAGTAGGAAAAAGTGCAGCTGCAGGCGCTCATAAGTTGTGACTGGTTGTTGTTATTAATGATTAACCTGAACTCTGTTGTTGTTGCTGCTGCTGCTGTTGTTGATCTGCTGGTTGTTTAACTTTATATTTATTATATCATATAAATATATAGAAGCAGAGACAGTGAAAGAGAAGAGTTTTTAAAAACTTACCTGCTCTGACCTCTGGGCAGCGAGATGCGCGTTTGGCACGTGAGAGAAGTTGCATGGCGATAAAATCCCCCTTTGGAAAAAATAAAATAAAATAAAAAATTAACAATAAGCTGATATTGATTAAAAAATGTATAAAGAAGTAAAGAGAGCCTCAGGCCTACAGGTATACTACTATAGACAGGGCTGAAGTTGGTAAAAAATCCCCCCTTACCAAAGATCGTATAGGCCTATATTACTTACAGACTGTGAAAAGTCACGTGAGGTCCATAAAGTTGGTTTTATGGTTTTGGGGAGTAGACAATGTTCTATATAATTCACAACCTTGAATGAGAGTGACGGCTTTAACAGCGTGGACGGGACTGGAGAGGCTGGACGTGGAGTGGTGTCCACTCACAGGCGCAAACCCTCACACACTGGAGCCTTAGAATAAAAATTATTACTATTATTAGAAATAAACAAAGTGTGGCTGCTAAATTTGATCTCAAAGAAGTTTAAATGTAGTTTTTATTTTGCTATGAGTCCAGATTCTAAAAAAATAAACCTGGAATAGATTTTATTCCACTTTTTTATCTGATTATTTCAGCTTCTTTTGAAAAAATGTTTCTTATAATAAAAAATAGGCCTATTTATGTTAGACGCTGCATGGTGTTGCGTTCACAGGCCTCGACCTGGAGCAGCAGCAGCTGGAGATACTTGATCAGAGATTCTCCTATAAGGATAAATAAAACACACAAATACTTTTATTTTATAATAATATATATTTTTTAAATGTTTTAGAGTTTAAAGAAGAAAAGCAGCTTCTTCTTCTCCTTCTGTATTTCTGTGTGTGAAGCTGCCACCACGACACGAACTTGAGCAGAGCAGCGGAGTGATTTATCCTCATGTGTCCAGTCACCGCGCGGCCAAAGGTGAAGTCGCGGACACACACACACACACACACACACACACACACACACACACACACACACACACACACACACACACACACACACACACACACACACACACACACACACACACACACGGTCCTCACTGCTGCTGCATAAAGAGCTTCTCCCACCGCGCTCACATCAGCTGCACCAAACTAAAAACATAAGAACATCAGACTCTGTGCAATATTTTCTAAAGTCTCTTCAAACTCAGGTGGAGAAGTTAAAGCAGAGGAGGAGGAGATGGGGGGTGGGAGGGGGGTAGGAGGGAGCTGCTGCAGCTTCTATATGGGTCCCAGACATTTTCCACATATTCATAACTATTAAGTGGCAATTTAAGCAGCGTAATGAGTATTGCATATTGATAAGGGGGTAATCTGTACCCGGATCTCATGCATTATTCATCGTTGGCGCGCGGAGGGATCATCTCTGGGTCACGAGACGGTTCATGCTGCACTTTGCACCGTCACCAGCAGCGACTCAGGAGGCAGAAAACCACCCAGTTTAGACTCTACAAGCCTTTTTATTTCTCTTATCTAGCTGAAACAAGTGCTGCAGTTCAGTTTGTGACCAGATCTGAGTTTAAAGTGAAGTTTGTAGAAAGTGAAGCAGGAATCTCAGTGAATTAGGAAAAAGTTAAACACCATAAAAAAAACCTATATTTTAACCACAAACTGATTTGACAGTGAAATGAAATTAAAAATCTATTTAAAGTCTGATTTAGCTCAGTTAATTAATAATAAATTATTAAACTGAATCTAAAAGAGGAAACTTTATTTATTTAACAGTGAAGCTGCGTCAATAATAAAGAATAAAAAGCTTCGTGTTAAACCTTTACACACTGGAGATCAGCTTCATCACAGAGATCTGATGTCACCTTGAACCAGTTTGTTCTGTCATAGATGCTCAACATCTGGCAGCTTGTGAGTGTGTGTGTTAGACAGAGTGTGTGTGTGTGTGTGTGTGTGTGTGTGTGTGTGTGTGTGTGTGTGTGTGTGTGTGTGTGTGTGTGGTGCAGCTGTTCCTCCAGCAGAGGGCGCCTCAGACCGGTCGGCGTGATGATGGATGGTTTTTATCCTCCTCCTCCTCCTGCTCCTCTTATGATGGAGGGAGGAGGAGGTGGGGGTGGAGGGGGGGTGGGGGTGGGGGTGTCAGGTTAGAGAGCAGAACCCAGAAAAACACCGCGTCACTCCGCGTGTTCACGAGTTTTGTCTCGGTTCAGTGACATTTAGCTGCTTTTTTAAACGATTGTACATTAAAACAACATGAGAACAGCCTCCTTCACCTTTTGACCTCTGAGGAAACTCACTGAGCTTCTAACAGCGCTTCATACATTTAACTATAAAATATCTTAAATTCTTCAGCATAAACATCCAAAAATAAAGACAAATCCTTCTTTATGTAATATAAATTATATTTTTCTCATGATTCATCATCATCATCGTGACCTTTAATAAAACTGGACGGAACCAACCGCGGCCTATATAAAGAAGTTAAAGCAGAATAATGATAAATCTGGATTAAATGTCATATTTAATAATGTATCACTCACAGGAAACACGGAGCTACAGTATATTTAGATATAGTATTACCTCTAGTGTTATCTTTCTATCTATCTATGGATTGAAGTGTTTTATTATTTTTTATTCTACTTTCTTCTAATATATGTATTAATGATTAATAAAATCGTTGGCTGATACTTTACAGAGACCAGAAAGAGAAAGAAGCTTATTTCTGTGATACAATGACTTATTACCATTTATAAACTACAGAACTGATCATTATACCGCCATTTATTGATGATGTATTAGCATTTATAACAGCTATTATTGGCTTATTAACATTTATAATGACAGATTTGGTGATTAACCCCCCCTGTTTTAAACATTTATAGCAACTATTAATGACTTATTAACATTCATAACGGCAGATTTAGTGGATTAAAGGGCCTTTATTTATTATTGATTTTTACATTTATAAGGAGCAGATGGTGAAATAAAAACTGTTGCATGTTTCAAAGTGAAAGTGTAGAAGCTCGTGCACTCTCAAATGTGTACTATTGCTACTATTATTATTATTATTATAAATATCTGGACATCTGCATTTGTAATTAGAGTCCTGATGTGGCCGATGACCTGTCATCTATATCCACCCTGTAGATCCGAATTTGTGTAAAATCAGCAGCAGCCACAAATTCGCCTCTTGGGGAGTATGTAGGTGATGACGCTTCACCTCCACGGCGGGAAAAGTTTCATTATAAATTATATAATATTATAAATGATAAGAACAATATATATATATATTTTTTTTAAATTAGTCTGTTTTAATAAGGGAGAAAGTTTGGACACCTTTTTTTGGGCCTGTGCGTAAAGTGCGTAAAGTGGAACGTGTGTTTTTCCAAAGGGAGAATGTGAATGGACTTCTCTTCTTGTCCTCGTGGCTGCACATTGTTGGAGGATATGACATCTGTGAAAGTTGCAGGACGGGACCGTGAATGCGTCCATTGTCCCCTGGCGCTCATTTATCACGTCCCCCCCCCCACCACCACCACCCCCCCAAAGCGGCTTCTCAGCGACCGAGCACCGAGGAGGAGTTTGACTCTTTTGGGCTCAGAGGACCGGACACCAACACACGGAGAGGATGATAATAATGACGTCCAAACTAGTGAGTTTACGTTTGTTTTTGTATTTATTTATTTATTTTTCATACAAGTCAGAAAGTTAAAGTGGGCTCTGATTAATATTTATGGGCACGAGACCAACTTGATGATGTGTGATGTGGTTTAAATGAGATAAAAAAGACATTTTAAGTGTTTAGATGAAACGTATTGAGACAAACTGAGTGTTTCAGGTTGTTTTATTAACTGTTTATGACTTTTCATGTTGTGGAAAGTGAACTTTTCTTTATGACTTATAGGCTTTTTAGTCATAAATCAGTGTTTTCTTTTTCTATTGAACATGAGTGTGTGTTTATTTATTCATGTTGATTCATTCACTCTGACGCCATATTGATCCGGAGACATTCATCTGCTGCTGCGGCTCTGACACGTGGCTCTGCAGCTTTAATTGACAGGAGCAGGTTCAGAGCAGCGTTTAGTCAGCGGCCTGTGTGTGTGTCCATCACAGATCAGACAGAGAGAGTGAAGAGTGATGCACACACAAAACTTCTATTTCGTTTAACTCCATTACATTTATTTTCCAATATAGAATATATATTACCATAGATTAATATGAGGCTTGAATGATCAGCAGTGGTTAACACATTGATACATTAAAGTCATAAATGCATATTAATAAATAAATAATCCAGTTATACATTATTATTTATAAATAATAACTTTTACTACTTATGTTAGTATTGTAGTTTCCAGGTCCACCCGTGTGTTGGTTTTCTCAGTGAAAACATCTTCAACACAAACTGCAGCCTCATATAAACTGAACTCTGGAGGTTCCTGAGCTTTAGGTCTTCACCCTCACACAATGTTGACTTATTTGTTCATACCACATGTAAACATACTATAAAAAATAAAAGTCATGTATTTAAAATGAGAAGTTGAGCAGATTTGATGATAAACACGTCGTCATTAGTCAGTGGAGAACGTTTTATTTTTATTTTACTGTTGAGAAATGTAAATATTTTATAATTCAGATTTTACACAGAGAACATAATTGAACTTAAGTTATAAGTTGAGTGTTGACCTCTGAACTGTGGCTGAATGACAGGAAATGGAAAAACTGACAGGAAGTACGTCCCCCCAACTTGGAGCCATATAGGAAATGTACAAGTGACAGTTTGTTTCTTTTGTTATTTCCTTTTCAGACAACAGCATGTAGCTGCTGCTGTTGGTTGTTGAAGATAATTTGAGTTTTTTTTCCTTCTTGTTGAGAAGTTTCAATAAAACACTTCATGAATAAAGAATTTATATAGAAAACCCATAATAATTATATCTTACAAATAATATAAATACTAAGTAGTTCAGTTATCGCTGATGAATTAAAGTAAAATTATAACTTTGGCTTAAAATGGAAATACACACAGAATAACTCTTAAAAAGTAAAAAGTAAACATGAGTTGTTTTTAGTTATTTCCTGTTGAACCTGAGTTTTACAGTTCAAGTATAAATGAATAAACATGTTTTTAGTTTGTTCCAACAGGACCTGACTGATTCCTAATAAAGTGACACCTGCAGCTTCTCTCTCTCTCTAATTATTTTGGCACGTGCGCGGGTTTTCCGTCACATTTCGCGGCTCAGAGATCAAAGGTCTGCGATCAGTTAAATATTAAACCACCTGCACGAGCTCGATCACAGCGATCGAGCCTGAGTGATCAAAGAGGAGCCGATTATCGATCAACCAAAAACAACAACAACGTCATCATCATCATCAGGCCTCATTATTAGACACTGTGTATGTTCTTCTTTCTTTCTTTGTTTTCTTTTCTTTGGGCTGTAATAACAAAACGGGCTCAGACTAAATCCTGACGCTCAGGTTTCTGTACTCTGATCCTTTGGCCTCGGTCCGAAACTGGATGTTTTAATTTATTCTCACCGCTCTGGACTCGTTCCCAATGTGTGCGCAGAAAACTGCTTCAGGGAGACATGTTAAAAATAGCAGCTTTTGGTTGGTGTCATGGTGGAAGAGGAGGGAGGGAGGGAGGGAGAGAGAGGAGAAAGGGAGGTGGTGGGGGTCTTCTTAACAAACCATTTCCCCCTTATCTAAATCCACTTAAAATAAAGGGGGGAGTTCAGTGCCAAAACATTCCACCTTAACTCCACCTTAATGCCTCTGGATCCTCATTCAGCTCTAATTGTCATAAAGATGTAGAGGAACCCCCCCCCCCCCCCTCCTCCTCCCCCTCCTCCATGTATGAATCTGAGGTTGCATGATTTGCACGAAAGAGGTTGTTTTTTTGTTGTTTTTTTTACATGCAGAGAGTCTATAACATTGTGTAGAGCTGCTGCAGAAACACTGTCCACTCTGCCCCCCTCCCTCCCTCCCTCCTTCTCTCTCTCCTTCTCTCTCTCTCTGAAGCCACATCACCTCCTCCTCCTCTTCCTCCTCCACCATCATCATCATCACCCAGCACCGAGAGAGAGAAAGAGAGAGAGAGAGAAAGAGAGGGAGAGCCGCGTCCTCTGCACGGATTATAATTTTTTGACAAAGGTGAGTGTTTGTTTGTTTTGTTGTTGTTGTTATTTCGGAGCGGACTGACTGGAGGTGAGTGAAGGAGGTGAGGAGGGGGGAGGAGGGGGGAGGAAGGTGAGGCAGCAGCAGCAGCAGCAGCAGATCGGGCTGTGCAGCCTCGGACTGGGTTATGTGTCTTTATGATTTACGAGGCTGAGCGGAGCCGCGGTTCAGCCAGAGTTCATAAAGCTGCATGCCTCCAGACTCCGGAGCAAAACTGCTGCTCAATTATTTTGTCCTGTTTAATATCAGACGAAGAGAGAGAGAGAAAGAGAAAAAGAGGGAGAGTTTAAATCTAATTTCATTAAAGACGTCGCCTCAGAAGAAGAAAATGACGGGATTATTCCTTTTCTCCTTTTTTATTCTCCTTCAGTCTCGCTGCAGCACAAAGCGCCTCTGTGTTATTTACAAGCTGATTGATGAGCTTTTCACCACGAGCTGATATAACATTTGATTTTTTTTCCCCTCTTGAAAACGTCACAGACAGGACGATGCGTTCACTGAATAAAGACGCTCAATTATTCACATAATAAAAACAGCAACAATCATCGTCCTAATAATGTGTTTATTTCCTATATTATTTATATTAAATGCATTTTAATTCTGCAGCGCTGTTTATGGAGCCATTGTTATTGTTTAACTGCTGCTTTTTAATTTAAAAAAAGATGAAATCATTAAATATATGTAGTTTTATTTATTGTTTCCATTTAATCCTGCACTAAAAAGGTAAATAAAAATAGAGTTTTATTTCTTGTTTTTTTTTAAAATAAGGTTTTGCACAGTTTTGTGTGTTGTGGTGGTTTCTGTGCAGTGAGAGGGTTCCTATGTTTCCATTCATGTCATCAGACCATTGACCTGATAAGATGGATCGTGTTGTCTCCTCCCTGATTCTGTCTCCGTCTCTTTTTTCTCTCTGGATCCTTTTGCAGGCCGGAGGCGCGCGGGGCTTTCTGGAAACCTGCCATGTGACATTTGGACGGCTCGCGCTCCGTCAGAAGGTCAAAGGTGAAGGAGGAGGAAGAGGAGGAAGAGGAGGAGGAGGTGGTGAAGGGAGAGATGCAGCAAGACTTCTTCTTCAGTGGGGCTGTACGTGATGTCAGCGGGTTTCTTCTGTGTCATCACCCGCACGTTGATGCGTCAGAGCGCACGAGGCCGAAGAAGCAAAACCAGAAGCAGAACCAGAACGAGAACCAGAAGTTCTTCATGGGCAAGAAGGTTTTCCCCTGGATGAAGGAGTCCAGACACTCGGGTCAGAAACACGGCAGGAGGAGCTCAGGTGTGTATGATGATGATGATGATAATGACGACGTCATGCACAGAAGAGGAAGATGAAGGTGCACGAGGCCCCTTTCATTTCCAGTGGTGGACAGTAACGGAGTAAATTTACTTGAGTACTGTACTTCAGTACATATCCAGAGGATTTGTACTTTACTTATATTTCTTTGGTACTTATTACTCTTTACTTGAATACATTTCCAAGACAAATTTACCCGAGTTAATTTCTAGGAAGGTTGAAAAGTACTCGTTACTTTCAGGTTGGCTCTTTTTTCCCCCTAAAATACTATTGTTTGTCAAAGAATTTAGAAAAATTATAGTATTTCATTGATGTGAAAAATAAGAAATTTACTTTTTATACTTAGAATAAATTTAAAAGCATGTACTTTTGGATACTTAAGTACCTTTAAAAGCAAGTAGTTTTTTACTCTTACTCGAGTAACATGTCGACTGAGCTACTTTTACTTATAACGGCGTAAATTCTGACCAGTAGTATTTGTACTCTTACTCAAGTACTGGGGTCGAGTACTGTGTAATGAGCTGGTGGTGAGTTTCTATGTGAGCTGCAGGGTTCAGGAGGTCAGAGGAGCAGCAGGACAAGAGTCAACAACTAGCTTTATTTATTTTCACAGGCCCTTTCAAAATAAAGCTCAGGTGCTCTGGAAAGAAAAAATAAACAATTAAACTGACAGAAATAATTAAGTAGTTCTCAGGAGAAATAATTAATCTAGAAATGTCACTTTAATAAATGTTTATAAATCATGATAATCTAAGATGAGTTTATTTTATTCTATTCAGATCAGGACTTTCTTATCTTTAGTGGCTGGATTTAGAGAAAGAAAAACAATCTGTTTAAAAATGAGTAAAAATATATTTTGGCTTCATTTCACTGACACATAAATCAAAGTCACCAGTGTTTAAATCCTGATGTTCCCACGTGAGTTGTTATTTTTATTTCTTTTATCACAGTCACGTGACCACAGCCTGTGATTTATTGTCAACACTCAGTGAAAGGCTGTTTCTGTCACACTGTTGATTTTATATGGCTGTAATTATTATTTATAGATTTATTTATGGGGACTGTTCATTTAACTGAGGATAGGTTTAAGAGGAGATAATAGAAAATAAAAATGAAATGTCCTTGAATTTAAAAAGAGGCAAAAAATAATGACTGGATAAGATACAGCTCTGGGAAAAAATGAAGAGACCACTCCCAAAATGATCAGTTTCTCTGGTGTTTGAGTAAAATTAAATTAAATTATTGTTTTATTCTATCAACTACAGACAACATTTCTCCCAAAATTGAAATACAAATATTGTCATTTAGAGCTTTTATTGGCTGAAAATGACTAAACTAGTCTAAATAACAAAAAATAAAGTCTTTTCAGACCTTGAATAATAATAATGCAAAGAAAATATGTTCATATTTATTCCTAAACAACACAGCAAGAATATTTTATCTCATGAAGAGTTTATAAATCAGCTTTAGTGGGATAATGCCAATGTTTAATCCCAGCAGTGGTTTTTATAATCCTTCCTATAAAACAGATGTGGTTCAGGTGATGACCTCATCAGTGTCTCAGTTGTGTTTGTGTTTATTAAAAAAGAAAAGAAAAGAATGACTGTCATACATGTAGAGATGCTTTTAAGAAACATTTGTGAACATGGTTTTCCAGAGCTGTATAGAAAAACTAGGCAAAACCATGCACCCCTTCCTCCTCTTCTCTAATTCCTGCTCTCTCTCTCATGTTTCTGTGTTTTTCCACGCAGACGTCTCCGTCCACGAGAAGAGTCCAGCAGGCGCGCCCCCGGCCTGCAAGAGGACGCGCACCGCGTACACGAGCGCGCAGCTGGTGGAGCTGGAGAAGGAGTTTCACTTCAGCCGCTACCTGTGCAGGCCGCGGCGCGTGGAGATGGCCGGCCTGCTCAACCTGCACGAGCGGCAGATCAAGATCTGGTTCCAGAACCGGAGGATGAAGCAGAAGAAGGACGAGAGGTTGCAGCAGCAGGGCCTCTGCTCCTCCTCCTCCTCCTCCTCCTCCTCCTCCTCCTCCATCACCACCGCCACCACCTCCTCCTCCTCGCCCCGGTCCTCCCCCTCCGCCCCGGGCAGCCCCACTCTGTCCAGCCTGGGTTATGTCCATCTGGGCGGAGACTACAACCAGGCGGCCTCTCCTCCTCCTCCTCCTCTCCTCAAGTCCCAACAACATCCGTCCCATCCACCGCCGTACTCGCCTCAATACCCCAAATATGCAGCTTCAGGCTTCACGCACTTCGACGCGCACTACAACGCGCACGCAGCAGCAGCAGCAGCAGCAGCAGATGAGGCCGACGTGGACGTGAACGCCTCATATTTCTCGCAGGACAGAATAATGCGAGCTCCAAAACTGACTCATCTGTAGAAAAAACTCTAATTTATGGACAAAACCTGTCTCGTGCATGAATTTTATATTATTTATTTATCGAAATGATAATACAAGTATGAATATTAATCTATTTATTTCTATTTATTCTTACACTGCAAAAACTAGAAATCTTAGAATCTTATTTCTAGTCATAAACAAATCTCATTAAACTTAAAATAAGACTCATCACATTTAAAAAGTATCTTGGTTTTAGACACTTTTTTACTTCTTTCAAGCATAGTTTCACTTTAAAAAATCTGATAGTGAAGTACGTTTTTCTTTATTATTACAAGCACAAAACAACTTCCTTTCACTGGCAGATTTTTCTACTTATTTCAAGTGAACATTTGTTTGAAACAAGTGAAAATGATCTCAAAACAAGTTAATTTTCAAGTGATGAGTCAATATGTAAGTGGAAAGAGATTAGTTTTGACTATTTTGAAAAAAAAAAGACAAATATTCTAGGAAAGATTTTTTTTTGCAGTGTATTTATTCTTCTTCTGCCCTGTTGTCTTCACTTTTACGCATGCGCCTCCTCAGTAAAACGCTGTAATTCAGCCCCGCGTGGCTCCAATTTAAATGCTGCTCTGTCGTTATTCAGGCAACGTAAATAAAAAGCAGTTTACTGAGATTTCCCATGAGCCTCTGCAGAGTTAACATCCAGCATCCATCAGCCTGTAGTGGACAATAGGAGCTCGTGAAGCAGCCGAAAGTATAGCAACAACATCAACAACAACAAAAAACATCTCCAGTTTCTCCAGTTAAAGTCTAATTAGCACTTGAACTGTTGGTTAATTACAGCGGCCTGACCGTGGATCAGTGTGGACCCGAGAGGTTCAGGGAGATGTTATGAAACCAGAGAGAGAGAGAAACAAAAACGCGTCTTATGGTTCTTTAAACGTGTCTTTGTTCTTTTATGGGCAAACTGGGCCACACAAGCTGTCAGCGTTTAGAAAGAGGCATGATGGATGACGAGAGGATCCGCTGCCTCCGTCTGATTCACAGGAGTCTGTCTGCTCGAAAGCCTGGAGAAATCATTTGGTAATAAGCCAAAACACACACACATTCTCTCACACACACAGAGTGCAAACTTTTGGATTAACACGTTTTCGATGACATCTATTTTTCTTTTTCTAAACTGAGAATGAATCTAATTTGTGCACAAGAGAAATAAAAAACAAGGTAATAGGCAATACATTAAAAAGGGGTTTAAATATTTAAATTAAAATAACATATGACTTTATTATTTATTATATTTACCAGTGTGTGTTGTAACTTTTGATTATTTTAAGGATAATAAAGCACGCTGTTCTCTGGAGGCCGCTGTTATTATAATAGGAATTTATTCTGGTTATTATGGGGTTGGACATATATTTTAGGTAACAGCGCCTCTGCTGCTGCTGCTGCTCCGTCCTGATGTTTGTGTTCTTATCAGATGGATGAGCGGGTGTGATTGAAGCATTTGTCATGTAAATGTGAGCCGTTTGATGGACGAGCCTGCGGACCTGACGGAGCGCTGCAGGCCGCTCGCTATTGGGCGTCAGTCGGGTCACATGGTGTGTCAGGAAGGTGATATGAGGGTGGGAGGCAGTTTTACAGCTTTGACATACTACCTAGAAGGTCAGGGCACAGGGAGCAGCGATTAATGACTGCTCGGTGCTGACCACTTCTCAACAAACAAACAAAAACAAAGAGAGAGAGAGAGAAGAGGATGAACTCCTACTTAGATTACCCCGTGTGCAACCGGGGAGCGAATCTCTTCGGGTCCAAGGCCGGATACCACAACTTAAACCACGGATACATGTCGTCCAACTCGTGCGCAACAAGTGAGAGTTACGCCCCGGACGGCCGCCTGGTCGCCGCGGCCTCTGCGCCGCATCAGACCCCGAGTCTCCCCCTGCACCACCAGACACACGTCAACCTGGACCTGCAGTTCTCCTCACCGGGGAGCTCCATGTACGGCTCCCCGCTGGACTACGGACACCACCAGTACGGCCTGCAGGCCTCCACCGAGCAGGACCGGAACTTCCTCCACGCTCAGGTGTCACCGCTCGGAACCAACATGCACCACGGGCCTTACGGAGGGGACAGCTCCGCACCGGCACCGGCACCGGGGGGGCAGTACCTGCACTTCGGCAGCACCGGGGAGCAGCAGCGGCAGCAGGAGTATCCGGAGACACACCATGTGTACGCATCACGGTTACCGGTCCAGACCAAAGACAGGGAGCTGGAGCACGTGGAGGACCCGTCCAAAACCTTCGACTGGATGAAAGTGAAGAGGAATCCTCCAAAAACAGGTTCGTTCCTCCTCCAGAGTGGGTTAAAGTTCCCATGAGCCACCGCGCTCAGGTTGGATCACTGTGCGTAAACGGTGCGTAAAAGCACCACCGAGCTGATCCAATAGAAACTGAATGGAGAATTTTATTTGTGAACTAACGCTGTGTGTTGTATTATCACCACCCTCCATTATTCATTAGCTCCATGTCTGCTCCTCCATCACTCATCCATCTCTCTCCGCAGCGGTCCAGTCCGAGTTCGGGGTTCCGGGTCAGCACAACGTGATCCGCACCAACTTCACCACCAAGCAGCTGACGGAGCTGGAGAAGGAGTTCCACTTCAACAAGTACCTGACGCGGGCGCGGCGGGTGGAGGTCGCCGCCAGTCTGGAGCTCAACGAGACGCAGGTGAAGATCTGGTTCCAGAACCGCAGGATGAAGCAGAAGAAGCGCGAGAAGCTCGGCTGCGTCCTGCAGCTCTCACCGGCACCGGAGAAGCAGCAGCAGCAGCTCCCCGGGGCCGACAGCTCCCCACGGGCCAAGGGAAAAGACTCTGAGCCTTAAAGTGACTTTTTAAAAATATCCAGACCCCCCCCTCACCCCCACCACCTCCTCATTCCAGAGAGAAACTGTGAAACCTGCTTTTGGACTTGTGAAGTATAAACAGGGTGCACGTGCTGCTGATAGGGCACTGGTTTCTGAAACTGAACACTGGGAAAGTTTTTTTTTTTTTCTTAAATGTCTGTTCATCCAAATCTCTTGTTCTATTTGAGCCCAGGTTTTTGTGTTGTTGTGTTGGAGCGCTGAACTCCTCAGTGTCGTTGTGTTTTTTGCACTATTTATTTACAGGGTATCTTCCATCAAGTGTTGAGATGTTTTTAGTGAAAAATAAAGTTTATAAAACGAACAAAAAAAAAGTCCTGTTCTTCTCCTGTTTTATATAAAAGTCTCTTCTCTAAACTCCGTCTCCCTCCATTAACAGTCTTCACCACAGTCTCTTCTTGCATAATGTGACATGAGGAGGTTCTCAGTGACCTCTTCACCTCCAGATGCCTCCAGGGGCTCTAAACATGACAACAAACTCCAGGGAGCCATGCAGGTCTCACCCCAGGTTTGTTACCCAAATTCTGGCTCGGATGCAGCTGACGGCACGTCTTCGTCACAGGAGACGCTTTTTCTTTTAAACATTTTTATTAATATTAAAAGATTTAATTTATTTTAAAGGTTGATCATCTTCACCTCTCTCTGTCTCTGTCTAAACGTTTGCTGGAGCTGACCACCATGGGTTCAGGGGGTAGCAGCAGTTTCAATATTTGCACTGGGTGTTGGGTTTACACACACACACACACACACACACACACACACACACACGCACACACACACACTGAGAGTTTCTGCCCCGGCCTGTTGGTGCCCTTCTTCCTAAAGCTGCAGGTTCACGCAGAGTTCAGGAACAAATGAATGCAGAGTCAATCTGTCAAGACACCAGAGTGGTTCAGAGGAGTCGACTCCAGGCCGCTCTCGCTTTAAGATCCGTATGTGTGTGTGTTTTTTTGGTTTTTGTGTGTGTGTGTGTGCAGGTATTGCCTTTAATATTTAGCCTTAATGCTGCTATAGGCCATTTAACCAGTGTTGCAGTTGGTGCCAACTTTAAGCTTTGGAGAAAACATGTTTCAAGGAAATGGAAATCAGCAATCATGTGAAATATATCTGCATGAGTGTGCAGTTCTCTCACAACTATATTAAAAATTAATACACTTCCACGAATAGAAGTTACAGTTGAAATACCATACGGCCCATTACTGTAAATTAGAAAAGGGCTAAGAGGTTTGTTGTCGTGCATTTCTTTACAACCACCACCACCTCCTCCTCCTCCTCTCCCCTCCTGCAGATGAGTCACGGGGCGAGGAGCAGGGAGGCGACAATCGATATGAGCGAAAAGTGACAGATTTAACAACGACAAACAAAAAAAAAGAAGAAAAGAAAAGAAAAAAGGGGGACGGTGCAGAGAACTGAAAGTGTGGGGCTTCGCTCTGGAGGTGCGATCCCTGCCCGTCTCTGTAGGTAATACCTCAGCGCTCCCAGTGGGCTCTCCATCTGGAGGTGTCAGAGTCGCTGCTGCAGCCAACACACAGCCACAGAGACAGATGTTCAGCCGGGGAAGAAGAGGAGGAGGAGGGAGGACGGCGGGAGGAGGAGGAGGAGGGAGGATGTTTTTCACCTTCTGCCTTTCTGCTGGAAAATCTAGGACAAGGAGAAAAGAGAGAAGACGGTTAATCCAACACAGGCACAGGAGGAATAATCAGAAACCCTGCCGCTCCATCACCTCGTTGCACAATCATCAGCACTATTAATACACACAGCAGCCCCCCCCCCCACACCCACCTCACCCCCCCGCCCCCTCCTCCTCATCACCCACACCTCTCTCTGCACTTTGTTTTGAGGTCAACCTTGTGTTTGTACCCCATGCTGGTTGCAGTTGTTGCAGGCTCTTTTACAAGTCTATTGCCAGGCTCACTTCCTTGGGTTTTCTACCAGTTCCTCTGTCGCGAACTGTCGCATGTCACTCTGCAGGAAACCGCCGCTTCAAAGGGCGACCAGATACAGTATTCATGGGAGAACGGGGGGTTGGTGGTCAACTCATTTCTATTGGCAGGTATCACACACACACACACACACACACAGCTTCAGTATGTAGGTTAACTCCATTTATCTGGTCACACTGGGACAAACTCAAAGACTGAAGCTGAGCAGGAGGAACTGATGATGAAATATGAACAATAATCTAATAAATGAGACGATTAGCGCCTCTTCTTCTTCTTCCTCATTGTTTCCCTCTGCTGTTGTTGTTGTTTTACAGTCCAGCGACCTTCATTAAGGCCGAGGCAGGCGTACAGTGTCCGACCAAAGAAATACTATACTGCCAACTAAGAACTAACAGCTGGCACCAGACAAAAGGAGGACAGTTCATTAGAGCCGCAACGATTAGACGGCTAATTAATTAGTTGATCGGTAGAAGATTAATGAGAAGCAATTTTGATGATTGAACAGTCATTTTAAAAAGCTAAAAACTGCTGAATGTTTGCTGCTTTGACGTGGAGGTTTCATTCGTCTCGTAGAGTGAATCTCTGGGACAAAATAATAAGACGTTTGAGGGAATTAGCTTTGGATTGTGTGACATTATTATTATCATCATCAATATTCTTGCACATGCAAACAGCTACTTAATGTCTGTCCTGCTCTGATTCTGTTTTATTTTACAAATCACAGGTCCTAAATCGCACAAATTTGTGATATTGGATTTTCAAAATAAAACTGACTTGTACATTTTCAACACATTGGTGTTTTATGTACAAAATGAGGAATAATAAAGGCAATCTGTAGATCAATCAATAATGAAAATAGTGGTTAATGGGCATCGTTTAGTTCAGCTGCCCCCATAGTCCTCGCTGCAGCGGCCCTGGTTCGATTCCCTCTCTCTCTCCGTTTCCTATCAATCTGAACTGCCCTATCAATTTAAAGGGATAGTTCAACATTTTGTCAAATTGGCCCATCACCATAATCCCTATAGTCATAGCAGTAGGTTTGTTACCTTTAATTGTCGGTGCAAGCTATTTTTAGAACGGCGGAGCAGAGCCGTGAGCTGCTCAGAGCTACGCTACGGAGGCTCATTATGGGATTTCTTTGGTTTCCCTCATCAAACTCATCAAATACACAATCCAACAACTCCACAACGCTCTGGTGGACAAGTTGTGACCTGCACATTCACCACGCTATGAGATAATAACACAACGTTACCACACAGAGTTGTTTTAGAGGGAAATTCATGCAAAACATGGTTGCCTTCAACAGTTTTTCATCAACAGACTATTTCCCTCTAAAACAACTCTGGATTAACGTGACTCATAGATGGGTCCAATTTTATGGCAATGGGCCAATTTGCCAAAATGTTGAACTATTCCTTTAATATTGTTTCAAATCAAATGGAGCAAAATCAAGCCATGTTGGTCTAATTATAGAGATCATCAAAAAATGTCATCATCTGACTCATTGCGTGTTTTGGCTGATAATTACTGATAGTTATTGAACATCCCTGATTACATGATCAATCACTTCTTTTTCAGCACTCGTGAAGTTGAGAGCAGGATCATGATTTCTCAGTTCAGGCATCAACATGAACATGAACATTAAAAATGATTATATTCCAGAGTTGATCCTGAGTTAAACTGTGTTTCCTTCCTTGTGTTTCCCCTGACGGTGTTTGTTCACAGTGGTGACGAGCGACTCGAGTCCTGAACACTGTAATAAAACTTTATGCGATCTTTGGATGACGTCCATGTAATCTGTCTGAATCTGACTCCTGGAGCCTTTTAAACCATCTTTAGTCAAACATTAGAACATGTTTTTACACATGAAATGAGGAGCTGTGAGATTTCCTCCTTCATAATGAGACGAAACACTGATTCATGGCACCTGAGAGTTGTTATATTTCTGCCCCTAAATGGAAGCATTTTACCCCTAAAACTTGTGACAATGCTGTTTTTGAAACACTGGTGAAACATAGAGGCGACTCATAGAATCTGGAATCTGTCATTACAGGCGGCAGGACAATGTGTGAGGATCATGAATGAAAAGGAATATCTTTGCAGTTAAATTTACGTGGTGTGCGTCCTTAAATTTATTTGCTTTCACTCCTTAAAATTTTAAGTTAGGGGGTTAAAAATTTGTCCCGAGCACTGAGAAATCGTGAATCAATCCTTAAATACATGAATAAAATAAATAAATAAAGCGAAACTCGCAAAATGCACTCTCTGGCTGGCTGGATTTCTGTTCGGGCTGCTGTACAAACATGGCGGAGCAAGATGGCATCACACAATCTTAGACAACTCTATTCTGTACTTTCACTTTCTAGAATATAAATTGAGTTAAAATAAAAAGCAGCACATAAAAATATCTGATCTTGATTGACGACCTGTGATCACCAGTGCTCTAAAGCAAGACCCTTGCTATATGTTTAAAAGAACAATTATAAGGCTACGAAAACTAAACAAGTTTTATTTTATAATGATAATACACCTATAAAAATGGGTAGTATATTCAGATTTTGCCAATAAAAGTTGCTAAATATTACACACTGGACCTTTAAAGGGACTTTCAGAAAGCGAAGTGTTTTCATACTACATTTCCCATGAGCCTCGTGCACGGTGAAATTCTTGGACCGATGCAAGACGGACGAAAGCAAAAACATTTGCCAAGAATGTTTTTCATTAATCAAGAATGAAAGTCAGAGGTTGGAAGACGATCAGATACCGTCGTGGTTATGACCATAAACGATGCCAACTAGCGATCCGGCGGCGTTATTCCCATGACCCGCCTGGCAGCGTCCGGGAAACCGAAACTAGGGAATGCTGGGCGAGTCGACCACTAAAGAATATCAAAATAACTATAAAGACAAAACGATATATTTATAGAAAATGGGCCCATTAACAAGTAGATTCATCCACATTGATATGAGACTCTTTTACAACTAAAAGCAAACTCCTCGCGTCTCTTTAACTTCATTTCCACAACGTGTCTGTTGTTATTTTTCTCTCTTCTTCTTCTTTCTTTGTTATGGCACCGTCTCTCTCTCTCTCCGTTTAGCTCGGCCTCAGAGATTCTTGACAACCATCCCCCATCCGAGTCAGAGTCAGGCTCGACTGGATCTGGAAGCAGCAGCAGCAGCCGACCTGAAGCCCCCCCCCCTCCACCCCCCCCTCCACCACTCTGCCTTGGCGACTGCATCCTTCCTTTCCCCGCTCCATCAGCATAGTAACTGAGAGAGACAAGTGACTTGGCCAGGGTTAACGTCTTAATACTCCCCGGGATTGCCTCCAGGATCCAAATGGCTCCCTCCTTACCCCCTCCCACCACCACCAAACCCAACCCTCTAATAGTTTTCCTCCTCCGTGTTGCCTGTCAGACCGCCACGACTATATGCCGTAAGAAAAACAAGCCTGGCTGAGAGGCAGAGTAACGAAGCAGCACAATGAAATAATGAGGGGTGGTGAAGAGGAGGAGGAGGAGGAAGAATAGGAGCGGAGCAGAGCGCTGTGAAAAGATGCAGCAGCTCGCCGCTTAGACAATGATGTGACCCCCACCACCCCCTGCATACTTTGCATGGAGAGGCTGCACACTTGAAATTAAACCAGCTCCTTCCTCTGGAGCCCAGGAGGAGGAGGAGGAGGAGGAGGAGGAGGAGGAGGGAGGAGGGAGGAGGAAGGGGGGGGGCGACCAGAACTCAATCAGTGTCACGTCACATGGTTCAAAGCGGCCAATTCGACGCTGCCAGGAGGTTGAGAAATGCAAGGTGACAGTTCATTTTACCAGTGACAGTGTGTCGGTCTCGCTCGCTGGTTCCCCAGTCAATTCCCAGCGAGCAGTGAAGGTTGAGTGTGTGTTGCCGCTGGAGACAGACAGAAACACACACACACACACACACACACACACTGAACACACACACCACCTCCTCCTCCTCCTCCTCTCCATCGACCCTGCTCTGCTTTGTATTCCAATTAACTGGACGGAGGCAGAAGCAGCAGCCGTGTGCAGGATCACAGGCTCAGGCAGCCTCTTCCATCCCATAATACTATGCCACAACTACTATCAATAGTGCAGCACTTCCTCTTTTTCCCCCTCCCCTTCCTCCTGACGGGGGCCAGTTGTTCCAGCGGTGGTGGTAATTCATAGATTCTTCTTTAACTACCGCCCCTGGGGACAAAGTCTCGGGGAAATGAAGGATCGCTCCCTCTCATGCATTCATACATCACGTGTAATAGAGGCGTGCAATCACTCAGCGGAGGAGTCGACACCGCCGCCGCCGCCGCCAACCGCCGTCATTGCCGTCGCTGCAGCTGTAACTGCTCTCCTTTAACAGACACCTCAAATAATGCTGAATTAATATTTTGAAATGGCTCATATATCCTAACATAATACAATTTGAATGATTTTCTATTCAATGCTCTCAGGGCTAACATTGATTTGACTACAAGCTGAGGTAACCACCACCCCCCACCTCCTCCTCTTACTCCCCCTCTCCCCCCTTCCCTCATCCTGGTGGAGTCAGTCAATGTGAGGCTGAGTGAAGGTTGTAGATTTAGCGCAACACATTTGCTCCTCCGTCTTTTGTGTCCTCAATCTATCATCACTTCTTTTTTTTACCTCGCCGCCGCCAAAGGCCTCCTACAAACCTGTGTGTGTGTGTGTGTGTGTGTGTGTTTGAGCACCAGGGTCGGTCGACAACAAACACAATGATTCTGAGTGAGGAAATCCGAAAAGTAAACTAAACCTCTTTTACAAACAGAACCCTTAAAGAAATCAGGTCAAACACCTTTTTTCTTTCTGTCTCTCTGTCTTCGAGGGTGTGAATTTGCAGCGACGTGTTTCAATTAAAGCGTCAACTTCACATGTTTGCTATATAAGAAGGGGGGTGAGGGGGGGGGTGACAGCTATTCATTAACAGGGTGATTTATGACAAGGCTTTAAAGTTTAATCTGTATCTTGAGATCTTTTCTTTTTTATTAAAAACACAGTTTTAACTGGAGAACAGTTTCTTTCCCACAGCGATCCACGCCCTCGATGGACAATAAACCTCTCACCTGCAGCCGTCTCTATATCCTATGTCTCATATATCTCAATGTGCAAGCTAACTTTGACTCTTTTGTATTTTTTTCTTTTAAAACTATTCATAAACATGTGCATAATGTCTGCTGCAGTATTTGAATGTTTTTCTTACTCTTATAATAATCACTGACCTGACGAAGAGCCGGTCACTGGAAACGTCGTCTCTTTTAATATACGTAGCCCTTGAATAAATATATTTATAAGACAGTGTTGTGAGTTCTCTTATAAGCACCTTACACGAGAAGAAACGCCCGTAAATTTCGTTGCATATTTCTCTGATACAAAGTCAAACTTGAATTTTGAATTAGGAACTATTTTTTTTGTGCAAAACCAACTTCCTTTTCTAAAAACAAATAGAGCCAGAAAGACAGGAAGACAGGGACGGGCGATTCACTTATTTGTCCTACTGGACTGAGCCTATCTGGAGAATGCAATGTGTGTGTGTGTGTGTGTTTGCAGGACACACACACGCACGCCCTGAGGTTCCTCCTGCCTCTCTCTCTCCTGGCTCTATCAGATCAGAGAGACCCGCTGTCCCTCCCCACACTGCAATGCAAATGAAAAGGAATGCGCTGATAAAAGGCCAGATCCTAGAGATGAGAGGGCAGGAGGAGGACAGAGGCAGCGAATGCTAAAGGAGGAGGAGGAGGAGGGGGGGGGTCGCCTCTTGGGGAGATGAGAGGTGGCGGAGGAGTCAGTGTTGGTAGTAGTGGGAGATCATAGCCTTGCCTGCCCCCCCTCCACCCGCCCCCCCACCTCAGCGGCGTTTGATACAGGGCTTTTGTCGCTCTTTCAGCGCTGCATTGTTGGGTGGTGTAATCCCCGTCGGATTACAAAGAGCTTCCCTTTTCATATGGGGCCGGCCCAGCAGGCAGGTGGCTGCGGCTCTGTGGAGCTGTCAAGGGGAGGGAACCTCTTTTCCAGGGGAGGGGACCCCCAGTTCCTCTTACCTTCACAGGGGCTTCTTCTTTTTGGCTTGGGGGGGGGGTCCCCGAGTCAGCCGCAGGTCAACGTGGGGACAATCCTGACATGAGATTCAACTCGCCCTGACCCCACAGGCTTCCTGTAGAGAAGAGACAGGGAAGGAGAGCGTCATCAGAAATACTGAAAATCATGCAAAGATACTGATGTTAATTACTCGCTATGTGGGAAAGAAAAAATCTATTTTTATTTAACATGAAAATGCAAAAGAGCTGGACAGAAGAAAATAAATCTGGTAATATTTTCATGCATCATTTTTGAGCTTCTCAAATGTCAGGATTTGCCATTTTTATTGCGTTTAAATTATAAAAAATATAGAACATTTTGAGGTTTTGGTGTCGCAGGTGCACAAAATTTCATACACCACATGATTAATTGATAAATTAATTGTTCGCTGAATCTCATGCATGAAATTTATAAAAGTAAGCATTTAGTTTTATTTTAAATCAGATATAAAGCAAAAAACATTGCACAGAAACCCATTTCTTTTTAAATACTAAGGCCGGTCTGTGCAGTATAATGTGTATGTGTCATGAATACACGCTGCGTATTTTAACCTGTCAGCGAAACATAACATAAGGCCAACATGTGCTCTCTAATTGATATCCGCTGTATTCTGTTGTTGATGTGAGCCGTGTCTGATTGAGCCTTGGTTACTTAATGGCTTTCCTCGCTGTGTTTCAGTAATACAGGATCAATAAGGCGATAGAGAGGCCCCACCACTGTTTCTGTTTGTATTACTACATCTACCACTGCCTCCTCTACACATGTCAATTGTGTAGCTGTGGAGAAAAAGCCCAGCCCATGGCTCCCACTGCTGTTCACCCTCTGCTGGTAATATAAACCATTCATCCATGGCTTGGCTGTCACATGTAGTGAGGGACCAATTTAGTGATGCTGCATTCATGTGTTGTCAGAAATAGCCTAATTACTTTTTCAGCTTCAATCAAAGGCCCATCAAATGTGGCGAATACTCTAATTTAAACAGTAAAAAAAAAAAAAGATACCCACTTTGACAAGATGTGCAATTTAGGGTGAAGATGATGTTTAACCATCTGAAAATCTGATTTAGTAATCTCTGCATGCCCTTGATAACACATCAGCTGTAGCCTACTACTAATGATTTTTATTTATTTATTTACTAAGCACTTCATGCCACCGGATTTCAACGTTACAGGTTATTATTTTTTTAGTAAAATAGGCTGCAACTTCTTGTAAAATGTTAAGCACCTGAAAGCAGCATTTACCCAAACCACTTAGGACAATATGAGTAGGCTAGTAGTGCATCACAAATTAAAAACGTGTTTAAAAATTAATTTCGACCTTTGCCATAATGACCACAGCTTGTCTGCCCCAGTTACCATTTTACATCATCATCATTAAACGTGGCGGATATCGTGAGTACTTGAACGCAGCGCACTCATTCAAAAGTCTGAGTAAAACGGAAGCCTCATCAAAATAAGACCAACAAAAGACGATTTAGTGCACTGTTTGTTACTTTGTTACAGTTAAGTGGCGAGACAGGCAGCATAGTCCACACATGATAAAGTAAAAACACATTAAAATCTAATTTCTACCGTATTTCCTTTTTAAAACATGCTGATTTACGACTTCACAGCGTCGTTAATCCAGTGGGCGACTGTGAGTATTTGAACGCAACGCCCACACAGACTCACTCATTCACCCGTAAATCACAGCAGAACGTAATAAATCAAAGTAAGGTGAGTGTACAATCAAATTAAACCAAAGTTACTCAAATATCATTGATTGTTGTGGTAAATAAACGAACTTACTCATGTCTGCTGGTGATTTGAGACCGTTTGAGACGTGTTGGTTCACAGGCCGCCGCCGGTTACGTTAACGTTAAACAAGCTAACGTTAGTTAACTGTGCTAGCTAAATAACGGCTGTTAGCTACAACGGGCTAATTAACGGCTAATCAACGGCTGCTACAACAGGCGTGGGTTCGGGACAGGTTTAGCGAACACAGCACTTGCTTTCGTAAAAAAGAAAGAAAAAAAACTTATAAAGCGTTATGAGAGGGGGAATAGTGGATATTTACTGGAAAATAGTGACTTCAAATTGCTACATTCGGGCCAACTGTTATAAAGGAGGACTTATGCTAACAGCTCTGCTTCTTCCTTCTGCCTTACAGGTGCAGCGACGCCATTTTGTGCCTTTTATGTTTTTACAGGTGGGCAGTGACTCAGGAATAATGAACAAAAAGGTGAGTAAAAATACATCACAACACAGCTAGAAAAAAATAGTACACAAACCATTTATGTTTCAGTGATGATGGGAATAATGGCGTTATCAAAAAATTGCAGTTACCGTTTTTTTTTATACCCTGGTTAGTTAGGCCTAAACTCAGTCACTTTCTCGGGGAAAGTAACTAGAACTACTTCCTTTTTTCTTCAAGAAAAAAAGTGCCCTACACTGGTTGTTGTCATTGATTGGTAAGTTTCAGGGGTTGTATTTGTGGCAATGTTTACTGTATTTAATGTCACCAAAACCCATATTTGACAGTGCTGACAAAATGATTACATGCTTATAAAAGCCTGACCCAAACCATACAGAGGATGTTGTTTATTTCACTACAATTCTGGGTCAATACCACAGACTAAATACAACTTTTCACAGGCTTTTAAAGTCCTCAATTAATCATGATGAATCTTTACTTATTGTGCTGTTTTATTAAATAATCTCCTTGAAGAAATTTCCTTACAATAAGCAAATATTTTAAAGCTAATAATAGGTGAGACAACCTAGCACAACCCAGTTTTCCTAACAAAACAAATGAATAGTAACCAGAGTGAAGGGGTCAAGTTGTTTTGATTTCACCACCAACACTTGCATGTGTTAAGAGTTTCCATTTTTGGCTCCTGCGGACTGATTAAAGATTAAAGCAGCTGGTGTGCAGGCCTGTGCTTTTGTGGCAG
Organism: Decapterus maruadsi; assembly: GCA_030347415.2. Lineage (NCBI taxonomy): Eukaryota > Metazoa > Chordata > Actinopteri > Carangiformes > Carangidae > Decapterus > Decapterus maruadsi. The sequence continues at coordinate 3,033,085 of CM064888.1, read as the reverse complement.
TGTTATTATGTCAGACAGAAGTGCGTCCTCTCTCGGCATCAGTCATATCTTGCCATCAGTCTCAGAAACCAGGGTGCAGCAGAGGAAGTTGTCATCTGCATCTGTGCACCTGCTCCACCCCGCTCTGTGCAAATTTTTAGATGCATGCACGGAAGTAAGGTTTCAGAGCAAAAGGACACAGGTGGCTGGATGTTGTTGCAGCGAGTGTGAGTGTGTGTTTGACAGGCCTTTGTCTCTGTTATGGAGCTGTAATTGTATGACATAGTATTGTGGTGTAAAAAGCAAAGGAGTGTGAAGGAGCAGAAAAAGTCAGTGAACCAAAGTGTCTGGAGCTGGAACAGGTGAAACTCAGGGATGGGGACGATCCCGCACGACATTCGGAGACTTTTGGACGGTAATGTCTTTTATTTTTAATTGTTATAATAACCCATACAGCTTGTTTTAACCGGCACAGTTTTATCTGTAATTCCCGATAAAAGTATGGAAATGTAGTGACTGTAATAAACTCTTAACATGTACACAACCAGAACGCTGGAAAATAAAACTACCACATCGCTCCACCCCTGTAATAAACAGTAAACGGTGGCACCGCTGGTATTAGCTAGATTTGCATGTGCAGCTATGCCAGCAAACACGGCCTGCTGCCACGGGGCATTTGCATATGTCAGTACATTTTATGCCTCATGGGAGTGAGCACATAAAGAAGTAGGATCAGATAAGTAATGGAGAACAGCCTGTTTTGCCTTTACAGTGTCATGAACCTGCGTCGATGATGTTATTGTGACATTTAGCACCATGATAAAAGCAAATGTTGATGGTAACTGCTTACCTTCTACATATATCTCTCTCTCTCTTTGAAAAGATAGATGTCTGAGAAAGCATTACGAGCATAGAAACAACAACCAGCACATTAGAAAACACCATATTTTCATTTATTTGCATCAATGAGACTTAACTGTGAGTTACCTGTGTAGCACATAAAGCTATAAACTGTTTGTAGAAAGGGGAAGCTGACCTGAGATCTGGGTCAAATCCAAAACTTCACCTCACAATGCAGCAAAGTATAACAACATTATATTGTAGACAGACAGACAAACAACTTTATTGATCCCACCAGGGGCAATTGGTTTGAACAGCTCGCATACAAACATACAGAGACTCAAGTAGGGGAGATGGTTGTAACACCTTTTGTGTTTGTGGTAGGGCTCATTTGTCCTCTACAAATAGCAGTGCATTAAACTTTTTAAACTATAATTCATTATTTGATGTCAAATGCAAAGAGTGCCAACCTGGGGTCAATTGTAACAGTGAGATTGAAAACTAAAAACCAAGACCACTCAACAAAATATGCATCTATGTTAATAAGAACAGTGTCAGTGTGGATCCTAACATTAGAAAGCTTTCATAAAGAACATGTTCCGATAATAATAATGAATGTTGTACATGTATGAATGGAAACATTCAGCAGGACGCCAGAAGCAGCTAATTATTCATGTATAATTCCAGGAAAGATGGTTGATGCTTAATAAAGCAACAAAGATTAAAGGTGTTACAACCATCCAACCATACAATAAAATACGGTAGATAATGTAGAATAAAATGCCAAGGAATATTGTGGAACCAGGGATCAAAAAAAAGGGGATACTATTCTACATGGGTAGAACGATATGTGTGTTTATGACGATGAAATACTCTCACAACTCCATTTCAAGATAAAATAACACATGGCAGCTCTTCTCAGACTTTTATTTTGGAGGTTCATGTGTCAAGGTCATGATATGTTGTTGCCATCAGCCCTGGCAGAGTGGACATGTGTGATGTGCAGCACCAGTGTGTGATATTTTATCTAAGTAAACACTTGGAGGAGGTTTGGAGGTTTGTCTCCCATCACCGTCCAAACGCTTCATGTCTGTTCTTTAACTTTCACTTTAACCCTTTTTACCTGAACGTCCTTTTGGAAAAAGCATTTGTGTCTTGTGTCTTGTTGTCTCCTCAGACTGTGAGGTGTTTGTGGCGGAGATCCTTGAAACTGAGAACCTTAATGAAGATGCCCAGGAGGCCCGGAAAGTCTTACTGAACAACTTCAGGGTCGTCCACATGAGGTAGGAGCAGTGTTTAAATCAGAGCGGAGGCGCATACGCACAGGAAGCTGCTCTTCTTGTAGTTTCATGACACCATTATCTAACTTTTGCCTTTTAATATTACACAAGCTCCTTAATTGTTGCTGCAATTACTTTAAACACAGTTTGCTAAATTACATTTGAAGGAACTCATTTAGTCTTAATGGTGTCACCTTCAAGACTCCGTTTCTTATTGCTATTAAAACTTTAAAGCTCTTGTAGAATAATCTTTTCTGGTCAGGGTAATTTAATCTTAATCTTAATGTGATTTAATTTCCAAGCACGAGGAGAGGAGAGAAGTTTAGACTCTTGAACGAAGCAGCGGTATAGTTTACTCCGGAAACTGACTTCTTCTCTGGTGTTGCCTGCAACTGGGTGATAACTCAGAGCCGTGCACCGGTTCACAGAAGACTCTGTGGTTTTGTGGCGCAGGCTGCAGGAAGCAATTACTGAAATTCACAAACAGTCCTGGAGCAGAGTCGTCAGAGAAAGTGAAAGCACACGAGTTAAACGAGATTTTGATTTAAACTTCTTTTTGTTTTTGTTTTACTTTACAGAAACCCTCAGGATTTTCCCTTCCCATGTAAGTAAACAACTGAAGCACTAAACCGTAGCTTTACATTCTTTACCTGATTGACTCACTCACATTTTGTTTTGTCTCTGTTTAACACACACACACATACACACACATTATCACATAGACACGGCAGATGAAGAAGGTTCTGATGGAAACCGCAGCCCCAGTCTGGGTCGCTCCGGCCCGTCCGACGACGCCTCGGTCGCCTCCGACTACCAGGACGACGGAGGCCCTGAGTGTGAGTCAACAACAACTGTGTGTGTGTGTGTGTGTGTGTGTGCCAAGTGCATTTCTAAATGTGTGTATCTCTGCATGGCAAAGCAGCACTAATGGCTTTTTTCTTCGCAACATTAGTTGGAGAAAAAAAAAGGGGCAATAATTTAGATTTTGAGCAGCGAACATGTGACTCTGAGCTCGAACCAAAGGACAATGGGCTGAAACTTAAACTCTGAATAAAGACACGTACACGCCCTTTATTATTATTATCATGCTCTTTGTCAACATGTGTTTTCCACTGTGTGTGGGGGAATTCAGTGTCGACAAAAAGGGAGAAAAAAAAGTCGTCGGTGTCAAGATTCAAGACAACTTTATTAATCCCTTAAAGGGTAATTCCATGTACTCAAAACACATAAAAACAAAGAAAGAAAGAAAAAAAAGAAAAAGTTGGCAGCTGTGTGCAAAAATTTATAATAAAGTAATTCCAATAAATATCTTAATTACAGGTTCAATCTCTTTAATGATAAAAACACGTCAAAATCAAAAACACGAATACCAAGCAGATTCAGAAACACAAAAAAGAACAAACAAGTGCAGCAGGGTTTCGAACACACACCTACATACACCTTGCTACAGGAAGCGCAGGCAGACCTCTCCTCCTCTTCCTCCTCCTCTTCCTCTCTGTACATTGTTGCTCGCCTTCTTAATTTGAGAAACTATTCTACATCTCTCCGTCGGCCTCCTACCTTTTGGCCGGTGACATCACTGACTCCTCCTCCTCCTCTTCCTCCTCCTGCTCCTCTTCCTCTTCCTCCTCTGCCTCCCAGCCCGTGTGCAGCAGGTACACAGGCCGGCATGGCGCTGGGGGGCTGGTAGTTGTCACAGGTCTGAACGGTGACCTAGAGCTCCCTCCAGTGGTGGATCCTCCTCCTCCTCCTCCTCCTCCTCCTGGTCTGTATCTGTATCCTTGAGCTGTGTGTAGCTCTGTGTGTGTGTGTGTGTGTAGCTGTGTGTGTGTGTAGGCGGCCCACACAGAGAGAGAGGCTTTGTAGCTGCAGGCTAATGCAGTGATTGATTGACCCCGAGCTCCTCTATTCTTTCACAACCGGGTTTGAAATACAACACTGTACCTGAGGGGCCATGTGGGCTCTATCCCTCTCTCCCTTTATCAATCTTTCTCTCTATCTTCCTCCCTCCCTCCCGTTCAGACTTTTTTTTTGTATTTCTTGACTCCATGTGCCGGCTAATAGCCCTTGACGTGACATGCTGCAGGTGGGCATTACCGACTCTGCCGCCGCCTCAGGTGCCAATCTTTACCCTACACTCCTTTTTTTTCTTACTGGAGGTGAAGTAAAGTCTGAATCATGTGGAATTTCCCAATCTGGAAAGAAAAGAAGGAAAAAAAAAAAAACGACAATCGCTTTGTGGTACCGGTAGTTAATGCCAGCTGGATGTAGTCAAAAACGATCCCTTTTTATTTGGAAAACGGCTTAATGAACTCTTCCGTCCTCCGCCCACAGAAGAGTAATTCACGCCTCTCTCTGCGACTTTGGGGGGAAAAAAACAACAACAACACAGAGTAAACAAATCACAGCAGATGGCAGCGACGCAGACCAACGAGACAACCATCATTTTTTTCTTTTTCTTTTTTTTTGAAATTGTTTATTTCTGAATAAACGTGGCGAAATTTCCTCAGGGAAACAAACAAAATCATACAATAAAATGCTTTAAAAAGAAAAAATATATAAATAAAAAAGCTAAAAAAAAAAATCCCCCTTTAGGCTGTAATGGCAAATGCGGCCAAATACACAAACGGCGCCGTCTGTTACCGCGGCGGAGCCCGGTTGGTTGTTAAAGCTGGAACGCGGTTTCACTCCGCTGTCGATGTTACATGTGAGAAATCGGCAATTATGCAGCACCACCAGAAAATCCTCCTGCTCTTTCATCTGCATTTTTTCTTTTATTATCACCAACTGGCGCCTCTCGACACCAAATAACTGCAATTTTTAGTTTTTTTGTTGTTGTTTTTTTTTCAGAGGTTGTGTATGTGTTGGATGAATAATCCTCAGATTGGATTCTGCAGGAGAAACGTACACCTCGCAGCGCTCGCTGTGTCTTTTTATTGCAGCAGTGGTGGCGGCGGCGGCGGCGGTCGTGTTAGCGTAGTGAATGGCCTGTGTCCTCACTAAAAGGGCATGTGGAGTTCATAGTTCATTCTCTGTTCATTGCCAGTTGAAAGAAAGAAATGGCTCCTCACACGTTTCTGCTGGGCGGTCTCGTCTGTTTTAAAGGGAAAGAGGGAGTGTTTGTGGGAAATAATGACCTGCCTGACTGACTCACTGACCGCTTAATGAAATCACTGGAGGAATCGTCCAACGGTGACGATTTTAATTTTTTTCTCCCCCTTTTTAAAAAAAAATCCTGAATAAATCAGCATTACCTTTTTTTTTATCTGTATATTATTGTGATTTAGAGTAAAACATTCGTCTTTCTCCCTCCAGACTCGAGTCGTATCATTTCATTTGAGTCTGCTCTACTGTACACAATAGAGACTTTGTGACTCGGGAGCAGGATGTATGATCCGTGGTAATCGACTGCCTGCCTTCGCTGCTCTCTGTTCCCTAACCAGAGAGTGAGTGAGTGTGAAGTCGATGGCTGCTGCTTTGCTTCTTCTCTCTCTTTTTTTTTTTTACGCGCAGGAGGAGCCTGTGCCGTTTGATTAGATGCGGTGGCCCTGTTGTCTTCAGCCGAGTGGGTGACACCAGATTTGTAATGGCTGACAGGAACAGATGGAGCCTCCATTGTTAGCCCGGGTGTCTGCATGGTAATGTGAACTGAGTTTCACCCGGCGACCGCACCGGTGACCTGACCGCGCCTGCAGCCTCACCCCAGCCTCGTCTGCCCCCTGTTTAGCAACCTCCACTCTCCCTCCACACACATTTTCAGGATGTTTTCTTTTGGGTTTTGCATACAAACGCATGCACAACACAAACTTCTCCCTCTAGCGTACAGCATCTCTTCCACACACACACTAGCAGTAGACCCCAGGAGACAGCCGGGGGACGCGGGGCTTTTAGTCCTGTCATGCTGTTTCGCAGGTCAAGTTTGCGAAGTCGAAATGGCCTGTTTGTTTTTCTCTGATTGGGGGGAGCACCGCTGGGCGCTCGGGGTTGTTTGCCGGGAAGCTGCGGCGATGACAGAGTGTCGCAGGAAGAAGAGCTTTGTTTCAGGAGGAGGCGTGCAAAAGAAAAAGAAAAAGAAAAAACAGAAAGAAAGAAAAAAAAAGATGGCGCTTCTTCTGAAACATCTCCCTCTTCCTCTTTGTGACCGTAATGACTCTGTGATGATGCAGCCTGGATCTGCTCAGGTGTGGACGACGTCAGCGTCGAAAAATTATTTTCTCCCTTTATATTTTGTGTCATAGTATTTTATTTTATTTTTTTGAACTTTCAGGCTTTATTTTCTTAATTAATCATAACATTTCCAAATTTCTTTCCAAAAAGCTGCACGTCAATGAAGTGTAGAAGCTGTAACTCGGTCTTTCTCTGCATTTTTTCCCCTGAAAAATGAGATCAATGATATTGTTGACTGATATTTTCCTCTCTTTTAGTTGGTTGGGCCTCTTTCTTTCTTTTCTTTTTTCAATTAATCATATAATTATATAATATTTTCAATCTTCTTTCCCATAGGACAACAAAAGCTGCACATTATTGGAGTGTAGAAGCTGTAACTCGGTCATTTTTGGTGTTTTTTCCCCCTTATTTTCATCTCTTTTCATTCTTTCTTTCTTTTCTTTTCTTTTTTTTTAATGTAAAATATTCAGGGACGTGGCTCCTGTCAGTCATTACTGGCGTCGTCGCTGCTGCAATCTCCTCCTCCACCAATTACTGGCACTAGAAACTGCAGTAGGATAAACCAATATGAAGTTTATGTCTGGCTGTTGTTGCCTATTCCTCATTTCAATACGAGGAGCCGCTGCACAGTAACAACAATATTACACCACGCCGGTAAATAGAATATTAAATCAACATTTTTTTTTTTTTGTCGTTTTGGCTGAAGCTTGATAAAGCTATATAAAGTGAAGTGTTTTGGAGTGCGTGTGTGTTTATGTGTGTGTGTGTGTGTTGTTGGCTGGTTGAAATAGGGGAGAAAGCGATGCCAGCTGAGGGATTGATGCCCCATCGGGGGGTAAATCAGGGAGGTGTTCAGGTGCCAACTGGCCCTCGACTGTGTTTGAAGTCCAATTATCCAGTGGAGGAAGAGAGAGCGTCGATGCATGGAGGCGTTTGTGCCAGTTTCTTCTTCTTCTTCTTCTTCTGTTTCTTCTTCTACACCTGGACAGAGCTCGGGGTCGTGGTTTTTCTCTCGGCCTGTCGTCTCCCCACTTGACTGAACTTTTGACCTTTTGGCCTCTCCCCCAGCGGCCAACCAACCAACCTGTGACCTGTCTGCGCTCCGTCAGCGATCATCCTGGTCCTGTCACACATACACACAAACACACACACATTTACACACACACACATCTACTGTATCTCTCCCTCAGAGATTAATTTTTCCGCGGCGTTCGTCGATAGCGCGGCTGCTCGTTTGCGAGGAAGCGAGAGAGGAATATGTTAATGACCTCCTCCTCCACTCCTCCTCATTCTCCTTTTTTCCTTCTCCTCCCTCCCTCTCTCTCCAGTCGCTGCTTTTCTAGAAAGACACACTCACGCTCGTACACACTCGCGCACACATTACGAGGCAGCAGCAGCAGCAGCAGCAGCAGCAGCAGCGGGCTCTGTGCATCGCTGCGACTGCTCGCCATCAGGGTTCAAAAGTTCACCCTATTCCCTCAGGGCTACTGTGCTGCTGCAGATGCTGATAGTCTTTTCTCTCCCTCTCTCTCCCCTTCTCTCCCTCTCTCTCTCTCTCTCGGCTGCCTTTCTCTCCCTCTCTCCCTCGCTGTTTACACTATTAATCTTGTACACTCTCTCTCACACACTCACTCACGCTGCCTGGCAAGAAGAGAGCGGCTTGAAGGGGGGATTTGGACGTATTTAACCGAAGGGCATCCATCACTCTCATCTCTGGTTTCACCCCCACCACCAAAAGCCACACTGTGTTGTAGTTTTTTGATGTTTTCTTTTTTTTTTATTCTGGTTTGTTAGCTTCTCTCCAGTTCTCTCTCCCTCTCTTTCTCCCTCTCTCCCTCTCTCGTTTGCTTTGTTTTATTGTTGCGTTGCATATAATTACATCCCCGCGCCGCCTCTGGTGTAGCGTCGTGTCGAAAACCCAGGGAAAACAGGCGAAGGTAAATGTGCGGCAGTCCATCTGTAAAGAGGCGCATAGGCAGAATGCAAAGTGGGAAGCCGGGGCAGGGTGGCTCCTAATCTCCCCCAGAGCTGTCAATGTCACAGACAAATAGCAAAACTATCAGATGCGGCGGGTTCACCCAGAGGTTAGCGTTCCCAGGTACCTCCTGCATTCACTCCCTCCCTCTCCCTCTCTCTGTCTCTCTCTCTCTCTTTCTCCCCCCTTCCCCCCTCTCTCTCTCTCTGCCTTTTGCAAATGAGAATTTGATTTTGCCCTCCACTGGAATCCATTTCTGGAGATGAATGAAGTTTCAATGCCAACGCCCAGGTGGCCTCCGCTGATTTCTTAGGGAAATAAATGGAGATTGGAGAGATGTGTTGGCCTGTAAACAGACAGTGACACGACGGCGCCCGATGCCTCTGGGATCCCTCTGTTTAATTGTTGCTGTAATGTAGCACTTTAAGGTCATTAACATGCCCTTGTGGAGTTATTCAGGGATGTAGAGGATGCATCCCTCTCTTTCTCTCTCTCTGCACGGCTGGGGACCAGTGTGTGTGTGCCAAGTAGGGGCTTACAGGCTATCTGAGGATTGCTGTTTATCTACATATGGAAATGTATACATATATCTATATCTATATCTACTATATCTAGAAATATATAATTTTTTGTTGTTGATTTAAACTGGCCCGTTGTTGTCAATTAGTAAAATCAGACGAGGATGACATTTAATTGTTTTTTCAGAAACCTTCTCCCTGCAGCAAATTGGTGATTTAAAAAAAGCAGATTTTAACATTTTTACTTAAAAATAAAGATTTCCTCTTCAGATGATCACAGTTAAAGTGACAACATTTAAAAACAGAGTAAAATCCATTCAATACAATTTTTTTTTTAATTTAGTTGCTGTTTCGTTTAATTTAAAGTGTCCAGTTTAATCCTGGTTCCTGTGTGATGAAGCATTTAAATATAATTTAATAGAAGAAAAAAACTTTCGTTAAGTAATGATCATCACTGTTTTTTCTTCTTTTTTTTTTAAAAGTATAAGTTTGCATGAGTTCTTTCAGAAATCAGTTTTGAACGACTTGTGCAGTCGTTACTGTCACGGAGGAGGATTTAGTTTTCCTCTGAACGACGCGCTGCAAAACTCTCCTGTCTGGTTTTTGTATTTATTTATAAATAAATAAATAAAAAAGATTAGTTGAAAAAAGTTTGATGGTATTATAAAAAATAATGAATTAAAAAACTTTCACATTTGTCATTATTTCAGATGTTAACCAGTTATTTAAAAAATATGTATAGAAATACCTAGTTGAAGAATAAAAAACTCATAGGATTTATTTTATTGCAGCTTTTTCAAAATCAGTCATATTTCCTGTTGCAGAAGACAAAAACATCAATAAACAAAACATAACAATTTCGATATATCTCTAATTTGCTCAGAAAAACTCCGAACTAATAATTCTGTCTTGTTTATTAAAACATTTAAAAGAAAACTTCTAAAATATATAATAATAATAATACTATATTGCAGCAATTATTTTCAGGTCTGCTTTAGATTTTAAGAATTAAATATAAAGCAGAATAAAACCTATGACATCACCGATGTGAGACACGAATCTGACTGAATATTAACTTTTAAATGATTCATAAATAGGAGCTCTAATGTGTTTTTATATCTATGAATCCCAGTGGGTTAAAAATCAACAATTTGCTCCATTGAAAACAATTAAATTAAATATATTTTATTGCAGTTAGAACAAACGACATCGGCTTTAACCCAGACTCCGACTGCTCCTGAACATTTGGCTGTATTTGCCTCTGACAGAGTCGTTTTGCCGTCACACCTGTTGCCCCACAGACTTTGCCTGTGATTTACGGGAGGGAGTCGAAGAACGATAGCATCATATAATTGTTTATTGGCATAATATGTAACGGCGGCGACTATAAAACAAGAGTGATTATATGTTAAGGTAACAGGCGTTGAGATACGGCTCAGAAATCACTGCCACGCCACACGACGGCCTCCTCACGCCACAACATATTTATTTACTATTATTGCTGAAATTATATTTAAAGCGTTTTAGTGGAAATAACGGGAGCGGTTTTTAAAGCTTTTGCAATAACGCCGTGGCACATTGAGAGGGCGAGCGTGTTGATTTTCTCTGAGTGTTTTTCCCTCCAGGCTCCGTCGTTCACCGCGTTATATCCCGTTTTTATCACACATACAGAGGCTCTCCTGTGGGCCGCAACTCCTCCATTGTTGGTATTTATATTCATACGACTGTGTGTGTGTGTGTGTGTTTTTTTTTTTCTTCTTTAACTCTCTCTCTTTTTTGTGTGCGTGTGTGTCGTCCCTGTCAGTGTAGCAGCTGAAAACCATCCCCAGCGATTAGAGGATCATTGTATCTGCAGTTAAGCATTTGAATAGTGGTAGTAAATCTAGAAAAGGGAAATTCAGGGTCGCTGTAGACGCTGCTTATAGCTGCCCAGGGGGAAGCCCATGTCACATAGTAAATTTAGCCCCTTAGTGTCTTTCTTTCTATTTTTTTTTTTTTACAGTGCTCGGTCCGTGTCTGTGTCTGTTTGAACGTAAGAAAACCTACAATGACTTGACATCTAGACGTGCACATTTTCTTTTCTCCCCCCTCCTCTCTTTCTCTCTCCCTCTCTCTTCTCCAAATTGCATTAAGTGTAACAGACAATAAAAGAAGAGAAACGTGGAGCTGCAGCTTCATTGATTTCTAACCCAAACTGCAACATGTTAAAGCTTTTATCTCAGATCGACATCCCCTGATCAAACACACAAATATACACACACACACACACACACACACACACACAAAAATTAAAGTTAATTAATCGCTCCTGGTGCCATTGAACATTAGCAGCAGCAGACGACGAAGACGATGAGGATGAGGATGCAGCAGCCGCGATGATGCAGCCTGACTTAATGCAGTGCATGTTGTCCTCCGGTTCAAACACATGCATTAGGAGCTCCTAAACACGGTTTACGTATCGACGACTTGGAGTCCTAATCAAATCAGGGTGGAGGAGAGGAGGGCAGGAAGACGTTACTGCCCTTAACCTCAGAGCCGCTCAGTCTCTGCGGCTCTGCCCTCCTGACGGCCGCCGCCGCCACCGCCTCGCTGCAGGGACGCTCGCCGGGCGCAGGGCCTCCCGCTGTAATGAGGAAAAATGTATCAATTTAGCTTCGGCCTGCGCGCAGATTGAGCGCCGGGCGGGTGAAGGTGCACTGAGTGAATCCTTTTTCCTAATCAAGGATGGTGTGTGTGTGTGTGTGTGTGTGTGTATATATCTATCGAAGAGGATTGCGGTCTGGTAGAATCAGCAGCATTCCTCCCCTCCACCCCCCCACCCCCCCCCCTCCTCAGGGCCGGGGGAGCCTCTCTCTGCCTTCTGTTTCACCTCATCAGCAGAGTTCACACCGAGGTCAGGTCCTGCCCCCCCCTGATGCTGCTGCATTCAATGCAATACCTCTCGCATCGGGGCAAAAAAAAAAAAAGAAAAGCCCCCGTGCTCAAGGACTAAAGCAGAGGAGAAAGAAAACATATGATAACTTACTGATTTTTGATCCCGACCCCCCCGCTACACGCCCTCAAATAGATTTATTAATGCCATTAATAGTGTCAGTGATATTTTATCCATTTACTTTTCGACCTCAGACTCTGTACAAGGAAATGCATTGACTTGTTGGGCAGGGTGTTTTATTTATTTATCTATTTTTTGGAACCAGAGATTTAAAAAGTACAAAAAAATCTTGTATTAAATTACATTAATGTGATGTGAATGTGCCAGATTTTACCATTAGGTTTGATTTAATGCTCAGTCCTCAGGTGGGTTAATGACAGGAAATAAAATAAACAGCAAAAAGCTTCATTGTAACATAGAGAGCTGAGAGAGTGTGAATAACCAGAAAGTAAATTTGCAGCAGTTTTTTTTTGCAGTCGTTTAAGGTCATTTTTATACAAAAACACCCCAAAATGAACTGGTTTTGCCCCTGAAATCAAATTTTTTTCAGCTTTTCCTATTTATAAAAACAGTAATATTTAATATCTTTGTGTCTTAGGGCCGTTGCTCTTTGGATCAACTGAAGTTCATTTGACTTCTGTCGTTTACAGACCTAATGATCCATTGAGGAAAATTACAAATGAATCAGTAATGAAAATAATAGCAGAGTCAAATCCGTCATGAATGAAAATAAAAGTTGAAACTGTGACGAACAAGACGCAATGACAACATCACATTTAGAAAAACAAATGTACAGTCGCACAAAGAACCACAGATGTAGACTTTCAAGCAAATATTAAAGATGTATGACACACACACACGGACACACACACTCTCATTAAGACAAAGAATAGATCAGCTACTTAAGACAACCAGTATTAGACATCACATATGGCATGCAGACTTCAAATAGACTTGATCGACGTTGATGGACGGAACACGGCGAAAATATTAGTGGTGAATTTTTTATATCCTTTCATGTGTTTCCACCACCGTGCGTCCGTCTACTTCTGTTTCGGCCGTTATAAACACACAGAAACACACATATAGACTATTATCTTTCACATTTGCATCAGTTCAGGTGACACGTATTTTACAGGATGTGGAAAAACTGCAGAAAGAGGAAAAGAGCAGGTTTGATTCCTGGTGTAAACTGTTCAGGCCGTTGACTCTAAGAGTACATGGACCCCCGCTGGGACCGAGCCACCGCCGCCGCCACCGCCGTCCTACTGTCTCACACAGCAGATAATAAAGGCAACGCTGGCTCATTCCCTCGCTCTCCTCCAGCGTTTTCCATCTTGTCAACATCTTCAGTGCATTTCTGCATTTTCATAACAACATCCATGTTGCATTACGACCACCGTTAGATCTAATGTTAACATATTAGCCCTCCCACCCGACCATTTCCCCCTTCATTTTGATTCACTTTCTATCCAGCCTTTGATTGACTTTCAGCCTAACTAAAGTGGATTTTAATGAGAGAATACATTAACTCCCTCTGGTCATGCTAACATAAATCAGCCTTTTCTTGCAGGATCAACTGCTGAGCTCATAACACCATGCTGAGAGAGTGTGAATAACCAAATGAGAGATTGTGGCTGTGGCAAAAAAAAAAAAACACTGGCAGCTCAGATGCATTTGCATTGTTGTATATCTCCCCCCACTATACACCCACTCTGAGTTTAACACAAGTTCACGAAGGCAGCAGCACACACGGGTCAGAAGACGCTCCTCTGCCGGGATCAATTAAACACATATCTCCGGTCAATTCCTATTGATTATCTCCTTCCATTTGGAAATGGAAGCGACTGGAGCCTGATGACCGCTGAGAGCCGTTAGATTCAGTTAGCGTGACTTCTCCTCACCTTGATTTACACAAGTACACGTGACGACGACGCTGCTGCGACTCCTGCATCGCATCTGTCTGCTTCTCTTTTGTTGGTAATTGCACTCAGCTAAATAGGTTATGCTGAAATATCAATAAATTGCCATCAAATTAATGTCAATACCAAAGCTGTGGATGGTGCTAATTAAAACGCAAAAAGGGATGAAAATGAAGTCATGGCATTGCCCTGAATAATTGATACAGCAATTTATGATTTTTATGAAGGAGTGCCGTCTGTCTGCGATTTTGATGAGGCCTTAATTAGATGCATTAATGTGTCTCTCTGTGCCTGTGCTCCAACTCAAAACTCAAACACCATGATGGTTGTTGGGGCTTTTTTTTTTTTTTTTAAACGCTCTCAATGAGGCTTTCTCAAATAACATTACCTTCCTGAATATCCACTTAAAACCGCTCCGGTCCCAGAGAAGGTGTTAGTGTGTAATTTTCATTAAAAGGACGGAGACATTGTTAGCTCAGGACCAATCAGGGTCTGCTTTTGTTCTCGGCGGGGAGAGAGCGTGAGCCGCAGCAGCAGCGTTAAAGGCAGCGTGGTGCGTTTAGGTTCTGCTGCGACCCTGTGGAAGAAACCAGAACTATATCGTGGTGGTAGTAGTAAAGCCTGTGTTTGCACGAACGAACGGCGTGCTCGTGTGAGGTGTGTGAGGTCAGGTCACTGCGGCGTTAAGAGCGTTAAACACGCATGAATGTGTAATGTTTATTGACTCAGGCAGATCAGAGTGATCCCGTGTTGATTTTTGTTCCTCCTCATCTATTAGCCCGGCTCAACCCTCCGAGATAAATGAAGAGCGAGGGAGGCAGACGGATGAGGGGATTAGAAGTGGGCCGCAACAGGGAAGCAGCAAAGTCCAGGGCGGAGGAGGAGGGGGGAGAAAAAATGGACAGACTTGCCGGCGGATAGATGAGGTGGAGGAGCATAATGACCGCTGTTTGTTATGATGTACTGAATCAGGTTCTCTTTGACAAAACAGTCCTTAGCACCTCTGTATTTATAGTGTCACCGGTCAGTCCATCCACAAAGGCAGGCCGATGATGTGTGAGCGTGTTAGTGCCGTGAGGTGTCTGGGCGCTCTGCTCTGGAATGACCCGCTCATCCGTCAGGCCCAGCCGAGCCGAGCTGAGCTGAGCCGAGGGCCGATCGCACACTGGCTCCCGTCTTGGACTCCGGTGCGTGAACCTAAATCTCAAGGAATGCCAGCCGAGCAAAAGAGCCAATATCAACTTTATTCGCCCTGTAGATCAAAGTTATTCGGACTGAACAACAACAACAGCAACAGCAGCAGGAATTCAGGATTTAAGATTTAAGAACTTGATTTCGCCATTTTGTGCACAGACAAGCTGAGTGCAACAGGAAATAGACTGAGTTAAAAAAGTTTTAAAGGAAAAAATAAATAATATGTATGTATGTATTGATGTAGTAGATAGATATACGTATGTTGTAGTCCAGTGGTTCTCAAGGACCCCTAAACTGACCCAAATTAGACCACGGAAATTTTGAAGCGAACTCCATATGTGTTCTGACACTGAAGAACATAACTTTAAATTTAGGGCCAATGGCGTGAATTTTTGGAAATATTGTAGAGAAATTTCTGGAAAAATGTGGTACAATTTCTCCAAAAACGTTTAAACATTCCTAGAAAAAAAGTGGTTAAAATTCTCAACCTAAAAAATTGTAGAAAAGGTGGTAAAATTTCTCTCTCAAAAAAAAAAAAAGTTTAAGAATTCTATAAAAAATTTGTGGAGTTGGTGGCCCCTTGAACCCTCTCAAGGACCCCTAGTCCTAAAAAAAAGTGCATACTTCTTCCTACTCCTTTTTTGAACTTGTGCATATTGTGATTTTCTGATGCTTATATTTTTATTTTTATACATTTCCTTTCATTTTAGACACATTCATTCGAAATAAGTTCACTCATACATTCATTCATTTAACATGGATAAATGAAAAAGTTGCAGTGATGTCCGCGGTTGAACAGTTGTATTTATTCAGCTGTCGCCGCTGGCAACGCCATGACCGCTGCTGCTTTTTCATGTTACCGATGATTTTTTATGAATGAGAAAGAGGTTCCTGTTTTTCTAACGTTGGATGGGGGGGGGGGTGCTGCTCTTTGTTTAAGCCAGACGACCCTGTTTGGGATGACATGTTTGGGTTTTCCCAGCAGTTAAACAGGTCCTCTGTCTGTGAGGAGGAGGATGGGGGGGGGGGTTGAACTCCAGGCATCAGCACCGGTCTAAATGGGCTTTAAACTGGCGGTTCCTGTTCGCCCCCTTTCTGCTTTCTTCTTCTTCTTAATGCCTGTTGACTAATGAATTCACAGGAAGTGGAGCTTTTTGTTTTTGACACATGGAAAAACCAGGTAGTCCTGTTGAAGCGGAAGAAGAAAACGGGCCCTCGAGGTCGACCCGGGGTCAGCGTTACAAGTTCCCCCTCTCTAAATGACTTGAGGCGAGGAAATAGGTCAGAGAAGCAGATTTGTTCTTTTCCAACATGGACCAGCTGGTTAAAAAACCTCCTGCCGGACGACGAGAGGTTAAAACACGTCTCGTATAAACATCGGAGTCCAAAGTCATCCGGAAACTCTGATCCTGTCTGAACTGAAGTGCATAACTACTAACTGCGTCTGATTGTGTTTAAAAAAAAATTTGACTTTGCAAATTGCAGAGAGTTGTTTAAAAAACTCACACAGGAAGGCTGCTCCCATTAGAAGTGCAATGTGAGCGGATGAATGGAGTGCAGCGCTCAGCAGCACTGTAAATGTATTGATCCGGTTTCCTAAAGCCGAGCAGGGATGTATTTGATCCGCACGGCTGGAGACTTTATATTCCTGTGTGTGTGTGTGTGTGTGTGTGTGTGTGTTGCCTCGGGAATGAAGAACATTTTAAGTGCAGCTTATTAGGAGTTGGCTCTGAAACGATTAGCCGATTAATTGATTAGTTGCTTTTAAATAACAGATCAATCACACTGAGTCATTCATCAAGAAAAAAATGCTGCAACTTTGCAAATATGAGGATTTATGGTTGTTTTGTCTCCTTTATATTAATGTGAATCAAACATGTCTGGAGTTGAGGAAGTCATGGAATTGGGTATTTATTGATATTTTTCCTTTATTTTTTTTATTAACTAACATGTTGTTGTGTCCACAGAC
Organism: Decapterus maruadsi; assembly: GCA_030347415.2. NCBI lineage: Eukaryota > Metazoa > Chordata > Actinopteri > Carangiformes > Carangidae > Decapterus > Decapterus maruadsi. Next base: position 3,016,309 of record CM064888.1, on the reverse strand, counting down.
TTTGGGGACATCCCGTCTGTGGCGGCCCAGGACCTGAGCAACATCCTGAAACAAGGCTACCTGGAGAAGAAACGAAAAGGTGAAGCAGCTCGGACTCGTGCTAGATGAGTGGGATTTAGTGCAGAAGGAAAATCTTAATGTTTTGGACATGAATTGCTGCTCATGAGTCCATTTCCATCTTGATCTATTCTTGTTTCCTGATTCATCCAGACCACAGCTTCTTCGGCTCCGAGTGGCAGAAGAGATGGTGCGTCCTGAACAACTCCATATTCTACTACTTTGGGAGCGAGAAAGGTTTGTTTGAGACGTGAAGAAACATCACACACACTTAAATCTGAATCAGATAACAACCCCACTGTGTGAACTCCTCCTCCTCCTCCTCCTCCTCCACAGATAAACAGCAAAAGGGCTCCTTCTATATAAACGGCTACACTGCACAGCTGGTGCCCAACATCAGGAAAGACTCCAAGAAAAACAGCTGCTTCGAGCTCTATGCGCCCGGACGACGGCCTTTCCAGGTCTGTGTTCGCACATTCACCAAAATAAAAGCACGGGTCGGGTAATTCAAGTAGAGGACGATGGTTTAATAGATGTTATTGTAGGAAATGGGTCTTTACTTCTAAACGAGCCTTTTCTCCTCCGGTGGTAATCTTTTAAATTAAAACTCGAGCAGCAGTGAAACACTAAAGGTGCTGTGTGTTTGATTTAATTAGGAAACAACACAACACAACACAACACACACAGTGGGTCCAGCAGGGAGCACTTCAGTTCATTTTAATGGATCAGTTCAGAAAAAAATGATGAATCCATCAGTAGATCAATGCAGGAACGAGCTGTCGGCTGAATCTGCATCGGTTCATTTAATATATTTGTAATTTAGTCTTTCTGCACAAAACAAGATGTTTGAATTTTCATGTTAAACAAAAATTATAAACGAGAATGATCCTCAGTTTAAATAAATATCTGCATTATATTGATTTCTCACTCAGATATTTGCATTAGCTCTAGTATCAGTCCAGCTTTGCTCTAAATCCCTTCAATACAGCATTAAAGCCCGAGTATGAAGCTGCTTTCTGAACCACTGCGACTTTATACGTCTCACTTAAATATTTTAAAAGCAGATCGTATAATTCAGTTCCTATCTCTCCACGTCTTTTTCTTAGTCGGCTAAAAAACAGATTTCACTCTGAGCCTCTTAAGGAGAAGAAAAAAAAATCAGCACTTTCTTTTTTTCAAATTTCCGTCTAAACGCGGCCGGAGATGTGATGATAATTGCAGGATTATTGTTCCTCCAGTTCACTGCCAGCAGCCCCCAGGAGGCCAGAGAGTGGGTGGACCAGATCAATTTTGTGCTCCGAGGTAAGACGGCGTCTCTCTGCTCCAACATGTGTGTGTCTGTAGGTTCTCTCTCGTTTTATTTTTTATTATTTCAATCAAAGGTTTGTAGGTTTAGACCAAGATAGAGGACGTTGTTGTGTGTTGAGTAAATTCATTTCTGGCTCTATAGAGAAAATTGAGTTTTTTTTAAAGCCATATACTGTAGGTTAATAGGAAAATACATTTAAAGCAAAATAAAGCTTCTTTTTTTCTTTTTTTTTTTCCCGACCAAACTTTGCTGGTGTGTGTTTGAGGGGCAGAAAGGTCAGAAATGAAAGGAAACGCTTCATCATCTCTGACTCCCGACAGAACAACCACCCAATCCGTCAGCGGCTGCACAGTCCTGATTCTCCTCATCCCACATGTCACCCACCATGTCATGTAGCTGCAGCCTCCCCCCTCCTCCCCCCTCCTTCCTCCTCCCTCCAGCCCCTCGACCACTCCTCCCCTAACCCTCCAGAGCGGTCCCGATTCCAAACACAGGAAATTGATTGGAATGCTGTTCTGAGACCAACATTATCCTCCAGTGACAAGATTTCTAACCAGCCAGCTGGTGTTGACAGCGTGCGGACACGATACCTCCGCGTCTGCACCCCACCTGCAATGAGACGGCTCCTCCATCTGAGCCACAGAGCCAGAGAGCAAAGCGTGCAAAGCGGCTCGAGCCCTCGTCTACTCTAAAACGGGCTCGGGCCCGGGGGCCGCCAGGTTTGCGGGAAGTAACAGACACTCGGCAGTTTGTCTTACTACTTCCAAACAAACTCCTCCTCCAAACTCCTCAAACCAGTTTTTTCTCGATGAAAAACTGTCAGAACTGTGTCTGAGACAGAACGAGCCTCAGACTAAAGCTCTGAAATCTGCATTGATTTGTTCATTTTAGAAAATTCTGTTTTTTTAAATTTTGTTTTGCATTTTACCTTCATTAGAAGAAGAGAGAAAGAGAGAGATGTGATTATCTGGTGTAAATCCTAATCACTAAGAGTCGACTGGTAAACAGAAGAGCAGTGACCTTTAAATCTCAACGGATCTTGAATTGAGTTGTATATTTATTTATTTTTACCAGTTAACTCATCCTCCTGTTTTCAAATGAAAGATATTATTGAGAATTAGGAGGCACTGAAGTGAAAAATATGACATTGTCGTTTATTTTTACTGTTTACTGTTTTTAAAAGACTTCCAGTGAAGCAGACATTATATCTTCAATTTGGAAATGACATTAAAACCTTGATGTAAAAAGATTTTGCCTTTTGTTTGAAAACTGACATCTTGGTGACTGAACTGATCATCTGAGTTGTTTTATTTAGGGAGAAAAACTCCACAACAAACATTTTGTCTCAGATGTGTTTTATATTGTTACAAACTGACAGAGATTTTTAATTAAACAAACATGTAATAATTAATTAATTTTTTGTGTGTATACAGCCCTAATTTAAAGCAAAATAAAGTCATTATTGCAGCCTTTTTTTCCAGCCTGCACTGTTTGCTGGTGTGCTGCTTGAGTGTCCCAAAGTTGTGCCGTCAGGAATGAAAGGAAACGTGAACATTTCTGACTTACAGAACAACCACCCAATCCGCGTGAGTGTGTTTGTTCTCCTCATCCCACATGTCACCCACCATGCTGAGATCCCTCCCCCCGCCCCTCACTCCCCCTCCTCCCTCCCTCTCCAGCCCCTGATAGATCTCAGCTCCAACCTCATCCCCTTCCAGCTTACAGGAAATTGATTGGTAGCTGTTCTGGTTATCCTCCAGTGACATTGATTTCTGCTCGGCCGCTGGTGTTCGGCCGACGACCTGATACCTCCGCGCTGCAGCGGCCGGTCGCCTGCAATGAGACGGCTCCTCCATCTGAGCCAGAGAGCCAGAGAGTCGGGGGAGGAGGAGGAAGACGAGGATATCTACGAGGTGCTGCCAGGTACGAGCAGGAAGTGGTGACCTCACATGCAGCAGCCGCCGCCAGGTTTGCACACAAGTAACAGACACTCGGCAGTTTGTCTTACTACTTCCTCCTCCTCCTCCTCCTCCTCCTCCTCAGTCCAGTTTTTTGTTCCCAGGTGTCTCCAGCTCCACCACACTAGAGCTGTCTGTCTCCCCCCCAGATCAAACAGATTCAAATGTATAAATCTTCTTTGATTTATTCAAATTTATAAAATTCTGTTTTTTTTTTTTTAGAAGAAGATTACACCTATAACAGCTTATTATCTGGTGTAAATCCTAATCACTAGGAGTCGACTGGTAAACAGAGGAGCAGTGACCTTTAAATCTCACATGTGGATCTTGAATTTGCGTTTTATTTATTTATTTATTTTTACCAGGTAACTCATCCTCCTGTTTTCAAATGAAAGATATTATTGAGAATTAGGAGGCACTGAAGTGAAAAATATGATATTGTCGTTTCTTTTTACCGTTTACTGTTTTTCACTGACGACTTTCAGTGAAACAGACATTATTCTCAGAGAAATAAAGGTCAAAAAATGAACAAATCATCGGATTTTTCATACTGCCAACTGTCGTCTACTGCTCAGGCATAAAAACTCCATTTGAACTTTAAATAGATCATCTGAGTCTTTTATTTAGGGAGAAAAACTCCACAACAAACATTTTGTCTAGTTTTTTCAATTGATCAAACTGACCATGATCATTTTTAGGAGAAATTAACATGAGATTATAATGGGTGTGTGTTGCACGGAATGTTCGTGCTAGAGTGCGTGATGTCATCAGCTAGAGTGGGGGAGAGCCAGAAAAACTCCTGATTCTTTCTCTTTCCACACTCCTCTTGGACACAATTTACACTGTCCACACTAATTTTTCACAGTTTTGTAGACAAACTTGTTCTGTCTCTCACAATGTGTTCAAAATGTCAGAGAGTGTTTGTGCGTGTGAATTTGAATTAGCAGCCTCTGAGTGCGGCCATGTCTGTCTCTTCCTCATTGACTCAATACAAAAATTTTCTGAGATCCAGAACGGACCGATGTTTTCCCTCTGCCCGTGTCCCCAAAATATTTACTGTAGAAACACCAAATCGTCCAAAATTTTCAGGAAGGCCTTAGGGCACCGTTGATCCATGTTTTGTTCTGATAGGAGCTACCGTTTTGTCAGAATAAGACTAAATCGAGACCAGTGCAGAGGCAGAAAATCAGTCTTTTTCTCGGGTTTCTGTCTGCCTCAGCCTGGGGGCCCCTATCGTCATTGGCCGCAACCGCTCAAGTTGTCATGGTAACCTCTGATCCTCAGGCCAGGAGTCGGGGGACTCCATAAACAATCCACCTGGAGCTCGTTAAGATGTTTGTAAACACAGACACACAGCTAAATCAGACTGATACAGGATGCAGCTCAGTCACACACACAGACTCTAGAACCAGCTTCATGTCATTACAGTTATAGACACACACACACACACACACACACAAAAAAAACACACAGGTAATTTTCAAATGCACACACACACACTCTCTCTCAGCTAACACACACAAGTTTTTGTGATGACAGTTACACACACGTCTCCAAATCCACCACACTCGAGCTGTCTGTCTCCCCTCAAACAGTTAAAATTTTAACAGCTCCTCCATATCAGTGTTAAAAATTCAAATTTATAATGTTCTGTTTTTTAAGATTTTTGATTCCCATTTGACAGATAACAGCTTATTATTATTGTTAAAATTTCCCAAGAGGAAATTTTCTAGTTATTATTAATATCCACTAAAGGTCATTCCAACCAAATCTGTTATGTAACATTTTGAAACACACACAAGTTTTACCAACTCAATATGAAACTTCAAGAAGGAAAATATAAATATTACAAGTATTGGTGCATGGATGAATTGATAAAAAAGAAAATAAGTTGTGCGAGTAGTGTGGGAACACGTTGGCCGCAGCCCCAGCAGAATGAACGGACAATTTAAAAAAAAACTTGTGAGATCTGTTTGAATAGTGAAGTTCGTTCTGACGGCCCTAAACCACTCCCACTGACCCATCGCTCTCTTTAAATCCACCAACACTAATGATCCTGTCGGGGCCCTTCACACTGACTGGAGATTAGAGCTGCAACAATTAATGTGAACAATAATCGATTATTAAATTAGTCGTCAACTATTTTGATAATTTAATAATCGGTTTGAGCAACTTAAAAAGTCAAAATTCTCTGATTTCAGCTTCTTCAATGTGAATATTTCTGGTTTATTTGTTCCTTTATGACAATAATCTGAGTCTCCTTTTGGTGAGGACGTCATCTTGTGGTTTGGGAAACACTGACTGACATTTTTTAACATTTTATTAACCAGACAACTAATGGATTAATCATTAATAGATAATCAACAGATGGATCGATAATAAAAGTAATGTTTAGTTGCAGCTCTATTGGAGACCAGCTCCTCATCCCTCTGAGAGCAGCAGCAGCAGCAGCAGAGACACAGCGATGTTGTTGAAATCAGCGAGAGCCGCGTGCGTCCCCGTCCGAATGCTCAGTCATAGAACGTCCAATTAGCTAATGTTGCCAGGCAACAAATAGCCCCACAATTCAATCCCACTAAGCAGAGTTTTGGGGCTAAAATTGCCTAGCAACAGCAAATTTAGTAGAAAGGAAGTCAAAACTGCATCTCTCAGGGCTTAAAATAGTGTCTGGGGCTCTTAATGTCACATCTTTAATAGAAATTAGAGTTTGATGGAGAGCGTGGAGTGTGTGAGTCTGAGACAGTCCCATGTGTCAGGGCGGCTACAGGATCCCGAGAAGGACAAAAGGGGTGATCCGATCTTCTCGGGGGCCGTCGTCCATCACTCTTTCTATTAAATAAGATACATCAAGATTCTGTTTCACTCACTGAGTACATTACCTTTGCCAAAATCACTGGTGAGAGGGAGATCAGTCTTCAGACTGTCACGCCGGCGTTCAAAGCCATCTGGGAAGAGGTACAGACCCTGACCACAGATGGCATATCGAATGACGGGCTCTTTCGTTCACTTTCTCACCCCTTCACTTATCAATCATCCTGCAACTCTCTGTGCTCACTTCCAGCCCCTGGACAGTGATTAGACTCTGTTAAACTGTCAGAAGAGCCGCAGTTATTTTCACTGATTGTTTGTTTTTGCAGAATCGTCCTCCACTCGACAAAACAGAAATATATTTCATTCTGTTTGTCTGTTCATTTGAGATTACTTTGCACAAGTTTCCACCCAAGTTTAAGTTTATTTTCCTTAAGTTTTAATCGTCAAACATCTGGAGAATACAAAACGATGCATTCAACAACCAAACAAGAGACCAGAAGCTTCATTTTCTCTGCCAGCGCAAAAAAAAACCTCCCCAAACACGGCTCAGTCTGAGGCAGAGAGCAGCGTTGGTGGCGTTGGCTCTGGAGTTGATGACTGATTTTATTGACTGGAAAATTAAATCACTTTGATATAGAAACCGTTGGCCCATAGCGGCGGCGGCCTCACGCCTGAAGGATGCTCCTCCAGTCTGTACCGCAGCTGAGGAGCAAGAGCCACGGACTAAATGTCTGATTAAACCAAAAAATGAAAATGTTGTTTTTTGAAATAGAAAATAAATTTTGTTCAGCAACCGGAGACAAAAACGTCTCACGTACAGACACGAGAAACTTTCTGCAGCCAGACACATGGTCACAGATATACATGTGGTGGATATACAGTGTGTGTGTGTGTCGTTGTGTGTGTGTGTGTGTGTGTGTGTGTGGTGCCTCCTGCTCTTCCTGGAAGCAGAGGCGCAGGTTTGTGCTGGAAGCTGGATAGTGTTGCTGGGCGGCTGTCAGCCTGCTGCTGCTGCTCACGATGGATGTGGGAGACAGAGGGCAGCGGGCGTATCACCGTGTCACCTCTCAGACCACCACAGGCCACGCCCCCTCAGCCAGGGACACGTCCGCCTGCATGTGCCTTAAACACGACCTCCTTTTAACATTCTTTATTTAAATGGATGCATATAAAAACAAAACAATGCACTAAAGACAAGACACAACAACTAAGGAACAATAAGTGTCTCTGCAAAAACATACAAACCTAATTCGAGAGAAAACACACCAACAGGAGACGGGAGACCTGCACAAAGCAACAAAAACTGACACAACTTCTCGTCACAAGCTGTTACCACTGCATCTGTCTGGCCGTCCAAAATAAGAGAAGACAGAGAGTGCATTTCTACATGAAGTTTTGCCGTTCTCTGTTCCATTAAATAAACTTTCTGTACTCTCCCTCGCCATTGTTTAAAGGGTGGGGGGTCAGAGTATCATTTTCCTTCCCACAAGTAGGAGAAACTGTGATAGCTGGACTTTCCTCTTCCCCTGGGGTCAAATATACAGTATATACTGTAATAAACTCCCTGTGTCGCTTTTTTTATTCATGTTTTTTCTGCACATTAGTGAAGCATAAAGAGAAATAATCATGATTTAATAAAATGAAATTAAAATACTTCCTGCTCATGATTTTGTGTCTCTAACATTTTGCTGTGTTTTTTCTGTGTAGAGGAGGATTTTACAGAGCAGATGGACGAGAGCAGCGAGAAGAACAACAAACCAGGTCAGCAGCTCATCACAGTCTCCTGCTAATGACGAGAAAATCTCCACTTTGATAGTTTCACGGCGACAGAAACTCCATCGCCTTTGTTTAATTTAAATCTTCTCACCCTCTCTCTCTCTCTCTCAGCCTGGTCATCAGATTACGCCAACTACTACCAGGGTTTATGGGACTGCGTGCCCGACGAACCCGACGAGCTCTGCTTCCACAGAGGAGACCTCATCTACATCGTCAGCAAGGTCAGCAGTTAAAACTTTTTCCCTCCTCCTCGAACCCGCTTACAGTTTTTAAAACGAGCGGAATGTGTAATAGTAATTATTTAAGGGTTAAACAACAGCATCAGCTCCAGTAATAATCACTTTGTCCTCATTTACTTGCTGATTTCTCCCCCTCAACGTTTAAATTCTCGCCGACAGACAGTAGCATCCTCTTTTTTTCTCTCTCCCCGGGCCACCAGGGTGAAGCGGCGTCCGGGCGCTGCGTAATGGCGCTGTTGTTCATTACGGCGCCTCTATCACAGGGGTTAATTGAGCAGGCAGCCATGCGTTGACTCTTTTTTTTTTCTCCTGTTTGACATAAACTGCAGGTGAAGCCATCTCTGCATCTCAGCTCTTTTCTCTCAATCTATTTCCTCGTGTTTTATGGCCGCCGCCGTCATCGTAGTTACACGCAGAGGGAGAAGCCGCCCTACTGGAAATCAATGGCTTGTAATTTGGGCACTTTCGCTCTGCGGCGTGCGGCGTGCGGCGGCGGCGGCTGCTGTCGTCGCTATTGGACGGTTTTTGAAAATTGAATCATCATGTTTTGTGTGTTTGGGTTAAATCATCTGCAGAGCAGTGGGAGGAAGAAATTACAGCGTTAACTTCTCCTGTTTAGTAATTATAAGGTAGAGATTGAGTAATTAACGCGGCTCACCCTCGTGTTTTAACGGCCGGCCCTTAGCGAAACTGAATTTTAATTATTTGTGGTATTTTCTGTTTACATACGTACAGATAAGAGCAGTGTTTTTTGATTTTTAGACGGATAAACAGCAAACAAACAAAGAGCAAAGACGTATGAGCGCTGAGGTTTGAACCGCAGACACCGTGACACAGGTGAAATATGCCTTTCACACAAGATGGACTTTTAATTGAGGCTGTGTTGGCAGCGGCAGATTAATGAGATGCCAACGCTGCTCTGTCTGTGTGTTGCTGCTTGATAGGGGGAAATGTCAAAACAGCCACGGACATTTTTCACGCAAGGATGACAAAGGCTGTAGTCGTACACTTGGTGGAGGAGGAGGAGGAGGAGGAGGAGAGGGGACCTGGCTCTGAGCTGCTGCTGCAGATCCTTCAGTCTCAGTTTCCACTGTATGGATCAGATTACAGAGACCTTTAGAAAAAAAAAGCAAAACTTAAGTCCAGGTTGGAAGAAGAAGAAGCAACAGCAGGTTTTTCTAGTATCTCCTACTGTTAATGACACAGATTAGTCTTGTTTTGTCAAAACTGTGTGCTGAAGTCATAACACAGTGACAGACGACCAGAGAGAGGACTCTAACTATCTCCTAATGGATTTAAAGTGAGGGCCCTGGTTGTAAATTATTTAAAGGTGAGGCGATCTCCCTCCCTCTCTCTCTTTCTTTTGGCTTCTGAATGTTTTGGTTTCACGTGACGCCGACAACGACGAAACTCCACCTGTGTCCCACTTTTTAGTTTTACGTCTTAATAATATAACAGCATCACGTTCCCGCTCATGAACGGCGTTATTTGGATTATGGCCTGTAATCGAGCTATTTATTTTAACGAGCCCTTAGGGAAGGAGAGGAGGAGGAGGAGAGGAGGAGGGCTTCCCCCGTTGTCGTCGTCGTTGTCATCGCCGTCTCCTACACTCGTACACGCCGGCGTTCAGCTTTTATTTTTACGGCGGCGGCGGTGGGGGATCCCTGACCTCGATGAGTGAAATACGGGCCCTTGGCTAGAACTCAAGTCTGTCGCTTAACTGGGGACCCAGACACATGAAATGGCCGTAATAAAACCAGGGCCCATAAATTCTCTCTCTCTCTTTCTGTGTGTGTGTGTGTGTGTGTGAGGGAGGAGGCCCCCGGTTTGTGTGTCTTGTGTGTGTCTGTGCTGTTATGTCAACACTGACCATAATTACAAGGTAATAAGGACACGCTCTAAGTGCTAAATCAATGGCGCTAACAAACTGTTATTTTTAAAGCTGGGATGTGATTGACTGCTGACGCGCGGCGCAGGACGCAGCAGCAGCAGCAGCAGCAGCAGCGATGGCCGGCGGGCGCGGCGGTGTCGTATGGCTGTGAACTGAGGAGAACATGCCGATTGTACAAAAGGCCCTCATCCATCATTATTGATCCCTCACTTACTGTAAAGTGGGGGCATTTTTACTGTATTTGTGTGTGTGTTTTTTTATTTTTTTCCTTCCCTCCTCCTCCTCTTTCTTCTTCTTCTTCTTCTTCTTCTTCTTCTGCTCCCCTGTGTGTATGTGTGTGTGTTCACATCTGTGCATCAGTGACAAAGTAAATAAATTAGAAACCTCACAACTCATATGAATCCCATTAGTTCAAGAGAATTAATCTCGTCGCGTGGCTTCTCCTCCAACGCCGCCGCCGCCGGTCGTCTTAACTTGCCTCTCTGGCAGAGCTGGATGTGGATGCTGCTCAGCGCTGATGCATGAGCTACAAACACACGCGGAAATACATCTTCTCATTTTTATTTATTTATTTATTTTTGGGCGCTGTGGCATTTCATTTCTGAGGGCTTGCATTTCTCTAATGCGCATTACGGCTGCACGCTGACATTTCAACACACAGACAGACAGTAGTTTTTTTTTGCAGCATCACACACTCCTCTAGGTTTTTAAACTGGAGCTGCAGGATCAGCTGCAGCTACACACACACACACACACACACACACAGTGATTTGTTAGAGGATTTACAATGTGTTGTTGCAATATGGGATGAATTCATCACGGTGGCTAAAAGCTATTGTTTCACTCCGGCCCTGACATGTGTAATGCCGGCGTACACACGGCCCCGTCCTGCATTCTTGCCCTCTAATTTATGTATCCAGAATCAAAAGACATGGGCTCCACAGGTCAGCTGTCACATTCCTGTATTCCCACAGGCACTCATGGAGAACGGCGGGATGGAGTGGGAAGAGATTTATGGCACAAACCCGTCCAGGGTCCTTAAAACTCTGGCAACCGCCGCTGCCACCTCTCCCTCTTTTTTTTCCTCCTCTCCTCTCTCTCGCTTCCTCCATCCCTCCGTCCAACCACATCACAGAGGCGCCGGCCAATCGGCTGCGTCTCCCAAACCACAGCGTCCTCGTCGCCCTCGTCGTCAGCGTCGTCACTTCACTGTTTCACATTTTTTGGGGGGGATTGAAGTTGTTTGAAGGAGAACGTGGACACCACTGACACCTTGTGGTGGTGGAGTTTTCTTTTATTGTCTATTAACATGACAACGTCTGCAAACACCTACAGCTGATTTACAGCCTCGTAAACTCTACGCCGTGATTTATCTCCCCCTGAATAAACACAAAGAAACAACACAGATCACAATTTATATTTAAAAAAGATCAATGGGTCTCATTCAAGAACTGAATTTGTTCTTCACGAAGATTGTGGCGTTCATGAATGTTTTCTTATCCAGGATTTGTTCGTAGCTAAGAACAAAATCCACACACACTTAAGGCACATTTGAGAGCTGACACTTGTGCAAAATAAGTGATTTTTGTCGTTTTCTTCTGTTCTGCAGTTGTATAAAATCCTATGATATGAATTAGAATTGTTTCTTAACATTTATGATGTTTTTAGTGATTGTTTTAATTATTTTAGAAACAATTGTGGTCTCTTAAAAAACACTAAAGACGCTTAATTCATTCAATTCGACAGAACGACTTAAAAGAGGGAATTTAAGAAAATACTTAGGTAGATATTGGTGAATGATGATTATTATTATTATTATAAGGTAAATTCGGCCGTTCTTCCACCTGTGACGGGAGGTCGGTGCTGGAGCGGCCACAGGTCACAGCAGCTGAAGAAAAGGAAAAGTGGTCACAAAAAACAATCAGATGGGAAAAGTCAAGCAAGAGAGACAAAGAATAAGGAGGGAGGAGGAGGAGGGGGGGGGCGGGGGGGGGGTTAGCTTTTATTCTTTTGTGTGAACCCTGTCCTCCCCCCTCCTCTACTCTCTCCCCTTTCTCCTTTTCTCTGTCACACACACCCATTTAAAGACCCCTGGCTGCTTTTGTGGCCATAGACACCGGGACACTATAGACAGGCAAGACATCCTATTTACCACCCGGAGTAGCAGGGGGTGAGTCTGGGGTTTGGGGTCATGCAGGAGGCAGCGGTCATCCCCCGGTCAACTACAGTAGGTCATTATTCAGCCCAAGCCAATAGCCCAGAACCGTGTCCGAGCGAGACCCACCCCCCGATCCATTCTCGCTTTAATTATTATAAATGAGGGGCGGCGTAAACAGCCATCATTACAGACACTCAGTGGCATACACAAATCCACTTTAAATTGCTATTAAGTTAAGGAGCGATCTGTAATCCCAGGCGTGCATTAGAAAGGAGCAAGTAGCTTTTTTTCCTTTTTATTAAATCTCATCGTCCCTGAGATATTTTCAAAACGTTCTCATGCTCTGTCATGTTTCCAATTTGAAGCCAATTCGCTGATTTAATTAAAAGCCCCACTTGGAAAAAAATGGACACTAAGAAGCCATTTCCATTTCTGGTTGTGCAGAATAATCGTCCATACTTCTGAGTGGATTTTGACAAGATTTTCCCTTTTTTTTGTGTGTGTTCGTCTGTGTGTGTGTGTGTGTGTGTAGCTCAGATTCTCAGCTTTTCTTCCTTCCACAGTTTGATAATTATTTGTGGCGTGACACCTGCGTGGAGGACGGCGATGCGTTCATGTTTCTTTGTTAGCAGCGAGCAGTGATGGAGGAACTGCAGACGTCGAGCTGCTGCTGCTGCTGCTGCTGCTGCTGCTGCTGCAGAGTCGACCACGACCAGCAGGAAAAAAAAAAACTATAACAAGAGGAGATGCAAGTGGAAAAGGCTGCTGCTGCTGCTGCTACAGGAGAGATGGAAAGGGAGGAATAGGAGGGAGGGGGAGGAGGAGATGAGGAGGGAGGGAGATTGTAACACCCAGGCGGCGGGTTCAGCAGCAGGGCAATGAGAGACTTCCTGCGCTCCATCACGCCCAAGGCCTGCCTCAGTCAGCTGGTGGCCGAGGAGAGATGCCTCATGTGTCAGGCTTATTAGCACTCCCCCTAGTTTGTATGCATTTGGGATTGTGTGTGTGTGTGCGTGTGTGTGTGTGCGTTTCATCTGGGATGTTTGAGAGGATCTGAGCTGAATTTTATATTTTTACTACAAAAGAACAGAGAAAAAAAAAGCTGTGTTATGTTTTGTTTGATGTCGTGTTGCGTTCAGGTACACGTTGACACGACACGACTCGCCACCTCTTTTTTAGCCGCATCCCCACCTCGACTCACCTTCCTCCCCCACCTTCCTCCCCCACCTTCCTCCTCCTCTTCGCTTCAGGCTCCGCTGGCTGTCGATCCGTCCTGCGGTCGGTTGCGGCGCGGCACGGTGCGTTGAGTGAGCGATGGCGCCCCATCAGAGCGCCCCGCCATTAGCCAGCCCCCTGAGTGGTAAATAAACGATCGCCCGCCACCGGTACACTGCAGGTGTTGTCATGGCAACGCGCTCTTCGCAGGCAGCAAGCAGCAGCAGCAGCCTTCACCCCTTCTCCCTTCATTCAACCAACACACAACACACACACAACCCCGGCCCCGCCCACGCTCATCCTCGCTCCCTCGCTCTCTCGGCGCAGGAGTCACGGGGAGGTTAACGAGTCAACGCACGGCAGCCGCCACAACACGGCGCTGTTTGCCCCCCCTCCTCCACCACCCACCCCCCCTCCCTCTCTTCTCTCCCTGAGTGGGTTTGATCTGCATCCAGGTTGTTGCAGCAAACACCAGCTCTAATGTGTGTGTGTGTGAGAGGTGACACACACACACACGCTGGTTCGTCTAAGGCGAGACATTAACAGGCAAATACACTGTTTTTTCATGCACTGATCAATTTTGAGATTTAAGACTACAGTATTTTTCTCCCGTAACATGTATTCTTTCAGAAAAGTCGAAAGAAATGGTAGAAAATCCTCATTAAGGTGGTGGTTTTACTTCATTTTGTCTCTTTTGTTGGTAGATTTCTCCTAAATTCTCCAAAAGTTAACACGCTACTGTGACATTATTGACTTATTATTATGACTTACAGACACCAAACCTTCCAGTTTGATTCCTGTCTATATTCTGAAGGTTTGTACAGAGGGGATTGTTGATATATCATTCACAGCCTGATTTATACAACATTTTATCCCTAAAAACAAGGTGAAATTTGATTTTTTTTAGAGCTGGTGACAGTATTTTCTCATTTACAGAGAGTTAAAAAGAGATATCCACAATCTCCTCTGTAAAAACTTCTGACTCTAATGTGTCAACAAAATAAAACAAGAATTTTGAAAGTAGCTTCATCCGTTCTTCAGATTTCTGTTCTGGAAATATATGCAAATTAGCACATATTTCATCAGATATTGCCTCATTTACATATTTAAACATAAAATTTGACAAAACTTGCAATACAAAAAATATTTTTCTTAATGTAAGTGATAAACTTGGGAAGTTTCATGGTGATATCATGGTGATAAAATGTTTACCCTATTCACCTGTAGTGTCTCACCTTAAGAGCTCGAGAGGAGAAAAAAACTCCACAGACTCAAACAGCTCGTCCCAACATGGCTGCACCCTGCACACTAATACACTAAAACAATAAAACACTCAAACACACACACAGTCGCACACACATGCGCATGGCAGCGAGGGGAAACAAACAGAAGGAGGAGCACATGGAGCCGTTTGCATAGTTTTGGTGGTTTGGGTGATTTGCTGAATGTCCCTATTACAGCAGGTGGACTCTGGATGAACCCGCTTCAAGTGTGAGGGAGATGGACTCTGCAACGCCTCACAGACTCCCACCGCCATTGGCGCCGCGCTCTCGTGATGTAGCGGCAGTCGTATTAAAATGGCGGCGCTGATAATCCAAAAGACCTTTCTGGGGGAGAATGTGAGAGCGACGGCACAGATGGGCCGCGCAGATAAATAAACCTGAGTGTCAGAGCTGCTGCTGCTGCTGCTGCCACGGCCCCGAGGGAGACGGGACCGCTCCACTCCCTCTCGTCCGTCTGTCCCCCCCCCCCCCCAATCTCTCTCCTCCCTCTCGATCGGGAACCGGAGCCAGTTCTCCTCCTCACCCGGGCTTCTCCCTCCTCCGTCTGATGGGAGACATAAAACTACATTTAGGACGATGAGCTCAGACTCTCAGAGCAAAGAGCTGAGGAGTCTTTAGGCCTCTGGACCAGGACTCAGTCTCAGTCCACTGTGGAGACGCTGAGTGTTTTGAATCGATCCGTCCTCATTAGCTGCGTTTCCGTTGCAGGTTTTTGCAAAATAAAAGTGACATTTCAGAAATTTTGATAAAAATGTACAATCACTATTTGCAGATGTTTCTATTATCAAATATTTTGCAAATGAGCCGTAACTGTCGTAAAGTCGAGTCTGGTGACTGTATCGTTTGGTTATTCACACAGACATGTTATTGTGTGACATCACCTGAGTTGAATGATTGGGCCTCACGCGCCAAAGTTTTATTAAAATAATCCGGTTGGGTGGAAACGGTCCACAGCACGGGACGACTCAAAACAGACAGGAGAGAGAAGGGAAATAGAAACACATTAGGATCAGGATCAGATCTGATCAGACCCGGAGTGAAGTGTAAATGCAAAAAAAGTGTCTCCATTATTGGCACGTTTGCAAAACCTCCTCATGAGAGCGTAAAAATGTTTTGGCGAAACGTAGGTGTCTCCATTACTGTTTTTATTGTGATATTTAGGTTTTGTGCAGACTTGCACCTACTGTCTCAGCCTTGGCAGCCCTGGTTCCCCTGGTGGGACGGACGGAGGACGATCATCGGTGTCCAAACAGCTCTACATGTGTGTGCGGTGTTTTATCTCAAACAAACCTCGTCCTCAGTGTCTCTGCTCTGGGTTAAGGTCAGAGGTCACATGATCAGGTGGCTTCGCTGCTGTGACTCCAGTTGTTTAAAACACAGAGGAAGAAGAAGACGAGAGGTTTTATTGTTTCATTCTGATGTCGGAGGACGGAAACAGAAAATAGAGTCTAACCTGTCTCTATGGACCAGGAATGGACAGAAACTGTCCTGATGATGAATGTCTCAGTTCTTTAGTGACATTTATTGATCGTTAGGAGTTCATTATTAATAACTAAATCAGCCTGTATCACGGTCATATGATCAGATTTCAGTGTGAAGCATCGTTCTGCTTCATTTTCACGTATAAAAGACATAAAACCTGACGATGAGATGTTTGTTGGGACCGAACAGTTGAGAATCTGATTTGTGGACCGGGGCGTCTCCGTAGCAACACAACACGTAGGATGTGTGTTGACGATGCACAACAACATTGTGACACATTTAACCTCCTGTGATTCGGACGTTGACCTCGCCCTTATTGCGATTTTAATGACATTAGGATTAATTATGCAGCTCTGGTTTGTATTCATTCTCAGTAAAATGGGAACAGAGAATAAATCTCACACTGTCTCCAGTTGCATCTGTTTTATTTATTTATTTTGTCAAATTAAATATAAAGGAAACAACAATAACTAAAACTCAATCTCATCAAAGTTTTTCTGAATTCGGCCTCAGAACAAAAAACTTTCAGTCGAGTGACGAGAATCAACTGAGATGTTTTTATCTTTATTATCTAATTAAACATTCATGTTTTTATGTTGTTTCTCTGAGCGTCTCAACATGCTCGTTTAAAACCCAAATCGATTTCCTGCGTCTGATTATTGTTTTTTGTGCAGCTGTCAGAAAACCCTGCAGCTTTTCATTCACCGTGACGTGAAACAGATAAAAACTCAGTTTTATGTCGATGTTTTTATCCACACACTCTGATTATTCTCCTGCTTTAAGGTGTTTTATAGTTTATAGGAGGTTTTTTTTGTTTTTTCTCCACCTGCATCTGATGTTCAGGATTAAATATAAAACTGATCCTGAGTCAGTTTGTTTTAATCACACTTTACAAGATGCTGTTTTTATTTCCAACGCTTCCCGGTCGCCTCGTTCACGTCTCGCCCTCGGGCTTCATGTCCCGCACTCGACTTGTTCAGAGGCTGGATTTCACTTTTCTGCGTTTTCCTCTTTCTCTCTGTCTGGGTGGAGTTCATATCAGAGACAAGAACATTTTTAATCCAGTTATTCCAGGACGAGGCCTCGTGTAATTACATCTCGGACCTTTTTGAATGGTGTTTTAAAAATGTGTTAAAATCCAATAAAAATGCGAGATTGGTGCTTCGTTGTTACTCCCTCTTCAGCCGTTATTGTTTGTTGATTTATTTGTGTTTTTTTTATTCTGTTTTATTCCAGGAGTACAACATCTACGGCTGGTGGGTCGGCGAGTTGAACGGCACCGTGGGCATCGTCCCCAAGGACTTCCTGCACCCTGCTTACATCCTGTGAGCTCCAACAGGTACGCAAACCCCCCCACCACCTCCACCCCCACCCCCACCCCCAACACTCTCTTATCATCAGCATTATGGCCCATTACCGCGGCCCCTAATACACAGAAACGGTCCCCCTGGTGCTCATCCACGCTGCCACTGAGCTATATCCAGTCGTTGACCTGCCGTTTATGGCATCTGCTGGCTGGAACAAGTACTGCATAAAACACTGAGACGCCGCGGCCCGGGATAAATATGTGCAACTATAACAACAACAACAACAACAACAGCAGCAACGGCGTCGTCGGTCGTCGTATTTAAGAAAATGATTCTCTAATATTGTTAAATAGACACGGCTTCAATTGAAAACTGAATTATTAATGAATGTTTCTGGTTTATTTTATTTTATTTTTTTCATCCTCCTCCACAGAGCTGCTGCTACTGCTGCTGCTGCTGTTGACTAATCCAGATGTGAATTTCACCGACAGCTGTGTCATCGTTTCTAATTCTTTTGAAAATTATTCTCTCATAAGACGCAGATATTGCATCGTGTGACCGTGCAGCAGCTGAACTCGTATCCACACACACTATAAACCATCTGTAAACGACCTGATGTGCAAACTGGAGATAAAAAACCAACAACAACAATAATCTGTTAGTTAGTTAGAGATCACAATATTGATAATTGATGAATGTTTATAATGTTGTGTAATATTTATGAGGAGAAAACTAAATGATCTGTAGCTGCAGCTTTTCAGATTTCATTTTTGTAATTATGTTGGAATATTTTTGACTTCTAGAGGCTGTTAAATGTTTTAATGAGAATTTATTATATTATTACAGAAATGTAGAATTTCCTTTTTCATTTTATGAACAAAACTTTTCAACTAACAAGTTAAAAAGAAAAATAACATGATGACACATTCACATTACCACTGGTGGAAAAACTAATGCATTTAGCATTCATCAATACACTGTGTAAATTACAAACATGACTATAAATGAATTGTTTTCTCTTCATCCACGTGTTTAAATTTAAATTAAATAATAAACGCATGTTATTTAATTTGTCTTCTGGATTTTCAGATGAATTTGAACATTATCTTTAATTTTCCTGTTTTTTGTTTTTTTTACTTTTTCTGTTGAAATTCAGCATCTGAAGTTATTTAAGTGTTTGACTTTCAGCCACTAGGTGGCAGGATTTCATCATGAAGTCAAAATGAAATTGTATTGGATGAAATGAATATATATCCCCACATGAAAGAAAAACACAGAAATGAACAGTCAAGAAGAAAAAAACTATTTATTTGAAATAACATTAGACGACAGTTTGTTGACTCAGACTCATCACTCGCAGGTCGTTGTTATCGTTGCCCTTTAGATCCACGTTAGAAAATAAACGTCTCTGTAGAAGCTCTGACTCTGAACATTAAAAAAAAAAAGCAACTCAAGTTTGCAAAAATAACTTTAGTGCTTTTTACAGTGTAGAAACGAAGCAGACTCCAGATCAGTACGACTTCAGCTACTGTGTGTGTGCGCGTGTGTGTGTGTGTGTGTGTGAATGACATGAACTGTGGGTCCCTTTTAAAAGCAACAAAATGAACTAGAAACAGAAGAAGCAGCAGTAGTGTGTGTGTGTGTCTGTGTGTGTGGTGAGCGCAGGCTTTTATTTTGAAATTAACTCTGCTCCTCACTTTATCCTTCACGTTGTTTATTTGATGTATTAATAATGTGTAAAATAAATAAAAAGAAAAATCTTCACAGATAAAGTTTAGTGTATGTAAACTTAAAGGTGTCACTTTATTCTCCTTCAGGGATTTTTAATCAATAATACTAATCAATAAAAATCCAGTTTAAGAACTAAAAACATGCCACAGAAACAACAGGAGGAGCTGTTATTATCAATATCATTATTATCAGTGAAAATATTGCCGTTGTTTTGAATTTGATTATTTACTGATGCTTCTTTTTCTCATTATTTATCAAATAATAATCAAATATTGAAAACATCCAATTATTATTATTACATTTTTTGTGCTTTTCTGGCCTAAATTAAAAAATGTAATGTTTTTGTCTGTCTGACGTTTCTCCCACGGATCAATTAGTGACTGATTATTGACCATGGATTATTGATTGATGGCAACATAAACAGGCATGAACATGAATTATAACAGATTGATTATTAGAGCAGGGATTTCTATGGGCTTCACATTAAAAAGCAGGAATAATGTAATAATGTGTGCGTGTGATTCTCTCGTGATGTTAAATACAGGTTCACTTGTTTTTCCTCCTCTGTCTTTAAACAGAACTCACACACTGTTTGTTTGTTCTGGAGAATAAACAAGAAATAAAAAACTGCCTCAAATGTGAATCTATTGGAGTTTAAATTCATATTTTTTTTCTGTCTGAATTTAACTTCACTAAAAATCACATTAGGAGAGTTTTTCTTTGTTTAAAATTTAAAAATGAAAATGAAACTGGATTTATCTGCTGATTATTGTTTGTTTTTTGTTAAGTTTAACAAATTCATTTCATTTATTGACCAAACAAAACATTAAAAATGTCACAGAGTTATTATTATTATGAGAGTTATTGTCTCCCACAGGACAAACTGACATCTTTGCTTTGTTTTCTGTCCATCAACTATTTGATTAATCAAGTTATTGATGCAGTTATAAATCTGAGCTTCTTTAACTCGAGTGTCTTGAATGTTTCATTATCATTTGAGGAGTTTCCATAAAAAAAAACATTATTAAAATTCAGCAGCTTAAGTATTTTTATGTGTTTACTCCTCAATAAAATGAATAGATATTTTAGATTTGTTCAGGAAACCAGATTTTCATTCATTCATTAATGTGCGTGTGTTTTTTCTGAGCCTTGGCGCCCTCTGCTGTTGCCACAGTGACGTTACAGGACAGAGGAGGAAAAACAAAAACAAGGGCCAGTGTTTAAATTTACCTGAGTGAAAAAAAAACCCCCTGACATTTAAAATTAGAAAGACGCCATTTTAAAACTAATCTCAGCCGAGAACATGATGAACGTTAAATGAGCGAAGACTGAGTATAATGTGTAACAGGAAACAGTTCGGCGTGTCAGTCCTCAGGTGTTTTTAACTCGCCACCTGCGTCTCCTCCGAAGCGTCCAGAGACAGCGAGGACAGCGTCTCCTGCTCGCTGTGTTTACTCTCAGCTACGATGGCGATGGCGGCGGCGGCGGCGCTGCTGCTCGTCTCCAACACGCTGAAGTCGCTGCTTTCAGTCAAATCTCCTGCAGCAACGGTCGAGTTCAGGTCCAGGGACGCCGCGTGCTGCAGGTCCTCGTCCTCGTGGACTGGGACGGCGATGTCGTCTTCCTCCTCCTCCTCCGCCGCCACCACGGTGCAGCCGTTCATATGTAGGTCCAAAATGTTCCTGCAGAGAGACACGTCCTCGGGAGACGTCTTCGCGAAGCCGTTGGCGGCCTGGAGCGAGTCCTTGGCGTCGTCGTAAACGCTCTCGTCCTCCTCCTCGTCCTCCTCGCTGACCTTGACGATGCTCCCGTTGGAGGACGGCAGCGAGCGACTGTCCTCGTTGCTCTCGTCCACCTGCTGAATGACATCACCGATGTCTTCGTCCTGAGGCGACGTCTCCCTCTCGTCCGACTCGTCCACGCAGCTGACGTCCGAGGCCTCGCCCTCGGTGCTGCAGCAGACGTGGTCGACGACGCCGTTGACCTCAGAGGAGACGACCTCTACAACCTCAACGTCGTCCTGAGATCCGGCGTCTCCTTCTAGGACCCGTTTGTCCTCTTTGTCCTTCAAATCTAAAACAGCTACAGAGTTCACACACAAGTCTTTTTCTATAATCGCTTCTGAAACCGCCACAGTCTTTTCCTCCTCCGGCGCTCGCTCCACGCCACAGTCCTCGAACGCCGTCCCCATTGGCGAGTGAACCTCCACCGGCGTCTGGATCTGACGGCTCCTCTGGTGGTTCGGCTCCGCGGGGTCGAGGCTCTCGGGTCGGTCGCCCAGGAAGAAGCTGGCCTCCGCCGGACTGCAGTCGCACTCGACCACGGCCTCCAGGTGGTTGCTCCCCTGCGAGATCTTCACCGAGGATCTGTCCTTGTGCGGGATCACGGCGCCGTCCAGTAAATCCGCTAGAGGGTCGGAGTCGCCGCAGGACAGGAGCTCCGGACAGGAAGTCTCTGTGATCTGTAGGCACGGCTGATGAGGAGCAGGGCTAAGGACGGACAGAAGGACACGGTGTTACAAACTAAGAGGAGGAGGTGGAGTCAGGATGTTGCTCATCAAGCCTGCAGCTGTTTAACTTATCTAAGATTAAAGGGATACTTCACCCAAAATCGATCATTCACCAATCATCTACTCACAGTCATGCCAAGGAAGGGTCTGGAGAACTTTCAGAGTCATCAAAACGCTTTAGGAGTTCCAGGGAGGGTCCAGCTGGCAACAGATTTTCATGCAATGGTGGCGGATTGAGTTTACTTTTGAATCGTCCACAACACACACTATGAAACATCCAGATACCTCCATACTGCTCGTCTGTACTGACCCAAGTGTCCTGAAGCCGCCACATGGAAAAGTTGTTGGACATTTTTTTATCTTTTTATCTTTTTAGCCTTGTTGTAGCAGTAGCTCCCAGTGGTTGCGCGAGATTTGGTGCGAGATGTTTGTTCGTCGTTGTAAACCATTGGATGTTTGATGTAAACATGGAAGAACATCTCGCAGTAAATCTCACGCAGCCGCTGGGAGCGTTTTGGACGATTCAAAAGTGAACTCTATCCGCCGCCATTATATGAAAACCTGTTGCCTACAAAACTTTTTTTGACACTGAAAGTTCTCCAAACCCTTCCCTGGCATGACGGTCGGTAGATGATTGGTGAATTATCGATTTTGGGTGAAGTATCCCTTTAACTTAATACAAATGTTATAGACAGGGTGAGACAATGAAACTGGGTAAAACTGTCATTCATTTACTACACACTTGGACATTGTAGGTTTATAAATAGAAGAGAGTGGTGATAAATATGAGTATAAAACTAATATACAAGCTCAATGGCTGAAATTTATGGGAAAAAAACCCTCGTGTGAAACAAAAAAAAGCAAATTTATGAGAAAAAAAGGTCAAATTGGTGAGAACACACTAACAAAAATTGCTAGAAAAAAAACTCACAAATTTGGAGGAGGGAAAAAAAATCATTCAAAAAAAAAAACTGAAAAAGGTTGCAGTTGCAGGAAAACAACTCACAAAATTACTGGAAGAAAATCAAACATTTGGAGGATAAAAAAGTCCCTAATTTGCGGCAGACAAACCAAAACAAGCACAGTAATCCAGTTCACCACAGTGGTTTCAGTGGTTTGGATCCGGGCCTCGTACCTCTCCATGGACTCGTAGGACACGGTCAGACTCGGCTCCTTGATGGCGTCGTCCTCCTGAGTCTGAGCCTGAGCCAAACCCCAGTTGGACGAGGCGTAGGTGAGGATGGCGTCCGTCACGGAGTAGGGGGTGTGGCCTTGGACGCAGTCCTGGATGTGGCCGACCGGCAGCTGAGTCTGCAGGAAGAGGTGGAGCTGGCTGTCCGACAGACACACCGTCATGTTCACCACCCTGTCGGCACAGAAGTTAAACAACCGTCACGACTCTGATGTAAAATACTCAGATTTGTTTAAAGGGGTAGTTCAACATTTTGGCAAATTGGCCCATTGCCATAATCCCTATAGTTTTAGGAGTAGGTTCATTACCTTTAATTGTCGGTGCAAGCTATTTTTAGAATGGCGGAGCAGAGCCGTGAGCTGCTCAGAGCTACGCTACGGAGGCTCATGGGATTTCTTGGTTTCCCTCATCAAACTCATTAAATACACAATCCAACAACTGCACAACGCTCTGGTGGACAAGTTGTGACCTGCACATTCACCACGCTATGAGATAATAACACAACGTTACCACACAGAGTTGTTTTAGAGGGAAATTATACAGAGACTGTTGATGAAAAACTGTCCCTGAAGGCAACGCACATCAGCAGCTTTGCAAGAATTTATCTTTATGCTTGCGGCTCTGCTCCGCCGTTCTAAAAATAGCTTGCAACCACAATTAAAGGAAACGAACCAACGCGTAAAACTATAGGGATTGTGGCAATTTAAGAAGAAGAAGAACTGACTTGTCCAAAAAGGCCTGGAGTCCTTTCCTCCTCCTCTCCAAGAAGTCCTCATTGCTGAAGGAGAAGAAGGATTTTCCTGGGAGGTCTGGCACCGGCCTGGGAGAAGAGAAAGACAAAAGGACTTTATTCTCTATGTTTACAGATTAAATCTTCTTCTCCTTACTAAATGTCAAACTGATGTTAAAGAAAACTCTGGAAAGTCCCGCTGATACGAAGCTAAACAACAGAAAACACAGCTTCAGACAGGACGGAGTCAGAGGACTCTCGGTTTCCAGGTTTGTGGCAGTTTGATACGAACAAAAAACATCTGGATTAACTGATGTTTTAGAGGCTGGTGCATCACAACAAACCGTAAACACAATTATCATCCTATAAAGTTGATAAAAGCTGAAGTTTACTTTCAGAGAACAACATGATTATTCATTTAGTGGTGTGTCTCTGGTCAGTTTATTATGTAATAAACCAAAACCAACATTCAAAACCTGACATTATCTTACCCATGTTGATAATTTCAGATGTTTTCAATTCTCCTAAATAGTCAATTCATACCAACAAACAGTTCATCTGTGTGTTTCCTTTGATTATTCAACATCACCAATATAAAAAAAAACCTGAACTATGAGGCAAAAAACACAAATTAAAATGTTCAATGAATCAGATCTAATAGAAATTAGAAAATTAAATATAATAATTTGTTCTTTTTGATTGAAAAATAAAAACATGTTTGTTATTTTTTAAAAAATCACAAAGTCTCCAACAAAATCAATTAAACAGCCAAAACTATTTACACAAACCAGCGTTTTTCTGCAAATAGCTTCTTTAATTTGAGCCACATCAAATGTAGTCATACAGTAATGTGTTAATTTTTTTGGGGAAAACTGGGCAGTCTTGGCCGTTATTATCGGAAGGCTTTACTGTTGGTCTGGGAACAAAAAAAAAATACAACACAATTAGACAAAGTGTGAAGCTTCACACACACAAACACAGACACTGTGGTTCTCACATGGAGCTTCCTGCCGCCTTAACTTGTGCTGTGTCTTGTCCTCAGATGTTTTGTTGAGTTTAAATAAAGGTTAAATAAATAACTAACTACAGCATCGAATGTGGATTAATCCGCAGCTGAAAATAGTCCCTAATGAATTAACGATCTGCTCCTCGTGGTTCATTAATGTTTGTTAAAACCTCACAGTCTGACTGTTTTAGAAAAATCTTTATCTGCTAAAAATGAAACTTTTAAAAGGTTCAGAAACTGACAGGATCGAGACAAACAGAGTCTGGATAATAATAAGAAAAGTCTGAAACGTCTCGAGCCTGAACTTTGAGACAGTTTACAGTGGTTAATTTACAGCTATGTGTATTTATGGAGCTACATAATGTGACTGGAGTGACTCACTTAGAGCTTATAGCAGAACTAAAGCATTACCACATGCCTTTGGTTCTGGTGACGTGTGACAGAGTCCACTGATGTTTGCATAACAAACTGTGATCGATTACTGCAAAGCTGCAGTTCCCATGTTACTGAGGCACAAGAACAAAACCTCATGACGCCCTGACAAGAACTTCTTACTGAGCTTCATCCTCTTCCTCCTCCTCAGTCTCAAATAAGCCAGTCAGACTGAGTGTGCTGCAGTCATTAGACAGTGATTTAATTAATCCGATCAATTAAAAATTGATTTGTTTTAGTTAATTTTAAGCACAAGTGTCTGAAATTACCCCGAATCCAGTGTATTAAATGTGAAAATTTGATTCTGGACAAAACAAAACATGCGGAGATGATTTTCTGACATTTTAATTGGCCAAAGAAGTTTAATTAGTGCCGCGCTCCAAGGCACATGGTTCACTACCTTTATATCACGACTTGGCTAATAAAATATCGCAAAGTCATGAAAAACTGTGAAAAGTTTCCCACAGATGACAGGAGGTAAAACTCTTTTTTTTAACCTTTTCAAACGTCTACTGCGCCGGCATACTTTCACCTAGATACTCCATTTAAACTTTAAAATGTTGACATAAATCTCACCTATTGATGTGGTATTTGTTGCTTTTATAGGTATTATAGTTTTTGATCAATCACTGATCACTTTTTGGAGAAATGTTGAGATTATAATGGGTGTGTATTGCGCGGAATGTTCGGGGCTAGAGTGGATGACATCATCGGCTAGAGTGGGAGAAGTTGTCTGAAATCGCCTGAAACTTTTCACTTTCCACGCTGCTCCTGGCCACAAAATACACTCTACACACATGATTTTTCCCACATTTGTAAACAAACTCATCCTCTCTCAAAACATGCGCTCAAAAAAGCAGAGAGAGTTACATAATTTAAACTGTGAGCCTCTGAGTGAGGCCACGTCCCTTCATACTCCCCATTGACTCCATTGAATTCATGGAGGGAGTAAGGAATGAGTGAGTGAGGCCTTTTATTATCAACATTACTGCAGGAAGAACACTTTTTAACACTTCATTAATTTTAACACTTTTTAAATCTTCAACAGCATTGCTCAGTGACAAAACTTCACTTTAAAATAACTGATGTTGTATGAAGTTAATAGTTTTTCTGCCCAGTGAGAGGAAAGAGCAGTTTCAGTGTTTCTCTGGAGGACGCGTGGAGCTGAAACAACAAAGAGCAGTCACTTGTTTGGACTTTCAATGATTCTAATTTTAACACTGTACATTCACAGCTCACGTGTTGTCATGCCGAGCAACAACAACAGCTAATCAACCACAAGCAAAAAAAAAAAAGAACAGGACAAATCATGTGTGGTCACATGATCGTTCCCAATTTCATGACTCAACACCCACAGCACACACACATCCGTCTGAGCTCGTAGCCTCAAGTGCTGACGCAGCATTCCTCCTCAACAACAACGTCGACTCCTGTCCAAACACAATGTAAAGAATCCATGTGGCTTCCAAAGGTCAAGTCGGACTCAGCAGGGTCACAGACGAGGGCGGTTTTTACCTTCTACCTTCTCAGACCAGACCCAACAGAAAACTACTGCTCTGGTTAACGACTACCAGTGATTTATTTATTGGTCAGGAAACTCCCTCTAAGTGTCATCAGGGTGATTTCTTGAGAGTTTATTTTCCAATGAAAGCTCAAGTATTTCTCATTAACACAACTAAACTTTCATCCAACATCTTATTAACGACAGATAAAAAAAAATTGTGATATATAAACAGGTGAGAAAAACAGGCTGGCAAAGATAAACTAAAACAAAAACCTTGTGTGATTTAGTATAAATACTCACATGTAGGAATATCTTATAATCCACATACGAGTTCCACGAGCCGTCGTTCTGGACCCGGGGATCCTGAACCCGCACGGCGACAAACTCCTGCACGACATAAACAAAAGGCATCGTTTCTTCCCCTCAGCTCAGTGTGTGTGTGTTTCTCTGTGAGTTAAACTAACAGATTAAAATCTAAATGTCTCTCTTCCAGACTGAGATGAAGTTCCTGAAATGCTTTTTTAAACTCGTCAATGGAGCCATTGTTCTTTGACATTCATCAACTGGAAGTTTGATTTATAAAATACAGAGAGCCGTTGTATCTCATTGTGTGTGTTTTTTTTAGGTTTCACTATCAAGGGAATTCACATCAGAAACTTATCTTGACAGTCAATGTATTCAAAGAGAAAACAGGAAGTCACTTACATCTTCTTCTTGATTGCTGTTCATCCTACCGAGTGCTGCACTGCAAACAGACAGAGGGAGAAATCAATGAGCAGACGTTTCAATGAACTGGATCAAAAGCTCAGATAATGCACATTTTCTACAGCGTTGTCATGAGTTGATGACTCATCCTCTCTCTACTAAGAGAAGCTGGTGGTCACTTTAAATCGACTGAGTCATTTCCTTTCACCAGCCGATAGCAGCAGCAGCAGCAGCTCAGCGTTCAGACTCCAAAGGGCTTTTCCAAAGAGAAACGAGGTGTTGGTTGAGTTTCTGTCTAGAAATTCACCAGCAGCTGGCGAAACCGAGCTGTTGTTGGGTGTCGGTCTAACCCACCCAGAACAAACCAGGTGAAACATCTGTCTGCCTCTGTGCTTCCCCTCTGACAGTGAGACTGCATAAACACATATAATGCATGCCATTGTTATCAACACCAATAATCAGCTGTGGTGAAAAACTAGTAAAGGCTGGTAAAAGCCAGTGCAGGCTGCAGTGCTGACTGAGTGATTTATTGCTGTTATAAAATTTGCAAAGTGTTCCAGATTCTGTATGGTTTTGGCTTCAATCCACAAATCTATTAAATTAACAATGCTATAAAACAGAGAAAACAGCAGAAGCAAACACTGAGATTTAAACAACGACTTCCTTCTTCTTCTTCTTCTTCCACTCTCCTTTTTTTCTTCCTTTTACTGTCACTAATAGCAAATACACGGGTGGACAAAGTTAACACAACAGCTACACAAAGACACAAAACAACCACAAGAAAGATGCAGTCAATCACAAACACATGAAAAACAACCACGGAGATATAAATATCACAGATGAATGGTTACATCATATACTCTCCCTGTTCTCGTGCTCTTATTTGAGGGGCGTGGAGGTGTTTTTATTTTCTGTATCCGCGGGGCCTTAAAATCCCATAATAATAATAATGATAAAAATAACATTGATGATGATGATCAGTCCACAGTTATTTGTACATATTATTCTCCTCTGATGGGAGTGTGCCCAGTAGAAGTTAAACACAGCTGCTGGATGATGTAATGTAATGTCATGTAGTTAGCCTCTTTTTAAAGAATAAAAACTAAGTTAAAGTGAAAGTAAAGTGTCATTAAAAGCCAGAGAAGCAGCTGTCTCTTAATGAAACGTGCAGACTTCCTTGTTGTTTTTAAATAAACATAATAAACAGGAGTTAGTTGAGCTGACAAACCTCCAGGCTAAAGCAAACACAAGCTAAATGCTAACACCGGACGACAGCGACTCACTCTCAGGAGTTGTGCGGGAGCTGCTGCGGTGTCTTCCCGGTGGCTGAGGTCGGTGTTGTCCCGTCCGTCCACGTTTCTCCGCCACTTGACGATAAAATCCACAAACACGGTCGCTTGTTGTTCCGACCTGCTCCTCCTGGCTCCATTTCGCAAGTCACAAGCGCCGCCTCGACGTCACGTTACGCGTTGACGTAACGGCTTCCCGGAACGTGCGCGAGGACGTAAGGGGGCGCGGTTGAGAGATTACAAACTGAAAACCGAAAAATAATCTAAAAAAAGGCCATAATATAATATAATACACTGTACATGGAGTTATTCCTATTTATACACATCATCATTTACCAGTTTTCAGAAGATACACTTTATCTCAAGAATAGTAAATCACATTAAATCAAATCTAATTAAATAAGTTCTACATTAAAATTATGAGAGAGGAGCCTGTATTGTGGATTGTAGATATAAATCAAATGCAATGACCTCAGTGGTGACCACAGACAGGGACAGGAAGCTGCATTAGAGCCACATTATAATTTATATGCGATTGACGAGTGACATCTGCAGCCTCACCTGCAACGCTGACCATCATAACACAGCAACACACACGTCTCCACCCATATGTTTACACCTTCAATGTTCATTGGTGGTTGGTGCCACCTAGTGGTAACTTTGCTTACACATGCAGTTTGTGATATAAACTGTTATCTTTGTTATTCCTCCCTCTGGCCAGTAGGTGTCGCACTGTGCACATTACCTTTTTTTTTTCTTCTCATGAAACCATTTTTGCTGAGGAAGTAAATTCATAAATTTGGACAGGATGTAACATCTCTGTCTCTTCCCCTCATTGGCCCCAAGTGTTGTTTCAGCTTCTGTCGATGCTCATCATGCTTCTTTTTTTTTCTTTTTTACAAAGTGTGAAGTTGGTGAACAGAAAAACACAATGTTGTTGTTTCTGACCTGAGCCTAAACCGACACTGTGCTTTTAGTGCACTGATTTTATGCAACAATTACATAGAAATGTGGCAGCTTCTTTCCTTGAAGTCTGTAGATTACATTAAACATATTTTACATGCTGGAGGAGAAATACTGCACATGCTTCATGCCTGACGACGACAAGAAACACTGACACTCTGCAAACACATCAACCGTCCCAGTGCAGGATCTGACACTCAGAGACAATGACACCGTTTCAGTTGATGGACTGGTGATTTGTCCAGGGCCTCAGTTCCAGTCTGTGCATGTTAGGGAAAGGAGCCGCGCCTGCAGGAAGGACGCTAAGTGAACCTACGCCTGCAGAAAGGACGTTCATGTTAAGCCAAAAGTGAAAAGAATGAAGCAAGAAATGAGTTTATCATCAGCTGAGACAAACGTGTTCTTTCAGATGAACTGGTCCGAAGGGTTTTGGGCTTTGAAATGAGTCATCGCCATCAGGAGATGTATCGACTGTTGGACAGGTGTGGCTGCTCCTCTGCGGCCATGAATCCTGCCAGACAGTCAGGTATTCCCATTGTTTAAACAGTGTTTATCCATTACATGGTTGTCAGCAACTGAACCATCTACAGTAAACCAGAGGTCTTCAACAGGGGGTCTGTGACCCCTAGCGGGTTCGCGGAGGTGTTGCAGAGGGGTCGTGGAATTTTTTCTTGATTAGGCAATGATTTATTTAATTATTTTCCACATTTATCAGGGTTCTCACTTTTTTCTTTAAATCATTTTCCAGGACATTTTCAGCTGCTATGACAGACATCTAATCTAAACTCCATACACTAATACATCCCCCGTCTCATTCAAGCTCTGGAGAAGTGTTCGTTTTGACAGTTTTACTTTATTAGTATTTGTAGATGTGCAGTCTATGGCTCTAACTTGAATTAATCTCTAATTTTTCTCATTGGGTACTTATTTTAGAAAAACCAAACAGAGCTGTACACTCACTGTATCTGTAAAACATGAATGTACCTGTGTATTATTTGAAAAGCTTAGTAGTGAATGCACAATAACAAGGTTTGTTTATGGTGCTGGGCAAAGTTTAATATAATACACAATTTTATACAACATAGGGGTTCCTGCTCCATTTCTCCATCAACTGGGGGTCCTCGGCCTGAAAAATGTTGCAGACCCCTGGTCTAAACCACAGTGAAGAGAGAAAAGACCAAAGAATTAAAGTTATCACCTGTAACTGTCACTGTGTGTGACGGTGAGGCGTCTCCTGACAACAGCGCAGCCACACCTGCTGCAGGTGAGGTGTGACTCTGTGAGAGGGCGTGTCTTCGTACCTGCTTCCAAACCAGACTCTGAACGCCTGCTCAGAGGACGCTCTGCCATCCCGTGTGTGCACCGTGAACAAAGTAAGTGCATTTACTTTGAGATGATAGTGCAGTTTAGTCACTAAACCTTGAGTCAAATGGTGATTTTAATGGATAAAAGTTTGTAGTATTGATTAGTTGTGTTGTTAGATTGTGTTACAACGTGTATTTGCTTTGTATAAGTTGATGAAGCTGATTCATAAAACATCAGATGCAAGTTTCAATCAAAGCAGTAATTTTATTTGATGGATTTAAAGAGGAGCTACAGTAGTAGGTTTTTTCCTGCGGTGGTGACTCAGCTGGAATCCTCATCTCAGCTTTTCTTCCCCTCTGTCGTTCAGCCGCCTCCTGAAGCCGCCACCATGCCTGAGACTGCAGAGTCCCACTCCCACGCCCTCACCACCAACCGCAACTGCACCATAGAGATCACCAACGTCAGCGCCAACTACTGCCTCGTCAAACCAAGGTAGACAGTCAGTACTTCTCATTCAATCACCTGGTGACCTCTTATCTGACCTCTACATTTACCAAACTTTGCATGACTTGTACCTCACCCAGTCAACCCTCTTCTTCTCTGCAGGATTTACATGGACAGCGGTTTCCCCTTCAGCCCCCCTCAGCCCACCGTGCGCACCAGCAAGACCGAGGTGTGCTCTTTCATCAAAGACGACCACACGGCCTCCGGCGCCGTGGGCGTCCTCACCTACGACCTGTTCGACATGCGCAGCCGCCAGAGCAGCGAGATGATCGCCATCATGTTCTCTGTGCCCTTCGACTACAACTTCTACAAGAACTGGCTCGGCGTGGGCGTCTTCCCCAGCACGACACCCTGCGACAAGAAGCTGTACGAGCTCATGTACGAGGGGAAGGACTTCACCAACTTCGTGCGCCACAAGTCCGACGGCTCCGGGGTGAAGTTCACTGCAAGGACGGTGGACGTGAGGGCCTGCATGTCTGACGAGGGCAAAGCCATGATGAAGCTTGAGTTGTATGACAAGATGGGCAGATGAGTCTGTGAGAATAAAACCTTCTGCTCCACATGAGTGCATTGATTCTGAGATGTTCCTGAAGAACCTACATCTGTGTCATCTATGGGTGTTTTCAATAAATAAACAAAAGTTCAACTGATTTCTTGTCTTTGACTTTTATTGTATCTTTTGTAATTTCTTCAAAATTCCACATCATTTCAAATATTTACATGCAAATTAAAGGTTTTACATCTCTTCAGAACATGAACATGAATCAAACTTTGCAGTGAAGACAGTGTTAGTCAGATTACACAACAATGTTACATACTGTAGGGGTACATGGTTGTTAGTCCAAGCAGACACCTGTAGAGGGTGTGGTGCATCAGGAGACAATGAGTGATGAAGCAATGCAACAGAAAACTGAACAAACCGGCGTCTGTCACGGACAAAAAAAAAAAAAACATAAAAAAAACAAAAACATAATAGTTATGTGGTTGTCGTTGGTTACACCCTGACTTTACGCCCCCGTTCGGCTGCACATACCTGTGATGAAAGAGGGGAAAAAGTGAAAAGTCCGAGATGGCGACA
This sequence comes from Decapterus maruadsi, assembly GCA_030347415.2. Lineage (NCBI taxonomy): Eukaryota > Metazoa > Chordata > Actinopteri > Carangiformes > Carangidae > Decapterus > Decapterus maruadsi. Next base: position 2,983,875 of record CM064888.1, on the reverse strand, counting down.
AGGTGTGCGCTGTGGGCGGAGACAGTTTTGGGTGTCGCACATTCCCCAGCTGGGATGATCTGAAGTGTGAAGCCAGAGCTTTCACACCAGGCTCTGCCCGAGTGAGAAGCACACCTGTGATCCAGACAGGTAAGCTGTAGTCGAAGGATTTATTTAACGCTGCAGACCTTTTTTTTTATGACAAACACTTCATGTATTTTGCATTTCTGACAGCTTTAACCTCTTTGACAGCCTCCCCCAGCCACGAAACATGAGCGAGACAGCAGAAGCTTTGGCTGCCAACCAGACAAGCCGAAGAAATGTGACCATCGAGATCACCAACCTCACCAACAACTACTGTTTACTGGACCCCAAGTAAGTGCAACATCTGTCTCTTTGCATGGACGAACTGAAGCGTTGAGATATAAAATGCAGCTTGGTCTAATTTTCCCCACTCCTTGAAATCTAAAGGGTTTACCTGGAGAGTGGGAACTGCCACAGCCCGCCCCAGCCCACCGTGCGCCCACTGAAAACTGAAGTCTGCAACTTCAGCAAGACCAGCGCCAAGGCCTCAGGTGCAGTGGGCGTCCTGACCTACGACCTGTTCGAGAGGCACAGCAACACCGCCAAAGAGACAGTGGCTATAATGTTCTCCGTGCCCTACGACTATAACATGTACAAGAACTGGGCGGCGGTGGGAATCTACAAGCAGGGCAAAGAGTGCAACGAGGCTCTGTACAAAGAGATGTATTACAACAAAGACCAGCAGGGCTTCATCAGGGCCGAGGCCACCGGCGCCGATATGACGTTCGAGGGCTCCAGCCTGGACATCAAGGCCACCATGTCCCCGACGGGCAGGTCCATCATGAAGGTGGAGGTGTGGGACAAGGTCTTCTCGCCTGCGTTGAACCAACAATACTAAACTAAAATCTGCATGTGGTTCATCACTGTCAGTAATCCAAACACCGGGTGTGTAGTGTTACCTGTGTTTAACCTTGTGTGCACCTGTGCTGTTGTGTTGTACCATCTATTCATTAAATCCATGACAAGCGTGACATAACAAAACCTGTCTTGAGTTTTCATTACAAAGGAGGAGAAGAATCTCGTCTTGGCAATGCTTCAGTTAAGTCGAGTGGGCCAACTCATAGGGCAGGTTACTGTTGGTTGAAATGATCCATCTCTGTATTTTTGTTGATTTGACTTAGCCTATTAGTTCTTGATTTAAAAACACAAATATAACCTCTAATATCTGCATGTTCGGAAAACCTCAGACACCAGAGGATGGAATTAAAGTGGGATTTCAGTTCCAAACAGGCTATAAACCAAAAAAACGAGACAAATTGACTCACAAGAGGAAACTTCAGGGTGAACTCCCCTGGAGCTGCATGGTTTTCACAGGACGCCATCTAGTGGTCAAAGTTGATATTTGGTGCATGTTTTTTTTACTCTGAGGTAAATGTTGTTTCTCTGTCAATGATTGCACAGCTTTAGAAATTCTCTGTTAAGCACAATGCATGATGGTGAGTTTTTTTTCTGATGTCATGCAAATTGAGATGAACCTCAAGGAGGCTGCAGTTCCTCTCCACTCACTGCAAGACCTCAATGCATGGTGGGAAACTTCTGGCTAAGAATCACAATCCTTCCAGTCTTAGTAAATTAGTAGTTTTAGCTTAAACCTTTTAAATGATGTATTTTTTCCATTTTCATTAGTAAACATGTTAAAAATGTACTTTGCAATGCAAATGCAACAATAAACAGCCTGATTAGAGGATCAGTCTGATCCAGAGCACAGTTCGTAGAAAACACTGACGACCGTGTTGAACCTGTCCTTCAGGTACATCTCCAGTGTTTGCAGCGGCATCTGCCTCACGTCGTACCCCTTGTACTGCTTCGGCGCCGTTTGGTTCACGGGTACGATCTCCTCGGTGCTGTTGCGGTCGTTGCGGCCGATGGCGGCGTACGTGGGGAAGATGTTCCTCAGCTCTGATGGGAGGCTCTGGTTGTACTTGGGGCAGCAGTAGGCCGACCACATGTACTCCGGCACGGCCACACGGCCATTGTGCAGCCAGTGGTCGTCGTTCCTGTAAGGGATGACGCCGGTCACCACGTAGGCGTCTCCGAGGCAGTAGGACGACAAGGTGGCGTTGACCACGTGCTCCAGGATCTCCCAGGGCCCGCTGTTGGAGCCCGTCTTCTGAGGGACCACGTTGGTGAGGGTGAAGGTGGCGGCGCGGTCCTCGTGGGTGTGGTGGTGGAGGCTCGGGTTCAGGTGGCCACGGTTATAGGTGGAGTTGATGTAGTCCGGCTCCACAGCCTGGCTCTCCACCACGTTCTGGTCCAGAGGGCCTGGAGGGAATGGGATCATACTTCCATCGGCTGCTGGGTTCGCTAACTGTTGGTAGGAGGGAAGAAGACTTTTAGTAAACATGGTCACCAATCTATCTATGAATCTTTATTTTCCTTTCTCGCTTTCTAATTCAGACAGTATCGCCGACCTCAACAAGACAAACACAACAAAGTGAAGACTCAACCGAGGGAGTTCTTCTTCTTTACTCAGGTTCATTTCCTCAAAACACCGAACACACTGTTTTCTAATGAAACAGCAGCATCAACAAAAATCAGTCCTGAGACTTTTATCGTTTTCCTCTGAAATCAGCACCTTTCACTTTCCACAATACAAATGTTATTGGACAGATAACATGAAATATATGACATCAAGGTTTCTATATAGTCACGTTTCTATACATTCCTCAAAAAAAGGTTCGGAAACGTTTTTCCAGTCAATCATTTCTTTCCTTTAATAATAACAATTGGTGTTGTATTTTATATCGTTGGAACGCCTGATCGATCACCTTTAAAATGAGGTACAATGTTTAACGGTGTCGCTCATTCCATGAATGCACGATCCTTACAAGTTGTACCTTGTTGTAAAAGTGACTAATAAGGCTTTCCAATGATATGAAATACAACACCAAAATGTTAAGGATGTTTCACTTGGGGTCAATAATAAGTCGTCATGTGACCAAAGGACGTCCACTTTTCTAGGGTTAGGGTTAGGGTTTCTCTGTGTCTCTGTTCAACCTGACACCTGTTGTTGTGGTTTTTGTGGTTAATCAACTCACATCATGTTGTGTTATAAGGACTGAACCACTGAACAGGTGCATTCAAAAGTTTAGAGAGGTCAAATTAAGTTCACCTGTAAAGGTTATAATGCATTTTAGGTGCATTTTGACTTTTTTTTTGTCTGAAAGACGAATGTCCTTAACTTTTTGTGAGTAGTTGTATTTTTCATTTATCACTTTATCCTCACCTGAGGCTCAAACTTCCAGGATGCCGTGGGCCTCTTTCCTGCCGGTGTCTCGTACACATAGGCCGAGAACCACGGTGTACGGCGGGGGCGACTGTACAAGGTGGCGAATCGGTACTGGTTGTAGTAACGCTGGCAGATGGGCGTCCCCATCAAACCTTTAGGAGGCCAGGACCTGTAGAAGAAGTGCAGACACGGGGTGAAGTCGCCGACATCGGCTGCACACAGACACCAACCTGCAGCCAAGAGCAGGGAGGCCAAGGCCAGAGAGGAGGAGCAGGACGTCTTCATGGCCCAGCTGTCTGATCTTCAGTGGTGCTGTGTGGGGGTGAGTTGTTTCCTTCTCATTGACGCATGATGACGTTTGTGAAGTGAAAGCAGAAGAAGCTTGAAGATCAGTTTCTATTCAGGTCTCTTTGCCCGACAGGAAGTCCACTGCATGTGCTGCAGAAAATGCTACACAGAGACATAGAGAGATATGAAACACGCTGAACTTCCTGGTTATCTGTTTGTTTACAGTGATAAGAGAAGTGTTGACCCAGTGCAGAATGAGCTGTGGGCAAACTGATGATTACAGTCACTGAGATAGGACTTGAACACAGCACAAACCACCTCTAGTCCACTTTTAGTTTAACTCAGTCAGTACTTCATCTGTCTGTTAATTACACCAGAGACAATCTGTGCAACTTCCTGTTATTCAAATGAAGGTGGGTAATTCCTGTTTACTGCTACACTGTGTTTTATTCACTCACTACGACCAAAATCAATAAAATGAATACGTTTGTGATTTAAACTGAAAAGACTTTCATGTTTTCTACACTGGTTTTGAAATCTCTCATTGGTTTTTAAATGGCACTAACTGGAGCATTAGCACCACCTGCTGGTTATTTACAACAACTACAGCTCTAAACAGAAATATCAGACGTTGACTAAATTTCTATATCAACATATATCTAATATTTTATATCAACATTTTGTATATTTGTGGCTGTTGTCACTCTCTAGAGCTGCACTACATCTATTATCCTATCTTATCTATATCTAATATTTTTTATTGTGTATAGGAAACATTACATCCAATAATGTGACTGAGATTAAATGAAACCACTATACATCAATTTAGAAATATGAATTGCACATTATGTTGATTTATAAACCTTGTTTGTTTTTGTTTAATTGTCCCTCTCCTGCATGTTTCATTTATTTCCTTTTATTGCATTTGTTTCGTGTTGTTCCTATTTCATTTCAGAGTTCGATCATTAAGCATAAAAACGCTGCAGCAGGTTAGCCATTAGCAACCAGATCATTTCAGAAAACATATAAGTCAGAGAGAATACTAAATATTTATTTAGCAGGTATATCCAACAGCTTTATAAAGCAGCTAAACGTCACTGCCACTGGGTCAGAAGTACCGATCAAAGCCATTTACAGCTTCTTAAAAGTCAACTTATTGAATATAATCTACCTCATAATTCATAAAAACTACTTTACCTAAGCACCTTTTAAACAGGCACTTGAAACTTGTTTTTACCTCATGTGTAATAATGTTATTTGGTGATTAATGGTTATGTGTGTCTATTATTTTAGAGTGCCAACATAATTTCTTTGGAGCAATATAATGAGAAATAACTGAGAATTAAGACTTTAAATACAATACAATAAAATAAAGTCAGACAGAATTAAACTAGATTTGCTGCAACAAATTCAAACATGGTACAGTTGATAGAATAAAGCTGTTTCCTCATCTCTACTCTGTTCTGTAACAGTTCCTGCTGTGTGTGTGCGTGTGCATGTGTGCAGCAGGGTGGGTTCGGTAGGAAAAACACTTCCCTCCCATTCTACTACTCAGTTACATCTGAAGTCCATTTGTTTAACCCCCCTCGCACCCCACATCCGTCCGTCCGTCTGTCCCTCCCCCGCCTCGACCACCCCCACCCTCTCTTCCTTATGTAACACAATGATCGTTGGTTTGGAGTTTGGATTCTCGTTCACACACTCACAGAGAGAGACGCTCGGCTTCTCCTCTGCACTGAGCATTTGTCCACACTTTCAGAAACCTGAGGTGAGTCACATCACTTTTTCCCTTCAGCTCACTAACAGTTAAAGGCCTTCACAGCCGTATACATAACAACAACAACAACAACACTCACTCTGTTCTGCCGACAGTAACTCCTCTTGACTCTTTTTTGAGGCGGCTGGTCTGAGAGCAGAAACGCATCAAGCTGCCAAAATTCCTTTTTCCAGCTTTCTCGTCTATAAAAACAGACAGAAAGTAACTGGACACTGAGCAGAGGGTGTGACTCTCTGCTCACGTGTTTTTAGCCTGTTAGCAGCAAGTCTCTGCTGAATGCATGATGGTGAGATTAGAGAGACCTTAATAACACCAGGTATTAGTCTGTGCACGGTTTACGCTGGACTTTGAGCTGCTAAAGCAACATTTCAGGGGGAACACAAATGTTGCAAAGACACATGTTGAAACTTTGAGCTGTGTTCTGGTCAGGAGGAGTTTGAAGCAACAAAAAACTGAGAAAATCTGACTTTAATATATCTTAAAGCCAATGGGAGTGAGTTTTTTCCCTTGGTAATGGTGTAAATAAGAAGTAATAAGTGTGTGTGTCTTTTCTCATGTCTTTGGTTCATGTCCAACAGTAATATCTGGCTTTTCTTAGCTCAATTGTTCAGTGTTTATCAGATCAAATAACACAATTATAACGAGGGCAAGTGAGGCGACGGAGACGCCCACAGTCTCTTGTGTCTAGTGATTACTGTGTGTCTGTGTCTCATTGTAACAAACCAACTCTATGAAACCCCAAAACTAACACATTTATAATCACATCAGATTCTAAACCCTTAAACCTTTAAATATTTGTATTTTTTTCTTGTAGATTGATCTAAATGATTATTTGATCAGTATAATTATTACTTTATTATTGAGGGTTAGAAACCTTCTTGTAGTTTCCCGCAGGGCTGCAAGATATTCATTCTACAAAATGTTGTTGTTTAATATTATTCCCCTGTATAAAGAAGTGCTTTTTCTATTCACTCTGATATTGAGCAGTTATTTTCTCTTTATTTTCTGTTGCTACTGTAATGGCAACCAGGCGGCATAGTCGTTATTTCCCCAGCGATGTGTTTAGGAGCATTGTTTTTCTTGCTCCGGTGCCAGTGGCTCATTAAGTTGTTATTGTGAAGGATTGTGAAGGCACTGACAGTGATGTGCGGCTTTTTATCCTAATTCATTTGAAGGACTTTTTATGGAGAAGTAAACAGCTCTGTGCTTTTGTTCCTCAGGGGGAATGAAATTGTTTGTTTGGTTGTTGCTCCCACGTCGCACATTTCCAACTTTTCTTTTACAGTCAGTAAAACAGATACGTCTTCTTCATATTAACCTTTCATGTTTTATTCTCTCCGTCAGAGTTGATCCATGGGGACCAGCTCAGGACTTTCTCCTCTTTTCCTTCTTCTTCTGGTGGCTAGCGTCTCCCTCCTGACGAGTCCCGGCGTCCATGGCGGAAAGATCCTGGTGTTCCCGGTGGACGGCAGCCACTGGGTCAACATGAACCTGCTGATCCAGAGCCTCCACGCCAGGGGCCACGAGGTCACCGTGGTCCGCACGGCCACCAGCTGGTATGTCAAGGAGAGCGCGCCGCATTACCGCTCCATCACCGTCACCCTGCCTGAGGCCATCAGCATAGAGGAGCAGGACTTCTTCGTCACCTTCTTGGTGAAGATGTTGGCGATCCACAAAGAGGGAGCGTCAGTCATCGCCTTTGTGAACTTCTACTGGGAAATGCTGACGACTCTGTCAAAGCTCCACCAACAGGCCAGTCTGGTGGGGGTGCAGATTTTTGAGAACAAGACGCTGATGCAGAAGCTTCGTGATGCTCACTACGACATGGTTCTTCTGGACCCGGGACTTCCTGTAGGGGTTCTGGTGGCCCATGAACTCAAGCTGCCGACTGTCTTCAACGTGAGGTGGATCACCAGTGGAGAAGGTCATTTTGTGGTCGCTCCATCGCCAACGTCCTACGTCCCAACTTCAGGATACGCCGCGTCGGATAAGATGACCTTCGTGGAGAGGATCAAGAACTCCTTCCACTATGTCCTCAACATGTGCATTGATAAGTTTGTAGTATGTCCTCACTATGATCGACTGGCGGAGAGGTACTTTGGTCCAGATTTGAACTTCTACCACCTCCTACAAGCAGCAGACATCTGGCTCATGAGGGTGGACTTTGTCTTTGAATTCCCCAGACCCACGATGCCGAACATCGTCTACATTGGCGGTTTCCAGAGTAAAGAGTCTGAGCCGTTGTCGTCAGAGCTGGAGGAGTTTGTCCAAAGTTCAGGAGAACATGGCTTCATCCTGATGTCTCTCGGCACACTGGTCAGAGGTCTGCCTGTGGAAATCACCTCAGAAATCGCTGCTGCTTTTGCCCAAATCCCTCAGAAGGTCATATGGAGGCACGTCGGCGAGCGCCCCAACAACCTGGGCAATAACACCCTCCTGGTGAAATGGATGCCCCAGAACGACCTCTTGGGTCATCCAAAGATCAGAGCCTTTGTTGCCCATGGTGGCACTAACGGGATCTACGAGTCCATATACCACGGAGTCCCGATAATAGGAATTCCTCTTCTGTTTGACCAGTTCGAGAACGTTTTGAGAATGGAAACCCGCGGAGCTGCTAAAGTTGTGGATGCGACCAAACTGACCAAGGAGAACTTCCTGGAAGCGATTCAAGAAGTTCTTCACAACCCTTCCTACAGAAACAACATGAAGCGTCTGTCTGATCTCCACCGGGACAAACCGATGCATCCTTTGGAAACTGCACTTTTCTGGATTGAGTTTGTAATAAGGCACCAAGGCGCTTCACATCTACGCACTGAGTCTTATAAGATGCCCTGGTACTCCTACTACTCTGTGGACGTTATATGCTTTTTGTTGGCAATCCTGCTGTTGCTCACTGCAGCTGTGGTGGGATCAGTACGATTCCTGTGCTCTCGACTTTGCAGGAGGAGAAAACCCAAACAGGAGTAACCAAATAAAAACCCCTAACCCTAAACATTTTAAATGATGATTCATACTCTTGATGTAAAAAAAAAAAAAGAAACCAGCTGAGCCTACTAACCGCACCATAGAGCTCCACTGTTGTCCAGAAATAACAATATACTGCTATCCAAAGACTCAATAAAACACCAACTGTGTTTTCAAATTGCTGCTGCAAATAGGCCCCAACAAATACAACACTGCAGTGTCCCACCGAGCCGTGAGTTGTTTTATAGATTTACTGTACTTCTTCATACTAGATGGACCAAGCATTTATGGTTTTGGTCTGCACATGGGAGTTTTACCCTCCAACTCGTTCAGCTTCACTGAGCGTCAACAGTATCTGATGTTTTTTGATTCCAACACTGTAACAGCAAACAGCAAATTTAAGCTGCACTCTCAGTATTTTAAGACTCTATCTAAATGTTCTATTCAGTCAATTGCAGCATATAGATCTGAAATAATAATGTGTTTTTATAAGAATCAACAAATTGAATGCTGCACTTTTATGTTGTGTATGATGATTGAAGGAAAAAATGAAAACTTGATGAAAATAAAAAGTAAGAAAGGACAATTTACAGAGTATATATTGTTTTTATTTCAACAATGAAATACAGACTGGCTTTATTTTCAACTCAGATATACATATCTCTAAACACAATAAATGACAACATCAATATGACCTTATTTCTGGTTTATTTACAATATGAAATGAGATCTAAAACCACTCCTGGATGTTCTACAGGTTCTTTTCACAGATCCATCTGTAAGGTTGCTTACAGGAGCTGTCCATCCAGGACATCAGTGCGTCTTCACTGGTGTCCATGTGTCCACAGTCTTCTCCCAGAGGGTCGTCCAGCTTCCAGTCATCAGGCTCATTCTCCATCCCCGGTCTGCTCAGCCAGAACCTGCAGGAAGAGTGGGAGGTGAGCAGCTGTCAGTCACTACAGACATCCCTCATTATCATTTATTTCATTTTTGGGCCACTTGGGGGCAGTAGAAAGTAACTTGACTCACTGCACATCTGGATTGACTTTGCTCCCGTCCACCCAGTGCCAGTCGCCTTCCTCCTCAGCGTCAGTCATCCCGATCCACAGCCGGGTGCCGGTCTGATCCACCGCCCGGCTGCCATCAAAAACAAACTCCTAGAAAGATAAAGAAAGATTATTCCAGTTTTCATTTTTAATTGCAATACTGTCACACTGTTTTATCCTGGTTTTGTCCTCTACCTGTTCTTGTTGACTGTTAACGATGAGCAGGTCGCCCCCTTGTGTCCGACACCAGGCTCTGCTGGAGCTCCAGCTCAGCAAGCGGGAGGAGAAGTAGTAACACTTGGTTTCAAACAGTCTCCAGCTGTCCTGACACTTCTTGCAGATTCGTTCTGTGGAGAAAATGAAATGACATGTTGGTTGAAACAAATCCGTCGTGTGTCTTTGCATGTTTTTTGCATGTGTTTTGCACTTGACTGATAAAAATTCAGATTTTAGTTGTGAGTTTGATAGAATACCTCTGCTCTTCTGATCGACCACGGGGCAGTAGAGATCTAAAGAGTGGTACGATGCGTTCACCGTCTTCATGTCCGTCATCATCTGCTCCATCTCCTTCGTCCTGTTTCCCTCCTGCTCTGTGGCCTCCTGCCTTTCTCTCACCAGCACCGAGCTCAGGTTCTGGTTTTCTTCTTGCAGCTGCGTCACTTCCTCCTGAAGCTTCACACACTTGTCCTTTGAGAAAACTCTGGTCCTTTCGTTCAGATTTTGAATTTCCTCTTGAAACCTGGCGTTGGTTTCTGCGAGCTGTCGATTCTTCTCCTTCTCTTGAAGCAGCTCCTCCCTCAGGAGGCTGCCGGTCTCAGACAGCTGTTGTTTCTCCTCCTGCAGCCGAGTGTTGACAATCCCCAGATGTTTGATAGTTTCAGACATGTTCAGCTTCTTTTCCTCCTGCTCAGACGAGAACTGGACCAGTCGTTCATGTTCTTGCGTCAGCTGTGTCATCCTAGAGGTCAGATTCTCAATTTGCTCCATTAACTCACTGTTTTCCAAACTCAAGCTGAGATTGATGGACTGGAGTTGAGCTGAAGTCCTGTTGAGGAGCTCAGTTTCTTCTTCCAGCCGAGCACTGCGCTCCTCTAAGATCTCGTTGTCTTCTCTCAGGTCATTGTTCACCTGAGCAAGAGTGAGGTAGCTGTCACTCATGTTCTGGAAATCAAAGAGGCTTTTCCATTCTGCCGTGTCGTCTGACTCGTTATTATCTGAAATTTAAAGACGAAGAACAATTAATGTGCTATGGGATCAAAATTGTACCACTTTTTCATCTTTGCATATTTTTCTTTAAGTAGTTATTTGAGCTTTCAGGGACACCGTAGGCAGGGGATGAAGAGTTGGGAAGGTTGGGATGGTAGATAAATTGGAGAAACATTGTCTGGTTTGGTTTCATTACATCTGCATTGTATTTATATGTGAAACATTCATAATTGGACCCAGCAAAGTGAGGTGTATTGCAAAGAACATAGGCCCCAGAGCGGATCCTTGTGGTACTCCAAAGAGGGGCGGTTCAGCCATGTACGATTTAAACCAATGAAGTCACATCCATGTGGACATAAATAAATATTTAAAAAGATGTTGAACTACTTCAAATTTAGTCTTTTGATCTTTTAGTTTGGTTAAGGTCGTACTTACACAGGACAGAAAGAGCTGCACACGTCGCAAACAGCAACAGACAAAGTGTTGACAGAGCAACCACTAGACAGAGCTGCCGATGGGGGGTCGCCATGGTTTCTCTGGTCTGGAGGCAAACTGAAGCTGAAAACAAACAGATAACACATTTTAACCATTAGTCATCATCATCAGTGGTGGTGATGGGTTGTTTTCAGAGTTTGTCTGAGCTCACTTTGTCCACACTCTTTACACAGTTGTCCTTATATTAGCACAGTGAATCACTTTAATTTACATTGAATGACCCTTGTGTATTATAAGGTGACAACATCATCACAAACCGGTGAATCTGAAGTGAAGGTGTGAAGTTGCATGATGTTACTCACAGATTTCCTGCTCCTGCTTATTGGCTGGAGTCCCTGAGGTCACTCCTTGTGTTGGGTTGTTAATCCAGGGGAACCACTGATGACCGACCATTGTGTCTGTGCAGCAGATTAAACACACATTAAGATTGTTTTTTTTGGGGGGGGGGGGGGGCGGGGGGGTTGTTTTTTCTTCAAATGTGGAGAGTTTGTGTTTGTCTGAGATGGTGGAGATATGTCAGCAAACAAAATACTGCAGAACAGAGGCCTGGATGGATCAGCCCAGATTTCTCAGACAGATAGATTCAGTGTCGTGTGTCTAGACATCAAACATTTACAAATACACCAACCAACAGGCAGACAGTGGTTTTCCTGTTATGTATGATAAAAGAGACTCTACGGTCTGTTGCTCAGGCTGCTCTATGCTCCGACAAGTTTGAGGGAAATTTGTGATTCACACTTTTGGTACGAAATGTAGATCAAGAATTTAAAATACATCTAAACCATAACAAATTTTTTTTTTTTTAAAGTCACCACAAGAACTTCATCTTACATGCATCACAAATATCTAGTATGTAACAATAACATGCCATACTTTCTACTATCTCAGAACTAAAGTTGCTCTAAATCTCTGTATTGAACAACAATAATTCTGTTTTATTAACATAATCAATCATTTTCCTTGACTGTAATGCACTATTTTAGATTATTAGCATTTATAATCCTACATTATGAGATGATACAGTTCAATCAAGGAGTTTTCTGTTTCCTTATGAGTATTTATACTCACTCACAATATCCGGTTTGTGTCTCAATACCAACACCTCACTAACCAAACCGAGGTGAAATCACACATTTACTGTTTCATATTGACTTAAAACAGCACATTTTGTTCTTTAAAGACAAATATTTCCTCCCATCCCACATATAGATTTATGCATGAACATAACAAGCTGCTGCTGACATCAGGACTCACCTCAGGTAACGTCACTCCCAGTGACTTGTTGTTGTTGATGTGAGTCGTGTCTTTAAAACCTCCTGATGGATGTGTCCAGATGCTCCAGGAAGGAACCGACTGCCAGGCTCCGTGAAGCAGCTCCAGCTCCTTTATAACCTTCTCCTCCCCTGCTGCTTCGCTTCAAACAGGTGGAGATCTACAGTACTGTCATAATGGCCTGTTGTGTGTTTGATGTCACCTTATCTGCCCCCAGAACAATGGATGCTGAGGGGCTGATTGTGTGTCGCTGTTTGGCTTCTGACTCATGAGATTAATGATCTGTTTGATGTTTGTTGGTGGAGATCTGTTAAAAAAGTTTGGATTTTAGATTTTCAAATGTGAGAATTCAAGTGCCACTGTGCTGCAGTGTCTCATATCAACCAGCAGGTGGTGGTGTTTCCTTTGGCACTGTACAGTTTGCTGCAGAGAATAACTGTAAATATAATATAATATAGTCATCTAACAGCTCTATTAATTCAGCCTGAGGGAAAAAATCTAAACATTTGATCTTCATTATCTGGAGTTTCTAATGTTTTCTTTTTTTATCCAAACATGAAGAGGGGAGAAATGGTAAAGACAAATCTTATCATGAAACAAGCAGTTGAAACTGGTCACTGCTGCTGTTTTCAGAGCAACTTTATCCTTCATCCTCCGGTCTACCTGTTTTAAAAACACATCTTAAAACTTAATGTTTCTTTTTTCATTCCTTTATTCAACTTTTAAATGTGGTCTATAAATATAAAAGATGGATTGGATCCCTTTCAATGGATATTTTTACATTTGTCTTAAAAAAATGTAGAAAAAAATCTCATTATACTTAAAATAAGACTAATCACATTAAAAAGCAGCTTGTTTTTAGACGCTTTAAAAGTTTTTCTTCCTTATTACAAGCACAAAAAACTTGCTTTTACTGGCAGATTGTGAAAAGTGAAGTGAATATTTGTTTGAAACATGTGAAAATGATCTAAAAACAAGTTAATTTTTTGGTGATGAGTCTTATTTTCTTGGACCCTCACATCCACTGAAGAAAAACTTAAATGGGGAAAAACAAAAGGAGAAAACAAGGAGTGATTTTTTTCTTTTATCTTCTGCATAAATGGATAAATTCACCTTTTTAAATCTATAAATTACCCGTCCTGTTTCAACACTGCATTGCCCCAGTTAGAAGTGGAAGAAGTGTAGGTGTGAAGCCGATTGCAGAGCAGCAATCACATTTTTACACAAAGGATCTTGGGTGTTTATTAGATTCGACGGAGAGATTTTGTGATAGAGTGAAAATGTCAAACATGCTGCTATCAGCAGGACATGCAGTGTCAACAGAGGCTGTTTAGATAAGAGCAACAATGGTGTGTGTCTGCAGGGAGACTCACCTCCTGCGTCTGCTGAAAAACCCTAAAGTGAGTCAGTTACAGGGAAAATGTGTGAAGGAGGAAATGCAGACCATCATTGATTTATAACAGTCAGTTTCCTCTGATGCCAAACCTTTGAACTGATGGGCCTTAATTCTAACAGATAATGACAGATTTATATGTTATAGAGCCTTTGCTGCTGTTCATCCTTAAATCACAAAAGCAAATAAACTATAACTTGTCAATACGTCGACTTTGAGCAGTTTGGCTCATTAAGTTTAGGTTTTAAAACATCAATGAAATGTTCTGGGTGACTTATGACATTTTGCGAACGTGCAACAAGCAGGCAGCCAGACTGGATACTGTATGTGTTGCAGATATCTGTAATTCAGTTCAAAAAGAATATTTCCGATTTCCTATCTAAAATTGTTATTTCAGATATCCACAGCTTTGTTCTTCCTATAGGACAAATGCCGTCACTTTAACCATTCATGTGAATGGGGTTTGTCATATAGTTGCAGATATCCACTGAATTATGACTAATTCCAGTTTGAGATTTCTACAGTTTGATTCTGACTTGTCATAATTCCAGTTCAAGATGTCTTTAATTCACCTCAAATAAAGATATCTACATGTCCCTTTTCAGATATCTCAAACTGGAATTAGTACTAGTCGTAATTCAGTTACAGATCCGTAATTCACATGGTGGATATCTGCAACTGAATTGTAGATATCTGTAATGACAAACCCCATACACATGAACGGCTAAAGTGACGTCATCTGTCCGAGGAAGAACGTAGTTGTGGATCTGAAATGTTCTTTTTGACTCTGCAAAACTGAATTACAGATATCTTGAATGAAAAATCCAACTATTCAAAATGTAGTTATGACGAGTCAGAAAGACGGTGTTGATGTCTACGATGTTAATTACGGATGAGTTTTGATAAACCACCAAACTGTTGTGACCGTTACACACCTCCACCACAGTAGAGAAAGTAAGAAAAACTGAAAACAACTGCAGCTTTGTCGGTGAGGTCAGTTGTGTGTCACTGTGTTGGTTTAACACACCCACCCACCCACACACACACACACACACACACACCCACACACACACACAGAGAAAGAGGAGATGAAGTTACACCCATAGGTGACCAGAAACTGGTTTGAACGAGGCGTGTGAAGGTGTGAAGAGAAAACTGTGATTTTCCTCTGACCTGCGGCTTTAGGAAATTATGAGTGTGTGAGTTTCATTCCAGTGCATACAGAGGACGAGCAGAGGAGGTGCGAGGGAGACTCTGTGCTAATGGACCTTCCTCCTCCTCCTCCTCCTCCTCCTCTTATCTCCAGCATCCTTTACGACCCAGCAGTACTGTCTTCACAAAGATAGACACACATGCACAAACACACAAACACACACACACAGTGTTACCAGGAACCACAGCGATGAAAGTGGACATACTTTTCTTTGAAATACTAACCAAGCAGCGCTTTTCTTCCTCTGCTGTTTACACACTTGTGGTTTCTGCACGTGTGGTGTTATGATACAAACATATATGTTGCGATGACAGCAGCTTAACAATATTGCGTCCTGTGCCCGACAAACAAAAACTAAGAAATAAACAACAATGCAATTTTAGAAGGTGACTGTCTACACCAGAAACAGAACCAACACAGGTATCTGTTCTTATTATTATGTTTATTAAAAATTCAATAAAAATTGAAATGACAACAAAAAGAAAAGAAATAAACAACAAGAGGATTGTGATAAAATAACAAACTGATTTAGATTCTGTACTAAAAGATGTGTGTAAATAAACACTGATACAGGACTTTATCACATTATATTTTATAGATTTAACAACATATTAACATGTTTTAGTGTATACCACGATGTACTGAAACCAGAGGATGTTTCACTTCTTCTTGTTTTAAAATCTCAGAGCTTCATTTAGACAAGAAGACACTTGGCAGCGGTTTGAGTTCGGCCCTTTTCCTGTTTCCTTGCCTTATTCTCTCAGGCCTCATGCACTTAAAGTGTTATTTATTTAATTTTGTCAATTCTTGCAGCACTATGCACTTTAATGCATTGGGTAGTTTACATTCAGAGCATTATGTATTATTATATCAACAGTAATTTATTAGTAGTAGAAGTATGTTTTTAGTATTTGTACTGTCTTTTATATTATGTTGTGGTGACATGCCGATGTCTTGGATGCTGTTTTTTGTCTTGTGCTTGGTAATGCTTGCTGCAAATCCAATTTCCCTCGGGATAAATAAAAACTAAACGAACTGAACTGAACTTCCATGTGACAACAACACCTCTCAGCACAAAGTCTGTACAAACTGGTTTAAATGCCCTCTGCTCTTCTGGAATAAATGCATGTTTTGAAATGACATTGTCAAGTCATATTAGGATGTCCATACACTTTATACTTTATAGTAGTGTTCAAAGTGTCTGTGGGTTTCAGACTGCAACTAAGATTAAAAATGTGATTTCATATGTATTCATGTGTTACTGAATCATGACTTTAGCATTAAGACCAATCCCACGCAGAGACCTTTGGACTGGCAACTGCTTAATTCTTGAGATGTCTAATTGAGAAGGTGAGGAAATCACAGTTCAAATCCTTGTTTTACGATATCATTATTAATCATTATCGTTATTATCATAAATAACAAAAGAAAGTAACTATGAGACATAAAGAAACAGGAAGCCTGACATACTTTTTACCTCCAAAGTAGCAAACTGTGTGTGGTTAGTCGGCAGCTGTAATTTATATAGGCTACAGGTGTGTCATACACACACACACACACAGAGGATGTTCACTTCACTTAATTAGTCATCTTGTTATGGTGTGATCTGTGGGTTTTCGTTCGTGCCTGTCTCTTACAGCTGCAGGGGCACATTGGAGCATTCATTTATATAAATTATTATTATAACCTATGTGTTAAATGTTATTCTTCAAGGGCCACAGGCAAAAAAAAAGAAAGAAAGGGCACCAACAAAAAGGGCACTGTGGGCATCAGGGGGCAATGGGGCACCGCTCCCCCATCTGCACATGTCTGATTCAGATGTGAATATTAATAATTAATCATTAAGAAACCTTACAAATATAAAAAACACAATATGTATAGGCATGCCAAATAAAAAAATAGTTTAAAAAACACGATTTTAACATTCATACAGTAGCCTACAGGTCCACGCTAGCAGTTTCCCCCTGTTTGCAGTCTTTATGCTAAGCTAAGCTAACACGCAGATGCAGGTCTATCGTCACTCACTCTTGGACTTTACTTTTCCAGACCACCAGATGGACCAGGATGGGGATGAGGCCAACTGGGAGGAGCGTGAGGGCGATGACCACGCCATGAGGAGCGTCATGAAGCCGGAGATCCTCCTCCTCCTCCTTGGTGCAGTTCTCAAAGTAGTAGGAGTGGATGTGGAGGAAGAAGTCTTGAGTGCTGTGGTTTGGATAATAGCAGCCGAGGACTAGTGATATATACTCCAAGCAATGTGTCATGTCACTGTATGGTCTGTAAAAGACAAATAAAACCATAGAGTTAAAAACCTTTAGATGGTTTTGTGAAACACCAAAACTTAACTCATGAAAAGTGTGGCTCATCTGATGAGAACTGTGACTTGTGGTGAAAAGAATTTCCTGTTTTAATGTATAGGCTAGTACTGAGCAGCAGAAATGGTTGAGACTGAGGCTCAAACTCATTTAAACCTGGATTTCCTCTGAGGTTGAAGAGGCCCCTGACTTGTTGATGTCTACTTCCCAGGGCCAATTGTAATGGGCTTTCACAACTTTGCCATTTAAAGGATACGGCTGGGCTGGTGATATTCTTTCCAAAAGCAGCCAGATGTTACAGGTTTTATTACGTGTCATTTTCAGAGGCAGTTTTGATTCCTGAAGCCAGGACAATGTGGGATTACCACTAAATTAGTTTGGCTGTCTCTTCAAGAAGTGTAGCCCACGGGTTGGAGATGTTGCATTGTAAATTACAAAATTGTGGTTTTTGGTGTAAACCTGTACTTCCAATACCTAAACCTCTGTGGAGTAGGGTGAGGTTAAACTTAAACCTCCAGCCGACCTGGTTTAACTGAGGTTAAAAACACCAAACAGGGACAAAGTATCAGAATCTTAACGCCATTTTATACTTAAATCTATTATATCTTAATTTGTAAAATGTTCTCACCACGTATGTCTTCTTTAGCTACTGTTATTATTATTATTAAAATCTGTTTTCTTCTTTTTAGGAGTAGTCTACTGTACAATTTTGCCGTTGCAGCCATTTTGCCACCATTGTTCCTCCTCAGATGAGTGAAACAGCGCCCCTCTGGGTTGTAACGCCTGGTGAAGGGAAGTCATAGTGTGTGGTCAAAGGTGGTATTGCAGTCGAGGCCGTTAGTTACGTCACGTAACGTCAACAGCTGCGCAGGTGAAACAAAACAAAACACCGTCGTATTAAATCGTTACCGTGCGGTCTATGTCATGCTTCCTAACCGACAGACGAAAGGAAGAAACCGGAGAGTGAAAAATGAAGCAAACTGGTCGAAGTGTGTCCTCAAGACAACCGGTAGAAAGGTTTGAAAGTTTGGTTAGCAAGGAGAGTTAGCTCGGTTCGGTTAGCAGGACGTTAACGGACGGACATGGACCTCTTCGCCATAAAGACGGAAAAGAAACGAGAGGATTTCGACACAAATGTGAGTCAGAAATTGGTCAGAAACAGCCATTGTAGTGCGTGTGTGTCTTTAGTGTCGGATACGTAAAAAACAAACAAACAAACATGATAAAGGAAAACTAAAGAAAATGCTCAGCTCAAATATCTATCTCAGTGAGTTGGTTAGTTCCAGATAAACGTGTTTTTTCTGACCATACGTGCTGCACTTAAAACGATGTATTGTTTTCTGGTGGAACTTCATAAGTCAAGTAACGGCGCATTTTATTGTATGTAAAGGTAACGGCGTTGTATTTAAATATCCCGCCCGGTGTGTTTGACTGGTTGCTGCTGCTGTGTTGCTGGGTTCATGAGTTTCAAATGTACGTTAGTCCTACACCCGCCATGTTGGGGACCAACACTGGTGTTTTAATTTGAGTTTCTGATTGGTGTCAAACAAATTAATTAATTTGCAACACCACCGGAGGAGG
Source organism: Decapterus maruadsi (assembly GCA_030347415.2). NCBI lineage: Eukaryota > Metazoa > Chordata > Actinopteri > Carangiformes > Carangidae > Decapterus > Decapterus maruadsi. Next base: position 2,965,033 of record CM064888.1, on the reverse strand, counting down.
AGGAGGCGAAGGAGGCTCAACAGACCCAGGCTTTGTGTTCATAATGCAAACAAAACTGATATCAGGCATTCAAGGCAGGCTTTTGAAACCACAGCTTCACGATACAACTTTGTAGCGTTCCAGGTAACCCGAATGTCCTGTTGCCTGTGAAAGTGCACGATAACGGCCTATCCGTAACTTCCGACCCGTGAACTCGTACAAATCGAACTGGTATGACTTCACAGGAAGGAAAAACACAAAGTACGAGTTTCCTTGAACGCACCATGAGTTAGCAGCCCCCGCCCTCAGGCATCTAGGTCCCAGGCTTTTCACGTGTTCTGGATAACACTGCCCAGGAAAGTTTTCTCCTCGGTTTAAGCAAAGAGTAAAGCCTCGTGTCCATGTAAGTGATTGCTGATGGAAAATAGGACTATTTAGGACTTATATTAACAAAAACATTCCACTGATATCTGCTTTAATGCCCCGGTCCGAGTTAACACTGTACTACGAAGCTGGTTTCTGAATCTAGAACCTTCATTGTTGGTTGTTTTTCAACAAAAATGGTTAAGTGGCACATTGTCCTACTTTGAAGGCTACTTTATTTCTAGATGAACTGTTAGACTTACACCGAGCAGCTCCATCCACTGTATTGTGTCAGAGTTAATTTTGGTCGAGGGGAGGGGAAACAACGCGCTGCTGTGTTTTGAATGTGACTGCAGCAACAGTTTGGCCAGTCGTTTACATACATCTCCTTTAATTTATTCTCTTGATTATTTTATTTATTTTGGTCAATAAAACAACAGATACTAATGTTAACTTGGTATTAGATTTTAGTGGCCAAAAGTCACAAAACCTTATGTTGATCAAATCTGTTGTAGTTGAAGGTGGCAGTTGTAGTTTGGTAATTACTTTAGTTTCCTTGAAATGAGGTGAATATAAGTCAGCTGTCATTACTCATTTCTCAGTACTGCTATTAGTCCTTCTTCAAAAAAAAGTATGGACATATTATTCAAAACATAACACACCGTAAAAGTGTCAAAGAGAGAAGTGAAAGCAGCGACAAAGAAAAAAAACCAAACAGTATAATGTCAGAACACATACAGTTATTTCTGGGAATACTCAGCTTACTTGGTGAAAGTTTCCAGACGACACCAGTTTTCTGAGCCGATTTGCCACATTGCATAGTGAAAGTTTGTTGCACAATCTATGCTCACATTCGCCAGCACGTCCCATTGGCATGTGCTTGAACTACTCTGATCCCGATCCTGATCCTGGAATCTCTCTGCAAAGTAAAGCAATAGGGTGTTTCTGATCGATACACACATGAATAGGCTGAGTCATCGGCCCGGTCTCGCATGTTACTTAAAGCTGATACTTAACCACACGATAGTCTGCTGCATATTGAGAAATATAACTTTCACACAGGAAATTTACAGCACTGATCAGCGTTTCCTTTCGTCATATGTCGAATCTCACCGTCATCGTCCAAGATAATCGTTCGATTGCTCAGCAGTTTGTCTTCAGTCAGATGCGTCTCATCTCTCGTACTGGATGTAACATTATCTGGTGACATCGTAACTGCAGGAAGAAGCAAAATGTCTTTACTGCTGTGGCTGACTACAAGATTTAGTTTGATAGTGTTACTGCTGTGTCAAAACCTTTCAAACACCACCAGATTAGAAAAGTATTCATTTTTAAAGCAGAAAGTGAAGCAAATATTCACAGTTTACGGGAAGACGCATGCATCATCATGTACTAAAGATTTGCAGATGTCACCTTTATCTGTGTTATGATGAAATGATGAAGATAATTGTTAGTTGCTGCTGTAAATGTCTCTGCCAGCAACTGAAACTCTTTTAATAATGTGTAAATTAAAAAAAAAAAAGAAGCAGTTTTTCTTTTCTTTTGTCTTTTAATGATGACAACTTGAATATTTTGAACTGTTGGACATGTGTTACATAATACATAAAAAGAGTTAGTTTAATTAATTACTTTATTATTTATTTATTTACTTTTGACTCAAAAGAAGGGGAAAAAAGTAAGAACAAAGTACAGACATGATCTGAAAGCCATAATATAGATAAATTAAAGACCAGATATCCAGTTAAATTATTAGATTGTGATGTCTCTTCTATGTTTAACTTATTTGATGCTTTATTCATGAGCCAAAGCAGATAATAGTTTGTTAGTTGAAAGATATAGGAAACACTAGTGAATGTTTGGTTCTTCTTTCTTTCTTTCTTTCTTACCTGTGCCAAACTCTCTCTCCGTCACGTTGGCTGTCTGTGATTCCTCCACACCTGTGTACACACATAAAAAAAGAAAGAAAAAGCTCTTTTTTAAAATCCCAACTCATTTTTAAAAGACTCAAACACCAGCTTCTCGTTGTTTGCTGCCTCCAAAACATGTCCTGTCTCTCTTCCTCTCCTCCTCCAGGAATCCCACTCTCTGTGAGAACAATGGACGCAAATGGAAACAGGCAGGAAACCAGAAAAAAAAAAAAAAAGGTAAAGAGTAAAACATTATCTTCAATCCTATTTAAATAAAATATAAGACAGTGTGCAGTCAGATACTGTACCCATGATGAGCAGCGGGAAGAGCAGGAACAGGATCATGGTGGTCAGTGTAGCAGTAACCTCCCAGGCCGGACTGTGACCACAGATGTAATTATGAAGCTCAAGGACTGAGAGCATGAGGGGAAGGAAACCCAGCCCTCTTATCTCAGCACCGTGTGTGTGTGTGTGTTTATGTATGTGTGTGTGTGTGTGTGTGTGTTTAATATTAGTTCATATGTTCCAGTAAAGCCAGGTGAAATCCACAGGCCGAGTGGGAGATCACTAATCACTCACTAATGTGTGACGATGAAACTAATTAAAGCGAATGGTAATTTCAATTATCTTCTCAGTCCATCTTAGTTTTTTCTATGATGTCATCAGTAGGAGCCAATGATGGAGGTACTAACACACTGTGGATTTGGATTGTTTTGTTTACTTTTATTTGCTTATACATTTTTAATTATCTTGTGTAAATGTTCAGTTTTCATATAAACTACAGGTAGATTTAATCTTTGTGTGGTTAATTAAAGGAAATCCTCGCTTATTCCTCTGCCTCTAATGACATAAACACATGGTTTTATGATGATCTCTCTTCTAACTGGGAGGGGACTGGCCAGTGTGTGTGTGTGTGTGTGTGGTTTCCTGCTCCGACTCGGATAGCCAGGCCAGTGAAAAGAAAAACACTTTTAAAGAGCTTCCTCCTTCATTTCCTGTATGTCAAGCGAAATTTTGCACTGAAAGAAAGGAAACAAGTTGTACTTATGTTTGTGTGTGTATTTACCTCAGACGCACACAACAACAACAACAACAACCTCCTTAGTGTTGTGTGTATGTGTGTGTATGTGTTGTTTTTTTTAAAGTGTAGTCTGGCAGCCGTCACGGTGCCGCCTCAGGAAAACAGGGAGGTTCTCTGTGAATGGAAAGACATTCGGTGAAATTCAGGGTAGCATCCACATACCAGATAAATAATATCATCATAACATAGCTGCCCCTAAATGACAGCATTTTGCCACAAAGATTTGAGACTGTGCAAGGAAATTTGCCGGGTTTTACTTTTTTTTTTCTCAAAGTATCTGTTATCTGTCATTACAGGTGTCAGGACTGTGAGTGTGAGGATCATGAAAGAAAAGGAAATGTGAGTATTTGCTTTGCGAGTAGATTTTCAGTGTTTGCCCCTAAATTTTCTGCTTGTGCTCCTAAAAGTTAGGGAGCAACTGTGCTCCTAGTAAAAAAAACAACTTTATAATAAGTACACTCCATTGAGCATTAGTTAAGCATTAATAAATACTGAATTCTTCTTGAATACTCATTAGTATGTAGTGTATAAATACATAAATAAATAAAAAACAACATACTAATGAGTATATATAGTGTTAGAAATGATGAATTCAGTATTTATTAATGCTTAATAGTGTGTACTTATTGTAAAGTGTTACCACAAAAGCTAGTTTGCAGCTGTGCATCATAACATGTGTCACTGTGCTGTAAGTGTTGATGCAACATTTGTTGAATCTGATTTTTATCTGATTTCCATCTTCTGAAAACTCTTAAAACCTCCACATCACACCACGCCGCACGCTTTAACATGACCACACATTCACACTTTCACACCTTAAATACGCACAGCTTTATACACTTGGACGTTAAAGAAAAAGGAAGAGCGCACACACACTCAGAAATAGAAAAAAAGTCTGGAGGTGCTCGGCAAACAAACAATTAAAAGAAAAATGTTGAGTGCAGAAACAGCTACCTCTGATCTACTGGAATATAAAATCTCTCCCTGCAATAACATGGAAAAGAACAATAAAAAATTTATCATAAAAAAAAGAAAAGAAAAATAAGCCAGAAACACTCAGTGTCCTTCTAATACCTTCAATAAAATGTGAAGCTACCTCTGATCTACTCTTTGGAATCGCGGATAAAATCTCTCCCTGCAAAAAAAGTTCCCAAAGGAAAAAGTAATGATGGTGGGACAGTACTGCTGCATAAAAAATGCCACAGCAGTATATGCACTAATACGAAAAACGAGATAGTTCACAATGTCTGGATAAGTCAGTGGAGGGAGTAAATCTGGGTCTTAATATGTAGTAGTGTTTCTGTTTACCTTTGTTTCTCATTAAATTTGAATTTATCATGATACGTTCCTCCTTCCTTTCCCTTCCTCTTCTCCGTTTCTTTTTTGTTTTCTTTTTTTGTCTGTCTTCCTCATCTCTTTTTCTTTCTCTTTTACTTTTTGCTCGTTTTCCTCCGTTTTTCCCACTCTGTTTACGTTTGCGTTCCTCCAAAGATGGCGCCGACGTCCCACAACGGCAAAGCGGCGTGACGTCAGCTTCACATTCTCTATACCTCACCGGTGCAGACACGCTGAACACATGTTTGTATGATTACACTTGCATGTTCCCATTTAATTTTTTCTTCAGTCATATTGTAAAATAAAAAAAGAAAGAAAGTTAACCCTTGAGAGCTTAAATCTACAAAAATAGTAAATTTATTTATTTCCTCCTGATTTGGTTTTAGTGAATAGATAAATTGGGAAAGCCTTTATTGTTTCTGGTATTTAGCAGCTCTCATTTGTGTTATCTTTTCAGATCAAAGTGAAGTTGTCACCCGCAAACGCGATGATCTGAAACGCTTTATTTTCTCACTGTTTCCACCAGAACCCAGAGCTGATACCTCGTCTTCGTCTTCATCTTCACACCTACAGCCGGTCGCGTTTCTTGTTTTGGAATTGCACAGTGAAATACTAAAAATAACGCAGACTTGGATCCTATTGCGCAGTGAAGACGATCTGCAGGGAAAACTGCTGCGGAAAGAAAACTAATGGGCTCAAATAAAACAAACAATATTTGATTAATAGCTGTATCCTTTGACCTACATCCTGTAGCTCTGAACGTCGGCCGTTCACATTAACAGAGTCCCTGTGAATGTTTTTGTTTTCTTCAGCTCTACAAATCTCCTTAACTATTGATTTAAAGCGTGCCTCACAAACTATTCTGTTTATTTAAAAAAAAAAATGAATTCATTAATGAACTTTTATCAACATGTTGGTAATGAAAGATAATATAATTTTATCTGCACTTCAATGGAAAACAAATTTATTTGTGCAGTATGAGTAAAAACAGAATTAGGTTTATACACGGTTGCCCATAAAGTTGGAATAAAATATTTTTCTATTTTTCTCATGAAATGATTGTGAAAACGTGATTTATTCTTGCAGTGTATATGTAGTCAAAACTGTATTGATCAATCTCTTCCAAACATATCACTGTGAAAATTAAACCACATTTAGCCCTTATAATAAAAGAGAAAACTTTTTTTCCCCCAACATTATGGTCATCTGTGTATAATACTGTATTCTTAAGAGTTTACTCTGGAGTAACAAATAATTGTATTAATATACAATTCATTTTAATACTTGATAATTAGGAGCCGCAGCTGCAGACATTTAATGATCTTGTGTAATGATTTACTGACCTCTCACCATGCAGCTAATTTGTTTCACAAATAATTAACAGCATTTTAATTAACTGTGAAATATTAATGAATTATTTGACCTTGAGAAAAATCATTTCATAAACTGTGTTGTTGTTGAGCACTGTTTCAAAATCATCTCAAAGCAAAGCCAAAATTTGATATTGGATTAATTTTACAATACCAAATGATAATTTGATTGGATTAAATGTGAACTGTTTGGCTCACAGGTTGAACAGTAGGTCAGTGCTTTCACATCGATTAGGTCCAACCACACACACAAACAAGACAGAGGAGATGTTAGAGAGTTGTAGGTTAAGAAAGCCACAGGAGGGATCGTCAACGTCTCAGATTGGTTGTTGTTGTGTCGAGTGCCAGTGGTTCCCATCAGCAAAAACAACCGACTGCAACACATGGTACAGTTTTCACATGCTCTGAAGCAAACACTGTGGTTTGATGCTGGTTGGTTGTCATTAACTGACTCAAACGATGCGCCTGCTGCAGGTTGAATAAGTGCACAGGGGTTAATCAGTCAAACCACACGCACACGCACACACACACAGTTGCAATTCTGCCATCCTGCCAATGCACTGTGACCATTGTAATATCACAAATCATTATCAGCTTTGCACCAGTTTCACTTGTAGAAATAAAAGCAACGTTTTAAAAAAAAATCTGGTTGAGTATGATGCTCAGGAGGAGGAAGTGAGCACTCGCCAAAAGTTTGACAAATATCTTGTAGAGGTGCACGGTTAAAACAGTAAACTTGGAAGGGAGAAAAACCAGACGTTTCGACCGGTCTATACGTCTGTGCCTGCCTGTCCTCCATTAAAGATCACCAAAGGATCTTATATTCAGAGTGTGCTGGTTTTTCTCCCTTCCATGAGTACGATGCTCAACAACGATCAGTATTGGGCCACCTGCTATGTCCTGTTGATACATTCTCCTATGTACATAAATGACTACAATATGTATCAGCTCGTCAAGTTATTCATACTTTGACAACTTTCTTATTTCTTCTTCTTGGAATTAATTTAAGAATAATGTGTGCATTTCACACAGGGCCGTAATGCCAAATAAACCAAGCATTTTCAATAGCTTACATCTTGAAGCGATAGTTCAACATTTTTGGCAAATGCTCCTATTGCCACAATCCCTATAGTTTTAGGGATAAGGTCGTTACCTTTAATTGCTGGTGCAAACTGTTTTTAGTTCCGCGGGGCAGAGACGCGAGCTGCGCAGCTAATGCAATGGAGACACACGGTACTTTTGCCTTTCCTTCATCTAAGACTAGTTATCAAACACACAATCCAACAACTCCAAAACGCTGTGGTGGACATGTTGTTACGTGCACATTCACCACGCTATGAAATAGTGTGCCGTAACCTACTGCTAAAACTATAGGGATTATGGTCAAAGGCCAATTTGCCAAAATGTTGCACTATCCCTTTAAGTCAACTTGATTCGTTCAACCCTTATAACCCCTCAAGGGAAAATAGTCCACTTGGTGTCGAGTACATTCTTGTTTATCTGCATTAAATTTGCTCTCATTGCAGATTTGCAAAAGAGCACAGACAGGCAAAAGGTAAAAAAAAAAACTCCTCAGTAGCTAAAGAGATTATAATAAAAAGAGATCTTTGTGCAGCTCAGCACTACTGCTGCATTGTTTATGATTATGGTTTAGATAAGCTGTTAGCTAGCAACCAAAACATTATGCAAAGCAGGATGAAAATGGAAAATTGATCGATCGGTTTGTAGACAATAGTGTGGGAGCGGTCTGAGATGTTTCACCAGCGGATCAAAACAGTTTCATGTGCCATACACGTGGTGGGCATGTACTTATTTAAGAGTCTCATCTGTCTCAACCTCAACCAGAGAGGACAACCCCAGGACATGCTGAACACCTCAGACACCACAGGTACGGTCATTTAATTGGAATCTTTTCATTTTAATGAATGGAATGTGATGCAGTTTAGAGAGCAAGGAGAAAATGCTGCAAAAGAGATTAGAGATAGAAAAGTTTGTTTTTATGAAATAAGGCATCTGTCCTACGTTTTATCATGCCTAAACTTAAAAGTAACAGTTTGCACAAATTTGCACATTCAATCAGCTATCAAGGAATGGCAAGTAAATTATTACAAACTGATCCAAACAATGAAATTCAGGTCAGTCTGATATTCTGAACGTTTATGGTTGGTTGCAGTTCAAAGGCCACATATGAATCAGTCCTGTTGTATTGATTTGAGAAGCCATTTTTCACAAATTTGTTAAATGTCAAAAGCATTTTTTTTTCTCAGTTCTGCGGTTTTAGTGCACAGAAGGAAAGATACCACCTGACACCTAACACGTAAATGAGAAGAGAGATATGAGGTAGTTTTGAAACAGGTTTACCAGGGAATATTGTAAGAGGCACCCGATGTATATCGACACAGTCAGAAGTCCTGTGAAAGTTGGGTGGGGGCGTGTGAAACTGCAGAAACTACAGAAATGACAGTGGGACGAATGATAGTTGAGTACGTACCAGTTTTATGACATCCTTTATTTGTTTTTTTAATCAAATATCTGATTTTCAGGAAAGCCAGAGTTTTAAACGCATCTTAGGCCGGAGCCTGAGCTGGAGTAGAACCACCGGCATAATAGAATAAGAATGAACATTAAAATTAAAATTAAAATAGTTCATCTTGTGATTAACATTTATAATATAAATAATACAGTAGTTGCCCAAGAATTAACCTCATTTATGTATCGAACAGCAGTGAAGTAACAGAAAGCACTGAACCGCCATCATCTTACCTCACAAAAAGTGATTTGCATAAAAGCTTTTGATGATCGAATGAAAAATCAGCAGTCAATAAAGAGAGTTGCGTTTTTACTAATTTAGGAAATGGTATCAAACAAAATGTTTTACCATAACTGCAGCTGCAACATGGAGCTGAAATCGCAACCATTCGCTTCGTTTTAAAAATGATTTCCGGACTTCTTCTTAAATTAGTGCTCGAAATTGCACCGTAGAAATATCACGTCGACACAACAACCCTCCCATGAGGTTTTTGCAACAACTTAGGAAATGTTAACCAGTATTTAACACAAACTGGGAAAAAATTGAGTTTATGTTTAACAACCGACTAAATTACCGGCTTGTTGTTCACTGCACTGAAAGATTTCATGAATTTACAATTGCATTTAGTCCTCGCACCTCGCTGAACATCTTACCCCAAACCTTAACTCACTAAATTGACTTTTACAGCTTCCAAGTTAGGTTTGTCAGGAAATACAGGGCTTGAAATCAACAGACAAGAAAACACCCAGCACTGCGCCGCTCCTCTTACCTGTGAGGTAAGCTCCATAGTGTTTGTAATCCGTTGTCAAATGAAGAAGAAAGAGCAGAATTTATTTGTTGTGTGCAGCCTCAGCAGCAACAGATTGTCATAGGTGAAATGATAAAAAACCAGTGGAAGTGGAAGTTATAAAAGCTCTTCGCACGCGACACTGACTGATCTGTAAACCTAGAACTACCCACGATTTCCCCCCTGTGCCAACAGCCTGATGCCAGTCACGCAACCTGCAGAGCATTGTGACTCAAACAGCCCATTTGCAGTTCTCAGTATCTCTTTATATTTTCATGTAAAGTGCAGCACAAGTCGGCTTTATGTGCTGAAAGTCAACCTACTTTCTGTGTCTAAAAGGCTTGTTAGTGAATTGAATACATCCTTGGGAGTTAGAGGATGTTGTTAACCTTGCTTTGTAAAGGCCTTTGAGGCAAACTGTTTGTAAAAATACAAATACTAATTACTTACGAATTACCACAAAGGGAAATTCATTTGCCTATCAGTTAATCTCGTAGCATGGTACTTCATTGCACTATTGTGACGTATGTTATACTAAGTGCTGCGAGTATTTTTGCTATCTTTATTCTTTGACTTGTTCACCTGCCCTTTCTTGGTGTGGTGTGCGTGTCCACAAAGGTTTTTTTCTGCATCTTCTATCAGTTAATCTAAAAAAAAAAAAGGTCAGGCTTGTCTTGCCTTGCCTTGTCCATGTCTCACTGTAACACTTAGCAGAACCCAGTGGTTGCACTTGCAACCACAGTGACACCTCACTACTCTCAAAAGAGATCTGAAAATTCTTGCTATACCTATGTCTTTAATCAACATTCCTCAGAAAAGTTGATGATATTGACTTGAAGTTTTATAGATGAGTAAACTTTTTTTTAAATTTCAAGATAAATGATTCATATGTCTTCATTCTTCCCCCGACAGCAATGGAAGCCAGTTTCAAGTCTGATATCGATGACCCGTATGGGAATAACAGCAAGGAAGGCTTCAATGCTGACAACATTTTCGACAATTACTCATACTTTTGGAATTTGAATAGCAACAACACAACTGACGATGGGTTAACTGATAGGTGCGAGGCCGGTGAGCAGGCGGAGTTCACCATTAAGATGTTCCAGACCTTTGCTTTCTGCGTCATCTTCCTGCTCGGCGTGGTGGGTAACTGCCTGGTGATCGCCACCTTTGCGCTCTACCGCCGCCTCCGGCTTCGCTCCATGACCGACGTCTTCCTGTTCCACCTGGCTCTGGCCGACCTCCTCCTGCTCCTCACGCTGCCGCTACAGGCCATCGAAACTCACCACGGCTGGATCTTCTACGACGGCCTCTGCAACCTCATGCGTGCCTGCTACGCCATCAACACCTACAGCGGGCTGATGCTGCTGGCCTGCATCAGCGTCGACCGCTACCTGGTGGTGGCGCGAGCCCAGGAGATGTTCAGACTGCGCAGTCTGATTTTAAAAGTTGGGAAGATCGCCGGTCTGGGTGTTTGGATGGCTGCGGTGCTCCTTAGCCTGCCTGAAATCCTCTACTCTGGAGTTTCGTTAATCCCTGACGATGATGGAAAGCCTCATTATTACTGTGGCATGATAATGAGTGGAAAGGTCAAAATGGTCCCCAATGGAGCCATCACCGTTATCTTCTGCCTGTCCTTCATCATCATGGTGATGTGCTACTCTTTGATTGGTCGAGTGCTGTGTGGGGGGAACGGTCCGAGGCGTGGGAAGCAGGGGCATCGGCAGCGCACCTTGAAGCTGATGGTGGCCCTGGTGCTGGTGTTCGTGGTCTTCCAGCTGCCGTACACCGTGGTGCTGTCGCTGAAGATGACGGGGGAGTTCTGCGACCTTCTGACGGAGTACATCACTTGCACTTTGGCGTTCGCCCGCTGTTGTCTCAACCCCATCCTGTACGCCCTGGTGGGTGTGCGCTTCCGTAAAGACGTGTGGAGGCTCATCCAGGATTCGGGCTGCCCGTGTTGTCAGAACATGGAGCCGCTGTCGATTAACGCCAGCTCCATCACGCCCACCTCACCTCCTGTCACTGTGCTCTCAGTTTGCCCTCAAACATCCCCTGAACGCAGTCACTCCAGTAACGAGAAGCCGCTGATTCCCACCAGGTTTTAGCTTCCATTGACCAAATAATGATATCTAATGACATGAATAACCTTGTTATATATTTTGCATTGTTTATAATACCCAAATCAGGTTTGGTCTCTGTACGATATACAGCATTATAGATTGTTTGTTTTGATGCTTCTGTAAATAAAGTTGGTTGTGTGTCAGTAAAAGACTCGTCTTTCCACCCATCTCATAGATGTCACTATTATTAACAGTAAAAGTCCTTTATGTTAATTACTCCACCATGTTAGAGCTCAAAATAACGTTCTTGTTTGTCTTGTGGTCCGACCAACATCCAAAACCCACCGGCGTACAGTTTGCTGTCATGTGTGACGCTATGAAACTCATTGAAAACATACATTTGTGAAGATGGAAACAATTATTTTAGGTATTTTTGTTTCAAGAGAAAAAATCTTCGCACATCTATTTTGACAGGTGCATAGGAGATGGACCAGTGGATCAAAACTTATATGTGAAGAGAAAATCCCACACACTGTTCAACCTGCATGGGTATTTTAATCGGCAACGTTTTGGTCATTTCATCAGACAGAAACAGACACTCAGTAATCAGCTTTCGATGGGGAGTGGCTGCAATGCAAGCCCACGTCCAGTCATAATGATCACAGAGATAATAATCATATCACAACTTCATATCAGTTACACCAAATGTCAAAAAAGATTAAATCAGATACACTCCAGGAAACAGACATTTGTAGATTAAGAAAAAAAAAATATTGATGGAGGAAAAAAATTCCCATTGCAACTTTACATTTTATTCACACCAAGTTGTTTTCTCTGTTTTTTTGTTTTTGTTTTTTTTTTTACCTTTTATGATCATTACATATGAAAATAACAAATGAAATATTTTGTTAATTGAACTCTTCCACTAAATCAACTTTATCTTTCAATTTCATCTCTAGTTTTTCAAAGACGCAACAACAAACACCCAACACTTGGGTTTCAGAATGATGAGCCGTGGCAAGAGACAGTGCAGCACTCTGGCGCTGTAAAGCTCAGTTTTGACCACTAGATGTCAGCGTAATGCAGAGCCCCGGTTGACTAGTCTAACTTTAAAATATGACTGTGCTCTTTGTAGTTGTCCAACTTTACTCAGTGCTTATGACTATTCAAATTAAATCAAAAAGTAGTTATCTGTGAGTGACTACAGTCTGCACTCTCCAACAACCAGTCAGCTCATTCACATCTAAGCTGTATCTCATTGGATATTTAAATGGTTGGCTGCAGGATTTAATGCCACATGATTGACTGAGTGCAAGACTTCACAACTCAAGCATCATCACATTTATCTAAACTCTAACTTGCTAGTGAACAAAGTCCCCCCCCTGAATATGTCACACTCCATTACCTGGCAGACCATTACCTTGTGTCCCGTGTGCTGCTGACCAGGTGTGGCCAGACATGTAGGGATCAGTGTGACGCTCATTATTTATTAACAACAGCCGCTTCCACCTTCCAGTAACACCTCAGTCATTCTGCAGCCAACACAACAACAACAACAGAGTCCTTTGGCCCTCTGGGAGTAAACAGTTATGTCACAGCTGCTACACACAACTTATGACTCCGATTATGTGTGTGATCCTCTTTAGCGGCCACATTATGTGTGGTTTGTCAGGACGCAGGGTATTAGGAGTGTGTGTCTGTGTGTGTGGTGATGCAATGTGTGGGTATGTATGAATGAAGCTTTGATCGCAGAGGGGTTGTGACGCTGTGAGCCGCCTCTGGGAACTCTTCCTGTGGTGTTTGTTCACACTTTGCAACCCCAGGTCGATGCTTTGCATAATCATGTGGCCAAATAAAATAAAAAAAACATCATGTCCTGTAACTATAAAACACAGATGGGAGGAAACATTCAGACTATCTGGATCAAACTCATAGATCTCAACACCATTAATACATCTAATTAGTTTTAGACCAACATGATAATAAGATAAGATTTACTTTATTGTGAATTGTAAAAGCCACAGGACTGACAGCAACATAACAGACAGTTTAATGCAGCAACAAGAACAACGGACATGCACCAGTGCATTTTGAGATGAAGTAATTGGGTTAAATGCATATTTGGAATAATATTTCCAAAAAAACTTAGGAAAGTGCAATGATGTTAATGGAAAGTGGTAAATGAATAATGGTAAATTTGCCATTTTCTCCCCCTGAGCTCCACCTCACGTGACATCAACATACTAATGGTGTTGGCGCAGAGATAATTTCTTGTCGACGTTGCCAATGTAACCAGATGTAAATATTTATATATTTTGGACCCGCCAAAATTTATAAAACAATTATTTATGTATATTTAAAAAAATCAGTAAAATTAATACTTTTATTCTGCACCCCTCTAGACATTCTGTGGATGTATTATTTTAGAAAAATTATGAAGAAGTTGTAGATGATGAAAAAGTTGTAGCTATAATCTTTAACTTAACTAAACTGAAACTGTAAATTAAAGGGCTACAGAAAAATCGCCACGTAACCTTTAGATGCTAATCCCTGAATTGTGTGGCTCAGTTTAGCTTTCCATAAATAAATGGCCAACAAAACATTTGCCCTCTATTCCCAGCGACCCCCCCATTCCCCACCTCCTCTCTCTGCAGCCTTCACCTGGAGGCACTAGGACCCAGGGAGCTTGGCTCTCCCTGTCTCTCTGCTGTAGGAGTAAAGCCACTGCTGCCTTCTGTCTCTCCGTGTCCCGTGTTGTTGGATAGACTGACTGGCTTGCCTGCTGGATCCCTGCCGTCCTGCTTGCCCCCCTCTTTTGTTTTTCCTCTGGATATGAAGGTCCAGAGACTCCCAGCAGCATCCCACAGCAGATGGACGGACAAACCTCCAACTTATTACATCCAGACCCGGCTGAGTTGATTCTCTTCACCTGAGAGCTCTGTAGTTTCACCTGCAGACTTTCTCACCTCACCTGTGCAGACGGAGACACACAGAGGTGACACCTTTTTCTTTACCTGTTAGTCTTCTTTGCCTATGTATTTTTTTTTCTTCTTGCAAGTGGCTCCAGCTACAGGCTCTGAACTCTGTCTCCTCCCTCTTTTCTCTTTCACTCGTTCAGCTGTCACTCTGTCTGTCACTCTCAGGATATCCCCTTCCCTCTTTCTAGGGTTTCATAATGCACCGGGATCCGTGCGAGGTCTGACTCTCATTCAGAGGGTGAGGGGTGGATTTCACCCCGCTGCTTTCTCCTCGTTCGAGACTATGGACAAGTAACGGTTTGCAACTTCAACGTGGGGTCATGGAAATAATAAGAAGTCACTGTCCAGAGCCCTTAAGTGAACTTTGAGTAGGTACGGCCTTATTTTTTTTTAACTATAGATGCTCTAACACTGTGTTTAGCTGAGGCTGATTTTCCAAGAGCAGGGTTTTTGTGCATGTGCGAGTTTTTGGATCTATCGGACCCGCAGTCATGGGGAACGCAGCAGGAAGCATGGAGGTGCCCCACTCCAAGGAGGGCAAGGCGACCCCAGAAGGCCCCCAGAAGCAAGGCGCGGGGCCGAAGCTGCCGATGCCGCCGGAGAACGAGCTGGAGGAGCGCTTCAGTGCGGTGCTGGTGAGTTTTGAGTCGTGACGTCAACGACATCAACTTTGACACAGAAGAGAAAGAAAGAAAGAGCACAAAGCAAAACGACACATAGACACAAAAGAATGCAGAATATGTTGGAAATGTGCGAGTCCTCAAGACGAGCTTATCGCTGTGCCAGGTACACAATGCTACTGTGGAAAGATACATAAGAGCTCCTTTATGCTGCGGCTTACCACAGCATTAAGCTCAGTGCATGGTCGGAGGAACAGATAGAGGAAGGGGGAGGCGGGGGTCAGATCTGTTTACATTTACTTAAGAGGTGCAACTCAACTTTTACTTTTTCAGATTAGCTGTTACAAAGAGTGGTGCATTACATAGACACAACAGGTTTGCACAACCGTTCAAGTACTAACGGCTGCGGCCCGCTGCAATACCAACGTCTGCAAGCGGGGGCGGGGCTTGACCGTCCAGCCGGTCAAGCCCCGCCCCCGCCTGCCTAGAGTGCACTACGTCATCGTGGTTAGTTCAGGGACACTCGTAATTTCGGAAACTCGATAGAAACAGCGCCTAGATGGAGGATTTTTCCCCTACTGCTGTACATTTACTAAACGACTATTCGACTGAAGATTGATCACAAATTTTAATAAAACTTGTGAACATAAAAACTGTCTTTGTAATGTATTTTGCAGCGACATAATTTTATTAACTTGTGAACATAAAAACTGTCTTTGCAATGTATTTTGCAGCGATATGTGGGGTTTTTCTATTAGGTTTGTAATTGTCATTAACGGAAACTGAGAACAGCAAAATGCAGAGAAGTGAGTGATTATTTTATAGGCATGTATCATGTATGCATCATCAATCAGCAGACTGTACAACAATCAAGGAAAGCATTATATAATTTTCCTAACCTCCAGTGATGTAGGTCTGCATCAGTCTAAAAAACATACCTTGGAAAACTTAATGTGTCATAGCCTTTGTTACTGTATGTGCCTGTTTGTGTGTGAAATGTATTTTGAGACTTGTCCAGTCCAGGTAATCAAGGGCAGTGGTTCTCAGTTGACTGGTTAAGAAAGTAAAAAAGTGCAAAAGTTTCATGGAATATCATAATGATAGATGATTGAAAAAAGCCAGTGATAGCAAATAGTGCAAATCATTACCAAAAGAAATGTTTCTATTGTTTCACAACAATGAACAGACACTTCAGATCAAACTATGAAATCTGTTAGCAGTTGGTCAGGCAAAAAAAAAATTAAAAAAAAATAAAATCAGCATGCAGACCAAACTATTTCCCTGTAAAAAGGGGGGGGAAGTACAATTATTATGTATCCTGCAGTGAAAAAGGGGGAGATGTCCACCACTGCCTTTTTTTTCTTGATCCATAGGCTAATTAAGATGTTATGAAGTGGATGATCCTGGTGGTTGTTCTGAAGGCCTCTCACATCTTCAGTGTACAGTAGTTTACCCAGCTGCCTTGCATCCTTGTGTCTGATGCCACCTCGCCAGCAGAATGGGAAAAAAAGAAAGTGTTGCCACCACAGACCGATAAATCATCTGTATCATCTTTCTACAGATAAAATGACTCAAGGACTCAAGAAAATTGTTTTTAGTTTATTTCTCTTGTATTTCTCATATAGCGTCTTTGACTTGGGTCAAAACTGATCAGTAGAAGCAGTAGAAAGCCAACAAGAGGAAGAATTCAACAGGGACGATGATGACTTCAATCAGAACGTCTTTGCTTCACGTGAAGAGAATGTAATTTCTGTCACTCCTGAAAGGAAAGCATAACATGTTACTCAATTTGCCATAGCATATTCTTGAGCATGGTTGCAGCAGGACTGGGTGTGAGCATTGCAAGCAGAAGCACAGCACAGGTAACCTGGAGCATAGCTGCAACAGGTTTGGTGTCAGGCTCTGCTTTGGTTATTTGTAACCATATGAATGCTGAACATACCCAAAGCTGGCCTTTTACACATATCTAAAATACATTCTAGGAATATTAGCCATTACCAACCAGCGCATCCAGCGTTTCCCTTAATAAACGAGTCTGTGGCGGCCGCAATTCTCTCCTCCTCGCACACACAGGCACTTCCACACACGGCAGATAGCGTGTTGTGTGATGGTAACGTGCTAATGTTAGCTAACGTGTTGCTAACCCCCCCCCCGGCCGGGGGTAGTTAAGTGGCACTCGGATATTGCCTAAGTCGAGCGAGTACTCGAGTACTCGGATATCGGCTGTAGTACTACAAACAATACGGCATCTACATTGATATTAGTTCGCTCCGAACAGTGTTAGCTAATGCTAATGCTACCGTCGCGTAGGATAAAGCTGACCATTAAAATGCCCAAATACGCAAACGTTAAACAACAAGCGCCGTAAGATGTGAATAAAGATTTTTCATTCATTGCATTTGTTGTAGCAACGTAATTTCACTCACCGACATCACTTTCCAAACGGAGTTCATCCTTTCTGTTTCGCCTGAAGGGAAGGAGGCAATTGGGGTGGACTAGGGGGCGGGGCTTGACCGGCTGGACGGTCAAGCCCCGCCCCCGCTTGCAGACGTTGGTATTGCAGCCGGCCGCAGCCGTTACCTACTCCAACCGTTGGCTGCGTGTTTCAGAGAGAGAGAACTTTTAATCCTGCAACATATGATGATTCCTCAGACTGGAGGAGGCTCTCAGTCCGTAACTTTAAACAACAAAATCAATAGTTGAACAAAAGTTTCTTCAAACCTAAACGAGTCGGTATCAATCGCTTATTGTCAAACTCAGTAGTTTCTGATCTGACAACAATATTTCTCTCTCTGTGTGATCATTTGCTGCTGAGTCTGGTTTATGTTCAGGCCCAAAGTCCACTTGGTTAAGATTTAAAAACGTCTCCGATTGAGAATGAAAGAAAACATTGTCCACTACCAGAAGGAAACTGGACACACAGACGCTGCTCTACTGTGTTGAAATCACTCATTCTGTTTGTTGTTGACCCACGCACCCTCTCCCTCCTCCTCATTATGAGTTTCTGCAGTGTCACACTACATCAGCTTTCCTCTCTAATGCCGTCAGGGCTGATGGGAACAAAAAACAACAACCCTGGAGCCAAATTCAGAAAGCAGAGGAGGGATGTTGAGGTGTTCACATAGTTTTGGTCATGAAGTGCAACAGGAAACACTAAAGAGCTTTCTCTTCTGGTGTCTCCTCCTCTGTGTCTCTAACCCTCCTCTCCTCCATGTGCATTTGTTTTCAACTTCAAATCAATCAATAGAGCAGTAGATAACGTTATTTATCATCTAGTACCATGTTACCATGTGTATATCTGTGTAGTCTTATCTGTCATCATCAACAATAGATCTAGGACTCTGGAGCTGCGTCATTACTGTTAAAATGTTGCAAAGTCTTGCATAGTTTCTCTTAAAATCACTGTTGCTTTCAAAGTTTTAATTTATTGCTTTCTTCCTCAACTTGTGTCCAACTCATTATGAGGAAAACCATTAAGATGATTAGAGGAATTCCTCATTACTTCCTTCACTGAGCTGCTGCTGTAGTTGACTCGCAGGCAGGCAGTGAAGAGCTGAACCCGACGACAACCACCATAACGACTTGAGTCCTGCTATGTTCGATATGTCACCGGGCGGCTGCATTCCTTGTGTCAGCCTTATCTGAGGGTTATCGTCTCAGTGATTCCAGAGCATGAAACGTGAAACAAACAGGCCACGGGCTCATTATCGACGATGAGTGTACAGTACTTTAGAGGAAAGGCCTCTTTTAGTCGGTTAAAGCCGTGATGAATGGGATCCACCTGCACCGAGGCAGCTCAATCGATGTGTGTGAGCAGTAAACACTCCTTCTTAGGGCAGAACCACACAACTCTAATTACCTCTGCTGAGGAGCTGATGTGTCAGGGAGAATATCTCTGCACCGCTTCAGCTGATTTCTTTATTTAGTTTGTCAAGAGACGGGACTGAGGAGCATTAAAACCTGCAGAACTAATCAAATCGATCGATCTGAGCGCTCCATCTGTTCCTCTTGTTGAAATTACAAACATCAAATCCACTAACTTAGACGCTTGTGCAGAAATGACCTCACAAAACCAAGCTTCAGCAATATTATTATGTTACCATACTTATTATATTATTGCAATATTAAAAATACTGCAATATGCTGCAATATATTGTGATTTATTAGCCGTTTTCAACTGTAAATGAAATGAAACCTTTGTTAACATCTGTTTTTTTCTAATAAGATAAACTTCTTAGTCTGTTCATATCAACACGTCCGTATATTGATACAATATTTACATGCAAAAAAAATATTGTGATACTATGGATTATCGATTTTTTTCCCCTCCACCTCTATTTTAACATGACTGTGGATAAAAAGCGATGTGACCTGGAGCCAGTCTGAGTGGAGGAGGCCGACTGATTCACTGTGACATCATTCAGACTGAAGTCACTCACCTGCTCCGTGTGGACTGAGGTGTTTGCATGGGATGTTTGTTCGTGACAGAGAAAGTCCAAGTGTGTGTGTGTGTGTGTGATCATGGGATGAGTTAGTGTGCCAGGAGCATCTCGTGCCAAACGCTGTGCTGTGAGCCTGCAGGCAGCACTGTGTGTGTGTGCTCACAGGTAAACAGCAGGTGCTACGATGCAGTAGTTTCTTTTTCTAAGATATTTTAAGGCTTTTATTGTGACAGAGACAGTGAGAGAGAAACAGTAATACCAGGGTTGATGTTCCACACTCGACTACAGGATGCAGCAGTTTTAATGTACACAGCAACAAATCAACCCCCCCCCCCCAGTGCTGTTAGCACCCAGAGTAACTGCTACATCACCATTATATCTCACCAAATATAGATCATCTCCTCCCCTTCCTCCCCCTCACACACACACACACACACCTTCTGCTGAGTGTGCACAGCAGATCTCAATGCTAAGTGAGAAGATTCACTGTCTGCAGACAGACCAGTCTTCTTCTTCTTCTTGTTCGTCTTCTTCTTCTTCTTCATCTTGTTGTTGTTGTTCTTGCTCTACGTCTGCTTGTTGTTCTTCTTCATCTTCATCTTTCTTCCTCTAAGTCTTCGTCATCTTCTTCTTTGTCGTCTTCTTCATCATCATTGCCTTCTTCTTGTTTTTTTGTTTTGTTTTTCTCCTCCTCCACCTCTTTGTCTTCACCTTCTTCCAGTGATGTATTGAAGGATGCTGCAGACTGGGGGGGGGGGGGGGTCTCACAGGTGTCACCCTTCCCCTCTGAGCTTCATTTGACCTTTGGGGTTTCCCCTGTCAGCAGCTTTTCATCGACGCTCTCTCAGTTTTACAGTTTCTGTGTCTGATGCTGCTGCAGAATTTTTTTTTCTAAACAGAATAAATCAGTGTCACAGCAACAGAAATCTGCACTCTGATAATGTGAGCGCTCAGAGGCTTCAGTCACGTCCAAATTTACGTGTGTGAGGAGCACTTTCCCCCTCTTCAGTGTTTTACATAACACTTTGCATATCTCCCAACAGGGAATGCGGCAGTGGGTGGAATTGTAAATGTACATCTGTGTTCAGAGACAGAAAGAGGAAACGGGACAGAACATTTTGACACTTTAACACGTTAACAAGACGAGATATTTTATTTGCTCTCAGGAAACAGAATATTAGATGCAGGTAGACGACAAGTAGGAAGACGATTTAGAAGATTTATTGTGAAGTTGACAAAATGCGTCCTGTCAACACACATCACTTCCTCTTCTAATTTACTCTGTGGATAAAAATATGTGGGACAGACCGACATTAGTTATTTTAGTTGGTTTGATGTAGTTTAAGTAAGTGAGTAGTGACCTTCAAACCACAGCCAACACCCATTGCATGATGGGAAAAAAAGGAGGGAATTGACAAGTGGATCAGTGTGGTAATCCACATGTTGTTCTGGGAGCATCGTGGTGAAGACGGAGCTGAAAAAACTCTGGATTTTCTAGTTGAGCTTTGCCAGTGAGCTCGTAGATACTGTTCTGGGCTTTTTCTTTGCTTTTATTCAGAAAAGCACAATGAGAGAGATTGGTGGTGATGGTTGGGAAAGTCAGTGAGACGAGACAGGGGATGATGTGACTTTATTATGTGACTTTATTTTCTAAGGATAGCCCCTTGAGATGTGCAGTACCATCTCATTTTCCAGGGGGTCCTTATTACCAACAAAAACACAAAACGAGAGTTCAGTCATCAGTAGTACGACGAGATCTTAATAGAAATGAACATGATACAATATAGAAACCTTCTGCAAATACATGCACATATATAATGCACACATGATCAGGTCAAGTAAAGGTCCGTGGGTCGGACTCAATCATGGCTGCTGCTGTCCATGTGGTTCCCTCTCTACCAGGTGACCCAAGAGCTCTGGAGAGTATAAGACTTTGAGGATTTAAAGAGGAACTATGCAAGATTTTTAGCGTAACGTTTTTATCTTAAAGCAACTACAAAGAACTTTTATTTTGTGTTGATTCAGGGTGACGCCTGTGGACAAAACTGGCTTCGTTGGAAACAAATGCACATGGAGGAGAGGAGACACCAGACCTGGAGAGTTCAGCTTTAATTCTAGATACATTCAGTGTGACGTACTGTAGGGATGCACGATATATCGGCATTAATATCGGTATCGGCCAATGTTTGTCATTTTTTAACATATCGGTATCGGTCCGATGAGTAAAATTGGGCCGATATGCACAACCGATGTATATCCGTCTAGTTGCTTTGTTTGGGCACGTCAGTGATGCAAAGGAAGTACAAGATTGTGGGATGTTAAACTGAACTTTTCACACTTTTCACTGTGTCAAAAGAAGACACTCAAAAAGCAGTATGCAACACCTGCAAAGTTGAGGTAATGCGAGGAGGATGGTAGCCTGTCACCTTGTTATTTGGAAGTAAAATACATTCTGAAAATAAAGGAAGACATTCAAAAATTCAGTTTGCATGATTTTCAGTCTGTACAAAAATTTCGGATTTATATCGGTATTGGCCAAAATTTTCATATCGGTGCATCCCTAGTGTGAAGTTGCATCAACAATCATCTCCATTATTAATTAATTCTGTGGTTTATCATATTATTATATAAACAGTGAAACGCGTCGACCTCCAGTTCAGAGAAAAGCAGGAGAACGTCGTGTTTTAGAGGCCAGACGCAGAAAATATTTGGAATTTCCGCTTGAAATCGACTAAACTGATGAATCGATTATGGAAATAATAGTGTCCGATTGATTTTCTGTCGATTGACTAATTGATTAGTGCAGCAGTGGTTGGATGTGATGCAGTGGAATCGGTTATATGCAGAACAGGAAGGAGGGAGGGAGGAGCAGGGAGGGTTTTTTGCAGTAATTATTCAGTCTCTGCTGCGTCTGTGAGAGATAATTCCATTGATCCGTCGTTTTGGGATCGTCAGCACATTCAGGAACCCAGGCGTGTGTCACTGTGCATCATTCAGCAGCTCTGAAATGTCCCACTTACTTCATCATCTTCATCATCTTCCTCCTCCTCCTCTGCTGCTGCTGCCACATTTTACAGCAGATCAGAGACGCTTCATATTCGTATTTAATGCTCAAATTCAACTAATGTCCGATTTAATGTCGGCTCGTTCAACACTGACGAAGCAAAGGTCACTGATTTTTAGTTTTTAACGCCACTTTGTTGTAGCTGCAGTCGAAGTGTAAGGATTTGTGCAGCTCTCTGAGATACTGAGGCTTTTGTTGTTGTCGTGGAGAGAGAGTGTGTGTGTGACAAGGATCGCCTCATGCTGTCACACTTCACACGTCTTAGCGCATATGAAATTATCTACAAGGGACCATCAGCAGCCTTCACAGAGAAATGTGAAGTTGGATAACTGTCACAGGTTGTGTTTTACTTTTTATATAAGACTCTCTGCTGCAGCAGCAAACACACAGATTGTCTGATTAGATCCTGACATTTGATTGCAACACACACACACACACACACACACACACACATACACTCCTCCTCACATTGTCCACATGCAGCATCTGTATGATTTGCAGTTTAATCTCTCTTTCTTTTCTTCTGCAAAAAGCCTTCAGATCATTTCAAAGATAAAGTCCTGCAGAAGAAAAGAGGCAAATTCTTCAGATGAAATTTATCTATTTGACAAAAGTAGCTTTTCTTTTTCTTTTCTTTTTTAACAAATCGACTATCAGAGATAAATAAAATCACAGAGAAATAAAAAGTCCTTAGGTTTCTATGCTGCCTCTCCTCCTGTTTCCCATGAGGCTTTGCAACACACAACAACAACAACAGACAACTGGCTGAGACGACCACAACCAAGTTTATCTTCATGCAAAAACCAGCAGAGGGTCAGGGTGAAGTTCAGATGTCTAAAACAACCTCCATCGTCATCCCGCCACTGTAGGTTTTTATGAAAGCAAAGCAAAGCGAGGGTGTTTTTCCATTTTCCAGCTGGTCAAATCAAATACGTCCAGCTCTTATTGACCCGGCGGCTCATTCATCAGAGCTGATTTATCAGATTCACATCCAGCATCGATCCACTGTTCTGTTTGGTTTCTGCTCTGCCCCTGTTCTTCACATCATGTCCTGTCCTCACATTTGGCTCCATGTGTGGGGTTTAAAACCTTTTTTTTATTTAAAGGGATAGTTCAACATTTTAGCAAATCCCATCACCATAATCCCTATAGCCATAGCAGTAGGTTCGTTACCTTTAATTGTCAGTGCAAGCTATTTTTAGAATGGAGCAGAGCCGTGAGCTGCTCAGAGCTACGCTAAGGAGGCTCATGGGATTTCTTGGTTTCCCTCATCAAACTCATCAAATACGCAATCCAACAACTCCAACAACGCTATGAGATAATAACAGAACATTACCAGACAGAGTTGTTTTAGAGGGAAATGCAGAGACTGTTGATGAAAAACTGTCCCTGAAGGCAACGTGCATCAGAGGTTTTACATGAATTTCCCTCTAAAACAACTCTGTGTGGTAACGTTGTGTTTTTATCTCATAGCGTGGTGAATGTGCAGGTCACAACTTGTCCACCAGAGCGTTGTGGAGTTGTTGGATTGTGTATTTGATGAGTTTGATGAGGGAAACCAAGAAATCCCATGAGCCTCCGTAGCGTAGCTCTGAGCAGCTCACGGCTCTGCTCCACCGTTTTAAAAATAGCTTGCACCGACAATTAAAGGTAACGAACCTACTGCTATGACTATAGGGATTATGGTGATGGGTCAGTTTGCCAAAATGTTGAACTATCCCTTTAAAGCCATGGTTTTGGAGTTATTTTACCACACTGAGAAGGATCTTTGAGAGATTATTTAATAGCATAAAGGAACAAAACAGAAACACAGAAACCTGGACGATGTGGTTCAGCTGTGGTTTATCTGAGTTGCGGCTGCTGGACATTCCTCAGCAGAGTGAGTCAGCGGCGTCAGGAGCTCGTGACAAACGCTCGAGTCGCTCAGATTCAGCAGCAAAGACGAGAGTCGGAGGTATCAGGTTGGAGGAGGTGGGGGTGGGGGGGCTGATAAGACACGAGGAGGAGGAGGATATGTGGAGTTTAGACAAAGGGTGAGGGGGAGGAAGCTGAGTAGGAGTGAGTGTGTCGGTCGGCTGTCCGGCGTCATGTGTGTGTGTCTGTGTGTGTATGTGTGGGTTATAATTAGTGCAGCTGATGTGTCTGTGTCTCTGTGCAGGAATGTGGTTAATATATGAGGCAGCAGCAGCAGCGTGAAAACTGGTGTGTGTGTTTGTGAAGAACACAAAGCCGGTGGTTTTTCTCTCTCCATCTGCTGTTTGTCAGCAAGAACAAACTTGTTATTGTCACCACAACAGCTGATGGAGACGGTTTATAGGACGAGCAGATTGTTGAGTCTCGTATCAGTGTGAAGGAAGGAAGGAAGTTCTGACTGATAATGAAGAAACTGCACATCAGAAACTCCTGTTATCAAAACTACTGAAATCAATGCGTGCATTCATTTTGTCAACTGCAAATTTAACGTACTTGTACTTTCCAAAGGAAAAAGGTTGCACTTTTTTGCAACACTACACTCATAGAGGAGCTGAAGTTACTTTAAAAATCAAGATTTTAGATAGAAAATACAAAATATTATTGGTAAATCTGGTCAAATAAGTCCTATCTTCTCTAAAATGATAAAATGCTTCTTGCATTTTGTGCAAGTGCAACTAAATGATCTGGATCTGCACCAACATTGTTCGCCTGAGTTTGGTGTGAATCTGTTGGAGTCGACACCTAAACCGCTTGGCGGAGGCGGCATTGTGTAGTTTATAGTAATATAACAAGTACATGGGCATTTAAAAATAGCAGGATTTAAATAGAAGACTTGTACTTCCACTTTTACTCGAGTAAAACGACCCGAGAGCTTCCTCCACCTCCGGACTCGTTTTGTTACTCGTCACCTGTCGGGACGAGGTCACGGAGAAGAGACGGCGACCGACAAACTAACAGATCTGTTGTGACAACGGACTGAAACGACCAGTGACTCAGGGACTGACTCAGGACCAGTGACGGACTGACACCGTCTCCAGCAGAAACATGAATTATTGAAGGAGGCTGAAGTGTCCACCGGCCCCCGAGTGTGTGATGATGACATCATATTGTTTCCCCGAATGTCTCGTTAGTCAGTTTTTATAACTCAGAACATCACACTGATCCATGAGAACACACCACAGGTTAATGTCATTTACCTTCAACTGCAAACGGCGACTTTATTGTCCCCAGAGGGAAATCTGGTAAAAACATAAAACATAGCACATTCATACAAGTTTCGATGCAACAATGAAGTACACAAATACCCTGGAGGGCAACTGAAGGCTGAACTATCGTTACATTGTTGAAAAAAAAGTGTCATAACTATCTTTTTTAAATTTAAATTAAATTAAGTAATGGCTTGTGTTATAAATTATTGTTTCATGTCTCTGTCATGGTAAAAATACTGTACTTGTTCACTTTGGAGATGGAAAATAATACAGATTATATTGATGTTAGAGTTTAAGTTCTTCAGTCGTTCAACCATTACTTTAACTTGGGAATACACTGAGGTTGAGACGGATTAAAGATCATTTAAAGTGTCCCAGACACGAGAAACACTTGATGTTCATACAGTAAAGTGTCAGGAAACAAAAACACAACAAAATCCCAAAGAAACAGATCATTTAACATTAAGAATAAATAAAAACCTCAACAATAATTGATTTTTTTGATTAATAGTGTACAAATCAGCTGCATCCTGTATTAATTTTTAAGTTTTACTGATATAAAAGTATCAAAAAGGACCAAAATAAAAGTACTTGTTATGCACACAGTTTGTACATTGACGTTAATTTATATACAGTAATATTGCATCATGATGTATTTGTTGGTTGAATCTATATAATCATAAAGTGAAGTAATAAGAAGCTCGTGGTGTTTTTCTGTCTGCAGCAGCTTTTCTGCTGTTTTTCCTCAAAACCCTGAATCTCTCTTCTCGTCTGTTTTTCTCTCGTTTCCTCCCAGAACACGATGAATCTTCCTCCAGACAAGGTGAAGATCCTCAGCCAGTACGACAGCGAGAAAAAGTGGGACCTGATCTGTGACCAGGTGAGGTCTGTTTTCCTGGAGGCACTCTGTCATCCTGCTGCTGCTGACTGGGAGTCGGGGCCGGCTTTTATTTATTTGTTTATTTATTTATTTTTTCAAAGATGATTTATGGGCTCAGTTTTATGGCCAGTGGATTTATAACCAATGTAGGTCGATCAATACGCTGCTGACGTCGCTGTGTGAATACCAAACACAGGAAAACACACACACACACACACACAGACGAGGAAGCTCATCAATATTGTACGTCACCGTAGCAACCACAACCTCAACAAGTTGATGTGAGGTTGACAGACGACGCCTGTCACCATCACACGGCGACTCCTGCAGCTTTTTGTTTTTAATCGCACAACAACTAGAGGCCAAAACATCCAGTTTTCAGAAAGTGGTTTAGAAGTAGTTTGAGTGTGTGGTTGAAGTGTGTGTGTGTGTGTGTGTGTGTGTGTGTTGCTGCAGCAGAGTGGAATAATTTCTGGAAGCTTGTTAAGATCAGACTCATTTGCATAAGAGACGCTGTGTAATCAAACTGTGTGAAACTCGGGCTGAGCTCTGCCCTCTGGTCCCGCGGCTCCCTCCCTTCACTGCAGCACAGCAATCAAATATAATTACTGTGTGTGTGTGTGTGTGTGTGTGTGTGTGTGTGTGTGTGTGTGTGTGTCTCTGTATCTGCAGGAGCGGTTTCAAGTGAAGAATCCACCGTCTGCATATCTGGAGAAGCTGAAGAGTCATCTGGATCACGGAGGAGTCAGTCGAAAGGTGCAAACTCCCCCGAAACAAATGAAACAAATACAACAAAGTTCAATTGTATAGAAATAGAAAATAAATCCTTACAGTGTCAAACGTCCAGCTTCTTCTCTTCACAACCTCCTGCTTGTCTCTGTGTTTGTCAGTTTAAGAGACGAGTCCAGGAGTCCACTCAGGTCCTCAGAGAGCTGGAGATCTCCCTCAGGACCAATCACATCGGGTGAGTTTTACTCCAGGTTCTAGTACCTAAACCCAGTTGTGAACCATTCAGACCAGAAAAAATAACAGGTTTGGGAACCTGAAATGTCGGTTCTCAAGGGAACTACTGTAAAAAATACTTAAATACTACTTATTCTAGGTTGTGAAGGTGAGAAGGAAGGAGGAGGAGGAGGCAGCGACTGAAAACATGGAGGAAAATTTGCATTGTTCTGATGAAGAAAAACAAAATGTTTTGTGGCGATTTGGGCAAATACAGAATTTCAAGAAAAGTTAGAAAGCCAAACAAGAAAAGAAAAAGTTGTATGGATTTCCCTTTGGGGCTTAATGGAGTAAAAGTAAGTCTTATCTTTGAACTTGGAGAAGAGATGGTCAAGGCTGGGTTCACTCCAACACCAGACCAAATCATTAATACACTGAAGAAGGATTAATGAGACAGCAGAAAAAGCTAAAATGTTGCCACTTTTGTTCACTTTTTTGCAACGTACGGCCATTTTGGTTCCACTTAAACTGGTGTGAAAGGTCACCAGAAAGCAGCAAGGTTCAGAGACTCCAGAACCAGAACCAGAACCAGACCAGTCTCTGTCTGAAAGCACCTTGATAGTAAAAGCATGTTTTCTCCTCCCAGCTGGGCTCAGGAGTTCCTCAGCGAGGAGAACCAGGGCTTGGACGTCCTGGTGGATTATCTGTCCTACGCTCACAGCGCTGTCACGTAGGTACCGGCCGCCATTTTTTACTTCACACTTTTAATCCACATGAGTGTGAAACCCTCTGACTCCTCCCTCCTCCTCCTCCTCCTCCGCCTCCAGGTACGACGCCGACTCCCTGGACAACGGCTCGGTGCCCAACGACAGAGGCAAAGCTGTGGACAAGTCTGTGGAGGATCTGAGCAGAAGCGCCAGCAGCTCGCCGTCCCACAGCGCCGCCAAGGCCAAGACCTTCACCGCCAGGTGAGGGGGACGAGGCGAGACGTCCCAGACCAGTAACTGTTCACTATGAAGGACAAAAACATAAAACATGGCCTTCAATACAGAAATAAATCATAATAATAAACTTTATTAGCACTTATCCAAGGAGAGTACAAAGTGCTTCACAGAGAAAAGAGGATAACGGTTAAAACAAGAAAATAAAATCACACGGGTTAAAATTAACCATTAAAATGACAATAAACCTGCAGGTTTGGAAACAAACAGGTTAGAGAAATATATAAATACAGAAATAAATGAACTTTTTCATTACGTATTTGCATGTATACAGGCATTTAATTCTTAATTCTATTATTTTTTCATTTGTTTATACTTGTTTTGCCCTTTGTAGTCGACATTTTCTCATGTTTTAGTTGAATTTCATCTCTGACCTGTGGACATTAATCTGAATCCTGTCGAGCCTGAGTCTAATTCTGATTAGTAATCGTTAACTATACATCATGAAACAGTGGCATCATAATAATAATAATATATATATATATAGTGTGGCTCCTAGTGGCCTAGAGTCTGGTTTGTGCTCAGAAAACAGACAGAAATCCTTCATCTGCTGCAAACACACTGATCTGATGAGACGAGACACAGTTGTTGCAGCTCTGACTGTTTGCATTTGTTATCCAAAAACAGTCAATACACAGAGCAGACTCACACACTCACACACACACACACACACACACACACACACACACACACACACACACACACACACACACACACACACACACACACAATGCAAATAAACAAGCTCATGTAAATTCAGATATTTGCAAACAGAGCACAGGAGGTTTTTTCTGACTGGGTGGCGTTCAACTATAAAACCATCGGACTGAATTTACATGAAGGTCGACTTGATCTTTGCTACTTTGCTTCATTTTACATGTTGGTTAATTTAATATGTTTTAAGTTGTAGAGTCAGACAAGGTTTTATCTGACGCTCTCGTACCTTTTATGTTAATTATATTATTTAGATCATATTTTCATGCCTTTGAATTATGTTTTCTAGTCCAGAACAGGATCTCATGAACATTATGTCACATTCACTTAGTCAAAACAAAACCCAAACACACAAATACATTCACCGTTTATGACAGAATTTAACTCAATTAACGACGAAATAAATAAAGTGATGATGTTTTTTTGTTCAAGATGATGTAAAATGTAATATTAACTGTTAAAACGTGTAGCCAGATTTCCTGCGATCTGATTGGTTGGTTTTTGGAGGAAGCGATAGGTGTCAAATCAAACTCAGCGCGTGTGATTCATTAAAGAAAAGAAGAAAAAATATCACCTGGAGGTTTAACGAGGCTTCTGGGTCTGGTGTGTAGACGTCACACTGACAGTACACACACACACACACACACACACACACACAGACTCACACACACACACACATTCCTAGACATGTTATCTCTCTGATCTGAGGCGACTGCATTCTAGTCATTGTGAACTCTTCTGCACGTGTCTGTGTGTTTGTCAGCCTGTTAAGGTGTGAATATGAGACAAACACACACACACACACACAGAGTGCTGCTGTTGTTGTCGTGGTGACAGTGAGCCGTAGGCGTAGGGACGACACACCGTAACCACAGCGTCTCTCACCTGCAGATTCAACTCTCTCCAAAACAGGAAAGCCGTGAGGAGCTCGCGCGTCGTGAGCCAGAAAGACGACGTTCACCTCTGCATCATGTGTTTACGTGCCATCATGAACTACCAGGTATTCACACCCACCGTCTCCGCGGTGACGCAGCGGTATGGAACGGAAAAACATGAATGAAATGTCAGGAATGAAAAAGGAAAATAGTAATTAGGTGTAAAGTTTAGTCGTTGACCTGTTTGAGTCACGACGAGTTATGATTATAGGTTTCTAAATCAAGATTGACAGAAACAATTTAGATGAAGAGATAAAGGGAATTCAACTTTAACAGGCAAAATAATTATGGGATGCAGAGAGATTTTGACTCAAAGGAACAATTATACCACAATTTCCCAACTCTGTGATCTACGTTAAGTTGATAAAAGTGAGAACTTAGTTTGTTTTAACCATGATTTAGAATAAATGAATCATCTTTATTAGACAGATGAGAAATTAAGTCGTAATTCTGATTCAAGATTAAGAATTAAATTGTTGAATCAAAAATTTAATTTCAGACAAAATCAAGTCACGATGAGCTCTTTATAAATCAAGATTTTTAAGATACAACAAGGTCAAAATTCAGACTTAAAATTGATCCGATTTCTTATTTTCTAAATGATCATTTATAGATACCTAGTCATTAAAGATAAGATCATAATTTTGACTTATTATGGTATTTTTCTGCCTTATACCTCTCACCTGATGTTGTCTAAGTAAATATCAATACCTGACCTGATGTCGTCTTCACTAATTGACTAATCGACTCCTGTAGCTTTAAGTGAGGAGGCGACTGCACTTGTCAAATAACAGAAGGAGAAGAATGTGAGAGATGTTGTTGTTCTAGTTTAACTGTGACTATAATCATGTGTTGGTGTGTAACTGGCAGTTATGATGTGTGTGTGTGTGTTGTCAGTCTGGGTTCAACCTGGTGATGAAACACCCCTGCTGTGTCAACGAGATCACACTCAGCCTCAACAACAGGAACCCAAGGTGAGCGACCCAAGGATAAAAAAAAACAAAAAAACAAAAAATTTGTAACAGGAAGTGAAAAAAAACCTCAAAACATTAAGAATAAAAAACCCTTCTCTGTTCAGGACGAAGGCGCTGGTGCTGGAGCTGCTGGCCGCCGTGTGTTTGGTGAGAGGCGGCCATGACATCATCCTGTCCGCCTTCGACAACTTCAAAGAGGTACGATGACGGGTCGGCACAGGTGTGTCACGCACTCAGGGGGCGGGGCTTAAGATAATAAACAACAGTCAAGAGCAGCCACAGTGTGTTTGAGGCAACACCAAAACAAAATCCAACACTTGATTTATTCTGTCTCCTCTCACTTAAGTTAAATTATCTTTTTTTTTTTTTTAATCTCAGTCGGCTGTTTGACCTGTAAGATCAGATTTTTCTTTGTCATGCTGGTCTGATCAGGTTAAATAAACAGAAACGACTTTAAAAACTCCTCAAACCTGTTTTAACCTTATTTTAAATAAATAAAACCTAACCGGTTTGATGCTTAAAGGGATAGTTCAACAATTTGGCAAATTGGCCCATCACCATAATCCCTATAGTCATAGCAGTAGGTTGTTACCTTTAATTGTCGGTGCAAGCTATTTTTAGAACGGCGGAGCAGAGCCATGAGCTGCTCAGAGCTACGCTACGGAGGCTCATGGGATTTCTTGGTTTCCCTCATCAAACTCATCAAATACACAACCCAACAATTAGGGATTATGGCAATGGACCAGTTTGCCAAAATGTTGAACTATTCCTTTAACCACATTGTTAGTCATTATTACATTCATTTTAACTTTGCATGTATGATTTAAGACGGTGATTGAGTTAGATGTGTTGTTCATGAAGACACTGAACCTCAGAGTTATTTAGGATGATCTATATCCGCCCACATTCAGACCTTATTTTAAACCAGCACCCACATTCCTCTCTGGCCTTTTAATGCACTGAAAAGCAGGTTAAGGGGGAACCCCAGAGCCCCCAGCCCCCCCTCTCCCCCCCCCCTGTCAGCTGCTCTGTGCAGTTGTCCCTTCACCACCAGATAAAACAGACCGAGGAGACGTAAATATACGAAGCGCCCGTGGAGCTGCCTTTGACCTCTCCTTGGCCGTCTCTCATCTTTGCCTTAGAAAGCAGCAACTGTTGCCAACAGATCCCTCGACCAGCGCGACAGCGAAGCAGCGCAAACCTGAACCTGGACTTTTCTATTATTAGTAAAACGTCAATGAAGTTGGAAAGCTGCCCTGCAACAAGCCGAGCCGGGGAAATTGCATCTGTGATGTCAATTACACACACATTCAGTTCTGCATCCAGATCAGGATCGCTAATGTAGTTTCCTTGTAACAAGCAGGAGCTGCTGGGGTTTAATTAGACTGAACGGCTGCTGGAGCCGGATTAGAAACAAGTGCAAGTTACTCGTCAAGATATTTCTCAAACTGTGGTTGTTAACAAGCAGGAGAACAAAAAACAGAAACAAATTAATTTGAATGTTTTTTGTTGTTTTTTGTGGAAAAGTGTAAAACCACCGTGCTGCTGTTTGTTGTTCGGTGACATCTAGTGGTCGTACAGTGGAAGTGCAGGGATGACGTTTACTGTAGCGAAGAGGTCGAGTTAGCATCACTGTTGATCGCATCACTACTGTAACCATGACAACAACGATCAATATCATGTTGAGGATTTACATATTTTAACCCAAACTGTGTCTTTTTTTTAAGGGAATATTTTCAGTGGTGTTTTTTTCATCCACTTGGAAACGTTTGGCACCCTGCGGCTCCAGATCCACACACACACACATGATGTTTGTGAAAGGGATTAATTCGCCGCTGGTTTTGATCTGCATGAGGTTTCGTTGACAGCGATGAAACACTTTTCCTGTAGCGAAACAAAAAAAAAAAAAACAGAAAAGGGAAAAACCAAACATCCTCTGGTGTAAGCACCGACTCCATCGGCTCAGCATCAGTTACCGTGGCAGCAGCAGCAGCAGTGGCTCCAGTATCACAGCGAGCGCCACTTGTTTTGGTGCCGCCGCCGCCACCGAGGTGTGTGTAGGCGAGAGGAAGATGGAGGGAAAGATGGAGAGAGAGATAGATTGGCTTGTGGTGGCGAGCAGCATGCGGGCGGGCGGCGAGCCAGGAGCGGGTTTATGTGTCGCTCAGCGGCAGGACGTGGGCTTTGTTCTGGGGCGGAGCAGGCTGTCGAGTTGGAGAGATGCATTATTTAGTGAACATGAGTGGGTGGAGGGAGGAGGAGGAGCAGGAGGAGGAGGGAGGAGGAGCAGGAGGAGCAGGAGGAGGAGAAGGAGGAGGAGCAGGGAGGAGGAGGGAGGAGTAGGGAGAGAGGAGGAAGAGCAGGAGGAGCAGGGAGAGAGGAGGAGGAGGAGCAGGAGGAGCAGGAGGGGGGAGGGAGGAGGAGGAGCAGGGAGGAGGAGCAGGAGGAAGAGGAGGAGGAGAAGGAGGAGCAGGAGGAGGAAGAGGAGGAGAGAGGGGGCGGGAGGAGGAGGAGGAGGAGGAGGAAGAGGAGGAGGAGGAGGAGGGAGAGGAGCAGGGAGCAGGAGGAGCGGGAGGAGCGGGAGAGAGGAGGAGGAGGAGCAGGAGGAGGAGGAGGAAGAGGAGGAGGAGGAGGAGAGAGAAAAGCAGGGAGGAGGGAGAGGGAGGAGCGGGAGAGAGGAGGAGGAGGAGCAGGAGGAGGAGGAGGAAGAGGAGGAGGAGGAGGAGAAGGAGGAGGAGGAAGAGGAGGGGGAAGAGGAAGAGGAGGAGGAGGAGAGAGAAAAGGAGGGAGGAGGAGCAGGGGAAAGACGAGGAGAGAGAGGAGGAGGAGGGAGAGGAGAGAGAAGGAGAAGGAAGAGGGGGGAGAGGAAGGAGGAGGAGCAGGGAGGAAGAGGGAAGAGGGGGAAGAAGCGAAAGGAGGGAGGGGAGGAGGAGAGAGAAAAGGAGAAAGGAGGAGGAAGAGGAGGGAGAGGGAAGAGGGGGAAGAAGAAAAGAGGAGGAGAAGGAGGAGGTACAAGACTGCAAACGCTCACATGCTGCTGTTAATGGACGAGAGGGAAACTGCTGAGCAAACACATACACTCACTTCCTGTTTGGTGCGTATCCATGGTGATTATCCTGCACAACGCAGCGAGTCTAATGATGCTGCTGTTTGTTTGTTTGTTTGTTTGTTTGTTTGTGTGTTCGTCCCTGAACTCGACACTAAACTCACAACCACAAGCTGCAGCCACACGAGCCCCGTGTGTGTGTAGCTGTAATTAGACGACATGTTTGCTGAACACACACATCATTCAAACTCTGAAGGACCCGTGTGTGTGTGTGTGTGTGTGTGTGTGTGTGTCTGTCTGTGTGTGTGTAGATGTATCATTGTGATACTGTGTGAACACACTGCCCCCAAGTGAAACACACAGTCTGTCCAACCAGCTGATGCATCTCCTCTGTCTTGTTGTTGTTTCTCAGGTGTGTGGAGAGAAAAGTCGATTCGAGAACCTCATGGAGTTTTTCCGCAGCGAAGACAACAACATCGACTTCATGGTAAAAATTTAAAGGGATAGTTCAACATTTTGTCAAAGTGGCCCATTGCCATAATCCCTATAGTCATAGCAGTAGGTTCGTTACCTTTAATTGTCGGTGCAAGCTATTTTTAGAACGGCGGAGCAGAACCGTGAGCTGTTCAGAGCTACGCTACGGAGGCTCATGGGATTTCTTGGTTTCAAACTTATCAAATACACAATCCAACAACTCCACAACGCTCTGGTGGACAAGTTGTGACCTGCACATTCACCACGCTATGAGATAATAACACAACGTTACCACACAGAGTTGTTTTAGAGGGAAATTCATGCAAAACCGCTGATGCACGTTGCCTTCAGGGACAGTTTTTCGGTAAGCAGTCAATAAATATAACCTTCTTCATGTTACACCGACTGTGTGAAATAACTAAACAGAAAAGCTGCTCTAATATTTAGAAAATTTCTGTAGTTTTAAAAAAAAAAGAAGTTTGAACAACAGAAAAAAAAGCAGCAGTAATTACAGTCATCAGTCGTCATAATGAAGCTCTCAGACAAAGACATTAACAAAATGACAGTCTTCACTATAATTAAACAGACTGTGTGCAATTATGTGTAATGTGCAGAAGATGTGACGACACTTTGATTCACCGCCGCTGCACAAAGGAGATGAGGCAACACAGGTGATTCAAAATTAGACTATTACCACTTAATTAGAAGTAATACGAGATAATGGTGTTATAATAGAATCATAATCATGATCAATTAAATCTTCTGTTTACATCTTCTTTTAATCAATGACTTCTTTTATCAATGCAGCATCAGAAGGCTTGTCACAGTTTCCTGGAGTCTAATATTTTATTTTTTTATTACATCAATTTATTATAATAATATCAAGGACAAGCAGTGAAGTGTCAGATTTGAGAAGCAGCATGTATTGAGTATTTACACTTAACCTAATCATTGAACCGTTCACCTATTATCTAACAGTTATTGATTAGGTTTCTGTTGTTATTGTGACTTTGACAGAACTATTAGATCCAGTTTTTTCAGGTGGCTCATGTTGGACTCAGTCGCTCTCTTCTCTTCTTCCTTCCTGCTGCTGCTTGTGTTGAGTGAACATGGGTGTATTTACCGTGTGTGTCCACCAGGTGGCCTGTATGCAGTTCATCAACATCGTGGTTCACTCAGTGGAAAACATGAACTTCAGAGTCCACCTGCAGTACGAGTTCACTCGACACGGCCTGGACGAATACCTGGAGGCAGGTCGCACCTCTGACATCACACTTTGACCACAGGAAATGTTTGTTTCTACATCTGCAGCTCACTAATGAGACTTTATTTTATTTTATTGTATTTGTTGGTGTGTGGTGCCGTTTAGAGGCTGAAGTTCACAGAGAGTGACCCGCTGCTGGTGCAGATTCAGGCCTATCTGGACAATGTGTTTGACGTCGGAGCGCTGCTGGAGGACGCAGAGACGAAGAACGCTCTGCTGGAGCACATGGAGGAGCTGCAGGAGCACAACGCACAGGTACCACACTTCACCATCACTGTTTAAATAGATAACAGGACCCTTTTCACCCATGAATCTCCACTGAAACACCTGTTTGCACTTTTTTGAAAAGTTGCACATAAAGTTATAAAAATATTTATACACAACCAGAGGAAACATT
This sequence comes from Decapterus maruadsi, assembly GCA_030347415.2. Lineage (NCBI taxonomy): Eukaryota > Metazoa > Chordata > Actinopteri > Carangiformes > Carangidae > Decapterus > Decapterus maruadsi. The sequence continues at coordinate 2,928,705 of CM064888.1, read as the reverse complement.
CTCGTCTCTATCAGGAACCGGATTATTGAGGCCGTCTTCATGTCCGTCCTATGTTACAGTGACATTATCTACAGTCCTGCCTCCACAGTTAATCTCTTTATTACAGTTACAAAGATCACATATTTAGAATATAATATCCTTTATTGTCGTTGTCACATGTACAATGGAATTAAAATGCCAAACCAGTCAAGACTATAAAGGGAATAAAGGCACATTACATAAAAACAGTGAAAATAATTGTGCAGGAGATGTGGAATGAAGCCAAAAAATGCTTATGAGAAATGTAAAACAGTGGTGTTCTTCAAAGAAAGAAAAAAAAAGACAATACAGAAATTCAGACCCTAAATAAGAAAGAGAAAAAAGCAATTAAATACAAAATGAAAGATAAAGATTTAACATTTTAACAAAGCCAGTGTAATTATAGATTTTAGCGACGCAGGTAGATTGTTACATAGTGATTATCGTCTTATCTGTATTTTAAAGTGCGTTGATTGTGCAAAGTCCAACAATAGGGAACATTAAAGTCTTTTGAATGTCTTGATGAATATATGAGGAATGTCCGCGAATCAATACTGTTAATGATAAATAAAACATAACAAAACAAACATGTGCATTCAATCTGCCAAATTGCTCAATCCCGTAAGGTTATGGCTGCGGCGTAGAAACTGTTTTTGAATCAGTTTGTCCTTGTTTTTATTGTTTTACTCGTATTATTCTTTTTATTGCTCTTATTATTGTTTCTATTCATCTATAAAAAACTCAATGGAAACGTGTGTGTGTGTGTGTGTGCGTGTGTCTCAGCTGAGCAGCCGGCTGCAGGAGAGTGAGAGGGAGGCGATGGAGAAAGTGTCGGAGCTGGAGAAGAAACTCATTCAGACGACGAAGGAGGTGGAGCTGCTGAAGGTCGGCTCATCTTCATCATCATCATCATCATCATCCTCTTCACCTGTGTGCGTGAACTGTGCATCACTGTGACCTGATGTGTGTGTGTGTGACAGGAGAGTCTCCGCGAGTCGTGCTCCCAGGTGACGTCGCTGCAGCAGCGGGAGCGAGAGCGAGAGCTGGAGCGAGAGAGGGAGAGAGAGAGAGAGCGGGACAGGGAGCGGGCGAGCGAGGCGCTGCGGGAGCTGGAGGCCGGCGTGCGGGCGCTGGCGGAGCGCGGCCTCGTCCGGATGCAGCGCTCCTCGTCCGGACGGCTGGACCTGCAGGTGGTGCAGGACGTCCCGGAGGCCGCGGTGACTCACACAGGTCAGAGAGCAGAGATGAAGTTTATCACAATTAAAGGAGCAGTCCGTACAGTACATGAGGCTGTTGCTGTAGGAAAAGTCACAATACAGAAGACTCACTCAAACAAACTGAGTCTCAATATAATAATTAAAGGTCTAGTGTGTAATAAGAATAATCTGAATCTACTACCCATGAATATATTTGTATAAAGCTGAAACACTTTTGCACAGGAGAGCAACATGGGCTGCACTTTTTCCTCACTTGCAATTTTAAAAAAAAAATGCTTCATGCCAACGTTTTGGTTAGAAACCTTCCTCAGGGCATCACAACCAAAAACTTACCACACATTTCTAACATAAAGCTCCGTTTTAATCCCAGAGACGCCTGAACTGTCTCCTTTCAGCTGAGACGCAGGCGGTCGCTTTCAACTGCAGCTCCATGAACAGTTCACCTGTGTCCTCCAGGTGGAGGCTGAGCACGTGTGTCTGCTGTAAAAAGAGACGTGTTAAATGTTACGAACGTTACACAAAGAGACACTTTAAAAAAAAAAAAAAGTTATTCTTGAAAATGAGAATGAATGGATGTGGCCTCAGGACCAAACAGTTTACAGCCTCTGATCTTCTCTGCTCCGGCTACATTTTGTTCCTGTGATCTATTCAGGATGAGATGAATTAAATTAAACTGAGGCTCCACTTTAAAAATCCACATAAGCTCCCACAGACTTAACACTGGAGGAAGAGCTGCTCCACATAATTGCTCTGTCTTTCTTTTTTTTTTTGCTGCCGCAGCTCGGTGAGGTTTTATTTTTTATTTAAACTTTAGGTTTTTCTGCTTCCCCTCCTGGTTTCCACATCAGAGTCTTGTGTTTGTATATTTTATTTACTGTACAAACGAGTCTAGTAGAGCAACGGTGTCGTGGTGCGTTCAGGTGCACCTCGGATGTTTCTGTTTCACCAGCTGCAAAGTCGTTCTTTTCAAAATAAGTGATTTCATTTCTTTTAAATGTCTGACTTCAGACTTTACTGAAGATTAAATCACAGTCGTGTTGTTTCTCTTGCAGCTCAAGACGAAGTGGACGCAGCTAATGTCGCTGAGGCTCCGCCCACTTCCTCCGACTCGCCGCCACATCTCTCTGAAGCTTCTTTAGAGACGAAACAAGCTCCCCCTGCTGCTCCTCCTCCACCTCCTCCTCCTCCACCACCTCCTCCTCCTCCAGGCCCGACCACAGCTCCTCCTCCTCCCCCTCCTCCTCCTCCTCTCCTGCTTCCTCCTGGAGGTGGTGCAGCGCCGCAGCCGCCGGGGGCCGATGGGAGCGCAGGTGAGTCAACCATCAACTAAACATCCAAAAACGACTGGAGCTACTGTTTTTTTTTTTTTTTACAAATAATCTATCTATTTAATTTTCTGTTTCACATCCATCATCTTCATCAACGTTTCACTGTCGTTTGTTCCAGGTCGTAAGACAAAGACGCCAGTTCAGACCAAGTACCGGATGCCTCTGTTGAACTGGCAGGCGCTCAAATCCAACCAGGTGGTGGGAACCGTCTTCAACGAGCTGGACGACGAACACGTCCTGCAGGTTCGACCACTTCCTGTCCACAGAGACTGTTTTTCCAATTTTTTTAAAAAAATGAATGGCATTATTAACCTCAATCCTCGCCATACATAACAAATATTCATGAAGTTTCTGAATTTTTAACCCCTTAAATGCCAGTTTAAGCCATTAAAGTATCTGTTGTTTGTTTTCCTTTTATAAAAATAAACACAAATAGTTGATTTTTTCACATCCCATATATGCAAATAACAGGTGGTTATAAGGGTCAAAAATGTGCAGCAACACTGATTCTGATCAATTTCTATTTTTTGATGCAAAGTTGAATGAAATGGAATGAAAAAAAAAAATTGCAATGACAATGGTAGTGTATTCGAAAAGTGCATTTTGAACGGGAGGGAAGGGACACACTCTCTGTGCTCTGTAGTATTTAGTTTAAAAGGCATATGAAAGACTTGGAGGAAAAAAACAACACAGGTTAAGTTATGCAAAAAAATCTAACAAAAAAAAACACACAAAATAATGTTCAGTTTCAGTTTATTTATTTAGCACACATTTCAAATCAATGGTGCACGGAGGGAACGAAGCCAATTGGCTTGTACAAAGTTCCACCCCTTGAACAAATTACAACAAGACATTTTTCAATGGCTAACAAACAAACAAAGAAAAAAAGACACATAAAAAAGGGAGATATAGTGCATACATAATCAACGTAAGATGAGCAAAGTAAACAAAAAAAGAGAAATAAAGATCTGAAAAATTCAGTAACAGGAGAAAACAATAAAAATAAGGGTCAATAAAGATCATTAATTGAAATCAGAGAAGGTGAGATGAATTTTTAATTGCTTTTTCTGTCTGTACTTGAAGGAGCTCAACATGGCCGCCTTTGAGGAGCAGTTTAAAACCAAAGCCCAGTCGGCCCCCGTCGACTCCGGGACCCTGAAGATGAAATTGGCCCAGAAGACGCCCAGTAAAGTGTCTCTGATGGAGCCGAACCGCGCCAAGAACCTGGCCATCACGCTGCGTAAGGAGGGGATGGCTGCGTCCGACATCTGCTGCGCCATCGAGACGTACGCTCTCCTGAACCTGAACTCCTTTTCTTTCTCTCTCTCTGTCTCGTCTGCACAAACTCACTGAGACGCTTTATATTCACATCACCGCTGCCCCCACAGGTACAACCAGCGAGCTCTGAGCCTGGACTTCCTCGAGCTGCTGGAGCGTTTCATCCCCACCGAGTACGAGACGAAGCTCATCCACAACTACGAGTGCGAGGGCCGGCCCCTGGACGAGCTCAGCGAGGAGGACCGCTTCATGGTGCGCTTCAGCAAGATCCCGCGGCTCGCGCAGCGCATCAGCACGCTCACCTTCATGGGCAATTTCCCCGACAGCGTCCAGATGATACAACCTGTGAGTTCACAGAGGAGGAGGGAGGGAGGGAGGAGGGGAGGACAGAGGCTAGTGTCTAAAAAGAAGATTGTAATACTTTTCTGTGTGTTTCCAACAAAGGATGTCAATTACTTGGTTGTGCATCACAGGGCTGAGGTTTTACAAGCGTTAAAGGTAGGGTCTGGGGTTTTGTCCCTTTCAGTTTGTAAACAAAACAGTGAAACTCAGCCCCTCCCCTCAGGCTAAGCTGTGTAGCCTCCTGCTTCTGACAGCAACAGTTGTCATGACCGTAAAGGAAATTAATTACAGTCTGAAAGAAGTGCTGGAGCCGCGGGCCGATAAGCCGACCTTTCTCCAACACCGGGAGCCTCCGTGTGTGTTGTTATACCGTTGTATTGTGGTGAACTAGCGGGTGTTAGCCGCGGATGCTAACCGCGAGCGCTAGCCGACGTTAGCATCGCGCTAGCTCACTAATATGGTCCTAATAACTTGTTACTAGAGGTCGGGAATCGGTCCGCGGCTCCAGCGCTTCACTCATACTGTATTTATTGTTCTTTGTTGTCCTGATGCTGCTGCTGAGAGAGATAGAGACTCAGTAGCATCAGACAGCTAGCACAGCTAACAGGCCTGAGCCTCCTGCTGCAGGTAGCTTCACCTGTAGCATCAGACAGCTAGCACAGCTAACAGGCCTGAGCCTCCTGCTGCAGGTAGCTTCACCTGTAGCATCAGACAGCTAGCACAGCTAACAGGCCTGAGCCTCCTGCTGCAGGTAGCTTCACCTGTAGCACCAGACAGCTAGCACAGCTAACAGGCCTGAGCCTCCTGCTGCAGGTAGCTTCACCTGTAGCATCAGACAGCTAGCACAGCTAACAGGCCTGAGCCTCCTGCTGCAGGTAGCTTCACCTGTAGCATCAGACAGCTAGCACAGCTAACAGGCCTGAGCCTCCTGCTGCAGGTAGCTTCACCTGAGCTCCGTCATTGGCTGGAGCATAACACAGACTCTCTCACCATAGGTGTCTCTGCTCATTTGCGACTCTCTAGCTCCACCTAGAAACGTCCACGTGCACAGCAAAACATGAACAAAACAAAGCAAAAAACCAAAACACAGGCAGGGGGAGGAGGGGCTGCAGACAGAGCCCCCACCACACAGGACTAGAAGCCCATAGGTGATGATTCAGACGGATTTCATTCAAGTCTAATGTTTATTTTTAGGCACAAAACTCCAGACCCTACCTTTTAACACTCAAGGAGACCAGGCGAGAGAAATGCCGACTAGAATAGAAAACTTTATTGTCATTGCACGTGACCATACAACGTTTCTCGTAGCGCAGACGCATTACAAAACAAAAACATAACTAGTCAAATATATAATAAATAGAATAAAGTGCCAGTTGTAAAATTTGTTAGAAAACGCCGTAGACTCCTCCACGTTGTGAATGAAGTGTTATGTGATCATTTCTTTCTGCTCACTTTGCAAATAAATGAGTCGTTGTCAACATTTTATTCTCTCAGCAACTGAACGCCGTCATCGCCGCCTCCATGTCGATCAAGTCCTCGAGCAAACTGAAGAAAATCCTTGAGGTGAGTTTCTGCTCATTATGTGTCTGAGTTTGTTTTTTATTTCATCAGGAATCTGAGAGTCAAAGGAAAAAATGAGCAGTTACCTTTTTATTTTTCATTTCATCAAGGTAAAAAGCTTCACCTCGTGCCGAGGCTGTGTTTCATGAAGGGAAAATATTTTCTGTTTTTATCTGTAGAGTTTGAGGAGAACGGGTCAAAGCAATTTATGTTTTATTATTTTTTGAAATGTGAGTCTCTGTGCTTCAAGTGCCTTATTTCAATACTTTTATTTTTACTCGTATAACCTTGTGTCTGATTTCAGTATTTCATGTAATGTTTTGATAATTTTCTGTGAAGATCATCTTGGCGTTTGGAAACTACATGAACAGCAGTAAGCGAGGCTCGGCGTACGGTTTCCGCCTGCAGAGCTTAGACCTGGTGAGTGAAACTGCAACATAAGCAAAGAATATATAGTATATTTTTCCTGCAACCTTGTGATCACACACTTGTGTTTTATTTTGTCTCAGCTGTTGGACACTAAATCCACAGACAGAAAACAGACGCTGCTTCACTTCATCGTCGGCATCATCCAGGAGAAATACCCGGAGCTCTGCTGCTTCTACACCGAGCTGCACTTCCTGGACAAAGCGTCGCTGGGTACGGACTCACCTGCATCATCCACCTGTCACAAAGCTTCACACACAGTTCAAAATAGTACAAAAAAACATTGATTGAGGGGAATGGCATTGGAGGAAGGCGTTGCATCAGTCAGTTGATGAATATACCAGACGTCTGGCGTGGATCAGGGTGATATCTATTCAATTTGGATTTAATAATATCTGTGTATTTTGGGCCCTATGTGTTGATAAAGTAGGTTAAAGTGAAAAAAATATGATCAGACCTTATAGATGAAGTAGTGCTGAAAGAAAAGATACCAAGCATAGGCATGTTAAACATATATAAACATATATAAAGGCAAAAGTATTAAAAAACTACAGTAAATCCGCTCAGACCTCTAAGGGTTAAATCAGTACCACACAGCTCGCCAAGTTCAGTTTGATGCATTTTCTCTAAAAAGTAAAAACTATTTGTTTACTTGTTTTGAAACAAAAAATTCTTCACAGATTAGTTTTTCAATGAATCTGTGAATCTATGAAGAAAGTTGTTCAAATGCCTGAAATCACAATTTATCAGATTTGAAAGCAGCAAAAAATAAAATGTCTTCTTTTATTGGACGAACATTGCAGAGATGTTAAGTTCACAGGACTGAACCAAATCCTCATTTGATTGGAAGTTAAAGCTCCATAAAATATAAAGGTAGATGTTTGTGTTAAAGCTCCTTCAGAATAAAGGTAGATGTTTATATTAAAGCTCCTTCAAAATAAAGGTAGATGTTTGTGTTAAAGCTCCTTCAGAATAAAGGTAGATGTTTATATTAAAGCTCCTTCAAAATAAAGGTAGATGTTTGTATTAAAGCTCCTTCAGAATAAAGGTAGATGTTTGTATTGAAGCTCCTTCAGAATAAAGGTAGATGTTTGTGTTAAAGCTCCTTCAAAATAAAGGTAGATGTTTATATTGAAGCTCCTTCAAAATAAAGGTAGATGTTTATATTAAAGCTCCTTCAGAATAAAGGTAGATCTTTATATTAAAGCTCCTTCAGTATACACTGTAGCTGATGGCTCTGTGCTCTGTGTCGTAGTCTCTCTGGACACGGTTGTGCAGGACGTCCGGGCTCTGGAGCGAGGCATGGAGGGGACCAGGAGGGAGTTCTCCGTGGAGGGCGAGGAGAACCCGGTGCTGCAGACGTTCCTCAGCAGAAACACTGAGCTGCTCGACTCGCTGTCCGTCGACGGGAAAACTGCACAGGTTAAAAAAAAATAAAAATAAAACCACTCAGATTCACTCACATTTCCAGCCTCCATCTCCATTTCTTTGTTTACATTTTTGTTGCGTTGTGTGTTTTTTCCAGGACGCGTACGAGTCGGCTGTGGAGTATTTTGGCGAGAACCCTAAAACCACTCCTCCCTCCATGTTCTTCCCCGTGTTTGTCCGATTCATCAAAGCCTACAAGGTCAGACAACTCTCACGCCGTATCGATCCAGGGCTAAATGAACTCACTGTGCAGTTCCAGTTCCCCGGTGACGTCGCTGTTCGACCTTCGCCTGTCGATCGGTAGATTAACATCCACTCTCCTGGTGTTTCAGCAAGCGGAGCAGGAGAACGAGCAGAGGAGGAAACACGTCCTCAACTGTGACGCTCCGGCGACTCCACCCAAACCCGAGGTCAAAGAGAACAAGGTGACACACACACACACACACACAGAGACTGCTGCATGTTAAAGGTTCATTTCAGCTCGATTCGACTTTGGGTTTTTTAATTTGAAATGTCAATAACGACACTGTGCTGTAACAGATGAGATTGGAAAACTACAGCAGCTCGGAGGGGTCAAGAAACACGAGACAAAACTATTAATGAACAAAGACAAAATTTATTAGAAGAGAAATAAAATAATTTAACATTTACCCATGGATTTCCAATTAAATCACTGGATAAGGGACATTTATTTGTAAAGCTGGAAGGTAAAGAACATGATGGCAAAACAAACAGACCTGAATTAAAACAAAAAAAGAAAAACAATCTGAGCAAATGCTGTATATATGTAAATAAACAAATAAATGGCTAAATAATTTTTTTTTCTTTCTAAATTTGTTATTTATTTATTTATTTCTGTATTTCTACATTCATGTATTTCATTAAAATACCTGTACTGAATAATTGTCAATTAAATCGCGAAAAATTGACATAAATAAAATTTAAAAATTTAAAAAAGAAATAAAAATTGACACAATCATTTTTTACTTCATTTATGTCATTTTTTTGTCCTTCATACAAATGTTTAGAAACATATTTGTAATTCACTAAATGATTAATTAATGAATCTGATTTGACTCTTCCATGATAAGATTCGTGTTGTGAAAAACCTTGAGGGAAATAAGTGTCACATTAAAACTTTGACACGTTTCATCCTCTCTACTTGTATGATGCTTCAGGTTTCCATGGCGCCCAAGCTGCCTCAGATGGACCTGATCGCGGAGCTGAAGAGGCGGCAGGTGTCTCCGCTGGTGAGGGAGGGGAAGGACGGCGCCATCGAGGACATCATCACAGGTTAGCTTAGCTTAGCATAGTGGCTGGGAGCGAAGGGAAACTGTAGCATCGTCACCAGAGCTGCTGCTGCTTCATTAATTCTCTTGACCTCCTGTTTTTCATCCTGTTGACTCACTCGTTTCTTCCTGTTGAAGCTTCTCTCACTTTTTATTCCTCCTTTCTCTTCCCCCTCTCTCTCTTGTTTGTCCCTCCTCTCTTCCTCTACCTGTCGTGTCTTCAGCTCTAAAGTCCGTGCCCTTCACGGCTCGCTCTGCCAAACGCTCCTCTCGTCTCTTCTGCGACTCCGTCTTCAGCGACGAGGTGACGTCCTTAAACCTCTCTGACTCTGACGACTGGAAAAATAAAAAACACCCTCTGTGACCTTTAATTTCTGATTAATTCCACCTTAAAAACCACTTAACTCTACATGAAAGGTGTTGAAGTGTGAGCGGAGGCTGAGCTCTGCCAGCGACTCAGTCCGTCCTTGAAACTCCTGTTTAGTTTGTGTTTACTGTGTTTGTTCCTCTCTGGAGACGCCGACCCTTTTAAGGCTCGTTGAAAACGTCGGCTGCTTTTAAAGAGATTGAAAGGAGCTGATGTGACGACGACGACGGCGACAACGATGACACGTCCTTCAAACTGAACGACCACACGAACCAAACTCTGTTTTTTTTTTTCCTCTGATGCTTTTTATTCTCAGAAGCTACAGAATATATATAGAGATGAATAAATCCACCTCCTTCTTCTGTTCTTCACCTCCGTCTTCATCGTGTTTTTACAGATGAATATTAACAAGGTGAAGGATTAAATACGACCTGATCTGGGATTTGTTTTTATTAACAGAAACTCTTTGTGGTGCATAGCGAGCATCTACAGTTTGTGACTGTGACATGTATTACACAAAGGACATACACAAGTGTATAAACTCACCACATAATAAGGAGGATTTTTGAACATCAGAAAAAAAAATATTACTACTAATAACAAATACATCAATAGGGAAATTATATTAAAGGTACAGCAGGTTATGAAGGAGTATTAGGGCCACATTGGGGAAAAAAAGTCATGATTTTAAGAGAACAAAGTATTTAACCTGTTGTTTTAGAGGAGGAAAGTTGTTAATATGCGGATGTGGAGCAGAAGTTAGAAGTACTTATGTGCAGGCTTCAAAGACAAGGAGATACTTAATCTTTTGTATCAGGACTTTGAAAAGAATTTGCAAGAAATGCATCAATTCTGCAGAAAGAACCAGGTGGATCTGGAGGAAATCGCTGCTTTTTTCTCATAAAACTGCCACTTAATTCTTGTAATATTATGATGTTATTCTCATAAAACTATGACTTTGTTCTTTAAGTCTGTGAAAAATGTTTTATTTTCTCAACATGGCCCTAATACTCCATCATAGAGGGTGTAGTGTTGAATGATCTTGGGTTTTTGAGGCCGATATTGAAAATTTTCTTACAGTATATTTCTCATGTTCACACACATGCAAACAATTTTCACAGATTGAAGATCGTTATTGCCTAAATTATCATTATAGAAACATCAATTAGGGTCTGATCAGTTCATATCAGTTCAATCTACTCACGTTTAATGGAGTTATTTATTGTTAAACAGTAAAATGTTGAACCTCCAACTTTATATTTGTGACCAGTTCAAACCGGTTTATTTAACAACCATAGACAACATGGCCGTCCGTGTCCAAGGTCGACCTCTGACCTGTGTGTTGTTGTTGTTGTTTGTTCGTCCTCCTCAGATCTGAGGAACCAGCCGTACAGACGGGCGGACGGCGGGCGGCGCAGCGCCAAGTGGAAACCGGGCCAACAGCTGCACGTGTCCTCGGACATCTCGCTGTGACGGCTGCAGAGCGAACGGACGGCGCTGAGGTGAAAGAGCACGACTCACAGAGACGACAACACAAACAAACAAACGAGGACCTCAGACACACGAGCTGAGACGCTGATTCAGACGATCACAGCGAAGAATGAGACGAGCTCCTCGTTAACGCCACTAACTGACAGAAAAATTAAAAAAAACCTCATGAATCATTTTCAATCAATTTCTTTTTTTATTTAAGTTTTCACAACATGATTTTTTAATTGGTTTCATTTGAAAGAGAATCTTAATTATTACAGCATCTTCCCGTCTCCGCAGTAGATTAAAGATCAAAGATTTAAGATGAAGATTTGTAAAATATTTAAATTATTTTTAATACCGAGGATGATGAACTTCTACTTCACTTCTGCATTTCAACAAATAAAGTGTTTTATACTGCTCTACGTCTGCTTTCTAGGATTTTATTTCTTTTCATGGACTCACTTTGTATTTTTCCTCTCAATTCTAATTTAATATTTCGTGGTTTCTCTTTCAAAACGTTGAGATTTCATGGTAAAATTTCAATTTTCTTACACTTTTACGTAGACCTTTATAATTTTATGTAAAATTGTCAATTTGATCTCACAATATTGAAATATATGGAGTAAGTAATTCAACTAAATTACTAGTATTTCGTCATTAAATTAATTATAGGGATGTCATACTTTTCCTCATGAAGTTATGACTGTTTCCTAATTACAATTTTATCACAAAATATGAAATTTTTTATTGTAAAACTGAAACTTGTAAATTTGCAAAATTTACATTTTTCTCAAATATAAGTTTTATTGATAGAATTAAAACTGTTGGGTAACATTTCACAATAAGTACACACTATTAACCATGAATAAATACTGGATTCTTCATTTACTGTATAACACATGCATACTCATTAGTATGTAGTTAATAAATACAGTTAAAAGTGTTTTACTTTTTAGTTACTTTGTTGGTTTTAATGAACAAAACTCAGACAAAGACAGAAACAATGAAGTTTAATTTCTGCAACTTTATTAAGAAAAACAAAGTTATGATGGAGTGAAAAAGTTTGACGACGAGTCTCAAACTAACTAAAACCAACTAAACTGATTGAAAGGCATAAATGTTGACGGTAAATAAACCGATGACTCGTCAGTTTTTCTCCAGTGACGTCAGCAGTTTTTCCGCCTCTGATCTCATTCCTCTCAGCATCTCTGTGATTTCGCCGCTTCGTTTCGCTGCTTCTGCTGCGAACTCCCTTGGGCGTCCGGCTCTGCGACAGTCGCTCATGAGTCTCTGCGCTGTTGTCACGGCAACCAGAGTCCTGGAGGTTTGTGCCGCGACTCTTTTCTCGTGAACACTGACGGTGTTGATGATCCTCAGCTGCTGCGCCAGAGGATCGAGACTCGCTCTGAGCTCGTCGGCAGCGTTTTGCACCGTCTTTGCGTTTGAATCTCTCTCTGCGACGTCAGAGCCAGTTAATTTAAACGCCGCGCCCGTCCCGCACAGCGCTCCGAAGCCGCCGCCCACAGCGCCACCTGCTGCTCCGACCGTCCCGCCGAAGATCCCACCGATGGCGCCACCGGTTACGAGACCGACCGCGAACCAAACCGCTTTATTCACTGCACGATCATCGCCCAAAGGTGTGACCACGACGCCCACGGCTCCGCCCACGGCGCCGGAGAACACGCCCCCGGCAACGCCACCCAACACGCTGCCAAAGAGCCCCACGGTGGCTTCGACGGCGCTGATCTTCCCGCAAAGTTTGCCACAAGTTGCTGCAGCCACCGCCCCCAACGACCCCCCGACGCCGCCGGTGACGCCGCCACAGGCTCCACCCACGGCGCCGCCCAGGAAACTGAACGAATGCGACGGAGAGGAAACGTCCTTTAGTCGAGCGGCGGCCTGCGTGAAGCTCCGTGTCGCCTCCTGCAGACGGCGCTCGTGTTGGTCGTAGAGAAACACGAAGGACCTCAAACTCATCGCGAGTTCGTCCTGAGAGTTCGTGAACGGTTGGTCGTCCAGCGCTCCTCCTGCAGAGTCCACGACGTTCCCCATGTCGTTCCTCAATGATTCACATGAACCTGAGGACATCGACCAATCAGATGTTTAAACTTTCCCGCCTGTAAATGAAAAACAAAACACCTCCAGGTTTAAAACTCAGTTAAAACTTTATGAAACGCTGTTCGTTTTTTATTATTCGTTCCAATCCTAGGATTGAAATATTGAATACCTACCTTCTCCTTTCTTGAAATAAAGGAACACATTGTATCAGATGATCCGCCAGTTTACAGCCAACAATATGCAATTAAAATAAATAAATAAACAATATCTACAACATATTTCTGTATAAATTCCCCACCTTTTTCTTATAAACCCTCTTGAACTGAAAAATATTTGAACAACTCTTCTTTTCAATTGTTAGTGAGTCCCTACCACAGAAAAACACATTTGTTTGAACTTTGTCCTCACCATTTGATGTTTGAAATTAAATTTCCTTCTATCTTGTGGAACTGAAACCAAGCACTTCTTCAAATTTGCAGGTAAAAGTCAATTTAAAAAAAACAAAAAAACTGCTGTGACCTTTTGTTCGGAGTCACTGTTAGTTTAAAGGGCAGTGTCTGGATAGGTTTGGGTAACGCTTTACAATAAGGTTCCCTTAATTAACATTAGTTAGCACATTATTAACCATTAATAAACTAATGTATAATTAATGCTGAGTAAGGCATACATAATTATTATGTTTAATAATTTATGAACTAACTTTGAGTAGTAAACATTAATTAACTGCTTACTAATGGGCTACATTAATTAATGTGTGTCCTAATGCTAAGTAATACATAATAATGATTGTTAATACATTTTTAAACAGTTAATTAATGCTTAATAATGTACTAACTAGCGTTAATTAAGGGAACCTTATTGTAAAGCGTTACCTAGGTTGGTTGAGAGGCATTCTGGGAGTTGTAGTTAACTTCTATCTTGGGTTTTTTTTGTGCACCATTGCAACGAGAGCTACTTTAAATTTCTGTGACTTGTTTTTTTTTTTATGTGCCAAATGTTTATTTGCAGTAAACCCAGAATGTTCTTCATGTTTTAATCAAACTCAGTGAAAGTGAAACTGCTGCAGACGCCTCAGGCTGCGTTCAGGTTCAAATGGGCGTCGCTGCTCTGAATGTTTTCAACCGGTTTGTTCAGGTGGTGATTTAACTGCTGACTGAAGACGCTCAGTCGACTCTTCTGCCGCCGCCGCCGCCGCCGCCTGAACTCGTTTAACAAACATTTAAATCTCTGCTTCCATCAAACTTTTGCAGTGAGAAAACTCAGAAATGTCTGAACATGTTGCTCTCGTACTCACAGTGAAGCTGCTCGTTTACACACACACACACACACACGCAGGTAAAGAGACGATGTCATCGGTTCAGATGAGTGGAGAGGAGGAGCAGGAAGTGGAGGAGGGAGGGGCAGGAGGGTTGAACATCCGGCTGCCCCCAGGGGCAAAAACAGACAGGGTAAAAATCACAGATTTATTGCTGAAATCAGTTTATAAATAACAAAAAAGTTTGGAGAATTGAATTAACAAAACTCACATAAACAAAGACAAAAACAAACTTAAGGTAAAGTTTTAGCCTATTACTTTATTTCAGTTTTAGTGACACCACCTGTTACAAGACCGACTGTGAAGTTTCGAACCATCTTAAAGCACTGTCATTACCTGAATATTTGTCTGTGACAGAGTCAACTCCGCCAAAATAGCAGGTGTGCCCCTGCTTTTTTGTTTCCTGTCTGTGACTGAAAAACAACAACAAAAACACTGAGTTTAATTTTAGTCCAGACAGGAAGTTAGAACAGAACAAAAATCAACAGCTTCAAAGTTACAGAGGCTGAAGTGTTGGACTTTCTGCTGCTTTCAGTCATTGTTCCTTTATTTTAAAGGCGGTGTCTGGATGCTTCTTGTTGAAATGCATTCTGGGAGTTGTAGTTAACGTCCCTCATCTTTTTCATGCGCTTTTGTTACTAAGCTGCTTTAAAATTCTGTGTAACTCTTATTTTCTTGTTTTTTTATGCGCCAAATGTTTATTTGGACAAAACTCAGAATGTTCTTCATGTTTTCACACGTTTTAATCAAACACAGTGAAAGTGAAACTGCTGCGACGCCTCGCGCTGCGTTCAAACGGCCGCTGCTGCCTCAACTCGTTTAACACAAACATTTAAATCTCTTCTTCCATCAAACTGTCGCAGTGAGAAAACTCAGAAATAACAAATCAGCAACAACAACACAACACATCAACCTGTTGCTCTCGTGCTTACAGTGAAGCTGTCGAGCTGTCGCCTGTGGCTGATTCTCTGTGAAAAGGCGATGTCATGGGTTCAGAAGAGGAGGAGGAGCAGGAAGTAGAGGAAGGGTTTCACCGTGGGCTGCCCCCGGGGGCAAAAACACTCAGTGTCAGAGGAATGTAAAACTGCTCCGTTATTAATTAAGACTTTCATCTGAATAAATGTCACATTACTACAGTGATGCCTTCAGGGACTTTTTATTCCGACGGGTTCAGTCGGATCTGATTCAACAAGGCTACTGTGTCTATTAGCGGCACGGCGGCTGTCAGACAAATGTGGGGCAGTGAAAGGTTTAGTTACTCCTAAAATATGTAGAAAGTTAAAAAGAAGATCAACAGAACAAAAACAATATAGAGTTAAAAACCAGTTGAATCTGTGCTTCAGTCTTGGGGCGTCCATGTTTCGTCCATCAGTTCAGATCTGAGCGTCTTCATCAGTGAGTCTGACGTTGACCTCCAGCCTCCGGATCCTCAGCACTTTAACTCTCATTACCGTCCAGTTCTGAGCCAAAGTTAATTAGCTGAGCAGCTGATGTCGGGTTCTTCCTTCCTCCTCTGATCTGTGGCCACCACAACTTTATTTAAACACGGGCTGAGTTTTTTAACAATTTTGGGGATGATGATGTTAAGTTGGTGTTTAGTCTGGCGTGTGGCTCGCTGTCAGCGTGTCAGCGAAGAGGCGACAGGTTCACACTTAATTAGGTCTGTGAGCCAAACACAGAAAATACACAAAGTGTCAGATCCTTTAATTAAACTGAAAAAACCTCAGAATAAAAAAACGACCTCGAGAGGAGAGTGAGCTTGTTATTTTCTACTCGTTCAATTCGTTGACTTTATTTACACGTGGAGTCACTGACAGCTGTTAGCACGAATATAAAGCAAATACCTGAGAGAAATAAAAGACAATTAATGCATCTAAAGGGATAGTTCAACACAGCAGTAGGTTTGTTACCTTTAATTGTTTTTAGAACGGCGGAGCAGAGCCGTGAGCTGCTCAGAGCTACGCTACGGAGGCTCATGGGATTTCTTGGTTTCCCTGATCAAACTCATCAAATACACAATCCAACAACTCCACAACGCTCTGGTGGACAAGTTGTGACCTGTAATTGTAAATTCATACAAAACCCGCTGATGCACGTTGCCTTCAGGGACAGTTTTTCATCAACAGTCTCTGTATTTCCCTCTAAAACAACTCTGTGTGGTCACGTTGTGTTATTATCTCATAGCGTGGTGAATGTGCAGGTCACAACTTGTCCACCAGAGCGTTGTGGAGTTGTTGGATTGTGTATTTGATGAGTTTGATGAGGGAAACCAAGAAATCCCATGAGCCTCCGTAGCGTAGCTCTGAGCAGCTCACGGCCCTGCTCTGCCGTTCTAAAAACAGCTTGCACCGACAATTAAAGGTAACTGTTAAAGACTATAGCAATTATGGCAATGGGCCAATTTGCCAAAAATGTTGAACTATCCCTTTAAGAAGCTCTGAGCCTTCTCTATTCTGATTGGCTATCAAAACCTATAAAACATGAAAAGCGTAAAATATGGGAGCTGTAAAACCAACAAGATCACATTTTCCCAACTGTACAAATTGGAACAAAATAAAGTTTAATTTTATTCTCTTCCTGCAAAATGTTTAAATTAAATATTAATGCGTTATAATACAAGTATCTTCCCACTGCGGAGAACAACACACTGACTCAAGAAAGTTCTCCTGAAATTCAAAAACATGTTAATTACTACAATTAAAACCTAATCTAGTGGTACAATAGCTCCTACATGAGGCTCATTCTTGGAGTTGAATCCCAGACAATGAGTCATTGTCTGAAACATCCTGCACATAGAGGCAGCGCCATGAAAAGATGAGGTTATAATTAGCCGTCGAAGTAGATTCAGAGTGTTTCGGAAAGCAGCTCCTTAATAAATCATGAATGTGTCATCACTTAATACTGAGTGCGGGCGTTTTAATCATGTTGACTCTCAAACTCTCCTCATGGACAAATAAAATGTCACAGATTAGTTTAAACCCACCGGTGCTGAAAAAACCCCAACCAAATATGTGCTCAATTAGACGTGAGCAGTGGTGGTGGTGGTGGTGTGGTGATGAGGTTGGGGATCGTTGGTTAAGATTAAAGTTTAATGAGTCCTGAGGAGAAGCCCGAGCTGCAGCAGCTGGAAAAAAAAACCACTCAGGAGAGAGAAACCGAACACAACAAGTCAGGTTTAATAGGAGGAGAGGCTGCTGGGAAATTAAAGAGAAACCTGGTTTAATTAGTGGAGAGACGTCAAGTGTAGATTCTCTGTAGTGGACAAAAGGAAAAAGTTTAATTACTGTAGAAAGACGTGAATCATGTTTATTAAATACTCACATTTTCTTCTTCTCCGGGCTTTTATTTTGAAGGGTCGATCAATGAGAAAATCTAAAAAAAAACAACATCTCAGTGTAGTTTTCCTCTCCATCTCCTCTCTGGAGCTCTACTGTGGTAACAACAGGTCGGTGTCAGCCAATCAGAAGAGAGGAGGAAGAGGATTGGCTGACTAGTTTTCTGAAGCAATCCAATAAAAAGAGATCAGATTTCAGAATAAAACACTCACAGAGAAACCAAATCCTGCAAATTTGTTGTTGGACATCTACCTTTATACTGTATGGAGCTTAATTTTGGGTGAACTATCCCTTTAACACAAACATCTACCTTTTATACTGTATGGAGCTTAATTTTGGGTGAACTATCCCTTTAACACAAACATCTACCTTTATACTGTATGGAGCTTAATTTTGGGTGAACTACCCCTTTAACACAAACATCTACCTTTATACTGTATGGAGCTTAATTTTGGGTGAATTACCCCTTTAACACAAACATTTACCTTTACACTGTATGGAGCTTAATTTTGGGTGAACTACCTCTTTAACACAAACATCTACCTTTACACTGTATGGAGCTTAATTTTGGGTGAACTACCCCTTTAACACAAACATCTACCTTTATACTGTATGGAGCTTAATTTTGGGTGAACTACCCCTTTAACACAAACATCTACCTTTATACTGTATGGAGCTTAATTTTGGGTGAACTATCCCTTTAACACAAACATCTACCTTTATACTGTATGGAGCTTAATTTTGGGTGAACTATCCCTTTAACACAAACATCTACCTTTACACTGTATGGAGCTTAATTTTGGGTGAACTACCCCTTTAACACAAACATCTACCTTTATACTGTATGGAGCTTAATTTTGGGTGAACTACCCCTTTAACACAAACATCTACCTTTTATACTGTATGGAGCTTAATTTTGGGTGAACTATCCCTTTCTTGATACAGCACGATACAGTATAAAAGGTAGATGTTTGTGTTAAAGGGACAGTTCACCCAAAATTAAGCTCCATACAGTGTAAAGGTAGATGTTTGTGTTAAAGGGACAGTTCACCCAAAATTAAGCTCCATACAGTATAAAAGGTAGATGTTTGTGTTAAAGGGACAGTTCACCCAAAATTAAGCTCCATACAGTATAAAAGGTAGATGTTTGTGTTACTTAAGCTCCCTTGTTAGATGTTTGTGTTAAAGGGGTAGTTCACCCAAAATTAAGCTCCATACAGTATAAAAGGTAGATGTTTGTGTTAAAGGGATAGTTCACCCAAAATTAAGCTCCATACAGTATAAAAGGTAGATGTTTGTGTTAAAGGGATAGTTCACCCAAAATTAAGCTCCATACAGTATAAAAGGTAGATGTTTGTGTTAAAGGGACAGTTCACCCAAAATTAAGCTCCATACAGTATAAAAGGTAGATGTTTGTGTTAAAGGGACAGTTCACCCAAAATTAAGCTCCATACAGTATAAAAGGTAGATGTTTGTGTTAAAGGGATAGTTCACCCAAAATTAAGCTCCATACAGTATAAAAGGTAGATGTTTGTGTTAAAGGGACAGTTCACCTAAAATTAAGCTCCATACAGTATAAAAGGTAGATGTTTGTGTTAAAGGGATAGTTCACCCAAAATTAAGCTCCATACAGTATAAAAGGTAGATGTTTGTGTTAAAGGGATAGTTCACCCAAAATTAAGCTCCATACAGTATAAAAGGTAGATGTTTGTGTTAAAGGGATAGTTCACCCAAAATTAAGCTCCATACAGTATAAAAGGTAGATGTTTGTGTTAAAGGGATAGTTCACCCAAAATTAAGCTCCATACAGTATAAAGGGTTTTATCCCTTTAATACAAACATCTACTTTTATACTGAAGGAGCTTTAACCCTTTAAGTTGTTGACAGATGAGGCGTTCACAACCGTCGTGTATAAGAGGGTCACCTTTATTGTCACAAAACCACAACAGGAACGTACAAAAGCAGCAACCGTTTTTTTGTCTTGGTTGAATTTTTCTCACACGAAGCAGCAACTTTTTAACTTTTCCATACGATTAACAAAGTTGCGCGTTTGTTTTGCACTGTTAAAGTCGGTCGTTAAAGAATTATTATTATTATTATAATTATTATTATTATACGGACTCTGTAGTAGATTATCATTCTTCTTCACGATTCACAAACAACACGTACCCCACACAGCAAGCAGCACTCTCAGACTGGAGGAACAGTATTTAGCTGATGTACAGTTATCATTCAGATATCTCTCTCCGTCGTTTTGGATCAGCCTTTTTTTCTCCTTTTTGTTATTGTCACAGTTAAAAGGGGCGGTACCGACCCATTTTTCAACATAATACAAAAAGAAAAATCTATGTTACTGTACAGTTGTTGTTTTACTCTATCATACACTCACAGGTATACACAGAATTATTGACAAGAAAATGAGACCTCTGTTGACCCAGCGTGCAGATTTTCCAGGAATGTATACAGTATGCATGCCATTTTGGATTTTTTCTTTTTTCTGTCTAAAATTTAAAATAAAATAAAATAAAAAGAGGAAGAAAAAAAAAATCACATAAAATCAGTCCTGTAATAGATTATTTGGGTTTATATACATGATTTGAACATCCACATATGGTTTGAACAATCACACATTCATCAATAAACCATCGATAGTTTAACTGTATAGTCTGTGGAGTGAACGCACACTATCGGTTATAATAAGAGGAAAACAGCTACAAAATGGGGGCGTCCTATCAGTGAGGTGGTCGTTTTCAGAGGAAGGAGGTTATGTGCTTTTATTTTTTAGTTTTTTTGTGTGTATTTTGTTTTATTTGTATTTTATTTTTTAACTATTTCCTGTCCAGTACGTCACAAACCTCGGGAGAAGCTCCCACTGTGCCGCCGCCGCCGCCGCCGCCGACCGCTCGGTGTGATCTCTACAACTGAACGTGGTCATGGTTCGCAGAAAAAATAAAAAATCTTTAACACAGAAAAATAATAAATTTACAGAATAAATGTGTCACATGCTTATGAATCCTCTTCTTCTTCTTCTTCTTCAAGTATAAAAATACAAAAAAAGCTTGATTATATAAAACATAGATGACACTTTTTTCTTTTTTACATGTTAATAAAGCGATTCTCTTCGAATAAACAAAAACTAAATGGTCGTATAATATACATACAATAATATAATCTGTGGAGCGGCTTCGCTTTCACTTCAGCTCTGAGTTTCTCTGTTCTCTTGTACTAGTTTTTATTTCTAATACATTCCTTTAATGCGTTAAGAACTACGGACTGAGACGTCGTCAGTCGTATAAACACTCACAGTGTCTCTGTAAAAACCTCACGCTCCGTTTCTGTGCTTTTTAAGTCTCCACACGCGTCCCCGCAACAATCACACTGAACCGTCCAGATTGATCCTCTCCACAGGTTGGCCTCTGATTGGTTCTCACACTCTGTCACTCAAACTGTTGCCCCGCCCCCTAACGGTAATAATATTAACAACACACTGACTCTTCTCTTCCTTCCAGCTCGTTGTTGTTTTATAATTAACTACAAATTGACTCTTGTGTTATTAATTAGTTCGGGCAACCTGATTGGCCGAAGTTTGACGCAGTCAGAGCCTTATTAATGATCTGAAATTGAATATTTAGGATTTAAAAAACAACAAAAAACAACCTCAGCAGCCAATGAGAGCGAGCGACCGGGACGCGTTTATCAACAAACATGGCTGCCGACCGATCCAAATGGAAAATTCAAACACTGGTGTAACTATGGCAATATAACGAGCGCCTCATTAATTATAATTTAAGACAAACCATAATAAGGCCATCCTCCATATTTGTTTTCCCTCTGTAGTGTGTGTGTGTGTGTGTGTTTGTGTCTCCGTGTTTTTGGCGTGTGGACCTGTTAGATGTGGTGGACGATGGATGTGCAACATACATGTTAGTAGCGACTCCGCTGCAGCTAATTAGTGTCGAGCTGTGATGTCACTTCCTGTTTGGCTCTGTTAGTGTCAAAATCGGGGTCTGAGAAGCAGAACGACGGAGTTTTTCTCGCTCCTCACGTTTTAAGTCCAGCTGAGACCTGAGAGACCTGAGGAGCAGACAGAGGATGGAGGGAGCGAAGCAGCAGACAGAGAGAGAGAAA
The DNA here is from genome assembly GCA_030347415.2 of Decapterus maruadsi. Lineage (NCBI taxonomy): Eukaryota > Metazoa > Chordata > Actinopteri > Carangiformes > Carangidae > Decapterus > Decapterus maruadsi. The sequence continues at coordinate 2,907,143 of CM064888.1, read as the reverse complement.
GAAAGAGAGAGAGAGAGAGAAGAGAGAGGGAGAGAGCGCGGCGGAGAGAAACTGATGACGAGCAGAGTTTCTGTTGCGGCGCGAGAAGCAAAGAGTCGGTGACAAAAAGCTCAGCACTGCCCCAAAAAAAGCAGCAGGAGGAGGAGGAGAGAGGGATTTAAGAGCCGAAAAAAAGGAAAAGAGAACAGAAAAAACATTAAATGGAAACGAGAAGCAGTGACAAGGAGGGAGGGGGGAGGAGATGGGGGGAGGAGACGGGGGGAGGAGGAGGAGAGGAAGGAGAGGGGGAGGGGGAAAAGAAAAAAGACACAAATCAAAATTTACAAACAGACAAATGTTCAAGTTTCTTCTTCAATCTGTCAGTCTGAGAAGGTTTATGAAGCCCCGCCCCCAACCCCCCCTCCCTCCTCTCCCTCCTCTCCCCTCCACACTACTCTGGGCTTCTACGTCCTGATTGGTCGACGGAGACGTCAGGTTTTTGGTGCAACGGCGTGATCGTCCTCGTGCTCGAGACGAGAGAAAAGAGAAAAGAGGAGAGAGAGAGAGAGAGAGAGAGGACGCTGAGATGAGAGCGACTAAATGTGTCCTGATTCAGCTGAAAGGAGGAGGAGGAGGAGGAGGAGGAGGAGGAGGAGGAGGAGGGGGGGGGGCAGTAATATACAGGAGAAGACAGCAGAGCGAGGAGAGGAAACAAGGACATGAGACAAGAGGAAGAGAGAGAGAGACGAAGAGGAGGAGGAGGAGGAGGAAACAAGGGAGGGAGAAATGAGGAGAGATTAAGAAGAAGAAAGGAGACAGAGGAAGAAAGGCAGGATTTAAGAGGAAGTAAGAGGAGGAGGAGGAGGAGAAAAAAAGAGGGAGGAGAGAGATGCAGAGACGAGGAGAGGAGAATGAAAGGAGACAAGGAAAGAAGAGATGAGGAGGGACAGCGAAGAGAGGAGACGAAACCAGAGGAGACAAGGACGGGAGAGGAGGAGGAAGAAGAGGAGGATGAAACAGAGAGGAGGAGGAGGAGTTTAGCTCCAAATGAGCCCAAAAATAAACCACCTCGGAAAACCTGAACGTCCTGATCATCGTTTAAAGCAGAAATGAGTCTGTGACCGAATCAGAGTCTTTGACCAAGTCCGAGTCTCTGACCCAAGTCTAATACCGAGTCCGAGTCGTTGAACAAGTCCGAATCCAAGTCTGAATCTTTGACTGAGACAGAATCTGAGTCAGAGTCTGTGACAGAGTCTGAGACCAAGTCCGAGTCTTCGAACGAGTCCGAGTCTTTGACCAAGTCTGAGACCGAGTCTTAGACCGAGTCCTAGTCCTAGTCCTGATGCCGAGCGGCTCTGAGCTCAGAATGAACTCTGCATGTTTAATGACTGATAAGTGAAAATGATCCTGAAGCTGCAGCTCAGCAACAGAGACGGTGACTGAGGGTGAACCTGGTTTGAGCCGCTCCTCCTCCTCCTCCTCCTCCTCTTCCTCCCTCCTCCTCCTCTTCCTCCCTCCTCCTCCTCCTCCTCCTCCTCCTCCTCCTCCTCCTCCTCTTCCTCCTCCCTCCCTCCCTCCCTCCCTCCTCCTCCTCTCTCTGGACGTGTTATCGTTCTCTCTCTCAGAGGATTTTCTGGAAGCTTTTTCTTTCCTTTCTAAGCGACCGTGGCCGAGGACGACGGCGGTCTCTGAGCTCAGCAGGTCGAGGGCAGCAGAGTCTGCAGCTGCAGATAAGACGAGTGGAGTCTGAGTCCGTCGAGTCCGACCTCACACTCTCTGAGCTCCGAGGGGCCGATTTACATACACACTCAGCTCTGATTGGACGGTTTATTGCACCACAGGACGAAGCAGCTTGTTTTTTTTTTCCTCCTGGTCGCTCGAAAACGACGGAAACCGAACACGTGGGACTGATTCTCATGTCGCCGCCTCCTGAAATAAATCCTGTAGATTTAAAAAACTTAAGAATCCAGTTTCTTCACTATCAGATACTTTTATTTCTATATTAGTTCTATTCTATATTTTTATTTATTATATATATGTATATAAACATACTTTATGACTGTTACATAAGGTCGTTCTGAAATTTATCAGCGTATTGACCATCAACAGCTTCTTGTTTTGTTTTTTTCTATTCTTGGTCCCTGATAAAATTATAAATGTAATAAACTGAACTTAAATGATTGACTTTTATTTTGAAATTCAATTCACCTCCAGTGTGTGTGAGTGAGCGTGTGTGTGGATGTTTGAGTTAGAGAAGCAGAGAAAGATCAGAGGAATCTGAATTATTATGAGCAACTGAAAACAGCTACTTGTAGTATTTTATATCATCAGTTATTAAAAGTTTCACTGAAGTTTTCCATACGATCTATAAGTTTTCACATCTACGATTTGATTTTCAAAGTAAAACATTTCAGAGGTGTTTAATGTCGTCAGTAGTTGAGCAGCTGCAGGTAATGTTCAGATCCTCCACTTCCTTTTTTCTTCATGTGCGTTTTAGTTTCTCCTCCTTTATTGCACATTAAATTAAAAAGCTGGAAACGGTTCAGGTCACTTCGCTCTTTGTGCTTCTGTCGTGTTGCATAATAAGTCGTTTAGCGTCAGAGCTGATTAAAGGCAAAGTCTCGTGGAGCTAGCGTTGTTGTTGTTCTCTCTGCTCACCTTGAGATTTAAAGGACAGGTATACAATACAAAAGGAGCAGCAGGTGAGATGATGGAGAAGAGAGGAGGATGGGGGGAGGAAGAGGAAGAGGAGGAGGAGGAGGAAACATGGATCATGGTGAAATCTTCACTTTGACATGAGGGAAGTCGATCCGTGGCATTTGTTGGGAGATTTGTGTCGCACACTGGAGGCAAAGTGTGGATGTAGATACGTCTGACTGTAGAGAGTAAAGCTACTTGGATCAGTCACAAGCACCAGCAAGGACCCCCCCCCAACCCCCCCACCACCCTCCCCCCTCCTTCTCCACCTCCCTCAGGAAATCAAAACATCGACAGAACTCGTACGACAAAAACTTGATGTCTACTCAGGCTACGTTAGATCCAGTAACGCAAAAAGTCAAAACACACATCAACAACTGGTAAAAATCACCCCCCCCCCCCCCCCTCCTCTCTTAGATTGTCTGCTGGTCGGGGCCCTAAACAGTTTCTCTCGTCCTGCAGGAGTCGTAGGTGGGTAGGTGGGTGGGTGGGTAGGGGGGGGGGCTTCCTCTGAGGTGTCGGCAGAGAGGCGGAGCTTCAGAGGTGGAGGGGTTAGAAGTGGAATACCTGCTGCTGGCCCTGGACTTTGGGGAAATCCTCTTTCTGCTGCTGCTTGCGGGTCTTGGGCCTCTCCAGGCTGCCCTGCTGCAGGTGTTTGAGCCGCGCCGCCACCGTGGGGCCCTTCGTCGGCCCCGGGGAGTTGGTGCTGTTCTGTGGGCGCCACGAGACAGAGAAGAAGAAGAAGAAGAAGAAAAGTGTCAGCAAACTGAGTGCACCGACACAGCAAAACCAGGAGAGACGAGGGCCACACAGCAAAGTGGCAAAGTACAAACATCTACCTTTATTTTGAAGGAGCTTTAACACAAACATCTACCTTTATTTTGAAGGAGCTTTAACACAAACATCTATCTTTATTTTGAAGGAGCTTTAACACAAACATCTACCTTTATTTTGAAGGAGCTTTAACACAAACATCTACCTTTATTTTGAAGGAGCTTTAACACAAACATCTTCCTGTCTGTGACATGCTCTGGTCAAAAATCCACTGATGTTATGTGAGGCGTTTAGGAAAGCTCTGGAAATTGTAGCGTTTTGTAGGATCTGGCAAAGGTTGTAAAATTGTAAAAATCTACTGATACTCTGCACAGTGAGGCGTTTAGGGAACATCTGTAGATTGTGCCATCTATGCATAGTATGGAAAATGTTTAGGGAAGATCTGCAAATTACAGCATCTATGCGTGTGAGACGTTTAGGGGACATCTGTAAATTGTAATGCCTTCTGATGGTGCATGAGGCATTCAGGGAAGATCTGTAAATTGTGGTGTTTAGAGATGTTTAGGGGACTTCGACTGCATGAAACGTAGGATCTGGTAAATGTGTGATGCATTTAGGAAATGTGCCAATATTCTGCAAGTGAGGCGTTCAGGGGCCGTCTGTACATTGTAGCATCTATTGATGTTATGCATGTGAAGCAATTAGAGCACATCTGTAAATTGTAGTGTCTGTGATGCATTTAAGGAAGATTCGTACATTGTAAAATCTACTGACAGTCTACAGTACATGTTACAGCATCTACACTTGAGGTGTTTAAGGGACATCTGTAAATTGCGGTGTCCATTGAAGCATTTTATAGGATCTGGCAAAGGTCTGCATATGAGGCATTCAGTGTTGATTCAAATCGACACTAAAACATTAAAGTTTCCTCCTTCAGAACACGAGACGAATTACTAACAAATAGTCGTGTCAAATAAATGATTAATAATTTCCAAACAAACAGAGAGAGTGAGGGGGATTTACAGACAGAACCTGAAGCGTCCTGTCAAGGTTCATGACTCCTCCTGCTGCTGCCGCGGAGAGAAAACGCTCTCCGCTGCAGGAAGATGTTGTTTTAATGAGCGACATTAGAAGGAGACGAGGTTTTTTACCGAGTGAACATTAATCAGAGCCGACACGAACTTCACAGATAAAACAGTGACCTAAACGCCTCGACTGGATTAAAAAAAAAATTAAACAGGCTCTGCATTTAAAAACGCCTGCAGGAGGAAAATAGATTCTTTCACAGAATCAGTCTGCAGCTCTGAACCTGGATCCCTCCCCCTCCCTCCCTCCCTCCCTCCCTCCCTCCCCCTCTCCGTCCTTTATTCTGACAGCTACCTGCTTAACGCCGTTGTGCGATAATTCCCCACAAAAACAAGACCTCTTTACTCAGCTCAGTGTGTCACTGCGGCTGTCAGGCTGCGTTCGCTCGCTCGCTAAACTAAAGACGGCGGTGGCGTCTGGCTCGGTCCACACGCTGACTCACTCACTCTCTCACTCACGCACGTTTACACGGCGACGCTTTCAGCACGAGCTCATCCAGAGATTCACAAACAAACAAACAAACGAAGAGCATGATGCACACGAGGAAGATGAGTTAAAAAGGTTGGAAAGAGAAGTTCAGTGTCACATCTGATGAAATATAAAGACGTTGCATCTGGTTTTCTTTCTTCTTCAACTATATTTCACATAAATATATAATTTAAAGGTGTATAAATGTATATAAACTGCAGCAGGTGAAGTTTCTGTATCTAGTTTAAGGAAGAACTGAGTGAAGGAGTAAATAAAGGGCGGAGGAGGAGGAGGAGTTAAAAAAAGAAGGAAAGAGAAGTTCAGAATAACATTATATCTGTTTTTCTTTCTTTAATTCACATAAATATATAATTTTAAAGGCGTATAAATGCACAGGTGCATCTCAATAAATGAGAATATCATGGAAATGTTTATTTATGTCAGTAATTCGGTTCTAAAAGTGAAACTAATACATTATATAGATCCATTACACACAGAATGGAACATTTCATGTCTTTATTTATTTCATTCAATATCAGTATCTCAAAAAACTTGAATATTACAAAAGACCAATCAAGAAAAAAAGCATTTTTTAATATAGAAATGTTGGCTTTCGAATCTATAAGTTGGGGCTTTTTTGAATTTTCCATGATATTCTAATTTTTTGAGATGCATCTGAATATAAACTGTAGTAGGTGAAGTTTCTGTTTTTAGTTTTAGAAAGAATTGAGTAAAAGAGTAAATAAAGGAGGAGGACAGGAAGTCTGAGGTGAGTTTTACATTTACCTTTCTGCCCAGGGAGCCGAGGGTGCAGGGGGGGTTGGGGGGGGCGCTGTGTTTACTACAACCTGTTCTCTGAAACACCTTTGATCCGTGGAGGTGGATGATGATGTTGTTGTTGTGTGAGAGAGTGCGGCACAGACACGTTATCACACCCACTTCATGTGCAAATGATGACAAAATAAAATGAAAAAAAAACAACAAAAAAACAACGATAATTGAAAATGTCAGCGTCCTCTCATCATCGGCTCGTCTCCACGGTGATGGTGGCGAGGACTCACCTCCAGCTCGGCGATGATCTTCTCCTCGTCGTCCTCGTCTTGAATGGCAGACGCAGCGATGACGGGCGGGGTGGAGGCGGGTCGCGGGGTGTCGGAGGGCGTCCGCCGCAGCTTCACCAGGGTTTTGGGCAGGTCGGCGTCGTCCTCCATCTTCAAGACAAAAAACAAAAACAAAACAAACATAAAACAATGAAACGTCTCCATGGTGACGTGTTACCTTCACAGCTTCCTGCAGCTCAATGACGTTTTTATAAATCATGATCTTTTAAAGCTTCAGTGGGAACGAGCAGCGACACCGGATCAATGATGTAACGACTTTACAATTGATCATAAAGTGTTGATCCATAAGAAAAATAAATATTTTATATTTTATTATAGTTTGAATCGAAGAACATAAATCAACCTCCAAGGAGCTTTAATACAAACATCTACCTTTATTTTGAAGGAGCTTTAACACAAACATCTACCTTTATTCTGAAGGAGCTTTAACACAAACATCTACCTTTATTCTGAAGGAGCTTTAACACAAACATCTACCTTTATTTTGAAGGAGCTTTAACACAAACATCTACCTTTATTTTGAAGGAGCTTTAACACAAACATCTACCTTTATTTTGAAGGAGCTTTAACACAAACATCTACCTTTATTTTGAAGGAGCTTTAACACAAACATCTACCTTTATTTTGAAGGAGCTTTAACACAAACATCTACCTTTATTTTGAAGGAGCTTTAACACAAACATCTACCTTTATTTTGAAGGAGCTTTAACACAAACATCTACCTTTATTTTGAAGGAGCTTTAACACAAACATCTACCTTTATTTTGAAGGAGCTTTAACACAAACATCTACCTTTATTTTGAAGGAGCTTTAACACAAACATCTACCTTTATTTTGAAGGAGCTTTAACACAAACATCTACCTTTATTTTGAAGGAGTTTTAACACAAGCATCTACCTTTATTTTGAAGGAGCTTTAACACAAGCATCTACCTTTATTTTGAAGGAGCTTTAACACAAACATCTACCTTTATTTTGAAGGAGCTTTAACACAAACATCTACCTTTATTTTGAAGGAGCTTTAACACAAACATCTACCTTTATTTTGAAGGAGCTTTAACACAAACATCTACCTTTATTTTGAAGGAGCTTTAACACAAACATCTACCTTTATTTTGAAGGAGCTTTAATACAAACATCTACCTTTATTTTGAAGGAGCTTTAATACAAACATCTACCTGTTTAAATTACACATTAATGAAGATCTGAATATTGGTATGTTATTAAATTATTTCGTCAACCTAGTTCCTCTTCACTCGCCGATAGGAGACGGAAACAAGAGGAGCTGAACATGTGAGAACAAGCTGAACATTTACAGTCGAGTCGGTGATCGGACATGAAGAGAAAAGAACAGATCCATCAGTGACGGAGAAGAAAGATTTAAAAAGAGCAGGAAGGCGTGAAGCGGTTCAGGTTTGTTCCTCAGACTGAGAGAAACCCGACAGGAACTCTCTGTCTGACTCTGTTTGAACACAACGATGATGATGAAAACTTTCCTCTGGGACCTCGGCTGCTTTCATCCAATAAAGATCTCAGGCTGTTCTGAGATCAGTGAGGACTCGGCTCATCTTCACCCACAAACAACCACAAACAGGAAGCTGCTGCTGCTGCTGCTGCTTCTTCTGAATGTGGGTCAGACTCCGACACGGCTCATTAAACATGATCCTGAACCCACACATGGAGGAGACGGAGGAGAGCCAGGCTCTGGATTCAGGTGGTATCTAATAGAGATTCAGGAGTTTTAGGGTTCGCGGTCTGCAGGGCTGAACATTTCTGATTGGTCAAACCTACTATGCTCATTTCAGGGGCTTTTAATATGACATTAGACCCCATTGGGAGACAATTAAAAGCTTTGATTAAAAAAAGGCTCTGTTGTGATGTAACAAAAAGAGACTTATGAAAAAATTCAGACTCGAGCATTTGCACTCGGAGCTCCTGAAAGTTATGATAGATGATTTATGATATGGCACTTCCACGTCCTCTAGAGCAGTTGTTCTCAAACCTTTTTACATTAAGGACCCCTAAATTGACACAAACTAGACCACGGACCCCCATTGGTCAAAATTTTTGAGACTGAAGAACATTACTTTTTTCCCATTTCAAATTAGGGCCAATGGTGTGAATTTCTGGAGATATTGTAGAGACATTTCTGGGAAAACATGGTACAATTTCTCCAAAAACGTTTAAACCTTTCTAGAAAAAAAGTGGTAAAAATTCTACAAAAAGTAAAAAAAAAAAAAAAATCTTCTAGAAAAATTGGTAAAATTTCAAAAAGTCTCCAAAAATTCTCAAAATAATAATAATCAAAGTTAAAAAATTCTAGAAAAAATTGGTAAAATTTCAAGAAAAAGTTTGAGAACCATTGCTCCAAGTGTCTGAACAGAACAAAAAGGACAAAAGGTCCCTTTTAAAATGATCAGCTGCTGCAGGCGACTGGTTTGTTTTGATTCGTGACTGTTGTTCAAGAAAAAGTCCCAGAAGAAGAAGAAGAGGAAAGTGCCCGACAGATGGACTGATGATGACGAGGTGCAGGCGTCGCTCTGCATTTACGTAGATAGATGACGATATCCAGTGGGATTTGGTATCGGTGATTTGTGTAATCTAGCTGGAACGTTTTATTTTTCATTCTTCTGCTGAATTCTAGTTCCTGATTTAGATTTACCTTCAGTCTGGACCAGGTAGACGTGCTTCTTTACTTGTGGTTTCCTTTTCGCCTGGTCCAATTATCGCATATTGTGATAACACAGTGACGGTCCTGGTTACAGCAGCAGCAGCAGCAGCAGCAGCAGCAGCAGCAGCAGCAGCAGCAGCAGCAGCAGCAGCAGCAGCAGCAGCTCCATCACTCTGCTCCTGTGTGTGCCTGTTTGTTTATTTAAAGCCTCTGCTCTTAGTTCACTCAGCGCTCACAGACCTGCTCAGCGTGTTAATGAAGAGCTAATGAGCCGTTCTGACAGACTCCAGCAGCTTCATTACCGAGACCTGGGCTCAAAACCAGGACCGGGGCTCGACCTGGAACAACTTCACCTTCAGTTTCAGAGGGCGGATCGTTAGGACGTGGCTGCAGCTAATGAATATTTTAATCACCGGTTTAAACCTGCTGATGGTTTTGTCAATTTATCTATGAAGCATTTTGACTATAAAAAGGTCAAAAAAGTGAGAAATGATAATTGAACTGATCGTAAACTCAGAGACATTTAAACATTTAGCCCCAGAGTCATAAAGATCCACCTCTGTGTTTTTGATTATAATCAGTCAGTATTATGAGAAATAAGTTGCCAGGTTGTTTATTATTATCCGAGGAGACGTTAAACTGAGTTTCTCACCTTCATGTTCTTGGCGGTGACGACCACCTCTCCGGTGCGGTTGGTGGTGAGGCCGTGCGCGGACGGGAAGCTTCTCCGTGGGGGAGGAGGGGGCGGAGACTTGGAGGGTTTCTCCGTCCGATACCGAGCCACGCTGAGGTCGACTGCAGAGAGAGGACGACATGAAAAGACGTTTTAAGGAACACTACGAGTCAGTTTACTTTATCTGTGTCCTGTGGGTTTCTCCATGGCTCCGCCCCCTTTAGGAGACCAGCAGACCATGGCCCCGCCCCCTTTAGGAGACCAGCAGCCCATGACTCTGCCCCCTTTAGGAGACCAGCAGCCCATGACTCCTCCCACTTTAGGAGACCAGCAGCCCATGACTCCTCCCACTTTAGGAGACCAGCAGCCCATGACTCCTCCCACTTTAGGAAACCAGCAGCCCATGACTCCTCCCCCTTTAGGAGACCAGCAGCCCATGACTCCTCCCCCTTTAGGAGACCAGCAGCCCATAACTCCGCCCACTTTAGGAGACCAGCAGCCCATGACTCCTCCCCCTTTAGGAGACCAGCAGCCCATGACTCCACCCACTTTAGGAGACCAGCAGCCCATGACTCCGCCCACTTTAGGAGACCAGCAGTCCATGGCTCCGCCCCCTTTAGGAGACCAACGGCAGCAGCAGGTCTGGAGTCTATTGACTCCAATGGGAGAAGTGAACGTTAACAATTCTCCCACTCTTTTCTTTAAGTCATTTTCCAGGATATTTTAAGCTGCTACAGCCTGACAAATGTTGTTACATCGTACACTAACAGGTTTTCAGAGAAATACATTGCAATAAATGTAATAACTTGATAGTAATAGACTATGAAATTGCACAAAAAAGTTAGCTCTTCTTTATATAATGAAGAGAACACGCAAAATAAACAGTAAGGGAAACACTGAGTTAATAATTCACTTGACAGAAGTTACTTTTGTGTGTTTATTTATTTAGAATATCAAGTTATTTGGAAAACAGTAAAGAAATACACTCAAATCTCTTTTATTCTCTGTGTTGTCCTTCATAAAATCAAATCATCAAATCCTGCAGCACTAGTGAGTAACTGAGTTTTAATCTGAATATTTGGCTTCATGTAAATGAAGCATCATCTTTCTATCACGACTTTCAGCACACACACTCAGACCCACCTGACCCTCGGTGCGACCCCCCTCCCTCCAGGCTGTTCAGCTTCTGGGCAGCCAGCTGCACTTTGCCCGGCTGCTGGTCCCCGCTGGGGGTGGGGGTGTTGGTGGGGGTGTTGTTGGGGTTGGTGCCGGTGGCCGTGGACCCACCGCCGGTCGCCACAGCAGCTGCAGGAGAAGTGGCGGTGGTGGAGGTTATGGGGATGGTGATCTGGGGCTTGGGGGGCACGGCGGGCTTGTTGATGTGCCTGGCGGCGAAGTCCAGGTCCGGGATGGCCTTCATCAGCTCGGCCTGGGTCTCCTCCAGCAGCCGGTTGATGTCCTGGGCGCTGAACTGGGTCAAACTGGCTCGTTTCTCCTCCCAGTCCCGCTCTGCTGCCTGGAATGAGAACAGTTTCTGTCTGCAATGAGGAAGACAAACCTTTCTCCTTCCATATGATACTGTATGACCCCATATCTTGGTCTTAGCTTGCATGAAATGTATAAATGGTAATCTATGCATTATTTATTGCATTTTGATTTTCTCGATAATCGTGATCATACAAGGCAACGGAGCATCAACCATCTGGATGTATATGAACTCTCTGTGGCACATGGTGTGATGTAAACACGTTTCCTATGGGATCCTATTTTTAAAGGCTGGATTACTCGGCTTCTGTCAGAGCTGCACTCGCAGCCGAGGTCTCGTTTAAACGGCTGAAATGTCCCGTTTTCGATAAAAGAAGAATTACGTCGCTACCCGTCGGCGTTCTGGAGATATCCTTGATGAACTGGCGTTGACGCACAAAAACAAAACAACAATCCGATCCATGATCAATAATCAGCAGCTGATAATTACCAGTCGGACTTCAGCCGACACAGATTTATCGGCGGGCCGTCGGCTTGGCAGCTCGTCCAGGACTCGGTTTCTGAAGGTCATGGAGGACTGGACGTCCTGCTCCGGCCCCGAGGCGTCAGCGTCCCCGCCGCCGCTGCCAGCGCTGGACACGGGCATCCAGTTGGCGAGGCCGGCGCTGGTGCTGAGGTCGGTGAGGCTGAGGGGGGGGCTGTTCAGGATGTCCAGGTCGGCGCCGCGACACGTGTCCTCGATCCGCTTCTGCGATTGGCCGGTGAGGTCGTCGGGGCATTTCCAGACTCCGCCCTCCGTCACTTGTCTGTACATATAGGAGGGATAGAAAACACTACAATACACACAGGACACCGTCAAGGTCCTAGACTGAGTCAGCAGCAACAACAACCTGGACACAGGAAACACACACACACGCATCAACTTCATCTCATTTGCATATTTACATATTCATTAGCGCCTGAACCGAGGAACATTTATTCATCATACAGACAGGAAATCAGAGCAGAGACAGATGGTCAACATCTTTACGCCCTGATCAGCATTTTAATACTGATTAATCTGCTTTCAGAAACTAAGATGTTAAACTACAATGATGCAAAACACATCTGGGGATTATTTGATATATTTATCAACCGTCTAATCGTTTCATTTACAGGCCGCTAATTATAATGTCAAGAAATAGCTAAGAAATAACCATCAATTTCATAGTAATAACCCAGAAATAATAATTGATTGGGTAGAAATAGGCCAGAAATTACAACTGTCAATTGCAAAGGACTGAAAAATTTTGGCCTTTCCCAAAAATTCAAAACATGAAAAGCATGTGTAATCATTTGCTTTTATGAAAAACATGACATTAGTATGAAATATACTGTTATTTCTAGGCTATATCTAGACATTACGATGCAATTAATTCTCATTTCTAGGCTATTTCTTGACATTATCATGTAATTGTCAGCCTATAAATTAAAGGGTTGCCAAATGTTTGTGCACAAATGTTCTATGACAGTTCTTGCTTTGCATAAAAAAAGAGTAACAATATGACTGTGTCGTCTCTGTACAGGAGCTTTAAGATAATAAAGTAAGTGGTTTAAAGAGTCACAGAAGTAAAACTCAGGTTGCAGAAGAGAAACACAGAGGTGGATTTTAACAAGTAAACAAGTTGCTTTGATGAATTAATCATCTCTCTGACCAGAAGAAGAAGAAGAAGAGCTGCTGCTGCTCTGAAGTCTCTCAGTTTCCACTCTGAACCTTTTCCTGCAGGACTAACAGGTAATTATTTAGCGTGTGATGCTTCGCCCCGCGCATCAGAAATCATTAAAGTTCTGCTTCAAATCTCTTAAATCTTAATCTTTAAAAAGTTATCCTTGGAAATCCTTTGTAGACTCGGGGGCGATTAGAAGGTAAAGAGTCTCTCATCTGATTCTCAACGTCACTCAGACGCTTTTCAGACTTTGTCGAACATCTGCAATTTAGATAAAAGACCAATTTAAACGACTGTGTTTTTAATTTCCTACGCCGCCTTCACAAGCTTTTGTTTGAGTTAATTAAATAAGTCCCTGTATATAAATACGCTGCTCTCTGTCTGCACATCTTTAGAATAGAAATTATGGCTTCCAATCAATAAATTAGTGAAGATAAGAGCATCTTTAGATAATTGTCTTGATGTTTTCCTAGAATTTTAATATAAATATTCAATACAAACATCGACCTTTATTCTGAAGGAGCTTCAATACAAACATCGACCTTTATTGTGAAGGAGCGTTAACATAAACGTTGACCTTTATTCTTTAAATAATCCAGCACCTTGTAGAGTTTAGTTTGAAAAAAATAAAAACTGTAGGAGGGAAGGAAAAAAACAAACATGTGTGAGAAACAAACCGAGGCGTGTTTGATTTGTTTACCTGCGCAGCGTGCTGAGTGCGTCCGTCATGGTGTTGCAGCGCTTCAGCAGGGCGTCCAGGCGGTGAGGCTCCTCTTTCAGGAACTTCACAGCCTCCACCTCCACCCTCAGCACCACCCGCATCTTACTCTGCAGGCTGGGGAACTGGTCTGAGACAGAGAGACAGAGGGAGGGAGGTGAAGAAGAGGAGGATGAGGGGATGACAGGAACCAGACGACAGGAAGTTGTTTCTGTCGCTGCTTCTTGACGCCTCTGGATTTTCCAGTTTGTCTGACTGGTGGAGTTTATGGGCAGTTCATAGACTTCTCTGTGCAAGTTTATGTAAGTTATTGTGGCTTAAATTACCTTAGTTGTTAAAGGGATAGTTCAACATTTTGGCAAATTGGCCCCATTGCCATAATCCCAATAGTCATAGCAGTAGCGTAGCTCTGAGCAGCTCACGGCTCTGCTCCGCCGTTCTAAAAATAGCTTGCACCGACAATTGAAGGTAACGAACCTACAGCTATGACTATAGGGATTATGGTGATGGACCAATTTGCCTAAATGTTGAACTATCCCTTTAAGTGTTGTTACATTCATGCGTTTTAGTTGCTTTTGGGGTAAACATATTACTTTTTTAAAGTAACTTGCCCATCACTGGTCCTCACAGTATTATTATTATTATTATAATAATGAAGATAACCCCCCCTCCCGAGCGGAGGAGCCGGTCTTTAATATTCAGGAGCAGCGAGGAGGACACGGGTCAGAGCGGCTGAACAGGAGGTTAAAACCAGGACTTCATGAATATCAATTAAAGCTCCAGGAAGATTCATAAATATTCATCTGTGACTCGGTGTAACATTAATTTGACGAACACGTAGTATTTCAGCCAAAACAAGGAGCTGGACGGTGGAGACAGATGCTGCTGCCGCCGCCGCCGCCGCTGCGGTTAATGATTCACGCTGTTTTCTTTTTTTTTCCTGGTATGAAATTGGTCTGTTTGAGTATTTATGACTGAATCCGTCAGCAGATTAAAACATGAAGCTGTGAGACGACTCAGATTCTGTAAAGTTGATGTTGTAAAACTCACTCTTGAGCTCGGTGAGCGTCTCTCCCAGCATCCGCAGCTCTTTGCTCTTCTGCTCCACGTCCTGCTCCGTCACCAGGCCGTGGTTCACCGACGAGTTCCTCTGCAGCTCCTCCACCGACTTCTCCAGGTCACTGAGGAGGAACAGCAGCAGCAGCAGCAGGTTCAGGTTCAGGTCAACGCTCAGCTGGATGATAAGAGGAAGCTCTGCACAGGAACTAAATGATTCAGTTTAAACCAGGAACCGTCTGAGAAACGAAGATTCAACTGTGGACAGACGATGGCAGATCACTTTCATATATTCAACCATAAGAACTTGATGGAGAAATACTAGAAGTTGATTTTTTTATGACTAATATGAAAACTTAAATAAGAAGAGCGTGTGAAACTCACTGCAGCTGCTGGATGAGCAGCTCCTCCTGGTTGAGGTACTTGAGTCTCTCCTCCTCCACCAGGAGGCGCTGTCTCTGGAGCGGGTCCTCCTGGGTCCGCATGGCGTCCAGCATCATGAGGCTCAGCTCCGACTCCGTCTGCCTCAGCAGGGACAGAACCGAGTCCTGGTTCTCCAGCTGGGACACGGACACGGAGACAGGAGACCGTTAATTAACTAAAGCTCACGGTGAAAACATCTGTAGCTGCTAAAGATGGGAACGAGTCACATGGGAAGTCGTTTTTTCTTGGGCAGGTCAAGTCAAGTCTCATTATTGCAGTTTTACCTGCAGAATCAGATTTTAATGTAATATTGGTAACGTCATTGGCCAATTTATCCAACCTGTTTAAAAACTGGACAATGAATTGGATTTGCAATTGAAATGACTGATATTCAATAAAATACATGGAATCAAACAAAACAGAAATAACTTCATAAAATGATTTATTCATAGTGGAAATTTTGGAAAGCTACCTTTATTCTGAAGGAGCTTTAATACAAACATCTACTTTTATTTTGAAGGAGCTTTAATATAAATATCTACTTTTATTCTGAAGGAGCTTTAACACAAACATCTACTTTTATTCTGAAGGAGCTTTAACACAAACATCTACCTTTATTTTGAAGGAGCTTTAATACAAACATCTACTTTTATTCTGAGGGAGCTTTAATACAAACATCTACTTTTATTCTGAGGGAGCTTTAATACAAACATCTACTTTTATTCTGAGGGAGCTTTAATACAAACATCTACTTTTATTCTGAGGGAGCTTTAATACAAACATCTACTTTTATTCTGAAGGAGCTTTAACACAAACATCTACCTTTATTTTGAAGGAGCTTTAATACAAACATCTACTTTTATTTTGAAGGAGCTTTAATACAAACATCTACCTTTATTTTGAAGGAGCTTTAATACAAACATCTACCTTTATTCTGAAGGAGCTTTAATACAAACATCTACCTTTATTCTGAAGGAGCTTGAACACAAACATCTACTTTTATTCTGAAGGAGCTTTAACACAAACGTCTACCTTTATTTTGAAGGAGCTTTAACACAAATGTCTACCTTTATTTTGAAGGAGCTTTAATACAAACATCTACTTTTATTCTGAAGGAGCTTTAACACAAACATCTACTTTTATTCTGAAGGAGCTTTAACACAAACATCTACTTTTATTCTGAAGGAGCTTTAACACAAACATCTACTTTTATTCTGAAGGAGCTTTAATACAAACATCTACTTTTATTCTGAAGGAGCTTTAATATAAACAGTAAAAAAAAGCTGCTTTAAGGCCGGAACAAGACGGTTTTATAACTCACCTACTAATTTAGATCACAACTACACACACATCTACACACACACACCTGCATGTTGCGCAGCTGCGACAGCTGTTTGCGCAGGGCGTTGGTGTTCTGCTGCAGGCCCTGGAGGTGCAGCTGCATCTGGAGACGGGACACGGCCACGGGCTGGTGGGGGCCCGAGGACGGAGGAGGCATCAGGGCCAGCGGCGCCGACGGAGTCAGAGCTGCACACGGACACAGGAAACAGGTTCTGTTAGAGCTCTGATCGGAGGAGGAGGAGCAGGAGGAGCAGGAGGAGGTGATAGAAGTTGTCCAGAAGCACTTGGAAAGGGATCGATGAAGAACAAAACTTGAGATTTTAAAATCTGAACAACTGGAAACTGAGATTTTATTGGTTGTTTCAGGATTCAGGACAAGTTCTATCTGCTGCAGGTTAGGGAGGAGGAGGAGGAGGAGGAGGAGGAGGAGGAGGAGGAGGAGGAGGTTCAGGGACAAACAGGGTCAGTCAGTCGGACGGAAAAAATAAAAATCATTTCCACTAAATCCAAGCCTCTGATTGGACAGACAGTCTCCACACACACACACACACACACACACACACACACACACACACACACAGAGCCAGATGTGTGAGTGTTTCCAACTTGGATAATCCTTGGAAATGACGGAGCTGTGACAGTAATTAGGGAGTTGAGTCACACGCATCATGCAGAACGACACAAAGGGAAAGAAAGTAGAAGACGATCGATAACACAGAGGAGGAGGAGGAGGAAGAGGGGGGGAGGGGGGGGTGTTTGTTTTTTAAGAGTTGCATTTCAAAGACACTTCCATCGAGTGAAAAGACAAAGACGGACGCCTGCGAGACTTTTCCCTCTAAGTTTCACCTCAGAGCGACGATCTCAGCAGAGACGGAGACTGACTCTTCTCACCAGATTCAGACCAAGTCTTTACAGAAGTCTGCAGTCACCTGAACGCCTCTCTGCACCTGAACGCCGCTCTGCACCTGAACGCCTCACCAGGTCTGAGGAATAACAGCAGTTTTGATCTGATCTGACGTTTATTATTTATACGCATTGAAACAGAAACATCCACACTCCATATTATAAACATCCATAATCTCTCTTCTAGACGATTCTTCTTCTTCTTCTATTATTATTATTTTTATTCTAACAGGTTGACGACTGATTCGTTCTCTCGTCAGTTTTTTGTCCACTCACAGTCTTGGCTCAAAACAACATCTAGAAATGAAACTGCTGCAAAAAAAAAACTTTCTTATACTTTTATTCTGTCAAACTGCCAAAGAGGCACAGTGACTGATTATAGTGACTTGCACTTTATATATATATTTTTTTATTTGTTCCAGCCAAGGTAATTTCACAACTTTTTCCAATAAACAAACCAAAACACAACACTTTCTTATCGCTTGGCTAGAAAGGAGCAGAGAGAAGATACTGTACATCTTATATATATATATATATATATATATATTGCCTGCTCATCACTCAATACGGATTTATTCTGAAATCTGTCAGTCACTGAGCAACAGTCTTACAATAAAGTAAACTAATCAAACAAAAACATAGTTTCAATATGACATTTTTGCATTAATAAAAAGAGTTTCTGAGTCATGAATTACTTTTGTCATAAGTTTATTTTACCATTTTCTTGCTAAAAGAATAACATATATACACCGTTTCCAGTGCATCTTGTGTTTATTGTTCACTCTGCATGTTTAAAAACAAATCTATGATCGTGACAAGAAGAATCTGACAGGTTTTCACTGGAGAAAGACGGAAACGAAGCTGCAAACTGACTCTAAAAACATGAGAGTTTTATCAAACGAGATCAAATTTCCAGATGTTTCTCCAGAATCAAATGAAGAACGATTAGATTAATTTAAACGCGCTCCACGCTGAGGAACAAGACGCTTTAATCACATTAAACACGCAGCTTTAGGCACCAAAAAAACACTCGCTGGACCTCTGAAGGCTGAAAATGCAACTCAGATGATTTCTCACTCAGAGAAGAGACGATAAAACACGGAGAGGAAGTGAAGGACGCCGTCGGCTGAGAGGACGTAAATCCTTCAACACACACACACACAGAGCAGGATCTAAATGCAGACTGGAAACAGAGGGAGGAGGAGGAGGAGGAGGAGAAACCAGACACACGACAGTAGCTACCTTTCTTTTTTTTAGTTCGTCCAGCTAAAACAAGAAGCAGCAGCAGCAGCAGCGGTTACACGGCAACGGCAGCAGCAGCGGTTACACGGCAACGGCAGCAGCAGCAGCAGCAGCAGCAGCAGCAGAGGAGAGAGAGGCGGCACAGACAGAGAGAAGCTGCAGTTCAGCCAGAAAAAGAACAATCACTAACACACTGTTACCCTCCTGCTGCCCTGCTGGGGCAAGGAGGGAGGAGGGAAGGAAGGAAGGAAGGAAGGAAGGAAGGAAGGAAGGAAGGAAGGAAGGAAGGAAGGAAGGAAGGAAGGAAGGAAGGAAGGAAGGAAGGAAGGAAGGAAGGAAGGAAGGAAGGAAGGAAGGACCAAGAGGAAGAAGGAAGGAAGGAAGGACCAAGAGGAAGAAGGAAGGAAGGGAGGGAGGAAGGAAGGAAGGAAGGAAGGAAGGAAGGAAGGAAGGAAGAGAAAGAAGGAAGGAAGGAAGGACCAAGGGAAAGAAGGAAGATAGGAAGGAAGAGAAAGAAGGAAGGACAAAGAGAATGATGGGAGGAAGGAAGGAAGAACGAAGAGAAAGAAAGGAAGGAAGGAAGGAAGAAAGGATGAAGAGAAAGAAGGAAGGAAGGATGAAGAGAGGGAAGGAAGGAAGGACCAAGAGAAAGATGGGAGGAAAGAAGGAAGGAAGGATGGAAGGAAAGGACAAAGAGAAAGAAGGAAGGAAAGACAAAAAGGAAGAACGAAGAGAAAGAAAGGAAGGAAGGAAGCACAAAGGGAAGGAAGGACAAAGGGAAAGATGGGAGGAAAGAAGGAAGGGGAAAAGGAAAGAAGGAAGGAAGGAAGGAAGGAAGGAAGGAAGGAAGGAAGGAAGGAAGGAAGGAAGGAGGAAGGAAACAGGGTCAGTTTGACCCAGAAGGACAACAGGAGGTTAATTGAGGAAATTATGCAGAGAAAATGAAACAGCGTCGGCTCAAGAAGAAGAAGCAGAAGCAGAAGAAGAAGAAGAAGAAGAAGAAGAAGAAGAAGAAGAAGAAGAAGAAGAAGAAGAAGAAGAGGAGGCAGAGCCGTTCATGTGGGAATCAAACCGGCGGCAGAGGGAACGGTGACCGGCGGTGACAGGAAGTAGTTTGTCTCTGTCTTTCTTTTTTCTTTTAGGAGTGAGTGAACACTTACTGTCAGTTCCTGAGCAGTCGCTGGCCGACTCCATCTTCTCCCTGGAAGAGGCAGAGCATCAGAGCACGACACTGTCAGTGACGAGCAGAGTGTGTGTGTGTGTGTGTGTGTGCGTGTGTGTGTGTGTGCGTGACAAGAAGCTGTGATGCTGCTCATCACTAACTGTGATTTGTTTGTTTTTTTAGCTTTTAGCTCGGTGCTGACGTTCCAGATCCAGGCGTTTTCGACTCTCTGTCACAACATAGACAACGACATCATCACTGGGGAGTTGCCATGACAACGAGCCCAACATACAGTCCAGATCCGAGGAGCTCGAGGTGTGAAACTGTGATCAGAACTGGAGCCGTTTGAAAATTTCACGGGAATACGTTCAGTTCATGTGATGTCGTTAAAGGGATAGTTCAACATTTTAGCAAATCCTCCTCTCAACATAATCCCTATTATATAGTCATAGCAGCAGGTTCGTTACCTTTAATTATTGGTGCATGTTGTTTTGAGATCAGCGGGGCAGAGACGTGAGCTGCTCAGTGAACACAATGGAGGTGAACGGTACAGCAGGTCCTTTGTCCCTCATCAAACTCATCAAATACACAATCCAACAACTCCACAACGCTCTGGTGGACAAGTTCTGACCTGCACATTCACCTACTGCTACGGAATAATCACGTAACGTTATGTAACATTACGACAAATAAAGCAAATACTCTGAACTACTTTGCACTCTTGAAATCCCTCCGCCCAGCAGCCGTGTCTGGGAAGTAGTTCCGGCTAAATTTGCCTATAAAACAACTCTATCTCAAGAAAATGTTGAACTATCCCTTTAACTGATCAATAAAATCGACTTTACTGTTTCTTTTCCGCCTCGTTCCTTCTGTACAACAGTTCTGTGTTTTTCCGTATTTGAGATTTTGAATCATCACATCGAAGTAGTTTAACATTTTCAACGCTAAAAATAGTTGTGTATGTAGAACACAAGGAGGGAAATAGAGCACGGCTGTGTGTGTCTGTGTGTGTGTGTTGTGTGTGTTTGTTTGTGTCTGTGTGAGAGTATGTATGTGTGTGTGTCTTACGGGCTCTCGGCCTCAGGCGCTCTGCTCAGGACTCTCTGCAGAAGTCCGGTCAGACTGGCGATCTGCTTCTCCATCGCCTCCATCCGCTCCCTGCACACGCACACACACACACACACACACACGTGCACACGCACACACACACACAGAGGAGGAGAAACTACAGCTCCCAGATGTTTACAGATGTTTACATGAACTCTGTGGTTTCACCTCCTCCTGCACCGACTGTGTACAAAACATCTCTGTCTTGGACCTGTTCCTCTATCATTATTGATCTGTAGCCACCGTGAAGCTGAATCCTCTTGTCAATCAATCAATCAATCAATTAATTAACTAATCAATCAACTAATCAATACATCCTGTGATTTAAATCTTTTAAAAACAAAATATTAACTATTTTTTTAAAAAGAAGATTATGTTTTCTCCTTCAGCTTTCAGTGTTTCTCTGTGTCTCTGTCGACCAATCAAATCCATTCTGTGCCGGTGGCTCCTGATTGGTCGATGGGCCGGCTCTGCTCTGACTACGGGATGATGAGGTTCTGTCCTACCTGGTCTCGGTCTCGTTGCCTAGCAGCGGTGAGCCGAAGCCCCCCGGCCCCCCTCCCTCCACGCCGGGCGCGGCCATGAGGCAGAGCTGCTCCGAGGTCAGTCCTAGCCCCGCCCCCTGGTGACCCCGCGCCTTGGGACTGTCCCCGAACACGGACGACGTCACCGAGTCCCGGCGCAGGCTCTGCCTCCCGGGGGAGCCGCGGCCGGGGAGCGTGCCGCCGCCGCCGCCGCCGCCGCCATACGAGTCCCTGGCGTCGGGGATCTTCTGCGGCGAGGAGGGGGGGGGCACCCGCAGCCCCATGGCCAACATGGACGCCGCGGCGTAGGCGTCGTTGTACAGCGGCCCGCCCGGCCTGTAGAGGGCGCCGCTCTCCATCAGCTCTCCTTGTAACGCCGCCGCCGAATACGAGGTCAGCGAGCGCACTGACCCCGCCCCCCCGCCGCCGCCGCCGCCCCCTCCACGGCGGTACAAGGAGCCGTACGGGTCGGCCCGTGCCGGCAGCGGGGAGTGGGGGCCGCCGGCCAGACTCAGCCGGCTGCTCTCGGCGCCCAGAGAGTACGGGTCGGCGTAGATCCCGCCGCCGCCGCCGCCGCCTCGATCGTCGCCCCGCAGCAGCACCATGCTCCTGGACCCCCCCACCTCATCGTCGGGCTTCACGTCCCTGCGCTCCAGGATGGCGCTGGACGAGGCGCAGAAGGCCTGCGGCGGCGGCGAGGCGTGGTGGTGGTGGTGCTGCGGGTGGAGCTGCGGTTGTTGCCGTGGAGACGAGTGGTGGGACTGGGTGGCGTGCGGGTGGGGGAGGGAGTGGGTGTGGTGGTGGTGGTGGGGGGCGGGGCCGGCGTAGGAGGAGGGACGCCCGCCGCCGCCGCCGCCACCGCTGTAGAGGAGGCGGGCGCGGGACGGCGAGCCCTGAGGCGGCGAGGCGGACGAGGACGAGTGCTGGGAAGACATGGCCGGGTTGCCGAGGCGACGGTTGGGCGGGGAGTCCTGAGGCGCGTACACCATCTCCCTCTGTGGACACACACACACACACACACACACACACACACACACACGCCTCAGAGTGATGCATTCAGGGACCTCCTCTCCGCCTGGGAGAAAACACAACTCCTCTCTCATTAAAGGGATAGTTCAACATTTTAGCAAATTGTCCCATCACCATAATTCCTATAGTCATAGCAGTAGGTTCGTTACATTTAATTGTTGGTGCAAGCTGTTTTTAGAACGGTGGAGCAGAGCCGTGAGCTGCTCAGAGCTACGCTACGGAGGCTTATTATGGGATTTCTTGGTTTCCCTCATCAAACTCATCAAGTACACAATCCAACAACTTGTCCACCAGAGTGTTTTGGAGTTGTTGAAATGTTGAACTATCCCTTTAAAACTCTTTTTTTTTTCTTTCTGGCAAAAAACAAACAGATATTAAAATATTTTCTGACTCTGCGTCGGATCCAAAACGCAGCACATGTTCAGGATCGACACCAGTTTGTCGACGCCAAGAAACGAACCAGCGAAGTTGTTATTTATTTGGAATAAAAACCACTGAAGGCTGAGACGCGTTTATGTGGATTCATGTGTAAACAATGTGGAGGAGAATAAAATGATGAAGAAGGAGAAGATTCATTTTGCAACATGTGGTGCAGATGTTTCCACCTGTTAATATTAATTGATTATTTTAAACATTATATATACTGTATTAGTTCGTATTATTGTGGATGTGCAGCTTTATTATTATTATTGTTTACAGTATTATCTATTAAATTGTGCATTAATTTTAATTATTTTGTCAGTCGTCTTTACATTTATGGATTATTATTATTATTATTGTTTATTAATGGCTCAGAGCTAATTTTATCTATGCAGCACCTGTTATTCAGTTCAAATAGTTATACAAGTGATTGAATAATAAATAATAATAAAAAAAAAGATACAGATTCAGAGACTAATTCACACCAAAGGCAAAAAAAATATATGAAAAGTAAAAAATAAATGAACAAAGATATAAATAAAAATTGTTGGAATAATAAAAGCTAGAAAGTTAAAGTGAAATTAAAAAATGTGTTGGGTTCAGGAGAGACAGACATAATAAAACATACATAAACATAAAATGATAAAAAATCCAGAGAGATCAGATGAAACCGATCAGGTATCAATAACTAATGGCTCTGCAGGGGAAGAAGAAGAAGCTCCTTTAAAGTTTAAATCAATAAGAAAACGATCAAACAGCAAAGTGAAGATCTGAAGGTTTTAAGTTCCTGGTGAAGACGTTTGATGTTTCCTCCGAGTCCAGATGTGGGACAGATGTTGCTCTGATCGACACATTTTCATTTTGTCCACTTTTTAACTTTTTGTTATAATTATTATTATTTATGAAACAATGAGAATAAAAACTGAGCGATTCACAGACAGCGTTTTCCCGTCTGATTGACGGGGAAGAGTCCAAATTGGCGCTTTAAGTGTGTTTCAAGTTGCTCTTCATCGCTTATTGACAGACGGAGCGTGAAGGGATTATCTCCTGGCATCGATCCCAAATGTGAGGGAAGGAGAGGAGACGAAGCAGCAGCAGCAGAGCGCGATGTAAAGCAGCGGCGGCGGCGGCGGCCGTTGAGGGTTGAGAGTAATGGAAACGGCGAGGAAACACAAAAGAAGACAACACAGTAATTGCTTATGACGCACAGAGCGTTCTCCTGGAGACGATGCAAATTGAAAAATCAATATTTCCCCATAATAACCCCGAGGCCTCTTTACAACAACAACAACGCCCTGCGGACGGCCGAGTGACGCCTCCTCTCCCATCCCGTCTCTTAGCAACAGCCACCATCCTTTAACCGCCACTGGAAATGCAGGGACAATCTCATGAAGTCGCCAGGCGTCTACTCTGTTACAGGTGCATCGTCCGAGGAGTCGTCGGTCCCGTGATGCCTTTAAGAGCCGCAACCCGCTGTGGGAAATCTGCCAATCAATCTCAGCCTTAACCGTATTTCTGTGCTGCATTCAGGGACCGCAGTAATCCTGGCCAGACTGCAATCAGGGGAATAATCTGAGCTGTGCTGCTGGCTCCAGTTCAATACGATCACACACACACACACACACACAGACACACACACACAGACACACGTCCTCGCGGCTCACCTTGAAGCCAACGTACCTCACACACATAAAAGTCGAAGCTGCTGCTGCTTTGATGAGGCTGTAAAACGCTGAGAAGGTTTCAGAGCTGGAGACGGCGACCAATCACAGGTGACCTCCAAAACACTACACACAGACACACAGACACACACCAAAGGCCTCGGTGTGTTTGACGGCAGCAGCTCAGGCATCTGTCGACTCTTTAAAGGGATAGTTCAATATTTTGTGCAAATTGGCCCATTGCCATAATCCCTATAGTCATAGCAGTAGGTTCGTTACCTTTAATTGTCGGTGCAAGGTATTTTTAGAACGGCGGAGCAGAGCCGTGAGCTGCTCAGAGCTATGCTACGGAGGCTCATGGGATTTCTTGGTTTCCCTCATCAAACTCATCAAATACACAATCCAACAACTCCACAACGCTCTGGTGGACAAGTTGTGACCTGCACATTCACCACGCTATGAGATAATAACACAACGTTACCACACAGAGTTGTTTTAGAGGGAAATTCATGCAAAACCTCTGATGCACGTTGCCTTCAGGGACAGTTTCTCATCAACAGTCTCTGTATTTCTCTCTAAAACAACTCTGGAGTTGTTGGATTGTGTATTTGATGGTTCTGGTCCTCGTTCTCATTCTCATTTATTGTTTATTTGTGGCGGGACTTTGCATATTAATGAACATAAAAAATGTAAATACGCCAGATTTAGCTCTAGGCTAATTTCCATCCTGGTCCTGGTCCTGGTCCCGGCCCCGGTTCTGGTTCCGGTTCTGGTCCCGGTTCCGGTCCCGGTTGTGGTACCTGTTCCAGTTCTAGTTCTGGTTCTGGTTCTGATACCAATCCCGGTTCTGGTACCAGTCCCTGTTCTAGTCCGGACCAGAACCGGAACCAAAACCGGGACCGGTTCCAGAACTGGGACCGGTACCAGATCCGGAACCGGAACGAGAATCGGTACCAGAACCGGGACCGGAACCAGAACCGGGACCAGTACCAGAACCGGGACCGGAACCAGAACCAGGACCAGAATCGGGACCAGAACCGAGACCAGAACCGGAGCTGGTACCAGAACCCGGACCGGAACCGGAACCAGAACCGGTACCAGAACCGGAACCGGAGCCAGAACTGGTACCGGAACCGGAACCAGAACCGGTACCAGAATCGGGACCGGTACCAGAACCGGGACCGGAACCGGAGCTGGTACCAGAATCGGGACCGGAACCGGAACCAGAACCGGTACCAGAATCGGGACCAGGACCAGAACCAGAACCAGAACCGGGACCAGAACCAGAACCGGGACCAGAATCGGGACCAGGACCAGAACCAGAACCAGAACCGGGACCAGAACCAGAACCGGAACCAGAACCGGGGAGGAATCAGACCCAGAACCGGGACCAGGACCAGGACCATCAAATACACAATCCAACAACTCCACAACGCTCTGGTGGACAAGTTGTGACCTGCACATTCACCACGCTATGAGATAATAACCAACGTCCACACAGAGTTGTTTTAAAAATTCAAAAACTCTGATGTGTCTCTGTAAAAACAACTCTGTGTGGTAACGTTGTGTTATTATCTCATAGCGTGGTGAATGTGCAGGTCACAACTTGTCCACCAGAGCGTTGTGGAGTTGTTGGATTGTGTATTTCATGAGTTTGATGAGGGAAACCAAGAAATCCCGTGAGCCTCCGTAGCGTAGCTCTGAGCAGCTCACGGCTCTGCTCCGCCGTTCTAAAAACAGCTTGCACCGACAATTAAAGGTAACGAACCTACTGCTAAGACTATAGGGATTATGGCAATGGGCCAATTTGCCAAAATGTTGAACTATCCCTTTAACATGCAGATTCATGTCGGCTGCTGCTCTGTAATCTGATACTTCTGCTTTTTAATTTATTTATTCTCTTCTTTAAGCAGCGTTTCCCGACACTTCACGCCAGCTCCTGCTCCGTCGTCTCCATAACCAGCGAGGAGTCGGAGCGACGACAGGACGACAGAAGGTGAGAGGTTTGGTTCGCTGCAGACCAGGACGCCATCGGCCTCCGGCTCCATCCATCATCCGTCTTTTGGCAGCAGCAGCAGCGTGAAGCGTTAACAATCACGCTAATCAGGGCCGGTGCCACGTTTATTTGTGGCCAAGCAGCCGACTGATGAATTTAGATAAAGCCCATCGCGGCTCGTCGATAAGAGGAGGAGGAGGAGGAAGCTGCTGCTGCTGCTGCTGCACCTGCACCGGGCGCAGCCACAACAATCAGCTGATTAATGGTCGGGGACGAGGCTCCTCCACCTCCTCTGCTCCACAGATGTTAACTACAGGTAGATAATGTTCCCGCCGCCACACGGACGCTTATTGAGTCTGAAACAAAAGGTGAGAGACTCGCTGTTATCACCGTTTATCAGCAACACCTTCAACACACAGGCTCGACTCTGTACTTCACTCTGAGGACGGGAATCGTTTGTATCGTTTCTTCTTCTTCTTCTTCTTCTCGCAAAACACACAATATACCAGATGTAACCATGAGGTCATGCGGGCAGATCTGATGATGTCAACACCAAATGATCCAAATCCAGATGTGATCATTCAGACAAAAGCAGCGTCAGAACAACATCTGTAATAGCAATAATTCAACACTACACTGACATACTTTACTGAATGGAAACAAAAGCATCAGCAGTTAAAGGGATAGTTCAACATTTTTAGCAAATTGGACCATTGCCATAACCCCTATAGTCATAGCAGTAGGTTTGTTGCAAGCTGTTTTTAGAACAGCGGAGCAGAGCCGTGAGCTGCTCAGAGCTACGCTACGGAGGCTCATGGGATTTCTTGGTTTCCCTCATCAAACTCATCAAATACACAATCCAACAACTCCACAACGCTCTGGTGGACAAGTTGTGACCTGCACATTCACCACGCTATGAGATAATAACACAACGTTACCAGACAGAGTTGTTTTAGAGGGAAATTCATGCAAAACCAAGGTCCAGTGAGTAAAATGGGGGGAAAACTGTGACATCCAGCGTTCAGATTTGAATGTACACCGACTAAAAAAAAGGTTTGAGAACCAGCGCTCTAAAGCAGGACCGTTGTTCTATGTAGATATAAAAGAAGAATTATAAGGCTTTGAAAACCAAACACATTTTATTTCATAACGATTATACACTTATACAAATATATTCACGGGTATTCAGCTTTTAAACCAAATATTACAAACTGAACCTTTAATCTCTTTACTGCTGTCGGCTCGTTAGCTGGCGGCTCGAGGAGAAGAAGAAGAGCAGGAGATGAATGACTGACGACCTTCTCTCTGTGTTAACGTTGTCGGTGGTTTTTTCACTGTGACTGATGCAGCGTGAAAAGACGGAGCAGAGATTCATGTGAACGAGGCACAAAAACGGCTTCAACACCTGAGAGATGTGATTATTATTGAGCTTTTCATTTTCATTTCTGCAGACTCATCTTTCTCTGGCGGCCCTGAACCCTGCAGGCTGCTGCTTTTTCTTTTTTTTTTCTTCTATTCCACATCATTATAAACTCAGTTTCTTTTGGTTTTTAGAGGAGAAACCAGCGTCTGTGTCTGGATTTTTGCAGAATAACGTGAATAGAATAAAATAAAATAAAATAAAGAAACTGTGGTGTATCCAGGAAAAACAATCCCAGAGCCGTGACCCGGTCGCCCCCGGTCCGTCGTCTCAGAGCTGCGTTGGTGTTATTATACAGTCTGCTGGCGTGCAGCCAAGTCGCCTCGCGCAGAAAGCGAGGTCACATGACTCACGACCCCCAGAGGCGATTTTTTTTTTTTTACGCTCGGACTCGTTACGTCACACGAGCTGGTGTTTGTAAACACAGACGAAATCAGATCAGTGTGAGAACGACGCAGGTGTGTGAGAATAAATAACAAATTTCAAGGGGAATTATAAAGTGTGTTATTGGACGGCAGAAACAAACAAGTGTGTGTGTGTGTGTGTGTCTGAGAGTGTGTGTGTGTGTGTGTCGCTCCCTAGTCTGTGAGTCAGACAGAGCTGCACACACTGAATGTGTAATGAAGGAAAAACAGGAGACTGTGTGGCTGAAGTGGATCGTTTTCTTGGCGTCACAATAAAACAAAAAACCAGCAGAGAGTCGTATCAACAACAACAACACGCACAAAAACAAAGAAAAAGGCAAAAGTGTAGCCAGGTGTGAGTCCAGGGAGGTGGCGGCAAAAAGAAGAAGGGCACAGCTCCACTACTTCCTGAATTTAATGCAGCTCCTTTATTTCCTGTCTTACATTATTGGACAAACCTGGATCAGTCAGTTTGTCCAATAATGTAAGACAGGAAGTAAAGGAGCTGCCTTAGACTCAGGAAGTAGTGGAGCTGTGCATAGAGCTTATTAAGGTCTTTAGAAATCCACAATAAAAACTAGATCTATAAATATCAATGGGCATCGAAAATATCAAAGACACAAGTCGACCATTTTAGATGAGTAAGAAAAAATACACAAAATATTATAAATATAAGGACAGCAAGAGTAACTAATTTTATTAAAAAACAACAACAAAAAACACAGAAAGAGGAAAAATATAGGGGGGAAAAGTATATAAGGAGTTTCTTTTCCCTAAGAAATAAGGAAAAGGGTAGGAATACAAAAGAGTTAAGCAAAAATACACATCACAGCATCAGTTCTATATGAGGAGATAGAAATACACATAATGGAGTCTGGGGGTGTATCTGGAGAGAAAAGAGCAGAGGCCCCCCGCCCTAAAACGGTCGACCTGTGTCTTTGATATTTCCGATGCCAGTTGATATTTATAGATCTTGTTTATAATTGTGGATTTCTTGTCGTCACTAACTGTCACCCACCGGTGTCGCTGACTCATCCACACCCACGGGTGGATCCTGTGAATCTACTTAAAGCAGATATCAGCCGCATGGCCGTTTTGGCTAATGCTGCGTTCAAGGCAGGCTTTTGAAACCGTAAGTTACAGCTTCAAGTCACAACTACAACTTTGTAGCGTTCCAGGTAACCCGTAGCTCGTGTTTTTACCGTCCTGTTGCCTGTGAAAGTCACTATAACGGCCTCTCGCCAGTTCGAACTGGTATTCACAGGAAGGAAAAACACAAAGTATTTCCTTGAACGCATCTTGGATTTTGGTCCTCGTGCTGTCACCACATTCACGCGCATCCCTTGGCTGCACACACAGCCCTTCATGCCGTTCTCTCTCTCATTGGATAACACTTGTATCCCACAAGGAAAATTTTCTCCTCGGGTTACAGCAGAGCAGAGTCCAAACACTCCATGTAAGTGATTGCTGACGGAAAATAGGACTATTTAGGACTTAAATTAACAAAAACATTCCACTGATATCTGCTTTAAAGAGCACCTGAAAGCAACGGCCCTTTTTTTATGTCATCTACCACACAGACACACACACACAGACAGACAGACACACACAGACAGACACACACGCCTACCCGCAGGTCTCCGTTGGCCAGGTGGGGGCTGTGGTGTCCGGGGAAGGTGCCGTACACGGGCTCTTTGCAGTAAATCTTGATCACGCAGCGGTCCTGAACGTCCCGCGGGTCCTCCAGCTCGTAGAAGACGTTACGCGTCTCGTCTTTGATCAGCAGCGCCGTGCTCGGAGACCTGGACGTCAATACAAGAAATAAATAAATAAATAAAAAGCACTGATAAATAGTCGAGGCGAAAGACAATTCCAGCAGCTATTATCCCATAATAAGCTGTGATATAGGTTCATTTACTGAGCAGGAGGAGAATTGGAAGATCTTTAAGTGCATGGAGCCGCAGTAATGAGAGAGAAACAGAGTCCGACAGGCCGGAACGATGTGGAGGGTAAACACACACGACTCTGAACCCGCTTTAAAGAGTCTGACGTCACGATTCCCATCATGCATCTGTCCATCTTAAGTTATATCTGTCTAATGTGTTTAATAATGGATAAACATGCAGCTTCATGCAAATGCAACTTTATTATACATTGTCCAAAACTCTCAAAGGATACACTTTGTTTTGCATGAAAAATAAGTCAAAATATTAAAATATGATGTTGTAGTTGAAGTAGTTTATGTAACTTTACATGAACTCGTTATAATTTCAGCAGCTCTGATCCTTAAAATGAGATTTTTACAGATTGATGACGACAGATACTTTAATTCATCCCGAGGGAAATTCACAACTTCCAGCAGTTTAGGGATAAAAACTTCAGAAAAAAACAAACATTTAACAAAGCATGCAATAAAATGCAAATAAAATACTTTATGTGAATACTAAAAAAACATTATTATTATTATTACTATTTATTTACGTGAAATTTACAAAGAACATGAGGTTATCAGGGGCGCTGCAGTTACAATCACACTATATCTTCCCACATACATCATTTTATAATGTCATGGTCTAAGTGCATACTGTACAGTACATTATCCATTTTTCCCAGCGTTCAGTTCATTTTTCCAACTCAAGTCTTAAAACTAAATTAAGTCCCCGCTCCAATAGATTTCTTTCTTTAACGACCCGCTCCACTGCTCCAGAGTCGGAGCTTCAACTTGCAATGATTTTATGGACGTAGCTTTCCTACTACTTGCCAAAAGTATCTTTAAAAAAGTAAATTTATGCTGTTTTAGGCATCGTACCAAGATATAAAGTAACAAAGGAGTCGTCTAACTCAACACCCATTATTTTGTTCATCTCCCTCCGGTATGACTGACTGCATTTTTTCTTTATGTGACAATTTCACGCCCGTTTCATTTTTATAGATCTGTATCTGTTTACAAGACTTATTATTTACATTATTATTTCGACATCTGTGTCATTCACACGTCTCGTCTCGTGATCGATCGGTGGAACTCGCACCAAACGGAGTGTAAACAGATAAACAGAGGGGGGGGGGGGGAGGGGGGGTCACGGTACCTGAGCATGGCCATGGTGAGTCTCTGGGGGAACATGTGCACGATGAGCGCCCTCAGAGTGTCCAGGCTGGTCAGCTCGTGGGTCAGGTGCACGCGGCGCGTCTCCTCTCCCAGCTGCAGGAACAAGATCCCTGCATTTATGGAGCGATGAGGGAGATCCATGATGGGGGAGGAGGGGGTGAGAGGAGGTGAGGAGACAGTTTTCACCTCAGTATGTTAGATTTTAGTGTCAGCTGAGAGAGTAGAAGGAAACTAAATGATCAGAGTTCATCCATCACTTTACGGTGCAACAAGAATCAGAGTTGTGGGTTTTCCCACGTTTTTTAACTCCCACAAATGCATCATTCTGCAGGGACCAGGGCGCCACCATACTGAAGTCCCAACTGGAAGTTTGCTTTTTCGTGTATCTTATTCATTATATTATATTATTTATATTTACATAATATAATATATTCATTGCAAATCGATTAAAATGTAACATTGTAACTCTTTTTAATTATACATATTGTAAAGTCGTGTGAATGATTGTTGAAGTGTTTTAAATCCAGCCACTTCATGCAAGATAAACACACGGGGAAAACGAACGAACGTCCTCCTGTCTTCTTCTTTTATACTTATTCAGTTTTAATCTCCATAATCCACTTGGTTTTATATAAACACTTTTTTTTAAATTATTGCTTCATGGTGGATTGAAAACTTCAGGGAGATCAGATTAACAGTATGGAGCAGCGGTTTGGATTGGATTACGGCGGCGCTCTTGTCCGCCATAGATCTTTTATACTTATGCAGTTTTAAACCAATGTAGTTGGTTCAATAAATATACTTTTAAAATCAACATATACTTTTTAAATTCTCGTTTTATGGCGGATTGTAAACCAGTAGGGAGCGGCAAATAATATACACGAAGAAGACCAACGTCCGGTTGGGACTTCCTGTATGGATTGGACCTTTGTCTCTGCAGACAGCGACTCTTGTGGCTATAAATAAGAAGACGGAGGGACTCAGAGGTAACAACATTAAAGTTGTTTAACCAGGATTTCAAAATAAGAGCGGAGACCAGATCTCACTGCACGAATGGATGATGAAATATTCTAAGTTTCTTGTGCTCTTCAGGTGTTTAATCTCCTGTACTGTGACTCCACAGGTTAAAACTAGATAGTAGATGATTTGTGAGTGACCGACCTGGCGCCCTGAGCTTGGCCTGGCTGGACGAGCGGGCCAGCGGCAGGCTCTGGCGCAGCCGGTTCATCCGGTTGAAGCCGATGGGGATGTCGGGCTCGGACATGGTTTCCAGATTTTCTGCTGACGCGAAGGAAACCCTGCTGGCCTGGTCAGCGAGAGCCGGCTGTGTCGGGCTGAGGCGAGTCACGCGTGGCGTTCGAGTCTGTGGGACAGAAGGTAAGAGACCAAACCAATTCATCATTTTTCGGTGAACTATTCCTTTAAAGTTACTGCATTACATCACACAAACCAAAGTGAGAGACTGACAATGCTGCACTGATGAAAATGCAGTCTCCAGTCCAACAACACCAGACGATGCAGTAGAGAATTAAATAAGAAGAAGTGGAACGAGCGAACAAAGACAAACAAAATGTCCTCGATAATCAATGGAAAGAAACAAAAGCAGAGGAAGGAGGGAAGCTTTTAGCACAGACACATTAAACAGTTTAGCTCAGACAAAGCAGCTCTTACATCATCCTCTACCAAACACAGGCTGCACTGGAAAACAAACCAAAAGGAAGGAGCTGAATCCTGCAGATAAAACCAGACAAAGTTCGACAAACCGACTCTAAACGCCTCAGAATTACATCGATAACGAAGCAACGAGAACCAGTCGATCAATTAAACCTTCAGAAAGAGGAGAGCAGGAAGCGTTTCTGAGCTCAGATAAAACCAGTGGATGTTTTTCACAACAGTGATGGTCGGCCAACATGAGCGATGTCGCACTAATGACCACGACGGAGCTCGACTCAATTACAAACCCATAACGCTGCAGATATTTCACCTGTGCAATTTGAGGCCACAGGATGAGGATGAGGAGGGGGGAGGGGGGAGGGGGGAGGAGAGGGGGGGTGGGGGGGGATGTGGACCTCTCATTACGACACGACGAGGAGCCGCTGCAGCAGGTTGTTG
This sequence comes from Decapterus maruadsi, assembly GCA_030347415.2. NCBI lineage: Eukaryota > Metazoa > Chordata > Actinopteri > Carangiformes > Carangidae > Decapterus > Decapterus maruadsi. Next base: position 2,873,860 of record CM064888.1, on the reverse strand, counting down.
GCTTTTAATGAATCTTTACTGACAGACATTTTCCAGCCCAGAGGAGACGGTAATGAGCTCCCGCAGCGCTGCGCACATCGCCTCGCACATCTGTACACATCCTCCAGGACACCACGAGAACCAGGAGCGTGAAGAAGTTCAACCGCACAAATAATATGAGAGAAAGAACCCGAATTAAAATAAACTCTCACTGCTTTCTTTGTTTCTTCTGCATGTACAACGACTTTACATCGATTTAGTGTGAGTCTATCTGTGTTTTATTTTGAAGGGTCGATCTAAAAGCCATCTCAGTTTCTCTCTGTCTGGAGCTCTAGTAACAACAGGTCGGTGTCAGCCAATCAGAGGAGAGGAGGCTCCAAGTCTCTCTTATGATTGGCAGGCCAATAAAAAAGAGCAGATTTCAGAATAAAACACTCAGAGAAACATTCTCCTGTGTTTTATTTTGAAGGGCTAAAACCATCTCAGTGTAGTTTTCCATCTCCTTTCTCTTTCAGCTTCTCTCTGGAGCTCTGGTAACAACAGGTCGGTGTCAGCCAATCAGAAGAGAGGAGGCTCTGAGTCTCTCTTCTGATTGGCTGAATGTTTTCTGAGTGATCTAATAAATAAAAAATGGAGCAGATTTCAAAATAAAACACTCAGAGAAATCAAATTCTGCAAGTTATTGTTAGATGGATGGTGGGTCCAGGTGGTGAGGGGGCGGAGCTTAGTTGTGACATCACAAAGTGACAGGAAGTCCTGACGGCTGGTTTTAAGGCTCAGTTTCTGAATACACGCTGTGTGCATTTCTCTGTGGACTGAGGCTTTGATACTTTCACAGTATTAATATAGAACCTAGAGCTGCTTTATAATCACTTTATACAACACAGGACTGTTTTTTTTTTTCTCCTCATGTCTCTAAACAGCCTGACAGATCACGTGCGCTGCTGCAGATTTAACCTCCCGTCCTGAAGAAGTCGAGCTACAGAGGAGAAAAAAGAAAAAAAAGGGAAAAGAAAAGTAGAAAAAGAAAACACTCGGGAATTATAAAGTTTGTGTTTAGCGAGCTGTGAAGAGAAGATGAAGGAGAGCGCACAGATAGAGGTTAGAAAAAGTGCACGGCAGAACATGAAATATGGAGGAAAAAGGAGAAGAGGAGAGTAAACACAGCAGAGGAGGACGTAAAGATGGATGAAGAGATATGGTCTCTAACTTCTCTAACTGGCTAATTTCCATTTGGTGCAGAGGAGAGGAGTTCCTCTTCAGGTTAGAGACACAGAAAGCTCCACTGCTCATTTAACTCTGCTGTTTTTCCATCCACTGTAATGGGCAATTAACTCCCCGTCCTCCCTACTCCCCTCCTCCTCCTCCTCCTCCCTGCCGCCTCTGCTCCTCGTATGAGTCATTTAAAGCAGCGAAGATGCACTCGTCATGTCTAAGCGACCTCAGGTGCGGTGATGAGTCGTGGCAGGTTCGGGGAGAATCGGCGCCACGCTGAGCTTTAACACAGTTTGTGTGAAGGACAGAGAGCGATGCATCTGTGGCGAGGATGAAATCGATTGATGCAGGGACACGGTCCAACAAGGAGAGGAGAAAATGAGAGTTTGATGGAGTAAAATATGCAGATTTCAAAATGAAAGAGAGGCGGGCTCTTATTGTGAAAGGATCGCTGCTACAGACTCAACTTCTTTAAAGTGATACGCCAGCATTTTCTTTTCTTTTTTTTTTTACATGTCTTGCCTCACTCCCGAGTCCATGACCAGCAGATAGACGCCATCCTTTCGATTGTGCGTGCAGTAACAAGGAAGATACGGGCAGAGCTAGCGCACCGCTAATTAGCTTAGCTCAAACTCCTACCTGAGCCGAAATCAGCAGTCAGAAGCTGGTTTCATTTTAGCTCTAAACTCTGTAAATATATCACTTTATCGACATTTAAAACATGTTTAGGTGAGAAAGTAGCCGTTTAATTTGTCTAATTTGTCTAAATACCAGCTGTTTACAATTTTGTTTGACAAATTCGGCGCTACTCAAGCTAGCTGTTGTGACCAACGCACTTCCTGTTACTTTCACAAAATAAAACACCCGTTGCCCTTTACATACAGAAGTGCTTTTACTTTGAAACAGGAAGCTAACCTACCCTCAATGTAGCTAGCTTGAACCAAAATAAACCGTCTTAGCTTGAACCCTCCGTTTTGACGATCTCGTCCAGTTAGCGCTAGCATTTGACCGCTCAAGATGCCTTACCGGAGAGTTTTGTCAGCTCTGAGACGAAGATCATCCGCCGGTTTGCGTTTAGAGTTGCTGAAGAGTTTCTCTGATGACTTTAGGTGGAGGCAGGCTAACACTACCCATACACTTCCAGTGTTTGAGCTAAGCTAATTAGCGGTGCGCCAGCTCTGCCCGTATCTCCCTTGTTACTGCACGCACAGTGGAAAGGATGGCGTCTATCTGCTGGTCATGGACTCGGGAGTGAGGCAAGACACTGTGTTGGCGTATCCCTTTAAAGTTGAAGAGATTAGAGTTGCTCATCTCGAATGGATAGAAAAAGTGATTTCTGACATACACTAAAGGCAGCATGCGAATTATGTGACGCAGATTAAACCCGACTCCACTTTAATTTCGCTGCAGCTGCTCTGAGATCAGAAGTTTTTGTCACTGTTTCCCCACGAGAGACGATTTTTATACGAAATGAAATCTGTCATTATTTTTGCTCGCTGGCCTCTGTGCGGCCTCACTAATCCTCCATCTGTTGTGATTTCTGAACTCTTCCTCCGTCTCTTTGTGCTGTTTTACTTTTATTTTATATTTATTCATCCTTTGTGCTTCTTTATTATTACTGTGTATTTTCTAACCGTAGTGGAAGAAGAGCCGCTGCCTCAGTCGTGTCTGATGGATCCAAATGATAAACACAACTTCAGTCAGATTAAGTTCAGTTGAAATTGTTTTTTTTTGTTTTTTAGAAACTAACTTTACTTATTATAATGAGAAAAAGAAAAGACAGAATCTCTATCTGCTGTTGAAATCTGCAAAACTTTCTCATGTATAAAAGCGAAAAACTAAATAATTAAGCACAAATCTACAACTTTTTGATGTTATGATTCTTTGATTGACAGAATATGAAGTGGAAAATGTTTTCATATCACGTTTTGAAGCAAAAATATCTGATGTTTGTTTATTTAAAACTCTCCGTTGTTTAATATTTTACTTTTCTTTTCATATCTTTAAGACTATTAAATGAAGGAAAATAAAGCAACACTGAACCTTTGACCTTTGTGTTTCTGTGGTAACGGTGCAAATGAACCCGTGTTAGCAAAACAATGAGTCTGATCTCTTATTAACCCGTGCAGCTGGACGCTGTCTCACTGTCATGGTCATGAGCTGTATCTGTCCATCAGTCGCATGTTTAACACTGGAAATATTAAAAACCCAGCTGGGTGCTGTAAACTGGCTCAGCTGGTGGGAAAATAATGAAAAATATCCATCACATTTTGTCAGCTGACATCTTTAAATGTCTTGTTTTGTCTGATCGACCGTCTAAAATCCAGTTAATAACTGTAAAAGACTAAAAGAAATAGCACATACTAACAAAAGCCAATAGGTTTTTTTGCCATTTCTGCTTCATCGATCAGTAAAACAGAGTAATTATGTTATATATCTCCTCCTAATGAGCTCATCGATCAATCGACTCATAGTTTATCCTCTAAAACATAAACTCAGATGAATTCAACAGCGTGAGTCAGTGCTTCAACGTCTCCAGGGTGAATTCAGAGACGCACAGTCATCGTATCACATAACGGACGACAGCACAGCGTCCAACCAGCAGCTGCCAGATGTTCACACCCTCAGTAAGTCAGTCCATCAGCCTGTTTACATCATCCCACATGAACAGTGGAGCAGGATTTTAAAGGGATAGTTCATCATTTTGGCAAATTGGCCCATTGCCATAATCCCTATAGTCATAGCAGTAGGTTCGTTACCTTTAATTTTCGGTGCAAGCTATTTTTAGAACAGTGGAGCAGAGCGGCGAGCTGCTCAGAGCTACGCTACGGAGGCTCATGAGATGTCTTGGTTTCCCTCATCAAACTCGTTGTGACCTTTCACCACGGAAATAATAACACAACGTGTATTGTTTTAGATACAGAGACTGTTGATGAAAAACTGTCCCTGAAGGCAACATGCATCAGTGGTTTTGCATGAATTTCCCTCTAAAACAACCAAGAAATCCCATGAGCCTCCGTAGCGTAGCTCTGAGCAGCTCACGGCTCTGCTCCGCCGTTCTAAAAATAGCTTGCACCAACAATTAAAGGTAACGAACCTACTGCTGTGACTATAGGGATTATGGCAATGGGCCAATTTGCCAAAATGTTGAACTATCCCTTTACGAAGCTGCAGGTCGGACTGAAGTGTTTTGCTGCTCAGGCATCAAACGTCGTCCTCGCGTCTCAGCGCCGGCGTCCTGTTGTTCTGCCGCCGTCTTTGTCTCAGTCTCTTTATTCTGAGGCCGATTTGTTTGGAGAACCTGCACTAAACCACGACGACTGTGACACCGAGCCCGGCTGCTGCTGCTGCTGCTTGTTATTCCACTGCCATTGTTTCATGACGACTTCAGAGGTAAAAAAGAAAAAGAAAAAGCCAGGAGCTGAAATGTCCTTAAATAAAAAGCATTAAATTCCTTTGCTTTTCATTTCTGCAGCACGGACGATAAATCAGAGATTCAATCAGAGAGCCGACACGTTTTCACTCTGCGCGTGTAATTCGTTACAATAATTGAATTTAACACCAGTTAGTCCGAGATCAGGAGCTTTTACTCAACTAGTCATTTATCCTTTTTTTTTTTTTCTTTCCAAAAACAATTACCAAACAGCTGGCTGCATCACAAACAGCCCCCGCACCCAAACACCGAGCTCTGGGTAATGCAGGCTGGCAGAACCGCCACCGCCGCCACACTGATGATGATGATGATGATAATGATGATGATGAAGAATCACAGCAGCTACAACCTTCAGCAGATAAAACCATTAATACTTCACTGCAGCAGGTTAAACACAGCTGCCAACATCTGGATGAGGCTCATGACTGAGTGACAACCACCGGAGCAGAGACACAACCGCAATTACTGTTCATTAAGTTCATTAATTAAAAAATATTGGCATCAGCTTTGATTAACAGCCGCGCGTCACTGTGAGTATTGATTAGCAGCCCTTTTATTTATTTATTTATTTATTTATTATACGTTCAGACCGGAGCTGTTGACTAACACATGAATAAACACCTATCCGCTTATAGCTCATTATAAATCTATTATTTAGTGTTTTTTTGCTGCTTATAAAAGATGCAGAGGGAGATTTAACGTTAAGTAAAATAAATTATGAAGCAGAAATAGTCTCAGTGTTATTCTATTATAAAAACTGAACATGTTTCGGTGTCGGACTGTGACTCAGTTTTATCAGCTCGATACTCGATGTTCATTTTATGAAACTTGATCCATCGCATCCTCCACTGTCCTGAGCCTCGTAACAATAACAACATGTAGCATCACGTCCTTTTACACGTGTGTCTGAACGACACTGGAAACAAAGTCATTATCATTGTCATTATCTTTCATTTTACACACGAGGTTTGATTAGTTATTGTGAGAATGAACTGTTCACAGTCCTGAACACATGCTGCTGCCAACTGGCTGCTAGTGGAGTTAGTTAGTGTGTTAGTGTTAGTGTGTTAGTGTTAGTGCGTTAGTGGTTTCTGTTCATTCGTGAACTGTAGAAAATCTTCCTCTCTGAGCCGAGGGAACCAGCAGCAGCAGCAGAGTGTCTGACTCGTCTCTTACCTCCAGCATCGTGTTTAAAGCAGCTTCCTCAGCTCCTCTAGTTCTTCACTATGGACTCAGTCTTGTATAGAAGGACTGTATATAAATATAAATATATAAATATATGTCTGTATATAAACACTAATGTGAAGCTGCAGGATTTAAACCTTAAACCTGTAAAAACCTGACGGAGTCGAATGGATCCGCGCTTCACACAGAGTCTGTTCCTCACACACACTGATTTCCCACCAGCTAATATGCAGCAGTGTTTTGATTGATGGGGCAGCTGTGCACAGCTGTACAGTTGCCCCCCACCAGCCCCCCTCTCTCACGCACACACACACACACACACACAGCTGCCACACCCCCCGAACTCAGAGATTTCACGGGCATTACGACCACAGAGCGAAGCATTCCTCTCCACTGAGGCTCAGAAAAATCCTGCGTCACTTCGTCTGAACTGGAGTTTACAGTCGACACACACACACACAGAAACACACACAAACACACACACACCAACAGCCTGAGGGAGAGAGGCAGGTGAAGGAACACACACACACAGTGTGAGCTGCCTGATTTAGCCACAGTCGTGTTCTCGTTCCCACAGAGCGAGCAGCTCCAGCTGGGGGTTAATTGCGTTGCTCAAGGGCGCTGGTCTAGTGAGAGGAGGGAACCTCTTGTTCACCCCCCCCTCCTCCCCCCTCCCCCTCCCTCACCCCCCGCTGAGCCGGTCCAGTCACGGTTGACGAGCTCTGATCGGAGGTTTCCTACATGTTCGACCTTGACCGGACGTGTTGGATCCGTCTGACCTCCTGATTTCCACCGTCTATAAAACAAACGATAAAAATAAAAATGTCCTCGTGCCGTGAACACACACCGTCTGAAGCAGTGGTTCTCAAACTGGGGTCCAGGGACCCACAGCGGCCCTGCAGACGGCTCAAGGGGGTCCCCAACTGTATCTTGATTTTTTTTTTTTTTTTACCAGATTTTATTTATTATCTACTATTTCCTTTTTTTTTTTTTAGAAATGTTACCACTTTTTCTTTTCTAGAAAATTTTTACCTTTTTTTAAAAAGAAATCTTATAATTTCTTTCTAAAATAATTTTTTATTTACTTTTTTAATTTTTAACCACATTTTTCAGAAAATGTTTAACTTTTTTTTTTTTTTTCTTTAAGAAATATTACCATTTCGGGATTTTTTTTTTCTTTTTTTGGAAAATTTGTACCAAATTTTTTTTTTAGAAAATGTTTAACTTTTTCTTTATCTTTTTTTTTTTATTATTATTATTTTTTACTACATTTTTTATAGCAAATGTTTAACTTTTTTTTCTTTTTTTTAATAAGTATTAGTATTTCTTTCTGGATTTTTTTTTCTTTTTTACCTTTTTTTGGAAAAATTTTACCACATTTTTATAGAAAATGTTTAACTTTTTCTTTACTTTTTTTGGAATTTTTTTTTTTACTTTTTTACCACATTTTTATAGAAAATGTTTAACTTTTTTTTTTTTTTTTTTTTTAGAAATCTTACCATTTCTTTCTAGAATTTTTTTTCTTTTTTGAAAATTTTTACCACATTTTTCTAGAATTGTTTAAACGTTTTTGGAGAAATTGCACCACTTCTTGCCAGAAATTTCTCTACAATATTTCCAAAAATTCATGCTATTGGCCCTAATTTGAATGTACATTGACAAAAGTAACATTCTTCAGTCTCAGAACAAATATTTGTGTATTTCTGGTGTTTGCTTGAAAATTTTATCCAATGGGGGTCCGTGGTCCTTGATGTAAAAAACTTTGAGAACCACTGGTCTACAGTACGAACACAGTGCAGCCTCCTGATTGTGTTGCTTCAGACAGTAAACAGCCCACAGAGCAGGATAATTGTCTTTCACATGAAATCCAGTGGGAACTTTTCATCCTGTTATTGCTTTCCACCAAGTTCAGCCTTATTAATGCTCGGCCTGCTAAGCGAAGCTCGCAGCCTTGACAGATGGCAGCGAAGTGTCAATAAGTGATTCTGGCCACGTGCCTCAACACAGCGCTGGTCGAGGGGGGAAACACTGCAGCAGCAGCAGCAGCAGCAGCAGCAGCAGCAGCCGGCCGCCTAAGCCTTTTAGCGGTGGAAAACACTCTCCGCTGTTCTCCGAGTCAGATCAGGGGAATAGAGATTCTCCGCCGAGCTTCGTATCAACGGCCGAGCAGCGTGAGCGCCAACAAAAGCAGTTGTCTGAACGGGTTAGCGTTGAGCTGGCTCGCTGGGACAAATATGGCCGGGGTTTGTCTGGGGATCGTCTCTGTTCTGTGTGGAAGAAAAACGTGGAGCACAGACGAACACACACTCTCCCTGGAGCGGCAGAATCCATTCAACAGAAGAAAAAAACAACACTTTTTATTTGTGTTTGTTTGCAGACGACTCATTATCAAAGCGTTGTGTGATAACTGTTACAGTGCAGTTTGGAACAATATGCTGGTAGACGAAAGTGAGACGTAGGCTATATTAGCCGTTTTATTTTATATACGCCACAGTTAGCTGTTTTTATGAAGCTGTTTTCTTTGGGTGACATTATTCATGAAGTTTGGTGCGTTTCAGAAAGGGCCGTGTGAAAGCAGAATCCAACCAAGTGATAAATACAACACTGTTACAGCTTTCAGCTCCCTTTAATCGAAACAACCCGAATGGTTCCTGTTCCACCAGGTGAACCACAGGACCAAGTTGTATCTATAAATATCTGTAAATAAATGAAATGAAAATGACCCTTTTAAAAAAGATAAAACTACAAATGTTTGCCATAAAAGACCAAAAACAAAACGTCAACTTCTTCTTCAGCTCTTACTGAACCAGTGGTGTTGATTTTTCACTAAATAGCCTACATCATGTTTTTGATCGTTTAATTCAACAAAAATCTAAATAACTGCCTTCAAACAGAAGGTGCAGCTGCATTTTAACCTATTATTTTGTCCACTATATTTACTACATCAAAGAAATGAACAGCAACACACACTTCATGAGTGATGTCGTTAGCATGCTAGGCTAACTGCTGTCCTTCATCCTTGTGGAACAACAACAACAACAACAACAACAACAACAACAACAACAACAACAACAACAGTGTGGACCGTCTGGAAAACAAAACTAACACACCTTCCACATTCAGGGGGACGTTTGTTTTTTCGCCCGTCGGCAGCGGCGTGCTGAGAAAGATGACAACCGGTCTCCTAGCAATGCCAGCTCACAGTTTGCACTCAGGGAGCTAAAATGCTAAACTCACATAGATGGGTCCAAAAACCTAACCAAAAAATACATAAATATATCTAAAAAAGAGATTTAAAGCCACGACAAACTGTGAACAAGTGACCAGAGACACTGAACCTTTGTTTTTCATACTTTAAACAGCTGTTTTTCTTTAATATACATAGGCTAGCTAATAAAAGCTAATATGTTTATCAGTCTGCCCTCAGTTCAGTCTGACAGGAGGAGGAGGAGATGGACAGAAAGCCTCTTTATGAATCATGGTGAAAAAAAAACTCAGGAATGTGTTTTTTAATCCTCCATGACACCTTCCTCTCCTGTCCTGTCTTTGTGTTCGTGTGTATGAAGTAGCTACAATATGGTTTCTCTTTAATTAACTTCTTCATCTCCTCCGTCACTATGGCTACTTTAACAAGCAGAAGAAGAATCCCATTGTAATTCCCCCTCAAAATGAAGATGGCTGCTCAGTAATAATTGGGCTCCATGGTTTCGTTGTCAGAGACGACGGAGCTGCGGCGACTTCGGCCGCTCCAGACAGAACAAAAAAAGAAGCCTTGATATTTGTAGAAGTGAATAAAGCAGCGAGTCGTGCAGCAGCTCGCACTCCATTGTGTCGCTGACAGTGACGGCGTCACATGTTCGAGTCCACGTCCACCTCCTCCTGTGGAGGAATATGGGATGGACGGGTCTGGGAATGTGTGCACAACATATGCACGTTTTATTTTACAGTCTGTGTGTGTGTTTGTGTGAAAATGTGTGTGCGCTGAAATCCAACCTGATATAATTGTTTGTTAATCTGTCGTGTGTTTTTGCAGTGGGAGTATCGTCCATGTGTGTGCGTGTGCATTTAGTGAGTTGGCAAACTAATGAAACATCAAAGGGGACCAGTGGGGGACTATTAAACACATACGCACACACATACACAACACACACACACAGAGGCTCAGCAGTGCAGTGCTGCAGGGGTTTCTATTGCATCAGAAGAGGAGGCGAGACTCCCCGGCTCCCTGAGAGGAAGAGGAGCGATAACCAATCCTGTACGAGCTGCAGCCGGAGAACGAATGGAGGCAGATTGGAAAAAAAAAGAAAAGGGAAAGGAGAAAGAGAGAGGGAGAGATGGAGAGGGAGGGGGCAGCATGTGTGTTTGTCACCAGCTCCACAGACGAGGGCAGCTGCTACTGTACATGACGACAGGAGGAAGAGGAGGAAGAAGAAGAGGAAGAGGAGGAAGAGGACGCTGCTCTGTCACTAAAATTAGAAGAGATTATGTGTCTTATACAACATTTACCGGTTTGTAGAAACACCACAACACTGGAGAAACGCCGCTCCATCATCATGTGTCAGTGGCAACACGTGGTGTATTGATCATGTTAATGATATTGATTTCCATGTTGTTTTTCACCATTTGCCGTTTGACAGCCGCTCTTTCAGTTGTTGTTGCCACTTCTTCTTCAGTGGTTTTAACGGCATCAATTAGAAACTTGGCGGGACCTAATGTTTATTTCAAACATCAACGTTAACCCTTTAATTTACAGGCCGCTAATTACGTGATAATGTCAAGAAATAGCCAAGAAATAACAGTCAGTTTCACAGTAATGAGAGAAAAACAGGCAAGAAATAACGATAGATAGATTGGTGAAGAAATATTCTGGTGTAATCTTGACATTATTATGAAATTGACTGTTATTTCTAGGCTATTTCTTGACATTTCTATGCAATTACTTGTTAATTCTTGGCTATCTCTTGATGTTACGACATAATTATGACGTAATTAATGGCCTGTAAATTAAAGGGTTATTGATTTAAATCTGAACTCTCCAGGTCTGGTGTCTCTAACCCTCCTCTCCTCCATGTGCATTATTTTGTTTCCAATGAAGCCGGTGAGAAATCAGTCCATGGAGCTGTGGATAACGTTATTTATCATCTACCACGACCTCTGGAGCTGCTTTATTAAGGTGAAAATGTTGCACAGTTCTTCTCTTCTACTCTCTAAAAGCAGCGGATGGAAACGAGCATTAATCTGCGTTTCCTCCGTCAGGGTCTTGCAGGTTTTTAGGAAACATTAACACAACATTTTGCAGGAACTATTTCCAGTGGAGGATTAATACATTCACTTGTTTTGTTGAGCTCTCTCTTTAAAAAACTTTATATTCATTGTATCTTCTCTGCAGCTCGGTGTGCGTCTGTCTGCATGCATTTAGCTCTGTGTCACCTTGTTAAGAGAGGTGCTTATAGACTATATATAAACTACAGAGCGTGTTCGTGGCGCTGAAGGAGCCGTCACCCTGGGCAACGCCGCGGTTCACTGACGTGGTCTCGACAGGTTAAACCTGAGACTTCATACATTTCAAACACCACGCAGAATAAAATCTAACGTCTGTCTGATGGTTTCTGTTCCTCAGAAATACGACTTAGGTGACGATTAAATGTTGAATTATTCATCGAGGGCACTTTTCTATTATTAATATCAATAAATAACTGTTAAAAGAAGATCTGGACTTTCAGTTATTTACCAAATTTATGTGCAAAAAAAGTCATATTTTGTCTGTTTTTATAGTTTTTAGAGCTCAGAAGAATCAGTTTTGTTTGTTGACAATAATAATAATATAATAATAATAATAAAAAGAATATCAGTCGTTTTACTATTTTAATAGTATAAAGTGTAAAAATGCATCAAACATTTGACACCGTGTTTAATCCTAAAGCTGCAGCGCTGCCATTGTTCCACTTGAGAAAAATCCTTGGGCGGTTTCTGTCGGCGTATCAGCGATAGGCATGAAAGCAGCCTTTAAGAAAATCGAGTAATTTTATGGTTTAAGATGCTGTAAGCTGCAGTAAGTGCTTAGCTTAGCGTAATGCACAACGGCACCACAATCTCCCACAGGCCACATTGCACCGAGGGGTCAGAGGGGTCGGCGCAGCCAGCGTGATGTATTCAAGGCAGAGGTGGAACTAATGAAGCTTCATATAGAGTTGAATTAGTTTAGAAGGAGAAAAAAACACAACGATTAAACCATTTTCTTCTTTAATGTTTACTCATTTGTTCTGGATTTTAAACGGTTCTTTCAGCTCGTTTATAAAAAAAAGGTAGAAAAATATTTTCCCACTTGAGTCGTTCTGGTTTTATCTGTCCAGGGGTCAAAGGTCAGAAACACATGAATAATCAACACAATGAACCGTCAGCTCTTTCTGCACCGATACAAACCACCAGCAGGAAGTTAGACCTTCATTTCATCTTTCACTTCCTCCATCCTTCCTTCCTTCCTTCCCTCCCTTCATCCTTACTTTATCTTTACTCTTTTGATCCAGTTGACCTGGTCTGTTCCCTCCCTCCATCTTTCCTTCCCTTCTCCCTTCCTTCTTTCCACAATTCTTTTTGCCTCCCTTCCTTTCGTTCTTACATCTTCCCTCTTTTTTGACCCAATCTGTTCCCTCCCTCCATCTATCTTTCCTTCCTTCTTTTCATCCTTCCTTCCATCATTCCCTTCATCCTTTCTTCCTTCCTCCCTTCTTTCCTTTCGTCCTTCCTTCCCTTTGTCCTCCCTTCTTCCTTCTATCTATCCCTTTATCCTTCCTTCTTTCCCTTTGTCCTTCCTTCCTTCTCTGTATCCTTCTTTCTTCCTTCGTCCTTCCTTCTCTTTATCCTTCCTTCCTTCTATCCCTTTATCCTTCTACCTTCCTTCCACCTTTCCCTTCATCCTTTCTTCCTTCCTTCTTTCCCTTTGTCCTCCCTTCTTCCTTCCTTCCGTTTAACCTTCCTTCTATCCCTTTATCCTTCTTTCCCTTCCTTCCTTCTTAACTTCCTTCCTTCCTTCTTTCCTTTTGTCCTTCCTTCCTTTTATCCCTTTATCCTTCCTTCCTTCCTTCCTTCCTTCCTTCCTTCCTAACTTCCTCCCCTCTTTCTTTACCTTTATCCTTCCTTCCATCCATCCATCCATCTTTCCCTTTATCCTCCCTTCTTTCCTTTCGTCCTTCCTCCCACTTTTCGCTTTGTCCTCCCTTCTTCCTTCCTTCTACCCCTTTATCCTTCCTTCTTTCCCGTTGTCCTTCCTTCCTTCTTTCTATCCCTTTAACCTTCCTTCCTTCTTTCTCTTTGTCCTTCCTTCCTTCTCAACTTCCTTCTTTCCTTCCTTCCTTCTATCCTTATATCCGTCCTTCCCTCCTAACTTCCCTCCCTCTTACCTTTGTCCTTCCTTCCTAACTTCTTTCCTTCCTTCCTTCCTTGACCCAGGAGGACAACAGGAGGGTTAAAATCATAACGAGGTGAACTCAGACGTTCATTATGGCAGGGTTACACTCTCATGCTGCAGCTTCCTCCTCTTCCTCCTCCTCCTCTTCCTCCTCCTCCTCCTCCTCTGTTGGTGAGATTAATTCTTCCACCCTCAAATTTAAATGCCATTGTTTGTTCACAACAACACGAGGAGCAAAACACTCCAGACTTTGATTAATCTGCTGGTGGAGTCGCCTCACGCTGAAGAAAAAAAAAAAACTTCTCTCTTTTTTTTCTTCTTTTCTATTCTCAACATAATGAGAGTGAAAAAACGTGGAAACTTCAGAACCGGCTCGTCGTAGCTCTGCTCCGACCGTGGCAACAAACTAATAAGAGCTGCATCGCGGCAGCGGCGGTGACTGATGACCACTAATGGCTCCACTCTCAGATTAACTTGTGCATTTCACACCATTTACATCCCAGCGTCGCCAGAGCCGCGGTGAAAATCTGTGTGAGTGGAAATGAGGTTTCGTTTTGACGACAGTGGTGGTGGAAGTGGGCACTGGAGGCGACTCCGTGTGTTTGTGACGGCGTGGGCTTCGCTCTGGCGTGTGATGTTTGCTTCATGTCAGATAATCCCATCTCTCATATTTTTCTGTCACTGGGCGAAAAGTGCGTAACGCAGCACAGATTACATTCATATTACCTAAAGAAATAAGAGGGCATGAATAATCTCTTGCAGCTGTCTCCATTACTGCACGCTGGACCGCTCAGGAGCTCTCGTTCAGCTAATCAAATAATAACCCAGGTGTAACAGTCCCGAGGGCGCACAAAGGGGGAGAGGTGGGGGGGGCACGGCACACGGAGTGCAACTTTACGGCTGTGACAAGCTTAAACTGGAATATTCCTGCACGGAGAGAGAATACGTATGTGGAGGGAAGGAGTCGACGTGGCGATTGTAGATGAAAAGGAAGTGGATGGTTCAAGTTGTCACGGTTTAACCAGAACCAACGTCAGGGTTCATCCTCTCACGACCATGAACGTCTCTTGTTGAGATGCCTCACTGCTCTGGATACAGTCCAGCCCAGAGATCATTATATATAATAATAATAATAATAATATCTGGGTCAATAGCTCCCAACACATGGGCCGACAAATCACTGGTAAACAGCAACAAAGGAGAAATAATAACAACCAAAAATATAATTATGTATTTAAATGTTTATTCCTTTATATTCTATATTCAATATTTCAACCCTGGTCCATTATTGGAGGCTATTAAGAGTGTTTTTTCTTATATTATAAAGAAAAGACATGAAAATTAGCTGGAAATCAGCGCCAATAATATATTATACATATACTGTATGTTTCTACACACTATAAAATATGTTTAACACAAAGGATTATCTATTTATAAATAAAAATGTGTAAAAATTAGAGTGAAAGTCTTGTTCAAAGTATCTGAGTTGATCTGACTGTGGTCACACGCCCAGTAAAAGGTTAAAATGAAACCTTGTTTACTGATACTGTGATGTTTCCTGAATGTTCATTTGTTTTCATTAAATTAAAAGCCGCTCTGAGAACCGAAGCATCATTTGGCCTCCGTTCTGTTTCAGGGTCGGATGTGAGCCAAAGTCATTTTCGAGAGTATGATTATAAAGTAGGAGACTGTTGAGAAGGAACCAATGATCTGAGGGAGTATTTACTAAATTACAGTATGTCTCAGATGTAAATGATGCTGCCACTGAACTTTATTTTGTCATATCCTACAGCACGATGGACAGTGAGCAGGCTGCACCGATCAAAAACCATCACAATAATCAATGTTATCGATCGTCAGTCTGAAGCTTTTCCACAGGACCCAGTTTAACATCCTTCAGAAATCCATCCAACAAACTGAGATTTTTCAGTCTGGACCAAAGTCGAGCCGACGACGCCGCTCGCATTCCTAAGAACCTGTGGGAGCCGATAACCAGACTGATTTACCGTTTCATTTCCCTTCATTATTCAGCAGAGGATGATGAACCCGCTCTAAACTACACGATCTCCTCTCTTTAAAAACCAAAAGGAAACAGCTGCCAATGAGTCACTGAAGGCATCGCGGGCCTGGAGGGACTGGAGACTTCCACCTTAACTAGTCCACGCACTGCACCTCACAGCACAGCAGCAGCAGCTGGCCTGTTGTGTTCATTCATCACAACAACAACAACAACAACAACCAGGAGTCAAATCAGTAGGAAAATAACAGCAGCACAAACGTTGAGTAACTGGACATGCAACTAATCAGTCTGCATTTTATTTACTGCAGAACAAAAACAGTGACATCATGCAAAAGTTTGAGCACCAAAATGTTCATCAAGTGGAAGATGAAATGATCTCCAAAAGGGCATAAAGTTAAAGGGATAGTTCAACATTTTGGCAAACTGGCCCATCACCATAATCCCTATAGTCATAGCAGTAGGTTCGTTACCTTTAATTGTCGGTGCAAGCTGTTTTTAGAACGGCGGAGCAGAGCCGTGAGCTGCTCAGAGCTACGCTACGGAGGCTCATGGGATTTCTTGGTTTCAAACTCATCAAATACACAATCCAACAACTCCACAACGCTCTGGTGGACAAGTTGTGACCTGCACATTCACCACACTATGAGATAATAACACAACGTTACCACACAGAGTTGTTTTAGAGGGAAATTCATGCAAAACCTCTGATGCACGTTGCCTTCAGGGACAGTTTTTCATCAACAGTCTCTGTATTTCCCTCTAAAACAACTCTGTGTGGTAACGTTGTGTTATCTCATAGCGTGGTGAATGTGCAGGTCACAACTTGTCCACCAGAGCGTTGTGGAGTTGTTGGATTGTGTATTTGATGAGTTTGATGAGGGAAACCAAGAAATCCCATGAGCCTCCGTAGTGTAGCCCTTAGCTGCTCGCCGCTCTGCTCCACCGTTCTAAAAACAGCTTGCACCGACAATTAAAGGTAACGAACCTACTGCTAAACCTATGGCAATGGGCCAATTTGCCAAAATGTTGAATTGTGCCTTTAAAATGTGAAAGGGGAATGTGTCATCTGAAACTTTATGCCTCTTGGAGATCATTTCATCTTCCACTTGCTGAACTGTTCACATTAACAGATTACATTTTAAACCAGCAGCGCCCAAACTTTTGCATGACGCCACTGTATAAAGAGAGTTAAAGACCAAAAAAAAAAAAAAAAAAAAGTCGGAGCAGTATAAAAATGTGAGCGACACTGAATGTGGCGGTGAAGAGGCGAGCAGGCATGCACAAGACAACAATGGAGAGTTATCCTATTAGAGACAAATCCAACACAGAGGCACAGATTTACACTGAAACACAAACACAATATTGGCACTGACCTTGAAGCTCCAGTAGTTTGGCTGTTGCTAAGGGGTTGGAGGGTTGAGGGGAGGAGGGGAGGAGGGAGGAGGGGGGGTAAGAAAAACAAAGAGCAAAGGAGACAGAAAAGGAGGCAGGGGAGGGAGGGAAGAAGAAGAAGGAGAAGAAGAGGAGAAAAACAGGATTGAGTGTGAGACATTTCCTCATGTTGCAGATCAAGCGGCAGCGGCAGCAGCGGCATCCAGATGAAACCAGACTCAAACTGCTGTGTCACTCAGTTCCCATGTGAAGATCAGTGAGCGATACCACAAAGTGCTCCGTCTAACGAAGCTTCAGAGGTTTAACGCTGCATTATTTTTATATACGGCTGCTCTGATTGGCTCTAAAACCACAAATTGTAGTTTAGCTTCAAAGCAAACCAATAAACAACTTTATTTCTTGGTTCTTTTCTTTTTTGTTTTTTACATTAAGACTTGGTGAGAAAATGATGAGCTAATTATCGTGATGATAACCAGATTAATCTACGTTGTCCTTCACTGCCGACATAATAGAACTTTAATTGCTTGTAATTGCCTCTCAGCAATTAATCAAATGTTTACAGTGGCTTCACTCACACACACACACACGCACACACACACACACAGGCAGCTCCCAGATTCAGCCCCACAGTGATGTATGAGTCGTCTGGCGTGGACCCAGGAGCAGGATTAACGCCACGCACCGACTCTGGATTAAGAGGCTGCCATCTTTACTTCATCTGAATTTAAGATGCAGCTTCGTTTGGACGAGTCCTTGTTCCACGTATAACTTATACGTATACCATCTTTATCCTTCAGTTGCCATAGTTACAGCCTAAATGAAGAGGCGACACGTTTCGAAGGATGCGATCTTCGTAGATTGAGGATTTTTCGGTCATACCCTGCATCTCGCCACCTGCAGCCCGACCTCAACCCAACACCTCGGTCCAATCCTTTTCCTCATCCGTACCCCTCCACCTGCTACCAGACTCACTGACACATCACCAGTGTTTCCCACAGGTTTGCAAGAAGACCGTACGAGTCTCTTTAACCGTGCACAACTGTCATGCATGCACGCTTCTCTGTGAGCGCGATGCGGAGATGAATGAACCTTAACGATATTGCACTGGTCGAGCCAAAAGCAGAAAAATCTATTTGTTTATTTGTGGCGGGCTGCAACAGATAAGAAGTATTATATATATATATATATATAATATATGATATATGGGAAACACTGCATCACTCCTGAACTGTAATTCACCATCATCTGCATCATGATGCAGTGAAATCAGACCAGCAGTGAAAAAGTGAAACCAATTCTCTGCTGCTGGATTTTGGTTAAACTTCGGATCATCTGCAGCATCAGACATGAAAATGTGGAAATGTGATAAAATAACACAATTTTCAAAAATGTTACACGATGCATTGTTGAAAATACTTGATTTCCTTTGTCTTGTACTGTTCTGTATTTGTGTAACTTGCAGAAAATATACGAGCGAAGAAGAGATAGTTGGTAAAAATATTACTAACAGCGACTAAAAAAGCCATTAACAAGGAGATGGGGAAAGGAGGACACCCCGACACGGGATAAATGGACACTAATGGAAAAAATGGCGCTCCCCTTTATACGACAGGAAGCTCAGTTGGAAGAGAAATGGATGAGACAGAAAATATTAATAAGACCAAACAGCGACAAAGCACAAGACTTGGTTGAATAAAAGAAAATGGGAATATGGACAGATTGCTACGACAGTCAGTCCCATGTGTTTACATTAGTTTCTGCATTTACCTACTCTATATAAACACTGGTTTTACATCTGCATGAAGAAAAATTCTCAATAAAAGCCCAATCAGGAGCAACAATGTTTTAAAAACGGGACCTCATACTGATAAACGATGCAGATACAGATACAGATGTGTGTTGGGTTGCCTGTGCAGCCATCTTAGTGCTGTCATTCGTCAAGATCTTTGTGTGAAGAGCTCCTCCTCTTCCTCCTCTTCCTCTCATCAGCGTGAGATCGTGGCGACGTCTTGTGCTTCAAGCTGCAGCGATAAAACCTCCTCCTTCCTCTCTGCTCTCAGGTTGATGACTTATAGCAGTCGACGCTGCAGCCGCTCCGTCTGTCTCTCAGCCCTCATTTGCATTTGTGTTTGTTTATTTACAAAGCTCTTCGTCTATTACACTATAACCTCCACGCTGCTCCACCGCATCAGACCAGGAGCAAAGACGCCATGTCCCAGAGTTCATACTGAGCATCGCTACCTGGAGCTCAATTGTTCTTTTATCTTGTATGGTTGTTATTTCCCGTCCTCTTGACATCATTGTAAAGCCGACCTTCCCGACTTCACCACCATCTGCTCTTACACATGTTCATCTGTAGAAATATAAAGTTTCTTTTTCCGTCCCTGGACACACTGAACTTGTTGTTGTTTCGCTTTCATTCATTGTTGATTTTGTTGACAATGACTAAAATATACACAACGTCAGCACATTTATTTTTAGTGCTTCAGAAACTACAAAGAGGAGCCGGAGCAGTTTATTCACATGGAGACACGTCTTCATTCGCATCTTCACTTTGGACCAGACTGATGCTGCTGCTCCACGTCCTCTGATGATTATTGATGGTGGTAGATGACTGGATCATTAAAGGAACAGTTCACCAAAAAATGAAATTCGGCCGGTTCGTAGTCCAACGAATTCCTTACATGAGAGTCAATAGGACCCGACACAAAAATGTCCTTAAAACTACACAACAACCCTTTAATATTCCTCCAAGCTGCTCGTCCGCTGCAATCCAAGTGTCCTGAAGGGAGATAGTCCAGAGTTTACTGGAAACAACGTCATTTAGGACATTTTTACAGCCTAAACAGTCCTGGATTGCACTCTGACATTCATGCACCCCAGGCAAATTCAATACAGGACTGTAAAATGGCTGTAAAAATGTCCTAAATGACGTAGTTTCCAGTAAACTCTGGACTCTATCCCTTCAGGACACTTGCATTGCAGCGGACGAGCAGCGTGGAGGAAGATTAAATGTTTTTTGTGTAGTTTTATAGACGTTTTTGTGTCGGGCCCTATTGACTCTCATATAAACTTTTCATTGGACTACGAACCGGCCTCCCCGGTCTCCAGATGCACTGAATAAAAAACAACTCCAGAGTATTCATCTGCATGAGGGGGGGAGTCAACAATGACTGACTTTCATTTTTTTTGGTGAACTACTCCTTTAAAAGGCCTCCTAACATCAGCTCCATCCAACTGGACCACCAGCTGTGATGCTTCAGTGAAGTGTCTCTAGCCACTCGTGTGTGAACAGCCTCCACTCAGGAAACCGACCGATGTCAACGACGAAGGTATTGAAATAGAAAACGGCTCTGAACCCAAGGTCTCTGCAGCAGCCGCTTTTCTAAAGTCCCAACAGTGACGAGAAAGATGTAAAAGAGGCTGAATGAATGGCTGCACTCCAACAGAGGAGACCTTCAGCGGCCTGTATGGCGCTTTCACACCGTACAACAACTCCACTATCGCATTTCTACCTTTGCTCAGGTTGTTTTTCTCTCTCAATAAACTGCAAGATATATTTATTATATATCTTTTTTTTTTTTTACACTTCCACCTACTTGAATTTAAAAATAACCATTGGTAGGTGACAATATACCTCCAGGTGCATCATGACAAAGAGAATAAACATTTCCTATAATCAAATGACCAGATTTAGAGGCGCGTGAAGCTACTTTAACTCTACAGTTCATTTTTTTATAAATTCAAATTACAATAATAACAGAGCCAGTGATCGTCAGCTGGAACGTGATAGAGTGGCTCTTTCCTCTGAAGCCGGACGAGACGTGATGATGAGCGGCGGTGACAGCTGAGAGGAGCTATAATAACTCTGCAGCACTGATCATTACTGCCTGTCCGACCGTGTCAATACATCCTGATGTTACAGACGTGTCTCGTTCAGAGCTGCACGACCACGGCTTACAACGCAGAACTAGACGAGCACCGACCAACGTGACAGTATCACAGAGCGATAACGGTCTGGGTTTTAAAAAGAAGCTGCAGCGGTGACCTCGAAAGCCATCAATCAATCAATCAATCAATCAATCAATCATGCACGATGGAGGATTAGCTTTTGGATGCGACTGCTCTTATCTGTGCCAGGATGTCGGCCTCCTCCTCCTCCTCCTCCTCCTCCTCCTCCTCCTCCTCCTCGTACAGAGACGTTACTGTCAAACGTATTTTTCTGCAGGTCGGACAAGTCGCGGTCGATCAGAGACTTTGACTGAAGCGGTCGACCGCAGTGAATCAGAGGAAACGGCGTCCGACTGAACGCCGCGCTCTGTTAATCAAACGTCGTCATCACAGTCGATTTGACTTCTGTTCAACTCGATGTTACAAGAAAAACAAAGGTTCAGAGATTTTAAACAGGAACGATGCAAGATTTGTTAAATTTAAATTGCTAATTTATTAATCAGCTTTGGAGTAATTGTAACTAGTTCAAGTTCCTAGCGGCTGATTGACCCGATCTGTTTCCCTCCTCCATCCTTCCTTCTTGCCTTCCATTCTCTCTTCCCTTCATCCATACTTCTTTTTCCTGACCTGATCTGTTCCCTATACCTCCATTTTTCTTTCCTTCCCCTTTCCCCCTCCCTTCCTCCCTTCCTTCAACGAAACTGTTCCCTCCCTCCATCTTCATTCCTCCTTTCCCCTTCCTTCCTTTCTACCTTGATCCAATTGACTCAATCTGTTCTCTCCCTCCTTCTATCTTTCCTTCCTTTTCCTCTTCTTTCTTTCCTCCCATCTTTCCTTCCTTCCCTTCATCCTCACTACTTTTTCCTTCATCTTTTGATTCAACTGACCTGATCTGTTCCCAAAGTTTGGATTGAACAGAGGAACACTGACGTCTCCTCCCACCGTCGACGCTGGTGACACCAAGTTGCTCAGATGGTTTAACACACGAGCAGATACTTTTACAACTATTTTAACTTAAAGTTACTGAATTACATCAAAGAAACAAAAGCGAGCTGCGTTCTGGAGAAAACATCCAGAGTCTGAACCGAGACCAAGAAACGTGAAAATGTGGTCGTGAGCTCTACAACAACACTAACTGACGCCTGACAGACGAGACTCAGGGGGAACCAATCAGCTGATTCTCTGGGTGAGAACCTGCAGCTCAACCTCCTCACTGTGTTTTAACTGGAAGCAGAAACACTTCACACCACGTGAACCTGGAGGTGTTGAAGCAGCACACACACTCCCAGACACAGGGTTGTGTGTAACGTCTGAACGCCGCCTGCTCCTCGCCGGGTTCCTCAACGCTGACGTCTACAAATCTACTGTCACAACAAACTATTTACATCTATTTCAGTAAAAAGTGAGAGTGTGCAATGTTTGACTTTGCTCTTTTTGGGTTATTTTAATGTGGCTCTAAACTCAGAGCTCAGGTGTGTTGGTGTCTCCATCACAGACGCTCCGAGAGCTTCTGAAAACACAAATCCTCTTAATAATTAAACGAAGGTGTAGGTGGAACTTAATTCATGTTTGAGCAGCTGTTCGGGGAGCCGCCTGGATCCCAGCGACTCCTCGCTGCTCGAAATCTCACCGGCAACTTCTTGAAATCCGTCTCTCACTTTGTGTTGAATGTGGAGCGGAGCAGAGCAGGGCGGGAGGAGGGGGCGGGGGGGACGACGACAAAGACCTCGCCGGGGCTGTCGGGCGGCCGTGACCCAGATTTCCGTGTGGCTCCCGGGCCCGTGTCCAAGTCCGCTGACCACAAAACGGCACAGTCGGCGTACGGTACCTGATCTGATGCCACCCAGCCTCCGTCGGCTTCAGTCACAACACGACAAAACCACATTAATGAAGCGTGTTCGGTCTGCACGGCCTCATTCTGCACCCAAAGACTTCATCTGTTCCTGCCTTCAAATCCCCCCATTCTTCATTTATTCTGCAGGACTGTGGTTTTTTAACATTTTGAGGAACTCATCAGATAATATGGCAAATATCTCATACAGTATCTCGGTATACCACTCACTAGGTTTAGACAACAGCTGAAAATACTATTGACGGCCTTAATCCGTCTATAACTGGACAACTGAACTGCATGTGAATGTGTTAAAACACCCAGATAATGCGATCGGAGGCCAGTTTTCTTCTTCATGTATTAATCTGACTGAAACTGGACAATGCATGTGCGCATGCTTCACAACAGTAGACACTCAACTCAACTCAAGACTTTATTTATAAAGCACTTAAACATACCTAAAATACCATAAAATCCATAAGTGAAGTGCAATAGAATACAAACTATGAATAAGTAAATAAAAGACAAATGGGTCAACTCAACTGAAAGCCAGGGAGGATTTTAAAGACTCGGATGAAACCGCTGACCGGATGCACCGGGGCAGGCTGCTGCAGAGCCGAGGAGCGACCGCAGCAAAGGCTCCGTCACCTTTTTGGGCTGACCAGTAGCAGCTGATTGGCTGATCTTAGTGATGATCTGACAGGGGGAATGACCTATAGGAGCTCGGTCTAGGGAGCCGGCCCATTAGGAGCTTTAAAGGGGACGAAGATGT
Organism: Decapterus maruadsi; assembly: GCA_030347415.2. Lineage (NCBI taxonomy): Eukaryota > Metazoa > Chordata > Actinopteri > Carangiformes > Carangidae > Decapterus > Decapterus maruadsi. Next base: position 2,850,674 of record CM064888.1, on the reverse strand, counting down.
ATAAAAAAAAAAAATCTGTATTTTCAGGCTCCCGAGGTTGAAAACCACAAGGTTTTACGAGCTCAGTTTTCTGCCAGTGATGCAACTAGGTTTTGAATTTGCATAACCCCACCTCTATCCGGGGGGGAAGGGGGCGGGGCAAGCAGTGGTTAATTTGCATTTAAAGGGACAGACACTGAAAGCAGCCGTTCTAAACAGGGCTGTTTAGAGAGGATGAAAAGAGCTGTGATGTTTGATCCTCGGGGTATTTTGACCACAGCATATCACAGACGCGTCTTTACGACACCTGGGAGCTATTTTATTGTGTGGAAAGGGGGCAGAAATGTCTCCTTTAATATCAATTCTTAAGGAAACCAGGAGCCGGTGGGTTTGACGGCACAAAGTGTAGCAACGAAGCCGGTGTCCGGTCGGGAACAGCAGAACTCTAAGTTATTCATATCCAGTTATTTACTAAGTGACAGAAAAGCCAACTGGACAGGGGTCTGTCTGTATTAACCTGCTGAGATGACGCATATCGCCACCTGCGGACACCGTCAATTGTTTGATTTTCCCTGTTGCATGTAAAATGGGACAAGGACCGAACTCCGACGAGACGCCCAACTCCAGCTCTGAGCGTAGTTCGACTTAGCTGAGCATCTAAACGCACAAACCGTGTCCTGATTCATAGGTTGTGTGGTCTACGAAGGCCAAACCTTAGTCGGAAGGACGGATCATAAAGAACCAGACGCACGCCTGAATTGAGACGCGTCCGACGTCCCTGAATCTTTACAGCTTCAACCATGACCTTACAAACCTACAGACGACAGACGAAGAAGCAGACAGGAAGTTTCTTCCTCCAGATGAAAACGTCAAGTGTTGAAGATTCATTACAGCCAAACAGAACTATCTGCAGAATAAATACGATGACAAGCCTCAGTCATCTTTCACCAAGACCTTATTCAAACATAATTACTTCTTAAGTCGCTCCTGGACGGTCGTATTTGGTCAGTTACAGTCGCTCCAACACATTCAGTTTGAAATAAAATAATAGATGTTGCATTAAAGAGCAGAGTCTGTGTTTTAATGTGAGTGGGTTTACATCTGTATTAAAACAGCTGTGTGGGAGATACGAGGCTTTTTAATGGAGAGTGCTTAAAGTTTAGGTGTTTGAAAAGATCAGTCAAACTAATTTACAACATTTAAGATTTTTTTTTTTTTTCTAATTTGCACTCGATGACTCTGTGAAGTCTTTCTTCCGCCCACGGACGCTCAGCCGACGCTCCGGCTCTTCCCTCGGTGACGCTCCGCTCCGCTCCTGCAGAGACTCGCTGCCTTCAGTCTGGACGGAGATCAGAGGATCGACTCCACTTTGAACAGTGACCTTCTGTTCCCGATCCGTCGTCCTCGCTCCGTGGAGAAATGACGTCCGATGAGATGTGGTTTTTTTTCTGCACCTAATGTTCCAGTAGGTCTCCCACTTGTTTCCATCAGCGGTGAAATCATCAGTAACGTCGACATCCCAGTTCCTCTGGAGCCAGAACAGAGTGTCTGACAGACGAGGCGGAGGCTCGAGGTCGTGATCTTTGACCTTTGTTTTCTGTTTCATGAGTCCATGCACTTTTTATTCTCCATCCCACCGAGCGTCGTCCACTTGTTGTTCACTCATCAGCACATTATCAACAACCTCTCTGCTCCTCTTCTCTTCTCTTCCTGCCACTCATTGTTTTTTTTCCATTTTGCAGTTTTTCCCGTGTTCACCTGCTTCTGTTGATCTGCCTTTGATCACTTTGGTAGATTTTTGCTTTTATTTTTCATGCCTTTCGGTCGCCTCCTTCTGTCAATTAACTACGTGCATGAACTAATGTGGAGGAAACAGCATCTGGCTGCCTTTTACTCTGTATCTCACACTGGTTTTTCTACATTTATGTGGAATAAAGCTGAAACACGGCACTTTAATGTTGATAATCACAGTGATAAGCGATTATATCGTATATTTTGGGAGGTGAATTGTATCAAGTAAGGCAGTAGTAATGGTAATAAGTAAGTTACAAGTAATAGGCAGGGCTCCAAACTAACTTTTTTTTTTTTATTACCAGGAACACATTAATTCAAAATTTTACGCACACAACCAGAAACTTTAGGGATGCATGACTTGCAGCGCTAATATTCACTTTCCCTTTCATTGCAGGTTTCAAAGTCTTTGAGTCGCCTCTTCCACGTTTCACCAGAAAAACAGACATGTGCAAGTAGATGAAACATTTACTTGCACTTTCTCAAAATTTAGGGGCAAAAAGCTGTCGTTTAGGGGCAGTTGGAGCCCTGAGAGGCTAAATGACTAATAGCTCAGTGTCAAACTGAAGGTGCAGAAGCTCGGAGCAGGAAGTTCCCTCTCTCCACCAACCAGCTCTCTCCAGCTCCTCCGGGGATCCCGCCGCCGTGTTTCCCCGCTGAGACGGGATCATTCATTCATTCCTCAGGCGGTTTCTGTCTCGACCTCCCTGGGGGGGCAGAGCCGCCTTCCTCCCGTGACCGGAAAACCTCCCAAAGGACGGAGCGCAGGTCCTGACCCAATCACCTCCTCTGCTCCAGTGGTTTCCTCTCTGGACTCTCTCCCTCTGGACGTCCTCGGTCCTCGGTCCGGTCTCTAATGGCCGCCCCCCAAACTGTCCACACACTGCGGTCCTGTCTGTAACCTTCATGGTTTCTCCTCCCTGCTGCACCAGGGAGTCGTACAGTCGTCTATTTGCTCTCTGCTGCTTTTTTTTTTTAGCAGACGATGATGCTCTGGTTTTGACATTTGCCTCCGACGTCTTTGCAGATTCATAATTTAGCCTCAAATCAATAAAACGCTCATCTCTCGCCAGCTGACGTGTTATTTTATTTGCAGAATAACAACAATATTGAGAGAAGGGAGATAATTTCCCAAAGATCCAGAACCAAACAGCCGCGACAAACTCGAGCGACTTCACGGTTTCAACTCGGCGGCACGCGGCCGCCTCCTAATTACAAGTTGCCAGCTGCAGCTAAACAGGCGTTAATATTTTCATTATCGCCCTCTTCACGGGTTCTTGTCAAAAAAAATATTGCAATGAGAAACAAAACAGATGATAATTGTGAAGTCAAGTACCCATTGTGTTATAATCCTCCAGTATATCTTAGCATTCACACAACAGCCGCCGCCGCCGCCACCGCCGCCGTGCGCTGTGTAATCACCCGCTCCCGTGGTTTATTCACCTTAAATTGGAATGACAGGAATTACCGCCAAGTCACTCCACAGATAATTTAATGCACCAACAAGCGGACATTTTTTGGAACATAAAACCTGTCTCATCTAACACAAACAGGCCCCCTATGCGCCGTGACTCAGTGATTACTGCCTGCAATATTTCTCAATCACTTCAGCTGAAATCCCGAGGCGCACATACATACGCACCGAGGCAGACAGGGCTTAGAGGGGTGGGGGGGGGGGGGGTAGGAAGAGGAGAAGAAGAAGAAGAAGAAGAAGAAGAATGGGAAGAGAGAAAGAAACAGAGAGAGGGATGAGCACAGCGACGTGAAGCCTGACCTGCATGACAAGTAGCCATCTTTGTACCCACCCTCTTTTTTTCCCCTCTCTCCCTCACTCACTCACTCTCTGACAGTCCAGCTTTGCCCCCTCCCTCCCCTCTTCCTCCCCCTCCAGTCCAAACACACACACGAACCAACACATGTGCACTCACTCATACACCAACACACACACAGACACTTGTGTTCATGCTTTGCACGTTATCATTCTTCTTCTTCTTCTACTCTCAGGCTACACAACACGTGCACACATATACACACACACACGCACACACACACACACATCACTGCGGCAGCAAAAGACACACCTGGCCAACACCTGCCTGCACGGAAACCCCCTCCGCCCCCCCTCCCTCCTTCCTGACAACACACACACAGACACACAAACACACTTATGCACAAACAGATTTACATTAAGCAGAAAAGGGAGGAGGATGAGTTGTGAGCTCACTGTCTTTGCATCACCTGCACTGCACGCACACACACACACATTGCAATGCATATATTGAGAAGACACACACACACACTCCTGCACTTTGCATCACTCCATCACTCCGTCATCAGCCATGCAGCAGCAGCAGCAGCAGCAGCAGCAGCAGCAGCAGCAGCAGCAGCAGCAGCAGCAGCAGCAGCAGCGTCATGGCTCCACGCAGGAATGCCCCGACGTCTCCGCTGAGGAGGCAAGGACGCCGTTACAGAGAGAGAGAGAGAGAGAGAGAGTTACCGTGGCTACTTAATGAGCACGTCGGCCGCCTGGTGCATCATCATCATCATCATCCTCATCCTCATCATCCTCCTCCAGCCTCCCACCTCCTCCTCCTTCTCCCCTCTCTCCATGTTTATCCTTTTTCTTTCTCTCTTTCTGTTTTCTTCCCACTGCGGTGGCGGCGTTGGCAGCGTTGGCGGCTCCTCGGTGTCTTTCCCGCGCCCTGAGGATCCAGAGCCAGAGCCCGAGTCCAGTCCCCCCCCCCTCAGCCTCGCTCTCGCTGGCTTGTACCCGTAGTAGCGCCTAAGAGGCAGTTAGCATCTCTTCCTGCCCCTCCTCCTCCTCCTCCTCCTCCTGCTCTCTCTATCTCTCTTCTTCTTCTTCTGTGTGTCAGCCTCTGATATAAACGATAGAAAAAAAACACACACTCCCTCCCTCTCCTCTCTTCTTCCTCTCCTCTTCCTCTCTCTCTCTCTCTCCTCCTCCTCTCTGTCTCTCCTGTCGCTCCTTCTCTCCCGCTGCTGCTGCTGCCTCTCACTCAGAACAGCCTGTGCCTCCTTCCAAAGCGCCCAGGCATTGCCAACCATATGATATCACTCACTCGCCTTATATGGAGGGAGAGAGACAGTGGGTTGCCATGACGACGGCTGACTCCACCTGTTTCCCCCCCCTCCACCTCCACCCCCCATTTCTCTCTCTCTTTTTCTCCCCCGTCTCAGTCGACCTTTTTCCACCAGGAGATGGAGAGATGGTGGTTGTGCTTTGGGTAAATAGACACACAGCACATGGAGAGGAAGGAGGGGGGAGGATGAGGAGGGGGAGGGGGGGGGGGGGTGAGAGGATCGACATCGGTTTTCTACCTGGTGTGTGTGTGTGTGTGTGTGTGTGTCAGGCTGTAGTTAACCCGGCTTAGTGTGAAGACCTGAGGAGTCTTAAGTAAAAACTCCTGCAGAGCTGCTCGATTAACACGGCGGCGACTCCCGCTGCACCAAGGTGATTGGTCGACTCGCTGAGTGAAAAGTCAAGATCGAACCTGTTCATAATGTCAATCCGGACCAAAATATCACAGCTTAAATATTTCAGTTTCATTCATTCATTCGTTCGTTCTTTTGCAACCAGAGTCACACTGCGATGAATCGTTAAAAAGCAGAAAATATAAAATGCATCAAAGCAAAATCAAAGCGCGACGACTAATTTCAGTGAAGTTAAAGCAACTCAAAGGATGAAGTGAAGTTTCTCCTCATTCCCATTCTTATTTAACGACTCTGTGTGGTAACGTTGTGTTATTATCTCATAGCGTGGTGAATGTGCAGGTCACAACTTGTCCACCAGAGCGTTGTGGAGAAACCAAGAAATCCCATGAGCCTCCGTAGCGTAGCTCTGAGCAGCTCACGGCTCTGCTCCGCCGTTCTAAAAATAGCTTGCACCGACAATTAAAGGTAACGAACCTACTGCTATGACTATAGGGGTTATGGCAATGGGTCAATTTGACAAAATGTTGAACTATCCCTTTAAAGAGGAACTCTCCAAGTCTCTGTGTCTCTAACCCTCCTCTCCTCCATGTGCATTTTGTTTCCAACAACAACGCCGGTGAGAAATCAATCCATGGAGCGGTGGATCTGGTTAAATAAGGTAAAAATGAAGCACAGTTCCTCTTTAAAGTCTATATATTATGCATATAATAAGTGTTTTTATCCCTCTCTTCCTCTAAATATGAATGAACTATTTCACCGTCCATGCTGGAGCTGCTGTTACATGTAAATGAAGTCAGATGATCAGTTGGCTGTGATGAACTGAAGCTCCAACATCAACTACAGCTCAACCAGCTCCATCTGTGCTCGCTAGGCTTCCCACCATCTCGTTAGACCCAGATTCCTGCTTTTTGGAAAAACAACTGAGCGCCCGTCAGAGTTTCAGTGTTTTGCGTCGACAGCAGATGTCACCTGCCAGAGCCAGGAAACACAAAACACACAAAAACACAGAAACAACACAAAAAAAAAAGGAGAAAAAGTGACAGAAAAATTTCCTTGAAATAAAGTTTCAGGAGATAAAAGCAGCTCGTGTTCCAGCTCTTAACCTCCGACCTCTAATAACCCCAAACAAACACAACCCGCTGTGACTGTAGAGCTGCAGAAAGCCAAACTAAAACCTGTGCTAACTGTAGATACTGAGATAAACAAACTGTTCCTATCTGTTCTCCTGCAGGTAAACAAACAACACTCCCTCTGTGTTCATTAGTGAGACGAGGAGTTTCACGGTCCAGCTGTGTTTAATGCACAGACACGAGACAAAGATGAATGTGGTGTTTTCCCTCCAGATGTGGAAGCTGCTGCACCTGCTGCTGTCACAGGTATCCAGACTAACTTTACTTTTTAACAGGAGCACAACTTGGCCCCTCACTTAAAGGAACAGTTCAACATTTTGGTCAACAAATTGGCCCATTGCCATAATCCTTATAGTCATAGCAGCAGGTTCATTACCTTTAATTGTTGGTGCAAGCTATTTTTAGAACGGCGGAGCAGAGCCGTGAGCTGCTCAGAGCTACACTACGGAGGCTCATGGGATTTCTTGGTTTCCAGAGGCAAATACAGAGACTGCTTGCTGAAAAACTGTCCCTGAAGGCAACGTGCATCAGCGGTTTTGCATGAATTTCCCTCCAGAACAACTGTGTGGTAACGTTGTGTTATTATCTCATAGCGTGGTGAATGTGCAGGTCACAACTTGTCCACCAGAGCGTTGTGGAGTTGTTGGATTGTGTATTTGATGAGTTTGATGAGGGAAACCAAGAAATCCCATGAGCTCTGAGCAGCTCACGGCTCTGCTCCGCCGTTCTAAAAATAGCTTGCACCGACAATTAAAGGTAACGAACTATGACTATAGGGATTATGACAATGGGCCAATTTGCCAAAATGTAAATCGACTTGCAAGGCAAATATTAACATTTCCTTTTCATTAATGATCCTTGTAGCAACCCAAAACATAAGGAGAGCCAATAATGCAACAAATTTGGCCGTTTTTAACGAATTAAAGCCAACAATGTAATAAGTTGCCAATAACGTTGGCTGGTTATTACGTTACTGGCCTGGTATTAAAAACCTTTTTGAAAACTGGTGCCGATAACATCATCATATCTGTATCACTAAACACAACACAGAACTGTGACGTCTTCTACCCTCAAAATGTACTTATTTTATTACATTATCAATATATTTTTTAAGTTTTTGATTACATTATTGGCTTTATTACATTTAAAATGGCTCAAATTATTACGTAATTGGCCTTTAATACGTTTTGGGTCTGCCACCTGTAATGACAGATTCCAGATTGTTTAAGTCGCTCCTTCCACATTTCACACTGGTTGCACATGTGCATTTACTTCCGCCGTCTCAAATTTTAGGGGCAAAACGCCGCCATTTAGGTGCCGACTGGAGCCCTGGTTTCACGTCGTCAGGACGACTGGCGTTGTGGTGATTGATGGCCGAGCGCGAGGGAGGATATGAGGCGGAGAGACAGAGAGAGATAGATCCGGCGGAGCGGAGAGTTTAATATCGTATATTTCACATTCTGACATTTTCTCACTGACTCACTTAAACGCTTTTCTCCATATTTCTATTGCTCAGTCTCTCAGATAATAACTGCTAAAAAAGTGTCCATTACTGACCCACAGAGCCGCTCATAAAAATGCCTCCGCCGTGCGTGCGTGTGTACGTGTGCGTGTGTACGTATGTGTGTGTGTGCGTGGAAAGCCCCCAGAGACATCTCGCCACATAATGCGCCTGTGTGGGTTTGCGAGCCCACCGATGGATGTGCCTCTATTATCTCCCAGGAAGAAAATGTTCACATGTGGAAATAAGAGAAAGCACTCAGCGCGCTCATGCAACCCCCCCCCCCTCCTCCCCCTCCTCCCCCTCCTCCTCCCCCCTTCCTCCTCCTTCCTGCAGGCTGCACTCACTCTCCTCCACATTTGTTATTGTGCAGAAATGTGGGGCCCTGCATCTGCATCCAAACGCACACAGCGATGATGGATGACGGGAGGATGTGTATTTCTACATTCTCTGCAGGAGAGAAATAATAAATCCCCCCCCAAAACGTTTTGATGCCAAAAATCAAATACTGCCATTAATCACTGATTTATAGCTTGGGCCTCGATGTAAACAGAGCCTCTGAATCTGTTCCGTCATCCTCCTCTTTTAGTCGCTCTGACGTGACAGTGACTGTTTCATCTGAAGCAGACGCCATCTTTTCTCTTCCAGTATTTTAAATCTGAGTTTCAGCGTCTCTGTTCAGACCTGCAATAACAACACATCACATGTTCAACACCACCACTCCCTCATGCACACACCTCACACTCTCAGTTTACTGTATGAGTTTTAGAGTGAAGAAGGTATCAGACAAGATATTTACAGTTTCCAAAGTTTGAAAATTAAAAAAAATGAAAACAAAAAACAAAGTTATATTGCTAAAAATATGAAGAGAACGTGTCGTCTGTAACTTTTGGAGATCATTTAAAAGAACAAAGTGCTGGTCTGATGTGAGATGTTGCAAACTCAATATATTTCCGAGTCTAAAAAGCGGTTATAATCATCGTCCATCAGCACATTTCCAGGTCACAACTTGTCCACCAGAGCGTTGTGGAGTTGTTGGATTGTGTATTTGATGAGTTTGATGAGAGAAACCAAGAAATCCCATAATAAGCCTCCGTAGCGTAGCTCTGAGCAGCTCACGGCTCTGCTCCGCCGTTCTAAAAACAGCTTGCACCGACAATTAAAGGTAACGAACCTACTGCTATGACTATAGGGATTATGGTGATGGGCCAATTTGCCAAAAATGTTGAACTATCCCTTTAACATAAATGAGCGTTTGTAACAGATGTGATGAAACTTCTGACTGATACGTCACCATAACTAGAACCTAAACAGACAGATACATCCATCCTGGGGAAAGAAACTGCAAGAGAATAACTATAAAGACAAATAAACTTTATATTAATAATGTGTATAAAACAGCAGCCGTGTGTAGATAAACTCTTATCTTAATCATCATGAACATCAGTCTGGATGTATAAGAAGAGACAGATGTGACCGTGCACTGTGAACCCTGTTTATTATTAATGCACACAAACTGAAACGAATCCTTTGATATGTTTCACTGTGTGTGTGTGTGTGTGTGTGATGTTTGATTCCAGAGGTAAAGCGAGGTGTGTGGTGTGATTACTGCGGCCGGCGCCGGCGGCTCCAGAGTCCTTTATGTCGACTGGGAAAAAGCAGAATAATCCAACCTTGGTCTATTTTTATGGAAATTTAATTGCATGTGTGTGTTGTTTATCATGTGCTTTATTAACGAGGGTGACCAGCGCTGATGCAGTCAGACCGTTACCGGCGTTACCGCGGGGAAACATCACAGGAGTCTTTGTTTGGTTGTTTTGTTTGTTGTCAGGTAATTAGGTGTGTTGTTGTTAACCCCTCGGATGACCCTTCAATTTGCACCAATGGACAAAAATTAGATACTACTCCCAAAGTATTTGTGATACATACAGGGCTGAGTCTTTAAACATGAAAACCACTTCTGACATGGGTGTCAAAAGTTTTAACCCCTTCCTGGCCAGTTGTTGCTGCAAAAACACAACATTTCTATGGGGCTCTATGGGCTTTAGGGCTGGTGACAGTATTTTAGTGAATAAAAAAAAAAGAAATATCCAAAATACCCTCGGTGAAAACTTCTTACTATAATGTGTCAACAAAATAAAACAAGAATTTTTAAAGGGGCTTTACCCATTGTTCAGATTTTGGTTCTGGAATTAGCATTAGCATTAGCATATTTCATCAGATGTTGCCTCATTTACATATTTAAACATAAAATTGGACAAAACTTGTAATACAAAAAATATCTGTCTTAACTTGAGTGATAAACTTGGGAAGTTTCATGGTGATATCTGTTAGTTACATTTTTTACTTACAATACATTAAAAAACCCATTGGACATTTTTGTCCAGCAAAGGGTTAAAATTCATCATTAGGGGTCCAAAAATTGGACTTTTATTCTGAAATTTGGGACATCCAGACTTTACCCAAAGATACTCCTCCTCGCCAAAGATCAGCCCCCGGTGACCTTTCATTTGACCGTGGGGAGCTGGGAAAGTGTGAGAAGTGGGTAACAGGTTAAGGGTGAGCGTGCTGGACTCACCTGGCGTCCTGCGGGCACGGCGCCCTGCGACAGGCTGCCCGGGCTGTTGGAGAACTTGTTCTTCTGGAGGTCCATGAGGGCGTCCCGCTGGCGCTCGATGTCCGCCTTGTGTATGCTGTTCAGCGCCTCCAGGCTCTTGGCGGCCACCGAGTTGTGGCGGCGGTCCAGCGAGGACGACGTGAAGCCCCCGTTGGTGTTGTCGGGGAACCGCCGGGCCCCGCGGTTCCCGCCGCCGCCGCCGGCCAGGGTGTGGTAATCCCGCGGGAACTCGGCATCGCCGGCAGAGATCATGGGACCCTTTCTCTTCTCTCGACCTGCAGACGGACGGAGAGGAAAGACAGTGATCACTCCGTCCTACAAACTGCACTTCACTCCACAGATTGAACTTTACTTCAGTTTATTAACCTTCATCAGACTGAGGAGGCAACAGTTAGTTAATGTTCAGGTTAATTTAACATGACAAAACAGAAGAGTGCATATTTAAAAAGAAAATGTTTGTGTTAAAGTTCCTTCAAAATAAAGGTAGATGTTTGTGTTAAAGCTCTTTCAAAATAAAGGTAGATGTTTGTGTTAAAGCTCTTTCAAAATAAAGGTAGATGTTTGTGTTAAAGCTCTTTCAAAATAAAGGTAGATGTTTGTGTTAAAGCTCTTTCAAAATAAAGGTAGATGTTTGTGTTAAAGCTCCTTCAAAATAAAGGTAGATGTCCAGTCCACAGAGTATTGCACACAGCCTGTATTCAGAATTGAGCCTTAAAACCAGCTGTCAGGACTTCCTGTCACTTTGTGATGTCACAACAAAGCCTCGCCCCTTCACCACCACGATATCCAACAACAACAACAACAACAACAACTTCTTGCAGGATTTAGTTTCTCTGAGTGTTTTATTCTGAAATCTGCTCTATTTTTTATCAGAAGAGAGACTCAGAGCCTCCTCTCTTCTGATTGGCTGAATACGACCTGTTGTTACTACGTAGAGCTGCAGCGAGAAGCTGAGAGAGAGGAGATGGAAAACTACACTGAGATGGTTTTTAGATCTTCTTATGGATCAACCCTTCAAAATAAAAGACAGAAGTAAACGACGACAACATTACTGAGGAGAATTCATCGTGAAGAGAGGAAAACGTCAATGCAACATTTCACCCTAAATGTATTTAATAACAAAATACTGAGGACTATTCCAAACATGGAGCTAAATCCTCATTATTTAGAGTCACAGCAGCAGCAGCAGCAGCAGAGACGGTTTGAGTTTGTACCGAATCGAGTGCTGAACAGCGACAGTTAATGGACGACACGTTCACATTATTTATGTGAGTCGACAGCGACGTTTACTCACTGTTTGTCTCCTGGATTCAAGCCTGACAGAGGAGCCGTTTGTGACAGATCACTATAAATCCTGGGAAATGTTTTTCTTTTTTTTCTTTTCTTTTTTTTTACTGCTCGCTACAACTTCAGCTCAACTTTAATAAAAATAATAATAAAAGAAAAAAAGAAGGATGTATCGATTGCTCCGACTGCGAGTCTCTACTGGTTCATTTTCATATATCACTGAACTAAATAATAAAACAGAAAGAAAAGAAAGACGAAGAGGAGGAGGAGGGGAAATTAATCTTCTGAGGCTGTGAAGGTTAAGTGGTTTATAGTCCAGAGGTGATCCAGATGTGCTTTAACCTGCCTGTTCCAGTGGCGGCCGGTCGGTCGGTCGGTCGGTGTTAATATCACAGCTCACAGTTAATTGTGTAAACACATGAGCAGCAGTTAAAGGTTGAAGCTGGAGGCCTGTTCAGTGTTAATGTGACGACCGACAACAAACCTCCTGCAGCAGCATCACACACACACACACTTAGTATTTAGTAGAAACACTCTTCTGTCTCCTTGTCTCATGCACACACACACACACACACACATAATAGCAGAGAAGCACCTCTGGCGGTTTACGCCCTGTGAAAACAGCTGCAACATCTGTCTCTACACCAACAACTGCAACTGTCCCGGGAACCCGGAGGCAAGAAAAAAAACACAAAACAAAACAAAACTAAACAGAAACCCTGTCTGTCATTATTTGGCGGCAGAAGTGTCTCACACACACGCGTCACAGTCGCTGAAGGAGAAGTGACATGAATGGAGCTGATGTGTGTGTGTGTGTGTGTGTGTGTGGCTCTAGTGGTGCAGTGCCCCCTGGTGACCGCGGACACACAGAGCAACGGGACGGAGCGCAGTGAGGAGTGGATGAAAGTTTAACCCTCCTGTCGTCCTTCTGTTCCCCTCCTCCATCCTTCCTTCTTGCCTTCCCTCCTTCCCTTCATCCTTACTCCTTCCTTCTTTTGATCCAATTAACCTGATCTGTTCCCTCCCTCCATCTTTCTTTCCTTCCCTTTTCCCTTTTTCCTTCCCGTCCTTCTTTCCACAATCCCCTCCTTTCCTTCTTCTTCCTTCCTTGAATGAATCGGTACCTATTTGATTGTCAATCAAAATCAGTAAATAAACTGTGAGTAACATCAAATAGGGCTACAACTAACCATTATTTTCATTATTGATTAATTTGTCAATTATTTAATTATTAATTGAATAGTTTGTGCAAAAAAAAAATTGAAATGTTGAAAAACCTCAATCAGTGTTTCCCAAACCACCAGACGACGTCCTAAATGTCTCATTTTGTCCACAAACCAAAGAGAGACTCAGTTTATTGTCGTAAAGGAACAAAGAAACTAGAAATATTCACATATACGAAGCTGAAATGAGAGAATTTGGACTTTTTTTTCTTGAAAAAACGACTCAAAACGATTATTCGATTATCAAAATAGTTGACGATTAATTTAATAATCGATTATTGTTCGATTAATTGTTGCAGCTCTAATACTAAATATTATTTGCGCTCTGTCTGTCGGGGGCATTTAAGTCTGAGAAAAAAGAAAAGAGAGGGAAACAAGCGATCAATCATCAGGTTAGACGATGATGCAAGCAGTGAGTTTTGAGCGCAAATAGTAGGAAAAAAGAAAACAAAAGGACACGAGTTAAGGTTTTCAAAGGTAACTACACGTTTTTATTCCTGTTTTCTGTTGTGCAAAAACCATGAATCAGTGCCTACTGTCTGGCCGTGATCCCAAATCAAATCAAATCAAAGTTATATAAGAGACAACAATATTGGTTTAAACGTCACCATAATGAGTTCTTTTCATTTTAACCATAGAAGGAAACTAGTCTCTGGACTCTTTATATCAAACCGAGCTCTTATTAACAACGAACTGGACCTTTATGTGAAGAAAAATCTATGTGGAGATCGTTAAAAAGAAAGAAAGAATTGATTTAAATGGGTTTCAGTTGTAAAATGAAAATATTAGAACTGCTGGAGGGATTTTATTGAGGGTTATAAGCAATGACTCGTCCTTACTGTGTCCTTCATGGAGAATGAGGAAAGAGGAAGAAGAAAATTGCATTTTATATTAGATTTAGTTGAATAACGTTTTAAAAAACGGCCAAATCTAGGATGTTTTTTTATAATGTGTGTGTGTGTGAGAGGTAAGAAACTGAACCAGGTTGTGGACTAGAAAACTAATTAATGAATTGTTAAAGTTCTCTAGTTTTATTTCAAGGACTCTGGGGACCTAACAAATAACAAATACCAGTTTGTGTTGCTGTAACGGTGGCCTCATCTTGGCTCGCTTCCAATGGAGCTTGGTTTGCAGTAATCGACTCAGCAACCGACACCACATGTGACGCTGCTGTGTCCCACGGTTCCCAACAGCCCAAACCCGACCGGACAAACTGGTTTGGACTGGAAAATATCTACAAATGACTCAGATCAGGTCGGGACGGGACTCAGATCAGGTCGGGACACGACCGCTACAGGACAATCGCCACCAAAACAACCCGCTTCAAAAAAAGTTTCATCCCCACTGCAATAAACATCTTGAACTCTGCACGCTGAGGAGCTGGCACGGCCCTGTACAAGCTGTAACCGTAACTGTATGTTTGTGTATATATGTTATATGTTTTGGAACCTGCTGAACAAGCTGTACTGAAAACAAATTCCACCAGCTTGGCTGTGTGGTCATTAAAGGAATCAATCAATCAATCAATCTACCCGATGGTTGTTGTTTTTCCTGGGTAACCTCCTCCTTTTCCTCCTTCCAGGTAAGATTTCTGACCAATGAGAGAACAGCTGGCATTTTATTTACAACTTTGGACCAGTTGGGATTATTAGGCTGCCACGTGAACACGAAGGCTGCAAAATAAAAATGCAACAATCGTCTTGTTTCAGCTCCAGAATCAGAGCAAAGCAAACGAGCCACAGGTCTGACACAGCCTTTAGGTGCAGCCACGAAACCGCCGACAAAATTGCAGAGCGTTGTGTTGCCCTCATTGAAAATACATTGGGTTGCGCCGTTGGGTGTCGCCGTCGCCGTGCAAAGCATGCTGGGATACCTTGCCAGGGTGCGACCACCATGTATTCTCAATGAGTGCGACATGGCACTCCACGATTTGGTCGGGAATAGTGTGGCTGCACCTTTATTCTAAAAGGTCTAGTTGTCTAACTGGTATGAAATGTTTAAGTGCACTAAAGCTAACTCGCTAACGGCTGCTCCAGAGTCGGTTCAGAATATAACAAACATAAAGAACCGAGAACTTGTTCACATGCACTACGACTTCAGTGACATCAGTGAAACTTCTGCTTTGACTCGACTATGCTCCGCTACCTCAGCTCACGTTCCCGTGTTCGCCAGCGCTCGCTCTACAAACCCCGTCTCCTCTGCGAGACTGTGTAACAAGCTCCTCGCTCGTTTTCTTTAACAGATCAAACTGTACATCACACCGGCCGGCCGCTGCTGCTTCAGTCTCTACACATTATTGATCGGGGGCTTTAAGGGGCCTCTGCTCTTATTTGGCTGCCGAGCTGCAACGATGCCACTGAGGCGAGACGTTCGACTTCATCAGCTCACGGTTAAGAAACTGTGATATAAATGAAAGTCGAAGCTGAACCTCCCACATCTACGCTTCTATTATTATTATAATTATTATTAAGGCCGGCAACATATCTATAACCGTGGGTGAAGCTGCAACAACAACCGATCGATTAGTCAATTATTACGGCTTCTCAAACATGACGAATTGATGTGTTATATATCTTTAAAAAGCTGCATTTACAGGTCAGAGCGGCACTATGTTCATCAGATTAATCAATAATGAAAATATCCATTCAGTCACAGGCTTGAGCTCCTGAATCGTTTTCAGTTTAGTTGCTGTGGACCTAAAAAAAACACACAAAAAGCTGCTTCTTCTTCTTCTTCTTCTTCTTCTTCTCCGGGGATTCAGCCCTGGCAACAGCACAGACTCGGTGTCGGCGTTGGAAGAAAGAGTTGGAGCTGGTCACAGATGTAAATCTTCTGATAGGAGCTCAGCAGCAGCAGCAGCAGCAGCAGCAGCAGCAGCAGCTTCAGCGTGCCGGTGTGTATCCATGGTGGGAAATAAAAGGAGTGTTATAAAACAGAGGAGGACAGGGAGCGATGGAGAGAACATCTAGACAGGGGCTTGTCACTATAATTTATGTGAAGCCTTGAGCAAACCCCTGCAATGTTGGAGGAGGAGGGGGTGGTGGTGGTGGTGGTGGAGGTGGGTGGGGGTATGTAGGACAAAAGGATGCTATATTTTACCATAAGAAGCCGCGCTGCAACATCTGCACACGTCTTCATAAAAGATTTGTCCTGTTCTGTGACTCCATTCATCCCTGCAGAGACGGAGATGCAGTGGCATGCACAAGTTTGGCCTCGCCTGCTTTGAAACCTTCCTGCAGAGTTTTTCGGCCTTAAAATAATGTTTCCAGACTCATTGCAATGGTAGAAAAATGGTTACTAGGATGAATGGTGCTGCCTGAGCCTGAGCCGGGTCGCGTCGGCTGAAACTGCACGATGTAACTTCCCTGCACGGGTCGGATCACCATGAACAACAACAACTCGCTCCCGTTATCATTTCCGGTTGTTGGTACATTCCCTTTCCGGCTGATGTTACTTGTAAATTTGTTTCGGGACTTGTAAAAGTGTTATGGTGATGTCATTTTGTTTGATGATATAAAAATGTTTTATAAAATGTACATTTGTCTCCAACTTTGTAAAAGTGTTTCAGATTTTGTAATGTTGGTTTGCACCTCCAGGCCACCGTAGATATTGCTTAAAATAATGCAAAAGAGTGTTTCATGTTTAACTCTATGCCTTTTAGAGATCATTTCATCTTCCACTTGCTGAACTGTTTACATTGAACAGGGATGCTCAAACTTTTGCATGATGCCATTTAGGGATGGCCGATACCCGATACCGATACTGGTATCGGGTATCGGTCCGATACTGTTGTAATATACTTATATCGGTATTGGTGAACTTTAGCGAGTACAAGAACCGATACCAGTGCATGCAATTGCTCTGCATGAAGGCCGCGATCAGAGGGTGGCTTTGCATCTTTGTTGTATTTTTTTTTTTAGATATTTGTCTTCCAATTCATTGCATTTTGCCTAATTGTTTGTTTTTTTGTTGTGGTAGAAGGATCGGCATCGGTACTGGGTATCGGCAAGTACTCCGATCCAAGTATCGGTATATTGCTTAAAATAATGCAAAATTTTTCTGAGTGTTTCATGTTTAACATTTTTGTACAGACTGAAAATCATGCAAACTTTTTTGAATGTCTGCCTTTATTATATTATATGTCTGCCTTTATCATTTTGTATTTTATCTTTCCACTTGCTGAACTGTTCACATTGACCAGGGATGCTCAACTTTTTAACATGATGTCATCCCTGCATCATATCGGTTTGAAAATAAGTGGTATCAGGACATCTTTAATGCCATTGTATAGCTACAGTATAAACACTCTAACCGGGATCTGCCCAGTTAGACGCTGTTTCGCTGCTGTCTCAATAAACTCAGATTTAAGGACGTATGGGTTTAAACTGCTGCTGACCTTTACGTTGAAGCCCACTTATCAAAATAAAAGCATCTCCTGACACGCTGACATTTTCCAGCCCGGACCAGCACACATTACTTAAACCATGACACCACTCACCCGCGTGTAAGAAAAAGAAAAAAAAACACCTCCAGCCCTGTGCTCTGTGGGTTTTTTTCCCCCTGAACCATGTCATTATTGCCCCTGGTGGTAGTTAATGGGCTGCCACCTCCTCCCAGCATGCTCCTGGCTGGCACCACCTCTGTTACGTGTGACTCTGCTGCAGCAGCCGCCAACAGCTCCTCCGCTCCCGCTGATGAATCGCCCTTTAATTGTCGGACTTAACTCACACTGTTGAATCTTTTAACGCCGCCGCCGCCCGTCGCCGCCGGGAACGTCTCTTATATCTAAAACCTCGGCTTCGCTTCGGACGCTTTAATACCTCGATGAGAACATGTGTAAAAAGCAGAGCCACGAGGAAGAAACGCTCCTGTTGTTCACATGATTCATTATTGTGTGTTTGTTAGAGTTAGAGACGGGAGACGGAAGAAAAAAAAGGAAAACCCAGTGAGTGATCGTCGCTGTGCAGCTGAAAACATATTTCAACTGAGCGGGACGTGATCCAAAAAACGCTGCTCAAGGCCACGTCCCAACATTTCTCATTACACGGCTGTAAGTGTGTGTGTGTGTGTGTGTGTGTATGTGTTTTGGTTGTACAACCTTGGCCACTGTTGGTCGGAGCCTGACAGAGGCCATTTGTTAGTTTTACGGTTTCATCGGGTCGAGGTCTAATCATTTGTACCCGTCTGCCCTTCACTCAGATTTACTCCACATCGTTTTCTTCCTGAGTGTTTGATCTGAAGGAGGTGGAGGTGTGACTGAAGGTGCACACACAGCACACACACAGGTGGATGTGTTACGATGCATTAACAGAAAGGTACACGGGGGTTTGCATTAACAACAGGACGGGAGCTGCAGCCGTGTGTTACTGTGTGTTGTGTATCTCATGCATCTGCAGCAACTGACACGACACTGACATGATTTGTCAATTAACCAATAGATCATTGTCAATATTCTCTCATTCAAGCTTTTACAACATGAGAAACAAGATGGGAATCAATAGAAATGATACAAATATTAAGTCAAAGTCTCATTCGTGGTAGATTATACAGGAAGAACGACTGTATTAGACTCGTATCTCTGGCCGCTGAGGATCATGGGTATCGTAGTATCTAGAGCCATGGTGGACACGGCCAAAGTTTACTTCTCTCATACAAGACTCAACCTCCAGAGCTGAGACACGCACACACAATGAAGGTAAAAACCCTGCATAGTTCCCCTTTAAAGGAATAGTTCACCAAAAAATGAAATTCATAGTCCAAAGAACTCTATGAGAGTAATAAAAACTAAAACTACACAAAAACCATTTAATCTTCCTCCACATCGTTCGTCCACTGCAATCCAAGTGTCCTGAAGGCAGATAGTCCAGAGTTTACACAAAACAACGTCATTTAGGCAAGTGCAGTCACGTCGAGGCATGGTGTGAACACGAGAGCGTGCACCAGGACTGTTTAGGCTGTAAAAATGTCCTAAATGACGTTGTTTCCAGTAAACTCTGGACTATCTCCCTTCAGGACACTTGGATTGCAGTGGCCGAGCAGTATGGAGGAAGATAACAAGGTTTTTATGTTGTTTTATGGACGTTTTTTGTTTTTTGCGTCGGGCCCTATTACTCTCATATAGAGTGCTTTGCACTACGAATTTCATTTTTTGCTGAACTATTCCTTTAAAGAGGAACTATGCAGGATTTAGTTTTATTGAAGTTTTTGTGTCCGCTGTGTCTCATATAAAGTTTTCGTTGGACTACAAACCGGCCTCCCGGGTCTCCAGATGCTCTTTGAGGAATAAAAAACTTCTCCAGAGTCACTAATGACTGAATTTCATTTTTTGGTGAACTATTCCTTTAGGACGTGCAATGCTGCATAGTTGTGGGCGTGACCAGTTTGAGCGACAGGATGTGTGGCGTGTACATCTTTACTACAAGCAGACAGTTCCAAACATGCCGCTTCCTCTTTGCCCATATTTGGATGAGCTGCCACTGAGGGGGCGGAGCCAGGCCCTGCCAGGTGGGCGACGGTGCAGCAGCTCAAAGAGGAGACGTCCACACTCCTCCTCCTCCTCCTCCTCCTCCTCCTCTGCCCTTTTCCATGGACTCGTTCATTTATTCATGTAATCACTCCTTCACACCCTCCGTCATAATCCCTGTTTCAGCTGATGGAGGCAGCGAGCCGGGTTCACATCCACTCCTGCCTCCTCTTCCTCCCCCTCTCTTCCTCCCTCTCAGTCATAAACTCCTTGCTCATCAGAGACCATTAATTACGAAGGAAGGCACTGTAGCAGGAGCGAGAGCAGAAACGGTGCTCCTCCATCCACAAATTAGAATATCCAGCTCTCCAGGGCACTCGAAAATTAAAATAAAACCCAAACAAGATCAGAACGCGGAACGCCGAGCGGGCTATATTTGGAACAAGGTCTGCCTTTGCTGAATGCTAAAAATTTTCTCCAAACTGTTGCCGCCAGCAGAAAAAAAAAAAAAAAAAGCGCTGGATCCGGGATCACAACGAGCCGGCGTTTACGCCTTAAAAAGACACACACACACACATCTCACCCGCCCGCTACTGTCCTTGAGCACAGATTAATAATTACAGTAATAGTTGTTATTATTGTTATTATTATTATTATTATTAGCGGTACAGTAACAGTAACTAGCGGCGGTCGTGTTCAGCAGTGTTTACACATGAAGCGCCTCTCTCTGACCTCCGCCTCCGTTTCCACGTCTCACACTGTTTCCATTATTCATCCACAGCCCGGAGATTGATGAAAAAGTGATGGGGTGTCTGAGAGTCGCAGACTGACTTTTAAAATATCTCTCACACACACACACACGCACATACACACCAGCCAACCCTGTCCTGTTTTGTTCAGACCTGAACTACACATCCGCCTGCAGCTACAGGAAACAACGACTTTCATTGATCCTGTGACGGTCACAGAAAGACATGATGAACAGGCTATCTCATTAAAGGGATAGTTCAACATTATTTTTTGGCAAATCCTCCTCTCACCATAATCCCTATAGCCATAGCAGTAGGCTCATCACCTTTGATTATCGGTGCATGTTGTTTTGAGATCGGCGGGGCAGAGACGTGAGCTGCTCAGTGAACACAACGGAGGTGAACGGTACGGCAGGTTCCCTGTCCCTCATCAAACTCATCAAATACACAATCCAACAACTCCACAACGCTCTGGTGGACAAGTTGTGACCTGCACATTCACCACACTATGAGATAATCATGAAACATTATGTAACATTACGACACATGAAGCAAATACTCTGAACTACTTGCGCTTTTGATATCACTCAGCCGTGTCTGGAATGTAGTTCCTGCTGCATTTGTCTCTAAAACAACTCTGTGTGGTAACGTTGTGTTATTATCTCATAGCGTGGTGAATGTGCAGGTCACAACTTGTCCACCAGAGCGTTGTGGAGTTGTTGGATTGTGTATTTGATAAGTTTGATGAGGGAAACCAAGAAATCCCATAATAAGCCTCCGTAGCGTAGCTCTGAGCAGCTCACGGCTCTGCTCCGCCGTTCTAAAAATAGCTTGCACCGACAATTAAAGGTAACAAACCTACTGCTATGACTATAGGGATTATGGTGATGGTCATGTTGAACTATCCCTTTACATTTTGCATAGAAAAAACACAATTTCCTTACTTTTATCTATGTAGTAAATGTAAAACACACACACATTAACAGAGAAGCTGCAGTTTGTACGTTTTCCAAGTGTCTGAGTGGGTTTTTTTCTCTCCCGCGGTCCAAACACATGCACAGTAGGTTGATTGGCGCCTCTGTGTGTGTGTTGTTTGTCTCTATAAATATATATTTACTTTAAAAAAAGTACTAATTGAAATCTTTAAACTGTGACCACACACACTGACCCTGAGTCAGACAAACATCACCTCGCTGCACCGTGGAAACTTCCCGTCGTCTCCATGACGCTCTAACGTTCATCTCCATCAGCATCTCTGCTGCTCCTCCCACGCCTCCATCCACACACACACAACGCACAATATGGATAATGCCTTACTACAGTATATTGCACCATATGAATTTCAATAGAGCGCTAATTATGGCATAAATATTCAACATTTTTGAAAAACCTGAGCCTGCAGCACACGCACACACACACACACACACACGGAGCATTAGCATGAATCACGAGGGAGTGAATGAGATAACAGGAGCTGCAGTGTTTTACTGAGAAATCCCGGCTCCTATGGGAACGAGTGACTCAGTGAAGAAGAGGAGTAAAAACTCACCTTCATCTAAACACTGAGGTTTGATATCGTTTCCCCGGAGTGAGCGGGCGGTTGGCGCCGACTGTTTCTAATCAGTGACAAATACCGACAACAAAAACAACAACAACAAACAGGCATTCTACACGTTACGGGGGAGATTGGTTCATACCTTGTTTTCTGTTTTTTCACCTGCAGGGATAATTAGTTTTTAACTTTTATATCACATTTTGTCGGTATAGGTCCCTGCTGTATACACCAATAACCCTCTATAATAGAAAACTAAGTAATCACGTCGCCCTGGATCCAGATGTGGGGGCTGAAAATTGACGGGTAGATAAACCGAATTAAAAAATAATGAATGAGTTTAGTTCCGTAACAAGGAGAGCAGGAAGCAGAGGCTCAGCTGTAGTTTGTACACGTGTAAACCACACACAACATGAACACACTGGTCTGTGGAGCTGGTGTTGGTGGTTTATTTATTTATTACAGATGTTGTGTTTTATAAATAAAAATTCCAAATAATAATTATCAGTGTTTTAAAAAACAAAGATCTGTTGACTTCTTAATACCTTTTAAAAGATTAATTTTTTTCCTCAGAGGAAAGTGAATTGATGTTTGGAGACTTTTCACGACCCTGAATGAAGCTGAGAAAAATAAAAGAGGAAAAAAACAGGCTTTAGACTTTGTAAAGTTTTACTTTTTGTTAAAAAAAAAAAATCTAATTAGTCAACACAACCTTCAACAAGAGGAGATACAACCACGTTTCAGTTAATTAGCCGACGATAGTGGGAAAAAAAAACAACGTAACGTACGAACTGATGACGCCTTATTGCCAAAAAATAACAAATTTATCTTGAAACAGCGCCTCCCAATGGTAGCAAACATGCTGCACCTTGGTTGTCATGATTAAAATGAGAGTTGTATACCTAGAGGGCTGGAATAACAGAGGACGGACCTTGACCATTGGTCAAGAGGAAAGTTGGTCACGCGCCTCCTGGTGGCGGGATATGGGTATTGTTTTAACGTACCCAAGAACTGGCATCTCTGTATTGTTGGTGAAGTGCGGTATTTTCAATAATTAAAGGAAATTTCTAGATTACCCACATTAGTAACGTCATCGTGGAACCTTTTACAGATAAATATTAAATATAAATACCAAAATAAAAAACAAATTGTTTACATTAATGTTACAATCTACTTCACTTCTACTTCTTATAACTTAATGACTTAAGACATGTACAAGCAAAAACACGACAGTGTTCATCAATTTATAAGCAAGTGGGCAACACACATACCATAATTGTAGTGAATAGGTTTTCTGGGCACTTTTGCAATACCCACACCAGCCACTAGGGGGCGCATGAGGCTTAGCACGGGACTCGATGAAAGCGGCGTTACTTTCTGACGAACAGATCGTGATCGTGGGTACAATATACGTAAATTGCAAGTTTAACGTGGGAAATCGAATCATACACTGCTCTCTCCCGTGTTGTGTGTGCGTTTCTCCTGCCATAATCACTACGGCCACTAGATGTCGCCTTGTCAACAAACGTGACAGCAGGTTTTCTGGAGGACGGTCCTGTTGCTGATGTTAATGAGGTTCGTTAACGTCCTCATCTCTCAGGGTTTTGATGTCGAAGCCGTGTCTTTGTGGAGGAGCCGTGTGCGGCAGCGACGTGTTGGGTCGTCTTGTCGTCTGATCTGTGTGACTTGTTGCTGGCTGTGCAGGTTCGGTCTGGACCCGCGACAGCCTTTGTTGTGCTTTTTCAACTTGGCAGTTTGATCGTTAACGAGCTTTAGTCGGCTGCCAAACACCAAACACCACCACCTCCGCTCCTCCTTTTTCCTATGCAGCATTTTTTAAAATACGCTGAGAGGGAGAGCTGAAAATAGAGAGCTACTTGTTAAAGTTTCTCCTCTGTGTGTGTGTGTGTGTGTGTGTTTGTGTGTCTGCTGCTTTCAAAACACAGAGGGCTGATGAAACGAGGGGCGAGGGCTTTAATAAAGCCAGGTACATTTATAGCCCAAATAATCTCACGTGACGCAGCCGTGTGACATTTATCTGGCGCTGATGCTGTTACACGGTCAGTAAACACTGACATTTATCACAGCATCAGCATTAGCCTCACGCGCCTGACGACTTATTTCATTTTTTTTTTTTTTTTTTTTAGGAGGGGTGGGTGGGCAGGGGTGTCATCTGCGTTAATCCGAGCCAACCAGGTCAGTCGTCAGGCGGAGAACAAACCGCTCAGACTTGCAGACTTTTCCAACATCACTGGGAGTAGATCTTAAATTTGATGATCCGTCTTCAAAGAGAGGAATAATTTAGGACGGTCGGCGGCGGCTGAGGCTCCATCCTCTTTCACTTTACCCTCCTCTCTGATCCTCTAACTGTCTTGTACTGGATCTATACTGCATGCTCGGTGAATCTGAGCCCTGCCTGCCCAAAAAAAAAGAAAATTCACACTCATATCAGCTCGTTCTGGTCCAAGTATCAAGCTCTGGGACACTCAGTGCATCAATTTACCAACACTCAGAACGTGGAGCGTCCCCGGTGCCATTAAACTAAGATGAGAGGCTGCATGATGAGGATGTTAGATGAGGGAGAGGAGGGGTGTTGAGTGAGCGAGTGCAGGTATACGGCTGAGGTTATCAGCAGATGTATGATTGAATTCAGCCCCTGAAGAACAGAAGGCTAATACACATGCCTCTTTCCCCCCGGTAGCACTGCTAAATTGCTGCACCGACAGCTCTGCACTCTCCACACCTCTCAACCAGCGACAGGGAAAGAAGAAAAAAAAAGAAACCTGGTCTGAGGCCAGACATCAATTCCAACTCCAAGAGGAAGTCCTGGTAATTAGAAAGTGATATTTTTGGCTTTTCTGAGCGCAGGACACGTCCTGAAGGTGAGTAATTGGTATCATTGAGTGAACAGTGGGACAGGATGAGTCAGGGATCGAGATCTATTAGTGGCCACTAATCAGTGTCTCACACTGGGGCTCTGGGAGGCGGCCAGCTGGATGACTGCTGCCTCTGCTTTGTGCTGTGTCACAAAGCAGCGACAACATAAATACTTGCAGCAGCAGCAGCGATGACTGTACAGAGCCGCGCCGCGCCGGAGGTGATCGGATCGGCGCAGAAACGGTTAAAGCTATCGCACGTAACGACCGTTTCATCCGACTGTCACTCTGCTCAAATGGTGGGAATCTCATTTTCAAAAGGAAACTCTTTCAGTATTAATATATTCAACGCAAAACATTTGAGCTGCAACTAGGGCAGCCCTGAGTCTTTGAAATCTGACGAGCATGATTCATTTATAAAATAAATAGTGGGACAGAAAATCAGCATCTGTGTATAAATATCAATGACAGAGCCAAATTACTGTTGCAACAAAGATGAAATGAAATATAACAATTCTTTCTTTTTCACGCGTTCGGGTAGAGATGAGATGAAAAAAAACATCCTTCAGGGTTTCTTTTCAGACACAACACGACGACTTTAAAGTCGTCTTTCTGCAGGAAGTTTGAGATTATAAAGAAAATATTCATTTGATTCAGGGAGAGCGTTGAACACACTCGGGATGAGATCTGACAACGACACAATTACCAATATAATCCGGTATGAAGGTATAGTAATTTAAATTCTGTTATCTCAAGTCAACACCCCAAAACCCTGAAGATTTTATAGTAACTTGTGTTGAATTCATTTAATCAAAGAATTGTGACTCTTGATTGAAGTATTTTCTTTTCACATTTTCTTCTGTTGCTTCATTTTTAAAGTACAGAAACTCAGAGTTGTTGTATAAGAGACAGAAAACAATGTGTAGCAGGAACAGCTGCAGCTCTTAGTGCAACTAAACCTGAGATGATGAGTCGACAACTCTGTCAACCAAAGAAAACAATGCTGGACTCCTCTGGTAATCAGTTGTGACATGTGAAAACAAAGACTGATGCGCAGTATTTTAGTATTTGTACAAGTGCAACGCTAATGAAATCTTTAATGAAAACCGTGACAGCACATTTATCAACATCTTGATGAAGACGAGGCAAAGACGAGACAGAAGTGATGTCATTGGAAGATAACTGTCCTACTAATACATCAAATACATCAAAGTCAATTCAATAAAACCTAAAAGGAAACTATACGTCTTTCTCTGAATGTACTGTTCTGCACCAGTCTCGGTGAAAACCTTACGTACGACTGCAGCGACAGAACAAAAAGATCATGATGCAACACAAGTTGACATTACGATCCACCTCGCAAATATATAGAGACAGAGAGAGAACATGTATGATGTTGCCAGGTTGGATCAGAGATAGAAATCACAGGGAATAAGATCACAAACCTGAAGAGACACATCAGAGTCCATAATACAGAAAACGCTTCTCTTAAAGTCATTTTTTGTCCTTGTCCTATTAAACTAAAGCAGCAGTATAATGTTTATTTGTCTCAAACCTGTTAGCGTCTCAGGGTTTTTGGATGAAGTGCCTAAACAGACCTACCCAGAAATAAATCAACAACAGCTCCACAATTATCAGGTCAATATGCATCTTAGTCTCAATGGATAGTAAAGACCTCAGAGAGCAAACTGTAACAGACCAAAAGACTAAAAGACTTTAAAAAAAACCACTATGATAGCAATGATAAGATGCCACTGAATGCATTCAGCAACTGCACCAAAGTAGATGAGAATATGACAAAGCAAATAGATGGTATAAAGGTTTCAGTGAGGACAGCACCAGGCAGACTGACTCTATGGCCTTGGCCACTTGGAACTAATATTGTTTCCACAAAATGCACTTACAGTGTTTTTTTTTTTAGTGGCGTTAGAGGTGATTTATTTTAGAGACCTGAGAAAAATACCACCACAGCATTTTAGTAACTTTTTCATACAGTACCAAACTATAATCTAAAATTGAAAGGAAATCGGCGATCTGTTGTTTTCTTGGCGATTGTAAACAAACCCATTTTTGATTGATCCAAAAATCTGTTTGTTTTGTTTTCAGGAATATCTGTCACATGACGGTGTTTCACCAATCAAATGCAGCCACTGGCGATGTCCAATCAGATGGAGAGAGGTCGTCATATGACCGCACACAAAATCTTTGTGGTAAACAGAGTGGCCACTCCGCCTCAAATTTGAGGAAACATGTTTAGCGGGTGTTGTGGCTGTAAACCAAAACAACTAGTATCGCTCCGATTAAATCAAACCATTGCTAAACACAATGCATGCATCAACAGCGCACGGTAAAAGCCATACTAAACCATATCAACCAACACGTGGAGCGCATGCTCCGGTCCTAAACCAAACGATCGTTCAATCGGCGATCTCCAGGGGTGGCGATTGGGACGATCTGAGAATGTCACGATCGCCCAACCATACTAAACCAACCCAAACTAAACCATACTCAGCCACACCATACAATAGCCAAACCATAAACCAAACAACCATACTAAACCAAACTATACTAAACCAAACCATTGTAAACCAAACCAAACCAAACCATATTAAGCCAAACTAAATCATACTTAACCATGCCATACTCAGCCATACCAAACCAACCCAAACTAAACCATACTCCCAACCTTACCATACTAAACCAAACCATATCATACCAAACCAATCCAAAACCAAACCATACTCCACCAAACCAACCCAAACTAAACCATACTCTCAACCAACCAAACCATATCATACCAAACCAAACCAAAACCAAACCATACTCTACCAAACCAAACTAAACCATACTCTCAACCAACCAAACCATATCATACAAAACCAATCCAAAACCAACCCATACTATATCAAACCAAACCACACTAAACCATACCACATTAAAGCTAATACACTGAATGGATGGATCTGGTCTATTTGCTGCTAAACACACAGTCCTGTTTCTAACCCTTTCCTCCACAGCTGTGTCATACCTGTGTATCGGAGGTGGAGCTGTGTGATGCAGGACTGTTGTTTATGGCGTGTTTTCTGAGATCACAGCAACGACCGGCTCGTATTGCAGGAGTCGGATTGCATTGGGTTTGCTAATGTTGTTGCATCTTTCCAGACTTCATTGTTTATCCTCTTTCATGTCTGGATGTATTGTTTAAATTAATAACATCAGACCAGGCGCTCTCTGTGCCAAGCTGCATTCTTAATCACACAGCCTGTCACTTTGTGCCTTATTTTCATTTTTATTCTCTTTTAGCCCAAAATCACTTGGATGAGTCGTCTTTGTTTGAAACTAAGTTTTACTACTGCACTTGAATATTCAACAACACTTATGTCAACCAGTCCTTTGATGACTAAAAAAAGACTAAAATGTTATTTTTCCCTTTGAGGAAGAAGAGACTAAAGTATCCAGAGTTGTAATGGATCGAAAATGGACCAAAAAAAGAAAAAGAAAAGCCGACTGGACGACTAAAACAAACATATTATATTCGGTATGGACGCTAATGCTTAAGCAGAGCTAGCTCTACAAACGTGACTGAGTGATGAAGTTACACCATTGGTCGGCTGTTGACTGCCCACTGGTCGTTGCTCCTTCAAAATGATAAAGTCCAAACTGTTTTTGTGTTAGCCCATGAGGACTGACTCATTATTGACGCCACACTCAAGTGGCCATTGAAGGAACTGCAGATTTGGTCCAACAAAGACCTGAAATTTGGTCTGACCAAAAGAGGTGGCCTCGATTTGGACTTTTGTAGCTTTAACAGGAAGTTGCGGTGGTTAGCCTCGACACGTTAGCGTACACACTACACCTTGTTGGCCTCTCCCAATGTGGAGCCAGGGCTCACAGCAGAGCTCGGAATCGTCTTCTTTCCAGCCAGTGACAGTAAAGCCTCCACATGATTAGGGATGGGTATCGTTTGCATTTTCATCGATTCCGATTCCTATTTCGATTCCTCATTTCGATTCCGATTCCTTTCGATTCCGATTCCGATACTAATATTATTTAGAAAGTAAATAAATAGATATATGACTTGTCTGCTCATCTGTTTTGTATAAAGTGGCCGTGGTCGATTGGTCACAGGAAAAGAACAACAACATTTGGAACCGTTTCTTGTCAAAATTAAGTGAGAACCAATATGACTGAACAGGAAAAGGCTATAGGGCTTTTAATTTGAAGGGCCATATACAGGAAGTGTGACTCTCACTCACTCGCTGTCAGCTTTGTTGTTGTTGTTGTGTACACGCCACGGTCTCTCTCTCTTTTCTTTCAAAAGCGACCTTTTCCGACGTTGTTCCAGACGTTTCTGGTTAGGAGACTCCGGCGTGAAAGCACGTGTCACTGCTGTTTTCGGGTTATTAGCGATTAGCGGGTGCTGCCGTGCCCCAGTCCCGTCCTAAAGCGCTCCCGCCCGGCGGCCAGTCTCACAGTATCACGGAGCATGATCCTCGGCGGCAGTCAGAGTGGCGCACCGCTGCACGCCACCGACCCACTCAGTCACTTCCCTCTTCATCTACTGTGTGTTTATAGGTGATAAACGGGCAGACTGCCGGTAGTAGCCTAACGGTAAAACCAGAGCAGCGTGTTGATTGAATCTCGGACCCAACACGGCCGGACTCACGAGCATTAATTAATTAATTCACAACCCGACCGCGGGGAAAAAAAGGAAAAAGAAAGCCGGCGGCGACACTGGTTTTGAGACAGTTAACTGATAACATTAATCACCGTTCATCAGCTGTGTGACGTGTGTGTGAGTGACTGCCAGGAACCGAAATAAAGAACCGAAATGCGCATTTTTAAACGATTGTTGAATTTTGGCGTTTCGATTCCGGTTCCAGAATCAGAACCGGATTTCGGGACCCATCCCTACACATGATGAGGACGTTCATCTGAATCCGAACTGGACTCCATTTTAGACCTCATGGTATCAATTCTACGATGTTATCGGTCATTCAATTCTCGAGCCACAAGTTTCGAGTTTTGGTGACTGTCTACAAACCAATCAATGTCAAGTTTAGGGAGACGCAGCATACGTACTGTAGGTAATGAGGACAGGACACCAGAGTGAAACCAGAACCAACCGGATCAAATGTAGACAATGGAACAGAAACACCACCGAACACCTTGGTTTGGACCTTTATTCAGACTTTCCAGTGTGAAAACGCCTCTTGGTGTTGGCCTTTAAACTTTCTTTCACAGTGGTCATTCAGTAAGTAAATACAGGTAAAATCACTGCTCTGTTCTGGATTGTATATGGTTATTAAACCAGGATTTCAGCAGCACAGGAGCAGCTTGGAGATGCTGCTCTCAACGGGCTGCCACTATTTCACACTTTGTCCCTTTGTCTGACAACAGCTTTATTGTCAATTCAGCTGTAATAAAAACTGTATATGTGAGCACGGAGAGCAGGAGAGAGGCAAACAGATAAAAAGGCAGCACACAAATGCGATGCAGGTTGGCCATAAATTAAGATTTGACTCAGTCTCTGGTGGCCTGGAGCTAAAGATGCTGAAGAAGACACGCTGCATCGTCAGGTTCTCTCCCTCTCCACCTTTCTCTCCGTTCGCCCTGAGTTAACGAGGTTTTTAAAAAAGCCGTTTATAACCAGATGGTCTTCTTAAATGCAAATAATTTAATGAAACTGATCCTCTCTCCCAGTGTAGCGTCTAAAAATATCTTTTGCCTGCAGATGGTGTGCTAGCATGATTTGCACATTAGCCCCTTTCTAACTGGCAGCATGTTACGTCAGTGGTCATAAGTCAACTGGTACAGGGGAAAAATGGAGAGGGCCAGACAATTAACAAGACTGATGTGCTCTGAGGAAAAAGTGAAGCAGGAGGGAAATCCACTCAGCTGAGGAGGCAGTTTCAAAGCAGCGCTGTGTGTCTGTCTGAGTGTGTTTCTGCATTAACGTCTCTGCCTGCTTGCTTTTCTCTGTGTGTGTGTGTGTGTGTGTGTGTGTGTGTGTATGCACATTTCAAAGCTTACAGTTGCCTTGCTGATAATGAAATCCCACCACCATGAGTGCCAACCGCTTATACAAATAATACACAAATCCAGAAATACCCAAGAGCCCTGATATCCAAGAACTCATTCCGACACTTAGCGGGGACGACGTTCTTTCAGCGTGGCATTTCAAAAAAAAAAAAAGAAAAAAGTCTTTCATCTGTCAAACCCACGCAGAGGAGGAGTCGGTTTTTTAAAACCTGGCCACTTTGACCCAGCAGATGTGTAATGTCACCGTGCATCAAGCGCAACAACACAACGCGACCGAGGAGGAAACTTTCATATCGTTTCATATAAGCTACGGGAATCGTAAAAAAAAAAAGTCTAAAAAACTCCTCCTGCTTTACCAGATCAACCCCCCACACAGAATGATCCAGTTGAGTGCCTCCTCAGCCCCCTCCTGCATCCCTAATGGAGGCAGACAGACTGCAGTCCACCTCCGTCTCTGCTTGTTATCCCTGATCTCCTCCGTGCTGTTCATGTCCCCCGTCTCCTCTTAGCCCTTGGCATGTGAGGCTGACAGCTCGCTGGGCTCCAAGCCAGAGCTGATACTACTGTCTGCTGTAGGTCAGCCTCCCTCTGGGGGGGCGGGGAGGGGGGGGGGATGCAAACACACCATCACAATACGGTTAACAGGAGGCCGTGCCCCGGTGGCTCGACAGAGTCGTGTTCTTGCAGCACGGCGGGTGTTTGGTGTCTCCTCTTTCTCTCTCTCTGCGTCTTCTCGATGTGGTTTACAGCAAACAACACAACCTCCACAGATGCACAGCTGCTTACTAATTCATCCTCACTCGCTCTCAGCTGCTACTGCACAGTCGTACACTGTGGAACAGCCTGGTGGGTTCAGGCTGCGAGGTGTTGAGGCTGTAGTGTCTCTCTCTAGTATCTCTGGTGATTGTAGCGCTAAACGCATAGGCGCCAATTTATGTGGACGCTGCTTGGAAGCTTGGGTAATTGAGAGCACCCCAGGGAGAGGAAACTGTGGGGCGAGGTTATTGTGAGTGAGTTATAGAGGAGCCATCTGCAAGTTTGATGCTATTGCTCCATGGACGACGTTAACAGCGTTAACAGCTTCTCAGGCTGAAGAAACGCTGGGTGTAGAGAGACAGAAGGAAACCAGGTCTGAGAGTCCAACAGAAGCATGTAACAGCAGGAAACAAAAAGGGAAGGTTAAAGGGGAACTATGCAAGTCTTCTGTCGCTAACCCTCCTCTCCTCCATGTGCAGTCGTTGAGAAATCAATCCATCCACTTTTTTGTGGTCTTGGGTCTTGTCTCGGTCTCGCAATGTCTCAGACTGGCAGAACGAGCCTAGCCTCGTAAACCAGCCTCCCCCGGAAATGCATTCAATTCATTTCTCAGGGAGAGTCTGGCCTCATACCCGTTGTATCCGTTTCGCCGAAACACTCCGCCTACCGAGCCAATCAGTCCCTGATTGGCCAACGTGCTGTGATTGACACAGCACAGGGACAAAGAAGAACAGCGACAACGTGAAACTCAACAAGCGCCAACTTTTCTTGTTTAAGTTCTGTAATTGATGGTATTTCATTTAGAACTTCCCTTACTGCTGTTTTTACCCGCTGTTTGACGCTCCGCCATGTTTGTTGTAGGTGAGTCCAGTCCATGCATTTTTCAGGCCCTGATTGGCCAACGTGCTGTGTCAATCCACAGCGGCGACTGATTGGCTCGGAGACGGCCGATTTCTGGCGAAACAGTTTCAACGGGTATGAGGCTAGACTCCCCTGAGAAATGAATAAATGCATTTTGGGGAGGCTGGTTCTCGGTCAATATCCAGACAGGCTCATTATTTATGGTCAATCACATGCATTTTGTGACACGGACTTGATTTGGTTCTGTCATGTGGAGTAGCAAAATACGGCGTAACTAGTTGAGTAGAGTTGATTTCTGGTCTCGTTCTCGGTCTTGAGCTCAACTGGTCTTAGTCTTGACTTGGTCTTGATACTCTCTGGTCTTCGTAGTGTCTTGGTCTCGGTTCAGGCGGTCTTGACTACAAGTCTATGAGAGCTGGGACACTGGGTCGGAGGCTCTGATCTTACAAGGTTGGTTTTCAGCCAAGAGACGACAGAGAGCCTCCAAGTCATTGATTTAACCAGCACTAGGACTCTGGAGCTGGGAGTTAAGGTAAAAAAAACAATCCTGCATGCGAACACTTTGCCACTAGCTAACTTGTTTGTCAATTGTTTGAAAGGTCCGACACCACCTTATAGCAGCAGAGACAGACCTCGGTCAATAAATCAATAGTGTCCAGTCCAACCTGAGGAGGTTCACAGGAGACACAACAATGTCCGTAAGCAGCACATCGGCTTTGTGGCAATAAAACATACAATTAGCTCTGCGTTTTATTGTGAACTGAACCCGAGTCTCGACTATAAAGCTGCTGCTGTTATACTGTGTTGGTCCGTCTCAGAGAACATAATGACCACCCCCTCCCTCCTCCCCCCTCCTCCCTCCACTGTGGCTCTCAGCCTGAAGCCCACTTGAAATTGAGGATATAAATCTTTCACAACAGCCGAGAAGTTTAATTTTTAAACAAGCGCTCAGTAATTATGTTACTGAAACAAAAAAAAAGTAAACATGACCGTGCATTTGTGGGGAACTAGATTTTCATTAGTGGATTAACACACATCCAGTGAACCAGTGAGTTATTCAGTGTGTGTGGGACTGAATCAAAATAAACTGGTGATGAAGGAACATGTCATCCACTACAGCGGAGCGGCTCAGTGACGTGTTTATAATAATATTAGAAACAGTGCAGCTCTGTGGTTCAGAGGAATAATATATATCAGGCTCTGGATATACACAGACTTGGTTATTTAGATCAGTTAATTGTTGGATTCGGTCTTTATATGGGGTTTGTTGACAACAATATAAATACACGGCGGTGCCAGACTCCCCCTCTAGGCTGCCGCGTAGCGATGCAAACCAGAAAACCGTGTGACATGTCTATTCTGACATAACTGGGTTTGGAAAATGCAAATTAAAAGAAGCTATTTGTAGATTTGGCTTTTGCTACAAAGCTGGCGTTAGCGTTAGCGGCTGTTGACTTACCATTCTTCATGACAAGACGTGACAGCTGTTATAATTCACCCTCTAAGCAGCTACTACTTCTACTACTGGCCGTCCCAGTGACTCGGTATCGGAAAGGGATGCATTTAGCCTGGGCTAGCTGGTTAGCATGCTAACTCCAGATGGGGAAAAGAAGTGATGACGGTTGCTTCCCATCATTGGAAACCACTTTAAATAGCTCTTGGTGAGTAAAGGAAGCAAGAATTATCCTTTTAGACCAGCGTTTCTCAACCGGGGGTACGCACTCAGACCCCTAGTGGTACTTGGTGCAATTGCAACAGGTGCTTAAAACGCTAAAATATCATTTCATTTAGTGACCTTTACAGACCTTTTTACTAAAATAGTGGCCGGCGCCATCATAACGACAACTATGCAGGATTTTAACCTTAATTCTGTGATTGTGATGGTTAAATAAATGGCCGCGACCCGTAATCTCTTGTTGATGACATAAGACTACACAGATATACACATGTTAACACGGTAGATGATAAATAACGTCATCCACCGCTCCATGGATTGATTTCTCACCGGCTTCGTTGAAAATAAAATAATGCACATGGCCAAGAGGAGGGTTAGAGACTTCATTAGTTCCTCTTTAACTGCAAAATTGGTCATATTTTAATAAGAAGCTACATTTGGATTGTTTTAATTCACTCTTGTTTGTCTTTTACTGCATTTCGCCGTTGCTACAAACTAAACGCTGTCTGTGTAGTTTTCATATTCTGAGCCCTTGAATCGTTCCAGTACGTAGAGGGTCCAGTGCCAACGTTGGCCATGTGGTCATAACAAGCAGTGTACAGTTTAAAACACTGTAATGAAAGTTTTATTTCTTCCTCCTAACTGCAGAGCAGCAACGCCGGTCAGTCGACGCCGTGTTGAGTGAGTCCAATAACTGCAGCTGTGTAACAGTATCTTGATCAAATTTGCTTTACGGTCAATGGCATTACTTTGCTGTTTGTTTAAAAAGCCTCTAATGTACCAATCCAGCTTCTGTCCATGTGTGGGTGTGTGTTTGTGTGTGTGTGTGGGTGTGTGTGTGGTTTGTGATTATTTACCCTGGTGCTGATTTTTTTACTTGGTCGGTGGGAGTTTGTGCAGATTCATATTCCAAGCGGCCTGGAGGGAAACAATGGATTTTTCCAGCCTGTGACTGTTTGTGAAGTCCTGCTGTGCTTTAGCCTCTATGTGTGTGTGTGTGTGTGTGTGTGTATGTGTGTGTATGTGTTGTGAATATGTAAAACTGTCTCCAACAATGGTCCATTTCCATTAAAAAGCTATTATAATGGAAATATATCAGCAATATGCACAATACGTCAGAGGAAACAACACTCCGAGTGATCATTTTCATAAAAGCAGTGAAGCTGTATGGTTCCTAAGCAACTGCATGGAGGGGAGGGTGGGGGGGTTTACCACTCTTTCATGGTTTGTCAACAGTGATGGACAGTTTCAATCTAAATACACACAGGTATCTTAATAACAAGGAGAACCGACTTTGCTTTGGCTTTGAAAAAGACAATTACACACTGGATTTTTTTTTCTTTTTTTTTCTTGGCAAAGCTGTAACTCTAACTAGGCCGATGATTTAATTATAATAATACGAGTTACATAATAAAGACCAAAACACAAAATAATAAAAAGCAGCGGTTGGGTTGGGGGGGGGGTTGTACAGACTCCCGACGTCAGACGAGCGCCGAGATAGGACGGGATTGGTTTGTGATCTTAAAGCTATTTGTGAGACAGCTCCGACTCTTTGTGCGAGATCAAAGAAACGAAGAGGGAGAATGTCAGCAGTGACTCAGATTAAAACTTCATTTGGAGACGACGACGACGCTTGGCTCCCTCTCTCTCTCTCTTTCTCTCTCTCTTGCTTTTTCCCTTCCTCTCCGGGCCGGCACAACTTCATTCCAGCATATTCCAGAAAGAGAAAGAGAGAGAATGGAAAAAAGAACGGGGCGCCCCTGCAGCCTGGATGAGATGTACAAACTGATATCAAACCGGCATCAAAGTGAATTCTCAAGCCCCAGATTCTGAGTCACTAGATGCTGCAGAAAAAAAAAAAAAAAACCGAGTGGTACATCCACTTCAAAAAGCTTGAAATTGATTGCAAAGTCAGTGGCGTGGCTCTCCTGAGGTTTCTGCTGCACAAACTTGACACACCTCAGAAAGAGAGAGCTCTGAAAGCATGTGTTACCACCAGAGAGCAGCCAGTGCAGAGTATACACAGAGTCAGCTGTGGCCACACTGCTCCCTGCTTCCTCCCTCCTCCCCCCCTCTCCTCCTCCTCCTCCTCCTCCTCCTCCTCCTCCCTCTGCACGCCTCTGACTCGACTCTGTGGCAAATACAAATTAATTTCACAAGAATGAATAATCAGTTTGCACAAACCATTTGCATTTCAACTCCTCGTCCCCTGAGCGTGTTCAGAACGTATGATTATGAATACGGCCCTCGAGAGAAAGAGAGAGAAAGAGACGGAGGATGGAAAGAGTTGGGGGTTAAGCAGGTTGTGGCTTTTAAGAAGAAGAGGAAGAGGAGGGTTTGAGAGGAGGAGGAGGAGGAGGAGGAGATGAAAGGTGCTCCAGGTGAAGGTCAGCTCAGGTTAGCTGGACGCCGCCGCCGCCGCTCGCCGCCCGGCCGAGACTTTTCCTTTGCCCTACATGACAAACACTGCTCAGTTTGGCTTTTGTCCTCTCTGTCCTCTTACTGCCCCCCCTCTCCCTCACCCTCACCCTCACCCCCCTCCTCACCACCTCCTCCTCCTCTCTGGCTCCTCTCCCTCTCTCTGTGCTATCTTTCTCTTTTTTTTTTGTGGTTCTCTTGGGGCTATGCAAAGAAGCCGGATAATCTTGGTGCATGCAGCCTGCAAGAGTGTTCTGTTCTGCAGAGAGTGAGTGAGCTGGATCACTACAGCGACAACTCACAACACACACACACACACACACACCCTCCAAAAAAAGAAAAAAGAAAGAACCCCTTCTGGTGCATAATGTGGCAGTTTGATCAGAAATGAATGAATGGACGGAGCGTACCTGGCTTGTGGTCCTGTGCAGGTTGGTGTCCCCCTTCTGGCCCGAGACTCTACATGGCACTGGTGTTATTTGTGTCTGCACATGTGTGTGTATGTGCATAAGTGTGTGCATAAGTGTGTGTGTGTGTGTGTGTGTGTGTGAGAAGGAGGAGAGGAAAGAAAGAGAGAGTGCTGAGTGTTGAGGAGACGGGGAGAGTGCACAGTGCAGTGTAGGAGATTGGAGGCAGGGAACTCAATGTGAGCTAAGACAGAGCCTGAGCATCTCTCTCTCTCCCTCCCTCTCTCTCTCCCTCTCTCTCTCTGTGTGAGTATAATCCTTTCCACAGTCTACGGGGACGAGCTGCAAATGAACCAGCGCTCTCTCTCTCTCCTTCTCTCTCTCTCCACTTCCCTCTTGTTCTGTATCTCGGCTTTGCACATGAGCCCCGAGCAGAATTACCCTCCCCATGCCTCCACCTTGCAGTAGATAAGCCAGAGAATAGCAGAGAGCAGTCTTGCCCTTAATGACTGCTACAACTCTATCACGCCTTTCTTTCTTTCTTTCTTTTACCCCTTCTCTTTTACCCCCTCCACCGCTGCGTCCGCGCCGCGCTCGTCAGTGACTCCCGAGCGATTAGACCGTTGCCCCAGCAGCTGCGTGTTGTGTGTTGGTGCTATTTAGACATGCACGCGTGTTTATCGTTTACACAGACACTTAGGACGCGATTATACCTCGGTGTCATTTCCCCGGCGCTGACAGTATTTTGAGTCGGGAGCTTATTTGCGGCTGGTATTTGAAGTTTTGTGTACTCGTTTCTGGCAACACTTTGAGATGCACTATGCAAATGTTGTCAGTGAGTCAGACTATCCTTTATCCCATCTGGAAATGTCTGGCAAAAATATGAAAAACAGGCTCGAACAGTTTGACGAGGCTGAGATTTCTCTAACCGCCTGCAGCTGTCTGCATTATGTAATTAACCCTTTTATAACTAATATCAAAAGGTCCTGTGTTGTATAAAAAGGTAGAAGTCCATGTGTAGTGTGATTATAAAGCAGCTCTAGGTTCTATATTAATACTGTGAAAGTATCAAAGCCTCAGTCCACAGAGAAATGCACACAGCCTGGATTCAGAAACTGAGTCTTAAAACCAGCCGTCAGGACTTCCTGTCACTTTGTGATGTCACAACGAAGCAGGCACCGCCCTAAAACTGCATCTAACCAGAGTGTAAAGCCTGAGAGAGCAGATGTAAAACTATAAAACCACACTAAGAGGGTTTTTGGTCCTTAAACACCACATATATCTTGTTATGGATCAACGCTTCAGATAAGAAAATGTTAAATACGAACCTTTAAATCTTATCTAAAGTGTTTCTTTCCGTAAAAATCTATTATAGCCGCTGTTTCCTAATGTCACACATTGTTCTAGTCCCAGATTATTGGAGCTGTTTCTCATGTTAAATCCAGGGAGGTTGTAAAGCCTCAAGGGGCTGCAGTTAATCAATCAACCAATCAGTGGATCGATCAGCATTAGAAGG
This sequence comes from Decapterus maruadsi, assembly GCA_030347415.2. Taxonomy (NCBI): domain Eukaryota; kingdom Metazoa; phylum Chordata; class Actinopteri; order Carangiformes; family Carangidae; genus Decapterus; species Decapterus maruadsi. The sequence continues at coordinate 2,812,378 of CM064888.1, read as the reverse complement.
TGATGATTGTCAGTGCAGACATGACGATTGTTGATGATTTAAAGGGATAGTTCAACATTTTATCAAAATTGGCCAATTACCATAATCCCTACACTCACAGCAGTAGGTTTGTTAATTGTCGGTGCAAGCTGTTTTTAGAACGGTGGAGCAGAGCCGTGAGCTGCTCATTATGGGATTTCTTGGTTTCCCTCATCAAACTCATCAAATACACAATCGAACAACTCCACAACGCTCTGGTGGACAAGTTGTGACCTGCACATTCACCACGCTATGAAATAATAACACAACGTTACCACACAGAGTTGTTTTAGAGGGAAATTCATGCAAAACCACTGATGCACGTTCCCGTCGGGGGCAGTTCTTCATCAAGCAGTCTCTGCATCAGGTTACAGGTGAGAGTGGTTGGGGGTATGACATCATCATCGGTATTTTGAGATTTTCCCACTCTGGGACCCGTTTCCCCCCCAAAAAAACAACCAAATAACATATTTGCATCTGGAAAAACCATAAAAAACTAATGCGGATTCACTGAAACTGCACCGTATCCATGTGAACGGGCTCTGACTTCGGGCTCTCCTCAGGTATTCTGATGAACGCAGCAGGGTTTGATCTGTTATTGTAGCCAGAATAAGACATTGTGCTCTCTCTCTCTCTATACATACAGTATATATACATATATACACACACATACATACAGCACGCCACCTCTTCATGTCATTCACTTCCACAGCTGCGAAAGCAAATCAGCAGCGTACAGAACAAATTGGATGTGATATTCAGATGTGTTTATTTCCTCCAGCTGAGCTTACACATGCAGATTGTGACAGCGACATCCATCCCTTTAAAACGTGTGTGTGTGCGCGCGGCTGCTTCTGTAGCGTGTGTCTGTGCGTGTTTAGACCGATTTCCTCTTCCTCCGTTGCCCACTCAAACCCTCAGCATTCCTAATTTAGACCGAGTGTTCCTCCCCCCGCCCACACGCTCCGGCCTACTGTCTGAATCCACATCAAACCTCTCGCCTCTCTCCTCCGTGGATGGCTTGCGGGGTTGGAGGGGAAATAAATAAATAAATAAATAAATAAATAAATAAATAAATAAATAAATAAATAAATAAATAAATAAATAAATAAATAAATAAATAAACGCGAGGCCGAGGCGGATTATGAGCGTGTCAAATTGGCAGAATGTATTAGCGTCGCACCGATCACCGTCACATTTTTACCCCCACTATAGTCAATTATCAAGATAGATAGTTCAAACAGATAATAGCCCCCGCGATGGCGCCTGGACCCATTTTCTGCTTAGTGGACAGAGAGAGGGATGGAAAAAGAAAGAGGGATGGGGACGAAGGGGAAGGAGAGTAAAGCATTAGCGATGTTGTGATAGGAAGAAAATGCTACTTTCAGCACGGCTACAATCAGATCGGCTTGACCGAGACAGAAGGAGGAGGGAGGAGGGGGGGTGGAGGGGGGGCAGGGGGGGTGAGGAGGGGGCTATTACTGCAGACTGTCTCTGGATCCAGGCTCCGGGCCCGGGTGGCAGAAATATGGAGGCAGAGGAACAACTTGTCATCCCAATGAAATCATCGTCCAAGGCTGCTGAGGAGAGCGAGAGCCGCACGGAGACGAGGATACGTGTGTGTGTGTGTGTGTGTGTGTGATGCAACTGTGTGTGTGTTTGTATGTGTGTTATGAAACAACAAAGACACACAAAAAAGTATGATGGCAAAAAAAAAACAGTTTGCTGATTATATCGTGTTTGCGTGCGTGACCAAAGCGATGCCTGTGAGCTGTGTTTGCAGATTTGTCTTCCTGCGAACAGGAAGTCAGACCCAATGGATGGAATGATACAAAACGGTCGGAGCGTTTTCTGACCATCGCATTAATCTATTTATTCATTTAACCCTTATTTAAAGGGCAATTCCGGGCAAATTCAACCTGGGGCTCGAGTTTCCTAATAGTTTAGGTCTAAAAGAATAATGCTCCTATTGCAAAATGGGAGCAATTAAAAAGAAAACCTTCAGATTCACTCTTTTGGACCTAAAATATTAAAGGGATAGTTCACCCAAAATTCAAATTTCACTCATTATCTCCTCACCCTCATGTGAGCCCCGCTGTAACTCCGAGAAGCCACGGAGGACTCTGAAACTTCTCCCAGCCCTTTAGTTGACATGAGGGTGAGTAGATAATGAGTGAAATTTGAATTCTGGGTGAACTATCCCTTTACGAAACTAGAGCCCCAGGTTGAGTTTGCCCAGAATAGTCCTTTAAACTTGGAGATACTATTGAGGAAGAAACCTCATTTACAACATAGCCATCTGAAACATACAATGATCATCATCCAAAAAGTGAAAGTTGAACTGAAAACAGAGAAGTGGAGTTAAAAACAGGAGCAGCTGGAGGTGAAAGAAGATGCTGTTATGGATTTAAATTGCCCTCGTGATAAAAGTGTTGATCGTTTTACAGCTGCTGTTGTCGGAGCGAGTGGGCGTCAGCGTCACGTGACGTCCCCGAGGTCCTGGTCCACAATAAGAAAGTGGGTAACGGCGCCACATTTAGCATTTATCAGCAGTAGATGAATATTTGATGCACGCGCTCCTGTGATGTGATGTTGTTATAAATAAAGACGTTTAATTTCTTTTTAGCAATAATTGTAATGTTTCCTGTTAAGACGCTTCTAATCATGTGTTTATAGAGCAGCCTCTAAAACGAGACAGTCACTGACAGGTATGTTTATAGACACATCTGCTAACAAGCTCATAATGACCTGTTATATAACGTTTAATTGATCATATGCTGCCTATAAAAGCAGAATATGGAGATTCACATCAAGTAGTGCCAGGAAGCTTCATTATACACTTAGACAGCTGGACAACACACAACAATCTGCATCATTATACACACACACACACACTATCTGCAGCCAGCTGTTTTAATAATGATGCTGGAACGAAGAGCAAAACTTCAACTTTAAAAACTGGACTTAAAGAAGTCGGACGGAGACGGAGACGAGTTCTCCTTCCTTCAGTGAGGAAGCAACGACAACAACCTTGAAAAACCACTTCAACGTCCAACGTCTCAAACTGTGGCGTCATCAAGATCACACAGAATGTTTTTTAAATCTAAATCTGCAGGTACAGATTATCTTCACCATCATTTTCTCAGTGAAGTCCTGCAAGAGCGGTGAAGCGACTGATTGGACATCGTTTACACAAAGGCAAAGATCTGAGAATATATTTTAAAAAAGGTCAAACAGTACAATCTGTAGCTCAAGACAGGAGACACTGAGAAGTTCGGAGGCAGCAGGAAACAGATTGATGAAGCTGAGTCACTGTGAGCGTCTGCAGAGATGGAGAACCTGCACTCAGGTCTTCTATGGTGGAGTAGCAGCCAATAACAAGAGGTCTGGGCCCAAAGTCCATAAGAGGTGATGGTTCACCATTCAGCCACATGAGACCCTGAAGCTAACAGACACACTGGACTCAGGACACATCCCTGAGACATCCAGCCAAAGTCCAGACTATGAACTTTGAGGGAAATGCGGAGTCTGCTTGCTGAAAAACAACTGTCCCTGAAGGCAACGTGCATCAGCTGTTTTGCATGAATTTCCCTCTAAAACAACTCTGTGTGGTAACGTTGTGTTATTATCTCATAGCGTGGTGAATGTGCAGGTCACAACTTGTCCACCAGAGCGTTGTGGAGTTGTTGGATTGTGTATTTGATGAGTTTGATGAGGGAAACCAAGAAATCCCATCCCATGAGCCTCCGTAGCGTAGCTCTGAGCAGCTCACGGCTCTGCTCCGCGGTTCTAAAAATAGCTTGCACCGACAATTAAAGGTAATGAATCTACTGCTATGACTATAGGGAATGAGCCAATTTGCTAAAAATGTTGAACTATCCCTTTAACGCCAGGAGATGCTGCAAAAGGAGCATCTGCAAACCGTCTGAGTCTGAATGCTTTTGTAAATAACAAATTCCAGTTTTTGATTCTATCTTTTTGTAATTATGGGATGTCGAGTGGAGCCTGACGACGGGCTGTAAATCATCTCCATGTGAAAACGTGCAAACAGCGAAGGCGTGTGAACTCTTTCTGAAGCCGCTGTATCTCTAACAACTCGTATGAAAGAACTTTTCTTCTGTATCAAGCCGCTCTTCTACAATAATGAAATAATTTCCTGCTCCTCATCCCTCCCCCCCCCACCCCCCCCCTCCGCCTCCTCTCACCCCCTCCTCCTCCTCCTCCTCTCTTCATTTCAGAGACCCCATTATTGCAGCGAACAAAGGCTTTTCATTTGAGTGTCTGATCGGGGTTTCACAAGGACCACTCTGTATAATCAGCAAATGAGGAGCTTGTTAAACGCCGCTCGCTGCAATTTACTCGTCAACGCGGCCGGGCGGCGTTTTGTTGTGTTTGCTTTCAGAGGACACGTGTCAAAGCTGTCACGCCGGCTTAAGAGATAACAAAAGAGCAGAGAGAGATCAGAGCTGTCACATAGCACATGTGGAAACACAGAGCTCACACACACACGTACACACACTCGACAGTTGACACATAAACACACGTGATGTTCGCCAGCGGATACGCAGATGAATGTGAAGCTCTCAGAAGGTGGAGAACGTCTATTTATACACATGTATACAGACACGCTGCTCACATGTGGACATCGGAGCGCTGTGCACTACGTTCTGAAGGATTGGACAACACCTAATCTCTGTTACACGACATAGTTTCATTGTTTTTTTTAACCCTTTACACACAAACTACAAAGACAGGGGAGGAGGAATGGAGCGTTACACTGATGCTGCATTCAGGTGCAGTCGGGCAGACGGCCGTCGGTAACAAACCAGATGTCATTGTAGTCACAGAAGTCCAGAGAAAGCCGGTAAAAACAATACGACATCGCCACATATTGTCACATGTATTGTTTTGCCTCGTGCGTGTTTACATAGAGGCTTGGCGGCGAGGTGGAAGTCAGCGAGCCTCCATTCTCCCTGGAGCTGGTTACAAGTCATTGATTTAACCAGCGCTAGGACTCTGGAGCTGCTTAATTGAGGTACAAATCTTGCAGAGTTCCTCTTTAACATCCGACACTAAAAACCCCATGAAACTTCCAGATTAATGAGGAGACGCTGTCTTTGTTGGGAACGATCTCACTGTGAAGCAGCGGCAGCTCTGGACTGAAACAACGCAACTTATATTCAATTCTCATTTTAAAACATTGTTGTCAAGTGTGAATTTGAATTAATCTATAAACATGATTTATATCCCAGCTCTAGTTGTGACCTGCACATTCACCACGCTATGAGATAATAACAGATTATTTTCGAGGTAAATTCAGAGACTGCAGTTGAAAACTTGTCCCTGAAGACAACGTGCATCAGCGGTTTTGCATTAATTTGCCTCTAAAACAACTCTGTTTGGTAACGTTGTGTTATTATCTCATAGCGTGGTGAATGTGCAGGTCACAACTTGTCCACCAGAGCGTTGTGGAGTTGTTGGATTGTGTGTGAGTTTGATGAGGGAAACCAAGAAATCCCATGAGCCTCCGTAGCGTAGCTCTGAGCAGCTCACGGCTCTGCTCCGCCGTTCTAAAAATAGCTTGCACCGACAATTAAAGGTAACGAACCTACTGCTACGACTATAGGGGTTATGGCGATGGGCCACTTTGCCAATATGTTGAACTATCCCTTTAAGTCAGGAGGTTAGTGGATGAGAATCTGCTCTGATCCGACCTTCAGAGGGCGACGCCGTCACCTCGCTGCCCGGTGTTCAGTTACTCCGTCTGCACACGTTCATTCATTCATTCAGCTCCAGACGGCTTTGATAAAATCTTATTGGCCCTGGATCGCAAACATAACACACACACACACACACACACACACACACACGCACACACACAGAGCCAATGTATTAAGTCAACACGGAGTCCGACTCCTCATCCGTGCAGTGTAACTCTGTGGTTTAAGTAAATAAGACTCCATATCCCCGAGTCTGAGCTGTGAGCTTTGCATCCGGCGTCGGAGCAAACAGGTGAACCGGTGCATCGTCGTCGTCGTCATGGTGAGCCTGCAGCACGATCCAATCTCACACAGATAAAACCTGCAGACGTGACGATGAATTTCCTACAATTTAAACAAAGACACAAACTCCTGGCTCGTCTGTCACAAACACACACACACACTCGTCCTACCTGTGACAGTGTGTGTGCTGATGTGTGACAGTAATGCTATCTGATAGGCTGTTCTCTATCAGAGATGTCACTGAAATAGCAATCCCTTATCAAGGACAAAATGTTACAGCTGCTGCTGCCGGGGGGAAAAAAAAAGCAAAAAAAAGTGGAGATGAATATCTGTGATTCAGTCTTTCAGGGAAACTTGTCAAATTAGACTCTGAATGTATTTCCCTCTGCACTAGAAACCCCAGAATATGTGATGCAGCCGCTGGAAGACCTTGAAGTAACCTCCTCACGCTCACACAGACACACAACATACTGCAAAATCCACATCCCCAGGACGGCTTTTAAACGCTTCTCCGATGGCGTCTTAAAAGCTCCAACAAAGGCCGTTTGAGGTAGAAACAATCAGAACATGCTTTTATGCTGCACAACAGGAAAAACACAAAAACACAAAACAACACACAGCAGCCGATGGAGAGGCGCACGCAGGGTGCATCTGTGTTTTTAATGCTGCTCGCTGATCGACCCACCGCTGAGGGAGAGGAGAACCGTGAAGGCTGCAGACGGAGAAGACGATTGGCTGCTGAATCAGACGAGATTCGACACAACACACACGCACACATACACACAAGTGGGAACCAGGCAGCGGCTCCAGAGGAATATTAAAAGTGCAAAGGCAAAAAAAAAAAAAAAAAAAGTGCAGATGTTTTGTCAAGAGAAACAACTTTGACAAAGTCAGAGAAACTTTTCTAGGAGTTTTAGAATCTGTAAAACCTTAATATCTGACCCCAGAGCAGCGAAAGCAGCGCTGCAACGACGACAGCTTCACATTTGCATTGTTCTGGTGAGCCGACGTGACTAACAGCAAACGGAGCGGAGCCATTAGCGACGACGGCGTTAGTCAGACGGTGTGGGTTGCTGCAGGTGACCGGTGGCGAAGCGGAGGATTTACTGGAAACTCTCAAATAAAAGACGACGACTTTTTAAAATAGATTCTGGTTCTGAGCAAAGAAAAGCCACGTCGGGTCTATTTCTACTTCTACTCTAACCTGTCATGGATGTATAAAACCTCTCAAAGCCCCAGAAATTCGTCGTCAATCTGATTAAATGAATGTTATTCGGTCTGTGTACAATGTATACAGATCTACTTTCCTATTACCTGCAAACGTCAATACGTGACTCCTGCGTTCTAGGCCGTGCATGCGCAGAATGAATAATCCACTCTATTCAGACGTTTACATCAAGCTGATTATCAATCGGCATAGACATGACGCCCACACCTCTGGCCAATCTATTTAAAACATGAGAATATCCTAAATACAAGAGGCCAGGATCAATAATATTAGGTTAAGTTTTAGTAATTGGTGTTTTAGTCAAAACGTAGAATTCAATGAGACAATTAAAGAATCATAAAGAAGAAACACATTTAAAAAGCACATTGGCTCATCAGGCCCTGCTCTGGTTTATGTGTCAGCACCGTGTGTGTGTGTGTGTGTGTGTGTGTGTGTGTGTGTGTGTGTGTGTGTGTGTGTGTGTGTGTGTGTGTGTGTGTGCTGTGGCTGTGGCCATGAAATAATGTATAATTGCTGTGAAAGTGGTGAAAGCTGCACCGGCGTCTGGTGTGCAGACGCCCACGCTGGCAGACATGAGGTCATTATCAACACTTTACATCCACAAACTGTCAATCGCAGGTAAAAATAAATAAATAAATAAATAAAAAACCTGTGACGCAGTGTTGTTTTTTTCAATTATTAAGCTGATTTATGAGAGAAAAGCAGCCGGTGTCTGTGTCGATGCGGCTCAGCTTGTGGAGGCTGAGACACTAAAACACTGACAAAAACATAAAAGGCTGCTTCACAGTTTATCCGCCTTTTCCTGCTGCTCTTTGTCAGATTTGTTTCTATCCCACATCATTTGTCTTCATACAGGAGAGGATTTGCCTTTAAGAGACACCGGGTTATGTTTATATTTATATATATATATAATCTTAAATGCTGCGTGACAGTCATCAGGTTGGACATTTTCTCCTATACACAGCAGCAGCATCCACCTCTGCTCTTCTCCAGTCCTCACACGTCTCTCTGTGTTTGTCTAATGTCAGACTGAAAGGTAAAAAGGTGGAGGCAGGTTGTAGAGAGACATTTAAAGGCCCGTACGTCCTCCGACATGTTAGCGCTGGTGCGAGATAAAAGTCAGCCGAGCCCCGAGGCCGAGGCCGTTGGAGTCAGGAAGAGTTAAAGTGGATGGATTTTTAAAGATGCTCCGAGATCGTCCTAGAAACAACAACAACATGAGGCGATGCTGCATGTTTTTTAAGCACAAACACAGAAAACAAGCAGGTGTCGACTGCAGCCATCGGAGTATATGCCATTCCAAATAAAAATGCATCATGTAAACATTGGAAAATTTGAAGTTGGGTGGTTTATGCCGGTCGATGTTCGGATCAAAATCCATGTAAAACGGTTTTTTCTTCAATTGGCCGCTGCTGTTATTTGAAGGTCCAGCTGTAGCCAACCTCCTCTCATAGATCACAGCAGGAGAACTACAAACTGCTGCGCTTTGCTGCCTAATTAAAGGAGACATATTCTGCCTCTTTTCCACAAATTAAAATAGTTCCCCAGGTGTCTTAAAGATGTGTCTGTGACATGCTGTGGTCAAAATACCCCGAGGATCAAACATCACAGCTCTTTTCATCCTCTCTAAACAGCCCTGTTCAGAGCGGCTGGTTTCAGTGCCTGTCCCTTTAAATGCAAATGAGCCACTGCTAGCCCCGCCCCCTTCTACCGGTACCAGGTAGGGGTGGGGTTATGCAAATTCGAAAACTAATGACATCACTGTAAGACGACTGAGGGAACAGCTGGTAAAACCACATGGTTTTCAACCTCAGGAGCCTGAAAATTACAGATTTTTTTGTCAATTCTCACATTTCGGGGCCGGAAAGGCAAGTTAAAGTAGAAGTAAGGAGAATGTTTAAGTCTTAAATAGTTCTATCGTCCGACAGCAATCACTTATATAGAGTGTTTGGTCCGAAAGAGACAACGGCATAAAGGGGCAGTCCTCTCTGTGTGTGCACGTGAATGTGGTGACGTAGGGACGAGGGCGGGGAATGCTAACTCCATCTGCAGACAGGAAGTTAGCCAAAACGACTGGATCGCTTACTTCTGCTTTAAAGACCCAGATATACGTTTAAGAGCCTTCAATTTTCATAATATGTGCCCTTTAAAGAGTAACGTCTGCAGCACATGATATAGCCTCGATTTATCAGAATGATTAGAATCAAACGCAGATGTAAACACAGCTTGTGTTGTGAATGCAGCGCAGAGCCAGTGAGAGCAAAAAACTCTCATCATCATCATCATCACATGAGAGTTTTGGATGCTTCAGTGAATAAATCAGGTGACATGATGAGCAGACGGGGCTGCAGACGGCTGATCCGGGGTCAGCTCTACAGAGCCACAAACGAGCTGAGATTCACGGATAACGACTCTCAGCTGTGTCAATGTTTTAGTGCTTCATCTGAAAAGCCAAGGTCAGAGTTGTTTAATTATACACTTAAGCTGCTGGATGAAATGAAATCACGCCCTATGCTGCATAAAGTCCGACCGTAAAATAAAAAAATAACACAACAACGAGCTCATTTTCCAGCGATGAATCGAGGCTCCGTGCTGGAGGCTGCAGGCCAGAGTCGCTGCTGCTGCTGCTGCTGCTGCGCTCACACAAGTGTCCTTCAACACAATCTGAATCTCTGCCAGATCCACAGGTGCTGCTCTCAGCCTGCAGCAGCCCACTCAGACGCCAATCGTCTCAGGAGCCACTGCAACCCACACACACACACACACACAACCGGCCCCCACCTCCCTCCCCCTCTGAACAGCAGGAGTATCTGTATTCGATGAAGTCGTGTGTTCACAGATTGAATGTGACACCGCTAAGTCCAGTGCATGTCACTGAAAACGCCCTTTTAATTTCTGAGCGTGCACCTGACAGATGCTACTCACCCATAATGCACTGCACACGTAAGAAATGGAGACACAGCTGCAAAAATTATATATATATATATAAATAAGGTTTTAGATGAAGGTAAAAAAAAGGGGTTCTGCTGCAGGGCTTCGGACTAAATGGAAGCATTTTGACCCTAAAATTTGAGACAGAGTTGTTTTATAGGTAAATGCAGAGTCTGCTTGCCGAAAAACTGTCCCTGAAGGCAACGTGCATCAGAGGTCTTGCATGAATTTCCCTCTAAAACAACTCTGTGTGGTAACGTTGTGTTATTATCTCATAGCGTGGTGAATGTGCAGGTCACAACTTGTCCACCAGAGCGTTGTGGAGTTGTTGGATTGTGTCTTTGATGAGTTTGATGAGGGAAACCAAGAAATCCCATGAGCCTCCGTAGCGTAGCTCTGAGCAGCTCACGGCTCTGCTCCGCCGTTCTAAAAATAGCTTGCACCGACAATTAAAGGTAACGAACCTACTGCTATGACTATAGGGATTATGGTGATGGGACAATTTGCCAAAAATGTTGAACTATCCCTTTAAATCTCATCTACATTGTATTTTCCATTACGCTATCATGGCAACAAGTATCACATTTTAATATTGATCACTGATGAAGTGACCACAAACTCTCCCCGACTGTCACAGCCAGTAATTATTCAATCATCGCTGATTGGTTCCCTGTCGGTCGATTAATCAATTAGCGGAGCGTCGCGGCCGAGGCAGCGGGTTAAGTGCGGTCAGGAGTCGGAGACGCTTCCAGGAGACAGCCGGAGGAGACGTAACGTTTTAATAAAGTGAAGTCATTTGTCATCTGAAGCTTTTCCTCCCGACGCTTTGACAAATTTATGAAGCCGGCGGCGGCGGTGGCGTTGTTGAGAGCGGCGGCGGCGGCGGCCTGGCGGCGACTCGCTCCTCCGAACATCTCGGAAAATGTTGTGTTGACTCATGAAAGGAGTCAAAGGTGGAAGCATCAAGGACGAGGAGCCGGCAGCGGCGGAGCCTCCGAATGTCAGAGTGCAAAGCGTCTCTCGAGGGCGGAGGAAGAAGAAGAAGAAGAAGACATCCCTGAATCAATATTACAGTCAGCTCAGCCTCACCTGGAGGCGCCGTGGCAACCGCATCAATCAGCCTCCCTGTGATGCTGGCCCAGCTTCCTGCCTCTTCATCTCCTTCACTTTTCCCTCCGTCGCTCCTCCGTCTCCTTCCACGTGTCGACAAGTTTGATCAGGCTGATGTGGGAACTCTGACAGATCCTCCTCCTCCTCCTCGTCTCTTCTCCTTCCCGCTCCGATTCCCAGTCGCTCCGGATGCCAACGAGCTTGATCCTATATACTATACCCACCTCCACCTCCACCTTCTCCATCTTTCCTTCCTTCTCCCCTCCCTTTTCCTTCGTTCCTTTTTGACCCAATACATATGATCTGTTCCCTCCATCTTTCTTTCTTTCCTTTTCCCTTCCATCTTTCCACAATCCTTTTTCCCTTTGTCCATCCACCTGTTTCCTTCCTTGACCTAATCTGTTCCCTCCCTCCATCTTTCTTTCCTTCCTTCTCCCTTCCTTATTTCTCTGACCCAATTCACCTGATCCGCTCCCTCCCTCCATCTTTCTTTTTCCTTTTCCCTTCCTTCTTTCCACAATCCTTTTTCCCTTCCTTCTTTCCTCCCATTCCTTTTCTCCTTTCTTTCCCTTCATCCATCCTTCTGCTTCCTTCCTTGACCTGATCTGTTCCCTCCCTCCATCTTTCCTTCCTTCCTAATTTCTTTCCTTTACCCTTCCTTCTTCCCACAATCCTTTTTCCCTTCCTTCTTTCCTCTCCTCCTTCCTTTCCCTTCATCCATCCTTCTGCTTCCTTCCTTGACCTAATCTGTTCCCTCCCTCCATCTTTCTTTCCTTCCCTTTTCCCTTCCTCTTTCCTTTTTGACCCAATTCACCTGATCTGTTCCCTCCCTCCATCTTTCTTTTCCCTTTCTTCTTTCCACAGTCCTTTCCCCCTTCCTTCCTTCCTTCCTGGCCCAATCTGTTCCCTCCCTCCATCTTTCTTTCCTTCCCTTTCCCTTCCTTCTTTCCACAATCCTTTCCCCCTTCCTTCCTTCCATTTTGACCCATTCTGTTCCCTCCCTCCATCTTTCTTTCTTTCCTTTCCCCCTTTCCTTCCTTCCTTCCTTCCTTCCTGGCCCAATCTGTTTCCTCCCTCCATCTATCTTTTCCCTTCCATCTTTCCACAGTCCTTTCCCCCTTCCTTCCTTCCTTCCTTCCTTCCTGGCCCAATCTGTTCCCTCCCTCCATCTATCTTTCCCCTTTCTTCTCTCCTCCCATCTTTCCCTCCGTCTCTCCTCCGTCTCCTTCCACATGTCAACAAGTTTGATCAGGCTGACGTGGGAACGCTGACAGATCCTCCTCCATCCCGCTCTGCTTCCCAGTCGCTCCGGAAGCTTGATCCTACACGGTATACCCACCTCCACCTCCACCCTCTCTGAACCCTCCTGGGGAGCCGGGGGGGCCGGAGGGGGGAGGCTGTGTGACATGACTCACGCAGCACAAAGAGATAAAGTTTGAGATGTTCACGCGGCGACCGACTCCATCGTCTGCGTTTCTGTTCAGATTTAATCCTCCGGGCGGATGTGACAGGCCTCACATCCAACGACGCCGACAGGACAGGATTGTGAAGAGAAAAGAAACATCATCTATCTCCCACCACGCTCACAGCACTCCAGTCTTTTCTCTCTGTCTGACACAGATTTGTGCAGAGTGGAGGCTGAGGAGGCTGAGGAGGGGAAGGCACGGCGTAAATCAATACTGATTACAGATAGTGAAGACCTCCATTTTGCTCCGTGCCAGCCGTGCCGTGCCGTACAGTCGGCTCAGCCCGCAGCGACGTGCCTCTCCTGTGTTATCACCGTGTTCGACTCACAGAGGTAAGGAGCTGATATTCGGGCAGATAAAGACCTGCTGATCTGTTGGAAGAAAGAAAGAAAGAAAGAAAAAAAAACCCAGGCGGTCGTTTAAGAGAAGCCGTCACACTCATGTGGAGCCGTTCAAACACTCGCCACACAAAGATGGCAGCTCGTAGATACAGTTACACCGACCTGTGATCAGCTCATGTGTGGAGGCCGGGTGCAGATTGAAGGTGGTTGAAAGCAGAGGCGTTAGTGAGCCGAGCACCGGCTTCGGGCCCCGAGACCATTATGAGGGCCCAAGAAGGGGAATTGACTTTTTAAAGAGAGAAATTCTGCATAATTATTAAAATCTTTAATTTTTGCTGTTTATTTAAAACCAAAATTGTAAAAAAGCAGATGATTCCTTCCTTCCTTGACCCAATCTGTTCCCTCCCTCCATCTTTTCTTTCCTTTTTCCCTTCCCCTCTCTTCCTTCCCTCGTCCTTAGAAGACCAAATTGACCTGATCAGATGATTTCCCTTTTCCCTTCCTTCTTTCCACAAGCCTCCTCCCCTTCCTTCCTTCTGTCCTTACTTCTTCCTTCTTGATCCAATCTGTTCCCTCTATCCATCTATCTTTCCTTTATTTCTTCCACCCTCCATCTTTCTTCCCTTTTCCCCTTCCTTCCTTCCTTTTTGATCCAATCTGTTCCCTCACTCCATCTATCTTTCCTTCATTTTTTCCTCCCATCTTTCCCTTTGTCCTTCCTTCCTTCCTTGACCCAGGAGGACAACAGGAGCTGGGTAACAACACGCCAGGCTGGGATGATTTGTAGACCAAAACCTCGACAGATTGGAAAAATGAACTAAGTTTGTAGGTTAGTAAATAATCAATAATCAGTTTTATTGGCTGCAGGGCCCCCAAAATAAGAAATTGTGCTTAGAGCTCCGCGGAGGCTTCGGCCGGCTCTGGATGATCGGCCACATGAACGATCAATACCTGGTGAGATGTTTCAGAGTTAAAACTTTAAACAACAGAGAAAGTTAGACATTAAATAAAAACACTGATTGGACCAAAATCAGATCAAACTCATTGGATAAAAGTGTCGCAAACAAGACTCTAAAGACTATAAACCTGACCAACCCTCAGTGGCGCTAACGCTACAGCAGCTGCTGCAAACACCTGCTCAGCTGGGACAGATGTTCCCATGGGGGGGGGGGGGGGTGTTCATGCTGCTGTTGTGCCAACATCATGACAACTGGACATCAGCTCAGAGGGAAACTACGATACGACTTCATCAACAAACACTAAATATTTAACTTCACACAACTGAACAGTGAGAGGCTCCACCTGGTGGCACAACGAGGAACTGCAGCACACTCACACACACACACACACACCCTGCAGCGTCACATCACAGATTTTTTAACTGAAATATTAATGCAATGCAAATTAATCAATAAATACTTTCACACTGGCAGTGAAAAGTGAAAAAAAGTGATTTTTGCTTTTATTTTGCAGCAGGAATTATTTATCAGTTAGTCAATAAATATAAAATCGATCTGCCAATGTTTGTTTTTTTCTAAATTCTTATTATTGTTGCTTTTCCACAGAATATTTTCAAAGTTATTTGTTAAACACACAACTGCCGACTGATGTTTTTGATTCATAATTAACTACTTTTTTACTGTTTTTACAAAAATACGTTATTACAATGTGAAAATCAAACAAAAACTGCCTGCACGCTCCATTTAAATGTGATTTTCATGATTTAATTAATTAAATTTCTGGATTATTATAATTTATTCTAAGGCGAGTGGATGCACAGTAGCTGCATTAACAAACAGACCTGGTTAGATTAAAACCAGTTCATATCTGTGACGTTAATCTCCTGCATCACTGAGCTGCAGGGTTAGAAACACTGAGGCTGTTTTTGGGGATACATTAACGTTTTCAGCTCTGCTCTATAGCGCCACCCTGCTGTCAAAGACCTGAAGGTTCATTCAGGGACCTCATGGGGATTCACAGCTGCTGCAGTTGAACAGGAGGACAGTTGTTGTGATCTCAGATGGATCGTCAACACAACAACACTTTGGTCTCATCATCACAGACTCCGAGTCGAGGATTCACCTCTCAGACAAACAGATGTGCACTTGTGCGGCTCGACTGTGAATAAAACATGAGGCGCAGATGTAAAAAAGACCCAACAAACCCAACAACATCAGCGTTCAGGAGATAAAAATCAATGCCCTGTTTCAGATAAACATGTTTACTATGCAAATGAGTTTGTGTTGTTCCAGCTGCTCTCTTGTTTTTTTTTTCCACAGTCAAAATCTCCTTTTTAAAAACCAGCAGCAGCAGCAGCAGAGACTGACTGTCTCTCTCCTCTCTCTCTGTCATCACTGTTTCCATCCCTTCCTCTGTGGCCAACAACTGCAGCCTCTGTAAATCCATCAATAGCTTCTCTCTCCCTCAGCCTGCCCCAGATGCCAACCACAGAGAGCCAGAACATCAACAGTCTCCCATCGGCACAGGCAGTAAACAAGCGATGCTGATGCTGATGATGCTGATGCTGCTGCTGCTGCCAGACGCAACCCACACCAGCCAGACGCACGCTCTCAGACACTCAATCCTGTCGATATCTGCGCTAAAATGCAATTCAAAAAGACACTTCTAATGCACTTCAGACGGGCTGCAGTCTTCAAAACTGATTATTCCAACAGGAAGCCGCTTCAACTCACTCGCCCCAGATTCTCCACCACAACAACACAACAACCTGCAGAAGATCAAAACTGCTGGGAAACACTTAGAAACCGGACTTTAACGTTTTTTCCCCCCCTAGGAGCATGCATGGGGCAAAAAAAGCCTGAAGAGGAGGGGAGAGCAGGAGGTAAACAGCGGTAGTTTCCCCCCCTCCCCCCCATCACCCCCAGCGCGTCAGAGAAAGGCACTCAAGTTAGAAAAATACCTGCAACTACAGAATGGACGGAGAGAGAGGGGACATGCCTGGGAAGGAGGAATTGCCCATTCTCCGCCTGGATGCACCTGTTTCCTGTCCTCTACGGAGCCGCCGTCACTTTCTCTCTGCTCTTCTTCTTCTTCTTTTATCCTTTTAACCTCTTCTCTTCTTCCCCATTCACTCCTCTTCTTCTTCTTTTTATTCTTCTTCTGCTGTTTCTTCTTCTTCCTCTTCTTGTTTCTCTCAGGTGTTATCCCTCCTTCTTCTTCCCCCCCTGCAGCTCCATCGTGTCTCGGCTGGTGTCGGACGGAGACGGAGACGGAGAGGGAGAGCACGCCGGAGTGCAGAGGCGCTCCTAACCACGTCTTAGCATGGCCACTGAATAAACTCATGTTTTATGGATGCAGAGCAGAGCGAACCCCCCCCCCTCCCTCCCTCCTCCTCCTCCTCTCCCCCTCCCCATCCCACCGCTCTTAAAGGGCCAGGCACAACCTCCTGCTTTCCCTCCTTTGATCTTGGCGCCGTCGCTGCAACGCATTGGATTTCAATCATGTGCTCAAAGTGTCTGTGGGAATTCAGCGTAGTGTTTTATCAGTAACTCAATACGACTTGCATGCATGGGGTGCATGGGGTGCACGAGGGGGGGGTGAGGGGGTTGATCCGTCCTTACTTCCTTGTGCAGATGAGCAGAGAAAGCAACTGATGGAGGGATGATGAGTGGGAAAAAAAGAAAGAAAAAAAAAGAAAAAGTGACTGCAGATGTTTCTCTGACACTTTCCTCCAACAAACTGAGGGCGGCGATGAATTATGAATACTAGCAAGCAAACACTGATACTGTATCATGAACAGTGCTGTGTGTGCATGTGTGATGAAACACTGCAGATACAGCGCATCCCAAAGTGTGTGAGCCAGTGTGTGTGTGTGCAAGTGTGTGTGTGTGCAACAAAGGATATTGTCAAAGTAAATCCTCCACTCGTAGCGGCTGTAATTCAATCCTCAGTTGAAGGCCATGAATTAATGAGACCATGTGTGTGTGTGTGTTCAGTGTCACAGTGGCTGTATATCATGCTCACTATGACACCTGATAATAGGATCTCCAGGGAGGGGAGTGGGTGAAATGTTTGGCCACTGCAAAAAGAAAAAAAAAACAGGATCGAAGAGGAAAGAGAGGAAGAAAAATGCACGAACAGGAGGTTTTCTTTTTTTTTTTCAAAACGGGAACACTGACGTCGACGAAATATTCAAGCTAAATAAACATCAAAAGACAAATGAGTGGGAACGAGTGCAGCTCTGCAGACTGGGGCATGAAGACAAAACATCTATACAATAATACACACATACTGTTAATGTAAAATGTTTCTGTTTTTATCCCAATGTACTGCTGCTGGTGTTTATCGTCGACCTGCATGGTTTGTCTGTGTGTGTGGGATCAGAGGGAGGTTTAATGTGATTCTTATGTTGTTGTTGTTGTGTAATTCTATGAGGGGGAAGGCGAATACAAATTTCCACTGAGGTCAGGACAAAAAAGTTAAACTAAACTAAAACTAAGTATAAGTTTTGATAATGCGAGGTAACACCAAGAGATACATGCTGACATGCGAGACTTGCACCGGCATCAATGCGATTAACAGAGGCCGGCGCAAATCACACAAGATTTGGACGGACCTGGAAGAGGAGCTTCCGCTACAAACAAGCTTAAAATATAGACTTCATTTTTTTTCACGGGCAATTTCTCATGTTGGGGCTTCAATAAAAGACGGACATTACAGATGAGCAGTATCGAGGTATTTGGATGTTTTTTGGTTTGTCTTTTTGGACGAAGAAAAGTGAGCACCATTCACAACCATTATATGGACAAATACTGCTGTGCTGTGAAATTTGAATTTTAGGTGAACTATCCCTTTAAATTAGCTGCTACATACAAATATCTACATACAAGCAACAGCAAAAACTTGAAGGGATAGCTCAACATTTTGGCAAATTGTCCCATCACCATAATCCCTATAGTCATAGCAGCAGGTTCGTTACCTTTAATTGTTGGTGCAAGCTGTTTTTAGAACGGTGGAGCAGAGCCGTGAGCTGCTCAGAGCTACGCTACGGAGGCTCATGGGATTTCTTGGCTTCCTCTCATCAAACGCCGATTATACCGACGCCACCTGAACGCAGCATTCATGTAGGAGTGGGAGCGCTTGATTATGAAACGACCCACACAGCAGTGCTGCCAGAACTATAGGCTATATTATATCTTATCAGGCTGATAAGTTACGATATCTGACTTATAATTATCGTGCACCCCGAAGATAAACTGTTGTAAATGACTCCAAATATGCGTCGGCGAGCAAAGAAATCAATATATGCAAAGTTCAGGTGTCTGTGTTGGGAAATTAAAACGGTATCAGAGCATCCAAGAAGTAAACTTCCCACTCTCATATTAATCTTTTTTCCCCTGTTTCCTCTCCCTTCACCTTCTCCTCTACGTCTCAGTAATTACATTTCCTCTCCTCCGTCTCTTCAGGGTGTGATTTGTCTCTCGCTGAGCTGCGACTCCTCGGCGTGTTAATTACCCGGCCACCTATAGGAAGGTGCTGAGGACGAGTCTCTCCCCCGCAAACGGTTCTCAACGAGAGGGAGAGAAACCAAGGATGAGCATATATCACACTGATATATTTTTCTATTACCCACCTGTGGCGTGGGAGTGTGTCTGTCTGAGTGTGTGTCTGTCTGAGTGTGTGTGTGCAGTGAAGTGAGGGTGAGCAGCTCAAGGGCGAAGAGAAACCACTCGAGCGTTATAACGAGGGAGCGAGCGAGGGAGCGAGCGTCCACTCTCAAGGTCCAGCCAGCAACTGCTATCTTTAATTTATCACTTCATTTTATTATTTACCAGCAGCAACGTCCATTCAGGCCATCAGACAACGATCAGCACTGGACGACGCTCACTTCCTGTTTACACCGCTCCAGTTTCTTATGTTGAAACTCACTCAGCACAAATATATAAGATATAACGTGACGTACATGAAATAGTGAAACCAGTCAAATGAAACCAACAGTTTTGTATCAAAATGATCTCATATTATCAAAAAAATATATTATTTTCTAATTTCCCTAGAGACTATTGGGATTTTATTCTGAAAGACACGTGCACGCTGCTTCATAAAGCGTGCAGCTTGTTGTCACAGTGAAGCAACCTGTGATTTCAATATTGACTAAAATAAGTGTGATAATGATTTTTGCCGTAATCGTCCAGACCTCAACTTGTTTTGCAGAAAAGTGAGCAAGACTTTAAAAGATAAAAACATACATAAACATGAATATATTTTGTTTTTCAGCCGTTCAGAGTTAATATTATGGAAAACGTTGCATATGGAGAGAAATATCGTGACAGTGCTTTATTAAATAGATGATTTGAAATATGAAAAAGTTGTGTTTTATATCATTTACCAAATATTTGTAAGGCTTGCTAATAGAAAACATTCAGTTCAAGAGGCAAAACTATTTTTGGTTTTGTTTATAGAAGATGTCATGATGTCATGTTAGGTCCTCACTTGTCTTTCTTATCTCCAGGTAAGTTATCGGTATCAATATCAGCCTTCGGAAGCATAAAGTTATCAGTTATCGGTATCGGTGCATCCCTAGTTTATCCTCATGTTTGAACTTTATAAACGCTGCATTGAACAGAGGGACAGGGTGACTGATAATAAAAGCCTGTCCGATGTGAGACTGGGAGGCGACAGGTGAGTGACAGGCCGAGCAGGGAATCAGACAGACGGAGGTGGAGGGAGTAAACACAGGGAGAAGAGAGAGGGAAGAGGGTGTAAAAGGCAGGAAGACAGACAGGGATGACAGGGTAATTACAGATTCATGGATTCCTGGTTGACCGGTGACAGCGAGAGCAGCTGCTCTCCTGCTACGTCTGGCCGGGGGAGCTGAATAATGAATCGGGACGCCCTGTTTTCAGACGCGTACAGTAACGGCACATACATCACACGGGGGAAGCAGCAATTACCTGCAGACAGAGGAGGACGGACAGGTGTAGAGGACTTCAAAAGGGGGCCGACGTGGCGCTCCAGGAAAATGCCAGATGTCAGCGGAACGGAGGGACACGCCGGTTCACGGCAGGTGACAGCGGAGACGTGCACCGACTCTCTGAAGGCGCACGGGAAACTTTCCCACCGTCAAACGGTGGCACGCCAGGGAAGCACCCGAGATCTGGAGCTCTGTGGACGACCAGAGGAAACTTAAAGGGATAGTTCACCATTTTGGCAAATTGGCCCATTGATCCCTATAGTCAAAGCAGTAGGTTCATTACCTTTAATTGTCGGTGCAAGCTATTTTTAGAACAGCGGAGCAGAGCCGTGAGCTGCTCAGAGCTACACTACGGAGGGTCATGGGATTTCTTGGTTTCAAAATCATCAAATTCATCAAATACACAATCCAACAACTCCACAACGCTCTGGTTGACAAGTTGTGACCTGCACATTCACCACACTATGAGATAATAACACAACGTTACCACACAGAGTTGGCAGCTCGCGGCTCTGCTCCGCCGTTCTCAAAATAGCTTGCACTGACAATTAAAGGTAATGAACCTACTGCTATGACTATAGGGATTATGGCAATGGGCCAATATGCCAAATGTTGAACTATACTGACACCTCATTAACAAAGAATTAAAGAGCTCAGATAAGAGAATTAATGCAGTAAATTGCAGCAGGTGCACATTGTGTAGCTTCACTTTGTTGAACTGTCCTCTTGCACATTGCTACTTCACTTCTCACTTTATAAACCTGGAGTTGTTTGTCTCTACACTGTTTTATATATAAACAGTTTCTGTGTTTCCCTTTGCTGAGGCCAAAACCTCTGAGCTGCACGCCGCAGGTCGAGCTGCAGGTCTAACATCAGACTCAGAAAATTGATTTTGAGATAAAAAAGCGGGTGAGGAGGTGAAGTTCTGGCTGTGAGCTCTGCTGGACTCTGACCTGGAAACAGCAGCAGGGCAACAGGCGCTCTGAAGGGTTCACATCCCTCCGACCAGTCCTGCAGGACGATGAGAGGAGGAGTAAAACAGCAGGATCAGCATCTAATGGACAGAGAGCGGAGACATGAGGAGGTTTTATACCAGTTGAATTCACAGCTTGACCGGTTTAATTCATTATTATGGACTGAAAAACCTTGATCATAAATCCAGCCTGAGCTACAGATGGTTAAAGCATTAAACTGATATTGGCTCATCAGTGTGTTTGATGCAGGATGAGAGGAGTCAGTCAGGCCTTTTGTTTTGTTTGTCACCGGTTGGGTTTTAATTGAGCCGCTCTATTTTTAGATTTCACAACAATCAGGCAGACAGTCGCCCCAATCTTTGGCTGGATGTGAATAATGGAGCCAGAAAGTGGGTCAGATACACACACACACGCTCCCTGCCTGTTGTTTTAATCAGCCTCTACACTGAGAGGACAGATTTCTGCATGACTCTGCAGGACGACGTCTCAGAACAACAACAAGACAAATAGGAAAACGACGGAGGAGTTTGCAGTCGTCGTCGCTGCAGCAGCAGCAGCTCAGCTCATCCATCGACCGAGCGTGATCAATACGAGGAGGAGGAACAAAAGACGAAGGCGCCGCAGATCCTTCACAAATAATGAGAGGCTCGGTTCAAAGTTGTGTCTTTGTGTTTTTGCCAACTTCAAAGTTGCTGATGCGGCTCACAAACTCATAATGTTCATAAATATGCAGTTTATCTTCGCTATTATTATTATTATATCATCCATTTTAGGTTATATTGTCTTTATCAGTCAATAACTATGCAAAGGTCCATGTCTTAATATTTCTCTCATGTTTTGCACTAAGAAAAAAGACAATATCGACGTTTGAGGATGTTCTTTTCAAAATTTGTAAAAACAATATTTGAATTTCTTCACTATTTTAATTAACAATTAATTAGTTAACGTGTTTCTCATTAGGACAGGGCTGTCACAATCATGACATTTGAGTTCACAATTAATTGCCATACAAATAATTGCGATTAACGATTTAATTGTCTTTTTCTGATCATTTTATGCCACTCTCATAGTTTAAAGGGATAGTTCAACATTTTGGCAAATTGGCTCAACTCTGTGTGGTAACGTTGTGTTATTATCTCATAGTGTGGTGAATGTGCAGGTCACAACTTGTCCACCAGAGCGTTGTGGAGTTGTTGGATTGTGTATTTGATGAGTTTGATGAGGGAAACCAAGAAATCCCATAATGAGCCTCCGTAGCGTAGCTCTGAGCAGCTCACGGCTCTGCTCCGCCGTTCTAAAAATAGCTTGCACTGACAATTAAAGGTAACAAACCTACTGCTATGACTATAGGGATTATGGAAATGGGCCAATTTGCCAAAAATGTTGAACTATCCCTTTAAAATTATATAAAATAAAATAAAACAATTCAATAAGAAGAGGAAGGGGGCACAACGTGATGAAACAGTGATGGAGATGTGACATTTCTGCTGTTTTTCTACAGTCGAATGGAAACGGTTTTAACGTTGATGCAGAACAACTGCAGTTGGCTCAAATAATTGCGATCGCACAATTATGTCATAATTGTGACAGGCGGGCTACATGAGGAGAAATATCACACACATCCTGACTGCTGCTCATCATCAGGACTCGACAGCTCCGTACTTCCCTTCAGCCTCCTCATCTTTAAGCATTTCTGCGTGAAATATATAACATTAAAGATGAAAAATGACTTTGATATTCCTGTGCAGATATTCCTTCGGTATTAAACAGCATGTCAGTTATCACGCTTCTTCATTCACAATAATTCACCCTGAGTAACGTCCCTGTATTCTGCTCTATCTTATTATTATTTTTTTGCTTTGATGTCTCTACGCTATATCTTCCCCAAAACTGTTTGATAGGATTGTCAGAGCTGTTTTCTCTTTTGGGTTACCGAGACGCTCCTGAGGGGAGGGAAACAACTGACAGTGTGAGCTAAAATGTTTGAAAGAAAGAAATAAGGAATAAATCAGGACGAGAAGAACTATTAATAAAATGAGGGGAAATAAACAAATGGGCTTTGAGACGAGATTCAAAAAAACACTTCTCACTCAGGGACCAGGAGTGTTGATCTTTGAGCTGCATTCAAGTGCAAACAGAGAAAACGCTTTCATGGAAAACAACGGTAGTCTTTCCTCAAATACACAAAACCCTGTTACTTTATGAATTTTAAAGGGGAACTCTCCAAGTCCGGTCTCTCCTCCTCGGTGTCTCTAACCCTCCTCTCCTCCATGTGCATTTGTATTTCAACAAAGCCGGTGAGAAATCAATCCATGGAGCGGTGGATAACGTTATTTATCATCTACCATGTTGTATATTTGTGTAGTTTTACAAGAGATTACGGGTCACGGGATTAAAAAAAATCCTGCATATTCTTCTTTCATTTGCTTCAACGAGCTGCTAAATTTCACCAAACTGAGACGTATTGTGGCTGTCAGAAAATAAAAAGTCTTGATATTCCCACAGCTGTAAATTACAAGTCAAAGGCTGAGGCAGCTCCTCCCCGACGCTGCTGCTCCAGACCGCCACTTAAACGATGTGACACGACCCCGGGTAATAACCAGGGGCAAGAGCAGTGAGTTAAAAAAGAAAGAAAGAAAAGAAAGCCAAGGAAAAGGCTGCACAATTCACCACAGGGCTGACAAGAAAGAAAAAAACACATGATATTCTCATCCATGGACAGTTCAGAGTCTCCACTTCACCAGGGCGACATGTCTTTTCACTGTCAAAGGGAAACAAGTGAAGAGCGAGTGAAGGAAAGCCACAGCAACAAGGTGAGAATACAGCCACGGTTCAGACCCAGCGACCGAGGCCAAGGAGTCTATTCAGCTGCTGTCTGTCTGAAAAAACAACCTCTTCAGAAATTAAATCAACCCTCGACTCTCTTCTTTGTCTCCAAACAAAGAGAGGGTTTGTATGCCAATCAACACTTAGGGATAATAAAATATATATCATTCAGTTTCCTGGAGCCAAAGCCGACATCTTCACACTGTCCAAACACAAACATACTCAGGAAACTGATTAATTCCTAGAATATCTTTAATGGAAAGCATTTTCAAAGATGTCATGTAAACAACTGACTCCCAATATGTCTGTCTAAATTATCATAAATTGTACAATAAATTGATTTTCAAGATGAATACTTTGACTTTAGGCCTATATTTCCATTAGGCCATGTCTTATTTTAGGGAACTTCAAAATCAAACAGCAAATATGAATAATAATTATGTGTCTAAAACAGTTTATTTGCCATTTTTCGTTGGTCCACTGACTACTTGGATAATGTTGTAGTTTAACAGATTAATATGATACATACATTAATACAGCGGTCATAAAGGAGCTAATGCTGCGTTCGAGACAGCTCGGAACTCGGACTCTCCCAAGTTGAAAACTCCGATTTCCGACTTCCAGGACAGAATAACCAAAAAAAACACAGTGGACAGGGACAAACTTTCAGTCAAAGTGCTTCGTGCATCTAAGCCATTAAAACATTACAAAGGGTACAAAAACACGAGGTGGCGTTCAAATCCGAAGTCCGAGTTGTCACCGTCTATGGTTGTCAACGGAGCTAGCTTACCTTCACCATTAGCCGTTTGAAGCTACTTCGCCTCATCTTCGGGCTTCCGTCGAAAATAAACGGGGGAAAAAAGACGAAACAACAAAAAAATATCCGTATTTCGTGAGTTTTAACAATCCCAGCTCCAGTTTAGAACTCATATTTCACTTTTGGTCTAAAAACGGCCACATTTCTTGTTGAAGAACTCGACGCCATGTTTTTTTCCTCCCTAAATGAGCTGCACCTGGTGAGGAGCGCTCGGTTCACGTCACCTCGCACAGCGCCGCGGGCGGGGTTATTGAAATTGGTAATCAATAAAGGGACTTTTTCTTAATTTTGTTGGCCTGAGTTTGTGCTACTGAACTGTACTGCGTTATACAAATAGTATTTGTTATTTAGCCTGCTCTCGTTGACTTAAATAAATTCGTTGACAAAATAATAAGAATACCAACAACACAAAACAAACTTTATAACCTTCATAACAATGTAGAGCCGGGTGCTGCCTCTCAAACCACCCACTCCCCAAAGTCAGATAATAATATAAAATTTTTATATTACAGGCTACTATATTTTATTCATATTTTCTGTAATAGTTTCTCTTGTATCCTGGTGGTGAATTGAGAGCAGGTGGAGATATGTCCACATTAGGAAAAAAAAAAATCAATGAATAGTAATATTACAGGGGATATAATGGAAATATTACAACAGATGTGACCTTGGTATCCTCAATTACTTTACATGACCATCCACAGCTGAATAGGTGTATGAATATAATCAGACAATTGGGTATAATCTACAAAATTAATTGATTTCTTTATTATTATTACTCTTTCACTGTATTACTGCCTGAAATAAACCCTTGCAAGATAAAAAATAATAATTCTACCCTTTCATTTTTAAAGGACTGTTGAATTTATATCACTTTGTGCACAGCAGCAGCAGCAGGGTCGTATTTGAAGAACTCATTCTCTCCGCTGCTGCACTCTGGGAAATTAAATCAGCCGTTGTACTGTACAGAGACTACATCTGTGGTTGTCCAGACTTTTTTATTTTATTTTTTATTTTTTTGGTTTTCCCCCTCATTTTCAGAGCCTCCTTGACTGACTGACCCGTCTCTCTCTCTGTCCTCCATCCGTCTCACTCACTCACCCCTTAATTTACCTGCCCATCTAGGCCAGCCAGTGCGGGGAAATTTGTTGCCATGGCAACCTCATCCACGGAGGGGGCTGCTGCAGCACTGTGTGGAGAGGAAGGGTTACCCGAGCACACTGGTATTTAACCACACACACACACACACACAAACACACACATGCAGTGACAGAGACAGAGACAGGGAGAGTAGGTCAGTGGAGAAATCAGCTCTTTAGCTTCTGGAGCCTCGGTGCAGAGGATCTGTGATGTGCTGCTCGCTGCCATGGACTCTCCACAATAACCCTGAGGCAGCCTTTCATGTGGCTCCACCAGAGGGTTTTGTCGGGCCTCGGTCCAGATTTCCCTCTTTTTTTTCTTTTTTTAGTCAGTCTAGTTTGGGGCTGATAAAGGTTTTTATAAAAACCAAATTTAAATCAGGCAGCAGCAGCAGCAGCAGCAGCAGCTTCCTCCGCTCGGCTCGGCTCGGGCAGCCTGGGTCAGGAGAACGGCTGCTGTACTTATAAGCACTTAAGTACAATACTGCAGGTTTTCGTACTTGACCTGAGTGTTTCCATTTCATGCTTCTGACTCTGCTACATTTATTTGCCGGTCCTTGAAGATGCATTAAGGTGCTTTCCTGCAAAACAAATAAAAACCACTTCCACTGAAAATCCTATTAAAGTAAAAATGGAGATGCAATTCAGGTATCAAAACAAACAGCAGTGGCTCCAGTGATGCAGCAGCGTATTATCATGCAGGTGCCTGACATGCAGTTTCTGGTTTAGTTGTAACAGGCCATGAAATACAAAGTCTGGGAGTCCTTACTTGATCTTTAACAACTCAATTTATAAGAGTATTATGTGTGAAGTTAAAAGTGCATCTCCCTCTGAGCTGCAGTGGAGAAGCATCAGTAGCTGAGCCTGACTGGATCTCTACATATAAGAATGAAATAAACATAATAAATGACATGACATGAAGTTGTAACTTTAAATTTTAAATAAAATGTCTGTTAGTAGTTTTAAAACCAGACATTAAACCACATTAAGACACTATGTGTACATGTTAAAGCATCAATAAGTATAACAACATTACAACTATAAAAGAGTCTTTATATTAAGAACTTTGTTTAATATGAAATAATTATTTATTCAGCATATAAAACAGATCTGAAACTGGCACAAAACATTTGTAATTATAAAACTAACAAACCCAATCTGATATTTAAAAAAAACTGTGGAAAAAGAGTAAACTGGCCTTGAGTAATAACAGTATTTGTATAAATGCAATGATCTTCATGATAATAAAACAATAAGTGCAAAATGTTAATAAAAAAAACAAACAAACTTTACACAACCACCAAAAAAAAAAGAAAGAAAAAAGATCAGAAACACTTTATTTTACAGGTGAAGAATCTAAAGTTCAGTTTAATTGGTGTGATTTAAGGATTCTCTTTAAAGAACTCCTCAGTGTAAACATTTAGAAAATGAATGAGAAGATTTTTAAGGAGCAACGAACCTGTAAAATAAAATAAAGTCTTAGGGAGTGTTCAGTTCGCTCTGTATCCTCCAAAAGTTTTCACACCCCCTCATAATTAATAAACCTCAGTAATATCAGATTATTTGACAATAAACATAGTTTTTTCCCTTCACCATCGTTGTGCAAATGCAGCATTGAAAGAGTCATTAAGTGACGGCGTAGTGCTTAGAGTTTGTTCTTATTAAAACATAATGTGAGATTATTTATTCTTAAGGCGAGACATCAACACAGTTGGAGGTTTAAATGCTACATGACTGCAACCTGGGGCGTTTTCACCACAACATCACAACTCTCTTCAGTATTAACAAGAAAACAAAACACACACATGTTCCTTTTCCTACATTACAGCTGAGGGGGGAAAAGAAAAAAGATTTAAAAAAAGAACTCCCATAATCCCCTCTCCTCCTCCTCCTCCTCCTCCTCCGGAGCTCTGAGTCAGAGCGCCCTCTACTGGCCGCAGGTGTCAGTGAACGCAGCATCAGTCGACTGCAGCAAACACGTCTCGCCTCTTCATCACAGTGCACGTCCTGCAGCTCTCATCATCATCATCATCATCATCACGGCTGCGTGGATCTGAATCAAATCCCCGAAGCTTTTTTAAAATAGAAAAAAAAAAGAAAAAAAAGTGTGTCCATTGTCGCTCATTAAGCCGTCTCCACGGGGACCAGCAGCAGCTCGTTAATTAGAAAATAAAAACCAACCTCAGTCTGGAGCCGCTTGTCTTGTGTAAGTGGAAAATAATTAAAAATATTAAAGAGAGGAGGGGCGGCGCTGTGCTTCGTGTCGGGGTCGCACCTCCCACAAGTGTACGGGTCTTAACACCCCCCCACCCCCCCACCCCCCCTCCCATTAAGATCCTCACTCCGCCTCCACCTTTGCTCCTCTCGTGTAATTGCCCTTTATCAGCCGAGCTGTTGGTGACACTCGAGTCCCGAAGTGAAGTGAAGGTCTGAGTGTGATCCAGGACCAAAGGGGGGGGGGTGAGGGGTGGGGGGGGGGTGTCATGGCGTCGTCACAGCGCCACGCAGACGCAGGGGTGTTTGAGGCAGACGGGGAGGATGCCCTTGTTGATCTGGTGAAACTCCACCAGCTGCAGGAGGTCGATGAAGAGCGTGAGACCGTCGTCCATGGTGAAGTACTTCCTGCCTCCGTCCTCACACTGTGGAGCGGAGAGGGGGGGGGGGGAGGAGGAAGAAGAGGAGGAAGAACACACACAGGAGGAGGAGGTGGAGAAGGAAGAGGAGGAAGAAGAGGAGAAGGAGGAAGAGGAGGAGGAGAGGAGAAAGAAGAGGAAGAGGAGGAAGATGAAGAGGAAAAAGAGGAGGAAGAAGACACACATGAGGAAGTGCAGACGGAAGAGGAGAGGAAGAGGAAGATGAAGAGGAGGAAGAGGAGAAGGAGGAGCAAAGAGGAGCAAAGAGGAGAGGAAAAGGAGGAGGAAGAGAAGGAGGAGCAAAGAGGAGGAAGAGGAAGAAGACACAGGAGGAGGAGGTGGACAAGGAAGAGGAGGAGGAAGATGAAGAGGAGGAGGATGAGGAAGAAAAGGATGAAGAGAAAGAAGAGGAGAAGGAGGAGCAAAGAGGAGAAGAAGAGGAAGAGGAGAAGGAGGAGCAAAGAGTAGAAGAAAAGGAGGAGGAAGAAGAGGATGAAGAAAAAGAAGAGGAGACGAAAAGGAGGAGGAGGAGGAGGAGGAAGAGGAAGATGAAGAAGAGGAGAAGGAGGAGCAAAGAGTAGAAGAAAAGGAGGAGGAGGAGGAGGAGGAGGAGGAGTCACAGTTAGAAGCCGCATCATCACACAGATCTACAGTCTCATGTCTACTTCCTGTCTCAGAGACCAAATGCATGATGGGAACTCACAGGAATCACCAGGTAGTGTTTGGTTTTCAACTGGAAACACAGAGTCAGGACGAAGCACTGAGCGTGTTGCTGACTCTCTCTGATCAGGAACATCCTGCACGCACACACACACACACACACACATTCATTACTCTGGTGCTCTCCTGTGATTGGCTGAAAGGAGGGAGGAAGACGTCCACTCACCCGTCCACCAGCCCCTGCTTCTCTATCAGCCGCTGAGCTTCTCTCCTGGACACGCCCCCGTGAAACCAAGGCTGCGTCCTGTGGATGGCTGCAAACACACACACACAGACACACAAAGTAAGTACGACAACACAGCTACAAGTATGGAAGTGTCTGAGCTGAGACAGAGCGCCGGACGCCGGTGGACTTACAGGAGGGTCGGGCAGCGGAGCTGAGGTTGGGGAGGCTGCAGCGCAGAGCTTCTCTCCTCTGAGGAGACAGAGGCAGACGATGACATCACAGCAGACACACAGAAAGAAAACGGCTTTAATATAAACAAATTATTAGAATTAGACTTTATTAGAAATCCCCAGTGGCTCCAAGATTGATAGACAGATAGATAATCAAATAATATATATATCTATTATATAATTGACCCCCCCCCCCCACTCCTCCTCCTCCTCCTCCTCCTCCTCCTTCTCCTCCTCCTCCTCACCCTCCAGGCCTGTCCCTCCTCCCTCTCTGCGTTCTGGGCCTCTGTCGGGTTCTGGATGACCCGTCCTCCGGCCTTCCCTGAGAAGTCCATGGCCACCAGGCTGGCCTCCGACTTGGACTGGAGACACACACACACACACACACACACACACACACACACACACACACACACACACACACACACACACAGATGATTAATGTGAGACGACACCGACTCCTCTGCTGCTCTGAATCGACCGCTGTGACTGATGAACTCACTTTTCCGTCTGTGAGTTTGTTTCCTTCGAGGCTTCGTGGAGTCGACTTGGACAAGTGGTAGTTACACTGCAGCTGCTTCCCATGCTGACAACACGCACACACACACACAAACACACACAGTAACATCAATTACACAGAGATCACTCCATACTGTTTCATTGATCAGGTTCTGATCGGCTAAAGAGTGAAACCTTAAAGAGTCTGAAGGACGACGTCCAACAGGTTCTCGTCTGCTCGTTCTCAGCACAGAGGATCTTCAGGTCCTGGACACGCGGGTTACTGGAGGGCTGTGCAAACACACACACACACACACACACAGTTCAGAGTGAAAAGGTTATTGTGAGAACTCATTTTGATTTCCAGTTTAAATTTAAAGGACAATTCCGGGCAAATTCGACAGCAATTAAACTGAAAATATTCAGATTCCTTCTTTTAGACCTGAATGATAGGAACATACAGAGTTGAATTTGCCCGGAATTGTCCTTTAAATAAAATAATCAAACAACAGCTTTACAGTTTTGTCTGACTCTTAGACACTGGGCTGGAAACGCTGTGTTGACCAGGTGTATAAATAAACAGTAGCAGTTGACAGCTTGTTGTGACGCAAAGAAAAATAAAACGTATCGATGCAGCTTTATCTTCAGACACTTTCCTGTCTCTCGGATTCGCTGGATTTATAGATTTTCTTGTCACTGACGACACTTTTTATTTTTACTCCGAGGTGACGGTGAATGAATCAGGTGTGTGTGGAAATAACTCAGAGTTCAGAGGAGCTTTAATGACACAGAGATTAGAGACGGACGTCTGCTTTTAGCTCGACTGTGTCATAAATCGACTGCAGCTCAGCAGGTGGAGTGTGATGTCACAGAACGTCTGGTCCTCCATCACTGTCACTAACATTACCCCCCCACCCCCCCCATCCACCCACCCCCCTCCTTGAGGACCTGGTTACCTTGATGCAGAAGGTGAAGTCTGTAGGAGCTCCGTACAGTTTACGGCCGTTCACCACCTTGTACACGTTCAAGTCCTCCAGGTCGGCCACGTACTGCAGGTGTCGAGGCTCCTGGGGGTCGACGCACAGACACAGAAACACACTCAGAACAAAGGTACAGTTTATGATCCTTGTTATCTATTTATAATCTATGTCACTTGTCTTTCTTCCTGGAAACAACAGGATTCTGGGACAAACTGGACTGAAGTTGTGAACTTTGTGAGGTTGCAGACCCTCTAAGGTTTTGGACACTGAGGTTGTGCAGACCCTCTGAGGTTGCAGACCATCTGAGGTTGCAGACCATCTGAGGTTGCAGACCCTCTGAGGTTGCAGACCCTCTAAGGTTGTGCAGACCCTCTGAGGTTGCAGACTCTCTGAGGTTGCAGACCCTCTAAGGTTGTGCAGACTCTCTAAGGTTGCAGACCCTCTGAGGTTTTGGACACTGAGGTTGCAGACTCTCTAAGGTTGCAGACCCTCTGAGGTTGCAGACTCTCTGAGGTTGCAGACCCTCTAAGGTTGCAGACTCTCTGAAGTTGTGCAGACTCTAAGGTTGCAGACTCTCTGAGGTTGTGCAGACTCTAAGGTTGCAGACCCTCTAAGGTTGCAGACTCTCTAAGGTTGCAGACCCTCTGAGGTTGCAGACTCTCTAAGGTTGCAGACCCTCTGAGGTTGCAGACTCTCTGAGGTTTTGGACACTGAGGTTGCAGACCCTCTGAGGTTGCAGACCCTCTAAGGTTGCAGACCCTCTGAGGTTTTGGACACTGAGGTTGCAGAGTCTCTGAAGTTGCAGACTCTCTGAGGTTGCAGACCCTCTGAGGTTGCAGACCCTCTGAGGTTGCGAACTCTCTAAGGTTGCGGACTCTGTGGGGTTGCGGACTCTCTGACCTTGGACGAGCCCTTGGTGGAGCAGTAGAGTCCAGAGCGCCGCAGGAAGAAGTAGACCTTCTTCCAGGTTTTCCTTCCAGGCTCTTTGACCTGCAGGAAGCCCTGGATCTCTGGACACGTCCCCGACCTCAGCAGGTTCTGTCAACAACAACACAGGTTCAGCGTTCACCGCTTGTTTTAGACGTTTCAATCAAAACTGTAACAATTAAGTTTAAAAAAAATAGACATCTCCATCTGTTACTCTGAATAAACATCATTAAGCCAGAAGTGTCTGCTGATGAATGGCTGTGATTAAACTGCTGATTTCACCAGGTGTACCTGAATGAGCTCCGATGATGTCATCCCCTTGCTGACATCAGCGCTGTCGGAGATCATGTTCTCTGGGAAGAAGAGCTGCAGGAGGAAGGAGAGAAGAGGACTCGTCATTAAAACTTCTCTGAACAGGAGAAAAACTGCAAAGACAAAGAAGCTGCTGCTGCTGCTGCACCGTGCGACTCCCACTGTGATTATCTCAAACAACAGAGGAATCAGCCTCCTTTGTTGAAGACAAAGGGAGGGGAAAAAAACAGAACATTAAAGCTCCATATTTTCTTTTGCTCTAGGAACAATAGGTCGGCATCAGCCAATCAGAAGAGAGGAGGAAGCTCTGAGCCTCTCTTCTGATTGGCTGACTGTTTTCTGAGTGATCCAATAAAAATAGAGCAGATTTCAGAATAAAACACTCAGAGAAACAAAATCCTGCAAGTTGTTGTTGTTGGATGGGTGGTGGGTTGTGACATCACAAAGTGACAGGAAGTCCTGACAGCTGGTTTTAAGGCTCAGTTTCTGAATACAGGCTGTGTGCATTTCTCTGTGGACTGAGGCTTTGATACTTTCACAGTATTAATATAGAACCTAGAGCTGCTTTATAATCACACTACACATGGACATCTACCTTTATACTGTATGGAGCTTTAACACAAACATCTACCTTTATTTTGAAGGAGCTTTAACACAAACATCTACCTTTATTTTGAAGGAGCTTTAACAAAAAACATTTAACATGATGTAAATTTAAACCTCTATAAAGAAGTAAGTCGCTCATTTAATTCATGTTTGTGCCTTGTGGAGGCAGTGTGGCCAAACTTTACAAAAACAGGCACCGTATGTGTCAGTGTGTGTGTGTGTGTGTGTGTGTGCGTAGGGGGTGTTGGTGGGAGGTTCATCAAAACCAGTTTTCAGAGTTAATCTGTCATCTTAGTTTACGGAGCAGGTGACGGAGCAGATCCGATGTAATAAAATATCTGAGACATTAAGTCAGCGTGTCTGCACCAGCACGCAACCTGTCACTCATCCCGGATCAGTAACCACGGTGACGTCAGGCTGTGTCAACATCTAATGTACCAACATGTTTGATACAGAGCGTGTAAATCCTCGAGTCCCGGCCTGAGGTGAACCGGTGTTCAAAAACAAAGGAGGGACGTGACGTAAAACCTCACTGTTGTCTGTTAGTCCGTGAGTGTGTGTGTGTGTGTTTGTGTGTGTGTGTGTGTGTGTGTGTGTGCGTGTTGTTGTACACGTGTCGAGTTGCGTACCACTGGTTTCCTGAAGAACTCGTACTTGGCGTAGTTCTTGCAGAAAACGAACCTGGTGTCGCCCTTCAGAGACCAGCTGGCCTGAACCTCCTGCACGACCTCGTGGTCCTCCAGACATCTCTCTGAGGAAAACATTACATCAGTTATTTATTCATTTATTTATCTATTTTTATTATTATTTATTCAGAGAAGCCGTGTGAATCGACAGGAAACAGTAAGAGAGAGAAAATGTGGGACTGGATCAACTTCAGATCAGTAATCGAACCTCCGATCTCCTGCTTTGGGGCTCAATACACGGTGGCCCTGAGGTGCAAAACACAACACAGAAAGAGAAAACACAACATAAAAAGAGAAAACACAACAACAAAAGAAAAAACACAACAACAAAAAGAGAAAACACGACAAAACACAACAACAAAAAGAGAAAACACAACAACAAAAAGAGAAAACACGACAAAAGAGAAAACACAACAACAAAAAGAGAAAACACAACAACAAAAAGAGAAAACACAACAACAAAAAGAGAAAACACGACAAAACACAACAACAAAAAGAGAAAACACAACAACAAAAAGAGAAAAAACAACAGAAAACACAACAACAAAAAGAGAAAACACAACATAAAAAGGGAAAACACAACAACAAAAAGAGAAAACACAACATAAAAAGGGAAAACACAACAACAAAAAGAGAAAACACAAGGGCAAAAGAAAAAACACAACAACAAAAAGAGAAAACACAACATAAAAAGGGAAAACACAACAACAAAAAGAGAAAACACAACACAAAAAGAGAAAAAACAACAGAAAACACAACGGCAAAAGAGAAAACACAACAACAGAACTGAGTGTTTTCTGATCTTGCCATCTGATGTTGAACCTCAGGGCCACCGTACAATACGCTGAGTCATGCTTTAACCGCTGACTCACCGACCTCCCAGGATGTGTTTATTCATATCATCTGTTTCTCACCGAGGCCGAGCGCTGGGTGCAGCTCCAGCAGCGCCCAGTTCTCCTGGTCGCTGCAGTGAGCCGTCTGCACCAACATGTGACACACGTCTCTGGCCGTGGCGCCGCGGGAAACCCACACCGACCGGCTGTGGCGGTCCTCGCCGTACACCTTGATCAGCTGAGGAGACACGACGAGAGGGAAGTCAGACGTTAATTTATTAAGACACTTTACACCTGCGTGAGGAGGAGAAATGGACAATAGTTTGATTAAATGCTGGGGGAAAAAAAGAATCACGGGATACAAACCACACTACGATATTATAGTTACTTTGTAATGACACAATAACGTTATATTATGTTAATAATCTTCAATTTCTCTGCAGATTATTTTGCCCAATGAATTATTTTGTGTATAAAATGTCAGAAAATCACAAAAAACAAGTATCTAATTGTGAATATTAATTTTCTATTGATCATTTGATTGATTTATGGCACATATTATTGATACTTGACGTCGTTTAATCTTTAATTATGCGTCTTCTTCTTTTACAGACAGGTTGCTGTTTTATATGGAACAACCTGATCCTGTGAAAAACGCCTGCAGGATGGATGTGATTTGGAGTTTGAAGCCGTTCTCATGTCGTCTGTCTGATAAAGTGGAACAACAGAGCTTTTAATCTGAGAGCGACAACAACAAAACAAAATATCTCAAGGGTAGTTTTGGCGTCGCGTCAACATGTGAAGCCGAAAACAGGAAGTGGAGGTGCGAGGCCAAGAAGCTGTCAGCCGCTGCAGACGCTCTTCGTTTAATAGTCTCTGACACCTGCAGAGAAAACTCTCACGTCTTAAACCAACACCAGTTTTTCAGTCTTAATCTGGATGAGCCAAACTCTCCCTTTTATCCCTGTTGACCCTCCATCCCTCCCTCCATCCCTGCATCCCTCCATCCCTCCATCCCTCCATCCATCGACCACGGGATGCTGAGGTCATGCAGAGGTCAGGTCGTTTCTGTCTGACACGCCGTCTGGATCCCGCTGCATCGTTTCCAGCCAGAAGGAAAAAAACAACAAACCTGCCCGACCAGAAACCTGCGGCTGTCAGTCAGTCAGCAGCAGCACGCCCCGACTGGTCCGACCGGTGCCGCAAATACCGGCTGAGTAAAGAGCAGGGCGGCTGGGTGAGGGAGGAGGGAGGGAGGAGGGAGGGGGGGAGGAGAGGAGGGAAGGAGGGACATTCCTCCAGTTCAATATCCGGTCAGTCTGCTCTGACCGCTCAGAGCTTTTCATTACGGAGCTGGGGAGGCCGAGGAGGATGAGTTTGTCTTTCCTCAGAGCAAACAGAGCGTGACACACGGAGCCCAGAGGAACTCACATCTTCATCATCATCATCATCATCATCTGCACGCCAGAGCCAGAGCCAGAGCGCTGGTCTCCTGCAGCAACGTGGATCACTTTACAGTAGAATCACATCATATAGATGGATCGATTAGCTTTGTATGTTTAGGGCTGGGTTTCAATCAAAAATACTGAATGAAACCTTTTCAATACCAATTTTATAATATCAATTCTAACAATAAGATAATTACATTCTCCATGCCAGCCAGTGGCTTTTCTAAGGGTCAACAGGTATCACAGCTACATTGCAGTATATTACTCAAAACCACTTTCATACATATTTTTTTGTAATTCACACGTTACATTTTCATGAATTTATAAAAACCACATTCAAAGTGGAGGCATATTTTTTGTTATTCTAACGTTACATTTCACCGAGAATCACGTTTATAAAAAGATGAGGCATGTTTTGATCCTCGGTACTCCTGAAGTGGACATATCTGGGAGGCAGAGGACATTTGGTCACCCTAACGTTCCAGCCAATCACCGGCAGAATCACGTGATTAACCTCTGGTATCGAAAGATGAGGCATGTTTTGATCCTCGGTAATGAAGCATCTCAGTCGGTGCCACAAAAGAACCGAAGCTCGGTCGGTGCCCAGCCCCAGCGATGTCATCAATAAGGCCAGAAGGATGTGGACGCCTGAGCAGAGACGTGAACCTGCTGCTGCAACAGGTCGGACAATATGTTTCAAGGTTCACTGTTCAAGGTTTTTATTGTCCGTTCAACCGTATGTACTGTACCAGATACGACATACCGATGAATCAAAGAGCCGTTTCTCACCGTCGCACGCTGCCAGAATAAAATACAACACGCAAGACAGGACGTTACCTAACGCTGAAATGAAAATAAACAATAAAGTGAAGAACAGATAAGACATTATTCAAAATGAGCAGGAAGTGGCTCAAAAAAGAAGAAGAAGAAGAAGAAGAAGAAAAGGAGGACGATCACCACAATTGGCATCATTTATGTAATTAGAATCAAGCCTCGCCCGCAGCGCAGCGACGTCACCAGGACCAACCCCGACTCCGACGCCGTGGGCCGCGTTTTATTTTGACGTCTCTGACATTTACTTGGTTTCCGTCTCTGATTCGTCACTTTTTGGCCACATGTTATAAATCTTATTAAGACTGTTTTTATTTCTTCAAACACCAGGAGAAATGACTGAAATATTTCTTCTTATTATAACAGTGTACAGCGAGCACACAGTGGGTTTTTTTTTTTAAACTCTGAAATAGATATTAGGCCTATTTCCTGTATTTTTTTATGTTTGAACTGACAGCGTTGACATGGCAACAAAGCTCACCTATCAAACACAACCACCTCCGCCTGAGGCCAACGGGTTCAGGCACATGAGGACGATCCACTTGCTGATGCCACCTGTCAGAGCCCAGTGTGTGTGTGTGCAGGTGTGTGCAGGTGTGTGTGTGTGCAGGTGTGAGGGGGTTAATAAATAAACAGCGGATTTGTCCAAACACACGTATTGTCAAGCGGTCAAACAGGTGTCGGTCTGTTTCCTCCTCGCTGCTGATTCACACTGAACCGTATCACTTCAGTTATTTCCTGCAACGCCTGAACTCACGCAGTTTACAGGAACTACTTTCAGTGGCGGATTCATACACAGCAGCAGCAGCATCATCATCATCATCGTCAGTCTGGCGTCTCTGACTTGGACTCACGTGTTTGTCGCTGGTCGGAGGGAGCGAGCCGATGAGCACCGGGGACTTGGAGGGGCTGCACAGCTCGGGGAAGGGGTTGGGTATGGACGGGACGGAGCAGGAGAACGACTCCACTCTTTTCACCCTGAGGAAGAAACAATAAAATAAAATCATTCAAACAAACAAAACATCTATATCAGTGGTTCCCAAATGGTGGGATTTTGTGACAACCATATTGCAATTATTGTGACCGGTCTGGTTTAAATGACTGTGTTGCTGCTTTGCATGATGCAGAATTTGATAAGGTTTCAAATACATTTTTGAAATATTTCATGAATAATATGATTTCATGAGCAATGTAGTTGTCTTTGTCACATTTTTGGGGTATTAGTAAATAGTTCATTATGCATATTTACAGATGATAACACGTGTTATGAAGGCTTTTTTGAACAATAGGTGTGACTTTTACTTGTCCTTTGGTGTGCCTTTACCACAAAACGTTTGTGAACCACTGATATATATATAGTATATGAAGCCAGAGTAGTTTTTGTGTCGACCTGATGAATCTAAGGCAAATCTTCAACTGTTTTTGATCTCCACATCTGATTTTTGTAGTTTCTGTCAACAAAAACAATTAGATTAAAGATGCTAAAATGCAAAAAAAAGAAAAGAGCACCTGCAGATTAAGGAAACAATATAAAGCACCTCCCTTGATGCAAAAAATCTTCTCATTGCGGTTTTTTGTTTCACAGCAGTGAGTTCATGAACCCGCTGTTGATGATAAGGAGCGTAATGGAATAACAGCAGCCGTATCATTTACACTATCAGATTCTTTTACAATCTCAAATCTTTTCTCTTTGATACTGTGGAGAAAATTACAACTCTTTTCTTTTAGTTCTGGTTAATTACAGTTAAAAAAAAAAAATCTACCGAAGCATCAGAGGAAAAAAAAAAAAAAAAAAACACAAGCCGGCGTTAATTAGGAGGCAGCCCCGTTGTTTCTGGTAAATTATGTGTAATTATCCATGTTACATTAAACATTTAATAGTATTTAATAATGGAGATGTTGCCACAGGCCCACGGAGCAGCGAGGGGCGGGACGACGAACAAACAGCAGCTCAGTCTGACTTCTGACCCGCGGCTGAGTCACCGACCTGAGTCACTCCCACTGACTCACATGCTCTGTGTGTGTCTGTCTGTGTGTGTGTGTCTGTGTGTGTGTGTGTGTGTGAGACTGTGTGTATTTTAATGAGCTTCCTCTTCCCGCGCCGACTCATGCCGTCCTGCTGGTCGTACCTGTTGGAGGCGATGGCGATGGGCTGTGAGCGGCGGACGGCGGGAGAGGCGTCGACGACGAGCAGAGGGGCCAGAGTCAGCGTGGAGCTCCCCAGCAGAGGCTCCGCCCCCCCTCCTCCTCCTCCTCCTCCTCCCACCCCGGGCTGCTCCGTCCGGTCCGAGCCCTCGAACACTTCCGTCCACGGCCCCGCCACCTCCATCATGACACCTGAGGAGGAATATCAATATATAGAATTACTGTAGCAATAGATCATTACAATTAATAAAATAAAAACATGTTCAGTCTATTTAAAA
The DNA here is from genome assembly GCA_030347415.2 of Decapterus maruadsi. NCBI lineage: Eukaryota > Metazoa > Chordata > Actinopteri > Carangiformes > Carangidae > Decapterus > Decapterus maruadsi. The sequence continues at coordinate 2,773,299 of CM064888.1, read as the reverse complement.
CACTTGTATCTGTGCAACTGCATCACTTTTTATGATGCATTTCCTTATTACGGTAGGCTATACAGTATCTTTTAAGGTGAGACACTACAGGCAAAAACACTGTTTTTTCATGCACTGATCAATTTTGAGATTTTCTCCTCCATATCAGTAAAAGTATGACTCACGTTAACAATCTATGGAATTTTACAGCACAAGTCTTTAAAGGCCGTTTTCTCAAAATGAGTTTTTCCTCAATATATATCATAGAAATCTCCACTTCAGCAGCTCTTACAGACACCAAACCTTCCAGTTTTATTCCTGTGGTTTTTACAGAGGGGATTGTTGATATATCATTCACAGCCTCATTTATACAACGTTTAATTCCTAAAAACATGGAGAAATTAGATTTTTTTAGGGCTGGTGACAGTATTTTCTCATTTACAGAGTGATAAAAAGAGATATACAAAATCCTCCTCTGTAAAAACCTCAAAATAAAACAAGAATTTTTAAAGTAGCTTTATCCATCGTTCAGATTTCAGTTCTGGAAATATATGCAAATTGGTGCATATTTCATCAGATATTGCCTCATTTACATATTTAAACATAAAATTTGACAAAACTTGCAATACAAAAAATATTTGTCTCAATGTAAGTGATAAACTCGGGAAGTTTCATGGTGATATCTGTTAGTTAAATTTTTTACCCTATTCACCTATTTCATAAAACATAAGATCTCTTTTCTTTCACATGAAGGTTGTCGAGCCTGGAGTGTGCTGTTGTGTTGTGCTAGTTAATGATTGTTGGTTGTTTTTATCAACAAGAAGAACAAAACTTAAAAGTGCTCATTAAAACAGGTTCCAGTTGTGTTGATGAATTAAACACCTGCGTGTGTGTGTGTGTGCGTGCGGGCGGAGCCGCGGTGTTTGTTCACCTACTTCTGATCAACAACCATCAGTTTCTGTTTGTGTGTCTGATTCACAGGACGTCACTTTGTTTGTTCTGCTGCTGCTCGTGTTTACTCCGGCAATCACACACGCTGAGTCACACTCTCGTCACTCAAAATAGATCTGACGAGGCGCCGAGCCAGACACACACACACACACACACACACACACACACAACAGACACACACCTGTACATTCCCTCCTATTCAAACACAGACCTACAACAGAGCAGCCTGTTGGTTGTGTAGCAGGAGCAGCTGCTGCAGGAAAGCCACTGTGGCGATTTTACAGGTTTACAATTTAAAGGGATAGTTCACCCAAAATTCAAAATTAGTTACGGGAGGGGGGTCCACGGTCAAAATGGTTGTGAATGGTGCTAGGACATGAGGAACTATCCCTGAAATTTGAATATTGCACCTGTCACTCAGATATAAATATATAGACATCAGGTCAATAGTCTTATGGATATTGTGGTATTTCTGCAGCAACCACTGACTGTAGAGGAGGCAATAAGTCAGAGTCCAGCAGGACAGGTGAGTCGTTGTTGTTATGCACATCATGCAGCGTCGCAGGTGGAGACAAAGCTTTGATCACACACACACACACACACACACACACACACACACACACACAGAGCAGCAGCACTAAAATCTCTGCACATCAGGCTGGGGGGTCGTGTGTGTGTGTGCGGTGAGGAGAGGAGTTGCCATGACACCCGCGGCAGCACCTGATGATCAGATCATGAGAGTAATAATAAACAGATGCAACTGATCATTATTATTTTTTCATAAGCTGTAACAGCTTTGAACATATCTATTATTTAAGGGATCAACAAAATAAGTGTGAAACTATTATTAATTCATTTGATCACTTAAATATTCATTAATCTGACGTTTATTTCCTCAATAAAATGTAAAATGTTTCTCACAGTCTCTACAGGGAGCCCGATAAACAATAAGCAACAATAAAAAAAATCTGTTATGAATTATTTAAGACCTTTAAAACAAGATAGTTTTCACATTAATGTGACAATGCAACAAAACAAATCAAATAACTTTATAGAATGAGTTATCAGAATTATTTCTAAATAACAAATACTGTAGGTGATAATAACTTTTAGATAACACTGTTAATCTGAACTGTCTCTAAAAAACAAACAAAAAAATATATAAATAAAATATAAAAATAATAATAAATAAATAATAAAATATATATAGCTATAGCCTAAATCGCAGCAGCACAGTTGAGTGGTTCTGCAGTATTTGTTTTGGATCAGTCGGGTGATAAGGTTCATACTATGAGATAGTGTCACACTTGTTATCAGACTTAACAGCACTAATAACAGAGTTCTGGCGCGTGAAGGGACACAATAACAGCCTTTGTGTTTATAAAAGTTATATTACAGTGATTCAATGTCTAATCACAACATCTGTAAACGTAAGGTGGGCAGAAACAGTTTGCATTTTAAGTCCTTGTTGCTTTAAAAGTCTGGACTCTGTTTGGTGTCGACTCGGCGCGAGAACTCATAATAAAAATCAATATAATTATCTGTGTCGTCACTAAACCCCCGACAGGTATGAAAAACACCTGTCACCGTGTTGGTTCTGCTGTCGTGATGAATTCGGCTCAACTCGGCTAGATCCAGCTGTTTGTATGAGTATTTTCAGCGGTTAAAAAGAAAACTCCCAGCAGCAGCAAACCCTGCACCTGTCCCGGATTAGCCTGTTAGCATCACCGGGGAAGAACCTGGAGGAACTCACCTGTGTAGCCCACAGCTGTGTCCCGGTCTGCAGGCAGGTTTCAGCTGTCCGCCGCCGTCCTCATCATCACTCCAGATGTTGATGTGGAGCTTTGACTGTTTGTGTGTTTGATAGCGTGTGCATGTGTGTGTGTTTCTTCTGACAACAAGGTGCCCTGACGCTACAACCTGGGGCTGACGACAGTATCCGTGGAGGAAGGGAGGGAGGGAGGGAGGGAGTCCGTCAGGTGTGCTCTGTGGCCCCGCCTCCCTCCTCCTACTGGCAGTGGCTGCTGGAGCCGGAAGCCAGGTTAAAAGGGCAGAAGGTACAAATAATAGATCCATAAAGATAATATATAGGTAATAGATCAACGGGTCAAAATCTAATGTGAAATGTGCAGCTGCTTCCTGATCCATGGCAAACAGGAAGTGCAGAATAATTAGGTAAACAGCACCTCGGCCTACTTTTAGACTGACACTGATTATACTAATTTTGCACAGACTTGGCTCTTTTTAATGACTTGACATTTTAATACTTTTAGCCTATCTGGTCACTGTTCCTTTTATTTATTAGGCTAGATTTATTTTGTAGGCTATCTATCGCCTTTCTTTAACAAATTATCTTTTTAAATTACTGTCAGCCTCTTCTTTTAACACTTTGCTGTTTTGAAGACCTGGATCTCCCTACAAGGTGTCAATCAATCAATCAACCAATCAATCAACCCTTTAAACTAGAGCGAGAGTGGCGCCACCTCCGTTCACTGCAATGGTTCCGTTTTTTCACAACAATGGCGGCGCATGTCGTCCCTCAAAAGTTACCGGAAGTTAGCATTTAGCTAACCGCCGCATGTATTCCAATAGAGCAGCTGGTCGGAGCCACAGACACATTAGGAGCAGCACTTGTTCAAGGTAAAATGTTTAATTTCATATCAGTAGTGCATCGGAATTAAATTGACATGAGTAATTAAGTATGTAGGCAGATTATCCCGGTCTAGATTAGAAGATTTAGAGAATATTAACAGATAAAAGTTTAGGATAGCACTCTGGCTAACGATAGCAACTCATGCAACAGGCTGCTAAATGTAAATTCTGTTTTCTAAATATAACTTAATCCAACGCTGTCAACTTACACTAGTAGTGAGGTTAATGTATAGGGAGTGTGATTGCAGGTAAATATAAAATTAATATCACTGAGGCTGCGGAAAGATGGGTGAAGTTTATGATGAGGACATTCTGCTACGATTTTATTGCTGTCAATGACTTTACGGGTTTATTGAACTTAGTAATTTTTTTTATTGAACAAAGTAATTAACACAGGTACATAAATACTGCAAAGCAAAGCAGTTATTGACTGTAATTTAGCAATTATCTGGGTTTTCCTATTGTTTTCAACTGCCCGCCAAGCGTTTCCTGGAACCTTCGGAGGCATAGCCTACAAGAGCCACGTGAGCGGCCAGGATTTTGAACTTCCGTTGTCGCCGCGCTCTTTCTATAGGCATTCTTCTTTAAACCCGCTATTTTTTTAGTTTCGGGTTGACCGTCCTGCACTGCGCACCGGAGATGACGCGTCTCTTAGCAACAGGTAAGAACACAGCCGACAAACCGAAAAAGAAAGTGACCGACAGAGAAGACAAACATCGACACTGGCGCTGTTTTTCCTCAGTGGACAGAATCGGACGTCGCTTTACTGCTGCTGTGAGTATGATGTGTTGTTATTACATACTGGATACTGGTTAATGTAACTATTATTGTCTCTGAAATGGTGCTAATGTCGGCTAATGCTAAAGTTTAGAGAGAGAGTAGCTAACTGTTCAGAGTTTGGTTCAGTTAGGAGCTATTATTAGCTGTGTTAAAACAAACGGACAGCTAATGAAGCTAACAGTCGAGTTATGGCTACGGTCAAACTAGAGACGGGCAGTGAGTGGGAATATTGTTAACCGCTTACGAGTACTCGCATTTGCATAGGCTATATTGTAATGATATTACATAGAGTTTCTCTTGGGGTCGACAGAAGTTACATACTGACACTACAGCTCATGTAGAATAAGATTATAATGTTTTTATTGTAAAACCAGTAGCATAGTAAAAGCACAATGGTTTTCTTTGATTACATGTATTAGCTGGCACAGAAATACTCAAGTACTCAAGTACTCAAGATATAATTCAGTTCCACTAATAGAGAAGGAAATGGACACTAATGCCCATTTTCATTTTTCTCTTGTCCATTGGCCCCTTTATCAAATGAAATGATTAAGTTTAATAATTTGTGTATTAAACACAATTTTACTTTCATTGATACCATTGATTGATAGGCTACCTTTTAGTTTTCTTTCATTTTTGCTTTGTCCAGGGACTTCCAACTTACATTTTCCCAGTGAAATCATGGAACAGTTGCACAAGTTTACTTCTACCAGTGACTATTTGTCTCCACCTAGTGTTTCAGTCTGATCACCTGACACCTGTTTTTCTTTACCTGCCATGTGCACCAGTTTCTCTCTGACCTGAGACAAGTTTTACCTCTGGAGTTCAGTCTGGGTTAAATATTTACAGCGTGTTCACCTTCTGCAGCAGCATGAAAAGAAGTCACAGCAGACGTTCAAAATGCAGACACTTTTACTGCTGCAATTATTCAATAAAACCAATTAGTGTTGTGACCTGGAGGCAATTTTTCAGTCCCGGCATGTTTTTGAGGGGAATATAGTGTGTGTACAGGGAGAAGTATGCAAACTCCTGCTCTGCACAGTCATCTATCAAATTTCAAAATATCTACAGAAGCTTTATCAACACTAATGACATGTAATTTTTTTCCAATCTTTCTTGAAAATACAATATAGTCTGATTAAACTAATCAGCAACCCAGTCTGTGTAAAGTTGACATTAAAAGAATAAGTTCAACATGTTTATTTTACACTTCAGTTCTGATTCCCATTAGCTGCCAGTAATTCAGCTGCTGGCGTCCACATGATGAAATATGGGCTACATAAAATTCAACATACAAAATACAACAAACAGAATATATAAAAGTCATGCATAATACAAATATGCATAAATTGCAACAAATATGACATTACAATACACAAACAATTAAAATAACATGACATACAAAAAGTAAAATACAACAACATAACAAACATGACAAATGAAATAGAACAAATATAAATAAAATGTTTGTGAAATGGTAAATACTATACAATAAAATTCTACAAAAACGCCAAACACAACATAAATATGCATGAATGCAAAACGTTATTTATCTAAAAATGCCCCCAACCCCGACCCTGACCTCCTATAACTATTTTTATAATCATATTTCCTATAATGTAATGAGACAAATGTAAGGCCTTCATGGGGAGGTTGGCCTGGTGCAAGAGTACTGTACACAATCAGTCTACACAATAATGTTCTTGAATGCTATAGCTGGAGGAAATTACTGCAGCAACGCTCAAGACTGCTGAGAAAACTGCTCCTCTTCACATGGAGAAAGTTAAACATTAATTGTATCGCTGTGCTGCAGAGACTCACCCATTAGAACATCATATCTGGCAAACACAGTGAACTTAACTTCTAATGGTGCACAAAGTGTGCATCAGGTCGCATCAAGACCTGATGCACCATGATAAGAAAAATACTGAGGACATGGGCCAGTTCATGTACTGTAGTTCAAATGATTTATTAACTCAAAATCAATCAGGGTCTGAGTCTGACAGGAAAGAGGTGGACTGGGAGATGGACTTACAGTAAGGGGTGGGGGGGTGAACCCATAAAAAATAAAAACTGCTGCCACTGGTTCACTATCAAGCAGAATGGTGTTGATGTTGCGTTCAGGGGCCTAAAACAAACCAGGTCACCTTGCTGTGTGATGGTGATTGTCAGGTGAACGTTGCTTATTTGTTTACTGTAGAACAACAAGACATCAAAAAGATTTTTTCTGAAGAAGCCTTGAACCTTGAGTGAGCTTCAAGTACCACAAACATAATAATAATAATAGTTCTTCTATTTTCACCTTTCGAAATACCCAGGGTGCAAGTCGTATCGTAACATTGGCTCCACCATGCATGACACACCGTCTGGCCCAAGTGGTGGAGTGGGTTGTCCACTGACTGCTGGTTTGATCCCCAGGTCCTTCTGTCTGCAAGAACAAAACTCCAGGTCCAGACCTCAAATGACTTCAGACAACAGACGAACACGTGTTGATCATCTTATATAAAATACACGTTGAGTTTAACTGGAAGTTGCTGCACACAACATGGACAAATATTTGTAAAAGAAAGGTCAAAGTCAAAAGCGTCACAACATTTAGCCTATATAAAGGAAGCTGCAGCAACGAGCTGCTGAGTTTGATGCACACACATCATTCATAGGGTATTAAGTAGTGATCTGTCCAACATGCTGCCGTCATATCACTGGGCGTGGCTGGTTCTGTTCTTCTGTCTGAGCAGCTTCAGCCAAGTGGAGGCTCAGTTTCCTATCGACTGCACCACAGATGAGGCTATTGAGACCAAGACCTGTTGTCCTCTGTGGAACGGTTCTCGCTGTGGAGAGAGCTCAGGTCGAGGGAATTGCACAATAATTGCTGATGATGTCCTTAAACCAGTTGACTACAGGGTGAACTGGCCCCACGCCTTTTATGATAGTGTGTGTATGTGCAACGGTAACTACGATGGATTTGACTGTGGTGTGTGCCTCCCGGGGTGGAAAGGAGACACCTGCAACAAGCGGCATCATGTGGTGAGGAAGGAGATCACGGACATGACTAAAGCTGAGAGGGAAACATTCCTCTCCAACCTGGACCATGCAAAACACAACATCAGCAACCGTTACAAGGTCCTCACCAGCAACGACACCACAATTAAAGGCAACTTTAAGTTTCACAGCGCCACCGTCTACGACCTGTACGTGTGGTTGCACTACTACGCAGCTAAGAAGTACGCCGACACTGACGACGATGCTGCTCACCGGGGCCCCGCCTTTCCCTTCTGGCACCGAGTCTTCCTGCTCTTCATTGAGAGGGAGGTCAGGCTGCTCACAGGGAACCAAGATTTCTACATCCCCTACTGGGACTGGACCAGACACCCAGACTGCAACATCTGCACCAACGAGTACTTTGGGGAAGTTGACCAGGACGGTCATATAGACAAGACTTCCCGTTTCTCAAAGTGGAGGGTGAGATGTCAGAACCAGTCTTTTCCATCTGCTTCTTCTTTCTCCTGCTCCAACTCCTCTTTCTTTTCTCCACAGACCGCATGTATTGATGTTGGGACGAAGCTCTATCAGATCTGCAGCCACCCTGATGACACTTCACCTGCACCTATCAGCCGCAAACCTGGGATGGATCCAACTGCCGACACACTGCCGACCATCGGTGATGTTAATGATACGCTGGGAACAGACAATTATGACACATCTCCATATAACGCAAGTTCTAGGAACAGCTTCAGGAGCAAACTAGAAGGTAAATGACCTCATAAAATCTTGATATTTAAAGAACTGGTGACTTTTGGTTCAAATATCTGTTCAGTAAGAATTCACAAACATTAACCAATAAAAGGATAAAATGTAAATTAAGCTGAAAGGACACTGTCATAACAGGTTTCTACTAAATCTCTACTAAAGGTATCTGCTTAACATGTGTCATTTCTTCCTGTTAGGTTTTGAGATTCCTCAAGATTCCCGACACCTGCAGTCGTCCATGCACAACCTGGTCCACGACTACCTGAACGGCACAATGTCTCACCTCCCAACAGCAGCCAACGACCCCCTGTTCATGGTCCACCACAGCTTCGTGGACAAGTACGTCATGTAAATAAAAATGTAAAAATATCTGTTTCAAGTCAGAATTCAATAATGAACTCTCTGCTGTATAAATGTGTTTCAGGCTTCTGGAGGACTGGCTGGAGCTCCACAGGAATGCAAGCTACCCTGTCAGTCCAGATATCCATCGAGCCCAGATGGAACACGCCTTCATGGCCCCCTTCTTCCCTCTGCGCGAAAACGGCTGGTACTGGGACAAAAACATCAGTAGCCTGGGCTACAACTACCTGGAGCACAGCATCCCTAACCCTGCAATCAAGAAGACAAACTTAATGTAGAGCTGACTGTAAAACTAATGTAAGAACAATTAAAAGCTCATTATGGTTAATTAATTTCTTTAAATACACTTCTCTTGTGATCACAGTTGTTAAGCTGCATCATAAAGAATGAGGAAATCTGCCAGAGATAGTCAGAAGACTTTTTTGCATGAAACCGTTTATACTTCTTTCTCCAAAGTGGACGTGCGCTCAACATAATGACAGATAAGCAGCGGCGAGCAGCTTTTCTTTACGTGTGGCCTCTTGGGTTGGAAGACCATGACACATACTCGATCTTAAATGATATCGAGATGCATCATGCGACAACGCGCTGACTTCTGACGTTCTTGACACCTTCAGTCTGAACAAAAGAAACTAAAAAACTAAACTCATAACTTCTGTCTCCCATGTGTTGTATGTGTTTGAATGTTGTGTGATTGCAGATCAGGACAGCACTGACGAGTCATCTTTATCAATGTAATATTCATCTTTTCCTTTGTTCTTCAACTGATCAGGAACGTCGAACTGGACCTGTTGGTGTCAGTGATCAATGGTGCTAACGATGATCAGTTCTTAAGAAACCTTTGAAGAAAAGTGTCTCTTGGGCCTGAAGTAGTGATTGTTTTAGTTCTTGTCTCTTTACAGTAAAGTCCAGTAAATAACACTGATATAGGTTGTTTTGTTAAGGTTAAGATGGCGTGCACTGTACTGTCCATGTTCATGTAAAAAGATAGTAAAGGAGCTTTGCACCGATTCAACTGAATCATCTTTTAATCTACAGAGGACTTCTGCCATATGTTGTTTATTTGCTTAGTTTTACCACAATGCACACAGTTTACAGTTTATTAGGTAGAAACTACTGTACATTCACATGATAAACACAACCACCTTATAAATTGTAATGTGGGTGTTAACAAGCTGTTTCCACCAATAATAAAATACCTCAAATACGTCACAGTGGAACAATGGACTAGTAGGTGGCGATGGCCCCGTGGCCCAAATTGTGTTGGAAAAAATCCACACAATATTTGCTTATTTGCTTTATTTGCTTAAATCGCTCAAATCAACAGGCGTTTATTTGGAACCTGCCTTTACTAATGGTGTGTCATCTCCATTCAAACTCAGCCTCATAAGGTATATTTACAAACGGATCTTCTTCTTCAGGAAAGAGACATTTCAATCCGTAGTGACTGTCGGTGGTGGAACAATCCTTGATGGTTCTCCGCCACCGCCAGCAACCACAAGGAATCCCATAATGCCAGCAACGTGGGTGGTTCACTTGAGTCCAATGGATGCTGTGCTCCACGTAGCTGTAGCCCAGCCTCCTGGTGTCTTTGTCCCAGTACCAGCCGTTTTCACGCAGGGGGGAGAAGGGGGCCATGAAGGCGTCCCTCCTCTGGGCTGGATCTCTTCACTGACAGGGTAGCTTACAGGTCTGTGGCACTGGTCGTAGTAACGCAGATACACGGAGATGTTAGATACCCCAAGAGTGACGGGATCCATCCAGCCCGTAGGAAGGACGCCTTCATGGCCCCTTTCTTCCCCCTGCGCTCCAATGGCTGCTACTCGGATAAAGACATCAGGAGGCTGGGATACAGCTACCTGGAGCTCAGGGGCCCCCAGCAAGGTGGAGGTGGAGGCCAGTTGTTGGGGCCCGTTCTGGGTGTGTTTGGCGTCTTGTTGCTCTGCATTTGCATTTGGGCTGCTATCAAATACAAAGGTGAGGAGTGTCATCTTCAGTTTGTGATGAGTAGTTTTAGTCTCATTAATCGTCTCTATTCAACACAAGAGGAGGAGCTCCAACTGGTGAGATCAGGTTATAATATATCTTCATGACCAACCGGCCAATGGCAGGCAAGGTGGGAAATTTTACCGGCCAAATATGGTTTTACTGGCCACTGAAGCAAGGCAGTTTTATTTGTATAGCCTCTTTTTACAAACAGTTTGTCTGAAAACATAGCATCTTAACAACATCCTCAGACCCTCACATCGACTGAGGAAAAACTCCATAGAAGACCCTTTCAACAGTGAAAAATCAGAGAAACCTCAGGGTGAGCAACAGAAGAGAGATCCTGCAATAGATGTTGTATACAGACAAGAAAACAGTTTATAACACTGAGCTGCTCACACTGGTACCGGCGGACCACAACCTAACCATAGTTTTATTTCTGTTACTTTAATAACAAAAATGTAATTTAACTGATGGACAAAAAGTCATAATTAAGTCCCCAAATAATAAACTGTCAAAAGGAATATCAACATCAAGCAGCAGAGAGCAGCAAAACGCCTTTGCATGGTCTAGACTGCTTCATCCATTGAGGAAGAACAAACACACTGTTGCCTGTTATGGTGTTGTTGTCACTAGTTGTCTCACAGTCAGACCATCACGTGCTATTGGTGTCATACGAAGGTTCGGACATTATCAAAAAATGTTTGAGCAGACTACCCAGTCAGTATGTTACTCTGACCACTTCATAATCCAAAGTACACAGGTTATGAGCTCTGCCATAATAATTACCTTAATAATTATTAAGGGGTGTTTGTCTTTTATAAAAGATATACACTGTAGCTCCTGAGCGGTCGAGCACGTCTTTTTATGAAAAGTTGATTGTGTTGTTCATTGTGAGAAAGTGGGAAAGTGGGACTGACTTTATTAATAATCTGTCTGACAGGTGACAGGAATAAGTTTGGGAGTTTGCCAAAAGTGGTGTGGTTTTCCTTGGTATATGTTACACAACACAAGGAGAGGGTACACAACCGCTACATCTCCAGTCGACCTGTTTCAGGTGGTGTTAACTGTTGGGGTGCACCTTTCCAGTGTAAGGTGTGGCATTCTTACAGTACTTCCCAATTGCTGAAAGACATTTCTTGAAACTTCCACCCATTTTCTCAAAACCTTAAACACAAAACTATAAACTGCATTCACAAAACTCACAAAAAAAGAAAGAAAGAAAAGAGCAGATGAGTTTTGCAAATTGTGTCGAAGTACCTGAACAGTGTTTACAGTTTGGCCAAAATAGTGTTTGATTCAAAACATTTGTTTATCCGACTGCATGAGAATTTGGTTCAAGAGTGGGTTTTTAGCAACTGAGAAAAACTGTAATGGCAAGGTAAGGTAAGGCATTTTCATTTGTATAGCCCATTTCTACAAACAGACAGACAGATAAAGATACTGACAAGAAAACAGTTTACAACATGGAAAAACATGGAAATTGAATCGGTCAGTTAACAAGAACTGATGGAGGCAGCTTCTGGTGGCTCCAAGGTGCCATTTCGGAATGGGAATAAAAAATATATATTACACAGCAACTGTGTGAAAATTAAGACATTTTCAAAGATTCATAATTTTGCCTGTGAGCATTTTGAAAATAGGGCAAAAAGAATTTTTTTTTTTCTATACTCGAACCAGAATTGTTCTTTAGATCCTTATCTTCGAGTTAGAAGTGAAAACAAAACTTTCACATCAATCTGAAATGACTGGGTGTTTATTTTAACACTAGAGTTGGCCTTGCTGTCTCCATGTGTGGGTGTGTGTGTGTGTGTGTGTGTGTGTGTGTGTGTATGTATGAGAAAGTGGGACTAACTAACTGTATAAATCTCTGACATCTGTCTGACAGATATCTGACAGATAAATGGCGAGTTTGCCAAAAGTGACATGGTTTTCCTTGGTAGGCCAATGTGTTACCCAACACAAAGAGAAGATACACAACGGCTACATCTGTATAAAGTGCAGCTCCAGTCTGACCTGTTTCTGGTGATGATAATTGTTGGGGTGCGTCTTTCCAGTGTAAGGTGAGGCATTCTTGCTAAATGACATTTCTTGAAACCCCCATGCATTTTCTCAAGTAATTTTCTAAATGCATTTAGCAAAACAAAAAAAGTGGAATCTACATTTGGCACTTTCATAAAAATATTCAGATAAATACTTGGGTGTTATGATAGACTGTAATCTAAGATGGAATGACCATGTTGAAGCCTTGTGTTCCAAGCTGGCTCAAAGATTGCATTTCCTCCTGTGACAGTTGAGGTTCCTGTCACTATGCCTCCAATTGATCGTGTGCCCTGGCTACTAGGCCAAGGAGATGTCCCTTTGGCCAGGTGGTTAGCGCACATGACTTTTCCTTGGGAGCTTGCGCCCTCTTCACCTTGCCACATTCTGGCGTTGTTGGCAGGATCCATGTAGCACTAGGGGTGGGTCCATGGATACCTAATGCGGAAGCACGAGGATGTGCTTGTGAAAAGAGGGGGAGAGATGTGACAGTTGAGGTTCCTGTCACTATGCCTCCAATTGATCGTGTGCCCTGGCTACTTGGCCAAGGGGATGTCCCTTTGGCCAAGTGGTTAGCTCAGGTTGTATGTGTAGCCAATCTGGCCCTCTGCGTTGTGTTCCTCGGAACGGACTGCCCCGGGTGGAGTTCGAACCCTGTCTGGCAAACCTTTTTGCCTAGAGCTCAACGAGCACTTGGCAGCCGGTTTGCACCTCATTTATGAGCTCAATGAGCGCTTGGCAGTCAGTTTGCACCTCCTTTATGAGTGCACCGCCGTTACACTCACCCCCAATGAACTCACTCCACCAAAGGCATCCGGGTCACGGCACCACTGTAGCCAATGTCGATCTGGCCCTCTGCGTTGTGTTTCTCGGTACGGAATGCCCCAGGTAGGGTTCAAACCCTGGTCTCCTGCATGGCAGGAGACGATGCAAACCATTTTGCCAAGAGCTTGACGAGCGCTTGGCAGCCGGCCCGCTTTGCACCTCCTTTATGGGTGAGTGAGTGCACCTCCGTATGGAGTACATGCATACATTGAGTATGGAGAGCTAGTAAGTTATGACAATGATCAAAACAGCCATGAAGGTGATTGGCAAAACAGATTACCCTTCCCTTCAGGCCACATACGAAACATTGGTGATCAGACAGGCACACAGGATTCTTACTGTACTGACCCAACAAACAACTTCCTTTCAGAATATCAACTCATTGCCTTCAGGAAGACGCTTCAGGGCCAGTAATACAGAAGTAACAGATTCAAATTGTCCTTCATTCCTACCTCCATAACAAAAATCAGGCCCCGCATCCTTGATGCGTGTGGAGTTGTTATGGCCTTTTTGATTTTGGCGGTAGTAAACGACTGCACAGAGGTTATGCCATGCTTGCTAGTGTTGTTGGTTTTGACTATGTGTTCCATGCATACCCCATACTTTCTGCAGCTTTCTATTTGTTGTACAGTTGAACGTGTACACCATTAGCACTATGTTTCGTGTATGTTTACTCCATGTGTATGTGTATGTGTATGTGAATACTATGTGCAGTGCACTCTAAATGTATGATGTAGTATGATGTGGTTTTAGGAGGCACCTGTGTCAGCACCTGTCAAGACAAGTTTCCTGTCAAGGACAAATCAAGTTTCTTTAACACGAACTTGGCAATTTGAAAATCTTGGATTGGAAAGCCCATACACCAGTCTGTATCAGGCAGGTCTAAACAAGTACTGTATGAGTAAGGAACAAGTTTAAAAGGGACTGCAGATCTGGCACATCTTCAGTTCTAACAGTCACTCAGTTAATGCTCTACACAGACGGACTCAGATTTGGAGACATATGCGCTTCCCTTCATTCACAGAGCACTGAGTGGTCGTCATGCTGCAGGAGATGTTTGGTCAGTGGTTGGTTCTGTTCTTCTATCTGAGCAGCTTCAGCCAAGTGGAGGCTCAGTTTCCTATCGCCTGCACCACACCTGAGGCTCTGGAGACCAGGACCTGTTGTCCTCTGTGGAACGGTTCTCCCTGTGGAGAGAGCTCAGATAGAGGGACGTGTGAACCACATATTGCAAGGGCCCGTAAACCAATTGACTACAGGGTGGACTGGCCCGATGCTTTTTATGATAATGTGTGTGCATGCAATGGAAACTATGATGGATTTGACTGTGGTGTGTGCCTCTCGGGGTGGAAAGGAGACACTTGTAGCGAGCCGCATCGTGTGGTGAGGAAGGAGATCACGGACATGACTGAAACTGAGAGGAAGAGATTCCTCTCCAACCTGGACCATGCAAAACGCACCACCAGTGACCGTTACAAGATCCTTACCAGCAACGACACCACAGAGGAGGGCAACTTTAAGTTTCACAGCGCCTCCGTCTACGATCTGTATGTGTGGATTCACCACTACGCAGCTAAGAAGTACGCCGACAGTAAAGACGATTCTGCTCACCGGGGCCCCGCCTTTCCCTTCTGGCACCGAGTCTTCCTGCTCTTCATTGAGAGGGAGGTCAGGCTGCTCACAGGGAACCAAGATTTCTACATCCCCTACTGGAACTGGACCAGACACGCAAACTGCAACATCTGCACCAACAAGTACTTGGGGGCAGTCGGCAAGGACGGTCGTATAGACAAGGCTTCCCGTTTCTCAAAGTGGAGGGTGAGATGTCAGAACCTCTTTCCATCAGTCTTTTCCATCTGCTTCTTCTTTCTCCTGCTCCAACTCCTCTTTCTTTTCTCCACAGACCGCATGTGTCCTTGATGAAGGTCTTGGTCAGATCTGCAGCCGCCCTGATGACACTTCACCTACACCTATCATCCGCAATCCTGGGATGGATCCAACTGCCAGGACACTGCCGACCAAAGATGATGTTATTGAGACACTGGACATAGACAATTATGACACATCTCCATATAACAAACACTCTAGGAACAGCTTCAGGAGCAAACTAGAAGGTAAGTAATCTGATAAATTCTAAACAGTAGGCTACATAAGTAATATTGATAGAAAAGTCCAATTGGAAAATTTAACAGTAGGATTAGAATTAAAACAATTTATATAACAGGTTTGCAAAGAAATATTACAGAAAGAAAATGTGAGGAGGAGAATAAGTAGCCTACTGTAACTGGATACAGTTCCAACTGAGTAATTTGATTGGACAAGAGACATTCCATAGTGCTGATATACAGTATAACAGGACTGGCACTTTTTACAGACATTATCACTCTGCTGTTCAGGACAGGAGCTAAGTTAGAGCCACGCTCCCCATACAGGAGCTGCCCCATCTCTCTGCTGCCTGAGTCATAAAGTTATAAACAGACCTGAAAATTAAAACCGGGACCTGGCGTGGTCCATCTAATTGGTGAAAAATTAAATAAGTCTATATTTCAAGCTTGTTTGTAGCGGAAGCTCCTCTTCCCAGTTTGTCCAAATTCAACAAACCGGGAAGAGGAGCTTCGAGAAGCTTCTGCTACAAACAAGCTTGAAATATAGACTTATTTGGTTTTTTGGGGGACAATTTCGCATTTCGGGGCTTCAATACAAGATGGACATTATACTGTATACGAGCAGCATGGAGGTATTTGGATGTTTTTTGGTGTGTCTTTTTGTTGGTGTACATTTGCAACCATTATATGGACATGCACTGCTACGCCGAGACCCCCTGTAACTTTTCGAAATTTCGATTTTGGGTGAACTATCCCTTTAAATGTAGATTAAGTACTAACACAGCAAGTGTGAATAAATAATGAATGAATGTTTTAATCAAATAAATGTGTTTGGTCCTGTCAGGTTTTGACATTACTCAAGATTCCCGACACCTAAACACCTCCATGCACAACCTGGTCCACAACTACCTGAACGGCACAATGTCTCACCTCCCCACTGCAGCCAACGACCCCATGTTCATGGTCCACCACAGCTTCGTGGACAAGTAAGTCGCGTTGTCTCAAGGAGGCATTTTCAGGAAAAAAGTAACAGATAAGAGATCAGACAGGTAAGAGATAGTACATTATGTCTATATTTACACCACAGACAGAAGGAGAAAAGTTTGTGTTGCAGACGTTGTGTTTGTATTTGTTGTTGGATGGGGGGCAATTGTCTTGTCTGAGCTGTGGAAATGTCCTTCAGGATTCTGGAGGATTGGCTGCAGCGCCACAGACATGTAAGATACCCCGACAGTGACGAGATCCATCCAGCCCAGAGGAGAGACGCATTCATGGCCCCCTTCTTCCCCCTGCGCTCCAATGACTGGTACTGGGACAAAGACGTCAAGAGGCTGGGCTACAGCTACCTGGAGTACAGAGGCCTCCGGCTCGATGTCGGTGGAACAGATGATGGTGGAACAGAGGAAGATGGAACAGATGACAGTGGAAGCCAGCAGCAGTGGCTCATTCTGGGTGTGTCCGGTGTCGTGGTGCTCTGTGGTGGCATTTGGGGTTTTAGGAAGTTTGGAATGAATGGAGGAGTAAAAAGTGAGTAATTGTCTGGTGGGGGGTGCTTAGAGCGGTGACACTCACCATAAATAAATATGGACATAGTTTTCAAAAGGCCAGCATTTCTATATTAAAAATGCTTTTGGGAGAAAAAAAAGGTACTTTGTAATAGGGCTGTTTACATTTTTGGGGATACTGAATTTTATGTCTTCATTTACTGTTAGCCATAATTATTAGCTACTATCGAAATAAACTGAATAAATAAAGACATGAAATGTTTAATTCTGTGTGTAATAGATTTAATGTGTACTAATAGTTTCACATTTTGAATTGAATCACTGACATTGACCTTAAAGGGATAGTTCACCCAAAATTCAAATTTCACTCATTATCTACTCACCCTCATGTCGACTAAGGGCTGTGAGAATTTTCCCCCCGTACTTCAGAGAAGGAACAGAGGACTCTGAAAATTCTCACAGCTCTTAAACTTAAAGTTGCCCTTCACTCTGGTGTCGTTGCTGGTGAGGATCTTTTAACGGTTGCTGGTGGTGAATTTTGCATGATCCAGATTGGAGAGGAATGTTTCCCTCTCAGCTTCAGTCATGTCCGTGATCTCTTTTCTTGCCACATGATGCGTCTCGTTTCAGGTGTCTCCTTTCCACCCCGGGAGGCACACACCACAGTCAAATCCATCGTAGTTACCATTGCATGTACACACACTATCATAAAAGGCGTGGGGCCACGACACCCTGTAGTCAATTGGTTCAATGGCAACTGCAGTATGTAGTGCACACACCCCTCGACCTGAGAATATCAACAACAAGCAGCAGAGAGCAGCAAAACGCCTTTGCATGTTCTAGACTGCTTCATCCATTGAGGAAGAACAAACACACTGTTGCCTGTTGTGTTGTCACTAGTTGTCTCACAGTCAGACCATCACGTGCTATTGGTGTCATACGAAGGCTTGGACATTATCAAAAAATGTTTGACCAGACTACCCAGTCAGTAGAGTTACTCTGACCACTTCATAATCCAAAGTACACAGGCTATGAGCTCTGCCATAATAATTACCTTAATAATTATTAGGGGGTGGTTGTCTTTTATAAAAGGTATACACTGTAGCTCCTGAGCGGTCGAGCACATCTTTTTATGAAAAGTTGAGAGGGTACACAACCGCAACATCTCCAGTCGACCTGTTTCAGGTGGTGCTAACTGGTGTTAGTGTAAGGTTTTGCATTCTTACAGACAGTACTTCCCAATTGCTGAAAGACATTTCTTGAAATCTCCACCCATTTTCTCAAAACCTTAAACACAAAACTATTAACTGCATTCACAAAACTCCAGATTTTTCCATCAAAGTCAATCTATCACCTCAAAACCAATGATCGTGTGTTCAAAACCAAACAATGTGTTCGGATCATACAAAAAAGAAAGAAAGAAAGAAAAGAGCAGATGAGTTTTGCAAATTGTGTCGAAGTACCTGAACAGTGTTTACGGTTTGGCCAAAATAGTGTTTGATTCAAAAAATTTGTTTATCTGACTGCATGAGAATTTGGTTCAAGAGTGGGTTTTTAGCAACTGAGAAAAACTGTAATGGCAAGGTAAGGTAAGGCATTTTCATTTGTATAGCCCATTTCTGCAAACAGGGGGAAAAAATGGAGAAAACTCAGGGTGAGCAACAGAACAACAGATGTTTACAACATGGAAAATGGAAAAACATGGAAATTGAATCGGTCAGTTAACAAGAGCTGGTGGAGGCAGCTTCTGGTGGCTCCAGGGTGCCATTCCGAAGGGCCGCCATTCCGAACGTTTACTTTCATGGTTCGGAATGCTGGCCCGCGACTATTTTTTGCCATTCCGAACCGGAAAAAATGTCCGCCATCGGAAGGGTTAAGGCACCTGGCACCTTTTCCAGCAAAAGCTATGGTAGTGCAGTGGTTAGAGTATCTGCTCTGGTATGGGAGGTCAGGGTTCAACACCCAGAGACTTTCTCCTCCACTCCTTTCCACATTGCCTAAACCCGGTAACACTTTACAATAAGGGTCCCTTAATTAACATTAGTTAGTACAATATTAAGCATTAATATGCTGAGTAATGCATACATAATGATAACTAATGACATTATTCAACTTTTAATTCTTTGAGTAGTAAACATTAATTAACTGTTTATAGGCTACATTAATTAATGTGTTTCCTACTCAAAGAATTAAAAGTTGAATATTCCAGAGTCATTAGAGAGTTTTTCATACATCCTGACAGGAGGGAGTTACAGTAGTCCAGCCTAGAAGTGATAAATGAATGCACCAGTTTCTCAGCATCACTCTGACATAGGTCATCTTGACAGGTGTTTTTATAACCGCGCCAATAATATGTTAACGTCGGTTTAATTTGCACAATAGTGTCAAACAAATCACTTGTACATGTCAGTCTTGTTCACACTTGCACTTGCACAGACCTGCACCTAATGAGACCACAATTTCTTCCTCAGTATAGTAGCCATTTTGTACACAAAGTTGTCCTTAATTTGACCATGTGAGCAAACACTTTGGCTAATGCTAGTTCACACTGCTGGCTGGGATTCATTTCTTCAGCCATTTATCCTACACAACTTTCCATATTCATTTAAAACACATGATATTTCCTGACATGTTTAACTTTGTTTGCTCCTTCAACTACAGTAAGACAGATCCTCTTCTCTAGTAAGTGTACAATTACAAGTTACAAGTGTATAATTATGAATTAAATACAAAATGTAACATGTTCATATCTACTGTAACTCTAGTTCCCTACATATTTGCTGTATTGTCTCATTTGTGTGAAATATCATATATCAAGATTCTCCAATCATGTTCATTTTATTTTCATTCAATTACTCATTCATGAAAACATAGGTATAGGCACCAAATCACTGTTTTAAGCTCAATGGGATAGATGTTTAGCATAATTCTAAAAAAAAACCCCAAAAAACATCAATATTCCAACACCAGTTGATTCCCCAAACAGAACTGACCTTAAATGGGAATAAAAATATATATTACACAGCAACTGTCTGAAAATTAAGACATTTTTCAAAGATTCATAATTTTGCCTGTGAGCATTTTGAAAATAGGGCAAAAAGAAATATTTTTTTTCTATCTAATATCTTGACACTCGAACCAGAATTGTTCTTTAGATCCTTCGAGTTAGACGTGAAAACAAAACTTTCGCATCAATCTGAGATGACTGGGTGTTCATTTTAACACTAAATAGAGCTGGGCTATGCTGTCTCCATGTGTGTGTGTGTGTGTGTCTGTGTGTGTGTGTGAGAAAGCAGGACTAACTATAAAATTAATCCATCTGACAGATAAATGGCGAGTTTGCCAAAAGTGACGTGGTTTTCCTTGGTAAGCCTATGATAAGCATGATAAGCATATGATTGATGGTATTTCATTTAGAACTTCCCTTATTGCTGTTTTTACGCCGCTGTTTGACGCTCCGCCATGTTTGTTGTAGGTGAGTCCAGTCCATGTAGCGATGTTTTCAGGCCCTGATTGGCCAACGTGCTGTGTCAATCACAGCGGCGACGCTGATTGGCTCAGTAGACGGTCGATTTCTGGCGAAACGGTTTCAACGGGGATGAGGCCAGACTCCCCCTGTGAAATGAAATGAAATGCATTTCCGGGGGAGGCTGGTTTACAAGGATTGCATTTCCTCCATAAACTCAGGTTGTATGTGTAGCCGATGTCAATCTGGCCCTCTGCGTTGTGTTTCTCGGTACGGACTGCCACGGGTGGAGTTCGAACCCTGTCTCCTGTATGCCGGTTTGCACCCCCTTCATGGGTGAGAGAGTGCAGCTCCGTCATACTCACCCCTACTGAACTCACTCCACCCAAGGCATCCTGGTCACGGCACCACTGTAGCCGATGTCGATCTGGCCCTCTGCGTTGTGTTTGCACGGCAGGCGACGATGCAAACCATTTTACCAAGAGCTCAATGAGCGCGTGGCAGTCGGTTTGCATGTCCTTTATGGGGGAGTGAGTGCACCTCCATATGGAGTACACTCATTTTATAATGCAGCGCTTGACAGTATCCGCTATGGGTTGACAGCTTGGTACGGCACGGCCACTGTCCAGCGGAGTGCCAGTAAGTTATGGCAATGATCAAAACAGCCATGAAGGTGAAAAAACAGAAAAAAGTGCAGGCACTCATGAAGGTGATTGGCAAAACAGATTACCCATCCACATACGAAACAACGATGATCTGACAGGCACACAGGATTCTTACTGTAATGACCCAACAAACAACCTCCTTTCAGAATATCAACTCATTGCCTTCAGGAAGACACTTCAGGGCCAATTATACAGAAGTAACAGATTCAAATTGTCCTTCATTCCTACCTCCATAACAAAAATCAGGCCCCGCATCCTTGATGCGTGTGGAGTTGTTATGGCCTTTTTAATTTTTTTTTGTTTAACTCTTGAATCCCTCCACCTTGTCTTTAAACTCAGTTTAAATCAGGTGTACCTGTGTCAGCACCTGTGCCCAAGACAAGTTTCCTGTCAAGGACAAATAAAGTTTATCTTATCTGATTTTAAACAGTAACTTGGCAATTTGTTAATCTTGGATTTGAAAGCCCATAGACCAATCTTTATCAGGCAGGTCTAAACAAGTACTGTATGTTTAAGGAGCAGGTTTAAAAGGGACTGCAGACACAGTCACTCAGTTAATGCTCTACACAGACGGACTCAGATTTGGAGACGTATGTACTTCCCTTCATCCACAGAGCACTGAGTGGTCGTCATGCTGCAGGAGATGTTTGGTCAGTGGCTGGTTCTGTTCTTCTATCTGAGCAGCTTCAGCCAAGTGGAGGCTCAGTTCCCTATCGCCTGCACCACACCTGAGGCTCTAAAGACCAGGACCTGTTGTCCTCTGTGGAAGGATTCTCTCTGTGGAAACAGCTCAGATAGAGGGGAGTGTGACACACTTCATGTAACGGCCAGTCGACCAATTGACTACAGGGTGGACTGGCCCGATAAGTTTTATGATAGTGTGTGTAAATGCAATGGTAACTACGATGGATTTGACTGTGGTGTGTGCCTCCCGGGGTGGAAGGGAGACACCTGCAGCGAGCCGCATCATGTGGTGAGGAAGGAGATCACGGACATGACTGAAACTGAGAGGAGAACATTCCTCTCCAACCTGGACCATGCAAAATTCACCACCAGCAACCGTTACAAGGTCCTCACCAGCAATGACACCAGAAAGAAAGGCAACTTTAAGTTTCACAGCTCCACCGTCTACGACCTGTACGTGTGGTTGCACTACTACGCAGCTAAGGAGTACGCTGGCACTAACAAGAGCGATGCTGCTCACCGGGGCCCTGCCTTTCCCTTCTGGCACCGAGTCTTCCTGCTCTTCATTGAGAGGGAGGTCAGGCTGCTCACAGGGAACCAAGATTTCTACATCCCCTACTGGGACTGGACCAGACACCCAGGCTGCAACATCTGCACCAACAAGTATTTTGGGGCAGTTGACCAGGACGGTCATATAGTCAAGGCTTCCCGTTTCTCAAAGTGGAGGGTGAGATGTCAGAACCAGTCTTTTCCATCTGCTTCTTCTTTCTTCTGCTCCAACTCCTCTTTCTTTTCTCCATAGACCGCATGTATTGATGTTGGGACGATGCTCGGTCAGATCTGCAGCCACCCTGATGACCCATCACCTGCACCTATCAGCCGCAAACCTGGGATGGATCCAACTGCCAGGACACTGCCGACCAAAGATGATGTTATTGAGACACTGGAAATAGACAATTATGACACATCTCCATATAACAAACACTCTAGGAACAGCTTCAGGAGCAAACTAGAAGGTAAGATATCTAATAAATTATAAACAGTACATAAAGGTTTGCAAAGAAATATTACAGAAAGAAAAGAAGAGGAAGAGAATAAGTAGCCTAGTACAGTTCCAAGAGACATTCCATAGTGCTGATATACAGTATAACATCACTGGCACTTTTTACAGACATTATCACTCTGCTGTTCAGGACAGGAGCTAAGTTAGAGCCAGGCTCCCCATACAGGAGCTGCCCCATCTCTCTGCTGCCTGAGTTATAAAGTTATAAACGGACCTGAAAATTAAAACCCGGACCTGACATGGTCCATCTAATTGGTGAAAAATTAAATAAGTCTATTTCAAGCTTGTTTGTAGCGGAAGCTCCTTTTCCCGGTTCATCCAAATTCAACAAACCGGGAAGAGGAGCTTCGAGACGCTTCTGCTACAAACAAGTTTTAAATATAGACTTATTCGATTTTTTTCGGGACAATTTAGCATTTCCGGACATTACATATGAGCAGCATGGAGGTATTTGGATGTTTTTTGGGTGTCTTTTTGTTGGTGTACATTTGCAACCATTATATGGACATGCACTGCTATGCAGAGACCCCCTGTAACTTTTCGAAATTTCGATTTTGGGTGAACTATCCCACTAACACAGCAAGTGTGAATAAATAATGAATGAATGTTTTAATCAAATAAATGTGTTTGGTCCTGTCAGGTTTTGACATTACTCAAGATTCCCGACACCTGAACTCGTCCATGCACAACCTGGTCCACGACTACCTGAACGGCACAATGTCTCACCTCCCCACTGCAGCCAACGACCCCATGTTCATGGTCCACCACAGCTTCGTGGACAAGTAAGTCGCGTTGTCTCAAGGAGGCATTTTAAGGAAAAAAAGTAACAGATAAGAGATGAGACAGGTAAGAGATAGTACATTATGTCTATATTTACACCACAGACAGAAGGAGAAAAGCTTGTGCTGCAGACATTGTGTATTTGTTATTCGATGGGGAGCAATCGATCTTGTCTGAGCTGTGGAAATGTCCTTCAGGATTCTGGAGGATTGGCTGCAGCGCCACAGATATGTTAGATACCCCGACAGTGGCGAGATCCATCGAGCCCAGAGGAGAGATGCCTTCATGGCCCCCTACTTCCCCCTGCGCTCCAATGACTGGTACTGGGACAAAGAAATCAAGAGTCTGGGCTACACCTACCGGGAGCACAGCGGCCTCCGGCTCGATGTCGTTGGAACAGAGGAAGGTGGAAGCCAGCAGCAGTGGCTCATTCTGGGTGTGTCCGGTGTCGTGGTGCTCTGTGGTGGCATTTGGGCTGCTAGGAAGTTTGGAATGAATGGAGGAGTAAAAAGTGAGTAATTGTCTGGCGGGAGGTGCTTAGAGCGGTGACACTCACCATAAATAAATAAAATCTTAGCATCTAAATACATTATAATACCATGGAATGGAATGTATGTATACAGTAAAAGTCCTTTGTAATAGGGCTGTTTACATTTTTGGGGATACTGAATTCTATGTCTTCATTTACTGTTAGCCATAATTATCAGCTACTATCGAAATAAACTGAATAAATAAAGACATGAAATGTTTCATTCTGTGTGTAATAGATATAATGTGTCATAGTTTCACTTTTTGAATTGAATCACTGACATAGACCTTAACGGAGGACTCTGGAAATTCTCACAGCCCTTAGTCCACATGAGGGGGTGAGTAGATAATGAGTGAAATTTGAATTTTGGGTGAACTATCCCTTTAATAAACTCTCCTATGATATTCTAATGCACCTGCTATTACCAGTAGGGAATAATTAGGTTGTTCACTGGAATCTATAGGCTACTCACTGAAATAAATTGGTTGATCATTCAATTAAAAAAAAACGTAATCCTAAGAATTAAACTCTATAATTTACTTTATGTTACTCATGTTTGTCAATTGTGCAGCTTTTACTTGTTTTATAGTGTAAACTTTTAACACATGAACACATCATCTTGGGTTTGAAGAAACTGTGATTTCTTTGGGATGTTATTTTTTGACATAATAAAGGACTTTGACTTTATATCTGATGGATTGTCTCCTCCTGATGTTTGAGTCTGATCACTTGTTTCTATTCACCGAGTTCCAGTTGTGAGGAAACTGAGCCTCCACTTGGCTGAAGCTGCTCAGGTAGAAGAACAGAACCAACCACTGACCAAACGTCTCCTGCAGCATGACGACCACTCGGTCCTCTTTAAACCCAGTGAAATGCAGACGTCTCCAAATCTCAGTCTGTCTACTGTCTAGTTTCTTATAAAGTGAAAATTATCTGAAAACAAGTTAATTTTTAGGTGATGAGTCTTATTTTAAGTGGAAAGAGTTTAGTTTTGACTAGAAATGAGACATTTTGACAAGAAATGAGACAAATATTTTTGGAAAGATTTTGAGTTTTTGCAGTGTGGTAAGTGAGCTGACCAAGCCCCTTGACTGCAGCTGATGGTGGTACCACTGGCTGTAGTAACAGAATGCTAGCCTCCATGATATGGAGCTGTTTTAGAGGTAAATTCATGCAAAACCACTGATGCGTGTTGTGTTTTTCAGCAAGTGGTCTCTGCATTTACCCTGTATTTACCTCGAAAATGGCTCAGTTTCGTAACGTTCCATTATTATCTCATAGTGTGGTGACTGTGCAGGTCACAACTTGTCCGCGAAAGCATTTTGGAGTTTTGGGATTGTGTATTTGATGAGGGAAACCAAGAAATTCCTTTAACCTCCACAGCGTAGCTCTGAGCAGCTCACGGCTCTGCTCCGCTGTTCTAAAAACAGCTTGCACCGACAAGTAAAGGTAACGAACCTACTCTCTGACTATAGGGATTATGGCAATTTGCCAAAATGTTGAACTATCCCTCTAAGGAAGTAAGCAGCTCCGTTGGACCACCCTTTATCAGGAAGATCAGAGCAGGAATGCGGAAAGTAAGATGACAGAGAGGACATGATGTTGTACTGTGATAAGGTAGCACTGTTTTATTTCATTCCTTTCATTTTATTTATTTACTGAGTTGGGACAATGTAAAGCATCAGTATAAATGCGCCGGACTTAGCATACCTGCTAAAAGTCAGCCCTAGTCCCAAGGCAGGTTCCTAGACAACAAGGACAATGAAGACTTTAAAACCTTGTGACAACAACTCATACAATAGACAATTACAAATCACAACACAGACAGACAATATCAAGGCAAAGCAGACGCAGACAGACAAAATAAAAACAGACAATTTTAACCCACAGTTACAGAACAACAGACCAAAAGCCCTCGGAGCAGGCATCAGATTAAGAGCAGTATTTAAGTTATGTGGGTAGGCCTACACGTCTGATTTATTTTTAAGCAATGTTTGAGATTTTACGGGTGGATGGCACTGTGTTGAGGAGAGAGGTCAATGGGTCCAATTTTTTATAGGTACATCGGCACTCCCAAATGTAAATTTTTTTCCCCCTCAGTACCAATAAAACTCACAGTAGTTAGTGAGCTCACTATGCCCTTTATCACTCATCGTGATACGAAGACTTGGCTGCAGCTGATGCTGGTACCAGCAGCTGCAGCCAATAGGAAAATCAAATTTATCAGGGAGATTGAAAAAGGAAAGCCAAGATAAACCGTTAAAAACAAGTTTAAACAAAACTGCAGCTCTCGTAGTTTAAAGCAACACCAGTGGCACGTATTCAACTCAGACATTCAGAGAGTTAATGCTCTACACAGACGGACTCAGATTTGGAGACGCTTCCCTTCATTCACAGAGCACTGAGTGGTCGTCATGCTGCAGAAGATGTTTGGTCAGTGGTTGGTTCTGTTCTTCTATCTGAGCAGCTTCAGCCAAGTGGAGGCTCAGTTTCCTATCGACTGCACCACACCTGAGGCTCTGGAGACCAGGACCTGTTGTCCTCTGTGGAAGGGTTCTCCCTGTGGACAGAGCTCAGGTCGAGGGGTATGCGCACCATTTACTGGAACAGCCATTGAACCAATTGACTACAGGGTGAACTGGCCCCACGTCTTTTATGATAGTGTGTGTACATGCTCTGGTAACTACGATGGATTTGACTGTGGTGTGTGCCTCCCGGGGTGGAAAGGAGACACCTGCAACGAGACGCATTACTTGGATAGGAAGGAGATCACGGACATGACTGAAAGTGAGAGGGAAACATTCCTCTCCAACTTGGACCATGCAAAATTCACCACCAGCAACCGTTACAAGGTCCTCACCAGCAGCAACACCACGGTTAAAGGCAACTTTAAGTTTCACAGCGCCACCGTCTACGACCTGTACGTGTGGTTGCACTACTACGCAGCTAAGAAGTACGCCGACACTGACGACGATTCTGCTCACCGGGGCCCCGCCTTTCCCTTCTGGCACCGAGTCTTCATGCTCTTCATTGAGAGGGAGGTCAGGCTGCTCACAGGGAACCAAGATTTCTACATCCCCTACTGGGACTGGACCAGACACCCAGACTGCAACATCTGCACCAACAAGTATTTTGGGGCAGTCGGCAAGGACGGTCATATAGACAAGGCTTCCCGTTTCTCAAAGTGGAGGGTGAGATGTTAGAACCAGACTTTTTCATTGAATTTGATTTTATTTATTAAAGGCTAGCCCCTTAAAATGTAGCATGTCATTTTCAAGGGGGTCAGACATAGACCACATGACAACAATACACTACATTACATTATAGACATACATGACATAACAAATAAAAACATCATGCTCCCACACTCCCACACACCACCCCTTATCACATAAGTCTACCGTGCAGAATGACAGAGATATTGAATGATAAGGATCAATGACGTGAACATAAAAACATAATAAGAATAATGAAAATGGAGAAAGAAGGAATAAAAATAAATAAATGAAGGAATTAATTAGAAACATGAGCGATTTGTTTTAAGATAGGAGTAGTGACATCCTTAAGCAATGAAAAGAGGTACAGTAGGCTAATAGAACGCCAAAAAAGGAGATCATTCCAATCTGATGGGGCTTTATATCGGAATGACCTTACTAACCTCTTTCGAGAATCTAGGAACAAAGAAAAAAGGGATTTTCATATGTCTTAAGTGAGAATGGCCAATTGTATGGAATCATAAGTTCTTTTAAATATGGAGGACAATGAACACATTTGAAAAGAAAATGAAGCCAATGAGATGCCTTCTTGATATGAGATGTAACCAGTTCAAAGAATCAAACATAAGACAATAATGCATTCTACATCTCAAAACAAATCTACATAAAGAATTAAATAATACAGTCAGATTTAAGATGTGTCTGAAGTGTTTTGATAAACAATATCAGCATAGTCAACAAGTGAGATTAACGTTTTAACGCCATCACACCATCTTCCTCACCACTCACCACATGATAATGCACCATATGGCACAAAACATCTAAAAAAAAAATAAAATAAAAAAAAAATAAAAACACCTACTGCCAGACTTCAAAGAGTCAAAGAGCATGCCCACCGTAGACATTTATGATGACCACAACAGACAGAGAGTTTTTGACCCAGAAGCAACACCTAAAGCTCACTTCTTTTTACAGTCTATGGCACTCACCCATCACCACGGCTTGTACTGAAGAGTAGACATGTCCAACAGCTTGTTGTGCTCCGAGGTAGCTGTCAACCTAGTCTCGCTCGCCAGACTCTCCTCCAAAGAAGAAGGAGACCAGACTCGTTACCATAGTCATCATATGGGGATATTCTGGGCCGCGCGTGTGGGGGGAGAGAGAAAGCTGCATGCTCGTATGAATGGAAGAGCTTGTCAGAAAGTAGTGATGACAGTTCGGACTAACGGGACCACCCATTGGTTCGACCTCCTATTGGTCCGACTTGTGGTTGATTTTGTCGGAATAACGGGAGGTCGAAACAATGGGAGGTCGGACCAATGGGTATTTTGTCGGTGTAACGGGAGGTCGGACCATTGGGAGGTCGGACCAATGGGCAGTTCCCACCATAGTTTCCCACCTTCTGCCACACAAAGCTTGTTGGTTTGAGTTAGCATCGATTTTAGGCGTCTGTCTTACAAAAAATCAATTTTTCCTGCAAAGGTCCGCAGTCATATCACAAAATCTTGCTGTTAAATCACCCGCCGTCACCTTTCCAGAATAACAGACCGCTTGCTTCATCACGCAGCTGCACATGGGCCAATCAGTCAGGCTTATGACAACACGAGGGCAAGAACTAGAAACTCTGCTAGCCCTGAGGCGTTCTGTCAATAACACATCAAAATCTGATTGGCTGCTGAAACTGTCACTCAACATTTTAACCCAATAGCAGCGTCCAGCTTTGACCAAAGGGTAGCAGGTAGCAATGCAGTTAACTGCTTGCCCCAGACGAGGAATGGAGCTGTGGTGCGTTTATAGGACATAGGACATTTGAGACACATTTCAGAATCACTTTTTAATTATGAAAAAAAAAAAAAAAAAACGACTCCACAAAACTAATGGGTGATGTCACGGATGCTACGTCCATTCTTTTTACAGTCTATGGTTTGTGCAAATACAAGGCAGATCATTAATAAAAAGGGAAAAAAGAAGTGGCCTCAATGTGTAGCCTTGCCAAACACCCTTGTCAATAGTTAAAAAGTCAGACTGATGACCTTGAAAAACAACACATTGATGACGATTATGGACATAAGCATTAAACCAGAAAAGAGCATTTTGATCGAGACCAATAGCAAAAAGTTCATCAAGAAGCAAATAGAGATCAACCAGATGAAAGGCTTTAGACAGATGAATGAAGATTGCACCATCTGCTTCTTCTTTCTTCTGCTCCAACTTCTCTTTCTTTTCTCCTTAGACCGCATGTGTTGATGGTGGGACGAATCTCAGTCGGATCTGCAGCCGCTCTGATGACACTGCACCTTCACTAATCATCCGCAAACCTGGAATGAATCCAAATGCCAGCACACTGCCGACCATCGGTGATGTTACTGACACACTGAAAACAGATAATTATGACACATCTCCATATAACAATTACTCTAACAACAGCTTCAGGAACAAATTAGAAGGTAAGTTATCTAATAAATTTTATTGAGATATACAATATTATATATTGTATGCTTGTTCCCATTAATTAAAAAACATAAAATACATTTTATTCATTACTTTAATAAGTGTGTGTGCATTTACAGATTCCCTGCATAGGTATGAATAAATAATGAATGAATATTTAAATCAAAAATTGTGTTTTGTCCTGTTAGGATTTAAGGTTCCTCAAGATTCCCGAAACCTGCAGTCGTCCATGCACAACCTGGTCCACAACTACCTGTACGGCACAATGACTGACATTGTCACTGCAGCCAACGACCCCATGTTCCTTGTCCACCACAGCTTCGTGGACAAGTATGTCATCTAAACTAAACTCACAGTACAGTTCCCAGTAAATAAAAGGGCATCAAAAACACAAGGGTCAATGAAGAAGAGCAGGGGGAAAATACTGGTCTGAATAAGATAAGAGGGAAGACACTATCTCTGGTGATGATATTTACACTAAAGACTGAAGAAGAAAAGCTTGTGTTGAAGTGTTGTGTTTGTATTCGATCGATATTCTCTGAGCTGTGGAAATGTCCTTCAGGCTTCTGGAGGTTTGGCTGAGCCACCACAGAGATGTAAGATACCCCGAGGGTGACGAGATCCATCGAGCCCAGCAGAAAGACTCCTTCATGGCCCCCTTCTTCCCTCTGCGCTCCAACGGCTGGTACTGGGACAAAGACATCAGGAGCCTGGGCTACAACTACCTGGAGTTCGGGAGCCTCCAGCAAAGTGGAGGTGGAGGCCAGTGGTTGTGGTCCGTTCTGGGTGTGTTTGTCGTCTTGTTGCTCGGCGTTGTGATTTGGGCTGCTATCAAATGCAAAGGTGAGGAGAGTCATCTTCAGTTTGTGATGAATACAGTACATTCATTAGTGTTAGTCTCATCACATTGTCTCTATGCAGGTAAAAGGCACGGACCACGGGCCTCGACCACAGAGGTGGAGCTCTAACAGGTGAAAATGTTTCTGACCCGATGGTCTGAATGTTGCAGTAGAAATCAAGACTCATCAGACCAGACCCCCTTCTTTCTTCTTGTTGTTATCTTGATACCTGGTGTGGTTCTTCTTCTGCTGGAGCTCATCGAGGTTCCACATGTTGTGGTTCAGAGATGTTCTTCTGCAGACCTCTGCTGTTGTCCAATCATGAATTTATTGTGGGGGATAATTTGGTTACTCCCTGGACTCTATAGGCTACTCACTGAAAACAATCAATCAGTTGATCATTCAATTAAAAATTAATTAATCAATTAATCCTTAGAATTGAACTCTATGATTTACTTTATGTTGTTTTTTTGACATAATAAAGGACTTGTCCAATGATTTGTCTCCTCCTGGTGTTTGAGTCTGATCACTTCTATAGAGGCGTGTGTTTACGTCTCATTGCCCTGGGACATGCCCCTTTCGTTCAGACCGAGGGGCAAAACAGACCTCCCTCAACGTGGTGAAGGACAGTGAAACCGGGTAAAACAGGTAGTAGCTAGTATCAAAACAAAATGAGGTCAGAAGGACTCAACAATGATCCTGAAGGTCCCAAAACCATCACGGTCCGGGTCGATTGTTGTCCGTACATTTTAAAATATTGAGTCTTTCACAGTCACATTTGTCTTCCCCCACGGCTCTGATGCTCTCGTGGTCGCCGCCGGCCGGCTCTAGACACTTGGAGACACTGCCTGAGTTGCTGTGTGCCATTTTGCACTGCAAATAAATTCAAAAACCACAACCTGAACTTGTATATCTGAACGTCTCTGGTCTTACTCAGCCATATAACGGTTCTGACTGATAGTTAAGTTTCCTTGGTTGCCGACTTGGTGTGTAGGCTATATGTGACTGACTGCGAAAGACCCAATATTTTAAAATGTAGCCTACATACAACAATCGACCCAGATCATGATGAGTTTTTTAATATATAGCTCTTTGTCAGCATATACAAGTGATTCAAACTAAGACACGACAGCGGACAAGCATTAGACAAAGGTTTAAAATGCCGCATTTTCACACGTATGTCTATGGGGGAAACAGTGTAAGGGCGGTGTAATTTCCTTGTAATCTCTAAACTAAGTGAAGAAAACAGAAAGCAACTGGATACAGAAATTACTAAATAGGGAGT
Organism: Decapterus maruadsi; assembly: GCA_030347415.2. Taxonomy (NCBI): domain Eukaryota; kingdom Metazoa; phylum Chordata; class Actinopteri; order Carangiformes; family Carangidae; genus Decapterus; species Decapterus maruadsi. The sequence continues at coordinate 2,741,389 of CM064888.1, read as the reverse complement.
CATACAAGCTGTGAGCTGTAATAAGCTTCAAATAGGGAAGGTGATATCTTTATTTATTTAGTTATAAATTAATACAATACACATGACCGAAAGGGAAAGCGGGAGAAGCAAAAGCTTATCTAGTCCCGCCCCCAGTACTCACATAATGAATCTTCATCGTATCTTTGCCTGTATGATGGTGAAAAGATTGGGTTTGTAAAGATGAAAGAAATACAAAAATAAAACCACAAAAACCTGAATTATATTGACAATAATCCATAAAGAAACTAAAGCATCATGAGATGGATTTTGGTGAAATTAATAACAATACAATAAAATAAAACCAAAATGTGTCATTTCCCTTTTCTGTCTATTACAAATGCATTCTTCTGATTAGATTATGGAAGCAATAATCATCAGGATGTCAGGGAAAGCACAGTTCTTGTGTAAGAGTCAAGTTGATTTCAAAATCTGTCTGCTGGCTGGCGGCCAAAACAAGTTCACTTTAGGGTTAAGGGTTGAACTGGATCAGGCTAATGAATGAAAATAACTAATATGACGCATAAAATGACATTTTAGATTAAATTAAACCATGTAACTGCAGAATGTTGACCAGGTCGACTATGGGGAGGGAGATGCTGCAACGATAAAAATACAGAGGTGCAGCCACCCAAGTGGGGGGCGGTTTGGCGGAAAGGAATGAGCTAATGGAACTGAAACTGAAATACCTGAAATTTAACCACAATGATGTCAATACGATATAATGAAATAATGAAGTAACAAAACTACCAGTAAAATGATTAGTAATCATAGAGAACTGGGTGTGGAAGAATGCAATGTATGAGATAAAAAGGGAGAGTTTGAGGCTCTCGGGGGAGAGTTGGCGCTGGTAGGCTAATACCGAAAGTGCACTAGGCTGCGAGCGTGCATATGTCAAGAAGAGGAACTTTGCAACACCGGAGCAGCGAGGGACCTGCACTCAGCGCCGCGAAGAGCAGAACAACAACGGAACAATAGACTTCCCTGTACTGGGTTCACAGAGCACAGAGTGGTCGTCATGCTGCAGGAGATGTTTGGTCAGTGGTTGGTTCTGTTCTTCTATCTGAGCAGCTTCAGCCAAGTGGAGGCTCAGTTTCCTATCGACTGCACCACACCTGAGGCTATTAAGACCAGGACCTGTTGTCCCATGTGGAACGGTTCTCCCTGTGGAGAGAACTCAGATAGAGGGACGTGTGAAACACTTACTGTAACGGCCAGTCCACCAATTGACTACAGGGTGGACTGGCCCCACGCCTTTTATGATAGTGTGTGTAAATGCAATGGTAACTACGATGGATTTGACTGTGGTGTGTGCCTCCCGGGGTGGAAAGGAGACACCTGCAACGAGACGCATCACATGGTGAGGAAGGAGATCACGGACATGACTGAAGCTGAGAGGGAAACATTCCTCTCCAACCTGGACCATGCAAAACGCACCACCAGCAACCGTTACAAGATCCTCACCAGCAACGACACCACGGTTAAAGGCAACTTTAAGTTTCACAGCTCCACCGTCTACGACCTGTACGTGTGGTTGCACTACTACGCAGCTAAGAAGTACGCCGACACTGACGACGATGCTGCTCACCGGGGCCCCGCCTTTCCCTTCTGGCACCGAGTCTTCCTGCTCTTCATTGAGAGAGAGATCAGGCTGCTCACAGGGAACCAAGATTTCTACATCCCCTACTGGGACTGGACCAGACACCCAGACTGCAACATCTGCACCAACGAGTACTTTGGGGCAGTCGACCAGGACGGTCATATAGTCAAGGCTTCCCGTTTCTCAAACTGGAGGGTGAGATGTCAGAACCAGACTTTTCCATCTGCTTCTTCTTTCTTCTGCTCCAACTCCTCTCTCTTTTCTCCACAGACCACATGTGTCCTTGATGAAGGTCTTGGTCAGATCTGCAGCCGCTCTGATGACACTTCACCTGTACCTATCAGCCGCAAACCTGGAATGGACGAACGATACAAAACACTGCCGACCATCGATGATGTTGATGATATGCTGAGAACAGACAAGTATGACACATCTCCATATAACGGAAAATCTAGGAAAAGCTTCAGGAGCAAACTAGAAGGTGAGATACTTCATACAGTACATATAATAATGTATACATGTTTAAATATAATTAAAGTTTCACCCTCTTAGGTTTTGAGATTCCTAAAGATTCCCGACACTTGAACTCATCCATGCACAACCTGGTCCACAATTACCTGAACGGCACAATGTCTGACGTTGCCACTGCAACCAACGACCCCATCTTCATGGTCCACCACAGCTTCATCGACAAGTAAGTCAAGTAAATTAAAGCTATAGTGCGTAACTCTACGCGTCTGTAAATATCCGTTTCAGCCACTACAAGAGGAGATGATACAACGCTGATTAAGACGTTCGGCTCCTCCAACGCCTCGCAGTATTTTTCAGTATTTGTTCTTTTTGGATTTACTGTCTTGGAGCGACATTCCTGCGCTGGCGGACAGGAAACGACTGAAACGACGCGTTCTACTCGGTTTTACCTAGAGCACTGGAAAAGAGAGTACTGACTGACACACATTGGTTCAATGGAAGCGCCTCCTGATGGCGGAATATGGGTACTGCAAAAGCACCCAAGAACCGATAACTCTGCATTGTTGGTGAATGAGCAAGTGTGGTATTTTCAATAATTTAAGGGCATTGTATCATTGAGGACCCTTTACAGACATAGGCGAGTAAAAAAATTTTTTTTTTTTAATTATATATATTATTATAAGGATATACGTGGCTCTCGGCTGGATCTAAACAACTTGTTATGACAACAAAGTTATCTGGGTGAGTAAATGATCGTATTTTATGCTAGAAATAAAGTCCAGAATCTTCTCTGAGCTGTAGAAATGTCCTTCAGGCTTCTGGATGATTGGCTGCGGATCCACAGGAATGCAAGCTACCCCGAGAGTGAAGAGATCCATCGAGCCCAGAGGAAGGACGCCTTCATGGCCCCCTTCTTCCCCCTGCGCTCCAACGGCTGGTACTGGGACAAAGACATCAGGAGGCTGGGCTACAGCTACCTGGCGCACAGCATCCAGCTAGATGAAGCTGGAACAGATGGAGGTGGAGGCCAGCGCCGGTGGCTGTGGCCCGTTCTGGGTGTGTCTGGTGTCGTGTTGCTCGCCGGTGGCGTTTGGGCTGCTGTCAAATACAAAGGTGAGGAGAGTCAGTCATGTTCAGTTTGTGATGAATACAGTACATTCATTAATTCGTTAGTGTTAGTCTCATCACATTGTCTCTATGCAGCGTAAAAGGCGTGGACCACGAGCCTCGACCACAGGATCCCCCCCTAATGGACCTCAGAACTGCCCTTGTTCTTCATCAAAAAGGAGCTGGAAATATGTTTGTGAAGATTTTCAGTCATCCAGGTCATCATAGTTATGAAGGGATAAAATCTGAGACAGCCGGAGGAAGAAAAAAAACTTCTTCAGTTCTGAGAAGTTTTGTCAAATGTTATGTAAATGAGGCAATATCTCATGAAATATGCGCTAACTTGCATACATTTCCATACAATTCAAATCTCAACAATGGATAAAGCTACTTTCAAAATTCTTATTTTATTTTGTTGACATATTAGAGAAGTATTTTTTTACAGAGGATTTTGGATGATGTCTCTTTTTATTTTATCACTCTGTGAATGAGAAAATACTGTCACCAGCCCTAAAAATAAAATAAAAAAATCAAATTTTGCCATGTTTTTAGTAATAAAATGTTGTATAAATCAGGCTGTGAATGATAAATCAACAATCCCCTCTGTAAAAACCTTCAGGATACAGGCAGGAATGAAACTGGAAGGTTTGGTCGCACCCAGAATCTGGAAAAACTCAATTTGAGAAAACGGCCTTTAAAGACTTGTGCTGTAAAATTCCATATATTGATATTGTCAATCGTACTTTTTTATGATTGGTTGCGGATACGGAGGAAATTACAATTTTTTAGGGCTAACATCATTGTTCAGGAGAGAGAGAGGTTTACGATGACACCTGACATGACACGGGTCAGACTAACGTTTGGTGAATTGAGGAGAAATCTAAAGACGAAAGAGACAAAATTAAGTAAAATAAAAACCTTAATTTGGATTCTCTACCATTTCTTTCGACATTTCTGAAAGAATACATAAAATGAAATACATGAAATCTCAAAACCGATTAGTGCATGAAAAAACAGTGTCTTGTCTGAAGTTCTTCTGAACATCGGTTCCTTGTTTCTTCAGTTCTGAGAAACTGAAGAAAAGAGGAATCAATAATCAGTAATAATTAGTCCAGTTTCATTTCCTTCATTTATTGCCCATGGGGGAATAATTACCCACTGTTCACAGCTTTTATAAATCAATCAGTTGAATAACCAACAAATTAATCCTCATAATTGAACTCTATGATTTAATTTATTATTTAAACATTTCAACACATCACCTTGGGTTTCAGGAAACTGTGATTGTTATAGGATGTTATTTTTTTTGCCTATTTATACTGTAATGTGATGAAACATTATTTAATTCTACTATAATATACAGCAGATGATCACTGCCCCTGTCAGAAATGTGTGTTTTCTGTCATAATAAAGCACTTTGACTTCATGTCTGGTGATCTGTCTCCTCCTAGTGGTCGAGTCTCTTGTTTTTATAATAGTAGCTAATAATTATGGCTAACAGTAAATGAAGATATAAAATTCAGTATCCCCAAAAATGTAAATAGGCCCATTACAAAGGAAAATATGTGAATTTTGAATAGATATTTAAAACTGCACTGCAAAAACTCAAAATCTTTCCAAGAATATTTGTCTTATTTTTTGTCAAAATGTCTAATTTCTACAAACTAAACTCTTTCCACTTAAAATAAGACTCATCACCTAAAAATTAACTTGTTTTCAGATAATTTTCACTTGTTTCAAACAGATTTTCACTTGAAATAAGTAGAAAAATCTGCCAATGGAGCAAGTTTTTTCTCTTTGTAATAAGAAAGAAAAACTTGCTCCATTGGCAGATTTGAAGGGAAAATTATCTGAAAACAAGTTATTTTTTAGGTGATGAATATTATTTTAAATGGAAAGAGTTTAGTTTTGACGAGAAATTAGACATTTTGACAAGAAATAAGACAAATATTCTTGGAACGATTTTGAGTTTTTGCAGTGTGGTAAGTGAGCTGACCAAGCCTCTTTATCACTCAGAGTGAAACAGGAACTTGGCTGCAGATCATGATGTTAGAAAGTTACTGGTTCCTAGGCCAGACTTTATTAGGCAGATGGAAGCAGGACTGTTGAGGATACATTCAGTCCTTTCCTGGTGCAAAATGAACATTATAATGTCAACTATCCTGTCTTCCTATTCTCCTGTTTGTAATTCAGAATTTGCCTAAATTTGCCCGCCCCAAAAAATAGCCTGGACCAGACCCATTGCTACTACTTTCTACCTTTCGTTCTATTTTTTGTTGTTGTTTTTAGCCTGTGTGAAGCACTTTGTCTCGCTTTTAGCATGAAACGTTTCTCAGTTCTAAGAAGAAATGAGGAATCATTTTGGGTGAGAGGTGAAACATCTTCAAGAGCAAAAAGACATCCAGTTGCCTTTGATTTTAGCACTTAGTGTTCACTCAGAAACAGGAACTTAGCTGCAGCTGATGACGATGGAGGCTCCCAGGCTGAGGCAGACAGAAACGTCGAGAAAAAGAGCGATTTCCTGCCGCTGCACTGGTCTCGAATTTAGGCTTACTGTGACAAAACGGTAACTCCTATCAGAACAAAACACAGATCATCATCACTATAAGGACTTCCTGAACGATTTGATACTATTTGGTGTTTCTACAACATATATTCTGGAGACGCTGGCAGTTTTAAAACATCGGTCCGTTCTGCTTCTCTCAGAAAATCTTTGTATTGGAGTCAATGAGGAGCAGAGACAGACGTGGCCGCACTCAGAGGCTGCCCATTTAAATTCTGTAAGTCTCTCTGATATTTTGAACACATGGTGAGAAACAGAACAAGTTTGTCTACAAAATTGGAAAAAATCATGTGTGTAGAGTGTAAATTGTGGCCGGGCCGAGTGTGGAAAGAGAAAAAAAATGGAGTTTTTCTGGGCTCTCTCCCACTCTAGCTGATGATGTCACCCACTATGACACGAACATTCCGTGCAATACACACCCATTATAATCTCATAATATCTCCAAAAATGATCATGGTCATTGATCAGGGATTGATCAAAAACTATACAACCTATCAAAACATGGAGTAATACACCAATACACAAGACTTGTGTCTACTGTTTAAAGTTTAAATGAAGTCTCTAGGTGAAAGTATGCCTGAGCAGTAGACGTTTGTTAAACTCCAATGTTTGCTCTTTTTCGCTCTTTTTTTTCCGCTCGTCCCATTGACTTCAATGCAAAATTGTGAGAAACACTCTTTACGTTGCTACAAATTCGTACACTATTGAAAAAAGAAAAAAGAATTTCATTTCGTGATCTGATTGAATTGTGCCATGAGAAAAAAATATGACCTCTACCTGTTTAAAAGTTTGATCCGAAAAAATCAGCAGTTTATCGTAAAACGGCAACGGAAGAATGTATTTTGTGTGAAGACTGCTCTACGGACTACAGATCTGGTGTCCCACAAAAAATACGTCACCAACTGACACGGGGAAGGGCGGCATTTGCTGTGTGACGTCACCTACGCGACTTGTAGTCTTTCTGATTCAGATTGTTCAGAATTTTATTCTACAATAGTTTTACGATAAACTGCTGACTTCGGATGAAACGAAACAATGTGCGATTGCCCGGGGCCCTAATCAAACACTGATTAGATTATGGAAACAATAGTCAGCAGGATGTCAGGGAAAACACAGTTCCTGTGTAAGAGTCAAGTTGATTTCAAAGTCCACCTGTCACACTGGCTGGTGGCCAAAACAAGTTCACTTTAGGGAACTGGATCAGGCTAATGAATGAAAATAACTAATTTGACGCATGAAATTATGTTTCAGGTTAAATTAACCATGTAACTGCAGAGTGTTGACCAGGTCAAGTCAAGTCAAGTCAAGTCAATTTTATTTGTATAGCCCTTTTTCACAAACAGTTTGTCTCAAAGGACTTCACATGACATTGTAACAACATCCTCTGTCCTTAGACCCTCGCATCGACTGAGGAAAAACTCCATAGAAAACCCTTTAACAGGGAAAAATAGGAGAAACCTCAGGGTGAGCAACAGAGGAGGGATCCCTCACCCAGGACGGACAGACGTGCAGTAGATGTTGTTACAGACAAGACAGTTTACAGTTTTACAGTTTATGACACAGGTCGACTGTGGGGACAGAAATTACAAAACTACCAGTAAAATGATTAATCATAGGGAACTGGGCGTGGAAGAGTGCAATGTGTGGGATAAAAAGGGGAGAGTTTGCGCTGGTAATACCGAAAGTGGACTAGGCTGCCAGGGTGCATATGTCAAGAACACTGGAGCAGCGAGGGACCTGCACTCAGCGGCAAGAAAAACAGGAAGAGAGAAAACAGAAAGGCAAAAAGTTGGGCAAAAAGAAGAGCAGAACAACTACAACTGACTTTTATGCACTCCCCTTCATTCACAGAGCACTGAGTGGTCGTCATGCTGCAGAAGATGTTTGGTCAGTGGTTGGTTCTGTTCTTCTATCTGAGCAGCTTCAGCCAGGTGGAGGCTCAGTTTCCTATCGACTGTACCACACCTGAGGCTCTGGAGACCAGGACCTGTTGTCCCCTGTGGAAGGGTTCTCCCTGTGGAAACAGCTCAGGTCGAGGGGAGTGTAAAAAACCTCTCATACCAATCTTAGCAGCAATTGACTACAGGGTGAACTGGCCCCACGCCTTTTATGATACTGTGTGTAAATGCTCTGGTAACTATGATGGATTTGACTGTGGTGTGTGCCTCCCGGGGTGGAAAGGAGACACCTGCAACGAGCCGCATCATGTGGCAAGAAAAGAGATCACGGACATGACTAAAGCTGAGAGGGAAACATTCCTCTCCAACCTGAACCATGCAAAATTCACCACCAGCAACCGTTACAAGATCCTCACCAGCAGTGACACCACAGTGTTCAGCAACTTTAAGTTTCACAGCTCCACCGTCTACGACCTGTACGTGTGGTTGCACTACTACGCAGCTAAGAAGTACGCCGACACTAACGACGATGCTGCTCACCGGGGCCCCGCCTTTCCCTTCTGGCACCGAGTCTTCCTGCTCTTCATTGAGAGGGAGGTCAGGCTGCTCACAGGGAACCAAGATTTCTACATCCCCTACTGGAACTGGACCAGACACCCAGACTGCAACATCTGCACCAACGAGTACTTTGGGGCAGTTGACCAGGACGGTCATATAGTCAAGGCTTCCCGTTTCTCAAAGTGGAGGGTGAGATGTCAGAACCAGACTTTTCCATCTGCTTCTTCTTTCTTCTGCTCCAACTCCTCTCTCTTTTCTCCATAGACCGCATGTATTGATGTTGGGACGAAGCTCTATCAGATCTGCAGCCACCCTTATGACACTTCACCTGCACCTATCAGCCGCAAACCTGGGATGGATGAACGATACAAAACACTGCCGACCATCGGTGATGTTATTGAGACACTGGGAACAGACAATTATGACACATCTCCATATAACGGACACTCTAGGAACAGCTTCAGGAGCAAACTAGAAGGTAAGATATCTAATAAATTCTATACAATATAAGTGCAATAGAAAAAGTAAGGGTTGGAGTTAAAACAATTGCAACAGGAATAGAGGAATACTATGGAAAGAAAAGAAGAGGAAGAGAACAAAGTACTGTACACACACATTTTCTGTATTGTTCACCTTTAATTTAGCCACAAAAAATGTTGGCTCATCAAAAGCCAGTGCGGCTATAAGGTAAACAAAGTCATATGGAATAAATGACCAAGTGAAAGTACATTATGACCATGGAAAACCATGGAAACATAACATACAATTCCAACAAAACGGTTTTGACCATAGATCATGTTCGTAAACTTGTGGATATTTAAATGTTTAAATAAATTTTAAAAAAGTCTTTCACCCTGTTTTAATCAAATAAATGTGTTTGGTCCTGTCAGGTTTTGACATTCCTCAAGATTCCCGACACCTGAACTCCTCCATGCACAACCTGGTCCACGACTACCTGAACGGCACAATGTCTCACCTGCCAACTGCAGCCAACGACCCCATGTTCATGGTTCACCACAGCTTCGTGGACAAGTAAGTCATGTAAATTAAACTCACAGTACAGTAAAGGTCAGATTCATATGGGTGAAGAAACAAATTAATGAAGTTTCCGAAGGTTCCTGTCACTATGCCTCCAATTGATCATGTGCCCTGGCTACTTGGCCAAGGGGATGTCCCTTTGGGTGACTGGCAAGCGCAAATGACTTTTACCCGGGAGGTGTGGGTTCAATCCCCACCCGGGCCCTCTTCACCTTGCCGCAGAAGCAACTTCAAAATCAAGATGGGTTCAATAAACAAGAACAGCAGCATTTTGCAGTTGTGTATTTGTTGTTTAATGTGGAAATGTCCTTCAGGATTCTGGAGGATTGGCTGCATCACCACAGACATGTAAGATACCCCGACAGTGACGAGATCCATGCAGCCCAGAGGAGGGACGCCTTCATGGCCCCCTACTTCCCCCTGCGCGAAAACGGCTGGTACTGGGACAAAGACACCAGGAGCCTGGGCTACAGCTACGTGGAGTTCGGGGGCCTCCAGCCACATGAAAGTGGAAGCCTGTGGCAGCGGATGTGGCAGTGGATGTCCGAGCAGAAGCTGTGGCTGTGGCCCGTTCTGGGCGTGTCTGGCGTTGTGTTGCTCTGCATTTGCATTTGGGTTACTATCAAATGCAAAGGTGAGGATTGCCATCTTCAGTTTGTGATGATGAATATAGTACATTCATTACTGTTAGTCTCATCATGTTGTCTCTGTTCAGGTAAAAGGCGCGAAACGCAAGACGTGCCCACAGGGGAGGAGCTCCTGGAGTTGAAACCTTCTGGTTCACGAGGAAAATGAGTCACTTCCAATCACTTTGAGTATACAGGCCTATGCTGTTTTTAATCACTCTTGTACCAACTGTGACAGTTGACGGTCCTGTCACTATGCCTCCAATTGATCATGCGCCCTGGCTACTTGGCTACAAAGATATCCCTTTGGCGAATCGTCAGCGCGCATGACTCTTACCCAGGAGAATGGAGTTCAAACCTGGCTGTAGTTGATTATTTGGTGTGATGGCAGCTTTGCAACGTGTACTTTTTAGGTAGTCAATTTTATGATGTATTCTTAACTATTTACTATCACTTTGTGTTCTATCTTGTGTGTTGAGTGTCCCAACGGCAGCTAAATATCTAATTGCCCCTTGGGGGACATTAAAGGTGAATGCATTCAATCTCCAGTTTGCGATGTCCATTATTATGCAGACGACACAATCTCGTACAGTACTGCACTAACTATTATTTCGACTGTCAAGAACCTCTTATTTGCCTTAAATAGTTTTCAATTGTCCCATATAGCGCACAAATTGGTATTGAACTCCAGTAAACCTAAATGATGGCTATTCACAAGGTCCCACAAAATTGATTAGTTTCTTGGTATCGACTCATTGCATGGTGAACCAATTAAACCGTCGACTCTTACTCTGAAATGTCTGTCCTTGATTTTGGTGAAGTAATATACGTATATAAATACCGCACCTTCAATACTGAAACACCACCCTACATGTTAATTTATCTATCTTGGGAAGTTTCCATCGTCTTTAACATCGATTATATTTTAAATCTCTGCTTTACCAGAATCCATACATGCTCACAGTCCCATATCAGTCTAAATATTTCTCATGTGAACTGAACACCAATCTTGGAAAAACGGGGGGTGGGGGGTCAGCCTTCACCCTCTATGCACTGTACCACTGGAATAAACTACAGGACTCATTTCCTTCACTCTGTCCATCCGTTGACTAAGGCTTGGCGACTCAGTTTTATACCAGCACTTTATATAGTTCATCTTTTTACAAGACATCAATAGTATTTTCAATTGAAGAGATTATGTCATAACCATAGAAGCAGATCACAACAACAACCGCGATTTTGAACTTTGTTTTTGTTCTTTAAATTGACCCTTCGCGGACTCCGCCCTAAAACCGCTATTGACCAATCATACGTTAGCAACCGTCACCTGACCCGTAACGATAGGCCTGGCAAGCTTCATTACATTTCCTGGGACGAAAAACAAAACGTTTGTAGAGAAGGATATTGTTGTTGTTGCTGCTACTGCTGCTACAGCGGCGGCGGCAGCAGCAATATAGAGATGCTCAGATACGATCTGACTTTTTTTTCGACTTGAACAAGTGTAAATATGGGGATAACCATACGTTCACCTCCGACATGACAGCTGTACCAAAGCCGTACTTTTGGGGCTTTTACCTGGGCTTTCAGGCGAGGGATCCTCCAGGCAGGGGCTGCTTTCACTGACTGATACAGTGGTGGGAGAAAAAAAACTGCAGCGGAAGCCGTATGTGGTTCACAATCGCCCTAAAACTTGCAGTTTGACAACCAGTGAGATGACTCGGAGTGAAAGCTTGCCCGGCATGGCAACAGTAACCAAGGGGGGCGGGGCTTACGCGAAGGGCGAATTATGACGTCAATGTCAATTTAGCACAACACAACACTGAACTGGTAGGAATTTTAAATGTTAGCGTGTCATTTGTATTAACAGACTGTTAGGGAGAGTTTGTGTGATCCTCAGGAGATTGACAACTCAACTGAACGTCTGGTCATTTGTTTTCACTCTGCCGAAATGTCGTGAGAGGGTGCTGTGCCCAGATTAAACATTTTTCAATTAAGGTGCAGTGTGCAATGGCGGTCTGCACCAACCGCTGCCTGCATCACCCCCCATTTTCCCCATGCTGTTAAACTGGCCTGCCCTCTCTTCCCATGAACCAGTCTGCCATCCAGTCCTCCCATTATGCTGGCCTGCTCTCCCTGCCTCCCTTGCCTACCATTGGCTTCCTTCTTCAGCCGTTGTTAACATTTCCATGTTTCTCAAATTCTCTGTTATAAACTGTTTTCCTGTCTGTAACAACATCTATTGCACGTCTGTCCATCCTGGGTGAGGGATCCCTCCTCTGTTTCTCACCCTAAGGTTTCTCCTGGTTTTCCCTGTTAAAAGAGTTTTCCATTAGGTTTTTTTTTTGTTTGTAAAAACGGCGCAGGGTGGTGCGCTTTTGCGCCACCGTAGCACATACAAAATGAATGGGTGTGCCGCCGCCCGCCTGTGCTTTGCACATTTGGTGTGAAAGGCCCTTTACACAACAACCGTCAATTTACCCAACATAACACTGAACTGGTAGGAGTTAAAGGGACAACAAGGAGTTTTGGAAAAGCAAAGTGTTTTCACACTACATTTATGAGCCTCCATGCACCGTAGAATTCTTAGACTGGACAGACTCATGTTTTCGTTCATCAAGAATTGAAGTCAGAGGTTCAAAGAAGTTCGGTTACCGTCGTAGTTCCGACCATAAACAGAGATTCGGTGGCGTTATTCTCATGAGCGTCCGCAAAACCAAAAGTAAGAAACGCTGGTTATTTCTGCCACCACTAATAATAACAAAATAACGATAGCAACAAAACGATTTTATATATCATGTAAGTCATGTATGCAGATGATGTAACCGATGTCTCCCTGTCCATGAAATGTTTGCTATACAACCAGGAGGCACTAAATAAATAAAGTTAATTTAACCATGACCTGATAGTGATCTGGGCACTTGGCTGCAGTTGATGCTGGTACCAGCAGCTGCATCCAATAGAAACATCAACCTTTTCAGGGAGACTGAAACCGATAAAAGTGGGAGATAAATAGTTAAGAACAGGTTTAACAGAAACTGCAGATCTCCAGACTTACAGCAACATAAGCGGCACGTATTCAGCTGTAACATTTGCAGTTAATGCTCTACACGGACAGACTCAGATTTGGACTTGTATGCACTTCCCTTCCTTTACAGAGCACTGAGTGGTCGTCATGCTGCAGAAGATGTTTGGTCAGTGGTTGGTTCTGTTCTTCTATCTGAGCAGCTTCACCCAAGTCGAGGCTCAGTTTCCTATCGCCTGCACCACACCTGAGGCTCTGAAGACCAGGACCTGTTGTCCTCTGTGGAACGGTTCTCCCTGTGGAGAGAGCTCAGGTCGAGGGACGTGTGAAACACCTCTCATACAAATCTTCGCAGCAATTGACTACAGGGTGAACTGGCCCCACGCGTTTTATGATACTGTGTGTAAATGCTCTGGAAACTACGATGGATTTGACTGTGGTCTGTGCCTCCCGGGGTGGAAAGGAGACGCCTGCAACGAGACGCATCATGTGGCAAGAAAAGAGATCACGGACATGACTAAAGCTGAGAGGGAAACATTCCTCTCCAACCTGGACCATGCAAAACGCACCACCAGCAACCGTTACAAGATCCTCACCAGCAACGACACCACGGTTGAAGGCAACTTTAAGTTTCACAGCGCCACCGTCTACGACCTGTACGTGTGGATTCACTACTATGCAGCTAAGGAGTACGCTGGCACTAATAAGAGCGATGCTGCTCACCGGGGCCCCGCCTTTCCCTTCTGGCACCGAGTCTTCCTGCTCTTCATTGAGAGGGAGGTCAGGCTGCTCACAGGGAACCAAGATTTCTACATCCCCTACTGGAAATGGACCAGACACCCAGACTGCAACATCTGCACCAACGAGTACTTTGGGGCAGTTGACCAGGACGGTCATATAGTCAAGGCTTCCCGTTTCTCAAAGTGGAGGGTGAGATGTCAGAACCAGACTTTTCTATCTGCTTCTTCTTTCTTCTGCTCCAACTCCTCTCTCTTTTCTCCATAGACTGCATGTGTCCTTGATGAAGGTCTTGGTCAGATCTGCAGCCGCCCTGATGACACTTCACCTGCACCTATCAGCCGCAAACCTGGGATGGATGAACGATACAAAACACTGCCGACCCTCGATGATGTGTATGATACGGTGGGAACAGACAACTATGACACATCTCCATATAACAAACACTCTAGGAACAGCTTCAGGAGCAAACTAGAAGGTAAGTTATCTAATAAATTCTATACAATATAAGTGCAATAGAAAAATTTAAGGGTTAGAATTAAAACAATTTACACAACAGATTTGAAGAGGAATACTATAAAGAAAATAAGAGGAAGAGAACAAAGTACTGTACACACACATTTTCTGTATTGTTCACCTTTAATTTAGCCACAAAAGATGTTGGCTCATAAAAAGCCAACACGTTCTCACTCCCAGTGCGTCAACACCCTGACGAACGGTCACTGTTCCTCATCGTCACATGTCTGACTCATTAGGGACCCGTTTTTCGTCATGAGGTGACGAGCGGGGATTTCAATTCATTCCAATGCAACAGCTTTCTGGCCGTAAAAACAACATTTTAGGATATATCTGGCATTGTTTGAGAACATTTCTAGCGAGAAATGTATATTTTACTCTAAATATATGTTGAATGAAAGCAAATTGTGTTTTATTTGTCCTCTAACGATATCCGACAATGTGCTTGTGACTGTCCACCCGCTTTGGGCGTCATGTTGCCATAACAACGGCTCACCGAGACTCCGTTCCGGAGTCAAAATCATGGATGAATGAAGCCGATCGGCCGTGATGACAGATTATGAGGTACCTGCACGCTTTTCCAGCCTGCTAAGCAATGTAAACTGCAATGTGATCTCATTTTAACCAACAGTATATCCATACAAAGATTTACAGCCCTAAACAGACCTATTTCACTAACTTTAAGGTGTTAGCCTGTCAGACTTAAAGAGACCCTCTGATTCTGAAAAGCTGAAATGGACGAAACACATTTCCAAAAGTCGTGCAGGGGCCCAAGGCAATCACGTTGACGTGCGTTTGGTCCTGATCGAGCCATTACTTTTCGAGAGGCGGGGCTTCAAACAGCCGCATTCCTCTATTTCCTGGAGGCCGCTGTTTCCATAGAAACCAACCGAATCACATGAAACTTGTCCTGTGGATTCACGGTGAGGCCCTTATCCACCACCCTGACACCCAACTCTGTGGGAGCATGGGGAAGCCAAGTGGCCCCCAGGGGCCCCCAGCGCAACGGGATCAAAATATTCTGATAGAGGACTCTCTGATATACAACTTATCTACATTTCATGATGATTACTTAAAGCGTGTGTGTTTTGTTAGGATTCACTTTTATGTTTGACCCCTGTGACCTTTGACACTTACCATGGCCATTTTTTTTTTTTTAAGTATATTTTTTTGGCTTTTTATGCCTTTATACTCAAAGCTTGAGCAACAATTGGCTACAAGCTAAAACGACTGCCTAGTGCAGCAGAAACCTGTGTTCAATATAACAGTGGTGTCTCATACCACTACACATGGAAACGTAACATACAATTCCAACAAAACGGGCAAAACTGGCTTCCGATTTTAACCATAGATCACGGTCGGAAACTTGTGGATAGGGACGCCATCTAAAATTTTGCGCACCAAACTGGCTAGGGCCGTCTGCGTGAAAAGATAATGAATAAATGTTTAAATTTGAAAACAAAGTCTTTCACCGTTAGGTTTTGAGATTCCTAAAGATTCCCGACACCTGAACTCATCCATGCACAACCTGGTCCATGACTACCTGAACGGCACAATGTCTGACGTTACCACTGCAGCCAACGACCCCCTGTTCATGGTCCACCACAGCTCCATTGACAAGTAAGTCATGTAAATTAAACTCACAGTACAGTAAAGGTCAGATTCATATGGGTGAAGAAACAAATCAACTAAGTGTAGTACTAGGCCAAGGGGATGTCCCTTTGGGTGACTGGCAAGCGCGCATGATTCTTACCCAGGAGGTGTGAGTTCAATCCCCACCTGGGCCCTCTTCACCTTGCTGCAGAAGCAACTTCAAAATCATGATGGGTTCAATAAACAAGAACAGCAGCATTTTGCAGTTGTGTGTTGTTCGATGTGGAACGATCGATCTTCTCTGAGCTGTGGAAATGTCCTTCAGGCTTCTGGAGGTTTGGCTGCATCACCACAGACATGTAAGATACCCTGAGAGTGACGAGATCCATCCAGCCCAGAGGAGGGACGCCTTCATGGCCCCCTACTTCCCCCTGCGCGAGAACGGCTGGTACTGGGACAAAGACATCAGGAGCCTGGGCTACAGCTATGTGGAGTTCGGGAGCCTCCAGCCAGATGAAGATGAAAGCCTGTGGCAGCGGATGTGGCAGTGGATGTGGGAGCAGAAGGTGGCGCTGGGGCCTGTTCTGGGCGTGTCTGGCGTCGTGTTGCTCTGCATTTGCATTTGCATTTGGGCTGCTATCAAATGCAAAGGTGAGGATTGCCATCTTCAGTTTGTGATGATGAATATAGTACATTCATTACTGTTAGTCTCATTATGTTGTCTCTGTTCAGGTAAAAGGCGCGAAACGCAAGACGTGCCCACAGGGGAGGAGCTCCTGGAGTTGAAACCTTCTGGTTCACGAGGAAAATGAGTCACTTCCAATCACTTTGAGTAGACAGGCCTATGCTGTTATTAATCACTCTCGCACCAACTGTGACAGTTGACGGTCCTGTCACTATGCCTCCAATTGATCATGCGCCCTGGCTACTTGGCCACAAAGATATCCCTTTGCCGAATCGTCAGCGCGCATGACTCTTACCCAGGAGAATGGAGTTCAAACCTGGCTGTAGCTGATTATTTGGTGTGATGGCAGCTTTGCAACTTGTACTTTTTAGGTAGTCAATTTCATGATGTATTCCTATCTATTTACTATCACTTTGTGTTCTATCTTGTGTGTTGAGTGTGACAACGGCAGCTAAATAGATTAATGCATTCAATCTCCAGTTTGCAACGTCCATTATTATGCAGACGACACAATCTTGTACAGTACTGCACCCACTCTTATTTCGACTGTCAAGAACCTACAATATGCCTTAAATAGTTTTCAATCGTCCCATATAGCGCACAAATTGGTATTGAACTACAGTAAAACTAAGTGTTGGCTATTCACAAGGTGCCACAAAATGATTAGTTTCTTGGTATCGACACATTGCATGGTGAACCAATTAAACCGTTGACTCTTACTCTGAAATGTCTGTCCTTGATTTTGGTTATGGAAATATATATATATATATATATATATATATATATATATATATATATATATATATGGTCATATATAAATGCCGCACCTTCAATACTGAAACTTCAAGATGCAATGCACCCTACATGTTATTTATCTATCTTGGGAAGTTTCCATCGTCTTTGACCTCGATTATATTTTAAATCTCTGCTTTACCAGAATCCATACATGCTCGCAGTCCCAAATCAGTCAGAATATTTCTCATGTGAACTGAACACCAATCTTGGAAAGCACTGTACCACTGGAATAAACTACAGGACTCCCTGAAACTTAAACTAATTTCTCTTTTTCTTTTGTTACTTTTTATTTAGCATTTCAATTCAGGGGAAAACAAGCTGTCAAGGAAAAAAAAGACAAAACCGTTGGGCTCCTCTATTGATAACATTATTGTGTCCAGTTCCTCTGATTGTGTGTAGAATCTGATAAAACAGTCCATCTCTCCCATTTCCTGGGACGCTCCTCTAGATCTGAGAGAAAGTCATCTTTTCCATGAAACACATTTCCTTCTCTCTGTCCATCCATTGACTAAGGCTTGGCGATTCAGTTTTATACCAGCACTTTATTATAGTTTTTCTTTTTACAAGGCATCAATAGTATTTTCAATTGAGCACTAGATCATTGTTTTTGCACCACACAATCAATAACAAATAACAGTAATAATTAGTCGAGTCAATAATTTATTGCCAGTGGTCAGTTGATCATTCACAAAAATAACCAGCAAATGAATCCATCAATGAATTAATCCTCAGAATTGAACTCAATAATTAAGTTATTATGAATTAGATAAAACATTCTCATGTTTGTCAATTGTGCAGCATTTTCCTATTCGATTTCAGTGTTAATGTTTGTCATATGAACACATCACCTTGGGTTGAAGGAAACTGTGATATTCAGAGGATGTTGTTTTTTTGCCTGTTTATACTGTAATGTGATGAAACATAATTTAATGTGTGTTTTCTGTCATAATAAAGCACTTTGACTTCATGTCTGGTGATCTGTCTCCTCCTAGTGTTCAAGTCTGGTCTCTTCTTGTTTTTTTATTTACCCGCTTCTCTCTTGGGTTTAACCTGGGTTAAATATTTGCCCTGAATATTTGTTTGCTCTCCGGTTGCGTGACAAGACGCATCAGGGCAGAAATGCAGTTATTTTTATTGAAGCAATTATCTAGTGCGACGGTTTCCAGTTGTGACCTGGAGGCAGTTAGATTATTGTTTTGTTGTGTGAATCGTGCACAGAAAACACAGGGATGTCAGGCTTCACCTCCCTGATCTGCTCACGGTTGTTTGTCTTTCATCAGAACCGCAGACTCTCAGGTGAGAAAACACCCAACTTTACTTTAGCTCAATGTGAATGAAATCACACATGTAACGGGCTGAAATTAACAGATTTAATTAATCTACATAAAGTTTTCTCTGCCACAAGAACAGTGTCAGTGGTTTCTGAGTTAATATGAATTTAACAGCCTCACTACGGTGGCCCTGAGGGCTCAGTTCACTACACCTGAAGAAAACATGTGCAAAGGCACAAATGTGCTACAAATTAGGAGAACAACACATTTAGGAATTTATACGAACCATGTGACGATGAAATAAACCAAACAAACTCAGTTTATTTTCATTCCTCTCGCCATCTTTTCTTTCTTTTTTTATTACTATTTTTGAATTTTCTTCATCATCTGCAGCCTGTTTGTTCTTGAGCCACCGTACTTCTCCGTTAAGTGAAATAGGGATGTCACAATGTGACAATTAATCGTATAAGATCCTAAATACCGTCACTTGCTAAAAAAAAGATGTCATAACCATGGAAGCAGATCACAACAACAATAACCGCGATTTCGAACTTTGTTTTCGTTCTTTAAATTACGACGTTAGTGTCAATTAACACAACACTGAACTGGTAGGAATTTTAAATGATAGTAGCCTATATCATTTGTAATAATAATAATAAACAATTAAAACACAAGACAATGACATGAATTTCCCCAAGGTGATTAATAATTGGTCCTAGATACTTAAAATATTGTGTATTTTGTGTATATGATTCTGTGGTTTTGGCTCCTGAGAATTGTTTAAGATTGTCTGTGTTGTTTTCACTCATAATTTTAAAAAGAATGATAATTAGTTTAAAATAATATCATCAATTACAAGACATTTCAGGCAAACACCGATATAATCAGTAATGTAATTGTATTTTGACTATATTTGATTTTACACATTCATAGTATTGTGAAATTAACGCATAATTATCGTGATTATTGTAACACCGGGATTATTTTTGACAATAATCGTACAAAGAAGATCTATAATCGTGTGAAACTGAAGTAGAAAACAAAACGTCCGTGTGCAACCGACTGTTGGATCAAATCATGTTTATTAATGTGTTCAGGAAATCCCCACAGAAACAGTTTTACAGGGGAACTTACAGATTTACAATCATTCTTGACAGAAGTGCCAGCTTTAACCCCCATGGTTCAACACTGAGGACGCCTGCTGCTGCTGCTCCAGCTAACTGCACACCCATTCCCCTCAACAGGTCTACCACCACCGCCGCCGCCGCCGCCGCCACCGCCGCCACCGAGTCCTTCAGCCCACTGACCAGCGACTGACAGAGTACTTGTTGTGTGTTGGTCTTTTTTTTCTCTTTTCTTTTCTTTTTAAAGTCATGAAGTATGCAGCGCTAGAATACGTAGTAGTAGCCTGTAAAAACACCCAGACCGTCCCAACTATGGTTTTCCGTTCATCGCGTCTGGACCGTTCACAGTTTTTAAAGAGCCTTCATATTTGGTGCCAATCCTTCATCCCCCAACCAGGAACGTTAACGCAGCCGGATGCTTTCAGGGTTTTCAGTAAAAGTAAAGTAAATCTGCCAACCGTTGGTGAGAAAAGAGAGAAAAAAAACACAAACAAACAAAAAAAAAAAAAACCTCATCTGTCAAAATCATACGCAGTTTAAGGAGGGCCCTCGAGGACGCACTACGCTCACATACAGGATTTGTCATACTGCTCAAATGCATTTGGTTCAGCAGTCATAGTACAAATAGAAACGCTAAAACTAGTTACAGAAAAAAAAAAAAAAAAAACCACATGTAACGTCTCTTTAAAAGGAATAACGTGTGAAGCTCGTGAATGTTATCAGGACACCTGTTCACCGGCTGAAGGTTGTGAAATGCCCAACACCCTTTAAAAGTCTGACCTACGCGGAAGCAGCAGGAACACTGTCGAGGGGGGGGGGGGGGGGAAGGAGGAGGGGGGGGGAGTCGCCGCGCTCGAAGGTCTCAGATCTCAGTTCAGTCGGAGGAATTCAATGACAGCTACCGAGAAAAAAAAAACAATAAAAACATCTGAAGACAACACAATTGCATATACTCGCAGATTTTCTAATTTTTTTTTTCTTTTAAAGTAGATTTAAATTTTATTTTTTCTTCAAGATTGTTGGCTTGCCTTGTGCTTCACGGTCTCTCTTAGTGGGGGGAGGGGGGTGAGGGGAGGGGGTGGAGGGGGGAGAAAGGTAGTGTTCATTGGAGAACCATTGTTAAGAATAATCTGTTATATTCCAATATAATAATAATAATAGTAATAATAATAATAATAAAACAAACAGCATGATTTTCAAATGACACCAGAATGATCGAGGATGGGCGTTTATTTCTTCTTCTTTCTTTCTTTCTTTCTTTTTTTTTTTTTTTTTTTTAACTTTTTCCGTTTTTTGATTTGCTTCGACCTGATACAGGTTAAGATGCAATTTACTGAATCTCTTACTGGTGGGTTGAAGGTTTTCAAAATCAAAAAAAAAAAAAAAAAAAAAGAGGTTAAAATGAACATCTAGCATTCAGTCTACCGCGGGTGAAGGTTTCTAGTTAACATAGATATACACAACAGGGAGGGGGAGGAGGGAGGGGGGTGGGGGGGCTTGTTGCACCCTTGCTCTTTCTTTGCCGTATGAAAACCATGCTTCCTCTGGAGAGTAAGGGTGGGGGGCGAGGGCGGGGGGCATGTGGGTGGTGGGTGGGGGGGGCCGTGCAAGACTGAGAGTGGGGGTGGGGGGGTGGTGGAGGGGGTGGTGAGTGGGGGCAGAGGCTGAGTGTGGTGGATGGAGAGAGGGGGCTTGAAAACCAGACTGCTGATTCCACAGGAGGTGTGTAAAGGCACGCCAGGGTTACTCCCAATCCCAGCCAACATACACAGAGACGCCTTCACACCCACACACACACACACACACACACACACACTCGCTGAACACACAAGGTACACACACGCACGCACGCCCACACGCACACACAAGCAGCACAGGCTAGAGCCCCACTGACGAGGAGAGAGAGGAAGAGGAGGAGGAAGAGGAGGGAATGAAGGAAGTTCTTGAAAGAAAGAGCCGGGGCTGAGAGTCGGGTTAGATGGGAGCGAGGAGGGGGGAGGGAGGGAGGGAGGGGGAGGGGGGGCGAGGGGGGCCTGGGTCCGGTGCTGCCGCTGTGTTGAAACAGAAAAAATAAACAACAAACGAAAAATCAAAAAACTGGTGGAATGGATCATTTCTGGTTCTTGAGCTGGTTGGAGAGCCAGTCCAGGCCCTCGTACAGGCCGTCGCCGCTGGTGGCGCAGGTGGCCTGGATGTACCAGCTGCGCTGGCGCAGGGCGTGCAAACCCAGCTTGTCTGTGATCTCTGCAGCGTTCATGGCGTTGGGGAGATCCTGGGGGGAGAGAGAGGGTGGGGTTAACATTTGACAGGTCGTAAATGAAGATCTTTCCTTTTTTGCATTTAATTTACAGCATTTTAAGTTTACGACTGCCTCTTCTATTGCTTTTAAAATGTTTGGTAACTCTATAATTTACAGGCTGTACGTCATTATGTCAAAGAACAACATGTAACTGCATCATAATGTCTAGAAATAGCCCAGAAATAACGGTCAATCTCATCGTAACGTCGAGAAATGTGGCCCAGAAAGAACGAGTGATTGAGTAGAAATCGCCCAGAGAAAACGTTGGTGGAGAAACATTTCGGCCTTTCCCAAAAAATTCAAGGCATGAAAAGCACGTGTAATCTTTCGCCTTTATGAAAAACATGTTATTATTATGAAATTAACTGTTATCTCCAGTCTATTTCTGGATATTATCACGTAATTAACGGCCTGTAAATTAAAGGGTTACCTCTCTTCCTTTTATTTATTTATTTATTTATCCCTTTAGTTATTTGCATTTAGTTTATTGCATTTTATTTGAAATTTACCACTAACCTCTTCTATTGCTTTTAAAATATTATATTTTATATTCTTGTATGCAGTGACCAAAAGCTACGTAAGAATTCACGGATTCATTACAGGTTCAAGTTGAAACGACTCAGGTGGTCGACCTGCGACAGACGCAGAGATCAGGAAACAGAACGAGCCTCCTCACTGATCTGAGATCTGTTGTGTTCACTGGACACATGTTGTTTCTCTGGCTGTGAGATATGAAGCTGTGGAAGTCGAGTGCGTGACGATGTGGATTGTACTTTGCTCAGTGTGTCCTTGGACCGGCGCCGACAGCAGCAGACGTTTGTATTTACAAGAAGCGTCCGCTGAACGAGTCGAATTCAAAAAGTACACAAGACAATAAATAAATAATATGAATCCATAAAAACAGTTTTATAACCAGGACATGACCTCAGTTTACACTGCAGCCGTATCATAGTGTTATATTCGGGAAAATAAACCTGTTTCCAGGGTAACCTCCCGGATCAGACCAACGGAAACAGAAAAACCCGAACTCACCTGTTTATTTGCAAAAACGAGCAGCACGGCGTCTCTGAGCTCGTCCTCGGCGAGCATTCTGGACAACTCCTCCCTCGCCTCGTTCACTCTCTCCCTGTCGTTGCTGTCCACCACGAAGATGAGCCCTGTCAACACACACACACACACACACACAGGGTCAACAACGCCACTGTTATCAGCCCCCACGCCGGGACTGAGCTTTGGAATCGCTCGTCTTCTGGATCCAAAGACTTTTGATGATCAGTTATTAATCATGCACACATTGTTCCTGCTGCTTAAAGGGATATTTCACCCAAAATCGATAATTCACCAATTTTCTACTCGCGAGATTTGCTGCCAGATGTTCGTTCGTCGTTGTAAACCATTGTGTGATGTAAACATGGAACATCCGGCAGCAAATCTCGTGCAGCCACTGGGAGCTGCTGCTACAACTTTTCCATGTGGCGGCTTCAGGACACTTGGGTCAGTACAGACGAGCAGTATGGAGGTATCTGGATGTTTCATAGTTTGTGTTCTGGACGATTCAAAAGTGAACTAAATCCACCGTCATTATATGAAAATCCATCACCAGCCGGACCCCCCCCCCCTGGAACTCCTGAAGCGTTTTGATTCTCTGAACCTTTCCTTGGCATGATGACGGTGAGTAAAAAAATGAAGCAATTATTGATTTTAGGTGAAGTATCCCTTTAAAGAGTCTCTTTGACTCGATCAAAGTCGAGGCTTCATATAAAAAGGCTGTGACGCGGCTGTCGTCTCGATCAATAACCCTGATCGACTGGAGGTTTGAAAGTGAGATTAAAACACACACACACACAGACAGCAGGGAAGATCAGTATTGAGCAGGTCAACAGTTGCACGATGAGCAGCATTCATGTCAGAAATCGAGCGAGGGGAATCTGGTCGTGGTCGGTTTATGGTGAAACGACTCTTTTCAGTTCCGGATTAACGGTCAGTAACGGATAAAACGGTCTGTAACCGATGCATCAGTTTGTTCTGCAGTAATAATACGCTATCTATCCATCTATCCAATATTTTCTGAGAAAAATGTTGGCGTTTAATACTTCTTTTCCCGCAGCGCTGTATATACACACACACACACACACACACACCAGGTACACAGATCAGCTGATTCGAGAAAACTCAGTGTGAACATCCCATCAAACACCTGACTCTAGATCTGTTTTAATCCAGCTGGAATGAGTTCATTTAGAGACGAGTCGATACTGTGAGTTTAGTTTCACAGTTTCCAAGTGTGAAGCATCAAAGAGGGACTGAAAACGATGATGATGATGAAGACGATGCTGCTGCTGCTGCTCTGACCCGTGTGTCACTTCAGTTTGTTTCTAATTCTACATTTGGAAAACATTTCGTCATCCGTGCAGCTCAGTAAATGTTATGTTATTTTGGTATCGCTGGTCACATGCACATCTGGAGCCGGAGGAGGAGCTGGCACTCGTCTGTGCTGCAGCATCATCATCATCATCTTCTTCATCATCATCACACACACAGGGGTCTGATACAGCGCTGCACCAATGACAAGGAGCTGCTGCTGCTGCTCTGAGATCAGTCGACCTTTAAAAACATTTCACGTAAAAACGAGTCGTCCTGATGCAAACTGACAGTCCGACCTGCTCGGACAGAGAGACACAGACGAGCTATTATACCCACAACGGCCGTCAGGCTTTTTAATTCTTCTGCAAACGGTAGACGAGCTGACAGACAAATGAAATTCCCTTTGGGGATTTATAAAGTAATTTTGTATTTGTATGCTTTTCTCTGAAGGGAGCAGCGGTCCTTGTGTTTTCATCGTCCTGTGACCTCCATCACAGCCTCATCCAAAAGAATATGATACAAGAAGTCAGGACACGCTGTGGTGGAGGCAGTAAAGCCTGTATGTTTATTCAGAGCAGCTGCAGAAAAAGCAGCATGTGTCTTTACATACTGGTGGAAAATATCACCATGTTCTGTTTCTGGAAAAACATCTTGAACCTTTTTGTGATAAACGATGCAACGATCTGACCGAAAAGGATTCACACAGATTCAATTTCACACTTGGATGCTCAGTATGTAGATGCTGATGTTTGTAGCTGCTGTTGCTGCTGCTGCTGGATGTTTTATTTATTTATTTATTTTAATGGTGCAGGCAAAGAGAACACAGTCGGACCGATACAGTTTTATCAGTTTTCTCTTGCTTTGGTCATTTTTGTGTTTGTTGTCTCTAATGGCACAAGTGTATGTAGCAGGAACAGGCATTTATGTGTATGTTGAATATAATAATAATAACATGTATCAGGGCTCCAGACTAACTGTTTGTAGTAGGAGCACAGTGGCTCCTAACTTCATATTTTAGGAGCACAAGCAGAAAATTTAGGGGCGCACACTGAAATCGACTTGCAAGGTCCTCAATTTTTTTACTGTATTACTGATAAATGCAGAGACTATAATGTTTTAAATTCATATTTTAGTGTGCAACAGTTTAAATACTGAAAATATAAAGTTAATGTTTAGGCTACACTGACCAATAACAGAACAAGCAGACACACCACTTGTGGTAAACTCATCCTAACAGAAAAATTTACTTGCATCGTCTCAGATTTTATGCAACCATTTAGTTGCAGTCTGGAGCCCTGTGTACGTACATATAATATAATTAGTTATTGCATAGTAAAAACCAGGAAGCCAAAGAATAAAGAAAGAGTCTGAATCACAATGTTCTTCCATGCACGGTCTTCGTAAACTAAAATAATAAATAAATAAACTACCAGTGCACCTGCAGCGTCTGGCCAACAATGCCTCCACATACTGTGATGAATGAAATTTCAGGAAATAGCAGGGGAACCACACACACACACACACGCCCTGTGAGCAGTGAACAATGGTGCGTATGAGTCACTGGTTCACCAACTTTAAGATGGTCTGTGAGGCGGCAGCGAGGCCACCTATAGGTCGCTGTTCACCGACACTGAAGTCCAACTCACCTTGAGTGTTCTGGAAGTAGTGGCGCCACAGCGGCCTGATTTTGTCCTGACCGCCCACATCCCACACTGTGAAGCTGATGTTCTTGTATTCTACAGTTTCAACGTTAAAACCTGGACAGAAGAAGAAGAAGAAGAAGAAGAAACACGGATGAGTCACCGACTGAGAGGGAAAGAAAACTCACACCCGACACGCTGCAGTTTGACACTTATCTGAATTCAAATTAAATGGAAATTGTGTTTTAGGTTCAGTGGTGAGCGTTAAAAGATTAGTGTTAAAACAGAGCTGCGCATAAAAACCAATGTTGTCTAATGTGATCATGTAGAACTGAAATCGATCGGTGGATCAGCAGGAAATTACTGAACCATTTTGACATTTTAATTAACATCCAAGTTCTGTTTGTTTGACGTTTCTTCGTTCTCTTTTGTTCATTTTTCTTAACGTACTTGATTATTCTAAATTTGAATTTCTTTTTTTTTTTTTTTTTTTTTTTTTTTTTTTTTTTTTTTTTTTTTTTTTCCCAATTTCTTTATTGAGTTTTTCGCAGACAATACAAAAAAAAATGCATTGGTTCCACATCACATTAGAGTGTCTGCATTAGAGCAAAATACAACAAACGAATCAGACAAACAGAGAACCCCAGCATGAATCCCACTATCCCTCCCCACAACCCATATCAGATGTAATCACAGCAACACATACAACAACACTAAACATAACCATATAGTAACGTGTAGATAAATGAAGTACAGTCAAGAGGAAAAAAAAATAAAATAAAATAAAATAAATAAAATAAAAAGGGGGGGGGGGGGGGGGGGGGTACTCTCTTTTTCCAACTGTTAAGCGTCCTCGGCATCGTCAGGAGTAACATTGAGACTGTTACTAATATAGGCCAGTAGTGGGTCCCAAGTTTTATGGAATGCTGTCAGAGATCCCTTCTGTGAAAACCTTAGCTTCTCTAACTTTAGACATTGTAAAATCTCCCTAATCCAACTGTTATGAGACGGTGGGGAAGCGTGCTTCCATTTAAGTAGAATGGCACGTCTAGCTAGCAAGGTGGTAAAGGCCATGACACGTTGTGTAGAAACAGGAAGATTTTTAGATGGAGGAAGACCGAAAAGAGCAGTCAGAGGATTTGGTTCTAAATTTGTGCTGAGAGCCTGTTTGAGAGTTTGGAATATATTGGACCAGAAGTCGGTCAACTTTGTGCACGACCAGAACATGTGCACATGGTCGGCTGGAGACTGTTTACAACGGTTACAGGCATCACTGTGACTTGGATAAATCTTTGCCAATTTAGCGTTGGTGAAATGGGCTCTATGAAGCACCTTCCACTGTAATAGACCGTGCCTGGCACAAATAGAAGAAGAATGGATCAGTTTTAAAATGTCTCTCCACTGGACATCAGAAATATCTATCCCCAAATCCTCTTCCCATGCATCTTTAGGCGATGTAGTGGGGACTTGGCTCAGAAGTGCAATCTTATTATAAATGACAGATATCAGTCGCTTTTGTCCCAGGTCGAGAGACAGCAGTTGGTCTATTTCAGCTTCAGGAGGGCGGTTTGGGAAATGTGGGAACTGCTTCTGAATAAAGTGTCTCATTTGAAGATACCGAAAAAAATGGCTCTTAGGGAGACTGTATCTATCTGACATTGATGCAAAGGACGTGAAAACCCCTTCTTCATACAGATCCTTAAGTGTTCTGAGGCCCTTATCTGACCATATGCGAAATGTAGGGTCGGAGCGGGATGGGAGAAATGCATAATTATTCAAAACTGGGGCAAGAATCGAAGCCCTATGAAAACCATGTTGCTTTCTAAGCTGGATCCAAATTTTAATAGTATTGGTGACGACTGGATTCGGTGAGACACCATGGGCACTTATGGGGAGCTGTGAACAGATGATAGAATGTAGAGAGCACGAAGAAGATGAAATCTCAGTGTGAGCCCAGGGTGGACAAGTGTCTGCACCTTCACCATGAAGCCAGTATATAAGTTTATTAATATTGCAGGCCCAAAAATAGTGGCGAAAATTTGGCAATGCTAGCCCACCTTCAGATTTAGGAAGTTGAAGAATGTTTTTCTTAATACGGGCTGGTTTATTGAGCCAAATAAAAGTATTAAGTTGTTGGTCAAGATTAACAAAAAAGGATTTATTAAGACAAATTGGAATGTGTTGAAAAAGATACAAAAATTTTGGAAGAACTACCATCTTAATGAGATTAACTCGGCCTGCAAGAGACAGGGGGAGGGCGGCCCATCTGGACAAGTCCGTCTTACATTTATCTAATAAGGGCTGAAAATTCTTCTGAAAGAGTTCCCTGAAGGAGCTGGTAATAAACACCCCTAGATACTTAAATCCATCTTCAGCTATTTTGAAAGGAAACACAGATCGAGGTAGAGATCTCGCCAAATTATTAACAAAAAATAGCTCACTCTTTTGAATGTTTAATTTGTATCCTGATAGGCGTCCATACTGATCCAGAGTTGACAAAATTGGAGGGAGGGATGATGTGGGGTTTGAAATAAATAAGAGAAGGTCATCAGCATATAAAGAGAGTTTGTGAACTAGACCAAAACGAGAAATGCCTTCAAACTCATTCTGGTTTCTAAGCCAGATGGCTAGCGGCTCGATGGCTATATTGAACAATAAAGGCGAAAGCGGACATCCCTGCCGGGTTCCACGTTTGAGAGGGAAATATGCAGAATGGATGCCATTAGTATTTACAGAAGCTGAGGGAATCGCATATAATAGTTTAACCCAAGAAATAAAATTTGAATCAAAGCCAAATTTCTCTAAAACAAAAAATAGAAATCCCCACTCTACCCGGTCGAAAGCTTTTTCTGCATCAAGCGCCACTACAATTTCGGGAGTGTTTGACTCAGGTGAGTATATGATATTCATCAGCCTTCTGGTGTTAAAAAATGGATTTCTCCCCAATGTGAAGCCTGTCTGGTCTAAGGAGATTATTGATGACATCACGCTCTGAAGGCGGAGGGCGAGAACTTTAGCCAGAATCTTATAGTCTATGTTTAAAAGTGAGACAGGTCTATAGCTACCACAGGAGGCAGGATCTTTATCTTTCTTCAGAAGCAATGAAATACTTGCCTCATATAGGGTCTTTGGCAGTCTGCCTTCAGTAAAGGAGTCATTGAACATTCTCACCAGGATGGGGGCTAGTAACGTCGAGTATGCCTTAAAGAACTCGACTGTAAAACCGTCGGGGCCGGGAGATTTCTTGTTTTGCATAGAATTGATTGCTTCACGTACCTCCAACACAGAGATGGGTCTACCCAATTCTCTGGCGATATCTACCTCAATCTGAGGATACGTTAACTGATCTAAAGGATTGGGGGTCGCTGCAGTAATTGGGTTACATTCAGAAGTATACAGTGTAGTATAAAAGTCAGAAAAAGACTTATTAATAGCCGCTGGATCAGAAGTGAGGCTGCCATCGGGTTGCATAATTTGAGAAATCAGTCTAGAAGCACTAGCTGCGCGGGCCTGCTGTGCCAAAAGTCTTCCGGCCTTGTCTCCTTGCTCAAAAAAGTTTTGTTTTGATTGTCGCAGCTGTCTCTCCACTACGCGTGTCATTAACAGGTCATGTTCAGAATGTAATAGTAACCGTCTCTTATAGAGGTCGGGGGATGGGGACATGGAGTAGGTTCCATCAAGCTTTAAAAGTTCCTCTGCAATTTCCACCAGTCTAGCCTGTTCAGCCCTTCTCATTTGGGAAATATAAGATATCACCTGTCCACGAATAGTAGCTTTAAGCGCTTCCCACAGAATGTTACTGCTGACATCGGGGGTGTCATTAAACTCTATGTAGGAACGAATTTGAGTCGCGACAAAATCTTTAAACACGTCATCTGACAACAAGTGCGAACTAAACTTCCATCGTGAGCGTGGAGTTGTATCCCGTGGAAAACTAATGTCAACTGTGGTGGGGGCGTGGTCAGAGGTGGTTATTGGGTGATACTCACAAGCATTTATGGAGTCTAGGAGGTTATTATCAAGTAGGAAGAAATCTATTCGGGAGAATGTGTGGTGTACATGGGAAAAAAAAGAAAAGGCCCTGCCATGGGGGTTTTTAAACCTCCAGGGGTCGGAGATTCCCAACTGCGACGCATATGTTTTTACTACGTTCGCTGATTTGGATAGTGTGGTTTGTGTAGGGGAAGATCTGTCGAGAGTCACATCCTGCACCAGATTAAAGTCCCCACCCATAATAATGCGGTGACTATCAGCGTTTGGGATTTTTGCAAAGAGCCTCGCAAAAAATTGGTCATCGTCCCAGGTTGGCGCATAAACCGAAACCAAGACTACAGGTACATTCTGAAGCATGCCCGAAACAATGACATAGCGACCGTCAGTGTCTAGGATTACATTTTTTGGCTCAAACAATACCCTTTTATGAATAATAATGGCTGCCCCTCTAACTTTATCTGTAAATTTTGAATGGAATAAGTGGCTCATCCATGCCCTCTTAATACGCAGGGTATCAGATGTTTTGAGATGTGTTTCTTGCAAAAACATCACGTCCCCTTTAAGGTGCTGTAATTGTGTCAGGATCTTACCAATTTTGATTGCGTTGTTCATGCCCTTAGTGTTCCAGGAAATCAGACGCACTCCGTTATCTGTCCTCACAGCATTAGCCATAGAACCAATAGTAACAAGTTAAATTGACACTGCATGACCTGTATTCTGAACTGTAATGAAGGGAGAGAGTGGGGGCGAGTTGAAAAGAAAAAAGAGAAAAAAAAATGGGGGGGGGGGGGGCAAAACAAACAAAAAAAAAACGAAAGACAAAACAGTGACAACATTTGTGACCATCTGAGGGCTAAACCCATAATAAGGAACAACATCTGAGCTCTCCGGCTCACAGCTAACAGCTAAACTAAGCTTCCGGGGTCTCTTCCCTCGCATCAACAATAATTGACCCCATAAGTCACAGAGAAAAACGTCAATAAACATCGAGTACTTTGTTCAAGACCAGGTATATAATTTTTTTTTTTTTCTTCAAAGAAATGAGCCTAGGTAGAAAAAAATACTGCCTAGGAAGAATAATAACAACATCCTTGTGGTAGAGCTTGTTAAACATTGTAAACATATGTGTAAAAAAGAAGAAAAAAGGACAATAAAAGTAAATGAGCCAGTCGAGTTAGGGCATCAAAACTTCCTATAGAAAGAAAAAAAAAAGGATATAGGCCTACATATATAATAACCAACTGCAATCTGCATGTAGAAAAACTTCCTGTACTTGGCGCAATAACGGATAAAAAGAAGATCATCTAAATTCTCAAAGTAATGTAAACCAGAAGAAAGAAATATGAAAAAGAGGGAGTTCAAAAAAATATTAGCGCATATCGGATCAAAGTGCAGGTAATGTTATTAAGTGTCCAGCCGGTAATCATTGTTTAAACCTCTGCACAGTCAAAACATACACAGTCCGTCAGGACCATGGTCCGTGACTACTAATGATGCAGTCAGAGAGTTAACTCCAGGCCCGTCCGGGGCTGGTGAAGACAGTTATATAGTTGGCATCATATTAACTCACGGTTATCCAGAAAGCATAACAGCGGCTCATCATGGTGGGCTTATTGAAGTAATCGGTTCAGGTCTCTTCCGTGCGGATGGATGTTATGAAGCTTTTGGCCTCGGAGACCGAAGAAAACCTCTTCCTCTCCCCATCTTTCATCACGATGGCAAGCCTGGCAGGGAACAGCAATGCAGGTTTGAAGCCCAGGTTGTAAAGCTCCGACATCACCTCCCGGTACTTCTGGCGTTGCTCCACCACCTCCGGCGCGTAGTCCTCGTAAATGGCGATGGGGGAGCCTCTGTACTGTAGCTTGCCTCTCCTGGTTCGGGCTTCACGTATGATCCTCTCCTTCACCTGGTACCTGTGCAGCCTGATGATAACTGGGCGTGCTCTCTGCCCCGGCTTCGGTTTCTCGGATAGCGTACGGTGGGCTCGGTCGCATTCCGGTGGCGCGTCCAGGACGCCTTCGCCAAAAACTTCCATGAGCAGCTCTGCAAAGAAGGTTGTGGGTCGCGGTCCCTCCACTGACTCAGGCACGCCGACCACTCTGATATTGTTCCGCCGGCTCCGGGACTCCAAGTCGCTAACTTTAGCTAACAGCTTAGCATTGCTCTCCGTTAGCATAGCACAGGATGCCTCCAGTGTCAACAGGCGCTCGTCTTGTAGAGTAGCGTTTACCTCGAGAGAGACTATCTTCTGAGCGTGGTCAGACACTGTGGTGTGGACGTGGTCCAGCTTTGTTTCGAGTGTTGAGATGGAGGCTTTGAAATCAGCGGAGAGGGCTTGGCGGTGTTCTTCCAAGAGGTTAGCAATGGCTGCCATGCTAAGCCCGTCACTTGCCTCGTGTGCCGGATCGACCTTCGCACTTTGGTCTTTTACATTCTGTCTGGTCGCGTACGTCGACATATTTCGGTAATATGTCCGTCGAAAGAGATAAATATTACCCTCTTTTGTGACTTTCGGGGTCTTAGAACGTTAAATTGACAATAGTTGCGGGAGCGAGACTCGATACGCGTCTACTCCATCACGGCCAAACCGGAAGTCCTAAATTTGAATTTCTGATATAGATAAACAATGCACAATGCCTTTTGTTAGGTTATACACGTTTACTTTTTATATCATTTATATCATATCATTGTTATTTAAGCTGCTGGACGATCTGAATTTCCCTCCTAGGGATTAATTAATAAGTATTTTCTGAGGAAATAAAAGATATATATCTCAAAATAAAACCAAAAACATCCAAGTTTAAGTCAAATATGCCAAACATTCCCTAGTTTCACCTTTTCCACTGTGACGATTTGTTTCTTTTCATTAATTTTTAACTATGTAAAGTGAATATTTTATCATTTAAGTTTAGTCATTTAAATGAATAAGCCAATTGTTGCACTTTTACGTTGACAGTATGAAACTGTACAGAGCTGAGGGATGGTGTGGGTTACGTGTGTGTGTGTGTAACTTGGTGTCAAGTGTCGTCTTGTTTGTCTAGTATTAGTCTGTCACCGTGCACGTCATGTAATTGAACTGTCGACCTTCCAGTTCACCAGGAAATGATGACAATTATAATCTATTGTGCACGCCGCACCGTCCCGTACAGGTTTTTGTGGAACCTATAAAGACAAAATGTTGGTTTCTGCGCCACAGCTCGGATAATATGATGATGAGACGTCAAAGACAAACAGGAGATGTGTGTTTAAAGTGTATTTGACGAGTAGATAGAAATCCGTACCAATGGTGGGAATGGTGGTGACTATCTCTCCGAGCTTCAGTTTATAAAGGATGGTTGTTTTTCCAGCAGCATCAAGACCGACCATGAGAATCCTCATCTCTTTTTTGCCAAACAGGCCCTTGAATAAGCTTGCAAATACATTCCCCATGGTGACGAAGCTGTTGAGAAGAAGGAGGAGGAGAAGGAGAAGGAAACACCGTTAGGAGTGTTAACGTCTGCAGTTTTCAGTTTCAGTGTGGTACACATACCGAGAGGAAAGAGTGAATGATCAAAACAGAGCCACCTGTCAGTTACGACGAGCGCGCTGGCAGTAAATATATTATTTCATCAGAGCCGGGACGTTCGTAAAAGGCACAAACAAACTAAAATAGAACGGTAGGAGCAGTTTAATCCTTGTTTGTTGGAGTAAAAGGCTGATTCTCACTGCACTGATGAATGTAACATGACCAGGGCACAATGGAGAAGTTTGCTGAAGCTAATGGTTAAACATTCAGGTCCAGGTTTAGGGCTATACATTACCAGCAGCCAGCCCATAGTGTCAACATCTGCCATTAGCTCATGTTTCCCTTAGTTTAACATGGGACATGGACTTTAAAGTTGCACAATTTATACTGAAACCTCACCGCGATGCTATTTAGAATAAATAAACATATAAATTTGACTCAATAAAAAATGACCGGCCCCTCATGTGATGACATCATGTTTTAAACTGTAAACTGGATCAGGCCTGTGATGATTAGTCAATCAACTTACAGAGAGTGATTCACAAATATGCTGATAATTCAAGGGTCGTTTTACTGGATTTATCAGGCAGGAATGTGAAATATTTGTTGGCTCTGGATTCTCCAGACTGACCGTTCAGCCTCTTTCTGTTTTGACATCAGGGTAAATTGAATATCTTTTGAGTTTTGTGTCATTTTTAGATGGAAAAAGACATCCAAGGACGTCGCTGTGTGCTCAAGGAACTTTGAACAAGACGTTTAAACAATGTTAGACATCATCATCTCACACTTAAGAGATCAATTGAGCAGCTAATGGAGCAAAACTGGCAAATGAATAATTACTGCTTACAGCTTAAGATGTTAAGGGTCTCCCATTCTCTAATTAATCAACTATCCTGATGAAAAATCTCATACAGGTGCAAACAGAAATTTAATTGATCCAAGATTAATAGGATTATTATAATTTTCCTACTTTTCTCCACACTACAAAATACTTGCAACCCAAGTAGGCCAATCAAGCGAGAACTGGTTAGCCAGTTGAGCTACATGTACAGCTTACACAAGGATTGCAAGATTCTTTACATTAAAAATGTACATCTGGGTTCTGGGCTGTAGTTTCAACATACATCAGAGCTGTCTGAAGATGTCAGCTTGGATTTTAAACCAAACAACTCCTTGCACTGCTGTATTTGCACAGTTCTTTCTGCCATTGCACAGTTTATACATTAAGCATATTTAACCTGGCACAGATCCTTCTATTTATTGTAATTTTAGCATTTTCTCTCATTACATATTGATGTACTTAATTTACACAGATGTTTGTTATCCCTGTTTTATTTTGCTCTACCGTCCATGACCTTATATTATATTGTATTATATTATGTTGTATGTATGTGCTCTACTTGATACTTGAATTTCCTGTGGGGTCAATAAAGTACTCCAAGTCTTATTCTAAAACCAGGCATTTCTCATCCTTTTCTGTCATTTTACGACACAAGCGACTGATCAACTGAGTTTCTAGTGAAATCTCTCAAATATCCTGATAAAAATGTGAATGACAGAACAGAAATTTAATTGATTCAAGTTTAGTAGGATCATTAGGATTTTCCTACGTTTGACCCCCATCTACAAAATGCCAAACATTTTAGTGTCTAAATCCTTAGTTGCAACTCAGGTAGGCCAATGAAGAGAGAATTGGTCAGCCAACTGAATTTAATC
Source organism: Decapterus maruadsi (assembly GCA_030347415.2). Classification (NCBI taxonomy): domain Eukaryota; kingdom Metazoa; phylum Chordata; class Actinopteri; order Carangiformes; family Carangidae; genus Decapterus; species Decapterus maruadsi. The sequence goes on along the minus strand of CM064888.1, from coordinate 2,706,249 downwards.
AATTAATACAATCTTGCACGAGTATGGCAGGCTTCTTTTAACTTAAACATGACACTAAAGTGTTGATGTCCCGGTTCTGGGCTGTTGTTCCGACGTTATCAGCGCATCTAAAGACGTCAACTTGGAATTTGGGAAGTTAACGCTACAACAGGCATTTCTCATCCTACTCTGACATTTTACAAACGTCGCGATCGATCGACTGAATAATTTGAGGGGAGATGAATCGTACATGTAATCGATAACGACAATAGCCGTGCGTTTCCGACCGTAGATTCGCTGTTAACCCAGATAAACCGAGCATAAAAAACGATCACCCAGATAAGAGAGGCCTGTTACAGCTGGTAAACTCTGTCGGTGATAGTGTTACTGTCGGGGGGAGCTCGCTAACAAGCTAACAACACCCCGACCTTAGCAAAAAGGGCCGACAAGCCATCTACAGTTTAAGTGTAAACGTTTATTAAATCTTGAATCAATACACTCACACCGATGTAAAACTGATTATCCTAGGCGGTGTGTGTGTACAGTCGATGGTAGTGCTTTTTAGCCGGGTCCAGCTCGGAGCAGATTACCGACGGCTTCATTAAGGGCGGATGCTTCAGCTAGTTAGCTTAGCCTAATGCTAACTGACGGGCGACACCATTCCGTTTTCCACCGCGTACGGTACGGTGTACGTACATTCTCAACGCATCTAACGCCGACGGGTTATGACAAAGTGAAAAGTGGCCAACAAGGACAGACGTTATAAACTCGGTTCTCTCTCTCTGTATGGCTTTTTTTCGGGCTCCGGCAGCAGCAGGAACTACGTTAGCGAGTAGGCTATCTAGGCTAACTAACCGAGCTAACTGCCGCGTCACAGTAAAGAGAGTGCACCGTGACGTCATGTCGAACGTTGGGCAAAACGGTCCGTTCGCGCGGAGAAGCAAGTCGGCTCACGGTTAACCTCACATTTTTAAGACGACAAAACAGGATGTTTTATTCGGATATTTACCTTTTAGAAAAGACAGCTTCTCGATCTTTCCGTTATCTTTCACTGTCACTCCAAAATGGCGTCTTGCGCAACCAGGGAGACACCGGCGTACGTACGGGCACTTCCCCCCTCCTCTATCACACCGGATCCAATCACGGAGGGAATGGTGTAACTGAGGGCCCGCCCCCTTTCCACCTGTCAGCCAATCAGAGGCGCCGCTGCCCGCTGCGCTGGAGTTGTGCGCACGGTGCACAAGATGTCGAGGAAGTGAAATGAAATGAAGTTGAGCGCACAACAAGTTTATTCAAGTTTCAGACACAGACAGAAAGAGAAGTGAGAGAGACTGACCCAGTGACTGAGTGGGCTGACAGAATTTTAAATGTTATTTATTTATTTTTATTTACACAATGCAGTACGAGGTAATTGTCAACAGCAAAAACAGGAAACATGCTCGAGGTAATGCAGTCAATAAAACAAAACAAACACATAATATTAATAATGCAGAAATCAAATGAAGAATGCAATAGAAATGAAAAATAAAATAAATAAATACAAATAAAATGAATTAAAATACAATAAATCACCAGTCAAACACTCATTACATAAGGCTATCGTCTTAAAAGCTTTGGAATTTGTGCAATACTTTGTGTCCAGATATGAGTGGACTGACAGAGTGGTCACTCTTATTTTGGTGATAATGACCCAACCTGACAAAATGGCTGCTACTGTCATTTCAAGTCATTTTACTGTCACTCTGATGGATGTATTAGTGACCGGGCCTACCATCATAATTCAGGTGGATGTTACAGGTTCTTGTTTGAAAGTCTCTGAGTTCAGTTAAATGGTGCCAAAATGGCCACAAATAAGATAAAGAGGCACAAAACAAACACAGAATAACACAATTATCACAAATGACAATAAATGGGCTGCAAAAATGTCCAGAAAGACAAAGTAACATGACCACAAACACACAGCGATGAGTTGATAACAGCAGGATTCTGCTCCTGGGCCTGATACAAGGAGGTGGGCCATGTTTAAATATTTACTATGGGAGGAGCCGCCTGAGCGAGTGAGCTACACATTCCTCAAACATTAACCTCAACTGAGCCACAGGGTCGTAAGGAAAGGACTGAGGAAAACACATGCAGAGGCTGGCAGTTCGCAAAATGATTCAAATTTCCCATTTTTGTTCAAATGAAAAACTCAAGGACTTTGAATTTAAATCAACATTTAAACAGATCCTCAGACATTCTTCCTGCTCAACCACTTTATATGTGATTATTATGTTAATTAATGATAATTTTACATCTAATTTGGTCATGATTGAGTGATTGTTCAATTATTATCAGTTATACTGAGTTTTAGAGACATTTCACATCCTCAGGCTCAGGTCACCTGTTCCCCTGACTAAAGTCTTGACATTTTGCTGAGTTGGCGTTTTGAAACAAATAATCAGAGGTGTATTTTAGTTATAATTTGTAGTTATTCACAGTTTTTCTATGCCACTAATTATGAATCAGAACAGATGTGTAAAAACAAAGCATCATCATCATGTCCCATATGATTTCTGAAGTGAAAATGTCTCCACACGTGACAAAGTTACATGAACTTTCTTTCTAAGTGCAAAATCTTACTTTCTTTATCAGTGCAGTAAATGTTTACAACCTGCTGCAGGTGTAACGACGGTGATAATGTGTTTGTGCTGATGAGGCTGTGGGAGCAGAGAACAAACAAGAGTCCAGCTTTGTCTGTTTTTTTTATTATTAAGATATAAAATGTCAGTTACATTCAAGTATTGAGGTGTTGAGGGCTCATGTGGTTTCATGACAGTGATCGACTGTTTGAAGCAGCTTCACTCATTCACAGCAGGCGACAAACTCCAACGTCCAGAGGAGCAAATTAAACTCTGAGAACTGGATCTTTTCTATTCCACTTGTATGAAGAACAAAAAAAAACCCATAACATTGCATTTACATTTCTGCTTTCATTTTTTTCCCTGTATAATTAGATAATGTCACATTTCTCCCAAAAGCAGCAGTTTTCCAGCTTTGACCCAGGACAAACATCTTTCACTCATAACACATAATTTAATGACACGGCCTAAGTTAGTGCAAACAATACAAAATAAATAAAACGACAACAACATCTGTTTCACTCCTGGAGCTCCAGCTTCCCGTCCCTGACCCTCCAGCTCCAGCGCTGACAAGTGTCTGGAGCAGGAACGCAGCGGAGCCACAAACCAGACTCTTTGATTTCCTGGTCGAACGACACAGACTTCCTGTCCAGAGTCTCCAAAGTAAAAGCCTTCCCCGAGATCTGGAAGACAGATGAGCTTTTGAGACTCAAAATGGACTACACATGGACATCTACCTTTATACTGTATGGAGCTTTAAAGGGATAGTTCAACATTTTGGCAAATTGGCCCATTGCCATAATCCCTATAGTCATAACACAACGTTACCAGACAGAGTTGTTTTAGAGGTAAATACAGAGACTGTTTGCTGAAAAACTGCCCCCGACGGGAACGTGCATCAGTGGTTTTGCATGAATTTCCCTCTAAAACAACTCTGTGTGGTAACGTTGTGTTATTATCTCATAGCGTGGTGAATGTGCAGGTCACAACTTGTCCACCAGAGCGTTGTGGAGTTGTTGGATTGTGTATTTGATGAGTTTGATGAGGGAAACCAAGAAATCCCATGAGCCTCCGTAGCGTAGCTCTGAGCAGCTCACGGCTCTGCTCCGCCGATCTAAAAATAGCTTGCACCAACAATTAAAAGTAACGAACCTACTGCTATGGATTATGGCAATGGGCCAATTTGCCAAAAAATGTTGAACTGTTCCTTTAATACAAACATCTACCTTTATACTGGAGCTTTATGATATTTCAAATATTTCAAAATAAAAGCCCTTACCTGATCACTGATTCCTATGGCCACGTGACCCACTTTGACCCTCCGACGTTCACGGATCCTCAGACACTCGCCCTGGACGTTCTCGATCCAGATGTCAACACCTGTTGAGTGTCACAGCCTCGTTAGAGACAAAACTAAGAGAGGTGTCAGCGACAGATTCCTCCTCCATGACGCCGGTCCGGTCTCACCTTCGAAGCAGTGCGAGGACGGCTGATTGGCCGAGACCGTCCACTCCAGGTGTCCGTCTCCCTGACTGTTGCAGGAGGAAAAGACTCCGGAGCTCAGGTCGTCAGACGAATGGTCAGAGTCCTGCGTGAAAGAAGGAATTGATTTTATTTTGATGCACATAAATATAAATCTCTATCACGTATTTGTGTGTGTGATGTTCACACCTTCTCCGAGGCGTCGATCTGCGATGTGTCGGAGCAGCTGAAGCAGGAGGGGGGGTCGTCTCGAGGTTCAGGGGACGGCGTCTGGATCATGGTGCCAATGGCTACGTCTGATGAGAGACAACATGTTCGTTATGAATTTCACAGAACAGGAAACTACAGAGCCAGAAAATGTCAAACTCAAAAGTGTGACACAGCAAGTTTAAAAGAAACAGAAACCAGGACAGTTCAGTAAAATAAACGAAGGAACTTCCTGCTCACAACAGGATTCATCTAAACACGACGTCTTCACCTGGAGGTTTGTACGTAAAACTTGTTTACTTTGGGTTCACACAACATTGTTACTTTCACTGTGAGTGTTTGCAGAGTCAAACAGTCAGACAGATCCACATTATTATCTGGACAAACTCTACAACTTTCCTACATCGAAATCCAAATATTATTCCTTGAAAAATTGACAAAATTGTCAGATCTGCACCAAACTTTAAAGGGATAGTTCAACATTTAGTCAGCTCCTCCTCTCACCATAACCCCTATAGTCACAGCAGTAGGTATACCTTTAATTATCGGTGCATGTTGTTTTGAGATCAGCAGGGCAGAGACGTGAGCTGCTCAGTGAACACAATGGAGGTGAACGGTACTTTCGCCTTCCCCTCATCAAACTCATCAAATACGCAATGCAACAACTCCAAAACGCTCTGGTGGACAAGTTGTGACCTGCACATTCACCACGCTATGAGATAAACATGTAACAAATACTCTGAACTACTTTGTGCTTTTGAAATCCCTCCGCCAAGCAGCCGTGTCTGGAATGTAGTTCCGGTAGTTCCTCTAAAATTATATGATGATGAGAATCTGCTAAAATGTTGAACTATCCCTTTTTAACAAGACTCATGGCCCACCTTTCCTCCAGGTTTAATGCAAATCAGTTCAGTACCTTTTGTGTAACGCTGCAGCAGCAACAAAGCACTGATGCATCAAACACAGAGCATCGCTGCAGCAAAGTGGATCCAGACTTCTCCTCCGCTCCGTGTGCAGCAGAGACGCTGTAATCTGTCTGTAATCCAGTCAGAGCTCACTGTTCATTTAATAAAATTAAGCTGCTGCGGTTAATTAAACCCTGATTTCTGGGCTGAGCTTTCCCTCCTCCTCCTCCTCCTCCTCCTCCTCCGACTCACCGTCTCGGAGATATTCCAGCTCCGGCTCCGACCCCCAGGGGCTGCGGTCGGTCTGTCGGCCTCTCTGCAGCAGAGGGAAGAGGCCTCGGAGGGCGTGGAGGTGTCCTGTGGACACGGAGGAGTCCCACTCTTCCTCTTCCCCTTCCTCCTCCTCCTCCTCTTCCTCCTGTCCTTCTTCCTCCTCCTCCCAGTCGCCCTCGTAGTCCTGGTCGCTCTTCGGCCACGCCCCCTGGGTCAGCTCCTCCTCCCCCATGTAGATGTCCACCTCCGAGTCCGACCCGGTCTCCCAGTCCTTCTCGTCCCGCAGAGACTTCGGCTGAGAGTCCCAGTCCCCGCTGAAGGAGTCCGTCTCCGCCTCCGAGTCTCCGTCCTCGCAGGCCACCGCCGCCGTCCTCCAGGGGCTCACCCAGTGCATCGTGGGAGGAGCTGGCGGCTTGTTAGGATGATGGGATGAGGCGTCCATCGCGGTCCGGTTCTTGCCGCGATGCAGACTCTCCCAGGCGGTTCTGACGGACCAGGACCTCAGACCTCCGACTGTGGAGACAAAACGTTCAGCTCGTTGCAGCACTGAAGCTTTTCCAGCACAAACTCCAGCTCAGGTGTCGGGTGTCGGGTCACCAACCTGCTCGCAGGGCCTTGGTGGTTTTCCTCCGCAGCTCCCTGGCCGACGCCCGGCGCTCCGGATCCTTCTGCAGCCCGGCCCGGAACACCTCGGCCGTGAAGTTGTTACAGGTGGACGGCACCTCCCACAGAGGAGGAGGCTCGTTCACAATCTGACAAACCAGACGAAGCGACAGTCAGAAGGTCTCAGAGCTTAAAAACTTAAAGGACAATTCCACACAAATTCAACCTAAGGCTCTAGTTGCTAATATTTTAGGTCTAACAGAACGAATCTGCAGATTTTCTTCTTAACGTCTCCTGTTCTGCAGCAGCTCTGTCTGTCCCTGCAACGCCACAGCAGCGTATGATGGGAGAGAACGGATATTAGGCTGTTTACATCCCACAAAACAACGTCAGATGGCTTCAGACATACACCTCTGAAGCTCCCGTTTGTTTTATCAACAGAGGAATATCAACTTGGAAGCACCAGGTTGAATTTAGCTGGAATAGCCCTTTAATAGCCCTTTAATAAAGATAAAGGTTTTCTTTTACCTGCAGACACAGAGGGTGGGAGTAGAAGCGGATCCACGGGTGGCAGCCGTTCAGCATGTGCAGCATCATGCAGCAGCTGCTCCACACGTCGGCCTTCACGCAGAGCCGGTCGCCCCGGGCAACCTCCGGCGCCATGTGGGTCTCTGTGCCGGGGAAGGCGGCTCCTGCACGGACACAGAGACGCTTTATAACCTCCTCCTCTGTCTCTGTCTCATCACCCAGATGATGATCACACCTGTTCATCTTTCTACCGACTAAACTCCATCAGGTGAATAGGATTTTAAAAAATTAACAGATATCAGCATGAAACTGACCCACGTTTATCACTTACATTAAGACAATTCTTTTTTGTATTACAAGTTTTATCAAATAGTATGTGTAAATATGTAAATGAGGCAATATCTAATGAAATTTGCACCAATTTGCATACTTTTCCAGAACAGAAATCTGAACAATGGATGGAGCTCCTTTCAAAATTCTTGTTTTATTTTGACACATTAGAGAAGTTTTAACAGAGGAGGATTTTGGATATCTATATTTAAATTTCACCATGATATATCAACAATCCCCTCTGTAAAAACCTCCAGGATATAGACAGGAATCAAACTGGAAGGTTTGGTGTCTGTAGGAGCTGCTGAAGTGGAGATTTCAGGCTCAGAGTCTGAGTCTGAAAAACTCATTTTGAGAAAACAGCCTTGAAAGACTTGGACTGTAAAATTCAATAGATTGTTATTGTCAATTGTACTTGTGTGATTTATTGTGGATACGGAGGAAATGACCATTTTTGTGCAGGAGAAAGAGAGCTATACAATGAGACCTGACATGTCATGGATCAGACTAACTTCTAGTGAATTGAGGAGACGAAAGAGACAAAATGAAGTAAAATAAAAACACTTTTATGTTGATTTTCTACCATTTCTTTCAACTATTCTAAAGGAAGACATGTTAAGGAGGCAAAATAGCCCAAAATCTAAATTTCTGACTGATCAGTGCATGAAAAACCAGTGTTTTAGCCTGTAGTGTCTCGCCTTAGCTCTCTGTCATCACAATGAACTTGCCTGCACCGCTAATGGATGAACCTATGAAGCGTCACTGACCCTTTCTGTTCGTTTAAAGTGAATCTGTGAAACCGTGTGACCTTTGGTCCCGTGGCTGATGGCGCTCGGTGTGACGGAGCAGAGTCCACTCACCCCCGAAGGCCTTGGTGCTCCGCCCGCTGTCATCTAAAGTCTCTGAGAGACCAAAGTCACAGAGGAATGTGTCTCTGCAGTCTGCAGACAGCAGCACATTGTCAACTGGAATAAAATCAACACACAGGATTGAGAGAGACAGCTTGTTTTCATTTGGAGCTCATTATGAAACAGTGGGGCCGAGGAGGCAGGAGGCAGCAGCCCGTCACGGTGGCCGACGGCCGGCCGCCGCCACAAGGGAACGAAACCTCGTCCTCTTTGTGGCCGCGGCTCCTCCACAGCTGTCTCCAGGTAAAACAAAACACCCAAAATAAAACACACACACACACGTTTTCCCCAGCTCTGTGTGGAGATGTGATGGGATGCGACTGCTTGATTTGGTGGTTGAGTGAACCTGCTCGCTGAGCACAATGGAGGGGCCTAATTTGAGCGAGCCCCCTCCCCTCCCTCTCAATCCTCTCACAGGGGATTACCGAGGGTTTAGGCTGAGGTGTCAGTTTGGGATTAGGTCCCGTCACCGTGGACGCTCGCTGACAGTCGCACCAGCAGCTACAGGCTTTACTGGGCTCCCTCCCTCTGTGTGAGCTGATAACATCAGACCTACTGTCCAACACACACAGCATGTAGCCTGCTGCATCTGCTTTTGTCTGTATTGTAGATATAGACAAATCATTTCAAATATTGACATGAATGCACCCCAAAACCTGTTGACATCTATGTTCAATGCATGTTAATATAATAAACAGTATGGCCTAGAAGTGTCAGACCACTTTGTCCCAGAATGGGAAAATAAACTTAACTTACACATGAACTGAATATGCTAATGTTATATGGTCATAACACATTATAAAGGGTTAGGGTTAGGGTTACAAATTGGCCCATTGCCATAATCCCTATAGTCATAGCAGTAGGTTCATTACCTTGTCCGTGCAAGATATTTTTAGAACGAGCAGAGCTGTTTTTCAGAACGCTACGGAGGCTCATGGGATTTCTTGGTTTCCCTCATCAAACTGTTATTATCTCATAGCGTGGTGAATGTGCAGGTCACAACGTGTCCACCAGAGCGTTGTGGAGTTGTTGGATTGTGTATTTGATGAGTTTGATGAGGGAAACCAAGAAATCCCATGAGCCTCCGTAGCGTAGCTCTGAGCAGCTCACGGCTCTGCTCTGCCGTTCTAAAAATAACTTGCACCGACAATTAAAGGTAACGAACCTACTGCTATGACTATAGGGATTATGGTGATGGGCCAACTTGTCAAAATGTTGAACTATCCCTTTAAATAAAAGTCACACTACTTTAATAAGATGACATTCCTCACAAGTAAAAGTATTAGAAATAGACAAATAAGATGAGGATGCTCGAACGCACCTTTGACGTCCAGGTGGAGGACCTTCCTGTGGTGCAGGTGCTCCAGCGCCCCCAGTGTCTGGTGCAGGTAGTGCAAGGCCAAATCCTCCGGGAGGGAGTTCATCTCTTTGAGCAGCTGAGCCAAACACGCTGAGGAGGAACGACAACGTCACACTTCATCACTTCATCCATACAGCTGTAACGTCTCAGTCTCTTATTGTGAAAGGGCTCCGGTTTCCTACCTGGCTTCAGGTCCATGAAGAGCACGACGCTCGGCCCCTCCCTCACCGCCCCGAACAGCTCCACCACCCGGGGGGAGTCCAGGCAGCTCCACGTCTTCACCTCCTCACTGCTGAAGTGACTCAGCGGAATCTGAGGCACAATAACTTTCAGCTTAGTCATTGTTTCACTGGGCCGAGAGCAGGACGCTGACTCACTCTCTGTGTCTGTCTGTTTCTCGGCCTCTTTCTTACCCTCTTGGCGGCGCATTCGAATCCCGTCCTCTTGTCACGGACACTGAACACATCGCCGTAGGAGCCGTTCTGGATGTGGTGCAGGACGCTGTACTCCTCCCCCTCCCTGTACCGGGAGCGGCGAGGCTGCAGGCGCTGCAGGAGGGCCAGAGGTCAAAAGGTCAACAACAACATGGACGAGAAACAGAGAGACGTCAGCTCGGATCGCCTTCGGATTGTTTTCACAGGAAAAACACAAATGTATTGATAAGAAACTGACGATAACACTGATTAATCTTTAATCAGAGTAAATTCTTGACTCCCCAACTCCCCAGAAACCAAGAATTTGCAGTTCACTATCACGTATCCATTCGTATCACCCTGGTTTTTATCTTGGTTAAATAATATTTGTCGACATTATTATGAAATTTACTGTTATTTCTTGGCTATTTCATGACATTATTACATGATTAGCAGTCTGTAAATTAAAGGGTTACCAAAAAAACCTGCTCAGGCCTCATGTTCAACACAGACAGGACTTAGATTTGAAGCTGGAAACTGCAAATATTTAAAGGGATAGTTCAACATTTTGGGAACTTGCCTTCAGGGACAGTTTTTCATCAAACAGTCTCTGTATTTCCCTCTAAAACAACTGTGTGTGGTAACGTTGTGTTATTATCTCATAGCGTGGTGAATGTGCAGGTCACAACTTGTCCACCAGAGCGTTGTGGAGTTGTTGGATTGTGTATTTGATGAGTTTGATGAGGGAAACCAAGAAATCCCATGAGCCTCCGTAGCGTAGCTCTGAGCAGCTCACGGCTCTGCTCTGCCGTTCTAAAAATAGCTTGCACCAACAATTAAAGGTAACGAACCTACTGGGATTATGGAAATGGGCCAATTTACCAAAATGTTGAACTATCCCTTTAATCTATTGTATTCTATTTAGTCTTACAGGGTGAAAGACGAGTCCTTCGTTGACGTGGCCGTGGTTGCGTCTCTGGTCGTTGAGCGTCTGTCTGATCAGGTCTCTGAAGAACGGAGGAACCAGCAGCTTCAGCGTCTGCGTCACTTTCCCTCTCAGTTCCTCCAGAACCGTGTCCACGTCACCCGGGTCGCCACCGCCGCCGCCGCCGCCGCCCGCAGGTTCGCCACCGCTGGAGGTGAAGGGGGAGTCTGAGATTCCCAGCGGGCTTTGAACGCACCCTGTGGAGTCCTGAGAGGAGGTGAAGCCAGACACACGCATGAGGTCAAAGGTCAGACCTGACCTCCTCCTGGCCTCGGCGAGCGTGTCCTCGCCGTCGCAGCAGGACGAGTCCGAGTCACTTTCATGAGTGCAGATGGATCCAGAGTCCTGGTCCAGATCCGATCCGCAGTCCGAGTCCAGGTCCTCGGAGCTGGCCGTGTCCTCCGTCTCCGCCGCTCTGTGTTGGTCCTCGGACAGAGACGCGCAGCTGCCGTCTCCATGGCAACAGGAGGCTGAGTCCGTGAACTGAGGAGGAGGCGGGATGAAGTCCGTCGACCTCAGCCAGTCGATCTCCTGCACCCACAGGCCGCGGATGATCGGCGGCTGCTCCCCGTCCTCCTGGCTCCGCCCCCTCCTCCGGCTGCTGCTGCTTTTCCGGCGCTGCTTCCTGTGCAGGTGGTGCAGCGGCGGCCCCAGGTTCAAGCCCTCGTCCTCGCTGTCGCTCAGGAAGGCAGATCCCTCACAGAGAGACCTGAGGGTGAGAGGAGGAGCGGCGTCAGTCAGGAGGAGCTGGACTGTCCTGCGGCAGAGAGAGGTCCCTGAACGCACCACCACCACCACCACTCACTCAGCACCTTTCTGCTGCTCACAGTTTCTCTGAGCTGCTGAAGTAAAACACGTGACATCATCGCCTCTTTTCACCTGTTAGACACTCGACTCAATCACCTCAGATCTGATTTCACCTTTTTGCAACATTTTCACTCAGTAAAACTCACTGGTGATGCATCGTAGCTGCAGAAGGTGTTGTAAGTTAAATTTTTTACAGTTTCAACAAAAGCAGCAAAGTTTTAGAGAGAAATGTTTGTAGTAGTGGTTTATTTGGGCCATATGCACATATAGTAAGAATTAAACAATCATCATCAATCTCTACCTTCTAGATTATATTCAGTCAAATTTATGAGTCCATAATTAGGAGCAGGCGGAAGCTAAGGAGCTTGCACATGCCGACCCTTCAGTCCTTAACTATTTATATTTCAATGGTGCCAAAAAAACACACGCAAAAAACAATAAAGATGCTAAAAGTCAAACCATAGATATCATAATAACCCCATAATCCATCATAAAGTCATATATTTCAAACAGGTGTGAGCTGCACGTTGTGACGTAGCTACCTGTGTTTTCTGAGCAGAGGAGACCGAGAGAAAAGACACTCTGTGCAGGTGGGACTGAACTCCTGGAAGTCTTCTCCTGGGACAGAGACATGTGGACAGTTAGACAAATACATACCTTTGCATGACACTATATGTGTAATGAGTGTAGAGGAAACAGAAACAGAAACAGAAACACCCCCCCTCCTCCTCCTCCACCTCCCCCCTCCCAGTCTTAGGCCCAATTCCGATTCTATTTTTCATCCCTACCCCTAGCCCTAGCCCTACCCCTAGCCCTTAACCCTTGCCCTTGAAACGGAGCTACAAGGGGTAGGGGTAGAAAGTCAATCCATACGAATTGGGACACCACTTCAGCGGCCATACGTCATCAGTAGTCTCTGCTGGCGAGCAGACATGACAAGCTTTTGACACAAATCCTATATTCAAAAACACGCTAACTTAATAAAATAAAATAACATTTAATCAAGACTGACCGGTTCATGGTAAAACATTTATTTATTGATGTAGATGTGGTGATTTCTGTACATACAGTAGGCTCTAGAGCCGCAGGCAGCGCTGCTCCTGCATCCAAAACACACATAATTTAATTCAAACAAACTAATGAGACTGCCACAATTGTTACATTTCATCAATGAGACCAGCATTTATCTCTTAAAAAGAATGTAACTACCCGGCGGAAAACCGTTAAAAACCTGCGAGTAAATTAATTAGCGACAGTCTTTTCTACCGGTGTTAAGGGTGGCCGGCTGACAAGCCCTCCGGACGGGGTGGTGTCTCCGTGACGAGCCGCTGATCTGCTCCACAGGTGGAGGCTCCACTGCAGCACTTCTCCGAAAAAACAAACAGCCACATTTGGATAAACCGAAATACACACTTGGGGGTCTAAATAGCTACTTTTCGTTGAAAAGATATTAAAACTTAACAAAATGACGTTATAACAGCCAAAAATAAAACAGCTGCCGGTTGCCGCAAGATGCATTCTGGGAAACTTCACAGCCCTCGGTCATAGCCCTCGGTTTGTAAAAAAATCTCCGTTTCAGGAATCATTCCCCCTAACCCTCGGCAGAATGAGAATTGGGACAGCACTACCACTTCAAAACATAAACGAAGGGTTAGGGCCAAACTAGCAGAATCGGAATTGGGCCTTACTCTCGGCCTGGGCCACTATGGACACGCAGGGGTTCTCCTCGCGGTCCTCGGGGGCCAGGTGCTTGGCGGTGCCGTGCTGCATCACGCGGCTCAGGTGGGGGCCGATGACCTGGACCAGAGAGTCCTTCTCCTCCTCCCGGCTCCGATCGTCCTCCTCTTTACCGAGGAACGAGAGCTCGGAGCCTCCGGTGACGATGATGAACGGCGTGTTGGAGTTAAACATCCGGGGAATGGCCATGTCTGTGTCTGTGTCTGTGTCTGTGTCCGTGTCTGTATCGGTGTCGGTGCAGGAGAGCAGCTACTGCAGGACAACACACACACACAGCAGTAAATACACACTGTGGAGTAAAGGTGAAGTACAATGAGAGAATGCATGTGTAAAAGTATCAGGAATCATTTAAGAAAAACCTGTATAAACATATAAAACTTTACATTCCTGTTGTTTTCAGTAACTTCATGCTGTTAAAATCCATGGTCACAACATATTCAGATATAAAAAACATTATAGATGTGTTGCAGAAATACAAATATAAATCTTACTGTAGGTTTATCATGAACTTGCATCTTATGTGATGTAATAACAGACAGACAGACAGATAGATACAAAACCATAACAACAACAATATCGTATGAAAAACGAGGTTGTTGCACCTGTGACCACACCCACCAGTGATGTCACTGAGTTCACACCTGTGCATCGCTGCGGTGAGAGGTCAAACCACTGGGGGTCAGCACAGACCAGGTTTTCAAGAGGCGTTGCGTTGCTTTGCCCTTTAAGCTCCAGAGACTTTCACACACTCACCAACATAAAAAATCTATTTTTAAATCGACTTTCAATCCTGCTCGATGTTCTAAAAAGAAGCCTTGTCAATTCAACCGTAGTAGAAAATAGCAGATTTGTAATTGGCAGGCGCTTTAATGTGGAGGTATTTGCCGTGGCCGGGGCGTGAATGAACAGACACCACTAGTGATCCTGGCAGAGTGAGTATAAATAGCCTGCAGAGATGTGGCTGCATGCTTTCCACCGGGCCGGCCCAGCTGTCAGAGTCTCTCTCCTCAGGCCCAACGCCATGTTGACAGAAACTACTGGGACCAAAACACGGAAACTTCCCACACAAAGAGGAAAGACACTGAAGACACTGAAGTCCTGACAGACAGACAGCCGACCTGCAAGGCAGCATGGGTAGACAACCTGAGGGCGGCTGGTTGGATGATGCAAAGCCACAGATTTGAACCAAAGCTTCACTTTGAAGTGTTTTTTTTTTAAGAGTCGGTGTGAGAAGACGAAGCTCCAGAGATTTGAACCTGACACCACGATGAGGACGTGAAACATCTACATCCTGTAATGTCTCCGGCTGAGACCACGCTGCAGCAGCTCCGTGACCTGACACTCACATAATGTCACACACAGAGACACACAGACACACACAGGTTTAAAGCTGCAGCTTCTTACCTGAAACACGTTTCCTCACTGAGACGATCAGGTGTGTTTCCCCCCGGTCCTGACGCAGGTTCAGGTTCAGGTGAGATCCTGGTTTGTTAAAGACAGAGGACAGATCTGTTCTGGTCTGGTTGGACTTCCTGAGTCTCCGTCCGTCTGTTTGTCTTGTGTCATGTGTATATTAGTGTCCAGCTGTAACCTACCGGCTTTCGGCCCCCGCAGGCTCTGCTGATTGGTCGACCACGTGGGTGAGTTATGAGCCCTTACACCTCTGTCACCCCCCCTCCCTCCCTGCACCCTCCACCCCCTCCACCCACACACGGATTCCAGCCTCCGAAGACTCTGGATGGATTGTGTGCGGATGCCCTCGGTGACACTTGGATCTCATCTGTCGCGCTCCTCTAGGTCATTCAGCGTTTCACTTGTAACGACAAGACAAAGAAAACCAAAACTCAACTGAGATATTATGAAGTTATAAGACATCAACATTCAAATATTATGAAAATTAAGGTTAAATGTGAAAATAAAGTATTTTAGATATGTGAAGCTTTTTTTTTTTTAAACTCTTTATTTATTTTACTTTTTTTGTTTTACATAGACAAGAACCATTGCACAACAATGCAAGTTACCAAAATGACAGAAGAAGAAAAATAAAACTGAGCAAGATGAACAAAGAAAAATAATAGAGAAGGAAAAACAAACAAACAAATAAAAAGGTGGGGCACACCACTATGATTGCAGCTTTCATCCCTGACCGTTAGGTCTGCAGCCTATTAGACTCTTCTTCTTTCATATACACAAACCATTTCTGCCACCTTTGGTCCAAGGTCCCTGCTTTCATTCTGAGACAGTAAGTCAGTCTTTCCATCAAATAAATCTCCTCAACAATATCCAGCCATTGCCTTGGATTTGGAGGGTCACTTTTCAACCAGTTTCTTGTTATAGCCTTTTTACATGCCAAGATCAATATTTTGAAAAGATACAAGTCGTCCTTTTGGATAGTGTCTTCCGGGGGCAAGCCCAAATACAGAATCCGGGGGTCTCTGGGTATCCTGTAAGAAAATATCTTTTCAAGAATCTGAACCACTCTGTCCCAGAATCCCTGTAGTTTTACACATGTCCAAAAAACATGTGAGTGATTGGCACTCAACTGCCCACATTTCCTCCAACATCGCTGCTGTTCCTTTATTTGTTTAGCTTTGAGATATGTGAAGCTTTAAAATCCACTTTGTTGTTGTAAATAAAACTCATTACCAGGTGTAATATTCAAACATTTTAAGTATGTAAAAACAAATAATATGTAATGTCAATTCATTATAACGACAATAATAATTTTGCATAATACTAAAAGTAGAATTAATATGCTGTTATTTACACTATAGATTAAGTGCAATGTTTGTGTTGGTGAACTGATGATGATCCATGTTAATCGTGGATACACATGCAAATATTACAATGAAATGAGAAATTTAATAATGGTAAGTAATGGCTATATTACAGAATACTTCAAATTAAAAAAAAAAAATCAAAAAAGTTGACAACAAGTTTGTCCCAGATGTTTTAACACTTTCATATTTCTTTCTTTTCTTCTTCTTTTTTTAAAACTTTATGGCCTAAATCATGCCATAATAAGATTTGATTGTGAACTCACAAGTGAATATTGCAAAAATTTTTGTTCTAAATCTCAAAATATATAGATAGAAAGTATCTTAATTGAATATACAATTATATTCAAAGTGTAATAGGCTACATCTTCTCCTTCTGAGACAATTGACATGAATCCATCAGTGCAGCTTCCTCTCCAACAACACATCTGCTGCCCCAAATACAGATCCATACATTCCAATGGGAATTAGCAAAATACCGGAGGAGGGAGTGTGTGAATGTGTGTGTGTGCCTGTGTGTGTGTTTATGTGTGTGTGATTGGGGTGGAGGGTCCCTCTCCCTGGCAACATGTGAATGGGATCAGTGACCGACCAATGGTGGAGCTGAGGAGGAAGTTTAGCCTCACGTCAAAGGGTTTTTGTCACTTCGGCCCTCGGTGCTGTTGGTGGGGCAACTCTGCTAAACATAGACCTGAAAATCCTCAGCGTGGAAACACGGCGTCTTCACTGCTGCTGCAGATAATGATGAATTACCTAAAATACACTGAAAAACACAGCGATGTTAACATTTCTTACATTCAGCGGTTTGTGTGTAGTTTCTATGGGTTTAGATCAGATATTAGCTTAGTTTAGCATGATGGAAATAATCCTTTATAACAAAATTAAACTCATGGACAAACATATTTCTAATTTATATTCCATATTTTAGTTTAAAACTGAAAATTTAAACATTTCACATTGCTCCGCTAGCAAACAGCTAACTGTTAGCTTTACGCTAGCTAACAAAACACCGACGCCAAATAGACAAATAAAAGCAAATTTAGAGTTTGGAAAACACATTAATGGTTAATTTTTTTGTTTTTAATTTGCCATTTTTATATATATGTTGAGTATGATGAGACATAAGTTGCTTTTCTGTTAAAGAATAGTATATGGCGCTATCTTGCTAGTTTGGCTAATTAGCCTAAAAGTAGTTGGCAGAAACAGCAACCATTTTGATAATTGAATAGTCAGTTTAAGTCCAGCTATTTTTAAAATATAATTCATTTAGCATTTATAAAGACTAACAGTTGGATTGCAAGGATGAAAGTAAATAAATTAAGCTCAACCAAGAGTGGGTACGAGCACGCCCTCCACACGGGAAAATCACGTTGGACCACGCGAGATGTAAAACGAGACCCGCCGAAACCTGAAACTAAACAGGAAGTGAACCAAGAGTAAAAGAAGAGGAGTGACCGAGCGTATTTAGTAACATAAAACTAAAATCCAAACTCACATCATGCTTGCAGGGGAGCTAGCTCCAAATCACAATAAAGATACAACTCGATGTAGAGCATTATATTCCCAGTCAGTTTTTAGTTTTTAATTAGCCATATTTTCAAATAAATATCAAATTAGATGACATATAGCTAGCCAATAGGAAACGGGTTTTGAATTTCAAACAGCAAACAAATGGTTAAACAAATAAAGTGCAATCGATCGCAGCAACATTTAAACGCAGGCTTGTCTATTAAATGTAATGTACTGCTTTAACATCTCAGTTTAATTCAAAGTGAAGCAGCGTCTCTCCGCTCACAAAGCCTCCTCTTGTCCGTCCTGCTGTGAGCAACTAACTGTCCTGGAGATCTTTAACAATGGATCCACTCAGGAGGAGAGAGTGACCTCATTTAGAGACTCACTCCACCACCACCGGCCAACATGTGTTTCCTATTGTTTCCTGCTCCGACACCGACTGGACCGGAGCCTCTTTTGCCTCCATGTTGGGTTTCCGGCCACCAGAGGGCAGAGGACGACGGACCGAGGCTCCTTCATGGTGCAGCCGCCGCCTGCCAAGCTGACAGCGAAACTGGGACAACCACCACCACCACCACCACCCTCCTCCTCCTCCTGCTGCCCAACCGTCCTGTGTTTACTCAGGTCGTCATAACAACTTTGTGACGGCAGGATGGGGGAGGCAGTTAGGGGTGGGGGGGGTGGGGGGGGGGGGGGGGTAAGAGGATACAGAGGGAAAAGGCCAGAGGAAGTGTGTGGGCCACATCCTGTCAACTGGTGAAACTTCCAAGGGTGATGTCACTGAATTTAATTACCACATCCACCAAACTGATATTTTCAAGAACTTTATTTTTGACTTGAGTCTTTTACCCCACAACCACCCACCACCCTCCCCCCCTCCCCCCTCCAATCCTGTTGCCCCAATGTAAAGTCTGTTTTTAAAAGGCTGCAAAAATGTAACTTGGGCAACATAAACACATTAATTAAACCAAGACAGGCGTCTATAAAAGGAGCGGTGACAGCATGAAAGTGGACCAGACGGTGAGAGCATGTTTACAGAATATTTATATACTATATATATATTTATATTTATATATTTCACCTTGTGTCATGGCGAAAAGCTCGATTTCATCAACTTTTAAATCGGGTCCTTCCAGAAAACTTCCTAGTTACAGAGGCTGGAAAAAGTCTCAACAAGAGCTGGAAAACAAAACAAAAAACAAAAAACAAAAAAACAAAGTTCTGCATCAGAAACAGTGAGTTTGGTCTCAGCAGAGTTTGATTTGAAGGTTTTTCCCACCAGGTGCAAACAAACCAACAGGAACAGGAACATTTTACGGACTCTTCTTTATACTCTCGTCTGGATCGTCTTGGCAGCCGAACAGTCAGATCACAGGTTTTTTTTTTTTTTTTTTTAAAAGAGGGATTTCAATGAGATAATCAGCACGAAACTGTAAAAGTTATGGAGGAAGTCGGAGGATTTAAAGAGGCTTTTCCGTCCCCTGGTGAGCTGTTAAAAAAAAACCCTAAAAACCTCACAACAGCCTCTGTGTTTTTTGTTCTCTGCCGATGGAGCGAACCCTCGTGAATTTGTTCCCTCCTGACATTCAGGGATGTACTTGGCTCTTTTTATTTTCTTGGCTGTGTTTGGTTGAAATTACAACAACAACAACTTGTCCAAAAACACAAAAGAGAGACAGAGAGAGAGGGAAGAAAACAAAAACACATTTGTTCTGAACTGGGAAGAAACTGGACACCGACTCCACCACCGACAGACCGGCGGCACCTCTCAGACTTTTGACTTTTAAAGAAGGCACGAGTTGTTTGTCTGGTCTGTTGCTGCTGCCGCTCTTCAAGTGCAAAACGAGATGTCTAAAGTGTACGATACTATCTCTACAATTACGTTTCATTTCACCTCCTACACCGTCTTTAAAATCACAGAAATAATTAAAAAAATACACCAAATTCACAGCTACATAACTAAATGACCTCGCCCGCACAAGATGCTGCTTCCTCAACAGATGGGGACACAAAAAAATAATAAAATTATGCACCAATTTTTTTTTTTGTTGCAAATTTTGCCCCAAACATAAGGCAACAGGTACATTCAAGTCTCTTTTTGATGAGGTGATGTAACAAAACTGGGAAAATAGTCAAATAAAACATGATATCCTGCATTTTTCTTAATGTCTAGACGAGATCAGGTCTCATATATCTGACCATTAATACACACATGATTCCTAGGCCACAGAAATCTGCTGGCAGGGAAAGTGAATAATAGTTTTACAACTATATTATATTATTTGGTCGAATTTTATGTCATGGCTCTGCTGAGTCAGAGCCAGACGTAAACTTTTGTGTGTTTTCCTCCACTCAGGGTTTGAAGACGATAAGAAAAATGTAGAATAAACGGAACACTGTGCAGCTGTGCAGCGTGTTGTTGAAGGTTTGGTCAAGTGCTTCTGCTTCATTATAACGGACGACCACAGTGTGCCCTTTTTTTTTTCTTTTTCTTTTTAAACCTCCTGTCTGACACTTAACATCCTCCCTCAGAAACAGCGACACCTCCATCACTGAGCAAACACACAGGAAGTTGGACAAAAAAAAAATAAAAATACAGCATCGCTCATTGTCCGGAGACAAGACGAGCTGCAGGAGATGGATGTAATGGACTGAAGGTTGGAACGTGGTCGGTGATTAAAGTCGCCCGGCGGCCGAGTGTCTCTTCCTGTCGCCGAGCAGAGCGTCCCAGGTCAGAGGCGTCTTCAGGCTGCAGCCTCCAGACTGCAGGTCGCAGGAATATCCCAGAGGGCAACAGTGCTGAGCGTCGGCGCAGCAGGTCGCCTGTCACAACAAACACACACACTGAGTCACACTGAGTTTTAATCTTAAAGGGATAGTTCAACATTTTGGCAAATTGGCCCATTGCCATAACCCCTACCGTTAATTGTCGGTGCAAGCTATTTTTAGAACGGCGGAGCAGAGCTGTGAGCTGCTCAGAGCTACGCTACAGAGGCTCATGGGATTTCTTGGTTAGAGGGAAATTCAGAGACTGTTGATGAAAAACTGTCCCTGAAGGCAACGTGCATCAGAGGTTTTGCATGAATTTCCCTCTAAAACAACTCTGTGTGGTAACGTTGTGTTATTATCTCATAGCGTGGTGAATGTGCAGGTCACAACTTGTCCACCAGAGCGTTGTGGAGTTGTTGGATTGTGTATTTGATGAGGGACACCAAGAAATCCCATGAGCCTCCGTAGCGTAGCTCTGAGCAGCTCACGGCTCTGCTCCGCCGTTCTAAAAATAGCTTCCACCGACAATTAAAGGTAACGAACCTACTGCTATGACTATAGGGATTATGGCAATGGACCAATTAGCCAAAATGCTGAACTATCCCTTTAACACGAAGTTGAAGATAAACCTGCTACACTCTGAAGAAAATAAACAGTGGTCGTGACAATGGCAGGAAACAGAAACAGAACGTTCAACAGAAGCAGAAAACAGGAAGTGTCTCTGGGTCATGTGACCACCGTTCAGCCGTGTGCTGGTACCTGTGGCGAGGGGCAGCAGGTCCACTCGGAGGACGACGTCCTGCAGCACGTCTCCTCTCTGGAGCAGCTGAACTCCCCCCCAGCGCCGCCGCACGGTACGACCTCATCGTCTCTGGGCTCGGACCGAACCACTGCGACCTGGGGGACGGTGTGGACGAGCACGTCGTGCATCTTCTTCTCACACGTTCCCGTCTGCATGTTGCAGGTGTAGCCCTGAGGACAGCAGTGCTCGTGGTCGGCACAGCAGACCGCCTGCACAGCAGAGGAGGAGATTATTATTACAGACAAACGCAATCTTTAAGGGTTTTTTGGTTATTAGAGAGCAAAACGTTTCATAAATATATGAATAAATATCCATAAATAAAAAATTAAAGGCTTCAATAAATGAGAAATAAATCATTTTCAGTAATGCAAAGAGCTATTTCTGTTTTTCATACATTTATTTATTCATGAATTTCTACATTTACTTATTTATTTCCTGCATTTCTGGATGTGTTTGTATGGTAAACAGGTTAAAACTGTCTGAACATCAATAAATAAATGTATAAAAACAGAAATGTAATGTCTGTATTTGTACTTGTACAATGTGGCTAAAAACTAATTTCCCTGACGCACGGTGAAGCTGTTTGGTTATTGATTTTCATTTTAAACAAGTATTAATTTATTGTAATTTATTCCTTAAGGAAACATCAAAGTCGCCGTACGGACCTTGACCAGCGGGCAGCAGCCCCACTCTCCCGTGGGCAGTTTGCAGCAGGTCGTTCCCGAGGCGCAGCTGCTTTTGTCGTCACATTTCACGTCGGTGACAGCGGCGGCGGCGACGACGTCATTGTCGGTGGCGGTCGGCTCGGTGCGAGCGCTGACTTTGGTGAACCAGGGCAGGACGTGGCGGCCCCGGGAGCAGGAGGAGCGGTGCGGCTCACAGGTGTGTCCGCTGGGGCAGCAGTGGTTCCCGTCGTTACAGCAGACGGCCTGAAGGAGAGCAGCGATCGGTCACTCTGATTGGTCCAACCATCACACAGGTGGGAAATTAACTCTTTTAAGCTGTGGTGCGTAACTTCTGTCGCCTTTAATTACAAAAATTTTAAGACCAAAAAAAAAAAAAAAGGCAGATAATGTGTTTACAGTAAATGCATTGTCTATTGCTTTATTCTGTCACTATCAACTTGAGTATTAAGTGTAAATCAAGCCCAGGCTGCATTTCCCTGCCAGGCTAGGATGATTCGTAACCCTCACCCTGTGGTTCCCAACCTTTTTTGTCTCGTGACCCCATTTCGATCGCGACTGTACGTGATGGCGGCATCAATCAAGATATTTTTTTATCTGCTGCATTTTATTTAAACTCGATTTATATTTGAGAAAGTGAAAGTATAGAATACAGTTGTTTAAGATTGTGCATGTTTTTTTAAATCATAAAAAGAATAATAAGTTAAAAAAAAATGTTTTTATCAGTAATTTTGGTAACACTTTACAATAAGGTTACCTTAATTAACGTTAGTTAGCACATTACAAAGCATTTATATAAGCTAATGTTCTAATTAATGCTGAGTAATGCATACATAATGATAACTAATTGTATTATTCAACTTTTAATTTATTAACTAACTTTGAGTAGTAAACATTAATTAACTGCTTATTAATAGGCTACATTAATTAATGTGTTTCCTAACCCTAAGTAATACATAATAATGATTGTTAATGTATCTGTGAACAGTTAATTAATGCTTAACTAACGTTAATTAAGGGAACCTTATTGTAAAGCGTTACCGTAATTTTTATCATCAACGACTAGACATTTCACGGTGGGTCCCGACCCTCGACAGATTGGAAAAATTAAATGAGTTAAGTTAGTAAATAATCCATAATCAGTATTATTGGCTGTAAAAGAGGGCCCAAAGTGAATTTTTTTTGCTTAGGCCCCGTGGAGGCTGTGGTGGCCCTGGGTGGAGCCGACCTCCTGTACCTCCTGTACCTTGGGCAGAGGGCAGCAGCCCCACTTGTGGCTCTGGTTCATGAAGCAGCAGGTCGTGTCCTTGGGGCAGCTCGTCTGGGAGTCGCACATGTTCCTGTCGGACTGAACCGGGATGGAGGCGGAGCTGGAGCCGGAGCCGGAGCCGGGCCGGAGCTGCAGGGCCGGGACCTTCTGCAGCCAGGGGAGGCTCGGGTGCTGGGGCTTGTCGCAGGTCTGCTCGGCCACGTTGCACTTGTAGCCCTTGGGGCAGCAGTGCTCGTGGTCGCTGCAGCACACGGCCTGGACAGGACAGAACAGAACAGAACAGAACCAGGAACCAACGGATTAGTGATGTAATCCGACACGTGTGAGAGGGTTTCGACTTCCAGCGGATGACACACGAGTCAAAGAATGAGACACTCCTGCTGCCTCCGTCCAAAACACACAGCTGTTCATCAACATCTGCACGCCGTTATGGACGGTTCGATACAACATCCGATCTGATCCACCAATCATTCTCCTGATTAATCACTCTGCTCCAGGGTCTCGAAGAAAAAACTCAATATTTCCAGTTTAGTTTCATGTCTCCTCTCATCGGAGGGCGTATTCGCACCAGACTTCTTTAGTTCACATGAACTGACGTCTTCCTCGGTGCAAACAAACCACTGAACTCTGGTGCGGGTCAAACAGGTGAACTGAGCGAACACTTCTTCAGCTGGGACTCGGTTCACTCGTTCGATCTACACCTCAGTCCGAAACAAACCCCGGTACGATTCGTTTTGTGGTGTGAACGCGATCTGAACCAAATGCAAAACCGAAAAGGTCAGAAAAGGCAAAACTCAAAGTCGACATGGAGCAAAGAAGAGGTTTTTCCTCAGTGCATGTGAGGGTCTAAGAGCAGAGGATGTTGTCATGATGCTGTGTAAAGACCTTTGAGACAAACTGTTTGTAAAAATGCGCTGCACAAATAAAGTTTCCTTGCCTTGCGGAAAGCGATAAATGCATGCATGACATCCATTGTTTACTTTTTATGCAAGATCCTGCAGATAATTTTTATCCAATGATAAAGCGACTGTGGGACACACGTGGCCCGCTTATAAAAAAAACCAAAGTAATGTGAATATGAACAGCACCAAGTAAATCAAGTGAACTGAGAAATTAAAAACAGCCTGTTTGCACACATCTCTGTTTGGATATACATTATACTCTTGGATGTGTATGATGTAGATATTACAGTGTGCTCTAATAAAAAAAATATTTGAAAGAGAAAAAGAGCAAATATCTGATTTTTCCTTTTTAAAAAAGTCTAAAATGATTTTGCACATTGAGACTGTCTTCTAAAAGCGGGTCCTGACCTGGGGGAGCGGGCAGCAGGCCCACTGTCCTGAGTTCTTCTTGCAGCAGGTGGTGCCGCCCGGACACATCGTCTGCTTGTCGCACTTCTCGTCCTCACGCTCGGAGGTCAGGGCGGCGACCTTCTCCACCCAGGGCAGCGCCAGCCGCGCGCCGGACGGGTCGTCGCAGGTCTGAGCCTCCAGGTTGCAGACGGTGCCGTGGGGGCAGCAGTGCTCGTGGTCGTCGCAGCACACGGCCTGACAGGGGACACGGAGAGGAGTTAGACACCTGGATGCATGGAGGACGGAGGCTCGATCCCAGACTTATCTAATTCACAGGTTCCTGAGTTTTTATTTCTGCAGCTTTCATGATAGTTTCATGTGCATGCCCAAAAAACTGCAGCTGCTTATGAGTAAATATTGTTAAAATAGTGTTAAAATTAAAATCTAAACACCTTAAATAGTTTTAATTCTGCAGGACTCGCTTGTTTTCTTCAATATTTTGCAGATCTCAGGTCACTTTCTGCTTCACACCAATAATGATTCTCACTCTAAGAAATCATGCATTTTTCATTTTCTCTCATTTGTGATGTCAGAAGTAATCTGGAGTTACAGGAAACTGAACTGTTTCTGCTTGTTGATTCATGTTTTTATCTCCCTCCTCCTCCTCCTCCTCCTCCTCGGCTGCTGTTGATTGGAGAGAAACCAGAGCTCATCATGAAACTGTGAGTCAACACATTACAAACGTCAGCGCTTCAGTTTCAGTCAGGTGTGAACTGATGAACTAAATGTTGTTTTCAGTGTAGAGAGACTCAGTCACCTGTTTGAGGGGACAACAGGCCCAGTCTCCGGACGCCGTCTTGCAGCAGGTGGATTTCCCCGGACAGGACGTGGACGTGTCACACTTGGTGTTGTCGGTCGTCAGAGCGAAGACGGGCTCTTTGCGGAGCAGCGGCGTCACCGCTCCGCCGCCGCTGGGGTCGTCGCAGGTGGAGGCTTCCAGGTTGCAGACGGTGCCGTGGGGGCAGCAGTGCAGGTGGTCCTCGCAGCAGACGGCCTGGACAGACAGAGCAGCAACACTCATCAGCATCACATCCTGGAGAAGAGGAACTACACAACTCTGTGTCTCTAACCCTCCTCTCCTCCAGGTGCATTTTGTTGATTTTGGCGACCCCTGTGGACAAAAGCGGTAGTGTTTTGCCGGGAATGAAGACTACAACAATATGTGCTGCTAGAGCTCATGGGAGATGCAAAGACGTTTTTTCTGCCTTAAATCGAAACCAGAGACTTTTGCATATCCCGTTAAAAGATCTTTGTAGATGCTTTAAGGTAAAAGATTATTAGTATTGTTTAGCTAAATATGTTGCATAGGTCCTTTTTTAAACAGCAGCAGGTTTAGTTTCAGCTTCCTACTCTGGTATCACAGCTCAGACTGTTTCTTTTTCAGCCTCTTCCTGCAGATCTGAGGTATTCCTGGTCTGTCCTGCACCGCAGCAGCTTTCACATCTGCCCACAGGCTCTCAGATGTTCAAGCTCTAGTTTGTGTTTCTTATCGTGGTTCACGCTGGAATTTGAGGCATTTTGCACTCGATCGACTGCAGGTTTTTTTTGTTTTTTTTTCCAGTGGGAGCTGTTGTTCTCTTTATCTGTGCAGCGTTTTCCTGCAGCGCCGCAGAACATTTCAACTGTGATTTTCATCAAACACTGTTTCTGTGATTCTTCTGGGCACAGACGCTTTTGTTTGTCAGCGTCATCGTCGACCCGCTAAAGGACAAAATCTGTGACGAGACGAATCGTGAACTACAGAGTCGAGGTCGTCTGTCTCGGTACCTCGGCTAAAGGACAACAGGCCCATTCTCCCGCCGGTGTTTTACAGCAGGTGCTTCCATCGGCGCAGGCCGCAGAGTCGTTACAGGGGACGGCACCGACTGGAAGACAAACAGACTTTATTATCATCAACAAAATTCACTCATTGATTTCTTTATGTTAAATTTAGGAGAAAAACAACTGATGATAAAATCTAAAGACCCCGCCCCTTTAACAGCTAATCTACAGGTGACTCTCACCTTTGCTCCGAGCTGCCGTCACCTCGGTAACAGCAGCAGGGATCTTGGACGCCATGGTGACGTCGCCCCGGGCCGACGAACAGGTGCTGTGGACGAGGTCGCACTGAGTTCCCTCAGGACAGCAGTGGAGGAGATCGGAGCAACAGACGGCCTGGAGACAGGAAGTGATGTCATCAAGGTCTCAACTCCACTTAATGTATTATTTACTTATCGCTTAATTTAATTTGTGCTGCTGTATTTATGTTGAGCTGTATTTCCATTGTACAATAAACCAATAAACCATTATCTGGTATTTTTCTTAACATTCATAAGATAAGACTCTAATATTATCTGGTGTTCGTTTTTACAGAGTTACAGGCATGAAAACGTTTTTAATCAGTGTTGTATGTGATCTTTCGATGCCTCCAGAGTGGACGTCTGATCTCACAGACCATAAACCAGCCACAACTCACATTAGGCATCGGACAGCAGCCATAGGAGCTGTTGGACATCTTGCAGCATGTGGTCTCATCAGGACAGGATGTCGACTGGTCGGGACACTTGACTGACAGGACGAGAGGTGAAAATATCATCAATTATTTTTTCAACATAATTTTGTTTGAGGAAGAATCAACATTTATGTTTCAGATATTATCTGTTCACCATCATTGGGTAGAGCAGGAGTCTTCTTCATCAGCGGCATGTGGATGGGACCGGTTCTGCAGATCTGAAGCTCCACGTCACATGTTGTGTTGGCGGGGCAACAGTGGATGTTATCGCTGCAGCATACGGCCTGGACATCAACAAAACATCTAATTACATATAAATATGTGGCTTGTTTTTCAGAAATAATGACTGTCCATCCACTACTAGCTTTATTTCTTCTATATTTGTACTTACATCTGGGTAAAAGCAGCAGTTGTAGTCTCCTGTTCCTGAGGGACAACAGGAAGTATCACTGGGACATTTAGTTTTCCCATCAGGACACTGCACTGACCCGGCAGGAGGAGGCGCAGAAGCATAAACACCTGAAAAAAGTAAAGTATTGATTCAGTATTAGTGCAGTATCGTCTGCATAGAGCTTTAAGCATAAGGATGGATGTTGGCGTCTTACCATCGATGGGTAGAGCAGGAGTCTTCTTCATCAGCGGCGCGTGGATGGGACCAGTTCTGCAGATCTGAAGCTCCAAGTCACATGTTGTGTTGCTGGGGCAACAGTGGATGTTATCGCTGCAGCATACGGCCTGAACATGATCAAAACATCTAATCAGATATAAAATCTGGATTTTTTTTCTTGAAATAATGACTTATTTAAAGTGTTGAACAATTTTCTGTCCATCCCCTTCTAGCTTTAGTTCTTGTATGTTTGTACTTACATCTGGGTAAAAGCAGCAGTTGTAGTCTCCTGTTCCTGAGGGGCAACAGGAAGTATCACTGGGACATTGAGTTTCCCCATCAGGACACTGCACTGTCCCAGCAGGAGGAGGCGCAGAAGCATCAAGACCTGAGGATGAAACACGTTCATTCATTATTAGTGCAGTATCGTCTGCATAGAGCTTTAGGCATAAAGATGGATGTTGGTGTCTTACCATCGATGGGTAGAGCAGGAGTCTTCTTCATCAGCGGCGCGTGGATGGGACCGGTTCTGCAGATCTGAAGCTCCAAGTCACATGTTGTGTTGGCGGGGCAACAGTGGATGTAATCGCTGCAGCATACGGCCTGAACATTATGAAAACATCTAATTATATATAAATACGTGGTTTGTTTTTCAGAAGTAATGACTTACAAAACTTGCAAAGTAAATTTCTATACAGTTCTTGTGTATTTATACTTGCATCTGGGAAAGGGCAGCAGTTGTAGCCTCCTTTGCCTGAGGGACAACAGGAAGTTCCACTGGGACATTTAGTTTTCTTATCGGGACACTGCACTGACCCGGCAGGAGGAGCTGGAGCTGAAAAACAGATAGTCTAGATGGAAACAGGGGTTCACGAGCACATCGTGGATTTTTTTTCCCCACCTGTTTTTTCTTAATCTTTAAAGTGTCTACTTTAAGATTCTGACAGGTACCAGGATGAAAAAATGTCCCATGGTGTTTATTTTTAACCCTTTACTGCACCTATCCCAAATTTGAAGCTGAAATTCTGAAAATGAAATTGGCATAGCTCTTGAAGTAAACAACTCACAGAGACAAATTAACACATTTTTCTACACAATTTTGGGCCAAGGAATTCAATAGAACAGTTACTTTTAAGTTTTTAACACGCCCCGACTTGATTTTGGGGCAAAAATATCAAAAATTAGCTGAAAATTCTAAAATCTTACGTATATTTTCCCCTATACCAAAATCATGTGCACTGAATGAAAACATTTTGAGACTTTTCTTAATCTTTAAAGTGTCTACTTTAAGACTCTGACAGGTACCAGGTTGAAAAAATGTCCCATGGGATTTATTTTTAACCCTTTACTGCACCAATCCCAAATTCGAAGCTGAAAAACTGAAAATGAAATTGGCATAGCTCTTGAAGTAAACAACTCAGAGACAAATTAACACATTTTTCTACACAATTTTGGGCCAAGGAATTCAATAGAATAGTTACTTTCAAGTTTTTAACACACGCTGACTTAGAGAAAGAAGTATATTTTCCGTTAATAGTGCAGAATCATCAGCGTAGAGACAGAAGGACAGGTGTGTTGACCTTTAACCTTCGTCCTTAAGGTGTTATATTATCTACATAAGGAACTCCCCACCCACCTGCGTTATCCCTCCTCCTCCTCCTCCTCCTGGCCGGGAGCTTCTCCAGCAACGGGAAGGACTTCAGAGAGGCAGAGACGCACTTCGAGTGGACCAGATCACACTGCGTTCCCTCGGGGCAACAGTGGCGCTTATCGTCACAGCACACCGCCTGCAGAGAGAGGACGATCAGCTCTGACAGTCAGAACAGCCCTTCAGCCGAGGACACGGCCTGCAGCCGAGGACGGAAAAGCACTGATGCACGACAGGCAGAGGAGGAGAGAGATTTATTATTTAGATATGAAATACAACACAACGCTTGTATATTAGATTAAGATTTAACTGTAGAATTAGACACAAACCAGTTTAATGCTGTTAATAAAATCATAAGGTCTTTCATAATCCAATACTTTGTTGTTGTTTTTAAATAATCTATGACTGATTTAACTTCTGGGACATTTTACAGTTTTAAAATCAACAATTTTATCAGAGCTCTTTCATTGGAAAACTAACTGTAATATTGTCATTTTTCTGCATAAACTCTAAAATATAAACGTATCTATTGCATTTCTGTACTTCATACAATATATTCTGACAGATCCAGGTCTTTTATAAACATTTATTTCCAATTCTCTACTTAACACAAACGCAAGACTAAAAGTCTTGTGTTTGTGTTAAGTAAATTCTAATGTGCAATTATTCAATGCAAATTAATCAGTTCTGCAAATATTAAAATCTAAAAGTAGTAAATGACCATTTACTGGTCGACTTTTGATTTGAAAATATCAGAAAGTGTTATATTCTGAAGATAATACACCCTAAAAAAAAAACTATAAGAGTATGAAATCATTATTTTTATGATTGTTGTGACATTTACTCTAAATAAGAAACCATCAAGTTGTGTTTTTCCTTCAAAACCAGAGAACTAGACTCTTAAATAACGAGATGTATAAGACGACAGCTGATCTTCCAGGGTGTTTTTGCAGCAGCAGAAACCGACCAGTGAGCCGTGTTAAGTGTTTCCTGGTGTGAAGTGCTCGGGGTTTTTCCTGCGCGGAGCCCGTGAGCTGGTGTACGTCACCTTGGCTAATGGACAGCAGCCCCAGGAGTGGTCAGGAAGCTCGCAGCAGGTGGTGTCGTCCGGACACTCCGACTCCTGGTCCGGACAAATGACTGCCTTCACTGAGCCGGCGAGCTGCAGCAGCGACATCACAGCATCACAGCTCATGAATACCAACGACAGGAGGCAACAGCACACTGCATCATTTCACAGGCTGACTGATGTACCGTAAAACCACACACACACACACACTTTAAAAAGAATGAAGAGTAGAAACATGAAGCAGCTCTCGTGGCCTCCGGAGACTGAAGCCTTCATTAACCTGCACAGCTCAGTGTTGGACGGACTCAACATCAAAGACTTCAACCCACGGAAAATTAAAGAAAAGAAGAAGAAGAAAAAAAAGAGAGAAAAGAGCCGACGCTGCAGATCTGACAGAGTTTAACCTGAGATATATTCTCCAATTACATCTGCACGTCTGGAACTTCCTGCCTCACTGGTTCTGGTACAAAAGGTCGACGGACGACTAATGAGGTGATAAACCAAATAAAGAAGAATAAAGGAAGTGAAAAACCAACATCAGGCCCCAGTTGTTCAAAGGGAATCTGATTGAATTTTGGAAAATGGATCAAATCTTGAAAATGAGTTAAAATCAATTTCTAAAATCGGATTAGATCACATGATCCAGTCTTGGGTTTTAATCCGGTTTGTAGGATCGGGAAAACTTTGATCTCAGGATTTGAAATCAGGATTATTGTAACCGCAGCAGTTTGGTGCATTCAAGAACAAAATGTGAATTAAATTAAATCCAAACTGGTCAAATAAACAATATTTATAATGTAGTATTGATTGATTCATATTTTGCATCTGTTTTTTTTAACTATTACAGTGATAAAGTAGAACAAGTTAACTTTTGATTATTCCACAAATCAAGATAAATGAAAATTTAAATGAAATTTGGAGTTTGAAGTTTGATTTTAAAATGCTTTTTTATTTACTTGCTTGCAAAGTTTGTATCTGGATCAGACTGATCTGATCCGACTGCACTTTGAACGACTGGGGTAAAAGTAAAGATGGATTAATTGATCCTAGACGGCAAAACAAGGGATTTCAAAAGCCGGATCATTTTTTTAAAAATCCAGATGAAACCGTTTGAACACCTGGACCCAGACTCACCTGAGGGTCGATCCAGGCCTGTTTGGTGGGAAGACGCGTCACCCAGGGCAGCGACGCCGTCTTGTTGACACAGGCCTTGTGGACGAGGTCACACAGCGTCCCCTCGAAGCAGCAGTGCAGGTGGTCGGAGCAGCACTCGGCCTGCAGGCGGAGGCACACAGAGACGAGCGGAGGTCACCGGGTGCAGCAGCTGTGACTCTTTAAAAACCATCCTGCATCGTGAAATATAAACCAATGGACTGTCTGACCTGCACCCTGCACTAACACTAATGCCTTTATGCTTTTATTGACGTTCTGCAACAGGTGTGACATGATCTTTCTGTTTGTGTTTTTGGTTTTTATGTTGTTATTCCCATCTGGTTTTAAAGGGATAGTTCAACATTTTGACATACTGGGCCATCACCATAATCCCTATAGTCATAGCAGTAGGTTCGTTTTTTTAGAACTGCGGAGCAGAGCCGTGAGCTGCTCAGAGCTACGCTACAGAGGCTCATGGGATTTCTTGGTTTCCCTCATCAAACTCATCAAATACACAATCCAACAACTCCACAACTCTCTGGTGGACAAGTTGTGACCTGCACATTCACCACGCTATGAGATAATAACACAACGTTACCACACAGAGTTGTTTTAAAGGGAAATTCATGCAAAACCTCTGATGCACGTTGCCTTCAGGGACAGTTTTTCATCAAGCAGTCTCTGTATTTTCCCTCCCTATAAAAAGCACCTTGTGTTGTTTCTTGTTTCTGCTGCTAGAACATCAGGGAAAAATTCACACACACCTACATTTAAGTTTCTGAAAATAAAATAAAAAACAGGAACTTCAGTCAGCTGCCATCCTGCTGAGATGAGACGTGTCTGCTCGTGATGTTTCTAGAGCTGCTTCAGTGTAAAAAAAAAAAGGTGTGGTCTTTAAGTGACGTCTGATGTGTTTGAACATGACCATCAGCAGATCTGTGATCAGCGTCTATTGCTGATGAGAAATGCAGAAAAGATTGAGTGTGAAAATCAGGCGAGACGCCAAAACTCTGGACGAGGACGCCGCCGCAGCAAACTGAGTGTCTGATGTCGCTGCTGCAACACGGACTGCTCCTTTAAACCTGAACCTGGATCAGGGCCGATTATCAAACTAGAGCTCCGACCATCAGCTGATCAAACTCACCGATTACTGGATCAAAGGGGAAATAATCTGCAGCGAGACTGATGATTCATTAACAGTTTGATTCTCTGGTTTCTGCTGCTGGAAATATGAACTCAAACAATCACAGGTTTTTAATTTAAAGACGTAAAAGGAGACGTGAACTCACGTGCGGCAGCGGGCAGCAGCCGTATCCTCCCACCGTGTTCTTGCAGCAGGTGTTTCTGTCCTCGCACATTCCTCCATCGGGACAAACCAGCGCCGAGCCGAGGCCCAGCAGAGCCAGAGACAGGACCCACATCTGCAGCGCCTGGACACGACAACACGGAGACGAGAAACGAGACGTTAGAAAGTGGAATGTGTTCTGACAATATATATGTATAGAAATTTAAAAAACTCAGTCTTATCGTGTTGGTTCCTGTGAGAAACCACTGGAATCAGTGAGCTCTGTGTGCGCTGCAGCTCAGCAAGCATTCCTGCTGATAATCTGGATTTCCACACTGGACAAACTCAGATCCTTCTGTACGGCGAGTTCATGTCCCTTTTATGTATATTTATGAACTCTCATGTGTTTTTTTCCCACTGCTGTAAAACACGGCTCCACACGTCACTGTGTGAAAGTTTAAAACCATAATCTGAGAGTTCCTGCTGCACGTTTTCTGCAGCATCTGGAGGGATTTACAACTAACATTAAAACTACAGACACCTGTGTCTCTGGGTCAGTTTAAACTATGTTAACAAACTCCTCTGTCTATGAACGTAACTGCTTTTAATGGATGAAACTGTCTTCTTTCTGTAACTTGTACTGTGTTGTTGTTGTTGTTGTTGTCTTATTTGTATTTTTTCTTGATCTCAAGGATTCTCAAGATTAAATCAAAGTTGAAAGCTGTTTGTTATTTCTATAGTTTGTCAAATTTTCTGTCAATCTGTTGAATAAAGCATCAAAGTTCTGTGTATAAAAGTCTTTCTGCAGCGGTTCTGTGTTCAGCTCTTTAGCAGAAGTGGAAACATTTCATCAGTAAACCTGTTGCAGAGTTTACGTTTCACCATCTGAGTGTTTGTTTCCTAAAGAGGTGTGGACACATACCGCAGCACAGTAGTTACATATAATCACACAGGTATATTTATATATGTATATAGTCTGCAAAGACAAAGAGACAGCTGGGTTTCTCATTTCTGCTAATATGCAAATGAGTTTGTTTTTGTCCTATACACATAATCAGTCTATAATATGAGGATGTGCAAAGGAAGATTAATGGTGGTTAAAACCTGAAGAGCAAAACCACTTTTCTTCAGATGAATGAATAACAACATGTCATAAAGGAACTCTACTAAAGCTAAAAATAAAACGTTTCCATCGTGTAACAGGAAGCTAAACTTGCAAACTCTTTTTTTTTCTCCATGTCGTTAAGAGTTGATTAACTCTTCACATGATTCCACTGAATAAGCACAAACACACACACAGAGTTGTGTTTTGTGCCTCAGTGAAAGTTAAGATGTGAGTTTAGTCGTTTGCCATGTGACACTGACTAATGTTCTGTATCAACATGTATGACTCTGTTGGATCATTAATCCTGAGTCAGCGCTGCTTTTTCAGCAGTTTTTTTTTCCTGCTTCAGCTCAATTTATCGACCTCGTGTCCTGTGCAGTTTTGTTGTTTTAGTTTAGTCCCTCGGTTCCCAACCCGAGGGTCCGGCCCCTCTGAGGGGACGGCTAATAAATCTAAAGGGGTTGAGGGAAGATCATAAGGGAGGTTAAACTAAAAATACAAAGTTCTCATTCACAAATTGAACCTTCAAACTTGCTATTGTTCTCTTCTTCCCGTCTACATTTAATGTGATGCACCAAACCACCAAAGCTAATTCTGTCAAACCAGATTTCAGACATGCGTAATTATGAATTTCTCTCCGTTTAGAGCAAACTGCATTTACTGGTAAGTGGATCAGTCATAATAAGCCATCATTATTACATCATCATTTATCCTCTATGAAAAAATCCTAATTTTTGAACCCACTGCAGCTGTCAAAGTGAATGCAGGAGGTAAAAACATATAATCTGCCTGTTTGAGATGGTTATATCTAAAAACAAGGTGGTTTACTATGAAAATACTCGAATAACGCAAATAAATGTCAACTTATACTCTAGTTAAGCTGTTGTTTAAGCGTCTTTAAGTTTAAACCACCTGTTGTGAGTGAGTCTACTTTACCATTTTTATCAGATGTCTTGAGGGGGAGGCAGAGTTCACTTGTTATTGACGCTGAGCTCTGCACCACATACTCCTGTTACACCCTGAAAACAACATCAATACAACAGAAAAACAACATTATTCAAGGGTGTTGTGGGAAAACACAATCACACTATCATACATATATATATCATACTTCATTTATTAAAGCTTGCGAAGACATGTCACTGATCAAAACTGTTAATAAACGAGCAAATCCACAGTTAAAAGCCACAAAAACAAGTCAAGTTAGCGTTAGCATGCTAGCTGGCTAACGGATTTGAATGGACGGGGTTTTTTTTTCTTCTTCGTTGGTTCAAATGAAGTTGTTTCTTTCTCACCTGCTGTTTCTGAGCGTCAGGTCCTCACCGTCACACACACATCAAGTCGTGTTTAAGGGCAGTTTTCCTGATAATGTTATATCCAGAGCTGAGCAAAGCTGTTTTGTCATTCACTCACTCTTCAGCTACATCACATGACACACGGAGCCTCATGTGACCGTGACTGAGCAGCGTGAGAGCGGCGTGCGTCCTTAAAGGGACAGTACCGATGCGGAAGTGAAAATGAATAGACAATGTAATTAATTAATTAATACATCCACGGCATAAACGCGTTACTCCTGATATATAGTTTAACATTTTTGGCAAATTCTCCTATCCCCATAATCGCTATAGTCATAGCAGTAGGTTCATTACTTTTAATTATCGGTGCATGTTGTTTTTGAGATCCACAGGGCAGGGACGTGAGCTGCTCAGTGAACACAATGGAGGTGAATGGTACAGCAGGTCCCTTGTCCCTCATCAAACTCATCAAATACACAATCCAACAACTCCAAAAACACCCTGGTGTACAAAGTGTGACCTGCACGTTCACCACGCTACGAAATAATTTTATGTAATAAAATAAAAAAATAAATTATGTAAACAGTTGTTTTCAAGGCAAATGCAGCCAGAACTACATTTCAGACACGGCTGCTGGGCGGAGTGATTAAAAAAAAACAACAAAAAAAAACACAACTTCAGAGTATTTGCTTTGTGTGTCATAATGTTACATAATTATACATGATTATTTCATAGCGTGGTGAATGTTCACCGATAATTAAAGGTAATGAACCTCCTGCTATGACTATAAGGATTATGGTGATAGGCGAATTTGCAAAAATGTTTAACTATCCCTTTAATTAATAAATGAATGACTTGGAGGGATATACCATACTGTTGATACAAAGGTATGAAGGAGTATTAGGCCAGTAAAAAGACTGGCAAAAGAAGGTTGAGAAGAATAGAAAACTTCAACCTTTTATTTATGATATGAACAACTTTTAAATACAATGTAAAACGGACCGTCACTCCCTTTAAAAAATAAAACCACAAGCTGACAGACTGTGGGAACAAATTTATTTCTATTTCGTCTCATGTACAGAAAGAGTCAATTTACAGTTTACAAACAACTGACCAGGTTTATGAAGCAAATGATTTGTACTGCACAGGATGAAGACCTACAGTTCAATCCTCCTGACTTTCATTAAGAAGAAGAAGAAGCAAAAAATCCAACAAAGCGGGGTTTAAGTGTCTCTCAGGGGGAGGGGGGGAGGTGGGGGAGCAGTGGAGGGTGTAAATCAGTTGTGACTGAATTCTGTCTGAAACTGTCCAAAACACAAGTTCACAAAATCTACTGAGAAAACACACCGACCTCTCGCGTATTTAAAAAAACGAGCAAGGAAAGCCACAATTGCACAACTCATAGTAATTCTGTATGTGGTCCAGGATAATAAAAAAAAGTACATTTTACAGCAGTGGACACAACAACAGTTCAGTAGGAATCGTTTCACGGCGGCTGCGTTTTGCTCTTCAGACTTTATAAGACTTAACATCACATGTTCAGTTTGTACTGTAGGCTACCGACACAGGCGTATGAACAGCAAGCGGATGGTGAAGAGGGAGCAAGAAGAAGAACAAGAAGAAGTCAGCGTGACTTTTTTTTACACAGCCTTCAACAGCGTCACTTCATCATCATCAAACCGATTAGATAAAGAAAGAAACAAAAAAATAAACATAAAAAGTGCTCAAGTGTTCCAAACGTGTGAGCCGAGCTGCTTTTTTACACAGATCCGCAGGATGACGTCGTTTTTAAAGTTCACAGTTGTTTGTTGTTGTTGATGCGTCGCCGGCAGTGGTGATGCTAGAAACAGCGGGAGCGTGTTGGTCAGTATGTTATCGTTGTAAACATTTACGACCGGAAGTGAATTTTGTTAGAACTGGATTAAAGGAGAATTCCGGTCATTTTTGACCCTTTAAATCGTTGTCCTGAAGGTCACCCAATGTTGGTTGGAGCAAAAAACGCGACTAAAATTGATGCAGGCAAACCAGAGTGGCTACCCGGCGCTAGCGCTAGCGACAATGCTAACCAGTGGGGGCAATTCTTTCAACCACAACAAACACTCAGAAAACAACAACAAATATCTCTGCTACATGACTGAAATGAACTCATATAGTGAACATTAACCATATAAACTTTGTGTTTTTGCATGTAGTCATCACCTCAGATAGCCAAACTCTGAAACGTCCTGGAAAGACATTACTATCCGATCGCAGAGCGCCTGCTCTCCCCGCCACAGAAACAAACACTTTTTCCTTGTTGTGATGATTTCTTTACAAAAATAAACTGTCAGAGATATTATGGACATTACCACTGCACTGCTTCACCGTTTAATTTTGTAAAAAAAAAAAAAGTGTTTGTTTCTGTAGCGGGGAGCAGGCACTCTGTGATCGGATAGTAATGTCTTTCCAGGACGTTTCAGAGTTCGGCTATCTGAGCTGAGTGAGTACGCAAAAACACAAAGTTTATACTGTTTATACTGTTCACTATATGAGTTCAGTGGTGTCTCTAAGGATTCCAGTCATGTACCAGAGACATTTGATTGTTTTCTGAGTCTTTATTGCGTGTTGATGTTAGCATTAGCATTAGCGTTGTCGCTAGCCCTAGCGCCGGGTAGCCACATGGTGTAACTCCGGTTTGCCTGCATCAATTTTAGTGGCGTTTTTTGCTCCAACCAACACTGGGTGACCATCAGGACAACGATTTATGGGTCAAAAATGACCGTAATTCTCCTTTAAGGGAAAGAAAAAGAAAAAACAACCACAGAAAAAAACAAAACAAACTAAAATCAGTGTATCTTCACACAACCAAGTTTTATCTGGCGGCACAAGCGCCAAACATCCTCAAAAAAGGTTTCGTTAAAAACACCCTAATCTACATGTTACATGCACGTCGTACTGTAATAGACATAAAATCTCATATAGTTCATCATCATTATCATCATACCATTTACAAGTTTGGTGAAAAAGAGGATATAGATATAAGAAATCAAGAATATCCAAGGATGTTTAAGAGCCGCAAGAGAGAAAAAGTCGTCAGTTTTTGGCAGGCATGCTCCCCAGAGTGTCATCATCGTCATGTTGTTGTTGTTGTTGTTGTTGTTAAACCACGATGCAGTGTGCTTATCATATCAGTGCCCGTCGTCGATCTCGACAGCGTGGTTTTCGGGTGAAGACTGACTGCGTTTGAAAAGAGGGACCTGCATGCCTATCACTCGATCCTATGTGAAAGAAGGCACTTACAGGAGAGGAGTGGTTCAGGCCCTGTCGACTACACTAACGACCCCACGGTCTTCAAGTACAGAGATGTTATAGATTGATAGTAGTGGTGGTGGTGGTGGTGGTGGTGGTGGTGGTGGGGTCGTCTACGCAAGAGCCCGGAGAACTGTGTGGGTTTTCTGTTTTTTTTTTTTGGAGGAGTGGGTGTGTGGGGGCTTTTGGTGCCTTTTTGTTTGTTTCATACATTCATAATGCATGCAACCTTTCTCTTACCAAAAATGGTCTTTCAAATGTCAAATCTATTTACACGACGGGAAACGAAAACAAAAACCCAAAAAATCTCAACACCAGAGGAGGAGAAAAAGGCATAAATGCGAACTTTTGGCAGAAGTTTACAGTAGATCAATCAATCAATCACTGCGATCAATCGGGACAGAGAGAGAAGAGACGTTTGAAATCAGTATTATCTGAATAAGTAGTTTACAACACATGAAACTGAACACACGGTACAGGAAGAGGAGGAGGAGGAGGAGGGGATGAAGTGCATCCCTGAAGGAGCGAAATGGTTTTGTATCATCCGTTCACAGGGGCTCAAGAGAGAAGGAAAAAAAAAGAATCAATACGATTGATTGATAGGTTCCCTAAATATTCAAGCTTTGGGGAGACGTTTCCTCACAAGAAAACTTAAGTCTAGTTACAGTTTGTGACACGAGGGGGGAGAGTAGTCAAACATCGAGAGTCCAGGGAGGGAAATCTAATCAACCCATCAATCCCATAAAAACGTCTTCCGCTTCCAAACAGTTGGTAATAATCAATCAATCGATCAATCAATCAATTCTAAAATCATTAGTAAGTGCTTTATTCTTATACGTAGCTCTATAAAATGGCTATTTCCACAGTCAGTACGTGAGATGGCTCAGACGATGGTTCAGTGATGTGATGATGGGCGACGAGGAGGGTTCACGATGTCCAGGTCGACAAGGATGACGACAACGACGACGTCTCGGATTGGATTTAAAGGACAATTCCGTGCAAATTCAACTCAGGGCTGCAGGTTTCTGAAGGTTTTCAGTTTAATTGCAGTGCAGTCGGAAGCTCCCGTTTGCGTCGTAAACACAGGAATATAGGAACTCTTTACTTGCTTGAAGTAAATAAACTTCTGGGTGCATGTTTGAGTCGCCGTCTGCAGCTTTGAGGGATGTAAACGCAAAACTGAAAATCTTCAGATTCCTTCTTTTAGACCTAAAATGTTAGGAAAATAAAGCGCCGAGTTGAAATTGCACGGAATTGTCCTTTAACAGGACGACGACCGGACGACGAGAGGAAATCAGAAAGTGCAGAGAAGCACCACGCCAGGAAACACAGAGGTCACATGACGGCGACCTGGAGGACGGAGCAGTGAAGCGTTGTGGTTGTGCTTATTGTGATTGCCGCTCGCACGCCGCTCGCACGTCGCTCGCACGTCGCACGCCGCACGCCGCTCGCCGCTCGCTGCTTCTCTCCGTCTGGAATCGATCGTTAAAGGTCCAGTGTTTCAAAATGTTTCAAAGAAAAAAGAAAGAAAAATGTCTTCCTTCACTTCCTGGGGTGGAAGACCATGAGAGGCCGGTCTTCGATCTTCTGCCACGGGCTCTTCTTGTTCTCGTCCTTGTCGTCGGGGTCGTCCTCGGGGCTCGTCATGGAGTCGCGGCGGTTCTCGCTGTTGCTGCTGCGGCTGCTGTTGACGCGGCTGCGCCCGCGGCGAGGGATGGTGGAGCCGCGCGACGACGGGCCCTCGTCCAGCAGCGGGGTGAGGGAGTTCTCCTCGGGGGAGACGGGCCGGCCCTCGCTGCTGCTGCTGGGCTCGCTGTGGTCGGGGTACGCCAGCTTGGAGTAGCTCTTCCCGCCAACGCCGCCGTGGCTCTTCCGTCCTCCCGTCCCCCAGCGGTCGTCTTTTCCTTTCCGGTTCATGGCGGATTTCCGTTCTTGCGACTCCAGGGGAGGTTCCAGGTTGATGTCTCGTGGCGTGCTGCTGGAGCCGAGTCCGAATCCAACGCCGCCTCCTCCGCCGCCGCTGAGGTCGTTCCCGACGTCGATGTAGGAGTGGCGCACGTGGGCGTTGTTGCGTCCGTCCAGGGAGATGAACCACGCCCTCGGGTGCTGCTTGACGCCGAGCTCCAGCAGCTTCTTCTCCGTCAGCGCCTGCAGCTCGCCGTTCATCTGCGCCATGGTGGAGTCGTTGAAGAGCACGGGGATCGTCACCGGACCGCCGGACGAGTCCGACGCCCAGCTCGGCTCCTCCGAGTCGTCGCCCTGGGAACCGCCGCCGCCGCCGCCGCCTTGCTGCTGCTGCTGCCCGCCTGGTTTCTGGGAGTGGTGGTGGTGATGCTGCGGACCGCCGCCCATCGGAGCGCCGTCCTTGTCCTGCTCCTTCCCGTCTTTCCCGTCCTTCCCGGAGAACTCGGACGGCAGCCGCATGTAGTGGGCGGGGATGACGAGGGTCGGCACCATGCTGCGGTACATGTTCTCCTTCATCTGGTCGATGGAGCTGCAGAAGATGATCTGTCCCGGCTGCGTGTTGAGGGAGGTCGGCCTGGCGAGGCTGTCGGCCGCCGCCGCCGAGTACTCCGGCGGTTTGTCGGACTGGCTCGGCACGTAGCCCTGGAAGCGCGGCGGCGACGGCGGGTCGGAGGAGTAGCCTCGGTTGTCGTTGGCGTTGTGGTGCCGGTGGTACTCGGACTCCTTGCCCTCCATGGGGCTGTAGCTGCGGCCGTAGTCTTCGTGCAGCAGCGGGTTGTCCAGGTTGTTGGTCTCCGTGGCGCGCGTGACCTTCATGGGGAAACTCTCACCGCGTTGGGAACCCGAGGCGTTTTTCGCCTTGGCGTGCCGCAGCATGTGAGCCGGCACGTGTTTGGTCAGGTCCTCCCGGGAGCTGTGGTAGTCTCGGGCCGGGGACATGTCGGATTTGTCGTTGGAGGGACCCGACTCCACGTGGCCGCCGCAGATCAGGTTGAGGCGCGACGTGGACGTTCCCTGGTCTCGCTTCGCTCCGTTCAGGTTGGAGGCGTGAGGCTTTCCTTGCTGCCGGCGAGGCTTCAAACACTTCCGCCTGAAAGATGAAGAGACGCCGAAGGTCAGAAAAGGAAAGACACGTCTTTTATCTGGTAGGAAAACCCTGATCTGAAACTAAACCCACACCCTCTCTCTGTTTTTGCTTAAAGGGATAGTTCAACATTTTGTCAAATTGGCCCATTGCCATAATCCCTATAGTCATAGCAGTAGGTTCGTTACCTTTAATTGTCGGTGCAAGCTATTTTTAGAACGGCGGAGCAGAGCCGTGAGCTGCTCAGAGCTACGCTACGGAGGGTCATGGGATTTCTTGGTTTCCTTCATCAAACTCATCAAATACACAATCCAACAACTCCACAACGCTCTGGTGGACAAGTTGTGACCTGCACATTCACCACGCTATGAGATAATAACACAACGTTACCACACAGAGTTGATTTAGAGGGAAATACAGAGACTGTTGATGAAAAACTGTCCCTGAAGGCAACGAGGATCAGCGGTTTTGCATGAATTTCCCTCTAAAACAACTCTGTGTGGTAACGTTGTGTTATTATCTCATAGCGTGGTGAATGTGCAGGTCACAACTTGTCCACCAGAGCGTTGTGGAGTTGTTGGATTGTGTATTTGATGAGCTTGATCCCAAGAAATCCCATGAGCCTCCATAGCGTAGCTCTGAGCAGCTCACGGCTCTGCTCCACCATTCTAAAAATAGCCTGCACCGACAATTAAAGGTAAAACGAACCTCCTGCTATGACTATAAGGATTATTTGCCAAAAATGTGTGAACTGTCCCTTTAAATTATATTAGTCTTGATAGAAACCTAGACCCAGAGACCTGCGCCTACGCTCCCCACACCTGCAGTAGTAGAGCAGCACGCAGAGCAGGATGAGGACCAGCAGGGCCAGCGAGCCCAGGATGGAGAGCAGGAACAGGGTGTGGTAGGTGGTGATGTCCCTCAGGCCGGGGTGGGACAGACCCAGACCTGCAGCACGGAGAGGAGACGTCAACACAACAACACAACAACACAACAACTCCATGCATGATTTATGTTACGGTCTTTTGGTTTATGTAGATTTACAGCTAGAATATTTGACCTTT
Organism: Decapterus maruadsi; assembly: GCA_030347415.2. NCBI lineage: Eukaryota > Metazoa > Chordata > Actinopteri > Carangiformes > Carangidae > Decapterus > Decapterus maruadsi. The sequence goes on along the minus strand of CM064888.1, from coordinate 2,663,893 downwards.
ATTGAAACATATATTGAGATTAATCTTGCTTTCATTTTAATTATGCAACATCTATAATATTATATAATTTGAGAGAATACAGTCATTCTGTGGGTTTGCACCACCAGGAAATATCAAACGCATGGGGGGTCGAACTCATTTTAGTTCACAGACCACATGCAGCGCAAATGATCTTGAAAAAACAAACAAACAGCATAATAACCTATAAATAATGAGAATTTAACATTTTTCCTTTTGTTTTAGTGCAGATAAGTTCATTATTAAGATGTTTTCCAGTAATGAATCGTCCATTTACAAAATATTTTATGAACAACCTGAAATTTCTTGAGAAAATAAAGGGCAATTTCAACAATATTGTGCCTCTTCTCTTTAATTTTCACACGTGGCAAATTGATCCTATGTTTGACAGCCCAGGTCTACAGACTTTTATTACCTTTTATTTGACTTTTTACTTGACGACTGAGCCGTCACCTTTTAAAAAAAAATCAAGTTTGAAGGAATTGAAGCTGACACCTAATTAACACCAAGACATTAGAGTTGTCAGATCGTTTAGAATAAAACAGCAAACACTCTCCTCTTTGTTGTTAATTTGTTACAAATAAACATTAAGACATTTATTATTATTATTATTATTATTATGGCTTCTACATATTACAGTCTCAGCCTGTTGCTCACGTGTCTGTGGACTTTGTTTATCGTGTGGAAAACGACGCAGCTGATGGAAAAACTCGGCTCTCGCTGTTATTACCACACTTTAAGTTAGTTTTCACAGAATTCGCTGACAGCTTGGAAAATGTAAAATATCACCACCAGTCTCATCCTTTTAAGAGTTTTTTATTTTTTGAATCTGGTATGTGTTTCAACTTCGTCCAGGAAAAGAAAAAGCTGCATATTTAGCAGCTTTATGTGAAGAGCAAATAAAATGTTTCCCTGGAGCGACGTCAACTCGATGTTCTGGTTCTTATTAAAAAGCACCTGGGCTTCGGTACTGAGAAGATTTCCTTCATCCTCCCCAGAGAGACGGGCGCAAAAACATCTGCTGCTGCTGCCGCCGCCGCCGCCGCCACGGCAACAATGAGGATGATAAACAACCTGAACGGTCGGAGGAGAGAAGAAGAGTTACAGCACCTGAGGACGTGGGGAAGGCGGCGAGCCAGTATCCCATCTGAGGAACCACCACGTTCCACACGAACTGGGCGCCGTCTCTCTTGATGTAGCCGGTCCCGTTCCGCACCCACAGACCTGCACACGCACACACACACACACACACGCACACACACACACACACACACCGTCAACATTTACTACATATAAGGGATACCAGAGGTCTGACTCGACAGATTAATATGTTAAAGAGCTGATAAAATATGACGCTCTGTTTTGCAACTTAAGATGAAACCATCTATTTGTTATAATTCAGAGGTTTTGAGAAGCAGGTTGGACTGAACAATTAATCAATCAATCAATTGATTAATTAGTCAGTAGTTTAATTAGGAGAATTATCAGTAGTTTAATCCATTTGTTGCGCTTATGTGAAAAAGTTCAACCATAATAATAACATTAATAAGCTGTTTAATACATTTCTCTTTTCCCACTTTGACTTTTGTAACGCTGTCGATGCAATAATGACTTTTTTTTGCAACAATATTTCAATTTAAATCATGAAATATAGATTTTAATATTCACGTGTTGTTGTTTACTTCAGCATAAAGCTGCTGCATGAACTCAATACGTAAGAATAAATGAAAACAGATAATAAAAACAAACAATCCTCCTCGAATCGATACAAAATGCTGTTTTAATTGTAATGAAATAGAATAAAACGTGTTTATGTATGTATTATGTATTATGTCATGTAACAAAATGTGTTATGTTAAATTGTTAAATTGTTAAAAACAAACAATACTGGAAAAAATGTTGTTTTAAAATGTAACATGCAGAAACAAAGAAAAAATGAATATAAATTAAAGAGGGACTAGATAAATTTTGAAACAGTATTCCCCACATGAAACATTATTGGATTAAGATGATGTGTGATGATGACTAATTGACATGCCCGAAATGAACCAAATAAATAAATAAATAAATAAATAAATAAATAAATCGGTCTCCTGTGTGTCTCACCTGTTTTGGGCTGATACAGCCAGGCGGGGACGCTCGTGGCCATCCTGTTGCGCGTGTCCGACGGCAGCGGCACGGAGACGTGGATCGGGTCCGAGACCTGGATGGCGACGCCGTCTTTGTCGTAGAGCTGAATGCTGACCACGGCCAGCGCCGTCAGGTCCGTCCAGCCCGTCTCTGCACCTGGACGGGACGAGACGCCGCCGTCAGCCTCCGTGACCCGCGGCTCGTTATGTGACTGTGAGCTGTGAGCCGTCGTCGGTGTCTCCTACCTGAGCTGTTGGTCTCCTGGCCCAGGAGGAACGGGAAACCGCCGATTTCATACTGGCTCCTGGCCGTGGTCATCGCGGCCGACAGCGCCGTGTAGTTGGAGTTGCCGGGCAGCTGGAGCGACTTCCTCTGGAGCTGCACCAGCGGCTGGTTACGAGCTCCTGGAATTACAAATAAAGACAGTCTGTAAATCCTCTGCTATTCATTTTCTCTTGGCGACTTTCATCTCTTTAACCACCTTTCTGAACAAGGTTTTTATCTATGCTGCTCCCTTAAAGGGATAGTTCAACATTTTGGCAAATCCTCCTCTCACCATAACCCCTATAGTCACAGCAGTAGGTTCATTACCTTTAATTATCGGTGCATGTTGTTTTGAGATCGGCGGAGGGATTTCAAAAGCGCAAGCAGTTCCGAGTATTTGCTTCATGTGTGGTGCAGGTCACAACTTGTCCACCAGAGCGTTGTGGAGTTGTTGGATTGTGTATTTGATGAGTTTGATGAGGGACAGGCGACCTGTACCGTTCACCTCCATTGTGTTCACTGAGCAGCTCACGTCTCTGCCCCGCTGATCTCAAAACAACATGCACCGATGATTAAAGGTGATGAACCTGCTGCTGTGACTATAGGGATTATGGTGATAGGAGAATTTGCAAAAAAATGTTGAACTATCCTTTTAAATGAACTATTTACTTACTTTTTTTTTAGTATAATATGACCATGTTTGATGTTTCTGTTCTGAGCTTTGACTTTTATCTTGACTTTTAAGGAATTAATGAACGTGTTGAACGAATAAATAATGTATGTGTCAATAAAACTGAATCGGCCTGCAGGATCAATAAAGTTGTCTTTTCTATCGTTAAAAAAGTGTCAACAACTGCAGCTGTTTCTATGGCGATAGCAGCAGCAGCAGCAGCAGCAGCAGCACATACTGTAGCGCGAGGTCATCTAAATGTTAAACGGTGAAATATATGGAGGCTGGAGGAGACACAGGGGAGGAGGTGATCTGTCTTCACCCTCAGACGCTCTCGCAGGAGAATTTAAGACGTGATGACAGATTAACTGTCGAAGGGTCGAGTTCGACTCCCCGAGCAACTGAAGACGCGCCGTCATCTTCTAATAGATGTAAATTTTGTATAAAATCGTCCTCCTGTGATTCAATAAATCGCGTTGGTAAAAGCCGATAATCCTTCATAAATTCAGAGCGTGAAGGGATAAGTGAGCGGAGTAGACACGACAGCCGCGGCGTCTGGAGAACGTTCAACGTTGCTGCTGCTGTTGTTGTTGTTGTTGTTGTTGTCGTCGTGGTTACCTGGTGATCCAGACAGCACCTGCAGGACGTCATCGTACAGGATCAGAGTCCCCGGCCGCTGGGCGAGCAGGTACAGGCTGACCGAGGCGTACACTGTAAAACAAATAAAAAATGCATGAAAGATTTAAATTAGCGCAGCAGATCTGCAGGTGCAACAACACAGACCGAGGGCGTCTGCAGGATAAATCCACGACTTATTTAACATATATCTAAATACAAACCAGCGGGGATAAAACGTCCCAGATTTATTAGTTATTATATCTTTTTTTATTTATCAGCACTTTCCAGATGGATAAAACCTCCATACGAAGGCAAATCCAGCTTCATGCTGGAGGAAGAATCTTTATTTTAGGGGTAATTATTATTTGGACATTGAAGAAAACTTCAAAAAGTGATGATTCTGTCTGTGATTCCTAATAATAATATTATTATTCATTATTCATTTCATTTAAGGTGAGACACTACAGGTGAATAGGGTAAAAAATTTAACTAACAGATATCACCATGAAACTTCCCAAGTTTATCACTTACATTAAGACAAATATTTTTTGTATTGCAAGTTTTGTCAAATTTTATATTTAAATATGTAAATCAGGCAATATCTGATGAAATATGCACTAATTTGCATATATTTCCAGAACCGAAATCTGAACAATCTTGTTTTATTTTGTTGACACATTAGAGTCAGAAGTTTTTACAGAGGAGGATTGTGGATATATTCTCTTTTTATCACTGTCACCAGCCCTAAAAAAATCTAATTTCTCCATGTTTTTAGTGATAAAATGTTGTATAAATGAGGCTGTGAATGATATATCAACAATCCCCTCTGTAAAAACCTTCAGGATATAGACAGGGATCAAACTGGAAGGTTTGGTGTCTGTAAGAGCTGCTGAAGTGGAGATTTCTAGCTCAGAGTCTGAGGAAAAACTCAATTTGAGAAAACGGCCTTGAAAGACTTGGACTGTAAAATTCAATAGATTGTTATTGTAAATCGTACTTTTCCGAATGGTTGCGGATACGGAGGAAATGACCATATTTGAAGCCTATATAACGGTTCAACACTGACTTTATCTGATCACTACTAATCATAGTAATAATAATTTTATTTATAGAAGCCTCTACTTTATAACACAGTAATATAGATACAAAGACACTGAATACATATCAAATGTAAATGACTTACAGGGGATGCGGCTGGAGTGCCAGGGCACCGAGTTGGTGACGTAGTCTTTCTTGGAGGCGGTGATGATGACCCATGTCCCCACGCGGTACAGGAAGCTGACCCTCAGGACGCCGTCGCCGCCGGCCCTGCTGGACGCCAACACCGTCTGATTCCCGTGCACTTCCACCTGAGCGTCGGCCAGCGGCGACAGGTCGCTGTTGTCGAACACCTGGACTTTTATTTGCACCTCTGAGTGTGTGAGAACAAAGAGACGACAGAGGACAACGCAGACATGAATTATTCACTTCGGTCTGAAAACCTCTGAATATTAAATCCACAGTGACGGAAAATAAAACACAGACGTCACATCATTTCACTGCGTCTGCGTCTGTGATGTTGAGTTCAGTGACGCCTGGGTCACCGAGGGAAAAACTGCCGAGTCATTACAGAGCGGAGGAAACAGAAACAAACACAACAACAGGCGACAAAATGGAAAAACATCAAGACAGAGACGACAAATAGAAAACCAACACACAACACTTTAAAATAAAGGTGTTGTTGAAGGTAAAAGTAAATTAATGGGATATTTGTGAAACTAGGAGACATCCAGTTAATCAATAACATATCTAAGGAGATTTTCAAGTGATAAATTAAAGCAGACATCAGCGGCACGGCCGTTTCGGCTAATGCTGCGTTCAAGGCAGGCTTTTGAAACCGTAAGTTACAGCTTCAAGTCACAACTACAACTTTGTAGCGTTCCAGGCAACCCGTAGCTCGTGTTTTTACCGTCCTGTTGCCTGTGAAAGTCACTATAACGGCCACTCGTAACTTCCGACCCGTGAACTCATACCAGATCGAACTGGTATGACTTCACAGGAAGGAAAAACACAAAGTACGAGTTTCCTTGAACGCACCATGAGTTAGCAGCCCCCGCCCTCGTCAGGCATCTATTGGTCCTCGTGCTACGTGACCACATTCACGCGCACCCCTTGGCTGCACACACAGCCCTTCATGCCGTTCTCTCTCCTCATTGGATAACACTTGTATCCTACAAGAAAAATGTTCTCCTGGTTTACAGCAGAGCAGAGTGACGGAGAGACTCGTGTTATGGCTGAAACACTCCATGTAAGTGATTGCTGACGGAAAATAGGACTATTTAGGACTTATAGGCTATTAACAAAAACATTCCACTGATATCTGCTTTAAAGGAACTACGAGGAGTTTCGGAAAGCGAAATTTCCCATGAGCCTCAGCGTGTACAGTGAAATTCTTGGACCGGTGCAAGACGGACGAAAGCGAAAACATTTGCCAAGAATGTTTTCATTGATTAGAGGTTGGAAGACGATCAGATACCGCCGTAGTTCCGACCACTAAATAATAATATCAAAATAACTATAAGGACAAAACGATATATTTATCGAAAATGGACCCATTAACAAGTGGTAACGTAGATTTATCCACATTAATATGAGACTCTTTTAGAACCAAATACAAACTCCTGGTTGTCCCTTTAATTCAGGTTCAATTCAACAGTTTTTACTATTAAATATACAGTAACTGGAAACCGACGACTGAAGACGCAGCTCTCACAACTTCGTCTATTTCTTCTTCAAAAACAACTAAAACCGTCTCCATGACAACCCAGCATCCAACCATCCATCGATCCACTGAGGAAGACCACGACAGAAACACGGCTGGAGGTCGTTCAGTCAAACTCTAATAAAATAAAATAAAATAATATAAAAACCTAATTACTACAGAGTGTGGCTCAATTCATCACGTCAACCTTCGACTGTCGCACAAGGACGACATCGTTACTGCGACAGTCCGAACAAAACGACCTTCACACACTCGTCAAACGGCCGGGCTGACCACAGGTTCCCATTTATCCTTTAGGGGAAACAAAAAACACCTGCAGTAAAGATTTTCCTTAAAATACAAACAGCCTCCCTCTGCAGCTTTAATTAAAATGGTCACCAGTGTTTAAGAGGTTTCCCATTATCTTTGTCATTTAATTACAGAATCAGTCAAAATCGGTTGAAGAGGTTTAGAGAAGGCCTCAGAGACCGAGTCAGGGAAGAGATTTGGGATAAATTAATCCTTAACTGTCTCTTTTAAGGTGTTTTATGCAGCAGGAGCCAAGTTAAGGTATATATTTAGTTTGTTTATCTTAAATAGGCAGGAAAAATGTAATTTTATGTTCCTACTGCTAATTCTCTAGCAAATAAACAACACACAACAGATAAAACCCAACAACCATCTACAAACATTAACAACACGGGGATAAAAAGAGACGACAATAATAAAACAAGCTGCAACAAAAACCATTAACAGCATCAGAAGCTCTGGTTTGATTTCAGTGTTTGTTTACATTCAGACAAACTGAGCCCATTGGACGTTGCGTCGCTGACGAACCAACACGAGTGACACTGAGGTTCAAATTAAAACCGTGATGCCTTCAGGTGAAGTCTGGAGATCTGAGACACGTCTGGGAATTCACACTGGATTTTATAATAACAATTAGTTTATTTATATAGCACCTTTAAAACACAATGTCCTTATTCTTATTCACTTTATCAACCTTCATTCTCTGTTTTTATTCCAATATACCCGCTCTCCACCCTCCCATCCCTGGTTTTCTGTCCCAGTTTGTTCTAATCGTCCTTTGTCCCATATGGTCTTGTACATGTAACTGTCTGTGTAAATGTCTTGTAATGTGTGTTTAAATGTTGATTAATAAAAAAAATAAAAACAAAACATATAAGAGACAAATCACAGACGCCATAAAACCACGAGAGATGGAGCGCCCAAGTGAAACAGCAACAACACAAGGACCCAACAACAAACTGAGACCAGGAGGAGTCAAATTAAAATGCAGGATGCAGTTAATTAGATGAGGTGTACATGATAAAAATAGATAAGATGAGAAAGACAAAAGAGAAGAGGGTGTTCAGTAAAACTAAGAGCAGGGATGAAATAGACGATGATGAAAGAAGAAAGAAAAGGATGACATCACATTAAAGCAAGTCTGTAAGAATTGATTTAAAAGCCTGGAAGTTCAATGACGATGACTGATGATGATGATGATGATGATGATGATGATGATGATGCTCCTGACTCCACAGTCTCTAAAAAGCGCTGTGTCATGGTGTCACAGTGGATCCTGTCAGTCTGCTGCTGCTGACGACATGTTGATGATGAGCGTCTGACTTCCTGTTGATTTCACAGCAGCATCATCATCATCCACTCGTTGTCATGGACACACCCATCCCATCACATCACAACATCCTCTAAAAAAAAAAGAAAAAAAAGAATCCATGGCGACGTGGCTCCCCGCCGCCCCTCTTAGAACATTTTGTTTCTCATCCCGCTTCTTGGACGGCGTTGGATGTGGGTCACGCATGGTGGTGGTGGTGGTGGGGGATGTTTCCATGGTTACGCGCTGACTCTCCAAAAGCTGGTTGTGGTTTGTTGATGTGCTACGAGCTGTCGGTCGTCCTCTTAAAGCCTCCGACCCGACCCGACCCGGGGCCTCTCCACCCCCCTCGCACAACCAGATAACAGGCCTGGATGGGACTGTGTGTGTGTGTCTGTGTGTGTGTGTCTATTGTGTAGATGTAAACGCTGTCAGTCCATTAACATAATAGTTCAATAAAGACTCTCTTGTGTGTGTGTGTGAAGAGGATTTCCTCAATCTGGGCTCGGCCACTCCAGACGCTGAGGCCTGAAGCGGCTCCATTCACAGTCACAGTGTCACATTGATGCAGAGTCTGGGAAGTTTTCTCTCCTTCAGCGGCGACGACTCACAGGAGAATAAAACCCTTTTCTCACTGTGTTCAGCAGCGTTCAGACACAAGGACGCTGGGATTTTGTGAGAATTTAAACGTTAAACTTTCAGATTCTGGTCAATAAAGTCAACAACAGGTGTCACGGCTTCTATAAACACAACAATTATTTGATTGTGGTGTGAAGAAAGCAAGGCCGTGGCGTTCATAGAAAAACAATTACCAAAAACAGAACAAAGCATTTGCATTAATGGATTATGAAAAACAATAATTGCAGGGTTCTTTCTAATGAGTTCCTAATTGACTTATCGACGTCCACACCCTGCTGCTGCTGAGGGTCAGACTCAGAGGAAACACTGATCCGTAGGCTACTAAAACTTCACAAACACACAATGAATCAAGCTGCATGGAGCCAAAATCATATTAAGACTGGATGTAAAGTAGAATCTGCACAAAATGAATATGAATAATAGAAAAAATCTATTATCTAGCTGCAAAACCAAAGTATTTACAGCTGCATTAATGTGTAAAAATCAGATTTTATTGACTTTTTCCACTGTGTGCTATTTAATCTATAACAATGTCTCATATTTATTGAGCTGAGTCCACATTGTTTATTGTTTACAGTGTAACTGTAGCTGTCCAATACAGATCAATCCTTCCTCCGTTTTAACGTGCAGCTGTCTTGGATCTATAATGCATTATATCCTATTTGTTTTTAATGTAAAACTAACTGCAGCCATGGAGTAAAAACATGAAAGTGAAAGTAAAGTACTTGAGTAACTAAATGTACTCCGTTACTCGGCTCCACCGCTGACTGTGACCATCCATGCATCTCAAAATAGCGTGAAGCAGAAAGCGATGTAATTACATAACGAATGCTCTTGCATAAAAAAATAATAATGCACAGCTGAACATAAACACTGCAGCTGCTGCATCGCTGCTCTGACACGACACTGCTGCTTTTTTATTTCGTTTTTTTTTGTAACCTTTCCTTTATGCTCCTTCCAGGGCCTAAAGCTGAACGTGAGCGTGTCTGCAGGTTCACACACTGTCACACACCATCCATCCACACACACACACAGCAAAGACAACAGAGGATGGCACGCGGAGGAGGCCTAGCCTATATGGTATTATTATTATTACCATTCTTATTGTTATACAGTAAGTCAGGCCTTACACGGAGGCCTGGGAACAATCAGACCCCAGATCGGCTCCTGCAGCCACATATCTGAGCCTGAGCAGCAGCAGCGTTAGCCCCAAACACTGCTGTGGCTGCTGTGGCCCTGAGATATTTATTATGAATCTACTGGATCAAAACCAACGACGTAATTAAAATAAAAACACATCCTCCCCTTCTATTCCTCCTCCTCCTCCTCTCTAACCTCATATCAAAGCGCAGCGCGCGGAGGAATCGACGGTTCTGGTTTCGACAAAAGCAATAAAAATGCAACCACTCCCATCTCCTCCTCATTGTGCTGAGCCGAGCCGTGCTGAGCCGTGCTGTACTGAGCCGTGCTGCACCGCATCCCCCCCCCCTCCTTCTGCTTACCAAATGCTCCCTGATCTGGAAGAGATTTGGCCAGCGCCTCCCAAACCGCGCACACCGACACGAACAGGAGCAAACGGGAGACGCGGAGGTCCGGCATCCTGCAGCTACATGTCCCCCAGGTCCATATCCAGTCCAGTCCCGGGCGGTGCGGTGCGGGCGCGGGGCTCCTTCAGCGCTCAGACATGGCTCTGGTGCCAGGCTTTGAATCCAGTCAGGGGGGCTGAGATGCTGTCTCTTTCTGAGAGAGAGTGTGCGTGTGCGTGTGAGTGTGTGTGTGGGCTCTGCCTTGTTTTTATTGTCTGAGGCGGAGGGAGAAGCGCGCGACGTTTCCCTCTGCTGGTCTCAGGTGGAACAGCTCCTCAGTCTGGACCTGGACCTGGATCTGGATCAATATATAAGACCCAGGGCTGGAGCCACATGTGGTCCCAGTTCACTGGACTTCAAAACACTTACATTCACATTAATAATGATAAAAATAAAAATAAAAAATGGCAGAAAAAAAAGAAAAAGTTTGAACTGTTAAAACCAGGTCTGTAAATTAAAACGTCCTTCTATCAAGAGTGAGGTCATCATGCAAGTATTATTTATTACCTTATTAATGAATACATTTATCTGCCAACTATAACAGTGATTCAATAATTTGACATAAATATCTGTTAATTGACTTATGTTGTGTTTTGTAACATCATAATATTATATTTACCTGTTGGATATTGATATTTCTTTTCTAGACAAATAAGATTTACTTTCAATATAAACAAAATACAACGAGGGATGAAGTTTATGCTTATTATGTCTAAAAAAAGAAAAACATTTTCAACAAGGAAATTCCTTAACTACATGGTCTGAGTGACACCATAGGTCTTAAAGAAATAACAAACAGCTTTCATCTAACAAAAGTAAGTATTACTCTTCTTCCTCATATCCAGATTGATGCCATATGGATTAATTGATTGTAATCAATATTATTAGTGAATTTATTTTTATTATTATTGACATTATTTAATTTAACTATGATTTAATAATCTGACATATCGTAAATGGCTGGACACAATCACACTGTGAATTTACTAACGTTATATTTCTATTTTTACTTGTTGGATATTGATATAATTTCCAATTCTACCCAATGTGACATATACACAACATATAACATATGTTCTTATATCAATTTTTATTATTGTTAACTATTACCATTACTTTTTATTAATAGTATTTATGACGTTATCTATCTATCTATCTATCTATCTATCTATCTATCTATCTATCTATCTATCTATCTATCTATCTATCTATCTATCTATCTATCTATCTATCTATCTATCTATCTATCTATCTATCTATCTTTAGAGTGATGCTGCCATATGACAGTTTCAGTTAATAACATATGAAATACCCTACCCTAAATACCCTACCCTCGCATTTAAATAAACCAGTCAACCCTCATTGTTATTATGTTTTGCTTTGCTATTGTCACCACAATGACCAGCTACAAAAATAGCATGATAACATAATAAAAAACACAATTATCGTGCAGTCATAATAACACAGCTTTTGCTTTTAATCTGCGATGAGGCAGAAAAGTTGCTCTAACTTCGTAAGACGGGAAAAATCTCACAAAGTAACTATAGAAACGACAGTTGTAAAAATAAATGTTGAGGAGGAGTGAGTGTTTTATGGGTTAACCGCAATATTTTTACACTCTGAATATTTCAGGTTGAGTGCTGTTACACCACCGCAAAGCAAATAAATTGATGACATGTTCAATAATGTCTGGACTCACTGGCTTTTGAGTCCTGGCGGTGTGTGGAAAAAACAACCTTTAATTGAAACAACATTTAGGACATAAAGTTTACAGACAATATAATTATCAGTTAACAGAACAACTGAGTAGAACAAACCCAAACACTTTGTTCCAGGGAGGATTTTCTTTTTCTTTCTCTGATTTATTTTTTTGTGTGTGTAGGAGACTGCAGGGACTCATGACCTCAGTATTGGCTACGGCGTTTATTTTGTTTAATATTTCACTGTGACATATTGTACATTTCATTCCACTACATTTATCTCACAGCAACAGATACTCTTCTTCTTCACGCGTACATATATTCATAAGCATATTTCCTGTACCTGCTGAATGATTCCATATTTGGACCTAAATAAAAATAAATAAGCGGATGTTTATTTGTGGAGGCGTGAATCTTTTATATTTTAAGATCTGTCAAAAAAAATCACAAACCGCTACAATAAACTACACTAAAGAAACATTATGATACCACATAATATAGTAAGTGCTGTAAGTGTATCTTTTCATTTTGGCACTGGTGTTTTTCTCCTGACATGGGTCTTTCTTCATGGAGCTAAATATAAAACATATGCGACACATGATATTTTTGTTTCTTTAAGCAGAGAAATGTTTGCCTTGTTTGTGTCTTGGCGGCTGACAAAGTGAGGCAGCTCAGTTTTTTGAGTCTGTTGTGGATTAAAGCCCCTCACTGTGGTCTGTTACTCACATTAGAGCTGACGTTTAGAGAGGGGATGGAGGGCCTGACTCCAAGACTCATTTTCCCATCGATCCAGGTTTCTCTCTGCCTACTTGCACCGCTCGACAACAGCAGCTGGTAGTGGTATTTATCATTTTTATTATTTAATTAAAAATTCACATTGCCTAGCATGATTTTTTTTTGTTCCTGGCAATGTGGGTGATGTGTTTGTAGATTTATTGTTTAAAAAAAAAAAAAAAAGCTGTGCACTTGGCTCATTGCTGTTTCTTGGATTCATTAAAGAACTCCAGCCTCCTGCCTGGGTGGCTGTAATAGCTTTTCAGATTGAGTCTGCTCTTTGTTGACTAAAAACTAAATTAAAAGTTTTAAAACATCTTGCTAAACTCACATAAAAAAATGGATAAATACTTAAATGATTTATATGGCAACGTAGCGGATGCCAACAAAATAAATAAATAAACACAAGCCCATTTTTAAGTGTTTATGTTGTTTGTCCACTTAGAGCTGTTTATAAAAGTGTTCAAAACTAATAAAAATATATGGAGCTTGAAAGATTCACAAACCATGGCTCAAGGTCGACTTATAAAGTTTCTTTTGCCAGGATGCATTGACCTTCATCAGATGACTGGGCCTATTTTACTAATTACTTCATTTAATGTAAAGTTCAGTTTATTATCCAAATAAAATGGGAACTGCTGACAAATACAAAAATACCCACTTGAAATAAGTCAAAGGTAATGTTATACAATCCTTGCTACCAGTATTGCAGGTATATTTGGTGACAACGGGTATTTAAGTTTTTTTCTTCAAATCATGTAATTTATTTTTTCCTAATTTTTTACTTCATTATAATCTTGATTGAAAGTTCTTGTGAATTCAATTTCAAACACTAAAAGAAAAGAAAAAAATATTTCATACAGTATAAAAATATAGTGGATTAATGCGTTAGTGCTGTGTCTGTGCACGTGACTCAGCCCTGTTAAATGATTGGCTGCCTCCACATAGGCCCCGCCCACGGGTGAAATGACACTGCAGTGTTCAGTTGACTGGATCTTCCAGGATTTCCTCTGATAAAGAAACTACATTTCTGTCTAAAAATACCCACAGACAATATCAAACTATGAAATCTCCACTAATTAGTGAGGTGTTCAGACCTTTATCACGTTGTCTCTAGTTGTTTGGGCCTACCTGTTGTTTAGGCCTACCTGTTCCCCAGCTCCTCTGCCGTGCTTCCCGCGTTCCCCGGCGGGACCAACACTGGAGGATGAGTCCGAGACCGAGCTCCTCTCTCCCGGTCCGACGGTTGAGCCCCGGTCCTGGTCCTTCTCCACCAAGATGGAGGACTCTCCGAGCAGCTACACTTCCCGCGGCGCTGAACCATGGATGTATGATGATTCTTCTCCTGGATGTGTGAGTAAACCATGGATGTATTATATTAACGGAGTAAACCGGAGTAAACGGCTACTGTTTGCGACTGACTGACTGACTGGCAGGCTGTTTGCTGTTGCTATGAAAACGTTGCTATGCTAGCTCTGTACGTCGGTTGGTAGCTAAGCTAACGGTAGCGGCTAGTTTGTTTTTATCGGCTCTCAGGTTTCACGCAGGGTAACTTTGGTCACCTGTGCTGCTTGGTGTGTGTTTAGTGGCTGTTTTCACCGGGTTTCTTATCAACCTGTTACCGAGGATGTGAAGTAATGTGTCTGTTTGCACACCGGAAGTGTAGCCGACGCAGCGTGATGTTGGTGGTTTATGGCGACATCTAGTGGCCGTGACGGTCCTATACAGAACATTTAATGCCACAGGATTTTCATTTTTTTTAATGAAGCAGCTCCAGAGTCCTAGTGCTGGTTAAATCATGACTAGTAACTAGTTCCAGGGAGAATGGAGGCTCTCTGTCTTCTACCTAGCGTCTCTTGGCTGAAAACCAGCCTTGTTTCCGACCCAGTGTCCCAGCTCTCGTCTCTCTTGTGTCGTCCCCGACGCACAAACGCGCCCTGTAACCCGTAATCTCTTGTTTATGACAGATAAGACTACACAAATATACACATCGTAGCTTTGTAATATAATAAATAACTATCCTCCCTCCATGGATTGATTTCTCACTGGCTTAGTTGAAAACATATGCTTTTGTTTTGGACGTTGACTTTAATTGTGAATGTCTTTTTTGTTCTTGTAATCAACACATAATCAGAATACTCTCTTGTCTTTGTAGGGAAGTTTGTTTTGCATATCGCTGTCCTCATGATACAAAAACAAGGCTTAAACCTACTAAAATACAATAAAACTTGCACGCCTTAGCGACAAACAACAAGGAACAACCCTTTGGCACTGAATAACCTCTGGTCTCAAACTTTGGGAATGGGAATGAGTGAATTTCAAAAATCAGTCTCACCGGCTACATTTGGATGCTCTCTAACATTTCCTTGAAGATTATAGCTACTTATATAAAAGTATTGAAAGCGGCACAGTAACCATTGCCATGACGGAATGACCTTACTTTTATGGTCTATCCATGGTCAAAAAACAAACCATATGAAATCCCACTGTATTGTTTATTTGGCCGGAAGGAAATTTCTCTCGGACTCCAGAGCGGCATAACACTTAGCCTACAGGATATGACGACCACAGACACAACACAAACAAGATTCAGTGTCATGAAATAGCCGTATCATGCCATAGTGAACCAACGCATAAATTCTCAGAGGAAATACAAGAACAGTGTCTTATGTAACAGAGATGCTACGACCGTGAGTGATTTACCGACCGCTCAGAAAGCTGTGGATGTCTGTCATGTATTAGCTCATATAACCATGTTTCAGATTTGTAAACAGAAAATCTGATAAAATCATGGTAACTCAAGGTGAAGTCAGAATCATAAATTTGTCTCAAAGGATTTTATTGTGTGTGTGTATCATATAACACTATTTTCCAATTTTTTAAACTCCCTAAAAACAAGGAAAGAGATGAAACCTGAGAAAGACAAACAGCAGAGGGATAAAGAATCGTTCAATAGACGCTCATAAAACAAAACTAAAAAGAAATACTATCATTACAACGTAGAGAGACAAAGTGAGCTGTTAAAACGTTCCTTACCTGGTGAACAGGTGTGAAGGAAAATGTGAATTAGTGAAATAAAGAATTAAAAGCAGCACCAGACACAACCTCTTGCCACCTGCAGCTCTTTGAGGGTAAAACTCATTTGTTCCTCTTAGCGTTCGTATCTTTTTAATGTCTCTTTAATGGCTTCATAAAGAAAATGGAAATTTGAAAATTTGCCTGCTGCTGCTTCTGCTGCTGAGGACATATTAAAAAACGGATTAAAGCTGCTGCCCCTGACAGATTTACAGAGACGGGAATAAACGGATGGAGATAACTCGAAGTTGAAAAAGCCATAAAGGAATTGTCGTCCGACGTCGATAATGACAATCCTCAGGTCTGAGATCAGGAAGCAACCTTGAATCAGCAGAGCAGGACAGAGGTTCAGGAAACTCCCTCCTCAAACAATCAACTGTTATTCTCCAGGACCCCCCTCCCCCTCCTCCCCACCTCCTTCTCATGATGGTGATTGCTTCATTTTGTGAATGCACTGATCTGATGTTCCAGAAAACCTCTCATGTTGAGCAACAAACATCACAAACATGGCATTTATTAGGAGCGAACGATGATTGCAAACATTTCACGGACGAAAGATGATCAGAGCTCCGGTTAAATGTCATCTACGGAAAGTACTTCTTCCACTCTGGCGTTTTAACTACTTTCATATAAAGAATATGCGCGATTCATCAAAAGCAGATGGTTGCTATACTTAAGATTCAGAAAGCTGTTTATTCACTCTGAAAAATGAGAGCCGACTGATAAGGGGAAAATGTGGAGGAAAACAATGCCAAAATATTTAGAATTCATTTGAGGAACTGAGTATTTCCAAGTTATAACCACAGCAATTTAGATGCCACTAAATTTATAGCATGGAAATATTTTAACATTCTCCTGTCCATCTCTCTGAATTCATGTGGTCTGAATTTCTGTCTTTTCAAAAGACTACTTCAAGTCTCTTTTTTCCCCTATAAACACCATTCAAATGTCCAAATGTAATTGAACCTTTTGAGCCGTAAGAATTAAAGTCAAGAAAGAGAAATTTAGATGAACGATCTGGAAATTCTGGAAGCTTTTGAATAATAAATATTTTATTTTCAGATATTCCAATATGAAAAATGCACATACAAAGGAAAGAATGAGAGAAGAGACGCTTTATTATAAACCACAGTGTCCTGACTTGGAGCAAAAGTTACAGTTAGTTACCAGAGAATAAACAGGAAATCATATCTTTGGCCCATTTTTTTTTTTTTAAATAACAAGGAGGGGATAAAGAGTTCCCTTCCCTCAAAATAACCCTTTTGTCCTCAACCATGCGGAACAAGCAAAAGTCAGAACAGCCAGTGTAGTAAAATCATAGTCGGGGGATGTTTGCGTTGCTCTCTCTACTGTACCGCTGAAATATCTCCTCCCTGAACTGATGCACTCTGAGGCATGACCGGAGGAGGTGAGATAAAACCCCCTCCTCCAACTTCAGCTGAAGTTTTGCATAAAAGAAAAAAAAAGCCTTAAATCTAGGTAGCCTCTCTCACACAAAGCCCAAAGCTCAAGAAGGAGTTTCAGAGCCAATTTTCTTGCCTCATGCATCCTTGACATATTCAGATTTTTTTGTTGTTTTGGTACACGAACAAATACAGTTGGTGCTCATCTTCCTGCCAGATCTCCAGAGCTTACTGACCAGTCATTTAGTATGTTGGCTACATCTATACCCAGTCGTAAACTTTATGCCTCTTCCTGACTGTCAAAGACTAAAACATCTGTTGGAAACAGTCTTGCTGTGCGGCTTGTCCAGTTTTTTTTGCAGCAGGGTTCATCCAGCCTTCAAATTTGTCCTGAGGTTTTGAGGAGCTTCATGCAAGACACTATACTGGAAAAAGTACAGCTTTTTTCATGCACTTTTGAGATTCTTCCCTTTTTGCCTGTTGCTTTTTTCTGTCTTCTTTCAGACCGGTTGGAAAGAAAGCGTCCAAAATACACATTTGTGTTTATTTTACTCCACTGTGTCTGTAGATTTCTCCAAAAGTTCGAATCTATGTCATGACATCACTCCTGCACAACGCGAGATGCTTATTTCTTTTGCACCATCCACAATATTGCAAACAGTGGTTTCCGGTAAAAATGTATGAAATGTTTTCGTACACATTTTCAAAGGCTGTTTTCTCATTCTGAGCCAGAAAACTCCTCTTCAGTCGTATCTTCTGTACAAACACCGAACCAGCTCCAGTTTCATTCATATCTATATTCTGATTGTTTTCACAGAGGGTTTGCTTCATAAATCATTCATAGCCTGATTTAAATAACATTTTCTTCCTAAAATCATGACCGTTGACAGTATTTTCAGATTTATAGAGTGATAAAAAAAAAAGAAAAAAGCCAAAATACCGTAACATCTGTAAAAACCATTGGCTGAAAAGAATTTTAAACATTCAGATTTCTTCCCTGCGAATGTATGCAAACTGATGCATACTTAATCAGCCAGCGCTTAAATATTTAAAGCCTCTCTCCAGATGTGTTTGAAACTATGTAATATTTTGTTTCCCCAATTTAAAAAAAACAAAAATGAAAAGGGAGTGGAAGTACATCTGCGCTCACTTCTTCATTGAGAAATTCTGCATCACCACCTGCTCACCACCACCACTGCTGTCGCTGCTGCTGTTTGTGGTGTCAGAACAGAGTGAAAATTGAAAGCAGTGGCAGTGCATGTCCATATAACGGTTGCAAATGGATACCAACTGTCTTCGTAACAAATAGTCACACCAAAAAACATCCAAATACCTCCATGCTGCTTGTATGTAATGTCCGTCTTGTATTGAAGCCCCGAAATGCAAATTTGTCCTGTAAAAAAAATTAAATAAGTGTTATAATTCAAGCTTGTTTATAGCAGCAGCTCCTCTTCCCGGTTTGTCATTTGGACGAACCAGGGTCCATCCTATTCCCAGTTTGTCCAAATTTGACGAACCGGGAAGAGGAGCTTCGAGAAGCTTCCTCTACAAAACAAGTTTGAAATATAGACTTATTTAATTTTTTCCGGAACAATTTCTCATGTCGGGGCTTCAATACAAGACGGACATTACATACAAGCAGGATGGAGGTATTTGGATGTTTTTTGATTTGTCTTTTTATTACGAAGACGGTTGGTATCCATTTGTAACTGTTATATGCACTGCTACGCCGAGACCCCCTGTAAACTTGTCACAGCCCTTAGTCGACATGAGGGTGAGTAGATAATGAGTGAAATTTGAATTTTGGGTGATCTATCCCTTTAATACTAGAGGAAACATTGTAGAGATAAAATAGGTGCGTCAGATGATTGAATAATCAGTGGATGGTCCTATAAATTGCTCGATCCTTAGTTAAACATCTGAATTCTACATCGCAACAACGCTCCTTTCAGTCTCTTATCGCAGTTATCTTCAGGGTCAGGCGCTGGGAAGAGTTCAGAGCACACAACAACAACAGTCTCCTTTCAGGAATCAATCCTCTGGAGAACGAAGGCTCCATGTGACGCCAAATGTTTAACTGTCTTCAGCACATGAATCATATTTTGGTAATCATGCCAAGTGCACGGGATCGGCTGTGAGAGAAGATCCTGAGAAAACAAGTCGACGTGATCGCTCCAAGGAGATGGACGAGTCGAAGAAGAATGTGTAATATGAGCAGTTATACCGCAAGATATGGACACACCGCATTCAACATTTCAACAGCAACAACAACGACGTTATTTATAGGGTACATGTCAGAAGCGCCTCGTATGAAAAATAGAAAGTAATACGAGTTGATAACATGAAATATAACAAGACAAAATACTTCGAATAGCTACAAAAAGCACTAGCAATTCATCAAAAGCCATATGATAGAAGTCTGGGGCATTTCCACAAGGGCTTGCCTTATGCTAAGTTGAACTGTTGGTACGACCCTGTTGGGGAATAGATGTACTCGTACAGAATGATCAGACTATAGCTACAGTATACCCAGGAGTTCGACCAATCAAGTCGTCGGAAACAAGTGTTTCGCATTAACTGCGGTCAATGAATGTTGCAATAGTCAAGATCTGGAAGAGTTAAAGCAAGTATGACCTTTGTTCAGCCTGCAGAATAAAAAAAAAAGAGGGGGGGGAGGGCCGATGTTGGATAGTTGTCTCAGTCGGACGAAGTTCAGCTGCAGCTCTCGAGCCGAGCATCAAAAGCCAACGACACCTAACTGTTGGTCGGTCGGCTGAGGTCAAGGAGGGTGGAAGTGGAGTAACCTTGACCGGAGCGGACTCTCTGAGCCTTGTAGGGAGCGGAAACAAGGCCGTCTTTCAAAAGTTTGACCATAAGTTCATATAAAAGAAACCAGTTCGGTGGAGATACAGATACAATCACTTAAGACTGAGGGATTTTTCGGAGGGTTTCTTATAACTGGGCGGAAAACAGTGGCATGCTTAAAAAGAAGGAGGGGAAAATACCATTCGGCAGAGAGCAGTTAATAATGGCTCAACTATCTGGACCAACCATCTGAAATATTGCTTTTAAATTACGGAGTCGGAGCGCAGTCTGAAGGGCAGGTGGATGATTTAGAAACAATTCAGGAGCAGCACATTCCAAGGTGGATGGAGAGATTTCACTGAAGTGGTTTCATGTTGAGTGAGGGCAGGATGCTGCTATATGAGCTCAACTATTCTGTTAGTAAAATAATCGCATCTTGCTCTGGATGTACATACCATAAGTGTCATACGAGCCGTGCCACCTTTTGTGTATTTTTTTCTCTCTCTCTCTCTCTCTCTCTCTCTCTATGCAGCAGCTGATAAAATCTCCAGATGGAAGCGGAGGCATCGTATGTATTTGTTTCCGTTTTTCCATATCACTATCCAAATCTGAGTGGACATGGAGGTCTGGCGTGGACCCAGGGAGTCTTATCACAAGTCTGATGAGCATAAAGAATAGCTTGTGAGAGGTCTTTTATTATGTGTGAGCTTGGCACTCCCGTTGATTCATGCGTCCCCACTTGGGCAGTAATGCAGCTGGTTTTCCATGGAGCTGTCTCCGTGCAGACATCGGGATGTGTGGGAGAACATCTGTCTCGCCAAGCTTTAAACCCCCCCTAGGTTAATGACATTAACGCCTGCTGTCTAAAAACCAGGGTCCCGCCTAACTGGGTGGCACCGATCGCAGTAGTGAGTGAGAGCGCAGAGTCGTCTTGTAATCCACGCAGTATTTCACACAGAATACAAATCCATCAACACATAAATAAACAGAGAAAATAAGTTGCTATGTTCCAGAGTCCGGGGCCAATATGCCACATAACTACAACTCTATTTCTGCTGCCTGAGTAGAGAATTCATATTATTACCATGAACTCTAAATATGGCTTCAAGGACGTAAGAGCAGGACTGGATCACAGCTGGGCGGTATCGACCAGTCACTAGACTGTCAGTGGACCCGGTCAGGGGTAATCATCTAATTAACAGATTAATGCAGAAAAGATAATTATGTTATGTTGTTAAGAGTGACATTTCACAACAGCAACACAGTATGCTCCTAATTACAGAACATTAACCTTAAATGGCCAGTTAGCATAATAATGCATTAAAAAACTGCAGCCCAAACGCGTTCATGCATGCATGTCTTATTTTATATAAATATTTACACACATTTTCAGAAGATGTAATAGTTGAATAATAATTGGCCTCTTTCAAACTGTTGTTTTTGGTAGTTGTGGTAGACCTAGTTTTGCTAACCCTCCTCTCCTCCATGTGCGAGAAATCAATCCATGGAGCGGCGGATAACGTTATTTATCATCTACCATGTTACCATATCTGTGCAGTAGAGATTACGGGTTACGGGGTGCGTTACATTTGTGTGGCGGTGCCGCAGAGACGAGAGCTGGGACACTGGGTCGGTTGGTGTTCAGCCAAGAGACGCTAGGTGGAAGACAGAGAGCCTCCAAGTCATTGATTTAACCCAAAGTTGTTAAATTACGGTGCAAATGTATTCCTCTTTTAAAGTCTGTACCTGCAAACACAGGTAGTTTCAGACCATTATATCTGATCTCAGATCTGATCTGATCTCCTAATTTCTGAGGGAAAACAAGTTTGGTGGAGAGAAAAAAACTTTTATGAAATTTTATGGCACCTCCTCGGGTGTCAACACAGAAATTAATGAGATCATTAAGGAGGAGTGAAGACTCTGCTGGAAAACGAACATGTACCTGAATACCAGGTGGTGGGGGCAGACCAGGGGGCGAGAGAGAGAGAGATGCACTTGACTTGACCCCCCTTCCTTTTTTTTTTTTTTAATTTTTAATTTCACATATTGAGGTGCAGGCATTATTAAACCCTCCAGGTGCTGGCGTGGAGTCGTGGACTGACTTGCACTTGTCCACCTGCCTGGCTGCCTGGCTGCATGGGGAGAAAAGCACCAGCAGGGGGCAGAGGAGAGCTTGAGTCATTTCCTGCTGGCAGGGACCTTTGTCATGGTGATAGTTGAGTTCATGTCACCGCTGACTGCACGTAATGTGTCATCATCTGAAGCGAGGCGCACCACTCCACTATCAATACGTTTAATCTTCATGTGGTCTCTGGTCACCGCCGAGCGACTTCACACTCTGATGGAAGCGGGAGAGACATGATTGACACCAGGCTTTGAGTTTCAGACCCCCACTGGGTGTATGTGTGTGTCTGTGTGTGTCTCTCTCCGTGGATATCCATGTTGAAATTCCCCTGCTGTTACCCACTGAGGCTGCTTCTGCTGTTAAAGCCATGTATCATATTAATTGTGACTGCAAATGCTCTCAAGCTGGCTGAGAGATATAGCTGCACACATTCCATGCATTTATATTTAGCTGCACTTTATCAGCACAGTGGCACTAAATTATCCGTACCGTTTCGTTTCATTTCTTATTATTTTTTAGGTTTCAGATTTCCTTTTTCCATATTAATCAATTCCTATTTAAATGCAAATGAGTTATTAAACGTTTGAGAATTGCACATAAGGATTCCTCTGGCTTAGGGGTGGGGGGAAAAAAAAAAGATGAGTAAGACCAATTTATCAAGTGACTCACATTCCTACTTAACACTGGAGTGTGGTGTTCGTTCAGAGCAGCTCTCAACTGATCACATGAAGTATCACATGTGGGCTCAACAAGGAGCAGCTAATCAGACACAAGGGTTTATTAACCTGCCGCGGCCCCGCCGTTCGCTCCCAAAAGAAAAAATAAAACACATTACATTCATTTTTCTAAGAGATGTTGTTTTTCCCCCCAAAAGCTTTTTTAAAGTATGTTTTATTAATGTAAAAACCCTGAATTTGCAGGGGCAATTAAATTAAAGCAAGCACATTAAGTCTCTATAAAAATGGAAATGAGATTATGGGAAGTTAAAGACACAAAAAGAAAATTGGACTAAACTTGGCTTGGGCTGGAAAAGTACATCAGCCTGATGACAGGGTTTCAGGTTCCCACCAGAGCAGGTAGAAAATAAAGCACGGATGGAGATTTTCTTTTCATATCAAATATATGTGAGCGCAGAGTCATGCCAACATCAGATGACACACCAGCCTCTGCCCACACCGTCATTAACTGGGTGTTAATATTCTTTTCAGTGCCGTCGCCGTGTTTTTGTGGCATGTGATTCCTGTTGTCAGTCTTGGCCTGAGCCCAGACTCAAGGTGCATTGCGGCACATTCCTCACCCACTAATGGCTTCCTTAGCAGAGAACCTGTCCGGCTGACATTTATGCGTAACAACAACCCCAGTGTGTATGCGTGATAATTAAAACGTGTACACTAGAGAGCCTTTTCACATCTCCTTGAGTCTCTCAGTGCGGCGCCCGCTGGGGGAGTTTTATTTTTAGCTCCTTGGTCTTTGATTAAAATATGACTCTCTTGTTGACCTTCACACCTGCTGCAGCTCTGCCAGGACCACGGGAACATGACCACTTGATAAATAAAGGCGCGCCATCAGAACCGCTGACAAGACATAATCAATTCTCTCTGAACTGGGCCTGAACCGGTGGCGTCTGATGATGCTGCTGCTGCTGTGGCAGGAGGGCACTCAAAAAAAGATGCGAACCAGACTTTTGGTCGACATCCATGGGATGGATCCGCTCCATGTTTTGCTGTCTAGCGCCACCATGAGTTTGACATCGTTGGCTCATATCTCTGGAGCGTTTGATCGCGAGGATCGTCATAAAACTGCCATAAAAGTTGGTACAAATATTCACAGTGCCCGGAGGCTCGGAGACAGATGTTGGCAATTCCATGACCTTTCCTCCAGTACCACCAGCTGGTCAAAGTGCTCATTATCCTAAAGGAATAGCTCCACATCTGTTGGACTGATTGACACACAACTTAATAAAGACATTGACGGTTTCCTGATGATGAATCCTGCTGACTTCAATGATCCCTTGAAATCACATCTAGCGCTGCCATGAGTTTGACATTGTTGGCTTTCAAGTGACAAATCTCAGCAGCATTTGGAAGGACTGCTGTAAAACAGGTTTCCTGATGATGAATGCTTCTGGCTTTTCCATCAGCGCCACCAGCTGGTCACATTTTCACAATCCTGTGGAGGATTTTATCATCTATTAGATTGTTTGACACATATGTTGATGAGTCCTGCTGACTTCAGGGGTTCCCTGACATTCATACGGTATAGCGCCGCATGAGTTTGACTCTGTTGGCCTTTAAGATCTCATACTGTATCTTAACGTTTGGAAGGATTTCCATAAGATTGGCATAAAAGTCGGGATAAATATTCATGGTTTCCTGATGATGAATCCTTCTGACTTTGGAGATTCCCTGACTTTTCCTTCGGTGCTGCTAAGTCAAGTCGAGTATTTTATCTTCTGGATGGTTTGACACACAAGTTGTTGAAGAGGTTCATGGTTTCCTGATGATGAACCCTGGTGACTTTGATGATCCCCTGACATTTCAGTGTCACCATGAGGTTGACTTGTTGGCTCTCAAGTGACAACTCAACAGTGTTGGGAAGGATTTCTATAAGATTGTCTTAAAAGTTGGTGTAGATATTCATAGTTCCCTGATGATGAACGTTGGAGATTCCGTTTTCCTTCAGCGCCACCAGCTGGTCACATTGTCACAGTCTTGTGGAGTATTTTATCATCTACTGGTTGGATTGGGACACAGTTTGGTTCAGAAATTCCTGGTTCTGAATCTGAATCTGTGGCCTTTTCATCCAGCACCACTTTCACTCTGAGCATCCTCAGGGGAACTGTCTCGACTCTAGACTGAATTACCATTAAATTTCTCTTTCTCTTTTCCTTCAGTGCCAACAGGTCAAAACTTCCTTCTCATTTTCATTTTCATTTTCATTCTCTCTTTTTTTTTTAACCAATTCTTTTGCTGATAATACATAAATACCCCCAGAACTAATAATATAATTTCCCATCATTTTCGGCTGAACTTTGCACAGTCTCACAGAAACACATGGCAGCAGTCGCCGGGTTATTAAGTCTGAAGCCACTCTCCCGCTGTGAAAAGCGAACACGCTGCTGTGCGTCCGAATTCAATGTAAATTTATCCACCAAAATTACCATTGTGTGGCCTGGTCGCTGTCGGTGATGATGCCAAATTATGATGATTAGTAAGCGCTCAATTTACAGCTCACTGTCAAGTAAAGCACCAAGTGTCTATTAGATTAGATGCAGTGGTGGAGGGGACAATGGAGGGTTATCAGACAGTCGCTTCTTGTTTTCCACAATGGAAACAGACAGGAAGGCAGGAGGAAAAGACCTAAAAACTGGACAGATAGAAAACAGATGGATGAACTCGCCCGGACGTATTGATCCACACGGAGAGGAAGAGTAATTGACAGATGATGGATGAAAAAAAGAAGCAGATCTGTTAGAAAAGGTTCAAGGAGACTGACCTGGTGCATCTTGTTGTCTGTTTGTTGGTGGCTTCATTAAGGTAATGGATGAAGGTAACACACTCACAGTGTCCAGATAAATTAAGGTAGCTGTCACTTCAAATCCCCCGTGGGCTGCGAACATTCGTCTTTTCTATGCGTGGGCATTTTCTTCTATTTGTTTATTTGCTTGTTGACCTGGTTATGTAATTTTACATTTTTGTTGATGTAATTACTTTTCGTTTTGTCTCATTTTTTTTTTACTCACAGCTTTTTCGTTTGCATCTTTGCTGTTACGTTTTTCATACTTTTTAGTACTTTTATATTTGCATACACTTTCTATATGTTGGGATTTTATTATTTCATTTAATTGCATTTTTTCTTTTTCATATTTTATTTGATGTGAATGTGTCTATTTGCCCGTTCGGCCCTCGTCTACTCTCCTGTTGATATGCTGCCTTCAGTTCCTCATAATTTTCTGGTTACATGGACAACGCAGGGCAGTTACAGCACAATGACAGCTCATCCAGAGCACAGATTGCAATTTCATCTGTGCTGTTATCATCTTACACAACCACCACCATCTCACATCTCAACCCCCCCGTGTCAGGAGTGTAGAATGAAGAGTCACTAAAATTTCACAACCAGAATGACTTTTTTTTTCTTCTCCTTTTCCCAAACATGATTGTCAGGAAGTAATCCCTGGGAGGGTATTGCTGTATGTGTTTCATCTTGTGCCGAAACCCGCTACATTATTATTTTTGCGGTTGTTATTAGAGGACAGTAATCCAGGGCTTTCACACTTACAGTACAGAGCGTAAATGTCATGGCTGTTTTGCATGTGGCAGTGAAATGCTAATGAGGCTACTTAATGCAGAACACAAAAAAAGGAGGTATGGATTTCTAGATGAAGCTACCGGTGTCTCATAAAGGTTAGTGGTTCACCTAAACACAAAGCCGGTCTTTGTTAGGTGACCTTATTAGCATGCACGGAGTTGTGTGGTGTTGGCTAGGTGCTACTACATCCACCTCTGTCATAAAATCAATACACCATCTTCCGAAGGCTTCACCAATAACTCATATTGGCTTTGTCACAAACCTGGTTCAAGGACCGACTCTTGAAATTGTTTACCACATGAAATATCTGGTTGTGCGTTTTGTGCGAGTGGGGCGGCAACAGAGAGGAGGAGATGTAGTGGTTGGAAACACATGCAGATCATAAATATACAGCGTGTCGTTGTCGTCGCTGTCGTCGTCGTTCTCCTTCGGTGCATAAGCAAGAACCAGTGTTCCTTGTTCTCTGCAGCACGCTGGCTTTTGTTTGTTGCTCACACACCCCGTCCTGACTCTGTGTGTGTGTGTGTGCAGATTGTTCAGTGGAGACCAGTGTGTTTTAGACCGCTCTGTGTTTGTTATTGTTGGGGGGAGCTCTTGATGTGTTGCTCCGAATGTGCCAGTAAGACACAGTGCACAGATGTGGCAAAAACGCAAAACAAGAATCAGCATGAACACACACGTCTGAGTCAAACACACACACACAAACACACACATACACACACACACACACACCCACTGCTTAAATATGAGGCTGATGCCTTTTTCTAGGTCACCATCTCACTGAGTGACTTGACAAGTTTTCTCTCTAAAAAGCTTTTGATGTTTGCTGCAGTGATTGGACGGATGAGTTTGTGATAATGCAGCAATTTACGACTCATGCATTTCAATTTTTTATTTATTTATTTATTTTTTTTTACAAAGAAATGCCAAATGGCTCACTTACTCTGCTCTTGAGCTTTCTGCTGTACCACATGGTGTTCATTGGCATCACTGATGATTCATCGCGCAGTGCGACTTCCCATCCGTCTTTTCACCTCTACAACGTTCGGCTTAAAAGTTGAACTTGATAGAAGATGACCTTAGGAAACACTGTAAACGGGACATTGTGTAACTTCTCCTGTTATCTCTTCAGGAAAATCGATTATTTGGTTCAAAAGTCTGTTCTTCATTAATCAGTAACCCCCCCATCAACAAAGTGAAGTGTTCCCTTCAGCTCTGAATGAGCCGTTCATATCATTCATATCTCCATGGAGCGGGTCAGCTCGCTGCTGGCTGCCGTGCCGTGTCGCCATGTTTGTACCTTCAGTGGCAGCGTGACGGTAGGAAACCACGGGAACTCAGCGGAGACGCCAGAGCTGTCGGCTCAGGTCCAGGTCTCACTGATCAGACAGATGGCCGTCGGTAACAAACCATATGTTATTTTTAGTCACAGAAATCCAGAGAAAGCCGCCGGTAAAACGTGGGTCAGGTAAACACTACGACCACCACCGCTAGATAGGAGGAATTCCTACGTATTGTACCTTTAAGATAAAATGGTCTCAACTCAAAGATCTGCTTACTCGCTCATTCTGGAGCTTCCAATCACATCACGCTGTTTTCATCCCATTTGTTGAGGTGTCAGAGCCAGCTAAGTGATCCGAAACGTCTCTCATTCATCTTCTCTCACCTTGGAAAGCAGCAGTGTGTAAACTTACTCACTTGCTTATGGGCTTTCAGCGATATCACATGGTCTTCATCAAGCAGGTTGAGATGGTCACACTTTCCATTAACCTTCTTCTAGGAATTCTGGCTCCTGACCTTGGAAAACAGCAGTTGCTAACTTGTTGGCTTGTTCTGGGGCTTTCAGTGGTATCAAATGGTCTACGGCGAATTAGGCTCAATCATCAATGAATTACAGATGTTTAAACTTTCTACGATTGTGTATCTTTATCATGCGTCTTCCTTGGCTGATTGAATTTTCATACTGAAACAGGCGAGCCTAATACTGTATTTCACTCTTCAGCAGTTGCCAAAACAATCTCAGCTCAACCTCAGCTGACTGGCCTGCTCCGCAGCCTTTGGCGATATCAAATGGTCCTCAGCAGCAAACTGGGTTTTCTTCAGTTGTCAAGGAAACCACACAGAGTCGAAGTTGAAAATTCGTCTTTGACAAAACGTTCTGAACTCCAGGTCCTTCAACTCGCCCAATCTGGAACTTTTCTACAGCGATTGATGAGTTGATTTATGGTTATTGGACTCACGCCTTGTTTGACATGTAACAACCAACAACAACAATTATTAAAATTTCATTGATGTCGTCAAGAAATTTTGTCCTAGGATGGCGATATTAATTTATTATTTATTAATCCCATGAGATGTTCATAGTCACATCCTGTTGGATGGACGGGCAGGGCTGCAAAAAACTTGCAAAACAGTAAAATAAATCAAACGGTACAAACAGTAAATGTACCCCAGACACAATTATTGGCGTCTTACACTGATAATTGATTGCAGAAGCTTTGGCAACAATTACAGTCTCTAAACATTTATTGTAGCCATGTAATAGATAATTGCACATGTCTGTTGGTAGTTTTCTGTTGCTTTTACACTGCTATGTGTTCAGGTTCATTTCCATTTCCAGCAGGTTTTTTCTTTTGCATTAATAGAGTTCAGACCTCTCCAATATTTTGGGGATTTTGGACTTGTAAAAGGATTTAGCGCTATCTTCTCAATGGGGCCAAATCTAATTGTGTTATTATAGGTAATCAGCTACGTGACATAAGGACGGTTTCTTTGTTAGCTGCAATTTCCAAAGTCAAGGATGAAGTGTCGTTGGTTCAGAGCTGGTTTTATTCATGATTTGTCTGCTAATTATTTTCTCAGTTAATCACTCAGTCTTTAAAAAGTCCATGAGGTGGGTGTCTTCTGATCACCTGTTTGGTTTGATAAATTGTGTGAAACTTAAATCTAAACTATTTGTCAGAAAGTAAAAGTCAGAAATCCTCAGGCCTGAAAAACTGGAATGAGTGACTTTTTGTCTTAGAGAATAAAATCGATGATGTTCAGATGCATCGAGCTCTGAGGGCAGAATGAGAACAGATTGTTTCATTGCTTCCTCTGCAGCCATCTTCATCTCTGCACAGTGGGGTCTGGACGTTAGACAATTTCATCATGGAATGCACTCATGTGGAGAGAGCACGGTGTTAATCTGGGCCTTAACAGGAGCGAGTGCATGTTCATTACATAAATGTACTGCACCCCAACATGCCTCCGACGTCTGCTCTGTCGTCGTCCGCGCATCTGGGTTGACCCTTCGCACCGGGGATGTCTCATGTCTAGATTGAAGATAAATTGTGTTTCAGATTAGATGAGGAGGAGGAGGAGTAGGAGGAGGAGGAGGAGGAGGAGGGTGGGGGTGGGGGTGGCGAACCGCACTGTGCTTGATGGTAAATTCATCCAGCTGCAGGAAAAAGGGATTAGAAAAGAAAAGGGAGCGTCTTACACAATCTTCTTGAATAAACCCAGGTGGCCGCTGAGAGAAAATCCGCATCAAGACCAAAACCAATGGTTCCACTAAAGCGTGCATAACACCTGTCCAGCTGATTAACGTGACATCTTTTAGCACCTGGATGCTAGTCTCATAGACAGGTGTGTGTGTGAGTGTGTGAGTGTGTGTACGTGGTCCGGGGGGGGCACACTGTGTCCTACAAGGGTCGGGCTTATACCAATACATTCGAAACAGTATCCTAACCACATAACCCAGTTTGCTATGGTCGCCTTGTTGCCACCACTGACACTTCACAAGATGGCATACTCAAGGGAGGGCACTGTCACCTTGAATTAAAGCATCTTTTGAATAATGCCTCTTTGCACGTCACCGGGTCTAAAGAAAGCTTTAGCACACTGAGCGTAAAGCATTTTGTGCTCTCAATGCCTCTGTGGTGAATTAGCAGCCGTGCATCCCTGTTTTCCTGCATGTGAGCGTAATATGACATCTAATATAATATGTTGTGTAAATTATTAATTTGGATTAAAATGTGCAGGGACAGGAGTACGACAAGGATGGAAGTCCCTGCAGATTCTGAAATAGGACAGCAGCAGTCAGCGATTATTCATAATAATCTGTTGATTAAGCGTTTGCCCCATAAAATGTCAACCAATAATGTGACAAATGCATAATTTCCCAGAGTCTAAAAGAGATGGACGCGCCCCCACATGTCTTGTTTTGTGGCGCCGGCCGACACTCTGAAGATATATTCAATTTACAAAGATAAAACAGAGGAGGCAATCTGAAAATAATCACATCTGAGAAGCTGGAACCGGAGAATATCTGGCATTTCTCCACGATAAATGTCTTAAACCTGTGTTTCCCAACCTTTCTGGCTTCTGACCTCTTAAATTGAAGAAATGTGAATGAGCATGAGAAAAAGCAGTTGAACCGAAGAGTAATATTTCTGTCTAACATTGTTCCTTTGAAGGATTGCATGAGTTTTACGGCCTTGAGGACGATGAAGTCACCGCAGTTAATGCATCTGTATCACAAACCCCATGAGGAGTTATGACCGGACTGTGCAGTTCCTCTCAGCGCTACAACCTACTGATGCCTTCCATCTTATATTGTTTGGGTTTTCAATTTGCATCTTTTTGCATTTACTCTACTTGCATCAATTTCATTGGTTTCAGCTGCAGCAAGCGGCAAAAAAACAGATCAAAGAACGAGTCGGTGAACATACTGAATCATTTGGCAGCTCAAACCTACAGTAAATAATGTCTTTGGCCACTTGAGGGCAGCGGAAACAAGTCATGGAGACAATTTGAGTTAATCTGAGAACTTGTTTGCAAACATCATATTTATTTCTACATCCTAAAACATGATGCTTCATTTGGTGTCCTGTTTGAGTCCACCTGTGTCCCTCGCTTTTAGCCCTGTGTTTGGTCTCCACCAGCTCCTCAGGGAAATATCTGGCTCTTTAGCTGCTAAATGCTCCATTATATTCACCAGCTGCTCTCTGGCTGCGTGAACAGGTCTGATAATAACAGCTGCTTTCTGCAACGAGAGCAGTACGAATGAACCAGAACAGTCGTGGTCAGGACGGATAAATAATGAGCTGAGGAGGTCTGAACATTTACCTGCTAACTCATTACAAAGCAAGAGCACATCCACCAATTAGTGAATACTGGAGTCTGATGACTTGAAGCGTTGGACTCTAATGACTGCAGATGAAAAGTAGGTTGTCGTCAAAACCTGGCATTAGCTAATTAGCAGAGGTTGGTGAAGATGATGCCTGTGTTAGAAGTTTGGAAAACAGTTTGTTGACATTTCTCTTCTGCCAAACATGGTTTCTTCTTCCCAGGAGTCAGTTTTATTGTTTGCTACTTTAAAAGAGCTTCGTCCATTGTTATCTTTATGATATAAGAGGTCTTAATGCGTCTTATGGGCAGTCAGGCTACAATGAGCATGCTAATGATAGATATGGGAGTTAATGTTTCTGTAGCCTGTTGCTTAGCTTTTGTTTTGTTTTGTTTTGTTTAAAAGTTTGATGCTGAACTCACAACCTTTCTCCTTCTGGCTCTGCTAACATGAGCTACGTAGCAATAGCAAAACTTATGCTTCTTTTAACGTAAAATATAAATGTTAGCTTTCAATGGTTAGCTAGGGTATTTATGCAAAATAAACGCTGTCTTGGCATCCAAACATTCCTGCTAATTAGTTAGCGAACAACTGCGAATGCTAATGATGTAGCAAAAGCAAAACTTAGGCTTCTTTACACATAAAATATAAACGTTAGCTGTTAATGGTTAGCTATTTTATGCCAAATTAATTTTGTTTTAGCATCAGAACGTTTTCTGCTAACGCTAATGTTAGCTATGTAGCAACAAAACTTACCTACGCTGTTCTTAAATAAAATGTGAAGCTTAGCTGTTATTTGTATGCTATTTTATGTCAATTTTAACATTGCGTTTGCATTAATTTTGGGGATTTTGTTTTGCTAACATGTTAGCTGCTGCTGCCCCCTAGTGGCCAACAGGGAAGGAGCAGTCTAATTCTTAAAATCCCAATCAACATGTCGCTTATTTTTCCCAACATATTTGTTTGTTTGCTTTTTTTTTAACCCCCTTTCTCGTTTCTTTAATCAGCTTAAGTCTAATTTAAATCTGAATCCCTTGTTTGCCATTAATTACAGTTGATTAAGTAATTGATGGATGGGTTTTGTTTCAGCACTAATCTGAGCAGCATGAGACACATTAGGGTTACACCAAATCTGTCATTTAAAGAGCATGTTTTTCTGGAACTACTTTCCATTGGGTGTTCTTTTTTTTTTTTTAGTTTATTTAAAAAGATCCCGGGGGACAGTGAACTTTATTGACACAGTGGGACCATCTGCCCGTCAGTAGCTCACAGCCAAATCTGTTAACGCAGAGCGGCTCTGGCACTAATTCAGCTGTAAATTGGGACACATGTTAAAAGGGTTTCTTTCTTTTTTTCCCTGGATTGGATAAGAGCTTCTCTTCTCTTCAGGCGATGCGCGCGGACCCACCCACCCCATCCAAAAATCACTTTATCCCGGGGTCCGTCCTTCAACTTTTTTTTTTTTTTTTTTTTGCAGCAGTGACATCTAGATTGCGAAGGGGGATTAAAGATTAGGATCCGGAACGGCACGGCATGGCACGGCGGAGAGCTGATGCATAATTAACTCCAAGACGCACGGAGGACTGGAGTAATTCCTCAGTCGCGTTGGATAGATAGCTACTCCCCGTCAAAGTGGCACAACGTGGGCGGCGCGTCAAGGAGACGGTCTATAGGCTCCCACCAGCAGCACCACCACCACAGCACCAGCAGCAGAACCACCACCACAGCAGGAGTAAGGAGCTGGATATGCAGCAGCAGGGGGTGGGGGGACATGACGGTGTAGCTCCGGGTAACCTGCGCAGTAAACCATGCGTGTGAGGAGAAGAAGAGGAGTTTCGCTCCGGGGCCGGGCTTGAAGGGTACGGGTGTACGGGGTTTACAGGGCTTTTACACGGCGGCGCAGCGCGGCGCGTTGGAGCCGGCTGATGGTGCGCGTCTCTCCGCGGTGGATTCGGTTTCCAGTCCGGTAACACAAACTGACCGGAGCGACTTCATTAGAGCCGCGTGTTCAACCCGAGCCGAGCCGGGAGAGAGAAGCAAGGAGAGGAGAGGACACTTCATCACCCCGGAGGCTGCTGGATGAAATGTTTGCGCTCCCGGGCTTTTCTTTTTCTTTTTCTTTTCTATTGAATTACCGTAATGGATCATAACCTCTGACATCACCACCGGACTGAGGCTTCTTCATCTCCAACAACAGAAAACAGCAACAGCAACAACATCTTTGGCACCATCAAGGAAAGATAGAACATTTCTGTGTTGCTGCGACTTTTCTGGGATAGTGTGTGTGTCTGTGTGTGTGTGTGTGTGTGTTGTGTGTTGTGTGTGTGTGTGCAGAGCAGGATTTCATCAAGTCACCAGAAGAAGAAGAAAATTAACGACACACATGAAAATTATGTGAAAAATAAAGGAGTGGAAATGCGTCGCAAATGCTTCTTTCTGCTTGAGGTAAGTTCTGGCTTTTTTGACCTCCTCCTCCTCCTCATCTTTCATCCCATCATCTTCTCCTTCTTCATCTTCTTCTTAGACATTTAATTAAAAGAAATATTTCTCTCAATAGAAGCTACTGGATCTGTCTTATTCTGGCGGATTGCAGCTGAGTAGATATAATCTTGATATGAAGGGATTTAACACACTATCCTCCCCTCCAGATGTCAGTTTTGGATATTGTCTCCATGTCAGAGAGACAACATCCACTTAAAGCAAGCAAGAAAGAATAAATCCTGCTGCCTCTCTTCTGCAAAAAAAAAAGGGAAGGTTTTGAACCAGGACAGTAATCCAGAGGGAGACTTATCTTTTCTATTTCCCACCTTCCCCACTGGAGCTTTGAGAACAATCTGCATCATATTAGTTCATCCAAGTGCTGAAGCTGCAAATGCTGTGTTTACTTGTAAACACAGGAACATGAACCAGGACTCACGGGTTAAGATGGCATGAGAAATAAAACACACACACCAAGAAAAAAAAGAAGGAAAACAACATGATTCCTCCTCTTCGTTGGGACTCGGAGGAACCAGGATTTGTGACACTGAGGATTAAAGAGAGTTAATTAACGCAGCAAGTGCACAACTGCCCCTTCACACCTCCACTTTCCCACTTCCACTTGGACAAAGTTGAGGCTTAAGTTCGTGTTTTCGCTGTCGTGGAAGATCCATTATCCGATCCCCTCTCTCCGAACACAGAGGGGATTTAACAATAGGAAGCCTGGGATTCGTTGCACTCGACGATGACAACGACGATGCCTGAGGTGAATTACTTCATCTGCCTCCTCCCGCCTCATTGTGTGAGGAAAACTGTCGCACTAAGAATAGTAGAGAATCCTCTGAACCTTTTTTTTTTTTTTTTTTTGAAGCCCCCCCACCCACCAACCCCCCCACCAACACTACACCACCACCCTCTGCTTTCTATTCGTGTCCACATTGTTGTGATTTAAGAGCTCGCTGGGCCCCCACTGCCTCTGCAACTCACATATCACATGCCTGCTCTGCTCTGCTCTGCTCTGCTCTGCTCGGGTCACACCACGAGAACCAGAGGAACTGGACCTGAATCCATCGTATACTATAGGTTACTACGACGACAGCAGGCGGATGAGTCACGCTTTCAACATCTTTTTTTTTTTTTTTTTTACCTGATTAAATATACAGAATAGTTGCAGCTGGTTATAAAGACGGGAGCTATTTTTAGCTGCTTTTTTACTGCAGGGCGGGTTGTGAGCCAACATTTATCTTATTGATTAAATGATGAAGAAAAAAAAAAGAAAAAGAAAAGCAATATTTCCATCTCAAAGTACAGAACAGGAGTAGATGCACTTTGCTTCTTCCCATTTGCTGCTGAGAAATACTGGATAAAACACTACACTTGTGCATAATGAGTGTTATTTCTGGCCTCCCCTCTGAAGCATAATGCATTATCAAGTCAATTAAGTCTTTGACCCTGATGCCTGTCGGACACTTGTGAGGTAGTTTTGAGGTGTTGGCCCTCTGTGAAAAACAAAGTGCTGCATGTGTTTATTCTCACTGTGCATCAGGGAGACCGACGATTATTAGACTTTTAACCTTGAAGACATCGGTCGGATAATCACAGGTGATTAGATGAATCAGAAACATTTGTTTTGTGTGAAAACCTAAGAGTTATACTGTTGCCTGTCGTAAAAAACCAGTCTGAATAGAGTGGATTATAAGCACTCAGCTTCCCTGTGGTGTGATAAAACCACAAGTTATTGAGAGATGAATAGATTCGCCCCCCGGAGGTGAACACATGGGCCAGAAACCTCCTTAAATGACCAGATACTTAAAAACTGAAGCGATTTAATCAAACAGGAAGTTGAATAATCTTAATGCGGCATGAAATAAGTTTCTCCAGACTCTAATTTCGGCAGAAATCTCTTTTTTTTTTATAACAGTGGAGATCTTTGCAGCTCCACAGATGCTGCTGCTGCTGCTGCTGCTGCTGCTGCTGCTGCTCACTCATTTATGCATCAGTAATAATGATCATGTGAAAGGCTATTTTTGGCGTTTTTCCACTGCTGGCACTTTAAACGCAGGACTTTTACTTTTAATGAAGTGTTTTTTTACTCCTTCACACATAGTTTAACACTTTTATCAAAGTAAAGCAGCTGAGATCTTCCTCCAGCAGTGCAAGGGAGGGAGAGAAAAAACGCAGCTCCCTGGTGAAATCCTTTGGCAAATTAGCGGCTTGTTTTATCCTGCTGTGTACATTTGTGGCTGTCAGCAGCCGTCGAGCTTTAATTACCTGGGAGGAGGTGGACAGCTGGTACAGTAGGTTACCCCGGCCTCTGATATGATACCTGCTGCAGGATTCATCGGGCGTGAAGCGAAGCGTCAGGAACCCTCCTCTGAAAATCTGGGGCATCCAGCGTTTTATAAGATGTGACTACGTTTCACTGCCGCTGTTACCGGCAGGTACGAAATGTGCCTTTTGTACAAAAAACAGGGCTTTTTTTTTTTTTTTAATGAATTACAATCCTTTTAGTTTTCTGTCTGAAAGATGTGAAAAGGTGCACAGTTCCAGCTGCTGAGTTATTGATGAGTTCAGGAAGATGAAACGCTGGGTTTTTATGGGGATGCGGCGTCCGCTGGGATAAAGGACAACAAGCTCCGGGGTCAATTAGGAAAGGTTGTCTCTCTTTTTTTTTTTTTTAGCCGAAACAAGGAGCTAAGCTGCTGACATTTTACAGTCTTTGTGGTCTTTTGTGCCTCATAAAAAAAGCCTCTGACAGATGCTGCCTGTGTGCCAGCCCAGCAGCAGCAGCGGTGGCGGTGGCGGTGGCGGCGGCGGCGGTTCAGTGTTTCCACATGCAACCTGAAGCACATTCAACTTGGATGTTTGTTCCAACCTTCGACGGACGGGGACGGGGGGGTGGGGGGTGGAGGGGGTTTGGACTCATTCCAGATGTCACTCATACAGAAAGAGAGGAAGAAAAAAGCAGAACGAGAACAGGAATCCAGTGGAGATCAAAGTGAAATGTGTGGATGAAATATTAATCTGTGAACCGTGACCTCGGCTCGCCGTGTTGTCACCTAAATAAAGGCGCTGTGATTCCTGCACACAGACACTTAATGTCACGCACACACGACATCCACGTCCTGAGCTGCTGCTGTAGTTTGAAAATGATGTGCATTATTCACTGCCCCCCCCCTTCGGCCTCTGCCTCTGCACATTCGTCCTCTAGCTTCAATTTATCATTACAGCCTCTCTCATTAAGAAAGACGCTAATCAGTGATGTCTTGTGCCTTTTTTATATTTTATTGGAGTATTCGTATTCATATCTGTAAACATGCGAGGCTGTTGACAGGCAGAGAGATGATTAGAGACTACAAAGTGCTCCCAAGAATTAGGAGCGGCGCATTAGCGGAGGGGAGTTGTTAATACATGCATCTTCTGCTCAAGGGCAGCGCCAGTCTTTCAGTTCGATTCAGCACAACTTCATCTGCTCCGTTCGCAGGGGAGTTTAAAAAAAAAAAAAAAAAAGAAAAGCAGAGCAGTTGGCAAACGACATGCAGTGTTTAATCTGATGAATCCTGACCTATCTCTCTCTCTCTCTCTGTGTGTGTGTGTGTGTGTGTTTGCAGGTGTGTGCCATCGTGAGCCTCCTGCCGTCGGCCTCCGTGGCGGATCTGACATGTGAAGCTCTGCTCATGCTGTCAGGGAATTTCTCGTGTAAGTTGCAGACGGCCGCGGTCTGTCGGTCTGTCGGAGGAGGAGGAGGAGGGAGGAAGATGTTTACCACGAGGCTTTTAAAAAAAAAAAAAAAAAAAGAGGAGAGAGCGCTTATAAAAACCAACCTGAGAATTGAAGCTGATCCGCTCGAGATTGAATTGATGTTCAGTCTTTTTCCATCTCTCGACGGGAGCCGCTAAATGCCAAAGCCTCGTCGTCCGTCACAACTTTCCCCTTGTGGATATTGGCAAACTGTCTTTTCCTATTATTCCATTTGTGTGCAGACCTCACAAGCACAGTAACAGCTGGTTAAACTTAAACGCGCACGCATCTCCTCATTACGTGGCCTGCAGCTCCGGCCCCATAAAGATGTCTCAGGTAGCTCTGTGGTAATAACAAAGCTCTCTGTGTTTAAGACGCTGTCACGCCGCTGCCGTGATGAATCCCCCCCGCACCGGAGAGCCGCAAACGACTTCCTCCTTTTATTGATCTAGGTGTCGATTATCGGTGTTGTTGACCCATCGATTAATCATTCAGTCTCTGAAAGGTTGAGGGAACAGACCGAGGTGATGCACTCAGAAGCTGAAATATTTAATTTACAGTAATACGAAGGCCAGACGAAGCTGCAGGAGCTCATATTCAAGAAGCAGGCACCAGATTTCTTTACCTGTCAACACTCCTGGCTTTTTCCAGCACTTCAGCACAATCTCCTGCTTTCATCACGCAATCCTGAATTTTCCACGGCCTTCAACCTTTATTAAAAATAATCACCATCCATACGTTTTTATGTTGCCAGCCTTTGTGTATGAAGCACAAAGTAGAAGTAAAAAAAAATCTGTACCCTTCTGTTTCCACAACCTGGCAACCCACACACAAAAAAAACGTACGACTGAAAATAAAGATGGACGTACGAGACGTCGACTTTAAGTTTGGACGATGTCGTGATCCCAGTTGGATCCGACGCTGCTGAGCTCACAGCGAGTACAACGACGGGTCTGTTCTGGGCTGTGGCAGGTAAACATTAACCCTCGAGTTGCTCGGAGCGACCACGCCATCGACTGTGCAGAACTTTGAGCCTTAAGGTCGTTTTACTCCGGAGGAAATGAAATGACGAATAAAAGACAAAACAAATCAGAAGTTTCGCCTCTCGTCCGGTGTTTCTTTGCCTTCACGTATTCAGTTTGTTTACGTTATCCAAACCTGCCGCGCTGCCGTCGTCTTGTTACCAGCTCTACTCGCTCCAACTGTCTGATCTCTGTGCTGAGACGAGACGGGGAGGTGAGCGACGCAGGTCGTTGACGTGATGTGGGTTCAAACATGGAGACGTTTTCCTCGTTCTGGTTGAATTCGTTCTGAATGAGTCTTTCAGGTTTTAACTGTTTACATGTGATGTGATCTAATCTAATCTGGTGTTTACATGAGCCTCTGCATTTATTCAGAACGGATTCATACAGCTGTGTGACCAGAGCAACCCGACAGGACGCGCTGGACTGAATTACTTTAACCTTTGTTTTGTCGGAGTCCGGTCGGGTTCAGGCCCAGAATTAACGCTAGTGAGACGAGTCCAGGCTTCAACACCTGCAGGTCCGGTCGGATTTTAACGCTCAGGCCTGTTGAGAACTCTAGAAATCCAAACATCCTGCGACTGATCACAGATCAGATCTATAGTCTCATCAGATCAGCAGTTGTTCATCGTTTTCACACTTTCATTGAAGCTTTTGCATGTGAAGAAACGTCGACACGAACAAAACCAGACAACATTCAGTTTCACCGTTCACACAACACAATTTTCATTTCTTTCGGTTTAAGAAAAGGTTTATTCCACCTCTCCGTCTGGTCCTGTTTTTATTCTGATTGAGCTGTTTTTCATTCAGTTTGGACTCTAAACCAATTCTAATCTAATCTAACATTTGGCTCCATGTAAATCAACCTATTGTTGTCACAAAGTTGTGTTGTGTAGAGTTGTGACATACCTCCTTTTCCATGCAACATGATTGGTTGGTTTATGCATTTAGTTGCCAGTGAAGGCTTAGAAAAATCAACCTCACTCCAAAAGAGAAAACTCCATGATGCCCCGTTCCGGCTGCGTCACCATCGCTGTCTTTGTGAAAGGACTCATGATGAAAAAAATGACAAATCTCCAGTGTGTAAGGGCCTCTAATAGAATCTAAACAAGCAAATTATATAAAAATACACCCTGAAAATGACCAAATTGAACACAACTCAACTCTTCTTCCACGCCTGCAGCTCGTGCATCAAACTAAAGCTGAACAGAGACGTCAGAGACACTGTTTACACTTCATACCTGTCTCCAGATCAGAAAAAAACACACAGGTTATTACTCAGTGTCGGTGTCAGTGATCTGTCTGACCGCTCGTCTCCTTCAGATCTAAAGCACAAACACGACACTTGACCTCGTCTCAAGGTCCAAATGAGAACACGCTGAACAATCAGGATCAGATCACATGTGGATGACGCGGCTGTAAAAGTAGAAGAGTCGGACGTAACCGAGGGATTAGCAGCTTCATATAATTAATGATTCCTCGTCACCGGTGCTAACAAAGTGCTGCTAATTGGAGCATTTAGTGTCCGTGGTTAAACCAAAGAGCTGGTTAAAGACGGAACAAAACAGATGAAGTTTGGTTGAGAGAAACTAAACCTGACAGATTTGTGTCTTTATTCAATTACAACATCACACGACGTCTTTATTTTCAGAGCCGTTCGCTGTCAGGGAAAAAAAAAAGTAAATCTATGTCATTGTCAGACGTCTGAACAAACGGTTCCTCCACAGCTTAATCCGCTCTTTTTGTACTTTGGATTAATTCATTTTCTCTGGCGCCTCAAACAAACAAACAAACAAACAAACAGGTGCGAAAACACTGGTTTAAAAATAAATAAAAACAATGCATTAGAGTTAAGCGCCCACTTTTGCCTCGCGGAGGAGCCTCGTTTCTGGATATTTTCATCTAAATCTTGTTGTGTTATTAAAGGAATAATAGCCCTCCCTCCCCCCGACCGCCCCGGGGGCACGTCCACATTCATATTCACAGCTTACCGTCCTGTTATTGCTCGGGGAAAGGTCTGTCACCAATGTTTACTGTTGCCCTTTAATGCCTCACCCTTTGTCGCCGTTAAGCTGAATCTAATGAGATTTCAAAGCCTCTATTAAAAGTGCGCAAACAAAGATCTCAGGTTATTGATGGATCTCTCTCTCTCCTCCTGGGTTTTACAGTGCAGTCCCTGGCCGCCACCTGGAACCAGACGCTGCTCAACGCCACCACCAGCCAGTGGAGCGGTGAGTAGTCGGGAAATCCCGGAATAAAAAAAAAAGAAAGAAAGGGTATATTTTAATCCAGCTTTAAGGCTTATACATGTTTATATATCAATAAAGTCAACAATGCAACTCGATTGAAATGTTTTAAAGGGATAGTTCAACATTTTGGCAAATTGTCCCATAATCCCTATAGCAGTAGGTTCGTTACCTTTAATTGTCGGTGCAAGCTGCTTTTAGAATGGCGGAGCAGAGCCGTGAGCCGTGATTTCTTGGTTTCCCTCATCAAACTCATCAAATACACAATCCAACAACTCCACAACACTCTGGTGGACAAGTTGTGACCTGCACATTCACCACGCTATGAGATAATGGAGTTGTTTTAGAGGGAAATGCAGAGACTGTTGATGAAAAACTGTCCCTGAAGGCAACGTGCATCAGAGGTTTTGCATGAATTTCCCTCTAAAACAACTCTGTGTGGTAACGTTGTGTTATTATCTCATAGCGTGGTGAATGTGCAGGTCACAACTTGTCCACCAGAGCGTTGTGGAGTTGTTGGATTGTGTATTTGGTGAGTTTGATGAGGGAAACCAAGAAATCACGGCTCACGGCTCTGCCCCACCGTTCTAAAAGCAGCTTGCACCGACAATTAAAGGTAACGAACCTACTGCTAGGATTATGATTATGGAAATGGGCCAATTTGTCAAAATGTTGCACTATCCCTTTAATGTTATGAAAGGAGGATTAAAACAACGATTTCCCCCACATTAATCAAACCGTGACACATTGAAGCAAAGTAAAAGTAATAAAGTTCAACCTCGGCTCATCAGAGCGTCCTGACGGCCGTCACACCGTATCATCCTGACATTTCTCCAAACTCGCTTTTATAAAGTAGCAGATAAATAACTTGACCTGCGCTACACTGCAGTTAAACAGCGAAGTAATGGACTTTAAAACCGTGACTTTGGCCTCTGTTACGCTCAAAATATCTCTACACATGCTCTGCAACATCCAGCAGTCGACGGTTGCACTCGGGGGGCCTAGAGCTGTAGAGCGTTATTTAGAAAATGACCGGAATTCTCCTTTAATTGACTGACCATTTCCTGGGATTAAAAAAAAAAAGAAAAAAAACGAAGGGTCTCAGGGACATTTTTCTGTTTTCTGATTATTTTTTGTTGTTTACTGTGCAGTTACAGCAGCACAGAGTGAAACGGGAGAGTTGTTGTGGAATACCCCACGAAAAAAACCACGAGGGAGGGAGGGAAGGAGGGAGTTAGATCTGAACTGAGATTATGTGGAACCGAACATCAAAGACGAGAAGAGAGGAGAACAATGCTGGAAATAGAAAGTGGCGTCGAGCCGCGGGAGTCGACAGCGAGCAGCAGAGTAATCATTAAGAGCCTCGTGTGCACAAACGGCTTATTTACTGCCAACATCATCGGAGCATTATCAGAATTTCACCGCGGCTATATGTAGTCCTGAGCCACGCCAGGAATCTGTGTCTGTGTCTGACCTCTGTGCCCTCCCCTCCCCCCTCCCCCCTCTCCTCCCCCCTCCTCCCTCCATCCTCCAGGCTCGGGCCTCTACTGTGACACCTCCATCGATGGCATCGGCACCTGCTGGCCCAGGAGCAGCGCCGGCCAGATGGTGTCACGACCCTGTCCGGAGATGTTCTACGGTGTCAGATACAACACCACCAGTAAGTCCTCACACACACACACACACAAACACACACTGTACGCACACACCAGCTCCTGCCAGCGAAAAAACCAGAAACAATAGATTAAAAACCAGATTTAATTTGCTTCCCCCAACATCCTCTATCCGTCTCTCTCCACCCTCCTGGGCAAATCCTGTTTACGTAATTGTGTTTACAGAAATTAACATGAGCATACAAATTAGTGAGAGACACAGAAGAGTGGAGGGGGGAGAAAAAAAAAGAAAAAGAGACACGTGTTCACAAAAGTAGGGCTGCGGCAGATAATAATAAAACACAATGAAGCGCTATAGACGACAAGAAGAAAAAGAACAAGAAGAAGAAGAGGAGTGGAGCGCCCGCTGTGAAAAACGAATGTGTCAGGATTTACATGGTTGGAGAAGGACGGCGGGATAATGTCACACAAACCTCTGAAAGCTGCAGCTTAAGCCTGTTCAATGAGGGAGTCTATTCCTTCTTAAATTTCTTAATCGCTGCCCGTCAGAGCCGCGAATTCCAGGTCACAGGAATCAATAACCTGATTTATATTTACGCCCAAGTGTCTCTGTAGATATTTTATAAAAAAATAAAAAAAATCTTGATTTATCGGGCCAGGAGGCTGGAGGGGGGGGGGGGAGAGGAGGAGGGAGCAGGTTTTGTGTGAGAAGCTCAGATTTATGGTCCGGAGTCGCAGCGTTCTCCATCTTTCTTCCTCGCTGCCACGCTGGTTCCTCTGAGGTCGAAGTGTTGATCTGAAACTGAGGAGGAAATTGTTTTGCTCTGTCAACGACTGGACGTCTCAGTGTTTTTTCCAGATGCATGCGACATGACATAGTGTCTGTTTGTCACATTCCCCAGATGTTGAACCCTGGACTCAATCTTTAATGTTGCTTTTTTGGTTATTTTTTATTTCCTGAAAGAGGAACTCTCCAGGTCTGGTGTTTCCTCCTCTGTGTCTCTAACCCTCCTCTCCCCCATGTGCACTTGTTTCCAATGAATCTATATCTGTCCACAACAAGAGGTTACGGGTTACGGTTGCGCGTTACGTTTATGTGGCGGTGCCGCAGAGACGAGAGCTGGGACACCAGGTCGGAGGCTCTGATCTTACACGTTTGGTTTCCAGCCAAGAGACGCTACAGTAGGTGGAAGGCAGAGAGCCTCCATTCTCCCTGGAACTAGTTAAAAGTCATTGATTTAACCAGCACTAGGACTCTGGAGCTGGTTAATTAAGGTAAAAATCCTGCAGAGTTCCTCTTTTCTGCAGTAGACACCAAATAAAAAGTAAACAACCACCATTAATATAAAAAAAGAGAGGAAGAACGAATCCAAATGTTAATTGTTAGACGTTGTAATTATAAACACAGAGCTCAGCGGTGATTCGGAGCCAGAACTGAGTGTCATTATTTATCCTGTGATGATATAACAAAAACACGATAAATTTATAATTTTTCTGAATCAGAACGGCTTTAATTGCCGAGTAGTTTTTACTTTTTTACCAAAAACAACAACTACAAGGAAGACAGATTGTTTATGAACAAAAAGGGAGGAAAAAAGGCAGGAAAAGTACAATCACGTCAAATCAGGAAGCCCCAGTCGTCATGGTAACCCGATATGTCCTTCACGCTGACCGGCCTGCAGCCTCAGTCGCAGCCGTCAGTCAAGTTTACGAGGGGTCAGAGTTCACTGAGCCTCGTTGACCCTGGTTTGACTTTTCCTCCGGTTACGCCGCAACGTTAACATTTGAGTTTTTACTTCATGTTTTAATGCAGAACGACAACGACGACGACTGACAGACCCACAACAGCTGCGAAAGAATGGAAAATTATAACAACAAAAAGACACAAATCTAATGCAAAACATTCAGATTCCTCTCTGTTGTTCAATATTTAGCTGCATTTTGTGTTTATAGCTACTTCTAGCATTTAGTTTAACTTCTCATATTTACAGACCATTAGAAATAATAACAGTCAATTTCATAGTAATGTCATGTTTTTGCTAAAGGCAAGATTACACATGGGTGATTCTCATGAAATCAATGGTTTGCCATGTCCATGGTCTTTTCAAAATAAAAGTTAGCATGTATTTAAGTAAATAAAACATAATATTGAAGATAAAAAGGTGCTCTTTAATGTACAATAAGTTATTTATCAATAACAATTAACAATTTTTATGTTTTAGTACATTTTGAGCTTAAATTCTCATTACCGCAACACGTCCACATTCATTT
The DNA here is from genome assembly GCA_030347415.2 of Decapterus maruadsi. Classification (NCBI taxonomy): domain Eukaryota; kingdom Metazoa; phylum Chordata; class Actinopteri; order Carangiformes; family Carangidae; genus Decapterus; species Decapterus maruadsi. The sequence continues at coordinate 2,618,936 of CM064888.1, read as the reverse complement.
CTATGGACTTTCAATTGAATTTTATATTTAATAAACTCAAAAAAAATCTTTAAAACTTGAATAATATTGTTAATTTATTTGTGTAATCATGGAAATAATGATTAATTATATAACTTAATTTTCAAATTAATGTTTTTTTGTGGAAAAACCTGATGTCCATTGATGCAGTTCTCATCCTCCGCAACACTTTTCACCGTCCCGTTAAGGCTACAGTATTTCTTCAATAAAGTTTTGGTATCCCATGATGCATCACAAAGAAGACAAGCTACAAGATGTCTACAAGGTAGGTTCAGTCACCTTAAGGCTTCACACTTAAAAGTTTAAACTTCCCTCTTCAGACCTTGTACACGACAAAATTGATTCTCATTACCGAAACATGAAGTATTACTCGTTCTAAAAAGTTTTGATCATCAAAATCTGATCAATACAAAGGTAACTAAGTTCTTAACATGGTCATGACATTTTTTTGCTGATGTCATCATGGCTTCTCCATTGTTAGCAAGAAAATGCTAACTCCTTCATCCTCCGCAACACAGTTCTCATACACCGCAACACTTTAATGGGGGTTTCGGTATATGAGAACTTAAGTTTCGGTGATGAGAATTTGTTAGCAGTTCAACATAGTGTTTGTTACATTGTAATTACATAGTAATAATTGTGATTTACACTTAAGTGTTCACATTGTTATTACATAGTAATAACAAAATGTAGGCTATTACATTGTAATAACAAAATGTATTACATAGTAATAAGAGAATGTATTGCATAGTAATAAGAAAATGTATTGCATAGTAATAACAAAATATATTACATAGTAATAACAAAATGTGCATCATGAACACTTGATTTTAATGTAATTGATTAACCTGTATTTTTACTTTGTCCTGTTTCATTGCAGACAGTCAACCACTGAGAAAAAGAAAGCGTTAGCAAAGGCTAGACTAGAAAAATTCAGGGAAAAGATTTACAACAACCCAGACCTGCTGGAGGAGTACAGAAGAAAGGAGAGAGAAAGGTTAGGGGTTGGGCATGGTACAGATAGAGTCAGTGATATGCTAGTCTATAGGAAGCCTGATACATAGCCATTAAATTGATAGGATGTTTATATCTGTGTCTTGTACACACACACATTATAAGCCATTCAGTCCCTCCTGTCCTGTACAGTAACACACACACATACACACCAATCCATAGTTCCCAGTGTAGCCACAGAGTACATTTTCCCTAATTCTATGTCATGTTTCCTTTTCATTTCTAGATATCAAAAACGAAAACAAACTGGCAAGATAAAAAAAACTGAAGATCTTACCAGCAAGCAACATGAAAGGAAAAAAAAGCAATGGAGAGAAAATTCAGCCAGGCACTATATGAAAAAGAAAACACTGAATGCCATCTTGGACTTGACCCCAGCCTCCATCAATGATGATGCACAGCAAGATGAAGGCCTACCCATACCACCAAGCCCACCAAAACTGCCATCACCAGAGCAGGCGTCCACCCCCAAAACCACCCCGAAGGTAGGAAGAAAGAGGAAGCCTACTATAACCAACCTCAGGTCAAAACTGAGAGAGGCTAAAGACAAACTTCAAATTCAGTCACGAAAGTATGCTAACCTAACAAAACAATTGAAAAGGCTACAAGATAAACTAAAAAAAAAAGGAGCAGCCCCTTTGAGTGCCACTGCGAAGAAAACAACCCACCTGAGTAAGCCCAAGACCCTGCCCAACAACAGCCAGAGAAAATTGATGGGGCATGTTGTCAGTCGTTTCCTGCACCAGGACGACAACTCAAAAATCATCAATGGAAAAAATGGGGAAATCCGCAAGAAAGGGCAAGTGTTTAGAAAAAGGGCACTGACCGACACCATGGAGAGACTTCATCATAAATTTCTCAGAGAGCATCCTCGCCACAAACTCTCAAGGGCTCAGTTCTGCAGACTGAAGCCCTTTTGGATTGTAAGACCCAACGTTTCGCAGAGAGAAACATGTGCCTGCAAAATGCATGAGAACTTCCAATTCAAAATCAAGAAGCTGCATCAGCTTGGGATTGTTAACACACTATCCACAACTGAAATAGTTGAGTCCTGTGTCTGTAGCTCAAGCGATATGGAATGCATGTATCGAAGGTGCATTCAATGCCAAGGTAAAACCTTCCCTACAGCTCTTGATCTGTCAACTAAAGACAACATCATTTCCTGGGACCAATGGGTTACTCGACAGTAAAAATAACAAAAAAAGGAAAAGATGGCTCACTTGAGGAGACAAATGCCAAAAACACAGCACTGGAGAAGACACACACATCCATTGAAAAACTTGTTGACCTCACTCAGGAGTGTGTCAACAAACTTACCATTCACGTGTATAACATCCAGCACCAGTTCCAGAGAATGAAATCTCTGAAGGAGAGGCTGACTGAAAAGGAGGTGGCCATTCATATTGATTACAGTGAAAACTATGGCTGTAAGTATAGCACGGAAATAAAAGACACCCACTTTGGTGGCGGGAATGAGCAAGTCACGCTCCACACTGGGGTCAGATACCTAAGTGGGGGACGTGTGGAGTCATTTGCATCACTGTCAGCATCCCTAAGGCATGATGCCATTGCAACGTGGGCTCACATCGATCCAGTGCTCAGATCCATCCGGGAGGAGCACCCAGAGGTGAAACACATCCATTTCATTTCAGATGGACCCACCTTACAGAAACAAAACAGCGTTCTATCTAGCCTCAACAGTGCCATTCATGAGAGGGTTTGAATATGTCACCTGGAACTTCTCAGAGGCCTCTCATGGCAAGGGTGCCCCTGATGGGGTAGGGGGTGCGCTCAAGAACCTAGCCGACCGGCTTGTTGCTTATGGAACTAGCATCCCAGACACCAAGACACTACATTCTGAACTGGCAACACACTCGGCTGTAAGGCTGTACCTGGTGACAGAGGATGACATCTGTTCAGCCCAGGAGTTGATTCCTCCATCCCTCAAAACCATACCTGGAACAATGAAGATTCACCAGGTAGGTCCATACAACATGAGCTTGAACAAGTTTAATTATCAGAAATTGGCTCAAAGCTACACTTTGTTAGTTGACAAAAGTGAAAGTACGTGAACCTCCGCTTAGCTCCACACACACAAGGATACGCATGTTCACACACATAAGACAAACGTAACAACCGGAGACTCCAAAACAATTTCACGTCTCTCTCAGCGTGTGTTTGTGTGGGGAGGGGAGCTGACAGAGGTTAATAGAGGGACTTGAGGGTGTATTGTCTTGAAATTTCCAACTAAATCGCATAATTTACTTTACAATCACAATATAGACTGTTCCAGAAAATATGACTGAATGATTGTTACAGACTGAAGTTCTCAGGCCTTTATGTGTGTCTTTGTTATTGTTAAGCTGCTATATAAATTGAAACTATTATTATTGTTATTATTATTATTATTATTGAAGTTTGAAATTGATTGATTCATAATCCCCAAACACTTTATTTCCCGTTTATAGCTGACATCTACAAAACCAGGTGTTGTTCAGACCCGGGACGTGTCGTGCTTTTGTGGCATTGGATGTATGTGCTTTGCCCCAAAAGCGTTCTCCTTCATAGAAGAAGAGAATGAGCCAGAGAAGGAGAATGTAGAGCCAGGACCTGTTTTGGAGGTGGGGAAGTGGGTCCTGGTAGAGTACGATGGAGAGTTGTTTCCTGGCACAATCACACAGGTATGTAGGCCTAGTACTAGTTTTAGATGTACAGTGGGCTACTATTATTGTTAAATCCTGAGTCCTGTTTTATACTATTTGTTTTTTTGCAGATTGTAGAAGATCAATATGAGGTGGACACCATGAATTGTGCTGGGAAAATAAATTCTACATCCCATCATTGAGGTTCGATGGAGAGAGGGTCTGGTATTTCATGGATGACATAAAATGTGTCATTCCAGAGCCCCTTCCCACCACATCCTCGGCACGCCATTTCAGTGTTGCAGCAGACATCTGGGCGAGACACACTAAGAAGTGTGTCTGAATTAATGTTTTGTGTTAATGTTGTATGATGCAGGGTTCCTTATTGCATTTTGTATTGGCTGAATTTTTTAATAGAATAACCTTGAATTTGAACTTCAATATGAATTGTAAGGAGGTGAATAAAAGCACCACCACCTTGATGGGCACCACCTAATGGTCAGTTTTGGTGCTGTTTGTGGTTGTTCTTTGTTGGTTGCGGTATGTGACAACTAGATCTCTTTTCTGAAAGGTTAGAAATAAAGACTGTCCAACCCAGATCCTGTGCTTCCTCGCCTTTTTCTTCTGTCTGTCTACCACCACACCAAAATAATAATAAAAAAACACACACAACGCAGAGGGCCTAGAATGACCCATGTCAGAGGGAGCTGACTTCAAGGGTTACATATTAAATAAATAGGTTTTTCAGAATTGGATAATTGGTTGTGTTACTTGAATTTAGCATATTTATTATCATTACCGAAATCATCAACCTCATTTCCGAAACCCATGTATCATTACCGCAACACATGGTAATTCCATGTTTATCTAATTAAGTGAAAAATTATAATTTGCCTCTAAATGAATGTCCATAATCTATTTCTTATGTTCTTTCAGGTGTACTATGTCTTTAAAAAAAAAAATCAGGTTTCCATGAAATATCACAAAAACGAGGTTGTCGATTGCAGCAGGTGTTGCGGTAATGAGAGTAACATGGCAAAATATTCTAAAAGTTATTATTTAAAGATATATATTATTTCACAGTTTCAAGTAAGTGAGTATGACTGTTAATAATCAGTTCTTAAAAGTGTGAAAATCTATGAGCTTTTCTTATTGTTTCAAGTTTTTAAGACTGTTGCGGTAATGAGAATTTTATGGACCTGTTTCAGAAAATATGTTCAAAAAGGTGGTAAATTGTAAATAAATATTTTCAAATTATTACTCCCACATACACCAGACCTGGCTTATTGTGCTTGAAAAGGAAATTTGTTAATGCAAGCCTGTTGAAAAAAATTTTGTTTGAAACTTTGAAAATCAAGATTTCATGAGAATCACCCACATGCTTTTCATGCTTTGAATTTTCTTGGAAAGGCCAAAGATTCCTTGGCAATTAACCATGAACGGGCTGTTTCTACGCAATCAATCATTATTTCTTGGCTATTTCGTGACATTATTGCGTAATTAACAGCCTGTAATGTTTTTGTTGTTTATTTCTACATCCAGCTGTTACACATGGATGTTATGTCAAAGACGGTTTAAAAAACAAGATGCTCCACTACGAGTCAGTTTCCTGTCTCTGTGTTCTGTGGGTGACTCCGCCCCCTTTAGCAGGCCATGACTCCGCCCCCTTTATGAGACCAGCAGACCGTGACTCCACCCCCTTTAGCAGACCAGCAGACCGTGACTCTGCCCCCTTTAGCAGACCAGCAGGCCATGACTCCGCCCCCTTTAGGAGACCAGCAGACCGTGACTCCGCCCCCTTTAGGAGACCAGCAGACCCTGGCTCCGCCCCCTTTAGGAGACCAACAGACCGTGACTCCGCCCCCTTTAGGAGACCAGCAGCAGCAGCAGGTCTGGAGTCTATTGACTCCAATGGGAGAAGTGAACGTGAGCTCAGATTATGGTTGTTTCTTTTGCTCCAGAGTCACTGAAATAAATGGACAAATTTCAGACAAACCAGGAGAAAATTAACCTCGTTCCAGACAAACCATTTCATATCATTGGTGTAGCTTATAGTGAGCCATCTTGTCATAGTAGAAGATCTTTGGTTATGTTTTTCTGCTCTGTTAGCTCCGTGTTTGGCCTCCTCTGGCTCCTAAAGAGGAAATATCCTCACTGTTTAGCTGCTAAACGCTGCACTTTGTGTGTGAGCTGTTTGTTGTTGCAGAGCAGATGTTACACAGGAGACAGAGGTTTACAGATGTTTTAATCAATGAGCAGCAGCAGAAGGTGTGGCGAAGCTACGATAAAGTAAAGCTGCAGCCTCGGCAGCACGGCGGCCCTGGAGACGTTGTTATCATGATGAATGTGGATGGTCGTTGCTGTGAGTGCGTAACGACGGCAGACCTTCAGCTCTGCAACACTTGTGCTGCTGCTTGTTTCCCTGCTGGACGTCTTAACACATCCAATGAGTTCCCACCTAGATCCTGAGACCTGATCCAAATCACATCAGGTCTCAGTGGTGGGCTGGTATCTGAGTGCATCACAGTGGACTCTCTCTCTCTCTCATGTGCGTCATCGTTATTACAGAAGAAAAATGTGTTTTTGCGGCAGACGGAGTGTGTGAACTGTGGATAATCAGGCTGCTGTCAGCGCTGCTGTTCTCTCTGCTCGGGTCGCTCGGGTCAAACACGTCTTAGATCGGCTCTAATTATCGTCCAGACTGTTTCTGTTGCAGCCTTTTTCGGGTTCCCATCAGATCACTGGATGCTCTTTCATTTAACTTCTGAAATGTTGAGATTTTATTTTGATTCTGCAGAAAACACGGTGGAGATAAAACATCCAGTGGGTTGGAATCGAGCTGCTGCTGCTGCTGACATCAGTTTGCAGGCCAGGCAGCAAATTAACAAGTGAGGCCGTGAGACCTTGAACGAATTAACAACCTACCTGCAAATGTCACCATCACTTAGAGTTGATGCTGCTGTGGCCTGTTACTCCTGACTCGCCCCTATACTCCACCAAAATGCAAATACAATAAACGCACCATACCTCCACTCTCCACTCCTCTGCACATAAATAAACTTGTAAAATAAGAAGCCCGTTAGTAATCGGAGGAGACTTTGATGCAATAGGACAAAACTGAGCTGCAGGAAGAGAAAAACTATGAGACGGAGCAAAAATAATGAGCTGAACCGCGATGACGATGATGATGATGGACAACCAGCTCACTGCAAAAACTCAAAATCTTCCCAAGAATATTTGTCTTATTTCTCATCAAAATGTCATTTCTAGTCAAAACAGATTTTTCTACTTATTTCAAGTGAAAATTTGTTTGAAACAAGTGAAAATGATCTATAAACAAGTTCATTTTTAGGTGATGAGTCTTATTTTGACTAGAAATTAGACATTTTGACAAGAAATAAGACAAATATTCTTGGAAAGTCCACGTCCAAACCTGCAGCTGCTCAGTTGAACCGTCAGAACTAGAATCTGATCTCCGCTGCAGAAACGACTGCAGTTCAGATTTGATTTTCAGGATTTAAGATCCAACGATTCCTCTTTTTTTAAAGAAATAACTGATGTGGCGTCGTATATCTCACTCTGCACAACCGTAAACAGAGAGACCATCGTCCTCGCTGCAGTGGCCCCATGCAGCCTCTTTCCCCATTTCCTGCCTCTCTCCAGCTGTCCGGTCAAAATAACCCCCCAAAAAAGTAATTGGTTTCATGGACACTGACCTTGCACTCTCAGAAATGAGAGTGTTATGAAACCTTGTCTGTTTACAGTTAAAGGGATACTTCACCCAACATCTATAATTCACCAATCATCTACTCACCGTCATGCCAAGGAAGGGTTTGGAGAACTTCCAGAGTCGTCAAAACGCTGTAGGAGTTCCAGTGGGGGGTCCGGCTGGCAACGGGTTTTCTTATAATGCTGCACGAGATTTGCTGTGGGATGTTCTTCCGTGTTTACATCAAACATCCAATGGTTTACAACGGCCAGCGAACATCTCACGGCAAGTCAACTGGGAGCTGCTGTTACAACGGAGCTAAAAACAGAGATCTCATTAAATTTTTACCAACAACTTTTTTCCATGTGGCGGCTTCAGGACACTTTGGTCAGTACAGACGAGCAGTATGGAGGAATCTGGATGTTTCATAGTGTGTGTTTTGGACGAAACTGAACTCTATCCGCCGCCATTATATGAAAACCCGTCACCAGCCGGACCCCCCCTGGAACTCCTGAAGAGTTTTGATGACTCTGAAAGTTCTCCAAAGCCTTCCTTGATGCATTATGGTGAATTATCAATTTTGGGTGAAGTATTCCTTTAAGTTAATTGACTTAATATTTCAGCTGTAACACAAAATATACCATAAAGTCAGAATTAAACGTTGCACAATCAAACAGATCAGATAAATCTCCGTAGTCCGCCTGGTTCTCACTTGACTGACCTCCCCGATGAAAAAAAAACACAAAGAAAACAACTTAACGTCACCACATAGAAACTTAACGAGGCTGAAAATGTCCAGATTTTAACAAAAACTAAAACTTTTTGCACGTTAAAATGTAGAAAAAAAGTGAAAACGTTTCCTCAACGAGATGAAGACGTGAACTCGTCGTGTTTTCACCTGCACGTCGACGTGTCAGAATGAGTCCAATAACTCATAACCACTGTTGTCCACATCAACAAACAGTGTGTGTGCAGGTAAACAGCTTCCTGGCACTGAGTCCTATCACACTGGGATCTATAGCGTGTGTCTGTGTGTGTCCGTGTGTGTGCGTGTGTGATGTGTATCTATCTATCTAGGCCACTGCAGCTCTGTGAAGGTAACGCAAACACCGCGAGGGGACGTACAGTAAACACAATTAAGTAAATTTACGAGATAAAAGCGAATGTGTTTCTTGGTAATTTAAAGTCTTAAAACCCCCACGGGCCCCCGAGGAGAGAGGGAGGGGGGCGGTGGGGGCGGTGGGGTAGAAGGAGAGAGCTTGGCTGTAATTCAGCCGCAGCTCACTGGTAATTTGACACTGCGAGGTTCATTTCACCTTCAGGATTAACATAATCTCTGTTCGAGTGTAGCCTAAAAGCTTTAAAAAGACTTCCCATCAGCTGACGGTGCCAACGAAGGTCAACGGAGGGGAGGGGGAGAAAAGGGGGTCGGCGTTGTGTTTGTTTTATGAATGAATGAACGAGTTCAAGGCGGATTGTTCACTGTATATCAGCATGGATTCATTACATATGTGAGATTTTGCACCCTACACGGTTAAAACCCTTCATGATCGTGGACGTTTCCAAAACGCTGTAACAAAAAAATAAACAAACAAAAACAAAACGAGGTCACCTGTCAGCTTCATCTGAAAGTTCAGATTGGAAAGCGCCTCCCAGTTTTTGTTTGAGGTTTATTGACTGTATAAAACCAGAGATATTTATTAGAGCGTAACAGTGGGAGGTGATGGGGCGACATGGTCCAATCAGCTGATATTACTCTACGTGATCATACTGTATTTTGGGGCCCAATGTATTAAAGGGATAGTATCATTTTTTTTAAAAGTGGGGTTGTATGATCTACAAATAGCCCCTAAGTACTTTAATTGCAGTAGAAGACTCTCTGCACTCCTCCTGTTAGCAACGCTAGCCCATAATAGCCCTGCCCAGAGATTTACAACATACATTGTTGTGAATGGACCCAAAGAAACGGCCTATTTTCACGGCCTAAAAGAGGTTTTACCTGAAAAAAATACACAGTTCCATTGTTCGCTATAATATGATTTTTATGACACAGTTTTTATTTGGACCTAACCAGTGATGGCAAAAGTACCCAGATTCTTTACTTGAGTAAAAGTAAAAGTACCTGTGTACAAAATGACTTAAGTGAAAGTGAAAGTACTGATCCAAATATCTACTCAAGTAAAAGTGAAAAGTACAGGCTTTGAAAATTACTCAAAAGTACTATTAAAAATAAAAAGTAGTTTTATTGCATGATTCACTGCAAAGCAAATAACCACATGATAATTACTCTGGAATCCATTCCATCAGTGTCATTGTTTTTAACAATTTAACAATTTAACATTGTTCACCTCACCAAAAAAAAAAAGTAACGAGCCTTTTGGGGAAATGTAAGGAGTAGAAAGTACCGATATTTGCGTTCAAAATTTACTGAGTAAAAGTAAAAAGTTGTCAGAAAATACTTCTAAAAGTACAAAGTACCTAACAATTCTACTTAAGTACAGTAACGAAGTATTTGTACTTCGTTACTTGCCATCACTGGACCTAACCAACTCACGTATCCCTCCGCCCAGGGTTAGCGCCCGCCTATCAGCAGTTGGTTAGCTCCAAATAAAAACTGTGTTTTTCCTGCACATTGAAGGGCTGGAAAAAATTATATTATAGCCAACAATGGAACTGTGTTTTTATTTTTCAGATAAAACCTCTTTTAGGCCGTGAAAATTTCTTTGGGTCCATTCACAACAATGTATGTTGTAAATCTCTGGGCAGGGCTATTATGGGCTGGCGTTGCTAACGGGAGGAGTGCAGAGAGTCTTCTACTGCAATTAAAGTACTTTGGGGCTATTTGTAGATCATACAACCACACTTTAAAAAAATTATACTATCCCTTTAAATTCAATTCAATTTTATTTATATAGCACCATATCATACGGAAGCAGTTTCCCTTCCCAGAATCCCTTTAAAGCGAAAAAAAACCTGTCAGATCATAAAGGTGAAGTTGTGCTGAAAAAAAAGGTATGATAAACTTTTTTTTTACGTGGTATATAAAGGCAAAATCACCAGTATTCAAAACATGACCACTATAGGCTCAGACCCCTAAAGGGTTAATAAATGAATTGTTGTTTTCTGCACGGTGCACACGCTGCAACATGAAGACCTTGTGTTTATTTTATGAATGAATGAACGAGTTCAAGGCGGATTATTCACTGTATGTCAGCGTGGATTAATTTAGAGACGTGAGGTTTTGCACCTACACGGTTAAAACCCTTCAGGGACCGCTGTGATCAGGTCACTTAACATTTCCAAAACGCTGTAACAAAAAGAATAAATAACAAGGTCACCTGGCAACTTCACTGGAAAAGGCCTCCCAGTTTTTGTTTGAGGTTCATCGACCATGTAAAACCAGAGATATGTTATAATATTTATTGGAGCGTAACAGTGGGAGGTGGTGGCTGGCGTGGTCCAATCAGCTGATTCACTTCTCTACGTGATTTTAGTGTGTCTTGGGGCCCAATGTGTAAATAAAGTTGGCTAAAGTGAAAAAATAATAAATGATTCACATTTTTTCTACATGGCTTATAAAGGCAAATTTCAAAAAACACCCACAATAGGTTCAGACCCCTAAAGGGTTAATAAAGTAAATGTTGTTTTCTGCACAGTAAAACCAGAGATATGATGGTGTTTATTTTATGAATGAATATTTATCAGAGTTAAATGGAGTCAGCTGATTGTTCAATTTATTTGATCAATGTGTCAATAAAGGATTCATTTAGAGATGTTTAGATCAGTGGTTTCAACGTGGGGAACCCCTTCTGAAGGGGGTCCCCAATTTATTTCTTGAAATTTTACCACTTTTTTTCTAGAAGTTTCTTTTGTTTTTTTTAATGTTACCACTTTTTCTAGATTTTTTTTTGTTTGTTTTAAAAATTTTACCACTTTTTTCCAGAAAATTTTAACTTTTTTATTTTGAACATTTTTTACGAGAAATTTTACCACTTTTTTAATTTTATTTTACCACTTTTTCTAGATGTGTTTTTTTTTTCTAGAAAAAATGTTTTTTTTTGTTTTTGGAGAAAAATGTATTTTTTTGTTGTTTTTTGAGAAAACTTTTCCACTTTTTTTTAGAATTTTTACAACTTCTTCCTAGAAATATTTAAATGTTTTTGGAGAAATTGAACCACTTTTTTTCCAGAAATTTCTCTATAATATTTCCAAAAGTTCACGGCATTGGCCCTAATTTAACCGTATGAAAAAGTAATGTTCTTCAGTTTCAGAACAAATGTGTATGTATTGTTGTTGTGTATTCCTGGTGTTTGCTTCTAAATTTGGTCCAATGGGGGTCCCTGGTCTAATTTGTGTCAATTTAGGGTCCTTGATGTACAAAAGGTTGAGAACCACCGATTTAGATGACGTTGTGCTGAGAATAAAGACACCAGACATGGGAATGGTAAAAAAGTTTGTACATGTATATAAAGGTAAAAACAAAACAGGCTCCGGCCCCTAAAGGGTTAATAGATAGAGCAATGTTTACTTCAAAGACAAACACGATGACCTCATCAAAATTCAAGTGGAGTTTGTTTTAAGATGCTGAAACGTCGAGGACTCTTCATGTGAGAGGACGAACAAGGACGCTGCAGTTTTACTTTAAAAAAGAAAAAACATTATTTAGAAAAACATTCAGAGTCTGATGGAAACACATTCTTTAGATTTTATTTCTTAACATCTACGGGTGAAATTCGGTTCGGATGGAGTCTTAATACTTTTATTGATCCCTCGGCTTTTTCCTGCAGGGCCGTCATCCGGTCAATACTTCAATTTGAATACCTGGAAAAAACTAAATTACATTGACATATGATGGTTGTCACCGTGGCTCGCAGCGCCGTGAACTCCAACAGAACCAGGAGTCAGTGAACGCAACATACATAAAGAATCATTAGAGAGATTATTTCTATCACGTTACAGGGAAACAGTGAAGAACAGAGATGAATGCATTAGTACTGTGTTAATGCATATTTAATTAATCAACTATAATGAGGCTTTTACAGTCGATTCATTTATTAATTGGTTATAATTAAACACTGTAAAATTGTATAATTGCCTCAGTGGAACAGTTCATCCTCTCTACACCGAGGACAGAGAAAATTCAGACTGACGAGACTGAAGTTTACGGCTTTGTTCTCGTTGAAACGTTTAAGAACTTATTTTAGAGAATAAATGTATTTATACATCCAATGTTCTTTCATAACAGAAGAAGTCAGCGACGGCTAAATAAAGTTGCTGTGCAGCCTGCAGCGTCATGACACGGCACAAGACACAGATTTCTAATTATTCTCTCAGCCTGATCAACCTCATGATAATGTCCTGGGTACAAACTGAACCGTCCTCACTCACAAGACACAAGGCTGCCGGAAGACAAACACTCAAAAAGACACAAAAGACAAGGACGAAAAGACGCTTAACGGGTAAATAGGTGGAAAATATACAGAAAAACAAATTAACAACCCGTTAGAAGATGCCAGAAATGTAGAAAGAGATGAAAAACAGCTTCAGGAAGAAAGGAATTCACTATGAAATCAGACAAAATAATGGTTTAATTGCTAAAAAATAATAGGTAATGGGTAAAAAACAGATGAAAACCAACCTTAAAATGACAGAATAACAACAAAAAGAGGCAAAACAACTACAAAAAGATCCGTAATATGTAGAAAGAGATGAAAAACAACTGCAGAAACACAGGAAAATCACTATAGAATAAGATCAATAGATAAAAAGTGATGAAAAACAACCAGAAAATGACATAGAATAACTACAAAACAAGCAAAAACAACCACAAAAGATGTTGAAAGACACAAAATAACTACTAAAAGGTGCCCGATGAGATGAAAAACAACTACTAAACGGTGCTAAATAGCTATAAAATTATGCAAATGACGACAAAAACATGCTAAATACATAGAAAAAGATGAAAATCAACCACAAATCGACTTAAAAAGATGGAAAACAACGACATAAAGACTCAAAACATCGACTAAAGAGACACAAACCAAGCAACTACAAGAATGCACAGAAGACCACGAGAGAAAAGGAACAGAACAAGAAGAGATGAGTAAGATAAACATGAGACGATGCGAAAAAATTAATGCAAATAGAGACAAAATAATGAGAACGAGCTGCAGAGAAACGTCCCAAAGAGACCGAGGAGAGGAAGAGAAAAACCACCGCATCTGAAACAATACAACAACATCGTGTTGTGTGTCTCTCAGTGGGCGGTTGTGTGTCGTTTCCTTCTTATTCCTGATGCATCTCTACACATTCCTGCATCACAATTAAAGGGATAGTTCACCCAAAATTCAAATTTCACTCATTATGTACTCGCTCTCATGTCGACTAAGAGTTGTGAGAAGTCCTCCATTCCTTCTCTGAGTGAATTTTGGGTGAACTATCCCTTTAACAGGATGCATTTATAAACCACGACCGCATGTTGGAGGCGTTCACTGATCGTTGGGATTTTTCTCAGTGGTGAAAATCTGAAAGTGAATTCTTCCATTTCTTCTTCTCTTTATTCGTCGGAGCCAAAGAATGTGGACGTTGAGGCTGCAGCTAATTAGCTCCCACTTCGTTTGCAGCCACCAAACAAACACACACACACACGAGGTTACGATTAAGTGCCCAGAGCCGATGTTGTGATGTGATCTGATGTGATCTGAGCTGAGCCGAGCCGAGCTTGATCCGCCATGTTGGAAGGAGAAAAACTCTGATGCAATGCCTGATTTATCACGGTGGACGACAAAAGCTGCAAACACTAAAACTTGTTTTGCACATGTTTGCAATATGTGAAGCCGCTCAGGCATGAAAACACCGAGAAACACATCATCACACAACATAAATTTTTAGAAATCGCTCTTTTTTACAGATGTTCACTGATCCTTTAACACTGCAAAAACTCAATCTTTCCAAGAATATGTGTCAAAATGTCTCATTTCTGGTCAAAACTAAACTCTTTCCATTTTAAATGAGACTCATCACCTAGAAATGAACTTGTTTTCAGATCATTTTCACTTGTTTCAAACTAATTTTCACTTGAAATAAGTAGAAAAATCTGCCAATGAAAGCAAGTTTTTGTAATAAATCAGGTGAAAATATCCTTGAAAGAAGTAAAAAGTGTCTAAAAACAAGCTACTTTTTATGTGATTAGTCTTATTTTAAGTAGAATGAGATTATTTTGACTAGAAATAAGACAAATATTCTTGGTAAGATATTTTTTCCTCTTCGTCCTAAAAACACCGTATTAACCCCTTTACCACCCATGGGCTTATTATATATTAAAGGGTTAATTAATGATTATAATATACGAAATAGAAAAAGATCAGAAACTGTGACACATAAATCAACTCTGTCGTATAATAATAATCATCAGACTATAAAAGCCAATTACCCAGGTCTTGTTGTTTCTACCTAATTTAATTCTAATTAAATCTAATTATTCAACCTAATTGATTTTAACCCCTTAACGCCCACTGGCCCCGCACTCGAAACGAAACTCAAAACTTAAAACTGCATGAAAGACGATGAAAAAAAAAACATCTTAATTTACAAAATGACACATAAAAATGCTAAATAAGACTCAAAATAACTTAAAAAAAAGACAAAATAACAACTAAAAAGTGTTTAAACAAATCAATTATTCATTTAAATCTTACTTTTAATATTTATGCTCTTGTTTTCTAGAGTTAAATAAGATTAAATGTTCTTTTAATATCACTGATACAGTTTTTTTTATTATTAAACCCAGTAGTGACGGTGGTCGTGGTGCTAATGCGCTGCCATCAACACTGTTAACATGTGAAATTGGATTTATAAAAACAAACACCAGACCCAGGGACATGGTTTTTATAATAATATTTTGACTTTTCATTGAATTGCGCTCCTAGTTTAACACACAACAGGAACAACTCCTTACATTTCAGAACATAAATGAAAATTGTATCAAAGAAAACTCTTAAATCTGACTTTGACCAATAAAACTCACTGACCCAGTTTTTATGTTTGGATTAATTTCTTGTTCCATATTTGTCCGTGTTTGTTTCCTCCCCTCCCCTCTCTGTATTTTTATTATATATATAAAGGTATAACCCATATTGACTACAGAGGGTGATATATTTTTAAAGAGGAGTTGCATGTATATCCTGAGACGGGAGGATTCAGAGCGTATCAGAGTTAAGTACGGCGAGGCGGAGGAGGAGGAGGTGGCGGGTAGCGGTGGGGGTATTAGTGGCGGTGTAAGTAGTGGTGGGACAGTAATAAGTGGCTTTAGGAGGAGAGCGCAGGGCAGTTAAAAGGAGTGAGCACTTAAAAGCCTGAGTGGTTGTAGCTGCCGCCCTTCAGCTCCAGAGGGAGATCACTGCAGAGTTCAGGTGCACCAGCACAAAAGTCGACTTCTCAGCCCCCCCCCCCCCCCCCTCCCTCACACCCCCCCGCGGCTGCAGACTGTCTGTGTGTGTGTGTGGATCCATGAAAAGAAAGATTTACTGACACGTAACAAAAAGAAAAAAAAGAAAGTTACGGCTGCAGAGGACGACGGAGCGGATTCCTGTCTCTGCTCCAGTTTACAGACAGATAACACAACGGCGCCGTGAACCGGACCAGAACTCAGAACAACAGTAAATCTGCTCCACAACAGGAGTCAGTGCACCCCCACCCCACCCCCCCCCAAACTGATGCATGAATATATTAAACTGTATAACATTATGTTTTATATCAAACTGGGCCTTAAATGCAAAGCTATTTACTACACAAGTTCATATATTCATGTTTTTATTTTAAAGGGATAGTTCAACATTTTGGCAAACTGGCCTATTGCCATAACCCCAGTAGGTTTGGTACCTTTAATTGTCAGTGCAAGCTATTTTTAGAACGGCGGAGCAGAGCCGTGAGCTGCTCAGAGCTACGCTACGGAGGCTCATGGGATTTCTTGGTTTCCCTCATCAAACTCATCAAATACACAATCCAACAACTCCACAACGCTCTGGTGGACAAGTTGTGACCTGCACATTCACCAGGCTATGAGATAATAACACAACGTTACCACACAGAGTTGTTTTAGAGGGAAATTCATGCAAAACCTCTGATGCACGTTGCCTTCAGGGACAGTTGTTCATCAACAGTCTCTGAATTTCCCTCTAAAACAACTCTGTGTGGTAACGTTGTGTTATTATCTCATAGCGTGGTGAATGTGCAGGTCACAACTTGTCCACCAGAGCGTTGTGGAGTTGTTGGATTGTGTATTTGATGAGTTTGATGAGGAAAACCAAGAAATCCCATGAGCCTCCGTAGCGTAGCTCTGAGCAGCTCACGGCTCTGCTCCGCCGTTCTAAAAATAGCTTGCACCGACAATTAAAAAGTAACGAACTTACTGCTAAATGATCCTAATTAGAAGTTAAACAGTTTGTGGCTCCACTCATGTGTCTTTAAACCCTATTAGAAGAAGAAGAAGTGTGATGATGTCATTAAAAGAGGACCAGTCGGAGGAAAACGACGAGGAAGCAGTGATGGAAACATTTCTGTTAGTTTCATCCAGCTGTTTTCATACAGAATGGAAACGATTTGAACGATTATCCAAAAATAAATCATTGCAATCAGCTCAGAATAATTGTGATCGGGTGATGATGTCATAATTATGACATTCTGCCTTGACTGTGGTTCGTTATTCACCTGAACCTGAACGTCTGAGGCAGATAGATTCATAAGGAGCTTCATAAAAACCCGGAGAGGCTAAATAGAAATAAATCTGACATCCATTGTGCGTCTGTGTGTGTGTGTGTCTGTGTGTGTTTGAACACGACGCTGCTGCTTCTGAACAGCGTTACTATGAAACAGCAGTTCCATGAATCGGGACATGAGGCTGGATTTCCAAAATTAGATCCAGACAAATCCTCGACTTAAGTTGCTGAGCCGTAGGAGTCTGTTTGTGTGCATCCAGCCGCTCACATCCGTTCTATTTTATCAGAACCGGTCCGGACTTATCAAACCAACCGGTCCCAGCGAGTTTAACCCCTGAAGGACCAGAGGCTGCTGCTGCTGCTCTTCTTCATTACTGTCTGTGTTAATTATTATCACTGCTGCTGCTGCTGCTGCTGCTGCAACAAAGGACAGGATTAATGAATTATACCTGACTCTGAATACATTTACATGAAGACGCTGCTGCTCCTCAGTCCGCAGAGCTTCACAGATACACTAATGAAAATTAAAGCTGCACAATTAATCACACTTTAATTGAAATCACAATATGACGATATCAAAAATAATCCTGCACAAAAAAAAAGTGTAGTTTGAAGACGTAAGAAGACGAAACCCAACAAACATGACGTCATCGGTCATCAGATTTTATTTATATACTGTAGCACCTTTCAAAGCAGATAAGTGCTTTACATTTTGATTGAAAAAGTATATAAGAGGTGAAACAAGAAGAATAACATGGAGACTAATGCACGAAGATTAAAGACAACAATGAAATATAGCAGTAGTAAAAAAGAAAAAAAAACTTTTAACAACAATAAAATAGAATAAAATAAAATGCAGGATAGAAATATAGGGCAAAATATAAAAAATACTCAAAAGAAATATAATGAGAGAGAAAAAAGAATGAAAAACAAAACAAAACCTGCTCATATTATCACAATAAGACATTATTATAAAAATCCCAGTGAACATACTGATGCATTAGTGGCAAAATATATTTTAATTCTCTCAGTAAAAGTTTTTCCTGCACTGAGGAGGTTCTGGCTTCACCTGTTTGTTTACTTTAGTTTAGTTTGTTTGTTTGTTTGTTTGTCAGCAGGATTAAACAAAAACCACTGAACCGATTCGCAAACCAAACCTGATTCAGGATCAGTTCAGGTCCAGTGATTTAAAGGGATAATTCAATTAAAATTTCACTCATTATCTACTCACCCTCATGTCGACTAAGAGCTGGGAGAAGTTTCAGAGTCCTCCATGCCTTCACTCTGAAACTTCTTTGTCGACATGAGGATGAGTACATTGTAAAATTTGAATTTTGGGTGAACTATCCCTTAAAAAAAAAAAACATTACACATTGATGACTGATGCGTTTTAAAGATGATTGGAAAAAGGCTCCTTAAACATCTTCATAACGTTATTTAACTTGGCTAGATGTTGACATAAAAACCATTTATGTTAAAAACAAAAAACAAAAATCAGATCCAGGTGATGATCCAGATGTGTAGGTTGTTTGGAGTTTTTTTTTGCTCTTTTCACATCTGGTTCGTTCTGTGTGTGACGGAGTGAAAACACGTTGAAATATTCATGCGACGACACCGGCTGATTTTATTTTTAAATAGAAATGAAACTTTAATGTTCCAAGAGGCCGATCGTATGTTTTCCATATGGACAATAATCTGCTGAACATGTAACACAACCTGTCGCTGGAACTCTGGCTCCAAATGAAGCATCAAATATCAGGTTGTGTAGTTATTTTTTATTATTTAGTCTTTATTCTCAGGAGTCGACTCGTAGTTTTCCGCGGCGCTGCAGGTCAGATGGCGTCATCTGCCATCTGCCGCCACACACAGGACGTGACATTTGAGAGGATGATGTCACTCAAGCAGGAAACACATAGGACTGTTTTTATATGTCGCTTTTGTCCCGACTGACACATTTGACCTGATCACACACACACAGACACACACACACACAGACCACGTGTCCGCACTGTAAAAGCCTGTGGCCTTAAAGCAGCAGTCTGACATTCGGGGGTTAAATAGGTTTATTCTCTGTGTGAGCGACAGTCAGAGGACGAGATGAACGACTGAGATAAAACCTCACGTTACTGTTAAATGTCAGACTGCTCCTTTAAATGTCTGGGAATTAAATAGATTTTAATCCATAGGCTAAACTTGATATATTTCTAATAATCATAGCAGCTCTTAGTGTGAGGAATAAGATGATATTAACATATACAGAATCTATGGATAAGTGGTTATTTTAGTATAAATATGTGTAATTATCATGTTTGTGTTGAATCTCTTGGACAGTTTATGTTAATTTTACATTAGTCAGCTTAGTCAACCTTTGGACAAATTATCGCATCGCATCGTATCATACAATAGAATAGAATGGAAAAACTTTATTGTCCATCGAAGTGGAAAATTGTCTTAAAGGGATAGTAGAGAGTCTTCTACTGGAATTAAAGCACTTAGGGGCTGTTTGTAGATCATACAACCCCACTTTAAAAAAATGATACTATCCCTTTAAGTTCACCAATAACAGAGGAAAAAACAGCACAAATTACACTTGAAACAAAACATAAAACCACAACAAGAACACATTGGATTAAAATAATTTAGAATAACAGTAGAATTGAAAATAATCGTATCACATTATGATGTATGTAGTTAGTTTCCTGAACGTCAGCAGCGGTTCTTCTTTAGATTCTGTTCAGTCTTTGCTGATTTAATGTTTTTTTTTATTCTTTTTTTTTGTGGCCATTTCACACCTTTATTAGATAGTCAGTCTCTCCCCGTCTCCTCTCTCTGTCCTGAGGGGAACGACATGCAGTAAAGATCGTCACGGTCGGGCGGTCGCTGCTCTGGACTGAGTCAAGATGGGATGTGCTCTAAACCACTCGACCACCAACCACCTCAGATTCTATTGTATTGTTTTTTTTAAAGGGACTATCAGGAGTTTGCATTTGGTTATAAAAGAGTCTCATATTAATGTGGATGAATCTGTTACCCACTTGTTAATGGCTCTATTTACGATAGATATATAGCTTTTGTCTCACCGTGCGTGCAGAGGCTCATGGGAAATGTAGTATGAAAACACTTTGCTTTCCAAAACTCCTCATAGTCGCTTTAATGCACTTTTACGTAAACGTGTCATCATCTGCCTCTGACATCATCAACATTTTTCCATGCAAAATTACTCAGTTTCAAAAATCGCTCCAGCTTGATTGATTTGTACCCAAACAGCCCTGTTTTTTTTGTTTTTTTTTAGTGCATCAGATTCAGAGCTGCTAACGAAGTGGAAAGCGACACTATAATGACGACATGGGAGTCAGAGGTTGGAAAATAATAATAATAAACGCCACTCAGCAATAAAAGGCAGGTCTGTGTGTGGATCAGAGGAGTTGAGTCAGTGTTTCCTGATCTCCAGATCCCCCACATGATTATAGGGCCTTGTCAGACGTATGCGTGGAGGGGCGGGCTGGGGGGAGGGGCGGGGCGGGGGACGGACTGACGGATGGACGTCCAGGGGGCGTCGCCGTCCAGACTGCTCAGCTGCTGATTCATGACAGGTGCTGGTGGCGCTGCACGCCCTCCTCTGGCTCCGTGACTCAGCCTGGCACGACTGTCTTCTGTTGTTGTTGCTGCACGTCTTCTTGTCTTCGCCCCCGCCCGGAAACCTCCGTCACCGTGTCAACGAGAGGGTGTTCACATGTTTGTTTGTGCACGTGTGTGTGTGTGTGTGTGTGTGTGTGGTGAAGGGAGGATCCTGTGTTTGTTTATGTGCAGTCTGTGCAACCTGCTGCGGGTTGCCAGGTCTGGTGCCAGTCGAGGAGGAGGAGTGAGGGTGGAGGCGGTGTTGTTTTTATTTAGAGTAGTGCTCGCGGTCAGTGGGGTGGCGGAGCCCTCGCCCCGACTCGCCCTCCTGCTCACTCACAGGGAAACGCAATGCATCTTTTTGCTGAATGAGCTGGAGCCGGGCCGGCGGAGCGTGTGCACTGAATATTAATCCACGGGAGCACGAGAGCGGAGCGGGGTGACAGCGTGGACGTCAGAGAGAGACCAGACGATGGAGGGAAAAGGGGAAAAGGTCCCTCAGGTTACTGAATCAATTCCATTCAGATTCATTTAGAGATGTTTCAATTTTAAAGGGATAGTTCAACATTTTGGCAAATTGGCCCATCACCATAATCCCTATAGTCATAGCAGTAGGTTCGTTACCTTTAGTTGTCGGTGCAAGCTATTTTTAGAACGGCGGAGCAGAGCCGTGAGCTGCTCAGAGCTACACTATGGAGGCTCATGGTTTTCCTCTCATCAAACTCATCAAATACACAATCCAACAACTCCACAACGCTCTGGTGGACAAGTTGTGACCTGCACATTCACCACGCTATGAGATAATAACACAACGTTACCACACAGAGTTGTTTTAGAGGGAAATACAGAGACTGTTGATGAAAAACTGAATGAATTTCCCTGTTAAACCCAGTCCTACCGGATACAAGGTGGCGAGCCGCGGCACACATCAGGTGTTTTCACCAACACTTTATTATAACACGGAAGCTGAAACTACCAGCATGCATCAGGTCCTGATGAAATATTCACCTGCTCCTGCAGGTCCTGACTAATTCATCACACAGACACACGAATATAAACATGCAATGTAAAAAAAAAAAAAAAAATCCACGTTGTCGCCGTCTCGCTCGTTAACAAACCCGACGACTCCAGATCTTAGGAGACACAGTAATAAAACCCCCCGTCTCTGTATTTCCTGCCACTCGTCATATTAATTAATTAATTAATTAGGACAAGTCAAGAGATGTTCATCCGTCACGGCGGCGGCTCATGACAGGCTCGCTGGAGTGGAAAACAAACGTACCTGCCTCTGTTGTCATGTGAGGAGAGGAAGGGATGTGACAACATAATAAAGCCATGAATAATGCAACAGGTAAAACATGCAGAGCTGCATGTTGTTTAACAATGAGCCGCTTCCTGCGTTGCAGATCATTTAATATAATTTATTCTTTAATTAAAAGCGTAAAACGTCAGATTTATCGCCAGTGTTTTTTACCCTGTCGGTTCAGAAAAAGTAAAATAACAGTTGTTTCCCCGTTTTCCCCACAGTCTCGTCTGCCACTGGAGCAGATCAGCGTTTTATTGGTAGCTGATTTATATAACAGAATTACCTCATGATAAAGTGTTATAGTGTTTTTTCCTGCAGTAAGTAGAAGGAAAGTAGATTATTCCTGTCTCTCTCTCCGTGGACCTCGTTTCAACACAGGCTGCACTGTTAAAACCTTTGAGGTGTCTAATTCTGCAGAACCAAACAGCAGCGAGCCAGAACACACACCCAGCGTGAAAACTGGCATCGCTTCCTCCCCCCTCCGTGTTTCTCAGCAGACCGCCTGCGATTTCTCAAGAGGTTCTCTGGTTTCCTCTTTGAATGAGTCGAACATGTCCTTTTTTCTTCTTCTTCTTCTTCTTTAAAACGAGTCAGGAGAAAAGAAAAGGAGGGAAACTTCTTTAACAGGAACAACGACAAGGTGACAGGTTTTACAAAAGCTCAGGTGTGACTGCTCACCTGAACACTCACCATTATTTCACTGTGGGAACGTCGCAGGGATAAAATGAAACAGCTGTTTGGATTCAGTTCATTAAGTGGCTGGGATTCAGGAATGTTAGTGATTATTTCCCTTTGTACCAGTGGAGGAGGAAGAAGTAGTAACTAACTACTGTAGAGTACTCTATTGTCAAGAGTCCTGTACTGAAAATTATAGTATAAAGGTAGATGTTTGAGTTAAAGCTCCTTCAAAATAAAGGTAGATGTTTGAGTTAAAGCTCCTTCAAAATAAAGGTAGATGTTTGTGTTGAAGCTCCTTCAAAATAAAGGTAGATGTTTGTGTTGAAGCTCCTTCAAAATAAAGGTAGATGTTTGAGTTGAAGCTCCTTCAAAATAAAGGTAGATGTTTGTGTTAAAGCTCCTTCAAAATAAAGGTAGATGTTTGAGTTAAAGCTCCTTCAAAATAAAGGTAGATGTTTGTGTTAAAGCTCCTTCAAAATAAAGGTAGATGTTTGAGTTAAAGCTCCTTCAAAATAAAGGTAGATGTTTGAGTCAAAGCTCCTTCAAGATAAAGGTAGATGTTTGAGTTAAAGCTCCTTCAAAATAAAGGTAGACATTTGCGTTGAAGCTCCTTCAAAATAAAGGTAGATGTTTGTGTTAAAGCTCCATACAGTATAAAGGTAGATGTCCATTCAAATTATAAAGGCTAGATTAATGCTGTGAAAGTATCAAAGCTCCTTCCAAAAATAAAACCAGGTAGATTCCTGTTTTGTGATGTCAAAGCTCACCACCTTCAAACCATCCATCCAAGAAGTAGATGTTTGTCCTGTACTGAAAATTATAGTAGAAAGGTAGATGTTTGTGTTAAAGCTCCTTCAAAATAAAGGTAGATGTTTGAGTTAAAGCTCCTTCAAAATAAAGGTAGATGTTTGAGTCAAAGCTCCTTCAAAATAAAGGTAGATGTTTGAGTCAAAGCTCCTTCAAGATAAAGGTAGATGTTTGTGTTAAAGCTCCTTCAAAATAAAGGTAGATGTTTGAGTTAAAGCTCCTTCAAAATAAAGGTAGATGTTTGAGTTAAAGCTCCTTCAAAATAAAGGTAGACATTTGTGTTAAAGCTCCTTCAGAATAAGGGTTTGCGTTGAAGCTCCTTCAAAATAAAGGTAGATGTTTGTGTTACAGCTCCATACAGTATAAAGGTAGATGTCCATGTGTAGTGTGATTATAAAGCAGAAATTAATACTGACAGTATCAAAGCTCAGTCCAAAAAATGCCAGCCGTCAGGACTTCCTGTCACTTTGTGATGTCACAACAAAGCCCCGCCCCCTCACCATCTGGACGACACCATCCATCCAACAACAACAACTTGCAGGATTTGGTTTCTCTGAGTGTTTTATTCTGAAATCTGCTCTATTTTTAATGGATTATTCAGAAAACAGTCAACCAATCAGAGGAGAGTCTCAGAGCTTCCTCCTCTCTTCTGATTGGCTGACAGCGACCTGTTGTTTCTAGAGCTCCAGAGAGAAGCTGAGAGAGGAGATGGAGAAAAAAAAACTACACTGAGATGGTTTTTCTACCTTCTCATGGTTCGTTTCTTCAAAATAAAACACTTTACTCGTTAAATAAAAGTACGAAGAAGAAAATGAACTTGAAGTAGTAACAGTAAAAGTACCCGGTGTAGATAAAACGGCTCCAGTGAGTGGTTTATTATTTTTTTATATACTATAATATATCATCAGGTTATTAATGTTAAAGCAGAATTTTACTGCCGTTGGCCGAGTTGGAGACATGTTTAAATTATGTCATATGCAGCTAATTTTGAAATTATCTCCTGATTAATTGATGGGTTGTTGAGTTTATAAAGATTCATTAATGAGCGGCGGCGCCCTGGTGGTTCAGCCAGCAGACTGAACGCCGTCCTGACCGCGGTGGCCTGGGTATGAATCCACCGCCGCCGCCGCTACCTCTGCCGTATAATGCAGATTTATAGGTCGACTCCATCACATCCACCTTTCTTACCTCTTCATTCATCAGCTGCAGCGGCGATTAATGCTCCACATCCTGCAGATTAATCTCCATAAAAACATGTGGTCCGTCCGTGCAGAGAGAAATATCTCCAGTGGTCGACAGTAATGGAGTACATTTACTTGAGTACTGTACTTAAGTACATATCCAGAGGATTTGCACTTTACTTGAGTATTAGATTGAATTAGATTGGTACTTATTACTCTTATTTAAAAACATTTCCAAGACAAATATTTTTTGGCTGAAAAGTACTCGTTACTTTCAGCTTCTTTTTTTTTTTCCTAAAATACTATTGGACACAAGCTGTGTTTGTCACAGAAGGAAACCCTGAACCCTAAAAGCAGAGTTAATTCTGAGAAACAAGAGTTAAAAGGTCCTTAAATTAATTTAGAAAAAATGATAGTAATTCATTGATGTGAAAAATAAGAAATTTACTCTTAATTTTACTTAAAATAAATTTAAAAGCATGTACTTTGGATACTTAAAGCAGATATCAGGAAACCCAAGGCAGGCTTTTGAAACCCTAAAAGCTTCAGAGTTAATTCCAGGTAACTCGAAACAAGAGTCACTAAAAGGTCCTTAAATTAATTTAGACTTCACAGGAAAAAAATAGTAATTCATTGATCTATTGTCCTCGAAAATTCACGCGCACCCCTTGGCTGCACACAAGCCCTTCATGCCGTTCTCTCTCCTCATTGGATAACACTTGTATCCCACAAGGAAAATTTTCTCCTCGGGTTACAGCAGAGCAGTAAGAGACTCGTTTTCAGCTGAAAACTAAATTGCTGACGGAAAATAGGACTATTTAGGACTTATATTAACAAAAACATTCCACTGATATCTGCTTTAATTACCTTTAAAAGCAAGTAGTTTTTTTAACATGTCGACTGAGCTACTTTCACTTGTAAATTCTGACCAGTAGTATTTGTACTCTTACTCAAGTACTGGGGTCGAGTACTCTGTGCATCTCTGAATATCTCTGTGGTTTCACTTTGCAGCTGCAGCGGTGACGTCGTGCAGGTGAACCACACCTCCACCGACGTCCCGCTGGTGTTGGATCGCCTGTCTGAATCCTGCTTCACTCCCACGCTGCAAAAATATGACAGGAAACTATTCAGCTGTAAACAGGCACTGGTTTTCTTTTCTTTTTCCTTTTCTTTTTTTTTTTTTTTTTTTTTACCACAGGCCCTGAAGTGTGATCCGTGAGTCCTCCTCCAGCGCAGGAAAAATAAATATTAGATCCTCAGGCTGCAGCTCGGCCCAGTGCTTTTCACACTGACTTGACTTTCACAGGGCTCCGAGCCTCCGCGAACAAAAAGGCTGACCTGCAAAAACAAGTGATCGTGTGCATCGTGTTACATACGAGCTCTCGATTCGTTGCCGTTTTGTTTCTATTCCTTCCGCGGGTGCCAGAAACACACAGACACGCGGCGGAGGGTTTCGCTTGTTCTCATTCACTAGAAAATAACGTGTTATTTTCTCTTGTGTCGCTGCTGATGACGCCGGGTTTAATTACACCCCGTTGCCCCAAATGCACAGAGGAGGAAGGAAGATGCTTTCTTGGCTGCAGCCATTGATCCGATGTGTTGAAGTGCTAAGTGTGTGTGACTGAATTTGGGTCAGCATATTTGCCTGCATAAGGGCGTTCAGTTACAGCAGCACTTCTGCTCCCTTCTGCTTTTTTCTTTTTTGGACGGTAAAGAGAAAAACTCAGTGTTCAACGATGCTCGGCACTAAGCAGCACAGTTTTGTAGTGTGAGTGTTTGGAAATAAAAATGAAAAGAGGATCATTTATTTAGCCCCGGGGCCTCTGTTCCATCCACAAGTACCTAGAGCTCCTGTTTCCACGGGGAGGATTTAGCAGCTGGCACGGCACCCGCTCTGTTTTTAACACCAATTCACAGACAACAATGGCCGGTGACCGAGCAGCAGATTAAGACTGATATGTAGGCCTACTATTACGTGGCGTGCATCCGTGCAAACAGTGACATCCATCCACAATGAGCTGAGCCGAGTGATGGAGGATGCTCCCGGAGAGACAAACCTTTTTTTTTTTTTTGTCTCCCACTACTGTAAATCCTGGCAAATCCCCAGTTTGGCAGCAGCCGCCACCAGAAATCAGCGGTTATTTTCGGGACCTTGAGCTCGTGACCCATGCAAATGATGTTTTTACGACGCTGCCAGTGGCTCGTTTCCCTGCAACCTGCAGGCGCGACTGCAGGGGAATGTTAATACAGCAGAGTCGCTGCGTTGGCGAGGAGCGCTGTAACGGGACGGAGACGCGACCGTGTGAATCTCACGTCGTCCGTGCATGGATGTGTTGGAATATCCTTCACACGGCAGCAGAAAGAGTTTCTCTCCCCAAAAAGCCTCACCATCTGTTGGCCGCCCACAAGAACACGTTTCCTCCATTTACTAAAAAAATTCAACCTCCTTTTTTTTTTTTTTAAACCTTAATGGAGCGACTTGTAAGTTGAGGTTTTTCTGCAGCGTTTGCATCGACAGCTTTTTACTCACCAGTGTTCACAAGAGTTTCACCCATTGTTGTGTTCAATACGTCCTATAAACAGCTGCTTCTTCAGGCTAAAGTGACTCGGTATCGGAAAGAGCTGGTTAGTATGGACTAGGTATCCAATCACAAGGTCCTGATTCAGTTCGATTTCCGATCTGATCCGATTTGATATTGCTCTATTTAGAGATATTTTAGTTTTAATACCAGTTTTGCTCGGTTATGAAAGAGATTTTCACACAGCTGAGAAAGATGAAACTCTCAAACCTGGTGCATTATCAAAAATATCAATGTCATTGACCCAAAAGCAGTGACATTAATGCACATTGATTCAACACGACCCACTACAGAAGTAAACGCTGCAACTCTTCAGTGCAGTTGTGGGTGATAATCGCCCAGATCCAACAGAGGAAACAAGAAATTGCATAAATCTAAAGATCGATCTCAGGATTTTATGAATCAAAATCAGACCCAGTCCTACTGGTTTTCTTCTGTCTTTAGTAGAAGAAGCAGAGTGATAGAAATAGAAGCAAAACTAAAGAGTTGTTTTCTACGGAAGCCCTAAAGGGCCAGGTCCGTATAAAAAATTTTTATTACTGTTTTCTCGTGATAACGACTTATTATTTCGTTATCTCGAGATAACAAAGTCCGTTTTCTCGTGATAACGACTTATTATTTCGTTATCTCGAGATAACAAAGTCCGTTTTCTCGTGATAACGAATTAATGTCATCTTGTGTTCTCGTGAAAACGAAATAATCATAGAATGTGTCGTTGACATGGTTGCCTAGCAACATGTTTCCCCGGTGCAAGGTAACAGTAGCAGCTGGTTAGCGGCTGTATGTTCGTAGCAGGAGGCTACTAAAGCGAGTCTGTTGGAAACACTACACATGTACAGATATAACGTGACAGAAGAGCTAGTTCCGTGGTGTGACAGTCGAGGGTCCTGTCACTATGCCCTGGCTGCTTGGCCACAGGGGATATGCCTTTGGGTGACTGGTTAGCGTTTAGGCTAGACCTCAAATCAGTGAGCTGATTCATGTGATCACATCATCCTGATTTCAGCCTTCAAGAGCTGCCACTAGTCTGCTCTGCTGAGCTGTCAACTGTGCTGGGTTTATTTAAGGGGCTAATGTTACCGGTTAGCATAAACACATTAGTGGTTGGCTACGTTATCTGAAAGCTTCAGCTAAGGTAATGTTAGCTGCTTGCTGCTCAGATAAAGCTCATGAACACAGCATATGAACACTGCTGTCAGCGGTCGCAGCCAACAGGTGTTGGTGTTGGTGATTTCTGACAGCAGCAGCCAGTAACTAACGTTAGCTTAGCTGAAACAGGATAGATGGACCACCGAAAATACACCCAGCACAGTGACGTTATACAAACTAACGCTTAAGAGTTATTGTTGACAGCTGGTGTGGACAATAATCACGCCAGTGAAGAGTTGTAGACCCCATGCTCGAGCTGAACAGTAGCTGTAGTGAATCAAGGCAACCATTACCATAATAGTTATCTCAAGAAAACGAACTTTGTTATCTCGAGATAACGAAAATTAATAAAAAAATTCTACGGACCTGGCCCTTTAGGGCTTCCGTAGTTTTCCACCTCTGGAGGCTGGAGCTTGTTGGATTAAGTTCGATTCTGAACTCACAGTGTTTCTTCTTCATTGCTAAGTAATCAGCTGCTAATTGATTGATTGATTGAAACCTTCATTTATCCCCGTAGGGAGATTCAGGAGTCGAAACAGCAACAGTTAGAAAAAAAAAGAAGAGAAGATGCTGAAGATAGTCATTTTTAAAAAAAAGTAATTGGTTAAAGAAAGGTAATTAGCTAATAAGGTTAATGAATAAAGTCACTCACTCATAGCCATGATTACAAACTGGACTTTTTCATACAAAGTTTTGAACAAAACCGACGTTTTGACACAGAAGTCTTCCTCAGGGTGTAAGACGAGTACTGTATAAGTAGGTACTCATCAGTGCAACAAGAGGGGAGTCAGTGGTAATAGGTGTAAAACAAACTACTTGAAAAATGCACAGAAAATCAATAAATATGTGACATTAATATTCTGGTCAGGATGCAATGACATGAAAACAGATCATAACAAGACAAAACAATCACACAAAAACCCGACAGTCTAGACGAGGACTGATTAACCACAACAACCACACAATCTCAATTAGTAACATAAATAGCAATAAAACTTCTCCATTCATTACTGGATCAATATTTTTGGGTTATTATGTTTATTTGTTTTCTTTTCCAAAGCGAGATGAGACAGTTTGATATCGATCTCATGTCTGCAGTCAAGAGGTTGATGGTTTATCCAGCGTAAAGACAGAAAACAGGGTGGAAACGGCTATCCTAAAATATTAAAGGGATACGCCAACATTTTTTTTTTCGTGTCTTGCCTCACTCCCGAGTCCATGACCAGCAGATAGACACCATCCTTTCGACTGTGTGTGCAGTAACAAGGGAGATAGAGCCGTATCGCCGCTAATTAGCTTAGCTCAAACACTGGAAGTGTATGGGTAGTGTTAGCCTGCCTCCTACCTGAGCTGAAATCAGCATCAGAAGCTGATTTCATTTCAGCTCTAAACTCTGTAAATATATCACTTTATCAACATTTCAAACATGTTCAGGTGAGAAAGTAGCCGTTTAGATCAGCAGTGTGTCGTTAATTTGTCTAAATACCAGCTGTTTACTATTTTGTTCGGACTTAATTTGGCGCTACTCAAGCTAGCTGTTGTGACCAACGCACTTCTGGTTAGTTTAACAAAATAAAACACCCGTTGCCCTTTACATACAGAAAACCATGAGGATAGAATTTGTGCTTTTACTTTGAAACAGGAAGCTAACCTACCCTCGATGTAGCTAGCTTGAACCAAAATAAACCGTCTTTGCTTGAACCCTCCGTTTTGACCGATCTCGTCCCGTTAGCGGCGTTTGACCGCTCAAGATGCCTTACCGGAGAGTTTTGTCAGCTCTGAGACGAAGATCGGCCGCTGGTTTCTGTTTAGAGTTGCTGAAGAGTTTCTCTGATGACTTTAGGTGGAGGCAGGCTAACACTACCCATACACTTCCAGTGTTTGAGCTAAGCTAATTAGCGGCGATACGGCTCTATCTCCCTTGTTACTGCACGCACAGTGGAAAGGATGGCGTCTATCTGCTGGTCATGGACTCAGGAGTGAGGCAAGACATGTAAAAAAAAATGTTGGCGTATCCCTTTAAGGTACCACAACCAACACCTGAAAAGTTGTGTTTAGTTGGAAGTACTTCTTGACAGACAGCAGCCGTCTCCATCCGCCGTGTGTTTGTGTTCATCAGCAGGAACAGATGCTGACAACAACACAACTGTGAGCTTTAAACCCCACGTTCAGCTGTAAAACTCTCTCATGCAAACAAGACCAGGAAAAAAAAAATACACAGAGCAGCAGCGACATTTATTACCGGTCGTAAAATGCTCAGGTGTGTGTTGTCTGTTTTTATAAGGTGGTTTATTGGTGTATTATCGACATAACGGCAGAAATCCATCTGTCATAACGTTTGGTTTCAGGACACACGGGTCAAATGAGATTTATTTTATTGGAATATCTTTGTTGAGATGATGAGGTTGATAACACTCAGAGTCAGGAAGTGGTTAGTCCGCGTAAAAACAACTTCGCACTTTATCACTTTATTCTGGAATAATTTCACTGTGGCGCTGGTTTCCAGATGAAGTCAGAGGTTTGACTTTGGTGTCTTTTAAAGGAGAGTTACTGTGTGTGTGCTGTAATTTAACCAGGCTCATTGACTTTCAGGCTGTGAGGAGTTCAACAGAGACGCTCGCTGAATGGAAAAAACAAAGTCTTCCTTCCTTTTCATTCTTCGTGCAAGTCGGTAAATCCGTCCAGGAACGCTGAAACCGATTCGGCCATTAGCATAATCAATAGCTCTAAATGCCCATGTGGAGACGCCGCGAGTGTAGGGGCGGGGGTGGGGGGGGATCCTCGAGTCGTCTGCCAGTAAAGTAAAGTAAAGTAAAGTGAGTCGTCGTATTAGAAAATGCAAAAGCAGGCGGTCCATGACTAATACGTGAGCTGGTCACTGAGATATCAGATTAAAGAGCGGCCCGGCCTCCAGCAGGTGAAGCTGCTCTGTCAGGTCTTATAACGCTGGATGATACTGAACAGAGACGCGCAGACAAAACCCCCAGGCAGCGACAGAAGAGAGAGAGGGAGAGAGAGAGAGCGGCTGTGAGGAAATCGAATAAATAGAAACAGTGAAGTTTAATTTAGGTATTCATAATGACGGTGTGGTGACCAGAATATGCATTTTCAGCTTCATTATGTCTGTTAATGCACTCAACACGAGACATTGTTCTGCCTTCAGGTGAAATAATGAGCATCTTCTTACTGTTGATGCAGAAGGATCTTATTCAGTAGTATATTAATGTACTCCTTCATAATAAAGGTAGATGTTTGTGTTAAAGCTCCTTCAAAATAAAGGTAGATGTTTGTATTAAAGCTCCTTCAAAATAAAGGTAGATGTTTGTGTTGAAGCTCCTTCAAAATAAAGGTAGACATTTATGTTAAAGCTCCTTCAGAATAAGGGTTTGTGTTGAAGCTCCTTCAAAATAAAGGTAGATGTTTGTATTAAAGCTCCATACAGTATAAAGGTAGATGTTTGTGATAAAGCTCCTTCAAAATAAAGGTAGATGTTTGTGTTAAAGCTCCTTCAAAATAAAGGTAGATGTTTGTGTTAAAGCTCCATACAGTATAAAGGTAGATGTCCATGTGTAGTGTGATTATAAATCAGCTCTAGCTTCTATATTAATACTGTGAAAGTATCAAAGCCTCAGTCCACAGAGAAATGCACAAACCAGCCGTCAGGACTTCCTGTCACTTTGTGATGTCACAACAAAGCCCCGCCCCCTCACCACCTGCACCCACCATCCATCCAACAACAACAACAACTTGCAGGATTTGGCTTCTGTGAGTGTTTTATTCTGAAATCTGCTCTGTTTTTTGTTTTTCTTAAAAATTGGATCACTCATAAAACATTCAACCAATCAGAAGAGCGGCTCGGAGCCTCCTCTCGTCTGATTGGCTGGAGTGTAGAGCATGGATTTTTTTTCTGTCAGACTCTGAGTTGAGATCAAACAAAACTGGTTAACTCTGCCCAACACCTTTACAGCTCAACAACTAACAAGCTGCATCTGGTTTTTACTTGGAAAAAGGACAATTTGTGGTTTTATGTGGAGTGTGTGAGAGTGTGTGTGAGTGTGTGTGAGTGTGAGTGTGAGTGAGAGCTGTGGAAGCTGGACTGATGAATGAATGTGGGCAGCACGGGTCCTAAACCAACAATACGAGCAAATAATGAAACAGTGCCTGGGTTATTAAATCCACCTTAATTTGCCTCAGCTGCTCGTCTCGTGCCAACTGACAGGAGACAGTGGCAAAATAAAAAAATAAAAGGAGAAAGATCACTCAGTGGGAGGAAGAAAACACACAAAGAGGATTATCACCAGGCTACTTCCTGTGCCTATTAGACACAGACATATCCCTTCAAACGCATTTGCTCTTTGTTCTGATATGTGAGGGGTTGGACTGTCTGTTTTTTCATGAAGAGCTCTAACAGCCATAAATCGCTGCGTGGTCCACAGCCAGAGAGAATTTATTTCAAGGTCATGCTTCCTAATTTGAAGGCTCTGCCATTTATACCTCTAAGCCTCTGGCTCGGAGCGAGGACCTCTGCTGTGACGTTGACTCTTTCTGGATGTCTTCTTCCTTTTTTGCTTTTTGCACATTTTTGCTGTGCAAAAAAACCCCTTCATTAAAAATTTGCAGTGCTCTTTCAAACGGGCGCCTACTGAACACAGTGATTTCATTGCTCTGACTGTAATAAATTCAGTTTATTTATTTGACTTTGGGGCCGGAGGAAAAAGTTGTGCAATGATTCAGTGTCATGCAAATTTGAACTGAATAACAGGAGAAGAGGATTATGACACTTTAAGGTCCCATATTTTACACTTGTCCTGTTTTATTTTGAAGGGTTGATCCGTGACAAGATTTGAAAAACACCTCTGTGTAATTTTCCATCTCCTCTATCAGTTTCTCTCTGGAAACAACAGGTCGGTGTCAGCCAATCAGAGGAGAGGAGGCTCCGAGCCTCTCTTCTGATTGGCTGGCTAGAGCAGATTTCAGAATAAAACGCTGAAAGTTGTTGTTAGATGGATGGTGGGTCCAGTTGGTGAGGGGGCGTGGCTTTGTTGTGACATCACAAAGTGACAGGAAGTACTGATGGCTGGTTTTAAGGCTCAAGGCTTTGATACTTTCACAGTCTTAATATAGAACCTAGAGCTGCTTTATAATCACACTACACATGGACATCTACCTTTATACTGTATGGAGCTTTAACACAAACATCTACCTTTATTTTGAAGGAGCTTCAACACAAACCCTTATTCTGAAGGAGCTTTAACACAAACATCTACCTTTATTGTGAAGGAGCTTTAACACAAACATCTACCTTTATTTTGAAGGAGCTTTAACACAAACATCTACCTTTATTTTGAAGGAGCTTTAACACAAACATCTACCTTTATTTTGAAGGAGCTTTAACACAAACGTCTACCTTTATGGAGCTACTTTTATCTAACTTTAAAGCAGAAGTCTTGACGTGTGTCCAGCTCTGAACTTTCTCACTTTCTCCACTTCTGACTTTGACGTAATTCTCCACACACCAGATTTTCATGAAGCTCTCTCAGGATGTTGCGTTCAGGGGGTTCAGGGAATATCACGAGCTAGGTAATCTTGATTGGGGATGACAGTCCCCTTACACTGTCAACATGCTATTTTTACCCAGCTCATTGCACATTATTGTCCTCAGGCCATCCGGCCCTGTTTTATCTCCTAACCCTCCTCCAAAAAAATAAAAAGGCTCATTATTAAAACATGCATTTAGCGTTATCTGCTTCCGTCTCAGGCCGAGTGCTCGGCGGCGTGGAGACAGACGACACCGTGTTTGTGTCTCTGCTCTGGTCTTTTATCCGCGTGGTGGTTTTAGAGCTTATCTCCAAAGTGCACGGGGCTGAAAGTGTCAGTGTAATAATGTTGATGAGAGAAAACCAGAAATATTCAAAATGCCATGACGCCGGCCAGGTGTGTGTGTGACCAGCACTGGACGAGACTGTCCGACGCTTCACTTCCCTATATGCACCGTAGTGTGTGTGTCTGTGTGTGTGTGTGTTTACACCCACTGAGGCTCAATTGCTGATGATGTTTGTGCTTCAGTGTTTTGCTGATGTAACTTCTGGAAATCAAATCGTTGGAGTAAAGAGAAATATTTTCAATGTTATTTCCATATATTTTCGCTGTGCTTCGCCTTTTTGGACGTAATTGACATTTTTTGTCATTTTTTTCTCTTTCTGCCTTTATTTGTTTGGTCTCTTTATGATGTAAATACGTTTTATTGAAAAAAGGGTTGTTGTGGTTTTTCTTTCTTTTTTTCTTTTTTTGCAGCCTGACAGAAATACCTCAACTCATGAAACAACTTTTTATTTTTCAGATAATATTCATGTTTTTTTGTATTTTCCCTTTCATGATTCTTTCTTTCTACTTTTCATACTAAGACTCGATCTGAAGAAAATGTGTTGTTGCGTCTTGAACGACCTTGTCGTCATGTTTTAGTTCATTCTCTCATATTGTTTAAATTTAAATTACAAAGACAAAACTCAGTCAAAGCTGTTCTCTCCCAGTTTTCTAATGTGTCTCATCTGTGTCCGAGCATCTCTGAGGCGTTTTTAGGACAAAAACAATCAGCGTCCAGACAAAAACACTAGTTTAAAAATGATGATCGTCTCCTTTGGTCCGGACTTTCAGACTTTTCAGTTTGATCCGAACCTAAATTCCAGGTGTGAAAGGCGCCGCCAAAGGACCAGGTGGTCTCGGTCCGGACCAAATGAACCCAGGTTCGGACCTTTTGCAGTGTGAAAACAGCTTTTTGTTCGGTTCGGACCTTCGTGTCAGTGACAGGAAGGGTTAGGGGTCACGCTGACCAGCTGACTCAGCAGAACAACACTAGCCTCGCAGCGTAAACAAAACAAAATCAAAGCGACAAAGTGACACAATGAGCCGCGGGAGGACATGGAAGGAGATGAAGTCGATGCTGCTGGAAGCAACAGACCAGCACAAGTATCACAACTACTGTACATGAGGAGATGATGCATCCGGTGAAGTCTGTCGTTCCATTTGCAGCGTGAAACCAAATGTAAACAATGTGACTTTCGGGTGTGAAAATGTCCTGAAACGAATCGATTATTGTTTGATTGCTCCAGGGCCGTAGTTTAACTCTGTTCTAGTTCACAGATTGTTGAATTTCCAGTCACCAGAAGAAAATTTCATTCATAAATCAACACAATTGTTGCATAAACTATTGGATTTTTTCAAAATTTCACGACTTTCTGAGTGTTTAAAAATCCCAATTCCTCCCTGGTCCAGACTCACACACCTGCAACACACACATGTACCTGAGCATGCCTTGGTTTCAAACATCATCATTTTGTCTCCGTTGTGACCTGCGGTGACCTCTGGACGGACCTGACCTCCGAGTGTACAGTAAACAAAGCAGCTGCCATTAAAGGCTGTTGACACTCTGACGCCTCATTAACCTGCAGAGTCACGGGGACGAAGCCGCTGCCTCTGCTCCACTTTCACTTTTCACACTCGTCCTGGAACATTTTTTACATTATTTGTCACCGCCACCGCCACCGCCGCCATCACCGAGCTCCACTTTCCTTAAATTGGGCCGACTGTCACCAGAGAAGGCGTCTAACGACCCGTGGAGACGACCCGCCTGGAGAACAGGGTCAGATCTGTCCACGAGACGCACTGAAAAATGTTTTGGTGGGGTTTTTTTTTTGGAGCAGGACGAGGGATTGAAAAAGGCCGACACGTCTGAACGTGTTCCCACTGCTGATCGTCTGAACTGACAGGAAGTCTGACCTGGAGACGGAGTAATCTCCCAAACCTGTCCTGACTTGACGTTTTCTTTCATATATGTCTATATATATATTGCATGAGTTCCCGTCCCTGCTGCTGCTGCTGCTTCTGCATTAAGTCCATCAACCTGTGAATAATATTATACAACCAGCACCAGAACTAAATTAATTTGAGCAGTTCTTATCATGGAAATGAACCGAGGGTCAATCTGTGGCTTTTTGAACGTTTCACACAGGCTGAGAAAATCCTGCAGCGTCACCTGTTCCCTGCAGGAGGAAAAAAAAATCTCTAAATGTCTAAAAAAAAAAAAAAAAAAGTCTGACATCTCTCCTTTCAACTTTAAATTGCCTCATTTGCAGTATTTCATTTCCTCGGTGGCCTGTTTGATGGATTTCATTCTTTCATCTTCAGAAATAATAAATGTGAAATGACAAATGTGAAATTTGTTACAGATTATTTCATTTCCGTGGCGGCCGCCGCGGCGCTGGACGTGTTTCTTCTCTGATGCAGCTGCAGTAAAATGTAATTTTTTTACTCATCATCTCTGTGGCAGCCTTCATTGCACACCCCCATCCCCCGCTTATTTGGGTTGCATTACGCAGCGCTGTGCAGAAATGATGATTTTTAAATAGAAAATAAACATGCTCGTGCCGCTTCGCCCCAGTCTGAGTCTTTTTTTTTCTTCTTTTTTTTTAATTTAATGTTGATTGAAACTGTTAGAAAAGCACCTTTAACGGTGCAGCAGCAGCAGTGATGAGGAGGTGGACGACGACTTCCTCTAGAAAAGGAGAACGTGAGGTGTGATGGTGGTGGTGGTGTGGGGGGTGGGGGATGGGTGGGGGGGGCCAGGGGGGGTCTCGGTGTTAAATGTCGGGTTGAACGCAGGTCACTCGTGGATAAATCAGAGGCTCTAAATGTAAAGAATAATCCGGAGGGTGGCAGACTGTCCTGACAGCGAACGTGTGAAAACTCACAGCTTGTACGACTTCCTCTAATGATATCTCTCCCTATTAGTCTCAAAAGCAGAAAAAAGGTCACGCTGCAGCGACGGCAGGACGCAGGAGTCCAACTGCAATTAATACAAGAAAAAGAGAAATAATCTAAACTGACTTTAAACCTGAGAGATGAAGGAAACATGAGGACCTTAATGTAACGCTCTTCCTCTTCTTCTTCTTCTCTTGTGCAGATAATGTTTATAGGAAGTGTCTGGCCAACGGGACGTGGGCGCTGAAGGGGAACTACTCCATGTGTAAGGCCATACTTCACGAGGAGGTAAGACTTCACTCTGTGTGTGTGTGTGTGTGTGTGTGTGTGTGTGTGTGTGTGTGTGTGTGTGTGTGTGTGTGTGTGTGTGTGTGTGTGTGTGTGTGTGTGTGTGTGATTCATGGCGGCCCTCGGTGCATGAAGCAGCTCACACACATTAAATCAAAAAGGAAAACCAACAACAAGAGGCGAGGTCGTCTCTGTCACCTCCGGCTTGTTTGGAGTAAATATGGATTCAGGTGTTTTAGGTTCTCTGTGCCTGCAGCGGGAGCAGCAGCAGCAGCAGCAGCAGCAGCAGCATTTAGCAGCAACGTTCAGCAGCAGCAGCAGCAGCAGCATTTAGCAGCAACGTTCAGCAGCAGCAGCAGCAGCATTTAGCAGCAGCAGTAGCGTTCAGCTTCAGCAGCAGCAGCAGCAGCATTTAGCAGCAGCAGCAATGTGCAGCAACGTTCAGCAGCAGCAGCAACAGCAGCAGTAGCGTTCAGCTTCAGCAGCAGCAGCAGCATTCAGCAGCAGCAGCAGCATTTAGCAGCAGCAGCAACGTGCAGCAACGTTCAGCAGCAGCAGCAACAGCAGCAGTAGCGTTCAGCAGCAGCAGCAGCAGCAGCAGCGTTCAGCAGCAGCAGCAGCAGCATTTAGCAGCAGCAGCAATGTGCAGCAACGTTCAGCAGCAGCAGCAACAGCAGCAGTAGCGTTCAGCTTCAGCAGCAGCAGCAGCATTCAGCAGCAGCAGCAGCATTTAGCAGCAGCAGCAACGTGCAGCAACGTTCAGCAGCAGCAGCAACGTTCAGCAGCAGCAGCAGCAACGTTCAGCAGCAGCAGCAGCAGCAGCAACGTTCAGCAGCAGCAGCAGCAGCAACGTTCAGCAGCAGCAGCATTTAGCAGCAGCAGCAGCAGCAGCAGCAACGTTCAGCAGCAGCAGCAGCAGCAGCAACGTTCAGCAGCAGCAGCAGCAGCAGCAGCAGCAGCAACGTTCAGCAGCAGCAGCAGCAGCAGCAGCAGCAGCAGCAGCAACGTTCAGCAGCAGCAGCAGCAGCAGCAGCAACGTTCAGCAGCAGCAGCAGCAGCAACAGCAGCAGCAGCAGCAACGTTCAGCAGCAGCAGCAGCAGCAGCAGCAGCAGCAGCAGCAGCAACGTTCAGCAGCAGCAGCAGCAGCAACGTTCAGCAGCAGCAGCAGCGTTTAGCAGCAGCAGCAGCAACGTGCAGCAACATGCAGCAACGTTCAGCAGCAGCAGCAGTAGCAGTAGCAGCGTTCAGCAGCAGCAGCAACGTTCAGCAGCAGCGTTCAGCAGTAGCATGCAGCAGCAGCAGCAGCAACGTTCAGCAGCAGCAGCAGCAGCAGCAACAGCAGCAGCAGCAGCAGCAGCGTTTTGCAGCAGCGTTCCTCTTCTTCTTCTACTTCTTCTCCTTCTGCGCAGGTGGAGGCTTGAAATCCCTGACCGTCCTGCAGCTGCTTCTCTTTATTTTGTGAAAGTGTCGTCCTGCAGAGAGGAGAGAAAAGAAAAACGCCGCCAGTCGCTTCATTTTACTTTCATTCATTCACGTGTTGTTTTGTTGTTCTGTTTATGTTTTGTTTTGTTTATTTATTTTCCCAGCATGCTCCACCTGGATGCTGCTGCGTTGTGATGTTGTGATGCTGCAGATGTGACGGTGACGAGCGCTCACTTTAATTAGGATTGAGCGCAGGACAAAGCTTTCAGAGGGAACACACTGACCCAGATCAGGCTGCTGCAGCACCAACTTCACGTTTGAAGTACATATACACACAAAATATAAAATTACACAGCGTGCCTGAGCGTTAGCGCCGGCGCCCGGTGCTGCTGGAACCATCTGCTCGCACTCAATATTAAACAGAAGAGTTTCCATAAACACCGAGTCGCAGGTTCAGTAAGTTCTGCCCAGATGCGTTTGTTGTCAACAAAAGAAAAGCTGTAAAAAAATTTTTAAAAAAATCACAAACGTCTAATTGTTTTTTGAAAAGCTCAATGCAGTCGCTCTCGGAAACAGATGGACACCAGATTTTTAGGAAAAAATTACGCAAAGAAATGTTGTTTATTTTTTAATTATCAATTCATCAATTGTGTCAAACTTTTTGAGCTTTTCGTTCTGATTTTCTAAAGATATCGCAATAAACGCAACGTGAAAATCTGATTTCTCAAAACAGCACGACACAGAACATCAAATAAAATCAGTAAAACGTTCAATAACTACAGATTTCAAACACTATTAAAGGGATAGTTCACCCAAAATAAAATTCAAATCTGCTCCGTGCAGCATTGCATGTCCATATGACGTTGGCAAACAGAGCTCACATTTCTTCGTGCAAAGACACACCAAAAAATATCCAAATACCTCCATGCTGCTCGTATGTAATGTCCCTCTTGTATTGGAATTTTTTTTAAAAATAGGTCTATATTTGGAGCTCGTTTGTAGCGGAAGCTCCCAGTGTCTCAGTCTCAAATCTCGCGAGATTTGCACTGACACAGGAAGAGCAGTGAACTGAGACGCTGGGAGCTTCCGCTACAAACAAGCTCAAAATATAAACTTATTAGATTTTTTTCTGAACAATTTCTCATGTTGGAGCTTCAATACAAGAGGGACATTACAGACGAGCAGCATGGAGGTATTTGGATGGAGGAAGAAAAGTGAGCGAAGGCACAGAGGACTCGTCGACATGAGGGTGAGTAGAAGATTAGTGAAATTTGAATTTTGGGTGAACTATCCCTTTAATAAAAAATAAGAAAGAAAAGCAAACAACATTGCGTCTAAATAAAAATAATCACAACCCACAGGAAGAGCTGAGGGGAACGGGGCGTCAGTGAAGGCATCGTCTGGTCTGACTCACAGAGGAACGTCTCTCAGGTGTGGGCGGAGACGCTTCCAGCTCTGGTTCGGAGGCTGGAGGTGAAACAATAATATGAGTCAAAGTAAACTGCAGTGCATCATGGGAGAGAGAGAGAGACCCGTCGTCCGGGGCAACGGTGATGTGTGTTTTTTTTTTTTAATTGTTGTAAGGAAACAATGGAGCTCAGAGGGACGAGGACGGTTTGATAAGAGAATAATCAGAGACTCAGGTTCCTCTGAACAGTCGTCATCTTCGTCTGTTCTACTTTATTTATCAGAGACCCCCCCCACCTCCCCTCCCTCCCTCCTCCCCTTCATTTAGTGTTTTCTCTGAGTCTCTGTGAGTGTGATGTCCGATCGATCCCTGCAGAAGATGGATATAGAGTGTCTGACCTTTCAGAAAACGTGTGTTTGATTTTTTTTCTTTTTTCCTCTTTTGTAAGTGAAATAAATCACCGGGAGGCCGTGATTGACACCAGGGGAATGGAGGGATGGAGGGATGAATGGATGGAGGGATGGGGGGGGGTCGGACTGACTAGCTTCTCTTTAAAGTTCAGCCTGTATTGAACCGGATCCTCAGCCGGTCGGTCCCTCAGCTCCACGGATCAAACGTTTATTGGAAAGTTTGTTTGACGGAGAGAGAAAATAAAAATCCTCTTTCCTCTCAGGTTATTTTCTCAAATATGTGATAAGTGTCTTTGTTGTGAGTCAGGTTGGGTTTGGACCCACACAGACCTGAGGCTGCTGCTGCTGCTGCTGCTGCTGCTGCTGCTGCTGCTGCTGCTGCTGGTGGGTGGGTCTTATATTATATCCTCCTGTCGTCTCAGGCTCTGCTTTCCATTTTAAAACCTCCTGTGGTGTGTGTGAGTGTGTGATT
Organism: Decapterus maruadsi; assembly: GCA_030347415.2. NCBI lineage: Eukaryota > Metazoa > Chordata > Actinopteri > Carangiformes > Carangidae > Decapterus > Decapterus maruadsi. Next base: position 2,577,761 of record CM064888.1, on the reverse strand, counting down.
TATGTCCTGATGTGTCGGCCACTCCTGCACCAGTCAGTGTCTGTTACAGCTGCTCACACACCGACGCTCTTCTTTTTTATTAATATATATATTCAAGGGTCTATATTAATGCTCAGCGACCGTATGTACATTGAAATCATGAAAGGAATCATTTGTCTTGTCGCTGTACCCTTGAGATGATGATCCCTTTATAGCTGCTGCTGCTGCTGCTGCTGCTGCTGCTGCTGCTGCTGCTGCTGCTGCTGCTGCTGCTGCTGCTGCTGTAAAGGGTGGAGGACAAAATGCACAGTCCTTGTTTGGAGAAAAAATGCTGCAGCAGTGATACGACCTGCTAGTTGCATTAGCTTTTCTTTTTTTCTTCTTAAGCAATAAACCTAAAGTATGTAACGACCCCGGACCAAAATACCCACATGAGGTCGTTTACCTCCAGCCAGACTTTACAGACTTATACTTTCTTTTTTTTTCTTTTGATTTTATTCAGCGGAGCTCAAAATAACGGTTGTTTTGATAAAGCGATTAAAAGCGGCCGCGGGGCCTCGGCGTTTAGTTTGGAGCCAGCGGGCAAAAAAAATCCACAATCGTCTCTCAACATATTGTAATTCAAGCGACGTGAGAGAAAGAGAGAGGGAGAGGGAATATACAGAGCATGATCGGGAAGACTTCGGCCAATCACAGAGCAGGAGGGAGAGAGGGGGCGTTCCTATTGGCTGCTCAGATGTCAGTAGTGATGGTAATAGATCAAATTATACAATGAAGAAGTAAATATTGTTCTTTATTAACCGTCCTGTCGTCCTTCTGGGTCCAATTGACCCAATCTGTTCCTTCCTCCATCTTTCCTTCTTTCCTTCTGCTTCATTCCTTGACTGTTCTGTTCCTTCTAATTTTTCTTTCCTTCCTTCTTCCCTTCCTTCCTTCCTTCCTTCCTTCCTTCCTTCCTTCGTCCTTCGTCCTTCCCCAATCTGTTGCCTCCCTCCATCCTTCCTTCCTTCGTGCTTCCTTCCTTCTTTCCCCTTGTCCTTCATGCCTTCCTTCCTTCCTCTTTCCCTCCATCCTTCCTTCCTTCTGTTTTTCCTTCATCCTTCCTTCCTTCGTGCTTCCTTCCTTGACCTAATCTGTTCCTTTTTCCCTTCATCCTTCCTTCCTTTCTTCCTTCTTTCCTTCTTTCGTGCTTCCTTCCTTCCTTCCTTTTTCCCTTCATCCTTCCTTCCTTCCTGCCTTCCTTCCTTCTTTCCTTTTTCCCTCCATCCTTCCTTCCTTCCTTCGTGCTTCCTTCCTTCTTTCCCTTCGTCCTTCCTGCCTTCCTTCCTTCCTTTTTCCCTCCATCTTTCCTTCCTTCCTTCGTGCTTCCTTCCTTCTTTCCCTTCATCCTTCCTTCCTTCCTTCTTTCCTTCCTTCGTGCTTCCTTCCTTCCTTCCTTCCTTCCTTCCTTCCTTCCTTCCTTCCTTCCTTCCTTCCTTCCTTCCTTCCTTCCTTCCTTCCCTCCCTTCGTCCTTCCTTCTTTGCCCCATCAGGACAACAGGAGGGTTAAATCTGCTCATACTTTCACCTCCTTCTACTGTAGCTAAAGACGTGATGTTAATTTTGGACTCTAGTTAGAAAAATAAAAGTATAAATCTGTTGTATAATCTGTGTAATCTTATTTCTTTAAGGATAAACAACAGGAATTAATGAGGTGTTTTATTTGCACTCACTGAAGTTGTTCTGTGACGTCTGTGACGTTCACTGTCAACAACAACCAGCAGCAGCAGCAGCAGCAGCAGCGTCCCGCCGTTTCCTGTTTCCTTTCCATGTCTTTTCTATTTATATCGGATTTTTTTTTTTTTTTTTTTTAACTTATGATTTTATGTTTTGGGGCTTTTTTTTTGTTTGCCTTTTTGGATGGTGGAGAGAGAGACAGGAAGCTCAGAGAGAGAGGGAGGGAGGATGGTACCACAGAACGCTGCAGGTCAGATTCTAGGTCGAACTGTGACGCCCTCTGTTTACATAACATAACATGATATGACATGACATAATATAACATAACATAATATAATATAATATAATATAACGATAAGTTTAAGCCGAGTATTTATGTTTAGAAGAGGTAGTGTTTGAAGTTTTTTATTTATTTATTTATTTTAATGTGTTTTTATGTCTTATTATATGTCTCTTTGACTTTTCTTTTATCTAAGAAATTTTACCTTCAAAGTGTTAGGAACCATAGATGGAGACTTCATTGACCTTAATTTGCAGTGAGACAAAAACAAGATTAAAAGAACAAATGATAAATAAAGTAGAAGTAGAGAATGAATCTTCTAATACAGGATTCAAATTGAACTTTGAAGTATTTAAATGAATAATGCTCCATAAAGGGTGAAAGAGACTTTTATTCTGAAGGTCTTTTTTTATAAATGCATCATTCACTCTTTAAAAACCCCGTCACGTCGGACGATCGCCGGCCCAGATCCACTGCTGCTGCTGCTGCTGCTGCTGCTCCGGTTCGAACCCTCTCGTCCTCTCACTTCTTCTGGGGCAGGTCTCTCCTCTTCGTCCCCGGAGACGCAGCGTTGGTTTGCTTTCTTTCTTTCTTTTTTCATGCTCCACAAATCTGGAACAAACCGAAGGTCTTATACAACTTCTCTTGTTTCGAATCAGGGCTCAGGACTTTTTCTGCTTGTTTTTTTTACATTTTTTTTTATTACTGCTGCGTGATTTATATTCTAGTCTCTCGTCTCGTCTCTTGTTTTATTCTTTTTTTTTTACAGCTTAATGTGTCTTTCCATTGTCTCTGCCCCTTTTGTGTGTCCTACCTAAAGACCTCTGGATTGAAAAGGTGCTTTAGAAATAAACTGGCCTCGTTTCTGGATCATGTAACAAGGTGCAACAGCAAAACCACAGATCCTGTTTCTCTCTGACGTTGAGTATCGTTCATGCACGAGGGAGGATTTACTGTATCAGAGTTAAGTGTTCCTAATAATCTGCTCCCTGGCTGTGATGTCACTCCTCGGCTGCAGAGCCACCAGCCTCAGCCCTCGCCCGCCGTCCAGAGGTGACGATGAGTCTGACAGGTGCACTGGAGGGAAAAGTGTTTACACCTTTTTGTCTGAAGGTGAAAAACCTTCTGTCACGACCTCCTCCTCCTCCTCTCCGGTCGCTCTCCAGGAACAGACACAGGGCGGTTTTTGTGCCTGTGTAACTTAAGAGGTCGTATGTATGAGCGTAAAAGAGCAAAAACCAGAAGCTCGGGCCAATCGGGGCCAACGGGACAGAAGGTTTCAAGGTTAGAAAAATAAGGCGAGAAGGTTATAAAAATGTTCAGACACAGCTCCTCTGTGATTTTATGTTCAGGAAGTTGTGGGTGAAGGAGGTTTAACAGGCTGTTTTACCGTCTAGAGAGCGTGTTAGCAGCGTGTCACGGGAACCGCTGCATGGCTTTATGGTTCAGATGTGGCGAGGTAGAAACCAACATGTTTACAACCTGGTACAGAAACCGTGGGCAACGACAACTGTTTATACAACTCACCTGTAACGTTACTGTATGTATTGTTGAGGATGTGGCCCCTGATCTTTAGCCTGGGTGAACCCAGACCAAGCTGTTGGAGATTTCATTTCGTTTTGCAGATTCAAAACTGTTGGGGCGACTTCCGATTTCACGAAAACTGGGAAACCAATCACAAGCTGGGGTTTTTCAGGAAGAAACGACCTCTAGCAGCTTTTATTTAAATGCAACATGGCCACCGCCAAAGAGCAGCTATTATCAGATCGTTTGATCGTTGCTTTGGTTGGTCACGCTACTCAGATCGAGATGCGTCCTAGCGTCAGCCAGGCTACTTCCTCTTTGCCCATATTTGGATCAGGTGCTGCCAAGATGGCGACGGCGAAGCAGCCAACTTTTCAGAAAACTGTGGTTGACGTCACAGAAGCTACGTCCATCTTTATTTACAGTAAATGGTTAAAATAGACTCCGTACTTATTCACACATTTATTGTACCTTTTGGTTGTTTATTTATCTAAACATAAATAAGCTCAAATACAGTATATTTTGTAAAATACACTGGTGCTGTTGAGAAGCTGAGATCCTTCGGTTCAAGCCGAAGAGAGCTCACATCGCTGAATGTGGCTCTTTCTTTTTTATTGGCCTCCGACGTTTGTTTGTTTGCAACATGTCCAGTTGTTGTCTTAGCAACAGTCCACAATGCAGCAGCAACCAAAAAACAAAAAACAAAACAAACTGATGTCATCCCATCCTTAAATATAAGAAAACTTTCTGTTTTTCACTTCCTATCATTTTGGTAACTTGCATTGTTGTGCAATGGCTCTTGTTTATGTAAAACAAAAAAAGCAAAATAGAGTTTAAAATATATGAGAAAACTATGATTTATTTCAGACAATACTGCAACATATTCAGCTTAATGAGGTTTTATCACCGTCTCTTCTTCAACCAAACTAAATAAAGTAGTTTCAGTTGTTTAAAAATAAATCCCATCTCGCCCTTAGAGGTAGAAAATGTTCCTGTAATTGGTCACATGTTCAGTGTAAGTGTGAGGACTTGTTCTCAGAAACCATCGCCGTCTCTCTCTCTGTGTGTTTATTATTTCAGACCTGATGTGGCTTCATGAGTCAGAGTCCAGATCGCGGACCATCTGTCCAACTGTCGCTGCCTTAGAAAGAGTTAAAAGTTTGAGCCGCTGCTGCACCAGAACCGAGTGAATGGGACAGATGACGTGTTTGAGGGGTGGGCGGGGCGGGGATTAAACGTGCCCACATTTAATCTTGGCGTAGACACCAGTAGGTTACGTAAATCCACTTAGAGCCCAGATTACTGCTGGTAGTTGTGGGGGAATCCGATCACAATGGATCTGTGAGTCAGACAGAGGAAGATGTTCCTGTAAAACACCAACCGCTGCATGTGTGAGTGGGTGAAGGCCTCCCAGGGTTTTAATAACTGAGAGGAGGGGGGCGGTGGGGGGGCAGAGGGGTGATAGACCCCATCACCACCACCACCACCACCCCTCTGCCCCAGGAATCTGATTGGTCCTGTTGGTGCCGCCCTCCAGAAGTCAGAGGGTGGAGATCACTGATGATCAAATGACCACAAAGAGACAAGAAGAAGGAAAAAATGAAGACAAACAACCAAATGCTGAATGAACACAAAGAGATGCAACAACTTTGAAGGGTTGCACAATGATCACAGAGACAAAAAATGAGCATGAAAAGATCCAAACAACCACGAAGGGATGCCTAATGACCACAAACAGATGTAAAAAGACAACAAAGAGATGCAGGATGACAATGGATAAATGTTAATGTTAATAAATTACTGCAAAGAGACAGAAAGTAAAGGGATGCAAAGTGATCACAAAGAAATCCAAACAAATATGAAGGGATGCAAAATGACCCGAAATAGATGCAAGATATCAACTAATCAAATGTCAATCAAAAGATCAAAAGATGTAAAATGACTATAAGACACAAAATAACTATGCAAGGATGCAAAACGCCTACATAGAGGTGTTAAAGAACTTTAAGGGGATGCAAAATGGCCACAAATAGATATAAAATCACTACAAACCAATGTCGAGAGATGTAATATGGCAATAAAGATACACAAAACAACCATGAAGGCGTGCAAAAATGATCACAGAGATATAAAACAGCATTAAGGGGTGTAGAACCCGATAATGTAATAAATCCCCGATAATGTAATAACCCCAATAATGTAATAAAAAATGTCACTCGAGTGGATTGAAAATGTAATAAAACCTGATAATGTAATAACTTCCCTATAATGTACTAAAGTGCATTTCCCAATAATGTAATACACTCTTAACCAATTATGTAATAAAGTATTACATTAACAAGATTACATTATCAGGTTAACCTTCCATTTCAAGGGACCTGATAATGTAATAATACTCCAATAATGTAATAATTTAACAGGAGATCACCCATAACTTGGTTTTAAGTGGTGTGTTCAAGGTTATTTCTGTGTAAGCAACTATGCTCCAGAGCAGAACAGGTCAAAGTTGGACATGCATACATTATTGGGAACTTTATTACATTATTGGGAAGTCATTACATTATCAGGTTTCATTACATTTTCAATCCACTCAAGTGAATTTTTTTATTACATTATTGTTAAAGGGATGGTTCATCCAAAATTCAAAGTATGGGGGTATTTGGATGTCTTTTGGCATGTCTTTTTGGATGAAGAAAGTTGGTATCCATTCACAACCATTATATGGAGGTCAAAGGTCAGACTTTTTTGTGTTATCCCCAGGGTGAAGTCATGAATCTATGGCCCTCACAGCCAAGCTGTTTTTAAATTTGAGAAGAATTTGTTTGACACATTTTTTCAGCTTGGTCTGAAGATCATACGTTTCATTACGATTGAACAGAATATCCCCCTAGAGGTCCCCCTAGAGGTCAAAGGTCACCAGATGTGTGTCCCCAGGATGATGTCATGAGTCTACATACCAAGTTTAGTTGAGATATGTTAAAGGATTGCTGGGAAATTGGCTTACTACTTCCTGTTCCCGCACCATGTCAAGTTTCATTGGCTGTCACGGCTAATTGCCTTTGAATTTGAAGAAGATGCTGAATAATAGACGTTTGTTCGTTCGTTTCAAGAAAATTAGACAAAATTTGTGGCAAGAGAGGCCTTTTGGGAGTTTTTGATCAAATCAAAGATGATGGAAATCCAATATGGCGATGCGTTTAATCGGCTTGGCCTGAGGGCTCCAATGATACAATGATACATCGTTTGATTAAAAAAATAGTCACAGTTAACCATTCATGCATGTCCAACTTTGACCTGTTGGTGGCGCTCTGGACTTGAACACATCACTTGAAACCAAGTAATGGGTGATCTTCTGTTAAATTATTACATTATTGGAGTATTATTACATTATCAGGTCCCTTGAAATGGAAGGCTAACCTGATAACGTAATAAGGGATCCCAATGTAATACTTTATTACATAATTGGTTAAGAATGTATTACATTATTGGGAAATGCACTTTATTACATTATTGGGAAGATATTACATTATCAGGTTTTATTACATTTTCAATCCACTCAAGTGACATTTTTTATTACATTATTGGGGTTATTACATTATCAGGGATTTATTACATTATCGGGTTCTACAGACGCAAAAATGACCACAAATTGATGCAAAATAGCTACAGAGAGATATAGTGAAAATTCAGGGATGCAAAATCATCACAGAAATCCAAACAAATTTGAAGGGATACCAAATGCAAAATGTCCAATGCCCAATTTAAAAAGACTACAAATAGATACAAGATGACTATAAAGTGACAAAAAACAAATAGGAAGGGATGCAAAATGACCACAAATAGATGCAAAATATCTACAAAGAGATGCATGGTGACAATAAAGAAATACTAAATTACTATAAAGATGCAGAAAACAACTGAGCACAGATGCAAAATCCCTAACAAAGACGTGCAAAGTGTCTACGAAGGGAAGCAAAATGGCGAACAAATACAAAGAGATGTAGAGAAACATGTTCCTGTGTTGGTTAGTTGTGACATGTTGGTGTTCAGTGGTTCAGTGGATCACATACACACGCACATGCACCTGTGCAGGTCCATATTGTGCCATATTGACACCCAACATAACACAACAACACGAGAAGGCCGGTCTTCAGATGTGGGTCTGAACTCTCCCGCTGTTTGAACACCGTCCCTGTTCAGATCCTCAGCAGGAGGCGCCTTAAAAAAACCCTCCACAGATAAATGAAAGAGGATTTCAGTCTTTTAAGTTCCTCCCCTTGTCCAGGAAATGTTCCGTCTCTGAATCACAAACACTCATCTGTTTCTGTTTCTGTCTCTGTCTCTGGTTCCTCTGCAGAAAAAAGGCAAGATGCACTACCAGATAGCTGTGATCATCAACTTCCTGGGTCACTGCATCTCCATGGTGGCTCTGCTCATCGCCTTCTTCTTATTCTTGTGTCTGAGGTAAGTGCGGGTTCCTCTGCTGCCGGTCGGCTGATAATCCTAAAGACATCCGTGATGTGACAGAAACGTCAGTATTCTCATCATCCCCCCCTCGTTCAAAGCGCCTCTCGTTCTTATTCAAAAACCGTTTGGTCATGGGATGAAACCTTCCCTATCTCAATCCCGCAGATGTAAAAGGGTTTAGACGCCCGCAAAAACTAGGGCACGTCTCACCCCCCCTCCCTCCCCATCTCAACAAATGGGAATAATAGACCCATCTCGGAGCGCGTTGGAAACCAAAACAGCGTTCACAGCGAGGCCTGCTGGGACGGCTGGTGGAGCTGGAATGGGGTTCAATATGACAATAAAGCCATGTTGAATGACTGTAAATATGAAGGGATGCAAAATGACCACAAATAGATGCAAAATATCTGCAAAGAGATGCACGGTAACAATAAAGAGATATTAAATTACTATAAAAAGGCAGAAAACAACAATGCACAGATGCAAAATCCCCACAAAGACTTACAACATCTCAACAAATGGGAATAATAGACCCATCTCGGAGAGCGTTGGAAACCAGAGGCCTGCCGGGACGGCCTGGCTGGCGGAGCTGGAATGGGTTTCTCTCTGATAAACGAACGAATTTGAAGGGATACCAAATGCAAAATGTCCATAAATTCATCTAAAAAGACTATAAATAGATACGAGATGACTATAAAGTGACAAAACACAAGTATGAAGGGATGCAAAATGACCACAAATAGATATAAGATCACTACAAAAGTGTGGAGATGTCATATGACAGTAAAGATACACAACCATGGAGGGATGCAAAATGATGCAAAAACTGCAAATAGATGCAAGATGACAATAAAGCCATGTTAAATGACTGTAAATAAGAAGCGAAGGGATGCAAAATGTGCACAAATTAATCTAAAAAGACTACAAATAGATACAAGATGACTATAAAGTGACAAAACATAAATACAAAGGGATGCAAAATGACCACAAATAGATGCAAAATATCTACAAAAGTGTGGAGATGTCATATGACAATAAAGATATACAACCATGGAGGGATGCAAAATGATGCAAAAACTGCAAATAGATACAAGATGACAATAAAGCCATGTTAAATGACTGTAAATAAGAAGGGATGCAAAATGTGCACAAATTAATCTAAAAAGACTACAAATAGATACAAGATGACTATAAAGTGACAAAACACAAACATAAAGGGATGCAAAATGATGCAAAAACTACAAATAGATGCAAGATGACTATAAAGTGACAAAAAACAAATATAAAGGGATGCAAAATGATGCAAAAACTACAAATAGATACAAGATGACTATAAAGTGACAAAAAACAAATATAAAGGGATGCAAAAACTACAAATAGATGCAAGATGACAATAAAGTGACAAAAAACAAATATAAAGGGATGCAAAATGATGCAAAAACTACAAATAGATGCAAGATGACTATAAAGTGACAAAACACAAATATAAAGGGATGCAAAATGATGCAAAAACTACAAATAGATACAAGATGACTATAAAGTGACAAAAAACAAATATAAAGGGATGCAAAATGACCACAACCAAGAGATGCACAGTAAATGTGACAATAAAGAGATGGAGGCAGAAAACAACTATGCACGGATGCAAAATCCCCACAAAGACTTGCAAAATGTCTTTGGACGTCTCACCCCCCTCCCCCCACCGCCACCGCCCCCCATCCCAACAAATGGGAATAATAGACCCATCTCGGAGAGCGTTGGAAACCGAGGCAGCGCTCACAGCGAGGCCTGCTGGGACGGCCGGGCTGCTGGAGCTGGAATGGGTTTCTCTCTCTGACAAACCGGAGTAAACCGGGCGTTAACGAGAGAAAGGTCTTAGCACCCTGGACGAGCCGGGGCCGCTATCGATCGCAGAGGAAGAGGAGGAAGAGAGAGAGAGGGAGGGAGGAAGGGAGAGAGCGACACCCCCGGGGAGTGAGAAAAGCGTGAAAGGGCACAGAGAGACATAATAAATAGAAAGCTGTACAGGACAGCGTTTATGCACAACCCGTGTCCGTGGGCCGCAGCGGCTCGGACACGGAGGAGGACAAGTGTCGGCCAGCGGCTAAAAATGGCATCAGGGGCAGTGGATGAAGGAGTTTGGCATTTTATTACTCACTCAGCGCTGTTGCTGCTGCCGCTGCTGCAGCAACGTCTCCTCGTTTGTAATGAGATCGAGAACCATTTAAGGGAAAAACGCTGCTGCGGTTCGACGGTGAGATGTGGAGAGAAAGAACTGGGAAGACAAAGAGACAGAGGAGAGAGAAGGAGAGGGAGGGAAAGTTCAGTCACAGAGGGAAAATCTTTAGCTCCAATCAGCCGAGGTGTTTGTGAGCCAGGCCCAGGTGTCCTCTGGGTAATTTAACAGCGTCACCGCCGCCGCCGCCGCCTCCTCGTGTTGTTGTGGAGTTCAGGTTTTAAATACTTGGTACAGAATTGATTTATATGGAAATGAGGGAAGTGAAGATCGGGGCGGGGATCGAACCGCCGATCCAGAACTCAAAGAATCACTGAGTCGCTTCGTGACTAAAACTGAGCTGAATGAACTCTGTCGGCCTTTAACAGAGTTTTTATTCCATTTTGTTATAAGATGTAGAGACGGTTTTCATTTCTTAAAAGGGCAGGAGGTCAAAGACGATGATGTCACCTCACATTTATTCATTTATATTTATCTCGTTATTTGTTTAATTGGAGCCGCGTCCTTGGTCTCGTCTCGGTCGAATCTGCTGCTTCTCTCAGTTCAGGTTCAGGCGACACATTTAAAACAATTAAGACAATTAAAATTAAAAAAATCAAGATGCAGTTTATTGCAAAACACCCAATAAATACCAATAAAAAGCTGCTGCTGTTAATTTGCTTCCTGGAGAACTCACCTGCTGATGAACTCTCCCCTGCTTTTTTATTTTTATTTATTTATTTTTTACTTCATTTGAAAACTTTTCATCCTTCAGTCGATCAGACGTCAAGTTTCTGAACGACAGCAACAGGAAAAACACAGATAAACAAACAAACAAACATTCATTCATTCAGTTTCTATGAAGGTTAAGACAAAGAGGCAGAGCATCACATTCCTCGGTGACAGTTTCCACAGCAACCAAGGTCGATGATGTCACAGACTCAAGTGTGGTAAAAAGGTAAAGAGGTTTTTATCTGAAAGATCCAGGATCTCCTCCAGCTGCTTTCTGCCCGTCCCTTCTTTCTTTCTTTTCATCTTTTCTTTCTTTCTTTCTTTCTTTCTTTCTTTCTTTCTTTCTTTCCTTCTTTCCTTCTTTCTTTCTTTCTTTCTTTCTTTCTTTCTTTCTTTCTTTCTTTCGTCTTTTCTTTCTTTCTTTCTTTCTTTCTTTCTTTCTTTCTTTCTTTCTTTCTTTCTTTCTTTCTTTCATTTGCTCTTTCAGTCCTTCTTTCTTTCGTTCGTTCTTTTCATGTTTTCTTTCTTTCATTCTTTCTTTCTTTCCTCTTTCTTTCTTTCTTTCCTCCTTTCCTTCTTTCTTTCTTTCATTCACTCTTTCTTTCTTTTCTCCTTTCCTTCTTTCTTTCCTTTTTCTTTCTTTCTTTCTTTCTTTCTTTCTTTCTTTCTTTCTTTCTTTCCTTCTTTCTTTCCTTCTTTCTTTCTTTCTTTCTTTCTTTCTTTCCTCTTTCCCTCTTTCTTTCTTTCTTTCCTCTTTCCTTCTTTCTTTCTTACTTTCTTTCTTTCCTTCTTTCTTCCTTTCAGACTTTCTTTCTTTGTTTTTTTTTCTTTCTTTCATTCTGTCCCACTCTAACACCGGCCCTTCTCTCTCAGTGTGAAACGATGTGTAAAGTTTAAGGTCAGTGAATAAATAATAAAAAAGCAAAATCACTCAAAAAACAAACAACTTATAAAACCAGAGTCTGATCCACAATCTGGACCGAACCGGTCTCTGGTCTCGGCCCCGTGAGTGGGTCCAGTCCCGGTCCAGATGTTCCAGATGTTCCTGTTGTGTTGTGTTGTGTTGTGTTGTGTTGTGTTGTGTTGTGTTGCATTGTGTTGCGTTGTGTTGTGTTGTGTTGAACTGAACCTGAACCTGAACCTGCTGACGTCTGTAGACCGCGTCTCGTTTCTGCCGTCGCGGCGAAACACGAGATGTTTGATCAAAGTGATGAGTTCACAAACACACGAGGGGAAGTGAAGTGTTTCACCTTCATCACCTCCTCCTCCTCTTCCTCCTCCTCCTCCTCCTCCTTCATCTCCTTCACCTCCTTCACCCTGACGCTCGCTCAGGAACAGGAAGAATTTAATGAATGAGTTTTGCAGCCGAGGACCCTGGGAAATGCAAACACAGGATCTTTGCCAGCGGATATTCAAACACACACAGACACACACACGCACACACACACACACACACACACCTCTGACCCGTGACCCCGCCCACCTGCCACCTGCACACGTCATGAGATGAGATGGGATGCGAGAGGAGGGGCGGAGCTCGCAGGAAGCAGGTTGTTCTCTCCAAACGTCCTCGAGGACACGACGCCTCAAACTCAGAGATGAACTGATTAGATTTTGGTCAAAGGTCAAAGGTCAAGGTCAGAGTGACTTTGTGAAAGCAGCATCTCAATATCACCTTAAAGGAATTTCTCCAAACTTATGCTGCCTCTCAATTTGAACACTTCCGTACTTATTACTATTATTACTTATTACTTCCATACTTACAAATTCTACCCTGGTCCATGACTGTTAGAACTTGAGAACTTACCCTTTAAACGGAGAGCTGGTCCAGTAAAAGTCTTGTTTATAGGGGCATCAACCATTTTGAGTGCGCTCACACTGACAAGTCAAAACACAGTGGACTGGAAGAACCCGGTTCCCTCGTCTAAAAGTAAAAAATACCTCAACTAAGGTCTGTGGTTTACAAAAGCGTAAGCGAGTTTAAGGTTTTGGTTTTGTCCGCACAAGCAAAAGAGAAAAAAAAGTAAGGCATTCCTGATGGCTAATTTAAATTACAAACAAAACAAGCTGGCACAGAGTAAATACATTAACTACATACATTAACTACATTAAATTAAGACCCAGCATCAGTAAAAATGTTAGTAACTAGTAGCAGAGTCTGAGCAGCTAGAGGTCAAAGGTCAGTGTGACCTCACAAAACATGTTTTAGCCAATGAACAATTAACACCATTATTTTTTCTCAAAGTTGTTGTTTTTCCTCTGACATAAAATAAAATAAATAGCAGCAGAAAGATGAATGAAAGTCTACATAATGGAAACGCTGACATTTCCCCTCAAGGATGGACGAGTAGAGAAATCCAATCAAAACTTTTTCTACTTTTCTATTCACAAAAGAAAATAAAAAGTATCAGAGAGTTAAATAAAAGGTTTTAATCAACTCTACAACATGTCGACTTGTTTTTAAAACAGAAGGACGTTTTGCGGCCGATAGAAAACAACAAAAATAACAACACATTGTTGTAAAGAGGAGCTAATTACCCACACGGCGATAAACAGCACAGTGAACACAGCGGGGAGAGACCTGTCTGCAGGAGCACGCGGCTAATTAACCGCCGCCGCCGCCGCCACCGCTGAGCCGGACCCACCGGCGAGGAAGGAGGAGGGAAGTGAGGTCACGGCAGCAGCGTGATGAAGAATACGACGGGATGGAGAGAAATAAATAAAAATAAATAAATAAATAATAAAATAAGACGAGGAGGCTGCTCTCGTCTCTGAGCTCGTGGCGCCGCAGCCAAATGAAAAGCTGCACTAACGCGGCCGTGACGGAGCGTGGAGGGAATTAGCTGCTTGTTTATTACGGGACAACAGGATTTATAAAGCAGGAGTGTGTAGGTTTGTGTGTGTGTGTGTCGCCTGGAGGCCGCTGCATGCTCCTGTGTAATGTTATAATTACTACAAATTCTGTTTTTAGCAGCGTTTCTATGCAGCTGTTGTCGCCTTAATGAGCCTTCACGAACCTCCCGCTTCATAAAAATGTCAAAAACGCCCCCAAAAAAGTAAAATAACACAGAAAAATAATAATTATCTGCCTAAACTGGAACATTTTCTCACTTTGCACAGTCAGCACAAAGCCTCTATTAGCCGAGTGACACCCATTAAGGGTTGATGCACGACTACAGAGTAAGACACGTCATCCACAGCGAGGAGGAGGAGGAGGAGGAGGAGGAGGAGGAGGAGGAGGAGGAAGAGGCCTGCGCTCGCCGTCAGCTGGTGACAACAAATGAGGCTGTCAGCGCCACGTTGCGCCCGTTCACTCGTGCTGCTTCTTCTTCTTCTTCTTTTATTCTTCTTCTTCTATATTTTTCCCGAGCCCTCGCTCTCTCGCTCCGAGGCAGATGGGCTTGATTTTTTTTTTCTTAATTGTGTCCTCAGGTCGATTTATTTGCAACATTAAAGGGACATGACACAAAAACAAGAGCGCAAACAGCAGGAATGAGATGTTACTTTGTATTATATCAGAGAGGGTGAGGGGAGGGGGTGGGGGGGGGGGGTGGAAGTTTGAGGTCGCGGAGCTTCATTATTCATGTTCATCTTCTTTATTTTCCGTTCTTTTCCCACATTCGTTTAAAGCTGATCTCATGGCGGAGAAGCTGTGAGTTTAACGTCTTTGTTTAAAATACACTCCGACGCAGCAGGAAGCAGACATTTATAATTCACACACTTCCACCAACAGTTTGCTTTTTACATCATCCACGTTTTATTTTTTCATCTCCTCTCTCAGTGTGAAATCATCCAACGAACAGCAGGAGAGATGTAAAAGAAGAAACTGTAAATCTCTTCTTCTTCTTCTTCTTCTTCTTCTTCTTCTTCTTCTTCTTCTTCTTCTCCTCCTCCTTCAGGAGTATCCGCTGCCTGAGGAACATCATCCACTGGAACCTCATCACCGCCTTCATCCTGAGGAACGCCACCTGGTTCATCGTCCAGCTGACCATGAGCCCCGAGGTTCACGAGAGCAACGTGGTGAGCGTCTCTTCTCATCGAGGTCAAGATTAAAGGGATAGTTCAACATTTTTGGCAAATTCGTCCATTGCCATAATCCCTATAGTTATAGCAGTAGGTTCGTTACCTTTTAATTGTTGGTGCAAGCTATTTTTAGAACGGCGGAGCAGAGCCGTGAGCTGCTCAGAGCTACGCTACGGAGGCTCATGGAATTTCTTGGTTTCAAACTCATGAAATACACAATCCAACAACTCCACAACGCTCTGGTGGACAAGTTGTGACCTGCACATTCACCACGCTATGAGATAATAACACAACGTTACCACACAGAGTTGTTTTAGAGAAATACAGAGACTGTTGATGAAAAACTGTCCCTGAAGGCAACGTGCAT
Source organism: Decapterus maruadsi (assembly GCA_030347415.2). Classification (NCBI taxonomy): domain Eukaryota; kingdom Metazoa; phylum Chordata; class Actinopteri; order Carangiformes; family Carangidae; genus Decapterus; species Decapterus maruadsi. The sequence goes on along the minus strand of CM064888.1, from coordinate 2,562,458 downwards.
CAGCGGTTTTGCATGTATTTCCCTCTAAACCAACTCTGTGTGGTAACGTTGTGTTATTATCTCATAGCGTGGTGAATGTGCAGGTCACAACTTGTCCACCAGAGCGTTGTGGAGTTGTTGGATTGTGTATTTGATGAGTTTGAAACCAAGAAATCCCATGAGCCTCCGTAGCGTAGCTCTGAGCAGCTCACGGCTCTGCTCCGCCGTTCTAAAAATAGCTTGCACCGACAATTAAACATAAAGAACCTACTGCTATGACTGTAGGGATTATGGCAATGGGCCAAAATGTTGAACTATCCCTTTAATCTTAGATCCAGGCTAAATTTCGATGGCTGGATTGAAGAGTTTAGTAAAAATTAGGATTAAAGTAAATTAATCCAGGATTAAACTCTGCTTTAGTAAAAACCAAGTTCATTGATTCTTCATTTTAGTGAAACAGAAACTCAGTTTAAAGAGTCTGTGTTGCTGTGGTAACCAGGATGCTCCAGCTCCATACCGTAATCACCAAAATTAAACTTTTAAATGTCGTCCTGAAGCTAAAAATAGAAATTGATTGATAAAAGTCTGGTTCCTCCTGCTGATATCAGCTCTCGGGTCGAGCAGGTGGTTCGGTGAAACTTATCGCTCTCAGATGAAATAAGTTGTGTTTTGTTTTTTGTTTTTTTATCTGACTCACCACCTGCTCACGTCTCAACACTTCCTGGAAGGTTGCGTTGCGCCGAGCTGTTCGGCTGGCGTTGAGCTTCATCAGCGACAGGCAGGTGTCAGATTAAAGCAGCAGAACTGTAAGAAAGTGTTTCAGTGAGATGTTGGTTTGACAACGAGCCACAAAAAAAAAAAACCTAAACTATCCAGGTTTTTTTTTTTTTTTTCCAGCGCTGGAAGAAGAACTCAGACCCTGTGCTCGAGTTTCAGCCTCAATGCATCAACATAAACGTTTTCCAGGCCCTGCGTTTAATATTTACTGCTGTATTTTATCCAGAGGGAGCTTGAGGATCATGGATTTTAATTTAATCTGAGGGTTTACATTGTTTTTATTGCACATTTTGACCAAAACAAACTAAACGTTGCAGCCCTGAGACGATTAAAAGGAGAAGAAGCAACAAAAGAAGCATAAAAACACAATAAAAGCAGCAGTAAAGTTATTAATTCTGGTTTTTGCAGGTGTGGTGTCGCCTCGTCACCGCCTCCTTCAACTATTTCCACTCCACCAACTTCTTCTGGATGTTCGGCGAGGGCTGCTACCTCCACACCGCCATCGTCCTCACCTACTCCACCGACAAGCTGCGCAAGTGGATGTTCATCTGCATCGGCTGGTGTACGTACAGTACACGCACACACGACGTCACACGTCACGCAGCGTTTACATTACGTTTCCTCCTGCACGCAGTTACATTATAACTATTAACCCCATTAACAATAGAAGGCCAAGTAATGCGTTCTCAGAGCACTTGGTTATTTTAATGATGGGAAAAATGAAATAAAACCAATTTACAGGCCGTTAATTACGTGATAATGTCTAGAAATTACGGTCAATTTCATAGTAATGTTGAGAAATGTAGCCAAGAAATAATGATTGATTGCGTAGATCAATTGTAAGGACTCGTAAGGAGCATGTGTAATCTTTTGTCTTTATGAAAAACATGACATTATTATGACATTGATCATCATTTCTTGGCTATTTCTTGACATTATCACATAATGAACGACCTGTAAATTAAAGGGTTACCCAACATTTTTAATATCTTTTTAAAGTAGTGTTGTTTGAACTTCTTAAACATTATTTATTTATTTATTTGTTTGTTTTTTTTCACAGAAATCATACTGTTTTGACAATGATTTGTCGAATGACCTTTGTTAGAATGACGTTTGCAGCCCGCAGGTTGGGAATGACCGAACTAGACTAATTGTAGTTTTACAGGGAGCTCATGCTGCGTTCGAGACACCTCGGAAATCTGAGGCTCACAGTTGAAAACTCTGATTTCCGACTTCAAAGTGTTCGAGACGCGCCATGACCAGATGAACCAAAAACACGGCGGACTGGGACGAACTTTGCATTCAAACTGCTTCACGCCTCTAATGGCATTAAAATATTGTATATTTCATAATGTTTTAATGTATTTTGGCATTAATAAAGCTCTGACATGAGGCGGCATTAGGTTCGAGTGCACTTTTTCAAATCAGAGGTTAAAAAAAATCCAAGTTCCGAGTTGTCCTGAACGCAGCATCATTGTCCGGCTAACGGTTTCCACCTGCTTACAGTCTTTATGCTAAGCTAAGCTAACCTAGCTGCCTCCTGCTGCTTCCCTGAAAGATCACACATCTGAACCATTTACACACTGTATTTAATGGCTCATAAAAGATTAACTATGCTTCATAAATCGGTTATTAATAAGAACAAGACTGGGTTGCCAGATTGTGAAATGTGAAGTAAAAAAAAAAACCCACTTTCACTGGCGAAACTTTCACAACTGGCGAAACCCATTGATAAGGCGCTTATTGACATTGACAGCTGCGGATACAGCTACGGTTCAATCACTGGTTTAATCTGAGGCAGGTCGGTGCCGATGTGTCCGCAGCTGCAGGGACTAAATCTAACGTTTAACATGGCCGGCGTGCATGATATCCAGCGATAATATCACATTATTATACATTTCCTAATAAGTCGTCAGGTCCTGCGGGTTGTAAATGTCAGAGTTACAGCGCTTTAGAAATGTCAGTAAATCACTGACTCATCGTCTGCAGCTGTAAATGTTAATAAGCAGATTATAAATGGATCCTGGTCCTGCAGCCGTTTTCCGCCGCTCTCTCCCTCTCTCCCTCTCCCTCTGCTCTGCTCTGTGCTATGGGATGGATTATGAAGCCACCACTCTACTGAAAACTATATCATTTCTGTTAACGTAATTTAAATAATCACACGTTTCTGAGTCGTTTCACAGCTTTTAAAAAGGAACATTCAGCAGAGTTTGGTGTCGGTCGGTGGGATGTTCTGGTGGTTTGGGACCTGTAGATTAATTGTGTGTTTGTGGTTTTGTGTTTGAGCTGTTGTTGACTGCAGGGAGGGAAGGGGTGGGGGGCAGTTTTCCATGTGTCAGAGTTATAGATGAGCTGAGTCTCTCTCTCTCTCTCCGGAGTTTGTTTCACGTCGAGTTTTTCGAGCTGTCGGACGAAGCGCTGCTGTCGTCTGTGGTCAGTGTCCAGGTTCCACCCGGCTGTTCTGCTGATGTCGCTGCCAAGGAATTTAAAGAGGGAGTCAGTGATGGTTGCAGGAGGGAGGGAGGGGGGAGGAGGAGGAGGAGGGGGGGGGGTGGGTTTTTGGAGGGAGGGATGAGATGGGAGGTGAGTAATGAGCTGCTGTGTTTCTGAAGTGTCGAGCTGGAGGCGGTTGTCATGGCACCGGGAGACGGCTCGTCGGACTCGTATACCTGCAACCAATTACGGTCGTGTCTGCGGCTTGTTTAAGGACCGGAGCGGTGGCGGTGGCGGTGGTGGTGGTGGGATGTCACTGTGACTGGAGGAGAGTGTGGACGGCGGGGGGTGGTGGGGGTGGAGGGGGAGGCTGCTGCGGCCTGTCACCGGTTCGATTCCCAGGCGGTCGGACCATCGCCTCGACATCAGGCCTGTTTCAGATGGACGAGGATGGTGCGTTCAAGTGATGTCAGTAGAGCAGGTTGTTCGTTAATCAGGAGGTCGGTCGTATCGAGCTTTATGTCACTAAAAGCTGCTGTCATTTTAAAGGGATAGTTCAACATTTTGACTATCACTATAATCCCTATAGTCATAGCAGTAGGTTTGTTACCTTTAATTGTCGGTGCAAGCTGTTTTTAGAACGGCGCAGCAGAGCCGTGAGCTGCTCAGAGCTACGCTACGGAGGCTCATGGGATTTCTTTGGTTTCAAACTCATCAAATACACAATCCAACAACTCCACAACGCTCTGGTGGACAAGTTGTGACCTGCACATTCACCACGCTATGAGATAATAACACAACGTTACCACACAGAGTTGTTGTAGAGGGAAATACAGAGACTGATGATGAAAAACTGTCCCTGAAGGCAACGTGCATCAGCGGTTTTGCATAAATTTACCTTGCACCGACAATTAAAGGTAATGAACCTACTGCTATGACTAATTTGCCAAAATGTTGAACTATCCCTTTAATCAACTAATCGATCAATTACATCATCATTTCACCTCTGGTTTCTGTGTTTGACGCTGACGTTCATGATGCAGGTGAAACAACAAATATAAACGTCTTTAAGAGATGATTCAGTAACAACATAATGATGACGATAATGAACTTTATTTAAATAGCACGTTTAATAAAATGAAGCAGCTCAAAGTGTTTTAAATGAGGAAACAATAATAACTGGAAGAATTAAATAATAGAGCAGCAGCGAAGTGTGAGATAATTAAGTCCAAGAAACAGAAACAGAGATTAAAATAAAGCAAAAAGTGCAATAACAGAATATAAAACACAAAGAGAAAATCAATGGAGGTTGAATCACTGAGCTGCTTCGTAACATTAGTGCAGTGGTGGTGCGTTCAAGAGCGTCTGTTTTCGCTCTTTATTAGTAGCTCCTCTAACAGGTGATGCGTTTAAGGACCTGAGTGATAGTTTGGTCAATAAACAATCTGAAAGAACCAGAGATCGCTGGACGATTTTGTGCTTTAAAAACACTTAAAATGATTTAAAATCGTTCCTCAACGTGACAGGAAGTCGATGCTAAGACTCCTGTACTGACTTTTAGACCATTTGCAGCCAAACTAATGTAGCTTTTACTCTAAACTAGAATAAAGTGCATTAGTTACAGTTCATAACTGTGTTTTTCTGGTGCCTCCGGTTTGTTTGAAATGAACACGATGGTCTTTGTTCTCGGTCTTGAAGGTCAGGCTCGATGGGCGCGTCGTCCCAGTTGATGGAGATTCAAGGATTTCGTGTGGCAGCTGGGAAACGTATCGGTGCTGCGTTCACTAACACCCCGGTTTCACACTGTCAAACTGAACTATGTGCTGCTGAGATTAGGTGTATTGTGCCAGCTGGATTACATTTTCCCCCTCGGGGGCAGCGTGAAGCCTCCGCGTGAAGAAGAGGAGATGGCAGCGCATTTCAGGACGGCTGTGAAAGAAAGAAAGAAAGAAAGAATAAATAAATACGATCACATTGTATTTGCTTTGCTTCGCTTCAACTCTCTGAGAGATGAAATATTATTATTATCATTAAGCAGGCGGAGAACGAGGAGGAGGAGGAGGAGGAGGAGGAGCGGAAAAGGGAGTTGAAAACAACGAGGAAAATTGCATTTTTCCGTTAATCTGTGGCTGCGAGAGGAGATTTCCTGAGGTTTAACACCACGCTGATGATGCTGCGTCGCTAATGAAGTGGAAAGTTGACTCGAATGTGTGTGTGTGTGTGCGTGCATGAGTGTGTAACTGTGTAAGTGTGTGTGATGTGGCCGTCGGTGTCACTTGTGAGATGTGAGTAAGTCAGTAAATCAGAAAATTCACTTTGCATTATCGTCAAGCCCCGGCTCGCGTCCAGCTCCCTCGTTCATTCACAAAGCCAGAGAAGAAGAGAAATAAGTCAAGACGGTGACAAGTCGTCGTCGCTCTCAGCAGCAGCAGCAACACGACGGCGGCTCGGCAGCTCGACAGGCCGCTGGTGCCACGCCAGACGAGCAGCTCAACGCCGCAGCGTGAAATCCTCCGAGTGAAGTGATGCTCTGAGATGAGAGAGAGTCTGTCACTTTAACGTTTTCTGTTTTCTCTTCAGGTATCCCGTTCCCCATCATCGTGGCCTGGGCCATCGGGAAGCTCTACTACGACAACGAGAAGTGAGATTCTTTCTTCTTCTTTAAAGGGATAGTTCAACATTTTGGCATATTGGCCCATTGCCATAGCAGTAGGTTCGTTACCTTTAATTGCCGGTGCAAACTGTGTTTAGAACGGCGGAGCAGAGCCGTGAGCTGCTCAGAGCTACGCTACGGAGGCTCATGGGATTTCATGGTTTCCTCTCATCAAACTCATCAAATACACAATCCAACAACTCCACAACGCTCTGGTGGACAAGTTGTGACCTGCACATTCACCACGCTATGAGATAATAACACAACGTTACCACACAGAGTTGTTTTAGAGGGAAATACAGAGACTGTTGATGAAAAACTGTCCCTGAAGGCAACGTGCATCAGTGGTTTTGCATGTATTTCCCTCTAAAACAACTCTGTGTGGTAACGTTGTGTTATTATCTCATAGCGTGGTGAATGTGCAGGTCACAACTTGTCCACCAGAGCGTTGTGGAGTTGTTGGATTGTGTATTTGATGAGTTTGAAACCAAGAAATCCCATGAGCTCTGAGCAGCTCACGGCTCTGCTCCACCGTTCTAAAAATAGCTTGCACTGACAATTAAACGTAACGAACCTACTGCTATGACTATAGGGATTATGGCAATAGGCCAATTTGCCAAAATGTTGAACTATCCCTTTAATATTCACCAAATTGTTTTCTAAAGCACAAGGGCAAAGTCAAACGGTGCTGCTTTAATGAGATGGATGTCTAATAATAACCTGCTGTAATTACATTTGCATCGTACCATATTCTTGATTACACATCATCACCCCCGCGACACTTTTCACTTTCCACTCGCTCCTCTCTCTGAGTTTTCTTTTCTTTTCTTTTTCTTTTTTTGCCTGTTGGGAGGAAATTGATTCTCTGTTTAAAAATAAAAAAAATTAAAGCCGCAAGCGGCGATGACGGGCCCTCGCTCGTCCATGCGACCGCAGGGGCCTGAGGCGCGCGGGGGCCGTGGTGTGAAGCGACAAAATCAAAATGGGCGACTTCCTGTTTGGAATAGACCAATGGTGCAAGAGACTTTTTTGTTCGCCCTGACAACTTACACATGTGTACCGATTTTCATGTTCCAACTCCAAAAAAACCCCTATGGTGAGGGGTTTCTGAAAATTTCAAGGGGGCGCTGTAGAGGCATTTGGCCCCGCCCACGGGCGTCACCCTATCAGATCAAAGACCATCCCACTCTTGACCTGTGTATCAATTTTCATGATGATACGAGTTTATTAAAGCCATCAAAAGGGCAAACGTAATTTCATGGCGAGGGGCGACAGTCACAGCGCCACTACATGGACGCCGTTGCTCGTATGGTCACAGCGTTCACAACATAGCTTCACCGTCTTGTTCAGCATGTTTTTGAAGTGAAATGATGTCGATTTGGTCAAGTTCATATTTTGAACGCATTTTGACTTTTCAGGTTACCACCGGGGGGCGCTATGAGTGACATAGGAAAATAATATGTCGGACTGTTCAGGATCACGCCCTCATTATCTTTAGCAAGTTTGAAGCTGCTGCGATCAAATCTGTGGGCGTGATAGCACTTTCAAAGTTGCATGGCGAGACATCAAAGATGGCGGCGGCCACAGCGGCCACGCCCTTTGACCTACAGACCTGTAGAGCACAAGCCGTCCTCAGGACAGTCTGTGGATGATCTGTAGCGAATATGGAGGTGATGGTGCGAAACCCCTAGGAGGAGTTCATTTTGGGTGGACCGCACTTCCTGTCGCCGCCACATGGGGGCTATTTGTCGTACCCTCACAAAATTCGTAATGTAGCTTTGTTGACTTGTTTCGCATGTATCTGAGGTGGAACAAAGCTGATGTGGTGAATTATCTAGGATTAATCCATGTTAGCATAATTCCTGTATACTTCCGGTTACCACTGGGGGGCGCTATGAGTGACGTGGGAAGTTAATACATCAGACTATTCAGGAAGAAGCCGTCATCATGTCCAGCAAGTTTGAAGTGGCTACGATCAAGTATGTTGGACTGAGAGCCGTTCCAAGTGAAGTGGCGGCGAACATGAAAGTGGACCAAAATGTCTTCCTTAATGGCAGCCACGCCCTTTGACGTAGAGACATGTATCGCACAAGATAAGGTCAGCATGGCATGTAGAAGGTAGCCAGCCAGTTTGGAGTCAATCGGATGAAAACTCTAGGAGTAGTTCGTTCAAATAGGTCAAAATTTCAATTCAAAATGGCCGACTTCCGGTTTGGATTTCACCATGACAATAAGAGGCTTTTTTGTGCGTCTTGGGACGGTACACATGTGTACCGAATTTTGTGCTCCAACTCCAAAAAAAACCCTATGGGGAGGGGGTTTTGAAAATTTCTAGGGGGCGCTATAGAGGCATTTGGCCACGCCCATTTCCAACGACTTCAAAATATCAAATTTTTCACGAGGCCGGATGCGCATGCCAAAATTCATGCGTTTTGGGGCATGTTGAGGCCTCCAAAAATGCGATTTTAGGGAGCATATAATAATAATAATTAAAGCCGCAAGCGGCTATGGCGGGCCCTCGCTCCACGCGACTCGGCGACCCACGCCACTCGGCGGCCGGTAGCTGGATGTGGGCCGTTGCGTTCAGGGTGGTCCCCGGATCACACGTGTGAAGTTTTGAGCATATCGGACCAAGTTGATGCAAAACGTGTCATTTCCTGCGCCCACAAGGGGGCGAGTTGAGCGAGGCTGCAGCTCATCAAATGGAGGCGTAGAGGCCTGACCTCTGACCAAGTATGGCAATTTAGAAGTGCCTGGGATGAAGTATGTGGGCGTAGAAGGCAAACGTAATTGCATGGCGACTAAATGAGCAGGTGGCCAACTTTCTGGCCCTGTAGCGAGCACGCCGTTTGACGTAGAGGGAAGATTTTTACAACGTGTGACCAGCTCGGTTTTCTGATGATATGTAGCGAATCTGAAGTGAATCGGCCAAAATCCCTAGGAGGACGGTGTTCATGCTGTATCGCCATTTTTGTCGCCGCCACAAGGGGGCCGTTAGTCGTATCTTCGTAGTGTTCATGAAATAGCTTCAGCGACTTCTTCAGAATGTTGTACAGGTGAAATTACGTGAATTTGGTGAAGTACGTATTTTTAACGAATTTTCCGACGTTTGCTGTAACCACCGGGGGGCGCTATTATCCACGAACAAAAGTAATATATCAGATCGTTGAGGCTGAGGTCCTCATCATGTCCATCAAGTTTGGAGCTGCTGCGATCAAATCTGTAGGCGTGTAACCCTTGCAAACGTCTTAGCTGAATGGCTAAACTTGGCCGTGCCACAGCGGCCACGCCCTTTGACGTGCACACGTGCAGAGCACAAGATAAGCTCAGCTAGGTCTGGAGATGTCCTGTACCAAATTTGAAGCAAATCGGGTGAAGTCCCTCGGAGGAGTTTGTTTTGCGTCCAAGAAATGCTAACCAAAATGGCCGACTACCTGTAGGGTTAAGGGCGTGGCTCCAATTCAACTTTTTGTATGTTTGGGTGTGATACATGTATACGTCGAGTTTCGTATGTGTACGACAAAGTAAGCGAAATTTGTCTATGGGGAATTTCAGAAAATCTTCTAGGGGGCGCTATAGAGGCCTTTTGCCACGCTTATCGGAAACAACACTATCAACTGAAAGAGCTCGTCATGCTTGTCCTGTGGAAGAAATTTCGTGACGTCACGACTTCTTTAAAGCCACGAAAAAGGCAAACGTATTTGGACGGCGAAAAGTCGCCAGTCGCCGCTGCGCCACACAGACGCCATTAGACGTAGCTTCGCGGCGTTCATAATGTAGCTTCAGCAACTGGTTCTGCATGTATTAGAAGTGGAATGAAGTTGATGGGCTCAATGATGGATTTTTAATGAATTTTAACGTACTTCCTGTTACCACCGGGGGGCGCTATGAGCAAGGCAGGAAGTCGATACATCAAAACGTTCGGGGAAGAGCCATCGCCATGTCCCTTGAGTTTCAAGTGGCTACGAAGAAGTATGTGTGCGTGAAACGCAAACGTATTTTAAATTGGGAAGATACACTTTCGCCGTGCCGCCACACGGACGGCGTTGCTCGTAGTGTCACAATGTTCATCACGTAACTTCAGCATCCGGGTCTGCATGTAGTAGAAGTGAAAAGAAGTCAATTTGGTCAAGTTCGTGTTTTTAACGAATTTTTGTACGTTTTCGGTTACCACCGGGGGGCGCTATGAGCGGCGTAGGCAAATGAGATGTCGAATTGTTCTGCGACACGCCTTCATCATATGCCCAAAGTTTGAAGCGTCTACGATCAAGCACGTGGGCGTGAGAGCCATTTGTATGTTGCTGGCGAGGCCCGAAACAGTCGCCAAACTTTGAGGTCCGCTGGAGGCCAAGCCGTTTGACCTGCAGATGGGGGGAGCACAAGATAAGCTCAGCTAGGTCTGGACATGTCCTGGACCCTATTTGAAGCCGATCGGGCGAATCCCCTCGGAGGAGTTCGTTTTGAGTAAACCGACTTCGAGGCTAAATAGCCGACTTCCTGTTCGTTTTAGAGCATGTCATTTTATGAAATTTTTTGAAGGTCTCGGGTTGATAGACAAGTATACCAAGTTTCGGGCAAATCCGTGACGCAGACCCTCATTTCCAATGCGCGGTCTAGGGGGCGCTGTGGTGCCATTTGGCCACGCCCACATGTGAGACCACCACAGAATCGCAATTTCACGCCTTCCCCCCCTGCGTGTAGAAGGTCCTCCGTTTCTCGTCTTGGGAAAGGGGTCAAAATCGCGTTCAAACGCGGGGATCCATAAAAATAATAACAAATTAAAGCCGCAAGCGGCGATGACGGGCCCTCGCTCCACGCCACTCAGCGACCCACGCGACTCGGTGACCAACGACCCCTCTGACCACGTATGTAAATGTTGAAGTGATTACGATCTGTGGGCGTGGAAAGCAACCGTAATTGCATGGTGACTATTGAGCAGTTTTACCAACTTTTTCGCCCCCTAGCGGCCATACCGTTTCACGTACAGGAACGATTTTTAGCACGTTTGATCAGCTCAGTGTCCTGATCATGTCCACCAAGTTTGAAGCAGCTTTGATGAAGTATGTCAGCGTCAGAGCCGTTAGAAGTAAAATGGCGCCGAAGACGGAAGCAGCAAAAATGCATTTCATCATGGCAGCCACGCCCTTTGACGTAGAGACATGTACTGCACAAGATAAGGTCAGCATGTCATGTAGAAGGTAGCCTGCCAATTTGGAGTCAATCGGACGAAATCTCTAGGACTAGTTCGTTCAAACAGGTCAAAACTTCAATTCAAAATGGCGGACTTCCGGTTGGGTTTCGGGCGTGGCTCCAAGAGGATTTTTTTTATGTTTGGGTGTGATGCATGTATGTGTCAAGTTTCGTAAGTGTACGACAAAGTAAGCGAAATTTGTATATGGGGAATGTAAGAAAAAATTCAAGGGGGCGCTGTAGAGGCATTTTTCCACACCCATGGGAAACACCCATATCAAAAGAAAGAGCTTGCCATTCTTATCCTGTGGATGAAATTTCGTGACGGCATGACTTAGTTAAAGCCACGAAAAAGGCAAAAGTAATTGGACATTGGAACGTTACACAGTCACAGCGCCACCACATGGACGCCGTTGCTCGTATGGTCACAGCATTCACAATATAACTTCACCGTCCGGGTCTGCATGTATTAGAAGTGAAATGACGTTGATTTGGTAAACTACGTATTTTTAACAAATTTTTGTACGTTTTCGCTTACCACCAGGGGGCGCTATGACCGATGTATGAATGTAATATATCGGATCGTTCAGCGTCACGCCCTCATCATATGCACCAAGTTTGAAGCTGCTGTGATAAAATCCGTGGGCGTGTTAGCATTTCAAACTTTTTAGCTGAAGTGCTGAACTTGGCCCCGCCCCACCGGCCACGCCCTTTAACCTGCACACGTGCAAAGCACAAGATAAGCTCAGCTAGGTCTGGAGATGTTGTGTACCCAATTTGAAGCCGATCGGATGAAATCCCTAGGCGGAGTTCGTTTTGCGTAAAAAAAATGCTAACCCAGATAGCCGACTTCCTGTACGTTTTTGGGTGTCGCTCCAAGAGACTTTTTTTCATGTCTGGGTGCGATACATCTGTGTACGAAGTTTGGGAAGCCTCTGGGCAAATTTTTTTTCCATCCTATGGCCGGGGGTCAAAAGTTCTAGGGGGCGCTGTTAGTACATTTGGCCACGCCCATTTCCAACGACTTCAAAATATCGAATTTTTTGTAAGACCCGATGCGCATGCCAAAATTCACCCGTTTTGGGGCATGTTGAGGACCCCAAAAATGCGATTTAAAAGTCAGACAAATAATAATAATAAACATAGCAATTTCAATAGGGCCTTCGCCGGGCGAGTGCCTCGCCGCTCGGGCCCTAATAATAAACATTAGCATTTCGGGGAATTTTGCGCCAGGTCTCATGAGTAATCGATTACCTACTTGGTTACTTGGTTACTTGATACTTGTTGACTACTTACATGTCGACTCTTTTGGACACTCGAATTACAATAGGGTCCTCGGACCGTGACGTTGTCACTGGCTCGGGCCCTAATAAACATAGCAATTACAATAGGGCCTTCGCCGGGCGAGTGCCTCGCCGCTCGGGCCCTAATAAATCAAATCGATTTGTCTGTAATTTAAGTCGTTAAAGGACGGGGACGGTGGTGTCTGTGTTCCTCTAATTGTCAGAAAATCCATGGAAAACAATAAAAAGCAACAGTGAATTGATCCGAGCGGCGAGGACTGTTGCTCCAAAGGCCGACGTTCATCATCGTCGCTGTGTTTCCAAAAACTATTAAAAAGTCATCAATGACCACACAGACACAGGAGGAGACATGTTCCCTCATTGCAGTCAACACACACACACACACACACACACACTCTGTGAGGTAGGAGTATAACAAATATGAGGACACGCTGCAGTTACCTGAAGTTGTTTATTTCTACACAGCAGGTAGATGTTTGTGTTAAAGCTCCTTCAAAATAAAGGTAGATGTTTGTATTAAAGCTCCTTCAAAATAAAGGTAGATGTTTGTATTAAAGCTCCTTCAAAATAAAGGTAGATGTTTGTGTTAAAGCTCCTTCAAAATAAAGGTATGTTTGTGTTAAAGCTCCTTCAAAATAAAGGTAGATGTTTGTGTTAAAGCTCCTTCAAAATAAAGGTAGATGTTTGTGTTAAAGCTCCTTCAAAATAAAGGTAGATGTTTGTGTTAAAGCTCCTTCAAAATAAAGGTAGATGTTTGTATTAAAGCTCCTTCAAAATAAAGGTAGATGTTTGTGTTAAAGCTCCTTCAAAATAAAGGTAGATGTTTGTATTAAAGCTCCTTCAAAATAAAGGTAGATGTTTGTGTTAAAGCTCCTTCAAAATAAAAGTAGATGTTTGTGTTAAAGCTCCTTCAAAATAAAGGCAGATGTTTGTGTTAAAGCTCCTTCAAAATAAAGGTAGATGTTTGTGTTAAGGCTCCTTCAAAATAAAGGTAGATGTTTGTGTTAAAGCTCCTTCAAAATAAAGGTAGATGTTTGTGTTAAAGCTCCATACAGTATAAAGGTAGATGTCAGGACTTCCTGTCACTTTGTGATGTCACAACTAAGCCCCGCCCCATCACCACCTGGACGACACCATCCATCCAACAATAACTTTGCAGGATTTGGTTTCTCTGAGTGTTTTATTCTGAAATCTGCTCTGTTTTTTATTGGATTTTTATTAGAAAACAGTCAGCCAATCAGAAGAGAGACTCAGAGTCTCCTCTCCTCTGATTGGCTGACACCGGCCTGTTGTTTCTAGAGCTCCAGACACGACACTGATTTCTTAAAACCACAAAAATGGAGGATAAAACAGAGGCTTGTGTCATTAATTGATAAAAAGAAGAATGCAAACACCAACATTGTCCTTTAAAGTCTTATTTACTGAATAATTTTTTAGATTTATTTATTATTTTTACTCGCCCTAAAAACAGTTTTAATCCTCTTTTGGGATCATCCTTTCTAGACAACTACTCATCAAACCGACGACACATGTTTTCACTTGTTTGAAGAGAAATCGTTTTTAGGATGGAAACTCAAGTCTAATGAACTTTAAAAAGTTAAACGTTGCTGTGGAAGAATTTTCTCACCTCTGGGACCAAAAAAACGAGCCTGAACGCACCATAATGTTAGATTATGGGGGTAAATTGCTCGGGGTAACAAAGAGGATTTTTTTTTACCTGCATATTCGGACTGAAACCTGCCTGTTGTTGTGTTTTTGTGCGATTCAGGTGCTGGTTTGGGAAGCGAGCCGGCGTTTACACCGACTACATCTACCAAGGACCCATGATCCTGGTGTTGGTGGTGAGTACCAGTTGTTTTTATTTTTTCTCTCCCTCCCTCCTCTCCCTCCTCCTTTCAGCACAGAAGCCGCTCACACAGTTAGTCTTCATTATGTCTTTAAAACGACTGGCAGGCGTGAAGTGTTGGAAACCTCGACACATTCTTCACGTAAGCGCTGGCAGATGTGAGGAGGATCTGATCTGACAAAATTCAGCTACCGAGTGCAACTTTTCTTTTTTTTTTTTTTCTTTTTTAAAATTCTGCTCTTGCGGTTTGGCAGCCGTCGGAGAAATACGAGGCTCGTTTCAGATTCTGGGCGGAAAAACAAGAACGTAGATAATCCAAGGATGTGTTGGTTCTTGTTTTGCACTGATCAGTGATGATCTGCAGCTCTGGGTCATTTCCATCCCCCGAGGGTTCGCTCTTCACACCAGCTCGCCCACAAGCTTTTCTTTAGATGTTTTTTTTTTAATAACAAATGAAACACGACAACTGGATCTGAATCTTATGGGAGTTTCCAATCCTGACACCAATAACCCATTGATCGGCCAATACTCCTCATGTTTGCATAATTACAGAGGCCATTTTCTACATCTGTATCAGTTTTACCAGTAAAAACCTCTGTAGTGAAGCTCCAGACCACATGGATCTGGTCTTTACTGCAGCGACCGTGGGTTCGAGTCCCACCTACAACGAGTTCAGTTCAGTTCAGTTGAATTCAAAAGCTTTATTAGCATTGGAAAGTTTCAAAACCAATTCTGCCCAAAGCTTCAATATTCAAGAAAAGCAAAAGTAATCTACAAAAGTAGATTAAAAAACCAAATTAAACGCAAACGGCCGACTGTCGGTTGACTTCACTTTTTAATATCAGCTCGGCTCGCTTGGAAATTCAGCTGAGGTGTTACCAAAAAAAGTACCAGGTAAAACTAAAAAAAAACAGTTGAGTGGCGCTGATGGGAAAGAGCCGATCGTTACTAATAATGTGGAGCTCATGACATGCTGCTATATACGGTACAGAACCTGACTGCCAGTTTATATCAGTCCTCCCTCTTCCTATAAGACTGAGAGTCGCTCTAAGTTACTGAGATGGAGGAACGCTGCAAGCTGGAAATATTTTATTATTTTTTTGGAAAGTACTTATGAATTAAATATTGTGATATACTGTAGGTTGCAGTGGGTTTGGAAACGCAGCTCTGGTTCCTCCTGTCCATCTCTCACTGTCCTGTCAAAAAATATATAAATACTAGTCGGGTGCATTTATGAAAAAAAAGCACCTTATCGTAAAAAAATTCTAACAAAAGGTTTCTCAACTGTTTTTTGTAGTATTAGCATACTATCAAAGTTTGACCACTTCTGTCATTTTCAGGATGGGTTTAATGTAAATGTAATGGGTTGAAGAAGTTTGGGTAAAAATTTTAACTAACATTTTCCCAAGTTTATCACTTTAAGACAAATATTTTTTGTATTACAAGTTTTGTCAAATTTTATGTTTAAATATGTAAATGAGGCAATAACTAATTAAATATGCGCTAAATTGCATACTTTTCCAGAACTTTTCCAGATCCACTTCAGCAGCACTTACACACACCAAACCTTCCAGTTTGATCATTTTCCATATTCTGAAGGTTTTTACAGAGGGGATTGTTGATATATCATTCACAGCCTCATTTATACAATATTTGAGTCCTGAAAACATGGCGAACTTTGATTTATTTAGGGCTGGTGACAGTATTTTTTCATTCACAAAGTGATAAAAAGAGATATCCAAAATCTCCTCAGTAAGACCTTCTTACTCTAATGTGTTCTAATGTGTCAACTAAATAAAACAAGACTTTTGAAAGTGGCTTTATCCATTAAATTTTTGGATCTGGAAAAGTAAAGGGTTATTTAATTAGTTATTGCTCATTTACATAAAACATAACATTTGACAAAACTTGTAATAAATGTAGGGTTGTATCTAGAACCTGGGGCGTCTCTCTGGGCTTCAACATAAAGGGAAAATTGGTCAAACTATGTTATTAACACCAACATAAAAAACAACTGAGAAACCTTTTGTTAGAATTTTTTTACGATCTAAAACCCAACAAATAAAGGACAATATAATATATATATATATATATACTGTATATATAGCTGCATCAGCTTCTGTTTGGGTTTCAACAGGAAGTTTGTGTGCTGATTTTCATTTATTGTCTCTACACTCTTAGAAATGAAAGTGCTATGTTGAACCATATAAGGTTCTTCGGCTTGTCCTCATAGGAGAACCCTTTTCTGGAACCCTTTTGGAGGGTTCTACTGATAACCCAATTTAAAGGGTTACACCGAGAACCCAACATAAAGGGTTGTATCTAGAACCCAACATAAAGGGTTGTATCTAGAACCCAACATAAAGGGTTGTATCTAGAACCCAACATAAAGGGTTGTATCTAGAACCCAACATAAAGGGTTGTATCTAGAACCCAACATAAAGGGTTATATCTAGAACTCAACATAAAGGGTTGTTTCTAGAACCCAACATAAAGGGTTATATCTAGAACTCAACATAAAGGGTTGTATCTAGAACCCAACATAAAGGGTTATATCTAGAACCCAACATAAAGGGTTATATCTAGAACTCAACATAAAGGGTTGTATCTAGAACCCAACATAAAGGGTTGTATCTAGAACCCAACATAAAGGGTTATATCTAGAACTCAACATAAAGGGTTGTTTCTAGAACCCAACATAAAGGGTTATATCTAGAACTCAACATAAAGGGTTGTATCTAGAACTCAACATAAAGGGTTGTATCTAGAACCCAACATAAAGGGTTATATCTAGAACTCAACATGAAGGGTTGTATCTAGAACCCAACCTAAAGGGTTATATCTAGAACTCAACATAAAGGGTTGTATCTAGAACCCAACATAAAGGGTTATATCTAGAACTCAACATGAAGGGTTGTATCTAGAACCCAACATAAAGGGTTGTATCTAGAACCATCTGTGAAAGGTTGCACCTAGAACCCCCAATGAGAGGTTCTATGAAAATCCCTTTCATGGCCTATTGGTTTCACCCTGAACCCTTACTGGGGGTTCCTATCCGACTTCTTACGGTTTCATCTAGAACCCACACAGGGAGTTCCACCAAGAACCCTTTTACTGGAACCCTTAGTGTTACCAAGAACCCTTGAGAAACCCTTTCTTCATTAAAGGGTTTTTCAGAAGTGAATGGTTCCAGGTAGAACCTCAGCCCTTGTAGAAGAACCCTTATTTCTAAGAGTGTATAGAACGGACGTGATTAAAATTACAAAGGAACTTTAGATTAAAGGGAGTTTGGACAGATAGAGGGTTTTTAAAATGCTGATATAGCGACAGTAGTTTGGAGCAGGACGAGGCTGAAAGTCGGTTCTCCACAATAAATCACACCTCGGGTCTCTGTTTGTCCTCAGACGTCTCCTGCAGAAAAGACAGGAGGACGTTTATTTAGAGTTTAGTGTGAAGTCCTGTTGTGTGGAGACGTGGTGGACTGCGGTGCAGCCGCCTGACTGCAGGACAGCGGAGGGCGAACTCACACCAGACAGACTGTAAAACGTCCTGTCGGTGCAGATTTAATTGGTCGACCTACAAATTCTGCCAATACAGAAAGTCTTAAAAGCATCAGATTGAAATACAGTTGCCATTTGAGATCCATTTTCCACCTTCCCGTCTTGAACTTTTTTTTTTTTTTTATCTTTTTCTCTCCCTCCATCTCATTATTTTCTAAAAAAGACTCCAGGTTTAATTCCCACGTAGAGTTTTTGTCTGTTGTGGGTTTAAAAAACTTCAATCAACGATGTGGAGCGACCGGCTTCACCGAGGAGGAAGTGCATGTTGCATAACATGATAAAATGAGCTTTCCTTTATTCTCTCCCCCGAATAATGACTAGAGAATATTTGGATATGTAAAAAAAAAAAAAAAAAGAAGAAGAATATTCTGATCCGTCTCATTATCCGTCTGTTTCGCTCATTCTTGTTCAGATTCAGATGAGACAATAAATGGTTCAGACGCAGCTGTGTTGTCCTGACTCTGCTCCTTCCAGCAGAGCTCCTGCAGATTGTGCAGAGGGGGGATGTGGTTGGATGGATAGATGGAGGAGGAGGGGAGTCGGGGGGGGGGGGGGGGTTTAAACTCGTCCTGGCTCCTTGTACAAGCCTCAGTAATCTCTGTGCAGTCGCTGCCTCCTGGCCGAGCGCCCGCTGACGCTGCCATCAGTCTCTACCTCCATGAACGCCCTCACACTCCGGACGCCACCGCTGCTGCTGCTGCTCTGCTGGCTCCTCTTCCCTCTGCTGCCTCCTCCTCCTCCCCCTCCTCCCCCAGCTGGGTCCCCAGTGGTGGAGTGACCTTCCCATCCCCGTCAGAAACACAGCAGCGCGGCCCCTCGTCCTCCCCGGTTGAAAAAGTCATCTCTTCGAGGGGGCACTTTGTGTTTCCGCCCTCAGCGCTCGACGTCGTCGTCGTCTGCCTCCTTTAATCTCTCCCTCATACTTTTTGGGCTGAAAGCGTTTTTTTGCTGCTTCTTTTTTTTTTTTAACCCTCCTGTTGTCCTCCTGAGTCAAGGAAGGAAGGAAGGAAGGGAAAATGATTGTGGAAAAAAGGAAGGAAAGATAGAAGGAGGGAGGGAACAGATTGGGTCAATTGGGTCAAAAAGGAAGGAAGAAGTAAGGACGAAGGGAAGGAAGGAAGGAGGAGAGGTAGGGAAAAAGGAAGGAAAGAAAGATGGAGGTATATAGGGAACAGGTCGTTTGGATCAAAAGAGGAGCAAGAAGTAAGGATGAAGGGAAGGAAGGAAGGAGGAGAGGTAGGGAAAAAGGAAGGAAAGAAAGATGGAGGTATATAGGGAACAGATCAGGTCGTTTGGATCAAAAGAGGAGCAAGAAGTAAGGATGAAGGGAAGGAAAGAAGGAAGGAAGGGAGAAAGGAAGGATGGAGGAAGGTAACAGAATGGTTAGTACAGTCGTGCTGCTTCCTCTCCCAGGCTTTTATCTCTTCTCTCTGCACCTGATCCTGCAGCAGGATCATTGGCGGGTCACCGACATTTCTGTGGCGTCCTCCTGTCCCCCCCCGCCCCCCACCCCCCTGCTCTGTCCTCCGTTGGGACGCTGCTGCGGCTGAAGCTCCTGCTGCTGCTGCTGCTGCCGTGGAGCGATGCACGGCTCTGATGGATAAATACAGGATGTTATTAAGGCCGTTATCATCATGAGCACTAATGCAGTGGAGTCAGTGCTGCAGACGAACAGCAGCTCCAGCAGCAGCAGCAGCAGCAGCAACAGCAGCAGCAGCAGCATTAACAGCAGCAGCAGCAGCAGCAACAGCAGCAGCAGCTCCAGCAGCAGCAGCAACAGCAGCAGCAGCAGCAACAGCAGCAGCAGCAGCAGCAGCAGCAGCAGCAGCAGCATTAACAGCAGCAGCAGCAGCAACGTTCAGTAGCAGCAGCAGCAGCAGCAACATTCAGCAGCAGCAGCAGCATTAGCAGCAGCAGCAGCATTAGCATTAGCAGCAGCAGCAGCAGCAGCAGCAGCATTAACAGCAGCAGCAGCAGCAACGTTCAGTAGCAGCAGCAGCAGCAGCAACATTCAGCAGCAGCAGCATTAACAGCAGCAGCAGCATTAGCATTAGCAGCAGCAGCAGCATTAACAGCAGCAGCATTAACAGCAGCAGCAGCAGCATTAACAGCAGCAGCATTAACAGCAGCAGCAGCATTAGCATTAGCAGCAGCAGCAGCAGCAACGTTCAGCAGCAGCAGCATTAACAGCAGCAGCAGCATTAGCATTAGCAGCAGCAGCAGCAGCAACATTCAGCAGCAGCAGCATTAACAGCAGCATTAGCATTAGCAGCAGCAGCAGCATTAACAGCAGCAGCATTAACAGCAGCAGCAGCAGCATTAACAGCAGCAGCATTAACAGCAGCAGCAGCATTAGCATTAACAGCAGCAGCAGCAGCAGCATTAACAGCAGCAGCAGCATTAACAGCAGCAGCAGCATTAGCATTAGCAGCAGCAGCAGCAGCAACGTTCAGCAGCAGCAACAGCAGCAGCGTTCAGCAGCAGGACAGACGGACGGACGGACGGACGAAGCCGTTCTTGAAAGTTTGCCATACATCTGTTCATCGGGGCCAAGGTCGGGTCATCTGGCCCTGGAAAGTATTCTCCTCCTGCTATTTCTGTTCCCAGGCTGCAGCTTCACACCTTTGTTTGTCATTAGTCATGTGGTGGGGGAAAATAAATCTCAAGTAGCTCTTCAGTTAGTCAAAACAATCAGAGTAATTACCAGATGATGCAGGAATTATAGTTTCTGATAGTAAACAGACACTAAACACGTCTACCAGGATCATCCCTCCTCCTATTGGCCAGATATAGCTCAGTCCTCGGAGCTCGACCAGCGTCCAAAAGCTATTTACACAGCCTGACCTGTTCCAGCACTACACACACACACACACACACACACACACACACACACACACACACACACACACATACATAACATATGGGTATATATATAACCTAAACCAAAAAAAGTCCAGATCTCTGTTCTTAATACGTGATTTTCATCATGGTCCACGCTTCGCTCAGTCGCCTCCTGATGGCGTCGCATCCTCCTACGCACATGTGTCGATTCCATTCAGGACACTTTATTCGTCCCCGGGGGGCAACTTTAAAAAAAAAACAATAAAAAAAACGGCACATCGATAAAATATAGAAATGGAAACACATAAATATCAGGTGGGAAAACAAAGTTGAGGAAAAAATGACGACGACAACAGGAAGAAACGACGAAGAGACGTCGACGATGCAGAACAAAATAAAAACTTGTGATGTTATAATGAGGAGAATAATAATAATATGGAGAAATATTTATAATAAAAATGTGTTTGTGCCAAAACCTGGATCATATCTGGAGATTTTTGGATATGAAATATGACTGTCATGTGGTTGTGAGCAGCTCCATCTCTGGTGTCGGGGGTTTTCTGCACAGTGAGACTGACTTTAATCCAGTTCAAGTCACATTTTTAAGATTCACTTTGCTTGATTTTGTCTAAATATTATAAAAGATGTGCAGCAGGTCTGGTGTCCAAACACACACATACTGACGCTGCTTCAAACCAGCTGCTTCGTTCTGCGATTTTAACACATTTCAACATTTATCGTCATTTTCCCTCATGTATCAACATATAAAGTCAAACTAAATACTGTTTCTCACCAACTCCTGTCAAAAAAGAACAGAAATAAACATTTAAAATAAAAAATAAAGAGTTAAAATTGACTAAGAGAAGTTACAGACTGAGTCAAAGGAGGAGTAAACATATAAAAACAGGTGCAGTGGATCAGTTTCCATCGCTGTGTATTAAAAGTCGTCCCAGGTTCCATTAAAATCGACATCTTCCAGCTGTTTGAGGTCATTTCTATTAATCGGCTTCCAGAGGTCAAAAGGTCAGATCGATCTGCGACTAATAAACGATCATTTAGAATAAAATCAAGTGTGAGGAAACTGGAGCGGGAAAACACGAGCTGCATTTTAAACGGGACAAATATTTAATGTGGAGTGAAACGCTGCACATTAATGCAAGTAGGTGATGCTGTGTTCGCTACTCGGGGCGCAGGGGCGACTTTGCATAGATTAAAACTGAATTAACGGCACATTAAATATGGATGTAACACAGAGACGCATGTTAAATGCACATATGTGATGATGCAGATGTGCAGCGGCGACAGTTCTACAGAGATATAAGAGCGGACAGATGTTTATCCACAGAGAAACAGATGATTTTGTCTCAAAGGAGAAACTACACGAGTGTTTATTTTCGACTGACACGACCAAGTTTCCTGAGGACTGTAAATAAGTCGGAGGCCGAACGCGGCGACTTGTTTTTGTTGCCACGAAACATAAAAACATAAAAGTCGTGGAAAAATAGGAAATAGTGCGTCGTTAGCAGTTAGTGTGTAGCGTGTAGCCCTGGAGCGCTCTTATAAACACCCAGATAGAATGGGACGTTTCACACTCGCTCACGTTAGCAGCCTGTGTGTGTGTGTGTCTGTGTGTGTGTGTGTGTGTGTGTGTGTGTGTGTGTGTGTGATGTTGTGCAGCAAAAGGAAACCTCTGGCCCGACATATGCCTGGGACCTCGGCCCGAGTTTGGCCCATATGCTCCCACATCTGGGCCGATTCCAGCTGTTATCCTCCAGTGTGTGTTGGCAGCCCGGAAGATTTACTGCATCAGTGTTTGTGTGTGTCCATGTGTGTGTATGCATGTGTGTATAGCTGTGTATGTGTGTGTGTGTGTGCAGCAGAGTTGGCCCAGCAGTAGAAGCAGCATCTGACTGTCAGGCTCGACGTGGGCCAGATGTGGAGCCGAGGAACCGGGTTCATGTCGATCCAGAAGAAACACAATCTGTGTGCGACCACAGGAGTCCTTCTACCTGTGTGTGTGTCTGTGTGTGTCTGTGTGTGCGTGTGCATGATGCAGAGTGTTGTGCATGAATGGTTTTGCATGAACTGAACTGATCGGTCGATGAACGGTTGAACGGGTCGAGTGTGAGCGTGTGACTCCATGTTGTTGTTTAGTTACAGTTACTAGTTACTTGTTCATGAGCTACAGACTGATTGGTGTCGATAAGTGTTTTTATTTTCATATTAATTGATCGATCTTCACGTCTGACAGTCGTTTGTTAATGTTTCTTATGCGATGCAACATAAAGAAGATTTAAACTCTGTCGTTTTCCTCCAGATCAACTTCATCTTCCTCTTCAACATCGTCAGGATCCTGATGACCAAACTTCGAGCCTCCACCACGTCAGAGACCATCCAGTACAGGTACGATCTGGTACAATCCAGTATCTGGTACCGGTACGGGTCCAGTACAGGTAGATCTGGTGTCCTGTACGTGTTCGATCCAGTAGCTGCAGGTAGAGACTCACCTGACTGACTGGAGCTGACGTTGTTGTTTCTGCTGCTGAGACAAAACTTTTCCTGCAGCGCTTTAATAATTCATGAGTTATAGTTGATTAGTGGAGCGTGTTGAGGACTTCCTCCCCCTCCTCCCTCCTCTTCCTCCTCCTCCTCCCTCCTCCTCTTCCTCCTCCTCTTCCTCTCTGACCCTCTGCTGCTCCTCGTCCTCCTGCAGGAAGGCGGTGAAGGCGACCCTCGTCCTCCTCCCTCTCCTGGGAATCACCTACATGTTGTTCTTCGTGAACCCTGGAGAAGACGAGATCTCTCAGATCGTCTTCATCTACTTCAACTCGTTTCTGGAGTCGTTCCAGGTGAGATTTACCTCCCAGTGTGTGTTTGTCTGGATGGAAAACATTAAATTTGAGAAAGAAAATAACGCCTTTACAACCGAGTGTGTTCAGGTGTTTACATCTGGGTGATACCACTACATCAGTTTTAGGGGGGAAACAATCGACTGAACCATTTTCTCTCCATTACTATAGACACTAAGTTTTATTCTTTTTAATTAAGCTTTTAGTGCTTCCTACATTACTTTAGTGTTTTTCTTTAGAGGTAAATTCATGCAAAACCGTCGATGCGTGTTGCCTTCAGGGACAGTTTTACATGTATTTCCCTCTAAAACAACTCTGTGTGGTAACGTTGTGTTATTATCTCATAGCGTGGTGAATGTGCAGGTCACAACTTGTCCACCAGAGCGTTGTGGAGTTGTTGGATTGTGTATTTGATGTAGTTTGATGAGGGAAACCAATTAAGAAATCCCATGAGCCTCCGTAGCGTAGCTCTGAGCAGCTCACGGCTCTGCTCCGCCATTCTAAAAACAGCTTGCACCGCCAATTAAAGGTAACAAACCTACTGCTATGACTATAGGGATTATGGCAATGGGCCAGTTTGACAAAATGTTGAACTATCCCTTTAATATTTCTTCTTCTCTAAATTGTAAACGAGTCTCGACCTCAAAATAAAGGTTGAATGAAAATTAACATCATCCATAAGAGCAACATTTGGACATTTTCCCACCACAGCTCAAAACGACCACATTTTCTGTTGCATTAAAACGAACTAATTTGACGTATTAACACGTTGAAATGAGCGAAACACGAGGGTGTGAAGAGGAAGAGCTGCTCTGACCGTGTCTCCCTCCCTCTGTCTCTCTGTCTCTGTCTCTCAGGGCTTCTTCGTCTCAGTGTTTTACTGCTTCCTAAACAGTGAGGTAAGCAGATCCACAACGATATTGATCCAACGTTTTATCCTCCCTCTGCTTCAGACCCTTATTTATACCTCCTCCTCCTCCTCCTCTTCGTCCTCCTCGGGCGGCTGCACTCTCCCTTTTGGTGGCTGCTGCTGCTGCTGCTGCTCTCTGTGTGTGTGTGTGTGTGTGTGTGTGTGTTGTTGTTGCTACAGAGTGCTAAACCCCGCAGCTCTTATATTTAGGGCACAATTAAGACTTGTCATGTAGCGACATAAGTGACATCACAGTGGACGCTTTGTGACAGTGTCAGGCCTCATCAGGGCTGAAACCGGCTCAGAATAGAAGCGAGACATGAATATGCATGTGAGCGAAAAACACGACTTCATCTTTTAACGTGTGAGATTATTATTATTATTAATATTAACCCTGGTGGTAGTAATTAGTGATATTGCTTCGTGTCTGTGTGTTTTGGGAGCGATGAGCGTTTAAATTAATTACAGCTGGAGAAACAGGAGTTAGTAAAAATGACATTTATGAACACTGCAGATTGAATTTGCTTTAAAACTACGGTGGCCTGGAGGGACCAACACGCTGCTGCTGCTGCTGCTGCTGCTGCTGCTGTTGGAGAAAACAAACGCACACTTAACACAACACAAGTGTTTCCAGGGGACACAATAAGGTGACGGACCAGGCTAAAGACTGATGCTAAGCTAACAGACGCTAGAGTCAAAACCCCACGGACAGGAAGTCGTCCACACCTTCTAAAGTCAAGAAGAAGAACTAAAATGTCCCAGCCTGGTCCCTCGCTTTATTGTGTCCCCTTGTCCCTCACTTTATTGTGTCCCCTTGTCCTTCACGTTATTGTGTCCCCTCATCCCTCACTTTATTGTGTCCCCTTGTCCCTCGCTTTATTTTGTCCCCTCATCCCTCGCTTTATTGTGTCCCCTTGTCCCTCACTTTATTGTGTCCCCTTGTCCCTCGCTTTATTGTGTCCCCTTGTCCCTCGCTTTATTGTGTCCCCTCGTCCCTCGCTTTATTGTGTCCCCTCGTCCCTCGCTTTATTGTGTCCCCTCATCCCTCACTTTATTGTGTCCCCTTGTCCCTCGCTTTATTGAGTCCCCAGACTGGTCCGTCACTTTATTGTGTCCCCTTGTCCCTCGCTTTATTGTGTCCCCTTGTCCCTCGCTTTATTGTGTCCCCTTGTCCCTCACTTTATTGTGTCCCCTTGTCCCTCACTTTATTGTGTCCCCTTGTCCCTCGCTTTATTGTGTCCCCTCATCCCTCGCTTTATTGTGTCCCCTTGTCCCTCGCTTTATTGAGTCCCCAGACTGGTCCGTCACTTTATTGTGTCCCCTTGTCCCTCGCTTTATTGTGTCCCCTTGTCCCTCGCTTTATTGTGTCCCCTTGTCCCTCACTTTATTGTGTCCCCTTGTCCCTCACTTTATTGTGTCCCCTTGTCCCTCGCTTTATTGTGTCCCCTTGTCCCTCGCTTTATTGTGTCCCCTTGTCCCTCACTTTATTGTGTCCCCTTGTCCGTCACTTTATTGTGTCCCCTTGTCCCTCGCTTTATTGTGTCCCCTTGTCCCTCGCTTTATTGTGTCCCCTGGTCCCTCACTTTATTGTGTCCCCTTGTCCCTCGCTTTATTGTGTCCCCTGGTCCCTCGCTTTATTGTGTCCCCTGGTCCCTCGCTTTATTGTGTCCCCTTGTCCCTCGCTTTATTGTGTCCCCTTGTCCCTCGCTTTGTCCCCTTGTCCCGCTTTATTGTGTCCCCTTGTCCCTCGCTTTATTGTGTCCCCTCGTCCCTCGCTTTATTGTGTCCCCTTGTCCCTCACTTTATTGTGTCCCCTGGTCCCTCACTTTATTGTGTCCCCTGGTCCCTCACTTTATTGTGTCCCCTCGTCCCTCGCTTTATTGTGTCCCCTTGTCCCTCACTTTATTGTGTCCCCTCGTCCCTCACTTTATTGTGTTTCCTTGTCCCTCGCTTTATTGTGTCCCCTTGTCCCTCGCATTATTGTGTCCCCTCATCCCTCGCTTTATTGTGTCCCCTGGTCCCTCACTTTATTGTGTCCCCTCGTCCCTCACTTTATTGTGTCCCCTCGTCCCTCACTTTATTGTGTTTCCTTGTCCCTCACTTTATCGTGTCCTCTCATCCCTCGCTTTATTGTGTCCCCTTGTCCCTCGCTTTATTGTGTCCCCAGCCTAGTCTGTCACTTTATTGAGTCCTCAGACTTGTCCCTCACTTCATTGTGTCCCCCTGGAAACACTTCCTGTTGTTGTTGGAGTCTGTGCTGTGAACTTGTCTGCGTGTGTGTTTTCCTTCAGCTGCAGTGAGCTAATAACGGACAAATGTGCTGCTTTAGACGTGAACCAAAGAAACAATAAGACCGACCGGTTTCGTCCAGTCTCCGTCACAGGCCTCGCTGCATCTGGCGCTAAAAAAAAAAAAAACTCTGCTCCAGTAAAAACACGTCAGTGGAAACTGTTAAGAGACGCTTTTGCACAAGTTTGACACCCTGACAAAAGAAATTAAATCTTCTGTCCTCCTTCACTTCCCTTGGCCTCGGTGTTCACAAAGTATTCAGACCCCTCACTTCTTTTCTAGGCCGTCCCTCCGTCCGTCCTCCTCTCAAGGACACAATATCTATCCAGTTAACGCCACCAGGGATTTTCTCTAAATGAGTCGTTTTGCAATATTAATCGTGACCTGAGGACAAACTGATTAGATTGTGGCGTCTAATGGTCAAAGGTCATCGTAACAATGACCTCACCAAACACAATTTTGACTTCTTGAGTGAAATAACGCGACAGCTTCTTAAAGGAAATCACTTCACTGACTAGAGTTTGGTGGCTAAAAGTCAAAGGTCACGGTCACAGTGACCTCACAAACTTTATTTAATTAAACTTTAACGGTTTGTGTTTGATGTGGCTGCCGGGGAAAAACACAATGTGACCTGGAGCCGGATCATCCTCCAGAACAAAACGTGTCAGAATCGTTAAGTGTTCGTCACAGAATTTATTTCTGTAATTACCCAAAAGACAGTGGAAAGAAAAAAAAATCCCATCAGCTTGTTGTCAAGGGAAACCGCAGTGATGCAGCTGATTGGACGCGATGTGGGAAGGCGCGCACCTGTCTGTGTGCGAGGTCTCTGAGCTGACAGTTCACATCAGAGCTGAGGCCGTTCGGCGCCGCTCGGAGCGCAGAGACTCTGACCAGAAAAAATAAAAACACTGCAGCGTCGACGGTTCCCAGGAGCACCGCGGTCGCAGCTGGTCGCCGGGCCAACTGAGCAGTCGAGAGGCGGAGGGGGGGAGGATGGAGGTGGGGGGTTGTTGGGGTGTTGGGTGGGGGAGGGAGGGGGGGGGGGGGGGGTCTGGAAAGAGAAGAGACCGAGAACCTGATGGTGACTCTGGACGAGCTCCAGATCCAACGAGGCGAAGAAAAAGCAGAGAAAACAGAAATAAAATCTAAACCAGAGGACGTTTGTTGTTGTTGTTGTTGTTGTTGTTGTTGTTGTCAAACAGGAAGCTGAAGGATTTTCAAAGTAAGAGTCTGAGCAGCGATGAGACCGTTTCAGTATTTATCTTTTAAACCAAAATGAATACCTTTCAAACAACACTTTGTGCACAAAAAACATAAAATCAAACAGAACGTTGAAAATTAAACTCATGGTGAGTCGGTTTTAACAATATTTATCTTATTCATAATCTGAATAATGAGAATATTACATCATAGTTAAAGTGTTTATAACAGCTGAGCTGTAGTTTATAAACTTTAAACTTAATTAATCTGATTTTATTTTTTACATTTTTGACAACATTTATAGGATTGACATAAAATTTAAAAATCTATGAACTTTTTAACATGCGTATTAACATCTGGGCCTGTGTTATTGTTTTAACTGTTTATTCACGTCATAAAAATTGGCTCAGATTTTTTTATACAGTATTTGCCCAAGAAGGTCATAATCAATTTTGACTGAACATCTCATGACTCAGTCTTTACAGTTTATAAATCTGACTTTATATTTTAAAAGCGTGACTTAGCCTATAAGCTAATTAGTCAATGCTAAAAATAATAAAATTTCATAATTTTACTTTAGCTTTTTTGTTCCCGTAACATTACAAATGCCAAATTGTATTCTCTTAATTTTCTATAATGCACCATAGACTTTATTCATATATTAAAATACTGGTTAATTCGGGTTTTATTAATAGGAATACAAATGCTAATGCTAATGCTAATACAGAAAAACAAATGCCATTATTGTCGTTACACACAGGTTGGACAGACACTGCGTAAAAAACAGACACACAATAGAGTAATGTAGAAATAAATGATCATAGATAAGAAGATAAAGAAACACAAACTGACCCTGGACCAGCTCCAGATCCGTCGAGCTGCAGGATTAAAACCTAAACAGTGGTTGTGTTGTTGTTGTTGTTGTTGTTGTTGTTGTTGTTGTGGAGCAGGAAGCTGACGGATCCTCAGACCCTTTAATCTCAGAGAGAGCGAGCAGCTTTTAAACTGATTGATAAATTAACCAGCTCATCATGTTCTGTGAAGTCTGGATCAATAACGTTTTGGCGACCGGCGAGCCAGCGAGCGAGCGCGTGTCGCCCTGATGGAAACCGCCACCACCTGAGCCCGAAACCACGACAACCACGATGTTATCACCTGACCTCTGTCGACCTTTAATGGAGGCGAGCGGCTGAATCATAATGTGACATCACATACACTCAATCGTTATGTTGGCGAGCGGGAAACACGCCAGCTGACCTCAGCACGCCGCCATGCACACGCCAGCGGGATGAATGATGGATGGATGAATGGGAGGAGGAGTCGGAGAGGGTATTGATCCAGAACCACGGGGTGGGGGGGGGGCATTTAAAAAAAACAAGTGCAGAAATAGAATGTGAAATATTATTATAGTGTTAAAATGAGGCTTTGAGGATCAGCTGTGTGTGTGTGTCTGTGTGTGTGTGTGTGTGTGTGTGTGCGTGTGTGACGATTGATTTTGGGACGGGAGCAGAGGAACCTGTTTTAATCTTCATTAAAATGATGGATGTCGTGTTGTTACAGTAGATTCAGTTTATAAAATACATTACGTTAAATGAATCAGAGTCAGTTTAACGCCGTAATAAAAGACTGTATTTATATTTAATATGACGTTTTATATATTTATGGTGAAAACGCTTCGTGCCAGAAAAAAACACAAGAAGTGGTGAAAAGTTGAAGAAACTCAACAAATGAAACTGTACAGTTAAAATAAAATCATCTGTGAGTCAGAGTTAAGAAGAAGAGTACGAGGCGTCGCGTGGCATAGGGGTTACTGTCCTCGCTGCAGTCGGCCATATTTACTGCATGTGACGCTCTGTCCCTGACTGTCTGTCCCTGACTGTCCCTGACTGTTACTGACTGTCTGTCCCTGACTGTTACTGACTGTCTGTCTCTGTCTGTCTGTCCCTGACTGTCTGTTACTGTCTGTCCCTGACTGTTACTGACTGTCTGTCTCTGTCTGTCTGTCCCTGACTGTCTGTTACTGTCTGTCCCTGACTGTTACTGACTGTTACTGACTGTTACTGACTGTCTGTCCCTGTCTGTCTGTCCCTGACTGTCTGTTACTGTCTGTCCCTGACTGTCCCTGACTGTTACTGACTGTCTGTCCCTGTCTGTCTGTTACTGTCTGTCTGTCCCTGACTGTTACTGTCTGTCTGTCCCGGTCTGTTACTGACTGTCTGTCCCTGTCTGTCCCTGACTGTCTGTCCCTGACTGTCCCTGACTGTTACTGACTGTTACTGACTGTCTGTCCCTGTCTGTCTGTCCCTGACTGTCTGTCCCTGTCTGTTACTGACTGTCTGTCCCTGACTGTTACTGACTGTCTGTCCCTGACTGTTACTGACTGTCTGTCCCTGTCTGTTACTGACTGTCTGTCCCTGTCTGTTACTGACTGTCTGTCCCTGTCTGTCTGTCCCTGTCTGTCCCTGACTGTTACTGACTGTCTGTCCCTGTCTGTTACTGACTGTCTGTCCCTGTCTGTCCCTGACTGTTACTGACTGTCTGTCCCTGTCTGTCTGTCCCTGTCTGTCTGTCCCTGTCTGTCTGTCCCTGTCTGTCCCTGACTGTCTGTTACTGACTGTCTGTCCCTGACTGTCCCTGACTGTCTGTTACTGTCTGTTACTGACTGTCTGTCCCTGTCTGTCTGTCCGTCCCTGACTGTCTGTTACTGTCTGTTACTGACTGTCTGTCCCTGTCTGTCTGTTACTGACTGTCTGTCCCTGTCTGTCTGTCCCTGACTGTCTGTTACTGTCTGTTACTGACTGTCTGTCCCTGACTGTCTGTCCCTGACTGTCTCTTACTGTCTCTTACTGACTGTCTGTTACTGTCTGTTATTGACTGTCTGTCCCTGTCTGTCTCTTACTGCCTGTCTGTCCCTGTCTGTCCCTGACTGTCTGTTACTGTCTGTCCCTGACCGCCTGTCTGTCCCTGACTGTCTGTTACTGTCTGTTATTGACTGTCTGTCTCTGTCTGTCCCTGACTGTCTCTTACTGTCTGTCTCTTACTGTCTGTCCCTGTCTGTCTGTTACTGTCTGTCCCCGACCGCCTGTCTGTCTCTTACTGCCTGTCTGTCCCTGTCTGTCCCTGTCTGTCTCTTATTGACTGTCTGTCTCTGTCTGTCCCTGACCGTCTGTCTGTCTGTCCCTGTCTGTCCCTGTCTGTCCCTGACCGTCTGTCTGTCTGTCCCTGTCTGTCCCTGACCGCCTGTCTGTCTGTTCCTGTCTGTCCCTGACCACCTGTCTGTCTCTGTCCCTGGTCCAGGTGCGCTCCGCGGTGAGGAAGCGTTTCCACCGCTGGCAGGAGCAACACTCCATCAGAGCCCGTATGACTCAGGCCATGTCCATCCCCACGTCTCCGTCCCGCGTCAGCTTCCACAGCATCAAACAGTCCACGTCGCTATGAGACCGAGACGCCTCCGCCCGTCCGTCCGTTCCTCCGCATCGTCGCCATGACACCGAGACGCCCGCCCGCCCGCCCTCCCTCCCTCCGCCCGTCCCTCCGCGTCCTGCTGAGACGCCTCCAGCTGCCGTCACGGTGGCGGTCATCGCGGTCGTCATCACTTCCTGCCGCTCCGCTGGAGGACAGTAAAACTCTGTGATCCGGATGAGGACGCCTCTGGAAGCTCGGGGGGGCGGAGCCTCGGCGCTCAGGGGGGCGGGGCTTCAGCGCTCAGGAGGAGGCGAGGGAGTTGGGGGGGGGGGCGTGGCCGAGGACGCTGAGGTCAGAGGGTCGACAGAGTCTGGATGTGAATGTACAGCACGCCACCTTCTGTCCCAGCGTCCCGCTTCACTGGACTCCAACGCTGTGACTAACTTATTCAAACTTTAAAAACTTTATTTTGTTCTATTTTTTTTGCCGTCACACAAACGACCGACCGTCTGATCAAAGTCTTTATTATGTTTTTTTAATTTGTGTCATTTTTTTTTTTCCCTCCGGCGTTCAGCTTCCACCAACTTTCCACAAAGTTCAACACATTCCACAGTTTTTCACCTGAAGAGTTTTGTTCTGAAATAAAATAAAACACGTCGGGATCAAAGAAAAAAAGTCACAAACAAACATCAGTTCATGTTTCTCACATGTTGCCTGATTTTAAGAATCAATTATCAAACTTACAAACTAACAACCGTCAACGTTTTGGTGCCACATCTTCATCAAACACAAAACTTTTGATTAAAATCTGAATTTTAAGCCACGTTTACATCATTTTCCAGCTCTTTTTGTGAAATCAGAGACAGTTAATGTGTGTTTTAAAGTTATTTTTCAGACGTTTTGCCCCGTAATAAAGTCATAAAAGTATAAAGGAGGTGGTAACTGATGGTACGAGATGCAGCAGTTCACTGAGGTTTCACAATTTTGACTTCCTTTCGCAAAAACATCTAAAATAAATCGACTCTTTTTTTGTGCCAATTAACCTCACACACTTAATAAATGACTAATTAAAGTGTAAATGACTTTACATTTAGTGAAGTGTAAAGTTGAAATCGTTCTAAACCCAGAACTGATCCTTCAGCTCCAAACAAACATCTGGAAGCAGACACACCGAAATGGAGCCTCCATGTAAACATCTGTTTAATGTTTCACTTCCTGGTTCAGAATCAGATTCAACCTTTAAATAAAAATGTGTTTTTATGTGAAACAACAGAACAAGCTGATCCATCTCTGTCTGATTTAGTGGTGAATTACTTCATATTCAGATTTCCAGACAAACTGAGACATAAAAATAAGAAAATAAAACCCAGAACTCAAAGATTTTACAACACACAATACAATACGATAATAAATCTCATATTTTAAATCATCATCATCATCATTTATAGTGTAATGATGAAGATGTGGCACCGACTCGCACTTTTACATTAGGTAACACTTTATAATAAGTACACACTATTAAGCATTAGTTAAATACTAAATTCATCATTTATAACACATGAATACACATTAGTATGTAGTTTATAAACAGTTAAAGCTGTTTTACTCGTCACTGATAAGCACTAACTGTATTTATAAACTACATACTAATGAGTATTCATGCGTTATAAATGAAGAATTCAGTATTTATAAATGCTTAACTAATGCTTAATAGTGTGTACTCGTTATAAAGTGTTACCTCATGTTATTTTAATCTAAACCGTGACGTAAAATCATCTTCAACGTGTCGACGCGACGTCAGCGTTGATTCAAAGTCTGTTCAGCGTCACCTGATGAATGTAGCTCTGCTTCTCCTGCTCCTCTAGCTCCGCGTCGGGTCTCCATCCTCCAGCTGCTCCGCGCCCGTTTAAAAACATCTGGACTGTTCACGTTCACATGTGTTTGTTTGTTTGTTCGTTATTTGGGAACAAAACTCTTCAGCCAAACAAAGAGACTTAAAGCCGCTGCCTGTCGGACACGGAGCGCCAGGAGGACGAGGAACTGATCCCAAACAGGAAGTGACGTTCGGTACTGACTCAGTGTAAATAAGAAGAAAAGTGAATAAACCAAAAATATATATTAAAAAAAAAAGATAAGATAATGATAAAGAAGAAGAAGGAAGAGGACAGGACAAACCACACACTGTAACTCATGGGCACATCCTCCGTGTGATCAGCAGCTCACGTCCACATTCCTACGACACCAGTTCTGCCTGAACCTCTTTTCGCTTTTTATAAGAACTGCTGTTTCTGTCCAACTGTAAATGAGCCGCAACTTTCTGTCGCCCCCCAAAAAAATGTTCGTCTGTTTGTTTTTTTGTGTGTTTTTTTTGTTTGTTTTTTTACTTTTATCCTTTTTTTTTGTTTTCAAGTGATGTTTTCGCTCTGGTTGTGAGAACGGGAGAACTTCACCTGCCACTGTGACGTGTTTCCATCTATACAGCTTCTCAAAAACAAAAAAATACAACAAAAAAACGACTATTATCAGGCACTTTTCTTCGTGCAATGTAAAGAAGTTGATGTCATTTCTTTATTTTTTTGTTGTTTGTTTTTCACGCAGCAACCAAAACAGGAACTTTATCGTCATTTCCAGCACAGAAAAACAAAAACAAAAGAATCATTTGGTCAAACAACGAAGAAGAAGAAGAAGAATCACCGACACTTCTCCATAGCTGTGTGGTACATGTGGTGATCACGATGTAATTCACAATATTAATATTATTTATTGTTATTTATTTTTTCCGATATTGTTATTTTCATACTTGAAACGTTAAAAAAAAAGATGTCAAGAGATGATAATAATAAAAAAAACGTGTGTGTTGCATTTGACTGAATGAAAAATTTAACACGTGGCTGCGATGTCAGGTCAAGTTTATTTATAGAGTGTGTTTCATACACAACAACACTATTTACTTTCCATAGAAAAAAATGAAATAAAAGCTCCACACACACACACACTGGCGCTGAGCGGTGGCGGCGTGGGGACCGCTGCCGTTTGTCTCCATCGTCCCCGGAGATCAGAGCAAAACAAGAACTACACTTTGAGCATCTTGTGATCCTTTTAAAGCTTTTGTGTGTGCGAGTGTCTCCGAGGAGGAAGGAGAGAGAGAGAGAGAGAACGGCTTTTAAATAAGATCCTTCTGCCCAAATGAACATCCGTCATTTTTTTCTCATTCTCCCATGAACCCGCCAGAACCGGAGCCGTTGGTTCCCTCGAAAAAACAAAAAAAAAGACACAGAAGAAGTGAAAAGTTGTGGGGAAAATTCCCTCTGACAGTTCTTTTCTCCCGGCGTTGCCACATCGACAATGGATTGGATGTGAACTTCCCATGCAAACACTTTATTTTTTCTTTTTTGAGAGTTCGCGGAGGTTAGCCGCGGCCCCCGGAGCGGCCCGAGGCCCCGGCGCCCGCTGTCGACTCTCAGAACCATTTCTCCAATCAGAGAGGAGCTGAGGGAGCAGTCGCTCATCTTCACAGTTACTGATGAGACTGATTTAATTATCCTGCTCTTTAATTCAACAGCTCTGATTGTGTAACAGCCGCTGCATCTGTCTCCACGGCGACGAAGCAGTTCAACAAAGAGGTGCAGGAGGAGCAGAATCAATTAAAAAAGGAAAAAAAAAAAGAAAAACCTGCACTTCTTGGGGTTTTAACCTCTGCTGGGCCACCGCTCGATACAAACACATCTTCCCAAAAAGCACATCAGGGTGCATTCAGGGAAAATGTGTAAAAGGCAATTCCATTTAATCCAATTGTTCCATACAGACCGAATCTCCTTGTTGTTTAGGCTACAACTACTTCCAGGTAGAAAACCAGCACGTAATTTGAATGAGAACAGCAGTAACGAACGAGAGTTTAAGCACATTTTTCACGCCCTGTCATCATTTAGACAAATCTGAAATGATTGAAGAAACATTATGTGTGGTAGTTCTTCAATTTGGGGGAATCACCTCTGGAAAGCATCAGTGGCTGCAGGCGGGGCAGCTAACGGCGGTAGCTAAGCTAACGGCAGCTAACGGCGGTAGCTAAGCTAACGGCGGTAGCCAAGCTAACGGTAGCAGCTAAGCTAACACCAGGACGTCAGCTGTTAAAACCTTCCCGTTATCGGACACGACATGAAACTACTCCAGTAGCTCAGTCATGTTGTAACTACGATAACCGCTGGAGAGAATATATTTTCATGGACCGTTTATTGAGTCACTGAGTTATTAAAGTTAAACAGGTACCTAACAAGCGCTGCCAATTTATGCTAACCATGACTAATTACAAAAATGTGCACACATCAATAGTAATGTTTATCCATTTATGGTTTTATAAACTTTACAAACATCAGATTAGTCTAAATGGCGATATAGTGACATGGAAAAATGATATAGAACATCACTATAGTTCTCATGCTACCTGGAGAGGCGGGAAAAAAGATAGCGTCTTTTTTGTGTGAATATTTCAGCGTGCAACATCTGGAGCAGCTGGTGAATGTAAATGTGTGTGTGTGTGTGTGTGTGTGTGTGTGTGACACGGAGCTGAATGAGACGAGTTTAATAAGTGTGAATGAAACGCCTGCATCAATATGTGAAGAGGTTAAGTGGTGATCTCCATGATCCCAAGCCGTCCGTCCCACGAGGGCGCCGCCATGACAACCACCGGCCTCCTAATGGAGCGTTTGACTCACAACACGGCTCCTCGTGTGTTTTGTGTTAACACGTTTAAAATAAAAGATAACAATAAAAAACTAGAATAACCAGTCGTCCTCCTGCTCCTCTTCACCAGCGATAAATGAATTGATGTTGCATGTAAACAACTTTGTTCGTCCCCTAACGAACCAGGAAGTGAAGAGACGCTGCTGTTTCATCCTTCGACTTTTAAGAGGTGAATAATATAATGAACAGATGAATAATTGTGTCCTTTATGTCGTCGATAAGAGACACGGAGATGAAAACAGCTCATCTCCATCAGAGACCTGCAGGAAACAACAACAGTGTCCTCGTCAGGAAAGGTGAATCAACACACAAGTGTCATCAGCATAATAATGAGAATATGCATCATCAATTCATCCTCTTGTTATTCAGATTTGTTTTAATATATATATCCCTTGTGTGTGTGTGTGTGTGTGTGTTATAGTAATTACATCGTCTGAGGAAAACAACTGAGTAAATGAAAATGTCACATAGTTAAAAAAGAAGCGTTTGTTTTGTCCCATTAAAATCACATCTTGAAAAAAAACAAAAAACAGATGTAATTCAATACAAGAGTTCACAGCAGGAAGTGAATAATGCGACACAATTATACAGTTTAAGTGTCATTACTGAGGCTAATGATTAGGCTACTCCTGGCAGTGGAAGCTGCAACAACACAAACCATGTTTCCACCTCTAATAAATAACATTAAAACATGTTTTTATGCTGATTATAGGTGAGGAATAAGCGACACGTAAAGTGAAACTGAGAAGATGATAACAAAACATAACATGACATGATATGATATAACATAATGTAACAGTGTTGTGTTCAGTGACCTACTCAACAGTCCGTACATCAGAGTGATGCTGGTGCAGACTGTGGTGTCTCAGCTCCATCTAGTGGTGAATCAACACAACTGCACTCAGACGTCTCTGGAAATATGAATCTTTATTATGAACACAATTAACACAACAAAAGGAACCGCATTATAGATGATAAACATATATTTAAATGAAGGTAAACAGGAAGTTTTAAACACCTGGATGTCAGTGAACATGAGGATGAAGGACACACACAGACACACACACACTCACACAAGCTGGTTTTGATTAAAGTGAACATGAAGCGACATGTACAACAGGAGGAAACGGACGTTAACGTGACCTGACGACCTCCTGGACGTCAACATGAATCTTGTCCCCTCAGAGCCTCCGTACCAACGTCACATCACATCCATGTGTCAGATAAAAAAACATCAATCACCTACTGATTCCTCTTTTAATCGTCCGCTGGTTGGATGTTTTAATATCAGATATTCTGTTTTTATTTATAATTTACTGTCAGATGATGTTTATGACACATTTACTCACGGCTTGCTCATTTTTAACAGGTTTTTTCGCCCCTCTCAACCCAGAGCCCATGCAGTGTAAACACTACAGGATGATTGACAGCACAGTTATTACAGCTCATGCCCACATACACACACTGACCAACACACATAACACACAAACACACGGGCAGACAGGCCTATTGTTCATATAGGAGTGTACACATACACAGCGAAATGAATAAGTAGAAAATATCATGTGACCGGTTCCAGTTCTTTGTTATTTACCTCAGATCAAACGTCTCATTCTTCATTTTAGAAAATAACTTTAGTGCTTCTTCACATCACTGATCATTGTTCTTATTCGTACTCAGTTTATTCAAATCTGTTCAAACCAAAAAATGGTTTATTGAATTTAAACAAAAGCAAAACAAGCTTAGAAAAGTCAACAAATATTTGAGTCTTATAATAAACTCTCTGATTTTATATTTAATTACAATAATAGACAGTTTTATTGAACTAGATATTCAACCTTCTCTCGTTCACGTTCAAACAAATCAAGAAGACGCATCAAAGCAGCTGCAGAGCAAATATTCAAATAACTGAGTAATATTTCAGTCGTCGTGAAGAGTTTATAAAATATGATGCTTGTTTATGAATTGTACAAACGTAGCTGACGTGTTGGAGAATTAACTATATAAATAAAGATTTAAACAGATTTTCATACAGAAACATCAAACACATCTTTAACGTCTCCATTATAAAGACTTGTTGTTTCTTTTAATTATTTCACATATTTATTTAATATTTAATTGGTTTGTCCTGTTAATGAGATTAAACACAGCTCAGTGTGTGTCTGTGTGTGTGTTTCTTCTCTGAGCGACTTTCTCACTGTTTTTACACTTTTTTTTTTACAAACCAAACAGTCCATTTAGAAAATAATCATCTGATTAAAACATAATGAAAATAACAACTCTCTGCAGCCTGATCCAGAATAATTACAGTGACGTCAACTCCAACTAATTATAAAGTAAAATTTCACTTTTTGCATTAATGCAGGAGAAATAATCATCTAATAACCTAAAATATAAAAGTATGACGGGACATTTTCTGCACTGAGTCTGTTCACTGTGTTTATATTTTATTACTTGTACTGAAATCATTTTTTGTGGTATAAGTACTTTAACTGTAATAAATATTTGATTCATCAGTATTTATTTAACCCAATAGCCTGAGATCCAGGTATCTCTTTTGTGAGGGAGGCCGGTGACAGTAACACATCCTAATAAACATAAACAATATTCAGAATGATTAAGTTCAGATCAGAACAGCAGTGACGTGCAGCTCGGAGCAGACGCTGTGGAAACAGTTCACAAGGTAAAATCATTGGTCTCAGTTCTTGGTTCTTCCTCCAGCTCTGATTAATGATGATTTATTAATCAGAAGAGATGAGTTGCTGCTCTCTCTCTCTGTTTTTACTTTAGATCTGATTGTTAAATAATATATTCATGACTCAGGCCTGTGAACGTGTTGGGACACCATCGTCTTCACCCGGTGTGGAGCTGTGGATGTGACTGAGTGTGTGTGTGTGTGTGCATGTGTGTGGGGGGGGTGGGGGTCACACTGAGTGGACACTTGTCCAGCTCTCAGGGCCTCTCAGCCTCCGTCTCCTGGACGTCCTCCTCCTCCTCCTCCTCCTCTTCCTCCCAGCCTGCTCTCCTCCACCCTGACCTCCCTCCTTACCTGTCCCACCTGCGCCGGCCTCAGCTCCTCCACTCTCCTCTTGTTGCTCAGGTGTCTCCTCCTCACCTCACTCCTCCTTGTCCTGCAGGGTCACACACACTCAGAGAGCTGGACCGTCCACATCTCTCTGACAACAACAACAAAAACCTGTTTAGCATCAGATGCAAAATAATTAGATCAAGTGAAAACACATTGATGAAACTCTCCCGCAGCTCTCCTCCGTGTGACCTGACCGAGCTCTGAGTGCTGCTGTGAGAACCTGCGCCTCGTTTCTAAGTAAAAGTCCTGCAGACGCAGCAGTAACAATATTTGATATTATTGTAGTAACTTATTATGGACTATACATCAGACTGGCTGTGAGTAGCTAGCATGTGAGCGGTGTAAACAACTGTGTTAAAACGGCGCAGTGAAAGCGGCCGTTTATAAACAACAGGGGCGTTGTTAAACTGGAGAAAAAAATATAATGAAAACAATATACATATATATTTTCTGATAATGAAGTTTCGTGCTATGGAACTTTCGTCCACATTTCCGCTGTACGGGGCAATTTGTGAAGACGGACAGCCGCGTCAGCCAATGAGAAGCCAGGATTCGAAGCGTCGACCAATGGGAGCGCGCCGGAGGGGCGGGTTGTTGTTGTCAA
Source organism: Decapterus maruadsi (assembly GCA_030347415.2). Classification (NCBI taxonomy): domain Eukaryota; kingdom Metazoa; phylum Chordata; class Actinopteri; order Carangiformes; family Carangidae; genus Decapterus; species Decapterus maruadsi. Next base: position 2,522,790 of record CM064888.1, on the reverse strand, counting down.
GTCGTAAAAACGGTTAGTAACAGGACAAGCAGGTAAGTAAGATTTTTTTTTGTCTTGTTATTTTTTTATTTTAAAAATTACCAAACGCTCCGCTTGTCAGGAGGAAACACTCATTCGGTTAAAGCTCGGGCTGTCCGCTGTGAGCAAGGTCCAGTTTTCTTCTTACGTTTTTATCTGTTAAACGTTTAAAAATAATCGGTAGTCATTGAGAACGAGCGTTAGCGTTAGCATTAGCCCGCTAGCGGCGTTAGCCCCAGTGAAACCAGCGCTTGTAGAAACAAACTCTTTAATTTCTTCAATTAAAATCACTGGCAGCGCATTCCTCACTACATAACCAACAGAGGAGCTCTCTTTATAACTCACATTTAATTTTCTAAACTCGCTGTTGGTATATTATTCCACGTTTAAAACTTTTTCATTATAGGTTGATAGGTTAGCCTGGATAGCGTTAGCATGCCAGCTGGACGTGAAAAAAAAAAACACTTGAAACTCACAACTTTATTTATTTACTGAGGCTGAGTGTGTGTTGACATGTGTAGAAAAGGACCCAACTAACGTGTCTCTGTCCTGTCTGTCTCTGTTATCAGGTGTCTCCGCGTGGGATAACAGGAATTATTATGGCCCCTTGGATTATTGAATGGAGTATTTCAACAATGGAGTCTAAGGTATCCCTTTATAATAATAATATTTTTTTTTATCATTTAGCTTTTATTTATTTTTTATTGTGTGTTTCTGGCTGTTCCTCGTTGGTGGTGAGTAAGCAGCCCCCACTTCTGGAGAAAGGATGATATGATGGATAACGGTGGGGAAAATTAGTTTTTGTTTTTTTTTCTTTTTGGGTGGGGGTTGGGGTGGGTTGGTGGGCTGACCCCGAAAACAGCTGCTCTGTCAAGAAGGAGCCATTTCAGCGAAAGTTAAAGATAGAGTGTCATACAAAAGTTTAGACGCCCCTGGTCAAAGTTTCTGTTAATGTGAAAATGAAAGATCTCTGAAAGGCATACAAGTTACAGATGACACATTCCCTTTACATTTTAAACAATATAGTTTATTTTATTTTCATCTTTTAGATTTTCAAAATGACAGAAAAAGAAAAGGTTTGGCCACCCTGCATAGTTAGTAGCTAGTAGCCCCCGCCTTGGGAAACTATCACAGTGTGTAAATAGTAAATATCTTGTCTGATACTTTGGTCAAAGTTATCTGAGAGCTCAAGTCTCCTGGGTTTCCCATTCTTTTGCAGGCTGCTGCTTTGTTTCCCTTTTTCACTCTAAATAAATTGTAGATAACAAAAAATAATACGCTGATATTGATTAAAAACATGACAAAATTGTGATTCATGTTTAACTTTATGTCTTTTCACTTCATCTTCCACTTGTTTAACTGTTCACATTAGCTATAATTTTGACCAGAGGTGCCCAAACTTTTGCATGACACTGTATTCCTAAATGATAACGATTTAGGTCCTCCTCACCTACAGCCGTGGGATAATATAGTGGTGGGTACTGTAAATAAGTTGATCCAAAGAGGAACAGCAGCTCTTGTGCTTGAGATGGAGATGGAGCTGCAGATCCATGGATGTTTCCCTGAGGAGATATTTCAGACGCTGGGGGGAGATCGAAGAACATGTTGGATGGATTACTGGTCCCAGGCAGTGTGGGAACCCGTCTGAATCCACCAGGAGGAGCACCAGGATGTGGCTTTGAGGCTGCAAGTTGAAGCCACTTTGCATAATCTGATGTCACTGTTCCCTGGAGGAGGATGAGAAGATGGATAGACGGATGTTTTTTTTTAACCAATTACCCGTTCACCGGATGAGGAAGAACACAGCACGTTGGATAACTGTCACAGATGTTGGCTGTTTGACCCGAAATTCAAATTCACTTTAATTTTTAGAGCAGATGGATCTGCAGTCGCTCTCTCACATTCACACGCGTACACACACACACACACACGTTGGTAATTAGTTTTTTATCATGCGTGGCCACAGTAGTAAGCTGATAATGTACACTGGTCATGCAAGGACCTGTAGGAAGTGACAGGAATTCATTTGCATGGCTTAAAAAGTAAAAGTGGTGAACGTCACTGAACGTTACATGCACCGGCTGATGAGATGCACTGAACTCATTTAAACTGCTCCTTACACAACCCTTCTTCTGGTAAACACCAGGTTTGAATTAATGATGCATAAGTACATTATAAACATTTATTTGCAGTGACTCATATGGGATGGGATGTTACACAGCATTGTAAACATCCAATTGAATAACAAGTTGTTTTCTGGAAAAACCCCGATCTTCTGGGAAAATCTTGTTTATTTACAGGTCATGTTGGATAAATTACATAAACATGATAAACAGTAAAGCAAAAAGTATAAATAGATGAGTTACTGTTGAATTTAAATAAGCACTGAAATGAACAGTACTTGATAATGATATTTAAATTTAAAAAACAAACTAAGTAAATAAGTTAAACCCAATATTATAAACAGCTAAGAATGATGTAACTTCTTGGGTTTTTTTTACATCTCCTTCTGCATTTTATTTTTAATCTGGTCAAGTTTCAGGGTTCAGTCTCTTATCAGCCGCTGCATCCTGAACGCTAACACACGGCCTCGACAAACACAGTAACCGCCAGTTTCTAGTCGTCTACTCGGCTTCATTCATCCCCATTTTTCTCTATTCTATATTTTAAGATTGCAGGTGATGGACATGAGTAAAATAATAATGCAGTCTAATACTAAAGCTGGGGAAACCTTGTATCTTAAGAATGGTCTGAATTTATTTGACCAACTTAGTATTTCATTAGATAGTTCCTAATTTAGACCTATTTACTTATCTTTTATATAAAAGTTATTTTTTGTTTAGGTTCTTTTGTAAATGTAAACATTAACTCCAACTTTTCTCAATCAATTTCAACACAGTCATCCAGCCTTTTTTGTATTTATATTTAGATCATGGCTTTTTCCTTAAACAAACGTAGGGTTTTGTATTTATATTTAGATTATGGCCGCGTTTAACCTTCGTGTGATGAAAGGGCGCCTTCTTGTGGCCGCCGGCTGCACATTCACAACAGTTGCTGTGGTGGTGGGCGAGCCATTTCCTGTATCAAAGTAACATGAGAGACGAGCAGTTTCAGCTTGGCCTAGTTCTCGCAAAGTGAAAGTGGTGGTCGCTCCGGTCGTTCAGAGCAGTAGGAGAAACACTGAGTCACTCCAGGCGCTGATTGTGTTGATTTAGATGATTATTACAACGTACAGAGTCCTGCAGTCTTCACCAAATAGATCTGTCCGTACCACACTGAATGTAGTTTAATACACTTGTCATAAACTAACCCTAACCCTGTTATATTTTTGCCATTATGCAATAATCTTGCAATAAAATTAATCAGACAACATGACCTGCACCTCAGATGTAGCAGGGGGCTGGTGGGTGGATTATTGCATAAAAACAGTAATGTAGATTTCTCTAAATTGAGATTTGAGTTGTTGAGCTTCTTACTGTAGCTCTGGTGGCAGGAAACTCACAGCCACCTTTGTGAATTCAGACTTATTAATAAAAGCTGAGCTGATTTCAGAGATTTAAAAACCTTTTCAAAGCAAGTGGAAAACAGGATTAAAAAGGAAAAAGCTACTTAGGTCATGAAATAATCCAAAAATTCACATCAAATATCAGGTTTCTGCGAGTGAGCAGGTTTGTGTTTTTAAGTGTTAGTCAGACATCAGACCTGTTCACGTAGGCTTCAGGTGATAGTGTACTTTATAATTTATAATTTATTTTATTTTAATTTGTAAAGGGCCCGTGCACAATATTAAACATACATGTTTCCATTTGATGCATTGTGTCAGAGTTAGCGTAAAGCTAATTAGTAACATGACATAATATAATGTAATACAATATAATATAAAAGGATGTTGAGGTGTTAAATCTAGGTTTTGACATAAATGTCTTCTATATGACAAAGCAAGCAGGCAAAATATTACAGTAGTGACCTACTCTGCCCTATAGTGATCAGGTCTTATTTATACCTATAGAAAAAGTTAAATAGGAGATTAAAATTAATTAAAACACTCAGAAAGTAGATTTACTGATAAATAATGTGACATAAAATTAGATGTTTTGATTCCTTTACCTTGTCTTTATTAGTTATCATCTGTTGTATTTACATACTTTGGACGTATGATGGTGACACACACTAGTATTAAATTACATTCAGCGAGTGGTACTAAAAAAAAAAAAAGAAAAGAGAAAAAAAGGGCCTTTAATAGTCATTAAAACACAGCCCACAGTGACAGGAGGCCTTTAAACGTCTCAAACACCTGCAGCACCTTTTTCATTTTAATTATTTATTTCATGCATTCACCAACAAAGTGCAGAATTAAGATTTCCGTGTGTTTTGAAGACAATGCCCTCCTGTGGTATCTTCCTTTGAGGGTTTTCTTTTTTCTTTTTTTTTTGCTTTGCCGTTTCTTATCTGCCCTTTACTCTAGTGGTGAGTATGAGAAATGTCTCCCGCCTACCCAGCGAGCAACACACACACACACACACTCACAGACGCGCACACGCACGCACACACACAGAGCACTTCTATGTTTGTCAGACTCAAATCCGAGGGAGCGGAGCTAGCCGCCATTTTCTAAGCGTCTCTCTCTCCCTAAAACGAGAGAAAAAGCCCTCGCTACAAACAGGGGCCGTCTGGATTTACCTTCCGCTTTACTGAGGATCGGAGTTTTTTTTTTCTTTCGGTCGAGGATTGTGAAGTAATTTGGAGTTTAAGAAAAAAAGGACTGTTGTTTGACGGGGCCTTGTTCTTATGTATATTCGCTGTTGTAGCTGGCGAGGCGAGGCGAGCCGAGCCGAGAGCAGAGCACAGCAAGGTGTAGACCGTTGATTCGCCCGTTGGCCTGAATCCGGAACGAACGAAGCCGAGCGAACGAAGCCGAGCAACGGCCGCGTTCTGTCACCAACGGCCGGCCGTTCCTTCCCTTCCCTTCTCCCCTTCTTTCGCTCGTTCGTTCGCTCGTCAGCCTCTTTTTTTTTTTCATCTTCTTTCCTTGTGGATTAATTAATGGCAGAGTGATCGGATCGAGCTCGTGTTGTGTGTGTGGTGGTGTTTTTTTTTTTTTTTTTTTTTTTTTGGAGTTAGCAACCCCTTCATTTTTTTTTTTTGGTTTTTTTCCACTTCACACACATACACACGCACGAAAAAACCAAACCAAGGGGAAAAAAACTGCAGGGGGATTGTTGCCGAAATTCCCTCGGATAGTGCAACCTCGTCACGTGGTAGGTTCCTCCTTTTTCTTTGTTAGCGAGCGAGCTAGCGAGGCTAGACTGGCTGAAGGTCTGCTCCTCTGCTGGACTCTAATGTGTTGTAGTGGGTATATTCTGCTTTTGTTTGTTACAAGTTCATATCTGTATCACATAGAGTATTTGTAGACGGTTTTGTCGTAGTGGCTGCACTGAAATATTCATGCATTTCCAGCGGGTGTACTGAGTATCACATAGACTACACCAGTGGGTCTACTCCCTCTAACTTCTCTCTCTCTCTACTGCTGCTGCTTCTCACAATATCTGCATTAATGCTGCACACTATTTCACTTACTGCTGTGCTCAAGTGAATACCCCATTTCCCCCCAAGCATTGTGTTAGCAACAGCATCAACAACAGGAGCTCTACTTATTTATTTCCGTGGTCTTAATTTGCAATGCACACCATGTCTTGCTACTCACTCTGCATTAGGGTCTTAAAGAAAGCAGCGTTGTGTAGAATAAGTTGTGATCCACACCCGGTGACTTGTGTCGTCGTCATGTCATTGTGGGAGGAAATGTGGATATTACACAGGCTGTGGTTTGACTCCCATGTGTTGTGTTGATGCATAATAATATAATATAGATCACTGTGGGGCGTTATTGACTCGAAACTATCACCCAGAGGAGGAAGGTGAGCGTATGTTACGTAGCGACTAAAAAAATGTGTACGAGGTTTACGTAAAGCCTTTTAGACTTTAGCAGGAATATAAAGACACGAATAAAGGTATTGAAAGCTATAAAATGAGAGCTAATGTGAGGAGGGCAGGCAGGGAGCTGTTTCACTGCAGTTGGCTTGCAGCTTGCGAGCAGGTTGTGTTTCTTGCATCAGCAGCTTTTCCCCCTCAGCTAACGACGTTAGCCACAAGGCAAGCGCATTAATTTGCACGCAGTATGTGTGTGTATATATTTATCTTAAGTTACCGTGTTTAACCAGATATTTATTCATCTTTTCGGTTCCTCAATGTCGTGATCGGTCGCTGGATGCTACTGCTCCCCCTTTTATATAAATATATATATATATTTTTCATCTTAACTCGGGCCCAATGCTACTAACACACTTCATCTTCCGCTGTTCAAGATTATGAAATAACGTAATTGCACTTGAACGCAGAAGCAGAAGCGTCAGTGCCTGTGTGATATTTACAAATGTATTTGTAAACATCAGGAAGACATTTTGGTGATTACGTTATGGTTGGCTAACGTTGTGGATGTGGACGTTTTTTTGTCGCATCTCTTACGCTCAGGCAGTTTTGCAGGTATACTGCTATTGTTATTATAATAATTATAATAAAACACAATACTGCATGTGATGCATCGTAGTTTCTGTTGTGCAGACGCGTTTAATGTTTAAAGATGGTTTAATGTGGCTCCTGTGTAGCAGCTGCTGTGTTTGGAGCGGAATGGGCGGCTTTAGGTAGATGAATTGCATTGCATAATCTGCTTCGGAAATACCAACATGGCGTAGTGCGCGCTGACTAGAAACTGCGGTGAAATACTGAGCTCCATTCATCTGACCCTGCAGACGATACGTGGAGATGCAGCTCGCTTTTATCTCGTGCTTTTTTTTTTTTTTTTTGAAGGGAGGCTTTTATTTATTTTATTTATGAAGGAAGGGAAGCTCACAGTGGACGGATGCACATGCAATCTCACCATACCACGTCATTATTATTACTCTGTGATCTTTAGATGTTTGATTTGATCATTTTTCTGGCAATATTATTTTATGTGTGTGGGGGGGGGGATTGGCATGGTTTAATAGGTTCAGATGAAATTGACACAGGAACCTAGTCGGGATGACATCATGTGCTTTGGACTAATACTGGGGCCTAAATCCACCTACTTACTTACACTGCCTGTGTGGAGCCCTGCTGCACACTGATTTACCAGGGCACATGTAGGGCAGTGGGGTTTGGACAATTTGCATTGGCTTTTCCTGTTTCTTGCCTCATCAGAAATGAATTCCAGTACTTATTCTCTTTCTTTTTAAAGAGGAGGCCTTGTAAGTAAATGACAATGAGGGCTTGTTCACACACGCATGGGTGTAAGTGGGAATTATTTATTGGCCTGGGAATTCGCTCAAATGTCTGTTGTTATCTATGTATACTGTCAGCGTCTCCCACTCCCCCCCCTCCTCCAAGGTCAGGGCATATCATTACTTATTTATGATTTTTTTTCTCCTCTTTTTTGACCTTTATTGAAACCAAAAAGCAAAAGAGGCTCAGTGCAGACAAATGAATCATTGTTGTTGTTATTACAGTGATTACGTTTTGATCTGAAATGTAAGTAAGGGCTCAGTTAATGGTCAGAAATAGATGAGGACACTTGATCATCTGAGATGTTTCCTTTAATGCACCTGAAGTGTTTTTCCCAGTTGCTTTGTAGGATCATTTTTAGCAACCATGGCAGCCTGCAGGTCAGCAAAATGTCAATGAGTCACCCGTTCATTTGATTAGCCCCTTAACTAGATTAGTTGTGAGGCATTCACTTGGTTTGTGTTTGAGTGAGTATGTCGGACTTGTTATCAGACGGTGACATTAGTAGGGGGGGGGGGTTTACTATTTCATATTTGTACCAATTATTATGTTTTAAAGACATGATATCTGGCTTTTAAGGAGGTGGTTGGTAGTTTTCCACTCACAACAAAGGCTTACAGAACCTGTAGTACAAGTATTTCAGTTTTGTATGCTTTATTGTCAGGTAGAGCATACCTTCATGTGACGCTCCACTTCCATGTGTAGGATGCACAAATATGTGAAAGGACATTTTCCTGCATTGAACTGTTTTATATACATTTTTCCCTAAAACATAATACTCTGAATAACCGCGGACGCATTAATATCTCTCAAACTTTTACAGAGCTGCAGGAGTTTTACATTAAATCAGATTTTAAACATGGTGTAGGTTGTGTCTGGACATGTTTGTGTACACTGTGTGGTTGGGTGTGTGGTTGTTACCTGTGAGGTGAGCTTATGGAAATATCTCCACCCAACACCTCGGTGCTGTAAATGTTAATGTTTACATTTTATTCGACTTGTGTGTCTAACTTTATTTCTTCCCCTCTCTCTCTCTCTCGTGTTCCCCTCCAGGCTGTCCTCAGGTGGGGCAGTAAGCGGGTGGTGTGGAGCAGGCCGCGGTGCCCGTCCCTCTGCACTGCATGGCTGCGATGGCGCCCGCTCTCACCGACGCCCCAGCCGAAGCTCACCACATCCGCTTCAAACTGGCTGCCCCATCCTCAAGTCTCTCACCGGCCAGTGCAGAGAACAACGGTAACGCCAGCAACATCCTCATCCACAGCAGCGGCCCCGCCAAGTGCAAGGCCGTCAACTCCGAAGAGTGCCCCCTCGACTTCTGCAGCGGCGTCGGCGTCGGCGACCAGGAGCAGCAGCAGCAGCCGCCACAAGCCGACTCTGTGGGCAAGCTCCAGCCCCTGGTGGCGTCTTACCTGTGCTCTGATGTGACACCTGTCCCGTCAACCAAGGAGTCAATCAAGCTGCAAGGAGTTCTCATCAAACAGTCGGTGTTGAAGAGCCACAGGATCCTGCCCAGTTCGCTGCTCAACGGCGGCGGAGACTTCCTGTTGAGGAAGCGGCAGGCGATCGAACTCTCCGGCGGCCAGCTCAAAAGCCTCATGAGCGGCAGCACCAACGGAGGCGGCCAGCCCATGGCGCCCGTAAACGGCCTGGCCAAAAAGCTGGCCACCATGTCCGGCTCTGGCGGCTGCGTCGTGGCGGTGAACGGCGACAACAAGCCGCCGTCGTCCGCCGCCACCACCACAGACTCTCAGTCCCAGTCCAACCTGCCCTTGGACTCGGAGACCTTGACAGCTACTTTATCAGGGAATATCCCGGTGAAAGGAACCTTTAAACAGAAGCATTCCTCTGGGGTTTCTCAAAATACAGACGGAAAGAACCTTGAACCGCCAGTGCTTCAGTCCGCCGCCGCCGCCGCCGCACTTTCCCCCTTTACTCACGACAGCCCCAACCCCAGCGAGCAGGTGAACTCAGAGGAGGCCGACCCACACACGCCTAGCAGTCAGCCTCAGGGCTCGGACAGGGAGAAGCCGGGCGGCAGCAGCCAGCAGGGCTCGCCGTCCTGCACGCCGCAGCCCCCCCTCCCCTGCAGTTCTTCCTCGGACAGCCTCGACGCGGACGTTCGGGAGCGCACCCTCCTCAACAGCAGCCGCCAAGCCGAGATCGAGAGCCGGCTGCGGCGCCTGCGCAAACGTCTTCAGGTGGTGCAGGCCAAACAGGTGGAGCGGCACATCCAGCAGCAGCTCGGCGGCTTCCTGGACGCCGCGCTCAACCGGCTGCTGTCGTCCGGCGGCAACCGCAGATCGGAGACGCCGGCGGCGGCGACCCCCACGGCCACATGGAGGACGGGCCGCCACGCTTCCTCGAACAGCAGAGACGGGCTCGGCCGCTTCCTGAAAAGCGGCTCCATGCCCTTGGAGCTGGAGCGGCTGTATCTGAGCGGGTCGGCCAACCTCCACTCAGCAGAAAGCGCCTTTGACTCAGACGTAACAGAAAGTAGCTCTGGAGGGGACTCTGACCTGGAGGAGGAGGAGCTGGGCAGAGTCGACATCGAGCAACGACACGTCAAAATGTAAGTAAAGATGTTCAGGTCTGTACTTTATCCACCGGATCCTGATCCTGATCGTGCTGTGTGCACTGATCCATACAGGTGCATCTCAATAAATGAGAATATCGTGGAAAAGTTTATTCATGTCAGTAATTCAGTTCAAAAAGTAGAACTGACACGTCATATAGATCCATTACACACAGAATGAAACATCATTTATTTTTAATTGTACTGATTATGGCTTCACCTTTAATGAAAACAGTTGAATATAACAAGAGATCAGTTAAAAAAAAAGCATTTTTAATATGGAAATGAAGGCATAAAGGGCTACAAGCAGAAAATGTAGTGGCGTACACAGTAAATCTACTTGCAAAGCAAATATTCACATTTCCTTTTCATTCATGAGCCTCACACACACATTGTCCCGACTCCTGTAATAACAGATTACAGATTCTTTGAGTCGTTCCTTCCAGTGTTTACTGGTTGTACATGCACAAGGAGATGATAAATATACTTGCATTGTCTCACATTTTAGCGGCAAAATGTCGCCATTTATGGTCAGACTGGAGCCCTGGTTGGCTTTCTGAAAAGTATGTCCAATTATGAGCACACTAGAGCTGCAACTATTCATCAATTTATCGAATAATCGGTTCGAGCAGTCCAAATTCTCTGATTTCAGATTGTTAAATTCTGGTTTCTTTGCTCCTTTATGACAATAAACTGTGTCTCTCTTTGGTTTTTGGACAAAACAAGACGCATGAGGACGTCATCTTGTGGTTTGGGAAACACTGATTGACATTTTTCAACATTTTATTCACCAGACGACAAATCGATTAATCTATAGATCAAGTGATAATGGAAATAATAATAGTTGCAGCCCTAATGCACACCATGAGGGCTACTGTAACATCGACTTTTCCCTGATATTCATATTTATTGAGATGCACCTGTAACGGTCCGTTGCTCCCACATTAACTCTCTTCAACTGCCTCTGAAGCGCTGCAACGTGCTGCTGCTGCTGCCCGGCGCTAGCAGCAGCAGCAGCAGGTGCTAATGACAATTATAACTGCCTGGTCTGCCTTTAGTAGTGGTTGGGTCAAACTCCAGGGAGGGGGCAGAGAGAGATACCATTCGCCCAGAGAGAGAGAGAGAGAGAGAGAGGGAGCGAGTTATCGTTGTGTGGGCGCTCTCATCCTGTGGAGAACGCTCAGGCTCGAATGGACTCAAAGTTAAAAAGCCTTTTCTCTCTCTGGTCGTCACTCAGCGGCGCTTCCTCCTGAGAGGAGCCGAGGCTGAAACTGAACGCTCTGTTTATCTGCAGGGTGGTGAACCAGCGAGCGCCCACGGAGCCGGCGAATGTTTAGATTTTAAACTGAAACCAAGAAGTATCATAGAGTCAGAGAGAGGGGTCATGGTCATGATGATGATGATGATGGTGATGATTATGATGGTGGTGGTTGTGTTTTTTCTTGTTTTTGGTGGAATGGTTTCACACGCTGCCCTTCCCCCCGTTGTGATGTCAGGTTTTATCCCGGCAGGACTCTGTGCTGCTGCTAATGTATTCCATGGGAAGTTCACATCAGAGTCCACATTTCTGTGTCATTAGTGTTTGGAAAGAGACACACAAACCCAGAGCAGGTGGGTGGGTCAGCAGCAGCAGCAGCAGCAGCAGCAGCGGCGGTGGTGGTGGTGGTGGTGGTAATGGACTAACTGACCTGTGTAGGATCTGGTAGATTATTAACCAAGCAGCTAAGAACACAGATTTTCTTATCCTGTACTGTGTTGACTTTAGACCTTTGACCTAAATATCTTCATAACTGGAACAACAGGAAGTGTGTGTCTGGCTCTATCTGTGTGTGTGTGTGTGTGTGTGTGTTGCCAGCATGATTCGAAAAGTTGAAAAATATTCAAACTTAAACTCGTCCGGTTCAAGGTTTTTAGAAGGAAGCGTCGGAGCAGATTGAGGAGGAGGGACAGAGAGAGCTACGTTCATGTGGCCTGAGAGAGGTTGATAAGTGATAATGAGGAGTTTATGTAAACACCGGTTTCAGACAAAGAATTCTTTTGGGTTGGTAAATTCCCACCGGGCCTATTACATCAGATCTTTAACTCTTTAAACCAAACTGGACACGGTTTTTCCCCCTTTTTCTTAAAAAAAAGAACCCTTTAGAAAAACATCAAAGGAAGTAACATTTAACAAAAACACAGTGTGTAGTGTTTGTTGTGTTCTCGTTAATGGCTGTCAGTGGTCTGATGGTGAAATATAGACGTGAAGGAGAAAGTTACAAGGAGGAAGTTTCACAGGAAGGGAATCTGATCATGGAAAAGAACAGCTGGTCACTTTACAATTTCCGGTTTTTCTTTTTTATCAAACCGGCTCACATTCTTTATTCTTGAATCATAATTCAACACACAGACAATCAAGGCCTTTTCCTTCTAGCACTGTTTTCTTTCTATGTATCGTCGATGTGCAGGACTGATTATAGATTAACAACTGCATCCAAACCAATCAAATCAATTTGGCCATGTAATCTATTCTCTTCTAACCTCCTTATCCTGATACAAGTCCTTTAATATTGAGTTGATTGCAGAGCTGAGTCAGATCAATACATTTTATGTTATTATGGAATCAGATGAGTCATTATTTGTTGAAACATCATTAAATGATCAATTTAAGTCATTTTTAATTGTTAAAAAAGCTGAAAAGGAGAACAGTAGCTGCTTTTTGCTATTACAGTAGTAAACACACTTTAGATATAATAGTGTGGTTCCTGTGTGCTTGTAGTAGTGAAGGAGATTTGTCAGTATCTGTTACCTGAGGGCGAGGATGGCAGATGACACTTATACTTATATAATGTTTAGTCATTTAAAGGAATATAGTGATTAAAATGCGATAAGTTGATGAGTTTATTTCTGTGCATTCATGAGCTCTCATCCTGAATGTGTCGGGGTCACAAGTGTTTATATTTACGTTTTTGTGAATGAAGTCCTTCTAATAATGATAATGATAATGACAACAACATCTGGCAGGTATGAGGAGAATCATAGCCTCCAGGTCATCCAGGTGTTACTGCAGCCTGAGATTTGACCTCCTTTTTATTTTATTTTTCCAGAGTAGATGTTGTATTTGATCAAGCTGTGCATGTTTTACATAGCTCCAGTAATTGTCTCATTATATTCATGCTCTAATTAATAGCGAATGGCTGTGGTTGGTTGCAGATGCCAAGTGGACCAATCGTCTTTCTCACAGCCGATGTACTGTAGTAACACAAACCTCCTACTATTACTACAGCACTACCAACATGTAGTTTAGTTACATTCTTGAGAAAAGCATCTGAGATGATCCAGGTGATAGACGGAGCCGGGGGCAGGGCGGCTCAGCTCGGCTCAGTCTGTCTGCACAACAACGGTAACACGACTCCTCCATCCTCATTACAGCCACCGCTGATCCTGAACCAGCATCGTCGTCTCAACCTTTTCCTTCTTTTTCTTTTTTGAAACAACAACAGCAGAAGCTCCTGGTTGCAAACACAGCTCTTTGTCGCTGCCGCCGCCTTCTTCTTCTTCGCTGTAGCAAAAAAACAAACAGGACTCAGCATCTCATTCCTGCTTTACCATGAAATCTTTCCATTGGCCAACCGTCGTAAACATGAAGCAACGCCGGCTTCTTTCTGCCTGAGTCACCGCTGCTAACAACTGTGAACTTGTCGGCGTGAACAGTGAACCCTCTCCTTAGATATAACTAAGGACTTGTTGTTTTGTTTTTTATTGCTTTTATATGTTGCAATGATTAACAACAACATTGCTGCATGTTCTTCTTCTTCCCGTGTAAAGTCCTTGTTTCCTCTTCTGCAGCTGTTTTTAAAGAGAAACTCAACCAGAACCAAATACAGATGTTGTTAATGCTAACTGTGTTACACTGGGTCAGTTGCCCTCAGCTTGTGTGTGTGTGTGTGTAACTGTTCTCCAGTTATAACACCACACAAAAGGGTAATGTGTGAAGTTGTCAACTAGGGAGAAATTGCTGATTAATTAGTGACTCTTTCAGATGCTGAGTCTCACAACAGCCTGTTGAAACACACACACACACACACACACACACACGGAGCCGTCGCCCTCCTCGTGTAGAAGTTGTGAAACAAACAAAATGTCTTTTTTTTTCCTTTTCTTTCACTCATAAAATAATAACGCAGACCTGGGAGCAGTTCACAGCCAGTTCAGTCATGTTTCATGAGAACAAGAGGGTGTTTTTTACATTTATTTATTTTTTAATCTGTATTTCTCACTACAGTGTGACAGAGCAGACTGAGAGAGCCCAGTTAATTCGCTCAGATGTTCTCCAAAAGCATCCCATAGTTGTATAGGGTTAGCGAGCACGGCTGCAGGATCACTAACCCTTTGTACTAGGATAACAGTCGCTCCCTGACTTAAACATTTAGGAGCACAAGCAGAACATTTAGGGGTGTACACAGTAAATCAACTTGTTTCTTCTTCATTCAGTCCTGTAATGACGATACAATCATGTTTGAGTCATGAGACACAACAGTTACAGCAGCATTTGTTGAAGAATATGCAAATATAGAGATATAAAAACATATAGTTATGTCCCAAAATGTTTCAGGCGTATCTATAGTTATTTAGAGTTAAAAAACAACAACAAACCTTCATATTTACTGGTTGCACCTGCACCGTCTCCAATTTTAGGGGCAACATGTCTGCAGCCTTGTAGAGTGTGTGTTTGCCGTGCGGTTACACATGTAAGCAGTGTAGTAATTATTGTGTGTGTGTGTGTTGTGTGCCACCCTGTAGAAATCCTACATCATGTTGTAAACGCCTCCATAAGCAGCAGCAGCAGCAGCAGCAGCATCCTGGAGAAACCTTAGCTCATTGTGATCACGCTAATCTTCCAGGAAGTAGTGTGTGTGTGTGTGTATATATGTGTGTATAGTGTGTGTCTGTATGTGTGTGGTGTGTTTAACCATAATGCCACATTTTCACAACTGACATTTTGTCTCAGTTACCAATTAATGGCTTAGAGCTCCGCAGCAGTCAACAACAACACGACAGACAAAGTCGTCGTCGTCTTCAGACAGCAGCACCTCAATTATTTAACGTCAGCTCTGTGTGTGTGTGTGGTTGTGTATTTGTGTGTGTGTGTTTGTTTGGATGCAGCAGCGTCTTTTGCTTACACCTAATCCTGTCATCCTCGTCTCTGTACTGTAGACGTGGTTTCCCGTATCTCAGAGAGGGATTGGTGGCCGGCCAACATCTGTTGCTGTGCTCATGCTGCAGGGCCCTTTCTGCTCCAGCCAGTGTGTGTGTGTCTGTACGTCTGTGTGTGTGTGTGTGACGTCCACAAAGGCCCGTCTAAACCCAGAGTGTGGGTGCTGCCGGCTCCACGAATGAATGTTAACACCAGTTTTTTTTTTTTATTTATGGGCGAAGTGGCTCAGGCAGCAGGAGTTGCATATTCACATGGAGGCCTGTTGTTATTTAGGCATGTTACATGGAGCACGGGTTGTTCCGCGTTGAGAAAGGAGTGGGCACTGCTTCTTGTTTCTGAGGCAACGACAATAATGCTCATCAGGAAATCGCAGATCTTACGTAACAGGGACTCGACTCGTAGACGGACCGAACAATGAAAATGTCTGGATTTTGGTTGGTAAGCTTCCTGACCGGCAGTGAAAGGGCTCGCAGGTTTACGATGAAGCTGAGGCTGAAGCTGGAGGAGGAGGAGGAGGAGGAGGAGGAGGAGGAGCACATGAGTCCATGTCGGCCGTGTGATCTTTATGCAATAGGACAGTTAAAATGCCTGTCTGCCTGCCGCTCGTGAATTAGGGTAACTAGGTTGGCTGAGACTACAGCGTGCCTTTCATGCTTATGGCTCAGCATTACTCTGCAGTCTGACGCTGTGTTTTCTCTCTCTTTGCATTGCTCTCGCTCTGTGTGTGTGTGTAGTGTAGTGTATATATCCGTGTCTGTGTGTGCGTATACGTGTATGAGTGTGCCGTGTATAGGTTTCAGTCCTGTTTGACACATCTGGATGCGTTTAGCTCGGCCCAAGTTCCTCAACACGAACCCACAGGCGTTACATAACCCCCCTCCTTTTATGTAATGACTGCTGCAGCTCTCTCTCTCCCTCTCTCTCTCTCTCTGGCTGGATTTGCCCTCTCTAGTTTTTCCTGCCCCACACCCTGTCGGCCTCGTTCACAATCCTGGCTCCCGAGCAGTTTTCTTCTTCTTCTTCTTCCTGTGAAAGATGACTGACTTTAACCAGCTGCCCTGTGAAACTCCACCACCAGCCGTGTCACACTAAACTAAACTAAACTAAACCTGGCTGTGGAAACGTTTCTTTCTTTCTGTTTTGTTTTTTTTAAAAGATAATTTCTAATGTGTTTGAAAGCCCTTGACTCTAGAGACCAAGGGAAAAGACAAAAAGAACAGCTGCTGCTGCTGCTGATTTTTCCTCTTGTTCGCGTTTCTGAGCATGAATGATGACTGACTGGTTTTCAAAGCCTCATTTCTAAAAGTGGTTTCATTTAATGTGACGTGGGAAAGCAGCAGCAGCAGGACTTGGTGTGTTAGCTCTTAAACAAGAAGCTGAACGTGTGTGGGAAATTATTATCTAATGCACTTGAAAAGTCAAAGCTATAATCAAGTGTGTGTGTGTGTGTTTCCCACAGTCGTAGCTAATGTCATTGTTAGATTTACACCCTTAACTTGAACTTGAATTAGACCTGAACGTTAATCCAGTTTAGACTCTGTTTTAATATTTCTGTTTTTAGAAGAAGTGGCCTGCTTTACGTTAGCGGTCTCCTACGAGCCACTTCTGGCAGAGTTCAGACTCCAGTGACAACTAAACTATAAAAGGACATTGAAATCCTGTTTTCAATCAACAAGCAGCACTTAGAGGGTTGAGGAGGACACATCTGTGAAACCCGGCAGAGACTAGGAACTGGATCTCTGAGTGAGGGAAAACAGGGGGGAGGCAGATGAAAGCCGGACTTCAGAGCTGCTAGAAAACTCGACTTAAAGGGAGAAAAAAAAAAGAAAAAAAAGTTGCGGCTGTGTTTCTGTGTCAGAGGAAAAACCAGCTGAGCACAGGTGATCACATCCAGAGCTGAGATGAGCTGAGCTGCTGCTGTAAGAGCATGTGACGGAAACGCGGTGGTTGGCTGCAGATTCTGCTGCTATTTACAGGCTGCAATTCACAGCCTCTTATGTATTCATTGATATTTTGGTGCTTTATCTTTCTTTCCTTTTTAGCTTCCTGACACTTGAGGGTTTTTTTCTTCTTCTTCTGTTTAGTTTAGTTAGTGTGTTTTATTCTGGTCCTGTAGAATCAAGTTCATACAACAATAAACATTATTTACACATGTGATTTAGACATAAATAAACAATCAATAATGCATTTCTTTTTTGTTTTTCCATAAGGTTTGACACCACAGGTGAATAGGGTAAAATATTTTTACTAACAGATATCACCATGAAACTTCCCAAGTGTATCACTCACATTAAGACAAATATTTTTTGTATTACAAGCTTTGTCAAATTGTATGTTTAAATATGTAAATGAGGCAATATCTGATGAAATATGTGCTAATTTGCATATATTTCCAGAACAGAAATCTGAACAATGAAAAGCTACTTTCAAAATTCTTGTTTTATTTTGTTGACACATTAGAGTCAGAAGTTTTTACAAAAGGGATTTTGGATATCTCTATTTATCTCTCTGTAAATTAGAAAATACTGTCACCAGCCCTAAAAAATCTTAATTTCTCCGTGTTTTTAGGAAGAAAATGTTGTATAAATGAGGCTGTGAATGATATATCAACAATCCCCTCTGTAAAAACCTTCAGGATATAGACAGGGATCAAAGTGGAAGGTTTGGTGTCTGTAAGAGCTGCTGAAGTGGAGATTTCTAGCTCAGAGTCTGAAAAACTCAATTTGAGAAAACGGCCTTGAAAGACTTGTACTGTAAAATTCAATAGTTGTTATTGTCAATCGTACTTTTACGATTGGTTTGCGGATACGGAGGAAATGACCATATTTGGAGCCTAGATCATTGTTCAGGAGAGAGAGAGCTTTACAATGGGACCTGACATGGGTCAGACTAACTTCTGGTGAATTTAGGAGACGAAAGAGACAAAATGAAGTAAAATGAAAACCTTAAAGTGGATTTGTTACCATTTCTTTTGGCTTTTCTGCATGAAAAAGCAGCCTTACAGTATGAATCCAAAACAAAACACAACAAATGTACCTTGACAAAGAGGTGCAGGCTTTTCCCTCCCCTTCTTTCAGTTTCTTTCTTTCAGTTTCTTTCAGCTCATTTTAGAAATGAAGAAAGAGCAAAACGTGTTTGTGTTTTGCATAAAATGCCATTTGCAAGTGCACTGGTGTTTATCATTCTGTTTTATGTTTATTAATAATAATATCAGTGTTTTTAAGTGTTGCATTGTTAACAATAATCATAAATTGCGTGGTACAGTCCAGTCTTGGAGGATTGTGAGTGAGTTGTGCTGCAAGTCTGTGGAGGATCATCTGCTCCTGTTTGAATCAGTGTAGCCGCTGTATTTTCATGTAAAACACTCATACGTTCACTCACAATGATGAGAGTCAGGTTCAGCTTTTTATTAAAAATAAGTCCTTGTAGTGAAGTGTAAATGTGAGATAAAGTAAAAAGGATTTTTGCTGATGCTTGGATGTAAACATGTGCCTAAAGAAAGGCAGCGGAGCAGATTAACGTCTGGAGCTTTAAACATTGTGAAGTGTTGCACATAATTACACAGCCTCTTAATAAAACATCAAACAAACACACACAAAGTTAATCTCCTCCTTCCCATCGGCCAATCGTGGTCCATATGGTGACGACGTGCACACCAGGAAGTAGAGGAGGGAGGGAGGGAGGGTTGGGCCGAACCACAGAGGATGAAATTGTTGTTAAAAATAAACTCTGTGTTGACATGAATATGATATTTTTGAAACAGGAAGCATGCAGTAGGGATTGACTGATCTGGGGTTTTTCAGGGCTGATACGGATATTAATTATTATTGATCAAGGAAACTGATTACCGATAGTAACAACGGATGTTTATTCACAGTAAACAAGAAAACTTTGGTGTATAAATCTAGAAATAACAGACGTGGGATCAGACTGAAGACAGTTTACTGAAAAGCTGTGATAAAAAAAAAAAGACCTGATGTTTTATAGAACGACACAAACTCCAACCCACATGTAGACGATGACGACTTCAGACAGAGAAGCAGCTGCATCGTGTTTTAAAATACATTTACTTTATCAGGTAACGGTGAAGGAAACAGCTGTTATCGATCAGTGTTTCCAGAAGTAAGAGCTTTAAGTTTACAAAGTAACGTTAACAGGTAGATTATTATTGTGCATCCGCTCCGACCTGATTATTAAAGAATCTGTTGATTATTTGAACCTTTAATCGATAAGTCGTTTGTAAATAAAATGTTGAAAAATGTCAATCAGTGTTTCCTAAACCATCAGACGACGTCCTCAAATGTCTTGTTTTGTCCACAAACTAGAGAGAGACTCAGTTTATTGTCAGAAAGGAACAAAGAAACCAGAAATATTCACATTTAAGAAGCTGGAATCAGAGAATTTGAACATTTTTTTGTTTGAAACAATAACTCAAATTGATTATTGAACCATTATTGTTGCATTAATTGTTGTGTCTCTGGTGGAAACGCTGCTGATTTATTGTGAAAATGCAGAATATCATCCGTTATCATCTCTGGCTCATCGATAATCAGACAATCCTTAGAATATAGGTTATCTTATTTTGAAGGCGCCTCGTGCTTCCTCTGTGTGTGTGTGTGTGTCAGGTGTGGATGTGTGGCCTGTGCTCGGCGTGGCGGGGGCTGGGGGGGGCGCGGGCGGGGGGGGCGTGGCGTTGGAGGTGGTGTTGGTTTTGGAGCGTGGGTATGGTATAGAGGAGCCGAGCGGGCGGCGCTGAACGTATGCGCTTCGTCCAGAGAAGAGAAGCTCCACAATGGAGAATGTGCTGACGGCCAGGAAACACGGCGGCGGTGGTGGTGGCGATCGCCGCTGGTGCTTTGTGTGTGTGTGTGTGTGTGTGTGGGGGAGTGAGTAGAGGGGGAGGGAAATATGTCCTGGTTACAGGGGGGGAATGGAGATCTAGTGTGTGGAGGGGGGAGGGACAGAGGGAGGAAGGGGGGATTTCTCAATGCAGTGAACCGACCCCTCCTCCTCCTCCTCCTCTGTTGCCGTGACGATTAAGGTCAGTGGCCTGTGTGTGTTTGTATTTTACCGAACGGCGCCTCCCTCCTCCTCCTCCTCCTCCTCCTCCTCCTCCTGCCGGTGAAACCTGCACCAGAAACTGCTGAGTTTATTCATTTAATTCACCTGACAGGTCTGAATCCCAGCGCCATTCCCTCCCCCTCTCCCTCCCTCCCGTCTCCACCGGCGTCCTGCGATCCCCGCCGTGTGACCTTTCTGTACGGCCTCCCCTCCTCACCGCCGCCGTCACCGAGCTCATGAGTCTCCTTGAGATCGTTTTCCCACCTCGCTCCACCCGTCCTCGCTCCCCGCAGGTCGATCAGTCGTCCACCCTCCTCCTCCTCCTCCTCGGTTGGTCGAGTCGAATCTCAACAGGGATGCAAATGAAAAACGGTGGCGGCGTTGGCGTTGGCGGGCGGTGCATTGATTTGATCTGATGCACCAGCCCCTGGGGCGTGTCGCGTTCAGGAGCAGCAGCGTCAGAGTTGTTGGTGGTGTTGTTGTTGTTGTTGCTGCAGTGTTTATGAACGTTCATCGCCATGAAACTACAAAAACAAAGTGGTGTTTAATAAGAACTAGCGCTTCTTTTGGTTTGTTTGTATGTTTTTGTGATGTGATGCAGAACAACAGGCCGTGGCGTGCGAGTAGGAAACGTTGTTATTAGCAGGAAGGAAACGTTGCAGCTGCAGCCGGTGTGTGTGTGTTTTTGCAGCAGTGTCCTTGATGCCGTGGTGTTGTTGTTGTTGCAGTGGACGAGTCTGAAGTGAAGGAGGCGATCGAGCCGTCGATCATCGTCGGTGGTCGACGTCTGCGTCAAGAAGCAGCAATTACTATAACTCTTCTTCTGCTTCTGCTTCTTCTTCTTCCGCTCGGCTCCACAATAAAACAGGATTCCTGCCTGTTGGATTATTGGTGATCTGTGTCTGCTCCTCCTCCTCCTCCTCCTCCTCCTCCACCTCCTCCACCCTGTGGCCTGTAGATTGCTTTTAAAGCCCGTCTGTTCCCCTTCAGGCTTGCCAGAGCTTCCCAGCCCCTCGTTGTCCCTCCTCCTCCTCCTCCTCCTTCTTCCTTCCTTCCCGTCCCTCCTCTTTTCTTCTTCTCTTCTCCTTCTTCTTCTTCACGTCCTCCGTCCTGGTGTGGAGCTCTAGAGGAAAAACTGAAAACAGGGGCGGGTGTTTGGGAGGAGGAGGAGGAGGAGGAGGAGAAAGCACAGAGGAGTGAGTGCAAGGTCTATCTTTGTCTGCCATCTGACTCATTATTTTCATTGTTCCGCCACTGCGGGGCCGTATTGTGATGAAACGGCGCCCTCTGTGGTCGGCGGCGCCCGGTGCAGGAGCAGACATTTTCCTCTTCATGTCTCTGCCTTTGAAATGCCCATTCTGTGTGTCATACTGGTAAAATGGAGTACTCTGCTCCCACTTGGCGTTGGTTCTTTGACACGGGGACGAAGCAGTGAAAATGAGACGCACACGCCCGCCACACACGCCCGTTTCCCCATCGGTCCTGCGCTTAGTGATCGCAGGTCTGATGGCTTTTTGTTTTTTTGATTAGAGGAAGCTTTTGTGGTGCTGCCTGCAGCTGGGACCTCGCTGTGATGCTGATTCACTGACCTCTGCAGTCTGGCAGAGGAAATGCTTGAAAGTCTCTCTGGATGATGAATAATCTCTGAAATGATCAGTTTCACTTCATCAATTTATTTTTCTAGCGTGTTTCAATGTGATTTCAATATTTTAATTGATGGGAGGGTTCAGGACAGACCGGGCATTCAGCAGCACACTTCCTGTAGTGTACACCACTTATAAACAATGATAATTGTGTTTGGGATAATGATTAGATTTTCTGAGCAATGCAACCTTTTTTTTTTTACTATTAGTTTGATTATTGATTAAACCTGCTGGTTGTTTTTTTTCCTCGATTATTTCTATGAGAGTGACAGAAAAGAGGAAAAAGGCTCCGCAGATGACCTGGAAGAAATAATCTTCCAATATTGAATCAATAACTAATCAACTTATAGTTTCAGCTGACTCTGTATAACTGATAAATCACCTTGTTGTTTTTGTTGTTGTTGTGGCGTCTTTTCACCCACACTCTTCATCTCTGCGTCCTCAGATGGAAGCGGGCGGAGAGTCGCTACACGGTGGAGCGAGCCGCCATCATCAGCCACTGGAACTGGCTCCAGGCGCACATCTCAGACCTGGAGTACCGCATCCGACAGCAGACGGACATCTACAGACAGATCCGCGCCAGCAAGGTCAGAGTCCGCACAGCTTCAGGTTCTTGTTTAGACCAGGACCAGGGACGCACCGATCCGGCCTCGTTCCAGTCCCAATGTTCGATACCGATCAGATACCACTGTTAAACTGATGAACTGTATGAACCTTGACATGTGGGAGACGGTGAAGGCGCCAGGCTTGACTTTAACATGACTTTACTTCCTGCGTTGTTGCTCTGTGTTTGTTGTTACTGATGGCGTCATGGATCAGCCCCATTATCCGATACCCGATCAATATCTGGACTGATATAGGATCTTATTCAGGGATGTACCGAATCCAGGATTTGGTTTTGGATTCTGACAAACCTTGATTTGGTTTATTTGCACATGAGGGAGTATTTATATAAATATTTATATAAAACAACACGATAAAAGAGTAGAACCAAAAAATTACCACATTACCACAAAAAAGTCTGCTAGCTTGATGCTAACACATAATGGAAAACACCATAGACAGGCTAACAGAAATTAGCATCACATCAACACTGAACCAGCAAACAGGTAAACATGGCATAAGTAACACATCCAATAATACTTACAGGCAGATATTTTCTCTGCTCTGTGGAGATAATTTCACTTTTTGTTTTTTTTTCTTCCTTGTCTTGAATGAGACAAAATACTAAAGCCTGAATCCTGAATGACTTGAAGCTTCAATGATCGGTGATGTTTTCTGGATGTGAGCGTTAATTCTGTTCAAATGCAAAATAGGGGTGAAAGTTATTGCCCATTGTTTTGTACAGTTAGACTAAAACACACTGTGTGAAGTTGTTTACTGCATTTATACTACGTTTCCTGTCTGGGTTGATGACGGGAGCAGGATTCAGTATTCGGTTGATTCTTAATCAGTGGGTTCGGTTCATCCCTGATCTTCCTATCGGATCGGTGCGTCCCTGATCTGGACATACGTAGTGAAACAGTGTGTGTGCCTGTTGAGGGAGCTGCTGTGATGCTCAGGCTCTGGTTCTGGTTCTCCTGGAGAGTGACGCTCCGCTGTGGGTTTCACAGGGCTCAGTGGAGCTGGGAGGGGCGGCGCCCAGCGCGCTGCCTGCAGGCGGGACGGAGGTGAAGGTGGAGCCTGTCGGTCCTCAGGTAAGCTTCAGTGCAGGTGACCTGGAAGAACGGCTGTGCTGTTTTTATCCTGCTTTGGTTTTATCAACGACGTCACGGTTGTTGCTTTAATTTAATGTGCAGCTTGTTTGTTCGCTCGTCCTGTTCTGAAGCGTTTGTTAAAAGATCTCACAGGAAATTAACCTGAAACACAAAATATTTGAAGCTAAGACACATTTTAAGCTTCAGATATTCTTTTATAAAGAGAACAGCTGTTGAAGAAAAGATGTATTGACTAAGTTTAATGTAAATATGTGATTAAAGCAGCTGCGTCCTGTTCGTTTACAACTTAATTAATCACAGGCAGAAACGTTCAGCTTGTTTGTTTGTTGTTGTAAATTAGGGATGCACCGATTGTGAAATTCTGGGCCGATGTCGATGCCGATGTTTAAAATAACAACTTGGCCGATGGCCGATGCCGATGCCGATGTTTTTTCTTTTTGCTATTCCGTCTTTGGTGCCACAGAAACATTACTGAACAACTGTATTTTAAAAGTCTTTCAGCTCTTCATCATATTATTCAATGAGCACAAATTCAGTTAGACAAATTCATGAAACAAAAACAATCTTTAATGTCAATTTTTAGTTGACATGACCTTAAAACACTTACAGTGGCCAAGAGTTAGAGTTGCTACATGGTAAAAGTAATTAGTTACCAAGAAAGGTAACTATGCCATTATTTTTATTAAATAAAATGCTCAAATATGTTAAATTACTTGAACTTCTCTCCCTAACCCCATTTATCTGCAATTAACCAACTTGCTCATTAACACAGAGACAGAATGATAAGAGTTGTTGTTGTAATATGTAGCCTATACCTACTGAGAGAGGAGTTTGCAGGATTTCTCCGGTGGCTACGCTACATTTTTACCTCAATTAAAAAGCCCCAGAGTCCTAACTGTGATAATCTACATGACTTGTGACTGGTTACAGTGAGAACGGAGGCTCTCTGCCTTTCACCTGGCGTCTCTCTCCTGTAGCATGCAACCAGGCCACCGCTGCGGTGTTTGTGTCCCAGCTCTTGTCTCTGTGGCACCGACACAGACGCGCTGCGTAACGTAATGACAGTTACGTAATCCATCGCTCCATTTATTGATTTCTCGCCGGCTTCGGTGTAAACACATACACGTGGCCAGGCGGAGGTTAGAAAAAAAAGCGACCAGACGAGTTTCTCTAACGGTGTTTTAAGCCCATACAGAGGATTTAAATGACGAGGGGCGTTCAGGCTCCTCCGTTCCTCCGCTCGCCATGACCGCTCTGCACTTAACAACCGTGTTAACATGCGCGCAACTTTTTTTCTTTTTTTTTTTTTTCATAAATCAATCCGCGGATCACATGTGTGCTGAACTGAAGATATTAATCCGAACAGATCACGGATCAATCTGGTGCCCCACTAGTATCTTCCCCCCAGAAAAAGGAAAGAAGAAAGGTTCCCCCCAGCACAGCTGTTCATGCGACATTTAAACCAACATAAACATCGGCCACTGCCATCGGTGAATGTCACGTTTTTTTACCGATGGCCGATGGCAGTCAACGAGCCGAACATCGGCCGATGCCGATGGTCGGCCGATGCATCGGTGCATCCCTATTGTAAATCAAAGCGTCTGGTGGAAGTGAGACGTTTCTCTTCGTCTGTCCCTCAGGTCTGAGCCAATCAGACAAAAGAGCTTCAGTGAAATCAGCTCCTTCCACGTTCACATCTGAATAATAACTTATCATCGGAGGAGGAGCAGCAGCAACAGCTCTCTGCTCCTCTGGATCTGTTTGAATAGTTGAGCCACATGTTAGTGAAGCCTGAGCGGCTGCTGCAGGTGTGGCTGCTCACGCCGGAGGATCTCTGCGTGTTGATTAGTCACACAGTCAGTTTTCTACTTTTATATATTAAATTAAAGGATTTAGTGTCTTTTTTGCTGAGGTGTATTTCTTTTTTAAAATAAATATAATCTGCTTTTACGGCTGAATTCTGAATGAATCGGTGCGTTTACCTGCACAGCGAAGTGAGTTGAGTCGAGTCGGAGTTCGGTCCTCGTCCCAGTTACACGCAACAGGGAAAAAAAGTAGAATTGATTGTTTCCTCCTCCTCAGGTGATGTGTCATTTCAGTGGGTTAATACTAGGGCTGCAACTAATGATTACCTTCATTATCTTTTAATCGATTAGTTGTTTGGTGAATATAATGTTGAAAAATGTCAATCAGTGTTTCCCAAACCACAAGAGAGACTCAGTTTATTGTCATAAAGGAAGAAAGAAACCAGAAATATCAATCAGTTGTTGCAGCTCTAGTTAATACCGACCGCTGTCCGGTCAACTTTTCAGTCGCCGAGTAAATAACTGGATATAAATAAGTCAGATCTGAACCACAGTTCCTGACAGGACGCTGCTCCAGGCTGAAAATATATACAATGACTCAGGTCGCCTCAGGTTTATTTTTATTTTCTGTTCAACATCTTCTGGCTGGTTGCGCCGTGTGAGATGCACTGACGCATCGGCCCAGGTGCTTTCTGCCTTCTGCTTTCTTTATGGTTTGGTCCGGTTTCTCTGCTTCAGTCAGATTAAGGCGAATAGATGAAGAAAACCGGTTTCCAATCACATTAATCTGGGTGTTTTAGTTGAATCTAAAGAAGTCTTGTTCTCCAGTTATAGATGGATTAAGGTCAAGTGAGTGTTTTAGAAAAGAGTGAAAGCAGACTGAAATCTTTTTTTTTTTTTTTAAAGATTTATTTTTTGGCTTTTCATGCCTTTATTGATAGTATAGTTTGGGAGGCAGAGATGGGGGGAAAAATAGGGCCGTCCGAGTCGAAAGCTAGACTGAAATGAAATCTTGAGGTTGTGTTTTATTATTATTGTATAATTTGTCAGTTTGGTTGTAGCTGTGAACTTGTGCTCATTAGTGTAGGAGCGTGTGAAGTGCAGCCGTGCTCGCTGATGACAGAGCAGAGCAGAGCGGGTCTCTGAGCTCTGGGATCGCCTCGCTCCATTCACACACACACTTAAAAAAAAAAAAAAAAAAAAACCCTCAGACTGAATAATTGAAGGCCGCGGCACCGGGACGACTCGGTTCGTCTATTCTACTAGTTTCCTTAAATATCTGCGGGCTTCTCTTCTCGCTGCCTCTCCACCACCTCGCTCCTGCGCCAGTTGTCACAAGCTCACCCTGGTCTTATCTGTCGCTGCAGGATGGCGCCTCAGAACGGCTGGAGCACTCGGGCCACGCCCACCTCAGCAGCAGCAGCAGCAGCGCCGCCACCGCCACCACCAACAACACCGCCACCGCCACAGAGGCCGGCGGCGCCTGGAAGAGTCAGAACGGACAGCCGGTCAACGGCGTCCTCAGCAGGTACGGCTGATAACCACAGGCTCACGTCCACTTCCCAGAATGCAATCTGTCTATCTGAGGAGCACAAGGGCAGGAGGAGAGAGTTCTTAATAAATATGGATTTTGAGGAGGATTTGTTGATGTTTCTGAGAACTGAGGGAGTTATTGATCTGTGATCGATTAGAGAAGAAAGTGACAAAACACAACATGTTTGTCAGGTTCACGTCCTCGGATGTGGAGGTTTAAGGTCAAATAAGATGCGTTTTTATTACAGAGCTGCTGGGAATTTGGACAAATGGTTGATGTAAATTAATAATCTTGTGGGATTGAGATGAGTTCTTTATTATCGGAGCTGGAAGTTTCTGATTAATGTGTAGCACAGATCAACAGTACATGGGCTAAGGTGACTATCATGTACTTCAAAGGTTAGGCCAGAATCAGAAGATGTAGTTCGCTCAGGGAGGATTTGAATAAACATGGACCACAGTTTAGAAAAGAGTAACAAAATAGTTCTTTATTGGCAGGAAAGCCACTTTAAGTACCAACAACTGAATTTGTTTAGCTATAACTGAGTTAATATTTTCTTTATGTATCAAAACCCAGTGAACTCAACCTGGTATTTACCTTTCAACAACCTCGGTTAGAATAACCACAGTATAGAATTTACAACTCACAAAAAAGTGTTTTAAAGTACAAATAAAAAAATAGAAAAATGTTTTAAAGTACAACTGAAATAATAAAATGTTTTTTAAAGTGCAAACGAAATAAGGGCCCAAAATAATAAATGTAAACACAGTACAATAAAGTCCAAAAACCAGTCAATTGTCAGTTTCAGTCAGTGTCCAAAGTCAGTTTTCTTCTTTATTGGTCCTTTAATGTATGTGGTGCAATTGTTTATGTATTACTGTTCATCTACCCGGGTAGTGTGATTTTTGTCTTATCTGTATGATGTATAGATGCGCTTTTCTCCAGATGCACGATGAGCTGTCCGACGTCACACCCTCCACGCGTGCAAGCCGGTCTCCCGCTCCTCGGTCTTGGCTCTGGCTCGCCCTCAGAATCGACTCATACAAAAAAACCAACCTGCATAAAGCAGTAGTTGCATATCTCTTGTTAATCTCTTTTTTTCCACATATATCTTAATTAACTGTACAGTATTTATTCTCATTTTAATCTTAAATCAGATGAACTTGGCTATTCACCTTGACAAAGTATCATATACAGCTATAAAATGGATTTTTAAACAGCCGACACACATCAAAGCATGTAATATGAACCGTTTTTAACTGTTTTTAGCTTTTATCACCGTAAAGTGTACACAAAATGAATTAAACCACACATTAATCATGTTCGAGGATGATTCATTGAATTACCGTTCCCCAACAGCTTAATTGTACACAGCTACACGTGTTCCAGCTCACCGAACTAGCTTGGTTAGCTGTTTAGCATCAGGTAGCATTTACCCATAGCACGAGGCAAAGTAGCATTTAGCTCGTTTTAGCTCGATAATTCTCCACACAGCATACAACGATAAACACATTCTCGCTCAACACACACTCTCATATATACCTCCGGTTGGTTTTTAACATCGTCTCAGAAACATAAAAGAACACACTGATGACTTATACATGAAATGAGTTAGCAATTTAGCTCTGGTCGGCAGTCGCTAGCAAGCTATGCTACATGCTACTGGTTTGCTACTCACCGGAGTTTATCCTCGACAAGAAAACACAACAACACGGCAACGTCCGGTCCAAAAACCTTCCCTCGGGTTCGTATAATTCACAAGAACAATAACTCAAAAGAAAATAAAAGTTTCAACCACTTTGTCTGTAGTTTTACACATTTTCAAGCTCTCTGCTCGGCTAGTGCGTCTGCTCCCATCGGCATCAGTGAAGGAAAAAAAAAAAACAGGTAGGGGGATCTAGAAGCTTCCAGCGTGAGCGGCGCTTGAGCGTGTAGAATACGCACCCTACTGGTGAAATAAAGGTACTACATGTACAAAACTCATTCAGACTTAATAGTTCAACACAGTTAAACTGAAAATATTGGGGATTACACTGTGTGTAACTAAAGGGTGTTACATCCTCCCCTCCTGAATCAGCGTGCGTCCCTGCATGCTTAACTTTACACATGTAGCGTCTGACCAATCTCTGGTGCAGAAGTAAAATCAAAAGCTTGCATGACAACTTGATCTAGACTGTTCAGAATAGAGTGCATAACAAAGGCTAAGGGGTTGCCTAGTGTTTTGTATGTCAGTCTATCAGGTTCAGCTCTTTGTCTTGTTGACCTTCTGACCTCTGAACTTCCACTTTCCTCTTGAGCAGGATTATCTTCACTCACTCTCAACTCATTTTCATCCTTCTCCTCCATTCCGGATTCCTCTCTCGTCGTCAGGTAAGTTTTGTCCTCATGTTTTTCCTTTTCCACATTTCCATCATTAATCTCATGTGCGTTTTTTTCCACAGATCCATCCGGAATTGATCCACTTACGACTCCTGGAGTGTCCTCAACAGGTAAGTCTTTTTCCACAGGTAGGTTAGTTTCCACAGGTAAGTTTGTTTCCACAGGTAGGTTAGTTTCCACAGGTAGGTTTGTTTCCACAGGTAAGTTTTCCGCCTCTTCCTCAAGTGTACTCACTTCCTGGTTTTCCATGGGATGAAAGACATCAGCTTCCGGGTTCAGACTTGACACTTCATCCTCGTTTACTTCCGTCATGTCAACTCCTGAATGAGGGATTTCACGAGCAATGGTTATTGTTGGGAATGTGACATCCTCTTCAGCAGTTTGTGGGTAATAGTAATCTATTTCCTCTTCATTTTCCCATGACTGCTCTGGTTCAGCGACCTCTTGAGGGATTTCGGTTGCTTGGGGAGCTGGAGATTTACCCCACTTTTCTGTTTCCTGTCTCAACTCATCTTGAATAGAGGAAGCTAGGAATCCACAGGGTAGCAACAAGTCTCTATGAAGCGTCCTCTCTGGACCTGCAGAGTTTATTGGAGCAACAACATAGACTGGAGAATCATCAATGTGCTTGACAACTTTGTAGACTGTGCTACTCCATCGGTCTGAAATCTTGTGCTTCCCTCTGAAAGAGACATTTTTGACAAGGACATGGTCTCCCTCCTCAAGGATGGACTCTCTGACTTTGAGGTCATATCTTTGCTTGTTTCTCTGAGCAGTTTTTTCACTGTGTTCAATGACAAGCTTGTAGTTTTCTTGCAGGTTTTCTCTCATTTTTTTCACATAATCTGCATGAGACACTTTCTTGCGTCCTTCTGGATTGAGTCCGAATGCCACGTCGATGGGGAGGTTTGGCTGTCTCCCAAACATTAACTGGTAAGGAGAAAATCCAGTGGTGTCGTTTTTGGTCGTGTTGTATGCATGGACCAGAGGCTGAACATGATCACGCCAGTTGACTTTGTCCTCTTCTTGGAGAGTTCCTAACATTTCCAAGAGTGTCCTGTTGAATCTCTCGACGGGGTTACCGCGAGGGTGATATGGAGTTGTCCTTGTTTTCTTTATGCCCAACAGCTGACAAAGGTCTTTGATAAGGACCGACTCGAAATCCCGACCTTGGTCGCTGTGAAGACGTTCGGGTAGACCATAATGAACAAAGAAGCTGTTCCACAATGTCTTGGCTACTGTCTTGGCTCTCTGGTCAGCTGTAGGAACAGCTACCGCGTACTTGGTGAAGTGGTCGGTTATGACCAAGATGTTCTTTGTTCCGCGTCCATCAGGTTCCAAAGACAAGTAGTCGATGCATACAAGTTCAAGTGGTCGACTTGTTTGGATGTTCACAAGGCGAGCGGTTTTCTCAGCCTTGGCCTTGCGCCGTACACACCTTTCACAGGTTCGGACTTTCCTCTCAACGTCCATAAACATTCTTGGCCAATAGAAACGTGTGCGGACCAGGTCCAACGTCCTTTCCATTCCCATGTGACCAACTGAGTCGTGGAGACCTTCGAGTGCCATCTCTCTGAACTTTGAGGGTAGAACTAACTGATAGAAAGGCTCACCCTGGTTCATGTGTTTCCTGTACAAGACGCCATTATCCAGTACAAGCTGGTCAAACACTCGAAGCATGAGTTGAACTTCTCGATCCTCTTGACGACGAACACGGTAAGTGAGACGTTTCCCCATATTGACAAGGTCAATGGTTCTGCTGATCCGAGGATCGTTTCTTTGTTCTGCAGCCCAATCCTGCTGCGACATCCGAGGTAGGGTGCTGGATCCAGGCAACAGGTCAGCCTGAGTGAACTCAGCTGGGATCGCATTGACGTCAGTGGCGAGACACTCTACTGAGACAGGTGAGTGGCTGCCCCCTTCATCATCTGGAAAACAAAACAGCTCGTGTCTTTGACAGACGGCTTTGAAAGCCTCTTTGGGGAAACTGGACCCACTCCCTTCATTGACAAACCTTGAGATGAACTGTTTCACTCTGTCGTCCTCGACTTGAGCACTTTGATCGGCTCCTGCTTGATCGTGTGGACGCCTGGATAAACCGTCGGCATCTGCGTTTCTTTTGCCAGCTCTATACTGTATGTTGAAGTTGAAATTGGACAAGGCAGCGAGCCACCGGTGTCCTGCAGCGTCGAGCTTGGCTGAGGTCAAAACGTAGGTCAGAGGATTGTTATCCGTCATGACCGTAAACTCTGCACCGTAAAGGTAATCAAAAAATTTGTCCGTGACAGCCCATTTAAGTGCTAAAAATTCAAGTTTGTGGGTGGGGTAACGCCGCTCACAGTTTGACAACCCTCGACTTGCATAGGCAATTACCCTCATCTCACCGTCTTGCTCCTGATACAGAGCTGCTCCGAGGCCTTGCAGGCTGGCGTCTGTGTGCAAGACGTATGGCTTCCTGGGGTTGGCGAAGCCAAGGATCGGAGCTGTCGTCAACTTCCCGATGAGTGCTTTGAATGCATTGTCACATTCTGCGGTCCATCGCTCATTGAAGGGTCGTTTCAGGTCGGAGTTTGAGAAAGACTTGGAACTTTTGGACTTCTTGCGCGGAGGAAGGTAACCAGCAGTCAAGGCGTTAAGAGGTTTGGCAATTTTTGCGTAATCTTTGACGAACCGTCTATAATAACCTGTAAACCCTAAAAAGGATTTCAGCTCACTGATGTTGGTTGGACGGGGCCAGGACGTCAGAGGGGAAATCTTACCAGGATCAGTCTCTACTCCATTTTCGGAGACAACGTGGCCTAAATATTTGACTGACTTTTTGAAAAAGTGGCATTTTTCAGGGGATAACTTTAGGC
This sequence comes from Decapterus maruadsi, assembly GCA_030347415.2. NCBI lineage: Eukaryota > Metazoa > Chordata > Actinopteri > Carangiformes > Carangidae > Decapterus > Decapterus maruadsi. The sequence goes on along the minus strand of CM064888.1, from coordinate 2,490,691 downwards.
CAAATTCCTTGAGCCTGTGTAAGACTTGCATGAGACGGCGTTCATGTTCCTCAAGTGTGTCAGCGAACACAATGAGGTCATCGAGGAACACTAAGACTTCCTTGAGGTTGAGAGAGCCCATGCATTTCTCCATGACTCGTTGGAAAGTTGAAGGTGCGTTCGTGACTCCTTGAGGCATTCTGTTAAATTCCCAGAAGCCCATGGGTGTAACAAAAGCCGTCTTGTACTTGTCCTCTTCGTCTACCTCCACCTGATAGTAGCCCGATTTCAAATCCATGACGGAAAACCATTTGGACCCTGTTAGAGCTGCAAAGGTTTCTTCAATGTTGGGTAAGGCGTACGCATCCTTTATGGTCTGATTGTTCAACTTTCGGTAATCGACGCATAAGCGGATGGCACCGTTCTTTTTCTTTACCACAACTATCGGTGAGGCAAAAGGGCTTTCTGATTCTCTTATAACGCCAGCATCTAAGAGTTCTTTGAGATGAAGCCTCACAGCTTCATAATCTGACGGGTGAATTGGCCTCACTCTCTGCTTAAAGGGTGTTGGATCAGAGAGGCGGATCTTGTGTTTGACTGCAGTGGTATGACCATAGTCAAGGTCACCTCTTGCAAAAACTTCAGGGATGGAGTTCAGTTTTTCCGTGATCCTCTCTTTCCATTCCTCCGAGAGTGAAGAATCAGTGAAGTCGAAGCTTATGGTGTCAGTATGGTTTGTGGAACCCACAGTTGTTCTTTCAGCTGCACTGCTGAGAGGTTGTGACACCTGATCCTCTTCAACTCTGTCCGGTGAGGTGGATAGAGGAGAGAGAGAGCGGGGGACGGAGAGCTCTGCTACGCTATGGTTTGGGGAAACTGTTATGTTGTGTGCCGTCTCATTCTTAAGCAAAATGGGAACTTTGAAACATGTTTGCTGAGGGCTCGACATAACATAACTACAAAAAGACAAACCACTAGGTAGACTAGAGTGAGTGGATGGCTCTACTAAGAGCGGGCCTCCCTTGTGAGTGAGTACCCTTCTTACATAGCCACTCAAAACCCTCTTTTCGCCAGGTGGGATCACAATGGCTTTCTTACACTGTAGCTTTACTTTCCCCACCTTGTCAGTGTTTTGTTTGGTGTGACATGTGCTGTAAATGTCCCGAATCAGGGGGATGTTGGTGCCTAGAAGAGCGGGACACTCTGCGTTGGACCTACAATCTGGAACGACAAGAGCTAGCGTGCTAACGAGCTCAGCTTTACCTGTGATGTTTTCTGGAAACTGAATGCTAATCTCTACGTAACCCAGGTAAGGTACATTTTGACCTCCTGCGCCCTCTACTTCAAGGATGTCTCTAAGGGGCAAAATAGGTAGAGAAGACAGGTAAGTATCATGAAATGACTTGGAAATGGTTGTCACCTGTGAACCAGAGTCAATGATAGCTTGGCACCGCACTGTTTCAATGTTAACTACAGCAACAGATCTTGGGCCTACTAAACCATTAAGGAGCTCACCTTCAGAGGTTTGTATGTGTTGACATGTAGCTCTCGTTTCATTGTTTTTTTTCTTGGGACTCTCAACTCGCTCTTCGGCTCCAGTAGGTCCCTTTACTGGTAGCCCGTCCAGTTTAAAGGTAAGTGCTGTTTAGCTCTCCACTCATCTTGTCGTGCTTTTAACTCTTTGTATTTTCTGTCCACAGCAGCTTTGTCGATTGAGTTCTCACACACCTTGGCTATGTGGCCGTCTTCGCCACATCTGAAACAGAACCAGGCTCTAGGCTGGGGCTTGTGTGTTACCTGATGAGCTTGGGCCTCGGCTCTTGGTGTGAGAGGGTTTGGCTTGTCTGCTGACATTGTCTCATTTTTCTTCTGTTTCTTAGGTTTCCTGGTGCTGAGCTGCAGTTTCAGTTCAGCGAGCTGTTTCTTTAAACTTTCTGTCTCAGCGACATATGCCTGGAGAACACTTGGACTTGGATCAGCGTAGGGAGACATGTCAGGTACAGAATGCACATGTGCAGTGGCTTTTGGCTTTGAGGATCCAAAATGATGGTGCATTCGATCCAACTTGGTTGCCCTTCTATCCTCTTCTGTTCTTAGATGTAAAAGTAACTCTGCAAAGTCAAGGTGTTTCTCAGATTTCAGCTCTAACTGCATGATGAGATTGTGATCCCAACAGCCGCGTTTGAATTGTTTCAGCAGGTGATGGCTGGCTGATGACTGACTGACTCCATTTCTTTTCACAGCGGTGTTGAGGAGTACCTGAAGCCTCTGTAGATACTCGGAAGCTTTTTCGCCGGAGTTTTGGTGAGTGTTCAAAAACCTTGCGAAGATTTCATCACCATCTTCCACCAGACCATAAGCAGAGTCCAACAGCTTTACATATTCTCTAGGATGAGCAGAGGAGCCTAGTTGTCTTACAACATCGGAGGCTGGAGGAAGCAGACTCTCCAGGATTTTTCTGCGCTGAACGTCGACAGGGGCTCCATCTTGGAACATTAAATCTACATGGAGGCACCATGTTTCGAAATCAGTCTCTCCAGATGGCTTTGGCGTTCTGCCTGAGAAAGGGCGTAGCCATTTGGAGGGGCTCTGAGATGTGTTAGTGTCATTTTTTATTACATGTTCAACCACAATGCGTCGTACATCAGGTGGGTTCAAGTCGTCATCTCCAAGGTCCAGTGTTTTGTATTTTTTCATTTTCTTACGTACTGTAGGTTCTGCTGTGTTTTTTTCTGCTTTGGAGTCGACTGGAGTGAAGGTGAGTTTCGAGAGGTCAATCTTCTTGGCCTTTGATTTTCGTATGAGAGGTGTGGTGCTGTGCTCAGAATGAACGCTCTCATCAGAGGACTCACCACTACTGCTCACATCAAGGCTAGTATTATGTGTGAGTGCATTAACACTATCTGCCTGCCATGTCACTGCAGGATTGTTCACGTTTGGAATGTCAAGAGGAAGATTTAGCTCAAACATGGCCATTGCGACACTTGACTCAAACTCTACAATGGCTGCATTCTCTTTTTCTGCATCTTGAAGCCACACTACTTTAGTTACAGTCCCATATGCTTTTAATGAAGCAGTAATATCAGCATCAGTGTCTGTTTTAGTCAACCCAAATAAACAAATGGACTGTTCTGCATTGACACCAAACATTTTTTCAATATCCATGTTTGTTCGTTTTAACTCTTATTCACACGAAAAATATGAAATGAACTTAAAGGGGAAAAATATTATGTCTGTCAAAAAGTGTAAAACTGGGTCCGTCTACCTCTAATAATCCTCCTGGCTGGCTCGCCACTTAAAGGCTGTAGCACAGATCAACAGTACATGGGCTAAGGTGACTATCATGTACTTCAAAGGTTAGGCCAGAATCAGAAGATGTAGTTCGCTCAGGGAGGATTTGAATAAACATGGACCACAGTTTAGAAAAGAGTAACAAAATAGTTCTTTATTGGCAGGAAAGCCACTTTAAGTACCAACAACTGAATTTGTTTAGCTATAACTGAGTTAATATTTTCTTTATGTATCAAAACCCAGTGAACTCAACCTGGTATTTACCTTTCAACAACCTCGGTTAGAATAACCACAGTATAGAATTTACAACTCACAAAAAAGTGTTTTAAAGTACAAATAAAAAAATAGAAAAATGTTTTAAAGTACAACTGAAATAATAAAATGTTTTTTAAAGTGCAAACGAAATAAGGGCCCAAAATAATAAATGTAAACACAGTACAATAAAGTCCAAAAACCAGTCAATTGTCAGTTTCAGTCAGTGTCCAAAGTCAGTTTTCTTCTTTATTGGTCCTTTAATGTATGTGGTGCAATTGTTTATGTATTACTGTTCATCTACCCGGGTAGTGTGATTTTTGTCTTATCTGTATGATGTATAGATGCGCTTTTCTCCAGATGCACGATGAGCTGTCCGACGTCACACCCTCCACGCGTGCAAGCCGGTCTCCCGCTCCTCGGTCTTGGCTCTGGCTCGCCCTCAGAATCGACTCATACAAAAAAACCAACCTGCATAAAGCAGTAGTTGCATATCTCTTGTTAATCTCTTTTTTTCCACATATATCTTAATTAACTGTACAGTATTTATTCTCATTTTAATCTTAAATCAGATGAACTTGGCTATTCACCTTGACAAAGTATCATATACAGCTATAAAATGGATTTTTAAACAGCCGACACACATCAAAGCATGTAATATGAACCGTTTTTAACTGTTTTTAGCTTTTATCACCGTAAAGTGTACACAAAATATGAATTAAACCACACATTAATCATGTTCGAGGATGATTCATTGAATTACCGTTCCCCAACAGCTTAATTGTACACAGCTACACGTGTTCCAGCTCACCGAACTAGCTTGGTTAGCTGTTTAGCATCAGGTAGCATTTACCCATAGCACGAGGCAAAGTAGCATTTAGCTCGTTTTAGCTCGATAATTCTCCACACAGCATACAACGATAAACACATTCTCGCTCAACACACACTCTCATATATACCTCCGGTTGGTTTTTAACATCGTCTCAGAAACATAAAAGAACACACTGATGACTTATACATGAAATGAGTTAGCAATTTAGCTCTGGTCGGCAGTCGCTAGCAAGCTATGCTACATGCTACTGGTTTGCTACTCACCGGAGTTTATCCTCGACAAGAAAACACAACAACACGGCAACGTCCGGTCCAAAAACCTTCCCTCGGGTTCGTATAATTCACAAGAACAATAACTCAAAAGAAAATAAAAGTTTCAACCACTTTGTCTGTAGTTTTACACATTTTCAAGCTCTCTGCTCGGCTAGTGCGTCTGCTCCCATCGGCATCAGTGAAGGAAAAGAAAAAAACAGGTAGGGGGATCTAGAAGCTTCCAGCGTGAGCGGCGCTTGAGCGTGTAGAATACGCACCCTACTGGTGAAATAAAGGTACTACATGTACAAAACTCATTCAGACTGAGTAGTTTAACAAAGTTAAACTGAAAATATTGGGGATTACACTGTGTGTGTAACTTAAGGGTGTTACATCTGCATCAGTCGGTTCACAGGAAACAGATTTATTTTTAAGGAAAGTACCAAAATATTTTCTTGTTTCAGTTTCTGAAGAGTGAGAAATTTTCTCACTGTTTTATATTGTTCAGGGTTCCCACTTGTCCTGGAAAACCTCATGGAAAATGAGGGAAAAAAAGTCAAATGTCCTGGAAAAGCTTCAGTTGACCTGGAAAATTCAGCTTCCAGAGCACTATTTGCTGTTTTCAGACCTCACTAAGGATTTATTTTCTTTAAAAAATGAGACTTTGAATTGAGTGTTTCCAGTGTTGGACCCCATGTTTGTGTTGTTTTCTAAGAATGTTACTGTAAGAGATTATTGCATAACTTAGATCCACAGACTGCACATCTTTAGATCAGACTCCTGTCGCTGGGAGAGGAAGAAGCAGAAACAAAAATGTTCAAAATAAGGTGCAACTGTCGAAAAGAACAGGACGGAGGATGTTTAATAACATGCTGAAAATATCCTGGAAAATGATTTCAAGAACAGAGTGGGAACCCTGATTGTTGTAAATCGACTCTTCAGCACCGTGAGTCAGACGACAGACGTCAGCGTGAGCTCTGGGAAAATATGACGGAGGTTTTAAACGAAGCATCTGCAGTTTAATCAATAATAAAACCAATAATCAGATCATTTCATCCGTGTTTATTTCACAGAACAAACAGAGAGACATTGAACTGTTTCCATGTCATTAGTGACGTGTGATGAAGCTGATGGTTGTTGTTTCCCGTCTCTCAGGATGGCGGACAGCGGCGACGCCAAGCACCAGCAGCCGTCGTCCTACGACAGCACGTGCGTGGCGGCGCGGACACGGCCGCTCGTCAGCTGTCGGCGAAGGCGGCTCATCCAGCCCAACGCCGTGCCCAACCTCAACGGCAAGGTGAGTCCCGCTCTGTGTGTGTGTGTGTGTGTGTGTGTGTGTGTGTTCACGCCGGCGCTCGAGCTGGAAGATCCTGTTGAACGGGTTGAATTCAGCGCTCGCCTTCGTTAACGCTCCTGTTGACACAATCTGTTCCCTCCCTCCATCTTTCTTTCCTTCCTTATTTCCACAATCCTTTTTCCCTTCGTCCTTCCTTCCTTCCTACTTTCCCTTTGTCCTTCCTTTCTTTCTTCTTTCCCTTCCTCCTTCCTCCCTTCTTTCCCTTCGTCCTTCTTTCCTTTCTTCTTTCCCTTCGTCCTTCCTTCCTTTCTTCTTTCCCTTCGTCCTTCCTTCCTTTCTTCTTTCCCTTCCTCCTTCCTCCCTTCTTTCCCTTCGTCCTTCCTTCCTTTCTTCTTTCCCTTCGTCCTTCCTTCCTTTCTTCTTTCCCTTCGTCCTTCTTTCCTTCTTTCCCTTCGTCCTTCTTTCCTTTCTTCTTTCCCTTCGTCCTTCCTTCCTTTCTTCTTTCCCTTCCTCCTTCCTCCCTTCTTTCCCTTCGTCCTTCCTTCCTTTCTTCTTTCCCTTCGTCCTTCCTTCCTTCCTTCTTTCCCTTCGTCCTTCCTTCCTTTCTTCTTTCCCTTCGTCCTTCCTTCCTTTCTTCTTTCCCTTCGTCCTTCTTTCCCTTCGTCCTTCCTTCCTTTCTTCTTTCCCTTCGTTCTTTCCCTTTGTCCTTTCTTCTTTCTGTTCGTCCTTCCTTCGTTCCATCCTTTCTTCTTTCCCTTTGTTCTGCCTGCTTTCCTTCCTTCCCTTCATCCTTCCTTCCTTCCTTCTTTGACCCAGGAGACAACAGGACGGGTTTTATGTCACACGACGCGTTCACGGGTTAAATGAGTCGGTTTGAAGGTGTGACTGTGTTGAACACTCGATTGCACATTTTAAAGAGATGAAGTGGACTCTGTGTGTGTGTGTGTGAGTGTGTGTGATTAGTTGCTGGGTGTGTAACCTAATAGCTGAGTAAACGAGGGCTGAGCCGAGTGTGAGAAACTAGGACATCTTCAACAACAAAGACGTGTAATCGTCCTCGTGACGACTCACAAGTTGTTTTAGTGGAAGAAAATAGAAACATGTGCTGATTGTTTATGCTTCTCACCACACACACACACACACACACACACACACACACATGTCTGAGTGAGTGTGTGTGTGTGTGGTTGTTGAGGAGGTTAAAAAAGAAAGTAGTCGGTTCAGTTGTACGACAGGGAATCCCGGTTCTCTCCCTCCGTGTGAGTGAGTGAAGATGAAACTGAAGCTGAATTCACTTTTTTATTTATTTCTTCCTCTAACGTTGCTGCAGCTCAGTTCGCTGCTTCGTCTCCGTGTCGGAACAAACTTCTCTGTTCGAACAGAATTCAAATGACTACTTATGATATTTCCATTTCCCTTCTTGAAACCTTACATTGAGTTGGTAAAACCTGAGTGTGTTGTAAATGTTACGTAACAGATTTATGGATTCACACAGAGCACACGCACCGACATGACGTACACAGCCTGACAACAAGGATGTGAATTTACATACATCTGTTTACTTTAGAAGGAGAATATCTCACCATAAACCAGAGTAGTGAGTAAACACGTGAACATTGTTATTATGTTTCAGTGTTAATCTCTCCTAATGAGATCATCTTCCATGTTTAACATGATCCATAAGCTTCTAAAGATGAAGAGGAAAACTTATTTGCATTGTTTTATTTTATATTCTAACTACTACTTTTGTCTTTTTCACTATTAGAGCTAAAATGTGATATTTCTAATCATTTTAACCCCTGCTCTAGTGGAGGCAGATGTAATAATAAGCTGGTATAGGTGAATATAATGAGCTAAAAAAGATTACAAATTTGAGTCTGATTTGGGGGGAACTAACTCTGTTGCCATGACGCCGGCGGGCGTGCGGCTTCAAGAGGGAAAACGTTTCCTGGAGTGACTCACTTTTCCTCCTGCGGCGAATTAAACTGTAGAAATATTGAGAGGTGGTTGAGTCGTCACTCAGTAACTCAGTGTTTTAATGCCTCTTCTCTCCCCCTCTGCCCCCTGCCCCCTCTGCCCCCCCCACCCCCCCCCACCAGGCCCAGAGGAGCAGCTGTGTCCAGTGTAACTGCAGGATCAACCCCAGCTGTGTGATGTGCGGTGGCTGGCCCACCCCCAGAGAAGACCCCCAGTACGAGCTGCCCACCCTGGAGCGCCTGTCAAGACTGGATCTTGGCGTCCACCCCATCCTGTCCTTCCCTGACGGTCAGTCCACCGGGGTTTCCTGGGGAAGACAAACAGGGGGGGAGGGGCCGCAGGCAGGAAGTCTCATGTTGAGGCGTTCAGTCTCCTCCGTCACGGTTTATATGCTGTAGTTTTCCAGGGAGTTCACACATATTAACACAGTGAAGAACGAACTTCTCAGGCTCACAATCAATCAGTCAGACACTCAATAAAAGACCAATTAGGCCACAAAAGAACAAATAAAACAATGTAAAAATACCAGCAGATAAAAATAAATTCAAGTGAACAGTGTGTTGCACCTCAGTGGGTTGGGATTCGCTGCTGATTCACTGATTCAGTTTGATTTCCGGTTCGATACTGATTCATTTAGAGAGACTTCTGTGAAATGTCTTCTCATAACGGAGCAAAATTGGTATTGAAACTGAAAAAAGCAAAATGAAACTCTCTAACCTGGTGCGTTATGATGTAAATATCCATGTTTACATGAAGGATTGACCCAAAAGCAGTGAAAAGCAGCGATAAATGAAGATCGATATGAATCGGAAAATCATTTTTTAAACGTAAAGATTTCCTTCATTTATTCATTTAACTATTAACACGCTCTCACATTAGGCAGATCAAAACATTTCTGATCCGCGATCCTTTAAAACACTTTGAATAAAAATACAAATGAGAGATAATTAGTCTCGTTCAGATCAGACGGCGTTTAACAAATCCTCTAATTATAGTCAGCGTCAGGTCGTTGAGGCTGATTGTTCTGTCTAAAATAATAATATTCTCATTAAATATTTGTCTGTTGAGACTAAAATACAATGTTTTCTTTGCATCTTCAGTTAAAACACAGGATTTACACAGATGTGTGATTATTAACAGTTTACAGTTTCCTCTCCGTTGTGATTTAGAAGAAAAAGAGCAGATTACAAACAGAAACCTGCTCAACATGTCAACACACGATGAGTCATCGTCAAACAATCAATAACAAAGGAGGAAACACAGGAACTCATCTGACCTTTTTCTGTTCCAGCAGATTTTTAGTCAACATCTGTTTCCTATAAAGTTGTCAGTCTGTTCATCTTTTATTTATTTATTTTTAACCTTGTTAAATGAGATTATGAGACGGCGCAGCACCGTCTCTATTGTTCCTGTGATGAAAACCTGAGTTTATATTTTCTCTTTACAGAATCAAAACAACGCAATAATATCCTCTATCAATATTTACCTGTTAACAAAGAGTTTGTCTGACGTGAATCTCTGTCGACTGAGTGTTTATGTCTCGATGTTAAATTTATCCCTGTGTGTGTGTGTGTGTGTGTGTGTGTGTCCCTCAGACGTTTGTATAGGGCTCCGTCTGCAGCAGGTGATGAAGAGCCAGTGGCAGACCAAGTCTCTGGAGAGGAGCAAACCACTGAAGAAGCTCTCGCTCAAACACAAGCTCTCCTCGTCCAAAGAGAAGCACAAGTTCACCAACTCGCTCATGGCAGTCAGTAAGTTGGAGGACGAAGGCTTCATTATCTTCATCATCATCTTCATCATCATCATCATCATCACAATCAGACTTTAGTCGAGCTGCATGACTCAACGAGGATGATGTCAGTTTAATACATGAAAGCCTGTCATCGCTTAAAGTGGATGAAAGACTGAACGTAACTGACCATAGATGACATCATCAGAACACTAGACAGGCTTTAAAGGGTCATTTCACTTTACCTCAGCCAAATCCAATGCACTTAAAAAACACAGTGTTATATAGAGCGAACAGACTCCCTCCTCGTCTCATTGGTATTAATAGTAACTTAAGATTCAGAAATCATGAGTTTGATTTGAAGGGATAGTTCAACACTTTTCAGGAGCCTCCGTAGCGTAGCTCTGAGCAGCTCACGGCTCTGCTCCGCCGCTCTAAAAACAGCTTGCACCCACACTTAAAGGTAACGAACCTACTGCTACAACTATAGGGATTATGGCAATGGGACAATTTGCAGAAATGTTGAACTATCCCTTTAACTGTTCGACTTTTTTACTGTCATGTGATTTAAAGTTGTTTGTCTTTAAACGGATCCCAGGAGGAATAGACCTCACCAAGGTGACGACTAACGGGGATTCATGTACAAATAAACAAATCTTTAATCGTCTGAACAGGAAATCGAACCTGTTTTCATATTAAACGTATAAATTAGAGACGGAGGGAAAATCTGTCGCTGTCAAACTGTGAAACGAGCCGACGTGTCTCAGACTCTGCTCGTTTTATTTAAAATGTTGAAACCTTCCTCCCGGTGTCGCAGGACTGGGCCACTTTAAGAACCGAGCCGAGAAGCCGAGGACGGTGGACGGCAGCGTGGGCCTCGGCGGCAGCGGCGTCGGCGTCGGTACCAGCAGTACCGGCGGCGGCGTTGGCGTTGGCGGCTCTTTGCTGAACGCGGCCCGGCTGGAGGGTCAGGCCGTGTGCAAGACGGAGCGGCTGCAGGCGCTGTCCACGCCGCTGGGCCCGTACGACAAGAACTACAGCCGCAAGAGGTTAAGAGAGCCGTCGCTGGACCGAACCGACAGTGAGTCAGAAAAACACGTGTTATTAACCCTTTATACATTTGTATTACGTATTTATCTGCTGGAGCACTTGAACCTGAATCTGTAGCATCTGGTAAATGATTATTGCACTTTGTATGGAAGTATTAGCAGTTTAAATAAAGGAAAACTCAAACATGAACTTGATCTTTTTGTGAGAAACAGTACCGTTACTGCACATTTGGCTTTTGAAATGGGAACCTGTCAATCTTAGTTATTTTTTGTTTCTAGGGCTCTGGGTTTGTTGAACTACAGGGGCATCATGCAAAAGTTTATCCACCCCTCGTCCAAGTTTCTGTCAATGTGAACAGTTCAGGAAGTGGAAGATGAAATGATCTCCAGAAGACATAAAGTTACAAACAATATATATTTATATTTCATCTTTACATTTTCAAAATGACATAAAGGGAATAGATAGTTTCCAGAGGGAACGCTACTAGCTACTATCACAGTGTGTAAATAGTCTGATACCTCAGTCAAAGTTATCTGAGAGCTCCAGTCTCCTCGGTTTCCCATTCTACCTCTTTTCACTCTAAAGGTGTAGAAAACAAAAATAATACACAGATATTGATCAGAATATTGTTTGTAACTTTATGTCTTTTGGAGTTCGTTTCATCTTCCACTTGATGATGAAATGATCTTGTTAACAGATATTTTAAATAACAAACTTTTGCATGATGCCGCTGTATATTTCACTCCTCCATCTGTCTGGTTTCTGTCCTTTCAAAATAAAATCATAGACTTTACGGTAAATTGGACAAACTGACAGAGTTACGGTGATAAAACTCCACACATAGCCAACGCATAGCCAAGATGTAGATTTGTATTTGTTCCTGTCTCAGTCGTCTAACTCCCTCTGTGTCTCTGTCCTGCAGCGTCTCCTAAACTCTTCCTGGAGTCCAGCAGCCCCTGTCCGTCTCTGGCCAACATGCACTCGTCCCTCCACAGCCCGTTGACGCGGCAACTGTCCACGTCCTCGGAGAACTCCATGCCGCTGGGCGCCGGCAGCCAGAGCGTCCCCAGCACACCCGTAAGGAAACGCCGGCCTCGTTGGCTCCTCCCCCCTCGTTCACGTCTCTTTAACGTCTTTTAATCTCACAAACTGAACTCGCCGCGTTTAAACCAAGAAGCTTTGAAGCTTCAGTTTCCTGTTGACATCTGGAGCGCAGGAGGAGAAACACACTGGGCTCAGGGTTTATCATCTAACTCTTAATTAACACACACACACACACATTTACTTCCTGTTTCTTTGGCTGTGGTGTTTCCACGGTGATGATGGCTGAACATCAGAGTTCACACGTCTGGCGAGGGAAACTCACGGCGACTGACACATCGAGATGAAACAGTCTGTGCAGCGCGAAACAGAAACTTAAACCTGACCCTGAGTTTGTTTTTAGTTTCGTCGTCACCGAAGCAGAAACAGAGTCGGACTGAACTGATCTCAGGTCAGATCTCTGATAAACTGCCGCTCGCGCCGAGGCTCTGTGTCGTTTATCAACAGTCCAGATGTGAGTTTAACGAGCTCAAAAAGGTCGATAACGAAATGACTCACTGTCGAGTTTTCAACACTGAGATCATTCAAAACTATTTATACAAGAAAAGTCCTTTATTCTCTTTATTTATCCAGATAATAACTCTTTTTTCCCCTTTCAATGAGAATCTTTATTTAACATTTAGGAAAATACAGACATGTATATAAAATGGAATCATCAGTACAGATATATTGATTGATTTTTATTTTTATTTAAGTGTCATGCACATTTACTTTTGTGCCCAGCCCACAAAATATACAAGAAATACATGTGAATTAAAATTAGGGCTGTTTTCGACTAAGGATTTTCATAGTCGAATCTGATTCGTCAGATTTTGCCGTAGTCGACTAATAGTCGAACCTTTATTTATTTTTTATTTTTTTTTACATAGCAGAAGATCGTATTTGCAACTTTTTCCCGTTTTACAGATAAACCGGGTAAAACCAATACATCCATGGGTAAAACAAAACAAACGGAGGTCACAAGGACTCAACAATCCGTACATTACGTTGTGTGTTTTAATCTTAATCAATCTTGTGACCGCGACACCGGCAGAGAGACAGACAGGCTGCAGAGGGACGAGATCACAGCTGCGCTAATGGTGCGTTCATGACAACTCGGAAGTCGCAAAAAACGAGATCCTCTTCTGAAAAACTCTTGACATGTCAAACTTTAGGATGTGTTAGATAACTAATTATTCTGTCTAAACATCAGAACTACGACACATGAAACGGTAAACACAGCTGATCCATCGAAAAAACAATTACAGCTCGAGATTTCCAATTTCCGTGGTTGAAAGCAGGATCTTGAATGCAACCTGGTCAAAGTCCGCATCCTCCGTATGTAACCTGCATGCTGACAAAGTTAGATGTCAGACCGGTAGCCTGTGCTGTGGCCTCGGAGAAAATTGCCTTGATTATACTTGATTTTAAACTTTGGCGGCTCTGCCTCCTCTTTCTGCCGCTCAGTGAGCGTCTGCAGTGACTTCACCGTGACGTTGATGGTCCTGTGTGCAGAGCAGAGCGGTATCGCTCTGCTTGCGCGCTGCTCACCTCCGCGCATTTGATTACAACTGCAGTGGGTGATTTATTAACACATAGTAAGAAGCTAAAACTACCGTTTAAACGCATATTTCATTTTGAATGCTTTATTAACAGAAAGTAGTAGGATTTTGTATCAAAATAGGCTTTTTATAATGAAAAAAAAAACACATTCTGTGAAACAATTAATGCTCAGCAGCCGTGGGCACCCCCATATAGTCAGAATGGTATGATTCGACTACGAGGTTCATAGTCGAATCAGACCTCTCCGAATCGAATCGTCAAATCAGCGACTATTGGAGGTCAGCCCTAATTAAAATATAAACCAGACAATCACATGTAGAGTTTCAGACAAACAGCACTATGACATCACAGATATATTTGTCAGTACAGGACTCACAACATGAGATCAATCAGATCAATAATACAAGAGATTATCTTCATTTATTGGTAAATATTGACAGAAAAAAAAATCAAAATTTCATGTTGAACGAGATAAAGTTTAAAGATGAAACCTGAGCCGAGTGAAACCTTGACAGATAAATAACATTATTAGGTGAAAGCAGCTGTTAGACGCGTCCCTGCAGGTTGTTTCAGATGATGATGATGTCATCCAGATGTTGACGTGCGTCCCTCTGTCTCCCAGCAGCAGCCCATCAAGCGGCGGCGAGGCGAGAGCTCCTTCGACATCAACAACATCGTGATCCCCATGTCGGTGGCGGCCACCACCCGGGTGGAGAAGCTGCAGTACAAAGAGATCCTCACGCCCAGGTACAGCAGAGCTACTTCCTGTCTCGTGCACGCTGCTCGCCACTCACATCATCATCATCATCTGACACTTCCTTCTGTCTGTTTGTTTTCTGCAGCTGGCGAAGCGTGGACGTCTTCTCTCAGCCAATCACTGAGGAGGAGGACGAGCGGGAGGTGAGAGTCTCTTCTCTTCAGGTTAAAGTGAGACAGATGTTGAGATGTGGCGTCAAACCTGTGGCGGCGGCGAGTGAACGGTGACGGTGACACCTGGTGGCCGGAGGCAGAGCTGCAGGAAGCAGACGTTCGGTCCATCTAGTCTCTGCTGTAGAGATGTCACATGATTTAACCGTGGGATTAAACGCCACAGTTAATTAATCGTAAAGATTACAGAATAATTACTTTCCAAAAAAAAAAAAGATTATGTCCGAACACCGAAAACCACTGTGGTATAAATGACAATTAATGACTTGAATATTCAAACATTTATTTATTATATAACAAGTAATGTAATTATATTTTGACCATATATTTGATTTTACACATTGTTAGTGAAACTAATTAATGCATCAGAACTGTGATGATCATAACACCATGATCTGCTCTAGATTCTTGTGACATTTACTTGTTGCTTTATTAAATTAATAAGGAAAGGAAATATAATGTTAATAAAATGTGTCGCTGTCAGAGCCAGAGAAGTTCTTACCAGAAATTCTGTTTATTATTGTTGTTGTTTTAATAATACAGAGGAAACCGCTTATAGTGATCACATGGGTCCAGAGTCAACGTGAGAATGGTTGACTATTGTAACCGATTTTTTATTATTTCACTTCATTTTTTATTCAGAACATCATCTAAATGCTTTTTTTGAAGTTTTTCAATGAGAAAGATGTAATGAAACGGAGCTTCAAACATGACAGTTTAATGACTGCGCATAGTATCAAAATAGTTTTTGCACATGTTTTCATTCATAAAACGTGCAAAAATGAACACTATGTAAGCAGATTTCTTGATTATTATAAACAAATTATTTTGTATAGAAGTGATTCTGTCCCAAGTCTGATCCATATAAGTGATTGATTATTGATTACTATATCTGTGTTTACATTAAAGTTTCCTGTTTCTGTGTTTTGCAGGTGGAGGATCTGACGGACGCCGCCTTCGTGCTGCTCCACCAGCCGTACGAGGATCAGGAGCGCTCCCGTTGGACCTGGATGGCCTTGGCCCCGGCGAAGAGGAGGGGCAGCAGGTCGGTCACCATGACAACCAACACATAACAACCTTCAAATACCAGAAAGCGTGTGTGTGTGTGTGTTTGTGTGATGGCGGTGGTGGTGGAGTGTCTCATCTGATCGTGTCCTCCTCTCAGGTCGTACAAGTCCGTAGACGGGCGCACCACGCCGCTGCTGTGCGGGACCAACCCCCCCACGCCGCAGCCCGCCTCCCCCGACCCGGGCCACTGCCCCATGCTGCACGACTACAGCCACGTGCCGTCGCCCATGAGCCCGGCGAGCCCCGACACCGCCTCCAACCCCCACACGCCCTGCTCCCGGGACTCGCACCGGCTGCTGTCCAGCGAGGACACGCGCTGCTCCACGCCGGACTTCAGCTTCGAAGAGCGGGTACGTCGACGTCACCGGATAAACGTCTGAACGGCGCCGCTCAGACAGGAAGCCGAGGCTCAGTCTGAGCGCCGCCAAAATAAGAGTCTGAATGTTTCTGCGTCAGTAACGAAACTCTTCCTGTGTTTTTACACCTGGAGTCGAGTCGCGGCGCCGGAGAACGGCTCCGCTTTGTTTCTGTGAATGAGCCTCGGCCGCTCGGCTCTGAAATCACCATGGAAACGTGTGATATTATTACACTGTGATTACACCGTCCTCTCGCCTCGCGCCCACGCCAAACACACACTCAGAGTTTGGTTTTTTGCCGGATGATAAATCAGCTTTTTGTATTTTTTTTTTACATCCATTAAACATCAATAAAACTAAAAAATAAAGTTTTATTGAATCAGGAAGTCGAGTTGGTGCTGGAAACGCTCCTGTTGAGAGTTTTTAGCTTGATTTGTCAAATGATTAAGTTGTTTCCTGAATCGTAGCTTAAAATATCATGGAGAAGTCCATTTACAGTGGTGGAAGTCAAAAAGCCTCAACTGAATTATAGTCTGCATAATAAATAAATGGACGTTTTCAAAAGGCCGACATTTCAATATTAAAAATGATTCCTTTTTTTTTTTTTTTAGTTGGTCTTTTATAATTAGTTTCTCGAGATGCTGAATTTTAAGTCTTTAAGCCATAATCGTTACAGTTATTAGAAAGATATCAAATAAAGACATGAAATGTTTCATTCAGTGAGTTTTGGATCAATATAATGTTTTAGTTTCACTTTTTGAATTGAATTACTGACATAAATGAACTTTTACATGATATTCTAAGTTACTGAGATGCAGAAGCTGCGATCGGGAAACGTTTAATTTAAATAAAATAAATAAAAATGTCTCGTAATTTAGAGAAAACAAACAGTTTCTAACACCTTCTCTCCCTCTGTCTGATGTTTCCAGACGGTGGCGCCGTGGGAGCGTCGCAGCTTCCCGTTACCAGAGGACCCGGCCCCGGAGCCCGAGGCGGAGAGCGACCACCACATCAGGCCCAGAATGCGCAGCATCTCAGGTTGCCGAGCAACAGCCTACGGACGTCTGGATTCGGACGACATGGACCTGCCGTGTGGCGGCGGCGGCGGCGGCGGCGATGACGACGTTGGTGGCAGCGGTGGCGGCGTTAGCGGCAGCGGCTCCGGCGGCTCCAAACACAACAAGGCCTCCACCCACCGATGAATGACTGACAAGGCTGAGGTCGCCCGGCCCCCCCTCCCCCCCCCACAAAAACCCCCCACCTCCTCCTCACGCCTCCATTTACCCCCCCCCCCCCGACCGACCGACCGACCGACCCCGCTCCTCTCTGGCATTAACAAGCAGAACCTCAAAGCAGAATAAGATATTAAATGGGTTCCTGTTGTTTGATATTCAAACATCAGTCTAATACTTTTCACAGTTTTTAGTGAACATTATGGAGATAGAAGCCTTTCCCTACACTTTGTTTTTGTCACAGGAAAAAAAAAGGATAAATGTTAAAAAAAAAAAACAAATAAAAAAATTATTAAAAAAAAAAAAGTTATAAAACAACGCGTTTCAAAAAATGATTTCTGTAGTAGGCTAAACAATGTACATGGGGGCTTAGTGGTGTTTCATATGTCGCGTGTACACTCGTAGCGCACTATGTAGCGGACTCCTCAAAATATGGCCAAAGGGTGTTTTCTATTGACTAGTTTGCTTGTAATTCCCATGTACATTTTTAGTGGAGTGACAAATAACAAAACAAGAAAAAATACCCCCCCGTCTCTTCCCCTCCTCCTCCTCCTGCCCCCCCATTACCCCCTTCATTCCTCATCCAAATAAACAGGTACATTTGAGATGTGGCCCCGCCCCCTTTTTGCCCCCATGGCCCCGCCCCCTTTTTGCCCTCCTCCTCCTTCTAGAGGTCGCCTGAAATCACCAGAGCACTTCTCCAAACTGCCAAGTCTAGTTTTGTTGGGTTTTTTTTTTTTTTTTTTTGCTTTTCTCTGTTTTTTTTTTCATTCCTGACATGTTTTATTTGTAATTTGTTCTGTCTGTTCCAGCGTAACGACACATTCTCTGTGTTTTTTGAATAGTTAAAAAAAACAACGAAAAAAAAATCATTCCTTTTTACCTTTACGTCTCTGTGGAGAGTGTCCAGCTCCCATCTCGCCCCTCCTTCCTCCTCCTCCTCCTCTTCGCAGCCTCTTCCTCTGCTCTCCCGTTCTGTTGTTCATTTTTTTTGTTTGTTTTAAGAAGAGGGTGACGACAACGATGACGATGTGTACGTACAAGGACTGAGGTTGTCATTTTTTTTGAGCACTTGCCCTACAGAAAGCGCTGCTGCATGCTGAAAAACATGCCGATGTTTAGTCTTACCACAACAGCACACAGTGAGGTTTCCACTTACGTAAACAATAAAAATAAAAAAGAGAGAAAAAGGAATAAATGAATAAATAAATAAATGAATGAATAAATCACAGGGGATGATTTGTACCATCTGCTGAGTTCACTCCCTCCTCTTCTTCTTCGGTCATTGCTGTATTACAAAAGTCAAAATGTGGCAAAAATAAAAACTTAACACACTTATTTAGCCCTTCTTTCTCTCCCCCCCTCTACCTACCTACCTGCCCTGCCTGTTTTTATTTTGTTTTTTTTATTTCTGGTTCAGCTTTCCCCCCCTGCAAACATTTCCGATGTAGCAGCTCTCAGCTAGAAGCCACCCAGAGCTCAGGTCCTTCAATTTAAGGGAATATTTTCTGCTGTTTCATAGTTTCACTTTCAGATTAATCAGATCCAGACTACTGTGTTGCAAGATTGGATTCTTTTTTTTTTGTTTTTGTTTTATTTCCACCAACCCCTGCAGTGTCCATATAACCACACTCTTCCCCCTCCCCCTCTGTCCCCTCACCCTAATTGCTATGCAAAAAAAATCTATGGTTGTTTTTTTTTTTTTCATTTTACACCTTTTTATGCCACAGCCATTCAATCACTGTTTTTTCTTTTGTAGTTGAGCAAGATGTCGATGTACCTGTTCGATTGTTGCAGCAGTTAACCTAATCAAAAAGCAGAATTGTTTTTTCTTTTTTGTAAATAGTACCATTAAAACATTTATGTTTAACTTGGTGCAGTTGTTCTGGGCCTCAAGTCTTTCAGTGTCACAATGTGTCTGAATCTGTAAAAATGTGTCACAAAAACAAGAATTTATAAGCAAATGAGTTGATTCAGCTTCTTCAAATACACAAGACGGAAAAATTCACTATAGTTTGAACAGTTTGAACATGTTCATCTCTTCTATCTTGCTGTCAAAGAGACATTTCCTCTGG